>CM067843.1:708234804-718234804 GCA_034509565.1 Triticum monococcum | reverse complement strand
TGTGAGGCCCAGGTAAATAATTTAAGCTTATGTGAAAGAAGCCCCAAGGTATGAAGAGTGCGGCTAGCGCATCTGTAATGTACGAGTGAGGCACAAGGTGACCCTTGAAGGCCTAGAGAAATGAAAGAAAGAAAGGGAAACAAGACAGATGATGCATATGCAGAAAATGGACAAAGGGAGGGGACTAACATAGAGTCACGTGCTAGGCGTAGAATCTTCGAAGCCTGGCTGCGTTCCATGGGTTCGGCTCGAGTCGACTAGTCGATGCATCCCGTAGTCGGTACGCTCCACCGGTCAGAACTTGGTCGATAATGAAGGGACCTTCCCATTTGGGCTCGAGCTTGTTCTTCTTCTTATCCGGCAGTCGTAGAACTAGTTCGCCAACATTATAAGTTTTGGCCCGTACTTCTCTGCTTTGGTATTTGCGAGCCTGTTACTGGTAAAATGCGAAACGGGCTTTGGCTACGTCACGCTCTTCCTCCAAGGTGTCCAGACTGTCCTGCCGACCGAGCTCGGCTTCTCTTTCTTCGTACATGCGCACTCGAGGTGAGTCATGAATTATGTCACAGGGCAGGACTGCCTCTACGTCGTATACCATAAAAAATGATGTATATCCGGTACTACGATTCGGCGTGGTCCGCAGCCCCCAGAGTACGGAGTCGAGCTCCTCTACCCAGTGCGTGTCAGACTCCGTTAAGGAGTGCACTAATCTGGGTTTAATGCCGCTCATTGTAAGACCATTTGCTTGTTCGACTTGACCGTTGGTTTGTGGGTGATAGACTGAAGCATAATCGAGCTTGATGCCCATTTTGCTGCACCAGAGTTTTACCTCGTCGGCCGCGAAGTTCCTGCCATTATCAGTGATGATGTTGTGGGGGACGCCGTAACGGTGTACAACCCCGGATATGAAATCTATCACCGGTCCCGATTCGGCTGTTTTAACCGGTTTAGCCTCTATCCATTTGGTGAATTTATCCACCATGACCAATAAGTATTTTTTCTTGTGGGTTCTCCCTTTAAGGGGTCCAACCATGTCAAGCCCCAGACCGCGAAGGGCCATGTAATGGGGATTGTTTGGAGAGCGGCGGGTGGCATGTGGCTTTGATTCACAAAGAGCTGGCAACCGGCGCAACGTTGGACCAAGTCCTGTGCATCTGCCCGGGCCGTTGGCCAATAGAATCATGTACGGAAGGCCTTGCTTACAAGATCCCGGGCTGCGGCGTGATGACCGCCGAGTCCGGCATGAATTTCTACCAAAAGGTTCCGCCCTTCCTCTTCGAAGATGCACCTTTGAAGGACTCCGGTAGCGCTTTTTTTGTACAATTCTCCCTCATGGACCCTGTAGGCCTTGGATCGCCACACTATGCAGCGTGCCTCATTTTGGTCCTCCGGAAGTTCCTGTCTAGTTAGGTAGGCCAGGAATGGTTTTGTCCACGGGGCAATAATGGCCATTATTTCATGGGCTGAATGTGTTATTTCGGTGGCGGAGCCTCCGATTGTGTCAGAGAGTTCGGTATCGGGTATTTTGGCCGGGTCCGGACTGTTGTTTCCGGTGTCCCCTTCCCATGCTACGGATGGCTTGAAGAGCCTTTCCAGGAATATGTTGGGAGGGACCGCGTCACATTTTGCACAGATGCGGGCGAGGAAATCCGCCGCCTGATTGTTTTCCCGAGCCACATGGTGAAATTCGAGCCCCTCGAACCGAGCTGACATCTTTAGGATGGCATTGCGATAAGCTGCCATTTTCGGATCCTTGGCATCAAAGTCTCCATTTATTTGGGATATCGCGAGGTTCGAATCCCCGCGCACCTCTAGGCATTGAATGCCCATGGATGCTGCCATCCGGAGACCATGTAGAAGGGCCTCATATTCGGCTGCGTTGTTGGAGTCCGTATACATTATCTGTAGTACGTATTGAACTGAATCTCCTGTTGGGGATGTCAAAACGACGCCAGCCCCCAAGCCAGCCTACATTTTGGAGCCGTCGAAGTGCATGATCCAGTTTGAATATGTGTCGTACTCCTTAGGGAGTTCGGCTTCCGTCCACTCAGTGACGAAGTCAGCCAAAACTTGCGATTTAATAGCTCGCCGTGGCTTGTAAGTTATGTCGAATGGGAGGAGCTCAATGGCCCATTTGGCAATCCGGCCCGTCGCGTTGCGGTTGTTTATAATATCATTAAGTGGTACTTCCGAGGCTACCGTTATCGAACAGTCTTGAAAGTAGTGTCGCAGCTTCCGCGATGCCATAAATACCGCGTACGCTATCTTTTGATAATGCGGGTACCTTGATTTGCATGGAGTAAGAACAGTGGACACATAGTAAACCGGATTTTGAAGGGGGAATTTGTGTCCGTCCGCTTCTCGTTCGACGACGAGTACTGCGCTTACTACTTGATGAGTTGCCGCAATGTATAATAGCATTGGTTCGCCAATGTTTGGCGCGGCCAGGACCGTGGCGGCATCCGTCCACTCAAAGTGTTCAGTGCGCCAGAGGAGGCGATAAAGGGGTAATGCCTTTTCTCCCAAGCGGGAGATAAAGCGGCTTAGAGCCGCCACGCATCCAGTCAATTTTTGTATTTGTTTGAGGTCTGTTGGGGTAGCCAACTGTGACAATGCTCGGATTTTGGCCGGATTAGCTTTAATACCTCTACTGGAGACAATGAATCCCAGGAGCTTTCCGGCTGGTACGCCAAAAACGCATTTTCCGGATTGAGCTTGATGTCATATGTTCGGAGGTTGTCGAATGTGAGCCTCAAGTCGTCTACTAGAGTTTCGACATGCTTGGTTTTAACGACCACGTCATCTGCGTATGCCTCCACTGTTTTGCCGATCTGGTTTGCCAGACATGTCTGAATCATGCGCTGATATGTTGCGCCAGTGTTTTTGAGCCCGAAGCGCATTGTGTTGAAGCAGAATGGGCCGTATGGTGTGATGAATGCCGTTGCGGCTTGGTCTACTTCTGCCATTTTAATTTGATGGTAGCCGGAGTATGCCTCGAGGAAACACAATGAATTGTGTCCTGCGGTAGCGTCGATGATTTGATCGATGCGGGGGAGGGGGAAGGGATCCTTTGGGCAGGCCTTGTTAAGGTCCTTAAAATCGACGCACAAGCGCCAAGATTTGTCCTTTTTTGGTACCATCATCAGGTTTGCTAGCCAGTCCGGATGTTTTATGTCTCTGATGAATCCGGCCTCCAATAGCTTGGCTAGTTCCTCTCCCATGGCTTGTCTCTTAGGTTCGGAGAAACGCCGAAGGGCCTGCTTGACTGGCTTGAATCCTTTTAGGATATTAAGGCTGTGCTCGGCCAGCCTGCGTGGGATTCCTGGCATGTCTGAAGGGTGCCAGGCAAAAATGTCCCAGTTCTCGCGTAGGAACTCTCGTAGTGCGGCATGGACATCAGGGTTTAATTGTGCCCCGATGGAAGCTGTTTTTGTAGGGTCCGTTGGATGGACTTGGAATTTGACTATTTCGTCCGCCGGTTTAAAGGAGGTGTACTTGGATCTTTTATCGAGTATCACGTCGTCCCTGTTCACCGTGGAGCGCAGCGCAGTTAGTTCCTCGGCCGCTAGGGCTTCGGACAGTGCCTCGAGGGCCAGTGCGGCTATCTTATTTTAGGCGCGGAGTGCTATGTCCGGATCACGAGCAAGAGTGATGATTCCGTTGGGCCCGGGCATTTTGAGCTTCATGTACCCGTAATGGGGTATGGCTTGGAAGATTGTAAACGCCTCCCGCCCTAACAGAGCGTGGTATCCGCTGCTGAACGGGGCCACTTGGAATGTAATTTCTTCGGACCTGTAATTATCCGGCGTGCCGAATACCACATCTAGTGTGATTTTCCCAGCACAACGTGCTTCCCGACTGGGGGTGATTCCTCTAAAGGTTGTGCTACTTTGCTCAATGTGGCTCCAGTCTATTTCCATCTTTTGAAGAGTTTCCTCATCGATGAGGTTTAATCCGCTGCCGCCATCCATGAGTACCTTGGTGAGTCGAAAGCCGTCCACGATTGGACTGAGGACCAGTACGGCTGGTGCTCGGGCTGTTTGGAATTTGGGTTCGTCACTGGCATTGAAGGTAATAGCCGTGTCACTCCAAGGATTTATTTCTGCTACGTGGCAGATTTCGGCCAGGCTGCGGAGTGTTCGCTTGCGTCTATTATTTGACGCGAAGGTCTCAAAGACCGTTAACACCGTATTGTTGTCCACGGGATAGTGCTCTGTGGTATTTGGGAGTAGTAGATCCTCACCACTTTTGGCCACCTCCCGGACTATCCAACATGCTCTAAGGTTGTGCGTTGGTATTGCATCCGCTGTACTATGAATTTTGCAGGGTCCGTTGAGCCATCCCTCTAGTATGGTTCCTTGTCCCGTAGAGGGCTTTTGCTTTTTGGTAGTTAACCCAGGTGTATTGTGATAATGCACCCTTTCAGACTGGGTTTGTATTTAGGCCCGGATTATCCCAAAATTTTAGTTCGGTTTTCCAGGCGCTTTCCATCACACAGTACTTTCGTACTATGCACACCAAGTCGGCAAAGCGTGTAATTTCGCGGCGACTTATGGCGTTAAGGATTCCCTTGTCCGTGCAATTATTGCAGAAGAATGAAATTGCGTCTTCCTCGCGGCAGTCCTTTATCCTGTTCATGACCTGGAGGAATCTGGCCCAGTAATGGTGTACTGTTTCTTCGGGCTCTTGCCTAATTTGGGATAGATCGCGTATGTTTGGGTGGGTGGGTGGAATTGAATCCGAATCCTCACCCAATCTGAGACTCAGGGGCCAAGGAGTTTCCGAACTCGGAAGTTTGGATTCTTGGATGTTTTCCGATAAATCTAGCCCGCTGCCTGATTCTAGGTTCAGGCCTTGAGTGACGTCCTCCCCTCCGCGGGTATCTGGCTTGGAGGGATCGGGAATCTGGACATAGCTAGTCCTTAAGATAGATGAAGGGTTGCCGCATTGTTCCTCCACCACTGCAACGTGATGGGTGACCTAGGGACAGTTGATCTCTCTCAGATCGGGTTTAGGCCCAATCCGATCATAGTCTGTAGCGACTCCTAGGGCGGCGATGCGATCCAAGAGATCGTTCAGGGAAGAGAGCTCCATTGGATCTAACTGCTCGGTGAGTTCCGAGTTGACGTGAATATTGCTTTCAATGACCCAAGAAGTCATCGTCGGCGCAGCGGCCGAACAGGCGGTCATAAGAAAACCACCTAGCCGGAGAGTTTGCCCGAGAGCCAAAGCTCCCTCAGCAACAGTGCCGTCTTTAAAGACAGGATGAGACATCCGTCCTGGTGGCGACGGCACAGTAGAACTCTCAATGCAAGCACCAATGTCGGTGTCAAAACCGGCGGATCTCGGGTAGGGGGTCCCGAACTGTGCGTCTAGGCCGGATGGTAACAGGAGGCAGGGGACACAATGTTTTACCCAGGTTCGGGCCCTCTTGATGGAGGTAAAACCCTACGTCCTGCTTGGTTAATATTGATGATATGGGTAGTACAAGAGTAGATCTACCACGAGATCAGAGAGGCTAAACCCTAGAAGCTAGCCTATGGTATGATTGTATGTTGTGATTGTTGGCCTACGGACTAAAACCCTTCAGTTTATATAGACACCGAAAAGGGTTAGGGTTACACAAGGTCGGTTATAAAGGAGGAGATATCCATATCCGTATTGCCTAGCTTGCCTTCCACGCCAAGTAGAGTCCCATCCGGACACGAGACGAAGTCTTCAATCTTGTATCTTCATAGTCTAACAGTCCGGCCAAAGAATATAATCCGGCTATCCGGAGACCCCCTAATCCAGGACTCCCTCAGTTTCCATAGAGCTTGGCAGGCGCACCCTAGGGAAAGACCTCTTTACCGACTATACTTTACCTAAGATTCTTTACCTAGGGCAAGCTCTAGGTAAAGTCTTTACCTAAGGTTTTTCGCATTTCACCTAGGGTATATGGCTCTAGGTAAAATCGTAGTTTCTAGTAGTATAGTGTAGCACATCATCATCCTCAAACTCATTTCTAGCTAGCTAATCACTCCTGCTGCTCATTCTTCGGTAAAATAACATAAAACATGTGTAGCTCTCCTCCTTGATCAAGTTGGAGCATGCAGATGAACCTGTCTCCTAATCGTGGGTGGCGCATCTGATTGCTGCCCCCTAGTACTTCTCTGCGCTTCTCCATCACACATTTGGTCCGGTCTTGCACTATTAAGCATCCGTCGCTAATCTTGAATGCACTAAAGTAATCTGTAGGATATCTTGGCCGCAAGCTAATAATACTCATGGTACCTTTAGTCTCGATCCCATAAGGCACAACATTCATCGGGAGTCCCTGTTGAAGAACATCGTATGGTAACATACTTAGCAATGAAGTTTAGCTTCAAAAATAATGTATGGAAAAGATGCACTGAGGACAAATAGTAAAAATCTTACCATCCTTCCTAAATAGATGTGACCGTAGTTCATTATGAACACGATTGGTCGCACGTTTTCAGTACTAACATTTCTAAATGCAGGAAGAAAATTTGTCTTGACAATATCAAGATCATCAAGCCATGAAACATAATGACTTAGCTCCTTGCAGTTTAGTTCAGCCTCGGGACAGTAGTAGGTCCTGTCTACCAAGCGCTGTACATGCTTGCTTGCACCGAAATAAGCTGACAAATACAAATTAGTTGTCAACTATTTTTGAATAAATAATATCAAAGACATAAATATGGTTGATAAATTACATAATGGTATAACCAGAGGCGTCTGCACATCGACCCAGATGTCGGTATTACCTTCAATATCATCTTCCGGATGAATATCAAAGGTGATAACCATATCAGGCTCAAATGCATAAGTCTTGCATAGTGCTCGCCATGTTTTGCATCCAAAATAGGTGTAGTCATCTGAATTGTATAATTTTGCGTGGAAAATATAACCATGCTCGGTCTTCAAGTAAACTTTCTTTTCCTCCATAGTACGACTGAAACCTATCTTATCCAATACAAAAACTCTTACATGGTAGGGGATACGCTAGTAGAATAGTAAAAAAAGACTTGTCATGCTTAATGTCATGCTTAAATTATAAGTTGAAGCAAATGAAGCAAATGTCATGCTTAATTATGAAAAAAGACTTGTCGTTGTGACTTACTGTATCCACTTCGAAGTTCTCGTCCAGCTTGATGCTGAAGCGCCTATCATCATCTAGGAAGATTCCGTCGCACAGGCCCCGCTCGTCTTTGCAGTATTTGCAAATACTGAAATCTTTTTCGTCGTCAGACATTTCCTATGTTCATAGTTAAAACATTAATTGAAAATCGATCAAAGACAACTACCAGGATACTCAACACACAAATCCGGGGCACTCGATATTTCCTACATCTTCTGGCACAAGTCATGCCAAAATTCACGGAAAAATCCGGCATGACCTTTGCTAAAATAGGACATATCGAGCACCTGAAATTTGCCGGAACGGAAATGAATCAACACTCCGGCAAAACATAGGCCACTCGGAGGTGTAACCTGCAAACATGACCGGCCACTTGGGCAAGCACATATCCTATTTGAGCAACACAAGATATACATTTCAAAATGTCTTATAGGACTCAAATTAGCATGCATTCAATAAGCAAAAGTAAATCATCTCATGCATCCATACATCATCAAATAATATCACTAATACATCCCGAGTAGTGTCATACATATAACATCACTAATACAACTAAAACCCTAGCACACGACGGGTATCGGCGCGGGCGGTGGACACCCACAGAGAAGGAACCATCACGAGATCATAGCTCCAGTGAGATCCCTGGAGAACCTGTCAGGTATTGGAGAACCTGTGCTCCAATGCAAACAAGTAGCGACGGACGTGCGCGTCCTCCTCACTCACACGGTGACGCACCACCTCCGTGGGGTCCTCGAGCCTCTGGAACGTCACTGGCCCACGCGACCGCCACCAAAGAAGGTTCGGGTCAATGACAGGCTGGCTCCTCACCAACCTGCGCCCCCGGTAGGTAGCGCCTCCCAGTACCACCCCGGCGGAGCCCAGTCCCGGACATGGCCCATCTGGTCAACTAGGTGTCGTCCTCCACCGACTCGACGACGAGGTTGCGGGATAGGCATCGTCCACGTCGATGCGGGAAAAATTGCTTTAACTAAAAATATAGCAACAAGTTCTTATTAACTAGTTCTATTAATTCAACTAGTTCTTATTAAAAATAATCTTACTATAAATAAAAATAAACTAGTACCTAATTAGTACCTAGTTCTTACTAACTAATTAGTACCTAGGAACTACTGCCCTAATTACCATCTAATTTGATGAAGCTAGGGTGGAAAGTGGTAGCGGATATTCCAATTATCCAACTATAAAGTGAAATAAGTGGTCAAATTTTACTCGTTTTATGGTTCATCTTAGAAATTTATTCGTACCACCCTTAGATGAACCCTAACTCATTTGAGCCGCATCCGCATCCGATTCATTTCCACCCTTACATGAACCCTAACTAATTTGATGCAACTAAAATATAAAGAAACCCTAGGCAGAGGTAGGGGAGAGGGAGGAGCAGGCATGCTCACCTCGGGTGCCTGCGATGAGGGAGGGGCAGGCGGCGTCGAGGTCAGGGTCAGGGGCGCCTTTTGTCTCACGTATAAGATAGTATCGCTAGCATCCATATGACAGAGAACCCGGGCCGACATGGCTAGTCGTGAACCCAAAGTGGCACTAACTTACAAGGACAGGCATACATGAATCAACCTCGAGCATGTCGGTCAACAGCTTATGAATCCGGGCTGTAGCAACTCGGCTAACAAGACTGCGGGAACTCGGGCTGTAGCAGGCTAACAGGACTCCGGATGTCTCCGCGTGACATTTCCCCGAAGGGACAGACATAGGAACGAAGTGAATCACATGCCGGCCAGTCTAAGTGTTCCTGAGCAGTAGCAATTGGGCTAATAGGACTCCGGTAAACCGGGTTGTAGCAGACTACCATGGCTCAGTGGAAGCACTAGACTACATTTCCCCATACACTACAAAAAAGACACATCCGTGACATTTTGGGCCGAATGAATTTTTTTTCTGTCATACATATGACACTTCTATGACGATAATTATGACAAAACCCGGTATCATCATAGATGTGGTGGGCTCCTACTTCTATGACAAAAAATCATGACAGAAAATCGGCTTTTCGTCCTGGGCGGGCCGGAGATGCAGCTGCATGACATTCTTTGGGCCGTCCATGACAGAAAAAACCGTGGTAGAAGTGAGGGCGAGGAAAATTTCGGGGAGTTCCCGGTTATGGTGGGAGGTCGGGGGCCGAGCGATGCACGCTTCTCTCGTACACGTACGTGTGTGTCTGCGAGGAGTTGGCTCTAACTGAACCCGAGCAAGGCGTTGGGCTCTAACTGAACCCGAGCGATTGCACTGCAGGCTATGCGTTACAGAACCCGAGCGATCGATCGATGGCTGTTAACTGAACCCGATCAAGCGATTCCTTCGCTACTGCTGCTAACTAAAGCCGATCGATGCTGCCTTGGGATGAACAGTGAGCGTTGCGAGGGGGGGGGGGGGGTTGGATGAACAGTTCTCAGTGGGGGTGGATGAACATGACCCCGTGGTGTTGCCTTTGGATGAACAGGACCCCGATTGATCGAGCCGGTTGGGGCTGGATGAACCGGACCCCGTGGAGGGCTGGATGAACAGGACCACCCATGGAGGGCTGGATGAACAGTAGGCGGTGGAGGGCTGGATAAATAGTAGCCCGTGGAGGGGTGGTTGAACAGGAGCCCGTGGAGAGGGTTGGTTGAACAGTAGCCGGTGGAGTAGCACGCGGTGGAGGCTAGATGAATAGGAGCCCGTGGATGAACAGTCGTAGGTGGAGGCTGGAGGAGGTCGACGGTGGATGAACAGTAGCTCTTGGAGGCTGGAGGGGGTCGACGGTGGAGATGAACAGTGTCTTGTGGAGTCCCGTTTTGCGGTATGCTACACCCCTCCCGATGAACAGGACCCCCGTTTCGACCGTAGCGCTCCAACACAAGTCCGTTTCCTCCGTTTTGCGGTACGCCACACCCCTCCCGATGAACAGGACCCCCGTTTCAACCGTAGGAGGTCCGTTTCCTCCGTTTTGCGGTAAACTAGACCCCTCCCGATCAACAGGACCCCGTTCCGAACGTAGGAGGTCCGTTTCCTCTGTTGTGCGGTACGCTAGGCCTCGTTTCCATCGCCTGTTCGTCCAAGCCCTCCCGATGAACACGGCCACGCATTCAGTTCCGATCCAGCCGGTTGGCTCCCACGTGTTCTGTTGCCTCCCGATGAACACGACGCATTCCGTTGCCTCCCGGTGAACACGACGCATTCCGTTGCCTCCCCATGAACACGACGCATTCCGTTGCCTCCCCATGACACGATGACGACGATGTTTCTCTGTTCTGACCCAGCCATGTACACGAGCCCTGGCCGTACGTATGTGCGAGTAGGCGTTCAAGACCCCGCCCGTATGTACACATACGTGGCCATATTTTCTTTCTTGCACCCTGGCTGTTGTACGTACGTGTACATGCTACGTGCGCACCTCTACTACAACACGTGCGCGCCTCTACTACGACACGTGCACGCCTCTACATCGACCAGTATGTACGTACACGTTCGCGACCAGAATGACAACGCTATGTACGCTTCGACCAGGTGGGTCCCAACTATCAGGCACTTCCTTGCCTGCAAAGATGTAGCTGGTGGGTCCCAGCAGTCAGGGGGCGAATTGTTTTTTTTGCCCGGACGCACTTCCTTGCATGCGAAGATGTAGTTGGTGGGTCCCAGCAGTCAGGGGGAAACGTTTTTTTCGTGAAATACAGTGGCCCGTCTGGTGGGTCCCAGCTGTCAGGTGGAGGAATCATTATTTTTCGCGTAATAAGGAGGCACTTCCTTCCTGCAGCCATGGACCCAGTTGTCAGCCTCTCCACGTACAGTCCACGTCCAATGGAAGTCGTTCCTTGACCACGTTGACCACGCTGCGCCGAGAGCACCAGGGTGGTGGACGACGGCGAGGCCTAAGAAGGGGACGACACGGAGGCAGGGAAGACTCGATAGTTGTTTCCCACGCAGAGGGGAGTACGACCGTACAAGGGTTTACTGGTTCGTTCGCCGTCGCCGGAGAATAATAGCAGGTGTGGGTGAGTAGAGGGATGGCTAGGCCAGCGATGGAAGTACGGTCGGGCGGTGAGGCCTGCGCGGCAGCACAGCCGGCCGCGGGGAGGAGGGAGCAGGCAGTCCCGCCGTCGCTTGTTTGAGCGGCTGGAGCAGGAAGAGCGGAGATTGAAGAAGCACGACGGCCGTTGGATGGACATCCAACAGTCAGTGCTTCTGCCTCAACCTTTTTTTTAGGAAAGCCTCAAATCTGTGGAAAACAGCATACAACCCATGTGCCATTATTTCTAATAATTTACAGCCCATTTGCTAATTCTTAAGGTTTTTTTGGAGACCATATTCTTTTTGTTAGCATTACATCCCATATTGTGGCAACGGTTAAAAAATTATACGAAATTTTGCATATTTCGGTGCGGCCCGAACTGTTTTTAATCCTGAAATTTCGACTCACATTCAAACTGATTTTGAAAATAAATGTATATCAATATAAAATCCAACAAATTCTCCATGCATAAAAATTAATGTAATTTAAAATCTTGAAATGAAAAAAAGATATTTGAAACTAATTGCCGGTTTGATGTGTTTTAAAAATGTACAACCCATTTCTCATTACTGATGGGCCATTTTCTTGGCCAGCCGAATGAAAGCTCTCCTCGTCTTGAAAGATTTGCAGCCCAACATGCCTGACAAAGCGACTTACTTGGCAAATCACAAAAAAACTGGGCTGTGGCCATGGACCCAACTGTCAGCCTCTCCACGTACAGTACTCTTCCGATGGAAGTTGTTCCTTGACCACGTTGACCATGCTGCGCGGAGAGCACCACGGCGGTGGACGACGTCGAGGCCTAGGAAGGGGACGACGCGGCAGTGGAAGCCCGCGCGGAGAGGACTACGAGGGTTCACTGGTTCGGCTGCGGTGTGAGGCTGCCGTCATCGCAGGGCTTGGACAGCAGTGGGAATAGTAGGGGGCGGTGAGGCCTCTGTGGCAGCACAACCGGCCGCGGGAGGCAGGAGCATGTGACACGACCAGCGCTCCTTTGGGCGGCTGGAGCAAGAAGACCAGAGGTTGAAGAAGCACTACGGCCATTGGATGGACATCGTACAGTCACTGGAGCTAGAATCGTTCATATTGACTAAGTTGACAAAGCCCTTCGTCCCCGTCAACTTAGTAGGCCCACAAGTCAGCCTCCCAGCAAGGTGGGTCCCAGCTAGCCGGGGGAGTATTCATTTTTTGTGTGCCTAATAAGGAGGCACTTCCAATGGGTCCGAGCTAACAGTGGGGGGGGGGCGTTTTTTTTGCGAAATACGGTGGCCCATCCGGTGGGTCCCAGCAGTCAGGGGGAAACGATTTTTTCGCAAAATACTGGTGGCCCGTCCGGTGGGTCCCCACTGTCAGGTGGAGGAATAATTATTTTGCACGTAATAAGGAGGCACTTCCTTGCTGCGGCCGCGGACCCAGCTGTCAGCCTCTCCACGTACAGTCCATGTCCGATGAAAGCCATTCCTTGACCATGTTGACCACGCCGCAATGAGAGCACCAGGGCGGTGGACGACAATGAGGCCTAGGAAGGGGATGACGCGGAGCCGGGGAAGACGCTGTAGTGGATGCCCACGCGTAGACGAGTACGAGGGTTCACCGGCTCACTGTGGTGTGAGGCTGCCGTCGCCGCAGAATAATAAGGGGTGTGGGTGAGTAGTGGGATGGCCTGGCCAGCGGTGGGAGTAGTAGGGGGCGGTGAGGCCTCCGCCGCATCGCAGCCGGCCACGGGAGGCAGGAGCACGAGGCACGACCGGCGCTGGTTTGGGCGGCTGGAGCAAAAAGACCAGAGGTTGAAGAAGCACTACGACCGTTGGATGGACATCGTATGGTCACTGGAGCTAGAATCGTGCATATTGACTAAGTTGACAACGCCCTCCGTCCCCGTCAACTTAGTAGGCCCACAAGTCAGCCTGCCACTAAGGTGGGTCCTAGCTAGCAGGGGGGTATTCATTTTTTTGCGTAATAAGGAGGCACTTCCGGTGGGTCCGAGCTGACAGCAGGGGGAATGTTTTTTCGCGAAATACGGTGGCCCGTCGGGTGGGTCCTAGCAGTCAGGGGCAAACGTTTTTTCATGATATACTGGTGGGCGTCCGGTGGGTCCCTTCTGTGAGGTGGAGGAATAATTATTTTCCGCGTAATAAGGAGGCACTTCCTAGCGGCTGTCGTGGACCCAGCTGTCAGCCTCTCCACGTATAGTATTCTTCCGATGGAATTCGGTCGTTGACCACATTGACCACGCCGCTCCGACAGCACCACGGCGGTGGGCGACGGTGAGGCCTAGGAAGGGGACGACACGGAGCCGGGGAAGACGCGGTAGTGGATGCCCACGCGGAGAGGAGTACGAGGGTTAACTGGTTCGGCTGCGCTGCTGTCGCCGCAAAATAACATGGGGTGTGGGTGAGTGGAGTGGAGGGATGGCCTGGCCAGCGGTGGGAGTAGTATGGGGGCGGTGAGGCCTCCGCGGCAGCACAGCCGGCCACGATAGGCAGGAGCAGGCGGCACGACCGGCGCTGCTATGGGCGGCTGGAGCAAGAAGACCAGAGGTTGAAGAAGCACTACGGCCATTGGATGGACATCGTACGGTCAGTCGAGCTAGAATCGTGCATATTGACTAAGTTGACAAAGCCCTTCGTTCCCGTCAACTTAGTAGGCCCACTATACTGGGTCGCAGCTAGCAGGGGGAGTATTCATTTTTTTGTGCGTAATAAGGAGGCACTTCCTTGCGTGCGAAGATATAGCTGGTGGGTCTGAGCTGTCAGCGGCGGTAACGTTTTTTTCGCGAAATACAGAGGCCGTTTCGGTGGGTCCCAGATGTCAGGTGGAGGAAATCATTATTTTGCGCGTAATAAGGAGGCATTTCCTTGCGTGCGGCCGTGGACCCAGCTGTCAGCCTCTCTACGTACATTCCACTTCAAATGCATGTCAGTCGTTGACCATGCTGACCACGCCACGCCGAGAGCACCAGGGCGTTGGACGACGGCGAGGCCTAGGAAGGGAACGACACGGAGGCAGGGAAGACTCAACCGTTGTTTTTGTTTCCCACGTGGAGGGGAGTACGACTGTACGAGGGTTTACTGGTTCGTCTGCCGTTGCCGAAGAATAACAGCAGGTGTGGGTGAGTAGAGGGATGGCTAGGCCAGCGATGGGAGTACAGTGGGGCGGTGAGGCCTGCGCGGCAGCACAGCCGGCCGCGGGGAGGAGGGAGCAGGCAGTCCCGCCGACGCTTGTTTGAGCGGCTGGAGCAGGAAGAGCAGAGATTGAAGAAGCACGACGACCGTTGGATGGACATCCAACAACATATAGGCCATCTGTGGAAAGCCTCAAATCTATGGAAAACAGCATACAGCCTATCTGCCATTATTTCAATTAATTTACAGCCCATTTGCTAATTCTTATGGGTTTTTTGGAGCCCATATTCTTTATGTTAGCATTACAACCCATATTGTGGCCACGGTTAAAAAATTATACGAAATTTTGCATATGTCGGTGCGGTCTAAACTGTTTTTAATCCCGAAATTTTGAGTCACATTCAGACTGATTTTAAAAATAAATATATATCAATATAAAATCCAATAAATTGTCCACGCATAAAAATCAATGCAATTTAAAATCTCAAAATGAAAAAAAGATATTTGAAAATAATTGCCGGTTTGATGTGTTTTAAAAATGTACAACCCATTTCTCATTACTAATAGGCCATTTTCTCGGCCAGCCGAATGAAGCTCTCCTCGCCTTGAAAGATTTGCAGCCCAGAAGGCCTGATAAAGCGACTTACTTGACAAATCACAAAAGAACTGGGCTAGCCATTTTCAGAAAGAAAAAAACTACTAGGCTGGTGTGTGGTAAACATAAAAGAAAAGGCCGTCTAGACAGGCCAGAGTGTCCCGCACAGCCCAGTTGACACCCTGCTTCCGTCACAAAAACAAATTAGATAAATGCCACTCCAATTATGGCAATTCATAAAAATGCCACTGCTATTTCCAAACTTTGAAAAATGCCACTGCAATTTTTGCAAACTTTGAAAAACACCACTGTAGTTTGCAAACTTTGAAAAACGCCACTCCAGACTTCGAAAAATGCCACTAGAAATGGCATGAAATGACATTTTTCAAAGTTTGGAAATTGCAGTGGCATTTCTCGGATACACCAGATTTGGAGTGGCATTTATCAAATTAACCCAAAACAAAAATAATTGGGCGAGCTGCTGGGTCCCTGGTGTCAGCCGCTCGTTGTGCAATTCTCTCGTTTATTGACTACGTTAACAATGGCATGGGACCCAGATGTCAGAAATCCACTAGGAGGAGCCATTTTTTTATTATCTTGAAATAAGGAGGCACTTACTTGCGTACTGCCATGACCTTGGCGGGTCCCTGCTATCATCCTCTCCACGTACAATACCAGTTAGTCGTGCTTCAAAACTGATCGGCACGCCATTAAAAAAATAAAGGTCGATAACTAATGCGGCACCTCAGGCCAACGCGGCCAGATCGCATTTTGCACGAGAAATTACACACCATGTTTCGTTGACATGTTGTCCCGTTCCAACATATCAGTGAGATGACGGCGAGTAGTAGGAGTATTTCCGAACGGACGTGTAGGCCGGGGCGCCTCTTTGTGAACCGTGGAAAACTCGCAACCGTCCACTGACTCTTCGCCTTTCCCTCTCGATTTGGAACTGCTGTCGCACGCTCTTCCTCTCCCTCCTCCATTTTCCTCCAGCCCTTCACCCTTTCTTCTGCCATTGTTCGATCGTCTTATCCATGGAGAGAATAGGCCGGAAATGACCCCGTTATTCTTGCCCCGATCTGAAAGATGACGTGGTGGAGGAACTCATTGATCGGTGCGACGTCATCACCTCGGCTAGCATGGCAGGTTCATTCAAGCCCATTCTCGACTCAACTAATAACATCATTACAAAGAACCCAAGAGTTAAGGAGTGGTTTGATCTCCCCTATCTTCTTTGTCGTGACCCTGATGACTGGTGCCGGCACGACGGAGGCCTCGCCCTGTGCAAGTTGATGCCGCTTGATAATGATACGTATGATGTTAAGATGCCATCGCTTGAGGGCAAGGCTTGGGCGGGCGCAAATGGAGATTGGGTTGTTTACATTGGGTCCAACTGCGAGTGGGAACTTGTGAAGGTGTACACTCATCACCGGGTTCCACTTCCAAAAATCTCAGCACACTGCCCAGAGGTTGAGCACACCGGTAATGTACGCGCGTTCAAATACGATCTGGTGATTGTCTTCTACGGAAGATAGCAATTTGTTGAGTTCCCAACTGCTCTTGGAATTACAACAACTATGAAGTTGTTGCTATCTTCGACAAGCTTGTTGCCATCCTGAGTGGTTTGAGTCGATGGACATTGCTCAAAAATCAGTTTCTGTGCATGAATGAGTACTGTGATGCAATTCAATACGAGGGCCTTGTGTTTGCTGCCACCACTCATGGCACTCTTTTTGCATGGTATCCTCGTAGTTTCGGTACGTTTGTCTTCCACCATAATTATAATTGTTTCATCCACATGCATGCGGGTTAGCAAGTTTCCCTTTACTAATTAACCTTCTTCTTGTGTTTCCAAGGTCCTATGAACATCCCACCACCTATACTTGAAAAATTTTATAACCAAGGGGGAGATGCCGATGGTAATGATCACGAGCAGCGCCCATATACTCTGTGGCGCCTGGCAACTAATTCCGATGGATCACCTCTTCTTGTGTGTATACAGCCCACTGATGATGTTACTCTAAGGAAGCAGGTGTCTCCCATGGTCGCACTCTCTGGACCTATTCCAACACCCGTTGCATGGTATTCGGGATGGATACTAGTGTGCTAGCGCCAACTCCTTATCCCTGGCACAGAATTGATAGTCTTGGAGAAAACTCGCTCTTCCTTGGACAAAACTATCCGATGATGGTGAAAGGCGATCCAACTGCGGTTGACACATTTATGAGAAGCAACTGTGTCTATACCTCAGACATTAGGGTGGTTCCCTACCCTGGTATTGATATAGTAGGTCGCTTGAGCCTGGATGATCAGTCCCGCGTTGGTCTCCAGATCGACAACGGATGGCCCGTCCCAGAGAATCACTTATGGTTCAAAGCAAGCGGTTCCAACGCCGCGAAATGGTTGAGTTGAAGTTCATTTCATGGCTTGTTATTTGTTGTGTGGTGAAAACTTTAGTATTTATAATGTATCCTCGTTGTCGATGTGGGTTGATGACCTGTTGTATGTAATAAAATGATATGCATGTGATAAACTTACTAAATTTATGAATGGCTTTCGAGTCGCTTCTCTGAGTGAGTGGTGCGACGAGGCAAAAATATATTTTCTGAATACATAATTGTACATGCATTGCAACAGGTTATCGGATGAGGCCAATCAACAATAGTAGTACACTATTTGTACTAGCTTCACATGCTTCGCGCGTCGGGCGGGTGTTTTTACTATAGCCATATGTTAATGTGTTCGCTGTACGTAACCAGCACCTTGAATCCTCGATACTAGTACTATATAGTAGGAGTAAGTAGTAGGAGTAGTAGGGTGGCATGGGCCAGAACAAGCATTCACGTCTAGGAGTACGGCACACGCCACCACCACGACATCCATCTAACACCATATTATTTCTTGGAGTCCGTGCTAGAGCAATCTCTTCAACCTCATCGTCTCTCTAACTTCAGCCATCGCGCGGCGGGCGAGGTGGGGGTTTGCCAATAGTCGGTTTCCTTAACTGCGGTCCCACTTGTAAGGCCGACTCCAACACATGACCCCAAATGGACCACCGTTTTGCATGAACTCCAACGATAATTTTGACTAAAAAAGCAAGACCAAAGAAAACAAGAACCACAAGAATACATTTTACTACCCCTGTAAGTTGGATTAGTGCCTTCTCGATGCATTCATTGTTGATATGCGGAGGCTCGATCTTGCGTGCTTCTGTCTTCTTCGAGTGTAAAGAAGTAGACATTGCTTCCTCGCATCTAGTCTCATGTCCAGCCTCTATTCTAGTCGGAGTATCAACAAGTGCACTAATCTCATCCGAGAGCAGAACCGAAGATTTGGTCGAGTTCTTCCTCCTTTTGCCGACACTGGGGACATCCAGCATCCAGGTCGTGTCATGAAAGAAAATAGAGTGGTAGTTGAAGCCACGAGATGTGCATCTTGGGTTAAACTATAAATAGAATCTTACTACTCTTAAGTAACTCCAAAAGCGGCCACCGAAGATCTTTATTGGATATGTTTTTCATCACCAGCACATCGAGGTGAAAGATGTGCAGGTTCAGTGGGTCCTCTTGCGTTTTCACTGACATGTGGGGCCGCATGTGAGCAAACAGACCATGGGCTCCACACGTCCGCTGGCTGGCTGAGAAGAGAGATATAGGAGGGCTGAGCACGGACTGCAGGAAATTTGTTCTACGTACCTCGATATAGGCTCGATATAGTGGGGTGGCATGGGCCATAACTAGCATTCACGTCTAGCAGTACGGCACACGCCACCCACACGAGTCCCATCCGACACCAATTTTCTTGGAGTCCGTGTTACAACCATCTCTTCTCCCTCCTGTTTTCTCAGCCATCGTGCGGTGGGCGGGGTGGGGGTTTGCCGATAGTCAGTTTGGTCAACTGCGGTCCCACTTGTAAGTGAAAATGCAACACCGCACGCATTCCCGCTTGAGCGGCGTGCCAGACCAACCATGTGGGGGTGCGACGCGAACACGGCAGGCGTTTCCTTTTGAACTCGTAACTTGTAAAATTTGGTTCTGCTCCATGGCGCGACCGATAGATAGAAAATAACGATTTTGCCTAGAATAATGAGAAGTTTGGTTCTGGCGCCGTTCATGCATGGAGTACGTACAAAAATTATGAAGTTGATGCGAAAGTTAAGATAATTACTATAGTATCATATACTACTACATGGATTTGACGGAAAGATAAAAATACATACGGATCCATCAACGTTCAACGAGATCCTCACGCCTTAGTGCGCCGGGTCACCAACCGACGTGTGAGGAGCAGCGGCGTTGGCGGCGAGCTCAACGTGCTTCTGAACAGTGCCATCCAAGGTTTCCCTACGCTCCAAGAAGGCCAGCGTCCTATCGTCCTCCTCTTGCAAGTAGTAGTACTTGTGGACGATTTGCGCGTAGACGTGGGTGATTATGTCGATGGTGTCTTGCTGCACCAGGCACTGCGCGGCGAGCGCGACCTCGAGGTGGACATTCTCCGGCGCGACGGCGGGCAGTCGCAGGGCCACCAGTGCGTCGAAGAGGTTGCTACCATAGTGGCCGTTGAGGGTGGCAGGCATCGCAGGGCCTGGGCGCGTCGGCTGGAGGCTTACGTCAAAGTCGTCCGCAAGCTTCTTGACGACGGTGAACTTGTCGAGGAAACCAACGAGGACCTCGTCGAACAAGGAGACGAAGCTGTCGTCCAAGCGGCCCCTCGCCCTAGCAGCCTCAAGCAATACTACCTAGAGACGTTCCTCGGTGCCGGGCCGCAGGCCGGCGTTGTGGACCATCTGGCACAGCCGGCCGATGCTCGCGCTCATCGCGTCCATGGGTCTAGCGTAGCTTCTAGTCAACTAATCTTGCGATTCGAGTGATCACTCAGCCCTTAGTTAGCGTGCGTAGGTGCGTAGGATTTCGTACTACTCCTGGGCCCTCTACTGCACCTGCCTTTGGCTATATGATAGGTGGGCCAACCACCCCCTGGGGCCACGTGTCATTCACCCAAAGGCATTTGCCGTAAGTCAATGAAGCTGCGTCCCCCTCCGCGCCGGTGCAGTATAGTCATCTCATCGGACCTCTAGTTGGGGCCAAACAAGAGAAGTTTGATGTTTACTGGTTTATTGGTCCCCTTTGCATTTTGTGCCAAGTTTTGACCTTTGATTTAACTAATAAAATGTTAATGCATGTAAACAAAATTTTTGTGTAAGTCACCTTACGAAAACCAAATAATCCCAAAATACTTAGGCACGGTGCATTAACTCCCTCCTTGTTTCTTATTTCGTGACATATCAACCAATGAGAGATGTGGGCCGTGCATGCTTTCAATGACTTGAGACTACCAAACATGACATGTAGTGTTTAGTTCATTGCATGTAATCCTATTAGTACTCTAGTTAGGAGTAGCAAAAAAACATTAAGTTCTCTCGCCGATAGGAATAAAACACCATGTATTTATTTATAGAGGGAGTAGTACATTTTTGGTGACATGCATTAATAGATATTGCTAGTTAAATACTAAAATCCAGATGGACGTGGTAGTACTCCTAAATCCAGACGGTGGTGCTACTAGTACTAGTAGTAGTACTACCAATGTAGTAGTAGTAGTAGCAGGAGTACTAGCACTGTACTATCCATTGGTCAAATTATTATGTGCTGCTCCTCACAGTGAAGTGACAAGACCCTGCACCGGAGATGAAACCTGAGTATAGGTGCCATGTTCGGCATACCATAGTCAGCCTCATCGTCTGCAGTCACTATCATCATGGCTGTAGAGCTAGCCTGCTTACAACTAGCCCTGTTCGACATAATTTCCCATGCGTAGATGCCCGTCCATTGCACGGAACACGAAGATTGGGGGTGGACGGCTCCGGCAGCGGCCATCGCGCCAGAATTTTCCATGGCCTTCTACTCCTAGATGTGGTGGGGAGGAGATGAGGCTGATTGTGAGAGACAAGGAGTTGTTTGTAAATAGGGAACAAGTTCGGGCATCTTTTTGCAAAAATGGAGAAGCTTGGTTTGTATGCGTCAGATCTAGATCTGACGGCTATTGGTGAAAGATGGGAGGCGCAACATCATCACCAACTCAGGACCTGTTTGATTCGCAGGATTTTGAAAACGCGGGAATAGGACACAGCAATATTACAAGTTTCAAACTGATATTACAAATGTTAGGAGTAATGTTTCACCTACGAAGAGGGAATTACTAGGAAGTTTACGTAAGAACTTTCGTTACTTTAGGTGGATGCAACATTATCGTACAAACTAAAATCCACCGCCCTGACAAGTCACTAATGGGCAAATAAGTTTTCGAGTCTCTGACCACTTGATGTTTCAAAAACAAATTCAGCTTCTGCGGAGAAATGAGCTCCACCGTGTACCCGCGCGGGTGTGGCTGGGCATGAAGCGTGAGTACGTCCATGGTGCACCTATTCTCTTCTTGTATACGTACACCACCTACGTGGGGTTGTGTGAGAGAGATACAAACCTAGAGAGATATAGTGTGTGGGTTCTTGAGAGTTTTTTATGTGTGTGTGTGTGTGGGGGGGGGGGGTCAATCAAAAAATTTAACATATGCAATGTGTTTGAAATAGAGTCCTGGATATAACACATATATGGAGGGGGCGATCCACGAGAAGAGAGTGGAGGTATCATCGGCTTGAGGTGTCCATAGAATCGAAAAGAGGGATGATGTGTGTGTGTGTGCGATCGATAAAGAGTGCCATCGAATTTGTGTGTGCCCATGTCAAAGATATAGAGTGGCTGGCCTACTGGAACGTGAGATGGGACATGTGCAGTTTCTCTCTGTGGCATGGATACCTACCTGCAGCGCTCGACTATCGGTGTGTGGTGGGGGAAGAGGGAGGCCCAATTAACTATAGAGGTACAATGGCTGGTATATGTGTGGAGGAGAGAGGCCTACCTCATGTATTAAGGAGATCGATCCGCCTCATGTATTAAGGGAGATCGATCGGCATCCATGCATATGTGCAGGAGATGAATAAGGTTGGGAGAGAGATAGAGCTAGAGTGTTGGAGGGGGTCATAGTGGAGTTGCTTCTAACAAATGGTGGGATAGGCTTGCTAGACAAACGGAGGGCACACCTGCAATATCAATAAGAGAGGAGATGGCTGCTTGTTGTCTGTGCACGTGCGTGTGAGAGACGGGTCAGGAGGCATGCACGAATGATGAGGGGGGACGATGTGGCTGTGGTAAGCAGACGTAACTACATAAGAAGATCAATCGCCCTTTGTAAGAGAAAGGAGAGGCATAACTGGTGAGGTACATCAATCGATGGGGGGGTAGTTAAAGTCGATCTAGGTATATGTTGGGAGATCGATCGGTATACATGCATGTGTGTGTTAGAAGCAAATGAGGCACGAGGAGAAGGATAGAGAGAGAGGGATGCATGTAGGAGGTGGTACGAGAGGCATACTATATCGAGGGGGAGGAGTGTGCCAGTACAAGAACGATGAAAAGAGTGGTGGGAGTGAGGCATGGACGGTGACAAGAGAAGAGGGGAAGCTTGTGTTTGTGCTAGGCACACCTGGCTAGAGAGGCATATCGATCGATGAGTGCCGTAAAGAAGGAGCTGGGGGGCCTACACACCATGGGTGAACGACCTAAAGTGAAAAGACGAATTTGCGTGATGGAGCTAGAGAATGTTGAGGGAGGGTGAGAGGGATGTGGGCGTGTGCATGCACAAGAGAAAGTTAGCGCTAGTTACAAAGATAAGAGGGTTGTGTGGGTGTAAAAGACGAATAGAGATCATATATACTTCATTATAAAAAGCGAATTCAGATATTTGAAGAATTTATCATAGTGTTTCAAACTGACGGAAGTGTGAATATATATAACAGTGACACACATGGTGTGGTTATGAACATGGTATACTACATTTAATATATTTTATCTCTACTCTAATAAAAACGGAGTTGTTGATGATGGTGTGCCTGCCATCCTGCATTATAGGCCGTCTGATTTATATCTGGCGAATAGGAAGGAAACTATGATGGTTGAAGTTGGCAACAATCATGATTGTAGATTCTTATTGAAATAGAGAAACGAATTCAAATTTAGTTCGAATTGCAGCGGTAGTATAGACATTTGGAAGGCACTAAAATGTTGGTATGAGTAGGTTACATGCATTATACAGCAAGCGAAAAAATTTAATCGGACATAACATGGATTCATACTCCCTCCTTCCATCTATATAGGGCGTAATGAGATTTTTAAGACCGCCTTTGACTATTGACAAGATTAATAGTACATGACATGCACAATGTGAAAATTATATCATTGAAAGAACCTTTCACAGACGAATTTAATGGTGTGCTTTGTGTAAGTTGCATGTCATATATGATTGCTCTAATATTTGGTCAGAGTTAGCATTGAAAAACGCATTACGCCCTATATAGATGGAAGGAGGGAGTAGCTTTGAATAGCATTTGTATAGTAAAACGGGGCAAGACTCTCTCTATGTGTGGTGTGAATAGTTTTATTTTTTTCATTTTCTTTTTGGTTGAGGGAAGTGCGAATTGATTTGGTACGTACAAGTACAATATTACTACACGTTAGGCTTGCCCCTAAAATTCAACCCGCGTCTTGCTATATCCCAAAAATTCAGATATCATGCTCCCAAAACTAGCGCCTTCACAACCCGCGCCTTGCTATCCCGAAATTACAACGCGCGCGAAAACTCCCTCCTGTCACAGCCCTAGAATTGCTTGTAGTTAGTTGCATCTGTGAGACTCCATGTATCATGTTTAAATTCAATTGGAAATTTGAATTTGGGATGTTCAAACCCTAGCACCAAGTGAATTCAACTAGGTTCAAACAAAAATATTTTCAATGAACCCAAAATGCCCTTCAAAAATGTTCATTATTTAGGAAAAAGGTTAAAACCTTTACCAGAGGTCATGCACATTTTTCCAAGGCATTTATGGTCTTTGAATTAACTCATATTGCATTGACTTGGAGCTATTAATTCCTATAAAATATTTGGAAGCTCCAAATATTCTAAAACATTTTGTAGAGCTTTGGATTAATCCATATTGCTTCTACAATAAATCTCAGAAGCTACACAAATATTTGGTTAGCAAACCAAATTCAAATCAAAGACAGAGAATAGAAAACAAAAAGAAAAGTATAGAGTTTTTACGTGGCGCTCACCTGGCCTGGACCAGGTCCTCCAGCCGGCCCAGCCCACTGGCAACTGCCAGTCGTCCCCTACCTTTGCCAGTAGGCAGAGGCAGGACAGCGAGCGCACGCGCCGAGCGGCCACCTCCTGCTTCGCGCTGTCGACGCCTCCTGCGTCCTCGCCGTTCGTCGTGGAAACGCCTGGACACCCTGGACTTTCTTCCTCTTCCTCTGCTCACTGTTCCCCTCTCTCCCTCGCCCCCACCTCATGGTCGAGGCCGCCATGGCCGCACCATCGCCGTACCCGCGGCCACATCCATCACCTCACCCCTCTGTCGTGTCCACCAGCACCGCCGTTGAGCTCCGCCTCCCCAAGCCGAAGGAATCGAGGCCGGACGCCCTGCATCGCCTCCACGCCATCGTCTTCAACCTCGGGTTGACCGAGATCGCCGGCGACCGTGCGCCCGCTCCGACGCGTCCCCGAGCCCACTGAGTCGCTCTACGTCTTCCCTGTGAGCTAACACTTCCTCCCCTTCTCTTTCTACCGACGTTTGCGCGCCCTAGCTAGCTCCATCGCCGAGCCCGAGGGCTCATCACCGCCGGCCATGTCACCGCCGTCGCTGCAGCCACTGAAGCTTGCGCCTGAGCGTTGCCCCGTGCTCAGAACGCTCCCAGGAGCCGAGCGTACCCACCCGTTCGATCTGCCATGCCCCCTAGCGCCAAACCAAACATGCCTGAACTCCGGCCACCGCCTAGCTCCTCGCCGCCGCCTACTCCAGCCATACCAGCCTCCGGCGTCCGCCCTTCTGGATGCGCGACACTCACCGCTGCCATTAGACGCAAACGGCGAGGCAAATGGTCGCCCGTAGCTCAATCCCGCAGCGTCTCCGTTGTCGGTTTTGGTCGCCGCCGGCCGAATTCCGGCGATGTCGACGTGGCCCATCACTAGTCACTAATGACCTTGCTAATTAACCCCCTGACCCACTTACATACGGGCCCCACGCCCTTAATTAACAATAGTTTAGTTTCTGATTAGATTTACCTAAAAACAGTGGCCCCACAAGTCAGAGTTGACGTGCTGACGTGGCCGTTGACCGGACCCACCTATCTGTGTCACTAACTGATACTGAGTCGATGACACATGGGTCCCACTGTCAGGTTTGACTCTGGTTAGGCGTTGTTGACCTGCTGAGGTCAGCATGACCTAATGCTGACGCAATAAGTCTTTTTCTGGATTAAACTTAATTCAGGAAATTGCAGAAAATGCTCTAAACTTCTAAAATTCATAGAAGATTATCTATAGCTCCAAATGAAATAAATTATATATGAAAAATGATCAGAAAAATCCAAAGAATCTGTTTATGGCATTTTCATGCATGTTTGAGCAAGTTAACCTCACTGTTTAGGATGAAACATGATTAGGGCAAATTTTCATAATAGATTTGGAGTTGGAATTTGATATAGTTTTGAATTCCATTTCAATTAAAATGACTTTCTGTTGCATTAGCCCAAATCACAGCATATTTCCATGTCATGATCATGCATCATATTGTTGCATTGCATTGATTATGCTCTCCCTCTCTGTTGCCGGTAATCGTCCCCTCTCAATAGACGTGCTTCCGGCGATGAGTTCTATGACACCAATGAAGAGCTATAACATCTTCAGAAGTGCCAGGCAAGCAAAACCCCCTTGTTCATTCCGATACAATCCTACTCTCTCGCTCCTGCTCTCTTTTACTACATTAGGACAACAACGTTTCAACTGTTACATGCTGCGGTAGCTGAACCCCTTTCCTCTGCATGACCTGTCATTGCCACAGTAAATAGATGAAACCCACTAGCATGAGTAGGATTTGTTTGAGCCCTGATGTGCCTACTCATTCATGTTTGTTTGTCATGCCTGCTACTGCTTAGAGTTGAGTCAGGTCTGATTCATCGGGGATGAATTGGAATGTGGTGAACATGTCCTACTGTTGAGAGCTAAGTGTGTGAACACGATTTGGTAAAGGTAGCGGTGAGAGGCCATGTAGGAGTACATGGTGGGTTGTATCATTGCAGCCGTTCTCAGGAACTGAGTTCTGTGTTTGTGATCCATGAACAGTTACTACCACACATTGGGTTCCGGTAACTCGGCCCCTCTCGGCTTATTAATCAACTTGATCTCTGTCCAGGAGTTGCAACTAGTTTCTAGGGTTTGTAGGTAGTGTTAGTAGTCTACCAAGTGGCACCCTGTACAGGTGGGCTTGGGACAGACTAGGCACAGTGGCACGGTGTACCAAGTGGCACCCGGATGGTGGGCTTGGGAACCCTGCACACATCGTTTGGGGCCGTGAGCGACACCCCGGCCGGATCTCCTTGCGGATGGAACCCGAATAGGCGATAAACCTGGACTAGAGACTTGTTGGTTAGTTAGGTCATGGCCGACTCCCTCGCACGGCTTCCGCTTGAAGGTTGCCAAGGTACATGATGTGTACAGGGCGATAAGTGGCGAGAGCGTGTGTGAAGACGTACACCCCTGCAGGGTTATCATTATCTATTCGAATAGCCGGATTCCTCGGATATGGAAACTTGGACCCCTTGCATAGTTCATAGACAAGTGAAAGTGGATACTCTAAAATGCGCAAGATAAGCATGAGTGCTATGGATGGCGTTCTCGTAGGGAGACAGGAGAGGATCCATAGTGGTGTATTGATATGGTGAATATGTGGACTCGTGTGCGCCACCTCAAAAGAGTTACTTGCATTTGTTGTTCAGGATAGCCATCGAGTCAAAGCTGGCTTGCTACAGTTAAACTCCACCACCCCTTTATTGATACTGATGCATATGTAGTTAGTTTTGATGTAAGTCTTGCTGGGTACAATTGTACTCACTTTGCTTAATTTATGTTTTTGCAGAGAGACTTAAGTCTCGCTAGTAGTTCCATGTGGACTTCGACGTTTAGCTTGTTACCTCAGCTACGATCTTGTACCCTTGGGAGGGTCTTGTAGATTGTCAGGCTTCTGAGCCTTATTCAATTGTAGTTGTCTGTACTCAAACAAGTTAAGCTTCCGCATGTGCTTGTTGCTTGTATGCTCTGTATGTTGGGTCATGAGACCCGTGTTTGTAATATCTCGCTCCTCGAAGCCTAATGAATAAATACTAGAGTCGTAGAGTTATGTTGTGATGCCATTATGTATTTACACATATCGAACATATTGTGTGTATGATTGAAATGCTTGGTATGTGTGGGATCCGACAACCTAGTTGTTTATCCTTGGTAGCCTCTCTTATGGGGAAATGTAGTCTTGTGCTTCCATGAGCCATAGTAGTCCGCTACAGCCCGGTTCACTGGAGTCCTGCTAGCCCAACACTACTACTCCGAAGCACTTGACTAGCCGGCGTGTGATTCACTTCATTCCCGTGTCCGTCCCTTCGGGGAAATGTCACACGGTGACATCCGGAGTCCTGCCTAGCCTGCTACAGCCTGGGTTCTCAGAGTCCTGGTAGCCCAGTTCTACAGCCCGGATTCACACGCTGCTGACCGACATGATCGAGGTTGATTCATGTATGCCTGTCCCCGTAAGTTAGTGCCACTTTGGGTTCATGACTAGTCATGTAGGCCCGGGTTCTCTGTCATATGGATGCTAGAGACACTATCATATACGTGAGCCAAAAGGCGCAAACGGTCCCAGGCCATGGTAAGGCGACACCCGTGGGGATACCGTGCATGAGGCCACAAAGTGATGTGAGGTGTTACAGGCTAGATCGGTATGACTTAGAATCGCGGTCCTGACAGCTTTGGTATTAGAGCCTGACTGCCTGTAGGATTACCAAGCCAAGCTGGTCGAAGTCGTGTCTAGAAATGCTTTAGTTATATAAGGGAATTGATTGTGGATGGGAACGTAAGGCTCTTTTTACTCCTTTACCTTATGCCCTTCTGCTCTGAGTCAACCTCTTCTTTTCTACGGGGGTTAAGAACTAGGCTTCTCTTCTATCTCTCAGGATGACGTGTTACTAAACTGTAGTTGCCTAGGATTGTTGAGTTCAAGCCTCAGTTCAGTTCCTACTACTTCCATATGTTCATAGCTGGCCTCAAAGCCTTGATTTTGTGATGTTGAGTGGTTATGCCACCATTTTTGCAGGATGTCTCAAATCATTTTGAGCATTTACAGCCGTTATGTTGTCCGAGTCATCCCAGGTTTCTAAATAGTCCGATGCATTTGCAAATCCCTTCTTCCCGTTCTCGATGTTCCTTTGGGCCAGATTAAGCACACTAATCGGTCTGTTGAGGTACTCCATTGCCTTGATATGTATGTTGGAGTTAGTATTATGGCCCTAGGTGTCTTTGAGAACCACTTAGTAATCTAGCAATGTTTTGTGTTCCCGGTGTGATGATTCTGGCCACCATCCTCGAAAGCATCTCGTGATGCCATTTAGTTAGTAGGCCTTCTATTTCTGGGTTTTGAACCCGAGATTCACTCCACTTACTTTCTGTTGATAGTGTTTTTTAGTTCCTTTAGAATATTAGTAACCTTTGCGATAGTCCTCGAGGTCAGTGGTATTTCCTTCTTCCAAATACCATGAACCATTAAGGCAGAAGTTCTTTGAACCAAAAGATCATGATTAGAGTACTCCTGAGGAGTTCTCCATTCATAATTGTGATTCTGCCAGTTCTACCTTTCCGCATGGGTTATCCAAAAGAAATGTTGAGCTTTGCTCGACATACTAATCTATGCATCTACAACTCAGAAAGATATATGTTCCTTTGAGTTATCCCTCTTTAGCTGTTATCTGACCTTCGTCTCTCAATTGTTGGTCAAGAGTAGTTGTGCATTGGTGTTATTGATGCCTATTATTCATGTGATCCATCAAGCCATTCTATTCCGGAATGACTAGGAGAAACAAACTCCAGTACCTCATGCATATCTAGGATTGGGTCAAAGCAGTTGTATTCCGTAGATCAAAATGCCAACCCAGCCTTTGATTCTGTTCTACCCTGAAGTATTGCCCTCTTTATGTCAAGAATATCATAGGAATTGCACCATCTCTTATGAATTTTGATACAGTGATACTTCTCGCCATCATTATTCATTTCTCAGTCCTGTGTTGTTGTAACCGGAATGCCGACAAGTAAACTGTGATGTGTGAAATCAATACTCCTAGCAACCCTGTTGCTTGGTATATAATGGACAATAATCTTATCCTTAGCGTGTTGATTATTGAATCATCATTCTAAGATAGATTGTGCTACCTAGTCCTTATTTCTGGTGCACTCCTCGATCAATGAGTTAGGATTATTCAATCCCTTGCTTATTGCTAATATCATCTTGCTCTGAAAAGCAAGATTGTTCTCGAGCTTAGTAACATATCGGTGGTTCGTGATGTTTCGAATATCTTCTCGGAAGTATTACCAGGTTGTCACCTAACCGCTATGTTGAGTTCATGATCAAGTTGGTTTCTTGTAGCCACCCTTTTCTCCAAGAATCTGTGTTGAATACCCCTGAGCTAGTTGGTTAAGCCAAACAACAACTTGGAGAGTTGGAAGATAAAAGCTTACCAAATTTAGTTCGTTTCAAAGGGATATCTTTGTGTGTGTGTGTGTGTGTGTGTGTGTGTGTGTGTGTTGTGTTAGTTGAAGAAAGATATCTTCATCGATTGGTCCCTGTGATCAGTTGTTGGACCTATTATCTTATCCAGTCTTTGATTTGAGCATGGGCTATCGTCAAATCAAATCAGAACCAAGGATGCTCGTAATGTTGTCTTACTCGTGGTTGTTTCCTCGGGCATACACCATTATATCCTTGGGTCTGACCAATGCTATCATCTTGTTCACATAATTATGGAATTCCACTTATATGGAAACCTCGATAAATTGTTGTTGAGCCCATCGACAACATCCTTATCGTCTCCATGATTTTTCTGGACATTAAGCTAGTGTTGGAAATTTGAAAACAATGCCTTCAAGTCCCGTCCCTGAGGTATATGTTTGGATGAGAGAAGTACTTCCTGTAATTCACGTGTATCTGATGTAAGTTGCCACCGTGAATTCGAGAAAGTTTGTTTTTGCTTCCTTTGGAATCATCCCAAGTCAGTCACACATGTGTGAAGTATTCTATGGTTTGATAGACTGATCATCTCCATTCCATATGTATTCCTAGCACACAAAGCCACTGATTAATTTGTTCAAGGATAAGAAGTTCAAATTCTATTCCTGAAGGGCCCAGACAGACATGCACAAGACTTCGTTATCTTCAATGATGGTTCCCAACCAGAACTCGGTAGTGTTTTATTATAAGACTACTATGTGGTCATGCTTGTCTAGGACAATGTGCTCACAGGTATGTAGCAGAACCAGCTCATGTTTTGGAGCTTGCTATCATAGTTCATTTCCCGAGAATCTTGCAACTCCATCTCGTCGAATTGTGTTGCAAACTTTCTTTTCCAGACATGTTGTCTGAATTATCCTGTTACCAACCAGATTTGAATCTCAGGCAGATATGATGGTTGAAACTTCTTCCAAGAACTATGATATATATTCCAGTGAAGTGGACGCACCTAGCTGGAAGCACTATTGTTGTAGTATCTTGATTAAGCCGTTTGGTCACTTCCCATGAGGATGTCGTATGACTTATTCCACAAGTTGTTCCTTATGGATTTTTGTGCTCCTGAAGTCCGACCTTTACTTGATGGCCATGTTGATGCTTTTAAGCATTGACCGTTGTACCTAGTACATCAAGGAGAACATTAGAAGCGGAGTGCTAAATGTCTCTCGGTCGATCATCCAGATTTGCTTCTATGGCATTGCTAAGGAAAAATCTGAGGAAGTGATGTCCTCCTTTGCATATGCATCCTCCATCACCGTTTATCATGGTAGTATGATGTGTTGCCAGGATCCTTGGCATGGATGTTGGTAGAACCTTGATGAATACAGAAATGCTCAAGTTCTTGAGAGCACGCTCGGTCATTGGGTTATATCCTCGATATCACTTGGAATGTGCCTTCCGTTGCCGAGTTGTCCTATAACTCTAGTTTCCTCTCCAAACTGAGTATGCCATTCTTTCGAATTCATTCAAACGATCAATTTTGATTTTGCTTAGGCTGGTATAGAGAGTTTCAATGATCTCTGTATCAAAAGTAATTCTTTTTTCCACTTAAGGGAATAATTCTATGAGTCACCTTCCCCGAGGTGTCCTGTTATGGTATCATGGGCAACTTAACTCCTCGCTACTTTGAAACCCCCCTCACCATCTATTTAAGCGTGGGATTGTTGCCCACCAAATCAAACCTCGTCGTTTGTTCTTCCATCCCTCTCGATGTGTTTTGTGTCTCAACTCGAGATGTTTCAACATCTCCTTCCGTGAGTTGATCATGATTTGCTTGATCTTCATGAAGATCGAATCCTGTAGAGATTCCCTCTCTTTTCCTTGTTGTGTTGGGTGAAGATCTCGAAAGCAAAGACGTCAAGATCAATATGAAGCAATGGATCATGAAGACTGTGTCAGGTCCGTGTCCCCTCTATCTTCTTACCTCACATCTTGAATCTCGAGACGAGATTCTTGTTTAGTGGGGGTGAGTTGTCACAGCCCTAGAATTGCTTGTAGTTAGTTGCATCTGTGAGACTCCATGCATCATGTTTAAATTCAATTTGAAATTTGAATTGGGGGTGTTCAAACCCTAGCACCAAATGAATTCAACTAGGTTCAAACAAAAATATTTTCAATGAACCCAAAATGCCCTTCAAAAATGTTCATTATTTATGGAAAAAGGTTAAAACCTTTACCAGAGGTCATGCACATTTTTCCAAGGCATTTATGGTCTTTGAATTAACTCATATTGCATTGACTTGGAGCTATTAATTCCTATAAAATATTTGGAAGCTCCAAATATTCTGAAACATTTTGTAGAGCTTTGGATTAATCCATATTCCTTCTACAATAAATCTCAGAAGCTACAAAAATATTTGGTTAGCAAACCAAATTCAAATCAAAGACAGAGAATATAAAACAGAAAGAAAAGCATAGAGTTTTTACCTGGCGCTCACCTGGCCTGACCTAGCTCCTCCAGCCGGCCCAACCCACTAGCAACTGCCAGTCGTCCCCTACCTCTGCCAGTAGGCAGAGGCAGGACAGCGAGCGCATGCGCCGAGCGGCCACCTCCTGCTTCGCGCTGTCGACACCTCCTGTGTCCTCGCCGTTCGTCGTGGAAACGCCTGGACGCCCTAGACTTTCTCCCTCTTCCTCTGCTCACTTTTCCCCTCTCTCCCTCGCCCCCACCTCATGGCCGAGGCCGCCATGGCCGCACCATCGCCGTACCTGCGGCCATAGCCATCTCCTCACCCCTCTGTCGTGTCCACTAGCACCGCCGTTGAGCTCCGCCTCCCAAGCCGAAGGAATCGAGCCCGGAGCCCTGCATCGCCTCCACGCTATCGTCTTCAACCTCGGGTTGATCGAGATCACCGGCGACCGTGCGCCCACTCCGACGCGTCCCCGAGCCCACTGAGCTGCTCTACGTCTTCCCTGTGAGCTAACGCTTCCTCCCCTTCTCTTTCTACAATCGTTTGCACGCCCTAGCTAGCTCCACCACCGAGCCTGAGGGCTCATCGCCGCCGGCCATGTCACCGCCACCGCTGCAGCCACTGAAGCTTGCGCTTGAGCATTGCCCCGTGATCAGAACGCTCCTAGGAGCCGAGCGTACCCACCCGTTCGATCTGCCGTGCCCCCTAGCGCCAAACCGAACATGCCTGAACTCCGGCCGCCGCCTACTCCGGCCATACCAGCCTCCGGCGTCCGCCCTTCTGGATGCGAGGCACTCACCGCTGCCATTAGATGCAAACTGCGAGGCAAATGGTCGCCCGTAGCTCAATCCCGCAACGTCTCCGTCGTCAGTTTTGGTCGCCGCCGGCCGAACTCCGGCGATGTCGACGTGGCCCATCACTAGTCACTAATGACCCTGCTAATTAACCCCCTGACCCACTTACATACGGGCCCCATGCCCTTAATTAACAATAGTTTAGTTTCTGATTAGATTTAACTAATAACAGTGTCCCCACAAGTCAGAGTTGACGTGCTAACGTGGCCGTTGACCGGACCCACCTGTCTGTGTCACTAACTGATACTAAGTCGATGACACATGGGTCCCACTGTCAGGTTTGACTCTGGTTAGGTGTTGTTGACCTGCTGAGGTCAGCATGACCTAATGCTGACGCAATAAGTCTTTTTCTGGATTAAACTTAATTCAGGAAATTGCAGAAAATGCTCTAAGCTTCTAAAATTCATAGAAGATTATCTATAGCTCCAAATGAAATAAATTATATATGAAAAATGATCAAAAAAATCCAAAGAATCTGTTTATGGCATTTTCATGCATGTTTGAGCAAGTCAACCTCACTGTTTAGGATGAAACATGATTAGGGCAAATTTTCATAATAGATTTGGAGTTGGAATTTGATATAGTTTTGAATTCCACTTCAATTAAAATGACTTTCTGTTGCATTAGCCCAAATCACAGCATATTGCCATGTCATGATCATGCATCATATTGTTGCATTGCATTGATTGTGCTATCCCTCTCTGTTGTCGGTATTCGTCCCCTCTCGATAGACGTGCTTCCGACGATGAGTTCGATGACACCAATGAAGAGCTATAATATCTTCAGAAGTGCCAGGCAAGCAAAACCCCCGTGTTCATTCCGATACAATCCTACTCTCTCGCTCCTGCTCTCTTTTACTGCATTAGGACAACAACATTTCAACTATTACATGCTGCGGTAGCTGAACCCCTTTCCTGTGCATGACCTGTCATTGCCACAGTAAATAGATGAAACCCACTAGCATGAGTAGGAGTTGTTTGAGCCCTGATGTGCCTACTCATTCATGTTTGTTTGTCATGCCTGGTACTGCTTAGAGTTGAGCTAGGTCTGATTCATCGGGGATGAATTGGAATGTGGTGAACATGTCCTACTGTTGAGAGCTAAGTGTGTGAACACGATTTGGTAAAGGTAGCGGTGAGAGGCCATGTAGGAGTACATGGTGGGTTGTGTCATTGCAGCCATTCTCAGGAACTGAATTCTGTGTTTGTGATCCATGAACAGTTACTACCACACATTGGGTTCCGGTAACTCGGCCCCTCTCGGCTTATTAATCAACTCGATCTCTGTCTAGGAGTTGCAACTAGTTTCAGGTGTTTGTAGGTAGTGTTAGTAGTCTACCAAGTGGCACCCGGTATAGGTGGGCTTGGGACAGACTAGGCACAGTGGCACGGTGTACCAAGTGGCACCCGGATGGTGGGCTTGGGAACCCTGCACACATCGTTTGGGGCCGTGAGCGACACCCCGGCCGGATCCCTTGCGGATGGAACCCGAATAGGCGATAAACCTGGACTAGAGACTTGCTGGTTAGTTAGGTCGTGGCAGACTCCCTCGCCTGGCTTTCGCTTGTAGGTTGCCGAGGTACATGACGTGTACAGGGGGATAAGTGGCGAGAGCGTGTGTGAAGAAGTACACCACTGCAGGGTTATCATTATCTATTTGAATAGCCGGATTCCTCGGATATGGAAACTTGGACCCCTTGCATAGTTCATAGACAAGTGAATGTGGATACTCTAAAATGCGCAAGATAAGCCTGAGTGATATGGATGGCGTTCTCGTAGGGAGACGAGAGCGGATCCATAGTGGTGTATTGATATGGTGAATATTTGGACTCGTGTGCGCCACCTCAAAAGAGTTACTTGCAGTCGTAGTTCAGGATAGACACCGAGTCAAAGCTGGCTTGCTGCAGTTAAACTCCACCACCCCTTTATTGATACTGATGCATATGTAGTTAGTTCTGATGTAAGTCTTGCTGGGTACAATTGTACTCACGTTTGCTGAGATACTTCAGTCTAGCTAGTAGTTCCACGTGGACTTCGACGTTTAGCTTGTTACCTCAGCTACGATCTTGTACCCTTGGGAGGGTCTTGTAGATAGTCAGGCTTCTGAGCCTTCTTCAATTGTAGTTGTCTGTACTCAGACACGTTAAGCTTCCGCATGTGCTTGTTGCTTGTATGCTCTGTATGTTGGGTCATGAGACCCATGTTTGTAATATCTCGCTCCCCGGAGCCTAATGAATAAATACTTGAGTCATAGAGTTATGTTGTGATGCCATGTTGTATTTACACATATTGAGAATATTGTGTGTATGATTGAAATGCTTGGTATGTGTGGATCCGACAACCTAGTTGTTTATCCTTGGTAGCCTCTCTTATGGGGAAATGTAGTCTTGTGCTTCATGAGCCATAGTAGTCTGCTATAGCCCGTTTCACCGGAGTCCTGCTAGCCCAGCACTACTGCTCCGAAGCACTTGACTGGCCGGCGTGTGATTCACTTCATTCCTATGTCTGTCCCTTCAGGGAAATGTCATGCGGTGACATCCGGAGTCCTGCGTAGCCTGCTACAGCCCGGGTTCCCGGAGTCCTGTTAGCCCAGTGCTACAGCCCGGATTCACACGCTGCTGACCGACATGCTCGAGGTTGATTCATGTATGCCTGTCCCCATAAGTTAGTGCCACTTTGGGTTCACGACTAGTCATGTCGGCCCAGGTTCTCTGTCATATGGATGCTAGCGACACTATCATATACATGAGCCAAAAGGCGCAAACGGTCCCGGGCCATGGTAAGGCGACACCCGTGGGGATACCATGCGTGAGGCCGCAAAGTGATATGAGGTGTTACAGGCTAGATCGGTATGACTTAGAATTAGGGTCCTAACACCACCAGCTGCCAAATCCCTACACGCGAAATCCCCCTTCTAACCCCGAGCCGAAAGGGCCACTAGCTCAAATTGGTGGGGGGTACTTTTGTAACACACCCTACATTTTGGACAAGCGCGTCCCTAAGTCATGCTTCACCCCCTCCCATCGCCCCCTTTTCGCCATTCGAAATCCTAGGCCGCCATAACCTCTCCGCTCTAGCCGCGAAACCCCACCGTCCTCCATCCGTCATGTCACCGCTTCCCAGCTGGAGCCTCTTCCCTGACGACATCGTCCACCGCAACAGCTCGACGTCCCTCGTCCACCTCCCCGGATGAGGATCCATTGTCCATCTTGCCATCCCGCCGGTTCAGCCGCCCCGTCCTCCACCTCCAAGGAGCTGCTCCGACGATCGCCTCGTCTATCGCGGCTGCTCCATCCCCACAGCGCCGCCTTAACCTGCTCCACCGGAACTGCAACATCCTCACCGACTCCTCGGATGAAGCCGAGGCCTACTCGGCGCCACGAAAGAGGTTGTACACTCATCGCATCACACCTTCTCCTTAACTCGACCTCCTGGCGCCGACAGTGCTCCATCCCGCACCCCCCTGGAGTGGCTACCTTGAAGCCGGCGCCGCGGGCGACATCTCCACGGCGGCTCTCCCCCTATGCAAGGCCCCTTCGGCGGCAGCGTCCATACCAGCCGGATCTGCTATTGCTGCTTCGGCTCTCGCTCGATTGCTCGCTTGCCCAGCTGCTGCTACTGCTCTCCCCCTCGCTCGTACTACTGCTCTACTCCGATTAAGCCACACTTCAGTCGACTGAATCAACTTTTGGGTCAGTCGATTTTCACGGGGTGGGGGGCTCGCCGGAGTTAAGGAAGAACCACCCGCAGAAGGGACGAGGGCTTGCTGGAGAGGTACCCCACTATCTATCTTAGGGTTCAGGGTGGGGGGCAGGGGGCCTATAGGGCTGGCCGGGGCGGCGGTGGCGAGTTGTTTCGGGGCGGCGAGGCGGCGCTGGGGCCGGCGGTTCGGCCGGTGGTGGCCGGCGGCTCACGGGGGTGCAGGTTGAAGATGAACTGCAGGCCCTCCCTAAACTACATGTCAAGTGCCTCTCTGCTACCATTGCGTTCAGTTTCGATAGTAGCATTCAGATTCCATAGTAAATTTCAGTTTCGACAGTTAAGTTCAGAGTCAATAGTTTTTACCTCATCTGTTGTAGTCAGGTGGTTTTTGGTGATGTTAATTTTACACCCATTTTACATCATCTATTGGAGATACTATTAGAATCCCACTTGATATTGACGATGTTTGTCTTATGCTACTTCAGCCTTGACGTTTTACGGCTCATCGGAGCTGCTCCAACGACAGAACGATCCATCACAACAGAGCAGTGCCCTGGACGCCGTCTATAGATTCCTTAGATCTTCCTCCACACCTCCGACAGCCACCTCTGCCTCAACTGCTTCAGCGACCAATCCAATGATGCTGAGGTCGACACGGCTACGGCAAAGAGGTTGTACACTTGTTGCATCACTTATTACTATACATTCACGTCGATCCATTAGGGCTATTTTGGTTCAACAAAAAACATCGATCCACTGGTTGTTACCATCACTCTAAATTTCTGCATGCTCTCCTTACATAATCTCACCATATTTTTTTCGTATGCATGTCAGATATTGTGCACAGTCATGCTGAACATGGAGAGAAAAAGAGAAGAGTTTTGCGCGGCAATACAATGTCATGCAGACATCGCCCCATGGTGGGTTCAATGGAAAACCCTCCCCACCCCTCTCCAGATTGTAATCCAGAGGAAGATATCTGTTCTGAGGCGGATTCGGACGCCACTGACCACTCCTATTTACCCCCCAAGGTGTTTGCTCTACCTTGGCATGATGATGTTACTCATATCATGCATATGTTGCCTTGCAGTGCCTACTTTTGACATCATATATGTCATCTGCTTAGTTTAGACATGTTCTATAATGCCACTTGTTTAGTTTCTATATCATATATGGGAATTATGTGGTCTCATGTCTTTTAGCCAGCCATAATATATGTGAAATGTGCAATGCCATCCTGTTTAACCAGGCATCATATATTTGAATGATATCTTGCCCATCCTTTTCTTCATTACATTTCCATTTGTCGACAATGTTTGTACATTAAACTACTCTTCCTGTGAATCAGCCATTTGGGTGGGAGATGGAAAAATCTGGAGTAAAAACAAGGCCTTCAGAGCAGACAGTGCTACCTGTCGAAGCAGATCTCTTGTTGGGTCCCGATAGCTCCTCAGAGATGGATTCAGAGATAGATGACCAGTCCTATTCCCCCACTGAGGTGTATGCTCTAACTTGGCACGATTATACTGCTCATATCATGCATACGGTGTCTTGCATTGCATAGTTTAGACATCATATACACAATATTCAACACCATGTTCTTAGTTCAGACATCATATCGAATGCCCTCTGTTTAGCATATAAATCACATACGTGAATTAAATGATGCGATCCTGATTACTTAGATAACATGTAGGTGAATCATGTCATGCGATCCTGTTTAGTTATTCATCATATCTTTGAATTATGCTATGCTATCCAGTTTAGATAGACATCATATATGTGAAGTTATGTCATGCTATCCGTTTTAGTTAAACAATATACATGTAAACTATTTCATGCCCTCTTTTTTCCACACTATCTATTGCATCTGTCTCTCATACAATGCCTGTACATTCAACTATGTTTCCTGTTTATCAGCCATTTGAATTGGAGCGGGTGATGCCAGTATCTAGCGGACTAAAAACACGACCTTCAAATAAAACAGTGCTACCTCTTGGTGGAGATAGCACCCCAGTTGTACATGCACAAGAACCAGCCCTACCACACATAACCCAAACTCTCGCAGATTGTACTCCTACTACGATGGACAGAGAACCAGCTTCACCCAATCTAACCCCAACCCCAGCCGATAGTAACCCAGTTCCTGTTGACACAGCACCATCTCCACCACAGAGCTCCCAAACAAGAGCGGTTAGTAAGGCAGCTCCAGTGCCCAAAGGGCCAGTACTATCACGGCGAACCCCAACTCCACTAGTTAGTACGCCTATTCCTGTGGAGGAAGCACAACCAGCTAGTCGTAGTTTAGCATCTATCGCATTTGATGTGGTTAGATCGTACGTGCATATCTTCCCATCTTGGAAATATTATACAGAAGATGAAGGAAAATGCTAGTTGCAGGTGTTTGTCCAGGAGTTATGTGTAAGTAATGTTATTCATGGCAATTACTTTGCTTCGTCCCATACATCCTACCTCCATGATGGTTATAATACAGCAAATTTTCCCATTTTTCTCTATAGAGAAGAACCGATTTGGAAACTCAGGATGAGGTAACCTGTGCTAATACCTCTGCTATCTTCAAGAATGCTTGGTGGCAGTATCGGAATTACCTGAAGAAAACGTACTTCACCGGCAAATAAACTCATCAAATCCCCTTACGTTCTCCTGAGACACATTTATTGGACGATGAATGAGAACGCCTTGTTCTGTAATGGTCCCGAACCAAGAATGTGGTAAGGTCTATGAGCTCATTTTCTATTTTTAAGTATTATATTCTTGCGTCTTACTATACTCTGTTCATGTAGAACAAGTGCCTAAACCTGAAGAACAACTGTTCTAATTTAAGATTCCATTGCTACCATAGGACATATATATGTGTTTGTTTGATGCTTTTATTATGTACTAGTACTTGGCAATAGAATAATTGGTAGTTTAATCCTGTCCACCTTACTAATGAACTGGTTCACCGAAATGAGTTTCATATACTAGTACATGCTAAACTTGTTATGTGTCTACTTGTTTCTTCTTTTAGAATGCTGATAGAATATTGGGGAAGAGTGCCTTATTAAGCAATGGTAAAGGAAGTAATGCAGATAAGGTTTAGGATAGTGACACATCCTGTCTTGGTTTAGTGTTGGAGTTACTGGCCACTACCGCTTGCACAAGCTATTCAAACTCACTGTCTGAATCAGTTCGGTTTCTTGAGTCTCAACTACAAGCTAAAAGACATCGATCAGCTGTGCTGCGACAAGAAGCAGAAGGACTGCGGAAGTCCTTGGAGCATTCAGATGCATACTTTCTGGTGCAACAGCAAGTGTTGGAGGATTTTAGCGCCAAACAGGACAAAGCTAATCAGCTTGCTAAGCTTATTGCCAGCATGGTGGATACCCAGGATAACATTTCCTGAGCTCTTCTGAAGTTGTTTCAGTTATGCTCTTGTTTTGCTTCCGCGTTTATTTGCACTGGTGGCAAATTTTGACGGCCAGTGTATATGATATGCTGCTTTGTTCCCTATATTTGCACTGGTGGCGAACTTTGATGCCCAGTGGATGTAATATGTGTAATAGTCGTGATAGCCTAGCGTTAGTTGCTTGCTTATTTATTTCCTTGTTGTCTTGTTTATTTGTTTGCTTGTAGTCATTGCAGTTCTTTTTCCACGGTTAACTAGTGGCTGCAATAACCTATTTTTTAAACTAGGCCACAATAACCATGGGCTAATATTTACTGTAGTGACACTGGGCCTCCTACGGGTCATAGAAACAGTGGGCCTTCTACGGGCCGTAGAAACAGTAGGCCATCTACGGGCCATAGAAACAATGGGCCTTCTATGGGCCGTATCATCAATGGGCCTTATACGGGCCGTATGATCGATTGGCCAAACATGGGCCAATAACAGGCCGCATTATGGCCGTAAACGGGCTAGAGTTGGAATCATCCGTTCATGGGCCAACCGTAACGGGCCATCGTTAATAGGCCGTATTTGATGACGCTATGAAAACGGCCCAACATATTAACGGACCACAAACGGGCCGACTGTAACCACGGGTTGAATTTGGCCCACAAGCAGAAAATGACAGTAATGGGCCGTAAGTAAACGAATGCTGGAAATGAGCCCAAGAATAAATGGGCTCTGAGAAGGCCGAAAGATAACATGGGCTGGAAACGGCCCAATGGAATAACGGGCCGTTAATGGGTATAAAGTGATACACTGTTCATTACGGGACAGTTTCACCACGGGCCATTAATGGGTGTAAAGTGATACACTGTTCATTACGGGCCAGTTTCACCACGGGCCGTTAATAGGCCAAGAGTTACATAGGGCCTCATATGGGCCGAAAGGCGTCATGGGCCATACATGGGCCAGAAGTGAAAACGAGCTGGAATCATATTGGATGGCCCAGATGACGCTACTGGGCCTAATTCGGATAGGGCGTAACGGGCCTTGGGTTAGCGGGCTATAAATGGGCTATATGCGAACAGGCCGTTAACATGCTTTACATGGGCCGGCCCGCCACCTTTTGACCAAGTCAAACAGGCCGCCTTTTCACAGTAATGGGCCTCTGTTGGGCCGTGCCACGTGTCGACGTATCATAGGCGCCTATCTGACCCACTGACGAGCTGACACGTGTTTCGTCCGGCCAATAAGAATTTTACACATGGAAATTTCCCATTGGCCGGGCCTGTTAACGGGTTATCGGATCCAAAACCCGACCCGATAGCTTAACGACATTCCGTTATGGTGGATGCCACGTGTCGGTCACCCTTGACGAAAGCACTTCTGTGACGTGCGATTTATCGTCATGGAAGTGGACACTTCCATGATGATAATTCGTGTAATGTCATGGAACACTTCTATGACAGCACATGTATGACTATCTTGATTCTGTCATAAATTTGTCATGGATGTACATGCATGACAAAAAACGCGACCTACTGTGACAAACACGTATCATCACGGAAGTGCATTTTTTTGTAGTGATAAGAGAGGCTACCAAGGATAGACAACTAGGTTGTCGGATCCCACACATACCAAGCATTTCAATCATACACACAATATGCTCGATATGTGTAAATACAACATGGCATCACAACAAAACTCTATGACTCAAAGTATTTATTCATTAGGCTCCAAGGAGCCAAGTATTTCAAACATGGGTCTCATGACCCAACATACAGAGCATACAAGCAACAAGCACATGCGGAAGCTTAACTTGTCTGAGTACAGACAACTACAAATGAAAAAGGCTGAGAAGCCTGACTATCTAGCAGACCCTGCCGAGGGCACAAGATCGTAGCTGAGGTAACAAGCTAAACGTCGAAGTCCACGCGGAACTACTAGCGAGACTGACGTCTCTCTGCAAAAAACATAAAATAGGCAAACGTGAGTACAAATGTACCCAGCAAGACTTACATCAGAACTAACTACATATGCATCGGTATCAACAAAGGGGGTAGTGGAGTTTAACTGCAGCAAGCCAGCTTTGACTCAGTGGCTAACCTAAACTACGACTGCAAGCAACTCTTTTGAGGTGGCGCACACGAGTCCACATATTCACCATATCAATACACCACTATGGATCCGCTCCCGTCTCCTTACGAGAACGCCATCCATAGCACTCACGCTTATCTTGCACATTTTAGAGTATCCACTTTCACTTATCTATAACTGTATAGGCAACCAAGTAGTCCTTTACCGCGGACGCGGCTATTCGAATAGATGATGTTAACCCTGTAGGGGTGTACTTCTTCATACACGCTCTCCCCACTTACCGCCGTTTACACGACATGTACTCGGCAACCTTCAAGCGGAAGCCCAACAAGGGTGTCGGCCACGGCCTACCTAAACACTCAAGTCTCTAGTCTAGGTTTATCGCCTATCCAGGTTCCATCCGCAGGGAGTCCGGCCGAGGATTCCACATGCGGCCCCGAACGATGTGTACACGGTTCCGAGACACCAAACGGGCGCCCGGCATACCCGGCCACGGTGTATCTACCGCATCATAGCCCACCCCTAGAGTCGGCGCTACGCGCGACCGCCAACACAAATCCTATAAACACCAGAAACTAGTTGCAACTCCTGGACAGATGACTAGGGTGGTTAAGGAGCCGAGAAGATCAATTAAGGATCCCAATGCATGGTAGTAGCTGGTTCTTAAAGCACACATATAGATCTCGGTGCTTAAGGACGGTTCCAATGAAACAACCCACCATGTACTCCTACATGGCCTCTCATCGATACCTTTACCAAATCGTGTTCAACACACTTAGCTCACACACAATAGGACATGTTCACAACTTTCCAATTCATCCCCGATGAATCAGACCCGACACAACTCTAAGCAATAGCAGGCATGACAAACAAGCATGAATGAGTAGGCACATCAGGGATCAAACAACTCCTGCTCATGCTAGTGGGTTCCATCTATTTACTGTGGCGATGACAAGTCATGCAGAGGAAAGGGGTTCAACTACCATAGCATGTAACAGTTGAATCGTTGTTGTCTTAATGCAGTAAAAGAGAGCATGAGCGAGAGAGTGGGATTGTATCAGAATGAACAAGGGGGTTTGCTTGCTTGGCAGTTCTGAAGATAGTATATTTCTTCATTGATCTCATCATCGAAACACGTCTATCGAGAGGGAACAATTACCGACAAACAAGGAAGAACACAATCAATGCAATGCACAATATGATGCATGACTGTGACATGGCAATGATGTTATGATTTGTGCTAATGCATCTAGCAACAATTTAGAGGAAGTCCATATGAACCAAAGGTTCATATGCAAGCTCCACATTAAGCACTTAAAATGCAATTATCATGTTTTCACTTATACAGTAGGTATAAGTTGGTCTGTCATGCATGAAAATGGTACAGCTGGACATATTGCATTTTTCTGATAATTTTTCATATATAAATCATCTTCATCTGAGTTATGGTTGAATTACTATGAATTTTTGAAGTTGAAAGCAATTTCAGGAATTTCCAAAATTGTTTTTAATCCAGAAATTACATTATTGCGTTAGCACTACGTCAGGGTGACGTCAGCAATCAACTTGCGTCGACCAGGTCAAACCTGACCAGTGGGGTCCACTGGTCAGTGACCCAGTGCATCCTAGGGTCAATGACAGGTGGGTCTAGTCAACAGCCACGTCAGCAAAGTCAAGCTAACGTGTGGGCTCGGTGGGTTAGTCTAAGTTAAACAGGGAATAAATCCCGGGGTTAATTAGCGCATGGGGCCCATCCGTCAATGGCACCCAGGTTAAACTAACCGCGGGGTTAGTGGCTAAACTGACCTGCCACGTCACCTAGCCGGCGTTTAGCCGTCGGCGCTAAGCAGAACGCGGTGGCGCTCCTCGTCCGGTCATCTCCGGCTACGGGAGGTCGCGTGGCTGGGCTCTACGGGCACGGCGCGGTGAGGCGCATCTGGTGGAGCACGCGGGGCGAGCTAGGGTGGCCGGTGGCAGCGACGGCAGCGAGCTGGGCGGCGACCGGAGCTCAGACATCGACGAAACCAATGATGCAGCGCGCGGAGAAGCTAGCAGTTAGTACCTACGGGCTCTTTACGTGCGTACAGGGCCAACAGACATATGAGCGGGACCAAATGGTCACCGGAGCCTCATCGACGATGAGCTCGGGCGGCGGCCTGTTCGGGCGCAGGCGACACGGTTGCTACAACGTGCAAGCAAGGCAAAGAGGAGGGGTGTCCGGGGCAGGAGCTCACAGTGAGCACGTTCAGCGGGTCGACGAGCTCGGGGAAGCACCGAAGCGAGCGGAGCAGCGAGGGAGATCTCCGGTGGCCGGTGATGGAGATGTCGAAGATGACGACGCTGTGAGGCATCCGACAGCGTGCGGTTCGTCGAGGAGGTCGAGGGAGTCGTGTCGGAGGTAATGGACAGCACGAGGAGACGAGGGGAGCATGGTGGCTGTGGCGTTACGGCAGTGCGGCTGCGGCTGTGCTCGGGCGCGAGAGGGAGAGAGAGCAGAGGAGGGGGAAGAGGTCGGTTGAGAGTGAGAGGGTTCTAGGGGGTGCGTGTCGGTGTCCAGGGCATCCAGAAGCTCGGCGGTAAGCATGATGTGGCGGGGCGTGTGCTCGCGCGCGGTGGGCACGCGCGCGCTGTCCTTCTGTCAAAGGAGGAAGAAGACTGGGGAGCCCCTGGTGGGCTGGGCCAGAACAGGAGCTAGGCTGGCTCTGCTGCAGGTAAGAAGCCCAGGTAAAACTTTCTCTCTCTTTCCTTCATTATAGTTTCTATTTTCTATTTCTAAAATTTGTTTTAATTTGGTTTTTGAGCCAAACTAATTTTTCTACTTCTAACAATTTTTGCAGGGACTAAATGGATTATTCCAAAGACCCTCAACAATTATCAGAATTATTGGACATATAGTTAATATATCACATATATAAATCCAATGCAAATAATTATTGGATTAACTCAAATGCCCAAAATAAATATTTCTGTGACTCCAAAAATATTGGTTTGAATTTTACCTCTTGCCAATATTTTTATAGATTAACAGGAACATTTTCTTGGGTTTATTTGAAGCAATTTTTAATGTTGATCATTTTTAGAAATGATTTCTGAGGCTTTCCACTTTCCCCAATTCAACTTTCATGAATTTAAACATGATGCAAGAAGATTGATGTAAGGACAAGCAGTGACTAGCTAGGGATGTGACAACTCACCCCCACTAACACAAGAATCTCGTCCCGAGATTCAAGCGTAGGGTTAGATGGAAGGAAAAAGCAAACTAACACAATCTTCATGATCTAGGTGGCACTTCATAAAAATGTTGATTCGATCACCATCATTGTCTCGATGTCTTGCCCCGAGAACTCCAACTAACATGACAATGAGAGGAAAGAGAAAATTCTAGAAGGATCGATCTTATCGATGATCGAGGAACTCAGGATCAACTCATGGAGTGAGACGTAGAAACATCTCTGGAGCTGAGAGGCAAAACATGCATCAGGAGGGATGGAAGAAACAATTTGACGAGGGTTTCAAGTAGCGAGGAAACAATTTCCATGATTCCATAACGGGGCACCTTAGAGGAGGTGACCCGTAGGATTATTCCCTTAAGCGGCAAAAAGAATTATTTTTGATTCAGAGATTATTGAAACTCTTTATACCAACCTAAGGCAAATCACAACAATCGTTTGGCGGAGTACGAAGGGATGGCATACCCAGACTAGAATGGATGATGTGGACTACCTTATTGAAGACAACGCAAAGGATGATTTTTGCTTATCATCGGAAGTGGATGGGACCCATGGTAGGACTACTTTGAAGATGATCCTGATCAGTAATTATTGAGAAGGTAGTCCATAGTAGGATGACACAATGGCGGTGCAAGCTGGGAATAGAATGCAAATGCTGGGAATGATTCTAGTAACTAGGGAGAAACCCAACAGTAGAGAGAGATTCCACTATTGGAAAGGTTATAGCATAACCGAGGAAGTTGAGAGCGGATCCCAATTAATGCCGACGATAAATCCTAGTGATTGCGCGTGCTTTCAAGAACTTGAGCATTTCCATATTCAACAAGTTTTACCAATATCTGTGTCAAGGATACTGGCAACACGACATACTACCATGATGAATAATGGTGGAGGATGCAGATGCAAAGAAAGATAACACTTCCTCAGATTTCACCTTAGCGAGGCCAATGGATCAAAATCTGGATGATCGACCGAGAGACATTTAGCACTCTGCTTCTAATGTTCTCCTTAATGTGCTAGTGTAACCCATTTATTTATATGGCTTGGTATCTAGAACATCAGGTAGAAGGTCGGACTTCGAGAGCGCAGGAATACATAAGGAATAACTATGGAAGTAAATCCTACGGAATCCTTATGGAAAGGTGGCCAATTTTCTCAATCAAGATACTACAATAATGGGTCATTCGGCTGGGTGTGTTGGCCAAGAAATCCACTTTACCGGTTGTAGAGAGACCAATATTATAGTTATTGGGAAACGTTCCAACCATCACACCTACCTGAGATTCAGATCTGGTTGGTGTCAGGATAGTCTAGATTCATTGGTCTAGAAAGAGAAATGAAAGTTTGCAACACAAATCGATGAGATGACGTTGGGAGACTCTCGGGAGATGGACTACGATAGCAAGCTCCAAAACATGAGCCGGTTCTGCTACACACCTGTGAACACACTGTCCTAGACAAGCGTGACCACGTGGTAGCCTTATAATAAAAAACTACCGAGTTCTGGTTGGGAACCATCATCGCGGATAACGAAGTCCTTGCATAAGGCATGCTCTTAAGAAGGAGCTTCTTCTCCTTAAACAAATCAATCAGTGGCTTGGTGTGCTAGGGATACATATAGAATGAAGGTTGCAAGTCTCCACACCACAGAGTACTTCGCACATATGCATGACTCATTTGGGATGATTCCATAGGAAGCAACATTGACTTGCTCAAATTCACGGTGGCAACTTGCATCAAATACACGTGAATTAGAGGAAGCCATTTCTTTCATCCAAACATATGCTCCATGAGCTAGCATGAAGAAATGCTTGCAAAAGTTTCCAATACTAACTTGAATGTTCAACATGAATCATGGACAAGATAAGGATGGCGTTGATGGGCTCAACAAAAATTTATCAAGATTCCCATAAGATGGGGTTACATGATTATGTAAACAAGATGATAGCATTGGTCAGACCAAAAGATGTAATGGTGTATGCTCGAGGAATCAACCACGAGTAAGACAACATTACGAATATCATAGGTTCTAACTTGATTTGACGATGGCTGTCGGTGTAAAAACGGCGGATCTCGGGTAGGCGGTCCCGAACTGTGCGTCTAGGCCGGATGATAACAGGAGGCAAGGGACACGAAGTTTTACCCAGGTTCGGGCCCTCTTGATGGAGGTAAAACCCTACGTCCTGCTTGATTAATATTGATGATATGGGTGTTACAAGAGTAGATCTACCACGAGATCAAAGAGGCTAAACCCTAGAAGCTAGCCTATGGTATGATTGTATGTTGTGATTGTTGTCCTACGGACTAAAACCCTTCGGTTTATATAGACACCAGAGAGGGTTAGGGTTACACAAGGTTGGTTACAAAGGAGGAGATATCCATATACATATTGCCTACCTTGCCTTCCACGCCAAGTAGAGTCCCATCCGGACACGAGACGAAGTCTTCAATCTTGTATCTTCATAGTCTAACAGCCCGGCCAATGGAGATAGTCCGGCTGTTCGGAGACCCCCTAATCCAGGACTCCCTCAGTAGCCCCTGAACCAGGCTTCAATGGCAATGAGTCCGGCGTGCAGTTGTCTTCGGCATTGCAAGGCGGGTTCCTTCTCCGAATACATCACAGAAGAAGTTGAATACGAGGATAGTGTCCGACCCTGCAAAATAAGTTCCACATTCCACCGTAGAGAGAATAATATTTCGCAGATCTAATTTGCTGGCTTGTTTTAGCAGCATGACGTTATGTCATGGCCCGGTGATTATTCGAACTGTTTCCTTTAACCAGCCCCGCACATAACGCAAGGCAGTTTTTTGACACGTCTTGTCAAAGCAGAGATCGTGTCCCCTTATTACGGGATTTTCATTAATACGGGCGTGGGTAACCCAACCACGCCATCAATTGCGGCGCTTGGGGGATAAGTGAGTTTTACCAGGCAAGTGGGGACGCTTAGTTTCGTCCGCCCATATAAAGGGATAAGGATTCACCTTTCTATCCACGCCTTCTTCCTCCATTGCTCATCCGTTCTCGCACACTCGAGCTCCAGCGCCCAAGTCCGCACTTCCCACCTCGACCTTCTCCAACCATGTCCGGAGCGGGAGGAAAGTGGATGGTCGCTTCCGTCATGAAGGGAGACGTCTAGAAACTGAGGAGAGCCGGATACCTGCCCGACGACATCGCGCACTGGCTCCCAGATGAGGGGCAACTCATCCTCACCCCCAGGCCCCATGAGAGGGTTGTATTCCTCACCCATTTCTTCCGCGGACTGGGATTCCCTCTCCATCCCTTCATCCCGGGGCTCATGTTTTATTACGGCCTGGATTTCCACGATCTGGCCCCGAACTTCATCCTCAACATCTCAGTGTTTATCGTCGTGTGCGAGGCCTTTCTCCGCATCAAGCCCCACTTCGGCCTATGGCTGAAGACCTTCAACGTCAAGCCGAAGGTGGTGGGCGGCCGCCAGGCGGAGTACGGAGGCGCCATGGTGGGCAAGATGCCCAACATAACATGGCTCGAGGGCTCCTTTGTGGAAACCATAAAGGGGTGGCAATCGGGGTGGTTCTATATCACCGAGCTGCGCGACTCCGCATGGGTAGCGGCCCCCGAGTTCCGATCTGGCACCCCCATGCGGACTCACCTCCTGGAAGGAGAAGGGCCTGTCCTGGGGTAATTCAAAAGAGCTGACCGGACTCCAGACATGTATTCAAAACATGGTGGACAAGAAGCTCAAGCTCGTCAACATAGTCCAGGTCATGCTCATTCGCCGGATACTCCCGTGCCAACAACGGGAGTTTACCTTATGGGAGTTCAATCCGGTGCAGCACCGAACTCTGAACAGGCTCTTCGATACGACTCATGAAGATGCCTAGAGGGTGCTATTCAAGAGTGCCAAGGTCCCTCCCCCCATCACTGAGGATCGCGGATTCAGCGCTAAGCACCACGCCAGTACGGTAAGTTGTTTTACCTTTCACAGGATACTTATTTTTATATAGATTGACTCTATGTGGGATCTAAACTCCCGTGCCTTTCACAGGACTGGCAGAAGATGGCCGGACAAATCGACTGTCCGGCTCCCTTTCCTGAAGGCCCTGCAGACGCCCTTCTGGCGAAGATGTTGACTCCGGCCCCTTATAAGGTGTCGGAGAAGACCAAGAAGGCCAAGGGAGCTCGAAAGAGTTCCCGATGCCAGGCGTCGTCGGACTCACCGTCCGATGACTCTGCGGCGCACTCTTCCCCCGAAGACAAGGAAGAGGAAGAAGAGGCTTCCCCACCGACTGGGGGAGACAAGAAAAGGAAGGCCGCCCTGACTGGGGAGGCCGGAGGGTCCAAGAAGGGAAGGACTCTCCTTCCAGACAGCTCCACCGCCGCCGACGAAAGTGAAGACGAGTGGTTGCCCAGGGCCAAGCCCCAGGGGAGATCGTAAGTATTCGGATACCAAAGTAACCCATAGGATTCCTTTGTCGGATTGCTTTCCCTAACGCCGAACTCAATTGTGCAGGCAGCCCCGAGCCAATATCGAGGTATCCAAGGACGACTCCCTGGGCTCGTCGGACATGGATAGCGATCCAGTACCGACCGCCACCTCCCCTCATCCAGCCGACGACGCCGAGGTGCTGTCTCAAGAGGCACCAGATCGAGGGGGGACAGTCCCGGAGGCGCCTCAAGGCGACCTTCCGGACTCCGGGAGCCGAGGGGACGGGGTCCCTGAGAGCTCCGAGTTCGGCCCTCAGCCGAACACCGCGCCGGACCCTCCAACGGTTCCGAGCTCGGGCAGGCGGTCCCCTTCTAAGGGGGGAAAACGCCTGTGCCGGTGACCTCTGCCCATCTAAAGGCACTGGACAACCTGCTGGAGGCGCTTCGCAGCGCTTCCATCGACGAGGAGTGCGATGATCGACGAGGAGGACCGCACCATCATGAGTGCGATGATCCAGAAGGTTCAGTCCGCCAAGAGCGGATTGACTGAAGCCTGTACTAGCCTTCGAATAGGCTTCGAGGTAAGTGCTTTTAAAATGTAGTAGGAATATTACCGCATAGACAGTAGCCCCTGATGCTTTGTTCGGTGTTCAGAATGAAAAGCCGAACAGAGGATCAAATAATATCTCAGGAGTCTAATATAAGTATGTCAATATGCATATGCAGGCTTCGCTGCTGGCATCCGCCGCACTAACTGCGGAGGTAGCCATACTAAAGTAGGACCTCGATGGGTCCAAGAAAGAGCTCGGACTAGCCAAGAGGCAGCTCGAGGAGAACGAGGGTAAGTAATACCCCGTCTATAGATATATGTATATATAAAAAAGGACGCGATTGCAAAATGACAGGATCATTGTATGTTTTGCCAGGGGCCACGACCGAGGTGGCGACCCTGAAGCAAGCGCTGACCAAGGCCGAAGATACAGCGGCCAAGGAGCGCACCGAGTGAGAGAGGCATGAGGCTCGGGTGGGCGAGGTGCAGCAAGAGCTCCAGGCTCTCGTGACGAAGCATGAGGCGTTGGAGCTTGACTTGAAGATGCGAAGAGTCTGAGCTTGCCGCGGCCCGTGAGAGCATGAAGAGTGCCAAGGCCGAGGCCCAGAAGGACCTTCAGGAGATCGACGCGATGAAGAAGATAGCGGTGTGTAAGGCTTTCTATATGCAAAGCAAGCATGTAAGAGTGAATTGCCAATTACTTACCCGAATCCGGAGCTCTTCAGGAGCATTCGCAGATTTGCCCCGCAGTGTGTCCGATGCCGCACAATTTTACCAGGCCGAGGACAGGAGCTTGACGGAGAAGCTGTTCTGGTCTCAGTATGCTGAGGCTGAACAGCCGATGCCAATGAGCGACCAGCTGAAGCAGATGGTCGAGCTACATAAGGCGGCCGATCAGGCCATGAAGGGCTTCATAGTCCGGTTGTGGCCTGGCGACGCCCTTCCGAACAGCTTCTTCGGCCTGGTGAGGTGGCTGGTGGATGCCTGCCCATGGTTGGAGGTCATCAAGCGATCCGTCTGCATTGAAGGTGCACACAAAATGTAGTGGGTGAAGCTAGACGCCATGAAGTTGATCAAGGAGGGGCCGCCGGAGGGCAAGGAGCACCGCCACCCCGAGATGTACTACGAGGGTGTTCTGCCGGGTGCCCGTCTTGTCGTGGATGAGTGTTCAGAAAATGTAATATTTGAATAAGACTTGCTCATTTTGTCCTGTATGTATGAAAACTTGTATCATATTCGCTATGCAACGCTTGTTAGAATTTAAAATATTACTTTTTGTTTAGCTGTTTATCCAATCTGAGAGATGGCTAGTCCATGGCTTCTGCCCCCATGCCACGAGTGCTGGGGTATTCGGGATAAACCTGAGCACTCTTGTTCCCATGTTTGGGTCCTTCAAGGGAGGTGTTCAGCACAACGAACAAGGCAACTGGACTAATGATGCTTTATCACTCTCACTTAGCCATAGAATTCTATAATTTTAAATTTCGGCGAAGCCCCTGGTATTCGGAAGGCCGAATTCGGGGCACGATACATGCCTGTAAGCCGAACAAAGCCGGCCCCTCGCCCTAAGTGGCATAAGTCTTTAAGGACTCGAAAAACCTCGCCGAACAGCGACCAGTCTCTCACCTTATCATGACAGTCAGTTTTAGCTTTCTCTACTGAGGTGCTCAGCCCGGCAGAACCGGGGCACAATCGCAGTAGTTCTCCTAGCGCTACCTTAGCCGATAGAGCAGAACGTAAGGTACCAAAACATAGGAGCCAGGCAAACCCAACATTTGACCAAAGACATGATTCAGAGCTGATGTATATAATGCTATAAGTTCGGGGTGCCGCACTTGTGAAAGTGTTCGAACTTTTCACACCGCATTGTGGGGTACGTAAGCCCCTAGTGTATTGGCCGTACCAGAGTGTATGGTTGCAAGGCGTCATTAATGAACACATGGATATATATATATATATATAACAAGAATGCAATAATAGTCGTAATGTCATGCATTGTTTATTAAAAAATTGCATTAAAGCAGAGTGATACAGATGGTGCAATAAGCAAAAGAGTAGGACTATGTCCCTTCCAAGGGCGAGCTGAGGAATGATATGAAATCTATAATCAACCTGGGAACTCCGTTGTATAACGTAGCTGTCTGCCTCCTTTGTTGCTGTATCATGTGTTCGGCAATAGAGCTGCCGGACAGTGTTTCCAGAGATTAAAGTCCTGAAAGAAAAAGAAAAATAACCAAATGGGAAGCCCCTAGTGCGGTTTAGGCCGCGTTTAGGGGCGAGCCGCAGTTGTGCCCCCCTCCCCACTTGTGCCCATGGTACTTTTAATGCGTAATTATGTATGCGCGGCACGAATATCGTCATTCGGCTGGGATTGGGGTGGCCGCCGTATTGCTACGCGAGCTCAGATCACGCCAGGCGGTCTATTTGCCGATTGCCCTGAGCGTGCTTGAAGGTGTCCGAGCTTTGAAACGCCGAACTGGTAGGTTGCCTTGAGAGGCTGCTTTGCGCTTCTGCTACAAGGGCCGCGGTGTGCTCCTCTGTTCGGAGAGAGCGCTCTGTGTTTCCATTGACTGTAATAACTCCGCGAGGTCCTGGCATCTTGAGCTTGAGGTATGCATAATGTGGTACCGCAATGAATCTAGCAAATGTGGCTCGTCCGAGCAGCGCGTGATAACCACTGCGGAACGGGACTATATCGAAGATTAACTCTTCGCTGCGGAAGTTATCCGGGGATTCGAAGACCACTTCCAGTGTAATTGAGCCTGTGCAGTGGGCCTCTACGCCTGGAATGACGCCCTTAAAGGTCATTTTTGTGGGTTTGATCCTTGAGGGGTCTATACCCATTTTGCGCACTGTGTCTTGATAAAGCAGGTTCAGGCTGCTGCCGCCGTCCATAAGGACTCGAGTGAGGTGAAATCCGTCGATGATTGGGTCTAGGACCAGTGCGGCGAATCCACCATGACGGATACTAGTGGGGTGGTCCCTGCGATTGAAGGTGATCGGATAGGAGGACCAAGGGTTGAACTTTGGGGCAACTGGCTCCAATGCATATACGTCCCTGAGCGCATGCTTCCGCTCCCTCTTGGGGATGTGGGTTGCGTATATCATGTTCACCGTCTGCACTTGCGGGGGAAACCTCTTCTGTCCTCTAGTGTGTGGCTGCCGGGGTTCTTCCTCGTCATCGCTATGCGGCCCCTTTTCCTTGTTTTCGGCAATTAACTTGCCGGCCTGCTTGAACACCCAACAATCCTTGTTGGTGTGATTGGCTGGCTTGTCTGGGGTGCCGTGTATTTGACACGAGCGATCGAGTATACGGTCCAAGCTGGACGGACCCGACGTACTTTTTTTGAATGGCTTTTTCCGCTGACCGGGTTTAGAGCCTTTGAATCCGGCGTTGACTGCCGTATCCTTAGTATTTTCGCTGTTAATGCGGCGCTTATGTTTGTTGCGACGTGACCTGCTATTGCCGTCCTTGGTATCTGAGGTACCATGGTTCTTTGATATGTTATTACTGCGAGCCAGCCAGCTGTCTTCTCCCGCACAAAAGCGGGTCATGAGCGTCGTGAGGGCTGACATAGATTTCGGCTTTTCATGACCAAGGTGCCGGGCTAGCCACTCGTCTCGGATGTTGTGCTTGAAAGCTGCTAAGGCCTCCGCATCCGGACAGTCGAGGATTTGATTTTTCTTTGTGAGGAATCGAGTCCAGAATTGCCTGGCCAACTCTTCTGGCTGGTGGATTATGTGGCTTAGATCATCGGCGTCTGGTGGTCGCACATAAGTGCCCTGAAAGTTATCGAGGAATGTGGCTTCCAGATCTTCCCAACAGCTAATGGAGTCCGCTGGCAAGCTATTAAGCCAATGCCGCGCTGGTCCTTTGAGTTTTAGTGGGAGGTATTTGATGGCATGTAAGTCATCACCGCGGGCCATGTGGATGTGGAGGAGGAAGTCCTCAATCCATACTGCGGGATCTGTTGTGCCATCGTATGATTCAATGTTTACACGTTTGAAACCTTCTGGGAATTGATGTTCCATTACTTCGTCTGTGAAGTATAAGGGGTGTGCGGTGCCTCTGTATTGGGCTATATCGTGACGCAACTCAAATGGGTCTTGCCTGCTGTGTTCGGCCCAGCCGGATTTGCTTTTACTGTATCCAGCGTGACGTTTACTGTCTCGCAGAGTGGTGCGCCCTCGTGATCCGTAGATCGATATTGAATGCTTTGCTTTGTCCTCCAATATGTCTCGCAGGTCTGGCGTATCTCCCCATGCCTTTTTATTTGAATGGCATTGGGGTGGAGGCTGAGCTTTTGGCTGGAATGTCTCTCTATTGCGGCCACGAGGTGGCCGATCAGCCATATCATACGCTCCTTCCTCCAGTCGGGGTAGTAACTTGTGCCTTGGGTAACTCTTGGAGGGGCGCTCGAGTTTATATTCCTCGGCCGCGAGGACTTCAGTCCATTTGTTAGCTAGTAGATCTTGATCAGCTTGAAGCTGCTGTTGCTTTTTCTTCAGGTTATTTGCCATGGCCATAAGCCTGTGCTTGAAGCGCTCTTGTTCGATGGGATCCTCTGGTACGGTGAATTCATCGTTGCCGAGGCTTGCCTTGTCTTCAGAGGGGGGCATGTAGTTGTCATCCTCCTCCTCTCCGCCAGCCGCTCTCTCAGGAGAGCTGGCTCCTTCATCCTCCTGCTCTAAATCTTGTTGGAGGGCATTGTTGTTGTCTTCGGCGCTATCCGGAGTGTTATTATCTCCTATGCCAGTATAACCACTTTTGCTTTGGCGGGACTTAGAGCGGCGCCACTAATGTCGGCGCTTGGGTTGCTTCTTGGAGGGGTCATCCTCCGCTATCTCGTCGCCATTGCCTTCATTGGGTGTATCCACCATGTATATGTTATATGACGAGGTGGCTTTCCAGTACCCTATAGGTGCTGGTCCATGTTTGTCTCCTACATCGTCGTCCATACCGTCGATGTCTTCGGAGTCGAGCAAGTCGGTTCAATCATCGACAGTGGCTACAAAGTGGGTGGTGGGTGGGCATCAAATTTCTTCGTCGTCCGCATCCCAATCCTGTTGGCCTAATCCGGCCAGGGCTCTCCTGACAAAGAGAGAGACCTTAGTGAATTCAGAATGTCGCCGAAGGGCGAGTGCTGAAAGATATCCGCGGCGGTGAATTCCATGATCGGCGCCCAATCGGATTCGATTGGCAGGGGCGCGGATGGTTCGGGGTCCGGAAGAGAGTCCGGCACCTTGGAGTCACAGGCTGCGCAGAGGATTATGCTGGTGTTTGGCTCGATCGCCGTCGAGACTGCAGCCCCTGAGGCGGTGTCTAGCCACCCGTCCTCGATTGGCGGAGTTGGCTCCAAGCTTAAGGGTCAGAGCTGATGCGGGCGCGGCCTCTGGGGTACCGTCCGGTGGCAGAGCTAGGTCATACCCATCGCGACAGTGCGGCGCGCCCGGCTGTGGCTCGAATCCGTCGAAGATCAAGTCCTTGCGGATGTTGGCTGTGTAATTCAAACTTCCAAATCTGACCTGATGGCCAGGGGCGTAGCTTTCAATCTGCTCCAGATGGCCAAGCGAATTAGCCTGCAGTGGAAAGCCGCCGAATATGAAGATCTGTCTGGGGAGAAAAGTCTCACCCTGGACCGCATCGCCATCGATGGTAGTAGGAGCCATCAAGCCTAATGGCGATGACACAGAGGAACTCTCAATGAAAGCACCAATGTTGGTGTCAAAACCGGCGGATCTCAGGTAGGGGGTCCCGAACTGTGCGTCCAGGCTGGATGGTAACAAGAGGCAAGGGACACGAAGTTTTACCCAGGTTCGGGCCCTCTTGATGGAGGTAAAACCCTACATCCTGCTTGATTAATATTGATGATATGGGTGTTACAAGAGTAGATCTACCACAAGATCAGAGAGGCTAAACCCTAGAAGCTAGCCTATGGTATGATTGTATGTTGTGATTGTTGTCCTACAGACTAAAACCCTTCGGTTTATATAGACACCGGAGAGGGTTAGGGTTACACAAGGTCGGTTACAAAGGAGGAGATATCCATATACGTATTGCCTAGCTTGCCTTCCACGCCAAGTAGAGTCCCATCTGGACACGAGACGAAGTCTTCAATCTTCATAGTCTAACAGCCAGGCCAATGGAGATAGTCCGGCTATCCGGAGACCCCCTAATCCAGGACTCCCTCAATGGCCCACACTCAAATCAAGGTTTGGGCAAGACGATAAGTTCAACAACTGATGACGAGAACCAATCGATGAACATCTTTCTTTAACACACACACAGAAGATATCCCTTAGAGATGAACTAAGTTAAGCAAAGCTTTTACCTTCCAACTCTCCAAGTTGTTATCTAGCTAAACCAACTAGCTGAGGGATATCCAACACAGATTCTTGGAGAAGGGGTGATTTATAAGAAAACCAACTTGATCATGAGCTCAACATAACAGTCAGGGAACAACCTGGTGATACTTCCGAGAAGATAATCGGAAAATCACGAACCACCGATATGTTATTAAGCTCAAGAATAATCTTGCCCTTCAGGCAAGACGATATGATCAAAAGAGCGAGGAATTAACATAATCCAAACTCATGGATCGGAGAGTGCACCAAGAAAAATGGACTAGGAAGCACGATCAATCTTAGAATGATAATTCAGTAACCAGCACGCTAAGAATGAAATTATCGTCCATTAACTCTCAAGCAACATGGTTGCTAGAAGTATTGATTTCACACATCACGGTTCACTTGTCGGCATTCCGGTTACAATAACACGGAGACCAGGGAATGAACGATGACGGCGAGAAGTATCACTGTATCAAGAGTTCATAGGAGGTGGTGCGATTCCCACGACATTCTTGATATAAAGAGGGCAATACTTAAGGGTAGAACAGAATCAGAAGCTGGATTGGCATTTTGATCTGTGATACACAACTATTTTGACCCATCCTTGGATATGGATGAGGTACTGAAGTTTGTTTCTCCTAGTCATTCTGAAATAGAATGGGTTGACGGACCACAAGAGTAATAGGTATCGATGAACGAATGCCCACATACTCTTGACTATCAATTGATGGACGAAGGTCAGAAAACAACTAAAGAGGGACAACTCAAAGGAACATACGGTTTTCTGAGTTGTGGGTGCATAGATTAGTATGTCCAGCAAAGCTCAACATTTCTTCTGAATAACCCATGCAGAAAGTAGAACTAGCAGATCCACAATATAAAACGAGGAACTCATCAAGAGCACTCTTGTTGTGATCTTTTGGTTCAAAGAACTTTTGCCATAAGCATTTCATGGTATTTGGAAGAAGAAAATACCACGGACCTCGAGGACCATCGCAAAGATTACTAATATCCTAAAGGAACTAGCAAACACTATCAACATGAAGTAAGTAGAGTAATTCTCGGGTTCATAAACCCAGGAGTAGAATACCTACTACTAAATGGAATCACAGGATCCTATCGAGAATGGTGGCCAAAATCGTCACACCGGAAACACAAAACATGGCTAGATTACTAGCTGACTCCCTAAAACACCTAGGGTCATAATAATAGCTCCAACATATAAGTCGAGGCAACAGAGTACCTCAACTCACCGATTAGTGTGATTAATCTGGCCCAAATGGACATCAGGAACAGGAGGAAGGGGTTTGCAATTGCATCAGACTATTTAGAGACCTAAGATGACTCGGACAACATAACGGCTATAAATGTTCAAAATATTTGAGACTTCCTTCAAAATGGTGGCATAACCACTCAACAACACAATATTAAGGTTCTGAGATCAACTGTCAACACATAGAAGTAGTAGGAACTGAACTGGGGCTTGAAACCATCAATCTTAGAAGTCTACATATTAGTAACACGTGATCCTGATAGAAAGATGAGAAGCCTAGTTCTTAATCCCCGTAGAAAAGATGAGGGTGACTCGGATCAGAAGGGCATAAGGTGAAGGAGTAAAAAGAGCCTTACGTTCCCTTCCACAAACAATTCCCTTACATAACTAAAGCATTTCTAGACACAACTTCGTCCAGTTTGGCTTGGTAATCCTACAGGCAGTCAGGCTCTGATACCAAAGCTGTCAGGACCCTGATTCTAAGTCACACTGATCTAGCCTATAACACCTCATATCACTTTGCGGCCTCACGCACAGTATTCCCACGGGTGTCGCCTTACCATGGCCCGGGACCGTTTGTGCCTTTTGGTCACGTATAAGATAGTATCGCTAGCATCCATATGACAGAGAACCCGGGCCGACATGACTAGTTGTGAACCCAAAGTGGCACTAACTTACAGGGGCAGGCATACATGAATCAACCTCGAGCATGTCGGTCAACAGCGTATGAATCCGGGCTGTAGCAACTGGGCTAACAGGACTCCGGGAACCCAGGCTGTAGCGGGCTAACAGGACTCCGGATGTCTCCGCGTGACATTTCCGCGTGACATGTCAGCCAGTCTAAGTGTTCCGAAGCAGTAGCAACTGGGCTAACAGGACTCCGGTAACCGGGCCGTAGCAGACTACCATGGCTCAGTGGAAGCACTAGACTACATTTCCCCATAAGAGAGGCTACCAAGGATAGACAACTAGGTTGTCGGATCCCACACATATCAAGCATTTCAATCATATACACAATACGCTCGATATGTGTAAATACAACATGGCATCACAACAAAACTCTACGACTCAAAGTATTTATTCATTAGGCTTCGAGGAGCCAAGTATTACAAACATGGGTCTCATGACCCAACATACAGAGCATACAAGCAGCAAGCTCATACGGAAGCTTAACTTGTCTGAGTACAGACAACTACAAATGAAAAAGGCTGAGAAGCCTGACTATCTAGCAGACCCTGCCGAGGCCACAAGATCGTAGCTGAGGTAACAAGCTAAACGTCAAAGTCCACGCGGAGCTACTAGCGAGACTGACGTCTCTTTGCAAAAAAATAAAATAGGCAGACGTGAGTACAAATGTACCTAGCAAGACTTACATTAGAACTAACTACATATGCATCGGTATCAACAAAGGGGGTAGTGGAGTTTAACTGCAGCAAGCAAGCAACTCTTTTGAGGTGGCGCACACGAGTCCATATATTCACCATATCAATACACCACTATGGATCCGCTCCCGTCTCCTTACGAGAACACAATCCATAGCACTCACGCTTATCTTGGCATTTTAGAGTATCCACTTTCACTTGTCTATGAACTGTATAGGCAACCAAGTAGTCCTTTACCACGGACGCGGCTATTCGAATAGATGATGTTAACCCTGCAGGGGTGTACTTCTTCATACACGCTCTCACCACTTACCGCCGTTTACATGACATGTACTAGGCAACCTTCAAGCGGAAGCCCAATGAGGGTGTCCGCCACGGCCTACCTAAACACTCAAGTCTCTAGTCTAGGTTTATCGCCTATCCATGTTCCATCCGCAGGGAGTCCGGCCGGGGTTTCCACATACATCCCCGAACGATGTGTACAGTGTTCCGAGACACCAAACGGGCGCCCGGCATACCCAGCCATGGTGTATCTACAGCATCATAGCCCACCCCTAGGGTTAGCGCTACGCACGACCGCCAACACATATCCTATAAACACCAGAAACTAGTTGCAACTCCTGGTAGTAGCTGGTTCTTAAATCACACATACAGATCTCGGTGCTTAAGGACGGTTCCAATGAAACAACCCACCATGTACTCCTACATGGCCTCTCATCGATACCTTTACCAAATCATGTTCAACAGACTTAGCTCACACACAGTAGGACATGTTCACAACTTTCCAATTCATCCCCGATGAATCAGACTTGACAGAACTCCAAGCAATAGCAAGCATGACAAACAAGCATGAATGAGTAAGCACATCAGGGCTTAAACAACTCCTACTCATGCTAGTGGGTTTCATCTATTTACTGTGGCAATGACAGGTCATGTAGACGAAAGGGGTTCAACTACCGTAGCATGTAACAGTTGAATCGTTGTTGTCCTAATGCAGTAAAAGAGAGCAGGAGCGAGAGAGCGGGATTGTATCGGAATGAACAAGGGGGTTTGCTTGCCTGACACTTCTGAAGATAGTATAGTTCTTCATCGGTGTCATCGATCTCATCGCCGGAACACGTCTATCGAGAGGGAACAATTACCGGCAAACAAGGAAGAACACAATCAATGCAATGCATAATATGATGCATGAATGTGACATGGTAATGATGTTATGATTTGTGCTAATGCATCTAGAAACAATTTAGGAGAAGTCCATATTAACCAATGGTTCATATGCAAGCTCCACATTAAGCACTTAAAATGCAATTATCATGTTTTCACTTATACAGTATGTATAAGTTGGTCTGTCATGCATGAAAATGGTATAGATGGACAGATTGCATTTTTTTTGATAATTTTTCATATATAAATTATCTTCATCTGAGTTATGGTTGAATTACTATGAATTTTTGAAGTTTAAAGCAATTTCAGGAATTTCCAGAATTGTTTTTAATCCAGAAATTACATTATTGCGTCAGCACTACGTCAGGGTAACGTCAGCAGTCAACAGGCGTCGACCAGGTCAAACCTGACCAGTGGGGTCCACTGGTTAGTGACCTAGTGCATCCTAGGGTCGATGACAGGTGGGTCCGGTCAACAACCACATCAGCAAAGTCAACCTGACGCGTGGGCCCGGTGGGTTAGTCTAAGTTGAACAGGGAATAAATCCTGGGATTAATTAGCGCGTGGGGCCCATCCGTCAGTGGCACCCGGGTTAAACTAACCACGGGGTTAGTGGCTAAACTAACCTTCCATGTCACCAAGCCGGCGTTTAGCCACCGGCGCTAAGAAGAACGCGGCGGCGCTCCTCATCTGGCCATATCCGGCGATGGGAGGTCGCGTGGCTCGGCTCTATGAGTGCGGCGCGGTGAGGCGCATCTGGTGGAGCACGCGGGGCGGGCTGGGGTGGCCGGTGGCAGCGACGGCAGCAAGCTGGGCGGCGACCGGAGCTCGGACATCGACGAAACCGACGACACAGCGCGTGGAGAAGCTAGCAGTTAGTACCTACGGGCTCTTCACGTGCGTACGAGGCTAACAGACATATGAGCGGGACCAAATGCTCACCGGAGCCTCGTCGGCGATGAGCTCGGGCGGCGGCGCGTTCGGGCGCAGGCGACAGGGTTGCTACGGTGTGCAAGCGAGGCAAAGAGGAGGGGTGTCCGGGGCAGGAGCTCATAGTGAGCACGTTGAGCGGGTGGACGAGCTCGGGGAAGCACCGGAGCGAGCGGAGCAGCGAGGGAGATCTCCAGCGGCCGGTGATGGAGATGTCGAAGATGACGACGCTATGGGGCGTCCAACAGCGTGCGGTTCGTTGAGGAGGTCGAGCAAGTCGCGGCGGAGGTAATGGACAGCACGGGGAGGCGAGGGGAGCACGATGGCTGCGGCGTTATGGCGGCGCGGCTGCGGCTGCGCTCGGGCGCGAGAGGGAGAGAGAGCAGAGGAGGGGAAAGAGGTCGGGAGAGAGTGAGAGGGTTCCAAGGGGCGCGTGTCGGCGTCCAGGGCGTCCAGAAGCTCGGCGGCAAGCAGGAGATGGCGGGGCGTGTGCTCGCGCGTAGCGGCCATGCGAGCGCTGTGCTTCTGTGAAAGGAGGAAGAAGACCGGGGATCCCATGGTGGGCTGGGCAGAACAGGAGCTGGGCCGGCTCTGCTGCAGGTAAGAAGCCCAGGTAAAAACTTTCTCTCTCTTTCCTTCATTATAGTTTCTGTTTTCTATTTCTGACATTTGTTTTAATTTGGTTTTTGAACCAAACTAATTTTTCTGCTTCTGACAATTTTTGTAGGGACTAAATGGACTATTCCAAAGCCCCTCAACAATTATCAGAATTATTGGACATATAGTTAATATATCACATATATAAATCCAATGGAAATAATTATTGGATTAACTCAAATGCCCAAAATAAATATTTCTGTGACTCCAAAAATATTGGTTTGAATTTTACCTCTTGCCAATATTTTTATAGCTTAACAGGAACATTTTCTTGGGTTTATTTGAAGCAATTTTTAATGTTGATCATTTTTAGAAATGATTTCTGAGGCTTTCCACTTTCCCCAATTCAACTTTCATGAATTTAAACATGATGCAAGAAGATTGATGCCAGGACAAGCAGTGACTAGCTAGGGATGTGACAGGCGGGGATGCTCTAGGGAGCTCGGTGGAGGTCTCTGGTGGCGGTAGAAAGGAGGGAGGAGGCTCGACTTGCTCTAATTTGAGCGCACCGAGGCAGCGGCCGTGGCGGAAATGGGATAGCAGTGGGCCTCTTGGAGCTCAGTGGAGAGGCTGGGGAGGAAGCTAGGAGGAAGGTGAGGCTGATGGTGAGGTCGGGAGGCCTTGGGGCCGGCTTAAATAGCTGGGGCGACAACGCCGTGGCCGGGGACCGCCATGTAGTCGTGGCCACGTCTCTGGCATGACCGTGTACGTGTGCGCTCGCGAGTGGGCTTGGACGGCGACGTGAGAGTTAGAAGAGTCCCAGAGGAGCAGGGAGGGTCAGACGCGGGAGGGGCGAAGTCTGATAGGCCACAGTGCCGTGGTCGGGGCTGCCGTGGCGCGAGGAGGGAGAAAGAGGAGGGAGAGAGGTTCCAGGGTGACCGAACATACTCTGGATCGGAATAGGAAGAAAGTACTACGTACTTGCTAATTTCTACAAATTGCAAGTCCTCATTATGATTCACTTTATGGGGAGAAATCTCTGACAAAGAAGGGATAACTGGATGAAATATGACAACGACCTTACAATCTTTCAATGAACATAATAGATAAATGACTAAATCCCTAACAAAGAAGGGAATAACTGACAGAAATATTGACGATGATCTTGCAATCTTTGATATTTGAAAAAAGGGGACTGGATACTGCTGTTCTACTCAACCTTGAACTGTACGTCTCATGAGTGCCCTACTACAGAGCAAGAAACTCAGGCAGGGCACAGATCCTCACATCGCGGCGGCAAATCGGGCATGTCGTTGCCTTGCAGAACCACCTAAAAATGCACTGGCGGTGGAACACGTGCGGGCACCTTGGCGGATGCACGACGGGCTCTCCCTCAAGTCCCTCCATGCAGATCGGGCAGTTCTCGGGCTTATCACTGCTGCCCAACTCCCCCTCCTTACACGCCATCAGGAGAGCCTTCTCATCATGTATGAACTGTCGGTCCACCTCCATGATGAAGCAAAAGGTGAAGCCATGGGTGGCGTTGTCACCGCACGCCGCGCGGACAATCTGCGGCACCACGTTCGAGGGTACGACGTCGTCCAACTCGTCGTCAGTGAGGCGGAGCACCCAGAGCTGGGGCATTCTCGCCAGCATCCTGCGGAGCGCCCAGCGACAGGCACCGTCACTCTGGAGCATGGAAAGGTTTCTGACACCGAACTTCATGAAGCAACCGTTGCTTGCCCCGATATATGGCTGGTATATCACGGACGGGGGCTGGCCGCTTCCATGGAACACCAGGGACCGCTTCACATAGCACCTCACAGACACCGCGAATTGGCACTCAACGTCGGCGGGCCCGGGATCAATGGAGAACCACCTTGCGGTCGCCTCGACCCTGCGCATGACTAATAGGCCAGTGGTGGTGGCGGCGTGATTCGACATCGCCGTCACTAGTTCACTACACCGGCTAGCAACCTGGGATCTGGAGTGACAAAGGTGCAGATTCTTGCGGATGGCGGTGTCGCTATTTATAGTCGACGGCCAGGCGGTGTGTGCCCGTACTGTGGCTACCAATCGAAGAGGCTTTGCGTGGGACATTCGAATTCTTGTTTGGAAAGGAATGCGATGCAAATATTTTTCTCCATTCCATTAGGGAAATATGAATTCTTTTTAGGAAACGAACGCGATGCAAAATGTTTTTAGGAAATGAAAGCGATGCAAATGTTTTCCTTTTTGGGAAACGAACACGATGCAAATGTTTTCCTTTTTAGGAAATGAATGTGATGCAAATTTCCATTTGACATGGAAAGGGTAAGAAGTAAAATGATTCTTTTTAGGAAATGAACGTGATGCAAATCTTCTGTTTGACACAGAAAGGGTAGGAAGTAAAATGATTCTTTTTAGGAAATGAACATGATGCAAATCTTCCGTTTGACACAGAAAGGGCAAGAAGTAAAATGATTCTTTTTAGGAAATGAACATGATGCAAATCTTCAGTTTGACACGGAAATGGTAGGAAGTAAAATGATTCTTTTCAAAAACGAACGTCATACAATTCTACTTCTCCGTTTCAGGCCTTGCCTCGCCTTAAGCACAAGTTAATTTTTTATGGGTACGTTAAATGTGGGCTAGCCGGAGACGCAGCTGCATGACATTCTTTGGGCCATCCATGATGGAAAAAATCATGGTAGAAGCAAGGGCGAGGAAAATATCGGGGAGTTCCCGGTTATAGTGGGTGGTCGGGGCCGAGCGATGTGTGTTTCTCTCATACATATGCGCGTGTATGTGAGGCATTGCGCTCTAACTGAACCCGAGCGAGGCGTTGGTCTCTAACTGAACCCGAGTGATTGCAATGCAGGCTACGCGTTACTGAACCCGAGTGATCGATCGATGGCTGTTAACTGAACCCGATTGATCAATTGCTTTGCTACTGCTGCTAACTGAAGCCGATCGAACCTGCTGCCTTTTGATGAATAGTGAGCGTTGTTGGGGGGGGGTGTGAACAGTTCCTGGCAGGGGTGGATGAACAAGACCCCGTGGTAGTAGAGGTCGTTGCCGCTGGATGAACAGGACCCCGTGCGTGGAGGGCTAGATGATCAGGACCTCGTGGAGGGGTGGTTGAATAGTAGCCGGTGGAGGGCTGGTTGAACAGTAGCCAGTGGAGGGCTGGATGAACAGTAGCCCATGGAGGGGTGGTTGAACAGGACCCCATGGAGAGGGCTGGTTGAACAGTAACCGGTGGAGGAGCGGTAGATGCTGGATGAATAGGAGCCCACGGGTGAACAGTCGCAGGTGGAGGCTGGAGGAGGTCGATGGTGGATGAACAGTAGCCCGTGGAGGCCGGAGGAGGTCGACGGTGGAGATGAAAAGTATCTCGTGGAGTCCCATTTTGCGGTACGCCACACCCCTCCCGATGAACAGGACCCCCATTTCGACCGTAGCGCTCCAACACAAGTCTGTTTCCTCCGTTTTGCGCTACACCACACCCCTCCCGATCAACAGGACCTTGTTTCGACCGTAGGAGGTCCAAGAGAATTCCATTTCCTCCGTTTTGCGGTACGCTAGACCCCTCCCGATGAATTTCGACCATGGCCGGTCGAACACAAGGCCGTTTCCTTCATTCTGCGGTACGCTAGGCCTCGTTTCGATCGGCTATTCCGTCCAAGCCGGTTGGATCCCAATGAAAACCATGTATTCCATTGCCTCCCGATGAACACGACGCATTCCATTGCCTCCCCATGAACAGGACGACGACACAGTTTCTCCGTTCCGACCCAGCCATGTACACGAGCCCTGGCCGTATGTATGCGCGAGTAGGCATTCAAGACCCCGCCCGTATGTACTTACGTAGCCGTGTTTACTTTCTTGCACCCTGGCTGTATGTACGTGTACATGCTACGTGCGCGCCTCTGCTATGACACGTGCCCTTCCTTACACGGCCACGGTTCATCGCTGCAGCCAGCAGACAGACCGATCGTATGTACTAACATGTTCGCGACCAGAATGACAACGCTATGTATGCTTTGACCAGGTGGGTCCCGACTGTCAGGCACTTCCTTGCGTGCGAAGATGTAGCTGGTGGGTCCTAGCAGTCAGGGGGCGAATCATTTTTTTGCCCGTAATATGGACGCACTTCCTTGCGTGCGAAGATGTAGCTGGTGGGTCCTACCAGTCAAGGGGGAAACGTTTTTTTGCGAAATACGGTGGCCCGTCCGGTGGGTCCCTGCTGTCATTATTTTTCACGTAATAAGGAGGCACGGCCGTGGACCCAGCTATCAGCCTCTCCATGTATAGTACTCTTTTGATGCAAGTAGTTCGTTGACCACGTTGACCACGCCTGGCCGAGAGCACCAAGGAGGTGGACGACAGCGAGGCCTAGGAAGGAGACGACGCGGAGCTGGGGAAGATGCGGTAGTGGATGCCCACGCGGAGAGGAGTACGAGGGTTCACTGGTTCAGCTGCGATGTGAGGCTGCCGTCGCCGCAGAATAACAGGGGGCGTGGGTGAGTAGAGGGATGGCCTAGCCAGTGGTGGGAGTAGTAGGGGGCGGTGAGGCCTCCACCGCAGCACAACCGTCCACGGAAGGCAGGAGCAGGCGGCACGACCGGCGCTACTTTGGGCGGCTGGAGCAAGAAGACCAGAGGTTGGAGAATAACATCGTACGGTCACTGGATCTAGAATCATTCATATTGACTAAGTTGACAAAGCCCTCCGTCCACGTCAACTTAGTAGGCCCACAAGTCAGTCTACCATATGGTGGGTCCGAGCTAGCAGGGGGAGTATTCATTTTTTTGTGCGTAATAAGGAAGCACTTCCTTGCGTGCGAAGATATAGCTGGTGGGTCTGAGCTGACAGTGGGGGTGACGTTTTTTCGTGAAATACAGAGGCCCTTTCGCTGGGTCCCAGCTGTCAGGTGGAGGAATCATTATTTTGCATGTAATAAGGAGACATTTCCTTGTGTGCCCCCTACTATCAGCCTCTTCCGATTGGCTGATGTACGTTGACCATGTTGACCTCGCCGCACCGAGAGCACAAACGCGGTGGACGAGGGCGAGGCCCAGGAAGGGAATAAACGCGGAGCGGGCGAAGCCACCGCAGCGGATGCCCATGCTGAGGGGAGTACGGGCGCTGACTGGTTGGCTACGGGGTGAGGCTGACGTCGCCGAAAAATAACAGGATGTGCGGGTGGGTAGAGGGATGGTCTGGCGGCAGCACAACCAACCACAGGAGGAGGGAGCAGGCAGTCCTGTCGGCGCTGGTCTGGGCGGCTGGAGCAGGAAGATTAGAGATTGAAGAAGCACGGCGGCCATTGGATGGACATCCAACAGTCACTGCTCTGTGGTGACTAAGTTGACAAAGCCTTGCGTGCGCGTAAAAAAATTCACACAGTGTCATCGTCAACCTAGTAGGCCCAGAAGTCAGCCTGCAAATCTATGGAAAATAGCATACAGCCAATTTGCCATTATTTTCAATAATTTACATCCCATTTTCTAATTCTTAACGATATTTGAAGCCCATATTCTTTTTATTAGCATTACATACCATATATTCTGGGCACTGCAAAAAAATTCAACGAAACTTTGCATATTTCGTGGGGTCCGAACTCTTTTAATCACGAAATTTCGAGTCATGTTAAAAATATTTTTTAAAAATTTATATCAAAATAAAATTCAAAAAACAATTCTCCGCAGAAAAGAATGAAATTTAAAATCTTAGCTAGCAAGATGCCTGTGCGTTGCATGGAACATGAAGATGCATTTGTATGAGTAGTTTATCTTGTGGGAGAAAAGACTATTTTAATGTAATTGCCAGTTGGCTTTGGTTTTTATAAGAGTAGAGAGTAGAGAAATCCAGAAAAAATGATATTTTAATGTAATTGCCGGTTGGCTTTGGTTTAAAAATTTACATCCCATTTCTTACGACTTATAGCCTATTTTTTGGGGAATCCCATTTCTTACTACTTACATCCCTCCTCATCTTGAAAGATTTGCAACCCAGCAGGGCTGAGAAAAGCATGTAGGCCTCGGTTTTGGTATTCTCCAAAAACAGAACCGGGCTAGCCATTTTCAGAAAGAAAAAAGATAACAACTGGGCTTGTCATGTGCTTAAATAAAAGCGTAAGCGTGGGCTAGACGGGCCACAGCCCCCACACAACGCGCAATTGAGCTCTGTCTCTGAAACTAAAAAACAACTGGGCGAGCTGCTGGGTCCCTGGTGTTATCCGCTCATTGTGTAATTTTCTTGTTTATTGACTACATTGAAAACAGCATGGGACCTATTTGTCAAACAATTAGGAGGAAGTATTTTTTTGGCTTGTAATAACGAGGCAACTGCTTGCATAATGCAATGACCCTGATGGGTCCCTACTGTCAGCCTCTCCACGTACAATCATCTCTTGATTCCTCTTGGTTGTTGACCATGTTGACAACGCCAGATGGCGGCGGGCACAACGAGCGAACCAAGGCGGAGAATGACGGCGAAGCCTCGGATGGGAACGAACATCAACCATGGAAGATGTGGCAGTGTAGTGGTAGGTAGATGGGAGTACGAGGGCAACAACATGCAACTCAAGCTTACAAACGGTACAAAAAGCCTAAGGATTAATTTTTCATGAAATTTTTAGACAAAACCCAGATTGAACATGGCAGTAGCATCTAAGCCAACCACTTATTTTCGCAGTCACAAACAAATGGATCGATCTGATCCATAAAATCAACATCTTGTTCAAAAAAATATTTCAGGATGACTACAACTTGTTGTAAATAGAAGCCGAGCACGTCTAGAAGCCCATTTGTCCACCTGGAACTTCTTTTTTGCTGTTCAACGTGTCCGTCCGTGAGAAATCTCTTGCTGTAAAACTTAAGCCTCATGGACAATAGTAACCTCGCATTCAACAGGATGAATGTGACAAAGCTTCTGTTTGCTTGGCTGGATGCATATATTTCCATCATTATTGTCCCCAAACGAATGTCATGAGAACTGAGAAAATTCTGGTGCTTATTACGCCACCGATTGGTTATACGTTTTTCTCCATGTGGTCGCAGTACCTAAGTAGACATGAAGATTGAAAACAGTTAAGGTCTGAAAAAAGAGTATGTCGAAAGAGCGGCAGCTGAACGGTTAATTCTAGTACAATATATATGGGCTTTCTGTGTGCATGAAATCATCACCTCTATATATAAATTCTCCAGAGATCGAAAGCATCGCAGCAAGCTAATAATTATGTTCAGATCAAAACTAGACATTCCGATATATAAGATCTTGACAGTATCCAGCAGCATTGATAGGCTATCCATGGATGAACTCTTCATTGAGCATATACCATAATATTAGTACCCAAAGTGTACTCCAAGATGATATAAAACTTATGCGCACAAATGAAAAATGCAGCTTATGATTACAAATGTGTAGATGATAATATACGGTAACTGAAAAATTGAGGTGCCAAACACCAACTTCTTGTGATCATTAAACGGATCACGAATTACACCCAAGGTCTCCAGTTTGGGCGCAGAGATGACAGTTATTTGCGAAGGTCTATAACAATTATCAAGGAGCAACCTTTGAAGTGAAGGGGCATCTTCGATGATGAGCTGTCGTCCTTCAAAACAAATTCCAATGCTTTTAAGGTGAGGCAACTTTATTTGTAGACAACTGATAGGGATTTCTATTCCCAAAACAATGAGCAAGCTCTCCAGGGCAGGGAACTGGAGTGGATGATGCTGTGCAGGGAGGCCTCCGACAGATAAACCACCACAAGCGAAAGTTTTTTTAGTAGTGGGAGTCGAAGCATTTGTACCATATCGTCTGGTAGGTGGCACCAGGCGAAGTGGTGGTGTGGAGAGAGGAGGAAAACTGCAAGATGGACAATGGTGGTGTGGGCACGAGTTCTTGGTGTGTTTGTGGTATGAAACTTTCGTGGTAATGGTAGAACTCAAACTGCTGGAGTTTTCTGAATTCAGGGGATGTCAGGCAAATGTGCATCGTGCCGAGTATGGACAGCATGTAGTGTGTCGGGATGCAGAGGCATTGAACGGGGCCCTGCTGGTGAGAGGGGACAATGGCTCTGAGAAGATCAAATTCGGGAAGGACAGAAATCTGACGGCAGTCGAGATTGAGGGGCACGGTGCGCCATAGAGGGCGCCATCAAGTTGAGAGGACTTGTGTGCAGCAGCAATCCTTGGTGGGGAGAAGCGAGATGATCTCCTCAAGGATGACATCCGGGAGATCGCTGATGCAGTCCACCGGAGATTCTACCGCTTCCTTATATCCGGGTGGGAGGGAGGCTCGCCGCTCCTGCCCGCGCTGCCGGGTGCAGGATATACAACCGGCATCGACGCTGGTGGGAGCCTCATCTTCTTGGCACTGGGGCCAGCCGACTCCATTTTCCTTGTGGGCGTCGCGCCGAGCTCACAGGTTTGAGCAGAGTAGCCACAGACGAGCCTAGTGGCAGTGGGAGTGAGGAAGAAGGAGGGCTGGGGTTTTCTGTAGGAGTGAAAGAAGAGGAGCATGTGTTTTCTGTACGAGTGAGGAACAAGGTGAGCGGGGGTTTTGTGGACGAGTGAGGAAGTTGGGGAGCGGGGGGAGACAGAAGCGGGAGAGCGAGCTGCAGTATAAGTGGAAGCGAGGAGGAAGCAGGGTTTTTCTGGGATTGCCCCCTCTTCAAGAAATATGGGCTTCTCGTCGCGAAAAACAAAAACAAATGGGCTTTAAGATGGATAGGCTTTTGTATCGGCCCAGTCGGCTGCCCGTGTTTCGTACTGGAGGGCCTTATGCTAGAGGCAGCCCGAGACACTCTCCATCTTATTGCCCATTCGAAAGAAAAAAAAAGACGCCTCCAGCTTATGGCTACTCATCGGTAACCGTTTTCAACTTGGCATCCACCAAATATGAGGATTTGGTACTGGATGTAGACACTCACACTGGTCGTGTAGCACGGCAAAGTGAGGTGTCAAATAACAGGCCTACAATATACTCCCTCTGTCCCAGAATATAAGAACGTTTTTGATACTATGCTAGTGTTAAAAACGTTCTTATATTTTGGGACGGAGGGAGTACTTACTAGATTGTGAAGGTTCACAGTCTAGTCGACATTCACATTAAACTAAACTTCAGAAGATACGGTATGCATACTAACATTCATAAGAAGCATGTTTATGCATCCCAATGATTCACCATACCATAACCAATACAAAGCTATGAGAAGGTGTGGAAATAAAGAAAATCGGTTGGTACTTCTCTGAGCAAAGGGCCTCCCTGCGCACACATTAATTTCCTAGGCATGCTTGTTTCTTCTCAATGTTGCGAGCACTTTGAGCATGTTGGCAACTCCACAACTAGCTAGATGCCTCATCTTGCAATTGGTGCTGACACATTTGCAACAAACACATGAGGTAACAGAGATGACTCAACATGAGTCCATATTGTGCGGTTCCCCTGAAATCATCATCATTGTCCTGAATCTGAAAAGATAGGAAAACAATAGCTATACTTAAACGGTGTTGCAAAAGAGTATCACATATCAATAGCTCGGCATGACAAAACACGATCATCTGGACGAAGGAGATACTAACCTGCCTGAGGAAGATTATATAAGTCCTTGGTGGATTTCTACCTTCGGCTGCACCGCTTGTTTGCTCGTCCACACATGCAAGGATCGTTCTGCACTACAATCAACAAGTCAACGTACGAATAAGCTTATTTCATCTTGCGGTGGTCATTGTACCTAGTTAAGAATGTAGGAATACCTGGAGCACCATCAGGTTATCTGACAGCAGGTTGATGCAGCCATATAAATTTTGTGCGGTGCTACCAAAATTGAGGTTTGTATCCCTTCCCATTATGAGAATTCTTCTTGAAGTTGGTAGAATGTGATGGCTTGTTCTTTGCATCAAACTTGCCTTTCCCCTGAGATTTGTTCTTGTTGTTTTGGGGCTGGAAGTTCTTCTCGCGTACCATGTGGGCACTAGAAGCTCCCTCAGTGACCCGAGCACGTGTGTCTTTTGCTCTCACCTTCTCTTCAAAATCAAGAGTGCTAATGAGATCCGAAACAGAAAACTCATGTCTCTTGTTTTCCAGAGAAGTAGAAAAATCATTCCACGAAGGTGGAAGCTTGGCAATGATGGTCCCAGCAACAAATTTGTCTGACAACACACACTTAAAGTACTCAAGTTCCTTAGCGAGTGACTGTATCTCATGAGTCTTCTGAACAACACAGCGCTCATCGGTCATCTTGTAGTCACAGAATTGCTCCATGATGTACAACTCGTTGCCAGCGCCCGAGGCCCCAAACATGGCCTCGAGCGCAGACCACATGTCTTTGCCACTGTCAAACGACATATATGAATCCACAGTGGAATCGTCATGAACACTCAGCAGGGTGGCTTGAAGAGGGAATCCATGTTCTCAAAAGTTTCCTGCTGTGTAGGATTAAGATCGCCCTCAGGCTTACCCTTTGTCTGGGGGATGAACCCCAGTCATGCAACGGAACCCAGATCATTTTCAAAAACAAAGGGGCCAGCATCGCCCCTCGATCCGGCTCGCACCTGGCCGGGTCGCTCAACCCGGCCAGGCCCTGCGACCCAGCCGGGATTTGCAAACCGGCCAGCCTCCTCGACTCGGCCCCAACAATCAAGCTCAAGACTTCTCCAACAAGCCAGCACCGCTCTTGGTGTGTTCTCCAAAGCCGTCCAAGGGTCAAAGGCCGTCCCATCCCAGACGTACGATGGGACGAGACTCCACCAACTGATGACCGAAGCCATAGTGCCCCGCCCATGCCTCTGGTCAGCTGGACGAGGCAACAGTGCCCCCATCTACTCGCTGACCAGGGCCGGCGTGGCAACAGTGTGCCCAACATCACCCATGACGCCGGCAAGCGGCAACCTGACAGAGCGCCGCTGTAGCCGACTTGACTCGGCCTCACCCTGACGATTGAGAAGACGGCACACAGTGCCCCCTAGGTGCATGGGGCCCGCGCCCGGGGAACCCGGCGAGCCCTGACACCCAGTGGGTCCCAGCACCAGGTTCCTGGAGGTTGACAACCCGGCCCTATGGCCTTGTAACAGTACCCTTGTACCCCTGGGGATTTAGCTATAAAACCCCCCAGGAGCCCTCATGCATACGGGCAAGTAAGCAAGCAATCCACCCACTCACACGTCTAGCAAGCAACACCCGGGGAGAGGGAGCAGCCTAAGCCTTGGCCCGACCTCCTTCTTCCTCCATACAACTCTAGGAGAAACTATGTACTGCTATGTATAAACCACACTCGGCAGGACTAGGGGTGTTATCTCTCCGGAGAGCCCTAAACCTGGGTATGTCTTGCGTCCCGCGCTTTCTCATGCCGACCTCGCCTCTGGAACCCACCAGTGCCCTCGAGCCTCCTCCTGTCTTTAGCCATCCCTTGGCATCTTCCGTGCGCCCACCACGACACCCTTAGTGGCATCATAGCAGTACATGATCTGAAACCAATATACTGCTCTTGTGCGCCACCTTTTATATTGCACCCCCTTAAAAGTAGGCGGCTTCAAAAGCGTAGCAAAACCACTCGTAGTAAATTGCCTATAATCAGGTTTTTGGATTGGATTGTTGAATATATGAGAAATTTACTATGAGATTTAATTCGAATCAATAGTAAATAGATCATGACGACAACTGCAAAGATGAAAGTAACGATGCGGACTAAACTAGGAGGACAGAATCACATACTGTACAGCGGGAGCAGAACCATTGTGGTTGATGTTGTCACTCATGTCATTAATGAAGAGGTTACTGAGGTCGGGGAAGAAGGTTGTCGTTGAGGAAGTCGTCGCTGGCAGTAGTCACACGAGTGTGCTCCCCAATAACCTGATCGCCCCTCTCCCGTACAAGATCACGAAAGGCAGGATTCGAAGGACTGTTGTCCTTTCTCGCGGTGCACGCCAAAAGGAGGGCTGCAGAAGAATTGCGTGGCGGCGCTAAGATCTGAAACGGTGCAAAACCATATGATACAACAGCGGCTAGGGTAGAGCCTGTCAGGCCGGTCGTGTGAGTGAGACCAAGTATAATAGTAGGACTTTGGCCCAAACCCCACGTCTAAGTCAATAATAGCCCCACTATCCAAAAGAATCGGAAATGGCTGAGTAATTAAGGTGTCCATTAATTATTAATTAATGAATTAATAAATTTTCCGACCAACAAAAATATAGACCACGTGGATAGCTTTTGTCCTTGGACAGGCTCATTCCCGAAGAGCGCGCATGTAGGTTTCCTATTATCATGCTCATGCAAATGCTAGAATAGATCACATTATAAAGTGGTGCAACTGACACTCACCTAGCAGTATGGGACTAAACTTTAGTCCCACTCACACCACACTTAGAGCATGGTTAATAGTATAGCCAACATCCGACTATATGAAGTTGACACATCATCTAGAACCAACCTAATAGCCAGCTAGTGCAATAGTTAGTCCCTTTAGTATAATACTATATCATTAATAATGACCCCACCTTTTGTCTCACAAAGTATGTTGGAGCTCCTGCTACAACCAGCTACAAGTTTACAACCGGCTTCTCTTCTCTCTCCTCTTCTCTCTCCTTCAACTAAGCACAAATACTATATTTAAATCCTTATAGCCTGCTTATGTCATCTAATTGTAGTACTTGCTCTAAAGTTACTCTCCACTATGTAGTCTAAAATGTCGGGCGTGCAGCGGCCGGTGCCCTCGGTCTGCACGCCGCTTCAACGGCAGAAGCAATGATAGGTCACGTCGCCCTGACTTGCCATCAATGTGGAGCGGTGGGCTCAGCTGGCGCTGGGCAGGACACGGGCGCGGGAGGGGGGGTTTGTTGGGCCCAGAAGGTGGGAAGCCAACTTGGGATCGGTTCGGACGGGGAAATATCATGTGCTCCCATACTCACTAGTAGTTTCATGCATATGACACTAGTCTATGTTACTACTCCCTCCTTTCCGGTTTATAGGGCTTATCTCAAAATCTTAGTTTTTCCATTTTATAAGGATCAATTTGGTTGTTCCCCATCACAAGTTTAGATTTCAAGGTGCATTAAATAATTGCATGCAAGTATTAAGAGAAAATTGACCAATGCATGTACTTTATGCATGCATGCATTCCAATTAATACAATCGTAAACATAAATTTTTGAGGTAAACAAGAGCATTAATTGGGTGCTTTTGAAAATTACAAAAAGTACTCCACCACTCATCATCTACCTTGGTTGGTGAGATTTTCGAATTGAGCCCCATAAACCGGAAAGGAGGGAGTCCTATAAACCGAAAAGGAGGGAGTACTACAGTAATGTTACGATGGCTTCATTTATTAGCTTGTAGACTCATCTTATCTTGGGAAACGCTATGATACGTCTCTGTCGTATATACTTTTCCAAACACTCTTGCCCTTGTTTTCGACTCTAACTTGCATGATTTGAATGGAACTAACCCGGACCGACGCTGTTTTCGGCAGAATTGCCATGGTGTTATTTATGTGCAGAAACAAAAGTTCTCGGAATGACCTGAAACTCCACGGAGCGTATTTTTGGAAATAATAAAAAATACTGGCAAAAGATCAAGGCCAGGGGGCCCACACCCTAGCCACAAGGGTGTGGGCACGCCCCTACCTCGCGGGCCCCCAGGAGCTCCTCCGACCTCAACTCCAACTCCATATATTCACTTTCGGGGAGAAAAAATCAGAGAGAAGTATTCATCGTGTTTTATGATACGGAGCCGCCGCCAAGCCCTAAAACCTCTTGGGAGGGCTGATCTGGAGTCTGTTCGGGGCTTCGGAGTGGGGAATCCGTCGCCGTTGTCATCATCAACCATCCTCCATCACCAATTTCATGATGCTCACCGCCGTGCGTGAGTAATTCCATCGTAGGCTTGCTGGATAGTGATAGGTTGGATGAGATTTATGTTGTAATCAAGTTAGTTTTGTTAGGGTTTGATCCCTAGTATCCACTATGTTCTGAGATTGATATTGCTATGACTTTGCTATGCTTAATGCTTGTCACTAGGGCCCGAGTGCCATGATTTCAGATCTGAACCTATTATGTTTTCATGAATATATGTGAGTTCTTGATCCTACCTGGCAAGTCTATTGTCACCTACTATGTGTTATGATCTAGAAACCCCGAAGTGACAATAATCGGGACCACTCCCGGTGATGACCGTAGTTTGAGGAGTTCATGTATTCACTATGTGTTAATGCTTTGGTCCGGTACTCTATTAAAAGGAGGCCTTAATATCCCTTAGTTTTCACTAGGACCCCGCTGCCACGGGAGGGTAGGACAAAAGATGTCATGCAAGTTCTTTTCCATAAGCACGTATGACTATATTCAGAATACATGCCTACATTACATTGATGAATTGGAGCTAGTTCTGTGTCACCCTAGGTTATGACTGTTACATGATGAACCGCATCCGGCATAATTCTCTATCACCGATCCATTGCCTACGAGCTTCCCATATATTGTTCTTCGCTTATTTACTTTTCCGTTGCTATTGTTACTATCACTACAAAATACCAAAACATTACTTTTGTTATCATTACCTTTTGCTACCGTTACCACTACTATCATATTACTTTGCTACTAAATACCTTGCTGCAGATATGAAGTTTCCAGGTGCAGTTGAATTGACAACTCAGCTGCTAATACTTGAGAATATTCTTTGGGTCCCCTTGTGTCGAATCAATAAATTTGGGTTGAATACTCTACCCTCGAAAACTGTTGCAATCCCCTATACTTGTGGGTTATCAAGTCTATTTTCTGGCGCCGTTGCCGGGGAGCATAGCTCTATTCTTTGAGTCACTTGGGATTTATATCTACTTATCATTATGAAGAACTTGAAAGATCCAAGAACCAAGATTTATCCCTCAACTACGAGGGGAGGTAAAGAACTGCCATCTAGCTCTGCACTTGATTCACCTTCTGTTCTGAGTAAGCTTGCGACACCTAAACCTGCTTCTGCTATTGATTCTGATATGTCGCATTTTATTGATGATGCCACTTCTGCTATGCATGATACTTATGATGAAACTACTTCTATGCTTGATACTACTATGCCACTTGGTGAATTTCTTGATGAACAACTTGCTAGGGCTAGAGAGAATGAAATTATTGAAACTGATAATATTGATGAAAGTGATGATGAAGACTCCCCCCCTAATAAATATGAATTGCCTGTTGTTCCTGAGGGTTATGTTATGGATGAAGAAGCTACTAGAGCTATTTTAGCTTGCAATGATAGATATGATCTAAAGAGGTTATTAATTAAATTGAAGCAGCAATCCCTTAATGCTAGAATGAAACCTGACCCTGCTTTTGCTACTTCACCTATCTGTGTTACTGATAAGGATTATGAATTCTCTGTTGATCCTGATATAATTACTTTGGTTGAATCTGATCCTTTTTATGGCTATGAATCTGAAACTGTTGTGGCACATCTTACTAAATTAAATGATATAGCCACCCTGTTCACTAATGATGAGAGAAGTCACTACTTTTATATCCTTAAAATATTTCCGTTCTCACTAAAGGGTGATGCTAAGATATGGTTTAATTCTCTTGATCCTAGTTGTGTGCGTAGTCCTCAGGATATGATCTATTACTTCTCTACTAAATATTTCCCTGCTCATAAGAAACAAGCTGCCTTAAGGGATATATATATAATTTTGTGCAAATTGAAGAAGAGAGGCTCCCACAAGCTTGGGGGAGGCTTCTCCAATTACTTAATGATTTGCCTGATCATCCTCTTAAGAAAAATGAAATACTTGATATCTTTTATAATGGACTAACCGATGCTTCCAGAGAATACCTGGATAGTTGTGCTGGTTCTGTTTTCAGGGAAAGAACACCGGATGAAGATGAAATTCTATTAAATAATATGTTGACAAATGAAAATAATTGGACACTTCCTAAGCCTATTCCTAAACCAACTCCGAAGAAGAGAGGTGTTTTATTTCTCAGTCCTGAAGATATGCAAGAGGCAAAGAAATCCATGAAAGAAAAAGGTATTAAAGCTGAAGATGTTAAGAATTTACCTCCTATTAAAGAAATACATGGTCTTAATTTACCGCCCATCGAAGAAATGCACAATTTTAATCCATCTCCTATTGAAGAAATACATGGTCTTGATAACCCGACACAGGTAGTAAAGGTAAATTCTCTCTATAGATATGATAAAGTTGAAATCCCATTTACTAAGTTTGCTAGCCCATGCTTAGATGAGTTTGATAAATTTATGGTTAAGCCAGAAGACTTCGATGCTTATTTTGGCAGAACACTTGGGTGATTATATGGCTAATGTCAAAGGTGAACTTAAACTTATTAGTAAACATGCTTCTATGGTTACCACTCAAGTAGAACAAGTACTTAAAGCTCAAAATGATTTGCTCAATGAATTGAATAGTAAGAATAATGATTATGCTGTTAGAGTGGCTACTAGAACTGGTAAAATGACTCAGGAACCTTTGTATCCTAAAGGCCACCCTAAGAGAATTGAGCAAGATTGTCAGAGAAATAATATAGATGCACCTAGTCCTTCTAAAAGGAAGAAAAAGAAAAATGATAGGACTTTGCATGCTTCTAGTGAACCTATTGCTGAAACACCTGAGAATCCAAATGATATTTCTATTTCTGATGCTAAAACACAATCTAGTAATGAACATGAAACTAGTGATAATGTTAATGATAATGTTCATGTTGATGCCCAACCTAGCAATGATAATGATATAGAAATTGAACTTGCCATTGATCTTGATAACCCATAATCAAAGAATCAACGTTATGATAAGAGAGACTTTGTTGCTAGGAAACATGGTAAAGAAACAGAACCATGGGTTCAGAAACCCTTGCCTTTTCCTCCCGAACCATCCAAGAAAAAGGATGATGAGGATTTTGAGTGCTTTGCTGAAATGATTAGACCTATCTTTTTGCCTATGCAATTAACTGATATGCTTAAAATCAATCCTTATGCTAAGTACATGAAAGAAATTGTTACTAATAAAAGAAAGATACCGGAAGCTGAAATTTCCACCATGCTTGCTAATTATACTTTTAAGGGTGGAATACCAAATAAACTTGGAGATCCAGGAGGGGCATAGCGGGCCAACTTACTGAACTCATACACGTACTGCCCCATAGCACGGTTTTCCTAGCGTAAGTTGCGAAACTCATGCTTCTTCATGCTCATAGCTCTAGTCCAGACATGTGCAGTGCGGAATGCTTGTTGAAATTGCTCCCAAGTGACATTGGCTATGGGGAAAGTGGCTGTATAATTCTCCCACCATGAGGCTGCGGTCCATCCAATTGATGTGCGGCAAAACACACCTTCTCTACATCTGTTCAACTTGCGGTGGTCAACTCCCTTCCAATCCTACGGAGCAGTCATCAGCAACTATTGGCTCGGTGCTACTAGAAAACACTGATGGTTTCAACCTCAAAAAATGAGCTAAGTTGTGAACTGGAGGTGGTGGCGTTGGGTTGTTGTTGTTGCCTTGGTTCTTGACTAGTAGCTGCATCAAGGCATTCTGCTGTTGGATCAACTGAGTGAGCTCCGGTGGGAAGACAAATCTGGGGTCACGTCTTGGAGGCATCTGATGGGTTTAGAGGGGACATATTAGAATAGAATGAGGTCTAGTGAGAAGGCACTACCCATATGCACATGAGACAAACACATTCATATCACACCACTCAATTCAAACAAGGGCATACAAATGATCTAACTATCATTACAAAAGTGCTTGGACTACTACTATATACATGGGGGAATACTACTGATAATATGGTGGTCGACTAGGAATTTTGATCGGTGGAAGACTCCATGATATCCGCTCCAGCTTTGTCTTCATAGTCATCATCACTACTGTCGGGGTCGGAGTCGGTGTCGTCGATGATAATGTAGTCCTTAGGATGGTCGTCATCTCCTCCTGGCGCGGGGTCTCCCATGAACACTCCTAGCTTCCTTGTCAGGTCGTCGTTCTTCTCCACTAGTATTGCAATTTCCTCCTCATATCCGTCGCGTGTAGACTTGAGTTCCTCTTATAGCTCCATGTTCCTAGTCATCACCTTCTTCAGGTCTATCATGCTTGCGCACATCTGGTTCTCCTGGCGACAAATGAGTTGGTTTAACTACTGGATAAAGCTGCAATGGACATGTCCATCTTGGTGTTGATCATCTCCCATTGCTCATCTCGGCGCCCACATATCTGGTAGATGGTGTCCGTAAGTTCCTTCTGATAAACTTCGCTCATGCGTCCCATGGTGATGTGGGCTGCCATGCTCTTTCCTAGACTCCAGGTTGGTGCATCAAAGGAAAACTCTATGGGTTTAGTAACTGGCGTAAATGTCCTTCCTGGAACTTGAACTTGAATCATCCAACGCTCCTCTTTTGGTAAAGTGGCAGTGTAGGTCCCAGTGAAGCTTGGTATTCTGATGTTCATGTACCTAGTGACTTCCTTCAAGTGTCGTCCAAAAGGTGTGTCTTCATCTGGTTGTGCAAACTTGTTTCTTGAGTCTGCCATCCTATAGAGTGGAAAAAGAGAGAAGAGACAGAAATGAGTAGAGAAGAGTGACCTATGGCTTATCTTAGTGGCTGTGTCCTACAATCAGTGTGTGCTCTGATACCATCTTGTAGCGATCTGACCTCAAACAGTCAAATCTCTGTGCATAAGTGTCATCCCTAGATCGGTAATGCTGACACACACACAGTACTTTGAAGGATTTATAATAGAGTAGCAATCACACACTTATTACATCGATAGTCTCAAGAGAGAACTTATTACAATAATATGGCTTAAGGCCATCTAAGTATGATAACAGCGGAAGGCTTTGAAGATAAAGTGAGTCCATCAACTCCAACAGCATAGCTAAGTGCACGACAAATGACCTAGTGCACCTTACTCTTCGTCTGAAAAGTCTGCAACATGATATGTTGCAGCCCGAAACAAGTCAGCACATGGAATATGCTGGCAAGATAACACAATAGAGCAATGAACAAATAAATGCTATCACTACATGCATATATGGCTGGTGGAGGCTCTATGGTTATAATGTGTTTGCGAAAAGCCATTTTTCCCTACAACAAAGGAATATATTTTGTTTAACTATCATAGTAGTTGATAAACATTGAGAATGGTAACCCCATCTCAATCCCAATTACACAGTAATTAACAACCCAACACATTAATTTAGAGTGATGAGATCAACAGGATAGTCCAAGTACTAGATACTCAAGATGTCCATAACCGGGGACACGGCTAACCATGATTAGTTTGTACACTCTGCAAAGGTTTGCGCACTTTTCCCCATAAGACTGGATCTCCTCCGTTGGATTTCTCGCACTACATGGTGTTTGAGAAACGGATGACCGAGACACGGTCTTTTAGAGGAATTAACTCTTTACTCTGGGTGGACAGTTACACCTACTTTCCCCTACACCTGCTAGCCCACCACTGAAAGAGGTCATGCAACATACTCAACTATGCTAGAGCCCATAATAGCTTGTGGCTGCACACGGAAGTTTCTAGCATGAATAATCTTATGATCCCTTTGAGCCTGGGTGGCGAACCAAAGGACAACACTGGTATATCCCCAGGTGCCCGCAACCAATCCACCCAGATGTGTATTTAAGTAGCCACCTTAAGTTAACCATTAATTATCAATCTCACATTTGTCATGGGTCTCTCAAACCAAACCACGTCTACAAGCATAGCATAGCAATATGAGCATAACGTAGAAGCTACTCCCAAGGTTTGATAATAAAAGGGCAATTGGTTATACCTCATCATCTACTTCCTAGACCCACAAGTTAAAAGATCCTACTCATTCAACGTTTGAGGATTGTAACTAATCCATAAAACTGGGTAAAGAAGAAGTATGATCAAAGTGTTACTTGCCTTGCTGACGATCTGCAAACCCTAGAGACTCGTAGTAGCACGCTTCACACTCCGGGTATTCTATCGCAAACAAACAATAGCATACATAAGCAGTCAAGCATAGATGCAAGGGTAAAACTCAAATAGGAAGATCCAATCTGAAAGTTCAACTGAATAGCTTCGATTTGCAAAAATAATCAATCGAATCGGAACTACGGAACAGAAACTACGGCCAAAAGAACTTTGAATTCAAATCTGCTTGAAACCAAATTTTAAATTGTCAAAACCATGTTCAAGTTGATTAATTGGAAAGAGGGCTTCGAGACGAAGATTTTGGCGTTGGTTTCACTGGATTTGGACGAACAGTTAAAAACTTGCGAGGGTTTAAAGATCAGGGGCTAATCTGCGATAAAAGTAATGGCGGATAGGTCCCTAGCCGGAAAAAAAACCTATCGGACGAACCTCCTCTAATAGAGACTAGAAAATGAATTCGTTCGTTAAAACAAACTAACAAACGAACGTTCGCCAAAAACGCTAACCGAAGAAAAACCAAGAAAACCGAACCGATCTAAAAAACAATCTAGGGTTCTAAAAATACCAAACGGTTTATACCTAAAACCGAAAAAAACGGCAGCGACGAAGTCAACGGCGGCGGCTCGGAATTCCGGCGAGGCAGCGACGTCGGCGCGGGGCGGCGGGGCAGTGGCGTGGCACGGGCAGCGGCGGCGGCACTGGTGGCGGGACTAGCGATGTGGGGGAGAGGGCTGCGGCGGCGCTGGTGTTGGGGCTGGCAGTGTGGGGGAGAGGGCGGCGGCCGGGGGTTTATAAAGAGGGGGGTGCTGGTGGCTTGGGGGAGGAGCTGGCGGCGGCGGAGTCCGGGCGGGACAAGGCGGCGGCGGTGCGGCTCGGGACTCCATCCCGAGTCAGAGCAGGAGGCGGTGCGGGGCGCTGGGCCGGCCCGGCTCGGCTGAGCCGTTGGCCCAGTCAGGCGACACGTTTTTTTAATAAATTCTGCCGAAATGGAAACATCCTAAATAAATATAAAAAAAATCTAAAAATGGCAAAAAGAATTTTCACCATCTAAATAAAATATTTAGAACATAGTGAACATTCTCTGGCCTAAAATGCAATTTTTTGAAGAAAAAATGCATATTTTTCTTATTCAAATAAATCTCGAATAAAATCAAAATAAAATATTTATTTGATTTTAACATCCCCCCAATATTTCTTTCATTTTGGAGAAGTCATATTATCTCCTCTCTTTTATTTTTATATTGGAAATATTTTGGAGAGAAAAAATATTTAAACCAAAATGATCCTTTTTCAAATTTGAGAAGAATGCAAATATGGAAATAGTGAAATCCCCAACTCTTTCCGTGGGTCCTTGAGTTGCTTAGGATTTCTAGGATCGCAAACGAGATGCAAATAAAATATGATATGCATATGATGACCTATGTATAACATTCCAAATTGAAAATTTGGGATGTTACAATATCCTACTCATGCTTTCATTCAGTTTTGATTAATTTTAATGCATGTTCATGACTGTTGTCGCTCTCTAGCTGGTCGGTTTCCAGTCTCTTTCTAGCCTTCACTTGTACTAAGCGGGAATACTGCTTGTGCATCCAACTCCATAAACCCCAAAAGTTATTCCATATGAGTCAACCATACCTTCCTATATGCGGTATCTACCTGCCTTTCCAAGTAAATTTGTATGTGCCAAACTCTAAACCTTCAAATGAAATTATGTTTTGTATGCTCGAATGGCTCATGTATCAACTAGGGTTGTTCGTATCTTCTATGCTAGGCGGGTTATTCTCAAGAGGAGTGGACTCTGCTCCTCACACATGAGAAAATGGCTGGTCACCGGGATGCCCTGTCCCATGCTCAAATCAAATCAAAATAATTGCAAACAAAACTCCCCCAAGATTGTTGTTAGTTGGAGGCACCCGTTGTTTCGGGCAAGCCATGGATTGAAGCTTGTTGGTGGTGGGGGAGTATAAACTTTACCATTCTGCTTGGGAACCGCCTATAATGTGTGTAGCATGGAAGATATCGAGATCTCTCGGCTGTTATGTTGACAATGAAAGTATACCGCTCAAAATATTATTCATATATATTTCAAAATCGAGCTCTGGCACCTCTACAAATCCCTACTTCCCTCTGTGAAGGGCCTATCTATTTACTTTTATGTTGAGTCATCATCCTCTTATTAAAAAGCACTAGTTGGAGAGCACCACTGTCATTCACATGCATTACTATTAGTTTACATTGAGTATGACTGTGGCTGGATCTCTTTTACCATGAGTTACAATTTCCAGTCAGCCCTTGATGTTAAGTGGTGCTCTGCATTTATGTTTTGCGGTCTCAGAAAGGGCTAGCGAGATACCATCTTGTTATATCATATTATGATTGTTTTGAGAAAGTGTTGTCATCCGAGATTTACTATTATTGCTCGCTAGTTGATTATGCCATTGATATGAGTAAACATGACATCGAAATGTTATTGTGAATATGGTTAGTTTATAAACTTTGCTGAAAACTGATAGGGTAGAGTATTCAACCCAAATTTATTGATTCAACACAAGGGGAGGCAAAGAATATTCTCAAGTATTTGCAGCAAAGCATTTAGTAGCAAAGTAATATGATAGTAGTGGTAACAGTAACAAAAGTAATAGTTTTGGTTTTATAGCGATTGTAACAGTACCAAGGGAAAAGTAAATTAGCAAAGAACAATATGTGAAAAGCTCGTAGGCAATGGATCAGTGATGGATAATTATGTCGGATACGATTCCTCATGCAATAGTTATAACATAGGGTGACACAAAACTAGCTCCAATTCATCAATGTAATGTAGGCATGTATTCCGAATATAGTCATACGTGCTTATGGAAAAGAACTTGCATGACATCTTTTGTCCTACCCTCCCGTGGCAGCGGGGTCCTATTGGAAACTAAGGGATATTAAGGCCTCCTTTTAATAGAGTACCGGACCAAAGCTGTAACATCCCAAATTTTCAATTTGGAATGTTATACATAGATCATTCATGCATATCATATCTTTGCATATTCGTTTGGCTTGATCCTAGAAATTCTACGCAACTCATGGACCCATGGAGAGAGTTGGGAATTTCATTATTTTCATATTTGAGTTTTCTCAAATTTTGAAAAAAAGGATCATTTGATTTTAATTATTTTATCTTCAAATATTTCTTTTATAAAAATAAAAGAGAGAGGATAAATGACTTCCTCAAAATAAAGAAATATTGGAGATTTAATATTAAAATCAAATAAGATTTTTATTCTGAGTTTTATCACTATTTTATTTGAATTAGGAAAAATGCGTTTTTCAAAATTGCGTTTTACTCCCAAATAAATGTTCACCTTGTCCGGCCTATTTTTAGAGGACGGGGAAAATTTATTTCGGGATTTTTGGAGTCCGCTTAGTATTTCTTCTCTTTCTTTTTCTGCACGTCGGAATTATTTTAAAAAAAACCAACCTACGGGCCGTATCCGGCCCGGACTCCTCCCAACCCCTCTTTATAAGCCGCGCCGCCTAGCCCACCGCAGCCCAACCAGCCCCGCTGCCGCCCAAACCCTAACCCTAGCGCCACCGCCTAGAGACGCCGTCGTGCCGCGCCGCCCGTCGTCGCCGCCCCGCCGCCCGCTGCCGCCGCCGCCCGCCGAAGTTCGAGGTAGCCGCAGGTTTAAAAAAACGATCGGTTTTATTTCGTAAACCCTAGTTTCGGTATTTTTATTATTAATAGATCGGTTCGCCGGTTTTCTTGGTTCAGTTATTTAGCGGACGCTCGTCCGTACGTTTGTTTTAACGAACAGTTTTTCGTCTATTAGTCGCAGACAACGAACGTTCGTTCGTTAGCCTGTTTGTTAGTTTTTCTTTTTCTCGGATTTTTCGCGATTATTTTCGATCGCGATTTCTGATCCGATTTTTGTTTCAGTTTATCTTTTCGCTCGTTTATCGGAATCGGGCGATTCAAGCGCCTAGATCTTCATCTCGAAGGCCTCTTTCCGTTTAACCAACTTGAACAAGATTTTGGTATTGTAAAATTTGACTTTTGTACAGATTAGTAATCAGATCTTGTTTCTTTCGTAGTTTGGGTTTCGTTGCTCCGTTTGATTTGATTCTTTTTGCAAACCGGAGTTCTTAAGTTGAAATTTCTGGTTAGATCTTCTTATTCGTGTTTTACCCGTGCTTCTTTGCTTGATTGCTTATGTACTTATTGTTTGTTTGCGATAGAACACCCGGAGTGCGAAGCGTGCTACTACGAGTCTCTAGGTTTTGCGGATCATCAGCAAGGCGAGTCACACTTTGATCATATCCCTTTATCACCCAGTTTTTATGCATTAGTTCCAATCCTCAAACATTGCATGATTAGGTTGTGATATAACATGTGGGTTTGGGAAGTAGTTGATGAGGTAGAACCTATCGCCCTGTTATTATCAAACCCTTGGGACTTACTTCTACGTATTGCTTATTTTGCTATGCTATGCTCGTAGACGTGGTTTGGGTGAGTGAATCCATGACAGATGTGAGATTGTTAATTAATGGTTCAACATAAGGTGGCAAGTTTAATACACATCTGGGTGGATTGCTTGTCGGGCACCTAGAGAATCCAGTGTTGTCCTAGGATATCCCGGAGTACCCGTGTGATAATCCTAAGGTCCGCCACCCGGGCTCAAAGGGAACTGAGATATTTCATGCTAGAAACTTCCGTGTGCAGCCACAAGCCATTATGGGCTCTGGCGTAGTTAAGTAAGTTGCGTGAAGCTCTCGAAGGGGTAGACTAGCAGATGTAGTGGGTTGTAGGTGGTATGGTCTATCCAGAGTAGAGAGTTAATGCTTCCGAAGGGAGTCCTAGATTAGGGGGTCTCCGGACAGCCGGACTATCTCCATTGGCTGGACTGTTAGACTATGAAGATATAAGATTGAAGACTTCGTCTCGTGTCTGGATGGGACTCTACTTGGCGTGGAAGGCAAGCTAGGCAATACGGATATGGATATCTCCTCCTTTGTAACCGACCTTGTGTAACCCTAAACCTCTCCGGTGTCTATATAAACCGAAAGGTTTTTAGTCCGTAGGCCAACAACCATAACATACAATCATACCATAGGCTAGCTCTAGGGTTTAGCCTCTCTGATCTCGTGGTAGATCTACTCTTGTACTACCCATATCATCAATATTAATCAAGCAGGACGTAGGGTTTTACCTCCATCAAGAGGGCCCGAACCTGGGTAAAACATCGTGTCCCCTACCTCCTGTTACCATCTGGCCTAGACGCACAGTTCGGGACCCCCTACCCGAGATCCGCCGGTTTTGACACCGACATTGGTGCTTTCATTGAGAGTTCCGCTGTGCCGTCGCCACCAGGAAGGATGTCTCATCCCGTCTTTAAAGACGGCACTATCGCTGAGGGAGCTTTGGCTATCGGCCAAACTCTCTGGCTAGGTGGTTTTCTTATGACCGCCTGTTCGGCCGCTGCGCGGGCGATGACTTCTCGGGTCATCGAAAGCAATCTTCACGTCAACTCGGAACTCGCCGAGCAGTTAGATCCAATGGAGCTCTCTTCCCTGCACGAGCTCTTGGATCGTATCACCGCCCTGGGAGTCGCTACAGACTACGATCAAATTGGGCCTAAACCCGATCTGAGAGAGATCAACTCTCCCCATGTCACCCATCACGTTGCAGTGGTGGAGGAACAATGCGGCAACCCTTCATCTATCTTAAGGACTAGATATGTCCAGATTCCCGATCCCTCCAAGCCGGATACCCGCGGAGGGGAGGACGTCACTCAAGGCCTGAACCTAGAATCAGGCAGCGGACTAGATTTATCGGAAAACATCCAAGAATCCAAACTTCCGAGTTCGGAAACTCCTTGGCCCCTAAGTCTCAGATTGGGTGAGGAATCGGATTCAATTCCACCCACCCACCCAAACATACGCAATCTATCCCAAATGAGGCAAGAGCCGGAAGAAACAGTACACCATTACTGGGCCAGATTCCTCCTGGTCATGAATAGGATAAAGACTGCCGCGAGGAAGACACAATTTCATTCTTCTGCAATAATTGCACAGACAAGGGAATCCTCAACGCCATAAGTCGTCGCGAAATTACACGTTTTGCCGACTTGGTTCTCATAGTACGAAAGTACTGTGCGATGGAAAGCGCCTAGAAAAACGAAATAAAATTTTGGGATAATCCGGCCCTGAATACAAACCCACTATAAAATAAAAGGGTGCATTATCACAATACACCTGGGTCAACTACCAAAAAGCAAAAGCCCTCTACGGGGCAAGGAACCGTACTGGAAGGATGGCTCAACGGACCCTGCAGAATTCATAGTACAGCGGATGCAGTACCAACACACAGCCTTAGAGCATGTTGGATACTCCGGCAGGTGGCCAAAAGTGGTGAGGATCTACTCCTCCCAAAGACCACAGAGCACCATCCCGTGGACAACAATACGGTGTTAACGGTCTTTGAGACCTTCGCGTCAAATAATAGACGCAAGCGAACACTCCGCAGCATGGCCGAAATCTGCCACATAACAAAAATAAATCCTTGGAGTGACACGACTATTACCTTCAATGCCAGTGACGAACCTAAATTCCGAACAGCCCGAGCACCAGCTGCACTAGTCCTCAGTCCAATCATGGACGGCTTTCGACTCACCAAGGTACTCATGGACGGCGGCAGCGGATTAAACCTCATCTATGAGGAAACTCTTCAAAAGATGGAAATAGACTGGAGCCACATTGAGCAAAGTAGCACAACCTTTAGAGGAATCATCCCCAGTCGGGAAGCACGCTGTGCTGGAAAAATCACACTAGACGTGGTATTCAGCACGCCGGATAATTACAGGTTCGAAGAAATTACATTCCAAGTGGCCCCGTTCAGCAGCGGATACCACGCTCTATTAGGGCGGGAGGCATTTACAATCTTCCAAGCCATACCCCATTATAGGTACATGAAGCTCAAAATGCTCGGGCCCAACGGAATCATCACTCTTGCTAGTGATCCAGACATAGCACTCCACGCCGAAAATAAGACAGCTGCACTTGCCCTCGAGGCACTTTCTGAAGCCCTAGCGGCCGAGGAACTAACTGTGCTGCGCTCCACGGTGAACAGGGACGACGTGATACTCAATAAAAGATCCAAGTCCACCTCCTTTAAATCGACGGACGAAATAGTCAAATTCCAAGTCCATCCAACGGACCCTACAAAAACAGCTTCCATCGGGGCACAATTAAACCCTGATGTTGACGCCGCACTGCGAGAGTTCCTACGCGAGAACTGGGACATTTTTTGCTGGCACCCTTCAGACATGCCCGGAATCCCATGCAGGCTGGCTGAGCACAAACTAAATATCCTAAAAGGATTCAAGCCAGTCAAGCAGGCCCTTCGACGCTTCTCCGAGCCTAAAAGACAAGCCATGGGAGAGGAAATAGCCAAGCTATTGGAGGCCGGATTCATCAAAGACACAAAACATCCGGACTAGCTAGCAAACCTGGTGATGGTACCAAAGAAGGACAAATCCTGGTGCTTGTGCGTCGATTTTAAGGACCTTAACAAGGCCTGCCCAAAGGATCCCTTCCCCCTCCCCCGCATCGATCAAATCATCGATGCTACCGCAGGACACGATTCATTGTGTTTCCTCGACGCATACTCTGGCTACCATCAAATTAAAATGGCAGAGCCAGACCAAGCCACAACGGCATTCATCACACCATACGGCCCATTCTGCTTCAACACAATGCCCTTCAGGCTAAAAAACGCCGGCGCAACATATCAGCGCATGATTCAGACATGTCTGGCAAACCAGATCGGCAAAACAGTGGAGGCATACATAGATGATGTGGTTGTTAAAACCAAGCATGTCAAAACTCTAGTAGACGACTTGAGGCTCACATTCGACAACCTCCGAACATATGACATCAAGCTCAATCCGGAAAAATGCATTTTCGGCGTACCAGCCAGAAAGCTCCTGGGATTCATTGTCTCCAGTAGAGGTATTGAAGCTAATCCGTGCAAAATCTGAGTGTTGTCACAGTTGGCTACCCCAACAGACGTCAAAAAAATACAAAAAATGACTAGATGCGTGGCGGCTCTAAGCCGCTTTATCTCCCGCTTGGGCGAAAAGGCATTACCCCTTTATCGCCTCCTCCGGCGCACCGAACACTTTGAGTGGACGGATGCCGCCACGGCCGGACTCAACGAAATAAAAGCCATATTGGCAACAAATCCAGTCCTGGCCGCGCCAAACACTGGCGAACCAATGTTATTATACATTGCGGCAACTCATCAAGTCGTAAGCGCAGTACTCGTCGTCGAGCGAGAAGTGGACGGACACAAATTCCCCCTTCAAAAGCCGGTTTCCTATGTGTCCACTGTCCTTACTCCATGCAAATCACAGTACCCACATTATCAGAAGATAGCATATGCGGTATTTATGGTATCCCGGAAGCCGCGACACTACTTTCAAGAGTGTTCGATAACGGTAGCCTCGGAAGTACCACTTAACGATATTATAAACAACCGCGACACGACGGGCTGGATTGCCAAATGGGCCATTGAGCTCCTCCCATTCGACATAACTTACAAGCCATGGTGAGCTATTAAGTCGCAATTTTTGGCTAACTTCGTCACTGAATGGACGGAAGCCGAACTCCCTAAAGAGTACGGCACATATTCAAACTGGATCATGCACTTTGACGGCTCCAAAATGTTGGCTGGGCTGGGGGTTGGCATCGTTTTGACGTCCCCAACAGGAGACACCATTCAATACATACTACAGATAATGTATACGGACTCCAACAACGCAGCCGAATATGAGGCCCTTCTACATGGTCTCCGGATGGCAGTATCCATGGGCATTCAACGCCTAGAGGTGCGCGGGGATTCGAACCTCGCGATATCCCAAATAAATGGAGACTTTGATGCCAAGGATCCGAAAATGGCAGATTATCGCAATGCCGTCCTAAAAATGTCAGCTCGGTTCGAGGGGCTCGAATTTCACCATGTGGCTCGGGAAAACAATCAGGCGGCGGATATCCTCGCCCGCATCGGCGCAAAACGCGATGCGGTCCCTCCCAACATATTTCTGGAAAGGCTTTTCAAGCCATCCATAGCATGGGAAGGGGACACCGGTAACAACAGTCCGGACCCGGCCAAAATACCCGATACCGAACTCTCTGACACAATCGGAGGCTCCGCCACCGAAATAACACAATCAGCCCATGAAATAATGGCCATTATTGCCCCGTGGAGAGAACCATTCCTGGCCTACCTAACTAGACAGGAACTTCCAGAGGACCAAAATGAGGCACGCTGCATAGTGCAGCGATCCAAGGCCTACAGGGTCCATGAGGGAGAATTGTACAAAAAAGCGCTATCGGAGTCCTTCAAAGGTGCATCTCCGAAGAGGAAGGGCGGAACCTTTTGGCAGAAATTCACGCCGGACTCGGCGGTCATCACGCCGCAGCCCGGGCTCTTGTAAGCAAGGCCTTCCGTACATGATTCTATTGGCCAATGGCCCGGGCAGATGCACAGGACTTGGTCCAACGTTGCGCTGGTTGCTAGCTCTTTGCAAATCAAAGCCACATGCCACCCACCGCCCTCCAAACAATCCCCATTACATGGCCCTTCACGGTCTAGGGGCTTGACATGGTTGGACCCCTTAAAGGGGGAACCCACAAGAAAAAATACTTATTGGTCATGGTGGATAAATTCACCAAATGGATAGAGGCTAAACCGGTTTAAACAGCCGAATCCAGACCGGTGATAGATTTCATATCCGGGGTTGTACATCGTTATGGCGTCCCCCACAGCATCATCACTGATAACGGCACGAACTTCACAGCCGACGAGGTAAAACTCTAGTGTAGCAAAATGGGCATCAAGCTCGATTATGCTTCAGTCTATCACCCACAAACCAACGGTCAAGTCGAACGAGAAAATGGTCTTATAATGAGCGGCATTAAACCCAGATTAGTGCACTCCTTAACGGAGTCTGACACGCACTGGGTAGAGGAGCTCGACTCCATACTCTGGGGGCTGCGGACCACGCCGAATCGTAGTACCGGATATACACCATTTTTTATGGTGTACGGCGCAGAGGCAGTCCTGCCCTGTGACATAATTCATGACTCACCTCGAGTGCGCATGTACAAAGAAAGAGAAGTCGAGCTCGATCGGCAGGACAGCCTGGACACCTTGGAGGAAGAGCACGACGTAGCCAAAGCCCGTTCTGCATTTTACCAGCAACAGGCTCGGAGATACCAAAGCAGAGAAGTACGGGCCAAAACTTATAACATTGGCGAACTAGTTCTACGGCCGCCGGATAAGAAAAAGAACAAGCTCGAGCCCAAATGGGAAGGTCCCTTCATTATCGACCAAGTTCTGACTGGTGGAGCGTACCGACTGTGGGATGCATCGACCAGTCAACTCAAGCCGAACCCAAGGAACGCAGCCAGGCTCCGAAGATTCTACGCCTAGCACCGGACTTTATGTTAGTCCCCTCCCTTTGTCCATTTTCTGCATATGCATCATCTGTCTTGTTTCCCTTTCTTTCTTTTATTTCTCTAGGCCTTCAAGGGTCACCTTGTGCCTCACTCATACATCACAGATGCGCTAGCCGCACTCTTCATACCTGGGGGCTTCTTTCACAAAAGCTTAAATTATTTACCTGGGCCTCACGCCCAACACATGTGTTATACTTCCGCATGTACCTTTTTTCACCATTATATGCATCAATATGACTTAAGTTTTGGCCAAGCTGGGTTGCCTGGCTCTTGTATTTATGCCCTACGTTCCCGTTAATTCAGCTAGGGCATAAGGGGAGCACCTCTGCGATTGTTACCGCCGGGTCAGCCGGACGTGTACCTCAGACTGGGTGAAGCCGAAAGCTAGCGTTCTTAAGAGAATATTCGGTCGGTGAACAAAAGATGACTTTTATTTATTTATTATCTACCCCCAGATGCTTTTTCTGCGCTTCTTGTCGCAGTCCGGACATACACTTTAGGGCATGCTTACCCAGGGAAAGGAACCCTTAACGGAACTATTCTCTCTGGAAGATGTTTCTTACTACCCATGTAATATAACATAACTAGTTGGGCACTTGTCTGATAAAGCACTAATGACCCCTACGCCTGGTCTCCACGCATGCCCCGGTTCTTACATAATCGAGAGGGTATTCAGATACACTCCGGACTATCGGGTCCCGAGGTTGAAGCAAAAAGGTCCGCCACGACAAACGATCTACAATCCGGCTAGAAGGCATTATACATGTCACTTCAAAATTACATAGTCAATTTGACTGGTTGAATTCCTCTTCAATGCCATCCAATAGGCTGTCTAGTGTACAGTCCAGTTGGGAATACTTTGCGGCCAATTCTACTTGGTCGTACACTAAGCTCACAGGGATCTCCTTCCCATCAGGCCCCACGGGTCCGACTTCGGCCATGTGGTTCAGGTCAGCCTTCGTGTACCGTGTCTTCACCATTGCCCAGGCTTCCCTGGCGCCCTGACGGCAGGCCGATATCTTCCATAATCGGAAGCGCTGCCGTGCTCCCTTCAGCTTTTCTGCAAGCTCTCCAAGGCCTTAGGGTATGGAGACGGATGGCAACAAGGCCTGGGCGACGCCTTGCATCACCTGCCGAACTCGTTCATGCAATTGTGAGAGCTCAGGAAGAAGATCACCCGTTGAACCAGGCATCTCCTCGGCAGGATGACCTGTTAGCATACCTACAGACATAACTCTGTCAGCCAGCTTCCTCACCGAACTCTTTTTCAAAGTTCGTCCAAGCACTTACTAAATATGCCGCGTCGAAGCCGCCGATTCTCCTTAACAGAGTCCGACAGTTGGGCACGGACATATTTTAGTTCCACGCCCAGCTTGGTGTTGGCATCTAGGAGATCATTCTTCTCCTGCCTCACCCTCGTAAGCACGCTCTCACCGGCCTTCAGCTGGCGTATGAGCTGTTGCTTATCCGGATTTACTCCAGCGTCATCTGCAATTTTATCATCAGATCTGCATATACGCCGCATTCTAATATGATACTTATCATTCGAAGGATATGTTACCAGACGGGGTCTCTTTGGGCTTCCCTGCTGCGGCCAGTGTGGCCTAATGTTGGGCTTTGCACTCTTCCAGCTCCTGGGACAGTTGAGTATTCTTTTCTGTAAGAACCTACATAACAAATGATCCTTAAATCAGTTATCCTAACTGTTTCAAGTCTCAGGGGCTACTGATATATATAATCATCAAATTTTCTCACCCGTATGTCTTTTACATACTGCTCCGTGGCTATGGCTAGACCATTTTGAGCGACACGGAGGTGCGCGCCTCCCGAGTTGAAGGCATCCAATGCCTCTAGGGAGAAACAAGCGTCATGAAGAACAGTCCGGCGACGCATGTGGTTCATGGCACTTTCCACCTCGGAATTGGTGGCGGACAGTTTGTTTGCATCCTCTGTCGGAGGAGCGCCCGGCGCGCGCCTCATATTCGTTCCCGCCTCCGAATCCGGCCTTGGAGCCTGGCTGGTGGAGGCGCGATGGGTAGCCTCTCCGGGTATAGTCCGGCGAGCGCTCTTTTTCCTGAAAAGAAGGCATGGGCGTTAGTATGCCTCTGAGAATAATGTCTTGCAATGAAGACGGTGCACCGTACCGCTGCGCCGATGTCTCAATCCGGACTGCGGGTCTTTTCAGCCCGCCTGGCCTCGCGGCCGCTTGTTGGCTAGTTGCCACAGGCTCGGCCTTCTGCCCCGAGGACCTTCCCTGCAAAACATGGCTGTTATACGGCAATCAAAAAAGCGCAAGGACGGATCCCTTTTTAAGTGCTGGGACTTCGGTCTCAGTCACCTGTGAGGCTGGAACTAGCCCAATGTAATCGGCCGTAATGGCCACCAAGGCGTTGTGATTACTCGATTAGTAAAACACCCCACCGATCAGCTCCACAGATATGTCCGGATCCTCCTAGGAGGCCGGGTCAAGAGACCGCCCAGGGTCCTAGGGTTGTGGAGGAGGGATGTTTATCTCCTTTACAGCCTGGTGCAGCTCCTGCGATGAAATCGCTAGACTGAATACTTAACTACGGGAATATAAAACGGATGGGCGAGAAAAAGTCTCCGCTTACCCAGCTCGGAGGATTGTACATAGAGAATCCGCCCTGTGAGTTGACACGAAGGAATTCCTCCTCTTCTCCCTTGTACAAAGTGGACAAGATCTTTATTAGATCAGCAGCCGATCTCGGCCCTTTGCGGCCATGGCGGGTGGCGTCATCCTCCCCGTTGAAATCCCACATGGGGTGGCCTCTATATTGGAGTGGCTGCACCCCCCGCATGATGCATATGGCCATGACCTCGATCATGGTCAATCCGGATCGAGCTAAAAAACTTATCCGGCTCATTAGGTAATGAATGTCCCTGTCATCTTCCTCCAGGGAGCTCCGTGGACGCCAGCTCCGGCGCTTCTTCAAAGGGGCACTGTCGAACTCGGGAAGGCCGATCTGAATAGGATCCGGGAGGGGGACGTCTTCTATATAAAACCATTCTGAAGGCCAGTCTTCGGACGTCTTCTTTGGGGTCCCGGACAGGTATCCGGTCTCGGCAATACGCCACACTTTGGCTCCGCCCACTTGATATATTGACCCCTTCTGAGAACGGGGCACAAGGCAGAACAGCTTCTTCCACAGAGCGAAATGATCCTCACAGCCCAAAAACACCTCGCTGAGGGCTACGAATCCCGCAATATGCAGCAGGGAGGCAGGCATAAGGTTGTGCAACTGGAGGCCGTAGAACTCCAGGAACCCCCGGAGAAACGGATGAATTGGGAATCCGAGCCCTCTTACCAAATAGGAGACAAGGCATACCCGCTCTCCCTTGGAGGGATTGGGAAGGCTCTCCGCTTGCTCTCCGCCATTATAGGTGGCAAGCCCGGCTCAAACCGGGACTAGGTACGCTGGGGGAAGAAATCCCTTGGTCTGAAGCATCACTAATTTGCTGTGCGGGACGGAACATCTCTCCCAATTTCCAGGCTTGGAGCTAGGGGGGTGTCGGTGTCAAAACCAGCGGATCTCGGGTAGGGGATCCCGAACTGTGCATCCAGGCCAGATGGTAACAGGAGGCAAGGGACACGAAGTTTTACCCAGGTTCAGGCCCTCTCGATGGAGGTAAAACCCTACGTCCTGCTTGATTAATATTAATGATATGGGTAGTACAAGAGTAGATCTACCACGAGATCAGAGAGGCTAAATCCTAGAAGCTAGCCTATGGTATGATTGTTGTTGTGTATGTTGTCCTACGGACTAAAACCCTCCGGTTTATATAGAAACCAGAGAGGGTTAGGGTTACACAATGTCGGTTACAATGGTAGGAGATCTGCATATCCGTATTGCCAAGCTTGCCTTCCACGCCAAGGAAAGTCCCTTCCGGACACGGGACGAAGTCTTCAATATTGTATCTTCATAGTCCAGGAGTTCGGCTGAAGGTATAATCCGGCCATCCGGACACCACCTAATCCAGGACTTCCTCAGTAGCCCTTGAACCAGGCTTCAATGATGACGAGTTCGGCGCGCAGATTGTCTTCGGCATTGCAAGGCGGGTTCCTCCTCCAAGTACTTCATAGAAGATTTTGAACACAAAGAGAATAGAGAGAATAATATTTACACAAATCTAATCTGCTGACGTATTCTGTAGTGTGACACACCACGACCAAGCCTTTATCCGAGTCGTTTCATTATCCCACCTCAGCGCGTCATGCGAGGAGGTTTCCTTGGCACGTCTTGTTAATGCAGAGATCATGTCCCCTTATTCCGGGATTCTCATCAATACGGGCATGGGTAACCCAACCGCGCCATTGATTACGACGCTTGGAGATAAGCGAGTTTTACCAGGCTGGTGGGGACACGTAGTTGCGTCCACCCATATAAGGGGATAAGGATCCACCTTTTCACCTATGCCTTCTTCCTCCCTTGCTTATCCACTCTCGCGCACTCGAGCTCCAGCGCCCAAGTCCGCACTCCCCACCTCAACCTTCTCCAGCCATGTCCGGAGCGGGAGGCAAGTGGATGGTCTCCTCCGTAATGGAGGGACACATCAAAAAACTGAGGAAGGCTGGATACTTGTCTAACGACATTGCGTACCGGCCTCCCGAAAAGGGGAAGCTCATCCCCGCCCCTAGGCCCCATGAGAGGGTGGTGTTCCTCCCCCATTTCCTCCGCGGACTGGGCTTCCCTCTTCACCCATTTGTCCGGGGGCTCATGTTCTACTATGGCCTGGATTTCCACGATCTGGCCCCGAACTTTGTCCTCAACATCTCGGCGTTTATCATCGTGTGCGAGGCTTTCCTCCGCATCTGCCCCCATTTCGGCCTATGGCTCAAGACTTTCAATGTCAAGCCGAAGGTGGTACACGACAACCAGGCGGAGTGTGGAGGCGCCATGGTGGGCAAGTTGGCCAACGTCTTATGGCTCGAGGGCTCCTTTGTGGAGACCCTGAAGGGGTGGCAATCGGGGTGGTTTTACATCAACGAGCCGCGCGACCCCGAATGGGTCGCAGCCCCCGAGTTTCGATCCGGACCCCCTACGCGGCTCACCTCCTGGAAGGAGACGGGCCTGTCGTGGGGTAAAAAAGGAGAGCTGACCGGACTCCAAACATGCGTCCAAACCCTGGTGGACAAGAAGCTCAAACTTGTCAACGTAGTCCAGGTTATGCTCATCCGCCTGATCCTCCCGTGTCAACAATGGGCTTTCAACCTGTGGGAGTTCGACCCGGCATGGCACAAAACTCTGAGCAGGCTCTTCGACACGACGTACGAAGATGCCTGGAAGGTGCTTTTTAAGGGCGCCGAGGCCCCCGCATCCGCTACCGAGGATCGCGGATTCAGTACGCAGCGTCATGCTCATGCGGTAAGCTGTTTTTTCCTTTTACAGGGTATCAGTTTTTCGTAGTTTGACTCCATGCGGGATCTAATCTCCCTTACCTTTGACAAGATTGGCAGGTGACGTCCGGACAGATCAACTGTCCGGCTCCTTTGCCCGAAGGCCCAGCGGACGCTCGCTTGGCGAAGCTGCTGGTTCCGGCACCCTATGTGGTGCTGGAGAAGAAGGCCGCGAAAAAGGCCATGGGGACTCGAAAGAGTGCCCGGCGCCAGGAGGTGTAGGATCCATCATCCGACGGTTCCGAGGCGCATTCCTCTCGTGAAGATGAGGAGGAAGAAGAAGAGACCTCTCCCCCTCCAGCGGGAGGAGAGAAGAAAAGGAAGGCCACCCTCTCTGGGGAGGCCGGAGGGTCCAAGAAGGGGAAAACCCTTCCTCCGGACTACTCCACCGACGCTGACGATGGCGGAGAGGAGTGGCCGCCCAGGGCCAAGCCCCTGGCAAAATCGTAAGTATCCGGATACCAGAGTAATTCATAGTATTCGTTTATTGCACAGCTTTCCCTTATGTCGAATATGTTTATGCAGCCCACCCAAAGACCGGCTCGACGCGTCATCGAGCGGCTCACAGGACTCGTCGGATGTGAACTCGCTTCCGACAGCTTCCTCCCCCCGCCCTACGGACGACACCGAAGTGTTGTCCCAACAGGTTCCAAGCCGGGAGGAGGTGGTCCTGGAGGCGCCGCAAGGTAACCTCCCGGACTCCAGGAGTAAAGGGGATGAAACCCCCCAGGGCTCCAAGTCTGGCTCTAGGCCGGACACCGCTCCAGAACCTTCAAAGGTTCCAGAGTCCGGCGGGGGACCTCCTTCCAAGAGGATCAAGCCCACCGTGCCGGTGACCCCCATCCAACCGGAGGCGCCGGACAATCTGTTGGAGGCGCTCCAAGGCGCCTCCATCGACGAGGAGCACCGCACCATTATGAGTGCGGTGGTCCAGAAGGTTCAGTAGCCAAGAGCGGACTGACTGAAGCTTGTACTTGCCTTTTAACAGGGTTTGAGGTAAGTAAAGAATGTGTAAATAATATTACCGCATAGACAGTAGCCCCTTATGCTCTGTTTGGCGTTCGGGAAGAAAAGCTGAATAGAGGATCAAATAAAATTCGCAGGAGTCTAACAAAAAGGAGTCAATATGCGTATGCAGGCTTCTCTGCTTGCGTCCGCCACACTGAATGCGGAAGTGGACACGCTAAAGTAGAACCTCGAGCAGTCCGAGCAAGAGCTCGGGCGTGCCAAGAAGCAGCTTGAGGACAATGAAGGTAAGAAATACCTTGTTTAAATATATATAAAAAGGTGCAATTGCAAAAAATGACAGGATTATCGTGGCTATTGTAGGGGCCACGTCTAAGGTGGCGACCCATAAGCAAGCGCTGGTCGAGGCCGAGAAGAGGGCGGCCACGGAGCGCACCGAGCGGGAGAAGTATCAGGCCGAGGTTGGCAAGGTACGGCAAGAGCTCTAGGCTCTCATGGAAAAACATGAGAGTTTGGAGCTTGACTCAAAGACGCGAGCATCCGAGCTCACGGTGGCTATTGGAAATGCCAAGTCTGCCAAGGCCGAATCCCAGAAGACCCTCCAGGAGTTGGATGAGGTGAAGAAGATAGCGGCGGGTAAGGCATTCTTTATGCAAAGCAAACACATAAATGTGAGTTACTTGTTACTTACCCAAATCCGGAGCTCTCCAGGAGCGTTCACAGATGTTCCCCGGAGTGTGTCCGATGCCGCCGCATTCTATCGAGCCGAGGAGGGCAGCTCGACAGAGAAGGTGTTCTGGTCTCAGTATGCTGAGGCCGGACACCCCGTGCCCCTAAGCGACCAGCTGAAGCAACTGGTCGAGCTCCACAAGGCGGCCAAACAGGCCATGAAGGGCCTCATAGTTCGGCTGTGGCCTGGAGGGGCTCTGCCTGGGAGCTATTTCGGGCTGGTGCAGCGGCTGGTGGAGGCCCGTCCAAGGCTCGAAGTCATCAAGCGCTCCAGCTACATTGAATATGTCCGTAGGGTCCTTGCCCGTGCTAAGGTGCACTAGGGCAAGCTGGATGCTGAGAAGCTTGTGAAGGATGGGCCACCGCCGGGGAAAGAGCATCGCAAGCCCGAGAATTATTATAAGGATGTTCTGAAGGGTGCCTGCCTTGTGGCGGATGAATGTTCTAGGGATCTAATTTTTGAGTGAAACTTGCTCATTTTGTCATGTGCGCTGAAAACTTGTTCATATGCGCTAAGCAATGCTGTTGGAATTTAAATTATTACCTTCTGTGCGGATGTTTATCAATTCTGAGAGATGGCAAGTCGTCGGCTTCTGCCCCCGTGCCGCTAGTGCTCGGGTGTTCGGGGATAAACCTGAGCACTCTTTTTCCCATGTTTGGGTCCTTCGAGGGAGGTACTCAGCCCAACGAACAAGGCAATCGTACTATAATGCGTGAACACTCTCACTTAGCCATAGAATTCTATAATTTTAAATTTCGGCGAAGCCCCTGGTATTTGGAAGACCGAGTTCGGGGCGCTATCCGCGCCTTGGCCGGACAGAGCCGGCTCCTCGCTCTAAGCGGCATAAGTCTTTAGGGACTCGAAAAACCCCTCGAACAGCGACCAGCTCTCGCTTCATCATGACAGTCAGTTTTAGCTTTCTCCACTGAGGTGCTCGACCCAGCTCAACTGGGGCACAATCGCAGTGGTTCTCCTAGTGCTACCTTAGCCGATATAGCGGAACGTAAGGCACCAAAACATAGGAGCCGGGCATACCCAACTATTGACCCAAGACATGATTCGGAGCCAATGCATATAATGCTATAAGTTCAGGGTGTCGCACTTGTTAAAGTGTTCGGACTTCTCACACCATATTGAGGGGTACTAAAGCCCCTGGCGTATTTTGGTCGTACCAAAGTGTACGGATGAACATGTCGTTAAGGAACATATATTAAAAAAGAGTAATGCAAAAATAGACAAAAGATATGCATTGTTTATTAAAGAGGGCTGCGATCAAAGCAGAACGATACAAATAATGTGATAAGCAAAAGGGTGGACTATTTAACATGTCCGTTCCAGGGGCAAGCTGTGGAATGGTATGCGAAACAGGTATACTGCTCGTGATAGAGACCACCTGGGAGTTCCGTAATGCGGCGTGGCTTGTCTGCTTCCCTGGTTCTTGCATCCTTTGTTCGGCAATTGAACTGCCGAACGGGCCTTCCGAAGAATGGAGTCCTGAAAGTAAGAGAAAATTAAAAAATCGGCAGCCCCTGGTGCGGTTTAAGCCGTGTTTCGGGCGTGCCGTGATGGTGCCCCTCCCCCTGTACCCATGGTATTTCTAGAGCGTAGTTATGTACGCGAAGTACTGGTATCGCATTTTTGCAAGGGCTGGGGTTGGGGCCGCATTGCTACACTCGCTCAGGTCATGCCAAGCGGTCTTCTTGTAGGTTACTCCGGGCGCACTTGACGGTGTCCGGTCGTTTAATGGCCGGACTGGAGAACTTCCTGGAGAGGCTGCTTTGTACTTCTGCTGCAAGGGCCGCCGTGTGCTCCTCCGTCCGGAGGGAGCGTTCGGTGTTTCCATTGACCGTAATTACTCCTCGAGGGCCTGGCATTTTGAGCTTAAGGTATGCGTAGTGCAGTACCGCATTGAACTTGGCGAATGCGGTTCGCCCGAGCAGTGCGTGATAGCCACTGCGGAATGGGACTATGTCGAAGATTAACTCCTCACTTCGGAAATTATCCGGAGATCCGAAGACCACTTCAAGTGTGACTGAGCCTGTACAGTTGGCCTCTACACCTAGTATTACGCCTTTAAAGGTCGTTTTGGTGGGCTTAATCCTCGAGGGATCTATGCCCATTTTCCGCACTATATCCTAGTAAAGCGGGTTCAGGCTGCTGCCGCCGTCCATAAGGACTCTAGTGAGATGAAATCCGTCAATAATTGGGTCTAGAACCAATGCGGTGTATCCGCCATGACGGATGCTAGTGGCATGGTCCTTTCGATCAAAGATGATCGGGCAGGAGGACCATGGGTTGAACTTTGGGGCGACTGGCTCTACCGCGTATACGTCCCTTAACGCGCGCTTCTGCTCCCTTTTGGGGACGTGGGTTGCGTATATCATGTTCACCGTCCGCACTTGTGGGGGGAAACCCTTCTGTCCACTGTTGTTCGGCGGCCGGGGCTCCTCGTCATCATCGCTATGCAGCCCCTTGTCTTCATTTTCGGCGTTTAACTTGCCTGCCTGCTTGAACACCCAACAATCCCTGTTGGTGTGATAGGCCGGCTTTTCGGGGGTGCCATGTATCTGGCACAAGCGGTCGAGTATTCGGTCCAAACTGGACGGGCCCCTAGGATTCCTTTTGAATGGCTTTTTCTGCTGACCGGATTTAGAGCCTCTGAATCTGGCATTAACTGCCGTATCCTCAGCATTGTCGCCGTTAATGCGGTGCTTCTACTTGTTGTGACGTGACCTGCCACTACTGTCCTTGGTATCTGAATTACCAGGGTTCTTGGTCATATTGTTGCTACGAGCAAGCCAGCTGTCTTCTCCCCCGCAAAAGCGGGTCATGAGCGTCGTGAGTGCTGCCATAGACTTCGGCTTTTCCTGTCCAAGGTGCCGGGCAAGCCACTCATCACGGATATTGTGCTTGAAGGCTGCTAGGGCCTTAGCGTCCAGACAGTCGACTATTTGATTTTTCTTTGTTAGGAACCGTGTCCGGAATTGCCTGGCCGATTCCTCTGGCTGCTGAATTACGTGACTTAGGTCATCGGCGTCTGGGGGTCGCACATAAGTGCCCTGGAAATTGTCGAGGAATGCGGCTTCCAGGTCCTCCCAACAACTGATTGATCCTGTTGGCAAGCTGTTAAGCCAATGCCGAGATGGTCCTTTAAGCTTGAGTGGGAGGTATTTGATGGCGTGGAAATCATCACCGCGGGCCATGTGGATATGAAGGAGATAATCCTCGATCCATACCGCAGGATCAGTTGTGCCATCATATGATTCGATATTTATGGGTTTGAAACCCTCGGGGATTTGATGATCCATTATTTCATCTGTGAAGCATAGTGGGTGTGCAGCGCCTCTATACTGGGCTATATCATGACGTAGCTCTAATGAGCTTTGTCTACTGTGTTCGGCCCTGCCGAATTTGTGGCCGGCGTGACGGTTACCGTCTCGAGCCGTGGGGCGCCCACGCGATCCATAGATCGATCTTATTTGCCTTGCCTTGTCCTCCAACATATCTCGTAAGTCCGGCGCATATTCCCGTGCCTTGGTACGGGGTGCGGCTTGAGTGGAGGGCCGAGAGGCCTCTCTGTCGCGGCCACGAGGTGGCCGGTCGGCCGCATCAAGTGCTTCCTCCTCTAATTGGGGTAGCAACCTACGCTTTGGGTAGCTCTTAGAGGGGCGTTCGAGTTTATGCTCTTCGGCCGCAAGGACTTCAGTCCATCTGTCGACTAGCAAATCTTGATCAGCTCTAAGATGTTGCTGTTTTTTCTTAAGGCTTCTTGCCGTGGCCATAAGCCTGCGTTGAAAACGCTCTTGCTCGACGGGATCCTCTGGCACGACGAATTCGTCGTCGTCGAGGCTTGCCTCGTCTTCGGAGGGAGGCATATAATTATCGTCCTCGACCTCTCTGTCTGCCGCTCTCTCATGAGGGCTGGTTTCTCCATCCTCCTGTGCTAAATCTTGCTGGAGGGGGTTTTCTTCGGCACTTTCCGGAGTATTATTATCTCCCATGCTGGAATCACCGTATTTGTTTTGGCGGGATTTTGAGCGGCGCCGCTGACGCCGGCGCTTAGGCTGTTTCTTGGAGGGGTCATCCTCCGCTGTTCCATCGCCATCTCCTTCTTTTGGGGTGTCCACCATGTATATGTCATATGACGAGGTGGCTTTCCAGGGCCTGATAGGCGCTGGTTCTTCATCGTCTCCTTCATCGGCGTCCATACCGTCAATGTCTTCGGAGTCGAAGTCGAGCATGTCGGTTAAGTCGTCGACAGTGGCTACAAAGTGGGTGGTGGGTGGGTTTTGAATTTCTTCATCATCTGAATCCCAACCTTGCTGACCGTAGTCTGGCCAGGGCTCTCCTGATAAAGAGAGAGACTTCAGTGTTTTCAGAATATCGCCGAAAGGCGAGTGCTGAAAGATGTCCGCGGCAGTAAACTCCATGATCGGTGCCCAATCGGATTCAATCGGCAGGGGCGCGGAGGGTTCGGAGTCCAGAGAGGAGTCCGGCTCCTTGGAGTCACGAGTCTCACAGAGTACGGGGCTGGTGTTCGGCTCGATTGCCGTTGGGATCGCAGCCCCTGAGGCGGCGTCCAACCACCCATCCTCGATCGGCGCAGTTGGCTCCGAATTAAGGGTCGAAGCCAATGTGGGTGCGGCCTCCAGGGCACTGTTCGGCGGCAGAGCTAGATCATCCTCATCGTGACAGTGCGACGCGCTCGGTAGTGGCTCGAATCCGTTGAAGATCAAGTCCCCGCGGATGTCAGCCGCGTAGTTTAAGCTTCCAAATCTGACCTGACGGCCTTGGGCATAGCTTTCGATCTGCTCCAGATGGCCAAGTGAATTGGCCCATAGTGCAAAGCCAGCGAAGATGAAGATCTGTCCGGGGAGGAAGGTATCACCCTGGACTGCATCGCCATTGATGATCGTAGGAGCCATCAAGCCTGACGGCGACGACACAGAGGAACTCTCAATGAAAGCACCAATGTCGGTGTCAAAATTGGCGGATCTCGGGTAGGGGGTCCCGAACTGTGCGTCTAGGCCGGATGGTAACAGGAGGCAAGGGACACGAAGTTTTACTCAGGTTCGGGCCCTCTCGATGGAGATAAAACCATACGTCCTGCTTGATTAATATTAATGATATGGGTAGTACAAGAGTAGATCTACCACGAGATCGGAGAGGCTAAACCCTAGAAGCTAGCCTATGGTATGATTGTTGTTGTGTATGTTGTCCTATGGACTAAAACCCTCCGGTTTATATAGACACCGGAGAGGGTTAGGGTTACACAAAAGTCGGTTACAATGGTAGGAGATCTGCATATCCGTATCGCCAAGCTTGCCTTCCACGCCAAGGAAAGTCCCTTCCGGACACGGGACGAAGTCGTCAATCTTGTATCTTCATAGTCCAAGAGTCCGGATGAAGGTATAATCCGGCCATCCGGACACCCCCTAATCCAGGACTCCCTCAGGAGGCAAGAAGAGGAGCTGCGCCGACCGGCCATGATGGAATGGATCTTTGTCGGGTGCGCTCCGATGAAGGCTCGCCGAGGGAGGATGGTGTGATTTGGATCTGAATCCTCGTCTTTTTAATAGGCGGGTCATTCATACAGCTAGGGGGGTAAATGTGAAAACGCCCTGGCTCTTCACATTCGCTCGACATGTGGAAAGTGGCCATTATTAGGCATGGAAGCCAAGGAGTGCAGCATTCACAAGAGACCGGACACTATTTCGACAGGTACACAGAATTTCGATAGGAACCCGCCATGCAATGCCGAAGACAATACTGCACGCCGGACTCATTGTCATTGAAGCCTGGTTCGGGGGCTACTGAGGGAGTCCTGGATTAGGGGGTCTCCGGACAGCCGGACTATCTCCATTGGCCGGACTGTTAGACTATGAAGATACAAGATTGAAGACTTCGTCTTTTGTCCGGATGGGACTCTACTTGGCGTGGAAGGCAAGCTCGGCAATACGGATATGGATATCTCCTCCTTTGTAACCGACCTTGTGTAACCCTAACCCTCTCCGGTGTCTATATAAACCGGAGGGTTTTTAGTCCGTAGGCCAACAACCATAACGTACAAACATACCATAGGCTACCTTCTAGGGTTTAGCCTCTCTGATCTCGTGGTAGATCTACTCTTGTACTACCCATATCATTAATATTAATAAAGCAGGACGTAGGGTTTTACCTCCATCAAGAGGGCCCGAACCTAGGTAAAACATCATGTCCCTGCCTGCTGTTAACATCCGGCCTAGACGCACAGTTCGGGACCCCCTACCCGAGATCCGCCGGTTTTGACACCAACACTTCCGAAAGACTGTGTCTCGGTCATCCGTTTCTCAAACATCATGTAGTGCAAGAAATCCAACGGAGGAGATCGAGTCTTGTGGGGAAAAGTGTGCAAACCTCTGCAGAGTGTACAATCTAATCATGGTTAGCCGTGCCCCCGGTTATGCACATCTTGAGTATCTAGTACTTGGATTATCATATGTATCTCATCACTCAAATTTAATATTGTTGGGTTGATAATTACTTTTAATTGGGATTGAGTTGGCGGAACCTTCTCAATGATGTTTCAACTACCATGATAGTTAAACAAAATCTATTCCTTTGCTGTAGGGAAAAATTGGCTTTTCGCAAAACTATAACCATAGAGCGTTTCCACCAGCCAAATATGCATGTAGTGATAGCGTTATTCTGTTCTTGCTCTACTGTGTTATATTGCCAGCATATTCCATGTTGTCGGGGATATACCCCGCGGTGTAAACCAGCCGGAAGTTAACCCGGCCGGACTTGGTGGTTTATCTAAAGACCCCGCGGACACTTGGCGAATTACTGGCGACCCGCCCTGACCTGGCGGTTTACAAGCAACCCACCTGATCATTATGACTCACTGGTGATCCGGCGTGCGGGATCGACGGATGACAAGGCCCAAAGCCCAGAAGGCCGGTCACGTTTAATGGTGGGCCGGTTTAAGAAGAAAGGCATGAGGAACATTATCTTACAAGGAGCTAAGACCTGGACTTGTATCCGGTTTGTATTAGAGATAGACTAGTCCTAATCCTAATAGGACTAGTCATGTAAACCGCCCCTTCAACATATATAAGGAGGGGCAGGGCACCCCAAGAGGGACAAGATTCACAAGTTCCACAAGTTGGACAAGTTAGGTTTAGACAATAGCTCTCAAGATAGAGCACTCTTGTAACCATGATCATCATCATCAATATCAATGAAGCAGGATGTAGGCTTTTACCTCCACCGTGAGGGGCCGAACCTGGGTAAAACATCGTTTCTCTCATCCCGCTCAACCCCTCTCAAGCTACCACATAGATGCGTTGGCCTCGCGACTAAGTCCTGACATTAAGGACATCTGCCGCTTTGAGCCGTTTACTCCGCCGTGGCCGGCACTGAGCTGCCCTCGCCGCGTGTGGGCTGTCCCGCTTTGAGCCGCTATCGAAGAGCCTCCCTGTGTTGAATCGCCACCCCGCTTCGCCGGATTTGCTGCCACCACAAATAGTCGCTCAGGCGTCACACCCACTGTGAGCTGCCGTCGTGGTCCCTCACAGAGCTGCCCGCGCCTTGACTGGCCCCATCTTCGTGTCAATCCACCGCCACTGTTGTGCTTCACCGACACACCTTCGTCACCAGCTCATCTCTCTGTGTCAAGCCGCCGCCGCCCAGGCCGTCCTCTGTTGTAGCACGCTAAGCTGGATCCGGTTTCTGCTTTGAGATGCCCTGCGCGGCCGCTCCCTGTTGGTATGGTCTTGACTCGAGTACAAAACAAAACTGGGGGTTTAGCCAGAGGATAATGGAGCGGTGCATACATGCATGATGATTCGAAGACTAATCTGCCGATAAGAATGGAGCAGAACTCCCAGTGGGCAGGTACTACTAGTATTATGTTTACAACAGGTTAATGGCGGTCAAAGTGCTGGATTAAATCCCAAAGACCAGGAGCAAATTGCACTGGTAGATCAATTACATCAAGGCTGATTTGATTAACTATTGGTGGGCTATTACCACGTGCGGAGGCCTGGTACGATACTACAAGTGCTATGACATTCGCAGAGCAGAATTTCATCTATTATTTGTCCACGATGCACATTATCAAAATATGCGCTCATCCGACAAATACCAGGTGCTATCTTTTCCATCTGTTTCTTTTTTATACATATTGTTTTTCCAAAAATGATTACTTTGGCCCATATCTTTCTGTACAGGACAAGTGCTCACTATAAAAGGGATGCCCTACTACGGACGGCCCACGTTAGCTTCTCTACACCGGCATTTGTGCATATCACACTGGCGAACCGGAACACAGAACGCTGCCCCCGCAGTCCGGACTACATCAGCAATACCGCGGCCGACTCTTTTGTTCGTACTGGCGTATAACCCCGCGATGGACATCAACTGGACTAACATATTAGGTGAAATCCATCCAATATATTTTTTTATATTATATATTGCTTTCTTTGAAAGAGCAATTACTCCGGCTTGCAAAGTTATCTAATGCAGGACCCTAAACCACCATATTGGTTCAAATTTAAAGGTCGTCGGAAAATTTCCGACTTAAAAAGAAGGATTCTGGTTTAAAATCCGGTTCAAGGGAAAGATGTCTCCCACAAAGCTTTGAAGCTCTCAATATCCGGTTCAAGATCTCGGTTCAAGAAGAATTTATCTCTTGCAAAAAGTTAAAAATTGCTGAAGAGGACCTGCTGCCACGATGCGCGGTTCAAACATGGGTATCCCGCCTTACTGGCTTGACATATTATTGATCACATGGGGGCGTCTGCTTCATAAAGCGGGGCCTCTGTTCTTTTACATCATGTGTGGTTACACGGAGTTGTTCTAAAGCGGCCTCCGGTTTACCCCTTGAGTTAGCTTTACAAAAGCATCATATCACTTGGAGGATTGGTCGTGTCCGAACCAATACCATACCTCTTGATAGGCGAGAGCCACCAGATCACTTGGGGACTTGGTCACGTCTGAACCAGTCATGCCTCTTGGTCGGCCTAAGGCCACAGAATCACTTGGGGGCTTGGTCGAACCCGAACCATGACCATGCCACTTGATCGGCATAAATGCCACGGTTTCATTTGGGGACCTGGCTGACTAGAACCATAGTTACACCTAACGGGAGCTTGGTCGTGTTCGGCCATGGTAACACCATCTGATCAGCTCAAATAAACCTTTTTTTTGCAACGGTTTTGTCATTGCATTTGATTTACACTTTCCTTTGAAGGGGTTTTTTTTGCTTTTTATTGCGTTTTTTAAACCGACAAAGTTTTTTAACCAATCAATTGACGGAACATAGTTCACGTCAATCCGGAGACTATTCGCCCGGTTTGATCCTTGTTGTTAACATCCTCTTATGGAGTAACATGGTGTTTATCACAACCCGGCACGGTTTTATCATAACCCGGCACAATATGGAAGGAGTTATCAGTACTCAAGATTTGGGTTATCACCCTTACTACAAAAAGTTGGTAAAACCAACGATGTGATTCAATGTCATAGGTATGATATATTTCATATTTGAATATTCTAAGTGCAGCCTTGGTTATAAACCCAGGTTATATGTTGGGCATTATGACCCATCCGGCGGTAAACCAGATGGACACTTTAAACTTGTTGTATGCAGAAACAGGTTGAATAAAACATGATTATAAATCACCTGTGTTTATTAAACCGGTAGTATGATCCGGTGTTTATTAAACCGGCCTGGCTTTGGACAATAAGTTATCAGTATATATTTGGATTGCACCATTGGAATCATGCGCTTATAAATCATTGGGTTATATTATTCAAATAGCCAAACTTGGCTGAAATTTCATTATGATATTGAATGAATAAGGTTTTCATACCGGATTATATTATCTTGAATAGCCAACATGGCTGGATTTTTATTAAGGTTTTCAAAGTTGCTATAGCGCAATGTCTACTATTTTATCAAAGGATATGATTTATTCTTCAATGGAAGGAATAGTCCCGAGTCGCTGCAGGCTTACAACCCGGCACTTGGGGCTACATTATTTAAATTGAGATTACATGCAAGTCTCATGTCGCTGCAAGCATGCACCATGACACTTGGGGGCTAATGCAAAGTCAGTTTTTTCTCATCTTATTGAAGATCCGGCTCATCATATTATAATAAGCCGGCCCTTGGGGGCTACCAATTGCTCCTATCAACAATTCAAGGTACACAAGTTTTCGTCCATAATATTGAAGGATTCATTGCTCAGTTGGTAAAGCAGAAAACTCTTGACCTTGTGGACGTGGGTTCAAGCCCTACGATGGAAGCTACATTATCAGATGTTATTTTCATTGAAGTATATATCAAGTCCCGGTTCAGTATTATCTTACTAAGCCGGCCCTTGGGGGCTACACATCACTGCTCAAGTCTACATGATTATATTTATAAAGTCCCTGCTAATTATTGCATAATGACCCGACCCTTAGGGGCTACACTGATTGAAGTTTTTATAAGCAATTGCAAGTCCTAGGTTGCTGCAAGCATGACAACCCGGCACTTGGGGGCTACATATATGGAGTATTCAGTTTATATGATTGAGATGAACAAACCGGATTTCTTCAAGGTTGAAACACTTATTGGAGCAAGTCTTAAGTTATCACTATGTTCTCCTCTTAAGACTTGGGGGCTACAGGTATTATGCATATAAAGGAGGAACATCTTCATTTTATTAGTTTTGAGCAAATCAGGAAGATCAATTAGATGACCCGGTGTCGACAACAATTATGACCCGGCGCCATCAATATCTATAAACCGGCCATTTTGGTAATATTAAACCAGCAAGTTTTACATCTTCAAACCGGCTGAATATCATATAAGTATTTTCAGACCCATATTTCTTAAACCGGCGGAGCTGAGTCAAAGGAGTTATTCTTCACAATATTTCTCGGTGACAAGCCAATCTCGGCAAATTGATTATGAAGCTGGTCTGTTGACCCGGATTTCCCAGAAGGAGGAAATAACAAGGACTTAAGGATGATCAGGTACCGGTTTACAAAAATTCTTAACCCTGAGCATAACCTGTCAAATTTGTTCTTGTGTTTATTTTGCAGCATAAGTTTACCATGAATAAATCCAAGCTAAACTTGGGGGCTAATGTCGGGGATATACCCCGCGGTGTAAACCGGCCGGAAGTTAACCCGACCGGACTTGGCGGTTTATCCGAAGACCCCGCGGACACTTGGCGAATTACTGGCGACCCGCCCTGACCTGGCGGTTTACAAGCAACCCACCTGGTCATTATGACTCACTGGTGATCCGGCGTGCGGGATCGACGGATGACAAGGCCCAAAGCCCAGAAGGCTGGTTCACGTTTAATGGTGGGCCGGTTTAAGAAGAAAGGCATGAGGAACATTATCTTACAAGGAGCTAAGACCTGGACTTGTATCCGGTTTGTATTAGAGATAGACTAGTCCTAATCCTAATAGGACTAGTCATGTAAACCGCCCTTCATCATATATAAGGAGGGGCAGGGCACCCCAAGAGGGACAAGATTCACAAGTTCCACAAGTTGGACAAGTTAGGTTTAGACAATAGCTCTCAAGATAGAGCACTCTTGTAACCGTGATCATCATCATCAATATCAATGAAGTAGGATGTAGGCTTTTACCTCCACCGTGAGGGGCCGAACCTGGGTAAAACATCGCATCTCTCATCCCGCTCAACCCCTCTCAAGCTACCACATAGATGCGTTGGCCTCGCGACTAAGTCCTGACACTAAGGACATCTGCCGTGACAATTCCATGACACATGTGCTGACCCATTTTCGGGTTGCAACGTATTATGTTGCAGACTTTTCAAACAAGGGGTAAGGTTCGTTAGGTCGTTGCCGTGCAGCTCAGCTATGTTGTTGGAGTTGATGGACTCACTTTATCTTCCAAGCCTTCCGTTGTTATCATATTAGATGGCCTTAAGCCATATTCATTGTAATAAGTTCTATTTTGAGACATTTGATGTAATAAGTGTGTGATTGCTACTCTGTTATAAATCCTTCGAGTATTGTGTGTGTTAGCATTACCGATCCAGGGATGACACTGAAGCACAGAGACTTGACCGTCTGAGGTCGGGTCGCTACAAGATGGTATCAGAGCACACGCTGAGTGTAGGACACGACCACTAAGTTAAAGCCCTAGATCACTACTCTCTTCTCATTTCTGACTCCTCTCCATTTTCTACTCTTTAGGATGGCAGACACAAGGAACAAGTTTGCACAACCGGATGAAGAAGCACCTTGTGGACGACACTTGAAGGAAGTCACTAAGTACATGAACATTGGAATACCAAGCTTCATCGGGACTTACAACGCCACTTTACCAGAAGAGGAGCGATGGATGATTCAAGTACAAGTTCCAGGAAGGACATTGGCGCCAGTCACTAAGCCCATAGAGTTTTCCTTGATGCACCAACCTAGAGTCTAGGAAAGAGTATGGCTGCCCACATCACCATGGGACGTATTGGAGAAGTTTACCATAAGGAGCTTAAGGATACTATCTACCAGATTTGTGGGCGCCCAGATGAGCAATGGGAGATGATTAGCACTAGGAAGGATAGATCAATCGTAGCTTTCATCCAGGAGTTAAACCAGCACATTCGACGCCAGGAGGACCAGATGTGCGCAGGCATGATAGATCTGAAGAAGGTGATGACAAGGATCATGGAACTGGAGGAAGAACTCAAGGCTACTCGCGAAGATTATGAGGAGGAAATCATCGTACTAGTGGAGAAGAATGATGATCTGGAAAGGAAGCTAGGAGTCTTCATGGGAGACCCCGCGCCAGGAGGAGAAGACGATGAACCCAAGGAGATTCGTTCTGAGGACTACATCATCATCGATGACACCAACTCAGACCCTGACAATAGCGATGATGACTATGAAGACGAAGCTGGAGCAGACATCATGGAGTCTTCGACCGATCAATATTTCTAGTAAACCACCACATCAGTAGTAGTATTCCACCATGTACTCCCTTCGTTTTTATTTACTCCGCATATTAGCTTTGGTCAAAGTCAAACTTTATAAACTTCGACAAAGTTTGTAGACAAAAATATTAATATATACAATAAGAAATCAACACCATTAGATTCATTATCAAATGTACTTCCACATAGTATAAATTTGTTATGGTAAATATTTATATTTTCTTCTATAAACTTGGTCAAACTTTAGGAAGTTTGACTTTAGTCAACTCTAATATGTGAAGTAAATAAAAACGGAGGGAGTATATAGTATAGTCCGAGCACTTTTGTAACGATAGTTAGATCGATTGTATGCCCTTGCTTGATTGATTGAGTGATATGATTGTGTTTGTCTCATGTGCATATGGGTAGTGTTTCTCTCACTAGACCTCATTCTATTCTATTCTCTTCCCTCTAAACCCTTAGATGCCTCCGAGATGTGACCCCGGATTTACCTTCCCACCGGAGCTCACTCAGTTGATCCAGCAGCAGAATACACTGATGCAGTTGTTAGTTTAGAACCAAGGAAACAACAACAACAACAACAACAACAACAACAACAACCCACCGCCACCACCACCAGTTGAAAACTTAGCCCGCTTTCTGAGGTTGCAGACGCTGGTGTTTTCCAGTAGCACCGAGCTGATAGTGGCAAATGATTGGCTCTGCAGGATTAGAAGGGAGTTAACCACTGCAAGATGTACAGATGTTGAGAAGGTGTGTTTTGCCGCGCATCAGTTGGATGGACTAGCAGCCTCATGGTGGGAGAATTACACTATCACCTACCCTATAGCCACTGTTACATGGGATCAGTTTCAGCAACCATTTCGCATTGTCCATGTCTCAATGGGAGCGATGAGCATGAAGAAGCGTGAGTTTTGCAACTTGCGCCAAGGGAACCATACTGTGGGGCAGTACGTGAATGAATTTAGTAAGCTGTCTCGTTATGCCCCTGACAATATGGCCATAGATGCCGCGAAGCAGGAGAAGTTTATGGAAGGGCTGAATGACGAGATGAGCATGCAATTGATGGTGGCAACATTTAACAACTACCAGGAGTTGGTAGACAAGGCTCTTATGATTGAGGGGAAGCAGCAGCAAATTGAGAGCCGCAAAAGGAAGTATGGACAAGGAAGGTACAACTCATGAGCTTAGCAGAAGCCTCGTCTAACCCCGAACTCGGGAGGACTTGTTCATGACCATGGAGGTCATAACCACAACGGAGGAAGTTCGCATAACCACAATGGTTCCAACAATGGGACTGGGAACGGAACAAGCAACAATCTGAACCGCTCCAATCCAGCCACACCCGCCAAGAGAGACCTAAGTCACATTACTTGCTTCAAGTGCGGGAAGAATGGACACTATGCCATGGAGTGCCCTGAAGCAAAGAATGGAAACGGTAATGGGAGCGCTGGGAAGAAGCCCAATCCATTAAACAAAGGACAAGTGAACCACGTTAACGTGGAGGAGGTTGAAGGGCAGCCAGACGCAATTATCGGTGAGTTTTTGGTTAAGTCTTTTACCGCCCTTGTTCTTTTTGGTACTGGTGCATCACATTCATGCATATCAAGGGGAGTCGTGGATAAATTTAAACTACCAACCCAAGCCCTTAGGACCCCTCTGTTAGTAAGTTCACCTGGAGCAGAGTATATGGCTAGCCGATGGTGCGACCGGATACCCTTAACCATTGGTAGCCATGTTTTCCCGTCAGACCTAATAATTTTGGAGTCACAAGGATTGGATGTGATATTAGGCATGGACTAGATGTCAAAGTATGGAGGAATCCTTGACTGTGCTAGTAAGTCGATCTATCTCACCACCCTGGAGGGGAAAAGGATCAAGCGTGTATCTAGGCATGCACCTAGGAGGAGCCAAGTAAATACCCTCACGGGAGTTGTTCAGGAGGAAGTGCCTGTAGTGAAGGATTACCCAGATGTTTTTCCAGAGGAGCTACCAGGCATGCCACCGGATCGAGACATTGAGTTTTTGATAGAGCTATTGCCAGGTACAGGGCCAATATCAAAGAGACCCTACCAGATGCCCGCAAATGATCTGGAGGAGATTAAGAAGCAGATCAAGGAGTTATTGGAGAAAGGTTACATCCGACTGAGCTCATCACCATGGGGAGCCCCAGTGCTTTTGGTTGAGAAGAAGGATAAGTCTCTAACGAGGGTTGTTGATTATCATGCATTGAATGAAGTGACGATCAAGAACAAATACCCACTACTAATGATCAATGATTTGTTTGACCAGTTGCAAGGAGCTAAGGTGTTTTCGAAGATCGATCTGCCATCAGGATATCACCAGCTGAAGATCCGGGAGAAGGATATACCTAAAACCGCATTTACCACAAGGTACGGGTTATATGAGTATACGGTCATGTCATTTGGACTGACTAACGCCCCTGCCTATTTCATGAGCATGATGAACAAGGTGTTCATGGAATATTTGGATAAGTTTGTTGTGGTGTTCATTGATGATATAATGGTATACTCGAAGAATGAAGACGAGCACAAGGAGCATTTGCATTTAGTTCTCGAGAAACTCAGGGAACATCAATTGTATGCCAAGTTCAGCAAATGTGAGTTTTGGTTGAAGGAATTTGGATTCCTTGGACATGTTATATCAGGAGAAGGTATAGCAGTAGACCCCACCAAGATTCAGTCAGTCACTGAATGGTTGGCACCCACTTCAGTTAGCGAGATCCGCGGTTTTCTTGGACTCGCAGGATACTACCGGAGATTCATTGAGAATTTTTCCAAGTTTGTGAAGCCAATGACGGAGTTATTGAAGAAGGATACCAAATTTAAATGGACGGAAGAGTGTGAGGCGAGTTTTCAGGAGTTAAAGAAACGTCTGACTACAACCCCAGTGCTGATTTGCCGGATATACGCAAGGATTTCCAAGTGTATTATGATGTGTCTCGCTTAGGACTTGGAGGAGTATTGATGCAGGACGGAAGAGTTCTTTCGTATGCCTCGCGACAACTGAAACCGCATGAGTTAAATTATGCCACGCACGATTTGGAGTTGGCTGCCGTAGTGCATGTGTTGAAGACTTGGAGACATTACCTTATTGGAAACCGTTGTGATGTGTACACGGATCATAAGAGTTTGAAGTACATTTTCACATAGAAGGAGCTGAACCTTAGGCGGAGGAGATGGTTGGAGCTTATAAAGGACTATGACATGAAGCTTCACTATAATCCAGGCAAGGCCAATGTCGTAGCAGACGCTTTGAGCTGGAAGAGTTATGCTAACACCCTCGTAAGCATAGGATTGCCAAAGGAGTTAGCAGAGGATCTCAGGGAACTTCGATTGGAGATTGTCCCTAGAGGTTTTGTTGCAACAATGGAAGTTCAGTCTACATTGTTAGGAAAGATTCAAGAAGCTCAGAAGGATGACAAAGAGATTGTCGAGATAAAAGAGAGGATGAGCAAAGGAAAGGCCAAAGGTTTTCGTGAGGATGAACACGACACCTTGTGGTTTGAGGACCGTGTTTATGTGCCCAATAACACAGAGATTAGGAAGTTAATACTTCAGGAGGCTCATGACTCACCATACTCGATACACCCCGGAAACACCAAGATGTATTTGGATTTAAAGGAGAGTTTCTGGTGGACTGGTATGAAGAAGGATATTGCCGAGTATGTAGCCGTATGTGATGTATGTCAGAGAGTGAAGGCAGAACATCAAAAGCCAGCAGGATTGTTACAGCCTATGCCGATACCCGAATGGAAGTGGGATAAGCTTGGCATGGATTTCATCATCGGATTGCCCAGGACCAAATCAGGGTATGGTTCTATATGGGTAGTAGTTGATCGTTTGACCAAAGTGGCTCACTTTATCCCAGTGAAAACCACCTATACAAGTGCGAAGTTGGCCAAGATATACATGACCAGGATCGTATGTTTGCATGGAGTTCCGAGGACCATTGTATCAGATAGAGGACCCCAGTTTACCTCAAAGTTTTGGAATCAGTTGCATCAAACTTTGGGAACCAGACTGGATTTCAGTACAGCTTTTCACCCGCAAACAGATGGATAGACCGAGAGAGTCAACCAGATTCTGGAGGATATGTTGAGAGATTGTGCACTAGATTATGGATCTAGTTGGGATGACAACCTGCCCTATGCGGAGTTCTCATACAACAACAGTTACCAAGCCAGTTTGAAGATGGCGCCCTTCGAAGCCCTGTATGGAAGAAGGTGCAGGACGCCGTTGATGTGGGATGAAGTTGGAGATCGCCAGTTGTTTGGACTAGATTTTATTAAGGAATCAGAAGAGAAGGTTAAACTGATTCGAGATAGACTGAAGGTAGCTTAGTCCCGATAGAAGAGTTATGCAGACTCAAAACGCAAGGAGGTAGCCTATGAAATCGGAGATATAGCATATCTGTGAGTTTCACCCCTGCGAGGTGTTAAATGTTTTGGAGTTAAGGGAAAGTTAGCCCCGAGGTTTGTGGGACCATACAAAGTTTTGGAACATAGGGGAGAAGTTGCCTACAAGTTGGAGTTCCAGAAGGATTGTCAGGCATTCATGATGTGTTTCATGCTTCACAATTGAAGAAGTGTCATGCTGAGATGGCCGATATACCTCTGAGAGATACGGTGCCCTTGGAAGCGATTCAGTTGGACAGTGATCTGACCTATGAGGAAAAGCCAGTCAGGATTCTTGAATTTGCCAGTCGAGTCACCCGCAACAAGGTTATCAAGTTTTGCAAAGTTCAGTGGAGCCACCATACCGAGGATGAAGCCACCTGGGAACGGGAGGATGATCTTCGCAAAGACCACCCACACCTATTTTGTAGCCAACCCAAATCTCGAGGGCGAGATTCATCTTAAGGGGGGTAGGCTTGCAACATCCCAAATTTTCAATTTGGAATGTTATGCATAGATCAATCATGCATATCATATTTTTGCATATTTGTTTGGCTTGATCCCAGAAATTCTAGGCAACTCAAGGACCCACGGAGAGAGTTGGGAATTTCATTATTTTCATATTTGAGTTTTCTCAAATTTTGAAAAAAGAGCATCATTTTATTTTAATTGTTTTATCTTCAAATATTTCTTTTATAAAAATAAAAGAGAGAGGATAAAATGAATTCCTCAAAATAAAGAAATATTAGAGATTTAATATTAAAATCGAATAAGATTTTTATTCGGAGTTTTATCGCTATTTTATATGAATTAGGAAAAAATGTGTTTTAAAACATTTTCATTTTAGGCCCAAATAAATGTTCACCTTGTCCGCCCTATTTTTAGAGGATGGGGAAAATTTATTTTGGGATTTTTGGAGTCCGTTTAGTATTTCTTTTCTTTCTTTTTCTGCACATCGGAATTATTTAAGAAAACCGACCTACGGGCCGTATCCGGCCCGGACTCCTCCCAGCCCCTCTTTATAAGCCGCGCCACCGAGCCCACCGCGGCCCAACCAGCCCCGCCGCCGCCCAAACCCTAACCCTAGCACCGCCGCCTAGAGCCACCGCCTAGCGTCGCCGCCGCCGACGCTGCCGCCCCACTCGCCGTGCCGCGCTACCCATCGCCGCCGCCGTCTGCCGGAGTTCGAGGTAGCCGTCGATCGGTTTTCTTTCGTAAACCCTAGTTTCGGTTTTTTTATTATTATTAATAGATCGGTTCACCAGTTTTCTCGGTTTAGTTATTTAGCGGGCGTTCGTCCGTACGTTCGTTTTAACGAACGGCTTTTCGTCCCTTAGCCGCAGACAACGAACGTTCGTTCGTTAGCCTGTTCGTCAGTTTTTCTTTTTCTCAGATTTTTCGCGATTATTTTCAATCGCGATTTCTGATCCGATTTTCGTTTCAGTTTACCTTTTCGCTCGTTTATCGGAATCAGGCGATTCAAGCGCCTAGATCGTCATCTCAAAGCCCTCTTTATGTTTAACCAACTTTAACAAGATTTTGGTATTGTAAATTTTGACTTTAGTACAGATTAGTAATTGGATCTTGTTTCTTTCGCAGTTTGGGTTTCGTTGCTCCATTTGATTTGATTCTTTTTGCAAACCATAGTTCTTAAGTTGAACTTTCTACTTAGATCTTCTTATTCGTGTTTTACACGTGCTTCTTTGCTTGATTGCTTATGTACGATATTGTTTGTTTGCGATAGAACACCCGGAGTGTGAAGCGTGCTACTACGAGTCTCTAGGTTTTGCGGATCATTAGCAAGGCAAGTAACACTTTGATCATACCCCTTTATCACCCAGTTTTTATGCATTAGTTCCAATCCTCAAACATTGCATGATTAGGTTGTGATATAACATGTGGGTTTGGGAAGTAGTTGATGAGGTAGAACCTATCGCCCTGTTATTATCAAACCCTTGGGAGTTACTTCTACGTATTGCTTATTTTGCTATGTTATGCTCGTAGACGTGGTTTCGGTGAGTGAATCCATGACAGATGTGAGATTGTTAATTAATGGTTCAACATAAGGTGGCAACTTTAATACACATCTAGGTGGATTGCTTGTCAGGCACCTGGAGAATCCAGTGTTGTCCTAGGATATCCCGGAGTACCCGTGTGATAATCCTAAGGTCCGCCACCCAGGCTCAAAGGGAACTAAGATATTTCATGCGAGAAACTTCTGTGTGCAGCCACAAGCCATTCTGGGCTCTGGCATAGTTAAGTAAGTTGCGTTAAGCTCTCGAAGAGGTAGACTAGCAGATGTAGTGGGTTGTAGGTGGTACGGTCTATCCAGAGTAGAGAGTTAATGCTTCCGAAAAACTGTGTCTCGGTCATCTGTTTCTCAAACATCATGTAGTGCGAGAAATCCAACGGAGGAGATCGAGTCTTATGGGGAAAAGTGTACAAACCTCTGCAGAGTGTACAATCTAATCATGGTTAGTTGTGTCCCCGGTTGTGGACATCTTGAGTATCTAGTACTTGGATTATCATATGTATCTCATCACTCAAATTTAATATTGTTGGGTTGATAATTACTTTTAATTGGGATTGATTTGGCGGAACCTTCTCAATGATGTTTCAACTACCATGATAGTTAAATAAAATCTATTCCTTTGTTGTAGGGAAAAATTGGCTTTTCGCAAAACTATAACCATAGAGCATTTCCACCAGCCAAATATGCATGTAGTGATAGCATTATTCTGTTCTTGCTCTACTGTGTTATATTGACAGCATATTCCATGTGCTGACCCGTTTTCGGGCTGCAACATATTATGTTGCAGACTTTTCAGACGAGTGGTAAGGTTCGTTAGGTCGTTGCCGTGCAGCTCAGCTATGCCATTGGAGTTGATGGACTCACTTTATCTTCCAAGCCTTCCGCTGTTATCATATTAGATGGCCTTAAACCATATTCATTGTAATAAGTTCTATTTTGAGACATTCGATGTAATAAGTGCGTGATTGCTACTCTGTTGTAAATCCTTTGAGTACTGTGTGTGTGTCAACATTACCGATCCAGGGATGACACTGAAGCACAGAGACTTGACCGTCTGAGGTCGGGTCGCTACAAAAGCACTAACACATAGTGAATACATGAACACCTCAAACTACGGTCATCACCGGTAATTATCCCGATTATTCTCACTTCGGGGTTAATAGATCATAACACATAATAGGTGATAGGATCAAGAACTCACATATATTCATGAAAACATAATAGGTTCAAATATGAAATCATGGCACTCGGGCCCTAGTGACAAGCATTAAGCATGGCAAAGTCATAGCAACATCAATCTCAGAACATAATGGATACTATGGATCAAACCCTAACAAAACTAACTCGACTACATGATAAATCTCATCCAACCCTTCATCGTCCAGGAAGCCTACGATGGAATTACTCACGCAGGGCGGTGAGCATCATGAAATTGGTGATGGAGGAAGGTTGATGATTACGATGGTGACGGATTCCCCTCTCCGGAGCCCCGAACGGACTCCAGATCAGCCCTCCCGAGAGAGATTAGGGCTTGGCGGCGGCTCCGTATCGTAAAACGCGATGAATCCTTCTCTCTTATTTTTTTCTCCCCGAACGTGGATATATGGAGTTGGAGTTGAGGTCGGTGGAGCGTCAGGCGGCCCACGAGGCAGGGGGCGTGCCCCCAACCCTCGTGGGCAGGGTGTGGGCCCCCTGGCCTTGATTCTTTCACCGGTATTTTTTATATATTCCAAAAATATTCTCCGTGAAGTTTCAGGTCATTCTAGGAACTTTTATTTCTACACAAAAATAACACCATGGCAATTCTGCTGAAAACAGCGTCGGTCCGGGTTAGTTCCATTCAAATCATGCAAGTTAGAGTCCAAAACAAGGGCAAAAGTGTTTGGAAAAGTAGATACGTTGGAGACGTATCAAAAACTTGAATGATGGTTGTACATATGTACAACAACAAGAGCAAACAGAGTTTGTAAAAGTTTTTCTTTATCACTTCAGTTTCTCAACTGAATTGCTTGAGGACAAGCAAAGGTTTGAGCTTGGAGTAGTTGATACGTCTCCAACGTATCTACTTTTCCAAACACTTTTGCCCTTGTTTTGGACTCTAACTTGCATGATTTGAATGGAACTAACCCGGACTAACGTTGTTTTCAGCAGAATTGCCATGGAGTGCAGAAATAGAAGTTCTCGGAATGACCTGAAAATCAATGTAGAATATTTTTGGAATATATAAAAAATACTGGTGAAAGAATCAAGGCCAGGGGGCCCACACCCTGTCCACGAGGGTGGGGTGTGCGCCTACCCCCTGGGCATGCCCCCTGCCTCGTGGGCCCCCTGGTGCTCCACCGACCTCAACTCCAACTATATATTCACGTTCGGGGAGGAAAAAATGAGGGAGAAGGATTCATCACGTTTTACGAGACGGAGCCACCGCCAAGCCCCAATCTCTCTCGGGAGGGCTGATCTAGAGTCCGTTCGGGGCTCCGGAGAGGGGAATCCGTCGCCATCATCATCATCAACCTTCCTGCATCACCAATTTCATGATGCTCACCGTCATGCGTGAGTAATTCCATCGTAGGTTTGCTGGACGGTGATGGGTTGGATGAGATTTATCATGTAATCGAGTTAGTTTTGTTAGGGTTTGATCCCTAGTATCCACTATGTTCTGAGATTGATGTTGCTATGACTTTGCTATACATAATGCTTGTCACTAGGGCCCGAGTGCCATGATTTTAGATCTGAACCTATTATGTTTCCATGAATATATGTGAGTTCTTGATCCTATCTTGCAAGTCTATAGTCATCTATTATGTGTTATGATCCATTAACCCCGAAGTGACAATAATCGGGATACTTACCGGTGATGACCGTAGTTTGAGGAGTTCATGTATTCACTAAGTGTTAATGCTTTGTTCCGGTACTCTATTAAAAGGAGGCCTTAATATCCCTTAGTTTCCAATAGGACCCCGCTCCCACGGGAGGGTAGGACAAAAGATGCCATGCAAGTTCTTTTCCATAAGCACGTATGACTATATTTGGAATACATGCCTACGTTACATTGATGAACTGGAGCTAGTTCTGTGTCACCCTATGTTACAACTATTCCGTGAGGAATCGCATCCGACATAATTATCCATCACTGATCCATTGCCTACGAGCTTTTCACATATTGCTCTTTGTTTATTCACTTTACCGTTGCTACTGTTACAATCACTACAAAACCAATACTATTACTTTTGCCACTGCTACCGTTACTTCCATATTACTTTGCTACTAAATACTTTGCTGCAGATATTATGTCTTTCAGGTGTGGTTGAATTGATAACTCAACTGTTAATACTTGAGAATATTCTTTGGCTCCCCTTGTGTCGTCAATAAATTTGGGTTGAATACTCTACCCTCAAAAACTGTTGTGATCCCCTATACTTGTGGGTTATCAATTACTATTGGAGATTTTGAATTCCCTCTTCCTACTGTCAAGAAGAAATATGATATTCTTATTGTTGGGGACATGCATATCCTTGTTGAGGTAACCTAGTGTTATTCGAAAATTCTCCGGTTTCATGCGATTCGAAAAGAGTTTGTTAACAAGACTTGATCAACCTTGTTAGTGGATCCCTTTTGATGAACATGAGATGGGTGAAGTTAGAAAGCACAACTCTCTGTACCCTCCTTTTACTTTCTGTTATTTAGATTAAATAAAGCAAAAACAGTATTTTATGTTTGTTTTCTGAATTATCCTTGCAATAAAAAAATACCCCAAAATGAAATATGATTTTTTTGTAGAATATTTAAGAATTACTTGCACTGAGAACACACCAGGGGGGCCCACCACTTGGCCACGAGGGTGCAGGGCGCGCCCATCCCCCTGGGGCAGGCCCCCCTACCTCATGGGCCCCACGTGGACCCCCTTCACTTATTCCAGCACCCACTCACTTCGTCTTCCTCCAGAAAAAATCCTACCATAGCTCAAACCCGTGTTCTAGCTCATCTTGCTGCCATTTTTGATCTCCTTTCTCAAAGCTCCATTTACAAAATTGTTTGGGGAGATTGTTCTTCGGTATGTGACCCCTCCAATAGTCCAATTAGTTTTTGTTCTAGTGCTTTATTTATTGCAAATTTTTGCTGCTAAGGAGACCCTCTTCTTGAGCTTGCATGTCAAATTTATATGGTCCAAAGTAGTTTTAATGCATGATGTAGCCTCTAGGCACTTGTGGGAGTAGTTCTATCAATCTTGTTGAGTTTGGTTCACTTTTATTTTGAGTCACTGAAAATTTCAGAAATTTTTCAGAGAAAGAAAAATGCATAGGAAAATGTACCAAGGTGGTTCCTCAAGGAAGCAAGGACCGAGGATCGCGATACGTGAGCTGGACGATGAACCACCGAGGGAAGCTCAAGTGCGGCCTTGTGAATGGCCGTCAGAGGAGTTTATGGTCCAGGCAGGCATCAAGGATAAATTTGACGCGTATGTGCGTAATGCTGATCTTGAGGACTTCGTGTCAGCTAAGTGTCCATAGTACCACTACGTAACTGATTCCTTCGTTAGGAGGTTTAAATTTACTTCCTCGCGCAATTCTCACACTATTTTATTCGATCTTTATGATAAATCATATACCATGGACCAAGAAGATTTTGATACTGCTTGTAAACTCCCGCAGTGAGCAATGTTAGTGAACCTCGCAAATCTGAATATAAAGACTTTCTTGCTAGTATCACTGTGGGGGGATCTAGAGAAATCACACAACCTACCATAGGGAGCATTCACTTCCCTTCCATACATTATTTTTCTCTCTTTATAGGTAGATGCATTAACGGTAAAGATCAGGCTTGTCACATGTGCGTTCCAAATCTTAGTGTCCTCAAGAGTGCGGTATTAGGTGATAAACAATATAACTTGGGGGCTTGAAAGTGCAACTATCCCCGGGTGGTTTTGGTAATTCCTAACAACATATAGCTCATTGAGCTAACATTATTCCAAGATTAATATTTCAGGAAAAGCTCAATGAATGGCATGGCATGGATAATGAAAGTGGATCCCTCAAAATTCTAAGGACAAAAAGTTTGGCTCGAGCTTCAAGATCAAGACTCTGCATTTTATATTTTAGTGATCCAAGATCACATTGAGTCTATAGGAAAAGCCAATACTATCAAGGAGGGATGAGGTGTTGCTTAATGGCTTGCTTGCTCAAAGTGCTTAGTGATATGCTCCAAAACCCTCAACTACCTTCCCACATCCACATATGACCTAAACCAAAAGTCAAACTCGGCCCCACCGATTCTTTCTATCCGGCGCCACCGCGTTTCAAATGTCATAGCCACTGCCACAAACCCTAGCAATTCGGTTTCACCGATAGGGATCTTGGTCTCACCGAGATGGGATTATAATCTCTCTGTTTCCCTTCATAACATTTCGGTCTTACCGAGATGAGTGATCGGTCCCACTGAGATTGCAATGTAAACTCTCTGTTTCCCTTTTGTAACATTTCGGTCTCACCGAGATGAGCGAATCGGTCCCACCGAGTTTACCTGACCAACTCTCTGGTTAGCTTATTACCAAAATCGGTCCCACCGAGTTTGTGTAATCGGTCACACCGAGATTATGTCATGCCCTAACCCTAACCATATCGGTCCTACCGAGTTGCATCTCAGTCCCACCGAAAATCCTAACGGTCACTAGGTTTGCTGAATCGGTCCGACCGAGTTTAACCATTCGGTCCCATCGAGTTTGGCACATTGTGTGTAACGGTTAGATTCTGTGTGGAGGCTATATATACCCCTCCACCCACTCTTCATTTGCAGAGAGAGCCATCAGAACATACCTACACTTCCAATACACATTTTCTAAGAGAGAACCACCTACACTTGTGTTGAGGTCAAGATATTCCATTCCAACCATATGAATCTTGATCTCTAGCCTTCCCCAAGTTGCTTTCCACTCAAATCTTCCTTCCACCAAATCCAAATCATGTGAGAGAGAGTTGAGTGTTGGGGAGACTATCATTTGAAGCACAAGAGCAAGGAGTTCATCATCAACACACCATTTGTTACTTCTTGGAGAGTGGTGTCTGCTAGATTGGCTAGATGTCACTTGGGAGCCTCCGACAAGATTGTGGAGTTGAACCAAGGAGTTTGTAAGGGCAAGGAGATCGCCTACTTCGTGAAGATCTACCGCTAGTGAGGCAAGTCCTTCGTGGGCGACGGCCATGATGGAATAGACAAGGTTGCTTCTTCGTGGACCCTTCGTGGGTGGAGCCCTCCGTGGACTCGCGCAACCGTTACCCTCCATGGGTTGAAGTCTCCATCAACGTGGATGTACGATAGCACCACCTATCGGAACCACGACAAAAACTTCCGTGTCTCCAATTGCGTTTGAATCCTCCAAACCCTTCCCTTTACATTCTTGCAAGTTGCATGCTTTACTTTCCGCTGCACATATACTCTTTTGCATGCTTGCTTGAATTGTGTGGAGATTGCTTGACTTGTGCTAAGATAGCTAAAATCTGCCAAGAACTAAAATTGGGAAAGGCTAGATTTTTATTTGGTCAAGTAGTCTAATCACCCCCCCCCCTCTAGACATACTTTTGATCCTACAAGTGGTATCAGAGCTTTGGTCTCCATTTGCTTTGATTCCGATAACTTTTGGTGGTCATAGCCTTGGTTTCACAACCTAGGAGAGTATGGCGTTTAACAAGGGAAATTATCACCGTAGAGGTCCTTACTTTGATGGTACTAATTTTGCTAGTTGGGAGCATAAGATGAAAATGCATATTCTTGGACATAACCCCGCCGTTTGGGTTATTGTGTGTGTTGGCTTGCAAGGTGAATTCTTTGATGGGAGAGAACCGAATCGTGAAGCTACCGCGGATGAGTTGAATATGCTACAATACAATGCTCAAGCTTGTGATATCCTCTTCAACGGATTGTGCCCCGAAGAATTCAACAAAATCAGCCGTCTTGAGAATGCAAAGGAAATTTGGGATACTTTGGTTGACATGCATGAAGGTACCGACTCCGTCAAGGAATTGAAAGTGCGTTATATCGACTAGAGGGGGGGTGAATAGACGATTTTTATGAAAGTCTTCAAAACATGAAAGTTATGAAGACAAACAGTACAGATATGCCTATCACTTAAGCAGCGGAAGTTAGATTACACTAGGCAAGCCATGGTCAAGTATTCAATAGAGTGAAAGCACAAGACAAGTAGCTGCAGTGTAATAAGGATCAGGTAGGAAGAAGTTATGAAGCCAAACAAATCATACAGTTATGATGTGGAAACAGAAGATACAGCAAGCATGCAATGGCTTCACAATGTGTAACAGTAAGTAAAAGGAAGTGAAGATGAAACCAGTGACACGCTGAAGGCAATGATTTGTTGGACCAGTTCCAGTTGTTGTGACAACTGTACGTCTGGTTGGAGCGGCTAGGTATTTAAACCATAGGACACGCAGTCCCGGACACCTAGTCCTAAACATGCAGCTCAGGACACCCAGTCCTCACCGTTTTCTCCTTGAGCTAAGGTCACACAGACCTCGCCCAATCACTCTGGTAAGTCTTCAAGGTAGACTCCCAAACCTTCACAGACTTTGTTCACTGGCAATCCACAATTTCTCTTGGATGCTCAGAACGCGACGCCTAACCGGCTGGAGGATGCACAGTCCTCAAGTGTAATAAGTCTTCAGATCACTCATACAAGAAGACTTAAGTGATGCCCAATTTACTCTGGCTCTGGGTGGTTAGGGCTTTTCTCCTCGCTAGGAATTTTCTCTCAAAGGCTTCGAGGTGGGTTGCTCTCAAACGACAAAAGCCATGCACTGAAATCTGAGCAGCCAACCGTTTATGGTTGTAGGGGGTGGACTATTTATAGCCACTGGGCAACCCGACCTGATTTGTCCGAAATGACCCTGGGTCACTAAGGAACTGACACGTGTACCAATGGTCAGATTACAAACTCACACGGCAACTTTACTTGGGCTACAAGTAAAGCTGACTTGTCCGACTCTGGACAAGATTTGTTCTCATAGTCTTCGCTCGAAGATATAGGTTTTGAATTAGACATCACTTCAGTCATTCTGACTGGTTCTCTTGGACCCCACTTAACAGTACGGTGGTTCCTATGACTCAACACAAATGAAATAGAACTACGAAGGATCTAAGTCTTCGAGTTCCATAGGCTTCACATAGTGTCTTCTCTTGTCATAGTCTTCAATGTGAATATCTTCATATACCACCATTGTCTTCAATGTCTTCATACATTTTTAGGGGTCATCTCTGGTAGTAAAACCAAATCAATGAGGGACTTCTACCTGTGTTATCTTGCAATTCTCACAAACACATTAGTCCCTCAACTAGGTTTGTCGTCAATACTCCAAAACCCACTAGGGGTGGCACTAGATGCACTTACAATCTCCCCCTTTTTGGTGATTGATGAAAAACTAGTTGAAGTTTTCAATGGGGAATATAATTTGTGAAATTGTAAAGGAATTGTCTTCATAAGCTGCAAGGGCTCCCCCTGAAGATGTGCATATAAGTAATTTGCTTCTGGAACGCAAATGCACATGGCAGGTTGTACTTGTGGAAATCCACTTCAACTTATGATGACAATCCACCATGCATGTAAAAGTATATGAAGAGAATGACATGCATAATGAAAAATGGACGTCTGCGGAATGATATAGTGGCAAACAAGTAGCAGACGACCATCGAGTTTAAGTGTTACAACTCAAAGAACCAAGTGTAGCAAAACGAGAGTTGTAAGCACGAAGCAAAATGTTGCAAAATATAAAGGCACCCGCCCATAGTGACCCGTTTGAAGACTATAAACATCATATGCTTCTCCCCCTTTTGTTAGTGATGACCAAAAAGGTTTGAAGACATAGAGTTTTCTACGCGTTCCCAGGCGCAGTAGGGTCGGTGGAGGCGTGTGGTGGTGCAGACGAGCTTGGTGCAGATTCGACGCGCGCTGAAGGAGGTGGAGGTGATGTAGTGTCGTCTTCTTCTTCGATAATCCTGGCAGTTACGGTGGCAGCAGAGGAAGAGAACTCCGAATCTTCAAGTGATGGAGTTCTGCGAAGCATTGCCCTTCAAGGAGGCGTGGAGTCAAATTTGAAGCGCTCTGTGAAGCCATCCTCTTGAAGTTCAACTTCAGGACACATCATCGTGAGTCCTTTCCAAGTGCGGCGACAGGTTTCCTGTGCAACAAATGCATTCTTGGTTGCAAGATTCCTGATATGGTTGACGTCCTCCATGATGCTTTTCATCTGCCTCTAGAGCCAGTCGTGATGCCTGTCCTGCTTTTGGTGAAGAGCCATAAGAAGCTCTCGGTCATTGAGGGCACGAGCGCGCTTCTTGGGTCGCTGATCAGTTGGGCTGTCAGTGGCTTCAGTAGATCCAGGTGCACGTGTGGTGCCAGCCAACGGATACACTCTGGAGATGGCTGCAACACCGTCATCATTCTGAGTGAAGCTTTGGTGTTCTGCATCCTGAAGACTTAATGGTTGCTTGGCAGGCTCAGGATATATAGCTTCAGCAGAGGTGTCCACATCTGGCAAGAAGATCCGATGGTTGCGGGCTGAGGGCTGATATGAAATCGCAGAATGAAGCTTGATCAGCCGCATAACCCAAGGAGCATAGAACTTCAAGCCAAATAAATCTGAGCCGGATGCCGCAAGCTGGCATATGAAGAAGTCCTGCGCATTGAAGCATTTGCCATGAAGGATGTAGAATATGAGAGTCTTCATTGCACCCTCAACCTTGGCATGTGGAGAGTATCCCTTGAGGGGCCAGAGAGTCCGCCTAATGATGTGATATTTGGTTCTGGGCAGGTACTCTAAGTCTTCAACGAAGAACTCAGTTGGATAGGGTGCATCATGGGGCAATGGCTTCATCATTGAAAGCATCTGACTCATATTTGGTTCAGGCCTCTGGAATATGCTTTCAATTGCTTCAGCATGTAATTGGCAGCCTTCTTCGAAGAATTCGCCAGGAGTGGGCAGGCCGGTAAGCTCAATGATATTGAATGCATTGGCTTCATGATGGACATTTCCGGTCATCCACTTAAGGACCCAAGTCTTCGGATCTCTGTTGTAGCCTTTGATATGAAGAGTGGCATAGAATTGAAGCAGAAGCTCTTCATTCCAGTGCTCTTCATCTGTGATGAACGACAGTAAACCCACTTGCTTGAAGCAATCCAGTGCTTCTTCCAGGCCGGGAAGACCAGCAACAGCTTCAACCTCAAGGCGCTTGTGCGGGAAGATGCGGCCTTGGTTGTATAGGATGCATGAGTAATAGCTGCGTTGTGGATAGCTCCAAAACCTATCTGATACAATCCGTTCCCTTGAGTAAGGGTTCTTGGAGCTGTTGAAAAACGTGTTGTCTGCCCTGAAGCTATTGACATTAAAGGAGCTAGGAGCTGATGCAGGACCTGGGAACCTTGGCAGTCGTGGGATCGGCTTCTGAACCTGAGGCCTGTGTGCAACATGATAGTTGAATTGTGGACCGGCCGCAGACTCAGGCGCAGAAGTGTCAGGAGCAATAGCTTCAGTGTCTTCGGAAGCTGTTGTTGGGGAGGGCTCCACATTGACTTCAAGGTTGGTGGTGGCAGCCTCCATATTTTCCGCCTCCACTTGACTAGCTGGAGGGGCAGACGTAGGCACGCTCTCCTAGAGAACTTGTTCTTGGTGGAGCGGGGAAGTGGGTTCTGGTGGTGCTTCTTCAGTATCTTCGGCTGATCCAGCCGGAATATCTTCAGTCGAATCTTGAGGCCGTGGTCCTTTGCGAAGCCTGCGGAATGCAGACGATGCCTTTGGAGTTGGAGTGGGCTGGGCCTCAGATTCTTCTTCTTGTGGGCGATCCGCCCATGATGCAGCTTGTGCGATTGGCGTCACAGGACGACCAATGCTGATCAGTTCGCTTGTCTCAAGCTGAGGAAGGGCTGCATCATCTTGTACATTGTCCTGATGACCAATGTCTTCAGCAGCAATGGGGTCGGCTGCTGGAATATCTTCAGCTTCAGGAGCCTCTGTGGGAGCAGGCTCATGAACTGTCAGCTGACGATCTGCGTCAGGGTAGATAACAGATAGGGGTTCAACTATCAAGGGCTCTGTGGGAGCAGCCCGAGTTTTCTTGATCTTGCGCTTCTTCTTGGTGGGCTCAGAAGGAGAGGCTTCAGAGTGTTTCCTCTTCCTTGCTTCAGCTTTGGCTGTCCGTGTCTTCTTGAGCTCTGAAGCGGTTGACCGGCTCTTTGGCTTTGAGCCAGTCGTAGCAGTGGGGAAGACAGTCGGAGCAGCTTCTTGTCTTGGTGCCTCTGGTTCAGGCACAGCAGGCTTCTTCTTCTTCTTCGCGGCCATCCTGGGGTCGATGCCGGGACGCCCAAGTGCCTTGCGCTTCTCGGCCTCATTGTAGGCCTCCACACAGCGATCAGCCAGAGTCTTCATTTGCTCCCGCGAACCCTGAGCTTCTACACGCTTCTTCAGAAAGTTTTCCTTTAACTCATGCAACATGATCTTGAAGTCCTTGACTTCTTGGACGCTGAGCCTGGCCATATTCTACTTGAACTGAGCCTTTTCAAAATCAATTTTCTACTTCAGTTCAACAATGCGCTGGGCAATTGCAAGTTCTGAAGCAATAGCGCCTTGGAAGGCGACGCTGAGGCCAATGGGCAGCTACAGATCATCGAAGCTGATATTTGGTGTAGCAAACCACTCATCGATGAAGTTGTGGATGATTGCTACATCAAACAAAGGAAGATTGTTGAAGATTTCAGCCTCCTCCTTGCTCTTGATGAGCTGCTCAAGAGTGTCATCTGCAAGATCTTCGTCGCTGGACAGATCAATGGTTTTGCTGCGCAGAATGGCAGCAGCTGTGAGCTCTTTGCCTGTGTGTGGCTGAGGCTTCTTTGCTTCCTGGGGCTTGGAGACTCGAGATAAGTCTTCAGACTGCGCACTGGCTTCAGGAGGTGCAGTTGCCAATGGCTTCGCCCTTGAGATTTTGGGTGAAGGGGTCTGCTTTGAAGCTTTTGGCTTCTTTTCCTGCTTTGGCTTCGATGCAGCAGGCGCTTCATCAGATTCATAGTCAGCAGGAGGGTCATTGACGGCAGTCCCTTGGACTAAGATGCGGGTGATGAGGCCCTCAAGATTTGCATACGGACCAATGATATTGGGGTCGGCCTCACGTGTGCCATCTGCCCTTGGTGCGGAGGGACCAGGGTTGAAGTCTAAACCCAATTTCTTCTTGTTGTGCTTCGCTGACCTCTGGGCAAACTGGAAGTTGCACTTGAACAGATTGTCGTCACGACACCAGAGTAGTGACGACGGATGAGCATCAGCAGGCTGCGGTCCTCTGACCATGCATGGATAGAAGCCTTGAGCAATGGCTTCGTCTCTGGACCTGGGCACGAGATTTTTGTATAGTACGTCTCCCCATGGTCTCTTGATGCCGCTTTTCTCAGCGTACTCCTTGGTGACGAAGCGGTATTGGAACCATTGCTCCGCCCAATAGCGTCGAATCCATTGGATTCGTGTCTTGCGCTGATTGTAATCCTCTTCAGGATCTGTATTGTACAGCTCTAAGAGGTCATCGGGCAGATCTCTTGATGTTTCCCCTCGACGCTTTCTGCCATCCTTCCTTGCTGGTTTTTCTGCAGCCATGAAGCTTAACTTGGAAGGCTTCAAGACGTTCAAAGGCTTCAAAGGCTTTCGTTTGCTGGACCAATAGGAACTGGCTTCAGGAGAATTGATGTGACGCTGTAAGAACTCTGCAAATGAATGCAGACTATGAGAACCAAAAGATTCTCCCACGGACATGTACCTGTGACAGCATTAAGGTGCGAGGGAAGGGGAAGAGGTCATATGCATTCTCAGAAGATTTTGAAGATAAATCAGTTTAGAAGATATTGACCTCATCGTGCGAAGACATTCACTTATAGAAAAGAAGTTGGTTCCAGATTTGTACGAACCCATAGATCAGTACAAGTGAGGAATCTAACTACTTCATGAAGCACAAGTGAATATACTAGGCAAGTTATGAGATGCAGACTGAGATGGATCTAACTTGTGTGAATAGAAACTTTTTATGGCAGAAAGAGACCGAACTATAGGATCAAAAGAGGCTATAAAAAGAGGTTTTATTTACCACACTTGGAACTGCTAGACGGAGTGGGAGATGAGGCCAAGCAGTTCAATCCTCCGTGCCCTAACTTGGCGACAGAAGACACCTACGGCGACGGCGGAGAGATGGATGTCCGCGGTCGGCGTGAAAACGGCGTCGGAGAGGTTGCGGCAGTGAAGCGCTTCGTCGCTGGCGTCGTCAAGAGCTAGCGGTGGCACTAGGGTTCGTGCGAGGGAGGAAGAAGGAGAAGGAGATAATGATCGCGGTGAGTGTGTATTTATAGTCACAGGGGCTGCACTGCGCTATTACACAGGTGCCCCTGGTGATTCGCATCTGAACAGCACGTGGCCATCATGCGGAGTCTCGGGGGCAGTTCCACATCCCACTCACGCCTGGATTGTCCGGTGGTCATTCCTACTTCTCCGGATTTCTTATGGATGAATGAGCATTGAAAACGGTTTTAAAGTTTGTCTCTGTGTCTTCTGCTGACAAGGATGCAGAGAAGACATTCGACAGTTTCAATAGGATGCATATGACTTGGAGAGATAGAATTTGAGATAGAAAGCATGGAGAGATTAGGGTCCGATCACATTCACTTAGTTCAAAAGATTCAAAACAAGAAGACATAGCTATAAGTGAATGCTGTAGAGGACAGAACACTAGTATATATATATATCTATATAATCCACGTAGTGAAGATAATCATGAAGAAATGTAGAGATTGAAGCCAAACCAAATGTGAAGACATTGCTAGGTAACGCCATGAGTGAAGCACTTCAAAAAATAGAGCGTTTGGTGGTGGCATTACCCACCGTATAGGAAGTATTAGACTTAGACACGGCGCACAATTATCGTGGCGCTCCAAAGTCAATTTCCACATTAATGTATTCACACTTAGAATATATGTCTTCATTGATTGAAGATATACGTTACTTTGTGTGTTGCACATCTAAGTCATCAATATGCATAAGTGTTAGGATGTGTGCCTGATCACAGGACATTTGAGGATTCCAAGATATTTAGCTCACACCGTAAATTGCAAAATCTCTTCTCATCCAAGGGCTTGGTGAAGATATCTGCCAATTGCTCTTCAGTGTTGACGTGTATGATATCAATATCTTCCTTTGCAACATGATCTTTGAGAAAGTGATGACGAATTTCAATGTGCTTTGTCTTCGAGTGCTGAACTGGGTTGTTGGCGATCTTGATGGCGCTTTCGTTGTCGCAGTAAAGAGGCACTTGCTTCAGTTGAATGCCATAGTCCTTGAGGGTTTGCTTCATCCACAGAAGCTGAGCGCAACAAGATCCAGCAGCAATGTATTCAGATTCAGCAGTGGACAGGGATACACAGTTCTGCTTCTTTGAAGACCAACATACAAGTGATCGTCCCAGAAAGTGACATGTGCCTGATGTAGACTTCCGATCAACCTTGTCACCAGCATAATCAGCATCCGAGAATCCAATCAGATCAAACTCTGAGCCCTTTGGATACCACAATCCTAGAGTTGGGGTGTGAGCCAAATATCAAAGAATTCGCTTCACTGCTAAGTGATGCGACTCCTTTGGTGCCGCTTGAAATCGAGCACACATGCAAACACTAAGCATAATATCTGGCCTAGATGCACATAAATAAAGCAAAGAACCAATCATGGAGCGGTATACCTTTTGATCGAACTCTTTACCATTGTCGTCAGGACCCAGATGATGTTTGGCTGGTATTGGTGTTGTGAAGCCTTTGCAGTCTTGCACACCGAACTTCTTTAGGCAATCTTTGAGATACTTCTCTTGAGATATGAAGATGCCATTGCGTTGTTGCCGTATCTGAAGACCGAGGAAGAATTTCAGCTCCCCCATCATAGACATCTGATATTGCTCTTGCATCATATATCCAAACTCCTCACTGTACTTCTGATTGGTGCAGCCGAAGATAATGTCATCCACATATATTTGGCACACAAACAGTTCACCATCATATGTCTTCGTGAAGAGAGTGGGATCTAGGGAGCCAGGTATGAAGCCTTTGCTCTTCAGGAAGTATTTGAGTGTGTCATACCAGGCCCGAGGGGCTTGTTTGAGGCCATATAATGCCTTATTGAGCTTGTAAACCATGTCAGGATGTTTTGGATCTTCAAACCCAGGTGGTTGTGCAACATACACTTCTTCTTCAATCTTGCCATTGAGAAAGGCACTCTTCACATCCATTTGATATAAAAGTATGTTATGATGATTTGCATAGGCCAGCAGTATACGGATGGCTTCAAGTCTGGCCACAGGAGCAAATGTTTCATCGAAGTCAATGCCTTCCACTTGAGTATATCCTTGAGCAACGAGACGAGCTTTGTTTCTGACAACTTGACCATGCTCATCTTGCTTGTTGCGGTATATCCATTTGGTGCCTATTATGTTATGCTTCCGTGGATCAGGACGCTTAACCAATTCCCATACATTGTTCAGCTCAAACTGATGAAGCTCTTCTTGCATTGCTTGAATCCACTCAGGTTCCATAAGAGCTTCTTCAACTTTCTTGGGTTCTGTGATTGAAACGAATGCGAAGTGTCCACAGAAATTTGCCAGTTGAGTTGCCCTTGAACTAGTCAGTGGACCAGGTGCATTGATGCTGTCAATTATTCTGTCAATCTGCACTTCATTGGCAACACGAGGATGTATGGGTCGAAGACTTTGCTCTTGCTGATCTATGTTGTCGTGGGGACGAATGTCTTCAGGCTGAGCATTGTCTTCATGTGGATCAGGTGCTGAGATGATAAGTTCTTCTTCAGGATGAGCTTCAGAAGGTATAATTTCTCCAGTTCCCATTAGCTTGATTGATTCACTGGCTGGAACATCATCTAGCACATCTGGCAGTTGCTCTCTTTGTGAACCATTGGTCTCATCGAACCGCACATCCACTGTTTCAACCACTTTGTAGTGAAAGAGATTGAAGACTCTGTAGGAGTGCGAATCCTTTCCATATCCAAGCATAAAGCCCTCATGTGCTTTTGGTGCAAATTTTGAGGTGTGGTGTGGGTCCTTGATCCAGCATCTTGAGCCAAATACTCTGAAGTAACTGACATTTGGCTTCTTGCCAGTTAGAAGTTCATAAGATGTCTAGTTCAGAAGCTTGTGAAGATAAACACGGTTGATTGTATGGCATGCAGTGTCAATGGCTTCAGGCCAGAATTTTCTTGGAGTCTTGTACTCATCTAGCATTGTTCTGGCCATCTCAATGAGTGTTCTGTTCTTGCGTTCGATGACGCCATTCTGCTGTGGCGTGTACGGAGCTAAGAATTCATGTGTGATGCCCAAGGTATCCAGATATGTATCAAGGCCAGTGTTCTTGAATTCAGTGCCATTGTCACTTCTGATGTGCTTTATCTTGGCGCCATAATTGTTCATAGCCCGATTTGCGAAGCGTCTAAAGACATCCTGCACTTCAGTCTTGTAAAGGATTATGTGCACCCAAGTATATCTAGAGTAATCATCAACAATGACAAAGCCATAGAGGCAAGCAGTAGTGGAAAAAGTTGAGTAGTGAGTGGGACCAAAGAGATCCATGTGAAGCAGTTCGAAGGGTCGAGTAGTGGTCATGATTGTCTTTGAAGGATGTTTTGCCCTTGTCATCTTCCCTGCTTCATAAGTGATCTTTCTTGAACTTGACGCCCTCGATGCCTATGACATGCTTCTTCTTCGCAAGGGTGTGGAGGTTCCTCATGCCAGCATGCCCAAGCCTCCGATGCCAAAGCCAGCATTCTGAAGCCTTTGCCAGAAGACATACTGCAAGCTATGGCCCTGCTGAGAAATCTACCACATACAGATCATCTTTCCGATACCCTTCAAACACTAGAGACTTGTCAGATTCCATTAGTACTAGGCAACGATATTTTCCAAAAATTACAATCATGTTCAAATCGCAAAGCATTGAGACAGACATTAAGTTGAAGCCAAGGGATTCAACAAACATGACTTTATCCATGTGTTGATCCTTTGAGATTGCAACTCTACCTAGACCCAATACCTTACTTTTACAAGTGCCAGCAAATGTGATGTGGCTCTTGTCGGATGGACGTAAGGTTGAGTCCATAAAAAGACTTCTTTTGCCAGTCATGTGATTTGTACACCCACTGTCAATAATCCATTCTAAAGACTCTGAAGGCGCTTGTGTCGTACCCTACAGTGCAGTTAGGGGGATAGGCTTCACGAAGAGAATTGTGAAGCAAAAACATTTGACGAACCAGTGGGTTATGAAAACTTAGATCCAGGTTAGGACTAATAGGAAGAGTAGCATGCGTTTCAGGTACGAAATACATAGTGATGCCATTCGGGCATTTGATCTTGCACCCCACAAGATTTTTAAGGTCCCCAGCAATATCGTCAGAAGATTTTGGTTTTCTGCTGGAGACCTTTCCCTGCAAAAGAGAGTTAAGCTTTCTTAACCACCCACATCTTCAAGGGTGGCTTAGAAGCAATAAGTCTAAGTGCAGCATCTGAGAATTTTGGCTTTGGAGCCCTAGCAAACAGTCTAGCAGGTGGGCTATAGTACTCATAAGAATAGGCAGAATAGTTCTTGGTTATATGAACATGACGGTTTGAAGAACCGCTCTCATATGCCTGGGCATGGTTTCCCTGCAAAACATATGCGTTAGTGTGACTCAGGTGAGTCCTCTGCCTGTATGAAGCCTTTGGACCATATGAAGCCTTTGGTCTAAGGTTTGTCTTCTTCATGTGAGGTGTCATGAGGACATTCACAGGAAGATTCTCCAGACACGTTTTTGGAACCCAGATCTTCTTCATAGGCGGTCCATTCCTGCAGTTAGTACCAATGTACCTGGCAAATACTTCACCATTCTGATTCTTAAACAGTTTATAGTTTGCATCAAAGGATTCATCAATGATAATGGGATTAGCACAAGTGAAGCCAGATAGATTGGATGGATCTGCTGGGGATTCCTTTGCAGCAACCCATGTGGTTTTGGGGTACTGCTCAAGTTTCCAGTAAGAGCCATCTGCATTAATTTTCCTCACGAACCCAACACCCTCTTTCCTAGGGTTTCGGTTCAGAATCTGCTTCTTGAGGACATCACATAATGTATGATGTCCTTTGAGACTTTTGTACATCCCTGTTTCAAGAAATGTCTTCAACCTAGCATTCTCATCAGCAATAGCAGTGGTATCCTCAGCAGAGGGGTTAGTTACCACTTCAATAGTTGAAGATATTGCAACAGCAGTAGCAGTGGAACATTCAGCAATAGAAGTAGCATTATCACGCTCAATGCATTTAAGGCATGGTGGTTCAAATACTTCCTGAGCGGAACTGATCTGTTCGGCGCGAAGTGACTCGTTTTCCTTTTGAAGATCTTCATGAGCCGCTCTCAATTTCTCAAGATCTTGCTTCCTTTGAAGATAATCATAGGAGAGCTTTTCATGAGTTGTTGAGAGAGTATCATGACGATCTTCAAGTTCCTGATACTTAACGTGAAGATTTTTTATGTCTTCAATTAAGGATTCAGACCGAGTCATTTCAGCACCCAACAGATCATCGCTTATGTCTAACAGTTTTTGAATATGTTCCATGGCTTTCTGTTGTTCAGTTGCAATTTTAGCAAGTGTTTTGTAGCTGGGTTTTGAATCACAATCAGAATCATCGTCACTGGATGTTTGATAGTGAGTAGTGCGTGTGTTTCCCTTGGCACCGCGTGCCATGAAGCAATAGGTAGGAGTGGAGTCGTCCTTGTCATTTGCAACGGTGTTGGTGATGAAGTCATTGTCTTCAGTGTTGAAGATGGACTTGGCGACGTAAGTTGTAGCCAGACTCGCAATGCCAGAATCAGATTCCTCCTCAGACTCCACCTCTGCCTCCTTAGAAGCGGATTCCTCCTCTGAATCCATTTCCTTGCCAACAAATGCACGAGCCTTGCCAGTTGAGCTCTTCTTGTGTGATGAAGACTTTGAGGAATACTTGGAAGAAGACTTTGAGTATTTCTTCTTCTTTTCGTCAGAGTCATATTCCTTGCTCTTCTTCTTCTTTCTGCTCTCATTGTCCCATTGTGGACACTCAGAGATGAAGTGTCCAGTTTTCTTGCACTTGTGACATGTTTTCTTCTTGTAGTCATGAGCAGAAGCTTCATCATCCTTGAGCTTGATCGTGAAGACTTTCTGAAGCCTTTCTTCTTGGTGAACTTCTGGAACTTCTTCACAAGCATTGCAAGTTCCCTTCCAATGTCTTCAGGATCATCAGAACTGCTGCAGATTCTTCTTCAGATGAGACACAGCTTTTTCTTTCAAGACACGAGTTCGCCCATAGTTTGGACCGTAGATATCTCTTTTCTCATAAAGCTGAAACTCATGTGTGTTGAGCCTCTCAAGTATGTCAGACGGATCGAGTGTCTTGAAGTCTAGACGTTCTTGAATCATCAGGGCTAGGATGTCAAACGAACTGTCAAGTGATCTCAGCAGCGTCTTGACGATTTCATGTTTGGTGATCTCATTGGCGCCGAGGGCTTGAAGCTCATTTGTGATGTTAGTGAGCCGGTCAAATGTGTGCTGGACATTCTCATTGTCATTTCACTTGAAGCGGTTGAAGAGATTGCGAAGAACACTGATTCTCTGATCTCTCTGGGTTGAGATGCCTTCATTGACTTTGGAGAGCCAGTCCCAGACTAGCTTGGATGTCTTCAAGGCACTCACACGGCCGTACTGTCCCTTGGTCAGATGACCACAGATGATATTCTTGGCAGTAGAGTCTAGTTGAGTGAACTTCTTGACATCAGCAGCAGTGACACCTTCTCCAGCCTTGGGCACACGGCCGTACTGTCCCTTGGTCAGATGACCACAGATGATATTCTTGGCAGTAGAGTCCAGTTGAGTGAACTTCTTGACATCATCAGCAGTGACACCTTCTCCAGCCTTGGGAATGCCGTTTTCGACGACATACCATAGGTCGACGTCAATGGCTTCAAGATGCATGAGCATCTTATTCTTCCAGTAGGGATATTCAGTTCCATCGAAGACGGGGCACGCAGCGGAGACTTTAATTATCCCTGCAGTCGACATAGCTAAAACTCCAGGTGGTTAAACCGAATCACACAGAACAAGGGAGCACCTTGCTCTGATACCAATTGAAAGTGCGTTATATCGACTAGAGGGGGGGTGAATAGACGATTTTTACGAAAGTCTTCAAAACGTGAAAGTTATGAAGACAAACAGTACAGATATGCTTATCACTTAAGCAGCGGAAGTTAGATTACACTAGACAAGCCATGGTCAAGTATCCAATAGAGTGAAAGCACAAGACAAGTAGCTGCAGTGTAATAAGGATCAGGTAGGAAGAAGTTACGAAGCCAAACAAATCATACAGTTATGATGTGGAAACAGAAGATACAGCAAGCATGCAATGGCTTCACAATGTGTAATAGTAAGTAAAAGGAAGTGAAGATGAAACCAGTCACACGCTGAAGACAATGATTTGTTGGACCAGTTCCAGTTGCTGTGACAACTGTACATCTGGTTGGAGCGGCTAGGTATTTAAACCAAAGGACACACAGTCCCGGACACAGTCCCGGACACCCAGTCCTGAACACGCAGCTCAGGACACCCAGTCCTCACCGTTTTCTCCTTGAGCTAAGGTCACACAGACCTCGCCCAATCACTCTGGTAAGTCTTCAAGGTAGACTCCCAAACCTTCACAGACTTCGTTCACTAGCAATCCACAATTTCTCTTGGATGCTCAGAACGTGACGCCTAACCGGCTGGAGGATGCACAGTCCTCAAGTGTAATAAGTCTTCAGATCACTCAGACAAGAAGACTTAAGTGATGCCCAATTTACTCTGGCTCTGGGTGGTTAGGGCTTTTCTCCTCGCTAGGAATTTTCTCTCAAAGGCTTCGAGGTGGGTTGCTCTCAAACGACAAAAGCCGTGCACTGAAATCTGAGCAGCCAACCGTTTATGGTTGTAGGGGGTCGACTATTTATAGCCACTGGGCAACCCGACCTGATTTGTCCGAAATGACCCTGGGTCACTAAGGAACTGACACGTATACCAACGGTCAGATTTCAAACTCACACGGCAACTTTACTTGGGCTACAAGTAAAGCTGGCGTGTCCGACTCTGGACAAGATTTGTTCTCATAGTCTTCGCTCGAAGATATAGGTTTTGAATTAGGCATCACTTCAGTCATTCTGACTGGTTCTCTTGGACCCCACTTAACAGTACGGTGGTTCCTATGACTCAACACAAATGAAATAGAACTACGAAGGATCTAAGTCTTCAAGTTCCATAGGCTTCACATAGTGTCTTCTCTTGTCATAGTCTTCAATGTGAATATCTTCATATACCACCATTGTCTTCAATGTCTTCGTACATTTTTAGGGGTCATCTCTGGTAGTAAAACCGAATCAATGAGGGACTTCTACCTGTGTTATCTTGCAATTCTCACAAACACATTAGTCCCTTAACTAGGTTTGTCGTCAATACTCCAAAACCAACTAGGGGTGGCACTAGATGCACTTACAGGAATCCAAGTTGGATGTGCTTTAAAGTCAACTTGACAAGTTCAAAATGAAGGATGGTGAAGGTGTTGCTAAAATGTACTCTAGGCTTGCTCTTATCACAGATGAGATTGCCGGCTTAGGGAGTGAAGAGATGACTGATAGATTCATCATCAATAAGATCCTAAGAGCCTTGGATGGAAAATATGATACCGTGTGCACATTGATCCAAATGATGCCAAATTACAAAGATCTCAAGCCAACGGAAGTCATCGGAAGAATAGTTGCTCATGAGATGTCACTCAAGGATAAAGAGGAACTTCACAACAAATCAAGTGGTGCTTTCAAAGCCTCATGTGAAGCCCCCACATCATCGAGTGAGAAACAAACCTTCAATGAAGAATTGAGCTTAATGGTGAAGAACTTCAACAAGTTCTACAAGAGTAGAAGCAAAGAGAGAAGCTCCAAATCAAGGTCCTACAATGACAAAAGATCTTCTAGTCGAGAGCGAAACTGCTACAATTGTGGAAGGCCCAGACACTATTCCAATGAGTGTACGGCCCCCTACAAGAGAAGAGAAGATTCTCCCAAGAGAAGAAGTAGAAGAGAAGAATCACCATCTAGAGAAAGAAGGAGTAGAGATGATCGTTATGAACGAAGACCCTCACGGAGAAGCAAGGATTCGGAAAGAAAGGACAAGTCATCAAGGAGCTACACAAAACGAAGACACCAAGCTCATGTTGGTGAATGGGTATCCGGCTCCGACTCCGACAACCACTCCGAGAGAAGCTATCACTCCGACTCCAAATATACTCAAGATGAAGGTGTTGCCAGTCTAGCACTTGTGACAACCAACTCCTATGACATATTTGACTCACCAAATGAAGGAGTTGGAACATGCTTCATGGCTAAAGGCCCAAAGGTATCACACCCTGAGTATGTTGATTTCAATAGTGACGAAGATGACTTGTTAGGTGATGATGATTTACTTGTTGACAACTCTAGTGATGAATACTATGATGAAACATCAATTAATCAAGATAATCAAGATAAAACGAATGACAATGATAAGGAGAAGATTGAGTCTCTAACTAAAGAACTAAACACTCTTAAGTTAGCTCATGAAACTATCTTAGGAGATCATCGAGAACTTTTAAGCACTCATGAGAAATTGCGCTTTGAAAAGCTCAACCTTGAGCAAGAGCATGAGTTCTTAAAAGCAATCAATGATGATCTTCGCAAGCAAAGTTCTTCTTACATTACCAAGCGTTTACTCTTATCCACTTACATGCCTCAAGTCAAGTCCAGTAACAAGAACAAGAAAGATTCTTCCTCTAGTAGTAACAATAATCATGCTAAATCCAATAGTGTTTCTTCTAGTAGTTATCTTGATTCCAATAATGATTCTCTTAGCCAAGTTACACTTGAGGAAGAAGATAGCTTATTGAAGGGAATTATAGAGAAAGGTGTTTACAAGAGCCATGTTGGAAGTAAGCAATTCGAGGAAATTGTACGCTGTCGGATTTCGGGTTCCGGCAGACCCTTAAGGTTCGAACACTGGGGTGCATGCGGAGATTGCGCCTTCTACCTCCCCGCCTCGCAAAGATCTAAACTACTAAAAGAACTGCACAAGGGACAAAGATTTATACTGGTTCGGGCCACCGTTGTGGTGTAATACCCTACTCCAGTGTGTGGTTGGTGGATTGCCTCCTGGGGCTGATGATGATGAACAATACAAGGAAGAACAGCCTCGCGAGGGTCTGTTCTTGGCTGGGGTGATGAACTGCTAGGAGGAGTTCAATCACCCTTCTCTCTCTCTTACTCTGCTTCCTACCGATCGAACGAACAGAACCGAACCCCGCCGAACCCTGAACGAACGAACCCAACCGAACCCCCTTGCTATGCGGGTGGCTGGTCCTATTTATAGAGGCCCTGGTCCTCTTCCCAAATATTGAGCGGGAAGGGAGCCAACAATGGCGGGCTAATTTGAAGGGGGACAGTAAGTATCAACTATCCTGACAAAAGCAGTCTTCGCCTGCGCAAAGCTCTGGTGATGACGCCGTCCTGGGCTCCACGGTGACCTCCGTCTCGTAGTCCTCCTGGTCTTGGTCTCGTTGCACCGAAATGGCAACCTTTGCCTGATGCCTCAGTACTCCGCGGCTGCGCTTGCCCCCTTTGCACCAAAGAGGAAAGAAGGACGCTGCGCGCGCTGGCACCCGCCTGGCGCCCTGAGTCGTCATGGCTTGAGTCACGGGCACCTCGCGAGGTACCTTGCCTTGATCTCTCCGCCTCCTCTCGAGCCAGCCTGACGAGGCCGTGCCTGAGGAAGCTCCGTGTCATCCGCCTCGTGAGGCTTGGCCCCTCGCGAGGGTCTTGAGTCTTGTGTTGATGAAGATGGGCCATGCTGGGCCTCCTTTGAGCCATGCCACAGGCCGCAGGCAGGCAAGTCTGGGGACCCCCGTTCCCAGAATGCCGACATACGCAAGCAAGGAAGGCACCAGAAGAATCAAGGTGTTTGTTTTGAACGAAAGTTCGATGCCAATGGAGTTGAGTGGGAAGAAGATCAATACCCCAAGACGAAGTTTGTTCCTTAACAAGAGGAGTATGATCCTACTTCTCTCAAAGGGACACAAGCTCAAGATGATCTTCCACCACAAGACCACAAGCAAAAAGGCAAGGACAAGCTTCAAGAGGAAATTGATGCATTTGAAGAAGCTCCTAAGGCCTTGGTCAAGTGGGTTCCCAAGACTACTTCAAGTTCCACTTCATCAAGTACAACTACAACACCGAGGATTCCCATCAAGATGGTGTGGATCCCGAAGAAGAAGAACTAGAGAGTTCTTGAGGGTGACTCTGCTAACATACTTCACTCTTATCATCTTGGCAAGAACAAGTGCAATCAACTTCCACATCTTGCACTAGTTCAAGGAGTCACAAACCCTCTTGTTGGTAAGACAAGGGACAAGGTAACCTAAAAGCTTTCATAGACATCATCTTGTGTGTGCATCACTCTATGTCTATGGATATCCTTGTTTGTTCCTTGTGGGACTAACCCGTGTAGGTATTGAAAGTGCAACTCACTCCAATGGATAGCTCCAAATGATCTACATCAACATTGAGCATCCACATCTTCAACATCTACATGAAGTCATCATCGACAAGACCCAAGGTTAGTTCATCCGTCTTAGGGGGGATCTCACATCTAGGGGGAGCTTTACTCTAAGAATTGAGCTAAAGAAACTCTAATGGTGTGAACACAACAATGCTTTATGTAAAAGTGGTAACCCCACTTGTGCTTAAACGATGAGTATGACCTATGACCAAATGTTCTCATTTGACTCCTAAGTTAATATACTCATATATAGATGACCTAGTCATCGCAAATTGTTTGATAGATGCTAGAATTGGTTGTGCATGCTTTGCCACATATTTCAATTGCCATTTTATTGTGTGAGCATGTTGATTGCATATTTTTCTCATTCGAGGACATCCACTTGTTGTTTTGATTGATTGGTTTTCTTTTGCCAAGTGGATGGACAAGAATGCCTAAGAACCCTCTCTAGCTATCTATGCTTTTCTCGTCTCAAACTCTATTCATGCTACAACACAAAATTTGATCAAGTCAGATTCAAACCACTCTGTGTGAGGAGCACTCGGAGTCCCCGATTCGTCATAGACTTAAACTTCCAAAACTTCTTTGTGCATTTTGATCTGACCGATTCATCCATTTCGGTCATACCGAGATCACTAAGTCGATCTAGGTTTACAATCTCGGTGCAACTGATTTGAACTTTTCGGTCACACCGAGTTGCTGTAACTGTCAACAGTTATGCATCTCGGTGCCACCGAGTTGTTCCACTCGGTCACACCGACAGGGTCGGGCTATATATACTCATGGGCAAAATTTTGGAAATTTCTCCGAAACCCCTTCGCCCGCGCATAGCTCGCTCTGCCTCCTGGGTCTCAGGATCGTCCTCCTCGTCGCCAGCCGCCTCCTGTCACTGGTCTCTGCCGCCGTCAACGGAATTCATCCCCGCCATTGCCGCCGTCGCGAGTTCATCACCGAACTAGGGTATGGTCTCGATCACAGTGCTATCCCCGTCCGATTCCTAGCACATTGTGTTCATTATGATTCTTACCATGATTGAAACGCTTCTATCCAGTCAAAACACTCCATAGATTAGAGTTGAATCGAAAATTTAGGGTTAGGTTTCCGCCGAAACCATCTCGGACCCACCAGGTTGCAGAACTCGGTTCCACCGATTTGGCCAAGGCCATTGCACATGTGGTTCTCGGTCTTACCGAGAATTGCAAATCGGTGTGACCGAGTTCAGGACTTTGTGAAACCCTAGCAGTCTCAGTGCCACCAAACTGTGACTTGGTCTGACCAAGTTCACTAGTTTAGGTTCCAATAGCTACTTTGGTATCACCGAGTTTGCAAATCGGTTGATCTGAAATGCTTTCTGTGGAAAACTAAAACTAAGTTTTTGACTAATTCTTTTGCAAAAACCTCTGCATTTTGTGATGCACATCCACTCTATCTCATATATATCTATTCACAGGGTCTGCTGTCAGTGTTTGCAACATGTCTAACCAGAGTGACAGCCAGAACAGGTCAGAGGAGCAGGTTCACCTGAGTGAGGGCACTAGTCCCTCTAGCAGTTCAGATGATGGTAGCAGGAGCACCCCAAGCAATTTGCCAAATGCTGCCACTAGAGCAAGCAAGAAGGAAACTTCAGAGTCTGAGGATGAAGACTATGTGGCCACTGAAGATGAGGCCACATCAAAGAAGAAAGTGGTTAAGAAGGAGTACAGCTCAGCTGCAGTTAAGCCAGGGATGAAGATCAAAAGGCCAGCAGGAAGACAACCAATGTCTAAGGCCAGAGCATCCTCTCAAGCATCTTTGGAATCTCAACCCAAAGAGCCTGCTGCAGACGGAAAGAAAAGGAAGGAAAGGGTCAAGAAGACCATGGCCAGAGTGATTGGAAAGGCTTCCATGATGGAAGAAGAAGAGGAAGAAGAGGTTGCTACACCAGCACCCAAGGCACAGAAGCTTATGGGTGATGCTATCAGGACAGGGGCTGCATCATCAAAGCCCAAAGAAGCACCCAAAGCTGCCTCCAAGCCCAAGACTGCACCAAAGAGAAATACCAGAAACATACCAGCTGCTGAGAAGAATAGGGCCCCAGTACCTGAGACTGTTGCTGAAGAAGAAGATGAAGAGCATGTTCTGAGAAAATTGAAGCCAAAAATTCCATACCACAATGATGCTCATCCTGTGGCTAAGAACATGAAGATCAGGAGAGACTCGGGACTGAGGAAATGGAGAGAGACAGATCCATATGCTACCAGGAGAAGGGCTCCAGTTGTCGGTGTTCATTACTTTTTCATTATACTATCCATGCTAGTTTATTTTCTTTTCTAAGCCTTCTTCTTGTGTGTCTGAAAAACCTTAAGAAAAAACAAAAAAATTAGTTGTAGCTTTTAGCTAGTTTACTTTCCATGCCTGTAGTAGTAGTAGTAATTAAAAGAAACCCAAAAAGATTTCTCGTTCTTCTTTTGCTTGTTGGGAGCTTTCCCGTGTAAATAGTTTTATTTCTTTTCTTTTCTTTGGGGTCGAGAGGAGAAGACCATGATGAAAATGCTGAGTAGCTCCCATATGCATTATTGTTGATTTAACCAAGAGCCCATATTACCTTGTCTTCTCCCTTGTATTAAATGCTTGCAGATTCCAGCTTAGTCCAATGCACGTGCACTATTATTATTATCCACACCGTTTGGCTGGGCAAGTGAAAGGCAATAATGACGATATATGTTGGACGGATTGAGATGAGAGAGGCTGGTATGAACTCGACATATCTTGTTTTTGTAAATATGATTAGTTCATCGTTCCTTATTCAGCCTATTATGAATGAAACATCTTTGCAATGACAATTAGAGATTATAGTTGCTCATGCCATGCTTAATTAGCTAGGAGTTTATAATGGTTTACCTTGCGTGCCAACATGCTATTAAAATGGTTGTGATGTAGTATGATAGGGTGGTATCCTCCTTTGAACGATTTGAGTGGCTTGACTTGGCACATGTTCACGCATGTAGTTGAAATAAAATCAACATAACCTCCATGATATTTATGTTCATGGTGATTTATATCCTACTCATGCTTGCATTCATTGTTGATTGATTTTAGTGCATGTTCATGACTGTTGTCGCTCTCTAATTGGTCACTTCCCAGTCTTTTTCTAGCCTTCACTTGTACTAAGCGGGAATACTACTTGTGCATCCACTTCCATAAACCCCAAAGTTATTCCATATGAGTCCACCATACCTTCCTATATGTGGTATTTACCTGGCATTCCAAGTAAATTTGTATGTGCCAAACTCTAAACCTTCAAATGAAATTCTGTTTTGCATGCTCGAATAGCTCATGTATCAACTAGGGTTGTCTATATCTTCCATGCTAGGTGGGTTATTCTCACGATGAGTGGACTCCGCTCATCACTCACGAGAAAATCGTCGGTAACCGGGATGCCCAGTCCCATGCTCAAATCAAATCAATATAATTGCAAACAAAACTCCCCCGGGAGTGTTATTAGTTGGAGGCACCCATTGTTTCGGGCAAGGCATGGATTGATGCTTGTTGGTGGTGGGGGGTATAAACTTTACCATTCTGTTTGGGAACCGCCTATAATGTGTGTAGCACGGAAGATATCGAGATCTATTGGTTGTTATGTTGACAACGAAAGTATGCCACTCAAAATATTATTTATCTCTGTTTCAAAACTTGAGCTCTGGCACCTCTGCAAATCCCTACTTCCATCTGCGAAGGGCCTATCTATTTACTTTTATGTTGAGTCATCATCCTCTTATTAAAAAGCACCAGTTGGAGAGCATCGTTGTCATTCGCATGCATTGCTATTAATTTACATTGAGTATGAATGGATCTCTTTTACCATGAATTACAATGTATAGTCAGTCCTTGATCTTCAGGGGTGCTCTGCACATATGTTTTGCGGTCTCAGAAAGGGCTAGCGAGATACCATCTTGTTATATCATATCATGATTGTTTTGAGAAAGTGTTGTCATCCGAGATTTATTATTACTGCTCGCTAGTTGATTATGCCAATGATATGAGTAAACATGAGACCTAAATGTTATTGTGAATATAGTTAGTTCATAATCTTTGCTGAAAACTTGAATGTTGGCTTTACATATTTGCAACAACAAGAGCAAACAGAGTTTGTAAAAGTTTTTCTTTATCACTTTTAGTTTGTCAACTGAATTGCTTGAGGACAAGCAAAGGTTTAAGCTTGGGGGAGTTGATGCGTCTCCAATGTATCTACTTTTCCAAACATTTTTGCCCTTATTTTGGACTCTAACTTGCATGATTTGAATGGAACAAACCCGGAATGACTGTGTTTTCAGCAGAACTACCATGGTGTTATTTTTGTGTAGAAATAAAAGTTCTCGGAATGACCTGAAAATCCACGAAGACACGTTTTGGAATTAATAAAAAATACTGGAAAAAGAATCAGCATCAGGGGGCCCACACCCTGTCCACGAGGGTGCAGGGTGCCCCCCCCCGGGCGCGCCCCCCTAACTCGTGGGCCCCCTGGACCTCCACCGACCTCAACTCCAACTCCATATATTCACGTTCGGGGAGAAAAAAATCAGAGAGAAGGATTCATCGTGTTTTACGATACGGAGCCGCCGCCAAGCCCTAACCTTCATCGAGAGGGCTGATCTGGAGTCCGTTCGGGGCTCCGGAGAGAGGAATCTGTAGCCATCGTCATCATCAACCTTCCTCCATCACCAATTTCATGATGCTCACTGCCGTGTGTGAGTAATCCCATCGTAGGCTTGCTGGACAGTGATGGGTTGGATGAGATTTACCATGTAATCGAGTTAGTTTTGTTAGGGTTTGATCCCTGGTGTCCATTATATTCTAAGATTGATGTTGTTATGACTATGCTATGCTTAATGCTTGTCACTCGGGCCCGAGTGCCACGATTTTAGATCTGGACCTATTATGTTTTCATGAATATATGTGAGTTCTTGATCCTATTTTGCAAGTCAATAGTCACCTACTATGTGTTATGATCCGGCAACCTCAAAGTGACAATAATCGGGACCACTCCCGGTGATGACCGTAGCTTGACGAGTTCATGTATTCACTAAGTGTTAATGCTTTGGTCTGGTACTCTATTAAAAGGATGCCTTAATATCCCTTAGTTTCCAATAGGACCCCGCTGCCATGGGAGGGTAAGACAAAAGATGCCATGCAAGTTCTTTTCCATAAGCACGTATGACTATATTCGGAATACATGCCTACATTACATTGATGAACTGGAGCTAGTTCTGTGTCACCCTATGTTATACCTGTTGCATGAGGAATCACATCCGACATAATTATCCATCACTGATCCATTACCCTATGAGATTTTCACATATTGATCTTTGCTTAGTTACTTTTCCGTTGCCACTGTTACCATTGCTACAAAAACTGCTACTGTTACTTTTGCCACCGTTACCGTTATTTCCATACTACTTTGCTACTAAATACTGCAGATATTAAGTCTTTCAGGTGTGGTTGAATTGACAACTCAACTGCTAATACTTGACAATATTCTTTGGCTCCCCTTGTGTCGAATCAATAAATTTGGGTTGAATACTCTACCTCGTAAACTGTTGCGATCCCCTATACTTGTGGGTTATCAACTGCCACTAGCATACACTTTCCTGTTGTGCATTATTTTGCTTTATTCATTGCAAAGTATTTGCTTGCTAGAGAGAAAGTAGGTGCACACAATGCTCCAGACTTTGTTGTTTTATGTCGCGCACTTCACGACGACAACACCTATAGCTTGGGAGTTACTGTGGCACGTCACCTCCACATTAACAAATCCAAGGGCAAAATACATGGTGGTATTTATGCTACTCGCTTGTCTATTCACTTTAACGTTCAGATACGCCAGCATGATTATCCTTTGCCCACAGTTTACCTAGATCGTGCGGCCATGGAACACCACCAGTTTATTGCAGGTGATTACACTAACATTCCTATTCCTTATAACATGGTGTTTAGTGAAAACACTCGTGATATTATTCCATTGCCTACACCTGCTTTGTTTGATCCTATTGCAAGGGGCGGATATAGGATTATGCCTGAGGACATCGTCGCCTACCGGAACAACCTAGTTGCAGCACAGGCGGAGCCTCGGGAGTGGGCTCCTTGATACGTCTCCAAGGTATCTATAATTTTTTGTTGTTCCATGTTGTTATATTATCATTCTTGGATGTTTTATAATCATTTTATATCATTTTTGGTACTAACCTATTGACATAGTGCCAAGTGCCAGTTGATGTTTTTTGCTTGCTTTTTACATCGCAAAAAATCAATACCAAACAGAGTCCAAACTCAGCGAATTTTTTTGTGGAATTTTTATGGACCAGAAGACACCCAATGGGCTGGAGAAGCACCTGGGGGGTGCCCCGAGGGGGCACAACCCACCAAGACGCGCCTGGGCCCCCAGGCGCGCCTAGGTGGGTTGTTCCCACCTCCGTGGCCTCCTGCAATGCCTCTTTGCTCCATAATACCCCGATATTCCATAAACCCTAGGGGATTCAATGAAAATCAATTCCAGCTGCCGCAAGTTCCAGAAACACCAGATCCAATCTAGACACCATCACGAAGGGGTTCGTCATCCTCATTGGTGCCTCTCCGATGATGCATGAGTAGTCTTTTGTAGACCTTCGGGTCCGTAGTTAGTAGCTAGATGGCTTCCTCTCTCTCTCTCTTGATTATCAATACAATGGTCTCTTGGAGATCCATATGATGTAACTCCTTTTTGTGGTGTGTTTGTTGGGATCCGATGAACTTTGAGTTTATGATCAGATGTATGTTTTTATCCATGAAAGTTATTTGAGTCTTCTTTGATCTCTTATATGCATGATTACTTATAGCATCGTATTTCTTCTCCGATATTTGGGTTTTGTTTGGCCAACTTGATCTATTTATCTTGCAATGGGAAGAGGTGCTTTGTGATGGGTTCGATCTTACGGTGCTTGATCCCGGTGACTGTAACACCCCAAAAATTTAACCATGATTTATTAATTAAAATTTTGCCTTGGTAAATTAAATTTTTATTTTCTGGATTTCCTTTGGTTTCAGAACCACTCTTTTCCCCTGAATTATGGAGTTTTTACCCCAAGTGAAAACTTTCCAAAAATATTGTTGGACTTGTATATCTTCCCAAGACCATTTCTTTTTATCAGTGGAATTATTTTTACAATTATTTTCCTTGAGCTTTATTTCTTTAAAAATGATTTTTCATAAGTTATAGGGTCCCATTTGCACTACAACCCTTTCAAATACTTCTTTAAAATCCCCCACCAAAATTTGGGGATGTCATGTGATGTTTCCACATCACTTTTATGCCAAAATCTCTTTAGGTCATTTGAAAAATTTGAGCCCTACCCCAAATTTTCAAATTTGGTCCAGTTTGTGATTTGCACTACAACCTATTTAATGATTTCTTTAAAGTTTCCACCAAAATTAGGGGATGTTAGTCGGAGTATATAAATCAACTTTAGGCAAAAACCCACTGGTGTTCTTTGGAAAATTTGAGCAAATCATCCTCTTTTGCTCTCTGGTCCAGTTGGGTGTTTTCTACTGCAACCACATTTTATCTTGCCTTATTGCCCTTGATCTTTCTCATGCTTGTAAACCACCCTACCAAACCCTTAAGTCCAGGAGATTGGACCCATTGGAGTATTTTTGGTCCATGTAATAATGCCTTTCATTTTCTGTCCAGATTTGGTTTTCTCAAAAACTTGCACTAACAAGTTTCTAGTCTTGCCAAACTAACCTTGCCACCATCACCTACATCTAAAGAGACTATGATCTGGAGTTTTTGGCCACCGGAGGAGATGCCTAGAAGCCCCTGGCATTCTGTCAAACACCTTGTGTGCATGGCCAGATTTGGCATAATTTTTAGTTTGCAAGTTGGACCTGCTTGCTTTGACTAACCAGCATGTCCACTAATCTCCTAGCCTCCACTAACCTAAACCTGTTAACTACCAGCCTCATCCAAGCCTCCTGGCATGCCTTGGCATTTTTCCGAGCACCTCGTGTGCGTGCTCTAGCACGGCCAGAGCGCGCGTTTTGCACGTGCGTGTGCCCGAGTCGTCGTGTCCCGATGCCGCCTCCCCGTGCATGTTTTGATCCATTCCCGCTCGCAACCAGTGCGCCCCGACCCCTCCCTCGTCACAGAGCCGCCCTAGCCCCCTCCTAGCACTCCACAGCGCCACCACCACAAGCCGTCGACGGCCGCAGCAGGCCTCTGCCATGGACGGTGCCGCCCGAGCCACTCCAGCCTGCCAGCTGCCCTCTGGAATAGCTCGAGCTCATCCACGAGCCGTCCGCTAGCGCTCGTCGCCGCCATGTCGCCCTGCCTGCTACAGAACGGCGGTTCATCGTTCCTATCCACGGCCGCCGTCGGAACCAACCTCAACCGCTATAAATAGGGACACTCGAGCTCATCCAAACCCCAGGCAACCTCAGGCCATTTCCCTAGTACTCCCATAGCCAGCAATCGACAGGGGGGAGGCCGTCTTCCTCGTCTCCGGCCAGTTCGGTCGCCGCCATGCTCCGGTGTCGTGCGTCGCGAGTAGAGCCTCCCTAGTCCATCCATAGCCACTGTTCGACTCCCCTTGACCTTGCGGAGCCACCCCACCTCTCAAACACTATCGGGAGCCACCGTAGCTCGAGGCCCCAATCCTCCCGAAGCCACCATCCGTCGCGGAGCTCGCGCCGGTGACTCCCTTCGTCCCCGTCAGCCCTTCGACCACTCGGAGGACCGCCCTGGACTGGCGGATCCATCCCTGCCCTCGGAACCCCGTGGGGAGCCGCCGTTCGTCAACGGCGATCGCCAGAGCCCCACCTCTGCTCGGCCAGAGGAGGAAGGAGGCGCGGGCGACTGGTCAAACCTGACCAGTGGGCCCGATGGACCCACTGTCAGCGACCCAGCCCCGCCAAAGCGTGTTTTAAGTGGAAGCGCAATCCTCCAAATACGTCTTCGCTAGAGGAAAACGTAAGTGCTGCCGAAATGTTTTCTTTTTCTGATTTTTACTAAAAACAGATTTTTTTACTAAACTTTGACTGGCTATAACTTTTTAAATATAAGTCCAATTGATTTGATTCTTTTTCTGTTGTTTCTCAAATTTTGTCTAGTTTATTTTCATATTTATATGAAAATTTTCCAAGCAACTTTTTTGTAGTGTTTTGAAACTATGTGTTAATTTAAATTTTTCTTAAATAGGATTTTGGAGAGGGAGGCAACTTTCAAAAAATGCACCCCCACTTGCATACTCTTGAAGGCAAGCATTCTGAACCCTGGCATAATATTTGTTGTGTGTCATTTGATGCAAATACGACACCACCTTGACGCGAAGTATTCGGTATTTTATGTGGTGTCACGATCGTATTCATGAGTGCATAATGATGATTCCTTGCTGTTGGGATTTTGATATGCTTCTGATAGTGACCACCCTCGTATGCCTTTCATGCCTACCGAAAGGAATCCGGGAAAGCCTCTGTCTTGGGTAGACACGAGCTGGTCCCTAATCCTTTGTCGAGACGGTTATGTCTGGTAGGGCATGGGGAGGTATGATGAGTGGTGATTCTGTCTGATTGGGTGAAATATATTTCTTATACTTGTCATGCAGGAAATGCTTTAACCTCTTGAGTCGACCATAGATCGAGTCTTGTTCCAGTAACCCCCATACTTGTTTCGTACTACCACTTGTCCCTGCTATAGGTAGGGTACGGTTCAGTAAGTTGTCAACCCCTTTCCTAGCACACACCGTATAGAGAGGCCATGGTGGAAGATACCGGCTACATCCGGTAGGCATGCCACCTGGTCCGGGGGCATGGGTGTTTCCGGTTGGAGCCGAGGGGGTAGCTCCCCTAGTTGCACGCATTATAAATTTGTCATCCCATGCTAGTCGAGGTTGTAGCCTCCCCACTTAGAGTTTCGCTTGACGAGTGTCGTGGGTGATTCCAAACACCGGTAAGTTAGGCTGGTGTGTGCGGTCAGGTGTGTTTTCGATTAAAAGACTGTAGACGGAATTAGTTCCGATGGACTAAAGGAATTCGTTGCTCGTGGGTAATGAGTACACCCTCTGCAGAGATTATATCTATTCAAATAGCCATGTCCATGGTTAAGGACTACAGTCTGGGATGGGTCAAGTGTCGGTCTTAGTGTCGGTCTTCGGAGGAAAGATTGCTAAACCAAAACATGGATCATGACTTGTGACTCATGATGATTATGATTACTGTTATTATGGACTAACCATTTACATTATTTGAATATCCCTGGGACGGTTCTACCTCCTGGATATTCACTATGATTGTTCTCATATAAGCCCTTTATGTGGTGTGCTACGACTTGAGCTTGCGTTGGTTTTCCCCGAAGAGGAAGGGATGATGCAACGGAGTAGCGTAAGTATTTCCCTCAGTTTTTGAGAACCAAGGTATCAATCTAGTAGGAGGCCATGCTCAAGTCCCTCGTACCTGCACAAAACGATAGCTACTCACAACCAACGTGATTAGGGGTTGTCAATCCCTTCACGGTCACTTATGAGAGTGAGATCTGATAGATATAATATTTTTGGTAAAGATGCAAAGTAAAAAGTAAAAGCAAAGTAAAAAAGCAAAGCAAGATTAAAGTAATGGAGATTGATATGATGACAATAGACCCGGGGGCCATAGGTTTCACTAGTGGCTTCTCTCAAGAGCATAAGTATTCTATGGTGGGTGAAGAAATTACTGTTGAGCAATTGACAGAATTGAGCATAGTTATGAGAATATCCAGGCATGATCATGTATATAGGCATCATGTCCGTGACAAGTAGATCGAAAAGCTTCTGCATCTACTACTATTACTCCACTCATCGACCGCTATCCAGCATGCATCTAGAGTATTAAGTTAAAAACAAAGTAACGCCTTAAGCAAGATGACATGATGTAGAGAGATAAATTCATGCAATATGAAATAAACCCCATCTTGTTATCCTCGATGGCAACGATGCAATACGTGCCTTGCTGCCCCTTCTATCAGTGGGTAAGGACACCGCAAGATCAAACCCAAAGCTAAGCACTTCTCCCATGGCAAGAACTACCAATCTAGTTGGCCAAACCAAACGGATAATTCGAAGAGACTTGCAAAGATAACCAATCATACATAAAAGAATTCAGAGAAGATTCAAATATTGTTCATAGATAGACTTGATCATAAACCCACAATTCATCGGTCTTAACAAACACACCGCAAAAAGAAGATTACATCGACTAGATCTCCACAAGAGAGGGGGAGAACTTTGTATTGAGATTCAAAGAGAGAGAAGAAGCCATCTAGCTACTAACTATGGACCCGAAGGTCTGAGGTAAACTACTCACACTTCATTGGAGAGGCTATGATGATGTAGAAGCCCTCTGTGATGACGGCCCTCTTTCGACGGAGCTCCGGAACAGGCCCCAAGATGGGATCTCATGGATACAGAAAGTTGCGGCAGTGGAATTAGGTTTTTGGCTCATGTTCTGATCGTTTGGGGGTACGTGTGTATATATAGGAGGAAGAAGTATGCCAGAGGAGCAACGAGGGGCCCACGAGGCAGGGGGCGCGCCCCCCCACCCTCGTGACCGCCTCTTTTGTTCCTTGGAGCAGGGTCCAAGTCTCCTGGATCACGTTCAGTGAGAAAATCATGTTCCTGAAGATTTTATTCCGTTTGGACTCCATTTGATATTCTGTTTCTTCGAAACACTGAAATAGGCAAAAAAAACAGCAATTCTGGGTTGGGCCTCCGGTTAATAGGTTAGTCCCAAAAATAATATAAAAGTGGAAAATAAAGCCCAATATAGTCCAAAACAGTAGATAATATAGAATGGAGCAATCAAAAATTATAGATACGTTGGAGACGTATCATGCTGTCGCGGAGACGCCCGACTGTGGCATGCTTGTTATCCATTTACTTTATAAGCCCTTTATGTGGTGTCGCAGAGACGCCCGACTGTGGCATGCTTGTTATTCATTTACTTTATAAGCCCTTTATGTGGTGTTGCCGAGACGCCCGACTGTAGCATGCTTGTTATTTAATTACTCTATGAGCCCTTTATGTGGTGTCGCACAGACGCCCGACTGTGGCATGTTTGCTCCTTATTTCCTTTATAAGCCCTTTATGAGACGTCCCTCAGATGCCCAACTGAGGCATGCCTTATATTATTATCTTTTCGAGGCGTCGCTTCAGACACCCGATCGGTGCATTCTATTTCTACTGCCTTATTACATATTCATGTTGTATATGAATAACCTGCTTGTGTGCATTATGGATTCTTATTTTGTGACTGACGTTGTGATCATGAAATATTTCGGAGCATGATTATCAATTGTTATATTATACCTGTGTTCATAATGTTTGCGGGTACATTCAAAGTACTCACTGGCTTGTCCCTGGCTATTGTCTTGGCCAGATTTCTTGGAGAGGAGCGTTGCGATGACAGCCCCGGAACCTACGCAATGGTGATAGCAGCCTCGCGAAGATAGGAGTTATCCAGGTCAGCTATTCATGTGGGAAACGGAGTCCCATAGACGCTGATGAACCACAAACCGCTTCCGCCATCAACCACTAGAAGCCATTTGTTGTACTCATAGGCCAGGATGGTCTTGTACTACACATTTTGTATTTTGCTTGGAGTTTATGTATCAAGTTGGTGTCTCATCAGCTAACAGTAATCCAGGGGCTGGTGAGCACAAGGGCCATTTTCTGGGAAATTAATATCCCGAAAACCGGGTCCTGACAGTGACAGAAGGGGAACCAACACATATGTATCATTGCTACTATGGATACCAATATGGGTCTTGTCTACATCATGTCATCATTCTTATTGCATTACTCTGTTTCTCCATGAACTTAATACACTAGATGCATGCTGGATAGCGGTCGATGTGTGGACTAATAGTAGTAGATGCAGGCAGGAGTCAGTCTACTAATCTTGGACATGATGCCTATATAATGATCATTGCCTGGATATCGTCATGATTATTTGAAGTTCTATCAATTGCCCAACAGTAATTTGTTTACCCACCGTTTACTATTTTTCTTGAGAGAAGCCACTAGTGAAACCTACGGCCCCGGGGTCTCTTCTTTATTATATTTTCCTTCGCGATCTATTTTTATTTGCTTTTATTTTCAGATCTATTAATCAAAAACCCAAAAATACCTTGATGCAATTTTATTTATTTATTTTATCTCGCGTTCCCACGAGATCCATTTATCCAATCTACTACAATTTTACCTATCTTTTTACCCGTGAGGGATTGACAACCCCTCTCTTACGTTGGGTTGCAAGTATTTGTTCTTTGTGTGCAGGAGCTATTTACGTGGTGTTGCGTGGTTCTCCTGCTGGTTCGATAACATTGGTCTCATCACTGAGGGAAATACCTACCCTTGCTGTGCTGCATCGTCCCTTCCTCTTTGGGGAAATATCGGCATAGTTCAAGCAAACATCAATCCTCAGGTGCTAGCTCCTCAGCATTTCAACATAGGACCCCCATGGTCTCTTCGAGTGGCCCTAGACCAACTTAGGCCAAAAGCCTAAGCTTGGGGGAGTACGTATTTCTCACCGCCATTACATTCATGTTCACACATTCCATTTCAGTTGTCGGTGTTCACACTTTTTCATTGTATTATCCTTGTTAAATTTATTTTCTCGCTTTCTTCTTGTGTGTTTGAAAAACTTTGAGAAAATCCAAAAAATATTTCCTGCTTCTTTTTGTATTTACTTCCTATTTTAAATTGTTGTAGCACTAAAAAGAAAAACCCAAAGAGATTTCCTTGTTCTTCTTTTGCTTGTTGGGAGCTTTCCCGTGTAAATAGTTTTTCTCGTTTTGCTTTTCCCTTTTTATTTGCTTCTCAACCTATTTGCTATCCTTCACATGTACTAAGCGGGAATTCTGCTTACGCATCAAAAACCTTGAACCCAAGTTATTCCAGATGAGTCCACCATACCTACCTATATGCGGTATTACACTACCGTCCTAAGTAAATTTGCATGTGCCACCTCTAAAAACTTCAAATAAATATCCTTTTTGTGTGCCTGGATTGTTCATAGAGCGACAGGAGGCAGTCGGTATCTTCCATGCTAAGCGGTTTAATCTCATGATGAGTGTTTATTCACTCGTCATTGCACGAGAAGGGCGGTAATAGGGATTCCCAGTCCCCAATTGCAAAAAGAAAAGAGCTTACAAATAATCAAACAAAAACTCCTACAGAGTCATAACCTTTACTTTATCGCTTGGGAACCTCCACTAATGTGTTTAGAATGGAAGATATTGATAACTGAGGGTCACGAAGTAAACAAGAAGGGTGCACCTCTCAAAAGTTTCATTTACCTATGTTTTTAAAACTTGAGCTCTGGCACCTCTACAAATCACTACTTCCCTCTGCGAAGGGACTATCTATTTATTTTTATGTTGTGCCATCACCTTCTCAAATAAGTGCCAGAACCTAAGAGCACTGATGGCATGCTCATGCATTGTGTGTAGCTAATGTTGGGTGCATCATGACTGGATCTTTTCTACCATGAATTACAATGTTCAGTCGCTTCTTGAACTTTGGGGGTGCTTTGCATTTATGTTTTGCGGTCTCAGAAAGGGCTAGCGAGATACCACTATTGTCATATTATATCATGGTTGTTTTGACAACGTGTTTTTGTTTGAGATATCTTATTATTGCTCGCTGGCTGATTATGTCATTGATATGAGATTAATATAATTTTTAAGAGTTATTATCAACATGCTTAGTTATAATCTTGGCCGAAAACCTGGGTGCTATTTAAGCTTATTTATGTAAACAAGAGGAAAAGAGTCTGTAAAACTTTTCCTTTTCACTTTTAGTTTATCAACTGAATTGCTTGAGGACAAGCAAAGGTTTAAGCTTGGGGGAGTTGATACGTCTCCGTCGTATCTACTTTTCCTAACGCTTGTCCTCTTGTTTTGGACTCTAATTTGCATGATTTGAATGAACACTAACCTGGACTGACGTTGTTTTTAGCACAACTACCATGGTGTTGTTTTTGTGTAGAAATAAAAGTTCTCGGATTGGAACGGAACTTTGCAAGGAATATTTATATGAATAAAGATAATTTCTGGAGCCAAGAACCATCGGAGGGGGCCACCTGGGTGGGCACAACCCAACAGGGCGCGCCCAGGTAGGCTGTCCCCACCTGGTGGCCCCGCAAACCCTAAAACTGATGCTATAAAATCCTATTTTCCAAAAAAAAATAGGGAGGAAGAATTATCTCGTTTCGCGATACGGAGCGGCCGTCACCTCCTGTTCTTCATTAGGGAGGCCAGATATGGAGTCCGTTTGGGGCTCCGGAGAGGGGGATCTTCCGTCTTCGTCATCACCAACCCTCCTCCATCGCCAATTCCATGATGCTCTCCACCGGGAGTGAGTAATTCCTTCGTAGGCTCACTGGTCGGTGAGGAGTTGGATGAGATTCATCATGTAATCGAGTTAGTTTTGTTAGGGATTGATCTCTAGTATCCACTATGTTCTGAGATTGATGTTGCTATGACTTTGCCCTGCTTAATGCTTGTCACTTTGGGCCTGGGTGCCATGATTTCAGATCTGAACCATTTATGTTATCACCATTATATCTATGTTCTAGATCTGATCTTGCAAGTTATAGTCACCTACTACATGTTATGATCCAGCAAACCCGGAGTGACAATAGTCGGGACACTTCCCGGTGATGACCGTAGTTTGAGGTTCATCGTGTGTTAATGCTTTGTTCCGGTTCTCTATTAAAGGAGGCCTTAATATCCCTTAGTTTCCAATAGGACCCCGCTGCCACGGGAGGGTAGGACAAAAGATGGCATGCAAGCTCTTTCCATAAGCATGTATGACTCTATACGGAATACATGCCTACATTATATTTATGAACTGGAGCTAGTGCCGTATCGCCCTAGGTTATGACTGTTATATGATGAATATCATCCAACAAATCGCCGATCCAATGCCTACAATTTTCCTACATATTGATCTTGCTAAGTTACTACTGCTGCTATCACTATTGTCACTTCTACAAAACTATTACTATCATTGTTACAGTTATTGTTGTTGCTACTGAAGGAAATATGCCCTAGAGGCAATAATAAAGTTATTATTTATTTCCTTATATCATGATAAATGTTTATTATTCATGCTAGAATTGTATTAACCGGAAACATAATACTTGTGTGAATACATAGACAAACAGATTGTCACTAGTATGCCTCTACTTGACTAGCTCGTTGATCAAAGATGGTTATGTTTCCTAACCATAGACATGAGTTGTCATTTGATTAATGGGATCACATCATTAGGAGAATGATGTGATTGACATGACCCATTCCATTAGCTTAGCACCCGATCGTTTAGTATGTTGCTATTGCTTTCTTCATGACTTACACATGTTCCTATGACTATGAGATTATGCAACTCCCGTTTACCGGAGGAACACTTTGTGTGCTACCAAACGTCACAACGTAACTGGGTGATTATAAAGGTACTCTACAGGTGTCTCCAAAGGTACATGTTGGGTTGGCGTATTTCGAGATTAGGATTTGTCGCTCCGATTGTCGGAGAGGTATCTCTGGGCCCTCTCGGTAATGCACATCACTTAAGCCTTGCAAGCAATGCAACTAATAAGTTAGTTGCAAGATGATGTATTATGGAACGAGTAAAGAGACTTGCCGGTAACGAGATTGAACTAGGTATTGAGATACCGACGATCGAATCTCGGGCAAGTAACATACCGATGACAAAGGGAACAACGTATGTTGTTATGCGGTCTGACTGATAAAGATCTTCGTAGAATATGTAGGAGCCAATATGAGCATCCAGGTTCCGCTATTGGTTATTGACCGGAGACGTGTCTCGGTCATGTCTACATTGTTCTCGAACCCGTAGGGTCCGCATGCTTAATGTTACGATGACAGTTTCATTATGAGTTTATATATTTTGATGTACCGAAGGTTGTTCAGAGTCCCGGATGTGATCACGAACTTGACGAGGAGTCTCGAAATGGTCGAGACATAAAGATCGATATATTGGACGACTATATTTGGACACCGGAAAGGTTCTGGGTGAGATTGGGACAATACCGGATCACCGGGAGGTTATCGGAACCCCCCGGGAGGTATATGGGCCTTATTGGGCCTTAGTGGAAAGGAGGGGAAAGGAGCAAGGGAGGGGGCGCCGCCCCGCCCCCCCAAGCTCAATCCGAATTGGGAGGGGGGCACCCCCCCTTTCCTTCCTCCGTCCTTCCTCTTCCTTCCCTCTCCTACTCCTAATAAGAAAAAGGGGAGTCCTACTCCCGGTGGGAGTTGGACTCCCCCCCTTGGGCGCGCCACCCTCCTTGGCCGGCCCCCTCCTCCACTCCTTTATATACGGGGCAGGGGGGCACCCCAGAGACACAACAATTGATCATTGATCTCTTAGCCGTGTGCGGTGCCCCCCTCCACCATAATCCTCGATAATATTGTAGCGGTGCTTAGGCGAAGCCCTGCGACGGTAGAACATCAAGATCGTCACCACACCGTCGTGCTGATGGAACTCATCCCCAACACTTTGCTGGATCGGAGTCCGGGGATCGTCATCGAGCTGAGCGTGTGCTAGAACTCGGAGGTGTCGTAGTTTCGGTGGTTGATCGGTCGAGCCGTGAAGACGTACGACTACATCAACCGCGTTGTGCTAACGCTTCCGCTTCCGGTCTACGAGGGTACGTAGACAACACTCTCCCCACTCGTTGCTATGCATCACCATGATCTTGCATGTGCGTAGGAAATTTTTTGAAATTACTACGTTCCCCAACAGTGGCATCCGAGCCAGGTTTTATGGTTTGATGTTATATGCACGAGTAGAACACAAGTGAGTTGTGGGCGATATAAGTCATACTACTTACCAGCATGTCATACTTTGGTTCGGCGGTATTGTTGGATGAAGCGGCCCAGACCGACATTACGCGTACGCTTACGTGAGACTGGTTCTACCGACGTGTTTTGCACACAGGTGGCTGGCGGGTGTCAGTTTCTCTAACTTTAGTTGAACCAAGTGTGGCTACGCCCGGTCCTTGCGAAGGTTAAAACAGCACCAACTTGACAAACTATCGTTGTGGTTTTGATGCGTAGGAAAGAACGGTTCTTGCTAAGCCCGTAGCAGCCACATAAAACTTGCAACAACAAAGTAGAGGACGTCTAACTTGTTTTTGCAGGGCATGTTGTGATGTGATATGGTCAAGACATGATGCTAAATTTTATTGTATGAGATGATCATGTTTTGTAACCGAGTTATCAGCAACTGGCAGGAGCCATATGGTTGTCGCTTTATTGTATGCAATGCAATCGCCCTGTAATGCTTTACTTTATCAATAAGCGGTAGCGATAGTCGTAGAAGCATAAGATTCGCGAGACGACAACGATGCTACGATGGAGATCAAGATGCCGCGCCGGTGACGATGGTGATCATGATGTTGCTTCGGAGATGAAGATCACAAGCACAAGATGATGATGGTCATATCATATCACTTATATTGATTGCATGTGATGTTTATCTTTTATGCATCTTATCTTGCTTTGTTTGACGGTAGCATTATAAGATGATCTCTCACTAAATTTCAAGATAAAAGTGTTCTCCCTGAGTATGCACCGTTGCCAAAGTTCATCGTGCCCAGACACCACGTGATGATCGGGTGTGATAAGCTCTGCGTCCATCTACAACGGGTGCAAGCCAATTTTGCACACGTAGAATACTCAGGTTAAACTTGACGAGCCTAGCATATGCAGATATGGCCTCGGAACACTGAGACCGAAAGGTCGACCGTGAATCATATAGTAGATATGATCAACATAGTGATGTTCACCATTGAAAGCTACTCCATTTCACGTGATGATCGGTTATGGTTTAGTTGATTTGGATCACGTGATCACTTAAAAGATTAGAGAGATGTCTTTCTAAGTGGGAGTTCTTAAGTAATATGATTAAATTGAACTTAAATTTATCATGAACTTAGTCCTGATAGTATTTTGCAAATTATGTTGTAGATCAATAGCTTGCGTTGTTGCTTCCCTGTGTTTATTTTGATATGTTCCTAGAGAAAACTAAGTTGAAAGATGTTAGTAGCAATGATGCAGATTGGATCCATGATCTGAGGTTTATCCTCATTGTTGCACAGAAGAATTATGTCCTTGATGCATCGCTAGGTGACAGACCTATTGCAGGAGCAGATGCAAACATTATGAACGTTTGGCTAGCTCAATATGATGACTACTTGATAGTTTAGTGCACCATGCTTAACGGCTTAGAATCGGGACTTCAAAGACGTTTTGAATGTCATGGACCATATGAGATGTTCCAGGAGTTGAAGTTAATATTTCAAGCAAATACCCGAGTTGAGAGATATGAAGTCTTCAATAAGTTCTATAGCTAAAAGATGGAGGAGAATAGCTCAAGCAGTGAGCATGTGCTCAGATTGTCTGGGTACTACAATCGCTTGAATCAAGTGGGAGTTAATCTTCCAGATAAGATCGTGATTGACAAAATTCTCTAGTCACCATCACCAAGTTAGTAGAACTTCGTGATGAACTATAATATGCAAGGGATAACGGAAACGATTCCCAAGCTCTTCATGATGCTGAAATCGACGAAGGTAGAAATCAAGAAAAACATCAAGTGTTGATGGTTGACAAGACCACTAGTTTCAATAAAAGGGCAAAAGGAAGAAGAAGGGGAACTTCAAGAAAAAACAGCAAACAAGTTTCTCAAGTGAAGAAGCCCAAGTCTGGTCCTAAGCCTGAGACTAAGTGCTTCTACTGCAAAGGAACTGGTCACTGGAAGTGGAACTTCCCCAAGTATTTGGCGGATAAGAAGGATGGCAAAGTGAACAAAGGTATATTGGATATACATGTTATTGATGTGTACTTTACTAGTGTTTATAGCAACCCCTCAGCATTTGATACTGGTTCAGTTGCTAAGAGTAGTAACTTGAAACAGGAGTTGCAGAATGAACAGAAACTAGTTAAGAGCGATTTGACGATGTGTGTTGGAAGTAGTTCCAAGATTGATATGATCATCATCGCACACTCCCTACACTTTCGGGATTAGTGTTGAACCTAAATAAGTGTTATTTGGTGTTTGCGTTGAGCATAAATATGATTTGATCATGTTTATTGCAATACGGTTATTCATTTAAATTAGAGAATAATTGTTGTTCTATTTACATGAATAAAACCTTCTATGGTCATACACCCAATGAAAATGTTTTGTTGGATCTCGATCGTAGTGATACACATATTCATAATATTGAAGCCAAAAGATGCAAAGTTAATAATGATAGTGCAACTCATTTGTGGCACTGCCGTTTAGGTCATATTGGTGTAAAGCGCATGAAGAAACTCCATGCTGATGGGATTTTGGAATCACTTGATTATGAATCACTTGATGCTTGCGAACCATGCCTTATGGGCAAGATGACTAAAGACTCCGTTCTCCGGAACAATGGAACGAGCAACTGACTTATTGGAAATAATACATACTGATGTATGCGATCCGATGAGTGTTGAAGCTCGAGGCGGGTATCATTTTTTTCTGACCTTCACAGATGATTTGAGCAGATATGGGTATATCTGCTTGATGAAACATAAGTCTGAAACATTTGAAAAGTTCAAAGAATTTCAGAGTGAAGTGGAAAATCATCGTAACAAGAAAATGTGGTTTTTACGATCTGATCATGGAGACAAATATTTGAGTTACGAGTTTGGTCTTCAATTAAAACAATGTGGAATAGTTACACAAATTCGTGCCACCTAGAACACCACAGCAAAATGGTGTGTCTGAACGTCATAACCGTACTTTATTGGATATAGTACAATCTATGATGTTTCTTACTGATTTACCACTATCGTTTTGGGGTCATGCATTAGAGACAGCTGCATTCACGTTAAAAAGGGGCACCATCTATGTCCGTTGAGACGACACAATATGAACTGTGGTTTGGCAAGAAACCAAAGTTGTTGTTTCTTAAAGTTTGGGGTTGCGATGCTTATAAGAAAAAGTTTCATCATGATAAGCTCAAACCCAAATCAGAGAAATGGGTCTTCATAGGATAACCAAAGGAGATAGTTGGGTACACCTTCTATCACAGATCCAAAGGCAAGACATTCATTGCTGAGAATGGATACTTTCTAGAGAAGGAGTTTCTCTCGAAAGAAGTGAGTGGGAGGAAAGTAGAACTTGATAAGGTAATTGTACCTTCTCCCTTATTGGAAAGTAGTTCATCACAGAAATCTGTTCCTGTGACTACTACACCAATTAGTGAGGAAGCTAATGATGATGATCATGTAACTTCAGATCAAGTTACTACCGAATCTCGTAGGTAAACCAGAGTGAGATCCGCACCAGAGTGGTGCGGTAATCCTGTTCTGGAAGTCATGTTACTAAACCATGACGAACTTGCGAACTATGAGGAAGCGATGATGAGCCCAGATTCCGCAAAATGGTTTGAGGCCATGAAATCTGAGATGGGATCCATGTATGAGAACAAAGTATGGACTTTGGTCGACTTGCCCGATGATCGGGAAGCCAAAGAAAATAAATGGATCTTCAAGAGGAAGACGGACGCTGATAGTAGTGTTAATATCTACAAAGATAGACTTGTCGAAAAAGGTTTTTGATAAAGTTCAAGGTGTTGACTACGATGAGATTTTCTCACTCGTATCGATGCTTAAAGTCTGTCTGGATCATGTTAGCAATTGTCGCATTTTATGAAATCTGGCAAATGGATAACAAAACTGCAATCCTTAATGAATTTCTTAAAGAAGAGTTGTATATGATGCAACCCGAAGGTTTTGTCAATCCTAAAGGTGTTAACAAAATGTGCAAGCTCCAGCGATCCATCTATGGACTGATGCAAGCATCTCGGAGTTGGAATATACGCTTTGATAAGTTGATCAAAGGAAATAGTTTTATACAGACTTGCGGTGAAGCCTGTATTTACAAGAAAGTGAGTGGGAGCGCTACAGCATTTCTGATAAGTATATGTGAATGACATATTGTTGATCGGAAATAATGTAGAATTATTCTGCAAAGCATAAAGGACTGTTTGAAAGGAGTTTTTCAAAGAAAGACCTCGGTGAAGCTGCTTACATATTGAGCATCAAGATCTATAGAGATAGATCAAGATGCTTGATAAGTTTTTTCAATGAGTACATACCTTTATAAGATTTTGAAGTAGTTCAAAATGGAACAGTCAAAGAAAGAGTTCTTGCCTGTGTTACAAGGTGTGAAATTGAGTAAGACTCAAAACCCGACCACGGCAGAAGTTGGAAAGAGAATGAAAGTCATTCCCTATGCCTTGGCCATAGGTTCTATAAAGTATGCCATGCTTTGTACCAGATCTATTGTATACCCTACACTGATTTTGGCAAGGGAGTACAATAGTGATCTAGGAGTAGATCACTGGACAGCGGTCAAAATTATCCTTAGTGGAATAAGGATATGTTTCTCGATTATGGACGTGACAAAAAAAGAGGTTCATCGTAAAGGGTTACGTCAATGCAAATTTTGACACTGATCCAGATGACTCTAAGTCTCAATCTGGATACATATTGAAAGTGGGAGCAATTAGCTAGAGTAGCTCCGTGCAGAGCATTGTTGACATAGAAATTTGCAAAATACATACGGATCTGAATATGGCAGACCCGTTGACTAAACTTCTCTCACAGGCAAAACATGATCACACCTTAGTGCTCTTTGGGTGTTAATCACATAGCGATGTGAACTAGACTATTGACTCTAGTAAACCCTTTGGGTGTTGGTCACATGACGATGTGAACTATGGGTGTTAATCACATGGTGATGTGAACTAGATTATTAACTAGTGCAAGTGGGAGACTGAAGGAAATATGCCCTAGAGGCAATAATAAAGTTATTATTTATTTCCTTATATCATGATAAATGTTTATTATTCATGCTAGAATTGTATTAACCGGAAACATAATACTTGTGTGAATACATAGACAAACAGAGTGTCACTAGTATGCCTCTACTTGACTAGCTCGTTGATCAAAGATGGTTATGTTTCCTAACCATAGACATGAGTTTTAATTTGATTAATGGGATCACATCATTAGGAGAATGATGTGATTGACTTGACCCATTCCGTTAGCTTAGCACTCGATCATTTAGTATGTTGCTATTGCTTTCTTCATGACTTATACATGTTCCTATGACTATGATATTATGCAACTCCCGTTTACCAGAGGAACACTTCGTGTGCTACCAAACGTCACAACGTAACTGGGTGATTATAAAGGAGCTCTATAGGTGTCTCCAAAGGTACATGTTGGGTTGGCGTATTTCGAGATTAGGATTTGTCACTCCGATTGTCGGAGAGGTATCTTTGGGCCCTCTCGGTAATGCACATCACATAAGCCTTGCAAGCATTGCAACTAATGAGTTAGTTGCGAGATGATGTATTACGAAATGAGTAAAGAGACTTGCTGGTAACGAGATTGAACTAGGTATTGAGATACCGACGATCGAATCTCAGGCACGTAACATACCGATGACAAAGGGAACAACGTATGTTGTTATGCGGTCTGACCGATAAAGATCTTCGTAGAATATGTAGGAGCCAATATGAGCATCCAGGGTCCGCTATTGGTTATTGACCGGAGACGTGTCTCGGTCATGTCTACATTGTTCTCGAACCCGTAGGGTCCGCACGCTTAACGTTACGATGACAGTTTCATTATGAGTTTATATATTTTGATGTACCGAAGGTTGTTCTGAGTCCCGGATGTGATCACGGACTTGACGAGGAGTCTCGAAATGGTCGAGACATCAAGATCGATATATTGGACGACTATATTTGGACACCGAAAAGGTTCCGGGTGAGATTGGGACAATACCGGATCACCGGGAGGTTATCGGAACCCCCCGAGAGGTATATGGGCCTTAGTGGAAAGGAGGGGAAAGGAGCAAGGGAGGGCGCCCCCCCAAGCCCAATATGAATTGGGAGGGGGGCCGGCCCCCCTTTCCTTCCTCCCTCCTTCCTCTTCCTTCCCTTTCCTACTCCTAATAGGAAAAAGGGGAGTCCTACTCCCGATGGGAGTTGGACTCCCCCCCTTGGGCGCGCCACCCTCCTTGGCTGGCCCCCTCCTCCACTCCTTTATATACGGGGGCAGGGGCACCCCAGAGACACAACAATTGATCATTGATCTCTTAGCCGTGTGCGGTGCCCCCCTCCACCATAATCCTCGATAATATTGTTGTGGCGCTTAGGCAAAGCCCTGCGACAGTAGAACATCAAGATCATCACCACACCGTCGTGCTGACGGAACTCATCCCCGACACTTTGCTGGATCGGAGTCCGAGGATCGTCATCGAGCTGAACGTGTGCTAGAACTCGGAGGTGCCGTAGTTTCGATGCTTGATCGGTCGAGCCGTGAAGACGTACGACTACATCAACCGTGTTGTGCTAACGCTTCCGCTTCCGGTCTACGAGGGTACGTAGACAACACTCTCCCCTCTCGTTGCTATGCATCACCATGATCTTTTGTGTGCGTAGGAAACTTTTTGAAATTACTATGTTCCCCAACAGCTACCACTACTATCAAAGCTATCATATTACTGTGCTACTGATCACTTTGCTGCAGATAACTAATCTCCAGGTGTGACTGAATTGACAACTCAGTTGCTAATATTTGCAAATATTCTTTGGCTCCCCTTGTGTCGAATCTATAAATTTGGGTTGAATACTCTACCCTCAAAAATTGTTGCGATCCCCTATACTTGTGGATTATCAGTGACAATGGGGTATCATATTGATTCACTTGATGTGTGTTTTGGCACTCAACTCGCGGATTCCCGATGTGACATTGGGGTAATCTATGCATAGGGGTTGATGCACTTTCTTGTCTTTGTTTCTCTAGTAGAAATCTTGGGGCACTCTTTGAGGTTCTTTGTGTTGGATTGAGCATTTGATTCTGAAAATGTTTGGTGCATATCATATAATCAACTCACTAGAACTCACGGTGACATTGGAGTATCTAGGTGACATTAGAGTTGGTTGATGTGTATCATATGGTGTTATTTTAGTACGAACTCTTACATAGATCAATAGGAAAGGATAACTTGGTGTTATTTTAGTACGAACTCTTGGATAGATCAATCGGAAAGGATAACTTTGAGGTGGTTTTGTACCCTACAAATAATTTCATCTTATATTCTCCGCTAGATAAGAACTTTGGAGTGATTCTTCATCGCACATTGAGGGATGATTATATGATCCAATTATATTAGCATTGTTGAGAGATTGCACTAGCGAAAGTACGGACCATATGCCTCATTTTCAAGCATTGCAATACCGTTTGTGCGCACTTTTGTTACTTGCTTACCTTGCTGTTTTTTATTGTTCCTATTACAAAAATCAATATCTACTATCATTACTACACTTGTATCAAGATCTCTTTGCCGAACTAGTGCACCTATACAATTTGCCATTGTATTGGGTGTGTTGGGGACACAAGATATTTCTTGTATTTGGTTGCAGGGTTGTTTCAGAGAGAGCACCTTCATCCTACGCCTCCCACGGATTGATAAACCTTAGGTCATTGATGTCTGCGAGACTACGTCAGTATTTCCCCAAAGAGGAAGGGATGATGCAGCACAACAACGGTAGGGATCATGAGGGTAGTAACCTTGTTCAATGATTCTCCAAAGATGGGTTGAGTTGTGATTCAAATGAGACTTGATAAGAAAAACCCAATTAGCAAAATCATCCTTCACAAGCTTAGGAGGAGGACCAAGGTTGTTAATATGAGGTGTGGAGACTGGTCCTCCATAGACCGGGGGAGGCGCAACCATGGCATGGATGCCCATCCCATCCTTACCATGAGGGGAGGAAGTTTTGAGTACTTTCAGCCGCTTCCTTACTGGAGTTGGCCTCGGACTCTGATGTCGTGGGATTAACTGATACGTCTCCAACGTATCTATAATTTTAATTGTTCCATGCTATTATATTATCCATCTAGGATGTTTTATATGCATTTATATGCTATTTTATATGATTTTTGGGACTAACCTATTAGCCTAGAGCCTAGTGCCAGTTTTTTTCCTTGTTTTTGAGTTTTACAGAAAAGGAATACCAAACGGAGTCCAATTGACGTGTCAATTTTTGATGATTTTTTTGGACCAAAAGAAGCCCCCGAAGTAAAAGAGTTGGGCCAGAAGAGTCCCGAGCCATCCACGAGGGTGGAGGGCACGTCCTACCCCCCTGGGCTCGCCCCCCTATCTCGTGGATGACTCGAAGACCCCCCCCCCCTGATGTGAGACTAGCGCCAAAAAATCCTATAAATATAGAAACCCCCGAAAAGAAACCTAGATCGGGAGTTCCGCCGCCGCAAGCCTCTGTAGCCACCAAAAACCTATCAGGACCCTATTTCGGCACCCTGCCGGTGGGGGGATCCATCACCGGTGGCCATCTTCATCATCCCGGCACTCTCCATGATGAGGAGGGAGTAGTTCACCCTCGGGGCTGAGGGTATGTACTAGTAGCTATGTGTTTGATCTATCTTTCTCGTGTTCTTGATATGGCATGATCTTGATGTACTACGAGCTTTGCTATTATAGTTGGATCTTATGATGTTTCTCCCCCTCTATCTCCTTGTGATGAATTGAGTTTTCCCTTTGAAGTTATCTTATCAGATTGAGTCTTTAAGGATTTGAGAACACTTGATGTATGTCTTGCATGTGCTTATCGGTGGTGACAAAGGGATATTCATGTGATCCACTTGATGTATGTTTTGGTGATCAACTTGCGAGTTATGTGACCTTGTGAACTTATGCATAGGGGTTGGCACACGTTTTCGTCTTGACTCTCCGGTAGAAACTTTGGGGCACTCTCTAAAGTTCTTTGTGTTGGTTGAATAGATGAATCTGAGATTGTGTGATGCATATCGTATAATCATACCCGTGGATACTTGAGGTGACATTGGAGTGTCTAGGTGACATTAGGGTTTTGCTTGATTTGTGTCTTAAGGTGTTATTTTACTACGAACTCTAGGGATATTTGTGACACTTATAGGAATAGCCCAATGGATTGATTGGAAAGAATACCATTAAGGTGGTTTCGTACCCTACAATAATCTCTTCGTTTGTTCTCCGCTATTAGTGACTTTGGAGTGACTCTTTGTTGCATGTTGAGGGATTGTTATATGATTTAATTATGTTATCCTTGTTGAGAGAACTTGCACTAGTGAAAGTATGAACCCTAGGCCTTGTTTCGACGCATTGCAATACTGTTTGTGCTCACTTTTATCACTTGCTACCTTGTTGTTTGTATATTTTCAAATTACAAACACCTATATCTACCATCCATATTGCACTTATATCACCATCTCTTCGTCGAACTAGTGCACATATACAATTTACCATTGTATTGGGTGTGTTGGGGACACGAGAGACTCTTTGCTATTTGGTTGCAGGGTTGTTTGAGAGAGACCATCTTCATCCTACGCCTCCTACGGATTGATAAACGTTAGGTCATCCAATTGAGGGAAATTTGCTACAGTCCTACAAACCTCTGCACTTGGAGGCCCAACAACGTCTACAAGAAGAAGGTTGTGTAGTAGACATCAAGCTCTTTTCTGGCGCCGCTGCCGGGGAGGTTAGCACTTGAAGGTATATCTTTAGATCTTGCAATAAAATCTTTTAGTTTGTTGTTTTATCACTATTTTAGTTTATAAAACAAAATTACAAAAAATGAAATTGAGGTTGCCTCATATGCTTCATCTTTTTAATGTCTTTCACGAAAATAAGGATTCCTATCATTGTGCCAAGTGTTAGAAGAAGAATGCATTAAAAAATGGCACTAAATCTTTGAATGATGAGCATGATTGCAATGTTGTTAGTATGAATTCCTTGAATATCCATGATGCTAATGATATGCAAAGCCACAAGCTTGGGGATGCTATGTTTGATGAAGATGATATTTTTAGTCCCCCGAGTATTGATGAGAAAATTTATTATGATGATAGCGTGCCCCCTATTTCTGATGATTATTGTGATGACATGTATGCTATAAAGAATAATGATATCCATGAAACTTGTCATCATGATTTTACTTTCAATTGGATTATGCCTCACATGATAGTTATTTGGTTGAGTTTGCTCCCACTACTATTCATGAGAAGAAAATCGCTTATGTGGATAGTAATAAAAATTATATGCTTGTAGATCATGAAAAGAATGCTTTATGTGATGGTTATATTGTTGAATTCATTCATGATGCTACTAAAAATTATTATGAGGGGGGAATATATGCTTGTAGGAGTTGCAATAATATCAAGTTTCCTCTCTATGTGTTGAAAATCTTGAAGCTATGCTTGTTTTACCTTCCTGTGCAAGTTGATTCTTGTTCTCATAAGTTGTTTTCTCACAAAATCCCTATGCATAGGAAGTGGGTTAGACTTAAATGTCCTAGTCATATTCTTCATGATGCTCCCATTATGTTTCAATTCATATCTTTTATATGAGCATCATTGAAATCATCATGCCTAGGTAGAAAGGCATTAAAGAAAAGCGCTTGTTGGGAGACAATCCAACATTTATACCTACTGTTTTTGTGTGTTCACATGATTATGATATTGTGGTAATCATGTTTTATAGCTTTGTTTCAATAAAGTGCCAAGTAAGACCTTTGGGATGGCTTGCGGTGATAGTTGATTTGATCTTGCTGAAAAACAGAAACTTTTGTGCCCAGGAGATTAGTTTTAATTTTTAATAGAAGCGCGATAAAATACTTATTTTTTGAAGAGGATTAATAAACAAATTTCCTAGGGCTTCCTAATTTCTCAGGATTTTTGCAATAACAGAAGTATTCGAGAGTTACAGATTACTATAGACTGTTCTGTTTTTAACAGATTTGGTTTTCGATGCATAGTTTGCTTGTTTTCTAGTTTCTATGGCTTATATTGCTTAATATAAATTATAGAAATGTTATGGTACCGTATGCATAATGTGAGAAAAATTATGAATCTTGTCTTGACAGTACCTAAGTGGTGATTTGCTTTCTTATACTAACGGAGCTTACGAGTTTTCTGTTCAGTTTTGTGTTGTGAAGTTTTCAAGTTTTGGGTAAAGTTTTGATGGACTACGGAATAAGGAGTGGCAAGAGCCTAAGCTTGGGGATTCCCAAGGCACCCCCAAGGTAATATTCAAGGACAACCAAGATCCTAAGCTTGGGGATGCCCCGGATGGCATCCCCTCTTTCGTCTTCGTTCATCGGTAACCTTACTTGGAGCTATATTTTTACTCACCACATGATATGTGTTTTTATTGGAGCGTCATTTTATTTTATTAGTATTTTCTTGCTTCTATTTAGAGTAATGTTTTGCATCTTTTAGTTCAATAAAAAGGTCAAGTATAGCCTTTACCATGCTTATTTTTCAAGTCCTTATGTTGCTGTTTTAGAAAACAGAAAGTTTGTTGTCATGTTTTGAATATTTGTGAATAGTCAGAACATGATACAATCTTGCAATTTTTAAAAAATGAGTAACAACAAATTATCTGTAGTGTGGTAATTTTTCGGAATTTTTGGAGTTACAGAAGTATGATTCCTCTTTCATTCTTTACAGACTATCCTGTTTAGACAGATTGTTGTTATGTTTGCATATGTTTGTTTGTTTAATGATTCTATTTGAGGATAGGACTATTAAATATGCAGAGGAATTTAGTATGCAATGTCAAATTATAATTTTAGTGATTTTCTACAATAGAGAATGATAAGGTTTTGCGTTGATTTATACTAACTTATCTCACGAGTTCTTGTTGAGTTTTGTGTGCATGAAGTTTTTAAGATTCCAGGAAACTATGATATGAGAGGATTAAGGAGGCACAAAAGCTCAAGCTTGGGGATGCCCAAGGCATCCCTAATTAATACGTCAAGAAGTCTCAAGCATCTAATATTGGGGATGCCCCGGTAGGCATCCCACCTTTCTTCATCAACAATTATCGGTTAGCCTCAGTTGAGCCTAAGTTTTTGCTTCTTCACATGATATGTGCTATCCTTGCAATGTCATTTTTTTCTTTTTTTCTTGTTGTTTGAATAAAATACCAAGATATTAAATTCTTAAATGTTGGAGAGTCTTCACATAGTTGCATAATTATTCGAGTACTCATTGATCTTCACTTATATCTTTCGAAGTAGTTTGTCATTTGCTCTAGTGCTTCACTTATATCTTTGTAGAGCACAACGGTGGTTTTATTTTGAATAAATAGATGAACTCTCATGCTTCACTTATATTATTTTGAGAGTCTTTTAGAACAGCATGGTAATTAGTTTTGGCTATAAAATTAGTCCTAATATGATAGGCATCCAAGAGGGATATAATAAAAACTTTCATATAAAGTGCATTGAATACTATGAGAAGTTGATTCTTTATGATTGTTTTGAGATATGAAGATGGTGATATTAGAGTCATGCTAGTGAGAAGTTGTGAATTGGAGAAATACTTGTGTTAAGGTTTGTGAGTCCCGTAGCATGCATGTATGGTGAACCGTTATGTAACGAAGTTGGAGCATGAGATATTTTTTGATTGTCTTCCTTGTGAGTGGCGTTCGGGGACGAGCGATGGTCTTTTCCTACCAATCTATCCCCCTAGGAGCATGCGCATAGTACTTTTTTCGATAGCTAATAGACTTTTACAATAAGTATGTGGGTTCTTTATGACTAATGTTGAGTCCATGGATTATACGCACTCTCATCCTTCCACCATTGCTAGCCTCTCTAGTACCGCACAACTTTCGTCGGTACCATAAACCCACCATATCCTTCCTAAAAACAGCCACCATACCTACCTATTATGGCATTTCCATAGCCATTCTAAGATATATTGCCATGCAACTTTCCATCGTTTCATTTATTATGACACGCTTCATCACTGTCATATTGCTTTGGATGATCATGCAGTTGACATTGTATTTGTGGCAAAGCCATCGATCATATTTCTTTCATACATGTCACTCTTGATTCATTGCACATCCCGGTACACCGCTGGAGGCATTCATATAGAGTCATATTTTGTTCTAACTATCGAGTTGTAATTCTTGAGTTGTAAGTAAATAAAAGTGTGATGATCTTCATTATTAGAGCATTGTCCCATGTGAGGAAAAAAAGAGAAAGGCCAAAAAAAGAGAAGGCCCAAAAAAACAAAAAAAAACAAAAAATGAGAGAACAAGAGAGAAGGGGCAATGCTACTATCCTTTTACCACACTTGTGCTTCAAAGTAGCACCATGATCTTCATGATAGAGAGTCTCCTATGTTGTCACTTCCATATACTAGTGGGAATTTTTCATTATAGAACTTGACTTGTATATTCCAACGATGGGCTTCCTCAAATGCCCTAGCTCTTCACGAGCAAGCAAGTTGGATGAACACCCACTTAGTTTTCTTTTTGAGCTTTCATACACTTATAGCTCTAGTGCATCCATTCCATGGCAATCCCTACTCACTCACATTGATATCTATTGATGGGCATATCCATAGCCCGTTGATACGCCTAGTTGATGTGAGACTATCTCCTTCTTTTTGTCTTCTCCACAACCACCATCTATTCCACCTATAGTGCTATGTCCATGGCTCATGCTCATGTATTGTGTGAAAGTTGAAAAAGTTTGAGAACATCAAAAGTATGAAACAATTGCTTGGCTTATCATCGGGGTTGTGCATGGTTTGAATATTATGTGTGATGAAGATGGAGCATAGCCAGACTACATGATTTTGTAGGGATAAGCTTTCTTTGGCCATGTTATTTTGAGAAGACATAATTGCCTTGTTAGTATGCTTGAAGTATTATTATTTTTATGTAAATATTAAAATTTTGTTTTGAATCTTATGGCTCTGAATATTCTTGCAACAATAAAGAAAATTACATTGATAATTATGTTAGGTAGCATTCCACATCAGAAATTCTATTTTTATCATTTACCTACTCGAGGACGAGCAGGAATTAAGCTTGGGGATGCTTGGTACGTCTCCAACGTATCTATAATGTCTGATTGTTCCATGCTATTATATTATCCACCTAGGATGTTTTATATGCATTTATATGCTATTTTATATGATTTTTGGGACTAATCTATTAACCTAGAGCCCAGTGCCAGTTTTTGTTTTTTCCTTGTTTTTGAGTTTTACAGAAAAGGAATACCAAATGGAGTCCAATTGACGTGCCAATTTTTGATGATTTTTTATGGACCAAAAGAAGCCCCCGAAGTAAAAGAGTTGGGCCACAAGAGTCCCGAGCCATCCACGAGGGTGGAGGGCGCACCCTACCCCCTAGGCTCGCCCCCCTATCTCGTGGATGACTCGGAGACCCACCCCCCTGACGTGAGACTGACGCCAAAAATTCCTATAAATATAGAAACCCCCGAAAAGAAACCTAGATCGGGAGTTCCGCTGCTGCAAGCCTCTGTAGCCACCAAAAACCAATCGGGGCCCTGTTTCAGCACCCTGCCGGAGGGGGGATCCATCACCGGTGGCCATCTTCATCATCCCGGCGCTCTCCATGACGAGGAGGGGGTAGTTCACCCTTAGGGCTAAGGGTATGTACCAGTAGCTATGTGTTTGATCTCTCTCTCTCTCTCTCTCTCTTGTGTTCTTGATATGTCACGATCTTGATGTACTGCGAGCTTTGCTATTATAGTTGGATCTTATGATGTTTCTCCCCCTCTATCTCCTTGTGATAAATTGAGTTTTCCCTTTGAAGTTATCTTATCAGATTGAGTCTTTAAGGATTTGAGAACACTTGATGTATGTCTTGCATGTGCTTATCTATGGTGACAATGGGATATTCACGTGATCCACTTGATGCATGTTTTGGTGATCAACTTGCGAGTTATGTGACCTTGTGAACTTATGCATAGGGGTTGGCACACATTTTCGTCTTGACTCTCCGGTAGAAACTTTGGGGCACTCTCTGAAGTTCTTTGTGTTGGTTGAATAGATGAATCTGAGATTGTGTGATGCATATCGTATAATCATACCCGCGGATACTTGAGGTGACATTGGAGTATCTAGGTGACATTAGGGTTTTGGTTGATTTGTGTCTTAAGGTGTTATTTTACTATGAACTCTAGGGCTGTTTGTGACACTTATAGGAATAGCCCAATGGATTGATTGGAAAGAATAACTTTGAGGTGGTTTCGTACCCTACAATAATCTCTTCATTTGTTCTCCGCTATTAGTGACTTTGGAGTGACTCTTTGTTGCATGTTGAGGGATTGTTATATGATCTAATTATGTTATCCTTGTTGAGAGAACTTGCACTAGTGAAAGTATGAATCCTAGGCCTTGTTTCGAAGCATTGCAATACTGTTTGTGCTCAGTTTTATCACGTGCTACCTTGCTGTTTTATATTTTCAGATTATAAAAACCTATATCTACCATCGATATTGCACTTGTATCACCATCTCTTCGCCGAACTAGTGCACCTATACAATTTACCATTGTATTGGGTGTGTTGGGGACACGAGAGACTCTTTGCTATTTGGTTGCAGGGTTGTTTGAGACAGACCATCTTCATCCTATGCCTCCCACGGATTGATAAACCTTAGGTCATCCACTTGAGGGAAATTTGCTACTGTCCTACAAGCCTCTGCACTTGGAGGCCCAACAACGTCTACAAGAAGAAGGTTGTGTAGTAGACATCATTAACCATTTGCAAAGGGCCGGTAGAAGTTTTCAATCCCTCAAGGAGTTCTTTAAACATGGACTTGACCTCGGCCGTCATAGACGTCTTAAGTGAAGCCATAGCTTCATTTAAGTCATCTCGGGTGATTGAGTTCAACTCCACGGCCTCGGGTACTTCTTCAACCCTTTCCCCGTCATCAACCATACTCTTCAAGTGGTAAACCCCTTAATAAAGAGACGAGGCTCTGATACCAATTGAAGGATCGATATGATTTACTAGAGGGGGGTGAATAGGCAACTATCAATTTTTAACAAACTAAGCTTGCATAAAGTAAAGGTTAGAAGTAACCACAAGTGGAGCCGGTGAAGACAAGGATGTGTTACCAAAGTACCTTCCCTTTGGGGGGAAGTACGTCTCTGTTGGAGCGGTGTGGAGGCACAATGCTTGATACGTCTCCAATGTATCTATAATTTTTTATTACTCCATGCTATATTATCTACTGTTTTGGACATTATTGGGCTTTATTATCCACTTTTATATTATTTTTGGGACTAACCTATTAACCGGAGGCCCAGCCCAGAATTGCTGTTTTTTTCCTATTTCAGGGTTTCGAAGAAAAGGAATATCAACCGAAGTCCAAACGGAATGAAACCTTCGGGAACATGATTTTCTCAACGAACAAGACCCATGAGACTTGGACCCTATGTCAAGACACAAAAGAGGAGGCCACAAGGTAGGGGGCGCGCCTACCCCCCCCCCCCCCCAGGCATGCCCTCCACCCTCGTGGGCCCCCTGTTGCTCCACCGACGTACTCCTTCCTCCTATATATACCTACGTATCCCCAAACGATCAGATACGGAGCCAAAACCCTAATTCCACCACCACAACTTTCTGTATCCATGAGATCCCATCTTGGGGCCTGTTTCGGAGCTCCGCCGGAGGGGGTATCGATCACGGAGGGCTTCTTCATCAACACCATAGCCCCTCCGATGAAGTGTGAGTAGTTTAGCTCAGACCTTCGGGTCCATAGTTATTAGCTAGATGGATTCTTCTCTCTTTTTGGATCTCAATACAATGTTCTCCCCCTCTCTTGTGGAGATCTATTCGATGTAATCTTCTTTTTGCGGTGTGTTTGTTGAGACCGATGAATTGTGTGTTTATGATCAAGTCTATCTATGAAAAATATTTGAATCTTCTCTAAATTCTTTTATATATGATTGGTTATCTTTGCAAGTCTCTTCGAATTATCAGTTTGGTTTGGCCTACTAGATTGATCTTTCTTGCAATGGGAGAAGTGCTTAGCTTTGGGTTCAATCTTGCAGTGCCCTTTCCTAGTGACAGTAGGGGCAGCAAGGCACGTATTGTATTGTTGCCATCGAGGATAACAAGATGGGGTTTTCATCATATTGCATGAGTTTATCCCTCTACATCATGTCATCTTGCTTAAGGCGTTACTCTGTTTTCATTAACTTAATACTCTAGATGCATGCTGGATAGCAGTCGATGAGTGGAGTAATAGTAGTAGATGCAGGCAGGAGTCGGTCTACTTGTCTCGGACGTGATGCCTATATACATGATCATACCTAGATATTCTCATAACTATGCTCAATTCTGTCAATTGCTCAACAGTAATTTATTCACCCACCGTAGAATACTTATGCTCTCGAGAGAAGCCACTAGTGAAACCTATGGCCCCGGGTCTATCTTCATCATATTAATCTACCAATACTTAGTTATTTCCTTTGGCTTTTACGTTGCTTTTATTTTACTTTGCATCTTTATCATAAAAATACCAAAAATATTATCTTATCATATATATCAGATCTCACTCTCGTAAGTGGCCCTGTAGGGATTGACAACCCCTTATCGCGTTGGTTGTGAGGATTTATTTGTTTTGTGCAGGTACGAGGGACTCGCGCGTAGCCTCCTACTGGATTGATACCTTGGTTCTCAAAAACTAAGGGAAATACTTACGCTACTTTGCTGCATCATCCCTTCCTCTTCGGGGAAAACCAACGCAGTGCTTAAGAGGTAGCAATGCTCCCCAAGAAGCCACTAGGACCACCGTATTCTCCTCATGCCCTCGCACAATGCAAGATATCGTGATTCCACTAGTGGTGCCCTTGAAGGTGTCAACCGGGCATTTACAAACAAAGTTGAGGCTCTCTCCACAACCGAATTGGAGTCTCCCAACACCACCACGGAGTTTCACCACAATGGAATATGGCTCTGATACATCCATTTTGCATCATGTTTTCTTACTGTTATTTATGATGTTTTTATGCATAATAATGCTTTTTGGAGTAATTCTAATGCCCTTTGTCTCATAATATGCAAGGTACACACAAAGAGGGAGCATTCCGGCAGCTGGAAATCTGGACCTAGAAAAGCTACGTCAGGCTACCTATTCTGCATAACTCCAAACAAGATGAAACTTTACGGAGATTTTGTATGGAATGTATGAGGAATATTGGAGCCAATAAGTACCAGAGGGGGCCCTCCAGGTGGGAAAAACCCACCTAGGCGCGCCAGGGAGCCCAGTCATGCCCTGGTGGGTTGTGCTCACTCAGGCCCACCTCCAGTGCCCATCTTCCGGTATATGAGTCATTTTTACCTAGAAAAATAAGGAGAAGACTTTCAGGATGGAGCACCGCCGTCTCAAGGCGGAACTTGGGCAGGAGCACTTTTGCCTCCGGCGGAGCGATTCCGCCGGGGGAACTTCCCTCCCGGAGGGGGAAATCATCGTCATCATCATCATCACCAACAACTCTCCCATCTTGGGGAGCGCAATCTCCATCAACATATTCAATAGCACCATCTCATCTCAAACCCTACTTCATCTCTTGTGTTCAATCTTGTTGCTGAAACTATAGATTGGTGCTTGTGGGTGACTAGTAGTGTTGATTACATCTTGTAGTTGATTACTATATGGTTTATTTGGTGGAAGATTATATGTTCAGATCCAATATGATATTTAATACCCCTCCGATCTTGAGCATGATTATAATTTGTGATAAGTTACTTTTGTTCTTGAGGTCACGGTAGAAATCATGTTGCAAGTAATCGTGTGAACTTGATATGTGTTCGATATTTTGATAGTATGTATGTTGTGATTCCCTTAGTGGTATCATATGAACATTGACTACATGACACTTCACCATATTTGGGCCTAAGGGAATGCATTGTGGAGTAGTTATTAGATGATGGGTTGCGAGATTGTGACAGAAGCTTAAACCCTAGTTTATACGCTATTCCGTAAGGGACCGATTGGATCCAAAAGTTTAATGCTATGGTTAGGATTTATCCTTAATACTTTTCTCATAGTTGCGGATGCTTACGAGGGGGTTAATCATAAGTAGGAGGTTTGTTCAAGTAAGAACAGCACCTAAGCACCGGTCCACCCACATATCAAATTATCAAAGTAACGAACACGAATCAAATCAACATGATGAAAGTGACTAGATGAAATCCCGTGTACCCTCAAGAACGCTTTGCTTACTATAAGAGACCGTTTTTGCCTGTCCTTTGCCTCAAAAGGATTGGGCTACCTTACTGCACTTTTTTTTACTATTATCATACTTGCTTGTTGCAAAATATCTTTCTATCAAACTACTATGTTACTTAAAATTTCAGCACTTGCAGACATTACCTTACTGAAAACCACTTGTCATGTCCTTCTGCTCCTCGTTGGGTTCGACACTCTTACTTATCGAAAAGAGTTACAATTGATCCCCTATACTTGTGGGTCATCAAGGCTATTTTCTGGCACCGTTGCCGGGGAGTGAAGCGCCTTTGGTAAGTGGAATTTGAACACGAATCGAATCAACATGATGAAAGTGACTAGATGAAATTCCCGTGTACCCTCAAGAACGCTTTGCTTACTATAAGAGACCATTTTGGCCTATCCTTTGCCTCAAAAGGATTTGGCTACCTTGCTGCACTTTTTGTTACTATTATCATTACTTGCTCGTTACAAAATATCTTGCTATCAAACTACTCTATTACTTACAATTTCAGCACTTGCAGACATTACCTTGCTGAAAATCACTTGTCATTTCCTTCTGCTCCTCGTTGCGTTCGACACTCTTACTTATCGAAAAGATTTACAATTGATCCCCTATACTTGTGGGTCATCAAGGCTATTGAGGGATCCTGGATTAGGGGGTGTCCGGATAGCCGGACTATACCTTCGGCCGGACTCCTGGACTATGAAGATACAAGATTGAAGACTTTGTCCCGTGTCCGAAAGGGACTTTCCTTGGCGTGGAAGGCAAGCTTGGCGATACGGATATGTAGATCTCCTACCATTGTAACCGACTTTGTGTAACCCTAACCCTCTCCGGTGTCTATATAGACCGGAGGGTTTTAGTCCGTAGGACAACATACAAAACAACAATCATACCATAGGCTAGCTTCTAGGGTTTAGCCTCTCTGATCTAGTGGTAGATCTACTCTTGTACTACCCATATCATCAATATTAATCAAGCAGGACGTAGGGTTTTACCTCCATCAAGAGGGTCCGAACCTGGGTAAAACTTCATGTCCCTTGCCTCCTGTTACCATCCGGCCTAGACGCACAGTTCGGGACCCCCTACCCAAGATCCGCCGGTTTTGACACCGACATTGGTGCTTTCATTGAGAGTTCCTCTGTGTCGTCGCCATCAGGAAGGATGCATCGCCCCGTCTTTAAAGACGGCACCATTGCTAAGGGAGCTTTGGCTGTCAGCCAAACCATCTGGCTAGGTGGTTTTCTTATGACCGCCTGTTCGGCTTCTGCGCCAATGATGACCTCTCGAGCCATCGAAAACAATCTTCATGTCAGCTCGGAACTCGTCGAGCAGTTAGATCCAATGGAGCTCTCCTCCATAAACGAGCTCTTGGATCGCATCACCGCCCTGGGAGTCGCTATGGATTACGACCAGATTAGGCCTAAACCCGATCTGAGAGAGATTAACTCTCCCCAAGTCACCCATCACGTTGCCGTGGTAGAGGGACAGTGCGGCGACCCTTCATCTATCTTAAGGACTAGCTACGTCCTGATTTCCGATCCCTCCAAGCCGGATATCCGCGGAGGGGAGGATACCACTCAAGACCTAAACTTAGAGTCAGGCGATGGGTTGGATTCATTGGACAACATCCAGGAACCCAAATTTTTGAGTTCGGAAATTCCTCGGCCTCTGAGCCTCAGATTGGGTGAGGCTTCGGATTTAATTCCACCCACCCACCCGAACATAAGCGATCTATCCCAAATCAAGCAAGAGCCCGATGAAACAGTACATCATTACTGGGCCAGATTCCTCCTGGTTAGGAACAGGATAAGGGGCTGCCGCGAGGAAGACGCAATCTCAATCTTCTGCAATAATTGCACGGGCAGGGGAATCCTTAACGCCATAAGTCACCGTGATATTACACGCTTCGTTGACTTAGCGTCCATTGTACGAAAGTACTGTGTGATGGAAAGCGCCTGGAAAACCGAAATAAAATTTTGGGACGATCCGGCCCTGAATACAAACCCAGTCCGAAATAAAAGGGTGCATCATCGCCAGACACCCGGGTCAAACACCAAAAAGCAAAAAACCCTCTACAGGGCATGAAACCGTACTGGAAGGATGGCTTAATGGACCCTGTAAAATTCACAGTACAGAGGATGCCACACCAACTCGCAGCCTTAAAGCATGTTGGATACTCCGGCAGGTGGCCAAAATTGGCAAAGATCTCCTAATTCTAAAGGCCACAGAAAGCCACCCCAGAGACACCAATACGGTATTAACAGTCTTCGAGACTTTCGCATCAAATAATATGCGAAAAAGGACACTCCGCGGCCTTGCCGAAGTCTACCAAGTAGCAACAATAAATCCATGGAGTGACACGGCTATTACCTTTAACGCCAGTGATGAACCTAAATTCCGAACAGCCCGAGCACCAGCCGCATTGGTCCTCAGTCCAATAGTGGACGGCTTTCGTCTTACCAAGGTACCCATGGACGGCGGTAGCGGATTGAACCTCATTTATGAGGAAACGCTTCAAAAATGGAAATAGACTGGAACCGCATTGAGCGAAGTAGCACAACCTTTAGAGGAATAATCCCCAGTCGGGAAGCGCGTTGTACACGAAAAATCACACTAGATGTGGTGTTCGGCACGCCGGATAATTACAGGTCCGAAGAGGTCAGGTTCCATGTGGCTCCGTTTAGTAGCGGTTATCACGCTCTGCTAGGGCGGGAAGCATTTGCAATCTTCTAAGCAATACCCCATTATGGGTACATGAAGCTCAAGATGCCCGGGCCTAACGGGATCATCACTCTCACTAGTGATCCAGACATAGCACTCCGCACCGAAAACAAGATAGCCGCACTGGCCCTCGAGGCACTATCCGAAGCCCTAGCGGTTGAAGAACTGACTGCGCTGCGCTCCACGGTGAATAGGGACGATGTGGTACTCGACAAAAGATCCAAGTCCACCTCCTTTAAACCGACGGATGAAATAGTCAAATTCCAGGTCCATCCAACGGACCCCAATAAAACAGCTTCCATCGGGGCACAGTTAAACCCTGATGTATACGCCGCACTGCGAGAGTTCCTACAAGAGAACTGGGACATTTTCGCCTGGCACCCTTCAGACATGCCAGGAATCCCATGCAGGCTGGCCGAGCACAACTTAAATATCCTAAAAGGATTCAAACCTGTCAAACAAGCTCTTCGGTGTTTTTCCGAACCTAAGAGACAGGCCATGGGAGAGGAGCTAGCAAAGCTATTGGAGGCCGGATTCATCAGAGATATAAAACATCTGGACTGGTTAGCAAACCTGGTGATGGTACCAAAGAAGGACAAATCCTGGCGCCTGTGCGTTGATTTTAAAGACCTTAACAAGGCTTTCCCAAAGGATCCCTTCCCCCTCCCCCGCATCGATCAAATTATCGACGCTACCGCAGGACACGATTCGTTGTGTTTCCTCGACGCATATTCCGGCTACCATCAAATCAAGATGGCAGAGTCAGACCAAGCCGCAACGGCATTTATCACACCATACGGCCCATTCTGCTTCAACACAATGCTGTTCGGGCTCAAAAACGCCGGTGCAACATATCAGCGCATGATTCAGACATGTCTGGCAAACCAGATCGGCAAAACAGTGGAGGCATATGTAGATGATGTGGTCGTCAAAACAAGACATGTCGAATCTCTAGTAGACGACTTGAGGCTCACATTTGATAACCTCTGAACATACGACATCAAGCTCAACCCGGAAAAATGCGTTTTCGGCGTCCCAGCCGGAAAGTTCTTGGGCTTCATTGTATCCGGTAGAGGAATTGAGGCAAATCCAGCCAAGATCCAAGCTCTGTCACAATTGGATATCCCAAAGGACCTCAAACAAATACAAAAGTTAACCGGATGCGTGGCGGCTCTAAGCCGCTTTATGGAGCACAGACGAGATCGGGCAGTTCGACACGGGACAATGCAAGGGCCTTAAATCCTGTTAAGACGGCCGAATCCAGACCGATGATAGACTTTATATCCAGGGTTGTACACCGTTACGGCGTCCCCCACAGCATCATCACTGATAACGGCATGAACTTTACGGCCAACGAGGTAAAACTCTGGTGCAAAAACATGGGCATCAAGCTCGATTATGCTTCCGTCTATCACCCACAAACTAACGGCCAGGTCGAACATGCAAATGGTCTTATCATGAGCGGCATCAAACCCAGATTAGTGCGGTCCCTCAAGGAATCTAACACGCACTGGGTAGAGGAGCTCGACTCCGTACTCTGGGGGCTGCGGACCATGCCGAATCGCACCACCGGATACACACCATTCTTTATGGTGTACGGCGCAGAGGCAGTTTTGCCTTGCGACATAATTCATGACTCACCTCGAGTGCGCATGTACGAAGAAAGAGAAGCCGAGCTCGATCGGCAGGACAGTTTGGACGCATTGGAGGAGGAGCGTGACGTGGCAAAAGCCCGTTCCGCATTCTATCAACAGCAGGCTTGAAGATACCAAAGCAGAGAAGTACGAGCCAAAAATTACAACGTTGGCGAATTAGTTCTACGCCTGCCGAACAAGAAAAAGGATGTCGGGTGGTAGGTGCGACATATGCCAACGGGTGGCTTATCATTGTGGGAGCCAATAAAACATCGCCGGTGCCTGGAAACGGGATAAGGCGAAGACATGCACGCCGGCGAATCTTACCCAGCTTCAGGGCTCTCCAAGGAGATAACACCCCTACTGCTGCTCTGCGGGGTCTCCGCATGGTTACTAAATGAACAAGTAGCTACACAATGCTCCTTGAGCTGTTTGGGTGGAAGGAGGAAGAAGGGCACGGCTAGCTTGCTTCTTCTCCTTGTGTGGTGTCTAAGTCTAGCTTGAGAGTCCAACCCTTTGCATGGGTGCACCGGGGGGGTTATATAGGCCTACCCCCCGGGGGTACAATGGTAATCCAGCTGGGCGCAGGGCCCAGCTGTCTGTGGCTGTGCTCGCCGGCTTCTGCGCCGGCTGCTGGGGCCCGCCGACTGGTGGGTCCCGCCGGCTGCCGGCTCCCTGGTCGACAGGCAGGCCCCACTATCCAAGGCCTGGTCGGTGGCTGGTTATTGTTGCTCCGTGCGGTTGGCGCAGGCTTGGTCGGGGTAAGCGTGGCTACAGTACCGCCGCCCTGGCGGGCGATTACTGTAGCCTCGCCGTATCTTGTCTCCTTAATGGGCGTCTCCCTCGAGGAGGATGGCGAGCCGGCTATGGGGGGCCGGCTCTCCATCAGGCCAACTTGGGAGGAGGTGCGGCCGCCTTCGGTATCTCTCTGCCCGAAGGGGCCCACCGCCTCGGGGGCCATGCTGGTGGCCCGTTGTGGACGGCGTCGGGGCCGCCGTGGCAACAGTGCCGCGCCGGACGGGTCGTGGCCACCCGTACGGCGCACTGTACCAGGCATGCTCCGGGTTTTGGGGGTGGCAGACTCCACTGTAGCCACACCCTGCTTCATCATCGCGGGGTGGACGCGTACTCTGCGGGTACGGCTTTGACCGCTTTATGGGAGCCGGCCTCTTGGAGTCGGCCTTGTCGCAGCCGGCTCCCCGTAGTCGGCCCTCCCGCGACTTCCTTCATGAGGGTAAAGGGCGGGCCGCCCCTGAAGCCGGCCTAGAAGATAGCCGGCAGAGGAGGGAGGCGGCCCCAGGTCTTGAGTCTTCTTGAGAGCCGGGCGGGCTCGCAATTTTTTCTGATGGGCCAGGGGAAGCCGGCTAGGCTACCCATGGCTATTTACTCCGACAGTAGTCCCCGAAGCTGGGCGAACTTCACGGCGGACGGAGGGACGAGAAGCTTGGCCAGCTTCATACCTTGAGGAGCCGACCTTGCCGTCGCGGGCCGACTTTGGAGAACTTATTTGTTTATTAATATGACCATGGTTGACCCGCGGGCGGCCCGCGGGCCCCACGGCGGGCCACGTGGCGGAGAAGTCCTGCCGTCGCACGCGCGCGACGGGACGCCGCCGCAGGCCCGGGCCCGCCACTCCCCGGCCTCGGCCCGGGCGCAGATCTTCTGTGGCCCGAGGGGCCTGCTCGCCTCCCCGCGGCCGTTTCTTCGTGTCTTCAATGCGCGCAATAAACCCGGGGCGTGGGGGAGGTGGGCACGATCGATCCCCACGATCCCCCACGCCACGCCTCCTCGGCTCCGGTGCACGAGCCTACAAGTAGGAGGGGGAGGGGAGAGACAAAGGCTTGCTCGCTCCCCCACTCCCCGTCCCTCCTTGTTCTCCTTTCCTTTCTTCTTCCTCCGCTCCCGACGCAACCTCCCGTCGCAGCCCGCCCACGCCGCCATGTCCATGGCGCTGTCGAGCTCGTGGGACGGCTCCAACGTCCATGAAGATCACATAGAGTTTCTCCGCCGGACCCGACGCCTGCCCGCCGCCAACCTCCTGCAGGCTCGTCTGGCGCCGGAGGCGGAAATCTCGCCGGTGCCAGAGGAAGGCGAGCGCGTCGTCTTCCGCACGCATTTCCTGCGTGGCTTCGGCTTCCCGGCGAGTGGGTTCATGCACTCCTTCCTCGACTTCTACCATCTCCAGCCGCATCACCTCACGCCCAACACGGTGATGCTGCTGTCGGCCTTCGTCTCTCTCTGCGAAGGCTTCTTGGGAGTGCTGCCCACGCTGGAGCTTTGGGCGGAGCTCTTCCAAAACAAGCTCGGCACCATCACCGCCAGCGTGCCCGCCCCCTGCGGGGCCTTCATCGTGATGAAGAGGTCAGGCGAGAACAACCCCTTCCTGCACATCCCTTTAATCCAATCGGTCAAACTCTGGCAAAAATCGTACTTCTATGTCAAGAACGTCGCCCCACAAGGAGACTACGTTAATCTGCCGGCTTAGGTAGCCGGCCCGCCGGCTGGGAGGCAGCCGTCTTGGGGCTTCCGGTCCAAGTCCTTATCTCCGGCTGGGAATGCCGCCATCGCCCGGCTTCGGGTAATGATCCAGTCGGAAGGCCTGCGCGGAGCCGACTTGGTGGCCGCCTTCGTCGAGCGCCGGATCCTTCCCCTTCAGAGCCGGCCCCACATGCTATGCCAGATGAGCGGCCGCTTCGACCCTTGCCGGCTGAGCACATGGGACATGTCCCATGCCGAGGTAGCGCTCATGGTGAACTACATCGCCAACCTCAAGCTCGCCGACGACTGGCAATACGGCAAGGCGCCGTACTCCCGCGCCCATCCTCCGCCCGTGGTAAGTCCTTCTTTCTGTCATCAGCCGGCTTTATGCCGGCCGGCTTCTGACCAGGCGGCTCCCTCTTTTTTTTATCAGAACCCTCTTCTTCCGCCGCCAGCCGGGGCAGCAGGAGTCGAACACCGGTATGCCCCGGACCATACGGTAGACGACACCGACGACCCGGATTTGGCGGCGGACGCCATGGAGGACGCCGCCACGGGGGACGTCGCCGAGCCTGGAGGCACGGGGCTCTCGGCCAGTTTTGACGACTGGCCGGACGACGCCGACGCCGAAGAAATCCCGCGCCACCAGCCGACAACCGATCGCCACAGCGCGGGCTCGTCCGCCGCGCCGGCTGTCGGTGGTGGAACGTCGAAGCACCGGGCCGCGCTTCCTCTCTTCGGCAGCCGGCCAAAGAAAACGAGGGCCTCCGCCGCGGCAACGAAGTGAGACGAAGCGGCGGCGAAGGCGGCCCGTTTCCGGAAGGCGGTGAAGCAACCTCCAGCGGTTTCATCGTAAGCCCTTTGGCCGCTTGCGTGCTTGTTTTTTGTTGTCTTATTTTGTCCTAACCCTTCTCCGATTTCTGACCAGGGGGGCGCTTTCCCTTGAGTGAGGCCCAGGCGGCTCTGTGGTTGGGCCGGGTGCTGGATCTTCAGGGCCCCGCCGCGTGGACCCCCGCGCCGACCTTGCGGAAGCCACGGAGCGGAACGCTCGCGAGGCGCGAGAAGAGAGGGAGGCGGCGGAGCGGGAGGCCGCCCGGGAGGCGACGGAGCGAGCGGATGCGGCAGCCGAGACTCCATTGGAGCGGGCGACCGCGGAGACGGAGGCGGAGGGCATGCGTAGCCGGCCTCCGCTGCTCGCCATCCCCCTCCGCACCATGGACCCGGACATCCCGCTGCCCACGGCGGAGGAGATCACCCCCGATCAGCCGCCGGCGCAGAGGGATGAGCTCTTCGAGGTCTTCGCGGAGAGGACGCCGCCGGCAGCGCCAGCCGGAGCGGGCGAAGGCGGCCAGTCGTCGGTGGTGCCGGAGGAACCGGCCCGGGCCGCACCCGAGGCCGGAGCCGGTCTTGAAATTCAGCTGGCGGCGAGCCAGCGCGCCGGAGGGAGCACGGCCCCACCGGACACGTGCCAAGCCGCGGGTGCCAACCAGACGGCAGAAGCCTTGGAGGCGGCCAGTTCCGCCATGTCCGGGTGGACTCCCAGCGGAGGGAGTGGCGAGCTGAACGTGGCGGCCCAAGGGGTGCGGAGCCGGCTGTAGGCTCAGGCCGCCCTCCTGCAGCAATTTACTCAGGAGTTTCTGTCGACGCGGTCCGCAATCCGGGTAAGTTTTTTACTTGTCGACCGCTCTGGTCCTTTGATTTTTTCCATGGGGGCGCGCTAGCGCACCCACTGGGTGTAGTCCCCGAGATCCGGGCCGACTGCAGCGCAGTCGGGTCGGATCTTTTTCGACGACTATCTTAACTCTGTTTTCTGTCTGATCTTTAGGATTATCACAACTCTCGTGCTGCCGCCTTCAACTCCCAGGCTCGGGAGCTGAGCCGGAAGACCGAAGACCTGGCCAGCACCCGACGTAAGTATATTGCTCTTATTTGTCTCTCGTGGGGGCGCGACAGCGCACCCACTGGGTGTAGTCCCCGAGATCCAGGCCGACTGCAGCGCAGTCGGGTCGGATCTTTCTTGATGACCTTTCCCTTATTGACCTTTTCTCTTTGTCTCTTGCTCATGTAGGGGCCAATGCCGACTTGCGGAGGGAGCTCGGCGAGGCACAGACTGCTCTTCATGCCAGGGACGCCGAGTATGCCGACTTGGTTCAGGAGCGCGACCGCCTGGCCAAGAAACTGGCCGACCAGGAAGAGAGCCATAAGGCGGCCCTGCAGGAGGCGCAGGACGGCGAGGCTGCTCTGAAGGTGGAGTTCGAGATCAAGGCGGCGAGCTGGGCCGAGACGCACCAGGCGCTGGAGGAAGGTTTCGGCCAAATCGAAGATCTGATCGATGGTAAGCCGCCTTTCTTGCCTTTCCACCATCCACCAGCCGCCTGGGGTTTTATTCTGACTTGTGCTTGTTACTTTGCGCAGATTACTTTCCTGGCCACTCCGTCCTCGCCACCCAAGCCATCGAGGCCCATCGCGAGGCGCGCCGTCAGGCTGGAGTTATCATTGCGCCGGATGCAAATCGAACGCTATCGGAGCAGCTCATTGCCATCCAAGCGCGACTGCAGCCGGCCCATCGGATGCTCCGCCGGCTCCAACGTGCCGGGGCGCAGGTGCTGGCCGCGCTCTGGCCCGGCCAGATGATTCCCCGCACCCCAAGTCAGACCGCCGACTGGCCAGAAGTCGCAGTCGGCCGCTTCGAGGCTTGGAAGGTGTCAGCAGCCCGTCTTGGAGCCGGGCGTGCGTTGGAGTTCGTCCGCGCATGGTACCCAGGGCTAAGCCTGGACCAGCTGCGGACTTGGCGGCTGGAGGCCGACGCGGAGCTGGAGGAGGTGCGGCCGGCGATCGCGCAGCGCGCCTCGACGATCACCGAGTGCACCGACACCAGCGTCTTCGTGCCGGAACTTAATGATGACGGCATCGCCCAGCCAGAGGAGTGGTTTGGGCTGAACCCGGCGGAAGGCGAGGACTCGGTCGAGGAGATTGCCTCCAGCGACGAGGGCGAGGATGACGAGGAAGAAGACGGCGGAGACGCCGAGCCGGCTGGTGAGACGACCGACCGCCCTCAAGCCGACCGTGCCTCCAGCAACGAGCCGCGCGGGAGTGCGCCCTCTGCCGGAGGCGGTGATCAGGCCGAAGTTGGCCAGCCGGCCGCTCCTTCAACCGGCACGACCGTCTCCACCGCCCAGCCCTGCTCGTCAGCGGCCCCGCCGGCTTGATCTGCCGTCCCTGTTGTTCCTGCTTTTGCCTTTTCGAACAATTTTTAAGTTTCCGCAATTCCACCCACTGGGGGTGTATCAAACAATGTTGGATGCTAACCTCTCTGGAGGTCCTTTGTGTAAATATTATTGTATGCATGTGTTGGCTTCCATTCAAGTGCACTTTTTATCCTTAGGCTTTTTCCTTTGCCGCCTTCCCTCTTTGGGAAGGCAAGTACTCGAGCTTTCTTGGATTTGAAGCAGACTGAATGCAAGCCGGACGGCCGGCTACTCTGGTAGTCGGTCGGCGGGAGGCGGCAAGCCGGCTTTTGTTATATAAGCCCGTTAGTCCCTAGCCGTTTTTCGTGTGCGCACCCTTTCCGGCTTATGACTCTTGCCAGCCGGGCAGTCGGTTCTTCGAACTGCGCTTTTGGCAAGAGCCAAGCCTGGGTGTCAGCACATTACTTGTCTGACCGTGGGTAGGACTCCTAATATAACTCCAGTCGGCTAGTCTCCGGGTCGACTCGTCGAACCCGGTGCCAGACAAAATAAATGAACAGGCGATACCATACGCATGATAACTTTCATTCATAAAATAAAAGATGGCAGTCCCCGAGTCCTCCTCGGGGAGCCTATTGTTTCGTACTTAATACAAAAGTGGACGTGATACATACTGCATTTTAACTGTAAAATTTCCGAAGAAGATTGGCATTCCACGGTCGTTCCGACTCCTTGCCGGAGTCGTCTCTCTTGCGTGCCTTCGGCTTCTGCGCGTCGATGAGGTAGTAGGAATCGTTGCCTAGAGCTCTGCTGACGACGAAGGGGCCTTCCCGGGGGGCTGCGAGCTTGTGCTGGCCGGCTGTTCGCTGGATCAGCCGGAGCACAAGGTCGCCCTCCTGGAAGGATCTTGGTCTGACCTTCCGGCTGTGGTAGCGGCACAAACCCTGCTGGTAGATGGCAGACCGGCTGAGGGCTAACAACCGGCCTTCTTCCAGCAGGTCGACGCCTTCTTCTCTTGCTTCTTTGGCCTCCGCTTCCGTGTACATGGTTACCCGAGGCGCGTCGAACTCGATGTCTATTGGGATGACTGCCTCGGCACCATATACAAGGAAGAAAGGAGTGAAGCCGGTTGATCTGTTTGGGGTAGTACGCAGACTCCATAGGACAGCCGGCAGCTCGTCGAGCCAACAGCCGGCTGAACGCTCCAGAGGTACGACTAGTCGGGGCTTGATGCCGGACAGGATGAGGACATTTGCTCGCTCTACTTGGCCGTTTGACTGCGGGTGTGCGACGGACGCAAGGTCCAGCCGGATACCTTTTGCAGCGCAGAACCGTGCCAAGGCACCTTTGGCAAAATTCGTGCCGTTGTTGATGATGATGATGTGCGGTACGCCGTACCGGGTTGTTATATCTGCAATAAAAGTCACCGCAGTCGGCCCATTCAGCTTCTTGATCGGCTTCGCCTCGATCCACTTGGTGAATTTGTCCACGGCGACGAGCAAATGCGTCATGCCGCCGCGCGCCGTCTTGAATGGGCCCACCATATCCAGTCCCCAGACGGCAAAGGGCCAGGTGAGGGGAATGGTCTTGAGTGCCGAAGCCGGCATGTGTTGCTTGGAGCTGAAAAGCTGGCAGCCTTTGCAGTGTTTGACTAGCTCTTTGGCGTCCTCCAAAGCAGTCGGCCAGAAGAAACCGTGGCGGAAGGCTTTGGCGACAAGTGATCTTGATGCGGCGTGGTGGCCGCACTCTCCTTGGTGTATATCTCTGAGGATTGCAATGCCTTTCTCCTGCTCGACGCATCTCTGTAAGACTCCGGTGATACTGCGCTTGACAAGTTCTCTGTTGACGATTGTGTATGCTCCGGCTCGACGTTGGACTTGTCTCGCTTCTGTTTCGTCAGCCGGCAGATCTTGGTTCACCAAAAAGTTGAGGATGGTTTGGGCCCATGATGGAGCTGCAACTTCCCCCGCCGCCAATGTGGCTACAGCCACCAGGGTGGGCAGGCTGGGTGATGAAGTGCTGGAGTCGGCCGCCGCTTGCTGTGCTGAAGAAGTCCCCGGGCCGGCTACCGCAGTCCCCGAGCCGGGTGCGGCAGTCCCCGAGCCGGCTACTGCAGTCCCCGAGCCGAGTACTGAATTCCCCGGGCCGACTGCGTGATTCTTCGAGCCGGACCCAGCCCCATCGGGGTTAGGCGGCACGAAGATGGAGTCGGATTCCGGAGACGGCTTGATGGACGGCTTGAGGAGGCGTTGTAGGGCGACGCCGGTTGGTATTGCTTGCCGCATGGAGCCTATTCGGGCCAGGGCATCTGCTGGCTCGTTGTCGGCTCGCGGTACATGGAGGAATTCGCATCCATCGAAGTACCCACTGATTTGCTGCACTAGGAAGCGGTAGCTTGCCATGTTTGCGTCCTTGGCGTCCCAGTCGCCAGATGATTGCTGAACCACCAAATCCGAGTCGCCATAGCACAGGATCCGGCGGATGCCGAGTTCCTTGGCAAGCCGGAGTCCGTGTATGAGCGCTTCGTACTCGGCTACATTGTTGGAGGCGGCGAAGTGGATCTGCAGCGTGTATCTGAGCTTGTCGCCCTTAGGAGAGGTAAGGACGACGCCGGCTCCCAAGCCGGTGCGCATCTTGGATCCGTCAAAGTGCATGCACCAATGGGTGGAATCGGGAGCTGGCGGTAAGTACTGGGTCTCAGCCCAGTCGACGAGGAAGTCGGCCAGTGCTTGCGACTTGACGGCGGTGCGGGGTTGGTAGAAGATCGTGTAAGGGGCCAGCTCGATGGCCCACTTAGCCACCCGGCCGGATGCATCCCGGCTGCCTATGATCTCGGCCAGCGGGGCAGTGCATACGACCATGATGGGATGTTCTTGAAAGTACGGCTTCAGCTTCTTGGCAGTGAAGTACACGCCGTAGCACATCTTCTGGTAGTGCGGGTAGTTCTGTTTTGAGGCGGACAGCACCTCGCTCAGGTAATAAACCGGCCTCTGGACCGGCTGGGCTCGGCCTTCTTCGGGGCGTTGGACTACAATGACGGTGCTGACCACCCGGCTAGTGGCGGCAATATAAAGGAGCATGGGCTCTTTCTCAGTCGGCGCCGCCAAGACAGGCGGCGTGGCCAGCATTTTCTTCAGCTCGTGGAAAGCTTGGTCGGCCTGGTCATTCCACTCTAAGTGAGTGCTCTTCTTCATGAGGCGGTAGAGAGGGAGAGCTTTCTCTCCAAGCCGGCTGATGAAGCGGTTCAGAGAGGCCAGGCACCCGGTGAACTTCTGGATCTCTCAAAGCTTGGTTGGGACCGCCATCCTCTCGATGGCCTTGATCTTCACAGGGTTACACTCGATGCCGCGTTCGGAGACCAGAAATCCTAGGAGCTGGCCGGCTGGCACTCCGAACACGCATTTCTCGGGGTTGAGCTTGATTCGGAACCGACGCAGGTTCTTGAATGTCTCTTTCAGGTCTTCCAGCAGAGTGCCGCGCTTCTCCATCTTCACCATGATATCATCCACGTAGACGTGGGCGTTTTTGCCAAGCTGCGTGAGGAGGCACTTCTGCATGCAACGCTGAAAAGTGGCGCCGGCATTCCTCAAGCCGAACGTCATGGTCAGGTAGCAGAAGGCTCCAAACGGCGTGATGAAGGCAGTCTTCAGTCAGTCATCCGGGTTCAGTTTTATCTGGTGATATCCTGAATAAGCATCCAAAAAGCTCAACAGCTTGCATCCGGCTGTGGAGTCTATCACTTGGTCAATTCTGGGCAGTGCGAAGGGATCTTTGGGGCAAGCTTTGTTGAGGCTTGTGTAATCTATACACATGCGCCACTTGTTATTCTTTTTCAGCACGAGAACCGGGTTCGCGAGCCACTCGGGGAAGAAAACTTCCATGATGAAGCCGGCTGCAAGAAGCCGGGCTATCTCCTCCCCTACGATCCTTCTCTTCTCCTCTGACAGTCGGCGGAGAGGCTGCTTGACTGGTTTTGCGTCCTCCCGCACATGTAATTTGTGCTCGGCGAAATCCTTCAGAACACCCGGCATGTCCTTGGGGGACCATGCAAAGATATCCCGATTCTCACGGAGGAAATCGACGAGCTCGCCTTCCTATTTGCTGTCTAGGCTCGCCCCAATGACGGCAAACCTCTCGGGGTGCTCGGGGTCGAGCTGTATCTTCTTGGTCTCCTTGGCCGGCTGGAAAGATCCTTGGGCATCATACTCCTTGGAGTCGGCGGGCTGGTTTAGCTGCTTGCTGGCCAGGGCCATGACCCTGTCCAGCATCTTCTTTTCCTCGGCAATCACGAGGGATTCGGCCAGCCGGCTGCTGGCCGCGGCGCAGTCGGCGGACTTCTTGTAGTCGCCGGTGATGGTGATGATGCCCTTGGAGCTTGGTATCTTCATCTTGAGGTATGCGTAGTGGGGGACCGCCATGAACTTAGCCAAGGCGGGTCGGCCAAGCAAGGCATGGTAAGGGCTCTCCAGGTCCACCACCTCGAACCAGATTGCTTCCCGGCGGAAATGATCCTTGCCCCCAAAGAGTACATCGATCTTGATCTTGCCGATGGGGGCGCAGGACAAACCGGGCACGATGCCGTGAAACACCGTTCGAGTCGGCACAAGCTGTTTTGCCCTGACACCCAACTTCTCCATGGTGTCGCGGTACAGGATGTTGATGCTGCTTCCACCGTCGATCAGCACACGGGAGAAGCGGGCGGCGCGCGTGTCCGTTGCAAGGGTGGCCTCCAGGACCAAAGCGTAGGAGCCGGGGGACGGCATCACCTCTGGGTGGTCGGCCCGGCTCCAGCTGATGGATTTCTCCGACCAATGCATGTGGCCGGCTGGGTTGGCAGTGGCCATATTGACTTCTTGTTGCTCTCGGCGCTTGCTGCGCCGGTCTTCGGGTTGGCTAGTGAAGACAACGTAAGATGCTTGCTCGTCGGGGAACTCGTCCTGCACGGCGTCGACTGCGGGCCGAGTGGCCTTGGGCGGCGGAGCCGAAGGTGGCGGGCCGGCAGGCGGAGTCGGCGTGAGCCCTTCGCCCTTGGATATTCAGGCGAGCCAGTTACACTTTCGGGTCGTATGGTTGGACGGCTTCGCGCCGCTATGGAACTTGCACGGGGCGTCAAGGGTTTGTTCGTAGGAGAAGGCCGGCTGCCAAGCCGGCCGGCCGCCCTTGGGCTTCTTGGGCGCGGGTCGCCCCTCAGGCGGCGCGTCTTCGACCGTGGCCACCTGCCGGCTAGCGGGAGGCGGCGCAGGGCCTTTGCGCTTCTGATCATTCTGGTGTTGGCGTCGGCTGGAATCCCCAGCCGGTGCTTGGGGCGCCGGATTGAGCACTTTCCCGGACGCGTCCACCCGGAGCTCGGTCTTCATCGAGGAGTCGGCGGTGGCATACTTGTCGGCGATGTTCAGGAGCTCGTCGAGGGTAGTCGGCTCGTCGCAAAGGAACTTGTGCTTGAGGAGGGTGCCCTCTCGGCACCCGGCAGTAAAGTATTCGATGGCTTGCACCTCGTGCACCCCTTCACAAGAGTTGCGGAGCTCGGCCCAACGCGTGAGGTAGTCGCGAGTGGACTCGGCTGGGCCCTGTACGCACAGGGAGAGCTGTCTGGGCTTGGGAGCCCGCTTGTAGGTGTTGGTGAAGTTGCGAACGAAGGCTTCAGTGAAATCTACCCAGCTGTTGATGCTGAGAGGCTTGAGGCTGTTAAGCCAAGTCCGTGCCGTGCCTTGCAGCATGAGGGGCACGTACTTCACGGCAACGCTCCGGTTGCCATTGGCGATGCTGACGGCTGTGGAGTAGTCGGTCAGCCAGTCCTCCGGCTTCACCGAGCCGTTGTACTTGGGCGTGTCTCTTGGGAGCGAGAACCCTTTGGGGAAGGGCTCATCGCAGATGGGGGGGCCAAAGCAGGGCGGGCCGACATCGTCTTCTTCTTCTAGCGCCAGGGATCTGGCCAGGCGGTCGATCCGGTGGCGGGCGTCGTTTTCGCCGACTCCTTCGCGGCGACCAAGCTGGCCGCTGAGAGTCGGGTGCGCCACTGGAGGCGGGTGGGGTATCTCTCTCCACGAGCTCGAGGCGGAGGCGGGGTGCCCCGCCATTCCATGGCTCGGGGGCGGCCGTCCGCGTCTCGCTCGATAGAGATTTGGGTCCGGCTTCGGCTGGAAGCCGGCTCTTTCTCGCGCCGCGCGCGGGTGTTGCTCGTAGTCGGCGATCGGGAAGTCGCACCGTGATCGCGGCGCGGGGGAGGGCTCCCCGCGCAGGCGTCGGCTTCATGCCGCCGAGCGGCCGCGTCAATTAGTTGCTGTATACGCCGCGTCATGTGGGGGAGGTCTTCGGCTTCCAAGCCGTCCAGCTCGTCTACGGCCGCCTGGGCGGCGCGCAGGTTCTCGAGCGGAGTGGCGTAGACCGGGCGATCGACTCCAAGCGTGTCGGTGATGATGGCGCCGCGTTGCCTGACAGCACCAGCCCGGCTTGGGCCAGTCGGAGCCGGCGTGCCGAAGGCGGCGCGGTCAGCTTCGCGCTGGTAGGCCTCGGTGAGGCGTCTTACGGAGGCTAGCCACCGGCCCTCTGCGAGGAGGGCGAGGCGGCGCGCCTCCAGTACTTCATCGTTGGCGTCAGCCGGAAGGGGGGCGGACAAGTCATGGGCCACCGCGCGCGGGGCGTCGCAGGCGCCCTTGTCAGTCGGGCCGTCGTGGCCGATAACCATCACCTCAGTGGTGACAGTATCGCGATCGCCGGCCGGAGGGAGCGGGTCGTTGTCGATCGTGACGTTGGTGGGGAAGGTGTCGTAGGATGCCATGTCGGAGTCGACAGGCATCGGGTCGGTGGAGCCAACCGACACCAAATCCACAGCAGGCTCGCTGGAGACGTGGAGCTGGCCGAGGAGGTTGGCGAGGTGGTCTGTGCCCGCATCGGAGGCAAGATCGTCGGAGATGCGGGCCTTGTCGAAGAGGTCGGCGAGGCTGCTCGCCGCGCAGATGTTGGTGACGCCATGCAGCGCGTCGTGGCAAGCGCCATCGGGCGAGCCGGGCCGGCTACGCTCGCGGGGGAGGAAAAGGGTTCCCGTCCAGAACAGGTCTCCGAACGACGGTGCACCTGGCCCCACGGTGGGCGCCAAATGTCGGGTGGTAGGTGCGACATATGCCAACGGGTGGCTTATCATTGTGGGAGCCAATAAAACATCGCCGGTGCCTGGAAACGGGATAAGGCGAAGACATGCACGCCGGCGAATCTTACCCAGCTTCAGGGCTCTCCGAGGAGATAACACCCCTACTGCTGCTCTGCGGGGTCTCCGCATGGTTACTAAATGAACAAGTAGCTACACAATGCTCCTTGAGCTGTTTGGGTGGAAGGAGGAAGAAGGGCACGGCTAGCTTGCTTCTTCTCCTTGTGTGGTGTCTAAGTCTAGCTTGAGAGTCCAACCCTTTGCATGGGTGCACCGGGGGGTTTATATAGGCCTACCCCCCGGGGGTACAATGGTAATCCAGCTGGGCGCAGGGCCCAGCTGTCTGTGGCTGTGCTCGCCGGCTTCTGCGCCGGCTGCTGGGGCCCGCCGACTGGTGGGTCCCACCGGCTGCCGGCTCCCTGGTCGACAGGCAGGCCCCACTATCCAGGGCCTGGTCGGTGGCTGGTTACTGTTGCTCCATGCGGTTGACGCAGGCTTGGTCGGGGTAAGCGTGGCTACAGTACCGCCGCCCTGGCGGGCGATTACTGTAGCCTCACCGTATCTTGTCTCCTTAATGGGCGTCTCCGTCGAGGAGGATGGCGAGCCGGCTATGGGGGGCGGCTCTCCATCAGGCCGACTTGGGAGGAGGTGCGGCCACCTTCGGTATCTCTCTGCCCGAAGGGGCCCACCGCCTCGGGGGCCATGCTGGTGGCCCATTGTGGACGGCGTCGGGGCCGTCGTGGCAACAGTGCCACGCCAGACGGGTCGTGGCCACCCGTACGGCGCACTGTACCAGGCGTGCTCCGGGTTTTGGGGGTGGCAGACTCCACTGTAGCCACGCCCTGCTTCATCATCGCGGGGTGGACGCGTACTCTGCGGGTATGGCTTTGACCGCTTTATGGGAGCCGGCCTCTTGGAGTCGGCCTTGTCGCAGCTGGCTCCCCGTAGTCGGCCCTCCCGCGACTTCCTTCATGAGGGTAAAGGGCGGGCCGCCCCCGAAGCCGGCCTAGAAGATAGCCGGCAGAAGGGGGAGGCGGCCCCAGGTCTTGAGTCTTCTTGAGAGCCGGGCGGGCTCGTAATTTTTTCTGATGGGCCAGGGGAAGCCGGCTAGGCTACCCATGGCTATTTACTCCGACAAAGGACAAACTCAAGCCCAAGTGGGAAGGTCCCTTCATAATTGACCAAGTCCTGACTGGTGGAGCGTACCGCCTGCGTGATGCATCGGATAACCGACTTGAGCCGAACCCATGTAACGCAGCCCGTCTCCAAAGATTCCATGCCTAGCACCGGACTCTGTGTTCGTCTCCTTCCTCTGTCCATTTTTTATATACTGTCTGTCTTACATTCCTCTCCTTCTCCCCTTCCTTTCTCTTATAGCCTTTAAAGGCTTATCAGATGACGTGCTATTCGCACTCATTAAACCTGGGGGCTTCTTTTAACAGAAGCTTATTTATACGGGCTTCATGCCCAACACATGTGTTACACTTCCGCATGTACCTTTTATTTCACCATTATATGCATCGATATGACTTATGTTTTGGCCAAGCTGGGTTGCCTAGCTCCTGTGCTTACCCCTATGTTCCCGATTATTCGGCTAGGCAGTAAAGGGAGCACCTCTGCGATTGTTACTGCCGGATCAGCCGGATGTGTACCTTAGACTGGGTGAAGCCTAAAGCCAGCGTTCTTAAGGGAATATTCAGTCGGTGACCTAAAATATGATCTTTTCACTTATTTATTTACGCGCCCCCAGATGCTTTTTCCCGCGTCTTTTTCGCAGAATGGGCATGCACTTTAGGGCATGCCTCCCAGGGAAAGGAACCCCTAACGGAACTATTCTCCCTGGAAGATGTTTCTTACTAACCATGTAATATAACATAACTAGTCGGGCACTTGTCTGTTCACGCACTAATGACCCCTATGCCTGGTCTCCATGCATTCCCCGGTTCTTATATAACCGCATGGGAATTCGGACACACTCCGGACCGTCAGGTCCCGAGGCCGAAGCGAAAAGGTTGGCCATGACAAACAATCTACAATTCGGCTAGAAGGCATTATAAATGTCAATTAAATTACATATTCATTTTGACTGCTTGTATTCCTCTTCAGTACCATCTAACAGGCTGTCTAATTTACAGTCCTGCTGGGAATACTTTGCGGACAATTCTACTTGGCCGTATACTAAGCTTACAGGGCTCTCCTTCCCATCGGGCCACACAGGACCGACCTTGGCCATGTGGTTGGGGTCAGCCTTTGTGTACCGCATCTTCACCATGGCCCAGGCCTCCCTAGCGCCTTGACGGCAGGCCAATATCTTCCACAATCGGAAGCACCACCGTGCTCCCTTTAGCTTCTCCGCAAGCTCTCCAAGACCTTCGGGCATGGAGATGGATGGCCACAAGGCCTGGGCGACGCCTTGCATCGCCTGCTGAACTCGCTCGAGCAGTTGCGAGAGCTCGGGAAGAAGGTCACCCGTAGAACCGGGCATCTCCTCTGCAGGACGACCTGTTAGCACACCTACAGACACTACTCTGTTAGTCGACTTCCTGCCGAACTTTTTTTCAAAGGTTCGTTCAAGCACTTACTAAATATGCCGCGCCGAAGCCGCTGATTCTCCTTAACGGAGTCTGACAGCTGGGCACGAACATCTTTCAGGTCGACGCCCAGCTTAGTGTTGGCATCTAGGAGATCGCTCTTCTCCCGCCTCACCTTTGTCAACACCTTCTCACCAGCCTTCAGCTGGCGTAGGATTTGTTGCCTTTCCGGACTCAATCCGGCGCCATCTGCAATTTCATTTGTCAGATTCGCACCCATGCCGTGCTTCGCAAAATACTTATCTTTCGAAGTGTATATTACCAGAGGGGGTCTCCTTGGGCTCCCCTGCCGCGGCTAGTGCGGCCTCAAGTTGGGCTTTGCACTCTTCCAGCTCCTGGGACAGTAGGGAATTCTTTTCTGTAAGAACCTGCATAATAAATGATCCTTAAATCAGTTATTCTAACTGTTTCAAGTCTCGGGGGCTACTGGTATATATAGTATATAATTACCAAAATTTTCTTACCCGTATGTCTTTTACATATTGCTCCGTGGCTCTGGCTAGACCATTTTGAGCGGCACGGAGGTACGCATCTCCTGAATTGAAGGCATGTAATGCCTCTCGGGAAAAACAAGCGTCGCGAAGAATTGTCCGGCGACGCCTGTGGTTCATGGCACTCTCCACCTCAGAGTTGGTAGAAGACGACCCGTCCACATCCTCCATCGGAGGAGCGTCTGGTGCGCGCCTTGTGCTCGCATCCGCCTCCGGACCAAGCTTTGGAGCCTGGCTGGTGGAGGCGCGATTGGCAGCCTCTCTGGATATAGTCCGGCGAGGTCTCTTTGTCCTGAAGAGAGCACGAGTGTTAATATGCCTTGAAGGTATAACACCTGGGATAAGGGGGCGCGCCATACCTTTGCGCTGACGCTTTGGTTCGGATTGCACCTCTTTTCTGCCCACGGGGCCCTGCGGCCCCTCGTTGGCTTGTCGCCGTAGGTTCGGCCTCCTGTCTCAAAAATCTCCCCTGCAAAGCTCGGTTGTAATCAGGAAACTGAAAACACGAGAGGGAGGACCCCTGTTCGGGGTACTGGGACTTCGATCTCAGTTACCTGGGAGGCCGGGATTAGCCCTGGGTAATCGGCCATAATGGCCACCAACGCGTTGTCCTTGCTCAATTGATGGAACACTCCATCAATCAGCTCCACAGATAAGTCTGGATCCTCTTGAGAGGACGGGTCGAGGGACCGTCCTGGGTCCTCGGGTTGTGGAGGAGGGCTGTTTATTTCTTTAACAGCGTGGCGCAGTTCCTGCGTTAAAGTCGTTAGACTGAATATTTAACAATGGGAATATAAAATGGATGGGCAAGTAAACCACTTACCCAGCTTGGGGGATTGTACATAGAAAATCCACCCTGTGGGTTGACGCAGAGAAATTCCTCCTCTTCTCCCTTGTACAAAGCGGACAAGGTCTTTGTTAGGGCCGCAGCCGAATCCGGTCCCTTACGGACGTAGCGGGTGGCGTCGTCCTCCCCGTTGAAATCCCACATGGGGTGGCCTCTGTACTGTAGCGGCAGCACCCCTCGCATGATGCATGCAGCCATGACCCCGATCATGGTCAGTCCGGAATGAGCTAACAATCTTATCCGTGTTGGGGAACGTTGCAGAAAACAAAAATGTTCCTATGGTTTCACCAAGATCCATCTATGAGTTCATCTAGCAACAAGTGATCGGATGCATCTACATACCTTCGTAGATCGCGAGCGGAAGCGTTCAAAGAACGGGGATGAGGGAGTCGTACTCGACGTGATCCAAATCACCGGAGATACTAGCGCCGAACGGACGGCACCTCCGCGTTCAACACACGTACGGTCAGCGTGACGTCTCCTCCTTCTTGATCCGGCAAGGGGAAGGAGAGGTTGAGGAAGATGGCTCCAGCAGCAGCACGACGGCGTGGTGGTGGTGGAGAAGCAGTACTCCGACAGGGCTTCGCCGAGCTCTACGGAGGAGGAGGATGTGTTGGAGGGGAGAGGGAGGCGCCAGGGGCATGGGTGCGGCTGCCCTCCCTCCCCCCCCCCCCCCCCTCTATATATAGGGTCCCCCAGGGGGGCGCCGGCCCTGGAGATCTAATCACCCAAGGGGGCGGCGGCCAGGGGGGTGGAGTGCCCCCCAAGGCAAGTGGGGCGCCCCCCCCCCCACCCTAGGGTTCCCAACCCTAGGAGCAGGGGGAAGGCCCAAGGGGGGGCACACCAGCTCACTAAGGGCTGGTTCCCCTCCCACTTCAACCCATGGGGCCCTCCGGGATAGGTGGCCCCACCCGATGGACCCCCGGGACCCTTCCGGTGGTCCCGGTACAATACCGGTGACCCCGAAACTTGTCCCAATGGCCGAAATAGCACTTCCTATATATAATTCTTTACCTCCGAACCATTCCGGAACTCCTCGTGACGTCCGGGATCTCATCTAGGACTCCGAACAACTTTCGGGTTACTGCATATTCATATCCCTACAACCCTAGCATCACCAAACCTTAAGTGTGTAGACCCTACGGGTTCAGGAGACATGTAGACATGACCGAGACGGCTCTCCGGTCAATAACCAACAGCGGGATCTGGATACCCATGTTGGCTCCCACATGCTCCTCGATGATCTCATCGGATGAACCACGATGTCGAGGATTCAAGCAACCCCGTATACAATTCCCTTTGTCAATCGGTACGTTACTTGCCCGAGATTCGATCGTCGGTACCCCAATACCTTGTTCAATCTCGTTACCGGCAAGTCACTTTACTCGTACCGTAATGCATGATCCCGTGACCATACACTTGGTCACTTTGAGCTCATTGTGATGATGCATTACCGAGTGGGCCCAGAGATACCTCTCCGTCATACGGAGTGACAAATCCCAGTCTTGATCCGTGTCAACCCAACAGACACTTTCAGAGATACCCGTAGTATACCTTTATAGTCACCCAGTTACATTGTGATGTTTGGTACACCCAAAGCACTCCTACGGTATCCGGGAGTTACACGATCTCATGGTCTAAGGAAAAGATACTTGACATTGGAAAAACTCTAGCAAACGAACTATACGATATTGTGCTATGTTTAGGATTGGGTCTTGTCCATCACATCATTCTCCTAATGATGTGATCTCGTTATCAATGACATCCAATGTCCATAGTCAGGAAACCATGACTATCTGTTGATCAACGAGCTAGTCAACTAGAGGCTTACTAGGGACATGTTGGTGTCTATTTATTCACACATGTATTACGATTCCCGGATAACACAATTATAGCATGAATAAAAGACAATTATCATGAACAAGGAAATATAATAATAATGCTTTTATTATTGCCTCTAGGGCATATTTCCAACAGTCTCCCACTTGCACTAGAGTCAATAATCTAGTTACATTGTGATGAATCGAACACCCATGGAATTCTGGTGTTGATCATGTTTTGCTCTAGGGAGAGGTTTAGTCAACGGATCTGCTACATTCAGGTCCGTATGTACTTTACAAATATATATATGTCTCCATCTTGAACATTTTCATGAATGGAGTTGAAGCGACGCTTGATGTGCCTGGTCTTCTTGTGAAACCTGGGCTCCTTGGCAAGTGCAATAGCTCCAGTATTGTCACAGAAGAGTTTGATTGGCCCCGACGCATTGGGTATGACTCCTAGGTCGGTGATGAACTCCTTCACCCAAATTGCTTCATGCGCTGCCTCCGAGGCTGCCATGTACTCTACTTCACATGTAGATCCCGCCACGACGCTCTGCTTGCAACTGCACCAGCTTACTGCCCCACCATTCAAAATATACACGTATCCGGTTTGTGAGTTAGAGTCATCCAGATCTGTGTCGAAGCTAGCATCGACGTAACCCTTTATGACGAGCTCTTCATCACCTCCATAAACGAGAAACATTTCCTTAGTCCTTTTCAGGTACTTCAGGATGTTCTTGACCGCTGTGCAGTGTTCCTTGCCGGGATTACTTTGGTACCTACCTACCAAACTTACGGCAAGGTTTACATCAGGTCTGGTACACAGCATGGCATACATAATAGACCCTATGGCTGAGGCATAGGGGATGACACTCATCTCTTCTATATCTTGTGTCGTGGTCGGACATTGAGCTGAGCTCAATTTCAAACCTTGCAACACAGGCAAGAACCCCTTCTTAGACTGATCCATATTGAACTTCTTCAATATCTTATCAAGGTATGTGCTTTGTGAAAGACCTATGAGGCGTCTTGATCTATCTCTATAGATCTTGATGCCTAATATATAAGCAGCTTCTCCAAGGTCCTTCATTGAAAAACTCTTATTCAAGTAGGCCTTAATGCTGTCCAAGAGTTCTATATCATTTCCCATCAAAAGTATGTCATCTACATATAATATGAGAAATGATACAGAGCTCCCACTCACTTTCTTGTAAACGCAGGCTTCTCCATAAGTCTGCATAAACCCAAACGCTTTGATCATTTCATCAAAGCGAATGTTCCAACTCCGAGATGCTTGCACCAGCCCATAAATCGAGCGTTGGAGCTTGCACACCTTGTCAGCATTCTTAGGATCGACAAAACCTTTCGGCTGCATCATATACAATTCTTCCTTAAGGAAAGCATTAAGGAATGCCGTTTTGACGTCCATTTGCCATATCTCATAATCATAGAATGCGGCAATCGCTAACATGATTCGGACGGACTTCAGCTTCGCTACTGGTGAGAAAGTCTCATCGTAGTCAACCCCTTGAACTTGTCGATAACCCTTAGCAACAAGCCGAGCTTTATAGATGGTCACATTACCATCCGCGTCTGCCTTCTTCTTAAAGATCCATTTATTTTCTATAGCTCGCCGCTCAATGGGCAAGTCAGTCAAAGTCCATACTTCGTTTTCATACATGGATCCTATCTCGGATTTCATGGTTTCCAGCCATTTGTCGGAATCCGGGCCCGCCATCGCGTCTTCATAGTTCAAAGGTTCACCGTTGTCTAACAACATGATTTCCAAGACAAGGTTGCCGTACCACTCTGGTGCGGAACGTGTCCTTGTGGACCTATGAAGTTCAGTAGCAACTTGATTTGAAGTTTCATGATCATCATCATTAACTTCCTCTCTAGTCGGTGCAGTCACCTCAGGAACATTTTCTTGAGTTGCACTACTTTCCGGTTCAAGAGGTAATACTTCATCAAGTTCTACTTTCCTGACACTTACTTCTTTCGAGAGAAACTCTTTCTCTAGAAAGGATCCATTCTTGGCAACAAAGATCTTGCCTTCGGATCTGAGGTAGAAGGTATACCCAATAGTTTCTTTAGGGTATCCTATGAAGACGCATTTTTCCGACTTGGGTTCGAGCTTTTCAGGTTGAAGTTTCTTGACATCAGCATCGCATCCCCAAACTTTTAGAAACGACAGCTTAGGTTTCTTCCCAAACCATAATTCATACGGTGTCGTCTCAACGGATTTCGACGGAGCCCTATTTAAAGTGAATGCGGCAGTCTCTAAAGCATAGCCCCAAAAAGATAGCGGTAAATCGGTAAGAGACATCATAGACCGCACCATATCTAATAGAGTGCGATTACGACGTTCGGACACACCATTACGCTGAGGTGTTCCAGGCGGCGTTAGTTGTGCAACTATTCCACATTTTCTTAAGTGTGTGCCAAATTCGTGACTCAAGTATTCTCCTCCATGATCTGATCGCAAGAACTTGATTTTCCTGTCACGTTGATTCTCAACCTCACTCTGAAATTCCTTGAACTTTTCAAAGGTCTCAGACTTGTGTTTCGTTAAATAGATATACCCATATCTACTCAAGTCATCAGTGAGGGTGAGAACGTAACGATAGCCACCGCGAGCCTCAACACTCATTGGACCGCACACATCAGTATGTATGATTTCCAATAAGTTGGTTGCTCGCTCCATTGTTCCTGAGAACAGAGTCTTGGTCATTTTACCCATGAGGCATGGTTCGCACGTGTCAAATGATTCGTAATCAAGAGACTCTAAAAGTCCATCTGGATGGAGCTTCTTCATGCGTTTGACACCTATGTGACCAAGGCGGCAGTGCCACAAGTATGTGGGACTATCATTATCAATCTTACATCTTTTGGTATTCACAGTATGAATATGTGTAGCACTACGCTCGAGATTCATTAAGAATAAACCATTCACCATCGGAGCATGACCATAAAACATATCTCTCATATAAATAGAACAACCATTATTCTTGGATTTAAATGAGTAGCCATCTCGAATTAAACGAGATCCTGATACAATGTTCATGCTCAAACTTGGCACTAAATAACAATTATTGAGGTTCAAAACTAATCCCGTAGGTAAATGTAGAGGTAGCGTGCCAACGGCGATCACATCGACCTTGGAACCATTCCCGACGCGCATCGTCACCTCGTCCTTCGTTAGTCTTCGCTTATTCCGCAGCTCCTGCTTTGAGTTACATATGTGAGCAACCGCACCGGTATCAAATACCCAGGAGCTACTACGAGTACTGGTAAGGTACACATCAATTACATGTATATCACATATACCTTTTGTTTTGCCGGCCTTCTTGTCCGCTAAGTATTTGGGGCAGTTCCGCTTCCAGTGACCACTTTCCTTGCAATAAAAGCACTCAGTCTCGGGCTTGGGTCCATTCATTGGCTTCTTCCCGGCAGCTTGCTTGCCGGGCATGGCAACTCCCTTGCCATCCTTTTTGAAGTTTTTCTTACCCTTGCCTTTCTTGAACTTAGTGGTTTTATTCACCATCAACACTTGATGTTCCTTTTTGACTTCTACCTCTGCTGATTTCAGCATAGCAAATACTTCAGGAATGGTCTTTTCCATCCCCCGCATATTGAAGTTCATCACAAAGCTCTTGTAGCTTGGTGGAAGCGACTGAAGGATTCTGTCAATGACCGCGTCATCCGGGAGATTAACTCCTAGCTGAGTCAAGCGGTTATGTAACCCAGACATAGTGAGTATGTGCTCACTGACAGAACTGTTTTCCTCCATCTTATAGCTGAAGAACTTGTCAGAGACATCATATCTCTCGACCCGGGCATGAGCTTGAAAAACCATTTTCAGCTATTTGAACATCTCATATGCTCCGTGTCTCTCAAAATGCTTTTGGAGCCCCGGCTCTAAGCTGTAAAGCATGCCGCACTGAACGAGGGAGTAATCATCTGTACGTGTCTGCCAAGCGTTCATAACGTCTTGTTCTGCAGGGAGAACAGGTGCGTCACCTAGCGGTGCTTGTAGGACATAATCTTTCTTGGCAGCTATGAGGATGATCCTCAGGTTCCGGACCCAGTCCGTATAGTTGCTGCCATTGTCTTTCAGCTTGGTTTTCTCTAGGAACACGTTGAAGTTGAGGACAACGTTGGCCATTTGATCTACAAGACATATTGTAAATATTTTAGACTAAGTTCATGATAATTAAGTTCATCTAATCAAATTATTCAATGAACTCCCACTTAGATAGACATCCCTCAAGTCATCTAAGTATAACATGATCCGAGTTAACTAGGCCGTGTCCGATCATCACGTGAGACGGACTAGTCAACATCGGTGAACATCTTCATGTTGATCGTATCTTCTATACGACTCATGCTCGACCTTTTGGTCTTCTGTGTTCCGAGGCCATGTATGTACATGCTAGGCTTGTCAGGTCAACCTAAGTGTTTGCATGTGTAAATCTGTCTTACACCCGTTGTATGTGAATGTTGGAATCTATCACACCCGATCATCACGTGGTGCTTCGAAACAACGAACTGTCGCAACGGTGCATAGTTAGGGGGGAACACTTTCTTGAAATTATTATGAGGGATCATCTTGTTGGGGAACGTAGTAATTTCAAAAAAATTCCTACGCACACGCAAGATCATGGTGATGCATAGCAACGAGAGGGGAGAGTGTTGTCTACGTACCCTCATAGACCGAAGCGGAAGCGTTGACGCAACATAGAGGAAGTAGTCGTACGTCTTCCCGGTCCAACCGATCCAAGCATCGTTACTCCGGCACCTCCGAGTTCTTGGCACAAGTTTAGCTCGACCCGGGCTCCGATCCAACAAAGCTTCGGGGAGGAGTTCCGTCAGCACGACGGCGTGGTGACGATCTTGATGTTCAACTGTCGCAGGGCTTCGCCTAAGCACTGCTACAATATGACCGAGGTGTAATATTGTGGAGGGGGGCACCGCACACGGCTAAGGAACGATCACGAAGATCAACTTGTGTGTTCTAGGGTGCCCCCCTGCCCCCGTATATAAAGGAGCAAGGGGGGAGGCCGGCCGGCCCTATGGGGCGCGCCAAAGGGAGGGGGAGTCCTCCTCCTAGTGGGAGTAGGACTCTCCTTTCCTAGTCCAACTAGGAAGAGAGAGGGGGAAGGAAAGAGAGGGAGAGGGAGAAGGAAAGAGGGGCCCCCCTCCCTAGTCCAATTCGGACTCCCCATGGGGGGGCGCCACCTCCTGGGCTGCTGCCCTCTCTCTCCCCTCAGGCCCACTAAGGCCCCATACTTCCCCGGGGGGTTCCGGTAACCCCTCTGGCACTCCGGTTTTCTCCGAAATCACCCGGAACACTTCCGGTGTCCGAATATAGTCGTCCAATATATCGATCTTTATGTCTCGACCATTTCGAGACTCCTCGTCATGTCCGTGATCACATCCGGGACTCCGAACAACCTTCGGTACATCAAAATACATAAACTCATAATGAAACTGTCATCGTAACGTTAAGCGTGCGGACCCTATGGTTCGAGAACAATGTAGACATGACCGAGACACGTCTCTGGTCAATAACCAATAGCAGAACCTGGATGCTCATATTGGTTCCTACATATTCTACGAAGATCTTTATCGGTCAGACCGCATAACAACATACGTTGTTCCCTTTGTCATCGGTATGTTACTTGCCCGAGATTCGATCGTCGGTATCTCAATACCTAGTTCAATATCATCACCGGCAAGTCTCTTTACTCGTTCCATAATACATCATCTCACAACTAACTCATTAGTTGCAATGCTTGCAAGGCTTATGTGATGTGCATTACCGAGTGGGCCCAGAGATACCTCTCCAACAATCGGAGTGACAAATCCTAATCTCGAAATACGCCAACCCAACATGTACCTTTGGAGACACCTGTAGAGCACCTTTATAATCACCCAGTTACGTTGTGAGGTTTGGTAGCACACAAAGTGTTCCTCCGGCAAACGGGAGTTGCATAATCTCATAGTCATAGGAACATGTATAAGTCATGAAGAAAGCAATAGCAACATACTAAACGATCGGGTGTTAAGCTAATGGAATGGGTCATGTCAATCAGATCATTCAACTAATGATGTCATCTCGTTAATAAAATAACAACTCTTTGTTCATGGTTATGAAACATAACCATCTTTGATTAACGAGCTAGTCAAGTAGAGGCATACTAGTGACACTCTGTTTGTCTATGTATTCACACATGTATTATGTTTCCGGTTAATACAATTCTAGCATGAATAATAAACATTTATCATGATATAAGGAAATAAATAATAACTTTATTATTGCCTCTAGGGCATATTTCCTTCAGTCTCCCACTTGAACTAGAGTCAATAATCTAGATTACATAGTAATGATTCTAACACCCATGGAGCCTTGGTGTTGATCATGTTTTGCTCATGGAAGAGGCTTAGTCAACGGGTCTGCTACATTCAGATCCGTATGTATCTTGCAAATCTCTATGTCTCCCACCTGGACTAGATCCCGGATGGAATTGAAGCGTCTCTTGATGTGCTTGGTTCTCTTGTGAAATCTGGATTCCTTTGCATGGGCAATTGCACCAGTATTGTCACAAAAGATTTTCATTGGACCCGATGCACTAGGTATGACACCTAGATCGGATATGAACTCCTTCATCCAGACTCCTTCATTTGCTGCTTCCGAAGCAGCTATGTATTCCGCTTCACAAGTAGATCCCGCCACGATGCTTTGTTTAGAACTGCACCAACTGACAGCTCCACCGTTTAATGTAAACACATATCCGGTTTGCGATTTAGAATTGTCCGGATCAGTGTCAAAGCTTGCATCAACGTAACCATTTACGATGAGCTCTTTGTCACCTCCATAAACGAGAAACATATCCTTAGTCCTTTTCAGGTATTTCAGGATGTTCTTGACCGCTATCTAGTGATCCACTCCTGGATTACTTTGGTACCTCCCTGCTAGACTTGTAGCAAGGCACACATCAGGTCTGGTACACAGCATTGCATACATGATAGAGCCTATGGCTGAAGCATAGGGAACATCTTTCATTTTCTCTCTATCTTCTGCAGTGGTCGGGCATTGAGTCTTACTCAACTTCACACCTTGTAATACAGGCAAGAACCCTTTCTTTGCTTGATCCATTTTGAACTTCTTCAAAACTTTGTCAAGGTATGTGCTTTGTGAAAGTCCAATTAAGCGTCTTGATCTATCTCTATAGATCTTAATGCCTAATATGTAAGCAGCTTCACCGGGGTCTTTCATTGAAAAACTCTTATTCAAGTATCCCTTTATGCTATCCAGAAATTCTATATCATTTCCAATTAGTAATATGTCATCCACATATAATATCAGAAATGCTACAGAGCTCCCACTCACTTTCTTGTAAATACAGGCTTCTCCAAAAGTCTGTATAAAACCAAATGCTTTGATCACACTATCAAAGCGTTTATTCCAACTCTGAGAGGCTTGCACCAATCCATAAATGGATCGCTGGAGCTTGCACACTTTGTTAGCTCCCTTTGGATTGACAAAACCTTCTGGTTGCATCATATACAATTCTTCTTCCAGAAATCCATTCAGGAATGCAGTTTTGACATCCATTTGCCAAATTTCATAATCATAAAATGCGGCAATTGCTAACATGATTCGGACAGACTTAAGCATCGCTACGGGTGAGAAGGTCTCATCGTAGGCAATCCCTTGAACTTGTCGAAAACCTTTTGCAACAAGTCGAGCTTTGTAGACAGTAACATTACCGTCAGCGTCAGTCTTCTTCTTGAAGATCCATTTATTCTCAATTGCTTGCCGATCATCGAGCAAGTCAACCAAAGTCCACACTTTGTTCTCATACATGGATCCCATCTCAGATTTCCTGGCTTCAAGCCATTTTGCGGAATCTGGGCTCACCATCGCTTCTTCATAGTTCGTAGGTTCATCATGATCTAGTAGCATGACTTCCAGAACAGGATTACCGTACCACTCTGGTGCGGATCTTACTCAGTTTGATCTATGAGGTTCAGTAGCAACTTGATCTGAAGTTCTATGATCATCATCATTAACTTCCTCACTAATTGGTTTAGGTGTCACAGAAACTGGTTTCTGTGATGTACTACTTTCCAATAAGGGAGCAGGTACAGTTACCTCATCAAGTTCTACTTTCCTCCCACTCACTTCTTTCGAGAGAAACTCCTTCTCTAGAAAGGATCCATTTTTAGCAACGAATGTCTTGCCTTCAGATCTGTGATAGAAGGTGTACCCAACAGTCTCCTTTGGGTATCCTATGAAGACACATTTCTCCGATTTGGGTTCGAGCTTATCAGGTTGAAGCTTTTTCACATAAGCATCACAACCCCAAACTTTAAGAAACGACAACTTTGGTTTCTTGCCAAACCATAGTTCATAAGGCGTCGTCTCGACGGATTTTGATGGTGCCCTATTTAACATGAATGCGGCCGTCTCTAAAGCATAACCCCAAAACGATAGCGGTAAATCTGTAAGAGACATCATAGATCGCACCATATCAAGTAAAGTACGATTACGACGTTTGGACACACCATTACGTTGTGGTGTTCCGGGTGGCGTGAGCTGCGAAACTATTCCGCATTGTTTCAAATGTAGACCAAACTCGTAACTCAAATATTCTCCTCCACGATCAGATCATAGAAACTTTATTTTCTTGTTACGATGATTTTCAACTTCACTCTGAAATTCTTTGAACTTTTCAAATGTTTCAGACTTATGCTTCATTAAGTAGATATATCCATATCTGCTTAAATCATCTGTGAAGGTGAGAAAATAACAATATTCGCCACGAGCCTCAACATTCATCGGACCACATACATCTGTATGTATGATTTCCAACAAATCTGTTGCTCTCTCCATAGTTCTGGAGAACGGCGTTTTAGTCATCTTGCCCATGAGGCATGGTTCGCAAGTACCAAGTGATTCATAATCAAGTGGTTCCAAAAGTCCATCAGTATGGAGTTTCTTCATGCGCTTTACACCGATATGACCTAAACGGCAGTGCCACAAATAAGTTGCACTATCATTATCAACTCTACATCTTTTGGCTTCAACATTATGAATATGTGTATCACTGCTATCGAGATTCGTCAAAAATAGACCACTCTTCAAGGGTGCATGACCATAAAAGATATTACTCATATAAATAGAACAACCATTATTCTCTGATTTAAATGAATAACCGTCTCACATCAAACAAGATCCAGATATAATGTTCATGCTCAATGTTGGCACCAAATAACAATTATTTAGGTCTAATACTAATCCCGAAGGTAGATGTAGAGGTAGCGTGCCGACCGCGATCACATCGACTTTGGAACCATTTCCCACGCGCATCGTCACCTCATCCTTTGCCAGTGTTCGCTTAATCTGTAGTCCCTGTTTCGAGTTGCAAATATTAGCAACAGAACCAGTATCAAATACCCAGGTGCTACTGCGAGCTCTAGTAAGGTACACGTCAATAACATGTATATCACATATACCTTTGTTCACCTTGCCATCCTTCTTATCCGCCAAATACTTGGGGCAGTTCCGCTTCCAGTGACCAGTCTGCTTGAAGTAGAAGCACTCAGTTTCAGGCTTAGGTCCAGACTTGGGTTTCTTCTCCTGAGCAGCAACTTGCTTGCTGTTCTTCTTGAAGTTCCCCTTCTTCTTCCCTTTGCCCTTTTTCTTGAAACTAGTGGTCTTGTTGACCATCAACACTTGATGCTCCTTCTTGATTTCTACCTCCGCAGCCTTTAGCATTGCGAAGAGCTCGGGAATTGTCTTATCCATCCCTTGCATATTATAGTTCATCACAAAGCTCTTGTAGCTTGGTGGAAGTTATTGGAGAATTCTGTCAATGACGCTATCATCCGGAAGATTAACTCCCAGTTGAATCAAGTGATTACAATACCCAGACATCTTGAGTATATGCTCACTAACAGAACTATTCTCCTCCATCTTGCAGCTATAGAATTTATTGGAGACTTCATATCTCTCAATCCAGGCATTCTTCTAGAATATTAACTTCAATTCCTGGAACATCTCATATGCCCCATGACGTTAAAAACGTCGTTGAAGTCCCGGTTCTAAGCCGTAAAGCATGGCACATTGAACTATCGAGTAGTCATCAGATTTGCTCTACCAGACGTTCTTAACGTCGTTAGTTGCATCAGCAGCGGGCCTGGCACCCAGCGGTGCTTCAAGGACGTAACTCTTCTGTGCAGCAATGAGGATAATCCTCAAGTTACGGACCCAATCCGTGTAATTGCTACCATCATCTTTCAACTTTGCTTTCTCAAGGAACGCATTAAAATTCAACGGAACAACAGCACGGGCCATCTATCTACAATCAACATAAACAAGCAAGATACTATCAGGGACTAAGTTCATGATAAATTTAAGTTCAATTAATCATATTACTTAAGAACTCCCACTTAGATAGACATCCCTCTAATCATCTAAGCGATCACGTGATCCAAATCAACTAAACCATAACCGATCATCACGTGAAATGGAGTAGTTTTCAATGGTGAACATCGCTATGTTGATCATATCTACTATATGATTCACGCTCGACCTTTCGGTCTCAGTGTTCCAAGGCCATATATGCATATGCTAGGCTCGTCAAGTTTAACCAGAGTATTCTGCGTGTGCAAAACTGGCTTGCACCCGTTGTAGATGGACGTAGAGCTTATCACACCCGATCATCACGTGGTGTCTGGGCACGACGAACTTTGGCAACGGTGCATACTCAGGGAGAACACTTTTATCTTGAAATTTAGTGAGAGATCATCTTATAATGCTACCATTAATCAAAGCAACATAAGATGCATAAAAGATAAACATCACATGCAATCAATATAAGTGATATGATATGGCCATCATCATCTTGTGCTTGTGATCTCCATCTCCGAAGCACCGTCATGATCACCATCGTCACTGGCACGACACCTTGATCTCCATCGTAGCATCGTTGTCGTCTTGCCAATCTTATGCTTCTACGACTATCGCTACCGCTTAGTGATAAAGTAAAGCATTACAGGGCGATTGCATTGAATACAATAAAGCGACAACCATATGGGTCCTGCCAGTTGCCGATAACTTGGTTACAAAACATGATCATCTCATACAATAAAATTTAGCATCATGCCTTGACCATATCACATCACAACATGCCCTGCAAAAACAAGTTAGACATCCTCTACTTTGTTTGTTGCAAGTTTTACGTGGCTGCTACGGGCTTAAGCAAGAACCAATCTTACCTACGCATCAAAACCACAACGATAGTTTGTCAAGTTGGTGCTGTTTTAACCTTCGCAAGGATCGGGCGTAGCCACACTCGATTCAACTAAAGTTGGAGAAACTGACACCCGCCAGCCACCTGTGTGCAAAGCACGGCAGTAGAACCAGTCTCGCGTAAGTGTACACGTAATGTCGGTCCGGGCCGCTTCATCCAACAATACCGCCGAACCAAAGTATGACATGCTGGTAAGCAGTATGGCTTATATCGCCCACAACTCACTTGTGTTCTACTCGTGCATATAACATCAAACCATAAAACCTAGGCTCGGATGCCACTGTTGGGGAACGTAGTAATTTCAAAAAAAAATCCTATGCACACGCAAGATCATGGTGATGCATAGCAACAAGAGGGGAGAGTGTTGTCTACGTACCCTCGTAGACCGAAGTGGAAGCGTTGACGCAACGTAGAGGAAGTAGTCATACGTCTTCCCGGTCCAACCGATCCAAGCACCGTTACTCCGGCACCTCCAAGTTATTGGCACACATTCAGCTCGATGACGCTCCCCGGGCTCCGATCCAGCAAAGCTTCAGGGAGGAGTTCCATCAGCACGACGGCGTGGTGACGATCTTGATGTTCAACGGTCGCAGGGCTTCGCCTAAGCACTGCTACAATATGACCGAGGTGTAATATTGTGGAGGGGGGCACCGCACATGGCTAAGGAACGATCACGAAGATCAACTTGTGTGTTCTAGGGTGCCCCCTGCCCCCGTATATAAAGGAGCAAGGGGGGAGGCCGGCCGGTAATATGGGGCGCGCCAAAGGGAGGGGGGAGTCCTCCTCCTAGTGGGAGTAGGACTCCCCTTTCCTAGTCCAACTAGGAAGAGAGAGGGGGAAGGAAAGAGGGCCCCCCCCCTCCCTAGTCCAATTCGGACTCCCCATGGGGGGCGCCACCTCCTGGGCTGCTGTCCTCTCTCTCCCCTCAGGCCCACTAAGGCCCAATACTTCCCCGGGGGGTTCCGGTAACCCCTCCGGCACTCCGGTTTTCTCCGAAATCACCCGGAACACTTCAGGTGTCCGAATATAGTCGTCCAATATATCGATCTTTATTTCTCGACCATTTCGAGACTCCTCGTCATGTCCGTGATCACATCCGAGACTCCAAACAACCTTTCGGTACATCAAAATACATAAAGGAAAGAGAGGGAGAGGGAGAAGGAAAGAGGGGCCGCCCCCCCCCCCCCCCCCCCCTCCCTAGTCCAATTCAGACTCCCCATGGGGGGGCGCCACCTCCTGGGCTGCTGTCCTCTCTCTCCCCTCAGGCCCACTAAGGCCCAATACTTCCCCGGGGGGTTCCGGTAACCCCTCTGGCACTCCGGTTTTCTCCGAAATCACCCGGAACACTTCAGGTGTCCGAATATAGTCGTCCAATATATCGATCTTTATTTCTCGACCATTTCGAGACTCCTCGTCATGTCCGTGATCACATCCGGGACTCCGAACAACCTTTCGGTACATCAAAATACATAAACTCATAATGAAACTGTCATCGTAACGTTAAGCGTGCGGACCCTACGGTTCGAGAACAATGTAGACATGACCGAGACACGTCTCTGGTCAATAACCAATAGCGGAACTTGGATGCTCATATTGGTTCCTACATATTCTACGAAGATCTTTATCGGTCAGACCGCATAACAACATACGTTGTTCCCTTTGTCATCGGTATGTTACTTGCCCGAGATTCGATCGTCGGTATCTCAATACCTAGTTCAATCTCGTCACCGGCAAGTCTCTTTACTCGTTCCATAATACATCATCTCACAACTAACTCATTAGTTGCAATGCTTGCAAGGCTTATGTGATGTGCATTACCGAGAGGGCCCGGAGATACCTCTCCAACAATCGGAGTGACAAATCCTAATCTCGAAATACGCCAACCCAACATGTACCTTTGGAGACACCTGTAGAGCACCTTTGTAATCACCTAGTTACGTTGTGACATTTGGTAGAACACAAAATGTTCCTCCGGCAAACGGGAGTTGCATAATCTCATAGTCATAGGAACATGTATAAGTCATGAAGAAAGCAATAGCAACATACTAAACGATCGGGTGCTAAGCTAATGGAATTGGTCATGTCAATCAGATCATTCAACTAAAGATGCGATCCCGTTAATCAAATAACAACTCTTTGTTCATGGTTAGGAAACATAACCATCTTTGATTAACGAGCTAGTCAAGTAGAGGCATACTAGTGACACTCTGTTTGTCTATGTATTCACACATGTATTATGTTTCCAGTTAATACAATTCTAGCATGAATAATAAACATTTATCATGATATAAGGAAATAAATAATAACTTTATTATTGCCTCTAGGGCATATTTCCTTCACATCTTATTTACTACCGTTGTTCTAAGTAAACAAGATGCAAAAACATGATAAACATCACATGCAATCAAATAATAATAGTGACATGATATGGCCAATATCACATAGCTCCTTTGATCTCCATCTTGGGGCTCCATGATCATCTTGTCACCGGCATGACACCATGATCTTCATCATCATGATCTCCATCATCGTGTCTCCATGAAGTTGCTCGCCAACTATTACTTCTACTACTATGGCTAACACGTTTAGCAATAAAGTAAAGTAATTTACATGGCATTTCTCAATGACACGCAGGTCATACAAAAAATAAAGACAACTCCTATGGCTCCTGCTGGTTGTCATACTCATCGACATGCAAGTCGTGATTCCTATTACAATGGCATGAACATCTCATACATCACATATATATCATTCATCATTCATCACAACTTTGGCCATATCACATCACAAAACACTTGCTGCAAAAACAAGTTAGATGTCCTCTAATTGTTGTTGCAAGTTTTACGTGGCTGCAATAGGGTTCTAGCAAGAACATTTTCTTACCTACGTGAAAGCCACAACGTGATTTGTCAACTTCTATTTACCCTTCATAAGGACCCTTTTCGTCGAATCCGCTCCAACTAAAGTGGGAGAGACAGACACCCGCCAGCCACCTTTATGCAACTAGTGCATGTTAGTCGGTGGAACCGGTCTCACGTAAGCGTACGTGTAAGGTTGGTCCGGGCCGCTTCATCCCACAATACCGCTGAAGCAAAATAAGACTAGTAGCGGCAAGAAAGTTGACAACATCTACACCCACAACAAATTGTGTTCTACTCGTGCAAAGAGAACTACGCATAGACCAAGCTCATGATGCCACTGTTGGGGAACGTTGCAGAAAACAAAAAATTTCCTACGGTTTCACCAAGATCCATCTATGAGTTCATCTAGCAACGAGTGATCGGATGCATCTACATACCTTCGTAGATCGCGAGCGGAAGCGTTCAAAGAACGGGGATGAGGGAGTCGTACTCGACGTGATCCAAATCACCGGAGATCCTAGCGCCGAACGGACGGCACCTCCGCGTTCAACACACGTACGATCAGCATGACGTCTCCTCCTTCTTGATCCAGCAAGGGGAAGGAGAGCTTGAGGAAGATGGCTCCAGCAGCAGCACGACGGCGTGGTGGTGGTGGAGAAGCAGTACTCCGACAGGGCTTCGCCGAGCTCTACGGAGGAGGAGGATGTGTTGGAGGGGAGAGGGAGGCGCCAGGGGCATGGGTGCGGCTGCCCTCCCTCCCCCTCTATATATAGGGTCCCCCAGGGGGGGCGCCGGCCCTGGAGATCTAATCTCCCAAGGGGGCGGCGGCCAGGGGGTGGAGTGCCCCCCAAGGCAAGTGGGGCGCCCCCCCCCCCCACCCTAGGGTTCCCAACCCTAGGCGCAGGGGAAGGCCCAAGGGGGGCGCACCAGCCCACTAAGGGCTGGTTCCCCTCCCACTTCAGCCCATGGGGCCCTCCGGGATAGGTGCCCCATCCGGTGGACCCCCAGGACCCTTTCGGTGGTCCCGGTACAATGCCGGTGACCCCGAAACTTGTCCCGATGGCCGAAACAGCACTTCCTATATATAATTCTTTACCTCCGGGCCATTCCGGAACTCCTCGTGACGTCCGAGATCTCATCCGGGACTCCGAACAACTTTCAGGTTACTGCATATTCATATCCCTACAACCCTAGCGTCACCGAACCTTAAGTGTGTAGACCCTACGGGTTCGAGAGACATGTAGACATGACCGAGACAGCTCTCCGGTCAATAACCAACAGAGGGATCTGGATACCCATGTTGGCTCCCACATGCTCCTCGATGATCTCATCGGATGAACCACGATGTCGAGGATTCAAGCAACCCTGTATACAATTCCCTTTGTCAATCGGTACGTTACTTGCCCGAGATTCGATCGTCGGTATCCCAATACCTCGTTCAATCTCGTTACCGGCAAGTCACTTTACTCGTACCATAATGCATGATCCCGTGACCAGACACTTGGTCACTTTGAGCTCATTGTGATGATGCATTACCGAGTGGGCCCAGAGATACCTCTCCGTCATACGGAGTGACAAATCCCAGTCTTGATCCGTGTCAACCCAACAGACACTTTCGGAGATACCCGTAGTATACCTTTATAGTCACCCAGTTACGTTGTGACGTTTGGTACACCCAAAGCACTCCTACGGTATCCAGGAGTTACACGATCTCATGGTCTAAGGAAAAGATACTTGACATTGGAAAAACTCTAGCAAACGAACTATACGATCTTGTGCTATGTTTAGGATTGGGTCTTGTCCATCACATCATTCTCCTAATGATGTGATCTCGTTATCAATGACATCCAATGTCCATAGTCAGGAAACCATGACTATCTGTTGATCAACGAGCTAGTCAACTAGAGGCTTACTAGGGACATGTTGGTGTCTATTTATTCACACATGTATTACGATTTCCGGATAACACAATTATAGCATGAATAAAAGACAATTATCATGAACAAGGAAATATAATAATAATGCTTTTATTATTGCCTCTAGGGCATATTTCCAACAATCTGGCCCATCAGGTAACGGACGTCCTTGTCACTTTCCCTCTGAGGGCTCCGTGGACGCCAGCTTAGGCGCTTCTTTAGTGGAGCACTGTCGAACTAAGGGAGGCTGATCCGGACAGGATCCTGCAGCGGGACGTCCTCTATGTAAAACCATTTCGAAGGCCAGTCCTCGGACGCCTTCTTTGGGGTTCCGGATAGATATCCGGTCCCGGCGATGTGCCACACTTCGGCTTTGCCCACTTGATACATCGACCCCTTCTAAGAACGGGGCACAAGGCAGAATAGCTCTTTCCACAGCCCGAAATGAGCCTCAACACCCAAAAACAGCTCGCAGAGGGCTACGAAGCCCGCGATATGCAATACAGAGGCAGGTGTAAGATTCTGTAGTTGGAGGCCATAGAACTCCAGGAGCCCCCGGAGAAACGGGAAATCCGAGCCCTCTTATTAAATAAGGGACGAGGCATACCCGCTCTCCTTTGGAGGGATTAGGGGCACTCTCCGCTTGCTCTCCGCCATTATAAATGGCAAGACCGGCTCGAACCGGGACCATATAGGCCGGGGGGAGAAATCCCTTGGTCTGGAGCGTCACTAGCTCGCTATGCGGGATGGAGCATCTCTCCCAATATCTAGGCTGAGGGCTGGAAGGGCGAAAGGAGGAGTTGCGACGGCTGGCCATGGTGGTATGGACCTTTGTCGGATGCGCTCTGATGAACACTCGCGAAGGGAAGAAGGTGTGGTTTGGGTATAAATCCTCGTCCCCTTAAATGGGCGGCTCATTTACGCGGCTAGGGGTGTGGATGTAAAAACACTCAGACTTTTCATATTTGTTTGACACGTGGGAGACGGCCATTATTGGGCGTAGAAGCCAAGGAGCGCAACATTTACAAGAAACTGGACTTTATTCACCAGGTACACGGGATTTGGAGGAGAACCCGCCTTGCAATGCCGAAGACAATCTGCGCGCCGGACTCATCGTCATTGAAGCCTGGTTCGGGGGCTACTGAGGGAGTCCTGGATTAGGGGGTGTCCGGATAACCGGACTATACCTTCGGCCAGACTCCTGGACTATGAAGATACAAGATTGAAGACTTCATCCCATGTCCGGAAGGGATTTTCCTTGGCGTGGAAGGCAAGCTTGGCGATACGGATATGTAGATCTCCTACCATTGTAACCGACTTTGTGTAACCCTAACCCTCTCCGGTGTCTATATAAACCAGAGGGTTTTAGTCTGTAGGACAACATACAGAACAACAATCATACCATAGGCTAGCTTCTAGGGTTTAGCCTCTCTGATCTCGTGGTGGATCTACTCTTGTACTACCCATATCATCAATATTAATCAAGCAGGACGTAGGGTTTTACCTCCATCAAGAGGGCCCGAACCTGGGTAAAACTTCGTGTCCCTTGCCTCCTGTTACCATCCGGCCTAGACGCACAGTTCAGGACCCCCTACCCGAGATCCGCCGGTTTTGACACCGACAGCTATTTTCTAGCGACGTTGCCGGGGAGTGAAGCGCCTTCGGTAAGTGGAATTTGGTAAGGAAATATTTATATAGTGTGCTGAAATTTACTATCACTTGTTTTAGGACCTTGAAGTAGATGTGTCTAAAGGGGGGTGATTAGACACTTAGTGCCAAAGTTGCAATTTTTAAGCTTTTTCGGTTTAAGTGGAGTTTAGGCACAATTTCAACATTCATAATACATATCAAGCAAGCATGCAAAGAGTGAATAGGCAGCGGAAAGTAAAGCATGCAACTTGCAAGAATGTAAAGGGAAGGGTTTGGAGAATTCAAACGCAATTGGAGACACGGATGCTTTTCCCGTGGTTCGGATAGGTGGTGCTATCCTACATCCACGTTGATGGAGACTTCAACCCACGAAGGGTAACGGTTGCGCGAGTCCACGGAGGGCTCCACCCACGAAGGGTCCACGAAGAAGCAACCTTGTCTATCCCACCATGGCCATCGCCCACGAAGGACTTGCCTCACTAGCGGTAGATCTTCACGAAGTAGGCGATCTCCTTGCCCTTACAAACTCCTTGGTTCAACTCCACAATCTTGTCGGAGGCTCCCAAGTGACACCTAGCCAATCTAGGAGACACCACTCTCCAAGAAGTAACAAATGGTGTGTTGATGATGAACTCCTTGCTCTTGTGCGTCAAATGATAGTTCCCCAACACTCAACTCTCTCTCATAGGATTTGGATCTGGTGGAAAGAAGATTTGAGTGGAAAGCAACTTGGGGAAGGCTAGAGATCAAGATTCATATGGTAGGAATGGAATATCTTGGTCTCAACACATGAGTAGGTGGTTCTTTCTCAGAACATATGAGTTGGAAGTGTAGATGTGTTCTGATGGCTCTCTCCACGAATGAAGAGGAGGTGGAGGGGTATATATAGCCTCCACACAAAATCCAACCGTTACACACAGTTTTCCAATCTTGGTGGGACCGAATCAACAAACTCGGTCAGACCAAAATAGTAAACCTAGTGACCGTTAGAGATTTTCAGTGGGACCGATTGGATCAACTCGGTGGGACCGATGTGCTAGGGTTAGGGTAAATCCAAAACTCGGTTTGACTGATTACTCAAACTCGGTGGGACTGATTTGGGTAATAGGCGAAACAGAGAGTTGGCCAAGCAAACTCGGTGGGGCCGATTGCATATCTCGGTGAGACCGAAAGTATTGCAATAGGTAACAGAGAGTTTGCAAGCCCATCTCGGTGAGACCGAGATCCCATCGGTGAGACCGAACTGATTAGGGTTTCTGGCAGTGGCTATGATAAGTGAAACTCGGTGGCGCCGGATAGAAATAATCGGTAGGGCCGAGTTTGGCTTAGGGTTTAGGCCATATGTGGAAGTGGGGAAGTAGCTGAGGATTTTGGAGCATATCATTAAGCACTTGAGCAAGAGGCTCATTAAGCAACACCTCATCCCTCCTTGATAGTATTGGCTTTTCCTATGGACTCAATGTGATCTTGGATCACTAAAATGAAAAATGAAGAGTCTTGAGCTTTAAGCTTTAGCCAATCCTTTGTCCTTAGCATCTTGGAGAACTTCCCACAACCTTTAGTCCATGCCACTCCATTGTTGAACTTATCTAAAACATACTAGATAGAAACGTTAGTCCAACAAGAGATATGTTGTCATTAATTACCAAAACCACCTAGGGAGCACTTGTGCTTTCAATCTCCCCCTTTTTGGTAATTGATGGCAACATACATCAAAGCTTTAGATAAAGATATAAAGAACAGCAAGTAAAGCTTTGGAAGGACATGTAACAAGCATAGGCTCCCCCTACATGTATGCACTCATGTAAATGTGAAATATAGAAGCATGTGAGAGCATAACCATGACAGAGTAGGCAATGTGTTACATGTATCTTGGCCATATGCACCAGAGCAAAAGATTATCAAGGAAAATACCTTCATGCTCATGAGTCCTTCTTGCAAACAGTATGTACATAAGCAAGAATTCCTCATACTCATGATTTTGATGCATACACTTACCTTGTAGTCTTTAGCTAGCTTAGGATGGAATGAACCTGCACAAAAAAGGTTAGATAACACAGGTACCTCCACTAGCCAGAGCAAACCAAAGAAGCCACAACAGTACCAAGACTGGGATGACATGTACAGAGTGAGTACAATGTACCACAATGGATTCAACATGTCCCCAAGAGTAAAGATATGCAATGAATTTGACTGATTTCTTTCCCTTAGGTGTCTTGCTCCCCCTGAATCTTACATGGGATATTGGGAGAAGATAGGGAACAGAAAATCAGAGCTGAAAGATACAAATGGATAGAACTTAATGCAAATAAGCACATATGAACATGTCTTTCCCCCAAAAAGACATGTGACATCTCTCCTCTTGAACATCAAGCATCTGGGACATCTGGGATCCTTGAGTATTCTCTCCCCCTGGAAATCTCTTTCTCCCCCTTAATACTTTCTCTCTTGTAGGTTTGGTCCTTGAGACTTTCTCTCCCCCTTGAGCTTTGATGTGATCTCTCTCTCCCCCTTTGACATCAATTTCCAAGAAGGGCTTTCTGGAATCCGTCGTATAGGTTTGGTCCTTGAGACTCAGCACAAAGCAATGGATAAAACGGTGATGCTTGTAGAGGACAAGATTCATTGAGTAGAGCTGGATCAGAGGAAATATAGAACAAGTGGCAAACTGTTTTTCCTGTTGCGAAGTCGGTGGCACCGAGTGGCATGTTTCAGTGGTACCGAAAAGATTCGGTTGGACCGAAAATTACAAATCGGTGAAACCGAGTTCACACATAGAAAAACACTTGTCACCTCAGCTCACTAGACATGTAGGATCTCACAAAGATTTGCAATGAATTATCTGAAGGATTTGCAAGGAATTGAATGCAGAAAATGCAGAACAAAAACAAAAAAGAAAAGAGAAGAAACTGAAGGATCTAGATGAAGTTGAAAAAAGAGAAAGAAGAAAATAAACATGCATGAGACAAATGCAATAACACAAAAAGAACACAAGAGAACTTCATCTAGAGTTGGGCGGTGACATAGTCACCTATGTTAGAATATATTGACTTAGGAGTCAAGTGAGAACACTTGATCATAGGTCATACTCATCGTTTAAGCTCAAAATGGGGTTACCATTTTTCGTTTAAGCATCTTGATGTATTCACATCTTGTTGAGTTGCTTTGACTCATGTCTTGGAGCAAAGCTTCTCTAAGATGGAATAACATACCTTGGGTGGTGGTGTAGTTCTTGCTCATGTAGTTGAACTTGTGTGGGTGCTCAAGGTTGACGTAGCTCATCAAGAGTTGGGAGCACCACTTGGAGTTTGAGTTCATCTACCTACATGGGTTAGTTCTTGCAAGGAAGAGCACTTGTGTATCCAAAAATGACAATCATGAAGCTCAACATAGAATTTGTCAAAGGATATGTTTGAATGGTTTTGTGCTTCCTTGTCTTCAACCACCATTGTGTAGAGACTTGGTGATGTAGAGATTGCTCAAGATGTGAGTGAGTCGCAATCTCATGGAATTAGATTCAACCAAGCACCTACATGGGTTAGAAAACATGCAAGGTACAAATATATCCAAGACATAAGATAGTCATTATAAGAGATATATCATGGATTAGTCATAAGCTCATGTCTTGCATGTATCCAATGGAGTTCCTACTCCAAGTTCGAAGCATCAATAATGTTCAATTCACCTCTCAACCTGCAAAACACTTTCTCATCAAGAGGTTTAGTAAATATATCCGCTAATTGCTTATCGGTACGAACATGCTTAAGATCAATGTCACCCTTAGCAACATGGTCTCGAATGAAATGATGACGAACTTCAATATGCTTAGTTCGAGAATGTTGTACAGGATTATGACCAATTTTGATAGCAGTTTCATTGTCACAAAGTAGTGGAACATGTTTCACATAGATCCCATAATCTTTAAGAGTTTGGGTCATCCAAAGTAATTGAGCACAACATGAACTAGCGGCAATGTATTCCGCTTCAGCGGTGGATAAGGATACCGAGTTTTGTTTCTTGGAAGACCAAGACACAAGAGATCTACCGAGAAATTGACAAGTACCCGAAGTAGATTTTCTATCAACCTTGTCCCCAGCATAATCCGAGTCGGAATAGCCAACAAGATCAAAAGAAGACCTCTTAGGATACCAAATGCCAAAGTTTGGTGTATGAATTAAGTATCTCACTATCCTTTTCACGGCCTTAAGATGACATTCTTTAGGAGCAGCTTGATAATGTGCACACATGCACACACACTTAGCATAATGTTGGGACGTGAAGCACATAGGTATAACAAAGAACCAATCATAGAGCGATAAACCTTTTGATCAACTGGTTCACCATCTTTGGTCAAATCAAGATGTCCACTAGTAGGCATGGGTGTGGGCATACCTTTGCTTTCTTGCATATTGAACTTCTTGAATAAGTCCTTGGTGTACTTCGTTTGAGAGACAAATGTACCTTCCTTAGTTTGCTTGATTTGGAAACCGAGAAAGAATTTGAGTTCACTCATCATAGACATCTCAAACTTCTCTGACATTAGCTTTCCAAACTTTTCACTAAAGAGAGGGTTGGGTTAACCAAATATGATATCATCAACATAAATTTGGCATACAAATAGTTCTCCATTAACCCTTTTAGTAAAAAGAGTAGAATCAATTTTACCAATTTCAAAACCACTTGCAATAAGAAACTAGGTCAAGCATTTATACCATGCTCTAGGAGCTTGTTTAAGACCATAAAGAGCCTTGTGAAGTTTGTAAACATGATTTGGTTTCTTAGGATTGATAAAGCCGGGAGGTTGTTTGACATAAACTTCCTCCTCTATTTCACCATTTAGAAAAGCACTTTTAATGTCCATTTGGTACAAGGTGATATTATGGTGATTAGCATAGGCAAGTAAGATGCGAATGGACTCAAGTCTAGCAACGGGAGCATATGTCTCACCATAGTCCATACCTTCGACTTGTGTGTACCCTTGGGCGACGAGACGTGCTTTGTTGCGAACCACTTGTCCATCTTCATCTTGCTTGTTGCGAAACACCCATTTGGTACCAATGATGTTGTGGTTGTTGTCGGGCTTCTCAACCAATGTCCAAACTTGGTTTCTCTCAAAGTTGTGTAGCTTTTCATGCATAGCGTTTATCCAATCCGAATCTTCCAATGCTTCTTCAACCTTCATAGGTTCAATGCTAGAGATGAATGAATAGTTTTCACAAAAGTTAGCTAAATGAGTCTTTGAGCGAGTGATTCTCCCGGTTTGTATATCACTGAAGATTTGCTCGACGGGATGATCTTTGGCAATTCTTGCTCGAACTCGTGAGAGCTTTTGATTGGGTCTTTGTTGAACATCTTCTTCGTCTTGTTCTTCTTCTTAGCCTTCTTCATTGTTGACGTTGTCGTTCTCTTGTCGTGGTGGAGAAGGAGGTTGTTGATGTTCGTCTTGATGCATTTCCTTGTCTTCTTCATCTTGGTGTGTCCCACTTGTGGATGCTTCCGTATCAATTCTTGGTTCACCTTGTCGTGAAGTAGAAGCTTCCACTTGGACGGACGAGGTACTCTCCTTCACCTCCGTTGGACGAATTTTGCCAATAGACAAGTCTTGGATTGCTTCTGAAGGGTCTTTGTCTCCTACATCGATTGGCAATTGCTCTACTTGCGAGCCATTAGATTCATCAAACTTCACATCTACCGTCTCTTCAACCTTTCGGGTGAAATTGTTGTAGACACGGTAAGTGTGAGAGTTTGACCCATAACCAAGTAGAAAACCTTCATGAGATTTAGGAGCAAACTTTGAACGACGATGCTTGTCAAGAATGTAGCACTTTGAGCCGAATACTCGAAAGTATCCAACTTGGGGTTTGTTACCGGTGAGGAGCTCGTATGCCGTCTTGCCGAGTAGCTTGTGAAGATACAAGCGATTTGTTGCATGACAAGCTGTCTCAACCGCTTCTGCCCAAAAGTGCTTTGGCGTCTTTTATTCATCAAGCATCCTTCTTGCCATTTCGATGAGCGTCCGGTTCTTCCTCTCAACAACTCCATTTTGTTGAGGTGTGTACGTAGCCGAGAACTCGTGTGAAATCCCTTCTTCGTCAAGAAAGGTGTCCACATTTGCGTTCTTGAACTCCGTTCCGTTGTCACTCCGAACCTTCTTGATCTTCACGTCAAACTGATTTTGGACCTTCCTAGCAAAGTTTTTGAAGATCTTCTGGACCTACGACTTGTCATTAAGAAAGAACACCCACGTAAATCTTGAAAAATCATCAACTATAACTAGACCAAAAGAATTTCCACCGAGACTCTTGTAGGCGTTGGGACCAAAAAGATCCATATGAAGTAGCTCGAGTGGCCTCCTTGTGGTCATGATGTTCTTCACGGGATGCCTTCCTCCAACCTGTTTACCTGCTTGACAAGCACTGCAAAGTCTATCCTTATCAAATATGACATCGTTAACTCCAAGGATATGATTTCCTTTAATAAGCTTGTCAAGGTTTCTCATGCCAACGTGACCTAGTCGTCTATGCCACAACCAACCTTTTGAGGATTTAGCAATAAAGCAAGTTTTAGGTTGTGCCTTTTTAGAGAAATTGACAATGTAAAGATCACCTCTACGCATACCGGTAAATACCATTTTATGATTGTCTCGACGAAAGACTTGGCAATCTACCTCAGTAAATAGGACATTCAAACCGAAATCAGCAAGTCTAGATACTGAAAGTAAGTTGTAGCCGAGAGATTCAATGAGCATGACATTTTGAATGGAACTATCATGTGAGATGGCCACCTTACCAAGGCCAACCACTTTACCCTTTGAATTATCACCAAAGGTGACATATTTTCGAGGGCCGTCATTTTCAGCAAGCTCACGGAACATCTCTTCATCTCCGGTCATATGATCAGTACATCCACTATCAAGAACCCATTCCTTTCCTCCTGACGCATATCCCCGAAGATTTGCCGTAAGACCAAAATGTCTCATTGCATCATCAAGATCGAAGTCACTGTCATCATCATCATCATCATAGTATCCATGTTCACCATGATCTTGTGACTCATCATTTCCTCGAGAGGGTAATTCATTAGATAAATGATCGTCAAAGTAGTCACTTTTATGAATTCTTATAGCTTCGGATATAATAATTCCAACATCTCCCTTAGCATGCTTGAGATTGGTAAGCTCAAATAGACAATCACCAAAACTAGGATCACTAGAGTTCATCTTACTCAAGGCAATAGATTTATGGAGAATTTCATCCAAATTTTTCAAGGAATGATCGGGAAATCGTTCCTCAAGAAATTTCCATATAGTGTAGGCACAATTAAGAGTATGCAAACTAGCAATCAAATTTTTGGGCAATCCTCTAATGATGAGCTCAATAGTTCTAAGATTGCGAATCATGTCAATATCTTCATCTAGGATAGGATGCAAAGGATCAATATGAGGTGCACAAGGGCTAGCAATATACTTGTTCAAATGATATTGATTGAAAATTACAAGCATCTCATTTTTCCACTCATGAAAATACTCTCCATCAAGAATAGGCACTCTATGTCTAAGACTCCCTAAAGTAGACACATCCATCTTCCTCCAAAGGTGATTAAAGAAAGGCAATGGAGACCAAAGCTCTGATACCACTTGTAGGACCTTGAAGTAGATGTGTCTAAAGGGGGGGTGATTAGACACTTAGTGCCAAAGTTGCAATTTTTAAGATTTTTCGGTTTAAGTGGAGTTTAGGCACAATTTCAACATTATAATACATATCAAGCAAGCATGCAAAGAGTGAATAGGCAGCGGAAAGTAAAGCATGCAACTTGCAAGAATGTAAAGGGAAGGGTTTGGAGAATTCAAACGCAATTGGAGACACGGATGTTTTCCCGTGGTTCGGATAGGTGGTGCTATCCTACATCCACGTTGATGGAGACTTCAACCCACGAAGGGTGACGGTTGCGCGAGTCCACGGAGGGCTCCACCCACGAAGGGTCCACGAAGAAGCAACCTTGTCTATCCCACCATGGCCATCGCCCATGAAGGACTTGCCTCACTAGCGGTAGATCTTCATGAAGTAGGCGATCTCCTTGCCCTTACAAACTCCTTGGTTCAACTCCACAATCTTGTCGGAGGCTCCCAAGTGACACCTAGCCAATCTAGGAGACACCACTCTCCAAGAAGTAACAAATGGTGTGTTGATGATGAACTCCTTGCTCTTGTGCTTCAAATGATAGTTCCCCAACACTCAACTCTCTCTCATAGGATTTGGATCTGGTGGAAAGAAGATTTGAGTGGAAAGCAACTTGGGGAAGGCTAGAGATCAAGATTCATATGGTAGGAATGGAATATCTTGGTCTCAACACATGAGTAGGTGGTTCTTTCTCAGAACATATGAGTTGGAAGTGTAGATGTGTTCTGATGGCTCTCTCCACGAATGAAGAGGAGGTGGAGGGGTATATATAGCCTCCACACAAAATCCAACTGTTACACACAGTTTTCCAATCTCGGTGGGACCGAATCAACAAACTCGGTCAGACCGAAATAGTAAACCTAGTGACCGTTAGAGATTTTCGGTGGGACCGACTGGATCAACTCGGTGGGACCGATGTGCTAGGGTTAGGGTAAATCCAAAACTCGGTTTGACCAATTACTCAAACTCGGTGGGACCGATTTGGGTAATAAGCGAAACAGAGAGTTGGCCAAGCAAACTCGGTGGGGCCGATTGCATATCTCGGTGAGACCGAAAGTATTGCAATAGGTAACAGAGAGTTTGCAAGCCCATCTCGGTGAGACCGAGATCCCATCGGTGAGACCGAACTGATTAGGGTTTCTGGCAGTGGCTATGACAAGTGAAACTCGGTGGCGCCGGATAGAAATAATCGACAGGGCCGAGTTTGGCTTAGGGTTTAGGCCATATGTGGAAGTGGAAAAGTAGCTGAGGATTTTGGAGCATATCATTAAGCACTTGAGCAAGAGGCTCATTAAGCAACACCTCATCCCTCCTTGATAGTGTTGGCTTTTCCTATGGACTCAATGTGATCTTGGATCACAAAAATGAAAAATGAAGAGTCTTGAGCTTTAACTTTAGCCAATCCTTTGTCCTTAGCATCTTGGAGAACTTCCCACAACCTTTAGTCCATGCCACTCCATTGTTGAACTTATCTGAAACATACTAGATAGAAACGTTAGTCCAACAAGAGATATGTTGTCATTAATTACCAAAACCACCTAGGGAGCACTTGTGCTTTCACTTGTTACTATGGAAAACAATCCTTTGAGGGGTTTGTTCGGGATATCTTCACCTCGACCGGAACCACAATTAGCTACCCCTCAACCTACTGCACCTACTGAAAATATTGAATATGAAATTCCTTCGGGTATGATAGAACAACTGCTAGCTAATTCTTATGTGGGAGATGGTGAAAGATCGTGGATGTCGCCTAGAGGGGGGGTGAATAGGCGTTTTAAAATAATTACGGTTTAGGCTTGAACAAATGCGGAATAAACCTAGCGGTTAATTTGTCAAGCACAAAACCTAAAACAACTAGGCTCACCTATGTGCACCAACACTTATGCTAAGCAAGATAAGCAACTATGTGACAGCAAGATATATGACAAGAAACAATATGGCTATCACAAAGTAAAGTGCATAAGTAAAGGGCTCGGGTAAGAGATAACCGAGGCACGAGGAGACGATGATGTATCCCGAAGTTCACACCCTTGCGGATGCTAATCTCCGTTTGGAGCGGTGTGGAGGCACAATGCTCCCCAAGAAGCCACTAGGGCCACCGTAATCTCCTCACGCCCTCGAACAATGCAAGATGCCGTGATTCCACTAAGGGACCCTTGAGGGCGGTCACCGAACCCGTACAAATGGCAACCCTTGGGGGCGGTCACCGAACCCGTACACTTTGGCAACCCTTGGGGGCGGTCACCGGTACCCGTCAAATTGCTCGAGGTGATCTCCACAACCTAATTGGAGACCCCGACGCTTGCCCGGAGCTTTGCACCACAATGATTGAGCTCCGAACACCAACAACCGTCTAGGGCACCCAAGCACCCAAGAGGAACAAGCTCAAGGGTACCAAGCACCCAAGAGTAATAAGCTTCTCAACTTGTAACTTCCACGTATCACGTGGAGAACTCAAACCGATGCACCAAATGCAATGGCAAGGGCACACGGAGTGCCCAAGTCCTTCTCTCCCAAATCCCACCAAAGCAACTAATGCTAGGGAGGAAAATGAGAGGAAGAACAAAAGGAGAACACCAAGAACTCCAAGATCTAGATCCAAGGGGTTCCCCTCACATAGAGGAGAAAGTGATTGGTGGAAATGTGGATCTAGATCTCCTCTCTATTTTCCCTCAAAAACTAGCAAGAATCCATGGAGGGATTGAGAGTTAGCACGCTCGAAGAAGGTCAACAATGGGGGAAGAACACGAGCTCAAAGGATTGGGTTCAATGGGGAAGAAGACCCCCTTTTATAGGAGGGGGAAAATCCAACCGTTATCCCCCACACAGCCCCGCAGAGAGCGGTACTACCGCTGAGGTAGAGCGGTACTGCCGCCCTCAAACGGTACTACCGCTCCCCCTCAGCAGTACTACCGCGCCAGAAGAGAAGGGCTGGGGCAGGGGCCCAGGGCGGTACTACCGCTCTCAAGCAGTACTGCCACCACTACTGCCGCAGCTAGTACCGCAAAACCCGACACGAGAAAAAGCGCGCAAGAATCGAAGCGGAAGGAGCACCATGCCACCACGGTACTGCGGCTGAGCCCAGCAAGCGGTACTACCGCTACAGACGCAGTGACAGGACGGTAGTAGCACGGAACCGCAGAGGTACTGCCGCTGAGGCCACCCAGCGGTACTACCGCTCCGGGGAGCGGTACTACCGCTTAGGGAGTCTCAGCCGCACTACCGCTGTGGGCCGCGGTACTACCGCTGGGTCCAGGAGAAAAACCATACTCCAGAAAACCAGAACTGCCATAACTTCTGCATATGAGCTCCGAATTGAACAAACTCAAGCTTGTTGAAAACAAGACGACGAGTAGCATCAAAACAGCGACTGGTTATAGTAAGAAGAGGCAGGGGAGGTATGCCAACAAATAGAGGAGTGAAACCTCCAGCCGAGAAGAACCGGCAAAACCTCCAACATCGAAAACATCATAGAAGATGCATGCGAACTCCGTTTTCGATGAACTCAAGCTTGTCATCAAGATGACCATAAGCTCTAAGACTCACAAAGAGAACCAAACAAGAACCAAGAAAGATGATGCAAGGATGCAATGGTTTGAGCTCTCAGCGAACGATACGATCAAGCTACTCATCGAGAGCCCCCCTTGATAGTACGGCAATCGATCCTATAACCCGGTCTCCCAACTACCATCATGAGACCGGTAAAATAGAAAACCTACCAAGGGCAAACCTGAAGGAAATATGACCTAGAGGCAATAATAAAGTTATTATTTATTTCCTTATATCATGATAAATGTTTATTATTCATGCTAGAATTGTATTAACCGGAAACATAATACATGTGTGAATACATAGACAAACAGAGTGTCACTAGTATGCCTCTACTTGACTAGCTTGTTAATCAAAGATGGTTATGTTTCCTAACCATGAACAAGGAGTTGTTATTTGATTAACGAGGTCGCATCATTAGTTGAATGATCTGATTGACATGACCCATTCCATTAGCTTAGCACCCGATCGTTTAGTATGATGCTATTGCTTTCTTCATGACTTATACATGTTCCTTTAACTATGAGATTATGCAACTCCCGTTTACCAGAGGAACACTTTGGGTACTACCAAACGTCACAACGTAACTGGGTGATTATAAAGGAGTACTACAGGTGTCTCCAATGGTAGATGTTGGGTTGGCGTATTTCGAGATTAGGGTTTGTCACTCCGATTGTCGGAGAGGTATCTCTGGGCCCTCTCGGTAATACACATCACATAAGCCTTGCAAGCATAATAACTAAGATGTTAGTTATGAGATGATGTATTACGGAACGAGTAAAGAGACTTGCCAGTAACGAGATTGAACTAGGTATTGGATACCGACGATCGAATCTCGGGCAAGTAACATACCGATGACAAAGGGAACAACGTATGTTGTTATGCGGTCTGACCGATAAAGATCTTCGTAGAATATGTAGGAGCCAATATGGGCATCCAGGTCCCGCTATTGGTTATTGACCGGAGACGTGTCTCGGTCATGTCTACATTGTTCTCGAACCGTAGGGTCCGCACGCTTAAGGTTTCGATGACAGTTATATTATGAGTTTATGAGTTTTGATGTACCGAAGGAGTTCGGAGTCCCGGATGAGATCGGGGACATGACGAGGAGTCTCGAAATGGTCGAGACGTAAAGATCGATATATTGGACGACTATATTCGGACATCGGAAAGGTTCCGAGTGATTCGGGTATTTTCGGAGGTACCGGGGAGTTACGGGAATACGGGGAAGAGTAATGGGCCTTGATGGGCTTTAGTGGGAAGAGGAAAAGGCTGCTGCGCCCCCCCTCCCCTTTGGTCCGAATTGGACTAGGGAAAAGGGGGCCAGCCACCTCTCCTTCTCCTCCTATTCCTTCTCCCTTCCTCCCCTTTTGGTGGACTCCTACTAGGACTTGGAGTCCTAGTAGGACTCCCATCCTGGCCGCACCCTATGCCTTGGCCGGCCTCCTCCTCCTCCATCCTTTATATACAGGGGCAGGGGGCACCCCATAGACACACAAGTTGATCATTGTTGATCGTTCCTTAGCCGTGTGCGGTGCCCCCTGCCACCAAATTCCACCTCGGTCATATCGTTGTAGAGCTTAGGCGAAGCCCTACGTCGGTAGTACATCAAGATCGTCACCACGCTGTTGTGCTGACGGAACTCTTCCTCGACGCTTTGCTGGATCGGAGCCCGAGGATCGTCATCGAGCTGAACGTGTGCTAAGAACTCGGAGGTGCCGGAGTAACGGTGCTTGGATCGGTCGGATCGGGAAGAAGACGTACGACTACTTCCTCTACGTTGTGAGATCGCTTCCGCAGTCGGTCTGCGTTGGTACGTAGACAACACTCTCCCCCTCGTTGCTATGCATCACCATGATCTTGCGTGTGCGTAGGAAAATTTTCAAAATTACTACGTTCCCCAACAGTGGCATCCGAGCCAGGTTTTATGGTTTGATGTTATTTGCACGAGTAGAACACAAGTGAGTTGTGGGCGATACAAGTCATACTGCCTATCAGCATGTCATACTTTGGTTCGGCGGTATTGTTCGACGAGACGACCCGGACCAACCTTACGCGTACGCTTACGCGAGACCGGTTCCCTCGACGTGCTTTGCACATAGATGGCTTGCGGGCGACTGTCTCTCCAACTTTAGTTGAACCGAGTGTGGCTACGCCCGGTCCTTGAGAAGGTTAAAACGGAGTCTATTTGACAAACTATCGTTGTGGTTTTGATGCGTAGGTGAGATGAGTTCTTGCTTAAGCCCGTAGCAGCCACGTAAAACTTGCAACAACAAAGTAGAGTACATCTAACTTGTTTTTGCAGGGCATGTTGTGATGTGATATGGTCAAAGCATGATGCTGATTTTATTGTATGAGATGATCATGTTTTGTAACCGAGTTATCGACAACTGGCAGGAGCCATATGGTTGTCGCTTTATTGTATGCAATGCAATCGCGATGTAATGCTTTACTTTATTGCTAAGCGGTAGTGATAGTCGTGGAAGCATAAGATTGGCGAGACGACAACGATGTTACGATGGAGATCAAGGTGTCGCGCCGGTGACGATGGTGATCATGACGGTGCTTCGGAGATGGAGATCACAAGCACAAGATGATGATGGCCATATCATATCACTTATATTGATTGCATGTGATGTTTATCTTTTTATGCATCTTATCTTGCTTTGATTGACGGTAGCATTATAAGATGATCTCTCACTAAATTATCAAGAAGTGTTCTCCCTGAGTATGCACCGTTGCCAAAGTTCGTCGTGCCCAGACACCACGTGATGATCGGGTGTGATAAGCTCTACGTCCAAATACAACGGGTGCAAAACAGTTGCACACGCGGAATACTCAGGTTAAACTTGACGAGCCTAGCATATGCAGATATGGCCTCGGAACACAGAGACCGAAAGGTCGAGCGTGAATCATATAGTAGATATGATCAACATGACGATGTTCACCATTGAAAACTACTCCATCTCACGTGATGATCGGTTATGGTTTAGTTGATTTGGATCACGTGATCACTTAGAGGATTAGAGGGATGTCTATCTAAGTGGGAGTTCTTAAGTAATATGATTAAATTGAACTTAAATTTATCATGAACTTAGTCCTGGTAGTATTTTGCAAATTATGCTGTAGATCAATAGCTCGCATTGTTGCTTCCCTGTGTTTATTTTGATATGTTCCTAGAGAAAATTGTGTTGAAAGATGTTAGTAGCAAAGATGCGGATTGGATCCGTGATCAGAGGTTTATCCTCATTGCTGCACAGAAGAATTATGTCCTTGATGCACCGCTAGGTGAAAGACCTATTGCAGGAGCAGATGCAGACGTTATGAACGTTTGGCTAGCTCAATATGATGACTACTTGATAGTTTAGTGCACCATGCTTAATGGCTTAGAATTGGGACTTCAAAGACATTTTGAACGTCATGGACCATATGAGATGTTCCAGGAGTTGAAGTTAATATTTCAAGCAAATACCCGAGTTGAGAGATATGAAGTCTCCAACAAGTTCTATAGCTAAAAGATGGAGGAGAATCGCTCAACTAGTGAGCATGTGCTCAGATTGTCTGGGTACTACAATCGCTTGAATCAAGTGGGAGTTAATCTTCCAGATAAGATAGTGATTGACAGAATTCTCTAGTCACCATCACCAAGTTAGTAGAACTTCGTGATGAACTATAATATGCAAGGGATAACAGAAACAACTCCCAAGCTCTTCGTGATGCTGAAATCAACGAAGGTAGAAATCAAGAAAAACATCAAGTGTTGATGGTTGACAAGACCACTTGTTTCAAGAAAAGGGCAAAGGGAAGAAGGGGAACTTCAAGAAGAAACGGCAAGCAAGTTGCTGCTCAAGTGAAGAAGCCCAAGTCTGATCCTAAGCCTGAGACTAAGTGCTTCTACTGCAAAGGGACTAGTCACTGGAAGCGGAACTGCCCCAAGTATTTGGCGGATAAGAAGGATGGCAAAGTGAACAAAAGTATATTTGATATACATGTTATTGATGTGTGCTTTACTAGTGTTTATAGCAACCCTTCGGTATTTGATATTGGTTCAGTTGCTAAGAGTAGTAACTCGAAACAGGAGTTGCAGAATAAACAGAGACTAGTTAAGGGTGAAGTGACGATGGGTGTTGGAAGTAGTTCCAAGATTGATATGATCATCATCGCACACTCCCCTATACTTTCGGGATTAGTGATGAACTTAAATAAGTGTTATTTGGTTTTTGCGTTGAGCATGAATATGATTTGATCATGTTTATTGCAATACGGTTATTCATTAAAGTCAGAGAATAATTGTTGTTCTGTTTACATGAATAAAACCTTCGATGGTCATACACCCAATGAAACAAGTTCGTTGGATCTCGATCGTAGTGATACACATATTCATAATATTGAAACCAAAAGATGCAAAGTTAATAATGATAGTGCAACTTATTTGTGGCACTGCCGTTTAGGTCATGTTGGTATAAAGCGCATGAAGAAACTCCATGCTGATGGGCTTTTGGAATCACTTGATTATGAATCACTTGATGCTTGCGAATCATGCCTTATGAGCAAGATGACTAAAACGCCGTTCTCCGGAACAATGAAGTGAGAAAAGATTTGTTGGAAATCATACATACTGATGTATGTGGTCCGATGAATATTGAGGCTCGCGACAGGTATCATTATTTTCTGATCTTCACAAATGATTTGAGCAGATATGAGTATATCTACTTGATGAAACATAAGTCTGAAACATTTGAAAAGTTCAAAGAATTTCAGAGTGAAGTGAAAAACATCGTGACAAGAAAATAAAGTTTCTACGATCTGATCGCGGAGACAAATATTTGAGTTACGAGTTTGGTCTTCAGTTAAAACAATGTGAAATAGTTTCACTACTCACGCCACCTGGAACACCACATCATAATGGTGTGTCCGAATGTCATAACCATACTTTATTGGATATAGTGCAATCTATGATGTCTCTTACCGATTTACCACTATTGTTTTTGGGGTCATGCATTAGAGACAGCTGCATTCACGTTAAAAAGGGGCACCATCTATATCCGTCGAGACGACGCCTTATGAACTATGGTTTGGCAAGAAACCAAAGTTGTCGTTTCTTAAAGTTTGGGGTTGCGATGCTTATATGAAAAAGTTTCATCCTGATAAGCTCAAAACTCAAATCGGAGAAGTGCATCTTCATAGGATATCCAAAGGAAACTGTTGGATACACCTTCTATCACAGATCCGAAGGCAAGACTTTTGTTGCTAAATTCAGAAACTTTCTGGAGAAGGAGTTTCTCTCGAAAGAAGTGAGTGGGAGGAAAGTAGAACTTGACGAGGTAACTGTACCTGCTCCCTTATTGGAAAGTAGTACATCACAGAAAAATGTTTCTGTGACACCTACACCAGTTAGTGAGGAAGCTAATGATGATGATCATGTAAGTTCAGATCAAGTTACTACCGAATCTCGTAGGTAAACCAGAGTGAGATCCGCACCAGAGTGGTACGGTAATCCTGTTCTGGAGGTCATGTTACTTGACCATGACGAACCTACGAACTATGAGGAAGCGATGATGAGCCCAGATTCCGCGAAATGGTTTGGGGCCATGAAATCTGAGATATGATCCATGTATGAGAACAAAGTTTGGACTTTGGTTGACTTGCCCGATGATCGGCAAGCAATTGAGAATAAATGGATCTTCAAGAGGAAAGACGGACGCTGATAGTAGTGTTACTATCTACAAAGCTAGAATTGTCGCAAAAGGTTTTCGACAAGTTCAAGGTGTTGACTACGATGAGAGCTTCTCACTTGTATCTATGCTTGAGTCTGTCCGAATCATGTTAGTAATTGCCGCATTTTATGAAATCTGGCAAATGGATAAACAAAACTGCATTCCTTAATGGGTTTATTAAGGAAGAGTTGTATATGATGCAACAGAAGGTTTTGTCAATCTGAAAGGTGCTAACAAAATGTGCAAGCTCCACCGATCCATCTGTGGACTGGTGCAAGCATCTCGGAGTTGGAATATACGCTTAGATGAGTTGATCAAAGCATATAGTTTTATACAGACTTGCGGTGAAGCCTGTATTTATAAGAAAGTGAGTGGGAGCACTACAACATTTCTGATAAGTATATGTGAATGACATATTGTTGATCGGAAATAATGTAGAATTATTCTGTAAAGCATAAAAGGAGTGTTTGAAAGGAGTTTTTCAAATAAAGACTTCGGTAAAGCTGCTTACATATTGAGCTTCAAGATCTATAGAGATAGATCAAGACGCTTGATAAGTTTTTCAATAAGTACATACCTTGACAAGATTTTGAAGTAGTTCAAAATGGAACAGTCAAAGAAAAAGTTTCTTGCCTGTGTTACAAGGTGTGAAGTTGAGTAAAGTCTCAAAGCCCGACCACGGCAGAAGATAGAAAGAGAATGAGAGTCATTCCCTATGCCTCATTCATAGGTTCTATAAAGTATGCCATGCTGTGTACCAGATCTATTGTATACCCTGCACTGATTTGGCAAGGGAGTACAATAGTGATCTAGGAGTAGATCACTGGACAGCGGTCAGAATTATCCTTAGTGAAATAAGGATATGTTTCTCGATTATGGACGTGACAAAAAGGTTCGTCGTAAAGGGTTACGTCGATGCAAGTTTTTGACACTGATCCAGATGAATCTAAAGTCTCAATCTGGATACATATTGAAAGTGGGAGCAATTAGCTAGAGTAGCTCCGTGTAGAGCATTGTAGACATAGAACTTGCAAAATACTTACGGATCTGAATGTGATAGACCCGTTGACTAAAATTATCTCACAAGCAAAACATGATCACACCTTGGTACTCTTTGGGTGTTAATCACATAGAGATGTGAACTAGATTACTAACTCTAGTAAACCCTTTGAGTGTTGGTCACATGACGATGTGAACTATGGGTGTTAATCACATGGTGATGTGAACTATTGTTGTTAAATCACATGGCGATGTGAACTAGATTATTGACTCTAGTGCAAGTGGGAGACTGAAGGAAATATGACCTAGAGGCAATAATAAAGTTATTATTTATTTCCTTATATCATGATAAATGTTTATTATTCATGCTAGAATTGTATTAACCGGAAACATAATACATGTGTGAATACATAGACAAACAGAGTGTCACTAGTATGCCTCTACTTGACTAGCTTGTTAATCAAAGATGGTTATGTTTCCTAACCATGAACAAGGAGTTGTTATTTGATTAACGAGGTCGCATCATTAGTTGAATGATCTGATTGACATGACCCATTCCATTAGCTTAGCACCCGATCATTTAGTATGATGCTATTGCTTTCTTCATGACTTATACATGTTTCTATAACTATGAGATTATGCAACTCCCGTTTACCAGAGGAACACTTTGGGTACTACCAAATGTCACAACGTAACTGGGTGATTATAAAGGAGTACTACAGGTGTCTCCAATGGTAGATGTTGGGTTGGCGTATTTCGAGATTAGGGTTTGTCACTCCGATTGTCGGAGAGGTATCTCTGGGCCCTCTCGGTAATACACATCACATAAGCCTTGCAAGCATAATAACTAAGATGTTAGTTATGAGATGATGTATTACGGAACGAGTAAAGAGACTTGCCAGTAACGAGATTGAACTAGGTATTGGATACCGACGATCGAATCTCGGGCAAGTAACATACCGATGACAAAGGGAACAACGTATGTTGTTATGCGGTCTGACCGATAAAGATCTTCGTAGAATATGTAGGAGCCAATATGGGCATCCAGGTCCCGCTATTGGTTATTGACCGGAGACGTGTCTCGGTCATGTCTACATTGTTCTCGAACCGTAGGGTCCGCACGCTTAAGGTTTCGATTACATTTATATTATGAGTTTATGAGTTTTGATGTACCGAAGGAGTTCGGAGTCCCGGATGAGATCGGGGACATGACGAGGAGTCTCGAAATGGTCGAGACGTAAAGATCGATATATTGGACGACTATATTCGGACATCGTAAAGGTTCCGAGTGATTCGGGTATTTTCGGAGGTACCGGGGAGTTACGGGAATACGGGGAAGAGTAATGGGCCTTGATGGGCTTTAGTGGGAAGAGGAAAAGGCTGCTGCGCCCCCCCCCCCCCCCTCCCCTTTGGTCCGAATTGGACTAGGGAAAAGGGGGCCAGCCACCTCTCCTTCTCCTCCTATTCCTTCTCCCTTCCTCCCCTTTTGGTGGACTCCTACTAGGACTTGGAGTCCTAGTAGGACTCCCATCCTGGCCGCATCCTATGCCTTGGCCGGCCTCCTCCTCCTCCATCCTTTATATACAGGGGCAGGGGGCACCCCATAGACACACAAGTTGATCATTGTTGATCGTTCCTTAGCCGTGTGCGGTGCCCCCTGCCACCAAATTCCACCTCGGTCATATCGTTGTAGAGCTTAGGCGAAGCCCTGCGTCGGTAGTACATCAAGATCGTCACCACGCCGTTGTGCTGACGGAACTCTTCCTCGACGCTTTGCTGGATCGGAGCCCGAGGATCGTCATCGAGCTGAACGTGTGCTAAGAACTCGGAGGTGCCGGAGTAACGGTGCTTGGATCGGTCGGATCGGGAAGAAGACGTACGACTACTTCCTCTACGTTGTGAGATCGCTTCCGCAGTCGGTCTGCGTTGGTACGTAGACAATACTCTCCCCCTCGTTGCTATGCATCACCATGATCTTGCGTGTGCGTGGGAAAATTTTCAAAATTACTACGTTCCCCAACAAAACCTTTGCCTTGCACATGGTCCACTTGAGCTAGATGATGACGATCTTGACTCCCTCAAGTTGGACCACCTTTCTTGATTGTGTTGGCTCGATGAAGACTAGTTGATTTCTCCCCCATACTCTACTATGGGTGAGCTACTTTTCCGCACATCTTCACAAGTCCATTGACACCACAAAGGACGGCAAGCTTCAAGCATTTGATCTCTTCGTGATACTCCACTTGAACTTGCACACCGCAACGTAACCCCACAAAGAACTCTCACGAAGACCATGGGTTAGTACCTCAAGCGTAATTGACAATGCTTACCATACCATGGGATCACTTGATCCCTCTCGGTACATCTTCTACGCTTTGTGGGTTGATCAACTTGATTCACTCTTTAACTTAGTCTTGATCAACCTCTCACAAGACCAATCTTTAGGTAATTCCTTGAATAGCACCTTGGTCGACACAAACTCTCCTTGAAACCAACACATGTACTCCAAGAAAAGCCTATGGACAAAACCTTCAAATATAACTCAAGGCAACCATTAGTCCATAGAGATTGTCATCAATTACCAAAACCAAACATGGGGGCACCGCATGTTCTTTCAGATGGAACCGAACATCCTGATATGCACTTGATATATGTGGAACAAATTTGTGGATTGTTTCAGCTTGCAGGTTTACCCGGAGATGAAGTCAAGAAGAAGGTTTTCCCATTATCTTTGAAGGTAAAATAAATGGCATGGTATAGGCTATGCGATGATATTGGATCTTGGAATTGAAATCGATTGAAATTGGAGTTTCACCAAAAAAATTATCCTATGCATCTAGTTCATCGTGATCAGAATTACATATATAATTTTTGACCTCATGAAGGAGAAAGTATCGCTCTAGCTTGGGGGAGGCTTAAGCCAATGTTATATTCATTCCCCAATCATGAGCTCTCAAGAGAAATTATTATTGAGAATTTTTATGCTCAGCTTTCTCATGATGATCAATCCATGCTTGATACTTCTTGTAATGGTTCTTTTATGAAGAAGACTATTGAATTCCGGTGGGATATTTGGAAAGAATTAAACTTAACTCTGAAGACTGGGAACTCGACGAAGGTAAAGAGTTAGGTATTAAGCTTAAGTATGATTGTGTTAAATCTTTTATGAATACCGATGCTTTTCAAAAGTTTAGCACTAAATATGGACTTGACTCTAAGATAGTAGCTTCTTTTTGTGAATCTTTTGCTACTCATGTTGATCTCCCTAAGGAGAAGTGGTTTAAATACCACCCACCTATTAAAGAAGAAACTAAAGAACTGGAACTAGCTAAAGAAGAAACTATACTTTATAATGTTGAGCCAGTTGTTCCTACTGCTTACATTGAGAAACCACCTTTCCTTGTTAGGATAAAGGAACATGCTAAAGTTTCAACTGTGGTTAACAAAAGTAATATTAGAACACCCAAACTAAACAAATCAAAGTAGAACCTTGTGTTGCTATGGTTAAGGATCTCTTGGAAGAAAATGTTGATGGGCATGTTATTTACTTCTACAATGAAGCTACTACAATTGCCAAACCCGATAGAACGGATAATCATAGACCCATTGTTGGCATGCCAGTTGTCTCAGTTAAAATAGGAGATCACTGTTATCATGGTTTATGTGACATAGGTACTAGCGTGAGTGTTATTCCCTATACCTTATATCAAGAAATTATGAATGACATAGCACCCGCGGAGATAGAATACATTGATGTTACTATTAAACTTGCTAATAGAGATACTATATCACCAATTGGGATTGTTAGAGATGTTCAAGTCTTGTGTGGGAAAATAAAATACCCTACTAATTTTCTTGTTCTTGGTTCCCCACAAGATGACTTTTGTCCCGTTATCTTTGGTAGACCTTTCTTGAACACCCTTAATGCTAAAATAGATTGTGAGAAACAAATTGTTGGTGTTAACTTTGGTGATGAATCTCATGAGTTTAATTTTTACAAGTCTAGTAGAAAGCCTCATGAAAAAGAATTGCCTAGTAAGGATGAAATAATTGGTCTTGCTTCTATTCTTGTGCCTCCTACTGATCCTCTAGAACAATATCTGCTAGACCATGAAAATGATTTACATATGCATGAAAGAAATGAAATAGATAAGAGTTTCTTTGAACAACGTCCTTTGCTTAAACACAATTTGCATATTGAAACTCTAGGAGGTCCTCCTCCACCTAAAGGTGATCCTATGTTTGAATTAGAACAAATGCCAGACACTTTGAAACATGCTTATCAAGATGAGAAGAAGATACATCATGTTATTATTAGTGCTAACCTTTCAGAACATGAAGAAGAAAGATTGTTGAAAGTTCTAAGGAAGCACTGAGCTGCTATTGGATATACTCTTGATGATTTGAAGGGCATTAGTCCCACTCTATGTCAGCACAATATTAATATGGAACCTGATGCTAAAGCCGTTGTTGATCACCAACGTCGGTTAAATCCGAAGATGAAAGAAGTAGTAAGAACAGAAATATTAAAAATTCTGGAAGCAAGTATAATCTATCCTATAGCTGATAGTAGATGGGTAAGTCTTGTTCATTGTGTCCCTAAGAAAGGAGGTATCACTGTTGTTCCTAATGATAAGAATGAACTTATTCCACAAAGAATTGTTAAAGGCTATAGAATGGTAATTGATTTTAGAAAATTAAACAAAGCAACTAGAAAAGATCATTACCCTCTGCCTTTTATTGATCAAATGCTAGAGATATTATCTAAGCACACACATTTTTTGCTTCCTTGATGGATACTTTGGTTTTTCACAAATACATGTTTCTCAACCTGATCAAGAAAAGACCACTTTTACTTGTCCCTTTAGAACTTATGCTTATAGACGTATGCCTTTTGGTTTATGCAATGCACCTGCTACCTTTCAAAGATGTATGACTTCTATATTCTCTGACTTCTGTGAAAAGATTGTTTGAGGTTTTCATGGATGACTTCTCCATTTATGGGAAGTCTTTGCAGAGATGTGAACAAACAAATCTTGTCTTGAATTGGGAGAAGTTCCACTTTATGGTTAATGAAGGTATTGTCTTGGGTCATAAAATTTCTGAAAAAGGTATTGAAGTGGACAAAGCTAAGGTTGATGCAATTGAGAAAATTCCATGTCCTAAAGATATCAAAGGTATTCGTAGTTTCTTAGGTCATTCTGGTTTTTATAGGAGATTTGTCAAAGACTTCTCTAAAATTTATAGGCCTCTTACAAATCTTTTGCAAAAGGATATTCATTTTGTTTTTATGATGATTGTTTATAAGCCTTCAAAACACTCAAGAAAGCCTTGATTTCTGCACCTATTGTTCAACCACCTGATTGGAACTTGCCTTTTGAAATTATGTGAGATGCTAGCGATTATGCTGTTGGTGTTGCTCTAGGACAAAGAGTTGATAAGAAACTAAGTGTTATTCATTATGCTAGTAAAACTCTAGATAGTGCTCAAAGAAATTATGCTACTACTGAAAAATAATTTCTAGCAGTGGTGTTTGCTTGTGATAAATTTAGATCTTACATTGTTGATTCAAAAGTAATTGGTCACACCGATCATGCTGCTATAAAATATCTTAAGGAAAATAAAGATGCTAAACCTAGACTTATTCGATGGGTTCTCTTGCTACAAGAATTTGAGTCACATATCACTGATAGAAAAGGAGCAGAGAACCCCGTAGCTGATAACTTGTCTAGGCTTGAAAATGTGCTTGATGACCCACTACCTATTGATGATAGTTTTCCTGATGAGCAGTTAGCTGCAATAAATATTTCTCATAACACTCCTTGGTATGATGACTATGCTAATTACATTGTTGCTAAATATTTACCGCCTAGCTTTACATACCAACAAAAGAAAAATCTTCTATGATTGAAGACATTACTTTTGGGATGACCCACATATTTATAAAGAAGGAGTAGATGGTGTTATTAGCGTTGTGTACCTAAGCATGAACATGGACAAATCCTACGGAAATGTCACTCTGAAGCTTATGGAGGGCATCATGCTGGAGACATAACTGCTCACAAGGTATTGCAATCTGGATTTTATTGGCCTACTCTTTTCAAGGATGCTCGTAAGTTCATCTTATCTTGTGATGAATGTCAAAGAATAGGTAATATCGGTAAGTGTCAAGAAATGTATATGAATGATTCACTCATTGTTGAACCATTTGATGTTTGGGGATTTGATTACATGGGACCTTTTCCTTCCTCTAATGGGTATACACATATTTTGGTTATTGTTGATTATGTTACTAAGTGGGTAGAAGTTGTTCCAACTAGTAGTGCTGATCACAACACCTCTATTAAAATGCTTAAGGAAGTTATTTTCCCAAGGTATGGAGTCCCTAGATATTTAATGACTGATGGTGGTTCACACTTTATTCATGGTGATTTCCATAAAATGCTTGCTAAGTATGATGTTTACCATAGAATTGCATCACCTTATCATCCTCGGTCTAGTGGTCAAGTTGAACTTAGCAATAGAGAAATAAATTAATTCTGCAAAAGACTGTCAATAGGTCCCGGAAGAATTGGTCTAATAAATTAGATGATGCACTTTGGGCTTATAGAACAGCATACAAAAATCCTATGGGTATGTCTCCTTATAAAATGGTTTATAGAAAAGCTTGTCATTTGCCTCTTGAGTTAGAACATAAAGCATATTGGGCAATTAAAGAAGTAAACTATGATTTTAAACTTGCCAGTGAAAAGAGGTTATTTGATATTATCTCATTAGATGAATGGAGAACCCAAGCTTATGAAAATGCCAAGTTATTTAAATAAAAAGTTAAAAGATAGCATGATAAAAGAATCCAAAAGCGTGAGTTCAAAGTTTGAGTATATGTTCTTTTGTACAATTCTCGTTTTAGATTCTTTGCAGGAAAAATCCTCTCCAAACGGGAAGGGCCCTATGTTATCGAGGAGGTATATCGGTCTGGAGCTATCAAAATAAATAATGCCGAAGGTACTAACCTGAAGGTTGTTAATGGGCAATGAATAAAACATTATATCTCAGGTACGCCCATTAATGTTGAAAGTAATATTATCCAAACTATGACACCAGAAGAACACATAAAAGAGTCCTTTCGGAACACTCCAGAATCGTTAAAAAGAGGAGGTACGTGATACGGTAAGTAAACAGACTCCGAAAAATCCGTAAAAATATTTTCTGTCAGTTTTGGAATATAACAAAAATTAGGAAAATAAGAAACTTCCACGAAGTGCACCCTGGTGGGCACAAGACACTAGGGCGCGCCTGGCAAGCCAGGCACGCCCAGGTGGGTTGTGCCCACCTCAGGTACCTTCCGGACTCTGTTTTTTTCTACAGCTTGCTTGTTTCCCAAGATAAAAAATCTTTATATACCCCCTGAACCTATTGATCACCATATCGTGGAGAAATATTATGTTTTCTTTTCCTTGTTGTTTTCTGTCAGATCCCATCTACCAATGGCCGCTTCAAGCTCCTCCAAGGACAAGTTCTTCAAGAACGTCATCAATCCATATTTGCGGGAGGTGGTGCAGCACCCTCAGGTCATCCAGATGCATGAGGGGGTGCTCCACATCCACGATGTGCAAGGTCCCGAGGGGACGGGAACTGTGGAGGCCCGGCTTGAAGCTATGGAGCGGGAGGTCTTCCGGTACAAGGGGATAGCGGAGCATGGACTCAATGCCAATCACCTCATGATCACGGACCTTACTCGTGATGTCAAGGTGGATGGCAAGTCCATGAAGGACATCGTGTTCATCCTCAACGAGCAAATCAACTTACTCCAAAGTCAGATCTACGATCTCAAAAACCAAGTCTTGGAGTGTGAGGCAAGGTTTAAAGGTATGAGTTTGGCTGCCAGTTGCAGGACCCGTGAGACTCAGTCTTCCTCTTATGATGGTGGACCTTTGCCGTTGAAACCCGAGGAAAAGATCTCTACTTCATCACCACCACCTTCTTCATCGCCAAAAGAAAATTGAGTATCGGGTATGGGCACTCCCCTTGGCTTCCGCCAAGCTTGGTGGAGGTGCCCCGGTATCGTATTGCCCCCACTATCTTTTGCCTTTACTTATTTTAGTTCAATCCATAGTTATCTTTTGCTTTAGATTAATAAACATTTAGTTTGATCCTTTCTTTTCGAGAGTTTGCTTAGTGATCTATCCTTGTAATCGTGTGCGAGATATATAATAAAGTTTAGTTTGAGTTTTTGCTTCCTTTACTTTCATGTTCCAATAAAAAGAAAGGAAATAAATGAGAAAGATAATATGCTAATCTTATGGTAGTTGATGACACCACATAAGGAAAAGTATAAGTAGAAAAAGTTATTAGATATTGACAAACATGGCATTGGTCAATGATGCAACTCATGAAAGAACTAATAAGGGAAGAGAAGATTCACATATAAATACACTATCCTATAAATCTTTTCTGATTGTGAGCCCCCATCAAAGTATTATATGCCAAAATTGTTCACGTTGGACAAGGAAGACAACTTGATGATTTATGTTTGTTCATATTCACATAGAAGTTATATTGTCATAGATCCTTCAACATATGGTACTTGCCCCCTATCTTTGCTAGCCAAAAATTCCGCACTAAGTAGAGATACTACTTGTGCATCCAAAAATCCTTAAACCCAAATCTTATTTCCAAGTGTCCACCATACCTACCTAAGGATTGAGTCAGATCCTTCAAGTAAGTTGTCATCGGTGCAATAAGGCAATAAAAATTGCTTCTAAAAGTGTGAGATCATTTAGTGTAAGAGAAAATTGAGAGTTGTACGAACTTGTGATGGTGAAGAATAAAAGCGACATACTACATAATAAAGGTTGCCATCACAAGGGGCAATACAATGTGTCGTTCTTTTGCACTAAGGGGTTGGGCGTACAAACAAATAAGCGCATGGCAACTGTCGAGGATATACCCCGCGGTATGACCCGGCCGGATGTATGACCAGGCCAGACTTGGCGACTCACTAGTGACCCGCCCTGACTTGGCGGCTCACTAAGTGACCCGCCTGGATCTCTCCACTCACTGATGACCCGGCCGAGCCAGTTGACTCATTGGTGACCCGGCCGGCGGGTTAGAGGAGCGACAAGACCCGGTGGCCCAATAGACGGTTCATGGAAGGCCAACTCATATTATGGTGGGCCGGCTTAAGAGGAAAGTGTAAGGAATATTCCATTGTAAAGGAAGCAAGACTAGGACTCAACTTGTAATAGAGTAATCCTAATAGGACTAGTCGTGTAAGCCGCCCCTTCAACATATATAAGGAGGGGCAGGGCACCCCAAGGGGGACATGTTCCACAAGTTGGACAAGTTAGGGTTAGACAAACAAGTCTATAGTTCTCAAGTTAGAACACTCGTGTAATAGTGATCATCATTATCAATATCAATGAAGCAGGATGTAGGCTTCTACCTCCACCGTGAGGAGCCGAACCTGAGTAAAACCTCGCGTCTCTCGATTCCGATCAACCCCTCTCAAGCTACCACATAAATGTGTTGGCCTCATGACTAAGTCCTCACACTAGGACATCTGCCGTGACAATTCCACGACAGTTGGCGCCCATCGTGGGGCTCGCGCACGGTGGTGTTGGGTTCTTGGAGGGATCTCTCCAGAGATCGAGAAGTTCGCAAATTTCTGGATGAAGAAGAGATGTTGCGGAAGAATTTAGATTACCTCGAGGGTGAGCAGTCAGATCTAATACCCCTCCGAAATTCAAAGAAAAATTAGGGTTGCGGTTTTTTGTCCGCCACCGTCCTGCGATTTGCTCGACTGTCACCAAGATCAAAGGACGTGCTGCAACTATACGTTTTAAGGAGACCTCCTGTTATGATATTCATTGACCGGATCAAAAATAAGAAGAAAAGGAAAGAAGAGTATGACAAAGGACTCGACAGGACTCAACCGACCAAGACCCGGATTCTGCTCCGTGGTGAGCCGCCATCATTGTCGGCCGCTCCCGACGGGCCAAGTCATTTTTTTCTAAGTCGCCCTTGTCTCTGGCCGGCTCACAGTGCCCACGGCCGGGTCACATCTGCCTATAAGCCGCCTCTGCCAAGATCTGCTGAATTCATCTACTCCTCAAGTACGTGTACAATCAGAGATTGATTTCGATTATGATATGAAGACCAAGTCAAACACAGGAATGGAGCCGGCCACAACCCGGATTGGCCCGGCCCTGTTTATGCTTCCAAGATGCTGCTACCGCTCCGGCCTCAAGCCGGCGTCCCCGAGCTACCACCTCCGAGCCGCTTCCACATCGTCAAATCACCAAGTTGTCGGCCCTGCGCTGCCGAGCCACCGCTCTATGCGATGAGCCGTTTTCAAACTGTTGCGCCCTCTACTGTTACACTCCCGCGCCTGGCCTGCCGCTGTCGTGGCCTTGCCCTGCATCTGAGCAACCTCGCCGCCAAGTCACCGTGGCCGGGCCTCATTGACCTTGCGAGCCGGCTTACTGCCTCCGCTGGCGCTGCCCTTGCCGCTCCAGACCGTCACCGTTTCCGCCTCTGCACATCTCCGTGATGAGCCGCCCGGTTTCACGGCCGCCGCCGATCTAAGTCGTCCCCGTGCTGAACCAAGTTGCTGTTGCGGTCGATGTCCTGAGTCATCGTCCGTTGAACTGCCCGGGTTGCTCGCCTGCTGAGTCGCCAGTCCACTTTTGGTGTGAGCCGCCTTCACATGGGCCTCGCGGTGAGTCGCCGGCCTCCACCGGCGTGCCTCTCTGACGAGCCGCCAACCCGCTACCGCGGACCTGCCTTCGCCGTCTGTCGAGTTGCTTCTGCGGCTGCTGCGGCCGCGACCCCGCTTCCCCTCGTGGCAAGCCGGCCATGTGCCATTGTGCTTTGACCCCGCTGCCTCGTGCCTCCTCCTCATTATCGCGCTTGAGTCGCCGTCGCTGTCCTCTCGCGTTATTGTGAAATAAACAGTCTGCAGGAGAACACAATCAAACCCAATCATCAAATATTACTTTCCACTAGTATTCCTTGTGGTCACATGAAGACTGAAGTCAATGCATCTACCGAGCACTACCTTTGCTCTTTGCTCTTGAGCCGCTACTGTTTTAATCATATCAGCCTGCCCTCACGTAAGCTCACCCTGTGGCTCTCCGCCGGCCTTATTTCTACTGTGGGTCGCCATGGGCAAGTCACCTCTGCCTTGAAAACGCATGTGTGGCTTCACCCGCCATGACTTTAGAGCAACTCCAAGGGGGCGACCCATTTTGTCCGTTTGGGTCATCCGAACATAAAAATTGGCCCAACGGGGCGACCCAAACGGACGTCCGTGTCCGTCTGCTGTCCGTCCCCGACCCAAACTTGACCCAAATCTGGGAACGAATGGGTACGAAGCGGACAGAAGCGGACGCTCTCGTCGCTCGCTACCGCCCGCGCGTGTCCGCCCTGGTCCTACCTACCAGCGACCGCTACGTCTCTCTCGTACAACTCTCTCTCGATCCCCTCTGTTGTCACCGCTACGTCACCGATTCTGGCTGGAAAGAAGAGGACCGGCGGCACGATGGGGAGTGGAGGGGCGGCGCGGAGGGGCCAGGCGGTCACGAGGGGAAGCGGAGATGCGGTGCTGACCTGAAGGCGCGACCAGCAGCAGTACAGGCACCTTGAGCCGAGCAGCTCATCGGTGCTGCGTGGGGGCGGAGGAGGGTGGGGTGGCGGGGGCGCGGAGGTCAGCGTCGCCGAGGTCAGGTCCGCCGCCTCCAACTACTACCCGTAAACTCGGTAAGCCACAGCCACCTCCCTCCCCGCTGAGCTGCATCGAGCAGCCCGTCTGGCCGCCTCCGCTCACCGCGCGCCCCACAGCTCGCCGTGGCCGCTCGCCACGCCCGCCAAGCCGCTCGCCCCGCCGGCCCGCCATGTCGCGCGCCCCGCGGCTCACCACGCCGCTCACCCCGCCCGCCCGCCACACCGCTCGCCCCGCCACGCACGTCGCCGCTCGCCGAGCCACCTCGTCCGCGCCCGTCGCGCTCCTGCTCGCCCAGCTCGTCGTCGAAGATGGCGCCCTCATGTCCGCTATGTGTCTTTTTTGCATCTTGTGTGTTGGGTTCATCGCGTGTCCGCCTCATGTCCGCTAGGCGGACGGACGACCCAAACAGACATAATCCGGACATAATCCGTGTCCGTTTGGGTCTCCTCGTTGGAGTTGCTCTTACTTCAAGTCACTATTGTGTCGAGCCGCCCTATTGTGTTTGATCCATCGATTGCCGCCTCTAAGTCGCCCCGGGCCTCCTTCCGAGCCGCTTCGGCAACCTCTAGTAGCCATTGCATGTTTAGGTCACTGCTGCACTTTCTGTCATCGCTACGGTTATGGCTTACGGCCTCGCCACTCCAAGTTGTTGTAATCCGTCACCCGCGCTTACTGAGCCGTTGCGGTCCGCTTTGAGCCGGATTCGCCCCTGCTGCAGACAAAGGAGACTTAAGAATATTTTAATAAAAGAGAGTCAGCAGACTAGTCAGATTAACGGATGAGCTTAGATCAGTAATGGAGGATTTTGAAGGAATGAAAGAAGAACTGTCAAAAGATGAGGTTGAAACATGGAGGATATATCTGCTGATTACAAGAGATATGCGAGCACAAAATATGGGTTTGCCAAAGGAGACACATTCACCTCATGTGAGGATTAAAAGAAAGGAGAAAAGGAGGGTCACCCACGTGAAGCATCAGAATATATAATAGCAGTATTAATCAATCAAGAAACAGGTGATACGTGCAGACAAACGAGCATGGTACTGCTCACTAGTTGCACAGCCAATCAAAAAACCAAGTGCAATCCTTTCTATATATTTTATCAGCACGTATTAAATTGTTTGAGAACAATTACTCGACTTTGCGGTATTTCTTTGCATGACCGTTATTCATTACAAAGGTGTCGTAAAGGGGCATGCGCCAACATCATTTTTGGCACTAGCGCTTGTCCGTGCATTACTGCTCGATGGATATGTGCGCAAATCGCCGCCCCCGCTACATCAACACACGCGGCTGACTCATCGTCTGCGCCTGCAGCCAAATCGTTTCCAATGCTGTGGGCGACTCTCCCGTCCGCGCCGGCTTGTAACGCCACGGCCGACTCATCTATCTGTTCCTGCGGCCGACTCGGCCGCGATTGATTTCAGCTTCACCGTGGTCATCATCAATTACGCGGTGGATAATTTCTGGCCTGACAAATCAGGTGAAATCCATCCAGTATATTTTTATATTGAATATGGCTTTCTTTAAAAGAGAAATTACTCCGGCTTGCAAGTTCTCTAATGCAGGAGAAGTTATCTACTACAAAAGGGACTATTGTATCACTGAGCTATTGAAAGACTTATACCGGTTTATATCATGGTCAAAAATGGAGAATCTCAAGCCAACTCCTCGAGTCGTCTTAAGACTCGGGGGCTACAATGGTATGACTCAGCAAATCTTGCCAGTTTCAGCAAATTCAAGAACCCTGGGATGTTGGAGGGAAAGATAACCCGGTCCCACAGGCTACTGCCATATTGATGAAAATTGAAAGGCCATCAGAAAATTTCTGGCTTAAAAAGAAGATTCCGGTTCAAGAGAAATCTGTCTCTCACTGAAGCTCTCAATATCCGGTTTAAAATTCTAGCTCAAGAAGAATTTATCTCTCGCAAAGTTCGAGTTCTCAGAAAAAATTAAAGGTTTCCAAAGAGAACTTGATGCTATGATGCATGGTTCAAATATGGGTATCCTGCCTTATGGGCTTATCTTGGTCACTTGAGGGTTTCCTGCTCATCGAGCATAGCTATGAATATCCCTCTTGATCGGCTCAACGCCACACTTGCCAATATGTCACTTGGGGGCTTCCTGTTCAAACATAGGTGTATTCGACCAAAGAGAACATAGCGTTACTACCCTCTTGACTAGGTTTGTTCAAAATAGGCGTATTTGACAAAAGAGAACATAACCTTTTCGGGTCATCCTACCTGTAGCCAGCTGCTTCAACTCCATCAGGTAATCTTGATTGACCCACCAAACTCTTAACGATCAGTCTTTATGGCGTATTCGACCAAGATCTGAGCTTGTTAAGGTCAAAACGTCGGTTTGTCATGTGAGAGCACGGCTTACAGATAGTCGGGATAGATCCAGGCTTCATAAGCCGCCTTCTTTGAAACTTGGATAAATCGGCATGTGATGTATGTTGTTACTCTGACCCCGCGTACTCCTGATAAGTCTATAAAGCAAGACCTGACTTTATTTGGGTTCAAATGTCGATTGGGTACTATGAGTCGGGCTCATGGAAAGCACGTACCTTCCAGTGGCTCAGGCTTGTTTCATCGAAGAAAACACTTTGGCTTGGCGGCCTTCAAAAGCCTCGAATTTTTTGCTTTCTTTTCTTTATACGATTTCTTTTTTGCCATCTGGTTTTTACACATCGGGCCAAGCTGCCCTACTTATCGCTCATATTTGAAGCATCTTTGGGTCTTTGCAACCCGTCAGGATGGCAGACTCTAAGTCGCCAGTATATGATAATAGCCCAACTTGGCTGAATTTTCATGATGATATTGAATGATTGAGGTTTTCATACCAAAATATATTATTCAACTCTTGAATAGCCAACATGGCTGGATTTTTATTATGGTTATCAATAGCCAATATTATTGAGGTTTTCAAAGTCGCTTCAGCGCAATGGCTATTGTTTTATCAATGGATATAATTTATTCTACAATGAAAGGAATAGTCCCGAGTCGCTGTAGGCTTACGACCCGGCACTTGGGGGCTACATTATTCAAGTTGAGATTATATCAAATATGCAAGTCCCATGTCACTGCCAGTATGCACCATGGCACTTGGGGGCTAATGCAAAGTCATTTTTTGCTCACCTTATCGAGACCTGACTCATCACATTGTAATGAGTCGGCCCTTGGGGGCTACCAATTGCTCCTGTCAACAATTCAAGGTACACAAGTCTTAAATCCATTATATTGAAAGGTCCACTACTCAGTTGGAAGAGTACAAAGCTCTTAACCTTATGGACGTGGGTTCGAGCCCCATGGAGAGGATTATATCATATGATATTATTTTCAATGAAGTATATATAAAGTCCCGGCTTAGTATTATCTTATTAAGCTGCCCCTTTGGGGCTACACGTTGCTGTTCAAATCTACATGATGATATCTACAAAGTCCATGCTCATTATTGCTTAATGACCCGGCCCTTGGGGGCTATATTGGTTGAACTTTTTATGGGCATCAGGCAATTACAAGTCCCAGGTTGCTGCAAGCATGACAACCCGGCACTTGGAGGCTACATATATGGAGTATTCTATCTTTACTAGTGACTGAGATGAACAACATGGATTTCTTCAAAGTGGCAGTATTTATATTGAAGCAAGTCTTAAGTCATCACTTTGTTCTGCTCAAGACTTGGGGGCTACAGGTAATATGGATATAAGGGAGAAAAATCTTTAAATTCTCAGTTTTAAGCAAACCAGATTGACCCGGTGTCTGCAACAATTATGACCCGACGTCGGCAGCAATTATGACTCGGCATCATCTGTTTATAACCCGACAATTTTGGTAATCATAAATTGGCAAGATCTGCATCTTTAAGCCTGCTAAAAATCATATGAGTATTTCAAGACCAATATTTTTTAAGCGTTGAGAACTGAGTCAAATGAATTATTCTTCATAATATTTCTATGAGAAACCAACGTCAGCAAATTGAGTATGAAGTTGGCCTATTGACCCGGATTTTCTAGAAGAAGGAAATGACAAGGACTTCCGGATGATCAGGTGCCGGCTTACAAAAACTTTTAACTCGGAGCACAACCTGTCAAATTTGTTCTTGTGTTTATTTTGCAGGATTAGTTTAACATGGATAAATCCAAATTAAACTAGGGGCTAATGTCGAGGATATACCCCGCGGTATGACCCGGCCGGACTTGGCGACTCACTGATGACCCACCCTGACTTGGCGGCTCACTAAGTGACCCGCCCGGATCTCTCCACTCACTGATGACCCGGCCGAGACAGTTGACTCATTGGTGACCCGGCCGGCGGTCAGAGGAGCGACAAGACCCGGTGGCCCAATAGGCAGTTCATGGATGGCCGGCTCATATTATGGTGGGCCGGCTTAAGAGGAAAGCGTAAGGAATATTCCCTTGTAAAGGAAGCAAGACTAGGACTCAACTTGTAATAGAGTAATCCTAATAGGACTAGTCATGTAAGCCGCCCCTTCAACATATATAAGGAGGGGCAGGGCACCCCAAGGGGGACAAGTTCCACAAGTTGGACAAGTTAGGGTTAGACAAACAAGTCTATAGCTCTCAAGCTAGAACACCCGTGTAATCGTGATCATCATTATCAATATCAATGAAGCATGATGTAGGCTTTTACCTCTACCGTGAGGGGCCGAACCTGGGTAAAACCTCGCGTCTCTCGATTCCGATCAACCCCTCTCAAGCTACCACATAGATGCGTTGGCCTCACGACTAAGTCCTCACACTAGGACATCTGATGTGACAATTCCACGACAGCAACCTCTACTTCCCTCTGCGAAGGGCCTATCTTTTACTTTTATGTATTTACTTTCATGCAAAGAGTCAAAGTTTTTCTCTCTATTCCTTTTATTTTTCTCCTTTGGCAAGCATCACGTGGTGAGGAAAGATCTAGGCACATATGTCCAGCCTAATATGGGTGGCATGAGTTATTATTTGTTGACATCACCCTTGAGGTGAATTCGTTGGGAGGCGAAACTATAAGCCCCTATCTTTCTATGTGTCCGGTTGAAACATTTTGCTCATGTGTATGCAGTGAGTGTTAGCAATCATAGAAGACTAAATGATGGTTGAGTATGTGGACTTTCCTAAAGGCTCCGATATGTGACCCTTCCTGAAAAGATGATGAATTGTAGTTACAAAGTTGACTGAGAACATAGTTTGTTGGTTTCTAATAGATTTTTTGCTTTATACTTCGATAGTGTGATAAATTGTTACTTATTCATAAGAAGTCTATGATAAAAGTCATTTGATAGAAGTTTTATGTTAAGGTTTAATGTTGTTATAATAATTCACATGATGATTCTATGTCCGTATTTTGTTTTTATCGACACCTCTCTCTCTAAGCATGTGGACATGTTTTTCGATTTCGGTTTTTGCTTGAGGACAAGCGAGGTCTAAGCTTGGGGGAGTTGATACGTCCATTTTGCATCATGTTTTCTTACTATTATTTATGATGTTTTTATGCATAATAATGCTTTGGAGTAATTCTAATGCCTTTTCTCTCATAATATGCAAGGTACACACAAAGAGGGAGAATTTCGGCAGCTGGAAATCTAGACCTGGAAAAGCTACGTCGGGCTACCTATTCTGCACAACTCCAAACAAGCTGAAACTTTACGGAGATTTTTTATGAAATATATGAGGAATATTGGAGCCAATAAGTACCAGAGGGGGCCCATCAGATGGGCACAACCCACCTGGGCGTCCCAGGGAGCCTAGGCACGCCCTGGTGGGTTGTGCTCACCCAGGCCCACCTCTAGTGCCCATATTCTGGTATATAAGTTATTTTGACCTATAAAAAATAAGGAGAAGACTTTCGGGGCGGAGTGTTGCCGTCTCGAGGCGGAACTTGGGAAGGAGCACTTTTGCCCTCCGGCGGAGCGATTCCGCCGAGGGAACTTCCCTCCCGGAGGGTGAAATCATCGTCATCATTGTCACCAACAACTCTCCCATCTTGGGGAGGGCAATCTCCATCAACATCATCAATAGCATCATCTCATCTCAAGCCCTAGTTCATCTCCTGTGTTCAATCTTGTTACCGAAACTATAGATTGGTGCTTGTGGGTGACTAGTAGTGTTGATTACTATATGGTTTATTTGGTGGAAGATTATATGTTCAGATCCAATATGCTATTTAATACACCTATGATCTTGAGCATGATTATCATTTGTGAGTAGTTACTTTTGTTCTTGAGGTCACGGAAGAAATCATGTTGTAGGTAATCATGTGAACTTGATATGTGTTCGATATTTTGATAGTATGTATGTTGTGATTCCCTTAGTGGTGTCATGTGAACATCGACTACATGACACTTCACCATATTTGGGCCTAAGGGAATGCATTGTGGAGTAGTAATTAGATGATGGGTTGCGAGAGTGACAGAAGCTTAAACCCTAGTTTATGCGCTATTTCGTAAGGGGCCGATTGGATCCAAAAGTTTAATGTTATGGTTAGGATTTATCCTTAATACTTTTATCATCGTTGTGGATGCTTGCGAGGGGGTTAATCATAAGTAGGAGGTTTGTTCAAGTAAGAACAGCACCTAAGAACCGGTCCACCCACATATCAAATTATCAAAGTAGCGAACACGAATCGAATCAACATGATGAAAGTGATTAGATGAAATTCCCGTGCACCCTCAAGAACACTTTGCTTACTATAAGGGACTATTTTGGCATGTCCTTTGCCTCAAAAGGATTGGGCTACCTTGTTGCACTTTTTGTTACTATTATCATTACTTGCTCGTTACAAAATATCTTGCTATCAAACTACTCTGTTACTTACAATTTCAGCACTTGTAGATGTTACCTTGCTGAAAACCACTTGTCATTTCCTTCTGCTCCTCGTTGGGTTCGACACTCTTACTTATTGAAAAGAGCTACAATTGATCACTTATACTTATGGGTCATCAGGCTCCGGTGACCTCTTCCATCTAGTGTGCCGAAACACCCAAGAGTAACAAAATCCACACAAGAAAGTATGGGGGAATCAAATTTCCTTTGGTGAAAGTGTAGATCTGGGTCTCCTCCTTCAATCCCTAGAAAATCAACAAGTTTGAGTGGCTAGAGAGAGAAATCGGGCAAGAAAGCTTGAAGGGCATTAATGGAGCTGAGAGAGAGAGAGAGAGGCAAGAGGTGGAGAGGTAGGTGGAAGAACCACCCCTTTTACAGTGCCCCCCAAATCCAACCATTACTATAGTTTTTACACTACAACGGTACAACCGCTATTGGTCCCGCTACAACCGGAAACCACGGGGTACCCTGTAGAAACCCTATCGAGCGGTACAACCGGTGGAGCGGACGGTAGTACCGGTCGACAAGAGCAGCCGGAACAACAATTCCACCACCGCTCAATAACCGCTTTACAACAGATGGGAGTCACCCCATAGCGGTAGTTGAGGCGATGGATGCACCGGTGCAACCACCAGAACCAGGCACTAGTGGTGGCTAAGTCCCGAGTGGTACAAGCGCTCCGGACCACCGGTAGTACCGGTCAAAATGAAGTAACCGGCACAACCGGGCCACCAGCACCAAGAACCGCCCCACGACAGAGGCCGGTCCGGTGGTAGGGTGGTACTAGGCCGGTACAACCGCTTGAAGACATTCCTGAGGGTTTGCCATACCAAAGGTGTTACAACCGCGCGGGGGCAGCAGTACAACTGCTGGCAAACCTCCTGAGAATAGCAACCCCGGGGTATCACCTCTGGGGCGGTGGTTGCACCGGATGTATCGGACAAGCGGTACAACCACTTGGCTCAGCTGTACAACCGCTGGGGAGTAAAAACCACTGTTTGGCAGGAAATTGAGGACCTCTCCTCAAACAGAAGGATATATGGTGGGTGGAATGGAAAGTGTGCATGCAGTGATTCACCCAATACCTTCCGATGAGGATTCCCTCTTAATAGTATGGGTTTCTTACGACGAAAGAAATAAACACGTAGGAAACAATGTCTTCGTTCTTTTTCGTCACGAGGGAATGCCTAAGCATCTTGTATCAAACAAAGTATACCTGAGAAACTTGACACACGATTAGACCTCAAAGTGAGTTGTCATCATCACCACAACACTAAGGCGGGGAATGCCCTAACAATATGTATATAGTATAACATCTTCATAACCACACCATATGTATCACCATTATATTCATGCATGCATGGGTTTAAACACACTATGATCTCTTATTCAAATATTTGAATCCACTTTTATAATAAATTATTATCTATGTTAGTCTTTTATACCCACACAATCATCTTCTCTTTATAGCTAGCACTAACTTTCTCTCGTGCATGCACACGCCCTTCTTACCCTCCCCCTCCCTCAGCATTCTTTTCATTGTGCACATTCATTAATTTTCTTTAGGTCATTCTCCCACGGTCTCTATAGGTCTCCCCAGCTCCTTCTTTTCGACAAACACCGATCGATATACCTCTCTAGCCAGGTCTGCCCGCCACATACACACACTTTCCCTCTTCTCCTCTCACCATACATGCCCCTATCTCTCATGTGGTCCCACACACATGCACACTCTCGCCCCTTTTTTCATCGATCTCGCACTCGCACACTCATCCCCCTCTCTATATAGTAGGCCTCTTGCACGACCTCCTAGGCGCATCCCTGTCTCTCTATCCGTCTCTCCGATCCTTATTTGCCTCTAGCACATGCATGTATACCGATCGATCTCCCTCTATACATATTGCTAGGTTGACTATTACTGTTTTTTTCACACGCACCAATCAATCTACCTTACTGGTTATGTCTCTGCCTTTCTCCGACACACGACGATTGATCTACCTATCTAGTTAGGTTTGCTTACCACAGACATATCATTCCCCCCTCATCATCCATGCATGCCTCTCGACCCGTCTCTCACACGCACGCGCACACACAGACACATAACCCCTCTCTTATTGATATTGTAGTTGTACCTTCAGTTTGTCTAGTAGGGCTCTCCCACCATCTCCAAGAAGCAACTCCATCACCACCCCTCCGGCACTCTAGCTCTGTCTCTCTCCAAACCTTATTCGTGTCCTACACATATGTATGGATGCCGATCGATCTCCCTTAATACATAGCTAGGTCTCTCCTTCTCCACACGTATATCAGTCGTTCTACCTCTCTAGTTAGGTCTCTGCCTCCCCCCCCCCCCCCCCCCTCCCCCACACACACTCTGATAGTTGAACGCTCTAGTTAGGTCTCCCTACCACACACAAACTGCACCTCTCCCCTCTCACCTTCCAGTAGGGTAGCCACCCTATATCTTTGACATGCGCACACACAATTTCGCTATCTCTCTTTATCGATCTGACGCCCATACTTCATCCCTCTCTTCAATTCTATCGATATCTCACGCCGATGATCCCTCCCCTCTCTTTTCATGGATCGCCCCCTCTATATAAGATATACCTAGGTCTCTGTTTCACACACATTGCATATGTTACTTTTTTTTAGATATAATCGACACATGTTCCTTGTCTATCTCTCACGCACACAAGTACACTTATGAAATCACCCAAAAAAAACACTCACAAACATATACACCATCTCTGTCTCTCTCTCTCTCTCACACACACACACCCACGTAGGTGGGGCACACGCATGAAGAGAAGTGGTGCACGCACGACGCACATACTCACGTCTCGCTCCCAACAACACCCGTGCAGGTACACGATGGAGCTCATTTTTGTATGGAAAGGCACTCTATGTGATAATTTAACGCGTGTAGCGGTTGTTCACTTTATGAAGGGTCCTGTACCACGAAACAAAGTGTGACTTGACGTGTTGTTTTTAAATAAAATTTTATTCCTCAATAGCACGTACTCCTACAAAATATAAAACGATTTGTATATATCAAGAAAAAAGAAATAGACAGGAACCTCAATGCTTGCTTGGTGGGGTTGGTTGGTCTAACTAAAACAAGTTAGACTTGAGACAAACCCAAAACTTCAATTATTTAAATCAGAGGTAGTTTTTGATATTGCAGACATGGATACTTTTTTCAATAAACTTGATCAACATTCATTAAGATTGACTTAAAAAATACAATGTGCACCAAGCAAAATTTAGAGCTCGATACTAAGATATTATGAATCCTAAGATATGTTTCACTTAAGCGCCACAATTAATCAGTGCAGGCATGTGATTTTGTCTCTTTTTCCTCTCATGGACGGAGAGGTACTCAATCAATTTAAGAGACAATATATCCAAAAAGTAATCAAAGTAATTTCTTCGTAAAAATTATGGAACTACACATGCAACAACAAACGGTAGAATTGCATAACAAAGAACTTTGCATCCTAATTACGACAAACTTGTCCAGTCACAAAGTTACAACTTCCAGTTTTCTAATAGAGGCCTCAAACATCGTTCAGGTGTACAGTTGGCAGTTGGCACACATGACTTCATAACATCGAGGAGTACTTTAAAAAGCAGAGCGAATGAAAATTTATATATAGCCTCCCCGCAGTCTGCAACCCGTACTGATAGTACCTGGCTACTTGCAAGTGAACTCAAAAAAGCAAAAATACACGACCCTGTGATGAATTTATCACTTCTTTCCGCCTCCAGAAACATTGAACTTGAAGAAGATGATGTCTCCATCCTGCACCACATACGTCTTCCCTTCCTGCCTGTACTTCCCAGCAGCCTGCAATCCATGGCAACGTTGAGTTTAAAGATCAAAAGTAAGGCAACTGATACAGATCTAACATAGACGAGTGTGTGCACACCTTCACAGCAGATTCACTGCCCAGCTCTTTTAGATCTTCAAACTTCATTACCTGATCAAAAAAAGTAGATTTATATATATGAATTATCAAGGTTCCAAATGTGCATACAGTCAAGTAAACAATGCCATAGTACCGGCCATAACAGCGTGCATTTCCAATTTCAAAGCAAAAGTACCAAAATATTATGAAAGAGAAAAAAGGAATGTCGTGTATCATTTTGAACACCGCAAACAGAAATACATCAAGTTAACATAATGAAAGGAGCTTCAGTAAACATCGAGATTTGAAAAAAAAAACATGCCTAAGCATCATGTACCTTGGGGACAACACTTTGGCATGATGAAGTGCAAATAGTAAGAATAGCAACAGTTAAACTACACTGTCAACTAAGAATGCCACAGTTCAATTATTCCAAATAAAGGAATTGTGTCTAGCTATTTCAGAAAGGACTCTACCTCAGCACATATGAAGCCTCTTTCAAAATCAGTGTGAATTGCACCAGCAGCTTGCGGAGCTTTACTTTGACGTCTGATCTGCCAGCACTTCACCTGAAAAGAGAATTCAAGCTTGTAAGCCAGCAGAAAACTGTCAAATGTATTCAGAAACTCCTATTTGAAACTTAAAACATGAATAGACATCTAAACACTCTAATATATTCCTCCACGTTTAGAACATGAACAGCCAACAAGATGCAACTTTGACCATTATTGTTGATATGTTAGTAAAAAAAGAATTATTTAGAAAAAAAAGGATGTTATTTTCATTTGTCAAATCTCATTAAATTCTTTACATACTGATTATGAATGTTATATAAACTTGATTGCACCCCTTATTTTGGAGCAAAGGCAATAACCAATAAATACTGATATACAAAGAACAAGCACATGAATTTTGCACACCAAAACTGTAACAGACTGCTGTTGGACCACCATTTTAGCAAAATAAAGTAAAACATGGCTTACACAACACACATAGTACTAGCACAAAGTAAGCACAATGTAAACATATGAAATGTACCTCGCCGTGACCAGCAGTGAAGAAGTATATGAGATGAATTGCTGCAAAACCAGTCTTGATGATTTTGGGGATCAAACTGTTCACAGTGGTGAAAGATTTAGTATAAATAAATTAAATAGAAAAGGTTGAGCAAGATGCAGAGAGAAATTGTAATGCATGTTATAAATAAATAAACTTGATTGCTATCTTAATTGTGGTAATCAACTCGGACATAATTATGTTATTGCTTGCCTTGTCGTTTGGTTTTCGGTGCAATATTTAGCAGCTTCATCTTCTGGCATATCCACTAGTTTCTGTTCGAAGGCACAGCTGAAAGGAATAATAGTTTCACCACCATGCTCTTTCACCCTGAATAAGAAATAGTTAGATATTAGCTAATATTCCAATAGGCAATAGCCCCTTCTCATAGGAAATTATGCATATTAGGTTTATGCTAATCATTTAATCAAACACAACATAATCAGATTTAATCAAAATCACAACCACATGAACTTCATATAATCAATTTCTTACTGTGGACAAGAGCCTACAACCATCAGGCCTTCTTTTGTCTCATGGGTTTTTCTCAGTATCATCATGGTGGGTCGGTTCTAGGACTGAGACGGTGACTACCAGGGGTGAGAGTGAGAAGGTTGAGGATGGTGATTAGATCTTTACTGAACTTCTCGTTCAATGCTTAATTGATAACTCACATGAATAGTGCTGGCAGATACCATGTCTAATATATATAGCAGATATATATACCTACCTAACTAAAAGAAGTTCGGTAAAGATCAAATATGTTTACCTTCCTAACTAAACTGATCTCTTTTCCTAACTGAACAGATATACTACTTTGTAACTAGACCTACTGCACTTATCTTGTTCAAGTGGGTACAGTTCACGTGAATAGTAATTCCTGCTTAGTGCTGACAGATACCATGTGGGTACTGTCCACATGAATAGTGCTCCTTAGTGCTGAGTGCTGACACATACCACTGGGACCTGGCCCACTGCCTATGACAATTGCTGGTATTCATATGTAAGAGATCCATAAATTTTGTGAGATTCTACCCTCAAATACAGTAATCAACAAGTCCAAGCATAAACACTGGTTCTCTCTGTGATAACATTTTTCCAAGGGACAATTCCATTTATCCCCCTAACTTGAGCCACCACCTGGCATTTGCCCCTAATTTTCAGGTATGCTCAAAAATACCCCTCTTCCGTTAAGTCACCTTACAGAAATGCCCTTTTCTGCCGTTACCGTCCGGTCAAAGGGGTTTGACCGGCCGATAAACAGTAACATGGTGAACAGTAAATTCAAAAAAAATAGCAAAAAAAATCTGAAATTTTGTGGGATCGAAGATACTCAAGGGAGCAAGGTGCGTACAAATTTTGGCACAGTTTGGACATTCCAGGAGCTCGTGTCAAAGGAAAAACTTTAAAATGTACGCTGTGAATAGTAAATTCAAAAAATAGTAAGAAAATTCAAAAAAAATGAAAAAATTTGGCATCAAAGAGGCTGGGGTGCGCAAGGTGCGTGCAAATTTTTGTTGTGTTTCGACACTGTAGGAGCTCGGGAGAAAAAAAATATATTTGGCGCAGAAAAAAACTCTGAAAAATGCACTATTTTTTTATTTATTTTTTTGCTAGAGCACCTCGCATGTCATTTGATAAAAAAAAATGCAAGCGCCTTGCGCACCCAAGCCTCTTTGATGCCAGAAAAATTCATACTTTTTAAATTTTTCTTGCTATTTTTTTTAATTTACTGTTCACAGCGTATAGATTTATATTTTTTCCTTTCCCACGAGTTCCTGGAATGTCCAAATAGCTTGAAAATTTGCACGCACCTTGCGCCCTTGAGTATCTTCGAGCCGACAAAATTTCAGATTTTTTTGATTTTTTTTGCTATTTTTTCAAATTTAATGTTCACCATGTTACTATTCACTAGACGGTCAAAGCCCTTTGACCGGACGGCAAGGGCATTTCTATAAGGTGACTTGACGGAAGAGGGGTATTTTTGAGCATACCTGAAAATTAGGGGCAAATGCCAGGTGGTGGCTCAAGTTAGGGGGAGAAATGGAATTGTCCCTTTTTCCAATAATAAACCCAATGTGTTTTAAACCAGACAGCTGCTCTACTCAACAAACAAGTTGGAACAAATATCATATACAACCAGATATAATGATGGAAACTTGAAATGATTTAGCTTCAAAATGATCTATCCTGCTACAGCAATTAGGCTGTACATGAACAGAAGTTCCACAGAAAATTAGCATTCGCAGTTTGAAATGCATGTCGTATAGCATGAGTTTATCTGTAATTCTGCAATAGCCATTAGACTTGGGGTAGAAATAGTACGTACCAAGCATGTATCTTTGGTAGAAACTTGTTCTTTTTTCTCAGGTAATCCTTTTCACTCATGTTCACCTGCACAAAGTAACATACTAGACTAATCAATACAGCTACAATTTACTTTCAAAAAGGATGGTTAGGCCTTTTAGAAGCCATATAAAAGAGAAGGTGCTTTTCTGTTTCAACTACTGATAAAAGTAAGGTCAAATCTAAGGATTAACCCAGTAAATGAGCTACAGTTGTAGCAGAGCGATTAATGTCCATTTGGCATGATTACTCAAGCTGAACGTGGGATAATTCCAGATATCAAAGAGATATTTTCCCTTGCTGCTAATATAAATATAATTTCAAGTGATGTATGCGCAGCAGCTATTAGTTATATGTACCATCATATAACGAGTACATCAGTAGGTTTTTCAAGTAGAGAATTTATGCTTCCCATTTCATTTCCCTCTCCAACAGGTGAGCAATAATCATATGAAAGTGAAAAGTAATATCTAATCTTCATAAACCCTTCTACAGCACACCATCCCTATATTCCTATTAGGGACCCTGATGTGCCTTTTGGGTCCAAAAAAAAGTAAGAATCCATATGGAAACATCATATATCTTGGGATTTCCTTACTTCACTAGTTCACTTAAACTCTAATGACACTTCTTGCATACTTTGCTTTGGTTCTTGCTCACGCATGGAAGTGCAACTTTAACAATTGCTTCAACTATTACAGACTTGCAGTGCCTTACAGTGGAGTGGAATAAAACTGGCATATGGAACTAAAAAGGTTCCCCTATTCTACTGCTATAGCAAGAAGCATGCAATAGTTTTTTCTAGTTATGTTTCCTGTGATCAGATAAAACTCAGTTAATTGTCTACAGAGCATGCACTTATTGCTAATCATACAAATGCCGAGAGTATGGCGTATCGATTACCAGTCGCCCGTCAGTTCTGTAATGGCTCAAAATAAATGTTGGAAAGCAGAAGTAGACAGACAGCAACAACAAAACAGAGGGGAAAACAAAGCTGGGTTAATGTAACATTGATTGAAATTCCGGACTAAATATGGGATGCCACTAAATTATAGATGGAAATGCTGGTAAAGAAGTTCAAGCAACAAGCATGTAACTATAATTAATCAAATGATGTCATTGTGCTAATATAAAGTTCAAACAACAAGCCTGTACATATTAATCAAATGAGACCATTCTTCCAATCCAAATAAGTAAAAATTACCAAATAAACAACTGGCTTAGCAGTAAGCAGCTGAAAGGTATTCAAGATCTCAATTTCAGCAGCTTTCCATTCTCCTAAACGTAGGTCTTTCCCGTCTTGAAGATGTGTCATGATCTGTTATAAGGGAAAGTTGAAACTAAATTACCGATTAATCATTTAATCTACCAACAAAAGTTGAAACTAAATTTCAACAGTTCATGAGATCTAACTGATTGATAGAAATGAAGCAAAACTGCAAAACTGCAGAGCTGTGAAACATGCCCTACCCTCTGACATAATTCATGGTCTATCTTAAGTTGCTTGTCATTGCTCCTCTTCATTGCCTTCTCAAGGTCATCAATTTTAGCCTGCACAAACTCTATATCCTACAGAAATGCAACAGAACCTTGTTACAACTAGGTTAACAACTGGTTAAGTTGACAAACAAATCAAGCAGAATTCAAACGAAACCTTGAGCCTCAGTTCTTGAGTAATAGTTTCCAAATCACGAACAGGATCAACTGTATCATCAATATGGGTGATTTCCGTGTCTTCAAATGCTCCTAAAAATCATACCATACTATCAGTTACAGATACAGCAAAAGATTCTATTACATGAACACCTAGCGCGTAATTGGTTTGGTGCCAAAAATTGGCATATTGGCCACTAATTGGTGGGTTACCAAGTTTTCTTGTCTATGAAACATAAAGTTGCCAATATTTGGCAAGTCTTGGTATTGCCAATGTTTGGCAATGCCAACATTTGGCTAATCTTCTCATTTAGGTCTCCACCAAGACATCCAAAATTTATCACTTTTAACATATAGTCAAAACATAACCAAGGGAACTTTATTAAGAAACATAATACAATAGTTGAATTATAAACATTTTACAATAGAGACATACTCAAGACATGAAAGATTCCATCAACAGCACGTATATGGGATAAGAAGGCATTGCCCAGACCCTCCCCTGCACTTGCTCCTCTAACAAGCCCAGCTATGTCGTTGATTTCCAGATATGCAGCCACCTGCAGAGAATAACAAGAGTCACTATACATCTGAAACATAAGCCAAGAAGCTGCAGATTACTGTAGAAGTGTAAAGCAGAGAAAAGAAACAAACCTCACTCTTTGGCTTGAAAAGTTGGCAAAGATAGTCAAATCGCTCATCCGGAACATGTACCCGTGCCTCATTTGGTTCAATGGTACAGAATGGGAAGTTCTCAGCCGGGATGGACAACTTTGTTACTATGTTGAAGAAAGTTGATTTGCCAACATTGGGTAACCCAACCTGCATGAAACATCAATAGTAAAATTCATATCTCCTCTTATTCCTCTACTTGGCTACAGCAGAACAAGTAGTGCGCCAATCAACATTCAACAGAAGAGTAGTCCATTATGATTTATGATGAAATCTGAGATCGAATAAAGGATACAAGGGCAAGTACTGTTAAACACCATCAATGCAACTAGAGAAGTTAGTGGCAACTCATGAAACTTGTTGAACAGCAGTCCATAGTAACATGATAATTGTGTCCAAGCAAACCGAGTTACATACATAAAACTATAACACGTCCTACTCCTACTAGCATGTAGCGACTAAGATTTAAGCAGGGATAACATTTCATATGTTACTATTCCACAGAGACAGCAAAGAGATCAACCGCCACCGCCACCGCACCCACCAAGTAAGCAACGATGAAACCCCTGCGAGCACTCGCTAGAACGCGGGAGAACGTGGGGAATCCGCGGGAGGGGGGAGAAGAGGGGAGCGTACGATTCCGATCTTGAGGTGGGAGGAGAAGCGGCCGAGGATGGGGCGCTCCGCCGGCTCGCCGTCCTTCTTCGACGCCTTGGGCGGCATCGAGCTCGGCTCCGCTGCGGCGAGGTGGTGTGCTGGGGTCTGGAGAGGAGTATGGGGATGGGCTGGCGTGTGTGGGAGATAGAGAGAGAGATGTGGGCTGGCCGGCTAGGGTTTTTGGTGGGAAGTGGTAGTTGCGGCGAGCTGAGAGGAGTCTGGGGATGGGCTCAAACCTGGCCATATGGGTTGTGCCTCGCTGGCCGGACCATGGACTCGGAATTTCAGCCCGACATGTGCCCAGCACGGCACGCGATTAAAAGGGTCGGGCTGGTCTTTGGCCCGCCATGGAACAAGGTCGAGCCCAAAAGCCGAGCATTAAGGTCGGGCACGATACTACCCTTTTAGGGCTGGCAAGACAAGGTCCTCACCCGGCACGCGGCGGCACGATGGGGGATGCGGGAAGACAGAAGGGTCATCCAACAATGATAAAAGGAAGCATCTCTGTGATGTAAAAACCATCGTTTTAGGACACTTTGGGTCAAAAACAGGGCTCCACGTGATGCAAAATTCTTTTGGGTAGCCTCAATTTTTGGCCCCAACCGCTGCATATTTGGAGTGTTATACCTGCTGCCGCATAATCAAAATGTAGTCGTGCCAAAGCCAATTGTCGTGCAGAAGTTTCCCCATCTTCACTTAACATCCATTTTTGGCTGAAAAAAGTTTTAACTTGACAATATTGGATTTTACTTCTTTATATTTTTTATATCATGGAGCTCAACATAATTGTTTAAGTGAGAAGCAACGTCTTCATTATAAGAACCATATAATTGTTCTTTCATTAGTCGTTACCAAGTTCAACAAAGCAGTCTTAATTCTGTAAGACTCAGCACTAGTAGCTAGTGGACCAATACGTTTGTTAATGAAATCATCATTACTACTACTCGTAAATCCACAAAGTTTGGTATTTTGAGCAGAAGTAGACATGATTTCAAGCCTAAAACAAACTAACTTCTTGCTAGAATTTAAATATTTTTGTGTGTTTTTTGAATTTTTTGGAAAGTGAAAAAACAAAAAAAACTACTAACGTAAAGTAGCTAAGCAAGATATATAACAAGAAAGTAAAGTAAAGGAGTGTAGGACATATGGTTATAATCAAAGACTCCCTCACAACAACGCCAGAAAAAACTTGCCTCCCCCCCCCCCCCCCCCAATTCAGAGTTTTGTAGGCAAGCAACAATTTTCCTAAGTGGATGGCCTTAAGGTTTGATAAACCGGTAGAAGCTTTGAATTGACATCAATGATCACTTGCACACACAATTACAGAACTTGTCTCGGCACCCAACGAAACTAGTAAAATTGTTAGTCTTACTATCCATGCCGTTATCAGGATTAAAGCAACTCGTGTTCGAAAGAAGTGATTAAAGTAAGAGAAATAAAATCAAGGAATTGTAAAAAAAAAAGTCTGGTTAAACTTGAAAGCAATAGGGGTGGATAAACTGGGATCCATAATTTCACAAGCGGCATCTCTTCAATAAAAGATAACACGGTGTGGTGAGAAAATTACAGTTAGTATCGATTAAACTGTAATTTTTAAGAGTATGATTATGTTGTTGGAGATATGTCTTAGAGACAATCATGTGATGATAATATTTCCGTATGTATTTATTAGTTATTTGGAATGTCCTTGAACATCATCAATGATATGTATCAATAAGTATGTGATTTGTTTGTGAAACTATGTATTGTATGACGGATGTTCTAATGATCCCTAGTTGATAAGGTTATGCGGACACATACCGTTCAACTAGTGTATACGATTCGGTCGATGACTATGTTTCACAATTCATGGGTATAGAGATGCGAAACCGATAGTATGGACTCTGAGATGGAGATCACAAAGTCGGACAAAACCACTTTCAGATGCCACGAGCTAGCCACCAACGATTCCGAACTTTGCCAGCGCGGACCAAGAGAACTGCAAAGCCCTATTACACTAAGACGACCGCAACAGGGACATCACATGCTCTCCTGTCGATCTGATCAACCGCCACCGCCACCGCACCTACCAAGTAAGCAACCATGAAACCCTTGCGAGCACTCGCTAGAACCGCGGGAGAACGTGGGGAATCTGCAGGAGGGGTAGAGGGGAGCGTACGATTCTGATCTTGAGGTGGGAGGAGAAGCGGCCGAGGATGGGGCGCTCCGCCGGCTCGTCGTCCTTCTACGATGCCTTGGGCGGCATCGGGCGAGGCTCCGCTGCGGCGAGGGGGTGTGCTGGGGAGGAACCCGCCTATGACAACCAGTCAGCAACACACATCGACGGCCAAAGCAGCTTCTACTTTGTCAACGAGCAAGAAAGAGTCGGGTCTGTGCCGAACAAGCGTCGGAACGGACTACCCATCTCGTGTCATCATCACCACGAAGGCCCGCCTCAGCAGATCCGACTTTAGAAAGAACGAGTGAGGCACGGTGACCCCTTAAACACGCCGAATAAAACCGACTACCAAAACTCAATAGGAATGCACACTTCCTTCAATATAGCATGAATGGCACTGTAGCGTCACTGTAGATGCATTGTAGCTGGCCTAGGGTCCGGGGCTTAGCCCAATCCTGGGTTCGCCCCTGCCGGAGATGAACTCCACATCGGCGCCTCCAAGGAGGTGAAATGACGCCCAAGGACATCGACGTCGCCGGTCGGCAAGAGCTCGGCAAGTTCACCAAGAGCACCGCCTAATACGAGATACCCATGCATCACACCTCCACTATCCCACACACTCGCGTCATGACCATACAAGAGCCGCCACAAACCTCATCGCCAGCCAAAAACCGACCCAGCAGACTCCAGCAAACCGGATTTGCACGAGACAGACCAGATCTAGCGTCCCACCATTGTTGCACCGCATCTGCAGCCACGCAGACGACCTACGCGGGAATGACCTCTAGAGAGAGGGAATAAGGGGTGCCACCCCCACCCCATCTCGCAGGGAAAGAGTAGTCGGGGCGGAGCCATGGAGGTCGTCGACAAAGTTGTCGCAGCTGCCAACCGGGCTTAACCCGAAGGCCTCCTTCGATAGGGATGAGGGGAGGAGGTGGGGATCGCAAGGAAAGGTGGTTAGCTGTTTTCTTACACTTCAAAAGTCATTGTTGGGATTATTTTCTGGCAAGACTCTCTGTCCCAAAATATAGTGTTTTTTTCAATGCCAAAACTTGCAAAGTTTGAGCAAGTTCGTAGAAAAAGTTATCAACATCTAGGATACCTGATCAATACCATAAGATTCAACATTATATTTTCATATGGTCTCTCCGTTCCAAAACAATCGAAGTCATAGATTTGTCATAAGTCCAACTTGCTTTAGTTTGACCAACTCTATAGAAAAATATGCTAAGATTTACAACACCAAATACTGATAATATTGAAATATGATTTCATGAGACTAACTTGTGTTGTACAGGTTAATCTATGTTTCGATAGACTTGGTCAAACTAAAACAAGTTTGACTTGAGACAAACCCAAAACTTCAATTATTTGGATCGAAGGTAGTTTTTGATATTGCAGACATGTTTACTTCTTTTAATAAACTTGATGAACATTCATGAAGATTTGCTATAAAAAACAATATGCACCAACTAAAATTTAGAGCTCAATACTAAGATATTATGAACCCTAAGATAAGTTTCACTTGAGCGCCACATTTAATCAGTGCAGGCATGTGATTTTGTCTCTTTTTTTCCTCATGGACGGAGAGGTACTCAATCAATTTAAGAGGCAATATATCCAAAAAGCAATCAAAGTAATTTTCTATGTAAAATATTAGTAAGAATTATGGAGCTACACATGCAACAACGGTAGAATTGCATAACAAATAACTTTGCATCCTAATTACGACAAAGTTGTCCAGTCACACGTTACAACTTCCAGTTTTCCGATAGAGCTGAGCAGTTCTAGCTCACGAATGAAAAATTATATTTTTCATCCCTTCCAGTTGGTGCTTATAGCCTCCCCGCACAGTCTGCAATCAGTACTGATAGTACCTGGCTACTTGCAAGTGAACCCAAAAATGCTAAAATACACGACCCTGTGATGAATTCATCACTTCTTTCCGCCTCCAGAAACATTGAACTTGAAGAAGATGATGTCTCCATCCTGCACCACGTACGTCTTCCCTTCCTGCCTGTACTTCCCAGCAGCCTACAATCCATCAATGGCAAACGGTTGCGTAACTCATAACATTGAGTTTAAAGATCAAAAGTAAGGCAACTGATGATACAAATCATCTAGCATAGACGAGCTTGTGCACACCTTGACAGCAGATTCACTGCCCAGCTCTTTTAGATCTTCAAACTTCATTACCTGATCAAAAAGAGTAGATTTATATATAAGAATTATCAAGGAATACTTCAAGTTAACATAATGAAAGAAGCTTCAGTAAACATCAAGATTTAAAAAAAAACAAGCAATAATTAACTACAAAGTGCAAATAGTAAGAACAGCAACAATTAACTACACTGTCAACTATGAATGCCACAGTTCAATTTATTCCAAATAAAGGAATTGTGTCTAGCTATTTCAGAAAGGACTCTACCTCAGCACATATGAAGCCTCTTTCAAAATCAGTGTGAATTGCACCAGCAGCTTGAGGAGCTTTAGATTGACGTCTGATCTGCCAGCACTTCACCTGAAAGGAGAATTCAAGCTTATAAGCTAGCAGAAAATTGTCAAATGTATTCAGAAACTCCTACTTGAAACTTCAAACACGAACAGACATCTGAACAACCTAATACATTCCTCCCCGTTTAGAACATAACCAGCCAACAAGATGCAACTTTGACCATTATTATTGATGTGTCAGTAAAAAACAGAATTATGAAAAGAATGATATTATTTCCATTTGTCAAATCTCATTAAATTCTTTCAAAAATGTTAACGCCCACACGTGTGAGCGTTAGCCAACTCGTCCACACGCCTCCATCACCGTCCAGTAACTTCTGCACGAATCTTGGCACGAATTAGCTCATTTTGTATGCCACGTAGGACAACTCATGTGTGTGGTGTGTGAGAGAGGTCGCCCACACATCCGTTTTACCACACGGAGGGGCCGGTGTGTGGGCGTTTAGCAGTTCGCCCACACACCAGTTTTTCAGTCACGCACAAGGGCTGGTGTGTGGGCGTTTGCCATCTCGCCCACACACCCGCCTCCTCTCCCACACCCAAGCTGCCAGTTGCCATGCGTTTTGCAGTGTACATGGCAACTGCCCTAGTATGATTGCAAGCAGATGGCAACTCTCTTTTTTTTACCCGAACATGCCAGTTGCCATATGTTTTGCATGGTACATGGCAAACTGCCCTAGCGTGCACGTAAGCAGATGGCAACTCTTTCTTTTTAAATGGCAACTGCCCTAGCGTGCTTGTGAGCACATGGCAACTCTCTCTTTTACCCAAACATGTTTTTTGCCATGCCTTTTTTTGTAGCGCTACATGGCAACTGCCTAGTGTTAGTAGGTGGCAACTCCTAAAGTTTTGAAATCATGGCAACTGCAGTAGACCAGACCACACATGGCAACAGCTGTAGTTGTCCAAAAAATGGCAATCTGGAACTTTGACCTGAGATGGCAACTGCAGTTGAGCAAACATGGCAACCGTAGTTCAGCGACATGGCAACTGCACTTAAACGAACATGGACGAGGGTCCGGCCCATGGCAACTGCGGGGCACGCGGTAAAGTGTCACGTGGGGCATGCGGGACCACAAGGTACGAGGCCTGACGTACCGGGCGTGTGGGCGTTATCTATTTCGCCCACACGCACGCGTGTAAGAGGGACCGGGAGTAAAAAAAGAGGCGTGTGGGCGCTAATTGTTTTGCCCACACACAGACGTGTGGGCTGGTCCTCTTAGGCACCACACAGAACGTGTGGGCAGATTCCTTAACACCCACACGTGTGGCAGTTATCGGCGTCCAATTCTTTACATATTGATTGGGGAAGTTAGAAGTTTGATTGCGCCCCTTATTTTGGAGCAGAGGCAATAACGAATAAAGACTGATGATGTATAAAGAAACAAGCATGTGAATTTTGCACGCCAAAAATGTAACAGGCTGATGTAGTACCACCATTTTAGCAAAATGAAGTAAAATGTTGCTTATACAACACATATTACTGGCACAAAGTAAGCACAATGTAAACATATAAATGTACCTCGTCGTGACCAGCTGTGAAGAAGTATATGAGATGAATTGCTGCAAAACCAGTCTTGATGATTTTGGGGATCAAACTGTTCACATTGGTGAAAGATTTAGTATAAATAAATTAAACAGAAAAAGTTGAGCAATATGCAAAGAGAAGATGCAATGCATGTTATAAATAAATAAACTTGATTGCTAGTTTAGACTACAAAAACGTCTTATATTTCAGTACAAAAGTAGCATCTTAATTGTGGTAATCAACTCAGCCAAAATATGCTACATGACTTGCCTTGCTGTCTGGTTTTCGGCGCAATATTTAGCAGCTTCATCTTCTGGCATATCCACTAGTTTCTGTTCGAAGGCACAGCTGAAAGGAATAATAGTCTCACCACCGTGTTCTTTCACCCTGAATAAGAAATAGTTAGGTATTAGCTAATATTCCAATACCCCCTTCTTGTAGGAAATTATGCATATTAGGTTTATGCTAATCAAACACAAAATCATCAGATTTGATCAAAATCACAATCATATGAACTACATATAATCAATTTCTTACTGCGGGCAAGAGCCTATAGCATACTTCAGAAAATACAATCAGTATCATGGTGGGTCGGTTCTAGGACTGAGACGGTGAGTACCAGGGGTGAGGGAGGGAAGTTTGAGGGTGGTGATCAGATCTTTACCGAACCTCTCGTTCAATGCTTAATTGATATGGTCGTGCCCCTATTATAGGAAAGACTCCAATTGATGCTGAAAGCATATATCACAACTTTCCTAATCAAAACGATATATTTATCTTCCAAAATAAACTGATCTCCTTTCCTAACTAAACAGATATACTCCCTCCGTCCCAAATTAAGTGACTTGACTTTGTACTAACTTTGTACTAAAGCTAGTACAAAGTTGAGTCACTTATTTTGGGACAGAGGGAGTACTTTGTAACTAAAAGACCTACTGTCCTTATCTTGTTCAAGTGGGTACAGTTCACGTGAATAGAAACTCCTGCTTAGTGCTGACAATACTCCTTAGCGCCGAGTGCTGACACATACCACTGGGACCTGACTCACTGCCAATGACATTTGCTGGTATTCATATGTAAGCGATCAACAAATTGTGTGATATTCTACCCTCAAGTACAGAAATCACCAAGTCCAAGCGTAAACATTGGTTCTCTCTGATAGCAATTTTTCAATAATAAACCCAATGTGTTAAATCAGATAGCTTATGTACTCAACAAGCAAGTTGGAACAAATATCATATACAACGAGATATAATGATGGAAACTTGAAACGATCTAGCTTCAAAATGACCTATCCTGCTACATCAATTAGACTGTACATAAACAGAAGTTCCACAGAAAATCGGCATTCACAGTTTGAACTGCATTCTGTATAGCATGAGTTCATCTGCTATAGCCATAAGACTTGGGGTAGAAACAATACCAAGCATGTATCTTTGGTAGAAACTTGTTCTTTTTCCTCAGGTAGTCCTTTTCACTCATGTTCACCTGCACAAAATTAACATACTAGACTTAGAAGCCCTATAAAGAAAAGGTGAATTTCTGTTTCAACTACTGACAGAAGTAAGGTCAAATCAAAGGATTAACCCAGTAAATGAGCTAAAGTTAGCAGAGCGATTAATGTCCATTTCACAGGATTACTCAAGCTGAACGTGGGATAATTCCAGACATCAGACATATTTCCTCTTGCTGTTAATATAAATTTAGTTTCAAGTGATGCATGCACAGCAGTTATATGTACCATCATATAACGCGTAAATCAGTAGGTTCTCCAAGTAGGATTAATGCTTCCCATTTCATTTCCATCTCCAACCGGTAAGTAATATCTAATCTTCACAAGCCCTTTCTACAGCACACCATCCCTATATTCCTATTAGGGATCCTGATGTGCCTTTTGAACCGAAAAAAGGGAAGAATCCATATGGAAACATCATATATCCTGGGATTTTGGCACCTCTTGCATACTTTGGTTCTTGCTCACGCATGGAGGTGCAACTTTAACAATTGCTTCAACTATTACTCCCTCCATTCCTAAATATAAGTCATTTTAGAGATTTCAATAAGGATTACATATGGATGTATATAGACATATTTTAGAGTGCAGATTCACTCATTTTGCTCTGTATGTAGTCCGCGTTGGAATCTCTAAAGAGACTTATATTTAGGAACGGAGGGAGTACAGAATTGCAGTGCCTTACAGTGGAATAAAACTGGCATGTGGAACTATAAAGGTTCCCCCACTCTAATGCAATACCAAGAAGCATGCAATAGTTTTTGTAGTTATGTTTCCAGTGATCAGACTAAAATCAGTTAATTGTCTATGTAGCATTCACTTCTTGCTAATTATACAAATACCAAGAGTATGGCAGATCGATTACCAGTCACCCGTCAGTTCTGTAATGGTCCAAAATAAATGTTGGAAAGCAGAAGTAGACAGGCAGCAATAACAAAACAGACAAAACAAGCAAAGCCGGGTTAATGTCACATTGATTGAACCCTAAAAAACATCACATTGGTTGAAATTCCGCATTAAATATGGGATGCCACTACATTCTAGATGGCCATGCTGGTAAAGAAGTTCAAGCAACAAGCATGTAACTATAATTAATCAAATGATGTCATTGCTAATAAAAAGTTCAAGCAACAAAGCCTGTACATATTAATCAGATGAGACCATTCTTCCAATCCAAATAAGTAAAACTTACCAAATAAACAACTGGCTTAGCAGTAAGCAGCTGAAAGGCATTCAAGATCTCAATTTCAGCAGCTTTCCATTCTCCTAAACGTACGTCTTTCCCGTCTTGGAGATGTGTCATGACCTGTTATAAGGGAAAGTTGAAACTAAATTACCGATCAATCTACCGAATAAAGAACGATATACCAGTAAAGAAATTCCAATTGTTCATGAGATCTAACTGATTGATAGAAATGAAACAAAAGTGCAAAACAGCAGAGCTGTAAAACATGCCCTACCCTCTGACATAATTCATGGTCTATCTTAAGTTGCTTGTCATTGCTCCTCTTCATTGACTTCTCAAGGTCATCAATTTTAGCCTGCACAAACTCTATATCCTACAGAAGGAAGTGCAACAGAAAACCTTGTTACAGCTAGGTTAACAGTTGTTTAAGTTGACGAACAAATCAAGCAAAAGTCAAACGAAACCTTGAGCCTCAGTTCTTGACTAATAGTTTCCAAATCACGAACAGGATCAACTGTATCATCAATATGAGTGATTTCCGTGTCTTCAAATGCTCCTAAAATCATACCACACTATCAGCTACAGATACAGCAAAAGATTCTATCACATTAAAACCTAGAGCGTGATTGGTTTCGTGCCAAAAATTGGCATGCCAATATTTGGCATTGTGCCAAATATTGATTACTAATTAGTTGGTTACCAAGTTTTCTTGTCTATCAAACATAAAGTTGCCAATATTTGGCAAGTCTTGGTATTGCCAATATTTGCAATGCCAACATTTAGTCTTCTCAGTTAGAACTCCACCAAGATATCCAAAATTTTCACTTTTAACATACAGTATATAATACAGATAAGAATAGCCAAGGGAACTTTATTAAGAAGCATAATTCAATAGTTGAATCATAAACATTTTACAATAGAGACATACTCAAGACATGAAAGATTCCATCAACAGCACGTATATGGGATAAGAAGGCATTGCCCAGACCCTCCCCTGCACTTGCTCCTCTAACAAGCCCGGCTATATCGTTGATTTCCAGATATGCAGCCACCTACAGAGAATAACAAGAGTCACTATACATCTGAAACATAAGCCAAGAAGCTGCAGATTACTGTAGAAGTGTAAAGCAGAGAAAAGAAACAAACCTCACTCTTTGGCTTGAAAAGTTGGCAAAGATAGTCAAATCGTTCGTCCGGAACATGTACCCGTGCCTCATTTGGTTCAATGGTACAGAATGGGAAGTTCTCAGCCGGGATGGACAACTTTGTTACTATGTTGAAGAAAGTTGATTTGCCAACATTGGGTAACCCAACCTGCATGAAACATCAATAGTAAACTTCATATCTCATTCTTATTCCTCTAAATGGCTACAGCAGAACAAGTAGTGCGCCAATCAACATTCAACAGAAGAGTAGTCCATTATGATTTATGATGAAATCTGAGATCGAATAAAGGATACAAGGGCAAGTACTGTTAAACACCATCAATGCAACTAGAGAAGTGCGGTAGTGGCAACTCATGAAACTTGTTGAATAGTACTACTAGTGCATAGTAACATGCTAATGGTGTCCAAGCAGACTGAGTTACATAGATAAAACTACAATTCGTCCTGCTCCTATTAGCATGTAGTGACTTAAGATTTAAGCAGGGATAACATTTCATATGTTACACAGAGACAGCAAAGAGATCTATTCTAGAAGTAGTGAAGTAAATGGGGCGCATTCTGAGCCTGAATTGGGGTACAGATCCGACACTAGAACAGTTCCCTCGATATGTTTCCCCAACTCGCACTATGCGGCCCACCGAAACATATAAACTAGAACAACAAAATCATGGAATCCATGAGATCTGCACCAGGTTACAAGCCACGAGCTAGCCACCAGCGATTCCGAACTTCGCCAGCGCGGACCAAGAGAACTCCAAAGCCCTATTACACTAAGCCGACCGCAACAGGGACATCACATGCTCTCCTGTCGATCCGATCAATCGCCACCAAACCCACCAAGTAACGCAACCATGAAACCCCTGCGAGCACTCGCTAGAACGCGGGAGAACGTGGGGAATCCGCGGGAGGGGGGAGAAGAGGGGAGCGTACGATTCCGATCTTGAGGTGGGAGGAGAAGCGGCCGAGGATGGGGCGCTCCGCCGGCTCGGCGTCCTTCTTCGATGCCTTGGGCGGCATCGGGCTCGGCTCCGCTGCGGCGAGGTGGTGTGCTGGGGAGGAATCTGGGGATGGGCTAGCGTGTGTGGGAGAGAGAGAGATGTGGGCTGGACGGCTAGGGTTTTTGGTAGTAAGTGGTGCGGCGAGCTGAGAAGAACCGGGCACGGGTTTATCACGTGTAGGATGGGTTGTGCCTCGCGGGCCAGCCCATGGGCTCGGAATTTCAGTCCGACATGTGCTCGGCACGGCACGCGATTAAAAGGGTCGGGCTGGTCTTTGGCCCGCCAAGGAACAAGGTCGAGCCCAAAAGCCGAGCATTAAGGCATGACACGACCCTTTTAGGCCCTGTTTGTTTGGGCTTTTACTTATGTTTTTGCAGTTTTTTCATTTTAGCCAAAATGCTATAGAATTTTGGTCAAAGTGGAAAGCTACAAAAGCAAAAGCAAAAAGCCCAAACAAACAAGGCCTTAGAGCTGGCATGACAAAGTCCTGACCCGGTACACGGCGGCACGTGGGGGATGCGGGAAGACAGGAGGGTCATCCAACAATGATAAAAAGAAGCACCTCTGCGATGTAAACACCGTCGTTTTAGGACACTTTGGGTAAAAAACAGGGCTCCACATGATGCAAAAATCTTTTGGGTAGCCCCGATTTTTGGCCCCGACTCCTACATATTTGGAGTGTTGTAGCTGCTGCCGCATAACCAAAATGTAGTCGTGCCAAAGCCAATTGCCGTGCAAAGGTTTCCCCATCTCCACCTAACATCCATTTCGACTGGAAAAAGCTTTAACTTGACAGTATCGGATTTCACTTCTTTATATTTTTTATATCATGGAGCTCAACATAATTGTTTAAGTGAGAAGCAACGTCTTCAATATAAGAACCATATAATTGTTCGTTCATTAGTCATTGCCAAGTTCAACAAAGCAGTCTTAATTTTGTAAGACTCAGGGGGTGTTTGGTTCAGGAACTTTTTAGTCCCAGAGACTAGAAAAAATCCCTAAAAAGTCCCTAGAAACCAAACGGGAGGGACTTTTTCTATAGGGACTAGAAAAAGTCCTGGGACTTCTAAACCAAACACCCCCTCAGCACTAGTAGCTAGTGGAGCAATAGGTTTGTTAATGAAATCATCATTATTACTACTCGTAAATCCACAAAGTTTGGTGTTTTGAGCGGAAGTAGACATGATTTAAAGCCTAAAACAAACTAACTTCTTGCTGGAATTTAAATATTTTTGTGTGTTTTTTGAATTTTTTGGAAAGTGAAAAAACAAAAAAACTAACATAAAGTAACTAAGCAAGATAGGTAACAGGAAAGCAAAGTAAAGGAGTGTAGGACATATGGTAATAATCAAAGACTCCCTCACAACAACGCTAGAAAAAACTTGCCTCCTATAGTCTAGGAAGCCCCCCCCCCCCAATGCAGAGTTTTGTAGGCAAGTAACAATTCTCCTAAGTGGATGGCCTTAAGGTTTGATAAACATGTAGAAGCTTTGAATTGACATCAATGATCACTTGCACACATAGTTACATAACTTGTCTCGGCACCCGACGAAACTAGTAAGATTGTTAGTCTTACTATCCATGCCAGTTACGAGGATTAAAGCAACTCGTGTTCGAAAGAAGTGGCTGAAGTAAGAGAAATAGAATCAAGGAATTGTAAAAGCGTCTGGTGAAAGTTGAAAGCAATAGGGATGGATAAAACTGGGATCCATAATTTTACAAGCGCCATCTCTCCAATAAAAGATAACACGGTGTGGTAAGAAAATTACAGTTAGTATCGATTAAACTGTAATTTTTATGAGTATGATTATGCTGTTGGAGATATGTCTTAGAGGAAATCATGTCATGATGATATTTTCGTATGTATTCAGTAGTTATTATGAATATCCTTGAACAACATCAATGATATGTATCAATAAGTATGTGACTTGTTTGTGAAACTATGTATTGTCTGACTGTTGTTCTAATGATCCCTAGTTGATAAGGTTATGCAGACACATACCGTTCAACTAGTATACGATTCAGTCGATGACCGTGTTTCACAATTCATGGGTATAGAGATACTAAACCGATAGTATGGACTCCGGGATGGAGATCACAGAGTCGGACAAAACCACTTTCAGAAGCGAGATATTGTCATATGTTGATCTCAAGTACGATGTATATGCCTAATACGTCTCCAATGTATCTATAATTTTTGATTGCTCCATGCTATTATATTATCTATTTTGGATGCCAATGGGCTTTATTTTACACTTTTATATCATTTTTGGGACTAACCTACTAAACGGAGGTCCAGCCCAAATTGCTGTTTTTTTGCCTATTTTAGGGTTTCGAAGAAAGGGAATATCAAACGGAGTCCAAACAGAATGAAATCTTCGAGAACGTGATTTTCTCAACAAACGTGATCCAAGAGACTTGGAGTGGGCGTCAAGAAACAACGGAGGAAGGCACGAGGCAGGGGGCGCGCCCTCCACCCTCGTGGGCCCTCCGTTGCTCCACCGATGTACTTCTTCCTCCTATATATATCCACGTACCCCCCAAACATCTAGGAGCACCACGAAAACCTAATTCCACCGCCGCAACCTTCTGTACCCGAGAGATCCCATCTTGGAGCCTTTCCGGAGCTCCACCGGAGGGGGCATTGATCACGGAGGGCCTCTACATCAACTCCATGGCCTCTCCGGTGATGTGTGAGTAGTTTACTTCAGACCTACGAATCCATAGTTATTAGCTAGATGGCTCCTTCTCTCTCTTTGGATCTCAATACAAAGTTCTCCTCGGTCTTCTTGGAGGTCTATTCGATGTAATCTTCTTTTGCGGTGTGTTTGTCGAGATCCGATGAATTGTGGGTTTATGATCCAGATTATCTATGAACAATATTTGATTCTCCTCTGAATTCTTTTATGTATGATTGGTTTATCTTTGCAAGTCTCTTCGAATTATCAGTTTGGTTTGGCCAACTAGATTGATCTTTCTTGCAATGGGAGAAGTGCTTAGCTTTGGGTTCAATCTTGCGGTGCTCGATCCCAGTGACAGAAAGGGAACCGACACGTATTGTATTGTTGCCATCGAGGATAAAAAGATGGGATTTATATCATATTGCATGAGTTTATCCCTCTACATCATGTCATCTTTGTTGGGGATCGTTGCAGAAATTAAAAAATTTCTGCGCATCACCAAGATCAATCTATGGAGTTTACTAGCAACGAGAGGGGAGTGCATCTTTGTTGGGGAACGTAGCAATAATTCAAAAAAAAATCCTACGTGCCACCAAGATCGATCTAGGAGATACTAGCAATGAGAGAGAGGGAGTGCATCTTCATACCCTTGAAGATCGCTAAGCGGAAGCGTTACAAGAACGCGGTTGATGGAGTCGTACACGCAGCGATTCAGATCATGGTCGATTCCGATCTAAGCACCGAATAACGGCACCTCCGCGTTCAACACACGTACAACCCGGGGACGTCTCCTCCTTCTTGATCCAGCAAGGGGAGAGGAGAAGTTGAGGGAGAACTCCAGCAGCACGACAGCGTGGTGGTGGAGCTTGTGGTATTCCTGTAGGGCTTCGCCAAGCTCTACGGAGGAGAAGGGATAGTTGGAGGAGGGAGGGGCTGCGCCAGGGAAGGGGTGTGGCTGCCCTCTCTCTCCATCACTATATATAGGGGGAAGGGGTGGAGGAGGCGCCCTAGGGTTCCCTAGGGGAGGGGCGGCGGCCACAGGGAAAACCCTAGATGGGTTTGGGCGCCCCCATCCCTAGGAAACTTGCCCCCCAAGCCGGGAGGGGTGGCTGCCCTAGGGGAGGCGCCCCCACCTCCCCAAGTTACGTGAGATGGGGTGGGAGGGGCGCTCAGCCCCTTAGTGGGCTGATGTGCCCCTCCCCTTGGCCCACAAGGCCCCCCAACGCTTGCCGAGGCCTCCGAAACCCCTTTCGGACAAGCTGGTCGTCACCCGGTACCCCGAAACAATTCCGGACTCCAATACCCTTCGTCCAATATATTGATCTTCACCTCCAGACCATTCCGGAACTCCTTGTCACGCCCGGGATCTCATCCGGGACTCCGAACAACCTTCGGTAACCACATGCTATTTCCCATAACAACTCTAGCGTCACCGAACCTTAAGTGTGTAGACCCTACGGGTTCGGGAACCATGCAGACATGACCGAGACATCTCTCCGGCCAATAACCAATAGTGGGATCTGGATACCATATTGGCTCCCACATGTTTCACGATGATCTCATCGGATGAACCACGATGTCGGGGATTCAATCAATCCGGTATACAATTCCCTTTGTCTATCGGTATGTTACTTGCCCAAGATTCGATCGTCGGTATCCCCATACCTCGTTCAATCTCGTTACCGGCAAGTCTCTTTACTCGTTCTGTAACGCATGATCCCGTGACTAACTTAGTAGTCACATTGAGCTCATTATGATGATGCATTACCGAGTGGGCCCAGAGATACCTCTCCGTCACACGGAGTGACAAATCCCAGTCTCGATTCGTGCCAACTCAACACACACTTTCGTAGATACCCGTAGTGTGCCTTTATAGCCACCCAGTTACGTTGTGATGTTTGGCACACCCAAAGCATCCCTACGGTATCAGGGAGTTGCACAATCTCATGGTCTAAGGAAATGATACTTGACATTAGAAAAGCTTTAGCAGACGAACTATACGATATTGTGCTATGCTTAGGATTGGGTCTTGTCCATCACATCATTCTCCTAATGATGTGATCCCGTTATCAACGACATCCAATGTCCATGGTCAGGAAATCATAACCATCTATTGATCAACGAGCTAGTCAACTAGAGGCTTACTAGGGACATGTTGTGGTCTATGTATTCACACATGTATTACGGTTTCCAGTTAATACAATTATAGCATGAACAATAGACAATTATCATGAACAAGGAAATACAATAATAACCATTTTATTATTTCCTCTAGGGCATATTTCCAACAATCGTCATACCTTTGAAGGTCTCTATGCGGAAGCGTTGCAAGAACGCGGTCGGTGGAGTCGTACACGAAGCGATTCAGATTACGGCCGATTCCGATCTAAGCACCGAACAACGATGCCTCCGCATTCAACACACGTGCAGCCCAGTGATGTCTCCCGTGCCTTGATCCAGCAAGGAGAGAGGGAGAGGTTGGGGAAGACTCCGTCCAGCAGCAACACGACGGCGTGGTGATGGTGGAGGAGCGTGGCACTCTAGCAGGGCTTCGCCAAGCACCGCGAGAGACGAGGAGGGAGAGGGGTAGGGCTGCGCCAGGAGAAGGGGTGCGGTTGCCCTCCTACCCCCCCCCCCACTATTTATAGGGGAAGGGGAGAGGGGGACGGCCCCCTAGATCCATCTAGAGGGGGTGGGGCGGTGGCCCCTCGGGGGGGGGGGGCAGTGGCCCCCTTAGGGTTTCCAACTAGGGGGGCGCCCGCCCGAGGGGGGGGCAGCGGCCCCCTAGGGTTTCCAACCCTATGCGCCTTGGGCCCTTGGGGGGCGCACCAGCCCATTAAGGGGCTGGTTCCCACCCAACTACAGCCCATTAGGTCCTTCGGGGCAGGTGGACCCTCCCGGTGGACCCCCGGAACCCCTTCGCTGGTCCCGGTACAATACCGATAAACCCCGAAACCTTTCCAGTGACTGAAACTGGACTTCCCATATATAAATCTTTACCTCCGGACCATTCTGGAACTCCTCGTGACGTCCGGGATCTCATCCGGGACTCCGAACAACATTCGGTAACCACGTACATCTATTCCCTATAACCCTAGCGTCATCGAACCTTAAGTGTTTAGACCCTACGGGTTCGGGAGGCATGCAGACATGACTGAGACATCTCTCCGGCCAATAGCCAATAGCGGGATCTGGATACCCATGTTGGCTCCCACATGCTCCATGTTGATCTCATCGAATGAACCACGATGTCAAGGATTCAATCAATCCCGTATACGATTCCCTTTGTCTACCGGTATAGCACTTGCCCGAGATTCGATCGTCGGTATTACCGATACCTTGTTTAATTTCGTTACGGCAAGTCTCTTTACTCGTTTCGTAACACATCATCCCGTGATCAACTCCTTGATCACACTAAGCTCATTATGATGATGTCCTACCGAGTGGGCCCAGAGATACCTCTCTGTCATACGGAGTGACAAATCCCAGTCTCGATTCATGCCAACCCAATAGATACTTTCGGGGATACCCGTAGTGTACCTTTATAGCCACCCAGTTACGTTGTGACGTTTGGCACACCCAAAGTACTCCTACGGTATCCGGGAGTTGCACAATCTCATGGTCTAAGGAAAAAGATACTTGACATTAGAAAAGCTTTAGCAGACGAACTACACGATCTTGTGCTATGCTTAGGATTGGGTCTTATCCATCACATCATTCTCCTACTGATGTGATCTTGTTATCAATGACATCCAATGTCCATAGTTAGGAAACCGTAACCATCTATTGATCAACGAGCTAGTCAACTAGAGGCTCACTAGGGACATGTTGTGGTCTATGTATTCACACATGTATTACGATTTTCGGATAACACAATTATAGCATGAACAATAGATAATTATCATGAACAAGGAAATATAATAATAAGCATTTTATTATGAGCCATTTCCATTTCGGTCCCTAACTCGAACCACCTAATCAGATATACCCCTAATTCAAAAGCTTGCTCAAATTTGCCCCTCCGCCATTAGGTGCCCTTACAGAAATGTCCTTCTGCGCCGTTACCGTCTGGTCAAACAGCTTTGACCGTCCTGAAAAAAATAGCAAACAAATTCTGAAAAATCTAAAAAAAATTGAGATCGAAGATACTCATGTGCGCAAGGTGTGTGCAAATTTTTGTGCTATTTAGACATTCCAGGAGCTCATGGCGAGGAAAAACAGTTAATGTGCATGCTTGTGAACAGTAAATTTGAAATAAAATAGCAAGAAAAATCAAAAAACATGAAAATTTTTGGCATCAAAGAGGCTTGGGTGCACAAGGTGCTTGAAAGTTTTGGTGATCAAATGACATGCGAGGAGCTATAGCAGGAAAAAACAAAATAGTCATTTTTCCCACGTTTTTTCCCGGGCCAAATTTTGTTTTTTTCTCCACAAGCCCCTCCAACGTCCAAACACAACAAAAATTTGCACGCAGCTTGCAGACCCGAGCCTCTTTGATGCCAACCAATTTCATATTTTTTTTGAATTCCCTTGGTATTTTTTTTGAATTTACTGTTCACAAGCTTACATATTTATTATTTTCCCTTTGACACGAGCTCCTGGAATGTCCAAACAACACGAAATTTTGCATGCACCTTGCGAGCCTGGGTATCTTTGATCCCACAAATTTTCAGATTTTTTAGATTTTTTTGCTATTTTTTTCAGGACGGTCAAAGCCCTTTGACCGACTTTGACCTGCTTTGACCAGACGGTAACGACACAGAAGAGCATTTCTGTAAGTGCACCTAACGGCGGAGGGGCAAATTTGAGCAGGCTTTGAAATTAGGGGTAAATCTGAGAGTGGGCGCAAATTAGGGACATAGATGTAAATGTCCCTTTTATTATTGCCTCTAGGGCATATTTCCAATAGTCTCCCACTTGCACTAGAGTCAATAACCTAATTACATTGTGATGAATCGAACACCCATAGAGTTCTGGTGTTGATCATGTTTTGCACGTGGAAGAGGTTTAGTCAACGGATCTGCGACATTCAGGTCCGTATGCACTTTACAAATCTCTATGTCTTCATCTTGAACATTTTCACGAATGGAGTTGAAGCGACACTTGATATGCATGGTCTTCTTGTGAAACCTAGGCTCCTTGGAAAGGGCAATAGCTCTAGTGTTGTCACAAAAGAGAGTCATCGGGTGTCGGCTCGACGCATTGAGAATATCTCCTAGGTCTGTAATGAACTCCTTCATCTAGATTGCTTCATATGCTGCCTCCGAGGCTGCCATGTACTCCGCTTCACATGTAGATCCCGCCACAACGCTTTGCTTGCAACTGCACCAGCTGACTGCCCCACCATTCAAAATATACACGTATCCGATTTGTGACTTGGAGTCATCCAGATCTGTGTCGAAACTAGCATCAACGTAACCCTTTACGATGAGCTATTCGTCACCTCCATAAACAAGAAACATATCCTTAGTCCTTTTCAGGCACTTCAGGATATTCTTGACCACTGTCTAGTGTTCCATGCCGGGATTACTTTGGTACCTTCCTACCAAACTTACGACAAGGTTTATGATATGTCTCCACCGTGTCTATAATTTTTGATTGCTCCATGCTATATTATCTACTGTTTTGGACATTATTGGGCTTTATTATCCATTTTTATATTATTTTTGGGACTAACCTATTAACCGGAGGCCCAGCCCAAAATTGTTGTTTTTTGCCTGTTTTAGGGTTTCGAAGAAAAGGAATATCAAACGGAGTCCAAACGGAATGAAACCTTTGGGAACGTGATTTTCTCACAAATACAACTCAGGAGACTTGGACCCTACGTCAAGCCAATTAACAGGAGGCCACAAGGTAGGGGGGTGCGCCTGCCCCCCTCCCAGGCGCGCCCTCCACCCTCGTGGGCCCCCTGTTGCTCCATCGACGTACTTCTTCCTCCTATATATATCCGCGTACCCCCAAACGATCAGATACGGAGCCAAAAACCTAATTCCACCGCCGCAACTTTCTGTATCCACGAGATCCCATCTTGGGGCCTGTTCCGGAGCTCCACCGGAGGGGCATTGATCACAGAGGGCTTCTACATCATCATCCAAGCCCCTCCGATGAAGTGTGAGTAGTTTACTTTAGACCTACGGGTCCATAGTTAGTAGCTAGATGGCTTCTTCTCTCTTTTTGGATCTCAATACAATGTTCCCCCCTCTCTCGTGGAGATCTATTCGATGTAATCTTCTTTTTGCGGTGTGTTTGTTGAGACCGATGAATTGTAGGTTTATGATCAAGTCTATCTATGAATAATATTTGAATCTTCTCTGAATTCTTTTATGTATGATTGGTTATCTTTGCAAGTCTCTTTGAATTATCAGTTTGGTTTGGCCTACTAGATTGGTTGTTCTTGCCATGGGAGAAGTGCTTAGCTTTGGGTTCGATCTTGCGGTGTCCTTTCCTAGTGACAGAAGGGGCAGCAAGGCACGTATTGTATCGTTGCCATCGAGGATAACAAGATGGGGTTTTTTATCATATTGCATGAAACTATCCCTCTACATCATGTCATCTTGCTTAAGGCGTTACTCTGTTTCTAACTTAATACTGTAGATGCATGCTGGATAGCGGTCGATGAGTGGAGTAATAGTAGTAGATGCAGGCAGGAGTCGGTCTACTTGTCTCGGACATGATGCCTATATACATGATCATACCTAGATATTCTCATAACTATGCTCAATTCTGTCAAATGCTCAATAGTAATTTGTTCACCCACCGTAGAATACTTATGCTCTTGAGAGAAGCCACTAGTGAAACCTATGGCCCCCGAGTCTCTTTCTCCTCATATCAATCTCCATCACTTTGTTATTTCTTTGCTTTTTTACTTTGCCTTTTACTTTTCACTTTGCATCTCTATACCAAAAATACCAAAAAATATTATTTATCATCTCTACCAGATCTCACTTTCGTAAGTGACCGTGAAGGGATTGACAACCCCTAAGCGCGTTGGTTGCGTTGAGCTATTGTTTTTGTGTAGGTACGAGGGACTCGTGCGTAGCCTCCTACTGGATTGATACCTTAGTTCTCAAAAACGGAGGGAAATACTTACGCTACTTTGCTGCATCATCCTCTCCTCTTCGGGGAAATCCAACGCAGTTTTCAAGAGGTAGCAAGAAGAATTTCTGGCGCCGTTACCGGGGAGTCTGCGCAAAAGTCAACATACCAAGTACCCATCACAACCCCTATCTCCCGCATTACATTATTTGCCATTTGCCTCTCGTTTTCCTCTCCCCCACTTCACCCTTGCCGTTTTATTCGCCCTCTCTCTCTATCCTCTCTCTCTTTCTCTATTTACCTCTTTTTGCCCGTTTGCCTTCTTGTTTGCTTGTGTGTTAGTTTGCTTGTTTGTCACGATGGCTCAAGATAATACTAAATTGTGTGACTTCACCAACACCAACAACAATGATTTCCTTAGCACTCCGATTGCTCCTCTTACCGATGCTGAATCTTGTGAAATTAATACTGCTTTGCTGAATCTTGTCATGAAAGATCCGTTCTCCGGCCTTCCTAGTGAAGATGCCGCTACCCATCTTAATAGCTTCGTTGATTTGTGTGACATGCAAAAGAAGAAAGATGTCGATAATGATATTGTTAAATTGAAGCTATTTCCTTTTTCGCTTAGAGATCGTGCTAAAGCTTGGTTTTCATCTTTGCCTAAAAATAGTATTGATTCATGGAACAAGTGCAAAGATGTTTTTATCTCTAAGTATTTTCCTCCTGCTAAGATCATCTCTCTTAGAAACGATATTATGAATTTTAAGCAACTTGATCATGAACATGTTGCACAAGCTTGGGAGAGAATGAAATTAATGATACGTAATTGCCCTACTCATGGTTTAAATTTGTGGATGATTATACAAAATTTTTATGCCGGATTGAATTTTGCTTCTAGAAATCTTTTAGATTCGGCCGCGGGAGGCACTTTTATGGAAATCACTTTAGGAGAAGCTACTAAACTCCTAGATAATATTATGGTTAATTATTCTCAATGGCATACTGAAAGATCTATTAAAAAGGTGCATGTGATAAAAGAAATTAATGTTTTGAGTGGAAAGATGGATGAACTTATGAAATTATTTGCTAATAAGAGTGTTTCTTCTGATCCTAATGATGTGCCCTTGTCTAATTTGATTGAGAATAATGATGAATCTATGGATGTGAATTTTGTTGGTAGGAACAATTTTGGTAACAACGCGTATAGAGGAAATTTCAACCCTAGGCCTTATCCTAGTAATCCCTCTAATAATTATGGTAATTCCTACAACAATTCTTATGGAAATTATAATAATATGCCCTCTGATTTTGAATCTAATATTAAAGAATTTATTACTTCACAAAAGAATTTTAATGCTTTGATTGAAGAAAAATTGCTTAAGATTGATGATTTGGCTAGGAACGTTGATAAAATTGCTCTTGATGTTGATTCTTTGAAACTTAGATCTATTCCACCTAAGCATGATATCAATGAGTCTCTCAAAGCCATGAGAATTTCCATTGATGAGTGCAAGGAAAGAACCGCTAGGACGTGTGCTATGAAAGATGCCTTTATTAAAGTATGTTCTTCTAGTTCCTATGAAAACAAAGATGAAGATCTAAAAGTCATTGATGTGTCCCGTATTAAATCTTTGTTTTGCAATATGAATCTTGATAATGATGGGACTGAATATGATCCACCCTCACCTAGAAGGCGTTCTAAGAATTTGGAATTTGTTGATCTTGATGCTAAATTTGATAAAAGTGGGATTGAAGAAAATAAAACCTTAGATGATGCTAAACCCACTATATTGGATTTCAAGGAATTTAATTATGAAAATTGCTCTTTAATTGATTGTATTTCCTTGTTGCAATCCGTGCTAAAATCTCCTCATGCTTATAGTCAAAATAAAGCCTTTACCGAACATGTCGTTGATGCCTTGATGCAATCTTATGAAGAAAAACTTGAGTTGAAAGTTTATATCCCTAGAAAACTTTATGATGAGTGGGAACCTACTATTAAAATTAAAATTAAAGATTATGAGTTTTATGCTTTGTGTGATTTGGGTGCTAGTGTCTCTACTATTCCCAAAACTTTGTGTGATTTGCTAGATTTCCGTGATTTTGATGATTGCTGTCTAAACTTGCATCTTGCGGATTCCACTATTAAGAAACCTATGGGAAGAATTAATGATGTTCTTATTGTTGCAAATAGGAATTATGTGCTCGTAGATTTTATCGTTCTTGATATAGATTGCAATCCTTCTTGCCCTATTATTCTCGGTAGACCTTTCCTTAGAACGGTTGGTGCAATTATTGATATGAAGGAAGGGAATATTAGATTCCAATTTCCATTAAAAAAGGGCATGGAACACTTCCCTAGAAATAAAATAGAATTACCATATGAATCTATAATGAGAGCCACTTATGTATTGCCTACCAAAGATGGCAATACCTAGATCTATTCTTGCTTGTTATGCCTAGCTAGGGGCGTTAAACGATAACGCTTGTTGGGAGGCAACCCAATTTTATTTTTATTCCTTGCTTTTTGCTCCTGTTTAGTAATAAATAAATTATTTAGCCTCTGTTTTGGTTGTGTTTTGTATTTAATTAGTGTTTGTGCCAAGTAGAACCGTTGGGAAGACTTGGGGAAAGTCTTGTTGAACTTGTTGTAAAAAACAGAAACTTTAGCGCTCACGAGAACTACTGTAATTTTTATTTGGAGAGTGATATTTAGTTAATTATTTTTGCAGATGATTAATAGATAAATGTCTCACGTCCAGAAATTTATTTTTAAATTTTTGGGGTTCCAGATCTTGCGCTAGCTACAGATTACTACAGATTGTTCTGTTTTTGACAGATTCTGTTTTTCGTGTGTTGTTTGCTTATTTTAATGAATCTATGGCTAATAAAATAGTTTATAAACCATAGAGAAGTGGGAATACAGTAGGTATAACACCCATATAAATAAATAATGAGTTCATTATAGTACCTTGAAGTGGTCTTTTGTTTTCTTTCGCTAACGGAGCTCACGAGATTTTCTAATTTAAGTTTTGTGTTGTGAAGTTTTCAAGTTTTGGGTAAAGATTTGATGGATTATGGAACAAGGAGTGGCAAGAGCCTAAGATTGGGGATGCCCATGGAACCCCCAAGATAATCTAAGGACACCTAAAAGCCAAAGCTTGGGGAAGCCCCGGAAGGCATCCCCTCTTTCGTCTACTTCTATCAGTAACTTTACTTGGAGCTATATTTTTATTCACCACATGATATGTGTTTTTCTTGGAGCGTCTTTTATAATTTGAGTCTTTGCTTGTTAGTCTACCACAATCATCCTTGCTTTACACACCTTTTGAGAGAGCCATACATAATTTAGAATTTGATAGAATACTCTATGTGCTTCACTTATATCTTTTGAGCTCTATAGTTTTACTCTATGTGCTTCACTTATATCTTTTGAGTTATATAATTTTGCTCTAGTGCTTCACTTATATCTTTTAGAGCACGTTGGTGGATTTGTTTTATAGAAACTATTGATCTCTCATGCTTCACTTAGATTATTTTGAGAATCTTAATAGCATGGTAGTTTGCTTAATAATAATATGCTTGGTATTCAAGATTTGTAAAACTTTCTTTTGAGTGCGTTGAATACTAAGAAAAAAATTGACACTTGATAATTGTTTTGAGATGTGAGGATGGTGATATTAGAATCATGCTAGTTGAGTAGTTGTGAATTTGAGAAATGCTTGTTTTAAAGTTTGTGATTCCCGTAGCATGCACGTATGGTGAACCGTTATGTGATGAAGTCGGAGCATGATTTATTTATTGATTGTCTTCCTTGTGAGTGGCGGTCGGGGACGAGCGATGGTCTTTTCCTACCAATATATCCCCCTAGGAGCATGCACGTAATACTTTGCTTTGATAACTTCTAGATTTTTGCAATAAGTATATGAGTTCTTTATGACTAATGTTGAGTCCATGGATTATACGCACTTTCCTTCCTTCCACCATTGCTAGCCTCTCTAATACCGCACACTTTTCGCCGGTATCATACACCCACCAAATACCGTCCTCAAAACAGCCACCATACCTACCTATCATGGCATTTCCATAGCCATTCCGAGATATATTGCCATTCAACTTTCCACCGTTCCGTTCATTATGACACACTCCATCATTGTCATATTGCTAGCATGATCATGTAGTTGACATCGTATTTGTGGCAAAGCCACCGTTCATAATTCTTCCATACATGTCACTCTTGATTCATTGCATATCCCGGTACACCACCGGAGGCATTCATATAGAGTCATATTTTGTTCTAAGTATTGAGTTGTAAGAAAAATAAAAAGTGTGATGATCATCATTTTTAGAGCATTGTCCCAAGTGAGGAAAGGATGATGGAGACTATGATTCCCCCACAAGTCGGGATGAGACTCCGGACGAAAAAAAAGAAAAGAAAAAGAGGCCATAAAAAAGAGAAGGCCCAAAAAAGAGAGAAAAAGAAAGAAGGGACAATGTTACTATCCTTTTACCACACTTGTGCTTCAAAGTAGCACCATGATCTTCATGATAGAGAGTCTCTCATTCTGTCACTTTCATATACTAGTGGGAATTTTTCATTATAGAACTTGGCTTGTATATTCCAATGATGGGCTTCCTCAAAATGCCCTAGGTCTTCGTGAGCAAGCGAGTTGGATGCACACCCACTTAGTTTCTTTTGTTGAGCTTTCATATACTTATAGCTCTAGTGCATCCATTGCATGGCAATCCCTACTCACTCACATTGATATCTATTGATGGGCATCTCCATAGCCCGTTGATACGCCTAGTTGATGTGAGACTATCTTCTCTCTTTTTGTCTTCTCCACAACCACCATTCTATTCCACATATAGTGCTATATCCATGGCTCACGCTCATGTATTGCGTGAAGATCAAAAAAGTTTTGAAAATGTCAAAAGTATGAAACAATTGCTTGGCTTGTGTCAGTGTACAAAAAGAGGGGTACACTTTTTGTACCCTATAACTATGCATGGGCAATCTGAGCCACGGGCACCACCACACTGAGCAAGGCAAGGGAGGTGAGCCAAGGTAAGGCCGAAGCTCAGGAGAAGCAGAACAACGCCGAGACCAAGACCACAAAGAGCAAAGGGGACGAAACGGACCCCCCGGCAAGGCCCTTGCCGTGGCAGCTCGCCCCACACCTACGGAGTGAGTCACCCTTGAGTCCACTGCCCCCATGGGGCAAGGATTCGGGAGACATCCCCGTGGTGGCATGCAGATCTTTGTGAAGACATTCAAGATCAGATACACCCTTTAGAAGATGATGATCCTTGGCGGGATCCCAGCCAAGGAGGACCACAAGGCCCCCGGCAAGAGCCTTGCCGGGGATGACAGCAGGCGCCATGACAAGACCCTTGCTGGGGCCCCGGCAAGGCCCTTGCCAAGAACACTCGTTGGGCCACCATCAGGCCCACACCAGTCAAACCTCCACCGCCGTTCGCATGCAGCTGCCGACCCAACCAGCTGGGCAGGCACCTGCGTGGCGGCATGCGGACCTTCGTGGAGACCCACCACCGCGCCAACTCAGCTGCCTGCCTGCCTACATGGCACCGCAGGCGCCGCTGGCCAGGGCGCGTGTCGACACGAGAGGGAGCGGCGACGGACGAGACAGGTCTCTCCCCCGTCCCCGATAAAGCAAGGACACCTAAGCAGGACGCATTAAATGTGCTTTGTCATGTAATGCGAGGGATAACCTCGCATCACTGTTCCCTTTCCACCTCCTGTGTGCCACTGTGGCAACCCCTTTCCTATAAAAGGAGGCCCGAGGCGACCAGGAGGAGGATTCAGCTTTTTGGAGCTCCTCACACCCCATAGCTAGCTCAAGAACACATATATAGAATCCACCAAAGCAGGAGTAGGGTTTTACGCATCCCCGCGGCCCGAACTTGGATAAACGAACCGTGTGCTATCTGTTTGATCCGCTCTTCTCACGACCCCGTGCCCCGCAACCGTAGTAGGGATTCTTGTGATCCCATAGGTGTCGTTCCCACCGACATCTTTAGCGTGCCAGGTAGGGGGCGCAGTTGTGAGAATCGGTTTTAGCAGTTAGTTCGATGCTTCTTCATCATCATGGCGCCCAAGAAGAAGACGACGGTGGCGGTTGGCCCGTTGGAAGCTGGACATCCTGTCCCGACGCGGGCGAGCAGCGGACCGGTCGCAGAAAGGACCCGGGGCGCCGTTCGCGAACACCAACACCGTCCCAGCAGCCGGAGTTTGGGAGGCGGCGATGTTCATGCGCCTGGTAACGGGCCGCACGCTGCCAAATACAAAGACGGAGCTAGGCCCTCCGCGGGTGGCGCGGGGCCTTCCAAGATCGCTGCCACCCTGCCCGAAGGCGATGCGAGGGCCTCCAAGACTCCCACGCCGGTGCCGACGGCGCGCTCCTCTCAAGTGGCACGCAACGAACGGCGTAATCACACCGAAGACCCCGGGCGTCGCCGCGGGAAGAGCCCCGAGCGCCACTCCCGGGAGGTAGAAGACCTGCCCGCTCGCTGAGGCGTTGGTGAAGATGGCATGCGACCGCGGGGTCATGATAGAGCTCCTTCTGACATGGTCACAAGTCGAAGCGCGTCGCGATCCATGCAGGTTTCGCTGCCACCAACGCCAGCAGAAGCCCTAGCGCGCGCAGTTGCTCCTCGATTTTCCTCCCACTACGGGGAAACTCGACGAATGGAGAGCCACTATCCAAAGCCTTGTTGCGGTGGCCAACAAAGACGAACCGAGTCCAGTGGAGCCCCCGGGTCGATGCTCCGACGGAGTCCCACACACCAGTGGCAGGAAAGCCGGTGGCGCCGCGACCACGGTGCACTTGCCTCCTCCTCGCCCGGTACCGTGGACGCCAGCCCGTCGCGACGTTACGGGCGATGAAATCTCCATAGCGTCGTCCGACCCACGGACCCACTGTGACCAGCGCCAAGTCCTTCGGGAACGAGAACATGAAGACGCTCGAACCACCATCGAGCGCCGGCGCGGAGCGCGCCACCAGTCAGACAGGCGAGCAGGGCCTGCTGTGAACCACCCGGCACCGGAGAGCCCTGGAGGCCTACCTTACGAGGTAGGCTGTCCAGCTTTTACCCGTGAGCTGCAACAGTTCCAGTGGCCCACTCACCGCACCTTCAAACCTGACGTGGGCGAAAAGTACAGCGGCAAGACCCACCCGTCCGAGTTCCTCAGCATCTACACCATTGCGATGCAAGCTGCCGGAGCCCACGACGATAAGGTGCTTGCGAATTACTTTCCGTTGGCTCTTAAACCCAACGCCATGTCATGGTTGATGCACTTGCCAGTAGAATCTATTTCCTCCTGGTCGGATTTGTGCCATGAGTTTGTGGGCGCCTTTACTGGAGGCCACCAAGCCCATGGCCAAGCGAGCGACCTGCACGTCATTCACCAGAAGGGAGGCGAGAGTCTCCGCAAGTATATACAAAGGTTCAGCCGGATACAGTACAATATCCCCTGATGTTCACCCTGCCGCCATCATCGGCGCGTTCCATCAGAACATCCGTAACCGCAAGATGTGCGAAGAGCTGGCAATGAACAAGGTGAAAGATGTAGAAGAACTCTATGTTCTTGCTGACAAATGTGCCCGGGCTGAAGAGGGAAGGAAGTACCCCGGCGAAGACGCCGGCGTGGAAACCGACTCCTCAGATGAAGATACTGCCGCCCCGGCGAAGAAGGGCCGGCGCCGCAACAGGAAGTGCAAAGGTAAAGCCGTGCTTGCCGTCGAGGGATCTGGTGACACCGGCTCCACCAAGAAAACCAAGGCAGATGACCCCGGCAAGGAAATTGCCGGATGTGTCGCCTGCCGGGCCTTGGTGGTTGCCGAGAAGCCAGGAAACTCCGACAAGCGATACTGCAAGATCGATCGCACCAAAGGCCATGCTCTCCAAGACTGCCGATAGGTTGAGCTCCTCGCTGAGAAGCAGAGGGCTGAATATGAGAGGCGGGACAAGGAGAAGGGCCAAGACGGTGCTGAGGGGTCCGGCAAGAAGCATGACGGCCAGGCGGGCCATCGCGACAAGGATAAACAACAGGAGAGGCCCGCCCGGGGCCGTGACAAAAAGCCAGAAGACGACGATCACGAAGAGGACGACGAATCTAGCGACCAAGAGTTTCAGAAAGCTACAGAGGCCATGTGCGTCGACGGCGGCGCCTCGCTGCATACTTCTCACCGCCAGCTTAAACAGTGGGCGCGAGAGATTACAGCAGCAGAGCCGTCATTTGATGCCCAAAGGCCGCTGAAGTGGTCCAGCACACCTATCATTTTTGACACTGAGGATCACCCTGATCGCACTACTGTGGTCGGGTGCTTGCCATTGTTGGTTTCACCAATAATACACAATCTCAAGGTGACAAAGATGCTAGTCGATGGCAGGGCCGGTCTGAACTTGATCTCGCCTACCGTGGTCGAGAAACTGCAGATTCCTGATGGAGACCTCGAAGAGACGGGCACGTTTCAGGGGGTCAACCCGGGAAGAAGCCAACCTAAGGGAAAGGTCATCCTGCCCGTGACTTTTGGAAGCGATCTGAACTACAGGACGGAGAGGATCGTGTTTGATGTTGCCAAGATCCCCTTGCCCTACAACGAGATCCTTGGCCGCCCAGCGCTGGCCAAGTTCATGGCGGCGTCACACTACGCCTACAACACCCTGAAGATGCCAGGACCTATGATGATCATCACCATCCCCTCCGATAAGAAAGATGCACTGATTTGCGCTGACCAACTATACCAGCAAGCAGTTGCAGCAGCTGCCGCCACTAGGGCACTTGCTCCTGCCACTGGGACCCCGGGAGGGAAGAAGAAGAAGACCGGTGAGACCTCGGACACCCACTCCGGCAAGCGCACCTCTTCGGAGTGTAGCGCTCCCGTCGAGGACGTGCCAGAGAGCTCCACCGGCGGAAGCAAGAAGCTCAGGGCCATACCGCCAGGAACCAAGAAGGTTTTTGTCAATGAGGATGGCACAGGAGGGGCTTTCACCATAAGCTCCACCCTTGACGACAAATGGGAAGATGCGCTCGTCACCTTCCTGCGGGCGAATGTCGATGTGTTTGCATGGCAAGCTTCCGACATCCTCGACGTTCCCAGGGAGGTGATTGAGCACCACCTTGCTGTCTGTCCTCATGCGCGGCCCGTCAAGCAGAAGGTCAGAAAGCAACCTTTGGAACGACAAGAGTTCATCACAGAGGAGATCCGGAAACTGGAAGCAGCGGGTTTGGTAAGAGGAGTGCTCCATCCAACGTGGTTGGCCAATCTGGTCGTAGTGCGCAAGGCTAATGGGAAGTGGAGGCTGTGTATTGATTACACAGATATCAATAAGGCTTGTCCTAAGGACCCTTTCCTGTTGCCGCGCATCGACCAGATTGTTGACTCCACAGCTGGGTGTGATCTGTTGTCATTCCTCGATGCCTACTCCGGCTACCACCAGATCTTCATGACGAGAGAAGACGTAGAGAAAACAACATTCATCACCCCATGTGGTACATATTGTTTCATGCGGATGCCTTTCGGGTTGAAGAGTGCTGGTTCGACGTTTGCAAGGGCGGTCCAGATTGGTTTTGAACCCCAGCTCCATAGAAATATGGAAGCTTATATGGATGACATAGTGGTCAAAACCAAGGACAGGGCAACCCTCATACCGGATTTGCAAGAAACATTTGCAAACCTGCGCAAGATCAATCTCAAGCTGAACCCTGAGATGTGCGTCTTTGGCATCCCGTCCGGCAAGCTTCTCGGGTTCTTTGTGTCACAGCGTGGGATAGAGGCCAATCCGGACAAGATCAAAGCCATAGAGAAGATTGAAGCACCCAAGCGAATCAAGGATGTGCGTCGGCTTGCTGGTTGCGTCGCCGCCATGGGCAGATTCATTTCCAAGTCTGCCGAGCACGCCCTTCCCTTTTTCAAGATCCTGAAAAAGGCGGGCCCGATGGAATGGACGCCAGAAGCCGAAGCAACATTGCAAGATTTGAAGAAGTACCTCTCCTCCGTGCCAATACTAGTTGCGCCTAGGCCACAGGAGCCGTTGCTGCTATACCTGGCGGCAACGAACCAGGTGGTCAGCGCTGCACTAGTGGCGCAGAGAGAGGTTGACGACGAGGTAATGGCAGCGACAAAGCCCGACACCACCAATGCAGAGACGACACAGCCAGTTGAAGTGCCGCCGAAGAAGAAAATGATGCAGCACCCGGTCTACTTTGTTAGTTCCCTCCTGCAGGGAGCTAGATCAAGGTACTCCGGTGTGCAGAAACTGCTCTTCGGCCTTCTTATGGCCTCGAGGAAGCTGCATCACTACTTCCAGGCACACAAGATCACTGTCCTCACTCGCCTCCCTCTGCAACGGATATTGCACAATCTAGATGCAACGGGAAGAATTGTGGAATGGGCACTGGAGCTGTCCAGCTTTGGCCTCAAGTTTGAAAGTACTTCGATGATTCAGAGCTGAGTCCTGGCGGAGTTCATTGCAGAATGGACCGCAACGCCTGACGAAGAAGCCCAAGAGACTGCTCTCCCCGGCAAGGAGGCAAGTTGCAGTTGGATCATGTACTTTGATGGAGCTTTCTCCTTACACGACGCCGGGGCTGGCGTGCTGCTTGTCGCGCCCACCGGAGAGCACCTCAAGTACGTGATCCAGATGCACTTCCCCAGGGAGGTGTCAACAAACAATACGACAGAGTATGAAGGGCTACTTGCCGGTCTTAGGATCGCGGCGGACCTGGGAATCAAGAAGCTCATCGTCAGGGGCGACTCGCAGCTCGTCGTCAAGCAAGTCAACAAGGACTACCAGAGCCCGTTGATGAAGGCCTACGTCGATGAAGTGAGGAAGCTGGAAGAGCGTTTCGACGGTATACAGGCTGAATACATTCCCCGAGCGGAGAACGATATCGCTGATTACCTGTCAAAACACGCTGCCCTCAAGCTACCTGTGGAACCAGGCACCTTTGTGCTCCAGCTAACTCAGCCATCCGTTGATCCATCAACAGAGCAGAACAAGAGGAGGAAATCAGGACCCGGCAAGTACTTTCCCGCCGAGCTCCCCGGAGCCGCCGGCAAGGATGTTGCCGGGGACACTGAGCCCGCCACGGGACGGCTAGCTCCGGCGAAGCATCAAGCTCTTGCCGTCAAGACAGCCGCTCCTATAGCGGAGGAAACGCCTTTAGTCCTCGCCGTCGAGCCTCAAGCTCCAGCGTGGGCACAGCATACCGTCCGATTCCTCCAAACAGGGGAACTTCCTGAAGAGCGGGAAGAAGCGGAAAAAGTAGCCCATCGCTCTACCATGTACCAGTTCGTCGATGACGTCCTGTACAGAAAGAGGCTGAACGGTGTGAAATTGAAGTGTATCCCTCGGGAGGAAGGACTGGAGCTGTTGACGGAGATACACGGAGGCATATGTGGATCCCACATCGGGTCAAGGGCCCTTGCCGACAAGGCATTTCGGCAAGGCTTCTTCTGGCCCACTGCCCTCCAGGATGCGACGACACTAGTCACCAGGTGTGAAGCATGTCAGTTCCATTCAAAGAAGCTTCATCAGCCAGCTCAAGCCCTTCAAACCATTCCTCTCTCCTGGCCCTTCTCGGTCTGGGGGCTCGACATACTGGGCCCTTTCCCCCGCGCTGTCGGGGGCTTTGAGTACTTGTACGTTGCAATCGACAAGTTCACAAAGTGGCCGGAGGTGGAGGCAGTGAGGAAGGTCACAGCTCAGTCAGCCGTCAAGTTCTTCAAGGGACTAGTGTGCCGTTTTGGTGTACCCAACAGGGTCATCACCAACAACAGCACACAGTTCACAAGCCGCACCTTCATGCAATATATCCAAGACCTCGGCAGCAAAGTCTGTTTCGCTTCCGTTGCTCACCCACGAAGCAATGGTCAAGCTGAGAGGGCAAATGCTGAAGTACTACGAGGCTTAAGGACCAAGACCTTTGACAGGCTACACAAGAGTGGAAGGCGTTGGATTGATGAGTTGCCGACGGTTCTTTGGTCAATCAAGACGACGCCAAATCGAGCCACCGGCCAGACACCTTTTGCCCTGGTATACGGGGCAGAAGCAGTTCTCCCCACTGAACTCATATACGGGTCACCTCGAGTGCTCGCTTATGATGAGCTTGAGCAAGAGCAACTGCGGCAAGATGACACAATGCTCCTTGAGGAAGATCGTCTTTGGGCGGCTGTGAAAGAAGCATGCTACCAGCAAGCCTTGCGTCGCTACCATAGCCGCAAGGTTCATGCCCGAAGCCTTGAGGAAGGCGACCTTGTCCTTCGGCGCGTTCAATCGGCCAAGAATTCCAACAAGTTGACGCCAAAGTGGGAAGGCCCTTATCGGGTAATACGAGTCACCAGGCCCGGCGTAGTCCGCCTGGAGACCGAAGATGCCATTCCGGTGAGTAACTCCTGGAACATTGAGCATCTTCGCAAGTTTTACCCGTGAGGCGCGGCTTGCCGCCCCCCGGCAAGCCACCTTTTGTACAAGCATTGCCGATGATGCATGTAACCCTTTGTACAAAGCCAGGCGCAGACCCTGAGCATAAATAAATGAAGCGCTGGCGCCCTAAGTTATAGCATGCATGCTAGGTCGAGTCTCGTCCTTGGTTAGGGTTGATAGTGCTTAGCGGCGACTAACCCCTAGCTTAGAGGTCGGGTATGCGTCTCTTTGCCGTTCTTTCGTCTTCTTTGGTTCACATGACTCACAGGTATCCTTGCCGGATAACTTGAGGACGAAAAAGAGAAGAGGGACAAACCAGCATCTAGACCCCGGCAAGCCAGTATTGGGGGGGGGGCTGTAAGAGCAAAGATTCACCCACGGCAAACCAGAGTTGCCGGGGGCTACAGCTTCAGATAAGTTCTTCATCCCTTATCACGCATTCCCTTATGGACTGAGGTATGTGAAACCTTGTTTTTTCCTAAAGCTACCGTGCCCCCCTAACTCTAGGCCCTAGGGCTCGTTCCTGGGGCCAGGTTTGGTAGTCGCGGCAGCGAGAAGATGAAACAAGGAGCCTGAACCCACCTCATCCCTGCCTCCGCCAAAGGTGTGAGAAAGGTCGAGCGAAGTGGGGAGACGGCAAGGCCTGTTGCCGGGCAAGGAAATGTTTATCTTAAGGATATCAAGGATTTACTCCTTGTCGTGGGTTCTACCCATAAACAAATGACCCGGCAAGCATCCCTTTTTCATTAAAAACATTCCACTCAGGTATAGTCCATAGGGAATGAAAAACATGAATGATGGGATTACAAGTTTTAAATTCAGCTAAGGCCCGAAGGCTTACAAATTAAAAAGAGATAAGGTGCCCGTAATCCCTTTCTTGTCCCTCTCCTCAGGAGGCAGGTCAAGGAGGAAAAAAGGGAAAAAGGGGCGCCTAGGCGAGCTACGGGTGGCAGAAGACACCAAGAGAACATCTCGGTGGCTGTTCGAAGGCTGGATGGTGATGGCGGCGCCGGAAGCAGAGCTCGAAGACGAGGCGGCAGGACGTCAACACGCGTCGAAGGCGTCGGTGCCCGCGTACTCTGACTTGACGGCCTTGCCGCCCGCCCTCTTCCTCTTCCGCAGCCTCCCAACGCCAGCCGCCCAAGGAGACGACCCCGAGAAGTTCAGGGAGCCGGCGACGCGGATGATGGGGTCGCCGGTGCCGCACGGAGCGGCGCCCGACACCTAATCGGACCCGTCATCCTGCCACCTACTACCCTCGTCGTCGCTACCGCTATCCTCCTCGTCACTCCCCCCCAAGGAGGAGTCTTCACTATCAGAAGAGCTCTCCACGCAGCACCTTGCACGGGTCCCAAAGCACCCGAAGACCTTGACGGAGAGAAGGCAACCCTCCATCAGCTTAAAATGGAGAGTGAGCCCCTCCGTCAAGCGGTGGATATGGGCAAACGTCTTACATCCCTGACGGAGATACATCACGTGAGGGGCGGGGAAGTCGACGCGGGCCCGCGTGCCACTAATCCCGCAGCCCCTCATGTGCAGCCACAATGAGTCCGGCGGATCCAGCTCCATCTCCCGCGCGAATGGGGTCGGGAGACGAAGGCGACAACGAGGCGGCCAGCGCAGCCTGACGAAGAACTCGCAAGGGTGATCCCCAACGTGGCCCTCCATGGGGGGAGGAACTGCTGGCGGAGGCGAGACCGGCGGAGGCGAGGCTGGTGCGCCGCCCCGTCCTCCTCTTCCCCGAGCGCCTCGGCCTTTCCCACGGCCTCGCCCCCTCCCCCTTCCCCTCACGGCTGGCTCTGCCACCGCGGGTGCAGGAGAAGGAGGGACGCGTTGTCGAGCGGCGACCCTCGCCGCCACCGTTGAAGGACCAGGATTCCCTCTCTCCATGGAGGATGGAAGGGGGGAGCAGAAGCTTAAGGAAGGAGGAGATGAAGGAATGCGGGACGCCATCCCCCCTCCCGCTCCTTATAAAGGAACGGGGTGGGGGCTCGGCCGCCCCGCTCAGCCAATCAAGGCGCGGAAGGCGCAGGGAACTGGGACCGACCCGCCGCCCCAGCCCGCGGCGGCCCGGTTTCCCGCCTCCACCGTTCGCCACCCCAAGCGCATGAGAGCCATGTGGCAGGCGTGCAGGACCGAGGCGACGGGTGAGGCGACCTCTCCCCACCCCGTGATCGTGGGGAGTGGATGCCTTGAAGACCACGCCTCGGCCCCGTTCAGTAAATGGGTCGCGTCTCCCTCCGTTTATGGGGAAGGCGCGAACTGCCCCCATTACTACGACATGACGCATGCATGCAGAGCTCAGCCCCACGCATGCCGCCCACGTCACACACGCCTCCCCATGCGACGCCACGCGCGGGAGTCATGGGAAGCGCAGCGCGCGAAGAATCTTACCGCGGTACAAACCGCCCCGCCTGCCCGCGCACCGTTTTTGGGCCTAGCCCAACGACGCGATTGCGCTTACGTGTGGCCCAGGCCTGGGGGCTCCTGTCGGTGTACAAACAGAGGGGTACACTTTTTGTACCCCTATAACTGTGCACGGGCAATCTGAGCCACGGGCACCACCACACTGAGCAAGGCAAGGGAGGTGAGCCAAGGTAAGGCCGAAGCTCAGGAGAAGCAGAAGGACGCCGAGACCAAGACCACAAAGAGCAAAGGGGACGAAACGGACCCCCCTGGTAAGATCCTTGCCGAGAGGCGGTTTTAGCAAACCCGGCAAGACCCTTGCCGTGGCAGCTCGCCCCACACCTACGGAGTGAGTCACCCTTGAGTCCACTGCCCCCATGGGGCAAGGATTCGGGAGACATCCCCGTGGTGGCATGCAGATCTTTGTGAAGACATTCAAGTTCAGATACACCCTTTAGAAGATGATGATCCTTGGCGGGATCCCAGCCAAGGAGGACCACAAGGACCCCGGCAAGAGCCTTGCCGGGGATGACAGCAGGCGCCACGGCAAGACCCTTGCCGGGCCCCCGGCAAGGCCCTTGCCAAGAACACCCGTTGGGCCACCATCAGGCCCACACCAGTCAAACCTCCACCGCCGTTCGCATGCAGCTGCCAACCCAACCAGCTGGGCAGGCACCTGCGTGGCGGCATGCGGATCTTCGTGGAGACCCGCCACTGCGCCACCTCAGCTACCTGCCTGCCTACATGGCACCGCGGGCGCCGCTGGCCAGGGCGCGTGTCGACACAAGAGGGAGCGGCAACGGACGAGACAGGTCTCTCCCCCGTCCCCGATAAAGCAAGGACACCTAAGCAGGACGCATTAAATGCGCCTTGTCATGTAATGCGAGGGATAACCTCGCATCACTGTTCCCTTTCCACCTCCTGTGTGCCACTGTGGCAACCCCTTTCCTATAAAAGGAGTCCCAAGGCGACCAGGAGGAGGATTCGGCTTTTTGGAGCTCCTCACGCCCCATAGCTAGCTCAAGAACACAGATATACAATCCACCAAAGCAGGAGTAGGGTTTTATGCATCCCCGCGGCCCGAACCTGGATAAACGAACCGTGTGCTATCTGTTTGATCCGCTCTTCTCACGACCCCGCGCCCCGCAACCGTAGTAGGGATTCTTGTGATCCCATAGGTGTCGTTCCCACCGACAGCTTGTCATCGAGGTTGTGCATGGTTTAAATACTTGGTGTGGTGAAGATAGAGCATAGGCAGACTATATGATTTTGTAGGGATAGCTTTCTTTGGCCATGTTATTTTGAGAAGACATAATTGCTTTGTTAGTATGCTTGAAGTATTATTATTTTTATGTCAACATGAACTTTTGTCTTGAATCTTTTGAATCTGAATATTCATACCACAATTAAGAAGATTTACATTGAAATTATGCCAAGTAGCACTCCGCATAAAAAATTCTGTTTTTATCATTTACCTACTCGAGGACGAGCAGGAATTAAGCTTGGGGATGCTTGATACGTCTCCAACGTATCTATAATTTTTGATTGCTCCATGCTATATTATCTACTGTTTTGGACATTATTGGGCTTTATTATCCACTTTTATATTATTTTTGGGACTAACCTATTAACCGGAGGCCCAGCCCAGAATTGCTATTTTTTGCCTGTTTTAGGGTTTCGAAGAAAAGGAATATCAAACGGAGTCCAAACGGAATGAAACCTTTGGGAACGTGATTTTCTCACCAAATGCAACTTAGGAGACGTGGACCCTACGTCAAGCCAATTAACAAGAGGCCACGAGGTAGGGGGTGCGCCTGCCCCCTCCCAGGCGCGCCCTCCACCCTCGTGGGCCCCCTGTTGCTCCACCGACGTACTTCTTCCTCCTATATATATCCGCATACCCCCAAATGATCAGATACGGAGCTAAAAACCTAATTCCACCGCCGCAACTTTCTGTATCCACAAGATCCCATCTCGGGGCCTGTTCCGGAGCTCCACTAGAGGGGGCATCGATCACGGAGGGCTTCTACATCATCATCCAAGCCCCTTCGATGAAGTGTGAGTAGTTTACTTCAGACCTACGGGTCCATAGTTAGTAGCTAGATGGATTCTTCTCTCTTTTTGGATCTCAATACAATGTTCCCCCCTCTCTCGTGGAGATCTATTCGATGTAATCTTCTTTTTGCGGTGTGTTTGATGAGATCGATGAATTGTGGGTTTATGATCAAGTTTATCTATGAATAATATTTGAATCTTCTCTGAATTCTTTTATGTATGATTGGTTATCTTTGCAAGTCTCTTCGAATTATCAGTTTGGTTTGGCCTACTAGATTGGTTGTTCTTGCCATGGGAGAAGTGCTTAGCTTTGGGTTCGATCTTGCGGTGTCCTTTCCCAGTGACAGAAGGGGCAGCAAGGCACGTATTGTATCGTTGCCATCGAGGATAACAAGATGGGGTTTTATCATATTGCATGAAACTATCCCTCTACATCATGTCATCTTGCTTAAGGCGTTACTCTGTTTCTAACTTAATACTCTAGATGCATGCTGGATAGCAGTCGATGAGTGGAGTAATAGTAGTAGATGCAGGCATGAGTCGGTCTACTTGTCTCGGACGTGATGCCTATATACATGATCATACCTAGATATTCTCATAACTATGCTCAATTCTGTCAATTGCTCAACAGTAATTTGTTTTCCCCACCATAGAATACAAGCCACTAGTGAAACCTATGGCCCCCGGGTCTCTTTCTCATCATATCAATCTCCATGACTTTGTTATTGCTTTGCTTTTTTACTTTTCACTTTGCATCTCTATACCAAAAATACCAAAAAATATTATTTATCATCTCTATCAGATCTCACTTTCATAAGTGACCATGAAGGGATTGATAACCCCTAAGCGTGTTGGTTGCGTTGAGCTATTGTTTTTGTGTAGGTACGAGGGACTCGTGCGTAGCCTCCTACTGGATTGATACCTTGGTTCTAAAAAACTGAGGGAAATACTTACGCTACTTTGCTGCATCATCCTCTCCTCTTCGGGGAAATCCAACGCAGTGCTCAAGAGGTAGCAGTTTACATCAGGTCTGGTACACATCATGGCGTACATAATAGACCCTATGGCCGATGCATAGGGGATGACACTCATCTTTTCTCTATCTTCTGATGTGGTCGGGCATTGAGCCGTGCTCAATCTCACACCTTGCAATACAGGTAAGAACCCTTCTTGGACTGATCCATATTGAACTTCTTCAATATCTTGTCAAGGTACGTGCTTTGTGAAAGACCAATGAGGCGTCTCGATCTATCTCTATAGATCATGATGCCTAATATGTAAGCAGCTTCTCCAAGGTCCTTCATTGAAAAACACATATTCAAGTAGGCATTTATGCTTTCCAAGAGTTTTATATCATTTCCCATCAATAGTATGTCATCCACATATAATATGAGAAATGCTACAGAGCTCCCACACACTTTCTTATAAACATCGACTTCTCCATAAATCTGCGTAAACCCAAATGCTTTGATCATCTCATCAAAATGAATGTTCCAACTCCGAGATGCTTGCACCAGCCCATTAATCGAGCGTTGGAGCTTGCATACCTTGTCAGCATTCTTAGGATTGACAAAACCTTCCGGCTGCATCATATACAATTCTTCCTTAAGGAAACCATTAAGGAATGCTGTTTTGACGTCCATTTGCCATATCTCATAATCATAGAATGCAACAATTGCTAACATGATTCGGACCACTATTCGGGATATCGCTTCTCGTTAACTTATCGGTCGACCCAAGAGAAGAGATAAATCGGCTTATCGGCCGATTTATCGTTTTTATCGGTCGACCATTTATCGGCAAGTTTTTTTAAAAATCTCAGGTTTTCCCAACCAAAATAATTTAAAATATGCCATAATATTACACACACATGACAAATAAATTGTCCTCTAAGCCTTAAAAAATATGCTATATTAATATATTACACAGTGCACACATACATAAGCACATACATACATGACCATCAACCATCACGTTGTGCTCCAAGCCTAAAAAAATGATATATTAGTATATTAAACAGTACACACACGCACAAGGACATACATGACCATGTACCATTAGTTGTGCTCCAAGCCTTCAAAAATCAAATAAATTGCAAAATGTAGGTGCACACACATGTCAAACAATGAGAAATAAACATAGTACTTGCTTATTACTTGCTGAAAATTACTTATTGTGTTTTGTAGGTGCTGAAAATGTTGTGCAAGTAGTCACGGATAATGCTTCAAACAACATGGGAGCAAAGGTGATGTTGAAAGATAAAAGGCCCAAGTTATTTTGGACCTCGTGTGCAACTCACACCATCAACTTGATGGTAGAAGCGGTTGCAAAGTTGAAGCATTTTGGTTCTACAATAACCAAAGCCAAAGAAATGACTACTTTCCTTTATGCACATCATACTACATTGGCCTTGATGAGGTCCTATACAAAAAAGAGAGACATTGTTAGACCAGGGGTGACTAGATTTGCTTCGGCATTTCTTACCTTGCAAAGTCTTGATGCTAAGAGGAAGCAACTAAAGGAAATGTGTTGTAGTGATACTTGGGAAGGATGCAAGCACACGAGAACAAAGAAAGGGAAGGTGGCTCATGCCGCAATAATGAGTAGGGCATTTTTGAAAAATGTGTCTCTTTGCATTAAGGTATTGTTTACTAAACTTCAAATTGTGCTTGTGTATGTTGGAATGCATGTGTATATGTTAAATACTAATGTTGTGCACTTGTGCTTGGGTATGTTGGAAACTTGGAATGGAAGGTTTTTGAGCCATTGGTGAAGATACTTCTGTCGGATTTCGGGTTCTGGCAGACCCTTAAGGTTCGAACACTGGGGTGCATGCGGAAATCTCGCCTTCAACCTCTCCGTCTCGAGGGGATCTAAACTACTAAAAGAACTGCATGAAAGACACAAGATTTATACTGGTTCGGGCCACCGATGTGGTGTAATACCCTACTCCAGTGTGTGGTGGATGGATTGCCTCCTGGGGCTGGTGTGGATGAACAATACAAGGAAGAATAGCCTCACGAGGGTCTGTTCTTGGCTGCGGAGATGAACTGCTACGAAGAGTTCAGTCTCCTTTCTCTCTCTTTCTCCCCCAGATCCCGGGCCGAACAACCAGGAATCCAACCCCTTGCTATGTGGGTGGCTAGTCCTATTTATAGAGGCCCTGGTCCTCTCCCCAAATATTGAGCGGGAAGGGATCCAACAATGGCGGGCTAATTTGAAAGGGGACAATGAGTACATCTATCCTGACAAAAGCAGTCTTCGCCTGCCAAAGGCTCTGGTGATGACGTCGCGCTGGGCTCCATGGTGACCTCCGTCTCGTAGTCCTCCTGGTCTTGGTCTCGTTGCACCGAAGTGGCAACCTTTGCCTGATGCCTCGGTACTCCATGGATACACTTGCCCCCTTTGCACCAAAGAGGAAAGAGGGACGCTGCGCGCACTGGCACCCGCCTGGTGCCCCGTGTCATCATGGCTTGCGTCATGGGCACCTCGCGAGGTACCCCGCCTTGAACTCTCCGCCTCCTCATGAGCCAGCCTGACGAGGTTGTGCCTGAGGATGCGCCTTGTCGTCCGCCTCGCGAGGCTTGGCCCCTCGCGAGGGTCTTGAGCCTCGTGTTGATGAAGATGGGCTGCACTGGGCCCCCACTTGAGCCACGCCGTAGGCCGCATGCAGGCAAGTCTGGGGACCCCCGTTCCCAGGACGCCGACAGTAGCCCCCGGGCCCAAGGAGCGCATGGACTTGGCCGTGCCGAGAGGCGAAAGGGCAAGGACGAAGCGCCGCGGGCCCCAATAGCCTGTGGCCTTGGACGCCGCGTGGCGGTTGATTGGACGTGGCGCCTCCGCTTCCCCACGACGCCTTGGTGATCGTGCGAGTTGGACAATTCCCTGCATGCAGAACGTGTTATGATTACCTGTGATCGTGGAGACCGGCGGTTGGCCTTCGCCGGCTATAAGTACGGCACCGCTCGTGCCCGTCCAGTCCATCTCCTCTTGCTCTCTCCTTTGCCTCAGTTCTTGCTCCGTCTTGGTGTGATGGCTCCGATTCGCCGATTCTCTGCAGCGGAGAAGGGAAAGGCTCCTCGAGAAGGGCCAGACCCTCTCCCGCCGAAGAAGCGACTCGCCCATTGCAGCCGGGACGATGAGGACGATCCGGTGGTGGCGAGGCCCCGGGGCGAGCGGGCTCCGCCGGGGTTCCCGCTGCCTTTGTACGCCCACGTCGAGGGCCCCGGAGGTGTTGATGCTGATCCCCGCGATCAGCGCCGTCATCGGCGCCGTCGGGTTATGAAGGCGTGGGTGGTTCCTCCTGGAGTCCATGCCGAGGGCTCCTCCCATGAGTTCGTGCTCCACGTCATCACTCCTCTTCAGTCCTGGATCCGCCTTCCTCCCTTCTTCGCCTCCGTGGTTCTTCCAGGGGGGCCTATGGAGCTCCAGCTGCAGCACACCGACTGCGGCGCCCTCCGCGACCGAGGCCGAGGTTGTCGTCGCTGCCCCGGGCGCGGTCTACATGTCCCGCGGCTGGAGGGAGATCGCTCGGGTCTGCAGGGAAAGAGGCGTCTTCACGGTCCACCTGGAGTATGACGGCGCGACGGTGATGTTCCTCAAGGTCTTCGACGCGATCGGGCGCCGGCTGGAGTGCTGCCGCGGGAGAGGCGACCAGGACCTCGCCCTGGTGAGGGCTAGGCCCGTCGACCGCCCCCTTGGCAGTGGCGCCCGAGGGTCCAGCGGCTCCAGCGAGATCTTCGCGACTCCGGAGACGAGCGACGACAGCTACGAGCCCCCGAGCCGTCACCGCTCCAGGAGCAGGGCGGATGCGTCAGGCCATCGCCAACCCTGATCTGGATGGAGTTGGCGCCGGTGCTTGACGGCCCACTGTTGATGATGGCATCTTCTGCAGGAGCCCATGTATTTAGCACTCCTTAGGATACGTTCCCTGCGAGGAATCGAAATGCGCCCCATGGGGGCTTGTAAGGTGTCTGTAGTCCCGTTTGTTAATATATGACCTTTGCTATGGATTCGTGTGAGTTGCTGATTCCGTCATAGCTTAGTTCTCCCTTTTGAACCTCGCGAGGGCTTGGTGCTCTACGCCGATAGGTCCCAGTCCCAAGGCAGCATCAGCCGTCGCTGGTATGCCAGGTCGCGATGCCGTGGTCAAGGCCAGGAGGTGAGCGCCCCGAGGTCCGATAAGAGCCCCTGAGTCGCGATGCTCAGGAGGTCCCCTTTGGCGCCCAAGCAGCCATCACTTAGTGAGAAAGGGAAGCAATGTCACTAGTATGGAGTTGCTTTAGGTGCGGGGGGTAGTGCTGCAGCAGCCAGTGCCGTGGGTGGTGACTTATCTTGAGGATCAGGGGCCGTTCCAGGTGCGCCGTTGGGTCCGTGTGTGGATAGGAGCGGAAACGCTCGGCAAGGTCCTCGCAAGGCCCCTTCTTCCCCGCCTCTGCCCCCCTTTCTGCTCTACGTCCTCGGGTCCCGGCCCTCGAGCTTGTCTCAGCCGTCGCTGGTATGCAAGGTCGCGATGCCGTGGACAAGGCCAGAGGGTGAGGGCTGGAGAGCCATTAAGAGCCCTGAGTCGCGATGCTCAGGCACCCTCCCTTTAACTTGCAAGCGGTTCGCGCGGGCGAGGGCGAAGGAAACCTCGTGAGGGCCTCGGCTTGCACGGTTCCCTCCAGGGATCCTGCAGGGTCATCACAGAAAGAAGGTGGTGTTGCCACGGCGGCCATTAGTTGATCGTTAGTCACTCAAGAGCTTGCTGGTTGAGGTAGGCGAGGCGTATCTGGGCACCCGTGAGCCAGCGCGGGACTCCCGAGGCCCTACCTCTGGGTGGGTTGCGCCCGGCACTGGGCCGTATCTTGAGATGTGTCCCTACAAAATTTGGTTAGATGCCGGTACTCTACGTCCTCGGGTCCCGGCCCTCGAGCTTGTCTCAGCTGTCACTGGTATGCCAGGTCGCGATGCCATGGACAAGGCCAGAGGGTGAGGGCTGGAGAGCCAGTAAGAGCCCTGAGTCGCGATGCTCAGGCACCCCCCCTTTAACGTGCAAGTGGCCGACATGGGAAGAGAAGATGCCGCGGATGGGCACCATGCAGCTAAGCGTGATAGGCAATGCATAGTTGGAAATAAACACTACGAAGATACACGCCGCTGGGCCTGGCCCCAGCGGCTTGGGGATGATGCAGCCCGAGGGGCGCCCCCAACAAGGCAAACTAACGACGGAAAGGTAAATGCAGATACATGCCGCGGGGACGGACCCACGCGGCCTGGGAGTGATGCAACCCTGGGAGGGTGCTCCCAGCTGAGAGTGGAACTTGAAAGATGTCACCTGAGGATGTCGTCGGCGTAGTGGCGTTGGTGCGGCAGACTTGGCGGGCTGCAGAAGCCGATCCTCACGAGCCCCCAGGCCCCGGGGCCTTGGGAGGCTCCGGAGGCGCTGGTGACCCCTCGTGAGCTGCCTCCATCTCCTCCAAGGCCGCGGAACGCATGTCTTCCTGAGTCTCCACAATGCCCCTCATGAGGCGCTGGTACGCCGCAGCCATGCTCGGCAGGCCGTAAGGCATGCGAACATAGCTGTGGGGTGGACCTCCGCAGCGCCCCACTTGCGAGGGCCAGAGGCGCTCCGTTGTGGTGATCTGATTAAGCCCTGGTACGTCGACGCAGATGCACAGCCCACCATCCTCGCCTGGATGTGGGGCCACAGCTGGCAAGCGGCGGCAACCTCTCATGATCCTTGTATCCTGTAGCTCTTGAATGGCCTCGTCAACGAACTCTTGCTGGTCTGATCTTCTTCGCCTGGCTCCCTCCTGAGGGAAACATGCTGCGAAGCACGCCTCCACATGGTGCCCAAGCACGGCGCGGAGCTCTTGACATTCGTTGGTGTTATGGGTGTGGAGGTCATGGTACACACAGTACCGGCTGCCTCTGGAGGGTTCGGGCAGATCCTTGCCCCGCTTGGTGTCTGGTTCGGCTGCGAGCACGGCAGCCCCCTTGCGCTTCACGTCCTTGGCTTTGGGCTTCTTCTCTTCTGGGTCCACGGCAGGCAGCTCGAGGAGGGAGAGACGCCCCTCCTAAGCCCTGGCGCACTTGTTCGCCAAGTTGAACAGCTCCAGGGAGGTGCAGAGGTCTTCGTGCATCGCCAACTCCTCCTTCATCTTGACGTCACGCACGCCGTCAGAGAAGGCGGAGATGATGGCCTCCTCTGACACCCTGGGGATCTTGAGGTGCGCGCTGTTGAAGCGCTGGATGTACTTTTGCAGGGTCTCTCCGGGTTGTTGCTTGATGCGGCGCATGTCGCTCACGGCAGGCGGCCGGTCGCGAGTACCCTGGAAGTTGGCGATGAAGCGGGCGCGCATCTGGCCGCAGGAGGAGATCGTGCCTGGAGCCAGATTCAGGAGCCAGGTTCGCGCCCCTTCCTTCAGCGCCATGGGGAACCAGTTCGCCATGACCTTTTCATCCCTGCCGGCAGCCTCGCTGCCCAGCTCATAGAGCTGGAGGAACTCTGCGGGATCGGTTGTGTCGTCGTAGCGAGGAGGCAGGTCGGGCTTGAACTTGCCGGGCCACGCGACGCTGCGCAGCTCAGTGGTGTAGGCGTGGCAGCCCGCGGTGGCCACGAAAGGCCTCGGTTGGTGGAGAGCTTGGTCTTGAGGGTCCCCACGCGCTGCAGCTAGGAGCAGGGCGGGGTCTTGACGTGCCAGAGCTGGAGCAGGGTCGCGGCGTGCCGAAGCAAGGAGCGCCCTGGCAGCCCCCTGCGGGCATGGGATTTCTTGGCAGCTTCGCTCTTGTTGCGATGGCGCCTGGCGGAGCGGGTTCCGCCCAGGGGCCAGTCGCCTTGGAGCCACGACATCTTCTTGGAGGGGAGGCGGCTGGTGCGCCTCCGGAGGTTCGTTGCCCGCGCGGGGCGGAGTGCGGCGCAGGGGGACGGACGACGCGGAAGAGCCCCCTGCGGCGCGAACAAGCTCGGCGACACGGTCGAGCCATTCTTCGTAGACGTTGTCGACGGGACAGTAGCGCAGGAGCTCGTTTGCCGCGAGGAGCGCAGCTCGAGCCTCCAAGGGTGCGCGGAGCGCGCGGGACGAAGAGCCAGCTGGTGCGAGTGACAGAGTGGCGGTGCGACTGTATGGCCGCACGGACGGGTGCTGAGACGATGCCTGCTGCTTGTCCCCCGCCGGGCCGGTGGCGGCGTTGACGGCGACCGACGGGGAACGACGAGGACGCCCACCAACGGGGGCCGTCTGGGCGACGCGAGAAGCGATGGCGGCCCGGCGCTCGGCGCGGGCCCGACGAGCGTCAGACATGGATGCGACGGGCGGAGGAGAGCGGAGCGATGGAAGACGAATTCCGGCGCACCCCTACCTGGCGCGCCAAATGCTGGATTTCGGGTTCCGGCAGACCCTTAAGGTTCGAACACTGGGGTGCGCGCAGAAATCTCGCCTTCAACCTCTCCGTCTCGAGGGGATCTAAACTACTAAAAGAACTGCACGAAAGACACAAGATTTATACTGGTTCGGGCCACCGATGTGGTGTAATACCCTACTCCAGTGTGTGGTGGATGGATTGCCTCCTGGGGCTGGTGTGGATGAACAATACAAGGAAGAACAGCCTCACGAGGGTCTGTTCTTGGCTGCGGAGATGAACTGCTACGAAGAGTTCAGTCTCCTTTCTCTCTCTTTCTCCCCCAGATCCCGGGCCGGACAACCAGGAATCCAACCCCTTGCTATGTGGGTGGCTAGTCCTATTTATATAGGCCCTGGTCCTCTCCCCAAATATTGAGCGGGAAGGGATCCAACAATGGCGGGCTAATTTGAAGGGGGACAGCGAGTACATCTATCCTGACAAAAGCAGTCTTCGCCTGCCAAAGGCTCTGGTGATGACGCCGCGCTGGGCTCCATGGTGACCTCCGTCTCGTAGTCCTCCTGGTCTTGGTCTCGTTGCACCGAAGTGGCAACCTTTGCCTGATGCCTCGGTACTCCGCGGATACGCTTGCCCCCTTTGCACAAAAGAGGAAAGAGGGACGCTGCGCGCACTGGCACCCGCCTGGTGCCCCGTGTCATCATGGCTTGCGTCATGGGCACCTTGCGAGGTACCCCGCCTTGAACTCTCCGCCTCCTCGCGAGCCAGCCTGACGAGGCTGTGCCTGAGGATGCACCGTGTCGTCCGCCTTGCGAGGCTTGGCCCCTCGCGAGGGTCTTGAGCCTCGTGTTGATGAAGATGGGCCGCGCTGGGCCCCCACTTGAGCCACGCCGCAGGCCGCAAGCAGGCAAGTCTGGGGACCCCCGTTCCCAGGACGCTGACAACTTCAGTTGGCTGATGGCGATGGACAGTCCATGGCCTCTATGTATGGAGAAATAATAGAGGCAAAGAAGGCAATATTGGTTGCGGTTGATAATTCGGACAAGGACTATAAGGCGATCACAATGGCCATGGAGAGCAAGATGAATGGGAGGCTAGATACCCCATTGCACATGGCTGCATATGCCTTGAATCCATATTATAGTTATGCTACCACAAGCATCTTTACCGATGTGGAAGTCATGTCCGGCTTGATGGAAGTTATTGAGCAATTTTATCTCGATGATGATGAGAAGCAAAACAAAGTGCTTAACATTGACTTGCCCAAATTTAAAAAGAAGGAAGGCATGTTTGGGAAGGTGGCTGCCACCAAAGCAACTAGCAATGCAAATTTCAATGCCGGTAAGCTTGTTCCCAAGATAATATTGTCATATTGCAATTCTGAATTTTTTGGGCTGATGCATAATACTTTGTATTTTTCCTTGAAATGTAGGGGAGTGGTGGGCAACTTATGGACTACAAACTCCTACATTGATGCACATTGCTTTGAGGATACTCAACTTGACCACAAGTTCATCCGGATGTGAAAGAAATTGGAGTGTTTTTGAACAAGTAAGTCTCAACTTGCAAATACTCAAATCTGATTTGTATATTATTTTTGACAGAATGTAAATCACTAAGCTTCATTTCACAATTTTTAGGTGGATGCAAAGAGGAGAAATAAACTAGACGTGCATCGTAGGGATGATCTAGTTTATATTCAATTCAATGGAAGAATGATAGACAAGAGGAAGAAGTACTCCTCATCTTGTGATGTTCTTCTTGGTGAAGATGCTTCCATGGCACAAGATTGGATATGTGAAGGTGCTTACGTTGATGCTGCGGAGGATGTTGATGCGGAGGAGGTTGATGCAATGGGAGCTTCCGAGTTTGTTGAGCTACGTAGAAGTGCAAGAGTGAGAGAACTTCATGAAGTGGAAGAATTTGTTTCCGATGGGGAAGAATCTGATCACGGGCTTGTCAATGAGGATGACATAGACTTTGAGTCCGATGATGATGGGGTGATACAAGGTGCCAATGAAGACGAGGAGGGGGACCCGATGGAGCCTTAATGGGGCTTCAAGCCTTCAATGCTTTGCACTATGTGTGCTTTTTTTATGTTTGCTAGCTATTTATTTCAGTTGTGACTTGTGAGAGAACTATGAACCACTATGTGTGCTGTTTGCTAGTTTCCTATTTTGCTTTGTCATGCAATGATGCAACTATGCAAGGCTATGGTTATTTATGACCTTACTATGTAATATGTATTGCTGGACTATGTTTATTTCTCATTGTTTGTCATGTGTGTGCACCTACATTTTGCAATTTATTTGCTTTTTGAAGGCTTGGAGCACAACTAATGGTACATGGTCATGTATGTCCTTGTGCGTGTGTGCGTGTGTGTACTGTTTAATATACTAATATATCATTTTTTAGGCTTGGAGCACAACGTGATGGTTGATGATCATGTATGTATGTGCTTGTGTATGTGTGCACTGTGTAATATATTAATATAGCATATTTTTAAGGCTTAGAGGACAATTTATTTGTCATGTGTGTGTAATATTATGGCATATTTTAAATTATTTTGGTTGGGAAAACCTGAGATTATTAAAAAAACTTGCCGATAAATGGTCGACCGATAAAAACGATAAATTGGCCGATAAGCCGATTTATCTCTTCTCTTGGGTCGACCGATAAGTTAACGAGAAGCGATATCCCGAACAGTGTTCCTTATCAACACTATCATTTATAGTCTGTTGTTTTTTAGATTTCAACGGGATCGAAGGATCAATTGGTGCAAGATATTGATCCATTGCCCCCTTCTTTGGAGTACCTTCACCAACTTCATTCAGTTGTTCTTGATCATTCTCGTTGACCTCTATGGTGACTGCAGCTTTAACTTCTTCTTCACGCTTTTGCTTTTCCAATTTCTTCCTCTTTGGTGCCTCGTGTGATGCAAAAGCTCGAGTAATCTGATCTTGTGTGGCTTTCATACAGCTGGTCACAGCGCCTTTGATCTGCCCAATGTGCTCCTTCATCCTAGTGACCCCTCCCGACATAACTTTTCCACAAAGCTTGCACTTGAGCCTTTGCGGATCACTAGGATCAATCAACTCGGCAAACTCCCAAGCCATGTCATCCGACTTCCTCTTAAGTGATGAACTTGCAACTTGAGATGAACTTGAACCAGCCATCTAAAGGAAACAACCATACATCAACATCTACATAAATAAAGGAAAAAACCATGTATCAACCATCTACATAGTTTACTAATGAAGCAATAATTGACTAATATAATTAAAATCTTCCTAATACAATCAGCCATCTACATAACTCAACTCAACCAAAATAAATCAACAAGCATGCATCACTACTTCTCTAGAGAATAGAATCGGGAATGAGAAGAATCCATGCCGTGGCGTGTGGAGCTTCTGCTGCTCTCGATCGTGGATGAAGGGTTGGCGGGGAGTTGAGGCACGCCGCTGCTGGATACTGGGGAGGTGTGTGGGCGGGGAGCTGCTCCAGACGTCCTGCTCCTAGGTGCCGCCGTGTGGAAGCCTCAAGGACGGGGCGCCACTGCGTGGAATCCTCAAGGACTGGGCGCGGCCGTCCGGTGCTGGAGACGGGGATGAGATGAGGGACGAGGTGCGGGGCGGTGCTGGAGACGGGGACGAGCCGACGAGGTGCGGGGCGGTGCTGGACAGGGGGGCGAGGTGAGGGGCGGGCGAGCTAGGTCTGGCCGCCGGAGGAGACCATGGTGGCGGCGGCGTGGTGAATCGCGGGGAGCGGCTGCTGGCGAAGCCCAAACGCCAAACCCTATCGGGACTCGGGAGGGATGTGTCCCGCGCGAGGGTTATGGGGAAGGCGGTGCGCTACAGGAGATTTTTTTGTGATTTCAGACAGGTGGGCCCCCTGGATTTACCGGCCAAAATCGCTCTGACCGCCGATAAATCGCTCTGACAGCCGATAAATCGGCCAGACTGATAAACTCAGGGGATATGTGTTTATCTTACTGGTTAGACCCCGATAAGCGATAAATCGGCCGATTTATCGGTATATCGGCCGATATTTTGAACAGTGATTCGGACAGACTTCAGCTTCGCTACGGGTGAGAAGGTCTCATCGTAGTCAACCCCTTGAACTTGTCGATAACTGTCGGTGTCAAAATCGGCGGATCTCGGGTACAGGGTCCCGAACTGTGCATCTAGGCCAGATGGTAACAGGAGGCAAGGGACACGAAGTTTTACCCAGGTTCGGGCCCTCTCGATGGAGGTAAAACCCTACGTCCTGCTTGATTAATATTGATGATATGGGTAGTACAAGAGTAGATCTACCACGAGATCGGAGAGGCTAAACCCTAGAAGCTAGCCTATGGTATGATTATTGTTGTGTATGTTGTCCTACGAACTAAAACCCTCCGGTTTATATAGACACCGGAGAGGGTTAGGGTTACACAAAGTCAGTTACAATGGTAGGAGATCTGCATATCCATATCGCCAAGCTTGCCTTCCACGCCAAGGAAAGTCCCTTCCGGACACGGGATGAAGTCTTCAATCTTGTATCTTCATAGTCCAGGAGTCCGGCTCCAGCCATCCGGACACCTCCTAATCCAGGACTCCCTCAGTAGCCCCTGAACCAGGCTTCAATGAGGACGAGTCCGGCGCGCAGATTGTCTTCGGCATTGCAAGGCGGGTTCCTCCTCCAAGTACTTCATAGAAGATTTTGAACAGAAAGATAGTGTCTGGCTCTGCAAAATAAGTTTCCACATATTGCCATAGAGAGAATAATATTTACACAAATCTAATCTGCTGACGTATTCCGTAGTGTGACACACCACAACCAAGCCTTTATCCGAGTCGTTTCATTATCCCACCTCAGCGCGTCATGCGAGGCGGTTTCCTTGGCACGTCTTGTTAAAGCAGAGATCGTGTCCCCTTATTCTGGGATTCTCATCAATACGGGCGTGGGTAACCCAACCGCGCCATTGATTACGGCGCTTGGAGATAAGCGAGTTTTACCAGGCTGGTGGGGACACGTAGTTGCATCCACCCATATAAGGGGATAAGGATCCACCTTTTCACCTACGCCTTCTTCCTCCCTTGCTTATCCATTCTCGCGCACTCGAGCTCCAGCGCCCAAGTCCGCACTCCCCACCTCAACCTTCTCCAGCCATGTCCGGAGCGGGAGGCAAGTGGATGGTCTCCTCCGTCACGGAGGGACACATCAAAAAACTGAGGAAGGCCGGATACTTGTCTAACGACATTGCGTACCGGCCTCCCGAAAGGGGCAACTCATCCCCACCCCTAGGCCCCATGAGAGGGTGGTGTTCCTCCCCCATTTCCTCCGTGGACTGGGCTTCCCTCTTCACCCATTTGTCCGGGGGCTCATGTTCTACTATGGCCTGGATTTCCACGATCTGGCCCCGAACTTTGTCCTCAACATCTCGGCGTTTATCGTCGTGTGCGAGGCTTTCCTCCGCATCCGCCCCCATTTCGGCCTATGGCTCAAGACTTTCAATGTCAAGCCGAAGGTGGTGCGCGGCAACCAGGCGGAGTGCGGAGGCGCCATGGTGGGCAAGATGGCCAACGTCTTATGGCTCGAGGGCTCCTTTGTGGAGACCCTGAAGAGGTGGCAATCGGGGTGGTTTTACATCACCGAGCCACGCGACCCTGAATGGGTCGCAGCCCCCGAGTTTTGATCCAGACCGCCCTACGCGGCTCACCTCCTGGAAGGAGACGGGCCCGTCGTGGGGTAAAAAAGGAGAGCTGACCGAACTCCAAACATGCGTCCAAACCCTGGTGGACAAGAAGCTCAAACTTGTCAACGTAGTCCAGGTTATGCTCATCCGCCTGATCCTCCTGTGTCAACAACGGGCTTTCAACCTGTGGGAGTTCGACCCGGCGCGGCACCAAACTCTGAGCAGGCTCTTCAACACGACGTACGAAGATGCCTGGAAGGTGCTTTTTAAGGGTGCCGAGGCCCCCGCATCCGCTACCGAGGATCGCGGATTCAGTACGCAGCGTCACGCTCATGCGGTAAGCTGTTTTTTCCTTTTACAGGGTATCAGTTTTTCATAGTTTGACTCCATGCGGGATCTAAGCTCCCTTACCTTTGATAGGATTGGCAGGTGACGTCCGGACAGATCAACTATCCGGCTCCTTTGCCCGAAGGCCCAGCGGACGCTCGCTTGGCGAAGCTGCTGGTTTTGGCACCCTATGTGGTGCCGGAGAAGAAGGCCGCGAAAAAGGCCACGGGGACTCGAAAGAGTGCCCGGCACCAGGAGGTGTCGGATCCATCATCCGACGGTTCCGAGGCGCATTCCTCCCGTGAAGATGAGGAGGAAGAAGAAGAGACCTCTCCCCCTCCAGCAGGAGGAGAGAAGAAAAGGAAGGCCGCCCTCTCTGGGGAGGCCGGAGGGTCCAAGAAGGGGAAAACCCTTCCTCCGGACTACTCCACCGACGACGGCGGAGAGGAGTGGCCGCCCAGGGCCAAGCCCCTGGCAAAATCGTAAGTATCCGGATACCAGAGTAATTCATAGTATTCGTTTATTACACAGCTTTCCCTTATGTCAAATATGTTTATGCAGCCCACCCAAAGACCGGCTCGACGCGTCGTCGAGCGGCTCACTGGACTCGTCGGATGTGAACTCGCTTCCGACGGCTTCCTCCCCCCGCCCTATGGACGACACCGAAGTGTTGTCCCAACAGGTTCCAAGCCGGGACGAGGTGGTCCTAGAGGCGCCGCAAGGCGACCTCCCGGACTCCAGGAGTAAAGGGGATGAAACCCCCTAGGGCTCCAAGTCCGGCTCTAGGCCGGACACCGCTCCAGAACCTTCAAAGGTTCCAGAGTCCGGCGAGGGACCTCCTTCTAAGAGGAGCAAGCCCACCGTGCCGGTGACCCCCGTCCAACCGGAGGAGCCGGATAATCTGTTGGAGGCGCTCCAAGGCGCCTCCATCGACAAGGAGCACCGCACCATTATGAGTGCGGTGGTCCAGAAGGTTCAGTCCGCCAAGAGCGGACTGACTGAAGCTTGTACTAGCCTTTTAACAGGCTTTGAGGTAAGTAAAGAATGTGTAAATAATATTACCGCATAGACAATAGCCCCTGATGCTCTGTTTGGCGTTCAGGAAGAAAAGCCGAATAGAGGATCAAATAAAATTCACAGGAGTCTAACAAAAAGGAGTCAATATGCGTATGCAGGCTTCTCTGCTTGCGTCCGCCGCACTGACTACGGAAGTGGACACGCTAAAGCAGAACCTCGAGCGGTCCGAGCAAGAGCTCGGGCATGCCAAGAAGCAGCTCGAGGACAATGAAGGTAAGAAATACCTTGTTTAAATATATATAAAAAGGTGCAATTGCAAAAAATGACAGGATTATCGTGGCTATTGTAGGGGCCACATCTGAGGTGGCGACCCTTAAGAAAGCGCTGGTCGAGGCCGAGAAGAGGGCGGCCACGGAGCGCACAGAGCGGGAGAAGTATGAGGCCGAGGTTGGCAAGGTACGGCAAGAGCTCCAGGCTCTCATGGAAAAACATGAGAGTTTGGAGCTTGACTCAAAGACGCGAGCGTCCGAGCTCGCGGTGGCTATTGAAAATGCCAAGTCTGCCAAGGCCGAATCCCAGAAGCCCCTCCAGGAGTTGGATGAGGTGAAGAAGATAGCAGCGGGTAAGGCATTCTTTATGCAAAGCAAACACATAAACGTGAGTTACTTGTTACTTACCCGAATCCGGAGCTCTCCAGGAGCGTTCGCAGATCTTCCCCGGAGTGTGTCCGATGCCGCCGCATTCTATCGAGCCGAGGAGGGCAGCTCGACAGAGAAGGTGTTCTGGTCTCAGTATGCTGAGGCCGGACACCCCATGCCCCTGAGTGACCAGCTGAAGCAACTGGTCGAGCTCCACAAGGCGGCCGAACAGGCCATGAAGGGCCTCATAGTTTGGCTGTGGCCTGGAGGGGCTCTGCCTGGGAGCTATTTCGGGCTGGCGCGGCGGCTGGTGGAGGCCTATCCAAGGCTCGAAGTCATCAAGCGCTCCGTCTGCATTGAAGGTGCCCGTAGGGCCCTTGCCCATGCTAAGGTGCACCAGGGCAAGCTGGATGCTGAGAAGCTTGTGAAGGACGGGCCACCGCCGGGGAAAGAGCATCGCAAGCCCGAGAATTATTATAAGGATGTTCTGAAGGGTGCCTGCCTTGTGGCGGATGAATGTTCTAGGGATGTAATTTTTGAGTGAAACTTGCTTGTTTTGTCATGTGCGCTGAAAACTTGTTCATATGCGCTAAGCAATGCTGTTGGAATTTAAAATATTACCTTCTGTGCGGCTGTTTATCAATTCTGAGAGATGGCAAGTCGTCGGCTTCTGCCCCCATGCCGCTAGTGCTGGGGTGTTCGGGGATAAACCCGAGCGCTCTTTTTCCCATGTTTGGGTCCTTCGAGGGAGGCGCTCAGCCCAACGAACAAGGCAATCAGACTATAATGCGTGAACACTCTCACTTAGCCATAGAATTCTATAATTTTAAATTTTGGCGAAGCCCCTGGTATTCGGAAGACCGAGTTCGGGGCGCTATCCACGCCTTGGCCGGACAGAGTCGGCTCCTCGCTCTAAGCGGCATAAGTCTTTAGGGACTCGAAAAACCTCTCGAACAGCGACCAGCTCTTGCTTCCTCATGACAGTCACTTTTAGCATTCTCCACTGAGGTGCTCGACCCAACTCAACTGGGGCACAATCGCAGTGGTTATCCTAGTGCTACCTTAGCCGATATAGCGGAACGTAAGGCACCAAAACATAGGAGCCGGGCAAACCCAACTATTGACCCAAGACATGATTCGGAGCCGATGCATATAATGCTATAAGTTCGGGGTGCCGCACTTGTTAAAGTGTCCGGACTTCTCACACCATATTGAGGGGTACTAAAGCCCCTGGCGTATTTTGGTCGTACCAAAGTGTACGGATGCAACATGTCGTTAAGGAACATATATTAAAAAAGAGTAATGCAAAAATAGACAAAAGCTATGCATTGTTTATTAAAGAGGGCTGCGATCAAAGCAGAACGATACAAATAATGCGATAAGCAAAAGGTTGGACTATTTAACGTGTCTGTTCCAGGGGCAAGTTGCGGAATGGTATGCGAAACAGGTATACTGCTTGTGATAGAGACCACCTGGGAGTTCCGTAATGCGGCATGGCTTGTCTGCATCCCTGGTTCTTGCATCGTTTGTTCGGCAATTGAACTGCCGAACGGGCCTTCCGAAGAATGGAGTCCTGAAAGTAAGAGAAAATAAAAAAAATCGGCAGCCCCTGGTGCAGTTTAAGCCGTGTTTCGGGCGTGCCGTGATGGTGCCCCTCCCCCTGTACCCATGGTATTTCTAGAGCGTAGTTATGTACACAAAGTACTGGTATCGCATTTTTGCAAGGGCTGGGATTGGGGCCGCATTGGTATGCCTGCTCGGGTCGTGCCAGGCGGTCTTGTTGTAGGTTACTCCGGGCGCGCTTGACGGTGTCCGGTCGTTTAATGGCCGGACTGGAGAACTGCCTAGAGAGGCTGCTTTGTACTTCTGCTGCAAGGGCCGCCGTGTGCTCCTCCGTTCGGAGGGAGCATTCGGTGTTTCCATTGACCGTAATTACTCCTCAAGGGCCTGGCATTTTGAGCTTAAGGTATGCGTAGTGCGGTACCGCATTGAACTTGGCGAATGCGGTTCGCCCGAGCAGTGCGTGATAGCCACTACGGAATGGGACTATGTCGAAGATTAACTCCTCGCTTCGGAAATTATCCGGAGATCCGAAGACCACTTCAAGTGTGACTGAGCCTGTACAGTTGGCCTCTACACCTGGTATTACGCCTTTAAAGGTCGTGTTGGTGGGCTTAATCCTCGAGGGATCTATGCCCATTTTCCGCACTGTATCCTGGTAAAGCAGGTTCAGGCTGCTGCCGCCGTCCATAAGGACTCTAGTGAGATGAAATCCGTCAATAATTGGGTCTAGAACCAATGCGGCAAATCTGCCATGATGGATGCTAGTGGGATGGTCCCTTTGATCAAAGATGATCGGGTAGGAGGACCATGGGTTGAACTTTGGGGCGACTGGCTCTACCGCGTATACATCCCTTAACGCGCGCTTCTGCTCCCTTTTGGGGATGTGGGTTGCATATATCATGTTCACCGTCCGCACTTGTGGGGGAAAAACCCTCTGTCCACTGTTGTTCGGCGGCCGGGGCTCCTCGTCGTCATCGCTATGCAGCCCCTTGTCTTCATTTTCAGCGTTTAACTTGCCTGCCTGCTTGAACACCCAACAATCCCCGTTGGTGTGATTGGCCGGCTTTTCGGGGGTGCCATGTATCTGGCACAAGCGGTCGAGTATTCGGTCCAAACTGGACGGGCCCCTAGGATTCCTTTTGAATGGCTTTTTCCGCTGACCGGATTTAGAGCCTCTGAATCTGGCATTAACTGTCGTATCCTCAGCATTGTCGCCGTTAATGCGGCGCTTCTGCTTGTTGCGACGCGACCTGCCACTACTGTCCCTGGTATCCGAATTACCAGGGTTCTTGGTCATATTGTTGCTACGAGCAAGCCAGCTGTCTTCTCCTGTGCAAAAGCGGGTCATGAGCGTCGTGAGTGCTGCCATAGACTTCGGCTTTTCCTGCCCAAGGTGCCGGGCAAGCAACTCGTCACGGATATTGTGCTTGAAGGCTGCTAGGGCCTCAGCGTCCGGATAGTCGACTATTTGATTTTTCTTTGTTAGGAACCGTGTCCAGAATTGCCTGGACGATTCCTCTGGCTGCTGAATTACGTGACTTAGGTCATCGGCGTCTGGGGGTCACACATAAGTGCCCTGGAAATTGTCGAGGAATGCGGCTTCCAGGTCCTCCCAACAACTGATTGATCCTGTTGGCAAGCTGTTAAGCCAATGCCGAGCTGGTCCTTTAAGCTTGAGGGGTGGTATTTGATGGCGTGGAAATCATCGCCGCGGGCCATGTGGATATGAAGGAGATAATCCTCGATCCATACCGCAGGATCTGTTGTGCCATCATATGATTCGATATTTATGGGTTTGAAACCCTTGGGGATTTGATGATCCATTATTTCGTTTGTGAAGCATAGTGGGTGTGCAGCGCCTCTGTACTGGGCTATATCACGACGTAGCTCCAATGAGCTTTGTCTACTTTGTTCGGCCCTGCCGAATTTGTGGCCGGCGTAACGGTTACCGTCTCGAGCCGTGGGGCGCCCACGCGATCCGTAGATTGATCTTGTTTGCCTTGCCTTGTCCTCCAACATATCTCGTAAGTCCGGCGCATATTCCCGTGCCTTAGTACGGGGTGCGGCTTGAGTGGAGGGCTGAGAGGCCTCTCTGTCGCGGCCACGAGGTGGCCGGTCGGCCGCATCAAGTGCTTCCTCCTCTAATCGGGGTAGCAACCTGCGCTTTGGGTAGCTCTTGGAGGGGCGTTCGAGTTTATGCTCTTTGGCCGCAAGGACTTCAGTCCATCTGTCGACTAGCAAATCTTGATAAGCTCTAAGCTGTTGTTGTTTTTTCTTGAGGCTTCTTGCCGTGGCCATAAGCCTGCGTTGAAAACGCTCTTTCTCGACGGGATCCTCTGGCACGACGAATTCGTCGTCGTCGAGGCTTGCCTCGTCTTAGGAGGGAGGCATATAATTATCGTCCTCGACCTCTATGTCTGCCGCTCTCTCATGAGGGCTGGTTTCTCCATCCTCCTGTGCTAAATCTTGCTGGAGGGGGTTTTCTTCGGCACTTTCCAGAGTATTATTATCTACCGTGCTAGAATCACCATATTTGTTTTGGCGGGATTTTGAGCGGCGCCGCTGACGCCGGCGCTTAGGCTGTTTCTTGGAGGGGTCATCCTCCGCTGTTCCATCGCCATCTCCTTCTTTTGGGGTGTCCACCATGTATATGTCATATGACGAGGTGGCTTTCCAGGGCCTGATAGGCGCTGGTTCTTCATCGTCTCCTTCATCGGCATCCATACCGTCGATGTCTTCGGAGTCGAAGTCGAGCATGTCGGTTAAGTCGTTGAAAGTGGCTACAAAGTGGGTGGTGGGTGGTTTTTGAATTTCTTCATTGTCCGAATCCCAACCTTGCTGACCGTAGTCCGGCCAGGGCTCTCCTGATAAAGAGAGAGACTTCAGTGTCTTTAGAATATCGCCGAAAGGCGAGTGCTGAAAGATGTCCGCGGCAGTAAACTCCACAATCGACGCCCAATCGGATTCGATCGGCAGGGGCGCGGAGGGTTCGGAGTCCGTCTCCTTGGAGTCACGAGTCTCGCAGAGTACGGGGCTGGTGTTCGGCTCGATCGCCGTTGGGATCGCAGCCCCCGAGGCGGCGTCCAACCACCCATCCTCGATCGGCGCAGTTGGCTCCGAATTAAGGGTCGAAGCCGATGCGGGTGCGGCCTCCAGGGCACTGTTCGGCGGCAGAGCTAGATCATGCTCGTTGTGACAGTGCGGCGCGCTCGGCAGTGGCTCGAATCTGTCGAAGATCAAGTCCCTGCGGATGTCAGCCGTGTAGTTTAAGCTTCCAAATCTGACCTGACGGCCAGGGGCATAGCTTTCGATCTGCTCCAGATGGCCAAGTGTATTGGCCCGTAGTGCGAAGCCACCGAAGACGAAGATCTGTCCGCGGAGGAAGGTCTCACCCTGGACTGCATCGCCATTGATGATCGTAGGAGCCATCAAGCCCGACGGCGACGACACAGAGGAACTCTCAATGGAAGCACCAATGTCGGTGTCAAAACCGGCAGATCTCGGGTAGGGGGTCCGGAACTGTGCGTCTAGGCCGGATGGTAACAGGAGGCAAGGGACACGAAGTTTTACCCAGGTTCGGGCCCTCTTGATGGAGGTAAAACCCCATGTCCTTCTTGATTAATATTGATGATATGGGTAGTACAAGAGTAGATCTACCACGAGATCGGAGAGGCTAAACCCTAGAAGGTAGCCTATGGTATGATTGTTGTTGTGTATGTTGTCCTACGGACTAAAACCCTTCGGTTTATATAGACACCGGAGAGGGTTAGGGTTACACAAAGTCGGTTACAATGGTAGGAGATCTGCATATCCGTATCGCCAAGCTTGCCTTCCACGCCAAGGAAAGTCCCTTCCGGACACGGGACGAAGTCTTCAATCTTGTATCTTCATAGTCCAGGAGTCCGGCTGAAGGTATAGTCCGGCCATCTGGACACCCCCTAATCCAGGACTCCCTCAATAACCCTTAGCGACAAGCCGAGCCTTATAGATGGTTACATTACCATTCGTGTCTGTCTTCTTCTTAAAGATCCATTTATTTTCTATGGCTCGCCGATCATCGGGCAAGTCAGTCAAAGTCCATACTTCATTTTCATACATGGATCCTATCTCGGATTTCATGGCTTCAAGCCATTTGTCGGAATCCGGGCCTGCCATCACTTCTTCATAGTTCGAAGGTTCACCATTGTCTAACAACATGATTTCCAGGACAGGGTTGCCGTACCACTCTGGTGCGGAACGTGTCGTTGTGGACCTACAAAGTTCAGTAGCAACTTGATCTGAAGTTTCATGATCATCATCATTAACTTCCTCTCTAGTCAGTGCAGGCACCACAAAAACATTTTCTTGAGCTGCGCTACTCTCCGGTTCAAGAGGCAATACTTCATCAAGTTCTACTTTCCTCCCACTTACTTCTTTCGAGAGAAACTCTTTCTCTAAAAAGGACCCATTCTTGGCAACAAAGATCTTGCCTTCGGATCTGAGGTAGAAGGTATACCCAATAGTTTCCTTAGGGTATCCTATGAAGACGCATTTTTCTGATTTGGGTTCGAGCTTTTCAGGTTGAAGTTTCTTGACATAAGCATCGCATCCCCAAACTTTCAAAAACGACATCTTAGGTTTCTTCCCAAACCATAATTCATACGGTGTTGTCTCAACGGATTTTGACGGAGCCCTATTTAAAGTGAATGCGGCAGTCTCTAAAGCATAACCCCAAAATGATAGCGGTAGGTCCGTAAGAGACATCATGGATCGCACCATATCCGATAGAGTGCGATTTCGATGTTCGGACACACCATTACGCTGAGGTGTTCCAGGCGGCGTGAGTTGTGAAACAATTCCACATTTCCTGAAGTGCGTGCCAAATTCGTGACTCAAATATTCTTCCCCATGATCTGATCGTAAGAACTTGATTTTCCTCTCATGTTGATTCTCCACCTCACTCTGAAATTCCTTGAACTTTTCAAAGGTCTAAGACTTGTGTTTCATTAAGTAGACATACCCATATCTACTTAAGTCATCAGTGAGAGTGAGAACATAACGATAACCACCGCGAGCCTCAACACTCATTGGACCACACACATCAGTATGTATGATTTCCAATAAGTTGGTTGCTCGCTCCATTGTTCCGGAGAACGGAGTCTTGGTCATTTTGCCCATGAGGCATGGTTCGCACGTGTCAAATGATTCATAATCAAGAGACTCCAAAAGTCCATCTGTATGGAGTTTCTTCATGCGTTTGACACCAATGTGACCAAGGCGGTAGTGCCACAAGTATGTGGGACTATCATTATCAACCTTACATCTTTTGGCATTCAGACTATGAATATGTGTAACATCACATTCGAGATTCAATAAGAATAAACCATTGACCAGCGGGGCATGACCATAAAACATATCTCCCATATAAATAGAACAACTATTATTCTCAGATTTAAATGAGTAGCCATCTCGCATTAAACGAGATCCAGATACAATGTTCATGCTTAAAGCTGGTACTAAATAACAATTATTGAGGTTTAAAACTAACCCCGTAGGTAAATGTAGAGGTAGGGTGCCGACGGCGATCACATCGACCTTGGAACCATTCCCGACGCGCATCGTCACCTCGTCCTTTGCCAGTCTCCGCTTATTGCGCAGCTCCTGTTTTGAGTTACAAATATGAGCAACCGCACCAGTATCAAATACCCAGGAGCTACTACGAGCGCTGGTTAGGTACACATCAATAACATGTATATCACATATACCTTTGGTATTGCCGGCCTTCTTATCCGCTAAGTACTTGGGGCAGTTCCGCTTCCAATGACCGTTTCCCTTGCAATAAAAGCACTCAGTCTCAGGCTTGGGTCCATGCTTTGGCTTATTCCCGGCAACTGGCTTACAGGGCGCGGCAACTCCCTTGCCATCCTTCTTGAAGTTCTTACCCTTGCCTTTCTTGAACTTAGTGGTTTTATTCGCCATCAACACTTGATGTTCCTTTTTGATCTCCACCTCCGTTGATTTCAGCATTGAATATACCTCAGGAATGGTCTTTTCCATCCCCTGCATATTGAAGTTCATCAAAAAGCTCTTGTAGCTAGGTGGGAGCGACTGAAGGATTCTGTCAATGACCGCATCATCTGGGAGATTAACTCCCAGCTGAGATAAGCGGTTGTGCAACCCAGACATTTTCAATATGTGCTCGCTGATAGAACTATTCGCCTCCATCTTACAACTGTAGAACTTGTCGAAGACTTCATATCTCTCGACCCGGGCATGAGCTTGGAAAACCATTTTCAGCTATTGGAACATCTCATATGCTCCGTGCTGCTCAAAACGCTTTTGGAGCCCGGTTTTAAGCTGTAAAGCATGCCACACTGAACCAGGGAGTAATCATCACTACGCGACTGCCATAGTTCATAACGTCTTGAGTTGCTGGGAAAATAGGTGCTTCACCTAGCGGTGCTTCAAGGACATATGCTTTCTTGGCAGCTATGAGGATAATCCTCAGGTTACGGACCCAGTCCGTGTAGTTGCTACCATTGTCTTTCAGCTTGGTTTTCTCTAGGAACGCGTTGAAGTTGAGGGCAACATTAGCGTGGGCCATTTGATCTACAAGACATATTGCAAAGTTTTAGACCATGTTCATGATAATTAAGTTCATCTAATCAAATTATTTAATGAACTCCCACTCAGATAGACATCCCTCTAGTCATCTAAGTGATACATGATCCGAGCCAACTAGGTCATGTCTGATCATCACGTGAGACGGACTAGTCATCATCGGTGAACATCTTCATGTTGATCGTATCTTCTATACGACTCATGTTCGACCTTTCGGTCTTCCGTGTTCCGAGGCCATGTCTATACATGCTAGGCTCGTCAAGCCAACCTAAGTGTATTGCGTGTGTAAATCTAGCTTACACCCGTTGTATGCGAACGTTAGAACCTATCACACCCGATCATCACGTGGTGCTTCGGAACAACGAACCTTAGCAACGGTGCACAGTTAGGGGAAACACAATTCTTGATATTTTAATGAGGGATCATCTTATTTATGCTACCGTCGTTCTAAGCAAATAAGATGTAAAAACATGATAAACATCACATCCAATCAAATAGTGACATGATATGGCCAATATCATTTTGCTCCTTTTGATCTCCATCTTCGAGGCGCCATGATCATCATCTTCACCGGCATGACACCATGATCTCCATCATCATGATCTCCATCATCGTGTCTTCATGAAGTTGTCTTGTCAACTATTACTTCTACTACTATGGCTAACGGTTTAGAAACAAAGTAAAGTAATTACATGATGTTTATGTTGACATGCAGGTCATAAATAAATTAAGACAACTCCTATGGCTCCTGCCGGTTGTCATACTCATCGACATGCAAGTCGTGATTCCTATTAGAAGAACATGATCAATCTCATACATCACATATATCATTCATCACATCCTTTTGGCCATATCACATCACATGGCATATGCTGCAAAAACAAGTTAGACGTCCTCTAATTGTTGTTGCAAATTTTTACGTGGCTGCTATAGGTTTCTTAGCAAGAACGTTTCTTACCTACGCCAAAACCACAATGTGATATGCCAATTTCTATTTACCCTTCATAAGGACCCTTTTCATCGAATCCGATCCGACTAAAGTGGGAGAGACAAACACCCGCTAGCCACCTTATGCAACTAGTGCATGTCAGTTGGTGGAACCTGTCTCACCAAAGGTCCTAAGGTAACACACCCTGAGTACGTTGATTTTAATAGTGATGAAGATGACTTGTTAGGTGATGATGATTTGCTTGTTGACAACTCTAGTGATGAGTACTATGATGAAACATCAATTAATCATGCTAAAACGAATGACAATGATAAGGAGAAGATTGAGGCTCTAACTAAAGAACTAAACACTCTTAAGTTAGCTCATGAAACTATCGTCGAAGATCATCGAGAACTTTTAAGAGCTCATGAGAAATTACGCTTTGAAAAGCTCAATCTTGAGCAAGAGGACGAGTTCTTAAAAGCAATCAATGATGATCTCCGCAAGAATAGTTCTTCTTACATTGCCAAGCATTTACTATTATCCACTTACATGCCTCAAGTCAAGACTAGTAACAAGAATAAGAAAGATTCTTCCTCTAGTAGTAACAATGATCATGCTAAATCCAATATTGTTGCTTCTAGTAGTTCTCTTGATTCCACTAATGATTCTCTTAGCCAAGTTACACTTGAGCAAGAAAATAGCTTATTGAAGGGAATTATAGAGAAAGGTGTTTACAAGAGCCTTGCCGGAAGTAAGCAATTTGAGGAAATTGTGCGCAAGCAAGGAATGCACCGGAAGAATCAAGGTGTTGGTTTTGAACGAAAGTTCAATGCCAACGGAGTTGAATGGGAAGAAGATCAATACCCCAAGACAAAGTTTGTTCCTCAACAAGAGAAGTATGACACTTCTTTCAAGGGGACACAAGCTCAAGATGATCTTCCACCACAAGACTACAAGCAAAAAGGCAAGGACAAGCTTCAAGAGGAGATTGATGCATTTGAAGAAGCTCCCAAGACCTTAGTCAAGTGGATTCCCAAGACTACTTCAAGTTCCACTACATCAAGTACGACTACAACTCCAAGGATTCCCATCAAGATGATGTGGATCCAAAAGAAGAAGAACTAGAGAGTTCTTGAGGGTGACTCCGCCAACATACTTCACTCTCATCATTTTGGCAAGAACAAGTGCAATCAACTTCCACATCTTGCACTAGTTCAAGGAGTCACAAACCCTCTTGTTGGTAAGACAAGGGACAAGGTAACCTAAAGTTTTCATGGACATCATCTTGTGTGTGCATCACTCTTTGTCTATGGATATCCGTGTTTGTTCCTTGTGGGACTAACCCATGTAGGTATTGAAAGTGCAATTCACTCAAATGGATAGCTCCAAGTGATCTACATCAACATTGAGCATCCACATCTTCAACATCTACATGAAGTCATCATCAACAAAACCCAAGGTTAGTTCATCCCTCTTAGGGGGGATATGACATCTAGGGGGAGCTTTACTCTAAGACTTGAGCTAAAGCAACTCTAAAGATGTGAATACAACAATGCTTCATGTAAAAGTGGTAACCCCACTTGAGCTTAAACGATGAGTATGACCTATGATCAAGTGTTCTCACTTGACTCCTAAGTCAATATACTCATATATAGATGACCTAGTCATCGCAAATTGCTTGATAGATGCTAGAATTGGTTGTGCATGCTTTGCCACATATTTCTTTTGTTATCTTATTGTGTGAGCATGTTGGTTGCATATTTTACTCATTCGAGGACATCCACTTGTTGTTTTGATTGTTTGGCTTTCTTATTTTTCCAAGTGGATGGACAAGAATGCCTAAGAACCTCCTCTAGCTATCTATGCTTTTCTCGTCTCAAACTCTATTCATGCTGCATCACAAAACTTTATCAAGTCAGATTCGAACCACTCTGTGTGAGGAGCGCTCGGAGTCCCCGATTCGTCATAGACTTAAACTTCCAAAACCTCTTTATGAATCTCGGTCTGACCGATACTCCATTTTCGGTCCTACCGAGTTCATTAAGTTGATCTAGGTTTTCGATCTCGGTGCAACCGATTTGAACTTTTGGGTCACACCGAGTTGCAATAACTGCACACAGTTTTGCATCTCGGTGCCACCGAGTTGTTCCACTCGGTCACACCGACAGGGTCGGGCTATATATAGTGACGGGCAAAATTTTGGAAATTTCTCCGAAACCTCTTCGCCCGCGCGATAGCCTGCTCTGCCTTCGTGGTCTCCGGATTGTCTTCTCCGCCGTCGATGGTCTCCGCCGCCGTCAACGGATTTCTGCCCTGCCGTTGCCGCCGTAGCGAGTCTCCGCTGAACTAGGGTATGGACTCGATCTTTGTGCTATTCTCCACTCCGATTCCTAGCACATTGTGATCATTATGATTCTTGCCACGATTGAAACACTCCTATCCAGTCAATGATCTCGTAGAATAGTTTTAATTCGAAAATTTTAGGGTTAGGTTTCCGCCGAAACCATCTCGGACCCACCGAGTTGAAAAACTCGGTCCCACCGATCTGGCTTTTGCCATTGCACAAGTGAAACTCGGTCTGACCGAGAATAACTTATCGGTGCGACCGATTTTGGAATTCTGTGAAACCCTAGCAGTCTCGGTGCCACCGAACTGTGACTCGGTCTGACCGAGTTCACCAGTTCTGGTGCCAAAACTGCTTCGGTGTCACCGAGTTTGAAAATCGGTAGATCCGAGATGCTTTCTATGGAAAACTAAAACTAAGTTTTTGAATTAATCTTTTGCAAAAATCTCTACTTTTTGTGATGCTCATCCACTCTATCTTATCCATAATCTATTCACAGGGTCAGCAGTCAGTTTGCAACATGTCTGATCAAAGTGACAGCCAGAATGTGTCTGAGCAGCAAGTTGTGATGAGTGAGGGCACTAGCCCCTCAAGCTCTTCTGATGATGGCAGCAGGAGCACCCCCAACAATCTGCCCAAGGCTGCCACACGTCAAAGGAAGAAGAGAACGTCTGATTCTGAGGATGAAGACTATGTGGCAGAAGAAGAGGCCACATCCAAGAGAGCTGAACCAGCTCAAGGAACCAAGCCAGGGCTGAAGATCAAAAGGCCAGCAGGCAGGCAGCCCATGTCAAAGGCTAGCGCTTCAACTGTGAAGCCTGCTCCCACTGAGCCCGTTGCTCCTGAGGGCAAGAAAAGGAAAGAGAGGGTGAAAAAGACTGTAGCCAGAGTGCTTGGGAAGGCCTCCATCATGGTCGACGAGGAGGAGGAAGAAGAAGAGGTTGCTGCACCAGCACCCAAGGCAGCCAAACTCATGGGAGATGCTATAAGGTCAGGAACAGCTGCATCCAAGCCCAAGGATGCACCTAAGGCTGCATCTAAGCCTAAGAGTGCACCAAAGAGAAATACACGAAGCATCCCAGCTGCAGAAAAGAACAAGGCCCCAATGCCTGAAGCTATCGAAGAAGAGGAAGAGAGTGTCCTTAGGAAGCTCAAGCCCAAGATCCCAGACCACAACGATGCTCATCCTATGGCTGAGGATATGAAGCTCAGGAGGGATTCAGGGCTGAGGAAATGGAGAGAAGCAGACCCGTATGCTTCTAGGAGAAGGACTGCCATGGATTACAGATTCCATACCAAGGAGCAACAAGATTTCTATGAGACTATTTTGCTTGACAAGAAGCCAATCATTTATGACATGAGATGGTTCGACTGGACCTACATCAAGGACAATGAAGAGCACTACCCTGGTGTATTTGACAACTTTAGTGCGTGTGGAGTTGCAGACTTTGTTGGGCAGAAGCTCACAAAGTGGAACGAGGAGCTGATCATGCAATTCTACTCCACAGCACACTTTTATCCGGATGGCAGGATCACATGGATGTCTGAGGGTACAAGGTACCAATCCACTGTGGAAGAATGGGCGAAGTTGATCAATGCCCCAGAGGAGCAAGCTGATGACTTGGACATTTATGCCAAGAAAAAGATGGATCACAACTCCATGTCCAACATGTACAAGGAGATCCCAAATGAAGCGCTTGACACGTTCAAGTTTGGCTCCGTGCACTATCTGCTCTCAGGATTGCCTACGATCAACTGGATCCTTAGGCACACCCTTCTGCCCAAATCTGGAGATCACAAGATGATCAGAGGTCATGCGATCAACTTGCTTCATGTATTTGACGTGCCTCAGAAATTCAAGGTCATGAGTCTCATTGTGGAAACAATCAAGAGGACAGCTGCAGACCAGAAGAGGAGTTGTGGGTATGCCCCACAGATTCAGGAGCTCATCAACTCCAAGATGGGCACGGGCGTGTATTTATTGGATAAGGAACACCTGCCCATCCATCCAGATTTTGAGGATAACCAAGTGGTTATGACTAAAAATGAACCCTCATCTGCACATGCACAAGCTCAGAAGGAGAAGGCGAGGAAGGAAAAAGCTGCCAGGATGCCTACTCAAGCAGAGGCATCTGATTACTTCTTGAAGACCAAACAAGAGCAGCTCGGTTACCTGATAGCGTCCACCCTACGTATTGAGCAAGGACTTGCCACCCTGACTCAGAACCAGGCGAGCCTCGAGAGGATCATGGAACAGAGATTCTATGACATGGACATCAAGGTGACAGAAATACAGACCGCCGTGGAGCAGCTTCAGGAGGACATGAATGAGAGGAGAGGCAGGACCACAACTGATGCTTTTGCCAGGGTGCCACGAGGTCTGAGGTCGTCTGCACTGCCAGTTGCTGACACCAGAGCCACAACGTCTGCACCAGCTACAGCCTCCGTTCCACCAGCTCCAGCATCCACTTCAGCCTCGACTCCGACCACTTCTACTGAAGGCTTCGTCCTTGGCGTGCTCCGGACTCCACCACCACCTGAAGATCAAGCCTGAGCGTCGACTTAGCACTATGCATTTTCTAGGACCTTTTCGGTAACTTGTTGCCAAAGGGGGAGAAGATGTATAGATCATAGGCTTCGAGAGAGAGAGTGTTGCTTTTCTCTCTTGCTTTATTTGGTGGTTTTTCGAACTTCGTTTTCTTGTGTGTGAGATACTACATCCTTATGTTCGTGAGACATCGATGATCGTGTGTTTGATCATAAGCTACACTTAATGTTTGCTTAATGCTTGCTTAAATATTATCATTCTATCTATCATTTGTGATCATTCACTATTCTTGGTGATGAGTGCATGTATTTCAATCTTATCATTTTTGAGCGCTCCACCAAGATGTATGTGACATGGAAGAGTAACCCATGATTCTAACTCCATGTGCATTTGCAGTCCAAAGCAAATTTTAAATATGCACAAATTTAGGGGGAGCTCTTATTTGTCACATACTTCTCAAAGCGACGATATATTTCATGTTCATTATTATTTGCCGAAGCTTTGATCTATATGTTGTCATCAATTACCAAAAAGGGTGAGATTGAAAGTGCAACTATCCCTAGGTGGTTTTGGTAATTCATAACAACATATAGCTCATTGAGCTAATGCTATTTCAAGATGATTATTTCAGGAAAGCTCAATGATTGGCATGGCATGGATGTGAAAGTGGAACCCTCAAAATGCTAAGGACAAAGAATTGGCTCAAGCTCAAAAGTTCAAGACTCTTCATTTTATATTTTAGTGATCCAAGATCACATTGAGTCTTTAGGAAAAGCCAATACTATCAAGGAGGGATGAGGTGTTGCTTAATGAGCCTCTTGCTTTATGTGCTTAGTGATATGCTCCAAAATCCTCAACCACCTTTCCATATCCACAAATGACCTAAACCCTAACCCAAACTCGGTCATACCGATTCTATCAATCCGGCGCCACCGAGTTTCACTTGTCATTTGCCACTGCCAAACCCTAGCAATTCGGTCCTACCGATAAGGTTCTCGGTCTCACCGAGATGGGCTTGCAAACTCTCTGTTTCCCTTTCGTAACTTTTCGGTCTCACCGAAAGAGCGAATCGGTCCCACCGAGAATGCAAGGTAAACTCCATGTTTCCTTCTTGTAACGTTTCGGTCTCACCGAAAGAGCAAGTCGGTCCCACCGAGTTTGCCTGACCAACTCTCTGGTTAGCTAATTGCCGAACTCAGTCTCACCGAGTTTGTGCAATCGGTCTCACCGAGATTACGTTATGCCCAAATCCTAACCGAATCGGTCCTACCGAGTTGCATCTCAGTCCCACCGAAATTCCTAACGGTCACTAGGTTTACTATTTCGGTCAGACCGAGTTTTCTGATTCGGTCCCACCGAGATTGGTAGATTGTGTGTAGCGGTTGGATTTTGTGTGAAGGCTATATATACCCCTCCACCACCTCTTCACTCGAAGAGAGAGCCATCAGAACACATACATCATTCCTACTCATATGTTCTGAGAAAGAACCACCTACTCATGTGTTGAGACCAAGATATTCCATTCCTACCATATGAATCTTGATCTCTAGCCTTCCCCAAGTTGCTTTCCACTCAAATCTTCTTTCCACCAGATCCAAATCCTATGAGAGAGAGTTGAGTGTTGGTGAGACTATCATTTGAAGCACAAGAGCAAGGAGTTCATCATCAACACACCATTTGTTACTTCTTGGAGAGTGGTGTCTCCTAGATTGGCTAGGTGTCACTTGGGAGCCTCCGACAAGATTGTGGAGTTGAACCAAGGAGTTTGTAAGGGCAAGGAGATCGCCTACTTCGTGAAGATCTACCGCTAGTGAGGCAAGTCCTTCGTGGGTGATGGCCATGATGGAATAGACAAGGTTGCTTCCTCGTGGACCCTTCGTGGGTGGAGCCCTCCGTGGACTCGCGCAACCGTTACCCTCCGTGGGTTGAAGTCTCCATCAACGTGGATGTAGGATAGCACCACCTATCCGAACCACGGGAAAACATCCGTGTCTCCAATTGCGTTTGAATCCTCCAAACCCTTCCCTTTACATTCTTGCAAGTTGCATGCTTTACTTTCCGCTGCCAATAAACTCTTTGCATGCTTGCTTGAATTGTGTGGTGATTGCTTGACTTGCTCTAAGATTGCCAAAATCCGCCAAGAACGAAAATTGGGAAAAGGCTAAGTTTTTAATTGGTCATGTAGTCTAATCACCCCCCTCTAGACTTACTTTCGATCCTACAAGTGGTATCAGAGCTTTGGTCTCCATTTGCCTTGATCTCCATAGCTTTTGGTGGTCATAGCCTTGGTTTCACAACCTAGGAGAGTATGGCATCTAGCGAGGGAAATTATCACCGTAGAGGTCCTTACTTTGATGACACTAATTTTGCTAGTTGGAAGCATAAAATGAAAATGCATATTCTTGGACATAACCCCGCCGTATGGGCTATTGTTTGCGTTGTCTTGCAAGGTGAGTTCTTCGATGGGAGGGAACCAAACCGTGAAGCTACCGCGGATGAGTTGAAGATGTTGCAATACAATGCTCAAGCTTGTGATATTCTCTTCAACGGATTGTGCCCCGAAGAATTCAACAAAATCAGCCGCCTTGAGAATGCAAAGGAAATTTGGGATACTTTGATTGATATGCACGAAGGTACCGACTCCGTCAAGGAATCCAAGTTGGATGTGCTCCAAAGTCAACTTGACAAGTTCAAGATGAAGGATGGTGAAGGTGTCGCTGAAATGTACTCTAGGCTTGTTCTCATCACAAATGAGATTGCCGGCTTAGGAAGTGAAGAGATGACCGATAGATTCATCATCAAGAAGATCCTAAGAGACTTGGATGGGAAATATGATACCGTGTGCACATTAATCCAAATGATGCCCAACTACAAAGATCTCAAGCCAACAGAAGTAATTGGAAGGATTGTTGCTCATGAGATGTCACTTAAGGATAAAGAGGAACTTCACAATAAATCAAGTGGTGCCTACAAAGCGTCATGTGAAGCCCCCACATCATCAAGTGAGAAACAAAACTTCAATGAAGAATTGAGCTTAATGGTGAAGAACTTCAATAAGTTCTACAAGAGTAGAAGCAAAGATAGAAGCTTCAAGTCAAGGTCCTACAATGACAAAAGATCTTCTAGTCGAGAGCGAAACTGCTATAATTGTGGAAGACCCGGACACTATTCCAATGAGTGTACGGCTCCCTACAAGAGAAGAGAAGATTCTCCAAAAAGAAGAAGCAAAGAATCTCCACCAAGAGAGAGAAGGAGTAGAGATGATCGTTATGAACAAAGATACTCATGGAGAGGCAAGGACTCGGAAAGGAAGGAAAAATCATCAAGGAGCTATACAAAACGAAGACATCAAGCTCATGTTGGTGAATGGGTATCCGGCTCCGACTCCGACAGCCACTCCGAGAGAAGTTATCACTCCGACTCTGAAGATACTCAAGATGAAGGTGTTGCCGGTCTAGCACTTGTGTCAACCAACTCCTACGACATATTTGACTCCCAAAATGAAGGAATTGGAAGATGCTTCATGGCCAAAGGTCCTTAGGTAACACAACCCGAGTACGTTGATTTTAATAGTGATGAAGATGACTTGTTAGGTGATGATGATTTGCTTGTTGACAACTCTAGTGATGAGTACTATGATGAAACATCAATTAATCATGCTAAAACGAATGACAATGATAAGGAGAAGATTGTGGCTCTAACTAAAGAACTAAACACTCTTAAGTTAGCTCATGAAACTATCGTCGAAGATCATTGAGAACTTTTAAGAGCTCATGAGAAATTATGCTTTGAAAAGCTCAATCTTGAGCAAGAGCACGAGTTCTTAAAAGAAATCAATGATGATCTCCGCAAGAATAGTTCTTCTTACATTGCCAAGCGTTTACTATTATCCACTTACATGCCTCAAGTCAAGACTAGTAACAAGAATAAGAAAGATTCTTCCTCTAGTAGTAACAATGATCATGCTAAATCCAATATTGTTGCTTCTAGTAGTTCTCTTGATTCCACTAATGATTCTCTTAGCCAAGTTACACTTGAGCAAGAAAATAGCTTATTGAAGGGAATTATAGAGAAAGGTGTTTACAAGAGCCTTGCCGGAAGTAAGCAATTCGAGGAAATTGTGCGCAAGCAAGGAATGCACCGGAAGAATCAAGGTGTTGGTTTTGAACGAAAGTTCAATGCCAATGGAGTTGAATGGGAAGAAGATCAATACCCCAAGACAAAGTTTGTTCCTCAACAAGAGAAGTATGACACTTCTTTCAAGGGGACACAAGCTCAAGATGATCTTCCACCACAAGACTACAAGCAAAAAGGCAAGGACAAGCTTCAAGAGGAGATTGATGCATTTGAAGAAGCCCCCAAGACCTTAGTCAAGTGGATTCCCAAGACGACTTCAAGTTCCACTACATCAAGTACGACTACAACTCCAAGGATTCCCATCAAGATGATGTGGATCCAAAAGAAGAAGAACTAGAGCGTTCTTCAGGGTGACTCCGCCAACATACTTCACTCTCATCATTTTGGCAAGAACAAGTGCAATCAACTTCCACATCTTGCACTAGTTCAAGGAGTCACAAACCCTCTTGTTGGTAAGACAAGGGACAAGGTAACCTAAAGTTTTCATGGACATCATCTTGTGTGTGCATCACTCTTTGTCTATGGATATCCGTGTTTGTTCCTTGTGGGACTAACCCATGTAGGTATTGAAAGTGCAATTCACTCAAATGGATAGCTCCAAGTGATCTACATCAACATTGAGCATCCACATCTTCAACATCTACATGAAGTCATCATCGACAAAACCCAAGGTTAGTTCATCCCTCTTAGGGGGGATATGACATCTAGGGGGAGCTTTACTCTAAGACTTGAGCTAAAGCAACTCTAAAGATGTGAATACAACAATGCTTCATGTAAAAGTGGTAACCCCACTTGAGCTTAAAGGATGAGTATGACCTATGATCAAGTGTTCTCACTTGACTCCTAAGTCAATATACTCATATATAGATGACCTAGTCATCGCAAATTGCTTGATAGATGGTTGAATTGGTTGTGCATGCTTTGCCACATATTTATTTTGTTATCTTATTGTGTGAGCATGTTGGTTGCATATTTTACTCATTCGAGGACATCCACTTGTTGTTTTGATTGTTTGGCTTTCTTCTTTTGCCAAGTGGATGGACAAGAATGCCTAAGAACCTCCTCTAGCTATCTATGCTTTTCTCGTCTCAAACTCTATTCATGCTGCATCACAAAACTTGATCAAGTCAGATTCGAACCACTCTGTGTAAGGAGCGCTCGGAGTCCCCGATTCGTCATAGACTTAAACTTCCAAAACCTCTTTATGAATCTCGGTCTGACCGATACTCCATTTTCGGTCCTACCGAGTTCATTAAGTTGATCTAGGTTTTCGATCTTGGTGCAACCGATTTGAACTTTTGGGTCACACCGAGTTGCAATAACTGCACACAGTTTTGCATCTCGGTGCCACCGAGTTGTTCCACTCGGTCACACCGACAGGGTCGGGCTATATATAGTGACGGGCAAAATTTTGGAAATTTCTTCGAAACCTCTTCGCCCGCGCGATAGCCTGCTCTGCCTTCGTGGTCTCCGGATTGTCTTCTCGCCGCCAGCAGCCTCTAGTCACTGGTCTCCGCCGCCGTCAACGGATTTATGCCCCGCCGTTGCCGCCGTAGCGAGTCTCCGCCGAACTAGGGTATGGACTCGATCTTTGTGCTATTCTCCACTCCGATTCCTAGCACATTGTGATCATTATGATTCTTGCCACGATTGAAACACTCATATCCAGTCAATGATCTCGTAGAATAGTTTTAATTTGAAAATTTTAGGGTTAGGTTTCCGCCGAAACCATCTCGGACCCACCGAGTTGAAAAACTCGGTCCCACCGATCTGGCTTTTGCCATTGCACAAGTGAAACTCGGTCTGACCGAGAATAAGTTATCGGTGCGACCGATTTTGGAATTCTGTGAAACCCTAGCAGTCTCGGTGCCACCGAACTGTGACTCGGTCTGACCGAGTTCACCAGTTCTGGTGCCAAAACTGCTTCGGTGTCACCGAGTTTGAAAATCGGTAGATCCGAGATGCTTTCTATGGAAAACTAAAACTAAGTTTTTGAATTAATCTTTTGCAAAAATCTCTACTTTTTGTGATGCTCATCCACTCTATCTTATCCATAATCTATTCACAGGGTCAGCAGTCAGTTTGCAACATGTCTGATCAAAGTGATAGCCAGAATGTGTCTGAGCAGCAAGTTGTGATGAGTGAGGGCACTAGCCCCTCAAGCTCTTCTGATGATGGCAGCAGGAGCACCCCCAGCAATCTGCCCAAGGCTGCCACACGTCAAAGGAAGAAGAGAACGTCTGATTCTGAGGATGAAGACTATGTGGCAGAAGAAGAGGCCACATCCAAGAGAGCTGAACCAGCTCAAGGAACCAAGCCAGGGCTGAAGATCAAAAGGCCAGCAGGCAGGCAACCCATGTCAAAGGCTAGCGCTTCAACTGTGAAGCCTGCTCCCACTGAGCCCGTTGCTCCTGAGGGCAAGAAAAGGAAAGAGAGGGTGAAAAAGACTGTAGCCAGAGTGCTTGGGAAGGCCTCCATCATGGTCGACGAGGAGGAGGAGGAAGAAGAGGTTGCTGCACCAGCACCCAAGGCAGCCAAACTCATGGGAGATGCTATAAGGTCAGGAACAGCTGCATCCAAGCCCAAGGATGCACCTAAGGCTGCATCTAAGCCTAAGAGTGCACCAAAGAGAAATACACGAAGCATCCCAGCTGCAGAAAAGAACAAGGCCCCAATGCCTGAAGCTATCGAAGAAGAGGAAGAGAGTGTCCTTAGGAAGCTCAAGCCCAAGATCCCAGACCACAACGATGCTCATCCTATGGCTGAGGATATGAAGCTCAGGAGGGATTCAGGGCTGAGGAAATGGAGAGAAGCAGACCCGTATGCTTCTAGGAGAAGGACTGCCATGGATTACAGATTCCATACCAAGGAGCAACAAGATTTCTATGAGACTATTTTGCTTGACAAGAAGCCAATCATTTGTGACATGAGATGGTTCGACTGGACCTACATCAAGGACAATGAAGAGCACTACCCTGGTGTATTTGACAGCTTTAGTGCGTGTGGAGTTGCAGACTTTGTTGGGCAGAAGCTCACAAAGTGGAACGAGGAGCTGATCATGCAATTCTACTCCACAGCACACTTTTATCCGGATGGCAGGATCACATGGATGTCTGAGGGTACAAGGTACCAATCCACTGTGGAAGAATGGGCGAAGTTGATCAATGCCCTAGAGGAGCAAGCTGATGACTTGGACATTTATGCCAAGAAAAAGATGGATCACAACTCCATGTCCAACATGTACAAGGAGATCCCAAATGAAGCGCTTGACACGTTCAAGTTTGGCTCCGTGCACTATCTGCTCTCAGGATTGCCTACGATCAACTGGATCCTTAGGCACACCCTTCTGCCCAAATCTGGAGATCACAAGATGATCAGAGGTCACGCGATCAACTTGCTTCATGTATTTGACGTGCCTCAGAAATTCAAGGTCATGAGTCTCATTGTGGAAACAATCAAGAGGACAGCTGCAGACCAGAAGAGGAGTTGTGGGTATGCCCCACAGATTCAGGAGCTCATCAACTCCAAGATGGGCACGGGCGTGTATTTATTGGATAAGGAACACCTGCCCATCCATCCAGATTTTGAGGATAACCAAGTGGTTATGACTGAAAATGAACCCTCATCTGCACATGCACAAGCTCAGAAGGAGAAGGCGAGGAAGGAAAAAGCTGCCAGGATGCCTACTCAAGCAGAGGCATCTGATTACTTCTTGAAGACCAAACAAGAGCAGCTCGGTTACCTGATAGCGTCCACCCTACGTATTGAGCAAGGACTTGCCACCCTGACTCAGAACCAGGCGAGCCTCGAGAGGATCATGGAACAGAGATTCTATGACATGGACATCAAGGTGACAGAAATACAGACCGCTGTGGAGCAGCTTCAGGAGGACATGAATGAGAGGAGAGGCAGGACCACAACTGATGCTTTTGCCAGGGTGCCACGAGGTCCGAGGTCGTCTGCATTGCCAGTTGCTGACACCAGAGCCACAACGTCTGCACCAGCTACAGCCTCCGTTCCACCAGCTCCAGCATCCACTTTAGCCTCGACTCCGACCACTTCTACTGAAGGCTTCGTCCTTGGCGTGCTCCGGACTCCACCACCACCTGAAGATCAAGCCTGAGCGTCGACTTAGCACTATGCATTTTCTAGGACCTTTTCGGTAACTTTTTGCCAAAGGGGGAGAAGATGTATAGATCATAGGCTTCGAGAGAGAGAGTGTTGCTTTTCTCTCTTGCTTTATTTGGTGGTTTTTCGAACTTTGTTTTCTTGTGTGTGAGATACTACATCCTTATGTTCGTGAGACATCGATGATCGTGTGTTTGATCATAAGCTACACTTAATGTTTGCTTAATGCTTGCTTAAATATTATCATTCTATCTATAGGGGAAGGGGAGAGGGGGCTGGCCCCCTAGAAACATCTAGAGGGGGGGGGCCCTGGGGCAGCAGCGGCCCCCTTAGGGTTTCCAACTAGGGGGGGGGGTGCCTGCCCCCCCCAGGGGGGCAGCGCCCCCCTAGGGTTTCCAACCATAGGCGCCTTGGGCCCTTGGGGGGGGGCACACCATCCCACTAAGGGGCTGGTTACCACCCAACTACAGCCCATTAGGTCCTTTGGGGCAGGTGGACCCCCGGAACCCCTTCGGTGGTCTCGGTACAATACCGATAAACCCCGAAACGTTTCCGGTGACTGAAATTGGACTTCCCATATATAAATCTTTACCTCCGGACCATTCTAGAACTCCTCGTGACGTCCGGGATCTCATCTGGGACTCCGAACAACATTCGGTAACCACGTACATCTATTCCCTATTACCCTAGCGTCATTGAACCTTAAGTGTGTAGACCCTACGGGTTCGGGAGGCATCCAGACATGACTGAGACATCTCTCCGGTCAATAGCCAACAGCAGGATATGGATACCCATGTTGGCTCCCACATGCTCCACGATGATCTCATCGGATGAACCACGATGTCAAGGATTCAATCAATCCCGTATACGATTCCCTTTGTCTACCGGTATAGCACTTGCCCGAGATTCGATCGTCGGTATACCGATACCTTGTTCAATCTCGTTACGACAAGTCTCTTTACTCGTTCCATAACACATCATCCTGTGATCAACTCCTTGATCACACTAAGCTCATTATGATGATGTCCTACCGAGTGGGCCCAGAGATACCTCTCCGTCATACGGAGTGACAAATCCCAGTCTCGATTCGTGCTAACCCAACAGATACTTTCGGGGATACCCACAGTGTACCTTTATAGCCACCCACCCAGTTACGTTGTGACGTTTGGCACACCGAAAGTACTCCTACGGTATCCGGGAGTTGCACAATCTCATGGTCTAAGGAAAAAGATACTTGACATTAGAAAAGCTTTAGCAGACGAACTACACGATCTTGTGCTATGCTTAGGATTGGGTCTTGTCCATCACATCATTCTCCTAATGATGTGATCCCATTATCAATGACATCCAATGTCCATGGTTAGGAAACCGTAACCATCTATTGACCAACGAGCTAGTCAACTAGAGGCTCATTAGGGACATGTTGTGGTCTATGTATTTACACATGTATTACGATTTCCGGATAGCACAATTATAGCATGAACAATAGACAATGATCATGAACAAGGAAATATAATAATAACCATTTTATTATTGCCTCTAGGGCATATTTCCAACAATCTTCCTTAAAGCATTACTCTGTTCTTATGAACTTAATAGTCTAGATGCATGTTGGATAGCGGCCGATGTGTGGAGTAATAGCAGTAGATGCAGAATCGTTTCGGTCTACTTGTCTCGGACGTGATGCCTATATACATGATCATACCTAGATATTCTCATAACTATGCTCAATTCTATCAATTTCTCGACAGTAATTCGTTTACCCACCATAATACTTATGCTCTTGAGAGAAGCCACTAGTGAAACCTATGGCCCCTGGGTCTATCTTCCATCATATTAATATTCCAACACTTAGTTATTTCCTTTGTCGTTTATTTACTTTGCATCTTTATTTCTCTTTATCATCAAAATACCAAAAATATTATCTTATCATACATATCAAATCTCACTCTTGTAAGTGATCGTGAAGGGCTTGACAACCCCTTTACCGCGTTGGTTGCGAGGTTCTTATTTGTTTGTGAAGGTGCGTGGGACTTGAGCGTGATCTCCTACTAGATTGATACCTTGGTTCTCAAAAACCGAGGGAAATACTTACGCTACTTTGCTGCATCACCCTTTCCTCTTCAAGGGAAAACCAACACAGTGCTTAAGAGGTAGCAAGAAGGATTTCTGGCGCCGTTTCCAGGGAGATTCGCGCCAAGTCAAGTCAAGATTTTACTCCCAACAATGAGTCATTTCTAGCGCCATTACCAAGTCAAAACATACCAAGTACCCATCACAAACTCTTACCCCTCGCATTACATTATTTGCCATTTGCCTCTCGTTTTCCTCTCCCCCACTTCACCCTTGCCGTTTTATTCGCCCTCTCTCTCCGTTCCCCTTCTCTTTCCCTATTTATCTCTTTTGCCCGTTTCTCGTTTGCTTGTGTGTTGGATTGCTTGCTTGCCATGATGGCTCAAGATAATACTAAATTGTGTGACTTTGCCAATACCAACAATAATGATTTTCTTAGCACTCCGATTGCTCCTCTTACCGATGCTAAATCTTGTGAAATTAATGCTGCTTTGTTGAATCTTATCATGAAAGATCAATTCTCCGGCCTCCCTTGTGAAGATGCCGCTACCCATCTAAACAACTTTAATGATTTGTGTGATATGCAAAAGAATAAAGATGTGGACAATGATATTGTTAAATTGAAGCTATTTCCATTTTCGCTTAGAGATCGTGCTAAAGCTTGGTTTTCGTCTTTGCCTAAAAATAGTATTGATTCATGGAATAAGTGCAAAGATGCTTTTATCTCTAAGTATTTTCCTCCCGCTAAGATCATCTCTCTTAGAAATGATATTATGAATTTTAAGCAACTTGATCATGAACATGTTGCACAATCTTGGGAAGGATGAAATTAATGATACGTAATTGCCCTACACATGGTTTGAATCTTTGGATGATTATATAAAACTTTTATGCTGGATTGAAATTTTCTTCTAGAAATCTTTTAGATTCGGCCGTGGCAGGCACTTTTATGGAAATGAATTTAGGAGAATCTACTAAACTCCTAGATAATATTATGGTTAATTATTCCCAATGGCACACCGAAAGATCTACTAATAAAAAAGTGCATGCAATTGAAGAGATCAATGTTTTGAGTGGAAAGATGGATGAACTTATGAAATTGTTTGCTAATAAGAGTGCTCCTACTGATCCTAATGATATGCCTTTGTCTACTTTGATTGATAATAATAATGAATCTATGGGTGTGAATTTTATTGGTAGGAACAATTTTGGTAACAAAGCGTATAGAGGTAATTTTAATTCTAGGTCGTTTCCTAGTAATTCCTTTAATAATTATGGTAATCCCTACAACAATTCTTATGGAAATTATAATAATATGCCCTCTCATTTTGAATCTAGTATTAAAGAATTTATTACTTCGCAAAAGAGTTTCAATGCTTTGATTGAAGAAAAATTGCTTAAGATTGATGAGTTGGCTAGGAACGTTGATAGAATTCCTCCTGATGTTCATTCTTTGAAACTTAGATCTATTCCACCTAAGCATGATATCAATGAGTCTCTCAAAGCCATGAGAATTTCCATTGATGAGTGCAAAGAAAGAACCACTAGGATGCATGCTAAGAAAGATTGCTTTGTGAAAGCGTGTTCTTCTAGTTTTCATGATAATAAAGATGGAGATCTAAGAGTTATTTATGTGTCTCCTATTAAATCTTTGTTTTGCGATATGAATCTTGATAATGATGAGACTGAAGATGAGCCACCTTTACCTAGAAGCCGTTCCAAAAAATCAGAGTTTTTAGATCTTGATGCAAAAGTTGTTAAAAGTGGGATTGAAGGGGTCAAAACTTTAAATAGTAATGAACCCACTATTTTGGATTTCAAGGAATTTAATTATGATAATTGCTCTTTGATAGATTGTATTTCCTTTTTGCAATCCGTGCTAAATTCTCCTCATGCTTATAGTCAAAATAAAGCTTTTACTAAACATATCGTTGATGCTTTGATGCAATCTTATGAAGAAAAACTTGAGTTGAAAGTTTATATCCCTAGAAAAATTTATTATGAGTGGGAACCTACAATAAAAATTAAAATTAAAGATCATGAGTGCTATGCTTTGTGTGATTTGGGTGCTAGTGTTTCCATGATTCCAAAAACTTTGTGTGATTTGCTAGGTTTCCATGATTTTGATGATTGTTCTTTAAACTTGCACCTTGCGGATTCCACTATTAAGAAACCTATGGGAATAATTAATGGTGTTATTATTGTTTCAAATAGGAACTATGTGCCCATAGATTTCATTGTTCTTGATATAGATTGCAATCCTTCATGTCCTATTATTCTTGGTAGACCTTTCCTTAGAACGATTGGTGCAATTATTGATATGAAGGAAGGGAATATTAAATTCCAATTTCCATTAAGGAAAGGCATGGAAAAATTCCCTAGAAATAAAATTAAATTACCATATGAATCTATTATGAGAGCCACTTATGTATTTCTTACCAAAGATGGCAATACCTAGATCTATCTTCACTTTTATGCCTAGCTAGGGGCGTTAAACGATATTGCTTGTTGGGAGGCAACCCAATTTAATTTTTATTCCATGATTTTTGCTCCTGTTTAGTAATAAATAATTTATCTAGCCTATATTTTGGTTGTATTTTTTGTGTTTAATTAGTGTTTGTGCCAAGTAGAACCGTTGGGAAGACTTGGGGAAAGTCTGTTTGATCTTGCTGTGAAAAACAGAAACTTTAGCGCTCACGAGAATCGCTGACATTTTTATTTGGAAGGTGATATTTAGTTAATTATTTTTGAATATGATTAATATATAAATTCCTGACGTCCAGAAATTTATTTTAGAATTTTCGGGGTTCCAGAACTTGCGTTAGCTACAGATTACTACAGACTGTTCTGTTTTTGACAGATTCTGTTTTTCTTGTGTTGTTTGCTTATTTTGATGAATCTATGGCTAGTAAAAGATTTTATAAACCATAGAGAAGGTTGAATACAGTAGGTTTAACACCAATATAAATAAATAATGAGTTCATTACAGTACCTTGAAGTGGTGTTTTGTTTTCTTTCGCTAACGGAGCTCACGAGATTTTCTATTTTGAGTTTTGTGTTGTGAAGTTTTCTAGTTTTGGGTTAAGATTTGATGGATTATGGAACAAAGAGTGGCAAGAGCCTAAGCTTGGGGATTCCCATGGAACCCCAAGGTAAAATTCAAGGACATCAAAAAGCCTAATCTTGGGGATGCCCCGGAAGGCATCCCCTCTTTCGTCTTCGTCTATCGGTAACTTTACTTGGAGCTATATTTTTATTCACCACATGATATGCGTTTTACTTGGAGTGTCTTGTATGATTTGAGTCTTTGCTTTTTAGTTTACCACAATCATCCTTTCTGTACAAACCTTTTGAGAGAGACACACATGATTTGAAATTTATTAGAATACTCTATGTGCTTCACTTTTATCTTTTGAGCTATATAGTTTTTGCTCTAGTGCTTCACTTATATCTTTTAGAGCACAGTGGTGGATTTGTTTTATAGAAACTATTGTTCTCTCATGCTTAACTTATATTATTTTGAGAGTCCTTTAGAACAACATGGCAATAATATAAAAACTTTCATACAAGTGCATTAAATACTATGAGAAGTTTGATACTTGATAATTGTTTTGAGATATGGATATGGTGATATTAGAGTCATGCTAGTTGAGTAGTTGTGAATTTGAGAAATACTTGTGTTGAAGTTTGTGATTCCCATAGCATGCACGTATGGTGAACCGTTATGTGATGAAGTCGGAGCATGATTTATTTATTGATTGTCTTCCTTATGAGTGGCGGTCAGGGACGAGCGATGGTCTTTTCCTACCAATCTATCCCCCTAGGAGCATGCATGTAATACTTTGTTTCGATAACTAATAGATTTTTGCAATAAGTATGTGAGTTCTTTATGACTAATGTTGAGTCCATGGATTATACGCACTCTCACCCTTCCACCATTGCTAGCCTCTCTAGTATCGCGTAACTTTCGCCGGTACCATAAACCCACCATATACCTTCCTCAAAACAGCCACCATACCTACATATTATGGCATTTCCATAGCCATTCCGAGATATATTGCCATGCAACTTTCCACCGTTCCATTATTATGACATGCTTCATCATTGTCATATTTCTTGCATGATCATGTAGTTGACATCGTATTTGTGGCAAAGCCACCGTTCATAATTCTTCATACATGTCACTCATGCATCATTGCACATCCCGGTACACCGCCGGAGGCATTCACATAGAGTCATATTTTGTTCTAAGTATTGAGTTATAAGTAAATAAAGTGTGATGATCATCATTATTAGAGCATTGTCCCAAGTGAGGAAAGGATGATGAAGACTATGATTCCCCCACAAGTCGGGATGAGACTCCAGATGAAAAGAAAAAAAGAAAAGAGGCCAAAAAAGGCCCAAATAAAAAAATGAGAGAAAAAGAGAGAAGGGACAATGCTACTATCCTTTTTCCACACTTGTGCTTCAAAGTAGCACCATTGTTCTTCATATAGAAAGTCTCTTATGATATCACTTTCATATAGTAGTGGGAATTTTTCATTATAGAACTTGGCTTGTATATTCCAATGATGGGCTTCCTCAAAATGCCCTAGGTCGTCATGAGCAAGCAAGTTGGATGCACACCCACTTAGTTTCTTTTGTTGAGCTTTCATATACTTATAACTCTAGTGCATCCGTTGCATGGCAATCCCTACTCACTCACATTGATATCTATTGATGGGCATTTCCATAGCCCGCTGATACGCCTAGTTGATGTGAGACTATCTTCTCCTTTTTGTCTTCTCCACAACCACCATTCTATTCCACCATAGTTCTATATCCATGGCTCACACTCATATATTTCGTGAAGATTGAAAAAGTTTGAGAACATCAAAATTATGAAACAATTGCTTGGCTTGTCATCGGGGTTGTGCATGATTTAAACATTTTGTGTGGTGAAGATATAGCGTAGCCAGATTATATGATTTTGTAGGGATAACTTTCTTTGGCCATGTTATTTTGAGAAGACATAATTGCTTAGTTAGTATGCTTGAAGTATTATTATTTTTATGTCAATATTAAACTTTTATCTTGAATCTTTTGGATCTGAACATTCATGCCACAATAAAGAAAAATTACATTGAGAAATATGTTAGAAAGCATTCCACATCAAAAATTCTTCTTTTATCATTTATCCACTCGAGGACGAGCAGGAATTAAGCTTGGGGATGCTTGATACGTCTCCAACGTATCTATAATTTTTGATTGCTCCATGCTATTATATTATCTATTTTGGATGTCAATGGGCTTTATTTTACACTTTTATATCATTTTTGGGACTAACCTACTAACCGGAGGCCCAACCCAAATTGCTGTTTTTTTGCCTATTTTAGGGTTTTGAAGAAAAGGAATATCAAACGGAGTCCAAACGGAATGAAACCTTTGGGAACGCGATTTTCTCAACAAACGTGATCCAGGAGACTTGGAATGGGCGTCAAGAAACAACGGAGGAAGGCACGAGGCAGGGGGCGCGCCTACCCTCCTAGGCGTGCCCTCCACCCTCGTGGGCCCTCCGTTGCTCCACCGACGTACTTATTCCTCCTATATATATATATATCCATGTACTCCCCAAATATCCAGGAGCACCACAGAAACCTAATTCAACCACCGCAACCTTCTGTACCCGAGAGATCCCATCTTGGGGCCTTTTCCGGAGCTCCGCCGGCGGGGGCATTGATCACAGAGGGCCTCTACATCAACTTCATGGCCTCTTAGGTGATGTGTGAGTAGTTTACTTCAGACCTGCGGGTCCATAGTTATTAGCTAGATGGCTTCTTATCTCTCTTTGGATCTCAATACAAAGTTCTCCTCGATCTTCTTGGAGATCGATTAGATGTAATCTTCTTTTGCGGTGTGTTTGTCGAGATCCGATGAATTGTGAGTTTATGATCCAGATTATCTATGAACAATATTTGATTCTCCTTTGAATTCTTTTATGTATGATTGGTTTATCTTTGCAAGTCTCTTTGAATTATCAGTTTGGTTTGGCCTACTAGATTGATCTTTCTTGCAATGGGAGAAGTGCATAGCTTTGGGTTCAGTCTTGCGGTGCTCGATCCCAGTGACAGAAAGGGAACTGACACGTATTGTATTGTTGCCATCGAGGATAAAAAGATGGGGTTTATATCATATTGCATGATTTTATCCCTCTACATCATGTCATCTTCCTTAAAGCATTACTATGTTCTTATGAACTTAATACTCTAGATGCATGTTGGATAGCGGTCGATGTGTGGAGTAATAGTAGTAGATGCAGAATCGTTTCGGTCTACTTGTCTCGGACATGATGCCTATATACATGATCATACCTAGATATTCTCATAACTATGCTCAATTCTATCAATTGCTCGACAGTAATTTGTTTACCCACCATAATACTTATGCTCTTGAGAGAAGCCACTAGTGAAACCTATGGCCCCGGGGTCTATCTTCCATCATATTAATCTTCCAACACTTAGTTATTTACTTTGCCATTTATTTTACTTTGAATCTTTATTTCTCCTTATCATAAAAATACCAAAAATATTATCTTATCATATCTATCAGATCTCACTCTCGTAAGTGACCGTGAAGGGCTTGACAACCCATTTATCGCGTTGGTTGCGAGGTTCTTATTTGTTTGTGTAGGTGCGTGGGACTTGAGCATGATCTCCTACTGGATTGATACCTTGGTTCTCAAAAACTGAGGGAAATACTTATGCTACTTTGCTGCATCACCCTTTCCTCTTCAAGGGAAAAACTATGCAGTGCTCAAGAGGTAGCAATGCCACGTCCTGAACCTAAACATGAGGTCCTCGCATGTTCTCATGATGATAATTGACTAACTTAGGGTCTATCAAATGCTACTCTGTTACTGGGTAGTACTAAAAGCATCTCCAATAGATGATGTAGATGCAAAAAATAACTAATTTATACATCTCTGAGGCCCAAAACCCCACCTCTGACAGATGATATTGATACAAAAACATTTACATCTCCACCTCTAGGATATGTAAAATACAAACACCTGAAGATGCAAACTTACATCTTCACCTACACGAGATGTAAAACTCGCAGCCGTGCACCAACTGCCAACCGCTCTTTAGTTTCATTCCACCTGCCCGCTGATGTCGCTTGAAACTACGTCGGTATTTCCCCAAGGAGGGAGGGATGATGCAGCACAACGACGGTAGGTATTTCCCTCAGATATGAATCCAAGGTTATCGAACCAGTAGGAGAACCAAGCAACACAACGTAAACAGCCCCTGCACACAAATAACAAATCCTCGCAACCCAACGTGTTAAAGGGGTTGTCAATCCCTTTCGGGTAACAGTGCCAGAAATTAGTGCATGGCGGGAAAAAGTTGTAATAGATTGGATAAATAGATCGCAAATAAAATAAAGTGCAACAAAGTATTTTTGTATTTATGGTTTAATAGATCTAAAAATAAATGCAAATAAAAGTAAACCGCAAAGGCAAATAATATGAGAAAGAAGACCCGGCGGCCGTAGGTTTCACTAGTGGCTTCTCTCGAGAAAAATAGCAAATGGTGGGTAAACAAATTACTGTTGGGGAATTGATAGAACTTCGAATAATTATGACAATATACAGGCAATGATCATTATATAGGCATCACGTCCAAGATTAGTAGACCGACTCCTGCCTGCATCTACTACTATTACTCCACACATCGACCGGTATCCAGCATGCATCTAGTGTATTAAGTTCATGGAGAAACGGAGTAATGCAATAGAATGATGACATGATGTAGACAAGATCTATCTATGAGATAGACCCCATCATTTTATCCTTAGTAGCAATAATACATACGTGTCGTTTCCCTTTCTGTCACTGGGATCAAGCATTGTAAGATCGAACCCACTACAAAGCACCTCTTCCCATTGCAAGATAAAGTTGGCCAAACAAAACCCAAATATTGGAGGAAAAATACGAGGCTATAAGCAATCATGCATATAAGAGATCAAAGAAACTCAAATAACTTTCATGGATATAAAAAGATAGATCTGATCATAAACTCAAAGTTCATCGGATCCCAACAAACACATCGTAAAAGAGTTACATCATATGGATCTCCAAGAGACCATTGTATTAAGAGTCAAGAGAGAGAGATGAAGCCATCTAGCTACTAACCACGGACCCAAAGGTCTACAAAGAACTACTCACACATCATCGGAGAGGCACCAATGGAGGTGGTGAACCCCATCCGAGATGGTGTCTAGATTGGATCTGGTGGTTCTGGACTCTGCGGCGGCTAGATGAATATTTCGTCGACTCCCCTAGGGTTATGGAAATATTGGGGTATTTATAGAGCAAAGAGGCGGTCCGGGGGGCACTCGAGGTGGGCACAACCCACCAGGGCGCGCGTGGGCCTCCTGGCGCGCCCTGATAGGTTGTGCCCCCCTCGGGGCACCCCCCAGGTGCAGCTAGGGCCTGTTGTGTTCCTTCTGGCCCATAAAAGTTATTCGTAAAGTTCATTTGGACTCTGTTTGATATTGATTTTTTGTGATGTAAACAACATGAAAAAACAGCAACTGGCACTTGGCACTATGTCAATAGGTTAGTACCAAAACAATGATTATAAAACATCCAAGATTGATAATATAACAACATGGAACAATAAAAAATTATAGATACATTGGAGACGTATCAGCATCCCCAAGCTTAACTCCTACTCATCCTCGAGTAGGTAAGTGATAAAAATAGAAATTTTGATGTGGAATGCTGCCTATCATGTCATATCATATTCTTTTCTTTATAGCATGGACAATTGGACTTTTAGTTGTTCAAAGCAATAGTCTAGTTTTGACATGATAATTTAGATACTCAAGCATATCAACAAGCAACCATGTCTTTCAAAATATCAACACTAAAATAAGTCATCCCTAGCCCATCATGCTCAAACATTGATCCAGTCATGAAACACACTCGAATATTAGCTACACCCAATACTTAAGTACGATCATATTGCCTCCTAGTTGGTGCTTTTATAAGAGAAGATGGAGACCCAAAATAAAAATTGCATAAAGTAAAAGAAAGGCCCTTCGCAGAGGGAAGTAGGGATTTGTAGAGGTGGTAGAGCTCAAAGCGAAAAACTTAGAGATAAAAACATTTTGGGAGGTGTATCCATCCCACCAACGAAAAAAACTTAGAGTTCCCAATACTTTCCATGCATAGATATATCATAGGCGGTTCCCAAACAGAAAATAAAGTTTATTCCTTTTTCCACTATACCTTCACTTTCCATGGCTAGTCGTATCCACGGTTTCCCTCCATACCAACACTTTCCAAGAAATTTATTATTGACAACATAAAGCAAATTCATTTTTTGCATTTCGGGACTGGGCATCCCTAATACCTTTGCCTTACTCTTGTGCAATGACAAGTGAATAAACACTCATCTTGAGAATAACACATATAGCATGGAAAATATTAGCCACCCCTCACCGCTCCGCGAGCGAAACAAACACACAAAAGAGAAGTTTATTTTGAAAATTAGAGATGGCACATGCAAATTTTCTTAGAATGGCAAAATAATACCGCATATAGGTAGATATAGTGGACTCATGTGGCAAAATTGGTTTAAGGATTTTGGATGCACAAGTAGTGATCATACTTAGTGCAAAATGAAGGCTAGCAAAAGATTGGGAAGCGACCAACCAAGAACAGATAATCTCATAAGCAAGCATTAAACATAAATAACAGCGAATAATGCACCACAAGTAGGATGTAATTTCATTGCATGACTATTGACTTCCGTACTTTCATAGGGAATCACAAACCTTAACACCAACATGTTGGGGAACGCAGTATTTCAAAAAATTTACCTACGATCATGCAAGATCTATCTTGAAGATGCATAGCAATGAGAGGGGGAGAGTGTGTCTACGTACCCTCGTAGACCGAAAGCGGAAGCGTTTTGTAACGCGGTTGATGTAGTCGAACATCTTCACGATCAAACCGACCCAAGTACCGAACGCACGACACCTCCACAATCAGCACACGTTCAGCTCGGTGGCATCCCTCATACTCTTGATCCTACTGAGGCCGAGGGTGAGTTCCGTCAGCATGACGGTGTGGTGACGGTGATGATGAAGTTACCGACGCAGGGCTTCGCCTAAGAACTACAACGATATGACCGAGGTGTGTAACTGTGGAGGGGGCACCGCACACGGCTAAAAGATCAACTTGTGTGTCTATGGGGTGCCCCTCCCACGTATATAAAGGGGGGAGGGAGGAGGAGGCCGGCCAAGGGTGGCGCGCCCAAGGGGGGCGGGAGTCCTACTCCAAGTAGGATTTGCCCCCCTTTCCTACTTCCACAAGGAGAAGGGGAAAGGAGAAGAGGGAGAAAAGGAAAGGGGGGCCGGCCCCCAACCCTAACCCAATTCGGATTGGGCTTGGGGGGGGGGGGGGGGTGGGCGCCTCCACCTGGCTGTTGTCGGTGTCAAAACCAACATATCTCGGGTAGGGGGTCCCGAACTATGCGCCTAAGGATCGGAGGTAACAGGAGGCAGGGGACACGATGTTTACCCAGGTTCAGGCCCTCTTGATGGAGGTAATACCCTACTTCCTGCTTGATTGACTTTGATGAGTATAAGGGTTACAAGAGTTGATCTACCATGAGATCGTAATGGCTAAACCCTAGATGTCTAGCCTGTATGATTAACTACCTCTACAGACTAAACCCTCCAGGTTATATAGACACCGGAGGGGGCTAGGGTTGTACAAGGTCGGTTTACAGAGAAAGGAATATTCATATCCGAACGCCAAGCTTGCCTTCCACGCCAAGGAGAGTCCCATCCAAACACGGGGGAAGCCTTCTATCTTGTATCTTCACGGCCCACCAGTCCGGCCCACGTCACATAGCCCAGACGCCCGGGGACCCCCTAATCCGGGACGCCCTCAGTAGCCCCTGAACCAGGCTTCAATGATGATGTGTCCGGCGCGCAGATTGTCTTCGGCATTGCAAGGCGGGTTCCTCCTCCGAATAATCCAAAGTAGTTGATCAAAAGAACTATATCCGGCTCTGCACAATAGTTACAACCCTGGACCACGAGGGTAAAATACTTTAAATAAAAATAGGTTATGTCTTCTGACAACTTTTTCGGCGAGGTATTGTGTTCCGGCCTTATTATTATTTTGAACCGTTTTCCAGCCTCCCACTTCTCGTTTCGAGACGCGGTATTCATTGACACGTCTTGTCAAAGCAGAGATCGTGTCCCCTTATTGCGGGATTCTTATCAATACAGATTTGGGTAATCCAACCGTGCCACTCACACGACTCCTAGGGAATAGGCGAGTTTTAAGGCTCGTGGGGGGGGGGGGCGCTTGATATTCACTGCCTTTATAAGGAGACAAGGATCCACCTTTTTACCCACGCCTTCTTCCTCCTCAGCCCATCTGCCCTCGAGCTCCAGTGCCCAAGCTTCAATCCTTTCCGTCCCCAGCACACGCTCCAACCATGTCCAGATCTGGAGCGCATGGCAAGTGGATGGCCTCCTCCGTCACGGAGGAGAACATTAAAGAACTCCGGGAAGCGGGGTATTTAGCCAAGGTCGCCCATTGGCTCCCTGCCAAAAAGCAGGTCATTCCCACACCAGAGCCCAATGAGAGGGTAGTATTCATCCCATACTTCCTTCACGGGCTAGGGTTTCCTCTCCACCCTTTCGTCCGCGGACTCATGTACTATTACGGGCTAGATTTCCATGATCTAGCCCCAATTCATTCCTCAACATCTCGGTGTTCATCGTTGTGTGCGAGGCGTTCCTCCGCACCCCCACTTCGGACTATGGCTCAAGGTCTTCAATGTGAAGCCGAAGGTGGTCGAGGGTCAACACGCGGAGTGCAGCGGCGCCATGGTGAGCAAGCTCCCTAATGTCATCTGGCCCAAGGGGACCTTCGTAGAGACCATGAAGGTGTGGCAATAGGAGTGGTTCTACGTTACGGAACCTCGCGACGCCACATGGGCCGCCACTCCTGAGTTCAAAACCGGTCCACCAATGCGGCTCACATCATGGCTGAAGAAGGGCCTAGATTGGGCGTCATCCGACGAGGTGATGACGCTGCAAAAGCACATCAAGAGCATGGTGGACAAAAACACCAGCCTTGCCAGCATGATCCAGGTGATGCTGTTTCGCCGGATTCTCCCCTGCCAATGCCGGACTCTCCATATGTGGGGGTTTGATCCGGCAAGTCCCCGGACCTTGCATCGGTTCTTCAGCACGAAGCCTGAAGATATATGGAAGCTGCTTTTTAAGACCCAAAAGTCGTGGCCGTCGATGATCGAAGACCTCGGTCACGACTGCGCTCATCCAGCCACTCCAGTGAGTTTTTCAGATTTCTAATCATATCCTTGATTTGTAGATCCAAGGAGTAAGTTTAAACCTTCCCCTTGTCCTCTAGGGCTGGATGAAGAAGGCAGAGCGGATCAAGTGTGTGGCTCCCCTGCCCGAAGACCCAACTATTCCTCTTCTGACAAAGATGCTGGTTCTGGCGCTGTACCAGGCGCCGGAAAAGAAGGCCAAGAAGAAGGGCAAGGAGGTCCGAAGTGGCCTTCGCCGCAAAGGTGCTTCGGACATATCATCCGAAGATACCGAAGCTCTCTCCTCCCACGACGAAGACGAGGAGGAAGTGGAGGAGAACAATTCTCCCCTTAAAGGGGGGAAAGAAGAAAAGGGGAGCTTCCGCAGATCTAGAGGCGGAAGCGTCCAAGAAGGGGAAACTCTCCCTTTCAGACGATTCAGAATCAGACGTCGAAGCCATCCCCGAATGGAACCCCAGGTCGAAGCCTTCGGCCGAATCATACCTATTTAAGGATAATGTATGTATCCGGCTTTATGCCTTGTGATCCTAACACACAGAATCACGTATTATAGTCCGACCCGTGATCTCCCCCGGCAATCATCGTCTTGTGGGAATTTGCTGGGCTCACACATGATGCAGAGCGAGTCGCCTCCGCCGGCGTCCCCACCCACTGCTATGGACAACACTGAAGTGTTGTCCCGAAGGACCCTTCCAGGCCATGGAGAGGTGCGGGAAGCCGTCAAGGTGGCGCCAGAGGGTAATACCTCTGCCTCCGAAAACATGGGGGAACCGACCCCCATGGAGACTGGAGACGGGGACCATGCCCAATTCGGGCCCCAACCGAATATCATTACAGAGATCGACACGGCTCTGGAATCAGACGAGCAGCCTCCTTTGAAAGAAGGGGGTGCGTCGACTCCGCCGGCGACCTTTGTCAATCCGGAGGCGCCAGACACTCTGGTGGGAGCGCTTCAGAGCACCTCCATTGTTGAGGAACATCGTACCCTTATGGGTACGGTGGTTGAAAAGGTTCGGTCCACTAAAAGCGGATTGAACGAAGCCTACACCAGCCTTTTAACAGGCTTTGAGGTTGTAACGCCCGGATAATTATGCCACAGTAAACCCATGCTAATGATGCCATCACCTCTGTTACTGTCGCTAATCTCGCGTTAGTTCAAAATGATTCGAATTCAAATTTGAAGTTTTGTCAAACATCAACATTTTCAAACACTAAAACTAAAATGTTCAAAGGGTTTCACTTAATGCATAGGTAATTATTGTGAGGAAACACACTTATACAGAATGCCTAAATATTTTAAATTTAATTAAAACAGAAAATGAAATACATAAAAGAATAAAAATAAAAATAAATAAATAAATAAAACCTAGCAAAACTAAAGAGAAAAGGAACCTCCCAAACCCCCTGGGCCAATTGGCCCAGCTAACCAACAGCCAGGCCGGCCCAACCAGCCCAGGCCGCCCCACCCACTCCCCTCCATAACCACCCACCGATGGGAACCCTAACCCCCACGACTGCACCCCCACTCCCCATGTCTCTCCTTTCCCCCTCCCGATCTGATCTGGATCGGGGACGAAACCGTCCCCTGATACGTCTCCGTCGTATCTACTTTTCCCAACACTTTTGCCCTTGTTTTGGACTCTAACTTGCATGATTTGAATGGAACTAACCCGGACTGATGCTGTTTCAGCAGAATTGCCATGGTGTTATTTATGTGCAGAAACAAAAGTTCTCGGAATGACCTGAAACTTCAAAGAAAGTCTTTTTGGAAATAATAAAAAATCCCTGCAAAAGATGAAGACTAGGGGGCCCACACCCTAGCCACGAGGGTGGGGGGCGCGCCCCCCTACCTCGTGGGCCCCCTGGAGCTCCTCCGACCTGATAAGTCCATTTTACATCATGCTTTTATATCGATATTTATTGCATTATGGGATGTTATTACACATTATGTCACAATACTTATGCCTATTCTCTCTTATTTTACAAGGTTTACATAAAGAGGGAGAATGCCGGCAGCTGGGATTCTGGGCTGGAAAAGGAGCAAATATTAGAGACCTATTCTGCACAGCTCCAAAAGTCCCGAAACTTCACAGAATTCATTTTCAGAATATATAAAAAATACTGAGCGCAAGAAGTTCACCAGGGGGGCCACACCCTGCCCATGAGGGTGGGGGGCGCGCCCTACCCCGCGGGCGCGCCCCCCTACCTCGTGGGCCCCTGGTGGCCCTTCGATGGCCATCTTCTACTATATGGAGTCTTTTGGTGAGGAAAAAATCATAAGCCATCTTTCCGGACGAGACTCCGCCGCCACGAGGCGAAACCTTGGCGGAACCAATCTAGGGCTCTGGCGGAGCTGTTCTGCCAGGGAAACTTCCCTCCAGGAGGGGGAAATCATCGCCATCGTCATCACCAATGCTCCTCTCATCGGGAGAGGGCAATCTCCATCAACATCTTCACCAGCACCATGTCCTCTCAAAACCCTAGTTCATCTCTTGTATCCAATTCTTGTTTCCAAGTCCGGGATTCGTACCTATGGGTTGCTAGTAGTGTTAATTACTCTTTGTAGTTGATGCTAGTTGGTTTATTTGGTGGAAGATCATATGTTCAGGTCCTTTATGCATATTAATACCCCTCTGATTATGAACATGAATATGCTTTGTGAGTAGTTACGTTTGTTCCTGAGGACATGGGAGAAGTCTTGCTATTAGTAGTCATGTGAATTTCGTATTCGTTCGATATTTTGATGAGATGTATGTTGTCTCTCCTCTAGTGGTGTTATGTGAACGTAGACTACATGACACTTCACCATTATTTGGGCCTAGAGGATGGCATTGGGAAGAAATAAGTAGATGATGGGTTGCTAGAGTGACAGAAGCTTAAACCCTAGTGTATGCGTTGCTTCGTAAGGGGCTGATTTGGATCCATATGTTTCATGCTATGGTTAGGTTTACCTTAATACTTTTGTTGTAGTTGCTGATGCTTGCAATAGAGGTTAATCATAAGTGGGATGCTTGTCCAAGTAAGGACATCACCCAAGCACCGGTCCACCCACATACCAAATTATCAAAGTACCGAACGTGAATCATATGATTGTGATGAAAACTAGCTTGACGATATTCCCATGTGTCCTCGGGAGCACTTTACATCATATAAGAGTTTGTCCAGGCTTGTCCTTTGCTACAAAAAGGATTGCACCACCTTGCTGCACTTTATTTACTTTTGTTACTTGTTGCTCGTTACCCAATTATCTTATCACAAAACTACCTGTTACCTATTATTTCAGTGCTTGCAGAGAATACCTTGCTGAAAACTGCTTATCATTTCTTTCTGCTCCTCGTTGGGTTCAACACTCTTACTTGTTGAAAGGACTACGATAGATCCCCTATACTTGTGGGTCATCAAGACTCTTTTCTGGCGCCGTTGCCGGGGAGTGAAGCGCCTTTGGTAGGTGGAATTTGGTAAGGAAAAATTTATATAATGTGCTGAAATTTACTGTCACTTGTTACTATGGAAAGTAGTCCTCTGAGGGCTTGTTCTGAAGGAAATATGCCCTAGAGGCAATAATAAAGTTATTATTTATTTCCTTATATCATGATAAATGTTTATTATTCATGCTAGAATTGTATTAACCGGAAACATAATACATGTGTGAATACATAGACAAACAGAGTGTCACTAGTATGCCTCTACTTGACTAGCTCGTTAATCAAAGATGGTTATGTTTCCTAACCATGGACAAAAGAGTTGTTATTTGATTAAAGAGGTCACATCATTAGTTGAATGATCTGATTGACATGACCCATTCCATTAGCTTAGCACCCGATCGTTTAGTATGTTGCTGTTGCTATTCTTCATGACTTATACATGTTCCTATGACTATGAGATTATGCAACTCCCGTTTACCGGAGGAACACTTTGGGTGCTACCAAACGTCACAACGTAACTGGGTGATTATAAAGGAGTACTATAGGTGTCTCCAAAGGTAGATGTTGGGTTGGCGTATTTCGAGAATAGGATTTGTCACTCCGATTGTCGGAGAGGTATCTCTGGGCCCTCTCGGTAATGCTCATCACATAAGCCTTGCAAGCACTGCAACTAATATGTTAGTTGTGAGATGATGTATTACGGAACGAGTAAAGAGACTTGCCAGTAACGAGATTGAACTAGGTATTGGATACCGACGATCGAATCTCGGGCAAGTAACATACCGATGACAAAGGGAACAACGTATGTTGTTATGCGGTCTGACCGATAAAGATCTTCGTAGAATATGTAGGAGCCAATATGGGCATCCAGGTCCCACTATTGGTTATTGACCGGAGACGTGCCTCGGTCATGTCTACATTGTTCTCGAACCGTAGGGTCCGCACGCTTAAGGTTTCGATGACAGTTATATTATGAGTTTATGAGTTTTGATGTACCTAAGGAGTTCGGAGTCCCGGATGAGATCAGGGACATGACGAGGAGTCTCGAAATGGTCGAGATGTAAAGATCGATATATTGGACGACTATATTCGGACATCGGAAAGGTTCCGAGTGATTCGGGTATTTTCGGAGGTACCGGGGAGTTACGGGAATACGGGGAAGAGTATTGGGCCTTAATGGGCTTTAGTGGGAAGGAGCCAGGAAGTGGCGCGCGCCCCTCCCAAGTCCAGTCCGAATTGGACAAGGGATTTGGGGCGCGGCCCACCTCTCCCTTCCTTCTCCACTTCCCTCCTTTCCCCCTTCTCCTAGTTGGACTAGGAAAGAAGGAGTCCTACTCCCGGTGGGAGTAGGACTCCCCTTGGCGCGCCAACTCCTAGACCGGCCGCCCCTCCTCCCTTGCTCCTTTATATACGGGGGCAGGGGGCACCCCATAGACACACAAGTTGATCCTTGAGATCGTTCCTTAGCCGTGTGCGGTGCCCCCTGCCACCAAATTCCACCTCGATTATACCGTTGTAGTGCTTAGGCGAAGCCCTGCGTCGGTAGTACATCAAGATCGTCACCACGCCGTCGTGCTGACGGAACTCTTCCTCGACGCTTTGCTGGATCGGAGCCCGGGGATCGTCATCGAGCTGTACGTGTGCTAAGAACTCGGAAGTGCCGGAGTAACGGTGCTTGGATCGGTCGGATCGGGAAGAAGACGTACGACTACTTCCTCTACATTGTGTGATCGCTTCCGCAGTCGGTCTGCGTTGGTACGTAGACAACACTCTCCCCCTCGTTGCTGTGCATCACCATGATCTTGCATGTGCGTAGGAAAATTTTGAAATTACTACGTTCCCCAACAGTGGCATCCGAGCCTAGGTTTTATGGTTTGATGTTATATGCACGAGTAGAACACAAGTGAGTTGTGGGCGATATAAGTCATACTGCCTACCAGCATGTCATACTTTGGTTCGGCGGTATTGTTGGATGAAGCGGCCCGGACCGACATTACGCGTACGCTTACGCGAGACCGGTTTCCCCGACGTGCTTTGCACATAGGTGACTTGCGGGTGACTGTTTCTCCAACTTTAGTTGAACCGAGTGTGGCTACGCCCGGTCCTTGCGAAGGTTAAAACGGAGTCTATTTCACAAACTATCGTTGTGGTTTTGATGCGTAGGTAATATTGGTTCTTGCTAAGCCCGTAGCAGCCACGTAAAATTTGCAACAACAAAGTAGAGGACGTCTAACTTGTTTTTGCAGGGCATGTTGTGATGTGATATGGTCAAAACGTGATGAGTTATAAGTTGTTGTATAAGATGATCATGTTTTGTTGAAGTTATCGGCAACTGGCAAAAGCCTTATGGTTGTCTGTCTATTGCATAAGATGCAAGCGCCCAATAATTGCTTTACTTTATCGCTATGCGATAGCAATAGTTGCAAGAGCAATAGTTGGCGAGACGACCATGTGACGACATATTGATATAGATCAAGATGATGGAGATCATGATGTCATGCCGGTGACGATGGAAATCATGACGATGCTTTGAAGATGGAGATCAAAGGCACAAGATGATGATGGCCATATCATGTCACATATTTTGATTGCATGTGATGTTTATCTTTTTATGCATCTTATCTTGCTTTGATTGACGGTAGCATTATAAGATGATCTCTCACTAAATTATCAAGAAGTGTTCTCCCTGAGTATGCACCGTTGCCAAAGTTCGTCGTGCCCAGACACCACGTGATGATCGGGTGTGATAAGCTCTACGTCCATCTACAACGGGTGCAAGCCAGTTTTGCACACGCAGAATACTCAGGTTAAACTTGACGAGCCTAGCATATGCAGATATGGCCTCGGAACACGGAGACCGAAAGGTCGAGCGTGAATCATATAGTAGATATGATCAACATAACGATGTTCACCATTGAAAACTACTCCATCTCACGTGATGATCGGTTATGGTTTAGTTGATTTGGATCACGTGATCACTTAGAAGATTAGAGGGATGTCTATCTAAATGGGAGTTCTTAAGTAATATGATTAATTGAACTTAAATTTATCATGAACTTAGTCCTGGTAGTATTTTGCAAATTATGTTATAGATCAATAGCTCGCGTTGTTGCTTCCCTGTGTTTATTTTGATGTGTTCCTAGAGAAAATTATGTTGAAAGATGTTAGTAGCAATGATGTGGATTGGATCCGTGATCTAAGGTTTATCCTCATTGCTGCACGGAAGAATTATGTCCTTGATGCACCGCTAGGTGACAGACCTATTGCAGGAGCAGATGCAGACGTTATGAACGTTTGGCTAGCTCAAGATGATGACTACTTGATAGTTTAGTGCACCATGCTTAATGGCTTAGAATCGGGACTTCAAAGACGTTTTGAACGTCATGGACCATATGAGATGTTCCAGGAGCTGAAGTTAATATTTCAAGCAAATACCCGAGTTGAGAGATATGAAGTCTCCAACAAAGTTCTATAGCTAAAAGATGGAGGAGAATCGCTCAACTAGTGAGCATGTGCTCAGATTGTCTGGGTACTACAATCGCTTGAATCAAGTGGGAGTTAATCCTCCAGATAAGATAGTGATTGACAGAATTCTCTAGTCACCATCACCAAGTTAGTAGAACTTCGTGATGAACTATAGTATGCAAGGGATGACGAAAAAGACTCCCGAGCTTTTCATGATGATGAAATCAATGAAGGTAGAAATCAAGAAAGAGCATCAAGTGTTGATGGTTGACAAGATCACTAGTTTCAAGAATAGGGCAAAGGGAAGAAGGGGAACTTCAAAAAGAACAGCAAGCAAGTTGCTGCTCAAGTGAAGAAGCCCAAGTCTAGTCCTAAGCCTGAGACTAAGTGCTTCTACTGCAAAGGGACTGGTCACTGGAAGCGGAACTACCCCAAGTGATTGGCGGATAAGAAGGATGGCAAAGTGAACATAAGTATATTTGATATACATGTTATTGATGTGTACTTTACTAGTGTTTATAGCAACCCCTTAGTATTTGATGCTAGTTCAGTTGCTAAGAGTAGTAACTCGAAACGGGAGTTGCAGAATAAACAGAGACTAGTTAAGGGTGAAGTGACGATGTGTGTTGGAAGTGGTTCCAAGATTGATATGATCATCATCGCACACTCCCTATAATTTCGGGATTAGTGTTGAACCTAAATAAGTGTTATTTGGTGTTTGCGTTGAACATGAATATGATTTGATCATGTTTATTGTAATACGGTTATTCATTTAAGTAAGAGAATAAATTGTTGTTCTGTTTACATGAATAAAACCTAATATGGTTACACACCCAATGAAAATAGTTCATTGGATCTCGATCTTAATAATACACATATTCATAATATTGAAACCAAAAGATGCAAAGTTAATAATGATAGTGCAACTTATTTGTGGCACTGCTGTTTAGGTCATATTGGTATAAAGCGCATGAAGAAACTCCATGCTGATGGGCTTTCGGAATCACTTGATTATGAATCACTTGATGCTTGCGAAACATGCCTTTTGGGCAAGATGACTAAAACGCCGTTCTCCGGAACAATGGAGTGAGAAAAGATTTGTTGGAAATCATACATACTGATGTATGTGGTCCGATGAATATTGAGGCTCGCGACAGGTATCATTATTTTCTGATCTTCACAAATGATTTGAGCAGATATGAGTATATCTACTTGATGAAACATAAGTCTGAAAGATTTGAAAAGTTCAAAGAATTTCAGAGTGAAGTGAAAAACATCGTGACAAGAAAATAAAGTTTCTATGATCTGATCGCGGAGACAAATATTTGAGTTACGAGTTTGGTCTTTAGTTAAAACAATGTGAAATAGTTTCACTACTCACGCCACCTGGAACACCACATCATAATGGTGTGTCCGAACGTCATAACCGTACTTTATTAGATATAGTGCGATCTATGATGTCTCTTACCGATCTACCACTATTGTTTTGGGGTTATGCATTAGAGACAGCTGCATTCACGTTAAAAAGGGGCACCATCTAAGTCCGTTGAGACGACACAATCTGAACTGTGGTTTAGCAAGAAACCAAAGTAGTCGTTTCTTAAAGTTTGGGGTTGTGATGCTTATGTGAAAAAGATTCATCCTGATAAGCTCAAACCCAAATCGGAGAAATATGTCTTCATAGGATATCCAAAGGAGACTGTTGGGTAAACCTTCTATCACAGATCCTAAGGCAAGACATTCGTTGCTTATAATGGATCCTTTCTAGAGAAGGAGTTTCTCTTGAAAGAAGTGAGTGGGAGGAAAGTAGAAAACTTGATAAGGTAATTGTACCTTCTACCTTATTGGAAAGTAGGTCATCACAAAAATCTGTTCTTGTGACTACTACACCAATTAGTGAGGAAGCTAATGATGATGATCATGTAACTTCAGATCAAGTTACTACCGAATCTCGTAGGTAAACCAGAGTGAGATCCGCACCAGAGTGGTACGGTAATCCTGTTCTGGAGATCATGTTACTTGACCATGACGAACCTACGAACTATGAGGAAGCGATGATGAGCCCAGATTCCGCGAAATGGTTTGAGGCCATGAAATCTGAGATATGATCCATGTATGAAGAACAAAGTATGGACTTTGGTTGACTTGCCCGATGATCGGCAAGCAATTGAGAATAAATGGATCTTCAAGAGGAAGACGGACGCTGGTAGTAGTGTTACTATCTACAAAGCTAGAATTGTCGCAAAAGGTTTTCGACAAGTTCAAGGTGTTGACTACGATGAGTTTTTCTCACTCGTATCTATGCTTAAGTCTGTCCGAATCATGTTAGCAATTGCCGCATTTTATGAAATCTGGCAAATGGATAAACAAAACTGCATTCCTTAATGGATTTATTAAAGAAGAGTTGTATGTGATGCAACTAGAAGGTTTTGTCAATCCGAAAGGTGCTAACAAAATGTGCAAGCTCCAGCGATCCATCTGTGGACTGGTGCAAGCATCTCGGAGTTGGAATATACGCTTTGATAAGTTGATCAAAGCATATAGTTTTATACAGACTTGCAGTGAAGCCTGTATTTATGAGAAAGTGAGTGGGAGCACTACAACATTTCTGATAAGTATATGTGAATGACATATTGTTGATCGGAAATAACGTAGAATTATTCTGTAAAGCATAAAAGGAGTGTTTGAAAGGAGTTTTTCAAAGAAAGACTTCGGTAAAGCTGCTTACATATTGAGCTTCAAGATCTATAGAGATAGATCACGACGCTTGATAAGTTTTTCAATAAGTACATACCTTGACAAGATTTTGAAGTAGTTCAAAACGGAACAGTCAAAGAAAAAGTTTCTTGCCTGTGTTACAAGGTGTGAAATTGAGTAAAGACTCAAAGCCCGACCACGGCAGAAGATAGAAAGAGAATGAAAGTCATTCCCTATGCCTCATTCATAGGTTCTATAAAGTATGCCATGCTGTGTACCAGATCTATTGTATACCCTGCACTGATTTGGCAAGGGAGTACAATAGTGATCTAGGAGTAGATCACTGGACAGCGGTCAGAATTATCCTTAGTGAAATAAGGATATGTTTCTCGATTATGGACGTGACAAAAAGGTTCGTCGTAAAGGGTTACGTCGATGCAAGTTTTTGACACTGATCCAGATGAATCTAAAGCCTCAATCTGGATACTTATTGAAAGTGGGAGCAATTAGCTAGAGTAGCTCCGTGTAGAGCATTGTAGACATAGAACTTGCAAAATACTTTCGGATCTGAATGTGACAGACCCGTTGACTAAAATTATCTCACAAGCAAAACATGATCACACCTTAGTACTCTTTGGGTGTTAATCACATAGATATGTGAACTAGATTACTGACTCTAGTAAACCCTTTGAGTGTTGGTCACATGACGATGTGAACTATGGGTGTTAATCACATGGTGATGTGAACTATTGCTGTTAAATCACATGACGATGTGAACTAGATTATTGACTCTAGTGCAAGTGGGAGACTGAAGGAAATATGCCCTAGAGGCAATAATAAAGTTATTATTTATTTCCTTATATCATGATAAATGTTTATTATTCATGCTAGAATTGTATTAACCAGAAACATAATACATGTGTGAATACATAGACAAACAGAGTGTCACTAGTATGCCTCTACTTGACTAGCTCGTTAATCAAAGATGGTTATGTTTCCTAACCATGGACAAAAGAGTTGTTATTTGATTAAAGAGGTCACATCATTAGTTGAATGATCTGATTGACATGACCCATTCCATTAGCTTAGCACCCGATCGTTTAGTATGTTGCTGTTGCTATTCTTCATGACTTATACATGTTCCTCTGACTATGAGATTATGCAACTCCCGTTTACCGGAGGAACACTTTGGGTGCTACCAAACGTCACAACGTAACTGGGTGATTATAAAGGAGTACTATAGGTGTCTCCAAAGGTAGATGTTGGGTTGGCGTATTTCGAGAATAGGATTTGTCACTCCGATTGTCGGAGAGGTATCTCTGGGCCCTCTCGGTAATGCTCATCACATAAGCCTTGCAAGCACTGCAACTAATATGTTAGTTGTGAGATGATGTATTACGGAACGAGTAAAGAGACTTGCCAGTAACGAGATTGAACTAGGTATTGGATACCGACGATCGAATCTCGGGCAAGTAACATACCGATGACAAAGGGAACAACGTATGTTGTTATGCGGTCTGACCGATAAAGATCTTCGTAGAATATGTAGGAGCCAATATGGGCATCCAGGTCCCGCTATTGGTTATTGACCGGAGACGTGTCTCGGTCATGTCTACATTGTTCTCGAACCGTAGGGTCCGCACGCTTAAGGTTTCGATGACAGTTATATTATGAGTTTATGAGTTTTGATGTACCGAAGGAGTTCGGAGTCCCGGATGAGATCGGGGACATGACGAGGAGTCTCGAAATGGTCGAGACGTAAAGATCGATATATTGGACGACTATATTCGGACATCGGAAAGGTTCCGAGTGATTCGGGTATTTTCAGAGGTACCGGGGAGTTACGGGAATACGGGGAAGAGTATTGGGCCTTAATGGGCTTTAGTGGGAAGGAGCCAGGAAGTGGCGCGCGCCCCTCCCAAGTCCAGTCCGAGTTGGACAAGGGATTTGGGGCGCGGCCCACCTCTCCCTTCCTTCTCCACTTCCCTCCTTTCCCCCCTTCTCCTAGTTGGACTAGGAAAGAAGGAGTCCTACTCCCCCTTGGCGCGCCAACTCCTAGGCCGGCCGCCCCTCCTCCCTTGCTCCTTTATATACGGGGGCAGGGGGCACCCCATAGACACACAAGTTGATCCTTGAGATCGTTCCTTAGCTGTGTGCGGTGCCCCCTGCCACCAAATTCCACCTTGATTATACCGTTGTAGTGCTTAGGCGAAGCCCTGCGTCGGTAGTACATCAAGATCGTCACCACGCCGTCGTGCTGACGGAACTCTTCCTCGACGCTTTGCTAGATCGGAGCCCGGGGATCGTCATCGAGCTGTACGTGTGCTAAGAACTCGGAAGTGCCGGAGTAACGGTGCTTGGATCGGTCGGATCGGGAAGAATGCGTACGACTACTTCCTCTACGTTGTGTGATCGCTTCCGCAGTCGGTCTGCGTTGGTACGTAGACAACACTCTCCCCCTCGTTGCTGTGCGTCACCATGATCTTGCGTGTGCGTAGGAAAATTTTGAAATTACTACGTTCCCCAACATGTTCGGGGTATCTTCACCCCGACCAGTAGAGCAAAGAGTTGCTCCTCAACCTACTGAACCTACTGAAAATGAAAATGTCTGCTTTGAAATTCCTTCGGGTATGATAGAAAAACTGCTAGCTAATCCTTTTGTAGGAGACGGAACAACGCATCCAGATGAGCACCTAATATATGTGGATGAAGTTTGTGGATTATTTAAGCCTGCAGGTGTACCCAGAGATGTTATTAATAAGAAGGTATTCCCTTTATCTTTGAAGGAAGATGCATTGACATGGTATAGGCTATGTGATGATACGGGGTCATGGAACTACAAACGATTGAAATTGGAATTTCATCAGAAGTTTTATCCTATGCATCTTGTTCATCGTGATCGCAATTATATATATAATTTCTGGCCTCGCGAAGGAGAAAGCATCGCTCAAGCTTGGGGGAGGCTTAAATCAATGTTATATTCATGCCCCAATCATGAGCTCTCAAGAGAAATGATTATTCAAAATTTATATGCTCGGCTTTCTGATAACAATCGCACCATGCTCGACACTTCTTATGTTGGCTCTTTTATGACGAAGACTATTGAATTCAAATGGGATTTCTTGGAAATAATTAAACCTAACTCTGAAGACTGGGACCTTGACGAAGGTAAGGAGTCAGGTATGACACCTAAATTTGATTGTGTTAAATCTTTTGTGGATACCGATGTTTTCCATAAATTTAGCACTAAATATGGACTTGACTCTGAGATAGTAGCTTCTTTCTGTGAATCTTTTGCTACTCATGTTGATCTCCCTAGGGAGAAGTGGTTTAAATATCATCCTCCCATAGAAGTAAAAGTAGCTGCACCGATTAAAGTTGAAGAAAAGACTGTCACCTATAATGATCCTATTGTTCCTACTGCTTATGTTGAGAAACCACGTTTTCCTTCATGCTAAAGCTTCAACTATGGTTCGTAAAAGAAATATTAGAAATTATACACCTCCTAAGCAAGTTAAAGTTGAACCTAATATTGCTATTGTTAAAGATCTCTTGTCTGATAATATTGATGGGCATGTTATTTATTTCTATGATGAAACTACTAGAATTGCTAAACCTTGTGCTAAAGATAAACCTAGACCTTTGGTAGGCATGCTTGTTATTTATGTTAAAATAGGAGATCATTGTTATCATGGCTTATGTGATATCGGTGCCAGTGCTAGTGCTATACCTCATGACTTATACAAAGAAATTATGCATGATATTGCCCCTGCTGAGATAGAAGATATTGATGTCACAATTAAACTTGCCAATAGAGATACTATTTCACCAATTGGAATTGTTAGAGATGTTGAAGTCTTGTGTGGTAAAACTAAATATCCTGCTGATTTTCTTGTTCTTGGTTCCCCACAAGATAACTTTTGTCCCATTATATTTGGTAGACCCTTCTTGAACACTGTTAATGCTAAGATAGATTGCAAAAAGTATGTTGTTACTATTGGTTTAGGTGATATGTCTCATGAATTTAATTTCCCTAAATTTCGTAGACAACACCGTGAAGAGGAATTGCCTAGTAAAGATGAAATTATTGGTCTTGCTTCTATTGCCGTACCTCCTAGTGATCCTTTAGAACAATATTTGCTAGACCATGAAAACGATACGTTTATGAATGAAAGAAGGGAAATAGATGAAGTATTCTTTAAACAGGAACCCATCCCGAAACACAATTTTCCTATTGAAATCCTAGGGGATCCTCCTCCACCCAAGGGTGATCCCGTGTTTGACCTTAAACCGTTACCTGATACTCTTAAATATGCTTATCTTGATGAGAAAAAGATATATCCTGTTATTATTAGTGCTAACCTTTCAGAGCATGAAGAAGAGAGATTATTGAAAACTCTAAAGAAGCACCGTGCTGCTATTGGATATACTCTTGATGATCTTAAGGGCATTAGTCCCACTCTGTGTCAATACAAAATAAATTTGGAGGAAGATACCAAACCAGTTCGCGATCATCAACGACGGCTGAATCCTAAGATGAAGGAAGTGGTAAGAAAGGAAATACTAAAGCTTCTTGAGGCAGGTATAATTTATCCCGTTGCTGATAGTAAGTGGGTAAGTCCTATCCATTGTGTCCCTAATAAGGGAGGTATTACTGTCGTTCCTAATGATAAAGATGAGTTGATCCTGCAAAGAATTATTACAGGTTATAGGATGGTAATTGATTTCCGCAAATTAAATAAAGCTACTGAAAAGGATCATTACCCCTTACCTTTTATCGATCAAATGCTAGAAAGATTGTCCAAATGTACACATTTTTGCTTTCTAGATGGTTATTCTGGTTTCTCTCAAATACCCGTGTCAGCCAATGATCAATCAAAGACTACTTTTACTTACCCTTTTGGTACTTTTGCTTATAGACGTATGCCTTTTGGTTTATGTAATGCACCTGCTACCATTCAAAGATGCATGATGGCTATATTCTCTGACTTTTGTGAAAAGATTTGTGAGGTTTTCATGGACGATTTTTTCGTCTATGGATCCTCTTTTGATGATTGCTTGAGCAACCTTGATTGAGTTTTGCAGAGATGTGAAGAAACTAATCTTGTCTTGAATTGGGAGAGGTGCCACTTTATGGTTAATGAAGGCATTGTCTTGGGGCATAGAGTTTCTGAAAGAGGTATTGAAGTTGATAAAGCCAAGGTTGATGCTATTGAAAAGATGCCATGTCCCAAGGACATCAAAGGTATAAGAAGTTTCCTTGGTCATGCCGGTTTCTATAGGAGGTTCATTAAGGACTTCTAAAAAATTTCTCGGCCTTTGACTAATTTATTACAAAAAGATATACCATTTGTTTTTGATGATGATTGTGTAGAAGCATTTGAAATACTTAAGAAAGCATTGATCTCTGCACCTATTGTTCAGCCACCTGATTGGAATTTACCTTTTGAAATTATGTGTGATGCTAGTGATTATGCTGCAGGTGCTGTTCTAGGGTAAAGAGTTGATAAGAAATTAAATGTTATTCAATATGCTAGTAAAACTCTAGACAATGCTCAAAGAAATTATGCTACTACTAAAAAAGAATTCTTAGCAGTTGTATTTGCTTGTGATAAGTTCAGACCTTATATTGTTGATTCTAAAGTAACTATTCACACGGATCATGCTGCTATTAAATATCTTATGGAAAAGAAAGATGCTAAACCTAGACTTATTAGATGGGTTCTGTCGGTGTACTAAAGTAGGGGTACCTTAGTATCCCGAACTTGTGCACGGGCAGTCGCAGCGACCCGCGGCAAGGCTTGCCAGGCGACCGCCAAGACCCTCCGTGGTTCCTTTGGAGCCATTCAAGAACAAAGTATTCGAGCCAAGGCACAAGACCCCGGCAAGAGGAGCTTGCCGGGAAGGCCACTCAAAGTATCCAAGACCCCGGCAAGAGGAGCTTGCCGGGAGGAAGCACAAAGACCCCGGCAAGAGGAGCTTGCCGGGAAGACCAACCAAGGCATCCCGAGGAACTCGCCGCAGCACGCCACGTGTCCTGACGAGACCCGGTGAGCGACAAGCTCCCGGATGCGACAAGACAACATCCGTGGCAAGGCGCTTGCCACGGCCAGCTACTACTCCGCAGCCCGCGCTCCAGCTCACCCACCAACGTGTCGCTCTGGGATCGTTCCTGGCGTACGTGGCGAGAGGCTGTGCAGCCAGGGGCATGCGGTGGCAAGCAGGCGCTGACAAGATAGCCATCGTGGCAAACGGTGGTGCCCCTGACGGTCCCTTTCTGCACCGTCTAGGCGACACAGACAGGCATTTAATGCCTTTGTCCCCTGCCGTCAGGGTTAGGTATGATACAACTGTAGCAAGCGGTGGCGCCAACTGCCACCTCTTTTACATTTTTACCCTCACCTCTGTTGCCACTTGTCGGTGACCCCTTTGACATATAAAAGGAGGCCCATGCGCAACAGTGGGGGGGGACGATCATTCTCACGCTCGGCCTCGCTAGCCATCCAAGGGTACTGTAGCATCCATTGCTCCCGAGCAAGAACACAATACAAATCAAAGTAGGAGTAGGGTTTTACGCATCCGTGCGGCCCGAACCTGGGTAAACTGATCGCGTCGCCCGTGCGTTCGCCTCGATCTGCTCTTTGTGCATCCTCCGCCCCCCGCCGAACCAAAAGGGGCCCCGGTCCGTCGCGGTCCCATAGGTGTCCGTGGGATCAGCAACCCCCGACATCTTTGGCACGCCAGGTAGGGGTGCGTCGAGGTTGTGCGAACCTGATCCGGCATTCGCACTAGCCGAATCTTCATCATCTTCATCAACATGCCGCCGAAGAAGAAGATTTCGGAGGCAGCTGCTCCGTCTGCGCCGAGTCCACCGTCGCCAGAGCGAACGGTTGGTGGAGTAGGCGCCGGCGGAAGAACGGGCGCCGATGAGGGGACTCATGGTGCTGCCAGGTCCAAGGACAAGGCTGCGCTGCACATCGGCGGCGCGGTCGGCTCCCACAACGACCGCGCGCACTCCAAGACCTCGGCGCCCGTACATGCACCGCGCCCGTCCCAGGAGGCGCGGGACCAGCAGCGTCATGGTACCCACGGTACCATACGTCTGCTGGGCCAAGATCAAGCTGGCGGATCCCGGAGTGCTCAGGACCAGCATGCACGCCAACATGCTGGCGCGAGCGTGGCGCGGTCGCTTGGGCGAGATGTTGCTCCTTCTAACGCAGTTAGAAGTCCGAGCATATCTCGCTCCTCGCACCGTTCGCCGCCACCGCCCGCCACTCCAGCGGAAGCGTTGGCACGGGCCCAACTGCTCCTAGATTACCCCCAGCGCCAGAGAAGATCGATGACTGGAGGGCCACTATCCAGAGCCTCATCGGCTTCGCCAACGGTGACAACCCAAGGCAGCCGAGCGCATCGCTGCCGCGGCAAGGTAGCCAGGCGTGAGCCGGTGGGGACAAGACCGGCGAGGGTGCAACCACTGTGCACTCTCCGCCCCGAAGGCCAAGATCGCCGACTCGCCGGATCCACCTCGACAGCTACTCCACCGCGTCGTCAGATCTGCGAGCTCGTCGTGATCAGCGCCAAGTTCTTTATGAGAGACAGCAGGAAGACGCTCGGACATGCATCGAGCGCCGAAGAGAAGCGCGGCGTCAATCAGACCTGCGCGCTGGGCCTTCTGTTGACATGCATGCGCCCGGAGAACCAGGCGACTTGTCGTACGCGGTAGGTTGCCCTGCGTTCACCCGTGAGCTGCGGCAAGTCAAGTGGCCCAGCCAGAAACATTTCAAGCCAGACGTGCCGGAGAAGTACGACGGCAAGTCGCACCCGTCAGAGTTCCTCATCATCTACACCATTGCGGTGCAAGCTGCCGGGGGGCAAGACGACAAGGTCCTTGCCAACTACTTCCCGCTCGTGCTCAAGCCCGAAGTCAGATCCTGGCTCATGCACTTGCCGGACAACTCCATATCCTCTTGGGCAGACCTTTGCCATCAGTTTGTTGGCGCCTTTACAGGCGGCCACAAACCACATGGCCAGGAAAGTGATCTCCACCTGCTTGCCCAGAAGGAAGGAGAGCCCCTGCGCAAGTATATCCATAGATTCAGCTGTGTGCAGCGCAACATCCCAGACATCCACCCTGCCGCGGTTATCAGCGCGTTCCATCAGAACGTGCGTAACCGCAGGATGCGGGAGGAGATGGCGATGAGCAGGATCAGAGATGTCAGCGAGCTGTACGCCCTGGCCGACAAGTGTGCACGCGTTGAAGAAGGGAGGAAACTCCCCGGAGAGGATACTGGAGCAGGGGGATCTGACAGTGAGGATGCCGCCCCGGCAAAGAAGAATCGGAGGCGCAACAGGAGGAAGGGCAAAGAGGTGCTAGTCGTCGAGCAGTCCGGCGATGACGGCGCCGCCAAGCAAGCCAAAGTTGGTAGCTCCGGCAAGGAGGTTGCCGCATGCACCAACTGCCAAGCTGTGGCGGCCGCTGACAAGCAGGGCAGCTCCGACAAGCAGTACTGCAAGATCCACCGCACCAAGGGCCATGATCTCCAGAGCTGCAAGAAGGTCGAGCAGCTTGTCCAGCAACAAAAAGCTGAGTACGAGCGGCGCGACAAGGAGAGAGCTCAAGGAGGCGGTGGAGAGGCCGGCAAGAAGCACGCTGGCCAGGGAGGACGCCGCGACAAGGTCAAGCAGCGGCAAGGAGACAGACCTCCCCGCGGCCGCGACAAGGATGATGACGAAGACGACGACGAAGACATGGATGATGTTGAGAACAGTGAGCAGGAGTTTTAGAAGGCTACAGAAGTCTTGTGTGTTGACGGTGGTGCTTCTCTACATACTTCCCACCGCCAACTCAAACAGTGGCTCCGGGAAGTTAATGCGGCAGAGCCACCTGTCGAATCACGCAAGCTTCTGAAGTGGTCCGGCACGCCTATCGTCTTTGACATTGAGGACCACCCTGATCGCACAACCGCGGTCGGGTGCTTGCCGTTGTTGGTTTTGCCAACAATCCGCAACCTCAAAGTCACTAAGATGCTAGTTGACGGTGGGGCCGGCCTAAATCTGATCTCCTCCGCTGTGCTCCAGAAACTCCAGATCCTGGACAACGAGCTCGAAGAAACCGGTACATTCCAAGAGATTAACCCGGGAAGGAGCAAGCCGAAAGGGAAGGTCACGTTGCCGGTGACATTTGGCAGTGAGCTGAATTTCAGAACGGAGAGGGTCACTTTTGACGTTGCTGATTTCCCATTGCCTTACAATGGGATACTTGGCCGTCCAGCACTCGCCAAGTTCATGGCAGCCTCTCACTATGCATACAACATGCTCAAGATGCCAGGCCCGATAAGCGTCATCTCTGTCCCTGGCGACAAGAAGGATGCCCTTATCTGCGCCGACAAGATCTACTGGGAAGCAGCTGCCGCAACAGACCGTGAGACACTTGCCGCTGAAGCTCCTGGGGGGAAGAAGAAGACCAAGTCCGGCAAGAGCTCTGATGCCTACTCTGACAAGCGCGCCTCTTCGGAGTGCTGCGCCGCCGTCGAGAATGCACCATCGAGCTCCACCGGCAAGAGTAAGAAGACGATGGCAGCTCCACCACTTACCAAGAAGGTGTCCGCCAAGAGGATATTACAAAATCCAGAAGCAACAGGCAGGATTGTTGAGTGGGCACTGGAACTGTCAAGCTTTGGCCTCAAATTTGAGAGTACATCAACAATCCAAAGCAGAGCATTGGCAGAGTTCATAGCAGAGTGGACGCCAACTCCAGACAAAGAAATTCCGGAGACGAGCATCCCCGCCAAGGAAGCAAGCAAAGAGTGGCTCATGTACTTTGGCGGTGCCTTCTCGCTGCAAGGCGCCGGTGCTGGCGTGCTGCTTGTCGCGCCCAGCGGAGAGCACCTCAAGTACATAGTCCAGATGCACTTTCCCAAGGAGCAAGCGACAAACAATACTACAGAGTATGAAGGCTTGCTTGCCGGTCTCAGAATCATGGCAGAACTTGGGATTAAGAAGCTTGTTGTCAGGGGTGACTCGCAGCTCGTCGTCCGCCAAGTGAACAAGGTTTACCAGAGTCCGTTGATGGAAGCTTACGTTGATGAAGTGAGGAAGCTAGAAGAGCGCTTTGACGGCCTGCAATTAGAACATGTTCCAAGAGCTGAGAACGACATTGCCGATGGCCTGTCAAAGTGCGCAACACTTAAGTTACCTGTGGAACCAGGGATCTTTGTGCTCAAGCTGACTCAGCCGTCCGTAACACCATCAACTGGACAGAGCAAGAAGAGGAAGTTGATTTCCGGTGACTATCTCCCGGCAGAGCTTCCCGAAGCCGCCGCCAAGAAGGTCCCCAAGATCAACACCAAGAATGCTGAGGAGCAGTCCGCTCCGGCAAGCCCCAGGGTTTGTTTCGTTGAAGCAGATTCTCCCGACAAGTTTTGCTCCGGCAAGCTTGCCGGGGAACGTCAAGCTCCGGCAGAGCCGCAGGCTCTTGCCGTAGAAGCGGACGTTCCCGCAGTAGCAGATGTGCCTTTAGTCCTCGTTGTCGAGCCACAGGCTCCAACATGGGCGTAGCAGATTGTCCGTTTCCTTCAGACAGGAGAACTTCCCGAGGAACCAGAAGAAGCAGAAAGAGTAGCCCGGCAGTCTAGTATGTACCAGTTTGTCGACAACACACTATGCATAAGAAGACTCAACGGAGTGAAATTGAAGTGTATTCCCCGGGAAGATGGACAGAAGCTGTTGGCAGAGATACATGGAGGCATATGTGGTCACCACATTGGCGCAAGAGCTCTTGTCGGAAAAGCATTCCGGCAAGGCTTCTTCTGGCCGACAGCCCTCCAGGATGCAACTGCACAAGTAACCAAGTGTGAAGCGTGTCAGTTCCATTCCAAGCAGATACATCAGCCAGCTCAAACTCTCCAGACGATCCCTTTATCCTGGCCATTTTCGGTCTGGGGGCTCGACATCCTTGGCCCCTTTCCCTGAGCTGTCGGGGGCTTTGAGTACTTGTACGTCGCAATCGACAAGTTCACAAAGTGGCCGGAAGTGGAACCAGTGAGGAAGGTGACAACACAGTCAGCAGTCAAGTTCTTCAGGTCGATTGTTTGCCGTTTCGGAATCCCTAACAGGATAATCACCGACCACGGCACGCAATTTACGAGCCGCACCTTCATGCAGTACGTCCAAGATCTTGGCACCAAGATCTGCTTCGCTTCTGTTGCTCACCCGAGAAGCAACGATCAAGTGGAGAGGGCAAATGCTGAAGTGCTGCGCGGGCTCAAGACCAGGACTTTCGACAGGCTGCACAAGTGCGGACGCAACTGGATCGAGGAGCTGCCGGTGGTTCTTTGGTCGATCAGGACGACGCCAAATCGAGCCACTGGCCAGACACCCTTCGCTCTAGTCTATGGAGCGGAGGCAGTTATCCCCACGGAACTCGTATACGGGTCACCTCGAGTGCTCGCTTACGATGAGCTTGAGAAAGAGCAGCTGCGGCAAGATGACGCAAGAGCAGCTGCGGCAAGATGACGCGCTGCTCCTTGAGGAAGATCGTCTTCAGGCTGCTGTGCGAGCCGCTTGCTACCAGCAAGCTTTGCGCCGCTATCATAGCCGCAAAGTTAATGCCAGAAGTCTCGAGGAAGGCGACCTTGTTCTTCGGCGCGTTCATTCCGCCAAGAATTCCAACAAGTTGACGCCAAAGTGGGAAGGCCCTTACCGGGTGAAACGAGTCACCAGGCCTGGCGCTGTCCGCCTGGAGACCGAAGATGGCATCCCAGTGAGCAACTCCTGGAATATCGAGCATCTTTGTAAGTTTTACCCGTAAGGTGCGGTTGTCGGACCCTGTCCGGCAACCACTCTTTTGTACAAGTCTTGCCGCTGTTGCATGTAATCCTTTGTACAAAGCTAGGCGCAGACCCTGAGCACAAGTAAATGAAGCGCTAGCGCCCAGAGTTATAGCATGCATGCTAGGTCGAGTCTCGTCCTTGGTTAGGGTTGATAGTGCTTAACAGTGGCTAACCCCTAACTTAGAGGTCGAGTGTGCGTCCCTTTGCCTTTCTTTCGTTTCCTTTGGTTTGCAGGGCTCGCATATCCTTGCCGGACCGCCTGAGGACGAAAAGGAGAAGAAGGACGTACCAGCATCTGGACCCCGGCAAGCCAGAGTTGCCGGGGGCTGCAAGTACCAAGATTCACCCACGGCAAGCCAGAGTTGCCAGGGGATGCAATCTCAGATAAGTCTTTCATCCCTCATCATGCATTCTCTTATGGACTGGGGAATACGAAACCTCGTTTCTTCCTAAAAACTACCGTGCTCCCTTAACTCTAGGCCCTGGGGCTCGTTCCTGGGGCCAAGTTTTGGTCGTAGTCGCGGCAGCAAAGGGATGAAACGAGGGGCCGCACCCGCCTCGTCCCTGCCTCTGTCAAAAGCGTGAGAAAGGTCTAGCGACGTGGGAAGACGGTAGGGCCTGTTGCCGGGGGAGAAGTGTCTATCTGAAAGATACCAAGGATTTGCTCCTTGACATGGGTTCTACCCGCGAGACAAATGACCCGGCAAGCATCCCCTTTTCATTAAAAAAACATTCCACTCAGGTACAGTTCATAGAGGATGAAAAACATGAAAGAGAGGATTACAAGTTTTAAATGCCACTAAGGCCCGAAGGCTTACAAATTAAAAAGATAAGATGCCCGTAATCCCTTTCTTGTCCCTCTTTTCAGGAGGTAGATCAAGGAGGCGAAAAGGGCAAAAGGAGCGCCTAGGCGAGCTACGGGTGCCAGAAGACACCAAGAGAACACCCTGGGGGTTGTCCGAAGGCTGGATGGTGATGGTGGCGCCGGAAGCAGGGCTCGAAGACGAGGCGGCAGGACGTCAGCACGCTGTCGAGGGCACCACGCCCTCGTACTCCGGCTTGACGGCCTTGCCGCCAGCCCTCTTCCTCTTCCGCAGCCTCCCTACGCCAGCCGCCCAAGGAGACGACCCCGGGGAGTTCAAGGAGCCGGCGACACGGATGATGGGGTCGCCGGTGCCGCACGGAGCGGCGCCCGACACCTAGTCGGACCCATCGTCCTGCTGCCCGCTACCCTCGTCGTCGCTGTCGCTCCCCTCCTCGTCACTCTCGCTCGAGGAGGGGCCTTCGCTATCGGAGGAGCTGTCCACGCAGCACTTCGCCCGAGTGCCGAAGCACCCGAAGACCTTGACGGAGAGGAGATCGCCCTCCATCAACTTAAAATGGAGGGTGAGCCCCGCCGTCAAGCTGTGGATACGGGCGAACGTCTTCCAACCTCGACCAAGATACATCACACCGGGGGCTGGGACTTCAACGTGGACTCGCGTGCCGCTGATCCCACAGCCCCTCATGTGCAGTCTCAGTGTCTCGGGCGGGTCCAACTCCATCGCGCCCGCAAACGGAGCTGGGAGTCGGAGTCAACGACGAGGCGCCTAGCGCAGCCTGACGAAGAACTCGCAGGGGTCGTCCCCAACATGGACCCCCGTGGGAAGAGGAGCCGCCGGCGGAGGCAAAGCCGGCGCGCCGCCCCGTCCACCTCTTCCCTGAGCGCCTCGACCTCGTCCACGACCTCGCCCCCTCCCTCTTCCCCTTACAGCTGGCTCCGCCACCACAGGTGCGGGAGAGGAAGGGATGCGCTGTCTGGCGGCGACCCTCGCCGCCACCGATGAAGGACCAGGGTTCCCTTTCTCCATGGCGAATGAGAGAAAGGGGAGCAGAAGCTGAAGGAAGGAGGAGATGAGAGAATGCGGGCTTCCGTCCTCCCCTCCCGCTCTTTATAAAGGAGCGAGGTGGGGGCTCGGCCGCCCCGCTCAGCGAATCAAGACACGGGAAGAGCAGGGAGCTGGGGCCGACCCGCTGCCTCGACCCGCGACGGCCCAGTTTCCCGCCTCCACCGCCCACGACCCCAAGCGCATGGGAACCACGTGGCAGGCGTGCAGAACCGAGGCGACGGATGAGGCGGCCTCTCCCCAACCCATGATCGCGGGGAGTGAGCACCTCGAAAATCGCCCATGATCTCTCCCACGATGCCACGTTCGACGCGTGCCGTGCGGGGAGGGCGCGGTGGATGCGGAGTGAGTTATGGCGTGACCTAGGCCGCGTGTGCCCGTGCACTGTTTTGGGCCTGGCCCAACAGCGCTCGGCACCGTGTATGGCCCAGGCCCGGGGGCTCCTGTCGGTGTACTAAAGTAGGGGTACCTTAGTATCCCGAACTTGTGCACGGGCAGTCGCAGCGACCCGCGGCAAGGCTTGCCGGGCGACCGCCAAGACCCTCCGTGGTTCCTTTGGAGCCATTCAAGAACAAAGTATTCGAGCCAAGGCACAAGACCCCGACAAGAGGAGCTTGCCGGGAAGGCCACTCAAAGTATCCAAGACCCCGGCAAGAGGAGCTTGCCGGGAGGAAGCACAAAGACCCCGGCAAGAGGAGCTTGCCGGGAAGACCAACCAAGGCATCCCGAGGAACTCGCCGCAGCACGCCACGTGTCCCGGCGAGACCCAGTGAGCGACAAGCTCCCGGACGCGACAAGACAACATCCGCGGCAAGGCGCTTGCCGCGGCCAGCTACTACTCCGCAGCCCGCGCTCCAGCTCACCCACCAACGTGTTGCTCTGGGACCGTTCCTGGCGTACGTGGCGGGAGGCTGTGCAGCCAGGGGCATGCGGCGGCAAGCAGGCGCTGACAAGATAGTCATCGTGGCAAACGGTGGCGCCCCTGACGGTCCCTTTCTGCACCGTCTAGGCGACACAGACAGGCATTTAATGCCTTTGTCCCCTACCGTCAGGGTTAGGTATGATACAACTGTAGCAAGCGGTGGCGCCAACTACCACCTCTTTTACATTTTTACCCTCACCTCTGTTGCCACCTGTCGGTGACCCCTTTGACATATAAAAGGAGGCCCATGCGCAACAGTGGGGGGGGGGACGATCATTCTCACGCTCGGCCTCGCTAGCCATCCAAGGGTACTATAGCATCCATTGCTCCCGAGCAATAACACAATACAAATCAAAGCAGGAGTAGGGTTTTACGCATCCGTGCGGCCCGAACCTGGGTAAACTGATTACGTCGCCCGTGCGTTCGCCTCGATCTGCTCTTTGTGCATCCTCCGCCCCCTGCCGAACCAAAAGGGGCCCCGGTCCGCCGCGGTCCCATAGGTGTCCGTGGGATCAGCAACCCCTGACAGGTTCTCCTGCTACAAGAATTTGATTTGCATATTATTGATAGAAAGGGAGCTGAGAACCCCGTTGGAGACAACTTGTCTAGGTTAGAAAATGTTCTTGATGACCCACTACCTATTGATGATAGCTTTCCTGATGAACAAATAAATGTCATAAATGCTTCTCACACTGCTCCCTGGTATGCTGATTATGCTAATTATATTGTTGCTAAATTTATACCACCTAGTTTCACATACCAGCAAAAGACAAAGTTCTTCTATGATTTGAGACATTACTTTTGGGATGACCCACATCTTTATAAAGAAGGAGTAGATGGTGTTATTAGACGTTGTGCACCCGAGCATGAACAGGAACATATCCTACGCAAGTGCCACTCCGAGGCTTATGGAGGACACCACGCTAGAGATAGAACTGCACATAAGGTATTGCAATCCGATTTTTATTGGCCTACTCTCTTCAAGGATGCCCGTAAGTTTGTCTTGTCTTGTGATGAATGTCAAAGAATTGGTAATATTAGTAGACATCAAGAAATGCCTATGGATTAATCACTAGTTATTGAACCATTTGATGTTTGGGGCTTTGATTATATGGGACCTTTTCCTGCCTCCAATGGATATACACATATTTTAGTTGCTGTTGATTACGTTACTAAGTGGGTAGAAGCTATTCCAACTAGTAGTGCTGATCATAACACTTCTATTAAGATGCTTAAAGAAGTTATTTTTCCAATGTTTGGAGTCCCTAGATATTTAATGACTGATGGTGGTTCACATTTTATTCATGGTGCTTTCCGTAAAATGCTTGCTAAATATGATGTTAATCACAGAATTGCATCTCCTTATCACCCACAGTCTAGTGGTCAAGTAGAATTGAGTAATAGAGAGCTCAAATTAATTTTGCAAAAGACTGTTAATAGATCTAGAAATAATTGGTCCAAGAAACTTGATGATGCATTATGGGCCTATAGAACTGCATATAAAAATCCTATGGGTATGTCTCCGTATAAAATGGTTTCTGGAAAAGCATGTCACTTACCTATCGAACTAGAACATAAGGCTTATTGGGCTATTAAAGAGCTCAACTATGATTTCAAACTTGCCGGTGAGAAGAGGTTATTTGACATTAGCTCACTTGATGAATGGAGAACCCAAGCCTACAAAAATGCCAAGTTGTTTAAAGAAAAAGTTAAAAGATGGCATGACAAAAGAATACAAAAGCGTGAGTTTAATGTAGGTGATTATGTATTGCTATACAACTCTTGTTTAAGATTTTTTGGAGGAAAACTTCTCTCTAAATGGGAAGGTCCTTACGTTATCGAGGAGGTCTATTGTTCCGGTGCCATAAAAATCAACAACTTCGAAGGCACAAATCCAAAGGTGGTGAATGGTCAAAGAATTAAACATTATATGTCAGGTAATCCTATAAATGTTGAAACCAATGTTATTGAAACCGTAACCCCGGAGGAATACATAAGGGACACTTTCCGGAATGTTTCAGACTCCGAAAAGGAATAGGTATGTGGTACGGTAAGTAAACCAACTCCCAGACAGTTTTTATGGCGATATTTCTCCGTTTTGGAATATTTAGAAAAATAGAAAAATAAGAAGCAGTCTGGGAAGGACACGAGGCCTCCATAAGGGTGGAGGGTGCACCCTACCCTACTGGGCGTGCCCCCCTACCTCGTGGGCACCTCGTGTGCTCTCCGGACTCCGTTTTCTTACACGTTACGTATTTTGGTTGGTAAAAAATCATTAAATAATCTCCCGGAGGTTTTGACTCCCGTATCACGCAATTATCCTCTATTTGTGTTTCGAGCGGTTGCTGCTGCAGATTAGAGCAAGATGTCTTCGCAAGAGTCAGTCGGGGAGAGCCGGGTGTCTCATCCGACACTGAGATCAATGACAAACAACAATGTTGACCACTTTGGGCCAACAACGGAGGAAGAGATGGAGGCTGATTTGAAGAGGATAGATGCCATGGAGGAGGATCAAGAAGTCACTTCCCGCTTCCGAGCTGGATTCACAATGGGGGAACTGCAGAGCTCGGCTATTCCAAACTCGGTTATCCCTTCCAATGTTAGATTTCTTTCTTATGAGAATATGAAAAAGACTGTCACTGGTTCTCCCGTAGCTATGCAACACCCTTGGGTGCAGGGAGCTTTGGCTGTTACAGGAAAACTTCGAAAGGAAATAATGGACCTCAACCATCAAGTCAATAAGCTCGAGGAGGAAAATCGTCTCCTGAGGGGCATCATCGCCAAGAATATTACATCACCATCCCCGAAATGAGAGATATAATCACATGGGTATGGGCACTCCCCTTGGCAACTGCCAAGCTTGGGGGAGTGTCCCGGTATCGTATCACCATCACTTTTATCTCCACCGCTTTTCTTAGTTCGATCCTTTTGATAATATTTTGATCTAATAGAATAAAAGTTCTTAGTATGATCTAGTTGTGAGTTTTGCTTTATGATCCTTCTATGTAATCGAGTCCGTGAGCTATATATAATAAAGATTAGTGTTGAGTCAAGGGCTTGATTATTTTGCCATGATCTTAAGTGAATAAAATAAAAGAGAAAGAATAAAAAGAATAAAAGAGATCATATGGATCTTATGGAGAGTAATGAGCTCACATAGAAAGAGTATGATGAATAAAAGTTGTTGAGAGTTGACAAACATAGTTTTGGTCATCGTTGCAATTAATAGGAAGTAATAAAGAAAGAGAGGTCTTCACATATAAATATACTATTTTGGACATCTTTTATGATTGTGAGCACTCATTAAAATATGACATGCTAAAGGGTTGACGTTGGACAAGGAAGACAACGTAATGGGTTATGTTTTCTTACATCTGAGATAAATTATATTGTCATGGATCATCCAACATGCTGAGCTTGCCTTTCGCCCTCATGCTAGCCAAATTCTTTGCACCAAGTAGAGATACTACTTGTGCTTCCAAATATCCCTAAACCCAGTTTTGCCATGAGAGTCCGCCATACCTACCTATGGATTGAGTAAGATCCCTCAAGTAAGTTGTCATTGGTGCAAGCAATAAAAATTGCTCTCTAAATATGTATGACTTATTAGTGTGGGAGAAAATAAGCTTTATACAATCGTGTGATATGGAAGAAATAAAAGCGACAGACTGCATAATAAAGGTCCATATCGCAAGTGGCAATATAAAGTGATGTTCTTTCGCATTAAGATTTTGTGCATCCAACCATAAAAGCGCATGACAACCTCTGCTCCCCTCTGCGAAGGGCCTATCTTTTACTTTTATCTCCTGCCTTACATAAGAGTCATGGTGATCTTCACCCTTCCTTTTTACATTTTATCCTTTGGCAAGCACAACATGTTGGAAAGATCCTGGTATATATGGCTAATTGGATGTGAGTTTTCATGAACTATTATTGTTGACATTACCCTTGAGGTAAAACATTGGGAGGCAAAACTATAAGCCCCTATCTTTCTCTGTGTCTGATTAAAACTCCATATCGATAAGTATTTCCTGAGTGTTAGCAATTGTGAAATACTATATGATAGTTGAGTATGTGGACTTGCTGAAAAGCTCTTATATTGACTCTTTCCTATGTTATGATAAATTGCAATTGCTCCAATGACTGAGATTATAGTTTGTTAATTTTCAATGAAGTTTGTGATTCATACTTGAAATTGTGATTGAATTGTTACTCTAGCATAAGAGATCATATGACAAGAATTATATAAGTTGCTGTTCTAAGAATGATCATGATGCCATCATGTCCGTATTTTATTTTTATCAACACCTCTATCTCTAAACATGTGGACATATTTTTCGATTTTGGCTTTCGCTTGAGGACAAGCGAGGTCTAAGCTTGGGGGAGTTGATACGTCCATTTTGCATCATGCTTTTATATCGATATTTATTGCATTATGGGCTGTTATTACACATTATGTCACAATACTTATGCCTATTCTCTCTTATTTTACAAGGTTTACATAAAGAGGGAGAATGTCGGCAGCTGGGATTCTGGGCTGGAAAAGGAGCAAATATTAGAGACCTATTCTCCACAGCTCCAAAAGTCCTGAAACTTCACGGAAGTCATTTTTAGAATATATAAAAAATACTGAGCACAAGAAGTTCACTAGGGGGGCCACACCCTGCCCACAAAGGTGGGGGGCGCGCCCTACCCCCTAGGCGCCCCCTACCTCATGGGCCCCCTGGTAGCCCTTTGATGGCCATCTTCTCCTATATGGAGTCTTTCGATGAGGAAAAAATCATAAGCCATCTTTCCGGACGAGACTCTGCCGCCACGAGGCGGAACCTTGGCGGAACCAATCTAGGGCTCTGGGGGAGCTATTCTGCCAGGGAAACTTCTCTCCGGAAGGGGGAAATCATCGCCATCGTCATCACCAACACTCCTCTCATCGGGAGAGGGCAATCTCCATCAACATCTTCACCAGCACCATCTCCTCTCAAAACCCTAGTTCATCTCTTGTATCCAATTCTTGTTTCCAAGTCAGGGATTGGTACCTGTGGGTTGCTAGTAGTGATAATTACTCTTTGCAGTTGATGCTAGTTGGTTTATTTGGTGGAAGATCATATGTTCAGATCCTTTATGCATATTAATACGGAAAAAGTCCATTTTAAACCCTAAATTCATATAGGTTTGGCGAAATGAACTCTCAAGTCGAAATCCCGGTCGATTGCACCCTAAACTATGGAATCCCGGTCTAAATCGAACCTTGACATGGTTTGATACATAAAAACGCTGACGTGGCAGGGATTTGTCTGGCTCACGGGCCAAGCAGCAGCGATGTTGACCACAGCTCGCACTGGGCCGGCCCATCATACTCTATTTTCTTTACGTTGTTCTGCAAAACGTTTCAAAAAACGCGCGCCATGACGTTTTGAACCCAGCACCTTACAGGCACTGTACGAGCGCGCTAACCATCCGGGACAACATCCGCCTCGTGATAGTTTATTTTTTCATTCTATTTTTAATAACGATCATTTTTTGTGCTAGATTCCAGCTTGTTTGTTTTTTTGTGCCGTTTTCTTCTTTTTTCAATTTCGAGAACTTTTCTCGAGTTTATGAATTTTTTTCGTTTCTGTGAACTTTTTTTCGAATCTTTTGAATGCATGAACTTTTTCAAATTCAATGAACTTGTTTTCAAAATAATGAAAATTTTCTACATTTTATGAACTTTTCAAGTTGACTAACTTTTCAATGAATTTGTATTTTTTTGCGTGTTAAAATGTCTTTTTTCTGTTACACTGCTAAAAAAAGGTGTGCACATAAGGTGTTTTGAACTTGCAACCTCCCCTTTTTGGTGCAAAAACTGTCCTTACCAACCACGCCACCTCACCTCTTGTGAATAATTTATTCCAATTTCTTAGCTATTTTTGTTTTTATCTAATGCGTGAAACTTTTTACAGAACTCGTGGACTTTTTTTTGAATCCGTGGACTCTTTTCAAATCCACGAACTCTTTCCATTTTTACAACTTCTTTCAAAATTCTGAGAACTTCTCTTTTGAAAATTTGTGAACTTCTTTTGAAAACATTTGAATTTTTTCTAAATCCGTGAAATTTTTATAAAAAAATAGCGGCTTTTTTTCCTTTTGAAAAATTGGTTCACGAGGTTTTTTTTCCTGTTTGGTATTCCCTACTAAGATGTCCACGAATTTAATAAAAAATTAAAAACGAAAAATATAAATAAAAAGAACAGAAAAAGAAAGAAGAAAAAGAAGAAACATGGATAATGTGAACAATGATGTGCTGTCCAGGTGGTTACTTCCGTCGACTAACAGCAGCAGGTCGCGGGTTCTAGTCACCATACGTGCTCTTTTTTTGCAGTTTTAAAGAATAAAAAAACTACACGTTTTAAAAGAAGGAAAAGGAAAACTGAAGCGGGCCGGCCCAATGGGGAACAGTGCGGCAAAATGGCACCAATCCCGGCCATCCTGTGACACGTCGTTGATCCTGGTTTGCCAAACGACTCCAGGGTTCAGTTTAGACCGGGATTACATAATTCAGGGTGCAATCGACCAGGATTTCGACTTGAGGGTTTGTTTTGCCGAACCTCTACGAATTCAGGGTTTAAAATGGACTTTTTCCTATTAATACCCCTCTGATTATGAACATTAATATGCTTTGTGAGTAGTTACATTTGTTCCTGAGGACATGGGAGAAGTCTTGCTATTAGTAGTCATGTGAATTTGGTATTCGTTCGATATTTTGATGAGATGTATGTTGTCTCTCCTCTAGTGGTGTTATGTGAACATCGACTACATGACACTTCACCATTATTTGGGCCTAGAGGAAGGCATTGGGAAGTAATAACTAGATGATGGGTTGCTAGAGTGGCAAAAGCTTAAACCCTAGTGAGGGAGTCCTGGATTAGGGGGTGTCCGGATGGACGGACTATACCTTCAGCCGGACTCCTGGACTGTGAATATACAAGATTGAAGACTCCGTCCCGTGTCCGGAAGGGACTTTCCTTGGCGTGGAAGGCAATCTTGGCGATACGGATATGAAGATCTCCTACCATTGTAACCGACTTTGTGTAACCCTAACCCTCTCTGGTGTCTATATAAACCAGGGGGTTTTAGTCCGTAGGACAATATACACATCAACAATCATACCATAGGCTAGCTTCTAGGGTTTAGCCTCTCCGATCTCGTGGTAGATCTACTCTTGTACTAGCCATATCATCAATATTAATCAAGCAGGACGTAGGGTTTTACCTCCATCGAGAGGGCCCGAACCTGGGTAAAACATCGTGTCCCTTGCCTCCTGTTACCATCCGGCCTAGATGCATAGTTCGGGACCCCCTACCCGAGATCTGCCGGTTTTGACACCGACATTGGTGCTTTCATCGAGAGTTCCTCCGTGTCGTCGCCGTCAAGCTCGATGGCTCCTATGATCATCAATAGCGATGCAGTCCAGGGTGAGACCTTCCTCCCCGGACAGATCTTCGTCTTCGGCGGCTTCGCACTGCGGGCCGATTCGCTCGACCGTCTGGAGCAGATCGAAAGCTACGCCCCTGGCCGCCAGGTCAGATTTGGAAGTTTAAACTACACGGCTAACATCCGCGGGGACTTGATCTTCGACGGATTCGAGCCACTGCCGAGCGCACCGCACTGTCACGACGAGCATGATCTAGCTCTGCCGCCGAACAGTGCCCTGGAGGCCGCACCCGCATCGGCTCCTATCCTCAATTTGGAGCCAACTGCGCCGATCGAGGATGGGCGGTTGGACGCCACCTCGGGGGCTGCAACCCCAACGGCGATTGAGCCAAACACCAGCCCCGTACTCTGCGAGACTCGTGACTCCAAGGAGCCGGACTCCTCTGCGGACTCCAAACGCTCCGCGCCCCTGCCGATCGAATCCGATTGGGCGCCGATCATGGAGTTCACTGCCGCGGACATATTTCAGCACTCGCCTTTCGGCGATATCCTGAAGTCACTGAAGTCTCTCTCTTTATCAGGAGAGCCCTGGCGGGACTACGGTCAGCAAGGGTGGGGTACGGACGACGAAGAAATTCAAAGCCCACCCACCACCCACTTTGTAGCCACTGTCGACGACTTAACCGACATGCTCGACTTCGACTCCGAAGACATCGACGGTATGGACGCTGATGAAGGAGATGATGAAGAACCAGCGCCTACTAGGCCCTGGAAAGCCACCTCGTCATATGACATATACATGGTGGACACGCCAAAAGAGGGAGATGGCGATGGAACAGCGGAGGATGACCCCTCCAAGAAACAGCCTAAGCGCCGGCGTCAGCGGCGCCGCTCAAAATCCCGCCAAAACAAATACGGTGATTCCAGCATGGGAGAGAATAATACTCCGGAAAGCGCCAAAGAAAACCCCCTCCAGCAAGATTTAGCACAGGACGATGGAGAAACTAGCCCTCATGAGAGAGCGGCAGACAGAGAGGTCGAGGACGATAATTATATGCCTCCCTCCGAAGACGAGGCAAGCCTCGATGACGACGAATTCGTCGTGCCAGAGGATCCCGTCGAGCAAGAGCGTTTTCAACGCAGGCTTATGGCCACGGCAAGAAGCCTCAAGAAAAAACAGCAACAGCTTAGAGCTGATCAAGATTTGCTAGTCGACAGATGGACTGAAGTCCTTGCGGCCGAAGAGCATAAACTCGAACGCCCCTCTAAGAGCTACCCAAAGTGCAGATTGCTACCCCGATTAGAGGAGGAAGCATTTGATGCGGCCGATCGGCCACCTTGTGGCCATGATAGAGATGCCTCTCGGCCCTCCACTCAAGACGCACCCCGTACCAAGGCACGGGAATATGCGCCGGACTTACAAGACATGTTGGAGGATAAGGCAAGGCAAACAAGATCGATCTACGGACCGCGTGGGCACCCCACGGCTTGAGACGGTAACCGTCACACCGGCCACAAATTCGGCAGGGCCGAACACAGTAGACAAGGCTCATTGGAGCTACGTCATGATATAGCCCAATACAGAGGCGCTGCACACCCACTTGCTTTACAGACGAAATAATGGATCATCAAACCCCCGAGGGTTTCAAACCCGTAAACATCGACTCATATGATGGCACAACAGATCCTGCGGTATGGATCGAGGATTATCTCCTTGATATCCACATGGCCCGCGGCGATGATTTCCACGCCATCAAATACCTCCCACTCAAGCTTAAAGGACCAGCTCGGCATTGGCTTAACAGCTTGCCAACAGGATCAATCAGTTGTTGGGAGGACCTAGAAGCCGCATTCCTCGACAATTTCCAGGGCACTTATGTGTGACCCCCAGACGCCGATGACCTAAGTCACGTAATTCAGCAGCCAGAGGAATCGGCCAGGCAATTCTGGACACGGTTCCTAACAAAGAAAAATCAAATAGTTGACTGTCCGGACGCTGAGGCCCTAGCAGCCTTCAAGCACAATATCCGTGACGAGTGGCTGGCCCGTCACCTTGGATAGGAAAAGCCGAAATCTATGGCAGCACTCACGACACTCATGACCCGCTTTTGCGCGGGAGAAGACAGCTGGCTTGCTCGTAGCAACAATATGACCAAGAACCCTGGTAATTCGGACACCAGAGACAGTAGTGGCAGGTCGCGTCGCAACAAGCAGAAGCGCCGCATTAACGGCGACAATGCTGAGGATACGACAGTTAATGTCGGATTCAGAGGCTCTAAATCCGGTCAGCGGAAAAAGCCATTCAAAAGGAATCCTAGGGGCCCGTCCAGTTTGGACCGAATACTCGACCGCTTGTGCCAGATACATGGCACCCCCGAAAAGCCGGCCAATCACACCAACAGGGATTGTTGGGTGTTCAAGCAGGCAGGCAAGTTAAACACCGAAAATGAAGACAAGGGGCTGCATAGCGATGACGACGAGGAGCCCCGGCCGCCGAACAACAGTGGACAGAAGGGTTTTCCCCCACAAGTGCGGACGATGAACATGATATACGCAACCCACGTCCCCAAAAGGGAGCGGAAGCGCGCGTTAAGGGACGTATACGCGGTAGAGCTAGTCGCCCCAAAGTTCAACCCATGGTCCTACTGCCCGATCACCTTTGATCGAAGGGACCATCCCACTAGCATCCGTCATGGCGGATTTGCTGCATTGGTTTTAGACCCAATTATTGACGGATTTCATCTCACTAGAGTCCATATGACGACAGCAGTAGCCTGAACCTGCTTTACCAGGATACAGTGCGGAAAATGGGCATAGATCCCTCGAAGATTAAGCCCACCAAAACGACCTTTAAGGGCGTAATACCAGGTGTAGAGGCCAACTGTATAGGCTCAGTCACACTTGAAGTGGTCTTCGGATCTCCGGATAATTTTCGAAGCGAGGAGCTAATCTTCGACATAGTCCCGTTTCGCAGTGGCTATCACGCACTGCTAGGGCAAACCGCATTCGCTAAGTTCAATGCGGTACCACACTACGCATACCTTAAGCTCAAGATGCCAGGCCCTCGAGGAGTAATTACGATCAATGGAAACACCGAACGGTCCCTTCGAAAGGAGGAGCACACGGCGGCCCTTGCAGCGGAAGTACAAAGCAGCCTCTCCAGGCAGTTCTCCAGTCCGGCCACTAAATGACCGGACACCATCAAGCGCGCCCGGGTAACCTACAACAAGACCGCCTGGCACGATCCGAGCAGGCGTAGCAATGCGGCCCCAACCCCAACCCTCGCAAAAAGGCGATGCCAGTACTTCACGTACATAACTATGCTCTAGAGATACCATGGGTACAAGGGGAGGGGCACCATCACGGCACGCCCAAAACACGGCTTAAACCGTACCAGGGGCTGCCGATTTTTTAATTTTCTCTTACTTTCAGGACTCCATCCTTCGGAAGGCCTGTTCGATAGTTCAATTGCCGCACAAACGATGCAAGAACCAGGGAAGTAGACAAGTCACGCTGCATTACGGAACTCCCAGGTGGTCTCTATCACGAGCAGTATACCTGCTCCGCATACTATTCCGCAGCTTGCCCCTGGAACGGACATGCTAACTAGTCCAACCTTCCACTTATCACATTATTTGTATCGTTCTGCTTTGATCGCAGCCCTTTTTAATAAACAATGCATAGCTTTTGTCTATTTTTGCATTACCTTTTTTTTCTTTATATATGTTCCTTAACGACATGTTGCACCCGTACACGTTGGTACGGCCAAAATACGCCAGGGGCTTTAGTACCCCTCAATATGGTGAGAGAAGTCCGAACACTTTAACAAGTGCGACACCCCGAACTTATAACATTATATGCATCGGCTCCGAATCATGTCTTGGGTCAATAGTTGGGTTTGCCCGGCTCCTATGTTTTGGTGCCTTACGTTCCGCTATATCGGCTAAGGTAGCACTAGGAGAACCACTGCGATTGTCCCCCAGTTGAGCTGGGTCGAGCACCTCAGTGGAGAAAGCTAAAACTGACTGTCATGATGAAGCAAGAGCTGGTCGCTGTTCAAGAGGTTTTTCGAGTCCCTAAAGACTTATGCCGCTTAGGGCGAGGAGCCGGCTTTGTCCGGCCAAGGCGTGGATAGCGCCCCGAACTCGGTCTTCCGAATACCAGGGGCTTCGCCGAAATTTAAAATTATAGAATTCTATGGCTAAGTGAGACTGTTCACGCATTATAGTCTGATTGCCTTGTTCGTTGGGCTGAGCGCCTCCCTCAAAGGACCCAAACATGGGAAAAAGAGTGCTCAGGTTTATCCCCGAATACCCCAGCACTAGCGGCACGGGGGCAGAAACCGATGACTTGCCATCTCCCAGAATTGATAAACAGCCGCACAGAAGGTAATATTTTAAATTCCAATAGAATTGGTTAGCGCATATGAACAAGTTTTCAGCGCACAGGACAAAACGAGCAAGTTTCACTCAAAAATTACATCCCTAGAACATTCATCCTCCACAAGGCATGCACCCTTCAGAACATCCTTATAGTAATTCTCGGGCTTGCGATGCTCTTTCCCCGGCGGTAGCCCGTCCTTCACAAGCTTCTCAGCATCCAGCTTGCCCCAGTGGACCTTAGCACGAGCAAGGGCCCTACGGGCACCTTCAATGCAGGCGGAGTGCTTGATGACTTTGAGCCTTGGACAGGCCTCCACCAGCCGCTGCACCAGCCCGAAATAGCTCCCAGGCAGAGCCCCTCCAAGCCACAGCCGAACAATGAGGCCCTTCATGGCCTGTTCGGCCGCCTTGTGGAGCTCGACCAGTTGCTTCAGCTGGTCGCTCAGGGGCACGGGGTGTCCGGCCTCAGCATACTGAGACCAGAACAACTTCTCTGTCGAGCTTCCCTCCTCGGCTCGATAGAATGCGGCGGCATCGGACACACTCCGGGGAAGATCTGCGAACGCTCCTGGAGAGCTCCGGATTCGGGTAAGTAACAAGTAACTCACGTTTATGTGTTTGCTTTGCATAAAGAATGCCTTACCCGCCGCTATCTTCTTCACCTCATCCAACTCCTGAAGGGTCTTCTGGGATTCGGCCTTAGCAGACTTGGCATTTTCAATAGCTACCGCGAGCTCGGACGCTCGCGTCTTTGAGTCAAGCTCCAAACTCTCATGTTTCTCCATGAGAGCCTGGAGCTCTTGCCGCACCTTGCCAACCTCGGCCTCATACTTCTCCCGCTCGGTGCGCTCCAAGGCCGCCCTCTTCCCGGCCTCGACCAATGCTTGCTTAAGGGTCGCCACTTTAGACGTGGCCCCTACAATAGCCACGATAATCCTGTCATTCTTTGCAATTGCACCTTTATATATATATATTTAAAAAACAAGGTATTTCTTACCTTCATTGTCCTCCTGCTGCTTCTTGGCACGCCCGAGCTCTTGCTCGGACCGCTTGAGGTTCTGCTTCAGCGTATCCACTTCTGCAGTCAGTGCAGTGAACGCAAGCAGAGAAGCCTGCATATGCATATTGACTCATTTTTGTTAGACTCCTGCGAATTTTATTTGATCTCTATTCGGCTTTTCTTCCCGAACGCCAAACAGAGCATCAGGGGCTACTATCTATGTGGTAATATTATTTACACATTCTTTACTTACCTCAAAGCCTGTTAAAAGGCTAGTACAAGCTTCAGGCAGTCCGCTCTTGGCGGACTGAACCTTCTGGACCAACGCACTCATAATAGTGCGGTGCTCCTTGTCGATGGAGGCGCCTTGGAGCGCCTCCAATATATTGTCCGGTGCCTCCGGTTGGACGGGGGCCACCGGCATGGTGGACTTACTCCTCTTGGAAGGAGGTCCCCCGCCGGACTCTGGAACCTTTGAAGGTTCCGGAGCGGTGTCCGGCCTAGAGCCAGACTTGGAGCCCTGGGGGGTTCCACCCCCTTTACTCCTAGAGTCCGGGAGGTCGCCTTGCGGCGCCTCCAGGACCACCTCCTCCCGGCTTGGAACCTGTTGGGACAACACTTCCGAGTCATCCGTAGGGCGGGGGGAGGAAGCCGACGGAAGCGAGTTCACATCCGACGAGTCCAGTGAGCCGCTCTACGACGTGTCGAGCCGGTCTTTGGGTGGGCTGCATAAACATATTCGACGTAAGGGAAAGCTGTGCAATAAACGAATACTATGAATTACTCTGGTATCCGGATACTTACGATTTTGCCAGGGGCTTGGCCCTGGGCTGCCACTCCTCTCCACCATCGTCGGCGTCGGTGGAGTAGTCCGGAGGAAGGGTTTTCCCCTTCTTGGACCCTCTGGCCTCCCCAGAGAGGGCGGCCTTCCTTTTCTTCTCTCCTCCCGCTGGAGGGGGAGAGGTTTCTTCTTCTTCCTCCTCGTCTTCACGGGAGGAATGCGCCTCAGAACCATTGGATGACGGGTCCGACACCTCCTAGCGCCGGGCACTCTTTCGAGTCCCCGCAGCCTTTTTTGCGGCCTTCTTCTCCGGCACCACGTAGGGTGCCGGAACCAGCAGCTTCGCCAAGCGAGCGTCCGCTGGGCCTTCGGGCAAAGGAGCCAGACAGTTGATCTGTCCAGATGTCACCTGCCAATCCTGTCAAAGGTAAGGGAGCTTAGATCCCGCATGGAGTCAAACTATGAAAAACTGATACCCTGTAAAAGGAAAAAACAGCTTACCGCGAGAGCATGACGCTGCGCACTGAATCCGCGATCCTCGGTAGCGGATGTGGGAGCCTCGGCGCCCTTGAAAAGCACCTTCCAGGCATCTTCGTATGTCGTGTCGAAGAGCCTGCTTAGAGTTTGGTGCCGCGCTGGGTCGAACTCCCGCAGGTTGAAAGCCCGTTGTTGACACGGGAGGATCAAGCAGATGAGCATAACCTGGACTACGTTGACAAGTTTGAGCCTCTTGTCCACCAGGGTTTGGACGCATGTTTGGAGTCCGGTCAGCTCTCCCTTCTTGCCCCACGACAGGCCCGTCTCCTTCCAGGAGGTGAGTCGCGTAGGGGGTCCAGATCGAAACACAGGGGGTGCGACCCATTCGGCGTCGCGCGGCTCGGTGATGTAAAACCACCCCGATTGCCACCCCTTCAGGGTCTCCACAAACGAGCCCTCGAGCCATAGGACGTTGGCCATCTTGCCCACCATGGCGCCTCTGCACTCTGCCTGGTTGCCGTGCACCACCTTCGGCTTGACGTTGAAAGTCTTGAGCCATAGGCCAAAATGGGGGCGGATGCGGAGGAAGGCCTCGCACATGATGATAAACGCCAGGATGTTGAGGACAAAGTTCGGGGCCAGATCGTGGAAATCCAGGCCGTAGTAGAACATGAGCCCCGGACAAATGGGTGGAGAGGGAAGCCCAGTCCGCGGAGGAAATGGGGGAGGAACACCACCCTCTCATGGGGCCTAGGGGTGGGGATGAGCTGCCCCTTTTCGGGAAGCCGGTACACAATGTCGTTAGACATGTATCCGGCCTTCCTCAGCTTTTTGATGAGTCCCTCCGTGACGGAAGAGACCATCCACTTGCCTCCCGCTCCGGACATGGCTGGAGGAGGTTGAGGTGGGGAGTGCGGACTTGGGCGCTGGAGCTCGAGTGCGCAAGAATGGATAGGCAAAGGAGGAAGAAGGCGTAGGTGAAAGGGTGGATCCTTATCCCCTTATATGGGTGGACGCAACTACATGTCCCACCAGCCTGGTAAAACTCGCTTATCTCCAAGCACCGTAATCAATGGCGCGGTTGGGTTACCCACGCTCGTATTCATTAGAATCCCGGAATAAGGGGACATGATCTCTGCTTTAACAAGACGTGCCAAGGAAACCGCCTCGCATGATGCGCTGAGGTGGGATAATGAAATGACTCGGATAAAGGCTTGGCCGTGGTGTGTCACGCTAAGGAATACGTCAGCAGATTAGATTTGTGTAAATATTATTCTCTCTATGGCAATATGTGGAAACTTATTTTGCAGAGCCGGACACTATCTTTGTGTTCAAAATCTTCTATGAAGTACCTGGAGGGGGAACCCGCCTTGCAATGCCGAAGACAATCTGCGCACCGGACTCGTCGTCATTGAAGCCTGGTTCAGGGGCTACTGAGGGAGTCCTGGATTAGGGGGTGTCCGGATGGCCGGACTATACCTTCAGCCGGACTCCTGGACTATGAAGATACAAGATTGAAGACTCCGTCCCGTGTCCGGAAGGGACTTTCCTTGGCGTGGAAGGCAAGCTTGGCGATACGGATATGAAGATCTCCTACCATTGTAACCGACTTTGTGTAACCCTAACCCTCTCCGGTGTCTATATAAACCGGAGGGTTTTAGTCCGTAGGACAACATACACATCAACAATCATACCATAGGCTAGCTTCTAGGGTTTAGCCTCTCCGATCTCGTGGTAGATCTACTCTTGTACTACCCATATCATCAATATTAATCAAGCAGGACGTAGGGTTTTACCTCCATCGAGAGGGCCCGAACCTGGGTAAAACTTCGTGTCCCTTGCCTCCTGTTACCATCCGGCCTAGACGCGCAGTTCGGGACCCCCTACCCGAGATCCGCCGGTTTTGACACCGACACCTAGTTTATGCGTTGCTTCGTAAGGGGCTGATTTGGATCCATATGTTTCATGCTATGGTTAGGTTTACCTTAATACTTTTGTTGTAGTTGCGGATGCTTGCAATAGAGGTTAATCATAAGTGGGATGCTTGTCCAACTAAGGACAGCACCCAAGCACCGGTCCACCCACATACCAAATTATCAAAGTACCGAACACGAATCATATGATCGTGATGAAAACTAGCTTAACGATATTCCCATGTGTCCTCGGGAGCGCTTTACATCATATAAGAGTTTGTCCAGGCTTGTCCTTTGCTACAAAAAGGATTGGGCCACCTTGCTGCACTTCATTTACTTTTGTTACTTGTTACTCGTTACCAATTATCTTATCACAAAACTATCTGTTACCTATTATTTCAGTGCTTGCAGAGAATACCTTGCTGAAAACTGCTTATCATTTCCTTCTGCTCCTCCTTGGGTTCGACACTCTTACTTATCGAAAGGACTATGATAGATCCCCTATACTTGTGGGTCTTCAGGACCTCAACTCCAACTCTTTATATTTGCTTTCGGGAAAAAAAATCAGAGAAAAGGATTCATCACGTTTTACGATATGGAGCCGCCGCCAAGCCCTAAAACCTCTCGGAGGGCTGATCTGGAGTCCGTTCGGGGCTCCGGAGAGGGGAATCCATCACCATCGTCATCATCAACCATCCTCCATCACCAATTTCATGATGCTCACCGCCGTGCGTGAGTAATTCCATCGTAGGCTTGCTGGACGGTGATGGGTTGGATGAGATTTATCATGTAATCGAGTTAGTTTTGTTAGGGTTTGATCCCTATTATCCACTATGTTCTGAGATTGATGTTGCTATGATTTTGCTATGCTTAATGCTTGCCACTAGGGCCGAGTGCCATGATTTCAGATCTGAACCTATTATGTTTTCATCAGTATACGAGAGTTCTTGATCCTATCTTGCAAGTCTATAGTCACCTACTATGTGTTATGATCCGGCAACCCCGAAGTGACAATAATCGGGACCACTCCCGGTGATGACCGTAGTTTGAGGAGTTCATGTATTCACTATGTGTTAATGCTTTGGTCTGGTACTCTATTAAAAGGAGGCGTTAATATCCCTTAGTTTCCGCTAGGACCCTGCTGCCACGGGAGGGTAGGACAAAAGATGTCATGCAAGTTCTTTTCCATAAGCACGTATGACTATATTCGGAATACATGCCTACATTACATTGATGAGTTGGAGCTAGTTCTATGTCACCCTAGGTTATGACTGTTACATGATGAACCGCATCCGGCATAATTCTGTATCACCGATCCATTGCCTACGAGCTTTCCATATATTGTTCTCCGCTTATTTACTTTTCCGTTGCTATTGCTATAATCACTACAAAACACCAAAAACATTACTTTTGCTATCATTACCTTTTGCTACCGTTACCACTACTATCATATTACTTTGCTACTAAACACTTTGCTGCAGATATTAAGTTTCTAGGTGTGGTTGAATTGACAACTTAGCTGCTAATACTTGAGAATATTCTTTGGCTCCCCTTGTGTCGAATCAATAAATTTGGGTTGAATACTCTACCCTCGAAAGCTGTTGCGATCCCCTATACTTGTGGGTTATCACCCCCCTCTCTCGTGACGCCTCGCCAACACCCCGTCGCAGGGCTCCCCCATCACCGCGCGGCCGCACCGTCCTGCACCCGACGCGCCCAGGACTGTGCCCCGACACTCGACGCCGCAGCCGCCCGGATCGCCACCTCGTCGGACGTCATCGCCGCCTCCTCCCCTTCGTCGAACCGTCCCCGTCGTCCTCCCCACGCCCTGCTGCCCAGTCCCCTACGCCCCATGGCGAGGCCCCGCTTCCCCCCGCTCACCGCGCAGACGCCCGCCCCGCTCACCTGCCGCGTCGCTCGTCCCGCGCCGCTACCCTGTTCACCGCGCCTCCTCTGCTCGCCGCCTTGCTGCCCTCCTGCCTGCGCCGCTGGCCTCGACCCGGCCTCCCGCAACCCTCCCTGCTCCAGCCGACCTCGCGGGCCCCGCCCATGGCCCTTGCTCGAAGGCCATCGCACGCCTGCCGCCTGCCCAGCGGGCACACACCCCTCCGCTGCCCCCTACCGTGCTCGACGCCGCGCCATCGCCCCCGCACTCCTGCACTAGACCTCGCCTCGCATGCGCACGCCCACGCTTGCGCGTGGCCGCGCCCCGTCACCTCTTACGCCTGCTCGCAGCTCGCCGCGCGCATGGCCCCGCTTCGCCGGTGCTGCGGTGGCCTTACCGGCCCACGCGCCCACAGCTCCCCCTCTCGTTCGCAGCATTGCCCCCAGAGCTCCCGCGCACGCGCAACCCTCCGCCGGTGTCGCCCTTCGCCAGCACCGCCCACTGCTTCCCCCTGGACCGCGCGCTCCGGCGCCCGCCACATGCGCCTGCACCACCGAGGCAAAGCCCCGATTAGCCCAGCGCCCGCACCTGCTAAGCGGCGCACAGTAGGCCTCCCCTGGCCACAGACACGTGGGGCCCAGCCCCAAGGACGTTATAAAAAAGGATTTTAAAAAAATAAAATAATAATAATTAATTGATTAACTAAATTAATTAACTAAATTAATTATGTTTAATTAACCTAATTAAGTATTGTTAATTAACTAACAGTCAATGACAGTGGGACCCACTTGTTAGGTTAACCAGGTCAATGCTGAATGGCCTGTTGACTTTGACTGGCCCCACGAGTCAGTCTCTGCTGAATGGGCAGTTGACCAAGTCAACTAGGCCTACTGGTCAGCCACACAAGCTCTTCTGTGGGTACACTTTTGCGTACCCATAGCAATTTAACATTTAATTTTTGAATTAAAACAATTTAGAAAATGTTTTAAAAACTTTAAAAATTAATATAAAATAATCCGTAACTCGGATGGAAAAACTTTGTACATGAAAGTTGCTCAGAACGACGAGACGAATCCGGATCCGTAGCCCGTTCATCCGCCACACATCCCTAGCATAGCGAATACGTAACTTTCCTCCTCCGGTTCATTTGTCCGAAAACGCGAAACTCCGGGGATACTTTCCCGGATGTTTCCCCCCTTCACTGGTATCACCTCCTACTGCGTTAGGACACACCTGGCATCGTTACTTATCATGTCATGCATCGGTATGCATCTGTTTGCATTGTATTCATTGTTTCTTCCCCCTCTTCTCTCTGGTAGACTATGAGACTGACACTGCTGCTGGTGCCCCGATCGACTACGTTGTTGACGACCCCTACTTGCCAGAGCAACCAGGCAAGCCCCCCCCCCTTGATCACCAGATATCGCCTATTCTTCTCTCTACTGCTTGCATTAGAGTAGTGTAGCATGTTACTACTTTCCGTTAATACTATCCTGATGCGTAGCCTGTCTTTGCTACTACTGTTGTTACCTTTACCTGCAATCCTAAATGCTCAATATAGGATGCTAGTATTCCATCAGTGGCCCTACATTCTTGTCCGTCTGCCATGCTATACTATCGGGCCATGATCACTCGAGAGGTGATCATGGGTATATACTTATATACATAATATATGATACCTGTGGTGACTAAAGTCGGGTCGGCTCGTAGAGTACCCACGAGTGATTCATGGATTGGGACCGAAAGGACGTTTGTACTAACGGCCCTCTGAGTGGACCTTTGTGGCAGAGTGACAGGGCAGGTTGAGACCACCTAGGAGAGAGGTGGGCCTGGCCCTGGTCGGCGTCCGCGGTTAATTCAATTAACACGCTTAACGAGATCTTGGTATTTGATCTGAGTCTGGCCACTTTCCTATACGCACTAACCAACTACGCGGGAACAGCTATGGGCACTCGACGTCGTGGTCGGCTAAAACCTTCGTGAAGTCAACGACTGAGTGGCGCGCGCCGGATTGGACCATAAGTGTTAGGACCGGGTTTTCGGGATATTAATTTCCCAGAAAAATGGCCCTTGTGCTCACCAGCCCCAAGATTACTGTTAGCTGAGGAGGCACCAACTTGATATAGAAAATCCAAGCAAAAATACAAGATATGTAGTACAAGACCATTCTGGCCTATGAGTACAACAAATGGTTTCTAGTGGTTGATGGCGGAAGCGGTTTGCCGATCATCAACGTCTATGGGACTCCATTTCCCACAGGAACAGCTGACCTAGATAACTCCTATCTTCACGAGGCTGCTATCATCATTGCGTAGGCTCCGGGGTTGTCATCGCGACGCTCCTCTCCATGCAAGAAATCTGGCCAAGACAATAGCCAGGGACAAGCCAGTGAGTACTTTTGAATGTACTCGCAAACATTATGAACACAGGTATAATATAACAAATGATAATCATGCTCTGAAATATTTTATGATCTCACGTTAGTCACAAAATAAACATCTAGGATGCACGCAAGCAGGTTATTCACATACAACATGAATATGTAATAAGGGAGTAGAAAAGGGATGCACCAATCGGGTGTCTGAAGCGACGCCTCGAAAGGTTAATAATATAAAGCATGCCTCAGTCGGGCGTCTGAGCGACGTCACATAAAGGGCTTATAAAGGAAATAAGCAGCAAACATGCCACAGTCGGGCGTCTATGCGACTCCACATAAAGGGCTTATAAAGTAAGTAAATAACAAGCATTCCACAGTCGGGCGTATCAGCGACACCACATAAAGGGCTTATAAAATAAATGAATAACAAGAGTGCCACAGTCGGGCGTCTCCGCGACACCACATAAAGGGCTTATAAAGTAAATGAATGACAAGCATGCCACAGTCGGGCGTCTCCGCGACACCACATAAAGGGCTTATATGAGAGTAATCACAGTGAACATCCAGGAGGTAGAACCGTCCTGGGGATGCTCAATGATTCAAATAATGTAAATGGTTAGTTCATAATAATAATAATCATAGTCATCACGAGTCACAAGTCATGATCCATGTTCTAGTTTAGCAATTATTCCTCCGAATACCGACACTAAGACCGACACTTGACCCATCCCAGATTGTAGTCCTTAACCATGGACACGGCTATTCGAATAGATACAATCTCTGCAGAGGGTGTACTCTTTACCCACGAGTAACAGATTCCTTTAGTCCATCGGGACTAATTCCGTCTACGGTCTTTTAATTGAAAACACACCTGACTGCACACACCAGCCTAACTTACCGATGTCTGGAATCACCCACAACACCCGTTAAGCGAAACTCTAAGTGGGGAGGCTACAACCTCGACTACCATGGGATCACAAAATTTATAACGCGCGCAAACTAGGGGAGCTACCCCCTTCGGCTCCAACCGAAACACCCATGCCCCCGGACCAGGTGGCATGCCTACCGGATGCAGCCGGTATCTTCCACCATGGCCTCTCTGTATGGTGTGTGCTAGGAAGGGGTTGACAACTGACTGAGCCGTACCCAACCTATGGTAGGGACAAGTGGTAGTACGAGACAAGTATGGGAGTTACTGGAACAAGACTCGATATATGGTCGACTCAGGAGGTTAAAGCATTACCTGCATGATAAGCATAATAAGTATATTTCATACCAATCAGACGGAATCACCGCTCATCGTACCCCACCATGCCTTACCGGACATAACCGTCTCGACGAAGAACTAGGGACAAGCTCGTGTCTACCCAAGACAGAGGCTTTCCCGGATTCCTTCCGGTGGGCATGAAAGGCATAAGAGGGTGATTACTATCACAAGCAACACATAATAATATTATGCCAGGGTTCAGAATGCCTGCCTTCAAAAGTATGCAAGAGGGGGTGCACTTTTTGAAAGTTGTTTCCCTCTCAAAAATCCTATTTAAGAGAAATTCAAATTAACATATAGTTTCAAAACAGTACAAAAAGTTGTTTGATTTTTTTTCAAATAAATATGAAAATAAACTAGACAAAATTTGAGAAACAACAGAAAAAGAATCAAATCAATTGGACTTATATTCAAAAAGTTATAGCTAGTCAAAGTTTAGTCAAAACTCTGTTTTTAAATAAAACAGAAAAAGAAAATGTTTCGAATAAGGATACGTTTTCGAGACGGAGGATACATACTTCTGGGTTTACGCCTACACTTAAACCAGCGCGGGCCGGCTCGGGGTCAGTGACAGTGGGTCGGGGCCCACTGGTCAGGTTTGACCAGTCGCCCACGCCTCCCTCTCCTCTGGCCGAGCAAAGGCGGGCTCCGACGATCGCCGTCGACGAACGGCGGCTCCCCATGGCATTTCAAGTGCAGGGATGGATCCGCCAGTCCAGGGCGGTCCTCTTGGTGGTCGACAGGCTGGCGGGGACGAAGGGAGTCGCCGGCAGCGAGCTCTGCGGCGGACGGCGCCTCGGGAGGATTTGGGGTTTCGAGCTATGGTGGTTCTTGATCGCGTTTGAGAGGTGGGGTGGCTCCGCAAGGTTCATGGGAGTTGAACGGTGGCACCGGATGGACGGGGGAGGTCCTGCTTGTGACAAATTGAACTGGAGCGTGGCGGCGGCTGAACTGGCCAGAGATGAGGAAGACGGCCTCCCTCCGTCGATGGCTGGCTATGGGAGCGCTAGGGGGATGGTACGAGGTTGCCTGAGGGTCTGGACGAGCTCGGGGCTCCTTTTTATAGCGTGACTAGGTCGGTTCCGCGGCGTTCGTGGATAGGATCGACGATGGCAGTGGATAGGAACAGTGAACCGCCGTACTGTAGCTTGCAGCACGACGTGTCGAGGCTAGGGATGGCGGCAGAGGCTAGCAGATGAGCGGGCACTACTTCAGGGGCGAGCTGGCGAGCGAGAGTGGCTCGGGCGGTGCCGTCCATGGCAGGAGCCTGCTATGGCCGGCCGCTAGCTGCCAAGGCCGACCTGACGGCGGCGCTATGGGGCTCCAGGGGCGGCCTAGAGGGTTCTAGTGAGCGGGCGCGGCCGGGGTGCGGCCATGTGGGTGAGCAAAGTCCAGGGGCATGACGCGGCGGCTCGGCTGCGCGCGCGTGCAAAACGTGCGCTCTGGGCGCGCCGAGAGCACGCACGCTACGTGTTCGGCAAAATGACAAGGCGTGCCAGGAGGCTTGGATGGGGCTGGGGATTAACAGATCTAGGTTAGAGGTAGCTAGGAGCTTAGTAGACATGCTAGTTAGGCAATGCAAGTAGGTCCAATGTGCAAACTAAAAACCATGTCAAATCTGACCATGCACACAAGGTGCTTGACAGAAAGCTATGGTCATCTAAGCATCTCTTGGGGTGGCCAAAAACTCCAGATCATAGTCTCTTTAGATGACCAAGAGGGTGGCAAGGTTAGTTTGACAAGAATAAAAACTTTTTAGTGCAAGTTTTTGAGAAAGCCAAATCTGGACAGAATGAAAAGGGCATTATTGCATGGACCAAAAATACTCCAATGGGTCCAAGCTCCTGGACTTAAGGGTTTGGTAGGGTGGACTATAAGCAGGAAAAAGCTCATGGGCACTAGAGCAAAATAAATTAGGGTTGCAGTAGAAAATGCCAAATTGGACCAGAGAGCAAAAGAGGATGGTTTGCTCAAAATTTTCAAAGAACATTAATGGGTTTTTGTATAAAGTTGAATTATACACTACTACTAACATCCCCTAATTTTGGTGGAAACTTTAAAGAAATATTTAAATAGGTTGTAGTGCAATTTTACAAACTGGATCAGACTTGAAAATTTGGGGTAGAGCTCACAATTTCCAAATGACTAAAAGAGATTTTTGCATAAAAGTGATGTGGGAGCATCCCATGACATCTCCAAATTTTGCTGAAACTTATAACTAATTTTATCAAAGGGTTGTAGTGCAAAACAGGCTCCAAAACTCATGAAAAATCATTTTTAAAGCAATAAAGCTCAGGGAAAATAATTATGCAAATAAATCCACTGATAAAAGAAATGTTTTTCTTGAGAGGGTTAACAGGCCCAACAATATTTTTGAAAAGTTTTCACTTGGGGTGAAAACTCCACAATATCAAGGAAAAATGTGGTTCTGAAATCAAAAGATAATTCCACAGAAATGAAAATTTAATTTCTTGGCAAAATTTTAATAAACAAATCATGGTTAACAATTTTGGGGTGTTACAACACTACCCCCCTTAAGAAAAATCTCGTCCTCGAGATTGGCTAAGGGCTGCTTTGAAAAAGAATTACTCCTACTATCTCAAAGTAATATCACAAAAATAACCATCCTACTCATGCAGTAAAATGTTGCTACAGAGAATGGGCAAATAAGTGGTGCAAAACTACAGTGTGGAATACTGGCGCTGCGTGGAAAAAATCCATGGTTGGGGGAAACGAGAAATTTCTACTTTCAGTTACAGAAAATTTAGAATAAAATTCTAAATTTCTAAAATACGCTGGTCGTACCCGAGAGCACAATGCTCTCTCTGGCTGACAGGTGGACCCGGGGCCCACTGTCAGTCTCTTCTTCTACCTTTGGCTCTCTCTTCTTCCTCTCTCTCGCGCGCTTTCCCGTGCTTTCTTGACCGGCGACGTCTAGAGCATAGGGCATCTAGGCCGTACCACGGTAGTGCGCGGCGTGCTAGCTGTCGGTGCAGCATGCACTCACCTCGCGGGCCAGTGCGCTATCGGCATTGCTCGCGGATTCGCCTCCGAACACCGGCGATCGAGCGACGAGCGGCACTGGTGGACTTCGCCCACCGTACACCGATCTCGGGCTATAAAATGACCGAGGTGCTCCTTTCTTCTTACTCGCACCTGGCCTTGCTTCTCCTTCTCCTTCCTTCTCCTCCATTTCTGCTTGCAGGAGCTCGAGACGAGGCTCTAATGGCGGAGGTGATGCCAGACTGGTACATGATCCTGGTGTGCGGAGGGTTGGCGACATTGCTGGGGTTCTCTGTGCTCTTGTGCGCGATGATCCTCGATGATCATCGTGATGCTGCTGCTCGAGTGTTAGCTCTCCGCGATGGCGGCGATCATGAGGATTAGGTGCTGGTGTCCGGTGCTGACTACTGTCGGTGTGCTGCAGGCAACTTGCACCCGATTAATAACCCACAAATCTTTCTTTCAGAGATTGTGGTGTGTTAGGGAGGAAATCAATTAGATGCAACATGTGCACACGGATTTGCAATTAGTGCACGTGGTCGAGTGGTTGTGAGACCGCTGTCGTGGTGCTGCGAAAATAAAAAAAATCTATGTCATGAAGAGATGTATGCTGCAACAACTCAGAAAAAAATCTTACTTCCGAAATTACCGAGAGCGACGACAGTTAACCAAAATTAACAGCAGTAAAAACTACTTCATATTAACTGAAACCAATCATTTAATTCGTCGCACAAATCTAGGATACCACGCATAAGTTGAACACATAAATAAATGCTGGGACAATAAACATAGCAGTGACGCCTACAATGAAAACGTAAATAGACAAGGTCTTGAGAAAACGTCTCTGGCACTGGGGCACACTCTTCTTCTATCGGGGAAGCGGATTGACTAGTCGATGAATGCGTCTCTCCTGGTCTGGCCTCAGTGGCCTGCCAATGGCGATCTGAGGGTTTAAATCAGCGAGGCTCTAGATAACCCATTACTCGCTGGGTCAAACGCTCTTGAGCGATGACATACTGGGCAAGGTTGGCCAGTACTGGGTCTCTCTCGATTCGTCCACCGGGGAACGATGCTACTTCTCCGGGTGCTGCACGACTCGGGAAGTAATAATACCCTCGTTCGCTGGCATAGGGTACCGTGAATCAAAGGCGAGCAAGCTATTATGGCTCAGTTACCTCGCCCCAATATGAACCAACAGCCTGCCCAGGTGACTCGGCAGGATTTCATGCGCCGCAACCCAACTGTGTGCCACAGCTCAACTCACCCTCTGGATGCTGATGACTGGCTCCGTGACATCACCTATGAGATGGAATCTGCTGATGTAGCCCCTGCCAGCTATGTCACCTTTGCTTCATTCTTCCTGAAAGGACCCGCTGCTCAATGGTGGGACAGCCACAGGCGTACTCTACCGGTTGGAACAATCATCACAAGCTGCTTTCCGTGCCCGCTTCATTCCTCAGGGAGTCATGGACCGGAAGAAGCGCGAGTTTCGCAACCTCACCCAAGGCAACAAAACTGTGGAAGCTTATCAGCGGGAGTTTCTGGACTTGTCCTGCTATGCTGAAGAAGACATTGCAACTGATGCACGTAGACAGGAGAAGTTCCGTGATGTCCTTCAAGATGACATCAAGCTCGCACTTCTAGTGCATGACTTTGCTGATTTCGCCACCATGGTGAACAAGGCCATCAATGTCGAAACTGGTCTGCAGGAACACCGGAGCTCTCACAGGCGCAACCGTGACACGAGCTCATCTTCGGGCCCTTCCTCGCAGAAGCGTAGGATATGGATTCCCAACAGCATGTACCAGCCAACTGCACCTGCTCCAAGGCAGTCCTAGGATGCACCTTGTCTACCTCCTCCACCACCCAGAGCTCCTGTTCCCACTCCCAACAATGGTCTGTGCTACAAGTGTGGTCAACCAGGTCACCGTGCCAGGGACTGCTACCAAAATCAGAACCAACTGGCCCTTCCCGCAGCTGGTCGTGGAAGCAACCATCCCCGCAACACCAACGCCAAGTCTTATGGACGTGTTCATGCCAACCACGTTGTTCTCAATGAAGCTCAAGACCAGCCTGCTACTGTGATGTGTACACTCCTCGTTAATTCAGTACCTGCATCTGTTTTATTCGATTCAGGAGCATCGCATTCATTCATGTCAGAAGATTTTGCATACAAGCATGACGTTAAATGTGAGGAGATGAACACTTCGGTAGTGGTAAAAACCCCCGTGGGACAATGTCAAACCTCCATGGTTGGCATCGACGTCCCCGTGGAAATCAAAGGGCTGGAATTCTATGCCTCTCCCATTATCTTGAAGTCGTCTAACATCAACCTCATTTTGGGGATGGATTGGTTGAAAGCGCATACTGCTTCTATAGTTTGCGCCACTAAGACCGTCCATCTACTACACCCTTCTGAGGAAATAGTTACTTACCGGGCTCATCTGGTGCAAAATGCCGAGGCTAGACTTTATGCCTTGAATGCATTGAACGCTGCACCACTCGAGGGCATTGAAAACATTCCCGTCGTTCGCGAATTCCAAGACGTCTTTCCGAAAGAACTTCCCGGGATTCCCCCCACTAGAGCTGTCGAATTCATCATCGACTTGAAACCAGGCACCACTCCTATAGCCAAACGACCCTACAAGATGCCGCCGCATGAACTCATTGAGCTTAAGGAGGAAATCGACAAATCTCTTTGCAAAGGTTTCATTCGCCCTAGTTGCTCTCCTTGGGGAGCACCTTCTATCTTTGTTAAGAAGAAGGATGGGACGAATCGATTAGTCCAAGACTATCGCCCTATTAACCAAGCCACTATCCAGAACAAATATCCCCTCCCTCGGATCAATGATCTTTATGATCATCTAGATGGTTCATCAGTGTTCTCTAGAATCGACTTGAGGTTGGGTTACCACCAGATCCGTGTTCGTGAAGAGGATATCCCAAAGACCGCCTTCGTGACTCGATATGGATCATACGAGTACACCGTCATGTCATTCAGCTTAACGAATGCTCCGGCCACCTTTTCTCGTCTGATGAACTATATATTCATGGATTACCTCGACAAGTTCGTCGTGGTTTATCTGGATGATATCCTTGTATTTTCCAAGAACAAAGAAGAACATGCTGAACACCTTCGTCTTGTGATGGAAAAGCTTCGAGAGCATCAACTCTACGCTAAGTATTCCAAGTGTGAATTCTGGATTCTCGAAGTAACCTATCTTGGGAATGTCATCTCCAAGGATGGTATTGCCGTCAACCCTGAATGAGTCCAGGCTATTCTCGATTGGACTCCTCCGAAGAATGTCAAGCAAGTCAGAAGTTTTATCGGTCTCACCAGCTATTACCGTCAATTTGTCGAGAACTTCTCCAAGATCACCAGGCCTCTGACTAACCTGTTGCATAAGGGCGTCAAGTTCCAATGGACAAACAAGTGTCAAGAAAGTTTCTAGGCACTCAAAGATAAGTTGACTTCTGCCCCAGTGCTTGCTCCACCTGATACTAAGAAGGATTTCGTCATTTACTGCGACGCTTCCCGTCAAGGATTAGGCTATGTCCTAATGCAAGAGCGCAGAGTGATTGCTTATGCCTCTCATCAACTATGCCCTCACGAAGAAAACTACCCAGTTCACGACCTCGAGCTTGCTGCTGTCATTCATGCACTGAAGCAGTGGTGACATTACCTTCTCGGTAATCGTTGCGAGATCTTCACTGACCACCAAAGTCTAAAGTATCTTTTTACTCAGCCAGACCTGAACCTTCGTTAGCAGAGATGGATGGAGACTGTTGCAGACTTTGATTTGGGTATTTCCTATACCCTAGGCAAGGCTAATGTAATGGCTGATGCCTTGAGCCACAAGTCTTACTGCAACCACCTCCAGGTTCGAAAAGTTCAGCCCTCGCTTGTCGAAGAATTTAGAAAGCTAAACCTTCATATTATCCCTCCTGCTGCACTCGCTCCCCTCCCCTAGAGTTCCAAAAGATGAATCTTCATGAAGAAAAAGGGCCCCTTCGAATGGATTGAAGAGGCCGACAAGGCATTCCAAGACCTCAAGAGGTACCTTACCAGCCCGCCAGTGATGGTAGCTCCGCGTCCTCGGGAGCCCCTAGTGCTCTACCTTGCGGCCACCCCCTACTCCGCTAGCGCAGCCCTGGTGGCGGTCAGGGAGGAGCGCTATGCCATGGCCGCATCGACCATCCGAACTGAAGCAAAGCAGAGCCAGGAGGGCCTCGCGAAGGCCGCAACCGCAGCTGGAAAGGAACAACCACAACAGGAGAATGCACCCGGAGCAAAAGAGGCCTCTTCAGGTGACCAATCACTAGGGGCTCCGTCGTCTCAAGAGACGCTTCGACCTCTGGGGGACGCAAGCTGCGCCAGCACCCTCAACCTCGTCAAGCATCCCATGTACTTCGTCAGCATGGTGCTATGGGACGCAAGGGCACGGTACCCCATGCCTCAAAAACTCCTCCTCGCGCTACTAGTGGCCTCACGCAAGATGCGCCACAACTTCCAAGGCCATCCCATCAAAGTCGTCTCAGCATACCCCTTGGAAAGAGTACTCAGGAGCCCCAACTCAGCTGGGAGGGTTGCTGAATGGAACATTGAACTGCAAGCATTTCAGCTAGAATTCAGTATGACCAGAGTCATCAAGGGAGCCGCACTTGCGGATTTTGTGGCAGAATGGGCAGATGCGCCGGGTCTCGAGGAAGGCAAAGACCAATCACTTTCCCCGGGAAGTGAAGCACCAGACGGCTGGGTCATGTACTTCATTGGGGCGTTGTCAGCGTTCTGGGAATGGGGGTCCCCAGACTTGCCTGCCTGCGGCCTGCGGCGTCGCTCAAAGGGGGGCCCAGCACGACCCATCTTCATCAACACAGACCCAAGATCCTCGCGAGGGGCCAAGCCTCGCGGGGCGGATGACACGGAGCTTCCTCAGGCACGGCCTTGTCAGGCTGGCTCGCGAGGAGGCGGAGAGATCAAGGCGGTGTACCTCATGAGGTGCCCATGACGCAAGCCATGACGACCAAGGGCGCCAGGTGGGTGCCAGCCCGCGCAGTGTCCTCCTTTCCCCTTTGGTGCAAAGGGGGCAAGCGCAGTCGCGGAGTACCGAGGCACCAGGCAAAGGTTGCCATTTCGGTGCAACAAGACCAAGACCAGGAGGACCTCAAGACGGAGGTCATTGTGGAGCCCAAGACAACGTCACCACCAGAGCTTTGTGCAGGCGAAGACTACTTTTGTCAGGATAGCTGGTACTAGCTATCCCCCTTCAAATTAGCCCGCCATTGTTGGCTCCCTTCCCACTCGATATTTGGGAAGAGGACCAGGGCCTCTATAAATAGGACCAGCCACTCACGAGAGGTGGGGGGGGGGATGATCGAGAAGAGAGAGAGAGAGAGAGAGAGAGAGAGAGAGAGAGAGAGAAGGGTGACCGAACTCCTCCCAGTAGTTCATCCCCCCAGCCAAGAACAGCCCCTCGCGAGGCTGTTCTTCCTTGTATTGTTCATCATCATCAGCCCAAGAGGCAATCCACCACACCACACACTGGAGTAGGGTATTACACAACAACGGTGGCCCGAACCAGTATAAACCCTGTGTCTCTCATGTTGTTCTTTCCATAGCTCAGATCTTAGCGAGGCGGAGGGGCGCAAGTAGGTAGGAGGCGAAATCTCCGTGCGCACCCCAGTGTTCGAACCTCAAGGGTCTGCCGGAACCCGAAATCCGACATTTGACGCGCCAGGTAGGGGTGCGCCAGAGTTTTCTCTTCCGCCACCGCCACGGCCTGCCTCGCGATGAGTAGCGCGTCGCCCGCTCCGGCCGCCGGCGCCAGCACGGGGGCCAGGGAGCTCCGAGCCCTGGCCCCAAACCCTGCAACGGGTACAGTGGCTGGACAAGTTCAAGCCAACGACGCCACCGCGCTACGGCGGCGCGACAGATTCGCTGGCCTTCTTGCTGGCGAGCGAGGAGGCCCTCCTTGAAGCCGGAGGTGACGATAGGGTCGTGGCCAACTGGCTCCCCATGGCCCTCACCGGCGCTCCGCGCACATGGCTGCTCCACCTGCCGGCAGCCTCCGTGGCCTCTTGGGAAGAGCCCCGCAGCCTCTTCCCCGCCCATCGCGCTACACCAACACCTCCGGTCGTCGCGACCCTCCTGGGTGGCTTGCAGGCGCTGCCTACAAGTCACCACGTCAAGCCGTTCATCCGCCGGGTCAGCGCCGCTTCCACGCGGCAGGGGGCTCTCCCGGACCGGGCGGCGCCCGAGACCGGCCTGACCTTCAGCTCGGAGGACCACCCCTCCAACTCGGCATGCTCGGGTGCGCTCCCCATGCTGTGCACCCCCACCATCTGCCAGGTGGCCGTCACCAGAACTCTCATTGATGGCGGTGCGGGCCTCAGCGTGCTCTCGGTCGAGGCCTTCAACCTCCTCTGCCTACCCCTGGAACGGCTGCTACCCAGCCAGCCCTTCTCAGGCGTTGGGGGCGGATCATCCAGCTCCTTGGGACAGATCCGGCTCCCAGTAACCTTTGGCACCTACAACAACTTCCACACGGAGCTGGTCGACTTCGACATCGCCCCCATCGGCCTCCCCTACAACGCCATCCTTGGCTACCCAGTGCTGGCCCAGTTCATGGCCGCGACGCACCCGGCGTAAAACCTCACGAAGATGCCCGGGAGCAGCGGTGTCCTCACTGTGCACGGGGACACCGGAGACGCGCTGCGGGTGCTCAAGCTCGCCTTCAAGACGGCAGCATCGGCACAGCCCGCCGACTTGGAGACCCCCGAGCCCAAGGGGGCTGCACCCGCCAAGAAGAAACATTTGTTCACCCAAGACAAGACAGAAACCAAGCAGATACCCGTCGGTGAGGACGGGTCCACCAACGCCACTTTCACCATAGGCGCCAACCTCGAACCCGAGGAGGAGGAGGCCCTGGTCGGGTTCTTGCACGCAAACAAGAAGGTATTCGCTTGGGAGCCTGACCACTTGGCAGGGATCCCTAGAAGTGTAATCGAGCATCACCTCAACGTGTGCCCCAATGTGCGCCCTGTGAAGCAGAAGGCCAGGCGGCAGTCCACAGAAAAGCAGGCCTTCATCGTCTAAGAGACCCGCAAATTAGAAGCCGCTGGGGTCATTCGCGAGGTTCGATACCCGGATTGGTTGGCCAACCTTGTCGTCATGCGAAAGAAGGGAGGGAAGGAGCGCATGTGTCTCGACTTCACCAACCTCAACAAAGCATGCCCGCAAGATCCGTTGCCGCTCCCCCGCATCGACCAGATCATCGATTCCACCGCGGAATGCGACCTGCTATGCTTCTTGGATGCCTTCTCTGGGTATCACCAGATCAAGATGGCGGTAGAAGACGTCGAAAAGACAGCCTTCCTAACCCCGTGTGGGGTGTACTGCTACACATGCATGCCATTCGGGCTGCGTAACGCAGGGGCGACCTTTCAGCGGCTGATGCACATCACCTTGGGCCCGCAGCTCGGGAAGAATGTTGAAGCTTACGTCGATGACATTGTGGTAAAGTCTCGGGAGGCCGGAACCTTGATACAAGACCTGGAGGAAATCTTCGCGAGCCTCAACGCAGTGAACCTACGGCTCAACCCAGAGAAGTGTGTGTTCGGAGTCCCCTCGGGCAAGCTCTTGGGTTTCCTCGTGTCCCACCGAGGCATCGAGGCTAACCCGGAAAAGGTCAAGGCGGTGGAATACACGAGCCCACCAAAGACCCTTAGAGAAATGCAGAAGCTCACGGGGCGCGTGACCGCACTAGGGCGCTTCATCTCCAAGTTGGGGGAACGAGCGCTGCCCTTCTTCCAGCTAATGAAGAAAAAGGGGCCCTTTGAGTGGACTGAAGAGGCCGACAAGGCGTTCCAGGATCTCAAGAGATACCTGACCAGCCCACCGGTCATGGTGGCTCCGCGCCCTCAAGAGCCCCTGGTGCTTTACCTCGCCGCCACTCCCTACTCCGCCAGCGCAACCCTGGTGGCAGTTAGAGAGGAGGGTCGAATCAAAACCATAGCAGCAGCCCGGGACAAAGCAGAATAGGAACAAGGAAGGCCCACAGAAACCACCACCGCGGCTGAGGAGGATCAGCCGCCGCAGAGGAGTGCACCGGAGGCAGAGGAGGCCCCTCTCCCAGATGGCCAGTCTCAGGAGGCCTCATCGCCTCAAGAGGCGCCTTGGTCTCCAAAGGGAGCCGCCAGCACTGACGCACCCAACCTCATTGAGCACCCAGTGTACTTCGTCAGCACGATGTTGCGGGATGCAAGGGCACGATACCCCATGCCTCAGAAACTCCTCCTCGCGCTACTGGTGGCTTCGCGCGAGCTGCGGCACTACTTTCAGGGTCACCCCATTGTCACATCCCTAGCCCTACTTTGGCCTTGGACTAGCTTGGTGGTTGCATCATGTTTAAATTCAAATGAAATTTGAATTGAGGAATTTTCAAAGCCTCAGAATCCCTTTAAAAATGATCAAGATAAAATTGCTTCAAATAAGTCCAAGAAAATGTTCCTGTTATTCTCTGGAAATATTGGCAAGGGGTAAAATCCAAACCAATAATCTTGGTGTCTCAGAAACATTTATTTTGGGCATTTGAATTAAATCAATAGCTATTTGAATTGGATTTATATTTACTATTAACAAATATAGGTCCAATAATTCTGAAATATTTTTGTGGAGCTTTGGTTTAATTCTTTTAGCTTCTAAAAAAATATTTTCAGAAGCAACAAAACAGAATTGGTTTCAAACCAAATTCAAAACAAACCTGCAAAATAGAAAAAGAACAGAATTAGGAAAAAAGCAGAGAGAGTTGGCACTGTACCTGGCCACCTACCTGAAGCCGGCCCAGCCCACCTGGCCCCCTCTCCTGTCGCCTTCCTCCTTGCGCCAGTAGGCAGAGGGCGTGTGCCCGCGGCGCGCCGGCACGCGCGCGCCACCTCCACCCTGCCCTGGCCACCTCCTGCTTCCCCGACCCCTCTAGACGAGCGCCACGCAGCCCCTGGAACCCCCTCGCTCACTCTCTCGTCCCCATTCCCTCCTCTGGCTCCCTCTCTCTCCCACCGAGCGGAGCTCGTCGCCGCCGTACGCCGTAGACGCGGCCTCCGTGCTCCCCTCGCCTCCCCGACATGTCCACGAGCATCACCACGCCACCCTCGTCCTCTCCGTTCAGCCACGCCTCACCGGAGGCCTTGCATCGACGCCATCTTCCTTGTCTTCGTCGTCGGCCACCGGAGATGCCTTTCGCCGCCCCGCTCGCTCCGGTGCCTCTCCGAGCTCGCCGAGGCCACCGCTGCACCCGCTGTGAGCTCCTGTGTGGTTTCCCCCCTCTCCCCTGGCTCGTTTCCTTCCTCTAACACCGATGCCCGTCGGAACCAAGAGCTCTTCGCCGCCGGCCATGTCGCCGCCGTGGCCACCGTTGCCTAGAGTTGCAACCGAGCACACAGTCGTGCTCAGTGCACCCCCAGGAGGTCGTAGCACCCCTCTTTGCCTCCTGCCGTGCTCCCTAACCCCGAAACCCAGTTCGCCCGAACTCCGGCCGCCGCGGATGACCTCGCCGCCGTTAACCCCGGCCACCCCAGGCCAGGAAACCACCACCGTTCGACGCGCGCCACTGCGTGCGTTCGAACGCAACAAACCATGCTCAAAATGGTGCCCTGTAAGGCATTTCCGAGCTGCCCCGCCGTCTCTGTTGTCGCCGGCGGCTAAACGCCGGCGACCGCTGACCCGTCGACCGGCGTGGGTTGACCCACTGCCCGGTTTGACCTCCCCCTCTCTCTCACTGACCCACGGGCCCCGCTCGACTAATTACTTTAGTTAGCGCTAATTAGCTAGTTAGGTTAGTTGGGTTAGTCGCTGACCAGTGGGCCCAGCCCAGTTAGTTAGGGCTAACTAACTTGGTTAGTTGACTGGGTCACTGACTAGTGGGTCCCACTGGTCAGGTTTGACTTGCTCGACTCCTTTGACCTGCTGACGTCCCCCCGACGTCATGCTGACGCAATAAGTCCTTTCTGGAATTTAAATAAATCTTAAATGATTTATTTATTTTCAGAAAATGCCCAAAACTTCTAAAAATCATAGAAAATCAACCGTAACTCCAAATGAAATAAATTATATATGAAAAATTATCAGAAAAATTCAAGGAATCTGTTTATGGCATTTTCATGCATGTTAGAACAACTTATGACTGCTGTTTAGGCCAATTCATATAAATGAAATTTAAACTCTCACATATGGAGTTTGAATTTGAACCTAGGGTTCAAACCAACTCCATTTAACATGTTGCTAGTTGCATTAGCTCAAACCACAGCATATTGACATGTCATGATCATGCATCATACTGTGCATTGCATTGATTGTGTTTCCTTCTCTGTTGCCGGTATTTGTCCCCTTTCGATAGACGTGGTTTCGACGATGGGATCGGTGACACCGATGAAGAGTTATATTATCTTCAGAAGTTCCAGGCAAGCACAACCCCCTTGTTCATTCCGATACAAGCCCACTCTCTCGCTCCTGCTCTCTTTTACTGCATTAGGACAACAACGATTCATCTGTTACTTGTTGCGGTAGTTGAACCCCCTATCCTCTGCATGACCTGTCGTTGCCACAGTAAATAGATGAAACCCACTAGCATGAGTAGGAGTTGTTTGAGCCCTAATGTGCCTACTCATTCATGCTTGTTTGTCATGCCTGCTACTGCTTAGAGTTGAGTCAGGTCTGATTCATCGGGGATGGATCGGAGGTGTGTAAACATGTCCTACTGTGTGTGAGCTAAGTGTGTGAACACGTTTTGGTAAAGGTAGCGGTGAGAGGCCATGTAGGAGTACATGGTGGGTTGTCTCATTGAAACCGTCCTCAGGAACTGAGTTCTGTGTTTGTGATCCATGAAACAGCTACTACCACACGTTGGGCCCTAAAATATGACCCCGCTCGACTTACTGACCCCTCTCGTCCACTGTCCAGGAGTTGCAATTAGTTTCTGGTGTTTATAGGATATGTGTTGGCGGCCGTGCATAGCGCTGACCCTAGGGGTGGGCTATGATGCGGTAGATACACTGTGGCACGGTGTACCGGGCGCCCGTTTGGTGTCTCGGGAACCCTGCACACATCGTTTGGGGCTGTGAGCGAAACTCTGGCTGGATCTCCTCGCGGATGGAACTCGAATAGGCGATAAACCTGGACTAGAGACTTGTGTGGTTAGTCAGGTCATGGTCTACACCCACGTCGGCTTTCGCTTGAAGTCTGCCGAGCACATGTCGTGTGCAGACGCTAAGTGGTGGAAACATGTGTGACGAAGTACACCCCTGCAGGGTTATAAATGATCTATTCGAATAGCCGTGTCTGCGGTAAAGGACTTCTGGGTTGCCTATAATAGTTCATAGACAAATGAAAGTGGATACTCTAAAACTCGCAAGATAAGTGTGAGTGCTATGGATGGCCTTCTCGTAGGGAGACGAGGGCAGATCCATAGTGGTGTATTGATTGGTGAATATGTGGACTCGTGTGCGCCACCTCAAAAGAGTTGCTTGCAGTCGTAGTTCAGATAGCCACCAAGTCAAAGCTGGCTTGCTGCAGTTAAACTCCACCACCCCCTGGTTGATACCGATGCATATGTAGTTTAGTTCTGATGTAAGCCTTGCCGAGTACCTTTGTACTCATGTTTGCTTAATTTATGTTTTGCAGAGAGATTTCGGTCTCGCTAGTAGATCCGCATGGACTTCGACGTTTAGCTTGATACCTCAGCTACGATCTTGTGCCCTCGGCAGGATCTGGTAGATAGTCAGGCTTCTTAGCCTTTTTCCATTTGTAGATGTCTGTACTCAGACATGTTAAGCTTCCGCATGTGCTTGATTTATATGCTATGATTGTTGGGTCATGAGACCCATGTTTGTAATATCTCGCTCCTCGGAGCCTAATGAATAAATACTTGAGTTGTAGAGTTATGTTATGATGCCATGTTGTATTTACACATATCGAGCATATTGTGTGTATGATTGAAATGCTTGGTATGTGTGGGATCCGACTATCTAGTTGTTTATCCTTGGCAGCCTATCATATGGGGAAATGTAGTCTAGTGCTTCTGAGAGATAGTAGTCCGCTACAGCCCGGATCGCCGGAGTCCTGCTAGCCCAGCACTACTGCGGTCTGTGTCTGTCCCTTCGGGGAAATGTCACGCGGTGACTTCCGGAGTCCTGCCTAGCCTGCTACAGCCCGGGTTACCGGAGTCCTGTTTGCCCAGTGCTACAGCCCGGATTCACACGTTGATGACCGACATGCTCGATATGATTCATGTATGCCTGTCCTCATGGGTTAGTGCCGCTTTGGTTTCACGACTAGCCATGTCGGCCCGGGTTCTCTGTCATATGGATGCTAGCGACACTATCATATACGTGAGCCAAAAGGCGCAAACGGTCCCGGGCCAGGTAAGGTGGCACCCGTGGGAATACCGTGCGTGAGGCCGCAGAGTGATATGATGTGTTACATGCTAGATCGGTGTGACTTAGGATCGGGGTCCTGACAGCGTTGGTATCAGAGCCTGACTGCCTGTAGGTTTACCAAGCCAAACTGGTCGAAGTCGAGTCTAGAAATGATTTAGTTATGTAAGGGAATTGATTGTGGAAGGGAACGTAAGGCTCTTTTTACTCCTTGTCCTCATGACCTTCTGATCTGAGTCATCTTATCCTTTCTACGGGGATTAAGAATTAGGCCTTCTCATCTATCTATCAGGATGACGTGCTACTAATACATAGACTTATAGAATTGATAGATTCAAGCTTCAGTTCCGTTGCTACTACTTCCGTATGTTGACAGTTGATCTTAGAACCTTGATATTGTGTTGTTGAGTGGTTATGCCACCATTTTGCAGGATGTCTCAAATTATTTCGAGCATTTACAGCCGTTATGCTGTCCGAGTCATCCCAAGTTTCTAAACAGTCTGATGCATTTGCAAATCCCTTCTTTCCATTCTCGATGTTCCTTTGGGCCAGATTAACCACACTAATCGTCAAGTTGAGGTACTCCGTTGCCTCGGCATATATGTTGGAGCTATTATTATGACTCTAGGTGTCTTAGAGGATCACCTAGTAATCTAGCCATGTTTTGTGTTCCCAGTGTGATGATTCTGGCCGTCATTCTCGAAAGCATCCCGTGATGCTATTAGTTAATAGGCATTCTATTCCTGGGTTTTTGAACCCGAGATTCACCCTACTTACCTCATGTTGATAGTGGTGCTAGTTCCTTTAGGATATTAGTAGCCTTGCAACAGTCCTCAAGGTCCGTGGTATTTCCTTCTTCCAAATACCATGAACCATTAAGGCAGAAGTTATTTGAACCAAAAGCTCACAATCAGAATACTTTTGAGGAGTTCTCCATTCATAATTGTGATTCTGCCAGTTCTACCTTTCTGCATGGGTTATCCGGAAGAAATATGTTGAACTTGGTTCGACATACTAATCTATGCATCCATAACTCAGAAAGTTATATGTTCCTTGAGTTGACCCTCCTCAGCTGTATTCCGACCCTAGTCTATCAATTGATAGTCAGGAATACCATCAGAAGCAGTGCGGGCAGCAGCGACAAGGCAGCAGCCGACTAGGCGCGCGCGCAGCAAGCAGCAGTGCAGCAGGAGCAGCAGCTACGGAAGCAGGGGCATGGCCTAGGAGGACATACGCGCGCGAGGGCGCGGCCTGGTGTGCGCCCGGTGCGACAAAGGGATGGCCAGGGGGCGCACGGGAGCGGGGCAGGAGCAGCATGCAGAGGGCGGGAACGCGGCCGACTAGCACGGCGCGCGGGAGCACAGCCACGGGCGTCCGCGGCCACGGCGACCTTTAACTATGACGGAACAGCGACGGATCAGAGGGGGGACGAGGGGAATGGGAGTGGTGCTCACGAGGGGAGGCGGAGGACGCGACCGGCGTGACCGAGGAGCTCCGGTGAGGTAGATCGGGCGCGGGGCAGCGACGACCATAGGCGAGGAAGACGCGTCGATCCCGTTGGTGAGGTGCCGCCGAGCTCGAGGTGGTGGTCGGAGAGGACGAGGCGAACAATGGCGAGGCTCGGCGAGGCTCCTGGCGCGGCCCTAGGCAGCGGGGGCGACAGTGAGCACGTAGACGACGACGGCCATGGTGACGGTGGCAGCGGTCTAATGCAGGAGAGGAAGAGAGCGGCGCGTGGGGGACGAATGAGGTAGCTAGGGTTCCGTCGCGGGCGTCGAGGTGCGGCCTTATCCACCCAGGGAGCCGCGGGATGGCCGACAACGCGACATCCATGGCGTGGACGGCGTGCGAGCATTGCCAGCGCCATGGCCTCCCTCTTCTGTTCAAGTGGTAGGAGAAAAGCCCACTGGTGGGTTGGGCCTTCTGTAGTACTAGGCTTTTAGGTGAACAGTGTTAGGCTTTAACTTTTTCTTTTCTTCTCTTTTAGTTTTTTATTTCTCTGTTTAGTTTTTCTACACTGCTTTGCATTAAGTAGAGCCACCAATGCTTTTTGTAAAATAAGAAACTTTCCAGATCAAATACTAGGCATTATTTAGTATTGCCATAAAAGATTGGATGAGCATTTGAATTCATTTGGATTTTGCATAAATGAAAATGGATTAATGGGGCTGTGATTTAATTATTTTAGGGTATTCAAATACTTCTAAAATGTTGGTTTCTCCACCATTATTACTTAGGATTTATTTGTCACATTTAGCACATTTTAATTTTTTTATGTTTGAAAACTTTTATCGTTTAACTTTATTTTAAATTTGAATTCAAACGGGATTTGATTCACCGCGAGACTAACAACAGTAACCATGGTGATGTGGCATCATTAGTAGAGGGTTACTATAGCTTAACTATCCGGGCGTCACACTCTACACCTGGTATGATGCCTTTGAAGGTCGTTTTTGTGGGTTTGATCCTTGAGGGGTCTATACCCATTTTGCACACTGTGTCCTGATAAAGTAGGTTCTGGCTGCTGCCGCCATCCATAAGGACTCGAGTGAGGTGAAATCCGTCAATGATTGGGTCTAGGATCAGTGCGGCAAATCCGCCATGACGGATACTAGTGGGGTGGTCCCTGCGATCGAAGGTGATCGGACAAGAGGACCATGGGTTGAACTTTTGGGCGACTGGCTCCAACGCATATACGTCCCTGAGCGCACGCTTCGGCTCCCTCTTAGGGATGTGGGTTGCGTATATCATGTTCACCGTCCGCACTTGTGGGGGGAACCTCTTCTTGTTGGGGAACGTAGTAATTTCAAAATTTTCCTACGCACACGCAAGATCATGGTGATGCATAGCAACGAGAGGGTACAGTGTTGTCTACGGACCCTCGTAGACCGATAGCGGAAGCGTTATGACAATGCGGTTGATGTAGTCGTACGTCTTCACGGCCCGACCGATCAAGCACCGAAACTACGGCACCTCCGAGTTCTAGCACACGTTCAGCTCGATGACGATCCCCGGACTCCGATCCAGCAGAATGTCGGGGAAGAGTTCCGTCAGCACGACGGCGTGGTGACGATCTTGATGTTCTACCATCGCAGGGCTTCGCCTAAGCACCGCTACAATATTATCGAGGATTATGGTGAAAGGGGGCACCGCACACGGCTAAGAGATCAATGATCAATTGTTGTGTCTTTGGGGTGCCCCTATGCACCCGTATATAAAGGAGCAAGGGAGGAGGAGGCCGGCCCTAGGAGGGGGCGCGCCAAGTGTGGAGTCCTACTAGGACTCCCTAGTCCTAGTAGGATTCCACCTCCCATATGGAATAGGAAAAGAGGAAGGAAAAAGGAGAAGGAAGGAAGGGGGTGCCCCCCTTCCCTAGTCCAATTCGGACCAGACCAAGGGGAGGGGTGCGGCCACCCTTGAGGCCCTTTTTCTTCTTTCCCGTATGGCCTAATAAGGCCCAATACGTATTCCCGTAACTCTCCAGTACTCCGAAAAATACCCGAATCACTTGGAACTTTTACGATGTCCAAATATAGTCGTCCAATATATCGATCTTTACGTCTCGACCATTTCAAGGCTCCTCGTCATGTCCCCGATCTCATCTGGGACTCCGAACTCCTTCGGTACATCAAAACTCATAAACTCATAATATAACTATCATCGAAACCTTAAGCGTGCGGACCCTATGGGTTCGAGAACAATGTAGACATGACCGAGACACGTCTCCGGTCAATAACCAATAGCGGAACCTGAATGCTCATATTGGCTCCCACATATTCTATGAAGATCTTTATCGGTCAGACCGCATAACAACATACGTTGTTCCCTTTGTCATCGGTATGTTACTTGCCCGAGATTCGATCGTCGGTATCTCAATACCTAGTTCAATCTCGTTACCGGCAAGTCTCTTTACTCGTTTCGTAATACATCATATCGCAACCAACTCATTAGTTGCAATGCTTGCAAGGCTTATGTGATGTGCATTACCGAGAGGGCCCGGAGATACCTCTCCGACAATCGGAGTTACAAATCCTAATCTCGAAATACGCCAACCCAACATGTACCTTTGGAGACACCTGTAGAGCTCCTTTATAATCACCCAGTTACGTTGTGACGTTTGGTAGCACACAAAGTGTTCCTCCGGTAAATGGGAGTTGCATAATCTCATAGTCATAGGAACATGTATAAGTCATGAAGAAAGCAATAGCAACATACAAAATGATGGGTCAAGTCAATCACATCATTCTCCTAATGATGTGATCCCGTTAATCAAATGACAACACATGTCTATGGTTAGGAAACATAAACATCTTTGATTAACGAGCTAGTCAAGTAGAGGCATACTAGTGACACTTTGTTTGTCTATGTATTCATACATGTATTATGTTTCCGGTTAATACAATTCTAGCATGAATAATAAACATTTATCATGAAATAAGGAAATAAATAATAACTTTATTATTGCCTCTAGGGCATATTTCCTTCAGTCTCCCACTTGCACTAGAGTCAATAATCTAGATCACATTGCCATGTGATTTAACATCAATAGTTCACATCACCATGTGATTAACACCCATAGTTCACATCGTCATTTGACCAACACTCAAAGGGTTTACTAGAGTCAGTAATCTAGTTCACATCTATATGTGACTAACACCCAAAGAGTACTAAGGTGTGATCATGTTTTGCTTGTGAGAGAAGCTTAGTCAACGAGTCTGCCAAAATTCAGATCCGTATGTATTTTGCAAATTTCTATGTCTACAATGCTCTGCATGGAGCTACTTTAGCTAATTGCTCCCACTTTCAATATGTATCCAGATGAAGACTTAGAGTCATCCGGATCAGTGCCAAAAACTTGTATCGACGTAATCCTTTTACGACGAACCTTTTGTCACCTCCATAATCGAGAAACATATCCTTATTCCACTAAGGATAATTTTGACCGATGTCCAGTGATCTACTCCTAGAACACTATTGTACTCCCTTGCCAAAAAAACAGTGTAGGGTATACAATAGATTTGGTACATAGCATGGCATACTTTATAGAACCTATGGTTGAGGCATAGGGAATGACTTTCATTCTCTTTCTATCTTCTGCCGTGGTCGGGTTTTGAGTCTTACTCAACTTCACACCTTGTAACACAGGCAAGAACTCCTTCTTTGACTGTTCCATTTTGAACTACTTTAAAATCTTGTTAAGGTATGTACTCATTGAAAAACTTATCAAGCATCTTGATCTATCTGTATAGATCTTGATGCTTAATATGTAAGCAGCTTCACCGAGGTCTTTATTTGAAAAACTTCTTTCAAAACACTCCTTTATGCTTTGTAGAATAATTCTACATTATTTCCGATCAACAATATGTCATTCACATATACTTATCAGAAATGCTGTAGTGCTCCCACTCACTTTCTTGTAAATACAGGCTTCACCGCAAGTCTGTATAAAACTATATGCTTTGATCATCTCATCAAAACGCATATTCCAACTCCGACATGCTTGCACCAGTCCATAGATGGTTCGCTGGAGCTTGCATATTTAGTTAACACCTTTAGGATCGACAAAAACTTCTAGTTGCATCGTATACAACTCTTCTTTAATAAATCCATTAAGGAATGCAGTTTTGTTTATCCATTTGCCAGATTTCATAAAATGCGACAATTGCTAACATGATTCGGACAGAATTAAGCATAGATACGAGTGAGAAACTCTCATCGTAGTCAACACCTTGAACTTGTCGAAAACCTTTTGCGACAATTCTAGCTTTGTGATAGTAACACTACTATCAGCGTCCGTCTTCCTCTTGAAGATCCATTTATTTTCTATGGCTTGCCAATCATCGGGCAAATCCATCAAAGTCCATACTTTGTTCTCATACATGGATCATATCTCAGATTTCATGGCCTCAAACCATTTTGCGGAATCTGGGCTCATCATCACTTCCTCGTAGTTCGTAGGTTCGTCATGGTCAAGTAACATGACCTCCAGAATAGGATTACCGTACCACTCTGGTGCGGATCTCACTCTGGTTTACCTACGAGGTTCGATAGTAACTTGATCTGAAGTTACATGATCATCATCATTAGCTTCCTCACTAATTGGTGTAGTAGTCACAGGAACAGATTTCTGTGATGAACTACTTTCCTATAAGGGAGCAGGTACAGTTACCTCATCAAGTTCTACTTTCCTCCCACTCACTTCTTTCGAGAGAAACTCCTTCTCTAGAAAGGATCCATTCAAAGCAACGAATATATCGCCTTCGGATCTGTGATAGAAGGTGTACCCAACATTTTCTTTTGGATATCCTATTAAGACGCACTTCTCCGATTTGGGTTAGAGCTTATCAGGTTGAAACTTTTTCACATAAGCATTGCATCCTTAAACTTTAAGAAACGACAGCTTAGGTTTCTTGCCAAACCATAGTTCATACGGTGTCGTCTCAACGGATTTAGATGGTGCCCTATTTAACGTGAATGTAGATGTCTCTAATGCATAACCCCAAAATGATAGTGGTAGATCGGTAAGAGACATCATAGATCGCACCATATCTAATAAAGTATGGTTATGACATTCGGACACACCATTATGCTGTGGTGTTCCAGGTGGCATGAAGTTGTGAAACTATTCCACATAGTTTTAATTGAAGACCAAACTCGTAACTCAAATATTTGTCTCCGTGATCAGATCATAGAAACCTTATTTTTCTTGTTACGATGATTTTCCAGTTCACTCTGAAATTCTTTGAACTTTTCAAATGTTTCAGACTTATGTTTCATCAAGTAGATATACCCATATCTGCTCAAATCATATGTGAAGGTCAGAAAATAATGATACCCGCCGCGAGCTTCAACACTCATCGGATTGCATACATCAGTATGTATTATTTCCAATAAGTCAGTTGCTCGCTCCATTGTTCCGGAGAACGGAGTCTTTAGTCATCTTGCCCATAAGGCATAGTTCGCAAGCATCAACTGATTCATAATCAAGTGATTCCAAAATCCCATCAGCATGGAGTTTCTTCATGCGCTTTACACCAATATGACCTAAACGGCAGTGTCACAAATAAGTTACACTATCATTATTAACTTTGCATCTTTTGGTTTCAATAATATGAATATGTGTATCACTACGATCGAGATCCAATGAACCATTTTCATTGGGTGTGTAACCATATAAGGTTTTATTCATGTAAACAGAACAACAATTTATTCTCTTACTTAAATGAATAACCGTATTACAATAAACATGATCAAATCATATTCATGCTCAACACAAACACCAAATAACACTTATTTAGGTTCAACACTAATCCCGAAAGTATAGGGAGTGTGCGATGATGATCATATCAATCTTGGAACCACTTCCAACACACATCGTCACTTCACCCTTAACTAGTCTCTGTTTATTCTGCAACTCCCGTTTCGAGTTACTAATCTTAGCAACTGAACTAGTATCAAATACTGAGGGGTTGCTATAAACACTAGTAAAGTACACATCAATAACATGTATATCAAATATACTTATGTTCACTTTGCCATCCTTCTTATCCGCCAATCACTTGGGGTAGTTCCGCTTCTAGTGACCAGTCCCTTTGCAGTAGAAGCACTTATTCTCAGGCTTAGGACCAGATTTGGGCTTCTTCACTTGAGCATCAACTTGCTTGCTGTTCTTCTTGAAGTTCCCCTTTTTTTCCTTTGCCCTTTTCTTGAAACTAGTGGTCTTGTTCTATCCTCAACACTTGATGTTTTTCTCGATTTCTACCTTCGTCAATTTCAGTATTACGAAGAGCTTGGGAATCGTTTCCGTTATCCCTTGCATATCATAGTTCATCACGAAGTTATACTAACTTGGTGATGGTGACTAGAGAATTCTGTCAATCACTATTTTATCTGGAAGATTAACTCCCACTTGATTCAAGCGATTGTAGTATCCAGACAATCTGAGCACATGCTCGCTAGTTGAGCGATTCTCCTCCATCTTTTAGCTACAAAACTTGTTGGAAACTTCATATCTCTCAACTCGGGTATTTGCTTGAAATATTAACTTCAACTCTTGGAACATCTCATATGGTCCATGACGTTCAAAACGTCTTTGAAGTCCCGATTCTAAGCCGTTAAGCATGGTGCACTAAACTATCAAGTAGTCATCATATTGAGTTAGCCAAACGTTCATAACGTCTGCATCTGCTCCCGCAATAGGTCCGTCACCTAGCGGTGCATCAAGGACATAATTCTTCTGTGCAGCAATGAGGATAAACCCCAGATCACGGATCCAATCCGCATCATTCCTACTAACATCTTTCAACACAATTTTCTCTAGGAACATATCAAAATAAACATATGAAAGCAACAACGTGAGCTATTGATCTACAACATAGATATGCTAATATTACCAGGACTAAGTTCATGATAAATTAAAGTTCAATTAATCATATTACTTAAGAACTCCCACTTAGATAGACATCCCTCTAATCCTCTAAGTGATCACGTGATCCAAATCAACTAAACCATGTCCGATCATCACGTGAGATGGAGTAGTTTCATTGGTGAACATCACTATGCTGATCATATCTACTATATGATTCACGCTCGACCTTTCGGTCTCTGTGTTCCGAGGCCATATCTATATATGCTTGGATCGTCAAGTATAACCTGAGTATCCCGCGTGTGCAACTGTTTTGCATCCGTTGTATTTGAACGCAGAGCCTATCACACCCGATCATCACGTGGTGTCTCAGGACGAAGAACTTTCGCAACGGTGCATACTCAGGGGGCACGCTTCTTGATAATTAGTGAGAGATCATCTTAAAATGCTACCGTCAAACTAAGCAAAAATAAGATGTATAAAAGATGAACATCATATGCAATCAAAATATGTGACATGATATGGCCATCATCATCTTGCGCCTTTGATCTCCATCTCTAAAGTACTGTCATGATCTATATCGTCACCGGCATGACACCATGATCTCCATCATCTTGATCTATATCAATGTGTCGTCACATGGTCGTCTCGCCAATAATTGCTCTTGCAACTATTGCTATCGCATAGCGATAAAGTAAAGCAATTATTGGGCACTTGCATCTTATGCAATAGAGAGACAACCATAAGGATTTTGCCAGTTGCCGATAACTTCAACAAAACATGATCATCTCATACAACAACTTATATCTCATCACGTCTTGACCATATCACATCACAACATGCCCTGCAAAAACAAGTTAGACGTCCTCTACTTTGTTGTTGCAAGTTTTACGTGGCTGCTACTTGGCTTAGCAAGAACCGTTCTTACCTACGCATCAAAACCACAACGATAGTTTATCAAGTTGGTGCTGTTTTAACCTTCACAAGGACCGGGCGTAGCCACACTCGGTTCAACTAAAGTTGGAGAAACTGACACCCGCCAGCCACCTGTGTGCAGAGCACGTCAGTAGAACCAGTCTCGTGTAAGCGTATGCGTAATGTCGGTCCGAGACGCTTCATCCAACAATACCGCCGAACCAAAGTATGACATGCTGGTAAGCAGTATGACTTATATTGCCCACAACTCACTTGTGTTCTACTCGTGCAAAACATCAATGCATAAAACCAAGGCTCGGATGCCACTGTTGGGGAACGTAGTAATTTCAAAATTTTCTTACACACACGCAAGATCATGGTGATGCATAGCAATGAGAGGGTAGAGTGTTGTCTACGTACCCTCGTAGACCGATAGCGGAAGCGTTATGACAATGCGGTTGATGTAGTCGTAGGTCTTCATGTCCCGACTGATCAAGCACTGAAACTACGGCACCTCCGAGTTCTAGCACACGTTCAGCTCGATGACGATCCCCAGACTCCGATCTAGCAGAATGTCGGGGAAGAGTTCCGTCAGCAGAACGGCGTGGTGACGATCTTGATGTTCTACCATCGCAGGGCTTCGCCTAAGCACCGCTACAATATTATCGAGGATTATGGTGGAAGGGGGCACCGCACACGGCTAAGAGATCAATGATCAATTGTTCTGTCTTTGGGGTGCCCCTCTGCACCCGTATATAAAGGAGCAAGGGAGGAGGAGGCCAGCCCTAGGAGGGGGCGCGCCAAGTGTGGAGTCCTACTAGGACTCCCTAGTCCTAGTAGGATTCCACCTCCCATATGGAATAGGAAAAGAGGAAGGGAAAAGGAGAAGGAAGGAAGGGGGCGCCCCCCTTCCCTAGTCCAATTCGGACCAGACCAAGGGGAGGGGTGCGGCCACCCTTGAGGCCCTTTTTCTTCTTTCCCGTATGGCCCAATAAGGCCAAATACGTATTCCCGTAACTCTCCGGTACTCCGAAAAATACCCGAATCTCTCAGAACCTTTCCGATGTCCGAATATAGTCGTCCAATATATCGATCTTTACGTCTCGACCATTTTAAGACTCCTCGTCATGTCCCCGATCTCATCTGGGACTCCGAACTCCTTCGTGTTGGAAATATGCCCTAGAGGCAATAATAAATTGATTATTATTATATTTCCTTGTTCATGATAATCGTTTATTATCCATGCTAGAATTGTATTGATAGGAAACTCAGATACATGTGTGGATACATAGACAACATCATGTCCCTAGTAAACCTCTAGTTGACTAGCTCGTTAATCAATATATGGTTACGGTTTCCTGACCATGGACATTGGATGTCGTTGATAACGGGATCACATCATTAGGAGAATGATGTGATGGACAAGACCCAATCCTAAGCCTAGCACAAGATCATGTAGTTCGTATGCTAAAGCTTTTCTAATGTCAAGTATCATTTCCTTAGACCATGAGATTGTGCAACTCCCGGATACCGTAGGAGTGCTTTGGGTGTGCCAAATGTCACAATGTAACTGGGTGGCTATAAAGGTACACTACAGGTATCTCCGAAAGTGTCTGTTGGGTTGGCACGAATCAAGACTGGGATTTGTCACTCCGTGTAAAACGGAGAGGTATCTCTGGGCCCATTCGGTAGGACATCATCATAATGTGCACAATGTGATCAAGGAGTTGATCACGGGATGATGTGTTACGAAATGAGTAAAGAGACTTGCCGGTAACGAGATTGAACAAGGTATCGGGATAACGATGATTGAATCTCGGGCGAGTATCGTACCGATGGACAAAGGGAATTGCATACGGGATTGATTAAGTCCTTGACATCGTGGTTCATCCGATGAGATCATCGTGGAACATGTGGGAACCAATATGGGTATCCAGATCCCGCTGTTGGTTATTGACCGGAGAACGTCTCGGTCATGTCTGCATGGTTCCCGAACCCGTAGGGTCTACACACTTAAGGTTCGATGACGCTAGGGTTATAGGGAATAGTTATACGTGGTTACCGAATATTGTTCGGAGTCCCGGATGAGATCCCGGACGTCACGAGGAGTTCCTGAATGGTCCGGAGGTAAAGATTTATATATGGAAAGTCCTGTTTTGGTCACCGGAAAAGTTTCGGGTTTTATCGGTAACGTACCGGGACCACCGGGAGGGTCCCGGGGGTCCACCAAGTTGGGCCACAAGCCCCGGAGGGATGCATGGGCCAAGTGTGGGAGGGGACCAGCCCCAGGTGGGCTGGTGCGCCCCCCCCCACCAAGGCCCAAGGCGCAAGGGAGAGGAGAAGGGGGCAAACCCTAGGGCAGATGGGCCCTATGGCCCACCCTGGTGCGCCTCCCCCTCTCCCCTCCCCTTGGCCGCCCCTAGATGGGATCTAGGGGGCTGCCACCACCCCTAGATGGGATCTAGGGGGCTGCCGCCACCCCTAGGGAGGGAACCCTAGGTGGGGGCGCAGCCCCTACCCTTCCCCTATATATAGTTGAGGTATGGGCTGCCTAATACACATGAGTTCCTCTCTTTGTTGGCGCAGCCCTATCCCTCTCTTTCGCCTCATATCTCGCAGTGCTCGGTGAAGCCCTGCTGGATCACCATGCTCCTCCATCACCACCACGCCGTTGTGCTGCTGCTAGATGGAGTGTTCCTCAACCTCTCCCTCTCTCCTTGCTGGATCAAGGCATGGGAGACGTCACCGAGCTGTACGTGTGTTGAATGCGGAGGTGCCGTCCGTTCGGCACTAGGATCTTCGGTGATTTGGATCACGACGAGTACGACTCCTTCAACCCCGTTCTCTTGAACGCTTCCGCTTAGCGATCTACAAGGGTATGTAGATGCACTCTCCTTCCCCTCGTTGCTGGTATCTCCATAGATAGATCTTGGTGACACGTAGGAAATTTTTGAATTTCTGCTACGTTCCCCAACAGTGGCATCATGAGCTAGGTCTATTGCGTAGATTCTATGCACGAGTAGAACACAAATTAGTTGTGGGCGTTGATTTTGTTCAATATGCTTACCGTTACTAGTCCAATCTTGATTCGGCGGCATTGTGGGATGAAGCGGCCCGGACCGACCTTACACGTACTCTTACGTGAGACTAGTTCCACCGACTGACATGCACTAGTTGCATAAGGTGGCTAGCGGGTGTCTGTCTCTCCCACTTTAGTCGGATCGTATTCGATGAAAAGGGTCCTTATGAAGGGTAAATAGCAATTGGCATATCACATTGTGGTTTTTGCGTAGGTAAGAAACGTTCTTGCTAGAAACCCATAGCAGCCACGTAAGACATGCAAACAACAATTAGAGGACGTCTAACTTGTTTTTGCAGGGTATGCTATGTGATGTGATATGGCCAAGAAGAATGTGATGAATGATATGTGATGTATGAGATTGATCATGTTCTTGTAATAGGAATCACGACTTGCATGTCGATGAGTATGACAACTGGCAGGAGCCATAGGAGTTGTCTTTATTTATTGTATGATCTGCGTGTCATTGAACAACGCCATGTAATTACTTTACTTTATTGCTAACCAGTAGCCATAGTAGTAGAAGTAATAAGTTGGCGAGACAACTTCATGAAGACACGATGATGGAGATCATGGTGTCATGCCGGTGACAATGATGATCATGGAGCCCCGAAGATGGAGATCAAAAGGAGCAAAGTGATGATGGCCATATCATGTCACCTTTTGATTGCATGTGATGTTTATCATGTTTTTGCATCTTATTTGCTTAGAACGACGGTAGTAAATAAGATGATCCCTCATTAAAATTTCAAGAAAGTGTTCCCCCTAACTGTGCACCATTGCGAAAGTTTGTTGTTTCGAAGCACCACGTGATGATTGGGTGTGATAGATTCTTACGTTCACATACAACGGGTGTAAGCCAGATTTACACACGCGAAACACTTAGGTTGACTTGACGAGCCTAGCATGTACATACATGGCCTCGGAACACAAGAGACCGAAAGGTCGAGCATGAGTCGTATAGAAGATACGATCAACATGAAGATGTTCACCGATGTTGACTAGTCCGTCTCACGTGATGATCGGACACGGCCTAGTTGACTCGGATCATGTAATCACTTAGATGACTAGAGGGATGTCTATCTGAGTGGGAGTTCATAAGATGAACTTGATTATCCTGAACATAGTCAAAAGGATTTTGCAAATTATGTCATAGCTCGCGCTTTAGTTCTACTATTTAGATATGTTCCTAGAGAAAAAATTAGTTGAAAGTTGATAGTAGCAATTATGCAGACACTAAAAGGCTTATGTCCTTAATGCACCGCTCAGTGTGCTGAACCTCGAACATCGTCTGTGGATGTTGCGAACATCTGACATGCACATTTTGATAACTACGTGATAGTTCAGTTAAACGGTTTAGAGTTGAGGCACCGAAGACGTTTTGAAACGTCGCGGAACATATGAGATGTTTCGAGGGCTAAAATTGGGATTTCAGGCTCGTGCCCACGTCAAGAGGTATAAGACCTCCGACGATTTTCTTAGCCTGCAAACTAAGGGAGAAAAGCTCAATTGTTGAGCTTTTGCTCAGATTGTCTGAGTACAACAATCATTTGAATCGAGTGGGAGTTGATCTTCTAGATGAGATAGTGATGTTTCTCCGAAGTCATTACCACCAAGCTGCTAGAGCTTCGTGATGAACTATAATATATCAGGGACATATATGATGATCCTTGAGATATTCGCGATGTTTGACACCACAAAAGTAGAAATCAAGAAGGAGCATCAATTGTTGATGGTTGGTGAAACCACTAGTTTCAAGAAGGGCAAGGGCAAGGGAAAGAAGGGATACTTCATGAAACGGCAAACCAGCTGCTGCTCTAGTGAAGAAACCCAAGGTTGAACCCAAACCCGAGAGTAAGTGCTTTTGTAATAAGAGGATCAGCCACTGGAGCAGAATTACCCTAGATACTTGGTAGATGAGAAGGCTGGCAAGGTCGATAGAAGTATATTGGATATACATTGTGTTAATGTGTACTTTACTAGTACTCCTAGTAGCACCATGGTATTAGATACCGGGTCGGTTGCTAAATGTTAGTAAACTCAAAATAAAAGGCTGCGGAGTAAACGGAGACTAGCTAAAGGTGAGATGGCAATATGTGTTGGAAGTTTCTCCAAGCTTGATATAATCAAGCATCGCACGCTCCCTCTACCATCGAGATTGGTGTTTGCGTTGAGCATAGACATGATTGGATTATGTCTATTGCGATACGGTTATTCATTTAAGGAGAATAATGGTTACTCTGTTTATTTGAATAATACCTTCAATGGTCTTGCACCTAAAATGAATGGTTTATTGAATCTCGATCGTAGTGATACACATGTTCATCCCAAAAGATATAAGATAGTAATGATAGTACCACCTACTTGTGGCACTGCCACGTAAGTCATATCGGTATAAAACGCATGAAGAAGCTCCATGTTGATGGATCTTTGGGCTCACTCATTTTTGAAAAGTTTGAGACATGCGAACCATGTCTATTGGTGTATATGCATGAAGAAACTCCATGCAAATGGACCATTTGGGCTCACTTGGTTTTGAATCACTTAAGACATGCAAATCACACCGCATGGGCAAGATGACTGAAAGCCTCGTTTTCAGTAAAATGGAACTAGAAAGCAACTTGCTGGAAGTAATACATTTGGATGTGTGCAGTCCAATGAGTGCTGAGGCATGTAGTGGATATCGTTATATTCTTACTTCACAGATGATTTGAGTAGATGCTGAGTATATTTACTTGATGAATCACGAGTCTAAATTATTGAAAGGTTCAAGTAATTTCAGGGTGAAGTTGAAAGATCGTCGTGACAAGAGGATAAAAGATCTATGATATGATCATAGAGATAAATATCTGAATTATGAGTTTGGCACAGAATTAAGACATTGTGGAAATTGTTTCACAACTAATATAGCCTGGAACACCATAGTGTGATTGTGTGTCCGAACATCATAACTGCACCCTATTGGATATGATGCATACCATGGTGTCTCTTATCGAATTACCACGATAGTTTATGGGTTAGGCATTAGAGACAACCACATTCACTTTAAATAGGGCACCACGCAATTCCGATGAGATGACGCCGTATGAACTATGGTTTAGACAAACCTAAGCTGTCATTTCTTAAAAGTTTGGGGCTGCGATGCTTATGTGAAAAAGTTTCAGGCTGATAAGCTCGAACCCAAAGCGGATAAATGCATCTTCATAGGACACACAAAAACAGTTGGGTATACCTCCTGTCTCAGATTCGAAAGCAATAAGGGATTGTTTGTAGAATTGGGTCCTTCTCGAGGAAAAGTTTCTCTCGAAAGAATTGAGTGGGAGGATGGTGGAGACTTGATGAGGTTATTGAACCGTCTCTTCAACTAGTGTGTGGCAGGGCACAGGAAGTTGTTCCTGTGGCACCTACATCAATTGAATGGAAGCTTATGATAGTGATCATGAAACTTCAGATCAAGTCACTACCAAACCTCGTGGGATGACAAGGATGCATACTACTTCAGAGTGGTATGTAATCCTGTCTTGGAAGTCATGTTGCTAGACAACAATGAACCTACGAGCTATGGAGAAGCGATGGTGGGCCTGGACTCCAAAATGGCTCGAGGCCATATAATCTGAGAGAGGACCCATATATGAAAACAAAGTGTAGACTTTGGAAGAACTACCTGATGGTCGTAAGGCTATTAGGTACATATGGATTTTAAAAGGAAGACGGACAATGATGGTAAGTATCACCATTAAGAAAGCTCGACTTGTCGTCAAGATGTTTTCCGACAAGTTCAAGGAGTGGACTACGATGAGACTTTCTCACTCGTAGCGATGCTAAGAGTCTGTTGGAATTATATTAGCGATTACTGCATTATTTATGAAATCTTGCAGATAGGATGTCAAAACATTGTTTCCTCAACGATTTTCTTGAGGAAAGGTTGTATGTGATACAACCGGAAGGTTTTGTCAATCCTGAAAGATGCTAACAAGTATGCAAAGCTCTAGCAATCCTTCTAAGGACTAGAGTAAGCATCTCGGAGTTGGAATGTATGCTTTGATGAGATGATCAAAGTTTTGGGTGTATACAAAGTTTATGAGAAACTTGTATTTCCAAAGAAGTGAGTGGGAGCACTATAGAATTTCCGATGAGTATATGTTGTTAACATATTGTTGATCGGAAATGATGTAGAATTTTTGGAAAGCATGCAGAGTTATTTGAAAGTGTTTTTCAATGGTAACCTGGATTAGGCTACTTGAGTATTGAGCATTAAGATCTACGAGGATAGATCAAAATGTTTAATAGTACTTTCAAATGAATACATACCGTGACAAGATTTTGAAGGAGTTCAAAATGGATCGGCAAAGAAGGAGTTCTTGGCTGTGTTATAAGGTGTGAACATTCAGTATGACTCGAAACCTGACCGTGACAGAATAGAGAGAAAGGACGAAGTTCGTCCCCTATGCTTTTGTCATAGGCTCTCTACAGTATGCTATGCTGTGTGCCGCACCTGAAGTGTGCCTTGCCATGAGTCAGTCAAGGGGTACAAGAGTGATTCAAGAATGGATCACAGGACAGCGGTCAAAGTTATCCTTAGTAACTAGTGGACTAAGGAATTTTCTCGATTATGGAGGTGGTAAAAGAGTTCGTCGTAAAGGGTTATGCCGATGCAAACTTTGACACTAATCCAGATTATTCTGAGTAGTAAACTGGATTCGTATAGTAGAATAGTTTTTTGGAATAGCTCCAAATAGAACGTGGTAACTGCACCTAGGAGATGACATAGAGATTTGTAAAGCACACACGGATCTGAAAGATTCAGACCCGTTGACTATAACATCTCTCACAAGCATAACATGATCAAACCGAGAACTCATCGAGTGTTAATCACATGGTAATATGAACTAGATTATTGACTCTAGTAAACTCTTTGGGTGTTAGTCACATGGGGATGTGACCTTGAGTGTTAATCACATATCGATGTGAACTTGATTATTGACTCTAGTGCAAGTGGGAGACTGTTGGAAATATGCCCTAGAGGCAATAATAAATTGATTATTATTATATTTCCTTGTTCATGATAATCGTTTATTATCCATGCTAGAATTGTATTGATAGGAAACTCAGATACATGTGTGGATACATAGACAACACCATGTCCCTAGTAAGCCTCTAGTTGACTAGCTCGTTGATCAATAGATGGTTATGGTTTCCTGACCATGGACATTGGATGTCGTTGATAACGGGATCACATCATTAGGAGAATGATGTGATGGACAAGACCCAATCCTAAGCCTAGCACAAGATCATGTAGTTCGTATGCTAAAGCTTTTCTAATGTCAAGTATCATTTCCTTAGACCATGAGATTGTGCAACTCCCGGATACCGTAGGAGTGCTTTGGGTGTGCCAAATGTCACAACGTAACTGGGTGGCTATAAAGGTACACTACAGGTATCTCCGAAAGTGTCTGTTGGGTTGGCACGAATCAAGACTGGGATTTGTCACTCCGTGTAAACGGAGAGGTATCTCTGGGCCCACTCGGTAGGACATCATCATAATGTGCACAATGTGATCAAGGAGTTGATCACGGGATGATGTGTTACGGAACAAGTAAAGAGACTTGCCGGTAACGAGATTGAACAAGGTATCGGGATACCGACGATCGAATCTCAGGCGAGTATCGTACCGATGGACAAAGGGAATTGCATACGGGATTGATTAAGTCCTTGACATCGTGGTTCATCCAATGAGATCATCGTGGAACATGTGGGAACCAACATGGGTATCCAGATCCCGCTGTTGGTTATTGACCGGAGAACGTCTCGATCATGTCTGCATGGTTCCCGAACCCGTAGGGTCTACACAATTAAGGTTCGATGACACTAGGGTTATAGGGAATAGTTATACGTGGTTACTGAATGTTGTTCGGAGTCCCGGATGAGATCCCGTATGTCACGAGGAGTTCCAGAATGGTCCAGAGGTAAAGATTTATATATGGGAAGTCCTGTTTTGGTCACCGGAAAAGTTTCGGGTTTTATCGGTAACGTACCGGGACCACCGGGAGGGTCCCGGGGGTCCACCAAGTGGGGCCACAAGCCCCGGAGGGATGCATGGGCCAAGTGTGGGAGGGGACCAGCCCCAGGTGGGCTGGTGCGCCCCCCACCAAGGCCCAAGGCGCAAGGGAGAGGAGAAGGGGGCAAACCCTAGGGCAGATGGGCCCTAAGGCCCACCCTGGTGCGCCTCCCCCTCTCCCCTCCCCTTGTCTGCCCCTAGATGGGATCTAGGGGGCTGCCGCCACCCCTAGGGAGGGAACCCTAGGTGGGGGCGCATCCCCTCCCCTTCCCCTATATATAGTTGAGGTATGCGCTGCCCAATACACATGAGTTCCTCTCTTTCTTGGCGCAGCCCTATCCCACTCTTTCTCCTCATATCTCGCAGTGCTCGGCGAAGCCCTGCTGGATCACCACGCTCCTCCATCACCACCACGCCATTGTGCTGCTGCTGGATGGAGTCTTCCTCAACCTCTCCCTCTCTCCTTGCTGGATCAAGGCATGGGAGACGTCACCGGGCTGTACATGTGTTGAACGCGGAGGTGCCGTCCGTTCGGCACTAGGATCTCCGGTGATTTGGATCACGACGAGTACGACTCCTTCAACCCCGTTCTCTTGAACGCTTCCGCTTAGAGATCTACAAGGGTATGTAGATGCACTCTCCTTCCCCTCGTTGCTGGTATCTCCATAGATAGATCTTGGTGACACGTAGGAAAATTTTGAATTTCTGCTACGTTCCCCAACACTTCGGTACATCAAAACTCATAAACTCATAATATAACTGTCATCGAAACCTTAAGCGTGCGGACCCTACGGGTTCGAGAACAATGTAGACATGACCGAGACACGTCTCCGGTCAATAACCAATAGCGGAACCTGGATGCTCATATTGGCTCCCACATATTCTACGAAGATCTTTATCAGTCAGACCACATAACAACATACGTTGTTCCCTTTGTCATCGGTATGTTACTTTCTCGATATTCGATCATCGGTATCTCAATACCTAGTTCAATATCGTTACCGGAAAGTCTCTTTACTCGTTTCGTAATACATCATCTCGCAACCAACTCATTAGTTGCAATGCTTGCAAGGCTTATGTGATGTGCATTACCGAGAGGGCCTAGAGATACCTCTCCGACAATCGGAGTGACAAATCCTAATCTCGAAATACGCCAACCCAACATGTACCTTTGGAGACACCTGTAGAGCTCCTTTATAATCACCCAGTTACGTTGTGACGTTTGGTAGCACACAAAGTGTTCCTCCGGTAAACGGGAGTTGCATAATCTCATAGTCATAGGAACATGTATAAGTCATGAAGAAAGCAATAGCAACATACAAAACGATCGAGTGCTAAGCTAACAGAATGGGTTAAGTCAATCACATCATTCTCCTAATGATGTGATCCCGTTAATCAAATGACAACACATTTCTATGGTTTGGAAACATAACCATCTTTGATTAACGAGCTAGTCAAGTAGAGGCATACTAGTGACACTTTGTTTGTCTATGTATCCACACAAGTATTATGTTTCCGGTTAATACAATTCTAGCATGAATAATTAACATTTATCATGAAATAAGGAAATAAATAATAACTTTATTATTGCCTCTAGGGCATGTTTCCTTCACTTCTGTCCTCCGGTGTTCGGCTGCCAGGGCTCCTCCTCGTCATCGCTATGTGACCCCTTATCTTTCTTTTCGGCGTTGAACTTGCCGGCCTACTTGAACACCCAACAATCCCTGTTGGTGTGGTTGGCTGGCTTGTCGGGGGTGCCATGTATTTGACACGAGCGGTCGAGTATACGGTCCAAACTGGACGGGCCCAGAGTGCTTCTTTTGAATGGCTTTTTCCGCTGACCGGGTTTAGAGCCTTTGAATCCGGCATTGACTGCCGTATCCTCGGTATTGTCGTTGTTGATGCGGCGCTTGTGTTTGTTGCGATGTGACCTGCCATTGCCATCCTTGGTATCCGAAGTATCATGGTTCTTTGATATGTTATTGCCGCGAGCCAGCCAGCTTTCTTCTCCCACGCAAAAGCGGGTCATGAGTGTTGTGAGGGCCGCCATAGATTTCGGCTTTTCCTGGCCAACGTGCCAGGCGAGCCACTCGTCGCGGATGTTGTGCTTAAAAGCTGCTAGGGCCTCTGCATCCGGACAGTCGACGATTTGATTTTTCTTTGTTAGGAACCATGTCCAAAATTGCCTGGCCGATTCCTCTGGCTGCTGAATTATGTGGCTCAGGTCATCGACATCCGGTGGTCGCACATAAGTGCCCTGGAAGTTGTCGAGGAATGCGGCTTCCAGATCTTCCCAATAGCCAATGGATTCTGCTGGCAGGCTGTTGAGCCAATGCCGAGCTGGTCCTTTGAGCTTGAGTGGGAGGTATTTGATGGTGTGTAGATCATTACCGCGGGCCATGTGGATGTGCAAGAGGAAGTCCTCGATCCATGCCGCGGGATTTGTTGTGCCGTCTTATGATTCAATATTTACGGGTTTGAAACCCTCTGGGATTTGGTGATCCATTACTTCGTCTATGAAGCATAGGGGGTGTGGAGCGCCTCTGTACTGGGCTATATCGCGACGCAGCTCGAATGAGTCTTGTCCGCTATGTTCGGCCCGACCGGATTTACTTTTACTGTATCCGACATGACGGCTATCATCTCGCATAGTGGCGCACCCTCGTGATCCATAGGTCGATCTTGCATGTTTTGCTTTGTCCTCCAATACGTCTTGCAGGTCTAGCGTGTTTCCCCGTGCCTTGTCATTTTTATTTGAGTGGCGTCGGGGTGTGGGCTGATTTTTTGGCTGAAATGCCTCTCTGTCGCGGCCATGAGGTGGCCGGTCAGCCGCATCATATGCTGGAGATGTAGGTTTGAGTGCTTCCTCCTCCAGTCGGGGTAGCAACCTACGCTTTGGGTAGCTCTTGGAGGGGCGTTCGAGTTTATATTCCTCGGCCGCAAGGACTTTGGTCCATCTGTTGGCTAGCAAATGTTGCTCAACTTGAAGCTGATGTTGCTTTTTCTTAAGGCTATTTTCCATGGCTATAAGCCGGCGCTCGAAGCGCTCTTGTTCGACAGGATCCTCAGGCACAACGAATTCGTCATCGTCGAGGCTTGCCTCGTCTTCGGAGGGAGGCATGTAATTATCATCCTCTGCCTCTCCATCGGCCGCTCTCTCGGGAGGGCTGGCTTCTCCATCCTCCTGCTCTAAATCTTGCTGGAGGGGATTGTTGTCGTCTTCGGCACTGTCCGGAGTGCTATTATCTCCTGTGCCGGTGTCACCGCTTTTGCTTTGGCGAGACTTAGAGCGGCACCGCTAACGTCGGCACTTGGGTTGCTTCTTGGAGGGGTCATCCTCCGCTGTCTCGTCGCCATTGCCTTCTTTGGGTGTGTCCACCATGTATATATCATATGATGAGGTGGTTGTCCAGTGCCCTGTGGGCAGTGGTTCCTCTTCTTCTCCCGCATCGTCGTCCATACCATCATTGTCTTCGGGGTCAAAGTCGAGCATGTCGGTTAAGTCGTCAATGGTGGCTACTAAGTGGGTGGTGGGTGGGCGGCGAATTTCTTCGTCATCCGCATCGCAATCCTGCCGGACATAGTTCGGCCAGGACTCTCCTAACAAGGAGAGAGACCTTAATGAGTTCAGTATGTCGCCGAAGGGCGAGTGCTGAAAAATATCCGCCGAGGTAAACTCCATGATCGGCGCCCAATCGGATTCGATAGGCACGGGCACGGGCGGTTCGGAGTCCGTGGCCGGGGAAGAATCTGGTAGTTCGGCATTACGGCTCCCGTGAAGGGTAAGGTCGATACTCGGCTCGATCGCCGATGAGAGTGCGGCCTCCGTGGCGGGGTCTATCCACCTGTCCATGGATGGCGCAACTGGCTCCGAATTGAGGGTCAGAGCGGTTGCTGGCGCGATCTCCTGAGCACTGTCCGATGGTAGAGCTAGATCATGCTCATCGTGACCGTGTGGCACACTAGGAAGGGGCTCGAATCCGTCAAAGATCAAGTCTCCGCGGATATCGGCCGTGTAGTTTAAGCTTCCAAAACTGACCTGGTGGCCAGGGGCGTAACTCTCGATCTGCTCCAGATGGCCAAGCGAGTTGGCCCACAGTGCGAAGCCGCCGGACACAAAGATCTGTCCGGGGAGAAAAGTCTCACCCTGAACTGCATCGCTATCGATGATTGAAGGAGCCATGAAGCCTAATGATGACAACACAAAGGAACTCTCAATGAAAGCACCAATGTCGGTGTCAAAACCGGCAGATCTCAGGTAGGGGGTCCCGAACTATGCATCTAAGGCGGATGGTAACAGGAGGCAGGGGACACGATGTTTTACCCAGGTTCGGGCCCTCTTGATGGAGGTAAAACCCTACGTCCTGCTTGATTATTCTTGATAATATGAGTAGTACAAGAGTTGATCTACCACGAGATCAGAGAGGCTAAACCCTAGAAGCTAACCTATGGTATGATTGTATGTTGTCCTACGGACTAAAACCCTCCGGTTTATATAGACACCGGAGGGGTTAGGGTTACACAAGGTCGGTTACAAAGGAGGAGATATACATATCTGTATTGCCTAGCTTTCCTTCCACGCCAAGTAGAGTCCCATCTGGACACCGGACGAAGTCTTCAATCTCGTATCTTCATAGTCCAACAGTCCGGCTGTCCGGAGACCCCCTAATCCAGGGCTCCCTCATATTGTGACATTATGTGTAATAACAGCCCATAATGTAATAAATATTGATATAAAAGCATGATGCAAAATGGATGTATCAACAGGTAATATGGATATGAGGGAGGGAAATCTTCAAAATTCTCAGTTTTGACCAGGCGTCGGCAACAATTATGACTCGGCACCATCTGTTTATAACCCGGCAATTTTGGTAACCATAAATTGGCAAGATCTACATTTTCAAGCCGGCTGAAGATCAGATAAGTATTTCAAGACCAATATTTTTAAGCATTGGGAGCTGAGTCAAATGAATTATTCTGCACAATTTTTCTCTGTGAGAAACCAACGTCAGCAAATTGATTATGAAGCTGGCTTATTGAACCGGATTTTCTAGAAGAAGGAAATGACAAGGTCCTAAGGATTTCAAGTGCCGGCTTACAAGAATATTTAACCTGGAGCACAATTTGTTAAATTTTTCTTGTGTTTTGTTTACAGGATCAGTTTAACATGGATAAATCCAAATTAAACTAAGGGCTAATGTCGGAGATATACCCTGCGGTATGACCCGGCCGAAGATATGACCCGGCTGGGACTTGGTGTTTCATTGGAGACCCGGCCGATGTTTAAACTAGATGATTAAGCTATTTAAGCCGGCAGATGTTTAAGGTAGATGTTTAAGCCAGATGTTTAAGATGTTTAAGCCGGCAGATGTTTAAGATGCTTAAAGCTGGCAGATGTTTAAAGATGTTTAAACCGCCAGATGTTAAGTCGGATTGTAACAGAGTCGCCTGGGGTTAATAAGCCCAAAATGTTAAGAAGCCCAAGACGTTAAGAAGCCCATGGAGAGAAGCCCGTGATGAGAAGTCAGAATAGTTTAAGTCTTAATCCAAGTTGGACTCTACATGTAACTCGCCCCTTCAACTTATATAAGGAGGGGCAGGGCAACCCAGAGGGAGAAGTTGAATAATGGCTAAGTCTAGACACAACTAGGAGAGCCGGAGATACGGCGACTCCCTCGTGATGATAATGAGACCTAGCCACAAACAACATGTAGGGTTGTTATCGGATGATGTTTCCAGGGGCCTGAAGCTGTCTAAATCATTGTCTTGCATGTTGCTTCTCTCGATACTGATCAACCCCACTCAAGCTACTACATAGATGCGTTGGCCTCATGACTAAGTCCTCTCATTAGGACATCTGCCATGACAATTCCACGACACCCACCCCGCTCACCTGCCGCGTCGCTCGTCCCGCGCCGCTGCCCCGTTCACCGCGCCTCCTCTGCTTGCTGCCTTGCTACCCCCCTGCCTGTGCCACTAGCCTCGACCCGGACTCCCGCAACCATCCCCGCTCCAGCCATCCTCGCTGGCCCCGCCCACGAACCTTGCTCGAAGGCCATCGCACGCCCGCCGCCTGCTGTCGGTGTCAAAACCGGCGGATCTCGGGTAGGGTGTCCCAAACTGTGCGTCTAAGGTTGATGGTAACAGGAGACAGGGGACACGATGTTTACCCAGGTTCAGGCCCTCTCTATGGAGGTAATACCCTACTTCCTGCTTGATTGATCTTGATGAATATGAGTGTTACAAGAGTCGATCTACCTCGAGATCGTAATGGCTAAAACCCTAGAAATCTAGCCTATGTGATTATGATTGTCTCTACGGACTAAGCCCTCTGGTTTATATAGATATCGGAGGGGACTAGGGTTGTACAAAGTCGGTTACATAGAAAGGAAATAGTACATCTGGCCGCCTAGCTTGCCTTCAACACAAAGGAGAGTCCTATCCGGACACGGGAGAAAGTCTTCTATCTTGTATCTTCATGGCCCAATAGTCTGGCCCATGTCCAACAAGCCGGATGCTCGAGGACCCCTTAGTCCAGGACTCCCTCAGTAGCCCCCGAACCAGGCTTCAATGATGAGGTGTCCGACGCACAGATTGTCTTCGACATTGCAAGGTGGGTTCCTCCTCTGGTCACTTCAAAGTATCTGACTTAAAGAGCCATATTCAGCCCTCCATTTAATGTCGCACCCATCATCTTCTGTGCCTCCACACCTTCTACTCCACGCGTCGAGCGAATATGAGAGGTCGGGGCATTTTTGCATAACCCCCTCCGGCCATATAAGAAAGGCCTCTACTTAAAGGGGTTGGATCTCAGATCCATTCCACACCCAGCGGAAAATCTTCAAAGTCTTGCCAAGGGAAACCATTCAACATGGCTAGCGTCCCTAGTTCTTCCTCCCGCCCCCACGACTCCGAAAAAGGTGATTGGGAGAGATGCTTTGTATCCCATGAGCAGTTGGTTAAGCTCCAAACACAGGGATTCCTTCCCCCTGCGAATCTGGTCCCTGTTCGAGAAGGATTGACCTCCTTTACAGGCGAGGTCCTGGCAGAAAATTTCCCCAATCCAACTAGGGGGGAATGGGTGTGCTTCGTATCTTATTTGTTGAGAGGTGTCGGGTTTCCAATCCACCCTTTCCTCCGCGGACTCCTGGAGTATTACGGCCTCCAACTGCACAACCTCACGCCGGCCTCTATCCTGCACATCGCAGGTTTTGTCGCCCTGTGCGAGCTTTTCCTGGGCTGTGAAGCCCACTTTGACTTGTGGAGGAAGTTATTCTGCCTCGTCCCTCGCAACCGAGAAGGGTCGATATTTGAGGTGGGCGGTGCCGAAGTATGGCCCATAGCTGGTACCGGATACCTGTCCGGCATACCGAAGAAGGCGCGCAAAGAATGGCCCTTGGAATGGTTTTATATTGAGGACATCGCTCTCCCCGACCCAGTTCGAATGGGCCTTCCCGAATTTTCAAATGCTTCGCTACAGAAACATCATAGCTGACGTCCTCGGAGCCTCGAGGAGGAAGATAGCGCAGAAGTCTGCCAACTGATGGGCAAGATTAAGACACTTGCCCAATCCGGATTATCAATAATCGAGGTGATGGCGACTTCCATAGTGCGGGGGGTCCAGCCACTCTAGTACCGAGGGTTTCTCATGTGGCACTATAATGGGGAGGATGCCGCCTCATGCTATGGTCAAAAAGGTCCGGACTCCCCCACTGCTTTGGTGAAAATATTGGCCAAGCTGTACAAAGGGGAGGAAGAGGAGTTCGGTCGTCTTAAACGCCGAGATGGGTTTTCCATGTACAATCCTCCGAGCTGGGTGAGTTCTAGTCCCACCACTTTACTCAATCCTCTCTCTGAATCACTTTTAATGGATATTAATGCATCTACTTATAACAGGAATGGCGGAGGGTTACCGAGGGGATCCATAATCCCGCCCCGCAGCCAGAGGATCACAACTGAGATCTTGACCCCGGATTCGAAGAGGATCCGGACATATTTGTGGAGCTCGAGAAGGGAGTATTCTAGCAGGCGAGCTATGATGGCACAATTGTACCAATCATGGCCAACTATCCTGGCCTCCTTCCTGCCTCACACGTAAGTAATCAAGAGATACCTTCTTCGAAAGAGTTTCCTTATTATGCCTCACCCACCGCACTATTTCATGCCCCAAAGGGGAGGCGCTCGACGCCACAACGCACACTAGGAGCATCTCTGAGGAGAGTGGTGCCCGCGCCGAGCACATCTTCGAAGAGAAAGGCAAACGATAATACGGCAGAACCTTCGTCAAAGAGGTAAGTCTTTCTTTTTAAAATATGCCTCCTGGTCGCCACATCGAATCGTGATGTCATCCGTCGCATTTTATCAGGAAGAGCGTACGCCGGACTATGTCCGGGGATCCTGCCGGTCGTGCCTCCACTAGTCAGGTTCCACACCCTGCCCTAAGGACGGGGGCCGACATGGGAGTCGTGCCAGACTATCCTTCCGCAGAGGATTCAAACGATATGTCCGTCACGAACTCTGAAGTGGAGAACGCCATGAATCATCATCGTCGGAGGGCCTCTCTTCGTGACCCCGACTTTTCAAAGGAGGCATTTAATGCCTTCAGCTCGGCTGATGTGTACATCCGAGCTGCTCGGAATGGACTTGCCGGAGCCACGAACCAGTATCTAAAAGATATGCGGGTAAGTGTAGATTTGGTAATCATATACTAGTAGCCCCCGAGACTTAAAGTAGTTGATACAACTGATTTAAGGATCATTGTATAATCATGCACTTATGGAGAAAAATAGCCTGCTGTCTCAAGAGCTGCAAAAGTGTAAGACTCAGCTAACTGCGGCTACCACCGAATTGGAAAAATCCAAGGAGGCACCGCCTAGTAATGTTTCTTCCCATTAGAAAAAGTATAATCATATACCAGTAATATTAATACTGTTGTATTTCTGCTAACAGAATCAGTAGAGCAGCTGAGAGAGAAACTGAAGGTCGCCCAGGCTAATGAACAAGAGGCCAAAAGGCAACATGCGACAGGCGAACATGTGCTGATGTGGGTTAGGGGGGGGGGGGGAGAACAAGCTATAGGATTCCCATACGCAACTGGGTGAAGAACTAAAATATGTTCGAGCCCAGCTTGCTGACGCCGTCAAGGAGAATAAGAGATTACGAGGCGACATATTCACTATGTTTTTCAAACTTGCCTCCCTATAATTCGGCGAGGGCAGGGACTGACAGATTTATGTCCGCAGGTATGCTAACTGGCTGTCCCAAAGAGGAAATTTCTAGACCTCAAGCCGACCTGCTACAAGAGTTGTCCCAGATGCACGAGCGAGTTCGGCAAGTAATGCGGAGTGTTGCCAAGGCTTTATGGACATCCGCCTCCCCTCTAGGAAGTATGGCGGAGCTCGTGGAGCTATTCAAAGGAGCACGCCAGTGTATTAAATGATGGAAGATATCAGCCTGCCGGGAAGGTGTGCGAGAAGCCTGGGCCATGGTGAAAACATGGTATACCATGCTTGATCCAAATCATATGGCCCGGGTTGGACCTCTAGGGTCAGATGGGAAAGAAATTCCCATTAATTTGGTGTATGATCAAGTAGAAGTAGCCTCCAAATATTCCCAATAGGATTGTAAGCTAGACAACCTGTTAGACGGTATAGAGGAGGAAATTTTTGAGTCCAAGTGACTATGTACTTTCCTTGATGTATTTGTCCCTAGCCAGATTGTAAGACGATTGTCATGGCCGACCTTTTCACTTTGACCTCTGGACCCAAAGGTGCAGAGTGTTTCCGAATACCCGAGCAGCAAAATAGACCGAGGTATGCATGGAAACCAGGTGTAGGGGTCATAGTTACTTGAACAGACAAGTTCTATCCAGCTAGCTATGTTATATTACATTGTGATTGTAAGAAACATCTTCCAGAGAGAATAGTTCCGTTAAGGGTTCCTTTCCCTGGGTGTACATGCGTTAATGTGCATGTCCGAACTATGATTGAAAAGATCGCAGTATACGTAACATCTAGGGGTTCGTAGTGGAAGGAATATAAAAACATCTTTAGTCCGCCGACTGAATATTCTCTTAAGAACGCTAGCTTTCGGCTTCACCTAGTCTGAGGTACACATCCGGATGACCCGGCAGTAACAATCACAGAGGTGCTCCCTTTATGCCCTAGCCGAACAAACGGGAACATAGGGCATAAGCATAGGAGCCAGGCAACCCATCTTGGCCAAAACTTAAGTCATATCGATGCATATAATGGCGAAGAAAAGGTACATACGAGGAAAAAACACATATGTGATGACCTTGATGCTCGAAAAATAACAATAATAAGCTTCTGTGCAAGAAGCCCCCAGGTATAATGGACGTACACATTTGAGGATGTGTACATCATAGGTGCATGTTTTAGCCGCACAAAAGCTTTAAGGCTAAAAAAAGCGAAAGGAGAGGAGAAAAAATAATGGAAATAATAGGGAGAAGGAGACGAACGAAGAGTTCGACGCTAGGCATAGAATCTTTGGAGTCTGGCCGCGTTCCAGGGGTTCGGCTCTAGGCGATTGTCTGATGCATCACGCAGGCGGTACGCTCCTCTAGTGAGAACTTCGTCAATGATGAAGGGACCCTCCTACTTGGGCTTGAGTTTTTCCTTTTTCTTCTCCGACAAGCGTAGGACGAGTTCGCCAACATTATAAGTCTTGGCCCGCACTTCTCTGCTTTGATATCTGCGGGCCTGCTGTTCATAAAATGTGGAACGGGCTTTTGCAACATCGCGCTCCTCCTCGAGGGCATCTAAGCTATCCTGCCGATCAAGCTCGAGGTGAGTCATGAATAATGTCGCAGGGTAACACAGCCTCTGTGCCATACACCATGAAGAAAGGTGTATATCCGGTAGTGCGATTGGGCATGGTCCGCAGCCCCCAGAGTACGGAGTCGAGCTCGTCAACCCAGTGCTTGTCTGATTCTTTCAAAGTCTGCACTAGTCTGGGTTTGATGCCGCTCATAATAAGCCCCCAGAGGCATAATCGAGCTTAATGCTTAGATTAGCACACCGGGCTTTCACCTCATCAGCCGTAAAATTGGAGCCGTTGTCAGTGATGATGCTGTGTGGCACACCATAACGGTGTACGACACCGGATATAAAGTCTATCATTGGTCCGGCTTTGGCCGTTTTAACTGGTTTGGCCTCTATCCACTTAGTGAACTTATCTACCATGACCAGCAGATATTTTTTCTTATGGCTGCCCCCTTTAAGGGGTCCGACCATATCCAACCCCCAGACCGCAAAAGGCCAAGTATTGGGGATTGTTTGTAGAGCAGTGGGCGGCATATGGCTTTGGTTGGCGAAAAGCTGGCATCCTACACAATGTTGGACAAGGTCATGTGCATCTGCTTCGGCCGTTGGCCAAAAGAAACCTATACGGAAGGCCTTACTTACAAGGGCCCGAGCTGCGGCGTGGTGACCACCGAGGCCACCATGGATTTCAGCCAAGAGCTGCCGTCCCTCTTCTTCGGAGATACATCTTTGAAGTATTCCGATAGCACTTTTCTTGTAGAGCTCTCCTTCGTGGACCTTGTAGGCTTTCGAACGCCGAACAATGCAGTGAGCCTCATTCTGATCCTCAGGGAGCTCTTGCCTATTAAGGTAGGCCAAGAAGGGTTCGGTCCATGGGGAAATTACTGCCATTATTAAATGGGTCGATGATGTTGTTTTGGTGGCTGAGCCTCCGATGATATCGGTATTGTGTTCGGAATCTGGGGGTATAATCGTATCCGGACTAGTGTTGCCGCTCTCATCCTGCCACACCACGGATGGCTTGAAGAGCCTTTCCAAAAAGATGTTAGGCGGGACGGGGTCACGCTTGGCGTCCAGGCAAGCAAGAACATCCGCCGCTTGATTGCTTTCTCAAGCCACATGAGGAAACTCGAGTCCCTCAAACTGAGCTGATATTTTGAGTACGGCGTTACGATAGGCCGCCATCTTTGGATCTTTGGTGTCGAAGTCTCCATTTATCTGGGATATTGCGAGATTTGAGTCCCCGCGTACTTCCTGGCGTTGTATGCCCATGGAGGTAGCCATCCGAAGACCGTGTGATAAGGCGTCATATTCGGCTGCGTTGTTGGAGTCTGTGTATAATATTTGGAGTATGTACTGAACAATGTTTCCCGTGGGGGACGTTAAGACAACGCCCGCCCCTAAGCCCGCCAGCATTTTGGAATCATCAAAGTGCATGACCCAGTTGGAATATGTGCCGTACACTTTAGGGAGTTCGGCCTCTGTCCATTCGGTGACGAAGTCTGCCAGTACTTGGGATTTGATGGCCCGGCGCGGCTTATATGTTATGTCGAATGGAATGAGCTCAATGGCCCACTTGTCAATCTGGCCCGTGGTGTCGCGGTTGTTTATTACATCATGCAGTGGTACTTCTGAAGACACCGTGATCGAACACTCTTGGAAATAGTGTCGTAGCTTCCGAGATGCCATGAAGACTGTGTATGCTATCTTTTAATAATGAGGATACTGGGATTTTCATGGAGTTAGGACAATGGATACATAGTATACCGGCTTCTGGAGCAGGAATTTGTGTCCGTCCTCCTCTCGCTCGACAACGAGTACTGCGCTCACCACCTGGTGTGTTGCAGAGATGTATAATAACATTGGTTCGCCGACGCTTGGCGCAGCCAGGATTGGGTTTCTCGCTAAAAGAGCCTTTATTTCTTCCAATCCGGCCGTTGCCGCATCCGTCCACTCGAATTGGTCGGTGCGTCAGAGAAGTCGATAAAGTGGCAATGCTTTTTCTCCTAGTTTGGAGATAAAGCGGCTGAAAGCTGCCACACATCCGGCTAGTTTTTGGACCTATTTAAGGTCTATTGGTGTAGCCAATTTTGATAAAGCTTGGATTTTGGCTGGATTTTCCTCGATTCCTCTACTGGAAACAATGAAGCCCAGCAGTTTTCCATAGGGAATGCCGAAAACACATTTTTCCGGATTGAGCTTAATGTCATATGTCCGAACATTGTCGAATGTGAGCCATAGGTCGTCTATTAATGACTCGACGTGCTTAGTCTTGATGACGATGTCGTCCACATATGCTTCAACTGTCTTGCCGATTTGTTTCTCCAGGCATGTTTAAATCACATGTTGGTTGGTGGCGCTGGCGTTTTTAAGCCCATAGGGCATAGTGTTGAAGCAGAAAGGCCATGGGGTAATAAATGTCATTGATGCTTGGTCGGATTCCTTCATTTTAATTTGATGGTATTCGGAATATGCATCGAGGAAACATAGTGAGTCATGTCCTGCAGTGGCATCAATAATTTGATTGATGCGGGGTAGGGGAAGGGATCCTTAGGGCAAGCTTTGTTGAGGTCTTTGAAATCGACGCACAGGCGCCAGGATTTATCCTTATTTGGCACCATCACCTGGTTTGCTAGCCAGTCCGGGTGTTTTATTTCTTTGATGAATCCGTCCTCAATTAACCTGGCTAGCTTCTCCCCCATAGCTTGTCCTTTGGGTTCGGAAAAGCACTGTAGTGTTTGCTTGACCGGCTTATATCCCTTCAGTATATTGAGGTTGTGCTCGGCCAACCTACATGGGATTCCTGGCATATCAGAAGGGTGCTAGGCGAATATGTCCCAGTTGTTGTGTAGGAACGATCGTAGTGCGGCGTCCACCATTGGCTCCAGCTGTGCCCCGATGGAGACTGTCTTCTTTGGGTCCGTCGGCTGGACTTGAAATTTGACTATTTCATCTGCTGGTTTGAAGGAGGTGGATTTGGAGCGCTTATCAAGGATTATGTCACCCCTATCCACCATCGAGCGCAGCATGATTAACTCTTCGGCCGCGAGGGTCTCAGATAGTGCCTCGAGGGCCAGTGATGCTATTTTGTTTTCGGTGCGGAGGGCTATATCCGGATCACTAGCGAGAGTGATAATACCGTTGGGCCTGGACATCTTGAGCTTCTTATACCCGTAATGAGGTATGGCTTGAAAGCGTGTGAATGCATCTCGCCCCAACAGGGCGTGGTATCCACTATTGAACGGGGCCACTTGGAAGGTTATCTCTTTGGAGCGATAATTCTCCGGCGTGCCTCCCGACTGGGAATGATTCCTCGGAAGGTCGTGCTACTTTGCTCGATACGGCTCCTGTGTATTTCCATTTTATTGAGTGTATCCTCATAGATGAGGTTTAATCCGCTACCGCCATCTATGAGCACTTTGGTGAGCCGAAAGCTATCTACAATTGGATTAAGGACCAAGGCGGCTGGTGCCCGGGCTGTCCGGAATTTTAGTTCGTCACTGGCATTGAAAGTTATGGCCGTGTCGTTCCAGCGGTTTATTGCTGTGACTTGGCAGGCTTCGGCGAGGTCACGGAGGGCCCTTTTGCGCCGACTGTTTTAAGCGAAAATCTCAAAGACCGTCAATACCCTGAGGTCGTCGTCTTCCGAGGGGTGTTGCTCTGAGGTATTTTTGGTGAGGATATCCTCGCCACTCTTGGCCACTTGCCAGAGTATCGAACATGCTCTAAGGGTGTGGGTAGGTATGATATCCGGTGTTGTGTGTATTTTGCATGGCCTATCGAGCCATCCCTCCAGAATGGTTCCGCGCCCCGTAATGGGTTTAGATTTCTTTACTACTGTCTCGGGCGCCCCGTGAGGGTGCATCCTTTTTGCCGGGACAGGGGGTTGAGTGGAAACTGGTGGTTCCCAGCGAGCTTCCTGAGTTTTCCAGGCGCTTTCCATTGCGCAATACTTCTGTACTATGGTTGCCAAGTCAGCGAAGTGTAATACATGACGGCGGTTGATGGCGTTGAGGATTCCTTCGTCCATACAATTACTGCGGAATATTGTGATCGCGTCTTCATCGCGGAATCTTTAATCTTGTCCTTGACAAGGAGGAATATGGCCCAAAAGTGCTGGACTGTTTCCTGAGACTGCTGTCGTAGGTATGTAAGATCGCGTATATCTGGGTGGGTGGGTGGATTTAAATCTGAACCCTAACCCAATTTGGGATCCGGAGTTTGAGAAATTTCTGGGCTTGATAGTTCGGCTCCAGTAGATCGACCGATTTTTCAGGTCTACCGTCCGACTCCGGATTCAGAGGACAAGGCACGTCGTTCCACGGACACGTATCCAGCTCTTCGAGCTCGGAGATCCGAACATAGTTTGTCCTTAGTATAGAGGGAGAGTTGTTGTTTTGCTCTTGTACTGCCGCTATCTAATGGGTGATCGCTGGAGATTTGATTTCTCTCTGATCGGGTTTAAGCCCAATCCGATCGTAGTCTGTAGCGACCCCCAAGGCGGCGATGTGATCCAGGAGTTTGTTCAAGGACGACAATTCCATTGGATCCATCCGTTTGGAGTATTCGGAGTCAATTCGGAGGCGATTTTCAATGACCCGAGAAGTCATTGTCGGCTCACCGGCCGAACGGGCAGTCATGATGAAGCCACCCAGCTGGAGGGTTTGGCCCGAGGCCAGAGCTCCTCTGGCGGTGATATTGTCCTTAATCACAAGGCGAGCCATCAACCCTAACTTCAACGTCAAAGTGGAACTCTCAATGAAAGCACCAATGTCGGTGTCAAAACCGGCGGATCTCGGGTAGGGGTCCCGAACTATGTGTCTAAGGTTGATGGTAACAGGAGACACGGGACATGATGTTTACCCAGGTTCGGGCCCTCTATGGAGGTAATACCCTACTTCCTGCTTGATTGATCTTGATGAATATGAGTGTTACAAGAGTCGATCTACCTCGAGATCGTAATGGCTAAAACCCTAGAAATCTAGCCTATGTGATTATGATTGTCTCTACGGACTAAGCCCTCCGGTTTATATAGATACTGGAGGGGACTAGGGTTGTACAAAGTCGGTTACATAGAAAGGAAATAGTACGTCATGCCGCCTAGATCGCCTTCCACGCAAAGGAGAGTCCTATCCGGACACGCGAGAAAGTCTTCTATCTTGTATCTTCATGGCCCAATAGTTCAGCCCATGTCCAACATGTCGGACGGTCGAGGACCCCTTAGTCCAGAACTCCCTCACCCGCCCAGCGGTCACACACCCCGCCGTTGCCCCTACCGTGCTCGACGCCGCGTCATCGCCCACGAGCGCCCGCACTAGACCTCGCCCCGCATGCGTCTCACTCGCGCACGCCCACGCTCGTGCCTGGCCGCGCCCCATCGCCTCTGATGCCCGCTCGCAGCTCGCGGCCCGCGTGGCCCCGCCTCGCCCCGCCCACACGCCCGCAGCCCCCCTCTCGCTCGCGGCGCTGCCCCCAGCGCTCCCCCGCGCGCGCAGCCCTTCGCCGGCGCCGCCCACTGCTTCCCCTGGACCGCACGCTCCGGCGCGCGCCACATGCGCCTGCACTACCGGGGCGAAGCCCCGGGTAGCCCAACACCTGCGCCCGCTAAACGCGCCCAGTAGGCCTCCCCTGGCCACAGACACGTGGGGCCCAGCCCTAGGACGTTATAAAAAGGAATTTAAATAATAATAATAATAATAATAATAATAATAATTATGTTTAGTTAACCTAATTAACTAATTAGCTACTGTTAATTAACTAACAGTCAATGACAGTGGGATCCCACTTGTCAAGTTGACCAGGTCAACGGTCAATGCTGACTGGGCTGTTGACTTTGACTGGCCCCACCAGTCAGTCTCTGCTGACTGGGCAGTTGGCCAAGTCAACTGGGCCTACTGGTCAGCCACACAAGCCCTTCCGTGGGTACACTTCTGCGTACCCATAGCAATTTAATATTTAATTTTTGAATTAAAATAATTTTGAAAATGTTTTAAAATTTTTAAAAATTAATATAAAATAATCCGTAACTCGGATGGAAAAACTTTCTACATGAAAATTGCTTCGAACGACGAGACGAATCCGGATACGCAGCCCGTTCGTCCGCCACACATCCCTAGCATAGCGAACACGTAACTTTCCCGCTCCGGTTCATTTGTCCGAAAACACGAAACTCCGGGGATACTTGCCTAGATGTTTTCCCCATTCGCCAGTATCACCTCCTACTGCGTTAGGACACACTTGGCACCGTCACTTGTCATGTCATGCATCATTACGCATCTGTTTGCATTGTATTCATTGTTTCTTCCCCATCTTCTCTCCGGTAGACTACGAGACTGACGCCTCTGCTGGTGCCCCGATTGACTACGTTATTGACGACCCCTACTTTCTAGAGCAACCAGGCAAGCCCCCCCTTGATCACCAGATATCGCCTATTCTTCTCACTTCAGCTTGCATTGGAGTAGTGTAGTATGTTACTGCTTTCCGTTAATCCTATCCTGATGCATAGCCTGTCTTTGCTACTACTGTTGTTACCTTTACCTGCAATCCTAAATGCTTAGTATAGGATGCTAGTATTCCATCAGTGGCCCTACATTCTTGTCCGTCTGCCATGCTATACTATCGGGCCGTGATCACTCGGGAGGTGATCACGGGTATATACTTATATACATAATATATGATACCTGTGGTGACTAAAGTCAGGTCGGCTCGTAGAGTACCCGCGAGTGATTCACGGGTTGGGATCGAAAGGACGTTTGTCCTGACGGCCCTCTGAGTGGACCTTTGTGGCGGAGCAACAGGGCAGGTTGAGACCACCTAGGAGAGAGGTGGGCCTGGCCCTGGTCGGCGTCTGCGGTTAATTCAATTAACACGCTTACCGAGATGTTGGTATTTGATCTGAGTCTGGCCACTGGCCTATACGCACTAACCAACTACGCAGGAACAATTATGGGCACTCAACGTCGTGGTATCAGCTGAAGCCTTCATGACGTCAGCGACTGAGCGGCACGCGCTGGATTGGACCGTAAGCCTGCGCTTGTATTAAGGGGGCTAGGTCTGCTTCCAACTACGTACGCAACATGCAGTTGTGCAATGGGCGATGGGCCCAGACCCCTGCGCCATATAGGATTTAGACCGGCGTGCTGACCTCTCTGTTGTGCCTAGGTGGGGCTGCGACGTGTTGATCTTCCGAGGTCGGGCATGACCCAGGAAAGTGTGTCCGGCCAAAGGGGGTCGAGCATGTTGGGAATGTGGTGGACCCCTGCAGGGAAGTTTATCTATTCGAATAGCCGTGTCCCTCGGTAAAAGGACGAACGGAGTTGTACCTTGACCTTATGATAACTAGAACCGGAAACTTAATAAAACACACCCTTCCAAGTGCTAGATGCAACCCGGTGATCGCTCTGTCACAAGGCGACGAGGGGAGGATCGCCGGGTAGGAATATGCTATGCGATGATACTTGGTGAACTTACCATTTACTCTCTTCTTCTGCTTCAAGATGGAGTCTGCCATAAGCATAGTCTTCGATAGGACTAGCTATCCCCCTCTTATTCTGGCATTCTGCAGTTCAGTCCACATATACTACCCCTTTCATTGATACCAATGCATACGTAGTGTAGCTCCTTGCTTGCAAGTACTTTCGATGAGTACTCACGGTTGCTTTGCTCCCCCTTTTCCCCTTTCTATACCCGGTTGTTGTGACCAGACGTTGGAGCCTAGGAGCCAGAAGTCACCATCGACGACGACTCTTACTACACTGGAGGTGCCTATTACTATGTATAGGCCGCTGACGACGACCAGGAGTAGTTTAGGAGGATCCCAAGAAGGAGGCCTGTGCCTCTTTCAATATGTATCCCAGTTTGTGCTAGACATCTTATGGTAACTTGTTTAACTTATGTCTGTACTCAGATATTGTTGCATTCGCTGACTCGTATATGAGAGAGCTCTTGTATTCGAGCCCTCGAGGCCCCTGGCTTGTAATATGATGCTTGTATGATTTATTTTATTTGTAGAGTTGTGTTGTGATATCTTCCTGTGAATCCCTGATCTTGATCATACACGTTTGCGTGTATGATTAGTGTATGATTGAATCGGGGGCGTCACAGAGGTATGGGATGTAGTAATTTTTACCTATATAGAAGGATGCCTGTGTATAGTTAGTAGCCCATGAGACTCTGTTCGGCATTCATGAAGAGAGGCCGAACAAAGGATCAAATATTTCACAGGAGATGATCATACATGTCTATTTGAACAAACATGCTTCGAAGTTAGCGGCAGCCGCTCATACCGCCGAAGTATCCGAACTAAAGCGGAGGCTGGAGCGGGTCGATGAAGAGATCATCCGCACCAACAAACGATTGGAGGAGAAGCAAGGTATGTGATACATATTCATATCTGAAATGATATGACTTGCTGGTTTATTATCTTGCTAAGTTTTGTGATTGTGCTTATAGTTGACGCGTCTGAGGTCGAGACCCTCAAGAATGCGCTGGCCAAAGCCAAGAAGGAGGTGTAAGAGGAACGATCCACCTACCCAAAGCATGAATCAAGGGTAGAGGAAGTTCAGCAAGAGCTCCGGGATGCCATAAGCAAATGTGAGTCCTTGGAGCGCAAGATTACGTATCAAGATGCCGAACTTGCTAAGGCCCTCCAAAGCACGCAGGATGCCCGGGTTGAAGCCCAAGGCGCCTGCCGGGAGATTCAAGAGGCCAAGAAGATTGCGGCGGGTAAGGCCTTTATTATGCATAGCAAATTTGTGAGGAGAAGGTACCTCTTACTGACCCGGGTTTGGAGGTCTCCAGGAGCGTTTGTGGATCTGCCCCGGAGTATTGCTGATGCTACGGAGTTCTCCCGAGCCGAGGAGGGGAGCTTGACGGAGAAGCTGTTCTGGTCGCATTACCTTACGCCAGAGCATCCGGTGCCCCTCAGCGATTAGCTGAAATAGTTGAACGAACTGCATAGGGTGGCCGGATTAGCTAAGGGTATTATAATCCGTCTCTGGCCCGCTGAGCCCATACCCGACAGCTACTTCGGTCTTGTGAAGCGGCTAATCAGTGCCTGCCCTCGGCTAGATGCCATAAAGTGGTCGGTCTATATCGAAGGTGCCCGGATGGCCTTCGCTCGCGTCAAGGTATAATGGGCGAAGATGAACGCCGTCAAGCTGGCAACCGAGGGACCGCCCGCAGGCAATGAGCACCGCATGCTGAAGTGGTATTTTGATGAAGTCTTGGAAGGTTCCCACATTGTAGAGGGCCAGTGTTCGAAGGACATTATCTTCGAATGAATGTATCCGTGCGGCCCGAACTTTGTATTATGAAACAAGGCTTATGTATAATATGTTGCTTGTTTTACTTCTAATTCTTTTCCTCCTGTGCGGCCGTTTACGGTATTTGAGAGTTGGCCAGTCGTCAGCCTCAGCCCCCACGTAGGTAGTACGGGGGTGTTTGGAATGGCACCTGTACACACTTGACCCAACGGCTTGGGCCTTGAAGGAGGTGTTAGTGCGGTGAACCAGGCAATCAGACTATGTGGCTTTATCGCTCTCACTTAGCCATAGGAGTTTGACAATGAGATTGTAGGTGCAACCTCTGGTATTATTCAATTATCCGAACATGGGTGCTGTAGACGCCTGCCCGAGTGGAGACCGGTCCTTTGCGTAATGTGGAAAAACTCGCGAGAGATCATACTTAGTCACCGAATAGCTGACCAGCTCTCACCGCATCATGATAGTCAGTTTTTGGCTTTCTCTACTGAGGTCTTTATCAGGATGAACCGGAAACACAATCATAGTAGTTCTCCCTTACTACCATAGCCGAATGAGTGGAACGTAAGGTAGTAACCACAGGAGCCGGGCAACCCAACTATTGATCAAAGACATGATTCGGAGCCGATGCATATAATGATAAATTCGAGACACCGAATTGTACTATAAAAGTGTTCGGACTTATTTTATTTTTAAGAAATGTACGTGGCCGAATGGATCCCCTAGCGATTTAAGTCATACCGAGGTGTATATGGTGATCAGACAAAAAAGAGGGAATACAGATTAGGAAATAAGCCAGTACCGAATATGTTGGGCGAAAAACTGTTTCCGTTATAGTCTGATTCATACGTCAAAATGTATTTTTACAAATGATGCGATAAGCATCAAGGCTATTTTACATGCCGGGCACCAGGGAAAGTTGTGTGCGGGTCCTAAAAAGGAAGAGGTGATCTTTAAAGATCCTTTAGATACTCTGCCACACGTCTATGCTATTTTTCCGCCTTGGTGTATTATCCTTCGAAAGGATCAACGATCAGGTTCTCATGAGGGACCTAGAAAAGGGCCCTTGGTACCGTCGGAAGGTGATGGTGGTTGTAAGGAACCTGGAAAAGAAAAAATAAGAGAAAAGAAACATGAGGGTCCAGATAGGGTCGAGCCGTATTGTGGACTTTGTCTTTACTATGCCTCCGTCTTGGCCCATGGTATCTTTAGTGCGTAGTTATGTACGTGTGGCACATATTGAAGGAAATATGCCCTAGAGGCAATAATAAAGTTATTATTTATTTCCTTATATCATGATAAATGTTTATTATTCATGCTAGAATTATATTAACCGGAAACATAATACATGTGTGAATACATAGACAAACAGAGTGTCACTAGTATGCCTCTGCTTGACTAGCTCGTTAATCAAAGATGCTTATTTTTCCTAACCATGAACAAAGAGTTGTTATTTGATTAACGGGATCACATCATTAGTTGAATGATCTGATTGACATGACCCATTCCATTAGCTTAGCACCCGATCGTTTAGTATGTTGCTATTGCTTTCTTCATGACTTATACATGTTCCTATGACTATGAGATTATGCAACTCCCGTTTACCGGGGGAACACTTTGTGTGCTACTAAACGTCACAACGTAACTGGGTGATTATAAAGGTGGTCTACAGGTGTCTCCAAAGGTACATGTTGGGTTGGCGTATTTCAAGATTAGGATTTGTCACTCCGATTGTCGGAGAGGTATCTCTGGGCCCTCTCGGTAATGGACATCACATAAGCCTTGCAAGCATTGCAACTAATGAGTTAGTTGTGAGATGATGTATTACGGAACGAGTAAAGAGACTTACCGGTGACGAGATTGAACTAGGTATTGAGATACCAATGATCGAATCTCGGGCAAGTAACATACCGATGACAAAGGGAACAATGCATGTTGTTATGCGGTCTGACCGATAAAGATCTTCGTAGAATATGTAAGAACCAATATGAGCATCTAGGTTCCGCTATTGGTTATTGACCAGAGACGTGTCTCGGTCATGTCTACATTGTTCTCGAACCGTAGGGTCCGCACGTTTAACGTTACGATGACAGTTTCATTATGAGTTTATGTATTTTGATGTACCGAAGGTTGTTCAGAGTCCCGGATGTGATCACGGACATGATGAGGAGTCTCGAAATGGTCGAGACATAAAGATCGATATATTGGACGACTATATTCGGACACCGGAAGTGTTCCGGGTGATTTCGGAGAAAACCGGAGTGCCAGAGGTTACCGGAACCCCCCGGGGAAGTATTGGGCCTTAGTGGGCCTGAGGGGAGAGAGAGGTCAGCAGCCCAGGAGGTGGCGCCCCCCCCATGGGGAGTCCGAATTGGACTAGGGAGGGGGGGGGGCGTGGCCCCTCTTTCCTTCTCCCTCTCCCTGTCTTTCCTTCCCCCTCTCTCTTCCTAGTTGGACTAGGAAAGGGGAGTCCTACTCCCACTAGGAGGGGGACTCCCCCTCCCTTTGGCGCGCCCCATGGGGCCGGCCAGCCTCCCCCCTTGCTCCTTTATATACGGGGGCAGGGGGCACCCTAGAACACACAAGTTGATCTTCGTGATCGTTCCTTAGCCGTGTGCGGTGCCCCCCTCCACGATATTACACCTCGGTCATATTGTAGCAGTGCTTAGGCGAAGCCCTGCGACGGTTGAACATCAAGATCGTCACCACGCCGTCATGCTGACGGAACTCCTCCCCGAAGCTTTGCTGGCTCGGAGCCCGGGGAGCGTCATCGAGCTGAACATGTGCCAAAAACTCGGAGGTGCCGGAGTAACGGTGCTTGGACCGGTTGGACCGGGAAGACGTACGACTACTTCCTCTATGTGGCGTCAACACTTCCGCTTCGGTCTACGAGGCTACGTAGACAACACTCTCCCCTCTCGTTGCTATGCATCACCATGATCTTGCATGTGCGTAGGAATTTTTTTGAAATTACTACATTCCCCAACACATATGGCGCAATTCGGTTGGGGCTGAGATGGAGGCCGAATTGCTAATCAAGCTCCGAACAAGATGGATCGTCGCTCTGCCGAGTAGTCCGGACGCATTTAACAGTGTCCGAGGGCTTGACTGCCGATGTAGTGTTTGGCTTGATAAGGCTGCCGTGGACTTCCGCTGCAAGTGCCGCGGTGTGCTCCTCGGTACGGAGGGAGCGCTCCGTGTTTCCATTGACTGTTATAACACCGCGTGGTCCGGGCATCTTCAGTATGAGATATGCGTAATGCGGGATCGCATTGAAGTGAGCGAACGCAGTTCGTCCGAGCAGTGCATGATAGCCTCTACGGAAGGGGACAACGTCGAAGATCAAGTCCTCGCTTCGTAAGTTGTCCGGCGAACCTAAGACGACTTCCAATGTGATTGAGCCCATGCAAAGGGCCTCTACACCAGGAATTACTCCTTTAAAGGTAGTTTTGGTGGGTTTAATTCTTGACGAATCAATACCCATTTTGCGGACCGTGTCCTGATAGAGCAAGTTAAGGCTGCTGCCGCTGTCCATGAGGACCCACGTAAGGTGGAATCCATCGATAATTGGGTTGAGTACCAACGCGGCCGAGCCTCCGTGACAGATACTAGTCGGTTGGTCTCTGTGATCGAAAGTGATCGGACAGGCTGACCATGGATTGAATTTTGGGGCGACTGACTCTATCGCATAGACGTCCCTTAGAGCGTGTTTGCGCTCCCGCTTGGGGATGTGAGTAGCGTATATCATATTCACCGTTTTGACCTCGGGGGGAAATTTCTTCCGTCCCCCGGTGTTCAGTGGGTGAGGCTCTTCGTTGTCGTCCTCATTGGGCGACCCCTTCTTCTTATGTCCGGTGTTTAGCTTACCGACCTGTTTAAATACCCAACAGCTTCTGTTGGTATGGTTGGCAGGCTAGTCGGGGGTGCCGTGAATTTGGCAAGGTCGATTGATACGTCTCCAACGTATCTATAATTTTTGATTGCTCCATGCTATATTATCTACTGTTTTGGACATTATTGGGCTTTATTATCCACTTTTATATTATTTTTGGGACTAACCTATTAACCAGAGGCCCAGCCTAGAATTGATGTTTTTTTTGCCTATTTTAGGGTTTCGAAGAAAAGGAATATCAAACGGAGTCCAAACGGAATGAAACCTTTGGGAACGTGATTTTTGGAACGAACAAGATCCAGGAGACTTGGACCCTACGTCAAGCAACCAACCGGGAGGCCACGAGGTAGGGGGGTGCGCCTACCCCCCAGGCACACCCTCCACCCTCGTGGGCCCCCTGTTGCTCCACCGACATACTTCTTCCTCCTATATATACCTACGTACCCCCAAACGATCAAATACAGAGCCAAAACCCTAATTCAACCGCCATAACTTTCTGTATCCACGATATCCCATCTTGGGGCCTGTTCCGGAGCTCCTCCGGAGGGGCATCTATCACAAAGGGCTTCTACATCAACACCATAGCCCTTCTGATGAAGTGTGAGTAGTTAACCTCAGACCTTCGGGTCCATAGTTATTAGCTAGATGGCTTCTTCTCTCTGTTTGGATCTCAATACAAAGTTCTCCCACTCTCTTATGGAGATCTATTCGATGTAATCTTCTTTTGCGGTGTGTTTGTGGAGACCGATGAATTGTGGGTTTATGATCAAGTTTATCTATGAACAATATTTGAATCTTCTCTGAATTCTTTTATGTATGATTGGTTATCTTTGCAAGTCTCTTCGAATTATCAGTTTGGTTTGGCCTACTAGATTGATCTTTCTTGCAATGGGAGAAGTGCTTAGCTTTGGGTTCAATCTTGGGGTGTCCTTTCCCAGTGATAGTAGGGGCAGCAAGGCACGTATTGTATTGTTGCCATCGAGGATAATAAGATGGTTTTGTATCATATTGCATGAATTTATCCCTCTACATCATGTCATCTTGCTTAAGGCGTTACTCTGTTCTTATGAACTTAATACTCTAGATGAATGCTAGATAGCGGTCGATATGTGGAGTAATAGTAGTAGATGCAGGCAGGAGTCGGTCTACTTGTCTCGGACGTGATGCCTATATACATGATCATACCTAGATATTCTCATAACTATGCTCAATTCTGTCAGTTGCTCAACAGTAATTTGTTCACCCATCGTAAAATACTTATGCTCTTGAGAGAAGCCACTAGTGAAACCTTGGCCCCCAGGTCTATCTTCATCATATTAATCTTCCAACACTTAGTTATTTTCATTGCCTTTTATTTTACTTTGCATCTTTATCATAAAAATACCAAAAATATTATCTTATCATATCTATCAGATCTCACTCTCGTAAGTGACCGTGTAGGGATTGACAACCCCTTATCGCGTTGGTTGCGAGGATTTATTTGTTTTCTTCAGGTGCGAGGGACTCGCGCATAGCCTCCTACTGGATTGATACCTTGGTTCTCAAAAACTGAGGGAAATACTTACGCTACTTTTTTGCATCACTCTTTCCTCTTCAAGGGAAAACCAACGTAGTGCTCAAGAGGTAGCAAGAAGGATTTCTGGCGCCGTTGCCGGGGAGGTTTACGCAAAAGTCAAACATACCAAGTACCCCTCACAAACCCTTATCTCCCGCATTACATTATTTGCCACTTGCCTCTCGTTTTCCTCTCCCCCACTTCACCCTTGCAGTTTTATTCGCCCTCTCTCTCTATCCTCCCTCTCTTTTCCATTTGCCTATTTTCCGTTTGCTTGTCGTTATGGCTAGTCCTTTATCTTCTCCGTTGTCTCCTGAGAATGACGTTCTAAATTTTAAGCAAAGGGAGGGAGAAAATCTAAAAGACGCTTGGTATAGAATTTGCAATGCTCAAAATAGATCTACTAGGAAGCAATCTACTTCCATTCTTCTTCGCAATTTTTATGTAGGCGCTACTCCTTGGTACAGATATATCCTTGATACCATTACCGGAGGGAACTTCTTGGGTAGCCATACTTTTGATTCTTATAATGCTATGATAGATTTGTTTGGCTCACCACCTCTTTGGGTTAATGGAACTACGTTAACTTTAGAGCATGTAATGCAAAGACTTGAAATTATTGAGAATAAGGTTGCTATTGTAGAGTTAATTGAAAATTTGGATAAAAAGATCCACAACCAAATCACTCAATATTGATCTAAAGTAGGAGTCACCTTGAAAAATATTAAAGAAAAGGAACCTATAGTTAATGAGAAAATAAATCAGGATTCCACTAGAATCGATAAACTTGAGGGTATTATTACCAACTTGGGAACTGCTTTTTCTTCCGTAAAGATTACTCCAAGTCCTCCCACTAAAATTTCCAAGCTTATGTATGTTCCTAAAAATAAGGGTGAATCTTCTAGTAAGGAAACTGCGGATCTCAAATCTATAAGTACTCATCCCAATCTTTTTGCCATCATTAAGGAACCATTTGTTACAAATGAATTTTTCAATCTTGTGCCTAAAAGTTTGATAATTAATAAAAATAAAGAAATTCCTAAGGATGGTAAATGCCTCATTAAATAATTACCTACCAAAGATGGCAATACATAGATCTATCCTTGTTTTTATGCCTAGTTAGCGGCGTTAAACGATAGCGCTTGTTGGGAGGCAACCCAATTTTATTTTTATTCCTTACTTTTTGCTCCTGTTTAGTAATAAATAATTTATCTAGCCTCTGTTTTGGTTGTGTTTTTTTTGTTTAATTAGTGTTTGTGCCAAGTAGAACCATCGGGAAGACTTGGGGAAAGTCTTGTTAATCTTGCTGTAAAAAACAGAAACTTTAGCGCTCACGAGAACTGCTGCCATTTTTATTTGGAAAGCGATATTTAGTTAATTCTTTTTGAAGATGATTAATAGATAAATTCCTCACGTCCAGAAATTTATTTTAGAATTTTTGGGGTTCCAGATCTTGCGCTAGATACAGATTACTACATACTGTTCTGTTTTTGACAGATTCTGTTTTTCGTGTGTTGGTTGCTTATTTTGATGAATCTATGGCTAGTAAAATAGTTTATAAACCATAGAGAAGTTGGAATACAGTAGGTTTAACACCAATATAAGTAAAAAAAGAAAATGTTAAAGCCCACACGTGTGGGCGTTAGCCAACTCGTCCACACGCCTCCATCACCGTCCAGTAACTTCTGCACGAATCTTGGCACGAATTAGCTGATTTTGTATGCCACGTAGGACAACTCACGTGTGTGGTGTGTGAGAGAGGTCGTCCACACATCCATTTTACCATACGGAGGGGCCGGTGTGTGGGCGTTTAGCAGTTCGCCCACACACCAGTTTTTTCAGTCACGCACAAGGGCTGGTGTGTGGGCGTTTGCCATCTCGCCCACACACCCGCCTCCTCTCCCACACCCAAGCTGCCAGTTGCCATGCGTTTTGCAGTGTAAATGGCAACTACCCTAGTATGATTGCAAGCAGATGGCAACTCTCTTTTTTTACCTGAACATGTCAGTTGCCATATGTTTTGCATGGTACATGGCAAACTGCCCTAGCGTGCACGTAAGCAGATGGAAACTCTCTCTTTTTAAATGGCAACTTCCCTAGCGTGCTTGTGAGCACATGGAAACTCTCTCTTTTACCCGAACATGTTTTTGCCATGCCTTTTTTTGTAGCGCTACATGGAAACTGCCTAGTGTTAGTAGGTGGCAATGCCTAAAGTTTTGAAATCATGGCAACTGCAGCAGACCATACCACACATGGCAATAGCTGTAGTTGTCCAAAAAATGGCAATCTGGAACTTTGACCTAAGATGGCAACTGCAGTTGAGAAAACATGGCAACTGTAGTTGTCCGACATGGCAACCGCAGTTCAGCGACATGGCAACTGCACTTAAACGAACATGGACAAGGGTCCGGCCCATGGAAACTGTGGGGCGTGCGGGACCATGAGGTACGAGGCCTGACATACCGGGCATGTGGGCGTTATCTATTTCGCCCACACGCACGCGTGTAAGAGGGACCGGGAGGGAAAAGAGAGGCGTGTGGGCGCTAATTGTTTTGCCCACACACGGACGTGTGGGCTGGTCCTCTTAGGCACCACACAGAACGTGTAGCCAGATTCCTTAACACTCACATGTGTGGCAGTTATCGGCGTCCATAAAGAATGAGTTCATTACAGTACCTTGAAGTGGTCTTTTCTTTTCTTTCGCTAACGGAGCTCACGAGATTTTCTACTTTAAGTTTTGTGTTGTGAAGTTTTCAAGTTTTGGGTAAAGATTTGATGGATTATGGAACAAGGAGTGGCAAGAGCCTAAGCTTGGGGATGCCCATTGCACCCCCAATATAATCTAAGGACACCAAAAATCCAAAGCTTGGGGATGCCCTGGAAGGCATCCCCTCTTTCGTCTACTTCTATCGGTACCTTTACTTGGAGCTATATTTTTATTCACCACATGATATGTGTTTTGCTTGGAGCGTCTTGTATGATTTGAGTCTTTACTTTTTATTTTACTACAATCATCTTTGTTGTACACACCTTTTGAGAGAGACACACAAGATTCGGAAATTATTAGAATACTCTATGTGCTTCACTTATATCTTTTGAGTTATATAGTTTTGCTCTAGAACTTCACTTATATCTTTTAGAGCACGGTGGTGGATTTTTTTTATAGAAACTATTGATCTCTCATGCTTCACTTAGATTATTTTGAGAGTCTTAAATAGCATGGTAATTTTCTTAAATAATCCTAATATTCTAGGTATTCAAGATTAGTAAAAACTTTCTTAGGAGTGTTTTGAATACTAAGAGAAGTTTGATGCTTGATGATTGTTTTGAGATATGGAGGTAGTGATATTAAAGTTGTGCTAGTTGAGTAGCTGTGAAATTGAGAAATACTTGTGTTGAAGTTTGCAAGTCCCGTAGCATGCACGTTTCGAAACGTTAAACATGAGGGGTTCTTTGATTGTCTTCCTTATGAGTGGCAGCCGGGGACGAGCAATGGTCTTTTCCTACCAATCTATCCCCCTAGGAGCATGCGCGTAGTGCTTGGTTTTTGATGACTTGTAGATTTTTGCAATAAGTATATGAGTTCTTTATGACTAATGTTGAGTCCATGGATTATAAGCACTCTCACCTTTCCATCATTGCTAGCCTCTTCGGTACCGTGCATTGCCCTTTCTCACATTGAGAGTTGGTGCAAACTTCGCTGGTGCATCCAAAACCCGTGATATGATACGCTCTTTCACACATAAACCTCCTTATATCTTCCTCAAAACAGCCACCATACCTACCTATTATGGCATTTCCATAGCCATTCCGAGATATATTGCCATGCAACTTTCCACCATCCCGTTTATCATGATCACTTTTCAAGATATCTTCCGATATTCCGATAAGTCGGCCGATTTATCGCTTACCGTTGTCTGGCCGATAAGATAAATTGGCCGATAAATCAACCGATATGGCGATAAATCGGCCAATATGCCGATAAACTGGCCGATTTACCCCTTGTCATGGGTCGACCGATAAGTTCCCGATAAGCGATATCCCCAACATTGATCATGACACATTCATCATTGTCATATTGCTTTGCATGATCATGTAGTTGACATCGTATTTGTGGCAAAGCCACCGTTCATAATTTTTCATACATGTCACACTTGATTCATTGCATGTCCCGGTACACCGCCGGAGGCATTCATATAGAGTCGTACCTTGTTCTAGTATCGAGTTGTAATCATTGAGTTGTAAATAAATAGAAGTGTGATGATCATCATTTAATAGAGCATTGTCCCAAATATATATAAAAAAAGAGACAGGCCAAAAAAAGAGAGAGAAATAAAAAGGTACAATGCTACTATCTTTTTTTCCACACTTGTGCTTCAAGGTAGCACCATGATCTTCATAATAGAGAGTCTCTTGTCTTATCACTTTCATATACTAGTGGGAATTTTTCATTATAGAACTTGGCTTGTATATTCCAACAATGGGCCTCCTCAAGTGCCCTAGGTCTTCGTGAGCAAGCAAGTTGAATGCACACCCACTAGTTTCTTTTGTTGAGCTTTCATACATTTATAGCTCTAGTCCATATGTTTCATGGCAATCCCTACTCCTTGCATTAACATCAATCGATGAGCATCTCCATAGTTCATTGATTAGCCTCGTTGATGTGAGACTTCCTCCTTTTTTGTCTTCTTCACATAACCCCCATCATTATACTCTATTCCACCCATAGTGTTATATCCATGGCTCACGCTCATGTATTGTGTGAAGGTTTATAAAGTTTGAGATTACTAAAGTATGAAACAATTGCTTGGCTTGTCATCGGGGTTGTGCATGATGAGAGCATTCTTGTGTGACGGAAATGGAGCATGACTAAACTATATGATTTTGTAGGGATGAACTTTCTTTGGCCATTTTATTTTGAGAAGACATAATTGCTTAGTTAGTATGCTTGAAGTATTATTATTTCTAGGTCAATATTAGACTTTTATCTTGAATCTTTCGGATCTGAATATTCATGCCACAATTAAGAAGAATTACATTGAAATTATGCCTAGTAGCATTCCACATCAAAAATTCTGTTTTTATCATTTACCTACTCGAGGACGAGCAGGAATTAAGCTTGGGGATGCTTGATACGTCTCCAACGTATCTATAATTTTTGATTGCTCCATGCTATATTATCTACTGTTTTGGACATTATTGGGCTTTATTATCCACTTTTATATTATTTTTGGGACTAACCTATTAACCAGAGGCCCAGCCCAGAATTGCTGATTTTTGCCTATTTTAGGGTTTCGAAGAAAAGGAATATCAAACGTAGTCCAAACGGAATGAAACCTTCGGGAACGTGATTTTTGGAATGAACAAGATCCAGGAGACTTGGGCCCTACGTCAAGCAACCAACAGGGAGGCCACGAGGTAGGGGGGCGCGCCTACCCCCCCCCCCCCCCCCCAGGCGCGCCCTCCACCCTCGTGGGGCCCCTGTTGCTCCACCGAGGTACTTCTTCCTCCTATATATACCTACGTACCCCCAAACGATCAAATACGGAGCCAAAACCCTAATTCCACCGCCGTAACTTTCTGTATCCACGAGATCCCATCTTGGGGCATGTTCCGGAGCTCCGCCGGAGGGGGCATCGATCAGAGAGGGCTTCTACATCAACACCATAGCCCTTCCGATGAAGTGTGAGTAGTTTACCTCAGACCTTCGGGTCCATAGTTATTAGCTAGATGGCTTCTTCTCTCTTTTTGGATCTCAATACAAAGTTCTGCCCCTCTCTTGTGGAGATCTATTCGATGTAATCTTCTTTTGCAGTGTGTTTGTTGAGACCGATGAATTGTGGGTTTATGATCAAGTTTATCTATGAAAAATATTTGAATCTTCTCTGAATTCTTTTATGTATGATTGGTTATCTTTGCAAGTCTCTTCGAATTATCAGTTTGGTTTGGCATACTAGATTGATCTTTTTTGCAATGGGAGAAGTGCCTAGCTTTGGGTTCAATCTTGCGGTGTCCTTTCCCAGTGACAGTAGGGGCAGCAAGGCACGTATTGTATTGTTTCCATCGAGGATAACTAGATGGTTTTCTTTATCATATTGCATGAATTTATCCCTCTACATCATGTCATCTTGCTTAAGGCGTTACTCTGTTCTTATGAACTTAATACTCTAGATGCATGATGGATAGCGGTCGATGTGTGGAGTAATAGTAGTAGATGCAGGCAGGAGTCGGTCTACTTGTCTCGGACATGATGCCTATATACATGATCATACAGAGATATTATCATAACTATGCTCAATTCTGTAAATTGCTCAACAGTAATTTGTTCACCCACCGTAAAATACTTATGCTCTTGACAGAAGCCACTAGTGAAACCTATGGCCCCCGGGTCTATCTTCATCATATTAGTCTTCCAACACTTAGTTATTTTCATTGCCTTTTATTTTACTTTGCATCTTTATCATAAAAATACCAAAAATATTATCTTATCATATCTATCAGATCTCACTCTCGTAAGTCACCATGTAGGGATTGAGAACCCCTTATCGCGTTGGTTGCGAGGATTTATTTGTTTTGTGCAGGTGCGAGGGACTCGCGCGTAGCCTCCTACTGGATTGATACCTTGGTTCTCAAAAACTAAGGGAAATACTTACACTACTTTGCTGCATCACCCTTTCCTCTTCAAGGGAAAACCAATGCAGTGCTCAGGAGGTTGCATCGATCAAGTATTTGGTCTAGGCTAGATGAACTGTCTTTATTTCTTTTAAATGGCTTCTTCCGTTGACCGGATTTGGAGCCATGGAATCCAGCATTGACCGTCGCTTCTTCGGTATTATCATTGTTACTTCGACGCTTGTGTTTGATGCGTCGGGGCCTGCCGTTGCGGTTTCTGATTTCAGAAGTATCAGGGTCACTGGTACCATTGTTGCTATGGGCTAACCATCTATCCTCTCCCATGCAAAAGAGGGTCATGAGTGCTATAAGGGCTGCCATGGGCTTTGGCTTCTCTTGGCCGAGGTGTCGGGCGAGCCATTCATCACAGATGCTGTGTTTAAAGGCCGCTAGGGCTTCGGCGTCCGGACAGTCGACGATTGGGTTCTTTTTAATTAAGAACCTTGTCCAGAGTTTTCGGGCTGACTCTCCGGGTTGCTGGACTATGTGACTAAGGTCATCAGCATCCGAGGGCCGTACATAGGTACCTTGGAAGTTGTCTCTAAAGGCATCTTCCAAATCTTCCCAGCTGCCAATAGAATTCTCTGGGAGGCTATTTAGCCAGTGCCGAGCTGGTCCATTAAGCTTTAGGGGGAGGTATTTGATGGCATGTAGATCGTCACCGCAAGCCATGTGAATGTGAAGAAGGAAACTTCAATCTAGACTGCGGGATCTGTCGTACCATCGTATGATTCTATGTTGATGGGTCTAAACCCCTCTGGGAACTGATGTTCCATTACTTCGTCGGTGAAGCATAGGGGGTGTGCGGCACCTCTATATCGTGCGACATCGTGGCGTAATTCGTATGGAGGCCGTATGCGGTTTTCGTCCCATGCGAGGTTGTATCTGTACCGCCAGGTCTGATGGCCTTCTTCACACGTTGGAGCACGCCCCCTCGATCCACAAACTGATCTTGTCAGACCGGCTCTATTGTCCAGGTCCTTGCGCAAGTCGTAGGTATAGCCCGGGGCCGTTACCTCCTTGCCTCGACGTCAGTGTGGCGCGGGCTGGTATTCGGTATGAGTAGCCAGTCTGTCCCATCCACGTGGTGGTCGGTCAGGCTCGTCAGCAGTCTCATGTTTTTGCAGTATGGGCTCAAATGCCTTGTCATAAAATTGAGGCAGTAGCTTTCGCTTTGGGTAACTCTTAGTTGGGTGTTCAAGGTCGTATTCCTTGGCAGCCAGGACGTTAGTCCATTGATAACCCACAAGTATAGGGGGTCACTTGTAGCCTCTTTCGATAAGTAAGAGTGTCAAACCCAACGAGGAGCTAAAGGTAGAACAAATATTCCCTCAAGTTTTATTGACCATCGATACAACTCTACGCACGCTTAACGTTCACTTTACCTAGAACAAGTATGAAACTAGAAGTACTTTGTAGGTGTTGTTGGATAGGTTTGCAAGATAATAAAGAGCACGTAAATAAAAAGTAGGGGTTGGTTAGATGAAGACACAACTAAGTTAGTTTTGGTAGAGAGCTTTTTGTCACACAAGAAAGTTATTTGTCCCTAGGCAATCGATAACTAGACCGCTCATCGTTATTGCAATTTTATTTGAGGGAGAGGCATGAGCTAACATACTTTCTCTACTTGGATCATATGCACTTATGATTGGAACTCTAGCAAGCGTCCACAACTACTAAAGATCATTAAGGTAAAACCCAACCATGGCATTAAAGTATCAAGTCCTCTTTACTCTCATATGCAAACAACCTACTTACTCGGGTATGTGCTTCTGTCACTCACGCCACCCACCATAAGCAAATCATGAACGTATTGCAACACCCTACAGCGGGGATCCCTCACGCTTGTGCGACACGGAGAGCACCATAGGACAACACCAATAATAAAACATGCAACTCAAACCAATCACGATCATCAATTAACCCATAGGACAAAATAGATCTAGTCAAACATCATAGGATAGTCATACATCATTGGGAAATGATATATAGCATTGAGCGCCATGTTTAAGTAGAGATTACAGCGGGTAAAAGTGGGGTTACACCGCTGCATAGAGGGGGGAAGAGTTGGTGATGACGGTGGTGCAGTTGTTGGTGGAGATTGTGGTGACGATGATGGCCCGGGTGGCACTCCGGTGCCACCGGAAGCGAGGGGGAGAGAGCCCCCCTCCTTCTTCTCCTTCTTCTCCTTCTTTGACCTTCTTCCTAGATGGGAGAAGGGTTTCCCCTCTGGTCCATGGCCTCCATGGCATGGGAGGGGCGAGAACCCCTCCGAGATTGGATCTGTCTCTCTGTCTCTATCTATTTCTGAGTTCTGGGATTCTGCCCTTTCACCGTTTCTTATATATCCGGAGATCCGTAACTCCGATTGGATTGAAACCTTCGCTCCGATTTTTTTCTTTCGAAAATTAGCTTTCTTGTGGCCGAAGAAGAGCAGTAACCGCTTTACGGGGGGCCATGAGGGTCAGGGGCACGCCTAGGGGGGCGCCCCCTGCCTCGTGGCTCCCTCGGGCACCGTCTCGCGTAGATTTTCTTCCCATATTTCACATATATTCCAAAAATAATCTCCGTCCATTTTTATCCCGTTTGGACTCCGTTTGATATGGATTTTCTATGAAACAAAAAACATGCAACAAACAGGAACTGGCACTGGGCACTGGATCAATATGTTAGTCCCCAAAAATAGTATAAAAATTTGCCAAAAGTATATGAAAGTTGTATAATATTGGCATGGAACAATCAAAAATTATAGATACGACAGAGACATATCAGCATCCCCAAGCTTAATTCCTGCTCGTCCTCGAGTAGGTAAATGATAAAAAAGATAATTTTTATGTGGAATGCTACCTAACATAACCTTGATCATGTAATCTAATCATAGCATGAATATTAAGACACGAGTGATTCAAAGCAATAGTCTATCATTTGACATTAAGACAATAATACTTCAAGCATACTAATAAAGCAATCATGTCTTTTCAAAATAACATGGCCAAAGAAAGTTATCCCTACAAAATCATATGGTCTGGCTATACTCCATCTTCACCACACAAAATATTCTAATCATGCACAACCCCGAGGACAAGCCAAGCAATTGTTTCATACTTTTGACGTTCTCAAACCTTTTCAACCTTCACGCAATACATGAGCATGAGCCATGGACATAGCACTATGGGTGGAATAGAATATGATGGTGGAGGTTGTGTGGAGAAGACAAAAAGGAGAAAGTCTCACATCGACGCGGCTAATCAATGGGCTATGGAGATGCCCATCAATTGATGTCAATGTGAGGAGTAGGGATTGCCATGCAACGGATGCACTACGAGCTATAAGTGTTTGAAAGCTCAAACTAGAAACTAAGTGGGTGTGCATCCAACTCGTTTGCTCATGAAGGCCTCGGGCATTTGTGGAAGCCCATCATCGGAATATACAAGCCAATTTCTATAATGAAAATTCCCACTAGTATATGAAAGTGATAAAGGGTAATGTTTGGATGCACCGGCGAAGTTTGCACCAACTCTCGAGGTGAGAAAGGGCAATGCACGGTACCGAAGAGGCTAGCAATGATGGAAGGGCGAGAGTGCGTATAATCCATGGACTCAACACTAGTCATAAAGAACTCACATACTTATTGCAAAAATCTATTAGTCATCGAAACAAAGTACTACCCGCATGCTCCTAGGGGGGATAGATTGGTAGGAAAAGACCATCGCTCTCCCCTACCGCCACTCACAAGGAAGACAATCAATAAATAAATCATGCTCTGACTTCATCACATAACGGTTCACCATACGTGCATGCTATGGGAATCACAAACTTTAACATAAGTATTTCTACAATCCACAACTACCCACTAGCATGACTCTAATATCACCATCTTTATATCGCAAATGTAGGGACCCGACCTCAACGGTCAAGCCTCTGTGTATCTGTGCCATCCCTGGATCGGTATGCTGGCACACACAGTACATCAATGTATATATCAAAGTGCAATCACATGTATAAATAACGTAAAACTGATATATACCTCATAAGTCTCAGCGGAAACAAACATAAGGGTGTGGAGTCCATCAACGCCAATGACAAGTTGAGTGTAGACCGTAACCCTACAACGTAACTCCTACTCGTCGTAGAAAATTCCTGCAACATAAAACGTTGCAGCCATGTAAGTCAGTACATTGAATATACTGGCAAGTCACATCATAAGAATAATGAACCTATTTGTACATGCAATTTGGCTGGTGGAAAGCTCTAAGTTTAGTTTTTGCATAAAGCTAGTTTTTCCCTAGAATAAAAGATATTATTCTACCACTACTGTATAGCATAGGATGAGTTGGCAAACCCAACTCAATCCATTCCCAAGGTTTCATTTAAAACCCAACTATTTAATTAAGAGTGCTGGGATCTCCCAGCATTTCCACTACTAGATGCTCAAGTTATCCGTAATCGGGGACACGGCTAATCGATTAGGTTTTAACACTTTGTAGAGGTTTGCGCACTTTTCCCCACAAGACTCGATCGCCTCCCTTGAAGTTCTCGCACTGCCTAGTGTTTGAGAACAGGATGACCGAGACATAGTCTTTCGAAAATGTTCCCCCTTAACCCACGGATAGGCCGGTACACCTACATCAATCTACATGTGCTAGCCCCCGAAAGGGGTCACACTAACTACTCAACTATGCCAGAGCCCATATTGGCTTGTGGCTGCACACGTAAGCTTCTAGACATGAGAATACATTTGATCTCTTTGAGCCTGGTCGGCCGACCACTAGTGGTGCATCACCATGGATTAACCATGCATAATCCCACTATACTTCGCCACCATTCAAACCAAATACCGCCTAGGTAGTTCATTTACAAGTCTTGGTCCTGATTACTACATTGTCACTCATGTCTCACCATGTCCGCTTCCCAAACCACGTCTACATTTAGCGAGGCAAAATTAAACTTACACGGTGGTGACAAGGGTGTATAGATCAGACCTACCTCAAATGAACTACTAGGTAACGGCATAGCAATTTGCAACAATAAATCCTATCATGCAATCCTACCACAAAAGGACTAAGTGCATAATATAAACATAGGTAATTGGAAGAATGGTCAAATGTGAACTTGCCTGGTAATAGTTGATGAAGATGATATCGCTCTCATAAATTTACTTAATAGAATTATTCATCATTCTCCGATGAAAATCTATGAAGTCAAACATTGCACTCGCATAAGCAATCATTTCAGAGAACCAAGAAGAACATGCAAAGCAAAAGTCTTGGAAAACCAAATGAACATTCAACACACTTAACTAGCATGGAAATATCCTAAGTGCAAAAGAACATGTGACATAGGGTGCAAATATGTGATGTGTACTAAAGTGCATAGATGGCATAATAGTAAAACTATCATAGACAGACCATTTTTGTGTGGAAAATGTGTGATAATGGTCCAAGTGGTAGGGTTTGGCTACGGTGACATGGTGCAAAAAGAATCACATCAATCGGAGCTATGGTTTAGGAGATATGGCCAATTGAAATTTGAATTCAAATCTGAATAAAGTTCAAATTTGAATTTGGCCAAAAGTTTTCAAAGTTGGTTTTCTGGATAAAGCTATTCGAGACGAACATTTCCCACTGGTTTTGTCGAATTTGGAGTTACGGTTAAAAAGATACAACCATTCGCAGTTTAGGGGCTAAACTAAAAACTCAGGGACTTGACCGTGAAAGTTTTATTCGCGACCAGGTCCTTGGCCACGTGGCGGCTTCCTACTGGCCGAGCAACATTCGCTGCGGAAACTATTCGGTGAACGGCCGCTACCTAAGCAACACAGCTACCGCGGCAACAAAAAAAACCGAAGACCGGTTTTTAGCTAAACCGCACGGTTTATTTAAAACCGTGGTTAACCAATCTAATCCAAATAAATAAAAAACTAAACTAAATGAGCAAGGCGGAGGCTCGGCTTACAGCGGCGACGACGACAGGAGATGGCGGTGCAGGCGTCGGGCGTCGGGCGGCAGACAGGGCGGCGGCTCCGGCGGTCCTCAGCAGCGGCGAAGGGGTCGAGGAGGTTGGGCGCACCGTGGGCGGCGTGCTGGTGGGGTCGGTGGGCGACGGGGTGGCCAGTGACGAGCGGAGGGAGGCGGCGGAGCTCCAGTGCTCCGGCGAGGACGCAGGTCGTCGGGGCATCGTCTCTGGTGGTCCCTAGGGGCAAAAACGATGTCAACCGGATGCGGTAGATCGAGAGAATGATATTGACATAGAGATTGGAGGCCGGGGTGGTCTACGAGCAACAAAAACGACGACGAGGTCCTCCGGCTCCGGCGAGATTCCACTGACGAAGGCGGTGGTTGTGATGAGCGAGGGGTCGAGCGAAGTGGCAGAATCGAACGAGGGGCATCGGGGGCATTTATAGGCGCGAGGAGAGGCTGCGGAGTTGCGGGGATGAGGCTTATCCCGAGAGCAATGGCGTCGGTTGCGGGCGCGGCTTGTGCTCTATCCCGAGCGGGATGAACGGGAGGTTTGGGACGATGACCTGGGCAGCGGGCCCCACCTGGCAGCGGCAGCTGCGTGCGAGCGAGAGGGAGATGTCGGGCGTGCGAGGCGCTCGGGCGGCCTAGGACGACCTGGCCGGTCAGGCACTGGGCCAGCTGGCCAGTTGGCCAGTGGGCCGCGTGGCTGGGTGGCTGCTGGGACGGCTGGCCAGCGCGTGCGTGTGTCTTTTTTTATAGAACAAAAACTACAACAGAGCAAAAATAAAAATAAAAATAAAACAAAAATTAAATAGGCATATTATATACCAAAATGCTCAAAAAATACCAAGACTAAGATGAACTATTTTCCAAGTTCAAATAAAATCCAAAATAAATCATAAAAGTCAAACAATGCTACTGTTACATTTAAAATCAATAAAAATCATTTTTCAAATAGCAAAATGATTTCAAATTCATTTTCTCCTAATTTTCTATTGTAGGGAATCATTTTACCCTTATTTCCATTTATTTATTTTTAGGAGCAAAATATTTTGAATAGGAACTCTAATAACTCCCAATTGGATTTGAATTTGGCATTTCAAACAACTTCAAATGGAAAATGAGTTTCAAATAACTTCAAAGTGACTTCCAATTTATTCCTTTGAAACTTCCAACTCTCTTTCTTCAAATATGAAGAAGTCATTTTATCTTCCCTCATGAACTCATTGAGTTGCTTAAAGTTTGTAAGTTTGAAATATTTCAAAATGGAATTCAAATCATTTTCAAACCCCTTTTCATTTCTTTAAATGGAAGAATTCATATCATCTTCACTCTAGGGTTTTGTGATGAAATGAATTTGAATTCAGGAAGATCAAAATGCAAGATGCAAAGTTTTGGGAAAGTCCTTTTATTCCCTCTCATTCAACTTTCAAAAAGTTTTCAATTTCCAATCATTTTCACACAATCAATCACACAACAATAAAACAAACAATCATAATAATTTACTTAATATAATATTCCAAAATTTAGAATTTTGGGATGTTACAAACTACCACCCTTAAAATGAATCTCGTCCTCGAGATTCAGAGAGGCTAGAGAAGAAGGTTAGGTTTGGAGGGTCTCCTTGAAAATCCATTCATCCACACAAGGTATGGGGTGCTACCACCCTTAGAAGCATGGTTACGCTTCCAACAAAACTCATGTACCCATCCATTGGGTTGACGGTGTCAGTCTTATCATATTCTCTGGGTTACCTCTTTCACTAGAGCTCTTCTGGTAAGGGCATAACCTTTTCCTCAAAGTTTGGAGTCCTTGCATCAAATAAGGTCCTTCCGAATCTGGGTCTTCTTAGCTGTCAGGCTGTCGCCAATGCTAAACAACTATCGAAATCCTCATGGTGGTCAACAATTATTGGTTCCTCCTACAGGAAATGGGTCTGGGCTGAACCTCACCGCATAACCTATGATTGGGAACAGGTGCCTATACAGGGTTTCCATTGTCCTACCATTCTAGGGTTTTGGCTTGTCGAGTCGACACTCTTCTAGGGTTTTAAGGCTCTCCAATTTTCTATCAACATATGATAGCTCATGATAGAAGTCTCCGGTATGGGGGGCAATCCATCGCGTACTTGAAGCATTACCACATACGTAGATAGTGAATCACGTATTCTAACACTTGGGCATCCTCACAAGCATTGCAGAACTTCTCTTCTCCATGAACTAGGTTCGGATAAATCCATTTGTTCTGCAAGCCAAACAAAATCTCTATTGCTTCTTCACAACTCTCAGGTTTTACGTAACCTCCTATGAAACGTATGCTGATGAAATCATAGCTTCTTTCAGAATTATTTTCTTCAACAAGATTGTGCTTGTTTCCTTATCAAATCCTGGGTCCTGTGGGTTATGGCCCACTTCAACACTTGTATATCTTTAACTCATCCTTGGAGTTACTATTGCTCCATATTCCAACACTACATCTCCTTTAAATCCAATAATACTTCATTACTTCATACTCTTGGGGTAACCATCATAACTAAAACCAAACTCCAACTCATTTGTCCAAACTCCACTCTATAGAATCATTTTCTTTTCCATTGGTCAAGTGTTCACACAGACAAGTATCGCAAAAAATGCACTTGTTCATCCATAATTCATATTCTCTTCATATCAAATCCTTTATTACATCCTTAACCACTACTCAAAACTCAAATTTCAAAAGTACTCTATTACAAAATCTGCCACCCACATAGTTTGGTGTGGTCAAGCATTACTTCCATCTTTATTCATTTGCCCTTCTTGAAGATGCTTTAGTCCCACTGGAACCGTGCAATGTGGTCCCTGAAATCATCGACCTTTTGCTTCATGATGGTGGCCATGAGCTTCATCTCCATCATCTCTGCATGCACCTCTCTCAGGTATTCCTGAGTGTGACGGAGTCTTGCTTCAAGTATTTCTCCAATGTGATGTATGGCTTCCATAGCAGCTTCACGAACAGAGTCGAAGAACGTTGCTCGTAGTACTCAAGAAAAGAAAAAGTATTGCCCCATAGTCTTTGGGCAAACTCCCTTCACAAGGTGGAGGTGTACCTCCACGTACCATAGTTCAACTGCATTCTCCACGAAAGGATAACCCTTGTAGACTGCATCTCCTTCAAGATGAATATGCTTCATCATGTCCTTCAGGATTTTTGGGCAATCCTGATCACTAGTCAGGGTCATGATCGTTTCCGGGCCCTTGAGAAAAGACTCGTAAAGGGTTGTCATCTGCAGACATAAGATAGAAGGGGTACTCAGTATAATGTATGTATTGTTGGGGAACATAGTAATTTCGAAAATTTTCCTATGCACACGCAAGATCATGGTGATGCATAGCAACGAGGGGGAGAGTATTGTCTACGTACCAACGCAGACCGACTGCGGAAGCGATCTCACAACGTAGAGGAAGTAGTCGTACGTCTTCTTCCCGATCCGACCAATCCAAGCACCGTTACTCCGGCACCTCCGAGTTCTTAGCACACGTTCAGCTCGATGACGATCCTCGGGCTCCGATCCAGCAAAGCGTCGAGGAAGAGTTCCGTCAGCACAACAGCGTGGTGACGATCTTGATGTTCTACCGACGCAGGGCTTCGCCTAAGCTCTACAACGATATGACCGAGGTGGAATTTGGTGGCAGGGGGCACCGCACACGGCTAAGGAACGATCAACAATGATCAACTTGTGTGTCTATGGGGTGCCCCCTGCCCCCGTATATAAAGGAGCAGGGGGAGGGGTTCGGCCGACCAGGGAGAGAGGCACAGGGGGAGTCCCACTCCTACCGGGAGTAGGACTCCCCCCCAATCCTATTCCTAATAGGACTCTTCAAAGAGAAGAGAGAAGAGAGGGGGGCCGGCCCCTTCTCCTAGTCCTAATAGGACTAGGGAAGGGGGGAGGCGCGCAGCCCTTGTGGGCAGCCCCTTTTCACTTTTCCACTAAGGCCCAATAGGCCCATTTGCCTCCCGGGGGGTTCCGGTAACCCTCCCGGTATTCCGGTAAAATCCCGATTTCACCCGGAACACTTCCGGTGTCCAAACATAGGCTTCCAATATATCAATCTTTACGTCTCGACCATTTCGAGACTCCTCGTCATGTCCGTGATCACATCCGGGACTCCGAACAACCTTCGGTACATCAAAATGCATAAACTCATAATAACTGTCATCGTAACGTTAAGCGTGCGGACCCTATGGTTCGAGAACAATGTAGACATGACCGAGACACGTCTCCGGTCAATAACCAATAGCGGGACCTGGATGCCCATATTGGCTCCTACATATTCTACAAAGATCTTTATCGGTCAGACCGCATAACAACATACGTTGTTCCCTTTGTCATCGGTATGTTACTTGCCCGAGATTCGATCGTCGGTATCCAATACCTAGTTCAATCTCGTTACCGGCAAGTCTCTTTACTCGTTCCGTAATACATCATCTCACAACTAACATATTAGTTGCAGTGCTTGCAAGGCTTATGTGATGTGCATTACCGAGAGGGCCCAGAGATACCTCTCCGACACTCGGAGTGACAAACCCTAATCTCGAAATACGCCAACCCAACATCTACCATTGGAGACACCTGTAGTACTCCTTTATAATCACCCAGTTACGTTGTGACGTTTGGTAGTACCCAAAGTATTCCTCCGGTAAACGGGAGTTGCATAATCTCACAGTTATAGGAACATGTATAAGTCATGAAGAAAGCAATAGCAACATACTAAATGATCGGGTGCTAAGCTAATGGAATGGGTCATGTCAATTAGATCATTCAACTAATGATGTGACCTCATTAATCAAATAACAACTCTTTGTTCATGGTTAGGAAACATAACCATCTTTGATTAACGAGCTAGTCAAGTAGAGGCATACTAGTGACACTCTGTTGGTCTATGTATTCACACATGTATTATGTTTCCTGTTAATACAATTCTAGCATGAATAATAAACATTTATCATGATATAAGGAAATAAATAATAACTTTATTATTGCCTCTAGGGCATATTTCCTTCAGTCTCCCACTTGCACTAGAGTCAATAATCTAGATTACATAGTAATGATTCTAACACCCATGGAGCCTTGGTGTTGATCATGTTTTGCTCGTGGAAGAGGCTTAGTCAACGGGTCTGCAACATTCAGATCCGTATGTATCTTGCAAATCTCTATGTCTCCCACCTGGACTAAATCCCGGAGGGAGTTGAAGTGTCTCTTGATGTGTTTGGTTCTTTTGTGAAATCTGGATTCCTTTGCCAAGGCAATTGCACCAGTATTGTCACAGAAGATTTTCATTGGACCCGATGCACTAGGTATGACACCTAGATCGGATATGAACTCCTTCATCCAGACTCCTTCGTTCGCTGCTTCTGAAGCAGCTATGTACTCCGCTTCACATGTAGATCCCGCTACGACGCTTTGTTTAGAACTGCACCAACTGACAGCTCCACCGTTTAAAGTAAACACGTATCCGGTTTGCGATTTAGAATCGTCCGGATCAGTGTCAAAGCTTGCATCAACGTAACCTCTTACGGTGAGCTCTTTGTCACCTCCATATACGAGAAACATATCCCTAGTCCTTTTCAGGTATTTCAGGATGTTCTTGACCGCTGTCCAGTGATCCACTCCTGGATTACTTTGGTACCTCCCTGCTAAACTTATAGCAAGGCACACATCAGGTCTGGTACACAGCATTGCATACATGATAGAGCCTATGGCTGAAGCATAGGGAACATCTTTCATTTTCTCTCTATCTTCTGAAGTGGTCGGGCATTGAGTCTGACTCAACTTCACACCTTGTAACACAGGCAAGAACCCTTTCTTTGCTTGATACATTTTGAACTTCTTCAAAATCTTGTCAAGGTATGTGCTTTGTGAAAGTCCAATTAAGCGTCTTGATCTATCTCTATAGATCTTTATGCCTAATATGTAAGCAGCTTCCCCGAGGTCTTTCATCGAAAAACTTTTATTCAAGTATCCCTTTATGCTATCCAGAAATTCTATATCATTTCCAATTAGCAATATGTCATCCACATATAATATCAGAAATGCTACAGAGCTCCCACTCACTTTCTTGTAAATACAGGCTTCTCCAAAAGTCTGTATAAAGCCAAATGCTTTGATCACACTATCAAAGCGTTTATTCCAACTCCGAGATGCTTGCACCAGTCCATAAATGGATCGCTGGAGTTTGCACACTTTGTTAGCTCCCTTTGGATCGACAAAACCTTCTGGTTGCATCATATACAACTCTTCTTCCAGAAATCCATTCAGGAATGCAGTTTTGACATCCATTTGCCATATTTCATAATCATAAAATGCGGCAATTGCTAACATGGTTCTGACGGATTTAAGCATTGCTACGGGTGAGAAGGTCTCATCGTAGTCAACCCCTTGAACTTGTCGAAAACCTTTTGCGACAAGTCGAGCTTTATAGACAGTAATATTACCGTCAGCGTCAGTCTTTTTCTTGAAGATCCATTTATTCTCAATTGCTTGCCGATCATCAGGCAAGTCAACCAAAGTCCATACTTTGTTCTCATACATGGATCCCATCTCAGATTTCATGGCCTCAAGCCACTTTGCGGAATCTGGGCTCACCATCACTTCTTCATAGTTCGTAGGTTCATCATGATCTAGTAGCATGACTTCCAGAACTAGATTACCGTACCACTCTGGTGCGGATCTCACTCTGGTTGATCTACGTGGTTCAGTAGTATCTTGCCCTGAAGTTTCATGATCATCATCATTAGCTTCCTCACTAATTGGTATAGGTGTCGCAGAAATATGCCCTAGAGGCAATAATAAAGTTATTATTTATTTCCTTACATCATGATAAATGTTTATTATTCATGCTAGAATTGTATTAACCGGAAACATAATACATGTGTGAATACATAGACCAACAGAGTGTCACTAGTATGCCTCTACTTGACTAGCTCGTTAATCAAAGATGGTTATGTTTCCTAACCATGAACAAGGAGTTGTTATTTGATTAACGAGGTCACATCATTAGTAGAATGATCTGATTGACATGACCCATTCCATTAGCATAGCACCCGATCGTTTAGTATGTTGCTATTGTTTTCTTCATGACTTATACATGTTCCAATAACTATGAGATTATGCAACTCCCGTTTACCAGAGGAACACTTTGGGTACTACCAAACGTCACAACGTAACTGGGTGATTATAAAGGAGTACTACAGGTGTCTCCAATGGTAGATGTTGGGTTGGCGTATTTCGAGATTAGGGTTTGTCACTCCGATTGTCGGAGAGGTATCTCTGGGCCCTCTCGGTAATGCACATCACATAAGCCTTGCAAGCATTGCAACTAATATGTTAGTTGTGAGATGATGTATTACGGAACGAGTAAAGAGACTTGCCAGTAACGAGATTGAACTAGGTATTGGATACCGACGATCAAATCTCGGGCAAGTAACATACCGATGACAAAGGGAACAACGTATGTTGTTATGCGGTCTGACCGATAAAGATCTTCGTAGAATATGTAGGAGCCAATATGGGCATCCAGGTCCCGCTATTGGTTATTGACCGGAGACGTGTCTCGGTCATGTCTACATTGTTCTCGAACCGTAGGGTCCGCACGCTTAACGTTACGATGACAGTTATTATGAGTTTATGCATTTTGATGTACCGAAGGTTGTTCGGAGTCCCGGATGAGATCACGGACATGACGAGGAGTCTCGAAATGGTCGAGACGTAAAGATTGATATATTGGAAGCCTATGTTTGGACATCGGAAGTGTTCCGGGTGAAATCGGGATTTTACCGGAATACCGGGAGGGTTACCGGAACCCCCCGGGAGACTAATGGGCCTATTGGGCCTTAGTGGAAAAAGGAGAAAAAGGGAAAGCCCACAAGCTGGCCAGCGCCCCCCTTCCCAAAGTCCTAGTAGGACTAGGATAGGGGCCGGCCCCCCTTCTCTCTCCTTTTCCCCCCGGGAGTCCTAATAGGATTAGGATTGGGGGGAGGAGTCCTACTCCCGGTGGGAGTAGGACTCCCCTGCGCCTCCTCTCCCTGGCCGGCCGGCTCCCCCTCCTCCAACCTTTATATACGGGGGCAGGGGGCACCCCAAGACACACAACTTGATCCTTGAGATCGTTCCTTAGCCGTGTGCGGTGCCCCCTGCCACCAAATTCCACCTCGATCGTACCGTTGTAGTGCTTAGGCGAAGCCCTGCGTCGGTAGTACATCAAGATCGTCATCACGTCGTCGTGCTGACAGAACTCTTCCTCGACGCTTTGCTGGATCGGAGCCCGAGGAACGTCATTGAGCTGAACGTGTGCTAAGAACTCGGAGGTGCCGGAGTAACGGTGCTTGGATCGGTCAGATCGGGAAGAAGACGTACGACTACTTCCTCTATGTTGTGTGATCGCTTCCGCAGTCGGTCTGCGTTGGTACGTAGACAACACTCTCCCCTCTCGTTGCTGTGCATCACCATGATCTTGCGTGTGCGTAGGAATTTTTTTGAAATTACTGCGTTCCCCAACATCGTCAACATCTTCTTTCATCACCGGTTTTCTTAAACTTTCCCCGAGGACTTCTTTCACTGCTTCCTTCTGCTGCTTGGTAATTTCTTGTACCTTGGGATAAATATGACACTGGGCAGGGTAGTGCGTAGTTCCTTCACACAAGAAACAAGTAACCTTCATGGTTGGACATTCTTCAGCTTGGTGATTTCCTTCACAATGAGGGCATCCATCCTTGTGTTCTTCATGGGTATGTCCTATCTCACCACAAATCTTGCATGCACAAGGTTTCTTCATTTTATTGCCATAGGGCTTCTGAATAAGATGAGAACTCAGTAGAGTCATCTTGAATTCCTCCCAAGTTTTTGCTCTGTTACATCCTTGTATGGCCTGATGCATTTTCCACCAGGTTGCAGCACTTTTTGTAAAGTACTGAAGAGCGTATTGAACCTCATACTTCCCTGCAACCAAATTGCTCCTGAAATGATTCTCCATGTTTTGAATCCATAGCTCTGCCTCCAACTGAGTGATCGGTTCAGAGAATACAAGTCCATCTTCATTCATCATCTATTGGGTCCAAGGGTTTTGGGATGAGATACGAGAGAGGGATAGAGATATACACATAATACACACAATATAGTTTTGAAAATAAGTTTTATTTGTGGCTGTTAGGAAAAACACACATGAAATATGACAGCTCACAAATCATCGCATCTAACGTGAGTATACAACAAGGGTTTGGTCTTCTAAAGGTCATATAAATCTTGGAATTCGTCGGTGTCTTCAAATACTTCAATTCTTTAAAGGCTTCGACTGTTGTAGCTTCAATTCTCCCAGTGTATGGTGAAGTATGATATCCTGTCGTTCTCGGAGTGGCATAAGTTCTTCCTACGTGTGGTCCAAAGGGAACGGGGTATTGTCTAACTATTTGAGGTAAAAGTAAAGATTTGATAAAGCTCAGAAAAGAAGAGAGGTAAAGGACCTTTTTCAAAATAAAGTTTAAGAGAAATCCTTTCCTAAGGGCTTTCTAGTTTCTAGGGTCACGTCCTATAGTAACCATGTGCGCTGATACCATCTCTGTAGCGACCCGACCTCAAACGGTCAAGCCTCTGTGTATCTGTGCCATCCCTGGATCGGTATGCTGGCACACACAGCACATCAATGTATATATCAAAGTGCAATCACATGTATAAATAACATAAAATTAATATATACCTCATAAGTCTCAGCGGTAACAAACATAAGGGTGTGGAGTCCATCAACGCCAACAGCAAGTTGAGTGTAGACCGTAACCCTACAACGTAACTCTTACTCGTCGTAGAAAATTCCTGCAACATAAAATGTTGCAGCCATGTAGGTCTGTACATTGAATGTACTGGCAAGTCACATCATAAGAATAATGAACCTATTTGTACATGCAATTTGGCTGGTGGAAAGCTCTAAGTTTAGTTTTTGCATAAAGCTAGTTTTTCCCTAGAATAAAAGATATTATTCTACCACTACTGTATAACATAGGATGAGTTGGCAAACCCAACTCAATACATTCCCAAGGTTTCATTTAAAACCCAACTATTTAATTAAGAGTGATGAGATCTCCCAGCATTTCCACTATTAGATGCTCAAGTTGTCCGTAACCGGGGACACAACTAATCGATTAGGTTTTAACACTCTGCAGAGGTTTGCGCACTTTTCCCCACAAGACTCGATTGCCTCCCTTGAAGTTCTCGCACTGCCTGGTGTTTGAGAACAGGATGACCGAGACATAGTCTTTCGAAAATGTTCCCCCTTAAACCACGGATAGGCCGGTACACATACATCATTCTACATCTGTTAGCCCATCCCAGAAGGGGTCACACTAACTACTCAACTAAGCCAGAGCCCATATTGGCTTGTGGCTGCACACGTAAGCTTCTAGACAAGAGAATACGTTTGATCTCTTTGAGCCTGGGCCACCGACCACTAGTGTTGCATCACCATGGATTAACCATGCATGCACCCACTATACTTCGCCACCATTCAAACCAAATACCGCCCAGGTAGTTCATTTACAAGTCTTGGTCCCGATTACTACTTTGTCACTCATGTCTCACCATGTTCGCTTCCCAAACCACGTCTACATTTAGCGAGGCAAAATAAACTTACACGGTGGTGACAAGGGTGTATAGATCAGACCTACCTCAAATGAACTACTAGGTAACGGCATAGCCATCTGGCAACAATAAATCCTATCATGCAATCCTACCACAAAAGGACTAAGTGCATAATATAAACATAGGTAATTGGAAGAATGGTCAAATGTGAACTTGCCTGGTAATAGTTGATGAAGATGATATCGCTCTCAAAAATTTACTTAATAGAACTATTCGTCACTCTCCAATGAAAATCTATAAAGTCAAACATTGCACTCACATAAGCAATCATAGCATAATAGTAAAACTATCATAGACAACATGTGCAAAACAACATGTGACATAGGATGCATAGATGTGATGTGTACTAAAGTGCATACATGGCATAATAGTAAAACTATCATAGACAGACCATTTTTGTGTGGAAAATGTGTGACAATGGTCCAAGTGGTAGGGTTTGGCTACGGTGACATGGTTCAAAAAGAATCACATCAATCGGAGCTACGGTTTAGGAGATATGGCCAATTGAAGTTTGAATTCAAATCTGAATAAAGTTCAAATTTGAATTTGGCCAAAAGTTTTCAAAGTTGGTTTTCTGGATAAAGCTATACGAGACGAACATTTTGCCGCTCGTTTCATCGAATTTGGAGTTACGGTTAAAAAGATACGACCATTCGAAGTTTAGGAGCTAAACTGAAAACTCAGGGACTTGACCGTGAAAGTTTTATTCGCGACCAGGTCCCTGGCCACGTGGCGGCTTCCTACTGGCCGAGCAGCATTCGCTGCGGAAGCTATTCGGCGAACGGCCGCTACCTAAGCAAAACAGCTACCGCGGCAACAAAAAAACCGGAGACCGGTTTTTAACTAAACCGCACGGTTTATTTAAAACCATGGTTAACCGATATATTCCAAATAAATAAATAAACTAAACTAAATGAACGAGGCGGAGGCTCGGCTTACAGCAACAACGACGACAGGAGACGGCGGTGCAGGCATCGGGCGGCGGACAGGGCGGCGGCTCCGGTGGTCCTCAGCGGCGACGAAGGGGTCGGGGAGGTCGGGCGCGCCGTGGGCGGCGTGCTGGTGGGGTCGATGGGCGGTGGGGTGGCCAGTGAAGAGCGGAGGGAGGCGGCAGAGCTCCGGTGCTCTGGCGAGGACACAGGTCGTCGGGGCGTCGTCTCCGGTGGTCCCTAGGGGCAAAAACGATGTCAAATGGATGTGGTAGATGGAGAGAATGATATTGACAGAGAGATTGGCGGCCGGGGTTGTCTACGAGCAACAAAAACGACTGCGAGGTCCTCCGGCTCCGGCGAGATCCCACTTACGAAGGCGGCGGCTATGATGAGCGAGGGGGGCGAGCGAAGTGGCAGAATCGAACGAGGGGCATCGGGGGCATTTATAGGCACGAGGAGAGGCTGTGGAGTTGCGGGGATGAGGCTTATCCCGAGAGCAATGGCGTCGGTTGCGGGCACGGCTCGTGCTCTATCCCGAGCGGGATGAACGGGAGGTTTGGGACGATGACCTGGGCAGTGGGCCCCACCTGGCAGCAGCAACTGCGTGCGAGCGAGAGGGAGACGTCGAGCGTGCGAGGCGCTCGGGCGGCCTGGGACGGCCTGGCCGGTCGGGCACTGGGCCAGCTGGCCAGTTGGCCAGTGGGCCGAGCGGCTGGGTGGGTGCTGGGCCGGCTGGCCAGCGCGTGCGTGCGTGCGTCTTTTTTTATAGAACAAAAACTACAACAGAGCAAAAATAAAAATAAAAATAAAACAAAAATTACATATGCATATTATATACCAAAATGCTCACAAAAATACCAAGAATAAGATGAACTATTTTCCAAGTTCAAATAAAATCCAAAATAAATCTTAAAAGTCAAACAATGCTGCTGTTACATTTAAAATCAATAAAAATCATTTTTAAAATAGCAAAATGATTTCAAATTCATTTTCTCCTAATTTTCTATTGTAGGGAATCATTTTACCCTTATTTCCATTTATTTATTTTTAGGAGAAAAATATTTTGAATTGAAACTCTAATAACTCCCAATTGGATTTGAATTTGGAATTTCAAACAACTTCAAATGGAAAATGAGTTTCAAAGTGACTTCCAATTTATTCCTTTGAAACTTCCAACTCTCTTTCTTCAAATATGAAGAAGTCATTTTATCTTCCTATTGGAAATATGCCCTAGAGGCAATAATAAATTGATTATTATTTCCTTGTTCATGATAATCGTTTATTATCCATGCTAGAATTGTATTGATAGGAAACTCAGATACATGTGTGGATACATAGACAACACCATGTCCCTAGTGAGCCTCTAGTTGACTAGCTCGTTGATCAATAGATGGTTACAGTTTCCTGACCATGGAAATTGGTTGTCATTGATAATGGGATCACATCATTAGGAGAATGATGTGATGGACAAGACCCAATCCTAAGCCTAGCACAAAGATCGTATAGTTCGTTCACTAAAGCTTTTCTAATGTCAAGTATCATTTCCTTAGACCATGAGATTGTGCAACTCCCGGATACCGTAGGAGTGCTTTGGGTGTGCCAAACGTCACAACATAAATGGGTGACTATAAAGGTGCACTACGGGTATCTCCAAAAGTGTCTATTGGGTTGGCACGAATCGAGACTGGGATTTGTCACTCCGTGTAAGCGGAGAGGTATCTCTGGGCCCACTCGGTAGGACATCATCATAATGTGCACAATGTGATCAAGGAGTTGATCACGGGATGATGTGTTACGGAACGAGTAAAGAGACTTGCCGGTAACGAGATTGAACAAGGTATCGGGATACCGACGATCGAATCTTGGGCAAGTATCGTACCGCTAGACAAAGGGAATTGTATACAAGATTGATTGAATCCTCGACATCGTGGTTCATCCGATGAGATCATCGTGGAACATGTGGGAGCCAACATGGGTATCCAGATCCCGCTATTGGTTATTGACCGGAGAACGTCTCGGTCATGTCTGCATGTCTCCCGAACTCGTAGGGTCTACACACTTAAGGTTCGATGACGCTAGGGTTATAAAGGAAGTTTGTATGTGGTTACCGGATGTTGTTCGGAGTCCTGGATGATATCCCAGACGTCACGAGGAGCTCCGGAATGGTCTGGAGGTAAAGATTTATATATGGGAAGTCCTGTTTTGGTCACCGGAAAAGTTTCGGGCTTTATCGGTAATGTACCGGGACCACCGGGAGGGTCCCGGGGGTCCACCAAGTGGGGCCACCAGCCCCGGAGGCTTGCATGGGCCAAGAGTGGTAAGGGACCAGCCCCTGAGTGGGCTGGTGCGCCTCCCACAAGGCCCAAGGCGCCTAAGGGAAGAAGGGGGGCAAACCCTAAGGGCAGATGGGCCCTAAGGCCCATGCTCCCTGCGCCTCCCTCTCCTCCCCTCTTGGCCGCCCCCCCAAACCCATCTAGGGCTGCCGCCCCTCTAGGGGTGGGAACCCTAGAGGGGGCGCACCCTCCTCCTTCTCCCCTATATATAGTTGAGGTATTTGGGGCTGCAGACACACGAGTTTGGACCTCTCCATGGCGCAGCCCTGCATCTCTCCTTGCTCCTCTCCCGCGGTGCTTGGCGAAGCCCTACAGGATTGCCACGCTCCTCCACCACCACCACACCGTTGTGCTGCTGCTGGATGGAGTCTTCCTCAACCTCTCCTTCTCGCCTTGCTGGATCAAGGCGTAGGAGACGTCACCGGGCTGTACGTGTGTTGAACACAGAGGTGCCGTCCGTTAGGCACTAGGATCATCGGTGATTTGGATCACGACGTGTACGACTCCATCAACCCCGTTCACTTGAACGCTTCCGCTTAGCGATCTACAAGGGTATGTAGATGCACTCTTCTTCCCCTCGTTGCTGGTCTCTCCATAGATAGATCTCGGTGACACGTAGGAAAATTTTGAATTTCTGCTACATTCCCCAACAGTGGCGTCATGAGCTAGGTCTATTTCGTAGATTCTATGCACGAGTAGAACACAAAGTAGTTGTGGGCGTCGATGTTGTTCAATATGCTGACCGTTACTAGTCCAATCTTGATTCGGCGGCATTGTGGGATGAAGCGGCCCGGACCAACCTTACACGTACGCTTACGTGAGACCGGTTCCACCGACTAACATGCACTAGTTGCATAAGGTGGCTGGCGGGTGTCTGTCTCTCCCACTTTAGTCGGATCGGATTCAATGAAAGGGGTCCTTATGAAGGGTAAATAGCAATTGGCATATCACGTTGTGGTCTTTGCGTAGGTAAGAAACGTTCTTGCTAGAAACCCATAGCAGCCACGTAAAACATGCAAACAACAATTAGAGGACGTCTAACTTGTTTTTGCAGGGTATGCTATGTGATGTGATATGGCCAAGAAGAATGTGATGAATTATATGTGATGTATGAGATTGATCATGTTCTTGTAATAAGAATCACGACTTGCATGTCGATGAGTATGACAACCGGCAGGAGCCATAGGAGTTGTCTTTATTTATTGTATGACCTGCGTGTTATTGAACAACGCCATGTAATTACTTTACTTTATTGCTAACCGTTAGCTGTAGTAGTAGAAGTAATAGTTGGCAAGACAACTTCATGAAGACACGATGATGGAGATCATGGTGTCATGCCGGTGACGATGATGATCATGGAGCCCCGAAGATGGAGATCAAAAGGAGCAATTGTTGGGGAACGCAGTAATTTCAAAATTTTTCCTACACACACGCAAGATCATGGTGATGCACAGCAACGAGAGGGGAGAGTGTTGTCTACGTACCAACGCAGACCGACTGTGGAAGCGATCACACAACATAGAGGAAGTAGTCGTACGTCTTCTTCCCGATCCGACCGATCCAAGCACCGTTACTCCGGCACCTCCGAGTTCTTAGCACACGGTCAGCTCGATGATGTTCCTCGGGCTCCGATCCAGCAAAGTGTCAAGGTAGAGTTCCGTCAGCACGACGGCGTGATGACGATCTTGATGTACTACCGACGCAGGGCTTCGCCTAAGCACTACAACGGTACGATCGAGGTGGAATTTGGTGGCAGGGGGCACCGCACACGGCTAAGGAACGATCTCAAGGATCAAGTTGTGTGTCTTGGGGTGCCCCCTGCCCCCGTATATAAAGGTTGGAGGAGGGGAGCCGGCCGGCCAAGGGAGAGGAGGCGCAGGGGAGACCTACTCCCACCAGGAGTAGGACTCCTCCCCCCAATCCTAATTCTATTAGGACTCCCGGGGGGAAAAGGAGAGAGAAGGGGGGCCGGCCCCTATCCTAGTCCTACTAGGACTTTGGGAAGGGGGGGCGCCGGCCAGCTTGTGGTCTTTCCCTTTTTTTCTCCTTTTCCACTAAGGCCCAATAGGCCCATTAGTCTCCCGGGGGGTTCCGGTAACCCTCCCGGTATTCCGGTAAAATCCCGATTTCACCCGGAACACTTCCGATGTCCAAACATAGGCTTCCAATATAACAATCTTTACGTCTCGACCATTTCGAGACTCCTCGTCATGTCCGTGATCTCATCCGGGACTCCGAACAACCTTCGGTACATCAAAATGCATAAACTCATAATAACTGTCATCGTAACGTTAAGCGTGCGGACCCTACGGTTCGAGAACAATGTAGACATGACCGAGACACGTCTCCGGTCAATAACCAATAGCGGGACCTGGATGCCCATATTGGCTCCTACATATTCTACGAAGATCTTTATCGGTCAGACCGCATAACAACATACGTTGTTCCCTTTGTCATCGGTATGTTACTTGCCCGAGATTTGATCGTCGGTATCCAATACCTAGTTCAATCTCGTTACTGGCATGTCTCTTTACTCGTTCCGTAATACATCATCTCACAACTAACATATTAGTTGCAGTGCTTGCAAGGCTTATGTGATGTGCATTACCGAGAGGGCCCAGAGATACCTCTCCGACAATCGGAGTGACAAACCCTAATCTCGAAATACGCCAACCCAACATCTACCATTGGAGACACCTGTAGTACTCCTTTATAATCACCCAGTTACGTTGTGACGTTTGGTAGTACCCAAAGTGTTCCTCCGGTAAACGGGAGTTGCATAATCTCATAGTTACAGGAACATGTATAAGTCATGAAGAAAACAATAGCAACATACTAAACGATCGGGTGCTATGCTAATGGAATGGGTCATGTCAATCAGATCATTCTACTAATGATGTGACCTCGTTAATCAAATAACAACTCCTTGTTCATGGTTAGGAAACATAACCATCTTTGATTAACGAGCTAGTCAAGTAGAGGCATACTAGTGACACTCTGTTGGTCTATGTATTCACACATGTATTATGTTTCCGGTTAATACAATTCTAGCATGAATAATAAACATTTATCATGACATAAGGAAATAAATAATAACTTTATTATTGCCTCTAGGGCATATTTCCTTCAGTCTCCCACTTGCACTAGAGTCAATAATCTAGATTACACAGTAATGATTCTAACACCCATGGAGCCTTGGTGCTGATCATGTTTTGCTCGTGGAAGAGGCTTAGTCAACGGGTCTGCAACATTCAGATCCGTATGTATCTTGCAAATCTCTATGTCTCCCACCTGGACTAAATCCCGGATGGAGTTGAAGCGTCTCTTGATGTGTTTGGTCCTCTTGTGAAATCTGGATTCCTTTGCCAAGGCAGTTGCACCAGTATTGTCACAGAAGATTTTCATTGGACCCGATGCACTAGGTATGACACCTAGATCGGATATGAACTCCTTCATCCAGACTCCTTCGTTCGCTGCTTCCAAAGCAGCTATGTATTCCGCTTCACATGTAGATCCCGCTACGACGCTTTGTTTAGAACTACACCAACTGACAGCTCCACCGTTTAAAGTAAACACGTATCCGGTTTGCGATTTAGAATCGTCCGGATCAGTGTCAAAGCTTGCATCAACGTAACCTCTTACGGTGAGCTCTTTGTCACCTCCATATACGAGAAACATATCCTTAGTCCTTTTCAGGTATTTCAGGATGTTCTTGACCGCTGTCCAGTGATCCATTCCTGGATTACTTTGGTACCTCCCTGCTAAACTTATAGCAAGGCACACATCAGGTCTGGTACACAGCATTGCATACATGATAGAGCCTATGGCTGAAGCATAGGGAACATCTTTCATTTTCTCTCTATCTTCTGCAGTGGTCGGGCACTGAGTCTTACTCAATTTCATACCTTGTAACACAGGCAAGAACCCTTTCTTTGCTTGATCCATTTTGAACTTCTTCAAAATCTTGCCAAGGTATGTGCTTTGTGAAAGTCCAATTAAGCGTTTAGATCTATCTCTATAGATCTTTATGCCTAATATGTAAGCAGCTTCCCCGAGGTCTTTCATCGAAAAACTTTTATTCAAGTATCCCTTTATGCTATCCAGAAATTCTATATCATTTCCAATCAGCAATATGTCATCCACATATAATATTAGAAATGCTACAGAGCTCCCACTCACTTTCTTGTAAATACAGGCTTCTCCAAAAGTCTGTATAAAGCCAAATGCTTTGATCACACTATCAAAGCGTTTATTCCAACTCCGAGATGCTTGCACCAGTCCATAAATGGATCGCTGGAGTTTGCATACTTTGTTAGCTCCTTTTGGATCGACAAAACCTTCTGGTTGTGCCATATACAACTCTTCTTCCAGAAATCCATTCAGGAATGCAGTTTTGACATCCATCTGCCATATTTCATAATCATAAAATGCGGCAATTGCTAACATAATTCTGACGGACTTAAGCATCGCTACGGGTGAGAAAGTCTCATCGTAGTCAACCCCTTGAACTTGTCGAAAACCTTTTGCAACAAGTCGAGCTTTATAGACAGTAACATTACCTTCAGCGTCAGTCTTTTTCTTGAAGATCCATTTATTCTCAATTGCTTGCCGATCATCGGGCAAGTCAACCAAAGTCAATACTTTGTTCTCATACATGGATCCCATCTCAGATTTCATGGCCTCAAGCCACTTTGCGGAATCTGGGCTCACCATCGCTTCTTCATAGTTCGTAGGTTCATCATGATCTAGCATCATGACTTCCAGAACTAGATTACCGTACCACTCTGGTGCGGATCTCACTCTGGTTGATCTACGTGGTTCAGTAGTATCTTGTTCTGAAGCTTCATGATCATCATCATTAGCTTCCTCACTGATTGGCATAGGTGTCGCAGAAACAGTTTTCTGTGATGTACTATTTTCCAATAAGGGAGCAGGTACAGTTACCTCGTCAAGTTCTACTTTCCTCCCACTCACTTCTTTCGAGAGAAACTCCTTCTCTAGAAATGATCCATTCTTAGCAACGAATGTCTTGCCTTCGGATCTGTGATAGAAGGTATACCCAACAGTTTCCTTTGGGTATCCTATGAAGACACATTTCTCCGCTTTGGGTTAGAGCTTATCAGGTTGAAGCTTTTTCACATAAGCATCGCAGCCCCAAACTTTAAGAAACGACAACTTTGGTTTCTTGCCAAACCATAGTTCATAAGGCGTCGTCTCAACGGATTTTGATGGTGCCCTATTTAACGTGAATGCGGCCGTCTCTAAAGCATAACCCCAAAACGATAGCGGTAAATCAGTAAGAGACATCATGGATCGCACCATATCTAGTAAAGTACGATTACGACATTCGGACACACCATTACGCTGTGGTGTTCCGGGTGGCGTGAGTTGCGAAACTATTCCATAATTTTTCAAATGTATACCAAACTCGTAACTCAAATATTCTCCTCCATGATCAGATCGTAGAAACTTTATTTTCTTGTTACGATGATTTTCAACTTCACTCTGAAATTCTTTGAACCTTTCAAATGTTTCAGACTTATGTTTTATTAAGTAGATATACCCATATCTGCTTAAATCATCTGTGAAGGTGAGAAAATAACGATATCCGCCACGAGCCTCAATATTCATCGGACCACATACATCGGTATGTATGATTTCCAACAAATCTGTTGCTCTCTCCATAGTACCGGAGAACGGTGTTTTAGTCATCTTGCCTATGAGGCACGGTTCGCAAGTACCAAGTGATTCATAATCAAGTGGTTCCAAAAGCCCATCAGTATGGAGTTTCTTCATGCGCTTTACACCGATATGACCTAAACGGCAGTGCCACAAATAAGTTGCACTATCATTATTAACTTTGCATCTTTTGGCTTCTACATTATGAATATGTGTATTACTATCTTCGAGATTCAACAAGAATAGACCACTCTTCAAAAGTGCATGACCATAAAAGATATTATTCATATAAATAGAACAACCATTATTCTCTGATTTAAATGAATAACCGTCTCGCATTAAACAAGATCCAGATATAATGTTCATGCTCAACGCTGGCACCAAATAACAATTATTTAGGTCTAATATTAATCCCGAAGGTAGATGTAGAGGTAGCATGCCGACCGCGATCACATCGACTTTGGAACCGTTTCCCACGCGCATCGTCACCTCGTCCTTTGCTAGTGTCCGCTTATTCCGTAGTCCCTGTTTCGAGTTGCAAATATTAGCAACAGAACCGGTATCAAATACCCAGGTGCTACTGCGAGCTCTAGTAAGGTACACATCAATAACATGTATATCACATATACCTTTGCTCACTTTGCCATCCTTCTTATCCGCCAAATACTTGGGGCAGTTCCGCTTCCAGTGTCTAGTCTGCTTGCAGTAGAAGCACTCAGTTTCAGGCTTAGGTCCAGACTTGGGTTTCTTCTCTTGAGCAGCAACTTGCTTGCTGTTCTTCTTGAAGTTTCCCTTCTTCTTCTCTTTGGCCTTTTTCTTGAAACTAGTGGTTTTGCTAACCATCAACACTTGATGCTCCTTCTTGATTTCTACCTCCGCAGCTTTCAGCATTGCGAAGAGCTCGGGAATAGTTTTGTTCATCCCTTGCATATTATAGTTCATCACGAACCTCTTGTAGCTTGGTGGCAGTGATTGGAGAATTCTGTCAATGACGCAGTCATCTGGAAGATTAACTCCCATCTGAATCAAGTGATTATTATACCCAGACATCTTGAGTATATGCTCACTGACAGAACTGTTCTCCTCCATCTTACAGCTATAGAACTTATTGGAGACTTCATATCTCTCAATTCGGGCATTTGCTTGAAATATTAACTTCAACTCCTGGAACATCTCATATGCTCCATGACGTTCAAAACGTCGTTGAAGTCCCGATTCTAAGCCGTAAAGCATGGCACACTGAACTATCGAGTAGTCACCAGCTTTGCTCTGCCATACGTTCATAACATCTGGCGTTGCTCCAGCAGCAGGCCTGTCACCCAGCGGTGCTTCCAGGACGTAATTCTTCTGTGCAGCAATGAGGATAATCCTCAGGTTACGGACCCAGTCCGTGTAATTGCTACCATCATCTTTCAACTTTGCTTTCTCAAGGAACGCATTAAAATTCAACGGAACAATAGCACGAGCCATCTATCTACAAGCAACATAAACAAGCAAGATACTATCAGGTACTAAGTTCATGATAAGTTTAAGTTCAGTTAATCAAATTACTTAGGAACTCCCACTTAGATAGACATCCCTCTAATCCTCTAAGTGATCACGTGATCCAAATCAACTAAACCATAACCGATCATCACGTGAGATGGAGTAGTTTTCAATGGTGAACATCGTCATGTTGATCATATCTACTATATGATTCACGCTCGACCTTTCGGTCTCTATGTTCCGAGGCCATATCTGCATATGCTAGGCTCGTCAAGTATAACCTGAGTATTCTGCGTGTGCAAAACTGGCTTGCACCCGTTGTAGATGGACGTAGAGCTTATCACACCCGATCATCACGTGGTGTCTGGGCACGACGAACTTTGGCAACGGTGCATACTCAGGGAGAACACTTCTTGATAATTTAGTGAGAGATCATCTTATAATGCTACCATCAATCAAAGCAAGATAAGATGCATAAAAGGATAAACATCACATGCAATCAATATAAGTGATATGATATGGCCATCATCATCTTGTGCTTGTGATCTCCATCTCTGAAGCACCGTCATGATCACCATCGTCACCGGCGCGCCACCTTGATCTCCATCGTAGCATCGTTGTCGTCTCGCCAATCTTATGCTTCCACGACTATCACTACCGCTTAGTAATAAAGTAAAGCATTACATCGCGATTGCATTGCATACAATAAAGCGACAACCATATGGCTCCTGCCAGTTGCCGATAATTCGGTTACAAAACATGATCATCTCATACAATAAAATCAGCATCATGCCTTGACCATATCACATCACAACATGCCCTGCAAAAACAAGTTAGACGTCCTCTACTTTGTTGTTGCAAGTTTTACGTGGCTGCTACGGGCTTAAGTAAGAACTCATCTCACCTACGCATCAAAACCACAACGATAGTTCGTCAAATAGACTCCGTTTTAACCTTCTCAAGGACCGGGCGTAGTCACACTTGGTTCAACTAAAGTTGGAGAGACAGTCTTCCGCAAGCCATCTATGTGCAAAGCACGTCGAGGGAACCGGTCTCGCGTAAGAGTACGCGTAAGGTTGGTCCGGATCGTCTCACCCAACAATACCGCCGAACCAAAGTATGACATGCTGGTAGGCAGTATGACTTGTATCGCCCACAACTCACTTGTGTTCTACTCGTGCATATAACATCAAACCATAAAACCTAGGCTCGGATGCCACTGTTGGGGAACGCAGTAATTTCAAAAATTTTCCTACGCACACGCAAGATCATGGTGATGCACAGCAACGAGAGGGGAGAGTGTTGTCTACGTACCAACGCAGACCGACTGCGGAAGCGATCACACAACGTAGAGGAAGTAGTCGTACGTCTTCTTCCCGATCCGACCGATCCAAGCACCGTTACTCCGGCACCTCCGAGTTCTTAGCACACGTTCAACTCGATGACGTTCCTCGGGCTCCGATCCAGCAAAGCGTCGAGGAAGAGTTCCGTTAGCACGACGGCGTGATGACGATCTTGATGTACTACCGACGCAGGGCTTCGCCTAAGCACTACAACGGTACGATCGAGGTGGAATTTGGTGGCAGGGGGCACCGGACACGGCTAAGGAACGATCTCAAGGATCAAGTTGTGTGTCTTGGGGTGCCCCCTGCCCCCGTATATAAAGGTTGGAGGAGGGGAGCCGGCCGGCCAAGGGAGAGGAGGCGCAGGGGAGTCCTACTCCCACCGGGAGTAGGACTCCTCCCCCCAATCCTAATCCTATTAGGACTCCCGGCGGGAAAAGGAGAGAGAAGGGGGGCCGGCCCCTATCCTAGTCCTACTAGGACTTTGGGAAGGGGGGGCGCCGGCCAGCTTGTGGGCTTTCCCTTTTTTTCTCCTTTTCCACTAAGGCCCAATAGGCCCATTAGTCTCCCGGGGGGTTCCGGTAACCCTCCCGGTATTCCGGTAAAATCCCGATTTCACCCGGAACACTTCCGATGTCCAAACATAGGCTTCCAATATATCAATCTTTACGTCTCGACCATTTCGAGACTCCTCGTCATGTCCGTGATCTCATCCGGGACTCCGAACAACCTTCGGTACATCAAAATGCATAAACTCATAATAACTGTCATCGTAACGTTAAGTGTGCAGACCCTACGGTTCGAGAACAATGTAGACATGACCGAGACACGTCTCCGGTCAATAACCAATAGCGGGACCTGGATGTCCATATTGGCTCCTACATATTCTACAAAGATCTTTATCGGTCAGACCGCATAACAACATACGTTGTTCCCTTTGTCATCGGTATGTTACTTGCCCGAGATTTGATCGTCGGTATCCAATACCTAGTTCAATCTCGTTACTGGCAAGTCTCTTTACTCGTTCCGTAATACATCATCTCACAACTAACATATTAGTTGCAGTGCTTGCAAGGCTTATGTGATGTGCATTACCGAGAGGGCCCAGAGATACCTCTCCGACAATCGGAGTGACAAACCCTAATCTCGAAATACGCCAACCCAACATCTACCATTGGAGACACCTGTAGTACTCCTTTATAATCACCCAGTTACGTTGTGACGTTTGGTAGTACCCAAAGTGTTCCTCCGGTAAACGGGAGTTGCATAATCTCATAGTTACATGAACATGTATAAGTCATGAAGAAAACAATAGCAACATACTAAACGATCGGGTGCTATGCTAATGGAATGGGTCATGTCAATCAGATCATTCTACTAATGATGTGACCTCGTTAATCAAATAACAACTCCTTGTTCATGCTTAGGAAACATAACCATCTTTGATTAACGAGCTAGTCAAGTAGAGGCATACTAGTGACACTCTGTTGGTCTATGTATTCACACATGTATTATGTTTCCGGTTAATACAATTCTAGCATGAATAATAAACATTTATCATGACATAAGGAAATAAATAATAACTTTATTATTGCCTCTAGGGCATATTTCCTTCAGCAATATGATATTGGCCATATCATGTCACTATTTGATTGCATGTGATGTTTATCATGTTTATACATCTTATTTTCTTAGAACGACGATAGTAAATAAGATGATCCCTTATTAAAATTTCAAGAAAGTGTTCCCCCTAACTGTGCACCGTTGCGAAAGTTCGTCGTTTCGAAGCACCACGTGATGATCGGGTGTGATAGATTCTTACGTTCGAATACAACGGGTGTTGACGAGACTAGCATGTACAGACATGGCCTCGGAACACATGCAAAATACTTAGGTTGACTTGACGAGCCTAGCATGTACAGACATGGCCTCGGAACACAAGAGACCGAAAGGTCGAGCATGACTCGTATAGAAGATACGATCAACATGAAGATGTTCACCAATGTTGACTAGTCTGTCTCACGTGATGATCGGACACGGCCTAGTTGACTCGGATCATGTAATCACTTAGATGACTAGAGGGATGTCTATCTGAGTGGGAGTTCATAAGATGAACTTGTTTATCCTGAACATAGTCAAAAGGATTTTGCAAATTATGTCATAGCTCGCGCTTTAGTTCTACTGTTTAGATATGTTCCTAGAGAAAAAAATTAGTTGAAAGTTGATAGTAGCAATTATGTAGACAGTAAAAGGCTTATGTCCTTAATGCACCGCTCAGTGTGCTGAACCTTGAACGTCGTCTGTGGATGTTGCGAACGTCTGACATGCACATTTTGATAACTACGTGATAGTTCAGTTAAACGGTTTAGAGTTGAGGCACCGAAGATGTTTTGAAACGTCGCGAAACATATGAGATGTTTCGAGGGCTGAAATTGGGATTTCAGGCTCGTGCCCACGTCAAGAGGTATAAGACCTCCGACGATTTTCTTAGCCTGCAAACTGAGTGAGAAAAGCTCAATTGTTAAGCTTCTGCTCAGATTGTCTGAGTACAACAATCGCTTGAATCAAGTGGGAGTTGATCTTCCAGATGAAATAGTGATAGTTCTCCGGAGTCATTACCACCAAGCTGCTAGAGCTTCGTGATGAACTATAATATATCAGGGATATATATGATGATCCTTGAGATATTCGCAATGTTTGACACCAAAAAAGTAGAAATCAAGAAGGAGCATCAATTGTTGATGGTTGGTGAAACCACTAGTTTCAAGAAGGGCAAGGGCAAGAAGGGATACTTCATGAAACGGCAAATCAGCTGCTGCTCTAGTGAAGAAACCCTAAGTTGAACCCAAGCCCGAGACTAAGTGCTTCTATAATAAAGGGGAACAGCCACTGTAGCAGAATTACCCTAGATACTTGGTAGATGAGAAGACTGTCGATAGAAGTATATTGGATATACATTATGTTAATGTGTACTTCACTAGTACTCCTAGTAGCACCAGGGTATTAGATACCGGTTCGGTTGCTAAGTGTTAGTATCTCAAAATAAAAGCTACGGAATAAACGGAGACTAGCTAAAGGTGAGATGACGATATGTGTTGGAATTGTTTCCAAGGTTGATATGATCAAGCATCGCACGCTCCCTCTACCATCGAGATTGGTATTAAAACCTAAATAATTGTTATTTGGTGTTTGCGTTGAGCATAGACATGATTGGATTATGTCTATCGCAATACGGTTATTCATTTAAGGAGAATAATGGTTACTCTGTTTATTTGAATAATACCTTCAATGGTCTCACACCTAAAATGAATGGTTTATTGAATCTCGATCGTAGTGATACACATGTTCATGCCAAAAGATATAAGATAGTAATGATAGTACCACCTTCTTATGGCACTGCCACATAAGTCATATCAGTATAAAACGCATGAAGAAGCTCCATGTTGATGGATCTTTGGGCTCACTCATTTTTGAAAAGTTTGAGACATGCGAACCATGTCTATTGGTGTATATGCATGAAGAAACTCCATGCAAATGGACCATTTGGACTCACTTGATTTTGAATCACTTGAGACATGCAAATCATACCACATGGGCTAGATGACTGAAAGCCTCGTTTTTTCAGTAAAATGGAACTAGGAAGCAACTTGTTGGAAGTAATACATTTTGATGTGTGCAGTCCAATGAGTGTTGAGGCATGTAGTGGATATCGTTATGTTCTTACTTCACAGATGATTTGAGTAGATACTGAGTATATTTACTTGATGAATCACGAGTCTGAATTATTGAAAGGTTCAAGTAATTTCAGGGTGAAGTTGAAAGATCGTCGTGACAAGAGGATAAAAGATCTATGATATGATCATAGAGATGAATATCTTAATTACGAGTTTGGCACAGAATTAAGACATTGTGAAAATTGTTTCACATCTAATACAGCCTGGAACACCATAGTGTGATGGTATGTCCGAACATCATAACTGCACCCTATTGGATATGATGCATACCATGATGTCTCTTATCTAATTACCATGATAGTTTATGGGTTAGGCATTAGAGACAACCACATTCACTTTAAATAGGGCATCACGTGATTCTGATGAGATGACACCGTATGAACTATGGTTTAGAGAAACCTAAGCTGTCATTTCTTAAAAGTTTGGGGCTGTGACGCTTATGTGAAAAGTTTCAGGCTAATAAGCTCGAACCCAAAGCGGATAAATGCATCTTCGTAGGACACCCAAAACAGTTGGGTATACCTCCTGTCTCAGATCCGAAAGCAATAAGGGATTGTTTCTGGAATCGGGTCCTTTCTCGAGGAAATGTTTCTCTCGAAAGAATTGAGTGGGAGGATGGTGGAGACTTGATGAGGTTATTGAACCGTCTCTTCAACTAGTGTGTGGAAGGGCACAAGAAGTTGTTCCTGTGGCACCTACACCAATTGAAGTGGAAGCTTATGATAGTGATCATGAAACTTCAGATCAAGTCATTACCAAACCTCGTAGGATGACAAGGATGCGTACTACTTCAGAGTGGTACGTAATCCTATCTTGGAAGTCATGTTGCTAGACAACAATGAACCTACGAGCTATGGAGAAGCGATGGTGGGCCCGTATTTTGATAAATGGCTCGAGGCCATAAAATCCGAGAGAGAGGATCCATGTATACAAAGTGTAGACTTTGGAAGAACTACTTGATGGTCGTAAGGCTATTAGGTACATATGGATTTTAAAAGGAAGACGGACAATGATGGTAAGTATCACAATTAAGAAAGCTCGACTTGTCGTTAAGATGTTTTCCGACAAGTTCAAGAAGTTGACTATGATGAGACTTTCTCACTCGTAGCGATGCTAAGAGTCTGTTGGAATTATATTAGCGATTACTGCATTATTTATGAAATCTTGCAGATAGGATGTCAAAACATTGTTTCCTCGACGATTTTCTTGAGGAAAGGATGTATGTGATACAACCAGAAGGTTTTGTCAATCCTGAAAGATGCTAACAAGTATGCAAAGCTCCAGCAATCCTTCTAAGGACTGGAGTAAGCATCTCGGAGTTGGAATGTATGCTTTGATGAGATGATCAAAGATTTTGGGTGTATACAAAGTTTATGAGAAACTTGTATTTCCAAAGAAGTGAGTGGGAGCACTATAGAATTTCTGATGAGTATATGTTCTTGATATATTGTTGATCAGAAATGACGTAGAATTTCTGGAAAGCATATAGGGTTATTTGGAAAGTGTTTTTCAATGGAAAACCTGGATTAAGCTACTTGAACATTGAGCATCAAGATCTATAAGGATAGATCAAGACGCTTAATGGTACTTTCAAATGAGCACATACCTTGACATGATCTTGAAGGTGTTCAAGATGGATCAGTCAAAGAATGAGTTCTTGCCTGAGTTGTAAGGTATGAAGTTAAGACTTAAAGCTCGACCACGGCAGAATAGAGAGAAAGGACGAAGGTCGTCCCCTATGCTTAAGACGTAGGCTCTATAGTATGCTATGCTGTGTACCGCACCTGAAGTGTGCCTTGCCATGAGTCAGTCAAGGGGTACAAGAGTGATCCAAGAATGGATCACAGGACAGTGGTCAAAGTTATCCTTGGTAACTAGTGGACTAAGGAATTTTCTCGATTATGGAGGTGGTAAAAGAGTTCGTCGTAAAGGGTTACGCCGATGCAAACTTTGACACTAATCCAGACTATTCTGAGTAGTAGACTGGATTCGTATAGTAGAACAGTTATTTGGAATAGCTCCAAATAGAACATGGTAGCTGCATCTAGGAGATGACATAGAGATTTGTAAAGCACACACGGATCTGAAAGGTTCAGACCCGTTCACTATAACCTCTCTCACAAGCATAACATGATCAAACCCAGAACTCTTTGGGTGTTAGTCACATGGGGATGTGACCTTGAGTGTTAATCACATATCGATGTGAACTGGATTATTGACTCTAGTGCAAGTGGGAGACTGTTGGAAATATGCCCTAGAGGCAATAATAAATTGATTATTATTTCCTTGTTCATGATAATCGTTTATTATCCATGCTAGAATTGTATTGATAGGAAACTCAGATACATGTGTGGATACATAGACAACACCATGTCCCTAGTGAGCCTCTAGTTGACTAGCTCGTTGATCAATAGATGCTTACAGTTTCCTGACCATGGACATTGGATGTCATTGATAATGGGATCACATCATTAGGAGAATGATGTGATGGACAAGACCCAATCCTAAGCCTAGCACAAAGATCGTATAGTTCGTTCGCTAAAGCTTTTCTAATGTCAAGTATCATTTCCTTAGACCATGAGATTGTGCAACTCCCGAATACCGTAGGAGTGCTTTGAGTGTGCCAAACGTCACAACGTAACTGGGTGACTATAAAGGTGCACTACGGGTATCTCCGAAAGTGTCTGTTGGGTTGGCACGAATCGAGACTGGGATTTGTCACTCCGTGTAAACGGAGAGGTATCTCTGGGCCCACTCGGTAGGACATCATCATAATGTGCACAATGTGATCAAGGAGTTGATCACGGGATGATGTGTTACGGAACGAGTAAAGAGACTTGCCGGTAACGAGATTGAACAAGGTATCGGGATACCGACGATCGAATCTCGGGCAAGTATCGTACCGCTAGACAAAGGGAATTGTATACATGATTGATTGAATCCTCGACATCGTGGTTCATCCGATGAGATCATCATGGAACATGTGGGAGCCAACATGGGTATCCAGATCCTGCTGTTGGTTATTGACCGGAGAACGTCTCGGTCATGTCTGCATGTCTCCCGAACCCATAGGGTCTACACACTTAAGGTTCGATGACGCTAGGGTTATAAAGGAAGTTTGTATGTGGTTACTGAATGTTGTTCGGAGTCCCGGATGAGATCCCGGATGTCACGAGGAGCTCCGTAATGGTCCGGAGGTAAATATTTATATATGGGAAGTCCTGTTTTGGTCACCGGAAAAGTTTCGGGTTTTATCGGTAACGTACCGGGACCACCGGGAGGGTCCTGGGGGTCCACCAAGTGGGGCCCCAGCCCCGGAGGCTTGCATGGGACAAGAGTGGTAAGGGACCAGCCCCTGAGTGGGCTGGTGCGCCTCCCACAAGGCCCAAGGCGCCTAAGGGAAGAAGGGGGGGGCAAACCCTAAGGGCAGATGGGCCCTAAGGCCCTTGCTCCCTACGCCTCCCTCTCCTCCCCTCTTGGCCGCCCCCCCAAACCCATCTAGGGCTGCCGCCCCTCTAGGGGTGGGAACCCTAGAGGGGGCGCACCCTCCTCCTTCTCCCCTATATATAGTTGAGGTATTTGGGGCTGCAGACACACGAGTTTGGACCTCTCCATGGCGCAGCCCTTCATCTTTCCTTCCTCCTCTCCCGTGGTGCTTGGCGAAGCCCTGCAGGATTGCCACGCTCCTCCACCACCACCACACCGTTGTGCTGCTGCTGGATGGAGTCTTCCTCAACCTCTCCTTCTCCCCTTGCTGGATCAAGGCGTAGGAGACATCACCGGGCTGTACGTGTGTTGAACACGGAGGTGCCGTCCGTTCGGCACTAGGATCATCGGTGATTTGGATCACGACGAGTACGACTCCATCAACCCCGTTCACTTGAATGCTTCGGCTTAGCGATCTACAAGGGTATGTAGATCCACTCTTCTTCCCCTCGTTGCTGGTCTCTCCATAGATAGATCTTGGTGACACGTAGGAAAATTTTGAATTTCTGCTACGTTCCCCAACACTTCCCTCATGAACTCATTGAGTTGCTTAAAGTTTCTAAGTTTGAAATATTTCAAAATGGAATTCAAATCATTTTCAAACCCCTTTTCATTTCTTTAAATGGAAAAAGTCATATCATCTTCACTCTAGGGTTTTGTGATGAAATGAATTTGAATTCAGGAATATCAAGATGCAAGATGCAAAGATTTGGGAAAGTCCTTTTATTCCCTCTCATTCAACTTTCAAAAAGTTTTCAATTTCCAATCATTTTCACACAATCAGTCACACAACAATAAAACAAACAATCATAATAATTTACTTAATATAACATTCCAAAATTTAGAACTTTGGGATGTTACAGCAAAACTATTGCAAGGAATCAAACATATCATCTACAAGTTTTATGTAGGATTTTATGACTAACCATGTGAATGACCAATTCATGTCAACTCTCTAAATAGATATAAGTGAAGTAAGAGAGTTTAATTCTTTCTAAAAAATATATGCCCATGCTCTAACAAATATAAGTGAAGCAAAAGAGCATTCTAAAAATGGCGGTTTTCTATGTGTAGGGAAACATGCAATCCAAACTTCAAATGATATAAGTGAAGCACATGAAGCATTCTATAAAGCCATACTCCAAAGATATAAGTGAAGTGTAATGAGAATTCTATAAATCAACCAAGGGCTATCTCATACCAGCATGGTGCATAAAAGAAAAGTGGAAACTAAATGCCAAAGACGCTCCAAGATTTATGCATATCATGTGACGAATAAAAATATAGCTCCAAGTGAAATTACCGATGATCGTTAGAAGAAAAAGGGGATGCCTTCTGGGGCATACCCAAGTTTGGTTGCTTGGGAGTCCTTGAATATTTCCTTGGGGTGCCTCGGGCATCCCCAAGCTTAGGATCTTGCCACTCCTTATTCCTTCATCCATCCTGATCTCTCCCAAAACTTGAAAACTACAATCACACAAAACTCAATAGACAACTCAATAAGATCCGTTAGTATAATAAAGCAAATCACTACTCTAAGTACTGTTGTAAACCAATTCATATTTTGTTTTTGCATTATAGCTACTGTAATATAACTTTTCCATGGCTTAATCCACCAATATAAATCGATAGTTTCATCAAAACAAGCTAACTATGCATCAAAAACAGAATCTGTCTAAAACAGAACAGTCTGTAATAATCTGAACATTCACCATACCTCCGTTACTCCAAAAATTATATCAAAATTAGTAAAAATAAAAAATTTGTATATTAATACATTGCAAAAAGTTTCATAACCATTTGACGTTCCAGCAAAAAATGTAAAATCGTGCGCTACATGCAAAGTTTCTGTCCTGCACCGTACAAACCAACAAGCATCTAAAACATCCTAAAGGCAAACCTTGGCACATTATTTTTATAATACAATGGAATTGTACAAGGGGATAATTATTTTTGTTGAAAAGTTTCTATAATCAAGATTCACAAAGTTTCCGTGAGAATGTGCAAAGTTTCCGTGAGAATGTGCAAAGTTCAAGCATGGTTATTGAAAAAGTTTTGGGTTCCCCTATTTATTTTTTTGTTTTTATACTTTATAAAAGCACACAACAGAAATAAATGACTCTCTAAAACTTCCGGGTTGTCTCCCTGACAGCGCTTTCTTTAAAGCCATTAAGCTAGGCATATAGTGCTCAAGTAATGGATCCACCCGGATCCCAAGGTATATCAAAGCCAATTTTAATTAACAATGATTTTTAATTTAGTGGTGAGCACAAAGTAACATATATCATGTAATGACGAAGTCTAACTCTCTTCATATGCATCAGCATGTCATAAAAGAACAACTCATGCACACAAAGTAAAGGCCAATGCACAGTATAAACATTTTCTTGCAGTTTTTTTGTGTTGGAAACATAAGGAGGCGGAGATGTAGTTCCTCTCTCATAATAATTGCAAGTAGGAGCAGCAAGCACATGCATATTATAGCTATCAAAATCATCATGTGTAATAGTAAAACGCAACCCATCAATATAATCCTTAATAAGGGTAAACTTCTCCGATATAGTGTATTTGGGAGAATTCAAATAGATAATAGGACTATCATGCGTGGGTGCAATAGCAACAATTTCATGTTTAACATAAGGAACTATAGCAAGTGCATCCCCATAAGCATAATTCATATTGGCATCTTGGCCAGAAGCATAGCAAGCATCATCAAAAAGTGATATTTCAAGAGAATCAATGGGATCATTATAACACCCCGGATATAACTTTCCCAATTTGTACTCCAACTCTTGCCGTTTCCGGCTTTAAGTTAATTTATTTTCTCGGGTTCGGGTTTTTGTCTCCGTGTGTTGTTATCGTTACCATGCATCTCATATCATGTCATCATGTGCATTGCATTTACATACGTGTTCGTCTCATGCATTCGAGCATTTTCCCCGTTGTCCGTTTTGCATTCCGGTGCTTCGTTCTCCTCCGTTGGTCATTTCTAGCTTTCTTTCGTGTGTGGGGATTAAACATTTCTGGATTGGACCGAGACTTGCCATGCGGCCTTGGTTTACTACCGGTAGACCGTCTGTCAAGTTTCGTACCATTTGGACTTCGTTTGATGCTCCAATGGTTAACCGAGGGACCGAAAAGGCCTCGTGTGTGTTGAAGCCCAAAACCCACCTAACCTGCTCCAGCACCTAGAGAGTTTGATCACGATCGCGTGGCCAAAAACCGCACCTCATTTGGACTCTCCTAGCTCCTCCTATGCCTATAAATAGCCCCTCCTTCGAAATCCCGGGTCTCTTCCTCCCCCTAACCCTAGATCCAACCCACCGCGCCGCACCAGACAAAAACGCGCCGATGGACACGTCTGCCGCGCCCGTCCGCCACCACGTGGCGCTCCGCCGTTGGCCGCGCCCCGCGGGACCGCATCGCCGCGCCACCGGGCCCGGGAAGCCCAAGGACGGCCCCCGCGGCCCATCTTCCCCCGCGCCTGCGCCCGAGCGCCCCGCCGCCTCTTCCTCGGGGCCGGTCGCCTCCGACCGCCGCGCCGCCTTCACAGGCCATCTCCGGTCGCCGCCCGAGCCGCCGGGGCTCCTCGCCGACCTCGCCGCACCGTCTATCGCCGCCCCGCCGCGCCGATCGCCGCCGCCCTCGCCGGATCGGGACGAGAGGGAGCCGGCCTCGCCTCTCCCTCACCTCCTCCTCGACTCCCCATGCCGGAGCAGCCGCCGCCCTCGCCAGAGTTCTCGGTTCACGTGCCGTGAACAGTAACCCTAGATCCGGAGGTTGATTTTTCGTCCCGCGAAATTCTCAGTTCCAAGTGCCCTTGTTCGAGGCCTCGTAACTTTGCATCCATAGCTCCGATTCATGCATATAGCATATCAAAATGTTCGTCTCAGAGAGTACATCATTTCATTGCATCATTTTCATTTGAGTCCATCTTGATGCCCGAAATGCTGTTAGAAGAGGGCTATTTGAGTTAATTTCCAGATCTGCTACTCCATCTTAGACATTTGTCATTTTTGCCATGATTGTTGTGTGCATGATATGCCCATGAGTTCTACATATGTTTTGTTAAGGGATTTGTCATCTTTCCAGAGGTGCGACCCATGTATTTTTGTGATGTGTGTGGTGCCTAGTGCAAGCTTGCAAAGTGAGGCACCCGGTAAATCTGTTTTCAGGGACTTAGCGATTTTCACGAAGTCCTGGGATTGTTTAGTTCATGATGCCATATGTTCATGTTATTTCCTAGTGATCCGTGCCTCTTTTGGGGATGATCAGTAAAGGAGTTTCGTTAATATTGTAGTGCTCTATCCATCCGTGTCTTTGTTTGCATATATGGAGCACCCTAGCTTGAGTCAATCGAGCTCTACTTTTGCTTCGTTGTGAATCTGGGCAGATCGTCAACTTGCTTGCGATTTTTCCGATGTTATTGTAGTTGATCCGTGCATGCTATGCCATTGTTCTTGCCATGTCTAGCTTGCATTTTGTGCCTTCTTAATGGATGTATGCTTGTCTTGCCATGACTTTCTCCGTAGTGAGTGCATCGAGCTCATGAACATGCCTTCGTGAGTTATGTTTCAGCATGTCCCAGTTTTCACTAAGTCTGAAAACTGATTATGTTTTTGCTATGTTCGTGTGCTTGTTAGTATATTTTGTGATCCCTTTTGGCTCAAGGTCACTAAGGGACTTTTGTTAAGCTTGTTGAGTAGCTCCATGCCATGTCTTTCTTTGTCATGTTCAGGTCCTGTAGCATGTTGTTTTGTTGCTCCGAAGAGGGCTATATGATCTGAAATTTCAGACAAGTGTTAATTTCACTAAGTCTGAGATCTGCTTACCATTTGCATTTTTGCCATGCTTGTTTGAACCTCCTAACGGATGAATTGGCCGTAGCTCAGTGCTAGACTTTTGTTAAGCATCTTGAATGCTTCCTTGCCATGTATTTTGTTGCCATGTTTGAGTGCTGTAGCATGTTCATCTCATTGCATTTAGATGACTACTTGCTGTAAATCGCAGACCGGTGCCATATTTGAATCGCTTGCCATTTCCAAACTGTAACTCCGATTCCGATGATCTTTATATTGTTTTCAAGCAATTTCATCTCATCTTTCCAGTGGCACACTTGCTTTTCCATGTTCAGGCCAGGTTCATGTTTTTCCTGTCATATCTTGCATATGCATCCCGCATCGCATCGCGCATAGCATATCATCTTTGCATCGTGTTGTTTGAGTTTGCACGTGGTTGATTGTATCCTTGTTGCTTGTTTGTCTTGCTTGGGTAGAGCCGGGAGACGAGTTCGCTAACGAGGAGGCCGTTGAGTTTGCTTTCGAGGATCCAGTCAACTCTGACAACTTTGCAGGCAAGATGATCATACCCTTGAAATCACTACTATCTTTGCTATGCTAGTTTGCTCGCTCTTTTGCTATGCCAATGCTACAATGCCTACCACTTGCTTTCAAGCCTCCTATATTGCCATGTTCAGCCTCTAACCCACCATTGTCCTAGCAAACCGTTGATTGGCTATGTTACCGCTTTGCTCAGCCCCTCTTATAGCGTTGCTAGTTGCAGGTGAAGATTGGAGACCGTTCCTTGGTGGAACATTTATTTACTTGTTGGGATATCATTATATTGCCATGTTATCTTAATGCATCTATATACTTGGTAAAGGGTGGAAGGCTCGGCCTCTCGCCTAGTGTTTTTTTTCCACTCTTGCCACCCTAGTTTCCGTCATATCGGTGTTATGTTCCCGGATTTTACGTTCCTTACGCGATTGGGTTATAATGGGAACCCCTTGATAGTTCGCCTTGATTAAAGCTTTTCCGGCAATGCCCAACATTGGTTTTACCATTTGCCACCTAGCCTCTTTTTTCCTTGGGTTTCCGGAGCCCAAGGGTCATCTTATTTAAACCCCCCCCCCCCGGCCAGTGCTCCTCTAAGTGTTGGTCCACCTGTCAGCTGCCGGTGGCCACCAGGGGCAACTCTGGGCTAGCCTACCCATACCTAAGACAATCTGAGTGTGCCCTGAGAAAGAGATATGTGCAGCTCCTATCGGGATTTGTCGGCACATTCGGGCAGTGTTGCTGGTCTTGCTTTAACCTGTCGAAATGTCTTGTTGTACCGGGATACTGAGTCTGATCGGAATGTCTCGGGTGGAGGTCTATTCCTTCGTTGACCGTGAGAGCTTGTCATGGGCTAAGTTGGGACTCCCCTGCAGGGATTAAAATTTCGAAAGCCGTGCCCGCGGTTATGGGCAGATGGGAATTTGTTAATGCCCGGTTGTAGATAACTTAAACATAAACTTAATTAAAATGAATCAACCGAGTGTGTTACCGTGATGGCCTCTTCTCGGCGGAGTCCGGGAAGTGGACACGGTGTTGGAGTAATGCTTGCGCAGGTTGTCCTCTATTTTCTCGCTCGCGCTTTGCCTCCTCATCTCGCTCTCTTTTGTGAATAATTTAGCCACCATATATGCTAGTCGCTTGCTGCAGCTCCACATATATTTACCTTACCCTACCTATTAAGCTTAAATAGTCTTGATCGTGAGGGTGCGAGATTGCTGAGTCCATGTGGCTCATAGATTACTATTACACCAGATGCAGGGCCAGATGATACAGCTCCAGATGGCGCGCTTGAGCTCAAGTGGGAATATGACGAGGACTCTCAGCGTTACTATGTTTCTTTTCCTGATGATCAGTAGTGGTGCCTAGTTGGGGGTGATCGGGACCATGTCGCTTGTTGGGTTATCTTTTATTTTGGCGCCGTAGTCGGGCCATGAGTGTTTGGATGATGTATGTTATTTATGTACTTGATTGACTTGGCGAGTGTAAGCCAACTATGTTATCCCTTTCATTATCTATATTACATGGGATGTTTGTGATGATTACCCGACTTGCGACATATGCCTTCAATGCGATTATGCCTCTAAGTCGTGCCTCGACACGTGGGAGATATAGTTGCATCGAGGGTGTTACAATCATAACAGTCATTATAGCAATCATCCTTCGGTAAGCACGAACGGAAATTAAACAATGTATGAGTTGAAGAGTTATTCTCATTAGAAGGTGGGCACGGGTGATCAATCCGTTCTTCCTCCTTTTGTTCTTCGCTCTCCTCCTCATCTTTTTCATCCAATGATCTCACAATGTCATTAATTTCTTCTTCCATAGACTCCTGCAAAATATTAGTCTCTTCTTGGACAGCGGAGACTTTCTCAATAAACACATCAATATCGGCATTCTATTCATAATTCTCATGGCAATACTTAAAGATAGCTAAAATTTCAGGTCTATAAACTGAATCATCAAAATCTTCAAACTCTTTAAACAAAGATTCAATTTCATAAGCACCCATAAAAGCAACAAATTCTTCTATTCATTCCACATCATAGTAATCATATATACCTCTAGCATAAGAAGCCAAGGTTACATTATCATTAAATTTGCATGAAAAGGGAAGGTGTGGAGCCTTCATCCTAGAGCAACAAGTATAATCATATCTCAAGCATAGTTCCTGAGCATACCAATGCAACATATGAACTTTATCCCATAATAGTTTCCCTTTTTGAGTCAAGCGATAATCCCTAAAGTATTCACGTTGATCCAACGTGCCTCCCATAACATAATTGAATGGGGTTTTCTCAGGATTATCAAAGTAGTACATAATCTCTTTCACATAACCAGCATCGAGGGTTTTAGGAGGTTCCCCATCTCCATGAGTAGCAGGCACACCTATTTTTTTTGGTATTTTGTGTTCCATACTCATAGCTAAAGATAGAGAACAACTTAGAACAGCAAATAAAAATTACTTAGTGATAAAGCAAACAAGCACACATGAGAATATTCACCCCACGCTATTGCTCCCCGGCAACGGTGCTAGAAAAAGGTCTTGATAACCACAAGTATAGGGGATCAATTGTAGCCTCTTTCGATAAGTAAGAGTGTCGAACCCAACGAGGAGCTAAATGTAGAACAAATATTCCCTCAAGTTCTATCGACCACCGATACAACTCTACGCACGCGTAATGTTTGCTTTACCTAGAACAAGTATGAAACAAGAAGTACTTTGTAGGTGTTGTTGGATAGGTTTGCAAGATAATAAAGTGCACGTAAATAAAAAGTAGGGGCTGTTTAGATGAAGACACAACTAAGTTAGTTTTGGTAGAGAGCTTTTTGTCACACAAGAAAGTTATTTGTCCCTAGGAAATCGATAACTAGACCGGTAATCGTTATTGCAATTTTATTTGAGGGAGAGGCATAAGCTAACATACTTTATCTACTTGGATCATATGCACTTATGATTGGAACTCTAGGAAGCGTCTGCAACTACTAAAGATCATTAAGGTAAAACCCAACCATGGCATTAAAGTATCAAGTCCTCTTTACTCCCATATGCAAACAACCTACTTACTCGGGTATGTGCTTCTGTCACTCACGCCACCCACCATAAGCCAATCATGAATTTATTGCAACACCCTACAGCGGGGATCCCTCACGCTTGCGCGACACGGAGAGTACCATAGGACAGCACCAATAATAAAACATGAAACTCAAACCAATCACGATCATCAATTAATCCATAGGACAAAACGGATCTACTCAAACATCATAGGATAGCCAGACATCATTGGAAAATAATATATAGCATTGAGAACCATGTTTAAGTAGATATTACAGCGGGTAAAAGAGGGGTTACACCGCTACATAGAGGGGGGAAGAGTTGGTGATGACGGCGGTGAAGTTGTTGGTGAAGATTGTAGTGATGATGATGGCCCCGGTGGCACTCCGGTGCCACCGGAAGCGAGGGGGAGAGAGCCCCCCTCCTTCTTCTCCTTCCCTGACCTTCTCCCTAGATGGGAGAAGGGTTTCCCTCTGGTCCATGGCCTCCATGGCATGGGAGGGGTGAGAGCCCCTCCGAGATTGGATCTGTCTCTCTGTCTCTCTCTGTTTCTACATTCTGGGATTCTCCCCTTTCACCGTTTCTTATATATCCAGAGATCCGTAACTCCGATTGGTTTGAAACCTTCGCTCCGATTTTTTTTTCCGAAAATTAGCTTTCATGTGGCCGAAGAAGAGCAGTAACCGCTTTACGGGGGGCCCACGAGGGTCAGGGGCGTGCCCCCCTGCCTCGTGGCTCCCTCGAGCACCGTCTCGCGTTGATTTTATGCCCATATTTCACATATATTCCAAAAATAATCTCCGTCTGTTTTTATCCCGTTTGGACTCCGTTTGATATGGATTTTCTGCGAAACAAAAAACATGCAACAAACAGGATGTGGCACTGGGCACTGGATCAATATGTTAGTCCCAAAAAATAGTATAAAAAGTTGCCAAAAGTATATGAAAGTTGTATAATATTGGCATGGAACAATCAAAAATTATAGATACGACAGAGACGTATCATCCATATGTAATTGAGTAGATCATGATCAGCTCGAAGCTGCTACTGCTTCTTTTTCAGGCTTCTTGCAGTGGCAATTAACCGGCGCTTGAAGTGCTCTTGTTCGAGGGGTTCCTCCGGCACGATGAAATCTTCGTCGCCGAGGCTCACATCCTCTTCGGAGACCAGTAGGTAATTATTGTCCTCCGAGCCTTCGTTCCCGATAGGATCGTCGGGATTAACTTGCCCACCCTCCCAATCATCATGTTTGGATGTTGGCTCGACAGGGGCTTTGGGGTCTTCAGCGTTCTCCGAAGTGTTATTCTCTTCGGTGCCGGTATTGCTGTCTTTTTGGCAATGCGATTTTGAGCGACACCGCTGACGTCGATGTTTTGGAGCTGTTTTGGCAAGCTTGTCCTCAACCGGATTCTCCTTGCCGTCGTCACCATCCTCTTTGGGTGTGTCCACCATGTACATGTCGTATGTGGAGGTGGCTATCCATCGTCTGATGAACGGAGGGTTTTGGCCTTGTTCGTCTCTAGCATCGTCGTCCATACCGTCGATGTCTTCGGAGGCGTAGTCCAGCATGTCGGTTAGATCCTCGACAATGGCTATGAAGTGGGTGGTGGGTGGGTCATAAAATTACCTGCTCTCAGCCCCTAGTCTGGGTTGGGCATAATTCAGAAGAGATCCTTCCGCAATGGCGAACGATCGCATTAAATCCAGAGCCTTGTTTAAAGGAGAGGGTCGGACGGAGAAATGAGAGTCTATGGGGCTGTCCAGAGTTGGAGCCTCCTGGTGGTGCCCGCTTGAGACGGACCTCGAGAGTTCGGACCTAGAGTCTGGCGGAGTGTCTGGCGCTTCTCCGGCAGCAAGCTCCATAAGTGCATAGAGTCCGACGGGCTCTAGACTCCCGTCTTCGGACCTCTCGGCCTGCTCTGGATCTAAGGCCAGAGTGGTAATCGGGGCTGCGAACCCTTCGAAGATCAAATCTCCTCGGATATCAGCGACATAGTTTAGGTTCCCGAAACATATCTGATGACCAAGGGCATAGCTGTCAATCTGCTCGAGGTGGCCAATCGAGTTGGCACGTAGCGTGAAGCCGCCTAATACGAAAATTTGGTCGGGGGGGGGGGGGTCTCCCTCGAAACAGCATCATTGCGGATGATCAAATGAGTCATCGAATCCTTTGTCGACAACAGAGAGGAACTCTCAATGAAAGCACCAATGTCGGTGTCAAAACCGGCAGATCTCGGGTAGGGGGTCCTGGACTGTGCGCCTAAGGATCGAAGGTAATAGGAGGCAGGGGACACAATGTTTACCTAGGTTCAGGCCCTGTTGATGGAGGTAATACCCTACTTCCTGCTTGATTGACTTTGATGAGTATAAGGGTTACAAGAGCTGATCTACCACGAGATCGTATGGCTAAACCCTAGATGTCTAGCCTGTATGATTATGACGGCCTCTACGGACTAAACACTCTGGTTTATATAGATGCCGGAGGGGGCTAGGGTTGTACATGGTCGGTTTACAAAGAAAGGAATCTTCATATCCGAACGCCAAGCTTGCCTTCCACGCCAAGGAGAGTCCCATCCGGACATGGGGGGAAGCCTTCTATCTTGTATCTTCACGGCCCACCAGTCTGGCCCATGTCACATAGCCCGGATGCCCGGGGACCCCCTAATCCAGGACTCCCTCGGCCGCCACCTCCCCTCTTCCACTAGGGCCCATGAAGGCCCATCAACCCCCCAGGGGGTTCTGGTAACCCCCGATACTCCGAACAATGCCCGAACTTATCCGAAACCTTTCCGGTGTCCAAACATAACCTTCCAATATATCAATATTTATGTCTCGACCATTTTGACACTCCTCGTCATGTCCATGATCTCATTCGGGACTCCGAACAACCTTCGGTACATCAAATCACATAACTCATAATAAATCGTCATCGAAGGTTAAGCATGCGGACCCTACGGGTTTGAGAACTATGTAGACATGACCGAGACACATCTCTGGTCAATAACCAATAGCAGAACCTGGATGCTCATATTGGTTCGTACATAGTCTACGAAGATCTTTGGTCAAACTGCATAACAACATACGTTGTTCCCTTTGTCATCAGTATGTTACTTGCCCGAAATTCGATCGTCGGTATCATCATACCTAGTTCAATCTCGTTATAGGCAAGTCTCTTTACTCGTTTCATAATGCATCATCCCGTAACTAACTCATTAGTCACTTTGCTTGCAAGGCTTATAGTGATGAGCATTACTGAGAGGGACCGGAGATACCTCTCCAAAACACGGAGTGACAAATCCTAATCTCGATATATGCCAACTCAACAAACACCATCGGAGACACCTGTAGAGCATCTTTATAATCACCCAGTTATGTTGTGATGTTTGATAGCACACAAGGTGTTCCTCTGGTATTCGTGAGTTGCATAATCTCATAGTCATAGGAACATGTATAAGTCATGAAGAAAGAAATAGCAATAAACTAAATGATCATAGTGCTAAGCTAACGGATGGGTCTTATCCATCACATCATTCTCTAATGATGCGATCCTGTTCATCAAATGACAACACATGTCCATGGCTAGGAAACTTAACCATCTTTCATTAATGAGCTAGTCAAGTAGAGGCAAACTAGGGACACTCTGTTTGTCTATGTATTCACACATGTACTAAGTTTCCGGTTAATGCAATTCTAGCATGAATAATAAACATTTATCATGATATAAGGAAATATAAATAACAATTTTATTATTGCCTCTTGGGCATATTTCCTTTAGTCTCCCACATGCACTAGAGTCAATAAATCAGGTCTGGTACACAGTAAGGGACAAATCAGGCCTGGTACACAACATTGCATACATGATAGAACCTATGGCTGAGGCATAGGGAATGACTTTCATTTTCTCTCTATCTTCTACAGTGGTCGGGCATTGAGTCTGACTTAACTTCACACCCTGTAACATAGGCAAGAAGCCCTTCTTTGACTGATCCATTTTGAACTTCTTCAAAGCTTTATCAAGGTATGTGCTTTGTGAAAGTCCAATTAAGCGTCTTGATCTATCTCTATAGATCTTGATGCCCAATATATAACCAGCTTCACCGAGGCCTTTCATTGAAAAATTCTTATTCAAGTATCCTTTTATGCAATTCAGAAATTTTGTATCATTTCCGATCAATAATATGCCATCCACATATAATATTAGAAATGCTACGGAGCTCCCACTCACTTTCTTGTAAATACAGGCTTCTCCAAAAGTCTGTATAAAACCATATGCTTTGATCACACTATCAAAGCGTATATTCCAACTCCGAGAGGCTTGCACCAGTCCATAAATGGATCGTTGGAGCTTGCAAACGTTGTTAGCACCTTTTGGATCAACAAAACCTTCTGGTTGCATCATATACAACTCTTCTTTAAGATATCCATTAAGGAATGCAGTTTTCATGTCCATTTGCCAAATTTCATAATCATAAAATGCAGCAATTGCTAACATGATTCGGACAGACTTAAGCATCGCTACGGGTGAGAATGTCTCATCGTAGTCAACTCCTTGAACTTGTCTAAAAACGTTTGCAAGAAGTCGAGCTTTGTGGACAGTAATATTACCGTCAACGTCAGTCTTCTTCTTGAAGATCCATTTATTCTCTATGGCTTGCCAATCATCAGGAAAGTCAACCAAAGTCCACACTTTGTTCTCATACATGGATCCCATCTCAGATTTCATGGCCTCAAGCCATTTCACAGAATCTGGGCTCATCAGTGCTTCCTCATAGTTCGTAGGCTCGTCATGGTCAAGTAACATGACCTCTAGAATAGGATTATTGTACCACTCTGGTGCGGATCTTGCTCTGGTTGACCTACGAGGTTCGGTAGTAACTTGATCAGAAGTTTCATGATCATCAACATTAGCTTCCTCACTAATTTGTGTAGGAACCACCAGAACCAATTTCTGTGATGAACTACTTTCCAATAAGGGAGAAGGTACATCTACCTCATCATTTTCTAGTTTCCTCCCACTCACTTCTTTTGAGAGAAACTCCTTTTCTAGAAAGGATCCATTCTTAACAACGAATATCTTTCCTTTGGATCTGTGATAGAAGGTGTACCCAACAGTCTCCTTTGGGTATCCTATGAAGACACATTTCTCCGATTTGGGTTCGAGCTTATCAGGTTGAAGCTTTTTCACATAAGCATCGCAGCCCCAAACTTTATGAAACGACAACTTGGGTTTCTTGCCAAACCACAGTTCATATGGTGTCGTCTCAACGGATTTCGATGGTGCCCTATTTAACGTGAATGCAGCCGTCTCTAAAGCATAACCCCAAAACGATAGCGATAAATCAGTAAGAGACATCATAGATTGCACCATATCTAATGAAGTGCGGTTACGACATTAGGACACACCATTACGCTGTGGTGTTCTAGGTGGCTTGAGTTGCGAAACTATTCTACATTGTTTCAAATGAAGACCAAACTCATAACTCAAATATTCACCTCCACGATCAGATCGTAGAAACTTAATTTTCTTTTTATGATGATTTTCCACTTCACTCTGAAATTCTTTGAACTTTTCAAATGTTTCAGACTTATGTTTCATCAAGTAGATATACCCATATCTGCTCAAATCATCTGGGAAGGTCAGAAAATAACGGTACCCGCCGCGAGCATCAACACTCATCGAACCGCATACATCAGTATGTATTATTTCCAATAATTCTTTTGCTCGCTCCATTGTTCCGGAGAACAGAGTCTTAGTAATCTTGCCCATGAGGCACGGTTCGCAAGCATCAAGTTATTCATAATCAAGTGATTCCAAAAGCCCATCAGCATGGTGTTTCTTCATGCGCTTTACACCAATATGACCTAAACGGCAGTGCCACAAATAAGTTGCACTATTATTATTAAACTTATATCTTTTGGCTTCAATACTATGAATATGTGTATCACTACTATCAAGATTCAATAAAAATAGACCACTCATCAAGGGTGCATGACCATAACAAATATTACGCATATAAATAGAACAACCATTATTCTCTGATTTAAATGAATAACCATCTCACATCAAACATGATCCAGATATAATGTTCATGCTTAACGCTGGCACCAAAAAACAATTATTCAGGTCTAAAACTAATCCGGAAGATAGATGTAGAGGTACCGTGCTGACCACGATCACATCGACTTTGGCACCATTTCCCACGTGCATCGTCACCTCGTCCTTAGCTAATCTTCGCTTAATCCATAGCCCTTGTTTCGAGTTGCAAATATGAGCAATAGAACCAGTATCAAATACCCAGGCGCTACTGCGAGCATTAGTAAGGTACACGTCAATAACATGTATATCAAATATACCTTTCACTTTTCCATCCTTCTTATCCGCCAAATACTTGGGGAAGTTCCTCTTCCAGTGACCAGTCCCTTTGCAGTAGAAGCACTCAGTCTTAGGCTTAGGTCCACACTTGGGCTTCTTCACTTAAGCAGCAACTTGCTTGCCGTTCTTATTGAAGTGCCCCTTCTTCTATTTGCCCTTCTTCTTGAAACTAATGGTCTTGTTGGCCATCAACACTTGATGCTCTTTCTTGATTTCTACCTCGATCCGCAGCCTTTAGCATTGCGAAGAGCTCGGGAATTGTCTTATGCATCCCTTGCATAATACAGTTCATCATGAAGGTTTTGTAGCTTGGTGGCAGTGATTGAAGAACTCTGTCAATGACACTATCATCAGGAAGATTAAGTCCCACTTGAGTCAAGTGGTTGTGGTACCCAGACATTATGAGTATATGTTCACTGACATAACTATTCTCCTCCATTTTGCATCTATAGAATTTATTCGATACTTCATATCTCTCAATTCGGGCATTTTCTTGAAATATTAACTTCAACTCCTGGAACATCTCATATGCTCCATGACATTGAAAACATCGCTGAAGTCCCAATTCTAAGCCGTAAAGCATGGCACACTGAACTATCGAGTAGTGATCAGCTTTGCTCTGCCATACGTTCATAACATCTGGTGTTGCTCCTACAGCGGGCTTTGCACCTACCGGTGCTTCCAGGACGTAATTCTTTTGTGCAGTAATGAGGATAATCCTCAAGTTACGGACCCAGTCCGTGTAGTTTCTACCATCATCTTTCAACTTAGCTTTCTCTAGGAACACATTAAAATTCAAAGGAACAGTAGCATGGGCCATTTATCTACAACAACACAGACATGCAAAATACTATCAGGTGCTAAGTTCATGATAAATTAAAGTTCAATTAATCATATTACTTAAGAACTCCCACTTAGATAGACTTCCCTCTAGTCATCTAAATGATCACGTGATCCATATCAACTAAACCATGTCCGATCATCACGTGAGATGGAGAAGTTTTCAGTGGTGAACATCACTATGTTGATCATATCTACTATATGATTCACGTTCGACCTTTCGGTCTCAGTGTTCCGAGGCCATATCTGCATATGCTAGGCTCGTCAAGTTTAACCTGAGTATTCTGCTTGTGCAAAACTGGCTTGCACCCGTTGTATGTGAACGTGGAGCTTATCACACCCGATCATCATGTGGTGTCTTGGCACGATGAACTGTAGCAACGGTGCATACTCAGCGAGAACACTTATACCTTGAAATTTAGTGAGATATCATCTTATAATGCTACCAACGTACTAAGCAAAATAAGATGCATAAAAAGATAAACATCACATGCAATCAAAATAAGTGATATGATATGGCCATCATCATCTTGTGCCTTTGATATCCATCTCCAAACCACCGTCATGATCACCATCGTCACCGGCTTGACACCTTGATCTCCATCGTAGCATAGTTGTCGTCTCGCCAACTATTTCTTCCACGACTATCGCTACCGCTTAGTGATAAAGTAAAGCAATTACATGGCGATTGCATTTCATACAAGAAAACGACAACCATATGGTTCCTGCCAGTTGCCGATAAATTTTACAAAACATGATCATCTCATACAACAATTTATATATTGTCATGTCTTGACCATATCACATCCCAACATGCCCTACAAAAACAAGCTAGACGTCCTCTACTTTGTTGTTGCAAGTTTTACATAGCTTCTACGGGCTTCTAGCAAGAACCCTTCTTACTTATGCATCAAAACTATAATGATTTTTTGTCAAGTGTGCTGTTTTAACCTTCAACAAGGACCGGGCGTAGTCAAACTCGAGTCAACTAAAGCTGGAGAAACAGACACCCACTAGCCACCTATGTGTGAAGCACGATGGTAGAACCAGTCTCATGAACGCGGTCATGTAATGTCAGTCTGGGCCGCTTCGTCCAAAAATACCGCTGAATCAAGGTATGACATGCTAGTAAGCAGTATGACTATTATCGCCCACAACTCTTTGTGTTCTACTTGTGCATATAACATCTACGCATAAACCTGGCTTAGATGCCACTGTTGGGGAACGCAGTATTTCAAAAAAATTACCTACGATTGAAAGTGCGTTATATCGACTAGAGGGGGGTGAATAGGCGATTTTTATGAAAGTCTTCAAAACGTGAAGGTTATGAAGACAAACAGTACAGATATGCCAATCACTTAAGCAGCGGAAGTTAGATTACACTAGGCAAGCCATGGTCAAGTATTCAATAGAGTGAAAGCACAAGACAAGTAGCTGCGGTGTAATCAGGATCAGGTAGGAAGAAGTTATGAAGCCAAACAAATCATACAGTTATGTTGTGAAGACAGAAGATAAAGCAAGCATGCAATGGCTTCACAGTGTGTAACAGAAAGTAAAAGGAAGTGAAGATGAAACCAGTGACACGCTGAAGACAATGATTTGTTGGACCAGTTCCAGTTGCTGTGACAACTGTACGTCTTCGCTCGACGATATAGGTTTTGAATTAGGCATCACTTCAGTCATTCTGACTGGTTCTCTTGGACCCCACTTAACAGTACGGTGGTTCCTATGACTCAACACAAATGGAATAAAACTACAAAGAATCTAAGTCTTCGAGTTTCATAGGCTTCACGTGGTGTCTTCTCCTGTCATAGTCTTCAATGTGAATATCTTCAAATACCACCATTGTCTTCAATGTCTTCATACATTTTTAGGGGTCATCTCTGGTAGTAAAACCGAATCATTGAGAGACTTCTACCTGTGTTATCCTGCAATTCTCACAAACACATTAGTCCCTCAACTAGGTTTGTCGTCAATACTCCGAAACCAACTAGGGGTGGCACTAGATGCACTTACAATCTCCCCCTTTTTGGTGATTGATGACAAACTAATTGAAGTTTTCAACGGGGAATATAATTTGTGAAATTGTAAAGGAATTTTCTTCATAAGCTGCAAGGGCTCCCCCTGAAGATGTGCATATAAGTAATTTGCTTCTCGGACGCAAATGCACATGGCAGGTTGTACTTGTGGAAATCCACTTCAACTTATGATGACAATCCACCATGCATGTAAAAGTATATGAAGAGAATGACATGCATAATGAAAAATGGACGTCTGCGGAATGATATAAGTGCGGAAATTATCGTCGTACATGCGGAATTTATCTTCGCAAAAACATAGTGGCAAACAAGTAGCAGACGACCATCGAGTTTAAGTGTTACAACTCAAAGAACCAAATGTAGCAAAACGAGAGTTGTAAACACGAAGCAAAATGTAGCAAAATATAAAGCACCCGCCCATATTGACCCGCTTGAAGATTATCAACGTCATATGCTTCTCCCCCTTTTGTCAGTGAGGACCAAAAAGGTTTGAAGACATAGAGTTTTCTACGCGTTCCCATGTGCAGCAGGGTCGTTGGAGTTGTTTGGTGGTGCTGAAGAGCTTGGTGTAGGGTCGACGCGCGCTGAAGGAGGTGGTGGTGATGTAGCGTCGTCTTCTTCCTCGATGATTCTTGCAGTCACCGTGGCAGCAGAGGAAGAGAACTCAGAATCTTCAAGTGATGGAGTTCCGCGTAGCACAGCTCTTCTGGGGGGTGTGGAGTCAAACTTGAATCTCTCTCTGAAGCCATCCTCATGAAGATCAGCTTCAGGGCACAGCATTGTGAGGCCTTTCCAGGTGCGGCGACAAGTTTCGTGAGCAATGAATGCATTCTTGGTGGCAAGATTTCTGATGCGATTGACATCCACCAAGAGGCTTTTCATCTATCTCTTCAACCAGTCGTGATGCCTATCTTGCTTTTGGTGAGGGGCCACAAGAAGCTCTCGGTCATTGAGGGCACAAGCGCGCTTCTTGGGTCGCTGATGTTGGGGAACGCAGTAATTTCGAAAATTTTCCTACGCACACGCAAGATCATGGTGATGCACAGCAACGAGAGGGGAGAGTGTTGTCTACGTACCAACGCAGACCGACTGCGGAAGCGATCACACAACGTAGAGGAAGTAGTCGTACGTCTTCTTCCCGATCCGACCGATCCAAGCACCGTTACTCCGGCACCTCCGAGTTCTTAGCACACGTACAGCTCGATGACGTTCCTCGGGCTCCGATCCAGCAAAGCGTCGAGGAAGAGTTCCGTCAGCACGACGGCGTGATGACGATCTTGATGTACTACCGACGCAGGGCTTCGCCTAAGCACTACAACGGTACGATCGAGGTGGAATTTGGTGGCAGGGGGCACCGCACACGGCTAAGGAACGATCTCAAGGATCAACTTGTATGCCTTGGGGTGCCCCCTGCCCCCGTACATAAAGGTTGGAGGAGGGGAGGCCGGCCGGCCAGGGAGAGGAGGCGCGGGGGAGTCCTACTCCCACCGGGAGTAGGACTCCTCCCTCTAATCCTAATCCTATTAGGACTCCCGGGGGGAAAAGGAGAGAGAAGGGGGGCCGGCCCCTATCCTAGTCCTACTAGGACTTGGGGAAAGGGGGGCGCCGGCCAGCTTGTGGGCTTCCCTTTTCTCTTTTCCACTAAGGCCCAATAGGCCCATTAGTCTCCCGGGGGGTTCCGGTAACCCTCCCGGTATTCAGGTAAAATCCCGATTTCACCCGGAACACTTCCTATGTCCAAACATAGGCTTCCAATATATCAATCTTTACGTCTCGATCATTTCGAGACTTCTTGTCATGTCCGTGATCTCATCCGGGATTCTGAACAACCTTCGGTACATCAAAATGCATAAACTCATAATAACTGTCATCGTAACGTTAAGCGTGCGGACCCTATGGTTCGAGAACAATGTAGACATGACCGAGACACGTCTCCGGTCAATAACCAATAGCGGGACCTGGATGCCCATATTGGCTCCTACATATTCTACGAAGATCTTTATCGGTCAGACCGCATAACAACATACGTTGTTCCCTTTGTCATCGGTATGTTACTTGCCCGAGATTCGATCGTCGGTATCCAATACCTAGTTCAATCTCGTTACCGGCAAGTCTCTTTACTCGTTCCGTAATACATCATCTCACAACTAACATATTAGCTGCAGTGCTTGCAAGGCTTATGTGATGTGCATTACCGAGAGGGCCCAGAGATACCTCTCCGACAATCGGAGTGACAAACCCTAATCTCGAAATACGCCAACCCAACATCTACCATTGGAGACACCTGTAGTACTCCTTTATAATCACCCAGTTACGTTGTGACGTTTGGTAGTACCCAAAGTGTTCCTCCGGTAAACGGGAGTTGCATAATCTCATAGTTATAGGAACATGTATAAGTCATGAAGAAAGCAATAGCAACATACTAAACAATCGGATGCTAAGCTAATGGAATGGGTCATGTCAATCAGATCATTCTACTAATGATGTGACCTCGTTAATCAAATAACAACTCTTTGTTCATGGTTAGGAAACATAACCATCTTTGATTAACGAGCTAGTCAAGTAGAGGCATACTAGTGACACTCTGTTGGTTTAAGTATTCACACATGTATTATGTTTCCGGTTAATACAATTCTAGCATGAATAATAAACATTTATCATGATATAAGGAAATAAATAATAACTTTATTATTGCCTCTAGGGCATATTTCCTTCAGTCTCCCACTTGCACTAGAGTCAATAATCTAGATTACAAAGTAATGATTCTAACACCCATGGAGCCTTGGTGCTGATCATGTTTTGCTCGTGGAAGAGGCTTAGTCAACGGGTCTGCAACATTCAGATCCGTATGTATCTTGCAAATCTCTATGTCTCCCACCTGGACTAAATCCCGGATGGAGTTGAAGCGTCTCTTGATGTGTTTGGTCCTCTTGTGAAATCTGGATTCCTTTGCCAAGGCAATTGCACCAGTATTGTCATAGAAGATTTTCATTGGACCCGATGCACTAGGTATGACACCTAGATCGGATATGAACTCCTTCATCCAGACTCCTTCGTTTGCTGCTTCCGAAGCAGCTATGTACTCCGCTTCACATGTAGATCCTGCTACGACGCTTTGTTTAGAACTGCACCAACTGACAGCTCCACCGTTTAAAGTAAACACGTATCCGGTTTGCGATTTAGAATCGTCCGGATCAGTGTCAAAGCTTGCATCAACGTAACCTCTTACGGTGAGCTCTTTGTCACCTCCATATACGAGAAACATATCCTTAATCCTTTTCTGGTATTTTAGGATGTTCTTGACCGCTGTCCAGTGATCCATTCCTGGATTACTTTGGTACCTCCCTGCTAAACTTATAGCAAGGCACACATCAGGTCTGGTACACAACATTGCATACATGATAGAGCCTATGGCTGAAGCATAGGGAACATCTTTCATTTTCTCTCTATCTTCTGCATTTGTCGGGCATTGAGTCTTACTCAACTTCATACCTTGTAACACAGGCAAGAACCCTTTCTTTGCTTGATCCATTTTGAACTTCTTCAAAATCTTGTCAAGGTATGTGCTTTGTGAAAGTCCAATTAAGCGTTTTGATCTATCTCTATAGATCTTTATGCCTAATATGTAAGCAGCTTCCCCAAGGTCTTTCATCGAAAAACTTTTATTCAAGTATCCCTTTATGCTATCCAGAAATTCTATATCATTTCCAATCAGCAATATGTCATCCACATATAATATTAGAAATGCTACAGAGCTCCCACTCACTTTCTTGTAAATACAGGCTTCTGCAAAAGTCTGTATAAAGCCAATTGCTTTGATCACACTACCAAAGCGTTTATTCCAACTCCGAGATGCTTGCACCAGTCCATAAATGGATCGCTGGAGTTTGCATACTTTGTTAGCTCCCTTTGGATCGACAAAACCTTCTGGTTGTATCATATACAACTCTTCTTCCAGAAATCCATTCAGGAATGCAGTTTTGACATCCATCTGCCATATTTCTGTTGGGGAACGCAGTAATTTCAAAAAATTTCCTACGCACACGCAAGATCATGGTGATGCACAGCAACGAGAGGGGAGAGTGTTGTCTACGTAACAACGCAGACCGACTGCGGAAGCGATCACACAACGTAGAGGAAGTAGTCGTACGTCTTCTTCCCGATCCGACCGATCCAAGCACCGTTACTCCGGCACCTCCGAGTTCTTAGCACACGTTCAGCTCGATGACGTTCCTCGGGCTCCGATCCAGCAAAGCGTCAAGGAAGAGTTCCGTCAGCATGATGGCGTGATGACGATCTTGATGTACTACCGACGCAGGGCTTCGCCTAAGCACTACAACGGTACGATCGAGGTGGAATTTGGTGGCAGGGGGCACCGCACACGGCTAAGGAACGATCTCAAGGATCAAGTTGTGTGTCTTGGGGTGCCCCCCGCCCCCGTATATAAAGGTTGGAGGAGGGGGAGCCGGCCGGCCAGGGAGAGGAGGCGCAGGGGAGTCCTACTCCCACCGGGAGTAGGACTCCTCCCCCCAATCCTAATCCAATTAGGACTCCCGGGGGGGAAAGAGAGAGAAGGGGGGCCGGCCCCCTATCCTAGTCCTACTAGGACTTGGGGAAGGGGGGGGCGCCGGCCAGCTTGGGCTTGTCCCTTTTCTCTTTTTCCACTAAGGCCCAATAGGCCCATTAGTCTCCCGGGGGGTTCCGGTAACCCTCCCGGTATTCCGGTAAAATCCCGATTTTACCCGGAACACATCCGATGTCCAAACATAGGCTTCAAATATATCAATCTTTATGTCTCGACCATTTCGAGACTCCTCGTCATGTCCGTGATCTCATCCGGGACTCCGAACAACCTTCGGTACATCAAAATGCATAAACTCATAATAACTATCATCGTAACGTTAAGCGTGCGGACCCTACAGTTCGAGAACAATGTAGACATGACCGAGACACGTCTCCGGTCAATAACCAATAGCGGGACCTGGATGCCCATATTGGCTCCTACATATTCTACGAAGATCTTTATCGGTCAGACCGCATAACAACATACGTTGTTCCCTTTGTCATCGGTATGTTACTTGCCCGAGATTCGATCGTCGGTATCCAATACCTAGTTCAATCTCGTTATCGGCAAGTCTCTTTACTCGTTCCGTAATACATCATCTCACAACTAACATATTAGTTGCAGTGCTTGCAAGGCTTATGTGATGTGCATTACCGAGAGGGCCCAGAGATACCTCTCCGACAATCGGAGTGACAAACCCTAATCTCGAAATACGCCAACCCAACATCTACCATTTGGGACACCTGTAGTACTCCTTTATAATCACCCAGTTACGTTGTGACGTTTGGTAGTACCCAAAGTGTTCCTCCGGTAAACGGGAGTTGCATAATCTCATAGTTATAGGAACATGTATAAGTCATGAAGAAAAAATAGCAACATATTAAACGATCGGGTGCTATGCTAATGGAATGGGTCATGTCAATCAGATCATTCTACTAATGATGTGACCTCGTTAATCAAATAACAACTCCTTGTTCATGGTTAGGAAACATAACCATCTTTGATTAATGAGCTAGTCAAGTAGAGGCATACTAGTGACACTCTGTTGGTCTATGTATTCACACATGTATTATGTTTCCGGTTAATACAATTCTAGCATGAATAATAAACATTTATCATGATGTAAGGAAATAAATAATAACTTTATTATTGCCTCTAGGGCATATTTCCTTCAGTCTCCCACTTGCACTAGAGTCAATAATCTAGATTACACAGTAATGATTCTAACACCCATGGAGCCTTGGTGCTGATCATGTTTTGCTCGTGGAAGAGGCTTAGTCAACGGGTCTGCAACATTCAGATCCGTATGTATCTTGCAAATCTCTATGTCTCCCACCTGGACTAAATCCCGGATGGAGTTGAAGCGTCTCTTGATGTGTTTGGTCCTCTTGTGAAATCTGGATTCCTTTGCCAAGGCAATTGCACCAGTATTGTCACAGAAGATTTTCATTGGACCCGATGCACTAGGTATGACACCTAGATCGGATATGAACTCCTCCATCCAGACTCCTTCGTTTGCTGCTTCCGAAGCAGCTATGTACTCCGCTTCACATGTAGATCCCGCTACGACGCTTTGTTTAGAACTGCACCAACTGACAGCTCCACCGTTTAAAGTAAACACGTATCCGGTTTGCGATTTAGAATCGTCCGGATCAGTGTCAAAGCTTGCATCAACGTAACCTCTTACGGTGAGCTCTTTGTCACCTCCATATACGAGAAACATATCCTTAGTCCTTTTCAGGTATTTCAGGATGTTCTTGACCGCTTTCCAGTGATCCATTCCAGGATTACTTTGGTACCTCCCTGCTAAACTTATAGCAAGGCACACATCAGGTCTGGTACACAGCATTGCATACATGATAGAGCCTATGGCTGAAGCATAGGGAACATCTTTCATTTTCTCTCTATCTTCTGCAGTGGTCGGGCATTGAGTCTTACTCAATTTCATACCTTGTAACACAGGCAAGAACCCTTTCTTTGCTTGATCCATTTTGAATTTTTTCAAAATCTTGTCCAGGTATGTGCTTTGTGAAAGTCCATTTAAGCGTCTTGATCTATCTCTATAGATTTTTATGCCTAATATGTATGCAGCTTCCCCGAGGTCTTTCATCGAAAAACTTTTATTCAAGTATCCCTTTATGCTATCCAGAAATTCTATATCATTTCCAATTAGCAATATGTCATCCACATATAATATCAGAAATGCTACAGAGCTCCCACTCACTTTCTTGTAAATACAGGCTTCTCCAAAAGTCTGTATAAAGCCAAATGCTTTGATCACACTATCAAAGCGTTTATTCCAACTCCGAGATGCTTGCACCAGTCCATAAATGGATCGCTGGAGTTTGCATACTTTGTTAGCTCCTTTTGGATCGACAAAACCTTCTGGTTGTACCATATACAACTCTTCTTCCAGAAATCCATTCAGGAATGCAGTTTTGACATCCATCTGCCATATTTCATAATCATAAAATGCGGCAATTGCTAACATAATTCTGACGGACTTAAGCATCGCTACGGGTGAGAAAGTCTCATCGTAGTCAACCCCTTGAACTTGTCGAAAACCTTTTGCGACAAGTCGAGCTTTATAGACAGTAACATTACCGTCAGCGTCAGTCTTTTTCTTGAAGATCCATTTATTCTCAATTGCTTGCCGATCATCGGGCAAGTCAACCAAAGTCCATACTTTGTTCTCATACATGGATCCCATCTCAGATTTCATGGCCTCAAGCCACTTTGCGGAATCTGGGCTCACCATCGCTTCTTCATAGTTCGTAGGTTCATCATGATCTAGCATCATGACTTCCAGAACTGGATTACCGTACCACTCTGGTGCAGATCTCACTCTGGTTGATCTACGAGGTTCAGTAGTATCTTGTTCTGAAGTTTCATGATCATCATCATTAGCTGCCTCACTGATTGGCATAGGTGTCGCAGAAACAGTTTTCTGTGATGTACTATTTTCCAATAAGGGAGCAGGTGCAGTTACCTCGTCAAGTTCTACTTTCCTCCCACTCACTTCTTTCGAGAGAAACTCCTTCTCTAGAAATGATCCATTCTTAGAAACGAATGTCTTGCCTTCGGATCTGTGATAGAAGGTATACCCAACAGTTTCCTTTGGGTATCCTATGAAGACACATTTCTCCGCTTTGGGTTCGAGCTTATCAGGTTGAAGCTTTTTCACATAAGCATCGCAGCCCCAAACTTTAAGAAACGATAACTTTGGTTTCTTGCCAAACCATAGTTCATAAGGCGTCGTCTCAACGTATTTTGATGGTGCCCTATTTAACGTGAATGCGGCCGTCTCTAAAGCATAACCCCAAAACGATAGCGGTAAATCAGTAAGAGACATCATGGATCGCACCATATCTAGTAAAGTGCGATTACGACGTTCGGACACACCATTACGCTGTGGTGTTCCGGGTGGCGTGAGTTGCGAAACTATTCCACAATTTTTCAAATGTATACCAAACTCGTAACTCAAATATTCTCCTCCACGATCAGATCGTAGAAACTTTATTTTCTTGTTACGATGATTTTCAGCTTCACTCTGAAATTCTTTGAACCTTTCAAATGTTTCAGATTTATGTTTCATTAAGTAGATATACCCATATCTGCTTAAATCATCTGTGAAGGTGAGAAAATAACGATATCCGCCACGAGCCTCAATATTCATCGGACCACATACATCGGTATGTATGATTTCCAACAAATCTATTGCTCTCTCCATAGTACCGGAGAACGGTGTTTTAGTCATCTTGCCTATGAGGCACGGTTCGCAAGTACCAAGTGATTCATAATCAAGTGGTTCCAAAAGCCCATCAGTATGGAGTTTCTTCATGCGCTTTACACCGATATGACCTAAACGGCAGTGCCACAAATAAGTTGCACTATCATTATTAACTTTGCATCTTTTGGCTTCTACATTATGAATATGTGTGTTACTATCTTCGAGATTCAACAAGAATAGACCACTCTTCAAAGGTGCATGACCATAAAAGATATTATTCATATAAATAGAACAACCATTATTCTCTGATTTAAATGAATAACCGTCTCGCATTAAACAAGATCCAGATATAATGTTCATGCTCAACGCTGGCACCAAATAACAATTATTTAGGTCTAATATTAATCCCGAAGGTAGATGTAGAGGTAGCGTGCCGACCGCGATCACATCGACTTTGGAACCGTTTCCCACGCGCATCGTCACCTCGTCCTTTGCTAGTGTCCGCTTATTCCATAGTCCCTGTTTCGAGTTGCAAATATTAGCAACAGAACCAGTATCAAATACCCAGGTGCTACTGCGAGCTCTAGTAAGGTACACATCAATAACATGTATATCACATATACCTTTGCTCACTTTGCCATCCTTCTTAACCGCCAAATACTTGGGGCAGTTCCGCTTCCAGTGACCAGTCTGCTTGCAGTAGAAGCACTCAGTTTCAGGCTTAGGTCCAGACTTGGGTTTCTTCTCCTGAGCAGCAACTTGCTTGCTGTTCTTCTTGAAGTTTCCCTTCTTCTTCCCTTTACCCTTTTTCTTGAAACTAGTGGTCTTGCTAACCATCAACACTTGATGCTCCTTCTTGATTTCTACCTCCGCAGCTTTCAGCATTGCGAAGAGCTCGGGAATAGTCTTGTTCATCCCTTGCATATTATAGTTCATCACGAACCTCTTGTAGCTTGGTGGCAGTGATTGGAGAATTCTGTCAATGACGCAGTCATCTGGAAGATTAACTCCCATCTGAATCAAGTGATTATTATACCCAGACATCTTGAGTATATGCTCACTGACAGAACTGTTCTCCTCCATCTTACAGCTATAGAACTTATTGGAGACTTCATATCTCTCAATTCGGGCATTTGCTTGAAATATTAACTTCAACTCCTGGAACATCTCATATGCTCCATGACGTTCAAAACGTCGTTGAAGTCCCGATTCTAAGCCGTAAAGCATGGCACACTGAACTATCGAGTAGTCACCAGCTTTGCTCTGCCATACGTTCATAACATCTGGCGTTGCTCCAGCAGCAGGCCTGTCACCCAGCGGTGCTTCCAGGACGTAATTCTTCTGTGCAGCAATGAGGATAATCCTCAGGTTACGGACCCAGTCCGTGTAATTGCTACCATCATCTTTCAACTTTGCTTTCTCAAGGAACGCATTAAAATTCAACGGAACAATAGCACGAGCCATCTATCTACAAGCAACATAAACAAGCAAGATACTATCAGGTACTAAGTTCATGATAAGTTTAAGTTCAGTTAATCAAATTACTTAGGAACTCCCACTTAGATAGACATCCCTCTAATCCTCTAAGTGATCACGTGATCCAAATCAACTAAACCATAACCGATCATCACGTGAGATGGAGTAGTTTTCAATGGTGAACATCGTCATGTTGATCATATCTACTATATGATTCACGCTCGACCTTTCGGTCTCTATGTTCCGAGGCCATATCTGCATATGCTAGGCTCGTCAAGTATAACCTGAGTATTCTGCGTGTGCAAAACTGGCTTGCACCCGTTGTAGATGGACGTAGAGCTTATCACACCCGATCATCACGTGGTGTCTGGGCACGACGAACTTTGGCAACGGTGCATACTCAGGGAGAACACTTCTTGATAATTTAGTGAGAGATCATCTTATAATGCTACTGTCAATCAAAGCAAGATAAGATGCATAAAAGGATAAACATCACATGCAATCAATATAAGTGATATGATATGGCCATCATCATCTTGTGCTTGTGATCTCCATCTCCGAAGCACCGTCATGATCACCATCGTCACCGGCGCGCCACCTTGATCTCCATCGTAGCAACATTGTCGTCTCGCCAATCTTATGCTTCCACGACTATCACTACCGCTTAGTAATAAAGTAAAGCATTACATCGCGATTGCATTGCATACAATAAAGCGACAACCATATGGCTCCTGCCAGTTGCCGATAACTCGGTTACAAAACATGATCATCTCATACAATAAAATCAGCATCATGTCTTGACCATATCACATCACAACATACCCTGCAAAAACAAGTTAGACGTCCTCTACTTTGTTGTTGCAAGTTTTACGTGGCTGCTACGGGCTTAAGCAAGAACTCATCTCACCTACGCATCAAAACCACAACGATACTTCGTCAAATAGACTCCGTTTTAACCTTCTCAAGGACCGGGTGTAGTCACACTTGGTTCAACTAAAGTTGGAGAGACAGTCTTCCGCAAGCCATCTATGTGCAAAGCACGTCGAGGGAACCGGTCTCGCGTAAGAGTACGCGTAAGGTTGGTCCGGATCGTCTCACCCAACAATACCGCCGAACCAAAGTATGACATGCTGGTAGGCAGTATGACTTGTATCGCCCACAACTCACTTGTGTTCTACTCGTGCATATAACATCAAACCATAAAACCTAGGCTCGGATGCCACTGTTGGGGAACGCAGTAATTTCAAAAAATTTCCTACGCACACGCAAGATCATGGTGATGCACAGCAACGAGAGGGGAGAGTGTTGTCTACGTACCAACGCAGACCGACTGCGGAAGCGATCACACAACGTAGAGGAAGTAGTCGTACGTCTTCTTCCCGATCCGACCGATCCAAGCACCGTTACTCCGGCACCTCCGAGTTCTTAGCACACGTTCAGCTCGATGACGTTCCTCGGGCTCCGATCCAGCAAAGCATCGAGGAAGAGTTCCGTCAGCACGACGGCGTGATGACGATCTTGATGTACTACCGACGCAGGGCTTCGCCTAAGCACTACAACGGTATGATCGAGGTGGAATTTGGTGGCAGGGGGCACCGCACACGGCTAAGGAACGATCTCAAGGATCAAGTTGTGTGTCTTGAGGTGCCCCCCGCCCCCGTATATAAAGGTTGGAGGAGGGAGAGCCGGCCGGCCAGGGAGAGGAGGCGCAGGGGAGTCCTACTCCCACCGGGAGTAGGACTCCTCCCCCCAATCCTAATCCAATTAGGACTCCCGGGGGGGAAAGAGAGAGAAGGGGGGCCGGCCCCCTATCCTAGTCCTACTAGGACTTGGGGAAGGGGGGGGGGCGCCGGCCAGCTTGGGCTTGTCCCTTTTCTCTTTTTCCACTAAGGCCCAATAGGCCCATTAGTCTCCCGGGGGGTTCCGGTAACCCTCCCGGTATTCTGGTAAAATCCCGATTTTACCCGGAACACATCCGATGTCCAAACATAGGCTTCCAATATATCAATCTTTACGTCTCGACCATTTCGAGACTCCTCGTCATGTCCGTGATCTCATCCGGGACTCCGAACAACCTTCGGTACATCAAAATGCATAAACTCATAATAACTGTCATCGTAACGTTAAGCGTGCGGACCCTACGGTTCGAGAACAATGTAGACATGACCGAGACACGTCTCCGGTCAATAACCAATAGCGGGACCTGGATGCCCATATTGGCTCCTACATATTCTACGAAGATCTTTATCGGTCAGACCGCATAACAACATACGTTGTTCCCTTTGTCATCGGTATGTTACTTGCCCGAGATTCGATCATCGGTATCCAATACCTAGTTCAATCTCGTTACCGGCAAGTCTCTTTACTCGTTCCGTAATACATCATCTCACAACTAACATATTAGTTGCAGTGCTTGCAAGGCTTATGTGATGTGCATTACCGAGAGGGCCCAGAGATACCTCTCCGACAATCGGAGTGACAAACCCTAATCTCGAAATACGCCAACCCAACATCTACCATTGGAGACACCTGTAGTACTCCTTTATAATCACCCAGTTACGTTGTGACGTTTGGTAGTACCCAAAGTGTTCCTCCGGTAAACGGGAGTTGCATAATCTCATAGTTACAGGAACATGTATAAGTCATGAAGAAAACAATAGCAACATATTAAACGATCGGGTGCTATGCTAATGGAATGGGTCATGTCAATCAGATCATTCTACTAATGATGTGACCTCGTTAATCAAATAACAACTCCTTGTTCATGGTTAGGAAACATAACCATCTTTGATTAACGAGCTAGTCAAGTAGAGGCATACTAGTGACACTCTGTTGGTCTATGTATTCACACATGTATTATGTTTCCGGTTAATACAATTCTAGCATGAATAATAAACATTTATCATGATGTAAGGAAATAAATAATAACTTTATTATTGCCTCTAGGGCATATTTCCTTCAATTTCATAATCATAAAATGCGGCAATAGCTAACATTATTCTGACGGACTTAAGCATCGCTACGGGTGAGAAGGTCTCATCGTAGTCAACTCCTTGAACTTGCCGAAAACCTTTCGCGACAAGTTGAGCTTTATAGAGAGTAATATTACCGTCAGCGTCAGTCTTTTTCTTGAAGATCCATTTATTCTCAATTGCTTGCCGATCATCGGGCAAGTCAACCAAAGTCCATACTTTGTTTTCATACATGGATCCCATCTCAGATTTCATGGCCTCAAGCCACTTTGCGGAATCTGGGCTCACCATCGCTTCTCCATAGTTCGTAGGTTCATCATGATCTAGCATCATGACTTCTAGAACTGGATTACCGTACCACTCTGGTGCGGATCTCACTCTGGTTGATCTACGTGGTTCAGTAGTATCTTGTTCTGAAGCTTCATGATCATCATCATTAGCTTCCTCACTGATTGGTATAGGTGTCGCAGAAACAGTTTTCTGTGATGTACTATTTTCCAATAAGGGAGCAGGTACAGTTACCTCGTCAAGTTCTACTTTCCTCCCACTCACTTCTTTCGAGAGAAACTCCTTCTCTAGAAAGTTTCCGAACTTAGCAACAAAAGTCTTGCCTTCGGATCTGTGATAGAAGGTGTATCCAATGGTTTCCTTTGGATATCCTATGAAGACACACTTCTCCGATTTGGGTTCGAGCTTATCAGGTTGAAGCTTTTTCACATAAGCATCGCAGCCCCAAACTTTAAGAAACGACAACTTTGGTTTCTTGCCAAACCATAGTTCATAAGGTGTCGTCTCAACGGATTTTGATGGTGCCCTGTTTAACGTGAATGCGGCCGTCTCTAAAGCATAACCCCAAAACGATAGCGGTAAATCAGTAAGAGACATCATAGATCGCACGATATCTAGTAAAGTACGATTACGACGTTCGGACACACCATTACGTTGTGGTGTTCCGGGTGGCGTGAGTTGCGAAACTATTCCACAATTTTTCAAATGTACACCAAACTCGTAACTCAAATATTCTCCTCCACCATCAGATCGTAGAAACTTTATTTTCTTGTTACGATGATTTTCAACTTCACTCTGAAATTCTTTGAACTTTTCAAATGTTTCAGACTTATGTTTCATTAAGTAGATATACCCATATCTGCTTAAATCATCTGTGAAGGTGAGAAAATAACGATATCCGCCACGAGCCTCAATATTCATCGGACCACATACATCGGTATGTATGATTTCCAATAAATCCGTTGCTCTCTCCATAGTACCGGAGAACGGTGTTTTAGTCATCTTGCCTATGAGGCACGGTTCGCAAGTACCAAGTGATTCATAATCAAGTGGTTCCAAAAGCCCATCAGTATGGAGTTTCTTCATGCGCTTTACACCGATATGACCTAAACGGCAGTGCCACAAGTAAGTTGCACTATCATTATTAACTTTGCATCTTTTGGCTTCTACATTATGAATATGTGTATCACTATCTTCGAGATTCAACAAGAATAGACCACTCTTCAAAGGTGCATGACCATAAAAGATATTATTCATATAAATAGAACAACCATTATTCTCTGATTTAAATGAATAACCGTCTCGCATTAAACAAGATCCAGATATAATGTTCATGCTCAACGCTGGCACCAAATAACAATTATTTCGGTCTAATATTAATCCCGAAGGTAGATGTAGAGGTAGCGTGCCGACCACGATCACATCGACTTTGGAACCGTTTCCCACGCGCATCGTCACCTCGTCCTTTGCTAGCGTCCGCTTATTCTGTAGTCCCTGTTTCGAGTTGCAAATATTAGCAACAGAACCAGTATCAAATACCCAGGTGCTACTGCGAGCTCTAGTAAGGTACACGTCAATAACATGTATATCACATATACCTTTGCTCACTTTGCCATCCTTCTTATCCGCCAAATACTTGGGGCAGTTCCGCTTCCAGTGACCAGTCTGCTTGCAGTAGAAGCACTCAGTTTCAGGCTTAGGTCCAGACTTGGGTTTCTTCTCCTGAGCAGCAACTTGCTTGCTGTTCTTCTTGAAGTTTCCCTTCTTCTTCCCTTTGCCCTTTTTCTTGAAACTAGTGGTTTTGCTAACCATCAACACTTGATGCTCCTTCTTGATTTCTACCTCCGCAGCTTTCAGCATTGCGAAGAGCTCGGGAATAGTCTTGTTCATCCCTTGCATATTATAGTTCATCACGAAGCTCTTGTAGCTTGGTGGCAGTGATTGGAGAATTCTGTCAATGACGCAGTCATCTGGAAGATTAACTCCCATCTGAATCAAGTGATTATTATACCCAGACATCTTGAGTATATGCTCACTGACAGAACTGTTCTCCTCCATCTTACAGCTATAGAACTTATTGGAGACTTCATATCTCTCAATTCGGGCATTTGCTTGAAATATTAACTTCAACTCCTGGAACATATCATATGCTCCATGATTTCAAAACGTCGTTGAAGTCCCGATTCTAAGCCGTAAAGCATGGCACACTGAACTATTGAGTAGTCATCAGCTTTGCTCTGCCAGACGTTCATAACATCTTGCGTTGCTCCAGCAGCAGGCCTGTCACCCAGCGGTGCTTCCAGGACGTAATTCTTCTGTGCAGCAATGAGGATAATCCTCAGGTTACGGACCCAGTCCGTGTAATTGCTGCCATCATCTTTCAACTTTGCTTTCTCAAGGAACGCATTAAAATTCAACGGAACAATAGCACGAGCCATCTATCTACAATCAACATAAACAAGCAAGATACTATCAGGTACTAAGTTCATGATAAGTTTAAGTTCAGTTAATCAAATTACTTAGGAACTCCCACTTAGATAGACATCCCTCTAATCCTCTAAGTGATCACGTGATCCAAATCAACTAAACCATAACCGATCATCACGTGAGATGGAGTAGTTTTCAATGGTGAACATCGTTATGTTGATCATATCTACTATATGATTCATGCTCGACCTTTCGGTCTCCGTGTTCCGAGGCCATATCTGTATATGCTTGGCTCGTCAAGTATAACCCGAGTATTCTGCGTGTGCAACTGTTTTGCACCCGTTGTATTTGGACGTAGAGCTTATCACACCCGATCATCACGTGGTGTCTGGGCACGACGAACTTTGGCAATGGTGCATACTCGGGGAGAACACTTCTTGATAATTTAGTGAGAGATCATCTTATAATGCTACCGTCAATCAAAGCAAGATAAGATGCATAAAAGGATAAACATCACATGCAATCAATATAAGTGATATGATATGGCCATCATCCTCTTGTGCTTGTGATCTCCATCTCCGAAGCACCGTCATGATCACCATCGTCACCGGCGCGACACCTTGATCTCCATCGTAGCATCGTTGTCGTCTCGCCAATCTTATGCTTCCACGACTATCACTACCGTTTAGTAATAAAGTAAAGCATTACATCGCGATTGCATTGCATACAATAAAGCGACAACCATATGGCTCCTGCCAGTTGCCGATAACTCGGTTACAAAACATGATCATCTCATACAATAAAATCAGCATCATGCTTTGACCATATCACATCACAACATACCCTGCAAAAACAAGTTAGACGTCCTCTACTTTGTTGTTGCAAGTTTTACGTGGCTGCTACGGGCTTAAGTAAGAACTCATCTCACTTACGCATCAAAACCACAATGATAGTTCGTCAAATAGACTCCGTTTTAACCTTCTCAAGGACCGGGCGTAGTCACACTTGGTTCAACTAAAGTTGGAGAGGCAGTCTTCCGCAAGCCATCTGTGTGCAAAGCACGTCGAGGGAACCGGTCTCGCGTAAGAGTACGCGTAAGGTTGGTCCGGATCGTCTCACCCAACAATACCGCCGAACCAAAGTATGACATGCTGGTAGGCAGTATGACTTGTATCGCCCACAACTCACTTGTGTTCTACTCGTGCATATAACATCAAACCATAAAACCTAGGCTCGGATGCCACTATTGGGGAACGCAGTAATTTCGAAAATTTTCCTACGCACACGCAAGATCATGGTGATGCACAGCAACGAGAGGGGAGAGTGTTGTCTACGTACCAACGCAGACCGACTGTGGAAGCGATCACACAACGTAGAGGAAGTAGTCGTACGTCTTCTTCCCGATCCGACCGATCCAAGCACCGTTACTCCGGCACCTCCGAGTTCTTAGCACACGTACAGCTCGATGACGTTCCTCGGGCTCCGATCCAGCAAAGCGTCGAGGAAGAGTTCCGTCAGCATGACGGCGTGATGACGATCTTGATGTACTACCGACGCAGGGCTTCGCCTAAGCACTACAACGGTACGATCGAGGTGGAATTTGGTGGCAGGGGGCACCGCACACGGCTAAGGAACGATATCAAGGATCAACTTGTATGCCTTGGGGTGCCCCCTGCCCCCGTATATAAAGGTTGGAGGAGGGGAGGCCGGCCGGCCAGGGAGAGGAGGCGCAGGGGAGTCCTACTCCCACCGGGAGTAGGACTCCTCCCTCTAATCCTAATCCTATTAGGACTCCCGGGGGGAAAAGGAGAGAGAAGGGGGGCCGGCCCCTATCCTAGTCCTACTAGGACTTGTGGAAAGGGGGGCACCGGCCAGCTTGTGGGCTTCCCTTTTCTCTTTTCCACTAAGGCCCAATAGGCCCATTAGTCTCCCGGGGGGTTCCGGTAACCCTCCCGGTATTCCGGTAAAATCCCGATTTCACCCGGAACACTTCCTATGTCCAAACATAGGCTTCCAATATATCAATCTTTACGTCTCGATCATTTCGAGACTCCTCGTCATGTCCGTGATCTCATCCGGGACTCCGAACAACCTTCGGTACATCAAAATGCATAAACTCATAATAACTGTCATCGTAACGTTAAGCGTGCGGACCCTACAGTTCGAGAACAATGTAGACATGACCGAGACACGTCTCCGGTCAATAACCAATAGCGGGACCTGGATGCCCATATTGGCTCCTACATATTCTACGAAGATCTTTATCGGTCAGACCGCATAACAACATACGTTGTTCCCTTTGTCATCGGTATGTTACTTGCCCGAGATTCGATCGTCGGTATCCAATACCTAGTTCAATCTCGTTACCGGCAAGTCTCTTTACTCGTTCCGTAATACATCATCTCACAACTAACATATTAGTTGCAGTGCTTGCAAGGCTTATGTGATGTGCATTACCGAGAGGGCCCAGAGATACCTCTCCGACAATCGGAGTGACAAACCCTAATCTCGAAATACGCCAACCCAACATCTACCATTGGAGACACCTGTAGTACTCCTTTATAATCACCCAGTTACGTTGTGACGTTTGGTAGTACCCAAAGTGTTCCTCCGGTAAACGGGAGTTGCATAATCTCATAGTTATAGGAACATGTATAAGTCATGAAGAAAGCAATAGCAACATACTAAACGATCGGATGCTAAGCTAATGGAATGGGTCATGTCAATCAGATCATTCTACTAATGATGTGACCTCGTTAATCAAATAACAACTCTTTGTTCATGGTTAGGAAACATAACCATCTTTGATTAACGAGCTAGTCAAGTAGAGGCATACTAGTGACACTCTGTTGGTCTATGTATTCACACATGTATTATGTTTCCGGTTAATACAATTCTAGCATGAATAATAAACATTTATCATGATATAAGGAAATAAATAATAAATTTATTATTGCCTCTAGGGCATATTTCCTTCAGCTGAGCAGTTGCGCTGTCAGTGGCTTCAGTGGATGCAGGTGCACGTGTAGTGCCAGCCAACGGGTACACCCTGGAGATGGCTTCAACACCTTCAACGTTCTGCGTGAAGCTTTGGTGTTCTGCATTCTGAAGACTTAAGGGTTGCTTGGCAGGCTCAGGATATATAGCTTCAGCAGAGGTGTCCACATCTGGCAAGAAGATCCGATGGTTGCGGGCTGAGGGCTGATATGAAATCACAGAATGAAGCTTGATCAGCCGCATAACCCAAGGAGCATAAAACTTCAAGCCAAATAAATCTGAGCCGGATGCCGCAAGCTGGCGTATGAAGAAGTCCTGTGCATTGAAGCATTTGCCATGAAGGATGTAGAATATGAGAGTCTTCATTGCACCCTCAACCTTGGCATGTGGAGAGTGTCCCTTGAGGGGCCAGAGAGTCCGCCTGATGATGTGATATATGGTTCTGGGCAGGTACTCTAGGTCTTCAACAAAGAACTCGGTTGGTTAGGGTGCATCATGGGTCAATGGCTTCATCATTGAAAGCATCTGACTCATATTTGGTTCAGGCCTCTGAAATATGCTTTCAATTGCTTCAGCATGTAATTGGCAGCCTTCTTCGAAGAATTCGCCAGGAGTGGGTAGGCCGGTAAGCTCAATGATATCAAATGCATTGGCTTCGTGATGGACATTGCTGGTCATCCACTCCAGGATCCAAGTCTTCGGATCTCTGTTGTATCCTTTAATGTGGAGGGTGGCATAGAATTGAAGCAGAAGCTCTTCATTCCAGTGCTCTTCATCAGTTACGAACTGCAGCAGACCTACTTGCTTAAAGCAATCCAAAGCTTCCTCCAAACAGGGCAGTCCAGCAATGGCTTCAACATCAAGGCGCTTGTGCAGGAAGATGCGACCTTGGTTGTAGAGGATGCAGGAGTAGTAGCTGCGTTGAGGATAGCTCCAGAACCTATCAGATACAATCCTTTCCCTTGAATAGGGGTTCTTGGAGCTGTTGAAGAACGTGCTATCGGCCTTGAAGCTAGTGATGTTGAAGGAGCCAGGAGCTGATGCAGGACCTGGGAACCTTGGCAGTCGAGGGATTGGCGTCTGGACCTGAGGCCTGTGCTCAACATGGTAATCAAATTGAGGACCTACAGCAGACTCAGGAACAGACGTATCTGGATCAGTAGCTTCACTGTCTTCAGAAGCTTTGGGTGGGGAGGGCGCCACATTGGCTTTGGTGTTGGTTGTGGCAGCCTCAACATTTTCAGCCTCCACTTGTGTAGTTGGAGGGACAAACTCCGGCACGTTCTCCTGGAGAATGGTTTCTTGGTGGAGCGGGGGAGTTGGAGCTTGTGGTACTTCTTCATGCTCTTCGACTGATGCAGCCAGAATGTCGTCAGCAGAGTCCTGAGGACTTGGACCTTTGCGAAGCCTGCGAAATGCAGACGACGCCTGTGGAGTTGGAGTGGGCTGGACCTCAGATTCTTCTTCCACTTGTGGGCGATCCGCCCATGATGCATCTTGTGCAATTGGCGTCAGAGGACGACCAATGCTGATGAGTTCGCTTCTCTCAAGCTGAGGAAGGGCTGCATCATCTTGTACATGGTCCTGATGACCAATGTCTTCAGCAGCGATGGGGTCGGCTGCTAGAATATCTTCAGCTTCAGGAGCCTCTGTGGGAGCGGGCTCATGAACTGTCAGCTGACGATCTGCTTCGGGGTAGATGACAGATAGGGGTTCAACTACCAAGGGCTCTGTGGGAGCAGCCCGAGTTTTCTTGATCTTGCGCTTCTTCTTGGTGGGATCAGAAGGCGAGGCTTCAGAGTGTTTCCTCTTCCTTGCTTCAGCTTCGGCTGTCCGTGTCTTCTTGAGCTCTGAAGCGGTTGACCGGCTCTTTGGCTTCGAGCCAGCCGTAGCAGTGGGGAAGACAGTCAGGGCAGCTTCTTGTCTTGGTGCCTCTGGTTCAGGCACAGCAGGCTTCTTCTTCTTCTTCGCGGCCATCCTGGGGTCGATGCCGGGACGCCCAAGTGCCTTGCGCTTCTCGGCCTCATTGTAGGCCTGCACACAGCGATCAGCCAGAGTCTTCATTCGCTCCCGCGAACCCTGAGCTTCTGCACGTTTCTTCAGAAAGTTTTCCTTTAACTCGTGCAGCATGATCTTGAAGTCCTTGACTTCTTGGACGCTGAGCCTGGCCATATTCTGCCTGAACTGAGCCTTTTCAAAATCAATTTTCTGCTTCAGTTCAACAATGCGCTGGGCAATTGCAAGTTCTGAAGCAATAGCGCCTTGGAAGGCGACACTGAGGCCAATGGGCAGCTGCAGATCATCGAAGCTGATATTTGGTGTAGCGAACCACTCATCGATGAAGTTGTGGATGATTGCTACATCAAACAGAGGCAGATTGTTGAAGATTTCAGCCTCCTCCTTGCTCTTGATGAGCTGTTCAAGAGCGTCATCTCCAAGATCTTCGTCGCTGGACAGATCAATGGTTTCACTGCACATAATGGCAGCAGCTGTGAGCTCTTTGCCTGTGTGTGGCTGAGGCTTCTTTGCTTCCTAGGGCTTGGAGACTCGAGATAAGTCTTCAGACTGTGCACTGGCTTCAGGAGGTGCAGTTGCCAATGGCTTCGCTCTTGAGATTTTGGGTGAAGGGACCGGCTTTGAAGCTTTTGGCTTCTTCATCTGCTTTGGCTTCGGCGCAGCAGGCGCGTCATCAGACTCAGTGTCTGCTGGAGGGTCATTCACGGCAGTCCCTTGGACTAGGATGCGGGTGATGAGGCCTGCAAGATTGGCATACGGACCGATGATATAGGGTTCGGCGTCGCATGTGCCATCCGCCCTTGGAGAGGAGGGACCAGGGTTGAAGTCTAGCCCCAACTTCTTCTTGTTTTGCTTCACAGAGTTTTGGGCAAACTAGAAGTTGCGCTTGAACAGATTGTCATCGCGACACCAGAGGAGAGATGACAGATGTGCTTCAGCTGGCTGTGATCCTCGAACCATGCATGGGTAGAAGCCTTGAGCAATGGCTTCGTCTCTGGACCTGGGTACGAGATTTTTGTATAGTACGTCTCCCCACAGTCTCTTGATGGCGCACTTCTCTGCATACTCTTGAGTGACGAAGCGGTAGTGGAACCATTGTTCTGCCCAATATCTTCGAATCCATTGGATTCGAGTCTTGCGCTGACCATAGTTCTCTTCAGGGTCTGTTTTGTATATCTTTGCCAGTTCATCAGGCAGATCTTTGGATGTTTCCCCACGTATCTGTCTGCCCCCCTTCCTTGCTGCTGTTTCTGAAGCCATAAACCTTAACTTGGAAGGCTTCAAGATGTTCAAAGGATTCAAAGGCTTCCGTTTGCTTGACCAACAGGAACTGGCTTCAGGAGAGCTGATGTGATGCTGTAAGTACTCTGCAAATGAATGCAGACTATGAGAACCAAAGGATTCTCCCACGGACATGTACCTGTGACAGCATTAAGGTGCGAGGGAAGGGGAAGAGGTCATATGCATTCTCAGAAGATTTTGAAGATAAATCGGTTTAGAAGACATTGACCTCTGCGTGCGAAGACGTTCACTCATAGAAAAGAAGTTGGTTCCAGATTTGTACGAACCCACAGATCAGTACAAGTGAGGAATCTAACTACTTCATGAAGCACAAGTGAATATACTAGGCAAGTTATGAGATGCAGACTGAGAGAGATCTAACTTGTGTGAACAGAAACTTCTTATGGCAGAAAGTGACCGAACTATAGGATCAAAAGAGGCTGTAAAAAGAGATTTTATTTACCACACTTGGAACTGCTAGACGGAGTGGGAGATGAGGCCGAGCAGTTTGATCCTCCGTGCCCTAACTTGGCAACGGAAGACACCTATGGCGACGGCGGAGAGAACGATGTCCGCGGTCGGCGTGAAAATGGCGTCGGAGAGGTTGCGACGGTGAAGTGCTTCGTCGCCGGCGTCGTCGAGAGCTAGCAGTGGTGCTAGGGTTCGTTCGAGGGTGGAAGAAGAGATAATGACCACGTTGAATCGTGTATTTATAGGGATAGAGGCGGCACTGCACTATTACACAGGTGCCACTGGCGATTCACATCTGAACAGCACATGGCCATCATGCGGAGTCTCGGGGGCAGTTCCACATCCCACGCACGCCTGGATTGTCGGGTGGTCATTCCTACTTCTCCGGATTTCTTGTGGATGAATGAGCATTGAAAATGGTTTTAAAGTTTGTCTCTGTGTCTTCTGCTGACAAGGAAGCAGAGAAGACATTCGACAGTTTCAATAGGATGCATATGACTTGGAGAGATAGAATTTGAGATAGAAATCATGGAGAGATTAGGGTCCGATCACATTCACTTAGTTCAAAAGATTCAAAACAAGAAGACATAGCTATAAGTGAATGCTGTAGAGGACAGAACACGAGTATATATATATATATATAATCCACGTAATGAAGATAATCATGAAGACATGTAGAGATTGAAGCCAAACCAAATGTGAAGACATTGCTAGGTAATGCCATGAGTGAAGCACTTCAAAAATAGAACGTTTGGTGGTGACGTTACCCACCGTATAGGAAGTATTAGACTCAGACACGGCGCACAATTATCGTGGCGCTCCGAAGTCAATTTCCACATTAATGTATTCACACTTAGAATATATGTCTTCATTGATTGAAGATATATGTTACTTTGTGTGTTGCACATCTAAGTCATCAATATGCATAAGTGTTCGGATGTGTGCCTAATCACAGGACATTTGAGGATTCCAAGATATTTAGCTCACGCCGTAACTTGCAAAATCTCTTCTCATCCAAGGGCTTGGTGAAGATATCTGTCAATTGCTCTTCAGTGTTGACGTGTATGATATCAATATCTTCCTTTGCAACATGATCTCTGAGAAAGTGATGACGAATTTCAATGTGCTTTGTCTTCGAGTGCTGAACTAGGTTGTTGGCGATCTTGATGGCGCTTTCGTTGTCGCAGTAGAGAGGCACTTGCTTCAGTTGAATGCCATAGTCCTTGAGGGTTTGCTTCATCCACAGAAGCTGAGCGCAGCAAGATCCAGCAGCAATGTATTCAGATTCAGCAGTGGAGAGGGATACACAGTTCTACTTCTTTGAAGACCAACACACAAGTGATCGTCCCAGAAAGTGACATGTGCCTGATGTAGACTTTCGATCAACCTTGTCACCAGCATAATCAGCATCCGAGAATCCAACCAGATCAAACTCTGAGCCCTTTGGATACCACAATCCTAGAGTTGGGGTGTGAGCCAAATATCTAAGAATTCGCTTCACTGCTAAGTGATGCGACTCCTTTGGTGCCGCTTGAAATCGAGCACACATGCAAACACTAAGCATAATATCTGGCCTAGATGCACATAAATAAAGCAAAGAACCAATCATGGAGCGGTATACCTTTTGATCGAACTCTTCACCATTGTCGTCAGGACCCAGATGATGTTTGGCTGGCATTGGTGTTGTGAAGCCTTTGCAGTCTTGCATACCAAACTTCTTCAGGCAATCTTTGAGATACTTCTCTTGAGATATGAAGATGCCATTGCGTTGTTGCCATATCTGAAGACCGAGGAAGAATTTCAGCTCCCCCATCATAGACATCTGATATTGCTCTTGCATCATATATCCGAACTCCTCACTGTACTTCTGATTGGTGCAGCCGAAGATAATGTCATCCACATATATTTGGCACACAAACAATTCACCATCATATGTCTTCGTGAAGAGAGTGCGATCTAGGGAGCCAGGTATGAAGCCTTTGCTCTTCAGGAAGTATTTGAGTGTGTCATACCAGGCCCGAGGGGCTTGTTTGAGGCCATATAGTGCCTTATTGAGCTTGTAAACCATGTCAGGATGTTTTGGATCTTCAAACCCAGGTGGTTGTGCAACATACACTTCTTCTTCAATCTTGCCATTGAGAAAGGCACTCTTCACATCCATTTGATATAAAAGTATGTTATGATGATTTGCATAGGCCAGCAGTATACGGATGGCTTCAAGTCTGGCCACAGGAGCAAATGTTTCATCGAAGTCAATGCCTTCCACTTGAGTATATCCTTGAGCAACGAGACGAGCTTTGTTTCTGACCACTTGACCATGCTCATCTTGCTTGTTGCGGTATATCCATTTGGTGCCTATTATGTTATGCTTCCGTGGCTCAGGACGCTTAACCAATTCCCATACATTGTTCAGCTCAAACTGATGAAGCTCTTCTTGCATTGCTTGAATCCACTCAGGTTCCATAAAAGCTTCTTCAACTTTCTTGGATTCTGTGATTGAAACGAATGCGAAGTGTCCGCAGAAATTTGCCAGTTGAGTTGCCCTTGAACGAGTCAGTGGACCAGGTGCATTGATGCTGTCAATTATTCTGTCAATCTACACTTCATTGGCAACACGAGGATGTATGGGTCGAAGACTTTGCTCTTGCTGATCTATGTTGTCGTGGGGAGGAATGTCTTCAGGCTGAGCATTGTATTCATGTGGATCAGGTGCTGAGATGATAAGTTCTTCTTCAGGATGAGCTTCAGAAGGTATAATTTCTCCAGTTCCCATTAGCTTGATTGATTCACTGGCTGGAACTTCATCTAGCACATCTGGCAGTTGCTCTCTTTGTGAACCATTGGTCCCATCGAACCGCACGTCCACTGTTTCAACCACTTTGTAGTGAAAGAGATTGAAGACTTTGTAGGAGTGCGAATCCTTTCCATATCCAAGCATAAAGCCCTCATGTGCTTTTGGTGCAAATTTTGAGGTGTGGTGTGGGTCCTTGATCCAGCATCTTGAGCCAAATACTCTGAAGTAATTGACATTTGGCTTCTTGCCAGTTAGAAGTTCATAAGATGTCTTGTTCAGAAGCTTGTGAAGATAAACACGGTTGATTGTATGGCATGCAGTGTCAATGGCTTCAGGCCAGAATTTTCTTGGAGTCTTGTACTCATCTAGCATTGTTCTGGCCATCTCAATGAGTGTTCTGTTCTTGTGTTCGATGACGCCATTCTGCTATGGCGTGTACAGAGCTGAGAATTCATGTGTGATGCCCAAGGTATCCAGATATGTATCAAGGCCAGTGTTCTTGAATTCAGTGCCATTGTCACTTCTGATGTGCTTTATCTTGGCGCCATAATTGTTCATAGCCCGATTTGCGAAGCGTCTGAAGACATCCTGCACTTCAGTCTTGTAAAGGATTATGTGCACCCAAGTATATCTAGAGTAATCATCAACAATGACAAAGCCATAGAGGCAAGCAGTAGTGGAAAAAGTTGAGTAGTGAGTGGGACCAAAGAGATCCATGTGAAGCAGTTCGAAGGGTCGAGTAGTGGTCATGATTGTCTTCGAAGGATGTTTTTCCCTTGTCATCTTCCCTGCTTCACAGGCACCGCATAAGTGATCTTTCTTGAACTTGACGCCCTCGATGCCTATGACATGCTTCTTCTTCGCAAGGGTGTGGAGGTTCCTCATGCCAGCATGCCCAAGCCTCCGATGCCAAAGCTAGCATTCTGAAGCCTTTGCCAGAAGACATACTGCAAGCTGTGGCCCTGTTGAGAAATCTACCACATACAGATCATCTTTCCGATACCCTTCAAACACTAGAGACTTGTCAGATTCCATTAGTACTAGGCAACGATATTTTCCAAAAATTACGATCATGTTCAAATCGCAAAGCATTGAAACAGACATTAAGTTGAAGCCAAGGGATTCAACAAACATGACTTTATCCATGTGTTGATCCTTTGAGATTGCAACTCTACCTAGACCCAATACCTTACTTTTACCGGTGTCAGCAAATGTGATGTGGCTCTTGTCGGATGGACGTAAGGTTGAGTCCATAAAAAGACTTCTTTTGCCAGTCATGTGATTTGTACACCCACTGTCAATAATCCATTCTGAAGACTCTGAAGGCGCTTGTGTCGTACCCTTGGCACCGCGTGCCATGAAGCAGTAGGTAGGAGTAGAGTCGTCCTTGTCATTTGCATCGGTGTTGGTGATGAAGTCATTGTCTTCAGTGTTGAAGATGGACTTGGCGACATATGCTGTAGCTAGACTCGCAATGCCAGAATCAGTCTCCTCCTCAGACTCCACCTCTGCCTCCTCAGAAGCGGACTCCTCCTCTGAATCCATTTCCTTGCCAACAAACGCACGAGCCTTGCCAGTTGAGCTCTTCTTGTGTGATGAAGACTTTGAGGAAGACTTTGAGTATTTCTTCTTCTTCTTGTCGTCAGAGTCATATTCCTTGCTCTTCTTCTTCTTTCTGCTCTCATTGTCCCACTGTGGACACTCAAAGATGAAGTGTCCAGTTTTCTTGCACTTGTGACATGTTTTCTTCTTGTAGTCATGAGCAGAAGCTTCATCATTCCTTGAGCTTGATCGTGAAGACTTTATGAAGCCTTTCTTCTTGGTGAATTTCTGGAACTTCTTCACTAGCATTGCAAGTTCCCGTCCAATGTCCTCAGGATCATCAGAACTGCTGTCAGATTCTTCTTCAGATGAGGACACAGCTTTTGCCTTCAAGGCACGAGTTCGCCCATAGTTTGGACCGTAGATATCTCTTTTCTCAGAAAGCTGAAAACTCATGTGTGTTGAGCCTCTCAAGTATGTCAGACGGATCGAGTGTCTTGAAGTTTGGACGTTCTTGAATCATCAGGGCTAGGATGTCAAACGAACTGTCAAGTGATCTCAGCAGCGTCTTGACGATTTCATGTTTGGTGATCTCAGTGGCGCCGAGGGCTTGAAGCTCATTTGTGATGTCAGTGAGCCGGTCAAATGTGTGTTCGACATTCTCATTGTCATTTCGCTTGAAGCGGTTGAAGAGATTGCGAACAACACTGATTCTCTGATCTCTCTGGGTTGAGATGCCTTCATTGACTTTGGAGAGCCAGTCCCAGACCAACTTGGATGTCTTCAAGGCACTCACACGGCCGTACTGTCCCTTGGTCAGATGACCACATATGATATTCTTGGCAGTAGAGTCCAGTTGAGTGAACTTCTTGACATCAGCATCAGTGACACCTTCTCCAGCCTTGGGAATGCCGTTTTTGACGACATACCATAGGTCGACGTCAATGGCTTCAAGATGCATGCGCATCTTATTCTTCCAGTAGGGATATTCAGTTCCATCGAAGACGGGGCATGCAGCGGAGACTTTAATTATCCCTGCAGTCGACATAGCTAAAACTCTAGGTGGTTAAACCAAATCACACAGAACAAGGGAGCACCTTGCTCTAGTACCAATTGAAAGTGCGTTATATCGACTAGAGGGGGGGTGAATAGGCGATTTTTATGAAAGTCTTCAAAACGTGAAGGTTATGAAGACAAATAGTACAGATATGCCAATCACTTAAGCAGCGGAAGTTAGATTACACTAGGCAAGCCATGGTCAAGTATTCAATAGAGTGAAAGCACAAGACAAGTAGCTGCGGTGTAATAAGGATCAGGTAGGAAGAAGTTATGAAGCCAAACAAATCATACAGTTATGTTATGAAGACAGAAGATAAAGCAAGCATGCAATGGCTTCACAGTGTGTAACAGAAAGTAAAAGGAAGTGAAGATGAAACCAGTGACACGCTGAAGACAATGATTTGTTGGACCAGTTCCAGTTGTTGTGACAACTGTACGTCTGGTTGGAGCGGCTAGGTATTTAAACCAAAGGACACACAGTCTCGGACACCCAGTCCTAAACACGCAGCTCAGGACACCCAGTCCTCACCGTTTTCTCCTTGAGCTAAGGTCACACAGACCTCGCCCAATCACTCTGGTAAGTCTTCAAGGTAGACTCCCAAACCTTCACAGACTTTGTTCACTGGCAATCCACAATTTCTCTTGGATGCTCAGAACGCGATGCCTAACCGGCTGGAGGATGCACAGTCCTCAAGTGTAATAAGTCTTCGGATCACTCAGACACGAAGACTTAAGTGATGCCCAATTTACTCTGGCTCTGGGTGGTTAGGGCTTTTCTCCTCGCTAGGAATTTTCTCTCAAAGGCTTCGAGGTGGGTTGCTCTCAAACGACAAAAGCCGTGCACTGAAATCTGAGCAGCCAATCGTTTATGGTTGTGGGGGATGGACTATTTATAGCCACTGGGCAACCCGACCTGATTAGTCCGAAATGACCCTGGGTCACTAAGGAACTGACACGTGTACCAACGGTCAGATTTCAAACTCACACGGCAACTTTACTTGGGCTACAAGTAAAGCTGACTTGTCCGACTCTAGACAAGATTTGTTCTCATAGTCTTCGCTCGACGATATAGGTTTTGAATTAGGCATCACATCAGTCATTCTGACTAGTTCTCTTGGACCCCACTTAACAGTACGGTGGTTCCTATGACTCAACACAAATGGAATAAAACTACGAAGAATCTAAGTCTTCGAGTTCCATAGGCTTCACGTGGTGTCTTCTCCTGTCATAGTCTTCAATGTGAATATCTTCAAATACCACCATTGTCTTCAATGTCTTCGTACATTTTTAGGGGTCATCTCTGGTAGTAAAACCGAATCATTGAGAGACTTCTACCTGTGTTATCCTGCAATTCTCACAAACACATTAGTCCCTCAACTAGGTTTGTCGTCAATACTCCAAAACCAACTAGGCACTTACAACGATCACGCAAGATCTATCTAGGAGATGCATAGCAATGAGAGGGGGAGAGTGTGTCTACGTACCCTCGTAGACTGAAAGCAGAAGCATTTAGTAACGCAGTTGATGTAGTCGAACGTCTTCATGATCCAACCGATCCAAGTATCGAATGTACGGCACCTCCGTGATCAGCACACGTTCAGCTCGATGACGTCCCTCATACTCTTGATCCAGTTGAGGCTGAGGGTGAGTTCCACCAGCATGACGGCGTGGTTTCGGTGATGATGAAGTTACCGACGCAGGGCTTCGCCTCAGCACTACAACGATATGACCGAGGTGTGTAACTGTGGAGGGGCATCGGATGTGGCTAAAAGATCAACTTGTGTGTCTATGGGGTGCCCTCCCACGTATATAAAGGGGGAGGTAGGAGGAGGCCGACCAAGGGTGGCGCGCCCAAGGGGGGCAGTCCTACTCCAAGTAGGATTCACCCCCCCCTTCCTACATCCACAAGGAGAAGGGGGAAGGAGAAGAGGGAGAGAAGGAAAGGGGGCCACCCCCCCTCCCCCCAATCCTAACCCAATTCGGATTCGGCTTGGGGGGCGCGCGCCTCCACCTGGCCGCCGCCTCCTCTCTTCCACTAGGGCCCATGAAGGCCCATTAACCCCCCGGGGGTTCCGGTAACGCCCCGGTACTCCGGAAAATGCCTGAACTTATCCAAAACCTTTCCGGTGTCCAAACATAACTTTCCAATATATCAATCTTTATGTCTCGACCATTTCGACACTCCTCATCATGTCCGTGATCTCATCCAAGACTCCGAACAACCTTTGGTACATCAAATCACATAACTCATAATAAATCGTCATTGTACGTTAAGCGTGCGGACCCTATAGGTTCGAGAACTACGTAGGCATGACCGAGACACATCTCCAGTCAATAACCAATAGAGGAACCTGGATGCTCATATCGGTTCCTACATATTCTACAAAGATCTTTATCGGTCAAACCGCATAACAACATACGTTGTTCCCTTTGTCATCGGTGAGTTACTTGCCCGAGATTCGATCATCGGTATCATCATACCTAGTTCAATCTCGTTACTGGCAAGTCTCTTTACTCGTTCTGTAATGCATCACCCCATAACTAACTCATTAGTCACTTTTCTTGCAAGGCTTATAGTAATGAGCATTACCGAGAGGGCCCAGAGATACCTCTCCGAAACACGGAGTGACAAATCCTAATCTCGATCTATGCCAACTCAACAAACACCATCGGAGACACTTGTAGAGCATCTTTATAATCACCCAGTTACATTGTGATGTTTGATAGCACACAAGGTGTTCCTCTGGTATTCGGGAGTTGCATAATCTCATAGTCATAGGAACATGTATAAGTCATGAAGAAAGCAATAGCAATAAACTAAACGATCGTAGTGCTAAGCTAACAGATGGGTCTTGTCCATCACATCATTCTCTAATGATGTGATCCTGTTCATCAAATGACAACACATGTCCATGGCTAGGAAAGTTAACCATCTTTGATTAACGAGCTAGTCAAGTAGAGGCAAACTAGGGACACTCTGTTTGTCTATGTATTCACACATGTACTAAGTTTCCGGTTAATACAATTCTAGCATGAATAATAAACATTTATCATGATATAAGGGAATATAAATAACAACTTTATTATTGCCTCGAGGGCATATTTCCTTCACAACATTCTTACTAAAGCATAATTACTCACCAACATAACTCACATATCACATCATCATATCTCAAAACTATTACTAAGAATCAAGTTTATTTTTTCCAATGATCTTCATGAAAGTTTTTATTATATCTCTTGGGGATATTACCACCGGGAGTAAACTGGCTAGGAGAGGCCGGATTATCCCCATGATGGTTGCTTTATTCAAAGGCCCATGAAGACAAGGATGGTGGCGCTTCAGGAAGGCCTAAGGCCCAAAGGCGGGTTAAGGTGAAAGATCATATAACTCAGGCTAAAGCGGACCTGGCAGCAGAGAACGCCAGGATGGCTACAGAACGGGCCGAGTTAGAAGCTCAAGCCTACCGGCTTAGGCTGGATCAAAGCGCCTCAGATGATGTCATGAGGAGGAGATACCGGTCGCACCTTCCGTCGGGTTATGAACCAAGAAATCTCTTCAACACGCCAGGAGCAGGAACCAGTAACCAGCCAGTGGTAAACCGGACTGAGGCACCGGTAACAAGAGTGCTGATTCAGCCACGCACGATGGACCCGCCCCGCCAGAACAACATTGTGTCATAGCGCATTCCGACGCCCCCGGGGCATTACTCCAACCCATTGGATAACATTGTGGCCGCCACTTCACGATTGGCAGCTCTCCCGATCGACGGCGAGTCACCGGTGGCGGTTGAAACACGACGGGCTAGGGAACTCCTAGAAACGGCTTTAACCTAGCAGCAGGCTTATTCGCATAGTCGTGAGAGGATCCATTCCACCCCCCCCCCCCGGTCCAAGCTGGAGTTACAGTAGGCATATTGAGGAACCGGCTGTGTCAAGCAGTGCGTGGCACCATAACCCGGCGGGTGGTGGTGGTAATGCACAAGATGTGGTGGATCATGGCCGAGCATGTCGAGAGGCCGAGTTAGCAGCTCAACACGCAGCTCGTCAGCCTACTCCAGCTCATCAGCCAGCCCTCGTAAGGTGCCCAATTACACTGCCGATTTGCCCCTTGAGTCATGGGTTGAGAGTTATGAGATGGCGATGGAGATGCTGGATGTGGATGAAGCGGTATCTGCTAAGTATTTCACCATGATGTTGGAAGGAACAGTTCGTACTTGGTTAAAGAGTCTACCAGCTAACTCCATTGCATCATGGGCCGAGTTAAAAAGCCGGTTTATCCAGAATTTCAAGGATACATGTAAGCAGCCCATGTCAATTGTGGACCTAGCCGCTTGTGTTCAAGAGGATGGGGAGTCTATGACCCATTGGGTGAAGCGAGTCTCAGCTATTTTGCATTCATCAGACCGCATCAATGCAGATACAGCAGTTTTGACGTTGGAGGGCAACTACCGGTTCATGCCATTAAAACCGAAGTTGGGAAGGCTCAAACGTCACTGTAATGACATGTCAACACTTATGGCCGCTTTGGTTAAATATGCCGAGTCAGATAGTACCAAGGACCCTGATTCTGAAGAGGACAAACCAGGGAAGGGGAAAAAGAACGACAGTGCTAAGGGGCAGCAGCATAATCCGGCAGGTCATGGGAACAATGGTAAGCGCAAAGCGGACAATAGCCTAGACTTTGTGGCTAACACCAATGCCCAAGACAGCGTTCAGCGTCATAAGGGTAAACCGCCTTAGAGGGGTGGAGGGTCAGGCCCCAATTTGGAGCGCCTACTAAATCAACCTTGTCCAAAGCATGGATTGAGGGAGAAGCCAGCTTCGCATCTTTGGAAGGATTGTTTCATCATGCGAGAGTTCAAAAATTCCAATATGTTCCAATACGACAATGGCCCGCCCGGCGGTTCAGGAGGCGGTGTTCATGGGCCGGGTTATGGAGGCGGCAGCTCCAGTTCAGGATTCCAAGGCCATCAGACCGGACATGGCAATCAAGGTAATCAGGGCAATCAGGGAGGTTATAACCATCAGGGGAATCATCAGCAGTAGTCGGGTTATCAGAGCAATCCGAAGCAGTTGAATAGTGGGCAGTATCATGTCTTTACCACTAGCTTGTGTAAGCGTGATCAGAAGCTTCACAAATGGGTCGTGAACTCTGTTGAACCGGCAGTACCTCAGTATTTGCGCTGGTCTGAACAACCCATTTTATGGAGTCGAGAGGATCACCCACCCCGGGTTGATAATCCGGGTCATCTGGCCTTAGTGGTGGCACCTCAAGTTGGGGGGTATAAGTTCACCAAGGTGCTTATGGACGGGGGGAGCAGTATCAATATTCTTTACTATGATACCTTCCGCCATATGGGACTGACAGATAAGAGTCTTAAATCGTTGAACACCGTTTTTCATGGTGTGGTGCCTGGTAAATCGGCGTATCCAGTGGGCAAGATAGCCCTAGAGGTGGCTTTTGGAGATGATCATGATTCAAGGTTAGAAACATTGACTTTTGATGTGGTGAAAATCAAGAGTCCGTATCATGCCCTGTTCGGACAACCGGCTTATGCCAAGTTCATGGCGAGGCCATGTTATGTTTATCTATAGCTTAAGATGTCGGGTCATAAGGGGACCATCACAGTACATGGGAGCAGGAAGATTGCTTTGGAATGTGAAGAGGGTGATGCGGCTTATGCTGAGTCAGTTTGTGCCACAGAGGAGCTGAAGTTTTATAAGGATAATGTTGATCCGACAGACATGACTTCTTTGAAAAAAACCAACTACGGAGCATGACCCAGCGTTGAAATTTAAATCGGCTACAGACACTAAGGTGGTTGATTTTGTTCTTGGTGATTCATCCAAGCAGTTCAACATCAGTGCTAACCTGGATCCCAAATAGGAAAGCACGCTCATCGAGTTCATCCGTGAGAACCGGGACATCTTTGCATGGAAGCCTTCTGACATGCCAGGTGTACCGAGGGAACTCGCTGAGCACACACTTAATATAGATCCTAAGTTTAAACCGGCCAAGAAGTTTCGCCGCCGCTTCAACGAAGAAAGGCGTAAGGCTATTGGTGAGGAGGTTGCTCGGCTGTTGGCCGTAGGGTTTATCGTGGAGGTCTTTCACCCTGAGTGGCTGGCTAATCCGGTGCTGGTTCTTAAGAAAAACGGCATTTGGCGGAAGTGTGTGGACTACACGGACTTGAACAAGGCTTGTCCAGCTGACCCCTTTGCTCTCCCTCGTATTGATCAAATCATTGATGCTATGGCGGGGTGTGACCGTTTGTGTTTTTTGGATGCTTATTCTGGTTATCATCAGATCGAAATGGCAGTTAAAGACCAGGAAAAGACAACTTTCATAACTCCCTTTGGAGCCTTCTGCTATGTATCTATGCCTTTTGGGCTCAAGAGTGCCCAGGTGACTTATCAGCGCTGTGTTCAGAATTGTCTTCATAAGCAGATTGGAAGCAATGTTCATGCATATGTGGATGACATTGTGGTGAAATATAGGAAGGAGGAAACATTGATAGATGACTTGAAGGAAACCTTTGATAACCTCCGGGTTTATAAGATGATGCTTAATCCGGCCAAATGTGTCTTTGGTGTTCCGGCAGGCAAGCTCTTGGGTTTTCTGGTGTCTAACAGGGGCATTGAGGCTAATCCGGAGAAGATCACAACTATCACCTCTCTGGCTAAACCGGCATGTATCAATGACGTTCAACATTTAGCGGGCCGGATTGTGGCTTTGAGCTGGTTTATTAGTCGTCTTGGGGAGAATGCTATCCCTTTATATCAGATGCTAAAGAAAACGGATGACTTTGTCTGGAGTGACGCGGCTGATAAAGCATTTGAGGATTTGAAGAGACAGTTAGCTGAACCGCTAGTCCTTGCGGCTCCGGTCGATAAAGAGCCCTTATTGCTATATGTGGCTGCTAATGCCTGGGCTATTAGTGTGGCTATTGTTGTGGAGCACAAGGAGGCTGGAAAGGAGTATCCGGTTCAACGGTCGGTTTATTATATCAATGAGGTGCTTATCGAGTCAAAGCAGAGGTATCCGCATTGGCAGAAGCTGGTGTATGGGGTTTTCATGGCAAGCCGAAAGCTCAAGCATTATTTTCAGGGTCATCCTATCAAAGTGTTCAGTTCAGCCCCTCTGGGAGATATCATTCAAAACAAAGAAGCAACTGGCCGGATTGCCAAATGGGCTATTAAGCTTGGGCCTCACAGGATAAAATATACGCCTCGCACGACAATCAAATCCCAAGCACTTGTGGACTTCATCAATGATTGGACAGAGTTGTAGGCACCGGAGGAAAAGCCAGATAACACATATTGGACCGTTCACTTTGATGGGTCTAGACAGTTGGAGGGCTCGGGGGCTGGAGTCATATTAACTTCCCCACGAGGTGACAAGTTTTGTTATGTTCTCCGCTCAATGTTCCCTTGCACTAAAAACGCGGCTGAGTATGAGACCTTACTCCATGGTCTGAGGATGGATAAGGAGATGAACTTAACCCGGGTTAAGTGCTTCGGTGACTCAGACCTGGTGGCTCAGTAGGTATCTGGCACTTGGGATTCTAAGGATCCACTCATGGCTGCATATCGACGAGAGGTGGACATAGTGGCTGGTCATTTCAAGGGTTGTCAAGTTGACCATATAGACCGGCGAAAGAATGATGTTGCAGGCGCTTTAAGTCATCTAGGCTCTCAACGTAAACCGGTGCCACCTAATGTCTTCCTCGACGTACTTCATAATCCATCGGTCAAGATACCCACGGAGGAGGAGTTGGTTATTCCTGACCCGGAGGCATAGTTGGTGGCGGCTTTGCATGTTATACCGGATTGGACAGTCCCGTGCCTGGATTACATGAACCGGGGCGAGTTACCGGATGATGAAACCTTGGCCCGGCAAATAATCCGGTGATCCAAGTCAATGACCGTTATCAACGGGGAGCTACATCATTACAGCGTCACAGGAGCAATTCAGCGTTGTGTGTCTCCTCAAGAGGGTTGTGAGATTTTGCGAGAAATCCACAAAGGAGATTGTGGTCACCACGCCGGTTCAAAATCCTTGGTGGCTAAGGCTTTTGGTCACGGCTTTTATTGGTTGACGGCTCATGCTGATGCTGAGGATTTAGTAAAAAGGTGTGACGGTTGTCAGAAATTTGCACGCCGCGCTCATGTTTCAGCTCAAGAGTTGAGAATGATTCCAATCACTTGGCCGTTTCCAACTTGGGGGCTAGATATGGTTGGACCCTTTAAGAGGTCCAAGGACAAAAATACCCACCTGTTGGTGGCGGTTGATAAGTTTACCAAGTGGGTAGAGGCAGAGCCAGTCAGTAAGTGTGATGCAGCCACGACGGTCCAATTCATCGAAAAGGTGATATTCCGGTTTGGTTTTCCACACGGCATTATAACTGATAATGGTACTAATCTTTCCAAGGGTGCTATGGAGGAATTTTGTCAACGTGAGCACATCCGGCTTGATGTGTCATCAGTGGCTCACCCCCAATCTAATGGTCAAGAAGAGAGGGCAAATCAAGAAATTTGGAGAGGTATTAAACCCTGGCTTATGGTTCCTTTAAAGCAGACGCCGGGTTGTTGGGTGGAGGAGTTACCTTCCGTGTTATGGAGTATCAACACCACACCAAACAGATCAACGGGTTACACGCCTTTCTTCATGGTTTACGGAGCAGAGGCGGTTCTTCCTAGTGACATCCGTCATGACTCGCCCCGTGTGGCGGCTTACGTTGAAGCTGAGAATGAGAAAGCACGTCAGGACTCACTGGACCTGTTAGATGAGGAGTGTGATTTAGCAGCAGCATGTTCGGCGATTTATCAACAAGATCTCCGACGTTATCACATCCGCCGGTTAAGAGCAGAACTTTTCAAGAGGGCGATCTGGTGCTCCGGCTCATCCAGGATCAGACTGATATGCACAAGTTATCCCCACCTTGGGAAGGACCTTTTGTGGTTAGAAAAAATTTGCACAATGGATCATACTACCTTATCGATGTTTGAGAGCACGAAGACTCACGTAAATCAGAGGAGGAGACCAAGCGGACGTGGAATATAGCTCTTCTTCGGACTTACTATACTTGAGCCACAGGCTCTTCTTATGTACAAACTTATGACAATGTATATATTATATAATAAACCGGAGCCTCAGTTAAAGCAGGGTATCTGTTGTTTTTTACATCGTGTGTGGTTACATGGGGGCTTCTACTTATAAAACGGAGTTCTATTAACCCGGCTTATAAAGCCACACAGATATAAAGGAAATCACTAGGGGGGCTTGGTCGTATTCGGACCATAGCTACACCTCTTGATTGTCTTAAGGCCAAACAGGGAAATCACTAGGGGGCTTGGTTGTATTTACACCATAGCTATACCTCTTGACCGGTTTAAAGCCAAAAAAAGGAAATTATGTGGAACCAAAGAGAGTATGTTTCAAAAAGCACAACTCAAACATAGGTACCCACTGAGCACAACTCAAATATTACTTGGGGGCTCCTTGCTTCTCAAAGAACAACGAGCTTGCACCCTTGTAATAGGCTATCAAGCCAGGCTTGGAAGCCAGGTGTATTCATCTAAAACCCCGGGTTATCCTGCCTCTTTAAGTAAGCCACTCCATCCAGGTAAACCTGGTATGACCCATCAAACGTTTGGCAAGTGAATCACATAGACCCTAAACTTGTCAAAGTTAAAACGGTGATTGGTTAAAGATTGAGGTCCATCTTAAAAGGCTTTGAAAAATGGTTTAACTCAGCGGCCTTGCAGCCCATGAAAAGCCTCGATTTAGGGCCTGGCAGCCCATGAAAGCCTTGCATATTTTCTCGTATTTGTTGCAAATGTTTTTGTCAGGACCCCGATTCTAAGTCACACCGATCTAGCCTGTAACACCTCATATCACTTTGCGGCCTCACGCACGGTATCCCCACGGGTGCCGCCTTACCATGGCCCGGGACCATTTGCACCTTTTGGCTCACGTATATGATAGTGTGGCTAGCATCCATATGACAGAGAACCCGGGCCGACATGACTATTCGTGAACCCAAAGTGGCACTAACTTACGGGGACAGGCATACATGAATCAACATCGAGCATGTCGGTCAGCAGCGTGTGAATCCGGGCTGTAGCAACTGGGCTAACATGACTCCGGGAACCCGGGCTATAGCAGGCTAGTAGGACTCCGGATGTCACCGCGTGACATTTCCCCGAAGGGACAGACATTGGAATGAAGCGAATCACATGCCGGCCAGTCTAAGTGTTCCGGAGCAGTAGTGCTGGGCTAGCAGTACTCCGGTGAATCGGGCTGTAGCGGACTACTATGGCTCATGGAAGCACAAGACTACATTTCCCCATAAGAGAGGCTACCAAGGATGAACAACTAGGTTGTCAGATCCCACACATACCAAGCATTTCAATCATACACACAATATGCTCGATATGTGTAAATACAACATGGCATCACAACATAACTCTACGACTCAAGTATTTATTCATTAGGCTCCGAGGAGCGAGCTATTACAAACATTGGTCTCATGACCCAACATTCAGAGCATACAAGTCAAAGCACACGCGGAAGCTTAACATGTCTGAGTACAGACATCTACAAATGAAAAAGGCTGAGAAGCTCGACTATCTACAAGATACTGTCGAGGGCACAAGATCGTAGCTGAGGTATCAAGCTAAACGTCGAAGTCCACACGGAACCACTAGCGAGACTGATGTCTCTCTGCAAAACATAAAATAGGCAAACGTGAGAACAAATGTACCCAGTAAGACTTACATCAGAACTAGCTACATATGCATCAGTATCAACAAAGGGGGGTGGTGGAGTTTGACTGTAGCAAGCTAGCTTTGACTCAGTGGCTATCCTAAACTATGACTGCAAGTAAGTCTTTTGAGGTGGCGAACACGAGTCCACATATTCATCATATCAATACACCACTATGGATCCTTTTCTGTCTCCCTACGAGAACGCCATCCATAGCACTCACGCTTATCTTGCGCATTTTAGAGTATCCACTTTCACTTGTCTCTGAACTATGCAAGGGGTCCAAGTTTCCATATCCAAGGAATCCGGCTATTTGAATAGATAATGATAACCTTGCAGGGGTGTACTTCTTCACACATGCTCTCGCCACTTACCACCATGTACACGTCGTGTACCTTGACAACCTTCAAGCGGAAGCCTGGCGAGGGAGTTGGCCACGACCTGACTAACCACACAAGTCTCTCATCCAGGTTTATCGCCTATTCGGGTTCCATCCGCAAGGAGATCCGGCCGGGGTGTCGCTCACGGCCCCAAATGATGTGTGCAGGGTTCCCAAGCCCACCATCCGGGTGCCACTTGGTACACCGTGCCACTGTGCCTAGTCTGTCCCAAGCCCACCTGTGCCGGGTGCCACTTGGTAGACTACTAACACTACCTACAAACACCAAAAACTAGTTGCAACTCCTGGACAAAGATCAAGTTGATTAATAAGCCGAGAGGGGCCGAGTTACCGGAACCCAATATGTGGTAGTAACTGTTCATGGATCACAAACACAGAACTCGGTTCCTGAGAACGGCTGCAATGAGACAACCCACCATGTACTCCTACATGGCCTCTCACCGCTACCTTTACCAAATCGTGTTCACACACTTAGCTCTCAACGGTAGGACATGTTCACCACATTCCAATTCATTCCCGGTGGATCAGACCTGACTCAACTCTAAGCAGTAGCAGGCATGACAACAAGCATGAATGAGTAGGCACATCAGGGCTCAAATAATTCCTACTCATGCTAGTGGGTTTCATCTATTTACTGTGGCAATGACAGGTCATGCAGAGGAAAGGGGTTCAACTACCGTAGCATGTAACAGTTGAATCAATGTTGTGCTAATGCGGTAAAAGAGAGCAGGAGCGAGAGAGTGGGACTGTATCAGAATGAACAAGGGGGTTTTGCTTGCCTGGCACTTCTGAAGATAGTACAGCTCTTCATCGGTGTCAATGATCACAACGTCGGAACAACGTCTACCGAGGGGGAACAACACCGGCAAACAGAGAAGAAACACGATCAATGCAATGCACAATATGATGCATGATCATGACACGGCAATAATGTTATGATTTTCACTAATGCATCTAGCAACAATTTAAATGAAGTCCATATGGACCAAGGGTTCATATGCAAACTCCATATTTAGCATTTAAAATGCCATTATCATGTTTTCACTTATACAATGGGTATAAGTTGGTTTAACATGCATGAAAGTAGCATAAATGGATATATTGCATTTTTTTGATAATTTTTCATATATAATTTATTTCATTTGGATTTATGGTTGATTTAATATGATTTTTAGAAGTTTTGGGTATTTTCTAAAAATAATAAATCATTTCTGATTTGTTTCAAAATTCGAGAAAGTATTTACTGCGTCAGCCCAATGTCATGATGATGTCAGCAAGTCAACAGGGCTGGTCCGGGTCAAACCTGACGTGTGGGGTCCACACGTCCGTGACACAGTTAACTAACAGGGTTAATTAAAATTAAACTAAACATAATCTAGTTTAGTTCAGGCCTGGGCCCACATGTCAGAGGCTAACCTATCTAACTAAGTTAATTAACGCTAATTAATCTATCGCTTAATTAAGAAGGGGCCTGGCCCACACATCAGTGGGTCAGGGGGAAGTCAAACCCCGATCAAACGGGGTCAAACCCGCCGGACCTGGTCCACGGCTTGTCGCCGGCGATGACAGAGACGACGGGGCGGCTCGGGAATGCTCTACAGGGCACCGTTTTACTCATGGTTTGCGGCTACGGCTAGCTGGCAATGTGGTGCATCTAATGGAGCGAACGGGAGGAGCTGGGGTGGCCTGAGCCGACGGCGGCAAGCTCTTTTGCGGCCGCTGGAGTTCGGGCGTCGGTGGTTTTGCTGCTGCGGCGTGCTAGACGGCGAGCGGATGCAGTAGCAAGGCTCTACGGGGTGCGGGGAGAGGTTTGGACTCACCGAGGCGACCATTTGGTCATCGGAGCTGCGTCGGCGACGAGCTCAGGCGACGGCGGTTACGGTCATCAGCGACGCAGCGGTATGGCATACAAGCGAGGGGAAGGAAAGGGGGTTCGGATCGTGGCCTCACAGAGATTGCAGCGATGCAGACGGCGAGCTTGGAGGAGGTCCGAAGCGAGCGGGGCGGCGGAGGCGATCTCATCGTCAGGAGGTAGAAGACGAGCTCGGTGAAGACGTTCGTGGGCCTCCGGCGGGGCGTGGCTTCGTGAGGCGGTCGAGGAAGAAGTGGCGGAGCTTCTGGGCGTGTCGGTGATGCATGGGGTGGCCGATGGCCGCGGCAGAGCACGATGGCGACCTCTGGTGCACTCGGGAAGAGAAGGGGAGGGAGCCAGAGGAGGGGAGGAGCTGCGGGTGTGAGAGAGAGAGAGGTCAGGGGGCGTGGCGTCGTCTGGAGCAGTCCAGGACGTCGGCAGAAGCAGGAGGTGGCCAAGCGTGTGGGCGAGTGCGTGGACCACACGCCCTCGTGCCCACTGGCACGAGGGAGAAGACGACATGCGGGGAGTTGGGCTGGGCCAGCCAGCTAGGCCGCCAGCTGGGCCGCCTGAAATCCCAGGTAACTCTCTCTCTCTCTTCACTTTATGTTTTCTATTTTGCTTTTCTGTTTTTGATTTAGTAATAATACTAAACCATTTTTTAAAACTCCTGAGAAAATTTGTGGGCACTTTTAAAATGTTTACTAACAGCCCTTAAATGTTCTCAGAATTATTAAAGCATTTAAAATATTTATAGCCATTAAATGCTCCAATTCAAATACTTATGATTTAATCCAAAAACCTGAAATGATCTAGGGCAAATATGCACCAATTTTTGCCAGAGGTTTTCACCAATTTCAAAAATGATGGACTTTTCCTGAAGTCACTTTGGGTTTATTGGAAGTGATTTTTTTAGCCTATTTGAATTCATTTGGTGCTAGGGTTTGGTCAGTCCCCATTTCAAGTTTCTGAGAAATTTAAACATGATGCAAGATGATGATGCAATGACAAGCAAGGCCAATGCTAGGGCTGTGACAACTCACCCCCACTAAACAAGAATCTCGTCCCGAGATTCAAGACGTGTGGTAAGAAGACAGAGGGGACACAAAGCTAACACGATCTTCATGATCCAACTGTTCTTCTCGAAGATGTTGATTCATTGCTTCAATTTGATCTTGACGTCTTTGCTTTTGAGATCTCCATCCAACACGATGATGGCAGAAAGAAACTCTACAGGAATCGATCTCCTCGAAGATCGAGTACTCAGGATCAACTCATGGAGTGAGACGTTGAAACATCTCTTGAGCTGAGACACAAACACACCTCAGGGGGAATGGCAAGGAACTGATGACGAAGGTTCAATAGGTAGGCAACAATTCCACGCTTAATTAGATGGTGAGGGGGTTTCAAAGTAGCAAGGAGTTATGTTGCCCATAATACCATAACGAGGCACCTTAGTGGAGGTGACTCGTAGAGCTATTCCCTTAAGTGGCAAAAAGAATTACTTTTGATACATAGATCATTGAAACTCTCTATACCAGCCTTAGGAAATGCACAAATGATCGTTTGAAGGAGTTCGAAAGGATGGCATACCCAGACTAGAATGGATGATGTGGACTACCTTGTTGAAGACAACGCATGGGATGATATGCTTGCGCGTGCTCTCAAAAACTTGAGCATTTCCATATTCATCAAGGTTCTACCAACATCCGTGTCAAGGATCCTGGCAACACAACATACTACCATGATGAATAGTGATGGACGATGCAGATGCAAAGAAAGATAACACTTTCTCAGATTTCACCTTAGCGAGGCAAAGGGATCAAAATCTGGATGATCAACCGAGAGACATTTAGCACTCCGCTTCTAATGTTCTCCTTGATGTGCTAGCGTAACCCATTTATTTATATGGTTTGGTATCTAGAACATCAAGTAAAAGGTCGGACTTCGGGAACACAAAAATCCATAAGGAACAACTACTGGAATAAATTCTATGAGATCCTTATGGGGAGGTGGCCAACTTCCTCAAACAAGATTACTACAATAACGGTTCTTCCGGCTTGTGTGTTGACCACGACATCCACTTTAGCGGGTTACAGGGAGACCAATATTATAGTTCTTGGGAAACATTCCAACCATCATATCTGCCTGAGATTCAGATCTGGTTGGTGTCAGAATAATCCAGACTCATCATGTCTAGAAGGGAAAACGAAAGTTTGCAACACAAATCGACGAGACGGCGTTGCGAGATTCTCGGGGAATAAACTACGATAGCAAGCTCCAAAACATGAGCGGGTTCTGCTACTTACATATGAACACGCTGTCCCAGACAAGCATGACCACGTAGTAGTCTTATAATAAAACACTACCGAGTTCAGGTTGGGAACCATCAATGAGGACAACGGAATCTTGTGCATGACCTAGGATAGAACGATAACTCCTTTTCCTTGAACAAGTCAATCATTGGCTTGGTGTGCTAGGGGATACATATGGAATGAAGATGATCAGTCTATCAGACCATAGAATACTTCGCACATGCATGACTAACTTGGGATGATTCCAGAGGAAGCAAAACAAACTTTCTTGAATTCACAGCAGCAACTTACATCAAATGCACGTGAATCAAAGGAAGTCACTTCTTTCATCCAAACATATACTTCATGAACGGGGCATGAAGAAAATGCTTACACAAGTTTCCAACACTAGCTGGATGTTCAACACAAATCATGGAGGAGACAAAATGTTGCTGATGGGCTCAACAGCAACTCATCGGAATTTCCATATCACTGGACATCCACCATTATGTGAACAATGTGATAGTATTGGTCAGACCAAACGATGTAATGGTGTGTGCTCGAGGAGTCAACCACGAGTAAGACAACATTACAAATATCGTTGGTTCTGATTTGATTTGAGGATAGCCCACACTCAAATCAAAGTTTTGACAAGACAACAGATCCAACAACCGATCATGAGGAACAATCGATGAAGATATCATCTTTCTTCAACTAACACACAAAGACGAGGATATCCCTTTGTAATGAACTAAGTCAGGCTAGCTTTTATCTTCCAACTCTCCAAGTTGTTGTTTAGCTTAACCAACTAGCTCAAGGGTATCCAACACGGATTCTTGGAGAAAGAGTGGTTTATTGGTAAACCAACTTGATCACAAACTCACCATATCAGTCAGGGAATGACCTGGTGATACTTCCGTGAAGATATCCAGAAAATCACAAACCACCGATATGACTCTAAGCTCGAGAACAATCTTACTTTTCAGGGCAAGAAGATATGATCGAGAGAGTGAGGGATCGACACAATCCCAACTCAGGGATCGAAGAGTGCACCCGAAATAAGGACTAGGTACCACGATCAATCTTAGGATGATGATTTAATAATCAACACTCGAAGAATGAGAATATTGTCCATTTACTACAAAGCAACAAGTTGCTCGGAGTATTGATTTCACACATATCAATTCACTTGTCGGCATTTCGGTTACAACAACACGGGACCGAGGAATGAATAATGATGGCGAGAAGTATCACTGCGTCAAGAATTCATAAGAGGTGGTGCAATTCTCATGATATTCTTGACATAAATATGGTAACACTCCAAGGTAGAATAGAGCAAAAGCTGGATTGGCATTTTGATCTGCGAAATACAACTACTTTGACCAGTCCAAGAAATGGACGAGGTGCTGGAGATTTTTTCTCCTAGTCATTCTGGAATAGAATGGCTTGTCAGACCACAAGGATAATAGGCATCTATAACACGAATGCACGACTACTCCTAACTACAAATTGATAGTCGGAGGTCAGAAAACAACTAATGAGGGACAACTCAAAGAACATATGATTTTCTGAGTTATGGATGCATAGATTAGTATGTCAAACAAGTTCAGCATATTTCTTCTAGATAACCCATGCAGAAGAAAAGGGACTGGCAGATTCACAATATGGATGGAGTACTCCTCAAGAGCACCCTGGTTGTGATCTTTTAGTTCAAAAGAACTTCTGCCATGATGGTTCATGGTATTTGGAAGAATGATGTACCACGGACCTCGAAGACTATCACAAAGATTACTAATATCCTAAAGGTACAAGCAACACTATCAACATGAGGTAAGTAGAGTGGATCTTGGGTCAAGAACCCAGGAGTAGAATACCTACTACTAAATGGCATCACGGGATGCTTTCGAGAATGGTGGCCAGAATCATCACACTGGGAACACAAAACATGGCTAGATTACTAGGTGACTCCCTAAAACACCTAGGGTCATAATAATAGCCCCAACATATATACCGAGGCAATAGAGTACCTCAAAGCACCGGTTAGTGTGCTTATTCTGACCAAAAAGGACATCGGGAACGGAAAGAAAGGATTTGCAAATGCATCAGACTATTTAGTAACCTAGGATGACTCGGACAGCATAACGGCTGTAAATCCTCAAAAAGATTTGAGACATCCTGAAAAATGGTGGCATAACCACTCAACATCACAATATCAAGGTTCTGAGACCAACTATGACCACACGGAAGTACTGGAAACTGAACTGAGACATGAATCCATCAATCCTATAAGTCTATGGATTAGTAACACATCATCCTGATAGATAGATGAGAAGGCCTGGTTTCTTAACCCCGTAGAAAAGAAGAGGTTGACTCAGATAAGAAGGGCATAAGGTAAAGGAGTAAAAGAGCCTTACGTTCCCTTCCACAGTTAATTCCCTTATATAGCTAAAGCATTTCTAGACTCAACTTCGACCAGTATGGCTTGGTAATCCTACAGGTAGTCAGGCTCTGATACCAAAGCTATCAGGACCCCGATTCTAAGTCACACCGATCTAGCCTATAACACCTCATATCACTTTGCGGCCTCATGCATGGTATCCCCACGGGTGTCGCCTTACCATGGCCCGGGACCTTTTGCGCCTTTTGGCTCACGTATATGATAGTGTCGCTAGCATCCATATGACAGAGAACCCGGGCCGACATGACTAGTCGTGAACCCAGAGTTGCACTAACTTACGGGGACAGGCATACATGAATCAACATCGAGCATGTTGGTCAAGAGCGTGTGGATCCGGGCTGTAGCAACTGGGCTAACAGGACTACGAGAACCCAGGCTATAATAGGCTAGCAGGACTCCGGATGTCACCGCGTGACATTTCCCCAAAGGGACAGACACAGCAACAAAGTGAATCACATGCCGGCCAGTCTAAGTGTTCCGGAGCAGTAGTGCTGGGCTAGCAAGACTCCGGTGAACCGGGTTGTAGCGGACTACTATAGCTCATGGAAGCACAAGACTACATTTCCCCATAAGAGAGGCTACCAAGGATGAACAACTAGGTTGTCGGATGCCACACATACCAAGCATTTCAATCATACACACAATATGCTCGATATGTGTAAATACAACATGGCATCACAACATAACTCTACGACTCAAGTATTTATTCATTAGGCTCCGAGGAGCGAGATATTACAAGCATAGGTCTCATGACCCAACATTCAGAGCATACAAGTCAAAGCACACGCGGAAGCTTAACATGTCTGAGTACAGACATCTACAAATGAAAAAGGCTGAGAAGCCTGACTATCTACAAGATCCTATCGAGGGCACAAGATCGTAGCTGAGGTATCGAGCTAAACATCGAAGTCCACACGGAACTACTAGCGAGACTGATGTCTCTCTGCAAAACATAAAATAGGCAAACGTGAGTACAAATGTACCCAGCAAGACTTACATCAGAACTAGCTACATATGCATCAGTATCAACAAAGGGGGGTGGTGGAGTTTGACTGCAGCAAGCCAGCTTTGACTAAGTGGCTAACCTAAACTATGACTGCAAGTAACTCTTTTGAGGTGGCGCACACGAGTCCACATATTCATCATATCAATACACCACTATGGATCCGCTTCCGTCTCCCTACGAGAACGCCATCCATAGCACTCACGCTTATCTTGCGCATTTTAGAGTATCCACTTTCACTTGTCTATGAACTATGCAAGGGGTCCAAGTTTCCATATCCGAGGAATCCGGCTATTCGAATTGATAATGATAACCCTGCAGGGGTGTACTTCTTCACACATGATCTTGCCACTTACCACCATGTACACGTCGTGTACCTCGACAACCTTCAAGCGGAAGCCTGGCGAGGGAGCTGGCCACGACTTGACTAACCACACAAGTCTCTCATCCAGGTTTATCGCCTATTCTGGTTCCATCCGCAAGGAGATCCGGCCGGGGTGTCGCTCACGGCCCCAAACAATGTGTGCAGGGTTCCCAAGCCCACCATCCGGGTGCCACTTGGTAAACTGTGCCACAATGCCTAGTCTGTCCCAAGCCCACCTGTACCGGGTGCCACTTGGTAGACTACTAACCCTACCTACAAACACCAGAAACTAGTTGCAACTCCTGGACAGAGATCGAGTTGATTAATAAGCCAAGAGGGGTTAAGTTACCGGGACCCAATGTGTGGTAGTAAATATTCATGGATCACAAACACAGAACCCAGTTCCTGAGAACGGCTGCAATGAGACAACCCACCATGTACTCCTACATGGCCTCTCACCGCTACCTTTACCAAATCCTGTTCACACACTTAGCTCTCAACGGTAGGACATGTTCACCACATTCCAATTCATTCCCGATGGATCATACCTGACTCAACTCTAAGCAATAGCAGGCATGACAATAAGCATGAATGAGTAGGCACATCAGGGCTCAATCAATTCCTACTCATGCTAGTGGGTTTCATCTATTTACTGTGGCAATGACAGGTCATGCAGAGGAAAGGGGTTCAACTACCGCAGCATCTAATAGTTGAATCGTTGTTGTCCTAATGCAGTAAAAGAGAGCAGGAGCGAGAGAGTGGGATTGTATTGGATTGAACAAGGGGGTTTTGCTTGCCTGGCACTTCTGAAGATAGTACAGCTCTTCATCGGTGTCAATGATCGCAACGTCGGAACAACGTCTACCGAGGGGGAACAACACCGGCAAACAGAGAAGAAACACGATCAATGCAATGCACAATATGATGCATGATCATGACATGGCAATAATGCTATGATTTACACTAATGCATCTAGCAACAATTTAAATGAAGTCCATATGGACCAAGGGTTCATATGCAAACTCCATATTTAGCATTTAAAATGCCATTATCATGTTTTCACTTATACATTGGGTATAAGTTGGTTTAACATGCATGAAAGTAGCATAAATGGATAGATTGCATTTTGCTGATAATTTTTCATATATAATTTATTTTATTTGGAGTTACGGTTGATTTAATATGATTTTTAGAAGTTTTGGGTTTTTTCTGAAAATAATAAATCATTTCTGATTTATTTAAAAATTCCAGAAAGTATTTACTACGTTAGCCCGACGTCATGATGATGTTAGCAAGTCAACAGGGTTTGGCCGGGTCAAACCTGACGTGTGGGGTCCACACATCAGTTACATAGTTAACTAATAGGGTTAATTAAAATTAAACTAAACCTAATCTAGTTTAGTTAAGGCCTGGGCCCACATGTCAGAGGCTAACCTATCTAACGGGGTCAAACCCGCCGGACCTGGTCCATGGCTTGTCGCCGGCGACGACAGAGACGACGGGGCGGCTCGGGAATGCTCTACAGCGCACCGTTTTACTCGTGGTTTGCGGCTACGGCTAGCTGGCAATGCGGCGCATCTAATGGAGCGAACGGGAGGAGCTGGGGTGGCCAGAGCCGATGGCGACGAGCTCTTTTGCGGCCACCGAAGTTCGGGCGTCAGTGGTTTTGCTGATGCGGCGTGCTAGAGGGCGAGCGGATGCACTAGCGAGGCTCTACTGGGTGCGGGGAGAGGTTTGGACTCGCCGGGGCGACCATTTGGTCACCGGAGCTGCGTCGGCGACGAGCTCAGGCGGCGGCGGTTACGGTCATCGGTGACGCAGCGGCTATGACATGCAAGCGAGGGGAAGGAAAGGGGGGTTCGGACCATTGCCTCACAGAGATTGCAGCGATGTAGACGGCGAGCTCGGAGGAGGTCCGAAGCGAGCGGGGTGGCGGAGGCGATCTCGTCGTCAGGAGGTCGAAGACGAGCTCGGTGAAGACGTTCATGGGCCTCCGGCGGGGCGTGGCTCGGTGAGGCGGTCGAGGTTGAAGTGGCGGAGCTTCTGGGCGCGTTGGTGAGGCGTGGGGTGGCTGATGGCCGCGGCAGAGCACGGCGGCGACCTCTGGTGCGCTCGGGAAGAGAGGGGGAGGGAGCCAGAGGAGGGGAGGAGCTGCGGGTGAGAGAGAGAGAGGTCAGGGGGGGCGTGGCGTTGTCTGGAGCAGTCTAGGACGTTGGCAGAAGCAAGAGGTGGCCAAGCGCGCGCGGCGGCCACATGCCCTCGTGCCCACTGGCATGAGGGAGAAGATGACAGGCGGGGAGTTGGGCTTGGCCAGCCAGCTGGGCCGCCAGCTGGGCCGCCTGAAAGCCCAGGTAACTCTCTCTCTCTCTCTTTACTGTATGTTTTCTATTTTGCTTTTCTGTTTTTGATTTAGTAATAATACTAAACCATTTTTTAAAACTCCTGAGAAAATTTGTGGGCACTTTTAAAATGTTTACTAACAGCCCTCAAATGTTCTCAGAATTATTGAAGCATTTAAAATATTTATAGCCATTAGATGCTCCAATTCAAATACTTATGATTTAATCCAAAAACCTGAAATGACCTATGGAAAATATGCACCAATTTTTATCAGAGGTTTTCACCAATTTCAAAAATGATGGACTTTTCCTGAAGTCACTTTGGGTTTATTGGAAGTGATTTTATTTGAGCCTATTTGAATTCATTTGGTGCTAGGGTTTGGTCAGTCCCCATTTCAAGTTTTTGAGAAATTTAAACATGATGCAAGATGATGATGCAATGACAAGCAAGGCCAATGCTAGGGCCGTGACAGTTTTAACAATTTTTGCGAAGGGATTTATGATTATTTTTTCATAAACCGGAGTTTATTACAACCCGGCATGGCTTTTAACGCTTAGTTGTCAGTGCATGATCAGTTCTAAAACCGGCAATAATTTGATCCGGTCTGGTCCTGGCTAGAAGTTACCAGAATTAAATGGATAAACCAGTGTTTATCATAACCAGGTACGGTTTTGGTGTGAACTGACAAGGATGCAAGGAGTCATCAATACTCCAGATTGGTGTTATCACCCTTATGATAACAACAGTTGGTCAGCCAATGAGATATATCATAGGTATCATCTATTTTATATCTGGTTATTACAATCTTGGTTATCCACCCAAGCCATGTATATATTTTGGGCATCATGACCCGTCCAGTGGTAAACCACTAGGACACTTTCAAGTTCTTCTATGCAGGAACAAGTTAAATAAAAGCCACAATGGACTATGCATATAATAGATCCCAAAGGCAGGGCGAGTTATTAGTATCAAGCAAAATAAATATGCTCGATGGCATAACAGCAAGTGTTTGAACTAGCCTATTACAAGGCGCTTCAAAGGCCCTCCAGGAATAATTGTTTAGATAACAAGTGGCAGACGGCGACAGCTAAACCGGCCACCGGTTTAAGATTCATCATTAGGACGACTTGAAGATTGCGGATCATCTTGAGTTGGTGCATCCTCCTCCTCTCTACCTAGTGGCTGGAAATCAATTGTTGTCCAATAGATTCCGGTTAACGCTTGGAATACGGCTTCTTCACTTATAAGAGGAGAAGGATCAATGTGAAGAGCATAAGTGTGCTTATGGATTGGCGGAACAAGATCCACCATATCATGAATTGACGCAGGACATTTTTTATCAACATCGTAAACCGGTGGATAATGAGACAGATCTATGTCATCCGCTAATTTACTTGCTATAGGCTGCATTTCCCTTGTCAGCCTTCGGAGATCATCATTGTTGAATTTTGTACCATCCTCCTTCACGCTGGGGTAGCCTTGGCCGATATCTGCCGGTTCAAGATTTGGAATCCATGCCTTGGCTCGGATTAGCGCAGTTAATGTGCCCGACCTTGCAGCTGATTTTTTAAGTTCCTCTAGCCGGGCAGGCAACATGGAAAGCTTCTCGATGGTTTCTTTTATCAACGATGGAGGGGGCCAGTTGTACGTAGCAGTGCAGATAACCCGTTGGGATCCAGAATACAATTGTCCTATCAAGGTGAAGGCTGCTTTCAACTTCATCCGCATATCGGACCCCAGATGGATAATGCGGGTCCCTGTAGCTTTGTGAGCATCAGTAAACCGGTGACTGCTAAGTTAAAGGGGACTTGTATCATGCTAGATGAGGGCGCTTATCAAATATAGCAGAAGTCATAGCGTTTATTTGCCGCTTTAAACTGGTTAGTTCCTCAACCACTTGTTTAAGGGCTACTTCGACATCTTCGGCTTTCTTGGCTAAAGCGGCCTTCTCGGCATCCCAATCTGCATGTTCCTACTTAAAATTTTCCTTCAACTTCTCCATGACTGCTAAGGCTTTAGTCAGTTCCTCCATGTCTTTGGAAGCCTCCGCTTGCTGAGACTTGATGTTTTCTTGAAGATCAGCGGTTTGGGAGTCCTTTTTCTTAGCTCAGCCTATAAAGGAATGACATATCATCAAGTGGGGGGTATATATTTGAAGTACTAAGCACATAACCATTTATGCACTTTGTACTTGGGGACTAATGCCTATTTGCTCTATTATTAGAAATTTTTGCAAGTCCCAAGTACAATGCAAGCATTATCTTTGACACTTGGGGGCTAATGTACATCTGTTCAAAGTTGAGGCATTGATTAAAGACCTGGTTCACCTTGGAAAGATAAACCGGCCCTTGGGGACTACACAAGTGAAAACTACAGGAATACAACGATAAAGTACCGGTTTGTTTCAAAGGATCACCTGACATATGGAGGATAAGTATGCAAGGGTTGAGATAGTACAAAGTCCCGATTTATGATTGCTACCATAAACCGGCCCTTGGGGGCTACTAGAGTTGGTATTTGCAATTGGACTTAAGAAAGGAAAAGTTATGTCATTACCTCATAGAGATCCTTCATCATATTCACCAAACCGGCTTCATAATCACGGTTTGTGTGGAGACGGTTTAGAAAGCCAAATTGGAGTTCTTGAGCACTGAAGTGGGAATAGCTTGATAAATTGGTGCTCCACTTGCCTTTCTCCATGGCAGCACGTTCTTCTTTGGCACTATGTTTCGCCAATACAACAGGTTGGCCAAGAGAGGTGTGGACAATGCTGGTAATGATAACCTCATCTTCTTTATTTCCAACAGCCTTTTCTGGAGTTGATGGAGTATCAGTCGTCTTCACTGGAGTAGAAGATCCGTCATCAGCCCGGATTGGACTTGTGGTTTATCATCTGGCACAACGGTGTCAACTTCCACTTGTTCATCAACATTATGATCTTGAGGGGGCAGTTCATCGAATGTGGCTTCAGTATTTGGACCATCTGGTTCAGTAGTCAACTCTGGTTCAGTCACCACATGATCATCAGACGGTTTATTCACCCGGGTTTTCTTGCTGGGTCTAGCTTTAGCTCTAAAAAGGAAAAGATGCAAGGATGAAAACGACATGCAAATACAAAGCGTCAACAGATTCAGTTAAAACTTACCCAGCAACGGTCTTAAGGGGAGGGAGTTGTGTCGCTGTTGACTCGTCAGAGGATGAAGGAGGTGTCACCTGGTAATTCGAATCAGATGGATTAAGAGGTTGTCGGAAATAGCCAGCCTTGGGATAAGAAGTGTCAGAAGTGGGTAAGACCTCAGTTTGGCGTTTTCGAACCGGAGTGTTCGGTAAACCGGTCGACCGCTATGCCGGGTTATGCGGCGAGCCTCGTGCTACTGCTTCTTCAAAAGAAATTTTGGGTCCAAGTGAGCAAGAGGGTGATAAAAACTTACTTTCTGGACTGCTTGATGGATTTTTTATGTTGGCAGAGAGTCTGAACCGGAGGAAAGGATAATTACCTCTGCCACGTCAGCTTGGCTGCCCTCAACGTCCTCATGATAAATATCATTGTCAATGAGATGCATGAAAAGTGAACCAAGTAAATCAAGTTCTACCTCTGCGTCCGGTTCGTCCGGGTCGTCATCAAGCACTAAATCGATGGGTTTAGGCGCTTTTCTCTTCGTGGTTTTCTTGACAGCTTTCATCTTAGGATGAGAAGGCTTCACCGCTTTCTCCTGAGGTTTCTTCTTCCAGAATGGATCATCACCCTGTTTAAAGATGGGCAGATGGTATTCAAAGATTGCACGGGCCAAAAATATCAGGCGTAAAGCGGAAGTACAGACAATGCTTACAGCGGGCGGTTTGTTTTGCATGCAAAAGGCGCTTAACCCGGTCTTGCTGTAGACAGCTTTCGGTTCATTCAGCATTTTCTTAACAGACTCAGTGACTTCCACATCTGTTAGCTGAATATTGATATGACATTGGGAGTCTTGTACATCGTTGCTGTACTCGCACATTAAACCGGCACGGCGACTTAACGGCAAGATACTCCAGGATATCCAGCAATGGACGAAGTCCGCACCTATTAAACCGTTGGCCATAAAGGCTCTAAGCTTGGCGAGTTGAGGTGCGTACGAGGCCCGTTCCTGGGCACTTAGTCGTTGCGGAAGTGGATGAGTATTAGCAAGCCGGTGAGCACGATAACTCGGCAGAGGGTTCTCATCTTCAGGAGAGGTGTATCTGCAATAGAACCAAGTTTGATTCCACTCTTTTGGGCGACTGTGAAGTTTGGCATGAGGAAACTCAACCTCTTTCCTTTTCTGAATTGAGACACCTCCAAGTTTAGTATTGGGTCCGTGTACAAACTCAGTGCAACGGTTTAAATGAAAGGAATCCCAGAACAGCTCGACAGTTGGTTCTTCTTGAAGGTACGCTTCACAAAAGACTTGAAAGTTGCATATATTTGATACCGGGTTGGGTCCAATATCTTGAGGGTGGAGCTGAAAGCTGGCAAGTACATCTCGAAAAAACTTTGATCTGGGCGGTTTAAAGCCATGGCCTATGTGATCAACAAACACCACTACTTCACCCTGCTTGGGGGTAGGAGGATTTTTCGGCCCAGGAACTCGCCACCGGATTTCATTTTTCTTTGGTAAGGTACCAATCTTGACTATTCCGTTCAGTTGCTCCTCTGTATCCCGGGAGGGAACCCAATTGCAGGAATAAAACTGCTTGGCCATTGCAAGTGAAAAGCTGGGAAGAAAATAATGTCGGTTTACGATTCATTCATGGTGATGCATAAGGTACAACAGGGAAAAGGAATCCAAGTATGTGAAATTGGTAAACCAGAGGCTGATGCAATTATGAATGATAAAGCGATAAGCAGAAACAGAGGTATACACATATTATTAAACCGGAGTATGACAACGGAGATAAAGGGATTGCCGGTTTACAAGGGGACTAATGGTATATGATAGATTAGTTTCTACAAGGATAAACCGCCTATGCGGATAAGGAAGATATAGATCTAAGGCAAGAATGACTAAGTAAGGTAAAACAGGTTTCACAAGATTGCATTGAAATTTTGGATCTACCGTAAGTTGGGAAAAGGAAAAATATTGAGACTTAAAAAGGTTTGGTCCCGAAGCAGTTCACAAAAGGTCTAGATCAAGTTATTAGGTATTAAAGGTTTGGTTTAAATGGCCGAGATAAGGAGTACCATAGCTACTATGCGGAACACATCAAGATCGAGCTCTGCTATCTATGGACTGACGAAGAACACGAGGAGAGCGACATGAACCCGTATGAACCCTAATGGATCTACAAATGAAAGAAGGAAAGGCTTACAACAGTTATTGAGGTAGCAGAGGTGCGCCGCGTCTCTCTGATGCAACTAGGTCAATGCAGTGGCCAACGGTGATGCAGAGGCGAAGCTCGACGACGGCGACGGCGCTCGGGTGCAGGGACGTCACGCGGAGGAAGAATAAGCAAGGAGGTGAAGGGGGGAAAATAAAATGACCCTTGGCCCTATTTATAAGGTAAATGGAGAGGTGACAGGCGCGAGAATCAAGGAGCCCGAAAATTGGATATATAACGAAGCGGTCGCCTTGATTGTTGGAGGTTCATTGACTGAAGGTGAGATGTATAATTTTTAAATAACAAGTGACGTCATGGCAATTTATCATGATTCTAGAGGATGACGTCACGGCGGTTTACAAGATCAAGGTGAAGATGCAAAGGGGGAATTTTTCTAAGTGTTGAAGATTGACATGAACAAGTTCAAATCAATTTGGGGCCTAATGTTGGGGATATTACCATCGGGCGTAAACCGGCTAGGAGAGGCCGGATTATCCCCATGATGGTTGCTTTATTCAAAGGCCCATGAAGACAAGGATGGTGGCGCTTCAGGAAGGCCTAAGGCCCAAAGGCGGGTTAAGGCCTGTAGACATAAACTGGCATGAATATGTAACTTGTATTGTAAGTTAGAAGGAATAGAGACCGAGCCGGACACGTTTATGATCCGGCCCCGGGACTCTGTAAATCGGCGGGCGTCAACCTATGTATATAAAGGGACGACCCGGCAGCGGTTTAGGGACAATAACAACTCAAGAGCCAGGCAAAGTAGATTCGCTCCCTGGTCATCGAAACCCCAGCAATTCCATCAAAACAAGACGTAGGCTTTTACCTTCATCGTAAGGGGCCGAACTAGTATAAAACTCTCGTGTCCCTTGTCCGGTTTAACCCCTTTAAGCTAACACATAGCAATGGCTCCACGACTAAGTCCTTTCATGAGGACATCTGCCGTGACAAAACCACGACAATATCCTTATTGGATATCTATCACTTTGGGACTAATTTTCATGTGTTGCTTTTGACAAGCTCCAACAAATATAAGTGAAGATCATGAGCATAATAAATTTTTCTTTCTCTCAAATTAATTTAAGTGAAGCAAGAGAGAATTTCTTGAAAATTTTACTAACTCTCAAATAAATCTAAGTGAAGCAAGAGAGCATTTCTTCAAAAATACTAAAGAACACAGTGCTAAAAAAGATATAAGTGAAGCACTAGAGCAAGTCCATAGCTCAGAAAAATTTAAGTGAAGCAAAGGGAGCAATTCTAAAAAGTCATGACATAATTTTGGCTCTCTCAAATAGGTGTGCCCAGCAAGGATTGATGACTTAAAATACAAAATAAAACAAGCAAAGACTCATATCATACAATACACTCCAAGCAAAACACATATCATGTGACGAATAAAAATATAGTTTCGAGTAAAATACCGATGGTCGTTGGAAGAAAGCGGGGATGCCACTCGGGGGCATCCCCAAGCTTAGGTGGGTGCTCATTTTTGGATAATAGCTTGGGATGCCAGGGCATCCCCAAGCTTAGGCTCTTCCATCCTTCCTTCATCCATCGTAAGATAACCCAAAACTTGAAAACTTCAATCACACAAAACACAACAAAACCTTCGTGAGATCCGTTATTATAAGAATAATAAATCACTACTATAAGTACTGTATCGAACCAATTCATATTTTGTTTTTTTATTATATCTACTGTATTCCAACTTTTCTATGGCAAAAACTCATCAAATAAAACCATAGAGCAATCAAAATAAGCACACAACACAAAGAAAACAGAATCTGTTAAAACAGAACAGTCTGTAGCAATCTGACTATTTGGAATACTTCCATAACTCCAATTTTTTGAAAAAATAGGAAGACCTGGGCAATTTGTATAGAGATCTACTACAAGTGGAATGGGTATTTTATCGATCTCTGGTAAAAAATTAAAATTAATTTCGTGAGCGTAAAAGTTTCTGTTTTTTTAGCAAGATCAAACAACTATCTCCCAAGAAGATCCTAAAGGCTTTACTTGGCACAAACACTAATTAAACATAAAAACACAATCATAACAGGAGCATAATTTTTGTAACACTCAAGAACAAAAATCAAAAATCAAAAATAAAATTTATTCATTGCGTTGCATCCCAACAAGCACTTTAGTTTTACGCCCTTAGCTAGGCATAAAGCAAGGATCTAAGTTTTGTCATCTTTGGTTTGAGATCCATAAGATGCCCTCATTATTGATTCATAAGGTGGCTTAATTCTGGTTCTAGGAAAGTGTTCCATACCCTTCCTCAAAGGAAATTGGAACTTAATATTGCCTTCTTTCATATCAATCACGACACCGATAGTGCGGAAAACGGTCTACCAAGAATAATTGGACAAGACGGATTGCAATCAATATCAAGAACAATAAAATCTATGGGAACATAATTCCTATTTGCAAGAATAAGAACATCATTCATTCTTCCCATAGTCTTTTTAATAGTGGAATCCGCCAAGTGCAAATTCAAAGAACATTCTTCAATATTAGTAAGACCAACCACATCACATAAAGATTTCGGAATTGTAGAAACACTAGCACCTAAGTCACACAAAGCAAAACACTCATAATTTTTAATCTTGACTTTGATAGTAGGTTCCCATTCATCATGCATTTTTCTAGGAATTGAAACTCCTAATTCCAATTTTTCTTCAAGAGCTTTCATCATAGCATCAACAATATGTTTAGTAAAAGTTTTATTTTGTTCATAAGCATGGGGTGAATTTGTCATGGATTGCAACAAACAAATACAATCGATCAAAGGGAAACTATCATAATTAAATTCTTTGTAATCCAAAAGAGTGGGCACATCACTAGTTAAAGTTTTGACCTCTCCAAACCCACTTTCATCAATTTTCTCAAGAAGATTTTCACCCTCCGAAATATTGGGATGCCTTCTACCTAAAGTTGACTCTTCTCCAGTCCCTTTTTCATCAATCTTAACTTTAATAAACAAGGAATCAATATAAGAAACACCAATCATCTTAAGATCTTCATCACTTTTGCGAAAGAAATCACTAGAAAACGTTTTTTTTCTAAAAACTCTCTTTATCTCTAAGCATAGCGGTTCTTTTCTTACTTTCATCCATAGAAACATAAAGAGCTTTAATTGATTCATCTACTTTAGGCACAAAAAAGCTCATCTTGAGATTTTCCACATCATGAGCAATTCTATCAACACTTCTAGACAAATCATCAATCTTACTCAACTTTTCTTCTATGGAAGTGTTGAAAACTTTTTGAGTGTTGATAAATTCTTTAATATTATTCTAAAGATCAGAGTTGTTCCTATTATTATTATAAGATTGATTTCCATAGGAATTACCATAATTATTAGAGGAATTACTAGGAAAAGGCCTAGGATTAAAATTACCTCTATAAGCATTTTGTTGAAATTATTTCGAGAGATAAAATTCACATCTATGGCATCACTATTTTGCTCAATCAAAGTAGACAAAGTCATATCAATAATATTAATAGGAGCACTTCTACTAGCAACCAATTTCACAAGAGCATCAACTTTTTTACTCAAAGAGGAAACTTCTTCAACCGAATTAACTTTTTTACTAGTAGGAGCTCTTTCGGTATGCCATTGCGAATAATTTTCCATAATATTATCAAGCAATTTGGTGGATTCACCCAAAGTAATTTCCATAAAAGTACCACCCGTGGCAGAATCTAAAAGATTACGAGAAACAAAATTCAGCCCCGCATAAAAAATTGTATGATCATCCAAAGATTTAACCCATGAGTTGCGCAATTCCTTAGCATCACTTTCATCCTTTCCCAAGATTGTGCAACATGCTCATGTTCAAGTTGGTTGAAATTCATGATCTGGATTCTAAGGGAAATAATTTTTGCGGGAGGAAAATACTTAGTGATAAAAGCATCTTTGCACTTATTCCAAGAATCGATACTATTGCAAGGCAAAGAAGAAAACCAAATTTTTGCAGGATCACGCAAGGAAAATGGAAATAATTTCATCTTCACCACATCATTGTCCACATAGTTTTTTCTTTTGCATATCGCATAATTCCACGAAGGTATTAAGATGGGACACGACATCCTCATTAGGAGTAGCGAAAAATTGATCTTTCATAACGAGATTCAACAAAGAAGTATTAATATCACAAGACTCTGCACTAGCATCAGGAGGAGCAATCAGAGTGCCAATAAAATCATTGTTGTTGGTATTTGATAAATCACATAACTTTGTGTTCTCTTGAGTCATGATGACCACATAACAATATTGCATGCAAAAACAGATCCGGCAAGAAAACGGCGAATGGAAAAGAGAGGCGAATAAAACGGCAATTTTTTGTGAAGTGGGGGAGAGGAAAACGAGAGGCAAATGGCAAATAATGTAAATTGTGAGGAGATGAGATTTGTGATTAGGAACCTGGTATATGTTGAAGATCCTCCCTGGGAACGGCGCCAAAAATGGCACGTGGCCGGGAGACTATCTTGACTTGATCCTCCCCGGCAACGACGCCATAAATTCCTTTTGAGGTCACTTGAAGCTACGTCGGTATTTCCCCAAAGAGGAAGGGATGATGCAGCACAGCGGCAGTAGGTATTTCCCTCAGATATGAAATCAAGGTTATCGAGCCAGTAGGAGAACTAAGCAACACAACGTAAATAGTCCCTGCACATAGATAACAAATCCTCGCAACCCGACGTGTTAAAGGGGTTGTCAATCCCTTTCAGATAACGGTGCCAGAAATTGGTGCGTGACGGGAAAAAGTTGTAATAGATTGGAGAAATAGAGCACAAATAAAATAAAAGTGCAGCAAAGTATTTTTGTATTTTTGGTTTAATAGATCTGAAAATAAATGCAAATAAAAGCAGATCGCAAAGGCGAATAATATGAGAAAGAAGACCCGGGGGACGTAGGTTTCACTAATGGCTTCTCTCGAGAAAAATAGCAAACAGTGGGTAAAAAAATTACAGTTGGGTGATTGATAGAACTTCAAATAATTATGAAGATATCCAGACAATGATCATTATATAGGCATCACGTCCAAGATTAGTAGACCGACTCCTGCCTGCATCTACTACTATTACTCCACACATCGACCGCTATCCAGCATGCATCTAGTGTATTAAGTTCATGGGGAAATGGAGTAACGCAATAAGAACATTAACATGATGTAGACAAGATCTATCTATGTAGAGATAGGTCCCATTGTTTTATCCTTAGTAGCAACGATACATACGTGTCATTTCCCTTTCTATCACTGGGATCAAGCACTATAAGATCGAACCAACTACAAAGCACCTCTTCCCATTGCAAGATAAATAGATCAAGTTGGCAAAACAAAACCCAAATATCGGAGAAGAAATATGATACTATAAGAAATCATGCATATAAGAGATCAAAGAAACTCAAATAACTTTCATGAATATAAAAAGATAGATCTGATCATAAACTCAAAGTTCATCGGATCCCAACAAACACACTGCAAAAGAGTTACATCATATGGATCTCCAAGATACCATTGTATTGAGAATCAAGAGAGAGAGAGAGAGAGATGAAGCCATCTAGCTACTAACTATGGACCCGAAGGTCTACAAAGAACTACTCACGCATCATCGGAGAGGCACCAATGGAGGCGGTGAACCCCATCCGAGATGGTGTCTGGATTGGATCTTGTTGGGATATAACTATTGAGTATAAACCGCCCAGGTGCGGCCGGGTTATGCTCATGATGGTTTACCAGTATTGAAGCCCATGAATACATAGAAGATGGTGACTCACCAAGGAGACTTAATAAGGAGGCCCAAAGCCCAAAGGCGGATTAGGGCCCGTAAATGTAAACCGCCATAGGTGTATGACTTGTATTATAAGATAGGAAAGAGTAGAGACCGCGCCGGACACGTTTATGAGCCAGCCGAGACTCTGTGAACCGCCGGGGGTCAACCTGTGTATATAAAGGGACGACCAGGCTGCAGTTTAGGGACAAGAAACAACAGATCAAGAGCCAGGTTAAGCGTATTCACTCCCTGGTCATCGAAACCCTAGCAATACCACCTCCAACTAGATTAGGCTTTTACCTTCACCGTAAGGGCCGAACTAGTATAAACTCCTCGTGTCCTTTGTCCAGATTAACCCCTTTAAGCTAATATCATTGCGATGGCTCCACGACTAAGTCCTCACACTAGGACATCTGCCGTGACAATTCCACGATAGTTGGCGCCCACCGTGAGGCTATCGCACGGTGGTTTCAAGTTCTTAGAGGGCAACTTCGAAGGGATCAAGGGATACACCGTGGGTCGGATGACTAGGAGTCGTCGCGGCAAGCTCTACATCGATGATGCACGCTGGGGCCCCGAGGCCGGCTCAATCGAGTACGGGTACCGGGTCCCCTTCGGTGGAATTCACGTCTTCAACGGCAAGATCGGCGAACCGGGCCCTGAGTCGGACATCTGCACCGACATCATCGAGACGGCTCAGTGTGCGAGACCTGCCCGGGTTCGGCCCGCCATGAATCATGCTTTCATGGGATTTATCCATGGAGCGGAATCTGAGGATAGATCGGCATCTCGTGGTCAGACGGTCGTTTACTCTGATGATGAGTCATCCATCGGTGAGACCGAGTCATTGTATCAACTGCAAGACGGCCGGCTCGGGGGCTGTTCCGATGGCGATAGTATTTCGGACCCCTGCGAGCCACCGAACCAGGTTGCAATCTTCTTGGCCGGTACACAGCCCGTGCAACACTCGTCGACGGCAGCAGAGCTGATTTTCGGGTCAGCAGCAGCAACGGCTGCCGAGGCAGGAGACCTGGTGCACCCATCAGGTGAGGTCTTAACTGACTTACTGGATAAGCTGACATCATTGTTAACAGCAGTGGTTAACCTGGCGGATCAGGATCAGCATAATGCGGTGGTCGCAAAATTGCGCGATGAGATAGCGCAGGCCAAGGAGGAGCTAAGCACGGAAAACGCTAGGATGGCCGAGGAGTGGGATGCTTTGGATGCTCAGGCACAACGGATTCAGTCACAGTCTTACCGGCTCATGCTAGATCAGAACACTTCAAACAAAGTCATGACGCGGAGGCATCAGACTCATCTGCCCTCGGTTTACAAGGCAGGAACCAGTAACCCGGCAGTGGTAAACCGGGCCGAAGCACCAGGGACGGGTATGCCGGTTCAGCCGCACACGATGGGCCCGCCTTGTCAGAACAGTAACCCGCCGTAGCATGTGCCGACACCACCGGGTCATTACTCTAACCCTTTGGATAACATGATCGCGCTGGCGTCACGATTGGTGGCTCTCCCGGTTGAAGGCGAGTCTCCGACGGTGGTTGAAACACTGAGGGCTAGAGAGCTCCTTCAGACAGCACTGGTTCCGCAGCAGGCTTATTCTTACAGTCATGATAGGATTCATTCCACCCCTCGCCCGAGTCGGAGTTATAGCAGGCATATCGATGAACTGGTTGTGTCAAGCAGCAGGCGGAACCATAACCCGCCCCATGGACATAACCCGACGGGCGGTGGCGCTGATGCTCAAAATGTGGTGGATCAAGGTAGAGCACGTCGAGAGGCCGAGCTAGTGGCGCAGTATGCGGCCCGTCAACCTTCTCCAGTTCGTTTGACAACTTCAGTGGAGCCAGGTGTAAACTTTAGGAATTTGGGTGTGCCATGTTTAGTACCAGCTCTACGTAATGAGCGTTTGCCCAAGGATTTCAAGGGTCCTCGCAAGGTGCCTAACTATACGGCCAATTTACCTCCTGAAGCATGGATTGAGAGTTATGGGATAGCCATGGAATTGCTAGATGCTAGAGATGCTGCGTGTGCTAAATATTTCCCCCTAATGTTGGAGGGAATGGCCCGCACTTGGTTGAAAGGGGTCCCTACCAATTCCATCGGGTCATGGGCCGAGTTAAAAGCCCGGTTTATCCAGAATTTCAAGGATACATGCAAGCAACCCATGTCAATTGTGGATTTAGCCTCTTGTGTCCAAGAAGAAGGTGAGTCGACAACCCATTGGGTGCGTCGGGTCTCAACAATCCTACACTCGTCGGATCGTATCAATGCCAATTCAGCAGTCTTGATGTTGGAGAACAATTGTCGTTTCACACCCCTAAAGCAGAAATTAGGGCGGCTCAAACGCCACTGTAATGACATGGGGACACTCATGGCGGCTCTGGTTAAGTATGCTGACTCTGATGGTACCAAAGACCCCGAGTCGGATGCGGAAAAGCCGGGAAAGGGAAAGAAGAGCAGCAGCACTAGAGGGCAATAGCATAATCCGGTGAATCAGGGAGGTAATGGTAAGCACAAAGCTGATAACAGTTTGGACTTTGTGGCTAACACCAACGCGCGGAATAATGGTAAGCGTCGTAAACGTAAACCACCCCCACGACCCGGAGGTTTAGGCTTTAATCTTGAGCAGATGTTAAATCAACCCTGCCTGAGGCATGGGACGCGAGAAAGACCATCTGGCCACCTCTGGAAAGACTGCTTCATCATGAAGGAGTACAAAAATTCCAATCTCTTTGAAGGCAATCATGGGCCGGGTGGTGGCTCAGGATCTGGCTCTCATGGAACAGGTTATGGCGGTGGCGGTCCTAACTCTGGATTCTAGGGTAATCAAGGCAATCAAGGCAGTCTGGGTGGTTACCATCAACAATCAGGTCAGGGGAATCAACAGCAGCAATCTGGGTATCAGAGTAACCCAAAGCAGTTGAACTTTGGGCAGTACCACGTTTTCACCACAATTTTATGCAAACGGGATCAGAAGATTCATAAGAGGGCAGTGGGCAGTATCTGTTGAACCGGCAGTTCCCCGTTACTTGCGCTGGTCTGAGCAGCCCATTATGTGGAGTCGGGAAGATCACCCGCCCCGGGTTGATAATCCGGGTCACCTGGCATTAGTGGTCGCACCTCAGGTCGGAGGGCATAAGTTTACCAAGGTACTCATGGATGGAGGGGGCAACATCAATATCCTTTACTATGAAACTTTACGTCGCATGGGGTTGACAGATAAAAATCTTAAACCGTCGAACACTGATTTCCATGGCATGGTGCCTGGTAAGTCAGCATACCCATTTGGTAAGATAGCTCTGAAAGTTGCTTTTGGAGATGATCATGACTCTAGGTCAGAGACATTGACCTTTGAAGTAGTCAAGATTCACAGCCCATACCACACTCTGTTTGGACGATTGGCTTATGCCAAGTTCATGGCGCAGCCTTGTTATGTTTATCTACAGCTCAAGATGTCGGGTTACAAGGGGACCATTACAGTGCATGGGAGCCGAAAGATAGCTTTGGAATGCGAAGCAGGTGATGCGTCTTATGCTGAGTCGGTTTGTGCAACAGAGGAGTTAAAATTTTATAAGGACAATGTTGATCCGGCAGATATGACATCTTTGAAAAAAACCAACTACAGAACATGATCCGGTCTTGAAGTTTAAATCGACAGATGATACCAAGATGGTTGACTTTATTCCTGGCAATTCATCCAAGCAGTTCAGCATCAGTGCTAATCTGGATCCGAAATAGGAAAGCGTGCTCATCGAGTTCATCCGTGAGAACCGGGACATCTTTGGAAACCTTCTGACATGACAGGTGTGCCGAGGGAACTCGCTAAGCACACTTATCGTGGATTTGTCACGGCAGATGTCCTAGTGTGAGGACTGAGTCGTGAGGCCAATGCATCTATGTGGTAGCTTGAGAGGGGTTGATCGGGACGAGAGAGGCAACACACAAGACAAGAATTTAGACAGATTCGGGCCCCGAGAAACATCATCCGGTAATAGCCCTACATGCTGTTTGTGGCTAGGTCTCATTATGATCCTCATGGAGTTGCCGCATAAGCCGGCTCTCCTTATTGTGTCTAGCCCTAAAGATTATCTTTCATCCCTCTTGGGGTGCCCTGCCCCTCCTTATATATGTTGAAGGGGCGGGTTACATGACTAGTCCTAGTAGGTTTAGGATTACTCTATAAGTGGAGTCCTAGTCTTGCTTCCTTTGTAAGGGAATATTCCTTACGCTTTCCACTTAAGCTGGCCCACCATCACATGAACCGGCCTACTGGGCCTTGGGCCTTGTCGTCCATCTGACCCGCCCACCGGGTCTCCAATGAATCGTAAACCGCCAGGTCCAAGCGGGTCGCCAGTGAGTCGCCAAGCTCTAGTCGGGTCATACATCCGGTGGTTTATACCGAGGGTTATATCCCCGACATTAGCCCCTAGTTTAATTTGGATTTATCCATGTTAAACTGATCCTGCAACATAAACACAAGAACAAATTTGACAAGTTGTGCTCCGGGTTAAATATTCTTGTAAGCCGGCACCTGATCATCCTTAAGTCCTTGACATTTTCTCCTGGAAGATCCGGGTCAATAGGCCAGCTTCATAATCCATTTGCTGACATTGGCTCTTGTAAAGAAATATTATAAGAAATAATCCATTTGAGTCGGCCTTCAATGCTCTTATTTGACAAAAATATTGGTCTTAAAATATTCAACTGATATTCAGCCGGCTTAAAGATGTAGATCTTGCCAATTTATGATTGCCAAAATTGTCGGGTTATAAACAAATGATGCCTGGTTAATCATATGACGATGCCGGGTCATAAACTTTGCAGATTTCTCCGATAATAATATAATACCTAATTTGCTCAAAACTAAGAATTTGAAGTTATTCCTCCCTTATATGCATATCACCTGTAGCCCCCAAGTGTCGGGTTGTCATGCTTGCGGCAACCTGGGACTTGTAATTGCCTTATGCTCATAAAAATTTCAACCAGTGTAGCCCCCAAGGGCCGGGTCATTATGCAATAATGAGCAGGGACTTTGTAAATATGATCATGTAAATTTGAGCAGCAACGTGTAGCCCCCAAGGGTCGGCTCAGTAAGATATTACTGAGCTGGGACTTTGTATATGATTCATTGATAGTAACATCATATGATGTAATCTCCACCATGGGGCTTGAACCCACGTCCACAAGGTTAAGAGCTTTGTACTCTACCAACTAAGTAGTGGATCTTTCAATATAATGGATTAAGGCTTGTGGACCTTGAATTTTCGACAGGAGCAATTGGTAGCCCCTAAGGGCCGGCTCATTACAATGGGATGAGTCGGGTCTTCAATAAGTTGATCAAAAATGACTTTACATTAGCCCCCAAGTGCCATGGTGCATGCTGGCAGTGACATGGGACTTGCATATTTGATGTAATCTCAATTTGAATAATATAGCCCCCAAGTGCCGGGTTGTAAGCCTGCAGCGACTCGGGACTATTCCCTCCATTGTAAAAATAAATCATGTCCATTAATAAAATAATAACCATTGCGCTGAAGCGACTTTGAAGGCCTCCATCATAATAATGTCTATTGATAAAATCCAGCCATGTTGGCTATTAAAGATTTGAATAATATAATCCGGTTTGGAAAACCGATTCCTGTGATATTTGAATCGTACTGCCGGTTTAGGATACCTGTGCAGTAAGGGTGATAACCCAATCTTTAGAAGCCAAAACTTCCAAATGTTTATGATTGTCATATGATGGCGACTTATCATCCAAAGTCAAGCCTGGTTAATCGAAACCACATATATGCTTCAGATCTGAACAAAAAGTCTCAAGACAAACCCAAAAGACTGTTTAAAAAAATGTAAGTCAAACATAGAGAAAAGAGCGAGGATTCTGATTCGAATATGATCAGTAAGCTAGATCAAAAGGGGTTAAGCTAGGATTCGAATACGATCGGGAAGCCCCCTAGTGGTTTTGGCGTTGCCCCGATCAAGAGGGTACCGACAGCTATGTTCTCTTTGGTTCGAATGCGACCTATGTTCGAACAGGAAGCCCCCAAATGACCTTGAGAGTTTTTTAACGACTCTGATTCGAATACGATCAAATTCTGACCCAAAAGGGGTTAAGCTATGATTCAGATACGATCAAGAAGCCCCTGGTGGGTTTGGCATTGTGCCGATCAAGAGGGTACCGACAGCTATGTTCTCTTTGGTTCGAATACGACCTATGTTTGAATAGGAAGCCCCCAAATGACCTTGAGACTTTTTTAACGACTCTGATTTGAATACAATCAGAGTCGGATCCAAAAGGGGTTAAGCTAGATTCGAATATTATCCGCCCCCAATGGTCATTGAAGCAGGGTACCTATGTTTGAATTGTGCTTTGCAACTGACTCTCTTTGGTCCCTTTAATTTGACTGAGAACTCAAACTTGCGAGAGATGTATTTCTTTTTGAATTGGAACTTTAAACCAGATTTGAAAGCTTCAAAGATTTGTGGGAGGCAGATTGTCCTTGAACCGGATTGCGAACCGGATATTAAGAGCTTCAAAGCTTTGTGGTAGATAAGTTTCCATTGAACCGGATTTTGAACCGAAATCCTTCATTTTGAGTCGGAAATTTTCTGATGGCCTTTAGATTTTCTACAATATAGCAATAGCCTCCGGGACCGGGTTATCTTCCCTTCAATGACCCGGGGTCTTTGACTTTGCTTTACTTTAAACCGTCAATTCGTTACTGAGTCATGTCATCATAGCCTCCGAGTCTCAAGGCGACTCGAGGAGTTGGCTTGAGATTCTCCATATTTGACCATAGCATAGGGTGTATATCATTGGTGTTGATAGCGCGATGTGAATCCACAGAAGGTTGAGGTGACTGCGGCGGGTTGTAAATGATCCCGTATGAGCCGTGTCAGCAACTCGGCCAATGATTCCTTCCAACTGGCAGTTTGAAGTTAACCAAACTGTAGTGGCGGCGATTTGTGTGCCTGCCCATTGAGCCATCCAGTGTAGACGGTGGCTGATAACATATGATAATTTGCCTCCATTTTGTTGAAAGAAAACCGGGCTACCCGAGCAGTGACTTGCTCATACTCAATAAACACCTCATGCAGACCTGTACGACCTGGTGTGTTGATGTAGACTAGGCCGCGAGAGACGAACGACAAAGACGACCGCAATATCAGAGGTGATATAGACAGATGAGTCGGCCACAGCGTTGTAAACTGGCGCAGACGGACGAGTCAGCCGCGTCATGTTGATGTAAATTGGGCTGCAAAAACGGCGACTTGCACATATATCCGTCGAGCTTGATGGCATGGTCAGATGCATGATAATGGTGGCGCGGGCTATATACCCATGACACAACCACCGCTCTTGCAATGAACAATTTTCCTGCATCAAAAATATCGCAAGCCAGAGTAATTGTTGTTTGTCAAAAACAATATGTGCTAATAAAATATATTTAAAGAGATATCACCTGATTTGTTCAGACGACGGATGATCCGTTCAACGCGACAGAGGCGGCTCAAACAGACCGGCGACTTAATATAACCCTGGCGGCTCAACACCGCAGGGGCGCGTTAGAAGCGAGGGGAGACCGCAGAGGCGGGCGGCTTAGGCTCAACACGACGCGTCTCATGAAGTAGTATTTTTGCACCATGGTCTTTGCGCGGCCTTTCTCTATCCATCTTGAGTTGGACAGATAAGTAGTAATAACAAACTATCACCAGTAATGGAGCAATTGATTCATTCACTTTGACTAGTCTTGTCTTTCACGTGATGGATGATGGTCCTTCTTGGATATTGTGCCATTGTGTTGTTTAATATAGCACTAGTAGAAATTTTTGGAGAGAAACCGGGCATGCAAGATGCAAACACTGGTAACCTTGACCCTTTTGCAGCATTTTGTCAACCGGTGGATTTGAACGGGCTGATTAAATTACAAAACAGAATCTCAGGTCTCACCTGTAGAAGTAGCAGACCAAATCCATTAGATCTTGTAGGATGTACAAATAAGAGCTTTTGACCTTTTCCAGCCGGCTCAACGCTTTCTTTTCTTTGCACACACAGACGAAACTGACTGCTGGAGCCGACGCGACCGCTGTCCGGAGGCGATAGTGACTCGGATTGAGGAAAGCTGAGGTCGTGTAGCCGCGTCGGCGAGGCATGTGACGCGAGGCTAAGCCCGAGGTCGTGACGACTTGTCGCGAAGGATCAAGGGCTCGGAGGCCAATAGCGGTGACACGACCAAGCGCGGGAACAACAGCGGCAGGTGACTCGGATTGAGGGCAGCGGCTGGGCCGGCCCGCAATTGTTAACACGAGGCAGGCGACTCAGAGCTAGATGGGATGATGGCCATGCGACTGTGGGTGTCGGTGTCAAAATCGGCGGATCTCGAGTAGGGGGTCTCGAACTGTGCGTCTAAGGCGGATGGTAACAGGAGGCATGGGACACGATGTTTTACCCAGGTTCGGGCCCTCTTAATGGAGGTAAAACCCTACGTCCTGCTTGATTAATATTGATGATATGGATAGTACAATACTAGATCTACCACGAGATCAGAGAGGCTAAACCCTAGAAGCTAGCCTATGGTATGATTGTATGTTATTGTGTCCTACGGACTAAAACCCTCCGGTTTATATAGACACCGGAGGGGGCTAGGGTTACACAAGGTCGGTTACAAAGGAGGAGATACACATATCCGTATTCCCTAGCTTGCCTTCCACGCCAAGTAGAGTCCCATCTGGACACGAGACAAAGTCTTCAATCTTGTATCTTCATAGTCCATCTGTCCGACCAAAGGATATAATCCGGCTGTCCAGATACCCCCTAATCCTGGACTCCCTCAGTAGCCCCCAAACCAGGCTTCAATGACGATGAGTTCGGCGCACAGTATCCTCTTCGGCATTGCAAGGCGGGTTCTTCTCCAATTTCCAAGTGTTTGTAAGCGGTGTCCGGCCCCATAAATGTTGAATCTCTTGGCTTCTATGCCCAATAAGGGCTATCTCCCATGCGTTGAATGAATACGAGGCTCTAGGGCATTTTTACATTTGCCCCCCTAGCCAGATAAATAAATTGTCTATTAAAGGGATAGGGATTCTTAGATCCGATCCACACCATCCTCCCCTCAGCAAGACTCCATCAGAGCGCGTTTTGGAAAGATCCATTCCAGCATGGCTGACCTCCGCAGCTCCTCCTACCGCCCCTGTAGCCCTAAGCCCAGTGATTGGGAGAGGTGTTCAGTCCCACACAGTCGATTGGTCGAACTACAGACCAAGGGATTTCTCCCTCTGGCGTATATGGTGCCTGTTCGAGCCGGGCTTGCCACCTACAATGGCGGGGAGCAAGCAGAGAGCTTTCCCTGTCCCTCCATGGGGGAACAGGTCTGCCTTGTTCCTTATTTACTAAGGGGACTCGGATTTCCAATTCATCCGTTCCTCCGCGGGCTCCTGGAGTTCTACGGCCCCCCATTACACAATTTCACCCCTGCCTCCATTCTACATATCGCCGGCTATGTAGCTCTTTGCGAGTTGTTCCTGGGCTGCGAGGCTCACTTCGAGCTGTGGAAAAGGCTATTTTGCCTCGTCCCTCGCACATAGAGGGGATCACTTTATCAAGTGGGCGGAGCCGAAATATGGCGCATCGCCGATACCAGATACTTGTATGGTACCCCGAAGAAGTCATTCGAAGACTGGCCTTCAGAATGGTTTTATATGGAGGACGTTCCCCTTCCAGACCCTGTTCGGCGGGGTCTTCCTGAGTTCAACAATGCTCCTCTGAAGAAGCGCCAAAGTTGGCGCCGATGGAGCCCCCAGGTGGAAGACAACAGAGAAGTCCTCTATCTGATGAACCGGATCAAAGCTCTGGCTCAATTAGGATTGATAATAATCGAAGTTATGTTGATTTGCATAATGCGGGGAGTGCAACCACTTCAATATCATGGGCACCCCTTGTGGTGTTATAACAGGGCGGATGACGCCACCCGCTGCGGGCGTAAGGGTCCGGACAATGCTGCCGCTTTAGCGAAAATTATGTCCGAATTGTTCAAGGGTGAGGAAGAGGAGTTCACCCGCATCAAGCCACGGGATGGATTCTCCATGTACAATCCTCCAAGATGGGTAAGTTATATCTCCCCGCTCCCATTTTTCCCGCATTCTTTGTCGTAAGTATTCACCTTGCCACTTTGCGGCAGGAACTGCGAAAAGCCATAAAGGAGGTCAGCAGCCCTTCTCCACAACCAGAGGACCCTGACCGGGCCCTCGACTCCGGACTCGAAGAAGATTAGGTTATATCCGTGGAGCAGATACACCGGCAGTTCTATCAGTTAAGCTGCGATGATGCCATGGTAGCCATTATGGCCGACTATCCCGGACCGCTCCCTGCATCGCACGTAAGAAAAACCAAAAAATCCCAACTCCAAAACTAGGATCCCCTTTTGGACACTTCACCCACCATATACACATGGCATTTTATAGGGAAGGCATTCGGGATGCCCTGCCGAACCCGCAGCAACACGCCAACAGGAGGCACCAAGGCCGGGTAGGTCAAAAAGGAAGGTGGTCAGGACGGAGACGACAGCGCAAAGGTATAACAAACCCTGCTCCGTGGTTGGCGTCTTTCTTGAAATATAATGATGCCCGTGTTTCTTTAACAGAAAAAACGCTCACCGGAATATGTCTGGCAATGTTACTAACCATGCTTCCACCAGCCAGGCGCCAGGACCGGACATAGAGGCGGAAGCTGATATGGGGCGGGCGCCGGATAATCCCCCTATAGAGGATGCAGATAGATTATCCTCTACAAACTGAAAGTGCAACTATCACTAGGTGGTTTTGGTAATTCATAACAACATATAGCTCATTGAGCTAATGCTATTCCAAGATGATCATTTCAGGAAAGCTCAATGATTGGCATGGCATGGATGGTGAAAGTGGAACCCTCAAAATGCTAAGGACAAAGGATTGGCTCTAGCTCATATGCTCAAGACTCTTCATTTTACATTTTAGTGGTCCAAGATCACATTGAGTCCATAGGAAAAGCCAATACTATCAAGGAGGGATGAGGTGTTGCTTAATGAGCCTCTTACTTCATGTGCTCAATGATATGCTCCAAAATCCTCAGCTACTTTCCCATATCCACATTTGACCTAAACCCAAAACCAAACTCGGCCCTACCGATTCTTTCAACCCGGCGCCACCGAGTTTCACTTGTCATAGCCATTGCCAAACCCTAAGCAAATCGGTTCTACCGATAGGGATCTCGGTCTCACCGAGATGGGATTGCAATCTCTCTGTTTCCTTTTCGTAACTTTTTGGTCTCAACGAAAGAGCGAATCAGTACTACCGAGATTGCAATGTAAACTCTCTGTTTCCTTTTCGTAACATTTCGGTCTCACCGAGAAGAGCGAATCGGTCCCACCGAGTTTGCCTGACCAATCCTCCGGTTAGCTTATTACCAAATCGGTCTCACCGAGTTTGTGTAATCGGTCTCACCGAGATTATGTTATGCCCTAACCCTAACCATATCGGTCCTATCGAGTTGCATGTCAGTCCCACCGAAAATCTCTAACGGTCACTAGGTTTACTATTTCGGTCCAACCGAGTTTGTTGATTCGGTCCCACCGAGATTGGTAAATTGTGTGTAACGGTTGGATTTTGTGTGGAGGGTATATATACCCCTCCACCTCCTCTTCACTCGTGGAGAGAGCCATCAGAACACACCTACACTTCCAACTCATATGTTCTGAGAGAGAACCACCTACTCATGTGTTGAGGCCAAGATATTCCATTCCTACCATATGAATCTTGATCTCTAGCCTTCCCCAAGTTGCTTTCCACTCAAATCTTCTTTCCACCAGATCCAAATCCTATGAGAGAGAGTTGAGTGTTGGGGAGACTATCATTTGAAGCACAAGAGCAAGGAGTTCATCATCAACACACCATTTGTTACTTCTTGGAGAGTTGTATCTCCTAGATTGGCTAGGTGTCACTTGGGAGCCTCCGACAAGATTGTGGAGTTGAACCAAGGAGTTTGTAAGGGCAAGGAGATCGCCTACTTCGTGAAGATCTACCGCTAGTGAGGCAAGTCCATCGTCGGCGATGGCCATGGTGGGATAGACAAGGTTGCTTCTTCATGGACCCTTCACGGGTGGAGCCCTCCATGGACTCGCGCAACCGTTACCCTTCGTGGGTTGAAGTCTCCATCAACGTGGATGTAGGATAGCACCACCTATCCGAACCACGGGAAAAACATCCGTGTCCCCAATTGCGTTTGAATTCTCCAAACCCTTCCCTTTACATTCTTGCAAGTTGCATGCTTTACTTTCCGCTGCCAATATACTCTTTGCATGCTTGCTTGAATTGTGTGATGATTGCTTGACTTGTCCTAAAATAGCAAAAATATGCCAAGAACTAAAATTGGGAAAAGGTTAAGTTTTTATTTGGTCAAGTAGTCTAATCACCCCCCCTCTAGACATACTTTTGATCCTACAAGTGGTATCAGAGCCTTGGTCTCCATTTGCTTTGATTTCCATAGCTTTTGGTGGTCATAGCCTTGGTTTCACAACCTAGGAGAGTATGGCGTCTAGTGAGGGAAATTATCACCGTAGAGGTCCTTACTTTGATGGTACTAATTTTTCTAGTTGGAAGCATCAAATGAAAATGCATATTCTTGGACATAACCCCATCGTTTGGGCTATTGTGTGTGTTGGTTTGCAAGGTGACTTCTTTGATGGGAGAGAACCAAACCGTGAAGCTACCGCGGATGAGTTGATGATGTTGCAATACAATGATCAAGCTTGTGATATTCTCTTCAACGGATTGTGCCTCGAAGAATTCAACAAAATCAGCCATCTTGAGAATGAAATGGAAATTTGGGACACTTTGATTGATATGCATGAAGGTACCGACTCCGTCAAGGAATCCAAATTGGATGTGCTTCAAAGTCAACTTGACAAGTTCAAAATGAAGGATGGTGAAGGTGTCGCTGAAATGTACTCTAGGCTTGCTCTCATCACAAATGAGATTGCCGGCTTAGGAAGTGAAGAGATGACCGATAGATTCATCATCAAGAAGATTCTAAGAGCCTTGGATGGAAAATATGATACCGTGTGCACATTGATCCAAATGATGCCCAATTACAAAGATCTCAAGCCAACAGAGGTAATTGGAAGAATTGTTGCTCATGAGATGTCACTTAAGGATAAAGAGGAACTTCACAACAAATCAAGTGGTGCCTACAAAGCCTCATGTTAAGCCCCTACATCATCAAGTGAGAAACAAAACTTCAATGAAGAATTGAGCTTAATGGTGAAAAACTTCAACAAGTTCTACAAGAGTAGAAGAAAAGATAGAAGCTCCAAGTCAAGGTCCTACAATGACAAAAGATCTTCTAGTCGAGAGCGAAACTGCTACAATTGTGGAAGACCCGGACACTATTCCAATGAGTGTACGGCTCCCTACAAGAGAAGAGAAGACTCTCCAAAAAGAAGAAGCAAAAGAGAAGAATCACCACCAAGAGAGAGAAGGAGTAGAGATGATCGTTATGAACGAGGACACTCACGGAGAAGCAAGGATTCGGAAAGGAAGGAAAAATCATCAAGGAGCTACACAAAATGAAGACATCAAGCTCATGTTGGTGAATGGGTGTCCGGCTCCGACAACCACTCCGAGAGAAGTTATCACTCCGATTCCGAATATACTCAAGATGAAGGTGTTGCCGGTCTAGCACTTGTGTCAACCAACTCCTACGATATATTTGACTCACCAAATGAAGGAATTGGAAGATGCTTCATGGCCAAAGGTCCTAAGGTAACACACCCCGAGTATGTTGATTTTAATAGTGATGAAGATGACTTGTTAGGTGATGATGATTTACTTGTTGACAACTCTAGTGATGAATACTATGATGAAACGTCAATTAATCATGCTAATCAAGATAAAACGAATGACAATGATAAGGAGAAGATTGAGGCTCTAACTAAAGAACTAAACACTCTTAAGTTAGCTCATGAAACTATCTTCGAAGATCATCGAGAACTTTTAAGAGCTCATGAGAAGTTACGCTTTGAAAAGCTCAATCTTGAGCAAGAGCATGAGTTTTTAAAGGCAATCAATGATGATCTCCGCAAGAAAAGTTCTTCTTACATTGCCAAGCGTTTACTCTTATCCACTTACATGCCTCAAGTCAAGTCTAGTAACAAGAACAACAAAGATTCTTCCTCTAGTAGTAACAATGATCATGCTAAATCCAATATTGTTGCTTCTAGTAGTTCTCTTGATTCCACTAATGATTCTCTTAGCCAAGTTACACTTGAGCAAGAAAATAGCTTATTGAAGGGAATTATAGAGAAAGGATTGTACAAAAGCCTTGCCGGGAGTAAGCAATTCGAGGAAATTATGCGCAAGCAAGGAAGGCACCGGAAGAATCAAGGTGTTGGTTTTGAACGAAAGTTCAATGCCAATGGAGTTGAGTGGGAAGAAGATCAATACCCCAAGACAAAGTTTGTTCCTCAACAAGAGAAGTATGATCCTTCTTCCTTCAAGGGGACACAAGTTCAAGATGATCTTCCACCACAAGACTACAAGCAAAAAGGCAAGGACAAGCTTCAAGAGGAAATTGATGCATTTGAAGAAGCTCCTAAGACCTTAGTCAAGTGGATTCCCAAGACCACTTCAAGTTCCACTTCATCAAGTATGACTACAACTCCAAGGATTCCCATCAAGATGGTGTGGATCCAAAAGGAGAAGAACTAGAGAGTTCTTGAGGGTGACTCCGCCAACATACTTCACTCTTATCATTTTGGCAAGAACAAGTGCAATCAACTTCCACATCTTGCACTAGTTCAAGGAGTCACAAACCCTCTTGTTGGTAAGACAAGGGACAAGGTAACCTAAAAGTTTTCATGGACATCATCTTGTGTGTGCATCACTCTATGTCTATGGATATCCTTGTTTGTTCCTTGTGGGACTAACCCGTGTAGGTATTGAAAGTGCAATTCACTCAAATGGATAGCTCCAAGTGATCTACATCAACATTGAGCATCCACATCTTCAACATCTACATGAAGTCATCATCGACAAAACCCAAGGTTAGTTCATCCCTCTTAGGGGGGATATCACATCTAGGGGGAGCTTTACTCTAAGACTTGAGCTAAAGCAACTCTAAAGATGTGAACACAACAATGCTTTATGTAAAAGTGGTAACCCCACTTGAGCTTAAACGATGAGTATGACATATGATCAAGTGTTCTCACTTGACTCCTAAGTCAATATACTCATATATAGATGGCCTAGTCATCGCCAATTGCTTGATAGATGCTAGAATTGGTTGTGCATGCTTTGTCACATATTTCAATTGCCATTTTATTGTGTGAGCATGTTGGTTGCATATTTTACTCATTCGAGGACATCCACTTGTTGTTTTGATTGTTTGGTTTTATTTCCTATTGCCAAGTGGATGGAAAAGAATGCCTAAGAACCTCCTCTAGCTATCTATGCTTTTCTCGTCTCAAACTCTATTCATGCTACATCACAAAATTTGATCAAGTCAGATTCGAACCACTATGTGTGAGGAGCACTTGGAGTCCCCGATTCGTCATAGACTTAAACTTCCAAAACCTCTTTGTGATTCTCGGTCTGACCGATATCCTACTTTCGGTCCTACCAAGATCATTAAGTTGATCTGAATTTTCGATCTCGGTGCAACCGATTTGAACCATTCGGTCACACCGAGTTGCAATGACTGTATACAGTTTTGCATCTCGGTGCCACCAAGTTCTTCCACTCGGTCACACCGACAGGGTCGGGCTATATATAGTCACGGGCAAAAATTTGGAAATTTCTCCGAACCCCTTTGCCCGCGCGATAGCTCGCTCTGCCAACGTGGTCTCCGGATCGTCTCCTCGCCGCCAGCCGCCTCCAGTCGCTGGTCTCCATCGCCGTCAACGGAATTCAACCCCACCGTTGCCGTTGTAGCGAGTCTCTGCCGAACTAGGGTATGGACTCGATCTTTGTGCTATCCCCAATGTGATTCCTAGCACATTGTGATCTTATTGTTTCTAGCCATGATTGAAACACTCCTATCCAGTCAATGCGTTCGTAGAATAGGATTGATTCGAAAATTTTAGGGTTAGGTTTCCGCCGAAACCATCTCGGACCCACCGAGTTGAAAAACTCGGTCCCACCGATTTGGCTCATGCCATTGCACAAGTGAGACTCGGTCTGACCGAGAATTACTAATCGGTGTGACCGATTTTGGAACTTTGTGAAACCCTAGCAGCCTCGGTGCCACCGAACTGTGACTCGGTCTGACCGAGTTCACTAGTTTAGGTTCCAAAACTGCTTCGGTATCACCGAGTTTAAAAATTGGTAGATCCGAAATGATTTCTGTGGGAAACTAAAACTAAGATTTTGAATCATTCTTTTGCAAAAATATCTGCATTTTGTGATGCTCATCCACTCTACCTCATCTATAAACTGTTCACAGGGTTAGCAGTCAGCTTGTTCATCATGTCAGATCAGAGTGACAGCCAGAACCTGTCAGAGCAGCAAGTGCACATGAGGGAGGGCACTAGTCCCTCCAGTTCCTCAGATGAAGGCAGCAGGAGCAGTCCTAGTAACTTGCCAAAAGCTGCCACCAGACAGAGGAAGAAGATAACCTCAGACTCAGAGGATGAAGACTATGTGGCAGAGGAAGAGGAAGCCACATCAAAGAAAGTTGTGCTCAAGAAGGAATATGGCTCAGCTCAAAGCACAAAGCCAGGATTGAAAGTCAAAAGTCCAGCAGGTAGATAGCCTATGCCAAAGGCCAGAGCCTCAACTCAGATTCTTGAAAAGCCTGCACCCAAAGAGGCTGCTGCAGAAGGGAAGAAGAGGAAGGAGAGGATCAAAAAGACCACTGCTAGAGTTCTTGGGAGATCCTCAATCATGAGATTCTGAAGAGGAAGAGGAAGAAGAGGTTGCTGCTCCAGCACCTAAGATACAAAAGCTGATGGGTGATGCTATAAGATCAGGGGCTACTGCATCCAAGCCCAAGGAAGCACCCAAGGCTGCATCAAAGGCCAAGACAGCTCCAAAGAGGAATACAAGGAGCATACCTGCAACTGAGAAGAACAAGGCCCCAGTGCCTGAAGCTGCTGAAGATGATGATGAAGGACAAGTTCTGAGAAAACTCAAGCCCAAGATTCCAGACCACAATGATGCTCATCCTGTGGCTGAGAACATGAAAATCAGGAGAGATTCAGGGCTCAGGAAGTGGAGAGAAGAATATCCGTATGCTTCAAGGAGAAGAACTGTTGTTGATTACAGGTTTCACACCAAGGAACAACAAGATTTTTATGAGACAGTGCTGCTAGATAAGAAGCCCATAGTGTGTGACATGAGATGGGTTGATTGGAAATATATCAAGGAAAACAAAGAACACTATCCTGGAGTGCAAGATAGCTTCAATGCTTGTGGAGTAGCAGACTTTGTTGGGTAGAAGCTCACAAAGTGGAATGAAGAGCTAATCATGCAGTTCTACTCCACAGCACACTTCTATCCAAATGGAAGGATTGTGTGGATGTCTGAAGGTACGAGGTACCAATCAACAGTTGCTGAGTGGGCTCAGCTGATCAATGCCCCAGAAGAGCAGGAAGATGACTTGGATATCTATGCAGAGAAGAAGATGGATCACAACTCTATGTCCAACATGTACAAGGAAATTCCAAACGAGGCACTTGATACTTTCAAGTTTGGGTCTGTACATTATCTTCTGTCAGGGTTGCCAACTATTAATTGGATTTTGAGGCACACTCTGTTGCCCAAGTCAGGTGATCACAAGATGATCAGAGGCCATGCAATCAACTTGCTTCATATCTTTGATGGGCCATAGAAATTCAAAGTCATCAGCCTCATGGTAGAGACCATCAAGAGAATTGCAGTAGATCACAAGAGGAGCTGTGGTTATGCCCCTCAGATCCAGGAGTTGATTAACTCAAAGATGAGCACAGGCACATACTTGTTGGACAAGGAACATTTGCCTATTCATCCAGATTTTGAAGATAATGAAGTTGTGATGAATGAGAATGAACCATCATCAGCTCAAGCACAAGCAAAGAAGGAGAAGGCAAGGAAGGAGAAAGCTGCAAAGATGCCAACTCAAGAGGAGGCATCTGAGTATTTCCTGAAAAACAAGCAAGAGCAGCTTAGTTACTTGATTACATCCACACTAAGGATTGATAAAGGACTGGCCACCCTCACTCAGAATCAGAAGAGCTTAGAGAGGATCATAGAACAAAAGTTCTATGACATGGATGTCAAAGTAACAGAGATTCAGTCTGTAGTGGAGCAACTTCAAGATGACATGCAGGAGAGGAGAGGGAAGACTACAACTGATGCATTTGCCAGAGTGCCACGAGCTCAGAGGTCAATTGCAGTGCCAGTTCCTGACACCAGAGCCACCACCTCAGCTCCAACCACAGCACTAGCCCAACCAGCTCCAGCATCTGCTTCAGCTCCAACTCCAACCACGTCTACAGAAGGCTTCGTACTTGGAGTGATCCAGACTCCACCACCACCAGAAGACCAAGCCTGAGAGTCAATCTAGCACTATGCATTTTCTAGGAACTTTTTGGTAACTTGTTGCCAAAGGGGGAGAAAAATGTATAGATCATAGGCTTCAAGAGAGAGAGTGTGTGTGTTGCTTTTATTCTCTCTTGCTTTATTTGGTGTTTTTCAAACTTTGTTTGCTTTTGGTTGAGATACTTTGATATGCTTGTGAGACATTGATGATCATGTGTTTTATCATAAGCTACACTTATGCATGCTTGATATATCTTATCTATCTTATGTGATCATTCACTTTCTTTGGTGATGAGTGCATGTATTTCATTCTTATCTTTTTGAGCGCTCCACCAAGATGTATGTGACATGGAAGAGTAACCCATGACTCTAACTCTTTGTGCATTTGCAGTCCAAAGCAAATTTTAAAAATGCACAAATTTAGGGGGAGCTCTTACTTATCACATACTTCTCAAAGCAATGATATATTTCACTCTTATTATTATTTGTCGAAGCTTTGATCTATATGTTGTCATCAATTACCAAAAAGGGGGAGATTGAAAGTGCAACTATCCCTAGGTGGTTTTGGTAATTCATAACAACATATAGCTCATTGAGCTAATGCTATTCCAAGATGATCATTTCAGGAAAGCTCAATGATTGGCATGGCATGGATGGTGAAAGTGGAACCCTCAAAATGCTAAGGACAAAGGATTGGCTCTAGCTCATATGCTCAAGACTCTTCATTTTACATTTTAGTGGTCCAAGATCACATTGAGTCCATAGGAAAAGCCAATACTATCAAGGAGGCATGATGTGTTGCTTGATGAGCCTCTTGCTTCATGTGCTCAATGATATGCTCCAAAATCCTCAGCTACTTTCCCATATCCACATTTGACCTAAACCCAAAACCAAACTCGGCCCTACCGATTCTTTCAACCCGGCGCCACCGAGTTTCACTTGTCATAGCCATTGCCAAACCCTAAGCAAATCAGTTCTACCGATAGGGATCTCGGTCTCACCAAGATGGGATTGCAATCTCTCTGTTTCCTTTTCATAACTTTTTGGTCTCACCGAAAGAGCGAGTCGGTACTACCGAGATTGCAATGTAAACTCTCTGTTTCCTTTTCATAACATTTCGGTCTCACCGAGAAGAGCGAATCGGTCCCACCGAGTTTGCCTGACCAACCCTCCGGTTAGCTTATTACCATATCGGTCTCACCGAGTTTGTGTAATCGGTCTCACCGAGATTATGTTATGCCCTAACCCTAACCATATCGGTCCTACCGAGTTGCATGTCAGTCCCACCGAAAATCTCTAACGGTCACTAGGTTTACTATTTTGGTCCGACCGAGTTTGTTGATTCGGTCCCACCGAGATTGGTAAATTGTGTCTAATGGTTGGATTTTGTGTGGAGGCTATATACACCCCTCCACCTCCTCTTCACTCGTGGAGAGAGCCATCAGAACACACCTACACTTCCAACTCATATGTTCTGAGAGAGAACCACCTACTCATGTGTTGAGGCCAAGATATTCCATTCCTACCATATGAATCTTGATCTCTAGCCTTCCCCAAGTTGCTTTCCACTCAAATCTTCTTTCCACCAGATCCAAATCCTATGAGAGAGAGTTGAGTGTTGGGGAGACTATCATTTGAAGCACAAGAGCAAGGAGTTCATCATGAACACACCATTTGTTACTTCTTGGAGAGTGGTGTCTCCTAGATTGTCTAGGTGTCACTTGGGAGCCTCCGACAAGATTGTGGAGTTGAACCAAGGAGTTTGTAAGGGCAAGGAGATCACCTACTTCGTGAAGATCTACCGCTAGTGAGGCAAGTCCTTCGTGGGCGATGGCCATGGTGGGATAGACAAGGTTGCTTCTTCGTGGACCCTTCATGGGTGGAGCCCTCCGTGGACTCACGCAACCATTACCCTTCGTGGGTTGAAGTCTCCATCAACATGGATGTAGGATAGCACCACCTATCCGAACCACGGGAAAAACATACGTGTCTCCAATTGCGTTTGAATTCTCCAAACCCTTCCCTTTACATTCTTGCAAGTTGCATGCTTTACTTTCCGCTGCCAATATACTCTTTGCATGCTTGCTTGAATTGTGTGATGATTGCTTGACTTGTCCTAAAATAGCTAAAATATGCCAAGAACTAAAATTGGGAAAAGGTTAAGTTTTTATTTGGTCAAGTAGTCTAATCACGCCCCCCCCCTCTAGACATACTTTCGATCCTACAAGTGGTATCAGAGCCTTGGTCTCCATTTGCTTTGATTTCCATAGCTTTTGGTGGTCATAGCCTTGGTTTCACAACCTAGGAGAGTATGGCGTCTAGCGAGGGAAATTATCACCGTAGAGGTCCTTACTTTGATGGTACTAATTTTGCTAGTTGGAAGCATAAAATGAAAATGCATATTCTTGGACATAATCCCGCCGTTTGGGCTATTGTGTGTGTTGGTTTGCAAGGTGACTTCTTTGATGGGAGAGAACCAAACCGTGAAGCTACCGCGGATGAGTTGAAGATGTTGCAATACAATGCTCAAGCTTGTGATATTCTCTTCAACAGATTGTGCCCCGAAGAATTCAACAAAATCAGCCGTCTTGAGAATGCAAAGGAAATTTGGGACACTTTGATGGATATGCACAAAGGTACCGACGCCGTCAAGGAATCCAAATTGGATGTGCTTCAAAGTCAACTTGACAAGTTCAAAATGAAGGATGGTGAAGGTGTCGCTGAAATGTACTCTAGGCTTGCTCTCATCACAAATGAGATTGTCGGCTTATGAAGTGAAGAGATGACCGATAGATTCATCATCAAGAAGATTCTAAGAGCCTTGGATGGAAAATATGATACCGTGTGCACATTGATCCAAATGATGCCCAATTACAAAGATCTCAAGCCCAACAGAGGTAATTGGAAGAATTGTTGCTCATGAGATGTCACTTAAGGATAAAGAGGAACTTCACAAGAAATCAAGTGGTGCCTACAAAGCCTCACGTGAAGCCCCTACATCATCAAGTGAGAAACAAAATTTCAATGAAGAATTGAGCTTAATGGTGAAAAACTTCAACAAGTTCTACAAGAGTAGAAGCAAAGATAGAAGCTCCAAGTCAAGGTCCTACAATGACAAAAGATCTTCTAGTCGAGAGCGAAACTGCTACAATTGTGGAAGACCCGGACACTATTCCAATGAGTGTACGGCTCCCTACAAGAGAAGAGAAGACTCTCCAAAAAGAAGAAGCAAAAGAGAAGAATCACCACCAAGAGAGAGAAGGAGTAGAGATGATCATTATGAACGAAGACACTCACGGAGAAGCAAGGATTCGGAAAGGAAGGAAAAATCATCAAGGAGCTACACAAAACGAAGACATCAAGCTCATGTTGGTGAATGGGTATCCGGCTCCGACTCCGACAACCACTCTGAGAGAAGTTATCACTCTGATTCCGAATACACTCAAGATGAAGGTGTTGCCGGTCTAGCACTTGTGTCAACCAACTCCTACGATATATTTGACTCACCAAATGAAGGAATTGGAAGATGCTTCATGGCCAAAGGTCCTAAGGTAACACACCCCGAGTATGTTGATTTTAATAGTGATGAAGATGACTTGTTAGGTGATGATGATTTACTTGTTGACAACTCTAGTGATGAATACTATGATGAAACGTCAATTAATCATGCTAATCAAGATAAAACGAATGACAATGATAAGGAGAAGATTGAGGCTCTAACTAAAGAACTAAACACTCTTAAGTTAGCTCATGAAACTATCTTCGAAGATCATCGAGAACTTTTAAGATCTCATGAGAAGTTACGCTTTGAAAAGCTCAATCTTGAGCAAGAGCATGAGTTTTTAAAGGCAATCAATGGTGATCTCCGCAAGAAAAGTTCTTCTTACATTGCCAAGCGTTTACTCTTATCCACTTGCATGCTTCAAGTCAAGTCTAGTAACAATAACAAGAAAGATTCTTCCTCTAGTAGTAACAATGATCATGCTAAATCCAATATTGTTGCTTCTAGTAGTTCTCTTGATTCCACTAATGATTCTCTTAGCCAAGTTACACTTGAGCAAGAAAATAGCTTATTGAAGGGAATTATAGAGAAAGGAGTGTACAAAAGCCTTGCCGGGAGTAAGCAATTCGAGGAAATTGTGCGCAAGCAAGGAAGGCACCGGAAGAATCAAGGTGTTGGTTTTGAACGAAAGTTCAATGCCAATGGAGTTGAGTGGGAAGAAGATCAATACCCCAAGACAAAGTTTGTTCCTCAACAAGAGAAGTATGATCCTTCTTCCTTCAAGGGGACACAAGCTCAAGATGATCTTCCACCACAAGACTACAAGCAAAAAGGCAAGGACAAGCTTCAAGAGGAAATTGATGCATTTGAACAAGCTCCCAAGACCTTAGTCAAGTGGATTCCCAAGACCACTTCAAGTTCCACTTCATCAAGTACGACTACAACTCCAAGGATTCCCATCAAGATGGTGTGGATCCAAAAGAAGAAGAACTAGAGAGTTCTTGAGGGTGACTCCACCAACATACTTCACTCTTATCATTTTCGCAAGAACAAGTGCAATCAACTTCCACATCTTGCACTAGTTCAAGGAGTCACAAACCCTCTTGTTGGTAAGACAAGGGACAAGGTAACCTAAAAGTTTTCATGGACATCATCTTGTGTGTGCATCACTCTATGTCTATGGATATCCTTGTTTGTTCCTTGTGGGACTAACCCGTGTAGGTATTGAAAGTGCAATTCACTCAAATGGATAGCTCCAAGTGATCTACATCAACATTGAGCATCCACATCTTCAACATCTACATGAAGTCATCATCGACAAAACCCAAGGTTAGTTCATCCCTCTTAGGGGGGATATCACATCTAGGGGGAGCTTTACTCTAAGACTTGAGCTAAAGAAACTCTAAAGATGTGATCACAACAATGCTTTATGTAAAAGTGGTAACCCCACTTGAGCTTAAACGATGAGTATGACCTATGATCAAGTGTTCTCACTTGACTCCTAAGTCAATATACTCATATATAGATGACCTAGTCATCGCCAATTGCTTGATAGATGCTAGAATTGGTTGTGCATGCTTTGTCACATATTTCAATTGCCATTTTATTGTGTGAGCATGTTGGTTGCATATTTTACTCATTCGAGGACATCCACTTGTTGTTTTTATTGTTTGGTTTTATTTCCTTTTGCCAAGTGGATGGACAAGAATGCCGAAGAACCTCCTCTAGCTATCTATGCTTTTCTCATCTCAAACTCTATTCATGCTACATCACAAAATTTGATCAAGTCAGATTCGAACCACTCTGTGTGAGGAGCACTCGGAGTCCCCAATTCGTCATAGACTTAAACTTCCAAAACCTCTTTGTGATTCTCGGTCTGACTGATATCCTACTTTCGGTCCTACCAAGATCATTAAGTTGATCTGAATTTTCGATCTCGGTGCAACCGATTTGAACCATTCGGTCAAACCGAGTTGCAATAACTGTATACAGTTTTGCATCTCGGTGCCACCGAGTTCTACCACTCGGTCACACCGACAGGGTCGGGCTATATATAGTCACGGGCAAAAATTTGGAAATTTCTACGAACCCCTTCGCCCGCGCGATAGCTCGCTCCGCCAACATGGTCTCCGGATCGTCTCCTCGCCGCCAGCCGACTCCAGTCACTGGTCTCCATCGCCGTCAACGGAATTCAACCCCGCCATTGCCGCCGTAGCGAGTCTCTGCCGAACTAGGGTATGGACTCGATCTTTGTGCTATCCCCAATCTGATTCCTTGCACATTGTGATCTTATTGTTTCTAGCCACGATTGAAACACTCCTATCCAGTCAATGCGTTCGTAGAATAGGATTGATTCGAAAATTTTAGAGTTAGGTTTCCGCCGAAACCATCTCGGACCCACCGAGTTGAAAAACTCGGTCCCACCGATTTGGCTCATGCCATTGCACAAGTGAGACTCGGTCTGACCGAGAATTACTAATCGGTGTGACCGATTTTGGAACTTTGTGAAACCCTAGCAGTCTCGGTGCCACCGAACTGTGACTCGGTCTGACCGAGTTCACTAGTTTAGGTTCCAAAACTACTTCCGTATCACCGAGTTTAAAAATAGGTAGATCCGAAATGATTTCTGTGGGAAACTAAAACTAAGATTTTGAATCATTCTTTTGCAAAAATCTCTGCATTTTGTGATGCTCATCCACTCTACCTCATCTATAAACTATTCACAGGGTCAGCAATCAGCTTGTTCATCATGTCAGATCAGAGTGACAGCCAGAACCTGTCAGAGCAGCAAGTGCACATGAGTGAGGGCACTAGTCCCTCTAGTTCCTCAGATAAAGGCAGTAGGAGCACTCCTAGTAACTTGCCAAAAGGTGCCACCAGACAGAGGAAGAAGAGAACCTCAGACTTAGAGGATGAATACTATGTGGCAGAGGAAGAGGAAGCCACATCAAAGAAAGTTGTGCTCAAGAAGGAATATGACTCAGCTCAAAGCACAAAGCCAGGATTGAAAGTCAAAAGGCCAGCAGGTAGACAGCCTATGCCAAAGGCCAGAGCCTCAACTCAGATTCCTGAAAAGCCTGCACCCAAAGAGGCTGCTGCAGAAGGGAAGAAGAGGAAGGAGAGGATCAAAAAGAGCACTGCTAGAGTGCTTGGGAGATCCTCAATCATGAGAGATTCTGAAGAGGAAGAGGAAGAAGAGGTTGCTACTCCAGCACCTAAGATACAAAAGCTGATGGGTGATGTTATAAGATCAGGGGCTACTGCATCCAAGCCCAAGGAAGCACCCAAGGCTGCATCAAAGGCCAGGACAGCTCCAAAGAGGAATACAAGGAGCATACCTGCAATTGAGAAGAACAAGGCCCGAGTGCCTGAAGCTGCTGAAGATGATGATGAAGGACAAGTTCTGAGAAAACTCAAGCCCAAGATTCCAGACCACAATGATGCTCATCCTGTGGCTGAGAAAATGAAAATCAGGAGAGATTCAGGGCTCAGGAAGTGGAGAGAAGAAGATCTGTATGCTTCAAGGAGAAGAACTGTTGTTGATTACAGGTTTCACACCAAGGAACAACAAGATTTTTATGAGACAGTGCTGCTAGATAAGAAGCCCGTAGTGTGTGACATGAGATGGGTTGATTGGAAATATATCAAGGAAAACGAAGAACACTATGCTGGAGTGCAAGACAGCTTCAATGCTTGTGGAGTAGCAGACTTTGTTGGGCAGAAGCTCACAAAGTGGAATGAAGAGCTGATCATGCAGTTCTACTCCACAGCACACTTCTATCCAGATGGAAGGATTGTGTGGATGTCTAAAGGTACGAGGTACCAATCAACAGTTGCTGAGTGGGCTCAGCTGATCAATGCCCCAGAAGAGCAGGAAGATGACTTGGATATCTATGCCAAGAAGAAGATGGATCACAACTCTATGTCCAACATGTACAAGGAAATTCCAAACGAGGCACTTGATACTTTCAAGTTTGGGTCTGTACATTATCTTCTGTCAGGGTTGCCAACTATCAATTGGATTTTGAGGCACACTCTGTTGCCCAAGTCAGGTGATCACAAGATGATCAGAAGCCATGCAATCAACTTGCTTCATATCTTTGATGTGCCACAGAAATTCAAAGTCATGAGCCTCATGGTAGAGACCATCAAGAGAATTGCAGCAGATCACAAGAGGAGCTGTGGTTATGCCCCGCAGATCCAGGAGTTGATTAACTCAAAGATGGGCACAGGCACATACTTGTTGGACAAGGAACATTTGCCTATTCATCCAGATTTTGAAGATAATGAAGTTGTGATGAATGAGAATGAACCATCATCAGCTCAAGCACAAGGAAAGAAGGAGAAGGCAAGGAAGGAGAAAGCTGCAAAGATGCCAACTCAAGAGGAGGCATCTGAGTATGTCCTGAAAAACAAGCAAGAGCAGCTTAGTTACTTGATTGTATCCACACTAAGGATTGAGAAAGGACTGGCCACCTTCACTCAGAATCAGAAGAGCTTAGAGAGGATCATAGAACAAAAGTTCTATGACATAGATGTCAAAGTAACAGAGATTCAGTCTGTAGTGGAGCAACTTCAAGATGACATGCAGGAGAGGAGAGGGAAGACTACAACTGATGCATTTGCCAGAGTGCCACGAGCTCAGAGGTCGATTGCAGTGCCAGTTCCTAACACCAGAGCCACCACCTCAGCTCCAACCACAGCACCAGCCCAACCAGCTCCAGCATCTACTTCAGCTCCAACTCCAACCACATCTATAGAAGGCTTCGTCCTTGGAGTGATCCAGACTCCACCACCACCAGAAGATCAAGCCTGAGAGTCGATCTAGCACTATGCATTTTCTAGGAACTTTTTGGTAACTTCTTGCCAAAGGGGGAGAAAAATGTATAGATCATAGGCTTTGAGAGAGAGAGAGAGAGAGTGTTGCTTTTATTCTCTCTTGCTTTATTTGGTGTTTTTCAAACTTTGTTTGCTTTTGGTTGAGATACTTTGATATGCTTGTGAGACATTGATGATCATGTGTTTGATCATAAGCTACACTTATGCATGCTTGATATATCTTATCTATCTTATGTGAGCATTCACTTTCTTTGGTGATGAGTGCATGTATTTCATTCTTATCTTTTTGAGCGCTCCACCAAGATGTATGTGACATGGAAGAGTAACCCATGACTCTAACTCTTTGTGCATTTGCAGTCCAAAGCAAATTTTAAAAATGCACAAATTTAGGGGGAGCTCTTACTTATCACATACTTCTCAAAGCAACGATATATTTCACTCTTATTATTATTTGTCGAAGCTTTGATCTATATGTTGTCATCAATTACCAAAAAGGGGGAGATTGAAAGTGCAACTATCCCTAGGTGGTTTTGGTAATTCATAACAACATATAGCTCATTGAGCTAATGCTATTCCAAGATGATCATTTCAGGAAAGCTCAATGATTGGCATGGCATGGATGGTGAAAGTGGAACCCTCAAAATGCTAAGGACAAAGGATTGGCTCTAGCTCATATGCTCAAGACTCTTCATTTTACATTTTAGTGGTCCAAGATCACATTGAGTCCATAGGAAAAGCCAATACTATCAAGGAGGGATGATGTGTTGCTTAATGAGCCTCTTGCTTCATGTGCTCAATGATATGCTCCAAAATCCTCAGCTACTTTCCCATATCCACATTTGACCTAAACCCTAAACCAAACTTGGCCCTACCAATTCTTTCAACCCGGCGCCACCGAGTTTCACTTGTCATAGCCATTGCCAAACCCTAAGCAAATCGGTTCTACCGATAGGGATCTCGGTCTCACCGAGATGGGATTGCAATCTCTCTGTTTCCTTTTCGTAACTTTTCGGTCTCACCGAAAGAGCGAATCGGTACTACCGAGATTGCATTGTAAACTCTCTGTTTCCTTTTCGTAACATTTCAGTCTCACCAAGAAGAGCGAATTGGTCCCATCGATTTTGCCTGACCAATCCTCCGGTTAGCTTATTACCAAATCGGTCTCACCGAGATTATGTTATGCCCTAACCCTAACCATATCGGTCCTACCGAGTTGCATGTCAGTCCCACCGAAAATCTCTAACGGTCACTAGGTTTACAATTTCGGTCCAACCGAGTTTGTTGATTCGGTCCCACCGAGATTGGTAAATTGTGTATAACGGTTGGATTTTGTTGGGAGGCTATATATACCCCTCCACCTCCTCTTCACTCGTGGAGAGAGCCATCAGAACACACCTACACTTCCAACTCATATGTTCTGAGAGAGAACCACCTACTCATGTGTTGAGGCCAAGATATTCCATTCCTACCATATGAATCTTGATCTCTAGCCTTCCCCAAGTTGCTTTCCACTCAAATCTTCTTTCCACCAGATCCAAATCCTATGAGAGAGAGTTGAGTGTTGGGTAGACTATCAGTTGAAGCACAAGAGCAAGGAGTTCATCATCAACACACCATTTGTTACTTCTTGGAGAGTGGTGTCTCCTAGATTGGCTAGGTGTCACTTGGGAGCCTCCGACAAGATTGTGGAGTTGAACCAAGGAGTTTGTAAGGGCAAGGAGATCGCCTACTTCGTGAAGATCTACCGCTAGTGAGGCAAGTCCTTCTTGGGCGATGGCCATGGTGGGATAGACAAGGTTGCTTCTTCATGGACCCTTCGTGGGTGGAGCCCTCCGTGGACTCGCGCAACCGTTACCCTTCGTGGGTTGAAGTCTCCATCAACGTGGATGTAGGATAGCACCACCTATCTGAACCACGGGAAAAACATACGTGTCTCCAATTGTGTTTGAATTCTCCAAACCCTTCCCTTTACATTCTTGCAAGTTGCATGCTTTACTTTTCGCTGCCAATATACTCTTTGCATGCTTGCTTGAATTGTGTGATGATTGCTTGACTTGTCCTAAAATAGCTAAAATCTGCCAAGAACTAAAATTGGGAAAATGTTAAGTTTTTATTTGGTCAAGTAGTCTAATCACCCCCCCCCCCTCTAGACATACTTTCGATCCTACACAAACTCAGAAGTGGAAAGCACCATGAATCGTAGGCGCCACCGGGCCGTACTCCATGACGCTTGTTTCTCACCAGAGGCATTTGATGCCTTCTATTCTGGAGAGGCGTACCTCCGAGCTGCTCAAGATGGTCTAGCCAGAGCCACGGATCAGTATGTAAAGGATATACGGGTAAGTAAATCTGACGACTTATATGTATCAGTAGCCCCTGAGACATGAAACAGTTAGCAGAACTGATTTAAGGATCATCTTTATTGTGCAGGTTCTTACAGAGAAGAATACTAGGCTGTCATAGGAGCTAGAGGAATGCAAGACCCAACTACGAGCTGCTGTGGCCGCATTGTAGGAACCGAAAAAGTCCCCTACTGGTAACATTTACTTTAAAGAATGATGGTTACCATATAATGTGCGGCATGGCTGCAGATCTAACAACAGATGTTGCAGATGAATCCGGAGAAAATCCGGAGGACCAGCATGTTATGCGACAGCTAGAGGCTGGCAAACGCGTGCTGACTGAGGTTAGGCGGGAGAAAAACAATCTCCAAGATGCCAATATTAAGCTGAGCATGGAACTAAAAGACGTTCAGGGCCAGCTTGCAGACTCCGAGAAGGAGAATAAGCATCTTCGGCGCGGCATTTTTAGTAAGTGCTTGAACGAATCCTTTTAAAGGAGTTCGGCGAAGAAGCCGACTAATAGCGTTATGTCTGTAGGTATGCTGACAGGTCGTCCTGCGGAGGAAATGCCCGGGTCTGCGGGTAATCTTCTATCGGAGTTGTCACATCTGCACGAACAAGTTCGGCAGGTGATGCAGGGTGTTGCCCAGGCCTTGTGGCCATCCATCTCCCTACCAGAGGGCATTGCAGAGCTTGCGGAGAAGCTCAAGGGAGCACGGCGGCGCTTCCGATTATGGAAGATATCAGCCTGCCGACAGGGTGCTAGAGAAGCCTGGGCCATGGTGAAGACGCGGTATACCAAGGTAGACCCAAATCACATGGCCGAGGTCGGACCTGTGGGGCCCGACGGAAAAGAGATCCCCGTTAGCTTAGTTTATGGGCAAGCAGAATTAGCCGCAAAGTATTCCCAATAGGATTGTAAGCTAGACCGCCTGTTGGATGGTATAGAAGAGGAATTTAGTCAGTCTGCATGACTATGTAATGAAAGTGACATGTATAATGCCTTCTAGCCGGATTGTAGATCATTTGTCTTGGCAGACCTTTTCGCTTCAACCTTGGGACCCGATAGTCCGGAGTGTATCCGAATACCCGCATAGTTATATAAGAACCGGGGCATGTGTGGAGAATAGGCGTAGGGGTCATAAGTGCTTGAACAGACAAGTGCCCAACTAGTTATGTTATATTACATGGGTAGTAAGAAACATCTTCCAGGGAGAATAGTTCCGTTAAGGGTTCCTTTCCCTGGGTAAGCATGCCCTAAAGTGCATGTCCGGACCGCGATAGGAAACGCAGGAAAACATCTGGGGGTGGGTATGGAAAATAACTAAAAATCATCTTTTGTTCACCGACCGAATATTCCCTTAATAATGCTAGCTTTCGGCTTCACCCAGTATGAGGTACACATCCGGCTGACCCGACAGTAACAATCACAGAGGTGCTCCCCTTATGCCCTAGCCGAATTAATGGGAACATAGGGCATAAATACAAGAGCCAGGCAACCCAGCTTGGCCAAAACTTAAGTCATATCGATTCATATAATGGCGAAAAATGTACATGTGGAAGCATAACACATGTGCGGGGCACAAGGCCCAAATAAATAATTAAGCTTCTGTGAAAGAAGCCCCCAGGTATGATGAGCGATGTTGGCGCATCTATAATGTGCAAGCGAGGTACAAGTTGGCCCTTGAAGGCCTAGAGAAAGAATAAAATAAAGGAAGGAAGAAAAACAAGACAGATTATGTATATGCAAAAAATGGACAAAGGGAGGGGACGAACATAGAGTCCGGTGCTAGGCGTAGAATCTTTGGAGCCTGGCCGCGTTCCATGGGTTCGGCTCGAGTCGACTAGTCGATGCATCCCGCAGTCGGTACGCTCCACCAGTCAGAACTTGGTCAATAATGAAGGGACCTTCCCATTTGGGCTCAAGCTTGTTCTTTTTCTTATCCGGCAGGCGTAGAACTAGTTCGGCAATGTTATAAGTTTTGGCCTGTACTTCTCTGCTTTGGTATCTGCGAGCATGTTGCTGATAAAATGCGGAACGGGCTTTGGCTACATCGCGCTCCTCCTCCAGGGTGTCCAGACTATCCTGCCGATCGAGCTCGGCTTCTCTTTCTTCGTACATTCACACTCGAGGTGAGTCATGAATTATGTCACAGGGCAAGATTGCCTCTGTGTCGTACACCATAAAGAAGGGTGTACATCCGGTACTACGATTCGGCGTGGTCCGCAGCCCCCAGAGTACGGAGTCGAGCTCCTCTACCCAGTGCGTGTTAGACTCCATTAAGGAACGCACTAATCTAGGTTTAATGCCGCTCATTATAAGACCATTTGCTCGCTCGACTTGACCGTTGGTTTGTGGGTGATAGACTGAAGCATAATCGAGCTTAATGCCCATTTTGCTGCACCAGAGTTTTACCTCATCGGCTGTGAAGTTTGTGCCGTTGTCAGTGATGATGCTGTGGGGGATGCCATAATGGTGTACGACGCCAGATATGAAGTCTATCACTGGTCCGGATTCAGTTGTTTTAACAGGTTTGGCCTCTATCCATTTGGTGAATTTATCCACCATGACCACTAAGTATTTTTTCTTGTGGGTTCCCCCTTTAAGGGGTCCAACAATGTCAAGCCCCCAGACTGTGAAGGGCCACGTAATGGGGATTGTTTGGAGGGCGGTGGGTGCATGTGGCTTTGATTTGCAAAGAGCTGGCAACCGGCGCAATGTTGGACCAAGTCCTGTGCATCTGCCCGGGCCGTTGGCCAATATAATCATGTACGGAAGGCCTTGCTTACAAGAGCCCGAGCTGCGGCATGGTGACCGCCGAGTCCGGCGTGGATTTTTGCCAAAAGGTTCCGCCGTTCCTCTTCGGAGATGCACCTTTGAAGGACTCTGGTAGTACTTTTTTTGTACAATTCTCCCTCGTGGACCCTGTAGGCCTTAGATCGCCGCACTATGCAGCGTGCCTCATTTTGGTCCTCCGGAAGTTCCTGCCTAGTTAGGTAGGCCAAGAATGGTTCTGACCACGGGGCGATAATGGCCATTATTACGTGGGCTGAAGGTGTTATTTCGGTGGCGGAGCCTCCGATTGTGTCAGAGTATTTGGTATCGGGCATTTTCGCCGGGTCCGGACAATTGTTACCGGTGTCCCCTTCCCATACTACGGATGGCTTGAACAGCCTTTCCAGAAAAATGTTGGGGGGGCCCGCGTCGCATTTTGCGCCGATGCGGGCGAGGATATCCGCCGCTTGATTGTTTTCCCGAGCCACATGGTGAAATTCGAGTCCCTCGAACCGAGCTGACATTTTTAGGACGGCTTTTCGGTAGGCCGCCATTTTCGGATCCTTGGCGTCAAAGTCTCCGTTTATTTGGGATATTGCAAGGTTTGAATCCCCACGCACCTCCAGACGTTGAATGCCCATGGAAACTGACATCCGAAGACCATGCAACAAAGCTTTGTATTCGGCTGCATTGTTGGAGTCTGTATACAATATTTGCAGTATGTACTGAACGGTATCTCCGGTTGGGGACGTCAGGACGACGCCAGCCCCTAGACCAGCCAACATTTTAGAACCGTCGAAGTGCATGATCCAATTGGAGTATGCACCGTACTCTTGAGGGAGTTCGGCCTCCGTCCATTCAGCGACAAAGTCGGCCAATACTTGCGACTTAATGGCCCTTCGAGGTTTGTATGTTATGTCAAACGGGAGGAGCTCAATGGCCCATTTAGCAATCCGGCCCGTAGCGTCGCGGTTGTTTATAATATCATTAAGTGGCACTTCCGAGGCTACTGTAATCGAACTCTCTTGAAAGTAGTGTCGCAGCTTCCGGAATGCCATGAATACCGCATAGGCTATCTTTTGATAACGTGGGTACCATGATTAGCATGGAGTGAGGACAGTGGATACATAGTATACCGGCTTTTTGAGAGGGAATTTATGTCCGGCAACTTCTCGTTCAAGAACAAGCACTGCGCTTACAACTTGATGAGTTGCCGCAATGTACAACAGCATTGGTTCACCGATGATTGGCGCGGCCAGGATTGGGTTGGTTGCCAAAATGGCCTTTATTTCTTCCAATCCGGCTGTGGCAGCGTCCGTCCACTCAAAGTGTTCAGTGCGCCGAAGGAGCCGATAAAGGGGTAAAGCCTTTTTCTCCTAAGCGGGAGATAAAGCGGCCTAGAGCCGCCATGCATCCAGTTAACTTCTGGATTTGTTTGAGGTCTGTTGGGTAGCCAACTGTGACAAAGCTTGGATTTTGGCCGGATTAGCTTCAATACCTCTACTGGAGACAATGAAATCCAGGAGCTTTCCGGCTGGTACACCGAAAACGCATTTTTCTGGATTGAGCTTGATGTCGTATGTTCGGAGGTTGTCGAATGTGAGCTTCAAGTCATCTATCAAAGAGTCGATGTGCTTGGTTTTGACGACCACATCGTCTACGTATGCCTCTACTATTTTGCCGATTTGTTTCTCCAGACATGTCTGAATCATGCGCTGATATGTTGCGCCGGCGTTTTTTAGCCCAGAAGGCATTGTGTTGAAACAGAAGGGATCGTATGGTGTGATGAATGCCGTTGCGGCTTGGTCGGACTCCACCATCTTGATTTGGTGGTAACCGGAGTATGCGTCGAGGAAACACAATGACTCGTGTCCTGCGGTGGCATCGATAATTTGATCGATGCGGGGGAGGGGAAGGGATCCTTTGGGCAAGCTTTATTGAGGTCCTTGAAATTGACACAAAGGCGCCAGGATTTATCCTTCTTTGGTACCATCACCAAGTTTGCTAGCCAGTCCGGGTGTTTTATTTCTCTAATGAATCCGACCTCCAATAACTTGGCTAGTTCCTCTCCCATGGCTTGTCTCTTAGGTTCAGAGAAATGCCGAAGAGCCTTCTTGACCGGCTTGAATTCCTTTAGAATATTGAGGCTGTGCTCGGCCAGCCTGCGTGGGATTCCTGGCATGTCTGAAGGGTGCCAGGAAAAAATGTCCCAGTTCTCGCGTAGGAACTCTCGTAGTGCGGCATCTACGTCAGGGGTTAATTGTGCCCCGATGGAAGCTGTTTTTGTAGGGTCCATTGGATGGACTTGGAATTTGACTATTTCATCCACCGGTTTAAAGGTGGTGGACTTGGATCTCTTGTCGAGTATCACATCGTCCCTGTTCACCGTGGAGCACAGCGCAGTCAGTTCCTCAGCCGCTAGGGCTTCGGATAATGCCTCGAGGGCCAGTGCGGCTGTCTTGTTTTCGGTGCGGAGTGCTATGTCCAGATCACTAGCAAGAGTGATAATTCTGTTGGGCCCGGGCATTTTGAGCTTCATGTACCCGTAATGGGGTATGGCTTGGAAGATTGTGAACGCCTCCCACCCTAACAGGGCATGGTAACGGCTACTAAACGGGGCCACTTGGAATGTAATCTCTTCGGACCTATAATTCTCCGGCGTGCCAAACACCACATCTAGTGTGATTTTGCCTGTACAACGCGCTTCCCGACTGGGGATTATTCCTCTAAAGGTTGTGCTGCTTCGCTCGATGCGGTTCTAGTCTATTTCCATTTTTTGAAGGGTTTCCTCATAGATGAGGTTTAATCCGCTGCCACCGTCCATGAGTACCTTGGTGAGTCGAAATCCGTCCACAATTGGACTGAGGACTAGTGCGGCTAGTGCTCGGGCTATTTGAAATTTAGGTTCATCACTGGCATTGAAGGTAATAGCCGCGTCACTCCATGGATTTATTGCTGCTACGTGGCAGATTTCAGCCATGGTGCGGAGTGTTCGCTTGCGCCTATTATTTGACGCAAATGTCTCAAAGACTGTTAACACCGTATTGTTATCCACGGGATGGTGCTCTGTGGCATTTGGGATAAGAAGATCCTCACCACTTCTGGCCACCTGCCGGAGTATCCAACATGCTCTAAGGTTGTGCGTTGGTATTGTATCCGCTGTACTATGAATTTTGCAGTGTCCATTGAGCCATCCCTCCAGTACGGTTCCATGCCCTATAGAGGGTTTTTGCTTTTTGGTAGTTGACCCAGGTGTCTTTTGATAGTGCACCCTTTTATTTCGGACTGGGTTCGTATTTAGGGCCGGATTATCCCAAAAGTTTGTTTCGGTTTTCCAAGCACTTTCCATCACACAGTACATTCGTACTATGGACGCCAAGTCAGCGAAGCGTGATATCTCACGGCGATTTATGGCGTTAAGGATTCCCTTGTCCGTGCAATTATTGCAGAAAAATAAGATTGTGTCTTCCTCGCGATAGTCCTTAACCTTGTTCATCGCAAGGAGGAATCTGGCCCAATAGTGATGTACTGTTTCCTAGGGCTCTTGCCTGATGTGGGAAAGATCGCTTATGTTTGTGTGGGTGGGTGGTATTGAATCCGCACCCTTACCCGTTCTAGGATCTAGGGCCCCAGGAATTTCAAGTTTTGGAAATTCTGGTTCCGGGGTGTTGCCCGATAATCCTGGCCCGCTGCCTGACTCTAAGTTCCGGGATTGGATGATGTCCTCCCAAAAACGGGTATCCGGCTCGGAGAGCTCAGGAATCTGGACATAGTTGGTCCTCAATATGGAGGAGAGGTCGCCACATTGTTCCTCCACCACTGCAATATGATGGGTGACCGGCAGGGAGTTAATCTCCCTTTGATCGGGTTTAAGCCCAATCCGATCATAGTCCGTAGCGACTCCCAGGGCGGCGATGTCATCTAAGAGCTTGTTTATGGAGGCGAGCTCCACCGGATCCATCTGTTCGGCGAGTGCCGACTTAACGTGGAGGCTGTTTCCGATGACCCGAGAAGTCATCGTCGGCGCGGCAGCCGAACAGGCGGTCATGATGAAACCGCCTAGCCGGAGAGTTTGGCTGACAGCCAAAGCTCCCCCAACAGTAATACCGTCCTTCTAGCGATGTCATAGAGGAACTCTCAATGAAAGCACCAATGTCAGTGTCAAAACCGGCGGATCACGGGTAGGGGGTCCCGAACTGTGCGTCTAAGGCAGATGGTAACAGGAGGCAGGGGACACGATGTTTTACCCATCGGGCCCTCTTGATGGAGGTAAAACCCTACGTCCTACTTGATTAATATTGATGATATGGGTAGTACAAGAGTAGATCTACCACGAGATCAGAGAGGCTAAACCCTAGAAGCTAGCCTATGGTATGATTGTATGTTATTGTGTCCTACGGACTAAAACCCTCCGGTTTATATAGACACCGGAGGGGGCTAGGGTTACACAAGGTCGGTTGCAAAGGAGGAGATACACATATCCGTATTGCCTAGCTTGCCTTCCACGCCAAGTAGAGTCCCATCCGGACACGAGACGAAGTCTTCAATCTTGTATCTTCATAGTCCATCAGTCAGGCCAAAGGATATAATCCGGCTATCCGGATACCCCCTAATCCTAGACTCCCTCAGCGGGGTTGACTCAGAATAGACCGGCAAGCGGCGCATAAAATACTTGTGAAGAACTTCCCTTAAACTTCGTCTTCTTTTTGTTCTATTTTCCTTCAACGCGCAAGAAGCAAAGACTAGTGCCCGGTAGATGAATTGATTTTTGGTCTTCCCGTACTGTGCCCTTGATGCCTCATTTTCTCGTTTGCTGACTTGCTGCTGTAGTGGAACTTGGAAGCTGGCCGGCTGCAGCCACAACGGCGGCTCGACAGGGAGGTGGACTGGCCGCGCAAGCCAAGGATGAGGCGGGCTGCAATAGAGATCCGGCTCAACTCGGAGTAGCCCAAGGCGGCGGGTTGAGGACGCTGACCTGAAGCGGAGTCACAGTTGGCGGTTCAACAAGGCCATGGTGCCAGCGGCTTATTGACGAGGTTGAGCTTGATCGATTCGAGATGGAGGCTTGAACGGCGCGAGGTTTGGCAGAGGGGGAGGCGACTACGGCTCGACCGGGGCGGCCCAAGGCAGACGGCGGAGCGGGCGAAGGCGACGGCCGTTCGGAGTGGTGGCTCAGAGGTGCCCAGCGGCTGAGGCGGCTCAAAGTATAGCCTAGGAGCCGGTCAGCGCGCCCGCAATGGCGACTTGCGGTAGGTGACCTGAGGAGAGTCAGGCACCGCGGCGACTGGCGATGGTAACTTGCCAGCGGTGGCGCGCTAGTGGAGGCCAGCAGGTGGACGCGAGGTCCGCGCGCTGGCGGCTCGGCACGTGGTTACGGTCAGCAGAGACCGAATCCAACCCCCGTCCCAGTCTTCGTATGATTCGTTCTTGGTTTTGATTCCCGCGTCGTATCTTCCGGATCGTGTTTTTTTTCTCTTATGGTAATTTTCCCTTGAGGATTTGAGTACTTGCATACTTGCATCAAGTACCCTGTCAATTTTGTGTGATGGTTCATCTTCATCTGAGCTCGGGATTTGAAGTGAACTCGCATATGTCAGATGCTCTGGATGCAATCTGCTTCGTGCATAGCTCCAAAAATAAACAATGAGGATATAATTTGTAGCGACTTTGCAACGCAAAAAAATCCTTTCCGACTTGGCTTCTAGCAGCGACACAGTGAAAAATCGATCTGATTTTGATGGGTCGTTCGGGTGCGCACAGTGCAACCCTAACTTCTCTTCAACTTGTATTCCCAGATCTAAAGTTTAAACCTGTGCGACTGTTTCATGCGGGTTGCAAAGTTAATCATGTTCCAGATCACAAATAATGAACTTGTCAGTTCTTCCTCATCCGACAAAAATCGCGAGCTTCTCGAACCCTAGGAGAGATCCCTCCAAGAACTCATCACCACCATGCGCAAGCCCCACGTGGGTGCCAACTGTCGTGGATTTGTCATGGCAGATGTCCTAGTGTGAGGACTTAGTCGTGAGGCCAACGCATCTATGTGGTAGCTTGAGAGGGGTTGATCGGGACGAGAGAGGAAACACACAAGACAAGAATTTAGACAGATTCGGGCCCCGGGAAACATCATCCGGTAATAGCCCTACATGCTATTTGTGGCTAGGTCTCATTATGATCCTCATGGAGTCGTCGCGTAAGCCATCTCTCCTTATTGATTCTAGCCCTAAATATTATCTTCCGTCCCTCTTGGGGTGCCTTGCCCCTCCTTATATATGTTGAAGGGGCGGGTTACATGACTAGTCCTAGTAGGTTTAGGATTACTCTATAAGTGGAGTCCTAGTCTTGCTTCCTTTGTAAGGGACTATTCCTTATGCTTTCCTCTTAAGCCAGCCCACCATCACATGAACCGGCCTGCTGGGCCTTGGGCCTTGTTGTCCATCTGACCCACCCATCGGGTCTCCGATGAATCGTAAACCGCCAGGTCCAAGCGGGTCACCAGTGAGTGGCCAAGCTCCAGCCGGGTCATACACCCGGCCGTTTATACCGCGGGTTATATTCCTGACAACACTCTTAATATTGATCCCAAGTTTAAACCGGTCAAGCAATTTCTTCGTCGCTTCAATGAAGAGAGGCGTAAGGACATTGGTGAAGAGGTAGGCCGGCTCTTGGCGGCTAGGTTTATTATAGAGGTGTTTCATCCTGAGTGGTTGGCTAACCCGGTGCTGGTACTTAAGAAGAACGACACTTGGCGTATGTGTGTGGACTACACGGATTTAAACAAGGCTTGTCCAGCTGATCCTTTTGCTCTCCCTCGTATTGATAAGATTATCAATGCTACGGCGGGTTGTGAGCGTTGAGCTTTTTGGATGCTTATTATGGTTATCATCAGATCAAAATGGCAGTTAAGGACCAGGAGAAGACGGCTTTCATAACTCCATTTGGAGCCTTCTTCTATGTGTCTATGCCTTTTGGGCTCAAGAGTGCCCGGCGACTTATCAGAGATGTGTGCGGAATTGCCTTCATAATCAGATTGGGCGCAATGTTCATGCTTATGTGGATGATATTGTGGTGAAATCCAGAAAGAAGGAGACATTGATAGACAATTTGAAGGAAACCTTTGATAATATCCGGGTTTATAAAATGATGCTTAACCCGACCAAGTGTGTTTTTGGTGTGCCGACAGGCAAGCTCTTGGGCTTTCTGGTGTCTAATAGGGGCATTGAAGCTAATCTGGAGAAGATCAAAGCCATCACTTCTCTGGCTAAACCGGTGTGTGTCAATGATGTGCGATGTTTGACGGATCGTATTGCGGCATTAAGCCGGTTCATAAGCCGGGTTGGGGGAGAAGGCTATCCTCTGTATCAGATGAGGAAAAAGATGGATAATTTTGTCTGGAGTGATGCTGCTAATGCAGCGTTTGAGGACTTAAAGAAGCAGCTAGCTGAGCCACCTGCTCTGGCTGCTCCTATTGATAAAGAGCCATTGTTGTTGTACATGGCTGCCAATGCCCGGGCTGTCAGCGTGGCTATTATGGTGGAACAGAAGGAGGCAGGCAAGGAATATCAGGTTCAAAGGTCGGTTTACTACATCAGCGAGGTACTTATTGAGTCCAAGCAGAGATATCCGCACTGGCAGAACCTTGTATACGGTGTGTTCATGGCCAGTCGGAAGCTTAAGCAATATTTTCTGGGTCATCCCATCACTATGGTTAGTTCTGCTCCTTTAGGTGACATTATTCAGAACAGAGAAGCCATAGGTCGGATAGCCAAGTGGGCCATTGAGCTTGGTCCTCATGGTTTGAAACATATGCCTCGCATGGCCATCAAGTCTCAAGCGCTGGTGGATATCATCAATGACTAGACAGAGCTGCAGATGCCTGAGGAAAAGCCAGATGGCATGTATTGGACTATTCACTTTGATGGGTCCAGGCAATTGGAGGGCTCGGGGGCTGGAGTTGTGCTCGCTTCCCCTCGAGGTGATAAATTTTGTTATGTTCTCCCTTTGATGTTCCCTTGCACTAACAATGCAGCTGAATATGAGGCCTTGCTCCACGGTCTTCGGATGGCTAAGGATATGAACTTAAGCCGGGTTAGGTGCTTTGGTGACTCAAATTTGGTGGCTCAACAAGTCTCTGGTACTTGGGATTCTAAGGATCCACTCATGGCGGCTTATCGACGAGAAGTGGATGTTATTGCTAGTCACTTCAAAGGTTATCAAGTTGAGCATGTTGATCGGAGAAAAAATGAAGTGGTTGATGCCTTAAGCCGGTTGGGTTCTCAACGTAAACCGGTGCCGCCTAATTTTTTTCTTGACGTTTTGCATAACCCATCGGTCAAGTTACCTACACAGGAGGACTTGGCTATTCCTGACCCAGAAGCTCAGTTGGTGGCATCTCTTCATGTAATTCCTGATTGGACAGTCCCTTATTTGGCTTATATGACTCGGGGCGAGTTACCTGAGGATGAAAGCTTAGCCAGGCAGATAACCCGACGGTCTAAGTCAATGACAATTGTCAATGGAGAGCTGCATCACCGCAGTGTTACAGGGGCCTTTCAACGTTGTGTTTCTCTAGAAGAGGCCCGTGAGATCCTGCGTGAGATTCATGAAGGAGACTGCGGTCATCATGTCGGTTCAAAGTCTCTTGTGGCTAAAGCTTTTCGTCATGGGTTTTATTGGCTAACATCTCATACGGATGCTGAAGACCTGGTCAGCAGGTGTGATGGATGTCAGAAATTTTCACGACGAGCCCATGTGCCGGCTCAAGAATTGAAGAATATTCCAATTACTTGGCCGTTTGCAGTTTGGGGGCTTGATATGGTTGGACCTTTCAAATGATCCAAGAATAAGAAGACCCACCTTTTGGTGGCGGTTGATAAGTTCACTAACTGAGTAGAGGCAGAGCCAGTCAGTAAGTGTGATGCAGCAATGACGGTTCAATTCATGAAAAAGGTGATCTTCCGTTTTGGCTTTCCACACGGCATTATAATAGACAATGGCACTAATATCTCCAAGGGTGCTATGGAAGAATTTTGTCAACGTGAGCATATCCGGCTTGATGTATCATCGGTGGCTCACCCCCAATCTAATGGTCAAGCTGAGAGAGCTAATCAAGATATCCTTAAAGGCATCAAACCCCAGCTTATGGTTCCCTTACAGAGGACGCCGGGTTGTTGGGTGGAGTTACCTTCCGTGTTATGGAGCATTAATACCACCCCCTACGGGTCTACGGGTTACACGCCTTTCTTTATGGTTTATGAAGCAGAGGCGGTTCCCCCTAGTGACATCCTTCATGACTCATCTTGTGTGGCGGCTTATGTTGAAGCTGACAATGAAGAACAACATTAGGAAGCACTTGACCTATTGGATGAGGAACATGACATCGCGGCGGCTCGTTTGGCGATTTACCAGTAAGATCTATGCCGTTACCAAACCAGAACTTTCCAAGAAGGCGATCTGGTCCTCCGGCTTATCCAGGATTAGACTGATATGCACAAGTTATCCCCACCTTGGGAAGGACCCTTTGTGGTCAGCAAGAATCTGAACAATGGATCCTATTACCTTATCGATGTTCGAGACCACAAGGACTCACGCACGTCGGAGGAAGAGACCCGCCGGCCGTGGAATATTGCTCATCTTCGGCCTTACTACCCTAGAGCCACTAGCTCTTCTGATGTACATATTTTTGACAATGTATATATTATGATCAATATAATAAACCGGCATCCCTACTAAAGCAGGGCCTCTATCGTTTTTTCTTTAAAACAACGAGTTTTTGGTCACTTGGGGGCTTTTGCTTTATAGAGCAAAGTTATGATTACCCTTTGATCCGGCTTATTGGCCACAAAAAAACTTGGGGGCTTCTACCCAGGTTAACAGGGACCAAAGAGAGTCTGTTGCAAAAGCACAACTCAAACATAGGCGCCCATTGAGCACAGCTCAAAAATATTGCTTGGGGGCTCCTTGTTCTAAAGAACAAAGAGTTTTCATAACCCTTGTAATAGGCTTAAAAGCCAGGCTTGGAAGCTAGGTGTATTCACCTAAAACCCTGGGTTATCCCGCCTTTTTAAGTCTGCCACTCCACCCAGGTAATCCTGGAATGACCCGCCGTACTTTTGACAAGTCAATCTTATACAGACCCTGAACTTGTCAAAGTTAAAACGACGATTGGCTGTGTGAGGTCTGGCTTATAAGGTATAAAGGTTTAACTCAGCGGCTGTGCGGCCCGTGAAAGCACTTGAGTTTTAGGCCTTGGGGGCTACTGGAGTTGTTCTATATAGTTCTTGGAAGTTTACAGAACATTCCATTCTAGTATGTTCAATAAACTTGGCGGCTAAGGGAAGAATATTTATGCAGAGTTAACAACATTTACCTCATATCGCTCCTTCATCATATGCAGTAAACTGACTTCATAGTCACGGTTTGTGTACAAACAGTTTAAAAACCCAGAATAAATATCTTGGGCACTGAGGTGGGCATAGCTTTCCAAGTTTGCCTTCCACTTCCCTTTGTCAACAACAGAAAATTCTTCTTTGTCACTATCTTTTGATAGAGCAGTGGGGTTGCCTGGGGCTGTATAACTAACACCAGTGACCATAACATCGTCAGTGTTGTCATCAGCAACTTTCGTTACGCTTGGGTTTATCATCATCAATCATCGGGTCAACTTCCATATGTTCAACTGAGATTTCATGATCTTGCGGTGCCGGATCATCAAGAATAGCTTCAGTATTTGGATTAGACTGTTTCGGGGTCTTATCCGGATCAGTTGGAATGCTGTCATCAGCCGGCTTATTCACTTTGGCCCGTTTACTGGCTCTGGCTTGGGCCCTGACAATAATAAGTGTAGATCAGGTCAGTACAAAGATCAAGTATAGATATGAAGGGTCAATTGAATATGCTTACCCAGGAACAGTTCTGAGAGTTGGAATTTGTGTTCCTGTTGATTCGCCAGAGGAAGAATGATAAGTTCCCTGATAATTTGAATCAGGCAGATTAAGAGGTTGTCAGAAGTAACCCGCCTTGGGATAACATGTGTCAGAAGTATAAGACACCTCTGGGTGGCATTTACGAACCAGCGTGTTCGGTAAACCGGAAGAAGTTACCACATGGTCGATGTGCCAGGTTGTGCGGCGAGCTTCGTGTTGATGTTTCTTCAAAATAAAGTTTGGATCCAAGTGAGCTAGAGGGTGAGAAAATCTTACTTTCCGGCTTGCTTGTCGGGTTTTCTGTGTGGGCAGAGTTTCTGAGCCAGATGAAAGAATAATTACCTTTGCATCACTTGCACGACTAGCTTCAGCATCATCCTGATAATAGTCATTGTCAATGAGGTGTATGAAAAAGGAGCCAAGTGAGTCAAGTTCTACCTCTGACTCCGGGTTATCATTGTCATCATCAATGTTTAACTCGGTAGATTCGGCGGTTTTCCTCTTGGCGGGCTTCTTGGCCTTGGTCTTGGGACGAGCTGTTTTGGCCGGTTTATCCTGCGGCTTCTTCTTCCAGAACGGATCATCACCCTGTTAAAAATTGAAAAGATAGTAAGGGAGTGCCAAGAGTATGGATTAAGCAGGAGTTAGGCAAAAATTATAGCTGGTGGTTTATTTGAAGCGCAAAACAGACTAAGCCCCGTCTTGCTGCACTTGGCCACCGGTTCATTCAGCATTTTCTTGACGGCTTTAGTAATTTCAGCATCAGTCAGCTGAATATCAGTGTGGCGTTGAGGATCTTTCACGTCCCCTGTGTATCCACACATTAAACCGGGGCGACGGCTTAAGGGCAAAATATTCCAAGAGACCCAGCAACGGACAAAGTCAACGCCTGTTAAACCATTCGCCACAAAGGCTCTCAGATTTGAAAGCTGTGGTGCATACTTGGCCCGTTCGTTTGCAGTGAGTCTCTGGGGGAGTGGATGTGTACTGATAAGCCGGTGAGCTCGGTAACCCGGCAGAGGATTCTCACTAGCTGGAGATGTATCTTGGCACTAGAACCAAGTTTGATTCCAGCCCTTAGGGTGGCTATGATGGTTAGCATGAGGAAAGCTGGCATCTTTTCTCTTTTGGATTGAAACCCCGCCAAGTTCAGTATTGGGCCCGTCCACAAATTCTGTATGGCAGTTTAAATAGTAAAAATCTCTGAACAGTTCGACCATGGGATCTTCTTGCAGGTAAGCTTCACAGAACACTTGAAAATTGCAAGTATTGGATACAGAGTTAGGTCCAATATCTTGAGGGTGAAGTTGGAGGAAATGAAGCACATCACGGAAATTTTTTGATCCAAGAGGGCTGAATCCTCGACTTAGGTGGTCAACAAAAATGATCACTTCCACTTCCTTGGGTTCAGGAGGATTTTCAGGACCGGGGGCTCTCTAGTGGATGTCTTCCTTTTTGGCTAAAGCGCCAGTGGCAACATACCCGTTCAGTTCTTCTGTAACCCGGGATTGAACCCAGTTGGAAGAATAAAAGGACTTGGCCATTTATCCAATAAGCCTGAAAGAAGGTTTGTGCCGGTTTAAAGATTCATGGTTAATCCGTTAAAGGTTAAAAGGCAGAAAGTGTTGGGGGCATGCATAAGTCTTAAACCAGAGATTGACATCATCAAGTTGCAGAGATGAGCAATTGGCGGTTTAAGAGGGGAGTAATGGTACTGTCGGCGTTCTGGGAACGGGGGTCCCCAGACTTGCCTGCCTGCGGCCTGTGGCGTGGCTCAAATGGGGGGCCAACATGGCCCATCTTCATTAGCACAAGACTCAAGACCCTCGCGAGGGGCCAAGCCTCGCGAGGCGGACGACACGGCGCATCCTCAGGCGCAGCCTCCTCAGGCTAGCTCGCGAGGAGATGGAGATATCAAGGCGGGGTACCTCGCGAGGTGCCCGTGACGCAAGCCATGACGATCGAGGGTGCCAGGCGGGCGCCAGTGCACGCAGCGTCCTTCTTTCCTCTTTGGTGCAAAGGTTGCAAGCGCAGCCGCGGAGTACCGTGGCATCAGGAAAAGGTTGCCATTTTGGTGCAACGAGACCAGGACCAAGCGGACCACGAGACGGAGGCCACCATGGAGCCCAGCACGACGTCACCGCAGAGTCTTTCGCAGGCGAAGACCACCTTTTGTCAGGATAAGTGTACTTGTTGTCCCCCTTCAAATTAGCCCACCATTGTTGGCGCCCTTCCCGCTCAATATTTGGGAAGAGGCCCAGGGCCTTCGCCTATAAATAGGGGCCGGTCACCCACATTGCAGGGGGTTCGATCGGTCGGCGATCAGTTCATAGAAGGGGTTCGTCCCGTTTGGTCTGTTCGCAGAGTTAGTTGGTCCGGCTAGCAAGTAGAGAGAGAGAGAGAAGGTGACTGAACTCCTCCCAGCAGTTCATCACCCCAGCCAAGAACAGACCCTCGCGAGGCTGTTCTTCCTTGTAGTGTTCATCACCATCACCCCCAAGAGGCAATCCATCCACCACACACTGGAGTAGGGTATTACACCACAACGGTGGCCCGAGCCAGTATAAATCTTGTGTCTCTTGTGCGATTCTCTTAGTAGTTTAGATCTTTGTGAGACGGGGAGGTAGAGGGCGTGATTTCCGCGCGCACCCCAGTGTTCGAACCTTAAGGGTCTGCCGGAACCCGAAATCCGACATTTGGCGCGCCAGGTAGGGGTGTGCCGGAATCTGTCCTCCGCCACTCCGTTCTCCTAAGACCGTCGCATCCATGTCTGACGCTCGTCGGGCCTGCGCCGAGCGCCGGGCCGCCATCGCCTCTCGCGTCACCCAGACGGCCCCCGTCGGCGGGCGTCCTCGTCGTTCCCCATCGCCCGCCGTCAACGCCGCCACCGGTCCAGCGGGGGGCGAGCAGCTGGCATCGTCTCAGCACCCGTCCATGCGGCAAGACGGTCGCACCGCTACTCCGTCACTCGCACCAACCGGTTCTTCGTCCCGCGCGCTCCGCGCACCCTTGGAGGCTCGAGCTGCGCTCCTCGCGGCAAACGAGCTCCTGCGCTACCGCCCCATCGACGACGTCTACGAAGAGTGGCTCGACCGCGTCGCCGAGCTTGTCCGTGCCGCAGGGGGCTCTTCCGCGCCGTCCGTTCCTCTGCGCCGCACTCCGCCCTGCGCGGGCAACGAAGCTCCAGAGGCGCACCAGCTGCCTCCCCTCTAAGAAGATGCCATAGCTCCAAGGCGCTTGGCCCCTGGGCGGAACCCGCTCTGTCAGGCGCCAGCGCAGCAAGAACGGAGCTGCCAAGAAGTCCCTCGCCCGCAAGGGGCTGCCAGGGCGCTCCCTGCTCCGGCACACCGCGACCCTGCTCCAGCCCCTGCGCACCAAGACCCCGCCCTGCTCCTAGCTGCAGCGCGTGGGGACCCTCAAGACCAAGCTCTCCACCAACTGAAGGCTTACGTGGCCACCGCGGGCTGCCGCGCCTACACCACCGAGCTGCGTAGCGTCGCGTGGCCCGGCATGTTCAAGCCTGACCTGCCTCCCCGCTACGACAGCACAACTGATCCCGCAGAGTTCCTCCAGCTCTATGAGCTGGGCATCAAGGCTGCCAGCGGGGATGAAAAGGTCATGGTGAACTGGTTCCCCATGGCGCTCAAGGAAGGAGCTCGAACCTGGCTCCAGGCACGATCTCCTCCTGGGACCAGATGCGCACCCGCTTCATCGCCAACTTCCAAGGTACCCGCGACCGTCCACCCGCCGTGAGTGACATGCGCCGCATCAAGCAACAACCCGGAGAGACCCTGCAAAAATACATCCAGCGCTTCAACAGCGCGCGCCTCAAGATCCCCAAGGTGTCCAAGGAGGCCATCATCTCGGCCTTCTCCGACGGCGTGCGCGACGTCAAGATGAAGGAGGAGCTGGCGATGCACGAAGACCTCTGCACCTCCCTGGAGCTGTTCAACTTGGCGAACAAGTACGCCAGGGCTGAGGAGGGACGTCTCTCCCTCCTCGAGCTGCCTGTCGCGGACCAAGAAGAGAAGAAGCCTAAGGCCAAGGACGCCAAGCGCAAGGGGGCTGCCGTACTCGCGACAGAACCAGACACAAAGCGGGGCAAGGATCTCCCCGAACCCTCCAGAAGCAGCCGGTACTGTGTGTACCACGACCTCCACACCCACAACACCAACGAATGTCAAGAACTCCGCGTCGTGCGAGAAGGAAGGATCGGCCGACGCCCTGACCGTGCTGACCGGGGCCACGGCCGAGGAGGAGGAAGAAACCCAGGATGCTGGGAAGATCGCGGCCCGCGCCAGGGGTGGCGCGACCAACCTCGCGAGGACCGCTGGTGGGACCTGCCTCGCGAGGGAGACTGGAGAGATCAGCCTCGTGAGGATCGCCCACACGGCAACGTAGGCCTACCTCCGCTGCCGCCTCAGCCAAGGAGGAACGAATACCGCCATCAAGACGAGGGGGCTGGGGGCTTCCAAGAGCCGCGCGCAATCGCCTGCATCCTAGGCGGAGCTCAAGCCCTAGCCTCTCAACGCATCTTCAAGCAGTTTGCCCGCGAAGTGAATGCAGTTCTCCCCAAGCTCGAAGCAACGCGCCCCCTCAGGTGGTCGGCGTGCCCCATCACGTTCAGCTCAGCAGACCAGCTCAAGTGCGCGGCCACAGCAGGAGTCCTCCCGATGCTTTGCTCCCCAGTCATCAGCAACGTGCTAGTCACCAAGACCCTCATCGATGGTGGGGCGGGGCTCAACGTCCTATCCGTGGAAACATTCAACAACCTCCAAGTGCCCTATGACCAGCTTCATCCGACCAAGCCTTTCTCCGGGATCATAGACGGTTCCACAGTCCCGATCGGGTAGGTCCGCCTCCCTGTCACCGTCGGGGCCCGCAGCAACTACCGCACCGAGCTCATCGACTTCGACGTCGCCCACATCCGCCTGCCGTACAATGCCATCCTCGGGTACCCAGCGCTGGCCAAGTTCATGGCCGTGACTCACCACGGCTACAATGTCCTCAAGATGCCAGGAAGTGGCGGCGTCATCACGGTGCCCTGTGAAGAGAAGGACGCAGTGTGTTCCCTGGAGCGGGCCTACCAGGCCGCGTCACTAGAAGACCCAGATCGCGGAAGCAGGAGGCTTCCTGAGACCACCCCCAAGAAGAAGAAGACATCGTCAGGCTCGGCCCCTCAGGGCCCGTGTCTGCCCAGGGGGACCCCCCATCCATTGCATAGGGAAGCACGCCCGGCGCCCTCCTCAGGCAGGGCTCGGGGGCTCTCACCTGGAGGGCCACCGACCTAGCCGGGGTCACGAGGGAGGCGCTTGGGCACCATGTGGAGGCGTGCTTCGAAGCACGTTTCCCCCGAGAAGGAGCTAGGCGAGGAAGGTCAGACCAGCTGGAGTTCGTTAACAAGGCCATTCAAGAACTACAGGAGACAAGGATCATGAGAGGTTGCCGCCGCCTACCAGCTGTGGCCCCACATCCAGGCGAGGATGGTGGGCTACGCGTCTGCGTCGACGTACCAAGGCTCAATCAGATTGCCACGACGGAGCGTCTCTGGCCCTCGCAAGTGGGGCGCTACGGGGGTACGCCTCACAGCTATGTTCGCATGCCTTATGGCCTGCCGAGCATGGCTGCGGCATACCAGCGCCTCATGAGGGGCATCATGGAGGCTCAGGAAGACAGGCATTCCACGGCCTTGGCGGAGATGAAGACAGCTCGCGAGGAGTCACCAGTGCCTCCGGAGCCTCCCGAGGCCCCGGGGCCTGGGGGCTCGTGAGGATCAGCTTCCGCAGCCCACCGAGTCTGCTGCACCAACGCCACTTCGCCGACGGCATCCTCAGGTGACATCTTTCAAGTTCCATTCCCAGCTGGGAGCGCCCTCCCAGGGTTGCATCACTCCCAGGCCGCGTGGGTCCATCCCGGCGGCATGTATCCCCTTTTACCTTTCGGTCGTTAGTTTTCCTTGTTGGGGGCGCCCCTCGGGCTGCATCATCCCCAAGCCACTCGGGCCAGACCCAGCGGCGTGTATCTCCCTCGCGTTAATTTCCAACTATGCATTGCCTATCATGCTTAACTGCATGATGCCTGTCCGCGGCATCCTTTCTTCTCCATGTCGGCCACTTGCACGTTAAAGGGGGGTGCCTGAGCATCGCGACTCAGGGCTCTTACTAGCTCTCCAGCCCTCACCCTCTGGCCTTGTCCATGGCATCACGACCTGGCATACCAGCAACGGTTGAGACAAGCTCAAGGGCCGGGACCCGAGGACGTAGAGTACCGGCATCTAACCAAATTTTGCAGGGACACATCTCAAGATACGGCCCAGTGCCAGGCGCAACCCGCCTAGAGGTAGGGCGTCGTGAGTCCCGCGCTGGCTCACGGGTGCCCAGATACACCTCACCTAGCCCTACCGTGCCGGCCACGTGTCAGGGCGGGGCTGTACACGCCCCGGGGGCTCCTCCCGGAGGGGAGCCCCCTCCCATGTACCAGTGGAAGCACCATGCTCCGCGCTGGCTGACGACACTGCCGAGGCGCGGCTATGCCCGTACACATACGGAAGCACTCTGCTCCGCGCTGGTGATAAACAACTGGGGGTGGCCTTCGGGCCGCATTAACCTCAGGGAGCCCAGAGCTCAGTGGCTGGCCTTGTCGCAACGCCTCCCCTCGGGAGTGCCGCGCGAGGGGGCTAGGCACGGGGGCTACGACTGGGTCACGCCCAGACGTACGGCGCCCAGCTAGGCCTCCCGGGCCTGGTTCGCCGCGCGTCTCTCCCCGAGTGGAGCCAAGGTATGAAGGCCGTTTGCGCGTCAAGGGGGACCCCTGAGCATCGCGACTTAGGGGCCTAACTGGTCCCGTAGCCCCTCACTCCTTAGTTCTAAAAGGCTATGCTGGGTGAGGTACGCGCGGGGTCGGGCTCTGCAAACGTAGAACGGTAGCCCCGCTTACATCGCACCTCATCACCCGCTGTTTGCGCGTCAAGGGGGACTCCTGAGCATCGCAACTCAGGACCCTAACTGGCTCCGTAGCCCCTCACTCCTTAGTTCCGAAACGCTATGCTGGGTGGGGTACGCGCGGAGTCGGGCTCTGCAGACATAGAACAGAAGATACACCTACATCGCGCCTCCCTACTTGCTGTTCGCGCGCCAAGGGGGACTCCTGAGCATCGCGACTCAGGAGCCTAACTTTTCACGTAGCCCCTCACTCCTTTGGTCCCGTCCTGGTTTCCGCTCGGGGCTAATGCTGGGTGAGGCACGCGCGGGGCCGGGCTCTGCCGGCGCAGAACACAAGCAAGTAGGGAAGAAAAGCATAAAATTCAAGGAACTTAAAAGCAAATATTACAATCCATACTGTCGTCTCAATACCAAACGCAAGTTTAAATGCCTCCCCGAGGCGTGATGCATGTGCAGGAATTGAAGGAAGAACAGGGATGGAACGAAGTCACTTGTCGGTGGTGAAGCTATGCGGAGCGGCTCCGCCTCATGGAGCAGCGGGGCTGGCAGTGCCTTGCCTTGGCTTGGTGCTGAAGGCCTGGAACTTCCCCAGCAGCGCCTCCGTGCGCCCCTTCACGGCCTCGACAGTGGCGGCAGTACCCTCGCTGCTCACCGGTTCCAGCAAGCCGTCGAGGTCGGCATTGGGATCACGAAGGTAGATGTGGGCGAAGACCCGCGTCAGCGCACCAGAAGACAAGACGTGCACCTCGGCCTCGGCCGCGAGGCCGATGCCAAGGGCGACATCCCCAAGGGCCTTAACCAGGAAGGGAAGTAGCTTGGCGGGGCCGTCCCCGTCACCGGCTAGCGGGCCGTCCAGGCTGATCTCTTAAAGCATCTTCAGCGAAGCACGGGCATCTTTTTCCATGTCCGCGAAGGCCACGCGATCCTCGGCAAGAACCCGGGCCTTAGCGTCCAACTCGGCCTTCGTCACCTCCAGCTCCTTCTTCAACACGCCTAGGTGGTCGCGGCGTTTCTTGAGCTTGGCCTCCCGGTCCTCGAGCGCCGCCTCGCGCGCCTTTGCCCCCTTCTCCAGCTCTTGGCGCAGGCGGACCTCCTCTGGAAGCTGGCCCCGCAGGCCTTGCAGCTCGTCCTCCAACGCCTTGCAACGATCACGGACTTCAACCACTTCCCCCAGGGCTGCGTCACGAGCAGCCTTCGCCTCGAGGGTGGCCTCCCTCTCTCCGTCACAAGCAGTTGAGGCCTGAACCAACGCCGCCCGAATCGAAGCATCAGAGCGAATCCACCCCGAAGCCAGTTCCAGGCGCCCGGCCACCAGGCGAGGGTCGGCGCTGAGAAGATCATGCCGCAGCCAGTCCAGTTCGGCGACGGCACGCTCCAACATGGAAGAAGGAGGCAGAGAAACGTCGGTGCGCCCCAAGATAACAGGAGGAGCCGGGGAAGCAGCGGTCAGTGGAATGGGAGGAGAAAGTAGCGGCGGCAAGGCCGCAGTGTCCTGAGGCGGACTCCGCTGCGCCTCCACAGCTGTAGCAGCGGCGCCAGATGAGGGCGCCTCGGGAGCCGTTCGAGCCATGGGGGCTGAGCCCGCCCCAGCCAGCTCAGCCAAGCCTCGCAAGGATGAACGGCCGGGAGAGGCCTGCGTGTCATGATCTTCCTCCCCTGCAGGCGAAGGCATCGCCGCAGGTGGGGCCTTGGGGGCTCCCTTCGGCTTCTTCACCGCAGGCGCCAGCCTGTTCAACAGAAGCAATCATCAAGCCTCGTCGGCGAAACGAGAAACAAAAGATCAAGGATCAAGCACTTACGGGTCTTCGCCGGTGAGCTCGGGCAGCCTCCGGCCTAACTTGAAGCCTGACAGCCGGCTGGAAGGGTCAACCTCAGAAGCAGAAGGCGCGTCCACGGTTCGCCCCGGAGTCAGGACGGTCCCGCGGGAGATCAGCCCAGTCCTGTCCTTCTTCGGGATCGTGGGCGAGCTCCCGCTACCCAGAACATCATCATCGTCATCATCACTCGGCGAGAGGCGGAGAGTGCGGGACATGCGCCGGGAGAGGGGAGCCCTCGACTCTCCATCAGTCGCCCCAGAGTTGGGCCCCTCTCCCCGCTCCTCTTCCTCCTCCTCATCGCTAGAGTCGCCGGAGGGCACGTCCACCGGTCCTTCAGAAGCCACCGCGGGCACGAGCCCGTCCCCGTTAAAAACGGGCATGGACTTCACCACCCGCTTCCAGTCATCACGAAGGAACATGGGCTTGGGAGCGTCCTTCAGCCTTGCCACCTCGCCCCCGACCAGAGATTGGAGAACCGCGGTCACATCCTCTTCGTCCACAGCCTCGGGGCTCAGATGAGGCCTCCACATTGGAGTAGAATACTGCCGGAGCGGAGCTAGCTGGTGCTCCAGGAACTCCTTCAGCAGCGACGCACCGGTCAACTTCGCCGCCGCCTTGTTGGCCGGCCTCAGGTCCGTGTCCATCTTCTCCAGCACCAGTTTCGCGCGGGGGTCCATGAGCTCTGCTCGGCACCAGTCGCTGGTGCTCACGGGTTGCTCCGTGGGCAAGATCAGCCGAGGGTGGATGCGCCCGGCATCTGCCAAGACCCACTTGCTCCTGAAGCCCTCAATCCTCTTCCCGAGATTCGAGATGGCAATGGTGCCGCCATACGCGACGAAGCCCGCGCACGTAGAAAGAGAGCTGCCGGAGACCCGGAGGGAGAAGTAGTGGCGCAGCAGGGCCACCGAAGGCTGCACCCCTACGTGGGCCTCCCAGTAGTAAGCGAAGATCGCCAGAAGGAGGACAGAGTTGGGGTGGAGATGCAGAGCCTACAAGTCGTAATGGCGGAGCACAGAGAAGAAGAACTCGGAGAAGGAAGGCACCAAGCCCGCAGCAATGGAGCTTACAAAGAGAGGGTAAAAGGTGCTCCCTCGGCCCTCGGGGGTGGCGGAGCCGGCCTTGAACACCTCCCTCCCGTTGACGCCTTGCGCCGTCGCCATCCGGCATAGCCGGGCAAGGCTCACCTTGGACACATTCGGCTGGTCCAGAGCAGGGGAATACCAAGCTTTAGCTGGAGGCTGGCGAGGCGCCATGGCTTCCTAGGTCGCGCAGCTGGAGTAGATCTGGATGTTTAGAGGAAGAAAGGGAAGGCGCAAGAAAGGGGATCTGAGCAGCGACCGGAGAGAGCAAAAGGCGAAGTCTGGGCAGACGCCGCTCCTTTACCAACCTGCGCAGTTGCTGAAGCGCGCACGTCCAATCAACCGCCACACGGCGCCCAAGGCCGCAGGCTGTTAGGGCCTGCGGCGCTTCGCCCTTGCCCTTTCGCCTCTCGGCACGGCCAAGCCCATGCACGCGTTGGGCCCGGGGGCTACTGTCGGTGTTCTGGGAATGGGGGTCCCCAGACTTGCCTGCCTGGGGCCTGCGGTGTGGCTCAAATGGGGGCCCAACATGGCCCATCTTCATCAGCACAAGACTCAAGACCCTCGCGAGGGGACAAGCCTCGCGAGGCGGACGACACGGCGCATCCTCAGGCTGGCTCGCAAGGAGACGGAGATATCAAGGCGGGGTACCTCGCGAGGTGCCCGTGACGCAAGCCATGACGATCGAGGGTGCCAGGCGGGCGCCAGCGCGTGCAGCGTCCTTCTTTCCTCTTTGGTGCAAAGGGGGCAAGCGCAGCCGCAGAGTACCGAGGCATCAGGCAAAGGTTGCCATTTTGGTGCAACGAGACCAGGACCAAGCGGACCACAAGACGGAGGTCACCATGGAGCCCAGCACGACGTCACCGCAGAGTCTTTCGCAGGCGAAGACCACCTTTAGTCAGGATAACTGTACTTGCTGTCCCCCTTCAAATTAGCCCGCCATTGTTGGCGCCCTTCCCGCTCAATATTTGGGAAGAGGCCCAGGGCCTTCGCCTATAAATAGGGGCCGGTCACCCACGTTGCGGGGGGTTCGATCGGTCAGTGATCAGTTCGTAGAAGGGGTTCGTCCCGTTCGGTCTGTTCGCAGAGTTAGTTGGTCCGGCTAGCAAGTACAGAGAGAGAGAGAGAGAGGGAGGGAGAAGGTGACTGAACTCCTCCTAACAGTTCATCACCCCAGCCAAGAACAGACCCTCGCGAGGCTGTTCTTCCTTGTAGTGTTCATCACCATCACCCCCAAGAGGCAATCCATCCACCACACACTAGAGTAGGGTATTACACCACAACGGTGGCCCGAACTAGTATAAATCTCGTGTCTCTTGTGCGATTCTCTTAGTAGTTTAGATCTTTGTGAGACGGGGAGGTAGAGGGCATGATTTCCACGCGCACCCCAGTGTTCGAACCTTAAGGGTCTGCCGGAACGCGAAATCCGACAGGTACCTGGTGGGTTATTATTTTCTGAGTTAAACTGCCTACATAGATATTGAAAGGATAGATTCGAAGTGGAAAATTTGCTAAGTGCTGCAAAATAGGTTTCACTAACTCATCTTATAATTTTGGATCTACCACATGACAGGAAATGAAAATATATTCAGGCCTAAATATTGGTGCTTGAGCAGTTCATATGAGCCAGATTAGATTTTTCACTCAATAAAGAGGCATTCTTGAAGGAAATATTCCCTAGAGGCAATAATAAAGTTATTATTTATTTCCTTATATCATGATAAATGTTTATTATTCATGCTAGAATTGTATTAACCGGAAACATGATACATGTGTGAATACATAGACAAACAGAGTGTCACTAGTATGCCTCTAGTTGACTAGCTCGTTGATCAAAGATGGTTATGTTTCCTAGCCATAGACATGAGTTGTCATTTGATTAACGAGATCACATCATTAGGAGAATGATGTGATTGACTTGACCCATTCCGTTAGCTTAGCACTCGATCGTTTAGTATGTTGCTATTGCTTTCTTCATGACTTATACATGTTCCCGTGACTATGAGATTATGCAACTCCCGTTTACTAGAGGAACACTTTGTGTGCTACCAAACGTCACAATGTAACTGGGTGATTATAAAGGTGCTCTACACGTGTCTCCGAAGGTACTTGTTGAGTTGGCGTATTTTGAGATTAGGATTTGTCACTCCGGTTGTCGGAGAGGTATCTCTGGGCCCACTCAGTAATGCACATCACTATAAGCCTTGCAAGCATTGTAACTAATGAGTTAGTTGCGGGATGATGTATTACGGAATGAGTAAAGAGACTTGCCGGTAACCAGATTGAACTAGGTATTGACATACCGATGACCGAATCTCGGGCAAGTAACATACCGATGACAAAGGGAACAATGTATGTTGTTATGCGGTTTGATCGATAAAGATCTTCGTAGAATATGTGGGAGCCAATATGAGCATCCAGGTTTCTCTATTGGTTATTGACCGGAGACGTGTCTCGATCATGTCTACATAGTTCTCGAACTCGTAGGGTCCGCACGCTTAAAGTTTGGTGATGATCGGTATTATGAGTTTTTGTGTTTTGATGTACCGAAGGTAGTTTGGAGTCCCGTATATGATCACGGACATGACGAGGAGTCTCGAAATGGTCGAGACGTAAAGATCGATATATTGGACGACTATGTTCGGACACCGGAAAGGTTCCAGAAGGTTTCAGACATATACCGGAGTACCGGGGGGATACCGGAACCCCCTGGGGGGCTTAATTGGCCTACATGGGCCTTAGTGGAAATAGAGGGCAGCAAGGGGAGTGTGGGGCGCCCCCCCCCCCAGGCCCAAACCGAATTGGTTTAGGGCAACGGGGGTCGGCCCCCTCTTTCCTTCTCCTCCTCTCCCTTTCCTTCCCCCTATCCTACTCCTACTAGGAAAAGGAGGAGCCCTACTCCTAGTGGGAGTGGGAATAGGACTCCTCCTCTTGGCGCGCCTCTCCCTGGTCGACCGCCTCCTCCCCCTTGCTCCTTTATATACGGGGGCAGGGGCACCCCATAGACACAAAAATTGATCATTGATCTCTTAGCCATGTGCGGTGCCCCCCTCCACCATAATCCACCTCGATCATATCGTAGCGGTGCTTAGGCGAAGCCCTGCGTCGGTAGCATCATCATCACCGTCACCACGACATCGTGCTGACGAAACTCTCCTGTGAAGCTTTGCTCGATAGGAGCTCACGGAACGTCATCGAGTTGAACGTGTGCTGAACTCGGAGGTGCCGTGTGTTCGGTACTTGGATCGGTCGGATCGTGAAGACGTACAACTACATCAACCGCGTTGTGCTAACGCTTCCGCATTTGGTCTACGAGGGTACGTGGACATACTCTCCCCTCTCGTTTCTATGCATCACCATGATCCTGTGTGTGCGTAGGATTTTTTTTTTGAAATTACTGCGTTCCCCAACAGTGGTATCATAGCAAGGTTATTGCATAGATGTTATATGCACGAGTAGAACACAAGTGAGTTGTGGGCGATACAAGTCATACTGCTTACCAGCATGTCATACTTTGGTTCGGCGGTATTGTTGGATGAAGCGGCCCGGACCGACATTACGCGTACGCTTACGCGAGACTGGTTCTACCGACGTGCTTTGCACACGGGTGGCTGGCGGGTGTCAGTTTCTCCAACTTTAGTTGAACCGAGTGTGACTACGTCCGGTCCTTGCGAAGGTTAAAACAACACTAACTTGACGAACTATAAGGCCCCAAGGCCGGAGCTTCAGATGCCTTCCAGGGTTTCCGAGATTCGTTGTGTGATTTGTTTTTTTTTGCTTGTTGCATTCATCATTGCATCTTGTGCATTGCATCATGTCATCATGTCTTTAATCTTTCCAAATCAACTAAATAAATTGCATGGATCTTCGGTCCATTTAAACCGAGGGAATTCACATGGTGATTCTCTTTATAACATATCCTCCCGATATTAGGGAGCTATAATAAGTACTCCTTCCTTTGGAATTTACCATAACACACGTGCGAAATATTTTCCATGTCTATTCTCTTCGAGTTTGACCTTCAAACCTTGCCAATATTTCTCATCTCTTTTATCGAAGCTCCTCTAAAAATCTCAGCCCATTTAGAGTCCTTTTGAATGGGTTTAAAAATTCAATCATGTTGAATTAAATTCAACATGTGCGAATCTATTTTTCTCCAAAAATCCTCTTGCCATTTTATTTAATTCCTCACATTTTTTGTGAGTCCAGAAATATTACCCTCGTGCGCAAATTCTTTCCCTAAACCCCCCTCTTCTTTTTCTTCTCTATATGTTTTTCTGTTAAAGGAAATAAGGAATAAGAGAGAGAGAGAGAGAGAGAGAGCCCAGCCAAAATCTAGGTCCATCTGCGCTTAGGCGCAGCCCCTTTTCTCTACTGGGCCGGCCTCTAAGGCCCATCTGCTCCGGGAGGCAATAGCCCAGTCCCTCACCTCTGACCTAGCCCGACCCTTGTCCTCTCGTTCTCTCCCTCTCGATCCCCATCTCCTTTCCCTTGCGCCGCCACTCACTCCACACGCCATGAGAGCCCCCATGCCCGATCCCTTTCCTCCTCCCATCAACCCTCCATCGTTCGCCGCCTCGCCTCCAATTCTGCCGCCGCCGAGCGCCGCCCTGAACCTACCGCGGCCACCTCTCCTTCCCTGCTCATGCCCGAGGATCGAGCGCCGCCCTCCACTACCTCCCTGCCAGGGTCCCTCGCAGGCTCCTCCTCGTTGTCTTGCCTCGTCGCTGGCCCCTGCTCCACCTCGTCACTTCTTCATTCTCTGCCATCGTTCCCCTGTTCGTCATCTGCCAGGAGCGCCACCGCCTCTCTTCATTGCCGCCAACAGGAGCTCCAAGCGCCATGGCCGCCCCCTTGATGCTTCGAGCAGCGCCTGACCTCCTCCTTCTGGTGGCCTCAGCCTCGCGCGACGCGCCATACAGGAGAGGAGCTCCCCGCAGCAGTGCTCGAACCCATCCAGCCGCAGCCACCTGAGATCCCTGCCACGCCGGAGGCCTGCCGTTCCTGCGCCTCCATCATTCCCCTGTTCCAGCGAAGCTGCTATCGACCGCGTCACTGCTCGTTGACCTCGGCCTCCTCAAGCCCGGCGCTGCCACTGTCCCTTGCTTTTGTCGTGCGAGTACGCGAGGACGACGATCGGCGCCAAGTCCTGCTTGAGCACCCGCCTGCGTTGCTGCGTCGGTTCACCGCGTCACTACTCGATGCCTGCCAAGACCGTCTCCGTGGATTTGCGCCAAGTACCACTACCGTCAAGTACCTCTTCGCAAGACCAAGTACCTCTCCGAACGAACGTGAATGACTGTCGTCTCAATAACAGGACCGGAAAGTCCGAAGACCCCAAATACCCCGACACCGATGACATGAACATCTACGGAATGTGTATGACTACACGGCGTTGCACCTAGTACCCCGATGGCTGGAGCCCGTGGATCCGTCAAGCTCGTCTCCGAACCGAGAACAACTACCGTCTCTGAAGAACCGTGTAACGAAACCGTCAAGTTCGACTATGACTCGTGTACGACTACGCGGAATTCCTCGGACGCCAAGCTCAACGATGCATCAAGTTCATAGCCGTGACCCCGAACATCTACGGAAACTCATGCTACGATAAACATGTACCACTACCGTCATCGAGATCGCGAGAACCTCTACTGTCAACCCTAGAGCGTGCGAGAATGACTACTTCCACTATGAACGTCCCGAGAACGTCTACTTCCCCTACACCGCATCGAACTCGAACCCCTCCAATAACGCACATTTCAAAGGTATAACCCCGAGACAACCACCCGTGAACGAATGCATGTGTGATGTATGAGATGCTCGTGCTTGCTCCATGCTCGAATTGTCGGTGCACGTTGCCCTCTTTTGCCTTGTCACCGCCGTCGACCCGTGGGAACCCGGTAACCAGGATCACCCCACCATCTTTTGCACGCTCCCGCCACATTTTCTTTTGCACCGACATCTCAATGAGTTGCCGGAACTGGAATGTTGTCGTGGCACCATTTCCGTTGTCATTGTTGTGGCATCCCTTTCGTTTCCGCCACGATGACAAATGCTTCATAATATGCTCATGTCAACATTTTCTTAAAACTTGCATGTCATCCGCATCATGATAATAACTTTTAAAATGTTTAAAATTGTTGTTTGCATTAATTTGCTAAATGCATATGGGGATTTACCGGATTTGTTGTTTGTTATATCCGGCCCCATTTAAATTGTTTAGATGGTATAGTTTTGTTATGCTTCACCTCTTGCCATGTTAACCAACATTTAATATTGTTGAGTACCTAACCGGGAGTGAACTAAATAATTGATGTGGTGTTACATCAATATGCAACTCATTGCATATTGAGCTCCACTTAACTTGTAGTATTGATTGTGCACTTTGCCATGCCATGAATCATTAAACCGGACATGCATCATAGTTGGTTGTGCATCATCCATGTTTATGCGATGGTTGTTTACTATGTTGCTTTCTTCTTTCCGGGTTACTTCTCTCGTTAGCTTCGGTTTCGTTCCGGAGATGTGAGGATCCGTTCGACTACGTCCGTTTGTCTTCTTCATGGACTTGTTCTTCTTCCTTGCGGGATCTTAGGCAAGATGACCAAACCCTCAAAATCACTTCTATCTTTGCTTGCTAGTTGCTCGCTCTATTGCTATGTCGCGATACCTACCACTTGATATATCATGCCTCCCATATTGCCATGTCAAGACTCTAACCCACCTTGTCCTAGCAAACCATTGTTTGGCTATGTTACCGCCCCAGCCCCTCTTATAGCGTTGTTAGATGGAGGTGAAGATGAAGTTTGTTCCATGGTTGGAACATGGATATGTTGGGATATCACAATACCTCTTATTTTAATTAATGCATCTATATACTTGGTAAAGGGTGGAAGGCTCGGCCTTATGCCTGGTGTTTTGTTCCACTCTTGCCGCCCTAGTTTCCGTCATACCGGTGTTACGTTCCTTGATTTTGCATTCCTTACGCGGTTGGGGGAATGGGACCCCCTTGACAGTTCGCTTTGAATAAAACTCCTCCACCAAGGCCCAACCTTGGTTTTTCCATTTGCCACCTAAGCCTATTTCCCTCGGGTTTCCGGAGCCCGAGGGTCATCTTTATTTTAACCCCCCCCCCCCCAGCCCCCCGGGGGCCAGTGCTCCTCTGAGTGTTGGTCCAAACTAGAGCACCTTGCAGCGCCACCTCGGGGAAAGTTGAGGGTTGGTTTTAGTTGTACGGATTGCTCATCCGGTGTGCCCTGAGAACGAGATATGTGCACATTCTGGGAGAAGGAATTGTCGAAATGTCTTGTAACCGGGATTTCAAGTCTGATCGGGTCATCCTGGGAGAAGGAATATCCTTTGTTGACCGTGAGAGCTTGTGATGGGCTAAGTTGGGACACCCCTACAGGGTTTTGAACTTTCGAAAGTCGTGCCCGCGGTTATGGGCAGATGGGAATTTGTTAATGTCCGGTTGTAGAAAACTTGACACTTAACTTAATTAAAATGCATCAACCGCATGGGTAGCCATGATGGTCTCTTTCCGGTGGAGTCCGGGAAGTGAACACGGTTTTGGTGTATTGCTCGAACGTAAGTAGTCTCAGGATCACCTCTTAATCACTTCTAGTTCACGACCGTTGCATTGCTTCTCTTCTCGGTCTTATTTGCGTATGTTAGCCACCATATCTTCTTAGTGCTTGCTGCAGCTCAACCTCACAACCCTATCCTACCCATAAGCTTAAATAGTCTTGATCTCGCGGGTGTGAGATTGCTGAGTCCTCGTGGCTCACTGATACTTCCAAACAGTTGCAGGTGTCGATGATACCAATGCAGGTGAAGCAACCCAGCTCAAGTGGGAGCTCAGTGAAGATCGTGTTTGTTGTGTTGTTTCATTTCCAGTTGATTAGTAGTGGGGCCCAGTCGGGGCGATCGGGGATCTATTGCATTAGGGGTTGTCTTTCTTTATTTTGTTCCGTAGTCGGACCTTGATTGTATCTGGATGATGTAATGCTATATTTATGTATTGTGTGAAGTGGCGATTGTAAGCCAACTCCTTATTCCTTTCTTATTCAGTACATGGGATGTGTAAAGATTACCCCTCTTGCGACATGCCTACTATGCGGTTATGCCTCTAAGTCATGCTCCGACACGTGGGAGATATAGCCGCATCGTGGGTGTTATAAGTTGGTAATCAGAGCCTTCCTTGACTTAGGAGCCCCCTGCTTGATCGAATCACTGGCGTTGTTGAGTCTAGAAGAAAATGTTTTGAGTCTTATAGGATTATATATATCGGAGAGTAGGATTCTTTTTACTCCTCAGTCCCTTCGTCGCTCTGGTGAGGCCTCTTGACATAGAGTTTTGACTCTTCTCTCCTCAAATTTCACGAATTTTTTTTAGCATCACGCGGGTATCTTGGAATCGTTTCGATAGTCTTGTGACGAGAACATTGTTCTTGGTGCCTCCTGACATTTAGGGGTTGTGGCAGTGTCCTGGGGAGTTGAGCTCCGAGGTGTTGTCGTCACAATTTTATTGTTGCAGTTCTGGAATACTTGAGTTCGCCAACATCGAAAATCTCCTTTATGCAGTTGTTGGTGAGATAACCTCAACGCCACCTAGTACCGGGGCGGGAGTTCGGGAGTATTGCCATAAATCATATAATAGATGCTTTTCGAAGGTTGAGGTAAATGATTTCCGGAGGTTTCTTGGTTATGTGTTGAAGGATGGATACAGCTGGATGTAGGATTTGTTAGTTTTGGGTGAGATATTATGCTTCCCCTGTATCCCCAACACCTGATTGCATAACCAGAAAGTTTCGGGAGTTTATAAGTGGGAATTCAAGTAGCTCCTAGGATATCTTTCCGACAGATGCATGATATGAGATTGGGGTTCGACGTCTAGTGGTCCGCCTATCCACGGTTGGTTTTACAGTGGTCTCATTGTGTCTTAAAGAGTCCTTGGCTATGCTGACTCGGGGACGCTTCGTATGTCATGTGCACTGCCTTGTACATGATGGTGCTGTAGATCGAGCCCGTGTGGGCCCCACCACGAAAACTTCGGACAAAATCTCTATCATATGTTTGTTCCGGCTTATTCTACAAGACAATACTTTGTTTTGTTTTGAGTTGTGGTATTCGAGTTGCTTCGAAGTCAAATGTTGATTCCATACCTTTCCTAAGCGGTGTTCTCATACTCCTATGTCAATACAAAGCCTTCTTGATCTTCGAGTTTGCCATCTCAACTTCTCCTCAACCGGTGTGCTCCTCTTCAAGTGGATCCGATCATTTTCAACATCCGCAAGATCAATTATCAGTTCTTCTCAACGGTGCTCATTTCTTCCGTCCCAAGATACCTTTGTTTTCCCGCCCTCCCACCCTTGTTTCTTCAAGGACTCGTTTTCTTAATCAAGTATCCATCTTATTGATGCGAAGTCTCTCCATTCTTTTCCGTCAATGTTCTTAGCCGGTGGTTCTCATGAAGATGCTCTACAAGTTCATCATTTTTCGTTCTTTTTCTTCTCCGGTGGTTTCAAGTCAAGCTTTGTCGATCATATCCTTTCCTCATTTCAAATGTTTTCTCATGCCGGTGCACCTCTTAAGCATCCACTTCTTGCTATTCAATTGTTCCGGAGTGTTGAAGATATCTCGAAGATTCGTGTTTCCACTCTGCTTTCGTTCAAGATTTTTAGAGGTTGTTATCTCATTCAAGCCATTTAATTCAACCGGTGCAATCTCTCTTTTCAAGCAATCTCTTCAACGGTGTTTCTTTTGAGTGGGCCCGAACCCACAGGTCTTTTTCCAGGATCTTACCTGACTCTTCTATTTTCCCGGTGTTATTCTCAAATTCATTTCAAAGTTTGACGTAAGAATGAGTTATCATCAGTCAAATGTCTTTATCCTAGATCTTTCAAATTCTTTTCATCGTTGGTTCAACCTTTATAATTTTCATCCCAGAGTATCTCAGCGATTCATGGTGGTGTTTCTCATCGTCATTCTTAACATTTGTAGATCGTAGAAGAGTTTCTCTCAAATCTTGGCCCGTTCTCTCAAGATTCATGGTTCTAGCTTCATGCCATCCTCTAATAGTTGTTTTCGATTGTGAGAATTCTTTTCACTCATCCGGAGCAATTTAGGAGTCTTTTCAGTTTGCTTTTCTCCGGAACACATCATCTAAGAATTATTTGTTCCAGCTTTCAGCTCTCGTTATCCAAATATTTCCGGTGCATCATTCAAGTATTATCTAATCAGCTCATGATCTCTTCATTCTCTTGTATCTAAATTTCCCCAAGTATCTTCTTTCGTTTTCCAATTCTTCCCGGTGAATTGTGCTTTTGGTACTTTCATGTTTAATTCTTATGGTGGTTCATTCAAGAGTTTTATTCCTTGGCTATCATATCAATTTATTCGTTGCTTCAATCCTACCGGTGGTTCGTTGAAGACCTTCTCAAGTTGCGCTATATCTATCTTCATCCTTTTTCAACAAGAATAAGTAGTATGCCAAATCCATTGCTTGTCATCAATTTAAATTGGTGAAGGATACGCATAGCATAATCCTTATTCTTGCTTCATCCAAATGATGGATTCATTCTTCCGGAGTTTGTTCACGGTGAAGTAATTCTCGGTTTCAATTGGTTCATCTTTTCTGTTCCCGGAGTTACAAGCTCTCATCAGATCCATCTAATCATCGCAAGGCTTCACCTTATGTTTTCAACTTCTCTTTCCTTTCGTTTGATCATGCTTTTATTACCGGAGTTCTTCATGGAGGCTTTACATGTTGGTTCATAGAGGATTTAATTCCTTCTCGAAGTGTTCATCGAGATTCTTTTCAGAGGAGTTCAAGTATTCTTCATCTTGCATTCTGAAGTGCAGTTCTTCCTATCTTATCTTTTGAAGTGGTCTTATGTCATTCTTGACAATTTCACTTCATGTTTCATGATTCGCAACTTGTTAAGAATGAGATATTTAAACCCATCGTTTTCTCTTTGTTCAGGAGATCCTTTGCAGCCCATCAATCTCTTCATTGGAGTTATCTTGGGTTATATTTCACCTAAAGTTTTCCCTAAGGATTGTTACTATTTATGGTGCTTATAAAATGACCCAAGTTCTTCATTTATCCTCTCGGTGAAATAAGTTTCTCCTCTCCTTGTTCGTATCAATCCAATCTTGTTTCCGTTAGTGGCGGAATTTCACCTCATAGTTTTGAGAGGTGCTCCGTAAGCCCACTACAACCGTGTTCTTTCATTATTGGATTTCCTACAACTCCGTTCGACCCTTCTCCTAAAGATGATTTTCCAATCTCATTTGAGGTAGAAGATGTGGTCTTCTCCTCCGTTCTTTTGATTCCATTCTTACATTTGTTCCGGAGGCAATGTGTTGCTAATTTCATCAAGTATCCTCTCATCTTGTCTAGTTCATGTTGAATTCTTTCCATTTACAGTCAGAGTGCTGTCCAAATTATATCATTCTTTTTCCTTCTCTATCTTGTTTTAACCGGAGTGTTACCGTAATTGATCTTTATCGTTCCTTATTTATCTCGTTCCATCCAGAGTGCTTGCATGTACCTCTTGTCCATCGTAACCCTTTTCTTATGTATTTCAACCTACAAGGTTCCCGTAATGTTCCTTGTTCCTCTTTTCTAACGGAGTGTTTTCAACCTTTTTCATCTTCATTGTATTCTTTTCTTGAAATGGTTTAACCTTTCAAGGTTCTTTGGTTTCACTCGTTTGTCAAAGAAGCAACTTAATTTTATCTCTTCTCTTCCTCTTTCGTTTTTCCTCCGGTGTCATTCTAGATCTCGGGACGAGATCCTCTTGTAGTGGTGGAGTGTTGTAACGCCCCAAGGCCCGAGCTTCAGATGCCTTCCAGGGTTTCCGAGATTCGTTGTGTGATTTGTTTTTTTTTGCTTGTTGCATTCATCATTACATCATGTGCATTGCATCATGTCTTTAATCTTTCCAACTCAACTAAATAAATTGCATGGATCTTTGGTCCATTTAAACCGAGGGAATTCACATGGTGATTATCTTTATAACATATCCTCCCAATATTAGGGAGCTATAATAAATATTCCTTCCTTTGGAATTTACCATAACACACGTGCAAAATATTTTCCATGTCTGTTCTCTTCGAGTTTGACCTTCAAACCTTGCCAATATTTCTCATCTCTTTTATCGAGGCTCCTCTAAAAATCTCAGCCCATTTAGAGTCCTTTCGAATGGGTTTAAAAATTCAAACATGTTGATTAAATTCAACATGTGCGAATCTATTTTTCTCCAAAAATCCGCTTGCCATTTTATTTAATTCCTCACATTTTTTGTGAGTCCAGAAATATTACCCTCGTGCGCAATTTCTTTCCCTAAACCCATCTCTTCTTTTTCTTCTCTATATGCTTTTCTGTTAAAGGAAATAGGAAATGAGAGAGAGAGAGCCCAGCCAAGATCTAGTCCCATTTGCGCCTAGGCGCAGCCCCTTTTCTCTACTGGGCCGGCCTCTAAGGCCCATCTGCTCCGGGAGGCAATAGCCTATTCCCTCTCCTCTAACCTAGCCCGACCCTTGTCCTCTCATTCTCTCCCTCTTGATCTCCATCTCCTTTCCCTTGCGCCGCCACTCACTCCACACGCCATGAGAGCCCCCGTGCCCGATCCCTTTCCTCCTCCCGTCAACCCTCCATCGCTCGCCACCCCGCCTCCAATTCTGCCACCGCCGAGCGCCGCCCTGAACCTACCGCGGCCACCTCTCCTTCCCTGCTCGTGCCCGAGGATTGAGCGCCGCCCTCCACTCACTCCCCGCTAGGGTCCCTCGCAGGCTCCTCGTCGTCGTCTTGCCTCGTCGCTGGCCCCTGCTCCACCTCGTCGCTGCTTCATTCTCTGCCATCGTTCCCCTATTCGTCATCTGCCAGGAGTGCCACCGCCTCTCTTCATTGCCGCCAACAGTGGCTCCAAGCGCCATGGCCTCCCCCTTGATGCTTCGAGCAGCGCCTGACCTCCTCCTTCCGGTGGCCTCAGCCTCGCGCGACGCGCCATACGGGAGAGGAGCTCCCCACAGCAGTGCTCGAACCCATCGAGCCGCAGCCACCTGAGATCCCTGCCACGCCGGAGGCCCGCCGTTCCTGCGCCTCCATCGTTCCCCTGTTCCAGCTAAGCTGCTATCGACCGCGTCACTGCTTGTTGACCTCGGCCTCCTCAAGCCCGGCGCCGCCACCGTCCCCTGCTTTTGTCGTGCGAGCACGCGAGGACGACGATTGGCGCCAAGTCCTGCTCGAGCACCCGCATGTGTTGCTGCGTCGGTTCACCGCGTCACTGCTCGTTGCGTGCCAAGACCGTCTCCGTGGATTTGCGCCAAGTACCACTACCGCCAAGTACCTCTTCGCAAGACCAAGTACCTCTCCGAACGAACGTGAACGACTACTGTCGCAAGAACGGGAACGGAAAGTCTGAAGACCCCAAGTACCCCGACACCGATGACATGAAGATCTACGGAATGTGTACGACTACGCGGTGTTGCGCCAAGTACCCCGATGTCCGGAGCCCTCGGATCCATCAAGCTCGTCTCCGAACCGAGAACAACTACCGTCTCCGAAGAACTGTGTAACGGAACCGTCAAGTTCGACTATGACTCATATACGACTACGCGGAATTCCTCAGACGCCAAGCTCAACGCTGCATCAAGTTCATAGCCGTGACCCCGAACATCTACGGAAACTCGTGCTACGATAAACATGTACCACTACCGTCGTCGAGATCGCGAGAACCTCTACCGTTGACCCTAGAGCGTGCGAGAACGACTACTTCCACTACTAATGTCCCGAGAACGTCTACTTCCCCTACACCGCATCGAACTCGAACCCCTCCGATAACGCAGGCTTCAAAGGTGTATCCCCGAGACAAATGCATGTGTGATGTATGAGATGCTCATGCTTGCTCCATGCTCGAATTGTCGGTGCATGTTGCCCCTCTTTTGCCTTGTCACCGTCGTCGACCCGTGGGAACCTGATAACCGGGATCACCCCACCATATTTTGCACGCTCCCGCCACATTTTCTTTTGCACCGACATCTCAATGAGTTGCCGGAACTGGAATGTTGTCGTGGCACCATTTCCGTTGTTGTTGTCGTGGCATCCCTTTCGTTTCCGCCACGATGACAAATGCTTCATAATATGCTCACGTCAACATTTTCTTAAAACTTGCATAAAACTTGCGTGTCATCCGCATCATGATAATAACTTTTAAAATGTTTAAAATTCTTGGTTGCATTAATTTGCTAAATGCATATGGGGATTTACCGGATTTGTTGTTTGTTATATCCGGCCCCATTTAAATTGTTTAGATGGTATAGTTTTGTTATGCTTCACCTCTTGCCATGTTAACCAACATTTAATATTATTGAGTACCTAACCGGGAGTGAACTAAATAATTGATGTGGTGTTCCGTCAATATGCAACTTGTTGCATATTGAGCTCCACTTAACTTGTAGTATTGATTGTGCACTTTGCCATGCCATTAATCATTAAACCAGACATGCATCATACTTGGTTGTGCATCATGCCATGTTTATGCGATGGTTGTTTACTATGTTGCTTGCTTCTTTCTGGGTTACTTCTCTCGTTAGCTTCGGTTTCGTTCCGGAGATGTGAAGATCCGTTCGACTACGTCCGTTTGTCTTCTTCATGGACTCGTTCTTCTTCCTTGCAGGATCTCAGGCAAGATGATAATACCCTCGAAATCACTTCTATTTTGCTTGCTAGTTGCTCGATCTATTGCTATGCCGCGATACCTACCACTTGCTATATCATGCCTCCCATATTGCCATGTCAAGCCTCTAACCCACCTTGTCCTAGCAAATCATTGTTTGGCTATGTTACCGCTTTTGCTCAGCCCCTCTTATAGTGTTGTTAGTTGCAGGTGAAGATGATGTTTGTTCCATGTTTCGAACATGGATATGTTGTGATATCACAATATCTCTTATTTTAATTAATGCATCTATATACTCGGTAAAGGGTGGAAGGCTCGGCCTTATGCCTGGTGTTTTGTTCCACTCTTCCGCCCTAGTTTCTGTCATACCGGTGTTATGTTCCTTGATTTTGCGTTCCTTACGCGGTTGGGGGAATGGGACCCCCTTGACAGTTCGCTTTGAATAAAACTCCTCCAGCAAGTCCCAACCTTGGTTTTACCATTTGCCACCTAAGCCTTTTTCCCTCGGGTTTCCGGAGCCCGAGGGTCATCTTTATTTTAACCCCCCGGGCCAGTGCTCCTCTGAGTGTTGGTCAAAACTAGAGCCCCTTGCAGCGCCACCTCGGGGAAACTTGAGGGTTGGTTTTAGTTGTACGGATTGCTCATCCGGTGTGCCCTGAGAACGAGATATGTGCAGCTCCTATCGGGATTTGTCGGCACATTCGGGCGGCTTTGCTGGTCTTGTTTTACCATTGTCGAAATGTCTTGTAACCGAGATTCCGAGTCTGATCGGGTCATCCTGGGAGAAGGAATATCCTTCATTGACCGTGAGAGCTTGTGATGGGCTAAGTTGGGACACCCCTATAGGGTTTTGAACTTTTGAAAGCCGTGCCCGCGGTTATGGGCATATGGGAATTTGTTAATGTCCGGTTGTAGAAAACTTGACACTTAACTTAATTAAAATGCATCAACCGCGTGTGTAGCCGTGATGGTCTCTTTCCGGCGTAGTCCGGGAAGTGAACACGGTTTTGGTGTATTGCTTGAACATAAGTAGTCTCAGGATCACCTCTTGATCATTCTATTTCACGACCGTTGCATTGCTTCTCTTCTCGCTCTTATTTGTGTATGTTAGCCACCATATCTGCTTAGTGCTTGCTGCAACTCCAGCTCACTACCCTATCCTACCCATAAGCTTAAATAGTCTTGATCTCGCGGGTGTGAGATTGCTGAGTCCTCATGGCTCACAGATACTTCCAAACAGTTGCAGGTGCCAATGATACCGGTGCAGGTGAAGCAACCCAGCTCAAGTGGGAGCTCAGTGAAAATCATGTTCGTTGTGTTGTTTCGTTTCCAGTTGATCAGTAGTGGAGCCCAGTCGGGGCGATCGGGGATCTATTTCATTAGGGTTTGTCTTTCTTTATTTGGTTCCGTAGTCGGACCTTGATTGTATCTGGATGATGTAATGATATATTTATGTATTGTGTGAAGTAGCAATTGTAAACCAACTCTTTATTCCTTTCTTATTCAGTACATGGGATGTGTATATATTACCCCTCTTGCGACATACCTACTATGTGGTTATGCCTCTAAGTCATGCTCCGACACGTGGGAGATATAGCCGCATCATGGGTGTTACACAAACTATCGTTGTGGTTTTTTATGCGTAGGTAAGAATGGTTCTTGCTCAGCCCGTAGCAGCCATGTAAAACTTGCAACAAAAATGTAGAGGACGTCTTACTTGTTTTTGCAGGGCATGTTGTGATGTGATATGGTCAAGACATGATGCTATATTGTATGAGATGATCATGTTTTGTAACAGAGTTATCGGCAACTGGCAGGAGCCATATGGTTGTCACTTTATTTTATGCAATGCAATCTCCCTGTAATTGCTTTACTTTATCACTAAGCAGTAGCGATAGTCGTAGAAGCAATAGTTGGTGAGATGACAACGATGCTACGATGGATATCAAGGTGTCGCATCGGTGACGATGGTGATCATGACGGTGCTTTGGAGATGGAGATCAAAGGCACAAGATGATGATGGCCATATCATATCACCTATATTGATTGCATCTGATGTTTATCCTTTATGCATCTTGCTCTGCTTTGTTTGACGGTAGCATTATAAGATGATCTCTCACTAAATTTCAAGGTAAAAGTGTTCTCCCTGAGTATGCACCATTGCCAAAGTTCGTCGTGCCGAGACACCACGTGATGATCAGGTGTGATAAGCTCAACGTTCATCTACAACGGGTGTAAGACAGTTTTACACACGCGGAATACTCAGGTTAAACTTGACGAGCCTAGCATATGCAGATATGGCCTCGGAACACTGAGACCGAAAGGTTGAGCGTGAATCATATAGTAGATATGATCAACATAGTGATGTTCACCATTGAAAACTACTCCATTTCACGTGATGATCAGTTATGGTTTAGTTGATATGGATCACGTGATCACTTAGATGATTAGAGGGATGCCTATCTAAGTGGGAGTTCTTAAGTAATATGATTAATTGAACTTAAATTTATCATCAACTTAGTACCTGACAGTATTTTGCTTGTCTATGTTATTGTGGATAGATGGCCTGTGTTGTTGTTCCGTTGAATTTTAATGCGTTCCTTGAGAAAGCAAAGTTGAAAGATGATGGTAGCAATTACACGGACTGGGTCCATAACTTGAGGATTATCCTCATTACTGCACAGAAGAATTATGTCCTGGAAGCACCGCTGGGTGCCAGGCCAGCTGTAGATGCTGCTGATGATGTTAAGAACGTCTGGCAGAGTAAAGCTAATGACTAGTCGATAGTTCAGTGCGCCGTGCTTTACATCTTAGAACCGGGACTTCAACGATGTTTTGAACGTCATGGAGCATATGAGATGTTCCAGGAGTTGAAGTTAATATTTCAAGCAAATGCCTGGATTGAGAGATATGAAGTCTCCAATAAGTTATATAGTTGTAAGATGGAGGAGAATAGTTCTGTCAGTGAACATATACTCAAAATGTCTGGGTATCACAACCACTTGACTCAACTGGGAGTTAATCTTCCTGTTGATAGTGTCATTGACAGAGTTCTTCAATCACTGCCACCAAGCTACAAGAGCTTTGTTATGAACTATAATATGCAAGGGATGAATAAAACAATTCCCGAGCTCTTCGCAATGCTAAAGGCATCGGAGGTAGAAATCAAGAAGGAGCATCAAGTGTTGATGGTCAACAAGACCACTAGTTTCAAGAAAAAGGGTAAAGGGAAGAAGAAGGGTAACTTCAAGAAGAACAGCAAGCAAGTTGCTGCTCATGAGAAGAAACCCAAGTCTGGACCTAAACCTGAGACTGAGTGCTTCTGTTGCAAACATACTGGTCACTGGAAGCGGAATTGCCCCAAGTATTTGGCGGATAAGAAGGATGGCAAGGTGAACAAAGGTATATGTGATATACATGTTATTGATGCGTACCTTACTAGAGCTCGTAGTAGCACCTGGGTATTTGATACTGGTTCTGTTGCTAATATTTGCAACTCGAAACAGGGACTACGGATTAAGCAAAGACTGGCTAAGGACGAGGCGACGATGCGCGTGGGAAATGGTTCCAAAGTCGATGTGATCGCCGTCGGCACGCTACCTCTACATCTACCTTCGGGATTAGTTTTAGACCTGAATAATTGTTATTTGGTGCCAGCGTTGAGCATGAACATTATATCTGGATCTTGTTTGATGCGAGACGGTTATTCATTTAAATTTGAGAATAATGGTTGTTCTATTTATATGAGTAATATCTTTTATGGTCATGCACCCTTGAAGAGTGGTCTATTTGTGTTAAATCTCGATGGTAGTGACACACATATTCATAATGTTGAAGCCAAAAGATGCAAAGTTGATAATGATAGTGCAACTTATTTGTGGCACTACCGTTTAGGTCATATTGGTGTAAAGCGCATGAAGAAACTCCATACTGATGGACTTCTGGAATCACTTGATTATGAATCACTTGGTACTTGCGAACCATGCCTCATGGGAAAGATGACTAAAACGCCATTCTCCGGAACAATGGAGCAAGCAACGGATTTGTTGGAAATCATACATACTAATGTATGTGGTCCGATGAATACTGAGGCTCGCGGTGGGTATCGTTATTTTCTCACCTTCACAAATGATTTGAGCAGATATGGATATATCTACTTAATGAAACATAAGTCTGAAACATTTGAAAAGTTCAAAGAATTTCAGAGTGAAGTGGAAAATCATCGTAACAAGAAAATAAAGTTACTATGATCTAATCATGGAGGAGAATATTTGAGTTATGAGTTTGGTCTACAATTGAAACAATGCGGAATAGTTTCGCAACTCACACCACCCGGAACACCACAACGTTGTCACACCCTAGCTAGATTATGCATTAGAGTGTGCATCATGTTTACCTTCATCAGAAATTGAAATGGGGAAAGCAGAACCCTCAGCACCCCCCCTGAAATCAACTAGGGTTTACTAAAAATAAATTCAATGAACCTGAAATGCCCTTCAAAAATGTTCACCCTCTTTGCCTTGGGTTAGAACCCTTGGGAAAAATGGTGCATATAATTTTAGGTCAACAAAAGGGGCATTGATTTAATTCATAAATATTTGAATTTGGGCATTTAAATACTATTAAATAATTCAACTGCTCAAATAATGTTGGAACTATTTTTTGGGCCACTGAAATATTTCAGTAAGTGTCCATAAATATTTTCAGGATTTTATAAAATGATTTAGTATTTAAACTAAATCAAAACAGAATAACAGAAATAGAAAAACACAAAAAAAAATAAAGAGGGAAAGGCCATGGGCCACTTACCTGGCCCATCTCCAGCTGGCGGCCCAGCCCACCCCGCTGCCTCCTGTCGCCCCCCTCCTCGGATAGAAGGACGCGGGCGTGTGCCCGGCGCTCGCCGGCACACGCGCGCGCCACCTCCCCCCCCCTGCGCGCCACCTCCTGCTTCCAGGCTCCCTCCAAATGCCACGGAGACGGCCACGCACCCCCTGGCCCTCTCATTCCCCTCCCCCATGCTCATCCCCTCCTCTGGCTCTCCCCCTCTCTTCCACAGAACGCGGCCGTCGCCGCCGACGAGAACCACCACGGCCACAGCCACCCCCTCGCCCCTCGGTTGTGCCCACGAGCTCCGCAACGTCGTCCTCGACCCCCTCACCGAACCACTCCCCGCCGGAAGCCCTGCATCGTCGACTTCGAGCTCTTCTTCAACCTCGGCCGCCCGAGCTCCTCGCCGTCGATTCGCGCCATCAAGGTCGCCCCCGAGCCCGCTAGCCACCCCTACGGCACCGCTGTGAGCTCCCGGTCCTTTTCCCCGTAGACACGCCGTCGATTTCGCCCCGTAGCCATTGCCCTGCGAGCACCCGAAGCTCGCCGCCGTTGAGCCTCGACGCCGTCGTGGCTACGGCCGTGCAAGCCCACGTCCGAGCGCACCACCGTCTTCAACGCGTCCCCAGGAGCCTAACGCAACCACCCATTCGACCTGCCGTGCCCCCTAGCGCTAACCCGCACCAGCCCCTAACTCCGGCCACTGCCGCGAGCTTGCCTCCGGCGAGCTCGGGCCATCTCAGCCCCTGCCGTGTCCACAGATGAATGCGGGCGAGTCCTAGCTCCGCGTAGATGCCCTCCGCTGGCCATTTGGTCGCCGGAGGAGGATTTCCGAGCCCTTCCGCCGTCTCTGGCCTCGCCGGCGACGAGCCGGGGTCAACTCCGGCGTGTTTTGACCCCGGGTCGGCTGGGTTGACTCCCCCCTGACTCACTGACGTGTGGGCCCAGGCGCCTGCTTAATTAATGTTAGTTAATTAGTGTTAATAAAATTAGCTAATTAGTGAGCCACTGACATGCGGGCCCCGCCCGGCTAACTAAGTTAGTTAGGGTTAACTAACTTGGTCAGTTGATTGTGTCACTGACCAGTGGACCCCACTGGTCAGGTTTGACCTGGAGGCGCCCAGTTGACCTGCTGACATCAGGGTGATGTCATGCTGACGCAATAACTCCTTTTCTGGATTTAATTTTATATAGAAAATTCCAGAAAATTGCCTAAACTTCAAAAATTCATAGAAATTCAACCATAACTCCAAATGAGACAAATGATATATGAAAAATTATCAGAAAAATTCAAGGAATCCATCTGTACCATTTTCATGCATGTTTGAACAATGTTTGTCCTCTGTTTTGGACAAGACAAATAAAGGGCATTTAAATAATCATATATGGGGTTGGAATTTGAATCTTGTACTCCAACCAACTTCATTTAAATCATAGCTAGTTGCATTAGCTCAAGACACATCCATATTGCCATGTCATAGCATGCATCATATTGTTGCATATCATCATGTGTTGATTGTGCTCGGTTGTGTTATTCGTGGTAGGTTCTGCCTCCGAGGATATTCACGAGTATCCAACTGAAGGGCAGTATCCCGTTACCACTCCATCAGGCAAGCAACCATTGATCATTCCGATACAACCCATGTTCTCGCTCCTGCTCTTGTTTACTGCATTAAGACAACACGATTCAAACTGTTGTGTGCTACGGTAGCTGAACCCTTATCCTCTGCATGACCTGTCATTGCCACAGTAACTAGATGAAACCCACTAGAATGTGTAGGAGTTGATTGAGCCATGTTTTGTGATTCCTACCTTGCTATGCCTGCTATGCTTAGAGTTGTGTCAGGTCTGGTTCATCTAGGTGATGGGCTAGAGTGAAATGCTTGTGCCAGTAATATGTGGGTTGTGTTGAACATGTTTTGGTAAAGGTATCGATGAGAGGCCATGTAGGAGTACATGGTGGGTTGTTTCATTGAGGCCGTCCATAAGAACTGAGATCTGTATGTGTGATTTAAGATGCAGTTACTACCGTACATTGGGCCCAAAACAAATGGACCCTCTCGGCTTCTTAGCCACCCTAGTACTCTGTCCAGGAGTTGCAAATAGTTTCTGGTGTTTGTACGATATGTGTTGGCGGCCGTGCGTAGCGCTGACCCTAGGGGTGGGCTACGTTGCGGTAGATACACCGTGGCACGGTGTACCGAGTCACCCGTTTGGTGTCTCGGGAACCCTGTTCACATCGTTCGGGGCCGTATGTGGAAACCTCGGCCGGACTCCCTGCGGATGGAACCTGGATAGGCGATAGCCTGGACTAGGGGCTTAGGTGTTTAGGTAGGCCGTGGCCGACACCCTCGCTGGGCTTCCGCTTGAAGGTTGCCGAGTACATGTCGTGTAGACGGCGGTAAGCGGTGAAAGCGTGTATGATGAAGTACACCCCTGCAGGGTATAAAACTATTCGAATAGCCGCGTCCGCGGTAAAGGACTACTTGGTTGCCTATACAGTTCATAGACAAGTTAATGGATACTACTAAAAGACTCAAGATAAGTGTGAGTACCGAGGATGGCCCCCTCGCAGGATACGAGGGAGGATCCACGGTGGAGTATTGTGATGGTGAGTAGTGGACTCGTGTGCGAAAACTATTTTGCTAAAAGATTCCGTAGGATAGCTTAGCCAAGAGTCAAAGCTGGCTTGCTGCATAAACCCCACCACCTTCTTGAGAATGAGCATGTATAGTAGGTTCTGATGTAAGACTTGCTGAGTACCTTTGTACTCATGTTTGCTTATTTATTGTTTTCAGACGACAACACTGCCCCCTCCGATGGGTTTTACGTAGACCTTGACGTCGACGAGTGACTAGCCACCCAGGTGGTGATCCAGGCCATGGAGGGCCCTATGTAGATAGACAGGCTTCGAGAAGCCTTCTTTCTTTCTAGAGTCTGTACTCAGACTAGCTGCTTCCGCATGTGCTTGTATGACTGTATGACTTGAGTGTCGGGTCATGTGACCCCTACCTGTATGGATATGTTATGTATGGCTCCCTGGAGCCTTTAAATAAAGTACTTGAGTTGTAGAGTTTTGTTGTGATGCCATGTTGTATGTACTCATATCGGGCATATTGTGTGTATGTTTGAAATGCTTGGTATGAGTGGGATCCGACAATCTAGTTGTTTGTCCTTCGCAGCCTTTCTTATGGGGAAATGTAGTCTTGTGCTCCTCGAGCCATAGTAGTCCGCTACAGCCTGGTTCACCGGAGTCCTGCTAGCCCAGCACTACTGTTCAGGACACTTGACTGGCCGGCATGTGTTTCACTTTGTCCCTATGTCTGTCCCTTCGGGGAAATGTCACGCGGTGATCTCCGGAGTCCTGTCTAGCCTGCTACAGCCCGGGATCCCCGGAGTCCTGTTAGCCCAGTGCTACAGCCCGGAATCACTCGTTGATGACCGACATGTTCGATGTGATTCATGTATGCCTGTCTCCATAGGTCTGTGCCGCTTTGGGTTCACGACTAGCCATGTCGGCCCGGGTTCTCGGTCATATGGATGCTAGCGACATTGTCATATACGCAAGCCAAAAGGCGCAAATGGTCCCGGGCCATGGTAAGGCGACACCCGTGGGATACCGTGCGTGAGGCCGCAAAGTGATATGAGGTGTTACCGGCTAGATCGATGTGGCCTGGAATCGGGGTCCTGACAGCGTTGGCATCAGAGCCGGACTGCCTGTAGGTTCGTTCAGCCAAACTGGTCGATGTCGAGTCTAGAAATGCTTTAGTTATATGTAAGGGAATTGATTGTGGGAGGGAACGTAAGGTTCTTTTACTCCTTTACCCTATGCTTCTGATCTGAGTCATTCTCTTCTCGTTCAACGTGGGTTAAGGACTAGGCTCTCTTCTTCTATCAGGTTTACGTGTTACTAATCCGTAGTAGTTCATAGGATTATTGCTACGAGTTCCAGTCCAGTTTCTATTATTTTAGTACGTTGCTATTTGAATCAGAACCTTGATATGATGCTGTTGAGCGGTATTGTGAACTGTTGTGGATGTCTCAAATCTTTTTCTGAGCATTTACAGCCGTTATGCTGCCCAATTTTCCCTAGGAATTCTGATGTCTTTGTCTTGTGGTTGTCCTTTCAGATGGCCAACCATTCTCAAAATCAAGTGGTTCGCCTGACTAGGTGCCTCGACGTGCCCGGTCATACTGCTATGTTGGTCCGGGTCATGATCGAGACAGGATACCGTTGGTATCCCGAATACACTGTTGAAGAGCAGTTCCGCGACTTTAATCAAAGCCAGTATTTCTGCACCGTCAGGATATTTCCTTCCTATCCTGGATCTACCGAACCCCTTCACTGTTCCTATGGATTCGGAGTTACCATTGAGATGGCTGTGCAGGATGCTGCCTATTCCATGATGACCATCTTGCGAGTCCGGACTGGCCTGCTTCGGAACACTGACTTCCGTTACATGCCAGCTTCACTTCCGGGAGCGCAGGGGTATCTTCAGGCTATCTATGCTGACTCCACTCAGGAGGACTCATTAACTCGTACCACCGCTGAGATGCTCGAAGATAAGGACCGAGAGAATCGGGCCTTGAGGCTGGAGCTCTTTAATACCCGTGCTGATCATTGGGCCACATTGACTCGGTTTGCACCCGCGGTGCAAGCTGGATGTATGGATACCAGGGATCTGTATCCTGTGAGAGCAGCTTTGCCAGACATGGTGGATTGGCGTGATGTGGGAGGCATCACCCCACCCCTTGGTCCCCGCAGGCCACCGTTTGTTGGTCCAAGACCTCATCCTAGCCCCTATGGTCCACAGGCTCCTCAGGACCGTCTGTTTCCAGATGATCACGTTGAACTTCCAGGCTATGGAGGTGACTTCTATGAGGACTACTATGGAGCTATCTGAGTTAGTAGTAGTACCACTGGTATTGTAGTAGTTGTATCTCCACTGTCCTGTGTGACTTGTGGAATACGACTTGGTGTGTAATCGATTCCGGAGGTGTAGACAAATAATGTATAGGGACTCGGAATGCCTCCGATGAGATGTAACGTCTACCTTCATAGTTGTACTGTAGCATGGGCTTGTACTAAACTATGTATGACGAGTATGACCGTTGGTGTATATATGGCAGTTTTATATTACCATGGCATACGAATGAGCATCTCTACATTCCGCATTATCCTTTACATTCTGCACTTCCCTGTTAAGTTTGAGCCATCCTTGTCTAAACCGTTGTCTTGTTTTCCTCCTAGGATGGTCAACACCCGCGGCAACCCTGCTGCCCCGGAGCAGGGGGAAGCCAATGCAGCTAGAGGTGAAAATTTGCCTCACCCGCCTTCCCTGGCCGAAGTGATGCTGGAGGCGGAAAGGAACAAGCGTGAGACCAACCGCCTGTTGGAGCGGATTGAGCAGAACACTGCACGCCACCCACGAAATGACCTGGTGTCAATCAACGACTTTATCAAGCTGTACCCACCAAAGTTTAACCATTCCGTTGAGCCCCTCGATGCGGATGATTGGCTTTGCAGCATCACCCACAAGCTACGTGCTGCCAACGTAGCTGAAGCCGACAAGGTTACCTATGCTGCTTATCATCTCGAGGGCCCCGCTAGCCATTGGTGGGAAAACTACGAAGCTATGCGCCCGGTCGGCCAAATCACTACCTGGGCTGAGTTCAGCGAGGCTTTCTGTGAGCATCACATTCCGGAAGGTCTCATGGATCGCAAGAGGGAGGAGTTCTGCAACTTCACCCAAGGAAGGCTGACTGTGGATGCATATAGCCGAGAATTTGGGAACCTGGCACGCTATGCTCCTGAAGAGGTTTCTACTAACGCCAAGAAGTAGGCAAGGTTCCGCAAGGGACTTAGCCCTGAGCTTCGCCGCGATCTCCGTCTGCACGAGTGCACATCCTTCTAGAAGCTGGTCAATAAAGCTATCAGTGCTGAGACAGGCCAGACTGATTATGACGCTTCACGCAAGCACTCTCGTGATTTTGGGTCTTCATCCGGCTCTGGAGCTCAGAAGCGTCGGGTGTGGATTCCAAGCACCGCACTGCCACCCAGATTCACCCCGAGGCCATCCTTTGAGGCGCCTCGTCCCAACCAGCAATTTGCACCGCCCAAGCCCTATGGTGGCCCCGCTGCTAATGTTGCTCCACGCCCCACTGTGGTAACATGCTTCAAGTGTGGAGAACCGGGTCACTATAGTCGAGAGTGTCCCCAGAACAACCCCAATCAAGCTGGAAAGTCCGTTGGCCATGGTAAGCCCGCGGGAAAGACTTTCTACGCCAAGCCGGCCACTACTGCACGTGGCCATGTCAACTATGTTTCAGCCGAAGAGGCTCATGAGGATCCCAACGTCGTCCTTGGTACGCTCCTTGTTAACTGCCATCCGGCATCTGTTCTTTTCGATACTGGAGCATCTCATTCATTCATATCCGAGAATTATGCTCGGTTGCATAACACGACATTCTGTGACATGCCCACTTCCATGGTAATTCAAACTCCGGGTTCCAAATGGCAAACTTCTAGGGTAAGCCATGGGAATGAAATTCTTGTCGATAGGCTTGTTTTCCTCGCATCTTTAATAGCTCTCAAGTCCTCCGACATAAACATCATCTTGGTATGGACTGGATGTCGGCTCATTATGCCAAGATCGATTGTGCCACTAGAACCGTTCAACTTACTCATCCATCGGGCAAGACAGTTAATGTCTTAACTCGAGTGGCCAAGCGCCAACTTTACTCTCTCAATGCCAACCCTCTTCTAGACCTTGAGGACGTTCCGGTAGTCCGAGACTTCCCGGATGTGTTTCCGGAAGAACTGCCAGGTGTTCCACCTGACCGGGATGTCGAGTTTGTGATAGACCTTGTTCCAGGAACCGTTCCAATTGCTAGAAGACCCTACAAGATGGCACCCTTAGAACTAGCCGAGCTTAAGAACCAACTCGATGAGTCCTTGAACAAAGGGTTCATCCGTCCTAGCTCCTCCCCTTGGGCTTGCCCCGTCCTCTTCGTCAAAAAGAAGGATGGAACGGATCGAATGGTTGTGGATTACCGACCTGTCAATCTGGTCACCATCAAGAACAAATACCCGCTTCCCAGGATCAACGACCTGTATGATCAGCTCGCTGGATCCTCAGTCTTCTCCAAGATGGATTTGAGGTTGGGCTACCATCAAATCAAAATCAGAAACGGGGACATTCCCAAAACGGCTTTTGTTACTCGTTATGGCCAATACGAGTACACCGTCATGTCCTTCGGTTTAACCAATGCCCCGGCCACTTTCTCCTGGTTAATGAACTCGGTTTTCATGGAGTACTTGGACAAATTCGTCGTAGTATACCTCGATGACATACTCATCTACTCCAAGAATGAAGAGGAACATGCCGAACATCTAAGGCTGGTATTGATGAAACTTCGAGAGCGTCGCCTTTATGCCAAATTCTCCAAATGTGAATTTTGGTTGTCAGAAGTGACCTATCTAGGCCATGTAATCTCTGGTAAGGGTATTGCTGTCAATCCCGAGCGAGTTCAAGCCGTCCTTGATTGGACTCCACCTGAAACGGTCAAGCAAGTTCGGAGTTTCCTTGGCCTAGCGAGCTATTGCCGCCGCTTCGTCGAGAATTTCTCCAAGGTTGCTAAACCTCTAACTGAACTCCTCAAGAAAGATAAAAGGTTCGAGTGGACTCCATGGTGCGAATTCAGTTTTCAGGAACTGAAAAGACGCCTGACATCTGCTCCCGTACTGGTACCACCAGATTTCTCCAAGGACTTTATTATCTATTGCGACGCCTCGCGACAAGGACTAGGTTGCATACTCATGCAAGATCGTCAGGTAATTGCCTATGCTTCACGGCAATTACACCCACATGAGGAAAATTATCCCACACATGATCTAGAGCTTGCAGCTGTAGTCCATGCACTCAAAACCTGGCGACATTACCTCCTCGGTAATCGTTGCGAGATCTTCACCGATCACCAAAGCTTCAAATATATCTTCACCCAACCAGATTTGAATCTCAGGCAAAGACGTTGGGTCGAGTTGATCTCAGATTACGACTTAGGAATAACTTACACCCCTGGCAAGGCCAATGTCATGGCCGATGCACTAAGTCGTAAGTCCTACTGTAACAACCTGATGTTACAACAAAGTCAACCACTTCTCCATGAGGAATTTCGCAAGCTTAATCTTCACATTGTTCCTCAAGGATTCCTATCCACCCTGGTAGCGGAACCTACCCTTACGGATCAGGTCATCAAGGCACAGAAGATAGATCCGGGAATTTCCCGTATCAAGAGAAACGTTAAGAAAGGAGTCGTGAATTGTTTCTCCATTGATGATCAAGGTGTTGTATACTTTGGGAATCGCCTAGTGGTTCCGAAGGCGCGAAACCTGAGGCGACTGATCCTTAAGGAAGCTCATGAATCCCCTCTCACCATTCATCCCGGTAGTACCAAAATGTATCAAGACCTACGCCAGAGATTTTGGTGGACTAGGATGAAGAGAGAAATCGCTCAATACATTGCTAATTGCGATGTTTGTCGTCGTGTTAAAGCAGAGCATCAACGGCCTGCTGGCACCCTTCAACCTTTGGCTATTCCTGAATGGAAATGGGACAAAATCAGTATGGATTTCATCACTGGGTTTCCCAGGATCAAGAGGGGGAATAATGCCATCTTCGTCGTGATCGACCGTCTTTCCAAAGTAGCCCATTTTCTACCTGTTCGTGAGAGTATCACCGCTAGCCAGCTAGCTGACCTATACATCTCCTGAATAGTGTCTCTTCATGGTGTCCCATTGGAAATTAACTCAGACCGTGGAAGTCTCTTCACCTCTCGATTTTGGGAAAGTTTCCAAAATGCTACGGGAAATCATCTCTCCTTTAGCACTGCCTTCCATCCTCAATCAAGTGGTCAAGTAGAGCGAGTCAATCAAATTCTGGAAGATATGCTCCGAGCTTCTGTTATCTCGTTCGGAATGAGTTGGGAGAAATGCCTTCCATTCGCGGAGTTTGCTTATAACAATAGCTATCAAGCTAGTTTGGGCAAGGCTCCCTTCGAAGTTCTCTATGGACGAAAATGTCGAACGCCTCTTAACTGGTCAGAAACCGGGGAAAGACAACTCTTTGGCCCGGATATGATTCAGGAAGCAGAAGAGCAGGTTCGCGTTATTCGTGAGAAATTGAAAACAGCCCAATCTCGCCAAAAGAGTCAATATGATCGTAAGCATAAGCCTATGACATTTGAAATTGACGAGAAAGCTTACCTTCGGGTTACCCCGTTAAAGGGAACCCATCGCTTCGGTATCAAAGGCAAATTGGCTCCTCGTTACATTGGACCTTTTCGCATTCTTTCCAAACGAGGAGAAGTTGCCTACCAATTGGAACTGCCTCCGCATCTTTCCAGAGTTCACGATGTCTTCCACGTTTCGCAACTCAGGCGTTGCTTCGCGGATCCTATCCGTGGAGTGGACCACGAAACGCTTGACTTACAAGATAACCTTTCTTATCGGGAATACCCCGTTCGTATCCTTGATCAAGCCGAGCGTACCACTCGACGTCATAATATCAAGTTTCTCAAGGTTCAATGGTCACACCATTCCGAGGAAGAAGCCACTTGGGAAAGGGAGGATCGTCTTCGACTCGAGTACCCCGCCTTCTTCCCAGATGATCCTAAATCTCGGGACGAGATTCTATTGAGTGGGGGTGAGTTGTCAGACCCTAGCTAGATTATGCATTAGAGTGTGCATCATGTTTACCTTCATCAGAAATTGAAATGGGGAAAGCAGAACCCTCAGCACCCCCCCCCCCCCCCCCCGAAATCAACTAGGGTTTACTAAAAATAAATTCAATGAACCTGAAATGCCCTTCAAAAATGTTCACCCTGTTTGCCTTGGGTTAGAACCCTTGGGAAAAATGGTGCATATAATTTTAGGTCAACAAAAGGGGCATTGATTTAATTCATAAATATTTGAATTTGGGCATTTAAATACTATTAAATAATTCAAATGCTCAAATAATGTTGGAACTATTTTTTGGGCCACTGAAATATTTCAGTAAGTGTCCATAAATATTTTCAGGATTTTATAAAATGATTTAGTATTTAAACTAAATCAAAATAGAATAACAGAAATAGAAAAACACAAAAAAAATAAAGAGGGAAAGGCCATGGGCCACTTACCTGGCCCATCTCCAGCTGGCGGCCCAGCCCACCCCGCTGCCTCCTGTCGTCCCCCTCCTCGGACAGAAGGACACGGGCGTGTGCCCGGCGCTCGCCGGCACGCGCGCGCGCCACCTCCCCCCCCCCCCTGCGCGCCACCTCCTGCTTCCGGGCTCCCTCCCAATGCCACGGAGACGGCCACGCACCCCCTGGCCCTCTCATTCCCCTCCCCCGTGCTCATCCCCTCCTCTGGCTCTCCCCCTCTCTTCCACAGAACGCGGCCGTCGCCGCCGACGAGAACCACCACGGCCACAGCCACCCCCTCGCCCCTCGGTTGTGCCCACGAGCTCCGCAACGTCGTCCTCGACCCCCTCACCGAACCACGCCCCGTCGGAAGCCCTGCATCGTCGACTTCGAGCTCTTCTTCAACCTCGGCCGCCCGAGCTCCTCGCCGTCGATTCGCGCCATCAAGGTCGCCCCCGAGCCCGCTAGCCACCCCTACGGCACCGCTGTGAGCTCCCGGTCCTTTTCCCCTTAGACACGCCATCAATTTCGCCCCGTAGCCATTGCCCCGCGAGCACCCGAAGCTCGCCGCCGTTGAGCCTCGACGCCGTCGTGGCTACGGCCGTGCAAGCCCATGTCCGAGCGCACCACCGTCTTCAACGCGTCCCCAGGAGCCTAACGCAACCACCCATTCGACCTGCCGTGCCCCCTAGCGCTAACCCGCACCAGCCCCTAACTCCGGCCACCGCCGCGAGCTTGCCTCCGGCGAGCTCGGGCCATCTCAGCCCCTGCCGTGTCCACAGATGAATGCGGGCGAGTCCTAGCTCCGCATAGATGCCCTCCGCTGGCCATTTGGTCGCCGGAGGAGGATTTCCGAGCCCCTCCGCCGTCTCTGGCCTCGCCGGCGACGAGCCGGGGTCAACTCCGGCGTGTTTTGACCCCGGGTCGGCTGGGTTGACTCCCCCCCTGACTCACTGACGTGTGGGCCCAGGCGCCTGCTTAATTAATGTTAGTTAATTAGTGTTAATAAAATTAGCTAATTAGTGAGCCACTGACATGCGGGCCCCGCCCGGCTAACTAAGTTAGTTAGGGTTAACTAACTTGGTCAGTTGATTGTGTCACTGACCAGTGGACCCCACTGGTCAGGTTTGACCTGGAGGCGCCCAGTTGACCTGCTGACATCAGGGTGATGTCATGCTGACGCAATAACTCCTTTTCTGGATTTAATTTTATATAGAAAATTCCAGAAAATTGCCTAAACTTCAAAAATTCATAGAAATTCAACCATAACTCCAAATGAGACAAATGATATATGAAAAATTATCAGAAAAATTCAAGGAATCCATCTGTACCATTTTCATGCATGTTTGAACAATGTTTGTCCTCTGTTTTGGACAAAACAAATAAAGGGCATTTAAATAATCATATATGGGGTTGGAATTTGAATCTTGTACTCCAACCAACTTCATTTAAATCATAGCTAGTTGCATTAGCTCAAGACACATCCATATTGCCATGTCATAGCATGCATCATATTGTTGCATATCGTCATGTGTTGATTGTGCTCGGTTGTGTTATTCGTGGTAGGTTCTGCCTCCGAGGATATTCACGAGTATCCAACTGAAGGGCAGTATCCCGTTACCACTCCATCAGGCAAGCAACCATTGATCATTCCGATACAACCCATGTTCTCGCTCCTGCTCTTGTTTACTGCATTAAGACAACACGATTCAAACTGCTGTGTGCTACGGTAGCTGAACCCTTATCCTCTGCATGACCTGTCATTGCCACAGTAACTAGATGAAACCCACTAGCATGTGTAGGAGTTGATTGAGCCATGTTTTGTGATTCCTACCTTGCTATGCCTGCTATGCTTAGAGTTGTGTCAGGTCTGGTTCATCTGGGTGATGGGCTAGAGTGAAATGCTTGTGCCAGTAATATGTGGGTTGTGTTGAACATGTTTTGGTAAAGGTATCGATGAGAGGCCATGTAGGAGTACATGGTGGGTTGTTTCATTGAGGCCGTCCATAAGAACTGAGATCTGTATGTGTGATTTAAGATGCAGTTACTACCGTACATTGGGCCCGAAACAAATGGACCCTCTCGGCTTCTTAGCCACCCTAGTACTCTGTCCAGGAGTTGCAAATAGTTTCTGGTGTTTGTAGGATATGTGTTGGCGGCCGTGCGTAGCGCTGACCCTAGGGGTGGGCTACGTTGCGGTAGATACACCGTGGCACGGTGTACCGAGTCACCCGTTTGGTGTCTCGGGAACCCTGTTCACATCGTTCGGGGCCGTATGTGGAAACCTCGGCCGGACTCCCTGCGGATGGAACCTGGATAGGCGATAGCCTGGACTAGGGGCTTAGGTGTTTAGGTAGGCCGTGGCCGACACCCTCGCTGGGCTTCCGCTTGAAGGTTGCCGAGTACATGTCGTGTAGACGGCGGTAAGCGGTGAAAGCGTGTATGACGAAGTACACCCCTGCAGGGTATAAAACTATTCGAATAGCCGCGTTCGCGGTAAAGGACTACTTGGTTGCCTATACAGTTCATAGACAAGTTAATGGATACTACTAAAAGACTCAAGATAAGTGTGAGTACCGAGGATGGCCCCCTCGCAGGATACGAGGGAGGATCCACGGTGGAGTATTGTGATGGTGAGTAGTGGACTCGTGTGCGAAAACTATTTTGCTAAAAGATTCCGTAGGATAGCTTAGCCAAGAGTCAAAGCTGGCTTGCTGCATAAACCCCACCACCTTCTTGAGAATGAGCATGTATAGTAGGTTCTGATGTAAGACTTGCTGAGTACCTTTGTACTCATGTTTGCTTATTTATTGTTTTCAGACGACAACACTGCCCCCTCCGATGGGTTTTACGTAGACCTTGACGTCGACGAGTGACTAGCCACCCAGGTGGTGATCCAGGCCATGGAGGGCCCTATGTAGATAGACAGGCTTCGAGAAGCCTTCTTTCTTTCTAGAGTCTGTACTCAGACTAGCTGCTTCCGCATGTGCTTGTATGACTGTATGACTTGAGTGTCGGGTCATGTGACCCCTACCTGTATGGATATGTTATGTATGGCTCCCTGGAGCCTTTAAATAAAGTACTTGAGTTGTAGAGTTTTGTTGTGATGCCATGTTGTATGTACTCATATCGGGCATATTGTGTGTATGTTCGAAATGCTTGGTATGAGTGGGATCCGACAATCTAGTTGTTTGTCCTTCGCAGCCTTTCTTATGGGGAAATGTAGTCTAGTGCTCCTCGAGCCATAGTAGTCCGCTACAGCCCGGTTCACCGGAGTCCTGCTAGCCCAGCACTACTGTTCAGGACACTTGACTGGCCGACATGTGTTTCACTTCGTCCCTATGTCTGTCCCTTCGGGGAAATGTCACGCGGTGATCTCCGGAGTCCTGTCTAGCCTGCTACAGCCCGGGATCCCCGGAGTCCTGTTAGCCCAGTGCTACAGCCCGGAATCACTCGTTGATGACCGACATGTTCGATGTGATTCATGTATGCCTGTCTCCATAGGTCTGTGCCGCTTTGGGTTCACGACTAGCCATGTCGGCCCGGGTTCTCGGTCATATGGATGCTAGCGACATTGTCATATACGCGAGCCAAAAGGCGCAAACGGTACCGGGCCATGGTAAGGCGACACCCGTGGGATACCGTGCGTGAGGCCGCAAAGTGATATGAGGTGTTACCGGCTAGATCGATGTGGCCTGGAATCGGGGTCCTGACAAACGTAATGGTGTGTCCGAATGTCATAATCGTACTTTACTAGATATGGTGTGATCTATGATGTCTCTTACTGATTTACCACTATCGTTTTGGGGTTATGCTTTAGAGACGGAGGCATTCACGTTAAATAGGGCACCATCTAAATCCGTTGAGACGACTCCTTATGAACTGTGCTTTGGCAAGAAACCAAAGTTGTCATTTCTGAAAGTTTGGGGTTGCGATGCTTATGTGAAAATGCTTCAACCTGATAAGCTCGAACCCAAGTCGGAAAAATGTGTCTTCATAGGATACCCAAAAGAAACAGTTGGGTACACCTTCTATCACATATCCAAAGGCAAGACTTTTGTTGCTAAGAATGGATCCTTTCTAGAGAAGGAGTTTTTCTCGAAAGAAGTGAGTGGGCGGAAAGTAGAACTTGATGAGGTAACTGTACTTGCACCCTTATTGGAAAGTAGTTCATCACAGAAACCGGTTCCTGTGACACCTACACCAATTAGTGAGGAAGCTAATGATGATGATCATGAAACTTCAGATCAAGTTAGTACTAAACCTCGTAGGTCAACCAGAGTAAGATCCGCACTAGAGTGGTACGGTAATCCTGTTCTGCAGGTCATGTTACTAGACCATGATGAACCTATGAACTATGAGGAAGCGATGATGACCCCAGATTCCGCAAAATGGGTTGAGGCCATGAAATCTGAGATGGGATCCATGTATGAGAACAAAGTGTGGACTTTGGTTGACTTGCCCGATGATCGGCAAGCCATCGAGAATAAATGGATCTTCAATAAGAAGACAGGCGCTGATGGTAATGTTACTGTCTACAAAGCTCGACCTGTTGTGAAGGGTTTTCGACAAGTTCAAGCAGTTGACTACAATGAGACCTTCTCACCCGTAGTGATGCTTAAGTCCGTCCAAATCATGTTAGCTATTGCCGCATTTTATGATTATGAAATTTGGCAGATGGATGTAAAGACTGCATTCCTGAATGGATTTCTGGAAGAAGAGTTGTATATGATGCAACATGAAGGTTTTATCGATCCAAAAGGTTCTAACAAAGTGTGCAAGCTCCAGTGATCCATTTATGGACTGGTGCAAGCCTCTCGGAGTTGGAATAAACGTTTTGATAGTATGATCAAAGCATATGGTTTCATATAGACTTTTGGAAAAGCCTGTATTTACAAGAAAGTGAGTGGGAGCTCTGTAGCATTTCTAATATTATATGTGGATGACATATTTGTTAATTGGAAATGATATAGAATTTTTGGATAGCATAAAAGGATACTTGAATAAGAGTTTTTCAATGAAAGACCTCGGTGAAGATGCTTACATATTGGGCATCAAGATCTATAGAGATAGATCAAGACGCTTAATTGGACTTTCACAAAGCACATACCTTGACAAAGTTTTGAAGAAGTTCAAAATGGATCAGGCAAAGAAAGGGTTCTTGCCTGTGTTACAAGGTGTGAAGTTGAGTAAGACTCAATGCCCGACCACTGCAGAAGATAGAGAGAAAATGAAAGATGTTCCCTATGCTTCAGCCATAGGCTCTATCATGTATGCAATGATGTGTACCAGACCTGATGTGTGCCTTGCTATTAGTTTAGCAGGGAGGTACCAAAGTAATCCAGGAGTGGATCACTGGACAACGGTCAAGAACATCCTGAAGTACCTGAAAAGGACTAAGGATATGTTTCTCATTTATGGAGGTGACAAAGAGCTCATCATAAATGGTTACGTTGATGTAAGCTTTGACACTGATCCGGACGATTCTAAATCGCAAGCCGGATACGTGCTTATATTGAATGGTGGAGCTGTCAGTTGGAACAATTCTAAACAGAGGGTCATGGCGGGATCTACATGTGAAGCGAAGTACATTTCTACTTCGGAAGCGGCAAATGAAGGAGTCTGGATGAAGGAGTTCATATCTGATCTAGGTGTCATACCTAGTGCATCGGGTCCAATGAAAATCTTTTGTGACAATACTGGTCCAATTGCCTTGGCAAAGGAATCCAGATTTCACAAGAGAACCAAGCACATCAAGAGACGCTTCAACTCCATCCGGGATCTAGTCCAGGTGGGAGACATAGAGATTTGCATGATACATACGGATCTGAATGTTGCAGACCCATTGACTAAGCCTCTTCCACGAGCAAAACATGATCAGCACCAAGGCTCCATGGGTGTTAGAATCATTACTGTGTAATCTAGATTACTGACTCTAGTGCAAGTGGGAGACTGAAGGAAAATATGCCCTAGAGGCAATAATAAAGCTATTATTTATTTCCTTATATCATGATAAATGTTTATTATTCATGCCAGAATTGTATTAACCGGAAACATGATACATGTGTGAATACATAGACAAACAGAGTGTCACTAGTATGCCTCTACTTGACTAGCTCGTTGATCAAAGATGGTTATGTTTCCTAGCCACAGACATGAGTTGTCATTTGATTAACGAGATCACATCATTAGGAGAATGATGTGATTGACTTGACCCATTCCGTTAGCTTAGCACTTGATCGTATAGTATGTTGCTACTGCTTTCTTCATGATTTATACATGTTCCCATGACTATGAGATTATGCAACTCCCGTTTACCAGAGGAACACTTTGTGTGCTACCAAACATCACAACGTAACTAGGTGATTATAAAGGTGCTCTACAGGTGTCTCCGAAGGTATTTGTTGAGTTGGCATATTTCGAGATTAGGATTTGTCACTCCGATTGTCAAAGAGGTATCTCTGGGCCCACTCAGTAATGCACATCACTATAAGCCTTGCAAGCATTGTAATTAATGAGTTAGTTGCGGGATGATGTATTATAGAACGAGTAAAGAGACTTGCCGGTAACGAGATTGAACTAAGTATTGAGATACCGACGATCGAATCTCGAGCAAGTAACATACCAATGACAAAGGGAACAACGTATGTTGTTATGTGCTTTGGCTGATAAAGATCTTCGTAGAATATGTGGGAGCCAATATGAGAATCCAGGTTCCGCTATTGGTTATTGACCGGAGACGTGTCTCGGTCATGTCTACATAGTTCTCGAACCCGTAGGGTCCGCACGCTTAAAGTTCAGTGACGATCGGTATTATGAGTTTTTGTGTTTTGATGTATCGAAGGTAGTTCGGAGTCCCGGATATGACCATGAACATGATGAGGAGTCTCAAAATGGTCAATACATAAAGATCGATATATTGGACGACTATGTTCGGACACCGGAAAGGTTCCAGAAGGTTTCAGACATATACTGGAGTACCGGGGGGTTACCGGAACACCCCGGGGGGCTTAATGGGCCTACATGGGCCTTAGTGGAAATAGTGGTCAGCAAGGGGAGTGTGGGGCACCCCTCCCCAAGGCCCAAACCGAATTGGTTTAGGGCAAGGGGGGTCGGCCCCCTCTTTCCTTCTCCTCCTCTCCCTTTCCTCCCCCTATCCCACTCCTACTAGGAAAAGGAGGAGTCCTACTCCTAGTGGGAGTAGGACTCCCCCTCTTGGCGCGCCTCTCCCTGGCCGGCCGCCTCCTCCCCCTTGCTCCTTTATATACGGGGGCAGGGGCACCCCATAGACACAACAATTGATCATTCATCTCTTAGCCATGTGCGGTGCCCCCCTCCACCATAATCCACCTCGATCATATCGTAGCAGTGCTTAGGCGAAGCCCTGCGTCAGTAGCATCATCATCACCGTCACCACGCCGTCGTGCTGACGAAACAATCCTGTGAAGCTTTGCTGGATCGGAGCTCGCGGGACGTCATCGAGTTGAACGTGTGCTGAACTGGGAGGTGTCGTGCGTTTGGTACTTGGATCGATCGGATCGTGAAGACGTACAACTACATCAACCGCGTTGTGCTAACGCTTCTGCATTCGGTCTACGAGGGTACGTGGACACACTCTCCCCTCTCATTGCTATGCATCACCATGATCCTGTGTGTGCGTAGGAGTTTTTTTTGAAAATACTACGTTCCCCAACAATTCTGATAATGAAATAGGAGCTATAACTATTATCGCACAAGGAAGGTAACAAAGATGGTTCAAATATTAGGGTCATGGTGAAGAACAGTGCCAAACCTCCATGAGCTCGCACGAACCCTAATGAGATCTACGGAGGGGGAAGGAGGAAGAACTTACCAAGGCTACTAGAGAGGTGGAGGCGCGCGAGTGAGATCTGGACCAAATTAGGTTGATGCAGCGGCCAATGGTGATGCAGAGGAGAGGGTCGACGGCGGTGGCTGGGCTCGAGAAGAACACGTCACGAGGAAGACGATGAAGATGAAGAGGCTGAGGGGGGAAAGTGAAAAGGACCCCGGCCCTATTTATAAGGTGAATGGATAAGTGGCATGCGCGGGAATCGAGGAGCTCAAAATTGGATATATAACAGGACGGATGCCTTGATTTTCGGAGGGTCATTAAAAATGAAGATACATATATGGTTTTGGATTTGTATAGAATGAATGACATGTGATGTCATGGCGAGTTACCATGGTCTCAGAAGATAACTTCACGACGAATTACAAGTCTTCGTGAAGGTAATGGAGAAGGAATTTTTCTAAAGTGTTGAAGATTGACATGAACAAGTTCAAATCAACCTGGGGCCTAATGTTGGGGATATAACTATGGAGTATAAACCACCCAGGTGGGGCTGGGTTATGCTCATGATGGTTTACCAGTATTGAAGCCCATGAAGACATAGAAGATGGCGACTCACCAAGGAGACTTAATAAGGAGGCCCAAAGCCCAAAGGCGGATTAGGGCCCGTAAATGTAAACCGCCATAGGTGTATGACTTGTATTGTAAGATAGGAAAGAGGAGAGACTGAGCCAGACACGTTTATGAGCCATCCGGGACTCTGTGAACCGCCGGGCGTCAACCTGTGTATATAAAGGGACGACCCGGCGGTGGTTTAGGGACAAGAAACAACAGATCGAGAGCTAGGTTAAGCGTATTCGCTCCCTGGTCATCGAAACCCTAGCAATACCACCTCCAACTGGATTAGGCTTCTACCTTCACCATAAGGGGCCGAACCAGTATAAACTCCTCGTGTCCTTTGTCCTGATTAACCCCTTTAAGCTAATCTCATTGCGATGGCTCCACGACTAAGTCCTCACACTAGGACATATATCTTGACAATTCCACGATGGATCTGGTGGTTCTGGACTCTATGGCGGCTGGATGAATATTTCGTCGACTCCCCTAGGGTTCTGGAAATATTGGGGTATTTATAGAGCAAAGAGGCGGTCTGGGGGCACCCGAGGTGGGCACAACCCACCAGGGCATGCCTGGGCCTCCTGGCATGCCATGGTGGGTTGTGTCCCCTTGGGGCACCCCCCAGGCGCAGCCAGGGCCCATTGTGTTCCTTCTGGCCCATAAAAATTCTTCATAAAGTTTCGGGGCATTTGGACTCTGTTTGATATTGACTTTTCGCGATGTAAAAAACATGGGAAAAATAGTAACTGGCACTTGGCACTATGTCAATAGGTTAGTACCAAAAAAATGATATAAAATAACTATAAAATGATTATAAAACATCCAAGATTGATAATATAATAGCATGGAACAATCAAAAATTATAGATACGTTGGAGACATATCACCTGCCTCCATCACCGAGGATTTTTGGCCGGAAACGTTGCCGCCCCTGCCCGTTCGTCCATCATCGCCTCTGACGCAACCCCGCCGGCTATCCCCGCCACCCATCGTAGCCGCCAAGGAGCTGCCGATTTGAGTCTGTGTTGCCGCACTTCCGACGTCGCGCCACTTGCCCACCACAACACACCGCCACCACCCCTGCTGTTGGTTCCACTACTACTCAGTCGCCACTGAATCGCCGCCGCCACCGGATTCGAGCCACACACCAACCACTATGCCACTGTCGCTTTTCCGCCACCAGACTCGAGCTTCTCACGTCGCACAGTCGCCGCCCCGCTGTGACCAATCCATGGCTCGATTCACAGCCGTGTTGTTGGCCATTCGACCTCCCGGCTCTTGTCGCTCGGCCACTAGCTCACCTACTGTCGCCGCTCGGTCTGCCGGCACTCCTCCCGGCTCTCATTACTCGGCCGCTAGTGCTCCTCCCGTCTCTTTTTACATCTTCATTTGCATCATCTATTAGAGTTGCTCTTTTACATCTCCAGTGTACATCATCTGTTGGAGTTGCCTCTTTTTTTGGAGATGTAAATTTTTACATCTCCAAATTCACATCATCTATTGGAGATGCTCTAAAGATAGCTTTCGGGTGAGTCATGAGACATGTCACGATACATGGTTGAACAAGATGGGATTTACCCCTCATATGCAAAGAGATATTCTCTGGGCCCTCTCGAGTGATCAGATTCAGAAACATGGTCGACTTGGGTTAAGAGTTAACCCATTTTGGAAATACGTATCATGGCTTCGAGAAGAGAGGTCGAGATACTACAAGGGTGACAAGTACTCGCCTTGAGCTCGACAACATATACCATGAGGAAAAAGAAATGATGCGCATGACACATTGTTGAGGTTCATTAAATGAATTTTTGCATGCATGGGAGTTGCCACATTTCGCTAGGAGGCGCTACCACCTATCGACTCGGGTCGTGTCCATGTGTACACGAACCTATATGATCACACACTTAAGGGGCAGCAACCCATCCAGATTGGATCCAAGTGGAAAATGAGTGTGGACTCCTAGTAGGTCTCAAGTGTTGAGCCCACCTTGCAGGTAGTCCTGGCCATGGGCCGCCTGGCCTGAACAGCCCGACCCAAAAAAGCCCGGCCCAACACTGCTCCCGGGCCGGGCCTGGGCCTAGGTTTTGAGCCCGAAGACTAAGTCGGGTCGAGCCTGGGCCCACTGTTTATGCCATTTACTGAAGAGGCCCGGCCCGAGGCCCGATATGTTTTTTGCTATGATGGGTCGGGCTCGGGCCTGAAAACTAGGCCCGACGGCCGGGCCGGGCTCGGGGCTGAGTTTTCTACCTCGGGCTTGGTCAGGCCCGGCCCGAAGCCCGGCCCGGCCTGGAGGATGGCCAGGTCTACTTGCAGGTCTATATAAAGGGGAATGGGTGCACCTTTTAGCGTTGATCTTTTTCTCCCACCACGGTCATCGCGATCACTCCCCACGCTCATATGTCACGCGACCGGACCTAGCAGCCTGCCGCCCGATGCTTCTCCCCGTATTGTGGATACCATGGAGGCATCACATCTGCAGTGCTTGGCTGAACTGTTCATGGGATCCGCAAGGAACCGTTTGTGGGAGATCGACTAAGCGAGGAGGAGGCGACTCTGATTGGTTACACACATCACCTACTCTACTTCCTCTATAGTGACTGTGCATCGTATAGGTACCATGTTCAAATATCCATAAACCTTATCCAACTGTATCTATAGTTAATACTCCACCTCAAGATCGCTATATAGGTTGCATATGAGAGTATTAAGTAAAACAAAGTATTGGAATAAGTATGATGTCACGATGGAGATAGTATATTGTCTTCGCCCCGCGTTCGAAGGACAACTACGCAACTAACTATTTATCCTTAGTGGTAGCCACACGATGCAATCCTTTTTCACTTTACGTTATTGCGGTAGATTATTTGCAAGGTTAAACCCAACTAACATATATAACTCTTTTTTGAAGATCATTCATATAAACATGGCCAGTGCAAAACTAATAGATTAAAGAGCATATGTGTCTATAAATTATGCAACAAAGAACTCAAAAGAATCCAAACATAATCATATATAGATCTGATCATAAAGCCACCTCAACAAACACACCAATAAAGATTACATCAGATGGAACACAATCATGTAGGGCAGCTCATGTGATCATTGTATTGAAAAACATGGAAGAGATTGATGTCTAGCTATTGTTATGGATCCATAGGCCAAAGGGACTACTCACACACAATCATGGTGGCAGCATGGGGATGTAGATGTCCACCTGGTTGAACCCCCACTCTGTTAGAGTATAGAAAATTGCCTCCAGCCTGAATCACGATGAAAATGAGGTGTGCAACAGCGAAACATTTCCTTGATAATTATTTTGAAGGTTTGGGGAGTATATAAAAGGCGGCAGAAAAAAGAGGCGGTGGAGAGGCTTTCTATGGGGCCCACTCGATCACCCCTGGCCACATGACCTGATTGCGTGGGGCCAACAGGGGTCCCCCTAACTGGTTTCGATGCTCCATGGGAGCTTCATAATGCAATTTTTTGCATCCCCCCCTTTTAGCCCCGTAAAATGGATTTTGCTGAAAGTCCAAAAAACAAGCAGGAAACATTAACTAACACAGTGAAAGGATCGATATAGTTGACTAGAGGGGGGTGAATAGGCAACTACAATTTTTAGCTTTTCTTTAACAATTTAAACTTTGCATCAAAGTAGGTTGTCTAGATATGCAACTAAGTGAGCAACCTATATGATGCAACAAAGATAAGTACACAAGCAAGCAAGAGATATATCACAAATAAGCTTGCACAAGTAAAGGCATGAGATAACCAAGAGTGGAGCCAATGGAGACAAGGATGTGTTATCGAAGTTCCTTCCCTTTGAGGGGAAGTACGTCTCCATTGGAGTGGTGTGGAGGCAGAATGCTCCCCAAGAAGCCACTAGGGCCACCGTATTCTCCTCACGCCCTCACACAATGCGAGATGCCGTGATTCCACTATTGGTGACCAAACCTTTACAAACAAGGTTGGGGAAAACTCCACAACTCAATTGGAGTCTCCCAATGACACCACGAAGCTTCACCACAATGGACTATGGCTTCGCGGTGACCTCAACCGTCTAGGGTGCTCAAACACCCAAGAGTAACAAGATCCACAAGGGATTAGTGGGGGGAATCAAATTTCTCTTGGTGGAAGTGTAGATCAGGGCCTTCTCAACCACTCCCGAGCAAATCAACAAGTTTGATTGGCTAGGGAGTGAGATCGGGCGAAAATGGAGCTTGGAGCAACAATGGAGCTTAGGGTTAGATGAGGTGGTCAACTAGAGGAAGAAGACACCCCTTTTATAGCTTAGGACAAAAATCCAACCGTTATCCACCTACCAGCCCGCGACCAGTGGTACTACCGCCCCAGACTAGCGGTACTACCGGAAGGCCATGCGGTACTTCCACTCCTGACAAGCGGTACTACCGCAAGGCCATGCGGTACTACCGTGAGGAAGCGCGGTACTACCGCAGCAGCAGTAGCTAGGGCAGACCTGAAGCACAAGGGCTGAGGACGGTACTGCCGCAGGCGCGGTACTACCGCTCCCCCTTGCGGTACTACCGCAAGGTAGGAAACCCCTAGCCTGGGAAGAGCGCGGATAAAAATACATCCGTGCCTACTTCCGCTAGAAAACGAACGAAGCAAAAACCCGATACAGTACTACCGCAGAGGAGCGGTACTACCGCCTGGCAGCTGAGCCAGGCCTCGCACGGTACTACCGCGCAAGGGATGCGGTACTACCGTGGTGGCGCGGTTGTAAAAAATTACATCCACCCCTACTACCGCGAAGATGCGGTACTTGGCCTGGGGGCCACGGTACTACGGCTCCAGAGGAGCGGTACTACCGTGGGCACCTGCGGTACTACCGCGCCGAAGTATGGTACTACCGCAGGTGCCTGTGGTACTACCGCTCAAGAAGGAGCAGTACTACCGCAAGCCCATCAACAGCAACCAGGACAAGGTAAAGAGGATAAACGGAGGATGCTCCAAAGTGCAGGGGAAAGGAGGGGACAAGGAAGAAAACGTGTACGTGATGATTCCACCCAAACCTTTCCGACGCGGACCCCCTCTTAATAGTACGGCTTTCCTATGACTCAAATCCACCAAAAAGAAACATAGAAAAAACACCGTCTTCAATAGTCTTCGAGGGGCACCAAACCATCTTGTGCCTAGCGATGAGACGTCTGGGAAACTCAAGGCACATGATTAGTCCGCAAAAGCATTGTCATCAATCCCCAAAACACCTTAGGGATAAATATGCCCTTACAATCTCCCCCTTTTTGGTGGATTGATGATAATACGGGATTTGCACAAAGGAAATAATATTAAGCAAATGCAAATCCCTCCTCTCTAGAATATAGACGTGCTCCCCCTAGATGTGTGCCAACTAGATGGGTGCTTTGGACTGCACGGCACACATACTAAGATCAAAGCTCCCCCTATATTATAGAGACAAGGCATATCTTGCAAAAGTAAGGCTAACACTAGACAAGATAGCAAATACGAGCATAACATAAGTAGCACAATCATAAGCTCACTAAGATAGAATAGAGTGCATATGTCTTACACCATATGAAGGATAAGTCTCAAAGGCGCAAACCAAACCAAAGAAAACGAGGTCCAAACGACAAAACAAACACCAAACACGAGACGAATCGCAAGCACGCAAATCCCTACACTCTCTCCCCCTTTGGCATCGAGACGCCAAAAAGGCAAAGAGGATACCTACACACAAGGGGTGGCTCAGGCAGAGAAAACATCCCAACGCTCCTCGTGCTCCGCGTCCGACTCGGCGGCGGGGATGGTCTCCTCGATGTCCTCCTCAGAACTGGTCCACTTGAAGCCTTGGTTTGCCATCCATTTAGACTCTGGCGTGATGGCATCCTCAGAACCGCCAGAGACGTCCTCTCCAAAGAGCCTCATAACCTTCTTGTCGCGGTGGCGACTCTCCTTGGATGCCACATGAGTCTTGTACTGCCCCTTTGCTTTCATGCAGAAAAGATTCTTCATCTTGTCCTTCAGCTTCTTGGCCCATGAGGGCTCAGAGGAAGGTTGGGAAGACCTAGCAGCACGGTCCTCAGCAACATCCTCCGCTCGAGCCTCCTCCTCACCAACACCCTTCCTAGCAGCATACGCCTCAGCACGAGTAGTAGTGTTGGCCCAGTTGGGCTTGACGCGGAGACTGATGGACTCATGCCGAATCCAGTCTGGAGCAAGGAACTCATCACCAGGGTACAGCTTCTCCCAACTCGTGGAGATCAATAGAAACAGGTATGGTCCATAGATAGGTACCTTACGGGTGTACACCACAAACCGAAGCTCACACCACATGATGTATGAGACATCAAGTGGCCGAGTCTGAGACATACGAGCCTCCTCGCACAGGAGCATCATGTCCACCAGATAGGAATGAACCTTGTCCTTGTCGCCAATGTGATTGAACAGAGTGTTGCGGAAGATGCGATGCATGATATCCAGAAAAGAGTTCAGCACCCAAGTCGACTTGCCACTGGGAAGCACCTTCTCAACATAGAACGGCTGAAGCTTGTTCTTACTAGCAGACTCAGAATTGGCGTGGGGGTGAACACCAATGGGTGTGTGGAGCCTGTCATCGGGAATGTGGAGCAGATCCATGAACTCCTTCCAGGTAGCAGACAACTGACGGCCATTGGTCATCTAGGTCATCCTCCGCTCATCCCCGGGGTGAAAGTGAACTGAGGCAAAGAACTGACAGATAAGCTCAGGGTCATAATCAAGGTGGAAAGAGATCACATGTTCAATACCGAACTGCTCCACCAAATCCAGAGCTTCTCCAAAGTAGTCACGAAACTTGTCCTTCCTCAAGTGATTCATGTCTATCCACTTGACATCCACGTAGGTGTTTTGCTTGTTCTTGATTACATACAGATAAATGAGAGCCTGCTGCTTGGTCCAAAACAACTCAGTGCCTCTGAGGATAGAACGAGCATTCACCTAGGGTTTGATCTTCTGGCGTTCGATGTACTCAGTGAGGGGAATCTCGTCCATGCCCTTAGCAGGTTCCTTTTGCTTGCTGGCAGTAGTCTTGACATTGCGCATGGGGGCACTGTTGGAAATATGCCCTAGAGGCAATAATAATAAATTGATTATTATTATATTTCCTTGTTCATGATAATCGTTTATTATCCATGCTAGAATTGTATTGAAAGGAAACTCAGATACATGTGTGGATACATAGACAACACCATGTCCCTAGTAAGCCTCTAGTTGACTAGCTCGTTGATCAATAGATGGTTACGGTTTCCTGACCATGGACATTGGATGTCGTTGATAACGGGATCACATCATTAGGAGAATGATGTGATGGACAAGACACAATCCTAAGCATAGCACAAGATCGTGTAGTTCGTATGCTAAAGCTTTTCTAATGTCAAGTATCATTTCCTTAGACCATGAGATTGTAAAACTCCCGGATACCGTAGGAATACTTTGGGTGTGCCAAACGTCACAACGTAACTGGGTGTCTATAAAGGTACACTACAGGTATCTCCGAAAGTGTCTGTTGGGTTGGCATGAATCGAGACTGGGATTTGTCACTCCGTGTAAGCGGAGAGGTATCTCTGGGCCCACTCGGTAGGACATCATCATAATGTGCAGAATGTGATCAAGGAGTTGATCACAGGATGATGTGTTACGGAACGAGTAAAGAGACTTGCCGGTAACGAGATTGAACAAGGTATCGGGATACCGACGATCGAATCTCGGGCAAGTATCGTACCGCTAGACAAAGGGAATTGTATACGGGATTGATCGAATCCTCGACATCGTGGTTCATCCGATGAGATCATCGTGGAACATGTGGGAACCAACATGGGTATCCAGATCCCGCTATTGGTTATTGACCGGAGAACGTCTCGGTCATGTCTGCATGCTTCCCGAACCCGTAGGGTCTACACACTTAAGGTTCGGTGACGCTAGGGTTATAGAGATATTAGTATGCAGTAACCTGAATGTTGTTCGGAGTCCCGGATGAGATCCCGGACGTCACGAGGAGTTCCGGAATGGTCTGGAGGTAAAGAATTATATATAGGAAGTGCTATTTCGGCCATCGGGACAAGTTTCGGGGTCACCGGTATTGTACCGGGACCACCGGAAGGGTCCCGGGGGTCCACTGGGTGGGGCCACCTGCCCCGGGGGCCACATGGGTTGTAGGGGTGTGCGCCTTGGCCTATATGGGCCAAGGGCACCAGCCCCAAGAGGCCCATGCGCCAAGAGATAAGGAAAGGAAGAGTCCTAAAGGGGGAAGGCACCTCCTAGGTGCCTTGGGGAGGAGGGACTCCTCCCTAGCCGCACCCTTCCTTGGAGGAAGGGCCAAGGCTGCGCCCCCCATCTCCCTTGGCCCTATATATAGTGGGGGCAAGGGAGGGCAGCCGCACCTAAGCCCTGGCGCCTCCCTCTCCCTCCCGTGACACATCTCCCTCCTCCCGCAGCGCTTGGCGAAGCCCTGTTGGAATCCCGCTACTTCCACCACCACGCCGTCGTGCTGCTGGATCTCCATCAACCTCTCCTCCCCCCTTGCTGGATCAAGAGGGAGGAGACGTCGCTGCTCCGTATGTGTGTTGAACACGGAGGTGCCGTCCGTTCGGCGCTAGGATCATCGGTGATTTGGATCACGACGAGTACGACTCCATCAACCCCGTTCTCTTGAAAGCTTCCGCGCGCGATCTACAAGGGTATGTAGATCCACTCCTCCCTCGTTGCTAGATGACTCCATAGATTGATCTTGGTGACACGTAGGAAAATTTTGAATTATTGCTACGTTCCCCAACAGTGGCATCATGAGCTAGGTCTATTGCGTAGATTCTATGCACGAGTAGAACACAAAGTAGTTGTGGGCGTTGATTTTGTTCAATATGCTTACCGTTACTAGTCCAATCTTGATTCGGCGGCATCGTGGGATGAAGCGGCCCGGACCGACCTTACACGTACTCTTACGTGAGACTGGTTCCACCGACTGACATGCACTAGTTGCATAAGGTGGCTAGCGGGTGTCTGTCTCTCCCACTTTAGTCGGATTGGATTCGATGAAAAGTGTCCTTATGAAGGGTAAATAGCAATTGGCATATCACGTTGTGGTTTTTGCGTAGGTAAGAAACGTTCTTGCTAGAAACCCATAGCAGCCACGTAAAACATGCAAACAACAATTAGAGGACGTCTAACTTGTTTTTGCAGGGTATGCTATGTGATGTGATATGGCCAAAGGATGTGATGAATGATATATGTGATGTATGAGATGATCATGTTCTTGTAATAGGAATCACGACTTGCATGTCGATGAGTATGACAACCGGCAGGAGCCATAGGAGTTGTCTTAAATTTATTTATGACCTGCGTGTCAACATAAACGTCATGTAATTACTTTACTTTATTGCTAACCGTTAGCTGTAGTAGTAGAAGTAATAGTTGGTGAGACAACTTCATGAAGACACGATGATGGAGATCATGATGATGGAGATCATGGTGTCTAGCCGGTGACGATGATGATCATGGAGCCCCGAAGATGGAGATCAAAAGGAGCAATATGATATTGGCCATATCATGTCACTATTTGATTGCATGTGATGTTTATCATGTTTTTGCATCTTATTTGCTTAGAACGACGGTAGTAAATAAGATGACCCCTCTTTAAAATTTCAAGAAAGTGTTCTCCCTAACTGTGCACCGTTGCAGAAGGTTCGTTGTTTCGAAGCACCATGTGATGATCGGGTGTGATAGATTCTTACGTTCGAATACAACTGGTGTTGACGAGCCTAGCATGTACAGACATGGCCTCGGAACACATGCAAAACACTTAGGTTGACTTGACGAGCCTAGCATGTACAAACATGGCCTCGGAACACAGAAGACCGAAAGGTCGAGCATGAGTCGTATGGTAGATACGATCAACATGAAGATGTTCACCGATGTTGACTAGTCCGTCTCACGTGATGATCGGACATGGCCTAGTTGACTCGGATCATGTAATCACTTAGATGACTAGAGGGATGTCTATCTGAGTGGGAGTTCATAAGATGAACTTAATTATCCTGAACATAGTCAAAAGGTCTTCGCAAATTATGTCGTAGCTCGCGCTTCAGTTCTACTGTTTAGTTATGTTCCTAGAGAAAATTTAGTTGAAAGTTGATAGTAGCAATTATGCGGACTAGGTCCGTAAACTGAGGATTGTCCTCATTGCTTCATAGAAGGCTTATGTCCTTAATGCACCGCTCAGTGTGCTAAACCTCGAATGTCATCTGTTGATGTTGCGAACATCTAACATACACATTTTGATAACTACGTGATAGTTCAGTTAAACGGTTTAGAGTTCAGGCACCGAAGACGTTTTGAAACGTCGCGAAACATATGAGATGTTTCGAGGGCTGAAATTGGGATTTCAGGCTTGTGCCCACGTCAAGAGGTATAAGACCTCCGACGATTTTCTTAACCTGCAAACTAAGGGAGAAAAGCTCAATTGCTGAGCTTGTGCTCAGATTGTCTGAGTACAACAATCGCTTGAATCGAGTGGGAGTTGATCTTCCAGATGAGATAGTGATGTTTCTTCGAAGTCATTACCACAAAGCTGCTAGTGCTTCATGATGAACTATAATATATCGAGGACATATATGATGATCTTTGAGATATTCACGATGTTTGACACCACAAAAGTAGAAGGAGCATCAATTGTTGATGGTTGGTGAAACCACTAGTTTCAAGAAGGGCAAGGGCAAGAAGGGATACTTCATGAAACGGCAATTCAGCTGCTGCTCTAGTGAAGAAACCCAAGGTTGAACCCAAACCCGAGACTAAGTGCTTCTGTAATAAGGGGAACAGCCACTGGAGCAGAATTACCCTAGATACTTGGTAGATTAGAAGGCTGGCAAGGTCGATAGAAGTATATTGGATATACATTGTGTTGATGTGTACTTTACTAGTACTCCTAGTAGCACCAGGGTATTAGATACTAGTTCGGTTGCTAAGTGTTAGTAACTCGAAATAAAAGCTACGAAATAAACAGAGACTAGCTAAAGGTGAGCTGACGATATGTGTTGGAAGTTTTTCCAAGCTTGATGTGATCAAGCATCGCACGCTCCCTCTACCATCGAGACTGGTGTTTGCATTGAGCATAGACATGATTGGATTATGTCTATCGCGATACGGTTATTCATTTAAGGAGAATAATGGTTACTCTATTTATTTGAATAATACCTTCAATGGTCTTGCACCTAAAATGAATGGTTTATTGAATCTCGATCGTAGTGATACACATGTTCATGCCAAAAGATATAAGATAGTAATGATAGAACCACCTACTTGTGGCACTGCCACGTAAGTCATATCGGTATAAAACGCATGAAGAAGCTCCATGCTGATGGATCTTTGGGCTCACTCGTTTTTGAAAAGTTTGAGACATGCGAACCATGTCTATTGGTGTATATGCATGAAGAAACTCCATGCAAATGGACCGTTTGGACTCACTTGATTTTGAATCACTTGAGACATGCGAATCATACCGCATGCGCAAGATGACTGAAAGCCTCGGTTTCAGTAAAATGGAACTAGAAAGCAACTTGTTGGAAGTAATACATTTTGATGTGTGCAGTCCAATGAGTGTTGAGGCGTGTAGTGGATATCGTTATGTTCTTACTTCACAGATGATTTGAGTAGATGTTGTGTATATTTACTTGATGAATCACGAGTCTGAATTATTGAAAGGTTCAAGTAATTTCAGGGTGAAGTTGAAAGATCGTCTTGACAAGAGGATAAAATATCTATGATATGATCATAGAGATGAATATCTGAATTACGAGTTTGGCACAGAATTAAGACATTGTGGAAATTGTTTCACAACTAATACAGCCTGGAACACCATAGTGTGATGGTGTGTCCGAACATCATAACTGCACCCTATTGGATATGATGCATACCATGATGTCTCTTATCGAATTACCACGATAGTTTATGGGTTAGGCATTAGAGACAACCACATTCACTTTAAATAGGGCACCGCGTAATTCCGATGAGATGACACCGTATGAACTATGGTTTAGAGAAACCTAAGCTGTCATTTCTTAAAAGTTTGGGGCTGCGACGCTTATGTGGAAAAGTTTCAGGCTGATAAGCTCGAACCCAAAGCGGATAAATGCATCTTCATAAGACACCCAAAACAGTTGGGTATACCTCCTGTCTCAGATCCGAAAGCAATAAGGGATTGTTTCTAGAATCGGGTCCTTTCTCCAGGAAACGTTTCTCTCGAAAGAATTGAGTGGGAGGATGGTGGAGACTTGATGAGGCTATTGAACCGTCTCTTCAACTAGTGTGTGGAAGGGCATAGGAAGTTGTTCCTGTGGCACCTACACCAATTGAAGAGGAAGCTTATGATGGTGATCATGAAACTTCAGATCAAGTCACTACCAAACCTCGTGGGATGACAAGGATGCGTACTACTTCAGAGTGGTACATAATCCTGTCTTGGAAGTCATGTTGCTAGACAACAATGAACCTACAAGCTATGGAGAAGCGATGGTGGGCCCAGATTCCGATAAATGGTTCGAGGCCATAAAATCCGAGAGAGGATCCATATATGAAAACAAAGTGTAGACTTTGGAAGAACTACTTGATGGTCATAAGGCTGTTAGGTACATATGGGTTTTAAAAGGAAGACGAACAATGATGGTAAGTCTCACCATTAAGAAAGCTCGACTTGTCGTTAAGATTTTTTCCGACAAGTTCAAGGAGTTGACTACGATGAGACTTTCTCACTCGTAGTGATGCTAAGAGTCTGTTGGAATTATATTAGCGATTACTGCGTTATTTATGAAATCTTGCAGATAGGATGTCAAAACCCATTTTTTCCTCAACGATTTTCTTGAGGAAAGGTTGTATGTGATACAACCGGAAGGTTTTGTCAATCCTGAAAAATGCTAATAAGTATGCAAAGCTCCAGCAATCCTTTTGAGGACTGGAGTAAGCATCTCGGAGTTGGAATGTATGCTTTGATGTTTTTGGGTGTATGCAAAGTTTATGAGAAACTTGTATTTCCAAAGAAGTGAGTGGGAGCACTATAGAATTTCTGATGAGTACATGTTGTTGACATATTGTTGATCAGAAATGACGTAGAATTTCTGGAAAGCATATAGGGTTATTTGGAAAGTGTTTTTCAATGGAAAGCCTAGATTAAGCTACTTGAACATTGAGCATCAAGATCTATAAGGATAGATCAAAATGCTTAATGGTACTTTCAAATGAGCACATACCTTGACATGATCTTGAAGGTGTTCAAGATGGATCAGTCAAAGAAGGAGTTCTTGCCTGAGTTGCAAGGTATGAAGTTAAGACTTAAAGCTCAAACCACGGCAGAATAGAGAGAAAGGACGAAGGTCGTCCCCTATGCTTAAGACGTAGGCTCTACAGTATGCTATGCTGTGTACCGCACCTGAAGTGTGCCTTGCCATGAGTCAGTCAAGGGGTACAAGAGTGATCCAAGAATGGATTACAGGACAGCGGTAAAAGTTATCCTTAGTAACTAGTGGACTAAGGAATTTTCTCGATTATGGAGGTGGTAAAAGAGTTCGTCGTAAAGGGTTACGCCGATGCAAACTTTGACACTAATCCAGATTATTCTGAGTAGTAAAATGGATTCGTATAGTAGAACAATTATTTGGAATAGCTCCAAATGTAGTGTAGTAGTTGCATCTACAAGATGACATAGAAATTTTGCGAAGTACATACGGATCTGAATGTTGCAGACCCGTTGACTGAAACCTCTCTCACAAGCATAACATGATCAAACCCAGAACTCTTTGGGGGTTAGTCACATGGGGATGTGACCTTGAGTGTTAATCACATAGCGATGTGGACTGGATTATTGACTCTAGTGCAAGTGGGAGACTGTTGGAAATATGCCCTAGAGGCAATAATAATAAATTGATTATTATTATATTTCCTTGTTCATGATAATCATTTATTATCCATGCTAGAATTGTATTGAAAGGAAACTCAGATACATGTGTGGATACATAGACAACACCATGTCCCTAGTAAGCCTCTAGTTGACTAGCTCGTTGATCAATAGATGGTTACAGTTTCCTGACCATGGACATTGGATGTCGTTGATAACGGGATCACATCATTAGGAGAATGATGTGATGGACAAGACCCAATCCTAAGCATAGCACAAGATCGTGTAGTTCGTATGCTAAAGATTTTCTAATGTCAAGTATCATTTCCTTAGACCATGAGATTGTACAACTCCCGGATACCGTAGGAATACTTTGGGTGTGCCAAACGTCACAACGTAACTGGGTGTCTATAAAGGTACACTACAGGTATCTCCGAAAGTGTCTGTTGGGTTGGCACGAATCGAGACTGGGATTTGTCACTCCGTGTAAGCGGAGAGGTATCTCTGGGCCCACTCGGTAGGACATCATCATAATGTGCAGAATGTGATCAAGGATTTGATCATGGGATAATGTGTTACGGAACGAGTAAAGAGACTTGCCGGTAACGAGATTGAACAAGGTATCGGGATACCGACGATCGAATCTCGGGCAAGTATCGTACCGCTAGACAAAGGGAATTGTATACGGGATTGATCGAATCCTCGACATCGTGGTTCATCCGATGAGATCATCGTGGAACATGTGGGAACCAACATGGGTATCCAGATCCCTCTATTGGTTATTGATCGGAGAACGTCTCGGTCATGTCTGCATGCTTCCCGAACCCGTAGGGTCTACACACTTAAGGTTCGGTGACGCTAGGGTTATAGAGATATTAGTATGCGGTAACCTGAATGTTGCTCGGAGTCCCGGATGAGATCCCGGACGTCACGAGGAGTTCCGGAATGGTCTGGAGGTAAAGAATTATATATAGGAAGTGCTATTTCGGCCATCGGGACAAGTTTCGTGGTCACCGGTATTGTACCGGGACCACCGGAAGGGTCCCGGGGGTCCACCGGGTGGGGCCACCTGCCCCGGGGGCCACATGGGCTGTAGGGGTGTGCACCTTGGCCTATATGGGCCAAGGGCACCAGCCCCAAGAGGCCCATGCGCCAAGAGATAAGGAAAGGAAGAGTCCTAAAGGGGGAAGGCACCTCCTAGGTGCCTTGGGGAGGAGGGACTCCTCCCTAGCCGCACCCTTCCTTGGAGGAAGGGCCAAGGCTGCGCCCCCCCCCCCCCCCCCCCCTCTCCCTTGGCCCTATATATAGTGGGGGGAAGGGAGGGCAGCCGCACCTAAGCCCTGGCGCCTCCCTCTCCCTCCCGTGACACATCTCCCTCCTCCCGCAGCGCTTGGCGAAGCCCTGTTGGAATCCCGCTACTTCCACCACCACGTCGTCGTGCTGCTGGATCTCCATCAACCTCTCCTCCCCCCTTGCTGGATCAAGAAGGAGGAGACGTCTCTGCTCCGTACGTGTGTTGAACGCGGAGGTGCCGTCCGTTCGGTGCTAGGATCATCGGTGATTTGGATCACGACGAGTATGACTCCATCAACCCCGTTCTCTTGAACGCTTCCGCGCGCGATCTACAAGGGTATGTAGATCCACTCCTCCCTCGTTGCTAGATGACTCCATAGATTGATCTTGGTGACATGTAGGAAAATTTTGAATTATTGCTACGTTCCCCAACAGGCACTGGAGCCCTCTGGTGCTTCATCTTGAGGATTGTGCAGTCGCTTGGAGCCAGTGTCACGACTGGGATTGGAACGGCGAGAGCCACCACCTAAGACACAAGAGAAAGCACACACAAAGAGCGAGAAGAATCAATGCAAACACCATGGCAAAGCAAGGGAAACAGGTAGAAAGCATATGGAATAACTGCCACGAGGAAGATGGGACAACAACGGTAGTGCCGCCTGGTCGTGCGGTACTATAATTTTAGTACCGCTCCTACTCGTGGTAGTACCGTGTGAGGATACGGTGGTACCGTGGCTTGGAGCGGTAGTAAGACCTTAGTGCCACAGAACATGCGGTAGTACCGCACCGAACGGGCGGTAGTACCGCACCAGAAGCACGATAGTACCGCACCGCGTCAGATCCAAACCTACTTTTGAATCTGAGAAGATGCGTGAAACCACGACGGAACTACGGTTGATCAAATCTACCACGGGACAATATATCAAGTATAATTTCTACGCAACAGTACTCTCCTACAACCTTCTCTTGCAAAGACTCGGCCTAAAATCTCAAGAACACAAGCATCTCCCCAAAAACCTAGAGACAAGAGAACCGACTAGAAAGAGAGGGATTTGGGGGGAAAACCTTGGTCCATGGCAAGAGGAAGTGGTGGGGAACGATCCCACTGGTCAGAATCCAAGGAGAGCAGCCGGAGACAGAGATCCGGCGAGGGACTCCGGCCCCGTTCTTGAGCGAGAGAGAGAGAGAGAGAGAGAGAGAGAGAGACGAAGTGGGGAAAACTGACGAATGGGTATGGGGGATTTAGAACCCCCCTGTTCCCGTCCTTATCCCCACGCGCCTCCGACAGCGCGGTAGTACCGCGTATCATCGCGGTAGTATCGCTTGGGAGGAAGAACCGCACCAAAGCGGTAGTACCGCTCTCCCAGGCGGTAGTACCGCACTGGGCTGGTAGTACCGTACTCTCCACGCATGGTAGTACCGTGGCAGCCCGCGGTAGTACCGTGAGCTCAAGAACAAGTCATTTCCAAACACAAGAAAAGAGAGGTCTTCGCAAGGAAACTTCAAACGAACAAGACACCTCACAACAAGCTCAAACACGAAGGGAAGAAGGCGCAAAACGACAACAAGAGACGACCATGAGACACAACCTCTCCAAAGAGAGGGCGGTGGCCGGAGCCACCTATGTTTGAGTCAATTGGTATGGCACCGCGAAGAATTATCCTTGGTCCCATGACCAAAACTCGTCTTTGAAGCACAAGTACCATAAAAAATGGCTAATGTGAAATATTTGATCAATTTATGCATAATGGGGGGAGGGAGAGTTCATTGAGAGAACAACACTCCCCCTATGTCCGTGCCTACATCTAAACAAGACAACAAGTTGAGTATGGTGGGGTGTGCAAGGGTTCAAGCAACATTGCTCGAATCAATGATATTTAGCTCATGCCTTAACTCGCGAAATCTTGCTTCATCCAACGGCTTCGTGAAAATATCTGCAAGGTTATCATGAGTGTTGACGTAGTTGAGCTCGATCTCCCCTCACCTAATATGATCCGGATGAAGTGATACCGAATCTCAATATGCTTCATCTTGAAGTGTTGCACCGGGTTGAGAGAAATCTTGATGGCACTTTCATTGTCACACCAAAGAGGCACTTTGTCACAAATGACACCGTAATCCTTTAAAGTTTGCCTCATCCATAAGAGTTGTGCACAACAACTACCGGCCGCTACATACTCCGCTTCGGTGGACGAGAGATACACACAACTTTGCTTTTTGGAAGACCAACTCACCAAAGAGCAACAAAGAAATTGGCACCCTCCGGAAGTGGACTTCCTATCCACTTTGTATCCCGCCCAATCGGTGTCCGAATACCCTACAAGCTTGAAGTTTGCTCCTCTTGGGTACCATAAGCCAAAGTGGGTATGAGCCAAATATTGAAAGATTCGCTTGACCGCCACATAGTGACTTTCCTTAGGTGCAGCTTGAAACCATGCACAAATTCCCACACTCAACATGATATCCGGTCTAGATGCACAAAGGTAAAGCAAGGATCCAATCATGGATCGATATACCTTTTGATCCACCGCTTTACCATTGGGATCTATGTCAAGTTGGCACTTGGTGGGCATTGGAGTGGAAGCCGGCTTGACATCACTTAGCTTGAATCTCTTGAGCAAGTCTTGAGTGTATTTGGCTTGGTTGATGAAGGTTCCTTCTCTTCTCTTCTTCACTTCGAACCCTAGAAAGAACTTCAACTCTCCCATGGAAGACATCTTGAACTTTGAGGTCATGAGAGCGGCGAATTCCTCATTGAAAGCTTTGTTAGGGGAACCAAATATAATGTCATCAACATATAGTTGGCATACAAACAACTCCCCTTTGACCTTCTTAGTAAAAAGAGTGGGGTCGATTAGCCCAACTTCAAACCCATGATCTTGTAACAACTCGGTAAGGTGGTCATACCACGCACGTGGGGCTTGTTTAAGCCCATAGAGTGCCTTATCGAGTTGATACACATGATCGGGAAAGTAGGGATCCTCGAACCCGGGGGGTTGCTTGACATAGACCAACTCATTAATAGGACCATTAACAAAAGCACTCTTCACATCCATTTGTTGCAACTTAAAGTTGTGATGAGAAGCATAAGCAATCAATAAACGAATGGATTCAAGGCGAGCAACGAGAGCAAAGGTTTCACCGTAGTCGATACCCTCGACTTGGGAGTAGCCTTGTGCCACCAATCTTGCCTTGTTGCGAGTGATGGTCCCTTATACGTCTCCAACGTATCTATAATTTTTGATTGCTCCATGCTATATTATCTACTATTTTGGACTATATTGGGCTTTATTTTTTACTTTTATATTATTTTTGGGACTAACCTATTAACCGGAGGCCCAGTCCAGAATTGTTGTTTTTTGCCTATTTCAGTGTTTCGGAGAAACAAAATATCAAACGGAGTCCAAAAGGAATAAAATCTTCGGGAACGTGATTTTCTCACCGAACGTGATCCAGGAGACTTGGACCCTACTCCAGGGAGTCAAAGAGAAGGTCACGAGGGTGGGGGGCGCCCCCCCCCCTAGGGCGCGCCCCCTGCCTCGTGGGCCCCTCGGTGCTCCACCGACGTAATTCTTCCTCCTATATATACACACGTACCCCCAAACGATCAGAACAGGAGCCAAAAACCTAATTCCACCGCCGCAACTTTCTGTATCCATGAGATCCCATCTTGGGGCCTGTTTCGAGCTCCGCCGGAAGAGGGCCATCATCACGGAAGGCTTCTACATCATCCTAGCCCCTCCGATGAAGTGTGAGTAGTTTACCTCAGACCTTCGGGTCCATAGTTAGTAGCTAGATGGCTTCTTCTCTCTCTTTGAATCTCAATACAAAGTTCTCCCCCTCTCTTGTGGAGATCTATTCGATGTAATCTTCTTTTTGCGGTGTGTTTGTTGAGACAATGAATTGTGGGTTTATGATCAAGTCTATCTATGAATAATATTTGAATCTTCTCTGAATTCTTTTATGTATGATTGGTTATCATTGCAAGTCTCTTCGAATTATCCGTTTGGTTTGGCCAACTAGATTGGTAGTTCTTGCCATGGGAGAAGTGCTTAGCTTTGGGTTCGATCTTGCGGTGTCCTTACCCAGCGATAGAAGGGGCAGCAAGGCACGTATTGTATCATTGCCATCGAGGATAACAAGATGGGGTTTATTTCATATTGCATGAATTTATCTCTCTACATCATGTCATCTTGCTTAAGGCGTTACTCTGTTTTTAACTTAATACTCTAGATGCATGCTGGATAAGGTCGATGAGTGGAGTAATAGTAGTAGATGCAGAATTGTTTCGATCTACTTGTCACGGATGTGATGCCTATATACATGATCATGCCTAGATATTCTCATAACTATGCTCAATTCTTTCAATTGCTCAACAGTAATTTGTTCACCCACCATAGAATACTTATGCTCTTGAGAGAAGCCACAAGTGAAACCTATGGCCCCCGGGTCTATTCTCATCATATCAATCTCCATCACTTTAATCTTACTTTTCTTTTTAATTTGCCTTTACTTTTTACTTTGCATCTTTATACCAAAAATATTATATCTATCAGATCTCACTCTCGTAAGTAACCGTGAAGGGATTGACAACCCCTAATCGCGTTGGTCGCGAGTAGCTATCATTTTGTGCAGGTACGAGGGACTTGAGCGTGGTCTCCTACTAGATTGATACCTTGGTTCTCAAAAACTGAGGGAAATACTTACGCTACTCTGCTGCATCATCCCTTCCTCTTCGGGGAAAACCAACGCAAGCTCAAGACGTAGCAAGAAGGATTTCTAGCGTCGTTGCCGGGGAGTCTACGCAAAAAGTCAATATACCAAGTACCCATCACAATCCCTATCTCTCGCATTACATTATTTTCCATTTGCCTCTCGTTTTCCTCTCCCCCCAATTCACCCTTGCCGTTTTATTTGCCCCCTCTCTCTCTATCCTCCCTCTCTATTTGCCTCTTTTGCCCGTTTACTCTTGTTTGCTCGTGTGTTAGTTTGCTTGTTTGTCGCGATGGCTCAAGATACTACCAAATTGTGTGACTTCACCAATACCAATAATAATGATTTCCTTATCACTCCGATTGCTCCTCTTACCGATGTTGAATCTTGTGAAATTAATACTACTTTGTTGAATCTTGTTATGAAAGATCAATTCGCCGGCCTTCCTACTGAACATGTCGCTACTCATCTGAATAGCTTCGTTGATTTATGTGATATGCAAAAGAAAAAAGATGTCAATAATGATGTTGTTAAATCGAAGCTATTTCCTTTTTCGCTTAGAGATCGTGCTAAAGCTTGGTTTTCGTCTTTGCCTAAAAATAGTATTGATTCATGGAACAAGTGCAAAGATGCTTTTATCTCTAAGTATTTTCCTCCCGCTAAGATCATCTCTCTTAGAAATGATATTATGAACTTTAAACAACTTGATCATGAGCATGTTGCACAAGCTTGGGAGAGAATGAAATTAATGATACGTAATTGCCCTACTCATGGTTTGAATTTGTGGATGCACAAAATTTTTATGCCGGATTGAATTTTGCTTCTAGAAATCTTTTAGATTCGGCCGCGGGAGGCACTTTTATGGAAATCACTTTAGGAGATGCTACTAAACTCCCAGATAATATTATGGTTAATTATTCTCAATGGCATACTGAAAGATCTTCTAATAAAAAGGTGCATGCGATAGAAGAAATTAATGTGTTGAGTGGAAAGATGGATGAACTTATGAAATTATTTGCTACTAAGAGTGTTTCTTCTGATCCTAATGATATGCCTTTGTCTACTTTGATTGAGAATAACAATGAATCTATGGATGTGAATTTTGTTGGTAGGAATAATTTTGGTAACAATGCTTATAGAGGGAATTTTAATCCTAGGCCATATCCTAGTAATCCTTCTAATAATTATGGGAATTCCTACAACAACTCTTATGGAAATTATAATAAGATGCCCTCTGAATTTGAGAATAGTGTTAAAGAATTTATGAATTCACAAAAGAATTTTAATGCTTTGCTTGAGGAGAAATTGCTTAAAGTTGATGATTTGGCTAGAAACGTTGATAGAATTTCTCTTGAGGTTGATTCTTTAAAGCTTAGATCTATTCCTCCTAAGCATGATATCAATGAGTCTCTCAAAGCCATGAGAATTTCCATTGATGAGTGCAAGCAAAGAACCGCTAGGATGCGTGCTTCCAAAGATGCCTTTATTAAAGCATGTTCCTCCAATTCCTATGAAAATCAAGATGAAGATCTAAAAGTTATTGATGTGTCTCCTATTAAATCTTTGTTTTGCAATATGAATCTTGATGAAACTGAATATGATCTTCCTTTACCTAGAAGGCGTTCTAAAAATTTGGAGCATTTAGATCTTAATGATGAAATTGATGAAAGTGGGATTGAAAGAAATAAAAATCTAGATGTTGCTAAACCCACTATATTGGATTTCAAGGAATTTAATTATGAAAGTTGCTCTTTAATTGATTTTATTTCCTTGTTGCAATCCGTGCTAAATTCTCCACATGCTTATAGTCAAAATAAAGCCTTCACCGAACATATTGTTGATGCCTTGATGCAATCTTATGAAGAAAAACTTGAGTTGAAAGTTTCTATCCCTATAAAACTCTATGATGAGTGGGAACTAACTATTAAAATTAAAATTAAAGATCATGAGTTTTATGCTTTGTGTGATTTGGGTGCTAGTGTCTCTACTATTCCCAAGACTTTGTGTGATTTACTAGATTTCCGCGATTTTGATGACTGCTCTCTTAACTTGCATCTTGCGGATTCCACTATTAAGAAACCTATGGGAAGGATTAATGATGTTCTTATTGTTGCAAATAGGAATTATGTGCCCATATATTTCATTGTTCTTGATATAGATTGCAATCCTTCTTGCCCTATTATTCTTGGTAGACCTTTCCTTAGAACGGTTGGTGCGATTATTGATATGAATGAAGGGAATATTAGATTTAAATTTCCATTAAAAAGGGCATGGAACACTTTCTAAGAAATCAAATAAGATTACCATATGAAACTATCATGAGATCCACTTATGGATTGCCTACCAAAGATGGCAATACCTAGATCTATCCTCGCTTTTATGCCTAGCTAGGGGCGTTAAACGATAGCGCTTGTTGGGAGGCAACCCAATTTTATTTTTATTCCTTGATTTTTGCTCCTGTTTAGTAATAAATAAATTATTTAGCCTCTGTTTTGGTTGTGATTTTTGTGTTTAATTAGTGTTTGTGCCAAGTAGAACCGTTGGGAAGACTTGGGGAAAGTCTTGTTGAACTTGCTGTAAAAAACAGAAACTTTAGCGCTCACAAGAACTGCTGTCATTTTTATTTGAAGAGTGATATTTAGTTAATTATTTTTTTATATGATTAATAGATAAATTCCTCACGTCCATAAATTTATTTTAGAATTTTTGGGGTTCCAGATCTTGCGCTAGCTACAGATTACTACGGACTGTTCTGTTTTTGACAGATTCTGTTATTCGTGTGTTGTTTGCTTATTTTGATGAATCTATGGCTAGTAAAATAGTTTATAATCCATAGAGAAGTTGGAATACAGTAGTTTTAACACCAATATAAATAAAGAATGAGTTCATTACAGTACCTTGAAGTGGTATTTTGTTTTCTTTCGCTAACGGAGCTCATGAGTTTTCTATTTTGAGTTTTGTGTTGTGAAGTTTTCAAGTTTTGGGTGAATTCTTTTGATGGATCATGGAACAAGGAGTGGCAAGAGCCTAAGCTTGGGGATTCCCATGGCACCCCCAAGATAATCCAAGGACACCAAAAAGTCAAAGCTTGGGGATGCCCCGGAAGGCATCCCCTCTTTCGTCCACTTCCATCGGTAATTTACTTGGAGCTATATTTTTATTCACCAACATGATATGTGTTTTGCTTGGAGCGTCTTGTATTATTTGTGTCTTTGTGTCTTAGTATGCCACAATCATCCTTGCTGTACACACCTTTTGAGAGAGCCATACATGAATTAAAATTTGATAGAATACTCTATGTGCTTCACTTATATCTTTTGAGCTATGTAGTTTTGCTCTATGTGCTTCACTTATATCTTTTGAGCTAGTTAATTTTGCTCTATGTGCTTCACTTATATCTTTTGAGCGTTATAATTTTGCTCTATGTGCTTCACTTAGATCTTTTAGAGAAACTATTGATCTCTCATGCTTCACTTAAATTATTTTGAGAGTCTCTTAATAGCATGGTAATTTGCTTAATAATAATATGCTTGGTATTCAAGATTTGTGAAACTTTCTTTTGAGTGTGTTGAATACTAATAAAAGATTGAAACATGATAATTGTTTTGAGATAAGGAGGTGATAATATTGAAGACATGCTAGTTGAGTAGTTGTGAATTTAAAGAATACTTGTGTTAAAGTTTGTGATTCCCGTAGCATGCACGTATGGTGAACCGTTATGTGAAGAAGTCAGAGCATGATTTATTTATTGATTGTCTTCCTTATGAGTGGCGGTCGGGGACGAGCGATGGTCTTTTCCTACCAATCTATCCCCCTAGGAGCATGCGCGTAATACTTTGCTTTGATAACTTCTAGATTTTTGCAATAAGTATATGAGTTCTTTATGACTAATGTTGAGTCCATGGATTATACGCACTCTCACCCTTCCACCTTTGCTAGCCTCTCTAATACCGCGCACCTTTCGCCGGTATCATACACCTACCATATACTTTCCTCAAAACAGCCACCATACCTACCTATTATGGCATTTCCATAGCCATTCTGAGATATATTGCCATGCAACTTTCCACCATCTAGTTCATCATGACACATTCATCATTGTCATATTGCTTAGCATGATCATGTAGTTGACATAGTATTTGTGGCAAAGCCACCGTTCATAATTTCTTCATACCTGTCACTCTTGATTCATTGCATATCCCGGTACACCGCCGGAGGCATCCATATAGAGTCATACTTTGTTTTAGAATCGAGTTGTAATCATTGAGTTGTAAATAAATAAAAGTGTGATGATCATCATTCAATAGAGCATTGTCCCAAAAAAAGAGAAGGCCAAAGAAAAAAAGGGGCCCAAAAAAAGAAAATAAATAAAAAGGGGCAATGCTACTATCCTTTTTTCCACACTTCTGCTTCAAAGTAGCACCATGATATAGCGAGTCTCATATATTGTGCTTCAAAGTAGCACCATGTTCTTCATATAGAGAGTCTCATATGTTGTCACTTTCATATACTAGTGGGAATTTTCATTATAGAACTTGGCTTGTATATTCCAATGATGGGCTTCCTCAAAATTGCCCTAGGTCTTCGTGAGAAAGCAAGTTGGATGCACACCCACTTAGTTTCTTTTGTTGAGCTTTCATACATTTATAGCTCTAGTGCATCCGTTGCATGGCAATCCCTACTCACTCACATTGATATCTATTGATGGGCATCTCCATAGCCCGTTGATACGCCTAGTTGATGTGAGACTATCTTCCCCTCCTTTTTGTCTCCTCCACAACCACCATTCTATTCCACCTATAGTGCTATATCCATGGCTCACACTCATGTATTGCGTGAAGATTGAAAAAGTTTTGGAAAAGTTAGAGTATGAAACAATTGCTTGGCTTGTCATCGGGGTTGTGCATGATTTAAATACTTTGTGTGGTGAAGATGGACCATAGCCAGACTATATGATTTTGTAGGGATAACTTTCTTTGGCCATGTTATTTTGAGAAGACATAATTGCTTTGTCAGTATGCTTGAAGTATTATTATTTTTATGTCAATATAAACTTTTGTCTTGAATCTTTCTAATCTGCATATTCATACCACAATTAAGAAGATTTGCATTGAAATTATGCCAAGTAGCACTCCGCATCAAAAATTCTCTTTTTATCATTTACCTACTCGAGGACGAGCAGGAATTAAGCTTGGGGATGCCTGATACGTCTCCAACGTATCTATAATTTTTTATTGCTCCATGCTATATTATCTACTATTTTGGACTATATTGGGCTTTATTTTCCACTTTTATATTATTTTTGGGACTAACCTATTAACCAGAGGCCCAGCCCAGAATTGTTGTTTTTTGCCTATTTCAGTGTTTCGGAGAAACAGAATATCAAACGGAGTCCAAACAGAATAAAATCTTCGGGAACGTGATTTTCTCACTGAACGTGATCCAGGAGACTTGGACCCTACTCCAGGGAGTCAAAGAGTAGGTCACGAGGGTGGGGGCGCCCCCCTAGGGCGCGCCCCCCTGCCTCGTGGGCCCCTCGGTGCTCCACCGACATACTTCTTCCTCCTATATATACACACACTGTCGGGGGTTGCTGATCCCTCGCACACCTATGGGGATCGGCGGACCGAGCCCCTTTTGGTTCGGCAGGGGGCGGTGGATGCACAAAGAGCAGATCGAGGCAAAACACACGAGCGAGACGATCGATTTACCCAGGTTCGGGCCGCACGGATGCGTAAAACCCTACTCCTGCTTTGGTGGTTGTATTGAGTTCTTGCTCGGGAGCGGCGAGTGCTACAATACACTCAAGCAGCTGGCGAGACCGAGCGTGAGAATGGCCGTCCTCCCTCCTCTGTTGCGCATGGGCCTACTTTTATATGTCTAAGGGGTCACCGACACGTGGCAACAGAGGTGAGGGTAAAAATGTAAAAGAGGTGGTAGTTGGCTCCACCGCCTACAACAGACGTATCATACCTAACCCTGACGGCAGGGGACAAAGGCATTAAATGCCCGTCTGTGTCACCTAGACGGCACAGAGAGGGACCGCTAGGAACGCCACCGTTTGCCACGATGGCTACTTGTCAGCGCCTGCTTGCCACCGCATGCCCCCGGCTGCACAGCCTCCCGCCACGTACGCCAGGAATGGTCCCAGGGCGACACATTGGTGGGTGAGCTGGAGCGCGGGCTGCGGGGTAGTAGCTTGCCGCGGCAAGCGCCTTGCCACGGATGTTGTCTTGTCGCGTCCGGGAGCTTGTCGCTCACCGGGCCTTGTCGGGGCGCGCAGAGCGCCGCAGCGAGCTTCTTGAGATGCTTTGGTTGGTCTTCCCGGCAAGCTCCTCTTGTCGGGGTCTCGTCTCCTTCCCGGCAAGCTCCTCTTGCCGGGGTCTTGTCTCCTTCCCGGCAAGCTCCTCTTGCCGGGGCCTTGTTTTGCTCTTAGGATACTTTGTTCTTGAATGGCCCCCAAGGGGACCACGGAGGGTCTTGGCGGTCGCCCGGCAAGCCTTGCCGCGGGTCGCTGCGACTGCCCGTGCACAAGTTCGGGATACTAAGGTACCCTTACTTTAGTACACCGACACACACGTACCCCCAAATGATCAGAACAGGAGCCAAAAACCTAATTCCACCGCCGCAACTTTCTGTATCCACGAGATCCCATCTTGGGGCCTGTTCCGGAGCTTCGCCGGAAGAGGGCCGTCATCACGGAGGGCTTCTACATCATCCTAGCCCCTCCGATGAAGTGTGAGTAGTTTACCTTAGACCTTCGGGGCCATAGTTAGTAGCTAGATGGCTTCTTCTCTCTCTTTGAATCTCAATACAAAGTTCTCCCCCTCTCTTGTGGGGATCTATTCGATTTAATCTTCTTTTTGTGGTCTGTTTGTTGAGACGATGAATTGTGGGTTTATGATCAAGTCTATCTATGAATAATATTTGAATCTTCTCTGAATTCTTTTATGTATGATTGGTTATCTTTGCAAGTCTCTTCGAATTATCCGTTTGGTTTGGCCAACTAGATGTTGGGGAACGTAGTAATTTCAAAAAAATTCCTACGCACTCGCAAGATCATGGTGATGCACAGCAACGAGAGGGGAGAGTGTTGTCTACGTACCCACGCAGACCGACTGCGAAAGCATTGACACAATGTAGAGGAAGTAGTCGTACGTCTTCCCGATCCGACCGATCCAAGCACCGTTACTCCGGCACCTCCGAGTTCTTAGCACACGTACAGCTCGATGACGATCCCCGGGCTCCTATCCAGCAAAGTGTCGGGGAGGAGTTCCGTCACCACGATGGCGTGGTGACGATCTTGATGTACTACCGTCGCAGGGCTTCGCCTAAGCACTGCAACAATATAATCGAGGTGGAATATGGTGGCAGGGGGCACCGCACACGGCTAAGGAACGATCTCAATGATCAACTTGTGTGTCTAGGGTGCCCACTGCCTCCGTATATAAAGGAGCCAAGGGGAGGGGGCGGCCGGCCAGGAGGAGGGCGCAGGAGGAGTCCTACTCCTACCAGGAGTAGGACTCCCCCCCAATCCTAGTTGGAATAGGATTCCCCGAGGGGGAAAGAGAGAGGGGGGGGCCGGCCACCTCTCCTTGTCCTAATAGGACTAGGGGAGGGGGGAGGCGCGCGGCCCACCTTGGGCTGCCCCTTTCTCCTTTCCACTAAAGCCCACTAAGGCCCGTATGGTTCCCGGGGGGTTCCGGTAACCTCCCGGTACTCCGGTAAAATCCCGATTTCACCCGGAACACTTTCGATGTCCAAATATAGGCTTCCAATATATCAATCTTTATGTCTCGACCATTTCGAGACTCCTCATCATGTCCGTGATCACATCCGGGACTCTGAACTAACTTCGGTACATCAAAATGCATAAACTCATAATAACTGTCATCGTAACGTTAAGCGTGCGGACCCTACGGTTCGAGAATAATGCAGACATGACTGAGACACAACTCCGGTCAATAACCAATAGCGGGACCTGGATGCCCATATTGGCTCCTACATATTCTACGAAGATCTTTATCGGTCAGACCGCATAACAACATACGTTGTTCCCTTTGTCATCGGTATGTTACTTGCCCGAGATTCGATCATCGGTATCCAATACCTAGTTCAATCTCGTTACCGGCAAGTCTCTTTACTCGTTCTGTAATACATCATCTCGTAACTAACTCATTAGTTGCAATGCTTGCAAGGCTTATGTGATGTGCATTACCGAGAGGGCCCAGAGATACCTCTCCGACAATCGGAGTGACAAATCCTAATCTCGAAATACGCCAACCCAACATCTACCTTTGGAGACACCTGTAGAGCTCCTTTATAATCACCCAGTTATGTTGTGACGTTTGGTAGCACACAAAGTGTTCCTCCAGTAAACGGGAGTTACATAATCTCATAGTCATAGGAACATGTATAAGTCATGAAGAAAGCAATAGCAACATACTAAACGATCGGGTGCTAAGCTAATGGGTCATGTCAATCAGATCATTCAACTAATGATGTGACCTCGTTAATCAAATAACAACACCTTGTTCATGGTTAGGAAACATAACCATCTTTGATTAACGAGCTAGTCAAGTAGAGGCATACTAGTGACACTCTGTTTGTCTATGTATTCACACATGTATTATGTTTCCGGTTAATACAATTCTAGCATGGATAATAAACATTTATCATGAAATAAGGAAATAAATAATAACTTTATTATTGCCTCTAGGGCATATTTCCTTTAGTCTCCCACTTGCACTAGAGTCAATAATCTAGTTCACATCGTCATGTGATTTAACAGCAATAGTTCACATCACCATGTGATTAACACCCATAGTTCACATCGCCATGTGACCAACACCCAAAGGGTTTACTGGATTCAGTAATCTAGTTCACATCGCTATGTGATTAACACCCAAAGAGTACTAAGGTGTGATCATGTTTTGCTTGTGAGAGAATCTTAGTCAATGGGTCTGCCACATTCAGATCCGCATGTATTGTGCAAATTTCTATGTCAACAATGCTCTGCATGGTGCTACTCTAGCTAATTGCTCCCACTTTCAATATGTATCTAGACCGAGACTTAGAGTCGTCTAGATTAGTGTCAAAACTTGCATCGGCGTAACCCTTTACGACGAACCTTTTTTTTCACTTCCATAATCGAGAAACATATCCTTATTCCACTAAGGATAATTTTGACCGCTGTCTAGTGATCTACTCCTAGATCACTATTGTACTCCCTTGCCAAACTCAGTGGTTGGGTATACAATAGATCTGGTACACAGCATGGCATACTTTATAGAAACTATGACCAAGGCATAGGGAATGACATTCATTCTCTTTCTATCTTCTGCCGTGGTCGGGCTTTGAGTCTTACTCAACTTCACACCTTGTAATACAGGCAAGAACTCTTTCTTTGACTGCTCTATTTTGAACTACTTCAAAATCTTGTCAAGGTATGTACTCATTGAAAAAACTTATCAAGCGTCTTGATCTATCTCTATAGATCTTGATGCTCAATATGTAAGCAGCTTCACCGAAGTCTTTCTTTGAAAAACTCCTTTCAAACACTCCTTTATGCTTTACAGAATAATTCTACATTATTTCCGATCAACAATATGTCATTCACATATACTTATCAGAAATGCTGTAGTGCTCCCACTCACTTTCTTGTAAATACAGGCTTCACCGCAAGTCTGTATAAAACTATATGCTTTGATCAACTTATCAAAGCATGTATTCCAACTCTGAGATGCTTGCACCAGTCCATAGATGAATCGCTGGATCTTGCATATTTTGTTAGCACCTTTAGGATTGACAAAACCTACTAGTTGCATCATATACAACTCTTCTTTAAGAAATCCATTAAGGAATGCAGTTTTGTTTATCCATTTGCCAGATTTCATAAAATGCGGCAATTGCTAACATGATTCTGACGGACTTAAGCATAGATACGAGTGAGAAACTCTCATCGTAGTCAACACTTTGAACTTGTCGAAAACCTTTTGCGACAATTCTAGCTTTGTAGATAGTAACACTACTATCAACGTCCGTCTTCCTCTTGAAGATCCATTTATTTTCTATGGCTTGCCGATCATCGGGCAAGTCAACCAAAGTCCATACTTTGTTTTCATACATGAATCCCATCTCAGATTTCATGGCCTCAAGCCATTTTGTGGAATCTGGGCTCATCATCGCTTCCTCATAGTTCGCAAGTTCGTCATGGTCTAGTAACATGACTTCCAGAACAGGATTACTGTACCACTCTAGTGCGGATCTCACTCTAGTTTACCTACGAGATTCGGTAGTAACTTGATCTGAAGTTTTATGATCATCATCATTAGCTTCCTCACTAATTGGTGTAGTAGTCACAGGAACAGATTTCTGTGATGAACTACTTTCCAATAAGGGAGAAGGTACAATTACCTTATCAAGTTCTACTTTCCTCCCACTCATTTCTTTCGAGAGAAACTCCTTCTCTAGAAACGATCCATTATAAGCAACGAATGTCTTGCCTTAGGATCTGTGATAGAAGGTGTACCCAACAGTCTCCTTTTGGGTATTCTATGAAGACATATTTCTCCGATTTGGTTTTGAGCTTATCAGGATGAAACTTTTTCACATAAGCATCACAACCCCAAACTTTAAGAAACGACAACTTCGGTTTCTTGCTAAACCACGGTTCAGATTGTGTCGTCTCAACGGACTTAGATGGTGCCCCTTTTTTAACGTGAATGCAGCTGTCTTTAATGCATAACCTCAAAAACGATAGTGGTAAATCGGTAAGAAACATCATAGATTTGCACTATATCTAATAAAGTACGGCTATGACGTTCGGACACACCATTATGCTGTGGTGTTCCGGGTGGCACGAATTTGTGAAACTTATTCCATATTGTTTTAATTGAAGACCAAACTCGTAACTCAAATATTTGTCTCCGCGATCAGATCGCAGAAGCCTTATTTTCTTCTTACGATGATTCTCCACTTCACTCTGAAATTCTTTGAACTTTTCAAATGTTTCAGACTTATGTTTCATCAAGTAGATATACTCATATCTGCTCAAATCATCTGTGAAGATCATAAAATAATGATACCTCTCGCGAGCCTCAATATTCATCAAACCATATACATCAGTATGTATGATTTCCAACAAATCTGTTGCTCGCTCCATTGTTCCAAAGAACAGAGTCTTAGTCATCTTGCCCATGAGGCATGGTTCGCAAGCATCAACTGATTCATAATCAAGTGATTCCAAACGCCCAGCAGCATGGAGTTTCTTCATGCGCTTTACACCAATATGACCTAAACGGCAGTGCTACAAATAAGTTGCACTATCATTATTAACTTTGCATCTTTTGGTTTCAATATTATGATTATGTGTATCACTATGATCGAGATCCAACGAACTATTTTCATTAGGTGTGTAACCATATAAGGTTTTATTCATGTAAACAGAACAACAATTTATTCTCTTACTTAAATGAATAACCGCATTACAATAAACATGATCAAATCATATTCATGCTCAATGTAAACACCAAATAACACTTATTTAGGTTCAACACTAATCCCGAATTTATAGGGAGTGTGCGATGATTATCATATCAATCTTGGAACCACTTCCAACACACATCGTCACTTCACCCTTAACTAGTCTTTGTTTATTCTGCAACTTCCGTTTGGAGTTACTAATCTTAGCAACTGAACTAGTATCAAATACTGAGGGGTCGCTATAAACACTAGTAAAGTACACATCAATAACATGTATATCAAATATACTTATGTTCACCTTGCCATCCTTCTTATCTGCCAATCACTTGGGGTAGTTCCGCTTCCAGTGACCAGTCCCTTTGCGGTAGAAGCACTCAGTCTCAGGCTTAGGTCCAGACTTGGGCTTCTTCACTTGAGCAGCAACTTGCTTGCTGTTCTTTTTGAAGTTCCCCTTCTTCCCTTTGCCCTTTTCTTGAAACTAGTGGTCTTGTCTACCATCAACACTTGATGTTTTTCTTGATTTCTACCTTCATCGATTTCATCATCATGAAAAGCTCGGGAGTCGTTTTCGTCATCCCTTGCATACTATAGTTCATCACGAAGTTCTACTAACTTGGTCATGGTGACTAGAGAATTCTGTCAATCACTATCTTATCTGGAAGATTAACTCCCACTTGATTCAAGCGATTGTAGTACCCAGACAATCTGAGCACATGCTCAGTAGTTGAGCGATTCTCCTCCATCTTTTAGCTATAGAACTTGTTGGAGACTTCATATCTCTCAACTCGGGTATTTGCTTGAAATATTAACTTCAACTCCTGGAACATCTCATATGGTCCATGACGTTCAAAACGTCTTTGAAGTCCCGATTCTAAGCCGTTAAGCATGGTGCACTAAACTATCAAGTAGTCATCATATTGAGCTAGCCAAACGTTCATAACGTCTGCATCTGCTCTTGCAATAGGTCTGTCACCTAGCGGTGCATCAAGGACATAATTTTTCTGTGCAGCAATGAGGATAAACCTCATATCACGGATCCAATCCGCATCATTGCTACTAACATCTTTCAACATAGTTTTTCTCTAGGAACATATCAAAATAACACAGGGAAGCAACAACGCGAGCTATTGATCTACAACATGATTTGCAAAATACTACCAGGACTAAGTTCATGATAAATTCAAGTTCAATTAATCATATTACTTAAGAAACTCCCACTTAGATAGACATCCCTCTAATCCTCTAAGTGGTCATGTGATCCAAATCAACTAAACCATGTCCGATCATCACATGAGATGGAGTAGTTTCATTGGTGAACATCACTATGTTGATCATATCTACTATATGATTCACGCTCGACCTTTCGGTCTCTGTGTTCCGAGGCCATATCTGCATATGCTAGGCTCGTCAAGTTTAACTTGAGTATTCTGCGTGTGCAAACTAGCTTGCATAGATGGACGTAGAGCTTATCACACCCGACCATCACGTGGTGTCTGGGCACGACGAACTTTGGCAACGGTGCATACTCAGGGAGAACACTTCTTGATAATTTAGTGAGAGATCATCTTATAATGCTACCGTCAATCAAAGCAAGATAAGATACATAAAAAGATAAACATCACATGCAATCAATATAAGTGATATGATATGGCCATCATCATCTTGTGCTTGTGATCTCCATCTCCGAAGCACCGTCATGATCACCATCCTCACCGGCGCGACACCTTGATCTCCATCGTAGCATCGTTGTCGTCTCGCCAATCTTATGCTTCCATGACTATCGCTGCCGCTTAGTGATAAAGTAAAGCATTACATCGCGATTGCATTGCATACAATAAAGCGACAACCATATGGCTCCTGCCAGTTGCCGATAACTCGGTTAAAAACATGATCATCTCATACAATAAAATTTAGCATCATGTCTTGACCATATCACATCACAACATGCCCTGCAAAAACAAGTTAGACGTCCTCTACTTTGTTGTTGCAAGTTTTACGTGGCTGCTACAGGCTTAAGCAAGAACCAATCTCACCTACGCATCAAAACCACAACGATAGTTTGTCAAATAGACTCCGTTTTAACCTTCGCAAGGACCGGGCGTAGCCACACTCGGTTCAACTAAAGTTGGAGAGACAGTCGCCCGCAAGCCACCTATGTGCAAAGCACGTCGGGGGAACCGGTCTCGCGTAAGCGTACGCGTAATGTTGGTCTGGGTCGTCTCGTCCAACAATACCACCGAACCAAAGTATGACATAATGGTAGGCAGTATGACTTATATCGCCCACAACTCACTTGTGTTCTACTCGTGCATATAACATCAAACCATAAAGCCTAGGCTCGGATGCCACTGTTGGGGAACGTAGTAATTTCAAAAACTTTCCTACGCACATGCAAGATCATGGTGATGCACAGCAACGAGAGGGGAGAGTGTTTTCTACGTACCCACGCAGACCGACTACGGAAGCGTTGACACAATGTAGAGGAAGTAGTCGTACGTCTTCCCGATCTGACCGATCCAAGCACCGTTACTCCGGCACCTCCGAGTTCTTAGCACACGTACAGCTCGATGACGATCCCCGGGCTCCGATCCAGCAAAGCGTCGGGGAGGAGTTCCGTCAGCACGACGGCGTGGTGACGATCTTGATGTACTACCGTCGCAGGGCTTCGCCTAAGCACTGCAACAATATAATCGAGGTGGAATATGGTGGCAGGGGGCACCGCACACGGCTAAGGAACGATCTCAATAATCAACTTGTGTGTCTAGGGTGCCCCCATGCCTCCGTATATAAAGGACCCAAGGGGGAGGGGGCGGCCGGACAGGAGGAGGGCGCAGGAGGAGTCCTACTCCTACCGGGAGTAGGACTCCCCCCCCCAATCCTAGTTGGAATAGGATTCCCCGAGGGGGAAAGAGAGAGGGGGGGCCGGCCACCTCTCCTTGTCCTAATAGGACTAGGGGAGGGGGGAGGCGCGCGACCCACCTTGGGCTGCCCCTTTCTCCTTTCCACTAAAGCCCACTAAGTCCCATATGGTCCCCGGGGGGTTCCGGTAACCTCCCGGTACTCCGGTAAAATCCCGATTTCACCCGGAACACTTCCGATGTCCAAATATAGGCTTCCAATATATCAATCTTTATGTCTCGACCATTTTGAGACTCCTCGTCATGTCCGTGATCACATCCGGGACTCCGAACTAACTTCGGTACATCAAAATGCATAAACTCATAATAACTGTCATCGTAACGTTAAGCGTGCGGACCCTATAGTTCGAGAATAATGCAGACATGACTGAGACACATCTCCGGTCAATAACCAATAGCGGGACCTGGATGCCCATATTGGCTCCTACATATTCTACGAAGATCTTTATCGGTCAGACAGCATAGCAACATACGTTGTTCCCTTTGTCATCGGTATGTTACTTGCCCGAGATTCGATCGTCGGTATCCAATACCTAGTTCAATCTCGTTACCGGCAAGTCTCTTTACTCGTTCTATAATACATCATCTCATAACTAACTCATTAGTTGCAATGCTTGCAAGGCTTATGTGATGTGCATTACCGAGAGGGCCCAAAGATACCTCTCCGACAATCGGAGTGACAAATCCTAATCTCGAAATACGCCAACCCAACATCTACCTTTGGAGACACCTGTAGAGCTCCTTTATAATCACCCAGTTACGTTGTGACGTTTGGTAGCACACAAAGTGTTCCTCCGATAAACGGGAGTTGCATAATCTCATAGTCATAGGAACATGTATAAGTCATGAAGAAAGCAATAGCAACATACTAAACGATCGGGTGCTAAGCTAATGGGTCATGTCAATCAGATCATTCAACTAATGATGTGACCTCGTTAATCAAATAACAACACCTTGTTCATGGTTAGGAAACATAACCATCTTTGATTAACGAGCTAGTCAAGTAGAGGCATACTAGTGACACTCTGTTTGTCTATGTATTCACACATGTATTATGTTTCCGGTTAATACAATTCTAGCATGAATAATAAACATTTATCATGAAATAAGGAAATAAATAATAACTTTATTATTGCCTATAGGGCATATTTCCTTCACTAGATTGGTAGTTCTTGCCATGGGAGAAGTGCTTAGCTTTGGGTTCGATCTTGCGGTGTCCTTACCCAGTGACAGAAGGGGCAGCAAGGCACGTATTGTATCGTTGCCATCAACGATAACAAGATGGGGTTTATTTCATATTGCATGAATTTATCTCTCTACATCATGTCATCTTGCTTAAGGCGTTACTCTGTTTTTAACTTAATACTCTAGATGCATGCTGGATAGTGGTTGATGAGTGGAGTAATAGTAGTAGATGCAGAATTGTTTCGATCTACTTTTCACGAACGTGATGCCTATATACATGATCATGCCTAGATATTCTCATAACTATGCTCAATTTTGTCAATTGCTCAACAGTAATTTGTTCACCCACCATAGAATACTTATGCTCTTGAGAGAAGCCACTAGTGAAACCTATGGCCCCCAGGTCTATTCTCATCATATCAATCTCCATCACTTTAATCTTACTTTGCTTTTTTACTTTGCCTTTACTTTTTACTTTGCATCTTTATACCAAAAATAGCAAAAATATTATATCTATCAAATCTCACACTCGTAAGTGACCGTGAAGGTATTGACAACCCCTAATCGTGTTAGTTGCGAGTAGCTATCATTTTGTGCAGGTACGAGGGACTTGAGCGTGGCCTCCTACTGGATTGATACCTTGGTTCTCAAAAACTGAGGGAAATACTGACGCTACTCTCCTACATCATCCCTTCTTCTTCGGGGAAAACCAACGCAAGCTCAAGACGTAGCAGTCCCATGAGCATCTTGCTTGTTCTTAAATATCCACTTGGTTCCAATGACATTATGGTTCCCCGTTGGTGTAACGCCCACGATGCTGCTATATCTCCCACGTGTCGAAGCACGACTTAGAGGCATAACCGCATTGTAAGCAATGTCGCAAGTGACGTAATCTTCACAAAAACCCATGTAATGAATAAGGAAGGAGGTACATAGTTGGCTTACAATCGCCACTTCACACAATACATGAATAAAGCATTACGATCAACCAGATACAATCACGGTCCGACTATGGAACCCAAATAAAAGAAGACTACCCCTAATGCTATAGATCCCCGATCGCCCCAACTGGGCTCCTCTACTGATCAACTAGAAATGGGACAACATAACGAACAAGGTCTTCATCTAGCTCCTCCTTGAGCTCGGTTGCGTCACCTGCACGATATCGTCGGCACCTGCAAGATGGTTTTGGAAGTAATCTGTGAGTCACGGTGACTCAGCAATCTCACACCCTTGCGATCAAGACTATTTAAGCTTATAGGAAGGGTAAAAGGTATGAGGTGGAGCTACAGCAAGCACTAGCATATATGGTGGCTAACATACGCAAAAGAGAGCGAGAAGAGAAGGCAAAGCACGTTCGAGAAACTATGATCAAGAAGTGATCCTAGAACAACCTACGTCAAGCATAACTCCAACGTCGTGTTCACTTCCCGGACTCCGCCAGAAAGAGACCATCACGGCTACACACACGGTTGGTGCATTTTACTTAAGTTAAGCTGTCAAGTTTTCTACAACCGGACATTAACAAATTCCCATCTGCCCATAACCACGGGCACGGCTTTCGAAAGTTCAAAACCCTGCAGGGGTGTCCCAACTTAGCCCATCACAAGCTCTCATGGTCAACGAAGGATATTCCTTCTCCCAAGACAACCCGATCAGACTCGGAATCCCGGTTACAAAACATTTCGACAATGGTAAAACAAGGCCAGCAAAGCCACCCAGATGTGCCGACAAATCCCGATAGGAGCTGGACATATCTCGTTCTTAGGGCACACCGGATGAGCAAGACGTCGGGTTGGCATAAACCCTAGTTGCCCAGGGGGTGCCGGACATCGCTCGGGTTGGACCAACACTTAGAGAAGCACTGGCCCGGGGGGTTAAAATAAAGATGACCCTTGGGTTGGCCAACCCAAGGGAAAGAAAAGGCTAGCTGGAAAATGGTAAAACCAATGTTGGGCCTTGCTGGAGGAGTTTTATTCAAGGCGAACTGTCAAGGGGTTCCCATTATAACCCAACCATGTAAGGAACGCAAAATCAAGGAACATAACACTGGTATGACAGAAACTAGGGCGGCAAGAGTGGAACAAAACACCAGGCATAAGGCCGAGCCTTCCACCCTTTACCAAGTATATAGGTGCATTAATTAAATAAGAGATATTGTGATATCCCAACAAAATATCCATGTTCCAACATAGAACAAACTCCAACCTTCACCTGCAACTAACAACGCTATAAGAGGGGCTGAGCAAAGCGGTAACATAGACAAACAACGGTTTGTTAGGACAAGGTGGGTTAGAGGCTTGGCTTAGCAACATGGGAGGCATGATAAGCAAGTGGTAGGTATCATAGCATAGGCATAGCAATAGAGCGAGCAACTAGGGTCAGCATTCTGGGAACGAGGGTCCCCAGACTTGCCTGCCTGCGGCGTGGCTCAAAAGGGGCCCCAGCGCGGCCCATCTTCACCAACGCAAACCCAAGACCCTCGCGAGGGGCCAAGCCTCGTGGGGCGGACGACGCGGAGCTTCCTCAGGCACGGCCTCGTCGGGCTGGCTCACGACGAGGCGGAGAGATCAAGGTGGGGTACCTCACGAGGTGCCCGTGACGCAAGCCATGATGACCAGGGGCGCCAGGCGGGTGCCAGCCAGCGTAGTGTCCTCCTTTCCTCTTTGGTGCAAAGGGGGCAAGCGCAGCCGCGGAGTACCGAGGCATCAGGCAAAGGTTGCCATTTCGGTGCAACGAGACCAAGACCAGGAGGACTACGAGACGGAGGTCATCGTGGAGCCCGAGACAGCATCATCACCGGAGCTTTGCGCAGGCGAAGACTACTTTTGTCAGGATAATTAATACTAGTTGTCCCCTTTCAAATTAGCCCGCCATTGTTGGCTCCCTTCCCGCTCGATATTTGGGAAGAGGACCAGGGCCTCTATAAATAGGACCAGCCACCTACAGAGGTTCGGAGGTTCGAAGGGGATAGAGAGATCGAAGGATAAAAGGATCAGAGAGAGAGAGAGAAAAGGGTGACTGAACTCCTCCCAACAGTTCATCCCCCCAGCCAAGAACAGACCCTCGCGAGGCTGTTCTTCCTTGTATTGTTCATCATCATCAGCCCAAGAGGCAATCCACCACACCACACTGGAGTAGGGTATTACACCACAACGGTGGCCCGAACCAGTATAAACCCTGTGTCTCTTGTGTTGTTCTTTCCATAGTTTAGATCCTAGCAAGGCGGAGGGGTGCAGGTAGGTAGGAGGCAAAATCTCCGCGCGCACCCCAGTGTTCGAACCTCAAGGGTCTGCCGGAACCCGAAATCCGACAACTAGCAAGCAAAGATAGAAGTGATTTTGAGGGTATGGTCATCTTGCTTGAGATCTCGCAAGGAATAAGAACGAGTCCATGAAGAAGACAAACGGACGAAGTCGAATGGATCCTCACAACACGATGTTATCGAAACCAACCCGAAGAAGCACACCGGAAAGAAGCAAACAACATAGTAAACAACCACCACATAAACATGGCATGATGCACAAACAATTATGATGCATGTCCGGTTTAATGAAGCATGGCATGGCAAAGTGCAACAAGAAATACTACGAATTAAGTGGAGCTGAATATGCAACGAGTTGCATATTGACGGAACACCACATCAATTAATTTAGTTCAGTCCCGTTTGTGAACTCAACAATATTAAATGTTGTTTAGCATGGCAAGAGGTGAAGCATAATAAAACTACCTATCTAGGCAAATTTAAATGAGGCCGGAACAACAAACAACAAGTCCGGAAAATCCTCATGTGCATATTATGAATTTGGTACTTTTCTGCCCTAAACACAATTTTAGAGTTTTTAAACATGCAAAGTAAAGCCACCATGATAATCTAGGCATTTTTCCACCCCATTTACGTATAAAGTTTATTAAATTCCGAGTTACGGTTATTTAATTATGAAATAAAGCATTTTAGCATGGCAAGGGCAAAAATTTAAACAAACAACATTTTAAACATTTTAAACATAGATGAAAATGGCATATTATTAATCTACACATAATTCTAAGCATTTTTCATATATAATTTATTTTAATCCGATGCACGGTTCTGAAGTTATTATATGCATGAACTCTAGGAACTTTTCTGCAAATCTGTAGTCTCAGGATTAATAGAAAAAACGTTCTACGGAAAAAAACATGTCCCGGGCCGAATCTGGCCGGCCCAAAAGTGCACAGGGACAGGGGGCTGCTCACCAGGCCTTATGGGCCGGTCGGTGGAGAAGGGAGGCCGGCAGGGCGCTGGGCCTTGGCGAGGCAAGGAGGCCCACGCGCGGATCTGGCCCAATCGGGCGACGTGCGTGGTCAACGGGGATCGAGCGGGTTCAGGTGCGGGCAAAACTCGTCGCCGCAGTCACCGTCCTCGTGTGCGGGCGCAGCGACCTGAAGAAGGCGGCGTCGGTGGCAGGGAACGACCGGGAACAGGGGTCTCCAGCCCGGATCTGGTTCGTGGCGGCTTGGGGAGGCGGACGAACTCTAGGACGGGTGCGTGGTGGCCGGGGAAGTCCATGGAGGCTCGACGGGGCTGACGGAGGCCGGCCGGACCTGGCCGTTCCGAGGTCAGGCGGCGAAGCTTGCCGGGGTGGTGGAGGCGCTAGGTGGCTCGGCGCGCTGCAGGAGCACGTCGGTGCGGGAACGGCTTGCGGGTCCGAGCAAGGGAACTTGGCGTGGAGACGATGGAATGGAGCAGAGCTTGGGGGCGGCTTGGAGCTCCCGGCGATGATGGTGAGCGAGACAACGCAGGCGCGGCGTGGACGAAGACCGACTCCACAGCCGCGGGTCCAGGGAGGCACGGCTGCGGCGGGCAGGGGCCGGCGACAAGGTACGGAAGGGCGGCTTCCATGGCCTCGTCATGTTCCTGTAGAAAGAGAGAGAAAAAGAGATTTGAGATGGGAGGGAGCAACGAGATGAACGGGGAGAAGGAGGGATGGAGCGGGGACGTGGGGTCCTGCTGGAGCGGCGGCTTGCTGTGGTGATGGATCAGGCAGGCGACGAGTGGTTGGTCCGGTTGGAAAAATAGAGGGAGGATTTGAATCGGGGAAGAACCCGAGGTGGGAGGAGACAAGAGGAGTGGTGGCGGCAGCTAGGAGGATCCCTGAAAATTAGGGATTCGGTCTCGGGTTAGTCTAATATATATATAGCGAGTTGGTTAGGTTAGGGGCTATCTTGTCTCTCCGATCAAAATCGGACGGTCAGGAAAAATAGGCTAGGGCGTCTAATAAACAAAACAGAGATGTTTTGTAGACGTTTGGGGATGATCCGGATTCAACGGTGACGACTGCCCGGGTCGGGTCCGGGACAGCTTTCGGACGTGCACGCAGAGGACCGCGGGCTGACGAGAGAGGTTAGGTTGGACCTGGTGGTAGGTAGCGGACTGTGTAAACGGACTAGAGAGGAAAGAGAGGGAAAGCCCGGCAATAGTTTTCGGGGACCGAAAACGTCCGACGTTAGACCGGCTATATTGCCGCTATAGTTATCCGTTGGGGCGTTAAACGGACTCCGAATGCGATGAAACTTGGCAGGCGACCTACTAACAACATAACAACACCGCATGCCAACTTTCAACCCATTCCGAGAAAATTTTCCGTCCACTTATAAAATAATATTTCGGGCATGCCGCGGGCGCGTGCAAGTGTGTCTGGGCTCAGAACGGACAACGGACGGAAGTGGGGGAACCCGGACGGATGCAAGTTTTGAAAACATGATGATGCAATGCATATGATGACATGATAAAATGCAACACCCAAGCAAATGACATGGCAACAATAGCGAATAACTAGAAGACACCTGGCGCATCGGCCTCGGGGCATCACAGTTGGCCTTGGCACCAATCTCCACACCTTGTTGTACTCAAAGTTGTTGAGTTCTTCATGCATGGCATTAAGCCAATCCGGATCTTCGAGTGCTTCATATACCTTTTGGGGTTCAACACAAGAGACAAACGCGTGATGTTCACAATAGTTTGCCAATTGTCTACGAGTGCTTACCCCCTTTTGAATGCTTCCAAGTACATTCTTCATGAGATGACCCTTGGTGGAGAGCTTGGAAGCAATCTTGGCGGCACGACGCTCCAATTCCTCCTCGGTGGTGAGTTGAGGAGTGGTCACTTGATCATCTTGAGCGACGTCTTGAGCTTGTTCTTGATCTTGAACTTGCTCGGAGGAGAGAACTTGACCTTGGGCATCACTTGGTGTGTCAACACCGTCTTGAGCATGATCTTGCCCTTGGTCTTGTTCACGAGGATGAGGGCCTTCACTTTGTTCTTCGGAAGTGTGTGGGCCTTGGGTTGGTGATGGCTCCACTTGAGTGGAGCATTGTCCTGAAGGAAATATGCCCTAGAGGCAATAATAAAGTTATTATTTATTTCCTTATATCATGATAAATGTTTATTATTCATGCTAGAATTGTATTAACCGGAAACATAATACATGTGTGAATACATAGACAAACAGAGTGTCACTAGTATGCCTCTACTTGACTAGCTCGTTAATCAAAGATGGTTATGTTTCCTAACCATGGACAAAAGAGTTGTTATTTGATTAATGAGGTCACATCATTAGTTGAATGATCTGATTGACATGACCCATTCCATTAGCTTAGCACCCGATCGTTTAGTATGTTGCTAATGCTTTCTTCATGACTTATACATGTTCCTATGACTATGAGATTATGCAACTCCCGTTTGCCGGAGGAACACTTTGGGTGCTACCAAACGTCACAACGTAAATGGGTGATTATAAAGGAGCATTACAGGTGTCTCCAAAGGTAGATGTTGGGTTGGCGTATTTCGAGATTAGGATTTGTCACTCCGATTGTCGGAGAGGTATCTCTGGGCCCTCTCGGTAATGCACATCACCTAAGCCTTGCAAGCATTGCAACTAATATGTTAGTTGTGAGATGATGTATTACGGAATGAGTAAAGAGACTTGCCGGTAACGAGATTGAACTAGGTATTGGGATACCGACGATCGAATCTCGGGCAAGTAACATACCGATGACAAAGGGAACAACGTATGTTGTTATGCGGTCTGACCGATAAAGATCTTCGTAGAATATGTAGGAGCCAATATGGGCATCCAGGTCCCGCTATTGGTTATTGACTGGAGACGTGTCTCGGTCATGTCTACAATGTTCTCGAACCGTAGGGTCCGCACGCTTAAGGTTTCGATGACAGTTATATTATGAGTTTATGAGTTTTGATGTACCGAAGGAGTTCGGAGTCCCGGATGAGATCGGGGACATGACGAGGAGTCTCGAAATGGTCGAGACGTAAAGATCGATATATTGGACGACTATATTCGGACATCAGAAAGGTTCCGAGTGATTCGGGTATTTTTCGGAGTACCGGGTAGTTACGGGAGAAGTAATGGGTCTTGATGGGCTTTAGTGGGAAGAGGAAAAAGGCTGTTGCGCCCCCCCTCCCCTCTAGTCCGAATTGGACTAGGGAAAAGGGGGCCGGCCACCTTTCCTACTCCTCCACTTCCTTCTCCCTTCCTCCCCTCTTGATGGACTCCTACTAGGACTTGGAGTCCTAGTAGGACTCCCATCCTGGCCGCACCAATAGCCTTGGCCGGCCTCCTCCTCCTCCATCCTTTATATACTGAGGCAGGGGGCACCCCATAGACACACAAGTTGATCCACGTGATCGTTCCTTAGCCGTGTATGGTGCCCCCTGCCACCATATTCCACCTCGGTCATATTGTAGCGGTGCTTAGGCGAAGCCCTGCGACAGTAGAACATCAAGATCGTCACCACGCCGTCGTGCTGACGGAACTCCTCCCCGAAGCTTTGCTGGATCGGAGCCCGGGGAGTGTCATCGAGCTGTACGTGTGCCAAGAACTCGGAGGTGCCGGAGTAACGGTGCTTGGATCGGTCGGATCGTGAAGACGTACGACTACATCAACCGCGTTGTGCTAACGCTTCCGCTGTCGGTCTACAAGGGTACGTAGATCACACTCTCCCCTCTCGTTGCTGTGCATCACCATGATCTTGCGTGTGCGTAGGAAATTTTTGAAATTACTACGTTCCCCAACAGTGGCATCCGAGCCTAGGTTTTATGGTTTGATGTTATATGCACGAGTAGAACACAAGTGAGTTGTGGGCGATATAAGTCATACTGCCTACCAGCATGTCATACTTTGGTTTGGCGGTATTGTTGGATGAAGCGGCCCGGACCGACATTACGCGTACGCTTACGCGAGACCGGTTCTCCCGACGTGCTTTGCACAAAGGTGGCTTGCGGGTGACTGTTTCTCCAACTTTAGTTGAACCAAGTGTGGCTACGCCCGGTCCTTGCGAAGGTTAAAACAGAGTCTATTTGACAAACTATCGTTCTGGTTTTGAAGCGTAGGTGAGATTGGTTCTTGCTTAAGCCCGTAGCAGCCACGTAAAATTTGCAACAACAAAGTAGAGGACGTCTAACTTGTTTTTGCAGGGCATGTTGTGATGTGATATGGTCAAAACGTGATGAGTTATAAGTCGTTGTATAAGATGATCATGTTTTGTTGAACTTATCGGCAACTGGCAAAAGCCTTATGGTTGTCTGTCTATTGCATAAGATGCAAGCGCCCAATAATTGCTTTACTTTATCGCTATGCGATAGCAATAGTTGCAAGAGCAAGTGTTGGCGAGACGACCACGTGACGACACATTGATATAGATCAAGATGATGGAGATCATGGTGTCATGCCGGTGGCGATATAGATCATGACAGTACTTTGGAGATGGAGATCAAAGAAGCAAGATGATGATGGCCATATCATGTCACATATTTTGATTGCATATGATGTTTATCTTTTATACATCTTATTTTGCTTAGTTTGACGGTAGCATTTTAAGATGATCTCTCACTAATTATCAAGAAGTGTTCTCCCTGAGTATGCACCGTTGCGAAAGTTCTTCGTGCTGAGACACCACGTGATGATCGGGTGTGATAGGCTCTACGTACAAATACAACGGGTGCAAAACAGTTGCACACGCGGAATACTCAGGTTATACTTGACGAGCCAAGCATATATAGATATGGCCTCGGAACACGGAGACCGAAAGGTCGAGCGTGAATCATATAGTAGATATGATCAACATAGTGATGTTCACCAATGAAACTACTCCATCTCACGTGATGATCGGACATGGTTTAGTTGATTTGGATCACGTGATCACTTAGAGGATTAGAGGGATGTCCATCTAAGTGGGAGTTCTTAAGTAATATGATTAAATTGAACTTAAATTTATCATGAACTTAGTCCTGGTAGTATTTTGCAAATTATGTTGTAGATCAATAGCTCGCGTTGTTGCTTCCGTGTGTTTATTTTTGATATGTTCCTAGAGAAAATTGTGTTGAAAGATGTTAGTAGCAATAATGCGGATTGGATCCGTGATCTGAGGTTTATCCTCATTGCTGCACAGAAGAATTATGTCCTTGATGCACCGCTAGGTGACAGACCTATTGCAGGAGCCGATGCAGACGTTATGAACGTCTGGCTAGCTCAATATGATGACTACTTGATAGTTTAGTGCACCATGCTTAATGGCTTAGAATTGGGACTTCAAAGACGTTTTGAACGTCATGGACCATGTGAGATGTTCCAGGAGTTGAAGTTAATATTTCAAGCAAATACCCGAGTTGAGAGATATGAAGTCTCCAACAAGTTCTATAGCTAAAAGATGGAGGAGAATCGCTCAACTAGTGAGCATGTGCTCAGATTGTATGGGTACTACAATCGCTTGAATCAAGTGGGAGTTAATCTTCCAGATAAGATAGTGATTGACAGAATTCTCTAGTCACCATCACCAAGTTAGTAGAACTTCGTGATGAACTATAATATGCAAGGGATAACGGAAACAACTCCCAAGCTCTTCGTGATGCTGAAATCAACGAAGGTAGAAATCAAGAAAAACATCAAGTGTTGATGGTTGACAAGACCACTAGTTTCAAGAAAAGGGCAAAGAGAAGAAGGGGAACTTCAAGAATAACGACAAGCAAGTTGCTGCTCAAGTGAAGAAGCCCAAGTCTGATCCTAAGCCTGAGACTAAGTGCTTCTACTGCAAAGGGACTGGTCACTGGAAGCGGAACTACCCCAAGTGATTGGCGGATAAGTAGGATGGCAAAGTGAACATAAGTATATTTGATATACATGTTATTGATGTGTACTTTACTAGTGTTTATAGCAACCCCTCAGTATTTGATGCTAGTTCAGTTGCTAAGAGTAGTAACTCGAAACGGGAGTTGCAGAATGAACAGAGACTAGTTAAGGGTGAAGTGACGATGTGTGTTGGAAGTGGTTCCAAGATTGATATGATCATCATCGCACACTCCCTATACTTTCGGGATTAGTGTTGAACCTAAATAAGTGTTATTTGGTGTTTGCGTTGAGCATGAATATGATTTGATCATGTTTATTGTAATACGGTTATTCATTTAAGTAAAAGAATAAATTGTTGTTCTGTTTACATGAATAAAACCTTATATGGTTACACACCCAATGAAAATAGTTCATTGGATCTCGATCTTAGTGATACACATATTCATAATATTGAAACCAAAAGATGCAAAGTTAATAATGATAGTGCAACTTATTTGTGGCACTGCCGTTTAGGTCATATTGGTGTAAAACGCATGAAGAAACTCCATGCTGATGGGATTTTGGAATCACTTGATTATGAATCACTTGATGCTTGCGAACCATGCCTTATGGGCAAGATGACTAAAACGCCGTTCTCCGGAACAATGAAGCAAGCAACAGATTTGTTGGAAATCATACATACTGATGTATGTGGTCCGATGAATATTAAGGCTTACAGCAGGTATCATTATTTTCTGACCTTCACAAGATGATTTGAGCAGATATGGGGATATCTACTTGATGAAACATAAGTCTGAAACATTTGAACAGTTCAAAGAATTTCATAGTGAAGTGGAAAATCATTGTGACAAGAAAATAAAAGTTTCTACGATATGATCGCAGAGGTAAAATATTTGAGTTACGAGTTTGGTCTTCAGTTAAAACAATGTGAAATAGTTTCACTACGCACGCCACCTGGAACACCATAGCATAATGGTGTGTCCGAACGTCATAACCGTACTTTATTGGATATAGTACAATCTATGATGTATCTTACTGATCTACCACTATCGTTTTGGGGTTATGCATTAGAGACAGCTGCATTCACATTAAATAGGGCACCATCTAAATCCGTTGAGACGACATCGTGTGAACTATGGTTTGGCAAGAAACCTAAGTTGTCGTTTCTTAAAGTTTGGAGTTGCGATGCTTATGTGAAAAAGTTTCATCTCGATAAGCTCAAACTCAAATCGGAGAAATATGTCTTCATAGGATACCCAAAGGAGACAATTGGGTACACCTTCTATCACAGATCCGAAGGCAAGACATTCGTTGCTAAGAATGGATCCTTTCTAGAGAAGGAATTTCTCTCGAAAGAAGTGAGTGGGAGGAAAATAGAAAACTTGATAAGGTAATTGTACCTTCTCCCTTATTGGAAAATAGTTCATCACAGAAATCTGTTCCTGTGACTACTACACCAATTAGTGAGGAAGCTAATGATGATGATCATGTAACTTCAGATCAAGTTACTACTGAATCTCGTAGGTAAACCAGAGTGAGATCCGCACCAGAGTGGTACGGTAATCCTATTCTGGAGGTCATGTTACTTGACCATGACGAACCTATGAACTATGAGGAAGCGATGATGAGCCCAAATTCCGAGAAATGGCTTGAGGCCATGAAATCTGAGATGGGATCCATGTATGAGAACAAAGTGTGGACTTTGGGTGACTTGCCCGATGATCGGCAAGACATAGAAAATAAATGGATCTTCAAGAGGAAGACGGACGCTGATAGTAGTGTTACTATCTACAAAGCTAGAATTGTCGCAAAAGGTTTTTGACAAGTTCAAGGTGTTGACTACGATGAGAGCTTCTCACTCGTATCTATGCTTGAGTCTGTCCGAATCATGTTAGTAATTGCCGCATTTTCTGAAATCTGGCAAACGGATAAACAAAACTGCATTCCTTAATGGATTTATTAAAGAAGAGTTGTATATGATGCAACCAGAAGGTTTTGTCAATCCGAATGGTGCTAACAAAATGTGCAAGCTCCAGCGATCCATCTGTGGACTGGTGCAAGCATCTCGGAGTTGGAATATACGCTTTGATGAGTTGATCAAAGCATATAGTTTTATACAGACCTGCGGTGAAGCCTGTATTTACGAGAAAGTGAGTGGGAGCACTACAGCATTTCTAATAAGTATGTGTGAATGACATATTGTTGATCGGAAATAATGTAGAATTGTTCTGTAAAGCATAAAGGAGTGTTTGAAAGGAGTTTTTTAAAGAAAGACTTCGGTGAAGCTGCTTACATATTGAGCTTCAAGATCTATAGAGATAGATCAAGACGCTTGATAAGTTTTTTCAATGAGTACATACCTTGACAAGATTTTGAAGTAGTTCAAAATAGAGCAGTCAAAGAAAGAGTTCTTGCCTGTATTACAAGGTGTGAAGTTGAGTAAGACTCAAAGCCCGACCACGGCAGAAGATAGAAAGAGAATGAAAGTCATTCCCTATGCCTTGGCCATAGGTTCTATAAAGTATGTCATGCTGTATACCAGATCTATTGTATACCCTGCATTGATTTGGCAAGGGAGTACAATAGTGATCTAGGAGTAGATCACTACACAGCGGTCAGAATTATCCTTAGTGAAATAAGGATATGTTTCTCGATTATGGACGTGACAAAAAGGTTCGTCGTAAAGGGTTACGTCGATGCAAGTTTTTGACACTGATCCAGATGAATCTAAAGTCTCAATCTGGATACATATTGAAAGTGGGAGCAATTAGCTAGAGTAGCTCCGTGTAGAGCATTGTAGACATAGAACTTGCAAAATACTTACGGATCTGAATGTGACAGACCCGTTGACAAAATTATCTCACAAGAAAAACATGATCACACCTTAGTACTCTTTGGGTGTTAATCACATAGATATGTGAACTAGATTACTGACTCTAGTAAACCCTTTGAGTGTTGGTCACATGACGATGTGAACTATGGGTGTTAATCACATGGTGATGTGAACTATTGCTGTTAAATCACATGGCGATGTGAACTAGATTATTGACTCTAGTGCAAGTGGGAGACTGAAGGAAATATGCCCTAGAGGCAATAATGAAGTTATTATTTATTTCCTTATATCATGATAAATGTTTATTATTCATGCTAGAATTGTATTAACCGGAAACATAATACATGTGTGAATACATAGACAAACAGAGTGTCACTAGTATGCCTCTACTTGACTAGCTCGTTAATCAAAGATGGTTATGTTTCCTAACCATGGACAAAAGAGTTGTTATTTGATTAACGAGGTCACATCATTAGTTGAATGATCTGATTGACATGACCCATTCCATTAGCTTAGCACCCGATCGTTTAGTATGTTGCTAATGCTTTCTTCATGACTTATACATGTTCCTATGACTATGAGATTATGCAACTCCCGTTTGCCGGAGGAACACTTTGGGTGCTACCAAACGTCACAACGTAAATGGGTGATTATAAAGGAGCATTACAGGTGTCTCCAAAGGTAGATGTTGGGTTGGCGTATTTCGAGATTAGGATTTGTCACTCCGATTGTCGGAGAGGTATCTCTGGGCCCTCTCGGTAATGCACATCACCTAAGCCTTGCAAGCATTGCAACTAATATGTTAGTTGCGAGATGATGTATTACGGAACAAGTAAAGAGACTTGCCGGTAACGAGATTGAACTAGGTATTGGGATACCGACGATCGAATCTCGGGCAAGTAACATACCGATGACAAAGGGAACAACGTATGTTGTTATGCGGTCTGACCGATAAAGATCTTCGTAGAATATGTAGGAGCCAATATGGGCATCCAGGTCCCGCTATTGGTTATTGACTGGAGACGTGTCTCGGTCATGTCTACAATGTTCTCGAACCGTAGGGTCCGCACGCTTCAGGTTTCGATGACAGTTATATTATGAGTTTATGAGTTTTGATGTACCGAAGGAGTTCGGAGTCCCGCATGAGATCGGGGACATTACGAGGAGTCTCGAAATGGTCGAGACGTAAAGATCGATATATTGGACGACTATATTCGGACATCGGAAAGGTTCCGAGTGATTCGGGTATTTTTCGGAGTACCGGGTAGTTACGGGAGAAGTAATGGGCCTTGATGGGCTTTAGTGGGAAGAGGAAAAAGGCTGTTGCGCCCCCCTCCCCTCTAGTCTGAATTGGACTAGGGAAAAGGGGGCCGGCCACCTTTCCTACTCCTCCACTTCCTTCTCCCTTCCTCCCCTCTTGATGGACTCCTACTAGGACTTGGAGTCCTAGTAGGACTCCCATCCTGGCCGCACCAATAGCCTTGGCCGGCCTCCTCCTCCTCCATCCTTTATATACTGAGGCAGGGGGCACCCCATAGACACACAAGTTGATCCACGTGATTGTTCCTTAGCTGTGTGCGGTGCCCCCTGCCACCATATTCCACCTCGGTCATATTGTAGCGGTGCTTAGGCGAAGCCCTGCGACAGTAGAACATCAAGATCGTCACCACGCCGTCGTGCTGACGGAACTCCTCCCTGAAGCTTTACTGGATCGGAGCCCGGGGAGTGTCATCGAGCTGTACGTGTGCCAAGAACTCGGAGGTGCCGGAGTAATGATGCTTGGATCGGTCGGATCGTGAAGACGTACGACTACATCAACCGCGTTGTGCTAACGCTTCCGCTGTCGGTCTACAAGGGTACGTAGATCACACTCTCCCCTCTCGTTGTTGTGCATCACCATGATCTTGCGTGTGCGTAGGAAATTTTTGAAATACTACGTTCCCCAACATGTCCTTCTCCTTCGGCCACAAGGGGTTCCTCAATGGGTAGGATAAAACCAACACCCATTCTTCTTATGGCTTGAGGAGGAATTTCATCACCTACATCACAAGTGCCACTTTGCTCCACTTGGGAGCCGTTATTCTCATCAAACTCCATGTTACACGTCTCCTCAATAAGTCTCGTGGATTTATTGAGGACACGATAAGCATGAGAGTTTGTAGCATAACCAACAAATATGCCCTCATAAGCTCTAGCCTCAAATTTAGACAACCGAACACCTTTCTTGAGAATGAAACACTTACACCCGAACACCCAAAAGTACTTAAGGTTGGGCTTGTTACCAGCGAGTATCTCATATGGAGTCTTGTTCAAGCCCTTGCGGAGGTAGAGCCGATTTGATGCATGACACGCGGTGTTGATGGCTTCGGCCCAAAAGTTGTATGGAGACTTGAACTCCGCCATCATGGTCCTTGCTGCATCCATCAACGTCCGGTTCTTCCTCTCCGCAACACCGTTTTGTTGAGGGGTGTAAGGTGCGTAATATTGATGCTTGATCCCCTCATCACTAAGAAACTCATCCAAGGTGTAGTTCTTAAACTCGGTGCTGTTGTCACTTCTTATTGTCAAGATCTTTGCATTGTGTTGACGTTGTGCTTCATTTGCAAAGTCAATGACGATTTGTTGGGTCTCGCTCTTCCTCTTGAAGAAATACACCCAAGTATATCTTGAGTAGTCATCCACAATCACCAAGCAATACTACCTACCCCCAAGACTATCAAAGGATGGAGGCCCAAAGAGATCCAAGTGAAGGAGCTCCAAAGGCCTCTTTGAGTAAATGATAGTCGTGGGAGGGTGAGCCTTCTCATGAAGCTTTCCTTCGATACAAGCACTGCAAGCACGATCTTTAGCAAAACTAACATTCGTTAGTCCACGGACATGGTCCCCCTTGAGAAGACTTTGCAAAGATCTCATATTGACATGGGCTAAACGGTGATGCCAAAGCCATCCCACATCAACTTTAGCTATTAGGCACGTCGCGGTCTTAGTGGGTCGCTCCGAAAAGTTAATCACATATAGACCGTACTCGACATGCCCAACAAAGGCTACTTTAATAGTCTTGCTCCACAAGAGGGCCATGGTATCAATATCAAAGAAAGTGGCAAAGCCCATGATTGCAAGTTGATGAACGGAAAGTAAATTGTATGCAAGGGACTCAACAAGCATGACCTTCTCGATCGTGAGATCATGAGAGATGACAACCTTGCCAAGTCCCAATACCTTAGAAGATGAGGCATCACCCCACTCGACATTGGTGGGCATAGATGGAATCTTGTGCACGTCCACCACCAAGTCCTTGCTTCCGGTCATATGATTTGTAGCTCCACTATCAAGCAACCATGATCCCCCACCGAAAGCAAACACCTATAAGAGATCAATGCTTGGTTTTAGGTACACCTACAAGGGTCTTGGGAACCCAGATAGACCATTCAATGTACTCATGAGGAGAACCAACAAATTTGGCATAGACATGCCCATCATTAGCATGACATAACACATAAGAAGGATTAAAGTCGCCGGCTTTGTTGGGAGGGGTGGCATTGCCCTTTTTGACACCGCCACCCTTCGCATTGTTCTTCTTCTCCTTGGAAGCACTCTCTCCCTCCTTCACAAATGTTTGCTTGAGAGGAGGAGGTCGTTTGGCCTTGTTATCCTTCTTCTTGTTCTTGGGGTTGGGTGCGAACCCAATCCCCTCCTTGGCCACAACTCCCTTTTGATTTCTCAAAAGATCGTTTAGGTTCTTCTCACCTTGTATGCATGACACAAGGCCTTTCTCAAGTTGCTCCTTCAACTTAACATTCTCCTCAATAAGATGCACATGCTCACAACAAGGGTTAGTAGCATTTGCATTATCCATTAACACCATACGAGGAAAAGTGGCTTTCTCCTTGGTTAGCTTCACTTGGAGTTGATCATGAGACTCCTTGAGGGTAGCATGAACACCCTTCAAGACTTTGTGAGCCTTGTCGAGAATGTCAAACTCCTCTTTGAGTCTAGCAAGATCAACCCCAAGCTTTGCCTTCTCGGAGTTTAGCACACGAGAAACAACAAGCGCATGATCAAGATCTTTCTTTAATTTAGCATGATCATCGTTGTGAGACTCCTCAAGAGCCAAACGAATACCACGCTCTTCCTCAAGAGCATTGGAAAGATCTGAAATCTCATCGGCATAGTTACGACTATGCCCCTCCATCTTAGAGATGGTATCTTCGTGATCCTCGATCATGTCATTGGCTTCACCAAGTTGTTCCAAGAGAGCAACAAAGTGCTTCTTGGATTTACCCTTGAGTTTACCCATAAAGGCCTCAAACTCATTCACCTCCACATTATTTCCCTCATGTTCATCAATGCTATCTGTCAAAGAAGGATGATTAATGATGGTAGTTTTGATGTTGGGGGTTACCTTGTTGGTGGCTTTAGCCATGAGGCACTTGGCGGTGATGCTCTCATTGGGTGAGTCGAAGAGAGACACCCGTGGAGTCGTCGCAATGGCAACGGATGCCATGGAAACCGACTCACCATCTTCATCATCGTCATCATCCTCATTGTACTCTTCTTGTACCACCAATGCCTTGGGAGGAGTCTTCTTGGTGAAATTGCTCTTGTTGGGGAACGACTTGGCCTTGTCCTTTCGGATGAGCTTGCCACCATTGTCTTCCCTCTTCTCATAAGGGCACTCCGCAACAAAGTGGCTTACATTGACACAATTGAAACAAGTCCTCACTCGTTGCTTGCCCTTTGTGCCACTTGAATTGTTCTTGTTGAAGTTGGGCCTTGAGTTCTTCTTGCTCCAAAATTGCCTTGAAGCAAGGGCCATGTGTTCATGATAGGCATACTTTGTATCTTCGAGGTTGCTCTCCTCTTCTTCCTCTTCGTCCTCTTCCTCCATACTAACATTGGCTTTTAGAGCAAGGTTGGGTTTCTTTACTCTTTGAGAGCGAAGTACCGCATTGTCGGCGGTCTTGTCCAAGATGCTCATAGCAACGAACTCATCCAACACATCACTTGAGGACAAGGTGTGGAAGTCCGGCCTTTGACGAATGACGGAGGACATGGCTTTGTGGTAGGGCATCATTGCCTTGAGGAATTTGCGCTTGATCCAATTGTCATCCGTGTCCTTGCTTCCATGATCTCGGAGCGAGACCGCGAGTTTGGTTACCCTCCGATAGAGCTCATGAGGTTCTTCATCTTCTTTCATTGCAAACTCATCGGCTTCATCTTGCGCCACTTCATAGTTGGAGCGTTGAATGCTTGCGCTTCCCTGGTAGAGGGAAACCACTTGGCACCAAGCATCTTTGGCCAAGGAGTAAGGCCGGAGATGAGGAAGGTTTTCGGGTGGGATAGCTTCTTGAATGATGAAGAGAGCATTCTCATTGAATTGATTATCCACGGCTTCTCTAGGAGTGAAGTTGCTTTGGTCATGCGGATAGAAACCTTCTTCAATGATTCTCCAAAGGTTAGTGTTCACATGATTTAAATGATGCTTAAAACGATAGACCCAAGAGTCAAATTCAACATTCTTCTCAATCTTAGGGGCCGGCCCAGCATGATTCAAATGAGTGGAAGGGAGAGGTCCACCATAGATGTAACGCCCCATATGTAACCTTCCCCAATTGTACTCCAACTCTTGCCGTTTCCGGCATTAAGTTATATTTAATTCTCGGGTTCGGGTCTTTGTCTCCGTGTGTTGTTTTGTTTTCGTGCACCTCATATCATGTCATCACGTGCATTGCATTTGCATACATGTTCGTCTCATGCATTCGAGCATTTTCCCCGTTGTCCGTTTTGCATTCCGGCGCTTCGTTCTCCTCCGGTGGCCATTTCTAGCTTTCTTTCGTGTGTGGGGATTAAACATTTCCGGATTGGGCCGAGACTTGCCATGCGGCCTTGGTTTGCTACCGGTAGACCGCCTGTCAAGTTTCGGGTCATTTGGACTTCGTTTGATACTCCAACGGTTAACCGAGGGACCGAAAAGGCCTCGCGTGTGTGCAGCCCAACACCCCTCCTTTTTGGCCCAAAAACCCACCAAACTCAGCTCCATCGTCTCGGTCGTTCGATCATGATCGTGTGGGCGAAAACCGCACCTCATTTGGACTCTCCTAGCTCCCTCTATGCCTATTTAAACACCCCCTCCGTTTTGGATCTTCCCCCACCTCGAAACCCTAAAAAAAGAGCAAACGGATCCCGCGCCGCCGGACACACTTCCCGCCGACGGACACGTCCGGCTTCGCGTCCGCCGCCACGTGGCGGTCTCCTACTCGTCCGCCCGGGTGCCCACTTCGCCGGATCCGCGGGGCCCGCGGGGCCCATCGCCGGCCCGCCCCGGCTCGCACCCGTGCCGCGCCTGCCGCCGCCCTCCTCCCACGTCGCGCCGGCCACCGTCGCCATCGCCGGCGACCCGACGCCCCTCGTCGCCTCCACCGGTCCCGCTCGCCGCCGTTCCCCCCCCCCCCCCCCCCGGTGCCATCCGGCCTCGCCTCACCTCCACCTCGCCCGGATCCGGCCAGCCCCATCTTCTCCGGCGGCCCGGCGGCTTCTCCGGCGAGATCCACCGCCGCATCGGATCGGGAGTGCGGTTGCTACAGTGAAACCCTAGATCCACCCGGTTGATTTTTTTCCTAACTCCCTAGATTTTCTTGCTACTTTGACCTGCCATAACTTTGCATCCGTAGCTCCGATTTGGGCATATGATATGTCAAAATCTTCGTCTCGACGAGTACATCATTTCATTCCATTGCATAATTTGCATTTGAGGTCATCTTGTTGCCCAAAATTCTGTTGGAAGGAGGCATGTTGAGTTAAATTGCAGATCCGTTAGTTCAACATGCACTTTTGTCATTTTTGCCATGTTTAATCCGTGTATGATATGCCTGTGCCCCTTTGGGATGAATTCTTAAGCATGTTGCCTTATTTCCAGGGGTGCCTTCCATGTATTTTTAGGATGTGTGTGTTGTCTTGTGCAAGCTTGCGAAGAGGGCTGCCTGAGATTACTGATTTCAGGGACTTAGTGAAAATCACTAAGTCTGGGCCGTTTTAGTTCACGATGCTATATGTCCGGCTTGTTTCCTAGTGATCCGTGCCTCTTTTGAGGATGATCAGTAAGGGTGGTTTGTTATACTTGTTGTGCTTAATCCATCCATGTCTTTACTTGTTATGTTGGAGCACCCTAGGTTGACTCAATCAAGCTCAACTTTTGGATAGTTGCTGTTTTGGGCAGATCGTGAACTCTTTTGCGATTTTGCCGGAGTGATTGCTAGTGATCCATGCATGCTATGCCATTGTTCTTGCCATGTCTAGCTAGAATTTTGTGCCTTCTTAATGGATATATGCTTGCCTTGCCATGACTTGCACCGTAGTGAGAGCATCGAGCTCGTTTACATGCCTCCGTGAGTTATTATTTCAGCATGTCCCAGTTTTCACTAAGTCTGAAAACTGATTGTGTTTCATCAATGTTCGTGTGCGCGGTAGAGTATTTTGTGAACCCTTTTGGCCCCAGGTCATTTTGGGTGTTTTGTTAAGCTTGTTGAGTAGCTCCATGCCATGCTCTTACTTGCCATGTTCAGGTTTTCCTTCATGTTGTTTTGCTGCTCCGAAGAGAGCATCGTGGTCTGAAATTTCAGACTAGCGTTAATTTCGCTAAGTCTGAAATCTGTTTTGCTTATTCAGTTTTGCCATGCGTGTTTGAAGCCCTTAATGGATGATTTTGCCTATGCCTCAGTCCTGATGATTTGTTAAGCTTGATGAGTACATCACTTCCATGCAATTTGTTTTCATGTTGGGTGGCTGTAGCATGTTCATTTTGTTGCATTTAGGAGCCTACTTGCTGTAAATCGCAGATCGGTTCGTTTAGTAAATCGCTTGCCATTTCTAAACCGTAGCTCCGATTGCCATGATCTTTATATCGTTTTCAGGGGATTTCTTCCCCTCTATCCAGTGGCACACTTGGATTTCCAAGTTGAGGCCAGGTTCATGCATTTCCTGTTACATCTTGCATTTTTGCATCCCGCATCGCATCCCACATAGCATATCATCTTTGCATCTTATTGCTTGCCCTTGCACGTGGTTGATTGTATCCTTGTTGCTTGTTTGTGTTGTTGGGTAGAGCCGGGAGACGAGTTTGCTAACAAGGAGCCCATTGAGTTTGCTTTTGGGGATCCAGTCAATTCTGACAACTGTGCAGGCAAGATGATCACACCCTTGAAATCACTACTATCTTTGCTATGCTAGTTTGCTCGCTCTTTTGCTTTGCCAATGCTACGATGCCTACCACTTGCTTGTCAGCCTCCCAATTGCCATGATTGAGCCTCTAACCCACCTTTGTCCTAGTAAACCATTGATTGGCTATGTTACCGCTTTTCTCAAGCCCCTTCTTATAGCGTTGCTAGTTGCAGGTGAAGATTGGAGCCGTTCCTTGTTGGAACATTTATTTACTTGTTGGGATATCATTATATTGCTATGTTATCTTTACTCATCTATATACTTGGTAAAGGGTGGAAGGCTCGGCCTCTCGCCTAGTGTTTTGTTCCACTCTTGCCGCCCTAGTTTCCGTCATATCGGTGTTATGTTCCCGGATTGTTGCGTCCCTTACGCGGTTGGGCTATAATGGGAACCCCTTGATAGTTCTCCTTGATTAAAGCTTTTCCAGCAATGCCCAACATTGGTTTTACCATTTGCCACCTACCCTTTTCTTTCCCTTGGGTTTCCGGAGCCCGAGGGTCATCTTTATTTTAGCCCCCCCGGGCCAGTGCTCCTCTGAGTGTTGGTCCAACTGTCAGCTGCCGGTGGCCACCAGGGGCAACTCTGGGCTGGCCTACCCGTACCTAAGACAGTCTGAGTGTGCCCTGAGAAAGAGATATGTGCAGCTCCTATCGGGATTTGTCGGTGCATTCGGGCGGTGTTGCTGGACTAGTTTTGACCTGTCGAACCATCTTGTTGTACCGGGATACCGAGTCTGATCGGTGGGTCCTGGGTGGAGGTCTATTCCTTCGTTGACCGTGAGAGCTTGTTATGGGCTAAGTTGGGACCCCCCTGCAGGGATTGATCTTTCGAAAGCCGTGCCCGCGGTTATGGGCAGATGGGAATTTGTTAATGTCCGGTTGTAGATAACTTGAACTTAATTAATTAAAATGAATCAACTGCGTGTGTTGCCGTGATGGCCTCTTCTCGGCGGAGTCCGGGAAGTGGACACGGTGTTGGAGTTATGTTTGCGTAGTCTGATCTATGTAGTTTCCGCTCGTGCTTTGCCTTCTCTTCTCGCTCTCCTTTGCGAATAAGTTAGCCACCATATATGCTAGTCGCTTGCTGCAGCTCCACTCACATTACCCCTTTCCTACCTATTAAGCTTAAATAGTCTTGATCGCGAGGGTGCGAGATTGCTGAGTCCTTTGTGGCTCACAGATTACTATTACACCAGATGCAGGGACCGATGATACTCCTCCAGATGGCGCGTTCGAGCTGAAGTGGGAGTACGACGAGGACTCTCGGCGATACTATGTTTCTTTTCCTGATGATCAGTAGTGGTGCCTATTCGGGGTTCGATTCAGGGATTAGTCGCTTGTTGGGGGTCTTTTCTATTTGGCGCCGTAGTCGGGCCATGAGTGATTGTATGATGGATGTTATTTATGTACTTTGATGTGACGTGGCGAGTGTAAGCCAACTATATTATTATTTCCCCCCTTTATATTGTATATGTACTTGGGTTGTGTAATGATTCCCGACTTGCGACATTGCTTTCAATGTGCCTATGTCTCTAAGTCGTGCCTCGACACGTGGGAGACATAGCCGCATCGAGGGCGTTACAATAGACAAGTGGAGGTTCCACATGGGCAAAGATGCCGGTGCCACTCTTACCACTAGTAGGAAGGGCTTTCTCGCTAGTAGCTTCCCCCTTGTCGGAGATAGCATCTGTCACCTTGTTGACGGGATCACCCACTTTCAACGGTGTGGTGGAAAGTTTAAGCTCTTCTAAGAAATCTTTAAACATGCTTTTGACCTCGGTCGTCATGGAGGTTTTCAATGTGTCCAATGCCACATTGAACTCCTCACGAGAGACCGCGGTTCCCCCATCTCCCGTAGAAGATACCGGATTTGCACCGGAGTGCTCCTCCTCACCTTCTACGACGTCAACCATACTCTTCGGACGGTAAAGTCCTTAATAAAGAGACGAGGCTCTGATACCAATTGAAAGGATCGATATAGTTGACTAGAGGGGGGTGAATAGGCAACTAACAATTTTTAGCTTTTCTTTAACAATTTAAACTTTGCATCAAAGTAGGTTGTCTAGATATGCAACTAAGTGAGCAACCTATATGATGCAACAAAGATAAGTACACAAGCAAGCAAGAGATATATCACAAATAAGCTTGCACAAGTAAAGGCATGAGATAACCAAGAGTGGAGCTGGTGGAGACGAGGATGTGTTACCAAAGTTCCTTCCCTTTGAGGGGAAGTACATCTCCGTTGGAGCGGTGTGGAGGCACAATGCTCCCCAAGAAGCCACTAGGGCCACCGTATTCTCCTCATGCCCTCACACAATGCGAGATGTCGTGATTCCACTATTGGTGCCCTTGGAGGCGGTGACCGAACCTTTACAAACAAGGTTGGGGCAAACTCCACAACTCAATTGGAGGCTCCCAACGACACAACGAAGTTTCACCACAATGGACTATGGCTCTGCGGTGACCTCAACCGTGTGCTCAAACACCCAAGAATAACAAGATCCGCAAGGGATTAGTGGGGGAATCAAATTTCTCTTAGTGGAAGTTTAGATCGGGGCCTTCTCAACCACTCCCAAGCAAATCAACAAGTTTGATTGGCTAGGGAGTGAGATCAGGCGAAAATGGAGCTTGGAGCAACAATGGAGCTTAGGGTTAGAAGAGGTGGTCAACTAGAGGAAGAAGACACCCCTTTTATAGCTTAGAACAAAAATCCAACCGTTATCCACCTACCAGCCCGCGACTAGCGGTACTACCGCAAGTAGCCCCGGGCATTCGGTCTTTTCGGTTTGTTCGGTTCGGTCTTTTCGGTCTTCCAAGATTCGGTCTTCCAGAATTAAAGACCGAAATAATTTTGGTCTTTTCGGTTCTTCACTATTCGGTCTTCGGTCCCGATCAGACAGACCAAATTAATTTGCTACAACTAATATCACTGTTACTTCCTGCACCACTACATTTATATTACTTCCTCATGTTACTTCCTATATGGCTGTACCAATACATGTTTACATTTGGCAGTAATTTACATTTGACATCAAGTAACAAAGTACCAACAGCAAGTAACAAAGTACCAAAACTTGTTTATATTTGACAGCAAGTAAAAAAGATTCATACGACACAAAGTAATAAGACATGATTCATGGTCCAACAAAAAGATTCATGCATGCATAATCATTTATATTTGACAGGAAGTAAGAAGATAACAAGCAGCAGCAAACAGGCAAGTAACACCACCACATAGCACTTGGCAACATAGTACTTGGAATCATACAAATCAAGTTCAGTACATGATTTCAATGCAACAGCAAACAATGAACATAAGATTTCACATAAGTTCAATACTTGACATAAGCAGCAAACCACATAGTACTTGATGTCAACAAAGTACTCTCACTCTCAGTTCTCAATTCTCAAGTCTGGTCACAAATTACAAGCACAAGATAATGAACATAGCACACATTCCACATGATTTCAGTTCAACCATGAGTGGATGTGGATCTCACTTTGTTGGTCGACTTGGCCATGGAAGAAGCAACAACACCACCATTGACCTTGCGCTTTCGCTTCACCTTGTCACCAAATTCTTCAATCAACTCTGCAACAAGTAGGTTAATCAAATTCATAATCTTAGTGTTGGTAAGTAATCTTCAATCTACTAAAGTTGACAAGTCATGCATATATATTAGTATGTCGTGCATATAAGTAATCTGCTAGTATGTGATTGGTTTGGTACAAGTAATCTGCTATCATGTATGGACAAGTTGGCTAATTGATTTACCTTTTTCTAGCACTTATAATTCTTCCAAGTTCTCCTTGATGTTGACAGGATTTGTTGACCTTCTCAGCTAGTCTTGCGTACAAACTAAAGCATGTACCATAAATGGAGTTGGAGATGTCCTAAATTCATCAAGTCTACGTCCACTTGTGCTAAAGGCTGACTCTGAAGCCACCGTTGTAATGGGGATAGCAAGAATATCACGAGCCATATTTGCCAAGATTCGGAACCTAGATGAATTCTCTTTCCACCATCCTAGGATGTCAATTTTTTTGTCAGGGTCTTCAGAGTCTCTGGCAAGGTATTTTTCAAGCTCAGATTTACTACTTGCACTTCCTCCACTATTTTTTTGCCGCAACCTGCTTGCAATTAGTTGCTTCATCATACTTGCTCCTCCTCCTTCTAGTGGTACTTGGCTATAGGCTGTTGTTATTGGTTCCGGTGTAGTTAATCTTACTCGGTATTCTTTAAACAAATCACAAACACATTTTTTAACAGCAAACCACACCTTCTCTCCACACTCAGCACCAAAAATTTCCAAAGTAGTCAGCCTAGTGAAATCAGATAGCTTATATCTTGGATCAAGAGCTGCAGCAACAAAAATTAGCAAGTTGAGATTTTCCTTCTCCTTCTCCTTCTTCTTCCCTTTCCCTCTTTCATTCACAATAGGACCCTGCTCCTTCACCTTTTCATTCTCATGCCAAGACCCCCAATATTTATCAAACTTTTCTTTCATCCTCTCTGCCATAGCTTTTTGCAAGGGATCTATACTGCTCATCCAATTTTGAACCAAGATGTGTACATTGCCAACCTCGAAAGGAAAGTTGTTGGAAGTGACATGAAGTGAGGATTGTTGGGGAACGCAGTAATTTCAAAAAATTTCCTACGCACACGCAAGATCATGGTGATGCACAACAACGAGAGGGGAGAGTGTTGTCTACGTACCAACGCAGACCAACTGCGGAAGCGATCACACAACATAGAGGAAGTAGTCGTACGTCTTCTTCCCGATCCGACCGATCCAAGCACCGTTACTCCGGCACCTCCGAGTTCTTAGCACACGTTCAACTCGATGACGTTCCTCGGGCTCCGATCCAGCAAAGCGTCGAGGAAGAGTTCCGTCAGCACGACGGCGTGATGACGATCTTGATGTACTACCGACGCAGGGCTTCGCCTAAGCACTACAACGGTACGATCGAGGTGGAATTTGGTGGCAGGGGGCACCGCACACGGCTAAGGAACGATCTCAAGGATCAAGTTGTGTGTTGGGGTGCCCCCCGCCCCCGTATATAAAGGTTGGAGGAGGGGGAGCCGGCCGGCCAGGGAGAGGAGGCGCAGGGGAGTCCTACTCCCACCGGGAGTAGGACTCCTCCCCCCAATCCTAATCCAATTAGGACTCCCGGGGGGGAAAGAGAGAGAAGGGGGGCCGGCCCCCTATCCTAGTCCTACTAGGACTTGAGGAAGGGGGGGCGCCGGCCAGCTTGGGCTTGTCCCTTTTCTCTTTTTCCACTAAGGCCCAATAGGCCCATTAGTCTCCCGGGGGGTTCCGGTAACCCTCCCGGTATTCCGGTAAAATCCCGATTTCACCCGGAACACATCCGATGTCCAAACATAGGCTTCCAATATATCAATCTTTACGTCTCGACCATTTCGAGACTCCTCGTCATGTCCGTGATCTCATCCGGGACTCCGAACAACCTTCGGTACATCAAAATGCATAAACTCATAATAACTGTCATTGTAACGTTAAGCGTGCGGACCCTACGGTTCGAGAACAATGTAGACATGACCGAGACACGTCTCCGGTCAATAACCAATAGCGGGACCTGGATGCCCATATTGGCTCCTACATATTCTACGAAGATCTTTATCGGTCAGACCGCATAACAACATACGTTGTTCCCTTTGTCATCGGTATGTTACTTGCCCGAGATTCGATCGTCGGTATCCAATACCTAGTTCAATCTCGTTACCGGCAAGTCTCTTTACTCGTTCCGTAATACATCATCTCACAACTAACATATTAGTTGCAGTGCTTGCAAGGCTTATGTGATGTGCATTACCGAGAGGGCCCAGAGATACCTCTCCGACAATTGGAGTGACAAACCCTAATCTCAAAATACGCCAACCCAACATCTACCATTGGAGACACCTGTAGTACTCCTTTATAATCACCCAGTTACGTTGTGACGTTTGGTAGTACCCAAAGTGTTCCTCCGGTAAACGGGAGTTGCATAATCTCATAGTTATAGGAACATGTATAAGTCATGAAGAAAACAATAGCAACATACTAAACGATCCGGTGCTATGCTAATGGAATGGGTCATGTCAATCAGATCATTCTACTAATGATGTGACCTTGTTAATCAAATAACAACTCCTTGTTCATGGTTAGGAAACATAACCATCTTTGATTAACGAGCTAGTCAAGTAGAGGCATACTAGTGACACTCTGTTGGTCTATGTATTCACACATGTATTATGTTTACGGTTAATACAATTCTAGCATGAATAATAAACATTTATCATGATGTAAGGAAATAAATAATAACTTTATTATTGCCTCTAGGGCATATTTCCTTCAGTCTCCCACTTGCACTAGAGTCAATAATCTAGATTACACAGTAATGATTCTAACACCCATGGAGCCTTGGTGCTGATCATGTTTTGCTCGTGGAAGAGGCTTAGTCAACGGGTCTGCAACATTCAGATCCGTATGTATCTTGCAAATCTCTATGTCTCCCACCTGGACTAAATCCCGGATGGAGTTGAAGCGTCTCTTGATGTGTTTGGTCCTCTTGTGAAATCTGGATTCCTTTGCCAAGGCAATTGCACCAGTATTGTCACAGAAGATTTTCATTGGACCCGATGCACTAGGTATGACACCTAGATCGGATATGAACTCCTTCATCCAGACTCCTTCGTTTGCTGCTTCCGAAGCAGCTATGTACTCCGCTTCACATGTAGATCCCGCTACGACGCTTTGTTTAGAACTGCACCAACTGACAGCTCCACCGTTTAAAGTAAACACGTATCCGGTTTGCGATTTAGAATCGTCCGGATCAGTGTCAAAGCTTGCATCAACGTAACCTCTTACGGTGAGCTCTTTGTCACCTCCATATACGAGAAACATATCCTTAGTCCTTTTCAGGTATTTCAGGATGTTCTTGACCGCTGTCCAGTGATCCATTCCAGGATTACTTTGGTACCTCCCTGCTAAACTTATAGCAAGGCACACATCAGGTCTGGTACACAGCATTGCATACATGATAGAGCCTATGGCTGAAGCATAGGGAACATCTTTCATTTTCTCTCTATCTTCTGCAGTGGTCGGGCATTGAGTCTTACTCAATTTCATACCTTGTAACACAGGCAAGAACCCTTTCTTTGCTTGATCCATTTTGAATTTCTTCAAAATCTTGTCCAGGTATGTGCTTTGTGAAAGTCCAATTAAGCGTCTTGATCTATCTCTATAGATTTTTATGCCTAATATGTATGTAGCTTCCCCGAGGTCTTTCATCGAAAAACTTTTATTCAAGTATCCCTTTATGCTATCCAGAAATTCTATATCATTTCCAATTAGCAATATGTCATCCACATATAATATCAGAAATGCTACAGAGCTCCCACTCACTTTCTTGTAAATACAGGCTTCTCCAAAAGTCTGTATAAAGCCAAATGCTTTGATCACACTATCAAAGCGTTTATTCCAACTCCGAGATGCTTGCACCAGTCCATAAATGGATCGCTGGAGTTTGCATACTTTGTTAGCTCCTTTTGGATCGACAAAACCTTCTGGTTGTACCATATACAACTCTTCTTCCAGAAATCCATTCAGGAATGCAGTTTTGACATCCATCTGCCATATTTCATAATCATAAAATGCGGCAATTGCTAACATAATTCTGACGGACTTAAGCATCGCTACGGGTGAGAAAGTCTCATCGTAGTCAACCCCTTGAACTTGTCGAAAACCTTTTGCGACAAGTCGAGCTTTATAGACAGTAACATTACCGTCAGCGTCAGTCTTTTTCTTGAAGATCCATTTATTCTCAATTGCTTGCCGATCATCGGGCAAGTCAACCAAAGTCCATACTTTGTTCTCATACATGGATCCCATCTCAGATTTCATGGCCTCAAGCCACTTTGCGGAATCTGGGCTCACCATCGCTTCTTCATAGTTCGTAGGTTCATCATGATCTAGCATCATGACTTCCAGAACTGGATTACTGTACCACTCTGGTGCGGATCTCACTCTGGTTGATCTACGTGGTTCAGTAGTATCTTGATCTGAAGCTTCATGATCATCATCATTAGCTTCCTCACTGATTGGCATAGGTGTCGCAGAAACAGTTTTCTGTGATGTACTATTTTCCAATAAGGGAGCAGGTACAGTTACCTCGTCAAGTTCTACTTTCCTCCCACTCACTTCTTTCGAGAGAAACTCCTTCTCTAGAAATGATCCATTCTTAGCAACGAATGTCTTGCCTTCGGATCTGTGATAGAAGGTATACCCAACTGTTTCCTTTGGGTATCCTATGAAGACACATTTCTCCGCTTTGGGTTCGAGCTTATCAGGTTGAAGCTTTTTCACATAAGCATCGCTGCCCCAAACTTTAAGAAACGACAACTTTGGTTTCTTGCCAAACCATAGTTCATAAGGCGTCGTCTCAACGGATTTTGATGGTGCCCTATTTAACGTGAATGCGGCCGTCTCTAAAGCATAACCCCAAAACGATAGCGGTAAATCAGTAAGAGACATCATGGATCGCACCATATCTAGTAAAGTGCGATTACGACGTTCGGACACACCATTACGCTGTGGTGTTCCGGGTGGCGTGAGTTGCGAAACTATTCCACAATTTTTCAAATGTATACCAAACTCGTAACTCAAATATTCTCCTCCATGATCAGATCGTAGAAACTTTATTTTCTTGTTACGATGATTTTCAACTTCACTCTGAAATTCTTTGAACCTTTCAAATGTTTCAGATTTATGTTTCATTAAGTAGATATACCCATATCTGCTTAAATCATCTGTGAAGGTGAGAAAATAACGATATCCGCCACGAGCCTCAATATTCATCGGACCACATACATCGGTATGTATGATTTCCAACAAATCTGTTGCTCTCTCCATAGTACCGGAGAACGGTGTTTTAGTCATCTTGCCTATGAGGCACGGTTCGCAAGTACCAAGTGATTCATAATCAAGTGGTTCCAAAAGCCCATCAGTATGGAGTTTCTTCATGCGCTTTACACCGATATGACCTAAACGGCAGTGCCACAAATAAGTTGCACTATCATTATTAACTTTGCATCTTTTGGCTTCTACATTATGAATATGTGTGTTACTATCTTCGAGATTCAACAAGAATAGACCACTCTTCAAAGGTGCATGACCATAAAAGATATTATTCATATAAATAGAACAACCATTATTCTCTGATTTAAATGAATAACCGTCTCGCATTAAACAAGATCCAGATATAATGTTCATGCTCAACGCTGGCACCAAATAACAATTATTTAGGTCTAATATTAATCCCGAAGGTAGATGTAGAGGTAGCGTGCCTACCGCGATCACATCGACTTTGGAACCGTTTCCCACGCGCATCGTCACCTCGTCCTTTGCTAGTGTCCGCTTATTCCGTAGTCCCTGTTTCGAGTTGCAAATATTAGCAACAGAACCAGTATCAAATACCCAGGTGCTACTACGAGCTCTAGTAAGGTACACATCAATAACATGTATATCACATATACCTTTGCTCACTTTGCCATTCTTCTTATCCGCCAAATACTTGGGGCAGTTCCGCTTCCAGTGACCAGTCTGCTTGCAGTAGAAGCACTCAGTTTCAGGCTTAGGTCCAGACTTGGGTTTCTTCTCCTGAGCAGCAACTTGCTTGTTGTTCTTCTTGAAGTTTCCCTTCTTCTTCCCTTTACCCTTTTTATTGAAACTAGTGGTCTTGCTAACCATCAACACTTGATGCTCCTTCTTGATTTCTACCTCCGCAGCTTTCAGCATTGCGAAGAGCTCGGGAATAGTCTTGTTCATCCCTTGCATATTATAGTTCATCACGAAGCTCTTGTAGCTTGGTGGTAGTGATTGGAGAATTATGTCAATGACGCAATCGTCTGGAAGATTAACTCCCATCTGAATCAAGTGATTATTATACCCAGACATTTTGAGTATATGCTCACTGACAGAACTGTTCTCCTCCATCTTACAGCTATAGAACTTATTGGAGACTTCATATCTCTCAATTCGGGCATTTGCTTGAAATATTAACTTCAACTCCTGGAACATCTCATATGCTCCATGACGTTCAAAATGTCGTTGAAGTCCCGATTCTAAGCCGTAAAGCATGGCACACTGAACTATCGAGTAGTCATCAGCTTTGCTCTGCCAGACGTTCATAACATCTGGCGTTGCTCCAGTAGCAGGCCTGTCACCCAGCGGTGCTTCCAGGACGTAATTCTTCTGTGCAGCAATGAGGATAATCCTCAGGTTACGGACCCAGTCCGTGTAATTGCTACCATCATCTTTCAACTTTGCTTTCTCAAGGAATGCATTAAAATTCAACGGAACAATAGCACGAGCCATCTATCTACAAGCAACATAAACAAGCAAGATACTATCAGGTACTAAGTTCATGATAAGTTTAAGTTCAGTTAATCAAATTACTTAGGAACTCCCACTTAGATAGACATCCCTCTAATCCTCTAAGTGATCACGTGATCCAAATCAACTAAACCATAACCGATCATCACGTGAGATGGAGTAGTTTTCAATGGTGAACATCGTCATGTTGATCATATCTACTATATGATTCACGCTCGACCTTTCGGTCCCTGTGTTCCGAGGCCATATCTGCATATGCTAGGCTCGTCAAGTATAACCTGAGTATTCTGCGTGTGCAAAACTGGCTTGCACCCGTTGTAGATGGACGTAGAGCTTATCACACCCGATCATCACGTGGTGTCTGGGCACGACGAACTTTGGCAACGGTGCATACTCAGGGAGAACACTTCTTGATAATTTAGTGAGAGATCATCTTATAATGCTACCGTCAATCAAAGCAAGATAAGATGCATAGAAGGATAAACATCACATGCAATCAATATAAGTGATATGATATGGCCATCATCATCTTGTGCTTGTGATCTCCATCTCCGAAGCACCGTCATGATCACCATCGTCACCGGCGCGCCACCTTGATCTCCATCGTAGCAATGTTGTCGTCTCGCCAATCTTATGCTTCCACAACTATCACTACCGCTTAGTAATAAAGTAAAGCATTACATCGCGATTGCATTGCATACAATAAAGCGACAACCATATGGCTCCTGCCAGTTGCCGATAACTCGGTTACAAAACATGATCATCTCATACAATAAAATCAGCATCATGTCTTGACCATATCACATCACAACATACCCTGCAAAAACAAGTTAGACGTCCTCTACTTTGTTGTTGCAAGTTTTACGTGGCTGCTACGGGTTTAAGCAAGAACTCATCTCACCTACGCATCAAAACCAAAACGATAGTTCATCAAATAGACTCCGTTTTAACCTTCTCAAGGACCGGGCGTAGTCACACTTGGTTCAACTAAAGTTGGAGAGACAGTCTTCCGCAAGCCATCTATGTGCAAAGCACGTCGAGGGAACCGGTCTCGCGTAAGAGTACGCGTAAGGTTGGTCCGGATCGTCTCACCCAACAATACCGCCGAACCAAAGTATGACATGCTGGTAGGCAGTATGACTTGTATCGCCCATAACTCACTTGTGTTCTACTCGTGCATATAACATCAAACCATAAAACCTAGGCTCGGATGCCACTGTTGGGGAACGCAGTAATTTCAAAAAAATTCCTACGCACACGCAAGATCATGGTGATGCACGGCAACGAGAGGGGAGAGTGTTGTCTACGTACCAACGCAGACCGACTGCGGAAGCGATCACACAACATAGAGGAAGTAGTCGTACGTCTTCTTCCCGATCCGACCGATCCAAGCACCGTTACTCCGGCACCTCCGAGTTCTTAGCACACGTTCAGCTCGATGACGTTCCTCGGGCTCCGATCCAGCAAAGCGTCGAGGAAGAGTTCCGTCAGCACGACGGCGTGATGACGATCTTGATGTACTACCGACGCAGGGCTTCGCCTAAGCACTACAACGGTACGATCGAGGTGGAATTTGGTGGCAGGGGGCACCGCACACGGCTAAGGAACGATCTCAAGGATCAAGTTGTGTGTTGGGGTGCCCCCCGCCCCCGTATATAAAGGTTGGAGGAGGGGGAGCCGGCCGGCCAGGGAGAGGAGGCGCAGGGGAGTCCTACTCCCACCGGGAGTAGGACTCCTCCCCCCAATCCTAATCCAATTAGGACTCCCGGGGGGGAAAGAGAGAGAAGGGGGGCCGGCCCCCTATCCTAGTCCTACTAGGACTTGGGGAAGGGGGGGCGCCGGCCAGCTTGGGCTTGTCCCTTTTCTCTTTTTCCACTAAGGCCCAATAGGCCCATTAGTCTCCCGGGGGGTTCCGGTAACCCTCCCGGTATTCCGGTAAAATCCCGATTTCACCCGGAACACATCCGATGTCCAAACATAGGCTTCCAATATATCAATCTTTACGTCTCGACCATTTCGAGACTCCTCGTCATGTCCGTGATCTCATCCGGGACTCCGAACAACCTTCGGTACATCAAAATGCATAAACTCATAATAACTGTCATCGTAACGTTAAGCGTGCGGACCCTACGGTTCGAGAACAATGTAGACATGAACGAGACACGTCTCCGGTCAATAACCAATAGCGGGACCTGGATGCCCATATTGGCTCCTACATATTCTACGAAGATCTTTATCGGTCAGACCGCATAACAACATACGTTGTTCCCTTTGTCATCGGTATGTTACTTGCCCGAGATTCGATCGTCGGTATCCAATACCTAGTTCAATCTCGTTACCGGCAAGTCTCTTTACTCGTTCCGTAATACATCATCTCACAACTAACATATTAGTTGCAGTGCTTGCAAGGCTTATGTGATGTGCATTACCGAGAGGGCCCAGAGATACCTCTCCGACAATTGGAGTGACAAACCCTAATCTCAAAATACGCCAACCCAACATCTACCATTGGAGACACCTGTAGTACTCCTTTATAATCACCCAGTTACGTTGTGACGTTTGGTAGTACCCAAAGTGTTCCTCCGGTAAACGGGAGTTGCATAATCTCATAGTTATAGGAACATGTATAAGTCATGAAGAAAACAATAGCAACATACTAAACGATCCGGTGCTATGCTAATGGAATGGGTCATGTCAATCAGATCATTCTACTAATGATGTGACCTCGTTAATCAAATAACAACTCCTTGTTCATGGTTAGGAAACATAACCATCTTTGATTAACGAGCTAGTCAAGTAGAGGCATACTAGTGACACTCTGTTGGTCTATGTATTCACACATGTATTATGTTTACGGTTAATACAATTCTAGCATGAATAATAAACATTTATCATGATGTAAGGAAATAAATAATAACTTTATTATTGCCTCTAGGGCATATTTCCTTCAAGGATGACACACGAACGGTAAGATTATAAAAATGCCCAAGAAAGGCAGCCATTTTCCTAGCATTTTCCCAATCCATCTCATCGAGATACCCAAATCCTCCTTTATCTTCAGACAAGTCTAACGCATACAATGGGTCATCTTCACAATACCTTGTAAACACCTTTGCATAGATGATGGAAGCCTTCAACATTATGTAAGTTGAGTTCCAACGAGTGCATACATCTAGGTTCAAGAATGCCTTACTCTGAACCTTCTCTTCCAATGCTAGCTCCTTGAATTTTTCCAACCGGGAAGTCCCATTCTTGATGTATCAGACAGCAGCTCGGACATGTTTGATTGAAATTTCAACTTCTTTTAGGCCATCTTGTACAATAAGGTTGACAATATGTGCCGCGCATCTCATATGCAGAAACTTTCCATCAGCTATGCTAGTTTTAGCCTCAACCAAACACTTTCTCAAGTGAACAATGCAGCCATCATTATTGCTCGCATTATCCACGGTGACTGTCATAACTCTCTCTAACCCCCATTCCATCAAACATCTCTGCAAGTTCTTCCCAAGATCCTTCCCCTTGTGGCCCTTCACCATGATGAAATTTATAATCTTCTTATGATATTTCCAGTGTTCGTCAATAAAATGTGCAGTCACTACCATATAGCCATCTTGCTGCTGAGAAGTCCAACAATCCGTGGTTACACACACACTTCCACAATTCTCTTTGAAAAACTTTTTCAACTTGGACTTCTCATCTAGATAAATTTTCACAGTGTCCCTGGTACAAGTTCTTCTTGATGGTGGACTAAAGCGGGGGCAAGCAACTAAAAAGAATTTTCTAAATCCAGATTTTTCACCAAATGCAAAAGGTAGCTCATCCTCTATGACCATTACAGAAAATGCCTTCCTAACTGCATCTGCATCATATCTCCAAGTGCTAATGGCATCTCCCGGAGTTGCTTGCAAAGTGGTCTGATTTGGATCCAATTTCCTATCCGGATTGCGCTTGCATATACCAAAGTGCCTGCGCATTGCTGTTGTCCCATTGCATGTTGTAGCGGCTTGAATTGGTCGGTCACAATACTTGCACATTCCTTCCTTCACTAACCCCTTATCATCAAAAACTTTGGTGAAATGCTCCTAGATTTCTGATCTTGACGCCATTTGCTTCCGTCCTTTTGGCCTATCATCTTGAGTAGCTTCTAGATTGGCACCTTCGACAATATTTGGTTCGGCATCTTCATCTTTAATGATACTATGTAAGACGGACTTGTCACCTCCTGCTGCAGCTGCTGCTTCTGCATTCGCCTCTGCCTCTATACTCATAAATGTGTCATCTTTCTCGTTCAACTCATCATGTTCAGATTCCGATATAGAAAACATCTACAAAAAAGAGGAGATTGGTCTGTCAAACAACATTGACATGAGCAAATCAGAACATAAAGTGCATATAATCAAGTCCTCCAAATCAGAACATTTTAAAGGTATTGAGCATTCCAACAGCAACTACATCTACTTGAATTTAAACATCACAAAAGCTGAACATCATAGAACATGAACAATATATTGATGCACTTAAATGAACAACAATCTGTACATCACAGATGCACACAAGAAGTAGTAGCTTGCTCACCTCCAGTTGTGAGGTTGAGCACCAGAAGAGGACAGAAGACGGCGAGCCGACGACCGGCGTGGAAGAGGACAAGTGGTGTGGTGGTGACGAATAGCAGCAGCCAACTGCAACACTGGCGGTGGATGGACGTGCCACGGAGAACGAGTAGGAGGGTCGGGGTTGGCGGCCCGTCGCACAGCAGCACAGGGCACGGCGGCCAGCACGGGGCACCGGTCGTCACCTGTCCCTGCCCGGGTCGTGGCTCAGGGTGTCGTTCTTCATCGGTCGGGGAGGCGCAGGCGATGTGCGCCTCGTTGCAGCGGTCGTCACGTCTCACGGCTCACGGGGCATCGGGCCAGAGCGGCAGCCGGCGGGTGGCGGCTAGGGTTCGTCGAGGGGGAGAAAAGAGGAGGCGAGTGAAGCGGCAGGCGTCTCTGTGCCTCGGGTCCCCTCGTGCCTCTGTCTCTAAGAGGTGAGGTGAGGTGAGGACGGGAGCTAGATGGGCTTGCTAGATGGGCTTTAGGTTAACAAATATCTTGCACGGTTGGGCTATTCGGTTTATATGGGTTGTTCGGTCCTCAATACATCATGACCGAACAGACCATATTTAGTTCGGTCTTAGCATTCTGCAAACCGTTTTTTATTCGGTCTTTTCGGTTTCGGTCTCGATCTTTTCGGTTTCGGTCTTCGGTCTTCGGTTTTTATTCCCGGGGTGAACCGCAAGGCCATGCGGTACTTCCGCTCCTGACAAGCGGTACTACCGCAAGGCCATGCGGTACTACCGTGAGGAACCGCGGTACTACCGCAGCAGCAGCAATAGCTAGGGCAGACCTGAAGCACATGGGCTGAGGACGGTACTGCCGCATGCGCGGTACTACCGCTCCCCCTTGCGGTACTACCGCAAGGCAGGAAACCCCTAGCCTGGGAAGAGCGCGGATAAGAATACATCCGTGCCTACTTTCGCTGGAAAACGGATGAAGCAAAAATCCGATACAGTACTACCGCAGAGGAGCGGTACTACCGCCTGGGAGCTGAGCCAGGCCGCGCACGGTACTACCGCGGTGGCGCGGATGTAAAAAATTACATCCGCCCCTACTACCGCGAAGAAGCAGTACTTGGCCTGGGGGCCCACGGTACTACGGCTCCAGAGGAGCGGTACTACCGTGGGCACCTGTGGTACTACCACGCCGAAGTACGGTACTACCGCGGATGCCTGCGGTACTACCGCTCAAGAAGGAGTAGTACTACCGCAAGCCCATCAATAGCAGCCAAGACAAGGTAAATAGGATAAACGGAGGATGCTCCAAAGTGCAGGGGAAAGGAGGGGACAAGGAAGAAAACGTGTACGTGATGATTCCACCCAAACCTTTCCGACGCGGACCCCCTCTTAATAGTACGGCTTTCCTACGACTCAAATTCACCAAAAAGAAACATAGAAAAAACGCCGTCTTCAATAGTCTTCGAGGGGCACCAAACCGTCCTGTGCCTAGCGATGAAACGTCTTGGAAACTCAAGGCACACGATTAGTCCGCAAAAGCATTGTCATCAATCACCAAAACACCTTAGGGATAAATATGCCCTTACACACTAGACACTGGTTAATAGGTTAGTTAATAGCAATAATAATAATAATAATTGGTGAAAAAACTATACAAAATTGATATAATAACAACACACAACAATTAAAAATTCTAGATACATTTATGCCGTATTAGGGTAAACCTACTACGAGTTAAGGTTGCATATCAACTAGTCTGACCTCGCCTTATAAAGAGGACGAGGCCTAGGGCTACAAAGAGACCTAGTTGACCATGGCGGTTGAGGAGCCCTCCTCGAAATTGAAGGTATGCAAATTATACTCCATATTTTTTGGAATATAAGGCGCATATGTCTCTAAGATTTGCTTTTGATGAATGATTAGTCTATGCTTTTCCTAGATAAATTTGATACCACCGAAAAATACTTCTTAATACAAATCCAATTTGTATACTTTTTTCACTATGTATCATGTAGTCCACTTATTATTGAATAAATTTTGGGTCAAAGATAAAGTTTGCAAAGCATATGCACCTTATGCTTTTGGAGAAATGGTGTATATATGAACATAAGACCATGATTGTAATGGTTGATGTTAACATACATGTTTTATAAAAGTGTTTGAGATTTAATTTTCAGGTAACCCATGAATAAACAATACGCAAATTTTAAACCAAACCTCCTATTCGCGGTGAGCAAAAAATACGCTTATCATACATTTTTTGTGACAAAATTAAAACAACTAAAATCAATGTAGAGAAAACCCATGAAAGTTAAAATCGAAAAAGAGCATTAGTAAGTACTACTACATCATGATGGTTATGCTAAAACCAGAGGTGGACAGCGGGCCGGCATGGCCCAACCCATCGTAATCAGGCCGGCCCGGCACAGGATGGCCCAACCCATCATAATCGTGTCTGTCACGGCTTGGCTAGGTGTGGCGCGATTATTAGCCGGGCCATGCCTTTCCGGCCTACGTGTTGGCCCCTCCAGCCCAGGTACAACCCAGAAGCTACGCGGGCCGGCCCATGGCATGCCAGGCCTGTTAGGCTGGCGACCTGTTAGGTTGTTATTGGGCTATTTTTCAGCCATATATATTTAAAAAAAATCCTAAATAAGAATTAAATAAATAAATGGGTCGTGTCGTGCCGGCCCGTGTGCTCATACTTCAGGCCCAGGCACGGCCCCTGGCATGCCGTGCGGGTGTCCTACCGGGCCGGCCCGGCTATCCCATCTCGTTTGCCCAGCTTTGGCTAAAACATCATTCTTAAACCCAACTGGTCAAGCCAAATAAGGAAGGATCCTTCAGATATCTAAAGGACAGAATTTTGAAGCGTGTCCAAGGGTGGATGGAGAAGTGCTTATCAGCGGGAGGTAAAGAAGTGCTAATAAAATCAGTGGCTCAATCTATTCCTACATATTCAATGGCGTGCTTTAAACTACCACGGGGGCTTTGTGAACACATCAATGGCATAATTCGGAAGTTTTCGTGGGGAAGTAGGAATGGATAAAGGAAAACAGCTTGGGTGTCATGAAATACAATGACTAAACCAAAATTTATGGGAGGTTTAGGCTTTCGGGATGTCGAGCTTTTCAACTTGGCTCTACTTGCTCGCCAAGCCTGGAGATTATTAAACGAACCTGAGACGTTGAGCGCACGGGTCATTAGAGCCCGCTATTACCCTAATGCAAACATCCTTGAAGCTACTTTGGGTCAGGCCCCCTCCCAGGTCTGGCGTTCGCTTTTGGAAGGGAGGGATGTTTTGTCTCTTGGGCTGATTAAAAGAATTGGTTCAGGTTCGACTAACAGGATCTGGTTTGACAACTGGATACCAAGGGACTACAAACTACGGCCGATCTGTGCTAAAACAGCTAACCCACCTTTGTTGGTGTCGGAACTCATTAATCCCGTGACCCGCTCTTGGGATAGGCAAACCCTCATGGATCAGTTTATTGCTCCGGACATTGAAGTGATCCTCAACATACCCATCAGCAATCGGGTTCAGGAGGACTTCTAGGCTTGGCACTATGACCGGCGTGGTGTTTTCTCAGTCCGATCAGCGTACCGGATGATTACGACAATCAAGGCCCAGAGGAAAGATTGGCTCGAGCATCGATCGGGACACTCCAACGGTGCAGCTAACAGGAGTTCATGGACACAGTTGTGGAAAGTAAAAGTACCATCCAAAATTCGCGTTTTCATGTGGCGGCTCGGGCACACCTCGCTTCCCACGGGACTGGTCTGACACAAGAGGAAGATGGCAGACAACCCTGTCTGTTCTATATGTAATGCGGAGGAAGACTCATGGAGACACTCACTTGTAAGTTGTCGAGTGGCCAGGTGCGTTTGGGCTCTGGGTGATGATGAACTACTTGAGCATGTGATATCGAACCACAACGAAGATGCTAGGCTATGGCTATTCTGGCTTTTCGAGACCACAAACCAACACGACCTTGCGCGCGTTCTGGTGACCATGTGAGCGATATGGTGGGCTAGACGGAAGGCTATCCATGAAGATGAATTTCAGAGTCCGTTAACAACAATGTGTTTCATAAAGAGGTATTTGGAAGACCTAGAGATTGCAGCAGTCAGAGCGCCAAGTCGAGAGTTGGGGCGAGTGGAGCGGCCCCGTGCTAGGGCTTGGCTACCACCGTCGGGTGAGGCTTCAAAGCTGAATTGTGATGGCGCTATTTCCACTTTGGGAGAAAGAGGAGCTGCTGCAGTGGTTTGTAGGAACAAGGCCGGAAACTATCTGGGAGCCTCGGCAGTGGTGTATGAAGGCTTGATCGATCCAGCTAGCCTGGAGGCGCTAGCTTGCAGCGAGGCTCTAGCCCTCGCTCGGGACCTAAATTTGCAGGACTTGGAGATAGCTTCAGACTGTTAGGAAGTGATATCAAACATCAAGAATGGAGGGTCGCCGGCTTATGCTCCTATTCTTAGGGAGATTCAATTTAGTAGAATTTTTTCTTGCTGTTATTTTCCGTTTCGAGCATAGGGAGAATAATTTCGAGGCCCACTCGCTAGGTAAAGGAGGTGTGTCTCTTGTGGTGGGTCGTCATGTGTAACACCCTTGATGCGACTATATCTCCCACGTGTCGAGGCACGACTTAGAGGCATAATCGCATTGAAGGCAATGTCGCAAGTGAGGTAATCTTCACACAACCCATGTAATATAATAAGGGAAAAAGTTACATAGTTGGCTTACAATCGCCACTTCACACAATTACATGAATAAAGCATTACATAAATCAAATACACTCATGGTCCGACTACGGAACCAAAATAAAAGAAGAACCTCAAATGCGACAAAGGTCCCCGATCGACCCCAACTGGGCTCCACTACTGATCAACTAGAACGAAACAATATAAAGGACAAGATCTTCATCGAGCTCCTCCTGAGCTTGGTTGCGTCATCTGCACGGTCTCATCGGCACCTGCAAGCTGGTTTTGGAAGTATCTGTGAGCCACGGGGACTCAGCAATCTCGCACCCTCGCGATCAAGACTATTTAAGCTTATGGGTAAGGTAAAGGTATGAGGTGGAGCTGCAGCAAGCGACTAGCATATATGGTGGCTAACCTATTCGCAAATGAGAGCGAGAAGAGAAGGCAAAGCACGGTCGATAAAAGTATGATCAAGAAGTGATCCTGGACTACCTACGTCAAGCATAACTCCAACAACCGTGTTCACTTCCCGGACTCCGTCGGAAAGAGACCATCACGGTTACACATGCTGTTGATTCATTTTAATTAAGGTCAAGTTCAGGTTTTCTACAACCAGACGTTAACAAATTCCCATCTGCCCATAACCGCGGGCACGGCTTTTGAAAGTTCAAATCCCTGCAGGGGTGTCCCAACTTAGCCCATGACAAGCTCTCACGGTCAACGAAGGAATAGACCTCCACCCGAGACATTCCGATCAGACTCGGTATCCCGGTACAACAAGACATTTCGATAGGGTAAAACTAAACCAGCAACACCGCCCGATGCGCCGACATCCTGATAGGAGCTGCACATATCTCGTTCTCAGGGCAACACTGGATTGTCCAAACTTCCGGTAGGCCAGCCCAGAGTTGCCCCTGGTAGCCACCGGCGGCTGACAGTTTGGACCAACACTTAGACAAGCACTGGCCCGGGGGGGTTAAAATAAAGATGACCCTCGGGATGCGTGACTCCCAAGGGAAAAAGGCTAGGTGGCAAATGGTAAAACCAATGTTGGGCATTGCTGGAAAAGCTTTACTTAAGGCGAACTGTCAAGGGGTTCCCATTATAGCCCAACCGCGTAAGGGACGCAAAATCCGGGAACATAACACCGATATGACGGAAACTAGGGCGGCAAGAGTGGAACAAAACACCAGGCATAAGGCCGAGCCTTCCACCCTTTACCAAGTGTATAGATGCATTAATTAAATAAGATATATTGTGATATCCCAACAAGTAAACATGTTCCAACAAGGAACAACATCTCCATGTTCCAACAAGGAACAAACTTCAATCTTCACCTGCAACTAACAACGCTATAAGAGGGGCTGAGCAAAGCGGTAACATAGCCAATCAACGGTTTGCTAGGACAAGGTGCGTTAGGGGCTGAACATGGCAATTTGGGAGGCTGACAAGCAAGTGGTAGGCATCGTAGAAATGGCATAGCAAAAGAGCGAGCAAACTAGCATAGCAAAGATAGTAGTGATTTCGAGGGTATGATCATCTTGCCTGAAATCCCACAAGGAAGAAGAACGAGTCCATGAAGGAGATAAACGGACGAAGACGAACGGATCCTCACAACACGACGTTACCGGAATCAACCCGAGGGAGCAATCACCGGAAAAGAAGCACACAACATAGTAAACAACCAACACATCAACATGGCATGATGCACAATCGAGTATGATGCATGTCCGGTTTAAAGAGGCATGGCATGGCAAAGTGCACAAACAACACTACAAGTTAAGTGGAGCTCAATATGCAACGAGGTGCATATTGACGGAACACCACGTCAATTATTTAGTTCTCTCTCGGTTATGTACCCCAACAATATTAAATGTTGATTAACATGGCAAGAGGTGAAGCACAACAAAACTACCTATCTAGGCAAGTTTAAATGAGGCCGGAAGCAACGAACAACAATTCCGGTAAATCCCCATAGCATATTTTAGATTTGGTCCTGATCTGTCCTAAACACAATTTTAGAGTTGTTTAACATGCAAAGTGATGCCACCATGATAAACTAGGCAAAATTCTACCCCATTTACATAAAAAGTTTATTAAAATCCGAGTTACGGTTATTTAGTTATGAAATAAATCATTTTAACATGGCATAGGGGCAAATATATGCAAACAGCATTTTAAACATTTTAAACATGGGTGAAAGTTGGATATTGTTAATCTACACAAAATTCTGAGCAAGTTTCATATATAAAGTATTTTAATCCGATGCATGGTTAATTAGTTATTAAATGCATGATGTTTAGGGACTAAACTGCAAAACTGGCTGTCTCAGGAAAATTGGAAAAAAACGCAGGCGCTGAAAAAAATACGTCACAGGCCGAATCTGGGACAAGTCCAACAGCAGGAATGGGAAAAAAAACAAGGCGGGGCGCTGGGTGCTGCTCACCCTGGGCCTGGCCCGGTCGGAGGGGAAGAAGAGGTAGCAGGCCGGGGCGACGCTGGATGGAGCTGGGCCTGGGAGGCGCTCGCGCTGGGCGCGGATCTGGAGCTGGAGCTGGGTTGGCGCCACGCTGGGCCGGGGAGGCTGGGCCGGCCCAGGTCGCGGTCAACGGCGGACGACGCCGTTCTCCCGATCCCGATCGGGACGAAGCAGGGGGCGGCCATGGCCGGCGCCGGAGGAGGTCCGGGTGGGTCCGGTCGCCGGAGAGTGATGGGGAACGCCGGGGACGGCGCGGGGCTGCCGGATCTGGGCGAGCGAGGTGGATCGGCGGGCTGGAGGATGAAGGCAGGCGCGCGGGGTGCGGGATCCATGGCGGCGGGGTACTCCGGTGGCGGCCACTCCGGCGATGCCCGGACTCCGGCGAGGGCGGCGGGTGCCAGCGCGGCGAAGGAGAGGAAGGACGCTGGGGCGGCGCAGATCTGAGCCCGGGAGGGCCGGACGCGGGCCCGAGCGGGCCGCGGCGAAGTGGGCGCCGAGCGCCACATGGCGGCGCGCCATTGGCGTGGGGCGGCGGCGGCAGTTTCGTCCAGCCGGACCGGACGTGTCCAACGCAGCGGACGTGCGGGGAGCTAGGGTTAGGGTGCGAATGACCCGAGATTTCGGAGGGGGGGTGTATATATAGGCATAGAGGGAGCTAGGAGAGTCCAAATGAGGTGCGGTTTGCGGCCACGCGATCATGATCGAACGACCGAGACGATGGAACAGAGTTAGGTGGGGTTTGGGCCACTTTGAAAGGGTGTTGGGCTGCAACACACACGAGGCCTTCTTGGTCCCTCGGTTAACCGTTGGAGTATCAAACGAAGTCCAAATGACCCGAAACTTGACAGGCGGTTTACCGGTAGTAAACCAAGGCCGCATAACAAGTCTCGGTCCAATCCGGAAATGTTTAATCCCCACACATGAAAGAAAGGTAGAAATGACCACCGGAGGAGAACGAAGCGCCGGAATGCAAAACGGACAACGGGGAAAATGCTCGAATGCATGAGACGAACACGTATGCAAATGCAATGCACATGATGACGTGATATGAGATGCATGACACGCAAGCAAAGACAACGCAACCACAACGAATAACATAACGACAGCTGGCACATCGGTCTCGGGGCGTTACATCATGTGTGGCTAGGGGTTTTGCACGACATCGCTTGTATTCCTCAGTTTTTGAACTTTGAATAAAGCCCCAGTTATCCTAAAAAAAAAAAAAAAACTGGTCAAGCCCAAAAAACAAGCCCAACTCGGCAACTCGAAGTCCCCCCGATATACCCCCTGCAGCCTTGCTGTAGAATTGTACCCCGTGCTCGTCTCTGTTCTGTTGGCCAGCCGTCCGCCCGTCACCGGCCCCGCCGGCATGGCGCTCCCGGAACTGCTCTCGCGCCTGCGCCTCGCACCTCTCCACCATCACCTGCGCCGCTCTCTCTCCGCCGTCGCCCCTCCGCCCCACGAGCCGCCCCCTCCCCATCCCGCCCCACCGCCACAGCCGGCCTCCAACAAGCACAAGCTATTCGTCGCCGGTAACACTCCTCCCTCCTGTCCCCGTCTACTTATTCCCCAATCGGCCATTGTCACTCACCTCGGTTTGCCTCGTTTGCTTGCGAGCATGGACAGGGCTCTCGTGGTCCGCGGACGAGCGGTCGCTGACGGACGCCTTCTCCTCCTTCGGCACCGTCACCGAAGGTAAAAGACCAATCCACATGCAAACCAAAGCCATTTCTCATTTGGTCGGTAGCAATATAACCTCTCGAGTGGTGGGTGCTGGGCGGGTTCAGATGGTACGCGTGGTAGGTGCTCGACGAAACGGCTCCCAGGCCCTCCTGGACGACCCGGTTCCGCCCAGCCTCGCGAACTGTTCGACAGAATGCCTGTTAGGGACGTCGTCGCCTGCTCGGCGGCAATCTACCGGAGTGCGAGGGCCGGGTCGTTCGACGAGGCCGTTGGGCTGTTTGTCGGCATGGTGAGGGCAGGAGTGTGCCCAAACTCGTTCACCTTGGTCGGTGCATCGCTCGCCGCGGCCGGGCTGGGTGACGCGGTGCTCACCGAGTGCATCCATGGGTGGGTTGTCAAGCTTCGGTTGGACTCCAATCCTTTTGTCCGAACCGCGTTGCTTGATTCATATGCGAAGTGCGGCTGCCCCATCAAGGCACGTGCTTTGTTTGGTGAAATGAGGGATCCAGGTATAGTTACCTGGAATGCGATGATCTCCGGGTTAGTGCATAATGATTTGTTCGAGGAGGCAGTTCTGGTGTTTAAAAGGTTGCTTCATTCGTTGGGGCCAATTGATAATGTTGTGACTATGATAAGCACTGCTCAAGCTTGTGCTGGTTGTGGTGATGTTGGACTGTGTGGGACTGCACATGCTTACACGGTCAAGATGGGGCTTGATTTGGATGTATCAGTGACAAACTCGATACTGGGCATGTACTTGGGTTATGCTAGTCTTGAGATTGGAAGAGAGATTTTCAGGAAGATTCCTGTCAAGAATGTTGTTAGTTGGACGATGATGATGGGTTTCCTTCTTGAGAAAGGGCATGCTGGTGAAGTTATACATATGTTTGTCAAGATGAGGTCAAATGGTATAGTTCCTGACATGGTAGCAATGGTTGGTTTGGTGCAAGCTTGTGCACTTATGGGTGATGGAAGCAGAGGAAAGTTGGTTCATAACCAGATTGTAATCCGTGGGTTTAGTAGAGAGCTTCCTGTAGTGAATTCCTTAATCACAATGTATTCCAAATGTAAGGATTTAAGCTCTGCAAGGAAGTTGTTTGATGGAAGAAGGGATAAGAGCTTGGTCTCATGGACTGCAATGGTGGCGGCTTGTGTAGAAAATGGAGATGTGCTAGAAGGATTGGATCTCTTTGCTAAGATGAGGCATGGAGGCTTGTTTGCGATTGATTATGTAACGTTAGTCACCTTATTGCTTGCCTGTTATGTGATTGCTAAGTTTGACCTGTGTGTTCAGCTTCATGGGTATAGCTACAAGTCAGGTTTGTCTTTGTACAGACCTGTTCTTAACACCCTTATGGCAGTTTATGGTAAGTGTGGATATGTGGCTCTAGCCCAAAAATTGTTTGATGAGATGATTTGTCGAGATACTGTCTCGTGGAATACTATGATATTATCCTTTGGTATAAATGGCCAAGGAGAGGAAGCAATAACACTTTTTAATGAGATGGAGAAATCTAGCGAGGGCCGAGACAGTGTAACATACTTGAACACATTGCTAGCATGCAGCCATTCTGGCCTGGTGGATGATGGGTTGATCATCTTTAGAAGAATGATAAACGATAAGGGCATAAATCCATGTCAGGAGCACATTGGATGCATAGTAGATATGTTAGCAAGAGCTGGCCGCTTGGACGAAGCAGCAGGAGTGGCTAGCTTGAGTGACAATAAATTGGGACTAAATGCTTGGAAAGCCCTTATGGGAGGGGGTCATTTGCACAGTGACATGAAGTTCACTAATGTTGCTGCGGAGAAGGTGCTTACAGTGGAATCATTTGATTATGGACACGTGTTGTTACTTTCTAACACTTATGCATCACTTGGGAAATTCAGTGCTGCTGAATCTGTCAGATCCTGTTATACAAAACAGATCGCAAAGAAAACTCTGGGGCTTAGTTCAATTTAGGCCATGCCATCCATGATCCATCACAAGGTAGCTGAAGAGTACTTCCCTGGGAAGGGTAAGGATATATCACACAAGGACCACCAGTCTCAAGCTATTGGAATCTATTTTAGGCATTAACGTTTGAATTTTACTTTGTCAAATGGTTAGTCTACTGTGAAGTGTGAACAATGGATGTGCATCAGCATTAGGTTTCAAAAGGCTCAGGTGCAATAGTGGATTGCCTCGGACCCTTGGCCATTGGGTCTTAAGTCTTGTGACTAACAGTCGGCTCAGCCTTTTGACACATGAATGTGGAGTTCGTCAGACGGTATTCTGACCACTTAGAAGAGTTGTTAAGCACACCTCAAATTTTCATTACTTTCTTTTGTTTATGGCCATTTTCCTTTACATATGGGTTGGAATATATCTGGTTAGAACTTGGAGTCCCAATCTTACTAACCTCTGGTTGGCTTGATTGGCATCTGTATCAATCACTCTGGAGCTGGTCCTGAAAACACGTGTGCTGATTGCAACAACTCCAAAGAAAAGGAGAGTGAATAGCAGCAACATCAACAAGACAACAATGTACATTCACAGTAATATATATGTTGGTAGAGGAAGCTGCAACTACCAGCTGTGTGCTGTGCGTAGTATCTAATTACTTTTGAGTAAGATGGTTGGGTGCACTTCATTATGTAATTCATGAACAAACAATTAGCTCCTAGACAATTCAAAAATGCATAAGTTGGATTTGCTTGAAATATTTGATAATTCATATTTTTATATCTGCATCCATTGATCAGGTTAACTGGATCCAAGTATTTCTGTTGCTACTTGCAATTTCTTTTGACAGTCCCTATGTATCAGCTGATTTTGAGTTATTACTTCTGAATTGGGTGTTCATGAATCTAGTTGCGTCCTTTCTTCCTAAAAGGCGATATAATTCATGCATATTGCTCTTGCAGTACCGACAGATCCTATACTTCTGATGTGTTGATACTAAGACTCTAAGAGGTAGCCATATACTTGATTAGTTTTATGTCATAGATAGCTAGTCTGCAGTGGCCCCCAACAAGTGTACATTACTCTGTACCTGCATGTAGTCTGGTTCATGCGCCTGGGTTTCTGTCAGTGTCCATCATTTCTATTTTGAGCAAGTTTGTCCGTGGCATGTGGTTATTGATTGACCTAACACAGGGGCATACTCTGAGTCTGAGTAATAACATGTCAATGTGCATATACTGTGGAACTAGCTGACTGAGTTATATCATTGTTTGCCTGGTATTAGATTTTGTGGCCATATGGAACTGCAGTATCATTTGTTCTATTCATCCCAGAAAATTAATACCTAATGCTGTTTTTACATGTGTTAAACTTATCTTAATACAGTGAAGTTATATGGATACTATTTCGTGTTGCAGTGAGAATAATGTATGACAAAAACTCTGGAAGGTCAAGAGGCTTTGGTTTTGTCCAGTTCTCAAATCATTATGAGGCTAAGTGTGCCAAGGATGCTATGGATGGAAAGGTTCTTTATGAAGAGAGTTGCCTTACAAACTGCTATTGCTAGATATTCAATTCATAGAAGGATCAAACAAATGACCTGGATTTTTTTAAATTCTACAGGTAATGCTGGGGCGGGCATTACGAATAAGTTTTGCTCTTGACAAAGTTCGTGGTGGTCCAGTTATTGTTCCACGTCTTCCCACGGTGGGTAAATTTTTGTCATATCTGTTCCCTAAAATATGATATTTTTTTGGCTACTGTAAACTCATATACAGAAACATTGCTGGGATTTGATTTCTATACTCGTTTGAATATGCTATTGTGCATATCCTTAACATTCTACCCAAATTCAGATAAAACAAATCTAAGTTTTTTTTTTGGAAACAGTTGTTTGAGGCAGTTCATTGAAGGATGACCCTATGTCCGTACTGTTTGAACTTCGCCTTTTTTTTTGCGGGGATGTTTGAACTTCACCTGAAAGTATAACGAAAAGGTTATTTAACTTGTTAGTTTCTTCACATGTTGAACACCTATTAGTGGAGGCACAGTCCACAAGGGCGTGATTGGTTTAATCTAACTGCTTAGTTGCCATTAGTTTTGGGAGCCCTAGTCCAATCCTCAAATGATCCGCAAATAATCTAAACATTATGTGAATGCATTTAAAAATAAATAAATATTATATGCACAAAAGGCTGTACTAGCAAGTACGGACTGTGTGTACTTGCTGCAGACACACTACTGACTTAATTAGGTTCCACAAAAATATCGCTGGCATCATTATGTTCCAGAAACTCACACTTCATCAAATTGGAATACAATAGACCTTTTAGCTCTTCATTGATGCTCTTTGGATAACAGTCATACATCTGGCTAAACTACGCTACATTAGTTCTTCATCACATTAGAAAAGATAATAAAGTCCTGTGCCATATTGCAAAACAGGAAAGTCTGTTGACAATTTTCCAAGTATATACTCTCTGCAGGACAAATTTCCCTCCCAATACTTATTTTTTAGGCGCATCTGTATTGGCGTTGACCTCTGCTTCTGCCTCTTCCTTGGTGTGTACTTTGATGGACTCTTCAGCATGGAGTGACATGGATTTATATTGATAGTAGTGTGAGCATATAAGGAAGTAGAAAAGGTTCAGTACTCCTATGAGGGCAATGAAATAGAAGTAATAATCAAGCTTGCCAAGATTAATGTCATCTGTCAACCAGCTTGTGTGGCCATCTCTGGTAGTCACTTTCCTTGTAATGTTTGCCAGAGCAGTACTCAAGTAGTTTGCTCCAGCTAACGTAACGAAAAAGAGGGATCCTGCTAGGGTTAGCATCTGCTCTGGAAACTGCTTATTATAGAATTCTATTTGTCCAACTGCATTGAAGGCCTCAGCAATACCCATTAGAATCAATTGGGGGGCAAGCCACAAGACTGACATAGGTGATTTTCCTCCATTAGACAATGCTGAGTTTCTCCTTTTGTGTTCAACAAGCCCTGCTACCACCATTGAAATGGGAGAAATCACCAATCCTATACCCTGTCTCTGAAGAAGTGTAATTCCACTTTCCACTCCGGTGAATCTTCTAGCTATAGGTACCAATATTCGGTCATAAATCGGCAAGAATGCAGTTAGGGCGATTAAGGATATGGATATAACAGAGCCTGCAGGGATTTCAAAATGTGTTCCAAGGTGACAGTCCATTGTTAATGTTTGCAAGATTATATATGTGAATTGTTGAGCCAACGCGACGAAGCATATGATGCCAGATATACAGATAGGCACAATTCTTAACAAACATTTAACCTCTTCTATTTGCTGGATACTGCAAAGCTCCCATGAGTTTCTTGCAGAACCGTCATCATTTATATCACCATCCCTTACAATCGCACCTTTGTTCAGACACCTGAGTACAAATGACAATAAAAGGTGGATATACATTAGCATCTAGCACATAATTGTTTGAAATGATTAGTATTTTTTTTTGATCTGCCTAGCATGTTCTTTATCTTTTTATTTCACTTTGTTGAGGAGTGCAGGACGTTTTGCTCACTTACTTGCAGAAAAATGACTTACATTTACCAGCACATGAATGTCTGCATGTTTTAGCAAGTTACATGGATGTTAAGCCTATAGAACACTTTTGCAAGCTAATTGGAATAGTTTTCTTGGAAAAAAACACGATACTTTTGGGAATGGGACGCTATCAAATGGTATTTTTTGTCTGTGTTGTGACACTTCCATCGTGGCTAGTTCTTTATTTTACCTGAACTGGGAAGTAAGTGGCAATCTGAAAATACGGTGGCCACCTATCGGAGGACTGAAGAGCAGCAACTCTTGTTGATTTATATTGTCAGGATGCGGAAGCTTGAGTCTTCTCTTTTTAAATGATGCCACTAAAACTTGGGCAATTCCAGTGAAGATGCTTCCCTCTGGTGGTACATGGACATAACGTCTAGTGCCCATGAATAAAATGATGATTGAAAAAAGCATGAAGAATGTGGGAATGCCAAATCCTATTGGCCAGCTGATGCTATTCTGGATGTAGATGAAAATAGAAATGGAGAACACCAGGGCAGCAGTAGTTGTGCCATAATACCAGTTATAATAGCTATTCAGGCCCTTTCGGCTTTTTTCATCAGTCATATCGAATTGGTCTACTCCAAAGGGCAAGCTGCATGGTCGGATTGCTCCACCGCCGATGGTTAGAAACGCTAGAGATATGTATAGCACGCTCAGCTGGAGTGTTGATGGACTGTTGCAGTGCCCACCTAATTGGGCTGTCTGACTGCAGTCTGGTGGTTTGAGAGCTGGAACTGATGCAGACAAAGTCAATCCCAGCATCCCCTGTTTTTGCAGCAAATAAGTACGCAGATTAGACTGTGAGCAATGCAAAAATCTATTAGTTGCTGACATCTGCGAACATATTGTAGGAAATTCAGTATAGTTCACATTTTTCTAGTTCGTGACAGTAATTCCTTAGAACAGCTAACCCGGTAAATAAATGCCATTTGCTGAGACATCAAGTTTTGTTGCGATAATAAGCAGATAAAATGTTAGCCATTGCCTGTGGTTCGTTGCACATGCTATTTCTCATATTAATCAATCAATAATGCTGTATTTTTAAAAGCATAATGCTGGTTATTTCATTCATTCGTTAGACTTATTTTGGCAATGACACTTATCTCACATTTCCTTTTGTCAATACAAGCAGGCGAAACAAGACGACTAAAAGAACTTTGACCGCGGACATACCAGGAGGCTAAAGAAGGATCCGTAGGCCAAGGTTCTGAACCTTCCCAAGTAGGCGTCGGAGATGAAGGCGCCTAGTAACGGCGCAAAGTTCAGCGTACCGTAGAAAATGTTGGTGATGTTTGCTGCCGCGAGCCGCCCAATGTTGTAGCGGTTGACAAGATAGACCGTGAGATTTGCTGCCACGCCAACTGACCCCACCTTCTCAAACGTCTCGGTTGCTACATAGAAAGGAAGTGTGAGGCACATTTCTTGCCTATGCTAACTAAATACTCCGACATTGCACGGTTTTATGGAATCTAAATGGTCGTGCTTTGTTATACTCCGACGCCTACTTGGGTGGAGTAAAAGTTAACAATTGTGTCGTCGTGGCCCCTTACGTTGTGCAAATAAAAAAGATCCTAAAATATACTAAATTAAATGAATCAGCTAATCAGAAGACCGTGATACACATCTGTCTACTGCATTGAATGTGTGATAATTGTGGTAGCAAAGCCTAACAATCTTTAAGCTCGTAAATGTTTGAGATTTGCCAATCTGTCCCTAAATGCCATTCATCTTTTTTTGTGTGCCGTGGAAAGATATGACCAACCATTCAACGCGGCACGGGCCAATCTAATCCTTGATCTTCCCTATATCAATCAAACAATTACTAGACCTAATTGTTCAACTCGTTTTTTCCTTTGCGGGAAGGCCAGAATTAGTTTTTTTTTTGGGTGGAAATTGTTCATGGCCGTCATGATGAGCTTGCTATAGCTCGGCCGGCCGGGGAGCCTGCACTGTACGACCGGCCGAGGTAGCTACGGATGCGCTCCTGGACTGTACGAGGTAGAGGCCGTAAGCCAGTGGCCACTGGCCATGAATGATGCTCTTGTAACTTTTATCCTAGTAACAAAACAAACACACACACACACACACTCTCTCTCTCTCTTTCTCTCTCTCTTACACACACACATGCACGCACAAGCAAAGCAATAACACAGATTGGAGAGAAGAAGAAAGCAAAGCAGGCTGAGAGATGGAGAGATCCACACGGGAATGGAGTAGAAGTGAACGAGTGAAGCATGTATACGTACCTATGATGAAGGGCATGCACCTCCACCCCAGCGGCTTCCTCCTGCCGCCCCGCCTTGCGCCACTGCCGCCGGCGCCCTCCTCCAGCAGCGCCTCGCCTCCCCCCATCTCCACCTCCGCAGCAGGAGCAGCCATGTCCCCGTCTCTGTCTCTGTCTCTGCCCCAAGCCTCGGCTCTCCAGCGAAAAACGGCCAGCGGGACACAGGGGCAAGCGACGTAGTATCTCGGAATTTAAGGAGGGCTGCCCGCGCCTACGTAATCCCGCCAGGAAGCAAGCACAGAGCGCTTCGGCTTTTTAGGCGGTGCCAATCTCAGCCATTCATTCACTTCGGCGCCGTTGCTCCCGCCGCTGGGATCAGGATGGATGGCTGGATGCGTGCATGGATATGCAGCATATGTCAATAAATAAATAAAAATATATCCTCATGCGGCGCGCATGAGTAGGTGGGGTGCGGGACGGGAGGGGGAGGCCACCACGCATCCTCGTGGTAACGTGTCGCCTCGCGATCGAAACCGCATCATCCGTTGGAGTATCTCGCTTTCAATTGCGTGGAGTGATTTCAGTGTCAGTGTGTGTGTGGGCTGGTAACCGTCGGCTTCCTCCCTCCCTCCCTCGGCGGCACTTGATGGCGGCGGATACTGGCACTCGGTGGGGTTCTTTTTCTTTTTCTTTCTTCTTCGTCTTCGGTGGACCGCGTCAACGGCCGGCGACGTGCGTGCTGAGTGAGCGGAGTACAGCTGGCAGGTACGCATGGCCACGGCCCGTGCTCTCCGGCCTTTGGGCGTTTGTGATCGATCGAGCCGATATGTTGGACGTCAGGTACCTCATCCTGGGGATGCATGTGAGGGTCAGTACCTCGATCTATCATATGACTGACTCGACGACCCGTCTTTTCCTTCCCGAGCTATCAAGGGCTCTTGTCGTGGCTCATGTGGACCTGTGTCCTGTGGCCGGGTTGTTTTCGACCTTAGGGGCATCGGATCCGGTTTCCTGCGCCATCCCATGCGCGCGTCCATGGATAATCGGATATGCAGGATTTCCATTTCGAAATCAAGCAATTTGACCCATTACACCAGCCCGGCTGCGCGGCGACATATCTTATTATCTTGAGGCTATTGTTGTAGTCTCCAGTAGTCAGCAATTTGATGGATAGTAGTAGTCCATATCATGTTTTAAGGGTACTTTGTATTATTTTTTATGTGGAGAATAATCTCTAGCACTAATTTTAAAAGGAATAGTAGTGACCATTTTTACCTTTTGAGCGTAGTAGAATCAGTAGCGGATCCAGTTCACTGAGTCAGGGTGGGCCAATAGTGGAACTGTAAAGAATTTTCTTCTACAAATATTTTCTTAACTTCTTTTGCTATGGTATGAAATGAAGCAATTGGAAAAATCCTAGGGCCTCTCTCCACCTTCTAGCTACACCACTATGTAGAATGGTTGTAATCATGTGCAATGGCTATATCTCGCGTATTGCGAGTAGTGAGGACTGCTCACATGCGATCAGTTTCCACGTGGGTTGATCTTGTAAGACTTTTTTTTTGTTTTCTTCCTAGGTTTTGGGTGATTTTTCTATGGATCCCCGTTCTAGTGTGTTTGTGTTTTTTCATTCTATTCCAATGTTTTTCTTGTTTTTTCTTTATTAATATTTATTTTTTTACTTTTTGTTTGATTATCCATTTTCTTTTTTTACTTTTGGAGGAAACTTAAATATTTATTTTACACATACACAATCATTTTCAAGATGGATGGTTTTTTATTAAATGATTATTTTCTAAAAAATGAAAATTATAGGTTACACGACTTTTTTAATTATATGAAGAATTTTTTAAATGCATGAACCATTTCATTAACTACATGAACTTTTAAAAAAATATGGAACACTCTTATAACTAAATGTTTTCAAAAATAGATGGGCACTTCTTAAAATTGTACTAACACTTAAAAAACGTGTGAGCACATTTATAAAATTGCACACTTTGATTAATAAAACTGGACACTTATTCAATTACCCACATATTTTTGTAAAATTACTGAAGATTTTTAACATACATGTGAACATTGTTTCTGAAACATGTGATCACAATTTTCACTTTACTTTTTTCCCCAAAATTAATGAAGTAAACATATTTCTTGATATATATTTTATTATGCACGATTTTTTGAAAAATAAAGAAGGAAATTACCTATCTTAATAGACCATACTTACTGCAACACATGTAAGCTTCAGCTATGGGCATCGCCTGCTTCATATTTTGCAGCGAGCGAGATATAGACAGACGCGCCCATAAGCATGTGCAGATTCGATGAACAAATTTGGAATTTAAAGAACATTTTTGCAATTTGATGAACAAAATTTTGAATTCTGACGAACATTTATTAAATCCGATGAACAAAATTTGATTGATGAACATTTTTTCAATTTTTGAACATATTTTTCCATTGATGAACATTTTTTGAATTCGATGAACAAAAAAGTGTTCATGAATTTAAAAGAAAATTCACAAAAAATGAAAAGTGAAAAAGTACGTTAGTTCAAAACAAAATTCAGGTATTTGAAAAATGTTCATGATTTCAAAAAATTGTTCACGATTTAAAAAATCATGAATTTGAAAAAAGATATTTTTAAAATGAAAACAAAAAATAATACAAAAATGAAACTAAAAATTCATGAATATTAAAAAGATTACCACAAATTGTGTAAATAAGAATAAAAAGAAAAAAATGAAACAAAACAGGAACATAAAAGAAAAAAAATAAAAACCGAAAGAAAAAAAGAAACCAGAAAAAACTGGTTCAGGGAAGGATCTAGAACCTTCCCAAAACCGGTTTGGGGATGAATCCCGAAAATGGGCTGGCCCATAGAAATTCCAGCGGTGGAGAGGGGGTACGTGCTATGTGGATATCGAGCGACCTACGCGCCATATAGGGATTGCCCATTTTCACCCCCAAATGTGGCCTCATAGACGAATGCCCCCTCTAATATCCACTAGCAGGTAGAAGGCTCGGCAGCAAGCTGAGCCCGTCATGAAGCACGTGTGCGTGGCTGCGTTGTTTTTCTTATGAAAAAATAAGAATGTGGTGGGTAAGCGAACCGATAGTTGGTAGTGTGCAAGCCAATTTAACATACATAAATATCGAAAGGTACCAAAAAACAGTTCACCCATTGTTACAAACACTTATACTATATCTTAAATGTTCCAACCAAAAGTTGTTCCTAACAATATAGTCATAATTTGGAAATCTTCTGGTGCAACCAAAAGTTATACAAAATGAAGCTTCCTTCGAACCGAAGGCAAATTACTCTAGTACACATTTTACAGATAATATCCCATCCTGCAAAAGATGGAAATTAGTATTAGTGAACGAAGCAAGATACAAAAGAAGAAAACATAACAGAAAAAGTGAATTAGAAAATAGAAAGGATTAACCTTTATACAGTCTAAAATTTGTCCAAGAGAATTTTTCCTTCGAGGCTTACAATAAGATTAGGCAGTTGCTCAAAATTTGTCCAATAGAATACTGAAAATAAAAAACAAGAAATCTGTACTCCTAGGCTATACTATAGATAGATAGATAGATACAACACTCATCTTAGGAGTATATTCTTTACTTTCTTGCTAGGAGTATATTTTCTCTTCAACTATAAGTGCATCTAGTGTCCCTTAGTGATTTTGGTGTATTAAAGACTTATAGGTTAAGGGACTAAAGTGTTTTTGAGTGTACACAGGTCTTGATAACCCACAAGTATAGGGGATCGCAACAGTTTTCGATAAGTAAGAGTGTCGAACCTAACGAGGAGCTAAAGGTAGAACAAATATTCCCTCAAGTTCTATCGACCACCGATACAACTCTACACACGCTTGACGTTTGCTTTACCTAGAACAAGTATGAAACTAGAAATACTTTGTAGGTGTTGTTGGATAGGTTTGCAAGATAATAAAGAGTACGTAAATAAAGAATAGGGGTTGTTTAGATAAAGAAACAATAAAGTAAACATAGCGAGTGTGGAAAAGTGGTGGTAGGAGTTACGAAATTGCCCCTAAGCAATTGACTACTTTACTAGAACGATAGCAAGTATTATGTGGGAGAAGCCACTGCTAGCATGTCATCCCTGACTTGGAATTCTATGCACTTATGATTGGAACTATTAGCAAGCATCCGCAACTACTAATGTTCATTAAGGTAAAACCCAACCATAGCATTAAGATATATTGGTCCCCCTTCAATCCCGTATGCATCAATTTCTATGCTAGATTGAAGCTTCTGTCACTCCTGCCCTCCAATACATAGTCCTATCAACATACAACTAACCCTATGGTGTGATCCACGCGCGCAATCATATGATGGGCACCAAAGGACAGCAACATAACCAGAAGCAAATTAAATCAATCATAGCAATTCATCAACCACCGATAGGACAGCGAAAATCTACTCAAACATCATAGGATGGCAACACATCATTGGATAATAATATGAAGCATAAAGCACCATGTTCAAGTAGAGGGTACAGCGGGTTGCAGGAGAGTGGACCGCTGTTGATAGAGGGGGAAAGGTGATGAAGATGTTGGTGAACATGGCGGAGGTGTTGGTGTAGATCGCGGTGATGATGATGGCCACAGCAGCGTTCCGACGCCACCGGAAGAGAAGGGGAGAGGGGGGCCCTTCATCTTCTTCTTCCTTGACCTCCTCCCTAGATGGGAGAAGGGTTTCCCCTCTGGTCCTTGGCCTCCATGGCATGGGAGGGGCGAGAGCCCCTTCGAGATTGGATCTGTCTCTCTGTCTCTCTCTGTTTTTGCGTTCTCATATTCTCCCCTTTCACCGTTTCTTATATTTCCAGAGATCCATAACTCCGATTGGGCTGAAATTTTAACACGATCTCTATCCGGATATTAGCTTTCTTGTGGCGAAAGAAGGGCACCAACCGCCTTACAGGTGGCCCTCGAGGGTCAGGGGCGTGCCCCCTTCCTCGTGGCCACCTCGGGCACCGTCTCGCGTGGATTTTTCTTCCCAAAAATCATATATATTCCAAAAAAAATCTTCGTCAGTTTTTATCCCGTTTGGACTCCGTTTGATATGGATATTCTGCAAAACAAAGAACATGCAACAAACAGGAACTGGCAATGGGCACTGGATCAATATGTTAGCCCAAAAATAGTATAAAAAGTTGCCAAAAGTATATGAAAGTTGTAGAATATTGGCATGGAACAATCAAAAATTATAGATACGACGGAGACGTATCAGCATCCCGAAGCTTAATTCCTGCTCATCCTCGAGTAGGTAAATGATAAAAAAGATATTTTTTGATGTGGAATGCTACCTAGCATAATCTTGATCATGTAATCTAATCATGGCATGAATATTAAGATACGAGTGATTCAAGGCAATAGTCTATCATTTGACATAAAAACAATAGTACTTCAAGCCTACTAATAAAGCAATCATGTCTTTTCAAAATAACATGGCCAAAGAAAGTTATCCCTACAAAATCATATAGTCTGGCTATGCTCCATCTTCACCACACAAAATATTCACATCATGCACAACCCCGATGACAAGCCAAGCAATTGTTTCATACGTTTGACGTTCTCAAACCTTTTCAACTTTCACGCAATACATGAGCGTGAGCCATGGACATAGCACTATAGGTGGAATAGAATATGATGGTGGAGAAGACAAAAAGGAGAAGATAGTCTCACATCAACTAGGCATATCAACGGGCTATGGAAATGCCCATCAATAGATATCAATGTGAGTGAGTAGGGATTGCCATGCAATGGATGCACTAGAGCTATAAGTGTATGAAAGCTCCAACTGAAACTAAGTGGGTGTGCATCCAACTTGCTTGCTCATGAAGACCTCGGGCATTTGAGGAAGCCCATCATCGGAATATACAAGCCAAGTTCTATAATGAAAATTCCCACTAGTATATGAAAGTGATAACTCAAGAGACTCTCTATATGAAGAACATGGTGCTACTTTGAAGCACAAGTGTGGGAAAGGGATAGTAGCACTGCCCCTTCTCTCTTTTTCTCTCATTTTTTTTGTTTTTTTGTTTTTATTTTTTTGGTGGGCTTCCTTGGCCTCTTTTTTTATTTGGGCTTCTTTGGCTTCTTTTATTTTTTTTGTAAAGTCCGGAGTTTCATCCCGACTTATGGGGGAATCATAGTCTCCATCATCCTTTCCTCACTAGGGCAATGCTCTAATAATGATGATCATCACACTTTTATTTACTTACAACTCGATGTCTAGAACAAAGTATGACTCTATATGGATGCCTCCGGCGGTGTACCGGGATGTGCAATGATCTAGAGTAGCAATGACATCAAAAAACGGACAAGCCATGAAAACATCATGCAAAGCAATATGACAATGAATGCTCAAGTCATGTATATGATGATGATGGAAGTTGCATGGCAATATATCTCGGAATGGCTATGTAAATGCCATGATAGGTAGGTATGGTGGCTGTTTTGAGGAAGGTATATGGTGGGTTTATGATACCGGCGAAAGTTGCGCGATACTAGAGAGGCTGGCAATGGTGGAAGGGTGAGAGTGAGTATAATCCATGGACTCAACATTAGTCATAAAGAACTCACATACTTATTGCAAAAATCTATTAGTCATCAAAACAAAGTACTACGCGCATGCTCCTAGGGGGATATATTGGTAGGAAAAGACCATCGCTCGTCCCCGACCGCCACTCATAAGGAAGACAATCAATAAATAAATCATGCTCCGACTTCGTTACATAACGGTTCACCATACGTGCATGCTACGAGAATCACAAACCTCAACAGAAGTATTTCTACAATCCACAACTACCCACTAGAATGACTCTAATATCACCATCTTTATATCGCAAACTATTGCAAGGAATCAAACATATCATATTCAGTGATCTACAAGTTTTATGTAGGATTTTATGACTAACCATGTGAATGACCAATTCCTATCATCTCTCCAAATAGATATAAGTGAAGCAAGAGAGTTTAATTCTTTCTACAAAAGATATGCCCGTTCTCTAACAAATCTAAGTGAAGCAAAAGAGCATTCTACAAATGGCGGTTTTCTATGTAAAGAGAAACAGGCAATCCAAACTTCAAATGATATAAGTGAAGCACATGAAGCATTCTATAAAGCCATACTCAAAAGATATAAGTGAAGTGCATAGAGCATTCTATAAATCAACTAAGAACTATCTCATACCAGCATGGTGCATAAAAGAAAAATGAAAACTAAATGCAAAAGACGCTCCAAGATTGCACATATCGCATGAACGAAACGAATCCGAAAACATACCGATACTTGTTGAAGAAAGAGGGGATGCCTTTCGGGGCATCCCCAAGCTTAGATGCTTGATTCTCCTTGAATATTTACTTGGGATGCCTCTTCCTTTTTATCACATCGAGACCTTCTCGATCATCGAACACTTCATCCACACAAAACTTCAACAGAAAATTCGGTAAGATCCGTTAGTATAATGAAGCAAATCACTACTCTAAGTACTATTGCAAACCAATTCATATTTTTTTTTGGCATTGTGTCCACTGTAATATAAATTTTTCATGGCTTAATCCACTGATATGAATCGATAGTTTCCTCAAAACAAGCAAACTATGCATCAAAAAACAGAATCTATCTAAAACAGAACAGTCTGTAATAATCTGAACATTCACCATACTTCTGATACTTGACAAATTCTACCAAAATTAGGAAAAATAAAAAATTTGTATAGAATCATTTGACGTTCCAGCAAAAAATGTAAAATCACGCACTACAGCCAAAGTTTCTGTCCTGCACCGTACAAACTATCAAGCAAATGTAAACATCCTAAAGGCAAACCTTGGCACATTATTTTTATAATACAATGGAATTGTACAAGGGGATAATTATTTTTATTAAAAAGTTTCTGTAATCAAGATTCACAAAGTTTCCATGAGCATGAACAAAGTTCAAGGCTAGCTCCCACTTCAACAATGCTTGTCTTTTTCACTTTCGCTTTCCTTTTTGAAAAAGTTTTGGGTTCCCCTCTTTATTTTTGTTGTTTTTAAACTATATAAAAGCACTCAAAAGAAATAAATGACTCTTTAAAACTTCCGGGTTGTCTCCCTGGCAGCGCTTTCTTTAAATCCATTAAGCTAGGCATATAGTGCTCAAGTAATGGATCCACCCGGATCCCAAGGTATATCAAAGACAATTTTAATTAACAATGATTTGTAATTTAGTGGTGAGCACAAGGTAACATATATCATGTAATGATGAAGTCTAACTCTCTTCCTATGCATCGACATGTCATAAAAGAACAATTTATGCACACAAAGTAAAGGCCAATGCATAGTATAAACAGTTTCTTGCAATTTTATCATATTGGAAACATAGAGAGGTGGAGATATAGTTCCTCTCTCATAATAATTGCAAGTAGGACCAGAAAGCACATGCATATTATATCCATCAAAATCATCATGTGCAACGGTAAAAGGCAACCCATCAATATATTCCTTAATAAGAGCAAACTTCTCCGATATAGTGTAGTTTGGAGAATTCAAAAAGATAGCAGGACTATCATGTGTGGGTGCAATAGCAACAATTTCATGGTTAACATAAGGAACTATAGCAAGTTCATCTCCATAAGCATAATTCATATTGGCATCTTGGCCACAAGCATAGCAAGCATCATCAAAAAGGGATATTTCAAAAGAATCAACGGGATCATAACAATCATCCTCCGGTAAGCACGAATTAAACAATGTATGAGTTGAAGAGTTACTCTCATTAGAAGGTGGGCACGGGTAGCTAATCCGCTCTTCCTCCTTTTGTTCTTCACTCTCCTCCTCATCTTTTTCATCCAATGAGCTCACAGTTTCATCAATTTCTTCTTCGATAGACTCCTGCAAAATATTAGTCTCTTCTTGGACAGCGGAGACTTTCTCAATAAGCGCATTAATATAGGAATTATATTCATAATTATCATAGCAATATTTTAAGATAGCTAAATTTTCAGGCCTATAAACATCATCATCATAAGCTTCATGCTTTTCAAACAAAGATTCAATTTCATAAGCACCCTTAAAAGCAACAAATTCTTCTATTTGTTCCACATCATAGTAATCATATATACCATTAGCATAAGAAGCTAAGGTTTCATTATCATTAAATTCACATGAAAAGGGAAGGTGTGGAGCCTTCACCTTAGAGCAACGAGTATAATCATATCTCAAGCATAGTTGCCTAGCATGCCAATTCAATATATGAATTTGATCCCATAATAGTTTCCCTTTTTGTGTCAAGTGGTAGTCCCTAAAGTATTCACGTTGATCCAACGTTACTCCCATTACATAATTGAATGGGGTTTTCTCAGGATTATTAAAGTAGTACATAATATTTTTCACATAACCAGCATCGAGGGTTTTAGGAGGTTCCCCATCTCCATGAGTAGCAAGTACACCTATTTTTTTTTTGGTATTTCGTGTTCCATATCCATAACTAAAGATAGAGAACAACTAAGAACATCAAATAAAAATTACTTAGTGATAAAGCAAACAAGCACACACGAGAATATTCACCCCACGCTATTGCTCCCCGGCAACGGCGCCAGAAAAAGGTCTTGATAACCCACAAGTATAGGGGATCGCAACAGTTTTCGATAAGTAAGAGTGTCGAACCCAACTAGGAGCTAAAGGTAGAACAAATATTCTCTCAAGTTCTATTGACCACCGATACAACTCTACGCATGCTTGAGGTTCGCTTTACCTAGAACAAGTATGAAACTAGAAGTACTTTTGTAGGTGTTGTTGGATAGGTTTGCAAGATAATAAAAAGTACATAAATAAAAAGTAGGGGCTGTTTAGATAAAAAAACAATAAAGTAAATATAGCGAGTGCGGAAAAGTGGTGGTAAGAGTTGCGAAATTGCCCCTAAGTAATTGACTACTTTACTAGACCGATAGCAAGTATTATGTGGGAGAGGCCACTGCTAGCATGTCATCCCTGACTTGGAATTCTATGCACTTATGATTGGAACTATTAGCAAGCATCCGAAACTATTAATGTTCATTAAGGTAAAACCCAACCATAGCATTAAGATATATTGGTCCCCCTTCAATCCCGTATGCATCAATTTCTATGCTAGGTTGAAGTTTCTGTCACTCTTGCCCTCCAATACATAGTCCTATCAACATACAACTAACCCTATGGTGTGATCCACGCGCGCAATCATATGATGGGCACCAAAGGGCAGCAACATAACCATAAGGAAATTAAATCAATCATAGCAATTCATCAACCACCGATAGGACAACGAAAATCTACTCAGACATCATAGGATGGCAACGCATCATTGGATAATAATATGAAGCATAAAGCACCATGTTCAAGTAGAGGGTACAACGGGTTGCGGGAGAGTGGACCACTGTTGATAGAGGGGGAAGGTGATGGAGATGTTGGTGAAGATGGCGGAGGTGTTGGTGTAGATCGCGGTGATGATGATGATGGCCACGGCAGCGTTCCGGCGCCACCGGAAGAGAAGGGGAGAGGGGGCCCCTTCGTCTTCTTCTTCCTTGACCTCCTCCCTAGATGGGAGAAGGGTTTCCCCTCTGGTCCTTGGCCTCCATGGCATGGGAGGGGCGAGAGCCCCTCCGAGATTGGAGCTGTCTCTTTGTCTCTCTCTGTTTTTGTGTTCTCAGATTCTTCCCTTTCACCATTTCTTATATTCCCGGAGATCCGTAACTCCGATTGGGCTGAAATTTTAACACGATCTCTATCTGGATATTAGCTTTCTTGCGGAGAAAGAAGGGCACCAACCGCCTTAGGGGTGGCCCATGAGGGTCAGGGGCGCGCCTAGGGGGGCAGGCGCGCCCCCTGCCTCGTGGCCACCTCGGGCACCGTCTCGCGTGGATTTTTCTTCCCAAAAATCATATATATTCCAAAAAAAATCTCCGTCAGTTTTTATCCTGTTTGGACTCCGTTTGATATGGATATTCTGCGAAACAAAAAACATGCAACAAACAGGAACTGGCACTGGGCACTGGATCAATATCTTAGTCCCAAAAATAGTATAAAAAGTTGCCAAAAGTATATGAAAGTTGTAGAATATTGGCATGGAACAATCAAAAATTATAGATATGATGGAGCCGTATCAACAGGTCTATAAGTCTATGAGGAGTTTGATATTTACAGAGAAAGTCGAACCCTAAAAATGAAGTTCTTCGATTGAAGACTTTGAATTTCTGAAGACTTTTTGAAGACTTTGAAAGTGAAGAAATTGGTGTGACCTTGAAGACTTGGTATTCATTTGAGGAACATGAAGCGTGAAGACTTTTGTTTTTGTAGTTTCATTTACTCTTTCTCCAGTCTTAGGAAACACCGTACTTTTAAAGGGGGTCGAGGAAATACTAAGAAAAAATTTCCATGTGATGCTCAACTCAAAATCCTACACCTATCAATCCCTTCGAGTGAAGCCATTGGAAATCTCATACAGTTCAATCATATTCTTTAGTGAGAGAGACGAAGTTCTTCTGGTCTCTGAGGAATTTGATCTGACTGAGAAGTTAGGAATTCGCCAGTGCGGATTGCCTACATAGTGAGGAACATGATAGCCCTAAGGAATTTGATTCTCACAATTCCGACCGTTGATGTGCTATGCGCTAGCTGTCCCAGAATATCTACCCACCTAACGGTCATATCATTGAAGGGCATTTATGTCTTATCATGTTGGGCTGCTCCCTAGGCTATAAATAGCCCCCCTACAACCACTGGCTGGTTGGCTGCTCCGAGAGAAACTAACACTTGTCATTTGAGAGCATCCCATCCTCCGAGGACTTTGAGCGAAAATCATCAAGTAAGGAAAACCCAAACCCAAACACCTACAAACCCCAAGTGATTGAGCATCACTAAAGAGATTGATTCTGCGTGGATCCGACGCTTGTTACCTTTTAAGACTGTGCTTCTTCCAGACGGTTAGGCGTCAAGGTCTAGAGCATCCAAGAGTAATTGTGGATTGCCGAGTGACCAAGTTTGTGAAGGTTCGGAAGTCACCTGAAGACTTACCACGAGTGATTAGGCGAGGTCTGTGTGACCTTAGCTCAAGGATAATACGGTGAGGACTGTGAGTCCGGGACTGTGTGTCCTCAGGTTTAAATACCTAGCCGCTCCAACCAGATGTACAACTGAGACAGCAGTTGGAACTGGTCTACCAAATCATTGTCTTCACCAAGCTCACTGGTTCTATTTCCTCAACTCTTTCATTTCCTCATATCTGTGTTTGAAGACTTTGACTGAAGACTTTCTCAATTTCCTCAGTTCAATTTCTTCAGTCGGTTTGTCTTCATCATGTGTTATCCTGTGCTTACGCTTTCTGTACTCTGTGCCTGTCTTCATTTCATCATGATGACTATGCTTGTGTTCTGTTATGATTACTTTTGAGTACTTATTCCGCTGCTAGTAGTTCTTCGCTAAGGAATTTCCTCACCTGCAAATTCCTCAGTGAAGAATTCATAAAAATCGCCTATTCACCCCCCTCTAGTCGATATAACGCACTTTCAATTGGTATCAGAGCAAGGTACTCCCTTGTTCTGTGTGATTTTGGTTTAACCGCCTGGAGTTTTAGTTATGTCGACTGCAGGTATGATCAAGGTCTCTGCTGGGTGTCCTACCTTCGATGGGATGGACTACCCCTACTGGAAGAATAAGATGCGAATGCATCTTGAGGCAATTGATAACGATCTCTGGTATGTTGTGGAAAATGGTGTTCCCTCAGTCACACCTTCTCTGAATGCTACTGATGTGAAGAGATTCAAGCAACTCGATTCTCAAGCGAAGAATATCATATGTGGCCATCTGAGCAAAGGACAGTATGGAAGAGTGAGTGCTTTGGAAACTGCTAAGCTTATCTAGGATAGGCTGTCCAAGGTGAATGAAGGAGTCTCAACACAGCATGACTCTCGAGTTGATGTTCTTCGCAATATCTTCAACCGCTTCAGAAGACTCAACAATGAAAATGTTCAACAAACCTTTGATCGCCTCACTGACATCTCAAATGAGCTTCAAGCACTTGGTGCCACTGACATCACCGACCATGAGGTGGTGAAGAAATTGCTGAGATCACTTGATTCCTCATTTGATACTCTGGCATTGATGATACAAGAACGTGCTGATTACAAGTCACTTGATCCTGCCGATATCCTCGAGAGGCTAAATACTCATGAGTTCCAGCTTGCTGAAAAGAGAGATCTGTATGGTTCGAGCTATGGCAGATCACATGCACTGAAGGCCAAGGCAGTATCTGAGTCCGAAGATGAAGACTCTGGTAGCAGCCTTGGTGATCCTGAAGAACTAAGCCATGAGCTAGCACTGCTCGTGAAGAAATTCCAGAAGTTCTCAAGACGTGGTCGCTTTGGAAGACCCTCAAGGAGCAATGATTCCTCATCCATTGACTACAAGAAGAGGCGTTGTCACAAATGCAAGAAACCTGGACATTACATTCAAGATTGCCCTCAGTGGGAAAAGGAATCAAAGAAGAAGAAATACAAGGATTACAGTTCTAATGACGCGAAGAAAAAGAAGAAATCCTCAAAATCTTCATCATCAAAACCCTCAAAGTCTTCATCTCACAAGAAGAGCAGCTCCAAGAAGGCTCGGGCATTCATTGGCAAGGAAATGGACTCTGAGGCTGAATCTGAAGAAAATGAGGAAGATGAGGCATCTAAGGAGTCCGAATCCGGTGTGGCGAGCCTAGCCCTTGCTACTGCATTCGTCAGCAAGTCTATCTTCAACACTAAAGAAAATGACCTCACCAACAAGGCTGATGAAGGCAATGATGACTACGCTCCCACCTATTGCTTCATGGCAAAGGGTGCCAAGGTACTCAAATATACCTCCTCTGAATCAAGTGAGAATGAATCTGATGAAAACCTCAAGCCCAGCTATTCTAAACTTGCTAAGATTGCTGTAAAACAACAAAGGGCTTTTGAAAAGGTTCAAAACATGCTAGACAAAAGTGATGATATGTTGGGTGAAGAAATGGATCGCACTAAAGCCTTGACTGAAAATCTTCAGAGACTCCAAACTAGGTTTGACAACCTTCAAGGTCATCATAACACTCTCTTATCTGATCATGAGAAGCTTTCTTATGAATTTATTCAAAGAAAGCAAGATCTTGAAAAGCTAAGAGTGAGTTATGAAGATCTTCAGAAGGAGCGTGATTCATTACTTGCTCAATAGATCAGCGCTGCTCAGGAAGAATTTGTTCCTCCTTGTTTGAAATGTATTGAACGTGAATCTGCTAATTCTTCACCTGAATGTTCAAATGCTTCTAATGCTACAAATTCTTCACCTGCCTCTGCTATCACTAATTCTTCATCCGAGGACACTGCTAGTATCACTGACGATGCAGGGCTGAAGGAATTGTACATGACAGGCATGTACAAAAGCCTCAAAGGGCATCAGACTCTTTGTGATGTGCTTAAAAAGCAGATCCTCAACATGAACCCTAGGAAAGAAGGTATTGCCTTTGAGAGGAAACTCAATGCTGATGGTACATATTGGAAGCCTGAGCAGTACCCCAAAACCTCATGGGTTGCTGCAAAGGGACCTCCAGTTGATCCATCTAACTTATCTGGAGTTGCATGTGAATCTCCTCATTCTGATGATGAGTCATTTGACTCCAACTATAAACAATTCAAAAATTATAATGGTGAAGTATTTGCTAGATATGTTGGCACTAACTGCAGGAATGGTTCCCCTATGAAGAAAATCTGGGTTCCCAAAAGGTGCCTTGAAAGTCTTCAGGTGAATGTCCTCAGGACACCACCTGTGAAGAATAGGAACCCCAGATCAAATTCTTCATATGGACCAAATTTCTCCAAAGGATCAAAGTCCTCACATGAATATCATGGTGCTAACAACTCTGTTTCGCAGCGAAAAGCTAAGGGCTATGAATATGAGCATTATTCTTCTAATCATTATGTTCATAAGTCCTCGAAGAATTTCTTTGCTTATTCATATGCTTATTGTCGCTGTCAAAACCGGAAGATCTCGGGTAGGGGGTCCCGAACTGTGCGTCTAAGGCGGATGGTAATAGGAGGCAGGGGACACGATGTTTTACCCAGGTTCGGGCCCTGTTGATGGAGGTAAAACCCTACGTCCTGCTTGATTATTCTTGATAATATGAGTAGTACAAGAGTAGATCTACCACGAGATCGGAGAGGCTAAACCCTAGAAGCTAGCCTATGGTATGATTGTATGTTGTCCTACGGACTAAAACCCTCTTGTTTATATAGACACCGGAGGAGGTTAGTGTTACACAAGGTCGGTTACAAAGGAGGAGATATACATATCCGTATTGCCTAGCTTGCCTTCCACGCCAAGTAGAGTCCCATCAGGACACGGGACGAAGTCTTCAATCTCGTATCTTCATAGTCCAACAGTCCGGACAAAGGATATAGTCCGGCTGTCCGGAGACCCCCTAATCCAGGACTCCCTCGGTAGCCCCTGAACCAGGCTTCAATGACGATGAGTCCGGCGCGCAGTGCTGTCTTCGGCATTGCAAGGCGGGTTCCTCCTCCGAGTACACCATAGAAGAGTTTGAATACAAGGATAGTGTCCGACCCTGCAAAATAAGTTCCACATACCACCGTAGAGAGAATAATATTACCACAAATCTAATCTGCTGACACGTTTTGGCTGCATGACATCACGCCACGACCCGATAATTATTTGAACCGTTTTTCTTTAACCAGCCCCGCACATAACGTGAGGCGGTTTCTTGACACGTCTTGTCAAAGCAGAGATCGTGTTCCCCTTATTGCGGGATTCTCATCAATACGGACGTGGGTAACCCAACCGCGCCATCAATTATGGTGCTTGGGGGATAAGCGAGTTTTACCAGGCTAGTGGGGGTGCATAATTTAGTCCGCCTTTATAAAGGGATAAGATCTCACCTTTTTCTACCCACGCCTTCTTCCTCCTTGCTCATCCATTCTCGCGCACTCGAGCTCCATCGCCCAAGTCCACATCCTTCTACTCTCAAACATGTCCGGAGAGGGAGGCAAGTGGATGGCCTCCTCCGTCATGGAGGGGCACATCAAAAAGTTACGTGGAGCCGGATACTTAGCCGCGGATATCGTGCACCGACTACCAGCCGCGGGGCAGATCGTCCCTACCCTGGAACCTCACGAAAGGGTGGTTTTCCTCCCCCATTTCGTCCATGGACTGGGGTTTCCCCTCCATCCATTCGTCCGCGACCTCATGTTCTATTATGGGCTGGACTTTCATGATCTGGCCCCGAATTTCATCCTCAACATCTCGGCGTTCATCGTCGTGTGCGAGGCTTTCCTCCGCATCCGGCCCCACTTCGGCCTATGGTTGAAGACCTTCCATATCAAGCCGAAGGTTGTAGGCGGCCAACAAGCGGAATGCGGCGGAGCCATGGTGGGTAAAATGCCCAACGTTGTATGGCTCGAGGGCTCCTTCGTGGAGACCATAAAGGGGTGGCAATCGGGGTGGTTCAACATCACCGAGCCGCGCGACACCAACTGGGTGGCAGCCCCCGAGTTTCGATCCGGAATCCCCACACGGCTCACTTCTTGGAAGGAGAAGGGCCTGTCCTGGGGTTCATCGGTGGAGCTGGAGGACTCCAAAAGTGTATTCGGAACATGATAAGCAAGAAACTTAAGCTTGTCAACATAGTCCAGGTCATGCTCTTCCGCCGGATCCTCCCGTGTCAACCACGGGATTTCAACTTATGTGAGTTTGACCCGGCCCAGCACCAGACACTACATGAGCTCTTCGACATGATGCATAAGGACGTCTGGAGGGTGCTGTTCAAGGGCGCCGAGGTCCCTCCCTCTCTTACCGAGGACCGCAGGCTAAGCGTGAAGCGCCCTGCGAATTCGGTAAGTTCTGTACATCTGGTAGGATATTTATTTCCCATAGCTTAACCATGTGTGGGGTCTGAGCTCCCATGCCTTTGACAGGACTGGGTGGAGACATCGGAGCAGATTAACTATCCGGCCCCTCTACCCGAAGACACTGCAGGCGCTCTCCTGACGAAGATGCAGACTCTGGCTCCTTATGAGGTGCCGGAGAAGACCAAGAAGAAGGCCAAGGGAACCCGAAAGAGTTCCTGGCGCCAGGTGGTATCGGACTCATCGTCCGATAACACCGAGACACCCTCCTCCCGTGAAAACGAGGAGAAGGAAGATGAAGATTCTCCCCCTCCAGCCGGGGGAGACAAGAAAAGGAAGGCCGCCCCAACTGGGGAGGCCGAAGGGTCCAAGAAGGGAAGGACTCTCCTTCCAGACTGCTCCACCACCGCCGCCGATGGCGAAGACGAGTGGCTGCTCAAGGCCAAGCCCCTGGCAAAGTCATAAGTATTCGGATACCAGAGTAACTCATAGCATACCTTTGTCGCACTGCTTCTCCTAACGCCGAATATGATTATGCAGTCCGCCCCAAGCCCGTATCGATGTATCATCGTCGGACGGTTCCTTGGACTCGTCGGACATGAATAGTGATACACTTCCAACCGCCTCCTCTCCTTGCCATACGGACAATGCCGACATATTGTCTCAAGGGGCACTGAGCTGGGTGGAGACAGTCCCAGAGGCGCCTCAAGGCGACCTTCCGGACTCCAGGAGCAAAGGGATCAAGGCTCCCGGGGGCTCCAAGTTCGGCTCTCAGCCGAACACCGCGCCGGAACCTCCAGTGGTTCCGGACTTAGGCAGGCGGCCCCCTTCCAAAAGGGGCAAGATGCCCATGCCGGTGACCTCTGTCCATCCAGAGGCACCGGACAGCCTGCTGGGAGCGCTTCGCGGCGCTTCCATCGATGAAGAGCACCGAACTATTATGAGTGCGGTGATCAAGAAGGTTCAGTCCGCCAAGAGCGGACTGACTGAAGCCTGTGCCAGCCTTCTAACAGGCTTTGAGGTAAGTATTTAAAATATAGGAAAAATATTACCGCATAGACAGTAGCCCCTGATGCTCTGTTTGGTGTTCACAAAGAAAAGCCGAATAGAGGATCAAATAATATCTGCAGGAGTCTAATATAAGTATGTCTGTATGCGTATGCAGGCTTCGCTGCTGACCTCTGCCGCACTGACTGCGGAGGTCGCCGCATTGAAGCAGGACCTCGAGGGGTTCGAGAAAGAGCTCGTCCTTGCCAAGAGGCAGCTCGAGGAGAACAAAGGTAAGTAATACCTTGTCTATATATAAAAGAAAATGTGGTTGCGAAATGACAGGATCATCATGAATGTGCCAGGGGCCACGACCGAAGTGGCGACCCTAAAGCAAGCGATGTCCAAGGCCGAAGACAAAGCAGCCAAGGAGCGCACTAAGCGGGAGAAACAAGAGGCACGGGTGGGTGAGGTGCAGAAAGAGCTCCAGGCTCTCGTGAAGAAGCACGAGGCTTTGGAGCTTGACTCGAAGACGCGAGAGTCCGAGCTTGCCGCGGCCCTCGAGAGCACAAAGCATGCCAAGGCCGAAGCCCAAAAGGCCCTCCAGGAGATTGAGGCGATGAGGAGGATAGCGGCGGGTAAGGCATTCAATATGCAAAGCAAGCATGTGAAAGTAAATTACTTGTTACTTACTCGAGTCCGGAGCTCTCGAGGAGCATTCGCAGATTTGCCCCGCAGCGTGTCGGATGCCGCGAAATTTTACCAGGCCGAGGAGGGAAGCTCGACGGAGAAGCTGTTCTGGTCTCAGTATACTGGGACCGAACATCCGATGCCTATGAGTGACCAGCTGAAGCAACTTGGCGAGCTGCACAAGGCGGCCGAACAGGCCATGAGGGGCCTTATAGTCTGGATGTGGCCTGGCGACTCCCTTCCCAATAGCTACTTCGGCCTGGTGAGGCGGCTTGTGGATGCCTGCCCACGGCTGGAGGCCATAAAGCGATCCGTCTGCATCGAAGGTGCACGCCGGGCCATTACCCGTGCGAAGGTGCACTGGGCCAAGATGGATGCCGAGAAGCTGGTGAAGGAGGGGCCGCCGCAGGGCAAGGAGCATCGCCACCCCGAGATGTATTATGAGGGTGTCCTAAAGGGTGCCCGTCCTGTGGCGGACGAGTGTGCGAAGGATGTAATTTTTGAATGAACTTGCTCGTGTGATCCTGTATTATGAAAACTTGTTCATGTGCGCTATGCAATGCTTGTTTGAATTAAAAATATTACCTTCTATGCGGCTGTTTATCAAATCTGAGAGATGGCCAGTCGTCGGCTTCTGCCCCCATGCCACGAGTGCTGGGTGTTCGGGATAAACCTGAGCACTCTTTTCCCCATTGTTGGGTCCTTCGAGGGAGGTGCTCAGCACAACGAACAAGGCAACCGGACTATAATGCTTTATCACTCTCACTTAGCCATAGAAGTCTATAATTTTAAATTTTGGCGAAGCCCCTAGTATTTGAAAGGCCGAACTCGGGGCGCTATACACGCCTTAAGCCGGACAAAGCCGACTCCTCGCTCTAAGCGGCATAAGTCTTTAGGGACTCGAGACCTCTCGAACAGCGACCAGCTCTCGCCTTATCATGACAGTCAGTTTTAGCTTTCTCTACTGAGGTGCTTAGCCCAACTGAACCGGGGCACATCGCAGTAGTTCTCCCAGTGCTACCTTAGCCAATATAGCGGAACATAAGGTACCAAAACATGGGAGCCAGGCAAACCCAACTATTGACCCAAGACATGATTCGGAGCTGATGCATATAATGCTATAAGTTCGGGGTGCCACACTGTCGAAAGTGTTCGGACTTCTCACGCCGTATTATGGGGTACGCTTAAGCCCCTGGCGTATTGGCCATACCAGAGTGTACGGGTGCTGAATGTCATGAATGAACATATATATATATATATAAAAGAAAGAATAGAGAATGCGGTAATAGTCTAGTGCTATGCATTGTTTATTCAAAAAGGTGCGTCGAAGCAGAATGATACAAGTAGTGCGATAAGCAAAAGTAGGACTATTTGACACGTCCCCTCCAAGGGCAAGCTGAGGAATGGTATTTAAAGTAAGTATTTCACTCGTTATCGGAGACCACCTGGGACTTCTATGGTGCGACGTAGCTTTCTACCTCCTTGGTTGTTGCGTCATGTGTCCGGCAACCGTATTGCCGGACATGGCTTCCATAGATTAAAGTCCTGAAAGAGAGAAAAATAACAAAGCGGGAAGCCCCTAGTACGGTTGAGCCGCGTCTTGGGGCGTGCCGTAGTCGTGCCCCCTCCCCACCTGTGCCCATGGTATTTCCAATGCGTAATTATGTACGCGTGGCACGGATTTCACCGTTTGGCTGGTACTGGGGTGGGGGCCGCATTGCTATGCGAGCTCGGAACGTGCCAGGCGGTCTTGTTGCCGATTACTCCGGACGCGCTTGAAGGTGTCCGGGTCTTTAATCGCCGAACTAGTGGATTGCCTTAAGAGGCTGCTTTGCGCTTCTGCTGCGAGGGCCGCAGTGTGCTCCTCCATGCGGAGAGAGCGCTCTGTGTTTCCATTGACTGTGATGACCCCCCCAAGGTCCTGGCATCTTGAGATTGAGGTATGCATAATGCGGTACCGCATTGAATCTCGCAAATGCGGTTCGCCCGAGCAGTGCGTGATAGCCACTGCGGAACGGGACTATATCAAAGATTAACTCCTCGCTTCGGAAGTTATCCGGGGATCCGAAGACCATTTCCAGTGTGACTGAGCCTGTGTAATGGGCCTCTACACCTGGTATGATGCCTTTGAAGGTCGTTTTTGTGGGTTTGATCCTTGATGGGTTTATACCCATTTTGCGCACTGTGTCCTGATAAAGCAGGTTCAGGCTGCTGTCGCCGTCCATAAGGACTCGAGTGAGGTGAAATCCGTCAATGATTGGGTCTAGGACCAGTGCGGAGAATCCACCATGACGGATACTAGTGGGGTGGTCTCTGCGATCGAAGGTGATCGGAGAAGAGGACCATGGGTTGAACTTTGGGGCGACTGGCTCCAACGCATATACATCCCTTAGCGCACGCTTCCGCTCCCTCTTTGGGATGTGGGTTGCGTATATCATGTTCACCGTCCGAACTTGTGGGGGGAACCTCTTCTGTCCTCCGGTATTCGGTTGCCGGGGCTCTTCCTCGTCATCGCTATGTAGCCCCTTGTCTTTTGTTTTCGGTGTTTAACTTGCGGGCCTGCTTGAACACCCAACATTGCCTGTTGGTGTGGTTGGCTGGCTTGTCAGGGGTGCCATGTATTTGGCACGAGCGATCGAGTATGCGGTCCAAACTGGATGGGCCCGGAGTGCTTCTTTTGAATGGCTTTTTCCGCCGACCGGGTTTAGAGCCTCTGAATCTGGCATTGACTGTCGTATCTTCGGTATTGTCACTATTGACGCGGCGCTTATGTTTGTTGCGACGTGACCTGCCATCGCTATCCTTGGTATCTGAAGTACCGCAGTTCTTTGATATGTTATTGCTGCGAGCCAGCCAACTGTCTTCTCCCGTGCAAAAGCGGGTCATGAGTGTTGTGAGGGCTGCCATGGATTTTGGCTTTTCCTGGCCAAGGTGCCAGGCGAGCCACTCGTCGCGGATGTTGTGCTTGAAAGCTGCTAGGGCCTCTGCATCCGGACAGTCAATGATTTGATTTTTCTTTGTCAGGAACCGTGTCCAGAATTGCCTGGCCGATTCCTGTGGCTGCTAAATTATGTGGCTCAAGTCATCGGCATCTGGTGGTCGCACATAAGTGTCCTAGAAGTTGTTGAGGAATGCAGCTTCCAGATCTTCCCAACAGCCAATGGATTCTGCTGGCAGGCTGTTGAGCCAATGTCGAGCTGGTCCTTTGAGTTTAAGTGGGAGGTATTTGATGGCGTGTAGATTGTCACCGCGGGCCATGTGGATGTGCAGGAGGAAGTCCTCGTTCCATACCGCAGGATCTGTTGTGCCGTCATATGATTCTATATTTATGGGTTTGAAACCCTCTGGGATTTGATGATTCATTACTTCGTCTGTGAAGCATAGGGGGTGTGCGGCGCCTCTGTACTGGGCTATGTCGCGATGCAGCTCAAATGAGTCTTGTCCGCTGTGTTCGGCCCGACCGGATTTACTTTTACTGTATCCGGCGTGACGGTTATCGTCCTGCTGGTGGCGCGCCCTCGTGATCCGTAGATCGATCTTGCATGTTTTGCTTTGTCCTCCAATACGTCTCGCAGGTCTAGCGTGTTTCCCCGTGCCTTGACATTTTTATTTGAGTGGCGTCGGGGTGCGACCTGAGCTTTTGGCTGAAATGCCTCTCTGTCGCGGCCACGAGGTGGCCGATCAGCCGCGTCATACACTGGAGATGTAGGTTTTAATGCTTCCTCCTCCAGTCGGGGTAGCAACCTCCACTTTGGGTAACTCTTGGAGGGGCATTCGAGTTCATATTCCTCGGCCGCAAGGACATCAGTCCATCTGTCAGCTAGCAAATCTTGATCAGCTTGAAGCTGCTGCTGCTTTTTCTTAAGGCCATTTTCCGTGGCTATAAGCTGGCGCTTGAAGCGCTCTTGCTTGACGGGATCCTCAGGCATGATAAATTCGTCATCGTCGAGGCTTGCCTCGTCTTCGGAGGGAGGCATGTAATTACCATCCTCCGCCTCTCCATCTGTCGCTCTCTCGGGAGGGCTGGCTTCTCCATCCTCCTGCTCTAAATCTTGCTGGAGGGGATTGTTGTCGTCTTCGGCACTGTCCAGAGTGCTGTTATCTCTTGTGACGGTGTCACCGCTTTTGCTTTGGCGAGACTTAGAGCGGCGCCGCTGACGTCGGCGCTTGGGTTGTTTCTTGGAGGGGTCATCCTCCGCTGTCTCGTTGCCATTGCCTTCTTTGGGTGTGTCCACCATGTATATATATATATATATATATATATATATCATATGATGAGGTGGCTGTCCAGTGCCCTGTGGGCAGTGGCTCCTCTTCATCTCCCGCATCGTCGTCCATACCGTCGATGTCTTCGGAGTCAAAGTCGAGCATGTCGGTCAAATTGTCGACAGTGGCTACTAAGTGTGTGGTGGGTGGGCGGCGAATTTCTTCGTCATCCGCATCCCAATCCTGCCGAACAAAGTTCGGCCAGGACTATCCTGACAGGGAGAGAGACCTTAATGAGTTCAGTATGTCGCCGAAGGGCGAGTGCTGAAAGATATCTGCAGAGGTGAACTCCATGATCGGCCCCCAATCAGATTCGATAGGCACAGGCGCAGGCGGTTCGGAGTCCGTGGTCGGGGAAGAATCCGACAATTCGGCGTCACGGCTCTCGTGAAGGTTAAGGTCGAGACTCGGCTCGATCTCCACTGAGGATACGGCCTCTGTGGCGGGGTCTGTTGATACGTCCATTTTGCATCATGCTTTTATATCGATATTTATTGAATTATGGACTGTTATTTCACTTTATGTCACAATACTAATGGCTATTCTCTCTTATTTTACAAGGTTTACATAAGGAGGGAGAATGCCGGCAGCTGGAATTCTGGGCTGGAAAAGGAGCAAATATTAGAGACCTATTCTGCGCAACTCCAAAAGTCCTAAAACTCCACGGAACATCTTAAAATAAATAAAGAAAAATCCTCGCCAAAGATGAAGGCCAGGGGACCCACACCCTGCTCACGAGGGTGGGGGGCGCCCCCCCTAGGGCGCGCCCCCTACCTCGTGGTCCCCCTGGTGGCTCTCCGACGTCCATCTTCTCCTATATGAAGTCTTTCGATGAGAAAAAAAATAAGAGGAACTTTTCGGGACGAGACTCCGCCGCCACGAGGCGGAACCTTGGCGGAACCAATCTAGAGCTCCGGCAGAGCTGTTCTGCCAGGGATACTTCCCTTCGGGAGGGGGAAATCATCACCATCATCATCACCAACGCTCCTCTCATCGAGAGAGGGGAATCTCCATCAACATCTTCACCAACACCATCTCATCTCCAAACCCTAGTTCATCTCTTGTATCCAATTCTTGTCTCAAAGTCCGGGATTGGTGCTAGTAGGTTGCTAGTAGTGTTGATTACTCCTTGTAGTTGATGCTAGTTGGTTTATTTGGTGGAAGATCATATGTCCAGATCCTATATGCATATTATTACCCCTCTGATTATGAACATGAATATGCTTTGTGAGTAATTACGTTTGTTCCTGAGGACAAGGGAGAAGTCTTGCTATTAGTAGTCATGTGAATTTGGTATTCGTTTGATATTTTGATAAGATGTATGTTGTCTAGCCTCTAGTGGTGTTATGTGAACGTCGACTACATAACACTTCACCATTATTTGGGCCTAGAGGAAGGCATTGGGAAGTAATAAGTAGATGATGGGTTGCTAGAGTGACAGAAGCTTAAACCCTAGTTTATGTGTTGCTTCGTAAGGGGCTGATTTGGATCCACATGTTTCATGCTATGGTTAGGTTTACCTTAATACTTTTGTTGTAGTTGCGGATGCTTGCAATAGGGGTTAATCATAAGTGGGATGCTTGTTCAAGTAAGAACAGCACCCAAGCACCGGTCCACCCACATATCAAATTATCAAAGTATCGAACGCGAATCATATGAACGTGATGAAAACTAGCTTGACGATATTCCCACGTGTCCTCGGGAGCGCTTTTCCTATTATAAGAGTTTGTTCCGGCTTGTCCTTTGCTACAAAAAGGATTAGGCCACCTTGCTGCACTTTATTTACTTTTGTTACTTGTTGCTCGTTACAATTTATCCCGTCACAAAACTATCTGTTATCACTTATTTCAGTACTTGCAGAGAATACCTTACTGAAAACCGCTTATCATTTCCTTCTGCTCCTCGTTGCATTCGACACTCTTACTTATCGAAAGGACTACGATAGATCCCCTATACTTGTGGGTCATCAAGACTCTTTTCTGGCGCCGTTGCCGGGGAGTGTAGCGCCTTTGGTAGGTGGAATTTTGTAAGGAAAAATTTATATAGTGTGCTGAAATTTACTATCACTTGTTACTATGGAAAGTAATTCTCCGAGGGGCTTGTTCGGGGTATCTTCACCCCGTCCAGTAGAGCAAAGAGTTGCTCCTCAACCTAATGAACCTATTGAAAATGAAACTCCTTTTGAATTTCCTTCGGGTATGATGGAAAAACTGCTAGCTAACCCTTTTACAGGAGATGGAACGAAGCATCCTGATGAGCACTTAATATATGTGGATGAAGTTTGTGGATTATTTAAGCTTGCGGGTATACCCGATGATGTTGCTAAGAAGAAGGTCTTCCCTTTATCTTTGAAGGGAGACGCATTGATATGGTATAGGCTATGTGATGATATGAGATCATGGGACTATAAAAGATTGAAGTTGGAATTTCATCAAAAGTATTACCCTATGCATCTTGTTCATCATGATCGCAATTATATATATAATTTCTGGCCTCGCGAAGGAGAAAGCATCGCTCAAGCTTGGGGGAGGCTTAAATCAATGTTATATTCATGCCCCAATCATGAGCTCTCAAGAGAAATGATTATTCAAAATTTATATGCTCGGCTTTCTGATAACAATCACACCATGCTCGATACTTCTTGTGTTGGCTCTTTTATGATGAAGACTATTGAATTCAGATGGAATTTATTGGTTAGAATTAAAGGCAACTCTGAAGATTGGGACCTCGATGAAGGTAAGGAGTCAGGTATGACACCTAAGTTTGATTGTGTTAAATCTTTTATGGACACCGATATTTTCCGTAAGTTTAGCACTAAATATGGACTTGACTCTGAGATAGTAGATTCTTTCTATGAATCTTTTGCTACTTATGTTGATCTCCCTAAGGAGAAGTGGTTTAAATATCATCCTCCCATAGAAGTAAAAGTAGCTGCACCTATTAAAGTTGAAGAAAAAACTGTCACTTATAATGATCCTATTGTTCCTACTTCTTATGTTGAGAAACCACCTTTCCCTATTAGAATAAAGGATCATGCTAAAGCTTCAACTGTTGTTCGTAAAAGAAATATTAGAACTTACACACCTCCTGAGCAAGTTAAAGTAGAACCTAATATTGCTATTGTTAAAGATCTCTTGTCTGATAATATAGATGGGCATGTTATTCAGTTCGAAGGTGAAACTGCTAGAATTGCTAAACCTTGTGATAAAGATAAACATAGACCTGTGGTAGGCGTGCCTGTTGTTTCTGTTAAAATAGGAGATCATTGTTATCATGGCTTATGTGATATGGGTGCTAGTGCTAGTGCAATACCTATTGACTTATACAAAGAAATTATGCATGACATTGCACCTGTTGAGTTAGAAGAAATTGATGTTACTATTAAAATTGCTAATAGAGATACTATTTCACCAATGGGAATTGTTAGAGATGTTGATGTCTTGTGTGGGAAAACTAAATATCCTGCTGATTTTCTTTTTCTTGGTTCCCCACAAGATAGCTTTTGTCCCATTATATTTGGTAGACCCTTCTTAAATACTGTCAATGCTACCATAGATTGCACAAAGAATGTTGTTACTGTTGGCTTGGATGATATGGTTCATGAGTTTAATTTCTCTAAATTTAGTAAACAACATCGTGAGGAAGAATTACCTAGTAAGGATGAAATTATTGGTCTTGCTTCTATTACCGTACCTCCTAGTGATCCTTTAGAACACTATTTGCTAGACCATGAAAAATGATATGTTCATGAATTAAAGAAGGGAAATAGATGAGGTATTCTTTAAACAGGAACCTATTCTGCAACACAATTTGCCTGTTGAAATTTTAGGGGATCATCCTCCACCAAAGGGTGATCCCGTGTTTGAGCTTAAACCTTTGCCTGATAATCTTAAATATTCTTATCTTGATGAAAAGAAGATATATCCTGTTATTATTAGTGCTAACCTTTCAGAGCATGAAGAAGAAAGATTATTGAAAACTCTGAAGAAGCATCGTGCTGCTATTGGATATACTCTTGATGATCTTAAGGGCATTAGTCCCACTCTATGTCAACATAAAATAAATTTGGAAGCAAATGACAAACCAGTTCGTGATCCTCAACGACGTCTGGATCCTAAAATGAAAGAAGTGGTAAGAAAAGAAATACTAAAGCTTCTGGAGGCAGGTATAATCTATCCCGTTGCTGATAGTGAGTGGGTAAGTCATGTCCATTGTGTCCCTAAGAAGGGAGGTATTACTGTTGTTCCTAATGATAAAGATGAATTGATTCCACAAAGAATTATCACAGGTTATAGGATGGTAATTGATTTCCACAAATTAAATAAAGCTACTAAGAAAGGTCATTACCCCTTACCTTTTATTGATCAAATGCTAGAAAGATTATGCAAACATACACACTATTGCTTTCTAGATGGTTATTCTGGTTTCTCTCAAATACCTGTGTCGGCTAGAGATTAATCAAAGACTACTTTTACATGCCCTTTTGGTACTTTTGCTTATAGACGTATGCCTTTTGGTTTATGTAATGCACCTGCTACCTTTCAAAGATGCATGATGGCTATATTCTCTGACTTTTGTGAAAAGATTTGTGAGGTTTTCATGGATGATTTTTCCGTCTACGGTTCCTCTTTTGATGATTGCTTGAGCAATCATGATCGAGTTTTGCAGAGATGTGAAGAAACTAATCTTGTCTTAAATTGGGAAAAGTGCCACTTTATGGTTAATGAAGGTATTGTCTTGGGGCACAAAGTTTCTGAAAGAGGTATTGAAGTTGATAAAGCCAAGGTTGATGCTATTGAAAAGATGCCATGTCCCAAGGACATCAAAGGTATAAGAAGTTTCCTTGGTCACGCCAGATTTTACAGGAGGTTCATTAAGGACTTCTCAAAATTTTCTCGGCCTCTGACTAATTTATTGCAAAAAGATATACCATTTGTCTTTGATGATGATTGTGTAGAAGCATTTGAAACACTTAAGAAAGCATTAGTCTCTGCACCTGTTGTTCAGCCACCTGATTGGAATTTACCCTTTGAAATTATGTGTGATGCTAGTGATTATGCTGTAGGTGCTGTTCTAGGGCAAAGAGTTGATAAGAAATTAAATGTTATTCATTATGCTAGTAAGACTCTAGACAATGCTCAAAGAAATTATGCTACTACTGAAAAGGAGCTTTTAGCAGTTGTATTTGCTTGTGATAAGTTCAGATCTTATATTGTTGATTCTAAAGTAACTATTCAAACTGATCATGCTGCTATTAAATACCTTATGGAAAAGAAAGATGCTAAACCTAGACTTATTAGATGGGTTCTCTTGCTACAAGAATTTGATTTGCATATCGTTGATAGAAAGGGGGCTGAGAACCCCGTTGCAGACAACTTGTCTAGGTTAGAGAATATTCTTGATGACCCACTACCTATTAATGATAGCTTTCCTGATGAACAATTAAATGTTATAAGTACTTCTCATAGTACTCCATGGTATGCTAATTATATTGTTGCTAAGTTTATACCACCTAGCTTCACATACCAGCAAAAGAAAAGGTTTTTCTATGATTTAAGACATTACTTTTGGAATGACCCACATCTTTATAAAGAAGGAGTAGATGGTGTTATTAGACGTTGTGTACCTGAGCATGAACAGGAACAGATCCTACGCAAGTGTCATTCCGAGGCTTATGGAGGACACCACGCTGGAGATAGAACTGCACATAAGGTATTGCAATCTGGTTTTTATTGGCCTACTCTCTTCAAGGATGCCCGTAAGTTTGTCTTGTCTTGTGATGAATGTCAAAGAATTGGTAATATTAGTAGACGCCAAGAAATGCCTATGAATTATTCACTTGTTATTGAACCGTTTGATGTTTGGGGCTTTGATTATATGGGACCTTTTCCTACCTCTAATGGATACACACATATTCTAGTTGTTGTTGATTACGTTACTAAGTGGGTAGAAGCTATTCCAACTAGTAGTGCTGATCATAACAGTTCTATTAAAATGCTTAAAGAAGTTATTTTCTCGAGGTTTGGAGTCCCTAGATATTTAATGACTGATGGTGGTTCACACTTTATTCATGGTGCTTTCCGTAAAATGCTTGCTAAATATGATGTTAATCATAGAATTGCATCTCCTTATCACCCCCAGTCTAGTGGTCAAGTAGAGTTGAGCAATAGAGAGCTCAAATTAATTTTGCAAAAGACTGTTAATAGGTCTAGAAAGAATTGGTCCAAGAAACTTGATGATGCATTGTGGGCTTATAGAACTGCATATAAAAATCCTATGGGCATGTCTCCGTATAAAATGGTTTATGGAAAAGCATGTCACTTACCTCTCGAACTAGAACATAAGGCATATTGGGCTATTAAAGAGCTTAACTATGATTTTAAACTTGCCGGTGAGAAGAGGTTATTTGATATTAGCTCACTTGATGAATGGAGAACCCAAGCTTATGAAAATGCCAAGTTGTTTAAAGAAAAAGTTAAAAGATGGCATGACAAAAGGATACAAAAGCGTGAGTTTAATGTAGGTGATTATGTATTGCTGTACAACTCTCGTTTAAGATTTTTTGCAGGAAAACTTCTCTCTAAATGGGAAGGCCCCTATGTTATCGAGGAGGTCTATCATTTCGGTGCCATAAAAATCAACAACTTCGAGGGCACAAATCCGAAGGTGGTAAACGGTCAAAGAATTAAACATTATATCTCAGGTAATCCCATAAATGTTGAAACCAATATTATTGAAACTGTAACCCCAGAGGAATACATAAGGGGCACTTTCCGGAACGTTTCAGACTGCGAAAAGGAATAGGTATGTGGTACGGTAAGTAAACCAACTCCAAAACTATTTTTAAGGCAATATTTCTCTGTTTTGGAATATTTAGAAAAATAGAAAAATAAGTGGCAGTCCGGGAAGGACACAAGGGCCTCACGAGGGTGGTGGGCGCGCCCTACCCCTCTGGGCGCGCCCCCTACCTCGTGAGCACCTCGTGTGCCTTCCGGACTCTGTTTTTCGCACGATACGTATTTTGGTCAGTAAAAATTCATTATATATTCTCCCGAAGGTTTTGACTCCCGTATCACGCAATTATTCTCTGTTCTTATTTCGAGCTGTTTTTCTGACAGATCTAGATTATCACGACGTCCCCAAGTGCTTCCAAGGACAAGTTCTTCGAGATGGTCATCAACCCTTACCTCGCGGAGGTGCTGCGACACCCTCAAACCATTGAGATGCGTGATGGGTTGTTGCACATCCGCCATGTTGAGGGACCAAAGGGAACCGGAAGCATGGAGACGAGGCTCGAAGCAATGGAGCAACAAGTTTTCAAGTGCCAGGGGATGGTGGAGCGTGGAATCAACGCTAGCCACACGATGCTCGCGGAGTTCACTAACAACTATAAGCCGGATACCAAGAAGACCGAGGAGGCCATCTTCAAGCTATATGAGAAGATCGAGCACCTCCAAGCCCAAATCTATGACATGCAAAACCAAAACTATGAGTATGAATATAAATTCAAAAGAATGAGTTTGGCTACAGATTCGAGGATTCCGGAGACTCGATCATCCTTCTATGATGGTGAACCCAAGGCCTGGAAGATGGATGACAAGCCCGCATCATCAACAACACCTCCACCTTCTTCACCGACAAAGGAGATATAATCACATGGGTGTGGGCACTCCCCTTGGCAACTGCCAAGCTTGGGCGAGGTGCCCCGGTATCATATCACAATCACAACTCCTATCTTTAGCATTTTTCTTAGTTCGATCCTATTAGTAGTATATTGATCTAGTAGAATAAAGTTTATGGCATGATCTAGTTTTGAGTTTGCTTTATGATCTCTCTTTGTAATCGAGTCCATGAGCTATATATAATAAAGTTTAGTGTTGAGTCAAGGACTTGATTATTTTGCCATGATCTTGGGTGAATAAAAGAAAAGAGAAAAAGAATAAAAAGAAACAAAAAAGTTCATATTGATCTTATTGAGAGTAATGACTTCACATAGAAAGAGTATGATGATTAAAAGTTGTTGGGAGTTGGCAAACATAGCTTTGGTCATTGTTGCAATTAATAGGAAGTAATAAAGAAAGAGAGGTTTTCACATATAGATATATTATCATTGACATCTTTTATGATTGGGAGCACTCATTAAAATATGACATGCTAAAGAGTTGATGTTGGACAAGGAAGACAACGTAATGAGTTATGTCTTTCTTATATCTAAGATAAAGTATGTTGTCATGGATCCTCTAACTTGTTGAGCTTGCCTTTCCCCCTCATGCTAGCCAAATTCTCAGCACCAAGTAGAAATACTACTTGTGCTTCCAAATACCCTTAAACCAGTTTTGCCATGAGAGTCCACCATATCTACCTATGGATTGAGTAAGATCCTTCAAGTAAGTTGTCATCGGTGCAAAGCAATAAAAATTGCTCTAAATATGTATGATTGATTGGTGTGGGAGAAATAAGCTTTATACGATCTTGTGATGTGAAAGTAATAAAAGCGAAGGACTGCATAATAAAGGATCATATCACAAGGGGCAATATAAAGTGACGTTCTTTCACATTGAGATTTTATGCATCCAACCATAAAAGCGCATGGCAACCTCCGCTTCCCTCTGCGAAGGGCCTATCCTTTATTGTTATCTTCTACCTTATGCAAGAGTCATGGTGATCTTCACCTTTTCTTTTTCATTTTATCCTTTGGCAAGCTCAGCATGTTGGAAAGAACATGATATATATATATATATATAATTGGATGTAGGGGAGCATGAACCATTATTGTTAACATTACCCTTGAGGTAAAAGGTTGTGGGGCAAAACTATAAGCCCCTATCTTTCTCTGTGTCCGATTAAAACTCCGTAACCACAAGTATTGCATGAGTGTTAGCAATTATGGAGGACTAAATGATAGTTGAGTATCTGGACTTGCTTTTTAGCTCTGACATAGACTGTTTCCGATGTTATGATAAATTGCAATTGCTTCAATGACTGAGATTATAGTTTGTCGGAGCCCAATAAGGTTTATGATTTATACTTTTGCATTGTGAATAGATCATCACTTGAACATAAGTAATCATGTGACAAAATCTATATATGTTGCTGTTATGAGAATAATCATGATGCCTTCACGTCCGTATTTTATTTTTATCGATGCCTCTACCTCTAAACATGAGGACATATTTATTGTTATCGGCTTTTCGCTTGAGGACAAGCAAGGTCTAAGCTTGGGGGAGTTGATACGTCCATTTTGCATCATGCTTTTATATCGATATTTATTGAATTATGGACTGTTATTTCACTTTATGTCACAATACTTATGGCTATTCTCTCTTATTTTACAAGGTTTGCATAAGGAGGGAGAATGCCGGCAGCTGGAATTCTGGGCTGGAAAAGGAGCAAATATTAGAGACCTATTCTGCGCAACTCCAAAAGTCCTGAAACTCCACGGAACATCTTAAAATAAATAAAGAAAAATCCTCGCCAAAGATGAAGGCCAGGGGACCCACACCCTGCTCACGAGGGTGGGGGGCGCCCCCCTAGGGCGCTCCCCCTACCTCGTGGTCCCCCTGGTGGCTCTCCGACGTCCATCTTCTCCTATATGAAGTCTTTTGATGAGAAAAAAAGAGGAACTTCTCGGGACGAGACTCCGCCACCACGAGGCGGAACCTTGGCGGAACCAATCTAGAGCTCCGGCAGAGCTGTTCTGCCAGGGATACTTCCCTCCAGGAGGGGGGAATCATCACCATCGTCATCACCAACGCTCCTCTCATCGGGAGAGGGAAATCTCCATCAACATCTTCACCAGCACCATCTCATCTCCAAACCCTAGTTCATCTCTTGTATCCAATTCTTGTCTCAAACTCCGGGATTGGTGCTAGTAGGTTGCTAGTAGTGTTGATTACTCCTTGTAGTTGATGCTAGTTGGTTTATTTGGTGGAAGATCATATGTTCAGATCCTATATGCATATTATTACCCCTCTGATTATGAACATGAATATGCTTTGTGAGTAATTACGTTTGTTCCCGATGACAAGGGAGAAGTCTTGCTATTAGTAGTCATGTGAATTTGCTATTCGTTTGATATTTTGATAAGATGTATGTTGTCTAGCCTCTAGTGGTGTTATGTGAACGTCAACTACATAACACTTCACCATTATTTGGGCCTAGAGGAAGGCATTGGGAAGTAATAAGTAGATGATGGGTTGCTAGAGTGACAGAAGCTTAAACCCTAGTTTATGTGTTGCTTCGTAAGGGGCTGATTTGGATCCACATGTTTCATGCTATGGTTAGGTTTACCTTAATACTTTTGTTGTAGTTGCGGATGCATGCAATAGAGGTTAATCATAAGTGGGATGCTTGTTCAAGTAAGAACAGCACCCAAGCACCGGTCCACCCACATATCAAATTATCAAAGTATCGAACGCAAATCATATGAACGTGATGAAAACTAGCTTGACGATATTCCCATGTGTCCTCGGGAGCGCTTTTCCTATTATAAGAGTTTGTTCCGGCTTGTCCTTTGCTACAAAAAGGATTGGGCCACCTTGCTGCACTTTATTTACTTTTGTTACTTGTTGCTCGTTGCAATTTATCCCATCACAAAACTATCTGTTATCACTTATTTCAGTACTTGTAGAGAATACCTTGCTGAAAACCGCTTATCATTTCCTTCTGCTCCTCGTTGGGTTCGACACTCTTACTTATCGAAAGGAATATGATAGATCCCCTATACTTGTGGGTCATCATCTATCCACCCGTCCATGGATGGCGCAACTGGCTCCGAATTGAGGGTCGAAGCGGTTGCCGGCGCGATCTCCTGAACACTGTCCAATGGCAGAGCTAAATCATGCTCATCGCGACCGTGTGGCGCACTAGGCAGGGGCTCGAATCCGTCGAAGATCAAGTCTCCGCGGAGATCGGCCGTGTAGTTTAAGCTTCCAAACCTGACCTGGTGGCCAGGGGCGTAACTCTCGATCTGCTCCAGATGGCCAAGCGAGTTGGCCCGCAGTGCGAAGCCGCCAAATACAAAGATCTGTCCGGGGAGAAAAGTCTCACCCTGGACTGCATCGCTATCGATGGTTGAAGGAGCCATCAAGCCTAATGATGATGACACAGAGGAACTCTCAGTGAAAGCACCAATGTCGGTGTCAAAACTGGTGGATCTCGGGTAGGGGGTCCCGAACTGTGCGTCTAAGGCGGATGGTAACAGGAGGCAGGGGACACAATGTTTTACCCAGGTTTGGGCCCTCTTGATGGAGGTAAAACCCTACGTCCTGCTTGATTATTCTTTATAATATGAGTAGTACAAGAGTAGATCTACCACGAGATCAGAGAGGCTAAACCCTAGAAGCTAGCCTATGGTATGATTGTATGTTGTCCTACGGACTAAAACCCTCCGGTTTATATAGACACCGGAGGAGGTTTGGGTTACACAAGGTCGGTTACAAAGGAGGAGATATACATATCCGTATTGCCTAGCTTGCCTTCCACGCCAAGTAGAGTCCCATCCGGACACGGGACGAAGTCTTCAATCTCGTATCTTCATAGTCCAACAGTTCGGACAAAGGATATAGTCTGGCTGTCCGGAGACCCCCTAATCCAGGACTCCCTCACTTATCCTAACTCCTCTTATGTGAAACGAAATGGACTGGCTTCTATGCCACCTGTCGGTGTCAAAACCAGCGGATCTCGGGTAGGGGGTCCCGAACTGTGCGTCTAGGCCGGATGGTAACAGGAGGCAGGGAACATGATGTTTTACCCAGGTTCGGGCCCTCTCGATGGAGGTAAAACCCTAGTCTTGCTTGATTAATATTGATGATATGGGTAGTACAAGAGTAGATCTACCACGAGATCAAGGAGGCTAAACCCTAGAAGCTAGCCTATGGTATGATTGTTATCTATGGAGTTGATTATGATCGCCTACGGACTACAACCCTCCGGTTTATATAGACACCGGATAGGGTTAGGGTTACATAGAGTCGGTTACAATGGTAAGAGATCTTGAATATCCGCATCGCCAAGCTTTCCTTCCACGCCAAGGAAAGTCCCATCCGGACACGAGACATAGTCTTCAATCTTGTATCTTCATAGTCCTGGAGTCCGGCTGAAGGTATAGTCCGGCTACCCGAACACCCCCTAATCCAGGACTCCCTCAGTAGCCCCTGAACCAGGCTTCAATGACGACGAGTCCAGCGCGCAAATTGTCTTCGGCATTGCAAGGCGGGTTCCTCCTCCAAGTCCTTCATAGAAGATTGTAAACACCAAGAGTAGTGTCCGGCTCTGCAAAATAAGCTTCCACATATTGCCATAGAGAGAATAATATTAACACAAATCAAATCTGCTGACGTATTCCGTAGTGCGCCATCACACTACGGCCAAGTCTTTTACGAATCGTTTTTACTTTTTCACCTCAGCGTGTTTTGCGAGGCGGTTTCCTTGGCACGTCTTGTCAAAGCAGAGATCGTGTACCCCCCTTTTACGGGATTCTCATCAATACGGACGTGGGTAACCCAATCATGCCCGTTAGCATATTTTCTTGATTAAAGGCGAGTCCCAAACGGTTACGGGGAGGGCTACTGGTATTCAGCCTCTTATAAAGAGACCAGGGCCTTATCTTTTCTTCAACAAGTTCGCCCGTCGCCTCGAGTTCCAACACCCCAGGCTCCAGATTCCGGGCGCCTCGGACCTTCGATGATGTCCGGTTCCGACCTTCAAGGCCGATGGATGCCCTCCTCCGTCACGGAGGAGGATGTGCTAAAGTTGAGAGAGGCTAAGTTCCTGACCGGCGAAATTTGGCATAGGTTGCCTGCTCAAGGGCAGGTCATCCCCAGTCCCCAGCCCGATGAGAGCGTGGTGTTCATGTCTCACTTCCTTCAGGGGTTGGGCTTCCCAATGGATCCCTTCGTGAGGGGACTGCTGTTTTATTATGGGCTGGAATTCCACGACTTAGCTCCGGAGTCCATCCTCCATATCTCCTCGTTTATCGTTGTGTGCGAAGCGTTCCTCCGTGTTAACCCTCACTTCGGACTATGGCTCAAGACCTTCAAAGTGGAGCCGAAGATGATCGAGGGACGGCACGCAGAGTGCGGAGGCGCTGTTATAAGCAAAAATGCTGATGCTCCATGGCCCGAGGGCTCTTTTCAAGAGGAGCTAGGCTTGTGGCAACGAGAGTGGTTTTATATCACCGCTCCCCGGAGCACCAAATGGGTGGTGCCTCGTGCCTTTCGCTCGGGTCCCCCACCACGTCTGGCATCATGGGTCAACAGAGGGTTGGATTGGGGTTTGCCCAAAGACGTGCCCTTATTACAGGGCCGCATTAAAGATCTCTTGGAAGGAGACCTCATCTTGGTCAAGGTGACGCAGGTCATGTTGATTCGCCGAATATTGCCCGGCAAACGTCGCCCCCTTCGCCTGTGGGAGTTTAATCCAGAGGGACCGCGAGCTCTCCAGAACTTCATGGGCGCAACGCCCGCGGAGATGTATATACTGTTCTTCGGATCACAAGAGATGTGTCCGGATTCGACCGAGGACGCAGGCCTAAGCCGCAATCGCCTGGATACCCAACTAAGCAACCTTGTGCCCGGACCTTCTATCCGTATAATTGTCATAAACTTGCCCCTAAAAGAGCCGTCCTTTTAAACAGGAGTGGATAGCGAAGGCAAAGCTGATCAGGTGTCCGGCTCCCCTTCCTGAAACCAGGCCGGATCCCGTGCTAGTCAGGATGCTGGAGATAATGCCCTTGGAGGGGGAGGACAAGGAAGCTATGGCCTCCTCGAAGGAGGCTGCTCCGAAAGGAGGAACCGACGATTCCTCTCCTAAGGGGAAGAAGAGAGCTGCCTCTGACGACCCGAAAACAATGGCCATGAAGCGGGGGAGAAAATCCTCGTCAGAGGGTCCGACGCCGGGGAGTTCCTCGGCCGGACTACACCCTCAAGGGGATCAGCCCTCCAGTGAGCCATAAGTAGAGAAAGATTTTCCTTTTGAGGGATGAGGGAAATCCTTGATTTATGTCTGAGAAGATTAACCAAACTTTTACCTTGTAGCTCGGACCTTAGCCCTTCTCAGCAGGGCTCGTCTTCGGGGGATCTTCTTCCGGAGATGATGGAGAGCGGGACGCCTCCCCCTGCCATGCCGCCTAGCAAGGCGGGCGATCCTGAGGTGTCGTCGCGGAGGGTTTCTCCGAATCCGGCAGGGGCGGAAGATAGCTATGTGGCACCCCGAGATTCTCCGCGTCCGGACTTCAAAAGAGGTCATGGGACGAGCCCGACACCATTTGGTGCTCGGTCGGAGGAGCTAAAGATTCTGCTGGGGCGAGCTTGCATCTCAGAGGAGCACCGTGCATTGATGGGCACGGTGATTGAAAGGATTTCATCCACAGAGAGCGGATTGCATGAGGCCGTCAAAAGTTTACTGACGGGTTTCGAGGTACATTAGATAATGTACACTTTTGGCAGTTGCGCATGAATAAGATGCGCCCTGTGTAGATAGTAGCCCCTGAGACTCTGCGCGTCGTCAAGAAATGACGGCACGCGGAGGATCATAATCCCAGGTCTAAGATGTCGCCTTTGAATGTAGGCGGCAGGGTGTCCGGAATCGAGCCGAACTGACGATTTTGCCGAACTAAAGTGGCAACCGGACGTGGCAGAAGCCGACATCACACTTGTCAACAAGCGGCTTGAGGAGGGTCAAGGTATGCAATTCCCCGGGCGGCATGAGGTAAGAACAATTTGATGTCTGTGTCTTACAATGTGTGTGCTTGACGCAGATGGTGCGGCCGCCGTGGAGTCTTAGGGCAGAACTTGCCCGAGCTAAAGAACAAGCCAGAGAAAGTGATGCGGCCACCAAGAAAGCCCTTGAAGCTGAGAGCCGAACAGGTTGCTCATTGTCGAAGCAAGGAAGAGATGGCCGAGATGGCCAAAAAGTTAAAAAGCGCTACAAACCGTTGCAGACTTCTTGAAAAAGAAGATCAGGCGAAACAGACAGACTTAGAGAAGGCCGTTGCCAATGCCAAGGACGCGCGCTCTGCGATGAGAGCTGCCAGGGAGGAGCTGCGTCAGGCCGAACAGATTACGGCTGGAAAGCCCTTTATGCTGCGAAGGAAATTTTGCGATCCGAAGTTTGCTCCATTGGACCGGATGTGGAGTGTGGGGGATACCTATCTGGATTTGGCAGCGAGTGCTGCTGATGCGACCGAACACTTTCGAGATCAGAAAGATCGCGAAGTGGAAAAGCTTTTCTGGTCGCAGTTTCACAATCTAGAGCGTCCACTGGCAGTGGACGATCGTTTGGCTCAATGGGCCGAACTGGATAGGTTGTCCGGACTTGCCATGAAGTACGTCATGGGTCATCTGTGGCCAGGGAGATCGGAGCCAAAGAGTTATTTCAGCTTGGTGCAGCAATTCCTTGACGCGGTGCCGCGTATAAATGCAATGAAAAGGTCAGCATGCATAGAGGGCGCAAGGATGGCTCTTGCCCGTGTTAAGACATACTAGGCAGAGATGGAGACCATCGTTGTTGCGTCCCGAGATTCGGACAAAAGCTGAGTATCCTCCGAGCACTATTTTCAGGAAGTCCTTGAAGGCGCTCGTGTAATAGAGACGCAGTGCTCGAAAGATGCTATGTTATGATAGCATATGTAATTATAAAGTAATATTTTGATAAACTGTAGTGGCCTTTTTATACTTGTGCCTTCAAGTATTGGGAACACCTCCTGTGCGGCCGTTTTAATATATATATATATATATATATATATATATATAATCTGAAAGATGGCAGTCGTTGGCTTCAGCCCCCACGCACATAGTGCGGGGGTGCTCGCAGAAGACGCATTTTCACACTTAACCCAACGTCTTGGTCCTACAAAGGAGGTGATAGCGCAGTGGGCCAGGCAACCGGACTATAATGCTTTAACACTTTCACTTAGCCATAGGAGCTTGATAGTGAGACTATTTAGGTAGCTCCTTGGTGGCGACTGCACTCATCCGAGTTCGGGGCGCGTATGTGCCTGACCAGGAAGCGGCCCTTCGTTAAAGCGGAGGAATCTGATAGATTCCGATAGGTCATCAAGTGGCTGACCAGTCTCACGCTACATCATGACAATCAGTTTTCGGCTTTCTCTACTGAGGTGCTCGCCCGGCCGAACCAGGGCACAATCGCAGTAGTTCTCCTGGTGCTACCTTAGCCAATAGAGCGGAACGTAAGGTAGCCTAACTCAGGAGCCGGGCAACCCAACATTTGACCAAAGACATGATTCAGAGCTGATGCATATAATGCCAAAACTCGCGACGCCGAACACTCCCTAAGGTGTTCGGTCTTTATGAGTGCGAGCGAAACAACACTCTTTATTAAAAAAGCCACTAGTGTCTAGGTACGTGCAAAAATTCTGACGTGGCCACATGCCAAGACGCCAGCCTCCTCCTTGGTTATATCAGAAAAAACCAGGGGATGTGTAGCAACAAGAGACAGTAAAAAAGGTTTACGCAGGGTCTTAATCTAAAAAGAATCCTTTAGGATGGGTCCCTACTGCACGTCTGCGCCTGTGTCTCCATTGTGCCGTATCCTGGACGGGCGCCGCACGACGTTCATCTGTAAAAGAGAGGAACTGAGTTGAAAACGGGTCGTGCCGAAAAAGTTGAAAATAAACAAAGTATAAAGTAAAATGTATAAGATTGAGCTTTATTGTCTCTTATTGTATATGCATAGAGCCCCTAGTGCAGGGGTATATGGCCACTAAGCCTGCATCAATGATGATTTTGTACCGAACTCGTCTATCCGCGTTCGTGGTCTTTAATGACCTATTTTGAAGTTTTTTGGCCGGTGAGGCCATTTTGCTGTGGGGTTGTCAAGGCGGCCGCACAGTCCTCCACTTGGGGAGGCGCACTTTAGTGCTTCCCCTTCAAAGAGATGATGCCTCGTGGACCGGGCATCTTAAGCGTAAGAGATGCATAATGCGGTATTGCGTTAAAAGCGAGCGAAAGCTTCGCGTCCCAGTAGTGCTTGATAGCGACTTGAGAACGGGACGATATGGAAGGTCAGCTTTTCGTGGTGGAAGTTATCGGCAGAGCCGAATGTGACTTCGAGCCGGAGAAAACCCATACAACGGGTGTCCGGACCAGGTATTACCCCTTGAAAGGAGGTTTTGCTGCGGCGGATTTTTGCTGGGTTTATCCCCATGTGCTGGATTGTATCCTGATATATCAGGTTTAGTCCACTGCCGCCGTCCATAAGGACATTTGAAAACTGGAGTCCGCCAATTATTGGATCGAGTATCAAGGCAGTCCAGCCTGCATTCTTGACATTTCTAGAATAATCTAGTTGATCGAAGATGATCGGTTTTGACAACCAGTGGCCGAACCCTTTGGGGATGGGCCGTGTGGTGCGTACCTTTACGGGCGCCGCACGTTTTGTTATGTGAAGTGAGTTCACTATTTTTACTTCTTGTGGGAAGTTCTTTTGTTTCCTGGTACTCTGCTTTTGGGGTTCGTCCTCGTCTTTGCTTGGTGTGTCGAGCCCCTTGTGTTCGGTATTGAGTCTGACAGATTGTTTGAAAACCCAACAGTCTCTGTGGGTATGGTTGGCAGGCTTCCTGAGAGTACTGTGTATCTGAGATATCATGTCCAGGATTTTATTTAGGTTGGATGGATTGTCCCTGTTATCCTGGGGGGGGGGGGGCGGTTTTGCCTGATTTTGTCGTGAGCCTTTGAATCCGGCATTGACTGCCATGCTCTTCGGACTTTTGTCCTTAGTTCGGCGACGGTCGTTGTTGCGTCGTGGTTTTACGTTTCCTTCCCTAGTTTCGGATGTACTTGGGTCACTGGGGCTGCACCTTGCCAACCAGCTATCCTCCCCTGCACAAAAGCGGGTCATGAGGTTTGTTAGTGCGGCCATTGTTCTTGGCTTTTCTTGGCCGAGGTGTCTGGCGAGCCATTCGTCTCGGACGTTATGCCTGAAAGCTGCTAAGGCTTCGGCGTCCGGACAGTCGACTATCTGGTTCTTTTTAGTGAGGAATCTATTCTAGAACTGCCGAGCTGATTCTCCGGGTTGTTGAGTTATGTGACTAAGATCGTCTGCATCCGGAGGGCGGACATAGGTCCCTTGAAAGTTTGCTCGGAAAGCATCCTCGAGCTCTTCCCAGCTTCCAATTGTGTTTTCGGGAAGGCTTTTAAGCCAATGCCGGGCTGACCCTTTAAGCTTAAGGGGTAAATATTTTATGGCATGGAGATCATCTCCTCTAGCCATGTGTATGTGGAGGATATAATCCTCTATCCAGACTCCAGGGTCTGTTGTTCCATCGTATGCCTCTATGTTTACGGGTTTGAATCCCTCTGTAAATTCATGGTCCAGGACCTCATCGGCGAAACATAGAGGGTGTGCGGCGCCCCTGTATTTGGGTGTGCCGGATTCTGATGATGGCTTCATAGCATTGCCTACGAGAGCTTGCTTTCTTGGCCCATAAATGGACCTGACTGGGCCATGATGCGAATCCTTAAGTGGGTCGCATGCCGATTTGAGTGCGGCGCCGCTTGCCGCTTTATGGGGTCGTCTATCCGACCGTGTGGCTTTCTCATTTTTTTTGAATGCGAGGGCTCTAGGGCCTCTTCGTCGAATTCAGGCAGTAGCTTTCTTTTCGAATAGCTTTTAGTGCGGCGACTGCCGTCGTATTTATCTGCGGTATTGATTAGTTTGCTCCATCTAATCCGGAGTGCATCTTCCGCTGTTTTTAGCTTCTGCTTCTGCTTTTTTAGGCTGCGTGCAGTTGCAGCAAGCCTCTCGTGGAGATTCTTCTGCTCCATAGGTTTATCCGGCATGAGGTCGTCCGGAATGCCGTTTTCGCCAGAGGAGGGATGTTCGGTTTCTCCATCCACATTGCCATGTTCGGACGGTTGCTCTAAGGCCTGCTCATCCTGCTCTATGGCTGGGTTTTTATCGAGGCGGGGCTTGGGTCGGCGTTTACGCCGACGCTTTGATTGCTTTTTGGGGGGTCTATCTCCCGTTCCTTCCCCTTTTTCCTCGTTGTCGCTTCCTTTAGGGGTATCCACCATGTACACATCGTGAGATGAGGTGGCTGTCCAATGCCCTATGGGCGTTGGTTCGTCGGTATCTCCTGCATCACCATCCATGCTGTCGATGTCTCCGGAGTTGAAGTTCAGCACGTCGTTTCAATTGTCGACAGTGGCTACCAAGTGGGTGGTGGGTGGGCTTTGAATTTCTTCATCGCCCGTATCCCATCCTCGCTGACCGTAATCCGACCAGGGCTCTCCTGATAAAGAGAGAGACTTAAGAGAATTCAGGATGACGCCGGAAGGCGAGTGCTGAAAGATGTCTGCGGTGGTGAACTCCATTATCGGCGCCCGATCAGATTCGATTGGCAGGGGCGCGGGGGGTTCGGAGTCCGGGGAGGAGTCCGGATCCTCGGAGTCACGGGTCATGCAGAGTGCGGGGCTAGCGTTTGGCTCAATGGCCTTTGAGATTGCAGCCCCCGAGGTGACGTCCAACCGCTCGTCCTTGATTGGCACAATAGGCTCCGAGTTAGGGGTCGGAACCGATGCGTGTGCGGCCTCCAGGACACTGTCCGGAGGCAGAGCTAGATCATGCCCCTCGAGATAGTGCGGCACGCTTGGCCGTGGCTCGAATCCGTCGAAGATCAAGTCTCCGCGAATGTCAGCCGTGTAGTTTAAGCTTCCAAACCTGACTTGATGGCCAGGGGCGTAGCTTTCGATCTGCTCCAAGTAGCCAAGAGAATTGGCCCGCAGAGCGAAGCCATCGAAGACGAAGATCTGTCAGGGGAGAAAAGTCTCACCCTGGACCGCCTCGTTGTTGATGATCAAAGGAGCCGTCGGACCTAACGGCGACGATACAGAGGAACTCTCAATGAAAGCACTAATGTCGGTGTCAAAACCGGTGGATCTCGGGTAGGGGGTCCCGAACTGTGCGTCTAGGCCGGATGGTAACAGGAGGCAGGGAACACGATGTTTTACCCAGGTTCGGGCCCTCTCGATGGAGGTAAAACCCTACGTCCTGCTTGATTAATATTGATGATATGGGTAGTACAAAAGTAGATCTACCACGAGATCAAGGAGACTAAACCCTAGAAGCTAGCCTATGGTATGATTGTTATCTATGGAGCTGATTATGATCGCCTACGGACTACAACCCTCCGGTTTATATAGACACCGGATAGGGTTAGGGTTACATAGAGTCGATTACAATGGTAGGAGATCTTGAATATCCGCATCGCCAAGCTTGCCTTCCATGCCAAGGAAAGTCCCATCCGGACACGGGACGTAGTCTTCAATCTTGTATCTTCATAGTCCTGGAGTCCGGCTGAAGGTATAGTCCGGCTACCCGAACACCCCCTAATCCAGGACTCCCTCACCACCTTTCTCATATGGAGCTCGCAGAGTGATGCACTCTTTGCCACCCCTTCAGATGTGGGTGGTGAAGAAAAAGAACTAATCTCTTCTGCAGGGTCAGGTCTCCAGACGTATGTAATCGTTTGAAGAATTTGTTGGAGACCTGAGTGTGCCTGATAGGACACGGGATAACCATGAAGAAATGAACTTTCATTTCTCACGTCCTCATACTGCTTTATCTGTTGTATTGCTTGATGAAATTGATCTGATGAATTGATGTCATATTCTTCACTGATGAAGTATATGAGTTCGTAAGCTGCACTAATTCATCTGCAGGATGATCAACCCAAAGCCACTGAGTGGGTCCTCGATAGTGGATGTACATATCACATGACTGGTGACAAGAATCTATTGATGGATGCTCCATTATCTCCATCGCATCTGAAGCATATCATGGTTGCTGACAAAGGAAAAAGTCATGTATTGGGTCTAGGTAAGGTTGCGATCACAAAGGATCGACACATGGACAAAGTCATGCTTGTCGAGTCCTTAGGATACAACCTCATGTCTGTCTCAATGCTTTGCAATCTTGATATGGTTGTTGTCTTTGGCAAGTACCGTTGTGTTGTGGTTATGGAAGCTGAAAATTCCAAAGTCTTCGAAGGCTTTAGGAGAGGAGACCTGTATATTGTTGATATTTCTACAGGAACACAACCAGCCGTGTGCCTACTTGCAAAAGCTTCAAAAGGCTGGCTCTGGCATCGACGACTTGGTCATGCAGGCATGAGGAATTTGCACACGCTTGCGAAGAAGAAGCATGTCATTGGCATCGAGAATGTCAAATTCCTCAAGGATCACTTATGCAGAGCCTGTGAAGCTGGGAAGATGACAAAGGCTAAGCATCCAGCGAAGACTATCATGACCACCACTCGTCCATTTGAATTGCTTCACATGGATCTCTTCGGTCCTAACCATTATTCTGCAGTCTCAAATGAGGCATCTCAATATGGCTTTGTTATTGTTGATGATTACTCTTGATACACATGGTCATACATTGTTACTTACAAACATGAAGTGCAGGAAGTCTTCAAACGATTTTCCTTGAGGGCTTCAACCAACTTTGGTGTGAAGATTAAGCACATCAGAAGTGACAATGGAACTGAGTTCAAGAATTCTGGTCTTGATGACTATCTTGATGAACTTGGTATTACTTATGAGTTATCTGCTCCTTATACTCCTCGGCAGAACGACGTCGTGGAGCGCAAGAACATGACTCTTGCTGAGATGGCTCGCACTATGCTTGATGAATACAAAACGCCTCATTGTTTCTGGATTGAGGCAATTGATACTGCGTGCCACATCATCAACAGAGTATATCTTCACAAATTCTTCAAGAAGACTGCCTAAGAACTCCTCACTGATAATAAACCCAATGTAAGTTATTTCAAAGTCTTCGGTGCTAAATGTTGGATTAGAGATCATCATCACAACTCAAAATTTGCACCGAAAGCACATGAAGGTTTTATGCTTGGTTACAGAAAGGACTCGCACACCTACAAAGTCTTCAACAACGTTCTTCACAAGGTTGTTGAAACTGTAGATGTGCGGTTCGATGAATAATGGCTCACAAAGAGAGCACCTGCCTACTGTGATAGATGAACCAACACCTGAGGAAACTATCAAGTTCAAGGCTACTGAGGATGTCATTCCTACTGAAGAATCTGCTGAAGAATGTTGGGGAACGTAGTAATTTCAAAATTTTCCTACGCACACGCAAGATCATGGTGATGCATAGCAACGAGGGGAGAGACTGATCTACGTACCCTTGTAGATTGCAACGGAAGCGCTAACACAACATAGAGGAAGTAGTCGTACGTCTTCTTCCCGATCCGACTGATCCAAGCACCGTTACTCCGGCACCTTCGAGTTCTTAGCACACGTACAACTCGATGACAATCCCCGGGCTCCGATCCAGCAAAGCTTCGGGGAGGAGTTCCGTCAGCACAACGGCGTGGTGACGATCTTGATGTTCTACCGACGCAGGGCTTCGCCTAAGCACTACAACGATATGATCGAGGTGGAATATGGTGGCAGGGGGCACCGCACACGGCTAAGGAACGATCTCAATGATCAACTTGTGTGTCTAGAGGTGCCCCCTACCCCCGTATATAAAGGATCCAAGGGGGAGGGCTGGCCGGCCAAGGAGGAGGGCGCATGAGGAGTCCTACTCCTACCGGGAGTAGGACTCCCCCCCTCAATCCTATTCCTAATAGGATTCCGAGAGAGAGAGAGAGAGAGAGAGAGAGAGAGAAGGGGGCCGGCCACCTCTCCTAGTCCTAATAGGACTAGGGGAGGGGGGAGGCGCGCAGCCCACCTTGGGCTGCCCCTTTCACCTTTCCACCAAGGCCCAACAAGGCCCATATGGTTCCCGGGGGGTTCCGGTAACCTCCCGGTAGTCCGGTAAAATCCTGATTTCACCCGGAACACTTCCGATGTCCAAACATAGGCTTCCAATATATCAATCTTTATGTCTCGACCATTTCGAGACTCCTTGTCGTGTCCGTGATTACATCCGGGACTCCGAAGAACCTTCGGTACATCAAAATGCCTAAACTCATAATAACTGTCATCGTAACGTTAAGCGTGCGGACCCTACGGTTCGAGAACAATGTAGACATGACCGAGACACGTCTCCGGTCAATAACCAATAGCGGGACCTGGATGCCCATATTGGCTCCTACATATTCTACGAAGATCTTTATCGGTCAGACCGCATAACAACATACGTTGTTCCCTTTGTCATCGGTATGTTACTTGCCCGAGATTCGATCGTCGGTATCCAATACCTAGTTCAATCTCGTTACCGGCAAGTCTCTTTACTCGTTCTGTAATACATCATCTCGCAACTAACTCATTAGTTGCAATGCTTGCAAGGCTTGTGTAATGTGCATTACCGAGAGGGCCCAGAGATACCTCTCCGACAATCGGAGTGACAAATCCTAATCTCGAAATACGCCAACCCAACATCTACCATTGGAGACACCTGTACTACTCCTTTATAATCACCCAGTTACGTTGTGACGTTTGGTAGCACCCAAAGTTTTCCTCCGGCAAACGGGAGTTGCATAATCTCATAGTCATAGGAACATGTATAAGTCATGAAGAAAGCAATAGCAACATACTAAACGATCGAGTGCTAAGCTAATGAAATGGGTCATGTCAATCAGATCATTCAACTAATGATGTGACCTCGTTAATCAAATAACAACACATTGTTCATGGTCAGGAAACTTAACCATCTTTGATTAACGAGCTAGTCAAGTAGAGGCATACTAGTGACACTCTGTTTGTCTATGTATTCACACATGTATTATGTTTCCGGTTAATACAATTCTAGCATGAATAATAAACATTTATCATGATATAAGGAAATAAATAATAACTTTATTATTGCCTCTAGGGCATATTTCCTTCAGTCTCCCACTTGCACTAGAGTCAATAATCTAGATTACACAGTAATGATTCTAACACCCATGGAGCCTTGGTGCTGATCATGTTTTGCTCGTGGAAGAGGCTTAGTCAACAGGTCTGCAACATTCAGATCCGTATGTATCTTGCATATCTCTATGTCTCCCACCTGGACTAGATCCCGGATGGAATTGAAGCGTCTCTTGATGTGTTTGGTCCTTTTGTGAAATCTGGATTCCTTTGCCAAAGCAATTGCACCAGTATTGTCACAAAAGATTTTCATTGGACCCGATGCACTAGGTATGACACCTAGATCGGATATGAACTCCTTCATCCAGACTCCTTCATTCGCTGCTTCCGAAGCAGTTATGTACTCCGCTTCACATGTAGATCCCGCTACGACGCTTTGTTTAGAACTGCACCAACTGACAGCTCCACCGTTTAAAGTAAACACGTATCCAGTTTGTGATTTAGAATCATCCGGATCAGTGTCAAAGCTTGCATTAACGTAACCTCTTACGGTGAGCTCTTTGTCACCTCCATATACGAGAAACATATCCTTAGTCCTTTTTAGGTATTTCAGGATGTTCTTGACCGCTGTCCAGTGATCCACTCCTGGATTACTTTGGTACCTCCCTGCTAAACTTATAGCAAGGCACACATCAGGTCTGGTACACAGCATTGCATACATGATAGAGCCTATGGCTGAAGCATAGGGAACATCTTTCATTTTTTCTCTATCTTCTGCAGTGGTCGGGCATTGAGTCTGACTCAACTTCACACCTTGTAACACAGGCAAGAACCCTTTCTTTGCTTGATCCATTTTGAACTTCTTCAAAATCTTGTCAAGGTATGTGCTTTGTGAAAGTCCAATTAAGCGTCTTGATCTATCTCTATAGATCTTAATGCCCAATATGTAAGCAGCTTCACCGAGGTCTTTCATTGAAAAACTCTTATTCAAGTATCCCTTTATGCTATCCAGAAATTCTATATCATTTCCAGTCAGCAATATGTCATCCACATATAATATCAGAAATGCTACAGAGCTCCCACTCACTTTCTTGTAAATACAGGCTTCTCCAAAAGTCTGTATAAAGCCAAATGCTTTGATCACACTATCAAAGCGTTTATTCCAACTCCGAGATGCTTGCACCAGTCCATAAATGGATCGCTGGAGTTTGCACACTTTGTTAGCTCCCTTTGGATCGACAAAACCTTCCGGTTGCATCATATACAACTCTTCTTCTAGAAATCCATTCAGGAATGCAGTTTTGACATCCATCTGCCATATTTCATAATCATAAAACGCGGCAATTGCTAACATGATTCGGACAGACTTAAGCATCGCTACGGGTGAGAAGGTCTCATCATAGTCAACCCCTTGAACTTGTCGAAAACCTTTTGCAACAAGTCGAGCTTTATAGACAGTAACATTACCGTCAGCGTCAGTCTTTTTCTTGAAGATCCATTTATTCTCAATTGCTTTCCGATCATAGGGCAAGTCAACCAAAGTCCATACTTTGTTTTCATACATGGATCCCATCTCAGATTTCATGGCTTCAAGCCACTTTGCGGAATCTGGGCTCACCATCGCTTCTTCATAGTTCGTAGGTTCATCATGATCTAGTAGCATGACTTCCAGAACTGGATTACCGTACCACTCTGGCGTGGATCTTGCTCTGGTTGATCTACGAGGTTCAGTAGTATCTTGTTCTGAAGTTTCATGATCATTATCATTAACTTCCTCACTTATTGGTGTAGGTGTCGCAGAAACAGTTTTCTGTGATGTACTACTTTCTAATAAGGGAGCGGGTACAGTTACCTCATCAAGTTCTACTTTCCTCCCACTCACTTCTTTCGAGAGAAACTCCTTCTCAAGAAAGTTTCCGAATTTAGCAACAAAAGTCTTGCCTTCGGATCTGTGATAGAAGGTGTATCCAATAGTTTCCTTTGGATATCCTATGAAGACACATTTCTCCGATTTGGGTTCGAGCTTATCAGGTTGAAGCTTTTTCACATAAGCATCGCCACCCCAAACTTTCAGAAACGACAACTTTGGTTTCTTGCCAAACCATAGTTCATAAGGCGTCGTCTCAACGGATTTTGATGGTGCCCTATTTAACATGAATGCGGCCGTCTCTAGAGCGTATCCCCAAAACGATAGCGGTAAATCAGTAAGAGACATCATAGGTCGCACCATATCTAGTAAAGTACGATTACGACGTTCGGACACACCATTACGCTGTGGTGTTCCGGGTGGCGTGAGTTGCGAAACTATTCCACAATTTTTCAAATGTACACCAAACTCATAACTCAAATATTCTCCTCCACGATCAGATCGTAGAAACTTTATTTTCTTGTTACGGTGATTTTCCACTTCACTCTGTAATTCTGTGAACTTTTCAAATGTTTCAGACTTATGTTTCATTAAGTAGATACACCTATATCTGCTTAAATCATCTGTGAAGGTGAGAAAATAACGACATCCGCCACGAGCCTCAATATTCATCGGACCGCATACATCTGTATGTATGATTTCCAACAAATCTGTTGCTCTCTCCATAGTACCGGAGAATGGTGTTTTAGTCATCTTGCCCATGAGGCACGGTTCGCAAGTACCAAGTGATTCATAATCAAGTGGTTCCAAAAGTCCATCAGTATGGAGTTTCCTCATGCGCTTTACACCGATATGACCTAAACGGTAGTGCCACAAATAGGTTGCACTATCATTATCAACTCTGCATCTTTTGGCTTCTACATTATGAATATGTGTATCACTACTATCGAGATTTAACAAGAATAGACCACTCTTTAAGGGTGCATGACCATAAAAGATATTACTCATATAAATAGAACAACCATTATTCTCTGATTTAAATGAATAACCGTCTCGCATTAAACAAGATCCAGATATAATGTTCATGCTCAACGCTGGCACCAAATAACAATTATTTAGGTCTAATATTAATCCCGAAGGTAGATGTAGAGGTAGCGTGCCGACCGCGATCACATCGACTTTGGAACCGTTTCCCACGCGCATCGTCACCTCGTCCTTAGCTAATCTTTGCTTAATCCGTAGTCCCTGTTTCGAGTTGCAAATATTAGCAACAGAACCAGTATCAAATACCCAGGTGCTACTGCGAGCATTAGTAAGGTACACATCAATAACATGTATATCACATATACCTTTGTTCACCTTGCCATCCTTCTTATCCGCCAAATACTTGGGGCAGTTCCGCTTCCAGTGACCAGTCTGCTTGCAGTAGAAGCACTCAGTTTCAGGCTTAGGTCCAGACTTGGGCTTCTTTTCCTGAGCAGCAACTTGCTTGCTGTTCTTCTTGAAGTTCCCCTTCTTCTTCCCTTTGCCCTTTTTCTTGAAACTAGTGGTCTTGTTAACCATCAACACTTGATGCTCCTTCTTGATTTCTACCTCCGCAGCTTTTAGCATTGCGAAGAGCTCGGGAATAGTCTTGTTCATCCCTTGCATATTATAGTTCATCACGAAGCTCTTGTAGCTTGGTGGCAGTGATTGGAGAATTCTGTCAATGACGCAATCATCTGGAAGACTAACTCCCATCTGAATCAAGTGATTGTTATACCCAGACATTTTGAGTATATGCTCACTGACTGAACTGTTCTCCTCCATCTTGCAGCTATAGAACTTATTGGAGACTTCATATCTCTCAATCCGGGCATTTGCTTGAAATATTAACTTCAACTCCTGGAACATCTCATATGCTCCATGACGTTCAAAACGTCGTTGAAGTCCCGATTCTAAGCCGTAAAGCATGGCACACTGAACTATCGAGTAGTCATCAGCTTTGCTCTGCCGGATGTTCATAACATCTGGTGTTGCTCCAGCAGCAGGCCTGGCACCCAGCGGTGCTTCCAGGACGTAATTCTTCTGTGCAGCAATGAGGATAATCCTCAAGTTACGGACCCAGTCCGTGTAATTGCTACCATCATCTTTCAACTTTGCTTTCTCAAGGAACGCATTAAAATTCAATGGAACAACAGCACGAGCCATCTATCTGCAATCAACATAAACAAGCAAGATACTATCAGGTACTAAGTTCATGATAAATTTAAGTTCAATTAATCATATTACTTAAGAACTCCCACTTAGATAGACATCCCTCTAATCCTCTAAGTGATCACGTGATCCAAATCAACTAAACCATGTCCGATCATCACGTGAGATGGAGTAGTTTCATCGGTGAACATCATTATGTTGATCATATCTACTATATGATTCACGCTCGACCTTTCGGTCTCCGTGTTCCGAGGCCATATCTGTATATGCTTGGCTCGTCAAGTATAACCTGAGTATTCCGCGTGTGCAACTGTTTTGCACCCGTTGTATTTGAACGTAGAGCCTATCACACCCGATCATCACGTGGTGTCTCAGCACGAAGAACTTTCACAACGGTGCATACTCAGGGAGAACACTTCTTCATAATTTAGTGAGAGATCATCTTATAATGCTACCTTCAATCAAAGCAAGATAAGATGCATAAAAGATAAACATCACATGCAATCAATATAAGTGATATGATATGGCCATCATCATCTTGTGCTTGTGATCTCCATCTCCGAAGCACCGTTATGATCACCATCGTCACCGGTGCGACACCTTGATCTCCATCGTAGCATCGTTGTCGTCTCGCCAATCTTATGCTTCCACGACTATCACTACCGCTTAGTAATAAAGTAAAGCATTATATCGCGATTGCATTGCATACAATAAAGCGACAACCATATGGCTCCTGCCAGTTGCCGATAACTTGGTTACAAAACGTGATCATCTCATACAATAAAATTTAGCATCATGCCTTGACCATATCACATCACAACATGCCCTGCAAAAACAAGTTAGACGTCCTCTACTTTGTTGTTGCAAGTTTTACGTGGCTGCTACGGGCTTTAAGTAAGAACCAATCTCATCTACGCATCAAAACCACAACGATAGTTTGTCAAATAGACTCCGTTTTAACCTTCTCAAGGACCGGGCGTAGCCATACTCGGTTCAACTAAAGTTGGAGAGGCAGTCGCCCGCAAGCCATCTATGTGCAAAGCACGTCGAGGGAACCAGTCTCGCGTAAGCGTACGCGTAAGGTTGGTCCGGGTCGTCTCGTCCAACAATACCGCCGAACCAAAGTATGACATGCTGGTAGGCAGTATGACTTATATCGTCCACAACTCACTTGTGTTCTACTCGTGCACATAACATCAAACCATAAAACCAGGCTCGGATGCCACTGTTGCGGAACGTAGTAATTTCAAAATTTTCCTACGCACACGCAAGATCATGGTGATGCATAGCAACGAGGGGAGAGACTGATCTACGTACCCTTGTAGATCGCAATGGAAGCATTGACACAACATAGAGGAAGTAGTCGTACGTCTTCTTCCCGATCCGACCGATCCAAGCACCGTTACTCCGGAACCTCCGAGTTCTTAGCACACGTACAGCTCGATGACAATCCCCGGGCTCCGATCCAGCAAAGCTTCGGGGAGGAGTTCCGTCAGCACAACGGCGTGGTGACGATCTTGGTGTTCTACCGACGCAGGGCTTCGCCTAAGCACTACAACGATATGATCGAGGTGGAATATGGTGGCAGGGGGCACCGCACACGGCTAAGGAACGATCTCAATGATCAACTTGTGTGTCTAGAGGTGCCCCCTGCCCCCGTATATAAAGGATCCAAGGGGGAGGGCTGGCTGGCCAAGGAGGAGGGCGCAGGAGGAGTCGTACTCCTACCGGGAGTAGGACTCCCCCCCTCAATCCTATTCCTAATAGGATTCCGAGAGAGAGAGAGAGAGAGAGAGAGAGAGAGAGAGAGAGAGAGAGAGAGAGAGAGAGAGAGAGAGAGAGAGAGAAGGGGGCCGGCCACCTCTCCTAGTCCTAATAGGACTAGGGGAGGGGGGAGGCGCGCAGCCCACCTTGGGCTGCCCCTTTCACCTTTCCACCAAGGCCCAACAAGGCCCATATGGTTCCCGGGGGGTTCGGGTAACCTCCCGGTAATCCGGTAAAATCCCGATTTCACCCGGAACACTTCCGATGTCCAAACATAGGCTTCCAATATATCAATCTTTATGTCTCGACCATTTCGAGACTCCTCGTCATGTCCGTGATCACATCCGGGACTCCGAACAACCTTCGGTACATCAAAATGCATAAACTCATAATAACTGTCATCGTAACGTTAAGCGTGCGGACCCTACGGTTCGAGAACAATGTAGACATGACCGAGACACGTCTCCGGTCAATAACCAATAGCGGGACCTGGATGCCCATATTGGCTCGTACATATTCTACGAAGATCTTTATCGGTCAGACCGCATAACAACATACGTTGTTCCCTTTGTCATCGGTATGTCACTTGCCCGAGATTCGATCGTCGGTATCCAATACCTAGTTCAATCTCATTACCGGCAAGTCTCTTTACTCGTTCTGTAATACATCATCTCGCAACTAACTCATTAGTTGCAATGCTTGCAAGGCTTGTGTAATGTGCATTACCGAGAGGGCCCAGAGATACCTCTTCGACAATCGGAGTGACAAATCCTAATCTCGAAATACGCCAACCCAACATCTACCATTGGAGACACCTGTAGTACTCCTTTATAATCACCCAGTTACGTTGTGACGTTTGGTAGCACCCAAAGTGTTCCTCCGGCAAACGGGAGTTGCATAATCTCATAGTCATAGGAACATGTATAAGTCATGAAGAAAGCAATAGCAACATACTAAACGATCGAGTGCTAAGCTAATGAAATGGGTCATGTCAATTAGATCATTCAACTAATGATGTGACCTCGTTAATCAAATAACAACACATTGTTCATGGTCAGGAAACTTAACCATCTTTGATTAACGAGCTAGTCAAGTAGAGGCATACTAGTGACACTCTGTTTGTCTATGTATTCACACATGTATTATGTTTCCGGTTAATACAATTCTAGCATGAATAATAAACATTTATCATGATATAAGGAAATAAATAATAAATTTATTATTGCCTCTAGGGCATATTTCCTTCAAAGAATTCATTCCAGAACATGAAGAACATCTAGCTAATGCACCTGAAGAAAATACTGAAGAAAATGGTGCTGAAGAAAATGTTGATCAAATTCATCAACGACAACCAGCTCATCCTCGCATTGCAAAATAAGTGCAAGTGGAACAGATCATCAATGACATTAAAGCGCCAGGTCCTCTCACACGCTCAAAAGCTTCACATTTATCTAACTTTTGTGGGAACTATGCTTTTGTCTCTATCACAGAGCCCACCAAGGTAGATGAAGCATTTCTGGAGCCTGATTGGATTCAGGCCATGCAAGAAGAATTACATTAGTTCGAGCTCAACAACGTCTGGGAACTGGCGTCCAGATCCTCGCAAGCACAATATCATTGGCACAAAGTGGATCTATCACAACAAGCAAGACGAAAATGGCCTTGTGGTAAGGAATAAGACACGGCTTGTAGCTCAAGGCTACACACAGGTTGAAGGAATTGATTTCGATGAAACTTTTGCACCTGTTGCTAGACTTGAGGATATTCGCATATTACTTGCTTATGCTAACCATCATGATCTCACTTTATATCAAATGGATGTGAAAAGTGCATTCCTCAGTGGTAAGCTTGAGGAAGAAGTATATGTTGCTCAACCCCCAGGTTTGGAAGATCCAAAGAATCCTGACAAAGTCTTCAGACTCAATAAGGCCCTCTATGGCCTCAAGCAGGCCCCACGGGTGTGGTATGATACTTTGAAGGAATTCCTTATGAAGAAAGGCTTCAAACCCGGTTCACTCGACCCTACTCTTTTCACTAAATCTTATGAAGGTGAATTGTTTGTGTGCCAAATATATGTTGATGATATTATCTTTGGCTGTACTGACCAACGTTATAGTGATGAATTTGCCTATATGATGAGTGAAGAATATCAAATGTCTATGATGGGAGAATTGAAATTCTTCTTAGGTCTTCAAATTCGTCAACAACGCAATGGCATATTCAAATCTTAGGAGAAATACCTCAAGGATGTACTGAGGAAATTCGGCATGCAAGATTGCAAAGGCGTCAAAATTCCTATGCCCACAAATGGCCATATGTGCACTAATGAGAATGGTATTGAGTTCGATCATAAGGTATACCGCTCCATGATTGGTTCTTTATTGTACTTATGTGCATCTAGGCCAGATATAATGCTTAGTGTTTGCATGTGTGCCCGATTTCAAGCTACACCGAAGGAATCACACCATAAGGTTGTGAAGCATATTCTTCGATATCTAGCTCACACACCAACACTTGGATTATGGTACCCCAAGGGCTCGGCTTTGATCTCATCGGATATTCTGACTCTGACTATGCTGGTGATCATGTGGACCGCAAGTCAACATCTGGTACATGTCAATTCCTCGGACGATCTTTGGTCTATTGGTTGATATGTCTCCGTCGTATCTACTTTTCCAAACACTTTTGCCCTTGTTTTGGACTCTAACTTGCATGATTTGAATGGAACTAACCCGGACTGACATTGTTTTCAGCAGAATTACCATGGTGTTATTTATGTGCAGAAACAAACGTTCCCGGAATGACCTGAAACTTCACGGAGCAACTTTTTGGAAAATATAAAAAATACCTACAAAAGATGAAGGCCAGGGGGCCCACCACCTGTCCACGAGGGTGGGGGCACGCCTGCCCCCCTAGGGCGCGCCCCCTACCTCGTGGGCCCCTGGTGCCTCTCCGACTCCAACTCCAACTCTATATATTGTTTTTCAGGGAGAAAAAAATCAGAGAGAAGAATTCATCATGTTTTACGATACGGAGCCGCCGCCAAGCCCTAAAACCTCTCGGGAGGGCTGTTCTGGAGTCCGTTCGGGGCTCCGGAGAGGGGAATCCGTCGCCATCGTCATCATCAACCATCCTCCATCACCAATTTCATGATGCTCACCGCCATGCGTGAGTAATTCCATTGTAGGCTTGCTGGACGGTGATGGGTTGGATGGGATCTATCATGTAATCGAGTTAGTTTTGTTAGGGTTTGATCCCTATTATCCACTATGTTCTGAGATTGATGTTGCTATGACTTTGCTATGCTTAATGCTTGTCACTAGGGCCCGAGTGCCATGATTTCAGATCTAAACCTATTATGTTTTCATCAATATATGAGTGTTCTTGATCCTATCTTGCAAGTCTATAGTCACCAATTATGTGTTATGATCCGTTAACCCCGAAGTGACAATAATCGGGATACTTACCGGTGATGACCGTAGTTTGAGGAGTTCATGTATTCACTATGTGTTAATGCTTTGTTCTGGTACTCTATTAAAAGGAGGCCTTAATATCCCTTAGTTTCCGTAAGGACCCCGCTGCCACGGGAGGGTAGGACAAAAGATGTCATGCAAGTTCTTTTCCATAAGCACATATGACTATGTTCGGAATACATGCCTACATTATATCAATGAACTGGAGCTAGTTCTGTGTCACCCTAGGTTATGGCTGTTACATGATGAACCGCATCCGGCATAATTCTCTATCACTGATCCATTGTCTATGAGCTTTCCATATATTGTTCTTCTCTTATTTACTTTCCCGTTGCTATTGCTATCATCACTAAAAAATACCAAAAACATTACTTTTACTACTGTTACCTTTTGTTACCATTACCACTGCTATCATATTACTATGCTACCAAATACTTTGCTGTAGATACTAAGTTTCTAGGTGTGGTTGAATTGACAACTCAGCTGCTAATACTTGAGAGTATTATTTGGCTCCCCTTGTGTCGAATCAATAAATTAGGGTTGAATACTTTACCCTCAAAAACTGTTGCGATCCCCTATACTTGTGGGTTATCAAGACTATTTTCTGGCGTCGTTGCCAGGGAGCATAGCTCTATTATTTGAGTCACTTGGGATTTATATCTGCTTATCATTATGAAGAACTTGAAAGATCCAAGAACCAAGATTTATCCTTCAACTACGAGGGGAGGTAAGGAACTGCCATCTAGCTCTGCACTTGATTCACCTTCTATTTTGAGTAAGCTTGCGACACCTAAACCTGCTTCTGCTATTCGTTCTGATATGTCGCATGTTATTGATGATGCTACTTATGCTATACATGATACTTATGATGAAACTACTTCTATGCTTGATACTACCGTGCCACTTGGTGAATTTCTTGATGAACAACTTGCTAGGGCTAGAGAGATTGAAAATATTGAATCTGACAATACTGATAAAAGTGATGATGAAGAATCACTTGTTATTCCTGAGGGTTATGTTTTTGATCAAGAAGCCTCTTTAGCTATTTTAGCTTGCAAAGATAGATACGAACTTAAGAGGTTATTAGCTAAATGGAACAAGCAATCTCTAAACGCTAGAATGAAACCTGACACTGCTTTTGCTACTTCACCTATCCGTGTTACCGATAAGGATTATGAATTCTCTGTTGATCTTGATATAATTACTTTGGTTGAATCTGATCCTTTTCATGGCCATGAATCCGAAACTGTTGTGGCACATCTTATTAAATTAAATTATATAGCCACCCTGTTCACTAATGATAGGAGAACTCGTTACTTTTATATCCTTAAAATATTTTCATTCTCATTAAAGGGTGATGCTAAGATATGGTTTAATTCTCTTGATCCTGGTTGTGTGCGTAGTCCCCAGGATATGATTTATTACTTCTCTGCTAAATATTTCCCTGCTCATAAAAACAAGCTGCTTTAAGGGATATATATAATTTTCTGCAAATTAAAGAAGAGAGTCTCCCACAAGCTTGGGGGAGGCTTCTCCAATTACTTAATGTTTTTCCTGATCATCCTCTTAAGAAACATGAAATACTTGATATCTTTTATAATGGACTAACCGATGCTTCCAGAGATTACCTGGATAGTTGTGCTGGTTCTGTTTTCAGGGAAAGAACGCCGGATGAAGCTGAAATTCTATTGAATAATATGTTGACAAATGAAAATAATTGGACACCTCCGGAGCCAATTCCTGAGCCTATTCCTAAACCAACTCCGAAGAAGAGGGGTATTCTATTTCTCAGTCCTAAAGATATGCAAGAGGCAAATAAATCTATGAAATAAAAAGGTATTAAAGGTGAAGATGTTAAGAATTTACCTCCTATTGAAGAAATACACGGTCTTAATTTACCGCCTGTTGAAGAAACATATGATCTTAATCCTTTACCTATTGAAGAAACTCATGGTCTTGATAACCCGACACGGGTAGTAAAGGTAAATTCTCTCTATAGATATGATAAAGCTGAAATCCCATTTACTAAGTTTGCTAGCCCATGCTTAGATGAGTTTGATAAATTTATGGCTAAGCAAGAAGACTTTAATGCCTATTTTGGTAGACAATTGAAATACAATTCAAATATGCTTGAACACTTGGGTGATTATATGGCTAATGTCAAAGGTGAACTTAAACTTATTAGTAAACATGCTTCTGAAGGAAATATGCCCTAGAGGCAATAATAAAGTTATTATTTATTTCCTTATATCATGATAAATGTTTATTATTCATGCTAGAATTGTATTAACCGGAAACATAATACATGTGTGAATACATAGACAAACTGAGTGTCACTAGTATGCCTCTACTTGACTAGCTCGTTAATCAAAGATGGTTATGTTTCCTAACCATGGACAAAGAGTTGTTATTTTATTAACAGGATCACATCATTAGTTGAATGATCTGATTGACATGACCCATTCCATTAGCTTAGCACCCGATCGTTTAGTATGTTGCTATTGCTTTCTTCGTGACTTATACATGTTCCTATGACTATGAGATTATGCAACTCCCGTTTGCCGGAGGAACACTTTGTGTGCTACCAAACGTCACAACGTAACTGGGTGATTATAAAGGAGCTCTACAGGTGTCTCCAATGGTAGATGTTGGGTTGGCGTATTTCGAGAATAGGATTTGTCACTCCGATTGTCGGAGAGGTATCTCTGGGCCCTCTCGGTAATACACATCACTGAAGCCTTGCAAGCAATGCAACCAATGAGTTAGTTGAGGGATGATGTATTACGGAACGAGTAAAGAGACTTGCCGGTAACGAGATTGAACTAGGTATTGGATACCGACGATCGAATCTCGAGCAAGTAACATACCAATGACAAAGGGAACAACGTATGTTGTTATGCGGTCTGACTGATAAAGATCTTCGTAGAATATGTAGGAACCAATAAGGGCATCCAGGTCCCACTAATGGTTATTGACCGGAGATGTGTCTCAGTCATGTCTACATTGTTCTCGAACCGTAGGGTCCGCACGCTTAACGTTACGATGACAGTTATTATGAGTTTATGCATCTTGATGTACCGAAGGTTGTTCGGAGTCCCGGATGTGATCGCGGACATGACAAGGAGTCTCGAAATGGTCGAGACATAAAGATTGATATATTGGAAGCCTATGTTTGGACATCGGAAGTGTTCCGGGTGAAATCGGGATTTTACCGGATTACCGGGAGGTTACCGGAACCCCCCGGGAGCCATATGGGCCTTATTGGGCTTTAGTGGAAAGGTGAAAGGGGCTGCCATGATGGGCTGCGCGCCTCCCCCTCCCCTAGTCCTATTAGGACTAGGAGAGGTGGACGGCCACCTCTCTCTCTCTTTCCCCCTTGGGAATCCTGCTTGGAATAGAATTGGGGGGGGGGGGAGTCCTACTCCCGGTAGGAGTAGGACTCCTCCTGCGCCCTCCTCTTGGCCGGCCAGCCCCTCCCCCTTGGATCCTTTATATACGGGGGCAGGGGGCACCTCTAGACACACAAGTTGATCATTGAGATTGTTCCTTAGCCGTGTGTGGTGCCCCCTGCCACCATATTCCACCTCGATAATACCGTTGTAGTGCTTAGGCGAAGCCCTGCGTCGGTAGTACATCAAGATCGTCACCACGCCGTCGTGCTGACGGAACTCCTCCCCGAAGCTTTGCTGCATCGGAGCCTGGGGATCGTCATCGAGTTGTGCGTGTGCTAAGAACTCGGAGGTGCCGGAGTAACGGTGCTTGGATCGGTCGGATCGGGAAGAAGACGTACGACTACTTCCTCTACGTTGTGTCAACGCTTCCGTTGCGATCTACAAGGGTACGTCGATCAGACTCTCCCCCTCGTTGCTATGCATCACCATGATCTTGCGTGTGCGTAGGAAATTTTTTGAAATTACTACGTTCCCCAACAATGGCATCCGAGCCTAGGTTTTATGGTTTGATGTTATTTGCACGAGTAGAACACAAGTGAGTTGTGGGCGATACAAGTCATACTGCCTACCAGCATGTCATACTTTGGTTCAGCGGTATTGTTGGACGAGACGACCCGGACCAACATTACGCGTACGCTTACGCGAGACCGGTTCCCTCGACGTGCTTTGCACATAGATGGCTTGCGGGCGACTGTCTCTCCAACTTTAGTTGAACCGAGTGTGGCTATGCCCGGTCCTTGAGAAGGTTAAAACGGAGTCTATTAGACAAACTATCGTTGTGGTTTTGATGCGTAGGTGAGATTGGTTCTTGCTTAAGCCCGTAGCAGCCACGTAAAACATGCAACAACAAAGTAGAGGACGTCTAACTTGTTTTTGCAGGGAATGTTGTGATGTGATATGGTCAAGACATGATGCTAAATTTTATTGTATGAGATGATCATGTTTTGTAACCGAGTTATCGGCAACTGGCAAGAGCCATATGGTTGTCGCTTTATTGTATGCAATGCAATCGCGATGCAATGCTTTACTTTATCATAAGCGGTAGCGATAGTCGTGGAAGCATAAGATTGGCGAGATGACAATGATGCTACGATGGAGATCAATGTGTCGTGCCGGTGACGATGGTGATCATGACGGTGCTTCGGAGATGGAGATCACAAGCACAAGATGATGATGGCCATATCATATCACTTATATTGATTGCATGTGATGTTTATCTTTTATGCATCTTATCTTGCTTTGATTGACGGTAGCATTATAAGATGATCTCTCACTAAATTATCAAGAAGTGTTCTCCTTGAGTATGCACTGTTGCCAAAGTTCGTCGTGCCCAGACACCACGTGATGATCGGGTGTGATAAGCTCTACGTCCATCTACAACGGGTGCAAGCCAGTTTTGCACACGCAGAATACTCAGGTTAAACTTGACGAGCCTAGCATATGCAGATATGGCCTCGGAACACGGAGACCGAAAGGTCGAGTGTGAATCATATAGTAGATATGATCAACATAATGATGTTCACCATTGAAAACTAATCCATTTCACGTGATGATCGGTTATGGTTTAGTTGATTTGGATCACGTGATCACTTAGAGGATTAGAGGGATGTCTATCTAAGTGGGAGTTCTTAAGTAATATGATTAATTGAACTTTAATTTATCATGAACTTAGTCCTGGTAGTATTAGCATATCTATGTTGTAGATCAATAGCTCGCGTTGTTGCTTTCATATGTCTATTTTGATATGTTCCTAGAGAAAATTGATTTGAAAGATGTTAGTAGCAATGATGCGGATTGGATCCGTGATCTGAGGTTTATCCTCATTGCTGCACAGAAGAATTATGTCCTTGATGCACCGCTAGGTGACAGACCTATTGCAGGAGCAGATGCAGACGTTATGAACGTTTGGCTAGCTCAATATGATGACTACTTGATAGTTTAAGTGCACCATGCTTAACGGCTTACAATCGGGACTTCAAAGACGTTTTGAACGTCATGGACCATATGAGATGTTCCAGGAGTTGAAGTTAATATTTCAAGCAAATACCCGAGTTGAGAGATATGAAGTCTCTAACAAGTTCTATAGCTAAAAGATGGAGGAGAATCGCTCAACTAGTGAGCATGTGCTCAGATTGTCTGGGTACTACAATCGCTTGAATCAAATGGGAGTTAATCTTCCAGATAAGATAGTGATTGACACAATTCTCTAGTCACCATCACCAAGTTAGTAGAACTTCGTGATGAACTATAATATGCAAGGGATAACGGAAACAACTCCCAAGCTCTTCGTGATGCTGAAATCAACGAAGGTAGAAATCAAGAAAAACATCAAGTGTTGATGGTTGACAAGACCACTAGTTTCAAGAAAAGGGCAGAGGGAAGAAGGGGAACTTCAAGAAGAACAGAAAGTAAGTTGCTGCTCAAGTGAAGAAGCCCAAGTCTGGTCCTAAGCCTGAGACTAAGTGCTTCTACTGCAAAGGGACTTGTCACTGGAAGCGGAACTACCCCAAGTGATTGGCAGATAAGAAGGATGGCAAGGTGAACATAAGTATATTTGATATACATGTTATTGATGTGTACTTTACTAGTGTTTATAGCAACCCCTCAGTATTTGATACTAGTTCAGTTTCTAAGATTAGTAACTCGAAACGGGAGTTGCAGAATAAACAGAGACTAGTTAAGGGTGAAGTGACAATGTGTGTTGGAAGTGGTTCCAAGATTAATATGATCATCGTCGCACACTCCCTATAAATTCGGGATTAGTGTTGAACCTAAATAAGTGTTATTTGGTGTTTACGTTGAGCATGAATATGATTTGATCGTGTTTATTGTAATACGGCTATTCATTTAAGTAAGAGAATAAATTGTTGTTCTGTTTACATGAATAAAACCTTATATGGTTACACACCCAATGAAAATAGTTCGTTGGATCTCGATCATAGTGATACACATAATCATAATATTGAAACCAAAAGATGCAAAGTTAATAATGATAGTGCAACTTATTTGTAGCACTGCCGTTTAGGTCATATTGGTGTAAAGCACATGAAGAAACTCCATGCTGATGGGCTTTTGGAATCACTTGATTATGAATCAGTTGATGCTTGCGAACCATGCCTCATGGGCAAGATGACTAAGACTCTGTTCTTCGGAACAATGGAGCGGGCAACAGATTTGTTGGAAATCATACATACTGATGTATGTGGTCCGATGAATATTGAGGTTCGCGATAGGTGTCATTATTTTCTGATCTTCACAGATGATTTGAGCAGATATGACTATATCTACTTGATGAAACATAAGTGTGAAACATTTGAAAAGTTCAAAGAATTTCAGAGTGAAGTGGAGAATCATCGTAACAAGAAAATAAGGCTTCTACGATCTGATCGCGGAGACAAATATTTGAGTTACGAGTTTGGTCTTCAATTAAAACAATGTGGAATGGTTTCACAAATTCATGCCACCGGAACACCACAGCATAATGGTGTGTCCGAACGTCATAGCCGTACTTTATTAGATATAGTGCAAATCTATGATGTTTCTTACCGATTTACCACTATCGTTTTTGAGGTTATGCATTAAAGACAGCTGCATTCACGTTAAAAAGGGGCACCATCTAAGTCCGTTGAGACGACACAATCTGAACTGTGGTTTAGCAAGAAACCAAAGTTGTCGTTTCTTAAAGTTTGGGGTTGTGATGCTTATGTGAAAAAGTTTCATACTGATAAGCTCAAAACCAAATCGGAGAAACATGTCTTCATAGGATACCCAAAAGGAGACTGTTGGGTACACCTTCTATCACAGATCCTAAGGCAAGACATTCGTTGCTTATAATGGATCCTTTCTTGAGAAGGAGTTTCTCTCGAAAGAAGTGAGTGGGAGGAAAGTAGAACTTGATAAGGTAATTGTACCTTCTCCCTTATTGGAAAGTAGTTCATCACAGAAATCTGTTACTATGACTACTACACCAATTAGTGAGGAAGCTAATGATGTGTAGGAAATATGCCCTAGAGGCAATAATAAAGTTATTATTTATTTCCTTATATCATGATAAATGTTTATTATTCATGCTAGAATTGTATTAACCGGAAACATAATACATGTGTGAATACATAGACCAACAGAGTGTCACTAGTATGCCTCTACTAGACTAGCTCGTTAATCAAAGATGGTTATGTTTCCTAACCATGAACAAAGAGTTGTTATTTGATTAACGAGGTCACATCATTAGTTGAATGATCTGATTGACATGACCCATTCCATTAGCTTAGCACCCGATCGTTTAGTATGTTGCTATTGCTTTCTTCATGACTTATACATGTTCCTATAACTATGAGATTATGCAACTCCCGTTTACCGGAGGAACACTTTGGGTACTACCAAACGTCACAACGTAACTGGGTGATTATAAAGGAGTACTACAGGTGTCTCCAATGGTAGATGTTGGGTTGGCGTATTTCGAGATTAGGATTTGTCACTCCGATTGTCGGAGAGGTATCTCTGGGCCCTCTCGGTAATACACATCACATAAGCCTTGCAAGCACTGCAACTAATATGTTAGTTGTGAGATGATGTATTACGGAACGAGTAAAGAGACTTGCCAGTAACGAGATTGAACTAGGTATTGGATACCGACGATCGAATCTCGGGCAAGTAACATACCGATGACAAAGGGAACAACGTATGTTGTTATGCGGTCTGACCGATAAAGATCTTCGTAGAATATGTAGGAGCCAATATGGGCATCCAGGTCCCGCTATTGGTTATTGACCGGAGACGTGTCTCGGTCATGTCTACATTGTTCTCGAACCGTAGGGTCCGCACGCTTAACGTTACGATGACAGTTATTATGAGTTTATGCATTTTGATGTACCGAAGGTTGTTCGGAGTCCCGGATGAGATCACGGACATGACGAGGAGTCTCGAAATGGTCGAGACGTAAAGATTGATATATTGGAAGCCTATGTTTGGGTACCGGAAGCGTTCCGGGTGAAATCGGGATTTTTCCGGATTACCGGGAGGGTTACCGGAACCCCCCGGGAGGTAAATGGGCCTATTGGGCCTTAGTGGAAAAGAGAGAAGAGGCAGCCCACACCTGGCCGGCGCCCCCCACCTTTCCCAAGTCCTAATAGGACTAGGAGAGGTGGGCCGGCCCCCTCTTTCTCCTTCTTCCCCAAGAATCCTAGTTGGAATAGGATTGGAGGGAAGGAGTCCTACTCCCGGTGGGAGTAGGACTCCTCCCTGCGCCTCCCACCTGGCCGGCCGAACCCCCTGCCCCTGGCCTTTATATACGGGGGCAGGGGGCACCCCAAGACACACAAGTTAATCACTCCTTAACCGTGTGCGGTGCCCCCTGCCACCAAATTCTACCTCGATCATACCGTTACAGTGCTTAGGCGAAGCCCTGCGTCGGTAGTACATCAAGATCGTCACCACGCCGTCGTGCTGACGGAACTCTTCCTCGACGCTTTGCTGGATCGGAGCCCGAGGAACGTCATCGAGCTGAACGTGTGCTAAGAACTCGGAGGTGCCGGAGTAACGGTGCTTGGATCGGTCGGATCGGGAAGAAGACGTACGACTACTTCCTCTACGTTGTGTGATCGCTTCCGCAGTCGGTCTGCGATGGTACGTAGACAACACTCTCCCCTCTCGTTGCTGTGCATCACCATGATCTTGCGTGTGCGTAGGAAAATTTTAAAATTACTACGTTACCCAACAGTGGCATCCGAGCCAGGTTTTATGGTTTGATGTTATATGCACGAGTAGAACACAAGTGAGTTGTGGGCGATACAAGTCATACTGCCTACCAGCATGTCATATTTTGGTTCGGCGGTATTGTTGGACGAGACGATCCGGACCAACCTTACGCGTACTCTTAAGCGAGACCGGTTCCCTCGACGTGCTTTGCACACAGATGGCTTGCGGAAGACTGTCTCTCCAACTTTAGTTGAACCAAGTGTGACTACGCCCGGTCCTTGAGAAGGTTAAAACGGAGTCTATTTGACGAACTATCGTTGTGGTTTTTGATGCGTAGGTGAGATGAGTTCTTACTTAAGCCCGTAGCAGCCACGTAAAACTTGCAACAACAAAGTAGAGGACGTCTAACTTGTTTTTGCAGGGTATGATGTGATGTGATATGGTCAAGGCATGATGCTGATTTTATTGTATGAGATGATCATGTTTTGTAACCGAGTTATCGGCAACTGGCAGGAGCCATATGGTTGTCGCTTTATTGTATGCAATGCAATCGCGATGTAATGCTTTACTTTATTACTAAGCGGTAGTGATAGTCGTAGAAGCATAAGATTGGCGAGACGACAACGATGCTACGATGGAGATCAAGGTGTTGCGCCGGTGACGATGGTGATCATGACGATGCTTCGGAGATGGAGATCACAAAGCACAAGATGATGATGGCCATATCATATCACTTATATTGATTGCATGTGATGTTTATCCTTTTATGCATCTTATCTTGCTTTGATTGACGGTAGCATTATAAGATGATCTCTCACTAAATTATCAAGAAGTGTTCTCCCTGAGTATGCACCGTTGCAAAAGTTCTTCGTGCTGAGACACCACGTGATGATCGGGTGTGATAGGCTCTACGTTCAAATACAACGGGTGCAAAACAGTTGCACACGCGGAATACTCAGGTTATACTTGACGAGCCAAGCATATACAGATATGGCCTCGGAACACGGAGACCGAAAGGTCGAGCGTGAATCATATAGTAGATATGATCAACATATTGATGTTCACCATTGAAAACTACTCCATCTCATGTGATGATCGGTTATGGTTTAGTTGATTTGGATCACGTGATCACTTAGAGGATTAGAGGGATGTCTATCTAAGTGGGAGTTCTTAAGTAATATGGTTAATTGAACTTAAATTTATCATGAACTTAGTACCTGATAGTATCTTGCTTGTCTATGTTTGATTGTAGATAGATGGCCCGTGGTGTTGTTCCGTTGAATTTTAATGCGTTCCTTGAGAAAGCAAAGTTGAAAGATGATGGTAGCAATTACACGGACTGGGTCCGTAACCTGAGGATTATCCTCATTGCTGCACAGAAGAATTACGTCCTGGAAGCACCGCTGAGTGCCAGGCCTGCTGCAAGAGCAACACCAGAAGTTATGAACATCTGGCAGAGCAAAGCTGATGACTACTCAATAGTTCAGTGTGCCATGCTTTACGGCTTAGAACCGGGACTTCAACGACGTTTTGAACGTCATGGAGCATATAAGATGTTCCAGGAGTTGAAGTTAATATTTCAAGCAAATGCCCGGATTGAGAGATATGAAGTCTCCAATAAGTTCTATAGCTGCAAGATGGAGGAGAACAGTTCCGTCAGTGAGCATATACTCAAAATGTCTGGGTATAATAATCACTTGATTCAATTGGGAGTTACACTTCCGGATGATTGCGTCATTGACAGAATTCTCCAATCACTGCCACCAAGCTACAAGAGCTTTGTGATGAACTATAATATGCAAGGGATGAACAAGACTATTCCCGAGCTCTTCGCTATGCTGAAAGCTGCGGAGGTAGAAATCAAGAAGGAGCATCAAGTGTTGATGGTTAACAAAACCACTAGTTTCAAGAAAAAGGGCAAAGGGAAGAAGAAAGGGAACTTCAAGAAGAACGGCAAGCAAGTTGCTGCTCAAGAGAAGAAACCCAAGTCTGGACCTAAGCCTGAAACTGAGTGCTTCTACTGCAAGCAGACTGGTCACTGGAAGCGGAACTGCCCCAAGTATTTGGCGGATAAGAAGGATGGCAAGGTGAACAAAGGTATATGTGATATACATGTTATTGATGTGTACCTTACTAATGCTCGCAGTAGCACCTGGGTATTTGATACTGGTTCTGTTGCTAATATTTGCAACTCGAAACAGGGACTACAGAATAAGCGGACACTAGCAAAGGACGAGGTGACGATGCGCGTGGGAAACGGTTCCAAAGTCGATGTGATCGCGGTCGGCACGCTACCTCTACATCTACCTTCGGGATTAATATTAGACCTAAATAATTGTTATTTGGTGCCAGCGTTGAGCATGAACATTATATCTGGATCTTGTTTAATGCGAGACGGTTATTCATTTAAATCAGAGAATAATGGTTGTTCTATTTATATGAGTAATATCTTTTATGGTCATGCACCCTTGAAAAGTGGTCTATTCTTATTGAATCTCGATAGTAGTAATACACATATTCATAATGTTGAAACCAAAAGATGCAGAGTTGATAATGATAGTGCAACTTATTTGTGGCACTGCCGTTTAGGTCATATCGGTGTAAAGCGCATGAAGAAACTCCATACTGATGGGCTTTTGGAACCACTTGATTATGAATCACTTGGTACTTGCAAACCGTGCCTCATGGGCAAGATGACTAAAACACCGTTCTCCGGTACTATGGAGAGAACAACAGATTTATTGGAAATCATACATACCGATGTATGTGGTCCGATGAATATTGAGGCTCGTGGCGGATATCGTTATTTTCTCACCTTCACAGATGATTTAAGCAGATATGGGTATATCTACTTAATGAAACATAAGTCTGAAACATTTGAAAAGTTCAAGGAATTTCAGAGTGAAGTTGAAAATCATCGTAACAAGAAAATAAAGTTTCTACGATCTGATCGTGGAGGAGAATATTTGAGTTACGAGTTTGGTGTACATTTGAAAAATTGTGGAATAGTTTCGCAACTCACGCCACCCGGAACACCACAACGTAATGGTGTGTCCGAACGTCGTAATCGTACTTTAATAGATATGGTGCGATCTATGATGTCTCTTACTGATTTACCGCTATCATTTTGGGGTTATGCTTTAGAGACGGCCGCATTCACGTTAAATAGGGCACCATCTAAATCCGTTGAGACGACGCCTTATGAACTATGGTTTGGCAAGAAACCAAAGTTGTCGTTTCTTAAAGTTTGGGGCTGCGATGCTTATGTGAAAAAGCTTCAACCTGATAAGCTCGAACCCAAATCGGAGAAGTGTGTCTTCATAGGATATCCAAAGGAAACTATTGGATACACCTTCTATCACAGATCCGAAGGCAAGACTTTTGTTGCTAAATTCGGAAACTTTCTTGAGAAGGAGTTTCTCTCAAAAGAAGTGAGTGGGAGGAAAGTAGAACTTGACGAGGTAACTGTACCTACTCCATTATTGGGAAATAGTGCATCACAGAAAACTGTTTCTGTGAGAACTACACCAATAAGAGAGGAAGTTAATGATGATGATCATGAAACTTTAGATCAAGATACTACTGTACCTCGTAGATCAACCAGAGTAAGATCCGCACCAGAGTGGTACGGTAATCCTGTTCTGGAAGTCATGCTACTAGATCATGATGAACCTACGAACTATGAAGAAGCGATGGTGAGCCCAGATTCCGCAAAGTGGCTTGAAGCCATGAAATCTGAGATGGGATCCATGTATGAGAACAAAGTATGGACTTTGGTTGACTTGCCCGATGATCGGCAAGCAATTGAGAATAAATGGATCTTTAAGAAAAAGACTGACGCTGATGGTAATGTTACTGTCTACAAAGCTCGACTTGTCGCAAAAGGTTTTCGACAAGTTCAAGGAGTTGACTACGATGAGACTTTCTCACCCGTAGCGATGCTTAAGTATGTCAGAATCATGTTAGCAATTGCCGCATTTTATGATTATGAAATTTGGCAAATGGATGTAAAAACCGCATTCCTGAATGGATTTCTGGAAGAAGAGTTGTATATGATGCAACCCGAAGGTTTTGTCGATCCAAAAGAGGCTAACAAAGTGTGCAAACTCCAGCGATCCATTTATGGACTGGTGCAAGCATCTCGGAGTTGGAATAAACGCTTTGATAGTGTGATCAAAGCATTTGGATTTATACAGACTTTTGGAGAAGCCTGTATTTACAAAGAAAGTGAGTGGGAGCTCTGTAGCATTTCTGATATTATATGTGGATGACATATTACTCATTGGAAATGATATAGAATTTCTGGATAGCATAAAGGGATACTTGAATAAAAGTTTTTCGATGAAAGACCTCGGGGAAGCTGCTTACATATTAGGCATAAAAATCTATAGAGATAGATCAAAACGCTTAATTGGACTTTCACAAAGCACATACCTTGACAAGATTTTGAAGAAGTTCAAAATGGATCAAGCAAAGAAAGGGTTCTTGCCTGTATTACAAGGTATGAAGTTGAGTCAGACTCAATGCCCGACCACTGCAGAAGATAGAGAGAAAATGAAAGATGTTCCCTATGCTTCAGCCATAGGCTCTATCATGTATGCAATGCTGCGTACCAGACCTGATGTGTGCCTTGCTATAAGTTTAGCAGGGAGGTACCAAAGTAATCCAGGAGTGGATCACTGGACAGCGGTCAAGAATATCCTGAAATACCTGAAAAGGACTAAGGATATGTGTCTCGTATATGGAGGTGACAAGGAGCTCACCGTAAGAGGTTACGTTGATGCAAGCTTTGACACTGATCCGAACGATTCTAAATCGCAAACCGGATACGTGTTTACTTTAAACGGTGGAGCTGTCAGTTGGTGCAGTTCTAAACAAAGCGTCGTAGCGGGATCTACATGTGAAGCGGAGTACATAGCTGCTTCGGAAGCAGCGAACGAAGGAGTCTGGATGAAGGAGTTCATATCCGATCTAGGTGTCATACCTAGTGCATCGGGTCCAATGAAAATCTTCTGTGACAATACTGGTGCAATTGCCTTGGCAAAGGAATCCAAATTTCACAAAAGAACCAAACACATCAAGAGACGCTTCAACTCCATCCGGGATTTAATCCAGGTGGGAGACATAGAGATTTGCAAGATACATACGGATCTGAATGTTGCAGACCCGTTGACTAAGCCTCTTCCACGAGCAAAACATGATCAGCACCAAGACTCCATGGGTGTTAGAATCATTACTATGTAATCTAGATTATTGACTCTAGTGCAAGTGGGAGACTGTAGGAAATATGCCCTAGAGGCAATAATAAAGTTATTATTTATTTCCTTATATCATGATAAATGTTTATTATTCATGCTAGAATTGTATTAACCGGAAACATAATACATGTGTGAATACATAGACCAACAGAGTGTCACTAGTATGCCTCTACTAGACTAGCTCGTTAATCAAAGATGGTTATGTTTCCTAACCATGAACAAAGAGTTGTTATTTGATTAACAAGGTCACATCATTAGTTGAATGATCTGATTGACATGACCCATTCCATTAGCTTAGCACCCGATCGTTTAGTATGTTGCTATTGCTTTCTTCATGACTTATACATGTTCCTATAACTATGAGATTATGCAACTCCCGTTTACCGGAGGAACACTTTGGGTACTACCAAACGTCACAACGTAACTGGGTGATTATAAAGGAGTACTACAGGTGTCTCCAATGGTAGATGTTGGGTTGGCGTATTTCGAGATTAGGATTTGTCACTCCGATTGTCGGAGAGGTATCTCTGGGCCCTCTCGGTAATACACATCACATAAGCCTTGCAAGCACTGCAACTAATATGTTAGTTGTGAGATGATGTATTACGGAACGAGTAAAGAGACTTGCCAGTAACGAGATTGAACTAGGTATTGGATACCGACGATCGAATCTCGGGCAAGTAACATACCGATGACAAAGGGAACAACGTATGTTGTTATGCGGTCTGACCGATAAAGATCTTCGTAGAATATGTAGGAGCCAATATGGGCATCCAGGTCCCGCTATTGGTTATTGACCGGAGACGTGTCTCGGTCATGTCTACATTGTTCTCGAACCGTAGGGTCCGCACGCTTAACGTTACGATGACAGTTATTATGAGTTTATGCATTTTGATGTACCGAAGGTTGTTCGGAGTCCCGGATGAGATCACGGACATGACGAGGAGTCTCGAAATGGTCGAGACGTAAAGATTGATATATTGGAAGCCTATGTTTGGGTACCGGAAGCGTTCCGGGTGAAATCGGGATTTTTCCGGATTACCGGGAGGGTTACCGGAACCCCCCGGGAGGTAAATGGGCCTATTGGGCCTTAGTGGAAAAGAGAGAAGAGGCAGCCCACACCTGGCCGGCGCCCCCCACCTTTCCCAAGTCCTAATAGGACTAGGAGAGGTGGGCCGGCCCCCTCTTTCTCCTTCTTCCCCAAGAATCCTAGTTGGAATAGGATTGGGGGGAAGGAGTCCTACTCCCGGTGGGAGTAGGACTCCTCCCTGCGCCTCCCACCTGGCCGGCCGAACCCCCTGCCCCTGGCCTTTATATACGGGGGCAGGGGGCACCCCAAGACACACAAGTTAATCGCTCCTTAACCGTGTGCGGTGCCCCCTGCCACCAAATTCTACCTCGATCATACCGTTACAGTGCTTAGGCGAAGCCCTGCGTCGGTAGTACATCAAGATCGTCACCACGCCGTCGTGCTGACGGAACTCTTCCTCGACGCTTTGCTGGATCGGAGCCCGAGGAACGTCATCGAGCTGAACGTGTGCTAAGAACTCGGAGGTGCCGGAGTAACGGTGCTTGGATCGGTCGGATCGGGAAGAAGACGTACGACTACTTCCTCTACGTTGTGTGATCGCTTCCGCAGTCGGTCTGCGTTGGTACGTAGACAACACTCTCCCCTCTCGTTGCTGTGCATCACCATGATCTTGCGTGTGCGTAGGAAAATTTTAAAATTACTACGTTACCCAACAGTGGCATCCGAGCCAGGTTTTATGGTTTGATGTTATATGCACGAGTAGAACACAAGTGAGTTGTGGGCGATACAAGTCATACTGCCTACCAGCATGTCATACTTTGGTTCGGCGGTATTGTTGGACGAGACGATCCGGACCAACCTTACGCGTACTCTTACGCGAGACCGGTTCCCTCGACGTGCTTTGCACACAGATGGCTTGCGGAAGACTGTCTCTCCAACTTTAGTTGAACCAAGTGTGACTACGCCCGGTCCTTGAGAAGGTTAAAACAGAGTCTATTTGACGAACTATCGTTGTGGTTTTTGATGCGTAGGTGAGATGAGTTCTTACTTAAGCCCGTAGCAGCCACGTAAAACTTGCAACAACAAAGTAGAGGACGTCTAACTTGTTTTTGCAGGGTATGATGTGATGTGATATGGTCAAGGCATGATGCTGATTTTATTGTATGAGATGATCATGTTTTGTAACCGAGTTATCGGCAACTGGCAGGAGCCATATGGTTGTCGCTTTATTGTATGCAATGCAATCGCGATGTAATGCTTTACTTTATTACTAAGCGGTAGTGATAGTCGTAGAAGCATAAGATTGGCGAGACGACAACGATGCTACGATGGAGATCAAGGTGTTGCGCCGGTGACGATGGTGATCATGACGATGCTTCGGAGATGGAGATCACAAAGCACAAGATGATGATGGCCATATCATATCACTTATATTGATTGCATGTGATGTTTATCCTTTTATGCATCTTATCTTGCTTTGATTGACGGTAGCATTATAAGATGATCTCTCACTAAATTATCAAGAAGTGTTCTCCCTGAGTATGCACCGTTGCAAAAGTTCTTCGTGCTGAGACACCACGTGATGATCGGGTGTGATAGGCTCTACGTTCAAATACAACGGGTGCAAAACAGTTGCACACGCGGAATACTCAGGTTATACTTGACGAGCCAAGCATATACAGATATGGCCTCGGAACACGGAGACCGAAAGGTCGAGCGTGAATCATATAGTAGATATGATCAACATATTGATGTTCACCATTGAAAACTACTCCATCTCACGTGATGATCGGTTATGGTTTAGTTGATTTGGATCACGTGATCACTTAGAGGATTAGAGGGATGTCTATCTAAGTGGGAGTTCTTAAGTAATATGGTTAATTGAACTTAAATTTATCATGAACTTAGTACCTGATAGTATCTTGCTTGTCTATGTTTGATTGTAGATAGATGGCCCGTGGTGTTGTTCCGTTGAATTTTAATGCGTTCCTTGAGAAAGCAAAGTTGAAAGATGATGGTAGCAATTACACGGACTGGGTCCGTAACCTGAGGATTATCCTCATTGCTGCACAGAAGAATTACGTCCTGGAAGCACCGCTGAGTGCCAGGCCTGCTGCAAGAGCAACACCAGAAGTTATGAACGTCTGGCAGAGCAAAGCTGATGACTACTCAATAGTTCAGTGTGCCATGCTTTACGGCTTAGAACCGGGACTTCAACGACGTTTTGAACGTCATGGAGCATATAAGATGTTCCAGGAGTTGAAGTTAATATTTCAAGCAAATGCCCGGATTGAGAGATATGAAGTCTCCAATAAGTTCTATAGCTGCAAGATGGAGGAGAACAGTTCCGTCAGTGAGCATATACTCAAAATGTCTGGGTATAATAATCACTTGATTCAATTGGGAGTTACACTTCCGGATGATTGCGTCATTGACAGAATTCTCCAATCACTGCCACCAAGCTACAAGAGCTTTGTGATGAACTATAATATGCAAGGGATGAACAAGACTATTCCCGAGCTCTTCGCTATGCTGAAAGCTGCGGAGGTAGAAATCAAGAAGGAGCATCAAGTGTTGATGGTTAACAAAACCACTAGTTTCAAGAAAAAGGGCAAAGGGAAGAAGAAAGGGAACTTCAAGAAGAACGGCAAGCAAGTTGCTGCTCAAGAGAAGAAACCCAAGTCTGGACCTAAGCCTGAAACTGAGTGCTTCTACTGCAAGCAGACTGGTCACTGGAAGCGGAACTGCCCCAAGTATTTGGCGGATAAGAAGGATGGCAAGGTGAACAAAGGTATATGTGATATACATGTTATTGATGTGTACCTTACTAATGCTCGCAGTAGCACCTGGGTATTTGATACTGGTTCTGTTGCTAATATTTGCAACTCGAAACAGGGACTACAGAATAAGCGGACACTAGCAAAGGACGAGGTGACGATGCGCGTGGGAAACGGTTCCAAAGTCGATGTGATCGCGGTCGGCACGCTACCTCTACATCTACCTTCGGGATTAATATTAGACCTAAATAATTGTTATTTGGTGCCAGTGTTGAGCATGAACATTATATCTGGATCTTGTTTAATGCGAGACGGTTATTCATTTAAATCAGAGAATAATGGTTGTTCTATTTATATGAGTAATATCTTTTATGGTCATGCACCCTTGAAAAGTGGTCTATTCTTATTGAATCTCGATAGTAGTAATACACATATTCATAATGTTGAAACCAAAAGATGCAGAGTTGATAATGATAGTGCAACTTATTTGTGGCACTGCCGTTTAGGTCATATCGGTGTAAAGCGCATGAAGAAACTCCATACTGATGGGCTTTTGGAACCACTTGATTATGAATCACTTGGTACTTGCAAACCGTGCCTCATGGGCAAGATGACTAAAACACCGTTCTCCGGTACTATGGAGAGAACAACAGATTTATTGGAAATCATACATACCGATGTATGTGGTCCGATGAATACTGAGGCTCGTGGCGGATATCGTTATTTTCTCACCTTCACAGATGATTTAAGCAGATATGGGTATATCTACTTAATGAAACATAAGTCTGAAACATTTGAAAAGTTCAAGGAATTTCAGAGTGAAGTTGAAAATCATCGTAACAAGAAAATAAAGTTTCTACGATCTGATCGTGGAGGAGAATATTTGAGTTACGAGTTTGGTGTACATTTGAAAAATTGTGGAATAGTTTCGCAACTCACGCCACCCGGAACACCACAACGTAATGGTGTGTCCGAACGTCGTAATCGTACTTTAATAGATATGGTGCGATCTATGATGTCTCTTACTGATTTACCGCTATCATTTTGGGGTTATGCTTTAGAGACGGCCGCATTCACGTTAAATAGGGCACCATCTAAATCCGTTGAGACGACGCCTTATGAACTATGGTTTGGCAAGAAACCAAAGTTGTCGTTTCTTAAAGTTTGGGGCTGCGATGCTTATGTGAAAAAGCTTCAACCTGATAAGCTCGAACCCAAATCGGAGAAGTGTGTCTTCATAGGATATCCAAAGGAAACTATTGGATACACCTTCTATCACAGATCCGAAGGCAAGACTTTTGTTGCTAAATTCGGAAACTTTCTTGAGAAGGAGTTTCTCTCAAAAGAAGTGAGTGGGAGGAAAGTAGAACTTGACGAGGTAACTGTACCTACTCCATTATTGGGAAATAGTGCATCACAGAAAACTGTTTCTGTGAGAACTACACCAATAAGAGAGGAAGTTAATGATGATGATCATGAAACTTTAGATCAAGATACTACTGTACCTCGTAGATCAACCAGAGTAAGATCCGCACCAGAGTGGTACGGTAATCCTGTTCTGGAAGTCATGCTACTAGATCATGATGAACCTACGAACTATGAAGAAGCGATGGTGAGCCCAGATTCCGCAAAGTGGCTTGAAGCCATGAAATCTGAGATGGGATCCATGTATGAGAACAAAGTATGGACTTTGGTTGACTTGCCCGATGATCGGCAAGCAATTGAGAATAAATGGATCTTTAAGAAAAAGACTGACGCTGATGGTAATGTTACTGTCTACAAAGCTCGACTTGTCGCAAAAGGTTTTCGACAAGTTCAAGGAGTTGACTACGATGAGACTTTCTCACCCGTAGCGATGCTTAAGTCTGTCAGAATCATGTTAGCAATTGCCGCATTTTATGATTATGAAATTTGGCAAATGGATGTAAAAACCGCATTCCTGAATGGATTTCTGGAAGAAGAGTTGTATATGATGCAACCCGAAGGTTTTGTCGATCCAAAAGAGGCTAACAAAGTGTGCAAACTCCAGCGATCCATTTATGGACTGGTGCAAGCATCTCGGAGTTGGAATAAATGCTTTGATAGTGTGATCAAAGCATTTGGATTTATACAGACTTTTGGAGAAGCCTGTATTTACAAAGAAAGTGAGTGGGAGCTCTGTAGCATTTCTGATATTATATGTGGATGACATATTACTCATTGGAAATGATATAGAATTTCTGGATAGCATAAAGGGATACTTGAATAAAAGTTTTTCGATGAAAGACCTCGGGGAAGCTGCTTACATATTAGGCATAAAAATCTATAGAGATAGATCAAAACGCTTAATTGGACTTTCACAAAGCACATACCTTGACAAGATTTTGAAGAAGTTCAAAATGGATCAAGCAAAGAAAGGGTTCTTGCCTGTATTACAAGGTATGAAGTTGAGTCAGACTCAATGCCCGACCACTGCAGAAGATAGAGAGAAAATGAAAGATGTTCCCTATGCTTCAGCCATAGGCTCTATCATGTATGCAATGTTGTGTACCAGACCTGATGTGTGCCTTGCTATAAGTTTAGCAGGGAGGTACCAAAGTAATCCAGGAGTGGATCACTGGACAGCGGTCAAGAATATCCTGAAATACCTGAAAAGGACTAAGGATATGTTTCTCATATATGGAGGTGACAAAGAGCTCACCGTAAGAGGTTACGTTGATGCAAGCTTTGACACTGATCCGGACGATTCTAAATCGCAAACCGGATACGTGTTTACTTTAAACGGTGGAGCTGTCAGTTGGTGCAGTTCTAAACAAAGCGTCGTAGCGGGATCTACATGTGAAGCGGAGTACATAGCTGCTTCGGAAGCAGCGAACGAAGGAGTCTGGATGAAGGAGTTCATATCCGATCTAGGTGTCATACCTAGTGCATCGGGTCCAATGAAAATCTTCTGTGACAATACTGGTGCAATTGCCTTGGCAAAGGAATCCAGATTTCACAAAAGAACCAAACACATCAAGAGACGCTTCAACTCCATCCGGGATTTAATCCAGGTGGGAGACATAGAGATTTGCAAGATACATACGGATCTGAATGTTGCAGACCCGTTGACTAAGCCTCTTCCACGAGCAAAACATGATCAGCACCAAGACTCCATGGGTGTTAGAATCATTACTATGTAATCTAGATTATTGACTCTAGTGCAAGTGGGAGACTGTAGGAAATATGCCCTAGAGGCAATAATAAAGTTATTATTTATTTCCTTATATCATGATAAATGTTTATTATTCATGCTAGAATTGTATTAACCGGAAACATAATACATGTGTGAATACATAGACCAACAGAGTGTCACTAGTATGCCTCTACTAGACTAGCTCGTTAATCAAAGATGGTTATGTTTCCTAACCATGAACAAAGAGTTGTTATTTGATTAACGAGGTCACATCATTAGTTGAATGATCTGATTGACATGACCCATTCCATTAGCTTAGCACCCGATCGTTTAGTATGTTGCTATTGCTTTCTTCATGACTTATACATGTTCCTATAACTATGAGATTATGCAACTCCCGTTTACCGGAGGAACACTTTGGGTACTACCAAACGTCACAACGTAACTGGGTGATTATAAAGGAGTACTACAGGTGTCTCCAATGGTAGATGTTGGGTTGGCGTATTTCGAGATTAGGATTTGTCACTCCGATTGTCGGAGAGGTATCTCTGGGCCCTCTCGGTAATACACATCACATAAGCCTTGCAAGCACTGCAACTAATATGTTAGTTGTGAGATGATGTATTACGGAACGAGTAAAGAGACTTGCCAGTAACGAGATTGAACTAGGTATTGGATACCGACGATCGAATCTCGGGCAAGTAACATACCGATGACAAAGGGAACAACGTATGTTGTTATGCGGTCTGACCGATAAAGATCTTCGTAGAATATGTAGGAGCCAATATGGGCATCCAGGTCCCGCTATTGGTTATTGACCGGAGACGTGTCTCGGTCATGTCTACATTGTTCTCGAACCGTAGGGTCCGCACGCTTAACGTTACGATGACAGTTATTATGAGTTTATGCATTTTGATGTACCGAAGGTTGTTCGGAGTCCCGGATGAGATCACGGACATGACGAGGAGTCTCGAAATGGTCGAGACGTAAAGATTGATATATTGGAAGCCTATGTTTGGGTACCGGAAGCGTTCCGGGTGAAATCGGGATTTTTCCGGATTACCGGGAGGGTTACCGGAACCCCCCGGGAGGTAAATGGGCCTATTGGGCCTTAGTGGAAAAGAGAGAAGAGGCAGCCCACACCTGGCCGGCGCCCCCCACCTTTCCCAAGTCCTAATAGGACTAGGAGAGGTGGGCCGGCCCCCTCTTTCTCCTTCTTCCCCAAGAATCCTAGTTGGAATAGGATTGGGGGGAAGGAGTCCTACTCCCGGTGGGAGTAGGACTCCTCCCTGCGCCTCCCACCTGGCCGGCCGAACCCCCTGCCCCTGGCCTTTATATACGGGGGCAGGGGGCACCCCAAGACACACAAGTTAATCGCTCCTTAACCGTGTGCGGTGCCTCCTGCCACCAAATTCTACCTCGATCATACCGTTACAGTGCTTAGGCGAAGCCCTGCGTCGGTAGTACATCAAGATCGTCACCACGCCGTCGTGCTGACGGAACTCTTCCTCGACGCTTTGCTAGATCGGAGCCCGAGGAACGTCATCGAGCTGAACGTGTGCTAAGAACTCGGAGGTGCCGGAGTAACGGTGCTTGGATCGGTCGGATCGGGAAGAAGACGTACGACTACTTCCTCTACGTTGTGTGATCGCTTCCGCAGTCGGTCTGCGTTGGTACGTAGACAACACTCTCCCCTCTCGTTGCTGTGCATCACCATGATCTTGCGTGTGCGTAGGAAAATTTTAAAATTACTACGTTACCCAACATGATGATGATCATAAAACTTCAGATCAAGTTACTACCGAATCTCGTAGGTAAACCAGAGTGAGATCCGCACCAGAATGGTACAGTAATCCTATTCTGGAAGTCATGTTACTAGACCATGACGAACTTGCGAACTATGAGGAAGCGATGATGAGCCCAGATTCCGCAAAATGGCTTGAGGCCATGAAATCTGAGATGGGATTCATGTATGAAAACAAAGTATGGACTTTGGTTGACTTGCCCGATGATCGGCAAGCCATAGAAAATAAATGGATCTTCAAGAGGAAGACGGACGTTGATAGTAGTGTTACTATCTACAAAGCTAGAATTGTCGCAAAAGGTTTTCGACAAGTTCAAAGTGTTGACTATGATGAGAGTTTCTCACTCGTATCTATGCTTAAGTCTGTCCGAATCATGTTAGCAATTGCCGCATTTTATGAAATCTGGCAAATGGATAAACAAAACTGCATTCCTTAATGGATTTCTTAAAGAAGAGTTGTATATGATGCAACCAGTAGGTTTTGTCAATCCTAAAGGTGCTAACAAAATATGCAAGCTCCAGCGATTCATCTATGGACTGGTGCAAGCATCTCAGAGTTGGAATACACGCTTTGATAACTTGATCAAAGCATATAATTTTATACAGACTTGCGGTGAAGCCTGTATTTACAAGAAAGTGAGTGGGAGTACTACAACATTTCTGATAAGTATATGTGAATGACATATTGTTGATCAGAAATAATGTAGAATTATTCTGTAAAGCATAAAGGAGTGTTTGAAAGGAGTTTTTCAAAGAAAGACTTCGGTGAAGCTGCTTACATATTGAGCATCAAGATCTATAGAGATAGATCAAGACGCTTGATAAGTTTTTTCAATAAATACATACCTTGACAAGATTTTGAAGTAGTTCAAAATGGAACAGTCAAAGAAAGAGTTTCTTGCCTATGTTACAAGGTGTGAAATTGAGTAAGACTCAAAGTCCGACCACGGCAGAAGATAGAAAGAGAATGAATATCATTCCCTATGCCTTGGTCATAGGTTCAATAAAGTATGCCATGCTGTGTACCAGATCTATTGTATACCCTACCACTGAGTTTGGCAAGGGAGTACAATAGTGATCTAGGAGTAGATCACTAGACAGCGGTCAAAATTATCCTTCGTGGAATAAGGATATGTTTCTCGATTATGGAAGTGAAAAAAGGTTCGTCGTAAAGGGTTACACCGATGCAAGTTTTGACACTAATCTAGATGACTCTAAGTCTCGGTCTAGATACATATTGAAAGTGGGAGAAATTAGCTAGATGCAGAGCATTGTTGGCATAGAAATTTGCAAAATACATGCGGATCTGAATGTGGCAGACCCGTTGACTAAGATTCTCTCACAAGCAAAACATGATCACACCTTAGTACTCTTTGGGTGTTAATCACATAGCGATGTGAACTAGATTACTGAATCCAGTAAACCCTTTGGGTGTTGGTCACATGGCGATGTGAACTATGGGTGTTAATCACATGGTGATGTGAACTATTGCTGTTAAATCACATGACGATGTGAACTAGATTATTGACTCTAGTGCAAGTGGGAGACTGAAGGAAATATGCCCTAGAGGCAATAATAAAGTTATTATTTATTTCCTTATATCATGATAAATGTTTATTATTCATGCTAGAATTGTATTAACCGGAAACATAATACATGTGTGAATATATAGACAAACAGAGTGTCACTAGTATGCCTCTACTTGACTAGCTCGTTAATCAAAGATGGTTATGTTTCCTAACCATGGACAAAGAGTTGTTATTTTATTAACGGGATCACATCATTAGTTGAATGATCTGATTGACATGACCCATTCCATTAGCTTAGCACCCGATCGTTTAGTATGTTGCTATTGCTTTCTTCATGACTTATACATGTTCCTATGACTATGAGATTATGCAACTCCCGTTTGCCAGAGGAACACTTTGTGTGCTACCAAACGTCACAACGTAACTGGGTGATTATAAAGGAGCTCTACAGGTGTCTCCAATGGTAGATGTTGGGTTGGCGTATTTCGAGAATAGGATTTGTCACTCCGATTGTCGGAGAGGTATCTCTGGGCCCTCTCGGTAATACACATCACTTAAGCCTTGCAAGCAATGCAACCAATGAGTTAGTTGCGGGATGATGTATTACGGAATGAGTAAAGAGACTTGCCGGTAACGAGATTGAACTAGGTATTGGATACCGACGATCGAATCTCGAGCAAGTAACATACCGATGACAAAGGGAACAACGTATGTTGTTATGCGGTCTGACTGATAAAGATCTTCGTAGAATATGTAGGAACCAATAAGGGCATCCAGGTCCCGCTATTGGTTATTGACCGGAGATGTGTCTCAGTCATGTCTACATTGTTCTCGAACCGTAGGGTCCGCACGCTTAACGTTACGATGATAGTTATTATGAGTTTATGCATTTTGATGTACTGAAGGTTGTTCGGAGTCCCGGATGTGATCACGGACATGACGAGGAGTCTCGAAATGGTCGAGACATAAAGATTGATATATTGGAAGCCTATGTTTGGACATCGGAAGTGTTCCGGGTGAAATCGGGATTTTACCGGATTACCGGGAGGTTACCGGAACCCCCCGGGAGCCATATGGGCCTTATTGGGCTTTAGTGGAAAGGTGAAAGGGGCTGTCATGATGGGTTGCGCGCCTCCCCCCTCCCCTAGTCCTATTAGGACTAGGAGAGGTGGCCGGCCACCTCTCTCTCTCTCTCTTTCCCCCTTGGGAATCCTACTTGGAATAGGATTGGGGGGAATCCTACTCCCGGTAGGAGTAGGACTCCTCCTGCGCCCTCCTCTTGGCCGGCCAGCCCCTTCCCCTTGGATCCTTTATATACAGGGGCAGGGGCACCTCTAGACACACAAGTTGATCATTGAGATCGTTCCTTAGCCGTGTGCGGTGCCCCCTGCCACCATATTCCACCTCGATAATACTGTTGTAGTGCTTAGGCGAAGCCCTGCGTCGGTAGTACATCAAGATCGTCACCACGCCGTCGTGCTGACGGAACTCCTCCCCGAAGCTTTGCTGGATCGGAGCCCGGGGATCGTCATCGAGCTGTACGTGTGCTAAGAACTCGGAGGTGCCGGAGTAACGGTGCTTGGATCGGTCGGATCGGGAAGAAGATGTACGACTACTTCCTCTACGTTGTGTCAATGCTTCCATTGCAATCTACAAGGGTACGTAGATTAGACTCTCCCCCTCGTTGCTATGCATCACCATGATCTTGCGTGTGCGTAGGAAATTTTTTGAAATTACTACGTTCCCCAACAGCTTCTATGGTTAGCACTCAAGTAGAACAAGTACTTAAAGCTCAAAATGATTTGCTCAATGAATTGAATAGTAAAGATAATGATAATGATGTTAGAGTGGCTACTAGAACTGGTAAAATGACTCAGGAACCTTTGTATCCTGAAGGCCACCCTAAGAGAATTGAGCAAGATTATCACAGAAATAATATAGATGCACCTAGTCCTTCTAAAAGGAAGAAAAAGAAAAATGATAGGACTTTGCATGCTTCTAGTGAACCTGTTATTGAACCACCTGAGAATCCAAATGATATTTCTATTTCTGATGCTGAAACTCAAGCTGGTAATGAACCTGAAACTAGTGATAATGCTAATAATAATGTTCATGATGATGCTCAACCTAGTAATGATAATGATATAGAAATTGAACCTGCTGTTGATCTTGATAACCCACAATCAAAGAATCAACGTTATGATAAGAAAGACTTTGTTGCTAGGAAACATGGTAAAGAAAGAGAACCATGGGTTCAGAAACCCATGCCTTTTCCTCCCAAACCATCCAAGAAAAAGCATGATGAGGATTTTGAGCGCTTTGCCGAAATGATTAGACCTATCTTTTTGCGTATGCGATTAACTAGTATGCTCAAAATGAATCCTTATGCTAAGTATTTGAAAGAAATTGTTACAAATAAAAGAAAGATACCGGAAGCTGAAATTTCCACCATGCTTGCTAATTATACTTTTAAGGGTGGAATACCAAAGAAACTTGGAGGTCCAGGAGTACCCACTATACCATGCTCTATTAAAAGAAACTATGTTAAAACTACTTTATGTGATCTTGGAGCCGGTGTTAGTGTTATGCCTCTCTCTTTATATCGTAGACTTGATTTGAATAAGTTGACACCTACTAAAATATGTTTGCAAATGGATGATAAATCAACTGCTATACCTGTCGGTATTTGTGAGGATGTGCCTGTTGTAGTTGCAAACGTTACTATTTTAACGGACTTTATTATTCTTGATATTCCCGAGGACGATATTATGTCTATTATTCTTGGAAGACCCTTTTTGAATACTGCAGGGGCTGTTATTGATTACACTAAAGGCAATGCCACTTTTCATGTTAATGGTAATGAGCACACGGTACACTTTCCGAGAAAACAACCTCAAGTTCACAGTATCAACTCTATTGGAAAAATTCCATCGATTATATTTGGAGGTTTTGAATTTCCTCTTCCTACTGTCAAGAAGAAATATGATATTCTTATTATTAGGGATGTGCATATCCCCGTTGAGGTAACATAGTGTTATTCGAAGTTTCTCTGGTTCCATGTTATTCGGAATGAGTTCGTTAACAAGACTTGATCAACCTTGTTAGTGGATTCCTTTTGATGATCATGAGATGGATGAAATTAGAGAGCACAACCTTATGTACCCCACTTTTACTTTCTGTTATTTATATTGCATAAAATAAAAATTAATATTTTTCTGTCTGTTATCTGATTATCCGTGGAATATAAAAATACCCCAAAAATAAAAGTTCTCCAAATGCCCTGAAATTTAAATATGATTTTTTCTAGAATATTTGAGAATATTTGGCATTGAGAACACATCAGGGGGGTGGAGGGCGCACCCTACCCCCCTGGGCGCGCCCCCTGCCTCATGGGCCCACGGTGGCCCTCCTCCACTTATCCTTTCACCCACACACTCCTTCTTCCTCCCCCAAACACGAATATCCAGCTCAAACCCGAGTCCAAGCTCATTTTGCTGCCATTTTCGATCTCCTTGCTCAAAGCACCTCTCACAAAACTGCTTGGGGAGATTGTTCCTTGGTATGTGACTCCTCCATTGGTCCAATTAGTTTTTGTTCTAGTGCTTTATTCATTGCAAATTTTTGCTGCTTAGGTGACCCTGTTCTTGTGCTTGCATGTCAAATTTATATGGTCAAAAGTAGTTTTGATGCATGATATAGGCTCTAGCCACTTGTAGGAGTAGTTGCTATCAATATTATTGAGTTTTGTTTACTTTTATTTTGAAGTTACTAAAAATCTCAGAAATTTTTCAGAGGAAGAAATATGCTTGGGAAAATGTTCCAAGGTGGTTCTTCAAGGAAGCAAGGACCCAGGATTGCAATGCGTGATGCTGATGATGAGCCACCAAGAGACGCTCCAGTGCGTCCTTGTGAATGGCCTCTGAGAACTTTACGGATCGAGTAGGAATTAAAGAAGAATTTAATGCATATTTGCGTAACGCTGATCTTGTGAGCTTCGAGGAAGAGAAGTGCAGCCCATATCACAATCTAACTAGTTCCTTTGTGAGGAGGTTTGAATTTTCATCTTCACGTAATTCTCCAACTGTCTTGTTTGATCTTTATGATAATTCTTACACTATGGACTTAGAGGATTTTATCACTGCTTGCAAACTTCCACAATGGGTAGTATAAGGGATCCTCGCAAATCTGAATTTAGAGATTTTCTTGCTAACATAACTGTGGGGGAATCTAGAGATATAACACAAGCTACCATAGGGAGCATTCATTTTCCTGATATACATTATATTGCTCTCTTCATAGGTAGATGCATTAATGGTAAGGATGAAGCATGTCACATGTGTGTCCCCGACCTCAGTATTCTTAGGAGTGCTGTGTTGGGAGACAAATCTTATAATTTGGGAGCCATTGTTGCACGTAGGTTGCATCTTAATAGATTTAGTGGAGATTTCTTTGGAGGAAATTATGCAACCTGCATAGCTAATTTTCTTGGTATAGCCATACGCTAAGATGATATTGAATTACCTCCTGCTTACCTAGACTTTAATGTATGGTTCACCACTAGTTTGTCGAGAGGAATGAATCACCTCTCCAGTATCGACTAATCTTTGACAGACACCGTGTTGTCCATATTACTCTCCCTGCTCCTGCTTTCTTTGATCATCAGGCAAAAGGAAGATAACTATCACCAGAGAGGAGGCAGATGAGTTCGGGAGGAGAGCGGAGGCCGCTCGTCGCCATGCTGCAGCTCAGCAAGCGATGGCCGCTGCATCTCAGTACGACCCCAACTATTATTATGGATATTCACCAGGCCAGCCGTGGCCATGAACCAACTTAGGCCAAAAGCCTAAGCTTGGGGGAGTACGTATTTCCCACCGACATTACATTTATGTTCACACACTCATTGCTAGATGTCGGTGCTCATACTTTTTCATTGTATCATCCATACTAGTTTATTTTCCTTTTTATGCTTTCTTCTTGTGTGTTTAATAAACCTTAATAAAAACAAAAAAAATAGTTGTAGCTTTTAGTTAGTTTAATTTCCATGCTTGTATTAGTAATTAAAAAGAAAACCCAAAAAGATTTCATGTTCTTCTTTTACTTGTTGGGAGCTCTCCCGTGTAAATAGTTTTATTTCTTTTCTTTTCTTTAGGGGTCAATAGGAGAAGACCATAATTAAATTGTTGAAGTGGCTCTTGTATGCATACTTGTTGATCTGACAAAAGAGCCCATATTGCCTTGTCTTCTCCTGTTTATTGAATGCTTGCATATTCCAGCTTAGTCCAATGCACGTGCACTATTATTATTATTCACCTCGTTCGGTCGTGCAAGTGAAAGGCAATTATGACAATATATGATGGACTGACTGAGATGAGAAAAGCTGGTATGAACTCGACCTCTTTTGTTTTTGTAAATATGATTAGTTCATCATTCCTGATTCAGCCTATTATGAATAAACATGTTTGCAATGACAACTAGAGATCATAGTTCCTTGTGCCATGCTTGATTAGCTATGAGTCATAATGGTTTACCTTGCGTGCCAACATGCTATTGAGATGGTTATGATGTGGTATGATAGGGTGGTATCCTCCTCTGAATGATTTAAGTGACTTGACTTGGCGCATGTTCACGCATGTAGTTGAAACAAAATCAACATAGCCTTCATGATATTTATGTTCATGGTGGATTATATCCTACTCATGCTTGCATTCGGTGTTGATTAGTTTTAATGCATGTTCATGACCGTTGTCGCTCTCTAGCTGGTCGCTTCCTAGTCTTTTGCTAGCCTTCGCCTGTACTAAGCGGGAATACTACTTGTGCATCCAATCCCTTAAACCCCAAAGTTATTCCACATGAGTCCACTATACCTACCTATATACGGTATCTACCTGCTGTTGCAAGTAAATTTGTATGTGCCAAACTCTAAACCTTCAAATAAATATCCTGTTTTGTATGCTCGAATATCTCATGTATCAACTAGGGCTGTTTGTATCTTCCGTGTTAGGCGGGTTATTCTCAAGAGGAGTGGACTCCGCTCCTCACTAACGAGATAAATGGCTGGTCACCGGGATGTCCAGTCCCATGCTTTATGCAAACTAAATCAAAATAATTGCAAACAAAACTCCCCCTGGGACTCTTGTTAGTTGGAGGCACTCGTTGTTTCGAGCAAGCCATGGATTGATGCTTGTTGGTGGAAGGGGGAGTATGAACTTTACCATTATGTTTGGGAACCGCCTATAATGTGTGTAGCATGGAAGATATCGCCATCTCTTGGTTGTTATGTTGACAATGAAAGTATACCGCTCAAAATATTATTCACCTCTATTTCAAAACTGAGCTCTCGCACCTCTACAAATCCCTGCTTCCCTCTACGAAGGGCCTATCTATTTACTTTTATGCTGAGTCATCATCCTCTTATTAAAAAGCACCAGATGGAGAGCACCGCCGTCATTTGCATTCATTACTGTTAGTTTACATTGAGTATGACTTGACTGGATATCTTTTACCATGAATTACAATGTCTAGTCAGTCCTTGGTCTTTAAAGGTGCTCTGCATTTATGTTTTGCGGTCTTAGAAAGGGCTAGCGAGATACCATCTTGTTATATCATATTATGATTGTTTTGAGAAAGTGTTGTCATCCGATATTTATTATTGCTCGCTAGTTGATTATGCCAATGATATGAGTAAAACTTGTGACCTAAGCGTTATTGCGAGTGCGGTTAGTTATAATCTTTGCTGAAAACTTGAATGTTGGCTTTACATATTTCAACAACAAGAGCAAACAGAGTTTGTAAAAGTTTTTCTTTATCACTTTCAGTTTGTCAACTGAATTGCTTGAGGACAAGCAAAGGTTTAAGCTTGGGGGAGTTGATACGTCTCCGTCGTATCTACTTTTCCAAACACTTTTCCCCTTGTTTTGGACTCTAACTTGCATGATTTGAGTGGAACTAACCCGGACTGACGCTGTTTTCAGCAGAATTGCCATGGTGTTATTTATGTGCAGAAACAAACGTTCTCGGAATGACCTGAAACTTCACGGAGCAACTTCTTGGAAAATATAAAAAATCCTTGCAAAAGATGAAGGCCAGGGGGCCCACCACCTGTCCACGAGGGTGGGGGCGCACCCGCCTACCTCGTGGGCCCCTTGGTGCCTCTCCGACTCCAACTCCCACTCTATATATTGTGTTTCGGGGAGAAAAAGATCGGAGAGAAGAATTCATCATGTTTTACGATACGGAGCCACCGCCAAGCCCTAAAACCTCTCGGGAGGGCTGTTCTGGAGTCCGTTCAGGGCTCCGGAGAGGGGAACCCGTCACCATCGTCATCATCAACCATCCTCCATCACCAATTTCATGATGCTCACCGTTGTGCGTGAGTAATTCCATCGTAGGCTTGTTGGACGGTGATGGGTTGGATGGGATCTATCATGTAATCGAGTTAGTTTTGTTAGGGTTTGATCCCTAGTATCCACTATGTTCTGAGATTGATGTTGCTACGACTTTGCTATGCTTAATGCTTGTCACTAGGGCCCGAGTGCCATGATTTAATATCTAAACCTATTATGTTTTCATCAATATATGAGTGTTCTTGATCCTATCTTGCAACTCTATAGTCACCTATTATGTGTTATGATCCGTTAACCCCAAAGTGACAATAATCGGGATACTTACCGGTGATGACCGTAGTTTGAGGAGTTCATGTATTCACTATGTGTTAATGCTTTGTTCCGGTACTCTATTAAAAGGAGGCCTTAGTATCCCTTAGTTTCCGTAAGGACCCCGCTGCCATGGGAGGGTAGGACAAAAGATGTCATGCAAGTTCTTTTCCATAAGCACATATGACTATGTTCGGAATACATGCCTACATTATGATCCATTGCCTATGAGCTTTCCATATATTGTTCTTCGCTTATTTACTTTCCCATTGCTATTGTTATCATCACTACAAAATACCAAAAACATTACTTTTACTATTGTTACCTTTTGTTACCGTTACCACTGCTATAATATTACTTTGCTACTAAATACTTTGCTGTAGATACTAAGTTTCCAGGTGTGGTTGAATTGAAAACTCAGCTACTAATACTTGAGAGTATTTTTTGGCTCCCCTTGTATCGAATCAATAAATTTGGGTTGAATACTTTACCCTCGAAAACTGTTGCGATCCCCTATACTTGTTATCATTGGTCCTCGAAGAAACAGAACTGCGTATCACTATCTACTACTGAAGCTGAGTACATTGCCGCTGGTTCTTGCTGTGCTCAATTGATATGGATGAAGCAAACTCTCAAGGACTACAACGTCAACATGAAGAATGTGTCTTTCTTCTGTGCCAATGAGAGTGCCATCAAGATTGCTCACAAGCCAGTTCAGCACTCGAAGACAAAGCACATTCAGATTCATCGTCATTTTCTTCGTGATCATGTGTTGAAGGGCGACATTTCTATTGAGCATGTGAAGACTGAAAAACAGCTAGCCGATATCTTCACAAAGCCCTTGGATGAGAAGAGATTTAGCAAGCTGCAGCGTGAGCTAAATATCTTAGAATCTTCGAATGTTCTTTGAAAAGGACACTCATCCTAACACTTATGCAAAATTGATGACTTAGATGTGCAACACATGAAGAAATGTTTTTCTTCAATCAATGAAGAATAACACTCTAAGTGTGAAGAAATTAATGAAGAATGTGATTCTCAGAACCCTACGACAATTGTACGCGGTGTCTGAAATCATCATTCGTATACGGTGGGTCTCGCCACCACCAAAAGTTGAATTCCTTAGTTGTTCAAATTCTTCAACTTTGCATTGTCTTCACTGTTTCTGTCGTTTTTCTTCATTGGCTATATATATATATGAGTTTATGTCCTCTACAGCATTCACTTATTGCTAATTCTTCAAGTTGATTTTTCTGCTAAGTGAATGTGATCGGACCCTTCCCCCCTCTATGATAAACTCAACCCAATGTATTCACAAATTCTTCATGTGCATTCTGTTTGAAACTCGTTCAGAATCTTCACTGTGTCCTTGTCAGCTGAAGAATTTGCGAACGGAACGTTAAAACTTACCTTATCCAAATTTTCGGCTTTGCCACTCAAACCGTTCCGCATCCCACGATATACTTATCTATTCACCCACGATCTAACACGATCTCCACTTCTTAGTACGTGGGTGACACATGTCATGCGAATGAGAAGGGTCAGGGGCACGTTCGTCCAAATTCTTCGGGCGAACAGTTTTTCACCGTGGCTATAAATACCCCCTCTCCCCTTCCTCACTTCCTTTACTCTGCTCGACCTCCTTCTCCAGCTCGAGCTTCTCAAACCCTAGCGCCGCCGCTACTTCATCGTCGCCGGTGAGGAAGAGCTTCACTGCCTCGACCTCGTCACCGCCGTACTCGTGCCGTCCCCGGAAATCTTCACTCCGCCGCCGCCGTAGCCGTCTTCCTCCACCGAGTTAGGGCGTGGAAGATCTGCACAGACGAACTTCACTTCTCCACCTCACAGTTCGTCGTGTTCTTCGTTCAGGGTAATTGAAAGATAATTTTACTGCCCTCTGTGATTCAAATGATTATCTACAAAATCTTCAAAGGTGTTTTTCTTCAAATCTTCACACACTAAACACCTCACATGTCATATGTTCTTGATTCATTTCTCTAAGCTGCAAATTTCTCTTCAAGATTCCTCAATTGTGCGGATTTCTGATCTGTATAACTCTGGAACCTAAGACTAAGAACGCTCAGTGAAATTCTTCAAGACTCATCTGGTCAAATTCCTCAAACTTGTTGTTTTTACAAAACCTTCTGAGAACGCATATGACCTCTCCAAATTCTTCGCAACTATACTCTGTTCACAGGTACTCATGTCCGCTACTGAATCACTAGGTTCTCATCAACTTAACTCATTTGGAGCGTTTCTCGAAGAAAAAATGCATACTTCTTCAGAGAATTCGATTGTTCAAATTCCTCAACTGAAGAAAATGACTGACGGTAAGAAGCCACAAAAAGGAGGAAAGAAGCCAGAGGTCAACACTGCATTTGAAATCCCTGATGACATCTATGCTGGGTACTGCACACCTCTTGGGGAAGATAAAAATCAGCGCAAGGTGCGCATTCAGAAGATAGAGAGGAGATGGGCTAAAGCGTGGAGGGAGTATAGATATGTTACTCACAAATACATGAAGAAATTCGTTGTTACCCCTCCATGCTCAAGACCTCCATTGGCACCTGGCCAAGAAGCGGATCCCACCAGCGTCAAGCGCGGTGAGGACTTTCCTGAAGAATGGGCCAAGCGCTAGGCCAAGTTGGCCAAACAAGCAAAAGAAGCAGTGAGGAAATTCAATGAAGACTCTGCTGCTGATGCTGCCACTAAGGCCTCTGTCAAGCCAAAGAAATCTATGGCAAAGAAGCCTGCACGTAAGCCAAGTGCTTCACCTTCAGTGCCCTCAAGGCCCAGTTCCTCAGCAATGCCCTCATGGCCAGAATCTTCAAAGCCCTCAAGGCCAATTCCTCATGCTGCTCCTGCTCCTTCAAAATCCTCAGCTCCTCAAAAGTCCTCAGCAGCTCCTCCAAAGTCCTCAGCTGCTCCGACAAAGTCCTCTGCACCTGTGCATCTTGCCACGTGCCAAAGGACTACATGCATCTCTATTGCCTCAGGAGCTTCGGCTAGTTCCTCAGTTGCACCCAATTTTTCGATGGGACCCTCTCTGCTGAAGACAAAGGCCACTGCTGGACGAGGTCCTCGTCCTAGTCCTCAAAAGAAGCAGGTCGCCTTCCAAGTGCCGTCTGAAGAAGACGAAGCTGATGATGAAGAATTTGCTGAGATCATCAAAGATAGGCAAGTCAGGGCCGCTAGAGCCAAAGGCACAAATGTGCCACTGCTTTTGGATCCAAGGTTGATCCTCGACTATATTGATCTCTGGCACAAGGACCCAAACACTCCTATGCCTGATTTCAAGTTGACTCCTGGCCAAAGTCACATGCCGACCCATTTCATCCAAGAAGAAAAATGGAAATATGAGAAGGCCAAGCAGATCAAGAAAGCGCAATATAAGAAGGAGAAATTTCTGAAGAACAACGTTGTCACTATGACAACTGATGAACTTGTAAAAATCCAGTCTGAAATTAAAACCCTCAGCGATGACTTTAAAGCCTACTATGCTGATTGGCAAGGAGCCAAGGTCAGGTTTGTTAAACTGACTAAGAAGTTCACCTCAAATGTTGCAGCTCCATTGCAACAGGAAATTCCTCAGGCTGAAGCATTTGCTCAGCCAACTGAAGAACATGCCAGCACCGCTGATAACTTTCAGGATGCTGAAGAAAATGTGAGTTCCAGGGCTGATGACTACATTCCAGCCGCTGAAGAAATTGCCAGGGCATCCACTAGTGGTGCGCCTGAAGAAAATGAAGAAGTCAGGGCAACTGCATCAGTTGTGCCTGAAGAAAATCAACCAGATTCCTCTGCTCCTCCTGCACCTACACCAACTCCGATCCTCCCATCTGCATCAGATGTGAAGAAGACCAAGGCTGCAGAGCGTGCAGCTATGAAGAAAAGGAAAGCATCAGCTACTTCAGATTCTTCAGCTCCGAAGAAAATGAAGTCTATGACAAGTTCGTTCGCAAATCCCATTGATGTTGTTCCGATCTCAACAATGCTTTGATAAAGAATATGTGATCCCTAGCGGATCTGATGAAGAAAATCCTTCTGATGCTTCGTCGGAGCAGATCGATGAAGAAATTGAAGCAGATCAAATCCCTTCAACACCAGTTGTTTCCTCGCATATGCCTCAGTTCATAGCTGAAGAGGCTGGCGTTGAAGAAATGGAAGATGAAGATGTGGACATTGGCTGCACCACACCAGTGATGAATGATGACTTCTGGGAAAGTCAGCATCCCAACTCAACACTATTCACACCTTTACAGCAAATACCTCAGTCCCTGCACAAACTGTTCAAATGGGCTTTGAAGAAACTCACCCCACTTTGTCTGTACGTGAAGAAATTCCAACCACTAGTGCTGAAGAAAATGCTGCTGCTGAACATCTGAAGACGCAGACTGCCACTGAAGAGGAACCAGAAATTCCTCAGCCTAAAGAACCTGAGATTGTGATTCCTGAGGTTGTGATGCAACTCACTGACACTCCTCTACCCAAGACAAAGGATCCATTCTCCAGGAAGCAAAAATTCAAGCCTGATGATTTGTTCGGCGAGCACGTATTCTTCACAGACTACAACCCCTATGACTCTGCTCGCATTAGAAAAAGGCGTTTCTAGACTGCCAGCCAGGCTAATTTCTATTCCTCAGTGTTGTTCAACAAAGACAAAATCTTCTACCATGAGCACATTCCTCACGTGGATATGGAATCTCTGCCGTGCTTCGTGCCAGTCCTCAGTGTTCTTCACGACGCTAGACTGTTAAATTTCTGCACTAACATCTGTGATTGGAATGAAGAACTCATTCTTCAATTTTATGCGACGTTGCACATCACAGGAGATTCTAAAGATGTGAATTCATGGGTGCTGGACTGGATGTCTGAAAACACTCACTACACGGCACCAGCTACTGAATTGCTTCGTGCTTTACCACTCAGTCCTCTCCTTGAAGCTGCTCATTCCATCTACAATGAATCTGAGCTTACAAATCACTACATGCAAGTTCTGATGAAGCCTTTGAAGCCAGGTCAGGCCCCACGAACCAAATTCCTCGTGAAGGAATTACTATATGTGCCTCGGACTGTCTATCGCATTCTAACGAGGACAATGAGTCCCATCATAGGCCACGACTCATCTGATGAGGAAATAGTTGGCATCATGAAGAATCTGCTATTCAACATCATACATAGCATTCCTATAAACTATCATGATTTCTTCATGAGGACTCTGGCAAATGCTGCACTTTCTCTGTTTGAGCTGAAACCTTATGCACCTTGGATTATGAGATTCCTCAGGACAAGGTCTTCACTCAACTACAAGGCTTATTTTCAGAATCACCTTAGCTATCTGCCCCCGATTGAAGTCCTCAAGTAGGCTTTTTCTTCAACTGATGAAAAGGGCAAGGCTCCTGCTATCATTAATGAAGGCATTCGTCCATTGGATGGTTAGTTTTGCAAAGCTGCATCTTATTCCACCAATGATGACTCTGCCACACATGACTCTGCTGCCAATGCACCCAAGTCTACTCCCCAAGCTACTGCTCCTCGTGTGATGACTGACCATGAGCTTCTGCTTAGTCTTCACCAGAAGGTGCATCGAAACCATAAATGGGTTAAGCATCAGTTTGGTTCATTTCTTCACAACATAACTGCTACACACAATGCAGTGAAAAAAAACCATTACTACCTCCATGAAGTTTTCGGTCGCACCTGGGCCATTCTGTCACATCTGTATGGTGACGAAGATCTCAAGAAAATGGGTCTCAAGGAAGATTTTGACTGGTCTGCACCTCCATCGAGGAAATACAAGAAGGTCAAGGTTCCTCCTTTGGTGTCCAGCTCCTATTCTTCATCGTGCGACACCGACGAGCATGAAGACTTGGACGACACTGCAGCAGGCCCTTCCACGACAAATGACCCCAACAACGCTGGCGCTCCTTCATCAACTTGATATTCTTCAGGGGCGTTAGTCCTCATTTTCGATCATTTTGGTCATTCGATGACAAAGGGGGAGAATTTTGAGTTAGTCTTCAAGCGGGTCTGTCTATTTGGGTGTTTTTTTTGCTAAGTTACAACTCTCGTTCTTCTGAAACTTTATTGGATCGAGTTGTAAACTTAAACTCGATGGTGCTCTGATACTTTCGATGTGTTTTTCTGCATGCTTATTTCTCATATATGTTAATGCACGCATGCTGAGTCACCATATTTCATCATGCATTCCAAATTCTTCATTATGATATGTCAAATGCATGTATGAATTACAAGATATAGGGGGAGATCTCCATGATTCAACTCTTCAAGTGTGCATTGCTTCAAATGCAAATTCCTCACCATGCACATCTTCAGGGGGAGTTCTTCTATATCTTGCAATCAAATTCCTCAATATCAGTATTTACACTTCATATGGTTATCCCCGTTGAAAACTTAACCTATATTGTCATCAATCACCAAAAAGGGGAGATTGTAAGTGCATCTAGTGCCCGTTAGTGATTTTGGTGTATTGAAGACTTATAGGTTAAGGGACTAATGTGTTTTTGAGTGTACACAGGTCTATAAGTCTATGAGGAGTTTGATATTTACAGAGAAAGTCGACCCCTAAAAATGAAGTTCTTCGACTGAAGACTTTGAATTTCTGAAGACTTTCTGAAGACTTTGAAAGTGAAGAAATTGGTGTGACCTTGAAGACATGGTATTCATTTGAGGAACATGAAGCGTGAAGACTTTTGTTTTTGTAGTTTCATTTTCTCTTTCTTGAGTCTTAGGAAACACCGTACTTTTAAAGGGGATCGAGGAAATACTAAGGAAAAATTTCCATGTGATGCTCAACTCAAAATCCTACACCTATCAATCCCTTCGAGTGAAGCCATTGGAAATCTCATACAGTTCAGTCATATTCTTCAGTGACAAAGACGAAGTTCTTCTGGTCTTTGAGGAATTTGTTCTAACTGAGGAGTTAGGAATTCGCCAGTGCGGATTGCCTACATAGTGAGGAACATGATAGCCCTGAGGAATTTGATTTGCACAATTCCGACCATTGATGTGCTATGCGCCAGCTGTCCCATAATATCTACCCACCTAACAGTCATATCATTGAAGGGCATTTATGTCTTATCATGTAGGGCTGCTCCCTAGGCTATAAATAGCCTCCCCCTACAATCACTGGCTGGTTGGCTGCTCCGAGAGAAACTGACACTTGTCATTTGAGAGCATCCCATCCTCCGAGCACTTTGAGCGAAAATCATCAAGTGAGGAAAACCCAAACCCAAACACCTACAAACCCCAAGTGATTGAGCATCACTGAAGATATTGATCCTGTGTGGATCTGACGCTTGTTACCTTTGAAGACTGTGCTTCTTCCAGATGGTTAGGTGTCAAGGTCTAGAGCATCCAAGAGGAATTGTGGATCGCCGAGTGACCAAGTTTGTGAAGGTTCGGAAGTCACCTGAAGACTTACCACAAGTGATTGGGCGAGGTCTGTGTGACCTTAGCTCAAGGAGAATATGGTGAGGATTGTGTGTCCGGGACTGTGTGTCTGGGACTGTGTGTCCTCAGGTTTAAATACCTAGCCGCTCCAACCAGATGTACAACTGAGACAGCAGTTGGAGCTGGTCTACCAAATCATTGTCTTCACCAAGATCACTGGTTCTATTTCCTCAACTCTTTCATTTCCTCATATCTGTGTTTGAAGACTTTGGCTGAAGACTTTCTCAATTTCCTCAGTTCAATTTCTTCAGTCGGTTTGTCTTCATCCTGTGTTATCTTGTGCTTACGCTTTCTGTACTCTGTGCCTGTCTTCATTTCATCATGATGACTATGCTTGTGTTCAGTTATGATTACTTTTGAGTACTTATTCCACCGCTAGTAGTTCTTCGCTAAGGAATTTCCTCACCTGCAAATTCCTCAGTGAAGAATTCATAAAAATCACCTATTCACCGCCCTCTAGTCGATATAACGCACTTTCATCAACAAAGAATATATACTCCTAGCAAGTTGCAAAACACTCCAGCAAGCTTGCACTAACACTACAACAACTTCAGCAAACTTGCTTAGAATAAAAATGAGATGCAAATATTACAAGAGCCAAGCTCTTTAACTGAACTTACTCCAAGAATAGAAGTATCATGTCTGCTTAACAGAATTTTTAACACTATCGATGAACTACTCCAGGCCAGTGCCAAATCATGCATAGTTTCAATCTCTCTCTTAGCCTTGGAGTATTCAACTTCAATCTCTCTCTTAGCCTAGGAGTACTCATAATCTCTCTCTTAGCCTAGGAATACTCAATTTCAATCTCTCTCTTAGCCTAGGAGTACTCATAATCTCTCTCTTGGCCTAGAAATAGTTGTATAAGGATGTGTATGTGCATGAACACACCACACACATGTGCATCTATACCAATATGTTCTTCAAGGGGAGCTCTGTGGTGGTCGGTCCTGCTGTTCTTCAAGCTCCAAATCTTCGATCTACTTCATGCCGGTCTCCTCGATCTAGACACCGACGGGTTCTGGTCTTTCCCCTCGGAGATCTCGGTTTTTGACGCATGGCACCACTAGATATCTAGATCGGAATTGATATGGTCGGACACGCCCTCATCTTCGGCTAGAGAGGCTTCATAAGGGCGTGCTGCGAAGCTTCGCTGTCTTGCCAGTGCCATGGGACATGTCTAAATATAGATTTCCATGACGTTGACAGTGGTTAAGAAAGTCATGGTGGCCGCGATCGGAGACTTGCAATGGCGGAGAGGAGTTTTGGTTGTGTCGAAGCATGGCGTCACAGGTTTTTTCATGTGTGCTGAGTGTTGAGGACTTGCAACGGCGGTTGCCAGGAGGGGGCGGCAACACAGTTGGTCAACACTTTTGGGGGTGCTTGAAAGTGCAACTATCCCTGGGTGGTTTTGGTAATTCCTAACAACATATAGCTCATTGAGCTAATGCTATTTTAAGATAAATATTTCAGGAAAGCTCAATGATTGGCATGGCATGGATTAGAAAGTGGACCCCTCAAAATGCTAAGGACAAAAGATTGGCTCAAGCTCAAAGCACAAGACTCTACATTTTACTTTTCGTGATCCAAGATCACATTGAGTCCATAGGAAAAGCCAATACTATTAAAAGGGGGTGAGGTGTTGCTTAATGAGTTGCTTGATCAAAATGCTTAGTGATATGCTCCAAAAACCCTCAACTACTTTCTCATATCCACATATGTCCCAAACCAAAAGTCAAACTCGGCCCCACCGAAATCTTCTATCCGGCATCACCGAGTTCACTTAACATAGCTACTGCCAGAAACCCTAGTCACTTCGGTCTCACCGATAGGGATCTCGGTCTCACCGAGATGGGATTGCAAACTCTTTGTTTCCCTTCGTAACGTTTCAGTCCAACCGAGATGAGCGATCGGTCCCACCGAGATTGCAATGCAAACTCTATGTTTCCCCTTCGTAATGTTTCGGCCTAACTGAGATGAGCGAATCGGTCCCACCGAGTTTGCCTGACCAACTCTCTATTTTCCTATTACCAAAATCGGTCCCACCGAGTTTGTGTAATTGGTCTCACTGAGATTACGTTATGCCCTAACCCTAATGGAATCGGTCCCACCGAGTTGACATATCGGTCCCACCGAAGATCCTTACGTTCACATTTTGAACTAAATCGGTCTGAGCGAGTTATATGATTCGGTCCCACCGAGTTTGGTGATTTGTGTGTAACGGTTAGATTTTGTGTGGAGGCTATATATACCCCTCCACCCACTCTTCATTCGTGAAGAGAGCCATCAGAACATGCCTACACTTCCAACATACTTTTTCTGAGAGAGAACCACCTACACTTGTGTTGAGGTCAAGACATTCCATTCCAACCACATAAATCTTGATCTCTAGCCTTCCTTAAGTTGCTTTCTACTCAAATCATCTTTCTACCAAATCAAATCCTATGAGAGAGAGTTGAGTGTTGAGGACACTATCATTTGAAGCACAAGAGCAAGGAGTTCATCATCAACACACCATCTATTACCTTTTAGAGAGTGGTGTCTCCTAGATTGGTTAGGTGCCACTTGGGAGCCTCCGTCAAGATTGTGGAGTTGAACCAAGGAGTTTGTACGGGCAAGGAGATCGCCTACTCCGTGAAGATCTACCCTAGTGAGGCAAGTCCTTTGTGGGCGATGGCCATGGTGGGATAGACAAGGTTGCTTCTTCGTGGACCATTCATGGGTGGAGCCCTCCGTGGACTCACACAACCGTTACCCTTCATGGGTTGAAGTCTCCATCAACATGGATGTACGATAGCACCACCTATCGGAACCACACCAAAAATCTCCGTGTCTACATTGTGTTTGCTCCCTCCAAACTCCTCCCTTTACCTTCATATGAAATTGTTTTACATTCCACTGCTATACTCTTAGAATTGCATGTGTAGGTTGATTACTTGTTTGTGCTAAGTTGCTAAAAATCTGCCAAGACTTAAAATTGGTAAAAGGCTAGATTTTTATTTGGTCAAGTAGTCTAATCATCCCCCCTCTAGACATACTTTCGATCCTACAAGTGGTATCAGAGCTTTGGTCTCCATTTGCCTTGATTTCCATAGCTTTGGTGATCATAGCCTTGGTTTCACAACCTAGGAGAGTATGGTGTTTAGTGAGGGAAATTACCACCGTAGAGGTCCTTACTTTGATGGTACTAATTTTGCTAGTTGGAAGCATAAGATGAAAATGCATATTCTTGGACATAACCCTGCCGTTTGGGCTATTGTGTGTATTGGCTTGCAAGGTGAATTTTTTGATGGGAGAGAACCGAACCGTGAGGCTAGCGCGGAAGAGTTGAAGATGCTACAATACAATGCTCAAGCTTGTGATATTCTCTTCAACGGATTGTGCCCCAAAGAATTCAACAAAATCAGCCATCTTGACAATGCAAAGGAAATTTGGGATGCTTTGATTGATATGCACGAAGGTACCGACTCCGTCAAGGAATCCAAATTGGATGTGCTTCAAAGTCAACTTGACAAGTTCAAAATGAAGGATGGTGAAGGTGTCGTTGAAATGTACTCTAGGCTTGCTCCCATCACAAGTGAGATTGCCGGCTTAGGAAGCGAAGAGATGACCGATAGATTTATCATCAAGAAGATCCTAAGAGCCTTGGATGGAAAATATGATACCGTGTGCACATTGATCCAAATGATGCCCAATTACAAAGATCTCAAGCCAACGGAAGTCATTGGAAGGATTGTTGCTCATGAGATGTCACTCAAGGATGAGGAAGAGCTTCACAACAAGTCAAGTGGTGCTTACAAAGCCTCATGTGATGCTCCCACATCATCAAGTGAGAAACAAAACTTCAATGAAGAATTGAGTCTAATGGTGAAGAATTTCAACAAGTTCTACAAGAATAGCATGACAGAAAAAAAATCCGTTCAACCCAAAATGTCACGGATGTGTCTTTTTTGTAGTGGAGGTAGGCCCTTGCCACCACCCTCCCGCGGCCACTACTGTGTGACCATGTCCACGGCGTAGTCGGACCTGGCGAGATCCACGTGGTGGAGAAACAAATCGGCTTGAGTGTCAGTCAGGCACTCATTCAGGCCTAATTTGGTTGGAAGAGTAAAGTTTCCCTGGGCACTAATCCACCTCGGGGTAATTTCCATGGACATTGGGGATCCCCTCATTCCCTCCCACCATGGGGAGAACACCGGCTCAGTTTGGATGACTGGCGAGAGGGGAGGAAGGGGGCAGGGGTGGGAGCATCATGCAGGCGGAGGCTGGAGGATCACGACTCACGAGTGAGAGAAGGAACGAGTCGAGTGTTTTCTCCCTGAGTTGTCGACACAAGGAGATATACCCGGGGTTGGGCCGTGGAAAGGCCATGGATATTCCTCCCTCGCATGCAACCAAATAGGGTGGTTTACTTGCCCAGGGCCAACTCAGCCCGTGGGTTAGCCACCCAAGAAAAAGGCAGGGATCCCCGAGGGACCCCTTACTACCAAATGGGGCCTCAAGGTGGAAGGGAAAGGTGGTGTGGGGGAGAAATGAAGGGGGGTCTTGCGTTGAGGTGGTGGTGACGACGAGCACGACGAAGGCAGCCAGGTAGTAGCGGCTGCAGGAGATGAGATCCTCACCAGACAACCGACAACAACAGCTCCGTCGTGCTGTCTTGGTAGTCCCTGTCGTAGATCAAGCATCGGCGCTGCTGATCGGAGAGCAAGAGGGGGGCGGGGGATCCCATTTCTAATGATGCAGAGGGAGATGCGAGAGGAAGAGAGCGTCGGCGACGCGCGCGAGGGAGAGGGTGCCGGCGACGCGGCCGGGGAAGGAGCTCGGGGAGAGGCGGCATGGGCGAGAGAGGGCACAGGCGATGCGAGCGAGCGAGAGGGAGGGATGCCGGTGCTATGCCACTGTGTCTCGGCCGACACGGGGGTAAAAATGGAAAACACGCTTTCCGGCCGCGCCCGAGTGAGCGTCTACTAGATTTTGCTTCACGACTAACAAAAGTGAACGGAGAGAGTATATACTCATGAGCATAGAATTTTAATCCCCTGACAAAAAGGAAGCAGACTATACTGGCAAGGTACGTAAGGAAATGGTCTCCCGCCTCTAAGACATCGTGATCAAGCCGAAATGTTCGATGTCAGGTCCTGGTCTTGGTGAACGAGCACCTCGATACATCGTGTGTTTTGATAGTTTTCTTAGGGAACTTGGTTCCGGTTTCTACCCGATCCCATCCATATGAATGCAGGATTTCATTATTCAAATCAAGGTTCTCCTTTCTTTTTTTCCTTTTTGCAAAGGAGAAATCAAGCAATTAATCGCTCTCACAGCCTCACCGGCCACCTCCAAGCAGGCAGACTCGACATACGGACGGACAGTTGCATACGATAATCAGCAAAATGCATTTCCATGATGAAGAAACTACTAAATGTCTGAAATTCGATAGATAAAAATCTACTCCCTCCGTTCCGAATTACTTGTCGTGGTTTTAGTTTTGAACTAAAACCATGACAAGTAATTCGGAACGGAGGGAGTAGTATATTGATTCTTTAGAGAGGGGGGGTTCAATTTAAAAAGAATGGCTGTCATTATTTGTTTAGAATAGCTTTTATTTTGAGAATTTTTAGAATAGTTGTATTTTTAAACGGAAATCATGGATGTAATCATATGCAGACTATAAGTTCCCTGAGGCCCATGCCCTGATGGCCGAAGTTTACAGGCCCAGACCGATCTTTTTTTTGGAACGAAGGCTCAAGAAGAGCCCGGCTTTGAATTAACAAAGCCATCAACCGGCCAGGATTACAAGGACAACCGCTTACAACGCAAAGAAAAAGGGAACCGAGCGACGGATACAAGGCACTCAAGCAAAACAACTCAAGGCAGCAACAAATTGACGCTGCTACCAACACCCTACTGGACGACCTACACCAACAGAACAAAACTAGGGTCTTGGGAGGAATGCACCGCCGCGCAAGCTTCGTGATCACAGCCACCCTCGGAACCAGCCATGGACCAGACCACCATTTGTTACTGCCTCTGCAAAGGGCCCCTACCCCTTCATCCTGGCTCGAAGGATGCCGTACCGGCAGACGGCGGCTCGGTTCACCCCAGAACCCAAATGGATGACCTCCAAGCTGCAAGGAGAAGAGACTAGAGCAGGACCGCAAGCCCATGGCACACTACAAACAAGCACCATCGTCGTCTGCGGCTCAGCCGCACCAAAGGGCGAGAGCTGCCGGCCACATTCGCAGAAGCAATGGAAGCAGCGAAAAGTAGATCAAAGGCCAGCGCTGGATTCGCCGAAGCACAATGCTCCCACCCAAAGGTATATCGTTGTCGCCAAAGAGGGGAACCCGATCCCCTCTTGCCCAGGCTCGTGGGCGTCGACCCACCGGCGACCTCGTCAGGGACCCTCCAGCAACAACCTATGAAGAAACCAAGTTGTCTCCCGCCACCATCACGTCCACAAACCAAACTCTCTCGCCTCCCCTGCAATCCCCGGACGGTGCCTCCAAGAAGGAACACGACACGGACATGCCGTCGCCGCCCGATGCAGGGGACCTAGGCTTTCACCTAGCAGGGGACGGAAGGAGGGGGGAGGATCCACACCACAGCCTCCAAGGAGGGGAAAGGCGCCCAAGGCGTCGCCTTTGGTGTGACCGCCGCGCCGGCCAGGGGTTTCCCCCGGATCCAGCCCCGCCCGACGAGATCCGCGCAGCCAACAACCGAGAGCAGCGGCCTAAGCCACCAGGACCCAGATCTGGCCAAGGAAGGAGCAGATCGGGGCGGAGGGGATGGACTTCATCAGTGGCATACCTGCGGGGAGGGATGCACACCTGCGACCGTCGACCGCCTCCACCTCGTCACCCGCGAGACCGAGGAGGCGCCTAGCTCGCACCGACAGGGCGGCCCGCCGCCAGGACCACCCCACCCTCACCTGCCGGGGCCGCCGCCCCGCGTGCCGAGGCCCTGCCCGAGACGAGCAGCCGCCGAATCCCCGCCGCCACCTTCATCGGTGTCGAGCGCGCGCGCCGGAGCACACCTCAGGCGGCGGCGGAGAGGAAGGGGGGAGGAGGGGGCGCGGCTGTGGCGGCTAGGGTTGCCCCCGAGTCGCCTCGGAGGAGACGATGCCGGGGGGGGGGAGGGCTACATGTAGTACATGTACATTGCCTTCTTCTAAAAAAGAAAACGTTGTACATTTTTTTGCGGGAAAGAACACTGTACCTTGCCTAAAAAACTCCAAATTACTAATTAAGAAGCACTCTACACAAAGGTCACTCCCACCCGGGTAGGTTGTGTTAAGTGGTTACTGCATATGCGTCACTTGTCGCAACCTGCGAGTTTTTTTTCATATGTCCGTTTATTCAAAACGTTTTACCTTTAAACCATGCGACCAAATCTTGAATCGGTTTCACCGTGGGATTCTTTCCACTGTGCCTCTCACAGAAGCAAATCTGTGCCTCCACGAGAAGTAAATGTGTACCTCTCGTGGAAGGAAAAAAAGTCATATTTATTTGTTTACGAGAGGCACAACTAGGACGAGACTTGCCTGCTCCCCCAGTGTGCTCCCATCCGTGCTCCCGCATACGTGACATGATTTGATTGAAACAAAATAAGGCCCGGCCCCACCCCTTAAAATCAGGGGGGAGATGATTAGATTAGAAAGAAAAAAGAGAAAGACAGCCGTAGCATGGAGTGGGAGCACGGATGGGAGCATGGGGAGGGAGCAGGCAAGCCGGATCCACACAACTATGCCTCTCGCAGAAGCAAATCTGGAAGCTAATCTGTGCCTCTAGCAGAAGGGGAAAGAAAAGAAAACACATTTTTTTTTGTTTCCAAAAGCCATGACTGTGCATCTCGCAAAAGTAAATCCGTGCCTTTCGCAGAAGAAAACAAAAGAAAACGTGTTTTTTCGGTTTCCGAGAGGCAAGACTATACCTCTCATAAAAGAAAAAAAATGTTTTTTTGTTTCTAAGAGACACGATTATGCCTCTCGCGGAAGAAAAAAAATTAGAAAACGTGTTTTTTGCGCAAAAAAAAGAACGGGGAAGCCGAAAAAACCCGGAAAAGAAACCATCCTAAAAGCCAAAAATGCATGCAGAAAAATAAAAAATAAAAATAAAAGAGAGCCTCCAAAGCACGACAAGTGACGCGTCACTTGGTACGTTCTCAACCCCAGGTGACCCTTACGTGGCTCCCGAAGAAGTACTCCTTTGTTAGTTGCTCCTAAAAAAATAGCTACCTGTACAAAACGGACGCCCCTATGACGCTTCATGCGCCCGTCAAAGCGCCTAAAGCCATCCAAGCTAGGCCGGCCCATATACTTTTCTTCTTCTTTTGTTTAAACTACTCCAAAAAAGATGCGGGCGATAGGATCCAAACCCGAATGTTCCAAGACAACAACACTAAATAGTAGGCTAGACCGATGACTTTGTGCATTCTTGCTTTTGTCTACCATTTAGGACATGTACAATGATGATACCTTAGGAGTGTCATATAGATAAATGCTGAGATGGAGGAGAGAGAATTCGTAAAAAAAGCTTGTCTTCTTTTATTTAAGAGATGATCTAGCACAATATGGCTGAGTGTGTTTTTAGGAATAGCTAATTATTGTAGATAAAGCAAAGAGATAATCCATTGTAGATATATTTTTATTGTTATTCTAAATTGCATGCAAGGTTTAAGATAATATAGTCTTATCAATCACTGTGCATGCCCTTATTACCTTCCTCGGTTTTTCCCGCCCACTGTTCAGTTTCCGCACATTTTTATTCCACTATTCAGTTCTCATGCATTTTTCTTTTTTCCCCTTTTTTGTTAAATGCACTGAATTTTTCTTAAAATTCATGATTTATTTTTCAAATTTGATGAACTTTTTCTTAAAATATGATGAACTTTTATTTTGAAATTTGATGAAGTCAAAATCAATGAACTTTTTTCAAATTTGATAAACCTTATTCAGATTTGGTGAACTTTTTTCAAATTCAATGAACTTTTTTCAAATTTGGTGAACTTTTTTCAAATGCGACAATTCTTCAAATTCGATGAACTTTTTTCAAAATCAATGAACGTTTTTTCAAATTCGTATTTTTTTTGAAAAAATTGTGCACATTTTTATAAAATTGATGAATTTTTTTCATAAAAAATCAACTTTAAATTTTAAAAAAATCTAAGTGCTGCTGTGTAATAATTAATAAATAGCGTGGCTAAGGTAGTTCTTAAATAGTATGCATTGTTCTCAATCATTGGCGTAGTGGTTCGCTAACCAATTCCTGCATTATTGCGGCGCGAGTTCGAGTCCTCTTACGCGCACTTTTTTGCTGTGCTTTTTTGTGAGAAGAAGCGAAAGAAAATTGGTGAAAACAAAGAAAATAAAAAATCAAAAAGAAATGATGAGAAATGAAGATAATTTTTTTTAAAAAAAAGGAAAACCGGAGAACTAATGAGAAAACAAAAAAAATGAAAAAAAAAACTAGCAGAACCAGCAAAGGAAGCTCAGCTAGCGAAGGAACTCGATGGAAAACCAGTCTAGCGAACGAAGCGCAACAAGCGATCGCGAACGAAAAGAAAATTTGGGCTGGCCTGATAACTTCATCGTAGTGGAAAGATCTTCAGCGAGTCAGAAGGGACGCTCACATAAAGCGAGAAATAGTCGCCGCGGTACAAAACACGGTCTCGTTGAGCCGTGAGAAGAGAGGATTGTCAAAAAGAAGCTCAGCTAGGTTTTTTCTTTTAGAATGAAGCCCAGCTAGTTCTTAGTTATGTTCGTGATGATATAGGTTACCGGGACAACTACATTTTTTCCAATGATCTATTACCTACTAATAAAGGAAATAGGTATTCTTGATCCATCACGCTATTTTGCATAAAACTCCCTCAAGTTTCTAGTAGTCAACCACTTTGAAGTATGATTTTCGCTTTTTCAGAAAATTCCATGGTATTTCTGTTAATCAACCCCATGCCATTTTTAAGTCAGATTTTCGTGTTTGCAGAAATCCCCTTGATATTTGAGTTAATCAACCCGCAATACACATCAAATGTTTTTTTAATATTCATATCTTCTAAATCCTAACTTTAAATTTAACATGTTATATATAGAATTTGATTAGAAAAATATGTATAATAAATATGAATATGTTGTTATTTTACCTATTAACCATTTTAAAAATGCTATTTAGAGTGCAACCTTCATCAATACCGCATGATCCTTCTTTGTTTCATACCAATGCCGATCCGGATTGAAAATGAACACCTCAGCAAAACCAGGATGAGAAACGAAAAGAATATATATAACCACGCAAGCATGCCTCACCAAAACCTCATAGAAAAAATGCAAATTTATCATCATATGCCGAGAGAGAGAGAGAGAGAGAGAGAGAGAGAGAGAGAGAGAGGTCTTAGGATTGACAACATTCAAACATGTTGTCATTGTGTGAACACTGAGGCACAATCAACAAGGGTGGGAAAGAGGATAAGTTATAACCCGGATGAAATGTCATGTGTTGAAATAAAATACTAGACCTATTTGAGTCTGGAGTCATGGTTATTGGGTTAGGGGAGTATGGTATTTCTTTCAGCCATTCCTAGACTCACGGAAGTTTGTTACGTATCCTACTAAACTTCCTTTCCCAACCAAACGTCCTAGGTAGCTAGAGGAGCCATGAGGGACACTTGATGCGCTGGCACACCGAGCTTTATGGAGGCAATTTAACGCATTGAGCGATGGATAAGATTTCCCCAAAAGACCCTCAACATGATTACACTGTAATAGATTCCTCGTGTTGCTACTGAATCGGTTGCAATATATCTCGGTGAGATTTGGTCATACGCAATATTTACATTAATAATATATGAACTAAAACTAAAATACATATTATATATTGTATAATTGAAATCTATTTATAGAATATAAGTAGTAGTATTATGTATTCTAGTGACATGTGTGGTGAGGTGGGATGTGTGCATATTGAGATACATATAAGTAGTGGGGACCAACTAATCATGACAAACTTTCTCCATACATGTGGTGATGGGCCTTTGATAATGTGACATGTGTGCATATATTAAGCTAAAACAAGTAGCGATGGTCGACTATTTAGGTATATAGTATTAGTTCACAAAAAACATGTTTATATTACATACAAATCATTTTAGAATCGGACTAGGGCCTAAAACAGTTAGATGAAACAAATGAACTATGTGTGGACCATGCCTCCAGTGAAGTAAACTAGCAAGTTATAAAAGCCTTTTATTATAAGTTGCAGGCGAGTTCAATCCGTAGGGGCATATAGGGTGAAACTTCAGTGAACTGTTTCAAACATATACTATTTTCAAAACAAGTAACAAGCCATACATAAGTTTTTCTTTCTTTCTTTCTGAGAACATCCATACATGAAGATGTACTAACAAGTATCTTATGTGTGTACTTGTTACAGATAAATAACAGACTTAATAGCTTCACCACGATTAAGTTATTACTGAACAAAGAAAATTTTGTACAAAATTGTTGGGCTCACTATGTTCCAAACACTCGCACTTCATCAAATTGAAATACAGAAGACGTTTTAGCTCTTTGTTGATACTTCTTGGGTAACAGTCATACATCCTGACTAAAAGAAGGCACACTTGTTCTTCATCACATTCAAAAGGTAATAATGTCATGTGCCATGTAGTAAAATATGAAGACCTGATGAAACTTTTCCAAAGTATATACTGTGTGCGGGATAAATATCCCGTACAATATTTACTTGTTAGGTGCATCTCTACTGGGGTCCATCTCTGCTTCTGCCTCTTCCTTGGTCTGTATTTTGATGGGTTCCTCAGCATAGTGTGAAATGGATTTGTATTGATAGTAGTGGGAGCATATGAGGAAGTAGAAAAGGTTCAGTACTCCCACGAGGGCAATTAAATAAAAGTAATAGTCAAGCTTGCCGAGATTAATATCGTCTGCGATCCAGCCTATGTGGCCATCTCTCGTAGTCACTTTGTTTGTGATGTTTGTCATAGCAGTACTCAAATAGCCTGCTCCAGCTAAAGTAACGTAAAAGAGGGATCCTGCTAGGGTTAGCATCTGCTCTGGAAACTGCTTATTATAGAATTCTAATTGTCCAACTGCATTGAAGGCATCAGCAATACCCATTAAAATCAATTGGGGGGCAAGCCAAAAGACTGACATAGGTGATTTTCCTCCATTAGACAATGCTGAGTTTCTCCTTTTGTGTTCAACAAGCCCTGCTACCACCATTGATATGGGAGAAATCACCAATCCTATACCTTGTCTCTGAAGAACTGTAATTCCACTTTCCACTCCGGTGAATCTTCTAGCTATAGGTACCAATATTCGGTCATAAATCGGCAGGAATGCAGTTAGGGCGATAAAGGATATGGATATAACAGAGCCTGCAGGGATTTCAAAATGTGTTCCAAGGTGACAGTCCATTGTTAATGCTTGAAAGCTTGCAGAGGTGTATTGTTGAACCAATGCGATGAAGCATATGATGCCAGATATACAAATAGGAAAAATTCTTATCAAACATTTAACTTCTTCTATCTGTTGGATATTACAAAGCTCCCATGAATTTCTTGCGGAACCATCGTCATTTATATCACCATCCCTTAAAATCGCACCTTTGTTAAGAAACCTGAGAACAAATGACAATAAATGGTGGGTATACATTAGCATCTAGCAAATAATTATTTGAAATTATTGATATTTGGTTTTGTATGTCTAACGCGCTATTTATATTATAAGAATGCAATTTTGCTCACTTTACTTGCAGCAAAATGGCTTACTTTTACCAATACTGAATTCTACATGCTTTTAGCAAGTACTCCATCTGTAAACAAATTTCATTGCGTAGATGACTAGTGATCTGAACGATCTTATATTTTTTTTAGGGAGCGAGCACTCTACATGGATGTTAAGCCTATAAAAACACTCTTGCAAGCGACTTGGTAAATAATTGTTTGATGATGTTGTCGAGCGTACAAGACACTATACCAAGGTAGGATATAGTCCCTCAAAAGGATATACATGGTATTATTCTAACCCCTAGTTGTACAGGTCCTTGAACTTGTTAGATTTTGGTAATAAGTTAATGAGAAAAATTAACAACAAAATTTGATTATTCATTTTTTTTCCTTCGGAATAACATGGGAATTTTTGGAATGGGATGGTATGAAATGTAATTTTTGTGGATGTGTTGTGATACTTCCACTCTCGCTACTTTTTATTGATAAACATTGTGGTTACTTCTTTAGTTTACCTGAACTGGGAAGTAAGTGGCAATCTGAAAATACGATGGCCCCTCGTGGGAGGGCTGAATAGCAACAACTCTTGCTGACTTATATCGTCCGAGTTTGGAAGCTTGAGTCTTCTCTTTTTAAATGATGCTAGTAAAACTTGGGCAATTCCAGTGTAGATGCTTCCCTCTGGTGGTACATGGACATAAAGTCTAGTACCCATAAATAAAATGATAATTGACAACAACATGAAGAACGTTGGTATGCCAAATCCTATTGGCCAGCTGATGGTAGCCTGAATGTAGACGAGAATAGTCATAGAAAACACCAAGGCAATATTAGTTGTGCCATAGTACCAGTTATAATAGCTATTTAGGCCTTTTTGACTATTTCTATCAGTCATGTCGAATTGGTCTACTCCAAAGGGTAAGCTGCATGGTCGGATTGCTCCACCGCCAATGATTAGAAATGCTAAAGATAGGTATAGCACACTGAGCTGGAGTGTTGATGGACTATTGCAATGTTCACCTAGTTGAACTGTTTGATTGCAGTCTGCTAGTTTGAAAGCTGGAACTGATGCAGACAAAGTCAATCCTAGCATTCCCTGTTGTAGCACCAAATAAATTCGTGAATTAGACTACGGAAAATGTAAAAATATTAGTTAATGTGATTTGCGAATATCATGTAGGAAATTTAGTATAGTTGTTCAAAAAAATTTAGTTTGTGATAGTAATTGCTTAGAACAGCTAACCAAGTAAACAAATTTCCTGTGTTGATGCATCAAGTTTTGTTGTGGTAATAAGCCGATAAATTGTTCATCATTGACTCATGTTCTATGGACATGCCATTTGTCATATTAATCAATCAACAACTTTGGTTATTCCATTCATTTGTTAGACTTATTTTGACAATGATGACTAATCTCGCGTTTGCTTCAAATTGGATGTGGAATGATTCAATCATGGTGTCATTCTTTGATACCTAAAGTGCCTAATGCTCCTATGATTAGTAATTTCAGACCCATATGTTTTTTCTTTGGAGTTTTTCTATTGCTAGTGGCTTGCTGCAAGATTTTGCTGGCTAGCTGGCTGGCTAGGAGGCCTACGATGTTTTATGTAAATCTTTTAAGGAAGCTCTAGGGGTGTTTGATGGATGCCCAAACACATGCACATAGTTCCTTGGTGGCTGATTTTTTCTACTTTTATTTATTTTTGACGTTTTGTAAAACTTCTAGTGGTTTCTTTAATGGAAATCAACGGGAGGCCAATTGTCCCAATAAAAAATTATCTTCCTTTTTGCTAATACATGAAGGTGAAACAGGGCTGATAAACAAGTTTTGACCGTGGCATATACATACCAGGAGGCTAAAGAAGGACCCGTAGGCAAGGGTTCTGAACCTTCCCAAGTAGGCGTCGGAGATGAAGGCACCTAGCAACGGCGTGAAGTTCAGCGTGCCGAAGAAAATGTTGGTAGTGTTTATTGCTGTGAGCTGCCCAAAATTGAAGCGCTTCACAAGATAGAGCGCCAAATTTGCTACCATGCCAAGTGACCCGACATTCTCAAATGTAGCGATTGCTGCGTAGGAACAAAATGTCAGACACTCATTTATGTAGATGTCGCCCTCAAGATCAATCACATTAAAGTAGACAAATACACATGCACAAAACTTTTGCCAAGGGCTTATATCTTGCCCTTTGTTCTTTTATTCTCAATGTCTCAACTCACTGTACAAAACTCAGGCAACCTTATGTATATATCAATTATAAGATACTAAGAGCATCTCCACTCCCCCCAAACAGGTCCCCAAGGCCCTTTTTTATCGCTGGCGTGAAAAAACAGCCCACTTACGCCCTCAGAAGCCCACTTTTCGCCAGTTAGGGCCAAATTTGACGCCGGGGGACCCAGGCCGAATCCAGCGCGCCAGGAGGCACCCGGGAGCGCCGTGGGAAATATTTTTGGGGCGAAAGCCTGGTGGACCCGCTGAGTCAGTGACTAGGCGCGTTCGTCATCCACATTACCTCGTTTTCCTGCGGGGAATCAATGCGAAGGCTGCCGCCGGTCAACCTTCCATTGATTCCTCACGGGCGGCGCAGTGAAGGCGCCGATGCGCATCCCGTCCCCTCCCGCCATGTGTACACATGGCTGTCGCCCGCTCGTCGCCCACCCATCGATATAAAAGTCGCCCTCCCTCGCCTGCGGCCACACACTCCCTCGCCACAACCCCTTCTCCTCTCGCTAGTGATGCCCCTCTCGTCATCGACGCCTCCTCTCCCCTCTCTCCCCGCCGACGACCATGGCCGAGCGCTACCCCGACGACGGAGCAGCGGCCAACGGCTTCGGCCACCACCTGCACGAGGACGAGGCCCGCTTCCTCTACGAGGCGGACTACCCGGCGCCACCGGACATGCGGGTGCGGGGCTCATGGAGGATGAGCATCGACGGAGTCCCGGTACCACCGCCGCCCTCTGGTGCTGACCGGCGCGCCGGGATCGCATGCATAAGATTGTCGCTGCCGGAGAGCGCGCGGAACCAGCGGAGGTATGCCCCCGACAGCCACACGCTATGGACGGCGTACTTCGACTGCTTCCACAAACGACATTGAACCCCGCGCCCCCCTCAACTCCCAGGGGTGGCACCAATGGTGGGGCGTCCTCGGGCGCATGCTCGACGCCGTCCTCGAGCACATTGAGGTCAGCAATGCGCTGCGGTTGGAGTACCCGGCGCCCCCTCCTTCTCTCGCCGCCGCGGCAGTCCCTGGACGCCGAGGCGCATGGAAACGACGTCCTTGTCCTCGTCGGGCCCCCGCTCCTCTGGGTCGCCGACGCTCCTCCCCGTCAAGCTGGAGCCACGAGAGACGCCGCTCGGGCGGCGCACGCGCAGCTGTGCCCTCGTCATCAACGAGGGCGGCGTCCCTTCTTCTCCGGTCTCCTCCTCCCGCCTCGTCAAGCCGAAGACCGATTCGGCGCTCCTCCCGTGAAGAAGGAGCACGAAGCCATGGCCGCCGCCGAGCAGACCAGCCTGAAATGGGCATGGGACGACTATGTCCGGCAGGAGATGGAGCGCCAATGCCACGCCCTCGAGGAGATTGCCGCCCGGCGCCACGACAGCGACGAGGGCGGCACGTCATCCTTGACGACAGTGACGACGAGGCGCCCGGGCCATCCAACCCCCCACGCATCGGCGATGCGGGTCAGGGGTGCAACAAGGACGGAGGCGGCGTGTAGGAAGGCGGCGACGACGACGACTACACCAACTTCTACAGGCTCCTCGGCATATAGAAGGCTCAAGGCGGCAGCGGCGGCGTAGTAGTAGTTGTTTTTAGTTTTTTTTAAAATTATGTTTTTAATTTGTACAAATATCAGTGAAACGCCTAAATTTCCTTCAAATTTGTGTTGTGTTTGGCCGAGTTTGGTTTTTTAAAAACGGTGTCTGGGGCAACCTTGGGGGGGGGGGGGGGGGGGGGTCGCCCCCATGCCCATTTTATCGTATGTTGGCCCCCAGACGGCGCTATTTCAAGCCCCTGGGGGGCGAACGGCTGGAGATGCTCTAAACTCCCTAGATTTGAAGCAATCTAGTGCATAGGGGGCTATGGGGGTGATATGAACCCCACGTGTAAGGGTGTGTGTCACTGGGGCTGTCAGTTTGAGAAGGTATTGCCTGGTTATTTTCATTTTTTCTTTCCTATTATGTTTTTCACATGTTTTAACAATTTTTCTTTTATTTTTTCCTGTTATTTTTTCGCGTTTTTGTTTATTGTTTCATTTTAATTTTTTCACATGTTAATTCATGAGTATTTATTAAAGTCTTGAACATTTTAGAAACTAAGAACATTTTTTGGAATTCACAAACATTTTTACAATTTATGAATAATTTTAAAGTTCATGAATAGTTTTAAAGTATGTGATCTTTCTCAAATTCGCCAACATTATTTGACATCCATTATATTTTTAAATTCATGTTTTTTAGTTCAAAACACATTTTGAAATCCATTTCTTTAAAATATGTGAACCTTTTGATTTAATGAACTTTTTTAAATAAAAAATATGTAGCCTGTTTTTCTGACCTAGCAGTGGAATGAGTGGAGGGAAAACCTGAAACTAGCAAGTGGAGCACGGAGTTCGAGCCGAGCGAGCCGAAGCTTCATGGCCGGCCCATGTGAGCATTGTTACAACATTTACATGGCTTCAATGTGAAATAAGAACTCTCAAGTAGGTCACACAACCACTAGCGAAGCCGACCACGCATCTAACATCTCCACTCTTCCCAGAACGAATACTGTTTGCATCAACAACCCAACAAGATATATGAAGAAAAAAACTGCCAGGACATAATTAAAACCCCTTTATTTGCCGGAAAAAACACAAGCTAACGTAGACTACAATCCAAAAACGAAACAACAGATAATAATATTAAAGAACAAAAGGGTTAATCTCATGAATGAAGAATGATGCAGTGAAACGCGCATTAGCCTCTAATATATACGAAGCCACGACCTGCTGCTATGTACCTAAGTCTACACGACCACCAAAGCTAGCAAGACCCAAGTCCATATGAAGCTCATGTACAAGCAAGCCTACTTACAATAGCTAACCAAACCGAATAATCCCTAGTCCGACACTGACAAGTACAATTACTACGGTAATATTAATTATAGTTTGACACATTGACACGATGACTTTCTAAGGGCATGTACAACGGTGCTATCTTAAGGGTGCCATGTAGAATAAATGTTAAGATAGAGGAGAGAGAAATCAGAAGAAAGAGCTTGTCTTCTCTTATTTAAAAGATGATCTCTTAGTATAATATGTCTCACCACATATTTAGTAAATACGTAGTTATTGAAGATAAGGCTAAGATAAAACCATTCTAGACATATCTAAACTGCATGCAAGACTTCAGATAAAATTGTCTTACCAACCACTTACTCTATACTAACTAAATAGGCGTGCGGTGCTATGGATGTTAAATTATTGTGCACTATTATTGAAAATTAGCACTTGTGTCATTGTACCCTGTAACTCTGTACAAATCAAAAGTACCATAGAAAATAAATCAAACGAATCAACTAACCAAAAGATTGTGAATGGATGATGATTATGATAATAATTTTGCTGGTAGCTCAAGAGATAATCGGAGCTCAAGAGGTAATATGTGAGGATGAACGCATAGCATTCAACCCATTTCTTTGTAAAGTACCGGTATGTATACACGTGCAATGCACGTCTTAACAACAATGTTTCTATGATTCTATTAAAATAAAAAAATATAGTACTTTGCAATGAATTCAGAGCAAAAATAAATAATATCATGAATTATAAGTGATGATTTTCTGCTAATAAAATCAGTATTGTAGTGCTCATTTACATGTATGGGCTAACACGCCCTAAGTAGTCCAGCCGAACACGCACTTCAATCAATCAATCGATCGGATCGATCAATTGTCCGAGGGCAAAACAATAGTTAACCACACCTATATGTATGGGCTACTGGGCTTGGGTCTTCTCTATATTTGGTGTAGTTGGTTCTATAAATATATTTTTATATGGGCTAATGATGCAATTAGCTACGGCCATTAGCCGATATACAGTATGCAGGCCGCTAAAATGTTCACTTGTCTCCGCCCTTGTCTCGGCTCTTTGCCTGACGCACTGGCACATGCAACATGGCGAGAAGAGAGGAGTTTTGAGACGATTTTTCTAGAAACCAGCAGATGCAGCTGTGGACTATTATTCATTGCGAACCCTTTGTATTTCAACCGTTGGATTTATGAGACCAACGGCCAGGATTGATGCCGTTGTACAATTCAAAACTCGTACACTATATCATAGTATAGATAAAGATAAATAATAGGTTTATTTTGAGTCTACTCGTGTGAAGAACAATGTCAGCGTGACGTACGGAGCTACTCCCTCCGTCCCATAATATAAGAAGTCTACGTTAGCTTGCAAAAACGTTCTATATTATGGGACAAAAGGAGTACTGTGCAAACGTTCTATATTATGGGACAAAAGGAGTACTTTTTATGTGTTCGCCCTGACTTTAGGTGTTGTACTCTTGAGTCTTAACTTCCGGCAGACCACTTGTGATACAAGGGTGGACACACCTGAAAGTAAAACCTGACTAAAGCCCCTGCTGTCCCTTCAACGGTTCAACCCAAGCAAAACTGACCATATTTACGCTCATAGATGTATGTTAAGTTGTAAATTTGACAGTCTTGTAACTTTGATCCAGATAAAACGCACGCACGCACGCACGCACGCACAGCAGGTAGAAATGAAAAAAAACAAACCAGAGCAGATCGAGAGATATGGAAATGAAATCTAGTAGTAGAACTGAACTTGTGAAACGTACCTAAGATGAAGGGCATGCACTTCCACCCCTGCGGCTTCCTCCTGCCGCCACCGCCGCCGGCGCCCCTCTCCAGCGCCCCACCTCCCACCTCCACCTCCACATCCACCTCCACCTCCGCAGCAGTGCCCGGAGCAGCCATGTCTTCTGAAGGAAAAACGGCGGGGACACGGGAGCAAATACCCAAATTTGAAGGGTGCCGTCCTCGCCGTGTGCGTGCGCAGGTATATAAAGAGGAGCGCGCGCACGTAGCCTCGCCAGTGATCAAACCAGCGGTTCGGTGATCTCCGTCCACGCGCGTACGCTAGACGTAGTAGCTGACGAACAGATCCGTCATTTGTCTCGTCACTCCCCTGCCGGGATGGCCGGATGCGCGCATGAATACGGCTAAACATGCGGACGATGTCATCTTTGACATCAGCTGGCGAACGGCCGGTAAAAAAACTATTGCTACTAGACAACTGGCCTACAGCCCAACATGCATATGGACATGCCTTATTAATTTTTTTTACCAGTTTCGTTGATGCATGAAGGAGACACACGTTTACAAACAAGTGCCTTTCTTGACCTCCCTTGAGATTGCACTGCCGGTACACCCGTCCTAAGTGGCATGGCAGGCCCCTGGTCAGGCGAGGAGGACATGGATACCTCCACCTTTGGCAGTTGCAAGATCAATGTGGAGGCCGCTATTAGCAAGAACATTCAGACGGGAGCTATTAGTGTTGTTTGTCGCAGTGATGCAGGATCATATGTTGGTTCTTCAACTCTTGTTTTCCATGGACTGACTGATCCAACTACTCTAGAGGCTCTTGCGTACCGAGAAGCCCTCATGTTGGCCAAGGAGGCGAGGACCTCATGTTACAACATAGGAGTACTAGGATAGCATCGGACTGTAAAACGGTTGTCTCGGATTTCAACACCGACACTCTTGGGGTCATAGCACCAACCATGAAGGAGATAAATGAGACTACAATGGATTTTCGAACCCGCTCTTTCATTCATGAAGGCCGCCTCTCGAATATGGAGGCACACGATTTAGCTAAACATGCTTTTCACTTAGATGAGGGTCGCCATCTATGGCTGCTACACTCTTTTCCATTATTCTTGCACTTCGTTTTATTGAGCAATAAAGTAAAGCATGTTTACACTAAAAATGTACATAAAGGCCGTTCTATCTGCCCCCACCAAAAAAACTTCGTATAAAACGCGACGCGCAATCAAGCTCTGCCTCCATCGGCGCTCAATGGACGAGCGGTAACCTAGTCAGCCGACGAGGGACCTCTGCTGTCACCATCCCTGGCTCGCCCACCATGACCGCTGCACCTCAGGTCGCAGTTCTCTAAAAAAAATCGGTTGTAGCTCCCACGCCACCAGATGCAGCTCCGTCATCGGCTATATGCAGCTCTGCCCTGCCGATGATTGCAGCTCCGTTGTCGCCTCGCGCATGCATCTCAGCTCCCCGTCATAGTTGGGCAGTTGTTCCCTGTCCTCACCTCCTAGTTCCAGCACCCAATGCACCTTTCTAGCAATGCGCAACACGGTTGTAGCTTTGCACTCTGCGGTTGCAGCAAAGAAACAGAGAAAAGCGTTGTGACGCCTAGTGGTTGCCGTGGTCATCGGCAAGGAAGAAAGCTGGTTCTAGCAATCACCATGACTGGTTACAACTGTTAGAATAAATTCGAGGCGCTCCGATCGATCTACCGAGGACCAAGCAATCACACGAGCACGACACCGAGATTTGTTAACGAGGTTCACCATCATGGCTACATCCTCGGGACATGACTATGGGCGCTCCTCCCCATTGACACCGCTACAATACCGCACCCCGACCGTCCGGGCGCCGGCACACACCGCCGGCTTCCCCGCGTGCCCGTACTATTATGCTGGCATAGATTACATCGTGTGTCTACCCCCGATATATATGAGAGGCCTAGGATACAAGTGTCCTATTAGGACACAACTCCTACCATGTCTACACACAATCCAAAACCAAGTCCAACTGTAACCTACCTTGTACAATAATATTCGACACAATTCTAACAAACTCCACCTTGGCGAATATTCTCCACCATCTTGGATTCATCCATGCGTCGAACCTCCATGTATATTGGACTTGAGATACGTCATGAGCTCCGCTGCTACTCCCAGACTCCACATGACTCCACCTGCAACTGTAGTCCCTTCTCGTCTTCCTCACAGCCAATACTCGAGCAAAATTAAGTTCATCAATACTCTACTTTGTGCTCCCAACTTCCGGAGAATCCGTTCAACACCATCACACACCGACCACTGTCTGCATGAAAATGAACAAGTCACATATTGGATGTCACATATAAGAGTTATCTGAACTCAACGTCACCGCTCTTTCTTGACTGCTTGTCTGAAACTTGAAGGAATTTCACCGTCACCTTGTGTTACCCTGAGTCAAATTCACAGTTGTCTCATCCCTTTTTCGGATAGTCTCTGACATGTCCCATCGCTATAGCACTCCACCTCCTTCTGTATTTGTCATCCGCACTTTGCCATGTGCACCGAACACCACAGAATATACGGCCATGTACTCTCTCTGTTTTGACAATTTCAGACTTTCCGTCACTTTCACGAATTCTCCATGGTCAACTCCTGTCCATCTTCCGGCATCGATAGACCCAGTCACCAACTTGAATCCGGTACTCGTCAACACTGCTTCAGCACCCCTGCACAATTTGTCTGACCACATGTCTGACCACCAGTGCCTTGGCCTGTCGCTGTGTCCCGTGCTTACCGCACGCCTCGCCGCTATCACCGCGCTGAGCCTCTGCTCTCCTGGTCGAGTCTCTCGGGTAGCTAGTGTAGGATCGAAAGTATGTCTAGAGGGGGGTGATTAGACTACTTGACCAAATAAAAACTTACCCTTTTCCCAATTTTAGTTCTTGGCAGATTTTAGCTATCTTAGGACAAGTCAAGCAATCATCACACAATTCAAGCAAGCATGCAAAGAGTATATTAGCAGCGGAAAGTAAAGCATGCAACTTGGAAGAATGTAAAGGGAAGGGTTTGGAGAATTCAAACGCAATTGGAGACACGGATGTTTTTCCCGTGGTTCGGATAGGTGGTGCTATCCTACATCCACGTTGATGGAGACTTCAACCCACGAAGGGTAATGGTTGCGCGAGTCCACGGAGGGCTCCACCCACGAAGGGTCCACGAAGTAGCAACCTTGTCTATCCCACCATGGCCATCGCCCACGAAGGACTTGCCTCACTAGCGGTAGATCTTCACGAAGTAGGCGATCTCCTTGCCCTTACAAACTCCTTGGTTCAACTCCACAATCTTGTCGAAGGCTCCCAAGTGACACCTAGCCAATCTAGGAGACACCACTCTCCAAGAAGTAACAAATGGTGTGTTGATGATGAACTCCTTGCTCTTGTGCTTCAAATGATAGTCTCCCCAACACTCAACTCTCTCTCATAGGATTTGGATCTAGTGGAAAGAAGGTTTGAGTGGAAAGCAACTTGGGGAAGGCTAGAGATCAAGATTCATATGGTAGGAATGGAATATCTTGGTCTCAACACATGAGTAGGTGGTTCTCTCTCAGAACATATGAGTTGGATTTGTGTATGTGTTCTGATGGCTCTCCCCACGAATGAAGAGGAGGTGGAGGGGTATATATAGCCTCCACACAAAATCCAACCGTTACACACAATCTACCAATCTCGGTGGGACCGAATCAACAAACTCGGTCGGACCGAAAAGGTAAACCTAGTGACCGTTAGAGATTTTCGGTGGGACTGACATGCAACTCGGTAGGACCGATTCTGTTAGGGTTTGGGCATAACGTAATCTCGGTGAGACCGATTACACAAACTCGGTGAGATCGAGTTTGGTAATAAGCTAACCAGAGAGTTGGTCAGGTAAACTCGGTGGGACTGATTTGCTCTTTCGGTGAGACCGAAAAGTTACAAAAGGAAACAGAGAGTTTTCATTGCAATCTCGGTGGGACCGATTTGCTCTTTCGGTGAGACCGAAAAGTTACGGAAGGGAAACAGAGAGTTTGCAATCCCATCTCGGTGAGACCGAGATCCCTATCGGTAGGACCGAATTGCTAGGGTTTGTCAGTGGCTTATGACAAGTGAAACTCGGTGGCGCCGGATAGAAAGAATCGGTATGACCGAGTTTGGCTTAGGGTAGGTCATTTGTGGATATGGGAAAGTGGTTGAGGATTTTGGAGCATATCACTAAGCACATGAAGCAAGAGGCTCATTAAGCAACACCTCATCCCTCCTTGATAGTATTGGCTTTTCCTAAAGACTCAATGTGATCTTGGATCACTAAAATATAAAATGAAGAGTCTTGAGCTTTTGAGCTTGCGCCAATCCTTTGTCCTTAGCATTTTGAGGGTTCCACTTTCACATCCATGCCATGCCAATGATTGAGCTTTCCTGAAATAATCATCTTGGAATAGCATTAGCTCAATGAGCTATATGTTGTTATGAATTACCAAAACCACCTAGGGATAGTTGCACTTTCAATCTCCCCCTTTTTGGTAATTGATGACAACATATAGATCAAAGCTTCGACAAATGATAATAAGCATGAAATATATCGTCGCTTTGAGAAGTATGTGATAAGTAAGAGCTCCCCCTAAATTTGTGCATATTTAAGATTTGCTTTGGACTGCAAATGCACAAAGAGTTAGAGTCATGGGTTACTCTTCCATGTCACATACATCTTGGTGGAGTGCTTAAAATGATAAGAATGAATTACATGCACCCATCACCAAGAATAGTGAATGATCACATAAGATAGATAGGATAATAGCATTAAGCAAGCATTAAGTGTAGCTTATGATCAAACACATGATCATCAATGTCTCACAGATAATGACATAGTATCTCAAGCACTCAAAAGCAAACAAAGTTCGAAAAACCACCAAATAAAGCAAGAGAGAAAAGCAACACTCTCTCTCGAAGCCTATGATCTATACATTTTCTCCCCCTTTGGCAACAAGTTACCAAAAAGTTCCTAGAAAATGCATAGTGCTAAATCGACACTCAGGCTTGATCTTCAGGTGGTGGTGGAGTCCGGAGCACTCCAAGGACGAAGCCTTCTATAGACGTGGTCAGAGTCGAGGCTGAAGTGGACGCTGGAGCTGGTGGAACTGAAGCTGTGGCTGGTGCAGAAGTGGTGGCTATGGTGTCAGCAACTGGCACTGTAGACAACCTCGGACCTCGTGGCACTCTGGCAAAAGCATCAGTTGTAGTCTTGCCTCTCCTCTCCTGCATGTCATCCCGAAGCTGCTCCACTGCAGTCTGAATCTCCGTCACTTTGACATCCAAGTCATAGAACTTTTGTTCCATGATCCTCTCTAAGCTTGCCTGGTTTTGAGTTAGGGTGGCTAGTCCTTGCTCAATCCGCAGGATGGATGCAATCAAGTAACCAAGCTGCTCTTGTTTGGTTTTCAAGAAATATTTAGATGCCTCCTCTTGAGTAGGCATCTTGGCAGCTTTCTCCTTCCTCGCTTTCTCCTTCTTGGCTTGTGCTTGGGCAGATGATGGCTCATTCTCAGTCATAACAACTTGGTTATCTTCAAAGTCTGGACGGATAGGCAGGTGTTCCTTGTCCAATAAGTATATGCCCGTGCCCATCTTGGAGTTGATGAGCTCCTGAATCTGTGGGGCATATCCACAGCTCCTCTTCTGGTCTGCTACTGTCCTCTTGATTGTTTCTATCATAAGGCTCATGGCTTTGAATTTCTGTGGCACGTCAAAGATATGAAGCAAGTTGATTGCATGGCCTCTGATCATCTTGTGATCTCCAGACTTGGGCAATAAGGTGTGCCTCAGTATCCAATTGATTGTTGGCAGCCCTGATAGAAGATAGTGTACTAAGCCAAACTTGAACGTATCAAGTGCTTCATTTGGAATCTCCTTGTACATGTTTGACATTGAGTTGTGGCCCATCTTCTTCTTGGCATAAATGTCCAAGTCATCTGCTTGCTCTTCTGGGGCATTAATCAGCTGAGCCCACTCAGCAACTGTAGACTGGTATCTCGTACCCTCTGACATCCAAATTATCCTACCATCTGGATAAAAATGGGCTGTGGAGTAGAACTGCATGATGAGTTCCTCGTTCCACTTTGTGAGCTTCTGCCCAACAAAGTCCTCTACTCCACATGCCTTGAAGATGTCCTGCACTCCAGGGTAGTACTCTTCGTTGTCCTTGATGTATTGCCAATCGACCCATCTCATATCACAGACTATTGGCTTCTTGTCTAGCAGCACTGTCTCATAAAAATCTTGCTGCTCCTTGGTGTGAAACCTGTAGTCAACTGCAGTCCTTCTCCTTGAAGCATACGGGTCTGCTTCTCTCCACTTCCGGAGCCCTGAATCTCTCCTGAGTTTCATATCCTCAGCCACAGGATGAGCATCGTTGTGGTCTAGGATCTTGGGCTTGAGCTTTCTAAGAACATTCTCTTCCTCTTCTTCTGCAGCTTCAGGCACTGGGGCCTTGTTCTTCTCAGTAGTTGGGATGCTTCTTGTATTTCTCTTTGGCTTTGGCTTTGGAGCTGGCTTGGCCTTGGAAGCAGCTGCCCCTGATCTTATGGCATCACCCATCAGCTTGGGTGCCTTTGGTGCTGGTGCACCTACCTCTTCTTCTTCCTCCTCATCTTCCATGATGGAAGCTTTGCCAAGCACTCTGGCTACAGTTTTCTTCACCCTTTCTTTCCTCTTCTTGCCTCCAGCAGCAACTGGCTCTATGGGAGTGGGCTTCTCAGTTGAAGCTCTGGCCTTTGACATAGGCTGCCTGCATGTTGGCCTTTTGATCTTCATCCCTGGTTTTATGCCCTGTGCTGGCTCAACTCTCTTGGAAGTTGCTTCCTCTTCTGCCACATAATCCTCATCTTCTGAGTCTGAGGTTCTCTTCTTTCTCTGTCTTGTGGCAGCTTTAGGCAGATTGCTAGGGGTGCTCCTGCTGCCATCATCTGAGGAACTTGAGGGACTAGTGCCCTCACTCATCTGCACTTGCTGCTCTGACATGTTCTGGCTATCACTTTGGTCTGACATGATGCAAACTCTGACTATTGACCCTGTGAATAGGTTATAGATGAGATAGAGTGGATGAGCATCAGAAAATGCAGAGATTTTTGCAAAAGAATAATTCAAAAACTTAGTTTTAGTTTCCCATTGAAAGCATCTCGGATCTACCGATTTTTAAACTCGGTGATACCGAAGCAGTTTTGGCACCTGAACTGGTGAACTCGGTCAGACCGAGCCACAGTTCGGTGGCACCGAGACTGCTAGGGTTTCACAGAGTTCCAAAATCGGTCACATTGATAAGTAATTCTCGGTCAGACCGAGTCTCGCTTGTGCAATGGCATAAGCCAAATCAGTGGGACCGAGTTTTTCAACTCGGTGGGTCCGAGATGGTTTCGGCGGAAACCTAACCCTAAAATTTTCGAATTAAACCTAATCTACGAGTTCATTGACTGGATAGAAGTTTATCAAACGTGGCAAGAATCATGATGATCACAATGTGCTAGGAATCGGATTGGAGAATAGCACAAAGATCGAGTCCATACCCTAGTTCGGCGGAGACTCGCTACGGCGGCAACGGCGGGGTTGATTCCCGTTGATGGCGACGGAGACCAGCGACTGGAGGCGGCTGGCGGCGAGGAGACGATCCGGAGACCAAGTTGGCAGAGCAGGCTATCGCGCAGGCGAAGGGGTTCGGAGAAATTTCCAAATTTTTGCCCGTGACTATATATAGCCCGACCCTGTCGGTGTGACCGAGTGGAACAACTCGGTGGCACCGAGATGCAAAACTGTATACAGTTGTTGCAACTCGGTGTGACCGAATGGTTCAAATCGGTTGCACCGAGATCGAAAACCTAGATCAACTTAATGATCTCAGTAGGACCGAAAGTAGGATATCGGTCAGACCGAGAATCACAAAGAGGTTTTGGAAGTTTAAGTCTATGACGAATCGGGGACTCCGAGCACTCCTCACACAGAGTGGTTCGAATCTGACTTGATCAAATTTTGTGATGCAGCATGAATAGAGTTTGAGACAAGAAAAGCATAGATAGCTAGAGTAGTTTCTTGGGCATTCTTGTCCATCCACTTGGCAAAAGGAAATAAAGCCAAACAATCAAAACAACAAGTGGATGTCCTCGAATGAGTAAAATATGCAACCAACATGCTCACACAATAAGATGGCAAATAAAATATGTGACAAAGCATGCACAACCAATTCTAGCATCTATCAAGCAATTTGCGATGACTAGGTCATCTATATATGAGTATATTGACTTAGGAGTCAAGTGAGAACACTTGATCATGAAGGAAATATGCCCTAGAGGCAATAATAAAGTTATTATTTATTTCCTTATATCATGATAAATGTTTATTATTCATGCTAGAATTGTATTAACCGGAACCATAATACATGTGTGAATACATAGACAAATAGAGTGTCACTAGTATGCCTCTACTTGACTAGCTCGTTAATCAAAGATGGTTATGTTTCCTAACCATGGACAAAGAGTTGTCATTTGATTAACGGGATCACATCATTAGATGAATGATCTGATTGACATGACCCATTCAATTAGCTTAGCACCCGATCGTTTAGTATGTTGCTATTGCTTTCTTCATGACTTATACATGTTCCTATGACTATGAGATTATGTAACTCCCGTGTGCTGGAGGAACACTTTGTGTGCTACCAAACGTCACAACATAACTGGGTGATTATAAAGGTATTCTACAGGTGTCTCCAAAGGTACATGTTGGGTTGACGTATTTTGAGATTAGGATTTGTCACTCCGATTGTCGGAGAGGTATCTCTGGGCCCTCTCGGTAATGCACATCACTTAAGCCTTGCAAGCAATGCAACTAATGAGTTAGTTGCGAGATGATGTATTACAGAACAAGTAAAGAGACTTGCCGGTAACGAGATTGAACTAGGTATTCGGTACCGACGATCGAATCTCGGGCAAGTAACATACCGATGACAAAGGGAACAACGTATGTTGTTATGTGGTCTGACCGATAAAGATCTTCGTAGAATATGTAGGAGCCAATATGGGCATCCAGGTCCCGCTATTGGTTATTGGCCGGAGATTTGTCTTAGTCATGTCTACATTGTTCTCGAACCGTAGGGTCCGCACGCTTAACGTTACGATGATAGTTATTATGAGTTTATGCATTTTGATGTACCGAAGTTAGTTCGGAGTCCCGGATGTGATCACGGACATGACGAGGAGTCTCGAAATGGTCGAGACATAAAGATTGATATATTGGACGGCTATATTCGGACACCGAAAGTGTTTCGGGTGATTTCGGAGAAAACCGGAGAGCCCGAGGGTTACCGGAACCCTACCAGGAGAAGTATTGGGCCATATGGGCCTTAGTGGAGAGAGAGGGGCTGCAAGAGGTGGGCCGCGCGCCACCTCCTCCCTGGTCTGAATTGGACTAGGAGAGGGGGGCGGCGCCCCCCCCTTTCGTTCTCCCACTCCACCTCTTTCCCCCTCCTAGTAGGAGTCCTACTCCTACTAGGAGGATGACTCCTCCTTGGCGCGCCACACCTGGCCGGCCGGCCTCCTCCCCTTGCTCCATTATATACGGGGGTAGGGGGGCACCTCTAGACACAAGTTGATCCACATGATCATTCCTTAGCCGTGTGCGGTGCCCCCTGCCACCATATTCCACCTCGATCATATCGTTGTAGTGCTTAGGCGAAGCCCTGTGTCGGTAGAACATCATCATCGTCACCACACCGTTGTGTTGACGGAACTCATCCCTGATGCTTTGCTGGATCGGAGCCCGGGGAGCGTCATCGAGCTGTACGTGTGCTAAGAACTCGGAGGTGCCGGAGTAACGGTGCTTGGATCGGTCGGATCGGGAAGATGTACGACTACTTCCTCTACGTTGTGTCAACGCTTCCGCAGTCGGTCTGCGTGGGTACGTAGACAACACTCTCCCCTCTCGTTGTTGTGCATCACCATGATCTTGCGTGTGCGTAGGAAAATTTTGAAATTACTACTTTCCCCAACAGTGGCATCCGAGCCTAGGTTTTATGGTTTGATGTTATATGCACGAGTAGAACACAAGTGAGTTGTGGGCGATATAAGTCATACTGCCTACCAGCATGTCATACTTTGGTTCGGCGGTATTGTTGGATGAAGCGGCCCGGACCGACATTACGCGTACGCTTACGCGAGACCGGTTCTCCCGACGTGCTTTGCACAAAGGTGGCTTGCGGGTGACTGTTTCTCCAACTTTAGTTGAACCAAGTGTGGCTACGCCCGGTCCTTGCGAAGGTTAAAACGGAGTCTATTTGACAAACTATCGTTGTGGTTATGATGCGTAGGTGAGATTGGTTCTTACTTAAGCCCGTAGCAGCCACGTAAAACTTGCAACAACAAAGTAGAGGACATCTAACTTGTTTTTGCAGGGCATGTTGTGATGTGATATGGCCAAGACATGATGCTAAATTTTATTGTATGAGATGATCATGTTTTGTAACCGAGTTATTGGCAACTGGCAGGAGCCATATGGTTGTCGCTTTATTGTATGCAAAGCAATCGCGATGTAATGCTTTACTTTATCACTAAGCAGTAGCGATAGTCGTGGAAGCATAAGATTGGCGAGACGACAACGATGCTACGATGGAGATCAAGGTGTCGCGCCGGTGACGATGGTGATCATGACGGTGCTTCGGAGATGGAGATCACAGGCACAAGATGATGATGGCCATATCATATCACTTATATTGATTGCATGTGATGTTTATCTTTTATGCATCTTATCTTGCTTTGATTGACGTTAGCATTATAAGATGATCTCTCACTAAATTATCAAGAAGTGTTCTCCCTGAGTATGCACCGTTGCCAAAGTTCGTCGTGCCCAGACACCACGTGATGATCGGGTGTGATAAGCTCTACGTCCATCTACAACGGGTGCAAGCCAGTTTTTGCACACGCAGAATACTCAGGTTAAACTTGACGAGCCTAGCATATGCAGATATGGCCTCGGAACACGGAGACCGAAAGGTCGAGCGTGAATCATATAGTAGATATGATCAACATAACGATGTTCACCATTGAAAACTACTCCATCTCACTGATGATCGGTTATGGTTTAGTTGATTTGGATCACGTGATCACTTAGAGGATTAGAGGGATGTCTATCTAAGTGGGAGTTCTTAAGTAATATGATTAAATTGAACTTAAATTTATCATGAACTTAGTCCTGGTAGTATTTTGCAAATTATGTTGTAGATCAATAGCTCGCGTTGTTGCTTCCCTGTGTTTATTTTGATATGTTCCTAGAGAAAATTATGTTGAAAGATGTTAGTAGCAATGATGCAGATTGGATCCGTGATCTAAGGTTTATCCTCATTGCTGCACAGAAAAAATTATGTCCTTGATGCACCGCTAGGTGACAGACCTATTACAGGAGCAGATGCAGACGTTATGAACGTTTGGCTAGCTCAATATGATGACTACTTGATAGTTTAGTGCACCATACTTAATGGCTTAGAATCGGGACTTCAAAGACGTTTTGAACGTCATGGACCATATGAGATGTTCCAGGAGTTGAAGTTAATATTTTAAGCAAATTCCCGAGTTGATAGATATGAAGTCTCCAACAAGTTCTATAGCTAAAAGATGGTGGAGAATCGCTCAACTAGTGAGCATGTGCTCAGATTGTCTGGGTACTACAATCGCTTGAATCAAGTGTGAGTTAATCTTCCAGATAAGATAGTGACTGACAGAATTCTCTAGTCACCATCACCAAGTTAGTAGAACTTCGTGATGAGCTATAATATGCAAGGGATAACAGAAACAACTCCCGAGCTTTTCATGATGATGAAATCGATGAAGGTAGAAGTCAAGAAAAACATCAAGTGTTGATGGTTGACAAGACCACTAGTTTCAAGAAAAGGGCAAAGGGAAGAAGGGGAACTTCAAGAAGAACGGCAAGCAAGTTGTTGCTCAAGTGAAGAAGCCCAAGTCTAGTCCTAAGCCTGAGACTAAGTGCTTCTACTGCAAAGGGACTGGTCACTGGAAGCGGAACTACCCCAAGTGATTGGCAGATAAGAAGGATGGCAAAGTGAACATAAGTATATTTGATATACATGTTATTGATGTGTACTTTACTAGTGTTTATAGCAAACCCTCAGTATCTGATACTAGTTTAGTTGCTAAGAGTAGTAACTCGAAACGGGAGTTGTAGATTGAACAGAGACTAGTTAAGGGTGAAGTGACGATGTGTGTTGGAAGTGGTTCCAAGATCGATATGATCATCATCACACACTCCCCTATACTTTCGGGATTAGTGTTGAACCTAAATAAGTGTTATTTGGTTTTTCCGTTGAGCATGAATATGATTTGATCATGTTTATTGCAATACGGTTATTCATTAAAGTCAGAGAATAATTGTTGTTCTGTTTACATGAATAAAACCTTCGATGGTCATAGACCCAATGAAACAAGTTCGTTGGATCTCGATCGTAGTAATACACATATTCATAATATTGAAACCAAAAGATGCAAAGTTAATAATGATAGTGCAACTTATTTGTGGCATTGCAGTTTAAGTCATATTGGTGTAAAGCGCATGAAGAAACTCCATGCTGATGGGCTTTTGGAATCACTTGATTATGAATCACTTGATGCTTGCGAACCATGCCTTATGGGCAAGATGACTAAAACGCCGTTCTCCGGAACAATGAAGCAAGCAACAGATTTGTTGGAAATCATACATACTGATGTATGTGGTCCGATGAATATTAAGGCTTGCAGCAGGTATCATTATTTTCTGACCTTCACAGATGATTTGAGCAGATATGGGGATATCTACTTGATGAAACATAAGTCTAAAACATTTGAACAGTTCAAAGAATTTCAGAGTGAAGTGGAAAATCATCGTGACAAGAAAATAAAAGTTTCTACGATATGATCGCAGAGGTAAAATATTTGAGTTACGAGTTTGGCCTTCAATTAAAACAATGTGAAATAGTTTCACTACTCACGCCACCTGGAACACCATAGTGTAATGGTGTGTCCGAACGTCATAACCGTACTTTATTAGATATAGTGCGATCTATGATGTCTCTTACCGATCTACCACTATCGTTTTGGGGTTATGCATTAGAGACAGCTGCATTCACGTTAAATAGGGCACCATCTAAATCCGTTGAGACGACACCGTGTGAACTATGGTTTGGCAAAGAAACCTAAGCTGTCGTTTCTTAAAAGTTTGAGGTTGCAATGCTTATGTGAAAAAGTTTCAACCTGATAAGCTCAAACCCAAATGGGAGAAGTGCATCTTCATAGGATACCCAAAGGAAACTGTTGGGTACACCTTCTATCACAGATCCGTAGGCAAGACATTCATAGCTAAGAATGGATCCTTTCTAGAGAAGGAGTTTCTCTCGAAAGAAGTGAGTGGGAGGAAAGCAGAAAACTTGATAAGGTAATTGTACCTTCTCCCTTATTGGAAAGTAGTTCATCACAAAAATCTGTTCTTGTGACTACTACGCCAATTAGTGAGGAAGCTAATGATGATGATCATGTAACTTCAGATCAAGTTACTACCGAATCTCGTAGGTTAACCAGAGTGAGATCCGCACCAGAGTGGTACGGTAATCCTGTTCTGGAAGTCATGTTACTAGATCATGACGAACTTGCGAACTATGAGGAAGCGATGATGAGCCCAGATTCCACGAAATGGTTTGAGGCCATGAAATCTGAGATATGATCCATGTATGAGAACAAAGTATGGACTTTGATGGATTTGCCCGATGATCGGCAAGCCATAAAAATAAATGGATCTTCAAGAGGAAGACAGACGCTGATAGTAGTGTTATTATCTACAAAGCTAGAATTGTCGCAAAAGTGTTTCGACAAGTTCAAGGTGTTGACTACGATGAGAGATTCTCACTCGTACCTATGCTTAAGTCTGTCCGAATCATGTTAGCAATTGCTGCATTTTATGAAATCTGGCAAATGGATAAACAAAACTGAATTCCTTAATGGATTTATTAAAGAAGAGTTGTATACGATGCAACTAGAAGGTTTTGTCAATCCGAAAGGTGCTAACAAAATGTGCAAGCTCCAGCGATCCATCTGTGGACTGGTGCAAGCATCTCGGAGTTGGCATATACGCTTTGATGAGTTGATCAAAGCATATAGTTTTATACAGACTTACGGTGAAGCCTGTATTTACAAGAAAAGTGAGTGGGAGCACTACGGCATTTCTGATAAGTATATGTGAATGACATATTGTTGATCGGAAATAATGTAGAATTATTCAGTAAAGCATAAAGGAGTGTTTGAAAGGAGTTTTTCAAAGAAAGACTTCGGTGAAGCTGCTTACATATTGAGCTCCAAGATCTATAGAAATAGATCAAGACGCTTGATAAGTTTTTTCAATGAGTACATACCTTGACAAGATTTTGAAGTAGTTCAAAATGGAGCAGTCAAAGAAAGAGTTCTTGCCTGTATTACAAGGTGTGAAGTTGAGTAAGACTCGAAGCCCGACCACGGCAGAAGATAGAAAGAGAATGAAAGTCATTCCCTATGCCTTGGCCATAGGTTCTATAAAGTATGTCATGCTGTATACCAGATCTATTGTATACCCTGCACTGATTTGGCAAGGGAGTACAATAGTGATCTAGGAGTAGATCACTGGACAGCGGTCAGAATTATCCTTAGTGAAATAAGGATATGTTTCTCGATTATGGACGTGACAAAAGGTTCGTCGTAAAGGGTTACGCCGATGCAAGTTTTGACACTAATCTAGATGACTCTAAGTCTCGGTCTAGATACATATTGAAAGTGGGAGCAATTAGCTAGAGTAGCTCCATGCAGAGCATTGTTGACATAGAAATTTGCAAAATACATGTGGATCTGAATGTGGCAGACCCGTTGACTAAGATTCTCTCACAAAGCAAAACATGATCACACCTTAGTACTCTTTGGGTGTTAATCACATAGCGATGTGAACTAGATTACTGAATCTAGTAAACCCTTTGAGTATTGGTCACATGGCGATGTGAACTATGGGTGTTAATCACATGATGATGTGAACTATCGATGTTAATCACATGGTGATGTGATCTAGATTATTGACTCTAGTGCAAGTGGGAGACTGAAGGAAATATGCCCTAGAGGCAATAATAAAGTTATTATTTATTTCCTTATATCATGATAAATGTTTATTATTCATGCTAGAATTGTATTAACCGGAAACATAATACATGTGTGAATACATAGACAAACAGAGTGTCACTAGTATGCCTCTACTTGACTAGCTCGTTAATCAAAGATGGTTATGTTTCTTAACCATGGACAAAGAGTTGTCATTTGATTAACGGGATCACATCATTAGATGAATGATCTGATTGACATGACCCATTCCATTAGCTTAGCACCCGATCGTTTAGTATGTTGCTATTGTTTTCTTCATGACTTATACATGTTCCTATGATTATGAGATTATGTAACTCCCATGTGCTGGAGGAACACTTTGTGTGCTACCAAACGCCACAACGTAACTGGGTGATTATAAAGGTACTCTACAGGTGTCTCCAAAGGTACATGTTGGGTTGACGTATTTCGAGATTAGGATTTGTCACTCCGATTGTCGGAGAGGTATCTCTGGGCCCCCTCGGTAATGCACATCACTTAAGCCTTGCAAGCAATGCAACTAATGAGTTAGTTGCGAGATGATGTATTACAGAACGAGTAAAGAGACTTGCCGGTAACGAGATTGAACTAGGTATTGGATACCGACGATCGAATCTCGGGCAAGTAACATACCGATGACAAAGGGAACAACGTATATTGTTATGCGGTCTGACCGATAAAGATCTTCGTAGAATATGTAGGAGCCAATATGGGCATCCATGTCCCGCTATTGGTTATTGGCCGGAGATTTGTCTCAGTCATGTCTACATTGTTCTCGAACCGTAGGGTCCGCACGCTTAACGTTACGATGATAGTTATTATGAGTTTAGGCATTTTGATGTACCGAAGTTATTTTGGAGTCCCGGATGTGATCACGGACATGACGAGGAGTCTCGAAATGGTCGAGACATAAAGATTGATATATTGGACGGCTATATTCGGACACCGGAAGTGTTTCGGGTGATTTCGGAGAAAACTGGAGAGCCGAAGGGTTACCGAAACCCTACCGGGAGAAGTATTGGGCCATATGGGCCTTAGTGGAGAGAGAGGGGCTGCAAGAGGTGGGCCGCGCGCCACCTCCTCCCGTGTCTGAATTGGACTAGGAGAGGGGGGCGGCGCCCCCCCCCCTTTCCTTCTCCCACTCCACCTAGGAGGAGGACTCCTCCTTGGCTCGCCACACCTGGCCGGCCGGCCTCCTCCCCTTGCTCCTTTATATACGGGGGCTGGGGGGCACCTCTAGACACAAGTTGATCCAGATGATCGTTCCTTAACCGTGTGCGGTGCCCCCTGCCACCATATTCCACCTCGATCATATCGTTGTAGTGCTTAGGCGAAGCCCTGCGTCGGTAGAACATCATCATCGTCACCACGCCATTGTGCTGACGGAACTCATCCCCGAAGCTTTGCTGGATCGGAGCCCGGGGAGCGTCATCGAGCTGTACGTGTGCTAAGAACTCGGAGGTGCCGGAGTAACGGTGCTTGGATCGGTCGGATCAGGAAGACGTACGACTACTTCCTCTACGTTGTGTCAACGCTTCCGCAGTCGGTCTGCGTGGGTACGTAGACAACACTCTCCCCTCTCGTTGCTGTGCATCACCATGATCTTGCGTGCGCGTAGGAAAATTTTGAAATTACTATGTTCCCCAACAGATCACAGGTCATACTCATCATTTAAGCTCAAGTGGGGTTACCACTTTTACATAAAGCATTGTTGTGTTCACATCTTTAGAGTTGCTTTAGCTCAAGTCTTAGAGTAAAGCTCCCCCTAGATGTGATATCCCCCCTAAGAGGTATGAACTAACCTTGGGTTTTGTCGATGATGACTTCATGTAGATGTTGAAGATGTGGATGCTCAATGTTGATGTAGATCACTTGGAGCTATCCATTTGAGTGAATTGCACTTTCAATACCTACATGGGTTAGTCCCACAAGGAACAAACAATTATATCCATAGACATAGAGTGATGCACACACAAGATGATGTCCATGAAAACTTTTAGGTTACCTTGTCCCTTGTCTTACCAACAAGAGGGTTTGTGACTCCTTGAACTAGTGCAAGATGTGGAAGTTGATTGCACTTGTTCTTGCCAAAATGATAAGAGTGAAGTATGTTGGCGGAGTCACCCTCAAGAATTCTCTAGTTCTTCTTCTTTTGGATCCACACCATCTTGATGGGAATCCTTGGAGTTGTAGACGTACTTGATGAAGTGGAACTTGGAGTGGTCTTGGGAATCCACTTGACTAAGGTCTTAGGAGCTTCTTCAAATGCATCAATTTCCTCTTGAAGCTTGTCCTTGCCTTTTTGCTTGTAGTCTTGTGGTGGAAGATCATCTTGAGCTTGTGTTCCCTTGAAGGAAGTATCATACTTCTCTTGTTGAGGAACAAACTTTGTCTTGGGGTATTGATCTTCTTCCCACTCAACTCCATTGGCATTGAACTTTCGTTCAAAACCAACACCTTGATTCTTCTGGTGCATTCCTTGCTTGCGCACAATTTCCTCGAATTGCTTACTCCCGGCAAGGCTTTTGTACACTCCTTTCTCTATAATTCCCTTCAATAAGCTATTTTCTTGCTCAAGTGTAACTTGGCTAAGAGAATCATTAGTGGAATCAAGAGAACTACTAGAAGCAACAATATTGGATTTAGCATGATCATTGTTACTACTAGAGGAAGAATCTTTCTTGTTCTTGTTACTAGACTTGACTTGAGGCATGTAAGTGGATAAGAGTAAACGCTTGGCAATGTAAGAAGAACTTTTCTTGCGGAGATCATCATTGATTGCTTTTAAAAACTCATGCTCTTGCTCAAGATTGAGCTTTTCAAAGCGTAATTTCTCATGAGCTCTTAAAAGTTCTCGATGATCTTCGAATATAGTTTCATGAGCTAACTTAAGAGTGTTTAGTTCTTTAGTTAGAGCCTCAATCTTCTCCTTATCATTGTCATTCGTTTTATCTTGATTAGCATGATTAATTGACGTTTCATCATAGTATTCATCACTAGAGTTGTCAACAAGCAAATCATCATCACCTAACAAGTCATCTTCATCACTATTAAAATCAACATACTCGGGGTGTGTTACCTTAGGACCTTTGGCCATGAAGCATCTTCCAATTCCTTCATTTGGTGAGTCAAATATGTCGTAGGAGTTGGATGACACAAGTGCTAGACCGGCAACACCTTCATCTTGAGTATCTTCGGAGTCGGAGTGATAACTTCTCTCGAAGTGGCTGTCGGAGTCGGAGCCGGATACCCATTCACCAACATGAGCTTGATGTCTTCGTTTTGTGTAGCTCCTTGATGATTTTTCCTTCCTTTCCGAATCCTTGCTTCTCCGTGAGTATCTTCGTTCATAACGATCATCTCTACTCCTTCTCTCTCTTGGTGGTGATTCTTTGCTTCTTCTTTTTGGAGAATCTTCTCTTCTCTTGTAGGGAGCCGTACACTCATTGGAATAGTGTCCGGGTCTTCCACAATTGTAGCAGTTTCACTCTCGACTAGAAGATCTTTTGTCATTGTAGGACCTTGACTTGAAGCTTCTATCTTTGCTTCTACTCTTGTAGAACTTGTTGAAGTTCTTCACCATTAAGCTCAATTCTTCGTTGAAGTTTTGTTTCTCACTTGATGATGTAGGGGCTTCACATGAGGCTTTGTAGGCACCACTTGATTTGTTGTGAAGTTCCTCTTTATCCTTAAGTAACATCTCATGAGCAACAATTCTTCCAATCACTTCCGTTGGCTTGAGATCTTTGTAATTGGGCATCATTTGGATCAATGTGCACACGGTATCATATTTTCCATCCAAGGCTCTTAGAATCTTCTTGATGATGAATCTATCGGTCATCTCTTCACTTCCTAAGCCGGCAATCTCATTTGTGATGAGAGCAAGGCTAGAGTACATTTCAGCGACACCTTCACCATCCTTCATTTTGAACTTGTCAAGTTGACTTTGAAGCACATCCAACTTGGATTCCTTGACGGAGTCAGTACCTTCGTGCATATCAATCAAAGTGTCCCAAATTTCCTTTGCATTCTCAAGATGACTGATTTTATTGAATTCTTCGAGGCACAATCCGTTGAAGAGAATATCACAAGCTTGAGCATTGTATTGCAACATCTTCAACTCATCCGCGGTAGCTTCACGGTTTGGTTCTCTCCCATTAAAGAAGTCACCTTGCAAACCAACACACACAATAGCCCAAACGGCGGAGTTATGTCCAAGAATATGCATTTTCATTTTATGCTTCCAACTAGCAAAATTAGTACCATCAAAGTAAGGACCTCTACGGTGATAATTTCCCTCGCTAGATGCCATACTCTCCTAGGTTGTGAAACCAAGGCTATGACCACCGAAAGCTATGGAGATCAAAGCAAATGGAGACCAAAGCTCTGATACCACTTGTAGGATCGAAAGTATGTCTAGAGGGGGGTGATTAGACTACTTGACCAAATAAAAACTTAACCTTTTCCCAATTTTAGTTCTTGGCAGATTTTAGCTATCTTAGGACAAGTCAAGCAATCATCACACAATTCAAGCAAGCATGCAAAGAGTATATTAGTAGCGGAAAGTAAAGCATGCAACTTGCAAGAATGTAAAGGGAAGGGTTTGGAGAATTCAAACGCAATTGGAGACACGGATGTTTTTCCCGTGGTTCGGATAGGTGGTGCTATCCTACATACACGTTGATGGAGACTTCAACCCATGAAGGGTAATGGTTGCGCGAGTCCACGGAGGGCTCCACCCACGAAGGGTCCACGAAGTAGCAACCTTGTCTATCCCACCATGGCCATCGCCCACGAAGGACTTGCCTCACTAGCGGTAGATCTTCACGAAGTAGGCGATCTCTTTGCCCTTACAAACTCCTTGGTTCAACTCCACAATCTTGTCGGTGGCTCCCAAGTGACACCTAGCCAATCTAGGAGACACCACTCTCCAAGAAGTAACAAATGGTGTGTTGATGATGAACTCCTTGCTCTTGTGCTTCAAATGATAGTCTCCCCAACACTCAACTCTCTCTCATAGGATTTGGATCTAGTGGAAAGAAGGTTTGAGTGGAAAGCAACTTGGGGAAGGCTAGAGATCAAGATCCATATGGTAGGAATGGAATATCTTGGTCTCAATACATGAGTAGGTGGTTCTCTCTCAGAACATATGAGTTGGAATTGTGTATGTGTTCTGATGGCTCTCTCCACGAATGAAGAGGAGGTGGAGGGGTATATATAGCCTCCACACAAAATCCAACCGTTACACACAATCTACCAATCTCGGTGGGACCGAATCAACAAACTCGATCGGACCGAAAAGGTAAACCTAGTGACCGTTAGAGATTTTCGGTGGGACTGACATGCAACTCGGTAGGACCGATTCTGTTAGGGTTTGGGCATAACGTAATCTCGGTGAGACCGATTACACAAACTCGGTGAGATCGAGTTTGGTAATAAGCTAACCAGAGAGTTGGTCAGGTAAACTCGGTGGGACCGATTTGCTCTTTCGGTGAGACCGAAAAGTTACAAAAAGGAAATAGAGAGTTTTCATTGCAATCTCGGTGGGACCGATTCGCTCTTTTGGTGAGACCAAAAAGTTACGAAAGGGAAACAGAGAGTTTGCAATCCCATCTCGGTGAGACCGAGATCCCTATCAGTAGGACCGAATTTCTACGGTTTGGCAGTGGCTTATGACAAGTGAAACTCGGTGGCGCCGGTTAGAAAGAATCGGTATGACTGAGTTTGGCTTAGGGTTTAGGTCATTTGTGGATATGGGAAAGTGGTTGAGGATTTTGGAGCATATCACTAAGCACATGAAGCAAGAGGCTCATTAAGCAACACCTCATCCCTCCTTGATAGTATTGGCTTTTCCTAAAGACTCAATGTGATCTTGGATCACTAAAATATAAAATGAAGAGTCTTGAGCTTTTGAGCTTGCGCCAATCCTTTGTCCTTAGCATTTTGAGGGTTCCACTTTCACATCCATGCCATGCCAATCATTGAGCTTTCCTGAAATAATCATCTTGGAATAGCATTAGCTCAATGAGCTATATGTTGTTATGAATTACCAAAACCACCTAGGGATAGTTGCACTTTCAGCTAGCCCACATTCCCTCAACCCCCACTGTAGAGAACCACCGATCATCACCGACCGATGCCGAGTATCACGTCTCCAGAAGACCACTGGTTCCCAGCCCGATCCACGTGTCTCTCGCTATCCTGCTGAAATAGGCTTCGACTCTCCGAATTCTTACGCCGTAGCCCCTCCATCAACACCGAGTGTAGTCCTCCGTTAGACTCCAATTCCACCTTCAACATGACTCCATGATGGTTGTACGGGCCACCCTCCGGCGCCCTGTCGACTCCAAGCTCTCATGTGCACCGTCTTGAATCAACCCTGCGCAATGGTCTGTCGAAGCCGCACAAGCCCTCAGGCCTGCACCACGTGTTTCCACGCCCCAGAAGTCGGCCACCATCAGCATCACACTCCTATGTCATCGTCGCTGAAATCACCACCATCTTCTGCTTTTGACCAACATCCATGTCGATCCATCAGTCTGTCCAGTCCGACCCAGCCGAATTATCTGACTGCAACCATGCTTCACCCTGCATCGTGTCCACCTCGAAAACTGTGCATTGCCTTGACGCCCTGTATCTGCATGATCCTGCCACGTGCACAACAGTCCCTCACGCCACCACCCACGTACACAACCCGTGTACACAGAAATAAAGCCAAACTCTACCATGTATGCTTTCCCGTTGCACTTAGCCATAGAGATCAAACAAAATCTCCAAAGTCCACCACGTGCTCCTGTAGGCTGCAAGGTAATTAGCTTTTTCAATCTCTCGATGGGTAGCATCTAGGTCTGTTCCGTAGCTTTTTTTAACCAACAAATCTCATGTATCCGTGCAGCACACCTGAGACCTCCGCAGTACACATCAGCACGCACGTTCATGTGCCTTGTCCCACATGTTCGAGCTTCTAGTTAGCCGATCCAGCCCATGGCCTCAGCCTCCAGCCCTCCACGCACAGCAGTCTGGGCCTCCGCAGCCCCTCAGCTGGGTCGCACGCCTTGCTTGTCCTGCGGCATTGTCTGGTGCGCTAGCCGAGCCACACGTGCCAACTTGTTCAGCCAATCCTGTCTGCGCCGCCGCCTTGCTGCTGATCTGATCTGTCACCAAGCATGCCAATCAATCCCGGCCTCTGCCGCTCCGCACGTCTGTGGCTGCCACCTCGCCTCCTTCAATTGCTTTTCACGCGATGATTTCCACCATCTGCCTATTCAAAACTCTTCCGACCGCTCGCGATCACGTACGCGGAACCACGGCCGAGTTACCGGGCGCTCTGGCTTCGTCGTCTTCCTCTACATCAACTTGACCACCTTCAGGACCTTACAACCTTGCTCATGATACCACTTGTTAGAATAAATCCGAGGCGCTCCGTCGATCTACCGAGGACCAAGCAATCACACGAGCACGACACCGAGATTTGTTAACGAGGTTCACCATCATGGCTACATCCCCGGGGCATGACTACGGGCGCTCCTCCCCATGACATCGCTACAATACCGCACCCCGGCTGCCCCGGCACCGGCACACGCCGCTGGCTCCCCCGCGTGCCCGTGCTATTATGTTGGCATAGGTTACATCGTGTGTCTACCCCCGATATATATGAGAGGCCTAGGATACAAGTGTCCTATTAGGACACAACTCCTTGTTGGGGAACGTAGCAGAAATTCAAAAAATTTCCTACGTATCACCAAGATCTATCTATGGAGAGACTAGCAACGAGTAGAAAGAGAGTTGCATCTACATACCCTTGTAGATCGCTAAGCGGAAGCGTTCATGTGAACGGGGTTGATGGAGTCGTACTCATCGTGATCCAAATCACCGATGACCAAGTGCCGAACGGACGGCACCTCCGCGTTCAACACACGTACAGCCCGGTGACGTCTCCCACGCCTTGATCCAGCAAGGAGAGAGGGAGAGGTTGAGGAAGACTTCATCCAACAGAAGCACAACGGCGTGGTGATGATGGAGGAGCGTGGCAATCCTGCAGGGCTTCGCCAAGCACCACAGAAGAGGAGGAAGAGAGAGACGCAGGGCTGCACCAAGAGAGATCTAATCGCGTGTTGTGGGCAGCCCCTAGGCCTCATATATATAGGGGAAGGGGAGGGCTGCGCCCCCTCTAGGGTTTCCCACCCCTAGGGGGGCGGCAGCCCTAGATGGGGCCAAGGGTGGCGGCCAAGAGGGGGGAGAGGGGAAGGAGCCCACTAGGTGGGCCTTAAGGCCCAACTGGACTAGGGTTTGCCCCTTCCCACTCTTTCTTGCGCCTTGGGCCCCTTGTGGGGGGCGCACCAGCCCTCCTAGGGGCTGGTCCCCTCCCACACTTGGCCCACGCAGCCTTCTGGGGTTGGTGGCCCCACTTGGTGGACCCCCGGGACCCTCCCGGTGGTCCCGGTACGTTACCGATAAACCCCGAACCTTTTCCGGTGTCCAAAACAGGACTTCCCATATATAAATCTTTACCTCCGGACCATTACGGAACTCCTCGTGACGTCCGGGATCTCATCCGGGACTCCGAACAACATTCGGTAACCACATACTAACTTCCTTTATAACCCTAGCGTCATCGAACCTTAAGTGTGTAGACCCTACGGGTTCGGGAGACATGCAGACATGACCGAGACGTTCTCCGGTCAATAACCAACAGCGGGATCTGGATACCCATGTTGGCTCCCACATGTTCCACGATGATCTCATCGGATGAACCACGATGTCAAGGACTTAATCAATCCCGTATACAATTCCCTTTGTCTATCGGTACGATACTTGCCCGAGATTCGATCGTCGGTATCCCGATACCTTGTTCAATCTCGTTACCGGCAAGTCTCTTTACTCGTTCCGTAACACATCATCCCGTGATCAACTCCTTGATCACACTGTGCACATTATGATGATGTCCTACCGAGTGGGCCCAGAGATACCTCTCCGTTTACACGGAGTGACAAATCCCAGTCTCGATTCGTGCCAACCCAACAGACACTTTCGGAGATACCCGTAATGTACCTTTATAGCCACCCAGTTACGTTGTGACGTTTGGCACACCCAAAGCACTCCTACGGTATCCGGGAGTTGCACAATCTCATGGTCTAAGGAAATGATACTTGACATTAGCAAAGCTTTAGCATACGAACTACACGATCTAGTGCTATGCTTAGGATTGGGTCTTGTCCATCACATCATTCTCCTAATGATGTGATCCCGTTATCAATGACATCCAATGTCCATGGTTAGGAAACCGTAACCATCTATTGATCAATGAGCTAGTCAACTAGAGGCTTACTAGGGACATGGTGTTGTCTATGTATCCACACATGTATCTGAGTTTCCTATCAATACAATTCTAGCATGGATAATAAACGATTATCATGAACAAGGAAATATAATAATAATCAATTTATTATTGCCTCTAGGGCATATTTCCAACAGTCTCCCACTTGCACTAGAGTCAATAATCTAGTTCACATCGCCATGTGATTAACACTCACAGGTCACATCGCCATGTGACTAACACCCAAGAGTTTACTAGAGTCAGTAGTCTAGTTCACATCACTATGTGATTAACACTCAATGAGTTCTAGGTTTGATCATGTTGCTTGTGAGAGAGGTTTTTAGTCAACGGGTCTGAACTTTCAGATCCGTGTGTGCTTTACAAATCTCTATGTCATCTCCTAGATGTAGCTACCACGTTCTATTTGGAGCTATTCCAAATAACTGTTCTACTTGGAGCTATTCTAAATTGTTGCTCCATTATACGTATCCGGTATCTCTACTCAGAGCTATCCGGATAGGTGTTAAGCTTGCATCGACGTAACCCTTTACGACGAACTCTTTACCACCTCCATAATCGAGAAAAATTCCTTAGTCCACTAGTTACTAAGGATAACTTTGACCGCTGTCCTGTGATCCATTCTTTGATCACTCTTGTACCCCTTGACTGACTCAAGGCACACTTCAGGTGCGGTACACAGCATAGCATACTGTAGAGCCTATGTCTTAAGCATAGCAGACGACCTTCGTCCTTTCTCTCTATTCTGCCATGGTCGAGCTTTAAGTCTTAACTTCATACCTTACAACTCAGGTAAGAACTCCTTCTTTGACTGATCCATCTTGAACACCTTCAAGATCATGTCAAGGTATGTGCTCATTTGAAAGTACCATTAAGCGTTTTTGATCTATCCTTATAGATCTTGATGCTCAATGTTCAAGTAGCTTAATCCAGGCTTTCAATTGAAAAACACTTTTCAAATAACCCTATATGATTTCTTAGAAATTCTACATCATTTCTAATCAACAATATGTCAACAACATATACTCATCAGAAATTCTATAGTGCTCCCACTCACTTCTTTGGAAATACAAGTTTCTCATAAACTTTGTATACACCCAAAATCTTTGATCATCTCATCAAAGCATACATTCCAACTCCGAGATGCTTACTCCAGTCCTTAGAAGGATTGCTGGAGCTTTGCATACTTATTAGCATCTTTCAGGATTGACAAAACCTTCCGGTTGTATCACATACAACCTTTCCTCAAGAATCAACAATGTTTAGACATCCTATCTGCAAGATTTCATAAATAATGCAGTAATCACTAATATAATTCCAACAGACTCTTAGCACCGCTACGAGTGAGAAAGTCTCACCGTAGTCAACTCCTTGAACTTGTCGGAAAACATCTTAACGACAAGTCGAGCTTTCTTAATGGTGACATTTACCATCATTATCTGTCTTCCTTTTCAAATCCATCTACACCTAACAGCCTTACGACCATCAAGTAGTTCTTCCAAAGTCTACACTTTGTTTTCATATATGGATCCTCTCTCGGATTATATGGCCTCGAGCCATTTATCGGAATCCGGGCCCACCATCGCTTCTCCATAGCTCGTAGGTTCATTGTTGTCTTGCAACATGACTTCCAAGACAGGATTACGTACCACTCAGAAGTAGTACGCATCCTTGTCATCCTACGAGGTTTGGGAGTGACTTGATCCGAAGTCTCGTGATCAATATCATAAGCTTCCACTTCAATTGGTGTAGGTGCCACAGGAACAATTTCCTGTGCCCTGCCACACACTAGTTGAAGAGACGGTTCAATAACCTCATCAAGTTTCCACCATCCTCCCACTCAATTCTTTCGAGAGAAACTTTTCCTCGAGAAAGGACCCGATTCTAGAAACAATCCCTTATTGCTTTCGGATCTGAGACAGGAGGTATACCCAACTGTTTTGGGTGTCCTATGAAGATGCATTTATCCGCTTTGGGTTCGAGCTTATCAGCCTGAAACTTTTCACATAAGCGTCGCAGCCCCAAACTTTTAAGAAATGACAGCTTAGGTTTCTCTAAACCATAGTTCATACGGTGTCATCTCATCGGAATTACGTGGTGCCCCATTTAAAGTGAATGTGGTTGTCTCTAATGCCTAACCCATAAACTATCATGGTAATTTGATAAGAGACATCATGGTATGCATCATATCCAATAGGGTGCAGTTTATGATGTTCGGACACACCATCACATTATGGTGTTCCAGGCTGTATTAGTTGTGAAACAATTTCCACAATGTCTTAATTCAGTGCCAAACTCGTAATTCAGATATTCATCTCTATGATCATATCATAGATCTTTTATCCTCTTGTCACGATGATCTTTCAACTTCACCCTGAAATTACTTGAACCTTTCAATAATTCAGACTCGTGATTCATCAAGTAAATATTCTCAACATCTACTCAAATCATCTGTGAAGTAAAACATAACGATATCCACTACATGCCTCAGCACTCATTGGACTGCACACATCAAAATGTATTACTTCTAGCAAGTTGCTTTCTGGTTCCATTTTACTGAAAACGAAGCTTTCAGTCATCTTGCCCATGTGGTATGATTTGCACGTCTCAACTGATTCAAAATCAAGTGAGTCCAAACGGTCCATTTGCATGGAGTTTCTTCATGCATATACACCAATAGACATGGTTCGCGTGTCTCAAACTTTTCAAAAATGAGTGAGCCCAAAGATCCATCAACATGGAGCTTCCTCATGCGTTTTATACCGATATGACTTACGTGGCAGTGCCACAAGTAGGTGGTACTATCATTACTATCTTTTGGCATGAACATGTGTATCACTACGATCGAGATTCAATAAACCATTCATTTTAGGTGTAAGACCATTGAAGGTATTATTCAAATAAACAGAGTAACCATTATTCTCCTTAAATGAATAACCGTATTGTGATAGACATAATCCAATCATGTCTATGCTCAACACAAACACCAATCTCGATGGTAGAGGGAGTGTACGATACTTGATCAACCTTGGAAATACTTCCAACACATATCGTTATCTCACCTTTAGCTAGTCTCCATTTATTCCGTAGCTTTTATTTCGAGTTACTAACACTTAGCAACCGAACCGGTATCTAATACCCTGGTGCTACTAGGAGTACTAGTAAAGTACACATCAACATAATGTATATCCAATATACTTCCATCGACCTTGCCAGCCTTCTTATCTACCAAGTATCTAGGGTAATTCCGCTCCAGTGGTTGTTCCCCTTATTACAGAAGCACTTAGTCTCGGGTTTGGGTTCAACCTTGGGTTTCTTCACTAGAGCAGCAGCTGAATTGCCGTTTCATGAAGTATCCCTTCTTGCCCTTGCCCTTCTTGAAACTAGTGGTTTCACCAACCATCAACAATTGATGCTCCTTCTAGATTTCTACTTTCGTGGTGTCAAACATCGCGAATATCTCAAGGATCATCATATATGTCCCTGATATGTTATAGTTCATCACGAAGCTCTAGCAGCTTGGTGGTAATGACTTCGGAGAAACATCATTATCTCATCTGGAAGATCAACTCCCACTCGATTAAATGAATGTTGTACTCAGACAATCTGAGCACAAGCTCAACAATTGAGCTTTTCTCCCTTAGTATGTAGGCTAGAAGAACCGTCGGAGGTCTTATACCTTTTGACGTGGGCACGAGCCTGAAATCCCAATTTCAGCCCTCGAACATCTCATATGTTTCGCGACGTTTCAAAACACGTCTTTGGTGCCTCAACTCTAAACCATTTAACATTACCGAACTATCATGTAGTCATCAAAACGTGTATGTCAGATGTTCGCAACATCCACAGACCACGTTCGAGGTTCAGCACACTGAGCAGTGCATTAAGGACATAAGCCTTTTACTGTCTGCATAATTGCTACTATCAACTTTCAACTAATTTTTCTCTAGGAACATATCTAAATAGTAGAACTATAGCGTGAGCTACGACATAATTTGTAAAATCCTTTTGACTATGTTCAGGATAATTAAGTTCATCTTATGAACTCCCACTCAGATAGACATCCCTCTAGTCATCTAAGTGATTACATGATCCGAGTCAACTAGGCCGTGTCCGATCATCACGTGAGACGGACTAGTCAACATCGGTGAACATCTTCATGTTGATCGTATCTTCTATACGACTCATGCTCGACCTTTCGGTCTTCTGTGTTCCGAGGCCATGTCTGTACATGCTAGGCTCGTCAAGTCAACCTAAGTGTTTGCATGTGTTCCGAGGCCATGTCTGTACATGCTAGGCTCGTCAACACCCGTTGTATGTGAACGTTAGAATCTATCACACCCGATCATCACGTGGTGCTTCGAAACGACGAACTTTAGCAACGGTGCACAGTTAGGGGAGAACACTTCTTGAAATTGTTGTAAGGGATCATCTTATTTACTACCGTTGTTCTAAGTAAACAAGATGTATAAACATGATAAACATCACATGCAATCAAATAGTGACATGATATGGCCAATATCACTTTGCTCCTTTTGATCTCCATCTTCGGGGCTCCATGATCATCATCGTCACCGGCATGACACCATGATCTCCATCATCATGATCTCCATCATCGTGTCTTCTTGAAGTTGTCACGTCATCTATTACTTCTACTACTACAGCTAACGGTTAGCAATAAAGTAAAGTAATTACATGACGTTTAAGTTGACACGCAGGTCATAAATAAATAAAGACAACTCCTATGGCTCCTGCCGGTTGTCATATTCATCGACATGCAAGTCGTGATTCCTATTACAAGAACATGATCAATCTCATACATCACATATATCATTCAACACATCCTTTGGCCATATCACATCACATGGCATACCCTGCAAAAACAAGTTAGACGTCCTCTAATTGTTGTTTGCATGTTTTATGTGGCTGCTATGGGTTTCTAGCAAGAACGTTTCTTACCTACGCAAAGACCACAACGTGATATGCCAATTGCTATTTACCCTTCATAAGGACCCTTTTCATCGAATCCGATCCGACTAAAGTGGGAGAGACAGACACCCGCTAGCCACCTTATGCAACTAGTGCATGTCAGTCGGTGGAACCAGTCTCACGTAAGAGTACGTGTAAGGTCGGTCCGGGCCGCTTCATCCCACGATGCCGCCGAATCAAGATAAGACTAGTAACGGCAAGCATATCGAACAAAATCAACGCCCACAACTACTTTGTGTTCTACTCGTGCATAGAATCTACGCAATAGACCTAGCTCATGATGCCACTGTTGGGTAACGTAGCAGAAATTCAAAAAATTTCCTACGTATCACCAAGATCTATCTATGGAGAGACTAGCAACGAGTAGAAAGAGAGTTGCATCTACATACCCTTGTAGATCGCTAAGCGGAAGCGTTCATGTGAACGGGGTTGATGGAGTCGTACTCATCGTGATCCAAATCACCGATGACCAAGTGCCGAACGGACGACACCTCCGCGTTCAACACACGTACAGCCCGGTGACGTCTCCCACGCCTTGATCCAGCAAGGAGAGAGGGAGAGGTTGAGGAAGACTTCATCCAACAGCAGCACAACGGCGTGGTGATGATGGAGGAGCGTGGCAATTCTGCAGGGCTTCGCCAAGCACCACAGAAGAGGAGGAAGAGAGAGACGCAGGGCTGCACCAAGAGAGATCTAATCGCGTGTTGTGGGCAGCCCCTAGGCCTCATATATATAGGGGAAGGGGAGGGCTGCGCCCCCTCTAGGGTTTCCCACCCCTAGGGGGGCGGCAGCCCTAGATGGGGCCAAGGGTGGCGGCCAAGAGGGGGGAGAGGGGAAGGAGCCCACTAGGTGGGCCTTAAGGCCCAACTGGACTAGGGTTTGCCCCTTCCCACTCTTTCTTCCGCCTTGGGCCCCTTGTGGGGGGCGCACCAGCCCTCCTAGGGGCTGGTCCCCTCCCACACTTGGCCCACGCAGCCTTCTGGGGTTGGTGGCCCCACTTGGTGGACCCCCGGGACCCTCCCGGTGGTCCCGGTACGTTACCGATAAACCCCGAAACTTTTCCGGTGTTCAAAACAGGACTTCCCATATATAAATCTTTACCTCCGGACCATTCCGGAACTCCTCGTGACGTCCGGGATCTCATCCGGGACTCCGAACAACATTCGGTAACCACATACTAACTTCCTTTATAACCCTAGCGTCATCGAACCTTAAGTGTGTAGACCCTACGGGTTCGGGAGACATGCAGACATGACCGAGACGTTCTCCGGTCAATAACCAACAGCGGGATCTGGATACCCATGTTGGCTCCCACATGTTCCACGATGATCTCATCGGATGAACCACGATGTCAAGGACTTAATCAATCCCGTATACAATTCCCTTTGTCTATCGGTACGATACTTGCCCGAGATTCGATCGTCGGTATCCCGATACCTTGTTCAATCTCGTTACCGGCAAGTCTCTTTACTCGTTCCGTAACACATCATCCCGTGATCAACTCCTTGATCACACTGTGCACATTATGATGATGTCCTACCGAGTGGGCCCAGAGATACCTCTCCGTTTATACGGAGTGACAAATCCCAGTCTCGATTCGTGCCAACCCAACAGACACTTTCGGAGATACCCGTAATGTACCTTTATAGCCACCCAGTTACGTTGTGACGTTTGGCACACCCAAAGCACTCCTACGGTATCCGGGAGTTGCACAATCTCATGGTCTAAGGAAATGATACTTGACATTAGCAAAGCTTTAGCATACGAACTACACGATCTAGTGCTATGCTTAGGATTGGGTCTTGTCCATCACATCATTCTCCTAATGATGTGATCCCGTTATCAATGACATCCAATGTCCATGGTTAGGAAACCGTAACCATCTATTGATCAACGAGCTAGTCAACTAGAGGCTTACTAGGGACATGGTGTTGTCTATGTATCCACACATGTATCTGAGTTTCCTATCAATACAATTCTAGCATGGATAATAAACGATTATCATGAACAAGGAAATATAATAATAATCAATTTATTATTGCCTCTAGGGCATATTTCCAACACTCCTACCCTGTCTACACACAGTCCAAAACCAAGTCCAACTGTAACCTACCTTGTACAATAATATTCGACACAACTCTAACAACAACATCCCTCCACACTTGCGACCCCGATTCCAGCACCCGTGGTCGCCGTTCCCAGCATCTCCGCAGGCTAGTTCCACCACCACACATCACCGGTCCCAACATTTCAGTGCGATGGTTCCAGCACTGCGCAACATCGCTTCTAGCATCTCCTCTCACTGGTTCCAGCACCGCACAACACATGTTCCGGCACCGCTCTCGTTGGCCGTAGAATCCCCGTCGGTGCTTGCAGCATGGGTGCACAAGCTCACCGTCATGTCGCGCTTGCCATGTTCCAGCTCATGAATGCAAAACAATTCCACCCAAATGCCCCCTGCATTCACTGCATCTGGTCCCTCCCCCCCCCCCCCGGGAGGTCACCGTCGTTGTAGCTCCTCGTCGGTACTCGCGTCTTCCCTCAATGAAGTAGTGCAGATTGGTGCGGCTCGGAAGCTTGTCGGAGGCATGGCCATCCCCCGCACCACCGGCGCGACAGCTGCATCATAGATGATGCCTCTGGCTCCTCACGACTGGCGTCGGTAGCGCTTATGATTCATAGAGGATTGGGAGCAGACAGTGGCCAGTTGTTGAAAGAAATGAATAAGCGAAGGAAATGGGGGATTTGGTTGCAGTCGCGATGAAAAGATAAGGGAAAATGAAAGGTGGGTAGTGTGTGTGGCCCGTTGCGACACATGACGTCCTAAGGCGACCGGCGCAATTTTCAGCCGGTCATCCGAAAGGCATCATTTACCATTGGCCTATGTGCCCCAAACTCAGTTGATACTAGAATAAACAGTGATATAGTTACACTAAAAAACAAGAAAGAAAGAAAAAATTGTACTTGTGCCTGGACGAATATCGAGGAAAAACATATACTGGACAAGGATCAACTTGAAAACAAAACGAGGTTTAAACTTATGTTGAGAATCCTATGAAATATGGAGCATGTGAATGGACTCATAGCAATTTATTTGCCCCAATCCTATGATCTGAAGGGCTTGTATAGGAAAATTAATCATTAGGATCCAAATCCTCCATCATTCCTATGAAAATCCTACGTTCCAAAAAGGAAGAAGCCCTCAGTGTAAACGTTGTATACCAGTGAACCTAGGATTTCCCCTAAAGAGAAAGGGAATACACATTATGCCAGCGTGCTAATAATTGATACTACTAGGTTATATTCCGTGTAGCAGCAAGCATTCATAATAATCCAAAACCGCGTCACATACATCATACATGCATGCCATGCATACACGGCCGGCACACAAACACGTCGACTCATCACTCGACCACACGTGAACCAACAGTGAAAGCCCCCCGAAAAGGTGGTAACAATCAAGCTTCTGTTGCGTCTGTCTGTCATGAACGCCTTAACTAACAACCAAACTAAAACTATGCCTATCGTTTGGTGAGACGTGACCAGCTCTGGTCCCGGCCGTCTCTTCCAAGCCTGTGCCCGTGATCATTAACCGAGATCGTAGCCGAGGAGGCCGGAGAGCGCGCGCACATGCATGCACCAGCTGCATGCGCTAGCTCGACGTACGCGCGCGCAGAGAGATGCATGCAGATCAGGGGAGATGGCGTCGGCGTGCATGCCCGTTAATTAGAGCTCGATCGGCCGAGGAGCGCGCGGGCGGCCCATCCCATGCATGCCATGCCATGCAGAGAGCATGGTCACCACCCGCACCTGGGCATCATTTGCGTCATCCATCCGACGCCGATGCATGTCTGCGTGTGGGGTGGGGGTGAGTGGGTGACTCGACAGGATCATTGTTTGCCAAGACACACTTGGGTCACTAGGCGTACGACCCGTCCTTGGCGTCACGGTTTGTTGGTGGTGGCTAGCTTTACCAACCTAGCCCGTACCGTGCGCGCGCGAGATGGAAGGAGCGGTCGCTATCGCTGCCCGGGCGTTCCATTCGCCGCGCATGCAAGTTGCGCGTCGATCGGGCGCCAAACGGGACTGCGACAAACCAGTTCAGCCCTACCGCTACAGGTAGTTTCCTATGCTATATGCTAGATAGATCCGATCTGTTTGGTATCCCAAGAATCAAGATCGACTCGTCGTGCCGGCCGGGTGACTGAGCAACAACCTCCGTGCTCTCCGGAATCGTCGCTGTCAAACGAACTACACGACTGATTTTTCATTTTTTCCTCTCCACGCGAGTACAGTACACGGGCGCGTCCAGGTTGGGGTGGCGAATGATGGGCTCGGCTAGGCTCGGCTGCTCGCACAATCATTCCACCTTTCTCCGAATCATTCATGAACACAAGCCAAGCTACTGGCAGGTAAAAGAAAAGGCGGCAGAACAGCAGCGACCTGGCCAGAAAACAGCTCCGATCCTATGATACCATCCACTCCGCTCTCGAGTCGTGTCCTTCCTCTCTTTGCTTTCTTTCTTTTTATCGAATGGGGCGCGTCCTTTCTGCTTTGAAGCGTATGCAGTGCACACATATATAGGCCTCTGTACGTACGGCCCGGCCATGAACCCATCATGGGGGAAAAAGAAGCCGAGGAACGGAGACAGACAGGGTTGCGGCCAGGCCAGCTGCAAAATCCCAGGGATCCTAGATACTTTTGCCGGCCGGCCGGCCGGACGGCCTGGTGGCGTGTGAATCCCGTATGCTACGTGTGGTGCGCGGCGGAGTGGTACCTCGGCTCGGACCCCCGACAGCGTGTGGCCACCAGGGCAGCCGTAGTGTACCGGCTCCAGCCATGTCAGCATCGCCGGCGTCACTGCCACGGCGACTCCGCTCCTATGTGTGGCCCTGCGTCCTTCAGTGTCGCGTGACGTTCCAGCTCAGATCATGTCACCTTAGGAATCGTCTAGTTCAATTTGTCGCAGGAAATTAGTGCTAGGATTTAGAACTGTGGAAAACTGCTCGACACCCAATACGGGTGTGGTTATCTCTTATATAAAAAGGTACACAACGTGTATAAATACAGATACATGACATATACACAGGCTACTTATACATATTGTCTAACACCCTCCCTTAATCTTAACTATGGCCTGAAGTATATAACAAGTTAAGATTGCGCCTACAACCTGCAAACTGAGGTTGAGGAAGTGGCTTTGTGAAGATGTCAGCAAATTGATCTTTGGGGGAGATGAATTTGATATGAAGAAGCTTCTGTGCAACACGTTCCCTCACAAAGTGATAGTCAACTCCGATGTGCTCGTTCCAAGTATGGAAAACTGGATTAGAGGAAAGATACGTCGCACCAATATTATCACACCAAAGAACCGGTGGCTGCTCTTGAAAGACTCCCGGCTCTCTCAAGAGAGACTGTACCCAAATGAGCTCAGCCGTGGCATTGGCAATTGCCTTATACTCTGCTTCAGTGCTACTCCGAGATATTGTGGCCTGCTTGCGCGCACTCCAGGCAATCAAGTTGCGACCAAAGAAGATAGCATAGCCTCCCGTTGATCATCGGTCATCCAGGCTCCCGACCCAACCTACATCAGAGAACACCGAGAGACCACTCGAGGAGGTAGACCGAAGATGCAAATCATAGGAGACAGTACGAGAGAGATAACGCAATATACGCTTCACAGCTGACCAGTGTGAAGTTCGAGGAGCATGAAGATACTGGCACACACGGTTGACCGCATAAGAGATGTCCGACCGTGTGATAGTCAAGTACTGCAAGCCACCACCAATATTGCGGTACTCTATAGCATCATCTGAAGGAAGTAAGGCACCATCCAAGGCTGATAACTGATCAGTCGCAGACATAGGGGTGTGCATGCTTGCATTGCAACATACTAGCACGTTGCAGCAAGTCGAAAGAATACTTATGCTGAGTGAGAGTCAGAAACCTCCAGACCAAGGAGGTAATGACCCAGATCCTTGACAGCAAAATGACCATTCACAGCAGACAGTAGACGATCAGTGACAGTCACTGAGGAGCTGATAAGAATAATGTCATCAACATAAACAGCAGATACATAGTAACCTCAGGATGATGGAACATGAACGGAGATGTGTCAGCAATGGATGAAGCAAATCCAAGACGTCGAAGAACCGAGCCAAGTCGGGCATGCCATGCACGAGGAGTCTGCTTAAGTCCATAAAACACCTTAACAAGACGACACAAATGATGTGGACGAGCAGGATCAACAAAACCTGGAGTTTGCCGCATGTAAACCTCTTCCTTCAAGACCCCATGAAGAAAAGCATTCTGAACATCAGGCTGACGTAGAGACCACCCTTTGGCAACAGCCAAGGACAGAAGCAGACGAATAGTGGTAGGTTTGACACTAGACTGAAGGTATCCTCATAATCAAGATCATACCGTTTGTTTAAACCCTTTAGCTACCAACCGTGCTTTGTATCGCTCAATAGAACCATCAGCATGCTTCTTTATCTTAAACACCCACTTGGAGTCAATGATGTTGAGACGAGACATAGAAGGAACCAAGCGTCAAGTATTGTCCCTCTCTAGTGCCTGAAACTCCTGCTCCATGGCACTGTGCCAATGAGGAATCCAAAGAGCCACCTGAAAACACTGAGGCTCAGTAGTGGGGCCAGCATATGTCTGTGCCATACACGCTACAATCCACGCAACTGTGTCGTCAATGCACTCCTTCGGCTGAACAATACCACTCTGACTGCGCGTACGAGGACGCAGAATAGCAGTAGCCGGCGGAGGTGGCGGCGGAGACAGAGTTGGTGAAGATGGTGATGATGACGCAAACTGCTCCCCAGGCGTAGAGCCAGTCGCGCCAAGCGACCGGCTTGATGAGGAAGACATGGATGCCAGCTCGGCCAATGCGGGCGGGGACGCCGGCTCGGCCCTAGCGGCAGAAGCGGGCTCGGGCGAAGCTGGCTCGGCGAGCGCATGGCCAGCCCCATAATGGACCGAGGTAGTAGGGCTCAGCTCGGCCAGCCCCATCGGCAAGCCAGGTGACAGAGGGGCGTCGCGAGCGGGCTCGGCGAACGTTCAAGGGGACGTGGGTGGCTGCTCATCCAGAAGCTCGAGGCGTGCTTCGCGCCCAGTACCTGCACCATGGTTAGGTAGCAACAAGGGGTGAGGGAGTCCTGGATTAGGGGGTCTCCGGACAGACGGATTATATCCTTTGGCCGGACTGTTGGACTATGAAGATACAAGATTGAAGACTTTGTCTCGTGTCCGTATGGGACTCTACTTGGCGTGGAAGGCAAGCTAGGCAATACGGATATGGATATCTCCTCCTTTTGTAACCGACCTTGTGTAACCCTAACCCTCTCTGGTGTCTATATAAACCGGAGGGTTTTAGTCCGTAGGACACAACAACTACAACATACAATCATACCATAGGCTAGCTTCTAGGGTTTAGCCTCTCTGATCTCGTGGTAGATCTACTCTTGTACTACCCATATCATCAATATTTATCAAGCAGGACGTAGGGTTTTACCTCCATCAAGAGGGTCCGAACCTGGGTAAAACATTGTGTCCCCTGCCTCCTGTTACCATCCGCCTTAGACGCACAGTTCGGGACCCCCTACCTGAGATCCGCCGGTTTTGACACCGACATTGGTGCTTTCATTGAGAGTTCCTCTGTGTCGTCGCCGTTAGGCTTGATGGCTCCTACTATCATCGATAGCGATGCAGTCCAGGGTGAGACTTTTCTCCCCGAATAGATCATCGTGTCCGGCGGCTTTGCACTGCGGGCCAATTCGCTTGGCCATCTGGAGCAGATCGAAAGTTACGCCCCTGGCCACCAGGTCAGGTTTGGAAGCTTAAACTACATGGCCGATGTCCGTGGAGACTTGATCTTCGACGGACTCGAGCCTCTGCCTTGTGCGTCACACGGTCACGATGAGTACGATTTAGCTCTACCATCGGATAGTGTTCAGGAGATCGCACAGGCAGCCGCTTCGACCCTCAATTCGGAGCCATTTGCGCCGTCCATTGACGGGTGGATTGACCCCACCATGGAGGCCTTACCCTCAGCGGCGATCCAGCCGAACATTGACCTTACCTTGCACGAGAGCCGTGTTGTTAAACTGCCGGATCCTTCTCCGGCCACAGACTCCGAGCCACCTGCACCCGTTCCTATCGAATCCGATTGGGCGCCGATCATGGAGTTTACCTCCGCGGATATTTTTCAGCACTCGCCCTGTGGCGACATACTGAACTCATTAAGGTCTCTCTCCTTGTCAGGAGGATCCTGGCCGAACTATGTCTGGCAGGACTGGGATACGGACGGCGAAGAAATTCGCGGCCCACCCACCACCCACTTAATAGCCACTGTCGATGACTTAACCGACATGCTCGACTCCGACTCTGAATACATCGACGGCATGGACGACGATGCAGGAGACAAACAGGAACCACTACCCCCAGGGCACTGGACGCCCACTTCACCACATGACATATACATGGGGGACACACCAAAGGAAAACAACGACGAGGAACGGAAGGACGCAACAAAGGGTTGTTCCCTCAAGAAGCAGTCAAAACAGCGGCGTAAGCGCCGCCCCAAATCCTGCCTCGGCAGAAACAACGATCATATAGACCCAGCGTCAGAGCAGGGGGAACCATTGCCGGACCACGGCAACACGGAGAATCAAGCCGAACAACCCGACTCTGTCGAAGATCATAGTCCAGATGACGTCACACCGGACGGACACTCGAAGCAACAGAATGCTCATCAAAGGCTCGTTGCCACCGCGAGGAGTCTAAAAAAGCAAAAGCAAAGGCTCAAAGCTGCGCAAGACACACTCCAAATCAGATGGAACAAAGTACTCAACACAGAAGCAAAGTACGGTGGTAATCGCCCTACCAAGATCTACCCGAAGCGGAAGTTGCTACCTCAATTCGATGAGGAGGCCTTAGATCCCCCACAACCAAAAATCAAAACAGCCATCTGACCGGATAGGCGACCTCACGGCCAACATAAAGCGGCAAACAACGCCGCACATAAGCCAATAAGCGATCCACGCGAGAGCTCGCATCAAAAGGACGGCACAACCAGATCCATCTATGGACCATGTAAGCGCGCTCCAGCATACAACGCAACACAACAAATATCCGAAGAACGCGGTACACCCGGATACAGGGGTGCCGCACACCCCCTATGTTTCACCGATGAGGTGCTGGATCATGAATTTCCAGAGGGATTCAAACCCATAAATATAGAGGCATACGACGGAACAACAGACCTTGGTGTCTGGATTGAGGATTACATCCTCCATATCCATATGGCTCGAGGAGATAACCTCCATGCCATTAAGTATTTACCCCTCAAACTCAAAGGACCAGCTCGGCACTGGCTTAAGAGCCTCCCCAAAAGTTCCATTGGAAGCTGGGAAGAGCTCGAAGATGCTTTTCAGGCAAATTTTCAGGGGACTTACGTCCGACCTCCGGACGCGGACGATTTGAGTCATATAACTCAACAGCCCGGAGAGTCAGCCCGAAAGCTTTGGAACATGTTTCTTACTAAAAAGAACCAAATAGTCGACTTTCCGGACGCCGAAGCCTTGGCAGCTTTTAAGCATAGCGTCCGTGACGAATGGCTTGCCAGACACCTCGGCCAAGAAAAGTCGAGAATGATGGCAGCATTAACAAGCCTCATGACCCGCTTTTGTGTGGGCGAGGATAGCTGGCTAGCCAGATGCAGCATCAGCGATCCCAGTACATCCGAAGTTAGAGATGGAAACGGGAAATCACGGCACAACAACAATAACAAATGCCGGAATAAAGAAGACAACACGAAGAGCACGGCAGTAAACGCCGGATTCAAAAGCCGCCCTGTAAAGGCGCCAGAGACGAACTGTCCAGCCTAAACAAAATTCTGGACCAAATATGTCAGATCCATAGCACCCCTAGTAAACCCTCTAATCATACCCACAGAGAATGTTGGGTCTTCAAGCAGTCTGGCAAGCTCAACGCCGTACACAAGGGGGAGGATACACCAAGCGGAGACGAGGATGAGCCTCCCAAGCAAGACATTGGTGAACAAAAGAAGTTTCCACCAGAAGTCAAAACAGTCAACGTGTTACACGTGATCAAGGGAAGAAACAAAGCGGCACTCCCAGAAAAATATGCCCAAAGGCCTATCACCGCGAAGTCCTGCCACTGGTCGTCTCAAATGAACACTTTCGACCATCGTGATTACTCAGCAAGTATCCGGCGTGCAGGATGGGCTGCCCTGTTATTAGACCCAATAATTGACGGATACCACTTTACACGAGTCCTGATGGACGGTGGCAGCAGTTTAAACCTGATATACCAAGATACAATCCGCACAGCAACACTACCCTTAAAGGAGTAACGCCAGGCCCAGGGGCTCATTGCATGGGCTCCCTGCTACTAGAGGTTATATTCGGCTTCCTCGATAACTTCCGTAGCGAAAATTTAACATTCCACATTGCTCCGTTCCAAAGTGGCTATCAAGCACTACTTGGACGCGAAGCTTTCGCTCGCTTTAATGCAATACCGCATTATGCTTCCCTTATGCTTAAGATGCCCGGTCTAGGTGGCATCATTACAGTGAATGGAAATATTAAGTGATCCCTGCGCGCGGAAGAGAGTGCGACTGCCTTGGCAGCCGCACACTAAAAATGGCCTCACCAGCTAAAGCACTTGATAGGTCATCAAGACCACGGACACGGTTAGACGAGTACGGCGCAGCTATATGTAACTCACACAGGTTTGATAAGCCACACCCCTATTACAAATACAAGGGGCTCAACGCGCGCAGACAAGTGGCAATCTTTACTCATCTTGAATTATACATGGTTTCTTTAAACCTGCCTTTTTGCACGACAACTTTTCACCTAAGTTTCTCTCTTTTACAGATAACCATCATGCTACACCCATCCAGGATACGGCACAACAGAGACACGGGCGTAGACGTGCAGCAGGGACCCGCTCCAAGGATTCTTTTTAGATTAAGACCCTGCGTAAACCTTTTTTACTGTCTCTTGTTGATACACATTCCTCGGACTCTCAAATACCATTGAGAAGGATGCTGACGTCTTGGCATGTGGCCACATCAGAATAAACGCCCGTACCTGGACAAAAGGGGCTTCCTACAAAGGGCACTATTTAGGCCCGGTTTATACCATTAAGACCGAATACCTTAGGGAGTGTTCGGCGTCGCGAGTTTGGCCTTATATGCATCAGCTCCGAATCATGTCTTTGGTCAAATGTTGGGTTTGCCCGGTTCCTGTGTTTTGGTGCCTTACGTTCCGTTCTATCGGCTAAGGCAGCACCAGGAGAACTACTGTGATTGTGCCCTGGTTCGCCCAGACGAGCACCTCGGTAGAGAAAGCCGAAAACTGAATGTCATGATATAGTGCGAGACTGGTCAACCACTCGATGACTTATCGGAATGTTAGAATTCCTCCGCTTTAACGAAGGGTCGTTTCCCGGCCAGGCATATACGCACCCCGAGTTTGGGAGAGTGCGGAGCCACCAGGGGCTATATAGTAGCCCCACCGTCAAACTCCTATGCCTAAGTGAAAGTGTTAAAGCATCATAGTCCGGTTGCCTCGTTCTCTGCGCTATCACCTCCTTAATAGGACCAAGACGTTGGGTTAAGTGTGAACACGCATTTTCTCCGAACACCTCCGCATTATATGCGTGGGGTTGAAGCCAACGACTGCAATCTTTCAGGTTATATACATATATACATAAACGGCTGCACAGGAGGCATCATATTACTTTCTAGCAAAAGTATAAATACAGACTTACTACATTTCATAAAAACACTGTGCTTACAATGGGAATACATGTCACTCAAACATAATATTCTTCGAGCACTAGGACTCTATCAAACGAGCACCCTCAAGAACCTCTTCAAAATAGTGCTCGACAACTACTCGGCCCATGGCCGAACCTTGCGCCGCAACAGTGGTAGCATCCATCTCCGCCCAGTATGCCTTGACACGGGCAAAGGCCATCCGTGAGCCTTCTATGCACGCCGACCTCTTCATCGCATTGATGCGCGGCACCGCACCAAGGAACTGCTGCACTAAGCTGAAATAGTTGTTCGGCTTCGGCTTCTCCGGCCACAAATGATCTACGACGGACCTCATGGCAAGTCCAGACAACCTATTAAGTTCGGCCGATTCGGCTAGTTGATCAGTCAAGGGAAGCGGACGCTCTGGAACGTTGAATTGCGACCAGAACAGCTTGTCCACTTCACGATCTGTCTGATCTCGGAAGTATTCGACCGCATCGACAGCGCTTGCCACCAAGTCCATATATGCGTCTGCCGAACTCCACAGCCGATCCAGAGGGGCATACCGCGCATCTCCGAACTTCCTCTGCGGCAGAAAGGGCTTCCCAGCCGCAATATCCTTGGCTTCGTGCAGCTCCTCCTTCTTCGCCCTCATAGCAGAGCGAGTGTCTTTGGTCACCATCATGGCCTTTTAAACATCCGCTGCCTTCACTCGGTTCTCCTTTTCAAGGAACTGGCAACGGTCGGTAGTGTCTTTTAATTCTACGGCCATCTTGGCCATCTTCTCTTTGCTTTCGCAATGCACGGCCTTCTCGGCTCTTAACTCTTCGGCCGCCTTCAAAGCAGCCGCATTACTAACCGTTGCTTGTTCCTTGTCTCGGGCAAGTTCCGCTCGAAGGGTCTCCACGGTGGCAGCTTCGTCTGCAGTCGCAACATATTAAAGATACTGGCATCATGCTACTCTTACTATGTGATGTTGACCGGAAAAACATTACTTACCCTGTGCCTCGTTAAGCCGCTTGTTAACAAGCTCGATGTCGGCATCTGCCGCATCCAGTTGCCGCTTTAGTTCGGCAAACTCATTAGTCCGGCCAGCCTTGCGGGCGGAACTTGCCCGAGCCAAGGAACAAGCGAGGAGTAGTAATGCGGCTGCTTTGAAGGCGGCCGAAGAGTTGAAAGCCGAGAAGGCTGCACATTGCGAGAGCCAAGAGAAGATGGCCAAGATGGCCGTAGAATTGAAAGACACTGCCGACCGTTGCCGGGTCCTTGAGAAAGATAACCAAGCGAAGGCAACGGACCTTGAGAAGGCCACGGCGGCAGACAAAGACACCCGTTCTGCTATGAGAGCGAAGAAGGAGGAGCTGCGGGAAGCCGAGGATATTGCGGCTGGAAAACCCTTCATGTTACGGAGAATGTTCGGAGATCCATAGTATGCCCCTCTGGATTGGCTGTGGAGCTCGGCAGATGCGTATATGGATTTGGCAGTGAGCGCTGCCGATGCGGCCAAGTACTTCCAAGGTCAGACAGATTGTGAAGTGGACAAGCTGTTCTGGACGCAATTCCACGTTCCAGAGCGTCCGTTTTCATTGACTGACCAGCTAGCCGAATGGGCCGAACTGAATAGGTTATCCGGACTCGCCATGAGGTCTGTTGTGGATCAATTATGGCCGGAAGGGCCTAAACCGAACAACTATTTCAGCTTAGTGCAGCAGCTCCTTGATGCGGTGCCGCGCATTAATGCGATGAAGAGGTCGGCGTGCATAGAAGGCTCGCGGATGGCCCTTGCCCGTGTTAAAGCATACTGGGCGGAGATGGACGCTACCACTGTTGCGGCGCAGGGTTCGGCCATAGGCCGTGTGGCTACCGAACACTATTTCGAGGAAGTTCTCGAGGGTGCTCGTTTGATAGAGGCCCAGTGCTCGAAAAATATGATGTTTGAGTGATATGTATTCTCATTGTAAACATAATGCTTTTATGAAGTTTTTATAAGGCTGTGTTTATACTTTTGCCTGAAAGTAGTATGATGCCTCCTGTGCGGCCGTTTATGTATACATGTGTATAACCTGAAAGATTGCAGCCGTTGGCTTCAACCCCGACGCATATAATGCGGAGGTGCTCGCAAAAAACGTGTGTTCACACTTAACCCAACGTCTTGGTCCTGATAAGGAGGTGATAGCGCAGCGAGCGAGGCAACCAGACTATAATGCTTGAACACTTTCACTTAGCCATAGGAGTTTTGACAGTGGGGCTACTAGATAGCCCCTGGTGGCTCCGCACTCTCCCGATCGCGGGGTGCGTATATGCCTGGCCGGAAAACGGCCCTTCGTTAAGGCAGAGGAATTCTAACATTCCGATAGGTCATCGAGTGGTTGAACAGTCTCATGCTATATCATGACAGTCAGTTTTCGGCTTTCTCTACTGAGGCGCTCGTCCGGATGAACCAGGGCACAATCGCAGTAGTTCTCCTGGTGCTACCTTAGCCGTTAAAGCGGAACATAAGGCACCAAAACACAGGAGCCGGGCAAACCCAACATTTGGCCAAAGACAATGATTCAGAGCTGATGCATATAAGGCCGAACTCACGACGCCGAACACTCCCTAAGGTATTCGGTCTTTATGGTATAAACCGGGCCGAAATAGTGCCGCTTGTAAGAAGCCCCTTGTGTCCATGTACGTGCGTTATTCTGACGTGGCCACATGCCAAGACATCAGCATCCTTCTCAATTGTGCTGAGAATTCGGTGGATATGTATCAACAAGAGACAGTAAAAAAGGTTTACGCATGGTCTTAATCTAGAAAGAATCCTTGGAGCGGGTCCCTGCTGCACGTCTGCGCCTGTGTCTCCGTTGTGCCGTATCCTGGACGGGTTTAGCACGATGATTATCTGTAAAAGAGAGGAGCTTAGGTAAAAAAGTTGTCATGCAAAAAGATAGTTTTTTAAATAAACCATGTATAATTCAAGGTGAGTAAGAATTGCCACTTGTCTGCGCACGTTGAGCCCCTTGTATTGTAAAAGGGGACCTGCTAATTAGTTGGTGAGGCCGTTTTTAGTGTGCGGCTGTTAAGGCAGCCGCACGCTCTTCGGTGCGCAGAAATCGCTTAATATTTCCGTTCACTGTAATGATGCCATGTGGACCGGACATCTTGAGTGTGAGGGAAGCGTAGTGTGGTATTGCATTAAAGTGAGCGAAAGCTTCGCGTCCGAGTAGTGCTTGATAGCCAGTTTGGAACGGAGCGATGTGGAAGGTTAGATGTTCGCTACGGAAGTTATCGGGGGAGCCGAATATAACGTTTAGTAGCAGGGAGCCCGTGCAACGAGCCCCTGGGCCTGGCGTTACTCCTTTAAAGGTAATATTGCTATGGCGAATTTTTGTTGGGTCTATCCCCATTTCGCGGATTGTATCCCGGTATATCAGGTTTAGACTACTGCCACCATCCATCAGGACTAGTGCGAGGCGGTATTCGTCAATTATTGGGTCTAATACCAGGGCAGCCCATCCTGCACGCTGGATACTTGCTGAGTAATCACGATGGCCGAAAGTTATCGGTAGAGACGACCAGTGGCAGGACTCCGCGGTGATAGGCCTTCGGGCGTATTTTTCTGGGAGTGCCATTTTGTTTTTTCCATTGATCACGTGTAGCACGTTTACTGTTTTGACTTTTGGTGGAAATTTCTTTTGTTCCCCAGCGTCTCCCTTGAGAGGCTCATTCTCATCTTCGCTTGGTGTATCCTCCCCCTTGTGTACGGCGTTGAGCTTGCCAGACCGCTTGAAGACCCAACATTCTCTGTGGGTATGATTGGCTGGTTTGCCAGTGGTGCTATGGACCTGACATATTTGGTCCAGAATTTTATTCAGGCTGGATAGTTCGTCTCTGGCGCCTTTAGAGGGCGGCTTCTGACCTAGCCGAGAGCTTTTGAATCCGGCGTTTACTGTCATGCTCTTCGTGCTGTCTCCTTTGTTCTGGCGTTTGTTATTGCTGTTGTGCCATGATTTCTCGTTTCCATCTCTAACCTCGGATGTACTGGGGTCGCTGGTGCTGCATCTGGCTAGCCAGCTGTCCTCACCCGCACAAAAGCAGGTCATGAGGCTTGTTAATGCTGCCATCGTTCTCGGCTTTTCTTGGCCGAGGTGTCTGGCAAGCCATTCGTCACGGACGCTATGTTTAAAAGCTGCCAATGCTTCGGCGTTCGGACAGTCGACAATTTGGTTCTTTTTAGTAAGAAACATGTTCCAAAGTTTTCGGGATGACTCTCCGGGCTGTTGAGTTATATGGCTCAAATCATCCGCGTCCAAAGGACGGACATAAGTTCCTTGGAAATTTGCCCGAAAAGCGTCTTCAAGCTCTTCCCAACTTCCAATGGAGTTTTCGGGGAGGCCTTTAAGCCAGTGGCGGGCTGGCCCTTTGAGCTTGAGGGGTAAGTACTTGATGGCGTGGAGATCATCTACTCGAGCCATATGAATATGGAGGATATAGTCCTCAATCCAGACCCCAGGGTCTGTTGTTCCGTCGTATGCCTCGATGTTCACGGGTTTGAATCCCTCTGGAAGTTCATGGTCCATCACCTCATTGGTGAAACATAGGGGGTGTGCTGCACCCCTGTATCTAGGTGTACCGCGTTGTTCGGATGTTTGTTGTGTTACATTGTAAGATGGGGTGCGCTTGCGTGGTCCATAGATGGATCTGGTTGCGCTGTCCTTTTGGTGCGAGCCCTCGCGTGGGTCGCGTATTGACTTGTGAGTGGCGTTGTTTGCCACTTGATGTTGGCTGTGAGGTCGTCTATCCGTCCAGGTGGCCGTTTTGATTTTTGGTTGTGAGGGGTCTGAGGCCTCCTCATCGAATTCAGGTAGCAATTTCCGCTTTGGGTAGCTCTTTGTGGGGCGATTGTCGCCGTACTTCGCTGCTGTGTTGGGTACTTTACTCCATCTGATTTGGAGTGTGTCCTGCGCAGCCTGGAGCCTTTGCTTCTGCTTTTTTAGGCTCCTCACGGTGGCAACACGCCTTTGACGGGCATTCTGCTGCTCCGGGTGCCTGTCCGGTGTTGTGTCGTCCGGACTATTATCTTTGACAGAATTGGCTTGTTCGGTTTGATTCTTCGTATTGCCGTGGCCTGGCACTGGTTCGCCCTGCTCCAACGCTGGGTCTGTGTGATCATTATTTCTGGCGAGGCGGGACTTGGGGCGGCGCTTGCGCCGCCGCTTTGGCTGCTTCTCGAGGGAACAAGCCTTCGGTGTGTCCTTCCGTTCCTCGTCGTCATTTTCTTTTGGTGTGTCCACCATGTATACGTCATATGATGAAGTGGACGTCCAGCGCCCTGTGGGCGGTGGTTCATCTTCGCCTCCCGCATCGTTGTCCATACCATCGATGTGTGCAGAGTCAAAGTCGAGCATGTCGGCTAAATCCTCGACAGTGGCTACAAAGTGGGTGGTGGGTGGGCGTTGAATTTCTTCGTCGTCCGCATCCCAATCCTGTTGGCCATAATCCGCCCAGGGCTCTCCTGACAAAGAGAGAGACCTTAGTGAATTCAGAATGTCGCAGAAAGGCGAGTGCTGCAAGATATCCGTGGCGGTGAACTCCATGATCGGCGCCCAATCGGATTCGATTGGTAGGGGCGCGGATGGTTCGGGGTCCGGAAGAGAGTCCGGCACCTTTGAGTCACGGGTCGTGCAGAGGATTATGCTGGTGTTTGGCTCGATCGCCGTCGAGACTGCAGCCCCTGAGGCGGTGTCTAGCCACCCGTCCTCGATTGGCGCAGTTGGCTCCGAGCTAAGGGTCGGAGATGATGTGGGCGCGGACTCTGGGGTACCATCCGGTGGCAGAGCTAGGTCATACCCCTCGCGACAGTGCGGCGCGCCCGGCTGTGGCTCGAATCCGTCGAAGATCAAGTCCCCACGGATGTTGGCCGTGTAATTCAAACTTCCAAATCTGACCTGATGGCCTGGGGCGTAGCTTTCAATCTGCTCCAGATGGCCAAGCGAATTAGCCTGCAGTGCAAAGCCGCCGAATACGAAGATCTATCCGGGGAGAAAAGTCTCACCCTGGGCTGCATCGCTATCGATGATAGTAGGAGCCATCAAGCCTAATAGGCGACGACACAGAGGAACTCAATGATACCACCAATGTCGGTGTCAAAACCGGCGGATCTCGGGTAGGGGGTCCCAAACTGTGCGTCTAGGCCGGATGGTAACAGGAGGCAAGGGACATGAAGTTTTACCCAGGTTCGGGCCCTCTTGATGGAGGTAAAACCCTACGTCCTGCTTGATTAATATTGAAGATATGGGTGTTACAAGAGTAGATCTACCACGAGATTAGAGAGGCTAAACCCTAGAAGCTAGCCTATGGCATGATTGTATGTTGTGATTGTTGTCCTACGGACTAAAACCCTTCGATTTATATAGACACCGGAGAGGGTTAGGGTTACACAAGGTCTGTTACAAAGGAGGAGATATCCATATACGTATTGCCTAGCTTGCCTTCCACGCCAAGTAGAGTTCCATCCGGACACGAGACGAAGTCTTCAATCTTGTATCTTCATAGTCTAACAGTCCGACCAATGGAGATAGTCCGGCTGTCCGGAGACCCCCTAATCCAAGACTCCCACAGGGGCCAAGAGTGACCCCCATCGCAAGGGCACTTTAGACGTGACGTCCGAAGACGACAAAGCTCATTCCTCTATCCCTGAGGACAATGGCGAGGAAGAGGAGGAGGAGGAGGAAAACAACCCTCCCCCTGAGGAGAAGAAGAAGAAAAGGGCGGCTTCGGCACATCCGGAGGCGGAAATGCCCAAGAAGGGGAAGGGCGTCCCAGCGGTCAACACCACGTGGGACGTTGATAGCAGTCCGGAACGACGCCCCGCACTAAGCCCTAGGCCGCATCGTAAGTGACATGGCTCGCTCATGCGCGCATCCGGCCCTTTCTCTTCATTATCTTGACATAGTTAATTGTACTATTGCAGTCCGGCCCGTGACCTTATCCAGCAATCCTCATCTGGAGGTTCGTTGGCTCCGTCGGAGATGGTGAGCATGTCGCCATCGCCTGCTTATTCCCCCGGGGCCAAGGACGACACCGAAGTGTTATCTCGGAGGACCACTCCAAACCAGGGAGGAGCTCAGGACACTATCCGGGAGGCACCACAAGGCGAGGCCTCCACTACCGGACACATGGGGGAGCCGATCCCCATCGAGACTGGCGAAGAGGGCCGCATCCAGTTCGGCTCTCAGCCAAATATGATTCCGGAGACCCATGTGGCTCTAGAGTCGGGCGAGCAGTCCCCTTTAAAGGAGGGGGGTGCGCCGCTTCCACCGGTGGCCCCTGTCCATCCAGGGGCGCCGAAAAGCTTCGTGTCCTAGTGGGTGCGGTGACCGAGAAGATTCAATCCGCCAAGAGTCTGAGGAAGTATCTGTGAGTCATGAGGACTCAGCAATCTCGCACCCGCGAGATCAAGACTATTTAAGCTTATTGGTAGGAAAGGGTGGTGAGGTGGAGCTGCAGCAAACACTAAGCATATATGGTGGCTAACTTACGCAAATGAGAGCGAGAAGAGAAGCAAAGCACGGTCGTGAACTAGAAGTGATCCTGAAACTACTTACGTTCAAGCATTACACAAGAACCGTGTTCACTTCCCAGACTCCGCCGGAAAGAGACCATCACGGCTACACACGCGGTTGATTCATTTGAATTAAGTTAAGTGTCAAGTTTTCTACAACTGGATATTAACAAACTCCCATCTACTCATAACCACGGGCACGGCTTTCGAAAGTTCAAAACCCTGCAGGGGTGTCCCAACTTAGCCCATCACAAGCTCTCACGGTCAACGAAGGATATTCCTTCTCCCGGGACGACCCAATCAGACTCGGAATCCCGGTTACAAGACATTTCGACAATGGTAAAACAAGACCAGCAAAGCCGCCCGATGTACCGACAAATCCCGATAGGCGTCACATGTATCTTGTTCTCAGGGCACACCAACAATGGTAAAACCATGGTAAAACAAGACCATCTAGAATGCAACAAGAAACTAAGATAATGCACTCCAACATAGCAACAAAGCATATGGCAGTGATCTACTCAAGATGCTTGACAAAAGATGAACACTGAGCTATGGCTAAATCACCCAATAGCACGTTCAAACAAGCATGGCAATAATGCAAAAGATATCAGCATCACAGACTTAGTGAAAATACTAACATGTTACGATTTAACATCAGGAAGCAATGTTTAGATCAAGATAACAACATGCTACGAGAACATAACATAGCATAACAAGGCATGAAATGAATCTAATCAAAGCATATACCAAAAATCCCTTAATGACCATAAGCCAAAAAGGATCAGAAGATATGATGGCACCCATGTAAACATAGCTAGTTTTGTTAACAGATTCAGACTTAACAAAAAACTGGACATGGCAAAAACAGAATTATGAAGGCCTCTTTGCGAGCTTGATTCACTCAACACAAGGCATTGCATAACAAGCTAAGCATACTACCAGCAAGAAGACATGTTCATGAAGCTAGACAAAGAAGGAACAAACTCATAGCATGCATGGATCAACTACAACAATCTTGGCAAAATTGATTAACACGTAAACAATCTGCCAGGAACATTTTATAGTAAAAGTAGAGCAAGATTGAGTCATGCTAGGGCACTCCATAAATGAAAACAGGGGCATGGATGGATAGAGCACAACCATATGTCCAAATCATCCCTACTTAACATACTCAAAAGAAGCATGGACCTCTCTGTAGCAACATTAATACATGGCATAAAAATAACAACAGGGAAATGACTTCGTGAAATTCTAAGTCCCTGAAAACAACAATATTACGAGAGCTACTTTGCATGCATGTTCTAGTCACCACAAAGATCACAAAAATACATGGCATACACCCCTGTAAATATGGCATGGCATATCCCAAAACACATGTAGAGCTCATGCTCATATGCAGCACGCAATAAACATGGCAAAAATGACAAATGCTCAAGATGTGTTAAGAATCAGCACCTAACATTTTATAACACTTTTGCATCAGTCATATGGGCATCAAGATGGACTCAAACAAGCATGGCACAATGGAACAAAATGAAGAGCACATCATGATGAACATTCTGATATATCGCACGATCAAACCGAAGCAGCACACAACAAGTTATGATGCGATGAACATGGCTTGAAAATAATGCAGAAAAGGGACTTAGCAGAAATTTAGACCTCGCGAGAACCGGGACGAGGAGGACCCGGGACGAGAAGATTCGGGCGGGGCAAGGGCGTTTGGATCGGGGGAGTGGAGGATCTCATCCCACTCCCCGGATCCGGTGCCGGCGAGAGCTCCGGCGAGCTCTCCAGCGAGGGGCGCGAGGCGGCGGAGGAAGCGGCGCGACATCGGGCGGCTCCGGGCGGCGCGCGCGGAGGAGCGAGGCGGCGTGGCGAGCATGGTGCGCGGCGGCGGGTGGAAGCCGAGGCGGAGGCGGGTCGGCAAGTGGCGCGCTAGGGGCGAAGCGCGCCGGCGGGCAGCGGCGCGGGGTTCCGCGGGGCGCGGGAGCCCGCGGGAGGCAATGGGGCGGCGAACCAGGCCTTGCGGGCCCCGCCTGGGCCCGGTGGGCCGCGCGGACGACGCGGGGAAGGAGGCGGCTGCGCGGACACGTGGCAGCGGGGGATAGGTCCGGGCGGCGGCGACGCTGAGGTGGCGGTGTGCAATTGGCCGAGGTGAGGTGGAGGCTGCGGTGGACACGTCCGGTGGCGCGGGGAAGGTGGGATCTAGGGTTTGGACTGCGAATTTCGGAGGGGGGTTGTTTATATAGGTAGAGGGAGCTAGGAGTGTCCAAATGGAGTGCGGTTTTCGGCCACGTGATCGTGATCGAACGGCCGAGAGGATGGAGGGGTTTTGGATGGGTAGTTGGGCCACTTTGGAGGGGTGTTGGGCTGCAACACACACGAGGCCTTTACGGTTCCCCGGTTAACCGTTGGAGTATCAAACGGACTCCAAATGGCACAAAACTTGACAGGCGGTCTACCGGTGGTGTACCAAGACCGCTTGGCATCTCGGTCCATTCCGAGAACGTTTAACACCCGCTCACGAGAAGAGACAAAAGGGGGCGCCGAAGGACGCAGGAGTGTCGGATTGCAAAACGGACAACGGGAAAAATGCTCGGATGCATGAGACGAACACGTATGCAAATGCGATGCACATGATGACATGATATGAAATGCATGACATGAACAAAATGCAAAAACTAAAAAACAAAACCCAACCACGAAGGGAAACTCACATCGCGTCTCTGAAAAAGGCAAGAGTCGGAGTTACAAATATGGAAAGTTGTATCCGGGGCATTACAACACTCCACCACTACGAGAGGATCTCGTCCCGAGATCTAGGATGGCACCGGAGGGAAAATGGAAGAGGAAGATAAGAGGTAAAACTAAGTTGCTTCTTTGACAAATGAGTGAAACCAAAGAACCTTGAGATGTTAAACAATTTCGAGATAAGAATACAACGCAGATGAACGAAGTTGAAAACACTCCGCTAGATAAGAGGAGCGGGGAACATCACGAGAACACTGTAGGTTGAAAGACATGAGAAAAGGGGTTGCAATGGGCAAGAAGTACATGCAAGCACTCCGATTGAAACGAGATGTACCAGGAACGATAAGGATCAATTACGATAACACTCCGGTTGAAAATGGAAGGTAAAGAATATGAGCTTGGCAAAATGAAAGCACTTGGATGAGACTCTGGTTAGAAGAGGAATGATAGACACAACACTCCGGTTAAAACAAGACAGAGAAGGAATAAGAATGATATAATTTGGGCAGCACTGCGACTGAAAAGTGATATAAAACTTGATAAGATGAAAAGAACTAGAAGAGATGGCACAACACTCCGGTTGAGAAGGGAGGTAAAACTTGTCAAATGGGAAGAACTTGATAAGAGGGCACGACACTCCGGTTAAATGGATAAGCACGAAGAGAACACAGTCCTCACAATTCGAGATGATGAGTGAGGAGAGCAACATCACGAAGCCTCCGGAAGAAAGAATAGAAGATAGATCATTGGAAGGAAAGAATGGAGAAGAAAATCCCAACTTCAGCCACAAATGAGTTTGGAAAGCACCCTTCCAAGAAGGTTATAACGGAGTTGTTGGAAATCCAACAATGAAAACGCATAAACTTGTAGTGGGCTTATGGAAAATATCTCAAAATTATGAGGTGAAATTCTGCCACTAACGGAAACAATAGATTGGATTGATATGAACAAGGAGATGAGAAGCTTATTTCACCGGGAGGATAAAAGAAGAACTTGGGTCATTTATAAGCACCATAAATAGCAAGAATCCTTAGGGAAAGCTTTAGGTGAAATATAACCCAAGATAACCTCCAACGAAGAAATTGATGGTTTGCAAAGGATCTCATGAACGAATTGAAAATGATGGGTTTAAAATATGTCATTTCGGCCAACTTGTGAATCATGAAACATGAAGGGAGCCGTCAAAATGACATAACACCACCTGAAAAGATAAGGTAGAAGGAATTTCACTTCGGAATGCAAGATGAAGAAAACTTGAGCTCCTCTAAAAAGAATCTTGATGAATGTTTCGAGAAGGGATTAAGTCCTTGATGAACCAACATGTAGAGCCTCCATGAAGAACTCCGGTAATAAAAGAATGATCAAACGAAAGGAAAGAGAAGTTGAGAAAAACTCCGGGAGAAGCCTTGCAATGTTTAGATGGAGCTTTGTAATGACATAATCGAGAAAGCCTGGAACTCCGAAAAGAAAGATGAACAAATGAGATCAAGAATTTTGGTGAACCTCCGGAATAAGGAATTAATCGCTTGAAAAAAAACAAGAATAAGAATTACATTATGCTTATCCTTCATCAATTTAAACAAGCAATGGATTTGACATACTACTTAATCTTGTAGAAAGGGTTAAGATATATATAGCGTCAACTTGGGAAGGTCTTCTACGAACCACCGGTAGGATTTGGAAACAATAAATGAATTGATATGAAAACGAAGGAAGAAGAATCTTGAATAGCCACGGTAAGAATTAAAAATGAAAGTAGCAAAGGCACAAATCACCGGGAAGAATTGGAAAATGAATGAAGATAGTTTGAGGGGATTTAGATACATGAGAACGAATAGATCATGAGCTGATTAGAGAATACTTGAATGATTCACCGGTAAGATTTGGAGAACGAGAGCTGACAGCTGAGGATGCATAAACCCGCAATGATGGTCTTCGGAGAATCAAACTGAAAAGACTCTTGAATCGCTCCGGATGGGTGAAAAGAATTGTCACAATCAAAAACAATTATGAGAGGATGGCATCAAGCTTGAACTACGCATCTCTGAGAGAACGGATAAGATTTTCAGGAAAAACTCTTCTTTGGACTTCAGAATCTGAGAATTACGACGGGAAAAACCACCATGAATTATTTAGACACTCTGGAAGAATCAAAAGCGAAGAGGTTGAGCCAAACGATGAAAAGAATTTGACCGATCTTGGAGAAATACCTATGACTGATGATAATTCATTCTTACGTCAAACTTGGAAAATAATTTGAGAGTAACTCCGAGAAGATTAGAAAAGTCAGGTAAGATCCTGGGAAAAACCTGTGGGTTAGGTCCCACTCAAAAGATTCACCGTTGAACGATTTAAAAGAGAGAATGCGCCGGTTGAATTAAATGGCTTAAATGAGATAACATCCTCGAAAGAGCTTCAATGAATGCAGAGTGGAAACACGAATCTTCGAGATATCTTCAGCACTCCGAAACAAATGAATAGCGAGAAGTGAATGATTATGAGGTGCACCGGCATGAGAAGGTATTTGAAACGAGGAAAAGGATATGATCAACAAAGCTTGAATTGGATCCACCGGAGAAGAAAAGGGAACAAAGAATGATAACTAGAAGCTCCGTTAGTATCTTCCTGAGAATCACCGGATAAAAACATTGAGGGAAACGAATGGAGAGGCTTCCCATCAATAAAAAAATACTTGATTAAGAAATCTGAATCCTTGAAGAAAAAGGGTGGGAGGGCAGGAAAAAACAAAGGCAACTTGGGCGGATGAAACAAATAACGTTGAGAAGACTTTGAGTTGATCTTGCGAATGGGAAAAAATGATATGATCATCTTGAAGAGAACCACACCGGTTGAAAAGGATTGACATGACAATCTCGATTATCATGAAGGATTAGTATTCACATAGAAATATGAGAATGCCACTTAGAAAAAGGTATGGAATCAACATTTTACATTGAAGCAACTCGAATACCACAACTCAAAACAAAACAAAGGATTGGCTTGCAAACTAAGCCGGAACAAACATATGATAGAGATTTCGTCCGAAGTTTTCGTGGTGGGGCCCACACGGGCTCGATCGTACAACACCATCATGTACAAGGCAGTGCACATGACATACAATACGTCCCCGAGTCAGAATAGCCAAGGACTCTGTAAGACACAACGAGACCACTGTAAAACCAACCGTGGATAGGCGGACCACTAGACGTCGAACCCCAATTTCATATCATACATCTGTCGGAAAGATATCCTAGGAGCTACTTGAATTCCCACTTATAAACTCCTGAAACTTTCTGGTTATGCAATCAGGTGTTGGGGATACAGGGGAAGCATAATATCTCACCCAAAAACTAACAAATCCTACATCCAGCTGTATCCATCCTTCAACACATAACCAAGAAACCTTCGGAAATCATCTACCTCAACCTTCGAAAAGCATCCGTATACAAGTTATGGCAATACTCCCGAACTCCCACCCCAGTATTGGGTGGCGTCGAGGTTATCTCACCAACAACTGCATAAAGGAGATTTTTTATGTCGGCGAACTCATGTATTCCAGAACTGCACGATAAAATTGTGACGACAACCCCTCGGAGCTCAACTCCCCTGGACACTTCCACAACCCCTAAATGTTAGGAGGCACCGAGAACAATGTTCTCATCATAAAACCATCGGAACGATTCCAAGATACCTGCGTGATCCTAAAAAAATTCGTGAAATTTGAGAAGCGAAATGTCAAAACTCTACATCAGGAGGCCTCACCAGAGTGACGAAGGGATTGAGGAGTAAAAAGAATCCTAGTCTCCGATATATATAATCCTAAAAGACTCAAAAAAAAATTTCTAGACCCAACAACGTCAGCGATTCGATCAAGCAGGGGGCTCCTAAGTCGGGGATGGCTCTGATACCAACTTGTAACACCCATGATGTGGCTATATCTCCCATGTGTCGGAGCACGACTTAGAGGCATAACTGCATAGTAGGCATGTCGCAAGAGGGGTAATCTTTACACGTCCCATGTACCGAATAAGAGAGGGATAAAGAGTTGGCTTACAATCGCCACTTCACACAATACATAAATATAGCATTACATCATCCAGAATACAATCAAGGTCCGACTACGAAACCAAATAAAGAAAGACCCTAATGCTAGATCCCCGATCGCCCCGACTGGGCTCCACTACTGATTAAGAGGAAACAAAACAACGACCCAAGTCTTCATCAAGCTCCTCCTTGACCTCGGTTGCGCCACCTGCACTGGTATCATCGGCACCTGCAATTGTTTGGAAGTATCTGTGAGTCACGAGGACTCAGCAATCTCACACCCGCGAGATCAAGACTATTTAAGCTCATGGGTAGGAAAGGGGTGGTTAGGTGGAGCTGCAGCAAACACTAAGCATATATGGTGGCTAACTTATGCAAATGAGAGCGAGAAGAGAAGCAAAGCACGGCCGTGAACTAGAAGTGATCAAGAAGTGATCCCGAAACTACTTACGTTCAAGCATAACACAAGAACCATGTTCACTTCCTAGACTCCGCCGGAAAGAGACCATCACAGCTACACACGCGGTTGATTCATTTTAATTAAGTTAAGTGTCAAGTTTTCTACAACCGGATATTAACAAATCCCCATCTGTCCATAAGCATGGCACAGCTTTCGACAGTTCAAAACCCTGCAGGGGTGTCCCAACTTAGCCCATCACAAGCTCTCACGGTCAACGAAGGATATTCCTTCTCCGAGGACGACCCAATCAGACTCGGAATCCCGGTTACAAGACATTTCGACAATGGTAAAACAAGACCAGCAAAGCCGCCCGATGTGCCGACAAATCCCGATAGGAGTCGCGCGTATCTCGTTCTCAGGGCACACTGGGTAGGTCAAGCTACGAGTAAAACCAACCCTCAAGTTGCCCCGAGGTGGCCCCATAGGCTGTCCGTTTCGGACCAACACTCAGAGGAGCATTGGCCCGGGGGGTTTAAAATAAAGATGACCCTTGAGTCTGCAAAACCCAAGGGAAAAAAGGCTTAGGTGGCAAATGGTAAAACCAAGGTTGGCCTTGTTGGAGGAGTTTTATTCAAAGCAAACTGTCAAGGGGTTCCCATTATAACCCAACCGTGTAAGGAACGTAAATTCAAGCAACATAATACCGGTATGACGGAAACTAGGGCGACAAGAGTGGAGCAAAACACCAGGCATAAGGCCGAGCCTTCCACCCTTTACCAAGTATATAGATGCATTAAAGTAACCAATATATAGTAATGATATCCCAACAATAATCATGTTTCAACAAGCAACAAACTTCATCTTCACCTGCAACTAACAACACTATAAGAGGGGCTGAGTAAAAGCGGTAACATAGCCAAACAACGGTTTGCTAGGACAAGGTGGGTTAGAGGCTGGACATGGCAACATGGGAGGCATAATATAGCAAGTGGTAGGTATCGCGGCATAGCAAAAGATCGAGAAACTAGCAAGCAAAGATAGAAGTGATTTCGAAGGTATGGTCATCTTGCATGCAAAGTTCTCCGAGTTGACGAAAGCTTGATCCTCGTAAGTGTACTCAACAGGTTCCCCGATCACGTAATTGTCTCCGGCTCTACCCAAGGCAAGAACACAAGCAAATGAAACAACAATCAACCACGGTGCAATGCGCAAGTAAGATGATGCAAAACATGGCATGATATGCGGGATGTGATATGCAATGCATATGCATGCTCCGGAAGGAAAAGATTGAACCAGGCCTCAACTTGGCAAACCAAGAGTGCCGCTGGAAAGATGAGTTGATTTTGGTCGAAATCGATATAAAGATCACCGGAATCGAATGCACGGTTTGCAAATGGCAAACAAAACAAGAATGGCACAATTCTGCGATTAACAGCACGAGATTCCATCTAGAATGCAACAAGAAACTAAGCTAATGCACTCCAACATAGCAACAAAGCATATGAAAGTGATCTACTCAAGATGCTTGACAAAAGATGAACACTGACTATGGCTAAATCACCCAAGAGTCGGTTCAAACAAGCATGGCAATAATGCAAAAGATATCAGCATCACAGACTTAGTGAAAATACTAACATGTCAGGAATTAACATCAGGAAGCTATGTTTAGAGCAAGATAACAACATGCTACAGGAACATATCATAGCATAAAAAGGCATGGAATGAATCTAATCAAAGCATAAAACAAAAGTGTCTTACTGACCATAAGCCAAAAAGGATCAGAAGATATGATGGCACACATGTAAACCTACCAAGTTTCGTTAACAGATTCAGACTTAACATAAAACTGTACATGGCAAAAACAAAATTATGAAGGCCTCTTTGCGAGCTTGATTCACTCAACACAAGGCATTGCATAACAAGCTAAGCATACTACCAGCAAGAAGACATGTTCATGAAGCTAAACAAAGCAAGAACAAACTCATAGCATGCATGGATCAACTACAACAATCTTGGCAAAATTGATTAACACGTAAACAATCTGCCAGGAACATTTTATAGTAAAAATAGAGCAAGATTGAGTCATGCCAGGGCACTCCATAAATGCAAACAGGGGCATGGATGGATAGAGCACAACCATATGTCCAAATCATCCCTACTTAACATACTCAAAAGAAGCATGGATCTCTCTGTAGCAACATTAATACATGGCATAAAAATAACAGCAGGGAAATGACTTCGTGAAATTCTAAGTCCCTGAAAACAGCAATATTACGAGAGCTACTTTGCATGCATGTGCTAGTCACCACAAAGATCACAAAAATACATGGCATACACCCCTGTAAATATGGCATGGCATATCCCAAAACACATGTAGAGCTCATGCTCATATGCAGCACGCAATAAACATGGCAAAAATGACAAATGCTCAAGATGTGTTAAGAATCAGCACCTAACATTTTATAACACTTTTGCATCAGTCATATGGGCATCAAGATGGACTAAAACAAGCATGGCACAATGGAACAAAATGAAGAGCACATCATGATGAACATTTCAATATATCGCACGCTCAAAATGGAGCAGCACACAACAAGTTATGATGCGATGAACATGGCCTGAAAATAATGCAGAAAAGGGACTTAGCGGAAATTTAGACCTCGCGGGAACCGGGACGAGGAGCACCTGGGACGAGAAGATCCGGGCGGGGCGAGGGCGTTTGGATTGGGGGAGTGGTGGATCTCATCCCACTCCCCAGATCCGGTGCCGGCGAGAGCTCCGGCGAGGGGCGCGGGACGACGGAGGAAGCGGCGCGTGCGGAGGAGCGAGGCGGCGCGGCGAGCAAGGCGCGCGGCGGCGGGTGGAAGCCGAGGCGGAGGCGGGTCGGCGAGCGACGTGGCGTCGGCGCGCGGCTCCGCGGGGCGCGGGAGCCCGCGGGAGGCGGCGGGCGGCGAACTGGGCCGGGCGAGCCCCGCTTGGGCCCGGCGGGCCACGCGGACGACGCGGGGAAGGAGGCGGCGGGGGATAGTTCCGGGCGGCGGCGACACTGAGGTGGCGGCTTGCGATTGGCCGGGGTGAGGTGGAGGTTGCGGTGGACACGTCCGGTGGCGCGGGAAAGGTGGGATCTAGGGTTTGGACTGCGAATTTCGGAGGGGGGGTGTTTATATAGGTAGAGGGAGCTAGGAGTGTCCAAATGGAGTGCGGTTTTCGGCCATGCTATCATGATCAAATGACCAAGAGGATGGAGGGGTTTTAGATGGGTAGTTGGGCCACTTTGGAGGGGTGTTGGGATGCAACACGCACGAGGCCTTTACGGTTCCCCGGTTAACCATTGGAGTATCGAACGGACTCCAAATGGCACGAAACTTGACAGACGGTCTACCGGTGGTGTACCAAGACCGCTTGGCAAATCTCGGTCCATTCCGAGAACGTTTAACACCCGCTCATGAGAAGAGACAAAAGGGGGCGCTGGAGGACGCATGAGTGTCGGATTGCAAAACGGACAACGGGGAAAATGCTCGGATTCATGAGAGGAACACGTATGCAAATGTGATGCACATGATGACATGATATGAAATGCATGACATGAACAAAATGCAAAAACGAAAAAACAAAACCCAACCACGAAAGGAAAATCACATCACGTCTCCGGAAAAGGCAAGAGTCGGAGTTACAAATATGGAAAGTTGTATCCGGGGCGTTACACAATAGTCTCTGTTGGTGTGATTGGCTTCTTTATCTTGGGTACCATGTATCTGGCACGGACGATCGAGTATGCGATCCAAGCTGGATGGTCCCTCACTGTTCCTTTTGTAGGGCTTCTTTCGCAGTCCGGACTTCGAGCCGCTGAATCCGGCGTTAACGGTGGTGTCATTGGTGGTGTCATCAGTGTTGTCGCCATTGCTTCGGCGTTTGTGTCTATTGCGCCGGAGCTTGCCGGTGCTATTCTTGGCCTCGGTGGGGCTTGTCTGGCTGGCTGTGTTTTTGCTACGAGCCAGCCAGTTATCCTCACCCGCGCAAAAGCGGGTCATGAGTGCCGTAAGGGCTGCCATGGACTTCGGCTTTTCTTGGCTAAGGTGGCGTGCTAGCCATTCGTCACGGATGATGTGTTTAAAGGCCACTAGGGTTTTGGCATCCGGATAGTCAACGATCTGGTTCTTTTTGGTTAGGAACCTAGTCCAGAATTTTCTGGCTGATTCTCCAGGTTGTTGAACTATGTGGCTTAAGTCATCGGCATCGGGTGGCCGGTCATATGTACCTTGGAAGTTGTCAAGGAAGGCTTCTTCCAAGTCCTCCTAGCTGCCAATGGAATTTTTGGGCAGGCTATTTAGCCAGTGTCGAGCTGGCCCTTTGAGATTTAGTGGGAGGTATTTGATGGCGTGGAGGTCGTCTCCATGAGCCATGTGGATGTGGAGAATAAAGTCCTCAATCCATACAGCGGGATCGGTTGTTCTGTCGTATGATTCAATATTGACGGGCTTGAATCCCTCGGAGAATTCGTGATCCAACACCTCATCTGTGAAGTAGAGAGGGTGTGCGGCGCCTCTATATCGGGCCGCATCACGGCGCACCTCCGATGAAGTCCGTCTGCGGTTATCGGCCCGGGTGTGACTAGGTTTGTCACGTCCGAATAGGTAGCCGTCATCCCGAGTCGAGAAGCGTCCTCGTGATCCGTAGATTGATTTGGTGTGTCCTGCTCTACTGTCCTGCTCCTGCCGAAGGTCGTATGTATGGTCCCGAGCTGTTTTGTCCCTGTTTTTGCGAGGCGGTGGGGCGGGCAGTTGTTCGGCCTGAGTTACCGTTTTATCCCAACCGTAGGGTGGTCAGTCCTCATTGCGTGAGGGAGGTATGGTTTCTGGTGCTTCCTCATCGAACTGAGGTAGCAGTCTACGCTTTGGGTAACTCTTGGCTAGGCGCTCGAGGCCATATTCTTTGGCTGCCAGGACATCAGCCCATCTGTCAATGAGCAGGTCTTGATCAGCTTGGAGCTGCTACTGCTGCTGCTGCTGCTTCAGGCTTCTTGAAGTGGCTATTAGCCGGCGCTTGAAGCACTCCTGCTCGAGGGGTGCCTCAGGCACAATGAAGTCCTCATTGATGAGGCTCTCATCATCCTCGGAGACTGGACGATAACTATCATCATCTGGGTCATTGGGCATGGCCTGTTGATCAGGGTTATCTTGCCCATTGTCTTGTTCCTCCTGTTCGTATGCAGCCCCGACAGGGTCTTCATTGTTTTCAGCGTCACCCAGAGTACTATTTTCTCCGGTGCCAGTGTTGCCATCTTTTGAGCGATGAGGCTTAGAGCGGCGTTTAGGGCGCCGATGCTTGGACTGTGTCTCAGAAGGTTTATTCGCAACTGGATCTCCTTTGTCATCGTCGCTAGCTTTTTTAGGTGTGTCGACCATGTACACATCGTACGAAGAGGTGGCCGTCCAACGTCCAGTAAATGGCGGGTCTTAGTCTTGCTCCTGGTCGGCATCGTCGTCCATACCGTCAATGTCTTCGGAGCCGTAATCAAGCACATCGGTTAAGTCATCGACAGTGGCTATGAAGTGGGTGGTGGGTGGGAAGCAAAATTTCCCATCACCGGCCTCTGGCTCGAACCGAACATAGTTCGGCTATGAGTCCTTCTCCAAGGACAAATTCTTTAAAGAGTTTAGCACATCACCCAAAGGTGAGTGCTGGAAGATGTCTGCGGCGCTAAATTCAAAAATCGATAACTGATCCAGCTCGGTGTCCGTAGGCGTACCTAGTTCGGAAGTTATAGCCGGAGACGAGTCCGGAGTTCCATTGACACAAATATTGTAGGGTGCTGAGTCCGTGTGCGGATCTAGCACTGCGGACTCTGTGGGCTCGGATGGCATGATCTGCTCCGGTTCTAAGGCCGTTGCAGCAACAGGGACCATCTCCTGGATGTGATCCGATGACAGATTTAAGTCATGTTCATCGGGGCGAGGGGGAGCGATCGCTGCGATCTCAAATCCATTGAAGATCAAGTCTCCACGGATATCCGCAATGTAGTTCAAGCTTCCAAATCTGACTTGGTGGCCAGGGGCGTAGCTCTCGATCTGCTCCAGATGGCCAAGCGAGTTGGCCCGCGGTACGAAGCCGCCGAATACGGAAATCTGTCCGGGGAGGAAGGTTTTTCCTTGGATAGTGTCACTATAGACGATTGAAGGGGCCATCAAACCTTTCATTGACGCCACAATGGAACTCTCAATGAAAGCACCAATGTCGGTGTCAAAATCGGCGGATCTCGGGTAGGGGTCCCGAACTGTGCGTCTAGGATCGATGGTAACAGGAGACGGGTGACACGATGTTTACCCAGGTTCGGGCCCTCTCTATGGAGGTAATACCCTACTTCCTGCTTGATTGATCTTGATGAATATGAGTATTACAAGAGTTGATCTACCACGATATCGTAATGGCTAAACCCTAGAAGCCTAGCCTGTATGACTATGGTAATGAATATACCCTTTCCAGACTGAACCCTCCGGTTTATATAGACACCGGGGAGGGAATCTAGGGTTACATAGAGTCGGTTACATAAGAAGGAATCTTCATAGTCGGTTCGCCAACCTTGCCTTCCACGCCAAGGAGAGTCCAATCCGGACACAGGTATAGTCTTCGACCTTCATGTCTTCACAGCACATCAGTCCGGCCCATGGATAACAGGCCGGACGCCCGAGGACCCCTTAGTCCAGGACTCCCTCAGCGACCCTGCGGCGGAGGTCCTGATGGTCGACACACCTTGCAGCCTGCCTGGCATGCGTCACAACGGCAGCGACAACGGCGGTGACGATCCGTCATGCGTTCACGAAGAGTACCACCCCGAAACTCTCTCTTCTCAGCAGAGGGAAGAACTTCACCGCCGCAATACGGAGGCCATCCACACGCCCGTTGTCGGCGAGTCCTCTGAGGCTCGGGCCTTGGAGATGGCGCGTTTGGCCACTTTGGCTGAGCACACCTGACTAGAGAACCTTCAGCGTGCACTCGACGACCACGCTTGACGACGGATCCCCGAGTCCAGTCGATGGCAGCGGCAGTTATTTCCACCAGAACCACAGGTATACCGCACTCCGATTTAGAATCTTGCTGTTGTGGCCCGTATAGCAGAGTCCATCTAGCCGTCCCAGTCAGAAGCTGGGAGAGGTTTAATGCAGATCAGAGCACTGCTTCGAGCAGCGGGAGAGCAGAACACTATAGTTTCTTAGTCGCGCAACAGAATCCATAGCAGATATGTGGTGGCTGATACTGTTCAGTCGGCTCACAGCCCAATATCGCCTTCGCGGCGTGAGGGGCGTGGGCATCGTCAAGGGTAGTATTTGGGTCAGAACCGTGAGCAACAAGATCGTCGGTTCAAACATGATGACCGCCGTCGAGTGCCTACACCCCCTCCGAGGGGCGAATCATACGTTCCCTGGCATTATGACGATAGGCGCCCGTACAACGAAGAGCGGAGGAGGCCTGTCAACCCAAGAGAGCCAGGCTTCGACGCAAGGTCCATTTTGGTGCAAGGACTAGTGGACAGGAATCGAGCACATAGGGAAGGGCAAGACAGAGATTGCCCGACTGGAAGCATGGTGCATGTTTCTGGTCCCAAGTGCTTTAGCAAGGCCATTAGGCCCGCAGAGATCCCTCCCAACTTCAGGTTGGTGTCTGGGGTCATTAAATTCACTGGTGAATCAAAGCCTGACACTTGGCTTGAAGATTACCGAGTGGCTGTGCAGATCGGGTGAGGAAACGATGAAGTTGCCATGAAGCATCTCCCCCTGATGCGTGAAGGGTCAGCTAGAGCTTGGTTGAATCAGTTGACCCCAGACAGTATTTTCAGCTTGGAAGAGTTGGCCCGAGTGTTTGTCAGAATGTTCGAGGGCACGTGCAAACGGCCAGCAGGATTGACAGAATTGCAGCACCGCGTGCAAAAGCCAAATGAAACTTTGAGGGATTACATCGAGAGGTGGACCACTTTACACCACACTATAGAGAATGTGTCTCATCATCAAGCAGTTTGCGACTTCAAGGAGGGTGTTTGGTACCGGGAGCTCAACCTGAAATTCGGTCAGACAGGAGACATGTCTTTGACTCGAATGATGGAGATAGCCACTCGGTACGCCAATGGCGAAGAAGAAGACCGACTCCGCAGTGGCAAGAGTAAACCAGTCGGCCAGGACACCGGAGGAGGTAATTCCAATCGGAAGCAGAAGTGCAAAGCAGAGCCTGCGACACCTGGAGAGGTTGCAGTCACAACCCAAGGAAAAACTAAAGGAAAACCTAAAGGGCACTGGACCCCTAAGAAGGTGAAAGATGCAGCCAGGAATGACGTGTTGGATTTACCATGTCACATTCACATCAAGAAGGATGAAGAGGGAAATCTCATCTATCCTAAACATATCACGTGATAGTGCCGAGTCCTTATACAGCAGTTCAGAGAAAAGCAACCCAATGAGAAGGAAAAAGAATCTGATAAAGATGAGGACAAGGAAGAGGATGATGATGGTTTTCCCAATATCAATTCCACTTTGGTGATTTTTGCTGATGTTGAAAGCAAAAGTCGACTGAAAGTCATCAACAGGGAAGTGAACATGGTTGCTCCGGCAACACCGGCATATCTGAAATGGTCAAAGACTCCTATCACATTCAACCAGTCAGACCACCCGCCGCACATTGCCACCCTTGGGAGGCAGGCGTTGGTGGTCGACCCGGTCGTTGGAGGCACCTGACTGACCAAAGTTTCGATGGATGGTGGCAGTGGATTGAACATCTTGTATGCTGAGACCCTCCGAGGGATGGGCATTCCGATGTACAAGCTCAGTGAGAGTAACATGCGGTTTCATGGAGTAATACCAGGGGAAAAAGCCGATTCACTCGGCCAGATCACCCTTGACGTGGATTTTGGTGATTCAAAGAATTACCGGAAGGAAAAGTTGACATTTGAAGTCGTGGATTTTCACAGTGCCTATCATGCTAACCTGGGCAGGACTGCGTATGCCTGTTTCATGGCTCGACCGTGTTATGTGTATCTCAAGCTCAAGATGCCTGGTCCTAGGGGCGTGATTACAGTCACTAGTAATCGGCAGCGAGCAGAAGAGTGCTTTCAGAAGGGCTCAAAGATTGCCGATGAACAGATGGCATCTATAGAAATGGAGGAATACAAGAAGACAGCAGATCCGAGTGATTTGTTGAGAGCTAAGAAGCCTGCTTCAGAGTCTGCATTTAAGTTGTCTGGTGAAACAAAGACAGTTTATATTCACCCGACTGAACCCAATGCTGCTCCGACTCACATATTGGCAACACTCGACAGCAAATAGGAAGAAGCGCTCATCTAGTTCCTCCGTGAGAACTGGGACATCTTTGCATGGAAACCTTCTAACATGTCGGGTGTACCCAGAGAATTGGCTGAGCACCATTCGCGAGTCGACCCAAAAGCAAGACCTGTCAAAGAACATCTCCGACGGTTCACCGTGAGAAAAAGAAAGGCAATTGGCGAGGAAGTGGCTCGGCTTCTGGCAGCTGAGTTCATCCGAGAGATTACCACTCCGAGTGGCTCACCAATGTAGTTATGGTTCCCAAGAAGGATGATTCACTCCGTATGTGTATCGATTTCAACCATATCAACCGGGCCTGCCCGAAACATCACTTCCCTCTTCCTCGCATCGATCAAATAGTTGACTCGACCGTGGGATGTGAGTGACTGTCCTTTCTGGATGCATATTCTGGGTACCATCAGATCCGACTATATGGACCCGATGAAATAAAAACAGCTTTCATCACCTCGTTCGGGCGCTTTTGCTATGTTACCATGCTGTCGGTGTCAAAACCGGCGGATCTCGGGTAGGGGGTCCCGAACTGTGCGTCTAAGGTGGATGGTAACAGGAGGCAGGGAACACAGAGTTTTACCCAGGTTTGGGCCCTCTTGATGGAGGTAAAACCCTACGTCCTACTTGATTAATATTGATGGTATGGGTAGTACAAGAGTAGATCTACCACGAGATCAGAGAGGCTAAACCCTAGAAGCTAGCCTATGGTATGATTGTATCTTTTTTGGTATGTCCTACGGAATAAAACCCTCCGATTTATATAGACACCGGAGAGGGTTAGGGTTACACAAGGTCGGTTACAAAGGAGGAGATATCCATATCTGTATTGCCTAGCTTGGCTTCCACGCCAAGTAGAGTCCCATCCGGACACGAGACGAAGTCTTCAATCTTGTATCTTCATAGTCCAACAGTCCGGCCAAAGGATATAATCCGGCTGTCCGGAGACCCCCTAATCCAGGACTCCCTCACATGCCCTTTGGTCTCAAGAATGCTAGCGCCACATTCATGTGTATGATTCAGAAGTGCCCGCTCACTCAAATCAGTCGGAATGTGGAAGCTTACATGGATGACATCGTGGTTAAGTCACGAAAAAGTTCCGAACTGCTGACTGACCTCGCTGAAACATTTGCCAACCTGAGGAGGTATGATATCAAGCTTAACCCGTCGAAGTGTACATTTGGAGTTCCAGGCGGAAAGTTGCTCGGTTTCCTCGTTTCCGAACGTGGAATCGATGCTAACCCAGAGAAGGTTGGTGCAATACTCCGAATGAAAAGCCCCATGCACATACACGACGTTCAGAAGCTTACTGGTTGTTTGACCACCTTGAGTCGATTCATCTCTCGTCTCGGTGAAAAGGCATTGCCTCTTTACCGACTGATGAAGAAATTTGACAAGTTCGAGTGGACTCCTGAAGCTGACGCAGCGTTTGCAGAGCTCAAAACCCTGCTTTCCACCCAGCTGGTGCTCATTGCTCCAATCAGCAAAGAGCCTTTACTGCTTTATATTGCAGCCACTGGACAAGTTGTCAGTACAGTACTCACGGTCGAGCGGGAAGAAGAAGGTAAAGCCTACAAAGTTCAGTGCCCAGTGTACTATATTTCTAAAGTCTTAACTCCGTCCAAGTAGAGATATCCGCATTATCAGAAGCTTGTATATGGAATTTACTTGACTTCGAAGAAGGTGGCACATTATTTCTCAGACCACTCCATCATAGTCGTCAGCGATGCTCCATTATCAAAAATTTTGAACAACAGAGATGCGACTGGTCGAGTGGCAAACTGGGCGATTGAACTCCTTCCATTGGATATCAAGTTTGAGGCAAAGAAAGCAATCAAGTCCCAAGCAATAGCAGATTTTCTTGTCGAGTGGATTGAACAACAGCAACCGTCTCAAGTCCACTTGGAACATTGGACTATGTTTTTTTATGGATCCAAGATGTTGAATGGTTCTGGTGCTGGAGTAGTTTTGGTATCCCCGCGAGGTGATAAACTTAGTTATGTTCTTCGGATTCACTTTGATTCCTCCAACAATGAAGCTGAATATGAAGCATTGCTATACGGGTTGCTAATGGACATTTCACTCGGTGTCCGTCGCCTGATGGTCTACGGTGACTCAGATTTGGTGGTCAATTAAGTGATGAAAGAGTGGGATGTCAGAAGCCCAGCCATGACTGGCAATTGCAATGCAGTAAGGAAGTTAGAAAAGAAGTTTGAAGGACTAGAGCTCCACCATATTCCCCGAGTGAAGAACCAGGTAGCAGATGACCTGGCTAAGATAGGTTCCACGCGAGAGCCTATTCCCAGCAATGTGTTCTTGGAGCATCTTCACACGCCTTCAGTCTAGGAGGATCCCTTCACAGAAGAGCCCCGGCAACCTAAGAGTTCCACTGATCCGACTGAAGTTGAAATCCCAGCTGTGGTCGACCTAGTCATGGAAGTTTTGGTTGTCATTCCTGATTGGACTGTACCATACATCGCATATATTCTCAGGAAAGAACTGCCAGAAGATGAAGATGAAGCATGATAGATCGTCCGTCGATCCAAAGCCTTCATCGTGATAAGCGGTCGACTGTACAGAGAAAGTGTGACTGGAGTTGCTCAGCGATGCATTACCCCAGAAGAAGGTCGAATGATTCTCAATGATATCCACTCGGGGACCTGTGGTCACCATGCGTCCTCATGGACAATAGTGGCCAAAGCATACCGAGCGGGTTTTTATTGGCCACGAGCAAATGAAATGGCAAAGGAAATAGTCGACAAGTGCGAGGGTTGCCAGTTCTACTCAAACATGTCTCACAAGCCCGCTTCAGCCTTGAAGACCATTCCACTCGTCTGGCCATTTGTCGTTTGGGGGTTGGATATGGTTGGACCCTTGAGGACTGCCAGAAGTGGTTTCACTCACCTACTTGTTGAAGTCGACAAGTTCACTAAATGGATTGAAGCCAAGCCCATCAAAAGCCTCGATTCGAGCACTGCCGCCAGCTTCATTAGGGCGTTAACATTCAGGTTTGGAGTCCTGCACAACATTATCACAGACAATGGTTCAAACTTTGATTCAGATGAGTTCAAAGCTTTCTGTGCTTCCCAAGGCACTCGGATCGATTATGCTTCAGTCGCTCACCCATAGTCAAACGGGCAAGCAGAAAGAGCAAATGGTTTGATCCTCCAAGGTTTGAAGCCCCGGTTAATGCGAGACCTCAAGCATGAGACCGGCGCCTGGGTAGATGAGTTACCATCAGTACTGTGGGGCCTGAGGACAATGCCAAATCGGTTGACTGGCCGGACTCCCTTCTTCCTAGTTTATGGAGCCAAGCCCCTGAGTGGGAGGGTCGCTCACCCATAGTAACAACGCTCACTTTTATCATTAGTTACCTTGCTGTTTTTATATTTTCAGATTACAAAAACTATTATCTACTATCCATATACCACTTGTATCACCATCTCTTCGCCGAACTAGTGCACCTATACAATTTACCATTGTATTGGGTGTGTTGGGGACACAAGAGACTCTTTGTTATTTGGTTGCAGGGTTGCTTGAGACAGACCATCTTCATCCTACGCCTCCTAAGGATTGATAAACCTTAGGTCATCCACTTGAGGGAAATTTGCTACTGTCCTACAAACCTCTACACTTGGAGGCCCAACAACGTCTACAAGAAGAAGGTTGTGTAGTAGACATCAAGCTATTTTCTAGCGCCGTTGCCGGGGAGGTGAGTGCTTGAATGTATATCTTTAGATCTTGCAGTCGAATCTTTTTGTTTCTTGTTTTATCACTAGTTTAGTTTATAAAAGAACATTACAAACAAAATGTAACTGAGTCTACCTCATACGCTTCATCTTTTTAATATCTTTCGTGAGTGTGATGGAAAGGAAAATTGTGCTCAAGTGCTAGAAGAAGAATGCATTAGAATGTTTGGCACTAAATATTTGAATGATGAGCATGATTTCAATGTTGTTAGTATGAACTCCTTGAATATCCATGGTACTAATGATGATTGCACTAGTTATGATGAAAATGTCTCCTATAAACATGTCAATTTTTGTGGAGTGCATTGGGTTTGTAAGTACACACAAAATATGGAAGATAGATATTGCATGAGGCATAAGTACTTAGAAACTAAATTGTTGCAAGAAAGGCTAGATGATTGTGCTGAAAATTTAAATTTTCTTGGCCGTACTTGTGGACTTTGCAATGAACAGGGTCATTTAGCTATCCGATGCAAATTGTTTCATGATCTAATCGTGTCCAAAAATTGTGATGACTTGATTTCCCTTGCACATTATAGTGAACTTACTTTGCTTATGGGCTACGAAGGAATGAAACATATAACTAACTATCTTCCAGAATTTGCCCATCATAAACTTCTTAGATTTGATCTAGAGGAAATTTATATGTATTGTGCGGTGAATTGCATTGAAAATCCTTATATTGCCAATTACATAAAGAAAAGAAAACAAATAGAAGATGAAGAGAACACTAATGAAAGGGAAGAGACTTCCCAATATTCTCCTATTATTTCTTATGATGAATCAGGTAACGAGGAGGAGCCTTCTATTCAACCAATCTCATTAATAAGGAGCTCCAAAAAGAGGATTGAACCCACACATGATGTGGTGAAGAAGAAGAAAAGAAAAAGGAAGAGAGGTAAAAAGATATCTCCCCCAAATAATGCTGCTCCTATTACTATTGTGCCTCATGAAAATATAATTGTGGAAGATAATGATACTTCTTATGATCTTGAAAATCTTTTTGGCACTTCCTTGGAAGAATATGATAATTGATATACTATTGGTGCTATCCATACTATTAATGATGAGAGTGATTATGCTTATGATATGAAAAGGCCCAAGCTTGGGGATGCTATGTTTGATGAAGTGATGTTTTTGAGAATATATTTGCTGCAATTAATGTTTGTCCCAAGCTTGGGGATGCTACGTTTAATGAAGATGATATTTTTAGTCTCCCAAGTTTTGATATGCAAATTTATAACGATGATAGCATGCCTCCTACTTATGATGATTATTGCGATGATACTTATGCTATAAAAAGTAGTGATTATATTTATAAAACTTGTCAAGATTATGGTTACCCCTTTTCTGAACATTACTCTTTTAATGTGGAAACAATTTATAGTATTCAAGTCTCTTATGATACTCCCCCTATTCCGAATGAGAAGAATTTTACTTATGTGGAGAGTAATAAAATTTCTATGCTTGTAGATCATGAAAAGAATGCTTTAGGTGCTGGTTATATTGTTGAATTCATTCATGATGCTACTGAAAATTATTATGAGGGAGGAATATATGCTTGTAGGAGTTGTAATAATATCAAGTTTCCTCTCTATGTGCTTAAAATTTTGAAGTTATGTTTGTTTTACCTTCCTATGCAAGTTGATTCTTGTTTCCATAAGTTGTTTGCTCACAAAATCCCTATGCATAGGAAGTGGGTTAGACTTAAATGTGCTAGTCATATTCTTCATGATTGTCTCTTTATGTTTCAATTCTTATCCTTTATGTGAGCATCATTGAAATCATCATGCCTAGCTAGGGGCGTTAAACGATAGCGCTTGTTGGGAGGCAACCCAATTTTATTTTTGTTCCTTGCTTTTTGCTCCTGTTTAGTAATAAATAATTTATCTAGCCTATGTTATGATTGAGTTTTTATGTTTTAATTAGTGTTTGTTCCAAGTAGAACCGTTGGGAAGACTTGGGGAAAGTCTTTTTGATCTTGCTGTAAAAAACAGAAACTTTAGCGCTCACAAGAATTGCTGCCAGTTTTTATTGGAGAGTTCTATTGAGTTAATTATTGTTGAAGATGATTAATATACAAATTACTCAGGTCCAACAATTTATTTTAGAATTTTATGAGTTCCAGAAGTATACGTTTGATCCAGATTACTACAGACTGTTCTGTTTTTGACAGATTCTGTTTTCCATGTGTTGTTTGCTTATTTTAATGAATCTATGAGTAGTATCGGAGGGTATGAACCATAGAGAAGTTGGAATGCAGTAGGTATTACACCAATATGAATTTATAATGAGTTCACAACAGTACCTAAGTGGTGATTTATTTTCTTATACTAACGGAGCTTACGAGTTTACTGTTAAGTTTTGTGTTGTGAAGTTTTCAAGTTTTGGGTAAAGATTCGATGGATTATGGAATAAGGAGTGGCAAGAGCCTAAGCTTGTGGATTCCCAAGGCACCCCAAGGTAATATTAAAGGACAACCAAGAGCCTAAGCTTGGGGATGCCCCGGAAGGCATCCCCTCTTTCGTCTTCGTTCATCGGTAAATTTACTTGGAGCTATATTTTTATTTACCACATGATATGTGTTTTGCTTGGAGCATCATTTTATTTTATTTAGTTTTGCTTGCTGTTTGAATAAAATACCAAGATCTGAAATTATTAAATGTTAGAGAGTCTACATATAGTTGCATAATTATTCGACTACTCATTGATCTTCACTTATATCTTTCGGAGTAGTTTGTTGTTGCTCTAGTGCTTCACTTATATCTTTTTAGAGCACGGTGGTGGTTTTATTTTATAGAAATTAATGAACTCTCATGCTTCACTTATATCATTTTAAGAGTATTTAGAATAGCATGCTAATTTGCTTTGGTTATGAATTTAGTCCTAATATGATGGGCATCCAAGAGGGATATAATAAAAAATTTCATATAGAGTGCATTGAATACTATGAGAAGTTTGGTACTTGATGATTGTTTTGATATATGGAGATGGTAATATTAGAGTCATGCTAGTGAGTAGTTGTGAATTTGAGAGATACTTGTGCTAAAGTTTGTGATTCCCGTAGCATGCACGTATGGTGAACCGTTATGTGATGAAGTCGGAGCATGATTTATTTATTGATTGTCTTCCTTATGAGTGGCGGTCGGAGACGAGCGATGGTCTTTTCCTACCAATCTATCCCCCTAGGAGCATGCGTGTAGTACTTTGTTTCGATAACTAATAGATTTTTGCAATAAGTATGTGAGTTCTTTATGACTAATGTTGAGTCCATGGATTATATGCACTCTCACCCTTCCATCATTGCTAGCCTCTCTAGTATCGCGCAAATTTCGCCGGTACCTTAAACCCACCATATACCTTCCTCAAAACAGCCACCATACCTAACTATTATTGCATTCCCATAGCCATTCCGAGATATATTGCCATGCAACTTTCCACCGTTCCGTTTATTATGACACGCTCCATCATTGTCATATTGCTTTGCATGATCATGTAGTTGGCATAGTATTTGTGGCAAAGTCACCGTTCATAATTCTTTCATACATGTCACTCATGAGTCATTGCACATCCCGGTACACCGCCGGAGGCATTCATATAGAGTCATATCTTGTTCTAAGTATCGAGTTGTAATTCTTGAGTTGTAAGTAAATAAAAGTGTGATGATCATCATTATTAGAGCATTGTCCCGGTGAGGAAAGGATGATGGAGACTATGATTCCCCCACAAGTCGGGATGAGACTCCAGACTAAAAAAGAGGCCATAAAAAGAGAGAGAAAAAAGGCCCAAATAAAAAAATAAAAAAGAGGCCATAAAAAAAGAGAAAAGGCCCAAATAAAAAATGAGAGAAAAAGAGAGAAGGGGCAATGCTACTATCATTTTACCACACTTGTGCTTCAAAGTAGCACCATGATCTTCATGATAGAGAGTCTCCTATGTTGTCACTTTCATATACTAGTGGGAATCTTTCATTATAGAACTTGGCTTGTATAGTCCAATGATGGGCTTCCTCAAAATGCCCTAGGTCTTCGTGAGCAAGCGAGTTGGATGCACACCCACTAGTTTCTTTTGTTGAGCTTTCATACATTTATAGCCCTAGTGCATCCGTTGCATGGCAATCCCTACTCACTCACATTGATATCTATTGATGGGCATCTCCATAGCCCGTTGATACACCTAGTTGATGTGAGACTATCTTCTCCTTTTTGTCTTCTCCACAACCACCATTTTATTCCACCTATAGTTCTATGTCCATGGCTCACGCTCATGTATTGCGTGAAGATTGAAAAAGTTTGAGAACATCAAAAGTATGAAACAATTGCTTGGCTTGCCATTGGGGTTGTGCATGATTTAAATATTTTGTGTGGTGAAGCTGGAGCATAGCCAGACTATATGATTTTGTAGGGATAGCTTTCTTTAGCCATGTTATTTTGAGAAGACATGATTACTTTGTTAGTATGCTTGAAGTATTATTGTTTTTATGTCAATATTAAACTTCTGTCTTGGATCTTATGGATCTGAACATTCTTGCCACAATAAAGAAGATTACATTAATAAATATGTTAGGTAGCATTCCACATCAAAAATTCTGTTTTTATCATTTACCTACTCGAGGACGAGCATGAATTAAGCTTGGGGATGCTGATATGTCTCCAACGTATCTATAATTTTTGATTGTTCCATGCTATTATATTATCAACCTTAGATGTTTTATATGCATTTATATGCTATTTTATATGATTTTTGGGACTAACCTATTAACCTAGAGCCCAGTGCGAGTTTCTGTTTTTTCCTTGTTTTAGAGTATCGCAGAAAAGGAAAATCAAACGGAGTCCAATTGACCTAAAACTTCACGGAACTTATTTTTGGAAGGAAAGCAACCCGAGAGACTTGGAGTCCACGTCAAGGAAGCCACGAGGTAGGTGGCGCACCCTCCACCCTCGTGGGCCCCTCATGGCTCCCCTGACGTACTTCTTCCGCCTATATATCTCCATATACCCTAAAACGACCGGGGAGCACAATAGATCAGGAGTTCAGCCGCCAGAAGCCTCTGTAGCCACCAAAAGCCAATCTAGACCCCTTCTGGCAGCCTGCCAGAGGGGGCAATCCCTCTCCGGTGGCCATCTTCATCATCCCGGTGCTCTCCGTGAAGAGGAGGGAGTAGTTCTCCCTCGGGGCTGAGGGTGTGTACCAGTAGCTATGTGTTTGATCTCTCTCTCTCTCGTGTTCTTGAGGTGATACGATCTTGATGTATCGCGAGCTTTTCTATTATAGTTGGATCTTATGATGTTTTCTCCCCCCTCTACTCTCTTATAATGGATTGAGTTTCCCCTTTGAAGTTATCTTATCAGATTGAGTCTTTAAAGATTTGAGAACACTTGATGTATGTCTTGCCGTGCATATCTGTGGTGACAATGGGATATCACATGATTCACTTGATGTATGTTTTGGTGATCAACTTGCGGGTTCCGCCCATGAACCTATGCATAGGGGTTGGCACACGTTTTCATCGTGATTCTCCGGTAGAAACTTTGGGGCACTCTTTGTGGTTCTATGTGTTGGTTGAATAGATGAATCTGAGATTGTGTGATGCATATCGTATAATCATACCCACGGATACTTGTGGTGACATTGGAGTATCTAGGTGACATTGGGGTTTTCGTTGATTTGTGTCTTAAGGTGTTATTCTAGTATGAACTCTAGGGCTGTTTGTGACATTTATAGGAATAGCCCAACGGATTGATTGGAAAGAATAACTTTGATGTGGTTTCGTACCCTACCATAATCTCTTCGTTTGTTCTCTGCTATTAGTGACTTTGGAGTGACTCTTTGTTGCATGTTGAGGGATAGTTATGTGATCCAATTATGTTATTATTGTTGAGAGGACTTGCACTAGTGAAAGTATGAACCCTAGGCCTTGTTTCAACACATTGCAATACCGTTTATGCTCACTTTTATCATTAGTTACCTTGGTTTTTTATATTTTTAGATTACTAAAACTATTATCTACTATCCATATACCACTTGTATCACCATCTCTTCGCCGAACTAGTGCACCTATACAATTTACCATTGTATTGGGTGTGTTGGGGACACAAGACACTCTTTGTTATTTGGTTGCAAGGTTGCTTGAGAGAGACCATCTTCATCCTATGCCTCCTACGGATTGATAAACCTTAGGTCATCCACTTGAGGGAAATTTGCTACTGCCCTACAAACCTCTACACTTGGAGGCCCAACAACATCTACAAGAAGAAGGTTGTGTAGTAGACATCAACCTTATCCTCGGAGCTACGACACAAATACAACGTCCGCTCCATCCTTAACTGCAAAAGACAGCGAGCAGGTCATGGACGGCATCAGATGCCCCTGTCTGTGGTCCACTAGACTAAGCCACACCACGAAGTCAGTAGAAACACAGATTGAAGAATCAAAGCCAAGAGATTCAAAAGCAACCAAGTTCAGATAAAACCTAAGAGGTTCCAGACCTCAGTTCAAAGGACTCGGGCATTAGGCCCGAAAGAGTTTAAACGGTTACAAGATCACTCGGCATACCGAGGCAAATTCAATCGGATTATAAAAGTTTGTTCACTCCGCAGGGGAAGGACTGGAAGGCTCGACGAACTCGTCTAGGTCGATTCCATCTACAATTCGAGTGGCAGCAGCAATGAAGGTCTCCATGAAGGACCGGAAGTCGTGTTTCCTGGTATTGGCAACCTTGATCACCGCTAGCTTTTCCTCCTTGGCCTTCTTGCAGTGGACTCGAACTAGCGACAGAGCTACGTCAGCACCGCAGCGAGCTGATGACTTCTTCCACTCCTGCACTCGGCCAGGGACCTCATTGAGTCGAGTCATCAAGGACTCGAGGTCATTCTAGAGCGTCTCCCGTAGCCAAAGCGCTGAGTCAATCCGTGACACCGCAACCTTCAGACGTGCAAGGTATTTCGTAACACTGGCGACGTGGGATTCCAGTCGGAGCATGTTCATGGCAGCTTCATCACCGACAGGGGAAAGGATGGGGTCTAGGCCTGTCTCGATCCGCCCAGTTTCTTCCTCAAAGTTCTGACAGAATTCTACAAACACAAAGAGATACCGATGTGATAATGATTCGACGGGTTTATGATGATTCGACGATGGCTAAACAATCAGACAAGGAAAAATATCTTCGAGCATAAGGAACAACTTCTTCGCGAGTGCCCCCAGATAAGCCTCCAGGTCATTTCTCTTACGAGAAATGCCTTCAATCTTCTCGTTCAAAGCAACTTTGTCTTTCTTCAGACGGGTCACTTCTTTGTTGGCCTCGGTGAGGGATGCCTTTAGCTTGGCGTTGTCTTCCTCCAGCGCCCCGACTGAACCAGCTTCTTGTCGGCGAGTGCAGTCTTCTCCTGAGCCTGCTTCTGCGCAGCTGCAAGGTCAAGGTCCTTCTGTGCTAGGGCTTGCTTCATTTTCTCTAAAGAATGTGCACTCGGGTCAGAGAGAAGAACGAAGAGATAACTTGAGAGATGGTCAAGATAGACGGTCGACAGGTCGTTACCTTCTGTACCAGCTACTTCGTGTTTAGCCTTTTTCAAATTCTGATTGGCCAGCTCCAAGTCAAGGTTGAGTTGTCTCTGCTTTTCCTCGAAATTGGTGAACCTGGAGATAAGCTCACAAGATTTCTGCAGTCAGCAAAAAGATACATCAATGGACAGGATCAAAGATCATTCGCTTCCGAGTGAAAAGAACTTTAAGACTATTGCAGAATCAAACATTCAACAGTAGTCTCGGAGACTACACCCAGTGGGTGCACTTAGCGTGCCCCCACTGGTTCAAATTCCACTCGACATGTCCCGACCAGACTGAGTGGAAAAAAAGAGAGAGAAGCATTCTCAAACCCCAACCGACTGCCAGCAGTCGATCGTGGTCTCGGGGACTACACCCAGTGGGTGCACTCTATGTGCCCCCACTGGTTCAAGTTCCACTCGACATGGTCCGCCCAGACCGAGTGGAAGAATAGAAGGAGAAGATGTTTTTATCAAGGCCCCCGCCGAATCACACATTCGATAGCGGCCTCGGGGACTACACCCAGTGGGTGCACTTTGCGGCCCCCACTAGTCCGAAAACTACAATCGACACAACCTAGTCGACTCAAGTGCGAAAATGTTTGACATAAATTAAAACACCCAGTGGGTGTGCAGATGCGAAGAACATACTGACAAACAGACGCACAAAGAAGAGTTTTTTCGGGTAGCATATCCTAACAGAACAAGCGACAACATAGGAGTTCAGTCGAAAACCAACTTACCTGGACATTGGCTCGGAGAGCTGCACTGGCATCATAAGCAGCTTGACTATTCTCGTGCATAGTCTTCACCTGCTCCATCATCAGGCCCGCTTGGCGTATAGCTTGTGCTGCGGCACTTGCCTGATCCTCCGGGAAGTGATGGGTGGTGAAGAACTGAGTTGCCGGTTCAGTTGGAGCAGCTTGAAAATCTGAGGCGTGACGCTGAACAGATGAAGCAGGGACGGGCACGGTCAACGATGAAGGGCGTGCAGTCGACACCGGAACTGCAAAAGTGACAGAGATCTAGTTCACATCTTCAGGTTGTTGAACCACTGGCTCCGTCACCAGCGCCGACTAATACGTTCGGCCAGTAGTTGCGTTCGTACTCAGAGCCTTCCCCCTCCTTCCCATGGTCCTCTGCGGCACATTTTCATCATCATCTGGAAGCTCAATGACATTGGGCGGAGCTGCAAAGCAATCGTTTATGAGAGTTCACTCGACCGTGCAAAAAGTAGATTAAATAATGACAAAAGGGCAAAGAGTTTTACCTTCATGAGAAGTGACCGCGTCCTCCATCTCTTCATATTCGTCATCTTGGTAAATAGAAGTCTCAGAGGCAACACTGCAAAAGTCAGATTTCACTCGGTCAGAACAATAGAGTGATTCGACCAAAGTTTGAATCATGCGAAAACTAAAGAGTTGGGCCCAATAATTACCCAGAAGCGATGGGGGCAGACACTTTGATCTTGGGCAGAGCCTTCCAGGGTTTTGATGTCACGACTTTGGGCTGCTTGGGAGCTTTTTCAGTCGGCACAGGAGAAGACAACCGAGTACGCTTTAAAGGCTGACCAGTCGGAGGAGTCGTTTTACCCCGAATGCTTGCTGGATCCTGCCTCTGCTTGGAGCGCCTCTCTTTGCGAGGCGGAGAGTCGACCTCCTCGCCACTACTCGAGTCCTCACTCTCCTTGTCTCCTACTCCGTCCGTGTGCCAGTCGCCGTTGTAACCCACGCTCGCCTCTCCCTCCTACTCTTGGTCCCTGTTGGGCATCGAGTACAGTTCAGTGAAGGTCTGCAAAGGATAGAGTCGAGTGGATATTCGTCAATTTCAAAAGCTAACACATATAGAGTAAAATACACTCGGAAGGAAAGAATCAAACCTTGTCAGGCTTAGTGGTGTTGTCGAGTGGAGGAACCCTTGTGAACCCCCTGGGGTTGTCCTTATTCCCAGTGATGCCTTGCAACCACAGCTCCACCGTCTCTTCGCTGACTTCCTCCGGGTGGATTCGAGTGTTGTCCTCAACGCCCGAGTACAACCACATTGGGTGGTCACGAGATTGGAGCGGCTGTATGTGTCGACTCAAAAAAGCTTCTAGCAAATCCATACCAGTCATGCCATCGCGGACAAGTTGGACCACTCGCTCGACCAGCATAGCAACCTCCTCTTTCTCCTCTGGAGTCACTCTCAATGAAGAGGCTTCTCTACTCACTCAGTGGAATACGGAGGAAGACCAGTTGACTGACTATGAGTCGGTTCATCCTTACAGTAGAACCAGGTCGACTGCCACCCCCTGACAGAGTCGGGAAGAATCATAGCAGGGAAAGTGCTCTCGTTTCTCATCTGGATCCCTAAACCCCCACACATCCGAATCACGTGTATTCTCTCACCACTCGGATTGGCCTTTTTTACCGACTGAGAGCAGCAGGTGAAAATATGTTTGAAGAGGCCCCAGTGTGGTCGACAACCCAGAAAATTCTCGCACATGGACACATAGGCAGCGAGGTATGTGATAGTGTTGGGGGAGAAGTGATGAAGTTGAGCCCCAAAGAAATTCAGAAACCCTCGGAAGAAAGGATGGGGAGGCAAAGAAAAATTGCGGTCGACGTGGGTCGCGAGTAGGACACACTCACCCTCTTGTGGTCGCGGCTCAGTCTCGTCCCCCGGAAGCCGCCAAGACTCGTGGGCAATCAGCCCTCCATCCACCAGATCTTCCATGTCCTCTTTCACGATGGTCGACCAGATACAATCGCCCTGGATCCAGCCGCGCGGTGGAGCGGATCTTGACGACGACCCGCCCCGACTTGTCTTCTTCCCCTTCACCTTCGCCGTCTGTTTCTGCACGCGCTCCAAAGTGGCGGTCTTGTCCTTCCCCATTGTGGTGGAACGGGCTCAAGCTGGGCGGCAGCGCCGAGAGTGGAGACAGAAGCAGTGGGGAGCGAAAGAAGGAAGAGGGGAATGGGGCGCACAGTGCGAAGGCAGCGGCCTCGGCGCCTTATATGGCCCCGTTCCCCGAGTGACTGGCCGGTGGACCCAGGCGATCCTGTCAAATCCCACAACAGGCGCGCACGTAGTACGTGGCAAAAAAGGTGGCACGGGGATCGAGGCACCCCTGCCTAATCTGCTCCGATTACCACGGCCCTCTCCACCCCGCGCGCTTCCCCAAATTTCGAATCCCGCAGATCCGGGAACAGTAGGGCAGTCGATCATACCGAAGATTTTATACAACACTAGCAGTCAAAATTCATCAGCAGAAACTTCACTCGACAAACTTTTGAATGGCTCAAGGCGACTGGAAGGCGAAGTCAAAGCCGTTTGCATGGTTCGCCAATCCAGTCATATGATTCCGCAGCATAAAGGTTGGATCGGACCATTGTCAAGTTCATTTTCCACTCGAACCTGAACCATTCGGGGGCAAATGACTATGGCATGTACCTGGGGTAGGGCAATAGACCTGATCTAAGCACCCTCCCGAAGGACACTGCCCTATAGTCAAAGACATCCAAAGGACAATAAATTCTACCGACTGGAATTAGTTCAAGGTGCAACCCACTCGACCATGAGTTCCACTCGGATAACCCAATTCCATTCGACCATGATGTAATCATTCGACCACATCACAAACCACTCGGAGCGCAGAAGATCAAAGGCCACTCGGGATGGCAACGGTTAGGCGTTCACTCCGTAGCCTTAAAGGTCATTTATATCACTTTAATGTTGATGTTAACAGTAACGTCCCTTCTTTATGTACATTGAACCCTTGTAACATGGGCTGGCCGGGGTCCTGGCGCACTCTATATAACCCACCACCCTCCTCTGGCACAAGGGTTCTGTAACATCCCAAATTTTCAATTTGAAATGTTATACATTAGATCATCAATGCATATCATATTTTATTTTGCATTTTGGTTGATCCTAGAAATTCTACGCAACTCAATGACCAACGGAGAGAGTTGGGGGTTTCGTTATTTTCATATTTGAGTTTTCTCAAATTTTGAGAATAGGATCATTTGATTTTATTTATTTTATCATCAATTATTTCTATTACAAAAAATATGAGAGAGGGAATAAAATGACTTTCCCAAAATAAATAAATATTGAGGATTTAATAATAAAATCAAATAAGATTTTATTTCGGAGTTTTTCGATGTTTTATTTGAATTTAGGGAAATGTGCCTTTTCAAAATTGCATTTAGGGCCCGGGAAAAGTTATTTCGGGATTTTTGGAGTCCGTTTAGTATTTCTTTTTATTTTTCTTCCGAGCGTAATTATTTAAAAAAAGGGAACCGACCTACGGGCCGTGTCCGACTAGGACTCCCGGCCCGTAGGGGCTTTATAAGCCGGCCCACCCCGGGGGGAACCCTAGCCCAGCGCCCCGCCCTAGAGCCCCGCACCCGCCGCCGCCGCCCCGCCGTGCCGCTCGCCGCCCGCCGAGCCGCCGCCCCGCCGCACGCTCGCCGAGGTTCGCCACTGCCTTGTAGTCCATGCTGCCTATTTTTTTAGAAAACCGAACGGTTTTCCGTCGGTTTTTTCGGTTTTTTAAGTTTTCGTTTTTTTAGATCGGTTTTTTTGGTCTAGGTTAAATAGTGAGCGTTCGCTCATTTGTTCGTTTAGACGAACACGTTCATCGTTTAGATCTGGATAACGAACGTTCGTTCGTTAATCAGTTCGTCGTTTTTTTCTCGGATTAAATCCGCGATTTTTCTGATCGCGATTCCTGATCCGATTTTCGTTTTAGTATAACTTTTCGCTCGTTTATCGGAAGCAGGTGATTCAAGCGCCTAGAGTTTCGTCTCGAAACCCTCTATCCGTTTAACCAACTTAAACAAGATTTTTCTACTGTAAAATTTGCCCTAGATCCAGATTACTAGAACGAAGTAGTTTTCTTTCGCCGTTTGACTTTCGTTGCCTTGTTCGATTCGATTTTTTTGCCAACCGGAGTTCTTAAGTTGAACCTTCTGGTTAGATATCTTATTTGAGTTTTACCTGTGCATTAGATGAGTACTTATTGTATGTTTGTTTGTTTGTCTGCGATAGAATACCCGGAGTGCGCCGCCTGTTACTTCGAATCATTAGGTTTCCCGGATCATCAGCAAGGCAAGTAACACTTTGATCATATCTTTTCTACTACCCAGTTTTATTGCATTAGATCAATCCTCACACATTGCATGATTAGGATCTAATTAAATTGTGGGATGGGAGGTAGATGAGGTAGTACCGATTACCTGTTTATTATCAAACCTTTGGGAGTTACTTCAACGTTTGCTTATTATGCCATGCTATGCCTGTAGACGTGGATTGGGTGAGTGAAATCCATGACAGATGTGAGATTGATAATTAATGGTTTATCTAAGGTGGCAACTTAAACACACATCTGGGTGGATTGAGGCACCTGGGTATTCCAGGACTTGCCTGTTTTCTTTTGGACCGCCTCCCAGACTCAAAGGGATCATGAGACTATTCATACTAGAAACTTCCGTGTGCAGCCACAAGCTATTATGGGCTCTAGCATAGTTGACTAAGTTGTGCGAACTATTACAGTGGTAGACTAGCAGATGTAGGGGATGTAGGTGGTACAGTCTACCCGATCGTAAGGTGCTAGCGCTTCAGAAAGACTATGTCTCGGTCATCCGTCTTCTCAAACACCATGTAGTGCAAGAAAACAAACGGAGGCGATCGAGTCTTGTGGGGAAAAGTGCGCAAACCTCTGCAGAGTGTAACAAACTAATCATGGTTAGCCGTGTCCCCGGTTATGGACAACTTGAGTATCTAGTACCTGGATTTTCATGTGAATCTCAACATGTTACTCTAAATTAATTGTGTTGGGTTATGTTTAATGATGATGCTTAATTGGGATTGAGAATGCTGTCAACCATTCTCAATGTTTAACAACCACCATGATAGTAAATAAATTTATTCTTTTGAAGTAGGGAAAAATTGGCTTTACGCAAAACTGTAACCATAGAGCTTTCCACCAGCCAAATATGCATATAGTATAGCTGTTCATTCCATTACTCTCTATGTGTTGCCTTGCCAGCATATTCCATGTGCTGACCTATTTTCGGGCTGCAACGTTAATGTTGCAGACTTTTCAGACGATGATTAAGGAGTTTTTAGGTCGTGGTTCTATACTCAGTGATGCCGTTGGAGTTGATGGACTCACTTATCTTCCAAGCCTTCCGCTGTTATCGTTATTAGATGGCCTTAAGCCATATTTATTGTAATAAGTTCTCTTTTGAGGCACTCGATGTAATAAGTGTGTGATTGCTACTCTGTTATAAATCCTCCGAGTACTGTGTGGTGTCAGCATTACTGATCCAGGGATGACACCAGAGCACAGAGATCAGACTGTTTGAGGTCTGGTCGCTACAGAGATGGTATCAGAGCACACGCTGACTGTAGGACACGGTCACTAAGCTAAAAGACCTAGATCACCATTCACTCTCTTCTCTTCTGAATTCTCATCTTTTCTACTCTTTAGGAAGGCGGATGCAGGGAACAAGTTCACGCAATCGGATGAAGATACACACTTTGGACGTCACTTGAAGGAAGTCACTAGATACCTGAATATAGGAGTACCAAGCTTCACCGGAACCTACAACGCCACTTTTCCTGAAGAAGAGCGCTGGATGATTCAAGTTCAAGTTCTAGGATGGACGTTCATGCCAGTCACTGAGCCCATAGAGTTTTCATTTGATGCACCAACTTGGAGTCTAGGAATGAGCATGGCAGCTCACATCCCCATGGGACGCATTGGAGAAGTCTACCGCAAGGATCTCAAGGATACTATCTACCAGATTTGTGGGCGCCGAGATGAACACTGGGAGATGATCAGCACCAGGAAGGATAGATCAATTGCAGCTTTTATCCAGGAGCTAAACCAGCACATTCGACGACAGGAGAACTAGATGTGCGCCGACACGATAGATCTGAAGAAGGCTAAGACTAGAATCAAGGAACTGGAGGAAGAACTCAAGGCTACACGTGAAGATTATGAAGAAGAAATTGAAGTATTGGTGGAGAAGAATGACGACCTGATCAAGAAGATTGGAGTATTTATGGGAGACCCTACGCCAGAAGATGAAGACGAAGAACCCAAGGAGATTAGCCCGGAAGAATACATCATCATAGACGGCACCGACTTGGAACCAGACAGTAGTGATGATGACTATGTTGATGAAGCTGGAGCAGATATCATGGAGTCAACGACCGTAGAATATTTCTAGTAGACCACCTCATCAGTAGTAGTAGTCCACCATGTAAATATAGTAGTCCGAGCACTTTTGCGATAGATAGATCGATTGCATGCCTTTGTTTGATTGATTGTAGTGATTTTTTTGCTTTTGCCTCATGTGCATACGGGTAGTGTTTTCTCTTTAGACCCCCTCTATTCTTATATCTCATCTTTTCTAAACCCTCAGATGCCTCCGAGACGTGACCCCGGATTTGCCTTTCCACCGGAGCTCACCCAGTTGATCCAACAGCAGAACACATTGATGCAGTTGCTAGTCCAAAATCAGAATCAGGGGAACAACAACAACAACAACCCACCACCACCACCTGTTGACCACTTAGCCCGTTTCCTTGGGCTGAATCCGCCGGTGTTTTCCAGTAGCACCGAGCCGATAGTAGCAGATGATTGGCTCCGCAAGACGGCTAGGGAGTTAACCACAGCAGGATGCACAGATGCGGAGAAGGTGAAGTTTGCCGCACATCAGCTTGAAGGACCCGCAGCATCATGGTGGGAGAATTTCACAGCCACCTTCCCAGTCGACACTGTCACATGGGACCAGTTTCAGCAGGCTTTCCGTACTGCCCATGTTTCAGCAGGAGCTATGGCCATGAAGAAGCGTGAGTTTCGTAACTTGCACCAAGGAGGACGGACAGTTGGCTAGTATGTGGAGGAATTTAGTAAGTTAGCACGTTATGCCCCAGATGACGTCGCTACGGATGCAGCTAAGCAAGAGAAGTTTCTAGAAGGACTGAATGATGAGTTGAGCATGCAGTTGATGGTAGCCACCTTCAATAACTACCAGGAGTTGGTAGACCGTGCTCTTATGATTGAAGGGAAGCAGCAGCAAATTGAGAATCGCAAGAGGAAGTATGGACAAGGAAAGTACAATTCAGGAGCTCAACAGAAGCCACGTTTTACCCCTAGACCGGGAGGACATTTTCAGCATACCCATGGAGGAGGTAGCTCGCACAATCACAATGGCACCAAAAATGGTAATGGCAATGGAGGAAGCAACGGCCAGAACCGCACCAACCCCTCAACGCCAGCCAAGAAGGACTTGAGCCAAGTCACTTGCTATAAGTGTCAGAAGACCGGACATTATGCCAATGAATGTCCTGAAGGCCAAAATGGCAATGGAAGTTCTGGAAAGAAGCCGAACCCTTTCAACAGGGGACAGGTGAACCACGTTAGCGTGGAGGAGGTTGAAGCTCAGCCCGATGCAGTAATAGGTAAGTTTTTGGTCAAGTCATTTACTGCACTCGTTCCTTTTGATACTGGTGCATTGCATTCATACATCTCAAGGGGATTTGTGGATAAGTATAATCTACCAACCCAAGCCCTTAGGTCACCCATGTTAGTAACCTCGCCCGGAGCAGAGTATGTGGCTAGTCTATGGTGTGATCGGTTACCATTAAGGATTGGTAACTATGTTTTTCCCTCAGACCTAATAATATTGGAATCTCAAGGATTGGATGTGATATTAGGCATGGATTGGTTATCAAAGTATGAAGGGAATATTGAGTGTGCTAGTAAGTCAATTTTGCTTACCACCCTAGAAGGGAGAAGGATCAAGTATGTATCCCGACATGTGCCAAAGAGGACCCAAGTAAATTGCCTAACAGGAGTTGTGTAGGAGGAGGTACCAGTGGTAAGGGATTTCCCTGATGTATTTTCAGAAGAGTTGCCAGGCATGCCACCGGATAGAGATATTGAGTTCTTGATTGAGCTATTGCCAGGCACTAGGCCAATATCAAAGAGACCATATAGGATGCCAGCAAAGGTTTTGGTGGAAATTAAGAAGCAGATTAAGGAGTTACTGGATAAGGGATATATTCGCCCAAGTTCTTCACCTTGGGGATCGCCAGTACTTCTAGTGGAGAAGAAGGATGGATCGTTAAGGATGGTTGTTGATTATCGAGGATTGAACGAAGTAACGATCAAGAACAAGTACCCACTACCAATGATCAACGATCTGTTTGATCGATTGCAAGGAGCTAAGGTATTTTCCAAGATCGATCTGCGATCAGGATACCACCAGTTGAAGATTCGAGAATAGGATATTCCGAAGACAGCTTTTACCACCAGGTATGGGCTGTATGAGTATACCGTTATGTCATTTGGTCTGACTAATGCGCTTGCCTATTTTATGAACATGATGAACAAAGTGTTTATGGAGTTTTTGGATAAGTTCGTCATAGTGTTCATTGATGATATCCTGGTTTACTCGAAGAATGAAGAGGAGCATAAGGAGCATTTGTGTTTGGTACTTGGAAAGCTCAGAGAATATCAATTATATGCCAAGTTCAGAAAATGTGAGTTTTGGTTGAAAGAAGTAGGATTCCTCGGACATGTTATATCTAGAGAAGGTATAGTAGTAGATCCCGCTAAAGTTGAAACCGTGACCAAGTGGGAAGCCCCAACAACAGTTGGACAAATCCGGAGTTTTCTTGGACTCGCAGGATACTACCGGAGATTTATTGAGAATTTCTCAAAGATTGCGAAGCCTATGACAGAGTTATTAAAGAAGGATACCAAGTTCATATGGACAGAGGAGTGTGAGGCTACTTTCCAGGAGTTGAATAAACGTTTGGTTACCTCGCCAGTGTTGATTTTGCCAGACCAGACCAAAGATTATGAGGTGTACTACGACGCTTCACGTCGAGGACTTGGAGCAGTGCTTATGCAGGAAGGGAGAGTTGTTTCATATGCCTCAAGACAACTGAAGCCCCATGAGTTGAATTATGCTACACATGATTTGGAGTTAGCAGCTGTAGTGCATGCTCTGAAAACATGGAGACATTTCCTCACTGGAAACCATTGTGAGGTGTACACGGATCATAAGAGTTTGAAGTATATTTTCACACCGAAGGAGTTGAATCTCAGACAAAGGAGATGGTTGGAGCTTATCAAAGATTATGATATGAAATTACATTATCATCCCGGAAAGGCTAATGTAGTAGCTGACGCATTAAGCCGTAAGAGCCATGCCAATACGTTAATGAAGGGAGAAATACCCAAGGAGTTAGCAGAAAATCTTCGTAAACTATGTTTGGAAATAGTTCTGAGAGGCTATGTAGCAGCATTGGAGATTCAGTCAACTTTGATGGATAGAATCAGAGAAGCTCAGAAAGCTGACAAAGAGATTGCCGCTATAAAGGAGAAACTGAGCAAAGGAAAAGCTAAAGGATTTCGTGAGGATGAGCACGATACCCTATGGTTTGAAGACCGTGTTTACGTGCCCAATAACCCGGAGATCAGGAAGTTGATTTTGAGAGAGGCACACAATTCACCGTATTTGATTCACCCAGGAAATACCAAGATGTATTTGGATTTGAAGGATATTTTCTGGTGGACCGGAATGAAGAAGGATATTGCGGAGTATGTAGCCATTTGTGATGTATGTCAGAGACTAAAGGTAGAGCATCAGAAGCCAGCAGGATTGTTACAACCATTGCCGATACCCGAATGGAAGTGGGATTGCCCAGTCGATCGATTGACGAAAGTAGCTCATTTCATCCCAGTAAAGACCACTTACACCAGTACTAAGTTGGCAAAGATATACATGACCAGAATAGTATGTCTGCATGGAGTTCCGAGGAGTATCGTATCAGATAGAGGAACCCAGTTTACCTCAAAGTTCTGGAAGCAGTTGCACGAAACTTTGGGTACCAGGCTAGAATTCAGTACAGCTTTTCATCCACAGACAGATGGACAGACCGAGAGAGTCAATCAGATTTTGGAGGATATGCTGAGAGCTTGTGCGCTAGATTATGGATCTAGTTGGGACGATAATTTGCCATATGCAGAGTTCTCTTACAACAACAGTTACCAAACCAGTTTAAAGATGGCCCCTTTCGAAGCCTTGTACGGAAGGAGGTGCAGGACACCGTTGTCGTGGGATGAAATTGGAGACCTACAGTTGTTTGGACCTGACTTGATTAAAGAGTCTGAATAGAAGGTGAAGTTGATTCGCGATAGGCTCAAGGTAGCCCAGTCCAGACAGAAAAGTTATGCAGACTCTAAACGCAAGGAGACAGTTTACGAAGTCAGAGATAGAGCTTATCTTCGAGTATCTCCACTTCGGGGAACAAAGCGTTTTGGAGTTAAAGGGAAGTTAGCGCCACGATTTGTAGGACCATATCGAGTTTTGAAGCGTATGGGGGAAGTGGCCTACAAGTTGGAATTGTCCGAAGGATTATCAGGAGTTCATGATGTGTTCCACATTTCTCAGTTAAAGAAATGTCACACAGAGATGGCTGACACACCTTTGAGAGACACAGTGCCTTTGGAAACTATACAGTTGGATAACGATTTGACCTATGAGGAGAAGCGAGTCAAGATTCTCGAGTTTGCCAACCGAGTTACTCGCAGCAAGGTTATCAAGTTTTGCAAAGTTTTGTGGAGCCACCACACAGAGGATTAAGCCACCTGGGAGCGAGAGGAAGATTTGTTCAAAGACCACAATCACTTATTTTCTAGCCAACCCGAATCTCGAGGGCGAGATTCATCTTAAGGGGGGTAGGTTTGTAACATCCCAAATTTTCAATTTGGAATGTTATGCATTAGATCATCAATGCATATCATATTTTATTTTGCATTTTGGTTGATCCTAGAAATTCTACGCAACTCAATGACCAACGGAGAGAGTTGGGGGTTTCGTTATTTTCATATTTGAGTTTTCTCAAATTTTGAGAATAGGATCATTTGATTTTATTTATTTTATCATCAATTATTTCTATTACAAAAAATATGAGAGAGGGAATAAAATGACTTTCCCAAAATAAAGAAATATTGAGGATTTAATAATAAAATCAAATAAGATTTTATTTCAGAGTTTTTCGGTGTTTTATTTGAATTTAGGAAAATGTGCGTTTTTCAAAATTGCATTTAGGGCCCAAATAAATGTTCACTTTGTCGGGCTTGATTTTAGAAGCCCGGGAAAATTTATTTCGGGATTTTTGGAGTCCGTTTAGTATTTCTTTTTATTTTTCTTCCAAGCATAATTATTTAAAAAAAAGGGAACCGACCTACGGGTCGTGTCCGACTAGGACTCCCGGCCCGTGGGGGCTTTATAAGCCAGCCCACCCGGGGGGGAACCCTAGCCCAGCGCCCCGCCCTAGAGCCCCGCACCCGCCGCCGCCACCTGCGCGCCGCCGCCGCCCCGCCGCGCCGCTCGCCGCCCGCTGGAGCCGCCGCCCCGCCGCACGCTCGCCGAGGTTTGCCGCCGCCTCGTAGTCCGCGCCGCCTGTTTTTTTAGAAAACCGAACGGTTTTCCGTCGGTTTTTTTTGGTTTTTTTAGTTTTCGTTTTTTTAGATCGGTTTTTTCGGTTTAGGTTAAATAGCGAGCGTTCGCTCGTTTGTTCGTTTAGACGAACACGTTCATCGTTTAGATCTGGATAACGAACGTTCGTTCGTTAATCTGTTCGTCGTTTTTTTCTCGGATTAAATCCGCGATTTTTCTGATCGTGATTCCTGATCAAATTTTCGTTTTAGTATAACTTTTCGCTCGTTTATCGGAATCAGGCGATTCAAGCGTCTAGAGTTTAGTCTCGAAACCCTCTATCCGTTTAACCAACTTAGACAAGATTTTGCTACTGTAAAATTTGCCCTAGATCCAGATTACAAGAACGAAGTAGTTTTCTTTCGCCGTTTGACTTTCGTTGCTTTGTTCGATTTGATTTTTTTGCCAACCGGAGTTCTTAAGTTGAACCTTCTGGTTAGATCTCTTATTTGAGTTTTACCTGTGCATTAGATGAGTACTTATTGTATGTTTGTTTGTTTGTTTGTCTGCGATAGAATACCCGGAGTGCGCCGCCTGTTACTTCGAATCGTTAGGTTTCCCGGATCATCAGCAAGGCAAGTAACACTTTGATCATATCTTTTCTACTACCCAGTTTTATTGCATTAGATCAATCCTCACACATTGCATGATTAGGATCTAATTAAATTGTGGGATGGGAAGTAGATGAGGTAGTACCTATTACCTGTTTATTATCAAACCTTTGGGAGTTACTTCTACGTTTGCTTATTATGCCATGCTATGCTAGTAGACGTGGATTGGGTGAGCGAAATCCATGACAGATGTGAGATTGATAATTAATGGTTTATCTAAGGTGGCAACTTAAACACACATCTGGGTGGATTGAGGCACCTGGGTATTCCAAGACTTGCCTGTTTTCTTTTGGACCGCCACCCAGGCTCAAAGGGATCATGAGACTATTCATACTAGAAACTTCCGTGTGCAGCCACAAGCTATTATGGGCTCTAGCATAGTTGACTAAGTTGTGCGAACTCTTACAGTGGTAGAATAGCAGATGTAGGGGATGTAGGTGGTACGGTCTACCCGATCGTAAGGTGCTAGCGCTTCTGAAAGACTATGTCTCGGTCATCTGTCTTCTCAAACACCATGTAGTGCGAGAAAACAAACGGAGGCGATCGAGTCTTGTGGGGAAAAGTGTGCAAACCTCTGCAGAGTGTAACAAACTAATCATGGTTAGCCATGTCCCCAGTTATGGACATCTTGAGTATCTAGTACCTGGATTTTCATGTGAATCTCAACATGTTACTCTAAATTAATTTTGTTGGGTTATGTTTAATGATGATGCTTAATTGGGATTGAGAATGCTATCAACCATTCTCAATGCTTAACAACCACCATGATAGTAAATAAATTTATTCCTTTGAAGTAGGGAAAAATTGGCTTTATGCAAAACTGTAACCATAGAGCTTTCCACCAGCCAAATATGCATATAGTATAGCTGTTCATTCCATTACTCTCTATGTGTTACCTTGCCAGCATATTCCATGTGCTGACCCGTTTTCGGGCTGCAACGTTAATGTTGCAGACTTTTCAGACGACGATTAAGGAGTTTTTAGGTCGTGGTTTTATACTCAGTGATGTCGTTGGAGTTGATGGACTCACTTATCTTCCAAGCCTTCCGCTGTTATCGTTATTAGATGACCTTAAGCCATATTTATTGTAATAAGTTCTCTTTTGAGGCACTCGATGTAATAAGTGTGTGATTGCTACTCTGCTATAAATCCTTCGAGTAGTGTGTGGTGTCAGCATTACTGATCCAGGGATGACACCGGAGCACAGAGATCAGACTGTTTGAGGTCTGGTCGCTACAGGTTCACACCCCCTATAACTTCACGCATAATCCAATCGACCGAGCTGTTGGGGAACGTAGTAATTTCAAAAAAAATTCTATGAACACGCAAGATCATGGTGATGCATAGCAACGAGGGGGAGAGTCTGATCTACGTACCCTTGTAGATCGCAACGGAAGTGTTGACACAACATAGAGGAAGTAGTCGTACGTCTTCTTCCCGATCCGATTGATCCAAGCACCGTTACTCCAGCACCTCCGAGTTCTTAGCACACGTACAGCTCGATGACGATCCCCGGGCTCCAATCCAGCAAAGCTTCGGGGAGGAGTTTGTTGGGGAACGCAGTAATTTCGAAAATTTTCCTACGCACACGCAAGATCATGGTGATGCATAGCAACGAGAGGGGAGAGTGTTGTCTACGTACCAACGCAGACCGACTGCGGAAGCGATCACACAACGTAGAGGAAGTAGTCGTACGTCTTCTTCCCGATCCGACCGTTCCAAGCACCGTTACTCCGGCACCTCCGAGTTCTTAGCACACGTTCAGCTCGATGACGATCCTCGGGCTCCGATCCAGCAAAGCGTCGAGGAAGAGTTCCGTCAGCACGACGGCGTGGTGACGATCTTGATGTACTACCGACGCAGGGCTTCGCCTAAGCACTGTAACGGTATGATCGAGGTGGAATTTGGTGGCAGGGGCACCGCACACGGCTAAGGAACGATCTCAAGGATCAACTTGTGTGTCTTGGGGTGTCCCCTGCCCCCGTATATAAAGGTTGGAGGAAGGGGGGCCGGCCGGCCAGGGAGAGGGAGGCGCAGGGGAGTCCTACTCCCACTGGGAGTAGGACTCCCCCCTCCAATCCTATTCCAATTAGGACTCTCCGGGGGAAAGGAGAAAGAGGGGGGGGCGGCCCCTTCTCCTAGTCCTACTAGGACTTGGGGAAAGGGGGGGCGCCGGCCAGCTATGGGCTGCCCCTTTTCTCTTTTTCCACTAAGGCCCACTAGGCCCATTAGTCTCCCGGGGGGTTCCGGTAACCCTCCCGGTATTCCGGTAAAATCCCGATTTCACCCGGAACACTTCCTATGTCCAAACATAGGCTTCCAATATATCAATCTTTATGTCTCGACCATTTCGAGACTCCTCGTCATGTCCGTGATCTCATCCGGGACTCCGAACAACCTTCGGTACATCAAAATGCATAAACTCATAATAACTGTCATCGTAACGTTAAGCGTGCGGACCCTACGGTTCGAGAACAATGTAGACATGACCGAGACACGTCTCCGGTCAATAACCAATAGCGGGACCTGGATGCCCATATTGGCTCCTACATATTCTATGAAGATCTTTATCGGTCAGACCGCATAACAACATACGTTGTTCCCTTTGTCATCGGTATGTTACTTGCCCGAGATTCGATCGTCGGTATCCAATACCTAGTTCAATCTCGTTACTGGCAAGTCTCTTTACTCGTTCCGTAATACATCATCTCACAACTAACATATTAGTTGCAGTGCTTGCAAGGCTTATGTGATGTGCATTACCGAGAGGGCCCAGAGATACCTCTCCGACAATCGGAGTGACAAACCCTAATCTCGAAATACGCCAACCCAACATATACCATTGGAGACACCTGTAGTACTCCTTTATAATCACCCAGTTACGTTGTGACGTTTGGTAGTACCCAAAGTGTTCCTCCGGTAAACGGGAGTTGCATAATCTCATAGTTATAGGAACATGTATAAGTCATGAAGAAAGCAATAGCAACATACTAAACGATCGGGTGCTAAGCTAATGGAATGGGTCATGTCAATCAGATCATTCAACTAATGATGTGACCTTGTTAATCAAATAACAACTCTTTGTTCATGGTTAGGAAACACAACCATCTTTGATTAACGAGCTAGTCAAGTAGAGGCATACTAGTGACACTCTGTTGGTCTATGTATTCACACATGTATTAAGTTTCCGGTTAATACAATTCTAGCATCAATAATAAACATTTATCATGATATAAGGAAATAAATAATAACTATATTATTGCCTCTAGGGCATATTTCCTTCAGTCTCCCACTTGCACTAGAGTCAATTATCTAGATTACACTGTAATGATTCTAACACCCATGGAGCCTTGGTGCTGATCATGTTTTGCTCGTGGAAGAGGCTTAGTCAACGGGTCTGCAACGTTCAGATCCGTATGTATCTTGCAAATCTCTATGTCTCCCACCTGGACTAAATCCCGGATGGAGTTAAAGCGTCTCTTGATGTGTTTGGTTCTTTTGTGAAATCTGGATTCCTTTGCCAAGGCAATTGCACCAGTATTGTCACAGAAGATTTTCATTGGACCCGATGCACTAGGTATGACACCTAGATCGGATATGAACTCCTTCATCCAGACTCCTTCGTTTGCTGCTTCCGAAGCAGCTATGTACTCCGCTTCACATGTAGATCCCGCTACGACGCTTTGTTTAGAACTGCACCAACTGACAGCTCCACCGTTTAAAGTAAACACGTATCCGGTTTGCGATTTAGAATCGTCCGGATCAGTGTCAAAGCTTGCATCAACGTAACCTCTTACGGTGAGCTCTTTGTCACCTCCATATACGAGAAACATATCCTTAGTCCTTTTCAGGTATTTCAGGATGTTCTTGACCGCTGTCCAGTGATCCATTCCTGGATTACTTTGGTACCTCCCTGCTAAACTTATAGCAAGGCACACATCAGGTCTGGTACACAGCATTGCATACATGATAGAGCCTATGGCTGAAGCATAGGGAACATCTTTCATTTTCTCTCTATCTTCTGCAGTGGTCGGGCATTGAGTCTGACTCAACTTCATACCTTGTAACACAGGCAAGAACCCTTTCTTTGCTTGATCCATTTTGAACTTCTTCAAAATCTTGTCAAGGTATGTGCTTTGTGAAAGTCCAATTAAGCGTTTTGATCTATCTCTATAGATCTTTATGCCTAATATGTAAGCAGCTTCCCCGAGGTCTTTCATCGAAAAACTTTTATTCAAGTATCCCTTTATGCTATCCAGAAATTCTATATAATTTCCAATCAGCAATATGTCATCCACATATAATATTAGAAATTCTACAGAGCTCCCACTCACTTTCTTGTAAATACAGGCTTCTCCAAAAGTCTGTATAAAGCCAAATGCTTTGATCACACTATCAAAGCGTTTATTCCAACTCCGAGATGCTTGCACCAGTCCACAAATGGATCGCTGGAGTTTGCATACTTTGTTAGCTCCCTTTGGATCGACAAAACCTTCTGGTTGTATTATATACAATTCTTCTTCCAGAAATCCATTCAGGAATGCAGTTTTGACATCCATCTGCCATATTTCATAATCATAAAATGCGGCAATCGCTAACATAATTCTGACGGACTTAAGCATCGCTACGGGTGAGAAGGTCTCATCGTAGTCAACTCCTTGAACTTGTCGAAAACCTTTCGCGACAAGTCGAGCTTTATAGACAGTAATATTACCGTCAGCGTCAGTCTTTTTCTTGAAGATCCATTTATTCTCAATTGCTTGCCGATCATCGGGCAAGTCAACCAAAGTCCATACTTTGTTTTCATACATGGATCCCATCTCAGATTTCATGGCCTCAAGCCACTTTGCGGAATCTGGGCTCACCATCGCTTCTTCATAGTTCGTAGGTTCATCATGATCTAGCATCATGACTTCTAGAACTGGATTACCGTACCACTCTGGTGCGGATCTCACTCTGGTTGATCTACGTGGTTCAGTAGTATCTTGTTCTGAAGCTTCATGATCATCATTATTAGCTTCCTCACTGATTGGTATCGGTGTCGCAGAAACAGTTTTCTGTGATGTACTATTTTCCAATAAGGGAGCAGGTACAGTTACCTCGTCAAGTTTTACTTTCCTCCCACTCACTTCTTTCGAGAGAAACTCCTTCTCTAGAAAGTTTCCGAATTTAGCAACAAAAGTCTTGCCTTCGGATCTGTGATAGAAGGTGTATCCAATAGTTTCCTTTGGATATCCTATGAAGACACATTTCTCCGATTTGGGTTCGAGCTTATCAGGTTGAAGCTTTTTCACATAAGCATCGCAGCCCCGAACTTTAAGAAACGACAACTTTGGTTTCTTGCCAAACCATAGTTCATAAGGTGTCGTCTCAACGGATTTTGATGGTGCCCTGTTTAACGTGAATGCGGCCGTCTCTAAAGCATAACCCCAAAACGATAGCGGTAAATCAGTAAGAGACATCATAGATCGCACCATATCTAGTAAAGTACGATTACGACGTTCGGACACACCATTACGTTGTGGTGTTCCGGGTGGCGTGAGTTGCGAAACTATTCCACAATTTTTCAAATGTACACCAAACTCGTAACTCAAATATTCTCCTCCACGATCAGATCGTAGAAACTTTATTTTCTTGTTACGATGATTTTCAACCTCACTCTGAAATTCTTTGAACTTTACAAATGTTTCAGACTTATGTTTCATTAAGTAGATATACCCATATCTGCTTAAATCATCTGTGAAGGTGAGAAAATAACGATATCCGCCACGAGCCTCAATATTCATCGGACCACATACATCGGTATGTATGATTTCCAATAAATCTGTTGCTCTCTCCATAGTACCGGAGAACGGTGTTTTAGTCATCTTGCCTATGAGGCACGATTCGCAAGTACCAAGTGATTCATAATCAAGTGGTTCCAAAAGCCCATCAGTATGGAGTTTCTTCATGCGCTTTACACCGATATGACCTAAACGGCAGTGCCACAAATAAGTTGCATTATCATTATTAACTTTGCATCTTTTGGCTTCTACATTATGAATATGTGTATCACTATCTTCGAGATTCAACAAGAATAGACCACTCTTCAAAGGTGCATGACCATAAAAGATATTATTCATATAAATAGAACAACCATTATTCTCTGATTTAAATGAATAACCGTCTCGCATTAAACAAGATCCAGATATAATGTTCATGCTCAACGCTGGCACCAAATAACAATTATTTAGGTCTAATATTAATCCCGAAGGTAGATGTAGAGGTAGCGTGCCGACCGCGATCACATCGACTTTGGAACCGTTTCCCACGCGCATCGTCACCTCGTCCTTTGCTAGCGTCCGCTTATTCCGTAGTCCCTGTTTAGAGTTGCAAATATTAGCAACAGAACCAGTATCAAATACCCAGGTGCTACTGCGAGCTCTAGTAAGGTACACATCAATAACATGTATATCACATATACCTTTGCTCACTTTGCCATCCTTCTTATCCGCCAAATACTTGGGGCAGTTCCGCTTCCAGTGACCAGTCTGCTTGCAGTAGAAGCACTCAGTTTCAGGCTTAGGTCCAGACTTGGGTTTCTTCTCCTGAGCAGCAACTTGCTTGCTGTTCTTCTTGAAGTTTCCCTTCTTCTTCCCTTTGCCCTTTTTCTTGAAACTAGTGGTTTTGCTAACCATCAACACTTGATGCTCCTTCTTGATTTCTACCTCCGCAGCTTTCAGCATTGCGAAGAACTCGGGAATAGTCTTGTTCATCCCTTGCATATTATAGTTCATCACGAAGCTCTTGTAGCTTGGTGGCAGTGATTGAAGAATTCTGTCAATGACACAGTCATCTGGAAGATTAACTCCCATTTGAATCAAGTGATTATTATACCCGGACATTTTGAGTATATGCTCACTGACAAAACTGTTCTCCTCCATCTTGCAGCTATAGAACTTATTGGAGACTTCATATCTCTCAATTCGGGCATTTGCTTGAAATATTAACTTCAACTCCTGGAACATCTCATATGCTCCATGACGTTCAAAACGTCGTTGAAGTCCCGATTCTAAGCCGTAAAGCATGGCACACTGAACTATCGAGTAGTCATCAGCTTTGCTCTGCCAGACGTTCATAACATCTGGCGTTGCTCCAGCAGCAGGCCTGTCACCCAGCGGTGCTTCCAGGACGTAATTCTTCTGTGCAGCAATGAGGATAATCCTCAGGTTACGGACCCAGTCCGTGTAATTGCTACCATCATCTTTCAACTTTGCTTTCTCAAGGAACGCATTAAAATTCAACGGAACAATAGCACGAGCCATCTATCTACAATCAACATAAACAAGCAAGATACTATCAGGTACTAAGTTCATGATAAGTTTAAGTTCAGTTAATCAAATTACTTAGGAACTCCCACTTAGATAGACATCCCTCTAATCTTCTAAGTGATCACGTGATCCAAATCAACTAAACCATAACCGATCATCACGTGAGATGGAGTAGTTTTCAATGGTGAACATCGTTATGTTGATCATATCTACTATATGATTCACGCTCGACCTTTCGGTCTCCGTGTTCCGAGGCCATATCTGTATATGCTTGGCTCGTCAAGTATAACCTGAGTATTCTGCGTGTGCAACTGTTTTGCACCCGTTGTATTTGGACGTAGAGCTTATCACACCCGATCATCACGTGGTGTCTGGGCACGACGAACTTTGGCAACGGTGCATACTCAGGGAGAACACTTCTTGATAATTTTAGTGAGAGATCATCTTATAATGCTACCGTCAATCAAAGCAAGATAAGATGCATAAAAAGGGATAAACATCACATGCAATCAATATAAGTGATATGATATGGCCATCGTCATCTTGTGCTTGTGATCTCCATCTCCGAAGCACCGTCATGATCACCATCGTCACCGGCGCAACACCTTGATCTCCATCGTAGCATCGTTGTCGTCTCGCCAATCTTATGCTTCCACGACTATCACTACTGTTTAGTAATAAAGTAAAGCATTACATCGCGATTGCATTGCATACAATAAAGCGACAACCATATGGCTCCTGCCAGTTGCCGATAACTCGGTTACAAAACATGATCATCTCATACAATAAAATCAGCATCATGCCTTGACCATATCACATCACAACATACCCTGCAAAAACAAGTTAGACGTCCTCTACTTTGTTGTTGCAAGTTTTACGTGGCTGCTACGGGCTTAAGTAAGAACTCATCTCACCTACGCATCAAAACCATAACGATAGTTCGTCAAATAGACTCCGTTTTAACCTTCTCAAGGACCGGGCGTAGTCACACTTGGTTCAACTAAAGTTGGAGAGACAGTCTTCCGCAAGCCATCTGTGTGCAAAGCACGTCGAGGGAACCGGTCTCGCATAAGAGTACGCGTAAGGTTGGTCCGGATCGTCTCACCCAACAATACCGCCGAACCAAAGTATGACATGCTGGTAGGCAGTATGACTTGTATCGCCCACAACTCACTTGTGTTCTACTCGTGCAAATAACATCAAACCATAAAACCTAGGCTCGGATGCCACTGTTGGGGAACGCAGTAATTTCGAAAATTTTCCTACGCACACGCAAGATCATGGTGATGCATAGCAACGAGAGGGGAGAGTGTTGTCTACGTACCAACGCAGACCGACTGCGGAAGCGATCACACAACGTAGAGGAAGTAGTCGTACGTCTTCTTCCCGATCCGACCGATCCAAGCACCGTTACTCCGGCACCTCAGAGTTCTTAGCACACGTTCAGCTCGATGACGATCCTCGGGCTCCGATCCAGCAAAGCGTCGAGGAAGAGTTCCGTCAGCACGACGGCGTGGTGACGATCTTGATGTACTACCGACGCAGGGCTTCGCCTAAGCACTGTAACGGTATGATCGAGGTGGAATTTGGTGGCAGGGGGCACCGCACACGGCTAAGGAACGATCTCAAGGATCAACTTGTGTGTCTTGGGGTGTCCCCTGCCCCCGTATATAAAGGTTGGAGGAAGGGGGGCCGGCCGGCCAGGGAGAGGGAGGCGCAGGGGAGTCCTACTCCCACCGGGAGTAGGACTCCCCCCTCCAATCCTATTCCAATTAGGACTCTCGGGGGGAAAGGAGAAAGAGGGGGGGCCGGCCCCTTCTCCTAGTCCTACTAGGACTTGGGGAAAGGGGGGGCGCCGGCCAGCTATGGGCTGCCCCTTTTCTCTTTTTCCACTAAGGCCCACTAGGCCCATTAGTCTCCCGGGGGGTTCCGGTAACCCTCCCGGTATTCCGGTAAAATCCCGATTTCACCCGGAACACTTCCTATGTCCAAACATAGGCTTCCAATATATCAATCTTTACGTCTTGACCATTTCGAGACTCCTCGTCATGTCCGTGATCTCATCCGGGACTCCGAACAACCTTCGGTACATCAAAATGCATAAACTCATAATAACTGTCATCGTAACGTTAAGCGTGCGGACCCTACGGTTCGAGAACAATGTAGACATGACCGAGACACGTCTCCGGTCAATAACCAATAGAGGGACCTGGATGCCCATATTGGCTCCTACATATTCTATGAAGATCTTTATCGGTCAGACCGCATAACAACATACGTTGTTCCCTTTGTCATCGGTATGTTACTTGCCCGAGATTCGATCATCGGTATCCAATACCTAGTTCAATCTCGTTACTGGCAAGTCTCTTTACTCGTTCCGTAATACATCATCTCACAACTAACATATTAGTTGCAGTGCTTGCAAGGCTTATGTGATGTGCATTACCGAGAGGGCCCAGAGATACCTCTCCGACAATCGGAGTGACAAACCCTAATCTCGAAATACGCCAACCCAACATATACCATTGGAGACACCTGTAGTACTCCTTTATAATCACCCAGTTACGTTGTGACGTTTGGTAGCACACAAAGTGTTCCTCCGGCAAACGGGAGTTGCATAATCTCATAGTCATAGGAACATGTATAAGTCATGAAGAAAGCAATAGCAACATACTAAACGATCGGGTGCTAAGCTAAAGGAATGGGTCATGTCAATCAGATCATTCAACTAATGATGTGACCTCGTTAATCAAATAACAACTCTTTGTTTATGGTTAGGAAACTTAACCATCTTTGATTAACGAGCTAGTCTAGTAGAGGCATACTAGTGACACTCTGTTTGTCTATGTATTCACACAGGTATTATGTTTCCGGTTAATACAATTCTAGCATCAATAATAAACATTTATCATGATATAAGGAAATAAATAATAACTTTATTATTGCCTCTAAGGCATATTTCCTTCAGTCTCCCACTTGCACTAGAGTCAATAATCTAGATTACACAGTAATGATTCTAACACCCATGGAGCCTTGGTGCTGATCATGTTTTGCTCATGGAAGAGGCTTAGTCAACGGGTCTGCAACATTCAGATCCGTATGTATCTTGCAAATCTCTATGTCTCCCACTTGGACTAGATCCCGGATGGAATTGAAGCGTCTCTTGATGTGTATGGTCCTTTTGTGAAATCTGGATTCCTTTGCCAAAGCAATTGCACCAGTATTGTCACAAAAGATTTTCATTGGACCCGATGCACTAGGTATGACACCTAGATCGGATATGAACTCCTTCATCCAGACTCCTTCGTTCGCTGCTTCCGAAGCAGCTATGTACTCCGCTTCACATGTAGATCCCGCTATGACGCTTTGTTTAGAACTGCACCAACTGACAGCTCCACCGTTTAAGGTAAACACGTATCCGGTTTGCGATTTAGAATCGTCCGGATCAGTGTCAAAGCTTGCATCAACGTAACCTCTTACGGTGAGCTCTTTGTCACCTCCATATACGAGAAACATATCCTTAGTCCTTTTTAGGTATTTCAGGATGTGCTTGACCGTTGTCCAGTGATCCACTCCTGGATTACTTTGGTACCTCCCTGCTAAACTTATAGCAAGGCACACATCAGGTCTGGTACACAGCATTGCATACATGATAGAGCCTATGGCTGAAGCATAGGGAACATCTTTCATTTTCTCTCTATCTTCTGCAGTGGTCGGGCATTGAGTCTGGCTCAACTTCACACCTTGTAACACAGGCAAGAACCCTTTCTTTGCTTGATCCATTTTGAACTTCTTCAAAATCTTGTCAAGGTATGTGCTTTGTGAAAGTCCAATTAAGCGTCTTGATCTATCTCTATAGATCTTTATGCCTAATATGTAAGCAGCTTCACCGAGGTCTTTCATTGAAAAACTCTTATTCAAGTATCCCTTTATGCTATCCAGAAATTCTATATCATTTCCAATCAGCAATATGTCATCCACATATAATATCAGAAATGCTACAGAGCTCCCACTCACTTTCTTGTAAATACAGGCTTCATCAAAAGTCTGTATAAAACCAAATGCTTTGATCACACTATCAAAGCGTTTATTCCAACTCCGAGATGCTTGCACCAGTCCATAAATGGATCGCTGGAGCTTGCACACTTTGTTAGCTCCCTTTGGATCGACAAAACCTTCCGGTTGCATCATATACAACTCTTCTTCCAAAAATCCATTCAGGAATGCAGTTTTGACATCCATCTGCCATATTTCATAATCATAAAACGCGGCAATCGCTAACATGATTCGGACAGACTTAAGCATCGCTACGGGTGAGAAGGTCTCATCGTAGTCAACCCCTTGAACTTGTCGAAAACCTTTTGCGACAAGTCGAGCTTTATAGACAGTAACATTACCGTCAGCGTCAGTCTTTTTCTTGAAGATCCATTTATTCTCAATTGCTTGCCGATCATCGGGCAAGTCAACCAAAGTCCATACTTTGTTCTCATACATGGATCCCATCTCAGATTTCATGGCTTCAAGCCACTTTGCGGAATCTGGGCTCACCATCGCTTCTTCATAGTTCGTAGGTTCATCATGATCTAGTAGCATGACTTCCAGAACTGGATTACCGTACCACTCTGGCGCGGATCTTGCTCTGGTTGATCTACGAGGTTCAGTAGTATCTTGTTCTGAAGTTTCATGATCATTATCATTAACTTCCTCACTTATTGGTGTAGGTGTCGCAGAAACAGTTTTCTGTGATGTACTACTTTCTAATAAGGGAGTGGGTACAGTTACCTCGTCAAGTTCTACTTTCCTCCCACTTATTTCTTTCGAGAGAAACTCCTTCTCAAGAAAGTTTCCGAATTTAGCAACAAAAGTCTTGCCTTCGGATCTGTGATAGAAGGTGTATCCAATAGTTTCCTTCGGATATCCTATGAAGACATATTTCTCCGATTTGGGTACGAGCTTATCAGGTTGAAGCTTTTTCACATAAGCATCACAGCCCCAAACTTTCAGAAACGACAACTTTGGTTTCTTGCCAAACCATAGTTCATAAGGCGTCGTCTCAACGGATTTTGATGGTGCCCTATTTAACGTGAATGTGGCCGTCTCTAGAGCATATCCCCAAAACGATAGCGGTAAATCGGTAAGAGACATCATAGATCGCACCATATCTAGTAAAGTACGATTACGACGTTCAGACACACCATTACGCTGTGGTGTTCCGGGTGGCGTGAGTTGCGAAACTATTCCACAATTTTTCAAATGTACACCAAACTCGTAACTCAAATATTCTCCTCCACGATCAGATCGTAGAAACTTTATTTTTCTTGTTACGATGATTTTCTACTTCACTCTGAAATTCTTTGAACTTTTCAAATGTTTCAGACTTATGTTTCATTAAGTAGATATACCCATATCTGCTTAAATCATCTGTGAAGGTGAGAAAATAACGATATCCGCCACGAGCCTCAATATTCATCGGACCGCATACATCTGTATGTATGATTTCCAACAAATCTGTTGCTCTCTCCATAGTACCGGAGAACGGTGTTTTAGTCATCTTGCCCATGAGGCACGGTTCGCAAGTACCAAGTGATTCATAATCAAGTGGTTCCAAAAGACCGTTAGTATGGAGTTTCTTCATGCGCTTTACACCGATATGACCTAAACGGCAGTGCCACAAATAAGTTGCACTATCATTATCAACTCTGCATCTTTTGGCTTCTACATTATGAATATGTGTATCACTACTATCGAGATTTAACAAGAATAGACCACTCTTCAAGGGTGCATGACCATAAAAGATATTACTCATATAAATAGAACAACCATTATTCTCTGATTTAAATGAATAACCGTCTCGCATTAAACAAGATCCAGATATAATGTTCATGCTCAACGCTGGCACCAAATAACAATTATTTTGGTCTAATATTAATCCCGAAGGTAGATGTAGAGGTAGCGTGCCGACCGCGATCACATCGACTTTGGAACCGTTTCCCACGCGCATCGTCACCTCGTCCTTAGCCAATCCTTGCTTAATCTGTAGTCCCTATTTCGAGTTGCAAATATTAGCAACAGAACCAGTATCTGAAGGAAATATGCCCTAGAGGCAATAATAAAGTTATTATTTATTTCCTTATATCATGATAAATGTTTATTATGTTGGGGAACGTAGTAATTTCGAAAAATTTCCTACGCACACGCAAGATCATGGTGATGCATAGCAACGAGGGGGAGAGTGTTGTCTACGTACCAACGCAGACCGACTGCGGAAGCGATCTCACAACGTAGAGGAAGTAGTCGTACGTCTTCTTCCCGATCCGACCGATCCAAGCACCGTTACTCCGGCACCTCCGAGTTCTTAGCACACGTTCAGCTCGATGATGATCCTCGGGCTCCGATCCAGCAAAGCGTCGAGGAAGAGTTCCGTCAGCACAACGGCGTGGTGACGATCTTGATGTACTACCGACGCAGGGCTTCGCCTAAGCTCTACAACGATATGACCGAGGTGGAATTTGGTGGCAAGGGGCACCGCACACGGCTAAGGAACGATCAACAATGATCAACTTGTGTGTCTATGGGGTGCCCCCTGCACCCGTATATAAAGGAGCAGGGGGAAGGGGTTCGGCCGGCCAGGGAGAGAGGCGCAGGGGGAGTCCCACTCCTACCGGGAGTAGGACTCCCCACCAATCCTATTCCTAATAGGACTCTTCAAAGAGAAGAGAGAAGAGAGGGGGGCCGGCCCCTTCTCCTAGTCCTAATAGGACTAGGGAAGGGGGGAGGCGCGCAGCCCTTGTGGGCAGCCCCTTTTCACTTTTCCACTAAGGCCCAATAGGCCCATTTGCCTCCCGGGGGGTTCCGGTAACCCTCCCGGTATTTCGGTAAAATCCCGATTTCACCCGGAACACTTCCGGTGTCCAAACATAGGCTTCCAATATATCAATCTTTACGTCTCGACCATTTCGAGACTCCTCGTCATGTCCGTGATCACATCCGGGACTCCGAACAACCTTCGGTACATCAAAATGCATAAACTCATAATAACTGTCATCGTAACATTAAGCGTGCGGACCCTACGGTTCGAGAACAATGTAGACATGACCGAGACACGTCTCCGGTAAATAACCAATAGCGGGACCTGGATGCCCATATTGGCTCCCACATATTCTACGAAGATCTTTATCGGTCAGACCGCATAACAACATACGTTGTTCCCTTTGTCATCGGTATGTTACTTGCCCGAGATTCGATCGTCGGTATCCAATACCTAGTTCAATCTCGTTACTGGCAAGTCTCTTTACTCGTTCCGTAATACATCATCTCATAACTAGCATCTTAGTTATTATGCTTGCAAGGCTTATGTGATGTGTATTACCGAGAGGGCCCAGAGATACCTCTCCGACAATCGGAGTGACAAACCCTAATCTCGAAATACGCCAACCCAACATCTACCATTGGAGACACCTGTAGTACTCCTTTATAATCACCCAGTTACGTTGTGACGTTTGGTAGTACCCAAAGTATTCCTCCGGTAAACGGGAGTTGCATAATCTCATAGTTATAGGAACATGTATAAGTCATGAAGAAAGCAATAGCAACATACTAAACGATCGTGTGCTAAGCTAATGGAATGGGTCATGTCAATCAGATCATTCAACTAATGATGTGACCTCGTTAATCAAATAACAACTCTTTGTTCATGGTTAGGAAACATAACCATCTTTGATTAACGAGCTAGTCAAGTAGAGGCATACTAGTGACACTCTGTTTGTCTATGTATTCACACATGTATTATGTTTCCGGTTAATACAATTCTAGCATGAATAATAAACATTTATCATGATATAAGGAAATAAATAATAACTTTATTATTGCCTCTAGGGCATATTTCCTTCATATTATTCATGCTAGAATTGTATTAACCGGAAACATAATACATGTGTGAATACATAGACAAACAGAGTGTCACTAGTATGCCTCTACTTGACTAGCTCGTTAATCAAAGATGGTTATGTTTCCTAACCATAGACAAAAGAGTTGTTATCTGATTAACGAGGTCACATCATTAGTTGAATGATCTTATTGACATGACCCATTCCATTAGCTTAGCACCCGATCGTTTAGTATGTTGCTATTGCTTTCTTCATGACTTATACATGTTCCTATGACTATGAGATTATGCAACTCCCGTTTGCCGGAGGAACACTTTGGGTGCTACCAAACGTCACAACATAACTGGGTGATTATAAAGGAGCATTACATGTGTCTCCAAAGGTAGATGTTGGGTTGGCGTATTTCGAGATTAGGATTTGTCACTCCGATTGTCGGAGAGGTATCTCTGGGCCCTCTCGGTAATGCACATCACTTAAGCCTTGCAAGCATTACAACTAATGAGTTAGTTGCGAGATGATGTATTACGGAACGAGTAAAGAGACTTGCCGGTAACGAGATTGAACTAGGTATTGGATACCGTCGATCGAATCTCGGGCAAGTAACATACCGATGACAAAGGGAACAACGTATGTTGTTATGCGGTCTGACCGATAAAGATCTTCGTAGAATATGTAGGAGCCAATATGGGCATCCAGGTCCCGCTATTGGTTATTGACCGGAGACGTGTCTCGGTCATGTCTACATTGTTCTCGAACCGTAGGGTCCGCACGCTTAAGGTTTCGATGACAGTTATATTATGAGTTTATGAGTTTTGATGTACCGAAGGAGTTCGGAGTCCCAGATGAGATTGGGGACATGACGAGGAGTCTCGAAATGGTCGAGACGTAAAGATCGATATATTGGACGACTATATTCGGACATCGGAAAGGTTCCGAGTGATTCGGGTATTTTTGGAGGTACCGGGGAGTTACGGGAATACGGGGAAGAGTATTGGGCCTTAATGGGCTTTAGTGGGAAGGAGCCAGGAGGTGGCGCGCGCCCCTCCCAAGTCTAGTCCGAATTGGACAAGGGATTTGGGGCGCAGCCCACCTCTCCCTTCCTTCTCCACTTCCCTCCTTTCCCCCCTTCTCCTAGTTGGACTAGGAAAGAAGGAGTCCTACTCCCGGTGGGAGTAGGACTCCCCTTGGCGCGCCAACTCCTAGGCCGGCCGCCTCTCCTCCCCTGCTCCTTTATATACGGGGGCAGGGGGCACCCCATAGACACACAAGTTGATCCTTGAGATCGTTCCTTAGCCGTGTGCGGTGCCCCCTGCCACCAAATTCCACCTCGATCATACCGTTGTAGTGCTTAGGCGAAGCCCTGCGTCGGTAGTACATCAAGATCGTCACCACGCCGTCGTGCTGACGGAACTCCTCCCCGAAGCTTTGCTGGATCGAAGCCCGGGGATCGTCATCGAGCTGAACCTGTGCTAAGAACTCGGAGGTGCCGGAGTAACGGTGCTTGGATCGGTCGGATCGGGAAAAAGACGTACGACTACTTCCTCTACGTTGTGTCAACGCTTCCGTTGCGATCTACAAGGGTACGTAGATCAGACTCTCCCCCTCGTTGCTATGCATCACCATGATCTTGCGTGTGTGTAGGAAATTTTTTGAAATTACTACGTTCCCCAACAGTATCAAATACCCAGGTGCTACTGCGAGCATTAGTAAGGTACACATCAATAACATGTGTATCACATATACCTTTGTTCACCTTGCCATCCTTCTTATCCGCCAAATACTTGGGGATGTTCCGCTTCCAGTGGCCAGTCTGCTTGCAGTAGAAGCACTCAGTTTCAGGCTTAGGTCAAGACTTGGGCTTCTTTTCCTGAGCAGCAACTTGCTTGCCGTTCTTCTCGAAGTTCCCCTTCTTCTTCCCTTTGCCCTTTTTCTTGAAACTAGTGGTCTTGTTAACCATCAACACTTGATGCTCCTTCTTGATTTCTACCTCCGCAGCTTTCAGCATTGCGAAGAGCTCGGGAATAGTCTTGTTCATCACGAAGCTCTTGTAGCTTGGTGGCAGTGATTGAAGAATTCTGTCAATGACGCAATCATCTGGAAGATTAACTCCCATCTGAATCAAGTGATTGTTATACCCAGACATTTTGAGTATATGCTCACAGACAGAACTGTTCTCCTCCATCTTGCAGCTATAGAACTTATTGGAGACTTCATATCTCTCAATCCGGGCATTTGCTTGAAATATTAACTTCAACTCCTGGAACATCTCATATGCTCCATGACATTCAAAACGTCGTTGAAGTCCCGATTCTAAGCCGTAAAGCATGGCACACTGATATCGAGTAGTCATCAGCTTTGCTCTGCCAGACGTTCATAACATCTGGTGTTGCTCCAGCAACAGGCCTGGCACCCAGCGGTGCTTCCAGGACGTAATTCTTCTGTGCAGCAATGAGGATAATCCTCAAGTTACGGACCCAGTCCGTGTAATTGCTACCATCATCTTTCAACTTTGCTTTCTCAAGGAACGCATTAAAATTCAATGGAACAACATCACGAGCCATCTATCTACAATCAACATAAACAAGCAAGATACTATCAGGTACTAAGTTCATGATAAATTTAAGTTCAATTAATCATATTACTTAAGAACTCCCACTTAGATAGACATCCCTCTAATCCTCTAAGTGATCACGTGATCCAAATCAACTAAACCATGTCCGATCATCACGTGAGATGGAGTAGTTTCAACGGTGAACATCATTATGTTGATCATATCTACTATATGATTCACGCTCGACCTTTCGGTCTCCGTGTTCCGAGGCCATATATGTATATCCTTGGCTCGTCAAGTATAACCTGAGTATTCCGCGTGTGCAACTGTTTTGCACCTGTTGTATTTGAACGTAGAGCCTATCACACCCGATCATCACGTGGTGTCTCAGGACGAAGAACTTTCGCAACGGTGCATACTCAGGGAGAACACTTCTTGATAATTTAGTGAGAGATCATCTTATAATGCTACCGTCAATCAAAGCAAGATAAGATGCATAAAAGATAAACATCACATGCAATCAATATAAGTGATATGATATGGCCATCATCATCTTGTGCTTGTGATCTCCATCTCTGAAGCACCGTCATGATCACCATCGTCACCGGCGCGACACCTTGATCTCCATCGTAGCATCGTTGTCGTCTCGCCAATCTCATGCTTCCACGACTATCGCTACCATTTAGTGATAAAGTAAAGCATTACATCGCGATTGCATTGCATACAATAAAGCGACAACCATATGCCTCCTGCCAGTTACCGATAACTCGGTTACAAAACATGATCATCTCATACAATAAAATTTAGCATCATGTCTTGACCATATCACATCACAACATGCCCTGCAAAAACAAGTTAGACGTCCTCTACTTTGTTGTTGCAAGTTTTACGTGGCTGCTACGGGCTTTAAGTAAGAACCAATCTCACCTACGCATCAAAACCACAACGATAGTTTGTCAAATAGACTCCGTTTTAACCTTCTCAAGGACCGGGCGTAGCCACACTCGGTTCAACTAAAGTTGGAGAGACAGTCGCCCGCAAGCCATCTATGTGCAAAGCACGTCGAGGGAACCGGTCTCGCGTAAGCGTACGCGTAAGGTTGGTCCGGGTCGTCTCGTCCAACAATACCGCCGAACCAAAGTATGACATGCTGGTAGGCAGTATGACTTATATCGTCCACAACTCACTTGTGTTCTACTCGTGCACATAACATCAAACCATAAAACCTAGGCTCTGATACCACTGTTGGGGAACGTAGTAATTTCAAAAAAATTCTACGCACATGCAAGATCATGGTGATGCATAGCAACGAGGGGGGGAGTCTGATCTACGTACCCTTGTAGATCGCAACGGAAGTGTTGACACAACGTAGAGGAAGTAGTCGTACGTCTTCTTCCCGATCCGACTGATCCAAGCACCGTTACTTCGGCACCTCCGAGTTCTTAGCACACGTGCAGCTCGATGACGATCCCCGGGCTCCGATCCAGCAAAGCTTCAGGGAGGAGTTCCATCAGCACGACGGCGTGGTGACGATCTTGATGTTCTACCGACGCATGGCTTCGCCTAAGCTCTACAACGATATGATCGAGGTGGAATATGGTGGCAGGGGGCACCGCACACGGCTAAGGAACGATCTCAATGATCAACTTGTGTGTCTAGAGGTGCCCCCTGCCCCCGTATGTAAAGGATCCAAGGGGGAGGGGCTGGCCGGCCAAGAGGAGGGCGCAGGAGGAGTCGTACTCCTACCGGGAGTAGGACTCCCCTCCCCCCCCCAATCCTATTCCAAATAGGACTCCCAAGGGGGAAAGAGAGAGAGAGGTGGTCGGCCACCTCTCCTAGTCCTAATAGGACTAGGGGAGGGGGAGGCGCGCAGCCCACCATGGCAGCCCCTTTTACCTTTCCACTAAAGCCCAATAAGGCTCATATGGCTCCTGGGGGGTTCCAGTAACCTCCCCGTAATCCAGTAAAATCCCGATTTTACCCGGAACACTTCCGATATCCAAATATAGGCTTCCAATATATCAATCTTTATGTCTCGACCATTTCGAGACTCCTCGTCATGTCCGTGATCACATCCGGGACTCCGAACTACCTTCGGTACATCAAAATGCATAAACTCATAATAACTGTCATCGTAACGTTAAGCGTGCGGACCCTACGATTCGAGAACAATGTAGACATGATCGAGACACGTCTCCGGTCAATAACCAATAGCGGGCCCTGGATGCCCATATTGGCTCCTGCATATTCTACGAAGATCTTTATCGGTCAGACCGCATAACAACATACGTTGTTCCCTTTGTCATCGGTATGTTACTTGCCCGAGATTCGATCGTCGGTATCCAATACCTAGTTCAATCTTGTTACCGGCAAGTCTCTTTACTCGTTCTGTAATACATTATCCCGCAACTAACTCATTAGTTGCAATGCTTGCAAGGCTTGTGTAATGTGCATTACCGAGAGGGCCCAGAGATACCTCTCCGACAATCGGAGTGACAAATCCTATTCTCGAAATACGCCAACCCAACATCTACCATCGGAGACACCTGTAGAGCTCCTTTATAATCACCCAGTTACGTTGTGACATTTGGTAGCACACAAAGTGTTCCTCCGGCAAACGGGAGTTGCATAATCTCATAGTCATAGGAACATGTATAAGTCATGAAGAAAGCAATAGCAACATACTAAACGATCGGGTGCTAAGCTAATGGAATGGGTCATGTCAATCAGATCATTCAACTAATGATGTGACCTCGTTAATCAAATAACAACTCTTTGTTTATTGTTAGGAAACTTAACCATCTTTGATTAATGAGCTAGTCTAGTAGAGGCATACTCGTGACACTCTGTTTGTCTATGTATTCACACATGTATTATGTTTCCGGTTAATACAATTCTAGCATGAATAATAAACATTTATCATGATATAAGGAAATAAATAATAACTTTATTATTGCCTCTAGGGCATATTTCCTTCACGAGCCTCCAGGCACCAAGATGTAGGGCTATTACTTCCGCCGCGAAGGGCCTGAACTCGTACATCTTGCGTGCACAATCTCACCGTAGCTAGGATCTTTCCTCTACATTCCTACCCCCTACTTTACTGTCAGAGTTAGAACCATGACAGACCATACTCTAGTTGACCTACGAGGTTCAGTAGTAACTTGATCTGAAGTTTCATGATCATCATCATTAGCTTCCTCACTGATTGGTGTAGGAATCACTGGAACTGATTTCGGTGATGAACTACTTTCCAGTTCGGGAGAAGGTACAATTACCTCATCAAGTTCTACTTATCTCCCACTCACTTCTTTCGAAAGAAACTCCTTCTCTATAAAGGATCCATTCTTAGCAACGAATATCTTGCCTTCAGATCTGTGATAGAAGGTGTACCCAATAGTTTCCTTTGGGTATCCTATGAAGACACATTTCTCCGATTTGGATTCGAGCTTATCAGGTTGAAGCTTTTTCACATAAGCATCGCAGCCCTAAACTTTAAGAAACGACGGTTTAGGTTTCTGTCAAACCACAATTCAAATGGTGTCGTCTCAACTGATTTAGATGGTGCCCTATTTAACGTGAATGCAGCCGTCTCTAAATCATAACCCCAAAACAATAGCAGTAAATCAGTAAGAGGCATCATAGATCGCACCATATCTAATAAAGTACGGTTACGACGTTCGGACACACCATTACGCTGTGGTGTTCCAGGTGGCATGAGTTGTGAAACTATTCCACATTGTTTCAAATGAAGACCAAACTCATAACTGAAATATTCACCTCCACGATCAGATCGTAGAAACTTTATTTTCTTGTTACGATGAATTTCCACTTCACTCTGAAATTCTTCGAACTTTTCAAATGTTTTAGACTTATGTTTCATCAAGTAGATATACCCATATCTTCTTAAATCATCTATGAAGGTCAGAAAATAATGATACCCACCGCGAGCCTCAACACTCATCGGACCGCATACATCAGTATGTATTATTTCCAATAAGTCAGTTGCTCGCTCCATTGTTCCGGAGAACGGAGTCTTAGTCATCTTTCCCGCGAGGCATGGTTCGCAAGCATCAAGTGATTCCAAAAGCCCATCAAATGGAGTTTCTTCATGCGCTTTACACCATTATGACCTAAATGGCAGTGCCACAAATAAGTTGCACTATCATTATTAAACTTGTATCTTTTGGCTTCAATATTATGAATATGTGTATCACTACTACCGAGATTCAACAAAAATAGACCACTCATCAAGGGTGCATGACCATAAAAGATATTACTCATATAAATAGAACAACCATTATTCTCCGATTTAAATGAATAACCGTCTTGCATCAAACAAGATCCAGATATAATGTTCATGCTCAACACTGGCACCAAATAACAATTATTTAGGTCTAAAACTAATCCCAACGGTAGATGTAGAGGTAGTGTGCCCACGGTGATCACATCGACTTTGGAACCATTTCCCACACGCATCGTCACCTCGTCCTTAGCCAATCTTCGTTTGATCTGTAGCCCCTGTTTCGAGTTGCAAATATGAGAAACAAAACCAGTATCAAATACCCAGGCGCTACAATGAGCATTAGTAAGTTACACATCAATAACATGTATAACAAATATACCTTTCACTTTACCATCCTTCTTATCCGCCAAATACTTGGGGCAGTTCCACTTCCGGTGACTAGTCCGTTTGTAGTAGAAGCACTCAGTCTCAGGCTTAGGTCCAGACTTGGGCTTCTTCACTTGAGCAGCAACTTGCTTGTCGTTCTTCTTGAAGTTCCCCTTCTTCCCTTTGCCCTTTTTATTGAAACTAGTGGTCTTGCTAACCATCAACACTTGATGCTCCTTCTTGATTTCTACCTCCGCAACCTTTAGCATTGCAAAGAGCTCGAGAATTGTCTTATCCATCCCTTTCATATTATAGTTCATCACGAAGATTTTGTAGCTTGGTGGCAGTGATTGAAGAACTCTGTTAATGACACTATCATCAGGAAGATTAACTCCCAGTTGAGTCAAGTGATTGTGGTACCTAGACATTCTGAGTATATGTTCACTGACAAAACTATTCTCCTCCATCTTGCAGCTATAGAACATATTGGAGACTTCATATCTCTCAGTTCGGGCATTTGCTTGAAATATTAACTTCAACTCCTGGAACATCTCATATGCTCCATGACGTTCAAAACGTCTTTGAAGTCCCTATTCTAAGCCGTAAAGCATGGCACATTGAACTATCGAGTAGTCATCAGCTTTGCTCTGCCAGACGTTCATAACATCTGGAGTTGCTCCTGGAGCGGGTTTTGCACCTAGCGGTGCTTCCAGGACATAATTCTTCTGTGCAGCAATGAGGATAATCCTCAAGTTACGGACCCAGTCTGTGTAATTGCTACCATCATCTTTCAACTTAGCTTTCTCTAGGAACGCATTAAAATACAAAGGAATGGTAGCACGAGCCATTGATCTACAACAACATAGACATGCAAATACTATCAGGTGCTAAGTTCATGATAAATTAAAGTTCAATTAATCATATTACTTAAGAACTCCCACTTAGGTAGACATCCCTCTAGTCATCTAAATGATCACATGATCCATATCAACTAAACCATGTCCGATCATCACGTGACATGGAGTAGTTTTCAATGGTGAACATCACTATGTTGATCATATCTACTATATGATTCACGTTCGACCTTTCGGTCTCAGTGTTCCGAGGCCATATCTGCATATGCTAGGCTCGTCAAGTTTAACCCGAGTATCCTGCACGTGCAAAACTGGCTTGAACCCGTTGTATGTGAATGTAGAGCTTATCACACCCGATCATCACGTGGTGTCTCAGCACGATGAACTGTAGCAATGGTGCATACCCAGGGAGAACACTTATACCTTGAAATTTAGTGAGGGATCATCTTATAATGCTACCTCCGTACGAAGCAAAATAAGATGCATAAAGGATAAACATCACATGCAATCAAAATAAGTGATATGATATGGCCATCATCATCTTGTGCCTTTGATCTCCATCTCCAAAGCACTGTCATGATCACCATCATCACCGGCTTGACACCTTGATCTCCATCATAGCATCGTTGTCATCTCGCCAACTATTGCTTCTACGACTATCGCTACCGCTTAGTGATAAAGTAAAGCAACTACATGGCGATTGCATTTCATACAATAAAGCGACAACCATAAGGCTCCTGCTAGTTGCTGATAACTTTTACAAAACATGATCATCTCATACAACAATTTATATCTCATCATGTCTTGACCACATCACATCACAACATGCCCTGCGAAAACAAGTTAGACATCCTCTACTTTGTTGTTGCAAGTTTTACGTGGATGCTACGGGCTTCTAGCAAGAATCGTTCTTACCTACGCATCAAAACCACAACGATTTTCGTCAAGTGTGTTGTTTTAACCTTCAACAAGGACCGGGCATAGTCAAACTTGATTCAACTAAAGTTGGAAAAACAGACACCCGCCAGCCACCTGTGTACAAAGCATTTCGGTAGAGCCAGTCTCATGAATGCGGTCATGTAATGTCGGTTCGGGCCGCTTCATCCAAGAATACCGTTGAATCAAAGTAAGATGTTGCTGGTAAGCAGTATGACTATTATGGCCCACAACTCTTTGTGTTCTACTCGTGCATATAACATCTACGCATAGACCTCGCTCGGATGCCACTGTTGGGGAACGAAGTATTTCAAAAAAATCCTACGATCACGCAAGATCTATCTAGGAGATGCATAGAAACGAGAGGGGAGAGTGTGTCCATGTACCCTCGTAGACCGAAAGCGGAAGCGTTAACGCGGTTGGTGTAGTCGAACGTCTTCACAATCCAACCGATCCTAGCACCGAACGTACGGCACCTCTGTGTTCAGCACATGTTCAGCTCCATGACGTCCCTCGAGCTATTGATCCAATTGAGGACGAGGGAGACTTCCGTCAGCACGACGGCGTGGTGACGGTGATGATGAAGTTACCGGCGCATGGCTTCGCCTAAGCACTATGACGATATGACCGAGGTGTGTAACTGTGGAGGGGGGCACTGCACACGGCTAAGAGAAGACTTGTTGTGCCTTTGGGGTGCCCCCCACCTCCGTATATAAAGGGGGGAGGAGAGAAGGCCGGCCACCTAGGGGCGCGCCAAGTGTGGGGAGTCCTACTAGGACTCCCTAGTCACAATAGGATTCCCTTCTCCTTTTTCCTTTTCCGGAGTAGCAAATGGGGAAAGAGAGGAGGAGTAGGAGAGGGAAAGGGGGGGCGCCGCCCCCACCCCTTGTCCAATTCGGATTGGCAAGGGGGGCGCTCGCCACCCCCTGGCTGACCCTCTCTCTTCTCGACTAAGGCCCATGGTGGCCCATTAACCACCCGGGGGTTTCTGGTAACCCCCGGTACTCCAAAACTCATCCGGAACAACCCGAACCATTCCGGTGTCCGAATGTAACCTTCCAATATATGAATATTTACCTCTCGACCATTTCGAGACTCCTCGTCATGTTCGTGATCTCATCCGGGACTCCGAACAAACTTTGATCATCATATCACATAACTCATAATACAAATCGTCATCGAACGTTAAGCGTGCAGACCCTACGGGTTCGAGAACTATGTAGACATGACCAAGACACATCTCTGGTCAATAACCAATAGCGGAACCCTAGATGCTCATATTGGCTCCTACATATTTTACGAAGATCTTTATCGGTCAAACCGCATAACAGTATACGTTGTTCCCTTTGTCATCGGTATGTTACTTGCCCGAGATTCCATCATCGGTATCTTCATACCTAGTTCAATCTCGTCACTGGCAAGTCTCTTTACTCGTTCCATAATACATCATCCCGTAACTAACTCATTAGTTACATTGCTTGCAAGGCTCATAGTGATGTGCATTACCGAGAGGGCCCAGAGATACCTCTCCGATACACGGAGTGACAAATCCTAATCTCGATCTATGCCAACTCAACAAACACTCGGAGACACCTGTAGAGCATCTTTATAATCACCCAGTTACGTTGTGACGTTTGATAGCACACAAGGTGTTCCTCTAGTATTTGGGAGTTGCATAATCTCATAGTCAAAGGAACATGTATAAGTCATGAAGAAAGCAATAGAAATAAAATTAAATGATCATTATGCTAAGCTAACGGATGGGTCTTGTCCATCACATCATTCTCTAATGATGTGATCCCGTTCATCAAATGACAACACATGTCTATGGTCAGGAAACTTAACCATCTTTGATTAACGAGCTAGTCAAGTAGAGGCATACTAGGGACACTCGGTTTTGTCTATGTATTCACACATGTACTAAGTTTCCGGTTAATACAATTCTAGCATGAATAAGAAACATTTATCATGATATAAGGAAATATAAATAAAAACTTTATTATTGCCTCTAGGGCATATTTCCTTCAAAAAGCACTAGGAGCTGGTGGCACGTCAAGTGCATAGAGACCATTATGGCATAGTCGACCTCTAAGGAGTACGTCCCTCGTGTCCTGGTCCTTAACAAAAAATGAAAAGGATGAAAATTCTGCAAGAACATTATTATCACGAGTAAGTTTAGGAACTGAAAGCAAACTATGTGAAACAGAGGGTACACGAAGGACATTGAGAAGATGTAATTGTGTGGATCGACGTGTAAAAAGTGATGCCTGATCAATATGTGAGATGTGCATACCTTCCCCATTAGCGGTGCGAACCTGGTCATGTCCATGGTACGGATCCTGTGTAGAGAGCTTGCCCATCTCACTCGTCACGTGATTGGTAGCTCCCGTATCCATGTACCAAGATGCACCAACTAGATAGGAAGGAGTATGCCCCTGCTCATGACTCGCCAGGACATCTTGCTTCTCATTACCCTTGCCATTGTTCCCTATCCCCAAGAAATCCTGCTTGAAGCGACGATGACACCGAGAGGCAAGGTGACCATCAAGTCCACACAGCAGGTAGGGGACCTGAGCACCACATGAAAGGCAGCAAGCACGGACTTGACCTCCCGTGCAGGTAGTGGTGTTCCGCGAGTTGGGCGCGGTCGGCGGAGGTTTTCCACCAGTTGGTGGCTTGTTGGGCTTTCCCTTCCCATGCGTTGCAGCGTTCGCGGAACGGAAACTCAGCATAGAGCGACGAGTCTGGATGCATTGTTCTGTGGCAAGAAGGTATGCATACAACTCACGCGACTGGATAGGGGTGTCACGACCGTTGATATTCTCCACCAAATTATCATAGTCGTCACTCAGTCCATTGAGCACATAAGAGCTAAACTCCTGCGGACCAAGAGCATTGCCAATGGAGGCAAATGTGTCAGCCATACCCGTCACCTTGTTGAAGTAGTCGGTGACAGTGAGATCATGAAGTTTCACCTCCCCAATCGCAGTACGAATAGCATGAGCCCGCGCCTGAGACTGTGAAGCAAAACTAGTATGAAGACCCGCCCACGCGTCTCAAGACATAGCGGCGAAGATGACCAGTGATGAGACCCCCTCCGTAAGAGAGGACTGGATGGCAGAGAGAATGGCATGATCCTGAGCCACCCACGCATGATGTCCCGGATGATATGGCGGTGGGCACGGTAGAGTGCCATCAACAAACCCCTCCAAGTAGCGACTGCGGAGAAGCGACAAGACCTGAGCGCGCCATGACATATAATTATTCGTCGTCAGCTTCACCAGGATGATATGCGCAAAGCAGAATGGTGCGTTAGATGCACCATGATCCGAAGGTGGAGGCGGCGCATAAAAGCCCGGAGGTGAAGGACCACTCAGTATCACGGACGAGGCCACCAATTTCGTTGACGGCCCGCTATAGGGCGCTCCGTATGAAGCGGGCGCACCATAAGAAGATGCGGTCATCGAGGTCGGTGGGTAGGCGTAGGCAAGCGGAGCCGCCTGTCATCTGGTTCGGGCGCTGTACCCTGTCGAGTGAGACAGCCGCCGACGGGTGAGAGGTGGCATGAAACGGCTGGGGACCCCACCACATCGCGAGCGCAGGCGAAACGCCATCGGGCGAGACGGCCGACGGGTGGGGAACATCGCGACGCAGCTGGTGACCCCACCAGGTCGCAGTCAGGGGCGAGACGCCGTAGGTGGTGGACCCCCCATACGCCTGTGGAAGTGGCGGGGCAGCGTCGTACATGCTTGTGATGGGGAACGTAGCAGAAATTCAAAATTTTCCTACGTGTCACCAAGATCTATCTATGGAGAGACCAGCAACGAGGGGAAGGAGAGTGCATCTACATACCCTTGTAGATCACTAAGCGGAAGCGTTCAAGAGAACAGGGTTGATGGAGTCGTACTCGTCGTGATCCAAATCACTGATGATCCTAGTGCTGAACGGACGGCACCTCCGTGTTCAACACACGTACAGCCCGGTGACGTCTCCTACTCCTTGATCCAGCAAGGGGAGAAGGAGAGGTTGAGGAAGACTCCATCCAGCAGCAGCACGACGACGTGGTGGTGGTGGAGGAGCTTGGCAATCCTGCAGGGCTTCGCCAAGCACCGGGGGAGAGGAGGAAGGAGAGATGCAGGGCTGCGCCATGGAGAGGTCCAAACTCGTATGTCTGCAGCCCCAAATACCTCAACTATATATAGGGGAGAAGGAGGAGGGTGCGCCCCCTCTAGGGTTCCCACCCCTAGAGGGGCGGCAGCCCTAGATGGGTTTGAGGGGGCGGCCAAGAGGGGAGGAGAGGGAGGCGCAGGGAGCATGGGCCTTACGGCCCATCTGCCCTTAGGGTTTGCCCCCCCCCCTTCTTCCCTTAGGCGCCTTGGGCCTTGTGGGAGGCGCACCAGCCCACTCAGGGGCTGGTCCCTTACCACTCTTGGCCCATGCAAGCCTCCGGGGCTGGTGGCCCCACTTGGTGGACCCCCGGGACCCTCCCGGTGGTCCCGGTACGTTACCGATAAAACTCAAAACTTTTCCGGTGACCAAAACAGGACTTTCCATATATAAATCTTTACCTCCGGACCATTCCGGAGCTCCTCGTGACGTCCGGGATCTTATCCGGGACTCCGAACAACATTCGGTAACCACATACAAACTTCCTTTATAACCCTAGCGTCATCGAACCTTAAGTGTGTAGACCCTACGGGTTCGGGAGACATGCAGACATGACCGAGACGTTTTCCGGTCAATAACCAACAGCGGGATCTGGATACCCATGTTGGCTCCCATATGCTCCACGATGATCTCATCGGATGAACCACGATGTCAAGGACTTAATCAATCCCGTATACAATTCCCTTTGTCTATCGGTACGATACTTGCCCGAGATTCGATCGTCGGTATCCCGATACCTTGTTCAATCTCGTTACCGGCCAGTCTCTTTACTCGTTCCGTAACACATTATTCCGTGATCAACTCCTTGATCACATTGTGCACATTATGATGATGTCCTACCGAGTGGGCCCAGAGATACCTCTCCGTCACACGGAGTGACAAATCCCAGTCTCGATTCATGCCAACCCAACAGACACTTTCGGAGATACCCGTAGTGCACCTTTATAGTCACCCAGTTACGTTGTGACGTTTGGCACACCTAAAGCACTCCTACAGTATCCGGGAGTTGCACAATCTCATGGTCTAAGGAAATGATACTTGACATTATAAAAGCTTTAGCAAACGAACTACAAGATCTTGTGCTATGCTTAGGATTGGGTCTTGTCCATCACATCATTCTCCTAATGATGTGATCCCGTTATCAATGACATCCAATGTCCATGGTCAGAAAACTGTAACCATCTATTGATCAACGAGCTAGTCAACTAGAGGCTTACTAGGGACATGGTGTTGTCTATGTATCCACACATGTATCTGAGTTTCCTATCAATACAATTCTAGCATGGATAATAAACGATTATCATGAACAAGGAAATATAATAATAATCAATTTATTATTACCTCTAGGGCATATTTCCAACATCTTGGGGGCGGCTCGTCCTGGAGGACTGGCGACGGCGAAGCAACGCCAGACGAGGCGGCGGCCGCCGTGGAGGCACCCACCAAAGGAAGCAGCCGTGGAGATTTCAGGAACGAAGAGTCCAGGGCGGCGACGGCGGCCGGGGCGAACGCCATCGAGTTCGATGAGGGCAGAGGCGGAAGCAACGATCAAAGAAAACCTAATCTGATACAGATACATGACATATACAGAGGCTACTTATACATATTGTCTATCAATTAGTACGTGTTGAACCAATCTGTGGTTAGATGGTTAGAGGGACAGTGGTATCCTCAGCCCACCAGGGTTCAAGTCCTGGTACTTCTGCCGATGCGCTTTCAGTGGGAGGAGACGTTCCTGTCGACGGCGAGACGTCTACGGTGACTTCGTAAATTTCTAGATGACATGCCGGCTCAGTCTCTCGAAAATGTTCATAGAGATAGAGTATGCGTTCATAAGGCTGAGTGTATGCGCATATGTATGAGTGCTTGCGTCTGTATTGATGTTAAAAAAATAATTAGTGCGTGTTTTGATCAATAATGATGAGTTTTCCTGTGTTTTTTTTTACCGTTGGGTGACAGAACGTGGGGGTGCGCCGTGGTGTGGCTTGGTACCACGATGGACCCCCGGCCGCCGTGGTTTGATAGAGAGTTGGACGACAACTTATCGTTGGGCAGGTACGTACTCAAATGGTATGTCAGGGTGAATACGGGAGCGCACATGCGCTGTGGGATGGAGCTGCCCTCCCAAATCAAGTTGCACAAATCGCATTCACTCGGCATGATGCATTCATTGTTTTGTGCTGCGTACGACGGTGCCTACCATCCAGCTGCCCGATTTGGATCCAAGTAGGAGTGTTGAACAATCCCACCAACATCTTTCAAAATAGGAAACAGTATCCCTCCCAAGCATAGCGGTGCAAACGTGACTGCTAAAGCTTTCACTAATCGATATTTGCAACAAAAAAAAAGTGATTTCGACGCCCGCTTAGGCCTTCTTTGGTTTGGAGGAATTTTGTAGAAATTTCATAGGATAGGATTTCTATAGGAAAAATTCCTTTAGAGCCCTTTGGTTTGTAGGAATGGAATCCTATTCCTATGAAGGAATTCTTCTTATCCTCCACATTTCATAAGAAAATAAACATTAGCCTAGACTCAATGAAAAAAAATCCTATGATGTGAATCAAAGGGCATCTTCTTTCTTATTTCTATTCATAGAATTTGAGATACATGTCATTTCATTTTCTATGACTTTTCTATTTCTATGATTTTCCTGTCCTATGAACCAAAGAAGGCCTTAATGTGAATATAAGTGCATTGCTTTTCGACGACAATTTGAATAATAACTCCAATAGATTACTCGTGTCTCCACAGGGCCATTGTAGAATGGAAAATATAAGATAATTGTCTCCATGTTATCGTCGTAAGAAAGAAAAGGAATAAGCCGACAAGGGTGAGGGGCTTACAAAACGATAGACATGTAAGGGCATCTCCAATGCTGATACGCAAATTTGCTCCCCTATATGTGTGACGTGTCCATGGATTGGGAGACCCGGGCATGTCAAAGAAAACGTGCCAAATCCAAAGATCATGTGATGCAAATGCTTCAAGAATGATGGTGGACTCTTAAAGATGATCATGATATTGCCCGTGTAAAGCTTTTGGGCAGTTATGTCATTTCCAATGCATTCAGTCAAGAGATCCGAGCAAACATGTCCACCCTCTTGCTTCCGAAATTACCAAGAGCCTCTGGGTGTCTGCCACAATTAGTTCTCTAAGGTACTGAGGTCGAAACACCAAGACCATGATAGTTGCAAATCTGACCACGACATCTTCGCATGTGCTCTCACACATCCGTAGGTACTCGTCTCACAAATCAGCGGCCATACCATATGCAAGCATCCGGAGTGAGGGTGTCATGTACTAGGGGGTGCTAGCCCCGTTGGACTGCCAGTCATGGGACGGGCCGAGGACCCCCAGACAACCGAAGAATGGGCCATATTTACCATGCCCCCCGACGTGCTCAAGATGGAATCATTCAACGACTTGGTGCATACTCCAAGACATATTTGGATCTTCAGCATGTTTATTCCTATATATAACCAACCTACATGTAACCCTACGTACCCCCGACATCTATATAAGCTGAGGGGTTTAGAGCATAGGGTAGAGAATCATACATTCACATATGATCTCGAGATAGATCATCTTGTACTTTGTATTCCAACACAATCAATACAAAAGAAACAAGACGTAGGGTTTTACATCTTCAAGAGGGTCTGACCTTGGGTAAACGTTGTGGCCTTGTTCATCCTGTTACAGTCTAGCTATGGTCACCAGCTCGGGACCCCTATTTGAGATCTGTCGGATTTAACTCTGACACCCTGCACTTCTGGTAACCGGAGAACTCAATCTTTCCCATGACGTCCTTCTTCAAGATGAAGTAGTCATCAAAGGACCGGACGCCATGGTTGAGACGATCAAAGATATTTTTGCATATATGAAAGCGCCCGCGAAAATTATCGGCGAAGAGGGCATCAGGGGCAAAGTAATCGTCCATCAATGTCAAATGGTCGTGCACCCTGTTGCAGTTGACCACTCGACGACTCTAGATTGTCCCCTTAAAATTGTGAACGTGCTCTTCCGCACGCTTCGCGTCCGCAAGGACCGCCTGCATCATTACCGTCTTGTCCGTGTAGTCTTCCTCGTCAGACAACTCAACATAGTGCTCGTATATGTACTTCATATCCGAACCCATTGCTTCAAAGAATAAGTGACAAAAAAATTAGCACGGGCATTTCACCAAATAGTTGCCACCCATGATGAATATTGTAGGAGCCGATGGTACCTGAGCGATAGTCGAAGGAGAGGTGTGGAATGGCGACGGACGAGAGGCGGCTTGGAGGTTGGGTGCACCGTTGGAGGTGACGGACTCGTCGAGTTCCGACAAGGTGTGGCTGGGCGGGGAGGGGGGGGGAGAGTTGGTGATGACAATGTCGTCTTGAAAGTACAAGCATGTGGAGCTAGAGTAAAATGATGAGGAGGAGAGGGCAGGGGGGATCCGAAGGACCAAACAAGCGAGACGAATGAAGGAGGTGGTAAGTGTAGGCAAAGGAAGACGAAACAAATACAAACGAAAAGTGTTTTTTTACGAAAATACAAGGGAAAAGTTGTAGAGCGGTGATATAATTCTCTCCGGAATTATGAACCCGACAAGTCGCGGCAAACTCCTGCACATATAAAGGTTTTTTCTGCAAGTCAGCATGTCGACGCCAGAGGGTTGGAGAATCGAATGTGCACACATTGCATTTTCTGCTTTTTTGTCAAAAAAATCATACATTTGCAGGTCTTGGATCATCGATTATCTTTATTTTTAGCATGTGAAATGTGTACCATAGCTTTATATTATACTAAGGAAAATCGAACTATCCCTTTGAAGCTGTGTTTACTCAACAATGTCGTAGACAGTTTATTTCGGATTTATTTTTTTGTCTTTAGTACGTGAAAAAATGATTGATCGTTGGCCGAAACAAAAGATGCCGATCGAGGCCCCGACTGGCACGCAACGCAAGCACTCCACGTGACCATCACATCACCTCCTCGGCCCTATAGCGGAATTTGTGGAACGCTCCATGTGCCACGACGGAGCTCCCCGTAGATCCATGCAACATACTGTATCCTCGCATGAGCAAACCGTGACCCAGACCAGCTCAAACACGATAGATAGCGCCCAGAACAAATCAAAAACAGTTTGTTGGACAGCGAGATGGCGGAAGGAATTAACGGCCAGCGCCCGCGAAACACGCACCCCAAATCGCGAGTCCACCAGCTACTCCGCGCTGTTATCGCGCGGCTTAATTAAAACGGCGAGGGGCGGCCAATTTAACGTAAATTTGATTAAATAAAACGCTGGCAGGTGGGCCCGCTCGCTGCGCCCGGCCGGGCCGCCTCCATCCCCCGTAGATTATTTCACTCCGCGTCCCGTCTCCTCGCCCTTCGGTTACCTCAATTATTGCGAAGCCCGGTCCTCCTCCCCCTCATCTTCTCCCCATCCGCCCCCATCTCCATTCCTCCTCCCCTCCACGGCGGCTCTCCATTGGTAATGGCGATGGCGGCGTCGTGGTGGGCGCTGCTGATGGCGGTGGTGGCTGCGGCGGCGGCGGGGTGCGGCGAGGCGGCGCCGACGGCGGCGGCCGAGGCGGCGCACGACGTGCTGCAGTCCCACGGCCTCCCGCGCGGGCTGCTCCCTGCCGGGATCGCGGCGTTCACGCACGACCCCGCCACCGGCCGGTTCGAGGCGGTCCTGGAGTCCCCCTGCACGGCGCGCACCGAGGTTGGCCTGCGGTACAACGTGACCGTCGCCGGGCAGATCACGTACGGCCGGATCGCGGAGCTCTCGGGTGTCGACGCGCAGGACCTCTTCCTCTGGTTCGCCGTGCGCAGCATCCGCGTCGACGTGCCCTCGTCCGGTGTCATCTACTTCGATGTCGGGGTCGTCTACAAGCACTTCCCTCTGTCGTTCTTCGAGGCCCCGCCGCCGTGCGTGCCCACCTCGCTCATCCTCCTGCAACCACATCAGGTAACGCCATCGCATCATCCCTGATTTTCCCTCCATGCCGATACTCCTGTTTGTAGTAGTAGTACAGTTGCAACCTCCTAACAACCGTCTTGAATTGGTCTTCTCTGTTCCCCTAGATTAGGGACGACGGATCAGTGGTGGAAGACGGCGCCGCGTTGCAACAATGATGGGATGATTTCATCGTGGAGGCGTGAACCAGAAATCGCAGTTTTGAGAGGTGATCGGCCGGTGGTGGGCAGACGGCCGGCTAGTGTGCAGATAGATAGATGTGGTCATTGGTTTTGTTTGCTCCTCGCCACCTCATCACTCTGTTCCGTTCTCGTCGTCGTTCTTGTCCGCTGCATGCCAAAGTCAATCGGCGGCCGGCAGGAGCTGCCTGTGTGTACTACTCCGGCGGCGTCTGGTCGATTGTCATATTTTTCACGGTAATGGATGATGCTTGTATATGTCAAAGATTTTGTGTGATCAATGATCCTGATCTTCCTTGAGTTCTGCATATTACTCATTGAATCCAGCGTGATACGGCGCCAGTGCCTTTCTCCTCACTCCCTCACTCTGTCAAATCCAACTGAACTGAATCGTCCTTTGCGCTGTAGTCTGTAGAGTGGAACGTGTCGCTGTTCGCTGTACTAGCGCCTCTATCGCTTGACCACTGGCATCCAATGTGATGGATTCGCAGCGGCATCTCATATTCTCGTTGCCATTCAGTCATTCACCATGATCTGGAAGTGATCAGTCACGCCACTCAGTCAATCTAGCTCGGTTCGGTGTTTTCTTTTTCAATGCACGGTTGGTGCTGTTGACTGATGCAATTCTGACATCCCGATTAAACTGATAAAAAATACTGGCAAGTCTCAATCGATCCCCGGGAAACGGCAATCAATCAGCACAGCTCGTCCGCTCCTCCTCCCTCGGAGATCGCGGTGGTAGTTGTACTGCCACGGTTAATTAGTCCAGCCAAAAGCGCTCCGGCAAACACACAGTCCATGCAGTATAGTACACGATCGCAAAGCGGGCACTGGCATCTGGGCCACTCAGCAAGCCGGGCCCCGTGTCAGTGAGCGCGTGCGTACGCTCCCACGCGGCAGTGCTCCGGGTTGGAAGCCGGAACGGGGCAACGGCGAGGGAAGCGATGATGATGGATGGGATAAGCTGGAATACGGAGGGGGCGAGGCAGGGGCATGTGCGATGGGTGGCAATGATGAGAAATGGACAAGTGCGTCCACTGCGGCGCGGCCAGCTGCCGCGGCCGGGCTGGTGCAGTGGGTGGGACGCCGGGGGTATTATAAATCCGGCAAAGACGGGCACCTGGGGTGTCAGCCAGCGCCGGGCGCCCCCGTCGTTTTCTCCTGCGCCGTCAGCCGCTGCCGCTCCCGGCCGGCCGGCGACGTGGCCGTCGGTTTTGGGTTTGTTGGATCACGATAAGATAGTGAGTTCGTTGGTCGGGATAGGGTCGATGGCGCGTGCATGCAGGAGTTGAGAGCGAGTCGTCTGGCCGGCGCGGTCAGCTTGCAGGTTACGGGTGTTCAGTCGTGGTGACGTTGATGAGAAATAAATTCGTGGATTTGAAACATTCAGCTCACGTATTAAGTTATCTTATCATGATACGTACACACTTCGGATCAATTCCTCAATTGCGCCTCCGGGGCAGTTTATCGACAAGGTTGGACTCCTTATTTTGACCGGGCAAACAACTTGGTCAGTGACCGGTCAGTTTTTTCTGACGCAACCAACCTCCTCAAACACACCATATACGTCCAAGCTATCCGGCACTCGGATGTAGGACGACTCGGACGAGTGTGCGACGTCGGACCAGCCCACGCTGGCTCGTGGCAACCCCACTTCAGCTCCACTAAAATCCTCACTCGAACCATACCCTACCTCACTCTCCCAATCTTCACTCCGCTTCCCGTCGATTCTTCCCCACTCTCCGTCCCTTTCCCTCCCAATGTCGAGCAATGGCAGCGCGTCCGGCGGCCGATGCGGATGCGAGGACGACCCCGTCGATTGGAACATCCTCGTCCACGAGCTGGAGGCCAACTGCATCAAGCTACATCGGCCGCGGGTGGACAAGGGCGGTAGCTCGAGCTCTGGCCCGTGGCGACGCAACACGGATGCCGGCGCCTGCCCATCGCGCAGCTCCGTGCGCTCCGCTCCGCTGCCCCGAGACCCTCTCCAAACCCTCCAGCGACTGCTCCTCACGGTGATCGATGGGTGCTTGTGCCCGCGCCACCACAAATGCGGATGACCGAATCAGAGGTGCGTGTTGCACGCCGTGAGAGGCAGCAAGCGAGGGAGAGGACGGTGGAGGTAGAGGCATCTTCCTCCCGCCGGTCCCTGTCCCGCTGACGGTCAATGCGGAGGAGAAGCTCCTCGTGATGGTCTTCCACCGCTTACTAACCATGGCAGAGACGGACACGACGGCTCCGCCGCAAGAACAGGAAGGCGCTCTGGCTCGGCATTGAGTAGTCAGAGTGCCTCACGACGGAGAGAGGCGGCCGCAACGCGAAAGCCCGGCTCGTGAAGCACCAGGCATGCGCCGTCTCGTCGGATGGCCGACATGATCTCCTCCTCGTCTGAGAGCGTCACAACCAAGAATCCGTTGACGCCTCTCTCGCCGTCGACACCTATGCAGAGGGCGCATCGACGACTCGTTCTGAAGGCAGCATTGGTCGTTTAGTGGTCCATGGACATCGATGTGATTTTTATTATATTTGGGATGATTTTGTATTTTTTGTCAACCTATATAATAGATCTAGATCTTTTTTCAAAAAAGTGTATGTGTTTTTTTAAAGATTTTTGAAATAAAAAACTGATCCAGTTTTTAGGTTTGAAAATTCCTAGTTGCCGAGAGAAGCTATTCAGAAAATTGTATATGATGTTGGACTCAACTACCCACGGATCCAACGTAGATAAATGACAAAGGATGCTAAGAAAGCTTAGGGCAAAATTAAAAAGGATGGAATAGGAAGACGAATGTTTGGTACAAAGATATGAGAAAGACATCCTGATTAAATTGGATAACATCGACAAATATTGTGAGTTACATGCCTTGACTGTTCAAATGAGGCAGGGGCAGGAAGATCTTAGAGCTCATTTAGATAGACCGGTGAAACACGAAGAACTGAAAATGGAAATAAAGAACTAAGTTTAAAGATATCCTTGGCGCTAATACAAAATATTTTCAAGCTAACGCCAATGGAAGGCGGTGGACAAACATAACCACTCTTTGGATAAAGAGGAAGATCATATTGAAGGGGCTAAGGAATTGATTGCTTATATTGCCAATTTTCATAATATTTTTTTTGGTGTCCTGAGTTTCTACTATCTTTGGATATAGAGGATTCTCAAACTGTTCCTAGGGAAGTTGCAGACAAATTAACTCACGATTTTCTTTGAAAGAAATTAAGTCTGGAGTGTTTAGTATGGCCCATAGTAAATCCTTGAGACCAAATGGTTTCCCTACTCCTATAAAAGTCCAGTTTGTGACAACGGTGTGTATGCCATTCGTTATTTCTAATCATCGTGGGAGGGAAGTTGTCATACTTTTACAAAATGACCCATGCCACTCTGCTCTACATTCACAAAACACTCGTCAGCCCCTCCAGACTATCCACGTCTATCCCCATCTCATACTAACATATAGTCCCTCCATTTTTATATACAAGGCCACTTTGTTTTTCATGTCAAACTTTGATATATAATTTTGGTCAAGAAAATATGGGTTGTATGTCATAAAAATATATTATCGAAACGTTCTTTCAAATGTGCATACAATGGCATACTTTTTGTGACATATAACTTACATTTTGTTGGTAAAATTAATGGTTAAAATTAGAGATAAAATTGTTAAGGGGCCTTGTATTAGTAGTTGAAGGGAGTATGAGGAATAAATTTTGGGAAAAGCCAACATATTTCTAGTGATATCTATACCAAAAATAGGGTGATTTTATTTTATGTTTGTGAACATGTATTAGTCAATTTTGGACCCGTTGCAACACACGAGCACTTTGCTAGTCACTATCGAATTTTATCAACAATTTTGGGATTCGGTTAAGTTTGATATGAAATCTTTGTTTGATGATTTTCATACAGGCAGAATAGATATATCTAGACTTGGTTATGGAATTATCTCCTTGGTTCTAAAACCAAGGGAGCCAATCAAATAAAAAAAATGTCTACCTGTCTGCTTAATGTCCGTTTCAAAATTTTCACTAAAGTACCCATGAACAAGTTGAATGGGGTTCCTAGGAAGGTTATTTCACCAATTCAAACTGCATTATAAAAAGCATACTCACCATGGAGATGGTTATTTTACATGGAGCCCTAACCTAGGGAGGTTGCACAGGTAGTTGAGCTTGCAATGCCTCCCCAACCTGGCGAGGACTCTCTCTCTCTCTCTCTCCAACCGATGTATCAACACTGGGACACCCTGCTGCGGTCAGACCTTCGCCAAGCTTCACTGGCACCGAGACAGTATCGCTGTAGGGTTCCCAATGAGAGGCCACCCCCAGTGTATTGCACCATCACTCGGCCCCAACCCGCGGCTATAAAAGGTCGCGCCACGGCCAAGTAGCTCATGCGCTTTAGTTCAAACACCACCGCTCACAGCCTCCACTTCCCTCTACTCGTAACCATGCCGCTTCTGACGCGAACTGACTGTCAATTGCTTTCGACGAAGGAGGAGCGGATCCTAGATGAGGCGGCGGTGGTGGAGGAGGCCTGACCCCATCACTGAGTAGGAGACTCGCCTTTTTACGCAATTGAGAATACGCAAGCTCCAGACCGATGAGTGGTCGGATTGCCATTTGAAAACACACTCCATCAAGTTTGACTCGCGTGGTGTTTACGAGTTGATCCTGCATTCGCGGGAGAGACCTTGCCCACATAGCTTGTATCTGCCAGCATGTGTTCCCCTTGCCTTGTTGTTAAGGAGACATGGGTTGAGCACTACAAGGCCTTTGCCTCTGCCATCTGCCATGGATAAATCTTCAAGAAATCCGCGTGTGGGAAGGCGTCATAGACCGAGACAAATTGCGACTAACCGCGTGCAGGAATGGGACCAAGATGAGGACGCTATATTGTCATACTACCGTGCGTAGACGATGAGTGGACTCGTCACATATGCATGTGCCCCATGCACTGCATTATCGGGGTGTGGAGCAATTAGTGCTTCTTCAAGATGTAAAATCATTGTTTAGTAAAAAATGCGCTAATCAAAATTTCCACCCCTATGTATTCACTTTAGTAAAAAAATGCGCTAACCAAAATGGCCACATTTTTCCACGAATGTCGTATGGTGATGAAATTTTACAAGCTATGAAAAGATTTATCAAAGTCTCACAAAAAAAATCACTTTTTTTTTCTGATTTTACTGTTCACCCGAGCTCTTGTGAGCTCGGGATCAGAACATCTGCGTCTAGAATAAATTTACTTTTCTTAAAGCTCTGTTATTTGGCAAACCATTTTTTTAGGGGTTGGCAAGCCATATTAATTTTTCTTTTTTTTAAGAAACATATTAATTTTGCTGGGACGAACTGTCCGAGTTACTGGACCGTCATACTCAGCCCAGGAGTACTAACAAAGCCCAATCTGCAAGTTGAAAGCCGCACAAAAGTGCATAACATATTAACATGCCCCCAGCCCGAACAGTTCCTTAGCTGACCATGGCGGCCCGCCCAAACCGCAGTCCGCGCCTCGACCACCTCTCCCGCGTCCTCGCCTCCGACCACCCGCCCCCGCCGGCGGCCGCCGTGCACGCGCGCCTCATCCGCGCGCACGGCGACACCCCTCCCCCCGTCATCCGCTCGCTCCTCAACCATGCCATCCGCCGCCTGTGCAAGCCGCGCCCCCACGCCGCGCTGCGCCTGCTCCTCCTCATGCCGCGCCTGCCCGTCTCCCCCGACCACTTCACCGTCCCCTTCGCGCTCAACGCCGCCGCGTCCCTCGGCCTCCTCCGGCTCGGCGCGTCCCTGCACTCCGTCGCGCTCCGCCTCGCGCTCGCCCCCACCTGCCTCCCCGTCGCCAACGCCCTCGTCGCCCTCTACGCCAAGTGCGACGACCTCCCCGCCGCGCACGCCGCGCTCGCCGACATCCCGGTGCCCGACGCCGTCTCGTTCAACTCCCTCCTCTGCACGCACGCCCGCCTCGCCTCCGTGCCCGCCGCCGAGTCGCTCTTCACCTCCATGCCCTCCAGAACCCAGGTCTCCTGGAACGCCATGGTGGTCGTCTACGTCAATGCCGGTGACTTCGCCTCTGCTCACCGGGTGTTTGATGAAATGCCTACGAGGGATTCCTCTTCCTGGTCTGTGTTGATTATTGGATACTGCAAAAGCGGGTCAATGCAGAGCGCCCGGGAGCTGTTCGATAAAATGCCAGGGAAGAATCTTGTGACATGGACAGCAATGATAAATGGGTATGCTCAATGTGGGCGGCCTAAGGAGGCACTAGCACTGTTTAGGGAACTGGAGGCTGCTGGGATTGAGCCAGATGCAGCCACCATGGTCGGAGTTATCTCCTCTGCTTCCCAGATAGGTAGCACAGCATTAGCTGGGTGGGTTGGAACCTACGTTAACAGGAAGAGGATTGAAAGGAATGAGAAGGTGCTTACAGCACTGGTAGATATGCATGCCAAGTGCGGGAATGTCGAGCAGGCTCTCAATGCTTTTAGGGAGATTGAACAGCCGGATGCATACCCTTACACTGCACTTATTAGTGGGCTGGCGACTCATGGGCACGCAAAGCTGGCACTTCAAGTGTTTGAACGGATGCAAGCTCAGGCAGTTAAACCTGATCCGATCACTTTGGTCGGTGTGCTTACTGCGTGCAGCCATGCAGGGCTTGTTGATAGAGGGTTGGACTATTGGGAAGCAATGGTGCATGAGTATGGGATGAACCGTCGGGCAGATCACTATGCCTGTGTTGTCGACATGCTTGGTCGTGCAGGGAGGCTTGAGGAGGCTTTTGAGATGGTCCAAACAATGCCGATGGGCCCCCATCCAGGTGCTCTTGGCGCCCTGCTGAGTGCGTGCAAGACACACGACAATGCTGAGATTGCTGAAGTTGTTGCAAATAAGCTTTTTGAGTTGGAACCTCGAAATACTGGGAACTATATACTGCTGTCGAGTATATATGCTGGGAGAGGACAATGGGAGGAGGCAGAAAGAGTTCGGTCGCTGATGAAAACAAAATTACCTTTCAAACAGCCAGGGTCTAGTTGGTTTTAGGATCAGCAGAGGGAGCAAGGCAGGTTGTCTTTTGAGGAGCTGAAAAGCACCACAAACATTTCTGTTTGCTATATGTTAAATCGGTGCAGGCTGAGGCAGAAAACATGGCTAATTGAACTATCAAGAATGCAACTAAGTTGGGATGCTAGCAAGGTACCTTCATTTCTTCACAGCTCACTTTATACTTGGAACTCACCATGGTTAATTTATATTGATTTGCGTGGGTATTCAGAGTTACTTTTCCATAATAAGTTTGTAATCTCCACACAAACTGCTATTGCAGTTTAAGCTCTGTATCTTAGATAAGTATTTTTAACAAAACCAGTAAATTGTACGTGCTTTGCACTCCATTTAGATATATAACAGCATGGAAAAATACACACTGATATTTATTTCCTTTCCTGGAATCATATTGGCAAGATCCAACTCTATCCCAACTTGGTTCTTACCCCTCTAGAATCCAGATTGTTCTCAGTCTCTTATTTTATTAGAGAATCAGATAAGCATGGGGAAAGATGTTTCTAGAACACATCAGATGACAGAGTTGGGGTTCAGTTAGAAGGCAATGTGCAAAATCTTATGAGTTGAAAACTTTATTCAACAGATGATAATGTTCGGATTGCGATCTCTCAACTGTTTGATAGAGCATATCCGACGGCTAATATTTGAAGTTATTGACACACTTTATAGATATTTAAGCTATGGTTCACATGGTATAATAGGAATGAATTGAGTAAAGCAATCTTAGCTCAGTGTCATGATGCCTGCATCTGTAAGAACAAGATTTTTTTAATATGTTTTGCAAAACATGCTTGGTATGCCTGCAAATTAGTGAGATCAGGAAGCAACCATATTCTCAGAAAGATTTAAATGACTATTTACAGCATACACTCCACATGGATGGGTGTATATTGTCCAGAACGATTGGTAAATCATCATAAGCAGAAGAACTATAATAACTGTTTTTCTCCACGGTGATTATCCACTTCCACAAAGGCTGTTTTCATCCCATAGTGTACACTAGTGATAGCATGCTAATTGCTGCATTTCTTTCCAGGGAATTGCTCAGCTTGACTTCACTTCCTCAATGGCACGCGCTAATTCATCAATCTTCGCACCAGTGACCTCCTTTGCAACCTTCCCATCCTTGAAAATCTTGAATGTTGGTACAACCCTTATACCAAGCTCCTTTGCAAGTGGCTACAATTGACAAGCACCAAGAAGCTTACCATGATATATTTCAGACAAAATACAAAACACACATGAGACAGCAAGATGGTTCCAGTTTCTAACATACCCTGTTGTCTTGATTGCAATCGAGCTTGAGGAATACGACGTCGTGGTCCTTCTCAGACATCTCCTGGAATTTTGGTGCCATAACTTTGCAAGGGCCGCACCTGCAGACAGGGAAGTTTCATCACTCTGCTGTGGGATGACATCTGGTCTTGATTATAACGATACCCATGCATCTCTAAATAATCTGGCCTAGCTTGTATGTCAGGAATATGGGAGGCTGAGACAGTAGTTCATCAGTGAAGAAGAGCTGAAACGGAGAAATGTATGGGGCTTGCACAGTACCATTGGGTGTACATGTCGAGGACGACGGGCTTCTCCCCTGCTGCCTTGACAATTGGCCAGAAGGTGTCCTTGCAGACCTCGGTGACCTGCCCGGTCACCGCCACCGCCGCTGTGGGCGCTTCCACCTCGTCAGCTCCCGTCGTGGCCGTCTCCAAGCCGCCCGACTTCACCGGAGCCACTGCCCTCACGTCAGCGCCAGACACCACCATCAGGCTCCTCTTCTGAGAAGCCGCCACGCAGGCCAGGAAGCGGCCGCAGGCGGCGGGGCGGCATGAGGAGATGGCCGGCGACGAGGCCGTGCTCTGCGGCGAGGAGACGGAGAGGCGTAACGCCATTGGATGCAGGAGTTTTGGAAGGTAACGCCCTCAACGGGTGGTGTGAGTTGGTGGTCTAGAGTGGTGTTTCCCTGGAGCAGATGAGTGGGTGAGCTTGAGGGGAAATCCCGGTTGCTTGGTGGTATATATCGGCTATCGTGCAGGGATGGTTTCTTCTGAGAATGGACGTGGCTGCCCTCGGAAGTTCCTGCGGTTTTGTGGTGACGCTGGATCCTGTACTTGTCACCGCTGAGGGTGTTTTGGGTAACCGGAAGATCTGATCGTGTGGTGCCCTGCTCGGTTCCCTTGTTCCATCTGTTCCACGGACAGCGTGTGTGACATCTGTATGTGACACTTGCACCGGCGGCGACTTGTGGGCTACGGACCTTTTGAGCCCACACACGGCCACAGGTCGTCGCCACATGTGTGTACCGTGACTAGTTGATGACTCCTGAGGTATCACGATGGATATTAGGACTACATGGAATCAGCATCTTAGATGCTTCTCCTTCCATTTCTGACTGAAACAAGTAAAGTTACTGCGCCTACTTTGTGTCCATCTATGTTCTGCTTCAATTACTTTTTTTTACTACTTCTGCTCCAATTACTTTCATGATGCTTCCTCCAAAAAAAAGTACTTTCATGATGCAGCGTAATTCCGGGCAGCTTGAACAAAATAACCAGCATCTCCAAAAGAATCAGCATCATGCGAGAGGAAACCACTGGCTTCTCCCTCTTGAGAAAATATAGATCGCGATTGTACCGCGCGTGTGCGCCACGTTGTGCGAATTCTGCCTGTCTTGCCAGAAAACCTCTACAGCTTGCACACAATCTAGCTTGGATGGCAATGTCTGTGGCTCCGCTAGCTTCTTCAGAGAAGCAATGGAAAGTTCCGGCCGGAGATATTTCACGAGGAAACGCCATAGATCCTGCAACGTGCGGCTACGATCGCGACGCAAAGGTAGAAAAACACATAGCCATCGCGGCCGCAGCGGCTGGCAGCAGCTACCTCACTGATAGGTGCGGCAGCGGTAGCAACTTCGTGGCTGCTGAGCTTGGGCGAGCCAGAGGCTGATGCTCCATTGCCACCACCATCCAGTGGTGAGTGTCAGGGTCGGCTGTGCCCGACCCTGGCCACTGAAATCACCAAGACCACCTTGGATCCTGATCAACTGCTGCTCGCTATTCTACAGCCGACGAGCGACGAAACCAAGGGATCAATGCCAGACATATACACGTGCACACACTGACCATAAAGTGACTAGTCTCAAAACTCATGCCTGCGTGGGCATGAATGCCTGTGATATGAGTATGTTAGACAGCGATACATGGTACTATGTATATACACACAACCTCATTCTGGAGATCGAGTTCACCATGACATTCCAAGTGTTCTTCAGATACGGGTGTAGCTAATACAGTCATCATCACAGAGTCGTTTTCAGGAACTGTACAATGAAGTAGAGAACGGCCAGGAAGAGCCCAATCTGAACCACGTCCTGGTTCAGATCATCAGGCCTCGTAAAGAACTGCATCATGCACAAGACTCCATCAGCAATTGGCACAACCAAACTGATCAACCAACACAAGCAGTCCACAAAAGAAATCATGTATGTACTCGTACCTTCGTCGGATCTCCCAGGGGGTCGGGATAGACCTCAATATTATCGTCCTTGTTCAGCCGGGACGCCAAGCCCTTGGCGGCCTCGATCGTGTCCTTGCCGGCCTCCACGGTGGAGTAAACCCTCCTGGAAAACCAGAAGTAGGCCTGGGCGAGAGGGGACGACGCGGAGAGGTCCCACGACTCAAAGTGCTCCAGCACCTGCCCGCTGATCTGGTTTAGGATGAACTGTGAGTCGACACGGACGACCAGCTCCCCTCCCGCGGCCGCGAAGAAGGCGTTCTTGGGTTTCCCCCTCAGTGTCCACTTGATGGTCAGACTGCTTGTGGATTGCATGGACATTTCCTGGACTGTCTGACGCAGTAACCAGAGTGTTGATTAGATGGCATCATGCTTGAAACGGGCACCAATGAATGATGTACCGTGTGGGAAGTTTTATGAAGTGTGTGATTCCATGCAATTCCAGGGACTGATTTTGCGTTCATCGACATGCGTAATTAAACTGAGAGTTGTTTGTGGTGAACATATATGAGTGGAATATAATAAGTAATGGCATGAAGCTCGATCAATCCTTACCACCGTAGGTTTTTCCAGGGCCTCGGTGATCCACAATGGCCTCTTGTACTTCTCACGCCCAACAAATGACCTGAGAGGATCCTGAAAGAAGAAAGCAGTATGTCACCCTAACTCTTCAAGAATCCCATTCATGCACTGGAAGTGCATCTACCGAGGCATGGAAATCAAAACCACATCAGTTTTACATACTTTTTCCGCAGCAAGCGTTCTGAACAACACCTTAACATTCATATTCACTAGCTGGATAGAAGTATTTTACACAAATATAAGGTCATCGTTCATAGGATCGTATACTTATATGTTTATTGGTCATCAGTTCATCACACAAGATCAGCATATCTGCTTATTGAATGTAAGCTTTATTTATTTTTACTAAAGTTGCGAATAACCGGATTAATCGTGCGGTTCGGCGTACACAAACGGCATTTATGCAAGGGAGGGACATCCGGAAGAGGCTGTCATGTCATGAGACTATGCATAACCTACAGCGGAATAAGATGAGTGGAGTTAATTTTACAATTGATTTCAAGAAAGCTTATGATGAAGTCAAATTGTCCTTTTCTCTCTAAAGTGGTGTGCTTGGGTTGAGAACTTTGTATTAGAGGGAGTGTGGCTATCGAGGTCAACCATGATGTTGACATTCTTCACCAAACTAAAATAAGGTTTGACGTAGAGGGGCCCAGTGTCCCGGATTCTTTTTAAGTTTTAACATGGTTGCCTACATGCTTGTCATCCTAACTGAAAGTGCCAAAGTTGACATGCAGATTGATGGGATGGTGCATAACCTTGTGGATGTAGCGATTCTTTTTATGAAGCATGACCTCGAGAAAGCTCGCAACCTCAAGCTCCCGCTTGTGTGATTTTGTGGAACCTCTAGGTTGAAGAGATTAATTTACATAAGAGCATGTTATTTTTCTTTTGGGGAGTTGTAGTCTTGTAGATCCCGCTGAGCAATATTCTGAGTTGATCGATCATGCCATGTGACAGCTCCCCATACGTGTTACCTCGGTATTCATATTCATTTTTGGAGACTTTGGAATTCAAACTGGAAGAGGTTGGAGAAATGTGTTAGAAGAGGCTTAGTAGTTCATGGGTAAGATCCTCTTGACAGGCGGTTCTCTCGTTCTTATTAATTTTGTCTCGAGTAGTATGGTCATGTATATGATGTCTTTCTTCAAGATTCTTGTAGAATTTTACGATGGATTGACTGTTCGCTCAAGATTCTTTTGCCAAAATGATAGCCAACGAAATAAATATCAGCTGGCCAAACGAAGTATGCTTTGTTGCCCCAAATATCAAAGGGGGCTAGGAATCCATGATTCAAATTTCAAAAGTATTGTCTTACTCACTAAATGGGTTTTTAAGCTCTTAACAAATGGTGACATTTGGTTGTGTGTATCTTAATATGCCGAAGCAAGAGATGGACTCTGATCAATAAAACTTCTATTACCAGAAAAAACAATTTGGCCATCATACAAGCTGAATCGATGGCTGGGAGCTGCAGCCTGCAGGGGGCAGGCAGACGCACCTTGTATTTGACGGCGACGGCGTAGCAGCTGAGGGCGCGGTTGTCCTGGCGGATCTCGAGGATGTCCCTGGCGATCTGCCTGGCCGTGGACTCCACGTACGGGCTGCTGATGCACTCGAAGTCGTTGCACAGCTCCCCGAAGTTCAGGCCGTCCACCAGCCTGTCCGTCTCCGACCTCGTCTCCACCTCCTTGGAGTCGTCCACCACTGCACCGCTTACCCAACACGAACGTGGTCAGAACTCAGAACTCAGAAGAGAGAGGAGCATACGTACGTGCGGTATGATCTAGCATAAGCAGATAGATGACGGCGGCGCAATGGTCTCACCGTGCAAGGGGGCGAGGCGGGGGCGGCGGGCGCCGGCATGGGCAGGTCGGCGGTGGAAGGCGGAGACGGTTCGCCGGAGGAGGAGCGTGGAGGAAGGGGACGGGGACGGGGAGCGGGAGCAGGAGCAGGAGAGAGCGGCGGCGGCGGCGGTGGTGGCCATTGGTGGCCCATTGCGCGGTCGGCGTGGCGGGACGTCAAGGTGTGGCGCGGTGCGGATAAGGCCGCGGCGCGCCACGGCCTCTCGTTCCGTCCCGTGGCCTCCGTGGCCCAACCCCAACGGCCTAATTTCCATTCCCGTTTTTGAAGTTTTTCTCAAAAAAAATCCGTTTTTGAAGTATTGTTTTTCTTAGCATCCGTGTCACAGGAAAACGAGCAGTCGCAAGCAAAGACTGATTTCTTCTCTTAATAGCCCATGCTTTCATTCCAGTTTGAGACACATAAATTAAAAGTCCTCAAAGTTGTAAAAATCCCTAACAGTGATATAATGTACACTAGCGAAGTTTTCTACTAAAAATATGGCTATTTGAACCATAAACATGAAACAAAAAGAATTTGCAATCATATTACAAGTTCTTTTGTACACTATGCAATTCATTGACCAGTTTGAAGTTGGGTTTGAATTATTGTCATGTATATCTACTAGCCCCAATAATAGCTATGGTGAAGAAAAAAACAATAACTGAAAGTCAATAAACAATTGATTCTGGTCACCCAGAACATGGAAATAAGCAAGTCTCTGAAAAGGCGTTAGGTATTGAGTCAAAATTGGGAATGAGAATTACCTCTCACCTAGGCACGAGAAATGATTAAGAGTTGCTCGACGCCTACCCCATATGCATTGCCTGGCCCGACGTTGTCTATTAGGCCTTGATATACGCACCAAAAGGAAAGACAAACTACCACGTATAAAAAGTGCATGCGACACACACACTATTATAGCGATAAGGATTAAATTGAAAAAAATGTACCTCTGCAGGAATAAGCATCTTACACTTTGTTTGACCCCTTGTTCGAAAACCTGAGATAAAGATGAGGTAGTAGGGGTGTATCTGAAACAACCATTCTGGCCATTCCGGGCAATGCGAGAAGATGGACATTGAACACAACCACACATACATGGTCAAATATTGACATATCAAATGTTGATCAAGTCATGACATGACGGAAACAACATCAAGGAATAATTAGAATGATTTTACCAGCTTGTTAAAGGATTTTGCCCAAGTTGTATACCAATTGATATTGCCTACATGCTCAATAGCTTTGCATGCTTGTTTCATGTTAAAATGCCAACAGATTTCAAATCTGGTGTTGTTGGCTACCCCCAAAAGGCTAACAATTCACCTTGTGCCTCCTTGACCCCCCTATGTGCCTCCCCCCTCAGCTCTAGGGTGAAGGACTTCATGAATTGCCCCAACGGTTGTCGCCGTTGTGGTTGTTGCTGACTCAACTCAAAGAAGCACACTCATAATTTTGGGAAAAATTATTATGCAACCGGGTCTTTCCACCCATCATGTGAGACCCAACCAAGATGAAGCCACGTTTCACCGCCAATCTCAAATCATCTTCATCTTCCTCAAAGCTATTACCCATGAAACCGCACACAATCTTTTTATTCACGATTTCACATCTTCCATGATAGTTCACTGGTAAGGAAGAAACTTTCACCGAAGCTTCCCCCTCTATCGCCACATCTGAATTACCATTGGAGGAGGAAGGGCTGGGGACATGACCATGGGGTACGGGGTGAGCTGTGCGCACACCGGCAACAAGCACAACTTCTTCCTGTGGTACAACTCGAGGACCTTGACACTCTGGGTGTGCGCCACGTCGCCAATCTGTATCCTCGCCGACTCCCAGAGTCAACGTCCGCTCCCCGTTCAATCAACAGGTCGACTGAACTCGTAATAATTTTCATGGAGCATGACTCAACGAACAAAAAAAGCTAGCAAGCAGTAGCCATTAGCCATTTAGCCGTTGTACTATGTAGTTTTGGAGAACAGAAATCGTGGATGATACGATACTGCAAATAGAATATGAATCCTGGATTCACAAAAAAGAAAATCTTGAATAAAAGATTGCCCGGTCGGCTTCCTGGAATAGCTTTGGGAAAGCTGAAGATGCTTTGAGATTGGTGATGACACGTGGCTGATGGAAATATGTCCTAGAGGCAATAATAAAGTTGTTATTATTATATTTCCTTGTTCATGATAAAGGTTTATTATTCATGCTAGAATTGTATTGACCGGAAACTTAAATACATGTGTGGATACATAAACAAATACCGTGTCCCTAGTAAGCCTCTACTAGACTAGCTTGTTGATCAAGAGATGGTTAAGATTTCCTAACCATAGATATGTGTTGTCACTTGATAACGGGATCACATCATTAGAAGAATGGTGTGATGGAGAAGACCCATCCATTAGCATAGCATATGATCATTTAGTTTATTGCTACCGCTTTTTTAATGTCAAATACATATTCCTTCGACCATGAGATCATGCAACTCCCGGATATCGGAGGAATACCTTGTGTGCTATCAAACGTCACAACGTGACTGGGTGACCATAAGGATGCTCTATAGGTATCTCCGAAGATATCTGTTGAGTTGGCATGGATCGAGATTGGGATTTTTCACTCCGTATCGGAGAGGTATCTCTGGGCCCTCTCGGTAATACAACATCACAAGAAGCTTGCAAGCAAAGTGACTAAGGAGTTAGTTATGAGATGATGTATTACATAACGAGTAAAGAGACTTGCCAATAACGAGATTGAACTAGGTATGGAGATACTGACGGTCGAATCTCGGGCAAGTAACATACCGACAGACAAAGGGAATTACGTATGTTGTCATAAATGTGTGATCGATAAAGATCTTCGTCGAATATGTAGGAACCAATATGGACATCCAGGTCCCGCTATTGGTTATTGACCGGAGAGGCATCTCGGTTATGTCTACACCATTCTCGAACCCGTAGGGTCCGCACGCTTAACGTTCGTTGACGATATAATATCACATGAGTTATGTGAGTTGGTGACCGAATGTTGTTTGGAATCCCGGATGAGATCACGGACATGACGAGGAGCTACGGAATGGTCCGAAGGTAAATATTCGTATATAGGACGGTGCTATTTGGTCACCGGAAAGGTTTCGAAATGTACCGGGTAATCATCGGATCACCGGAAGGGGTTTCGGGAGGCCCCGGGAGGTTGATGGGTCATATGGGCCAAAGAGGGGAGCACACAACCCACAAGGGGCTAGCGCGCCCCTCCTCTGGCCGTAGGCCTTGGGGAGAAAAGGAAGGAGGGGAGTAGGCCTCCACTTGCTTTCCCTCTCCTCACCTCCCCCTAGAGCAAATAAGGAAGTGGGTGCGCCATAGGGCAGGCGCCCAAGGGAGCCGGCGGCCACCCTTGGGGTGCACCATAGCTGCCTCCCCTTCCCCCAGATGTGTGTGTGTGTGCGTATATATATATATATATATATATATATATATATATATATATATATATATATGAGAGGGAGGGGACGCCACACACCGACGACAATCCCCAAACCGTGTGCGGCACCCCTCTCCTCGGTTTCATTCTCCGTCAAGTTCACCACCATCGTCATCACGTTGTCGTGCTACCGGAACTCATCTACTACTTTGCCTCTCTTGCTAGATCGAGAAGGCGAGGACGTCATCGAGCTGAACGTGTGATGAATGCGGAGGTACCATACGTTCGATACCTGATCGGTTGGATCGTGAAGGTGTACGACTACATCAACCGTGTTGATAAATGCTTCCGCTTAACGGTCTATGAGGGTACGTAGACATACTCTCCCCTCTCGTAGCTATGCATCTCCATGGATAGATCTTGCGTGTGCGTAGAATTTTTTTGTTTTCCATGCAACGTTCCCCAACAGTGGCTTCATCCTGGCCGAGTCTCACGTGATGGGAGGAAAGGCCTAGACGTGATTTGGACTCTAGGGCCAGCCAGACTCAGATACCACACGCCCACTCCACACCCCTCCCCGGGAAGAACATAAACACAAACTGACTGTGGAAAAATCGCCCTGCTCACAGACCAACCCTCCTCGAGAAATTTCCTCGCGTCTCTGTCTCTCTGATCTCCCCGGCCAAAATGGCCTGGCCAGCCGCGACGGTAGCGACGGTGCTCGCACTGCTCCTCCTGCCGTCCGTGGCCGAGGCGGCAGTCGATGGCTGGACGCCGACGCACATTCCACAGCTTGGACTGGAGCTGTGGAGAAAGCCAGCCAATGCCGCTCCAAAGGCCGTGATCACGCGACCCTTCGTTGCGCCGAACAAGGACCGACTGGGGAGCGCGGCCGCCGACAACGCCGGGCTCGTCGTCCACAGCTCTCCATCGGCTACGCGGAGGAGGTCTTCTCTGGCGTCGTCGACATCGCCATCGAATTCATCTAGGCGCAATGCCTGTGAAAGATCGTGGATGTCGCCTAGAGGGGGGGGGGGTGAATAGGCGTTTTAAAATAATTACGGTTTAGGCTTGAACAAATGCGGAATAAACCTAGCGGTTAATTTGTCAATCACAAAACCTACAACAACTAGGCTCACCTATGTGCACCAACAACTTATGCTAAGCAAGATAAACTACTAGGTGATAGCAAGATATATGACAAGAAACAATATGGCTATCACAAAGTAAAGTGCATAAGTAAAGAGCTCGGGTAAGAGATAACTGAGGCACGCGGAGACGACGATGTATCCCGAAGTTCACACCCTTGCGGATGCTCATCTCCGTTTGGAGCGGTGTGGAGGCACAATGCTCCCCAAGAAGCCACTAGGGCCACCGTAATCTCCTCACGCCCTCGCACAATGCAAGATGTCGCGATTCCACTAAGGGACCCTTGAGGGCGGTCACCGAACCCGTACACTTTGGCAACCCTTGGGGGCGGTCACCGGTACCCGTCAAATTGCTCGGGGCGATCTCCACAACCTAACTGGAGACCCCGACGCTTGCCCGGGGCTTTACACCATAATGATTGAGCTCCGAACAACACCAACCATCTAGGGCGCCAAGGCACCCAAGAGGAACAAGCTCTAGGGTGCCCAAACACCCAAGAGTAATAAGCTTCTCAAACTTCACTTCCATGTATCACCGTGGAGAACTCAAACCAATGCACCAAATGCAATGGAAGGGCACACGGAGTGCCCAAGTCCTTCTCTCTCAAATCCCACCGAAGCAACTAATGCTAGGGAGGAAAATGAGAGGAAGAACAAGAAGGAGAACACCAAGAACTCCAAGATCTAGATCCAAGGGGTTCCCCTTGTTAGGGAACGTAGTAATTTCAAAAAAAAAATCCTACGCACACGCAAGATCATGGTGATGCATAGCAACAAGAGGCAGAGTGTTGTCCACGTACCCTCGTAGACCGAAAGCGGAAGCGTTAGCAGAACGCGGTTGATGTAGTCGTACGTCTTCATGATCCGACTGATCAAGTACCGAATGTACGACACCTCCGAGTTCAGCACACGTTCAGCCCGATGACGTCCCTGAACTCCGATCCAGCCGAGTGTTGAGGGAGAGTTTCGTCAGCACGATGGCGTGGTGACGATGTTGATGTTCTACCGACGTAGGGCTTCACCTAAGCACCGCTACAGTATTATCGAGGTGGACTATGGTGGAGGGGGGCACCACACACGGCTAAGAGATCAATGACCTAATGTTATGTCTCTAGGGTGCCCCCTGCCCCTGTATATAAAGGAGGAAGGGGGGTGCGGCCAGCCAGGGCATAGGCGCGCCAGGAGGAGTCCTACTCCCACCGGGAGTAGGACTCCCCCCCTTTCCTAGTTGGAATAGGACTTGGGAGGGGGGAAAGAAGGAAAGAGTGTTGGGGAACGTAGCAGAAATTTAAAATTTTCTACGCATCACCAAGATCAATCTATGGAGTAATCTAGCAACGAGGGGAAGGAGAGTGCATCTACATACCCTTGTAGATCGCTAGGCGGAAACGTTCAAGTGAACGGGGTTGATGGAGTCGTACTCGTCGTGATCCAAATCACCGATGATCCTTGTGCCGAACGGACGGCACCTCCGCGTTCAACACACGTACATCCCGGTGACGTCTCCTATGCCTTGATCCAGCAAGGGGAGAAGGAGAGGTTGGGGAAGACTCCATCCAGCAGCAGCACGACGGCGTGGTGGTGGTGGAGGAGCGCGGGACTCCAGCAGGGCTTCGCCAAGCACTATGAGAGACGAGGAGGAAGAGGTGTAGGGCTGCGCCAACAGGGGAAGGACTTCATGTCTTGGGCTGCCCCTTTGCCTCCACTATATATAGGGGGAGGGGGAGGGCTGCGCCCCACCTAGGGTTTCCACCCTTGGGGTGGCGGCAACCCCAATCCCCATCTGGAGTGGCGGCCAAGTGGGGGGGGAGAGGGAGGCGCACCAGGCATGGGCCTCAGGGCCCATCCGCCCTTAGGGTTTGCCCCCTCTTCTCTCTAGGCGCATTGGCCTTGGTGGGGAGGCGCCCCAGCCCACCTAGGGGCTGGTCCCTTCTCACACTTGGCCCATGTATGCCTCCGGGGCCCGTGGCCCCTCCCAGTGGACCCTCGGACCCCTCCGGTGGTCCCGGTACACTACCGGTGATGCCCGGAACACTTCCGGTGGCCAAAACCATACTCCCTACATATCAATCTTTACCTCCGGACCATTCCGGAACTCCTCGTGACGTCCGGGATCTCATCCGGGACTTCGAACAACATTCGGTAACCGCGTACATACTTTCCCTATAACCCTAGCGTCATCGAACCTTAAGTGTGTAGACCCTACGGGTTTGGGAACCATGTAGACATGACCGAGACAACTCTCCGGCCAATAACCAACAGCGGGATCTAGATACCCATGTTGGCTCCCACATGTTCCACGATGATCTCATCGGATGAACCACGATGTCAAGGATTCAACCAATCCCGTATACAATTCCCTTTGTCCATCGGTACGATACTTGCCCGAGATTCGATCGTCGGTATCCCGATACCTTGTTCAATCTCGTTACCGGCAAGTCTCTTTACTCGTTCCGTAACACATCATCCCGTGATCAACTCCTTGGTCACATTGTGCACATTATGATGATGTCCTACCGACTGGGCCCAGAGATACCTCTCCGTTACACGGAGTGACAAATCCCAGTCTCGATTCGTGCCAACCCAACAGACACTTTCGGATATACCTGTAGTGTACCTTTATAGTCACCCAGTTACGTTGTGATGTTTGGCACACCCAAAGCACTCCTACGGTATCCGGGAGTTGCACAATCTCATGGTCTAAGGAAATGATACTTGACATTAGAAAAGCTTTAGCAAACGAACTACACGATCTTGTGCTAGGCTTAGGATTGGGTCTTGTCCATCACATCATTCTCCTAATGATGTGATCCCGTTATCAACGACATCCAATGTCCATGGTCAGGAAACCGTAACCATCTTATTGATCAACGAGCTAGTCAACTAGAGGCTTACTAGGGTCATGGTGTTGTCTATTTATCCACACATGTATCTGAGTTTCCTATCAATACAATTCTAGCCTGGATAATAAACGATTATCATGAACAATGAAATATAATAATAACTAATTTATTATTGCCTCTAGGACATATTTCCAACAGTCTCCCACTTGCACTAGAGTCAATAATCTAGTTCACATCGCCATGTGATTAACACTCACAGGTCACATCGCCATGTGACCAACATCCAAGAGTCTACTAGACTCAATGATCTAGTTCACATCACTATGTGATAAACACTCAAAGAGTTCTGGGTTTGATCATGTTATGCTTGTGAGAGAGGTTGTAGTCAACGTGTCTTGCCATATTCAGATCCCTATGTATTTTGCAAAACTTTTGTCATATTGTAGATGCTGCTACCACGCTCCACTTGGAGCTATTCCAAATTGTTGCTCCATTATACGTATCCGGTATCTCTACTCAGAGCTATCCGGATAGGTGTTAAGCTTGCATCGACGTAACTCTTTACGTCGAACTCTTTATCACCTCCATAACCGAGAAACATTTCCTTATTCCTCTAAGGATAATTTTGACCACTATCTGGTGATCTACTCCTAGATCACCTTTGTACCCTCTTGCCAGACATGTGGCAAGGCACACATCAGGTGCGGTACTCAGCATGGCATACTGTATAAAGCCTATGACAAGAGTATAGGGGACGACCTTCGTCCTTCCTCTTTCTTCTGCCGTGGTCAATCTTTGAGTCTTACTCAACTTCACACCTTACAACTCAGGTAAGAACCCCTTCTTTGACTGATCTATTTTGAACTCCTTCAAAAACATGTCAAGGTGTGCGTTCTTTGAAAGTATCATCAGACGTCTTGATCTATTTCTATAGATCTTGATGCCCAATATGTAAGCAGCTTTATCCAGGTCTTACTTTGAAAATCACTCTTCAAACAACCGTTTATGCTTTCCAGAAATTCTACATCATTTCGAATCAACAATATGTCATCCACATATACTTATCAGAAATGTTGTAGTGCTCCCACTCACTTTCTTGTAAATACAAGTTTCTAGCAAACATTGCATAAACCTAAAAGCTTTGATCACTCCATCAAAACATATATTCCGATTTCGAGATGCTTGCTCTAGTCCATAGAAGGATTGCTGGAGCCAGCATACCTTTTAGCATCCTTAGGATCGAAAAAACCTTTTATTGTATCACATACAACTTTTCTTACGAAAACTGGTAAGAAAACTTGTTTTGACATCCATTTGTAAGATTTCATAATCGAAAAATACAGCTAATGCTAACATGATTCCGACGGACTTAAGCATCGCTACGGGTGAGAAATTCTCATCGTAGTCAACTCCTTGAACTTGTGAAAAGACTCTTTCCCACAAGTCGAGCTTCATAGACGGTAACATTACCGCCCACGTCCGTCTTCTTCTTAAAGACCCATTTATCTCAATGGCTTGCCGATCATCGGGCAAGTCCACCAAAGTCCATACTTTGTTCTGATATATGGATCCTATCTCGGATTTCATGGCTTCTAACCATTTGTCGGAATACGGGCCCACCGTCGCTTCTCCATAGCTCGTAGGTTTATTGTTGTCTAACAACATGATATCTAAGACATGATTACCGTACCACTCAGGAGTAGTACATATCCTTGTCGACCTACGAGGTTCGATAGCAACTTGATCTGAAGCTTCATGATCACTATCATTAACTTCCTATTCAACAGACATAGGCGCCACAGAAAACATCTTTCTGTGTTGCATCACTCTTTGGTTGAAGTAAAGGTTCGACAACCTCATCAAGTTCTATCTTCCTCCCACTCAATTCTTTCGAGAGAAACTCCTTCTCGAGAAAGGACCCGTTCTTAGCGACAAACAATTTGCCCTCGGATTTGAGATAGAAGGTATACCCAACTGTCACCCTTGGGTATCCTATGAAGATGTGTTTGTCCACTTTGGGTTCGAGCTTCTCTGGCTGAAGCCTTAAGCATCGCAGCCCCAAACATTAAGAAACGACAACTTTGGTTTCTTGCCAAACCAATGTTCTTATGACGTCGTCTCAACGGACTTAGATGGTGTCCTATCTAAAGTGAATGCAACTGTCTCTAACACATAACCTCAAATGAAAATGGTAGATCGGTAAGATACATCATAGATTGCACCATATCTCATAAGGTTCGATTACGACGTCCGGACACACCATTACCTTGTGGTGTTCCAGGTGGCTTCAACTGTGAAACAATTCCACAATGTCTTAAGTGATTGCCAAACTCATAACTCAGAAAATCCCCTTTTGATCAGATCATAGGAACATGATCTTATTGTTATGATGATTCTTAACTTCACTCTGAAATCGCTTGAACTTTTCAAACATTTCAGACTTGTGCTTCATTAAGTAGATATACCTATATCTACCCAAATCGTCAGTGAAGATGGGAAAACAACGATATCCACCGCATGCTTCAATTCTCATTGGATCACACGCATCAGCATGCATGATTTCCAACAAGTCACTTGCCCGTTTCATTGTACCTGAAAACGGGGTCTTAGTCATCCTGCCCATGAGGCATGGCTCACATGTGTCAAGTGATTCAAAATCAAGTGACTCCAAGCATCCATCGACATGGAGTTTCTTCATGCATCTTACGCCAGTATGACCTAAGCGGCAGTGCCACGAGAAAGTGGTACTATCATTATTAACTCTACATCTTTTGGCGTGAACATGTGTATTACCACGACCGAGATTCAATGAACCATTCACATAGGGTGCATTCATGTAAACAGAATAACCATTATTCTCTAACTTAAATGAATAACCGTATTGCAATGAACATGATCTAATCATATTCATGCTCAACGTAGACACCTGATAACATTTATCTAGGTTCAATACTAATCCTGAAGGCAGATGGAGCGTGCGATGGTGATCTCATCAACTTTGGAAACACTTCCAACACACATCGTCACCTCGCCCTTAGCCAGTCTCCGTTTAGTCCGTAGCTTTTGTTTCAAGTCACCAATAATAGCAACTGAACCGGTATCCAATACCCAGGTGCTACCATGAGTACTAGTGAGGTACACATTAATAACACGTATATACTTTGAAGTTGCCAGCCTTCTTATCTACCATGCATTTGGGGTAATTCCGCTACCAGTGACCGTTCCCCTTACAATGGAAGCACTTAGTCTCGGGTTTGGGTTCAACCTTGGGTTCCTTCACTTGAGCGGCAACTGGTTTGCCATCCATATGAAGTTTCCCTTCTAGACCTTGCCCTTCTTGAAACCAGTGGTCTTGTTAAAACATCCACACTTGATGCTCCTTCTTGATTTCTACCTTTTGCGGTCTTAAGCACCGCGAACAGCTCCGGGATCAACTCCATCCCTTGCATGTCATAGTTCATCACGAAGATCTAGTAGCTTAGTGATAGTGGCTAGAGAACTCTATCAATCACTATCTTATCTGGAAGTTTAACTCCCACTTGATTTAAGTGATTGTAGCACCCAGACATTCTGAGCACATGCTCACTAGTTGAGCTATTCTCCTCCATCTTGTTGGCTAAAGAACTTGTCAGAGGTCTCACACCTCTCAACACGGGCATGAGCCTGAAATCCCAATTTCAGCTCTTGGAACATTTCATATGTCTTATGGCGTTCAAAACGTCATTGGAATCCCGATTCTAAGCCGTAAAGTCTGGTGCACTAAACTATCAAGTAGTCATCAGGATGTGTCTGTCAGGTGTTCACAACATCCACAGACGACGTTGTAGGGGTTTGCACATCGAGTGGTGCATCAAAGACGTAAGCCTTCTATGTAGCAGTGAGGACACTCCTCGGACTACGGACCTAGTCCGCATCATTGCTTACAATATCTTTCAACTTAATCTTTCTCTAGGAACGTATTAAAACAGGGAGCTACAACGTGAGCTATTTATCTACAACATATTTGCAAAGACAATTTAGACTATGTTCATGATAATTAAGTTCATCTAATCAAATTATTTAATGAACTCCCACTCAGATAGACATTCCTCTAGTCATCCAAGTGAAACATGATCCGAGTCAACTAGGCCGTGTCCGATCATCACGTGAGACGGACTAGTCAACATCGGTGAACATCTTCATGTTGATCGTATCTTCTATACGACTCATGCTCGACCTTTCGGTCTTCCGTGTTCCGAGGCCATGTCTGTACATGCTAGGCTCGTCAAGTCAACCTAAGTGTATTGCGTGTGTAAATCTGGCTTACACCCGTTGTATTCGAACGTTAGAATCTATCACACCTGATCATCACGTGGTGCTTCGAAACAACGAACCTTCGCGACGGTGCATAGTTAGGGGGAACACTTTCTTGAAATTATTGCGAGGGATCATCTTATTTAAGCTACCGTCGTTCTAAGCAAATAAGACGTAAAACATGATAAACATCACATGCAATCAAATAGTGACATGATATGGCCAATATCATTTGCTCCTTTTGATCTCCATCTTCGGGGCTCCATGATCATCGTTGTCACCGGCATGACACCATGATCTCCATCATCATGATCTCCATCATCGTGTCTTCTTGAAGTTGTCTCGTCATCTATTACTTCTACTACTATGCCTAACGCCTTAGCAATAAAGTAAAGTAATTACATGACGTTTATGTTGACACACAGGTCATAAATAAATTAAGACAACTCCTATGGCTCCTGCCGGTTGTCATACTCATCGAGATGCAAGTCGTGATTCCTATTACAAGAACATGATCAATCTCATACATCACATATATCATTCATCACATCCTTTTGGCCATATCACATCACAAGGCATATGCTGCAAAAACAAGTTAGACGTCCTCTAATTGTTGTTGCAAGTTTTTACGTGGCTGCTATAGGTTTCTAGCAAGAACGTTTCTTACCTACGCGAAAACCACAACGTGATATGCCAATTTCTATTTACCCTTCATAAGGACCCTTTTCATCAAATCCGATCCGACTAAAGTGGGAGAGACAAACACCCGCTAGCCACCTTATGCAACTAGTGCATGTCAATCGGTGGAACCAGTCTAACGTAAGCGTACGTGTAAGGTTAGTCCGGGCCGCTTCATCCCACGATGCCACCGAATCAAGATAAGACAAGTAACGGCAAGTAAATTGACAATATCGATGCCCACAACTGCTTTGTGTTCTACTCGTGCATAGAAACTATGCATAGACCTAGCTCATGATGCCACTGTTGGGGAACGTAGCAGAAATTTAAAATTTTCTACGCATCACCAAGATCAATCTATGGAGTAATCTAGCAACGAGGGGAAGGAGAGTGCATCTACATACCCTTGTAGATCGCTAAGCGGAAGCGTTCAAGTGAACGGGGTTGATGGAGTCGTACTCGTCGTGATCCAAATCACCGATGATCCTAGCGCCGAACGGACGGCACCTCCGCGTTCAACACACGTACAGCCCGGTGACGTCTCCTACGCCTTGATCCAGCAAGGGGAGAAGGAGAGGTTGGGGAAGACTCCATCCAGCAGTGGCACGATGGCGTGGTGGTGGTGGAGGAGCGCGGGACTCCAGCAGGGCTTCGCCAAGCACTACGAGAGACGAGGAGGAAGAGGGGTAGGGCTGCGCCAACAGGGGAAGGACTTCATGTGTTGGGCTGCCCCTTTGCCTCCACTATATATAGGGGGAGGGGGAGGGCTGCGCCCCCACCTAGGGTTTCCACCCTAGGGGTGGCGGCAGCCCCAATCCCCATCTGGGGTGGTGGCCAAGTGGGGGGGAGAGGGAGGCGCACCAGGCATAGGCCTTAGGGCCCATCTGCCCTTAGGGTTTGCCCCCCTCTTCTCTCTAGGCGCATGGGCCTTGGTGGGGAGGCGCCCCAGCCCACCTAGGGGCTGGTACCTTCTCACACTTGGCCCATGTATGCCTCCGGGGCCCGTGGCCCCTCACAGTGGACCCCCGGACCCTTCCGGTGGTCCCGGTACACTACCGGTGATGCCCGGAACACTTCCGGTGGCCAAAACCATACTTCATATATATCAATCTTTACCTCTGGACCATTCCGAAACACCTCGTCACGTCCGGGATCTCATCCGGGACTCCGAACAACATTCGGTAACCAAGTACATACTTTCCCTATAACCCTAGCGCCATCGAACCTTAAGTGTGTAGACCCTACGGGTTCGGGAACCATGCAAACATGACCGAGACAACTCTCCGGCCAATAACCAACAGCGGGATCTAGATACCCATGTTGGCTCCCACATGTTCCATGACGATCTCATCGGATGAACCACGATGTCAAGGATTCAATCAATCCCGTATACAATTCCCTTTGTCCGTCGGTACGATACTTGCCCGAGATTCGATCGTCGGTATCCCGATACCTTGTTCAATCTCGTTACCGGCAAGTCTCTTTACTCGTTCCGTAACACATCATCCCGTGATCAATTCCTTGGTCACATTGTGCACATTATGATGATGTCCTACCGAGTGGGCCCAGAGATACCTCTCCATTACACGGAGTGACAAATCCCAGTCTCGATTCGTGCCAACCCAACAGACACTTTCGGAGATACCTGTAGTGTACCTTTATAGCCACCCAGTTACGTTGTGACGTTTGGCACACCCAAAGCACTCCTACGGTATCCGGGAGTTGCACAATCTCATGGTCTAAGGAAATGATACTTGACATTAGAAAAGCTTTAGCAAACGAACTACATGATCTTGTGCTAGGCTTAGGATTGGGTCTTGTCCATCACATCATTCTCCTAATGATGTGATCCCGTTATCAACGACATCCAATGTCCATGGTCAGGAAACCGTAACCATCTTATTGATCAACGAGCTAGTCAACTAGAGGCTTACTAGGGACATGGTGTTGTCTATTTATCCACACATGTATCTGAGTTTCCTATCAATACAATTCTAGCATGGATAATAAACGATTATCATGAACAATGAAATATAATAATAACTAATTTATTATTGCCTCTAGGGCATATTTCCAACAAAGAGGGGGGTTGGCCCCCTCTTGCCCTAAACCAATTCGGTTTGGGCCTTGGGGGGGGGGGGGCGCCCCACACTTCCTTAGCTTCCCTCCTTTTACACTAAGGCCCATGTAGGCCCATTAAGCCCCCGGGGGGTTCCGGTAACCTCCCGGTAATCCGGTAAAATCCCGATTTCACCCGGAACACTTCCGATATCCAAACATAGGCTTCCAATATATCAATCTTCATGTCTCGATCATTTCGAGACTCCTCGTTATGTCTGTGATCACATCCGGGACTCCTAAAAACCTTCGGTACATCAAAACATAAAACTCATAATATAACTATCATCGTAGCATTAAGCGTGCGGACCCTACGGGTTCGAGAACTATGTAGACATGACCGAGCCACGTCTCCGGTCAATAACCAATAGCGGAACTTGGATGCTCATATTGGCTCCCACATATTCTACGAAGATCTTTATCGGTCAGAGCGCATAACAACATACGTTGTTCCCTTTGTCATCGATATGTTACTTGCCCGAGATTCGATCGTTGGTATCTCAATACCTAGTTCAATCTCGTTACTGGCAAGTCTCTTTACTCGTTCCGTAATACATCATCCCGAAACTAACTCATTAGTTGCAATGCTTGCAAGGCTTAAGTGATGTGCATTACCGAGAGGGCCCAGAGATACCTCTCCAACAATCGGAGTGACAAATCCTAATCTCGAAATACGCCAACCCAACAAGTACCTTCGGAGACACCTGTAGAGCACCTTTATAATCACCCAGTTACGTTGTGATGTTTGGTAGCACACAAAGTATTCCTCCGGTAAACGGGAGTTGCATAATCTCATAGTCTTAGGAACATGTATAAGTCATGAAGAAAGCAATAGCAACAAACTAAACGATCAAGTGCTAGGCTAACGGAATGGGTCAAGTCAATCACATCATTCTCCTAATGATGTGATCCCGTTAATCAAATGACAACTCATGTCTATGGTTAGGAAACATAACCATCTTTGATCAACGAACTAGTCAAGTTGAGGCATACTAGTGACACTCTATTTGTCTATGTATTCACACATCTATTATGTTTCCGGTTAATACAATTCTAGCATGAATAATAAAAATTTATCATGATAAGGAAATAAATAATAACTTTATTATTGCCTCTAGGGCATATTTCCTTCAGTCTCCCACTTGCACTAGAGTCAATAATCTAGATTACACAGTAATGATTCTAACACCCATGGAGCCTTGGTGTTGATCATGTTTTGCTCGTGGAAGAGGCTTAGTCAGCGGGTCTGCAACATTCAGATCCGTATGTATCTTGCAAATTTCTATGTCTCCCACCTGGACTAAATCCCGCATGGAATTGAAGCGTCTCTTGATGTGCTTGGTTCTCTCGTGAAATCTGGATTCCTTCACCAAGGCAATTGCACCAGTATTGTCACAAAAAAAATTCATTGGACCCGATGCACTAGGTATAACACCAAGATCGGTTATGAACTCCTTCATCCAGACTCCTTCATTTGCTGCTTCCGAAGCAGCTATGTACTCCGCTTCACATGTAGATCCCGCCACGATGCTTTGTTTAGAACTGCACCAACTGACAGCTCCACCGTTCAATGTAAACATGTATCCGGTTTGGGATTTCGAATCGTCCGGATTAGTGTCAAACCTTGCATCAACGTAACCGTTTACGATGAGCTCTTTGTCACCTCCATAAACGAGAAACATATCCTTAGTCCTTTTCAGGTATTTCAGGATGTTCTTGACCGCTATCAAGTGATCCACTCCTGGATTACTTTGGTACCTCCCTGCTAGACTTATAGCAAGGCACACATCAGGTCTGGTACACAACATTGCATAATGATAGAGCCTAAGGCTGAAGCATAGGGAACATCTTTCATTTTCTCTCTATCTTCTGTGTGGTCGGGCATTGAGTCTTACTCAACTTCACACCTTGTAATACAGGCAAGAATCCTTTCTTTGCTTGATCCATTTTGAACTTCTTCAAAACTTTGTCAAGGTATGTGCTTTGTGAAAGTTCAATTAAGCGTCTTGATCTATCTCTATAGATCTTGATGCCCAATATATAAGTAGCTTCACCGAGGTCTTTCATTGAAAAACTCTTATTCAAGTATCCCTTTATGCTATCCAGAAATTCTATATCATTTCCAATCAACAATATGTCATCCACATATAATATTAGAAATGCTACAGAGCTCCCACTCACTTTCTTGTAAATACATGCTTCTCCAAAAGTCTGTATAAAACCAAAAGCTTTGATCACACTATCAAAGCGTTTATTCCAACTCCGAGAGGCTTGCACCAGTCCATAAATGGATTGCTGGAGCTTGCACACTTTTTTAGCTCCCTTTGAATCGACAAAACCTTCTAGTTGCATCATATACAACTCTTCTTCTAGAAATCCATTCAAGAATGCAGTTTTGACATCCATCTGCCATATTTCATAATCGTAAAACGCGGCAATTGCTAACATGATTCGGACAGACTTAAGCATCGCTACGGGTGAGAAGGTCTCATCGTAGTCAATCCCTTGAACTTGTCGAAAACCTTTCGCAACAGGTCGAGCTTTGTAGACAGTAACATTACCGTCAGCGTCAGTCTTCTTCCTGAAGATCCATTTATTCTCAATTGCTTGCCGATCAACGGGCAAGTCAACCAAAGTCCACACTTTGTTCTCATACATGGATCCCATCTTAAATTTCATGGCCGCAAGCCATTTTGCGGAATCTGGGCTCACCATCGCTTCTTCATAGTTCGTAGGTTCGTCATGGTCTAATAACATAACTTCCAGAACAGGATTACCGTACCATTCTGGTGCGGATCTTACTCTGGTTGACCTATGAGGTTCAGTAACAACTTGATCTCGAGTTTCATGATCATCATCATTAACTTCCTCACTAATTGGTGTAGGTGTCGCAGAAACCATTTTCTGTGATGAACTACTTTCCAATAAGGGAGCAGGTACAGTTACCTCATCAAGTTCTACTTTCCTCCCACTCACTTCTTTCGAGAGAAACTTCTTCTCTAGAAAAGCTCCGAATTTAGCAACAAAAGTCTTGCCTTCGGATCTGTGATAGAAGGTATACCCAACAGTCTCCTTTGGGTATCCTATGAAGACACATTTCTCCAATTTGGGTTCGAGCTTATCAGGTTGAAGCTTTTTCACATAAGCATCGCAGCCCCAAACTTTTAGAAACGACAACTTTGGTTTCTTACCAAACCATAGTTCATAAGGCATCGTCTCAACGGATTTCGATGGTGCCCTATTTAACGTGAATGCGCCCGTCTCTAAAGCATAACCCCAAAACGATAGCGGTAAATCTGTAAGAGGCATCATAGATCGCACCATATCTAGTAAAGTACGATTACGGCATTCGGACACACCATTATGCTGTGGTGTTCCGGGTGGCGTGAGTTGTGAAACTATTCCACATTGTTTCAAATGTAGACCAAACTCGTAACTCAAATATTCTCCTCCACGGTCAGATCATAGAAACTTTATTTTCTTGTTACGATGATTTTCAACTTCACTCTGAAATTCTTTGAACTTTTCAAATGTTTCAGACTTATGCTTCATTAAGTAGATATACCCATATCTGCTTAAATCATCTGTGAAGGTGAGAAAATAACGATATCCGCCACGAGCCTCAACATTCATTGGACCACATACATCTGTATGTATGATTTCCAACAAATCTGTTGCTCTCTCCATAGTTCCGGAGAACGGCGTTTTAGTCATCTTGCCCATGAGGCACGGTTCGCAAGTACCAAGTGATTCATAATCAAGTGGTTCCAAAAGTCCATTAGTATGGAGTTTCTTCATGCGCTTTATACCGATATGACCTAAACGGCAGTGCCACAAATAAGTTGCACTATCATTATCAACTCTACATCTTTTGGCTTCAACATTATGAATATGTGTGTCACTACTATTGAGATTCAATAAGAATAGACCACTCTTCACGGGTGCATGACCATAAAAGATATTACTCATATAAATAGAACAACCATTATTCTCTGATTTAAATGAATAACCGTCTCGCATCAAACAAGATCCAGATATAATGTTCATGCTCAACGCTGGCACCAAATAACAATTATTTAGGTCTAATACTAATACCGAAGGTAGGTGTAGAGGTAGCGTGCCGACCGCGATCACATCGACTTTGGAACCATTTCCCACGTGCATTGTCACCTCGTCCTTAGCCAATCTTCGCTTAATCCGTAGCCCCTGTTTCGAGTTGCAAATATTAGCAACAAAACAAGTATCAAATACCCAGGTGCTTCTACGAGCATTAGTAAGGTACACATCAATAACATGTATATCAGATATACCTTTGTTCACCTTGCCATCCTTCTTATCCGCCAAATACTTGGGGCAGTTCCGTTTCCAGTGACCAGTTTGCTTGCAGTAGAAGCACTCAGTTTCAGGCTTAGGTCCAGGGTCTGCTATGCATCACCAAGATCATGGTGATGCATAGCAACGAGAGGGGAGAGTGTTGTCCACGTACCCTCGTAGACCGAAAGCGGAAGCGTTAGCACAACGCAGTTGATGTAGTCGTACGTCTTCATGATCCGACCGATCAAGTACCGAACGTACGACACCTCCGAGTTCATCACACGTTCAGCCCGATGACGTCCCTCGAACTCCGATCCAGCCGAGTGTTGAGGGAGAGTTTCGTCAGCACGACGGTGTGGTGACGATGTTGATGTTCTACCGATGCAGGGCTTCGCCTAAGCACCGCTACAGTATTATCAAGGTGGACTATGGTGGAGGGGGGCACCGCACACGGCTAAGAGATCAATGATCTAATCTTGTGTCTCTAGGGTGCCCCTTGTTGGGGAACGTAGTAATTTCAAAAAATTTCCTACGCACACGCAAGATCATGGTGATGCATAGCAACGAGAGGGGAGAGTGTGATCTACGTACCCTTGTAGACCGACAGCGGAAGCGTTAGCACAACGCGGTTGATGTAGTCGTACGTCTTCACGGCCCAACCGATCAAGCACCGAAACTACGGCACCTCCGAGTTTTAGCACACGTTCAGCTCGATGACGATCCCCGGACTCCGATCCAGCAAAGTGTCGGGGAAGAGTTCCGTCAGCACGACGGTGTGGTGACGATCTTGATGTGCTACCGTCGCAGGGCTTCGCCTAAGCACCGCTACAATATTATCGAGGATTATGGTGGAACGAGGCACCGCACACGGCTAAGAATATGATCACGTGGATCAACTTGTGTTTCTAGGGGTGCCCCCTGCCCCCGTATATAAAGGAGCAAGGGGAGGAGGCCGGCCGGCCCTATAGGCGCGCCAAGGAGGAGTCCTCCTCCTAGTAGGAGTAGGACTCCTACTAGGAGGGGGAAGGAAGTGGGGAGGGAGAAGGAAAGGGGGGCACCGCCCCCCCTCTCCTAGTCCAATTCAGACCAAGGGGGAGGAGGCACGCGGCCCACCTTGGTTGCTCCTCCCTCTCTCTCCACTAAGGCCCATATGGCCCATTACTTCTCCCGGTAGGGTTCCGGTAACCCTCCGGCTCTCCGGTTTTCTCCGAAATCACCCGGAACACTTCCGGTGTCCGAATATCGCCGTCCAATATATCAATCTTTATGTCTCGACCATTTCGAGACTCCTCGTTATGTCCGTGATCACATCTGGGACTCCGAACTAACTTCGGTACATCAAAACTCATAAACTCATAATATAACTGCCATCGAAACCTTAAGCGTGCGGACCTACGGGTTCGAGAACAATGTAGACATGACAGAGACACGTCTCCGGTCAATAACCAATAGTGGAACCTGGATGCTCATATTGGCTCCTAGATATTCTACGAAGATCTTTATCGGTCAGACCGCATAACAACATACATTGTTCCCTTTGTCATCGGTATGTTACTTGCCCGAGATTCGATCGTCGGTATCTCAATACCTAGTTCAATCTCATTACTGGCAAGTCTCTTTACTCGTTTCGTAATACATTATCTCGCAACTAACTCATTAGTTGCAATGCTTGCAAGGCTTATGTGATGTGCATTACCGAGAGGGCCCAGAGATACCTCTCCGACAATCGGAGTGACAAATCCTAATCTCGAAATACGCCAACCCAACATGTACCTTTTGAGACACCTGTAGAGCTCCTTTATAATCACCCAGTTACGTTGTGACGTTTGGGAGCACACAAAGTGTTCCTCCGGCAAACGGGAGTTGCATAATCTCATAGTCATAGGAACATGTATAAGTCATGAAGAAAGCAATAGCAACACACTAAACGATCGGGTGCTAAGCTAATGGAATGGGTCATGTCAATCACATCATTCTCCTAATAATGTGATCCCGTTAATCAAATGACAACACATGTCTATGGTTAGGAAACATAACCATCTTTGATTAACGAGCTAGTCAAGTAGAGGCATACCAGTGACGTTTAATTTGTCTATGTATTCACACAAGTATTATGTTTCCGGATAATACAATTCTAGCATGAATAATAAACATTTATCATGATATAAGGAAATAAAATAATAACATTATTATTGCCTCTAGGGCATATTTCCTTCAGTCTCCCACTTGCACTAGAGTCAATAATCTAGATTACACAGTAATGATTCTAACACCCATGGAGCTTTGGTGCCGATCATGTTTTGCTCGTGGAAGATGCTTAGTCAATGGGTCTGCAACATTCAGATCCATATATATCTTGCAAATCTCTATGTCTCCCACCTGGACTAGATCCCGGATGGAATTGAAGCGTCTCTTGATGTGCTTGGTTCTCTTGTGACATCTGGATTCCTTTGCCAAGGCAATTGCACTAGTATTGTCACAAAAGATTTTCGTTGGACCCGATGCTTAGCTATGACACCTAGATCGGATATGAACTCCTTCATCCAGACTTCTTCGTTTGCTGCTTCCGAAGCAGCTATGTGCTCCGCTTCACATGTAGATCCCGCCACAACGCTTTGTTTAGAATTGCACCAACTGACAGCTCCACCGTTTAATGTAAACACGTATCCGGTGTGCGATTTAGAATCGTCTAGATCAGTGTCAAAGCTTGCATCAACGTAACCATTTACGATGAGCTCTTTGTCTCCTCCATATATGAGAAACATATCCTTAGTCCTTTTCAGGTATTTCAGGATGTTCTTGACCGCTGTCCAGTGATCCACTCCTGGATTACTTTGGTACCTCCCTGCTAGACTTATAGCAAGACACACATCAGGTCTGGTACACAGCATTGCATACATGATAGAGCCTATGGCTGAAGCATAGGGAACATCTTTCATTTTCTCTCTATCTTCTACAGTGGTCGGGCATTGAGTCTTACTCAATTTCACACCTTGTAACACAGGCAAGAATCCTTTCTTTGCTTGATCCATTTTGAACTTTTTCAAAATTTTGTCAAGGTATGTGCTTTGTGAAAGTCCAATTAAGCATCTTGATCCGTCTTTATAGATCTTAATGCCCAATATGTAAGCAGCTTCACCGAGGTCTTTCATTGAAAAACTCTTATTCAAGTATCCCTTTATGCTATCCAGAAATTCTATATCATTTCCGATTAGTAATATGTCATCTACATATAATATCAGAAATGCTACAGAGCTCCCACTCACTTTCTTGTAAATACAGGCTTCTCCAAAAGTCTGTACAAAACCAAATGCTTTGATCACACTATCAAAGCATTTATTCCAACTCTGAGAGGCTTGCACCAGTCCATAAATGGATCGCTGGAGCTTACACACTTTGTTAGCTCCCTTTGGATCGACAAAACCTTCCGGCTGCATCATATACAACTCTTCTTCCAGAAATCCATTCAGGAATGCAGTTTTGACATCCATCTACCAAATTTCATAATCATAAAATGCGACAATTGCTAACATGATTCGGACAGACTTAAGCATCGCTACGGGTGAGAAGGTCTCATCGTAGTCAATCCCTTGAACTTGTCGAAAACCTTTTGCGACAATTCGAGCTTTGTAGATAGTAACATTACCGTCAGCGTCAGTCTTCTTCTTAAAGATCCATTTATTCTCAATTGCTTGCCGATCATTGGGCAAGTCAACCAAAGTCCATACTTTGTTCTCATACATGGATCCCATCTCAGATTTCATGGCTTCAAGCCATTTTGAGGAATCTGGGCTCACCATCGCTTCTCCATAGTTCGTAGGTTCATCATGATCTAGTAGCATGATTTCCAGAACAGGATTACCGTACCACTCTGGTGCGGACCTTACTCTGGTTGATCTATGAGGTTCAGTAGTATCTTGTTCTGATGTTTCATGATCATCATCATTAGCTTCCTCACTAATTGGTGTAGGTGTCATAGAAACTGGTTTCTGTGATGTGCTACTTTCCAATAAGGGAGCAGGTACAGTTACCTCATCAAGTTCTACTTTCCTCCCACTCACTTCTTTCGAGAGAAACTCCTTCTCTAGAAACTTTCCGAATTTAGCGAAAAAAGTTTTGCCTTCGGATCTGTGATAGAAGGTGTATCCAATAGTTTCCTTTGGATATCCTATGAAGACACATTTCTCCGATTTGGGTTCGAGCTTACCAGGTTGAAGCTTTTTCACATAAGCATCACAACCCCAAACTTTCAGAAACGACAACTTTGGTTTCTTGCCAAACCACAGTTCATAAGGCGTCGTCTCAACGGATTTTGATGGTGCCCTATTTAACGTGAATGCGGCCGTCTCTAGAGCATAACCCCAAAACGATAGCGGTAAATCAGTAAGAGACATCATAGATCGCACCATCTCAAGTAAAGTACGATTACGACGTTCGGACACACCATTACGTTGTGGTGTTCCGGGTGGCGTGAGTTGTGAAACTGTTCCGCATTGTTTCAAATGTACACCAAACTCGTAACTCAAATATTCTCCTCCACGATCAGATCGTAGGAATTTTATTTTCTTGTTACGATGATTTTCAATTTCACTCTGAAATTCTTTGAACTTTTCAAATGTTTGAGACTTATGTTTCATTAAGTAGATATACCCATATCTTCTTAAGTCATCTGTGAAGGTGAGAAAATAACGATATCCGCCACGAGCCTCAATATTCATCGGACCACATACATCTGTATGTATGATTTCCAACAAATCTGTTGCTCTCTCCATAGTACCGGAGAATGGTGTTTTTGTCATCTTACCCATAAGGCACGGTTCGCAAGTACCAAGCGATTCATAATCAAGTGGTTCCAAAAGTCCATCAGTATGGAGTTTCTTCATGCGCTTTACACCGATATGACCCAAACGGCAGTGCCACAAATAAGTTGCACTATCATTATCAACTCTGCATCTTTTGGCTTCAACATTATGAATATGTGTGTCACTACTATCGAGATTTAATAAGAATAGACCACTCTTTAAGGTTGCATGACCATAAAAGATATTACTCATATGAATAGAACAACCATTATTCTCTGATTTAAATGAATAACCGTCTCGCATCGAACAAGATCCAGATATAATGTTCATGCTTAACGCTAGCACCAAATAACAATTATTTAGGTCTAATACTAATCCCGAAGGTAGATGTAGAGGTAGCGTGCCGACCGCGATCACATCGACTTTGGAACCATTTCCCACGCGCATCGTCACCTCGTCCTTAGCCAATCTTCGCTTAATCCGTAGTCCCTGTTTCGAGTTGCAAATGTTAGCAACAAAACCAGTATCAAATACCCAGGTGCTACTGCGAGCATTAGTAAGGTACACATCAATAACATGTATATCACATATACCTTTGTTCACCTTGCCATCCTTCTTATCCGCCAAATACTTGGGGCAGTTCTGCTTCCAGTGACCAGCCTGCTTGCAGTAGAAGCACTCAGTTTCAGGCTTAGGTCCAGGGTCTGCTTGCAGTAGAAGCAACTTGCTTGCTGTTCTTTTTGAAGTTCCCCTTCTTCTTCCCTTTGCCCTTTTTCTTGAAACTAGTGGTCTTGTTGACCATCAACACTTCATGCTCCTTCTTGATTTCTACCTCCGCAGCTTTCAGCATTGCAAAGAGCTCGGGAATAGTCTTATTCATCCCTTGCATATTATAGTTCATCACGAAGCTCTTGTAGCTTGGTGACAGTGATTGGAGAATTCTGTCAATGACGCAATCATCTGGAAGATTAACTCCCAATTGAATCAAGTGATTATTATACCCAGACATTTTGAGTATATGTTCACTGACAGAACTGTTCTCCTCCATCTTGCAGCTATAGAACTTATTGGAGACTTCATATCTCTCAATTCGGGCATTTGCTTGAAATATTAACTTCAACTCCTGGAACATCTCATATGCTCCATGACGTTCAAAACGTCGTTGAAGTCCCGATTCTAAGCCGTAAAGCATGGCACACTGAACTATCGAGTAGTCATCATCTTTGCTCTGTCAGACATTCATAACATCTGGTGTTGCTCCAGCAGCAGGCCTGGCACCCAGCGGTGCTTCCAGGACGTAATTCTTCTGTGCAGCAATGAGGATAATCCTCAATTTACGGACCCATTCCGTGTAATTGCTACCATCATCTTTCAACTTTGCTTTCTCAAGGAACGCATTAAAATTCAACGGAACAACACCACGGTCCATCTATCTACAATCAAACATAAACAAGCAAGATACTATCAGGTACTAAGTTCATGATAAATTTAGGTTCAATTAATCATATTACTAAAGAACTCCCACTTAGATAGACATCCCTCTAATCCTCTAAGTGATTACGTGATCCAAATCAACTAAACCATGTCCAATCATCACGTGAGATGGAGTAGTTTCATTGGTGAACATCACTATGTTGATCATATCTACTATATGATTCACGCTCGACCTTTCGGTCTCCGTGTTCCGAGGCCACATCTGTATATGCTTGGCTCGTCAAGTATAACCTGAGTATTCCACGTGTGCAACTGTTTTGCACCCGTTGTATTTGAACGTAGAGCCTATCACACCCGATCATCACGTGGTGTCTCAGCACGAAGAACTTTCGCAACGGTGCATACTCAGGGAGAACACGTCTTGATAATTAGTGAGAGATCATCTTAAAATGCTACCGTCAATCAAAGCAAGATAAGATGCATAAAAGATAAACATCACATGCAATCAATATAAGTGATATGATATGGCCATCATCATCTTGTGCTTGTGATCTCCATCTTCGAAGCACCGTCGTGATCACCATCGTCATCGACGCGACACCTTGATCACCATCGTAGCATCGTTGTCGTCTTTCCAATCTTATGCTTCCACAACTATCGCTACTGCTTAGTGATAAAGTAAAGCATTACAATGCAATTGCATTGCATACAATAAAGCCACAACCATATGGCTCCTGCCAGTTGCTGATAACTTGGTTACAAAACATGATCATCTCATACAATAAAATTTAGCATCATGTCTTGACCATATCACATCACAACATGCCCTGCAAAAACAAGTTAGACGTCCTCTACTTTGTTGTTGCAAGTTTTACGTGGCTGCTACGGGCTTAAGCAAGAACCAATCTTACCTACGCATCAAAACCACAACGATAGTTTGTCAAGTTGGTGCTATTTTAACCTTCGCAAGGACCGGGCGTAGCCACACTTGGTTCAACTAAAGTTGGAGAAACTGTCACCCGCTAGCCACCTTTGTGCAAAGCACGTCGGGAGAACCGGTCTCGCGTAAGCGTACGCGTAATGTCGGTCCGGGCCGCTTCGTCCAACAATACCGCCGAACCAAAGTATGACATGCTGGTAAGCAGTATGACTTATATCGCCCACAACTCACTTGTGTTCTACTCGTGCATATAACATCAACACATAAAACCTAGGCTCGGATGCTACTGTTGGGGAACGTAGTAATTTCAAAAAAATTCCTACGCACACGCAAGATTATGGTGATGCATAGCAACAAGAGGGGAGAGTGTGATCTACGTACCCTTGTAGACCGACAGCGGAAGCGTTAGCACAACACGGTTGATGTAGTCGTACGTCTTCACGGCCCAACCGATCAAGCACCGAAACTACGGCACCTCCGAGTTTTAGCACACGTTCAGCTCGATGACGATCCCCGGACTCCGATCCAGCAAAGTGTCGGGGAAGAGTTCCGTCAGCACGACGGCATGGTGACGATCTTGATGTACTATCGTCGCAGGGCTTCACCTAAGCACCGCTACAATATTATCGAGGATTATGGTGGAAGGGGGCACCGCACACGGCTAAGAATATGATCACGTGGATCAACTTGTGTGTCTAGGGGTGCCCCCTGCCCCCGTATATAAAGGAGCAAGGGGAGGAGGCCGGCCGGCCCTATAGGCGCGCCAAGGAGGAGTCCTCCTCCTAGTAGGAGTAGGACTCCTACTAGGAGGGGGAAGGAAGTGGGGAGGGAGAAGGAAAGGGGGGCGCCGCCCCCCCTCCTAGTCCAATTCGGATCAGGGGGGAGGAGGCGCGCGGCCCACCCTGGCTGCTCCTTTCTCTCCACTAAGGCCCATATAGCCCATTACTTCTCCTGGTAGGGTTCCGGTAACCCTCCGGCTCTCCGGTTTTCTCCGAAATCACCCGGAACACTTCCGGTGTTCGAATATAGCCGTCCAATATATCAATCTTTATGTCTTGACCATTTCGAGACTCCTCATTATGTCCGTGATCACATCCGGGACTCCGAACTAACTTCGGTACATCAAAACTCATAAACTCATAATATAACCGTCATCGAAACCTTAAGCGTGCGGACCCTACGGGTTCGAGAACAATGTAGACATGACCAAGGCACGTCTCCGGTCAATAACCAATAGCGGAACCTAGATGCTCATATTGGCTCCTACATATTCTACGAATATCTTTATCGGTCAGACTGCATAACAACATACGTTGTTCCCTTTGTCATCGGTATGTTACTTGCCCGAGATTCGATCGTCGGTATCTCAATACCTAGTTCAATCTCGTTACCGGCAAGTCTCTTTACTCGTTTCGTAATACATTATCTCGCAACTAACTCATTAGTTGGAATGCTTGCAAGGCTTATGTGATGTGCATTACCGAGAGGGCCCAGAGATACCTCTCCGACAATCGGAGTGACAAATCCTAATCTCGAAATACGCCAACCCAACATGTACCTTTTGAGACACCTGTAGAGCTCCTTTTGTTGGGGAACGTAGTAATTTCCAAAATTTTCCTACACACACGCAAGATCATGGTGATGCACAGCAACGAGGGGGAGAGTGTTGTCTACGTACCAACGCAGACCGACTGCGGAAGCGATCACACAACGTAGAGGAAGTAGTCGTACGTCTTCTTCCCGATCCGACCGATCCAAGCACCGTTACTCCGGCACCTCCGAGTTCTTAGCACACGTACAGCTCGATGACGATCCCCGGGCTCCGATCCAGTAAAGCTTCGGGGAGGAGTTCCGTCAGCACGACGGCGTGGTGACGATCTTGATGTACTACCGACGCAGGGCTTCGCCTAAGCACTACAACGGTATGATCGAGGTGGAATTTGGTGGCAGGGGGCACCGCACACGGCTAAGGAACGATCTCAAGGATCAACTTGTGTGTTATGGGGTGTCCCCTGCCCCCGTATATAAAGGATGAGAGGGGGAGGGCTGGCCGGCCAAGCTAGGAGGCGCAGGAGGAGTCCTACTCCTACCGGGAGTAGGACTCCTCCCCCCAATCCTATTCCTAATAGGATTCCCCAAAGGGGGAGAGAGAGAGGGTGGCCGGCCCCTTCTCCTAGTCCTAATAGGACTAGGGGGAGGGGGGAGGCGCACAGCCCTTGTGGGCTGCCCTCTCACCTTTCCACTAAAGCCCACGTAGGCCCATTTGGCTCCCGGGGGGTTCCGGTAACCCTCCCGGTAATCCGGTAAAATCCTGATTTTACCCGGAACACTTCCGATGTCCAAACATAGGCTTCCAATATATCAATCTTTATGTCTCGACCATTTCGAGACTCCTCGTCATGTCCGTGATCACATCCGGGACTCCGAACAACCTTCGGTACATCAAAATGCATAAACTCATAATAACTATCATCGTAACGTTAAGCGTGCGGACCCTACGGTTCGAGAACAATGTAGACATGACCGAGACGTGTCTCCGGTCAATAACCAATAGCGGGACCTGGATGCCCATATTGGCTCCTACATATTCTACGAAGATCTTTATCGGTCAGACCGCATAACAACATACATCGTTCCCTTTGTCATCAGTATGTTACTTGCCCGAGATTCGATCGTCGGTATCCAATACCTAGTTCAATCTCGTTACTGGCAAGTCTCTTTACTCGTTCCGTAATACATCATCCCACAACTAACTCATTAGTTGCAATGCTTGCAAGGCTTAAGTGATGTGCATTACCGAGAGGGCCCAGAGATACCTCTCCGACAATCGGAGTGACAAATCCTAATCTCGAAATACGCCAACCCAACATCTACCTTTGGAGACACCTGTAATGCTCCTTTATAATCACCCAGTTACGTTGTGACATTTGGTAGCACCCAAAGTGTTCCTCCGGCAAACGGGAGTTGCATAATCTCATAGTCATAGGAACATGTATAAGTCATGAAGAAAGCAATAGCAACATACTAAACGATCGTGTGCTAAGCTAATGGAATGGGTCATGTCAATCAGATCATTCAACTAATGATGTGACCTCATTAATCAAATAACAACTCTTTTGTCCATGGTTAGGAAACATAACCATCTTTGATTAATGAGCTAGTCAAGTAGAGGCATACTAGTGACACTCTGTTTGTCTATGTATTCACACATGTATTATGTTTCCGGTTAATACAATTCTAGCATGAATAATAAACATTTATCATGATATAAGGAAATAAATAATAACTTTATTATTGCCTCTAGGGCATATTTCCTTCAGTCTCCCACTTGCACTAGAGTCAATAATCTAGTTCACATCGCCATGTGATTTAGCAGCAATAGTTCACATCACCATGTGATTAACACCCATAGTTCACATCGTCATGTGACCAACACTCAAAGGGTTTACTAGAGTCAGTAATCTAGTTCACATCTCTATGTGATTAACACCCAAAGAGTACTAAGGTGTGATCATGTTTTGCTTGTGAGATAATTTTAGTCAACGGGTCTGTCACATTCAGATCCGTAAGTATTTTGCAAAATTCTTTGTCTATAATGCTCTGCACGGAGCTACTCTAGCTAATTGCTCCCACTTTCAATATGTATCCAGATTGAGACTTTAGATTCATCTGGATCAGTGTCAAAAACTTGCATCGACGTAACCCTTTATGACGAACCTTTTTGTCACGTCCATAATCGAGAAACATATCCTTATTTCACTAAGGATAATTATGACCGTTGTCCAGTGATCTACTCCTAGATCACTATTGTACTCCCTTGCCAAATCAGTGCAGGGTATACAATAGATCTGGTACACAACATGGCATACTTTATAGAACCTATGAATGAGGCATAGGGAATGACTTTCATTCTCTTTCTATCTTCTGCCGTGGTCGGGCTTTGAGTCTTTACTCAACTTCACACCTTGTAACATAGGCAAGAAACTTTTTCTTTGACTGTTCCATTTTGAACTACTTCAAAATCTTGTCAAGGTATGTACTTATTGAAAAAACTTATCAAGCGTCTTGATCTATCTCTATAGATCTTGAAGCTCAATATGTAAGCAGCTTTATCGAAGTCTTTCTTTGAAAAACTCCTTTCAAACACTCCTTTTATGCTTTACAGAATAATTCTACATTATTTCCGATCAACAATATGTCATTCACATATACTTATCAGAAATGCTGTAGTGCTCCCACTCACTTTCTTGTAAATACAGGCTTCACCACAAGTCTGTATAAAACTATATGCTTTGATCAACTCATCAAAGCGTATATTCCAACTCCGAGATGTTTGCACCAGTCCACAGATAGATCGCTGGAGCTTGCATATTTAGTTAACACCTTTAGGATCGACAAAACCTTCTAGTTGCATCGTATACAACTCTTCTTTAGCAAATCCATTAAGGAATGCAGTTTTGTTTATCCATTTGCCAGATTTCATAAAATGCGGCAATTGCTAACATGATTCGGACAGACTTAAGCATAGATACGAGTGAGAAAATCTCATCGTAGTCAACACCTTGAACTTGTCGAAAACCTTTTGCGACAATTCTAGCTTTGTAGATAGTAACACTACTATCAGCGTCCGTCTTCCTCTTGAAGATCCATTTTTTTTCTATGGCTTGCCGATCATCGGGCAAGTCAACCAAAGTCCATACTTTGTTCTCATACATGGATCATATCTCAGATTTCATGGCTTCAAGCCACTTTGCGGAATCTGGGCTCACCATCGCTTCTTCATAGTTCGTAGGATCATCATGATCTAGTAGCATGACTTCCAGAATAGGATTACCGTACCACTCTGGCGCGGATCTTACTCTGGTTGATCTACGAGGTTCAGTAGTGTCTTGTTCTGAAGTTTCATGATCATCATCATTAGCTTCCTCACTAACTGGTGTAGGTGTCACAGAAACATTTTTCTGTGATGTACTACTTTCCAATAAGGGAGCAGGTACAGTTACCTCGTCAAGTTCTACTTTCCTCCCACTCACTTCTTTCGAGAGAAACTCCTTCTCCAGAAAGTTTCCGAATTTAGCAACAAAAGTCTTGCCTTCGGATCTGTGATAGAAGGTGTATCCAATAGTTTCCTTTGGATATCCTATGAAGACACACTTCTCCGATTTGAGTTTTTAGCTTATCAGGATGAAACCTTTTCATATAAGCATCGCAGCCCCAAACTTTAAGAAACGACAGCTTAGGTTTCTTGCTAAACCATAGTTCACACGGTGTCGTCTCAATGGATTTAGATGGTGCCCTATTTAACGTGAATGCAGCTGTCTCTAATGCATGATCCCAAAACGATATTGGTAAATCGGTAAGAAACATCATAGATCTCACTATATCTAATAAAGTACGGTTATGACGTTTGGACACACCATTACATTGTGGTGTTCCAGATGGCGTGAGTAGTGAAACTATTTCACATTGTTTTTAACTGAAGACCAAACTCGTAACTCAAATATTTGTCTCCGCAATCAGATCATAGAAACTTTATTTTCTTGTCACGATGATTTTTCACTTCACTCTGAAATTCTTTGAACTTTTCAAATGTTTCAGACTTATGTTTCATCAAGTAGATATACTCATATCTGCTCAAATCATCTGCGAAGATCAGAAAATATGATACCTGTCGCGAGCCTCAATATTCATCGGACCACATACATCAGTATGTATGATTTCCAACAAATCTGTTGCTTGCTTCATTGTTCCGGAGAACGGCGTTTTAGTCATCTTGCCCATAAGGCATGGTTCGCAATCATCAAGTGATTCATAATCAAGTGATTCCAAAAGCCCATCAGCATGGAGTTTCTTCATGCGCTTTACACCAATATGACCTAAACGGCAGTGCCACAAATAAGTTGCACTATCATTATTAACTTTGCATCTTTTGGTTTCAATATTATGAATATGTGTATCACTACGATCGAGATCCAATGAACCATTTTCATTGGTGTGTATGACCACAGAAGGTTTTATTCATGTAAACAGAACAACAATTATTCTCTGATTTTAATGAATAACCATATTGCAATAAACATGATCAAATCATATTCATGCTCAACGCAAAAACCAAATAACACTTATTTAGGTTCAACACTAATCCCGAAAGTATAGGGGAGTGTGCGATGATGATCATATCAATCTTGGAACTACTTCCAACACACATCGTCACTTCACCCTTAACTAGTCTCTGTTTATTCTGCAACTCCTGTTTCGAGTTACTACTCTTAGCAACTGATCCAGTATCAAATACTAAGGGGTTGCTATAAACACTAGTAAAGTACACGTCAATAACATGTATATCAAATATACTTTTGTTCACTTTGCCATCCTTCTTATCCGCCAAATCATTTGGGGTAGTTCCGCTTCCAGTGATCGGTCCCTTTGCAGTATAAGCACTTAGTCTCAGGCTTAGGATCAGACTTGGGTTTCTTCTCCTGAGCAGCAACTCGCTTGCCGTTCTTCTTGAAGTTCCCCTTCTTCCCTCTGCCCTTTTCTTGAAACTAGTGGTCTTGTCTACCATCAACACTTGATGTTTTTCTTGATTTCTACCTTCGTCAATTTCCGCATTACGAAGATCTTGGGAGTCGTTTCCGTTATCCCTTGCATATCATAGTTCATCACGAAGTTCTACTAACTTGGTGATGGTGACTAGAGAATTCTGTCAATCACTATCTTATCTGGAAGACTAACTCCCACTTGATTCAAGTGATTGTAGTACTCAGACAATCTGGGCACATGCTCACTAGTTGAGCGATTCTCCTCCATCTTTTAGCTATAGAACTTGTTGGAGACTTCATATCTCTCAACTCGGGTATTTGCTTGAAATATTAACTTCAACTCCTGGAACATCTCATATGCTCCATGACGTTCAAAACGTCTTTGAAGTCCCGATTCTAAGCCATTAAGCATGGTGCACTAAACTATCAAGTAGTCATCATATTGAGCTAGCCAAACGTTCATAACGTCTGCATCTGCTCCTGCAATAGGTCTTTCACCTAGCGGTGCATCAAGGACATAATTCTTCTGTGCAGCAATGAGGATAAACCTCTGATCACGGATCCAATCCGCATCTTTGCTACTAACATCTTTCAACACAATTTTCTCTAGGAACATATCAAAAATAAACACAGGGAAGCAACAACGCGAGCTATTGATCTACAACATAATTTGCAAAATACTACCAGGACTAAGTTCATGATAAATTTAAGTTCAATTTAATCATATTACTTAAGAACTCCCACTTAGATAGACATCCCTCTAATCCTCTAAGTGATCACGTGATCCAGATCAACTAAACCATAACCGATCATCACGTGAGATGGAGTAGTTTTCAATGGTAAACATCGTTATGTTGATCATATCTACTATATGATTCACGCTCGACCTTTCGGTCTCCGTGTTCCGAGGCCATATCTGTATATGCGTGGCTCGTCAAGTATAACCTGAGTATTCTGCGTGTGCAACTGTTTTGCACCCGTTGTATTTGGACGTAGAGCTTATCACACCCGATCATCACGTGGTGTCTGGGCACGACGAACTTTGGCAACGGTGCATACTCAGGGAGAACACTTCTTGATAATTTAGTGAGAGATCATCTTATAATACTACCGTCAATCAAAGCAAGATAAGATGCATAAAAGATAAACATCACATGCAATCAATATAAGTGATATGATATGGCCATCATCATCTTGTGCTTGTGATCTCCATCTCCGAAGCACCGTCATGATCACCATCGTCACCGGCGCGACACCTTGATCTCCATCGTAGCATCGTTGTCGTCTCGCCAATCTTATGCTTCCACGACTATCACTACCGCTTAGTAATAAAGTAAAGCATTACATCGCGATTGCATTGCATACAATAAAGCGACAACCATATGGCTCCTGCCAGTTGCTGATAACTTGGTTACAAAACATGATCATCTCATACAATAAAATCAGCATCATGCCTTGACCATATCACATCACAACATGCCCTGCAAAAACAAGTTAGACGTCCTCTACTTTGTTGTTGCAAGTTTTACGTGGCTGCTACGGGCTTAAGTAAGAACTCATCTCACCTATGCATCAAAACCACAACGATAGTTCGTCAAATAGACTCCGTTTTAACCTTCTAAAGGACCGGGCGTAGCCACACTTGGTTCAACTAAAGTTGGAGAGACAGTCTTCCGCAAGCCATCTATGTGCAAAGCACGTCGAGGGAACCGGTCTCGCGTAAGAGTACGCGTAAGGTTGGTCCGGATCGTCTCGTCCAACAATATTGCCGAACCAAAGTATGACATGCTGGTAGGCAGTATGACTTGTATCGCCCACAACTCACTTGTGTTCTACTCGTGCAAATAACATCAAACCATAAAACCTAGGCTCGGATGCCACTGTTGGGGAACGTAGTAATTTCCAAAATTTTCCTACACACACGCAAGATCATGGTGATGCACAGCAACGAGGGGGAGAGTGTTGTCTACGTACCAACGCAAACCGACTGCGGAAGCGATCACACAACGTAGAGGAAGTAGTCGTACGTCTTCTTCCCGATCCAAGCACCGTTACTCCGGCACCTCCGAGTTCTTAGCACACGTATAGCTCGATGACGATCCCCGGGCTCCGATCCAGCAAAGCTTCGGGGAGGAGTTCTGTCAGCACGACGGCGTGGTGACGATCTTGATGTACTACCGACGCAGGGCTTCGCCTAAGCACTACAACGGTATGATCGAGGTGGAATTTGGTGGCAGGGGGCACCGCACACGGCTAAGGAACGATCTCAAGGATCAACTTGTGTGTTATGGGGTGTCCCCTGCCCCCGTATATAAAGGATGAGAGGGGGAGGGCTGGCCGGCCAAGCTAGGAGGCGCAGGAGGAGTCCTACTCCTACCGGGAGTAGGACTCCTCCCCCCAATCCCATTCCTAATAGGATTCCCCAAAGGGGGGAGAGAGAGAGGGTGGCCGGCCCCTTCTCCTAGTCCTAATAGGACTAGGGGGAGGGGGAGGCGCACAGCCCTTGTGGGCTGCCCTCTCACCTTTCCACTAAAGCCCACGTAGGCCCATTTGGCTCCCGGGGGGTTCCGGTAACCCTCCCGGTAATCCGGTAAAATCCTGATTTTACCAGGAACACTTCCGATGTCCAAACATAGGCTTCCAATATATCAATCTTTATGTCTCGACCATTTCGAGACTCCTCGTCATGTCCGTGATCACATCCGGGACTCCGAACAACCTTCGGTACATCAAAATGCATAAACTCATAATAACAGTCATCGTAACGTTAAGCGTGCGGACCCTACGGTTCGAGAACAATGTAGACATGACCGAGACGCGTCTCCGGTCAATAACCAATAGCGGGACCTGGATGCCCATATTGGCTCCTACATATTCTACGAAGATCTTTATCGGTCAGACTGCATAACAACATACGTCGTTCCCTTTGTCATCGGTATGTTACTTGCCCGAGATTCGATCGTCGGTATCCAATACCTAGTTCAATCTCGTTACTGGCAAGTCTCTTTACTCGTTCCGTAATACATCATCCCACAACTAACTCATTAGTTGCAAGGCTTGCAAGGCTTAAGTGATGTGCATTACCGAGAGGGCCCAGAGATACCTCTCCGACAATCGGAGTGACAAATCCTAATCTCGAAATACGCCAACCCAACATCTACCTTTGGAGACACATGTAATGCTCCTTTATAATCACCCAGTTACGTTGTGACGTTTGGTAGCACCCAAAGTGTTCCTCCGGCAAACGGGAGTTGCATAATCTCATAGTCATAGGAACATGTATAAGTCATGAAGAAAGCAATAGCAACATACTAAACGATCGTGTGCTAAGCTAATGGAATGGGTCATGTCAATCAGATCATTCAACTAATGATGTGACCTCGTTAATCATATAACAACTCTTTTGTCCATGGTTAGGAAACATAACCATCTTTGATTAACGAGCTAGTCAAGTAGAGGCATACTAGTGACACTCTGTTTGTCTATGTATTCACACATGTATTATGTTTCCGGTTAATACAATTCTAGCATGAATAATAAACATTTATCATGATATAAGGAAATAAATAATAACTTTATTATTGCCTCTAGGGCATATTTCCTTCACCTTTATAATCACCCAGTTACGTTGTGACGTTTGGTAGCACACAAAGTGTTCCTCCGGCAAACGGGAGTTGCATAATCTCATAGTCATAGGAACATGTATAAGTCATAAAGAAAGCAATAGCAACACACTAAATGATCGGGTGCTAAGCTAATGGAATTGGTCATGTCAATCACATCATTCTCCTAATAATGTGATACCGTTAATCAAATGATAACACATGTCTATGGTTAGGAAACATAACCATCTTTGATTAACGAGCTAGTCAAGTAGAGGCATACTAGTGACGTTTAGTTTGTCTATGTATTCACGCAAGTATTATGTTTCCGGATAATACAATTCTAGCATGAATAATAAACATTTATCATGATATAAGGAAATAAAATAATAACATTATTATTGCCTCTAGGGCATATTTCCTTCACCCCTACCCCTGTATATAAAGGAGCAAGGGGGGGTGCGGGCGGCCAGGGCATAGGCGCGCCAGGAGGAGTCCTACTCCCACCGGGAGTAGGACTCCCCCCTTTCCTAGTTGGAATAGGACTTGGGAGGGGGAAAGAAGGAAAGAGGGGGGCGGGCCCCCTCTTGCCCTAAACCAATTCGGTTTGGGCCTTGGGGGGCACGCCCCACACTTCCTTAGCTTCCCTCCTTTTCCACTAAGACCCATGTAGGCCCATTAAGCCCCCGGGGGGTTCCGGTAACCTCCCGGTAATCCGGTAAAATCCCGATTTCACCCGAAACACTTCCGATATCCAAACATAGGCTTCCAATATATCAATCTTCATGTCTCGATCATTTCAAGACTCCTCGTTATGTCCGTGATCATATCCAGGACTCTGAACAGCCTTCGGTATACCAAAACATAAAACTCATAATATAACTATCATCGTAGCGTTAAGCGTGCGGACCCTGCGGGTTCCAGAACTATGTAGACATGACCGAGACACGTCTCCGGTCAATAACCAATAGCGGAACCTGGATGCTCATATTGGATCCCACATATTCTACGAAGATCTTTATCGGTCAGACCGCATAACAACATACGTTGTTCCCTTTGTCATCGGCATGTTACTTGCCCGAGATTCGATCGTTGGTATCTCAATACCTAGTTCAATCTCGTTACTGGCAAGTCTCTTTACTCGTTCCGTAATACATCATCCCGCAACTAACTCATTAGTTGCAATGCTTGCAAGGCTTAAGTGATGTGCATTACCGAGAGGGCCTAGAGATACCTCTCCGACAATCGGAGTGACAAATCCTAATCTCGAAATACACCAACCCAACAAGTACCTTCGGAGACACCTGTAGAGCACCTTTATAATCACCCAGTTACGTTGTGACGTTTGGTAGCACACAAAGTGTTCCTCCGGTAAACGGGAGTTGCATAATCTCATAGTCATAGGAACATGTATAAGTCATAAAGAAAGCAATGGCAACAAACTAAACGATCAAGTGCTAGGCTAACGGAATGGGTCAAGTCAATCACATCATTCTCCTAATGATGTGATCCCGTTAATCAAATGACAACTCATGTCTATGGTTAGGAAACATAACCATCTTTGATCAACGAGCTAGTCAAGTAGAGGCATACTAGTGACACTCTGTTTGTCTATGTATTCACACATGTATTATGTTTCCGGTTAATACAATTCTAGCATGAATAATAAACATTTATCATGATAAGGAAATAAATAATAACTTTATTATTTCCTCTAGGGCATATTTCCTTCACCCCTCACATAGAGGAGAAAGTGATTGGTGGAAATGTGGATCTAGATCTCCTCTCTCTTTTCCCTCAAAAACTAGCAAGAATCCATGAAGGGACTGAGAGTTAGCAAGCTCGAAGAAGGTCAACAATGGGGGAAGAACACGAGCTCAAAGGATAAGGTTCATTGGGGAAGAAGACCCCCTTTTATAGGTGGGAAAAAAATCCAACCGTTATGCTCATAGCCCGCACCGAGCGGTACTACCGCTAGGGCGGTAGTAGCCCTTTGAAACACAACAGTGAGGAGGCAAAAATGCCAGAAACCGTCGGAGCGGTAGTACCGCTTGACCTCACGGTACTACCGCTAGGGGTAGCGGTACTACTGCTACGGGTAGCGGTACTACTGCTTGCGAGCGGTACTAAAAAATTACATTCGTGCCTACCACCACTGGACCTGTGACGAGTTTTTGGTCCCAAGCGGAAGTAGCCGCGGTAGTACTGCTCCAAGCGGTATTACCGCTCCCAAGAGCGATAGTAAAAAATTACATCCGCTCCTGTCCGTGGTAGTACCGCTGCAGCCTTTTCAGAACACCAAAACTGACACAACTTCTGCAAACGAACTCCGAATTCGATGAAACCAAGTTTGTTGGAAAGCTAGCGACAAGGGCTAACACAATCTTGATAGAAATACCAATCAGAGCAAATGATAAAAGGCCCAAAATAAAATGGTGAGAACCCTTCCTCGGATAAGACCGATAAAACCTCCAACACCGAAAACATCATAGAAGACGCATGCAAACTCCGTTTTCGATGAACTCAAGCTTGTCATCAAGATGACCATAAGCTCTAAGACTCACAAAGAGAACCAAACAATAACCAAGAAACATGATGCAAGGATGCAATGGTTTGAGCTCTCGACGAATGATACAATCAAGCTAATCACTTGAGATCCCCCCTTGATAGTACGGCTATCGATCCTATAACCCGGTCTCCCAACTAGCACCATGAGACCGGTAAAATAGAAAACCTATCAAGGGCAAACCTTTGCCTTGCACATGATCCACTTGAGCTAGATGATGACGATCTTGTCCTCCTCAAGATGGACCACCTTTCTTGATTGCGTTGGGTCGATGGAGACTAGATGATTGCTCCCCCATACTCCACTATGGGTGAGCCACTCTTCGGCACATCTTCACAAGTCCATTGACACCACAATGGATGGCAAGCTTCAAGTACTTGATCTCTTCGTGATGCTCCACTTGAACTTGCACACGGCAATCTTGATGACGATCACCACTTGATGTCATCTTTTCCATGGGTTGTATGATATCTTCCTCTTGACGCAAGCCCATGGACACGTACCTAACCCCACATAGACTCTCACATAGACCATGGGTTAGTACACAAAGTGCAATGGACAATGCTTACCATACCATGGGATCACTTGATCCCTCTTGGTACATCTTCTATGCTTTGTGAGTTGATCAACTTGATTCACTCTTGACTTAGTCTTGATCAACCTTGAATCTTTCCAACTCTCTTTGTTTGGATGATGTCTTGAAGGTAAACATGAATGATCACACAATCTTCTTCTTCAAGACATGCTTGCAATAAGCTCAACACTCACATGACCAATCTTTGGATAATTCCTTTGGTCAACCCATAAACTCCTTGAAACCAACACATGGACTTCAAGAAATTCCTATGAAAAAATCCTTCAAATATAACTCAATGCAACCATTAGTCCATAGAGAATGTCATCAATTACCAAAACCACACATGGGGGCACTGCATGTCCTTTCAATGTCCCCCATTTTGGTAATTGACGACAATCACTTTCAAGAGAGTTTATATAAGGAATTATGCATCACCTTGCAATGCAACAACCAATAATGCATGCGTAGGAGATGTGTATGCTTAGGAACAAACTAAAGCCAGAAGAGACAACTCTCTAAACTTCTCCACAAAACTCTCTGAAACTTCTCCCCCATTGGCATCGATTGCCAAAATGGGCTAAAAGATTAGAAGGCCAATATAAAATGTGTTCCTCCATAAATTGTGTATTTCTCAACAAGAGAGCGGAATGCAATACACATATCCAACGATAAATACTTGGAGGAAGACAAACTATATTGAGGCCCAAAGATTGCAAAAGGAAGATATGCCACAAAGACATAACAAAGAGAGAAATGAGCAATCAAGCAATCAAAAGATGCCTATTGAAGCAAGCTATCAAAAGATACCAATTGAACCAACTAGGCCAATCATCCTATGAGCCATGAACAAAGGATATTAAGATATGAGCAGAGGAGTGTTCTAAAGAAACTAGAGAAGCTCGCATGATTTGTGCACAAATAAGAATTTTTGTATAAGGATACAAAGTGCACAAAATAGGATCATAGCACCCCCAAAATCAATACAAACTCACAACAAGTGTAAGTGAGCATGTGGGAAACAAAGCCTAGCACAAGAAACAAACACATGGTTGAGCAACATATAAAAGAGCAACTTAAGAGTAGGCTCAACCAAAATGATGTGAGTGAGTCATGGCAAAGCACTTGAGAAGACTAAAATAAGGATGAGCATGAAGCATCAACATAGTCTTGGATAAAAGATATACACGGTGCATGCCATTCCTTCCCACACATACCCACTAGCAAATGGGTTCACAAGCTCACTAAAAAGATAACAACAAAGCTTGCGACAACCCATGGTGAAGATAGAATATGAAAGCCTCATCAAGACGAGGGATACCAATTAAGATGGCAAAAGCCTCGTAGAGATAAGCATGAGGAAAATAATCTTCACCACATAAGAGTGCATCAAGATGCAACGAAATAAGACACGCACTCAAGGAAAAAGCTTTCATGAAGCCACCAAAGAAATAACATAAGAAAGATAAGGTGTACGTGAAAGAAAGGATATCAACTAGATATGCAACTTCTCTCAAGTGTATAAGATTCTAGGTAGACGAAATCATGATGATATATATCTACAAAAAAGGATGTACACCCGAAATAGTTACCACACGAGGAACAAGATATCCAAAGGGAGATCATACATATACCAATAAGATATTTGCTTGGAAGCATAGCACATGGCTAGATATGGTCTTATTATATATAAATGAAGTCCACACACGAACAACAAAGACATCACAACTAGCAACAAGAGATCATTGTTGGGATGCTTTGAGAAAGGAAACAAGTATCACAAGAATGAATGAATACCATGCCATGATACAACCTACACAAGGTTGATGCAAGAAATGGGTGCATGAAGAATATGAAGATACTTGTTACCGAGTTAATATTGGAAGGATGTAGTAGATACCAATTGAAGGTAGATAATAGTTCATTGATCATCCTAGCTCGACTCCAATAAGCACATGATGACAACACCTTCCTTGTGAGTGAGCCGAGCATCCAATGTATCTCCAATTGTTTGTAGAACAACAACACAAACAAAATGGTACCCAAACTCATTGGGACCAAAGAGTTAGAGAACCAACAATACATAGGACAAACTCCACATAAAAATGTGTGTATAGATACGAAAATGAATTTCATGCACATCTCATCCAATTTGAGACTTGGTGGAGTTTCCCCTATATATTGGGTCGAAGAAAGAAAGCATGCCAAAGATACTACACGAAGTTAATATGCATGCTCAAGACTTTCAAGAAGATACCAAATGACAAAGTAATACCAAGTGAAGAAAAGATACTAAATGAATAAATCATCACTTGGAGGATATCAATAAAAGATACATCAAGGAATGAGATATCCATTGATACCCACTAAATAAAAGATATCAAACCCCCAAAAGAGAGATGGTTCCAAACAAACCAAGCTCTCTACAAAGTTTCATGATGGCACAAAGTACCCAAAAGAAACGACTTGCCTTCCACCGACACACACTTGATAAGGATCACAAGATGAGTGTTTTTATAGAAAATAGGATAGCTCCCCCAAGACTAGTGCATTATAGAGAAATTGCATTTGAATACAAAATGCACAAGGTGGGATCACCACTTTCACTATATCTAGAAAACACTAGACAAGATCAAGAAATAAACAAGATCCACAAGTGGTATGGAAGACAAAGGGAGTTGATACAATCCTTGGTAAGAGAAAAGGCAAATAAAAAGCAAAAGCCAATGTAAAGATGATCAATAAATTCTACCACAAAAGTGAGTACCAATTGTCAAAAGACAAGAAGTAAATGGAAATAATTCCCGGTGGTAGATAGCAAGGATATCCGACATCATCTTTACACCAAACAAAAAGCAAATTGCAACTTGTAGAGCTAACATGCCACCTAGGAACAAGATAATTTACAATATCAACTCTAGATGACAATATCTCAAATGTACACATTTTCTAGGCTAGTAATATACACATAGCATATTACTCCCCCATAATGTGATACCAATTAAAGATAGACAAGAGGCAATTAAAGGATCCAACAAGAGATAATTAATGGACTATTTAGAATTTGAATTTCTCATGAGAATACATACCACATAGCGACTAGATAATCTTGAAATATCAATACTAGATGGTATTACTCATGTACACACATATATAGGATTGTGAGGTGCACAAAGCACATCACTCCCCCATAATGGGATATTCCATTAATCTCTCACAAGAGCCAACTAAGAAATAAAAAAGATGCAAAAAGGCTCAATGCATGACACACACATACATGATGTGCAAACCAACACACACATACTTGATTGCTCAAGATAATCAAGTTGGAAGCACAACATATACAAACACATGAAAGGAACGAAACCAAACATGCAAAGGGGTAAGTAGCTATCAATGTAAACACTTTAAGCACGAGCTACCGCAAGGAGGAACATTGGATATAAGATAGAAACTTGATAATCCGAATGACTTGGCTTGAGACAATTAGAATGATGAAGTCCCCTTAATTCTTCATAAAGTAGCCAAGTCTCCAATGCCCTCCAACAACACCTATTTATCAATTTTGAGCTAGTTGGTCCCCAACCAAGTTGGGTCCTAAGAGGTTAGTCACAATAGGCTTGGCTACCCAAATGGTTCTTTGCTTCAAACCACTTTGAGTACCAACAAACTTGGCAACCACATTGCCAACCTTATCCTTCCCAAGAGAATAGATATCATCAATAATTATTGGGTTGGATAAGTTACCACTAGTGCATGAAGAAGCGAGGTGACCTTTCTCACGACATAGGTAGCAACATCTGCTCTTCACTTTCTTCTCACTTGATTTCTCAAATTGAGAAGCATTAGCTTGAGTCTTCTTGGGAAGAGGCCTTTCTTCAAATTGAGGTTGAGCATGAGAATGCACTTGTAGCCGGTTCCCTTGTTGCTTGTCACTAATGGCCTTCTTATTCAATGGGCAAGATCTAACATGGTGCCCTTCAATTTTGCACTTGAAGCAAATAATCTTGGCCGAACTCTTGACTAGTTTTTGGCCCTTCTTGTTGTTGCTCTTGGAATTCTTCTTCTTATTGGAGTTGAATCCAAGTCCACCTTTGTCATTGGGGGATTTTTGTACACTCAAGATATTGTTGAGTGTGGCATTCCCTTCATGACACTTTTCCAAATATTTCTTCAAATAAGTGACTTGGGCCTTGAGCTCTTTGATTTCCTCTACATGGTTAGTCTCAACACAAGCACTAGAGGAAGCATAAGCTTCATCTTTAGAGCAACAAGGCAAGGAAAGCAATTCATCACAATATGTACCAATGTTATGCATGGATGAATCACGAGGACTAGCACAAGGCAATATAGCATTTTGAATAAAAGTAGTGCTAGTATCCACATGAGGCTCACTAGATGTTGCCTTAGCAATCATGGCCTCATGAGCTAACTTTAGCACATTATGGGATACTAGAAGATCATCATAAGAGCTTGTGAGCTTTACATGATTTTCTTCCAACATCCCATAATTGCTAGATAGCAACTCAAGTTGAGACCTTAGCTCAACATTCTCCTTCAATATGGATGCTTCACAAGAGATAGAGTTAGTAGCACAAGCATCATCATTAGCAACAAGAGGAGAAGACAACTTCGCAAGCTCTTTTGAATATGAAGCTTTAAGTTGAGCATGAGACTTGGTGAGTTTGATGAGCTCACTCTTAATGACCCTTGAGCCATTTTCGAGGTGCTCAAAGTCCTCAAGGAGTTTAGCATGCGCAACTTCAAGCTCCTCATTTTTAGTTTCAAAATCATTGGCCACCTCAAGAGCTCTATCACGAGATTCCCTCACTCTAGATAATTCTAGAGCAAAAGTCTCCTCAAGAGATTCCTTGGTGGTTTGTTCAAGTTCAAGAGCTTGAGAGAGGTCCACAATCTCATTAGCATAGTCACGCTCATGACCTTCCATTTTCTCAATGGTGACCTCATACTCCTCGAGATGAGATTCCAACTCCTCAATATACTTCTTGCCCTCAATGGCAATGGACATAATTTCCATGAAGTTGGAACGAGCAATTTTATTTTTATGAAGAGCTTTAAAAACCATTTCCCCTTTCATTTTTAAGGAGGTAACATTATCATTCTCTTCATCATAATCAACATCATCATCATTCTTGCCATCATCAATATCATCACAAGATATATTGGGATTCAAAGTGGGAGATACCTTTGAAGCCTTAGCCATAAGGCAAAATGCAATAGATGATGATTTAGGATCCCTTGAAGCACCATCCAAGACCACATCTTGTTCCATGGAGTGTTGGGTTTCCTCTACATTGTTAGCACAACAACTCGAGAAAATAGATACATTTTTATCATGGCAACAAGACATAGCAAGCATATCATCATGAGATTTGAGTAAGCAATTTCTACACGATATGCAAGGACTACCAACACGAGCATGTGAAACATGTAAGGTGCTCGAAGTGTTAAAGTCCAAATAAGGACCATTGCAATAAGATAGTGATGAAGAATCACCAAGAACAAGCACACTATCATCATTGCAATGACCACCACTACTCACCCTAGCATTACCTTGTGGCAATCCACATGTAGGTGAAGTAGAAGAAGTTGAGAAGGCAACACGGCCAGAGGTGGAGGGAGAACAATCATCCCCACAAATCTTGGACACACTATATTTATCTTGAAGCTTTGTCCACAACTCATGAGCATCCCGGTACGACATGAGTTGAAATATAACTACATTGCTCAAAGCATAAAAAAGCACATTATAAGCTTGAGCATTGAGATAAGAATTTTTATCATCCTCTAAAGATAATCTTTGGGGATCCTTTGGAGGAGAAAACCCCATATCTACAATTCGCTCTGAATTTGGGTCCATGACCCTAAAGAGATTAAGCATGCGAATTACCCAAACATCAAAATTTGTGCCATCAAAACTAAGAGTGTTAGAGAATCCTAATCCCCTAGTCGACATCTTTACTCTCTAGGCGATTAAGCCTAACAAAGAGAGATGAGGCTCTGATACCAATTGAAAGATCATGGATGTCGCCTAGAGGGGGGGGGGGGGTGAATAGGCGTTTTAAAATAATTACGGTTTAGGCTTGAACAAATGCGGAATAAACCTAGCGGTTAATTTGTCAAGCACAAAAACCTACAACAACTAGGCTCACCTATGTGCACCAACAACTTATGCTAAGCAAAATAAACTACTAGGTGATATCAAGATATATGACAAGAAACAATATGGCTATCACAAAGTAAAGTGCATAAGTAGAGAGCTCGGGTAAGAGATAACCGAGGCACGCGGAGACGACTATGTATCCCGAAGTTCACACCCTTGCGGATGCTAATCTCCGTTTGGAGAGGTGTGGAGGCACAATGCTCCCCAAGAAGCCACTAGGGCCACCATAATCTCCTCACGCCCTCGCACAATGCAAGATGTTGTGATTCCACTAAGGGACCCTTGAGGGCGGTCACCAAACCCGTACAAATGGCAACCCTTGGGCGGTCACCGAACCTGTACACTTTGGCAACCCTTGGGGGCGGTCACCGGTACCCGTCAAATTGCCCGGGGCAATCTCCACAACCTAATTGGAGACCCCGACGCTTGCCCGGAGCTTTACACCACAATGATTAAGCTCCGAACAACACCAACCGTCTAGGGCACCAAGGCACCCAAGAGGAACAAGCTCTAGGGTGCCCAAACACCCAAGAGTAATTAGCTTCTCAAACTTCACTTCCACGTATCACCGTGGAGAACTCAAACCGATGCACCAAATGCAATGGCAAGGGCACACGGAGTGCCCAAGTCCTTCTCTCTCAAATCCCACCGAAACAACTAATGCTACGGAGGACAATGAGAGGAAGAACAAGAAGAAGAACACTAAGAACTCCAAGATCTAGATCCAAGGGGTTCCCCTCACATAGAGGAGAAAGTGACTGGTGGAAATGTGGATCTAGATCTCCTCTCTCTTTTCCCTCAAAAACTAGCAAGAATCTATGGAGGGATTGAGAGTTAGCAAGCTCGAAGAAGGTCAACAATGGGGGAAGAACACGAGCTCAAAGGATAAGGTTCATTGGGGAAGAAGACCCCCTTTTATAGATGAGGAAAAATCCAACCATTATGCTCACAGTCCGCACCGAGCGGTACTACCGCTCCAAGGAGCGGTACTACCGCTAGGGCGGTAGTAGCCCTTTGAAACACAACGGTGAGGAGGCAAAAAAGCCAGAAGAACCATCGGAGCGGTAGTACCGCTTGACCTCACGATACTACCGCTAGGGGTAGCGGTACTACTGCTTGCGAGCGGTACTAAAAAATTACATCCGTGCCTACCACCGCTGGACTTGTGATGAGTTTTTGGTCCCAAGTGGAAATAGCCACGGAAGTAGCCGCGGTAGTACTACTCCAAGCGGTAGTACCGCTCCCAAGAGCGGTAGTACCACTCCCAAGAGCGGTAGTAAAAAACTACATCCGCTCCTGTCCGCGGTAGTACCGCTGCAGCCTTTTCAGAACACCAAAACTGACACAACTTCTGCAAACGGACTCCGAATTCGACGAAACCAAGTTTGTTGGAAAGCTAGAGACAAGGGCTAAAACAATATTGATAGGAATACTAATAAGAAGCAAATGAGAAAAGGCCCAAAATAAAATGGTGAGAACTCTTCCTCAGATAAGACCGGTAAAACCTCCAACACCGAAAACATCATAGAAGATGCACACAAACTCCGTTTTCGATGAACTCAAGCTTGTCATCAAGATGAACATAAGCTCTAAGACTTACAAAGATAACCAAATAATAACCAAGAAACATGATGCAAGGATGCAATGGTTTGAGCTCTCGACGAACGATACGATCAAGCTACTCACTTGAGAGCCTCCCTTGATAGTACGGCTATCGATCCTATAACCCGGTCTCCCAACTAGCACCATGAGACCGGTAAAATAGAAAACCTATCAAGGGCAAACCTTTGCCTTGCACATGATCCACTTGAGCTAGATGATGACGATCTTGTCCTCCTCAAGATGGAGACTAGATGATTGCTCCCCCATACTCCACTATGGGTGAGCCACTCTTCGGCACATCTTCACAAGTCCATTGACACCACAATGGATGGCAGGCTTCAAGTACTTGATCTCTTTGTGATGCTCCACTTGAACTTGCACACGGCAATCTTGATGACGATCACCACTTGATGTCATCTTTTCCATGGGTTGTATGATATCTTCCTCTTGACGCAAGCCCATGGACACGTACCTAACCCCACATAGACTCTCACATAGACCATGGGTTAGTACACAAAGTGCAATAGACAATGCTTACCATACCATGGGATCACTTGATCCCTCTCGGTACATCTTCTACGCTTTGTGAGTTGATCAACTTGATTCACTCTTGACTTAGTCTTGATCAACCTTGAATCTTTCCAACTCTCTTCGTTTGGATGATGTCTTGAAGGTAAACATGAATGATCACACAATCTTCTTCTTCTTCAAGACATGCTTGCAATAAGCTCAACACTCACATGACCAATCTTTGGATAATTCCTTTGGTCAACCCATAAACTCCTTGAAACCAACACATGGACTTCAAGAAATTCCTATGGAAAAATCCTTCAAATATAACTCAATGCAACCATTAGTCCATAGGGAATGTCATCAATTACCAAAACCACACATGGGGGCACCGCATGTCCTTTTAGCCTGGTGTGATTGGGATTCACAGAAGTCTTCAGCTTCAACGAGACTTGCCGGAGGGCGCTCAACGAGGAGGACGCCTGCGGAAACAACACCAGCTACACCTGCCGGTACGCCTACCAGTATGGACCGGGGATCAACACCACCGGCTGCATCTCCGCCGAGGAGGTCACCGTCGTCGGGTTGCACATCGCCGGCCGGACGTTGTTCGCCTGTAGCCTCGCCAGCAGGATGCCACTCGACGACGAGTCCGGCATTCTTGGGTTCAGCACGGTGGCACTCGATGGTGACGGGAAGTCGCCACGCACACCTTCCTCGTCAGGAACGTCTCCTCCCACTGAACGGAAGCTCCAAAATAAGACCCAGAAAATACGACCACCAATGCCAATTCTCGGACTTGAATCCTGATAGGTTGGTTCCACAACAAGAAACCTTATCATCTTAGCTACGCTCAGTTCATCATGGTAGATAACCCTCCTCAGCGCTCATTGCGCCACCTAGCAAAAGCAGGCTCATGCGGACGCTGCCCCCCCCCCCATGCGCCGCTTGCTGCGTGTGACTATGTCATGCAGTGAGCCCTAGTGGAGCCTTGCTTCAAGTAACCGCAACTATGGGCCGGCCTGGCATGGAGTACTTCGCCACTTTTTTAGTGTGTTTTCTCATATTCGCATTCATTTTTGCTTTATTTTTTCTTATATTTAGAAATATTCTAACTATATCTATTATAAAACACTTTATACACAAAAATGAAAACAATTAATTGCGTATTTGAAAAATGTTAGTAATGTGTATAAAAAGAAATGTTAATAATGTATACAAAAATTGCACAATGTGAAGGGAAAAAGTAGACATCACAACATATAAATGAAAAATATGTTAATCATGTATTTAAAAAATGATAAACATGTATATAAAAAGTTTCCTAGTGTATGAAAATTTCTAAAATGTGTTCGGAAAAACTAGACATAAAAATATATGTTTTCCAAAATGTTAGTAATGTATTTGAAAAATGTTAAACATGTATTTAGAAAATGTTCCTGATGTACACAAAAAATGTACAATGTGTATGTAAAACACTAGACATAAAAAATATACATTAAAAAAAATTCTAACCATGTCTTTGGAAACTGTTAAATATGTATATAATTTTTTTCTTGAAAATGTAGAATGTGTATAAAAAAGTTTACACTGAAATATATGTTTGGAAAAAAATGTTAACCATACATTTGAAAAAAATGTTCAAAAAGTATAGGCAAAATGTTTTCAGATGTATACGAAATTTTTATACATGTATTTGAAAAAATGTTAAACACGTATAAAAATATGTTCATGTTCTATACCAAAAGAGAAAGAAAAACTGAAGAAAAAATGAAAGAAACAAAGAAAATGAAAGACGTACTGTTATTGGTGATGAAAACAGAGAAAGAAACAAAGAAATAATAGAAAAAGTCAAAAACAACCAAGAAAGAAACAAAGAAAACCGGTGAAAAGCAAAGAAAACTGAAAAAGCAAAAAAACCATGATGAAACAAATAAAAGCAAAAAAAGGAACGAAAAAGTGCAGAAGAAAAACCGGACGAACAACAAAAGAATCTGGAACTTATTTTCCATTTATATGTTCGAATCGAAGCGAACGACAAAGGAGAACTAGCGAACGAAAGAAAAAACACTAAACGGGCTGGCCCAAAAACGACACAGGAGGGAAAAGCTTCACTCAAGACTAGAGCTCCTTCTTGGGCCGACCGCTTGCCTATTTGTTCACTCGGGTAACAGGTCGAAAGTTAACCCCTGGACCAGGTGATCGGTCAACCGTTGACTTTTCAGAAAACAGGAAATTCGTAAAAAAATCACGAATTTGGAAAAAGTTCATAGTTAGAAATTTTCATGAATTTAGTAAAAAAATCATGAAAAATTGAGAACAAATTATGAATTTGAAAAAAGTTTGTGAACTCAAGAAATGTTCACGAATTCGGTAATAGTACATAGAATATGAAAAAGTTCGTGAACTCAAGAAATGTTCGCTAGTTTGGAAAAAAGATTGTGAATCAATTCTTTTTCTAGATTTAAAAAATGATGAATTTGAAAAAAGTTTATGACCTTGAAAAAGTTTACTAATTCAGAAAAGATCACAAGTTTGAGAGAAACTTCACCAGTTTGAAAAGCATTAGGATTTTTAAATGTTTATGAACTTGAAAAGTTTTGTGAATTTGAAAAAGTTAACAAATTTGGAAAAAGTTCATAAAACCTCAAAAAATGTTCATGGATTTGAAAAAGGTTCATAATTTTAAAAATAAGTTCACGAAATGGAAGAATTGTCGCGCATTTGAAAAAGTTTACAAGACGTTGTGGCTCGTTCTGAAATGTTGACAAAAGAATGAAAACAAGAAAGAAGAGGAAAAACGTAAAAGAAAAATGGAAAAAAATAAACTGGAAGAAAGAACAAATGAAAAATACAGAAAGAAAACCGGACATCTTTTTCTGGCTACTTCTACATGATAGATTTAACTCTAAAAATCTTTTGAAGAGAATCCTTTCACTTAGAGTACTATGATTGTGTCTTTTGCAATGACAGCACGGTATAAACTATGAGACATCTTTTCTGGGGTTGTTGCTTCTCCCAAGATTGTTGGAGCAACATTCTCCCCTCAAAGAAGCTTGGCATTTCTGTCATGGATGTTACATTATTGGCACATCAACTGCTTCCCCTTTAGATTGCTATGGAAGTAGTCATCCAGGGCTGCTGGAACATCTGGATCCAAAGGAATGGGAAAGCTTTTAGAAATGAGGTTGCTACTGTGAATTGCTAGGAGTTTAAGCTAAAACGGGATTTAAAGCTGCTGGAGCACAGATCAAAGCAAAGCACTTACTGGTTCCCCTTCGGGATAAGCCCCTCGCCCCTCACGTCGCCCCCGCAGGCGACCTGAGGGGAAAACCCTAGCCGCCGCCCCTCGAGTCTCCTTCTCCCCTTCCCCTCCTCGCCGCCGTCCATAGCGCCGCCGGGTGAAGCCTGGCCGGCTGGGTGGCGGCAGGGCTTCTCCCCATCCTCTCCATCTTGGCTGGCGCGAGACAACGGGATCCATAGGAACGCTGGGCGAACGTGGGGTCCGGCGGCGTGGCGGGCGGGTCTCCCATCGGCGTCGTGCGCGGCGCGGCGGTGGTGACCTGCGTGTCGTGAGGTGGTGGCTGCGTTGGCCTGACCGGTGGTCGCGGGTGCCGCCGGATCCAGATCGGATCCATCTGGATCCTTTCTTCGGACTCCGTCGGCCGCCGCTGGATGGTGATGATCGTCGCTGGCCACGCCGGATCGTTGAATTCGGTGTCTGGAGATCTACAAGGAGTTCTTCTCGATCCTCCTTTCTGGTGGGTTGAGCCCCATGGCTCTTTCATCTTCGCGGGTTTTGGATCGTGGCTTGCCGGATCCGGAGTACATTGAGGTTTGGTGGCTTAGGATGGGAACCGGAGGAAACTTTGGTCGGCGTGTTTGGCCCGGCATCGGCGACGTCACTTGACGCCGTTACCCTTCCTGGAGGTGAAGCCGAGGTCCCCCTATCCACCCCCGAACCCCTCCCGGACGAAAGTCCAAAATTCAGTCTGGATTGGGCGGCGGCGGCGTCCTGCGCGTCGTATCCTCCATGGAGGCGCCGTCTTGGGAGGAACTGCTGTTCGGGGAGAGATGTTGTGGATGGTGGGCTCCGAGTAGCTCCAGCAGTGGCGATGGTGTGGAGGTTGCCAGGTGGTGCGGCGTTGTATCTACCGCGTCATTGACGACGAGTGGTGGCGGCATGGTGCAGCTGCATATCGACGACGTATGCGGCTGGATGGATGAGCGCAGGGTGGTCGAGCTGTCTGGTGCCATGGTGGCGTCGACGGTAGGCCTGGCAAGGTCTGTGCGTCAGTACCTGCTCTGGAGATGGATTGGTGGAAGAAGGCGGCGGCAGCCTCGGTGAGTGCCGGACCGGCGTGTGACCCAGTCCCGGTATGTGGCTTGGATGGGGCATCCGGCATTAGATGTTAGGATTTGGTGCGATGTCTGTTTGGTATTAGGCTCGGACATTCGGTACCACTGCATCAAGGGGATAGGAGTAGCGACAGATGTTGCCTAGATGGTGGCTTTAGGCTTACTGATGTACTACTTTATAAGGTCTTTTGTGCTTAATAATTAATAAAATGGTCGCATATATCGTCCAGATGCAGAGGCCGGGAGTGCATCCTCATTTTTTTTTAAAAGAAAAAACTTACTGGTTCTGCAAGAATGGATTGATGCACATCTAGAATGAACTGCACTAGCAAAATAGCAATTGGACTTTGACCATGGTAGTCACAAGAACTGGCATTGGATAATAAGCTCTGTTTTTTTGTTTTTCATTCCTTTTCCTTCTTCTTTTGTGTACATGTTAGACTTGTTTGATTTATATTAGTGAAAATACCGTAGACCAATAGGTTTGGGCTTAAAAAACGTACTACTACTTGACTGACCGAAACATTTCAAATTTGAGTGAATTCTCCCAAAACTTTTTGTATGAAACTAATGGTCCTATGGTAATTCGACCGTGCAAGGAGGCATATATCAGAATTCAGAGCACCCTTCCATTTTGTTAACTGTGTTGATTAGTAATCAAGCAGATCACACTACAGTAAATCTGGTCGTTAATAAAATTGAGGTAGCTGACGTAGCACAGTATACTTCTAATTGATCAGTAGTCAAGTTTCAGTACTGGTGTTGCAACCAGATGTCTTCCAAGCTCCACTTGTCGTCGCCGGATTCCCCTAATTCAAAGTGGGGGAACACCACAGAGTCGGCGCCGTCGTCGCACGCACGAGCGAGGAGCTCCGACCAGCTCCCGTCGAGCATGTCATCGCTCCTCGCGCTGGCGCTGCCGCACTGGTCGCTGCCTGAGCCTGACCAGTTCGTCGTACTGCCGGCCGTCAAGACAAGCTGGTTCGACGGGAAATGCACCTCGAGAGACACCGATGAACCAGCCGTGCTCGACGTGGTCACCGTCGTCGTCTCAGGCGAATGGCACATGCCGATGCCGCCGCGGCAGGCCGGCGCGACAATAAGAGGGTGGACGGGCGACGCCGCGTGCTCCAGGCTCGGCGCGGGCGTGGCGGCGGCGGCGGCCTGGATCCTCTCGAGGAGGCGGGGCATCCAGAGGTGGCGCATGACGTCCCGGAACTGGCGGCTGTCGACGTCGCACTTGAGCTGCTTGGCGTGCTTCTGCACCCTGGTCCGCCAGTAGTTCTTGATCTCGTTGTCCGTCCGGCCCGGCATCTCCCGCGCGATCCTGGACCAGCGGTTGCCCCACCGGAAGTGGAGCTCCAGGATGAGCAGCTGCTCCTGCGGGGTGAAGTCGCCGCGGCGGACGTCGGGGCGGAGGTAGTTGAGCCACCGGAGCCGGCAGCTCTTCCCCGTGCGCCTCAGCCCCGCGGCGCAGGCCAGCTCGTTCCACCGGCCCTCGCCGTGCTTGGCTATGTGGCCGGCCAGGAGCGCGTCCTCCTCCATCGTCCACGGCCCCCTCCGGAGGTCCACGGCCTCCTGCTCCCCGCTCGCCGCCGGTGCCGCCGGCCAGCCACAAGACCCCATCCAGACGGCGTCCATGCCCGTCGACCCGAAGGAGTCGAAGTGATCCATAGACTGCAGAGTGAGCTAGAGTTGGAAGTGATCTAGAGCTTGAGTATGTCGTTGTTGTTGTCGTTTGTTGGTGCAGGTGCAAGTTCGGATGAGACGAGGAGAGGGGGAGACGGCGGGTTATATAGTGGAGGAAGACGTGTGGGCTGGTCAAAGGAGAATATAGGACATGTGTTTGCCGCAGTAGTGCTACCCAGCCGCAAAACGGAAAGGCATGCTAATGCTGATTTTAAAAGAGAAAAAAGATGCGCGCTCTCGTGTTGTTGGGCAGGATCGGTCGCATAGAAGAATTATTTAAACCCACTTGGGCGACTGCTTGACTGCTGAGAGTTGAACGTTGACCTGACGACTGATGTAGTAGTACTCCTGATGCGTGCAGCGTGCGTGACCTTTGCTTTGGCTACGAAACGAAACTCTCCTTTTTCTTTCGTCTCTATCTGACTTCTTTTCGACGAACTGAGGGTGGCTCTCGAGATCACGTGCACCCTGATGAATAATAACAAATATAAAACAACAACAAAATAATTCCATATTTCTGGTAAACATGTTTGGGTGTTCATTTCTCAGGGGCAAGTTTTTTGTAAAACACAATACAGACGCAGACGCTCATATATACATGCGTATACTCTGGGACACTGCATAGCCATTATCTTTTGCAAAAAAAAAAATCGGTATATCTACTGTACTAGTATGTTAGTGTGACTTTTTAGCGGATTAGATTATATTAGTAATGAAATTTACCGACTTTGATGATGACAATAACTAATGTACCAAGGGCTGATATTTGTGGAACGCCGGCAAGGCGGCAACCGCAACAGACTAGGCCCATCATCTTCTCTTCTTCTTTTGATAAACATAACCTTGAGGGGACCAGGATCCTCTACCGTACGACAGGGTACCGTCCGACCACTAATATGTAGGCCTGCTAGGAACTTGCCCCACATTTCAGTGGCCCAACGGTATGCACCGTATGTCAGGAGAGCTGCTTCCAACCTTTGAGGATGAGACAAAAGAATGGCAACTATTGACAATAATAAGCATCCTCTTATTTGGCGACCGTTTGCTAAAAGGGAGTAGCATTTGTGGACGTTTTGACGACAGTTTTAGTTAGTCAGCAATGGTAGTTTCTTCACACATGTCTTGGCATAAGTGCCACAAATAAGGTGCATTATAAAAGGAAATGAAGGGAGTATAATGTATGGACGTACAGAACAAGAGAAACAAAGAAACGAATGATTCAGCGCCACTTGGGCCTATGTTGGGCTGCTATATTGCTTGTTAATACTACTGGGCCTTATCCTAAGGTTTAGGTTGGCCAATTTGACGAAGCAGAGGAGACAGTGCACATATAGTAACAAAAGAGAAGAAATAGAGACACAAAGGAGCTCAACATAGCGGATTAGATTATATTAGTAATGAAATTTACCGACTTTGATGATGACAATAACTAATGTACCAAGGGCTGATATTTGTGGAACGCCGGCAAGGCGGCAACCGCAACAGACTAAGCCCATCATCTTCTCTTCTTCTTTTGATAAACATAACCTTGAGGGGACCAGGATCCTCTACCGTACGACAGGGTACCGTTCGACCACTAATATGTAGGCCTGCTAGGAACTTGCCCCACATTTCAGTGGCCCAACGGTATGCACCGTATGTCAGGGGAGCTGCTTACAACCTTTGAGGATGAGACAAAAGAATGGCAACTGTTGACAATAATAAGCACCCTCTTATTTGGCGACCGTTTGCTAAAAGGGAGTAGCATTTGTGGACATTTTGACGACAGTTTTAGTTAGTCAGCAATGGTAATTTCTTCACACATGTCTTGGCATAAGTGCCACAAATAAGGTGCACTATAAAAGGGAATGAAGGGAGTATAATGTATGGACGTACAGAACAAGAGAAACAAAGAAAAGAATGATTCAGCGCCACTTGGGCCTATGTTGGGCTGCTATATTGCTTGTTAATACTACTGGGCCTTATCCTAAGGTTTAGGTTGGCCAATTTGACGAAGCAGAGGAGACAGTGCACATATAATAACAAAAGAGAAGAAATAGAGACACAAAGGAGCTCAACATAGCGGATTAGATTATATTAGTAATGAAATTTACCGACTTTGATGATGACAATAACTAATGTACCAAGGGCTGATATTTGTGGAACGCCGGCAAGGCGGCAACCGCAACAGACTAGGCCCATCATCTTCTCTTCTTCTTTTGATAAACATAACCTTGAGGGGACCAGGATCCTCTACCGTACGACAGGGTACCGTTCGACCACTAATATGTAGGCCTGCTAGAAACTTGCCCCACATTTCAGTGACCCAACGGTATGCACCGTATGTCAGGGGAGCTGCTTCCAACCTTTGAGGATGAGACAAAAGAATGGCAACTGTTGACAATAATAAGCACCCTCTTATTTGGCGACCGTTTGCTAAAAGGGAGTAGCATTTGTGGACGTTTTGACGACAGTTTTAGTTAGTCAGCAATGGTAATTTCTTCACACATGTCTTGGCATAAGTGCCACAAATAAGGTGCACTATAAAAGGGAATGAAGGGAGTATAATGTATGGACGTACAGAACAAGAGAAACAAAGAAAAGAATGATTCAGCGCCACTTGGGCCTATGTTGGGCTGCTATATTGCTTGTTAATACTACTGGGCCTTATCCTAAGGTTTAGGTTGGCCAATTTGACGAAGCAGAGGAGACAGTGCACATATAGTAACAAAAGAGAAGAAATAGAGACACAAAGGAGCTCAACATAGCGGATTAGATTATATTAGTAATGAAATTTACCGACTTTGATGATGACAATAACTAATGTACCAAGGGCTGATATTTGTGGAACGCCGGCAAGGCGGCAACCGCAACAGACTAGGTCCATCATCTTCTCTTCTTCTTTTGATAAACATAACCTTGAGGGGACCAGGATCCTCTACCGTACGACATGGTACCGTTCGACCACTAATATGTAGGCCTGCTAGGAACTTGCCCCACATTTCAGTGGCCCAACGGTATGCACCGTATGTCAGGGGAGCTGCTTCCAACCTTTGAGGATGAGACAAAAGAATGGCAACTGTTGACAATAATAAGCACCCTCTTATTTGGCGACCGTTTGCTAAAAGGGAGTAGCATTTGTGGACGTTTTGATGACAGTTTTGGTTAGTCAGCAATGGTAATTTCTTCACACATGTCTTGGCATAAGTGCCACAAATAAGGTGCACTATAAAAGGGAATGAAGGGAGTATAATGTATGGACGTACAGAACAAGAGAAACAAAGAAAAGAATGATTCAGCACCACTTGGGCCTATGTTGGGCTGCTATATTGCTTGTTAATACTACTGGGCCTTATCCTAAGGTTTAGGTTGGCCAATTTGGCGAAGCAGAGGAGACAGCGCACATATAGTAACAAAAGAGAAGAAATAGTGACGAAAGTGGTGGCTCGTGATTCTTGCCACTGCGCTATGGCTGTGTTCAAGTTAGGATAGGACATGCGTGTTGGAAATATGCCCTAGAGGCAATAATAAATAAGTTATTATTATATTTCCTTGTTCATGATAATCGTTTATTATCCATGCTATAATTGTATTGATAGGAAACTCAGATACATGTGTGGATACATAGACAACACCGTGTCCCTAGTAAGCCTCTAGTTGACTAGCTCGTTAATCAATAGATGGTTACGGTTTCCTAACCATGGACATTGGATGTCGTTGATAACGGGATCACATCATTAGGAGAATGATGTGATGGACAAGACCCAATCCTAAGCATAGCACTAGATCGTGTAGTTCGTATGCTAAAGCTTTGCTAATGTCAAGTATCATTTCCTTAGACCATGAGATTGTGCAACTCCCGGATACCGTAGGAGTGCTTTGGGTGTGCCAAACATCACAACGTAACTGGGTGGCTATAAAGGTACATTACAGGTATCTCCGAAAGTGTCTGTTGGGTTGGCACGAATCGAGACTGGGATTTGTCACTCCGTGTAAACGGAGAGGTATCTCTGGGCCCACTCGGTAGGACATCATCATAATGTGCACAGTGTGATCAAGGAGTTGATCACGGGATGATGTGTTATGGAACGAGTAAAGAGACTTGCCGGTAACGAGATTGAACAAGGTATCGGGATACCGACGATCGAATCTCGGGCAAGTATCATACCGATAGACAAAGGGAATTGTATACGGGATTGATTAAGTCCTTGACATCGTGGTTCATCCGATGAGATCATCGTGGAACATGTGGGAGCCAACATGGGTATCCAGATCCCGCTGTTGGTTATTGACCGGAGAACGTCTCGGTCATGTCTGCATGTCTCCCGAACCCGTAGGGTCTACACACTTAAGGTTCGATGACGCTAGGGTTATAAAGGAAGTTAGTATGTGGTTACCGAATGTTGTTCGGAGTCCCGGATGAGATCCCGGACATCACGAGGAGTTCCGGAATGGTCCGGAGGTAAAGATTTATATATGGGAAGTCCTGTTTTGGACACCGGAAGAGTTTCGGGGTTTATCGGTAACGTACCGGGACCACCGGGAGGGTCCCGGGGGTCCACCAAGTGGGGCCACCAACCCCAGAAGGCTGCGTGGGCCAAGTGTGGGAGGGGACCAGCCCCTAGGAGGGCTGGTGCGCCCCCCACAAGGGGCCCAAGGCGCAAGGATGAGTGGGAGGGGGCAAACCCTAGTCCAGTTGGGCCTTAAGGCCCACCTAGTGGGTTCCTTCCCCTCTTTCCCCTCTTGGCCGCCACCCTTGGCCCCATCTAGGGCTGCCGCCCCCCTAGGGGTGGGAAACCCTAGAGGGGGCGCAGCCCTCCCCTTCCCCTATATATATGAGGCCTGGGGGCTGCCCACAACACGCGATTCAATCTCTCTTGGTGCAGCCCTGCGTCTCTTCTTCCTCCTCTTCTGTAGTGCTTGGCGAAGCCCTACAGGATAGCCACGCTCCTCCATCACCACCACGCCGTTGTGCTGCTGCTGGAAGGAGTCTTCCTCATCCTCTCCCTTTCTCCTTGCTGGATCAAGGCATGGGAGACGTCACCGGGCTGTACGTGTGTTGAACACGGAGGTGCCGTCCGTTCGGCACTTGGTCATCGGTGATTTGAATCACGACGAGTACGACTCCATCAACCCCGTTCACTTGAACGCTTCCGCTTAGCGATCTACAAGGGTATGTAGATGCAACTCTTCTTTCTACTCGTTGCTAGTCTCTCCATAGATAGATCTTGGTGATACGTAGGAAAATTTTGAATTTCTGCTACGTTCCCCAACAGTGGCATCATGAGCTAGGTCTATTGCGTAGATTCTATGCACGAGTAGAACACAAAGTAGTTGTGGGCGTTGATTTTGTTCAATATGCTTACCGTTACTAGTCTTATCTTGATTCGGCGGCATCGTGGCATGAAGCGGCCCGGACCGACCTTACACGTACTCTTACGTGAGACTGGTTCCACCGACTAACATGCACTAGTTGCATAAGGTGGCTAGCGGGTGTCTGTCTCTCCCACTTTAGTCGGATCGGATTCGGTGAAAAGGGTCCTTATGAAGGGTAAATAGCAATTGGCATATCACGTTGTGGTCTTTGCGTAGGTAAGAAACGTTCTTGCTAGAAACCCATAGCAGCCACGTAAAACATGCAAACAACAATTAGAGGACGTCTAACTTGTTTTTGCAGGGTATGCCATGTGATGTGATATGGCCAAAGGATGTGTTGAATGATATATGTGATGTATGAGATTGATCATGTTCTTGTAATAGGAATCACGACTTGCATGTCGATGAATATGACAACCGGCAGGAGCCATAGGAGTTGTCTTTATTTATTTATGACCTGCGTGTCAACTTAAACGTCATGTAATTACTTTACTTTATTGCTAACCGTTAGCTGTAGTAGTAGAAGTAATAGATGACGTGACAACTTCAAGAAGACACGATGATGGAGATCATGATGATGGAGATCATGGTGTCATGCCGGTGACGATGATGATCATGGAGCCCCGAAGATGGAGATCAAAAGGAGCAAAGTGATATTGGCCATATCATGTCACTATTTGATTGCATGTGATGTTTATCATGTTTATACATCTTGTTTACTTAGAACAACGGTAGTAAATAAGATGATCCCTTACAACAATTTCAAGAAGTGTTCTCCCCTAACTGTGCACCGTTGCTAAAGTTCGTCATTTCGAAGCACCACGTGATGATCGGGTGTGATAGATTCTAACGTTCACATACAACGGGTGTTGACAAGCCTAGCATGTACAGACATGGCCTCGGAACACATGCAAACACTTAGGTTGACTTGACGAGCCTAGCATGTACAGACATGGCCTCGGAACACAGAAGACCGAAAGGTCGAGCATGAGTCGTATAGAAGATACGATCAACATGAAGATGTTCACCGATGTTGACTAGTCCGTCTCACGTGATGATCGGACATGGCCTAGTTGACTCGGATCATGTAATCACTTAGATGACTAGAGGGATGTCTATCTGAGTGGGAGTTCATAAGATGAACTTAATTATCCTGAACATAGTCAAAAGGATTTTGCAAATTATGTCGTAGCTCACGCTATAGTTCTACTGTTTAGATATGTTCCTAGAGGAAAATTAGTTGAAAGTTGATAGTAGCAATTATGCGGACTAAGTCCGTAAACTGAGGATTGTCCTCATTGCTTCTTAGAAGGCTTATGTCCTTAATGCACCGCTCAGTGTGCTGAACCTCGAACGTCGTCTGTAGATGTTGCGAACATCTGACATACACGTTTTGATAACTACATGATAGTTCAGTTAAACGGTTTAGAGTTGAGGCACCGAAGACGTTTTGAAACGTCGCGAAACATATGAGATGTTTCGAGGGCTGAAATTGGGATTTCAGGCTCGTGCCCACGTCAAGAGGTATAAGACCTCTGACGATTTTCTTAGCCTACAAACTAAGGAGAAAAGCTCAATTGTTGAGCTTGTGCTCAGATTGTCTGAGTACAACAATCATTTGAATCGAGTGGGAGTTGATCTTCCAGATAAGATAGTGATGTTTCTCCGAAGTCATTACCACCAAGCTGCTAGAGCTTCGTGATGAACTATAATATATCAGGGACATATATGATGATCCTTGAGATATTCGTGATGTTTGACACCATGAAAGTAGAAATCAAGAAGAAGCATCAATTGTTGATGGTTAGTGAAACCACTAGTTTCAAGAAGGGCAAGGGCAAGAAGGGATACTTCATGAAACGGCAATTCAGCTGTTGCTCTGGTGAAGAAACCCAAGGTTGAACCCAAACCCGAGACTAAGTGCTTCTGTAATAAGGGGAACAACCACTGGAGCAGAATTACCCTAGATACTTGGTAGATTAGAAGGCTGGCAAGGTCGATAGAAGTATATTGGATATACATTGTGTTGATGTGTACTTTACTAGTACTCCTAGTAGCACCAGGGTATTAGATACCGGTTCGGTTGCTAAGTGTTAGTAACTCGAAATAAAAGCTACGGATTAAATGGAGACTAGCTAAAGGTGAGCTGACGATATGTGTTGGAAGTATTTCCAATGTTGATATGATCAAACATCGCACGCTCCCTCTACCATCGAGATTGGTGTTTGCGTTGAGCATAGACATGATTGGATTATGTCTATCGCAATACGGTTATTCATTTAAGAAGAATAATGGTTACTCTGTTTATTTGAATAATATCTTCAATGGTCTTACACCTAAAATGAATGGTTTATTAAATCTCGATCGTAGTGATACACATGTTCATGCCAAAAGATAGTAATGATAGTACCACCTACTTGTGGCACTGCCACGTAAGTCATATCGGTATAAAACGCATGAGGAAGCTCCATGTTGATGGATCTTTGGGCTCACTCATTTTTGAAAAGTTTGAGCCATGCGAACCATGTCTATTGGTGTATATGCATGAAGAAACTCCATGCAAATGGACCGTTTGGACTCACTTGATTTTGAATCAGTTGAGACATGCAAATCATACCACATGGGCAAGATGACTGAAAGCCTCGGTTTCGGTAAAATGGAACCAGAAAGCAACTTGCTGGAAGTAATACATTTCGATGTGTGCAGTCCAATAAGTGCTGAGGCGTGTAGTGGATATCGTTATGTTCTTACTTCACAGATGATTTGAGTAGGTGTTGAGTATATTTACTTGATGAATCACGAGTCTGAATTATTGAAAGGTTCAAGTAATTTCAGGGAGAAGTTGAAAGATCATCGTGACAAGAGGATAAAAGATCTATGATATGATCATAGAGATGAATATCTGAATTACGAGTTTGGCACTGAATTAAGACATTGTGGAAATTGTTTCACAACTAATACAGCCTGGAACACCATAATGTGATGGTGTGTCCGAACATTATAAACTGCACCCTATTGGATATGATGCATACCATGATGTCTCTTATCAAATTACCATGATAGTTTATGGGTTAGGCATTAGAGACAACCACATTCACTTTAAATGGGGCACCACGTAATTCCGATGAGATGACACCGTATGAACTATGGTTTAGAGAAACCTAAGCTGTCATTTCTTAAAAGTTTGGGGCTGCGACGCTTATGTGAAAAGTTTCAGGCTGATAAGCTCGAACCCAAAGCGGATAAATGCATCTTCATAGGACACCCAAAACAGTTGGGTATACCTCCTGTCTCAGATCCGAAAGCAATAAGGGATTGTTTCTAGAATCGGGTCCTTTCTCGAGAAAAAGTTTCTCTCGAAAGAATTGAGTGGGAGGATGGTGGAGACTTGATGAGGTTATTGAACCGTCTCTTCAACTAGTGTGTGGCAGGGCACAGGAAGTTGTTCCTATGGCACCTACACCAATTGAAGTGGAAGCTTATGATAGTGATCATGAAACTTCAGATCAAGTCACTGCCAAACCTCGTAGGATGACAAGGATGCGTACTACTTCAGAGTGGTACGTAATCCTGTCTTGGAAGTCATGTTGCTAGACAACAATGAACCTACAAGCTATGGAGAAGCGATGGTGGGCCCGGATTCCGATAAATGGCTCGAGGCCATATAATCCGAGAGAGGATCCATGTATGAAAACAAAGTGTAGACTTTGGAAGAACTACTTGATGGTCGTAAGGCTGTTGAGTACAGATGGATTTTAAAAGGAAGACAGATAATGATGGTAAATGTCACCATTAAGAAAGCTCGACTTGTCGTTAAGATGTTTTCCGACAAGTTCAAGGAGTTGACTACGATGAGACTTTCTCACTTGTAGCGATGCTAAGAGTCTGTTGGAATTATATTAGCGATCACTGCATTATTTATGAAATGTTGCAGATGGGATGTCAAAATATTGTTTCCTCGACGATTTTCTTGAGGAAAGGTTGTATGTGATACAACCGGAAGGTTTTGTCAATCCTGAAAGATGCTAATAAGTATGCAAAGCTCCAGCTATCCTTCTGAGGACTGGAGTAAGCATCTCGGAGTTGAAATGTATGCTTTGATGAGATGATCAAAGATTTTGGGTTTATACAAAGTTTATGAGAAACTTGTATTTCCAAAGAAGTGAGTGGGAGCACTATAGAATTTCTGATGAGTATATGTTGTTGACATATTATGGATCAGAAATGATGTAGAATTTCTGGAAAGCATATAGGGTTATTTGGAAAGTGTTTTTCAATTGAAAGCCTGGATTAAGCTACTTGAACATTGAGCATCAAGATCTATAAGGATAGATCAAAACGCTTAATGGTACTTTCAAATGAGCACATACCTTGACTTGATCTTGAAGGTGTTCAAGATGGACCAGTCAAAGAAGGAGTTCTTGCCTGAGTTGTAAGGCATGAAGTTAAGACTTAAAGCTCGACCATGGCAGAATAGAGAGAAAGGACGAAGGTCGTCCCCTATGCTTAATACATAGGCTCTACATTATGCTATGCTGTGTACCGCACCTAAAGTGTGCCTTGCCATGAGTCAGTCAAGGGGTACAAGAGTGATCCAAGAATGGATCACAGGACAGCAGTCAAAGTTATCCTTAGTAACTAGTAGACTAAGGAATTTTTCTCGATTATGGAGGTGGTAAAAGAGTTCGTCGTAAAGGGTTACGTCGATGCAAGCTTAACACCTATCCGGACAGCTCTAAGTAGAGATACCGGATACGTATAATGGAGCAACAATTTAGAATAGCTCCAAGTAGAACAGTTATTTGGAATAACTCCAAATAGAGTGTGGTAGCTGCATCTAGGAGATGACATAGAGATTTGTAAAGCGCACACGGATCTGAAAAGTTCAGACCCGTTGACTAAAACCTCTCTCACAAGCAACATGATCAAACACAGAACTCATTGAGTGCTAATCACATAGTGATGTGAACTAGACTCTTGGGTGTTAGTCACATGAGGATGTGACCTTGAGTGTTAATCACATATCGATGTGAACTGGATTATTGACTCTAGTGCAAGTGGGAGACTGTTGGAAATATGCCCTAGAGGCAATAATAAATAAGTTATTATTATATTTCCTTGTTCATGATAATCGTTTATTATCCATGCTATAATTGTATTGATAGGAAACTCAGATACATGTGTGGATACATAGACAACACCGTGTCCCTAGTAAGCCTCTAGTTGACTAGCTCGTTAATCAATAGATGGTTACGGTTTCCTAACCATGGACATTGGATGTCGTTGATAACGGGATCACATCATTAGGAGAATGATGTGATGGACAAGACCCAATCCTAAGCATAGCACTAGATCGTGTAGTTCGTATGCTAAAGCTTTGCTAATGTCAAGTATCATTTCCTTAGACCATGAGATTGTGCAACTCCCGGATACCGTAGGAGTGCTTTGGGTGTGCCAAATGTCACAACGTAACTGGGTGGCTATAAAGGTACAGTACAGGTATCTCCGAAAGTGTCTGTTGGGTTGGCACGAATCGAGACTGGGATTTGTCACTCCGTGTAAACGGAGAGGTATCTCTGGGCCCACTCGGTAGGACATCATCATAATGTGCACAGTGTGATCAAGGAGTTGATCACGGGATGATGTGTTACGGAACGAGTAAAGAGACTTGCCGGTAACGAGATTGAACAAGGTATCGGGATACCGACGATCGAATCTCGGGCAAGTATCGTACCGATAGACAAAGGGAATTGTATACGGGATTGATTAAGTCCTTGACATCGTGGTTCATCCGATGAGATCATCGTGGAACATGTGGGAGCCAACATGGGTATCCAGATCCCGCTGTTGGTTATTGACCGGAGAACGTCGCGGTCATGTCTGCATGTCTCCCGAACCCGTAGGGTCTACACACTTAAGGTTCGATGACGCTAGGGTTATAAAGGAAGTTAGTATGTGGTTACCGAATGTTGTTCGGAGTCCCGGATGAGATCCCGGACGTCACGAGGAGTTCCGGAATGGTCCGGACGTAAAGATTTATATATGGGAAGTCCTGTTTTGGACACCGGAAGAGTTTCGGGGTTTATCGGTAACGTACCGGGACCACCGGGAGGGTCTCGGGGGTCCACCAAGTGGGGCCACCAACCCCAGAAGGCTGCGTGGGCCAAGTGTGGGAGGGGACCAGCCCCTAGGAGGGCTGGTGCGCCCCCCACAAGGGGCCCAAGGCGCAAGGATGAGTGGGAGGGGGCAAACCCTAGTCCAGTTGGGCCTTAAGGCCCACCTAGTGGGTTCCTTCCCCTCTTTCCCCTCTTGGCCGCCACCCTTGGCCCCATCTAGGGCTGCCGCCCCCCTAGGGGTGGGAAACCCTAGAGGGGGCGCAGCCCTCCCCTTCCCCTATATATATGAGGCCTGGGGGCTGCCCACAACACGCGATTCAATCTCTCTTGGTGCAGCCCTGCGTCTCTTCTTCCTCCTCTTCTGTAGTGCTTGGCGAAGCCCTACAGGATAGCCACGCTCCTCCATCACCACCACGCCGTTGTGCTGCTGCTGGAAGGAGTCTTCCTCATCCTCTCCCTTTCTCCTTGCTGGATCAAGGCATGGGAGACGTCACCGGGCTGTACGTGTGTTGAACACGGAGGTGCCGTCCGTTCGGCACTTGGTCATCGGTGATTTGAATCACGACGAGTACGACTCCATCAACCCCGTTCACTTGAACGCTTCCGCTTAGCGATCTACAAGGGTATGTAGATGCAACTCTTCTTTCTACTCGTTGCTAGTCTCTCCATAGATAGATCTTGGTGATACGTAGGAAAATTTTGAATTTCTGCTACGTTCCCCAACAATGCGAACTACTCGAGAAAAACATCGGGACTTTCTGTTTTCTCCCTTTTTTGTTTGGTTTTTAATTTCTTCTCCGTTTTACTTTTTTTCTTCTCCAATTTTTTGTTGTTTTCTTTTTTCTTCTCCATTTTTCTTTTGTTTGTTTTTGTTTCCACTCTACATTTCTGTATATGGCAAAAATATTTTTTAATAAGTGATCAACATTTTCTGTATACAAGTTCAACATTGTCCGAACGCTTATTCAACATTTTAAAACTTAATCAACATTTTTCAAATACTTGTTTAACATTTTTGAACTACTCGTTCAGCATTTTTAATACTTTGTTCAGCATTTTCGAAATACTTGTTCATTGTTTTAGTACTTATTCAATATTTTTAAACATTCTGTATTACTTATTCAACATTTTTCAAATACTTTTTCCACAATTTTAATACTTATCCAACATTTTAAATACTTGTTCAACATTTTTTAAATTCTTGTTCAACATTTTTTTATACTTATTCTACTTTTTTTCAAATACTTGTTCAATATTTTTCAAATGTATTTTTTAAGATTGTTTTTAAAGTACAAACAAAACTAAAAAAGGAAAGCAAAAAACAAAACAGGAAGGTGCTTCCCACGCGCATGGGCCGGCCCAAATGGTCGCTCGCTTAAGCGAGTCGGAAGTCTTTTTTGTCTTTCCCTTTCTCGTTTATTGTTTTCTCTTTTTTCTTTGTCCAGGTTTGATGAATTGTTTGAAAATACGTAAAATTTTCCTTAAATCGATGAACTGCCTTTTGAATGATGAATTTTTTTCAAATTGATGAACTTTTTTTTTCATATTTGTGAACTTGTTTTCAGATTCGATGAACGTTTTTCAAAAAATCAATGAATTTTTTTTCACATCGAATGAACTTTTTTATAAATTTGATGAACCTTTTTCAGATTCATCGAATTTTTTAAAACATTGTGAACATTTTTTCAAAATTGTGAACTTTTTTTAATTGATAAATTTTTATTTTGCAATTTTTTTCTTATTAATCAATGGTTGATTGGTTTTTTAGGGGTTGTGATCGATGGAAGGAATCGGCGATCGATGGTGCATCGGCGCAAACTTAGGGAACTGGCGCCTAAAGCGCCAATTAGGAGCTCCCAAGACTAGGAGGCACAGAGCAACACCGCCAGCCTTCGATTCAGAGATTTCACTGATTCAACCATCGGTCCACAACATCGAGAAACTAGGGCACATCACCGCGCCACATGCTCGCATCGGCCATCGAAAGCAACCGGCGCATCATCTCATCGCCACGCCGTCGCCGATTGATCTCCTTCACGACTTCGCATGTGGTGTCACGGCGTCCACTGGCGCACAGCCGCACACGCATCTACCATCTAGTAGAGAAGTTGGAAATGGCGGCGGCATGTGCAATTCTCCCACCGTCTAATTTTTCTGCCGAGTCACTGAGTTTTAAATCTTTATTTCTCTGGATTATTAGTTAATCATAGAGGATTATCTTCATTCTCTAATTTTGTTTTGATTAATCTATTGTAGCGTTCAGTCAATTTCGAGTGCAATTTGCATTGGCTTGCTATAAAAATTGTGAAGAAGTGCAAGAAAAATAAGGTGAAACTTATGCATTTAAATTTCTTAATTATGAACATTCAAATTTGTAAGTAAAGGAAAAGACCACCATTTCTCGCTTCCAAAAGGGTGGTCGTGAAGGAAATATACCCTAGATGCAATAATAAAGTTGTTATTTATATTTCCTTATATCATGATAAATGTTTATTATTCATGCTAGAATTGTATTAACCGGAAACTTAGTACATGTGTGAATACATAGACAAATAGAGTGTCACTAGTTTGCCTCTACTTGACTAGCTCGTTGAATCAATGATGGTTATGTTTTCTGACCATAGACATGAGTTATCATTTAATTAACGGGATCACATCATTAGATAATGATGTGATTGACTTGACCCATCTGTTAGCTTAGCATGATGATCATTTAGTTTGTTGCTATCGCTTTCTCCATAACTATACATGTTCCTATGACTATGAGATCATGCAACTCCCGAATACCGGAGGAACACTTTGTGTGCTACCAAACGTCACAACGTAACTGGGTGAAAATAAAGGTGCTCTACAGGTGTCTCCGATGGTGTTTGTTGAGTTAGCATGGATTAAGATTAGGATTTGTCACTCCGATTGTCGGAGAGGTATCTCTGGGCCCTCTCGGTAATGTACATCACAATAAGCCTTGCAAGCAATGTAGCTAATGAGTTAGTTACGGGATGTAGCATTACGTAATGAGTAAAGAGAGTTTCCGATAACGAGATTGAACTAGGTATTGAGATCCCGATGATCGAATCTCGGGCAAGTAACATACCGATGACAAAGGGAACAACGTATACCGTTATGCGGTTTGACCGATAAAGTTCTTCGTAGAATATGTAGGAGCCAATATGAGCATCCAGGTTCCGCTATTGGTTATTGACCGGAGACATGTCTCGGTTATGCCTACATAGTTTTCGAACCCGTAGGCTCCGCACGCTTAACGTTCGGTGATGATCAGTATTATGAGTTTATGTGTTTTGATGTACCGAAGGTAGTTCGAAGTCCCGGATTTGATCACGGACATGACGAGGAGTCTCGTAATGGTCGAGACGTAAAGATCGATATATTGGAAGCCTATATTTGGACATCGGAGTGGTTCCGAGTGGTTCGGACATTTTTCCGGAGTACCGGGAGGTTACTGGAACCCCCCCAGGGAGTATATGGGCCTTATTGGGCCTTAGTGGAATAGAGGAGAGGGAAGAGAAAAGAGGGAGGCGCGCCCCCAAGCCCAATCCGAATTGGGAGGGGGGCCGGCCCCCCTTTCCTTCCTCCCTCTCTCCTCCTTCCTTCCTCTCCTACTCCTACTTGGAAGGGGGGGGGATCCTACTCCTGGAGGGAGTAGGACTCCCCTAGGGCGCGCCATAGAGAGGGCCGGCCCTTCCCCTCCTCCACTCCTTTATATACGGGGGAGGGGGGCACCCCATAGACACACAAGTTGATCACTGATCTTTTAGCCGTGTGCGGTGCCCCCCTCCACCATAATCCACCTCGGTTATATCGTAGCGGTGCTTAGACGAAGCCCTATTCCGGTAGCATCATCATCACTGTCATCACGCCGTCGTGCTGAAGAAACTCTCCCATGAAGCTCTATTGGATCGTGAGTTCGTGGGACGTCATCGAGCTGAACGTGTGCAGATCACGGAGGTGCCGTATCTTCGGTGCTAGATCGGTCCATCGTGAAGACGTATGACTACATCAACCGTGTTGTCACAATGCTTCTGCTTACGGTCTATGAGGGTATGTATACGATAATCTCCCCTCTCGTTGCTATGCATCACCATGATCTTGCGTGTGCGTATGATTTTTTTTGAAATTACTGCGTTTCCCAACAGTGGCATCCGAGCCAGGTTTACGCGTAGATGTCATATGCACGAGTAGAACACAAATGAGTTGTGGGCGTGGGTATATACATATTGCTTGCCGTCACTAGTTGATTCTTGATTCAGCGGCATTGTTGGATGACGCGGCCCAGACCGACATTATGCGTACCCTTATGCGAGACTGGTTCTACCGACGTGATTCGCACACAGGTGGCTAGTGGGTGTCTGTTTCTCCAGCTTTAGTTGAATCAGATTCAATGAACAGGGTTCTTTCGAAAGATCAAAAAGCAATCAATATACCGTGTTGTGGTTTTTGATGCGTAGGTAAGAACGGTTCTTGCTCAGCCCGTAGCAGGCACGTAGAACTTGCAACAACAAAGTAGAGGACGTCTAACTTGTTTTTGCAGGGTATGTTGTGTTGTGATATGGTGCACGTAAAACTTGCAACAACAAAGACCCGATGCTAAATTTTATTGTATGAGATGATCATGTTTTGTAACACTGTTATCGGCAACTGGCAGGAGCCATATGGTTGTCTCTTTATTGTATGAAATGCAATCGCCATGTAATTGCTTTACTTTATCACTAAGCGGTAGCGATAGTCATAGAGGCAATAGTTGGCGAGACAACAATGATTCTTCGATGGAGATCAAGGTGTCAAGCCGGTGATGATGGTGATCATGACGGTGCTTTAGAGATGGAGATCAAAGGCACAAGATGATGATGGCCATATCATATCACTTATATTGATTGCATGTGATGTTTATCCTTTATGCATCTTATTTTGCTTAGTTTGGCGGTAGCATTATAAGATAATCTCTCACTAAATTTCACGGTATAAGTGTTCTCCTTGAGTATGCACCGTTGCTACAGTTCGTCGTGCCGAGACACCACGTGATGATTGCTACCTCTTGAGCACTGCGTTGGTTTTCTCTTGAAGAGGAAAGGGTGATGCAGCAAAGTAGCATAAGTTTTTCCCTCAGTTTTTGAGAACCAAGGTATCAATCCAGTAGGAGACTACACGCAAGTCCCTCGTACATACACAGACAAATAAGAACCTCGCAACCAACGCGATAAAGGGGCTGTCAATCCCTTCACGGTCACTTACGAGAGTGAGATCTGATAGAGATAATAATGATAAGATAAATATTTTTGGTATGATATAGATTGAAAGTAAAGATTGCAAAATAAACGGTGCCAGAAATAACTTGTTGGCGGGAGATTAATATAATGGTGAATAGACCCGGGGGCCATAGGTATCACTAGTGGCTTCTCTCAAGATAGCATAAGATTATGGTGGGTGAACAAATTACTGTCGAGCAATTGATAGAAAAGTGAATAATTATGAGAATATCTAGGCATGATGATGTATACAGGCATCACGTCCGTGACAAGTAGACCGACTCCTGCCTGCATCTACTACTATTACTCCACACATCGACCGCTATCCAGCATGCATCTAGAGTATTAAGTTCATAAGAACAAAGTAACACATTAGATAAGATGACATGATGTAGAGGGATAAACTCAAGCAATATGATATAAACCCCATCTTTTTATCCTCGATGGCGACAATACAATACGTGTCATTTCCCTTTCTGTCACTGGGATCGAGCACCACAAGATTGAACCCAAAGCTAAGCACTTCTCCCTGTTCGCCCACGAACACGTCACCGTGTACCTCCAACACCGAGGGTGATGCACCGCAGCTCACGTCGAAGGAGACCCGCCGAAAGCGCAGTACGTAAGACAATCCGGCGGGCGCTTTTGTAGACCCGAAACCCCACACGCCCAGGAGGGACCCCGTCAGGGCGCGCGGCGGCTATGGGCTGCCCTAGGTCGGCCTGACCGCCCCTAGGACCTTGAGGTTCGCCGCCGTGCAATGAAGAAGAACGAACGAAGAACGAGGAAGAAGAAGAAGAACAAGGGAGAAGGAAAAGTAAAGGTAAAAGATCTAGATAGATTTGTTCGATTGTGTGTTGTTCAATCAGCCGTCACCCCTTAGATATATAAGAGGCGGTTCGATTTCCCGTGCAAAGAAAAGGCTTGGATTCACGTCCAAAACCCTAGTCAAATTCGGATTGGTATTGTCCGAACTTTCCAAAACTGTTCAGTTTAAACTGGCTGCACCTTGCGGGTACTTTTTGTGGTGGTAAACGATCTCGCATGGAAACGAGCGCAAAAGCAATCTTGACCGTTTCGACGAGATAAACAACTTTTATGTTGAACGTTTTTCGATTTGAGGCCATCTTCTAGGCCAAAACGGTCACGCATAACTCCTGTTCGCTCGTGCTACCCATCAGACCTATGTCCGGTGGGGCGCGCCACATCTCGCCTCATGACAAGGCTGCACTCCGATAGCTCTAACTTTTGCATACGAACTGGGATTGTGACAATTTTTATATCAAAATCGACCATTTTCGACTAGACGAAGACAATTCGTGTTGATCATTTTTCCATATGAGGACATATTAATTGGGTTTCAGGCCATTCTTTAATCTGGTGTCAACATGAGCATCTCTGAAGTTGTTATAATTTTTGCATCCGAACTCCGTTTTAGACCATCTTCATATTCATCTTGATCTTCTTGAAGAGAGCCATCTCATAGTGACTTTCAATAGTAAGTTTGAATTACTCTTGACATAGCTTCAAGCCACTCTTTGTAAACGTGCCACTTTTGAGCGTCAACACATGCCCCCCTGTTTTTCGGCAAAGCTAGCGTGCCGAAAAATAACTTGTACCAAGTTTGTTCTAAGGACGATGTCAACACTCCATCGGCCATTTATATGTCCTTAGGATGATAAGTATATATCGACCATGTCTTGTGTGTACTTTCTGATGCAAACTTGGGTGAAACCTTCTCAGCTTCATTAACAATCCAGTGATAAAGTAGCATAGATATGTATCTCAAGGTCATCCTCCGAACCATATTGTTCACCCTTTTGCTAGGATTTTGTAGATAATCGACAATACTTTCTCCAATCTTTACTTTTGCCTGCATAAAAATTTCATTAGTGGCTGAAGCTATGGACTTCGGTTCGGCCTTACCTATGTTGACGAGACTAAGCATCGGCTATTGAGAGAAATGCAATACAACATGATTAACATAGTAGCTGGATGTTTGCTGTGCCAATTCTTTCGAATTGCCATGTCTAAATATATGAATAATTTTAAAGCAAACCAAGGTAAATTTTGCATCTAGACATACCCCAAGATAAACTATGAGTGATTCGTCAAAACATTGATAAACCCTGGATATTTGTTGCACTACTCATAACGAATCACTGAAAGCCTCAGTATGTATAGCATCTATAGCAAGTAAAAGACTCAATCCGAATAACAATGCATATTCAGCTTTCATTAATCGTGAATAAAAATATTCTAAGAGGCACGAGGCTTAAAAAACAGTACCATAAAGAAATATATAAACAACACCAACACTTTGGCCATTGCTACGAATTGAACCATCAAAACATAATCTCCATAGTACTAGAAAGACAAGGCTAATATCAACATTATGCATGTCATTAATCCGATGTTTAGTAATAAAATCAGCTATGATTTGGCCTCTTATAGATCTCAGAGATGCATAAGCCAAATCATATCCAAAAAAAGTATAAGCCCACTAGCCAATTCTGCAACTATGAATTGGCCTATGCAGCATATATTCAATGACATCGGTCACTATGTCCCAACTCCATTCAATCATAATATAGGCATACATATAAATTTCCATGAGCACGTACCTTGTTTCGCTCTCCAATCGAACTAAGGACGATGTTAGAATACTACACGGCCATGTATTGACATACTCTTAGGACGATAGATAAATATTGGCCATTACCATGTAAACTTCATTCAAAACACATACATCCGAAATAAAAAAATGGAATGACAAGTATTTCGGCCCTTTGGATCAGCAACAAACTTGTAGCTAATCAAATGTATAGTTACTTGGTAATACCCTTTCATGACGTAAGAAATTATATTGCATCCATGGATTAAAATAAGCCCATTGAGGGTTACCAATCATACCTGATGACGAATTCCATGGCATAGTTGAAGAATATGGATAATGTGTAGACCAAAGATGTTGAAACCTTCGACTTGGTCCTTCATAGTTTTTACTCTTTTCCTTCTTCACCTTTGCCGCACTTCTTGTAATGGAAGCTTGCACATAATTCTTATTTTGAGCACTTCCTTTGGGAACCCATGCCATGTTCCTTTCTTCAAGTTCTTGTGCACTAAGTTTTTGTAATTTCTTCTTTTGCCAATACGATAAGCTAAACAGGCATCTCGGCTATGATTTTGTTTTGACCAATGGAAATTCCTTTTTGGCCTTGTGCACTCTCAACTTCTTTTCTTCAGATTTGGCACTTCGACTCTCAATAATTGGTTGCTTTGTCTCAAGTTCTTTAGTAGCCAATGTCAACACATTAATTGGCTCTTTTTCATTTGAGATCAAATCTGAAGTTGCACTCTTACGACCCATCTCTTTTAACACGGTAAACTTGCTTGACCACCTCTTTCTTCTTCCTTGAGCTCTGCACTGATTCCTTATGATTGAAACGGTCTTTAACATGTGATTGTTCAAATGTTGATCTTCTCGGAGCTGCATAATATTGGTGAGATGGTCTAAAATAAGATGGAGAATGTGCCCTTGTATCATACCTGTCCCATGAGGAATATGGATCTATATGAGCATAGGGAGGCATCCACGACATTGGCATTGGCAGCCCAAAATAAGGATATGAATATGTTGCATTAAAATTCTCACTTTGCCAATACCGATCCTCATATTTGCGCCTTGGGGGTGATCTTGGTTTCTTTGCATGATTTGGCCGATAAGCATTCTTCTCTTCAATCTTCTTTTGATATTTATCCAATAGTTCAGCGAAGGCGATTTTTGATCTCTTACACTTGTGCTTATTTCGGTCTTTGTTTTCTTTTGGTTTGCTTTCATTGATCATTGGATTTTCTTGCTGCCCCCCAGTCCTTGGCGTCTCCATTGTAACTTCGATGGAATTCTCGCCCTTAAGATTATGTTCATTATGCTCTTCAACAACTTCTTTACTTGAAAGCTTGATCCCATGACCTGCAGTTTTTACCTTCTCTTTAAATGGACCGGCTTGAAGCAGCCGATGCAAAAACTTTTTGCCATCGGGACCAATCGGAATAGACTGGTCATCTCTTGGTATTTCAACACATTTCAATCGTCCTTTTTCAATGGCCGATTTAACTATTTGACGAAACATGTTGCAATCCTCAAAATTATGCGTGGACGAATCATGCTATTTACAATACATTCGTCCTTGGATTGATGGCTTAACATGGTTATCAAGAATTGTAATGTAATTATTTTTCAGCAACAAATCAAATATTTGATCACACATGCTTGAATTGAAGGTATACTTCTTGTTTTCTAGCCGATCTTGTTGCGAGAACGGCTTTGGAGTTAAGCAAACAAATGGTTCAGATTTTGCATCACCCCATTCGGCTATGCATTGTGTTTTGCACTCCATCTCCGATGTCTTTGGATAAGAAACTATACTGGCATCGGTTTGCTCAAAAGATTTTAACCTTGGCTTTAAATTTCTAAAATGAAAATAGCTAGAACATACATGTCTCAATTGAGACCAAGTGTAAGCCAAGTAAGAAATAAGCAGAGCTACCCAATTAGATATGAGCTTTAGATAAAGCAATGGGGAAAGCCTTGGCTGCAATAATTTTTCGCAATAGGTCTTTCTAAATGGTGCAACATGTTGACCGATATGCTTTTTGACAATTTGATTGCTAACAGATAAATTACCCTTCTTCATGGGTCTCTCAATATTTCTTATGAAGATTTTTCTAATATATGCATCAACAACTAAGTCATGACCAAATCTGAAAACAGGTAAATTAATTGCTAGACATAGCTCTTCAAATATGTTGGGAGAGCATGATGGTGGTGTGACTTGAAGAATATCTTGCTCCGCCTTCGAATAGCTCCCCAGTGCCTTGTCATCATCTTTCTCTTGATTTCGTGCATCATTAGTTTGAAGAACTTCATCCACCAAACTTTCTTCGGCCACCTGTTCTTGTTCTTGAAGCTCATCAATTTCTATGGCACGAAACTCATAGGGCAGGAAGTAGGTTCCATTAACTTCAGAAAAATCAAGTATGGCTGTCTTGCTATACTTTCCATGCCCTTTCTCAATGATGTTTGCCTCTTTGGATTTGATGGATTCGGAATATATACTACTTGATTCGGCTTTTTCAACCGAAGCACTTTTAGTTTCCGAATCATCATTCTTTTCACCGGTTATATCAATTGGCAAGGATTCTTTTCTTTGAGCTAATTCCCTATCGATTCTCTCTTGGCGAAGTACTTGCACCTTATCACGCAAAAGCTTTAACTCCCCTCTCAATTTCAGTTAGCTCTAGATTAGTTTGCCCCCAATGCTTTTAGGATCTTTCGGCAATGAAGTGTTAGTGTTGCCGAAATTTTGCAATTGTGTAGGGGGTGTATAATATGCTGCGTACTAGGTGGAGGTGTATGCACTGCTGTATAACCATATGCTCTCTCACCAATACTATCAATTGATGAAGTTTCATCTTCCTGCAAAACTCTAGCCTTTATTGCAGCATAATCAGGAAACAAACCCCTTTTCATATTGTTCAAGGCAAAGAGCACTAATTCTCTTGTTTTGTGCCAAGCTCTTTTTAATGCAGCCACAACCGCTTCTGGAAGGGATTGCTCCGCAATACTTTCAGATTCTTTCAGCAATGATTTGTGAGTGTTGCCGAAACTCTTGAATTGCATAGAGTATGCATTATATGCTACATTATTTTATGACCGCACATGTGTTCTTGTAAAATTTTCACTTATTCGGCTATGACCATGAAGATGCGGGGCCGAATTACGAACATCTGCAGTTGCATACGGTGCTGAAAAATTACTAACATGAGGTGTAGCATATGATGGTTGAGAGTAACTGGCCGAATAGCTAGTAGTAGCATGGCCAATTCTCCCATTCATCGGCAAGGTTGGATTCACATATTGCAAATTAGTTGCCGATGAATAAAAAAGGTGAAACACTTTCTTGTATGCTATTGGAAATTTTAACATGAGGTGTTTCAAATTGATTAACCAAACCCATTATGTTGTTCATCGGCATATGGATTTGTGGGGTTGCTGATGCATGAGAGTTTGGATACATATGTTGTACGTTGCTAAAATCATAAGAATTTGAAGCATGAAGATTTCTTTGCATCGGCCCTTGCGCATAATTAGATGCATGATTGATAAAACTAGGGCTAGCCGATACATTATGCTCATTAGGTGATCTAGCAACAACATATGGATTATTTGCATCTACAAAGGGGAATTGGGTATTCATATTACCTTTGTAGATTGCAGCAACTTGATGACGATCTCTTCGTAGCAAGAATGGGCTGGAGACCATTCAAAGCTTCGTCCCCAGTGGAGTCACCAAAAAGTGTGTTCGCACACGAACACGTCACCGTGCACCTCCAACACCGAGGGTGATGCTCCACAACTCACGTCGAAGGAGACCCGCCGGAAGCGCGGTACGCAAGACAATCCGGCGGGCGCTTTTGTAGACCCGAAACCCCACACACCCGGGAGGGACCCCGTCAGGGCGCGCGGCGGCTATTGGCTGCCCTAGGTCGGCTTGACCGCCCCTAGGGCCTCGAGGTTCGCCGCCCTGCAATGAAGAAGAACGAACGAAGAACGAGGAAGAAGAAGAACAAGGGAGAAGGAAAAGTAAAGGTAAAAGATGTAGATAGATTTGTTCGATTGTGTGTTGTTCAATCGGCCGTCACCCCTTAGATATATAAGAGGCAGCTGGACTTGCCGTGCAAAGAAAAGGCTTGGATTCATGTCCAAAACCCTAGTCAAATTTGGATTGGTATTGTCCGAACTTTCCAAAACTGTTCGGTTTAAACTGGCTGCACCTTGCGGGTACTTTTTGTGGTGGTAAACGATCTCTCATGGAAACGAGCGCAAAAGCAATCTTGACCGTTTTGACGAGACGAACAACTTTCATGTTGAACGTTTTTCAATTTGAGGCCATCTTCTGGGCCAAAACGGTCACGCAGAACACCTGTTCGCTCGCGCTACCCATCAGACCTATGTGTGGTGGGGCGCGCCACATCTCGCCTCGTGACAGGGCTGCACTCCGATAGCTCTAACTTTTGCATACGAACTCGGATTGGGACGATTTTTATATCAAAATCGACTGTTTTCGACCAGACGAAGACAATTCGTGTTGATCATTTTTCCATATGAGGACATCTTAATTGGGTTTCAAGCCATTCTTTAATCTGGTGTCAACATGAGCATCTCTGAAGTTGTTATAACTTTTGCATCCGAACTCCGTTTTAGACCATCTTCATATTCATCTTGATATTCTCGAAGAGAGCCATCTCATAGTGACTTTCAATAGTAAGTTTGAATTACTCTTGACATAGCTTCAAGCCACTCTTTGTAAACATGCCACTTTTGAGCGTCAACACTCCCATTGCAAGAAAGATGAATCTAGTAGGCCAAACCAAACTGATAATTCGAAGAGACTTGTAAAGATAACCAATCATACATAAAAGATTTCAGAGAAGAATCAAATGTTGTTCATAGATAGACTTGATGATAAACCCACAATTCATCGGATCTCGACAAACACACTGCAAAAAGAGTTACATCGAATAGATCTCCAAGAAAATCGAGGAGAACTTTGTATTGAGATTCAAAGAGAGAGAAGAAGCCATCTAGCTAATAGCTATGGACCCGAAGGTCTGAATTAAACTACTCACACATCATCGGAGGGGCCATGGAGTTGATGTAGAGGCCCTCCGTGATCAATGCCCCCTTCGGCGGAGATCCAGAAAAGGCCCCAAGATGGGATCTCTTGGGTACAAAAGGTTGCGACGGTGGAAATAGGTTTTCGTGGTGCTCCTGGATGTTTTCGGGGTATATGAACATATATAGGAGGAAGAAGTAGGTCGGTGGAGCCACGAGGGGCCCACGAGGGGGAGGGCGCTGTTGGGGAACGTAGCAATTTCAAAAAATTTCCTACGCACACGCAAGATCATGGTGATGCATAGCAACGAGAGGGGAGAGTGTTGTCCACATACCCTCGTAGACCGAAAGCAGAAGCATTATAACAACGCAGTTGACGTAGTCGTACGTCTTCACGGCCCGACCGATCAAGCATCGAAACTACGGCACCTCCGATTTCTAGCACAAGTTCAGCTCGATGACGATCCCCGAACTCTGATCCAGCAGAATGTCGGGGAAGAGTTCCATCAGCACGACGGTGTGGTGACGATCTTGATGTTCTACCGTCGCAGGGCTTCGCCTAAGCACCGCTACAATATTATCGAGGATTATGGTGGAGGGGGGCACCGCACACGGCTAAGAGATCAATGATCAATTGTTGTGTCTATGGGGTGCCCCTGCCCCCGTATATAAAGGAGCAAGGGGGAGGAGGTGCGGCCAGGCAAGGGGTGCGCCAGGAGGAGTCCTACTCCTACCAGGAGTAGGACTCCCCCCTTTTCCATGTTGGACTAGGACTTGGGGGGGAAGGAGAGAGAGGGGAAATGAAAGGGGTGGGGGCGCCGCCCCCCTCCTTGTCCAATTCGGACTTTGGGGAGGGGGGAGGGGCGCGCGGCTGCCCCTTGGCCTCCACTCCGCTTCGTCCACTAGGCCCATTAAGGCCCATTAGGTTACCGGGGGGTTCCGGTAACCTCTCGGTACTCCGGTAAAATGCCGATTTCACCCAGAACACTTCCGATGTCCAAACATAGGCTTCCAATATATCAATCTTCATATCTCAACCATTTCGAGACTCCTCGTCATGTCCGTGATCACATCCGGGACTCCGAACAACCTTCGGTACATCAAAACATATAAACTCATAATGAAACTATCATCGTAACGTTAAGCGTGCGGACCCTACGGGTTCGAGAACAATCTAGACATGACCGAGACACATCTCCGGTCAATAACCAATAGCGGAACTTGGATGCTCATATTGGCTCCCACATATTCTACGAAGATATTTATCGGTCAGACCGCATAACAACATACGTTGTTCCCTTTGTCATCGGTATGTTACTTGCCCGAGATTCGATCGTCGGTATCTTAATACCTAGTTCAATCTCATTACTGGCAAGTCTCTTTACTCGTTCTGTAATATATCATCCCGCAACTAACTTATTAGCTGCAATGCTTGCAAGGCTTAAGTGATGTGCATTACCGGGAGGGCCCAGAGATACCTCTCCGACAATCGGAGTGACAAATCCTAATCTCGAAATACGCCAACCCAACATGTACCTTTGGAGACACCTGTAGAGCACCTTTATAATCACCTAGTTACGTTGTGACATTTCGTAGCACACAAAGTGTTCCTCCGGTAAACAGGAGTTGCATAATCTCATAGTCATAGGAACATGTATAAGTCATGAAGAAAGCAATAGCAACATACTAAATGATCAAGTGCTAAGCTCACGGAATGGGTCAAGTCAATCACATCATTCTCCTAATGATGTGATCCCATTAATCAAATGACAACTCATGTCTATGGCTAGGAAACATAGCCATCGTTGATCAACGAGCTAGTCAAGTAGAGGCATACTAGTGACACTCGTTTTGTCTATGTATTCACACAAGTATTTGCTGGGGAACGTAGCAGAAATTCAAAATTTTCCTACGTGTCACCAAGATCTATCTTTGGAGAAACCAGCAACGAGGGAAGGAGAGTGCATCTACATACCCTTGTAGATCGCTAAGCGGAAGCGTTCAAGTGAACGGGGTTGATGGAGTCGTACTCGTCGTGATCCAAATCACCGGAGATCCTAGTGCCGAACGGACGGCACCTCCGCGTTCAACACACGTACAGCCCGACAACGTCTCCAATGCCTTGATCCAGCAAGGAGAGATGGAGAGGTTGAGGAAGACTCCATCCAGCAGCAGCACAACGGCGTGGTGGTGATGGAGGAGCATGGTGATCCAGCAGGGCTTCGCCAAGCACTGCGAGATATGAGGAGAAAGAGAGGGATAGGGCTGCGCCAAGAAAGAGAGGAACTCATGTGCATTGGGCAGCCCAAACCTCAACTATATATAGGGGGAGGGGAGGGGCTGCGCCCCCACCTAGGGTTCCCTCCCTAGGGGTGGCGGCAGCCCCGTAGATCCCATCTAGGGGCGGCCAAGGGGAGGGGAGAGGGGGAGGCGCACCAGGGTGGGCCTTAGGGCCCATCTGCCCTAGGGTTTGCCCCCTTCCCCTCTTCCTTGCGCCTTGGGCCTTGGTGGGGGGGGGGGGGCGCACCAGCCCACCTGGGGCTGGTCCCCTCCCACACTTGGCCCATGCAGCCCTCCGGGGCTTGTGGCCCCACTTGGTGGACCCCCGGGACCCTCCCGGTGGTCCCGGTACGTTACCAATAAAACCCGAAACTTTTCCGGTGACCAAAACAGGACTTCCCATATATAAATCTTTACCTCCGGACCATTCCAGAACTCCTCGTGACGTCCGGGATCTCATCCGGGACTCCGAACAACATTCTCTAACCACATACAAACTTCCTTTATAACCCTAGCGTCATCGAACCTTAAGTGTGTAGACCCTACGGGTTTGGGAACCATGCAGACATGACCGAGACGTTCTCCAGTCAATAACCAACAGCGGGATCTGGATACCCATGTTGGCTCCCACATGCTCCACGATGATCTCATCGGATGAACCATGATGTCAAGGACTTATTCAATCCCGTATACAATTCCCTTTGTCTATCGGTACGATACTTGCCCGAGATTCGATCGTCGGTATCCCGATACCTTATTCAATCTCATTACCGGCAAGTCTCTTTACTCGTTCTGTAACACATCATCCTGTGATCAACTCCTTGATCACATTGTGCACATTATGATGATGTCCTACGCAGTGGGCCCAGAGATACCTCTCCGTTTACACGGAGTGACAAATCCCAGTCTCGATTCGTGCCAACCCAACAGACACTTTCGGAGATACCTGTAGCGTACCTTTATAGCCACCCAGTTACGTTGTGACGTTTGGCACACCCAAAGCACTCCTACGGTATCCGGGAGTTGCACAATCTCATGGTCTAAGGAAATGATACCTGACATTAGAAAAGCTTTAGCATACGAACTACATGATCTTGTGCTAGGCTTAGGATTGGGTCTTGTCCATCACATCATTCTCCTAATGATGTGATCTTGTTATCAATGACATCCAATGTCCATGGTTAGGAAACTGTAACCATCTATTGATCAACGAGCTAGTCAACTAGAGGCTTACTAGGGACATGGTGTTGTCTATGTATCCACACATGTATCTGAGTTTCCTATCAATACAATTCTAGCATGGATAATAAACGATTATCATGAACAAGGAAATATAATAATAATCAATTTATTATTGCCTCTAGGGCATATTTCCAATAGTCTCCCACTTGCACTAGAGTCAATAATCCAGTTGACATCGATATGTGATAAACACTCAAGGTCACATCCCCATGTGACTAACACCCAAAGAGTTTACTAGAGTCAATAATCTAGTTCACATTACCATGTGATTAACACTCGATGAGTTCTGGGTTTGATCATGTTATGCTTGTGAGAGATGTTATAGTCAACGGGTCTGAATCTTTCAGATCCGTGTGTGCTTTACAAATCTCTATGTCATCTCCTAGATGCAGCTACCATGTTCTATTTGGAGCTATTCCAAATAACTGTTCTACTATACGAATCCAGTTTACTACTCAGAATAATCTGGATTAGTGTCAAAGTTTGCATCAGCGTAACCCTTTACGACGAACTCTTTTACCACCTCCATAATCGAGAAAATTCCTTAGTCCACTAGTTACTAAGGATAACTTTGACCGCTGTCCTGTGATCCATTCTTGGATCACTCTTGTACCCCTTGACTGACTCATGGCAAGGCACACTTCAGGTGCGGCACACAGCATAGCATACTGTAGAGAGCCTATGACAAAAGCATAGGGGACAACCTTCGTCCTTCCTCTTTCTTCTGCCGTGGTCGAGCTTTAAGTCTTAACTTCATACCTTACAACTCAGGCAAGAACTCCTTCTTTGACTGATCCATCTTGAACACCTCCAAGATCATGTCAAGGTATGTGCTCATTTAAAAGTACCATTAAGCGTTTTGATCTATCCTTATAGATCTTGATGCTCAATGTTCAAGTAGCTTAATCCAGGCTTTCCATTGAAAAACACTTTTCAAATAACTCTGCATGCTTTCCAGAAATTCTACATCATTTCTGATCAACAACATATATTCATCAGAAATTCTATAGTGCTCCCACTCACTTCTTTGGAAATACAAGTTTCTCATAAACTTTGTATACACCCAAAACTTTGATCATCTCATCAAAGCATACATTCCAACTCCGAGATGCTTACTCCAGTCCTTAGAAGGATTGCTGGAGCTTTGCATACTTATTAGCATCTTCCAGGATTGACAAAACCTTCCGGTTGTATCACATACAACCTTTCCTCAAGAAAATCATTGAGGAAACAATGTTTTGACATCCTATCTGCAAGATTTCATAAATAATGCAGTAATCGCTAATATAATTCCAACAGACTCTTAGCATCGCTACGAGTGAGAAAGTCTCATCGTAGTCAACTCCTTGAACTTGTCGGAAAACATCTTAACGACAAGTCGAGCTTTCTTAATGGTGATACTTACCATCATTGTCCGTCTTCCTTTTAAAATCCATATGTACCTAACAGCCTTACGACCATCAAGTAGTTCTTCCAAAGTCTACACTTTGTTTTCATATATGGATCCTCTCTCGGATTATATGGCCTCGAGCCATTTTGGAATCCAGACCCACCATCGCTTCTCCATAGCTCGTAGGTTCATTGTTGTCTAGCAACATGACTTCCAAGACAGGATTACGTACCACTCTGAAGTAGTACGCATCCTTGTCATCCTATGATGTTTGGTAGTGACTTGATCTAAAGTTTCATGATCACTATCATAAGCTTCCACTTCAATTGGTGTAGGTGCCACAGGAACAACTTCCTGTGCCCTGCCACACACTAGTTGAAGAGACGGTTCAATAACCTCATCAAGTCTCCACCATCCTCCCACTCAATTCTTTTGAGAGAAACTTTTCCTCGAGAAAGGACCGATTCTAGAAACAATCCCTTATTGCTTTCGGATCTGAGACAGGAGGTATACCCAACTGTTTTGGGTGTCCTATGAAGATGCATTTATCCGCTTTGGGTTCAAGCTCATCAGCCTGAAACTTTTCACATAAGCATCGCAACCCAAAACTTTTAAGAAATGATAGCTTGGGTTTCTCTAAACCATAGTTCATATGGTGTCATCTCATCGGAATTACGTGGTGCCATATTTAAAGTGAATGTGGTTGTCTCTAATGCCTAACCCATAAACTATCATGGTAATTCGATAAGAGACATCATGGTATGCATCATATCCAAAAGGGTGTAGTTATGATGTTCGGAGACACCATCACACTATGGTGTTCCAGGCTGTATTAGTTGTGAAACAATTTCCACAATGTCTTAATTCTGTGCCAAACTCGTAATTCAGATATTCATCTCTATGATCATATCATAGATATTTTATCCTCTTGTCACGACGATCTTTCAACTTCACCCTAAAATTACTTGAACCTTTCAATAATTCAGACTCGTGATTCATCAAGTAAATATACTCAACATCTACTCAAATCATCTGTGAAGTAAGAACATAACGATATCCACTACACGCCTCAGCACTCATTGGACTGCACACATCAAAATGTATTACTTCCAACAAGTTGCTTTCTAGTTCCATTTTACTAAAAACGAGGCTTTCAGTCATCTTGCCCATGTGGTATGATTTGCATGTCTCAAGTGATTCAAAATCAAGTGAGTCCAAACGGTCCATTTGCCTGGAGTTTCTTCATGCATATACACCAATAGACATGGTTCGCATGTCTCAAACTTTTCAAAAACGAGTGAGCCCAAAGATCCATCAACATGGAGCTTCTTCATGCGTTTTATACCGATATGACTTACGTGGCAGTGCCACAAGTAGGTGGTACTATCTTATATCTTTTGACATGAACATGTGTATCACTACGATCGAGATTCAATAAACCATTCATTTTAGGTGCAAGACCATTGAAGGTATTATTCAAATAAACAGAGTAACCATTATTCTCCTTAAATGAATAACCGTATTGCGATAGACATAATCCAATCATGTCTATGCTCAACGCAAACACCAATCTCGATGGTAGAGGGAGCGTGCGATGCTTGATCACATCAAGCTTGGGAAAAACATCCAACATATATCGCCAACTCACCATTAGCTAGTCTCCGTTTACTTCGCAGCCTTTTATTTCGAGTTTACTAACATTTAGCAACCGAACCGGTATCTAATACCATGGTGCTACTAGGAGTACTAGTAAAGTACACATTAACACAATGTATATCCAATATACTTCTATCGACCTTGCCAGCCTTCTCATCTACCAAGTATTTAGGGTAATTCTGCTCCAATGGCTGTTCCTCTTATTACAGAAGCACTTAGTCTCGGGTTTGGGTTCAACCTTGGGTTTCTTCACTAGAGCAGCAGCTGATTTGCCGTTTCATGAAGTATCCCTTCTTGCCCTTGCCCTTCTTGAAACTAGTGGTTTCACCAACCATCAACAATTGATGCTCCTTCTTAATTTCTACTTTTGTGGTGTCAAACATCGCGAATATCTCAAGGATCATCATATATGTCCCTGATATATCATAGTTCATCACGAAGCTCTAGCAGCTTGGTGGTAATGACTTCGGAGAAACATCACTTTCTCATCTGGAAGATCAACTCCCACTTCATTCGAATGATTGTTGTACTCAGACAATCTGAGCACAAGCTCAACAATTGAGCTTTTCTCCCTTAGTTTGCAGGCTAAGAAAATCGTCGGAGGTCTTATACCTCTTGACGTGGGCACGAGCCTAAAATCCCAATTTCAGCCCTCGAAACATCTCATATGTTTCGCGACGTTTCAAAACGTCTTCGGTACCTCAACTCTAAACCGTTTAACTGAACTATCACGTAGTTATCAAAATGTGTATGTCAGATGTTCGCAACATCCACAGACGACATTCGAGGTTCAGCACACTGAGCGGTGCATTAAGGACATAAGCCTTCTACGAAGCAATGAGGACAATCCTCAGTTTACGGACCTAGTCCGCATAATTGCTACTATCATCTTTCAACTAAATTTTCTCTAGGAACATATCTAAACAGTAGAACTGAAGTGCGAGCTACGACATAATTTGCGAAGACCTTTTGACTATGTTCAGGATAATTAAGTTCATCTTATGAACTCCCACTCAGATAGACATCCCTCTAGTCATCCAAGTGATTACATGATCCGAGTCAACTAGGCCGTGTCCGATCATCACGTGAGACAGACTAGTCAACATCGGTGAACGTCTTCATGTTGATCGTATCTTCTATACGACTCATGCTCGACCTTTTGGTCTCTTGTGTTCCGAGGCCATGTCTGTACATGCTAGGCTCGTCAAGTCAACCTAAGTGTTTCGCGTGTGTAAATCTGGCTTACATCCGTTGTATGTGAACGTAAGAATCTATCACACCCGATCATCACGTGGTGCTTCGGAATGACGAACTTTCGCAACGGTGCACAGTTAGGGGGAACACTTTCTTGAAATTTTAATGATGGATCATCTTATTTACTACCGTCATTCTAAGCAAATAAGATGTATAAACATGATAAACATCACATGCAATCAAATAATAGTGACATGATATGGCCAATATCATATAGCTCCTTTGATCTCCATCTTGGGGCTCCATGATCATCTTGTCACCGGCATGACACCATGATCTCCATCATCGTGTCTTCATGAAGTTGTCTCGCCAACTATTACTTCTACTACTACAGCTAACGGTTAGCAATAAAAGTAAAGTAATTACATGGCGTTGTTCAATGACACGCATGTCATATAATAAATAAAGACAACTCCTATGGCTCCTGCCGGTTGTCATACTCATCGACATGCAAGTCGTGATTCCTATTACAAGAACATGATCAATCTCATACATCACATATCATTCATCACATTCTTCTTGGCCATATCACATCACATAGCATACCCTGCAAAAACAAGTTAGACGTCCTCTAATTGTTGTTTGCATGTTTTACGTGGCTGCTATGGGTTTCTAGCAAGAACGTTTCTTACCTACGCAAAAACCACAATGTGATATGCCAATTGCTATTTACCCTTCATAAGGACCCTTTTCATCGAATCTGATCCAACTAAAGTGGGAGAGACAGACACCCGCTAGCCACCTTATGCAACTAGTGCATGTCAGTCGGTGGAACCAGTCTCACGTAAGAGTATGTGTAAGGTCGGTCCGGGCCGCTTCATCCGACAATGCCGCCGAATAAAGATTGGACTAGTAACGGTAAGCATATTGAACAAAATCAACGCCCACAACTACTTTGTGTTCTACTCATGCATAGAATCTACGCAATAGACCTAGCTCATGATGCCACTGTTGGGGAACGTAGCAGAAATTCAAAATTTTCCTACGTGTCACCAAGATCTATCTATGGAGAAACCAGCAATGAGGGAAGGAGAGTGCATCTACATACCCTTGTAGATCGCTAAGCAGAAGCGTTCAAGTGAATGGGGTTGATGGATTCGTACTCGTCGTGATCCAAATCACCGGAGATCCTAGTGCCGAACGGACGGCACCTCCGCGTTCAACACACATACAGCCCGACGACGTCTCCCATGCCTTGATCCAGCAAGGAGAGAGGGAGAGGTTGAGGAAGACTCCATCCAGCAGCAGCACAACGGCGTGGTGGTGATGGAGGAGCGTGGTGATCCAGCAGGGCTTCGCCAAGCACTGCGAGATATGAGGAGAAAGAGAGGGATAGGGCTGCGCCAAGAAAGAGAGGAACTCATGTGCATTTGGCAGCCCAAACCTCAACTATATATAGGGGGAGGGGAGGGGTGCGCCCCCACCTAGGGTTCCCTCCCTAGGGGTGGCGGCAGCCCCCTAGATCCCATCTAGGGGCGGCCAAGGGGAGGGGAGAGGGGGAGGCCCACCAGGGTGGGCCTTAGGGCCCATCTGCCCTAAGGTTTGCCCCCTTCCCCTCTTCCTTGCACCTTGGGCCTTGGTAGGGGAGGGGGGCGGGGGGCGCACCAGCCCACCTGGGGCTGGTCCCCTCCCACACTTGGCCCATGCAGCCCTCCGGGGCTTGTGGCCCCACTTGGTGGACCCCCGGGACCCTCCCGGTGGTCCCGGTACGTTACCGATAAAACCCGAAACTTTTCTGGTGACCAAAACAGGACTTCCCATATATAAATCTTTACCTCCGGACCATTCTGGAACTCCTCATGACGTCCGGGATCTCATCCGGGACTCCGAACAACATTCGCTAACCACATACAAACTTCCTTTATAACCCTAGCGTCATCGAACCTTAAGTGTGTAGACCCTACGGGTTCGGGAACCATGCAGACATGATCGAGACGTTCTCTGGTCAATAACCAACAACGGGATCTGGATACTCATGTTGGATCCCACATGCTCCATGATGATCTCATCGAAGAAACCACGATGTCAAGGACTTAATCAATCCCGTATACAATTCCCTTTGTCTATCGGTACGATACTTGCCCGAGATTCGATCGTCGATATCCCGATACCTTGTTCAATCTCGTTACCGGCAAGTCTCTTTACTCGTTCTATAACACATCATCCCGTGATCAACTCCTTGATCACATTGTGCACATTATGATGATGTCCTACCGAGTGGGCCCAGAGATACCTCTCCATTTACACGGAGTGACAAATCCCAGTCTCGATTCGTGCCAACCCAACAGACACTTTCGGAGATACCTGTAGTGTACCTTTATAGCCACCCATTTACGTTGTGACGTTTGGCACACCCAAAGCACTCCTACGGTATCCGGGAGTTGCACAATCTCATGGTCTAAGGAAATGATACCTGACATTAGAAAAGCTTTAGCATACGAACTACATGATCTTGTGCTAGGCTTAGGATTGGGTCTTGTCCATCACATCATTCTCCTAATGATGTGATCCCGTTATCAATGACATCCAATGTCCATGGTCAGGAAACTGTAACCATCTATTGATCAACGAGCTAGTCAACTAGAGGCTTACTAGGGACATGGTGTTGTCTATGTATCCACACATGTATCTGAGTTTCCTATCAATACAATTCTAGCATGGATAATAAACGATTATCATGAACAAGGAAATATAATAATAATCAATTTATTATTGCCTCTAGGGCATATTTCCAACAGTATTATGTTTCCGGTTAATACAATTCTAGCATGAATAATAAGCATTTATCATGATACAAGGAAATAAGTAATAACTTTATTATTGCCTCTAGGGCATATTTCCTTCAGTCTCCCACTTGCACTGGAGTCAATAATCTAGATTACACAGTAATGATTCTAACACCCATGGAGCCTTGGTGCTGATCATGTTTTGCTCGTGGAAGAGGCTTAGTCAGCGGGTCTGCAACATTCAGATCCGTATGTATCTTGCAAATTTCTATGTCTCCCACTTGGACTAAATCCCGAATGGAATTGAAGCGTCTCTTGATGTGCTTGGTTCTCTTGTGAAATCTGGATTCCTTTGCCAAGGCAATTGCACCAGTATTGTCACAAAAGATTTTCATTGGACCTGATGCACTAGGTATGACACCTAGATCGGATATGAACTCCTTCATCCAGACTCCTTCATTTGCTGTTTCCGAAGCACCTATGTACTCCGCTTCACATGTAGATTCCACCACGACGCTTTGTTTAGAACTGCACCAATTGATAGCTCCACCGTTTAATGTAAACACATATCTGGTTTGCGATTTAGAATCATCCGGATCAGTGTCAAAGGTTGCATCAACGTAACCATTTACGATGAGCTCTTTGTCACCTCCATATACGAGAAACATATCCTTAGTCCTTTTCAGATACTTCAGGATGTTCTTGACCGCTGTCCAGTGATCCACTCCTGGATTACTTTGGTACCTCCCTGCTAGACTTATAGCAAGGCACACATCAGGTCTGGTACACAGCATTGCGTATATGATAGAGCCTATGGCTGAATCATAGGGAACATCTTTCAATTTCTCTCTATCTTTTGCGGTGGTCGGACATTGACTCTTACTCAACTTCACACCTTGTAACACATGCAAGAACCCTTTCTTTGCTTGATCCATTTTGAACTTCTTCAAAACTTTGTCAAGGTATGTGCTTTGTGAAAGTCCAATTAAGCGTCTTGATCTATCTTTATAGATCTTAATGCCCAATATGTAAGAAGCTTCACCAAGGTCTTTCATTGAAAAACTCTTATTCCAGTATCCCTTTATGCTATCCAGAAATTCTATACCATTTCCAATCAGTAATATGTCATCCACATATAATATCAGAAATGCTACAGAGCTCCCACTCACTTTCTTGTAAATACAGGCTTCTCCAAAAGTCTGTACAAAACCAAATGCTTTGATCACACTATCAAAGCATTTATTCCAACTCCGAGAGGCTTGCACCAGTCCATAAATGGATCGCTGGAGCTTGCACACTTTGTTAGCTCCCTTTGGATCGACAAAGCCTTCCGGTTGTATCATATACAACTCTTCTTCCAGAAATCCATTCAGGAATGCAGTTTTGACATCCATCTGCCAAATTTCATAATCATAAAATGCGGAAATTGCTAACATGATTCGGACAGACTTAAACATCGCTACGGGTGAGAAGGTCTCATCGTAGTCAATCCCTTGAACTTGTCAAAAACCTTTCGCAACAAGTCGAGCTTTGTAGACAGTAACATTACCGTCAACGTTAGTCTTCTTCTTGAAAATCCATTTATTCTCAATTGCTTGCCGATCAACGGGCAAGTCAACCAAAGTCCACACTTTGTTCTCATACATGGATCCCATCTCAGATTTCATGGCTTCTAGCCATTTTGGAGAAACTGGGCTCACCATTGCTTCTTCATAGTTCGTAGGTTCATCATGATCTAGTAGCATGACTTCCAAAACAGGATTACCGTACCACTCTCGTGCGGATCTTACTCTGGTTGATCTACGAGGTTCGGTAGTAACTTGATCTGAAGTTTCATGATCATTATCATTAGCTTCCTTACTAATTGGTGTAGGTGTCACAGAAACCGGTTTCTGTGATGTACTACTTTCCAATAAGGGAGCAGGTACATTTACCTCATCAAGTTCTACTTTCCTCCCACTCACTTCTTTCGAGAGAAACTCCTTCTCTAGAAAGGATCCATTCTTAGCAACGAATGTCTTGCCTTCGGATCTGTGACAGAAGGTGTACCCAACAGTCTCCTTTGGGTATCCTATGAAGACACATTTCTCCGATTTGGGTTCGAGCTTATCAGGTTGAAGCTTTTTCACATAAGCATCGCAGCCCCAAACTTTCAGAAACAACAACTTTGGTTTCTTGCCAAAATACAGTTCATAAGGCGTTGTCTCAACAGATTTTGATGGTGCCCTATTTAATGTGAATGCGACCGTCTCTAAAGCATAACCCGAAAACGATAGCGGTAAATTTGTAAGAGACATCATAGATTGCACCATATCTAGTAAAGTACGATTACGACGTTCAGACACACCATTACGATGTGGTGTTCCGGGTGGCGTGAGTTGCGAAACTATTCCACATTGTTTCAAATGTAGACCAAACTCGTAACTCAAATATTCTCCTCCACGATCAGATCGTAGAAACTTTATTTTCTTGTTACGATGATTTTTCAACTTCGCTCTGAAATTCTTTGAACTTTTCAAATGTTTCAGACTTATGCTTCATTAAATAGATATACCCATATATGCTTAAATCATCTGTGAAGGTGAGAAAATAACGATATCCGCCATGAGCTTTAACATTCATCGGACCACATACATCTGTATGTATGATTTCCAACAAATCTGTTGCTCTCTCCATAGTACCGGAGAACGGCATTTTAGTCATCTTGCCCATGAGGCACGGTTCGCAAGTACCAAGTGATTCATAATCAAGTGGTTCGAAAAGTCCATCAGTATGGAGTTTCTTCATGCGCTTTACACCGATATGACCTAAACGGGAGTGCCACAAATAAGTTGCACTATCATTATCAACTCTGCATCTTTTGGTTTCAACATTATGAATATGTGTATCACTACTATCGAGATTCATCAAAAATAGACCACTCTTCAAGGGTGCATGACCATAAAAGATATTACTCATATAAATAGAACAACCATTATTCTCTAATTTAAATGAATAACCGTCTCGCATCAAACAAGATCCAGATATAATGTTCATGCTCAACGCTGGCACCAAATAACAATTATTTAGGTCTAATACTAATCCCGAAGGTAGATGTAGAGGCAGCGTGCCGACCGCGATCACATCGACTTTGGAACCATTTCCCACGCGCATCGTCACCTCGTCCTTCGCCAGTGTTCGCTTAATCCGTAGTCCCTGTTTCGAGTTGCAAATGTTAGCAACGGAACCAGTATCAAATACCCAGGTGCTACTGCGAGCTCTAGTAAGGTACACATCAATAACATGTATATCACATATACCTTTGTTCACCTTGCCATGCTTGTTATCCGCCAAATACTTGGGGCAGTTCTGCTTCCAGTGACCAGTCTGCTTGCAGTAGAAGCACTCAGTTTCAGGCTTAGGTCCAGATTTGGGTTTCTTCTCCTGAGCAGCAACTTGCTTGCTATTCTTCTTGAAGTTCCCCTTCTTCTTCCCTTTGCCCTTTTTCTTGAAACTAGTGGTCTTGTTGACCATCAACACTTGATGCTCCTTCTTGATTTCTACCTCCGCAGCTTTTAGCATTGCGAAGAGCTCAGGAATTGTCTTGTTCATCCCTTGCATATTATAGTTCATCACGAAGCTCTTGTAGCTTGGTGGCAGTGATTGGAGAATTCTGTCAATGACACTATCATTCGGAAGATTAACTCCCAGTTGAACCAAGTGATTGTTATACCCAGAAATTTTGAGTATATGCTCACTGACAGAACTGTTCTCCTCCATCTTGAAGCTATAGAACTTATTGGAGACTTCATATCTCTCAATCCGGGCATTTGCTTGAAATATTAACTTCAACTCCTGGAACATCTCATATGCTCCATGACGTTCAAAACGTTGTTGAAGACCCAGTTCTAAGCCGTAAAGCAAGGCACACTGAACTATCAAGTAGTCATCAGCTTTGCTCTGCCAGACGTTCATAACATCTGGTGTTGCTCCAGCAGCAGGCCTGTCACCCAGCGGTGCTTCCAGGATGTAATTCTTCTATGCAGCAATGAGGATAATCCTCAAGTTATGGACCCAGTCCGTGTAATTGCTACCATCATCTTTCAACTTTGCTTTCTCAAGGAACACATTAAAATTCAATGGAACAATAGCACGGGCCATCTATCTACAATCAAACATAAACAAGCAAGATACTATCAGGTACTAAGTTCATGACAAATTTAAGTTCAATTAATCATATTACTTAAGAACTCCCACTTAGAAAGACATCCCTCTAATCCTCTAAGTGATCACGTGATCCAAATCAACTAAACCATAACCGATCATCATGTGAAATGGAGTAGTTTTCAATGGTGAAAATCACTATGTTGATCATATCTACTATATGATTCACGCTCGACCTTTCGGTCTCAGTGTTCCGAGGCCATATCTGCATATGCTAGGCTCGTCAAGTTTAACCTGAGTATTCTGCATGTGCAAAATTGGCTTGCACTCATTGTAGATGGACATAGAGCTTATCACACCCGATCATCACGTGGTGTGTGGGCACGACGAACTTTGGCAACGGTGCATACTCAGGGAGAACACTTTTATCTTGAAATTTAGTGAGAGATCATCTTATAATGCTACCATCAATCAAAGCAAGATAAGATGCATAAAAGATAAACATCACATGCAATCAATATAAGTGATATGATATGGCCATCATCATCTTGTGCTTGTGATCTCCATCTCCGAAGCACCGTTATGATCACCATCATCACCGGCGCGACACCTTGATCTCCATCGTAGCATCATTGTCGTCTCGCCAATCTTATGCTTCTACGACTATCACTACTGCTTAGTGATAAAGTAAAGCATTACAGGGCGATTGCATTGCATACAATAAAGCGACAACCATATGGCTCCTGCCAGTTGCCAATAACTCGGTTACAAAACATGATCATCTCATACAATCAAATTTAGCATCATGTCTTGACCATATCACATCACAACATGCCCTGCAAAAACAAGTTAGACGTCCTCTACTTTGTTGTTGCAAGTTTTACGTGGCTGCTACGAGCTTAGCAAGAACCGTTCTTACCTACGCATCAAAACCACAACGATAGTTTGTCAAGTTGGTGTTGTTTTAACCTTCGCAAGGACCGGGCGTAGCCACACTCGGTTCAACTAAAGTTGGAGAAACTGACACCCGCCAGCCACCTGTGTGCAAAGCACGTCGGTAGAACCAGTCTCGCGTAAGCATACGCGTAACGTCGGTCCGGGCCGCTTCATCCAACAATACCGCCGAGCCAAAGTATGACATGCTGGTAAGCAGTATGACTTATATCGCCCACAACTCACTTGTGTTCTACTCGTGCATATAACATCAACGCATAAAACCAGGCTCGGATGCCACTGTTGGGGAATGTAGCAATTTGAAACAATTTCCTACGCACACGCAAGATCATGGTGATGCATAGCAATGAGAGGGGAGAGTGTTGTCCACATACCCTCGTAGAACGAAAGCGGAAGCATTATAGCAACGCGGTTGATGTAGTCGTACATCTTCACCGCCCGACCGATCAAGCACCGAAACTACGGCACCTCCGAGTTCTAGCACACGTTCAGCTCAATGACGATCCCCGGACTCCGATCCAGCAGAATGTCGGGGAAGAGTTCCGTCAGCACGACGGCGTGGTGACGATCTTGATGTTCTACCGTCGCAGGGCTTCGCCTAAGCACCGCTACAATATTATCGAGGATTATGGTGGAGGGGGGCACCGCACACGGCTAAGAGATCAATGATCAATTGTTGTGTCTATGGGGTGCCCCCTGCCCCCGTATATAAAGGAGCAAGGGGGAGGAGGTGCGACCAGGCAAGGGGCGCGCCAGGAGGAGTCCTACTCCTACCGGGAGTAGGACTCCCCCCTTTTCCATGTTGGACTAGGACTTGGGGGGGAAGGAGAGAGAGGGGAAAGGAAAGGGGGGGGGGCGCCCCCCTCGTTGTCCAATTCGGACTGGGGGGGGGGGGAGGGGCGCGCGGCTGCCCCTTGGCCTCCTCTCCACTTCCTCCACTAGGCCCATTAAGGCCCATTAGGTTACCGGGGGGTTCCGGTAACCTTCCGGTACTCCGGTAAAATGCCGATTTCACCCGGAACACTTCCGATGTCCAAACATAGGCTTCCAATATATCAATATTCATGTCTCGACCATTTTGAGACTCCTCTTCATGTCCATGATCACATCCGGGACTCCGAACAACCTTCGGTACATCAAAACATATAAACTCATAATGAAACTATCATCGTAACGTTAAGCGTGCGGACCCTATGGGTTCAAGAACAATGTAGACATGTCCGAGACACGTCTCCGGTCAATAACCAATTGCGGAACCTGGATGCTCATATTGGCTCCCACATATTCTACGAAGATCTTTATCGGTCAGACCGCATAACAATATACGTTGTTCCCTTTGTCATCGGTATGTTACTTGCTCGAGATTCGATCGTCGGTATCTTAATACCTAGTTCAATCTCGTTACTGGCAAGTCTCTTTACTCGTTCTGTAATAAATCATCCCACAACTAACTCATTAGCTGGAATGCTTGCAAGGCTTAAGTGATGTGCATTACCAAGAGGGCCCAGAGATACCTCTCCGACAATCGGAGTGACAAATCCTAATCTCGAAATACGCCAACCCAACATGTACCTTTGGAGACACCTGTAGAGCACCTTTATAATCACCCAGTTATGTTGTGACGTTTGGTAGCACACAAAGTGTTCCTCCGGTAAACGGGAGTTGCATAATCTCATAGTCATAGGAACATGTATAAGTCATGAAGAAAGCAATAGCAACATACTAAATGATCAAGTGCTAAGCTAACGGAATGGGTCAAGTCAATCACATCATTCTCCTAATGATGTGATCCCGTTAATCAAATGACAACTCATGTCTATGGCTAGGAAACATAACCATCTTTGATCAACGAGCTAGTCAAGTAGAGGCATACTAGTGACACTCTGTTTGTCTATGTATTCACACAAGTATTATGTTTCCGGTTAATACAATTCTAGCATGAATAATAAACATTTATCATGGTACAAGGAAATAAATAATAACTTTATTATTGCCTCTAGGGCATATCTCCTTCAGGCGCGCCCAGGGGGTAGGCGCACCCCTGCCTCGTGGCCACCTCGTTGGTTGCTTGACGTCTACTCCAAGTCCTCTGGATCACGTTTGTTCCAAAAATAACTCTCCCGAAGGTTTCATTCCATTTGGATTCCGTTTGATATTTCTTTTCTGTGAAACACTAAAATAGGCAAAAAAACAGCAATTTGCACCGGGCGTTGGGTTAGTAGGTTAGTCCCAAAAATAATATAAAAGTGTAAAATAAAGCCCATTAACATCCAAAACAGATAATATAATAGCATGGAACAATAAATAATTATAGATACGTTGGAGACGTATCAAGCATCCCCAAGCTTAATTCCTGCTCGTCCTTGAGTAGGTAAATGATAAAAACGGAATTTTTGATGTGGAATGCTACCTAGCATAACTCTAAATGTAATTCTCTTTATTGTGGCATGAATATTCAGATACGAGAGATTCAAGACAAAAGTCTAATATTGACATAAAAATAATAATACTTCAAGCATACTAACTAAGCAATTATGTCTTCTCAAAATAACATGGCAAAAGAATGTTATCCCTACAAAATCATATAGTTTGGTCATGCTCCATTTTCGTCACACAAGAATGCTCTCATCATGTACAACCCCGATGACAAGCTAAGCAATTATTTCACACTCTAGTAATCTCAAACTTTTTTCAACTTTCACACAATACATGAGCATGAGCCATGGATATAGCACTATGGCTGGAATAGAATATGATGATGGGGGTTATGTGGAGAAGACAAAAAAGGAGAAAGTCTCACATCGACGCAGATAATCAATGGGCTAGGGAGATGCTCATCAATTGATGTCAATGCAAGGAGTAGGGATTGCCATGCAACGGATGCACTAGAGCTATAAATGTATGAAAGCTCAACAAAAGAAACTAAGTGGGTGTGCATCCAACTTGCTTGCTCACGAAGACCTAGGGCATTTGAGGAAGCCCATTGTTGGAATATACAAGCCAAGTTCTATAATGAAAAATTCCCACTAGTATATGAAAGTGACAAAACAAGAGACTCTCTATCATAAAGATCATGGTGCTACTTTGAAGCACAAGTGTGGAAAAAAGGATAGTAGCATTGCCCCTTTTTTTTCTTTTTTTTCTTTTCTTTTTTGGGCCTTTTTTTATTTGGGACAATGCTCTATTAATGATGATCATCACACTTCTATTTATTTACAACTCAATGATTACTACTCGATACTAGAACAAAGTATGACTCTATATGAATGCCTCCGGTGGTGTACCGGGAAGGGAAATGAATCAAGAGTGACATGTATGAAAAATTATGAATGGTGGCTTTGCCACAAATACGATGTCAACTACATGATCATGCAAGGCAATATGACAATGATGATGTGTGTCATGATAAATGGAACGGTGGAAAGTTGCATGGCAATATATCTCGGAATGGCTATGGAAATGCCATAATAGGTAGGTATGGTGGCTGTTTTGAGGAAGATATAAGGAGGTTTATGTGTGACAGAGCATATCATATCACGGGGTTTGGATGCACCGGCGAAGTTTGCACCAACTCTCAAGGTGAGAAAGGGCAATGCATGGTACCGAAGAGGTTAGCAATGATGGAAGGGTGAGAGTGCGTATAATCCATGGACTCAACATTAGTCATAAAGAACTCACATACTTATTGCAAAAATTTACAAGTCATAAAAAACCAAGCATTACACGCATGCTCCTAGGGGGATATATTGGTAGGAAAATACCATCGCTCGTCCCCGACCGCCACTCATAAGGAAGACAATCAAATAACACCTCATGTTTCAAATTTGTTACACAACGGTTACCATATGTGCATGCTACAGGACTTGCAAACTTCAACACAAGTATTTCTCAAATTCACAACAACTCAACTATCACACTCTAATATTACCACCTTTATATCTCAAAACAAGTATCAAGTATCAAACTTCTCCTAGTACTCAATGCACTTTTTATGAAAGTTTTTATTATACCGATCTTGGATGCCTATCATATTAGGACTAAATTCATAACCAAAGCAAATTACCATGCTGTTCTAAAGGACTCTCAAAATAATATAAGTGGAGCATGAGAGATCAATAATTTCTATAAAATAAAACCACCACCGTGCTCTAAAAGATATAAGTGAAGCACTAGAGCAAAATTATCTAGCTCAAAAGATATAAGTGAAGCACATAGAGTATTCTAATAAATTCCGATTCATGTGTGTCTCTCCCAAAAGGTGTGTACAGCAAGGATGATTGTGGTAAACTAAAAATCAAAGACTCAAATCATACAAGATGCTCCAAGCAAAACACATATCATGTGGTGAATAAAAATATAGCCTCAAGTAAAGTTACCGATAGAAGAAGACGAAAGAGGGGATGCCTTCCGGGGCATCCCCAAGCTTAGGATTTTGGTTGTCCTTGAATTTTACCTTGGGGTGCCTTGTGCATCCCCAAGCTTAGGCTATTGCCACTCCTTGTTCCATAATCCATCAAATCTTTACCCAAAACTTGAAAACTTCACAACACAAAACTTAAACAGAAAATCTCATGAGCTCCGTTTGTAAAAGAAAACAAACCACCTCTTAAGGTACTGTAATGAACTAATTATTTATTTCTATTGGTGTTAAACCTATTGTATTCCAACTTTTCTATGATTCATACACTCAAATACTAGCCATAGATTCATCAAAATAAGCAAACAACACACGAAAAACAGAATCTGTCAAAAACAGAACAGTCTGTAGTAATCTGTAGGTTTCGAATACTTCTGGAACCCCAAAAATTCTAAAATAAATTTCTGGACGTTAGAAATTTATCTATTAATCATCTTCAAAAAGAATTAACTAAATAGAACTCTCCAGTAAACAATGGCAGCAAATCTTGTGAGCGCTAAAGTTTCTGTCTTTTACAGCAAGATCGCAAAGACTTCCCCCAAGTCTTCCCAAAGGTTCTACTTGGCACAAACACTAATTAAATGCATAAAACCACATATTAATAGAGGCTAGATGAATTATTTATTACTAAACAGAATCAAAAAGCAAGGAACAAAAATAAAATTGGGTTGCCTCCCAACAAGCGCTATCGTTTAACGCCCCTAGCTAGGCATAAAGGCAAGAATAAATCTAGGTATTGCCATGATAATGATAAGGTAAATCGCTAAAACTCATCTCATACTCCCTATGTTCAGCAGCAAGCTTTCTTTGTGGCAAGCAAAAGTAATCAAAAGGGCTAAATTTAATGGGACAAAAGCCCCCAAGATCAAGCTCGGGAGGTATTGGTTCCTCCTTTGGCCCCTCATATTGCACAACCAATTCATCATTACAAGCATTCTTTTGGCAAAAAGTCATGAGCCTTTGTTCAAGGGAAAAACCTAACCCATTATTCCGGATAGCAAAATTATCATTAAGTTCAGAGATCCTGTCAACAAGAACATCGGTAGGAACCTTTTTTCTAAGGTTTTCATTGAAAGCAACATGATCTAAAGATCGTAAACGCATAATGTCTTCTTGATAAAAAAGGATTGCTTCTATGGGAGGACGTCCGGCATCCACCCTATAATGTGCAAAAATTTCATTGGTCTCTTTTATTATAAATCTGAACTCATGAGCTAAAAAGATGGTCGCTGCTCGCTTAACAGAAGAATGCTCAATATTAGAAAATTCTAGGAAAATCCTTTGTATGGAAGGATGCATATGTAAAAATTGTCTTTCAAGTTCAACTATGAGCAAAGATATAGCATCCGCGAGACTACTAGTTTTATGAAGAATAGACCCGCTCATGGTGGGCAAAGCACCGACACAAGTAAAGAAATCTTGAATAACTCTCTTCCCAATAATATTACCGCTATCAATCCGAAACTTTTTAGTGTGTAAAATAGTAGGATTTTGAAGAGGATCATCAATAGCATCAAAGTTTTCCATATTATTATCCTTATCAATGATAACCTCCCTAGTTTCAGACATGAAGGCAACAAATTGCAACAAGACGAGCACACAGAAGGCAGGAAGGAAAAAGAGGGCGAATAAAACGGAAAGGGTGAAGTGGGGGAGAGGAAAACGAGAGGCAAATGGAAAATGATGTAATGCTAGGGATAAGAGTTTGTGATGGGTACTTGGTATGTCTTGACTTGTGCGTAGATCTCCCCAGTAACGGCGCCAGAAATCCTTCTTGCTACCTCTTGAGCACTGCGTTGGTTTTCCCTTGAAGAGGAAAGGGTGATGCAGCAAAGTAGCGTAAGTTTTTCCCTCAGTTTTTGAGAACCAAGGTATCAGTCCAGTAGGAGACTACACGCAAGTCCCTCGTACATACACAGACAAATAAGAACCTCGCAACCAACGGGATAAAGGGGCTGTCAATCCCTTCACGGTCACTTACGAGAGTGAGATCTGATAGAGATAATAATGATAAGATAAATATTTTTGGTATGATATAGATTGAAAGTAAAGATTGCAAAATAAACGGTGCCAGAAATAACTTGTTGGCGGGAGATTAATATAATGGAGAATAGACCCGGGGCCATAGGTTTCACTAGTGGCTTCTCTGAAGATAGCATAAGTATTACGGTGGGTGAACAAATTACTGTCGAGCAATTGATAGAAAATCGAATAATTATGAGAATATCTAGACATGATCATGTATATAGGCATCACGTCCGTGACAAGTAGACCGACTCCTGCCTGCATCTACTACTATTACTCCACACATCGACCGCTATCCAGCATGCATCTAGAGTATTAAGTTCATAAGAACAGAGTAACGCATTAGGTAAGATGACATGATGTAGAGGTATAAACTCAATCAATATGATATAAACCCCATATTTTTATCCTCGATGGCAACAATACAATACGTGTCATTTCCCTTTCTGTCACTGGGATTGAGCACCGCAAGATTGAATCCAAAGCTAAGCACTTCTCCCATTGCAAGAAAGATCAATCTAGTAGGCCAAACCAAATTGATAATTCAAAGAATTTGCAAAGATAACCAATCATACATAAAAGATTTCAGTGAAGAATCAAATATTGTTCATAGATAGACTTGATCATATACCCACAATTCATCGGATCTCGACAAACACACCACAAAAAGAGTTACATCGAATAGATCTCCAAGAAGATCGAGGAGAACTTTGTATTGAGATTCAAAGAGAGAAGAAGCCATCTAGCTAATAGCTATGGACCCGAAGGTCTGAAGTAAACTACTCACACATCATCGGAGGGGCCATGGAGTTGATGTAGAGGCCCTCTGTGATTGATGCCCCCTCCGGCGGAGCTCCGGAAAAGGCCCCAAGATGGGATCTCTTGGGTATAGAAGGTTGCGGCGGTGGAAATAGGGTTTCGTGGTGCTCCTGGATGTTTTCGGGGTATATGAACATATATAGGAGGAAGAAGTAGGTCGGTGGAGCCACGAGGGGCCCACGAGGGGGGAGGGCGCGCCCCCTGCCTCATGGCCACCTCGTTGGTTGCTTGACGTCTACTCCAAGTCCTCTGGATCACGTTTGTTCCAAAAATAACTCTCCCGAAGGTTTCATTCCATTTGGATTCCGTTTGATATTCCTTTTCTGCAAAATACTGAAATAGGCAAAAAAAACAGCAATTTGCACTGGGCCTTGGGTTAGTAGGTTAGTCCCAAAAATAATATTAAAGTGTAAAATAAAGCCCATTAACATCCAAAATAGATAATATAATAGCATGGAACAATAAAAAAATTATAGATATGTTGGAGACGTATCAATGATCGGGTGTGATAAGCTCTACTTTCACATACAATGGGTGCAAGCCAGTTTTGCACATGCAGAATACTTGGGTTAAACTTGACGAGCCTAGCATATGCAGATATGGCCTCGGAACACTGGAGACCGAAAGGTCGAGCGTGAATCATATAGTAGATATGATCAACATAGTGATGTTCACTATTGAAAACTACTCCATCTCACGTGATGATCGGACATGGTTTAGTTGATATGGATCACGTGATCACTTAGATGATTAGAGAGATGTCTATCTAATTGGGAGTTCTTAAGTAATTTGATTAATTGAACTTTAATTTATCATGAACTTAGTACCTGATAGTATTTTGCATGTCTATGTTGTTGTAGATAGATGGCCCGTGCTGTTGTTCCGTTGAATTTTAATGTGTTCCTAGAGAAAGCTAAGTTGAAAGATGATGCTAGAAATTACACGGACTGGGTCCATAACTTGAGGATTATCCTCATTGATGCATAGAAGAATTACGTCCTGGAAGCACCGCTAGGTGACAAACCCGCTGCAGGAGCAACGCCAGATGTTATGAACACCTGGCAGAGCAAAGCTGATGACTACTCGATAGTTTAGTGTGCCATGCTTTACGGCATAGAACAGGGACTTCAACGATGTTTTGAACGTCATGGAGCATATGAGATGTTCTAGGAGTTGAAGTTAATATTTCAAGCAAATGCCCGGATTGAGAGATATGAAGTCTCCAATAAGTTCTATAGCTGCAAGATGGAGGAGAATAGTTCTGTCAGTGAACATATACTCAGAATGTCTGGGTACCACAACCACTTGACTCAACTAGGAGTTAATCTTCCTAATGATAGTGTCATTGACAGAGTTCTTCAATCACTGCCACCAAGCTAGAAGAGCTTAGTGATGAACTATAATATGCAAGGGATGGATAAGACGATTCCCGAGCTCTTCACAATGCTAAAGGCTGCGGAGGTAGAAATCAAGAAGGAGCATCAATAGTTGATGGTCAACAAGACTACCAGTTTCAAGAAAAAGGGTAATGGGAAGAAGGGGAACTTCAAGAAGAACAACAAGCTAGTTGCTGCTCAAGTGAAGAAACCCAAGTCTGGACCTAAGTCTGATACTGAGTGCTTCTACTTCAAAGGAACTGGTCACTGGAAGCGGAACTCCCTGAGTATTTGGCGGAGAAGAAGGATGGCAAAGTGAAAGGTATATTTGATATACATGTTATTGATGTGTACCTTACTAATGCTCGCAATAGTGCCTGGGTATTTGATATTGGTCCAGTTGCTAACATTTTCAACTCGAAACAGGGGCTATGGATTAAGCGAAGATTGGCTAAGGACGAGGTGTCGATGCGCGTGGAAAATGGTTCCAAATTCGATGTGATCGTCGTCGGCATGTTACCTCTACATCTACCTTCGGGATTAGTATTAGACCTAAATAATTGTTATTTGGTGCCAGCGTTGAGCATGAACATTATATCTGGATCTTGTTTGATGTAAGACGGTTATTCATTTAAATCAGAGAATAATGGTTGTTCTATTTATATGAGTAATATCTTTTATGGTCATGCACCCCTGATGAGTGGTCTATTTTTTACTAGATCTTGATAGTAGTGATACACATGTTCATAGTATTGAAGCCAAAAGATGCAGAGTTGATAATGATAGTGCAACTTATTTGTGGCACTGCCGTTTAGGTCATATTGGTGTAAAGCGCATGAAGAAACTCCATTCTGATGGACTTTTGGAATCACTTGATTATGAATCACTTGGTACTTGCAAACCATGCCTCACGGGCAAGATGACTAAAACTCCGTTCTCCGGAACAATGGAGCGAGCAACAGAGTTATTAGAAATCATACATACTGATGTATGTGGTCCAATGAACATTGAAGCTCGCAGCGGATATCGTTATTTTCTCACCTTCACAGATGATTTGAGCAGATATGGGTATATCTACTTAATGAAACATAAGTCTGAAACATTTGAAAAGTTCAAAGAATTTCAGAGTGAAGTAGAAAATCATCGTAATAAGAAAATCAAGTTTCTATGATCTGATCGTGGAGGCGAATATTTGAGTTATGAGTTTGGACTTCATTTCAAACAATGCGAAATAGTTTCGCAACTCACGCCACCTGGAACACCATAGTGTAATGGTGTGTCCGAACGTCGTAATCGCACTTTACTAGATATGGTGCAATCTATGATGTCTCTCATTGATTTACCGCTATCGTTTTGGGGATACTCGTTAGAGACAACTACATTCACATTAAATAGGGAACCATCTAAATCCGTCGAGACGACACCTTATGAACTGTGGTTTGGCAAGAAACCCAAGTTGTCATTTCTTAAAGTTTGGGGCTCCGATGCTTATGTGAAAAAGTTTCAACCTGATAAGCTCGAACCCATATCGGAGAAATGTGTCTTCATAGGATACCCAAAGGGGACTGTTGGGTACACCTTCTATCACAGATCCGAATGCAAGATATTCATTGCTAAAAATGGATCCTTTCTAGAGAAGGAGTTTCTCTCGAAAGAAGTGAGTGGGAGGAAAGTAGAACTTGACGAGGTAATTGTACCTTCTCCCTTATTGGAAAGTAGTTCATCACTGAAACCAGTTCCAGTGATTCCTACACCAATAAGTGAGGAAGCTAATGATGCTGATCATGAAACTTCTGATCAAGTTGCTATCGAACCTCGTAGGTCAACCAGAGTAAGATCCGCACCAGAGTGGTATGGTAATCCTGTTCTGGAAGTCATGTTACTTGACCATGACAAACCTACGAACTACGAGGAAGCGATGATGAACCCATATTCCGCAAAATGGCTTGAAGCCATGAAATCTGTGATGGGATCCATGTATGAGAACAAAATATGGACTTTGGTTGACTTGCCCGATGATCGGCAGGCTATAGAGAATAAATGGATCTTCAAGAAGAAGACTGACGCTGACGGTAATGTTACTGTCTACAAAGCTCAACTTGTTGCGAAAGGTTTTCGACAAGTTCAAGGAGTTGACTACGATGAGACCTTCTCACCCATAGCGATGCTTAAGTCCGTCCAAATCATGTTAGCAATTGCCGCATTTTATGATTATGAAATTTGGCAAATGGATGTCAAAACTACATTCCTTAATGGATATCTTAAAGAAGAATTGTATATGATGCAACCAGAAGGTTTTGTTGATCCAAAAGGTGCTAACAAAGTGTGCAAGCTCCAGCAATCCATTTATGGACTGGTGCAAGCCTCTCAGAGTTGGAATATATGCTTTGATAGTGTGATAAAAGCATATGGTTTTATACAGACTTTTGGAGAAGCCTGTATTTACAAGAAAGTGAGTGGGAGCTTCGTAGCATTTCTGATATTATATGTAGATGACATATTTGTAATCAGAAATGATACTGAATTTCTGAATAGTATAAAAGGATACTTGAATAAGAATTTTTCAATGAAAGACCTCGGTGAAGCTGCTTATATATTGCGCATCAAGATCTATAGAGATAGATCAAGACGCTTAATTAGACTTTCATAAAGCACATACCTTGATAAAGTTTTGAAGAAGTTCAAAATGGATCAGGCAAAGACAGGGTTCTTTCCTGTATTACAAGGTATGAAGTTGAGTCAGACTCAATGCCCGACCACTGTAGAAGATAGAGAGAAAATGAAAGGTGTTCCCTATGCTTCAGCCATAGGCTCTATCATGTATGCAATGCTATGTACCAGACCTGATGTGTGCCTTTCTATAAGTTTAGCAGGGAGGTACCAAAGTAATCCAGGAGTGGATCACTGGACAATGGTCAAGAACATCCTGAAATACCTGAAAAGGACTAAGGATATGTTTCTCGTATATGGAGGTGACAAAGAGCTCGTCGTAAATGGTTACGTCGATGCAAGCTTTGACACTGATCCAGATGACTCTAAGTCACAGACCGGATACATGTTTTTATTAAATGGAGGAGCTGTCAGTTGGTGCAGTTTGAAGCAGAACGTCGTGGCGGGATCTACGTGTGAAGAGGAATACATAGCTGCTTCAGAAGCAGCAAATGAAGGAGTATGGATGAAGGAGTTCATATCCGATCTAGGTGTCATACCTAGTGCATCGGGTCCAATGAAAATCTTTTGTGACAATACTAGAGCAATTGCCTTGGCAAAGGAATCCAGATTTCACAAGAGAACCAAGCACATCAAGAGACGCTTCAATTCCATCCGTGATCAAGTCAAGGAGGGAGACATAGAGATTTGCAAGATACATACGGATCTGAATGTTGCAGACCCATTGACTAAGCCTCTCTCACAAGCAAAACATGATCTGCACCAAGACTCCATGGGTGTTAGAATTATTACAATGTAATATAGATTATTGACTCTAGTGCAAGTGGGAGACTGAAGGAAATATGCCCTATAGGCAATAATAAAGTTGTTATTTATATTTCCTTATATCATGATAAAAGTTTATTATTCATGCTAGAATTGTATTAATTGGAAACTTAGTACATGTGTGAATACATAGACAAACAGAGTGTCACTAGTTTGCCTCTACTTGACTAGCTCGTTGAATCAATGATGGTTATGTTTCCTGACCATAGACATGAGTTGTCATTTGATTAATGGGATCATATCATTAGAGAATGATGTGATTGACTTGACCCATCCGTTAGCTTAGCACGATAATCGTTTAGTTTGTTGCTATTGCTTTCTCCATAATTATACATGTTCCTATGACTATGAGATCATCCAACTCCCGAATCCAGGAGTGGCCGGGTCAACCCCAATGGCGGGTTACAAAAGAAGCCCAGTAATATTCAAGGTGATAGTTTATTAAGACTTGTAGAAGGCCTAAGCCCAGAGGCGGCTTAAGGCCCAATATTGTAGACGCCGTATGTAAAGAAAGACTTGTAAAGAAAGGCATATAAAAGAAGTCACCGAGCCGGACACGTTTTATGAGCCGACCGGGACTCTTTAGGCCGCCAGGCGTCAACCCATGTATATAAGGGGACGACCTGGCGGCAGCCTAGGACAAGAAACAATAACTCGAAGCCAGGAAAAGCGGATTCGCTCCTTGGTCATCGAAACCCCAGCAATTCCAACACAACTAGACGTAGGCTTCTACCTTCATCATAAGGGGCCGAACTAGTATAAACCACTCGTGTCCTTTGTCCCGATTAACCCCTTTAAGCTTCCTAGTTGCGATGGCCCTACGTGTAACGCCCTGTATGTAACTTGCCATATTTGTATTCCAACTCTTGCCATTTCGGCACTAAGTTATGATATTCCCTCGAGGTTGGGTTTTGTCTTTGTTTTGCATTTTTCTCATGTCATGCATTTCATATCATGTCATCATGTGCATCGCATTTCCATGCGTGTTCGTCTCACGCATCCGAGCATTTTCCCCGTTGTCCGTTTTGCAATCCAACACTCCTACGTTCTCCAGCGCCCCCTTTTGCCTCTTTTCGTGTGCGGGTGTTAAACGTTCTCGGATTGGACCGAGATTTGCCAAGCGGCCTTGGTACACCACCGGTAGACCGCCTGTCAAGTTTCGTGCCATTTGGAGTTCGTTTGATACTCCAACGGTTAACCGGGGAACCATAAAGGCCTCGTGTGTGTTGCAGCCCAACACCCCTCCAAAGTGGCCCAAAACCCATCCAAACCCCCTCCATCCTCTCGGCCATTCGATCATGATCGCGTGGACGAAAACCGCACCTCATTTGGACTCTCCTAGCTCCCTTTACCTATAAATAGATGCCCCCCTCCGAAATTTGCAGTCCAAAACCCTAGCCCCGCTCCTCCCGCGCCGCCGGACACGTCCGCGTCCGCCGGACGCGTCCGCCCACCGCCGCCCGGCCAATCGCGCGCTTCCACGTGCCCCCGTGCCGCCCCCACGCCGCCGGCCCGCCCGGGACCGAGGCCGGCCCCCGCGGCCCGCCTCTCCGCCGCCGCCGCCTGCGGGAGTGCGCCCGAGGCCGCCGCCGTCCCACGCCTTCGCCGGTCGCCACCTCCACTTCGCCGCGCCGCTGCACCTCCTCCTCGCCGGCCGCCGCGCCTCCCCGCCGCTGGCGAGTGCGTCCGCCGCCCCGCGTCTTGCCGCTCCGGCGGACCTCGCCGCCCCGCCGTCCCGCGGCCGGATCCGGACTCCCCGGCCTTGGATCCGGCGAGTCTCTCCATCTCCGGGGAGTTCCACCTCCATCTCCGGCGAGCTCGCACCCTCCTCAGTTCACGTGCAAATCCGAAGAACCCTAGATTTGAGGTGGTTTCCACTAAGTCTTCGTCCCTGCTCATATTTTCATGCATTATTCATCATGCAATAACTTCCTGTGGGATGCTCCATTTTGGGCATGCCATATATCAAAATGTTCGTCAGGATGTGCTCTTCATTTTGTTCCATTGCACCATGCTTGTTTGAGTCCATCTTGATGCCTAAAATACTGTTGCAAGAGTGCTTCATAATGTTAGTTCTTGTTACTTAGCAGATCTTGAGCATTTGTCATTTTTGCCATGATTAATGTGTGCTGCATATGAACTTGAGCCCTACATGTGTTTTGGGCTGTGCCATGCCATCTTTACAGGGGTGTATGCCATGTATTTTTGTGATCAATGTGGTGACTAGCACATGCATGCAAAGTAGCTCTCGTGATGTTGCTGATTTCAGGGGCTTAGAATTCTACTAAGTCATTTCCCTGATGTTATTTTTATGCCATGTATTCATGTTGCTATAGAGTGATCCATGCTTATTTTGAGTAGGTTCAGTAAGGATGATTTGAGCATATGGTTGTGCTCTATCCATCCATGCCTTTGTTTGCATTTATGGAGTCCCCTAGTATGACTCAATCTTGCTCTACTTTTGCTATAAAATGTTCTTGGCAGATTGTTTACGTGTTAATCAATTTTGCCAAGGTTGTTGTAGTTGATCCATGCATGCTATGAGATTGTTCTTGATTTGGTTAGATTCTTGAACATGTCTTCTTGCTGGGTGTATGCTTAGCTTGTCATGCAATGCCTTGTGTTGAGTGCATCGAGCTCGCTAAGATGCCTTCGTAATTCTGTTTATGCCATGTCCAGTTTTCTGCTAAGTCTAAATCTGTTAACGAAACTTGCTATGTTTACATGGGTGCCATCATATTTTCTGTGCCCTTTTGGCTTATGGTCAGTAAGGGACTTTTGTTAAATACTTTGAGTAGATTCATGCCATGCCTTTGTTTTCTATGTTCTGTTCCTGTAGCATGTTGAAATCTTGCTCTAAACATTGCTTCCTAATGTTAATTCCTGACATGTTGTTATTTCCGCTAAGTCTGTGAAGATGATATCTTTTGCACTTTTGCCATGCTTGTTTGAACTTGCTATTGTGTGATTTAGCCGTAGCTCAGTGTTCATATTTTTCAAGAATCTTGAGTAGATCACTGCCATGTGCTTTGTTGCTATATTAGAGTGTAGTAGCTTATTTTCTTGTTGCATTTTAGATGGCATCGTGCTGTTAATCGCAGAATGGTGCCATTGTTGTTTTGCTTCCCATTTGCAAATCGTGCATCCGATTCTGTTGATCTTTATATCGATTTCGACCAAAATCAACTCATCTTTCCAGCGGCGCACTTGGTCTGCCAAGTTGAGGCCTAGTTCAACATTTTCCTTCCGGAGCACGCATATGCATTGCATATTACATCCCGCATATCATGCCATGTTTTGCATCATGTTGCTTGTGCATTGCACCATGGTTGATTGTGTTTCCCTTGCTTGTGTTCTTGCCTTGGGTAGAGCCGGGAGACGAGTACGTGATCGAGGAACCCGTTGAGTATGCTTATGAGGATTAAGCTTACGTCAACTCGGAGAACTTTGCAGGCAAGATGACCATACCCTCGAAATCACTTCTATATTTGCTTGCTAGTTGCTCGCTCTATTGCTATGCCGCGATACCTACCACTTGCTATATCATGCCTCCCATATTGCCATATCAAGCCTCTAACCCACCTTGTCCTAGCAAACCGTTGTTTGGCTATGTTACCGCTTTGCTCAGCCCCTCTTATAGCGTTGCTAGTTGCAGGTGAAAATTGGAGTTTGTTCCTTGTTGGAACATGTTTATTGTTGGGACATCATTATTATATCTTGTTTACTTTAATGCATCTATATACTTGGTAAAGGGTGGAAGGCTCGGCCTTATGCCTGGTGTCTTGTTCCACTCTTACCGCCCTAGTTTCCGTCATACCGGTGTTATGTTCCTTGATTTTGCGTTCCTTACGCTGTTGGGTTATAATGGGAACCCCTTGACAGTCCGCCTTGAATAAAACTCCTCCAGCAAGGCCCAACCTTGGTTTTACCATTTGCCACCTAAGCTTTTTCCCTTGGGTTCCGTGGACTCAAGGGTCATCTTTATTTTAAACCCCCAGGCCAGTGCTCCTCTGAGTGTTGGTCCAAACTAGAACCCCTTGCAGCGCCACCTCGGGGAAACTCGAGGGATGGTTTTAGTTGTACGGATTGCTTATCCGGTGTGCCCTAACAACGAGATATGTGTAGCTCCTATCGGGATTTGTCGGCACATTCGGGTGGCTTTGCTGGTCTTGTTTTACCATTGTCGAAATGTCTTGTAACCGGGATCCCGAGTCTGATCGGGCCGTCCTAGGAGAAAGAATATCCTTCGTTGACCGTGAGAGCTTGTGATGGGCTAAGTTGGGACACCCCTGCAGGGATTTGAACTTTCGAAAGCCGTGCCCGCAGTTATGGGCAGATGGGAATTTGTTAATATCCTGTTATAGACAACCTGAAACTTAACTTAAATTAAAATGAATCAACCGCGTGTGTAGCCATGATGGTCTCTTTTCGGCAGAGTCCGGGAAGAGAACTCGGTCTCGTGTTATGCTTGAACGTAAGTAGTTCTAGGATCACTTCTTGATCTTATAGCTTCTCGACCGTGCTTTACTCCTCTTCTCGCTCTCATTTGCGTAAGAGCCACCATATATGCTAGTGCTTGCTGCAACTCCATCTCACTACCTTTGCCTACCAATAAGCTTAAATAGTCTTGACCGCGAGGGTGTGAGATTGCTGAGTCCCCATGACTCACGGTTTACTTCCAAAACCAGATGCAGGTACCGATGATGCCAGTACAGGGGATGCGACCGAACTCAAGTGGGAGTTCGACAAGGATTCATGATGTTATTATGTTTCCTTTCCAGACGACCAGTAGTGGAGCCCAGTTGGGGCGATCGGGGATCTTATGCATTTAGGGTTGTCTTTATTTTGGTTCCGTAGTCGGACCTTGATTGTATTCTGGATGATGTAATGCTATATTTATGTATTGTGTGAAGTGGCGATTGTAAGCCAACTTTGTATCTCTTTCTTATTCAGTACATGGGATGTGTAAAGATTACCACTCTTGCGACATGCCTACTATGCAGTTATGCCTCTAAGTCATGCTCCGACACGTGGGAGATATAGCCACATCGTGGGTGTTACAAGTTGGTAATCACAGCCTTCCCTGACTTAGGAGCCCCCTGCTTGATCGAATCGCTGGCGTGGTTGAGTCTAGAAAAATGTTTTGAGTCTTATAGGATTATATATATCGGAGAGTAGGATTCTTTTTACTCCTCAGTCCCTTCGTCTCTCTGGTGAGGCTTCCTAACCTAGAGTTTTGACTCTTCTCTTCTCAAATTTCACTAAATTTTTTTAGGATCACGCGAGTATCTTGGAATCGTTTTGATGGTTTTGTGATGAGAACATTGTTCTTGGTGCCTCCTGGCATTTAGGGGTTGTGGCAGTGTCCCGGGGAGTTGAGCTCCGAGGTGTTGTCATCACAATTTTATCGTTGCAATTCTGTTGGGGATATAGTTATCAGTTATGACCCGCCCAGGAGGGGACGGGTCAGCCCCAATGGCGGGTTACACAAGAAGCCCAGTAAACATTAAGATTATAGTTTATCAAATCTTACAGAAAGCCTAAAAGGCCTAGAGGCGGCTTATAGGCCCAAATATTGTAAACCGCCGTATGTAAGGAAAGACTTGTAAAGAAAGGCATGAAAAAGAAGTCACCGAGCCGGACACGATTTATGAGCCGGTAGGGACTCTGTAGGCTACCAGGCGTCAACCCGTGTATATAAGGGGATGACTCGGTGGCGGCTTAGGGCAAGAAACAAGAGATCGATAACCAAGCTGGCGAGTTAGCCTCTTGGTGATCGAAACCCCAGCAATACCAAACACAACTAGACGTAGGCTTTTAGCTTCATCGTAAGGGGCCAAACTAGTATAAAACCTCTCGTGTCCATTGTCCCGATTAACCCCTTTAAGGTTCCTAGTTGCGATGGCCCTACGACTAAGTCCTTCCACTAGGACATCTGCCGTGACAATTCCACGACAGTTGGCGCCCACCGTGGGGCTAGCGCACGGTGGATTTGAGTTCTTGAAGGGCAACTTTGAAGGGCTCAAGGGATACACTGTGGGCCAGATGACCAAGAGTCATTGCGGCAAGCTCTACATCGACGACGAAGGCTGGGGCCCCGAGGCCGGCTCGATTGAGTACGGGTACCGGGTCCCCTTCGGCAGAATTCGGGCCCTGAGCCGGATATCCACACCAACCTCGTCGAGACGGCTCAGCGCGCGAGGACCACCCGTGTTCAATCTGTTGTGAAGCATGCTTTTGTAGGCTGCATCCACGGCGGTGAATACTCTGAAGGATCGGTGGAAGGCACTGAGACGGCCATCTGTTCTGACGCTACATCATCAACAGGTGAGACAGACTCTTTGTATCAGCTGAAGGATGGCATGCTCGGGGGTTGTTCCGATGGCAGCAGTATTCCGGACCCCCTTGAGCCGCCAAATTGGGTGGGAGTCTGCATGGCAGGAACACAGCCCGGACAGAACTCCACAGCAGCAGCAGCAACAGCCACCGGGTCGGCTGCCGCCGGGTTAGGAGACCCCGCGCGCCCTCGGCTTAGATTCTGATGGACCTCATGGATAAACTGACGACCCTGTTGACTACCGTGGTAGAACCGACGAATCAAGCTTAGCATGATGCAGAGGTGGCACGTGTACGTGAGGAGATGGTACAAGCCAAGGAAAACTTAGCGGCAGAGGAGGTCAGGATGGCCGCGGAGCGGGCAGCTTTAGACGCATGTGCTCAGCAGCTTCAGGCGGAGACTTTCCGGCTCTAGGTGGACCTGAACGCGTTGAACGAGGTCATGAGGAGAAGGCACTAGAAAACTCAATCACGTCTACCTCTGACACTCGATCCTAGGAACCTTTTTCATACACCCGGGGCCGGGGCAAGTAACCCACCAGAGGCAAATTGGATCACGATGCCCGGAGCACCAGCTCAGCCGCGCACCATGGAACCACCTCGTATACACACCGCTCCGCCTCTTTATGTGCCAACACCGCCAGGTCACTTCTGCAATCCCCTGGAAAACCTCATTGCAGCTTCGACCCGTTTGGCGGCTCTCACAATGGAAGGTGACTCTCCGGCAGCGATCGAAACACGAAGTGTCGGGGGTTGGGTGCGACATATGCCAATGGATGGCTTATCATGGTGGGGGTGAGTAGAACGTCGCCGGTGCCTGGAAATAGGATGAGGCGTAGACACAAACGCCGACGGACTTTACCCAGGTTCGGGGCTCTCCTAGGAGATAACACCCCTAGTCCTGCTCTGCGGGGTCTCCGCATGATCACTAAGGCAAAAGTGAGTACAATGGTGCTCCTCGAGCTGTATCTGTGGACAGGAGGAGGCTAGGCCAGCTCTCCCTCTTCTCTAAGGTCTGGTCTAGTTCTAATGGATCGGAAGGGTGCCCTGGGGGGTTTATATAGGCCTACCCCCAGGGGTACAATGGTAAACCTAACTAGGCGCGGGCCCAGCCGTCAGTCTCTTTGCCTACCGGCCTTTATGCCGACTGCTGGGGCCCGCCGGCTAGTGGGCCCCGCCGACTGGTCTGGTACAGAGCCGACAGGCCATACCCGCCGTTTGCGGGTCTTGCTGGCTGCCGATTACTGTAGCCGTGCATCTAATGACGCATGCTTGGTCATGGGGTCGTGGCTACAGCCCTGCTACCTGGCAGGCGATTATTGTAGCCACTCCCCGTCTCGTCTGGTTAATGGTGTGTGGGACCCGTGGGAGGGGCAGGCCGACTTCCGGGGGCCGGCTCCCTTCGGGTCCGACTGGTGGCGCTCTTGCCGTCTTCTGGACTCTCGCTGACCGGTAGGGCCCATCATCCGTGGTCCGTACCGACAAGCCAACGTGGGTGCAGGACTCTGCCAACTGTTGCTGATGTCAGGGATGGCACGACAGCAGTGCCTCGCCGGACGGAGATCTCCACTAGTATGGCGCACTGTGGCCTAGCCATCCCATGAAAAGGGGAGGGAGTGGGCTTTGCTGTTGTCACTCCCGTCCCATCCCCCCTTGCGAGGGCATGGGCTTTGTTGGTGTCGTGGGCCGACTGCCCGTGGCCGGCTTCTCTGGGAGCCGCCAGGCGGGAGTCGGCCCGTCTTGACCTCGCCTCCAGGACTCGGCCGCATGCGGGCAGTCGGCCGCTCCTCTAGCCAGCCTCTGGAAGGCGGCTCTCTATCCTGGTGTTTTGAGGGGCGCAGTCAGCCCCGATGTCTTGAAAGGTTCTGGGCCTCGGGTTAGCCTACCCGTGGCCCATTACTCCGATAGTAGTCCCCGAAGCTGGTGAGGCGCCACGGACGATCAGCCGAGGAGCCTCAATAGTTTCTTTCTCCGAGTGCTTGAGGTGAGACCTCGTTTGACTTCTGGCGGGCCGACTGGTAGGAGTCGAAGTCGCCTGGCTTTGTCTTGTCCAAAAATGCTTTTGAATCCCCCGGCGGGAACTCAGTAGCGTGTGAGCTAAGCTTCCTGACCGCCACCCACTCCGTGCCCGCCACGTGGCAACCAGTGGCTGGGCCAGCCCGCCTACCCATCCGCGAGATGGACATGTCTGCATGCGGGGCCCGCCACTACCACGCCTCGGCACGCGAGCGGATCTGCTGCGGCCGTGGGGAGGGGGGGGGGCATTGAGGTTCCCACCGAATTACCGCGCGCAGTAACTTTGCGCGATAAACATGGGGCGTGGAGTTGTGGGCGCAGTAAATCCCACAACTGCCCCCTCGGCTTCGCAGCCCACTGGGCTATAAGTAGGGGGAGGAGGGGAGACGGCGGAGCACGTGCGTCCCACCTCCCCACTTATTCTTCTCCCCACCGCACCTGAAGCCACGTCGAGCGCTGCGGCAGTCTGCTCACGATGAGCTCTTCCTCCGCCGTCGCACCCCCTATGGCGCATTCCGGCACCTGGGATGGTTCAGAGGTCCACGACGACCACGTCGATTTCCTCCGCAAGACGTGTCGGTTGGCCGGCGAGGACCTTGTTCGGGTTCGTCTCGCGTCATGGGAGGAAATCTCGCCGTCGCGACAGGAGGACAAGCGGGTCGTCTTCCGCTCGCACTGCCTGCACGGCCTGGGCCTACCGGCGAGCAACTTCTTCCGCTCCTTCCTTGAGTTCTATGGACTCCAGCCGCACCACCTCACCCCCAACACGGTGGTGCTGCTGTCCGCCTTCGTCACCCTGTGCGAGGGCTTCATCGGTGTTCTCCCCACCTTGGAGCTCTGGGGGGAGTTCTTCTACTCCAAGCTCAGTACCCAAGCCGCGGGCGTGCCGGCTCAGTGCGGCGCGTTCATCGCCGTGTGGAGGTCGGGGGCCGACAACCCGTTTCCCTCCATCAAGCTGATCAAGTCGGTGAAGATGTGGCAGCGGTCGTACTTCTACGTGAAGAACGTCTCCGCGGAGGGCGACTGGACCAACCTGCCGGCCTACATAGCCGGCCCACCGGCTGGGAGGCAGCCCAACTGGTCGCACCGGGCCCAGACGTTGACGCCTGCGGGAGCCGGCGTAGTTGCGCTGCTTCGAGTACTGGCGCAGTCGGAGGGCCTGACCGGGCCGGACTTGCTGGCCGCCTTCGTGGCGCGCCGAGTGCTGCCCCTCCAAAGTCGCCCCCACATGATCTGCCAGATGAGCGGGCACGGAGACCCGAGCCGAATGTGCACCAAGGAGATGCCTCACGAGGAGGTAGCCTACATGGTGAACTACCTTGTGAGCTGCGACCTCAGCGAAGAGTGGCAGTTCGGCAAGGAGCCGTATTCGCGTGCCGCCCCTCCGCCTCTAGTGAGTCGTTTTCTTTTTCTCTTTCTTTCTGACTTCTTCATTGCCGAGTCCATTTTGTCTGATCTGACCAGCCGGCTTTGGTCAGAACCCCCTCCTCCAGCCAGCAGCCGGCACCGCGGGGCTGGACTGCGAATTCCTCCCCGACCGGGCGGAGAGTGATGTTGACGACCCCAACCTGGGGGCGGCGGCCCTGGAGGAAGACGCCGAGGGAGGAGGCGGCGCAGCGGGCGGCCCAAGACTTGGGGCCAGTCTCGAGGACTGGCCTGATGATGACGAGGAGGTCGTCCCACGCCACCAGCCAGGAGCCGGCCAGTCGGGAGCGGGCTCGTCAGCTCCGCCGGATGCACAAGGCGGCGGCAAGAAGCATAGGGCCGGGGCGAGCCTGTTTGGCAGCCGACCGAAGAAGCCCAAGGGCTCAGCCGCGACGACCAAGCGGGACGAGGTGGCCGCAAAGGCCAACCGCTTCCATGAGGTGGTGAAGACGTCGCAACTTATTTCAGCGTAAGCACCACCTCCCTTCGTACCTTCGTATTTCTTTATTGAGTCTGTGTGAAATTTCTTTACTTTGTTTTCCGGCTTTAGGGCCCCTCTCTCTCTCTTGAGAAGTCGGCCGCCGGCTCCGTCGTGTAGTCGGTGGAGACCTCCTCCACCACCCGGCGGGTTGACCCCGCCGCCGACCTCCGGGAGGCGATAGAGCGGAACGCGCGGGAGGCGCGCGAGGAGCGGGAGGCCGCCCATCTGAAGAAGGCGAAAGCCGACAAGGCGGAGGCCGCCGCCCTGAAGAAGCTGGCAGAGGCCGAGGCCGCCGATGCGGAGAAGAAGCGTGCAGAGGAAGGCTCGCGCCACTAGTCGGCGGTGTTTGTTGTTCCCTTGAACTTCGCACCGCCGCCACCGGAGTTCTCAGCGCAGACTGGAGTAGCCCGCGACGAGAACCCGGTCATGGAGAGGGCCGCCGACGTCACCGCTATGCCGGAGGTCATTGCACCGCCACCGCCACCCTCCGGAAGCGCGCCAGGCGGACAACCGGCAGATCCGCCGGTGCCGCCAACCGGAGGCGAGGCGGCGACGGGCCTGGCCCTCGAGGTCAGTACGCCGACGCGCCGCCGTCTCGCGAAGGCGGCCTCAGCGCCGCGTCCTCTGGAGACCGGCGCTGCGAGCTCCTCGATCCCGGAGACCGAGGTATCGAGTGCCGCGCCCACCGGGTGGGTGCTGGGAGGCGGGATGGGCCCGTTGAACCGGGCGCTCTTGGACGTCCAAGCCAAGCTCCGGGCCGAGGGCGACGCCATCAAGGAGTGCACAAAGGCATACCTGGCGTCACGAACGGCCATGCGAGTACGCATCCTTTCTTTGCTTTGCTTCCTGGTTTTTTCTTCGTGGGGGCGTGCCAGTGCACCCACTGGGTGTAGTCCCCGAGTTTCGGGCCGGCTGCTGAGCAGGCGGCTCGGAACTCTAATCGGTGAGTTCCAAGTACCAATGCTTTTTTCTGAAATTTTGTTGCAGGATTACCACAATCTTCGTGTGACCTCCTTCAACGCCAATGTTGAGGAGCTGGCTAAGCGGACCACCGACTTGTCGGTGTCACATCCCTAGTTCTGGTATGACCTAGACCAGCTAGTCATTTGTGCATCATGTTTAAATTCCATTTAAATTTGAAATGGGGATTTGTGAAACCCTCAGAATCATTTCTGAAAATGACCCAGATAAAAATTGCTCCAAAAAGGTCCAAGAAAATGTTCATGTTGCTCTCTGAAAATATTGGACAGAGATAAAAATCAAACCAATATTTTTAAGAGCTCATAAGTATTTATTTTGGGCATTTGGAATTAATACAGAAATTACTTGCTTTGGATATATATTGTTATATATATACAATATTGTCAAAAAATTGTGCTAGTTGATGAGGAGCTCTGGTATAATACCACTAGCTCCTGCAAAAATTGGCACAAGGAAATAAAATGGTTTGGTATTTTTATTAAATCAAAACAAATGTCAGAAAATAGAAAACACAAACAAAATAGAAAAAAAGGAGGAACTACCTGGACTTACGTGGGCCACTTGCTGGCCTGGCACTGCAGCCAACCGACCCAACTGTGCGGCCCAGCTGGCCCAGCTCGCCTCCTCCTCTGTGTTCTTCCTCGCGCCTACTGGCAGAGGCGTGTCGCCCCCGCGCGCACCGGACGCCACCTCCTGCTTCCACCTCCTGCTTCCCCCCCCCATCCTCAACCGAGCGCCTGGAGACGCCCCAAGCCCCCTGGCCCTTCTCCCTCACTCTCTGCTCTCCCCCTCGCCCTCTAGCCCCCTTCCCCGACCTCACCAGAGAGTGCTCCGCCGTCGCCGTGTTTCACTCGCGTGGCCACCATCCTCCTTTCGCCGCGCCGCCGTGTCCGGCATCTCCGCTATCGAGCACCATGTCTCCACGCCGAAGGAAACAAGCCGGAGGGCTCCGCTTCATCGCCATCGTCGTCGCCTTCGCCATCGGCCACCGGAGATCCGCCTCGCCCCCCACCCGCTCCGACGCTCCCCCGGCCTCACCGTCTGCACCGGCCAACTCGCCGTGAGCCACTGACCCTCTTCCCTCCACCTTTTCCCTCGCGTGCGTCCCGTACCCGCCGTCCCGCAAGCTCCAGAGCTCACCGTCGGCATCCTTGCCACCGTCGTGGCTTGAGCTCGAGACAGCCGCGCCCTTGCACTGCATCGAGGTCCTGATGACCCCAGGGTGCTGCGGAGCCCCTTGGGTGGCCTCCCCGTGCCCCGTAGCCCGTTTTCGCCCGGGGCCGAACTCCGGCCGCCGCCTTGAGCCCTGCTCCGGCGCCCCCGCAGCCTCCCACCAGCTCCCCTGGATGCGGACGACGACGGGCTACACCCCGGTGGTCTTCGCGCGTCCAGACGCCGCTCGTAGCGCAACTCCGGTGAGTCGCCGCCGCGCTATTGGTCGCCGCCGGCCAGAACTCCGGCGGGCTGACATGGCATCGTAGGTAGGCACTAACTACCCCCTAGAGACACAGACAGTGGGCCCCAGCACCACTAATCTAAATTAGATTAGAAATAACCCCTCGGTTATACTAACTATGACACTGACGTGTGGCCCCCACATGTCAGGTTTGACCCGGGTTGACTGCTGACGCAGTGCTGACCTCAAGCTGACGCAATATATCATTTTCCGGTTTTAAAATGTAACATCCCAAATTTTCAATTTGGAATGTTATACACTAGATCATCATGCATATCATATTTTCTTGCATTTTGGTCGATCCTAGAAATTTCTCGCAATTCAAGGACCCTCGGAGAGAGTTGGAGATTTCATTATTTTCAATTTTGAGTTTCCTCAAACTTTGAAAAGAGGATCATTTGATTTTATTTATTTCATCTTCAATTATTTTCCCAATATCAAATATGAGAGAGGGGAATAATATGACTTTCCCAAATTTAGGAAACATGAAGATTTAATAAATAAATCAAATTTTGGATTTTCCGGATTTTTGTTGCATTTTATTTGGATTAGGGAAAAATGCGTGTTTTCAAAATTTGCACCTAGGCCCCGGGAAAAGTTCATTTTGTTCGACTCATTTTTAGGAGTCGGGGAAAATTTACTTTGGGAATTTTTTTGAGTTCGTTTAGATTTTCTTTTCTTTGTTTTTCTGCGCGCGTATCTTTTAAAAAAAAATCCGCGTCGCGCCCGCCTGGGCCAAGGCCCAGCCGCCCCTCCCCTCGCGCAGCGCGCACCGCCGCCGCCCGCGCCGAGTCCGGCTTGGACTCTAGCTCCGCCGCCGCCCTTTCTTGCCCCTCCCCCAAGCAACCCCTCCCCCCTTTAAATACCCCTAGACCCCCCTCTCCTCCCCACCCCGCGCGCAGCCCCGCCGCCCGCGCCTCCCTGCCGCCGCCGCCTGCTCGCGCCGCCGCCGCCGCTTTGCGCCGCCGCCGCCGCCTAGCGCCGCCGCTGCCACAGCGCCGCCCGCGCCCCGCCGGAGCCCCTCGCCGGAGCCCCTCGCCGAGGTAGCCGCGCCGCGCCACCCTCCCCTCGGTTCGTTTTTTAAGAACCGTTCCGGTTTTCTTTCGTTCTTTGTTTCGGTTTTTTTCAAAACCCTAGACCGGTTTTTCGTTTTGTTTTCGGTTTAGTTGTTTAGCGGCCGTTCGCCGGACCGTTCGTTTTAACGAACGTGATCACCGGTTATTCTAGGTTAATGAACGTCCGTTCGTTTAACCGTTCGTCGTTTCTTTTTCGTCGGATTTTACTCCATGTTTTTCCGATCGCGATTTCAGATCCGATCTTCGTTCTAGTCTATCTTCTCGCTCGTCTATCGGAATCAGGTGATTCAAGCGCCTGGAGTTTCGTTTCGAAACCGCCGTTCCGACTAATCAACTTAAATAAGTTTTTGCTACTGTAAAATTTTGACCTAGTTTCAACTTGCTAGAACCGAGTTGTTTTCTTCCGCCGTTTGTTTTCCGTTGCTTTGTTCGGTTCGTTCTTTCTTTGCAACCGGAGTTCTTAAGCTGAACTTTCTGGTTCGATCTCTTGTTCGAGTTTTACCTGTGCATTAGATGAGTACTTATTGTATGCTTGTTGTTTATCTGCGATAGATTGCCCGGAGTGCGCCGCCTGTTACTTCGAATCTCTAGGTCTCGCGGATCATCAGCAAGGCAAGTAACACTTTGATCATACCCTTTTCTACAACCCAGTTTTATTGCATTAGATCAATCCTCACACATTGCATGATTAGGATCTAATTAAATTGTGGGATGGGAAGTAGATGAGGTAGTACCTATTACCTATTTATTATGAAACCTTTGGGAGTTACTTCTACGTTTGCTTATTATGCCATGCTATGCTAGTAGATGTGGATTGGGTGAGTGATATCCATGACAGATGTGAGTTTGTTAATTATAATGGTTTACTTAAGGTGGCAACTTAAACACACATCTGGGTGGATTGAGGCACCTGGTTTCTATCAGGACTTGCCTGTTTTCTTTTGGACCGCCACCCAGGCTCAAAGGGATCATAAGATCTTTCATGCTAGAAACTTCTGTGTGCAGCCACAAGCCATTATGGGCTCTGGCATAGTTGACGAAGTCGTGCGAACTCTTATAGGGTAGACTAGCAGATGTAGGGGAAAGTAGGCGTACCGGTCTATCCATCGTAAGGTGGTAGTGCTTCTGAAAGACTGTGTCTCGGTCATCCGTTTCTCAAAGACCATGTAGTGCGAGAAAACAAACGGAGGCGATCGAGTCTTGTGGGGAAAAGTGCGCAAACCTCTGCAGAGTGTAATAAACTAATCATGATTAGCCGTGTCCCCGGTTATGGACATCTTGAGTATCTAGTACTTGAATATCGTGTGAATCTCATCATGTTACTTCTAATTAATATTGTTGGGTTTTAATTGTTCACTTAATTGGGATCGGAATGCTGTCAACCATTCTCGATGTTCAACTACCATGATAGTTAAATAAATTGATTCCTTTGCAGTAGGGAAAAACTGGCTTTACGCAAAACTGTAACCATAGAGCTTTCCACCAGCCATACATGCATATAGTATAGCTCATTACTGTTCATTACTCTCTATGTGTTACCTTGCCAGCATATTCCATGTGCTGACCCGTTTTCGGGCTGCAACTTTCATGTTGCAGACATTTGAGACGACGAGTAAGGTGCTGTTAGGTCGTGGTTCTATACTCAGTGATGCCATTGGAGTTGACGGACCCATTTATCTTCCAAGTCTTCCGCTGTTATCGATATTAGATGGCCTTAAGCCATATTTATTGTAATAAGTTCTCTTTTGAGACCCCGATGTAATAAGTGTGTGATTGCTACTCTGCTATAAATCCTTCGAAGTACTGTGTGGTGTCAGCATTACTGATCCAGGGATGACACCGGAGCACAGAGACTTGATCCATTCTGGTCGGGTCGCTACAGAGATGGTATCAGAGCACACGCTGACTGTAGGACATGACCACTAAGTTAAAGCCATAGAGCACTACTCTCTACTCACCTTCTAACTCCTCATCTTTTCTACTCTTTAGGATGAAGGACGCGAAGATCAAGTACGCTCAACCGGATGAAGGCACACCTTTTGGATTTCACTTGAAGGAAGTCACCAAGTACCTAAACATTGGATTACCAAGTTTCACGGGAACCTTCAACGCCACTCTGCCTGAAGAGGAGCGCTGGAAGATTCAAGCTCATGTTCCGGGAAGGACATTCGCGCCAATCACGAAGCCCATAGATAGTGTTTTCAATGCACCAACCTGGAGTCTGGGAAAGAGCATGGTAGCCCATATCACCATAGGACGCATTGGAGAAGTTTATCAAGAAGACCTCAAGGACACTATCTACCAGATTTGCGGACGCCGAGATGAACAATGGGAATTAGTCAGCACCAAGAAGGATAGATCCATTGCAGCTTTCATCCAAGAGTTAAACCAGCACATACGACGCCACGAGAACCAGATGTGCAATGATATGATAGAGTTGAAGAATGCGAAGGCAAGAATCATCGAGCTAGAAGGAGAACTGAAGGCTACACGCAAGGACTACATGGACGAAATCGTAGCTCTAGCAAGGCACAATGGCGATCTTAAGCAAGAGATTGAAGAACTCAAGGGGAAGTTAGCATCCAGGAAGGAAGAAATGTATGTCGCATGTCCGGACAACTACATTATCCTCGACGGCACCGATTCAGATCCAAGTGAACCCGACTTTGAAGACGAAGCTGGAACAGACGTCATGGAGTCTTCCACCGATTCAAATTTCTAGATGACCACCAAATATTAGTAGTATTTTCCCCATGTATACACTATAGTTCGAGTACTTTTGCGACAAATCTAGACCGTTTGTATGCCCTTGTTTGATTGAATGAAGTGATTTTGTGTGCATTTGCTCATGTGCATTGGGGTAGTGTTTTCTCTTTAGACCTCACTCTATTCTTAATTCTCGTCTTTTCTAAACCCTCAGATGCCTCCGAGATGTGACAATGGATTTCCACCGGAACTCACTCAGTTGATCCAACAGCAGAATCAATTGATGCAATTGTTAGTCCAGAACCAGCAGACCAACAACAACAACAACAACAACCCACCACCACCACCGCCACCTGTTGACCACTTAGCCCGTTTCCTTAGGCTAAATCCATCGGTGTTTTCTAGTAGCACCGAGCCGATAGTAGCAGACGATTGGCTCCGCAAGATAGGAAGGGAGTTGACCACTGCAGGATGCACAGATGGTGAGAAAGTGAAGTTTGCCGCACATCAGCTTGACGGACCCGCGGCAGCATGGTGGGAGAATTTCACAGCCACCTTCCCAATTGACATTGTCACATGGGATCAGTTTCAGCAAGCTTTCCGCACTGCCCATGTTTCAGCAAGAGCTATGGCCATGAAGAAGCGTGACTTTCGCAACTTACGCCAAGGAGGAAGGACAGTTGGCCAGTATGTTGACGACTTCAACAAGTTAGCACGTTATGCCCCAGATGACGTTGCTACGGATGCAGCTAAGCAGGAAAAATTTCTAGCAGGATTGAATGATGAGTTAAGCATGCAGTTGATGGTAGCAAGTTTCAACAACTACCAGGAGTTGGTAGACCGTGCCATCATGATTGAAGGGAAGCAACAGCAGATTGAGAATCGCAAGAGGAAGTATGGACAGGGGAAGTATAACTCCGGAGCCCAGCAGAAGCCCCGTTTTACCCCTAAATCGGGATTTCAGTTTCAGCATACCCATGGAGGAGGTAGTTCGCACAATCATAATGGCCACAAGAATGGTAATGGGAATGGAGGAAGCAACGGCCAGAATCGGACCATCCCATCAACCCCAGCCAAGAGAGATCTGAGTCAAGTCACCTGTTTCAAGTGTTCCAAGACCGGACATTATGCCAATGAATGTCCTGAAGGCCAGAATGGAAATGGCAATGGAAGCTCAAGGAAGAAGCCGAACCCTTTCAATAGGGGACAGGTGAACCACGTTAACGTGGAGGAGGTTGAAGATCAGCCTGATGCAGTAATCGGTAAGTTTTTGGTTAAGTCATTTACCGCACTCGTTCTTTTCGATACTGGTGCATCGCATTCATACATATCAAGGGGATTTGTGGAAAAATATAGCCTGCCCACTAGGATTCTTAAAACGCCTATGCTAGTAAGCTCGCCAGGGGCAGAGTACATGGCCAGACAAGGATGTTTTCAAGTGCCATTAAGCATAGGAAGGCATGTTTTCCCAACCGATTTAATTATTCTGGAATCCCAGGGTCTGGATGTAATTCTCGGTATGGATTGGCTGTCGATGTATGGAGGAAACATCGATTGCGCCAGTAAGACAATTTTGCTCACAACACCAGAAGGAAGAAGGATCAAGTATGTATCCCGGCATGTGCCAAATAGGACACAAGTAAATTGCCTAACAGGAGTTGTGCAGGAGGAAGTACCAGTGGTAAAGGATTTTCCTGATGTATTTCCAGAAGAGTTGCCAGGCATGCCACCTAATAGGGACATTGAGTTTTTGATTGAGTTATTGCCAGGTACAAGCCCAATAACGAAGCGGCCATACCGGATGCCAGCAAAGGATTTGGTAGAAATTAAGAATCAGATTAAGGAGTTACTGGAGAAAGGTTACATACGCCCAAGTTCTTCGCCTTGGGGATCACCCGTACTTCTAGTGGAGAAGAAGGATGGATCATTACGGATGGTTGTCGATTACCGTGGATTAAATGAAGTAACCATCAAGAACAAGTACCCACTGCCAATAATAAATGATCTGTTTGATCATTTGCAAGGAGCTAAAGTGTTTTCCAAGATCGATTTGCGATCAGGGTACCACCAGTTGAAGATCCGAGAACAGGATATCCCCAAGACAACTTTTACCACGAGATATGGACTGTATGAGTATACCGTTATGTCATTTGGATTGACTAACGCGCCTGCCTATTTTATGAACTTGATGAACAAAGTGTTTATGGAGTTTTTGGATAAGTTTGTCATAGTGTTCATTGATGATATCCTGGTTTATTCAAGGAATGAAGAAGAGCATAAGGAACATTTGCGTTTGGTTTTGGAGAAACTAAGGGAACATCAGTTATATGCCAAATTTAGCAAATGTGAGTTTTGGTTGAAGGAAGTAGGATTCCTCAGACACGTTATATCCGGAGAAGGGATAGCACTTGACCCCACAAAGGTTGAGACCGTAACCGAATGGGAAGCACCAACGACAGTTGGAGAGATCCGGAGTTTTCTTGGACTCGCAGGATATTACCGGAGATTCATTGAGAACTTTTCAAAGATTGCAAAGCCTATGACGGAGTTGTTGAATAAGGATACTAAGTTCAAATGGACTGAGGAGTGTGAGGCTAGTTTCCAGGAGTTGAAGAAACGTTTGGTTACCTCACCAGTGTTGATTTTGCCAGATCAGACCAATGATTATGAGGTATATTGCGACGCTTCACGTCGAGGACTTGGAGCAGTGCTTATGCAGGAAGGGAGAGTTGTTTCATATGCTTCACGACAACTGAAGCCTCATGAGTTGAATTATTCCACACATGATTTGGAGTTAGCAGCCGTAGTGCATGCATTGAAGACATGGAGACATTTCCTCATTGGAAATCATTGTGAGGTGTACACGGATCACAAGAGTTTGAAGTACATTTTCACGCAGAAGGAGTTGAATCTCAGACAAAGGAGATGGTTGGAGCTCATCAAGGATTATGATATGAGATTGCATTACCATCCCGGAAAAGCTAATGTAGTAGCTGACGCATTGAGCCATAAGAGCCATGTCAATACGTTAATAACGGAGGAAATACCCCGGGAGTTATTAGAAAACCTTCGTGAACTAAGTTTAGAGATAGTTCCGAAAGGCTATGTAGCAGCATTGGAGATTCAGTCAACATTGATGGATAAAATCAAAGAGGCTCAGAAATCTGACAAGGAAATTGTTTCTATAAAGGAGAAACTAAGCAAAGGAAAAGCAAAGGGATTTCGTGAGGATGAGCATGATACCCTATGGTTTGGGGACCATGTTTATGTGCCAAATGACCCGGAGATCAGGAAGTTGATTCTGCAAGAGGCACATGATTCACCCTATTCGATTCACCCAGGAAATACCAAGATGTATTTGGATTTAAAGGAAACATTCTGGTGGACCAGAATGAAGAAGGATATTGCAGCCTATGTAGCAGTTTGTGACGTATGTCATAGAGTAAAGGCAGAGCATCAGAAGCCAGCCGTATTGTTGCAACCATTGCCGATACCCGAATGGAAGTGGGATAAGATAGGCATGGATTTTATCACAGGACTACCCAGGACGAAGGCGGGTTATGACTCGATATGGGTAGTAGTTGATCGTTTGACGAAGGTAGCACATTTCATTCCAGTTAAGACCACTTACACCAGTGCTAAGTTGGCAAAGATATACATGACTAGGATCATTTGTTTGCATGGAGTTCCGAGAAGTATTGTATCAGATAGAGGAACCCAATTTACCTCAAAGTTTTGGAATCAGTTGCATGAAACTTTGGGAACCAGGCTAGAGTTCAGTACCGCTTTTCATCCGCAGACAGATGGACAGACCGAGAGAGTCAATCAGATTTTGGAAGATATGCTGAGAGCTTGTGCACTAGATTATGGATCTAGTTGGGACGATAATTTGCCATATGCAGAATTCTCTTACAATAATAGCTATCAGACCAGTTTGAAGATGGCCCCTTTCGAAGCTTTGTACGGAAGGAGGTGCAGGACACCGTTGTCATGGGACGAAGTTGGAGACCGCCAGTTGTTTGGACCAGATCTGATTAAAGAGTCTGAACAAAAGGTGAAGTTCATTCGCGATAGGCTCAAGGTAGCCCAGTCCAGGCAGAAGAGCTACGTGGATTCAAAACGCAAGGAGACATTTTACGAAACCGGAGACAGAGTTTATCTCCGAGTATCCCCACTTCGAGGAGTTAAGCGCTTTGGAGTTAAGGGAAAATTAGCACCGCGTTTCGTTGGACCATATAAGATCTTGCAACGTATGGGAGAAGTTGCTTATAAGTTGGAATTACCAGAGGGACTGTTAGGAGTTCATGACGTATTCCATGTTTCTCAGCTGAAGAAATGTTACGCCGAGATGGCCGAGGTACCGCTAAGAGATACAGTGCCGCTTGAAGCGATTCAGTTGAAGGATGACTTAACGTATGAGGAAAAACCAGTCAAGATTCTCGATTTTGCCAGCAGAGTTACCCGCAGCAAGGTTATCAAGTTTTGTAAAGTTCAGTGGAACCACTAGTACGAGGATGAAGCCACCTGGGAGAGAGAAGAAGATTTTCTGAAGGACCACCCTCACCTATTTTCTAGCCAACCCGAATCTAGAGGGCGAGATTCATCTTAAGGGGGGTAGGTTTGTAACATCCCAAATTTTCAATTTGGAATGTTATACACTAGATCATCATGCATATCATATTTTCTTGCATTTTGGTCAATCCTAGAAATCTCACGCAATTCAAGGATCCTCGGAGAGAGTTGGAGATTTCGTTATTTTCAATTTTAAGTTTCCTCAAACTTTGAAAAGAGGATCATTTGATTTTACTTATTTCATCTTCAATTATTTTCCCAATATCAAATATGAGAGAGGGGAATAATATGACTTTCCCAAATTTAGGAAACATGAAGATTTAATAAATAAATCAAATTTTGGATTTTCCGGATTTTTGTTGCATTTTATTTGGATTAGGGAAAAATGCGTGTTTTCAAAATTTGCACCTAGGCCCCAGGAAAAGTTCATTTTGTTTGCCTCATTTTTAGGAGTCGGGGAAATTTTACTTTGGGAATTTTTTTGAGTTCGTTTAGATTTTCTTTTCTTTGTTTTTCTGCGCGCGTATCTTTAAAAAAAATCCGCGTCGCGCCCGCCTGGGCCAAGGCCCAGCCGACCAGGCCAAGGCCCAGCCGCACCTCCCCGCGCGCAGCGCGCACCGCCGCCGCCCACGCCGAGTCCGGCTTGGACTCTAGCGCCGCCGCCGCCCTTTCTTGCCCCCTCCCCCCCTTTAAATACCCCAAGACCCCCCTCTCCTCCCCACCCCGCGCGCAGCCCCGCCGCCGGTGCCTTCCTGCCGCCGCCGCCTGCTCGCGCCGCCGCCGCCGCCTAGCGCCGCCGCCGCCACACCACCGCCCGCGCCCCGCCGGAGCCCCTCGCCGAGGTAGCCGCGCTGCGCTACCCTCCCCTCGGTTCGGTTTTTTTAAGAATCGTTCCGGTTTTCTTTCGTTCTTTGTTTCAGTTTTTTTTCGAAACCCTAGACTGGTTTTTCGTTTTGTTTTCGGTTTAGTTGTTTAGAGGCCGTTCGCCGGACCGTTCGTTTTAACGAACGTGATCACCGGTTATTCTAGGTTAACGAACATCCGTTCGTTTAACCATTCGTCGTTTCTTTTTCGTCGGATTTTACTCCACGCTTTTCCGATCGTGATTTCAGATCCGATCTTCGTTCTAGTCTATCTTCTCGCTCGTCTATCGGAATCAGGTGATTCAAGCGTCTGGAGTTTCATTTCGAAACCGCCGTTTCGACTAATCAACTTAAATAAGTTTTTGCTACTGTAAAATTTTGACCTAGTTTCAGCTTGCTAGAACCGAGTTGTTTTCTTCCGCTGTTTGTTTTCCGTTGCTTTGTTCGGTTCGTTCTTTCTTTGCAACCGGAGTTCTTAAGTTGAACTTTCTGGTTCGATCTCTTGTTCGAGTTTTACCTGTGCATTAGATGAGTACTTATTGTATGCTTGTTGTTTGTTTGCGATAGATTACCCGGAGTGCGCCGCCTGTTACTTCGAATCTCTAGGTCTCGCGGATCATCAGCAAGGCAAGTAACACTTTGATCATACCCTTTTCTACAGCCCAGTTTTATTGCATTAGATCAATCCTCACACATTGCATGATTAGGATCTAATTAAATTGTGGGATGGGAAGTAGATGAGGTAGTACCTATTACCCGTTTATTATGAAACCTTTGGGAGTTACTTCTATGTTTGCTTATTATGCCATGCTATGCTAGTAGACGTGGATTGGGTGAGTGATATCCATGACAGATGTGAGTTTGTTAATTATAATGGTTTACTTAAGGTGGCAACTTAAACACACATCTGGGTGGATTGAGGCACCTGGTTTCTATCAGGACTTGCCTGTTTTCTTTTGGACCGCCACCCAGGCTCAAAGGGATCATAAGATCTTTCATGCTAGAAACTTCCGTGTGCAGCCACAAGCCATTATGGGCTCTGGCATAGTTGACTAAGTCGTGCGAACTCTTACAGGGTAGACTAGCAGATGTAGGGGAAAGTAGGTGTACCGGTCTATCCATCATAAGGTGCTAGTGCTTCTGAAAGACTGTGTCTCGGTCATCCGTTTCTCAAACACCATGTAGTGCGAGAAAACAAACGGAGGCGATCGAGTCTTGTGGGGAAAAGTGCGCAAACCTCTGCAGAGTGTAATAAACTAATCATGATTAGCCGTGTCCCCGGTTATGGACATCTTGAGTATCTAGTACTTGAATATCGTGTGAATCTCATCATGTTACTTCTAATTAATATTGTTGGGTTTTAATTGTTCACTTAATTGGGATCGGAATGCTGTCAACCATTCTCGATGTTCAACTACCATGATAGTTAAATAAATTTATTCCTTTGCAGTAGGGAAAAACTGGCTTTATGCAAAACTGTAACCATAGAGCTTTCCACCAGCCATACATGCATATAGTATAGCTCATTACTGTTCATTACTCTCTATGTGTTACCTTGCCAGCATATTCCATGTGCTGACCCGTTTTCGGGCTGCAACTTTCATGTTGCAGACATTTTAGACGATGAGTAAGGTGCTGTTAGGTCGTGGTTCTATACTCAGTGATGCCGTTGGAGTTGATGGACCCATTTATCTTCCAAGTCTTCCACTGTTATCGATATTAGATGGCCTTAAGCCATATTTATTGTAATAAGTTCTCTTTTGAGACCCCGATGTAATAAGTGTGTGATTGCTACTCTGCTATAAATCCTTCGAAGTACTGTGTGGTGTCAGCATTACTGATCCAGGGATGACACCGGAGCACATAGACTTGATCCATTCGGGTCGGGTCGCTACATAAAATAAATCAGGAAATTCCAAAAAATGATTTAAACTTAAAAAATTCATAGAAAATCAACCGTAGCTCAGATTGAAATAATTTATATATGAAAAATTATCAGAAAAATTCAATCTATCCATCTGTACTATTTTCATGCATGACAAACCAACCTATACATGCTGTATATATGAAAACACACTTATGGCATATTTGAGAGCTTAATTTGGAGTTGTATTTGAACCCTTGGTTCAAATGGACTTCAACCAAATAAATGAATTAACTCAAACAACATCACATACTCATGCCATGGTCATGCATCGTATTGTTGCATATGCTTGTGTATTGATTGCCGACACTGTTCCCTCTCGATAGGTCCTGCTCCGGAGAGTATTCGAGAGTACCTGTCTGAGGAGCAGTGCCCCCCCTTGATCTACCAGGCAAGCAAAACCCCTTGTTCATTTCGATACAATCCGACTCTCTCGCTCCTGCTCTCATTTATTGCATTAGGACAACAACGATTCAACTGCTACTTTATGCTGCGATAGTTGAACCCATTCCTCTGCATGACCTGTCATTGCCACAGTAAATAGTTAAAACCCACTAGCATGTGTAGGAGTTGTTTGAGCCATGTTGTGTTCCTACCATGCAATGCCTGCTATTGCTTAGAGTTGTGTCAGGTCTGATTCATTGAGAATGAATTGGAGTGTTATGATATGTTCTAGTGCTGAGAGTTAAGCGTGTGAACACGATTTGGTAAAGGTAGCGGTGAGAGGCCATGTAGGAGTACATGGTGGGTTGTCTCATTGGGATCGTCCTTAAGAACTGAGTTCTGTGTAAGTTGTCCAATGACTAGCTACTACCACACATTGGGCTCTGGGCGCTCCAAGCTCTCTCGACTTATTAACCGCCTTGATCTCTGTCCAAGAGTTCCAAACAGTTTCTGGTGTTTGTAGGTAGTGCTATTTTTCTACCAAGTGGCACCCGGCAGGGTGGACTTGTGACAGACTAGGCACACGTGGCCGGTGTACCGAGTGGCACCCGGATGGTGGGCTCGGGAACCCTGTACACATCGTTTGGGGCCGTGAGCGTGTAACGCCCCAGATATAACTTTCCCAATTTGTACTCCAACTCTTGCCGTTTCCGGCACTAAGTTATATTTATTCCTCGGGTTCGGGTCTTTGTCTCCGTGTGTTGTTTTCGTTTTCTTGCATCTCATATCATGTCATCACGTGCATTGCATTTGCATACATGTTCATCTCATGCATTCGAGCATTTTTCCCGTTGTCCGTTTTGCGTTCCGGCGCTTCGTTCTCCTCTGGTGGTCATTCCTAGCTTTCTTTCGTGTGTGGGGATTAAACATTTCCGGATTGGACCGAGACTTGCCATGCAGCGTTGGTTTACTACCGGTAGACCGCCTGTCAAGTTTCGTACCATTTGGACTTCGTTTGATACTCCAACGGTTAACCGAGGGACCGAAAAGGCCTCGTGTTTGTTGCAGCCCAACACCCCTACATTTTGGCCCAAAACCCACCAAACTCCGCTCCATGTCCTAGAGCGTTCGATCACGATCGCGTGGCCGAAAACCGCACCTCATTTGGACACTCCTAGCTCCCTCTATGCATATTTAAACCCCCCTCCCGTTTCGGATCTCCCCTCTCCTCCGAAACCCTAAAATTCCCTCTCCGCCGCCGGACGTGTCCGGACGAGCCGGACAACGTCCGGATCCGCCCCCAGCCAACCAGCCGCTGCCACGCGGCCCGGGCCGGTCCCCACTTCACCGCGCCGCCGCCTGGCCCGCTCGGCCCGCGGGAGGCCCCCGAGGCCCGCTTCCTCGCGCCTCCTCACGCCTGCGAGCCCGCCGCCGTCCTCCTCGTGTCCGGCCGCCCAAGGCGCCCGGCGCCGCCACCCGCCATCGACGCCGGCCGGCCGCAAGCTCGCCGGACCGGCCGCGCCGCCTCCCGACCGGCGCCGCGCCACCCGGACCTCCGCCGGCGACCTCTCCTCCAGCCTCGTGCCTCCTCCTCCGACCGGCTCCTCCTCGCGGCAAGTTCCCCGGCGACCTCGAGCTCCAAGTCCGGCCGACGATCCTCGTTTTCCGTGCATGAACAGTAACTCCGGCGAGATCCGGATCTGGATCTGAGCACATCGGTTGACTTTTCATCCCCGAAACCCTAGTTTTTTATGCATTCTTTGACTGACGATATCCCCGCAGCCGTAGCTCCGTTTTGGACATATGATATATCAAAATCTTCTTCGTCTCAACATGTACATCATTTCATTGCATTTCATCATTTGCATTTGAGTTCATCTTGATGCCCAAAATGCTGTTAGAAGGAGGCATCGGAAGTTAAATTGCAGATCCGTTAGTTCAGCATAGACTTTTGTCATTTTTGCCATGATTATTGTGTGCATGATATGCCTGTGAGTCTTTGGGATGAATTGTTAAGCATTTTGTCTTATTTCCAGAGGTGCCACCCATGCATTTTTAGGATGTGTGTGGTGACTTGTGCAAGCTTGCAAAGAGGGGCACCTGAGAATTCTGTTTTCGGGGACTTAGTGATTTTCACTAAGTCTAAGATATTTTAGTTCATGATGCCATATGTTCGGCTTGTTTCCTAGTGATCCGTGCCTCTTTTAAGGATGATCAGTAAGGGAGTTTTGATATTCATGTTATGCTCTATCCATCCATGTCTTTGTTTGCATATGTGGAGTGCTCTAGCTTGAGTCAATCGAGCTCTACTTTTGCTTCGTGGTAAATCTGGGCCGATCGTCAACTTGTTTGCGATATTGCCGACGCTATTGTTAGTGATCCGTGCATGCTATGCCATTGTTCTTGCCATGTCTAGCTAGAATTTTGTGCCTTCTTTATGGATATATGCTTGCCTTGCTATGACTTGCACCATAGTGAGTGCATCGAGCTCGTTTACATGCCTTTGTGAGTTATAATTTCAGCATGTCTCAGTTTTCACTAAGTCTGAAAACTGATTGTGTTTCATCTCTGTTCGTGTGCTCGTTAGAGTATTTTGTGAACCCTTTTGGCCCCAGGTCACTTTGGGTGTTTTGTTAAGCTTGTTGAGTAGCTCCATGCCATGTTCTTACTTGTTATGTTCAGGTTATGTATCATGTTGGTTTGCTGCTCCGAAGAGAGCATTGTGGTCTGAAATTTCAGACTAGTGTTAATTTCACTAAGTCTGAAATCTGTTTTGCATATTCATTTTTGCCATGCTTGTTTGAACCTCCTAATGGATGAATTTGGCCGTGGCTCAGTGCTAGTGTTTTGATAAGCATCTTGTGTACATCCCTGCCATGTATTTTGTTTTCATGTTTGGTGGCTGTAGCATGTTCATTTCGTTGCATTTAGGAGCCTACTTGCTGTAAATCGCAGACCGGTTCGTTTCGTAAAACGCTTGCCATTTCCAAACCGTAGCTCCGATTCCTATGATCCTTATATCGTTTTCAGGTGATTTCATCCCCTCTATCCAGTGGCAAAATTGGTTTTCCAAGTTGAGGCCAGGTTCATACATTTCCTGTCACGTCTTGCATTTTGCATCCCGCATCGCATCCCGCATAGCATACCATCTTTGCATATTATTGGTTGCCCTTGCACGTGGTTGATTGTATCCTTGTTGCTTTTTTGTGTTGTTGGCTAGAGCCGGGAGACGAGTTCGCTAACGAGGAGCTCGTTGAGTTTGCTTTTGAGGATCCAATCAACCCTGACAACTGTGCAGGCAAGATGATCATACCCTCGAAATCACTACTATCTTTGCTATGCTAGTTTGCTCGCTCTTTTGCTTTTCCAATGCTACGATGCCTACCACTTGCTTGTCAGCCTCCCAATTGCCATGATTGAGCCTCTAACCCAACATTGTCCTAGCAAACCGTTGATTGGCTATGTTACCGCTTTGCTCAGCCCTTCTTATAGCGTTGTTAGTTGCAGGTGAAGATTGGAGCCGTTCCTTGTTGGAACATTTACTTACTTGTTGGGATATCATTATATTGCCATGTTATCTTAATGCATCTATATACTTGGTAAAGGGTGGAAGGCTCGGCCTCTCGCCTAGTATTTTGTTCCACTCTTGCCGCCCTAGTTTCCGTCGTATCGGTGTTATGTTCCCGGATTGTTGCGTCCCTTACGCGGTTGGGCTATAATGGGAACCCCCTTGATAGTTTGCCTTGATTAAAGCTTTTCCAGCAATGCCCAACATTGGTTTTACCATCTGCCACCTACCCCCTTTTTTTCCCTTGGGTTTCCGGAGCCCGAGGGTCATCTTTATTTTAGCCCCCCACGGGCCAGTGCTCCTCTGAGTGTTGGTCCGAACTAGAGCCCTATGCAGTGCCACCTCGGCGAAACTTGAGGGCTGGTTTTAGTTGTACGGATTGCTCATCTGAGTGTGCCCTGAGAACGAGATATGTGCAGCTCCTATCGGGATTTGTCGGCACATTCGGGCGGTGTTGCTGGTCTTATTTTAACCTGTCGAATCGTCTTGTTGTACCGAGATACCGAGTCTGATCGGTGTGTCTTGGGTGGAGGTCTATTCCTTCGTTGACCGTGAGAGCTTGTTATGGGCTAAGTTGGGACCCCCCCTGCAGGGATTGATCTTTCGAAAGCCGTGCCCGCGGTTATGGGCAGATGGGAATTTGTTAATGTCCGGTTGTAGATAACTTGAACCTTAATTAATTAAAATGAATCAACCGAGTGTGTTGCCGTGATGGCCTCTTCTCGGCGGAGTCCGGGAAGTGGACACGGTGTTGGAGTTATGTTTGCGCAGGTTGCTCTCTAGTTTTCCGCTCGTGCATTGCCTCCTCTTCTCGCTCTCTTTTGCGTATAAGTTAGCCACCATATATGCTAGTCGCTTGCTGCAGCTCCACTTATACATTACCCCTTTCCTACCTATTAAGCCTAAATAGTCTTGATCGCGAGGGTGCGAGATTGCTGAGTCCCTGTGGCTCATAGATTACTATTACACCAGATGCAGGGACAGATGATACAGCTCCAGATGGCGCGCTTGAGCTCAAGTGGGAGTACGATGAGGACTCTCAGCATTACTATGTGTCTTTTCCTGATGATCAGTAGTGGTGCCCAATCGGGGTTAGATTCAGGGCCTTGTCGCATGTTGGGGGTCTTTTCTATTTTGGCGCCATAGTCGGGCCATGAGTGATTTGTATGATGGATGTTATTTATGTACTTTGATGTGACGTGGCGAGTGTAAGCCAACTATGTACCTCCCCTTTATATTATTTATGTACATGGGATGTGTGATGATTTCCTAACTTGCGACATTGCGTTCAATGCGGTTATGCCTCTAAGTCGTGCCTCGACACGTGGGAGATATAGCTGCATCGAGGGTGTTACAAGTTGGTATCAGAGCCTTCCCCGACCTTAGGAGCCCCCATTGCTTGATCGTTTTTAGCAGCCGTGTTGTGTCTAGAAAAATGTTTTGAGTCCTTTAGGAATTATATATCATAGAGCTTAGGAATTCTTTTTACTTCCCAGTCTCCTCATCGCTCTGGTAAGGCATCCTGACGTAGAGTTTTGACTCTTCTCTTCTCAAATTTCACAAAAAAAATTTAGGATCACGCGAGTATCTTGGATTTGTTCCAATGGCTTATGATGAGAATAATGTCTTGGTGCCTCCTGTCAGGGGTTTAGTAGAAGTGTCCCGGGGAGTTGAGCTCTGAGGTGTTGTCATCATAATTTATCATTGCAATTCTGGTATACTTGAGATATGTTCGCGACATCGAAAATCTCCTTTATGCAGTTCGCTGGTGAGATAACCTCGACGCCACCCAGTACTGGGGTGGGAGTTCGGGAGTATCGCCATAACTTGTATAACGGATGCTTTTCGAAGGTTGAGGTAGATGGTTTCCGAAGGTTTCTTGGTTATGTGTTGAAGGATGGATACACCTGGATGTAGGATTTGCTAGTTTGGGTGAGATATTATGCTTCCCCTGTATCCCCAACACCTGATTGCATAACCGGAAAGTTTCGGGAGTTTCATAGGTGGGAATTCAAGTAGCTTTTAGGATATCTTTCCGACAGATGTATGATATGAAATTGGGGTTCGACGTCTAGTGGTTCGCCTATTCACGGTTGATTTTACAGTGGTCTCGTTGTGTCTTAAAGAGTCCTTGGCTATGCTGACTCGGGGACGCTTCGTATGTCATGTGCACTGCCTTGTACATGATGGTGCTGTACGATCGAGCCCGTGTAGGTCCCACCACGAAAACTTCGGACGAAATTTCTATCATATGTTTGTTCCGGCTTATCTCGCAAGCCAATCCTTGGTTTTATTTTGAGTTGTGGTATTCGAGTTGCTTCGAAGTCATATGTTGATTCCATCCCTTGTTGATGTACCTCTTCTCCCTGATTCTTCGTGGCTTCGCAATTTAGGAATATGTGACCACTTCAAGAGAAGTGCATTCGTTCATTTTGTTCGGATGTGAAGACTTTATGTTGCAATTTTCATTCCGTTGGATTCAGCTTCAATATTTGTCTATTTGTGTGCTAATGGTGGTCAACCTCTTCAGGATGGCTCCTCCAACGCGCACGACTCCGAATCCTGATCCGCCACCACCTCCACCTCCTCCAGAGGCTTGGCAAGCTGTGATGGCCGCAACCAATGCAAATACACAGTTGATCATGCAAATCCTCCAAGAACGCAATCAAGGCAGTCAAGGGAATCAAGGCAACAATCAGAACCATTTTGCTACTCTGAACCAGTTCCTCGCTAATGGTCCAAAGACGTTCAGCAATTGTGTTGAGGCTACCGATGCTGACGATTGGCTAGTGGATCTGGGCAAGCATTTTGAATGCAGCAACGTCAGGCCTGAAGATTTCGTCAAGTTCGCTTCTTTCCAGCTCAAAGATCAGGCTGCAGAGTGGTTCTAGTAGTACAAGGATTCCAGAGGTGGACGTTTGATCACTTGGGATGATTTCCGTCATGATTTCCGAGCTCATCACATCCCTTAGAGTGTGACTGAAAGCAAACATGAGGAATTCCGCAATCTGAAGCAAGGCTCTTTGTCTGTCTATGACTACAACAAGTTGTTCCAGAAGCTCGCCCGTTTTGCCAAGCAGGATGTTCCTGATGAGAAGAGCATGATCTACCAGTTCAGGGGTGGTCTCCGTGAAGAAATTCAGCTCGCTCTTGTCCTTTTTGAGCCGCTGAGATACGATGAGTTCTATAACACGGCACTGAAGCAAGAGGCTGCTCAGTTGAGGTGTGATGCTTCCAAGAAGCGAGTCAGAGACATTACGCCGTCTTCCTCTACTCAAGTGGCCAAGCAACAGAAGTATTGGCTTCCTCCTCCTCCGTTCCGTCAGCCGTATCAGCAGAAGAGCAAAGGTGGCAGTGGTTCTTCCCACCCACCCAACCCAGGCTTTCAGAACAAGACTTCGTCTCAAGCTCCAAGATCGAGTGCTCCGTACCACCGTCCGCTCTCAGAGGTCACGTGCCACAAGTGCCAACAGAAGGGTCACTACGCCAACAAGTGTTTCAACCAGAGGCGTCTTCCTCCTCCTCTTCCTGTCAGATCGGCAAGTACAACAGTGGTCAAGCATAACCCCAAGCACGCCAAGGTCAATATGGTGAATGCAGCTCAGGCAAAGGATTCGTCAGATGTCATCATGGGTAACCTTCCTGTTAACGATATTCCTGCAAAAGTTCTTTTTGACACGGGTGCATCGCATTGTTTCATCTCGAGACCTTTTGCTTCCAAGCATGATTTTGTTACTCAAATGTTGCCGAGTCCGTTGTCTATTGACTCTCCGGCCAGTCTGTTGACATCTCGAGTTTGCGTTCCGGAGGTTACAATCACGTTGGGCGATTACAAATTTCTCTCTTCTCCGGTGGTTCTTGGTAATTCGGATATCGATCTTATTCTTGGGATGGACTGGCTCTCTAAACACAAGGCTCACCTCGATTATGCAGCCAGGCAGATTCAATTGACTCATTCATCTGAGGATGTCATTGTCTTTGCTGCTCGGGATAATACAATCCGGTTGTTTTCTCTCAATGAGAAGGGTGAATTGGATGCTATTTCGCAGATTCCGGTTGTTTGTGAGTATCAAGACGTCTTCCCAGAAGAACTCCCAGGAATGCCTCCGCACCGGCCGGTTGAATTTGTTATTGAACTTGAGCCCGGTACAGAACCTGTGTGCAAACGTCCCTACAAGCTCGGCCCCGAAGAGTTGAAGGAGTTGAAGAAACAACTCGATGTTCAAGAAAGAATGGGTCTCATTCGGCCTAGTACTTCTCTGTGGGGTTGTGGTGTTCTTTTTGTGAAGAAGAAGGATGGAACGGACCGACTTTGTGTTGATTATCGTCCATTGAACAAGAAGACCATCAAGAACAAATACCCACTTCCCAACATCAATGAGCTATTCGAACAACTCAAGGGTGCCCAAGTATTCTCCAAGCTTGATCTCCGTATGGGTTATCATCAGATTCGAATTCGTGAGCAAGATATTCCCAAGACGGCGTTCAGGACAAGCTATGGGTCATATGAATACACTGTCATGTCTTTTGGCCTCGCCAACGCTCCTCCGACGTTCTCTCGCATGATGAACTTCATCTTCAACCCCTACACCAATGACTTCATTTTGGTCTATCTCGACGACATTCTGGTTTTCTCCAAGAACAAGGAAGATCATGCCAAGCACTTGTGTTTGGTTCTTGACAAGCTCAGGGAACATCAGTTCTACGCCAAGTTCTCCAAGTGTGAATTTTGGCTCGATGAGGTGCTTTATCTTGGCCATATCATCTCTGCCAAGGGCATTTCCGTGAATCCTGAGAAGGTGTCTGCAATTGTTAATTGGGAACCTCCTCAGAACGTGAAGCAACTCCGTAGCTTCCTCGGTCTTGCAAGCTACTGCCGAAGATTCATTGAAAACTTTTCTAAGATCGCGAAGCCTCTCTCAAATCTTCTTCAGAAGCACGTTAAGTACGTTTGGTCTCCGGAGTGTGATATTGCTCTCAACACTTTGAAAGAAAAATTGATCACAGCTCCAGTTCTGACTCCGCCTGATGAAACCAAGCCGTACGAGGTCTTTTGTGATGCCTCTCTCCAAGGTCTAGGTGCTGTACTGATGCAAGAGAAGAAAGTTGTTGCTTATACCTCTCGCCAGTTGAAGCCTAATGAGAAGAACTACCCCACTCATGATCTCGAGTTGGCGGCAGTTGTGCATGCTTTGTTGACTTGGAGACATCTTCTATTGGGAAGGAAAGTGGACATTTTCACTGATCACAAGAGTCTCAAGTACATCTTCACCCAGCCTAATCTCAACCTCAGGCAGACTCGATGGGTCGAAATGATTCAAGAGTATAATCTGAGTATTGAGTATACTCCAGGCAAGACCAATGTGATTGCTGACGCTTTGAGCAGGAAAGCATATTGCAACAGTGTGATTCTAAAGCCTTACCAACCCGAGCTTTGTGAAGCTTTCCGCAAACTTAATCTGCAAATTGTTCCTCAAGGTTTCCTCGCCAACCTTCAAGTCTCTCCTACCTTGGAGGACCAGATTCGCCAAGCCCAGCTTCTTGATGCTATGGTGGAAAAGGTGAAGATTGGTATTGCAAAGAGTCAGTCCAAGTACAAGTGCTACCGACTTGATGACAAGGACACTCTCTTCTTCGAGGATCGAATTGTGGGCAATGATGCTATATTCGTTGTCATCGACAAGCTCACCAAAGTGGCTCATTTTCTGCCTATCAAAGAGTCAATCACTGCAGCTCAATTGGCGGAACTCTATACCTCTCGAATTGTCTCTCTGCACGGTATTCCTCAAGTGATATCTTCAGACTGTGGCAGCATCTTTACCTCCAAGTTTTGGGATTCTTTTCAGAAGGCCATGGGCACCAACATCCGCTTCAGCACCGCGTTCCATCCTCAAACAAGCGGTCAAGTCAAGCGTGTCAACCAGATTCTTGAAGATATGCTCAGGGCTTGTGTTATCTCCTTCGGCATGAAGTGGGAGGATTGTATTCCTTATGCTGAATTCTCATACAACAACAGTTTTCAAACAAGTTCGGGCAAGGCCCCATTTGAAATTCTGTATGGTAGGAAGTGCCATACCCCGCTCAACTGGTCTGAAACCGGTGAACGTCAGCTGCTGGGTAATGACTTAATCACAGAGGCAGAAGAAATGTGCAAGGTCATTCGTGATAATCTCAAAGCAGCCCAATCCCGCCAGAAGAGCTTCTATGATAGTAAGCACCGTGATTTGGCTTTCGAGATCGGAGATCATGTTTACCTCCGCGTCTCTCCTATGAAAGGAACTCGTCGCTTCAATATCAAAGGGAAGCTTGCCCCCAGATACGTTGGACCTTTCAAGATTGTCAGCAAGAGAGGCGACCTCGCCTATCAACTCGAGCTTCCTTCAAACTTTGCAAATGTTCATGATGTGTTCCATGTCTCCCAACTCAGAAAGTGCTTCAAGACGCCTGAACGCACCATCAACTTCGAGGACATTGAGCTCCAAGAAGATCTCTCCTATCGTGAGCACCCAGTTGCCATTCTTGAAGAGACTGAACGCAGGACTCGCAACAAGTCAATCAAATTTCTCAAAGTCAAGTGGTCACACCATTCCGACCGTGAAGCTACCTGGGAACGCGAGGATCACCTCTGTTCTGAGTACCCGGAGTTTTTTCAGTCCTAGATCTCGGGACGAGATCTTTTCGTAGTGGTGGAGTGTTGTAACGCCCCAGATATAACTTTCCCAATTTGTACTCCAACTCTTGCCGTTTCCGGCACTAAGTTATATTTATTCCTCGGGTTCGGGTCTTTGTCTCCGTGTGTTGTTTTCGTTTTCTTGCATCTCATATCATGTCATCACGTGCATTGCATTTGCATACATGTTCATCTCATGCATTCGAGCATTTTTCCCGTTGTCCGTTTTGCGTTCCGGCGCTTCGTTCTCCTCCGGTGGTCATTTCTAGCTTTCTTTCGTGTGTGGGGATTAAACATTTCCGGATTGGACCAAGACTTGCCATGCGGCCTTGGTTTACTACCGGTAGACCGCCTGTCAAGTTTCGTACCATTTGGACTTCGTTTGATACTCCAACGGTTAACCGAGGGACCGAAAAGGCCTCGTGTGTGTTGCAGCCCAACACCCCTCCATTTTGGCCCAAAACCCACCAAACTCTGCTCCATGTCCTAGAGCGTTCGATCACGATCGCGTGGCCGAAAACCGCACCTCATTTGGACACTCCTGGCTCCCCCTATGCCTATTTAAACCCCCCTCCTGTTTCGGATCTCCCCTCTCCTCCGAAACCCTAAAATTCCCTCTCCGCCGCCGTCGGACGAGTCCGGACGAGCCGGACAACATCCTGATCCGCCACCAGCCAACCAGCCGCTGCCACGCGTCCCGGGCTGGTCCCCACTTCACCGCGCCGCCGCCTGGCCCGCTCGGCCCGCGGGAGGCCCCCGAGGCCCGCTTCCTCGCGCCTCCTCACGCCTGCGAGCCCGCCGCCGTCCTCCTCGTGTCCGGCCGCCCAAGGCGCCCGACGCCGCCACCCGCCATCGACACCGGCCGGCCGCAAGCTCGCCGGACCGGCCGTGCCGCCTCCCGACCGGCGCCGTGCCGCCCGGACCTCCGCCGGCGACCTCTCCTCTGGCCCCATGCCTCCTCCTCCGACCGGCTCCTCCTCGCGGCAAGTTCCCCGGCGACCTCGAGCTCCAAATCCGGCCAACGATCCTCGTTTTACGCGCATGAACAGTAACTCCGACGAGATCCGGATCTGGATCTGAGCACATCGGTTGACTTTTCATCCCCGAAACCCTAGTTTTTTATGCATTCTTTGACTGACGATATCTCCGCAGCCGTAGCTCCGTTTTGGACATATGATATATCAAAATCTTCGTCTCGACATGTACATCATTTCATTGCATTGCATCATTTGCATTTGAGTTCATCTTGATGCCCAAAATGCTGTTATAAGGAGGCATCGTGAGTTAAATTGCAGATCCGTTAGTTCATCATAGACTTTTGTCATTTTTGCCATGATTATTGTGTGCATGATATGCCTGTGAGTCTTTGGGATGAATTGTTAAGCATTTTGTCTTCTTTCCAGAGGTGCCACCCATGCATTTTTAGGATGTGTGTGGTGACTTGTGCAAGCTTGCAAAGAGGGGCACCTGAGAATTCTGTTTTCGGGGACTTAGTGATTTTCACTAAGTCTGAGATATTTTAGTTCATGATGCCATATGTTCGGCTTGTTTCCTAGTGATCCATGCCTCTTTTGAGGATGATCAGTAAGGGAGTTTTGATATTCATGTTATGCTCTATCCATCCATGTCTTTGTTTGCATATGTGGAGTGCTCTAGCTTGAGTCAATCGAGCTCTACTTTTGCTTCGTGGTAAATCTGGGCCGATCGTCAACTTGTTTGCGATGTTGCCGATGCTATTGGGAGTGATCCGTGCATGCTATGCCATTGTTCTTGCCATGTGTAGCTAGCATTTTGTGCCTTCTTTATGGATATATGCTTGACTTGCTATGACTTGCACCGTAGTGAGTGCATCAAGCTCGTTTACATGCCTTCGTGAGTTATAATTTCAGCATGTCTCAGTTTTCACTAAGTCTGAAAACTGATTGTGTTTCATCTATGTTCGTATGCTCGTTAGAGTATTTTGTGAACCCTTTTGGCCCCAGGTCACTTTGGGTGTTTTGTTAAGCTTGTTGAGTAGCTCCATGCTATGTTCTTACTTGTTATGTTCAGGTTATGTATCATGTTGGTTTGCTGCTCCGAAGAGAGCATCGTGGTCTGAAATTTTAGACTAGTGTTAATTTCACAAAGTCTGAAATCTGTTTTGCATATTCATTTTTGCCATGCTTGTTTGAACCTCCTAATGGATGAATTTGGCCGTGGCTCAGTGCTAGTGTTTTGATAAGCATCTTGTGTACATCCCTTCCATATATTTTGTTTTCATGTTTGGTGGCTGTAGCATGTTCATTTCGTTGCATTTAGGAGCCTACTTGCTGTAAATCGCAGACCGGTTCGTTTCGTAAAACGCTTGCCATTTCCAAACCATAGCTCCGATTCCTATGATCTTTATATCGTTTTCAGGTGATTTCATCCCCTATATCTAGTGGCACACTTGGTTTTCCAAGTTGAGGCCAGGTTCATAAATTTACTGTCACATCTTGCATTTTGCATCCCGTATCGCATCCCGCATAGCATACCATCTTTGCATATTATTGGTTGCCCTTGCACGTGGTTGATTGTATCCTTGTTGCTTGTTTGTGTTGTTGGGTAGAGCCGGGAGACGAGTTCGCTAACGAGGAGCCCGTTGAGTTTGCTTTTGAGGATCCAGTCAACTCTGACAACTGTGCAGGCAAGATGATCATACCCTCGAAATCACTACTATCTTTGCTATGCTAGTTTGCTCGCTCTTTTGCTTTGCCAATGCTACGATGCCTACCACTTGCTTGTCAGCCTCCCAATTTCCATGATTGAGCCTCTAACCCACCATTTTCCTAGCAAACCGTTGATTGGCTATGTTACCGCTTTGCTCAGCCCTTCTTATAGCGTTGTTAGTTGCAGGTGAAGATTGGAGCCGTTCCTTGTTGGAACATTTACTTACTTGTTGGGATATCATTATATTGCCATGTTATCTTAATGCATCTATATACTTGGTAAAGGGTGGAAGGCTCGGCCTCTCGCCTAGTGTTTTGTTCCACTCTTGCCGCCCTAGTTTCCGTCATATCGGTGTTATGTTCCCGGATTGTTGCGTCCCTTACGCGGTTGGGCTATAATGGGAACCCCCTTGATAGTTCGCCTTGATTAAAGCTTTTCCAGCAATGCCCAACATTGGTTTTACCATTTGCCACCTACCCCCTTTTTTCCCTTGGGTTTCTGGAGCCCGAGGGTCATCTTTATTTTAGCCCCCCACGAGCCAGTGCTCCTCTGAGTGTTGGTCCGAACTAGAGCCATGTGCAGCGCCACCTCGGGGAAACTTGAGGGCTGGTTTTAGTTGTACGGATTGCTCATCTGAGTGTGCCCAGAGAACGAGATATGTGCAGCTCCTATCGGGATTTGTCGGCACATTCGGGTGGTGTTGCTGGTCTTGTTTTAACCTGTCGAATCGTCTTGTTGTACCGAGATACCGAGTCTGATCGGTGTGTCTTGGGTGGAGGTCTATTCCTTCGTTGACCGTGAGAGCTTGTTATGGGCTAAGTTGGGACCCCCCTGCAGGGATTGATCTTTCGAAAGCCGTGCCCGCGGTTATGGGCAGATGGGAATTTGTTAATGTCCGGTTGTAGATAACTTGAACCTTAATTAATTAAAATGAATCAACCGAGTGTGTTGCCGTGATGGCCTCTTCTCGGCGGAGTCCGGGAAGTGGACACGGTGTTGGAGTTATGTTTGCGCAGGTTGCTCTCTAGTTTTCCGCTCGTGCATTGCCTCCTCTTCTCGCTCTCTTTTGCGTATAAGTTAGCCACCATATATGCTAGTCGCTTGCTGCAGCTCCACTTATACATTACCCCTTTCCTACCTATTAAGCTTAAATAGTCTTGATCGCGAGGGTGCGAGATTGCTGAGTCCATGTGGCTCACAGATTACTATTACACCAGATGCAGGGACAGATGATACAGCTCCAGATGGCGCGCTTGAGCTCAAGTGGGAGTACGACGAGGACTCTCAGCGTTACTATGTGTCTTTTCCTGATGATCAGTAGTGGTGCCCAATCGGGGTTAGATTCAGGGCCTTGTCGCATGTTGGGGGTCTTTTCTATTTTGGCGCCATAGTCGGGCCATGAGTGATTTGTATGATGGATGTTATTTATGTACTTTGATGTGACGTGGCGAGTGTAAGCCAACTATGTACCTCCCCTTTATATTATTTATGTACATGGGATGTGTGATGATTTCCTAACTTGCGACATTCCTTTCAATGCGGTTATGCCTCTAAGTCGTGCCTCGACACGTGGGAGATATAGCCGCATCGAGGGCGTTACAGAGCGAAACCCCGGCCGGATCTCCTTGCGGATGGAACCCGAATAGGCGATAAACCTGGACTAGAGTCTTGTGTGGTTAGTTAGGTCGTGGCCAACACCCTCGCCAGGCTTCCGCTTGAAGGTTGCCGAGATACATGACGTGTATATGGTGATAAGTGGTGAGAGCGTGTGTGAAGAAGTACACCCCTGCAGGGTTATCATGATCTATTCGAATAGCCGTGTCCTCGGTTATGGACTTCTTGGATGCTTACGTGGTACATAGACAACTTTAAGTGGATACCCTAAAATGCTCAAGGCAAGTGTGAGTGCTATGGATGGCCTTGTCGTAGGAGAGACGGGGATGAATCCATAGTAGTGTATTGATGTGGTGATTAGTGGACTCATGTGCGCTGCCTCATCTCAAAGAAGTTTCTCGTTGTCGTAGAACAGGATAGCCACTGAGTCAAAGCTGGCTTGCTGCAACTAAACCCCACATTACCTTCTTGATACAAATGCATGCATGATAGGATCTGATGTAAGTCTTGCTGAGTACCTTTGTACTCACGTTTGCTTTATTTATGTTTTGCAGGTGAGAAATCTGTCTCACTAGTAGTACCGCTTGGACTTCGACGAGTAGCTTGTTACCTCAGCTACGATCTTGTACCCTTGGGAGGGACTTGTAGATAGTCAGGCTTCCCAGCCTTTTTATTTTGTAGTAGTCTGTACTCAGACATGTAATGCTTCCGTTGCTTGTATGCTCTGAATGATGGGTCATGTGACCCATGTTTGTATTTAATGCTATGTGGCTCTTCTGAGCCTTTATCTATATGAGTTTGCGTTATGTTGTGATGCCATGTTGTACAGCACATACTTGCATGTTATGCGTATGTGTGACGTGTATTGCTATGTGTGGGATCCGACAATCTAGTTGTTTATCCTTGGCAGTCTCTCTTATGGGGAAATGTAGTCTAGTGCTTCCTTGAGCCATAGTAGTCCGCTACAGCCCGGTTCACCGGAGTCCTGCTAGCCCAGCACTACTGCTCAGGACACTTGACTGGCCGGCATGTGTTTCACTTCGTTCCTGTGTCTGTCCCTTTGGGGAAATGTCACTCGGTGACATCCGGAGTCCTGCCTAGCCTGCTACAGCCCGGGTTCCCCGGAGTCCTGTTAGCCCAGTGCTACCGCCCGGATTCACACGCTGCTGACCGACACGCTCGATGTGCAGCATGTATGCCTGTCCCCATAGGTTAGTGCCGCGTTGGGTTCACGACTAGCCATGTCGGCCCGGGTTCTCTATCATATGGATGCTAGTGACATAATCATATACGTGAGCCAAAAGGCGCAAACGGTCCCGGGCCAGGGTAAGGCGACACCCGTGGGGATACCGTGCGTGAGGCCGCAAAGTGATATGAGGTGTTACCGGCTAGATCGATGTGCCTTGGAATCGAGGTCCTGACAGCTTTGGTATCAGAGCCTGACTGCATGTAGGATTACCAAGCCAACCTGGTCGAAGTTGGGTCTAGAAATTCTTTAGTTATATAGGGGAATTGATTGTGGAAGGGAACGTAAGGCTCTTTTTACTCCTTATACCTCATGCCCTTCTGATCTGAGGCATCCTATCCTTCCTACGGGGTTAAGGAACTAGGCTTTCTCTTCCGTCTATCAGGACCACGTGTTACTACTCCGTAGTCTCTAAGGTTTGGTTGATCTAAGTCTTATCCCAGTTTGAGTACCTCCGGTGTAGCCTATTTAGCAATATCCCAGAACCTTGAGTGCTGATGTTGAGTATGGTGCTACCCCGTCTTTTGCAGAATGTCTCATTTCGAGAATTTTACTGCCGTTATGCTGCCGGAATTGTCCTGGGAGTTCAAGAGATAGTATTTTCCTCGTACTATATTCTACATTCTTATGATGATGCTGAATCCATCCGTGTTTCCTTGGTTGGTTCTTCAGGATGTCGTCAGTTAACCGAAGTTCTGTTGCTCATAGCCGGAACCACATAGATGGTAGGGATGAGGATCCTCCCGACCAGCCTTTGTTGGTAGAGTTCATGTTGGAGATGGAGAAGAACAAGCGAGATTCTAACCGCTTGTTAGCACGTATTGAGGAGAACACCTCCCGTCAGCACAAAGAGTTAGCGTCCATCTATGATTTCATTGGTCCGAAACCACCTACCTTCCATCATTCCATTGAACCACTCGATGCAGATGACTGGCTACGTAGTATCACACACAAGCTACGTTCTGCGAACTTAGCTGAAAGTGACAAGGTCACCTACGTTGCTTATCATCTGGAAGGTCCTGCTAGTATTTGGTGGCAGAACTATGTGGCTATGCTTCCAGCTGGCCAGATAACCACCTGGAGAGATTTCACCGAGGCTTTTCGCGAGCATCACATTCCTCAGGCTCTCATTGACCGCAAGAGAGAAGAGTTCTATAATTTCACCCAGAGTAAGATGGCTGTTGATGCTTACAGTAGAGAGTTTGAGAACCTTGCCTGCTATGCTACAGAAGAGGTGTCCACGGACGCCAAGAAGCAGGCTAGGTTCCGGAAGGGTCTCAACCCCAAGTTGCGTTGTGATCTCCACTTGCATCATTGCAATACATTCCAGGCTCCTGTGAACAAGGCCATTAATGCAGAGACAGCTCAACTCACTTACGAGGAGTCTCGTAAGCACAACCGTGGTTTGGGTTCTTCCTCCGGTTCTACTTCTCAGAAGCCCCGGATTTGGGTTCCGAACTCCGCTCTTCCACCCGGTTATTCACCGAGGCCCTCTTATGTGGCGCCTCACCCAGTTCAGTTACATACTCCACTCAGGCCTATTGGTAGACTGCTTGTCAAAGAGGGTCCACGTCCTACTTCAGGGACTTGTTTCACATGCGGAGAGCCAGGACACTATGCACGTGACTGCTCTCAAACCAATTATGCTCCACCCCAGCCTGAGAAGTCTGTTGGCCGTGATAAGACATCATGCAAGATGATTAGTGTCAAGTTAGCTCCAATTGAACATGGATGTGTGCATCACGTCTCAGCTAAAGACGCTCATGATGATCCGGATGTCGTTCTTGGTACACTCCTTGTCAACTGTCATCCAGCTTCGGTTCTGTTCGATACCGGAGCATCTCACTCCTTCATCTCTGAAGGCTATGCACGTTTGCACGACATGTCATTTTGTGATGTGCCAACTCCACTTGAAATCCAAACTCCAGGGTCTAGATGGCAAACTACCAGAATAAGCCATGGTAATGGAATCCTTGTTGAAAGAGTTGTATTCCTTGCATCACTTATAGCCCTCAAGTCTACAGATATTAACATCATCTTGGGTATGGACTGGATGAAAGCTCATTATGCCAAGATTGATTGTTACACAAGGTCTGTTCATCTTACACACCCATTTGGCAAGATAGTCACTGTCTCCACTAGAGTTGCAAAGCGTCAGCTCTATTCCCTTAATGCCAGCCCTCTTCCAGACCTTGAAGACATTCCGGTAGTCCATGACTTTCCGGATGTCTTTCCAGAGGAACTGCCAGGTATTCCACCTGACAGAGATGTAGAGTTTGTCATAGATCTTATCCCAGGAACCGCTCCAATCTCTAGGAGACCTTACAAGATGGTACCCTTAGAACTAGCTGAGCTTAAGAAACAACTCGATGAATCCTTGCAAAAGGGTTTCATCCGTCCTAGTTCTTCTCCCTGGGCTTGCCCCGTCCTCTTCGTCAAGAAGAAGGATGGTATGGACTGGATGGTTGTAGATTATCGTCCCGTTAATTTGGTCACGGTAAAGAACAAGTATATGCTCCCCAGGATCAACGACCTGTATGATCAGCTCGCTGGATCCTCAGTCTTTTCCAAGATGGATTTGAGGTTAGGCTACCACCAAATCAAGATCAGAAACGAGGACATTCCTAAGACGGCTTTTGTCACTCGTTATGGCCAGTACGAGTACACCGTCATGTCCTTCGGTCTAACCAATGCTCCAGCTACATTCTCCCGCTTGATGAACTCGATCTTCATGGAGTACTTAGATAAGTTCATCATGGTTTACCTCGATGATATCCTTATTTACTCAAAGAACGAGGAAGAGCATGCCGAACATCTTAGACGTGTGTTAGAAAAACTCAGAGAGCACCGCGTTTATGCCAAGTTCTCCAAGTGCGAATTTTGGTTACCAGAACTGACCTATCTCGGCCACGTAATCTCTGGTAAGGGCATTGCTGTCAATCCCGAGAGAGTTCAGGCCGTTCTTGATTGGACTCCGCCTGAAACAGTTAAGCAAGTTAGGAGTTTCCTTGGTCTAGCCAGTTATTGTCGCCGCTTCGTTGAGAACTTCTCCAAAGTGGCCAAACCTCTCACGGAACTTCTCAAGAAAGATAAAAAGTTTGAGTGGTCCCCACAGTGTGAGCACAGTTTTCAGGAACTGAAAAGACGCCTGACTTCTGCTCCCATACTTGTGCCACCGGATTTCACTAAAGACTTTGTTATCTACTGCGACACCTCACGACAGGGACTAGGTTGCATTCTTATGCAAGATCGCCATGTGATTGCCTATGCATCTCGATAGTTGCATCCACATGAGGAGAATTATCCTACACATGATCTAGAGCTTGCAGCCGTAGTCTATGCACTTAAAACTTGGCGACATTACCTTCTTGGTAAACATTGTGAGATTTACACCGACCACCAGAGTCTCAAGTATATCTTCACCCAACCAGATTTGAACCTTAGGCAAAGACATTGGCTGGAATTGATCTCAGATTACGACTTAGGGATTACCTACACCCCAGGCAAGGGGAATGTCATGGCTGATGCGCTAAGTCGTAAGTCCTATTGCAATAATCTTATGTTGCAACAGGGCCAACCACTTCTCCATGAGGAATTCTGTAAGCTTAATCTTCACATTGCTCCTCATGGATTCCTTTCTACCTTGGTGGCGAAACCTACTCTTGTGGATCAAATCATCTCTGCTCAGAAGAAGGATACAGGAGTTTCCCGGATCAAGAGAAACATTAACAAGGGAGTTGGTGGATGTTTCTCTATGGATGATCGAGGTGTTGTTTTCTTTGAGAATCACTTGGTGGTTCCCAAGAATCAACATCTGTGACAACTGATTCTTAAGGAGACTCATGAATCTCCTCTCACGATTCATCCTGGTAGCACTAAGATGTATCAGGACCTATGCCACAGGTTCTGGTGGACTAGGATGAAGAGAGAAATCACTCAGTTTATTGCTAACTGTGACGTTTGTCATCGCGTGAAGGCAGAGCATCAAAGACCTGCTACCACCCTTCAGCCTTTAGCTATTCCTGAATGGAAATGGGATAAAGTTGGTATGGACTTCATCACCGGCTTTCCCAGGACCAAGAAAGGGAATAATGCTATCTTCGTAGTCATTGATCATCTTTCCAAAGTGGCTCACTTCCTACCTGTCCGAGAGAGTATCACTGCTAGTCAGCTCGCCGACTTATATGTTTCTCGAATAGTGTCACTTCATGGTGTTCCACTAGAGATCAATTCAGACTATGGTAGTCTTTTCACTTCTCATTTCTAGGAGAGTTTCCAAACTACCATGGGCACCCATCTTTCCTTCAGTACCGCTTTCCACCCTCAATCAAGTGGTCAAGTGGAAAGGGTCAACCAGATTCTTGAAGACATGCTTAGAGATTGTGTTATCTCATTCGGTATGGATTGGGAGAAGTGTCTTCCCTTCGCCGAGTTTGCTTATAACAATAGCTACCAATCCAACCTCAAGAAAGCTCCTTTTGAGGTTCTGTATGGACGAAGATGTCGAACACCTTTGAACTGGTCAGAAGCCGGTGAACGACAATTCTTTGGACCGGACATGATTCAGGAGGCAGAAGAGCAAGTTCGCATCATTCGTGAGAATTTGAAAACAGCCCAATCTTGTCAAAAGAGCCAGTATGACCGTCGTCATAAGGAAGTGGCTTACGAAGTTGGCGACAAGGCTTACCTTCGGGTTACCCCTTTGAAGGGTACCCATCGTTTTGGTATCAAGGGCAAGTTGGCTCCTCGCATTGGTCCTTTTCGTATTCTCGCTAAACGAGGAGAGGTTGCCTACCAGTTGGAACTACCCCCACAACTTTCTCGAGTTCATGATGTCTTCCACGTCTCTCAACTTAGGCGTTGCTTCTTGGATCCCATCCGCGGAGTCGACCACGAAACGCTTGATCTCCAAGATAACCTCACTTATCGAGAGTACCCCGTCTGCATTCTGGATCAAGCAGAGCGTGTCACTCGACATCATAACATCAAGTTTCTCAAGGTTTAGTGGTCTCATCATTCCGAGAGAGAAGCTACCTGGGAGCGTGAAGATCGTCTTCGACTTGAGTACCCCACTTTCTTTCCGCCAACTCCTGAATCTCGGGACGAGATTTTTTCGAGTGGGGGCAAGTTGTCACATCCCTAGTTCTGGTATGACCTAGACCAGCTAGTCATTTGTGCATCATGTTTAAATTCCATTTAAATTTGAAATGGGGATTTGTGAAACCCTCAGAATCATTTCTGAAAATGACCCAGATAAAATTGCTCCAAAAAGGTCCAAGAAAATGTTCATGTTGCTCTCTGAAAATATTGGACAGAGATAAAAATCAAACCAATATTTTTAAGAGCTCATAAGTATTTATTTTGGGCATTTGGAATTAATGTAGAAATTATTTGCTTTGGATATATATTGTTATATATATATACAATATTGTCCAAAAATTGTGCTAGTTGATGAGGAGCTCTGGTATAATACCACTAGCTCCTGCAAAAATTGGCACAAGGAAATAAAAAACAAATGTCAGAAAATAGAAAACAAAAACAAAATAGAAAAAAAGGAGGAACTACCTGGACTTACCCGGGCCACTTGTTGGCTTGGCACTACAGCCAACTGGCCCAGCTGTGCGGCCCAGCTGGCCCAGCTCGCCTCCTCCTCTGTCATCTTCCTCGGGCCTACTGGCAGAGGTGTGTCGCCCGCGCGCGCACCGGACGCCACCTCCCTCTTCCTCCCCCCATCCTCGACCGAGCGCCTGGAGACGCCCCAAGCCCCCTGGTCCTTCTCCCGCACTCTCTGCTCTCCCCCTAGCCCTCTAGCCCCCTTCCCCGAGATCACCAGAGAGCGCTCCACCATCGCCGTGTTTCACCCGCGTGGCCACCGTCCTCCTTTCGCCGCGCTGCCGTGTAGGATCGAAAGTATGTCTAGAGGGGGGGTGATTAGACTACTTGACCAAATAAAAACTTGACCTTTTCCCAATTTTAGTTCTTGGCAGATTTTAGCTATTTTAGGACAAGTCAAGCAATCATCACACAATTCAAGCAAGCATGCAAAGAGTATATTGGAAGCGGAACGTAAAGCATGCAACTTGCAAGAATGTAAAGGGAAGGGTTTGGAGGATTCAAACGCAATTGGAGACACGGATGTTTTTCCCGTGGTTCGGATAGGTGGTGCTATCCTACATCCACGTTGATGGAGACTTCAACCCACGAAGGATAACGGTTGCGCGAGTCCACGGAGGGCTCCACCCGCGAAGGGTCCACGAAGTAGCAACCTTGTCTATCCCAACATGGCCATCGCCCACGAAGGACTTGCCTCACTAGCGGTAGATCTTCACGAAGTAGGCGATCTCCTTGCCCTTACAAACTCCTTGGTTCAACTCCACAATCTTGTCAGAGGCTCCCAAGTGAGACCTAGCCAATCTAGGAGACACCACTCTCCAAGAAGTAACAAAAGGTGTGTTGATGATGAACTCCTTGCTCTAGTGCTTCAAATGATAGTCTCCCCAACACTCAACTCTCTATCATAGGATTTGGATCTAGTGGAAAGAAGATTTGAGTGGAAAGCAACTTGGGAAGGCTAGAGATCAAGATTCATATGGTAGGAATGGAATGTCTTGGTCTCAACACATGAGTAGGTGGTTCTCTCTCAGAACATATGAGTTGGAATGGTGTATGTGTTCTGATGGCTCTCTCTCACGAATGAAGAGGAGGTGGAGGGGTATATATAGCCTCCACACAAAATCCAACCGTTACACACAATCTACCAATCTCGGTGGGACCAAATCAATAAACTCGGTCAAACCGAAAAGGTAAACCTAGTGACTGTTAGAGATTTTCGGTGGGACTGACATGAAACTCGGTAGGACCGATTCTGTTAGGGTTTGGGCATAACGTAATCTCGGTGAGACCGATTACACAAACTCGGTGAGACCGAGTTTGGTAATAAGCTAACCAGAGAGTTGGTCAGGAAAACTCGGTGGGACCGATTTGCTCTTTCGGTGAGACCGAAAAGTTACAAAAGGGAAACACAGAGTTTATATTGCAATCTCGGTGGGACCGATTCGCTCTTTCGGTGAGACCGAAAAGTTACGAAAGGGAAACAGAGAGTTTGCAACCCCATCTCGGTGAGACCGAGATCCCTATCGGTAGGACCGAATTGCTAGGGTTTGGCAGTGGCTTATGACAAGTGAAACTCGGTGGCGCCGGATAGATAGAATCGGTATGACCGAGTTTGGCTTAGGGTTTAGGTCATTTGTGGATATGGGAAAGTAGCTGAGGATTTTGGAGCATATCATTAAGAACATGAAGCAAGAGGCTCATTAAGCAACACCTCATCCCTCCTTGATAGTAGTGGCTTTTCCTAAAGACTCAATGTGATCTTGGATCACTAAAATGTAAAATGAAGAGTCTTGAGCTTTTGAGCTTGAGCCAATCCTTTGTCCTTAGCATTTTGAGGGTTCCACTTTCACATCCATGCCATGCCAATCATTGAGCTTTCCTGAAATAATCATCTTGGAATAGCATTAGCTCAATGAGCTATATGTTGTTATGAATTACCAAAACCACCTAGGGATAGTTGCACTTTCAATCTCCCCCTTTTTGGTAATTGATGACAACATATAGATCAAAGCTTCGACAAATGATAATAAGCATGAAATATATCGTCGCTTTGAGAAGTATGTGACAAGTAAGAGCTCCCCCTAAATTTGTGCATATTAAAATTTGCTTTGGACTGCAAATGCACAAAGAGTTAGAGTCATGGGTTACTCTTCCACGTCACATACATCTCGGTGGAGCGCTTAAAATGATAAGAATGAAATACATGCACTCATCACCAATCACATAAGATAGATAGGATAAAAATATTAAGCAAACATTAAGTGTAGCTTATGATCAAACACATGATCATCGATGTCTCACAGATAATGATGTAGTATCTCACACAAAAGCAAACGAAGTTCGAAAAACCACCAAATAAAACAAGAGAGAATAAAAGTAACACTCTCTCTCGAAGCCTATGATCTATACATTTTCTCCCCCTTTGGCAACAAGTTACCAAAAAGTTCCTAGAAAATGCATAGTGCTAAGTCGACACTCAGGCTTGATCTTCAGGTGGTGGTGGAGTCCGGATCACTCCAAGTACGAAGGCTTCCGTAGATGCTGAAGTAGACGCTGGAGCTGAAGTAGATGCTGGAGTTGGAGCTGATGCTGCGGCTGGAGCTGAGGCGGTTGCCCTTGTGTCAGGAACTGGCACTGCAGACGACCTCGGAGCTCGGGGCACTCTGGCAAAGGCATCAGTTGTAGTCTTGCCTCTCCTCTCCTGCATGTCATCCTGGAGCTGCTCCACTGCAGACTAAATCTCTGTCACTTTGACATCCAAGTCATAGAACTTTTGTTCCATGATCCTCTCTAAGCTTGCCTGGTTTTGATTTAGGGTGGCTAGTCCTTGCTCAATCCGCAGGGTGGATGCAATCAAGTAACCAAGCTGCTCTTGTTTGGTTTTCAGGAAATATTCAGATGCCTCCGCTTGAGTAGGCATCTTGGCAGCTTTCTCCTTCCTAGCCTTCTCCTTCTTGGCTTGTGCTTGGGCAGATGATGGCTCATTCTCAGTCATGACCACTTGGTTATCTTCAAAGTCTGGATGGATAGGCAGGTGTTCCTTTTCCAAGAGGTATATGCCCGTGCCCATCTTGGAGTTGATGAGCTCCTGAATCTGTGGGGCATATGCACAGCTCCTCTTCTGGTCTGCTGCTGTCCTCTTAATGGTCTCTACCATTAGGCTCATCACCTTGAATTTCTGAGGCACGTCAAAGATATGAAGCAAGTTGATTGCGTGGCCTCTGATCATCTTGTGATCTCCAGACTTGGGCAATAAGGTGTGCCTCAGTATCCAATTGATAGTGGGCAGCCCTGATAGAAGATAATGTACTGAGCCAAACTTGAAAGTGTCAAGTGCTTCATTTGGAATCTCCTTGTACATGTTGGACATAGAGTTGTGGTCCATCTTCTTCTTGGCATAAACATCCAAGTCATCTACTTGCTCCTCCGGGGCATTTATCAGCTGAGCCCATTCAACAACTGTAGACTGGTACCTCGTACCCTCTGACATCCAAATTATCCTACCATCTGGATAAAAATGGGCTGTGGAGTAGAACTGCATGATGAGTTCCTCGTTCCACTTTGTGAGCTTCTGCCCAACAAAGTCCTCTACTCCACACGCCTTGAAGTTGTCCTGCACTCCAGGGTAGTACTCCTTGTTATCCTTGATATATTGCCAATCGACCCATCTCATGTCATAGACAATGGGCTTCTTGTCTAGCAGCACTGTCTCATAGAAATCTTGCTACTCCTTGGTGTGAAACCTGTAGTCAACTGCAGTCCTTCTCCTTGAAGCCTACGGGTCTGCTTCTCTCCACTTCCGGAGCCCTGAATCTCTCCTGAGTTTCATATCCTCAGCCACAGGATGAGCATCGTTGTGGTCTGGGATCTTGGGCTTGAGCTTCCTGAGGACATTCTCTTCCTCTTCTTCTGCAGCTTCAGGCACTGGGGCCTTGTTCTTCTCAGCAGCTGGGATGCTTCTTGTATTCCTCTTTGGCTTGGGCTTTGGAGCTGGCTCAACTCTCTTGGAGGTTGCTTCCTCTTCTGCCACATAATCCTCATCTTCTGAGTCTGAGGTTCTCTTCTTTCTCTGTCTTGTGGCAGCTTTAGGCAGATTGCTAGGGGTGCTCCTGCTGCCATCATCTAAGGAACTTGAGGGACTAGTGCCCACACTCAGCTGCACTTGCTGTTCTGACAGGTTCTGGCTATCACTTTGGTCTGACATGACGCAAGCTCTGACTGCTGACCCTGTGAATAGGTTATAGATGAGATAGAGTAGATGAGCATCACAAAATGCAGAAATTTTTGCAAAAGAATAATCCAAAAACTTAGTTTTAGTTTCCCACTGAAAGCATCTCGGATCTACTGATTTCTATACTCGGTGATACCGAAGCAGTTTTGGAGCCTAAACTAGTGAACTCGGTCAGACTGAGTCACAATTCGGTGGCACCGAGACTGCTAGGGTTTCACAGAATTCCAAAATCGGTCACACCAATAAGTAATTCTCGGTCAGACCGAGTCTCACTTCTGCAATGGCATAAGCCAAATCGGTAGGACCGAGTTTTTCAACTCGGTGGGTCCGAGATGGTTTCGGCGGAAACCTAACCCTAAATTTTTCGAATTAAACCTAATCTACGAGTTCATTGACTGGATAGGAGTTTATCAAACATGGCAAGAATCATGATGATCACAATGTGCTAGGAATCGGATTGGAGAATAGCACAAAGATCGAGTCCATACCCTAGTGCGGCGGAGAATCGCTACGGCGGCAACGGCGGGGTAGAATTCCCGTTGACGGTGATGGAGACCAGCGACTGGAGGCTGCTGGCGGCGAGGAGATGATCCGGAGACCAAGTTGGCAGAGCAGGCTATCACGCGGGCGAAGGGGTTCGGAGAAATTTCCAAATTTTTGCCTGTGACTATATATAGCCTGACCCTGTCGGTGTGACCGAGTGGAACAACTCGGTGGCACCCAGATGCATAACTGCGAGCAGTTACTGCAACTCAGTGTGACCGAAAGGTTCAAATCGGTTGCACCAAGATCGAAAACCTAGATCAACTTAATGATCTCGGTAGGACCAAAAGTGGGGAATCAGTCAGACCGAGAATCACAAAGAGGTTTTGGAAGTTTAAGTCTATGACAAATCGGGGACTCCGAGCGCTCCTCACACAGAGTGGTCCGAATCTGACTTGATCAAATTTTGTGATGTAGCATGAATAGAGTTTGAGACGAGAAAAGCATAGATAGCTAGAGGAGGTTCTTAGGCATTCTTGTCCATCCACTTGGAAAAAGAAAATAAAGCCAAACAATCAAAACAACAAGTGGGCGTCCTCGAATGAGTAAAATATGCAACCAACATGCTCACACAATAAGATGGCAAATGAAATATGTGACAAAGCATGCACAACCAATTCTAGCATCTATCAAGCAATTTGCGATGACTAGGTCATCTATATATGAGTATATTGACTTAGGAGTCAAGTGAGAACACTTGATCATAGGTCATACTCATCGTTTATGCTCAAGTGAGGTTACCACTTTTACATAAAGTATTGTTGTGTTCACATCTTTAGAGTTGCTTTAGCTCAAGTCTTAGAGTAAAGCTCCCCTAGATGTGATATCCCTCCTTAGAGGGATGAACTAACCTTGAGTTTTGTCGATGATGACTTCATGTAGATGTCGAAGATGTGGATGCTCAATGTTTATGTAGATCACTTGGAGCTATCCATTTGAGTGAATTGCACTTTCAATACCTACATGGGTTAGTCCCACGAGGAACAAACAAGGATATCCATAGACATAGAGTGATGCACACACAAGATGATGTCCATGAAAACTTTTAGGTTACCTTGTCCCTTGTCTTACCAACAAGAGGGTTTTGTGACTCCTTGAACTAGTGCAAGATGTGGAAGTTGATTGCACATGTTCTTGCCAAAATGATAAGAGTGAAGTATGTTGGCGGAGTCACCCTCAAGAACTCTCTAGTTCTTCTTCTTTTGGATCCACATCATCTTGATGGGAATCCTTGGAGTTGTAGTCGTACTTGATGAAGTGGAACTTGAAGTAGTCTTGGGAATCCACTTGACTAAGGTCTTAGGAGCTTGTTAAAATGCATCAATTTCCTCTTGAAGCTTGTCCTTGCCTTTTTGCTTGTAGTCTTGTGGTGGAAGATCATCTTGAGCTTGTATCCCCTTGAAGGAAGTATCATACTTCTCTTGTTGAGGAACAAACTTTGTCTTGGGGTATTGATCTTCTTCCCACTCAACTCCATTGGCATTGAACTTTCGTTCAAGACCAACACCTTGATTCTTCCGGTGCATTCCTTGCTTGCGCACAATTTCCTCGAATTGCTTACTCCCGGCAAGGCTTTTGTACACTCCTTTCTCTATAATTCCCTTCAATAAGCTATTTTCTTGCTCAAGTGTAACTTGGCTAAGAGAATCATTAGTGGAATCAAGAGAACTACTAGAAGCAACAATATCGGATTTAGCATGATCATTGTTACTACTAGAGGAAGAATCTTTCTTGTTCTTGTTACTAGACTTGACTTGAGGCATGTAAGTGGATAAGAGCAAACGCTTGGCAATGTAAGAAGAACTTTTATTGCGGAGATCATCATTGTTTGCTTTTAAAAACTCATGATCTTGCTCAAGATTGAACTTTTCAAAGCGTAATTTCTCATGAGCTCTTAAAAGTTCTCGATGATCTTCGAAGATAGTTTCATGAGCTAACTTAAGAGTGTTTAGTTCTTTAGTTAGAGCCTCAATCTTCTCCTTATCATTGTCATTCGTTTTATCTTGATTAGCATGATTAATTGACGTTTCATCATAGTATTCATCACTAGAGTTGTCAACAAGCAAATCATCATCACCTAACAAGTCATCTTCATCACTAGTGAAATCAACATACTCGGGGTGTGTTACCTTAGGACCTTTGGCCATGAAGCATCTTCCAATTCCTTCATTTGGTGAATCAAATATGTCGTAGGAGTTGGATGACACAAGTGCTAGACCGGCAACACCTTCATCTTGAGTATCTTCGGAGTCGGAGTGATAACTTCTCTCGGAGTGGCTGTCGGAGTCGGAGCCGGATACCCATTCACCAACATGAGCTTGATGTCTTCGTTTTTTGTAGCTCCTTGATGATTTTTCCTTCCTTTCCGAATCCTTGCTTCTCCGTGAGTATCTTCGTTCATAACGATCATCTCTACTCCTTCTCTCTCTTGGTGGTGAATCTTTGCTTCTTCTTTTTGGAGAATCTTCTCTTCTCTTGTAGGGAGCCGTACACTCATTGGAATAGTGTCCGGGTCTTCCACAATTGTAGCAGTTTCGCTCTCGACTAGAAGATCTTTTGTCATTGTAGGACCTTGACTTGAAGCTTCTATCTTTGCTTCTACTCTTGTAGAACTTGTTGAAGTTCTTCACCATTAAGCTCAATTCTTCGTTGAAGCTTTGTATCTCACTTGATGATGTAGGGGCTTCACATGAGGCTTTGTAGGCACCACTTGATTTGTTGTGAAGTTCCTCTTTATCCTTAAGTGACATCTCATGAGCAATAATTCTTCCAATCACTTCTGTTGGCTTGAGATCTTTGTAATTGGGCATCATTTGGATCAATGTGCACACGGTATCATATTTTCCATCCAAGGCTCTTAGAATCTTCTTGATGATGAATCTATCGGTCATCTCTTCACTTCCTAAGCCGGCAATCTCATTTGTCAAGGCTAGAATACATTTCAGCGACACCTTCACCATCCTTCATTTTGAACTTGTCAAGTTGACTTTGAAGCACATCCAACTTGGATTCCTTGACGGAGTCGGTACCTTCGTGCATATCAATCAAAGTGTCCCAAATTTCCTTTGCATTCTCAAGACGGCTGATTTTGTTGAATTCTTCGGGGCATAATCCATTGAAGAGAATATCACAAGCCTGAGCATTGTATTGCAACATCTTCAACTCATCCGCGGTAGCTTCATGGTTTGGTTCTCTCCCATCAAAGAAGTCACCTTGCAAACCAACACACACAATAGCCCAAATGGCGGGGTTATGTCCAAGAATATGCATTTTCATTTTATGCTTCCAACTAGCAAAATTAGTACCATCAAAGTAAGGACTCTACGGTGATAATTTCCCTTGCTAGACGCCATACTCTCCTAGGTTGTGAAACCAAGGCTATGACCACCAAAAGCTATGGAGATCAAAGCAAATGGAGACCAAAGCTCTGATACCACTTGTAGGATCGAAAGTATGTCTAGAGGGGGGTGATTAGACTAATTGACCAAATAAAAACTTGACCTTTTCCCAATTTTAGTTCTTGGCAGATTTTAGCTATTTTAGGACAAGTCAAGCAATCATCACACAATTCAAGCAAGCATGGAAAGAGTATATTGGCAGCGGAAAGTAAAGCATGCAACTTTCAAGAATGTAAAGGGAAGGGTTTGGAGGATTCAAACGCAATTGGAGACACGGATGTTTTTCCGTGGTTCGGATAGGTGGTGCTATCCTACATCCACGTTGATGGAGACTTCAACCCACGAAGGGTAACGGTTGCGCGAGTCCACGGAGGGCTCCACCCACGAAGGGTCCACGAAGTAGCAACCTTGTCTATCCCACCATGGCCATCGCCCACAAAGGACTTGCCTCACTAGCGTAGATCTTCACGAAGTAGGCGATCTCCTTGCCCTTACAAACTCCTTGGTTCAACTCCACAATCTTGTCGGGGGCTCCCAAGTGACACCTAGCCAATCTAGGAGACACCACTCTCCAAGAAGTAACAAACGGTGTGTTGATGATGGACTCCTTGCTCTAGTGCTTCAAATGATAGTCTCCCCAACACTCAACTCTCTCTCGTAGGATTTGGATCTAGTGGAAAGAAGATTTGACTGGAAAGCTTAGGAAGGCTAGAGATCAAGATTCATATGGTAGGAATGGAATGTCTTGGTCTCAACACATGAGTAGGTGGTTCTCTCTCAGAACATATGAGTTGGAATGGTGTATGTGTTCTAATGGCTCTCTCTCTCATGAATGAAGAGGAGGTGGAGGGGTATATATAGCCTCCACACAAAATCCAACCGTTACACACAATCTACCAATCTCGATGGGACCGAATCAATAAACTCGGTCAGACCGAAAAGGTAAACCTAGTGACCGTCAGAGATTTTCGGTGGGACTAACATGCAACTCGGTAGGACCGATTCTGTTAGGGTTTGGGCATAACGTAATCTCGGTGAGACCGATTACACAAACTCGGTGAGACCGAGTTTGGTAATAAGCTAACCAGAGAGTTGGTCAGGCAAACTCGGTGGGACCGATTTGCTCTTTCAGTGAGACCGAAAAGTTACAAAAGGGAAACACAGAGTTTATATTGCAATCTCGGTGGGACCGATTCGCTCTTTCGGTGAGACCGAAAAGTTACGAAAGGGAAACAGAGAGTTTGCAACCCCATCTCGGTGAGTCCGAGATCCCTATCGGTAGGACCGAATTGCTAGGGTTTGGCAGTGGCTTATGACAAGTGAAACTCGGTGGCGCCGGATAGATAGAATCGGTATGACCGAGTTTGGCTTAGGGTTTAGGTCATTTGTGGATATGGGAAAGTAGCTGAGGATTTTGGAGCATATCATTAAGCACATGAAGCAAGAGGCTCATTAAGCAACACCTCATCCCTCTTGATAGTATTGGCTTTTCCTAAAGACTCAATGTGATCTTGGATCACTAAAATGTAAAATGAAGAGTCTTGAGCTTTTGAGCTTGAGCCAATCCTTTGTCCTTAGCATTTTGAGGGTTCCACTTTCACATCCATGCCATGCCAATCATTGAGCTTTCCTGAAATAATCATCTTGGAATAGCATTAGCTCAATGAGCTATATGTTGTTATGAATTACCAAAACCACCTAGGGATAGTTGCACTTTCACGTCGTGTCCGGCATCTCCGCTGTCGAGCACCACGTCTCCAAGCCGAAGGAAACAAGCCGGAGGGCTCCGCTTCATCGCCATCGTCGTCACCTTCGCCATCGGCCACCGGAGATCCGCCTCGCCGCCCCACTCGCTCCGACGCTCCCCCGGCCCCGCCGTCTGCACCGGCCAACTCGCCGTGAGCCACTGACCCTCTTCCCTCCGCCTTTTCCCTCGCGCGCGTCCCGTACCCGCCGTCCCGCAAGCTCCCGAGCTTACCATCGGCGTCCTTGCCGCCGTCATGGCTTGAGCTCGAGACAGCCACGCCCTTGCACTACATCGAGGTCCTAATGACCCCAGGGTGCCGCGGAGCCCCTTGGGTGGCCTCCCCGTGCCTCGTAGCCCATTTTCGCCCAGAGCCGAACTCCGGCCGCCGCCTCGAGCCCTGCTCCGACCAGCTCCGGCACCCCCACAGCCTCCCACCAGCTCCCCTGGATGCAGACGATGACGGGCTACGCCCCGGTGGTCTTCGCGCGTCCAGACGCCGCTCGTAGCGCAAGTCCGGCGAGTCGCCGCCGCGCTATTGGTCACCGCCGCGCTATTGGTCACCACCGGCTAGAACTCCGGTGGGCTGACATGGCATCATAGTTAGGCACTAACTACCCCCTAGAGACACTGACAGTGGGCCCCAGTGCCACTAATCTAAATTAGATTAGAAATAACCCCTCAGTTAAACTAACTATGACACTGACATGTGGCCCGCACACGTCAGGTTTGACCCGGGTTGACTGCTAACGCAGTGCTGACCTCAAGCTGACGCAATATATCATTTTCTGGTTTGAAAATAAATCAGGAAATTCCAGAAAATGATTTAAACTTCAAAAATTCATAGAAATTTAACCGTAGCTCCGATTGAAATAATTTATATATGAAAAATTATCAGAAAAAATCAATCTATCCATTTGTACCATTTTCATCCATGACAAAGCAACCTATACATGATGTATATATGAAAACACACTTATGGCATATTTAAGAGCTTAATTTGGAGTTGTATTTGAACCCTTGGTTCAAATGGACTTCAACCAAATAAATGCTAGATGCATTAACTCAAACAACATCACATACTTCAACCATGTTCATGCATCATATTGTTGCATATGCTTGTGTATTGATTGCCGACACTATTCCCTCTCGATAGGTCCTGCGCCGGAGAGTGTTCGAGAGTACCTGTCTGAGGACCAGTGCCCCCCCCCCCCCCCCCCCCGTTGATCTACCAGGCAAGCAAAACCCCTTGTTCATTCCGATACAATCCTACTCTCTCTCGCTCCTGCTCTCATTTATTGCATTAGGACAACAACGATTCAACTACTACTTTATGCTGTGATAGTTGAACCCATTCCTCTGCATGACCTGCCATTGCCACAGTAAATAGTTAAAACCCACCAGCATGTGTAGGAGTTGTTTGAGCCATGTTGTGTTCCTACCATGCCATGCTTGCTATTGCTTAGAGTTGTGTCAGGTCTGATTCATCGGGAATGAATTGGAGTGTTATGATATGTTCAGGTGCTGAGAGTTAAGCGTGTGAACACGATTTGGTAAAGGTAGCGGTGAGAGGCCATGTAGGAGTACATGGTGGGTTGTCTCATTGGGACCGTCCTTAAGAACAGAGTTCTGTGTAAGTTGTCCAATGACTAGCTACTACCACACATTGGGCTCCGGGCGCTCCAAGCTCTCTCGACTTATTAACCGCCTTGATCTCTGTCCAGGAGTTGCAAATAGTTTCTGGTGTTTGTAGGTAGTGCTATTTTTCTACCGAGTGGCACCCGGTAGGGTGGACTTGGGACAGACTAGGCACACGTGGCCGGTGTACCGAGTGGCACCCGGATGGTGGGCTCGGGAACCCTGTACACATCGTTTGGGGCCGTGAGCGAAACCCCGGCCGGATCTCCTTGCGGATGGAACCCGAATAGGCGATAAACCTGGACTAGAGTCTTGTGTGGTTAGTTAGGTCGTGGCCGACACCCTCGTCAGGCTTCCGCTTGAAGGTTGCCAAGATACATGATGTGTATATGGTGATAAGTGGTGAGAGCGTGTGTGAAGAAGTACACCCCTGCAGGGTTATCATGATCTATTCGAATAGCCGTGTCCTCGGTTATGGACTTCTTGGATGCTTACGTGGTACATAGACAACTTTAAGTGGATACCCTAAAATGCTCAAGGAAAGTGTGAGTGCTATGGATGGCCTTCTCGTAGGAGAGACGGGGATGAATCCATAGTAGTGTATTGATGTGGTGATTAGTGGACTCGTGTGCGCTGCCTCATCTCAAAGAAGTTTCTCGTTGTCGTAGAACAGGATAGCCACTGAGTCAAAGCTGGCTTGCTGCAACTAAACCCCACATTACCTTCTTGATACAAATGCATGTATGATAGGATCTGATGTAAGTCTTGCTGAGTACCTTTGTACTCACGTTTGCTTTATTTATGTTTTGTAGGTGAGACATCTGTCTCACTAGTAGTACCGCTTGGACTTCGACGAGTAGCTTGTTACCTCAGCTACGATCTCGTACCCTTGGGAGGGACTTGTAGATAGTCAGGCTTCCCAGCCTTTTTCTTTTGTAGTTGTCTGTACTCAGACATGTAATGCTTCCGTTGCTTGTATGCTCTGAATGATGGGTCATGTGACCCCTGTTTATATTTAATGCTATGTGGCTCTTCTGAGCCTTTATCTATATGAGTTTGTGTTATGTTGTGATGCCATGTTGTACAACACATACTTGCATGTTATGCGTACGTGTGACGTGTATTGCTATGTGTGGGATCCGACAATCTAGTTGTTTATCCTTGGCAGTCTCTCTTATGGGGAAATGTAGTCTAGTGCTTCCTTGAGCCATAGTAGTCCGCTACAGCCCGGTTCACCGGAGTCCTGCTAGCCCAGCACTACTGCTCAGGACACTTAACTGGCCGGCATGTGTTTCATTTCGTTCCTGTGTCTGTCCCTTCGGGGAAATGTCACGCGGTGACATCCGGAGTCCTGCCTAGCCTGCTACAGCCCGGGTTCCCCGGAGTCCTATTAGCCCAGTGCTATAGCCTCGATTCACACGCTGCTGACCAACACGCTCGATGTGAATCATGTATGCCTGTCCCCATAGATTAGTGCCACTTTGGGTTCACGACTAGCCATGTCGGCTCGGGTTCTCTGTCATATGGATGCTAGCGACACAATCATATACGTGAGCCAAAAGGCACAAACGGTCCCGGGCCAGGGTAAGGCAACACCCGTGTGGATACCGTGCGTGAGGCTGCAAAGTGATATGAGGTGTTACCGGCTAGATCGATGTGACTTGGAATCGGGGTCCTGACAGTCGGACAGCCGGGGTGAGTTTTCTTCTTTCTCTGCGGGGGCGCGCTGGCGCACCCGCGGGTTGTAGTCCCCGAGATTTGGGCCGACTGCTGAGCAGTCGGGCCGGATCTCCCCGGCGACCTTTCTTCTTTGCTGACGACTGACATCCCTCCCCCTCCTTTTTCAGAGGCCAAAGCCGCCCTTCAGCAGGAGCTGGGCGAAGTCAAAACCGCGCTGCGCGTCAGGGAGGAGGAGTGCGGCCGGCTGACGGAGGAGCGCGACCGGCTGGGTACGCAGCTGGCGGAGTAGAAGGAGCTGCTCTAGAGGGCCCAGAAGGAGGCGGAGGACAAGGAGACCGCCCTTCTTGCTGAATTTGCGTCCGAGCGCTCCTCCTGGACCGACAAGGAGGCGACGCTGGTCTCCGGCTTCCAAGCAATCGAAGATCTTGTCGATGGTGAGCTTCCACTTGTTTCCTTTTTCGGGCTGCCGACTGCTAGTTGAGTTGGCCTTAAATTTTTAACTTTGTTTCTTTGCTCTTCTTCCTCAGCAGACTTCTTCCCCGGCCATTCTGATGCCGCCAATCAAGCCATCGAGGCTGACCGCGAAGCACGGAGGGCGGACGGCGCACAGGTCGCCGCCGACGCCCCCTGAACTCTCAACGAGCAGATTCTAAGCATCAAGGCCCAACTTCGGCCGGCCCACCGGATGCTGCGCCGGCTTCAACGTGTCGGTGCCCAGGCAATTGCCGCCCTGTGGCCGGACATGTAGGCGCCACGCATCCCAGTCGGATTGCCGACTGGTTGGAGGTGGCAACCAACCATCTTGAGGCCTGGAAGGGTTCTGCAGCCCGGGCTGGAGCCCGTCGGGCCTTGAAATTCGCCAAGGTGTGGTATCCCGGGCTGAGTTTAGCCCAGTTAGCCACGTTCCGGCTGGAAGCTCAGGCGGAGCTGGCAACGGTGGAGGATGATCTCGTCAGGCGCGCCGCATCAATTGCTGAGTACACCGACACTAGTGTCTTCGTCCTGGAGTGGGCTGAGAACGGCGAGGAGGCACCACCGGAGTGGTTCGGGCTGAACCCGGATGACGGCGAGGACTCGGCGGAGGTGATCGACTCTAGTGGCGAAGAGGAAGGCGAGGAGGAGGCTCCAGAGGTCGAGGCAGATGGCCAGCCCTTGCCCGACCGCGCCGCTAGCAACGAGCCACGCTCAACTAAGCCGGCTGTCGCCAGGGATGATCAGGCGGAGACCAACCAGCCGACTGCCCCACCAACTGGCACCGCCGACCCCTCTGGTCCTCCGAATCCGTCCACGGCTTCCTAGGCTGCCACTTTATATTTTCTTTACCTGCTTAGTAGTCTCAATGAACTTGTTATTTTGCACAATTCCACCCACTGGGTGTGGGTGTATCCTGAACTCCTATTTGATGATTCGTCCAAGGGCCTTCTATGTAAATATTTATCCACGTTCTATCTCTTCTTGCTTATTGCTCTTTGGCTTTTTCCTTTGCTGCCTTCCCTTGGTTGCCGTTGGCTAGTCGGACAGCCGCTCTGCGGAGTGCCGCTAGATCAAATACTTGGCTTCTTTGGGAGGCAAGTACTTAGCCATTTAGAGTTTTTAGCAAGTTAATTTAGAAAATGGTGAGCTGGCTGCTCAAGAGTTGGTTGCAAAAGGGTGGAAACCGGTTTAAGCTATGTGCATGCTTTGAGTCCTTAGCCATTTTTCATATGGACACCCATTATACCTTACTCCTGCTTGCCAGTCAGTCGCTCTACGATCTACGGCTTCTAACAGGAGACGGCTTGAGTGCCACACACTACTTGTTCGGCTGCAGGAAGTCATTTCATAGCTCAAGACGGCAAGTCCCCGGGCCGACTAGTCGAACCCGGTGCCAAGCGGTAAAGAATAACATACTCATAGGCATAGCTCTTTATCATATAGATAAAAGAAGGCAGTCCCCGAGATCTTCTCGAGGGGCCCGAAGTCTTCGTATTTTAATACAAAAGGTTGCGTGGTACATACTGCATTAACTGTAAAATCTTCGGAGGAGATTTGCATTCCATGGCCGCTCCGTCTCTTTGCCGGAGTCGTCCCTTTTGCGCTCTCGGGGCTTCTGAGCGTCGATCAGGTAGTAGGAGTCATTGCCCAACACCTTGCTAATGATGAAGGGGCCTTCCCAAGGTGCTGAGAGCTTGTGCTGGCCAGCTGTTCGCTGAATCAGCCGAAGCACAGGGTCTCCTTCTTGGAAAGATCACGGCTTGACCTTCCGATTGTAGTATCGGCGTAGGCTCTGCTGGTAGATGATGGACCGGCTGAGTGCCAACAGCCGGCCCTCTTCCAGCAGATCGATGCCATCTTGACGTGCTTCCTCTGCTTCCTCCTCGGTGTACATGGTGACTCGAGGGGAGTCAAACTCTATGTCCGTTGGGATGACGGCTTCGGCACCGTAGACGAGGAAGAAGGGCGTGAAGCCGGTTGACTTGTTTGGAGTCATGCGCAGGCTCCAGAGGACGGCTGGCAACTCATCAAGCCAGCAGCCTGCCGAGCGCTCCAGAGGCTCGACCAGCCGAGGCTTGATGCCGGACAGGATTAGGCCATTTTCTCGCTCTACTTGGCTATTGGACTGCGGATGGGCAACGGGCGCTAAGTCCAATCGGATGCCTGCGTCGCGCAAAAACGGGCCAAGGCACCCTTGGCAAAGTTAGTGCCATTGTCGGTGATGATATTGTGCGGTATGCCGTACCGAATTGTGATGTCGAAGATGAAGGTCACAGCAGTCGGACCATTCAAACTCTTGATTGGCTTTGCTTCTATCCACTTGGTGAACTTGTCCACTGCAACAAGTAAGTGAGTCAAACCACCTCGCGCCGTCTTGAATGGTCCGACCATGTCTAGGCCCCAAACAGCATAGGGCCAGGCAATAGGAATAGTTTTGAGTGCTGAAGCCCGCTGATGAGGCTTAGAGCAGAACTTCTGGCACCCCTTGCATTTTTGGACTAGAGATTTGGCGTCTTCAAGAGCAGTCGGCCAGAAGAAACCATGGCAGAAAGCTTTGGCGACGAGTGCTTTTGAAGCCGCGTGATGGCCACATTCGCCTTGATGGATGTCTTTGAGGATTGCCTGACCTTGCTCTGGCTCCACACACCGCTGGTGAATACCAGTGACGCTGCGCCTTACGAGCTCTCTATTGATGATGGCGTATGCAGCCGCCCGGCATTGTACTTGCCGAGCCGAGATCTCATCGGCTGCCAGCTCTTTGTTCACCATGAATTTGAGGATGGGCTGGGCCCATGAAGGTGTTGCAATTTCTGCGACCGCCAAGACTGCGACTTGGACAAGGATGGCTAGGCCGGGAGGTGGCGGGTTGGAGTCGGCAGCCGCTTGCTGTGTCGATGAAGTCCCCAGGCAAAATGGCGTAGTCCCTGGGCCGGGCTCCGAAGTCTCTGGGGCGGGCTCCGCAGTCTCTGTGCCGGGCTCCGCAGTCCCCGGGCCGGGTGCAACTGCCATGATCCCCGTGCCACCTGCCGAAACACTCGCGCCGTCTGCGGGGGCTCTTGAGTCGGATCCGACTACTTCAGGAGGAGCTGGCACGAAGATGGAGTCTGACTCCGGTGATAGTTTGACTGACGGCTTGAGAAGGCGCTGGAGGACGACGCCGGACGGTATCGCCTGACGGGTGGAGCCGATTCGCGCCAAGGCGTCTGCTTGGTCATTGTCGTTTCTTGGTACATGGAGAAACTCGCATCCCTCGAAATACCCACTGAGTTGCTGTACGAGGAAGCGGTAGCTTGCCATATTTGCGTCCTTGGCGTCCCAATCACCTGACGACTGCTGGACCACCAAGTCGGAGTCACCATAACACAGGATCCGGCGAATGCCGAGCTCTTTGGCTAGCCGGAGCCCATGAATGAGTGCCTCGTACTCGGCGACATTGTTGGAGGCGGCAAAATGGATTTGCAGCACATACTTGAGCTTGTCGCCCTTGGGAGTGGTGAGGACGATGCCGGCTCCCAAGCCGGTGCGCATCTTGGAGCCGTCGAAGTGCATTCGCCAATGGGTGGAGTCGGGCGTTGGTGGTAGATACTGGGTTTCGGCCCAGTCGATGAGGAAGTTAGCCAGCGCTTGCGACTTGATGGCAGTGCGAGGTTGGTAGTAGATGGTGTAGGGGGCCAAATCTATGGCCCACTTGGCCACTCGTCCCGAAGCGTCTCAGCTGCCGATGACCTCGGCTAGAGGAGTCGTGCAGACCATAGTGATTGGATGGTCTTGGAAGTAAGGCTTCAATTTCTTGGCGGCAAAATACACACCATAGCACATCTTCTGGTAGTGGGGTAGTTTCGCTTGGAGGTCGACAGTACTTCACTCAAATAATATATCGGTCTCTAAACTGGTAGTGCTTTGCCTTCCTCCTTGCGTTCTACTACAATGATCGTGCTAACCACTCGGCTAGTGGCGGCGATGTAGAGGAGCATGGGCTCCTTAGGAGTCGGAGCCGCCAGAACAGGTGGACTCGCCAGCATCTTTTTTAGTTGGACAAATGCTTCGTCCGCCTTGTGGTTCCACTCAAAAAAAGTGGTCTTCTTCATAAGTTGGTACACGGGAAGGGCCTTCTCGCCCAGCCGACTAATGAATCGGCTGACGGACGCCGAACAACCGGTGAATTTTTGCACGTCTAGTAGTCGGCTGGGTACCTCCATCCTTTCAATTGCCTTGATCTTCACAGGGTTGCATTCTATGCCGCGTTCGGAGACCAGGAAACCAAGGAGTTGGCTGGCTGGTACTCCGAAGACGCATTTTTCCGAGTTGAGCTTGATCTAAAATCGGCGCAAGTTGTCGAAGGTATCCTTGAGGTCCTCCAGCAACGTTCCACGCTTCTCTGTCTTTACCACCACATCATCCACGTAGACATGAGCATTTCTGCTGAGTTGCTTGAGGAGACACTTCTGCATGCATCGTTGGAAGGTGGCGCCGGCGTTCCTCAAGCCGAACGTCATGGTAAGGTAGCAGAAAGCTCCAAATGGCGTGATGAAGGTAGTCTTCAGCCTGTCGGCTGGGTTTAACTTAATCTGGTGATACCCTGAATATGCATCCAAGAAACTCAACAGCTCGCATCCGGCTATGGAGTCTATCACTTGGTCGATCCTTGGCAAGGCGAACGGGTCCTTGGGGCATGCTTTGTTGAGGCTCGTGTAGTCAATACACATTCGCCACTTCTTGTTCTTCTTCAGTACCAAAACCGGGTTGGCCAGCCATTCTAGAAAGAATACTTCCATGATGAAGCCGGCTGCGAGCAGCCGGGCTATCTCTTCTCCAACAACTCTCCTTTTCTCTTCTGACAAGCGGCGTAAAGGCTGCCTGACTGGTTTGGCATCAGATCGGACGTGTAATTTGTGCTCGGCAAATTCCGTCGGGACACCTGACATGTCCTTGGGGGACCATGCGAAGATGCCTCGATTCTCACGGAGGAAATCAACGAGCTCGCCTTCCTATTTGCTCTCGAGGTGGGCGCCTACGACAGCGTACCTCTCTGGGTGCTCCGGGTCCAAAGGTATCTTCTTTGTTTCCGTGGCCGGCTTGAATGAGCCCTCAGCTTCCGACTCCTTGGGAGCAGGCGACATCTCTGGCTGCTTGCTTGCCATCGCCACAACACGATCTAGCAGCCGCTTCTCAGCTGCGATCATGAGGGACTCGTCCAGCCGACTACTCTCTGATGCGCAGGCGGGCGACTTCTTGTAGTCGCCAGTTATGGTCAGAATCCCTTTGGAACTCGGCATCTACATCTTGAGGTAGGCATAGTGGGGGACGGCCATGAACTTGGCCAGGGCTGGCCGGCCAAGCAGTGCATGGTATGGGCTCTCTAGGTTCACCACCTCAAACCATATTGACTCACGACAGAAATGATCTTTGTCTTCGAAGAGGACATCGATCAAGATCTTGCCGATTGGCGAGCAGGAAAGGCCAGGGACTATGCCGTGGAACACCGTCCGGCTGGACTGCAGTTGCCTCTGCCTGATTCCCAACTTCTCCATGGTGTCTTTGTACAAGATGTTGATGCCGCTGCCGCCGTCTATCAGGACTCTGGAAAAACGAGCAGCTCGCTTGTCCATGGCAAAGGTGGCGTCCAAAACCAAAGCATAGGAGCCGGGTCTGGGCATTACTTCGGGGTGGTCAGCCCGACTCCAGCTGATGGGCTTCTCAGACCAATGCATGAACTCCGGTGTGTCAGAAGCTACCGCGTTCACCTCCTGCTGCTGCAGCCGTCTGCTGCGTCGATCGTCGGCCACACTAGTGAACACGACATATGCTCCCTGCTCTTCTAGGTACTCATCTTGCACTGCGCCGACTGGTCTGACCGCTGGCTGATTGGGCGGTGGGGGAGGCGGCTGCCCAGCAGGTGGGGGAGGCAAAAGGCCGTCTCCCTTTGCGATCCTGGTGAGCCAGTGGCATTTCCGAGTTGTGTGGTTGGATGGCTTCGCGCCACTGTGGAACTTGCAGGGTCCATCCAGAGTCTGCTCATATGAGAAAGCCGTCTGCCAGTTGGACTTGCCACCCTTCTGATGTCTGAGCGGAGGTTGCCCTTCCGGCTGTTGGGCTTCAACTGTTGCCACCTGCCGACTGGTGGAAGTCAGCGGGGGGGGGGGCTTTACGCTTGTGGTCATTCTGCTGTTGACGCCGACTGGTGTCTCCGGCTGGGGTTCGGGGAGCCTGAGGAGCCACTTTGCCGATTGCGCTAACCTGAATCTCCGTCTTCATGGATGAATCGACCATGGCGTATTTGTCTGCTATGATCAGCCAGTCGTCGAGGGTTTCCGGCTCATCACAGAGAAGCTTGTGCTTGAGGAGGGTGCCCTCTCAACATCCTGCAGTGAAGTACTCAATAGCCTGCACCTCGTGCACACCCTCGCAAGAGTTGCGGAGCTCAGCCCAGCGCGTGAGGTAGTCGCGAGTTGACTCGCTAGGGCCTTGCACGCACAAGGAGAGCTGGTGGGGTTCGGGAGGTCGCTTGTATGTGCTGGTGAAGTTGCGGACGAAGGCGTCGGTGAAGTCAACCCAACTGTTGATGCTGCGGGGCCTTAAGCTGTTCAGCCATGTCCGGGCCATGCCCTAGAGCATGAGTGGAACGTACTTCACAGCAACACGCTTGTTGCCGTTTGCTATGCTAAGGGCCGTGGAGTAGTCGATCAGCCAGTCCTCCGGCTTCACGGAGCCGGTGTACTTGGGTGTGTCTCTGGGGAGCGTGAACCCTTTGGGGAAGGGCTCATCTCGGATGCGGGGGCCAAAACACGGCGGACCCAACTCATCCTCTTCCTCAAGCGCCAGGGATCGGTGGAGACGGTCGATCCGATGGCGGGCGTCGTTCTCACCGACTCCCTCTCGGCGGCCAAGGCGGTCGCCGAGCGTCGGGTGATCAACAAGCGGCAGGGAGACTCGCCTTTCCCTCCGAGGGGGAGGAGGCGGATAGTCGTCCCGTCGTTCCACTGTTCTTGGGCGGCCATCTCGGTCGCGTTCTATGGTGATGTGAGTCCGACTGCGGCTGGCAGCCGGCTCCCCGTCTTTTCTTCCGCGGACTCCGTCAGTCGGCGTCCGAGACTCCGCGCCTTGGTCTCGGTGCGGAAGCAGGTTGTCGTTCCGTTGGCGCGGCGCATCAGTGTGGCAGACGGCTTCGTTCTGCTCAGCAGCCGCGTCAAGGAGTCGCTGAACACGCTCCGTCATCAAGCGACGCTCTTCGCCCTCGAACTTGTCCAGCTCCTCTGCCGCTGCCTTGGCGGCTCGAATATTCTCTGCAGGTGTGGTGTAGACGGGGCGAGTCGCCCTGAACAGATCGGTGATAGCCGCACTGCACCGCTGGACCGTGCCAAGGCGGCTAGGCCCAGCTGGAGCCGGCGTGCCGCCCACCGCTCATTCCATCTCGCGCTGGTAGGCTTCTGACAGGCGTCTCATGCTGGCCAGCTTTTTGGCGCCTTCGACTAACTGAAGGCGGCGTGCCTCCAGCGTCTCTGCGTCGGCATCTTCAGGGATGGGCGCTACCAGGTCTTGTAGTGCCGCTTGGAGCGGGTCGTAATCACCCCCGCCGGAGTGCTCGCCATGATCGATGACAAGCACTTCCGTGACGGTGCTTCCGATGCTCTCCACGCAAGGAAGCGGCTCGTCGTAGAGCACCACGTTGGTGGGGAACGCATCAAGCGACACAGTGTCGGAGTCGACCAACATCGGGTAAGTGGAGCCTACGGACTCCAAGTCCCCAGCTGGCTCGCTGGCGACATGAAGTTGATCGAGGAGGCCCGCGAGGAGGCTCTCGGGGCCGCCTGTGCCCGCGTCGGATGCGGGCTCGTCGGAGAGGCGGACCTCGCCTACAAGATTGGCGAGGCAACTAGCCACGCAGGCGATTTCAGCGCCATGCAGCGCGTCGGCGCAGACTCCGTCTAGCGTGCCGGGCTGGCTGCGCTCGCCAGGGAGGAAAAGGGTTCCCGTCCAGAACAGGTCTCCGGACGATAGTGCACCATGCCCCATGGTGGGCGCCAAATGTCGGGGGTTGGGTGCGACATATGCCAATGGATGGCTTATCATGGTGGGGGCGAGTAGAACGTCGCCGGTGCCTGGAAACGGGATGAGGCGTAGACACGAACGTCGGCGGACTTTACCTAGGTCCGGGGCTCTCCTAGGAGATAACACCCCTAGTCCTCCTCTGCGGGGTCTCCGCATGATCACTAAGGCAAAAGTGGGTACAATGATGCTCCTCGAGCTGTATCTGTGGACAGGAGGAGGCTAGGCCAGCTCTCCCCCTTCTCTAAGGTCTGGTCTAGTTCTAATGGATCGGAACCCTTTGCATGGGTGCCCTGGGGGGTTTATATAGGCCTACAACCCAGGGGTACAATGGTAAACCTGATTGGGTGCGGGCCCAGCCGTCAGTCTCTTCGCCTGCCGGCCTTTATGCCGACTGCTGGGGCCCGCCGGCTGGTGGGCCCCGCCGACTGGTCTGGTACGGAGCCGACAGGCTGTACCCACCGCTTGCAGGTCTTGCCGGCTGCCGATTACTATAGCCGTGCCTCTAATGACGCAGGCTAGGTCATGGGGTCATGGCTACAGCCCTGCTACCTGGCAGGCGATTACTGTAGCCACTCCCCGTCTCGTCTTGTTAATGGCATGTAGGACCTGTGGGAGGGGCAGGCCGACTTCCGGGGGCCGGCTCCCTTCGGGTCTGACTGGTGGCGCTCTTGCCGTCTTCTGGACTCTCGCTGACCGGTAGGGCCCATCATCCGTGGTCCGTACAGACAGGCCGACGTGGGTGCAGGACTCTACCCACTGTTGCTGATGTCAGGGATGGCATGGCAACAGTGCCTCGCCGGACGGAGATCTCCACTGGTACGGCACACTGTGGCCTAGCCATCCCATGAAAAGGGGGGGAGTGGGCTTTACTGTTGTCACTCCCGTCCCATCCCCCCTTGTGAGGGCATGGGCTTTGTTAGTGTTGTGGGCCGACTCCCCGTGGCCGGCTTCTCTGGGAGCCGCCAGGCGGGAGTCGGCCCGTCTTGACCTCGCCTCCAGTACTCGGCCGCATGCGGGCAGTCGGCCGCTCCTCTAGCCGGCCTCTGGAAGGCAGCTCTCTATCCTAGTGTTTTGAGGGGCGCAGTCAGCCCTGATGTCTTGAAAGGTTCTGGGCCTCGGGTTAGCCTACCCGTGGCCCATTACTCTGACACGAAGGGTGAGAGAACTTCTTCAAATAGCTCTGGCACAGCAGGATGCATACTCCTACAGTCGAGACAGGATTCATTCAACTCCTCGCCCAAGCCGGAGCCCAAGCTACAGTAGGCATATGGAGTTAGCTGACATGCCAAGCAATGCTCAACGCCGCAATTGGCTGCATAGGTATGAGCCGGTGCAAGCTGGAGCCATTAACTTGGCGGATCAGGAGAGGATCCGGCAAGAGGCGGAGCGAGTGGTTCAACTGGCAGCAGAGCAGGCGTCTCATCAGACCTTTCCGGCTTACCCAGCAACCTCAGTTGAGGCAGGGGTGACCACAAGAACCGGAGGTGTCCCTTGCCTGGTGCCAGCCATACGGAATGAGCGTTTGCCAAAGGACTTCAAGGGGCCCCGTAAGGTGCCTAATTACACGGGCGACTTACAGCCTGGGCCTTGGATTGAGAGTTATGAGATGTCTATGGAGTTGTTGGAGGTCTGCGACGCGGCAATGGCCAAGTTTTTCACTATGATGTTGGATGGAACAGCTCATACTTGGTTGAAGGGATTGCCACCCAATTCTATCGGCTCATGGGCGGAGTTGAAGGCCCGGTTCATCCAGAACTTCAAAGACACGTGTAAGCAGCCTATGTCGATTGTGGACCTGACTAATTGTAAGCAAGAGGACAGTAAGTCTACAACCCATTGGGTGCGCCGGGTCAAGGAGATAATACATTCATCTGATAAGATGGATGCCGGCTCAGCTATTTTAATGTTGGAGAAAAATTGCCGTTTTGAACCTCTGAAGCAGAAGTTGGGGCGGCTCAAGCGTGACTGCAATGACATGGGCCAGTTGATGGCGGCTCTCGTCAAGTATGCTGATTCTGATAGTACCAAAGACCCGGTGTCTGACGAAGAAAAGATAGTGAAGGGAAAGAAGAACAGCAACGACAAGGGTCACCAGCATAACCCGGCAAATCAAGGAGGTAATAAACGTAAGGTTGATGAGTTTTTCACTAACACCAATGCGCAGGGCGGAAATCAACGGCGCAAGGGCAGGCAACCCCCTCGGTCGGGCGGGTCAGGTCCCACCCTTGAGCAACTATTGAACGAGCCTTGTCCAAGGCACGGCACCCGGGAGAAGCTAGCCACCCACCTGTGGAAAGATTGTACAATCATGAAGGCGTTTAAAAATTCAAACGCGTTTGATGGAGGTCACGGCCCAGGTGGCGGTTCAGGTGGAGGCGGTTTCCATGGCTCGGGCGCTGGTTCAGGTGGAGGAGGATTTAAGGTCAGGGCCATCCTGGTAACTAAGGAGGATATAATCCACAACCCGACCAAGGTAATCAGCAGCAATAGTCCGGATATCAAAGCAACCCAAAATAGCTGAATAGTGGGCAATACCATGTGTTCACCACTAGTTTATGTAAGAGGGACCAGAAGCTTCACAAGAGGGCCATCAATCCCGTTGAGCCGGCGATTCCATGTTACTTACGATGGTCAGAGCAGCCTATTGTGTGGAGCAGAGAGGATCACCCGCCCCGGGTTGACAATTCGGGTCACTTGGCATTGGTAGTGGCGCCTCAGGTTGGTGGATATAAATTCACTAAGGCACTCATGGATGGAGGTAGTAGCATCAACATCCTCTACTATGAGACGTTCCGCCGGATGGGATTGACTGATAAGAGTCTTAAACAATCCAACACTATTTTTCATGGTGTGGTACCTGGCAAGTCGGCATACCCAGTTGGTAAGATTGAACTGGAAGTAGCCTTTGGAGATGAGTATGATGCCAGAGCAGAAAAATTAACCTTTGAGGTGGTTAAGATCAAAAGCCCATATCATGCTCTGTTTGGACGGCCGGCTTATGCCAAGTTCATGGCCCGACCATGTTATGTATATTTGCAGCTCAAGATGTCGGGTTATAAGGGCACCATTCAGTACATGGGAGCCGGAAAATAGCCTTGGAGTGTGAAGAAGGTGATGCTGCCTATGCTGAGTCTATTTGTGCAACAGAGGAGTTAAAGTTTTACAAGCATCACGTGGACCCGGCAAATATGACGTTGTTAAAGAAACCAACAACAGGGCATGAGCTGGTGTTGAAGTTCAAATCAGCTGATGACACCAAGATGGTTCACTTTGTGCCTGGCGACTCATCCAAGCAGTTCATCATCAGTGCAAACTTGGATCCCAAATAGGAAAGTGCGCTCATCGAGTTCATCCGTGAGAACCGGGACATCTTTGCATGGAAACCTTCTGACATGTCGGGTGTCCCGAGGGAACTCGTTGAGCACACTCTCAATATTGATCCAAAGTTTAAACCTGTTAGACAGTTTCTCCGACGGTTCAATGAAGAAAGGTTCAAGGCCATTGGAGAAGAGGTGGCCCAGCTCTTGGCGGCCGGGTTCATTGTAGAAGTCTTTCACCCAGAGTGGTTAGCCAACCCGGTGCTTGTACTCAAGAAGAACGTCACCTGGCGTATGTGTGTGGATTACACCGATTTAAACAAGGCTTGTCCGGCTGACCCTTTTGCCTCCCCCGTATTGATCAGATTATCGATGCTACGGCGGGTTGCGCACGTTTGAGTTTCTTGGATGCTTATTCAGGTTATCATCAGATCAGGATGGCAGTCAAAGATCAGGAGAAGATGGCTTTTATCACCCCTTTTGGAGCTTTTCGGCTATGTGTCTATGCCTTTTGGGCTTAAGAGTGCCCAGGCGACTTACCAACGGTGTGTGCAGAATTGTCTTCATGATCAGATTGGGTGGAATGTTCATGCTTATGTGGATGATATAGTGATAAAGTCCAGTAAGGAGGAAACCTTGATCGCAGATCTACAAGAGACCTTCGATAATCTCCGGGTCTACAAAATGATGCTTAACCCGACAAAGTGTGTTTTTGGAGTCCCAGCCAGCAAGCTCTTGGGTTTTTTTGTGTCCAACTGCGATATTGAAGCTAACCCAGAGAAAATCAAGGCAATTATATCCCTGGCCAAACCAACATGCATCAATGACGTTCAACGGCTGGCGGGTCGTGTTGCTGTTTGGAGCTGGTTCATAAGCCGGTTAGGGGAGAAGGTGATGCCTTTGTATCAGATGATGAAGAAAACGGATGATTTTGTTTGGAGCGATGCTGCGAACTCTGCTTCTGAAGATCTGAAGACACAACTTGCTAAGCCGCTGGTCCTTACTGCTCCAGTTGAGAAAGAGCCGCTGTTGTTATACGTAGCCGCCAACTCACGAGCTGTTAGTGTGGCGATTGTGGTGGAGCACAAGGAGGTTGGCAAGGAGCATCCGGTTCAACAGCCGGTTTACTATGTCAGTGAGGTGTTAATTGAATCCAAACAGCGTTATCTACATTGGGGTGTTCATGGCGAGCCGGGAGCTTAAACATTATTTTCAGGGTCACCCAATCACTGTGGTTAGCTCTACTCCTTTGGCAGACATCATTCAAAACAGAAAAGCCACTGGACGAGTCGCCAAGTGGGCCATTGAGCTTGGGTCTCATGGGTTGAAGTATGTACCACATACTGCGATCAAATCTCAAGCGCTGGTTGATTTTATTAATGACTGGACAGAAATGCAGATGCCGGAAGAGAAACCAGATAACACATGTTGGACTATTCACTTTGATGGGTCCAGACAACTGGAAGGCTCGGGGGCTGAAGTTGTTTTAACCTCCCCTCAAGGTGACAAGTTTTGTTATGTGTTGCGGCTGATGTTTCCGTGTACTAACAACGCAGCGGAATATGAAGCCTTGCTCCATGGTCTTCGAGTGGCCAAAGAGATGAGGCTGAGCCGGGTCCGGTGTCTTGGCGACTCAGATTTAGTGGCTCAACAAGTATCAGGCAAGTGGGATTTCAAAGATCCTCTCATGGCGGCTTATCGCCGTGAAGTTGATGTTGTTGCAGGGCATTTTAAAGGTTATCAGGTGGAGCACATTGACCGTAGGAAGAATGAAGCGGCTGATGCTTTAAGCCGGTTGAGATCTCAGCGTAAGCCGGTGCCCCCTAACACCTTTTTGGATGTTTTGCATAACCCGTCTGTTAAGTTACCCACAGAAGATGATCTAGCCGTTCCAGACCCGGAGGCACAGTTGGTGGCGGCTCTTCATGTCGTCCCAGATTGGACAGTACCGTTCTTGGCTTACATGACCCGGGGAGAGTTGCCAGCGGATGAGACCCTAGCTCGACAGATAACCCGGCGGTCTAAGTCAATGACGATTTCTGATGGAGAACTATACCATCGTAACGTCTCTGGAGCGTTTCAGCGGTGTGTTTCCCCTGAAGAAGGCCAAGAAATACTTCGTGAAATCCATGAAGGCAATTGTGGTCATCACGCCGGGTCAAAATCTTTGGTGGCCAAGGCTTTTACTGGTTTTTACTGGTTGATGGCTCACGCCGATGCGGAGGATCTGGTCAGTAGATGTGATGGATGTCAAAAGTTCGCACGAAGAGCACATGTGCCAGCTCAAGAGCTCCGGATGATTCCAATCACTTGGCCGTTTGCGGTCTGGGGGCTTGACATGGTGGGACCTTTTAAAAGGTCTAAGGATAAAAAGACACATCTTTTAGTGGCAGTTGATAAATTCACAAAGTGGGTTGAGGCAGAGCCGGTGAGTAAGTGTGATGCGGCCACGACGGTTCAGTTCATGAAAAAGGTGATCTTCCATTTTGGTTTTCCACGCAGCATTATCACTGACAATGGCACTAATCTTTCCCAAGGGGCTATGGAGGAGTTTTGTCAACGTGAGCATATTCGGCTTGATGTTTCTTCTGTAGCTCATCCTCAATCCAATGGTCAAGCCGAGAGAGTAAATCAGGAAATTTTAAAAGGTCTCAAACCCCGGCTTATGGTTCTTTTACAGCGAACACCGGGTTGTGGGGTAGAGGAATTACCCTCGGTGCTATGGAGTATCAACACCACACCTAACAGTTCTACAGGTTACACGCCTTTCTTCGTGATGTATGGAGCAGAAGCAGTGTTGCCTAGTGACATCCGCCATGACTCGCCCCGTGTGGCGGCTTATGTTGAAGCTAAAAATGAACAAGCCAGACAGGATGCACTTGACTTGTTAGAAGAGGAAAGAGACTTAGCAGCGGCTCGATCAGCAATTTATCAATAGGACCCGCGCCGTTATCACAACCGCCAGGTTAAGTCCCAAGACTTTTCAGGAAGGTGACCTGGTGCTCCGGCTCATCCAGGATCTGTCAGACGCACACAAGTTATCCCCACCTTGGGAAGGACCCTTTGTGGTCAACAAGAACTTAAACAACGGGTCATATTACCTCATTGACGTTCGAGAGCACAAAGACTCACGTAAGTCGGAAGAGGAGACCCGTCGGCCGTGGAACATTGCTCAACTTGGGCCATACTACACCTAAGCCACCGGCTCTCATCATGTACATACTTTAACATTGTATATACCATGATAAGTAATAAACCAGGACCATTGGTCTCTTTTCTTTTCAAAGATTACGCATCTTTGTTATTTCTTATTTTCAAATGACTATTAAGGAGTTGATCATATTTGAATCAAGTCTAACCTTTTTTTCAGTCCGGCTTATGATCGTATTCGAATCTAGCTGCAACTATCATGGTCACTTGGGGGCTTCCTATTCAAACATAGGTCGTATTCGAACCAAAGAGAACATAGCTGTCGTAACCCTCTTGATCGGCTCAAAGCCAAACTCACTAGGGGGCTTCTTGATCGTATCCGAATCATAGCTTAACCCCTTTTGGGTCCGACTTGGATCATATTCGAATCAGGGTCGTTAAAAACCTCTCAAGGTCATTTGGACGCTTCCTGTTCAAACATAGGTCGTATTCGAACCAAAGAGAACATAGCTGCCGGTACCCTCTTGATCGGCGCAACGCCAAAGCCACTGGGGCTATATGGTCGCATTCGAACCTTAGCTTAACCCCTTTGGTCCGGTTTACAGATCGTATTCGAATCAGAAACCCCCAACCTTCAAATACAAGGTTTAATCATATTTATTACCTGTTACTTGCCTTTCAGTTCTTTGTTGTCTTAATTTCACAAATAATTAGCAAGATCTTTTTCGCCGGCTGGACTATTTGACAACGAAGCCACCAAGGTATGATGATCATTAAGTATTCAGAAGTATTGGCTTCTCAAAAAGATGGAGTTATCAACTTCATTACCCAGATTATTTAAACCGGTAGTCTTAGGATCAAAGGTACAAGTATGGCTATTGTTTATACGCAATTGCCCGCTGCATTAACCAAAGGGTTAGTTTCAGCCTTGTTCTCTTTTTATATCTGTTTTCTATTATGGTAAACATATTGGCTATAAGCCGGGTGTTTTAACCCGTTCGGTACTAAGCTGCCAAGCCAGGTTTTTTCTCTTGTATTTACAGGAGCAGAGCTGAAGTATTACAGGGACAACCATAAATATGATGCATATATTGACATCAGGAAACACAGAATCACATACAAGTGTTTAATGCACGATGGCATAAGCAAAGCATGCAGTGTTTTCACAGCTAAACTATTATAAGGCTTTTATAAGCCCATGAAGATGGTTATTGCTCCTCCCTCGCCGGTTCACCGCCCTCTGTTGACTAGAAGCTGGGTTTTGACCAGTCGAAACCATTCACGGCGACAAATTCTGCTTCTTCGTCAATCAGGCCGGCTGGGTCAACTTCCGGGGCAAATGTATTTTCACGAACAGGCGGGATTACATCTGTCACCTTGTACGAGGGAGTTGCCATCTTCTTATTTTCAACATCAAAACCCAGCTGATACTTGTCGATGTTGGTTTCATCTCCAAGAATAGTCGCCTGAGGTCGCACCTCCCTCACGCAAGCAACGAAGTCGTCCTGTTCAAAAAGTGACCCATCTTCCTTTACCGTGGGGTACCCTCTGGCTACATCAGCCGGGTCTAGATCTGGCACCCAAGCCTTGGAATGGCTCAGGGCAGTCAGAGCTCCGGCTCTAGCACAGGCGCGCTTAACCTCTTGGAACCTGCCGCGCAAAATTGACAGCTTCTTTAAAACATCGCTGAGCCGGTTGGGTCCTTGATTGGTAGGAGAGATGGCACCAAGTGCCCGTTGTGCGCCAATATACAGTTGCTCCACTAAGCTATACACTGCCTTCAGTTTAATCACGTGATCTTCGCTCAGATTCTTGCTTCGTGGGCCAGCACATATTTTATAAACAAAGTCAGCTAGCGGCTTATATTCCAGATCAGCAAAAAGTACATAGGATTAAAGACAAACAGCTTACCAAAGATGGCGGCCACCATTTGAGACACCCAGCCCTTTAAACTGTTCAGCTCTGTTGAAACCTCTTTAAGGGCCGCTTCGGCCTTCTCGGCGCATTGTGTCAGAAGCGTTTTTTCCTCCACCCAGGTTTTCTTCTTGGCAGTGAAGCTGGTCTTTAAATTTTCCGTCTCAGAGAGACTTATTTGCAATTTGGAGTTAGCAGACTTGATTTCTGCTTCCTGGCCTGCTAGCCAGGTCTTCGCATCAGTCAATTGCGAGCTCAGTTCAGATAAGGCATTCTGCAAAAAAACGTACCCAGATGAGTCAAGATTCAAGTCTCAAGTACTTTACAAAAAAACCACTTGACACTTGGGGGATAATGTATGCCAAAACAATTTCTTATGACTCTAAAGACATACTTTAAGTCCCAAGTACTTTACAAAGTAACAACACTTGGCACTTGGGGGCTAATGTATGCTATTCAGCAAGTTTCTCAAGGTTAAGCCGGATTATGAAGTTCTTTGAATACGGTACAAGACAATTTAAAGTACCGGCTCATTTATGATCAAAATGAACCGGCCCTTGGGGACTACAGGTGAAGCTTTGTTCTATTTTTTTTGAACTCAATAAAGGTTTCAAAGGTATAAGTACTGGCCTATATTATAAAGTCTACAGATCATTCCGGTTCTCTCATAATCTGAAAACTTGGGGGCTGGCGGAATATAGATAAGCCGGAAGAACATACCTCGTATTTCAGCTGCAACTGTTTGACCATTTTGATCTCCGAGTCGCGACTGGAGTGCACATGGCTGAGATAGCCGGATAAAATATCGTTGGCATTCAGATGATCATAATGTGCAACATCAAAGCGCACTTTGTGTCTCTCCAATGCCTCTTGTTTCACCGTGTGGCGAGCCAACACGGTTGGATTCCCCGGCTCAACAAAGCGGCTCCCAGTGATCAAAACGTCTTGCGTAGACGGTGATGGCGGGTTGGCTGAGCTTGATGGTCCAGTTGCGGAAGGGTTCATGGTGGTGTCATCAAATGACGGCTTAGGAGGATTTGCTTCTGCATTGACAGGCGGGTCTTCTGGAGTTTTAGTTGATGGAGGAGAAGGTGGCCTTGCCGGTTCAGGAGCAAGGACTGGCGGGTCTTCCGCCGGTCTAGTCACCTTGGCCTTCTTAGACTTAGCTTGTCCACTAAGTGAAAGATTATAGGACTGTCAGTATAAAGAGACAATTTGAAAAATACGGAAGACAAAGGGTTTTTTCTTACCCAGCGGCAGTCTTGAAGGCCGGAAACTGGGTTTGATACGAGTCGCCAGAAGAGCGAGATACCTCCTGCAAAGATAAGACAAAGTAAGTAATACAAGGAAGGACATCCATTGACAGAAAGTTGAAGACAAAGAAATAAACCTCATTCTGGCGTTTTTGGGGAGTTTGTTGAAGAACAATAGCTGGTTCATCTTTGGTCCGGGCTTGACGGCGGCTCTCATGTTGCTGCTTTTTCAAAAGAAAGTGAGGGTCCAGATAAGCCAAAGGGTGTGAAAACCTTACTTTCCGGGTTACGACTAGAAGTTTTTGTCTTGGCAAATGTGCTGAGTCAGAGGAAATAGTTACCTCTTCTTCCACGGCCTGACTGGCCCCAGTGTCGTCCTGGTAATGATCGGTGTTAATAATATTATTTAAAAATCGACCAAGGGAGTCAAGGGCTACCTCCGACTCAGAAGTTTTGTCGAGTTTCATCATGTCTTCAACAGTGCTCCTCTTCTTCTTTTTGGACCTCCAGGTCGTTTTCTTGGCGGTTATGGCAGCGACTCTTGCTTTCTTGGCAGCTTCGTGGTCATATTTCACCTTCCAGAAGTCAGATTTGGCATGCAAATAGGTAAAAACAAAATGAAAGGTTAGGCAAGTGTTAAATAATACGGCTGATAAAAATACAAAGGAGAGATCAGAGTCTCCTTACTTCTGGCGCCGGGTTAAGCTTGAAGAAAGGGTTTAACCCGATGATACTACAGTCTTCGTACTTTCCGTTCACTAGAAGGGTTGACATTGAAACAATATCTGTTTCCGTTAATTGAACGGGGCTGTGACGAAGAGAGTCGTCTAGGCCTCCACCATACTCGTACATCAATTTTTATCGACGACTCAGAGGAATAACCCGCCATGAGATCCAGCAGCGGGTCAGGTCAACTCCAGTCAAGCCATTCCCTAATAAGGCGTTAATCCTTTTTATGGATGGGATCAGCTTCCTACGTTCGGCAGCCGTAAGCTTGTCAGGGAGCGGGAATTTGGAGTCAAGACGCTCGGCGCGATAACCCGGCAGTGGCTTCTCATTTGCTGGTGAAATAGCTTGACAGTAGAACCAAGTCTGGTTCCAGTCTTTGGGATGACTCGGTAATACTATGAGGGGGAAGACAGCGCCCTGCCGACGCTGAATTGAGATGCCTCCAAGCTCCAAGCTAAGGCCGTTGGTGCACTCATTCTGCCGGTTCAGATAAAAATATTCTCGGAACAGCTCCATGGTCGGCTCTTCCTGAAGGTACACCTCACAGAGCACTTGGAAATTGCAGCTATTAGATATGGAGTTGGGCCCGATATCTTGAGGGTGGAGTTTGAAAAAGTGGAGGACTTCTCTGAAGAACTTTGAGCCGGGTGGTGAAAAGCCACGGTTCATATGGTCAGTAAAAACAATCACTTCGCCATCTCTTGGATTGGGCCGTTCTTCCTCCCGGTCAGGGGAATGGTAAGACATGACAGTTTTCCCTGGCAAAAACCCTATGGAAAAGAACTCCTACAAACGTTCCTCGATTACGAATGAGGGAACCCAGTTGTAGATGGTTGGCGCTTTGGATGGCATGATGTTCAAAAACGAACTGAAAAGAAAGGCAACATGCCGGTTCAGTTCAATGGAGAAATTAACAGTTAAATGATGATAATACAGGGAAGTAATGGCGGCTTAGTTAAGGGCTAATGTCATATAAGGAAAAGTAAGCCGGCAAAGTATGCCGCCATGACTACAGATATTTGAGAAAAGCAAATTCAGCTAAGTGTTGAGACAAACAAGTTTCCTAACTGCTTGGTATTATTGCAGATCAAATGGCTATTCAAAATGGGGAAAATTCTAGACCTAAAAAGTTTAGCGCAGATGAGTCTGTGAGTTCTAATGAGATCTTTGAACCAGAGAAAGGGGTCTGTGGGCGTCAAGAGTAGGCACAAAAACACTACCGCACAAGCATATATATCTTTTTGGATCAAGAAGAGGCCTGCAGTGGGAGAACTACGAAGAACTGCGATGAACTATGAAGAACACAAAGAAGTCTGGAAACCCTAATGCGGATCTGAGAAGTGAAGAGGAGAACACTTACAACCACGGATCTTATGCGGAGGTCGCCGCCATTCTCTGGACCGATTCGGGTTGATGCAGCGGCCAAGGTCAACGGAAACGAAGGAGATGCGCGACGGCGGTGAAGCTCAAGCAGCAGGAGGGTTGCGGGAGGAAGAAGACGGAGAGAGAGATAAGAATGACGAAGGCCGAGGCGTGCCTATTTATAAGAAAAAATGTGAACAGACGGGCGCAAAAATCAAGGAAGAGCCGAATAAATGTTATCCAACTACACAGACGCCCCGATTCTCGGAAGACATTGAAGGTGAAGATCCGTTGGGAGATGACATCATAAAAGTTTTTTGCGTTTCCAAGAGATGACGTCATGGCGGGTTACAAAAACTTCTACGAGGATAAGAAGATGGATTTTGTCTAAGTGTTGAAGATTGACAAAGAACGAAGTTCAAAGTCAACCTGGGGCCTAATGTTGGGGATATAGTTATCAGTTATGACCCGCCCAGGAGGGGCCGGGTCAGCCCCAATGGCGGGTTACACAAGAAACCCAGTAAACATTAAGATGATAGTTTATCAAATCTTACAGAAAGCCTAAAAGGCCTAGAGGCGGCTTAAAGGCCCAAATATTGTAAACCGCCGTATGTAAGGAAAGACTTGTAAAGAAAGGCATGAAAAAGAAGTCACCGAGCCAGACACAATTTATGAGCCGACTAGGACTCTGTAGGCCACCAGGCGTCAACTCGTGTATATAAGGGGACGACTCGGTGGTGGCTTAGGGCAAGAAAGAAGAGATCGATAACCAAGCCGACGAGTTAGCCTCTTGGTGATCGAAACCCCAGCAATACCAAACACAACTAGACGTAGGCTTTTACCTTCATCGTAAGGGGCCGAACTAGTATAAAACCTCTCGTGTCCTTTGTCCCGACTAACCCCTTTAAGGTTCCTAGTTGCAATGGCCCTACGACTAAGTCCTTCCACTAGGACATCTGCCATGACAATTCCACAACAAATTCTGGAATACCTGAGTTTCGCGAAAAAATCCTTTATGCAGTTGTTGGTGAGATAACCTCGACGCCACCCAGTACTGGGGCGGGAGTTCGGTAGTATTGCCATAACTCGTATAACGGATGCTTTTCGAAGGTTGAGGTAAATGATTTCCAAAGGTTTCTTAGTTATGTGTTGAAGGATGGATACAGCTGGATGTAGGATTTGCTAGTTTTGGGTGAGATATTATGATTCCCCTGTATCCCCAACACCTGATTGCATAACCAGAAAGTTTCGGGAGTTTCATAGGTGGGAATTCATGTAGCTCTAGTATTTCTTTCCGCAGATAGTTGGTTTGTGATTGGGTAATCCTTACCGATTATTTGTTCATATCCGTACCTTGTTGTTTTATTCATCTACCTCTATCTAAGTGGCTTCTCAATTTATGGAAGTGTGATCATTTAATTTGGAATTCATTCGTTCATTCTTGTTCGAATGTTATGGCTATATGTTGCAATTTCGATCCATTTGATTCACCTTGAATATTTGTCTTTCAAGATGCTAACGGGTGTCACCCTCTTCAGGATGGCTCCTCGAACGCGTCAGAATCCGGAACCTCCGCCACCTCCTCCACCTCTGGAGGCATGGCAAGCTGTGATGGCCACCACCAACGCCAACACGCAGATGCTTTTGCAAATCTTGCAAGAGCGCAACCAAGGAAATCAAGGCCATGGCAACAATCAATCTCAGTTTGCCACCCTCAACCAGTTCCTCGCAAACCAGCCGAAGTCTTTCAGTAACTGTGTCGAGGCCACATATGCTGATGATTGGCTCGTGGATATCTGCACACATTTTCAGTGTAGCAACGTCAGACCTGAGGACTTTGTCAAGTTTGGTTCGTTCCAACTCAAAGACCAATCTGCTGAGTGGTATCAACAATACAAACATTCCAGCGGAGGTCGTGTGATTACCTGGGATGATTTTGTTGGGGAACGTTGCAGAAAACAAAAAATTTCCTACGGTTTCACCAAGATCCATCTATGAGTTCATCTAGCAACGAGTGATCGGATGCATCTACATACCTTTGTAGATCGCGAGAGGAAGCGTTCAAAGAACGGGGATGAGGTAGTCGTACTCGACGTGATCCAAATCACCGGAGATCCTAGCGCCGAACGGACGGCACCTCCGCGTTCAACACACGTATGGTCAGCGTAACGTCTCCTCCTTCTTGATCCAGCAAGGGGAAAGGAGAGGTTGAGGAAGATGGCTCCAGCAGCAGCACGACGGCGTGGTGGTGGTGGAGCTGCAGTACTCCGGCAGGGCTTCGCCAAGCTCTATGGAGGAGGAGGTGTTGGAGAGGGAGAGGGAGGCACCAAAGGCGTAGGTAAGAGGTCCTCCATCCCCCCCCCACTATATATAGGGGGCCTAAGGGGGAGCGCCGGCCCTAGGAGATGCAATCTCCTAGGGGGGGCGGCGGCCAAGGGGTGGGGGGCTTGCCCCCCAAGCAAGGGGGCGCCCCCCTTTAGGGTTTCCCCACCCTAGGCGCATGGGCCCTAGGGGAAAGTGGCGCCCCAGCCCACTTTGGGCTGGATCCCTTCCCACTTCATCCCATGGGGCCCTCCGGGATAGGTGGCCCCACCCGGTGGACCCCCGGGACCCTTCCGGTGGTCCCGGTACAATACCGATGACCCCGAAACTTGTCCCGATGGCCGAAATAGCACTTCCTATATATAATTCTTTACCTCCGGACCATTCTGAAACTCCTCGTGACGTCCGGGATCTCATCCGGGACTCCGAACAACATTCGGGTTACTGCATATACATATCCCTACAACCCTAGCGTCATCGAACCTTAAGTGTGTAGACCCTACGGGTTCGTGAGACATGTAGACATGACCGAGATTGCTCTCCGGTCAATAACCAACAGCGGGATCTGGATACCCATGTTGGCTCCCACATGCTCCTCGATGATCTCATCGGATGAACCACGATGTCGAGGATTCAAGCAACCTCGTATACAATTCCCTTTGTCAATCGGTATGTTACTTGCCCGAGATTCGATCGTCGGTATCCCAATACCTCGTTCAATCTCGTTACTGGCAAGTCACTTTACTCATACCGTAATGCATGATCCCGTGACCAGACACTTGGTCACTTTGAGCTCATAATGATGATGCATTACCGAGTGGGCCCAGTGATACCTCTCCGTTATACGGAGTGACAAATCCCTGTCTTGATCCGTGTCAACCCAACAAACACTTTCAGAGATACCCGTAGTACACCTTTATAGTTACCCAGTTACATTGTGATGTTTGGTATACCCAAAGTACTCCTACGGTATCCGGGAGTTACACGATCTCATGGTCTAAGGAAAAGATACTTGACATTGGAAAACTCTAGCAAACGAACTATATGATCTTGTGCTATGTTTAGGATTGGGTCTTGTCCATCACATCATTCTCCTAATGATGTGATCTCGTTATCAATGACATCCAATGTCCATAGTCAGGAAATCATGACTATCTGTTGATCAACGAGCTAGTCAACTAGAGGCTTACTAGGGACATGTTGGTGTCTATTATTCACACATGTATTACGATTTCCGGATAACATAATTATAGCATGAATAAAAGACAATTATCATGAACAAGGAAATATAATAATAATGCTTTTATTATTGCCTCTAGGGCATATTTCCAACAGATTTCCGCCGAGACTTCAAAGCTCACCACATTCCTCAAAGTGTTGTTGAGAGTAAGCGTGAGGATTTCCGCAATCTGAAGCAAGGCAGTATGTTTGTTTACCAATACAACATCATGTTTTAGAGGCTCGCTCGCTTCGCCAAACAAGACGTCCCTGATGAGAAGAGCATGATTTATCAATTCAGAGGTGGCCTCAGAGAAGATCTGCAACTAGCTCTTGTGCTTTTTGAGCAGAAACAATATGATGAGTTCTACAACATGGCACCAAAGCAAGAGGCTGCTCAGCTCAAGTGCGATGCTTCTAACAAGAGAGTCAGGGATGCAACTCCTTCTTCTTCTTCAACTCAAGTAGCAGCTAAGCATCAAAAGTACTGGTTGCCTCCTCCTCCTCCGTTCCGTCAGCCTTATCAACAGAAGAGTAAAGGTGGCAATGGATCTTCCCACCCACCCAACCCAGGCTATCAGAACAAACCGCAGTCTCATGCTCCAAGGTCAAGTGCTCCTTATCACCGTCCGTTCTCAGAGGTTACGTGCAACAAGTGTCTGCAAAAGGGTCACTATGCGAACAAATGCTTCAACCAGAGGCGTCTTCCGCCTCCTCCTCCTGTGAGATCTGCTAGCAATGCAGTGGTCAAGCATAATCCCAAGTTTGCAAAGGTCAATTTGATGAACGCAGCTGAGGCACAGGACTCTTCAGAAGTGATCATGGGTAACTTTCCAGTTAACTCTACTCCTGCAAAAGTCTTTTTTGATACTGGTGCATCGCATTGTTTCATGTCAAGATCATTTGTTTCAAAGCATGACTTCTGTCGGGGATATACCCCGCGGTATAACCCGGCCGGAAGTATGACCGGACGGACTTGGGGAACGTTGCAGAAAACAAAAAATTTCCTACGGTTTCACCAAGATCCATCTATGAGTTCATCTAGCAATGAGTGATCGGATGCATCTACATACCTTTGTAGATCGTGAGCGGAAGCGTTCAAAGAACGGGGATGAGGTAGTCGTACTCGACGTGATCCAAATCACCGGAGATCCTAGCGCCGAACGGACGGCACCTCCGCGTTCAACACACGTATGGTCAGCGTAACGTCTCCTCCTTCTTGATCCAGCAACGGGAAAGGAGAGGTTGAGGAAGATGGCTCCAGCAGCAGCACGACGGCGTGGTGGTGGTGGAGCTGCAGTACTCCGGCAGGGCTTCGCCAAGCTCTATGGAGGAGGAGGAGGTGTTGGAGAGGGAGAGGGAGGCACCAAAGGCATAGGTAAGATGTCCTCCATCCCCCCCACTATATATAGGGGGCCTAAGGGGGAGCGCCAGCCCTAGGAGATGCAATCTCCTAGGGGGGCGGCGGCCAAGGGGTGGGGGGCTTGCCCCCCAAGCAAGGGGGCGCCCCCCCTTTAGGGTTTCCCCACCCTAGGCGCATGGGCCCTAGGGCAAAGTGGCGCCCCAGCCCACTTTGGGCTGGATCCCTTCCCACTTCAGCCCATGGGGCCCTCCGAGATAGGTGGGCCCACCCGGTGGACCCCCGGGACCCTTCCGGTGGTCCCAGTACAATGCCAGTGACCCCGAAACTTGTCCCGATGGCCGAAATAGCACTTCCTATATATAATTCTTTACCTCCGGACCATTCCGAAACTCCTCATGACGTCCGGGATCTCATCCGGGACTCCGAACAACATTCGGGTTACTGCATATACATATCCCTACAACCCTAGCGTCACCGAACCTTAAATGTGTAGACCCTACGGGTTCGGGAGACATGTAGACATGACCGAGATTGCTCTCCGGTCAATAACCAACAGCGGGATTGTTGGGTGGTAGGAGCGACATATGCCAACGGGTGGCTTATCATTCCGGGGGCCAATAGAACGTCGCCGGTGCCTGGAAGCGGGATGAGGCGAAGACATGCACGCCGGCGAATCTTACCCAGCTTCAGGGCTCTCCGGGGAGATAATACCCCTACTGCTGCTCTGCGGGGTCTCCGCATGGTTACTAAGTGTACAAGTAGCTACAATGCTCCTTGAGCTGTTTTGGGTGGGAGGAGGAAGAAGGGCTCGGCTCAGCCTGCTTCCTCTCCTTGTGTTGTGTCTAGGCCTAGGAAGAGAGTCCAACCCTTTGCATGGGTGCACCGGGGGGTTTATATAGGCCTACCCCCCGGGGGTACAATGGTAATCCGACTGGGCTCTGGGCCCAGCTGTCTATGACTATGCTTGCCGGCTTCTCCGCCGGCCTCTGGGGCCCGCCGGCTGGTGGGTCCCGCCGGCTGCCGGCCCCTAGGTCGATAGGCCGGCCCCACCGGCCAGGGCCTGGTCGGCAGCTGGTTACTGTTGCCCCGTGTTGTTGACGCAGGCTTGGTCGGGGTAAGCGTGGCTACAGTAACGCCGCCTTGGCGGGCGATTACTGTAGCCCCGCCGCACCTTGTCTCCTTAATGGGCGTCTCCTTCGAGGAGGGTGGCAGGCCGGCTACGCGAAGCCGGCCCTCTGTCTTGCCGGCTTTAGAGGGGGTGCGGCCGCCTTCGGCATCTCTCTGCCCAAAGGGGCCCACCGCCTCGGGGGCCACGCTGGCGGCCCGTCGTGGACGGCGTCAGAGCCGCCGTGGCTACAGTGCCGCGTCGGGTGGGCCGCAGCTGCCCGCACGACGCGCTGTACCAGGCGTGCTCCGGGTTTTGGGGGTGGCAGGCTCCACTGTAGCCACGCCCCGCTTCATCATCGCAGAGTGGACGCGTACATTGCGGGTACGGCGTTGACTGCTTTGTCGGAGCCGGCCCGGCAGTAGCCGGCCTTGTCGTAGCCGGCCCTGCCGTAGCCGGCCCTCCACAGCTTTCTTCATGGGGGTAAATGGCGGGCCGCCAGCGAAGCCGGCTAGGATGGTAGTCGGCTAGGGGGGAGGCGGCCCAGGTCTTGAGTCTCCTTATGAGCCGGATGGGCTCATAATTTTTTCTGAGGGGCCAGGGGAAGCCGGCTGGGCTACCCATGGCTATTTACCCCGACAGTAGTCCCCGAAGCCGGGCGAGCTTCACGGCGGACGAAAGGACGGGAAGCTTGGCCGGCTTCATACCCTGAGGGGCCGACCTCATCGTTGCAGCCGACTTCGGAGCACTTTTTTGTTATTAAGGTGACCGGGGTTGTGATTCCGCCGAACGCGAATCGGACGTTGTCGGAGCAGCTCATCGCCGTCCAGGCGCGGCTGCAGCCGGCCCACCGGCTGCTCCGCCGGCTCCAACGTGCCGGGGCGACGATGCTGGCCGCGCTCTGGCCCGGCCAGACAATTCCCCGCACTCCAAGCCAGACGACCGACTGGCTCGAAGTCGCAGTCGGCCGCTTCAAGGCCTGGAAGGCGTCCGCGGCCCGTCTTGGAGCCGGGCGCACGCTGGAGTTCGTCCGCGCGTGGTACCCAGGGCTAAGCCTGGACCAGCTGCGGACATGGCGGTCGGAAGCCGACGCGGAGCTGGAGGAGGTGCGGCCGGCGATCGCGCAACGCGCCTCGACGATCACCGAGTGCACCGACACCAGCGTCTTCGCGCCGGAGCTCAACGACGATGGCGCCACCCAGCCGGAGGAATGGTTCGGGCTGAACCCGGCGGACAGCGAGGACTCGGCCGAAGAGATCGCCTCCAGCGATGAGGGCGAGGACGACGAGGAGGAGGAGGGCGAAGACGCCGAGCCGACTGGTGAGGCGGCCGACCGTCCCCCCGCCGACCGTGCCTCCAGCAACGAGCCACGCGGGAGCGCGCCCTCTGCCAGAGACGACGATCAAGCCGAGGTTGGCCAGCCGGCCGCTCCTCCAGCCGGCGCGACTGCTTCCACCGCCTAGCCCGACTCATCTGCGGCCCCGCCGGCTTGATCTGTCGTTCCTTTTGTCCCTGTTTTACTTTTTCGGGCAATTTTAAGTTTCTGCAATTCCACCCACTGGGGGTGTATCGAACAATGTTGGATGTCGACCTCTCTGGAGGCCTTTTGTGTAAATATTAATATGTGCATGTGTTGGCGTTCATTCAAGTGTACTTTTTTGTCCTTAGGCTCTTTCCTTTGCCTCCTTCCCTCCTTGGGAAGGCAAGTACTTGAGCTTTCTTGGATTTGAAGCAGACTGAATGTAAGCCGGCCGGCCGGCTACCCTGGTAGTCGGTCGGCGGGAGGCAGTCAGCCGGCTTTTGTTATATATGCGAGCCTGTTTGGTCCCTAGCCGTTTTTCATGTGCGCACCCTTTCCGGCTTGTGGCTCTTGCCAGCCGGGCAGTCGGTTCTTCGAGCTGCGATTTCGGCAAGAGCCAAGCCTGGGTGTCGGCACATTACTTGTCTGGCTGCGGGTAGGGCTCCTAATATAACTCTAGTCGGCCAGTCCCCGGGCCGACTCGTCGGACCCGATACCGGACAAAATAAATGAATAGGTAATATCATACGCATGATAACTTTCATTCATAAAATAAAGGGTGGCAGTCCACGAGTCTTTCTCGGGGAGCCTACTGTTTCGTACTTAATACAAAAGTGGGCATAACACATACTGTGTTTTAACTGTAAAACTTCCGAAGGAGATTTGCATTCCATGGTCGCTCCGACTCCTTGCCGGAGTCGTCTCTCTTGCGTGCCTTCGGCTTCTGCGCGTCGATGAGGTAGTAGGCGTCGTTGCCCAAGGCTCTGCTGATGATGAAGGGGCCTTCCCAGGGGGCTGCGAGCTTGTGCTGGCCGGCTGTTCGCTGGATCAGCCGGAGCACAAGGTCGCCCTCCTGGAAGGATCTTGGTCGGACCCTCCGTCTATGGTAGCGGCGCAAACCCTGCTGGTAGATGGCAGACCGGCTGAGGGCTAACAGCCGGGCCTCTTCCAGCAGGTCGACGCCATCTTCTCATGCTTCTTTGGCTTCCGCTTCCGTGTACATGGTTACCCGAGGCGAGTCGAACTCGATATCTGTTGGGATGACCGCCTCGGCACCATATACAAGGAAGAAGGGAGTAAAGCCGGTTGATCTGTTGGGAGTAGTGCGCAGACTCCATAGGACAGCCGGCAGCTCATCGAGCCAGCAGCCGGCTGAACGCTCCAGAGGTACGACCAGTCGAGGCTTGATGCCGGATAAAATGAGGCCATTTGCTCGCTCCACTTGGCCGTTTGACTGCGGGTGGGCGACTGACGCAAGGTCCAGCCGGATACCATGCGCAGCGCAGAACCGTGCCAAGGCACCTTTGGCAAAGTTCGTGCCGTTGTCGGTGATGATGCTGTGCGGTACGCCGTACCGGGTTGTTATATCTGCAATGAAAGTCACTGCAGTCGGCCCATTCAGCTTCTTGATCGGCCTCGCCTCGATCCACTTGGTGAATTTGTCGACGGCGACGAGCAAATGTGTCATGCCGCCGCGCGCCGTCTTGAATGGGCCCACCATATCCAATCCCCAGACGGCGAAGGGCCAGGTGATGGGAATGGTCTTGAGTGCTGAAGCCGGCATGTGTTGCTGCGAGCTAAAAAGATGGCAGCCTTTGCAGTGTTTGACTAGCTCTTTGGCGTCGTCCAAAGCAGTCGGCTAGAAGAAACCGTGGCGGAAGGCTTTGGCGACAAGTGATCTTGATGCGGCGTGGTGGCCGCACTCCCCTTGGTGTATATCCCTGAGGATCGCGATGCCTTTCTCCTGCTCGACGCATCGCTGCAAGACTCCGGTGGCGCTGCGCTTGACAAGCTCTCTGTTGATGATTGTGTATGCTCCAGCCCGGCGCTGGACTTGTCTTGCTTCGTTTTTGTCAGTCGGCAGGTCATGGTTCACCAAAAAGTTGCGGATGGTTTGGGCCCATGATGGGGCGGCGACTTCCTCTACCACCAACGTGGCCACAGCCATCAGGGTTGGCGGGCTGGGTAATGCAGTGCTGGGGTCGGCCGCCGCTTGTTGTGCTGAAGAAGTCCCCGGGCCGGCTACCGCAGTCCCCGGGCCGGGTGCGGCAGTCCCCGAGCCGGGTACTGCAGTCCCCGAGCCAAATATTGAAGTCCCTGGGCCGGCTGCTTGATTCTTCGAGTCGGACCCGGCCTCCTCGGGGTTAGGCGGCACAAAGATGGAGTCGGATTCCGGAGACGGTTTGATTGATGGCTTGAGGAGGCGCTGTAGGGCGACGCCGGCTGGTATTGCTTGCCGCGTGGAGCCTATTCGGGCCAGAGCATCTGCTGGCTCGTTGTCGGCTCGCGGTACATGAAGGAATTCACACCCATCAAAGTATCCGCTGATTTGCTGCATTAGGAAGCTGTAGCTCGCCATGTTCGCGTCCTTGGCGTCCCAGTCGCCAGAAGACTGCTGCACCACCAAATCCGAGTCGCCATAGCACAGGATCCGGCGAATGCCAAGTTCCTTGGCAAGCCGGAGCCCGTGTATGAGCGCTTCGTACTCGGCTACATTGTTGGAGGCGGCGAAGTGGATCTGCAGCGTGTATCTGAGCTTGTCGCCCTTTGGAGAGGTAAGGATGACGCCGGCTCCCAGGCCGGTGTGCATCTTTGATCCGTCAAAGTGCATGCGCCAATGGGTGGAGTCGGGCGCTGGTGGTAAGTACTGGGTCTCGGCCCAGTCGACGAGGAAGTCGGCCAGCGCTTGCGTCTTGATGGCGGTGCGGGGTTGGTAGAAGATCGTGTAGGGGCCAGCTCGATGGCCCATTTAGCCACCCGGCCGGATGCATCCCGGCTGCCTATGATCTCGGCTAGCGGGGCAGTGCATACGACCGTGATGGGATGCTCTTGAAAGTACGGCTTCAGCTTCTTGGCGGCGAAGAACACGCCATAGCACATCTTCTGATAGTGCGGGTAATTTTGCTTTGAGGCGGACAGCACCTCGCTCAGGTAATAAACCGGCCTCTGGACCGGCTGGGCTCGGCCTTCTTCGGGGCGTTCGACCACAATGACGGTGCTGACCACCCGGCTAGTGGCGGCAATATATAGGAGCATGGGCTCCTTCTCAGTCGGTGCCGCCAAGACGGGCGGCGTGGACAGCATTTTCTTCAGCTCGTGGAAAGCTTGGTCGGCCTGGTCATTCCACTCAAAGTGAGTGCTCTTCTTCATGAGGCGGTAAAGGGGGAGAGCTTTTTCTCCAAGCCGGCTGATGAAGCGGTTCAGAGAGGCCAGGCACCCGGTGAACTTCTGAATCTCTCTGAGCTTGGTTGGGACCGCCATCCTCTCGATGGCCTTGATCTTCACAGGGTTGCACTCTATGCCGCGTTCGGAGACCAGAAAGCCTAGGAGCTGGCCGACTGGCACTCCGAACACGCATTTCTCCGGGTTGAGCTTGATCCGGAACCGGCGCAGGTTCTCGAATGTCTCCTTCAAGTCTTCCAGCAGAGTGCCACGCTTCTCCGTCTTCACCACAACATCATCCATGTAAACGTGGGCGTTCTTGCCGAGCTGCGTGAGGAGGCACTTCTGCATGCAACGCTGAAAAGTGGCACCGGCATTCCTCAAGCCGAACGTCATAGTCAGGTAGCAGAAGGCTCCAAACGGCGTGATGAAGGCGGTCTTCAGTTGGTCATCCGGGTTCAGCTTGATCTGGTGGTATCCCGAGTAGGCATCCAAAAAGCTCAACAGCTCGCATCCGGCTGTGGAGTCTATCACTTGATCAATCCTGGGCAGAGCGAAGGGATCTTTCGGGCAGGCTTTGTTGAGGCTTGTGTAATCTATACACATGCGCCACTTGTTATTCTTTTGCAGCACGAGAACCGGGTTTGCGAGCCACTCGGGGAAGAAAACTTCCATGATGAAGCCGGCTGCAAGAAGCCGGGCTATCTCCTCCCCTACGATCCTTCTCTTCTCTTCTGACAGTCGGCGAAGGGGCTGCTTGACTGGTTTAGCATCCTCCCGTACGTGCAATTTGTGCTCGGCGAAATCCTTCGGAACACCCGGCATGTCCTTGGGGGACCATGCAAAGATATCCGATTCTCACGGAGGAAATCGACGAGCTCGCCTTCCTATTTGCTATCCAGGCTCGCCCCAATGATGGCAAACCTCTCGGGGTGCTCGGGGTCGAGCTGTATCTTCTTGGTCTCCTTGGCCGGCTGGAAAGATCCTTGGGCATCATACTCCTTGGAGTCGGCAGGTTGGTTTAGCTGCTTGCTGGCCAGGGCCACGACCCGGTCCAGCGTCCTCTTCTCTGCAGCGATCACGAGGGATTCGGCCAGCCGGCTGCTGGCCGCGGTGCAGTCGGTGGACTTCTTGTAGTCGCCAGCGATGGTGATGACACCCTTGGAGCTCGGTATCTTCATCTTGAGGTAAGCATAGTGGGGGACCGCCATGAACTTGGCCAAGGCGGGTCGGCCAAGCAAGGCATGGTAAGGGCTCTCCAGGTCCACCACCTCGAACCAGATTGCTTCCCGGCGGAAATGGTCCTTGCCCCCAAAGAGTACATCGATCTTGATCTTGCCGATGGGGGCACAGGACAAACCGGGTACGATGCCGTGGAACACCGTTCGAGTCGGCGCAAGCTGCTTTGCCTTGACGCCCAGCTTCTCCATGGTGTCACGGTACAGGATGTTGATGCTGCTTCCGCCGTCGATTAGCATGCGGGAGAAGCGTGCGGCGCGCGTATTCGTTGCAAGGGTGGCCTCCAGGACCAATGCGTAGGAGCCGGGGGATGGCATCACCTCTGGGTGGTCGGCCCGGCTCCAACTGATGGGTTTCTCCGACCAGTGCATGTGGCGGGCTGGGCTGGTGGCGGCCACATTGACTTCTTGTTGCTCTCGGCGCTTGCTGCGCCGGTCTTCGGGCTGGCTCGTGAAGACAACATAAGATGCTTGCTCATCGGGGAACTCGTCCTGCGCGGTGTCGACCGCGGGCCGGGCGGCTTTGGGCGGCGGAGCCGGCGGCGGCGGGCCGGCAGGCGGAGTCGGCGTGAGCCCTTCGCCCTTCGAGATTCGGGCGAGCCAGTTGCATTTGCGGGTCGTGTGGTTGGACGGCTTCGCGCCGCTGTGGAACTTGCACGGGGCATCAAGGGTTTGCTCGTAGGAGAAGGCCGGCTGCCAAACCGGCCGGCCGCCCTTGGGCTTCTTGGGTGCGGGCCGCCCTTTAGGCGGCGCGTCTTCGACCGTGGCCACCTGCCGGCTGGTGGGAGGCGGCGCAGGGACCTTGCGCTTTTGATCATTCTGGTGTTGGCGTTGGCCGCCGTCTCCAGCCGGCGCTTGGGGCGCCGGATTGAGCACTTTTCCGGATGCGTCCACCCGGAGCTCGGTCTTCATTGAGGAGTCGGCGGTGGCGTACTTGTCGGCGATGTTCAGGAGCTCGTCGAGGGTAGTCGGCTCATCGCAGAGAAGCTTGTGTTTGAGGAGGGTGCCCTCTCGGCACCCGGCGGTGAAGTATTCGATGGCTTGCACCTAGTGCACCCCCTCGCAGGAGTTGCGGAGCTCGGCCCAATGCATCAGGTAGTTGCGAGTGGACTCGGCTGGGCCCTGTACGCACAAGGAGAGCTGTCTGGGCTTGGGAGCCCGCTTGTAGGTGCTGGTGAAGTTGCGAACGAAGGCCTCAGTGAAATCCACCCAACTGTTTATGCTGAGGGGCTTGAGGCTGTTAAGCCAAGTCCGTGCCGTGCCTTGCAGCATGAGGGGCACGTACTTTACGGCAACGCGCCGGTTGCCATTGGCGATGCTGACGGCTGTGGAGTAGTCGGTCAGCCAATCTTCCGGCTTCACCGAGCCGTTGTACTTGGGTGTGTCTCTTGGGAGCGAGAACCCTTTGGGGAAGGGCTCGTCGCGGATGCGGGGGCCAAAGCAAGGCGGGCCGACATCGTCTTCTTTTTCTAGCGCCAGGGATCGGGCCAGGCGGTCGATCCGGTGGCGGGCGTCGTTTTCGCCGACTCCCTCGCGGCGACCAAGCCGGCCGCTGAGAGTCGGGTGAGCCACTGGAGGCGGGGTAGGATATCTCTCTCCACGAGCTCGAGGCGGAGGCGGGGTGCCCCGCCATTCCATGGCTCGGGGCGGCCGTCCGCGTCTCGCTCGATGGAGACTTGGGTCCGGCTTCGGCTGGAAACCGGCTCTTTCTCGCGCCGCGCGCGGGTGTTGCTGGTAGTCGGCGACCAGGAAGTCGCGCCGTGTTCGCGGCGCGGGGGAGGGCTCCCCGCGCAGGCGTCGGCTTCGTGCCGTCGTGCGGCCGCATCGATTAGTTGCTGGATGCGCCACGTCATGTGGGGGAGGTCTTCGGCTTCCAAGCCGTCCAGCTCGTCTACGGCCGCCTGGGCGGCGCGCAGGTTCTCGAGCGGGGTGGCGTAGACCGGGCGATCCACTCCAAGCGTGTCGGCGATGACGGCGCCGCGTTGCCTGACAATGCCAGCCCGGCTAGGGCCAGCCGGAGCCGGCGTGCCGAAGGCGGCGCGGTCAGCTTCGCGCTGGTAGGCCTCGGTGAGGCGTCTTACGGAGGCCAGCCGCCGGCCCTCCGCGAGGAGGGCGAGGCGGCGTGCCTCCAGAACTTCGTCGCTGGCGTCAGCCGGAAGGGGGGCGGACAAGTCTTGGGCAGCCGCGCGTGGGGTGTCGCGGGCGCCCTCGTCAGTCGGGCCGTCGAGGCCGATAACCATCACCTCGGGGGCGTCAGAATCGCGATCGCCAGCCGGAGGGAGCGGGTCATTGTAGACCGTGACGTTGGTGGGGAAGGTATCGTAGGATGCCGTGTCGGAGTCGACGGGCATCGGGTCGGTGGAGCCAACCGACTCCAAATCCACAGCGGGCTCGCTGGAGACGTGGAGCTGGCTGAGGAGGTTGGCGAGGCGACCTGTGCCCGCATCGGAGGCAAGCTCGTCGGAGATGCAGGCCTTGTCGAAGAGGTTGGCGAGGCCGCTAGCCGCGCAGACGTTGGCGACGCCATGCAGCGCGTCGCGGCAAGCGCCATCGGGCGAGCCAGGCTGGCTACGCTCGCGAGGAAGGAAAAGGGTTCCCGTCCAGAACAGGTCTCCGGACGACGGTGCACCTGGCCCCACGGTGGGCGCCAAATGTCGGGTGGTAGGAGCGACATATGCCAACGGGTGGCTTATCATTGCGGGGGCCAATAGAACGTCGCCGGTGCCTGGAAGCGGGATGAGGCGAAGACATGCACGCCGGCGAATCTTACCCAGCTTCAGGGCTCTCCGGGGAGATAATACCCCTACTGCTGCTCTGCGGGGTCTCCGCATGGTTACTAAGTGTACAAGTAGCTACAATGCTCCTTGAGCTGTTTTGGGTGGGAGGAGGAAGAAGGGCTCGGCTCAGCCTGCTTCCTCTCCTTGTGTTGTGTCTAGGCCTAGGAAGAGAGTCCAACCCTTTGCATGGGTGCACCGGGGGGTTTATATAGGCCTACCCCCCGGGGGTACAATGGTAATCCGACTGGGCTCTGGGCCCAGCTGTCTATGACTATGCTCGCCGGCTTCTCCGCCGGCCTCTGGGGCCCGCCGGCTGGTGGGTCCCGCCGGCTGCCGGCCCCTAGGTCGACAGGCCGGCCCCACCGGCCAGGGCCTGGTCGGCAGCTGGTTACTGTTGCCCCGTGTTGTTGACGCAGGCTTGGTCGGGGTAAGCGTGGCTACAGTAACGCCGCCTTGGCGGGCGATTACTGTAGCCCCGCTGCACCTTGTCTCCTTAATGGGCGTCTCCTTCGAGGAGGGTGGCAGGCCGGCTACGCGAAGCCGGCCCTCTGTCTTGCCGGCTTGAGAGGGGGTGCGGCCGCCTTCGGCATCTCTCTGCCCGAAGGGGCCCACCGCCTCGGGGGCCACGCTGGCGGCCCGTCGTGGACGGCGTTAGAGCCACCGTGGCTACAGTGCCGCGCCGGGCGGGCCGCAGCTGCCCGCACGACGCGCTGTACCAGGCGTGCTCCGGGTTTTGGGGGTGGCAGGCTCCACTGTAGCCACGCCCCGCTTCATCATCGCAGAGTGGACGCGTACATTGCGGGTACGGCGTTGACTGCTTTATCGGAGCCGGCCCGGCAGTAGCCGGCCTTGTCGTAGCCGGCCCTGCCGTAGCCGGCCCTCCACAGCTTTCTTCATGGGGGTAAAGGGCGGGCCGCCCCCGAAGCCGGCTAGGATGGTAGTCGGCTAAGGGGGAGGCGGCCCAGGTCTTGAGTCTCCTTATGAGCCGGATGGGCTCATAATTTTTTCTGAGGGGCCAGGGGAAGCCGGCTGGGCTACCCATGGCTATTTACCCCGACAGGGATCTGGATACCCATGTTGGCTCCCACATGCTCCTCGATGATCTCATCGGATGAACCACGATGTCGAGGATTCAAGCAACCCCGTATGTAGTTCCCTTTGTCAATCGGTATGTTACTTGCCCGAGATTCGATCGTCGGTATCCCAATACCTCGTTCAATCTCGTTACTGGCAAGTCACTTTACTCATACCGTAATGCATGATCCCGTGACCAGACACTTGGTCACTTTGAGCTCATAATGATGATGCATTACCGAGTGGGCCCAGTGATACCTCTCCGTTATACGGAGTGACAAATCCCAGTCTTGATCCGTGTCAACCCAACAGACACTTTCAGAGATACCCGTAGTACACCTTTATAGTCACCCAGTTATGTTGTGACATTTGGTATACCCAAAGTACTCCTATGGTATCCGGGAGTTACACGATCTCATGGTCTAAGGAAAAGATACTTGACATTGGAAAACTCTAGCAAACGAACTATATGATCTTGTGCTATGTTTAGGATTGGGTCTTGTCCATCGCATCATTCTCCTAATGATGTGATCTCGTTATCAATGACATCCAATGTCCATAGTCAGGAAATCATGACTATCTGTTGATCAACGAGCTAGTCAACTAGAGGCTTACTAGGGACATGTTGGTGTCTATTATTCACACATGTATTACGATTTAAGGATAACACAATTATAGCATGAATAAAAGACAATTATCATGACCAAGGAAATATAATAATAATGCTTTTATTATTGCTTCTAGGGCATATTTCCAACAGTCTCCCACTTGCACTAGAGTCAATAATCTAGTTACATTGTGTTGAATCGAACACCCATGGAATTCTGGTGTTGATCATGTTTTGCTCTAGGGAGAGGTTTAGTCAACGGATCTGCTACATTCAGGTCCGTATGTACTTTACAAATATCTATGTCTCCATCTTGAACATTTTCATAAATGGTGTTGAAGCGACGCTTGATGTGCCTGGTCTTCTTGTGAAACCTGGGCTCCTTGGCAAGTGCAATAGCTCCAGTGTTGTCACAGAAGAGTTTGATTGGCCCCGACGCATTGGGTATGACTCCTAGGTCGGTGATGAACTCCTTCACCCAAATTGCTTCATTTGCTGCCTCCGAGGCTGCCATGTACTCCGCTTCACATGTAGATCCCACCACGACGCTCTGCTTGCAACTGCACCAGCTTACTGCCCCACCATTCAAAATATACACGTATCCGGTTTGTGACTTTGAGTCATCCAGATCTGTGTCAAAGCTAGCGTCGATGTAACCCTTTACAACGAGCTCTTCGTCACCTCCATAGACGAGAAACATTTCCTTAGTCCTTTTCAGGTACTTCAGGATATTCTTGACGGCTGTCCAGTGTTCCTTGCCGGGATTACTTTGGTACCTACCTACCAAACTTACGGCAAGGTTTACATCAGGTCTGGTACACAGCATGGCATACATAATAGAACCTATGGCTGAGGCATAGGGGATGACACTCATCTCTTCTATATCTTCTACCGTGGTCGGACATTGAGCTGAGCTCAATTTCACACCTTGCAACACAGGCAAGAACCCCTTCTTAGACTGATCCATATTGAATTTCTTCAATATCTTATCAAGGTATGTGCTTTGTGAAAGACCTATGAGGCGTCTTGATCTATCTCTATAGATCTTGATGCCTAATATATAAGCAGCTTCTCCAAGGTCCTTCATTGAAAAACTCTTATTCAAGTAGGCCTTAATGCTGTCCAAGAGTTCTATATTATTTCCCATCAAAAGTATGTCATCTACATATAATATGAGAAATGCTACAGAGCTCCCACTCACTTTCTTGTAAACGCAGGCTTCTCCATAAGTCTGCGTAAACCCAAACGCTTTGATCATCTCATCAAAGCGAATGTTCCAACTCCGAGATGCTTGCACCAGCCCATAAATCGAGCGTTGGAGCTTGCATACCTTGTTAGCATTCTTAGGATCGACAAAACCTTCCGGCTGCAACATATACAATTCTTCCTTAAGGAAACCATTAAGGAATGCCGTTTTGACGTCCATTTGCCATATCTCATAATCATAGAATGCGGCAGTTGCTAACATGATTCAGACGGACTTTAGCTTCGCTACCGGTGAGAAAGTCTCGTCGTAGTCAACCCCTTGAACTTGTCAATAACCCTTAGCGATAAGCCGAGCTTTATAGATGGTCACATTACCATCCGTGTCTGTCTTCTTCTTAAAGATCCATTTATTTTCTATGGCTCGCCGCTCAACGGGCAAGTCAGTCAAAGTCCATACTTCGTTTTCATACATGGATCCTATCTCGGATTTCATGGCTTCTAGCCATTTGTTGGAATCCAGGCCCGCCATCGCTTCTTCATAGTTCGAAGGTTTACCGTTGTCTAACAACATGATTTCCAAGACAGGGTTGCCGTGCCACTCTGGTGCGGAACGTGTCCTTGTGGACCTACGAAGTTCAGTAGCAACTTGATCTGAAGTTTCATGATCATCATCATTAATTTCCTCTCTAGTCGGTGCAGGCACCTCAGGAACATTTTCTTGAGTTGCGCCATTTTCTGGTTCAAGAGGTAATACTTCATCAAGTTCTACTTTCCTCCCACTTACTTCTTTCGAGAGAAACTCTTTCTCTAGAAAGGATCCATTCTTGGCAACAAAGATCTTGCCTTCTGATCTGAGGTAGAAGGTATACCCAATAGTTTCTTTAGGGTATCCTATGAAGACGCATTTTTCTGATTTGGGTTCGAGCTTTTCAGGTTGAAGTTTCTTGACATAAGCATCGCATCCCCAAACTTTTAGAAACGACAGCTTAGGTTTCTTCCCAAACCATAATTCATACGGTGTCGTCTCAACGGATTTCGATGGAGCCCTATTTAAAGTGAATGCGGCAGTCTCTAAAGCATAGCCCCAAAAAGATAGCGGTAAATCGGCAAGAGACATCATAGATCGCACCATATCTAATAGAGTGCGATTACGACGTTCGGACACACCATTACGCTGAGGTGTTCCAGGCGGCGTGAGTTGTGAAACTATTCCACATTTTCTTAAGTGTGTGCCAAATTCGTGACTCAAGTATTCTCCTCCACGATCTGATCGTAGGAACTTGATTTTTCTGTCACGTTGATTCTCAACCTCACTCTGAAATTCCTTGAACTTTTCAAAGGTCTCAGACTTGTGTTTCATTAAATAGATATACCCATATCTACTCAAGTCATCAGTGAGGGTGAGAACATAACGATAGCCACCGCGAGCCTCAACACTCATTGGACCGCACACATCAGTATGTATGATTTCCAATAAGTTGGTTGCTCGCTCCATTGTTCCTGACAATGGAGTCTTGGTCATTTTACCCATGAGGCATGGTTCGCACGTGTCAAATGATTCGTAATCAAGAGACTCTAAAAGTCCATCTACATGGAGCTTCTTCATGCGTTTGACACCTATGTGACCAAGGCGGTAGTGCCACAAGTATGTGGGACTATCATTATCAACCTTACATCTTTTGGTACTCACACTATGAATATGTGTAGCATTACGCTTGACATTCATTAAGAATAAACCATTCACCATCGGAGCATGACCATAAAACATATCTCTCATATAAATAGAACAACCATTATTCTCGGATTTAAATGAGTAGCCATCTCGTATTAAACGAGATCCTGATACAATGTTCATGCTCAAACTTGGTACTAAATAACAATTATTGAGGTTCAAAACTAATCCCATAGGTAAATGTAGAGGTAGCGTGCCGACGGCGATCACATCGACCTTGGAACCATTCCCGACGCGCATCGTCACCTCGTCCTTCGCCAGTCTCCGTTTATTCCGCAGCTCCTGCTTTGAGTTAAAAATGTGAGCAACTGCACCGGTATCAAATACCCAAGAGCTACTACGAGTACTGTTAAGGTACACATCAATTACATGTATATCACATATACCTTTCGTGATGCCGTCCTTCTTGTCCGCTAAGTATTTGGGGCAGTTCCGCTTCCAGTGACCACTTCCCTTGCAATAAAAACACTCAGTCTCGGGCTTGGGTCCATTCTTTGTTTTCTTCCCGGCAGCCTGCTTGCCGGGCGCGGCAACTCCCTTGCCGTCCTTCTTGAATGTTTTCTTACCCTTTCCTTTCTTGAACTTAGTGGTTTTATTCACCATCAACACTTGATGTTCCTTTTTGACTTCTACCTCTGTTGATTTCAGCATTGCAAATACTTCAGGAATGGTCTTTTCCATCCCCTGCATATTGAAGTTCATCACAAAGCTCTTGTAGCTCGGTGGAAGCGACTGAAGGATTCTGTCAATGACCGCGTCATCCGGGAGATTAACTCCCAGCTGAGTCAAGCGGTTATGCAACCCAGACATAGTGAGTGTGTGCTCACTGACAGAACTGTTTTCCTCCATCTTACAGCTGAAGAACTTGTCGGAGACTTGATATCTCTCGACCCGGGCATGAGCTTGGAAAACCATTTTCAGCTCTTCGAACATCTCATATGCTCCCTGTCTCTCAAAACATTTTTGGAGCCCCGGCTCTAAGCTGTAAAGCATGCCGCACTGAACAAGGGAGTAGTCATCGGTACGTGCCTGCCAAGCGTTCATAACATCTTGTTCTGCAGGGAGAACAGGTGCGTCACCTAGCGGTGCTTGTAGGACATAATCTTTCTTGGCAGCTATGAGGATGATCCTCAGGTTCCGGACCCAGTCCGTGTAGTTGCTGCCATAGTCTTTCAGCTTGGTTTTCTCTAGGAACGCGTTGAAGTTGAGGACTACGTTGGCCATTTGATCTACAAGACATATTGTAAATATTTTAGACTAAGTTCATGATAATTAAGTTCATCTAATCAAATTATTCAATGAACTCCCACTCAGATAGACATCCCTCCAGTCATCTAAGTATAACATGATCCGAGTTAACTAGGCCGTGTCCGATCATCACGTGAGACGGACTAGTCAACGTCGGTGAACATCTTCATGTTGATCGTATCTTCTGTACGACTCATGTTCGAACTTTCGGTCTTCTGTGTTCCGAGGCCATGTCTGTACATGCTAGGCTTGTAAAGTCAACCTAAGTGTTTGCATGTGTAAATCTGTCTTACACCCATTGTATGTGAACGTTGGAATCTATCACACCCGATCATCACGTGGTGCTTCGAAACAACGAACTGTCGCAACGGTGCACAGTTAGGGGGAACACTTTCTTGAAATTATTATGAGGGATCATATTATTTACTACCGTCGTTCTAAGTAAACAAGATGCAAAAACATGATAAACATCACATGCAATCAAATAATAATAGTGACATGATATGGCCAATATCACATAGCTCCTTTGATCTCCATCTTGGGGCTTCATGATCATCTTGTCACCGACATGACACCATGATCTCCATCATTATGATCTCCATCATCGTGTCTCCATGAAGTTGCTCGCCAACTATTACTTCTACTACTATGGCTAACGCGTTTAGCCATAAAGTAAAGTAATTTACATGGCGCTTCTCAATGGCACGCAGGTCATACAAAAAATAAAGACAACTCCTATGGCTCCTGCCGGTTGTCATACTCATCGACATGCAAGTCGTGATTCCTATTACAATGACATGAACATCTCATACATCACATATATATCATTCATCATTCATCACAACTTTGGCCATATCACATCACAAAACACTTGATGCAAAAATAAGTTAGACGTCCTCTAATTGTTTTTGCAAGTTTTACGTGGCTGCAATAGGGTTCTAGCAAGAACGTTTTCTTACCTACGTGAAAGCCACAACGTGATTTGTCAACTTCTATTTACCCTTCATAAGGACCCTTTTCATCGAATCCGCTCCAACTAAAGTGGGAGAGACAGACACCCGCCAGCCACCTTATGCAACTAGTGCATGTTAGTCGGTGGAACCGGTCTCACGTAAGCGTACGTGTAAGGTTGGCCCGGGCCGCTTCATCCCACAATACCGCTGAAGCAAAATAAGACTAGTAGCGGCAAGAAAGTTGACAACATCTACGCCCACAACAAATTGTGTTCTACTCGTGCAAAGAGAACTACGCATAGACCTAGCTCATGATGCCACTGTTGGGGAACGTTGCAGAAAACAAAAAATTTCCTACAGTTTCACCAAGATCCATCTATGAGTTCATCTAGCAATGAGTGATCGTATGCATCTACATACCTTTGTAGATCACGAGCGGAAGCGTTCAAAGAACGGGGATGAGGTAGTCGTACTCGACGTGATCCAAATCACCGGAGATCCTAGCGCCGAACGGACGGCACCTCCACGTTCAACACACGTACGGTCAGCGTAACGTCTCCTCCTTCTTGATCCAGCAAGGGGAAAGGAGAGGTTGAGGAAGATGGCTCCAGCAACAGCACGACGGCGTGGTGGTGGTGGAGCTGCAGTACTCCGGCAGGGCTTCGCCAAGCTCTATGGAGGAGGAGGTGTTGGAGAGGGAGAGGGATGCACCAAAGGCATAGGTAAGAGGTCCTCCATCCCCCCCCCACTATATATAGGGGGCCTAAGGGGGGCGCCGGCCCTAGGAGATGCAATCCCCTAGGGGGGGCGGCGGCCAAGCGGTGGGGGGCTTGCCCCCAAAGTAAGGGGGCGCCCCCCTTTAGGGTTTCCCCACCCTAGGCGCATGGGCCCTAGGGGAAAGTGGCGCCCCAGCCCACTTTGGGCTGGATCCCTTCCCACTTCATCCCATGGGGCCCTCCGGGATAGGTGGCCCCACCCGGTGGACCCCCGGGAACCTTCCGGTGGTCCCTGTACAATACCGATGACCCCGAAACTTGTCCCGATGGCCAAAATAGCACTTCCTATATATAATTCTTTACCTCCGGACCATTCCGAAACTCCTCGTGACGTCCGGGATCTCATCAGGGACTCCGAACAACATTCGGGTTACTGCATATACATATCCCTACAACCCTAGCGTCATCGAACCTTAAGTGTGTAGACCCTACGGGTTCGGGAGACATGTAGACATGACCGAGATTGCTCTCCGGTCAATAACCAACAGCGGGATCTGGATACCCATGTTGGCTCCCACATGCTCCTCGATGATCTCATCGGATGAACCACGATGTCGAGGATTCAAGCAACCTCGTATACAATTCCCTTTGTCAATCGGTATGTTACTTGCCCGAGATTCGATCGTCGGTATCCCAATACCTCGTTCAATCTCGTTACTGGCAAGTCACTTTACTCGTACCGTAATGCATGATCCCGTGACCAGACACTTGGTCACTTTGAGCTCATAATGATGATGCATTACCGAGTGGGCCCAGTGATACCTCTCCGTTATACGGAGTGACAAATCCCAGTCTTGATCCGTGTCAACCCAACAGACACTTTCAGAGATACCCGTAGTACACCTTTACAGTTACCCAGTTACATTGTGATGTTTGGTATACCCAAAGTACTCCTACGGTATCCGGGAGTTACACGATCTCATGGTCTAAGGAAAAGATACTTGACATTGGAAAACTCTAGCAAACGAACTATACGATCTTGTGCTATGTTTAGGATTGGGTCTTGTCCATCACATCATTCTCCTAATGATGTGATCTCGTTATCAATGACATCCAATGTCCATAGTCAGAAAATCATGACTATCTGTTGATCAACGAGCTAGTCAACTAGAGGCTTACTAGGGACATGTTGGTGTCTATTATTCACACATGTATTACGATTTCCGGATAACATAATTATAGCATGAATAAAAGACAATTATCATGAACAAGGAAATATAATAATAATGCTTTTATTATTGCCTCTAGGGCATATTTCCAACAGATTTCCGCCGAGACTTCAAAGCTCACCACATTCCTCAAAGTGTTGTTGAGAGTAAGCGTGAGGATTTCCGCAATCTGAAGCAAGGCAGTATGTTTGTTTACCAATACAACATCATGTTTTAGAGGCTCGCTCGCTTCGCCAAACAAGACATCCCTGATGAGAAGAGCATGATTTATCAATTCAGAGGTGGCCTCAGAGAAGATCTGCAACTAGCTCTTGTGCTTTTTGAGCAGAAACAATATGATGAGTTCTACAACATGGCACCAAAGCAAGAGGCTGCTCAGCTCAAGTGCGATGCTTCTAACAAGAGAGTCAGGGATGCAACTTCTTCTTCTTCTTCAACTCAAGTAGCAGCTAAGCATCAAAAGTACTGGTTGCCTCCTCCTCCTCCGTTCCGTCAGCCTTATCAACAGAAGAGTAAAGGTGGCAATGGATCTTCCCACCCACCCAACCCAGGCTATCAGAACAAACCGCAGTCTCATGCTCCAAGGTCAAGTGCTCCTTATCACCGTCCGTTCTCAGAGGTTACGTGCAACAAGTGTCTGCAAAAGGGTCACTATGCGAACAAATGCTTCAACCAGAGGCGTCTTCCGCCTCCTCCTCCTGTGAGATCTGCTAGCAATGCAGTGGTCAAGCATAATCCCAAGTTTGCAAAGGTCAATTTGATGAACGCAGCTGAGGCAGAGGACTCTTCAGAAGTGATCATGGGTAACTTTCCAGTTAACTCTACTCCTGCAAAAGTCTTTTTTGATACTGGTGCATCGCATTGTTTCATGTCAAGATCATTTGTTTCAAAGCATGACTTCTGTCGGGGATATACCCTGCGGTATAACCCGGCCGAAAGTATGACCGGCCGGACTTGGCGATTCACCGGTGACCCGCCCTGACTTGGCAGACTCACTAAGTGACCCGCCCGGATCTCTCCACTCACTAATGACCCGGCCGAGCCAGGTGACTCATTGGTGACCCGGCCGGCGGAACAGAGGAGCAACAAGACCCGGTGGCCCAAGCAGACGGTTCATGGAAGGCCGACTCGTATTATGGTGGGCCGGCTTACGAGGAAAGCATAAGGAATATTCTCTTATAAAGGAAGCAAGACTAGGACTCCACATGTAATAGAGTAATCCTAATCCTAATAGGACTAGTCATGTAAACCGCCCCTTCAACATATATAAGGAGGGGCAAGGCACCCCAAGAGGGAGAAGATTGACAAGTTCCACAAGTTGGACAAGTTAGGTTTAGACAATAGCTCTCGAGATAGAGCACTCTTGTAACCGTGGTCATCATCATGAATATCAATGAAATAGGATGTAGGCTTTTACCTCCACCGTGAGGGGTCGAACCTGGGTAAAACATCGCGTCTCTCGTCCCGCTCAACCCCTCTCAAGCTGCCACATAAATGTGTTGGCCTCGCGACTAAGTCCTGACACTAAGGACATCTGCCGTGACAATTCTACGACAGTTGGCGCCCACCGTGGGGCTTGCGCACTGTGGTGTTGAGTTCTTGGAGGGATCTATTTCTAGGGTTTCGAGAAGTTCGTAACCGGATAAGAAAGGCCGGTTTTGGAAGGATCTACATCAAACTTTGAGTTCACTAGATCAAGATCAGAATTTTTTACGGGAAGTGTTCATCTGTTCTGTCGACCAGATCATGAGAGAAGATCCCGAAAGATTTAGCATGAGCCGTCGTGTTTATCAGCAGGATCAGTTGATTATCATCAAATGATGAAAGCCAGTGTAGCCCCATCAACCAAGAACATGGTGTAGGAGACAGCGGGTGTCTGATGCATATTGCGTCGTGCTTCTACCATACCTTAAGAGCATCTCCAACAGGCGCGCTAAACAAGCGCCGCGCCGTAAAATCCTCGTTTTAGCGCGCGCGCAACCCGGCGGATGGCTTCAGCGGGCACGCAATAACCGCGCGCGCGGTATAAGCAGTTGGGCGCGCGCTAGGAAGCGGTACCTCACGCGGTGTATTTGCGGCGCCCGCTTCCACGCGCGGCACACACGACGCTCACGCTGCGCTCTTCTTCTCCCCCTCCAATGCCCCGCGCGCGCCGGCGCCGGCGACTCGCACCCATGGACGCACGTGCCAGCACCCAGCTCACCCCGTTCTATAGCGGCGACCCCCCCCCCCTCCCTCCCCCCCGCCCCCGCCGCCACAAACCCTAGCCCGGGTGGCGTTGACGAGTCGCGCGCGCTGCATTTTGGCGCGCTGCTGGAGCGATGTGCGCCCGCTGCATTTTTAGCGCGGCCGCTGAAGCCAGCACTGCGCGGCGCCAAACCAGCTAATGCGCGCGCGGCATATATGTTTTTTGCGCGCGGCGTGACCGGCGGCGCCTGTTGGAGATGCTCTAAGAACATGGTCAACTACTATTGCCGTCCAGGAGGTGGCCAATGGTTTAAGCATCGTCACACCGGAGTTTTTTCTCTAAATCCAGCGTTCAAAACACAAGACCTGTTGGGCAAGCCGTTCATGCCTCTGCTCCGAGCCGCCCCCAAGCAACCTTGCCATCAAGCTACTTAGCTGTCGTGCCTTTGTTTCCCCGGCCTCGCACCGAGCCGCTGCATCTGTCAGCACGACCTCGTGGCTTGACCCGCCTCGTGTCAACCTTGCGTTCGGCCACGCCGGCCCTCCCCTGCGCTGGTTCCAGGTCACGGTGCCCGACTGCATCTTGCCTTCTGTTCTGGTCGCCGTGAGCCGCCGGGGGGCTATATTGAGCCGCCCCTGTCGTGTTGAGTCGCCGTTTGCCGCAAGTTATGCCATCGGGGGCCGCGTCGAGCCGCCCTCACAGCGTTGAGTTGCCGCTTTTCTGTGTGTTGAGCCACCGGTCCGTTTTTGAGCCGCCAGGTGCGTCTGCCATGCTACTAAGTCACTGCCTTGCAGAGTTACAAGTCACGGGCCTTCACGCCCGTTTTCAAGCCGCCGTGGCCTTGATCCGCCTAAGCCCTTGGGACTTGGGAGCTCCGCCGCTGCGCCTGTCTTCTGAGCCGCCTGCTCGCCAAATCGTCACCACTGGAGTAGGCCTCGAGCCGCCGTCTCTACTGAGCCGCCCCGACCTTTACTTCGGGCCACCTCACCTCTGCCCCCAGCACTGAGGCTGTAGCCCGCCAGTCACCGTCGGCTCACTTCGGGACGAGGCTCCATGTTCAGCTGCTGCCCAAAGTTCAAACGCACAAGGACCTAGCAAAAGTAACGAAGGAGAGAGCAGCCCACTTCACGAGAAGATTTGGTATCCAGCCGGCCGAGTGTGTGTGGCAATTAGTATTACTAGTAGAATGCCCGTGCGTTGCTACGGGCATTTGTAATATTTTGCTAAAGTTATATATCAACATAATACGTGTTAATTTTACATGTACAAAAAAATAGTCAATAAAGATTAAAATTCACTTCACTTGCAATGCAAGTTGATTTGACGGTGTTTTCAAACCATCATCCAAATCCATTAGTTTTTTCTATGACCCACAAAAGCTGAAAATATGAGCAAATATTAGAAAAAAATGAAAATCATGTATGTAAAAATATATATTCAATGGTCAGCTACTATAAATGAGCTTTGCCCTTTTTTAGCAGAGTGAGTGTCATTGTGCTTTGTAGTAGAGCGAGGGACATCCCAATTTTAATTAATTGTAGGATCACCTATTTTTTATGATTATTCTCAGGAATCTATTACTCTTTCCGTTCCAAATTACTCGTCGCTGAAATGGATGTATCTAGAACTAAAGTACATCTAGATACTTCCATACGTGTGACAAGTAATTTGAAACGGAGGGAATACTATTTAGGGTACGTGATATTAAAGGAGAAAAATATTATGTTACATTTCTCTAGAGCAAACAACCGATTTTTCCTTTATACTCGTATTAAGAAAACAGTCGCTTTTCTGAAAATGAAATACAGCCAGCCTCTCATTTCCTTACCTTAAACAGAAAAGATAAACAATTTACCCCACGCACTTCCTGACCGCACAGGCGCAAGCCTCACTCACATCTCACTCTCCCAGCAGAGGTCGCCGCCGCTAGCTCTCCCCGACACGGCGTCGCCGCCGCCTCCTCTCCCCACTGTGGCTTGGATCTGCCGCCTCCCCTCCACGCTCACCACCCCTCCCGTCCTCTCCATCCTCATATCGCTCCTCTCCTCCACTTCCTCCCATGTTATAAGTTCTGGCCGGATCCGGTGAGCAACCGGATCCGGTGCTGAGGGCGACCAGCAGGTAAATTGGTTTGCTGTGCAAGTGCGTCCGTGGCTCCTTGCCCCCGCCGGTAGCTGCCTATGCTGCGTCGCCGCGCCGTCCACTGCCTCTGCCGCGACGTCGTCCCACCGGCCCTTCTACTCCCCATCTCGGCACCCCATCCCAACGCCTCGTCGCGCCCCACCAAGCTGCACGACGAGAGTGCTCTTCTGCCGTCCACTGGATGCCGCTTGCCTCTCCGAGCAGCGAGTGCCGATAATGAGAGAGGTATGGATATGCATTGTATGTGTTACTTCCTGCTACTGCTGTTTACTAAAGAAATAGATGCAGTCTTTGCTCATTCTAAACTTTTAGTTCTCCTCATAGGTTCTTCAGATATGTTGAATGCACACAAACAACGTTCGGTTTCATATGACCCTTCTAGTGCGGTTACAGCACACGCAATGAGTTGAGGCTGTATGTAGGCACGAGTAAGAATATTTTCACATGCATAATTAATACTACAAAGGTTATGGATATTTCCAGTGTACGTCATGTACAATTTTATGAGTACCTCCTACATACTGAAAGGAATACATTTGGCAAAAAAGAAGTCCTGTAAGATTCTGCTATTATTGATGATAATCGAAGGTGGCAGTTCAGATAGAACATGTAAATTTTGATGCTTGTTTGAGGAATCATAGCAGCATGCTAAATACCATCTGCAGCTATCAACATACTGTATATTCATTTATAAAAAAAACATACTGTATTTACGGCTATTCAGATCAAAATTGGAAGAAATACATATGCTATTCTGATCAAGCGCCGTGTAAGGCAGTACAGTTTTCAATGTATTCCTTCGACGTTTTAATTGCCAAATGTATTCCTTTCCGAACATATTAGAATTTCAGGTTCATCCCTAAAAAAATTTGTATTGTGCATATTTGTTCTTTTCTGTATATTTGCAAGGTAGTAAAAATAATTTATTGTGCAGGCTGCAATTTTATTAAGAAACTATCAGCGTGAACTGCTGAACTTGAAATGTCAGTATGTTCTTGATCACCAACAGGTAATGCTAATTTCTCTAACCAATCAATATACTTTATCTCGCTACGTTTCGCCAACTTTTTGTATTTACAACATCTTTGTTACTTATAACAGCTGGATGCCTTGCTGCTATGTAAGAACTAATTCATTCTTGGGGCCACGTACGCACTGGAGGAGCTACAGTGATTAATTCTATTGCATGCGCCACTCACCAACATAGGTAAAGTATGTCCTAATTTCGATGGCTATTTTGCTGCAAATTTTGAAGCCATGATTCTTCATGTCAGAGATCAAGCATTCTGCTCACTGCTATCATATAATGGTATAGGTCATTGTAGTTGGGAGTGTTTGTTTCCAATGGATGAACGATGTAGCTTGATTAACAAACAGTGTTATGGTGGCCATCACGTGGAACACTATGTTTGCCAAGGCGCTAGTCGAGTAGCAGACCAGCATATTGTGCCTAATCAGCAGTTAGGCAGCGCTAGATGGAATAAATTGGCTAGCTGTATGGTATTGCCTAGTGCCTAAATACAGGTTTGGCACCTGCTTTTTAGAAGAAATTAGCATCGATTTCAACATCCACTGTCACAACTGTCGTACCTCAATTTAAAAGAGGATGTTGTTCGTTGTTCCCACTCTTCTCAACATCCACTGAAAGGTTTCTTCCATCCATTCCATAGCACATAGGCATCCAGGGCTAGGCTATTCAAGGAGTAGAAGGGGGCGCAGCGACGATCGGCTGACTCTGACATCCAATTAACATGTGATGATTCAAATGTATTTAAGTGGACTGCCGTAATCATGATTTGTACCGACGCCTCATTGATACCCATGGGAGCAACCAACTTGTGACCGTGTACTTATGCCCTCTGTTCGGGCCCATCAGGGGCACATTCTGAGGGCGTCGTGTTTCAACTTACATTCTCAGTTCCTGGGCAGTATCCTCTACTGCCTCTGCAAGTCCGCTACATCACCAAAAAAAACCATTCAGTGACATGAGCCATCAAAGGCTCTCATGCAGTGACATGACTGATCCACATCCTCTGAATTTATCATTCGCACACCCAAAGTATACCTCCCTGATTCCTACCAAAAATATCGCAAATTCTTACTGGTTAATATAGTTTACATAGGACAAATAAAAAAATCAAGATGAGGCTAACAGGAGAAATAGAACAATCACAGACCTAGCATCGACAATGTTGATGCACACATTATGCATGGTTCACACGTGACATAGAGGTCACATCCTACAAACTTCTCCGTAACCAGTGGCTGTCGATTGCTTCCATCTCAACATGTCTTGTAGCCTTACTATTGAAGTAAGTTATTCAGAGGAAAAACACAAAAATGTCTCAAAGCTCAAACATCCAGCACAGAGTAGAATAGCATACATTCCGGGTGGCATTGGTCTTGTTGCTACCAGAGGAAATAACCTTCCCGTCCTCCACAATCACACATCTATCTTGACAGGGATAGAACAATACAAATTGTAATGCATAATAGTTTCTAAATTGAAATAGGTTTATGAATAAATACATGAATACAATTAACACATTAGGAACTACAAATTCACCTTCCGACTGAACTGTAACTGCATTCAAGGGAAGCCAGAGCATACCCTACAGGAACCTCGAGGTTGTCCAGCACAAAGATGGCCTACAAAAATAAGCAACTTGCTGGTTCAACCTACCGTGATGGATTTCAAGATCATATCTCAGAACTACAAGGAATAATATTTTACTTTAGTATAGATCCAGATCATGCACCATAAGGACTACAATATAATAATTATATACCAAAGCATATTACGAGCAAGTGGACTGTGAGATGGATTAAATTTACAGCTACAATCTTCATATAAACTCAAAGGAGGTGTGAGTTCGGGAGTTATACCTGGACTCCCTTTGGGGAGTTCGATGGTTGAGGCAGAGGGGATTGTTGCTTCAAGAATAAGGGCCAGTTTGGTTGGTGCCCTGGGCGTTGTGCCTGGAATTTTTCGATGCCTGGCCTTGGCCTGAAAAGTTGGAGTTTTTTGCCTGCACAGGCTAGCCTGGCGTAGGAGTGTTTGGTTTCCACCCTGAGCCTGGAGCTTTGTCCTTTAGTGATTAGAATATTTTATGTAGAAAGTAGATTTTTTTTAGAAACATGTAGAAAATAGATTGTACTAATGAGTGCCAGGCTAGGTTGTTGCACGCCCAGGCGGATGGGATGGGACGCCTGGGCCAGGCTGATCACCATGCCTGGGCTAAGCATCTTATTTTCTTTGGGGTTTTTAATCTCCACCAGGCTAATCAAAGGCATGGGACAACCAGGCCAGGCAGCGACTCTTTCTCCCAGGACACAATCCAAACAACTACCAGGCTGACTCCAGGGACCATCCAGGCCAGGCATATTTTGGTGTGGCCGCCAACCAAACTGGCCCTAAACAGACCGCTCGATGCCTGTGGGCCAGATACCATGGCCTGCAAAAGGGATTATTCAGATTAGTAAAAACCAATATTGAAGCCATTATCATATTGCCAATGAGTTATACCTGGATTCCCTTTGGGGAGTTCAATGGTTGAGGCAAAGGGGATTATTCAGATTAGTAAAAACCAATATTGAAGCCATTATCATATTGACAATGAGTTATACCTGGACTCCCTTTGGGGAGTTCAATGGTTGAGGCAGAGGCGATTGTTGCTTCACGATTAAATAGGACGCTCAATGGTTGTGGGCCAGATCCCATGGCTTGCAGAAGGGATTATTCAAATTAGTAAAAACCAATATTGAAGCCATTATCTTAGTGCTGGTGAGTTATACCTGGACTCCCTTTGGGGAGTTCAATGTTTGAGGCAGAGGGGGTTGTTGCTTCACAAATAAATAGACCGCTTGATGGTTGTGGGACAGATCCCAAAGCTTGTGAAAGGAAATTTTCAAATTAGTAAAAACCAATATTATAGCCATTTAAATATTGCCATTAAGTTATACCTATACCCCCTTTGGGGAGTTTATCAACATTGGTGATATCACCAAGAGGGTGTCGGAGGTCATTTGTCGCTTTCGGAGTGGCTTAGCAAGATTCACCCTTTCCCAACGATAACCAAACAGGGTCAAATCATTTGAGGACATCACTGACACAGACAATTGTCCTTGAAAGAACAGGTCAACAAGTATCATCTACTATTTTTTGGTCTGAGCTTTACTACGCATTGCCTTTCATCTTTTAGAACACGACAAAGTGCATGCAAAATACAAGTCCATATGCAGTCTTAAAAAGGATGAGGTCATGTAACATATTTGTCTCGCCATGTTCTGCCCATTTTTTTACTGTATTAGAGAGGTTTTGTTATGGAGAGCCCAAGCTCACCAACAAAGGGCTTGGCAAAAATCTGATCAGTTACACACACTATCCAGTTTAACTTGAGCATGATGCAAATATCTAGGAAATGCCATTGTTGATGAACTTCATTGACTATCATTGTACCATTTGGTGATAGTATCTCGCAACATAAAATGCATTTTTCTTAGCTTTTTTATGTAATCAGACTGTTCACATGTTTTTTAGAAGAAATTAGCATCGATTTCAACATCCACTGTCAGAAGTGTCGTGTCTCAGTTTAGAGGAGGATGTTGTTTGTTGTTCCAACTCTATTCTACACTGAAACTCTGAAAGGTTTCTTGTACCCATTCCATAGCCCATACGCATCTAGAGCTAGGCGCCGCGAGAAAAGTCGGCTGGCCCTGTAACACATTAGGAACTACAAATTCACCTTCCGACTGAACTGTAACTGTATTCAAGGAACCAGAGCATACCCTACAGGAACCTCGAGGTTGTCCAGCACAAACATGGCCTACAAAAAGAAGCAACTTGCTGGTTCAACCTCCCGTGATGGATTTCAAGATCATATCTCAGAACTACAAGGAATAATATTTTACTTTAGTATAGATCCAGATCATGCACCATAAGGGCTACAATATAATAATTATATACCAAAGCATATTACGAGCAAGTGGACTGTGAGATGGATCAAATTTACAGTTACAATCTTTATATAAACTCAAAGGAGGTGTGAGTTCGGGAGTTATACCTGGACTCCCTTTAGGGAGTTCAATGGTTGAGGCAGAGGGGATTGTTGCTTCAAGAATAAACAGGCCGCTCGATGCCTGTGGGCCAGATACCACGGCTTGCAGAAGGGATTATTCAGATTAGTAAAAACCAATATTGAAGCCATATCGTATTGCCAATGAGTTATACCTGGACTACCGTTGGGGAGTTCAATGGTTGAGGCAAAGGGGATTATTCAGATTAGTAAAAACCAATATTGAAGCCATTATTTGGTTATTATACACTTGGTTAGTAGTGTTTCATATTTTCTTACCTGCATTCTTGATAGTTTGTCATGTCTCTCATGGTTGACATGCCAAATCAGAAAGACTTGTGAGCTTTGTCTGTTAACTTAATTGATATGTAGTGTTCAGTGGCAATGAAAATGGGAAATTTCCTCATTGTATGAAGACAGCAGACTCATGACTTACCATTATACAAAGCTGGGAAATTTCTTGCTTTGTACAATGGAAAGTCATGAGTCTGCTGTCTTCGTACAATGAGGAAAATTTTGTTTGCTGCTTATTCATTAATATGTTATTACTGGAAGGATTGGCAGTGTATTAGCGATTCAAGGTTGAGGAAAGAAAGGAATTTAGGTTTGAATAGAATATTCAAATATTTATTCTAACCTAGACAGATATAATGGGGTAAAGGTCAGACCTCAATCTGCATGAATGGGCCTTTTTGACAAGGTGTGTAGATACTATTCTTAGTCACCTGTTTTCCCATGTTGTTTTGACAGGTATTTTTGAGCTGTGTGTACCCTGTGCCTGCAGGGAATCATTGCTTTGCTTGGGGCACATACACTTGGAAGGTTTATGCCTGAATGGAGTGGCTGGGGTAAACCTGAAACAAAATATACTGTATGTTGTTCCTAACATTTCTGTGTGTGTATCTATGCTACTTTCATACTTTGGACGGTTTGATTCCCCATGTTCAGGTTAACGATTGCATAGCATGTTGCAGTACTGTTTTGACTACGTGTGCTTTATTTAGGCTTGGGTAGTTAATATTTCTACTTAGAATTACCCTTAATTTCTCCGGGGAACTAACTGTGCTTATTTTCAAGATTTGTGCATTGCCAGAGTACAATTTTGCTATCTACACTGTACATGATGTTTCTTAGCCTTTGCTCACATCTGATAGTGTCAACTAAATAGGCACAAGGAAAAAAAGTTGAATCTTTAATTCTTTATATATAATATCCACTTCAAAACATTGGGCTCCAAACTGATGCATCATATTTCAGTACAAGTGCTTCTAGAGAGCTCATGCTTCTGTATATGCTGCATAACTTGATTTTCTAGGTGTTTTTCTTTGCCCAGCTTGATTTTTTCAATTGCGTGTGAGACTTAGTTGTAGCTAATAAAAGTGACCCAAACAAGATGTTCGATTTAAGCCACTTTTGGTCAGTAAAGTGTCCACCCATCAATAGTCTTGCTTGCGTCGGTATTCTCGCAAGTCACCGCACAAAATGTCATAAATTCAAAGGCGGCATATTCAGATTTCGGCACATAACAAGTTTGATCATTTTTTTTTGCTGTGACCACAGGGAGGCAAGCCCAACGGAACCTGGACGCGATCGGCGGCAGGCCCTCAACGGGAACAGCACCGGATCTGGTGGTAATGACAAGATCAGCACTCTACTACTTTATGTTCTTTACCACCAAAACTATTTTGTTGAACGGTTCATTTTGAGCAGGCTGAATTATGGCATACAATGTGTGGAGATTCAAGCAATAACTATCTTCAGTTATCTCTACTGCTTTGCACGTTCATACAGGCAAGTTTTTGGTTCAGCCCTATTCAGCAACTATCTAATATTGCTATATTGCTATTCATTCTCACCTGTACCATGAATATAATGGCAGCTTATTCATTCTTAACAGGATGATTTCATAACAGCTATTCATTGTTAACTGAAGATAGCCTTTTGTGCTTCTTGAGAAATCAATGTAGATATGTGCTGCGCACAAGTAGCAAAGATTTATGTAAATACAGTGTTTTGTATAATACCTATATTCGCGATCTGCGGGTACGGCAAGGGATCGCCGCCGGATCTGTACGCGAACGGCGGCTCAGGCCGCGGATCAGCGCCGGATCTGTACGCGAACGACGGTGGCTACTGGAACGGATCGGCGCCGGATCATTACGCGAACGGCGGCGGTTCCTGCATCCGGGCGGCGATGGATCTGCGGGTCCTCAAAACTCGTCAAGAACGGCGCTGCACACAAGGGTCGCCGTGGAAGTGAACCGCGGCGGATACTCAACGTGAACGGCGGCGGTTCCCGCGCGACGTTGAACTGAAAGGGCGGCGGGGAAGGGACCGAGCGGTGGGGACGTGCGCGTGTGATTCGAGCGCAGGAGGAATCGTCAACGACTGGATCTGCCCGTGCGGCTTAGGGATTGACCGGCGGTGAAGGTGGCCAAGGGTTTGCGCGGCGGTGACGGCGGCCAAGGGAGTGAGCGGCGGTGACGGCAGCTGGGTGTACGTAGGGAGCGAAGGGGATGAGCGGCGGGGACGGAAGCTGCGTGTAGAAAGGGACGATAGGGGCGAATGACGGCGACGGGCAAGTGCATCGAGGGCATTCGGGTGCGAGGGGTTCTGTTTCAGATCGATCAGCTGTCATTTCGTAGGTTAACCGTGTTAAATCGTTTTAGGTCTTTTTTCTAGTTGTGAACCGGTGCGGTTTAGGATGAGCGTAGTTGTATTTTGATGGTTTTTTTATCAGTTGGGAGATAAGATGTGGGGAAACGGTGGAAAGCGGGAGGTGGAACGAAGTATCAAAAAACCCAGAAAAGATGAGACAAATTTTGACCGGCGGAGACTACCAACTGCTCCATTAGAAGTAGAGATATGGCTCAGAGGACAAAGTATGGGTTTGCAAAAAGAGATTCACTCACCTCGTGTGAGGAGTTAAAGGAAAGAGGGCGTTGCATTAGTCCAAAAGGCATATGGAGCACTTCCACTACTACGTACAAAGATTCTGCGTGCAGGTCATATGCTGTCTGAACAAATCAGGTTTTGCAAAAGGGGCGTGAGCAAATACTATTTTTGCACTAGCATTCGTCCTGTGCAAGTTGTCACCCCGCTACATCAACACACACGACTGACTCATTGTCCATGCCCATGGTTGACTTGCCTGCATCTGTGCCGTTTTCAACGCCACGGCTGACTCTCTTGACCGCACCGGCTTACAACGCTGCCGCCGACTCTCCTCATCTGCACCGGCTTACAACGCCGCGACTGACTCGGCCGTGATTAATTTCCGCGTTACCGTGGTGATCATCAACTCCGCGCTGGATAATTTCTGGCTTAACATAACAGGTGAAATCCATCTAGTATATTTTTATATTATATATTGTTTTCTTTGAAAGAGAAATTACACTGGCTTGCAAGTTCGCCAATGCAGGACAAGTTATATCATTGAGCTGTTGAAGGATTCATACCGGTTTGTATCACAGTCAAATATGGAGAATCTCAAGACAACTCCTCGAGTCGCCTTAAGACTCGGGGGGCTACAATGGCATGACTCGGCAAAATTGGCCAGTATCAATAATTCAGAACTCCAGGTCATTGGAGGGAAAAATAACCCGGCCCGGAGACTACTGCTATATTGATAAGAATTTAAAGGCCGTCAGGAAATTTCTGGTTCAAAATGAAGAATGCCGGTTTAAAATCTGGTTCAAGAGACATCTCTCTCCCGCAAAGCTTTGAAGCTCTCAAATCCGGTTCAAACATCCGGCTCAAGGTAAATTTGTCTCTTACAAAGCTTTTAAGCTTTCATATTCGGCTCAAGGACAATCTGTATCCCACAAAGTTTTGAAGCTTTCAAATCCGGTTTAAAGTTCCGCTTCAAAAAGAATTAATCTCTCGCAAGATTCGAGTTCTCAGAAAAATTAAAGGTTGTCAAAAAGAACTTGCTGCCATGATGCATGGTTCAAACATGGGTATCCTGCCTTACGGCTTATTTTATTATGGTCACTTGGGGCTTCCTGCTCATCGAGCATAGCTGTCGGTACCCTCTTGATCGGCGCGATGCCAAAATTTATATGGTCACTTGGGGGCTTCCTGTTCAAACATAGGTCGTATTCGAACCAAAGAGAACATAGCTGTCGTAACCCTTTTGATCGGCGCAAAGCCAAACTCACTAGGGGGCTTCTTGATCGTATCTGAATCATAGCTTAACCCTTTTTGGGTCCGACTTGGATCGTATTCGAATCAGGGTCATTAAAAACCTCTCAAGGTCATTTGGGGGCTTCCTGTTCAAACATAGGTCGTATTCGAACCAAAGAGAACATAGCTGTCGGTACCCTCTTGACCGGCGCAATGCCAAAGCCACTGGGGGCTACATGATCGTATTCGAATCCTAGCTTAACCCCTTTGGAACGGTTTACTGATCGTATTCGAATCAGATACCTCGATTTTTATTTGGTTTAGGTTTTTGCAAACAATCTTTTGGGTTTTGATACTTTTTGCTCATATCTGAAGCATATAAGTGTGGTTTCGTTTAAACCCGGCTTGGCTTTGGATGATAAGTCGCTAGCATGTGACAATCATCATATATTTGGAAGTATTGGCTTCTAAGGATTGGGTTATCACCCTTACTGCACAGGTCATGTAAACCGGCAGTACAAATTAAATATCACAATGGTTATATGTGGGATATTATGATCCGCCCTGCGGTAAACAGCCAGGGGATCTTGTGATTTATTTATGTGCAGGATAAGACTACATTTGAGTAGTTACCCGCCCTGGCTTTTGACGTTAAGTCGCCAGGGCATATGTTGTTTAAACTCCGTGCAGGATTTACAGAGCTATGACTTACATAAATAATTAAGTTCCAGCCCATCATCAAAGATTGAAATTGGTGTCTCAAAAGGGTTATCAATTCTTGATTTTCTCAAAGGCTATAAGTCGCCGGGTTATAAAAATTCCAATTTACAATGGAGGCGTATTAAATTGCCATCGGTCAACAGCTGCCGTGTATTTAAACTCCAGATTTACTTGTCAACAGATAAGGTATTTGAATCTTAAATAGCCAAACTTGGCTGGATTTTCATTATGATATTGAATGATTGAGGTTTTAAACCAGGTTATTCAAATCTTTAATAGCCAACATGGCTGGATTTTTATTATGGTTATCAGTAACTAAATATTATGATTGAGGTTTTCAAAGGCGCTTCAGCGCAAAGGCTATTATTTTATCAATGGATATGATTTATTCTACAATGGAAGGAATAGTCCCGAGTTGCTGCAGGCTTACGACCCGGCACTTGGGGGCTACAGTATTCAAATTGAGATTACATCAAATATGCAAGTCCCATGTGTTGGGGAACGTTGCAGAAAACAAAAAAATTTCCTATGGTTTCACCAAGATCCATATATGAGTTCATCTAGCAACGAGTGATCGGATGCATCTACATACCTTTGTAGATCGCGAGCGGAAGCGTTCAAAGAACGGGGATGAGGTAGCCGTACACGACGTGATCCAAATCACCGGAGATCCTAGCGCCGAACGGACGGCACCTCCGCGTTCAACACACGTACGGTCAGCGTGACATCTCCTCCTTCTTGATCCAGCAAGGGGGAAGGAGAGGTTGAGGAAGATGGCTCCGGCAGCAGCACGACGGCGTGGTGGTGATGGAGCTGCAGTACTCCGGCAGGGCTTCGCCAAGCTATATGGAGGAGGAGGAGGTGTTGGAGAGGGAGAGGGAGGCACCAAAGGCGTGGTCTGAGAGGCCCTCCTTCCCTCACTATATATAGGGAGCCAAGGGGGGGCGCCGGCCCTAGGAGATCCAATCTCCTAGGGGGGCGGCGGCCAAGGGAGGAGTCCCTCCCCCCCAAGGCACCTAGGGGGTGCCTTCCCCCTTTGGGACTCTTCCCCTCTTGAACCCTAGGCGCATGGGCCTCTTGGGGCTGGTGCCCTTGGCTTATGTAGGCCAAGGCGCACCCCCTACAGCCCATGTGCCCCCCCGGGGCAGGTGGCCCCACCCGGTGGACCCCCGGGACCCTTCCGGTGGTCCCGGTACAATACCGGTGACCCCGAAACTTGTCCCGATGGCCGAAATAGCACTTCCTATATATAATTCTTTACCTCCGGACCATTCCGGAACTCCTCGTGACGTCCGGGATCTCATCCGGGACTCCGAACAACATTCGGATTACTGCATATACATATCCCTACAACCCTAGCGTCACCGAACCTTAAGTGTGTAGACCCTACGGGTTCGGGAGACATGTAGACATGACCGAGATGACTCTCCGGTCAATAACCAACAGCGGGATCTGGATACCCATGTTGGCTCCCACATGCTCCTCGATGATCTCATCGGATGAACCACGATGTCGAGGATTCAAGCAACCCTGTATTCAATTCCCTTTGTCAATCGGTATGCTACTTGCCCGAGATTCGATCGTCGGTATCCCAATACCTTGTTCAATCTCGTTACCGGCAAGTCACTTTAGTCGTACCATAATGCATGATCCCGTGACCAGACACTTGGTCACTTTGAGCTCATTATGATGATGCATTACCGAGTGGGCCCAGTGATACCTCTCCGTCATACGGAGTGACAAATCCCAGTCTTGATCCGTGTCAACCCAACAGACACTTTCGGAGATACCCGTAGTATACCTTTATAGTCACCCAGTTACGTTGTGACGTTTGGTATACCCAAAGCACTCCTACAGTATCCAGGAGTTACACGATCTCATGGTCTAAGGAAAAGATACTTGACATTGGAAAACTCTAGCAAACGAACTATACGATCTTGTGCTATGTTTAGGATTGGGTCTTGTCCATCACATCATTCTCCTAATGATGTGATCTCATTATCAATGACATCCAATGTCCATAGTCAGGAAACCATGACTATCTGTTGATCAACGAGCTAGTCAACTAGAGGCTTACTAGGGACATGTTGGTGTCTGTTATTCACACATGTATTACGATTTCCGGATAACACAATTATAGCATGAATAAAAGACAATTATCATGAACAAGGAAATATAATAATAATGCTTTTATTATTGCCTCTAGGGCATATTTCCAACAGTCTCCCACTTGCACTAGAGTCAATAATCTAGTTACATTGTGATGAATCGAACACCCATGGAATTCTGGTGTTGATCATGTTTTTCTCTAGGGAGAGGTTTAGTCAACGGATCTGCTACATTCAGGTCCGTATGTACTTTACAAATATCTATGTCTCCATCTTAAACATTTTCACGAATGGAGTTGAAGCAACGCTTGATGTGCCTTGTCTTCTTGTGAAACCTGGGCTCCTTGGCAAGTGCAATAGCTCCAGTGTTGTCACAGAAGAGTTTGATTGGCCCCGACGCATTGGGTATGACTCCTAGGTCGGTGATGAACTCCTTCACCCAAATTGCTTCATGTGCTGCCTCCGAGGCTGCCATGTACACCGCTTCACATGTAGATCCCGACACGACACTCTGCTTGCAACTGCACCAGCTTACTGCCCCACCATTCAAAATATACACGTATCCGGTTTGTGACTTAGAGTCATCCAGATCTGTGTCGAAGCTAGCGTCGACGTAACCCTTTACGACGAGCTCTTCGTCACCTCCATAAACGAGAAACATTTCCTTAGTCCTTTTCAGGTACTTCAGGATATTCTTGACCGCTGTCCAGTGTTCCTTGCCGGGATTACTTTGGTACCTTCCTACCAAACTTACGGCAAGGTTTACATTAGGTCTGGTACACAGCATGGCATACATAATAGAACCTATGGCTGAGGCATAGGGGATGACACTCATCTCTTCTATATCTTCTGCCGTGGTCGGACATTGAGCTGAGCTCAATTTCACACCTTGTAACACAGGTAAGAACCCCTTTTTAGACTGATCCATATTGAACTTCTTCAATATCTTATCAAGGTATGTGCTTTGTGAAAGACCTATGAGGCGTCTTGATCTATCTCTATAGATCTTGATGCCTAATATATATGCAGCTTCTCCAAGGTCCTTCATTGAAAAACTCTTATTCAAGTAGGCCTTAATGCTGTCCAAGAGTTCTATATCATTTCCCATCAAAAGTATGTCATCTACATATAATATGAGAAATGCTACAGAGCTCCCACTCACTTTCTTGTAAACGCGGGCTTCTCCATAAGTCTGTGTAAACCCAAACGCTCTGATCATCTCATCAAAGCGAATGTTCCAACTCCGAGATGCTTGCACCAGCCCATAAATCGAGCGTTGGAGCTTGCACACCTTGTCAGCATTCTTAGGATCGACAAAACCTTCCGGGTGCATCATATACAATTCTTCCTTAAGGAATGTCGTTTTGACGTCCATTTGCCATATCTCATAATCATAGTAAGCGGCAACTGCTAACATAATTCAGACGGACTTCAGCTTCGCTACTAGTGAGAAAGTCTCATCGTAGTCAACCCCTTGAACTTGTCGATAACCCTTAGCGACAAGCTGAGCTTTATAGATGGTCACATTACCATCCGCGTCTGTCTTCTTCTTAAAGATCCATTTATTTTCTATGGCTCGCCGCTCAACGGGCAAGTCAGTCAAAGTCCATACTTCGTTTTCATACATGGATCCTATCTCGGATTTCATGGCTTCTAGCCATTTGTCGGAATCCGGGCCCGCCATTGCTTCTTCATAGTTCGAAGGTTCACCGTTGTCTAACAACATGATTTCCAAGACAGGGTTGCCGTACCACTCTGGTGCGGAACATGTCCTTGTGGACCTTCGAAGGTCAGTAGCAACTTGATGTGAAGTTTCATGATCATCATCATTAACTTCCTCTCTAGTCGGTGCAGGCACCTCAGGAACATTTTCTTGAGTTGCGCCATTTTCCGGTTCAAGAGGTAACACTTCATCAAGTTCTACTTTCCTCCCACTTACTTCTTTCGAGAGAAACTCCTTCTCTAGAAAGGATCCATTCTTGGCAACAAAGATCTTGCCTTCGGATCTGAGGTAGAAGGTATACCCAATAGTTTCTTTAGGGTATCCTATGAAGACGCATTTTTCCGACTTGGGTTTGAGCTTTTCAGGTTGAAGTTTCTTGACATAAGCATCGCATCCCCAAACTTTCAGAAACGACAGCTTAGGTTTCTTCCCAAACCATAATTCATACGGTGTCGTCTCAACGGATTTCGACGGAGCCCTATTTAAAGTGAATGCGGCAGTCTCTAAAGCATACCCCCAAAAAGATAGCGGTAAATCGGTAAGAGACATCATAGACCACACCATATCTAATAGAGTGCGATTACGACGTTCGGACACACCATTACGCTGAGGTGTTCCAGGCGGCGTGAGTTGTGAAACTATTCCACATTTTCTTAAGTGTGTGCCAAATTCGTGACTCAAGTATTCTCCTCCACGATCTGATCGTAGAAACGTGATTTTTCTGTCACGTTGATTTTCAACCTCACTCTGAAATTCCATGAACTTTTCAAAGGTTTCAGACTTGTGTTTCATTAAGTAGACATACCCATATCTACTCAAGTCATCAGTGAGGGTGAGAACATAACGATAGCCACCGCGAGCCTCAACACTCATTGGACCGCACACATCAGTATGTATGATTTCCAATAAGTTGGTTGCTCGCTCCATTGTTCCTGAGAACGGAGTCTTGGTCATTTTACCCATGAGGCATGGTTCGCACATGTCAAATGATTCATAATCAAGAGACTCTAAAAGTCCATCTGCATGGAGCTTCTTCATGCGTTTGACACCTATGTGACCAAGGCGGCAGTGCCACAAGTATGTGGGACTATCATTATCAACCTTACATCTTTTGGTATTCACACTATGAACATGTGTAGCATTACGCTCGAGATTCATTAAGAATAAACCATTCACCATCGGAGCATGACCATAAAACATATCTCTCATATAAATAGAACAACCATTATTCTCGGATTTAAATGAGTAGCCATCTCGAATTAAACGAGATCCCGATACAATGTTCATGCTCAAAGCTGCCACTAAATAACAATTATTGAGGTTTAAAACTAATCCCGTAGGTAAATGTAGAGGTAGCGTGCCGACGGCGATCACATTGACCTTGGAACCATTCCCGACGCACATCGTCACCTCGTCCTTTGCTAGTCTCCGCTTATTCCGCAGCTCCTGCTTTGAGTTACAAATGTGAGCAACTGCACCGGTATCAAATACCCAGGAGCTACTACGAGTACTGGTAAGGTACACATCAATTACATGTATATCACATATACCTTTTGTTTTGCCGGCCTTCTTGTCCGCTAAGTATTTGGGCAGTTCCGCTTCCAGTGACCACTTCCCTTACAATAAAAGCACTCAGTCTCGGGCTTGGGTCCATTCTTTGGCTTCTTCCCGGCAGCTTGCTTGCCAGGCGCGGCAACTCCCTTGCCGTCCTTCTTGAAGTTCTTCTTACCCTTGCCTTTCTTGAACTTAGTGGTTTTATTCACCATCAACACTTGATGTTCCTTTTTGACTTCTACCTCTGCTGATTTCAGCATAGCAAATACTTCAGGAATGGCCTTTTCCATCCCCTGCATATTGAAGTTCATCACAAAGCTCTTGTAGCTTGGTGGAAGCGACTGGAGGATTCTGTCAATGACCACATCATCCGGCAGATTAACTCCCAGCTGAGTCAAGCGGTTATGCAACCCAGACATAGTGAGTATGTGCTCACTGACAGAACTATTTTCCTCCATCTTACAGCTGAAGAACTTTTCGGAGACCTCATATCTCTCGACCCGGGCATGAGCTTGGAAAACCATTTTCAGCTCTTCGAACATCTCATATGCTCCGTGTCTCTCAAAACGCTTTTGGAGCCCCGGCTCTAAGCTGTAAAGCATGCCGCACTGAACGAGGGAGTAGTCATCAGCACATGTCTGCCAAGCGTTCATAACGTCTTGGTTCTGTGGGACGGGTGCGTCACCTAGCGGTGCTTGTAGGACATAATCTTTCTTGGCAGCTATGAGGATGATCCTCAGGTTTCGGACCCAGTCCGTATAGCTGCTGCCATCGTCTTTCAGCTTGGTTTTCTCTAGGAACGCGTTGAAGTTGAGGACAACGTTGGCAATTTGATCTACAAGACATATTGTAAATATTTTAGACTAAGTTCATGATAATTAAGTTCATCTAATCAAATTATTTAATGAACTCCCACTTAGATAGACATCCCTCTTCTAGTCATCTAAGTATAACATGATCCGAGTCAACTAGGCCGTGTCCGATCATCACGTGAGACGGACTAATCAACATCGGTGAACATCTTCATGTTGATCGTATCTTCTATACGATTCATGCTCGACCTTTCGGTCTTCTGTGTTTCGAGGCCATGTCTGTACATGCTAGGCTCGTCAAGTCAACCTAAGTGTTTGCATGTGTAAATCTGTCTTACACCCGTTGTATGTGAACGTTGGAATCTAACACCCGATCATCACGTGGTGCTTCGAAACAACGAACTGTCGCAACGATGCACAGTTAGGGGGAACACTTTCTTGAAATTATTATGAGGGATCATCTTATTTACTACCGTCGTTCTAAGTAAACAAGATGTACAAAACATGATAAACATCACATGCAATCAAATAATAATAGTGACATGATATGGCCAATATCACATAGCTCCTTTGATCTCCATCTTGGGGCTCCATGATCATCTTGTCACCGGCTTGACACCATGATCTCCATCATCATGATCTCCATCATCGTGTCTCCATGAAGTTGCTCGCCAACTATTACTTCTACTACTACGGCTAACGCGTTTAGCAATAAAGTAAAGTAATTTACATGGCGTTTCTCAATGACACGCAGGTCCTATAAAAAATAAAGACAACTCCTATGGCTCCTGCCGGTTGTCATACTCATCGACATGCAAGTCGTGATTCCTATTACAATAGCATGAACATCTCATACATCACATATATATCATTCATCATTCATCACAACTTTGGCCATATCATATCACAAACCACTTGCTGCAAAAACAAGTTAGATGTCCTCTAATTGTTGTTGCAAGTTTTTACGTGGCTGAAATAGGGTTCTAGCAAGAACGTTTTCTTACCTACATGAAAGCCACAATGTGATTTGTCAACTTCTATTTACCCTTCATAAGGACCTTTTCATCGAATCCGCTCCAACTAAAGGGGGAGAGACAGACACCCGCCAGCCACCTTATGCAACTAGTGCATGCCAGTCGGTGGAATCGGTCTCACGTAAGCGTACGTGTAAGGTTGGTCCGGGCCGCTTCATCCCACAATACCGCTGAAGCAAGATAAGACTAGTAGCGGCAAGAAAGTTGACAACATCTACGCCCACAACAAATTGTGTTCTACTCGCGCAAGAAGAACTACACATAGACCTAGCTCATGATGCCACTGTTGGGGAACGTTGCAGAAAACAAAAAATTTCCTACGGTTTCACCAAGATCCATCTATGAGTTCATCTAGCAATGAGTGATCGGATGCATCTACATACCTTTGTAGATCACGAGCGGAAGCGTTCAAAGAACGGGGATGAGGTATTCGTACACGACGTGATCCAAATCACCGGAGATCCTAGCGCTGAACGGACGACACCTCCGCGTTCAACACACGTACGGTCAACGTGACGTCTCCTCCTTCTTGATCCAGCAAGGGGGAAGAAGAGATTGAGGAAGATGGCTCCAGCAGCAGCACGACGGCGTGGTGGTGATGGAGCTGCAGTACTCCGGCAGGGCTTCGCCAAGCTCTATGGAGGAGGAGGAGGTGTTGGAGAGGGAGAGGGAGGCACCAAAGGCGTGGTCTGAGAGGCCCTCCTTCCCTCACTATATATAGGGAGCCAAGGGGGGGGGGGCGGCCCTAGGAGATCCAATCTCCTAGGGGGGCGGCGGCCAAGGGAGGAGTCCCTCCCCCCCAAGGCACCTAGGGGGTGCCTTCCCCCTTTGGGACTCTTCCCTTCTTGAACCCTAGGCGCATGGGCCTCTTGGGGCTGGTGCCCTTGGCCCATGTAGGCCAAGGCACACCCCCTACAGCCCATGTGGCCCCCCGGGGCAGGTGGCCCCACCTGGTGGACCCCCGGGACCCTTCCGGTGGTCCCGGTACAATACCGGTGACCCCGAAACTTGTCCCGATGGCCGAAATAGCACTTCCTATATATAATTCTTTACCTCCGGACCATTTCGGAACTCCCCGTGACATCCGGGATCTCATCCGGGACTCCGAACATCATTCGGGTTACTGCATATACATATCCCTAAAACCCTAGCGTCACCGAACCTTAAGTGTGTAGACCCTACGGGTTCGGGAGACATCTAGACATGACCGAGACGACTCTCCGGTCAATAACCAACAGCGGGATCTGGATACCCATGTTGGCTCCCACATTCTCCTCGATGATCTCATCGGATGAACCATGATGTCGAGGATTCAAGCAACCCTGTATTCAATTCCCTTTGCCAATCGGTATGCTACATGCCCGAGATTCGATCGTCGGTATCCCAATACCTTGTTCAATATCGTTACCGGCAAGTCACTTTACTCGTACCGTAATGCATGATCCCATGACCAGACACTTGGTCACTTTGAGCTCATTATGATGATGCATTACCGAGTGGGCCCAGTGATACCTCTCCTTCATACGGAGTGACAAATCCCAGTCTTGATCCGTGTCAACCCAACAGACACTTTCGGAGATACCCGTAGTATACCTTTATAGTCACCCAGTTACGTTGTGACGTTTGGTATCCCCAAAGCACTCCTATAGTATCCGGGAGTTACACGATCTCATGGTCTAAGGAAAAGATACTTGACATTGGAAAACTCTAGCAAACGAACTATACGATCTTGTGTTATGTTTAGGATTGGGTCTTGTCCATCACATCATTCTCCTAATGATGTGATCTCGTTATCAATGACATCCAATGTCCATAGTCAGGAAACCATGACTATCTGTTAATCAACGAGCTAGTCAACTAGAGGCTTACTAGGGACATGTTGGTGTCTGTTATTCACACATGTATTACGATTTCCGGATAACACAACTATAGCATGAATAAAAGACAATTATCATGAACAAGGAAATATAATAATAATGCTTTTATTATTGCCTCTAGGGCATATTTCCAACACCATGTCACTGCCAGCATGCACCATGGTACTTGGGGGCTAATGCAAAGACATTTTTACTGGCCTTATATCCATATTACCAATTGCTCCTGTCAACAATTCAAGGTACACAAGTTTTATTCCATTATATGAAGGGTCCACTGCTCAGTTGGTAAAGCACAAGGCTCTTAACTTTGTGTACGTGGGTTCAAGCCCCATGATGGGGGTTACATCATATGATGTTCTTTTCAAAAAGAAGTGTATATAAAGTCCCGGCTCAATATTATCTTACTGAGCCGGCCCTTGGGGGCTACACGTTGTTGTTCAAGTCTATATGATCATATTTATAAAGTCCCTGCTCATTATTGCATAATGACCCGGCCCTTGGGGGCTACACTGGTTGAAGTTTTTTATGAGTATAAGACAATTACGAGTCTCAGGTTGCTGCAAGCATGACAAACCGGCACTTGGGGGCTACATATATGGAGTATTCAGTCTTTACTAGTGACTAAGATGAACAACATGGATTTCTTCAAAGTGGCAGTATTTATATTGAAGCAAGTCTTAAGTCATCACTTTGTTTCTTCTCAAGACTTGGGGGCTACAGGTAATATGGATATAAGGGAGAAAAATCTTCAAGTTCTCAGTTTTGAGTAAACCAGATTAACCCGACGTCACCAATAACTATGACCCAGCGTCGGCAACAATTATGACCCGATGCTATCAATATTTACAAACCAGATATTTTGGCAATGATAAACCGGCAAAATTCTACAAGCCGGATGAAAGTCAGATGAGTGTTTCAAGACCAATATTTTTTAAGCCGGCGCTTTGGAAGCCGATTCAAGTGGATTATTTCTTAAAATATTTATCTGCAGGAGACCAATGTCAGCAAATTGACTCTGAAGTTGGCCTATTGGCCCGGATTTCTCAAAAGAAGTATCTGGATTTTTTTTACATTGACAAAGTCAAAACATATCTGCTAAGGGAGATTTGCTATAAGATCATGGACATGTAGGTATCAACATGGAAATGACAAGGACTTAACGATGATCAGGTGCCGGATTACAAGAATTTTTTAACCCGGAGCACAACCTGTCAAATTTGTTCTTGTGTCTATTTTGCAGGATCAGTTTAACATGGATAAATCCAAATTAAACTGGGGGCTAATGTCGGGAATATACCCCGCGGTATAACCCGACCGGAAGTATGACCGGCCGGACTTGGCGATTCACTGGTGACCCGCCCTAACTTGGCGACTCACTAAGTGACCCGCCCGGATCTCTCCCCTCACTGATGACCCGGCCGAGCCAGGTGACTCATTGGTGACCCGGCCTGCGGAACAGAGGAGCAACAAGACCCGGTGGCCCAAGCAGATGGTTCATGGAAGGCCGGCTCGTATTATGGTGGGCCGGCTTATGAGGAAAGCATAAGGAATATTCCCTTACAAAGGAAGCAAGACTAGTACTCCACATGTAATAGAGTAATCCTAATCCTAATAGGACTAGTCATGTAAACCGCCCCTTCAACATATATAAGGAGGGGCAAGGCACCCCAAGAGAGAGAAGATTTACAAGTTCCACAAGTTGGACAAGTTAGGTTTAGACAATAGCTCTCGAGATAGAGCACTCTTGTAACCGTGATCATCATCATCAATATCAATGAAGCAAGATGTAGGATTTTACCTCCACCGTGAGGGGCCGAACCTGGGTAAAACATCGCGTCTCTCGTCCCGCTCAACCCCTCTCAAGCTGCCACATAGATGCGTTGGCCTCGCGACTAAGTCCTAACACTAAGGACATTTGCCGTGACAATTCTACGACAACTTCGTTTCAGAAATGTTGGGTAAACCTATTTGAGTGGTTTCTCCGGCCAAGTCTATGAGGGCTACCACGATGATCCCGAATGTTTCTATCGAGATGGGTGATTATAGATTTCTGTCTTCTCCAATGGTCCTTGGTGATTCGGATATTGATCTTATTCTCGGAATGGACTGGCTTTCTAAGCACAAGGCTCAACTTGATTGTGCTGCGAGGCAGATTCATTTGACACACTCGTCTGAGGATGTGATCGTCTTTGCCGCTCGTGATTATACCATTCGACTGTTTTCTCTCAATGAGAAGGGCGAGTTGAATGCCATCTCTCAAATTCCAGTCGTTTGTGAATATCAAGATGTCTTTCCAGAATAGCTTCCAGGAATGCCTCCTCACCGGCCAGTTGAATTCGTCATCGATCTTGAGCCTGGCATGAAACCTGTTTGCAAACGTCCTTACAAGCTTGGACCAGAAGAGTTGAAGGAGCTGAAGAAACAACTCAATATACAAGAGCGTATGGGTCTGATCCGACCAAGTTCTTCTCCTTGGGGTTGTGGTGTTCTTTTTGTCAAGAAGAAAGATGGCACGGACCGACTTTGTGTCGACTACCGTCCATTGAACAAGAAGACCATAAAGAACAAGTACCCACTTCCCAACATCAATGAGCTTTTCGAACAACTCAAAGGTGCTCAAGTATTCTCCAAGCTTGACCTTCGTATGGGCTATAGATTCGCATTCGTGAACAAGACATCCCCAAGACAGCATTCAGAACAAGCTATGGTTCCTATGAATACACTGCATGTCTTTCGGCCTAGTCAATGCTCCTCCAACATTCTCTCGCATGATGAACTTCATCTTTGACCCTTACACAAATGACTTCGTCTTGGTCTATCTCGATGACATTTTGGTCTTTTCCAAGAAGAAAGAGGATCATGCCAAGCATTTGAGATTGGTGCTCGACAAACTCAGAGAACATCAGTTCTATGCGAAGTTTTCAAAGTGCGAGTTTTGGCTCGATGAGGTTCTCTACCTTGGGCATATCATCTCAGCCAAGGGCATCGCTGTTAATCCTGAGAAGGTGTCTGCAATTGTCAACCTCCAAGTCTCTCCTACTTTGGAAGATCAAATTCGTGAGGCTCAACTTCTTGATGCAATGGTGAAGAAGGTGAAGAATGGGATTGCCAAGAGCCAACCCAAGTACAAGTGCTATCGCCTTGATGACAAAGATACTCTATTCTTTGAGGATCGAATTGTTGTTCCTAAAGGTGACCTTCGTAAAGTCATTATGAACGAGGCTCACAATTCACTCCTATCTATTCATCCTGGAAGTACAAAGATGTACCATGACCTCAAGCAGTCGTATTGGTGGACTCGAATGAAGCGCGAGATTGCTCAATTTGTGAATGAATGTGATGTCTGCAGAAGAGTGAAAACAGAACACCAACGGCCAGCTGGTCTCCTCCAACCTCTTGCCATTCCAGAATGGAAGTTTGATCATATTGAGATGGACTTCGTGACTGGATTTCCCAAGTCCAAGTGTGCCAATGATGCTATCTTTGTTGTCACCGACAAGCTCACTAAAGTGGCTCATTTTCTTCCTATCAAAGAATCTATCACAACAGCTCAGTTGGCAGAGCTATATACCTCCAGGATTGTATCTTTGCACGGCATTTCGCAGTTGATATCTTCAGATCGTGGAAGCATCTTTACTTCTAAGTTCTAGGATTCCTTTCAGAAGGCCATGGGCACCAACATTCGCGTCAGCACAGCATTCCATCCTCAAACCAGTGGACAAGTCGAGCGAGTAAATCAAATTCTTGAAGATATGCTCAGGGCTTGTGTCATTTCTTTCGGTATGAATTGGGAAGATTGTCTTCCATATGCCGAGTTCTCCTACAACAACAGCTTCCAAGCGAGTTCGGGCAAGGCCCCATTCGAGATTCTCTATGGCAGAAAGTGCCGTACTCCTCTTAACTGGTCAGATACTGGTGAACGCCAACTTCTTGGCAATGACTTGATCACAGAGGCTGAAGAAATGTGCAAAGTCATTCATGAAAATCTCAAAGCCGCGTAATCGCGCCAGAAGAGTTACTATGATAGCAAGCATCATGACTTGGCTTTCGAGATCGGAGACCATGTCTACCTCCGCATCTCTCCAATGAAAAGCACTCGTCGCTTCGGTAACAAAGGGAAGCTTGCCCCTAGTTACGTGGGTCCTTTCAAGATCATTGGCAAAAGAGGCGATCTCGCCTATCAACTTGAGCTTCCATCCAACTTTGCAAACGTGCACAACGTGTTTCACGTGTCTCAGCTTCGCAAGTGTTTCAAGACTCCTGACCGCACCATCAACTTCGAAGAGATTGATCTCCAAGAAGACCTGTCTTATCATGAGCATCTCGTTGCTATTCTTGAAGAAACCGAGCGCAAGACTCGCAACAAGTCTATCAAATTCCTGAAAGTGAAGTGGTCACACCATTCCGACCGAGAAGCCACCTGGGAATGCAAGGACCACCTCTGTTCCGAATATCTGGAGTTTTTCCAGTCCCAGATCTCGGGACGAGATCCTTTCGTAGTGGTGGAGTGTTGTAACGCCCCGTATGTAACTTGCCATATTTGTATTCCAACTCTTGCCATTTCGGCACTAAGTTATGATATTCCCTCGCGGTTGGGTTTTGTCTTTGTTTTGCATTTTGCTCATGTCATGCATTTCATATCATGTCATCATGTGCATCGCATTTGCATGCGTGTTCGTCTCATGCATCCGAGCATTTTCCCCGTTGTCCGTTTTGCAATCCGACACTCCTACGTCCTCCGGCGCCCCCTTTTGCCTCTTTTCGTGTGCCGGTGTTAAACATTCTCGGATTGGACCGAGATTTGCCAAGCGGCCTTGGTACACCACCAGTAGACCGCCTGTCAAGTTTCGTGCGATTTGGAGTTTGTTTGATACTCCAACGGTTAACCGGGGAACCGTAAAGGCCTCGTGTGTGTTGCAGCCCAACACCCCTCCAAAGTGGCCCCAAACCCATCCAAACCCCCTCCATCATCTCGGCCGTTCAATCATGATCGAGTGGCCAAAAATCGCACCTCATTTGGACTCTCCTAGCTCCCTCTACCTATAAATAGATGCTCCCCTCCGAAATTCGCAGTCCAAAACCCTAGCCCCGCTCCTCCCGCGCTGCCGGACACGTCCGCGTCCGCCGGACGCGTCCGCCCACCGCCGCCGGGCCAATCGCGCGCTGCCACGTGCCCCCGCGCCGCCGGCCCGCCCGGGCCCGAGGTTGGCCCCCGCGGCCCGCCTCTCCGCCGCCGTCACCCGCGGGAGCGCGCCCGAGGCCGCCGCCGTCCCGCGCCTTCGCTGGCCGCTGCCTCCACTTCGCTGCGCCGCCGCACCTCCTCCTCGCCGGCCGCCGCGCCTCCTCGCCGCCGGCGAGCGCGTCCGTCGCCCCGCGTCTTGTCGCTCCGGCGGACCTCGCCGCCCCATCGTCCCGCGGCCGGATCCGGCCTCCCCGGCCCTGGATCCGGCGAGTCTCTCCATCTCCGGCGAGTTCTACCTCCATCTCTGGCAAGCTCGCGCCCTCCTCGGTTTGCGTGCAAATCCGAAGAACCCTAGATCTGAGGTGGTTTTCACTAAGTCTTCGTCCCTGCTCATATTTTCATGCATTATTCATCATGCCATAACTTCTCATGGGATGCTCCGTTTTTGGCATGCCATATATCAAAATGTTCGTTAGGATGTGCTCTTCATTTTGTTCCATTGCACCATGCTTGTTTGAGTCCATCTTGATGCCTAAAATACTGTTGCAAGAGTGCTTCATAATGTTAGTTCCTGTTACTTAGCAGATCTTGAGCATTTGTCATGTTTGCCACGATTAATGTGTGCTGCATATGAACTTGAGCCCTACATGTGTTTTGGGCTATGTCATGCCATCTTTACAGGGGTATATGCCATGTATTTTTATGATCAACGTGGTGACTAGCACATGCATGAAAAGTAGCTCTCGTGATGTTGCTGATTTCAGGGGCTTAGAATTCTGCTAAGTCATTTCCCTAATGTTATTTTTATGCCATGTATTCATGTTGCTACAGAGTGATCCATGATTCTTTTGAGTATGTTCAGTAAGGATGATTTGAGAATATGGTTGTGCTCTATCCATCCATGCCTCTGTTTGCATTTATGGAGTCCCCTAGCATGACTCAATCTTGCTCTACTTTTGCTATAAAATGTTCCTGGCAGATTGTTTACGTGTTAATCAATTTTGCCAAGGTTGTTGTAGTTGATCCATGCACGCTATGAGATTGTTCTTGCTTTGGTTAGCTTCTTGAACATGTCTTCTTACTGGGTGTATGCTTAGCTTGTCATGCAATGCCTTGTGTTGAGTGCATCGAGCTCGCAAAGATGCCTTCGTAATTCTGTTTATGCCATGTCCAGTTTTCTGCTAAGTCTGAATCTGTTAACGAAACTTGCTATGTTTACATGGGTGCCATCATATTTTCTGTGCCCTTTTGGCTTATGGTCATTAAGGGACTTTTGTTATATACTTTGAGTAGATTCATGCCATGCCTTTGTTTTCTATGTTCTGTTCATGTAGCATGTTGTAATCTTGCTCTAAACATTGCTTCATGATGTTAATTCCTGACATGTTATTTCCACTAAGTCTGTGAAGTTGATATCTTTTGCACTTTTGCCATGCTTGTTTGAACCTGCTATTGTGTGATTTAGCCGTAGCTCAGTGTTCATCTTTTGTCAAGCATCTTGAGCAGGTCACTGACATGTGCTTTGTTGCTATGTTAGAGTGTAGTAGCTTATTTTCTTGTTGCATTTTTGATGGCATCGTGCTGTTAATCGCAGAATGGTGCCATTCTTGTTTTGCTTGCCATTTGCAAACTGTGCATCCAATTCCGGTGATCTTTATATCGATTTCGATCGAAATCAACTCATCTTTCTAGAGGTGCACTTGGTTTGCCAAGTTGAGGCCTGGTTCAATATTTTCCTTCCGGAGCACGCATATGCATTGCATATTACATCCCACATGTCATGCCAAGTTTTGCATCATGTTGCTTGTGCATTGCACCGTGGTTGATTGTGTTTCTCTTGCTTGTGTTCTTGCCTTGGGTAGAACCGGGAGATGAGTACATGATTGAGGAACCCTTTGAGTACGCTTACGAGGATCAAGCTTACGTCAACTCGGAGAACTTTGCAGGCAAGATGACCATACCCTCGAAATCACTTCTATCTTTGCTTGCTAGTTGCTCACTCTATTGCTATGCCGCGATACCTACCACTTGCTATATCATGCCTCCCATATTGCCATGTCAAGCCTCTAACCCACCTTGTCCTAGCATACCGTTGTTTGGCTATGTTACCGCTTTGCTCAGCCCCTCTTATAGCGTTGCTAGTTGCAGTTGAAGATTGGAGTTTGTTCCTTGTTGGAACATGTTTATTGTTGGATATCATTATTATATCTTGTTTACGTTAATGCATCTATATACTTGGTAAAGGGTGGAAGGCTTGGCCTTATGCCTGGTGTTTTGTTCCACTCTTGCCGCCCTAGTTTCTGTCATACCGGTGTTATGTTCCTTGATTTTGCATTCCTTACGCGGTTGGGTTATAATGCGAACCCCTTGACAGTTTGCCTTGAATAAAACTCCTCCAGCAAGGCCCAACCTTGGTTTTACCATTTGCCACCTAAGCCTTTTTCCCTTGGGTTCCGCGGACTCAAGGGTCATCTTTATTTTAAACCCCTGGGCCAGTGCTCCTCTGAGTGTTGGTCCAAACTAGAGCCCCTTGCAGCGCCATCTCGGGGAAACTCCAGGGTTGGTTTTAGTTGTACGGATTGATTATCCGGTGTGGCCTGAGAACGAGACAGGTGCAGCTCCTATCGGGATTTGTTGGCACATTCGGGTGGCTTTGCTGGTCTTGTTTTACCATTGTCGAAATGTCTTGTAACCGGGATCCCGAGTCTGATCGGGTCGTCCTGGGAGAAGGAATATCCTTCGTTGACTGTGAGAGCTTTTGATGGGCTAAGTTGGGACACCCCTGCAGGGATTTGAACTTTCAAAAGCCGTGCCTGCGGTTATGGGCATATGGGAATTTGTTAATATCCGGTTGTAGAAAACCTGACACTTAACTTAAATTAAAATGAATCAACCGCATGTGTAGCCGTGATGGTCTCTTTTCGGCGGAGTCCGGGAAGAGAACACGGTCTCATGTTATGCTTGAATGTAAGTAGTTCTAGGATCACTTCTTGATCTTATAGCTTCTCGACCGTGCTTTGCTCCTATTCTCGCTCTCATTTGCGTAAGATAGCCACCATATATGCTAGTGCTTCCTGCAGCTCCACCTCACTACCTTTGCCTACCCATAAGCTTAAATAGTCTTGATCGCGAGGGTGTGAGATTGCTGAGTCCCCGTGACTCACAGTTTACTTCCAAAACCAGATGCAGGTGCCGATGATGCCAGTCCAGGGGATGCGACCGAACTCAAGTGGGAGTTCGACGAGGATTCATGACGTTATTATGTTTCCTTTCTAGATGATTAGTAGTGGAGACCAGTTGGGGCGATCAGGGATCTTATGCATTTGGGGTTGTCTTTATTTTGGTTCTGTAGTCGGACCTTGATTGTATTCTAGATGATGTAGTGCTATATTTATGCATTGTGTGAAGTGGCGATTGTAAGCCAACTCTGTATCTCTTTCTTATTCAGTACTTGGGATGTGTAAAGATTACCCCTCGTGCGACATGCCTACTATGCGGTTATGCCTCTAACTCGTGCTTCGACACATGGGAGATATAGCCGCATCGTGGGTGTTACACTATGACTAAGTCCTTTTGCTAGGACATCTGCCGTGACAATTCCACCACATTTGGCACCCACCATGGGGCCAGCGCACGGTGGATTTGAGTTCTTGAAGGGCAACTTCAAAGGGCTCAAGGGATACGCTGTGGGTCGGATGACCAAGAGTCATTGCGGCAAGATCTACATCAACGACGAAGGCTAGGGCCCCGAGGCCGGCTCGATCAAGTATGGGTACCGGGTCCCCTTCGGCGGAATCCATGTCTTCATCGGCCGGATCGGCGAGTCAGACCCTGAGCCGGACGCCGACACCAACCTCATCAAGACGGCTCAGCGCGTGAGATCTGCCCGGGCTCAACCTGCCGTGAGGCATGCCTTCGTGGGTTGCATCCATGGAGGTGAATTCTTTGAAGGATCAGTGGATGGCGGTGAGATGGCCATCTGTTCTGATGCTACGTCATCAACAGGTGAGACAGATTCTTTGTATCAGCTGCAAGATGGCATGCTTGGGGGCTGTTCCGATGGCAGTAGTATTCCGAACCCCTTTGAGCCGCCAAATCAAACCGGAGTCTTCATGGCTGGCACTCAACACAGGCAGAACTCCACGGCTGCAGCAGCGATAACCACCGGGTCGGCAGTGGCCGGGTCAGGAGACCCCGCGCCCCCCCGGCTCAGATGCTAATGGACCTCATGGATAAATTGACGGCTCTGTTGACTGCTGTGGTGGAGCCGGTGGATAAGGCTCAGCATGACGCGGAGGTGGCACGGCTACGCGAAGAGATGGCATAGGTCAAGGAAAATTTAGCAGCAGAAGAGGTCAGGATGGCCGCGGAGCGGACGGCTTTGGATGCTCGTGCTCAACAGCTTCAAGCGGAGACTTTCCGGCTCTTAGTGGATCTGAACGCGTCAAACGAGGTCATGAGGAGAAGGCACCAGAAAACTCAGTCACGCCTGCCTCTGACGTACGATCCTAGGAACCTTTTCCACACAACCGGGGCAGGTCCAAGTAACCCGCCGGAGGCAAACTGGATCACGACACTCGGGGTTGGGACGCCGGTTCAACCGCGGGCCATGGAACCACCTCGTATGAATACCACTCCACCTCATTACACACCAATACCACCGGGTCACTTTTCTAACCCTTTGGAGAATCTCATTGCTGCGTCGGCTTGTTTGGCAGCTCTCCCGATGGAAGGCGACTCTCCGACAGCAATTGAAACACGAAGGGTGAGAGAACTTCTTCAGACGGCTTTGGCGCAACAGGATGCGTACTCTTATAGTCGAGACAGAATCCATTCAACCCCTCGCCCAAGCCGGAGCTCGAGCTATAGCAGGCATATGGACTCAGCCGCTATGTCGAGCAACGCTCAACGCCGTAAACAACCGCGTAGGCATGAGCCAGTGCAGGGTGGAGCCCTTAACTTGGCGGATCAGGAGAGAATCCGTCAAGAGGCTGAGCGGGCGGCTCAACTGGCACCTGAATAGGCGGCTCATCAGGCTTTTCCGTTTTATCCGGCAACCTCTGTTGAGGCAGGGGTAGCCACAAGAACAGGAGGTGTCCCTTGCCTGGTTCCGGCTATACGTCATGAGTGATTGCCAAAATACGTTAAGGGGCCTTGTAATGTTCCTAATTACACGGCCGACTTGTAGCCTGGGGCATGGATTGAAAGTTATGAGATGGCGATGGAGCTGTTGGAGGTCAGCGATGCAGCAATGGCTAAGTATTTCACTATGATGTTGGATGGAACGGCTCGCACTTGGTTGAAAGGGTTGCCACCCAATTCCATCGGCTCATGGGCGGAGTTAAAGGCCCGGTTCATTCAGAACTTCAAGGACACTAATACGTCCATTTTGCATCATGCTTTTATATCGATATTTATTGCATTATGGGCTGTTATTTCACATTTTGTCACAATACTTATGGGTATTCTCTCTTATTTTACAAGGTTTACATAAGGAGGGAGAATGCCGGCAGCTGGAATTCTAGGCTGGAAAAGGAGCAAATATTAGAGACCTATTCTGCACAACTCCAAAAGTCCTGAAACTCCACGGAACACCTTATAATAAATAATAAAAATCCTCGCCAAAGATGAAGACTAGGGGGCCCACACCCTTCTCACGAGGGTGGGGGCGCGCGCGCCCCCTGCCTCGTGGCCCCCTGGTGGCTATCTGATGACCATCTTCTCCTATATGAAGTCTTTCGTCGAGAAAAAAAGAGGAAGCAACCTTTCAGGACGAAACTCCGCTACCACGAGATGGAACCTTGGCGGATCCAATCTAGAGCTCCGGCAGAGCTGTTCTGCTGGGGAAACTTCCCTCCCGGAGGGGGAAATCATCGCCATCGTCATCACCAACGCTCCTCTCAACGGGAGAGGGAAATCTTCATCAACATCTTCATCAGCACCATCTCATCTCAAAACCCTAGTTCATCTCTTGTATCCGATTCTTGTCTTCATGTCCGGGATTGGTGCTAGTAGGTTGCTAGTAGTGTTAATTACTCCTTGTAGTTGATGCTAGTTGGTTTAATTGGTGGAAGATCATATGTTCAGATCCTTTATGCATATTAATACCTCTCTGATTATGAACATGTTTATGCTTTGTGAGTAGTTACGTTTGTTCCTGAGGAAAAGGGAGAAGTCTTGCTATTAGTAGTCATGTGAATTTGGTATTCGTTCGATATTTTGATGAGATGTATGTTGTCTAGCCTCTAGTGGTGTTATGTGAACATCGACTACCTAACACTTCACCATTATTTGGGCCAAGAGGAAGGCATTGGGAAGTAATAAGTAGATGATGGGTTGCTAGAGTGACAGAAGCTTAAACCCTAGTTTATGCGTTGCTTCGTAAGGGGCTGATTTGGATCCATATGTTTCATGCTATGGTTAGGTTTACCTTAATACTTTTGTTGTAGTTGCAGATGCTTGCAATAGAGGTTAATCATAAGTGGGATGCTTGTTCAAGTAAGAACAGCACCCAAGCACCGGTCCACCCACATGTCAGATTATCAAAGTAACAAACGCGAATCATATGAACGTGATGAAAACTAGCTTGACGATATTCCCATGTGTCCTCGGGAGCGCTTTTCCTTATATAAGAGTTTGTCCAGGCTTGTCCTTTGCTACAAAAAGGATTGGGCCACCTTGCTGCACTTTATTTACTTTTGTTACTTGTTGCTCGTTACAAATTATCTCATTACAAAACTATATGTTACCACTTATTTCAGTACTTGCAAAGAATACCTTGCTGAAAACCGTTTATCATTTCCTTCTGCTCCTCGTTGGGTTCGGCACTCTTACTTATCAAAATGACTATGATAGATCCCCTATACTTGTGGGTCATCAAGACTCTTTTCTGGCGCCGTTGCCGGGGAGCGAAGCGCCTTTGGTAGGTGGAATTTGGTAAGGAAAAAATTATATAGTGTGCTGAAATTTACGGTCACTTGTTACTATGGAAAGTAATCCTCCGAGGGGCTTGTTCGGGGTATCTTCGCCCCGACCAGTAGAGCAAATAGTTGCTCCTCAACCTACTGAACCTATTTAAAATGAAATTCCTTATGAGTATCCTTCGAGTGTAATAGAAAAACTGCTAGCTAATCCTTTTACAGGAGATGGAACAAAGCATCCTGATGAGCACTTAATATATGTGGATGAAGTTTGTGGATTATTTAAGCTTGCAGGTATACCCGATGATGTTGCTAAGAAGAAGGTCTTCCCTTTATCTTTGAAGGGAGACGCATTGATATGGTATAGGCTATGTGATGATATGAAATCATGGGACTATAAAAGATTGAAGTTGGAATTTCATCAAAAGTATTACCCTATGCATCTTGTTCATCATGATCGCAATTATATATATAATTTTTGGCCTCGCGAAGGAGAAAGCATCGCTCAAGCTTGTGGGAGGCTTAAATCAATGTTATATTCATGCCCCATTCATTAGCTTCCAAGAGAACCAATTCTTCAAAAAATTATGCTCGGCTTTCTGATAACAATCGCACCATGCTTGATACTTCTTGTGCTGGCTCTTTTATGATGAAGACTATTGAATTCAAATAGGATTTATTGGATAGAATTAAACGCAACTCTGAAGATTGGGACCTCCACAATGGTAAGGAGTCAGGTATGACACCTAAGTTTGATTGTGTTAAATCTTTCATGGATACCGATGTTTTCCGTAAGTTTAGCACTAAATATGGACTTGATTCTGAGATAATAGCTTCTTTCTGTGAATCTTTTGCTACTTATGTTGATCTCCCTAAGGAGAAGTGGTTTAAATATCATCCTCCCATAGAAGTAAAAGTATCTGCACCTATTAAAGTTGAAGAAAAGACTGTCACTTATAATGATCCTATTGTTCCTACTTCTTATGTTGAGAAACCGCCTTTCCCTGTTAGGATAAAGGATCATGCTAAAGCTTCAACTGTAGTTCGTAAATGCAATATTAAAACATATACACCTCCTGAGCAAGTTAAAGTTGAACCTAATATTGCTATTGTTAAAGAGCTCTTGTCTGATAATATTGATGGGCATGTTATCCAGTTCTGCGGTGAAACTGCTAGAATTGCTAAACCTTGTGCTAAAGATAAACATAGACCTGTGGTAGGCGTGCCTATTATTTCTGTTAAAATAGGAGATCATTGTTATCATGGCTTATGTGATATGGGTGCTAGTGCTAGTGTTATACCTTATGACTTGTATAAAGAAATCAAGCATGAAATTGCACCTGCTGAGTTAGAAGATATTGATGTCACAATTAAACTTGCTAATAGAGATACTATTTCAGCAATGGAATTGTTAGAGATGTTGAAGTCTTGTGCGGGAAAACTAAATATCCTGCTGATTTTCTTGTTCTTAGTTCTCCACAAGATAGCTTTTGTCCCATTATATTTGGTAGACCCTTCTTGAATACAGTTAATGCTAGGATAGACTACGAAAAGAATGTTGTTACTATTGGCTTGGATGATATGACTCGTGAGTTTAATTTCTCTAAATTTAGTAAACAACACCGTGAAGAAGAATTGCCTAGTAAGGATGAAATTATTGGTCTTGCTTCTACTGACGTACCTCCTAATGATCCTTTAGAACAATACTTGCTAGACCATGAGAATGATATGTTTATGAATGAAAGAAGGGAAATAGATGAAGTATTCTTTAAACAGGAACCTATGCTGAAACACAATTTGCCTATTGAAATCCTAGGGGATCACCCTCCACCTAAGTGTGATCCCGTGTTTGAGCTTAAACCGTTGCTTGATAATCTTAAATATGCTTATCTTGATGAAAATAAGATATATCCTGTTATTATTAGTGCTAAACTTTCAAAGCATGAAGAAGAAAGATTATTGAAAACTCCGAAGAAGCACCGTGCTGCTATTGGATATACTCTTGATGATCTTAAGGGCATTAGTCCCACTCTATGTCAACATAAAATAAATTTGGAAGCAGATGCCAAACCAGTTCGTGATCCTCAACGACGTCTGAATCCTAAAATGAAAGAAGTGGTAAGAAAAGAAATACTAAAGCTTCTGGAGTCAGGTATAATTTATCCCGTTGCTGATAGTCAGTGGGTAAGTCTTGTTCATTGTGTCCCTAAGAAGGGAGGTATTACTGTTGTTCCTAATGATAAAGATGAATTGATTCCACAAAGAATTATTACCGGTTATAGGATGGTAATTGATTTCCGCAAATTAAATAAGGCTACTAAGAAAGATCATTACCCCTTACCTTTTATCGATCAAATGCTAGAAAGATTATGCAAGCATACACATTACTGCTTTCTAGATGGTTATTCTGGTTTCTCTCAAATACCTGTGTCGGCTAAAGATCAATCAAAGACTACTTTTACATGCCCTTTTGGTACTTTTTCTTATAGATGTATGCCTTTTGGTTTATGTAATGCACCTTCTACCTTTCAAATATGCATGATGGCTATATTCTTTGACTTTTGTGAAAAGATTTGTGAGGTTTTCATGGACGACTTTTCCGTCTATGGATCTTCTTTTGATGATTTCTTGAGCAATCTTGATCGAGTTTTGCAGAGATGTGAAGAAACTAATCTTGTCTTGAATTGGGAAAAGTGCCACTTTATGGTTAATGAAGGTATTGTCATGGGGCATAGAGTTTCTGAAAGAGGTATTGAAGTTGATAAAGCCAAGGTTGATGCTATTGAAAAGATGCCATGTCCCAAGGAAATCAAAGGTATAAGAAGTTTCCTTGGTCACGCCGGATTTTATAGGAGGTTCATCAAGGACTTCTCAAAAACTTCTCAACCTCTGACTAATTTATTACAAAAATATATACCATTTGTCTTTGATGATGATTGTGTAGAAGCATTTGAAATACTTAAGAAAGCATTAGTCTCTGCACCTATTGTTCAGCCACCTGATTGGAATTTACCCTTTGAAATTATGTGTGATGCTAGTGATTATGCTGTAGGTGCTGTTCTAGGGAAAAGAGTTGATAAGAAACTAAATGTTATCCATTTTGCTAGTAAGACTCTAGACAATGCTCCAAGAAATTATGCTACTACTGAAAAAGAACTTTTAGCAGTTGTATTTACTTGTGATAAGTTCAGACCTTATATTGTTGATTATAAAGTAACTATCCACACTGATCATGCTACTATTAAATATCTTATGGAAAAGAAAGATGCTAAACCTAGCCTTATTAGATGGGTTCTCTTGCTACAAGAGTTTTATTTGCATATTGTTGATAGAAAAGGAGCTGAGAACCCCGTTGCAGACAACTTATCTAGGTTAGAGAATGTTCTTGATGACCCACTACCTATTGATGATAGCTTTCCTGATGAACAATTAAATGTCATAAGTACTTCTCGTAGTACCCCTTGGTATGCTGATTATGCTAATTACATAGTTGCTAAATTTATACCACCTAGCTTCACATACCAACAAAAGAAAAAGTTCTTCTATGATTTGAGACATTACTTTTGGGATGACCCACATCTTTATAAGGAAGGAGTAGATGGTGTTATTAGATGTTGTGTACCTGAGCATGAACAGGAACAGATCCTACGCAAGTGCCACTCCAAAACTTATGGAGGACACCACGTGGGAGATAGAACTGCACATAAGGTATTGCAATCCGGTTTTTATTGGCCTACTCTCTTCAAGGATGCCCGTAAGTTTGTCCTATCTTGTGATGAATGTCAAAGAATTGGTAATATTAGTAGACGTCAAGAAATGCCTATGAATTATTCACTTGTTATTGAACCATTTGATGTTTGAGGCTTTGATTATATGGGACCTTTTCCTGCCTCTAATGGATATACACATATTTTAGTTGTTGTTGATTACGTTACTAAGTGGGTAGAAGCTATTCCAACTAGTAGTGCTGATCATAACACTTTTATTAAAATGCTTAAAGAAGTTATTTTTCCGAGGTTTGGAGTCCCTAGATATTTAATGACTGATGGTGGTTCACATTTTATTCATGCTGCTTTTCGTAAAATGCTTGCTAAATATGACGTCAATCATAGAATTGCATCTCCGTATCACCCACGGTCTAGTGGTCAAGTAGAATTGAGTAATAGAGAACTCAAATTAATTTTGCAAAAGACTGTCAATAGGTCTAGAAAGAATTGGTCCAAGAAACTTGATGATGCATTATGGGCCTATAGAACTGCATATAAAAATCCTATGGGCATGTCTCCATATAAAATGGTATATGGAAAAGCATGTCACTTACCCCTCGAACTAGAACATAAGGCATATTGGGCTATTAAAGAGCTCAACTATGATTTCAAACTTGCCGGTGAAAAGAGGTTATTTGATATTAGCTCACTTGATGAATGGAGAACCCAAGCTTATGAAAATGCCAAGTTGTTTAAATAAAAGGTTAAAAGAAGGCATGAAAAAAGGATACAAAAGCGTGAGTATAATGTAGGTGATTATGTATTGCTATACAACTCTCGTTTAAGATTTTGTGCAGGGAAACTTCTCTCTAAATGGGAAGGCCCCCATGTTATTGAGGAGGTCTATCGTTCTGGTGCCATAAAAATCAACAACTTCGAAGGCACAAATCCAAAGGTGGTAAACGGTCAAAGAATCAAACATTATATCTCAGGTAATCCCATAAATGTTGAAACCAATATTATTGAAACTGTAACCCTAGAGGAATACATAAGGGACACTTTCCAGAACTTTTCAGACTCCGAAAAGGAATAGGTATGTGGTACGGTAAGAAAACCGACTCCAAAACAATTTTTAAGGCAATATTTCTCCGTTTTGGAATATTTAGAAAACTAGAAAATTAAGTAGCAGTCCGGGAAGGACACGAGGGCCTCACGAGGGTGGAGGGCGCGCCCTACCCCCTGGGCGCGCCCCCATACCTCGTGAGCTCCTCGTGTGCCTTCTGGACTCCGTTTTCTTGCACGATACGTATTTTGGTCAGTAAAAATTCATTATATAATCTCGTGGGGGTTTTGACTCCCCTATCATGCAATAATCTCCTGTTTTCGTTTTGAGCTGTTTTTCTGACAGATCTAGATTATCATGACGTCCCCAAGTGCTTCCAAGGACAAGTTCTTCGAGAAGGTCATCAACCCTTACCTCACGGAGGTGCTGCGACACCCTCAAACCATCGAGATGCGTGATGGGTTGCTGCACATCCGCGATGCTGAGGGACCCAAGGGAATCGGAAGCATGGAGACGAGGCTCGAAGCAATGGAGCAACAAGTTTTCAAGTGCCAGGGGATGGTGGAGCGTGGAATCAATGCTAGCCACATGACGCTCGCTGAGTTCATAACAACTACAAGTCGGATGCCAAGAACACTGAGGAGGCCATCTTCAAGCTACATGAGAAGATCGAGCACCTCCAAGCCCAAATCTATGACCTGCAAAACCAAAACTGTGAGTATGAATATAGATTCAAAAGAATGAGTTTGGCTGCAGATTCGAGGATTCCGGAGACTCGATCATCTTTCTATGATGGTGAACCTATGCCTTGGAAGATGGATGACAAGCACGCTTCATCAACAACACCTCCACCGTCTCCTCCAACAAAGAAGAATTGAGTATCTGGGTATGGGCACCCCACTTGGCAACTGCCAAGCTTGGGGGAGTGCCCCGGTATCGTAGCACCATCACTTTTATCTTTACCGTTTTCCTTAGTTTGATCTTATTAGTAGTATTTTGATCTAGTAGAATAAAGTTTGTGGCATGATCTAGTTGCGAGTTTTGCTTTATTATCCTTCTAAGTAATCAAGTCTGTGAGCTATATAATAAAGATTAGTGCTGAGTCAAGGGCTTGATTGTTTTGCCATGATCCTAAGTGAATAAAAGAAAAGAGAAAGAAATAAGAAGAAACAAAGATATCATATGGATCTCATGGAGAGTAATGAGCTCACATAGAAAAAGTATGATGAATAAAAGTTGTTGAGAGTTGACAAGCATAGTTTTGGTAATCATTGCAATTAATAGGAAGTAATAAAGAAAGAGAGGTCTTCACATATATATATATATATACTATCTTGGACATCTTTTATGATTGTGAGCACTCATTAAAATATGACATGCTAAAGAGTTGACATTGGAAAAGGAAGACAACATAATGGGTGATGTTTTCTTACATCTGAGATAAATTATATTGTCTTGGACCTTCCAACATGTTGAGCTTGCATTTCCCCCTCATGCTAGCCAAATTCATTGCACCAAGTAGAGATACTACTTGTGCTTCCAAATACCCTTAAACCAGTTTTGCCATGAGAGTCCACCATATCTACCTATGGATTGAATAAGATCCTTCAAGTAAGTTTTCATCGGTGCAAAGCAATAAAATTTGCTCTCTAAATATGTATGATTGATTGGTGTGGGAGAAATAAGCTTTATACGATCTTGTGATTTGGAAGTAATAAAAGCGACGGACTGCATAATAAAGGTTCATATCACAAGGGGCAATATAAAGTGACATTCTTTCGCATTAAGATTTTGTGCATCCAACCATAAAGGCGCATGGCAACCTCTGCTTCCCTCTATGAAGGGCCTATCTTTTATCATTATCTTCTACCTTATGCAAGAGTCATGGTGATTTTCACCCTTCCTTGTTACACTTTATCCTTTGGCAAGCACAGTATGTTGGAAAGATCCTGGTATATATGGCTAATTGGATGTGAGTTTTCATGAACCATTACTGTTGACATTACCCTTGAGGTAAAACATTGGGAGGCAAGACTATAAGCCCCTATCTTTCTCTGTGTCCGATTAAAACTCCATACCCATAAGTATTGCGCGAGTGTCAGAAATTATGAAAGATTATATGATAGTTGAGTATGTGGACTTGCTGAAAAGCTCTTATACATTGACTCTTTCCTATGTTATGATAAATTGCAATTGCTTCCATGACCAAGATTGTAGTTTGTTAGTTTTCAATGAAGTTTACGATTCATACCTGATATTGTGATTGAATTATTACTCTAGCATTAGAGATCATATGCCAAAAATTATATAAGTTGATGTTATAAGAATGATCATGATGCCCTCATGTCCTAATTTTATTTTTTTATTGACACCTTCATCTCTAAACATGTGGACATATTTTTCAATTTCGGCTTTTCGCTTGAGGACAAGCGAGGTCTAAGCTTGAGGGAGTTGATACGTCCATTTTGCATCATGCTTTTATATTGATATTTATTGCATTATGGGCTGTTATTTCACATTATGTCACAATACTTATGTCTATTCTCTCTTATTTTACAAGGTTTACATAAGGAGGGAGAATGCCGGCAGCTGGAATTCTGGGCTGGAAAAGGAGAAAATATTAGAGACCTATTTTGCACAACTCCAAAAGTCCTGAAACTCCATGGAACACTTTATAATAAATAATGAAAAATCCTCGCCAAAGATGAAGACCAGGGGGCCCACACCCTTCTCACGAGGGTGGGGGGCGCCCCCCCTAGGGCGCGCCCCCTACCTCATGGGCCCCCTGGTGGCTCTCCGATGACCATCTTCTCCTATATGAAGTCTTTCATCGAGAAAAAAAGAGGAACCAACCTTTCGGGACGAAACTCCGCCGCCACGAGGCGGAACCTTGGCGGATCCAATCTAGAGCTCCGGCAGAGCTGTTCTGCCGGGGAAACTTCCCTCCCGGAGGGGGAAATCATCGCCATCGTCATCACCAACGCTCCTCTCATCGGGAGAGGGCAATCTCCATCAACATCTTCATCAGCACCATCTCATCTCAAAACCCTAGTTCATCTCTTGTATCCGATTCTTGTCTTCAAGTCCGGGATTGGTGCTAGTAGGTTGCTAGTAGTGTTAATTACTCCTTGTAGTTGATGCTAGTTGGTTTAATTGGTGGAAGATCATATGTTCAGATCCTTTATGCATATTAATACCCCTCTGATTATGAACATGTTTATGCTTTGTGAGTAGTTATGTTTGTTCCTGAGGACAAGGGAGAAGTCTTGCTATTAGTAGTCATGTGAATTTGGTATTCGTTCGATATTGTGATGAGATGTATGTTGTCTAGCATCTAGTGGTGTTATGTGAATGTCGACTACATAACACTTCACCATTATTTGGGCCTAGAGGAAGGCATTGGTAAGTAATAAGTAGATGATGGGTTGCTAGAGTGACAGAAGCTTAAACCCTAGTTTATGCGTTGCTTCGTAAGGGGCTGATTTGGATCCATATGTTTCATGCTATGGTTAGGTTTACCTTAATACTTTTGTTGTAGTTGCGGATGCTTGCAATAGAGGTTAATCATAAGTGGGATTGTTGTTCAAGTAAGAACAACACCCGAGCACCGGTCCACCCACATGTCAAATTATCAAAGTATCGAACGCGAATCATATGAACATGATGAAAACTAGCTTGACGATATTCCCATGTGTCCTCGGGAGCGCTTTTCCTTATATAAGAGTTTGTCCAGGTTGTCCTTTGCTACAAAAAGGATTGGGCCACCTTGCTGCACTTTATTTACTTTTGTTACTTGTTGCTCGTTACAAATTATCTCATTACAAAACTATCTGTTACCACTTATTTCAGTACTTGCAGAGAATACCTTGCTGAAAACCGTTTATCATTTCCTTCTGCTCCTCGTTGGGTTCGACACTCTTACTTATCGAAAGGACTACGATAGATCCCCTATACTTGTGGGTCATCAGACACATGTAAACAACCTATGTCAATCGTGGACCTGACTAATTGTAAGCAAGAGGAAGGTGAGTCCATGACCCATTGGGTGCGCCGGGTCAAGGAGATAATACATTCATCTGATAATATGGATGCCGGCTCGGAGGTCTTAATGTTGGAGAAAAATTGCCGTTTTGAACCTATGAAACATAAGCTGGGGCGGCTCAAGCGTGACTGTAATGACATGGGCCAGTTGATGGCGGCCCTGGTCAAATATGCTGATTCTGACAGTACCAAGGATCCCATGTCTGATGAAGAAAAAACAGGGAAGGGAAAGAAGAACGGCAACAACAAGGGTCACCAGCATAACCCGACAAATCAAGGAGGTAATAAACGTAAGGCTGTCGAGTTTGTGGCTAACACCAATACACAGGGCAACAACCAACGACGCAAGGGTAGGCCACCTCCTTGGTCAGGTGGGTCAAGTCCCACCCTCGAGCTGAAGGAAATATGCCCTAGAGGCAATAATAAAGTTATTATTTATTTCCTTATATCATGATAAATGTTTATTATTCATGCTAGAATTGTATTAACCGGAAACATAATACATGTGTGAATACATAGACAAACAGAGTGTCACTAGTATGCCTCTACTTGACTAGCTCGTTAATCAAAGATGGTTATGTTTCCTAACCATGGACAAAGAGTTGTTATTTGATTAACGGGATCACATCATTAGATGAATGATCTGATTGACATGACCCATTCCATTAGCTTAGCACCCGATCGTTTAGTATGTTGCTATTGCTTTCTTCATGACTTATACATGTTCCTATGACTATGAGATTATGCAACTCCCGTTTACCGGAGGAACACTTTGGGTACTACCAAATGTCACAACGTAACTGGGTGATCATAAAGGAGTACTACAGGTGTCTCCAAAGGTAGATGTTGGGTTGGCGTATTTCGAGATTAGGATTTGTCACTCCGATTGTCGGAGAGGTATCTCTGGGCCCTCTCGGTAATGCACATCACTTAAGCCTTGCAAGCATTGCAACTAATGAGTTAATTGTGGGATGATGTATTACGGAACGAGTAAAGAGACTTGCCAGTAACGAGATTGAACTAGGTATTGGATACCGACGATCGAATCTCGGGCAAGTAACATACCGATGACAAAGGGAACAACGTATGTTGTTATGCGGTCTGACCGATAAAGATCTTCGTAGAATATGTAGGAGCCAATATGGGCATCCAGGTCCCGCTATTGGTTATTGACCAGAGACGTGTCTCGGTCATGTCTACATTGTTCTCGAACCGTAGGGTCCGCACGCTTAAGGTTTCGATGACAGTTATATTATGAGTTTATGAGTTTTGATGTACCGAAGGAGTTCGGAGTCCCGGATGAGATCGGTGACATGACGAGGAGTCTCGAAATGGTCGAGACGTAAAGATCGATATATTGGACGACTATATTCGGACATCGGAAAGGTTCCGAGTGATTCGGGTATTTTTCGGAGTACCGGGGAGTTACGGGAGAAGTAATGGGCCTTGATGGGCTTTAGTGGGAAGAGGAAAAAGGCTGCTGCGCCCCCCCTCCCCTCTAGTCCGAATTGGACTAGGGAAAAGGGGGCCGGCCACCTTTCCTACTCCTCCACTTCCTTCTCCCTTCCTCCCCTCTTGGTGGACTCCTACTAGGACTTGGAGTCCTAGTAGGACTCCACACCTGGCGCGCCTAGCCTTGGCCGACCTCCTCCTCCTCCATCCTTTATATACAGGGGCAGGGGGCACCCCATAGACACACAAGTTGATCCACGTGATCGTTCCTTAGCCGTGTGCGGTGCCCCCTGCCACCATATTCCACCTCGGTCGTATTGTAGCGGTGCTTAGGCGAAGCCCTACGACAGTAGAACATCAAGATCGTCCCCACGCCGTCGTGCTGGCGGAACTCCTCCCTGAAGCTTTGCTGGATCGGAGCCCGGGGATCGTCATCGAGCTGTACGTGTGCTAAGAACTCGGAGGTGCCGGAGTAACGGTGCTTGGATCGGTCGGATCGGGAAGAAGACGTACGACTACTTCCTCTATGTTGTGTCAACGCTTCCATTGCGATCTACAAGGGTACGTAGATCAGACTCTCCCCCTCGTTGCTATGCATCACCATGATCTTGCGTGTGCGTACGAATTTTTTTGAAATTACTATGTTCCCCAACACGAGCAACTACTGAATGAACCTTGTCCAAGACACGGCACCCGGGAGAAGCCAGCTACCCATCTGTGGAAGGACTGTACGATCATGAAGGCATTTAAAAATTCCAACATGTTTGATGGTAGCCACGGACCTGGCGGCGGTTCAGCCGGAGGCGGTTTTCATGGCCCAGGCGCCGGTTCAGGCGGAGGCGGTTTTCACGGTCAGGGCCATCCTGGTAACCAGGGTGGTTATAATCACCAACCCGGCCAAAGTAATCAGCAGCAACAGCAGCAACAGTCCGGGTATCAGAGCAACCCAAAACAGTTGAATAGTGGGTAGTACCATGTATCTACCACTAGTTTATGCAAGAGGGACCAGAAGCTTCATAAGAGGGCTGTCAATGCCGTTGAGTCGGCGATTCCACGTTATTTGAGGTGGTCAGAACAACCTATTGTGTGGAGCAGGGAAGATCACCCTCCCCGGGTTGATAATCCGGGTCACTTGGCCTTGGTGGTGGCACCTTAGGTTGGTGGATATAAATTCTCTAAGGTGCTCATGGATGGAGGCAGTAGCATCAACATCCTCTATTATGAGACGTTTCATCGGATGGGGTTGACTGACAAGAGTCTTAAACAATCCAACACTGTTTTTCATGGTGTTGTGCCTGGTAAGTCGGCATACCCAGTTGGTAAGATTGAACTGGAAGTAGCCTTTGGGGATGAATATGATTCCAGGGCTGAGAAGTTAACTTTTGAGGTGGTTAAGATCGAAAGCCCATATCATGCTCTGTTTGGACGGCCGGCTTATGCCAAGTTCATGGCTCGGCCGTGTTATGTGCATCTACAGCTCAAGATGCCGGGTTATAAAGGCACCATCACAGTACATGCAAGCCGAAAAGTAGCCCTGGAATGTGAAGAAGGAGATGCCGCTTATGTTGAGTCTGTTTGTGCGACAGAGGAGTTAAAGTTTTATAAAGATAATGTTGACCCGACAGACATGATGTCTTTGAAGAAGCCAACTACGGAGCATAAACCGGTGTTGAAATTCAAGGCAGCTGATGACACCAAGATGGTTGATTTTGTGCCTGGCGACTCATCCAAACAGTTCATCATCAGTGCCAACTTGGATCCAAAATAGGAAAGCGCACTCATCGAGTTCATCCATGAGAACCAGGACATCTTTGCATGGAAACCTTCTGACATGCCGGGTGTCCCGAGAGAACTTGTTGAGCACACTCTTAACATTGATTCGAAGTTTAAGCCGGTCAGGCAGTTCCTTCAGCTGTTTAACAAGGAAAGGCGCAAGGCCATCGGAGAAGAGGTGGCCCGGCTCTTGGCGGTCGGGTTCATTGTGGAAGTATTTCACCCAGAGTGGTTGGCTAACCCGGTGCTTGTACTCAAGAAAAACGGCACCTGGCATATGTGTGTGGATTACACCGATTTGAACAAAGCTTGTCCGGCTAACCCTTTTGCTCTCCCTCGTATTGATCAGATTATTGATGCTACATTGGGTTGTGAGCGTTTGAGTTTTCTGGATGCCTATTCAGGTTATCATCAGATCAAGATGGCAGTCAAGGACCAGGAGAAGACATCTTTCATTACTCCGTTCGGAGCCTTCTGCTATGTGTCTATGCCTTTTGGGCTTAAGAGTGCCCAGGCGACTTATCAACGGTGTGTGCAGAATTGCCTTCACAGTCAGATTGGGCGTAATGTTCATGCTTATGTGGATGATATAGTGGTGAAGTCCAGAGAGAAGGAAACCTTGGTAACAGATCTGAAGGAAACCTTTGATAACCTCCAGGTCTACAAGATGATGCTTAACCCGGCCAACTGTATTTTTGGAGTCCCAGCTGGCAAACTCTTGGGTTTTTTAGTGTCTAACAGAGGTATTGAGGCTAACCCCGAGAAAATTAAGGCAATCACATCTCTGGCCAAGCCGGTGTGCATCAATGACGTTCAGCGGCTGGCGGGTCGCGTCGCTGCCATAAGCCGGTTCATAAGCTGGTTAGGGGAGAAAGCGATGCATTTGTATCAAATGATGAAAAAGTGGATGACTTTGTGTGGAGTGATGCTGCTAACTCTGCTTTTGAGGATCTGAAGAAATAGCTCGCTGAGCCACCGGTTCTTGCTGCTCCGGTTGAGAAAGAGCTGTTGTTATTATATGTAGCTGCTAACTCACGTGCTGTCAGTGTGGCCATTGTTGTGGAGCACAAGGAGGCTGGCAAGGAACATCCGATCCAACGGCCGGTTTACTACATCAGTGAGGTGCTGATTGAATCTAAACAAAGATATCCACATTGGCAGAAGCTCGTTTATGGGGTGTTCATGGCAAGCCGGAAGCTCAAACATTACTTTCAGGGTCACACAATCACGGTGGTTAGCTCTGCTCCTCTAGGAGACATCATTCAAAATAGAGAAGCCACAGGACGAGTCGCCAAGTGGGCTATTGAACTTGGGTCTCATGGTTTGAAGTATATGCCACGTACTGCGATCAAATCTCAAGCGCTAGTTGACTTCATTAACGACTGGACAGAGTTGTAGATGCCAGAGGAGAAACCAGACAACACATATTGGACGATTCATTTTGATGGGTCTAGACAGTTGGAAGGCTCGGGGCTGGAGTTGTTTTAACTTCTCCTCGAGGGGACACGTTTTGTTATGTGTTGCGATTGATGTTTCCTTGTACTAACAACGCAACATAATATGAAGCCTTGCTCCATGGTCTTCAAATGGCTAAAGAGATGAGTCTGAGCCGCGTCCGGTGCCTTGGCGATTCAGATTTGGTGGCTCAACAGGTGTCAGGCAAGTGGGATTCCAAGGATCCTCTCATGGCGGCTTATCGCCGCGAGGTCGATGCTGTTGTAGGGCATTTTAAGGGTTATCAAGTGGGACACATTGACCGCAGAAAGAACGAAGCGGCCGATGCCTTAAGCCGGTTGGGATCTCAGCGTAAGCCGGTACCCCCTAACACCTTTTTGGATGTTTTACATAACCCGTCTGTTAAGTTGCCTATAGAGGAAGATTTGGCCATTCCTGACCCGGAGGCACAGTTAGTGGAGGCTACTCATGTTATTCCAGATTGGACAGTACCGTTCCTGGCTTACATGACCCGGGGTGAGTTGCCAGAGGACGAGACCCTGGCCTGACAGATAACCCGGTGGTCCAAGTTAATGACGATTTCTGACGGAGAGTTGTATCATCGCAGCGTCACTGGAGCGTTTCAGCGTTGTGTTTCTCCTGAAGAAGGTCAAGAAATACTTCGTGAGATCCATGAAGGGGATTGTGGTCATCACGCCGGGTCAAAGTCTCTTGTGGCCAAAGCTTTTCATCATGGTTTTTACTGGTTAACGGCTCACGCTGATGCAGAGGATCTGGTCAGTAGGTGTGATGGATGTCAAAATTTGCACAACGAGCGCATGTGCCGGCTCAAGAGTTGCGGATGATTCCAATCACTTGGCCGTTTGCAGTTTGGGGGCTTGACATGGTTGGACCTTTCAAAAGGTCTAAAGATAAAAAGACACATCTTTTAGTGGCAGTTGACAAATTCACAAAATGGGTTGAGGCAGAGCCAGTGAGTAAGTGTGATGCAGCCATGGTGGTTCAGTTCATGAAAAGGTGTTTTTTCACTTTGTTTTTCCACACAACATTATCACTGACAATGACACTAATTTGTCCCAAGGTGCTATGGGAGCATATCCGGCTTGATGTTTCTTCCGTAGCTCACCCTCAATCTAATGGTCAGGCTGAGAGAGCAAACCAGGAAATCTTAAAAGGTCTAAAGCCCCAGCTTATGGTTCCCTTACAACGGACGCTGGGTTGTTGGGTAGAGGAATTACCCTCGGTGCTGTGGAGTATCAACACCACTCCTAACAGGTCTACAGGTTACACACCTTTCTTCATGGTTTATGGAGCGGAAGCGGTGCTGCCCAGTGACATCCGTCATGACTCGCCTCGCGTGGCGGCTTACGTTGAAGCTAATAATGAACAAGCTCGACATGATGCACTTGACTTGTTAGATGAGGAGAGAGACTTGGCGGCGGCTCGATCGGCAATTTATCAACATGACCTGAGCCGTTATCACAGCCGTCGGGTTAAGTCCAGGACCTTTCAAGAAGGTGACCCGGTGCTCCGGCTCATTCAGGATCTGTCGGATGCACACAAACTATCCCCGCCTTGGGAAGGACCTTTTGTGGTCAGTAAGAATTTAAACAATGGGTCATATTCCCTCATTGACGTTCGAGAGCACAAAGACTCATGTAAGTCGGAGGAGGAGACTCGCCGGCCGTGGAACATTTCTCAGCTTCGGCCATACTACACCTGAGCCACCGGCTCTCGTCATGTACATACTTTGATGTTGTATATATTATGATAAGTAATAAAGCAGGACCTCTGCCTTTTTCCTTTTCAAAGATTATATCTTTACTATTTTCCCTATTTACATGACTATTAAGGAGCTGATCATATCTAAATCTAGTTTAACCTTTTTGGTACGGCTTATGATCATATTCGAATCTAGCTGTAAACCTCATGGTCACTTGGGGCCTTCCTGTTCAAACATAGGTCGTATTCGAACCAAAGAGAACATAGCTGTCGTAACCCTCTTGATCGGCTCAAAGCCAAACTCACTAGGGGGCTTCTTGATCGTATCCGAATCATAGCTTAACCCCTGTTTGGGTCCGACCTGGATCTTATTTGAATCAGGGTCGTTAAAAACCTCTCAAGGTCATTTGGGGGCTTCCTGTTCAAACATAGGTCGTATTCGAACCAAAGAGAACATAGCTATTGGTACCCTCTTGATCGGCGCAACGCCAAAGCCACTGGGGGCTATATGATCGTATTCGAATCTTAGCTTAACCCCTTTGGTCCGGTTTACTGATCGTATTCGAATCAGAAACCCCCAAATTTATGTTGTTGGAAATCTGCTATTTTGTCTTAATGGTTTTTATTGTCTCAAATTTAAATTATCAGTATGGTTTTTATTTAAGCCGGCTTGATTATTTGACAATAAGCCGCCAAAGGCATGATAGTCATCAGGTGTATGGAAGCATTGACTTCTGAAAAAGATTGGGTCATCAACCTCATCATCTGGATCATGAAAACTGGCAGTCTAGAAACACATGTATGACAGTGTTGTTCATGAATAGGTTTTTTCAGCCTTATTTATCTTTTCAAATAAAGACATATACCGTGTGTTTTTGACCCGTCCGGTGTTAAATCCCCAGGCCAGCTCTTTCATTTTTTATAGGAGCAAAGTTAAAAAATTGCAGATATAACCATAGATGTGACACATATATATATTGACATCAGGAGCAAAGAGTCATACGCGGCATCTTATGCACGATGGCATAGGCAAAATATGCAATTTTTACAAGGCATTAAAGAGCCCAAAAGGTTATTGTTTCTCTCTCTTAAAATAGGTCCTAAGCTAAAAGTAGGATTGTTTAGATGGTTATGACTCCCCCCTGGCCGGTTCATCTCCCTCCACTGGTTGAAATCCGGAATTAGACAAGTCAAAGCCGTTCAGAGCAATGAAGTCAGCCTCATCATCAATTAAGCCGGTTGGGTCAATCTCTGGGGCAAATGTATGTTGGCGAACCGGCGGGATAAGATCCATCACTTTATAAGAGGGAGTCACCATCTTCTTATTCTCCAAATCAAGACCCGGCTGATATTTATCAATGTTGGTCTCATCTCCAAGAACGGTAGCTTGAGGTCAAACTCCCCTCACGCAGGCAACAAAGTCATCCTGCTCAAATAGAGTATCGTCTTCCTTCACGGTAGGGTACCCCTTAGCTACATCCGCCGGGTCTAGATCTGGCACCCAGGCTTTGGAGCGGCTCAGGGCAGTCAAGGCCCCCGCTCTGGCACAGGATCATTTGACCTCTTGAAACCTGGCGGGTAAGATCAATAATTTCTTCAAAATGTCACTCAGCCGGTTGGGTCCTTGGTTGGCAGGGGAGAGAGCAGCAAGTGCTCGTTGAGCGCCAGTATACAATTGCTCCACTAAGGTATAAACCGCCTTCAGTTTGGTCACACTATCTTGGCTCAGATTTTGGCTTCGTGGACCTACGAGTTATTTTCAACAAAGGTTCAGCAGGTGGTTTATATTCATGGTCAAAAGAAGGTATAAGTGATTAATATAGATGACTTACAAAGATGGCGGAGATCATTTGAGACACCCGGTTCTTTAAGCCGGTGAGATATGTAGTAACCTCCTCAAGAGCTGCCTCAACTGTTTCAGCACGTTGTATCAGCAGCGTATTTTGTTCGGCCCAAGATTTTTTCTTCGCAGTCAAACTGGTTTTCCATTTTTCTGTCTCAGAGAGACTCAATTGGAGTTTAGAGTCAGCAGACTTGATTTCCTCCTCTTGATCCGCCAGCCGGGTCTTTGCATCAGTTAATTGGGAGCCCAATTCAGATAAGGCGTTCTACAAAACATACACATGTGTGTCAAGGTTTAAACTAAAATTTATAAGGGTTCAAGTCTCAAGTACTTTGCACCGCAATACGACTTGACACTTGGGGGCTAATGTCTGCCAAAGAAATTTTTTATGACTCTTATATGTTTCAAGTCCCAAGTGTTTTACAAAGTAACAATGCTTGGCACTTGGGGGCTAATGCATGATATTCAGAAAGTTTTTCAAGATTGAGTCGGAGTGCAGTACTTATTGGGACTAGTAAAAGACAGTTATAAAGTTAAGTACCGGTTCATTTATGATAAATTGAGACGGCCCTTGGGGACTACAGGTCAAGTTTATGCTACTCTATTGGACTTTCAGAGGCTAAGTTTCAACCTATATCATAAAGTCTACAGATCATTCAGGATCATCATCTGAAGACTTGGGGGCTGACAGAGTATAAATAAGCCGGAAAACATACCTCATATTTTAGCTGCAATTCCTTGACCATCTCAATTTTCGACTCACGACTGGAATGCACATGACTGAGGTAGCCGGACAGTATGTCACTAGCATTCAGATGAGTATAGCGAGAGATATCAAACTGTACTTTCTGCCTCTCTAAGGCCTCCTATTTGGCAGAATGCCTGGCTAGCACAGTTGGATTACCCGGCACAACAAATCTGTTGCCAGTGATCAGAACATCATGATCAGAAGGTGTTGGCGGGTTAGCTGAACTGGACGGTCTGGCGATAGAAGCAAGGTTGTCAGAATCGTGATCCTGAATCGGATCGGAGCTCTGATGGTAGAACCACAAATCATAGAATCTTCACTATCAGGATCGTAGAAATGTAGATTCTATGAACCAAAATTGTAGAATCAAAGGGGTTAATTTGGATCGTAAAGTCGTAGAATCGTACAACAGAATCACGATTCTGACAACCTTGGGTAGAAGGATTAACAATGGTATCGTCAGCTGACGGCTTAGGAGGATCCAATTGAGTATCAACAGCCGGGTCTTCTGGTGCTTCAGTTTGAGGGGGAGAAGTTGGCATGGCCGGTTCAGGTGCAAGAACTGACGGGTCTTCCGCCGGTTTAATCACCTTGGCCTTCTTGGACTTTGCTTGACCGCTGAGAAAGATTTTTTATGAGACAATTAGCATAATAATGCAGTTTTAAAGTTGCAGAGGAAAGACGATTTTTCTTACCCAGGGGCAGTCTTGAAAGCCGGAAATTGAGTCTGAGATGAGTCGCCAGACGAGCGAGAAACCTCCTGTAAAAGGTAAAGTCAGTGAGGCAAGAGAATAGATTCCTTAATGAAAGCAAAAGATGAAGATGAAAGAAACCTCATTCTGGCACTTTCGACGAGTTTGTTGTAAAATGGAAGGCGGTTCGTCATCGTCATTATCCCGGGCCTGACGGCGGCTCTCATGTTGCTGCTTTTTCAAAAGGAAATGAGGGTCCAAATAAGCCAAAGGGTGCGAAAACCTTACTTTTCAGATTACCAGTCAAAGTTTTTGTCTTGGCAAATGGGCTGAGTCAGAGGAAATAGTTACCTCTTCTTCTACGGCCAGACTGCCTCCCGTGTCGTCCTGGCAATAGTCAGTGTCAATAAGGTTATTAAAAAACTGGCCAAGGGAGTCAAGGGCTAACTCCGACTCAGAATCACGTCAAGCTTTAACAGGTCCGAAGCAGTGCTCCTTTTCTTCTTGGACCTCCGGGTCATCTTCCTGGTGGCTATGGCGGCGGCTCTAGCCTTCTTGGCGGCTTCATGGTCATACTTGGCTTTCCAGAAGTCGGATTTGGCCTGTAAACAAATAAACAAGATAAAAGGTCATGCAAGTATTTAAAACTACTGAGGAAAACACAAAGAGAGGAGGTCAGGGGTTTCTCACCTCTGGTGCCGGGTTAAGTTTACAGAAGGGGTTTAACCCAACCTTATTGCAGTCCTCATACTTGCCGTTCACAAGGATGGTTGACATTGAGACAATATCTTCTTCAGTTAGTTGTACAGAGTTGTAACGCAGAGAGTCATCTGGGCCTCCGCCATATTCATACATCAATTTGGATCGGCGGCTTAGAGGAATGACTCGCCGCGAGATCCAGCAGCGGATCAAGTCAACTCTGGTTAAGCCATTCCCCAGTAGGCATTGATCCTTTTAATAGATGGAATAAGCTTCTTGCGTTCAGCAGCAGTAAGCTTATCAGGGAGCACAAACTTGGAGTCTAGACACTCCGCGCGGTAACCCGGTAGTGGTTTTTCATTGGCTGGAGACGTATCTCGGCAATATAACCAGGTCTGATTCCAATCTTTGGGATGACTCGGTAAGACTATTATGGGAAAGACGGCGCCCTATCGGCGCTGAATTGAGATTCCACCAAGTTCCAAGCTAGGGCCATTGGTACACTCATTCTGGCAGTTCAGATAAAAATACTCTTTGAAGAGTTCCACAGTCGGCTCTTCTTGAAGATACACCTCACAGAGAACTTGTATGGAATTGGGTCCAATATCTTGAGGGTGAAGTTTGAAAAAATGAAGAACATCTGTGAAGAACTTTGAGCCGGGTGGTGTAAAACCCCGATTCATGTGGTCAGAGAAGACAATAACTTCACCGTCTTTGGGATTAGGCCGTTCCTTGTCCGGGTCAGGTGCACGATAAGACATAACATTTTTCCCTGGCAAAAATCCTATGGTGAAGAATTCCTTCAAGGTATCTTCAGTGACTGTGGAAGGGACCTAATTGCAGACAGTCAGTGCTTTTGACGCCATGATGATCAAATGACAAACTGAAAAGAAAGTAACGTGCCGGTTCAATTCAATGGTGAAATTAAAAAGTTAAATGATGATGGTGCAAATGAGTAATGGCGGCTTAAGTAAGGGCTAATGTCATATAAGGGAAAAGTGAGCCGACGTAATAAGCCGCCATGACTACAGATATTTGAGAAATGCTAGAAACAGAATTGGCTAAGTGTTGAGACAAACAAGTTTCCTAATTTCTTGATATTATTCTGGATCAAATGGCCGTTCAAAATGGAAAATATTCTAGACCTAAAAATCTAGCACAGATGAGTTCGTGAGTTCTAATAAGGCCTCTGTACCAGAAAAAGGGATCTACGGGTATCAAGAATGGGCAGAAAACAACTACCATACGAGTATATGTTCTTTTTGGATCAAGAAGAAGCTGCAGTGGAAGAACTACGAAGAAACTGTGATGAACTATGAAGAACACGCAGCTAGAAACCCTAATGCGCATCTGAGGAGCAGGAAGGTAAAACACTTACAGCCACGGATCTTCTGCGGAGGGTCGCCGCCGTTCTCTGGACCGATTCAGGTTGATGCAGCGGCCAAGGTCGACGAAGACGAGGTGCTCTGCGACGACGGCGGAGCTCGGGCAGCAGTAGGGTTGCGAGAGGAAGAAGACGAAGAGAGGGAAGAATGAGAAAAGACCAGGTCGTGCCTATTTATAAGGGGACAAGCGAATAGGCAGGCGCGAAAATCGAGGAAGACCCAAATAATGATTATCCAACTAAACAGACGCCTCGATTCTTGGAAGACATTTAAGGATAAAGATCTGTTGAACATGACGTCATAGCAGGCTTTCATGTTTTCAGAAGATGACGTCATGGTGGGTTACAGAGTTTTTACAGAGAGAGGAAGATGGATTTCCTTTAAGTATTGTAGATTGACAAATAACAAAGTTCAAGTCAACATGGGGCCTAATGTTGGGAATATAGCTACTAGGTAAGACCCGCCCAGGAGGGGCCGGGTCAACCCCAATGGCGGGTTACAAAAGAAGCCCAGTAATATTCAAGGTGATAGTTTATTAAGACTTGTAGAAGGCCTAAGCCTAGAGGCGGCTTAAGGCCCAATATTATAGACCGTTGTATGTAAAGAAAGACTTGTAAAGAAAGGCATATAAAAGAAGTCACCTAGCCGGACGCGTTTTATGAGCCGACCGGGACTCTGTAGGCCGCCAGGCGTCAACCATGTATATAAGGGGACGACCTGGCGGCGGCTTAGGACAAGAAACAATAACTCGAAGCTAGGCAAAGCGGATTCGCTCCCTGGTCATCGAAACCCCAGCAATTCCAACACAACTAGACGTAGGCTTTTACCTTCGTCGTAAGGGGCCGAACTAGTATAAACCTCTCGTGTCCTTTCTCCCGATTAACCCCTTTAAACTTCCTAGTTACAATGGCCCTACGACTAAGTCCTTTTGCTAGGACATCTGCAGTGACAATTCCATGACACTTTGTGTGCTACCAAATGTCACAACGTAACTGGGTGATTATAAAGGTTCTCTACAGGTATCTTCGATGGTGTTTGTTGAGTTGGCATGGATCAAGATTAGGATTTGTCACTCCGATTGTCGGAGAGGTATCTCTGGGCCCTCTCGGTAATGTACATCACAATAAGCCTTGCAAGAAATGTAGCTAATGAGTTAGTTACGGGATGTAGCATTATGGAATGAGTAAAGAGACTTTCTGTTAACGAGATTGAACTAGGTTTTGAGATATCGACGATCGAATCTCGGGAAAGTAACATACCGATGACAAAGGGAACAACGTATACCGTTATGCGGTTTGACCGATAAAGATCTTCGTAGAATATGTAGGAGCCAATATGAGCATCCGGGTTCCGCTACTGGTTATTGACCGGAGACATGTCTCGGTCATGTCTACATAGTTCTCGAACCTGTAGGGTCCGCACGCTTAACGTTCGGTGACGATCAGCATTACGAGTTTATGTGTTTTGATGTACCGAAGGTAGTTCGGAGTCCCGGATTTGATCACGGACATGATGAGGAGTCTCGGAATGGTCGAGACGTAAAGATCGGTATATTGGAAGCCTAGATTTGGACATCGGAATGGTTCCGAGTAGTTCGGGCATTTTTCCGGAGTACCGGGAGGTTACCGGAACCCCCCCCCCCCCCGGGGGGGGAGTATATGGGCCTTATTGGGCCTTAGAGGAATAGAGGAGAGGGAAGTGAAAAGAGGGAGGCACGCCCCCAAGCCCAATCCGAATTGGGAGGGGGGGCGGCCCCCCTTTCCTTCCTCCCTCTCTCCTCCTTCCTTCCTCTCCTACTCCTACTTGGAAGGGGGGGTCCTACTCCCGAAGGCAGTAGGACTCCCCTAGGGCACGCCATAGAGAGGGCCGGCCCTCCCCCTCCTCCACTCCTTTATATATGGGGGAGGGGGGCACCCCATAGACACACAAGTTGATCATTGATCTTTTAGCCATGTGCGGTGCCCCCCTCCACCATAATCCACCTCGGTTATATCGTAGCGGTGCTTCGGCGAAGCCCTGTTCCAGTAGCATCATCATCACCGTCATCACGCCGTCATGCTGACGAAACTCTCCCACTAAGCTCTACTGGATCGTGAGTTCACGGGACGTCACCGAGTTGAACGTGTGCAGATCGCGGAGGTGTCGTACGTTCAGTGCTAGATTGGTCGATCGTGAAGACGTACGACTACATCAACCGTGTTGTCATAACGCTTCCGCTTACGGTCTACAAGGGTACGTAGATGATACTCTCCTCTCTCGTTGCTATGCATCACCATGATCTTGCGTGTGCGTAGGAATTTTTTTGAAATTACTGCGTCCCCCAACAGGTCGTACAGCTAAATTCAGATTAGCTTTGTTGTAGCAATGAACGGGATTATTGGAGACAACGTTGTTATCATTATGAACATATTTTATTTCTTACATTGTTGTGAAGCAAAAATAATATTTCTTTGCCGCACATACCCATGTTGAAAATCTTGGCTCCGTCACTGGTACATTCACCTGTATGAACACACACACTCCCTACCCCTATGAGCACCTCCGAGAGACTGAGCTGGCATATCATCTTGAGATTGACGAAGTCATCACAAACGCCTCGTAGTCGACGTGAACGTCTCGTCTCACTGAGTGTGCATCGTCGGAAATCCTAAAATAAATCCAGGAAAATTCAAGCACCAGGACTTTAACCTAGTGGGTAGGGCATACCACTGTCCTCCTAACCATCCAACCACAGGCTGGTTCGCTTTAGGGGCATGTTTGAGTATTCTACCTTTTTTGAAAAAATGATAATTGTGGTGTTGGCTATTAAGAGCAACTCCAACAAAGAAATCTTCGAGTAAAACTGCTTTTTGGCCTTCTCGTAAAAAATAGATATTTTTTAGAAGCAACTTTTGTCGGTTTTCCTAAATTTCTTCACCTAAATCCATTTTTATTTATTTTAATTACACAAAAAATAGATAATGCCTAGGACCTGCTAGTCGGTAACAGACGTGACCACAGGTAATGCGGTGGCCACTAATGAGGGGCAGTGCGCGCGAGGCGGCGTGGCGGCGCGGGCGACGACCACCCAAAATGCGTTCACAATTGTCCTGCCTCTATTTTATAGCATGCACATGCATTGTACTACTATAATTATGCAAGCACGTGGCACCTGCTGATCATGCACAGACTCTAATTGATATTGTGATTCTACCAACAACTTAACCGGCATTGTGATTATACCAAGAACACCATAAACAGTGTGATTCTACCAAGAACACCATAAAACAACATTGTATTCTACCAAGAACACCATAAACAACATAGTGATTCTACCAAGAACACCCTAACTACCAATCTAGCATTGTTGTGGTAGGAATAACAACTTAGTCAATGCAGGGCAGTAGCATGAACACCCTAAGTAGTAGCAAGAAAACCCTAACTACCAATCTAGCATTGTTGTGATTCACCCACAATCGATTGGATTCGAATCGAGTTGAATCGAATTGAATCCAATCCAGTGCAATCGAGTCCAGCCGATTCGAAACTAGGCAAAAAAACTAACTATTACCACGGGGAACAAATCAATTACCGAAGCAGTTGCTGGTGAAGGGAACGTCGATCGTGGATCAAACCCTGGCGGGAACAGGGGTCCGGCCGACATGGATCCGAGGGCCCTCATTTCAGTGGTGCTCCTTGTGACACGCGCGATGGAGGAAAAGGGCGCCCTGGTCGATGCTCCGGCCGCGCTCCCCTCGCCTTGCCCTGGAGCAAGGGGGAAACCCTGACACGTCTCCGTCGTATCTACTTTTCCAAACACTTTTGCCCTTGTTTTGGACTCTAACTTGCATGATTTGAATGGAACTAACCTGGACTGACGATGTTTTCAGCAGAATTGCCATGGTGTTATTTTTGTACAGAAATAAAAGTTCTCGGAATGACCTGAAAATCAACGGAGAATTATTTTGGAATATATAAAAAATACTGGAAGAAAGATCCACGTCAGGGGCCCACACCCTATCCACGAGGGTGGGGGGCACACCCTACCCCCTGGGCGCGCCCCCTGCCTCGTGGGCCCCCTGATGCTCCACCGACCTCAACCTTGACTCCATATATTCACTTTCGGGGAGAAAAAAAAATCAGATAGAAGGATTCATCGCGTTTTACGATACGGAGCCGCCGCCAAGCCCTAAACTCTCTCGGGAAGGCTGATCTAGAGTCCGTTCGGGGCTCCGGAGAGGGGAATCCGTCGCCATCATCATCATCAATCTTCCTCCATCACCAGTTTCATGATGCTCACCGCCGTGCGTGAGTAATTCCATCGTAGGCTTGCTGGACGGTGATGGGTTGGATGAGATTTATCATGTAATCGAGTTAGTTTTGTTAGGGTTTGATCCCTAGTATCCACTATGTTCTGAGATTGATGTTGTTATGACTTTGCTATGCTTAATGCTTATCACTAGGGCCCGAGTGCCATGACTTCAGATCTGAACCAACTATGTTTTCATCAATATATGAGAGTTCTTGATCCTATCTTGCAAGTCTATAGTCACCTATTATGTGTTATGATCCGTTAACCCCGAAGTGACAATAATCGAGATACTTACCGGTGATGACCGTAGTGTGAGGAGTTCATGTATTCACTATGTGTTAATGCTTTGGTCCGGTACTCTATTAAAAGGAGGCCTTAATATCCCTTAGGTTTCATTAGGACCCCGCTGCCAAGGGAGGATAGGACAAAAGATGTCATGCAAGTTCTTTTCCATAAGCACGTATGACTATATTCGGAATACATGCCTACATTACATTGATGAGAGTCAATTGCACAAAACCACCACATTTGCGGCTAGGTTTGCGGAAAACCACCAACTAGTTAATCTGTTGCAAAAAACACCGCAAAATCACTTAAGTCGTTGCAAAAAGCACTGATCGGGTGATTTGGGCCGTTTAATCATTTTCTTACAAGTGGGTACTTTGCTACTAAATACCTTGCTGCAGATATTAAGTTTCCAGATGTGGTTGAATTGACAACTCAGCTGCTAATACTTGAGAATATTCTTTGGCTCCCCTTGTGTCGAATCAATAAATTTGGGTTGAATACTCTACCCTCGGAAACGGTTGCGATCCCCTATACTTATGGGTTATCAAACCCCCATACGAGGCTAAAAAAACCTACGGGCCACAGCCGGCGGGCTTCCCTCCGCCGATGCACCCCAAATGATTACCTCAAGAGTCGGAGTTAGAGCCGAATTAACCGAAACGACATGCGTCTTCGTGGCTTCGGGGCCCACATCTTCACGGCTTAGGGGCCTACATGATGCCCGCCATATTTGAAACAGACGTTTTAGTTGGGCGACCCAACCATGGAGGTCCTCGGGTTAAGTGAGTTGGCCCATACTAACCATACTATGAAGAGGCCACGGCTAGGCCACCGATCCTGTTTAGCTATGCCAACTTGATAAGCTTTTGCATTTCACATTTTGTGTTGATGGTCCACGTGTCGGCCCGCTCTTGGCCCAATCCTGAAGAAATAAGTCGTTGCTTGACAATCCGTGTATTCTTATAAATCGCAAAAGGGAGATTTCACTAAAGTCATGCTCCTTCTTCCTTCACTATTCCTCGCATGGCCCTTATCATCCATTGTTAATGGCAGAAGCTTTGGATCCGAAGACCCTAGTGATGGCAGATTCAAGGGAGAGCGGTATTAGGGGCCTACGCGATGTTCACCATATTTGAACCAGACGTTGTAGTAGGGCGGCCCGACCATGGAGGTCCTCGGGTTAAGTGAGTTGGCCCATACTGGTCGTACTATGGAAATCCCATAGCTAGCCCGCCGACCCTGTTAGGCTATGACAACTTGATAAGCTTTTTATTTCACATTCTATGTTGATGTTCCACGTGTCGGCCCGCTCTAGGCTAGGCCCCCAAGAAATAAGTCGTTGCTTGACATTCCTCACACGTTCTTATAAATCGCAAAAGGGAGATTTAACCAAAGTCATGCTCCTTCTTCCTTCTCTGTTCCTCGCTCGGCCCTTATCCTCCATTGTTAACAATAAAAGCTTTGGATTTGAAGACCCTAGTGATGCCAGAGTGGAGGGAGAGCGGTATGGTTGCCACCCGCGGGGAGTGGCGAGTTCTTCGATGAGAGGTGCTGCAAATCCCCACACCGATATGTCTGCTAGAATAACCACTGCTGACATGGGTGCTGGGAGTTTGGTTAGTTTCTACGACCACCCACCATCATCTGGCGGATCTCGTTACACAGGGATTCTAGCCTCCTCGGAGCATTCTGCCATGGCCAAATACGAAGCACGGATTTCATCTTCCTTCTGCCGGAAGGAAGTGATCGAGATTGTGGCAGGGGACAGTGGTCCAGCCAGAGCCCTTTGGAATGGATTCATGCCAAACCCCTCGGTGTCCCAGTTAAAATCTTCTGCTATAGTCTGATAAGTTATTATTTTCTTATGTGCTATACCATAAGAACTGTACAAAATATTGTAGTTGTATGTCTATGTTGTGATATCAACTTTTCTAAGGCTCGTGCCAGTGTGATTCCTGGGCTGGCACGTGCAACACTCCAATGTGTAAATTGGTGTGTGACAACATATCACGTGCTCCCATGCCTCCAATGTTCCCATGCTACCATCATTCAAAAAACACATTTTAATGTTTCAAAACATTCAAAACAATGTGAATGTTCACAAGACAAGTGTCCACATTCCTTTAAAATGTCGAATCTATATTTGAAATATACACGGAGAAACAAAAAAGAGAAATCAGATGTGAATAGTGTTGTTTTTTGCTTCTGTCTTTCTGTGATACTACTATTCATGCAAATTTTTCTTTGTTTCCCTTCGTATACTTAGAAGTTGGATTTGAAATGTTTAGGAATTGGAGACATATGTCTAGGGAATATTCTTTTATGAAACATTTCAAATTTCTATTCAGAAGTTTGGAGCATGAAAGCATTTAAGTGTGAGAGCAACTGATATTTTCCTCGCGAATTGGGGGCAAGTGGGCCAAAGATGGGCCCAGATGGCACACACTCGCAGCAGAGGACCTTTGTGAGGGCTCCCAGTCAGACCAGGTTTAAGTCTCTTTACTTAGGACAACTCTTGTCGATCCCCTAAAACTGGTAGAAGAGTGAAAATCCCAGTTTTACTCCTCTAATCGGGATCTAGCCGAACCCCTAAAACCCACAGAGGAGGATAAATTTTCCCCCACCACGTATTCGGCGCCTATATTTACTCCACTATTTAGTGGCTAAGTAAAAAAAATCCCCACCCTCCTCTGTTTCTCCTCCTCCCCAATCCCTGCCACAGGTGACCCTCCCCCACCCCCACCCTGCCGTCCCCTCCTCCCAATGGCAAGATCTCGTGGCCGCCGGTCTGTGTCGCCCATCCGCAACGCGGGCACGTCCTCAAGTCGCCGCCATGATGATGTGGCCCCATCCCACCGGCTCGCCCACTTCCCCGACCTCCCCACCCCACGGCAACCACACATGAAGTACTTTGGCGTCCAGCAATAAGCATGGGATACGTGAGTGGCCGAGATCACCGATTGCGACACCCACAAGAAGCACGGGATCAACTCCTTCCATGCGGCCGAACTCGCCACCTACGAGTATGACCGGTTGCATGACACCGCTGCCCACCTCAACTTCCCGTGGGGCGAGGCGCCCGACGAGCTCGGCCACCCGCCGCCGGGGGTGGTGAGTGCGATGGTGGCTAATAAGGACCGGGAGGCGAGGGAGCACATCGCGGCAGAGGCCGCCGAGGAGGAGTACATGGCGGACCTCCGTCGCTAGTACCCCGACGGGGAGGTCATCGTCCTCTCGGACGATGAGGTGGACTGCGTCGCCGACGACGACTTCGACGTTGAAGAATGGCGAAGGATTTTTCCTCGACTGTGACAATGACGGCATAGGGATGGACCCCATGGGTGGTGGGATTTTGCGGGCGCAATGGCTCGCCCTCTATAAGTGCGACGATTAAGGTTTTTCGTTTGATTATTATGCTTAGGTGATTTTTAATGTAAATTATGTTTGGTTTTAAGTTCAAGTTGATGTTTAGGTTTAAACTAGACTATGTTCCGGCGGATGCTTATGTACATTATGTGTCGAACTTCGATTTAGAAGTTCGTTTAAATCGAATCTATGTTGAACTTATGAAAATTTTCTTTTTACTCTGCTAAATTTAGGAGTTCGGCTAGATCAGGCCAAAATTTAGTGGAGTAATATTCCACCAAGTTTACTCTGTCTTTTTGCTCCTCCATTTTTAGGGGATGGGCTAGAGTTGGCCTTAGTGTGGTTGAGTTGTTCAAAAAGAAGAGTGTGCTTGTTGATTTCTTCTGTACTCCATCACGAATGGGAGTACTATGTGAGTTAGGGCATCTCCAAAGCTGGCCTGTAAATGTCTCTGGTATATGTCCGGACGTTGTTCGTGAAGCTGAGGCGGGAGGGAGCCATCCCATGTTAATCACAAAGTATTCTGTTGGGAGGAGAAAAGGTAGATGGAGACCATGCATGTGCCTGTCTCCGCCAGTGTGATTGGTCAAGTGCATGTCCGAACTCCAGCAAAGTCCCCCACCCCATTGTTTGTCTCTTGGATACCGGAATCCATAGTCAAAAATGTTAAGTAGACGCATACATGTTTTCGTTGGATGACAAGAGTGATCCAAACACTATGGTCCGGGCGAGGTTTGAGGGTCCACCTGGGATCAGTGGCGGATCCAGGAATTCAACTTTGGGTGTTCAAAAAAAATTCCCACCCTAATAGAAGTGGACTCATTCAGTTGGGAATCGGAAGTGGTCTCATTCAGTTGGAAATCAATCAAAGCAATGAGGCAATCTTGTTTCAAAAAAATAAAAAATAGCGATGAGGCAATCAGATCTTCACTCCATAAAATGAGCCACTTCTGCCCAGGAACTCTCTCTCTCTCTCTCTCTCTCTCTCTCTCTCTCTAAATCCAAAGAAAAGCTGCTGCAGATTCAATTGGGAATTTCTATTTCAGATAGCTGGTAGTCTCGCCGCTTGTACCGCGTGTGGGTAGTCTCGCGTGCGTGGGCGGCTGATCCCTTCTCCAGGGCTAGTGGGCTGCTGGTAGGCCTGTTGGTCAGATAGGCATGTACACTAGTATTTCTGCCATATATATAAGTATAACTATACGTAGGAGTATATGAACTTTTTTGCACAAAATTTTGGGTGTACATCTGTACACCCATGAACCAAGCTGGATCCGCCCCTGCCTGGGATGCCCATATCGAACGAGAGCATGGAGCGACAGAAATGGCAGGGGTGAGTTTAATGATCTTAGAGTTTGGTTGTTGATTTCCTTTGCATGTCAATGAGGGAGTTAAACGTGAGCCCATGCTCACAGGCATGGCAGGGGTGATCAGCACTTGCGCCGAAACTAGTACTGTCGATCTGTCATACGTGCATGTGCGCCATTTATGCCCTAGCTCTGCGGCCCATTCATTGCGTTGGCTGTTCCATATGCCCTCTCTTCCTGTTTTCCATCGTACTTTGGCGGTTTCGCCGGTATACGGTCACCGTGTGTGCAAGTTGTGAACAATTCCTAAATTTAGCAACAATACGAGTATTGGTGGTCGACACGAAGCTGGGGCCAGCAGTGGGCTTCTCCACCAAGAGGGACACGGGCCCGTGGAGACCGACGCGCAAACTCTACGGGGTTCTCTCTTCTTCTTCTATTTTTTTGTTTTTGAAAGATCGTCCTGCAAATTCTAGGTGCCGGTGCAGGTATATGCAAACGCCCGGGCCTCGTGGAGACATTCTCTTTTAGGCCGCAACATGGCGAAAAGTATATATAGACGCTCTCAGACTATTCATAATGGAAGTAACATAGATAGTAACATTACACATATATATTACTATCCATTATGGCTATTCTCAATTGATGACACATACTACTTGCCTTTGTATTGTTGTATGGTGATAAGCTATGGCTCTTGGGACTGTGCAATTCAGGAACGATGAGTCCGCCATAAAAATGCCATGCATGTGCTGGGGCGGAGCCGGGGGGGGACGAGCAGGGGCCTGGCCCCCTCCCCCAAATGATCGACAATTTTAGTAGGAGCGACGAGTAATTACCAACGAGATTAGATCAATATATGTACTCGGCCCTTCTAATACTCGAATCCTGGCTCTGCCACTGTATGCATGTGCGCCATTGATGTCGTAGCTCTGGGGGTGCATTCATTTCATTGGGTTGGCTGTTCCATACTCCTATGTTTTTGCCATATCTAGTCCCTGTTGAGCATTATTACGGCATCTTTAACGTTGGAACCTCGAAAGCCTCTAAATATCTAGACCGTATGATTTGTTATCCAACGGGGAACATCAAATGTGCATATGAAGTTGTCATGCTCGGGTGACCAAAGTGAGCTCGCGATGCATGTTCCAGTATCGTTGACGAATATTGTTCGGTTTAAAATTTCACAGACCGGAGGCAAAATTGTAGTATGTTTGGGGAGTCCGAACACACTATGGACGAGTCTTGGCCCCATCACTAGCCCATTTCTTCCCTCTCCCTCCCTTCTCTCTCCTTTCTCCATTGAACAAGGGGTGTACTCCCATGTTCTTAAATATATGTCTTTCTAAAGATTTTAATAAGTGACTACATACAAAACAAAATGAGTGAATATATATACTCTAAAATATGCCTATATACATCTATATGTACTAATTTATTTAAAATAATCTCTAAAAGGACATATATTTAGAAACGGAGGGCCTATGAGCATCTCCCGCCGCGTCCCCAACAAGGCCCCCAGTCGATTTTTCAGCCGCCGACGCCGAAAAATCGGCTCAGTCACGCCCCCAAAGATCCTTTTTTCGCCGGCTCGGGCCGAAATTGGCGCCGACGGACCCAGGCCGAACCCGGGGCGTTGAGGGGCGCTTGGGGGCGTCGGCCGAATCGTTTTTGGCGAGAAAATCGGCGGGCCCTCCTTGGCAGCGACTCGACTCTTCTCGTCGCTTTGTCGTCCTCATCGCCTCGGTTCCCCCGGCGGAATCAATGCCAAAGCTGTCGCGCGCTGCCGCGCCGGTCAGCCTCCTCCATTGATGCTTCACCGGCGGCGCAGTGAAGACTGGACGGCGCGCGTCCCTCGCCCGCCACGCGAACACACGGCGGCCACGCGAGCGCCGCCTATATAAACCGACCCCTCCCGCACCGGTGACGCACAGACTCTCCACCGCCGACGCCCTCGTTCCTCGACGCACCCGTTCCTCCCTCTCTTCTCGCCGTTTCCAGTTCACCCAATGACCGAGCGCTTTCCAGGCAACGGAGCGGCGGCGAACGGCTTCGGCCGCCGCCACCTTCACGAGGACGAAGCTCGGCTTCTCTATGAGGCCGAGTACCCGATCCCGTCGGACATGCGGGTGCCCGGGGCGTGGAGGATCAGCGCCGGCGGGGTCCCGGTGCCACCGCCGCCCACCGGGGCGGTGCGTTGTGCAGAGATCGCCCGTAGCCGTGCCTCTCTGCTGCAGGCGGCGAGGAAAGGGGCGAGGTACATCCCCGACAGCCTGCTGTGGGAGTAGTACTTCCGTCGCCGCCACGCCGAGCAGCTCGAGGCCACCAACGGCGTCGTGCTCTCCAGAAGGCTCAACTCTGACGGCTGCCGCCGATGGTAGGGCGTGCCCGGCCGCACGCTGGAGGCCGTCCTCGAGTACATCGAGGGCGGCAACACGCCCAGGCTGGAGTACCCCGCTCCCCCTCCTTCTCCCGTCGACGTGGGAGCTCGTGGACGCCGAGACGCATGGACCCGGCGTCCTCCTCCTCGCCCGACCGCTCGTCCGGCTCTCCCTCCCTGCTCCCCGTCAAGACGGAGCCCCAGGACACGCCGATTAGCCAGCACACCCACAGCTCCGGCGTCTGCATCGCCGAGTCCTCCCCCACCTCTGCCAGGCTCGTCAGGCCGAAGGTGGAGCCCGGCCTCCCTGCGGAGTACGAGGTCATAGTCCGGCGCGGCTTCTCCGACGAGGACGCCCTAAAGTGGGCGCGGGATGACTACCTCCGCGGCGAGATGGTCCGGCAGCGTCGAGCCCTGGAGGAGATAGCCGCCCGCCAGCGTGGGCGCGAGGACGAGAACGCACTAGTGCAGAACCGGGCAATAGCACCGGTTCGTAAGGCCCTTTAGTGCCGGTTTAGGAACCGGCACTAAAGTTTGGGCACTAAAGCCCCCCCCCCCCTTTAGTACCGGTTCAGCACGAACCGGTGCTAAAGGGAAACCACGTGGCACGAGCCAGCTCCGGGGGCCGGGAGCCCTTTAGTACCGGTTGGTAACACCAACCGGTACTAAATGGTTGTGGGTTTTTGTTTTATTTTGTATTTTTCAATTAAATTTGTGTTATCAATTTAATTTAGGATTGTTTTACGTCATAATGAGTTGTAGTCGTCATCATCATCATCATCATCGCATATTAATAAATAAATAAACTCTAGCTAGCTAAAAATCATCATAGTCGTTTAATTACCACTATTTAATCATCATAGTCATTACCGCTAGCTATCTAATCATCATCAACGCTGGCTAGCTTAAAGAGGAAACATTCACTTTGTAATAGAAGCAAAGATATCATCAAGTTCAATATAATCATCACCAACATCAAAGTTCAGGACACGGACATGAGACAGGTACTAATTAAGAGCATGAACTAGTAGCTACTGATCCTGCTGCTCCCTCTCAGGTAGAATAGCATAGAACATGTATAGCTTTCCTGATTCATCGTACTGGAGCATGTAGATGAATCTGTCTCCTAATCTTGGGTTGCGCTTCTCCTTGCTGCCCCCTAGTACTTCTCTGCGATCGTTAACAATTTTGCTCCAATCTTTCACTATTAAGCATTCTTCGCTTTCAGAAATCCTGAATGCACTCATGTGCAATGTAGGAAATCTTGGTCGTAAGCTAACCATTGACATGCGACCTTTTGTCTCGATCCACTGAGGCACAACTGTCATCAAAAGTCCCTGTTGAAGAAGATCGTATAGTAATTAATATACTAAGCAATGAAAGTTTAGCTTCAAAAATAATGTATGCAAAAGATGCACTAATTAAGGACAAATATTTAAAATCTTACCATCTTTCGATTATAGATGTGACCATAGTTCAATACGATCACCATTGGTCGCACGTTTTGAGTACTAACATTTCTAAGTTCAGGAAAAAAATTTGTCTTGACAGTATTAAGATCCTCAAGCCATGAAACATAATGACTTATCTCCTCGCAGTTTAGTTGAGCCCCGGGGCAGTAGTATGTCCTGTCTACCAAGCGCCGGACATGTTTGCTTGAACCGAAATAAGCTGACAATACAAATTAGTTGTCAATTATTTTTGAGTAAACTGTATCAAAGACATAAACATATGCATGCATGATTGAGAAAAACTCACCAAATGGTACAACTGGAGGCGTTTGCACATCGATCCAGATATCTATATTACCTTCAATATCATCTTCCGGACGAATATCAAAGGTGATAACCATATCAGGCTCAAATGCATAAGCCTTGCATAGTGCTTGCCAAGTTTTGCATTCAAAATGGGTGTATGTGTCTGCATTATATAATTTAACGTTGAAAGTATACCCATGCTCCGTCTTCAAGTAAACTCTCTTTACCTCCATATCATCTATAGCACTAAAACCTATCTTATCCAAGACAAAAATTCTTGCATGGCAAGGGATGCGCTAGTAGAATAGTGAAAATTTAAAATTATAAGTTGAAGCAAATGAAGCATAAGTTTTGCATTCAAATAATAATTGACAAAATGACTTACTGTATCAATTTCGAATGTCTCATCCAGCTTGATGCTGAAGCGCCTACCATCAACAAGGAAATTTTTGTCGCACAGGCCGCGCTGGTCTTCACAGTGTTCGCACATAATGAAATCTTTTTCGTCGTCAGATGACATTTCCTATGTTCATATAGGTGAAACATTAAACACATATATCTAGCCAAATATATATTCATCTAACATTTGACATTAATATATCTAACTATATATTCAATTGACATTACTATATATTTAACTTTTCTATCTAATTCATCTAACATTCGACATTAATCTAACATTTATATAAACTCAAAATATATAAAAAATTAAATAAACTGAAAAACTCATTAACAAATAATATTTTAATTAGATCATCAAATCTCAAATACCTAAATTTTCTTAATAGAAATAAACTAGTTATATTAATTATTGAACTAGTTCAAATCTCATATACCTAAATTTTCTTACTAAAAATAAACTAGTTATATTAATTATTGAACTAGTTCAAATCTCATATACCTAAATTTTCTTACTAAAAATAAACTAGTTATATTAATTATTGAACTAGTTCAAATCTCATATACGTAAATTTTCTTACTAAATTTTCTCATATACCTATCTAGCTAACTAATTCATCTAACATTCGACATTAATCTAACATTCGATCATCTAATTAACTTTTCTAAAAAACAGAAAATAAGTTAAAAAATGTGTGTGTGTGTGTGTATGTGTGTATACGTATATGTGTGTACGTATGTGTGTGTATGCGTGTGTGGTATATGTGTGTGTGTGCGGCCCCGTACGCCGTCGCCCTGTACGTACGAGCGGGGGCGCCGGCGTACGGGGCGGGGGCGGCGGCGTACGGGGCGGGGGCGCCGGCGTTGGGGCGGCGGTGGGGACGGACGGCGGCGCGCGGCGTTCGGGGCGGACGGCGGCGCGGCGGCCGGCTACGCGCGAGGAGAGAGCGAGATATACGTACGGACGGCGGCGCGGGACGACGACGGGATCGCGGCGCGGGACGACGGCGGCGCGCGGCGTTCGGGGCGGCGGCGGGGACGACGACGACGGGCGACGGGCGGCGACGATGGGAGCGGCGCGCGAGAGGTTGACGAAAGAAGTGGGGAGATGTAACTGAAATTTCGTAAGTGCTGTATATATAGAGTGAGCCTTTAGTACCGGCTGAAGCCACCAACCGGTACTAAAGGCCTACTTTGGCCAGGCAAAGAGGCGGGAAGAGCAGGCCTTTAGTACCGGGTGGTGGATCCAACCGGTACTAAAGGATGGTCTTTAGTACCGGTTGGAGGCACCAACCGGTACTAAAGGCCTTGCGATGGCACCCCAAAGTTTAGTCCCACCTCGCCCGGCGAAGGGCAGCCGCACTGGTTTATAAACCCAGCCGCGGCTACCTCTTCGAACTCCTCTACAAAGCAGGCTTCTGGGCCTAATTATTAGGGCGCGCTGCCCTGTGAGTCTGCTGGCCCTTCTGGGCCTGCATTTGCACACCCTAGGTCTGGCAGGCCCACTGGACAGCACGCCAACAAATTTTTTATATAGTTTTTTCTTTTCTGCATTACTTATTTTCTTTTATTTATTTTTAAGTAGTTTTTTATATAGTTTTTTCTTTTCTGCATTATATGCGGGTGACCTAAAGTTTTTTATGTAGTTTTTTATATAGTTTTATATAGTTTGTACACGAAGTGCGTCCAGTTTTTGCCGTGACCCTCTCTACTCTTTCGCGCATGCTATGCGGGTGATATGATGATACCATGCCAAGTTTCAACATTTTCAGGATTCATTTTGTAGTGATTTTCAATTTCACGGTCATTTAGCTCTCTAAACAATTAGGTAAATGACCGAAAAACAATAAATGATGTCAGAACATGTTGGAAATTGATGACGCCGCTTTAAATGCTGCATACTGAACACAAAAGAAATCCGGAGTTCAAATAAGTTTAAAAACATTGAAGTGGCCATGTAACAGATGAGGTCTCGTCCGAAACCCTGATACTCGGAAAGAGTTTGTCCAGTTTGTACACGAAGTGCGTCCAGTTTTTGCCGTGACCCTCTCTACTTTTTCGCGCATGCTATGCGGGTGATATGATGATACCATGCCAAGTTTCAACATTTTCAGGATTCATTTTGTAATGATTTTCAATTTCACGGTCATTTAGCTCTCTAAACAATTAGGTAAATGACTGAAAAACAACAAATGATGTCAGAACATGTTGGAAATTGATGACGTCGCTTTAAATGCTGCATACTGAACACAAAAGAAGTCCGGAGTTCAAATAAGTTTAAAAAACATTGAAGTGGCCATGTAACAGATGAGGTCTCGTCCGAAACCCTGATACTCGGAAAGAGTTTGTCCAGTTTGTACACGAAGTGCGTCCAGTTTTTGCCGTGACCCTCTCTACTTTTTCGCGCATGCTATGCGGGTGATATGATGATACCATGCCAAGTTTCAACATTTTCAGGATTCATTTTGTAGTGATTTTCAATTTCACGGTCATTTAGCTCTCTAAACAATTAGGTAAATGACCGAAAAACAACAAATGATGTCAGAACATGTTGGAAATTGATGACGTCGCTTTAAATGCTGCATACTGAACACAAAAGAAGTCCGGAGTTCAAATAAGTTTAAAAAACATTGAAGTGGCCATGTAACAGATGAGGTCTCGTCCGAAACCCTGATACTCGGAAAGAGTTTGTCCAGTTTGTACACGAAGTGCGTCCAATTTTTGCCGTGACCCTCTCTACTCTTTCGCGCATGCTATGCGGGTGATATGATGATACCATGCCAAGTTTCAGCATTTTTAGGATTTATTTTGTAGTGATTTTCAATTTTACGGCCATTTAGCTCTCTAAACAATTAGGTAAATGACCGAAAAACAACAAATGATGTCAGAACATGTTGGAAATTGATGACGTCGCTTTGAATGCTGCATACTGAACACAAAAGAAGTCAGGAGTTTAAATAAGTTATTAAAAATAAAAAAGAGGTGCAATGCTGGTTAATTTGCTTCAAGCCATTCGGAATAGTGTAGACTGCACTGCACATAGCTCAGTGCAATCTATGCTATTCCGCAAGGCTTGAAGCTAATCAACATGTAGGTGATCATTGCAACTCTTCGTCATTGTCTGTGCACTCACGGCTTATAAACCGCTCATACTGTCTCTCTCTTGGCGAGATGGGACTAAAAATCAGCTTACAAAGATACTCTAGTACCGGTTCATGGCATGAACCGGTACTAAAGGTCTTCGTGGGGGCCCCAGACTGACCATAGCCTGACACAGCCTCATTAGTACCGGTTCGTGGCATGAACCGGTACTAAAGGTTATCCACGAACCGGTACTAATGATGCCCGCCCGCCTAGCCGTTGGAACCGGCACTAATGGCCACATTAGTGCCGGCTCAAATACAAACCGGCACTAATGTGCTTCACGTTTGACCCTTTTTCTACTAGTGACGTCGTGGTGATCCTCGACGGTGACGAGGACGAGGACGCCCCCGGACCGTCCAACCCGCCGCGCGTCAGCGACCCTGGGCAGGGGAGCAGCAGGACGGTGGCCGCAGAGGAGGCGACGACACGTAGAGCTTCAAGGGCGGCGAGGGCGACAGCGGGTCTAGTAGTGTCTTTTTTTTTTCTTCTTTCATAAAATATTTTAAATATGTTATGAACTCGCTGACGTTTGGTTGAATTTGCGTTATGTTTGTGCCAGATTTTGTTTTTCAAAAAAAACATGGACCCGGCGACTAGGGATTATCACGTCCCCAACATGCGGTTTAGCGCCGGTATGCCCTCGGGCGGCGATTTTTAGCGCCTATGCATCGGGTTGCATGGCAGCCCCACTATCCTTTCATTTCCTTCTATATATAGACAGGCAGCGTGTGTGCAAGTACAGAATCATTCACAAATCCAGCAAAATACGAGTGTTTGTGATCGATGGCGAAGCTGGGGCTAGCAGTAGGCACGTCGGCGAAGTTCTCCTGCTTCTTCTTCTCCGACAAGAGCGACGCGGGCTCGGGGAGAGCCACGCGCCTCGGACGGATCCTCTGTCCTGCAAATCCTAGGTGCAGGTATGTCCATCCAAGTGTACAACTCGCGAGCTGTAACTTTGCTCCTACTCCTGTAGTGTATGCACTAACTAATTAACTTTGCTGGGGCCAGTTTGGCGAGGAGATGGACCGCGGCCGCGGCCGCGACGGTGGAGGCCCCGCCGGGAAGCATCGACATGGGGTGCGCGCCGGTGCCGCGGGAGCAGGTGGAGATCGTGCATTCGCTGAACGGCTGGGTGGCGGAGAACATGCTCCCGCTGCTCAACCCGGTGGAGTCCTCGTGGCAGCCGCACGACTTCCTGCCGTGCTCCGCCGCGACGCCCGGCGCGTCGGAGGAGGAGGCTCTGTCCGCCTTCATGGACGGCGTGGCTGCGCTGCGCGCGGGAGCCGCCGGCGTGCCCGACGAGGTCCTGGTCTGCCTGGTGGGCAACATGGTGACGGAGGAGGCGCTGCCGTCGTACCAGAGCATGGGGAACCGCACGGAGGGCATCGCGGACGACACCGGGGCCAGCAGCCTCCCCTGGGCGCAGTGGATCCGCGGCTGGACGGCCGAGGAGAACCGCCACGGCGACCTCCTCAACCGCTACCTCTACCTCTCCGGCCGCGTCGACATGCGCCAGGTCGAGACCACCGTCCACCACCTCCTCCGCAACGGCATGGTATGCACATTGTAAACACAGTTGCACCATACGTACTCAGTACACAAAGTCAAGCGCACTCATTATTGTTTTGCTGTGAAGGAGATGCTGGTGCCCAAGAGCCCGTACCACAGCGTGATCTACGGCGCGTTCCAGGAGCGGGCGACCTTCGTCTCCCACGTGCACACGGCGAGGCTCGCCGGGCAGCACGGCGACCAGGCGCTCGCCAAGATCTGCGGCGTGATTGCCGCCGACGAGAAGAGGCACGAGGCGGGCTACACCAGGGTGTGCGCCAAGCTCTTCGAGGTGGACCCCGACGGCATGGTGCGCGCGCTGGCGCACGTCATGCGCGGCAAGGTCACCATGCCGGGACTGCTCATGTCCGACGGCCGCGACGCCGCCAGTGGCGAGAACAGCCTGTTCGAGCGGTTCTCCGCCGTGGCGCAGAGTGCCGGCGTGTACACGGCGAGGGACTACGGCGATCTGGTGGAGCACTTCGTGCGCAGGTGGCGGGTGGCGGAGCTCGCCGGACTCTCTGGAGAGGGCCGCCGGGCGCAGGAGTACGTGTGCGGGCTGCCGCCCAAGATCCGGAGGATGGAGGAGCTGGCACACCAAAGGGCGGCCCGTAGCGAGCTCAGGCCGGCCCGCTTCAGTTGGATCTTCGATAGGCACGTCATGGTGGGCTGAAGCATGGGCTTCTTTGCCTTACGTAGGCTACGCATATGTTTGGTTAGATTCCCCTCCGGAGCGTTTATGTATTTCCTGTAAACGTTGATCTTATGCAATAAAGCACCATTCAAAATAACCCAGGAGATGAATGACATGTTGAATGCTCCTTACACTCAAAAGAAGTAAAAACAACACTCTTCCAAATGTTCCCTACTAAGTCACCGGGTCCGGATGGTTTTCCGGCCCATTTCTTTCAGCGACATTGGAAGATTTGTGGGGATGATGTTACCAAAGTAGTTCTTGACATTATGGAGGGGAAGGAGTCAGCAAAAAGCATCAATGAGACCATCTTGGTGCTGATCCCAAAGGTGAAAATCCCCACTCTGTTATCACAATTCCGGCCTATCAGCCTTTGCAACGTCCTCTATAAAATTGCTTTAAAAAGTAATTTTCAACCGTCTAAAAATTATTTTGCCTGAGATTATTTTTGAGAAGCAGTCAACATTTGTGCCAGGGAGACTCATTACTGATAATACTGTGACTGCTTATAAGTCCTTACATTTCATGAAGAGAAACAAGGCCAAGAAACACCAATCATGTGCATAAGTATCTTTCTGGGTAATGTCTGACTGCCGCCCCACACAAAAAAGAAAGCGTTGGAGGGAGGCATCTTTGCAGTACAATTTGTGTGCGAGCCATCAGCCATATGAGAAACATCGCATGCACCGTAACGTCTCTCTCTCTCATCATTTTCTCTCAGTTATATCACTCTAGTGTAGGATTACGAACGTTTATAGACCCAATCATTTTATAGCCAGACATAAGTGAGCTGCCGATCATCGTCAAGATGGATTCTTCAGTTGCGGTTTCAATGGTACAAAGCAAGGAGGAGGACAGATCAGTTTATGCTTCCATCGTTAAGGAAATAAAGTACCTTCGAGGACTTAGATTATGTAGTATTACTCATGTACCTCGTTCCCATAATCGAGCTAGTGATTGTTTTGAAGGAAATATGCCCTTGATACGTCTCCGTCGTATCTACTTTTCGAAATACTTTTGCCCTTGTTTTGGACTCTAACTTGCATGATTTGAATGGAACTAACCCGGACTGACGCTGTTTTCAGCAAAATTGTCATGGTGTTATTTTTGTGCAGAAATAAAACTTCTCGAAATGACCTGAAAATCAACGGAGAATTATTTTGGAATATATAAAAAATACTGGAAGAAGAATTCATGTCAGGGGGGCCTCCACCAGTCCACGAGGGTGGGGGCGCGCCCTACCCCCTAGGCGCGCCCCCTGCCTCGTGGGCCCCCTGACACTCCACCGACCTCAACCCTGACTCCATATATTCACTTTCGGGGAGAAAAAAACAAGGGAGAAGAATTCATCGCGTTTTACGATACGGAGCCGCCGCCAAGCCTTAAACTCTCTCGGGAGGGCTGATCTGGAGTCCGTTCGGGGCTCCAGAGAGGGGATTCCGTCGCCATCGTCATCATCAACCTTCCTCCATCACCAATTTCATGATACTCACCGCCGTGTGTGAGTAATTCCATCGTAGGCTTGTTGGACGGTGATGGATTGGATGAGATTTATCATGTAATCGAGTTAGTTTTGTTAGGGTTTAATCCCTAGTATCCACTATGTTCTGAGATTGATGTTGCTATGACTTTGCTATGCTTAATGCTTGTCACTGGGGCCCGAGTGCCATGATTTAAGATCTGAACCTATTATGTTTTCATCAATATATGAGAATTCTCGATCCTATCTTGCAAGTATATAGTCACCTACTATGTGTTATGATCCGGCAACCCCGAAGTGACAATAATCAGGACCACTCCCGGTGATGACCGTAGTTTGAGGAGTTCATGTATTCACTATGTGTTAATGCTTTGATCCGGTACTCTATTAAAAGGAGACCTTAATATCCCTTAGTTTCCAATAGGACCCCGTTGCCACGGGAGGGTAGGACAAAAGATGTCATGCAAGTTCTTTTCCATAAGAATGTATGACTATATTCGGAATACATGCCTACATTACATTGATGAAGTGGAGCTAGTTCTGTGTCACCCTAGGTTATGATTATTACATGATCGATCGCATCCGGCATAATTCTCTATCACCGATCCATTGCCTACGAGCTTTCCATACATTGTTCTTCGCTTATTTACTTTTTCGTTGCTATTGTTATCATCACTACAAAACACCAAAAATATTACTTTTGCTACCGTTACCTTTTACCACCGTTACCACTACTATCGTATTACTTTGCTACTAAACACTTTGCCGCAGATATTAAGTTTCCAAGTGTGGTTGAATTGACAACTCAGCTGCTAATACTTGAGAATATTCTTTGGCCCCCCTTGTGTCGAATCAATAAATTTGGGTTGAATACTCTACCCTCGAAAACTGTTGCGATCCCCTATACTTGTGGGTTACCAAGACTATTTTCTGGCGCCGTTGCCAGGGAGCATAGCTCTATTCTTTGAGTCACTTGGGATTTATATCTGCTTATCATTATGAAGAACTTGAAAGATCCAAGAACCAAGATTTATCCCTCAACTACGAGGGAAGGTAAGGAACTGCTATCTAGCTCTGCAGTTGATTCACCTTCTGTTTTGAGTAAGCTTGCGACACCTAAACTTGCTTCTGCTATTAATTCTGATATGTCGCATGTTATTGATGATGCCACTTCTACTATGCATGATACTTATGATGAAACTACTTCTATGCTTAATACTACTGTGCCACTTGGTGAATTTCTTGATGAACAACTTGCTAGGGCTAGAGAGAATGAAATTATTGAAACTGATAATATTGATGAAAGTGATGATGAAGATTCTCCCCCTAGATATGAATTACCTGTTGTGCGTGAGGGCCATGTTATGGATGAAGAAACTGCTAGACTTTCTTGCTTGCAATGATAGGATGAGAATGGTCAAATCGGGACAATGGATGGCTGAGGAAACTGATGGTGTGAGAGGCCTCGGTTTAGGCTCAGTTTTACTGTCCTTAATTAGTTAAGCTAAAACAAAAAACTTTGAATGCTAGAATGAAATATGATCCTGCTTATGCTACTTCACCTATCTTTGTTACTGATAAGTATTATGAATTCTCTATCGACCCTGATATATTTACTTTGGTTGAATATGATCCTTTCTATGGCTATGAATCTGAAACTGTTGTGGCACATCTTACTAAATTAAATGATATAGTCACCCTGTTCACTAATGACGAGAAAACTCGCTATTATTATATCCTTCAATTATTTTCGTTCTCATTAAAGGGTGATGCTAAGATATGGTTTAATTATCTTGATCCTGGTAGTGTGCGTAGTCCGCAGGATATGACTTATTACTTCTCTGCTAAATATTTTCCCGCTCATAAGAAACAAGCTGCTTTAAGAGAAATATATAATTTTGTGGAAATTGAAGAAGAGAGTCTCCCACAAGCTTGGGGGAGGCTTCTCCAATTACTTAATGCTTTGCCTGATCATCATCTTAAGAAAAATGAAATACTTGATATCTTTTATAATGGAATAACTGATGCTTCCAGAGACCACCTGGATAGTTGTGCTGGTTGTGTTTTCAGGGAAAGAACACCAGATGAAGCTGAAATTCTATTGAATATTATGTTGACTAATGAAAATAATTGGACACTTCCTAATCCAATTCCTGATCCAATTCCTGAACCAACTCCTAAGCCAACTCCGAAGAAAAGGGGTATTCTATTTCTCATTCCTGAAGATATGCAACAGGCAAAGAAATCTATGAAAGAAAAAGGTATTAAAGCTGAAGATGTTAAGAATTTACCTCCTATTGAAGAAATACATGGTCTTAATTTACCGCCTGTTGAAGAAATACATGGTCTTGATACCCGACACAGGTAGTAAAGGTAAATTCTATCTATAGATATGATAAAGCTGAAATCCCATTTACTAAGTTTGCTAGCCCATGCTTAGATGAGTTTGATAACTTTATGGTTAAGCAAGAAAACTTCAATGCTTATTTTTGTAGAGAATTAAAATGCAATGCTGATATGCTTGAACACTTGGGTGATTATATGGCTAATATTAGAGGTGAACTAAAACTTATTAGTAAACATGCTTCTATGGTTACCACTCAAGTAGAACAAGTACTTAAAGCTCAGAATGATTTGCTCAATGAATTGAATAGTAAGAAAAATGATAATGCTATTAGAGTTATGACTAGAGGTGGTAAAATGACTCAGGAACCTTTGTATCATGAGGGCCATCCTAAGAGAATTGAGCAAGATTCTCAGAGAACTAATATTGATGCACCTAGTCCTTCTAAAAGGAAGAAAAAGAAAAATGATGGGACTTTGCATGCTTCTAGTGAACCTGTTATTGACACACCTGAGAATCATAATGATATCTCTATTTATGATGCTGAAACACAATCTGGTAATGAGCATGAACCTAGTGATAATGTTAATAATGATGTTCATGTTGATGCTCAACCTAGTAATGACAATGAAGTAGAGATTCAACCTGCTGTTAATCTTGATAACCCACAATCAAAGAATCAACGTTATGATAAGAGAGACTACGTTGCTAGGAAGCATGGTAAAGAAAGAGAACCATGGGTTCAGAAACCCATGCCTTTTCCTCCTAAACCATCCAAGAAAAAGGATGATGAGGATTTTGAGCGCTTTGCTGAAATGATTAGACCTATCTTTTTGCGTATGCGTTTGACTGATATGCTTAAAATGAATCCTTATGCTAAGTACATGAAAGATATTGTTACTAATAAAAGAAAGATACCGGTAGCTGAAATTTCTACCATGCTTGCTAATTATACTTCTAAGGGTGGAATACCTAAGAAACTAGGAGATCCCGGAGTACCAACTATATATACCATGCTCCATTAAAAGAAACTATGTTAAAACTGCTTTATGTGATCTTGGAGCCGGTGTTAGTGTTATGCCTCTCTCTTTATATCGTAGACTTGATTTGAATAAGTTGACACCTACTGAAATATCTTTGCAAATGGCTGATAAATCAACTGCTATACCTGTCGGTATTTGTGAGGATGTGCCTGTTGTGGTTGCAAACGTTACTATTTTAACGGACTTTGTTATTCTTGATATTCCCGAGGACTATAGTATGTCTATTATTCTTGGAAGACCCTTTTTGAATACTGCAGGGGCTGTTATTGATTGCACCAAAGGCAATGTCACTTTTCATGTTAATGGTAATGAGCATACGGTACACTTCCCGAGGAAACAACCTCAAGTCCACAGTATCAATTCTATTGGAAAAATTCCATTGATTATTTTTGGAGGTTTTGAATTTCCTCTTCCTATTGTCAAGAAGAAATATGATATTCTTATTGTTGGAGATGTGCATATCCCCATTGAGGTAACCTAGTGTTATTCGAAAATTCTTCGATTCCATGTTATTCGGAATGAGTTTGTTAACAAGACCTGATCAACCGTGTTAGTGGATTCCTTTTGATGAGCATGAGATGGATGCATTTAGAAAACACAACTCTCTATGCCCTTTTTTACTTTCTGTTATTTTTATTGAAATAAAGCAAAAATAGTAATTTATGTCTGTTTTCTGAATTATCCATGCAATAAAAAATGCCCCGAAAATAAAAGTTCTCCAAATGCCCTGAAATTTAAATATGATTTTTTGGAATATTTGAGAATATCTGGCACTGAGAACACAGTAGGGGAGCAAGCACCTGGCCACGAGGGTGGAGGGCGCGCCCTACCCCCCTAGGCGCGCCCCCTGCCTCGTGGGCCCACGGTGGCTCCCCTCCACTTATTCCAGCTACCACACACTCCTTCTTCCTCCCACAAACATCACTAACCAGCTCAAACCCGAGTCCAAGCTCATTTTGCTGCCATTTTCGATCTCCTTGCTCAAAGCTCCATTCACAAAACTGCTTTGGGGGATTGTTCCTTGGTATGTGACTCCTCCAATGGTCCAATTAGTTTTTGTTCCAGTGCTTTATTCATTGCATATTTTTGTTGCTTAGGTGACCCTGTTCTTAAGCTTGCATGTCAAATTTATATGGTCAAAAGTAGTTTTGATGCATGATATTGCCTCTAGGCACTTGTAGGAGCAGTTGCTATCAATTTTGTTGAGTTTGGTTCACTTTTATTTTGAAGTTACTAAAAATTTCAGAAATTTTCAAAAAAAGATGAAGAGATTTTTGAGGGGCTCATCGAGCCGAAGCTCGAAGGATAAGCAAAGTGAGGAAGATAAGAGGCCCAAATATAATCTTCCTCGCACCGCGGAGGTTCGGCCATGTGAATGGACTTGTGTTGATTTCTTGAGAGCAGCCGAGATTTATGATGATTTCTATGAATTGGCTGAGAATGCAGGCCTCACCACCTTCCTCCACGACCAATGCGAATAGTATCTCTTAATCACCAATATCTTTGTGCAAAACTTTCATTTCCATGCTAGGAGCTCACCACCTACGGTGGAATTTTATTTATATGATGAGCATAGGGCGATGTCACTTCATGATTTTTGTCGGGTTTGTTTGATCCCTTTCGAGGGCAGCGTAGGGGAACCACATCGTGACGATGTGGATGGGTTTATTGATACCATTGTTGTAGGGGAAACCAGGAAGGTTTCCTATGCACGAATTACTAGCATACATTTTCCTATTCTATGTTACTTTGCTATATTTGCTAGTAGATGCTTAATTGGGCGCGGAAACTGTGGAAACCTGAGTGCCCCTGATATTGTTATTTTGTGACATGCCTTATTTTCGTGATGACACATTCAGTATGGGCGCTATTGTTGTAAAGCGGCTAAATCTTAACCATACTAAGGCCCCCGTGCTTGGAGGCGTCTTTGCCTCGCGCCTCGCTGCACACTTTAACATACCTATTAGGCATTATGAGAAGGAAGAGAAGTTGCTGCCTCCTGTTTATCTAGATTATAAGAGTATGGTAGCACATGATTTTATTGTTAAGAATAGGGAAAAGGCTCTTAAGTATAAATTAATATTTGGTAAAAATCATCCTGAGACTATTACCTTGCCTGCTCCTTCCTTGTATGATTTATCTGCAGGCAAGTACCTTGTTCTGTTGGAGGCCATTCACGCCTACCAGAACCCAACATGAGCTACAAAGCCAGAGCCAGAACCATAATTTGATCCTCCATGACAGTCTGATTACCAGTGGGATCCGGAGGTGATTGCCAACCAGTGGCAATCCGAGGCTTCTTCACAGTACGACCCCAACTATTACTTTGGATATCCACCAGGCCAGCCGTGGCCATAGACCAACTTAGGCCAAAAGCCTAAGCTTGGGGGAGTACATATTTCTCACCGACATTACATTCATGTTCACACACTCATTGCTAATTGTCGGTGCTCATACTTTTTCATTGTATCATCCATGCTAGTTTATTTTCCTTTTTATGCTTTCTTCTTGTGTGTTTAATAAACCTTAATAAAAACAAAAAAATTAGTTGTAGCTTTTAATTAGTTTACTTTCCATGCTTGTAGTAGTAATTAAAAAGAAAACCCAAAAAGATTTCTCGTTCTTCTTCTGCTTGTTGGGAGCTTTCCCGTGTAAATAGTTTTATTTCTTTTCTTGTTCTTTGGGGGTCGAGAGGAGAAGACCATAATTAAGATGTTAAAGTGGCTCTTATATGCATTATTGTTGATCTAACAAAGAGCCCATATTACCTTGTCTTCTCTCTTAAATTGAATGCTTGCAGATTCCAGCTTAGTCCAATGCACGTGCACTGTTATTATTATCCACACTATTCGGTCGTGCAAGTGAAAGGCAATAATGATGACTATATGATGAACTTATTGAGAAAAAAGCTGGTATGAACTCGACCTCTCTTGTTTTTGTAAATATGATTAGTTCATCGTTCCTGATTCAGCCTATTATGAATAAACATGTTTGCAAATGACAATTAGAGGTTATAGTTGCTTATGCCATGCTTAATTAGCTAGGAGTTTATAATGGTTTACCTTGCGTGCCAACATGCTATTAAAATGGTTGTGATGTGGTATGATAGGGTGGTATCCTCTTTTGAACGATTCGAGTGGCTTGAGTTGGCACATGTTCACACATGTAGTTGAAACAAAATCAACATAGCCTCTACGATATTTATGTTCATGGTGCATTATATCCTACTCATGCTTGCATTCGATGTTGATTAATTTTAATGCATGTTCATGACTGTTGTCGCTCTCTAGCTGCTCGCTTCCCAGTCTTTTTCTAGCCTTCACCTGTACTAAGCGGGAATACTGGTTGTGCATCCAATTCCATAAACCCCAAAGTTATTCCATATGAGTTCACCATACCTACCTATATACGGTATCTACCTACCGTTCCAAGTAAATTTGTATGTGCCAAACTCTAAACCTTCAAATAAACATTTTGTTTTGTATGCTTGAATAGCTCATGTATCAACTAGGGTTGTCTGTATCTTCCATGTTAGGCGGGTTATTCTCAAGAGGAGTGGACTCCGCTCCTCACTCACGAGAAAATGGCTGGTCACCGGGATGCCCAGTCCCATGCTTTATGCAAATCAAATCAAAATAACTGCAAACAAAACTCCCCCGGGACTGTTGTTAGTTGGAGGCACTCGTTATTTCGAGCAAGCCATGGATTGATGCTTGTTGGTGGAGGGGGAGTATAAACTTTACCATTCTGTTTGGGAACCGCCTATAATGTGTGTAGCATGGAAGATATTACCATCTCTTGGTTGTTATGTTGACAATGAAAGTATGCCGCTCAAAATATTATTCATATCTATTTCAAAACCGAGCTCTGGCACCTCTACAAATCCCTGCTTCCCTCTGCGAAGGGACTATCCATTTACTTTTATGCCGAGTCATCGTCCTCTTATTAAAAAGCACCAGTTGGAGAGCACCACTGTCATTTGCATCCATTACTGTTAGTTTACATTGAGTATGACTTGACTGGATCTCTTTTACCATCAATTACGATGTCTAGTCAGTCCTCGATCTTTAAAGGTGCTCTGCATTTATGTTTTGCGGTCTCAGAAAGGGCTAGCGAGATACCATCTTGTTATATCATATCATGATTGTTTTGAGAAAGTGTTGTCATCCGAGATTTATTATTATTGCTCGCTAGTTGATTATGCCATTGATATGAGTAAACATGAGACCTAACTATTATTGTGAATATGGTTAGTTCATAATCTTTGCTGAAAACTTGAATGTTGGCTTTACATATTTACAACAACAAGAGCAAACAGAGTTTGTAAAAGTTTTTCTTTATCACTTTCAGTTTATCAACTGAATTGCTTGAGGACAAGAACATGTTTAAGCTTGGGGGAGTTGATACGTCTCCATCGTATCTACTTTTCCAAACACTTTTGCCCTTTTTTGGACTCTAACTTGCATGATTTGAATGGAACTAACCCGGACTGACGTTGTTTTCAACAGAATTGCCATGGTGTTATTTTTGTGCAGAAATAAAATTTCTCAGAATGACCTGAAAATCAACGGAGAATTATTTTGGAATATATAAGAAATACTGGAAGAAGAATCCACGTCATGGGGGCCTCCAGCTGTCCACGAGGGTGGGGGGCACGCCATACCCCCCTGGGCGCGCCCCCTGCCTCATGGGCCCCCTGACGCTCCACCGACCTCAACCCTGACTCCATATATTCACTTTCGGGGAGAAAAAAACAAGGGAGAAGAATTCATCGCGTTTTACGATACGGAGCCACCGCCAAGCCCTAAACTCTCTCGGGAGGGCTGATCTAGAGTCCGTTCGGGGCTCTGGAGAGGGGAATCCGTCGCCATCGTCATCATCAACCTTCCTCCATCACCAATTTCATGATGCTCACCGCCATGTGTGAGTAATTCCATCGTAGGCTTGCTAGACGGTGATGAGTTGGATGAGATTTATCATGTAATCGAGTTAGTTTTGTTAGGGTTTGATCCCTAGTATCCACTATGTTCTGAGATTGATGTTACTATGACTTTGCTATTGTTAATGCTTGTCACTAGGGCCCGAGTGCCATGATTTAAGACCTGAACCTATTATGTTTTCATCAATATATGAGAGTTCTTGATCCTATCTTGCAAGTCTATAGTCACTTACTATGTGTTATGATCCGGCAACCCCGAAGTGACAATAATCAGGACCACTCCCGGTGAGTGACCGTAGTTTGAGGAGTTCATGTATTCACCATGTGTTAATGCTTTGGTCCGGTACTCTATTAAAAGGAGGCCTTAATATCTCTTAGTTTCCAATAGGACCCCGTTGCCACGGGAGGGTAGGATAAAAGATGTCATGCAAGTTCTTTCCATAAGCATGTATGACTATATTCGGAATACATGCCTACATTACATTGATGAAGTGGAGCTAGTTCTGTGTCACCCTAGGTTATGACTGTTACATGATCGATCGCATCTGGCATAATTCTCTATCACCGATCCATTGCCTGCGAGCTTTCGATACATTGTTCTTTGCTTATTTACTTTTTCGTTGCTATTGTTATCATCACTACAAAACACCAAAAATATCACTTTTGGTACCGTTACCTTTTACCACCGTTACCACTACTATCATATTACTTTGCTACTAAACACGTTGCTGCAGATATTAAGTTTCCATGTGTGGTTGAATTGACAACTCAGCTGCTAATCCTTGAGAATATTCTTTGGCTCCCCTTGTGTCGAATCAATAAATTTGGGTTGAATACTCTACCCTCGAAAAATGTTGCGATCCCGATACTTGTGGGTTATCAGCCCTAGAGGCAATAGTAAAGTTGTTATTTATATTTCCTTATATCACGATAAGTGTTTATTATTGTGATGCCCCCGATTTAATCATACACTAATCATACACGCAAACGTGTACGATCAAGATCAGGGACTCACGGGAAGATATCACAACACAACTCTACAAATAAAATGAGTCATACAAGCATCATATTACAAGCCAGGGGCCTCGAGGGCTCGAATACAAGAGCTCGATCATAGACAAGTCAGCGGAAGCAACAATATCTGAGTACAGACATAAGATAAACAAGTTTGCCTTAAGAAGGCTAGCACAAACTGGGATACAGATCGAAAGAGGCGCAGGCCTCCTGCCTGGGATCCTCCTAACTACTCCTGGTCGTCGTCAGCGGGCAGCACGTAGTAGTAGGCACCTCCGGTGTAGTAGGAGTCGTCATCGACGGTGGCGTCTGGCTCCTGGGCTCCAACATCTGGTTGCGACAACCAGGTAGAAGGGATAGAGGGAAAAGAAGGAGAAAGCAACCGTGAGTACTCATCAAAAGTAGTCGCAAGCAAGGAGCTACACTACATATGCATGGGTATCAAATGGAATAAGGGTATCATATGTGGACTGAACTGCAGAATGCCAGAATAAAAGGGGGATAACTAATCCTGTCGAAGACTACGCTTCTGGAAGCCTTCGTCTTGCAGCATGTAGAAGAGAGTAGACTGAAGTCCTCCAAGTAGCATCGTATAGCATAATCCTACCTGATGATCCTCTCCTCGTCGCCCTGTTAGAGAGCGATCACCGGGTTATATCTGGCACTTGGAAGGGTGTGTTTTATTAAGTATCCGGTTCTAGTTGTCATAAGGTCAAGGTACAACTCCGGGTCGTCCTTTTACCGAGGGACACGGCTATTCGAATAGATAAACTTCCCTGCAGGGGTGCACCACATACCCCAACACGCTCGATCCCATTTGGCCGGACACACTTTTCTGGGTCATGCCCGGCCTCGGAAGATCAACACGTCGCAGCCCTACCTAGGCACAACAGAGAGGTCAGCACGCCAGTCTAAATCCTATGGTGCAGGGGTCTGGGCCCATCGCCCTTTGCACACCTGCACGTTGCGTACGCGGCCGGAAGCAGACCTAGCCTAGTGGCTTTCCAGTCCAATCCGGCGCGCGCCACTCAGTCGCTGACGTCATGAAGGCTTCGGCTGATACCACGATGCCGGGATACCCATAACTACTCCCGCGTAGATGGTTAGTGCGTATAGACCAAATGGCCAGACTCAGATCAAATACCCAGATCTCGTTAAGCGTGTTAAGTATCCGCGAATGCCGACCAGGGCCAGGCCCACCTCTCTCCTAGGTGATCTGAACCTGCCCTGTCGCTCCGCCACAAAGTAACAGTCGGGGGCCGTCGGGAACCCAGGGCCACCACTACCTGGATGGAACCACCTGCCCCTTCAGCCCCCATCTCCCAACAGTATCATAAGTAATGTAACAGTGTAAAGTATATAGTATATGCCCGTGATCACCTCCCGAAGTGATCACGGCCCAGTAGTATAGCATGGCAGACGGACAAGAGTGTAGGGCCACTGATGGAACACTAGCATCCTATACTAAGAAGTAGGATAGCAGGTAAAGGTAACAACAGTAGTAGCAAGGACAGGCTATGCAGCAGTATAGGATTTACGGAAAGCAGTAACATGCTACACTACTCTAATGCAAGCAGTATAGAGAAGAGTAGGCGATATCTGGTGATCAAGGGGGGGGGGGGGGGGGCTTGCCTGGTTGCTCTGGCAAGAGAGAGGGGTCGTCAACTCCGTAGTCGTACTGGGTAGCAGCGGCGTCGGTCTCGGTGTCTATCGAGAGAAGAGGGGGGAGAAACAATAAATATTTAAGCAAGCATACGCATAGTGATGCATGACATGACAAGTAACGACGTTAGAGGTGCCCTAACGCGGTAGTAGGTGATACCTGTGAAGGGGGATAACATCCGGGAAAATATCCCCGGTGTTTCGCGTTTTCGAAAAAATGAATCGGAGGGGGAAAGTTGCATGTTCGCTATGCTAGGGGCGTGTGACGGATGAACGGGCTGCGTATCCGGATTCGTCTCGTCGTTCTGAGCAACTTTTATATATAAAGTTTTCCGATCCGAGCTACGGTTTATTTTCTATGAATTTCTAAAGTTTAAATTTTTTTCTAGAATTTCGGAATTTCTACCAAGTCTTAGAATCTGTTTATTGACTAGCCAATTTGTGAGGGCTATAATGGGTTATTCATAGCTCTTCTGGGGATGATTCCTATAGATGATTTACTCTACTCCAAGATTACTACCAATACATGCCATCTGATGGCATGAACAGTGCACTTAGCTAGTCCAAATACAGCCCCAAACTAGCCTAGTTAGTAATCTGTTTATTCAGTTTTCTTTGTTAACAGAAGATTCACTTTTGTCATTTTTGTAGCAATTAATCCATGCACCTAACAGACTTGTTCCAGTGAGATGAAATGGAGTTGGTCAAGTGTACAAACTATTCCCATCATTTTTATTTATTTTCGAAGTGATTTGCTGTCTATTTTGTTGATGCAAAAAGGGCTAGTCAATAAGCAGCAGCAGTACAAAGCTAGCTACCCCTACAGTAACATTCAGTTATTGTAGCGTAGTAGCAGCAGAAGTGGACGCGGCCACACTGCACGCACACACAATGCTAGGGCTAAGAGAATATTGCATTTTGTGATTTTTGTAGGATTTAATCCATGCATCAGATAAATTTGGTCCAGTGGGGTAAACTGAAGTTTGTCAAGTGTACTTCCCACACATATTATTTTTACTCATTTTAGCACTTGATTAGCTATTGTTTATGGGCTGTTCAGATAGCTAAACGGCGTAGCAGCACAAAAGCTAGCTACCGCTACAGTAACTGGATGTTACTGCAGCGGAGCAGCAGCAGAGTGTAGCGGCGCGATGCGGGTGCTAGGCAGCAGCGGCGAGCAGCAGCAAAGCAGGGGAGAGGCTGCGGGCGCGCGCGTGCGACAGCGGCAGTGGCCACGGCGCGAAGCAGCAACAGGCGAGCAGCAAGCCGCGGCGTGAGCAGCAGCGGAGGCCAGGGGCGTTGGGCGCGGGCGGCACGATCGCGGCGACTGCGGGCACGATCAAAGGCAGGGCTGGTGGGCGTGGTGACGCGCGTGTGGCGGGTCGGCGAGCGCCGTACGGGGCGGCGTTGGAGCAGTAGCAGGTGAAGTAGCACTAGACCACGGCGAGGCCGGCGCACGTGCATAGAAGCAGTCAAGCACGCACGCACGTACGCGTACGCGGCAGCTCGGACGAGCTCGGGGACGGCGACCTACGGCGCAAGAACGGGAGGGGAGAGGATGTGCTCACCGAGCAGGCACAAGGAGGCCCGTCGAGTGGCTTAGGAGCAGCAGAGGTGGCCGGTGTTGGCGACGGCGACGGCGACCGAGACGGATGGAGGTTGAGGACGGGGAAGCAGCGGGCGTCCCGGTGGCTTCCGGCTCGATCTCGCCCATGTAGTCAAAGTAGGCGACGAAGCCGGTGCCCCTGGCGCGGTCTCTGGCAGCGAGGAGGCCATCGGTGACGGCTACGCCGACGACGCGTCCATGGCGGAGATCAGGAAGGAGGGGGATCTGAGGAGGGAGGCAGGGCACAGTAGAGAGGGAGAAGGGAGAGCTAGGGTTCGTCCGTCAACGCGTCGAGGGGGGTTTTATAGACTGTCAAGGAGCCATGGATGGACGGCGCGTGGATAATCCGTCCATGGACGAACGAGCAACGGCCAGCACTCCCCTGATGAACAGGGGTTGAAGATGGGCAGCTGGCGGGCTGGGCCTGGTGGCCTGGATGCCGGTTGGGCTGAACATCCTAGGGGAAGAGGTTTTTTTTATTTGTACCTTTTCTTTTCTGTTTTTATTTTACTTGCTTTTTAGTAGTTTTTACTCAATATTAAAATGATCCCTAAATTAGTAATAGTGATTATACCACTGCCACAATTAACTTGGCACCTAAAATATAATAGTTGTAATCGTTTATCATTTTAAAAGCATTTAATTAATTGTTTCGTTTTGCTACTGTTTAAATCCATATAGTCCATTTAAGCATTTTATAAAAGGTTGATTCCTCCACCATATGTACTTCAGATTTATTTGACACAACCCGAACATTTTAGTTTTAATTTTTGAAAACTTTTGTTGTTTGCCTGATTTTTAAATTGAATTCAAATCGGTTTCGAACTAATGCGAGATTAGCCACAGTAATCAAGGTGACGTGGCATCATCAGCGGAGGGTTACTGTAGCGTAACTATTCGGGCGTCACAATTCTCCTCCACTACAAGAAATCTCGTCCCGAGATTTAAGAGGGGGACTAAGGGGGAAAGGTCTGGTTACGAAATGCTAACGAATCTTCTTAGTCTTGGTTGCTCTTCTTGAAGAGGTCGATCCATTACATTGACGTCTTCATTTCTCTGCTTCAGGTCATCATGGTGATGTCGTCCTTTTCTCGGGAACTCCAACGTACTTACGAATAGGTAAGGGGCAGCTCGGCTACGACAGAATGCTTATGAGGGAAACAATCTGGGGGTTAACCCATGAATGAGCGTAAGATTATCTCTCGAGTTGAACATATAAAATACATCGAGAGTAAGGTACGAAGGTACAACAAGAGGTTCCAAGCGGATAGATAGCTGCTCGAAGTCCGAACCAGAGTGAGAAAGGGGTTCAGAGCAGCGAGAGTAAGTATTGCGTCTGATACCAGAATAGAGCACTAGGCAGGTGGTTCGTGAATTACATACGAAGTCAAGTTCTAGGAATAACTTTGGCAATAGGGTGTATAGGAGAGTCAGGTTTCGATCCTGGGACCTGTGGGTTATGGGCCCACATGTGGGTTAAAAGTAGGAAGGGCGGTGACATCTTGCACGGTCATGATAGCAAGGCATGTCAGAGGAAAGACTATCGATTATGTCGGCAACAACCATTGGTACCAAGGAAGAGGGACGAAGAGAACCATTTTCCTACTCGTTGAACGAGGCGGACCAATAGGCAAAGTTCTCGTCCATCGGTGGTTACCGGAATGCTATCAACAAAAGTAATAGGGTCTTACTGACACGATGTACACCAAGGTCTTTACATAAGGAGAAGAATATTACTGCGTAGATCATATAGATCACAAGAAAGGTTAAACCAAACAATGGAAAGGAAAATATGATTATCATATTTAAACAGAACAATGGAAAGGAAAATGTGTTTAAACACATATTTCAAGGGTATATCCTTCCCAAGGACAAGCAGAGCATGATATCCATGACCTGATATAATGTAGAAAACTCTTTAGGTAAGGTGAGAGAAATTTCATGATATTACCCATACAGCGGTGTTTGGATAATTGAGCAGGAAACATTTAGCATTGGGCTTCAAATGTTCTTATTGAAAATCGGAGTACCACAGACATGCTTCGAGATAGCATTGACATGGTCTTCAATCAAAGGTCGGACTTTGGGTACAAGAAGGATTCATCAGGAACAACTTGTAGAATAAGTCTTACAGTTTCCACATGGAAGAATGGGTAACCTTGCTGAAAAGGAAACTATAATAATAGGGCCTTCGGCCAGGTGTGCTAGGCATGACATCACCTTACCGGGTCATATAAAGGCTAATGTTATAACTCTTGGAAATGTCCCAACCATCATATCTGACCGAGATTCAGATCCGATAGGTGTCATGATACCTCAGACTCAGGATGTCCGAGAAGAAAAGGTGCAACACAAATAGACGAAATGACATTGCAAGATACTCAGGAAATGAACTATGGGAGCGAGTTCCGAAACAAGAGTTCATCATTAAACCAAGCAGAGGATGAGGAGGTGGCTGAAGGACTCAGCGACAATCCCTTGAGATTTCCAAAAAGATGGATTTCCACAATCATGTGATCAAGGAGGTAACAGTTGTCAGGTCAAATGATATAAGGATGTATGCTCGAGGGAAACATACACAACTGAACAATGATAGAAGGGTGCACCCAGGAATCTGGACTAGGTAGCACGATCAATGTTTGAATGATGATTCAATAATCAATAGACTTAGAATGAAACCGTAGACCAATAACTTCAAGCAATAGGGTTGCTAGAAGTTTATAATTTACACATCACAGACCATTTATCGGTATTCCGGTTAGAAACAACACGGAGACCAAGAAATGAACGCAAAAGGCGAGAGATATTACTATATCAAGAATTCGCAAGAGGTGGTAAAATTACCACGACATTCTTGACATAAAAGGTGGTAACATTCCAAGGTAAAGAAGAACAAATGCTTGATAGCAAGGATCTCAAGGTATAACACAAAACACGAATAAGTTTGTGTTGAACGGAAGGCAATAAGGTGGTCGGTGATAATACAAACCATTGAGGGGCGAGGATGGTATTTCTCATTAAGAATTCGATATATATCTTGAAAGAGCTCAGGATGTTGATGATGACCATGACACATTTGTCGAGAAATTTCATGAAGATGTAATCGGTTGGCGATGACATCAAGTCAAATGATGATGCAGCGAAAGTCAAATAATACCTGAAGAAGAACTCATAAGAAGTTATGCAGTTCCGTGATAATCTAGAGATACCAGAGGAGGGTAATACTCGATGACAGGTCAAGTAGAGGTTGGCCTGGGGTATTGCTCTACAAAAGACAAGTGCTTAAACTTGCACGCAAAATGGTATTTAAAGGAGAACATGGTCGGAACCATGATTGCAAAAGGTCAGATCCCAGATATAAGATGAACTTATACCAAAGGAATAATTTAATTTAAGAGAAGCTTTAACGATAAGATCTACATCGTGTCCATGGGCATGAACACAAGTTCAAGGTCGACTCCCACTTCTCCAATGCATAACCTTTCATTCACTTCTCACTTTCGAAGAAGTTGTAGTGTTGAAATTTTATTTGGCAAAATACCAGAAGTGTATGGCTCATGAAAACTTTCGAGTTCACACAGTTTAGAGAAGGCATAGGTTCAACCCATCAGGGTATCTTAGGAGTATATACCACAAATTTCAAGAATAAATAACACAAGTTCGATAGTAGAGCATGTTTGAGAAAGCAGAGGATACAATTTACCAAAGGTATTATGTATCCGAGGAAAAGGCTCACAGACTTATTGAATATGAAGGACGCTGTCGGATAAAATCCAGCAAATGATCTGGTGGTCCTCAAGGGATCTGGTGCAAGCATCGGTACTTAACCAGAGGGAGAAACAATGCAAGGAGATCAGACTTTAGATACAACTGACTAATTCAAGGCTCATATGCAAAGGAATTATCAATTCCAAGACAAGGGATCAGAAGCAATGCTCTGATCAGGGATGGATAAGTTGAATAGCCTTAAGGGTACAATCGACAGCAATTTGATTGGTCGAGATCCAGCTCATGTTTTAAAATAATGTCTGAGCCGGAAAGATAATTTAAAAGGATCAACTGATGATTGCGTGCATTCGCACTCATGTTGAATCAATAGGATCAAAAAGACAATGCCTAAGGATACTAACGAATATTGCCAGACATATGGAAAGCATCCATAATGCAAGCAGGCAAGTATTGCAGAGCAATAAGCTACTAAGGATTTTTGGAGGATCAAATAGTATTTCGAAGACCATTGTGAAACACATGAACAACTGGGGATGAGTGGATACTCGACAAGTGCGAGGATTTAATTGAAGGGGTATTCATGTGGCAAGGAACTGCTAGGCAGTAGGCACAAAGTATTCTCGGAACAATAGAGAAGACTTCGGGGTATCTTGTAATAACAAGATCAATGGGGGATGATCGTATGAATGGCAAGTGTAAGTAGTTATCCATAAGGATTTATTGGTGGTCGGGAATAGCAAAAGTGATGGGCACAAAGTCTCGAGAGGAATAGCAAAGAGTACCTTCGGAATCTTCTGGTGTAGTAGACGATCATGCTAATAAGGTGCTCTCCAGGTGGAAGTAGTAATGAGATCCTAGAGTCAGAGTTAGTTAATTCATTTTAACCCGAATAGAAGAGAGATTAGAGCCCCAGAGTAAGGATCGAGGAGTAAAAGATCCTAATACCACCCAAACGGCGACGTGTGCCCCTAAGACACACAGCCGTGTTAGTAAAAGTTTTTGCAACGTCTAGACTCGACTTTGGCCAAGGAGTGTGGAAGGGGGATTCCTACAGGCAGTCGGCTCTGATACCAACTTGTGACGCCCCCGATTTAATCGTACACTAATCATACACGCAAACGTGTACAATCAAGATCAGGGACTCACGGGAAGATATCACAACACAACTCTACAAATAAAATGAGTCATACAAGCATCATATTACAAGCCAGGGGCCTCGAGGGCTCGAATACAAGAGCTCGATCATAGACAAGTCAGCGGAAGCAACAATATCTGAGTACAGACATAAGATAAACAAGTTTGCCTTAAGAAGGCTAGCACAAACTGGGATACAGATCGAAAGAGGCGCAGGCCTCCTGCCTGGGATCCTCCTAACTACTCCTGGTCGTCGTCAGCGGGCAGCACGTAGTAGTAGGCACCTCCGGTGTAGTAGGAGTCGTCATCGACGATGGCGTCTGGCTCCTGGGCTCCAACATCTGGTTGCGACAACCAGGTAGAAGGGATAGAGGGAAAAGAAGGAGAAAGCAACCATGAGTACTCATCCAAAGTAGTCGCAAGCAAGGAGCTACACTACATATGCATGGGTATCAAATGGAATAAGGGTATCATATGTGGACTGAACTGCAGAATGCCAGAATAAAAGGGGGATAACTAATCCTGTCGAAGACTACGCTTCTGGAAGCCTTCGTCTTGCAGCATGTAGAAGAGAGTAGACTGAAGTCCTCCAAGTAGCATCGTATAGCATAATCCTACCCGATGATCCTCTCCTCGTCGCCCTGTTAGAGAGCGATCACCGGGTTATATCTGGCACTTGGAAGGGTGTGTTTTATTAAGTATCCGGTTCTAGTTGTCATAAGGTCAAGGTACAAATCCGGGTCGTCCTTTTACCGAGGGACACGGCTATTCGAATAGATAAACTTCCCTGCAGGGGTGCACCACATACCCCAACACGCTCGATCCCATTTGGCCGGACACACTTTTCTGGGTCATGCCCGGCCTCGGAAGATCAACACGTCGCAGCCCTACCTAGGCACAACAGAGAGGTCAGCACGCCGGTCTAAATCCTATGGCGCAGGGGTCTGGGCCCATCGCCCTTTGCACACCTGCACGTTGCGTACGCGGCTGGAAGCAGACCTAGCCTAGTGGCTTTCCAGTCCAATCCGGCGCGCGCCACTCAGTCGCTGATGTCACGAAGGCTTCGGCTGATACCACGACGCCGGGATACCCATAACTACTCCCGCGTAGATGGTTAGTGCATATAGACCAAATGGCCAGACTCAGATCAAATACCCAGATCTCGTTAAGCGTGTTAAGTATCCGCGAACGCCGACCAGGGCCAGGCCCACCTCTCTCCTAGGTGATCTGAACCTGCCCTGTCGCTCCGCCACAAAGTAACAGTCGGGGGCCGTCGGGAACCCAGGCCCACCACTACCTGGATGGAACCACCTGCCCCTTCAGCCCCCATCTCCGAACAGTATCATAAGGAATGTAACAGTGTAAAGTATATAGTATATGCCCGTGATCACCTCCCGAAGTGATCACGGCCCAGTAGTATAGCATGGCAGACGGACAAGAGTGTAGGGCCACTGATGGAACACTAGCATCCTATACTAAGAAGTAGGATAGCAGGTAAAGGTAACAACAGTAGTAGCAAGGACAGGCTATGCAGCAGTATAGGATTTACGGAAAGCAGTAACATGCTACACTACTCTAATGCAAGCAGTATAGAGAAGAGTAGGCGATATCTGGTGATCAAGGGGGGGGGCTTGCCTGGTTGCTCTGGCAAGAGATAGGGGTCGTCAACTCCGTAGTCGTACTGGGTAGCAGCGGCGTCGGTCTCGGTGTCTATCGAGAGAAGAGGGGGGAGAAACAATAAATATTTAAGAAAGCATACGCATAGTGATGCATGACATGACAAGTAACGGCGTTAGAGGTGCCCTAACGCGGTAGTAGGTGATACCTGTGAAGGGGGATAACATCTGGGAAAATATCCCCGGTGTTTCGTGTTTTCGAAAAAATGAATCGGAGGGGGAAAGTTGCATGTTCGCTATGCTAGGGGCGTGTGACGGACGAACAGGCTGCGTGTCCGGATTCGTCTCGTCGTTCTGAGCAACTTTCATATATAAAGTTTTCCGATCCGAGCTACGGTTTATTTTCTATGAATTTCTAAAGTTTAAATTTTTTTCTAGAATTTCGGAATTTCTACCAAGTCTTAGAATCTGTTTATTGACTAGCCAATTTGTGAGGGCTATAATGGGTTATTCATAGCTCTTCTGGGGATGATTCCTATAGATGATTTACTCTACTCCAAGATTACTACCAATACATGCCATCTGATGGCATGAACAGTGCACTTAGCTAGTCCAAATACAGCCCCAAACTAGCCTAGTTAGTAATCTGTTTATTCAGTTTTCTTTGTTAACAGAAGATTCACTTTTGTCATTTTTGTAGCAATTAATCCATGCACCTAACAGACTTGTTCCAGTGAGATGAAATGGAGTTGGTCAAGTGTACAAACTATTCCCATCATTTTTATTTATTTTCGAAGTGATTTGCTGTCTATTTTGTTGATGCAAAAAGGGCTAGTCAATAAGCAGCAGCAGTACAAAGCTAGCTACCCCTACAGTAACATTCACTTACTGTAGCGCAGTAGCAGCAGAAGTGGACGCGGCCACACTGCACGCACACACAATGCTAGGGCTAAGAGAATATTGCATTTTGTGATTTTTGTAGGATTTAATCCATGCATCAGATAAATTTGGTCCAGTGGGGTAAACTGAAGTTTGTCAAGTGTACTTCCCACACATATTATTTTTACTCATTTTAGCACTTGATTAGCTATTGTTTATGGGCTGTTCAGAAAGCTAAACGGCGTAGCAGCACAAAAGCTAGCTACCGCTACAGTAACTGAATGTTACTGCAGCGGAGCAGCAGCAGAGTGTAGCGGCGCGACGCGGGCGCTAGGCAGCGGCGGCGAGCAGCAGCAAAGCAGGGGAGAGGCTGCGGGCGCGCGCGTGTGACAGCGGCAGTGGCCACGGCGCGAAGCAGCAACAGGCGAGCAGCAAGCCGCGGCGTGAGCAGCAGCGGAGGCCAGGGGCGTTGGGCGCGGGCGGCACGATCGCGGCGACTGCGGGCACGATCAAAGGCAGGGCTGGTGGGCGTGGTGACGCGCGTGTGGCGGGTCGGCGAGCGCCGTACGGGGCGGCGTTGGAGCAGTAGCAGGTGAAGTAGCACTAGACCACGGCGAGGCCGGCGCACGTGCATAGAAGCAGTCAAGCACGCACGCACATACGCGTACGCGGCAGCTCGGACGAGCTCGGGGACGGCGACCTACGGCGCAAGAACGGGAGGGGAGAGGATGTGCTCACCGAGCAGGCACAAGGAGGCCCGTCGAGTGGCTTAGGAGCAGCAGAGGTGGCCGGTGTTGGCGACGGCGACGGCGACCGAGACGGATGGAGGTTGAGGACGGGGAAGCAGCGGGCGTCCCGGTGGCTTCCGGCTCGATCTCGCCCATGTAGTCAAAGTAGGCGACGAAGACGGTGCCCCTGGCGCGGTCTCTGGCAGCGAGGAGGCCATCGGTGACGGCTACGCCGACGATGCGTCCATGGCGGAGATCAGGAAGGAGGGGGATCTGAGGAGGGAGGGAGGGCACAGTAGAGAGGGAGAAGGGAGAGCTAGGGTTCGTCCGTCAACGCGTCGAGGGGGGTTTTATAGACTGTCAAGGAGCCATGGATGGACGGCGCATGGATAATCCGTCCATGGACGAACGAGCAACGGCCAGCACTCCCCTGATGAACATGGGTTGAAGATGGGCAGCTGGCGGGCTGGGCCTGGTGGCCTGGATGCCGGTTGGGCTGAACATCCTAGGGGAAGAGGTTTTTTTTTTATTTGTACCTTTTCTTTTCTGTTTTTATTTTACTTTCTTTTTAGTAGTTTTTACTCAATATTAAAATGATCCCTAAATTAGTAATAGTGATTATACCACTGCCACAATTAACTTGGCACCTAAAATATAATAGTTGTAATCATTTATCATTTTAAAAGCATTTAATTAATTGTTTCGTTTTGCTACTGTTTAAATCCATACAGTCCATTTAAGCATTTTATAAAAGGTTGATTCCTCCACCATATGTACTTCAGATTTATTTGACACAACCCGAACATTTTAGTTTTAATTTTTGAAAACTTTGGTTGTTTGCCTGATTTTTAAATTGAATTCAAATCGGTTTCGAACTAATGCGAGATTAGCCACAGTAATCGAGGTGACGTGGCATCATCAGCAGAGGGTTACTGTAGCGTAACTATTCGGGCGTCACAATTATTCATGCTAGAATTGTATTAACCAGAAACTTAGTACATGTGTGGATACATATACAAACAGAGTGTCCCTAGTATGCCTCTATGACTAGGTCGTTAATCAAAGATGGTTAAGTTTCCTAGCCATAGACATCTGTTGTCATTTGATGAATGGGATCACATCATTAGAGAATGATGTGATGGACAAGACCCATCCGTTAGCTTAGCATAATGATCGTTTATTTTTCTGTTATTGCTTTCTTCATGACTTATACATGTTCCTCAGACTATGAGATTATGCGACTCCCGAATACCGGAGGAACACCTTGTGTGCTATCAAACGTCACAACATAACTGAGTGATTATAAAGATGCTCTACATGTGTCTCCGATGGTGTTTGTTGAGTTGGCATAGATCGAGATTAGGATTTGTCAGTCCTTGTATCGAAGAGGTATCTCTGGGCCCTCTCGGTAATGCACATCACTATAAGCCTTGCAAGCAATGTGACTAATGAGTTAGTTACGGGATGATGCATTACGGAATGAGAAAACAGACTTGCCATTAACGAGATTGAACTAGGTATGATGATACCGACGATCGAATCTCGGGCAAGTAACATACCGATGACAAAGGGAACAACGTATACTGTTATGTGGTTTGACCGATAAAGATCTTCATAGAATATGTAGGAGCCAATGTGAGGATCCAGGTTCCGCTATTGGGTATTGACCGGAGATGTGTCTCGGTCATGTCTACATAGTTCTCGAACCCGTAGGGTCCGCACACTTAACGTTCGATGACAATTTGTATTATGAGTTTCATGTTTGATGAACCGAAGTTTGTTCGGAGTCCCGGATGAGATCACGAACATGACGAGGAGTCTCAAAATTGTCGAGACATAAGGTTATATTTGGACACCTGAATGGTTCCAAAGTGTTTCGGGTATTTTTCGGAGTACCGGGAGGTTACCGGAACCCCCGAGGGAGTTAATGGGCCTTCATGCGCCCTAGTGGAAAGAGGAGGCAACGGCCAGGTGGAGGCGCGCGCCCCCCAAGCCCAAACTGAGTTGGACTAGGTTTGGGGGGGAGGCCTTTCCTTCTCTCCTCCTCCTCTTTCCCCCCTTCTCCTTGTGGGAATAGGAAAGGAGGGGCGAATCCTACTTGGACCGGGAGTCCAAGTAGGACTCCCCCCTTGGCGTGCCACACCTATGGCTGACCTCCTCTCCTCCCCCCTTTATATACGTGGGAGGGGGCACCCCAAAGGCACACAAAAGTTTCTCTTAGCTATGTGCGGTGCCCCCCTCCACAGTTACACACCTCGGTCATATCGTCGTAGTGCTTAGGCGAAGCCCTGCGCCGGTAGACTTCATCATCACCGTCGCCACGCTGTCGTGCTGATGGAACTCTCCCTCGGCCTCAACTGGATCAAGAGTTCGAGGGACATCATTGAGCTGAACGTGTGCTGATCGTGGAGGTGCCGTACGTTCGGTACTTGGATCGGTTGGATCACGAAGACGTTCGACTACATCAACCGCGTTACTAAACACTTCCGCTTTCGGTCAACGAGGGTACGTGGACACACTCTCCCCGCTCGTTGCTATGCTTATCCTAGATAGATCTTGCATGATCGTAGGAATTTTTTTTAAAATACCGCGTTCCCCAACAGTGGCATCCGAGCCAGGTCTATGCATAGATGTTATATTACAAAACAGTAAAACAGAGCTACCTATGAGCTCCTACAGCGATTTGGCGTCCTTAACTGCATGATTACACTTAAGAACGGTCCAGATCTCTCAGTCCATCCCACCACTCCCGTCTCCATGTTTTCACCCCGTAATCGGGCCGCTACTCCACAGGTTGACCTAGGCGCTCTCTCGTTAATCAAACCGACCAGGCCGCCACTCGTGAATGGTAAACGAGGCCTGCCCTGTGCTCTCTCTTTTTGATCGATTGATCGATTTATCCCGAAGCTGTGTGTGCTCAGCATCTGGTGGCGGCGGAATAATGGCAAGGCAATCCAGCCATCTCCGCCAGCAGTGATTTCTTCTTCGAAACTTTCATCTTGCCTATAGGTTGGCTCTTGTTCCTTGTTTCCTTAGCCTGGTAGGGTAGCAGCTACATAATGTAATTTTAAGATGCTTGTTGTTGCAGAAACTGTTGGAAATCGCTGAAGTCAAACTGCTTGGATCGCTTCGGGGTGGCGAAGGAGGTGCTAGCTGCTTCTGCCTCCCGTTCCTTCTCGTCGCGTTTGTTGTTCCGAATGAAGTGGGCGCAGGGATATAGTCACACCCTCTCTCCTTCTGATTTCTCCTTCTCTTTCTGATTGTTCTTTGTGTTCTGCATGTTCTCTATCATACTTCAAATTTCTTTTTATTGATGGAACAATGAGTTTAGTTTTAATTCCCATGTGAGAAGATCCTTCTGAGGAAGGTTAAGAATCGCTACAGAAATTCTGAATATGCATAGCTTTGGGTATGACATTCGATTCTGATTGTGTGAGATTTGTGTCTAATTTAAATAATCTTGGCATGAGTATTGTGTGTTGAACTGCTGAACAAGTGAGTTGTGGATTTATCTTTTTTGTAACACATCTTTTTTTTACATATATTGACTCTGATAAATGAAAAGTTCACTTGCAGGCTACTCTTTGCTTACACTGTGACTAAAACAAGTTTTGTTTCCTATTATAGCTTCTTTTTTTAGATTTTGGCGTGTTATTCTCGAACATATTGTGTGTGCAATTAATTTCTGGAACTATTTTTCCCTTTCTAAAGAGTTCATGTTTACTATTAATTTCTGAAAGTCAACGTTCAGGTTGCCGAGCCACAAGTGCTCGTGACAGTATTACATGGCAAGTGGAGCGCAGGGTGAGTGCCCATGTTTTAGCAATCTTGGGTTCCTTTTTCAAGATTTAGGATTTAGTTAGGTTAAGATTGCTTGTCGCACTGTGCTGACACTGTCTGATGTATGGTTTTTAAGCTTTTGAGACCTACAGGCAAGTATTGCTGGCGGCTAGTGAAGTCGAAGCCATTTTTTCTTAATTTGATAATGTATAATAAGGCAGACAGTCTGTTAAATATGTTTAGTGATTGATACGTCCATTTTGCATCATGCTTTTATATCAATATTTATTGCATTATGGGCTGTTATTACACATTATGTCACAATACTTATGCCTATTCTCTCTTATTTTACAAGGTTTACATAAAGAGGGAGAATGCAGGCAGCTGGGATTCTGGCTGGAAAAGGAGCAAATATTAGAGACCTATTCTGCACAGCTCCAAAAGTCCTGAAACTTCACGGATGATGTTTTCCAAATATATAAAAAACATTGAGCACAAGAACTTCACCAGGGGGGCCACACCCTGCCCACGAGGGTGGGGGCGTGAAGGAAATATGCCCTAGAGGCAATAATAAAGTTATTATTTATTTCCTTATATCATGATAAAGGTTTATTATTCATGCTAGAATTGTATTAACCGGAAACATAATACATGTGTGAATACATAGACAAACAGAGTGTCACTAGTATGCCTCTACTTGACTAGCTCGTTAATCAAAGATGGTTATGTTTCCTAACCATGGACAAAGAGTTGTCATTTGATTAAACGGGATCACGTCATTAGTTGAATGATCTGATTGACATGACCCATTCCATTAGCTTAGCACCAGATCGTTTAGTATGTTGCTATTGCTTTCTTCATGACTTATACATGTTCCTATGACTATGAGATTATGTAACTCCCGTGTGCCGGAGGAACACTTTGTGTGCTACCAAACGTCACAACGTAACTGGGTGATTATAAAGGTGCTCTACAGGTGTCTCCAAAGGTACATGTTGGGTTGACGTATTTCGAGATTAGGATTTGTCACTCCGATCGTCGGAGAGGTATCTCTGGGCCCTCTCGATAATGCACATCACTTAAGCCTTGCAAGCAATGCAACTAATGAGTTAGTTGCGAGATGATGTATTACGGAACGAGTAAAGAGACTTGCCCGTAACGAGATTGAACTAGGTATTGGATACCGACGATCGAATCTCGGGCAAGTAACATACCGATGACAAAGGGAACAACGTATGTTGTTATGCGGTCTGACCGATAAAGATCTTCGTAGAATATGTAGGAGCCAATATGGGCATCCAGGTCCCGCTATTGGTTATTGACCGGAGACATGTCTCGGTCATGTCTACATTGTTCTCGAACCCGTAGGGTCCGCACGCTTAAGGTTTCGATGACAGTTATATTATGAGTTTATACGTTTTGATGTACCGAAGGTTGTTCGGAGTCCCGGATGTGATCACGGACATGACGAGGAGTCTCAAAATGGTCGAGACATAAAGATTCATATATTGGAAGCCTATGTTTGGATATCGGAAGTGTTCCGGGTGAAATCGGGACTTTACCGGAGTACCGGGAGGTTACCGGAACCCCCCGGGAGCTATATGGGCCTTAGTGGAAAAGAGAAGAGGCAGCCTAAGATGGGCCACGCGCCCCTCCCCTCCCTTGGTCCGAATAGGACAAGGAGAGGGGGCCGGCCCCCTTTCTCTTTTCCCCCCTCCGCGAATCCTATTCCAACTAGGATTGGGGGGGGGGGGGATCCTATTCCCGGAGGGAGTAGGACTCCTCCTGGCGCGCCACCTCTTGGCCGGCCGCACCACCCCCCTTGAGCCTATATATACGGAGGCAGGAGCACCCCAGAGAAACACAAGTTAATCCACGTGATCATATTCTTAGCCGTGTGCGGCGCCCCCTGCCACCATAGTCGATAATATTGTAGCGGTGCTTAGGCGAAGCCCTGCGACAGTAGTACATCAAGATCGTCACCACGCCGTCGTGCTGACGGAACTCTTCCCCGACACTTTGCTGGATCGGAGTCCGGGGATCGTCATCGAGCTGAACGTGTGCTAGAACTCGGAGGTGCCGTAGTTTCGGTGCTTGATCGGTCGGGCCGTGGAGACGTACGACTACATCAACCAAACGCTTCCGTTGTCGATCTACAAGGGTACGTAGATCACACTCTCCCCTCTCGTTGCTATGCATCACCATGATCTTGCATGTGCGTAGGAAAATTTTGAAATTACTGCATTACCCAACAGGGCGCGCCCTACCCCCTGGGCGCGCCCCCCTACCTCGTGGGCCCCCTGGTGGCCCTCCGGTGACCATCTTCTGCTATATGGACTCTTTCGATGGGAAAAAAATTACAAGCCATCTTCTCGGACGAAACTCCGCCGCCACGAGGCGGAACCTTGGCGGAACCAATCTAGGGTTCTGGTGGGGCTGTTCTGCCGGGGAAACTTCCCTCCCGGAGGGGAAAATCATCGCCACCATCATCACCAACGCTCCTCTCATCAGGAGAGGGCAATCTCCATTAACATCTTCATCAGCACCATCTCATCTCAAAACCCTAGTTCATCTCTTGTATCCAATTCTTGTCTCGAAGTCCGGGATTGGTGCTAGTATGTTGCTAGTAGTGTTAATTACTCCTTGTAGTTGATGCTAGTTGGTTTAATTGGTGGAAGATCATATGTTCAGATCATATATGCATATCAATACCCCTCTGATTATGAACATGTTTATGCTTTGTGAGTAGTTACTTTTGTTCCTGAGGACATGGGAGAAGTCTTGCTATTAGTAGTCATGTGAATTTGGTATTCGTTCGATATTTTGATGAGATGTATGTTGTCTCTCCTCTAGTGGTGTTATGTGAACGTCGACTACATGACACTTCACCATTGTTTGGGCCTAGAGGAAGGCATTGGGAAGTAATAAGTAGATGATGGGTTGCTAGAGTGACAGAAGCTTAAACCCTAGTTTATGCGTTGCTTCATAAGGGGCTGATTTGGATCCATATGTTTCATGCTATGGTTAGGTTTACCTTAATACTTTTGTTGTATTTGCGGATGCTTGCAATAGAGGTTAATCATAAGTGGGATGCTTGTCCAAGTAAGGGCAGCACCCAAGCACCGGTCCACCCACATACCAATTATCAAAGTACCGAACACGAATCATATGAGCGTGATGAAAACTAGCTTGACGATATTCCCATGTGTCCTCGGGAGCGCTTTACGTCATATAAGAGTTTGTCCAGGCTTGTCCTTTGCTACAAAAAGGATTGGTCCACCTTTCTGCACCTTATTTACTTTTGTTACTTGTTGCTCGTTACAAATTATCTTATCACAAAACTATGTGTTACCACTTATTTCAGTACTTCCAGAGAATACCTTGCTGGAAACCGCTTATCATTTCCTTCTACTCCTCATTGGGTTCGACACTCTTACTTATCGAAAGGACTATGATAGATCCCCTATACTTGTGGGTCATCAAGACTCTTTTCTGGCGCCGTTGCCAGGGAGTGAAGCGCCTTTGGTAGGTGGAATTTGGTAAGGAAAAATTTATATAGTGTGCTGAAATTTACTATCAATTGTTACTATGGAAAGTAATCCTCTGAGGGGCTTGTTCGGGGTATCTTCACCCCGGCCGGTAGAGCAAAGAGTTGCTCCTCAACCTACTGAACCTACTGAAAATGAAAATGCTTGCTTTGAAATTCCTTTGGGTATGGTAGAAAAACTGCTAGCTAATCCTTTTTTAGGAGATGGAACAAAACATCCTGATGAGCATCTAATATATGTGGATGAAGTTTGTGTATTATTTAAGCTTGCAGGTGTACCCGGAGATGTTGTTAAGAAGAAGGTCTTCCCTTTATCTTTGAGGGGAGATGCATCGACATGGTATAGGCTATGTGATGATATGGAGTCCTGGAACTACAAACGATTGAAATTGGAATTTCATCAAAAGTTTTATCCTATGCATCTTGTTCATCGTGATCGCAATTATATATATAATTTTTGGTCTCGCAAAGGAGAAAGCATCGCTCAAGCTTGGGGGAGGCTTAAATCAATGTTATATTCATGCCCCAATCATGAGATCTCAAGAGAAATGATTATTCAAAAAATTTATGCTCGGCTTTCTGGTAACAATCGCACCATGCTTGATACTTCTTGTGCTGGCTCTTTTATGATGAAGACTATTGAATTCAAATGGGATTATTGGAAAGAATTAAACGCAACTCCAAAGATTGGGACCTCGACAATGGTAAGGAGTCGGGTATGACACCTAGTTTTGATTTTTTTAACCTTTTATGGATACCGATATTTTTCGTAAATTTAGCACTAAATATGGACTTGACTATGAGATAGTAGCTTCTTTCTGTGAATCTTTTGCTGCCTATGTTGATCTCCCCAAGGAGAAGTGGTTTAAATATCATCCTCCCATAGAAGTAAAAGTAGTTGCACCTATTAAAGTTGAAGAAAAGACTATCACTTAGAATGATCCTATTGTTCCTACTTCTTATGTTGAGAAACCACCTTTCCTTGTTAGGATAAAGGATCATGCTAAAGCTTAAACTGTGGTTCGTAAAAGCAATATTAAAACATATACACCTCTTGAGCAAGTTAAAGTTGAACCTAATATTGCTATTGTCAAAGATCTCTTGTCTGATAATATAGATGGGCATGTTATTTATTTCTGTAATGAAACTACTAGAATTGCTAAACCCCGTGATACATATAAACCTAGACCTGTGGTAGGCATGCCTGTTATTTCTGTTAAAATAGGAGATCATTGTTATCATGGCTTGTGTGATATGGGTGCTAGTGCTAGTGCAATACCTATTGACTTATACAAAGAAATTATGCATGACATTGCACCCGCTGAGTTAGAAGATATTGATGTCACAATTAAACTTGCTAATAGAGATACTATTTCACCAATGGGAATTGTTAGAGATGTTGAAGTCTTGTGTGGGAAAACTAAATATCCTGCTGATTTTCTTGTTCTTGGTTCCCCACAAGATAGTTTTTGTCCCATTATATTTTGTAGACCCTTCTTCAATACTGTTAATGCTACCATAGATTGCAAAAGGGATGTTGTTACTGTCGGTTTAGATGATATGACTCATGAATTTAATTTTTCTAAATTTAGTAGACAACACCTTGAAGAAGAATTACCTAGTAAGGATGAAATTATTGGTCTTGCTTCTATTGCCGTATCCCCTAGTGATCCTTTAGAACAATATTTGCTAGACCATGAAAATGATATGTTTATGAATGAAAGAAGGGAATTAGATGAAGTATTCTTTAAACAGGAACCTATTCTAAAAAACAATTTACCTGTTGAAATCCTAGGGGATCCTCCTCCACCCAAGGGTAATCCCGTGTTTGAGCTTAAACCTTTACCATATACTCTTAAATATGCTTATCTTGATGAGAAAAAGATGTATCCTGCTATTATTGGTGCTAACCTTTCAGAACATGAAGAAGAGAGATTACTAAAAACTCTGAAGAAGCACCGTGCTGCTATTGGGTATACTCTTGATGATCTTAAGGGCACTAGTCCCACTCTATGTCAACATAAACTTAATTTGGAAGAAGATGCTAAACCAGTTCGTGATCATCAACGCCGTCTGAATCCTAAAATGAAAGATGCGGTAAGAAAGGAGATACTAAAGCTCCTTGAGGTGGGTATAATTTATCCCGTTGCTGATAATAAGTGGGTAAGTCCTGTCCATTGTGTCCTTAAGAAGGGAGGTATTACTGTTGTCCCTAATGATAAAGATGAATTGTTCTCTCAAAGAATTATTACTGGTTATAGGATGGTAATTGATTTCTGCAAATTAAATAAGGCTACTAAAAAAGATCATTACCCTTACCTTTTGTCGATCAAATGCTAGAAAGATTGTCTAAACATACACATTTTTGCTTTCTAGATGGTTATTCTGGTTTCTCTCAAATACCTGTGTCAGCCAAAGATCAATCAAAGACTACTTTTACATGCCCTTTTGGTACTTTTGCTTATAGACATATGCATTTTAGTTTATGTAATGCACCTGCTACCTTTCAAAGATGCATGATGGCTATATTCTTTGACTTTTGTGAAAAGATTTGTGAGGTTTTCATGGACAACTTTTCCGTCTATGGGTCTTCTTTTGATGATTGCTTGAGCAACCTTGATCGAGTTTTGCAGAGATGTGAAGAAACTAATCTTGTCTTGAATTGGGAAAAGTGCCACTTTATGGTTAATGAAGGTATTGTCTTGGGGCATAAAGTTTCTGAAAGAGGTATTGAAGTTGATAAAGCCAAGGTTGATGCTATTTAAAAGATGCCATGTCCCAAGGACATCAAAGGTATAAGAAGTTTCCTTGGTCATGTCAGTTTTTATAGGAGGTTCATTAAGGACTTCTCAAAAATCTCTCGGCCTCTGACTAATTTATTACAAAAAGATATACCATTTGTCTTTGATGATTATTGTGTATAGGGCTAGAAAAAAAGCTTGAGACTCGTGAGCTAAACGAGTAGCTCGTGACTCAGCTCGAATCGACTCGAACTCGAAAAATAACAAGTCAAGCCGAGCTTTAGTTTAAGATTGTTTATAGACCAAGTTAAACGAGCCAATCTCACGAGTACTCGTGTAACTCGTTAGGCTCGGTACAAAAGATCAGCCACTCCCAATACAAAAAAGATCAGCCACTCAGCACCCTATGTCCCATGCGCACAACACAAGGGCTAGCCATTTAAGACCCAGCCACCTAGGAGACTCATGTGTTATAAGAAAATTGCTATTGTTTAGTGATATATATGTTTAATATATACATAATCATTTTCATAATATTTGACGGTTTTATGTTCATATTTTTAACGAGCTTAACAAGCTAAACGAGCCAGCTCGCGAGTTAAATGAGTCGAGCCAATCTTGGATTTGAGCTCGTTATAATAACGAGTCGAGTCGAGCTAGCTCGTTAATGACACGAGGTCTAGCGAGTCAAGCCGAGCTGGCTCGACTCGGCTCGAATTCCAGCCCTAATTGTGTAGAAGCATTTGAAATACTTAAGAAAGCATTGATCTCTGCACCTATTGTTCAGCCACCTGATTGGAATTTACCCTTTGAAATTATGTGTGATGCTAGTGATTATGATGTAGGTGCTGTTCTAGGACAAAGAGTTGATAAGAAACTAAATGTTATTCAATATGCTAGTAAAACTCTAGACAATGCTCAAAGAAATTATGCTACTACAGAAAAGGAATTCTTAGCAGTTGTATTTGCTTGTGATAAGTTTAGACCTTATATTGTTGATTCTAAAGTAACTATTCACACTGATCATGCTGCTATTAAATATCTTATGGAAAAGAAAGATGCTAAACCTAGACTTATTAGATGGGTTCTCTTGCTACAAGAATTTGATTTACATATTGTTGATAGAAAAGGAGCTGAGAACCACGTTGCAGACAACTTGTCTCGGTTAGAAAATGTGCTTGATGACCCACTACCTATTGATGATAGCTTTCCTGATGAGCAATTAAATGTCATAAATACTTCTCATACTGCTCCATGGTATGCTGATTATGCTAATTACATTGTTGCCAAGTTTATACCACCTAGTTTCACATACCAGCAAAAGAAAAGGTTCTTTTATGATTTGAGGCATTACTTTTGGGATGACCCACATCTTTATAAAGAAGGGGTAGACGGTGTTATTAGACATTGTGTACCCGAGCATGAACAGGAACAGATCCTACGCAAGTGTCACTCCGAAGCTTATGGAGGACACCATGCTGGAGATAGGACTGCACATAAGGTACTGCAATCTTGTTTTTATTGGCCTACTCTCTTCAAGGATGCCCGTAAGTTTGTCTTATCTTGTGATGAATGTCAAAGAATTGGTAATATTAGTAGACGTCAAGAAATTCCTATGAAATATTCACTTGTTATTGAACCATTTGATGTTTGGGGCTTTGACTATATGGGACCTTTTCCTTCCTCTAATGGTTATGCACATATTTTAGTTGCTATTGATTATGTTACTAAGTGCGTAGAAGCTATTCCAACTAGTAGTGCTGATCATAACACTTCTATTAAAATGCTTAAAGAGGTTATCTTTCCAAGGTTTGGAGTCCCTAGATATTTAATGACTGATGGTGGCTCACATTTTATACATGGTGCTTTCCATAAAATGCTTGCTAAATATGATGTTAATCATAGAATTGCATCCCCTTATCACCCTTAGTCTAGTGGTCAAGTAGAATTGAGTAATAGAGAACTCAAATTAATTTTGCAAAAGACTGTTAATAGGTCCAGAAAGAATTGGTCCAAGAAACTTGATCATGCATTATGGGCCTATAGAACTGCATATAAAAATCCTATGGGTATGTCTCCATATAAAATGGTCTATGGAAAAGCATGTCACTTACCTCTCGAACTAGAATACAAGGCTTATTGGGCCATTAAAGAACTAAATTATGATTTTAAACTTGCTGGTGAGAAGAGGTTATTTGATGTTAGCTCACTTGATGAATGGAGAACTCAAGCCTACGAAAATGCCAAGTTGTTTAAAGAAAAGGTTAAAAGGTGGCATGATAAAAGAATACAAAAGCGTGAGTTTAACTTAGGTGATTATGTATTGCTATACAACTCTCGTTTAAGATTTTTTGCAGGAAAACTTCTCTCTAAATGGGAGGGTCCTTACGTTATCGAGGAGGTCTACCGTTCCGGTGCCATAAAAATCAACAACTTCGAAGGCACAAATGCGAAGGTGGTGAACGGTCAAAGATCAAACACTATATCTTAGGTAATCCCATAAATGTTGAAACCAATGTTACTGAAACCGTAACCCCGGAGGAATACATAAAGGACACTTTCCGAAACGTTTTAGACTCCGGAAAAGAATAGGTATGTGGTACGGTAAGTAAACTAACTCCAAAACAGTTTTTAAGGCAATATTTCACCGTTTTGGATTATTTAGAAAAATAGAAAAATAAGCAGCAACCCAGAAAGGACACGAGAGCTCCATGAGGGTGGAGGGCACGCCCTACCCTACTGGGCGCGCCCCCTACCTCGTGGGCACCTTGTGCGCTTTCCGGACTCCGTTTCTTACAAGACACGTATTTTGGTTGGTAAAAATTCATTATTTAACCTCCCCGGGGTTTTGACTCCTGTATCACGCAAAAATCTCTTGTCTTTGTTTCAAGCTGTTTTCTGTCAGGGTTCTCAAGGCCAGGCACTATGTTGTCTCCCTCCTCCTCGAACCATGAGGGCAATGATGCTTGGCTAATGAAGATAGAGCTGAAGAGAGAAGAACCTATGGATATCAACAAGGATGAAGGGATCAAGAAGGCCATGGAGGACCAAGTTCTAGCAATAGAAGAAACCCTTCAACTGGATCACAATCTTCTTACCCCAACAGAAATTGAAGCTTTCAAGATGATTGAGTTGGCTCGTATACAAAATAAGTATCTCACACATGAAAATATTTTGTTGAAGGAGCATATCATCGCACTCAAGGGCATTATCCGCAAGCTAGAAGACCTCCTACGCTCGATGTGCGACTATCCATCATCAACAACTCCACCTTCTTCACCAACAAAGAAGAATTGAGTATCCTGTATGGGCACTCCACTTGGCAACTGCCAAGCTTGGGGGAGTGCCCCGGTATCGTATCACCATCACTTTTATCTCTACCGTTTTTCTTAGTTCGATCCTTTTGGTAATATCTTGATCTAGTAGAATAAAAGTTCTTAGTATGATCTAGTTGTGAGTTTTGCTTTATTATCCTTCTATGTAATCGAGTCTGTGAGCTATATAATAAAGATTAGTGTTGAGTCAAGGGCTTGATTATTTTTGCCATGATCCCAAGTGAATAAAAGAAAAGGGAAAGAAATAAAAAGAAACAAAGAGACCAAGTGACTCTTGTGGAGAGTAATGAGCTCACATAGAAAGAGTATGATGAATAAAAGTTATTGAGGGTTGACAAACATAGGTTTGGTCATCGTTGCAATTAATAGGAAGTAATAAAGAAAGAGAGGTCTTCACATATAAATATACTATCTTGGAAATCTTTTATGATTGTGGGCACTCATTAAAATATGACATGTTAAAGAGTTGACATTGGACAAGGAAGACAACATAATGGGTTATGTTTTCTTACATCTGAGGTAAATTATATTGTCTTGGATCCTCCAACATGTTGAGCTTGCCTTTCTCCCTCGTGCTAGCCAAATTCATTGCACCAAGTAGAAATACTACTTGTGCTTCCAAATACCCGTAAACCAGTTTTGCCATGAGAGTCCACCATACCTACCTATGGATTGGGTAAGATCCATCAAGTAAGTTGTCATCGGCGCAAGCAATAAAAATTGCTCTCTAAATATGTATGCTTGATTGGTGTGGTAGAAATAAGCTTTATACAATCATGTGATATGGAAGTAATAAAAGCGACATATTGCATAATAAAGGTCCGTATCACAAGTGGCAATATAAAGTGACGTTCTTTCACAGTAGGATTTTGTGCATCCAACCATAAAAGCGCATGACAACCTCTGCTTCCCTCTACGAAGGGCCTATCTTTTACTTTTATCTCCTACATTGCATAAGAGTCATGGTGATCTTCACCCTTCCTTTTTACATTTTATCCTTTGGCAAGCACAATATGTTGGAAAGATCCTGGTATATATAGCTAATTGGATGTGGGTTTTCATGAACTATTACTATTGGCATTACCCTTGAGGTAAGACGTTGGGAGGCGAAACTATAAGCCCCTATCTTTCTCTGTGTCCGATTAAAACTCCATACCCATAAGTATTGTGTGAGTGTCAACAATTGTGAAAGACTATATGATAATTGAGTATGTGGACTTGCTGAAAAGCTCTTATACATTGACTCTTTCCTATGTTATGATAAATTGCAATTGCTTCAATACTGAGATTATAGTTTGTTAGTTTTCAATGAAGTTTACGATTCATACTTGATATTGTGATTGAATTATTACTCTAGCATAAGATATCATATGACAAGAATTATATAAGTTGCTGCTCTAAGATTGATCATGATGCCCTCATGTCCGTATTTTATTTTTATCGACACCTTCATCTCTAAACATGTGGACATATTTTTCAATTTCGGCTTTTCGCTTGAGGACAAGCGAGGTCTAAGCTTGGGGGAGTTGATACGTCCATTTTGCATCATGCTTTTGTATCAATATTTGTTGCATTATGGGATGTTATTACACATTATGTCACAATACTTATGCCTATTCTCTCTTATTTTACAAGGTTTACATAAAGAGGGAGAATGCAGGCAGCTGGGATTCTGGCTGGAAAAGGAGCAAATATTAGAGACCTATTCTGCACAGCTCCAAAAGTCCTAAAACTTTACGGATGATGTTTTCAAAATATATAAAAAAAACATTGAGCACAAGAACTTCACCAGGGGGCCACACCCTGCCCACGAGGGTGGGGCACGCCCCTACCTCGTGGGCCCCCTGGTGGCCCTCCGGTGACCATATTCTATTAGATGGACTCTTTCGATGAAAAAAAATCATAAGCCATCTTCTCAGATGAAACTCCACCACCACGAGGCGGAACCTTGGCGGAACCAATCTAGGGTTCTGGCAGGGCTGTTATGCCGAGGAAACTTCCCTCCCGGAGGGGGAAATCATCGCCACCGTTATCACCAACGCTCCTCTCATCGGGAGAGGGCAATATCCATTAACATCTTCATCAGCACCATCTCATCTCAAAACCCTAGTTCATCTCTTGTATCCAATTCTTGTCTCCAAGTCCGGGATTGGTGCTAGTAGGTTGCTAGTAGTGTTAATTACTCCTTGTAGTTGATGCTAGTTGGTTTAATTGGTGGTAGATCATATGTTCAGATCCTATATGCATATTAATACCCCTATGATTATGAACATGTTTATGCTTTGTGAGTAGTTACTTTTTTCCTGAGGACATGGGAGAAGTCTTGCTATTAGTAGTCATGTGAATTTGGTATTCGTTCGATATTTTGATGAGATGTATGTTGTGTCTCCTCTAGTGGTGTTATGTGAACGTCGACTACATGACACTTCACCATTGTTTGGGCCTAGAGGAAAGCATTGGGAAGTAATAAGTAGATGATGGGTTGCTAGAGTGACAGAAGCTTAAACCCTAGTTTATGTGTTGCTTCGTAAGGGGCTGATTTGGATTCATATGTTTCATGCTATGGTTAGGTTTACCTTAATGCTTTTGTTGTATTTGCGGATGCTTGCAATAGAGGTTAATCATAAGTGGGATGCTTGTCCAAGTAATGGCAGCACCCAAGCACCGGTCCACCCACATACCAAATTATCAAAGTACCGAACACGAATCATATGAGCGTGATGAAAACTAGCTTGACGATATTCCCATGTGTCCTCGGGAGCGCTTTACATCATATATGAGTTTGTCCAGGCTTGTCCTTTGCTACAAAAAGGATTGGGCCACCTTGCTGCACCTTATTTACTTTTGTTACTTGTTGCTCGTTGACAGTGTCCTGGACTAGGGGGTACTCACCACGTCGTCTCCTGATCTGTTAGATTGGGCCGAGGACCCCCATGGCCGTATACTCATGGGCCAGTTTGGACAGCTGCCGCATACATGGAAGATTCCACAAGACTTGGTGATCAAGACAAGGACTCCTCCCCACCGGCGTATTCGTCTAGGACTCTTGTTATCCTAGGCCTCTGGTGCATTATATAAACCGAGGCCAGGCTAGTCGATAGATCATATACAACAATCATACCATAGGCTAGCTTCTAGGGTTTTAGCCTCTACGATCTTGTGGTAGATCAACTTTTGTAATACTCATACCATCAATATCAATCAAGCAGGACGTAGGGTATTACCTCCATCAAGAGGGCCCGAACCTGGGTAAACATCATGTCCCCTGCCTCCTGTTACCATTGATCTTAGACGCACAGTTCGGGACCCCCTACTCGAGATTCGCCAGTTTTGACACCGACATTGGTGCTTTCATTGAGAGTTCCGCTGTGTGATCGGCAAAAGGATCAATGGCTCGCTCGCAGGTCAACTACGACACCGGCATCTTCGTCGCCGGCTCGACTGGTCACCTTGGCTCGACTGAGGACCGTGCTCCATCTCTGATCGTCATGTTCGGATGTGTGCCTTCTTCAACATGAACTCCGATCTCTATCATGATCATAGAGGAGTCATCCATGGAGCTCGAGGGCTCAAAGTCAACATTGCCCTCGGGCGGCCGTGCTGTTTTTATGGACAACGAACTTGTATTTGTCGTCACCACCTCCTCGAGCGTTGGTTTGACGATTGCTTTGGTGGAATAGTGCGGAATTACATCTACAATAGCCATGCAAAATTTCGTCGAGTTCCAATGGAGGAATCTCCGACAATCCACGATCTACCGGAGCCCTGTCAAATCTGGACGAGTTTAGGGTGTGGTCTCCAGAGCCCAGATCGGAGGTCCTTTGTAAGATCCAACCGTTCATCTACTGTGGAATTCTCATATCTACCACCCCTCCAAATTTCAGCTCGATCCGATGGTTCAAACTCCGGGAACCTTCCGATGCGTGGACCAATTTTCGGATCCATTTTCGGCGCGAATACGGATCCGACCCGAATTCATGTTTCTTTATGAACGTGATATTGGACAACCTTTTTAGAGGAATTCTCTTATAGGTATTGTGCGTTGTTTTTAAACACATGCCCATAAATTTTTAAGCCTCCCCTGAGGTCATCTTCATCATCATGTTGGTGTCAAACCAGTCTGGCAATATTGATCCAAGGCCGCCGACCTGCGCTAGACACGTCGTCACTTTGTTGAGCCGAGCTCAACTTCTTCGGATCATCATATCGGCAAGCCAAACAAGAGTCCAGAATCGTGAAGGATAAATCATCATCAACATCGCCGCCCCATGGATTACACGGAGCGGGCATACCAGCATCGCCGCACGGTCACTTCATCAAGCCGGCATCGACCACGTCACGACCTGCATCGGCAGGGCCGCACTATTGCTTCTTCAAGCTGGTGTCCATCACGCCGACCTACTTCGACTCATCGGCTAACATCGAGGCTTCGACATCTCGACTGGATTGGGGGCTTCGCCATCTCTTCATCAACCTACTCCGGAGACTTCGGCGTCACTAGTCGACCAGCTCTGTCACGTTAGCTGGACCGAGGGCTTTGCCTCGGTGAGCCAACCTTTGCCAGCATCGCCATACCGTCGCTTTATCGCCCATCAGGCAATGGGTGTGCGGATCGAGTCCCAATTTTCGGAATCACCTTTCTTCGGATTGCTACAACAAATAAACCATGTGCTATTAATCCTAGTATTTTTTGCTTCTTCGGGTTCATTTTTCCCAAGGAATTATTACTCTGGTTTGTTCATCATATGTACACAGGTCTATCAAATGATGGCCCCATTAACGAGGTCGCATGGTGGTTCGGTCAGTTTACGTACATGGTCCGGCGAATGCCACATCTGGAACTCGGACCGACCTATGAATTCAGGCTTTGCCACGCCTTTACCGCATCATGCCGACGCCCTGCATCGACAATGACTTCGGCGCCATGCCATATTTCTTTTATTACTCACTTTGCATAAATTATTTATTATACAACGATTTTTTTATTATTATTATTACTATTATCTTTGGTTTGCACTATTTTTTGTGCACAGGAAAATGATCTGGGTTGGGCAGTATCGTCAACTCGGCGTACTGACATACCACGTCACCTCGGCTGGACGAGGGGCTTCGTCAACACTTCATTACCCCATGTCAGGGACTTCGGCATCACTCTGCCGGCCCGTATTGACCGTGCTATGTCACCACTTCGGAGTGCCGAGCTCTTTGCTCCGCCACCTTGGGACTGGCTTGGGGGATGGAACCTTCTCCCGCATCAAGCTCGGGTCGTGTCATCAATACCGAACACATTAACCAGCTAAGTTGCCTTCATGCTCAAAGTTTTAAATTTTTAACTTGTGTTCGGTTCGACCAAGCATTATACCTTTTTGAAAAAAAGTTGCTTGTAGAGAATCTCCATGTCAAAACTTTGTTTGTGACATGCAAATTCAAATACCCTGTTTACTTGGGGGCTCCCTTGATGGAGCTTTTACTCTTGCATATGATTATACTTGTACGGCTTCGTTCCTTGTTCATGTATTACGCCACAATATGCACCATATTGACCTAAGAGATTTGCAAGCTAGGTTGCCTGGCTCCTGTGCTTACCCCTACGTTCCCGATTGTTCGGCTAGGGAGTAAAGGGAGCACCTCTGTGATTGTCACGACCGGGTCATCCGAGCTCTGACCTCAGACTGGGTGAAGCCGAAAGCTAGTGCTCTTATTGTTTTCAATCATGGTCGGCACACAACGGAACTCATGAGTAGAAAAAATCTATTGCACAAGTCTCATAGTAATAATGAGCACCGAAGAAAGGTATCGGTGGGGGTACTATTTTCTTTGAAGATGCTTATTACACTTCGTTAGTAATATAGCATAAGTTCCCTGAGCGCGCTTTGTCTGTTACAGCCTTATGGACTGATTGCCTGGTCATCGGAAACACCGTCGATACTCTCGACAGGCGGAGTACATGACATTTTTCATCCCTTGGCCGAAGAGGGAGAAGCCGACGGTCGGTTAAGACGCGTTTAAAGTTCAGGTGAACACAAATATGATATAAGTACTTCGGTACATGCAATCATTATATATAAAATTCTTACCCAAGTCACTTGGGGCTCTTAAAATTTATATATGAGTTGTAAATGTGTTTTCTTCTTGGTCGTTGTCAAAACACGACAGAAGCACAATTTTTTCTTTCTCTTCCAATTTTCGGATTGGCACCGAACACTTGATCTTGTTCGGACGTCATGTTTTTACTGATGTTTTTTGGTTTTTCAAGCTTTTTGGCACTTTTAAACTATTTGCGTGTTTCCAGCACAAGTCTCACAGTGCAATGCCGGACACCTTTATAGATTCGGCAAAAACATTCTCGGATCTCACTATATATGCACTGGTTTCAAATTGTGTCTTCCGTCAATAGTTGGGTTGCCCGGCTCCTGCGCTTGCCTCCTACGTTCCACTTTGTTCGGCTAGGTGTGCAAAGGGAGAACCACTATGATTGTGCTTCCAGCTCACATGTTAAGCACCTCAGTGGAGAAAGCCGAAAACTGACTGTCACAATAAGCGTAAACTGGTTAGCGATCTGATGACGGTGTTAAATGACGGGCCATTCATAACAATGGCCGAAGTGTTTACGGCTTGACCTCGACTGTCGCCGAACACTACCGGGGGCTATTAACTGGCCTCCCAAACTAAATCCTCGATATTTTGCTCTTACATTAGAGCTGAGGTTTCATGATCATGCTTAGCATGACAACCCAAAGAAAGGAACCGATAGCGGCACTATTTCATTGGAAGACATTTCTTATGTTAAACAGTAATATAACATATCTCTCCGCGTACCTTTGTTTATAAAACCGTATGGCCAGATTGCCTTGTTTGTCGTAAATCTTTGCCCTCATAAAGGCTTTATAAAGTAGGACAAACACTCCTCGGCTACTAGCCGAGGAGGTGGAAGCCGATGGTCGGTCAATAAAGTTTTGTACAATGCGGATCCGAGCATTAAGGATGTAAAGTACTTGGATACATAGAGTCATTACACATAATTTGTGATTTTACTATGGATATCGATCCTTAATTCGGCCACCCGTGCCCGCATTAAGGCTCGGGGGCTACTGGGCTTCGGGCTTATTATTTACAAATATTAAAGGGGCACATCGATCCCCTGATCTGGTGTTGCCACCCGATCAGTGTCTCGGGGGCTACTGCATTGCGTGTCCAATGCAGAAAATTTTAAGTGCAATATAGTTTCCGAGGAGATTATGATCCTCAGGTTGGTCGGCCGCACCCAACCTGAGTCTCGAGGACTGAGCACGCCACTTTTTGTATCCCGAAGTATTCTGCCGAGCTAGGGCTTGATCCTCAGTCCGATTTTACAAATCAACCTGAATCTCAGCGGCTACTGGGATCAGTGGTCTTACATCATCCTTCAAGTGCATCTCGGGTTTTAAACCGATACACACGTTGAGGGTTTGTGGCTATATATCTCGGCAGAGAATAAATAGCACCAATCAAAAATATTGACAAAAAATTGGCCCACAGTCGGGACGGTGCACCACCTCGGAAGCAGTCCGGCATAAAGCTCGGGCGCTAGTGGCTGGCTCCATAGAGGGCATTTCCAGCATTAAGCTCCGCTAAACTCCTTTAACTTTTTTGGACCAAGATGATCTATGACATCTTGGATATAGTCCGGCGTTGGAGCTTGGACACAGTCCGGCGTTGGAGCTCGGATACATTTCGGCGTTGGAGCTCGGAAGCAGTCCGGCATTGGTGCTCAGCTGCAAAAGATACCTCGAATGCAGTCTGGCGTTAGAGCTTCGACGTAAGAGGACACTGCCTCCCGGTAACAACTTCAAACCCGAGGTGTGGCATAAAAATAACAAGGCATTGATAAAGGCTGGAAACTTAAAGGGGCTCCTCGGATACCCGACGTGTAAACTCGTCGAATGCATTTCGGCGATCCTCAAGATCGAAGATGAGAAGATTTGTTGAACCAGTTTTCAAGACTGACAACCAAAGATGAAGAACAGTTCGGAAGAATCGAGGAGCGTCCCTAACTTGAAGACCGGTTCAGGGGGCTACTGACGGTGTCCTGGACTAGGGGGTACTCACCACGTCGTCTCCCGATCTGTTAGATTGGGCCGAGGACCCCCATGGCCGTATACTCATGGGCCAGTTTGGACAGTTGTCGCATACATGGAAGATTCCACAAGACTTGTTGATCAAGACAAGGACTCCTCCCCACCGGCGTAGTCGGCTAGGACTCTTGTTATCCTAGGCCTATGTTGCATTATATAAACTAAGGCCAGGCTAGTCGATAGATCATATACAACAATCATACATAGGCTAGCTTCTAGGGTTTTAGCCACTACGATCTCATGGTAGATCAACTCTTGTAATACTCATATCATCAATATCAATCAAGCAGGACGTAGGGTATTACCTCCATCAAGAGGGCCCGAACCTGGGTAAACATCGTGTCCCCTGCCTCCTGTTACCATCGATCCTAGATGCACAGTTTGGGACCCCCTACCCGAGATCCGCCGATTTTGACACCAACACTCGTTACAAATTATCTTATCACAAAACTATCTGTTACCACTTATTTCAGTACTTGCAGAGAATACCTTGCTGGAAACCGCTTATCATTTCCTTCTGCTCCTCGTTGGGTTCGTCACTCTTATCGAAAGGACTAGGATAGATCCCCTATACTTGTGGGTCATCAGTGATTTTAGGAGAAGTTGTAATTTTCAGCTTAAGGAGTTGCCCAAGATGTACATGTGAACCTATTCTTAGGTTTACTTCACCAGATGACATGAAACTGATAAAGCTAACTTTCCATTCCTATAACAATTTGACAACGTCCAATTTGATAATCTCTGCACTATCAACATGCGTCCCGGGCTGTCTAAAACAATAGTCCATCAGTTGTGAGATCTTTTTCTTCTCAAATCATGGTCGCCACGTCATAAATAAAATCCATATCATGACTTTTGGATCTGACGTTTTTATGTGTACTTGACACGCTATGCAGATTAAAGCTTCACTTGAGTCAATTCAAAATATTGTTTACAGTTGATCTATTTTGTTTACTTGGAGTTAGATCCAAAAGGCTAATTTTGTTATGGTCTCACTGCATCACTGAGACGCACCTACCAAAATTTACTGGTAAAGCTTAACACCTTTAACAATTATCTTGGAAATATCTCTCGCATATTCAAATTTTCTCAAATACTGCTTGGATTATTTTAAAAGTGAAGTGCATCCTAGGTCCTTGAACTATTTTGAAGATGTCACGTAGGTCCTCAAACTAAGAAAAGTGCCCTCCAGGTCCTCAGAAATCTTTGAAGTGTAACAAGTGTGTATATATGTGACACTTCTGAAATATTTCAATGACCTACATGACTCCTTTGAAATAGTTTGAGGACCAGGATGACACACATATTGCACTTTGAGGATCTAGATGATGATTTTCATAGTTCGAGGACCGACGTGACACGTCTAAAATAGTTCGAGGACCTATGATGCACTTCACTCTTATTTTAAGATAGTTTTATTATTCAATGTCAATATGGGCGGGCGCGGCGAAGCGCGCCTACATGTTCTAGTGCACGAGTAGAACACAATGAGTTGTGGGCGATAATAGTCATACTGCTTACCAGCAACGTCTTACTTTGATTCAGCGGCATTGTTGGATGAAGCGGCCCAGACCGACATTACATGACCGCGTTCATGAGACTGGTTCTACCGACGTGCTTTGCACACAGGTGGCTAGTGGGTGTCTGTTTCTCCAACTTTAGTTGAATCAAGTTTTACTATGCCCGGTCCTTGTTGAAGGTTAAAACAACACACTTGACGAAAATTTGTTGTGGTTTTGATGCGTAGGTAAGAACGGTTCTTGCTAGAATCCCGTAGCAGCCACGTAAAACTTGCAACAACAAAGTAGAGGACGTCTAACTTGTTTTTGCAGGGCATGTTGTGATGTGATATGGTCAAGACATGATGATATAAATTGTTGTATGAGATGATTAGGTTTTGTAACAGTTATCGGCAACTGGCAGTAGCCATACGGTTGTCGCTTTATTGTATGAAATGCAATTGCCATGTAATTGATTTACTTTATCACTAAGCGCTAGCGATAGTCGTAGAAGCAATAGTTGGCGAGACGACAACGATGTTACGATGGAGATCAGGTGTCAAACCGGTGACGATGGTCATCATGTCGGTGCTTTGGATATGGATATCAAAGGCACAAGATGACGATGGCCATATCATATCACTTATTTTGATTGCATGTGATGTTTATCTTTTATGCATCTTATTGTGCTTAGTACGGCGGTAGCATTATAAGATGATCTGTCACTAAATTTCAAGGTACAAGTGTTCTCCCTTAGTATGCACCGTTGCTACAGTTCGTCGTGCCGAGACACCATGTGATGATCGGGTGTGATAAGCTCTACGTTCACATACAACGGGTGCAAGCCAGTTTTGTACCAGCAGAAAACTCAGGTTAAACTTGATGAGCCTAGCATATGCAGATATGACCTCGAAACACTGAGACCAAAAGGTCGAGCTTGAATCATATAGTAGATATGATCAACATAGTGATGTTCACAATTGAAAACTTCTCCATCTCACGTGATGATCAGACATGGTTTAGTTGATATGGATCACATAATCATTTAGATGACTAGAGGGATGTCTATCTAAGTGGGAGTTCTTAAATATGATTAATTGAACTTAATTTATCACGAACTTAGTACATGATAGTATTTTGCATGTCTACGTTGTTGTAGATAAATGGCCCATGCTACTATTCCTTTGAATTTTGATGCATACCTAGAAAAGCTAAGTTGAAAGATGATGGTAGCAACTACACGAACTGGGTCCGTAACTTGAGGATTATCCTCATTGCTGCACAGAAGAATTACGTCCTGGAATCACCACTAGGCGCAAAGCCCGCTGCAGGAGCAACTCCAGATGTTATGGACGTCTGGTAGAGCAAAGATGATGACTACCCGATAGTTTAGTGTGCCATGCTTTACGGCTTAGAATCGGGAGTTCAACAACGTTTTGAATGTCATGGAGCATATGAGATGTTCCAGGAGTTGAAGTTAATATTTCAAGCAAATGCCCGGATTGAGAGATATGGAGTCTCCAATAAGTTCTACAGCTGCAAAATGGAGGAGAATAGTTCTGTCAGTGAACATATACTCAGAATGTCTGGGTACCACAATCACTTGACTCAACTATGAGTTAGTCTTCCTAATGATAGTGTCATTGACAGATTTCTTCAATCACTGCCACCAAGCTACAAAGGCTTCGTGATGAACTATAATATGCAAGGGATGTATAAGACAATTCCCGAGCTCTTCGCAATGCTAAAGGCTGCGGAGGTAGAAATCAAGAAGGAGCATCAAGTGTTGATGGTTAACAATACCACTAGTTTCAAGAAGAAGGGCAAAGGGAAGAAGGGGAACTTCAAGAAGAACAGCAAGCAAGTTGCTGCTCAAGTGAAGAAGCCCAAGTCTGTACCTAAGCCTGAGACTAAGTGCTTCTACTGCAAAGGGACTGGTCATTGGAAGCGGAACTGCCCCAAGTATTTGGCAGATAAGAAGGATGGCAAAGTGAAAGGTATATTTGATAGACATGTTATTGATGTGTACCTTAGTAATCCTCGTAGTAGCGCCTGGGTATTTGATACTGGTTCTGTTGCTCATATTTGCAAGTCGAAACAGGGGCTACGAATTAAACAAAGATTGGCTAAGGACGAGGTGACGATGCGCGTGGGAAATGGTTCCAAAGTCGATGTGATCGCCGTTGTCATGCTACCTCTACATCTACCTTCGGGATTAGTTTTAGACCTGAATAATTGTTATTTGGTGCAAGCGTTAAGCATGAACATTATATTTGGATCTTGTTTGATGCGAGACGGTTATTCATTTAAATAAGAGAATAATGGTTGTTCTATTTATATGAGTAATATCTTTCATGGTCATGCACCCTTGATGAGTGGTCTATTTTTATTGAATCTTGTTAGTAGTGGTACACATATTCATAGTATTGAAGTCAAAAGATACAAGTTTAACAATGATAGTGCAACTTATTTGTGGCACTGCCGTTTAGGTCATATTGGTGTAAAGCGCATGAAGAAACTCCATGGTGACGGGCTTTTGGAATCACTTGATGCTTGCGAACCATGCCTCATGGGCAAGATGACTAAGACTCCGTTCTCCGGAACAATGGAGCAAGCAACAGACTTATTGGATAGCCACTGAGTCAAAGCTGGCTTGCTACTGTTAAACTCCACCGCCCCCTTTGTTGATAATGTTGCATATGTAGATAGTTCTGATGTAAGACTTGCTGAGTACCTTTGTACTCACGTTTGCTTATTTATGTTTTGAAGTTGGTTACACTAGTGGCTTCGACGAGTAGCTTGTATCCCAGCTATGATCTTGTACCTTGGGAGGGTCGTGTTTAGTCAGGCATCTTAGTCTTTTCCTTTTGTAGTTGTCTGTACTCAGACATGTAATGCTTCCGTTGCTTGTATGCTCTGAATGATGGGTCATGAGACCCCTGTTTGTATTGAATGCTATGTGGCTCTTCTGGGCCTTTATCTATATGAGTTTGAGTTATGTTGTGATGCCATGTTGTACCGCACATACGTGCATGTCATGCGTACGTGTAACGTGTATTGCTATGTGTGGGATCCGACAACCTAGTTGTTTACCTCTGGCAGCCTGTCTTATGGGGAAATGTAGTCTTGTGCTTCCAGGAGCCATAGTAGTCCGCTACAGCCCGGTTCACCGGAGTCCTGCTAGCCCAGCACTACTGCTCCGGAACACTTGGCTGGCCGGCATGTGATTCACTTCGTTCTTGTGTCTGTCCCCTCGGGGAAATGTCACGCGGTGACATCCGGAGTCCTGCCTAGCCTGCTACAGCCCGGGTTCCCGGAGTCCTGTTAGCCCAGTGCTACAGCCCGGATTCATACGTTGTTGACCGACATGCTCGTGGTTGATTCATGTATGCCTGTCCCTATAAGTTAGTGCCACTTTGGGTTCACGACTAGTCATGTCGGCCTAGGTTCTCTGTCATATGGATGCTAGCGACACTATCATATACGTGAGCCAAAAGGCGCAAACGGTCCCGGGCCAGGTAAGGTGGCACCCGTGGGAATACCGTGCATGATGCCGCAAAGTGATATGAAGTGTTACATGCTAGATCAGTGTGACTTAGGATCGGGGTCCCGACAGCGTTGGTATCAGTGCTTGACTGATTGTAGGATTATCAAGCCAAACTGGTCGAAGTTGAGTCTAGAAATGCTTTAGTTATATAAGGGAATTGATTGTGGAAGGGAACGTAAGGCTCTTTTTACTCCTTTACCTCATGTCATTCTTTCTGAGTCAGCCCCTTCTTTTCTACGAGGGTTAAGGCCTAGGCTTCTCCTCTATCTCTCAGGATGACGTGTTACTAAACCATAAAGTCTTAGGATTGTTGGGTTGTGTCACTGTACAGTTCTACTACTTCTGTGTGTCCTCAGTTTGACCCAGAACCTTGATATTATGATGCTGATTGATCATGCTATTCCTTTGATGAATGTCTCAAAATCCCTTTTGAGCATTTATAGTCGTTATGCTGCCGAAATTGTCCTAGGATTTCAAGAGTTTCTAATGCTTTTGCATTACATTCCGCATCCCTATGTTGATGCTAATTCCATCCTTGTTTCCTTGGTTTCTGTGCCAGGATGTCGTCTGCTAACCAAGGTTCAGTTGCTCATAGCAAGAACCACGGAGATGGTAGGGACGAGGATCCTCCTGACCAGCCTTTGATGGCAGAGTTCTTATTAGCATCCAAGAGGAACAAGCATGAGACTAACCGCTTGCTGGCACAGATTGAGCAGAACACCGCACATCAGCATAAGAAGTTGGTTTCCATCACTGACTTCATTGGTCTGAAACCACCCACCTTCCATCACCCCATTGAGCCACTCGATGCAGATGACTGGCTCCGGAGCATCACTCACAAGATGCTTTCTGCGAACGTAGCTGAAGGTGACAAGGTCACCTATGCTACCCATCTCCTAGAAGGTCCTACTAGTATTTGGTGGCAGAGCTATGAGGCTATGCTTCCAGCTGGTCAGATTCCTACCTGGAGGGATTTCACCGAGGCTTTTCGTGAGCACCACATTCCTCAGGCTCTCATTGACCGCAAGAGGGAAGAGTTATGTAGTTTCACCCAGGGTAAGCTGCCTGTTGATGCTTACAGTAGAGAGTTTGGAAGCCTCGCCCGCTATGCTACGGAAGAAGTGTCCACGGACGCTAAGAAGCAAGCTAGGTTCCGGAAGGGTCTCAGCCCTAAGTTGCGTCGTGATCTCCACCTGCATTATTGCGATACTTTCCAGGCTCTTGTGAACAAGGCCATTAATGCAGAGACAGCTCAACTCACTTACGAGGAGTCTCGTAAGCACAACCGTGATCTGGGTTCTTCCTCCCGCTCTGGCTCTCAGAAGCGACGGATTTGGATTCCGAACTCGGCTCTTCCACCTCGATATGCACCGAGGCCATCCTATGTGGCGCCTCACCCAACTCAGCAACGTGCTCCACCCAGGCCTAGTAGTGGACCACTTGCCAATGTAGGTCCACGTCCTACCTCAGGAACTTGCTTCACCTGCAGAGAACCAGGGCACTATGCACGTGACTACCCTCAGTCCAGTTATACTCCACCCCAGTCTGAGAGGTCTGCTGGCCATGAAAAGACATCAGTCAAGATGATCAGTACCAAGCCAGCCTCCATTGAACGAGCATGTGTGCACCATGTCTCAGCTTCAGAAGTTCAAGATGATCCCAACGTCGTACTGGGTACGCTTCTTGTCAATTGTCACCAAGCTTCAGTTCTGTTCGATACTGGAGCATCCCACTCCTTCATATCCGAAGGTTATGCTCGGTTGCACGACATGTCATTTTGTGATATACCAACTCCACTAATAATCCAGACTCCCGGTTCCAAATGGCAAACCTCCAAGGTAAGCCATGGTAATGAAATCCTTATTGAAAGATTGGTATTCCTTGCTTCTTTGATATCTCTCAAGTCCTCAGATATTAACATCATCTTGGGTATGGACTGGATGACAGCTCATCATGCCAAGATCGATTGTTACACTAGATCTGTCAACTTACACATCCATCTGGCAAAATAGTCATTGTCTCTACTAGAGTTGCAAGGCGCCAACTTTATTCTCTTAATGCCAGCCCTCTTTCAGACCTTGAAGATATTCCGGTAGTCCGTGACTTCCGGATGTCTTTCTAGAAGAACTGCCAGGTGTCCCACCTGATAGAGATGTAGAGTTTGTCATAGAACTTATCCCATGAACTGTTCCAATCTCTAGGAGACCATACAAGATGGCACCTTTGGAGTTAGCCGAGCTTAAGAAACAACTTGATGAGTCATTGCAAAAGGGTTTCATCCGTCCCAGTTCTTCTCCTTGGGCTTGTCCTGTCCTCTTCGTCAAGAAGAAGGATGGTACGGATCGGATGGTAGTAGATTATCGTCCCGTTAATTTGGTCATGATAAAGAACAAGTATCCGCTCCCCAAGATCAACGACCTGTATGATCAGCTCGCTGGATCCTTAGTCTTTTCCAAGATGGATTTGAGGTTAGGCTACCACCAAATCAAGATCAGAAACGGGGACATCCCCAAAATGGCCTTTGTCACTCGTTATGGTCAATACGAGTACACCATGATGTCTTTCGGCCTAACCAATGCTCCAGCTACTTTCTCCCGCTTGATGAACTCAATCTTTATGGAGTACTTAGATAAGTTCGTCGTGGTTTATCTCGATGATATTCTTATTTACTCGAAGAACGAGGAAGAGCATGCTGAACATCTTAGGCTTGTGTTAGAAAAACTCATAGAGCATCGCCTTTATGCCAAGTTCTCCAAGGGTGAATTTTGGTTGCCAGAAGTGACCTATCTAGGCCACGTGATCTCCGGTAAGGGCATTGCTGTCAATCCCGAGAGAGTCAAAGCCGTTCTCGATTGGATCCACCCAAATCGGTCAAAAAAGTTAGGAGTTTCCTTGGTCTAGCCAGCTATTGTCGCCGCTTCGTTGAAAACTTCTCCAAAGTGGCCAAACCTCTCATGGAGCTTCTCAAGAAAGATAAAAGGTTTGAGTGGATCCCACAGTGTGAGCACAGTTTTCAGGAACTAAAAAGACGCCTGACTTCTGCGCCCATACTCGTGCCACCGGATTTCACTAAAGACTTTGTTATCTATTGCGACGCTTCGCGTCAAGGACTAGGTTGCATTCTTATGCAGGATCGCCATGTGATTGCCTATGCATCTCGACAGTTGCATCCACATGAGGAAAATTATCCTACACATGATCTGGAGCTTGCAGCCGTAGTCTATGCACTTAAGACTTGGCGACATTACCTTCTTGGTAACCGTTGCGAAATCTACATTGACCATCAGAGTCTCAAGTATATTTTCACCCAACCGGATCTGAATCTCAGACAGAGACGTTGGTTGGAGTTGACCTCGGATTATGACTTAGGAATCACTTACACCCTAGGCAAATCCAATGTCATGGCTGATGCTTTAAGTCGTAAATCCTATAGCAACAACCTCATGTTGCAACAATGTCAACCACCCCTCCATGAGGAATTTTGTAAGCTTAACCTTCACATAGCTCCTCATGGTTCCCTTTCTGCCTTGGTGGCGAAACCTACCCTTACGGATCAGATCATAGAGGCTCAGAAGCATGATACGAGAATTTCCCGAATCAAGAAGAATATTTCCAAGGGAGTTGCTGGCTGTTTCTCTATGGATGAACGAGGTGTTGTTTACTTTGGTAACCGTTTGGTGGTTCCCAAATGTCAACAGATGCAGCAACTTATCCTTAAGGAGGCCCATGAATCCCCTCTCACGATTCATCCCGGTAGTACAAAGATGTATCAGGACCTACGCCAGATGTTCTGGTGGACTAGGATGAAGAGAGAAATCGCTCAGTATATTGCCAATTGTGACGTTTGCCGTCGCGTTAAGGCAGAGCATCAAAGACCTACTGGCACCCTTCAACCTTTAGCTATTCCTGAGTGGAAATGGGACAAAGTTGGTATGGACTTCATCACCGGCTTTCGCAGGACCAAGAAAGGAAATAATGCTATCTTCGTAGTCATTGATCGTCTCTCCAAAGTGGCTCACTTCCTACCTGTTCGAGAGAGTATCACTGCTAGTCAGCTTGCTGACTTATATATCTCTCGAATAGTGTCACTCCATTGTGTTCCACTAGAGATCAATTCAGACCATGGCAGTCTTTTCACCTCTCATTTCTGGGAAAGTTTCCAAACTGCCATGGGCACCCATCTTTCCTTCAGTATCGCTTTCCACCCTCAATCAAGTGGTCAGGTGGAAAGGGTCAACCAAATTCTCGAAGACATGCTTGGAGCTTGCATTATCTCATTCGGTATGGATTGGGAGAAATGTCTTCCCTTTGCGAGTTTGCTTATAACAATAGCTACCAATCCAGTCTTAAGAAAGCACCCTTCGAGATTCTGTATGGACGAAGATGTCGAACACCTTTGAGCTGGTCAGAAACCGGTGAAAGACAATTCTTTGGACCGGATATGATCCAGGAGGCAGAAGAGCAAGTTCGCATCATTCGTGAGAATTTGAAAACGGCCCAATCTCGTCAAAAGAGCCAGTATGACCGTCGTCATAAGGAAGTGGCTTATGAAGTTGGCGACAAGGCTTACCTTCGGGTTACTCCTTTGAAGGGTACCCATCGTTTCGGTATCAAGGGCAAGTTGGCTCCTCGTTACATCGGTCCTTTTCGCATTCTCGCTAAACGAGGAGAGGTTGCCTACCAGTTGGAACTACCCCCACATCTTTCTCGAGTTCATGATGTCTTCCACGTCTCTCAACTCAGGCGTTGCTTCTCGGATCCCATCCGCGGAGTGGACCATGAAACGCTTGATCTTCAAGATAACCTCACTTATCGAGAGTACCCCGTTCGCATTCTGGATCAAGCGGAGCGTGTCACTCGACGTCATAACATCAAGTTTCTCAAGGTTCAATGGTCTCATCATTCCGAGAGAGTAGCTACTTGGGAGCGAGAAGATCGTCTTTGACTTAAGTACCCCGCTTTCTTTCCGCCAACTCCTGAATCCCGGGACGAGATTTTTTCGAGTGGGGGCGAGTTGTCACATCCCTAGTTCTGGTATGGTCCTAGGCTTGCTTTGTGCATCATGGTTATATTCCAAATGAAATTGAAATGGGGATGTTTCAAACCCTAGCACCAAAGCAAATTCAAATAGGTACAACTTTAAAATGGATTTTCAATGAACCCAAAATGCTATTCAAAAATGTTCATGCTCTTTAGATAATGTTGGGAACAACAACCAGAGGTGATGCACATTTTTGCTACTCATTTTGGATTTTTGAATCAATGCACAAATATTTGATTTGGAGCTGTTTAAATTATATAAATATTTTAATGGCTCCAAAAATGTTGGGAATTGGTGAGGGCCTCTGGAATATTATATCTAGATGCCACAAATGTTTTCAGCATTTATGGAAATGTTTTAACATTTATTTTAAATACAAAACAAATGTCATAAATAGAAAAAGAAAACAGGAAATAAGAAAAACACTTACCTTGAGGCCTGCCTTACCTGGCTGACCCAGATCCTGTGCAGCCCAGGTGTGGCCCAGCCCTGTAGCTGGCCCAGCCCAGCTACCCACCGTCTTCAACCTCCTGCCAGTAGGCAGGAGGGCGTGTGCTCGCCGCGTGCGCGCCACCTCCACCCTACCTGGCTGTCCTCCCGTCGCCCTGGACCTTCCTCGCGTCGCCACGCATCTCCCTCGACCCCCTGCGTCTCCCCCCTCTCTCTCTCTGGAACCCCTCCCCCTTCTCCGTGCATTTCCGAATAGAGCTCGTCGACGCCGCTCGCCGTTGCCGTGGCCACCGAGCCCCCCTCGCCTAGCTAGGATGCCCAGCAGCTCCGCCACCTCGCGCTATGCCTCTCCACGGAAGGAAGCCCGTCGGAGCGCCCCGTAACGCCACCATCGTCGTCATGCCCTTCTTCAGCCGCCGAAGATTCGCCTCGCCGTCCCGGCGTCGTACGACCTTCCCCGAGCCCACCGAGACGCGTGCTGCAACCGCTGTGAGGCCGCCCATCTTTTCCCCTACTCCCATCATCGGTTGCGTCCTCTAGCTGGTAGCCCCGCCGCATCCGTGAGCTCACCGCCGGCGACCCCGTCGCCGCCATCGATCTAGCATGCATTAGTCGCACCCGAGCGCACGGTCGTGCTCCTGGTTACGCCAGGAAGCCGTAGACAACCCCAGTCGGGCTCCTCGTGCTCCGTAGCCTCGTGCTTGTGCACCACCGAACTCCGGCCGCCGCCTCCATGGTCGTGGCCGTCGTCTCCGGGGACCCCGCGGCCTCCCGAGCAGCCAGCTAGATGCGGGCGTGTGCGGGCTATCTTCTGGTGGCCTTCGCACGTCCTGAAGGAAATATGCCCTAGAGGCAATAATAAAGTTATTATTTATTTCCTTATATCATGATAAATGTTTATTATTCATGCTAGAATTGTATTAACCGGAGACATAATACATGTGTGAATACATAGACAAACAGAGTGTCACTAGTATGCCTCTACTAGACTAGCTCGTTAATCAAAGATGGTTATGTTTCCTAACCATGAACAAAGAGTTGTTATTTGATTAACGAGGTCACATCATTAGTTGAATGATCTGATTGACATGACCCATTCCATTATCTTAGCACCCGATCGTTTAGTATGTTGCTATTGCTTTCTTCATGACTTATACATGTTCCTATGACTATGAGATTATGCAACTCCCGTTTGCCGGAGGAACACTTTGGGTGCTACCAAACGTCACAACGTAACTGGGTGATTATGAAGGAGCATTACAGGTGTCTCCAAAGGTAGATGTTGGGTTGGCGTATTTCGAGATTAGGATTTGTCACTCCAATTGTCGGAGAGGTATCTCTGGGCCCTCTCGGTAATACACATCACATAAGCCTTGCAAGCATTACAACTAATATGTTAGTTGTGAGATGATGTATTACGGAACGAGTAAAGAGACTTGCCGGTAACGAGATTGAACTAGGTATTGGATACCGGCGATCGAATCTCGGGCAAGTAACATACCGATGACAAAGGGAACAACGTATGTTGTTATGCGGTCTGACCGATAAAGATCTTCGTAGAATATGTAGGAGCCAATATGGGCATCCAGGTCCCGCTATTGGTTATTGACCGGAGACGTGTCTCGGTCATGTCTACATTGTTCTCGAACCGTAGGGTCCGCACGCTTAAGGTTTCGATGACAGTTATATTATGAGTTTATGAGTTTTGATGTACCGAAGGAGTTCGGAGTCCCGGATGAGATCGGGGACATGACGAGGAGTCTCGAAATGGTCGAGATGTAAATATCGATATATTGTACGACTATATTCGGACATCGGAAAGGTTCCGAGTGATTCGGGTATTTTTTCGGAGTACCGGGTAGTTACGGGAGAAGTAATGGGCCTTGATGGGCTTTAGTGGGAAGAGGAAAAAGGCTGCTGCGCCCCCCCTCCCCTTTGGTCCGAATTGGACTAGGGAAAAGGGGGCCGGCCACCTCTCCTTCTCCTCCACTTCCTTCTCCCTTCCTCCCCTCTTGATGGACTCCTACTAGGACTTGGAGTCCTAGTAGGACTCCCATCCTGGCCGCACCAATAGCCTTGGCCGGCCTCCTCCTCCTCCATCCTTTATATACAGGGGCAGGAGCACCCCATAGACACACAAGTTGATCCTTGAGATCGTTCCTTAGCCGTGTGCGGTGCCCCCTGCCACCAAATTCCACCTCGATCATACCGTTGTAGTGCTTAGGCGAAGCCCTGCGTCGGTAGTACATCAAGATCGTCACCACGCCGTCGTGCTGACGGAACTCTTCCTCGACGCTTTGCTGGATCGGAGCCCGAGGATCGTCATCGAGCTGAACGTGTGCTAAGAACTCGAAGGTGCCGGAGTAACGGTGCTTGGATCGGTCGGATCGGGAAGATGTACGACTACTTCCTCTACGTTGTGTGATCGCTTCCGCAGTCGGTCTGCGTTGGTACGTAGACAACACTCTCCCCTCTCGTTGCTATGCATCACCATGATCTTGCATGTGCGTAGGAAATTTTTTGAAATTACTACGTTCCCCAACAGTGGTATCAGAGCCTAGGTTTTATGGTTTGATGTTATTTGCACGGGTAGAACACAAGTGAGTTGTGGGCGATACAAGTCATACTGCCTACCAGCATGTCATACTTTGGTTCAGCGGTATTGTTGGACAAGATGACCCGGACCAACCTTACGTGTACGCTTACGCGAGACCGGTTCCCTCGACGTGCTTTGCACATAGATGGCTTGCGGGCGACTGTCTCTCCAATTTTAGTTGAACCGAGTGTGGCTACGCCCGGTCCTTGAGAAGGTTAAAACGGAGTCTATTTCACAAACTATCGTTGTGGTTTTGATGCGTAGGTGAGATGAGTTCTTGTTTAAGCCCGTAGCAGCCACGTAAAACTTGCAACAACAAAGTAGAGGACGTCTAACTTGTTTTTGCAGGGCATGTTGTGATGTGATATGGTCAGGGCATGATGCTGATTTTATTGTATGAGATGATCATGTTTTGTAACCAAGTTATCGGCAACTGGCAGGAGCCATATGGTTGTCGCTTTATTGTATGCAATGCAATCGCGATGTAATGCTTTACTTTATTACTAAGCGGTAGTGATAGTCGTGGAAGCATAAGATTGGCGAGACGACAACGATGCTACGATGGAGATCAAGGTGTCGCGCCGGTGATGATGGTGATCATGACGGTGCTTTGGAGATGGAGATCACAAGCACAAGATGATGATGGCCATATCATATCACTTATATTGATTGCATGTGATGTTTATCTTTTTATGCATCTTATCTTGCTTTGATTGACGGTAGCATTATAAGATGATCTCTCACTAAATTATCAAGAAGTGTTCTCCCTGAGTATGCACCATTGCCAAAGTTCGTCGTGCCCAGACACCACGTGATGATCGGGTGTGATAAGCTCTACGTCCATCTACAATGGGTGCAAGCCAGTTTTGCACACGCAGAATACTCAGGTTAAACTTGACGAGCCTAGCATATGCAGATATGGCCTCGAAACACGGAGACCGAAAGGTCGAGCGTGAATCATATAGTAGATATGATCAACATGACGATGTTCACCATTGAAAACTACTCCATCTCACGTGATGATCGGTTATGGTTTAGTTGATTTGGATCACGTGATCACTTAGAGGATTAGAGGGATGTCTATCTAAGTGGGAGTTCTTAAGTAATATGATTAATTGAACTTTAATTTATCATGAACTTAGTCCTGGTAGTATTAGCATATCTATGTTGTAGATCAATAGCTCGCGTTGTTGCTTTCATATGTTTATTTCGATATGCTCCTAGAGAAAATTGTGTTGAAAGATGTTAGTAGCAATGATACGGATTGGATCCGTGATCTGAGGTTTATCCTCATTGCTGCATAGAAAAATTATGTCCTTGATGCACCGCTAGGTGACAGACCTATTGCAGGAGCAGATGCAGACATTATGAACGTTTGGCTAGCTCAATATGATGACTACTTGATAGTTTAGTGCACCATGCTTAATGGCTTAGAATCAGGACTTCAAAGACGTTTTGAACGTCATGGACCATATGAGATGTCCAGGAGTTGAAGTTAATATTTCAAGAAAATACCCGAGTTGAGAGATATGAAGTCTCCAACAAGTTCTATAGCTAAAAGATGGAGGAGAATCGCTCAACTAGTGAGCATGTGCCCAGATTCTCTGAGTACTACAATCGCTTGAATCAAGTGGGAGTTAATCTTCCAGATAAGATAGTGATTGACAGAATTCTCTAGTCACCATCACCAAGTTAGTAGAACTTCGTGATGAACTATAATATGCAAGGGATGACAAAAGTAATTCCCAAGCTCTTCGTGATGCTGAAATCAATGAAGGTAGAAATCGAGAAAAACATCAAGTGTTGATGGTTGACAAGACCACTAGTTTCAAGAAAAGGGCAAAGGGAAGAAGAAGGGGAACTTCAAGAAGAACGGCAAGCAAGTTGCTGCTCAGGAGAAGAAACCCAAGTCTGGTCCTAAGCCTGAGACTAAGTGCTTCTACTGCAAAGGGACTGGTCACTGGAAGCGGAACTGCCCCAAGTATTTGGCGGATAAGAAGGATGGCAAAGTGAACAAAAGTATATTTGATATACATGTTATTGATGTGTGCTTTACTAGTGTTTATAGCAACCCCTCAGTATTTGATATTGGTTCAGTTGCTAAGAGTAGTAACTCGAAACAGGAGTTGCAGAATAAACAGAGACTAGTTAAGGGTGAAGTGACGATGTGTGTTGGAAGTAGTTCCAAGATTGATATGGTCATCATCGCACACTCCCCTATACTTTCGGGATTAGTGTTGAACTTAAATAAGTGTTATTTGGTTTTTGCGTTGAGCATGAATATGATTTGATCATGTTTATTGCAATACGGTTATTCATTAAAGTCAGAGAATAATTGTTGTTCTGTTTACATGAATAAAACCTTCGATGGTCATACACCCAATGAAACAAGTTCGTTGGATCTCGATCGTAGTGATACACATATTCATAATATTGAAACCAAAAGATGCAAAGTTAATAATGATAGTGCAACTTATTTGTGGCACTGCCGTTTAGGTCATATTGGTATAAAGCGCATGAAGAAACTCCATGCTGATGGGCTTTCGGAATCACTTGATTATGAATCACTTGATGCTTGCAAACCATGCCTTTTGGGCAAGATGACTAAAACGCCGTTCTCCGGAACAATGGAGCAAGCAACAGATTTGTTGGAAATCATACATACTGATGTATGTGGTCCGGTGAATATTTAAGGCTTGCAGCGGGTATCATTATTTTCTGACCTTCACAGATGATTTGAGCAGATATGGGTATATCTACTTAATGAAATAGAAGTCTGATACATTTGAAAAGTTCATATAATTTCAGAGTGAAGTGGAAAATCATCGTAACAAGAAAGTAAAGTTTCTACGATCTGATCGTGGAAAAGAGTATTTGAGTTACGAGTTTGGTCTTCAGTTAAAACAATGTGAAATAGTTTCACTACTCACGCCACCTGGAACACCACAGCATAATGGTGTGTCCGAACGTCATAACCATACTTTATTGGATATAGTGCAATCTATGATGTTTCTTACCGATTTACCACTATCGTTTTTGGGGTCATGCATTAGAGACAGCTGCATTCACGTTAAAAAGGGGCACCATCTATATCCGTCAAGACGACGCCTTATGAACTATGGTTTGGCAAGAAACCAAAGTTGTCGTTTCTTGAAGTTTGGGGTTGCGATGCTTATGAGAAAAGGTTTCATCCTGATAAGCTCAAACCCAAATCGGAGAAATATGTCTTCATAGGATACCCAAAGGAGATTGTTGGGTACACCTTCTATCACAGATCCTAAGGCAAGACATTCGTTGCTTATAATGGATCCTTTCTAGAGAAGGAGTTTCTCTTGAAAGAAGTGAGTGGGAGGAAAGTAGAAAACTTGATAAGGTAATTGTACCTTCTACCTTATTGGAAAGTAGTTCATCACAAAAATCTGTTCTTGTGACTACTACACCAATTAGTGAGGAAGCTAATGATGATGATCATGTAACTTCAGATCAAGTTACTATCGAATCTCGTAGGTAAACCAGAGTGAGATCCGCACCAGAGTGGTACGGTAATCCTGTTCTGGAGGTCATGTTACTTGACCATGACGAACCTACGAACTATGAGGAAGCGATGATGAGCCCAGATTCCGTGAAATGGTTTGAGGCCATGAAATCTGAGATATGATCCATGTATGAGAACAAAGTTTGGACTTTGGTTGACTTGCCCGATGATCGGCAAGCAATTGAGAATAAATGGATCTTCAAGAGGAAGACGGACGCTGATAGTAGTGTTACTATCTACAAAGCTAGAATTGTCGCAAAAGGTTTTCGACAAGTTCAAGGTGTTGACTACGATGAGAGATTCTCACTCGTATCTATGCTTGAGTCTGTCCGAATCATGTTAGTAATTGCCGCATTTTATGAAATCTGGCAAATGGATAAACAAAACTGCACTCCTTAATGGATTTATTAAAGAAGAGTTGTATATGATGCAACAGAAGGTTTTGTCAATCCGAAAGGTGCTAACAAAATGTGCAAGCTCCAGCGATCCATCTGTGGACTGGTGCAAGCATCTCGGAGTTGGAATATACGCTTTGATGAGTTGATCAAAGAATATAGTTTTATACAGACTTGCGGTGAAGCCTGTATTTACAAGAAAGTGAGTGGGAGCACTACAACATTTCTGATAAGTATATGTGAATGACATATTGTTGATCGGAAATAATGTAGAATTATTCTGTAAAGCATAAAGGAGTGTTTGAAAAGAGTTTTTCAAAGAAAGACTTCGGTGAAGCTGCTTACATATTGAGCTTCAAGATCTATAGAGATAGATCAAGACGCTTGATAAGTTTTTTCAATGAGTACATACCTTGACAAGATTTTGAAGTGGTTCAAAATGGAGCAGTCAAAGAAAGAGTTCTTGCCTGTATTATGAGGTGTGAAGTTGAGTAAGACTCAAAGCCCGACCACGGTAGAAGATAGAAAGAGAATGAAAGTCATTCCCTATGCCTTGGCCATAGGTTCTATAAAGTATGTCATGCTGTATACCAGATCTATTGTATACCCTGCACTGATTTGGCAAGGTTGTACAATAGTGATCTAGGAGTAGATCACTGGACAGCGGTCAGAATTATCCTTAGTGAAATAAGGATATGTTTCTCGATTATGGACGTGATAAAAAGGTTCGTCGTAAAGGGTTACGCCGATGCAAGTTTTGACACTAATCTAGATGACTCTAAGTCTCGGTCTAGATACATATTGAAAGTGAGAGCAATTAGCTAGAGTAGCTCCATGCAGAGCATTGTTGACATAGAAATTTGCAAAATACATGTGGATCTGAATGTGGCAGACCCGTTGACTAAGATTCTCTCACAAGCAAAACATGATCACACCTTAGTACTCTTTGGGTGTTAATCACACAGCGATGTGAACCAGATTACTGAATCTAGTAAACCCTTTGGGTGTTGTTCACATGGCGATGTGAACTATGGGTGTTAATCACATGATGATGTGAACTATCGATGTTAATCACATGGTGATGTGATCTAGATTATTGACTCTAGTGCAAGTGGGAGACTGAAGGAAATATGCCCTAGAGGCAATAATAAAGTTATTATTTATTTCCTTATATCATGATAAATGTTTATTATTCATGCTAGAATTGTATTAACCGGAGACATAATACATGTGTGAATACATAGACAAACAGAGTGTCACTAGTATGCCTCTACTAGACTAGCTCGTTAATCAAAGATGGTTATGTTTCCTAACCATGAACAAAGAGTTGTTATTTGATTAACGAGGTCACATCATTAGTTGAATGATCTGATTGACATGACCCATTCCATTAGCTTAGCACCCGATCGTTTAGTATGTTGCTATTGCTTTCTTCATGACTTATACATGTTCCTATGACTATGAGATTATGCAACTCCCGTTTGCCGGAGGAACACTTTGGGTGCTACCAAACGTCACAACATAACTGGGTGATTATAAAGGAGCATTACAGGTGTCCCCAAAGGTAGATGTTGGGTTGGCGTATTTCGAGATTAGGATTTTTCACTCCGATTGTCGGAGAGGTATCTCTGGGCCCTCTCGGTAATACACATCACATAAGCCTTGCAAGCATTACAACTAATATGTTAGTTGTGAGATGATGTATTACGAAACGAGTAAAGAGACTTGCCGGTAACGAGATTGAACTAGGTATTGGATACCGACGATCGAATCTCGGGTAAGTAACATACCGATGACAAAGGGAACAATGTATGTTGTTATGCGGTTTGGCCGATAAAGATCTTCGTAGAATATGTAGGAGCCAATATGGGCATCCAGGTCCCGCTATTGGTTATTGACCGGAGACGTGTCTCGGTCATGTCTACATTGTTCTCGAACCGTAGGGTCCGCACGCTTAAGGTTTCGATGACAGTTATATTATGAGTTTATGAGTTTTGATGTACCGAAGGAGTTCGGAGTCCCAGATGAGATCGGGGACATGACGAGGAGTCTCGAAATGGTCGAGACGTAAAGATCGATATATTGGACGACTATATTCGGACATCGGAAAGGTTCCGAGTGATTCGGATATTTTTCGGAGTACCGGGTAGTTACGGGAGAAGTAATGGGCCTTGATGGGCTTTAGTGGGAAGAGGAAAAAGGCTGCTGCGCCCCCCCCCCCCCCCCTCCCCTTTGGTCCGAATTGGACTAGGGAAAAGGGGGCCGGCCACCTCTCCTTCTCCTCCACTTCCTTCTTCCTTCCTCCCCTCTTGATGGACTCCTACTAGGACTTGGAGTCCTAGTAGGACTCCCATCCTGGCCGCACCAATAGCCTTGGCCGGCCTCCTCCTCCTCCATCCTTTATATACAGGGGCAGGGGCACCCCATAGACACACAAGTTGATCCTTGAGATCGTTCCTTAGCCGTGTGCGGTGCCCCCTGCCACCAAATTCCACCTCGATCATACCGTTGTAGTGCTTAGGCGAAGCCCTGCGTCGGTAGTACATCAAGATCATCACCACGCCGTCGTGCTGACGGAACTCTTCCTCAACGCTTTGCTGGATCGGAGCCCGAGGATCCTCATCGAGCTGAACGTGTGCTAAGAACTCGGAGGTGCCGGAGTAACGGTGCTTGGATCGGTCGGATCGGGAAGACGTACGACTACTTCCTCTACGTTGTGTGATCGCTTCCGCAGTCGGTCTGCGTTGGTACGTAGACAACACTCTCCCCTCTCGTTGCTATGCATCACCATGATCTTGCGTGTGCGTAGGAATTTTTTTGAAATTACTACGTTCCCCAACACGTCCACCCGCCGCCTGTAGCGCATTTCGGCGAAGCACCGCCGCGTGGTTTGGTCGTCGCTGGCCGAACTCCGGCGAGGCTGACGTGGCGGCTTAATTAGCGCTAATCCCCATCATTAGCCACCCCACCAGCCGCTGACAGTGGGCCCCAGGGCCAAGTCAAACCTGGTCAATGCGGGTTTGACCCGGGGTTAACCCCAGTGTCACTGACGTGTGGCCCCCACATGTCAGGTTTGACCTGGTCAGCCCTGCTGACGCCTCTGTGATGTCACGCTGACGCAGTAATTGTTTTTTTTTGGATTTTAAATAATTCAGGAAATTCCAGAAAATAGTTAAAACTTCTAAAAATCATAGTAATTCAACCATAACTCCAAATCAAATAAATTATATATGAAAAATTATCAGAAAATGCAAGCAATCCATTTATGCCAGTTTCATTCATGAAAAACCAACTTATACTTGCTGTATAAGTGAAAATGTAATAATGGCATGTTATATACTTAATTTGGGGTTTGCATATGGACCCTTGGTTCATATGGACTTCAACCAAATTGATGCTAGATGCATTAGGGCAAATCATAGCATCTTTGAAATGTCGTCTTCATGCATCATATTGTTCCATAGGGTTGTTTATTGATTGCCGGCACCGTTCCCTCTCGATAGGTTCTACTCCAGAAGGTGTCCCGAGTACCTGTCTGAGGAGCAGTGCTTCTTCGAGGATCTATCAGGCAAGCAAACCCCCTTGAGCATCTCGATAAAATTCCACTCTCTCGCTCCTGCTCCTTTTACTGCATTAGGACAACAACGATTCAAACTGCTACTTTCTGCTACGGTAGCTGAACCCATTCCTCTGCATGACCTCTCATTGCCACAGTAAATAGTTGAAACCCACTAGCATGAGTAGGAGTTGCTTGAGCCTTGATGTGCCTGCTCATCCATGCTTGTTTTCTTTATGCCAGCTATGCTTAGAGTTGTGTCAGGTCTGATTCATCGGGAATGAATCGGAGTGGTGAACATGTCCTACCGGTAAAGGCTAAATGTGTGAACATGTTTTGGTAAAGGTAGCGATGAGAGGCCATGTAGGAGTACATGGTGGGTTGTCTCATTGGAACCGTCCTTAAGCACTGAGTTCTGTGTATGTTATCCAAGTCCAGTTACTACCACACATTAGGTTCCGGTTATCCGGCCCCTCTCGGCTTATTAACCCGCTTGATCTCTGTCCAGGAGTTGCAACTAGTTTTTGGCGTTTGTAGGTAGTGCTACTTGTCTACCAGGTGGTGTCCGACGGGACGGGCTTGGGACAGACTAGGCACCGTGGCACGGTGTACCAAGTAGCACCCGGATGGTGGGCTTGGGAACCCTGCACACATCGTTTGGGGCCGTGAGTGACACTCCGGCCGGATCTCCTTGTGGATGGAACCTGAATAGGTGATAAACCTGGACGAGAGACTTGTGTGGTTAGTCAGGTCGTGGCCGACACCCTCGCCCGGCTTCCGCTTGAAGGTTGCCAAGGTACAGGACGTGTACAGGGCTATAAGTGGCGAGAGCGTGTGTGAAGAAGTACACCCCTGTAGGGTCGACATTATCTATTCGAATAGCCGTTTTCCTCGGATATGGAAACTTGGAGGACTTATGTAGTACATAGACAACTTGAAGTGGATACTCTAAAATCCGCAAGATAAGCGTGAGTGCTATGGATGGCCTTCTCGTAGGGAGACGGGAACAGAACCATAGTGGAGTATTGATATGGTGAATATGTGGACTCGTGTGCGTCTTCTCACCTCAAAGAAGTTTCTGATACTCGTAGCATAGGATAGCCACTGAGTCAAAGCTGGCTTGCTGCTGTTAAACGCCACCACCCCCTTTGTTGATAATGTTGCATATGTAGATAGTTCTGATGTAAGACTTGCTGAGTACCTTTGTACTCATGTTTGCTTATTTATGTTATGCAGTTGGTTACACTAGTGGCTTCGACGAGTAGCTTGTATCCCAGCTACGATCTTGTACCTTGGGAGGGTCATGTTTAGTCAGGCATCTTAGTCTTTTCCTTTTGTAGTTGTCTGTACTCAGACATGTAATGCTTCCGTTGCTTGTATGCTCCGAATGATGGGTCATGAGACCCCTGTTTGTATTGAATGCTATGTGGCTCTTCTGGGCCTTTATCTATATGGGTTTGAGTTATGTTGTGATGCCATGTTGTACCGCACATACCTGCATGTCATGCATACGTGTAACGTGTATTGCTATGTGTGGGATCCGACAACCTAGTTGTTTACCTCTGGCAGCCTCTCTTATGGGGAAATGTAGTCTTGTGCTTCCAGGAGCCATAGTAGTCCGCTACAGCCCGGTTCACCGGAGTCCTGCTAGCCCAGCACTACTGCTCCGGAACAGTTGGCCGGCCGGCATGTGATTCACTTCGTTCTTGTTTCTGTCCCCTCGGGGAAATGTCACGCGGTGACATCCGGAGTCCTGCCTAGCCTGCTACAGCCCAGGTTCCCGGAGTCCTGTTAGCCCAGTGCTACAGCCCGGATTCATACGCTGTTGACCGACATGCTCGTGGTTGATTCATGTATGCCTGTCCCTGTAAGTTAGTGCCACTTTGGGTTCACGACTAGTCATGTCGGCATGGGTTCTCTGTCATATGGATGCTAGCGACACTATCATATACGTGAGCCAAAAGGCGCAAATGGTCCCGGGCCAGGTAAGGTGGCACCCGTGGGAATACCATGCGTGAGGCCGCAAAGTGATATGAAGTGTTACAGGCTAGATCGGTGTGACTTAGGATCGGGGTCCCGACACTCTTATAATAGGAAAAGCGCTCCCGAGGAGACATGGGAATATCGTCAAGCTAGTTTTCATCACGTTCATATGATTCGCGTTCGATACTTTGATAATTTGATATGTGGGTGGACCGGTGCTTGGGTGCTGTTCTTACTTGAACAAGCATCCCACTTATGATTAACCTCTATTGCAAGCATCCGCAACTACAACAAAAGTGTCGGTGTCAAAACCGGCGGATCTCGGGTAGGGGGTCCCAAACTGTGCGTCTAGGCGGATGGTAACAGGAGACAAGGGAGACGATGTTTTTACCCAGGTTCGGGCCCTCTCGATGGAGGTAAAACCCTACTCCTGCTTGATTAATATTGATGATATGGGTAGTACAAGAGTAGATCTACCACGAGATCAAGGAGGCTAAACCCTAGAAGCTAGCCTATGGTATGATTGTTGTTCGTCCTACGGACTAAAACCCTCCGGTTTATATAGACACCGGAGAGGGCTAGGGTTACAAAGAGTCGGTTACAATGGTAGGAGATCTACATATCCGTATCGCCAAGCTTGCCTTCCACGCCAAGGAAAGTCCCTTCCGGACATGGGACGAAGTCTTCAATCTTGTATCTTCATAGTCCAGGAGTCCGGCCGAAGGTATAGTCCGGCTATCCGGACACCCCCTAATCCAGGACTCCCTCAGTAGCCCCTGAACCAGGCTTCAATGACGATGAGTCCGGCGCGCAGATTGTCTTCGGCATTGCAAGGCGGGTTCCTCCTCCAAGTACTTCATAGAAGATTTTGAACACAAAGGTAGTGTCCGGCTCTGCAAAATAAGTTTCCACATATTGCCATAGAGAGAATAATATTTACACAAACCTAATCTGCTGACGTATTCCGTAGCGTGACATCACACCACGGCCAAGTCTTTATTTAAATCGTTTTACTGTCCCACCTCAGTGCGTTTAGCGAGGCGGTTTCCTTGGCACGTCTTGTCAAAGCAGAGATCATGTCCCCTTATTCCGGGATTCTCATCAATACGGGCGTGGGTAACCCAACCGCGCCATTGATTACGGCGCTTGGGAGATAAGCGAGTTTTACCAGGCTGGTGGGGACGCATAGTCGCATCCGCCCATATAAGGGGATAAGGATCCACCTTTTCATCCACGCCTTCTTCCTCCTTTTGCTATCCATTTCCGCGCACTCGAGCTCCAGCGCCCAAGTCTGCACACCCCACCTCAACCTTCTCCAGCCATGTCCGGAGCAGGAGGCAAGTGGATGGTCTCCTCCGTCACGGAGGGACACATCAAAAAACTGAGGAAGGCCGGATACTTGTCTAACGACATTGCACACCGGCTTCTCGAAGAGGGGCAGCTCATCCCCACCCCTAGGCCCCATGAGAGGGTGGTGTTCCTCCCCCATTTCCACCGCGGACTGGGCTTCCCTCTCCACCCATTTGTCCGGGGGGCTCATGTTCTACTATGGCCTGGATTTCCACGATCTGGCCCTGAACTTTGTCCTCAACATCTCGGCATTTATCGTCGTGTGCGAGGCCTTCCTCTGCATCCGCCCCCATTTCGGCCTATGGCTCAAGACTTTCAATGTCAAGCCGAAGGTGGTGCGCGGCACCCAGGCGGAGTGTGGAGGCGCCATGGTGGGCAAGATGCCCAACGTCCTATGGCTCGAGGGCTCCTTCGTGGAGACCCTAAAGGGGTGGCAATTGGGGTGGTTTTACATCACCGAGCCGTGCGACCCTGAATGGGTCGCAGCCCCCGAGTTCCGATCCGGACCCCCTACGTGGCTCACCTCCTAGAAAGAGACGGGCCTGTTGTGGGGTAAAAAAGGAGAGCTGGCCGAACTCCAAACATGCGTCCAAACCCTGGTGGACAAGAAGTTCAAACTTGTCAACGTAGTCCAGGTTATGCTCATCCGCCGGATACTCCCGTGTCAACAACGGGCTTTCAACCGGTGGGAGTTCGACCCGGCGCAGCACCGAACTCTGAGCAGTCTCTTCGACACGACATACGAAGATGCCTGGAAGGTGCTTTTCAAGGGCGCCGAGGCCCCCGCATCCGCTACCGAGGATCACAGATTCAGCACGCAGCGTCACGCTAGTGCGGTAAGCTGTTTTTACCTTTTACAGGGTATTAGTTTTTCATAGCTTGACTCCATGCGGGATCTAAGCTCCTTTACCTTTGACAGGATTGGCAGGAGATGTCCGGACAGATCAACAGTCCGACTCCTTCGCCCAAAGGCCCAGCGGACGCTCGCTTAGCGAAGCTGCTGGTTCTGGCACCCTATGTGGTGCCAGAGAAGAAGGCCAAGAAGAAGGCCACGGGGACTCGAAAGAGTGCCCGACGCCTGGAGATGTCGGATTCATCATCCGACGACTCCAAGACGCACTCCTCCCGTGAAGACGAGGAGGAGGAAGAAGAGACCTCTCCCCCTCTAGCGGGGGGAGGGAAGAAAGGAAGGCCGCCCCAACTGGGGAGGCCGAAGGGTCCAAGAAGGGGAAGACCCTTCCTCCGGACTACTCCACCAACGCCGACGACAGCGAAGAGGAGTGACCGCACAGGGCCAAGCCCCTAGCGAGATCGTAAGTATTCGGACACCAGAGCAATTCATAGTGTTCCTTTCTTGCACAGCTCCTCCTTACGCCGAATATGACTATGCAGTCCGCCCAAGGCCGGGCTCGACGAGTCGTCGAGCGGCTCCCTGGATTCGTTGGATGTGAATTCGCTTCCGACGGCTACCTCCCCCCACCCTACGGACGACGCCGAGGTGGCCTCCCAACAGGTTCCAAGCCAGGAGGAGGTGGTCCTAGAGGCGCCGCCAGGCGACCTCCCGGACTCCAGGCGTAATGGGGATAGAACCCCCAAGGGCTCCAAGTCCGGCCTTGAGCTGGACACCGTGCCGGAACCTTCAACGGTTCCAGACTCTGGTAGGCAGCCTCCTTCCAAGAGGAGAAAGCCTACCGAGCCGGTGACCTCTGTCCAACCGCAGGCACCAGACAATTTGCTGGAGGTGCTTAATGGCGCGTCCATCGACGAGGAGCACCGCACTATTATGAGTGCGGTGATCCAAAAGGTTCAGTCTGCCAAGAGCGGACTGACTGAAGCCTGTGCCAGCCTTCTAACAGGCTTTGAGGTAGGTAAAGAATATGTAAAAATATTACCGCATAGACAATAGCCCCTGATGCTCTGTTCGGCGTTCGGAAAGAAAAGCCGAATAGAGGATCTAATAACATTCGCAGGAGTCTAACATAATCAAGTCAATATGCGTATGCAGGCTTCGCTGCTGGCCTCCGCCGCACTAACTGCGGAGGTGGATACGCTGAAGCAAAACCTCACGCGGTCCGAGAACGAGCTCGGCCTTGCCAAGAGGCAACTCGAGGAGAAGGAAGGTAAGTAATACCTTGCGCAAGTATATAGAGAAGATGTGGTTGCAAAAAATGACAGGATCAACGTGCTATTATACGGGCCACGACCGAGGTGGCGACCCTTAAGAAAGCGTTGTCCGAGGCGGAAAATAGAGCGGCCGCGGAATGCACAGAGAGAGGGAAGCAGGAGGCATGGGTGGAGGAGGTGCAGAAAGAGCTCCAAGCTCTCGTGAAAAAGCACGAGAGTTTGGAGCTTGACTCAAAGACGCAAGCGTCCGAGCTTGCGGCATCCCTCGAAAGCGCGAAGTCTGCCAAGGTCGAAGCCCAGAAAGCCCTCCAAGAAATTGAAGCGATGAAGAAGATAGCGGCGGGTAAGGCATTCATTATGCAAAGCAAGCATGTGAAAGTGAACTGAAGCAAATGGTCGAGCTCCACAAGGTGCCCGAATAGGCCATAAAGGGCCTCATAGTTCGGCTTTGGCCTGGAGAGGCTCTGCCTGGTAGCTACTTCGGGCTGGTGAGGCGGCTGGTGGATGCCTGTCCACGGCTTGAAGTAATCAAGCGCTCCATCTGCATCGAAGGTGCCCGTAGGGCGCTTGCCCGCGCTAAAGTGCACTGGGGCAAGATGGATGCGGAGAAGCTGGTGAAGGACGAGCCACCGCCGGGCAAGGAGCATCGCATCCCGGAAGCGTATTATGAGGGCGTCCTGAAGGGTACCCGCCTTATAGCGGATGAATGCTCCAAAGATGTAATTTTTGAGTAAACTCGCATTTGTGATCTTGTACGCTGAAAACTTGTTCATATGCGCTAAGCAACGCTTTTGAATTTAAAATATTACCTTCTATGTGGCCGTTTATCAAATTTGAGAGATGGCGAGTCGTCGGCTTCTGCCCCCATGCCACGAGTGCGGGGTGTTCAGGATAAACATGAGCGCTCTTTTTCCCATTCTTGGGTCCTTCGAGGGAGGCGCTCAACACAACGAACAAGGCAATCGGACTATAATGCTTGAACACTCTCACTTAGCCATAGAATTCTATAATTTTAAATTTCGGCGAAGCCCCTAGTGTTCGGAAGACCGAGTTTAGGGCGCTATCCACGCCTAGGTCGGACAAAGCCGACTCCTCGCTCTAAGCGGCATAAGTCTTCAGGGACTCGAAAACCTCTCGAACAGCGACCAGCTCTCACCCCATCATGAAGGTCAGTTTTAGCTTGCTCTACTGAGGTGCTTAGCCCAGCTCAACTGGGGCACAATCGCAGTAGTTCTCCTAGTGCTACCTTAGCCGATATAACGAAATGTAAGGTACCAAAACATAGGAGCCGGGCAAACCCAACTATTGACCCAAGACATGATTCGGAGCCGATGCATATAATGCTATAAGTTTGGGGTGCCGCACTTGTGAAAGTGTTCGGACTTCTCACACCGTATTGTGGGGTACTTAAACCCCTGGCGTATTGGCCGTACCAAAGTGTACGGGTGCAACATGTCATTAATGAACATATATTCATAAAAAAGAGTAATGCAATAATAGACGGAAGCTATGCATTGTTTATTTAAAAAAGCTGAGATCAAAGCAGAACGATACAAATAGTGCAATAAGCAAAAGATGGGACTATTTAACATGTCCTTTCCAGGGGCGAGCTGCGGAATGGTATGTGAAACAGGTATACTGCTTGTTATAGACACCACCTTAGAGTTCCATAGTGCGGCGTAGCTTTCTGCTTCCCTGGTTGTATCGTTTGTGCGGCAATTGTACTGATGGACAAGCCTTCCGAAGAATGGAGTCCTGAAAATAAGAGAAAATTAAGAAATCAGTAGCCCCTAGTGCGGTTTAAGCCGCGTTTCGGGCATGCCGTGATGGTGCCCCTCCCCCTGTGCCCATGGTATTTCCAGAGCATAGTTATGTATGCGCAACACTGGTTTCGCAAGTTCGCGAGGGCTGGGGTTGGGGCCGCATTGCTACGCTTGCTCGGAAAGTGCCAGGCGGTCTTGTTGTAGGTTACTCCAGGCGCGCTTGACGGTGTCCAGACGTTTAATGGCCGGACTGGAGAATTGCCTTGAGAGGCTGTTTTGTACTTCCGCTACGATAGCCGCCGTATGCTCCTCCGTTCGGAGAGAGCGTTCGGTGTTTCCATTGACCGTGATGACTCGTCGAGGGCCTGGCATCTTGAGCTTGAGGTATGCGTAGTGCGGCACCGCATTGAACTTGGCAAATGTGGTTCGCCCGAGCAGTGCGTGATAGCCACTGCGAAACGGGACTATGTCGAAGATTAACTCCTCGCTTCAGAAATTATCCGAAGATCCGAAGACCACTTCAAGTGCAACTGAGCCTGTACAGTTGGCCTCTACACCTGGTATGACGCCTTTAAAGGTCGTTTTAGTGGGTTTAATCCTCAAGGGATCGATGCCCATTTTCCGCACTGTATCCTGGTAAAGTAGGTTCAGGCTGCTGCCGCCGTCCATAAGGACTCTAGTGAGGTGAAATCCGTCAATAATTGGGTCTAGAACCAATGCGGCGAATCCGCCATGACGGATGCTAGTGGGGTGGTCCCTTCGATCAAAAGTGATCGGGCAGGAAGACCATGGGTTGAACTTTGGGGCGACTAGCTCCATCGCGTATACGTCCCTTAGCGCACGCTTCCGCTCCCTCTTGGGGACGTGGGTTGCGTATATCATGTTCACCGTCCGCACTTGTGGGGGAAAACCTTTCTGTCCACTGTTGTTCGGCGGCCGGGGCTCCTCAACGTCATCGCTATGCAGCCCCTTGTCTTTGCTTTTGGCATTTAACTTGCCTACCTGCTTGAACACCCAACAATCCCTGTTGGTGTGATTGTCTGGTTTTTCGGGGGTGCCATGTATATGGCATGAGCGATCGAGTATTCAGTCCAAACTGGACGGGCCCGGAGTATTTCTTTTGAATGGCTTTTTCCGCTGACCGGGTTTAGAGCCTCTAAATCCGGCATTAACTATCGTATCCTCAGCATTGTCGCCGTTAATGTGGCACTTTTGCTTGTTGCGACGCGACCTGCCACTGCTGTCCTTGGTATCCGAATTACCAAGGCTCTTGGTCATGTTATTGCTACGAGCTAGCCAGCTATCTTCTCCCGCGCAAAAGCGGGTCATAAGTGTCGTGAGGGCTGCCATAGATTTCGGCTTTTCCTGTCCTAGGTGTCGTGCAAGCCACTCGTCGCGGATGTTATGCTTGAAGGCTGCTAGGGCCTCTGCGTCCGGACAGTCGACGATTTGATTTTTCTTGGTTAGGAACCGTGTCCAGAATTGTCTGGCCGATTCCTCTAGCTGCTGAATTATGTGGCTAAGGTCATCGGCGTCTGGTGGTCGCACATAAGTGCCCTGGAAATTGTCGAGGAATGTCGTTTCTAGGTCCTCCCAGCAACCAATTGATTTTGCTGACAAGCTGTTAAGCCAATGCCGAGCTGGTCCTTTAAGCTTGAGTGGGAGGTATTTGATGGCGTGTAGGTCATCACCGCGAGCCATGTGGATATGAAGGAGATAGTCCTCGATCCATACCGCAGGATCTGTTGTGCCATCATATGATTCGATGTTCATGGGTTTGAAACCCTCGGGGATTTGATGATCCATTACTTCATCTGTGAAGCATAGTGGGTGTGCGGCGCCTCTGTATTGGGCTATATCACGATGCAGCTCAAACGAGCTTTCTCTACTGTGTTCGGCCCGGCCGGATTTACTGTATCCGGAGTGACGATTACCGTCTCGTGCCGTGGGGTGCCCACGCGATCCGTAGATCGATCTTGTTTGCCTTGCCTTGTCTTCCAATATATCTCGCAGGTCTGGCGCGTTTTCCCGTTCCTTGGTATTTTTTAAGCGGCGCCGGGGTGCGACTTGAGTGGAGGGCCGAGAGGCCTCTTTGTCGCGGCCACGGGGTGGCCGGTCGGCCGCGTCATGCGTTGGTGATGTAGGTTTAGGTGCTTCCTCCTCTAATCGGGGTAGCAACCTGCGCTTTGGGTAGCTCTTGGAGGGGCGTTCGAGTTCATACTCTTCGGCCGCAAGGACTTCAATCCATCTGTCGGCTAGCAAATCTTGATCAGCTCTAAGCTGTTGCTGTTTTTTCTTGAGGCTGCTCACCATGGCCATAAGCCTGCGTTTGAAACGCTCTTGTTCGACGGGATCCTCCGGCACGACAAATTCGTCGTCGTCGAGGCTTGCCTCGTCTTCGGAGGGAGGCATATAATTATCGTCCTCGACCTCTCTGTCTGCCGCTCTCTCACGAGGGCTGGCTTCTCCATCCTCCTGTGCTGAATCTTGCTGGAGGTGGTTGTCTTCGGCACTGTCTAGGGTGTTATTATCTCCCGTGCCGGAATCACCGTTTTTGCTTTGGCGGGATTTAGAGTGGCGCCGCTGACGCCGGCGCTTAGGCTGCTTCTTGGAGGGGTCATCCTCCGCTATTCCATCACCGTTGCCTTCTTTTGGGGTGTCCACCATGTATATATCATACGACGAGGTGGCTTTCCAGTGCCCTATAGGCGCTGGTTCTTGATCGTCTCCTGCATCGGCGTCCATACCGTCGATGTCTTCGGAGTCAAAGTCGAGCATGTCGGTTAAATCATCGATAGTGGCTACGAAGTGGGTGGTCGGTGGGCTTTGAATTTCTTCAGCATCCGCATCCCAACCTTGCTGGCCATAGTCCGGCCAGGGCTCTCCTGAAAAAGAGAGAGACTTTAGTGAATTCAGAATATCGCTGAAGGGCGAGTGCTGAAAGATGTCTGCGGCGGTGAACTCCATGATCGGCGCCCAATCGAGTTCGATCGGTAGGGGCGCGGAGGGCTCGGAGTCTGGAGAGGAGTCCGGCTCCTTGGAGTCACGGGCTTCGCTGAGAATAGGGATGGTGTTCAGCTCGATCGCCGTAGAGATTGCAGCCCCCGAGGCGGTGTCCAACCACCCATCCTTGATTGGCACAGTTGGCTCCGAATTAAGGGTCGGAGCTGATGCGGGTGCGGCCTCCAGGGCACTGTTCGGCGGCAGAGCTAGATCATGCCCATAATGACAGTGCGGTGCGCTCGGCTGCGGCTCGAATCCGTCGGAGATCAAGTCTCCTTGGAGGTCGGCCGTGTAGCTCAAACTTCCAAATCTGACCTGATGGCCAGGGGCGTAGCTTTTGATCTGCTCCAGATGGCCAAGCAAATTGGCCCGCAGTGCAAAGCCACCAAATACGAAGATCTGTCCGGGGAGAAAAGTCTCACCCTGGATCGCATCGTCGTTGATGATCGGAGGAGCCATCGGGCCTAAAAGTGATGACACAGAGGAACTCTCAATGAAAGCACCAATGTCGGTGTCAAAACCAGCGGATCTCGGGTAGGGGGTCCCGAACTGTGCGTCTAGGCGGATGGTAACAGGAGACAAGGGACATGATGTTTTTACCCAGGTTCGGGCCCTCTCGATGGAGGTAAAACCCTACTCATGCTTGATTAATATTGATGATATGGGTAGTACAAGAGTAGATCTACCACGACATCAAGGAGGCTAAACCCTAGAAGCTAGCCTATGGTATGATTGTTGTTCGTCCTACGAACTAAAACCCTCCGGTTTATATAGACACCGGAGAGGGCTAGGGTTACATAGAGTCGGTTACAATGGTAGGAGATCTACATATCCATATCGCCAAGCTTCCCTTCCACGCCAAGGAAAGTCCCTTCCGGACACGGGACGAAGTCTTCAATCTTGTATCTTCATAGTCCAGGAGTCCGGCCGAAGGTATAGTCCGGCTATCCGGACACCCCCTAATCCAGGACTCCCTCAAAAAGTATTAAGGTAAACCTAGCCATAGCATGAAACATATGGATCCAAATCAGCCCCTTACGAAGCAACGCATAAACTAGGGTTTAAGCTTCTGTCACTCTAGCAACCCATCATCTACTTATTACTTCCCAATGCCTTCCTCTAGGCCCAAATAATGGTGAAGTGTTATGTAGTCGACGTTCACATAACACCACTAGAGGATAGACAACATACGTCCTATCAAAATATCAAACGAATACCAAATTCACATGACTACTCATAGCAAGACTTCTCCCTTGTCCTCAGGAACGAACGTAATTACTCACAAAGCATATTCATGTTCATAATCAAAGGGGTAATAATATGCATATAGGATCTGAACATATAATCTTCCACCAAATAAACTAACTAGCATCAACTACAAGGAGTAATCAACACTACTAGCAACCTACTAGCACCAATCCCGTACTTTGAGACAAGAATTGGATACAAGAGATGAACTAGGGTTTGGAGATGAGATGGTGCTGGTGAAGATGTTGATGGAGATTGCCCTCTCCCGATGAGAGGAGCGTTGGTGATGACGATGGTGATGATTTCCCCCTCCGGGGGGAAGTATCCCCGGCAGAACAGCTCTGCCGGAGCTCTAGATTGGATCTGCCAAGGTTCCGCCTCGTGGCGGCGGAGTCTCGTCCCGAAAAGTTCCTTCTTATTTTTTTCTCATCGAAAGACCTCATATAGGAGAAGATGGGCATCGGAGAGCCACTAGGGGGCCCATGAGGTAGGGGGCGCGCCCTAGGGGGGCGCCCCCCACCCTCGTGAGAAGGGTGTGGGCCCCCTGGCCTTCATCTTTGGCGAGCATTTTTATTTATTTATTTTAAGACGTTTCGTGGAGTTTCAGGACTTTTGGAGTTGCGCAGAATAGGTCTCTAATATTTGCTCCTTTTCCAGCCCAGAATTCCAGCTACCGGCATTCTCCCTCTTCATGTAAACCTTGTAAAATAAGAGAGAATAGCCATAAGCATTGTGACATAAAGTGAAATAACAGTCCATAATGCGATAAATATCGATATAAAAGCATAATGTAAAATGGATGTATCAAGGCCCATTAAGTCACCGGGGGGGTTCCGGTAACCTCCCGATACTCCGGTAAAATCCCGATTTCACACGGAACACTTCCGATATCCAAACATAGGCTTCCAATATATCAATCTTCATGTCTCGACCATTTCGAGACTCCTCATCATGTCCGTGATCACATCCGGGACTCCGAACAACCTTCGGTACATCAAAACATATAAACTCATAATATAATTGTCATCAAAATGTTAAGCGTGCGGACCCTACGGGTTCGAGAACTATGTAGACATGACCGAGACACGTCTCCGATCAATAAACAATAGGTGTGACCGATTTTGGAACTCTGTGAAACCCTAGCAGTCTCGGTGCCACCGAACTGTGACTCGGTCTGACCAAGTTCACTAGTTTAGGTTCCAAAACTGCTTCGGTATCACCGAGTTTAGAAATCGGTAGATCCGAGATGCTTTCAGTGGGAAACTAAAACTAAGTTTTTGAATTATTCTTTTGCAAAAATCTCTGCATTTTGTGATGCTCATCCACTCTATCTCATCTATAACCTATTCACAGGGTCAGCAGTCAGAGTTTGCATCATGTCAGACCAAAGTGATAGCCAGAACATGTCAGAGCAGCAAGTGCAGATGAGTGAGGGCACTAGTCCCTCAAGTTCCTCAGATGATGGCAGCAGGAGCACCCCTAGCAATCTGCCTAAAGCTGCCACAAGACAGAGAAAGAAGAGAACCTCAGACTCAAAAGATGAGGATTATGTGGCAGAAGAGGAAGCAACTTCCAAGAGAGTTGAACCAGCACAGGGCATAAAACCAAGGATGAAGATCAAAAGGCCAGCAGGCAGGCAGCCTATGTCAAAGGCCAGAGCTTCAAATGAGAAGCCCACTCCCATAGAGCCAGTTGCTGCTGAAGGCAAGAAGAGGAAAGAAAGGGTGAAGAAAACTGTAGCCAGGGTGCTTGGCAAAACTTCCATCATGGAAGATGAGGAGGAAGAAGAAGAGGTAGCTGCACCAGCACCAAAGGCACCCAAGCTGATGGGTGATGCCATAAGATCAGGGGTAGCTGCTTCCAAGGCCAAGCCAGCTCCAAAGCCAAAGCCAAAGAGAAATACAAGAAGCATCCCAGCTGCTGAGAAGAACAAGGCCCCAGTGCCCGAACCTGCAGAAGAAGAAGAAGAAGAGAATGTTCTTAGAAAGCTCAAGCCCAAGATCCCAGACCACAACGATGCTCATCCTGTGGCTGAGGATATGAAGCTCAGGAGAGATTCAGGGCTGAGGAAGTGGAGAGAAGCAGACCCGTATGCTTCAAGGAGAAGGACTGCAGTTGTCTACATGTTTCACACCAAGGAGCAGCAAGATTTTTATGAGACAGTGCTGCTAGACAAGAAGCCAATAGTCTGTGATATGAGATGGGTCGATTGGCAATACATCAAGGACAACGAAAAGTACTACCCTGGAGTGCAGGACAGCTTCAAGGCATGTGGAGTAGAGGACTTTGTTGGGCAGAAGCTCACAAAGTGGAACGAGGAACTCATCATGCAGTTCTACTCCACAGCCCATTTTTATCCAGATGGTAGGATAATTTGGATGTCAGAGGGTACGAGGTACCAGTCTACAGTTGCTGAATGGGCTCAGCTGATTAATGCCCCAGAGGAGCAAGCAGATGACTTGGACGTTTATGCCAAGAAGAAGATGGACCACAACTCTATGTCCAACATGTACAAGGAGATTCCAAATGAAGCACTTGACACTTTCAAGTTTGGCTCAGTACACTATCTTCTGTCAGGGCTGCCAACAATCAATTGGATACTGAGGCACACCTTATTGCCCAAGTCTGGAGATCACAAGATGATCAGAGGCCACGCGACCAATTTGCTCAATATCTTTGACGTGCCACAGAAATTCAAAGTCATGAGCCTTATGATAGAAACAATCAAGAGGACAGCAGCAGACCAGAAGAGGAGCTGTGGGTATGCCCCACAAATTCAGGAGCTCATCAACTCCAAGATGGGCACGGGCATATATTTATTGGACAAGGAACACCTGCCCATCCGTCCAGATTTTGAAGGTAATCAAGTTGTTATGACTGAGAATGAACCATCATCTGCCCAAGCACAAGCCAAGAAGGAGAAAGCGAGGAAGGAGAAAGCTGCCAAGATGCCTACTCAAGAGGAGGCATCTGAATATTTCCTGAAAACCAAACAAGAGCAGCTTGGTTACTTGATTGCATCCACCCTGCGGATTGAGCAAGGGCTAGCCACCCTAACTCAAAACCAGGCAAGCTTAGAGAGGATCATGGAACAAAAGTTCTATGACTTGGATGTCAAAGTGACAGAGATTCAGACTGCAGTGGAGCAGCTCCAGGATGACATGCAGGAGAGGAGAGGCAAGACTACAACTGATGCCTTTGCCAGAGTGCCACGAGGTCCGAGGTCGTCTGCAGTGCCAGTTCCTGACACAAGAGCAACCGCCTCTGCACCAGCCACAGCCTCAGTTCCACCAGCTCTAGCATCTACTTCAGCCTCGACTCCGACCACGTCTACAGAAGGCTTCGTCCTTGGAGTGCTCCGGACTCCACCACCACCTAAAGATCAAGCCTGAGTGTCGACTTAGCACTATGCATTTTCTAGGAACTTTTTGGTAACTTGTTGCCAAAGGGGGAGAAAATGTATAGATCATAGGCTTCGAGAGAGAGTGTTGCTTTTATTCTCTCTTGCTTTATTTGGTGTTTTTTTCGAACTTTGTTTGCTTGTGTGCTTGAGATACTATGTCATTATCTGTGAGACATCGATGATCATGTGTTTGATCATAAGCTACACTTAATGTTTGCTTAATATTATCATCCTATCTATCTTATGTGATCATTCACTATTCTTGGTGATGGGTGCATGTATTTCATTCTTATCATTTTAAGCGCTCCACCAAGATGTATGTGACATGCAAGAGTAACCCATGACTCTAACTCTTTGTGCATTTGCAGTCCAAAGCAAACTTTAAATATGCACAAATTTAGGGGGAGCTCTTACTTATCACGTACTTCTCAAAGCGACGATATATTTCATGCTTATTATCATTGTCGAAGCTTTGATCTATATGTTGTCATCAATTACCAAAAAAGGGGAGATTGAAAGTGCAACTATCCCTAGGTGGTTTTGGTAATTCATAACAACATATAGCTCATTGAGCTAATGCTATTCCAAGATGATTATTTCAGGAAAGCTCAATGATTGGCATGGCATGGATGTGAAAGTGGAACCCTCAAAATGCTAAAGACAAAGGATTGGCGCAAGCTCAAAAGCTCAAGACTCTTCATTTTATATTTTAGTGATCCAAGATCACATTGAGTCTTTAGGAAAAGCCAATACTATCAAGGAGGGATGAGGTGTTGCTTAATGAGCCTCTTGCTTCATGTGCTTAATGATATGCTCCAAAATCCTCAACCACTTTCCCATATCCACAAATGACCTAAACCCTAAGCCAAACTCGGTCATACCGATTCTTTCTATCCGGCGCCACCGAGTTTCACTTGTCATAAGCCACTGCCAAACCCTAGCAATTCGTTCCTACCGATAGGGATCTCGGTCTCACCGAGATGGGATTGCAAACTCTCTATTTCCCTTTCGTAACTTTTCGGTCTCACCGAAAGAGCGAATCGGTCCCACCGAGATTGCAATGTAAACTCATTGTTTCCTTTTTGTAACTTTTCGGTCTCACCGAAAGAGCAAATCGGTCCCACCGAGTTTACCTGACCAACTCTCTGGTTAGCTAATTACCAAAATCGGTCTCACCGAGTTTGTGTAATCGGTCTCACCGAGATTACGTTATGCCCAAACCCTAACAAAATCGGTCCTACCGAGTTGCATGTCAGTCCCACCAAAAATCTCTAACGGTCACTAGGTTTACCTTTTCGGTCCGACCGAGTTTGTTGATTCGGTCCCACCGAGATTGGAAAACTGTGTGTAATGGTTGGATTTTGTGTGGAGGCTATATATACCCCTCCACCTCCTCTTCATTCGTGGAGAGAGCCATCAGAACACATACACAATTCCAACTCATATGTTCTGAGAGAGAACCACCTACTCATGTGTTGAGACCAAGATATTCCATTCCTACCATATGAATCTTGACCTCTAGCCTTCCCCAAGTTGCTTTCCACTCAAATCTTCTTTCCACCAGATCCAAATCCTATGAGAGAGAGTTGAGTGTTGGGGAGACTATCATTTGAAGCACAAGAGCAAGGAGTTCATCATCAACACACCATTTGTTACTTCTTGGAGAGTGGTGTCTCCTAGATTGGCTAGGTGTCACTTGGGAGCCTTCGAAAAGATTGTGGAGTTGAACCAAGGAGTTTGTAAGGGCAAGGAGATCGCCTACTTCGTGAAGATCTACCGCTAGTGAGGCAAGTCCTTCGTGGGCGATGGCCATGGTGGGATAGATAAGGTTGCTACTTCGTGGACCCTTCGTGGGTGGAGCCCTCCATGGACTAGCGCAACCGTTACCCTTCGTGGGTTGAAGTCTCCATCAACGTGGATGTAGGATAGCACCACCTATCCGAACCACGGCAAAAACATCCATGTCTCCAATTGCGTTTGAATTCTCCAAACCCTTCCCTTCACATTCTTGCAAGTTGCATGCTTTACTTTCCGCTGCCAATATACTCTTTGCATGCTTGCTTGAATTGTGTGATGATTGCTTGACTTGTCCTAAAATAGCTAAAATCTTCCAAGAACTAAAATTGGGAAAAGGTTAAGTTTTTATTTGGTCAAGTAGTCTAATCACCCCCCCCCTCTAGACATACTTTCGATCCTACAATTATCGAGAGGGCCCAGAGATACCTCTCCAACAATCGCAGTGACAAATCCTAATCTCGAAATACGCCAACCCAACAAGTACCTTTGGAGACACCTGTAGAGCACCTTCATAATTACGTTGTGATGTTTGGTAGCACACAAAGTGTTCCTCCGGTAAACGGGAGTTGCATAATCTCATAGTCATAGGAACATGTATAAGTCATGAAGAATTCAATAGCAGAATACTAAACGATCGTGTGCTAAGCTAACGGAATGGGTCAAGTCAATCACATCATTCTCCTAATGATGTGATCTCATTAATCAAATGACAACACTTTGTCTATGGTTAGGAAACTTAACCATCTCCGATCAATGAGCTAGTCAAGTAGAGGCATACTAGTGACATACTGTTTGTCTACGTATTCACACATGTATTATGTTTCCTATTAATACAATTCTAGCATCAATAATAAACATTTATCATGATATAAGGAAATAAATAATAACTTTATTATTGCCTCTAGGGCATATTTCCTTCACAAACCGCATAACAACATACGTTGTTCCATTTGTCATCGATATGTTACTTGCCCGAGATTCGATCATCGGTATCATCATACCTAGTTCAATCTCATTAGCGGAAAGTCTCTTTACTCGTTCCGTAATGCATCATCCCACAACTAACTCATTAGTCACATTGCTTGCAAGGCTCATAGTGATGTACATTACCGAGAGGGCTCATAGATACCTCTCTGATAGACGGAGTGACAAATCCTAATCTCGATCTATGCCAACTCAACAAACACAATCGGAGACACCCGTAGAGAATCTTTATAATCACCCAGTTACGTTGTGACATTTGATAGCACACAAGGTGTTCCTCCGGTATTCGAGAGTTGCATAATCTCATAATCAGAGGAACATGTATAAGTCATGAAGAAAGCAGTAGTAATAAAACTAAACGATCATTATGCTAAGCTAACGGATGGGTCTTGTCCATCACATCATTCTTTAATGATGTGATCCCGTTCATCAAATGACAAGACATGTCCATGGCTAGGAAACTTAACCATCTTTGATTAACGAGCTAGTCAAGTAGAGGCATACTAGGGACACTCTGTTTGTCTATGTATTCACACATGTACTAAGTTTTTGGTTAATACAATTCTAGCATGAATAATAAATATTTATCATGATATAGTGAAATATAAATAACAACTTTATTATTGCCTCTAGGGCATATTTCCTTCAGTCTCCCACTTGCACTAGAGTCAATAATCTAGTTCACATTGTCATGTGATTTAACACCAATAGTTCACATCTTTATGTGATTAGTTCACATCTCCATGTGACTAACACCCAAAGGGTTTACTAGAGTCAATAATCTAGTTCACATCACTATGAGATTAATACCCAAAGAGTGATCATGGTTTGCTTGTGAGAGAAATTTAGTCAACGGGTCTGCCACATTCAGAGCAGTATGTATTTTGCAAATTTTCTATGTCTGCAATGCTTTTCACGGAGCTACTCTAGCTAATTGCTCCCACTTTCAATATGTATCTAGATCGAGACTTAGAGTCATCCAGATCGGTGTCAATGATTATATCGACGTAACTCTTAACGATGAACTCTTTGTCACCTCCACAACTGAGAAACATTTCCTTATTACACTAAGGATATTTTTGACCACTGACTAGTGATCCACTCCTGGATCACTATTGTACCCTCTTGCCAAACTTATGGTGAGGTACACAATAGGTCTGGTACACATCATAGCATACTTTATAGAACCTATGACTGAGGCATAGGGAATGACTTTCATTCTCTTTCTATTTTCTGCCGTGGCCGGGTTTTGAGTCTTTACTCAACTTAACACCTTGCAACACAGGCAAGAACTCCTTTGACTGTTCCATTTTGAACTACTTCAAAATCTTGTCAAGCATGTACTCATTGAAAATATATCAAGCGTCTTGATCTATCTCTATAGATCTTGATGCTCAATATGTAAGTAGCTTCACCGAGGTCTTTCTTTGAAAAACTCCTTTCAAACACTCCTTTATGCTTTCCAGAAAATTCTACATTATTTCCGATCAACAATATGGCATTCACATATACTTATCAGAAATGTTGTAGTGCTCCCACTCACTTTCTTGTAAATACAGGCTTCACCGCAAGTCTGTATAGAACCATATGCTTTGATCACTTTATCAAAGCATATATTCCAACTTCGAGATGCTTGCACCAGTCCATAGATGGATCGCTGGAGCTTGCTCACTTTGTTATCACCTTTAGGATCGACAAAACCTTCTTGTTGCATCATATACAACTCTTCTTTAAGAAATCCATTAAGGAATGTAGTTTTGACATCCATTTGCCAGATTTCATAAAATGCGGCAACTGTTAACATGATCCAGACAGACTTTTCAGCATCGATACGAGTGAGAAAATCTCATTGTAGTCAACACCTTGATCTTGTCGAAAACCTTTTGCGACAATTCGAGCTTTGTAGACAGTAATATTACCGTCAGCGTCAGTCTTCTTCTTGAAGATCCATTTATTCTCTATGGCCTGCCGATCATCGGGCAAGTCAACCAAAGTCCACACTTTGTTTTCATACATGGATCCCATCTCAGATTTCATGGCCTCAAGCCATTTTGCGGAATCTAGGCTCATCGTCGCTTCCTCATAGTTCGTAGGTTTGTCATGGTCAAGTAACATGACTTCCAGAACAGGATTACCGTATCACTCAGGTGCGGATCTTACTCTGCTTGACCTACGAGGTTCAGTAGTAACTTGATCAGAAGTTTCATGATCATCATCATTAGCTTCCTCACTTACTGGTATAGGAATCACTGGAACTAATTTCAGTGATGAACTACTTTCCAATAAGGGAGAAGGTACAATTACCTCGTCAAGTTCTACTTTCCTCCCACTCACTTCTTTCGAGAGAAAGTCCTTCTCTAGAAAGGATCCATTCTTAGCAACAAAATATCTTGCCTTCGGATCTGTGGTAGAAGGTGTACCCAACAGTTTCTTTTGGGTATCCTATGAAGACGCACTACTCCGATTTGGGTTCGAGCCTATCGGTTTGAAACTTTCTCACATAAGCATCGCAACCCCAAACTTTAAGAAACGACATCTTAGGTTTCTTGCTAAACCACAGTTCATACGGTGTCATCTCAACGGAGTTTTAGATAGTTTCCTATTTAACGTGAATGCAGTTGTCTCTAATGCATAACCCCAAAACGATAGTGGTAATTCGGTAAGAGACATCATAGATTGCACCATATCTAATAAAGTACGGTTATGACGTTCGGACACACCAATGCATTGTGGTGTTCCAGGTGGTGTGAGTTGCGAAACTATTCCACATTGTTTCAAATGAAGACCAAACTCGTTACTCAAATATTTGTTTTCGCGATCAGATCGTAGAAAATTTATTTTCTTGTTACGATGATTTTCCACTTCACTCGGAAATTCTTTGAACTTTTCAAATGTTTCAGACTTATGTTTCATAAAGTAGATATACCCATATCTACTCAAATCATCTGTGAAGGTCAGAAAATAACGATACCCACCGCAAGCCTCAACACTCATTGGACCGCACACTTCAGTATGTATTATTTCCAACAAGTTTGTTGCTCGCTCCATTGTTTCGAAGAACTGAGTCTTAGTCATCTTTCCCATGAGGCATGGTTCGCAAGCATCAAGTGATTCATAATCAAGTGATTCCAAAAGTCCATCAGCATGGAGTTTCTTCATGCGCTTTACACCAATATGACCTAAATGGCAGTGCCACATATAAGTTGCACTATCATTATTAACTTTGCATCTTTTGGCTTCAATATTATGAATATGTGTATCACTACGATCGAGATTCAATAAACCATTTATATTGAGTGTATGGCCATAGAAGGTTTTATTCATATAAATAGAACAACAATTATTCTTTGACTTAAATGAATAATTGTATTGCAATAAACATGATCCAGTCATATTTATGCTCGACGCAAACACCAAATAACATTTATTTTAGGTTCAACACTAATCCCGAAGGTAAAGGGAGTGTGCTATGGTGATCTTATCAACCTTGGAATCTCTTCCAACACACATCGTCACTTTTCCCTCAACTAGTCTCTGTTCATTTTGTAACTCCTATTTCGAGTTACTAATCAGAGCAACTGAATCGGTATCAAATACCTAGGGGTTACTATGAACACTAGTAAAGTACACATCAATAACATGTATATCATATATACTTTTGTTCACTTTGCCATCCTTCTTATCTGCCAAGTATTTAGGGCAGTTCCGCTTCCAGTGACCATTTCCTTTGCAGTAGAAGCACTCAGTTTCAGGCTTGGTTCTAGCTTTGGGCTTCTTCATGGGAGTGGCAAACTTGCTTGCCATTCTTCTTGAGGTTTCCTTTATTTCCCTTGCCCTTTTACTTGAAACTAGTGGTCTTGTCAACCATCAACACTTGATGCTTTTCTTAATTTCTACCTTCGCCGATTTTAGCATCCCGAAGAGCTCGGGAATTGTTTTTCGTCATCCCTTGCAAATTATAGTTCATCACAAAGTTTTAGTAACTTGGTGATAGTGACTAGAGAACTTTTGTCAATTAATATCTTATCTGGAAGATTAACTCCCACTTGATTCAAGCAATTGTAGTACCTAGACAATCTGAGCACATGCTCACTGGTTGAGCTATTCTCCTCCATCTTGCAGGCAAAGTACTGTCAGAGGTCTTATACCTCTTGACATGGGCATGAGTATGAAATACCAATTTCAACTCTTGGAACATCTTATATGCTCCGTGGCATTCAAAACATTTTTGAAGTCCCGATTCTAAGCCGTAAAGCATGGTGCACTAAACTATCAAGTAGTCATCATACCGAGCTTTTCCAAATGTTCATAACGTCTACATCTGCTCCTGCAATAGGTCCGTCACCTAGCAGTGTATCAAGGACATAATTATTCTGTGCAGCAATGAGGATAATCCTCATATCACGGAGCTAGTCCGCATCATTGCTACTAACATCTTTCAACATAGTTTTCTCTAGGAACATATCATAAATAAAACGGGGAAGCTATATGTGAGCAATTGATCTACAACATAGATATGCAAATACTATCAGGACTAAGTTCATGATAAATTAAAGTTCAATTAATCATATTACTTAAGAACTCCCACTTAGATAGACATCCCTCTAATCATCTAAGTGATCATGTGATCCATATCAACTAAACCATGTCCGATCATCACGTGAGATGGAGTAGCTTTCAATGGTGAACACCACTATGTTGATCATATCTACTATATGATTCACGCTCGACCTTTCGGTCTCAGTGTTCCGAGGCCATATCTGCATATGCCAGGCTCGTCAAATTTAACCCGAGTATTCTGCTTATGCAAAACTGGATTGCACCCGTTGTATGTGAACGTAGAGCTTATCACACCCGATCATCATGTGATGTCTCGGCACGACGAACTGTAGCAACGGTGCATACTCAGGGAAAACACTTATACCTTGAAATTTAGTGAGAGATCATCTTATAATGCTACCGCCGAACTAAGAAAAATAAGATGCATAAAGGATAAACATCACATGCAATCAATATAAGTGATATGATATGGCCATCATCATCTTGTGCCTTTGATCTCCATCTCCAAAGCACCCTAATGATCACCATTGTTACCGGCATGACACCATGATCTCCATCATATTGATATTTATTAACATGTCATCACATCATCGTCTCGCCAACTATTGCTATCGCATAGCGATAAAGTAAAGCAATTATATGGCACTTGCATCTTATGCAACAAAGAGACAGCCATGAGGCTCATGCCAGTTGTCGATAACTTTAACAAAACATGATCATCTCATACAACAATTTATATCTCATCACGTCTTGACCATATCATATCACGACATGCCCTGCAAAAACAAGTTAGACGTCCTCTACTTTGTTGTTGTAAGTTTTACATGGCTGCTACGGGCTGAGCAAGAACAGTTCTTACCTACGCATCAAAAAGCACAACGCAGTATAGTGATTGCTTTTTGATCTTTAGAAAGAACCCTGTTCATTGAATCCGATTCAACAAAAGTTGGAGAAACTGACACCCACCAGCCACCTGCGTGCGAAGCACATCGGTAGAACCAGTCTCGCGTAAGCGTACGCGTAATGTCAGTCTGGGCCCCTTCATCCAACAATACCGCCGAATCAAGAAACAACTAGTGACGGCAAGCAATATGTATATACCCACGCCCACAACTCCTTTGTGTTCTACTCATGCATATAACATCTACGCATAGACCTGGCTCGGATGCCACTGTTGGGGAACGCGGTAATTTCAAAAAAAAATCCTACACACACGCAAGATCATGGTGATGCATAGCAACGAGAGGGGAGAGTATTGTCCACGTACCATCGTAGACCGTAAGCGGAAGCATTATGACAACGCGGTTGATGTAGTCATACGTCTTCACAATCGACCGATCCTAGTACCGAAAGTACGGCACCTCCGCAATCTGCACATGTTCGGCTCGGTGATGTCCCACGAACTCACGATCTAGCAGAGTGTCGAGGGAGAGCTTTGTCAGCACGACGGTGTGATGACGGTGCTGGTGATGCTACCGGAACATGGCTTCGCCTAAGCACCGCTACGATATGACCGAGGTGGATTATGGTGGAGGGGGGCACCGCACACGACTAAGAGATCAATGATCAACTTGTGTGTCTATGGGGTGCCCCCTGGCCACGTATATAAAGGATGGAGGGAGGTGGAGGCCGACCCTCATAGGGCGCGCCCAAAGTGCGGAGTCCTACTAGGACTCCCTAGTCCTAGTAGGATTCCACCTCCCACATGGAATAGGAAAAAGGGAAGGGAGAAGAAGGAAGGAAGGGGGCGCCCCCTTTCCCTAGTCCAATTCGAACCAGACCATGGGGAAGGGGCGTGGCCACCCTTGAGGCCTTTCTCTCCTTTCCCGTATGGCCCATTAAGGCCCAATACGAATTCCCGTAACTCTCTGGTACTCCGAAAAATACTCGAATCACTCGGAACCTTTCCGATGTCCGAATATAGCCTTTCAATATATCGATCTTTACATCTCGACTATTTCGAGACTCCTCGTCATGTACCCGATCTCATCCGGGACTCCGAACAAACTTCGTTCATCAAATCAATAACTCATAATATAAATCATCATAGAACATTGAGCATGCGGACCCTATGGGTTCGAGAACTATGTAGACATGACCGAGACTCATCTCCGGTCAATAACCAATAGCGGAACATGGATGCTCATATTGATTCCTACATATTCTACGAAGATTGAGGGAGTCCTGGATTAGGGGGTATCCGGACAGCCGGACTATATCCTTTGGCCGGACTGTTGGACTATGAAGATACAAGATTGAAGACTTCGTCCCGTGTCCGGATGGGACTCTCCTTGGCGTGGAAGGCAAGCTTGGCAGTACGGATATGTAGATCTCCTTCCTTGTAACCGACTCTGTGTAACTCTAGCCCCCTCCGATGTCTATATAAACCGGAGGGTTTAGTCCGTAGGATCAACAACAACAATCATAACATAGGCTAGCTTCTAGGGTTTAGCCTCTTCGATCTCATGGTAGATCAACTCTTTTAATACTCATATCATCAAGATCAATCAAGCAGGAGTAGGGTTTGACCTCCATCGAGAGGGCCCGAACCTGGGTAAAAACATCGTGTCCCCCATCTCCTGTTACCATCCGCCTAGACGCACAGTTCGGGACCCCCTACTCGAGATCTGCTGGTTTTGACACCGACATTGGTGCTTTCATTGACAGTTCCTCTGTGTCGTCATCGTTAGGCTTGATGGCTCCTTCAATCATCGATAGTGATGCAGTCCAGGGTGAGACTTTTCTCCCCGGACAGATCTTTGTATTCGGCGGCTTCGCACTGCGGGCCAACTCGCTTGGCCATCTGGAGCAGATCGAGAGCTACGCCCCCGGCCACCAGGTTAGGTTTGGAAGCTTAAACTACATGGCCGACATCCGCGGAGACTTGATCTTCGACGGATTCGAGCCCCTGCCGAGTGCGCCGCACGGTCACGATGAGCATGATTTAGCTCTACCATCGGACAGTGTTCAGGAGACCGCACCGGCAACCGCTCCGACCCTCAATTCGGAGCCAATTGCGCCATCCGTGGACGGGTGGATAGACCCCGCCTCGGAGGCCGAATTCTCAGCGGCGATCGAGCCGAGTATCGACCTTACCCTTCACGAGAGCCGTGATGCCAAACTGCCGGATTTTTCCCCGGCCACGGACTCCGAACCGCCTGCGCCCGTGCCTATCGAATCTGACTGGGCGCCGATCATGGAGTTCACCTCCGCAGATATCTTTCAGCACTCGCCCTTCGGCGACATACTGAACTCATTAAGGTCTCTCTCCTTGTCAGGAGAGTCCTGGCCGAACTATGTCCGGCAGGATTGGGGTGCGGATCACGAAGAAATTCGCCACCCACCCACCACCCACTTAGTAGCCACTGTCGGCAATTTGACCGACATGCTCGACTTCGACTCCGAAGACATCGACGGTATGGACGACGATGCAGGAGACGAACAAGAACCACTGTCCACAGGGCACTGGACAGCCACCTCATCATATGATATATATATATATATGGTGGACACACCCAAAGAAGGCAATGGCGACGGGACAGCGGAGGATGACCCCTCCAAGAAGCAACCCAAGCGCCGACGTCGGCGGCGCCGCTCTAAGTCTCGCCAAGGCAAAAGCGGCGATACCAGCACAGGAGATAATAGCACTCCGGACAGTGCCGAAGATGACGACAATCCCCTCCAGCAAGATTTAGAGCAGGAGGATGGAGAAGCCAGCCCTCCCGAGAGAGCGGCAGATGGAGAGGTGGAGGATGATAATTACATGCCTCCCTCCGAAGACGAGGCAAGCCTCAACGATGACGAATTTGTTGTGCGTGAGGATCTCGTCGAGCAAGAGCGCTTCAAGCACCGGCTTATAGCCATGGCAAATAGCCTTAAGAAAAAGCAACAGCAGCTTCAAGCTGATCAAGATTTGCTAGCTGACAGATGGACTGAAGTCCTTGCGGCCGAGGAATATGAACTCGAACGCCCCCCCAAGAGTTACCCAAAGCGCGGGTTGCTACCCCGACTGGAGGAGGAAGCATTAAAACCTACATCTCCAGCGGCTGATCGGCCACCTCGTGGCCGCGACAGAGAGGCATTTCTGCCAAAAGCTTAGCCCGCACCCCGACGTCACTCAAATAAAAATGTCAAGGCATGGGGAAACACGCTAGACCTGCGAGACGTATTGGAGGACAAAGCAAAACACGCAAGATCGATCTACAAATCACGAGGGCGCGCCACTACGCGAGATGATAACCGTCACACCGGATACAGTAAAAGTAAATCCGACCGGGCCGAACACAGCGGACAAGACTCATTTGAGCTGCGTCGCGATATAGCCCAGTATAGAGGCGCCGCACACCCCCTATGCTTCACAGTCAAAGTAATGGATCACCAAATCCCAGAGGGTTTCAAACCCGTAAATATCGAATCATACGACGGTACAACAGATCCTGCGGTATGGATCGAGGACTTCCTCCTGCACATCCACATGGCCCGCGGTGACGATCTACACGCCATCAAATACCTCCCAATCAAACTCAAAGGACCAGCTCGGCATTGGCTCAACAGCCTGCCAGCAGAATCCATTGGTTGTTGGGAAGATCTGGAAGCCGAATTCCTCGACAACTTCCAGGGCACTTATGTGCGACCACCAGATGCCGATGACTTGAGCCACATAATTCAGCAGCCAGAGGAATCAGCCAGGCAATTCTGGACACGGTTCCTGACAAAGAAAAATCAAATCATCGACTGTCCGGATGTAGAGGCCCTGGCAGCTTTTAAGCACAACATCCGCGACGAGTGGCTCGCCCGGCACCTTGGCCAGGAAAAGCCGAAATCTATGGCAGCCCTCACGACACTCATGACCCGCTTTTGCGCGGGAGAGGACAGTTGGCTGGCTCGAAGCAATAACATATCAAAGAACCATGGTACTTGGGATACCAAGGATAGCAATGGCAGGTCACGTCGCAACAAACACAAGCGCCGCATCAACAGCGACAATACCGAGGATACGGCAGTCAATGCCGAATTCAAAGGCTCTAAACCCGGTCAGCGGAAAAATCCATTCAAAAGAAGCACTCTGGGCCCGTCCAGTTTGGACCATATACTCGATCGCTCGTGTCAAATACACGGCACCCCCGACAAGCCAGCCAACCACACCAACAGGGAATGTTGGGTGTTCAAGCAGGCCGGCAAGTTAAATGTTGAAAACAAAGATAAGGGGTTACATAGCGATGATGAGGAGGAGCCCCAGCCGCCGAACACCGGAGGACAGAAGAGGTTCCCCCCACAAGTGCGGATGGTGAACATGATATACGCAACCCACATCCCCAAGAGGGAGCGGAAGCGTGCGCTAAGGGACGTATATGCGTTGGAGCCAGTCGCCCCAAAGTTCAACCCATGGTCCTCCTGTCTAATCACCTTCCATCGCAGGGACCACCCCACTAGTATCCCTCATGGCGGATTCGCCGCATTGGTCCTAGACCCAATCATCGAGTCCTTATGGACGGCGCCAGCAGCCTGAACCTACTTTATCAGGACACATCATGCAAAATGGGTATAGACCCCTCAAGGATCAAACCCACAAAAACGATCCTCAAAGGCGCCATACCAGGTGTAGAGGCCCATTGCACAGGCTCAGTCACACTGGAAGTGGTCTTCGGATCCCCGGATAACTTCCGAAGCAAGGAGTCAATCTTCGATTTAGTCCCGTTCCGCAGTGGCTATCATGCACTGCTCGGGTGAACCGCATTTGCGAGATTCAATGCGGTACCGCATTATGCATACCTCAAGCTCAAGATGCCAGGACCTCGGGGGGTCATCACAGTCAATGGAAACACAGAGCGCTCTCTCCGCACGGAGGAGCACACTACGGCCCTCGCAACAGAAGCACAAAGCAGCCTCTTCATGCAATCCACCAGTTTGGCGATTAAACACCCGGACACCGTCAAGCGCGCCCGGAGTAATCTGCAACAAGACTGCCTGGCATGTTTCGAGCTCGCATAGCAATGTGGCCCCCACCCCAGTCCCAGCCAAACGGCGAAATCCGTGCCACGCGTACATAATTACGCATTGAAAATACCATGGGCATAGGTGGGGGCACGACTACGGCACACCCCAAAACGCGGCTCAACCGCACTAGGGGCTTCCCGCTTTGTTATTTTTTCTCTCTTTCAGGACTTTGCTCTCTGGAAACCCCGTCCGGCAGTACGATTGCCGAACACATGATACAACAACCAAGGAGGCAGAAAGCTATGTCGCACCATGGAACTCCCAGGTGGTATCTGATAACGAGTGAAATACCTGCTTTAAATACCATTTCTCAGCTTGCCCTTGGAGGGGACATGTCAAATAGTCCTACTTTTTGCTTATCACACTACTTGTATCATTCTGCTTCGACGCACCTTTTTGAATAAACAATGCATAGCACTAGACTATTACTGCATTCTCTATTCTTATATATATATATATATGTGTGTGTGTGTGTGTGTGTGTGTGTGTGTGTGTGTGTGTGTGTGTTCATTCATGACATTCAGCACCCGTACACTCTGGTACGGCCAATACGCCAGGGGCTTAAGCGTACCCCATAATACGGCGTGAGAAGTCCGAACACTTTCGATAGTGTGGCACCCCGAACTTATAGCATTATATGCATCAGCTCCAAATCATGTCTTGGGTCAATAGTTGGGTTTGCCCGGCTCCCACGTTTTGGTACCTTACGTTCCGCTATATCGGCTAAGGTAGCACTGGGAGAACTACTGCGATTGTGCCCTGGTTCATCTGGGCAAGCACCTTAGTAGAGAAAGCTAAAACTGACTGTCATGATAAGGCGAGAGTTGGTCGCTGTTCGAGAGGTCTCGAGTCCCTAAAGACTTATGCCGCTTAGGGCGAAGAGTCGGCTTTGTCCGGCTTAGGCGTGTATAGCGCCCCAAATTCGGCCTTCCAAATACTAGGGGCTTCGCCAAAATTTAAAATTGTAGACTTGTATGGCTAAGTGAGAGTGATAAAGCATTATAGTATGATTGCCTTGTTCGTTGTGTTGAGCACCTCCCTCGAAGGACCCAACAATGGGGAAAAGAGTGCTCGGATTTATCCCGAACACCCCGGCACTCGTGGCATGGGGGCAGAAGCCGACGACTAGCCATCTCTCAGATTTGATAAACAGTCGCACAAAAGGTAATATTTTAAATTCAAACAAGTGTTTCATAGCGCACATGAACAAGTTTTCATAATACAGGATCACACGAGCAAGTTCATTCAAAAATTACATCCTTCGCATACTCGTCCGCCACAAGACGGGCACCCTTCAGGACACCCTCATAATACATTTCAGGGTGGCAATGTTCCTCGCCCTGCGGCAGCCCCTCCTTCACCAGCTTCTCGGCGTCCATCTTGGCCCAGTGCACCTTCGCACGGGCAAAAGCCCGGCGTGCACCTTCGATGCAGACGGACTGCTTTATGACTTCCAGCCGTGGGCAGGCATCCACAAGCCGCCTCACCAGGCCGAAGTAGCTGTTGGGAAGAGAGTCGCCAGGCCACATCCGGACTATAAGGCCCCTCATGGCTTGTTCGGCCGCCTTGTGCAGCTCGACCAGTTGCTTCAGCTGGTCGCTCACAGGCATCGGGTGTTCGGTCCCAGTATACTGAGACCAGAACAACTCCTCCGTCAAGCTTCCCTCCTCGGCCTGTTAGTACTTTGTGGCATCCGACACACTGCGGGGCAAATCTGCGAATGCTCCTGGAGAGCTCCGGACTTGGGTAAGTAACAAGTAATTTACTTTCACATGCTTGCTTTGCATAATGAATGCCTTACCCGCCGCTATCTTCCTCATCGCCTCAATTTCCTCGAGGGCCTTTTGGGCTTCAGCCTTGGCATGCTTTGTGCTCTCAAGGGCCGCGGCAAGCTCGGACTCTCGCGTCTTCGAGTCAAGCTCCAAAGTCTCGTGCTTCTTCACGAGAGCCTGGAGCTCTTGCTGCACCTCGCCCACCCGTGCCTCTTGTTTCTCCCGCTCGGTGTGCTCCTCGGCCGCTTTGTTTTCGGCCTCAGACAGCACTCGCTTCAGGGTCGCCACTTTGGTTGTGGCCCATGGCACATCCATGATGATCCTATCATTTTGCAACCACATCTTTTATATATAGACAAGGTATTACTTACCTTTGTTCTCCTCGAGCTGCCTCTTGGCAAGGCCGAGTTCTTTCTCGGACCGCTCGAGGTTCTGCTTCAGTGCGGCGACCTCCGCAGTCAGTGGGGCAGAGGTCAGCAGCGAAGCCTGCATACGCATATAGACATACTTGTATTAGACTCCTACAGATATTATTTGATCCTCTACTTGGATTTTCTTTGTGAACACCAAACAGAGCATCAGGGGCTACTGTCTATGCGGTAATATTTTCCTATATTTTAAATACTTACCTCAAAGCCTGTTAGAAGGCTGGCAAAAGCTTCCGTCAGTCCGCTCTTGGCAGACTGAACCTTCTTGATCACCACACTCATAATAGTGCGGTGCTCTTCGTCGATGGAAGCGTCGCAAAGCACTCCCAGCAGGTTGTCTGGTGCCTCTGGATAGACAGAGGTCACCGGCACAGGCGGCTTGCCCCTCTTGGTAGGGGGGCGCCTGTCGGAGTCCGGAACCACTGGAGGTTCCGGCGCGGTGTTCGGCTGAGGGCCGAACTTGGAGCCCTTGGGAGTCTTACTCACTTTGCGCCTGGAGTCCGGAAGGTCGCCTTGAGGTGCCTCCAGGACTACCTCCCCTCGGTTCGGTGCCCCTTGAGACAATACCTCGACATTGTCCGTAGGACGAGGAGAGGAGGCGGTTGGAAGTACTCGCTACTCATATCCGACGAGTCCAAGGAACCGTCCGACGAGGATACGTCAATGCGGGCTCGGGGCGGACTACATGATCATATTTAACGTTAGGAGAAGCAGTGCAATAAAAGTATGCTATGAGTTACTCTGGTATCCGAATACTTACGACTTCGCCAGGGGCTTGGCCCTGAGTAACCACTCGTCTTCGCTGTCGGCGGCGGTGGTGGAACAGTCCGGAAGGAGAGTCCTTCCCTTCTTGGACCCTCCGACCTCCCCGGTTGGGGTGGCCTTCCTTTTCCTGTCTCCCCTGGCTGGAGGGGGAGAACCGTCATCTTCCTCCTCCTCATTTTCACGGGAGGAGTGCGTCCTGGAGTTATCGGACGATGAGTCTGATACCACCTGGCGCCGGGAACTCTTTCGGGTTCCCGTGGCCTTCTTCTTGATCTTCTTCTCCGGCACCTCATAAGGAGCCGGAGTCCGCATCTCCGACAAGAGAGCGTCTGCAGGGTCTTCGGGCAGAGGGGCCAGACAGTCAATCTGCTCCGATGTCTCCACCCAGTCCTATCAAGGGCATGGGGAGCTCAGACCCCGCACATGGTTAAACTATGGAAAATAAATACCCTACGTGGTGTACAGAACTTACCGGATTCGCAGGGCGCGTCGCGCTTAGCCCGCAGTCCTCGGTAAGGGGAGGGGGGACCTCGGCGCCCTTGAACAGCACCTTCGAGACGTCCTTATGCATCGTGTCGAAGAGCTCGCATAGAGTCTAGTGTTGGGCCGGGTCGAACTCCCATAAGTTGAAAGCTCGTCGTTGACACGGGAGGATCCGCCGGAAGAGCATGACCTGGACTATGTTGACAAGCTTGAGTTTCTTGCCTATCATGTTCCGGATACACTTCTGGAGTCCGTCCAGCTCCACCGATGAGCCCCAGGACAGGCCCTTCTCCTTCCAGGAAGTGAGTCGCGTGGGGATTCCGGATCGAAACTCGGGGGCCGCCACCCAGTTGGTGTCGCACGGCTCGGTGATGTAGAACCACCCCGATTGCCACCCCTTTATGGTCTCCACGTAGGAGCCCTCGAGCCATGTAACGTTGGGCATTTTGCCCACCATGGCTCCGCCGCATTCCGCTTGTTGGCCGCCTACTACCTTCGGTTTGACATTGAAGGTCTTCAGCCACAGGCCGAAGTGGGGCCGGACGCGGAGGAAAGCCTCGCACACGACGATGAACGCCAAGATGTTGAGGATGAAATTCGGAGCTAGATCATGGAAATCCAGCCCATAATAGAACATAAGGCCACGGACGAATGGATGGAGGGGAAACCCCAGTGCGCGGACGAAGTGGGTGAGGAAAACCACCCTTTCGTAAGGTTCCGGGGTAGGGACAATCGGCCCCGCGGCTGGCAACCGGTGCGCAATATCCGTAGATAAGTATCCGGCCCCGCGCAGCTTTTTGATGTCTTCCTCCGTAACGGAGGAGACCATCCACTTGCCTCCCGCTCCGGACATGTTTGGAGAGGGTTGAGGAGAAGGATGTGGACTTGGGCGCTGGAGCTCGAGTGCGCGAGAATGGATGAGCAAGGAGGAAGAAGGCGTGGGTAGAAAAAGGTGAACCCTTATCCCTTTATAAGGGCGGACGAAACTATGCGCCCCACCAGCCTGGTAAAACTCGCTTATCCCCCAAGCATCGTAATTGATGGCGCGGTTGGGTTACCCACGTCCGTATTGATGGGAAGCCATAATAAGGGGACACGATCTCTGCTTCAACAAGACGTGCCAAGGAAACCGCCTCGCGAAACACGCTGAGGTTGGTTATGAAAAACGATTCGAATGGTGACCTGGCTGTGGTGTGATGTCACACTGCGGAATGCGTCGACGGATTAGACTTGTGAAAATATTATTCTCTCTACAGTTGTATGTGGAACTTGTTTTGCAGAGTCGGACACGATCCTCGTGTTCAAAATCTTCTATGAAGTATTCGGAGGAGGAACCCGCCTTGCAATGCCGAAGACAATCTGCGCGCCGGACTCATCGTCATTGAAGCCTGGTTCAGGGGCCATTGAGGGAGTCCTGGATTAGGGGGTATCCGGACAGCCGAACTATATCCTTTGGCCGGACTGTTGGACTATGAAGATACAAGATTGAAGACTTCGTCCCGTGTCCAGATGGGACTCTCCTTGGCGTGGAAGGCAAGCTTGGCAGGACGAATATGTAGATCTCCTTCCTTGTAACCGACTTTGTGTAACCCTAGCCCCTCCGGTGTCTATATAAACCGGAGGGTTTAGTCCGTAGGACCAACAACAACAATAATACCATAGGCTAGCTTCTAGGGTTTAGCCTCTTCGATCTCGTGGTAGATCAACTCTTGTAATACTCATATCATCAAGATCAATCAAGCAGGAGTAGGGTTTGACCTCCATCGAGAGGGCCCGAACCTGGGTAAAAACATCGTGTCCCCCGTCACCTATTACCATCCGCCTAGACGCACAGTTCGGAACCCCCTACCCGAGATCCGCCGATTTTGACACCGACAAAGATATTTATCGGTCAAACCGCATAACAACATACGTTGTTCCCTTTGTCATCGGTATGTTACTTGCCCGAGATTCGATCGTCGGTATCATCATACCTAGTTCAATATCATTACCGGCAAGTCTCTTTACTCGTTCCGTAATGCATCATCCCGCAACTAACTCATTAGTCACATTGCTTGCAAGGCTCATAGTGATGTACATTACCGAGAGGGCCCAGAGATACCTCTCCGATAGATGGAGTCACAAATCCTAATCTCGATCTATGCCAATTCAACAAACACCATCGGAGACACCTGTAGAGCATCTTTATAATCACCCAGCTACGTTGTGACGTTTGATAGCACACAAGGTGTTCCTCCGGTATTCGGGAGTTGCATAATCTCATAGTCAGAGGAACATGTATAAGTCATGAAGAAAGCAGTAGCAATAGAACTGAACGATTATTATGCTAAGCTAACGGACGGGTCTTGTCCGTCACATCATTCTCTAATGATGTGATCTCGTTCATCAAATGACAACACATGTCCATGGCTAGGAAACTTAACCATCTTTGATTAACGAGCTAGTCAAGTAGACGCATACTAGGGACACTCTATTTGTCTATGTATTCACACATGTACTAAGTTTTCAATTAATACAATTCTAGCATGAATAATAAACATTTATCATGATATAAGGAAATATAAATAACAACTTTATTATTGCCTCTAGGGCATATTTCCTTCAAACCAGTCCACACGTCTACATGTGCGTAAAATAAGTAATGTCCACACGTTTGGTCTTTTGCCTCGCGGTCCCTTCCACACGCCTACGTGTGGGCAAAATAGATAACGCCCACACGCCTGTGCGTCCGGCCTCCTACCTCACGGTCCCGCACGCCCCGCGTGACAGTCACCACACTTTCCCGAAGTTGCCATGGTCTGGACTTTCTTCCATGTGCGTTTAACTGCAGTTATCATGTTGCTGAACTACAGTTGCCATGTCTGACAACTACAGTTGCCATGGTTGCTCAACTGAAATTGCCATCTCGGGTCAAGTGCCAGATGCCATTTTTGGACAACTGCAGATGTTGCCATGTATGGTCTGGTCTACTATAGTTGCCATGATTTGAAAACTTTAGGAGTTGCCACATACTAACACTAGGCAGTTGCCATGTAGCACTACAAAAAGACATGGCAAATTAACGTGTTCGGGTAAAGAGAGAGTTTTTTTTGAATCAAGAGCTTATATTACTCAAAAAAGGGAATTACATCAAACTGAATACAATCAACTAGGAAAGTTGGCATATAATTAATCCATAGACATCTCCTTCTCTCCTTTGTGGCCTGTTTTGCGCATCGGTGAGCCGCTTCATTGGCTTCCCTGTGTACAAAAGTAAGCTCACCTCTAATAAAATCTCCAATTAGCTCTTTGATCTCATGGCAAACAGCAGTAAAGGCCGATCGCTCTGAGAAATCAGAGTTGCACATTTTCACAATCTCCTTAGCATCACTATCTATACAGATCCTGGTGTGACCTAGATCTTTTGCTATTTGGATTCCATCCCGGATGGCCAACAATTCCATCATTTGAGCACCGGATGCAAAATGATACCATTGAGCCTGAGCTCTTATAAGTATGCCATTCGCATCTCTGATCACCAGACCTGTGTTACCGCCACCAGTATAGTCAAAGAACACGGCATCAACATTGATTTAAGGATTCCCCTATCTGGAGGTACCCATTGAAATGTCTTCAACTTTTCCGGAGGTTTAACTTCTTTGCCTATGGTTGTTAGATCAACAGCATAATCCAGTGCCCAACAAACAGAAGCTTGCACTAATCTTTCCTTCTTCCCATGGGTCCTATCATTTCTCTCCGACAAAACCGCCCAGCAACCACAAAGGACATTACGTGTGAATTGATCAGAGCCTAGCTTACCTTCAATCAAGTCTGATGCCCAAGTTTGCGGGTGTAGCTCTGAAATTTTAATGTACGCAAACTCTTTCATTTCTTTCCAGAGAGCCTTGCCCAGGTACACTGAAATAGAGCATGGATGATAGTCTCCTCCTCCCCACACAATTCACAAAAAGGCAATTTCTCTATGTGCCTACAGGGAACAAATTCCTTTCTGACTCGCCACAAGAGATTCTTTACTTTAGGCGGTACAGCTATTTTCCACAACTTTTTTCCAGAAAGAACTTCCGGCAGCTACTGACGTAGATGGAGCGTCGGACTGTCGTACCCAATTGCTTAGCGTTTTATAGGTCGAACGAACAGTGAAATTGCCATGTTTCTCCTTCTCCCAAGCCCATACATCATTTCCCAAGTTGCCGATCGGCATTGCACATATTGCCTGAATATCCGGCGTCACAAAGTTTGACTCCAATACTTCCATATTCCAGGTGCCATTCTCCTGACCGATGAGCTCTTCCACCTTAGTAGCAGTAGAGCCTGATAGCCGAAGGATAGGCCGGTAGTCGTGATTAGAAACAATTCATGGATCCTCCCAAATTTTTATACTTGCTCCGTCTCCCATGCATTTAACTAGCCCCAGTTTCAACACCTCTCTGCCATGTAATATGGCTTTCCATGTATGTGAGGAGTTCCTCTTATTTGCTGCAGACATAAAATCAGAGTCGTGAAAGTATCGTCCCTTGAGAACCTTAGCACGAAGCGAGTCAGGATTAGTCACTAGTCTCCATCCTTGCTTAGCCATCATAGCTTGATTAAAGAGACCAAAATCTCTAAAACCCATTCCCCCTTCACATTTTGGAATAGCTATATCTTGCCATTTTTTTCAATACATCCTCCTTTTATTTTCATCTCCTCCCCACCAGTATCTTGCAATAATACTAGTAATTTTTTTACATGTTTTTTTTTGAAAGCCTGAAACAACCCATTGAATAGGTAGGTATTGCCTGACATATGGACTTTATCAGTGAGTTGCCATCTGCTTACAAGCAAAACACATGGCAACTGACAGCTTTAGCCTCCCCCTCACGTGATGAAACGAATGTGTGGGCGACCAGATAAATGCCCACATACCAGCCCAGTCTTACCTGGCATAAAAAATCTAGCAAAACATGCTAAGATTCGTGCAAACACAAACAGATGTTGATCCATGTGTGTGGGCGAGATGCAAACGCCCACACATTTGAAAAGAAAAGGTGGCTTACCTGCTAGGATGAAAACTAACTACTCTATTACCGTTGTTTTTTTTTTTTTGCAAACTACTTCCGTTTATTGTTGCTCCAGTCTTTGCTTTCTAAAAGCATAATTAGTTTGCTACCAACATTTGGCATTGCCAATATTTGGAGCCAACATTTGGCAAAATCAGAAGTTGCCAACATTTGATAACTTTTTATGAGATTGGCAATGAAAATTGGCAAGCAACCAATCTCTAGCCTATATTTGGCACTTGCCAAAATTTGGCATGCCAGCTTTTGGCATCAAACCAATTATGCTTTAAGTTCTAACCAAGACTGAAGTTATAATTTTTCCTGGTAAGCCTGAAGTTGTTGTTTTTTGTGGATTAGTCTTTAGCTATTTTGAAGCCATGATAAGCAAGAAACACATATCTAATTGGCATGAGATAGTTTCTTCCTAGTCGAATCAACACTAGTGCCACAAGCTCCCGCAGCCTTAGCAATCAATGAGCAATATAGAGAGTATAATTTGGAAAAGGCGGTTCATATATTTACACACCCGGTGACTTTCAAAATTCAAAAACGTATGCAGCCAAAGAATACACATCAAACCTTTCAAAAATAAATTCCCTATAAAACCTTCAAAATTGAATATACTGTACACAAAGAGAGAACCAGCGGTAAAAGCCAGGCCTTCATGGTTTTTGGTATGGAGAAGAAAAGAAACCTTCTACTCTTGGAAGTAATCATACACGGTATGATGGTATAACAGCGAGTCGTCCTCCTTGTAGTGGAGGAGGTAGTAGCACTGCTTGCAGAAATAGCAGGGATTATTGGGAGCCCATTTATCATCCACCGTCATCTTCGTGGCGAGGTAGATCTGGCACACTGAACACTTCTGGAAACGCCTCTGCATTTGGAACGTCATGAGAGGGTACTCCGCTTGGTTCTGTGTGTCCTCCGGGTGGATCAGCCTCATGTCTCTAATCACAAACGTGTGCTTGCAGTTCCCCTGAAAATGTGCAGGCCAGAGACATGAGGGAAATGATATCGGTTCTTTCTTTAATATAAAACAAGATGATATGCAATTTTTTCTGCGCACGCAAATTGAATATTAAGCGTCACACAGTATGGCAGTTCTAAGTTATCTGTTCTTAGATTCTAGACACCAAATCTTTTTCTCAACAACTAAGGGACTGGTTAGATACGATGAAGAGAATAAGAGTGGAACCTGGTGGCAGTAGAGGTACCCAGCACCAAGCCGGAAGTGCAGGTCTGAAAAGTAGGTACTTTGCATGTTTGCAGATTTAAACTCGGGCACATTCGAAATATGCAAGCCCTTCAATAAGTCCTTTTGTCGTTTCTTCAACACGCCAGAACTAATGGCGTCCCACTTCTCCGCCACCTCATCACTGGAATTGTCAAGCCAGTCAAGTATAGGCTTACTGTAATCGACGGCAGAATAATGTCTAGTGTCATTGTAGAACGTGTCCTGATAAAAGAGTGGAGATTAGCGAAGCCGTGGCACTTCTGCAATAGTGTCATCATAGATTTGCAAAAGAATTAAAAGAAAGCAAAACCTCAATAAGAAAATAGCCAGAATGATTATGTAGCTTGTTCAACTCCATCAACTTATTAGTCGAACAGTAAATATTGTCCTTTAGATCTGTGAGGAGCTGGCTCCCCAACACAAGAAATTCCTGATTCTGCACGAGGCAAAGAGATCAGAACAAAACTTAATCTACGCATATTTCAACATAAAGATAAGAGCATGTAACGGAAGTTCCAAGAAATTACTTTCACAGAGCCATGCCTGCACTCATAAATTTCAACACAAAGAATTGCTTCTGGATAAACTATAGGCATGTGTTCGTCAGATTTCGAAGCTTTGTTCTGGAACACAAAAAAACGGTGAGAAGAGAAAATTCCTGAAAACAAAAAGAACTTCCATAAAGAAATGTTTGCATGTTGCAAGTGATAAAACCATACCTTCCAGGGGGCACTGTGGGCACTGTTGTATTTAAGAGATTTTGCCAAGTCAATTTTCTCCGCCGATGCCTTAGAGCCTTTGGACATCACAGAATCACCACTGCACTCAAATAATAATATTGTAAAGAACAGAGCAGATCAAACAAAAGCATCTATATTATGGTCTTAATTGGATAACATAAGATAATTAAGGACAAAATTATTTAGTTTCTCTTGAGCAGTTATTCAGTAATTAATTAATACTCCCTCCGTTCCTTTATATAAGGTGTATTTGTTTTTTTAATGTCAAACGAGTGCATGTTTAACCAAGTTTTTAGAAAAATATATCAATATCAAATTTATATCATTTGATCGATCATGAAAGATAGTTTCATATTTTATCTATAAGGTATTGCAGATGTTCCTATTTTGTTCTATAATCTTGGTCAAACTTTTAAATGGTTGACTTGCATGGAAACCAATACACCTTATATTCTGGAACGGGGGGAGTAATAGTGAATGATGGCATGGCCATCAGGATCTAAATCCAAAGGCGCTAGGTCCAACTTGACACAAAGACTAAGGGGCTAAGGGCAAGCTTCAATGTCCCCAGCCTCAGGACACCTGTTTCAATATATGATGCATTAGTGACGTTTTCTCCCTGGTGACCCAAATAATATATGCTGATTTCTGTTTTCCCAAGCTTCACGGTACTGAAAGAAACCTTGTTCCAGGCAAAACTCACATTTGATGTACTCCTAGCATTCCACGTCTCCACATACGAGGCTCTATGCTAGTTCCTGTTACGAAGTCACATTTCATCTACTCCATCTATATGCTCTATTATTAGTACGACTCCCGCGCACTTGCATACGAACGGTTGAATCTATGCATTCTAAAATGGCTGAAGTGAAACCAACCTTACGCAACTGCAGCTGACAATGCTGCTTTTATGTTTGTTTAGAGGTTATAAAAATCTATTTTGTGTATTATACAAAAATATTGCCTCCAAATTTGCCTGAACACAGCACCACAATTTACCTACAAATAAACCAGCGCAAGTGCAACCAAAATGCTCAAGAAGCACTCGGTGAGGGGACACTACTCTTAACTAATGTCAAAAGTTTTCTGAGGAGAAACCATCTTATTTGAAACTGGAACAGGAACCAGTAGCATATCAGTTCGATCCGAAAGCTTGCTATCAAAGCTGTCGCCCAGAGATCAACCTTCAAACCTTTTCCTTTTAATCTCAGGAAGGCTTTCTCAGGGAGCAAGCTGGTTGGGGAACTGGTAAACGCCAAGCACGCATGCCTGGATTGATGTTGGTGGAGGAAGTGTGGACAGCATGGTAGCGTGATGTGGAGCGATTAGTTTCTTTCAGTGCTTTGATTAGGATTGGCATAGTCTATTTTCAACTCAATTAAATGGTTTTTTGTCTGCACGGACATCACGGTGAGGACATATGTGAATCATATGGAGTATAATAGACCGTTAATTATGTCCAATTGAGGTTCTTTAGCAGTTTCCAAGGCTTCGAGAATTCTGAGTTCAATCTGAGAGTCAGAACAAAAATGAACTGGGTACATCTGGTTCTGAATACTACTTCGTAAAATTCTGCAGCTATGGTTGAACAAAAACATATCTTAGAAACTAAAGTCTTTCTATAAGTAAGAGATTTAGGATGCCAAAAAGTTAAGTTAGTATCAAACTGTTATTACATCTACAATTGTGCAGGCAGAATCTCTATGTGATTGCTTGAATAATACCACCCCACCAAGATTCAATAAAAGCCACAAAGAAAATCCATGGTGCCTAAATATAGGCAAACAAAGTTTAACCACGTTACCTGAATGAGTGCAGCCTTGCTGCACGTTTGTCATCTTCTTGCTTTACCATGATCTCTGACATCTTCTCTGCTTTACTAAGATAACTCCCCTGATTATGATAATACCATGAAAAAATATGATGCAAAACAACGATCAATATTTGTAGATGCTAAAACGGATGCATTTATAAATGCACTTAAATGACGAGAGAATACACAGGCTACCACTAACTAATATTCAGGAAATGTTTTACAATGTACATGTATATCACTGAAACCTGGGCAATCCTCATTAAAGCCTGGTTCTATAATATATTTTGCAGAATTCAATCTATTCTAGTAGAATAGGTAAATATGAAATGTTTGGATAATTAAACTAGGTTCTTTTTCAACTATCGCAGACTTGCTTTATATTCTTCAAACTTACCAACTGGCAGCGCCAGCAGAAGTCTCTATTAACCAGCTGATCATATTGTCAAAATGGCCAAACCCTGTATATCATTGGTTCTTAGCCAGAAACCTAAAGTAATCTAGGAGGACATGCTCCAACTGAAATGATGCAACAAAGGCATAAAGCAACTACACTGACTACACAAGACAGATTTATAAAAAAAATGCATTTAACAAAGCACGTAGGAAACAAATGGTGTCATACCTGTAAAATATGCGCTCGAACTTCCCGATCAAAATGCCTGCCTCTCTTTTTGCACTTTTTACGTTCTGTTTGACCATCTGTACCTTCTGGATCATGAGGAACAACTGACATATCCTCACTAGGCAATACAGGTGTTTCACTTTCAATTGATGGAGTTGAAGAGGTTACATTTTTACCCTTTCTGCCTCTGGGTTTCCCCTTGCTCCCTTCTGATTCATGTGGTACAATCGCCAACTCAACAGGTGATCCAGATGTCTCTCTTTCAGCTGTTGAATCTGAGGTGAGGGCACCATTGTTTCCATTCCTCTCTCTGGTTTTCCTCTTTCCACCTCTTGTTTTCCCATTGCTGCCTTGTGGTTCATGCAGTCCAATTGCCATATCACCGGGAGCTGATACTGAACTTTGTGTTTCAGCTGATGCGCTTGAGGTGACAGTCTCATTTCCAGGGGTGGAACTCGCTGACATTCTGCATGTGCTAGACCAAAAGAACACATCAGATCATATCAGCCATATAAGGCAAAACAAAGCGAATTATCAAATGTCAAAAATGCAGCTAGGGGTAGCATAAGTTCACAAAAGTGTCACTACAACACTAATTCTCAGGTGCTCCTGCTACGAGTTCTGACTTGCATGTCATAACATGTAAAACATACTACAGCAGACACCTTGGGAAAGCCTACCTTGCTAATTTTTTTGATTGGCATGGAAGCTAACTAGTAACCACCATGCCAACATTTTCCAAGCATCCTCTGCTCATGTTGAATTTAATCCAACTTGCCTAAGCCATCATACAAGATAAGAAATCAACCACACCAAAAAATACAGCAACCAAGCATCAACCAAAGCAGACTGCTTACCCCCCATCTAACCTTTGATCCAATGGCTGTGATGGAGCGCCAGAACTTTGATCTGCTGATTGTGATGGAGCGCCACAGTCCCAGCCCTCCTACAAATGCATGGGTAAAAAACTCGCATCACCAAGATACCAATGACACCAAAGGGAATAGAGAATCTGGATTAGCAGTAGAGAGGTCACCTCCATAGCCTCCCGGAGAGCGCGCTCCACAAGCTCCTCCTCAGAGAGCACCCTCAGGTCATCAACGCTGCAAAACACACACACACACACACACACACACACACACACACACACACACACAAAGTACAGATTCCAATGTCAAATCATTAATATGGAAGTACACACTAAGCAGACTGCGGAGGATTTGTGTCCGACACAGCATGATGAAATCAGGGGATTACCATAGCTCGTCATCGAACTCGTCCCCGGGGTCGCCCAATTTGTCACGCAGGGACTGGACATAAAACGGAAACGAGATGCCATTAGACCAAAACTCTAGGGCGAATCGAAGAGCTATGGTTTGGGGAGAGAGGGGGGGGGGGGGGGCTGGCACCTGAACCTCGCGGAGCGTGGAGGAGATGAACTCGGGGACGGTGCAGACAGGGCCCACCATGTAGGGGATGAACACCGGGCCGCCGCGGGCGAAGGGCTCGCGCGGCCGCTCTTCGGCGGCGGCGGAGCACTCCGCCTCCTCTCCAGCCGCCGCCATCGCCGCCGGCGATTCGCTCTCCCCCTCCCGGGGTTTCGCCGCCAATGAGCACGGAAGCACGTCGAGTTGGATACGCCCACGTCGATTGTATCCTGGTTTCTAACTAGGACCGAGCCTGGCGAGGGCGCAGGGAGTCGCGTGGAAGGAGGGGCGGCGCCGTCGCCTCGCTGGCGGCCGCCAAGGGTCGAGCAGAGATTTTATCGGGCTGCGTCCGGGGAGGGAATAGGGCGGCGACCTAGGGAGAGGCGTGGAGGAAGGTGGAGGGTGGCCCGTCGGCACGATAGGCGGCGGCGGCGGCGGCCTAGGGCTTAGGAGTGCGGGGTGGGCGAGGCGAGAACGGCGAGCGGTGGGGATTTTATTTTCCGCTACGCGGAACCTTCCCGAAAACGCTGAGATCAAGTCGCTGCCGAATCCAAACGGAAAAGGTCCAAAATAAACCGTGAACTCGTAGGCGTTAGCTAAATCGAACCCCCAACTCACAATCTCCGAAATTGGCACTCTAAACTCATTAATCCTGGTCTAAATCGAACCCTGAGAGCGTTTTAGTGGGAAAACGCTGACGTGGCAGTAGTCAGCCAGGATTGACCTGACTTGTGGGTCAGCCAGTGGTTTACCCTTGACTTAAGTGGTGCGCTCGATTGGGGAATTTGGGGACGGAGAAGCTAGGGTTAGCGGCGGCAGGGGCGACGGGGCGCAGAGCACGGCGGCGGCAGGGGCGACGGGGCGCAGAGCGGCGGCGCCGCGATGTCGTGGACTTCCGGGGCTTCTTCCGCCCCCGGCTTCCGTCGCGCTAGTGGAAGGAGGGACACGGATTCGAGGTCTCCGATCGCTTACAGGGAGAATCCAATGGCGTATGAGCCGCCGAAGTTGTGCCACTGCAGACAGCCGCGGAAGGCGCCGAGATGGATCTCATGGAGCCGTCAAAATCCCGGCAGGAGGTACTACGCGTGCGTAGATGCAATGATGAGCCAAGATTTGAGTGCTCATATCCTTTTTCTTCTGCTCATTTGTTGGTTTTGTCTGAAATTGATTGATTTCTTGTTCTTGCCTCATTTTTGTTGAATAGCATGGTGGATGTGGCTATGTGGAATGGCATGATGATCCTGTGCCCCAGTATTTTAGTGACTTGATTGGAGATTTGAGAGATGAGGTGTGGAGGCTGAAGGGTCAAAGATGTGTGGTTCAGACTGAAGATGAGTGCCCAAATGTGCCTATGCCTAGACATGAAGCATCAAGGGTTATGGCTCTTGAGCTTGAGTTAAAGGAGAGGAATGCAGAACTGGAAGCAATGAAGGGGAAATTGAAGGAAATATGCCCTAGAGGCAATAATAAAGTTATTATTTATTTCCTTATATCATGATAAATATTTATTATTCATGCTAGAATTGTATTAACCGGAAACATAATACATGTGTGAATACATAGACAAACAGAGTGTCACTAGTATGCCTCTACTTGACTAGCTCGTTAATCAAAGATGGTTAAGTTTCCTAACCATGAACAAAGAGTTGTTATTTGATTAACGATGTCACAGCATTAGTTGAATGATCTGATTGACATGACCCATTCCATTAGCTTAGCACCTGATCGTTTAGTATGTTGCTATTGCTTTCTTCATGACTTATACATGTTCCTATGACTATGAGATTATGCAACTCCCGTTTGCCGGAGGAACACTTTGGGTGTTACCAAACGTCACAACGTAACTGGGTGATTATAAAGGAGTACTACAGGTGTTTTCAATGGTAGATGTTGGGTTGGCGTATTTCGAGAATAGGATTTGTCACTCCGATTGTCGGAGAGGTATCTCTGGGCCCTCTCGATAATGCACATCACTTAAGCCTTGCAAGCATTGCAACTAATAAGTTAGTTGCGGGATGATGTATTACGGAACGAGTAAAGAGACTTGCCGGTAACGAGATTGAACTAGGTATTGGATACCGACGATCGAATCTCGGGCAAGTAACATACCGATGACAAAGGGAACAACGTATGTTGTTATGCGGTCTGACCGATAAAGATCTTCGTAGAATATGTAGGAGCCAATATGGGCATCCAGGTCCCACTATTGGTTATTGACCGGAGAAGTGTCTCGGTCATGTCTACATTGTTCTCGAACCGTAGGGTCCGCACGCTTAAGGTTTCGATGACAGTTATATTATGAGTTTATGATTTTTGATGTACCGAAGGAGTTCGGAGTCCCGGATGAGATCGGGGACATGATGAGGAGTCTCGAAATGGTCGAGACGTAAAGATCGATATATTGGACGACTATATTCGGACTTCGGAAAGGTTCCGAGTGATTCGGGTATTTTTCGGAGTACCGGAGAGTTACGGGAATTCGCCGGGGAGTATATGGGCCTTATTGGGCCATACGGGAATAGAGGAGAGAGGCCAAAAGGAAGGAGGCCTGCGCCCCCCTTCTGGTCCGAATTGGACAAGGGGCGCAGCCCCCTTTTCCTTATTCCTCTCCACCTCTTTCCCCTTCTCCTACTCCAACAAGGAAGGAGGGAGTCCTACTCCCGGTGGGAGTAGGACTCCCCTTGGCGCGCCTCCTCCTAGGCCGGCCGGCCCCTCCCCCTTGCTCCTTTATATACGGAGGCAGGGGACACCCCATGACACACAAGTTGATCATTGAGATCGTTCCTTAGCCGTGTGCGGTGCCCCCTGCCACCATATTCCACCTCGATCATATCGTTGTAGTGCTTAGGCGAAGCCCTGCGTCGGTAGAACATCAAGATCGTCACCACGCCGTCGTGCTGACGGAACTCCTCCCCGAAGCTTTGCTGGATCGGAGCCCGGGGATCGTCATCAAGCTGAACGTGTGCTAAGAACTCGGAGGTGCCGGAGTAACGGTGCTTGGATCGGTCGGATCGGGAAGACGTACGACTACTTCCTCTATGTTGTGTGATCGCTTCCGCAGTCGGTCTGCGTTGGTACGTAGACAACACTCTCCCCTCTCGTTGCTATGCATCACCATGATCTTGCGTGTGCGTAGAAATTTTTTGAAATTACTACGTTCCCCAATAGTGGTATCAGAGCCTAGGTTTTATGGTTTGATGTTATATGCACGAATAGAACACAAGTGAGTTGTGGGCGATATAAGTCATACTGCCTACCAGCATGTCGTACTTTGGTTCGGCGGTATTGTTGGATGAAGCGGCCCGGACCGACATTACGCGTACGCTTACGCGAGACCGGTTTCCCCGACGTGCTTTGCACATAGGTGACTTGCGGGTGACTGTTTCTCCAACTTTAGTTGAACCGAGTGTGGCTACGCCCGGTCCTTGCGAAGGTTAAAACGGAGTCTATTTGACAAACTATCGTTGTGGTTTTGATGCGTAGGTGAGATGAGTTCTTGCTTAAGCCCGTAGCAGCCACGTAAAATTTGCAACAACAAAGTAGAGGACGTCTAACTTGTTTTTGCAGGGCATGTTGTGATGTGATATGGTCAAAACGTGATGAGTTATAAGTTGTTGTATAAGATGATCATGTTTTGTTGAAGTTATCGGCAACTGGCAAAAGCCTTATGGTTGTTTGTCTATTGCATAAGATACAAGCGCCCAATAATTGCTTTACTTTATCGCTATGCGATAGCAATAGTTGCAAGAGCAAGTGTTGGCGAGACGACCACGTGACGACACATTGATATAGATCAAGATGATGGAGATCATGGTGTCATGCCGGTGACGATATAGATTATGACAGTACTTTGGAGATGGAGATCAAAGAAGCAAGATGATGATGGCCATATCATGTCACATATTTTGATTGCATATGATGTTTATCTTTTATACATCTTATTTTTGCTTTGATTGATGGTAGCATTATAAGATGATCTCTCACTAAATTATCAAGAAGTGTTCTCCCTGAGTATGCACCGTTGCCAAAGTTCGTCGTGCCCAGACACCACGTGATGATCGGGTGTGATAAGCTCTACGTCCATCTACAACGGGTGCAAGCCAGTTTTGCACACGCAGAATACTCAGGTTAAACTTGACGAGCCTAGCATATGCAGATATGGCCTCGGAACACGGAGATCGAAAGGTCGAGCGTGAATCATATAGTAGATATGATCAACATAACGATGTTCACCATTGAAAACTACTCCATCTCACGTGATGATCGGTTATGGTTTAGTTGATTTGGATCACGTGATCACTTAGACGATTAGAGGGATGTCTATCTAAGTGGGAGTTCTTAAGTAATATGATTAAATTGAACTTAAATTTATCATGAACTTAGTCCTGCTAGTATTTTGCAAATTATGTTGTAGATCAATAGCTCGCGTTGCTGCTTCCCTGTGTTTACTTTGATATGTTCCTAGAGAAAATAGTATTGAAAGATGTTAGTAGCAATGATGCGGATTGGATCCGTGTTCTGAGGTTTATCCTCATTGCTGCACAGAAGAATTATGTCCTTGATGCACCGCTAGGTGACAGACCTATTGCAGGAGCAGATGCAGACGTTATGAACGTTTGGCTAGCTCAATATGATGACTACTTGATAGTTTAGTGCACCATGCTTAATGGCTTAGAATCGGGACTTCAAAGACGTTTTGAACGTCATGGACCATATGAGATGTTCCAGGAGTTGAAGTTAATATTTCAAGCAAATACCCGAGTTGAGAGATATGAAGTCTCCAGCAAGTTCTATAGCTAAAAGATGGAGGAGAATCGCTCAACTAGTGAGCATGTGCTCAAATTGTCTGGGTACTACAATCGCTTGAATCAAATGGGAGTTAATCTTCCAGATAAGATAGTGATTGACAGAATTCTCTAGTCACCATCACCAAGTTAGTAGAACTTCGTGATGAACTATAATATGCAAGGGATAACGGAAACAACTCCCAAGCTCTTCGTGATGCTGAAATCAACGAAGGTAGAAATCAAGAAAAACATCAAGTGTTGATGGTTGACAAGACCACTAGTTTCAAGAAAAGGGCAAAGGGAAGAAGGGGAACTTCAAGAAGAACGGCAAGCAAGTTGCTACTCAAGTGAAGAAGCCCAAGTCTGGTCCTAAGCCTGAGACAAAGTGCTTCTACTGCAAAGGGACTGGTCACTAGAAGCAGAACTACCCCAAGTGATTGGCGGATAAGAAGGATGGCAAAGTGAACATAAGTATATTTGATATACATGTTATTGATGTGTACTTTACTAGTGTTTATAGCAACCCCTCAGTATTTGATGCTAGTTCAGTTGCTAAGATTAGTAACTCGAAACGGGAGTTGCAAAATAAACAGAGACTAGTTAAGGGTGAAGTGACGATGTGTGTTGGAAGTGGTTCCAAGATTGATATGATCATCATCGCACACTCCCTATAATTTCGGGATTAGTGTTGAACCTAAATAAGTGTTATTTGGTGTTTGCGTTGAGCATGAATATGATTTGATCATGTTTATTGTAATACGGTTATTCATTTAAGTAAGAGAATAAATTGTTGTTCTGTTTACATGAATAAAACCTTATATGGTTACACACCCAATGAAAATAGTTCGTTGGATCTCGATCGTAGTGATACACATAATCATAATATTGAAACCAAAAGATGCAAAGTTAATAATGATAGTGCAACTTAGTTGTGGCACTGCCGTTTAGGTCATATTGGTGTAAAGCGCATGAAGAAACTCCATGCTGATGGGCTTTTGGAATCACTTGATTATGAATCAGTTGATGCTTGCGAACCATGCCTTATGGGCAAGATGACTAAAACGCCGTTCTCCGGAACAATGAAGCAAGCAACAGATTTGTTGGAAATCATACATACTGATGTATGTGGTCCGATGAATATTAAGGCTTGCAGCAAGTATCATTATTTTCTGACCTTCACAAATGATTTGAGCAGATATGGGGATATCTACTTGATGAAACATAAGTCTGAAACATTTGAACAGTTCAAAGAATTTCAGGGTGAAGAAGAAAATCATCGTGACAAGAAAATAAAAGTTTCTACGATATGATCGCAGAGGTAAAATATTTGAGTTACGAGTTTGGTCTTCAGTTAAAAATAATGTGAAATAGTTTCACTACTCACGCCGCCTGGAACACCACAAGATAATGGTGTGTCCGAATGTCATAACCATACTTTATTGGATATAGTACAATCTATGATGTTTCTTACCGATTTACCAATATCATTTTGGGATTATGCATTAAAGACAGCTGCATTCACGTTAAAAAGGGCACCATCTAAGTCCGTTGAGACGACATAATATGAACTGTGGTTTGGCAAGAAACCAAAGTTGTCGTTTCTTAAAGTTTGGGTTGCAATGCTTATATGAAAAGGTTTCAAGTTGATAAGCTCAAACCCAAATCGGAGAAGTGCATCTTCATAGGATACCCAGAAAGAAAAATGTTGGGTACACCTTCTATCACAGATCCGAAGGCAAGCTATTCGTTGCTGGGAATGGATCCTTTCTAGAGAAGGAGTTTCTCTCGAAAGAAGTGAGTGGGAGGAAAGTAGAACTTGATAAGGTAAGTGTACCTTCTCCCATATTGGAAAGTAGTTCATCACAGAAATCTGTTCCTGTGACTATTACACCAATTAGTGAGGAAGCTAATGATGATGATCATAAAACTTCAGATCAAGTTACTACCGAATCTCGTAGGTAAACCAGAGTGAGATCCGCACCAGTGTGGTCCGGTAATCCTGTTCTGGAGGTCATGTTACTTGACCATGACGAACCTACGAACTATGAGGAAGCGATGATGAGCCCAGATTCCGCGAAATGGTTTGAGGCCATGAAATCTGAGATATGATCCATGTGTGAGAACAAAGTTTGGACTTTGGTTGACTTGCCCGATGATCGGCAAGCAATTCAGAATAAATGGATCTTCAAGAGGAAGACGGACGCTGATAGTAGTGTTACTATCTACAAAGCTAGAATTGTCGCAAAAGGTTTTCGACAAGTTCAAGGTGTTGACTACGATGAGAGCTTCTCACTCGTATCTACGCTTGAGTCTGTCCGAATCATGTTAGTAATTGCCGCATTTTTTGAATCTGGCAAATGGATAAACAAAATTGCATTCCTTAATGGATTTATTAAAGAAGAGTTGTATATGATGCAACCAGAAGGTTTTGTCAATCCGAAAGGTGCTAACAAAATGTGCAAGCTCCAGCGATCCATCTGTGGACTGGTGCAAACATCTCGGAGTTGGAATATACGCTTTGATGAGTTGATCAAAGCATATAGTTTTATACAGACTTGCGGTGAAGCCTGTATTTACAAGAAAGTGAGTGGGAGCACGACAGCATTTCTGATAAGTATATGTGAATGACATATTGTTGATCGGAAATAATGTAGAATTATTCTGTAAAGCATAAAGTAGTGTTTGAAAGGAGTTTTTTCAAAGAAAGACTTCGGTGAAGCTGCTTACATAATGAGCTTCAAGATCTATAAAGATAGATCAAGACGCTTGATAAGTTTTTTTCAATGAGTACATACCTTGACAAGATTTTGAAGTAGTTCAAAATGGAGCAGTCAAAGAAAGAGTTCTTGCCTGTATTACAAGGTGTGAAGTTGAGTAAGACTCAAAGCCCGACCACGGCAGAAGATAGAAAGAGAATGAAAGTCATTCCCTATGCCTTAGTCATAGGTTTTATAAAGTATGCCATACTGTTTACCAGATCTATTGTATACCCTGCACTGATTTGACAAGGGAGTACAATAGTGATCTAGGAGTAGATCACTGGACAGCGGTCAAAATTATCCTTAGTAGAATAAGGAAATATTTCTCGATTATGGAGGTGACAAAAGGTTCATCGTAAAAAGTTACGTCGATGCAAGTTTTGACACGAATCTGGATGACTCTAAGTCTCGATCTAGATACATATTGAAAGTGGGAGCAATTAGCTAGAGTAGCTCCGTGCAGAGCATTGTAGACATAGAAAATTGCAAAATACATAACAGATCTGAATGTGAAAGACCGTTGACTAAGATTCTCTCACAAGCAAAACATGATCACACCTTAGTACTCTTTGGGTGTTAATCACATAGCGATGTGAACTAGATTACCGAATCTAGTAAACCCTTTGGGTGTTGGTCACATGACAATGTGAACTATGGGTGTTAATCACACGATGATGTGAACTATCGATGTTAATCACATGGTGATGTGATCTAGATTATTGACTCTAGTGCAAGTGGGAGACTGAAGGAAATATGCCCTAGAGGCAATAATAAAGTTATTATTTATTTCCTTATATCATGATAAATATTTATTATTCATGCTAGAATTGTATTAACCGGAAACATAATACATGTGTGAATACATAGACAAACAGAGTGTCACTAGTATGCCTCTACTTGACTAGCTCGTTAATCAAAGATGGTTATGTTTCCTAACCATGAACAAAGAGTTGTTATTTGATTAACGAGGTCACATCATTAGTTGAATGATCTGATTGACATGACCCATTCCATTAGCTTAGAACCTGATCGTTTAGTATGTTGCTATTGCTTTCTTCATGACTTATACATGTTCCTATGACTATGAGATTATGCAACTCCCGTTTGCCGGAGGAACACTTTGGGTGCTACCAAACGTCACAACGTAACTGGGTGATTATAAAGGAGTACTACAGGTGTTTCCAATGGTAGATGTTGGGTTGGCGTATTTCAAGAATAGGATTTGTCACTCCGATTGTCGGAGAGGTATCTCTGGGCCCTCTCGATAATGCACATCACTTAAGCCTTGCAAGCATTGCAACTAATAAGTTAGTTGCGGGATGATGTATTACGGAACGAGTAAAGAGACTTGCCGGTAACGAGATTGAACTAGGTATTGGATACCGACGATCGAATCTCGGGCAAGTAACATACCGATGACAAAGGGAACAACGTATGTTGTTATGCGGTCTGACCGATAAAGATCTTCGTAGAATATGTAGGAGCCAATATGGGCATCCAGGTCCCACTATTGGTTATTGACCGGAGAAGTGTCTCGGTCATGTCTACATTGTTCTCGAACCGTAGGGTCCGCACGCTTAAGGTTTCGATGACAGTTATATTATGAGTTTATGAGTTTTGATGTACCGAAGGAGTTCGGAGTCCCGGATGAGATCGGGGACATGACGAGGAGTCTCGAAATGGTCGAGACGTAAAGATCGATATATTGGACGACTATATTCGGACTTCGGAAAGGTTCCGAGTGATTCGGGTATTTTTCGGAGTACCGGAGAGTTACGGGAATTCGCCGGGGAGTATATGGGCCTTATTGGGCCATACGGGAATAGAGGAGAGAGGCCAAAAGGAAGGAGGCCTGCGCCCCCCCTCTGGTCCGAATTGGACAAGGGGCGCAGCCCCCTTTTCCTTATTCCTCTCCACCTCTTTCCCCTTCTCCTACTCCAACAAGGAAGGAGGGAGTCCTACTCCCGGTGGGAGTAGGACTCCCCTTGGCGCGCCTCCTCCTAGGCTGGCCGGCCCCTCCCCCTTGCTCCTTTATATACGGAGGCAGGGGGCACCCCATGACACACAAGTTGATCATTGAGATCGTTCCTTAGCCGTGTGCGGTGCCCCCTGCCACCATATTCCACCTCGATCATATCGTTGTAGTGCTTAGGCGAAGCCCTGCGTCGGTAGAACATCAAGATCGTCACCACGCCGTCGTGCTGACGGAACTCCTCCCCGAAGCTTTGCTGGATCGGAGCCCGGGGATCGTCATCGAGCTGAACGTGTGCTAAGAACTCGGAGGTGCCGGAGTAACGGTGCTTGGATCGGTCGGATCGGGAAGACGTATGACCACTTCCTCTACGTTGTGTGATCGCTTCCGCAGTCGGTCTGCGTTGGTACGTAGACAACACTCTCCCCTCTCGTTGCTATGCATCACCATGATCTTGCGTGTGCGTAGGAAAATTTTGAAATTACTACGTTCCCCAACAGAAATATATGAATGTGGTGATGGTTTTCATTGTCTTTGTGGTAGGTGTAGTTGTTGGGAAAATGCTAGTGTACTGAATATTAGTTTGGCAAGTGAAGTTAGTATGCACCGTAGTCATTTTGAAGTTAGTATGCAATGGATTGTAATGGAATTTGTGATTTGGGTTGTTATGTATGAACATGTGTTCTGGCAGTCAATGAAAATCAAGCTATATAATTCTGTCAATTTGACTGGTATATTTTCTGCCATTTGGAATGTATGCAATTTGTGTCAATTGAAACTGAAATTTTGCTGGCATTGTAAATAGATAACTAAATGAAATAGATAGCATCATTGGTACATAGCAACCGACATGAAGAATTATAGCAAATATCTCTGGCTTCATAAGTAACACAACCTTCAGGTTTGCAACATCAAATCCATGTTTGCAAAGGTTACAAAAGTTGGTGCACTTTCAGGTTTGCAACAGTACACTGGATTATAACAAAAGATTCCAGTTGCAACACAACCTTAATGTTTGCAACACTAGAAAGTAGGCAAGGTTACACATTGCCACTAGCAGTAAAGTACTTAAAGCTTGGTATTGAAGATGCAGGGGCTCTCTTCCTCTTCTTTGTGGAACCACCATGTGTCCCAGTAGATGGCCCAGTTCGTGAACTTGTAGCTGACTTTCTTGGAGGCTTAAATGTGGATGTTCTTGCTGGGCCAGTAGCTATTGCACTTGATCTTGCACGGGCACCAGCTACACTACCTCTTGCTGTTGCAAATGATGTAGCTTGGGGGGCAGGAGGTGCACTTGATCTTGCTTGGGCACCAGCTGCACTTGCACTTGCTGTTGCACTTGCTCCAGGATGTGCACTTGCTCCAGGATGCTACAAATAAGTAGAAATCATCTTAAATTGCAAGAACTGAATTAAAATCAATAAAAATCATCTTAAATTGCAAGAACTGAATTTATGTCAATAGAAATCATCTTAAATTGGAAGAAGTGAATTTATGTCAGTACAAGTCATCTTAAATTGCAATAACTCAATTTATATCAGTACAAATCATGCTAAGTTGCATGAACTAAATTAAAACCCCTAGAAATCAAGTTGAATTACCTCTGATGCCTTGCTTTTTTTGGCAGTCCTTACAAGATGTGCATTCCTCTTCTTTCCTCTCTCTGGGTTTTTCTTGCAACCTCCCTTGTTGTGGCCAGGAGTATTGCAGAGTGAGCAAGTAATTACAGTGCCATGCTTGCTCATTTTGTTGGTAGGCTTAGGTTTCTCAGTCTCTTCCCTCCTCCTGTCATTCTTCTTTGGCCTGCCTGGCATTCTTACATTGACATAGTCTGGAGCTTCATGCCTAGGCTTCTCAGAAATTGGCCACATTTCTTCACCTTCTACTGGCTCTAAACAATGCTCATATATTTTGTTGAAGGTATCAACAAAGTAACAAGGAGCAATATAATCTTCCACTTTCTTTCCACACTTGTAGATAGCAGTGATTGCATGAGAGCATGGGAGACCAGATAACTGAAAATAACCACATGAGCAAGTCCTATTGTCAAGGCTGACTGTGTACTGCCTTTTTCTTCCAGTTAATAATTTCACTTCAAAGCCATATTTGCCATTCCAGAGCACCTCCATGAACTGTGTCCTTGCTATGCTGCTCTTCAACTTCTTAAATATGCTTGGACATATTTTCCCATGAAACCTTGCTCCTTTCTCCCTTTGTTCCTGAATTCTAGCTAGAATTTTCTTTCTGATCTTCTCTTGCATTGAGATTAAGGGATAGAACCTTGCTTCAATGATGGCATGATTGAAAGATTCACACAAGTTGTTGTCAACTGACTCACAGAAAGAACCAACTGCAAAAAATGCTCTTGCCCAGTGTCCTGGCTCTGTGTTCATGATATCCTTTGCACCCTCTGGTGTTTCTTGTGCTAGCTTTGCTTTGTAGTAGTTGAAATCTTGTCTGTTAGATGCTTTGGCCACTGCCCAGAATTTTTTCTGCCATTCATGTGCCCTATGCTTCTTCCTCCAATTGGCATAGATATGTCTAGCACACTGCATGTGCTCTGCATTTGGCAGATAATCCCTCATGGCGTTAATCAAACCCTTTTGCTGATCAGAAATGAAGACCCAGCCAGCTCCATTATTGTTAATGTCTAGATCCTTGATAAGCAAGGCAACAAACCACTTCCAGCTCTCTTTTGTTTCCTACTCTACAACTGCCCAAGCCACTGGATACATTTGGTTATTGGCATCTCTGGCAATGGCACACAACAGCTCTCCCTTCACTGCTCCTTTGAAAAAACAACCATCTAAACCTATTACTTTCCTGCAGCCAGACTTGAATCCCAATTTCAAAGCATTGAAGCACACATAAAAGCTCTGAAAAACATTTTGCACTTTGTTGGTAGGATCCAAACACACTGCAGCTGTGCTGCCAGGATTACTTCTAAGTAACTCCAACTGGTAATCAAATACCCTTGTGTACTCATTTTTCATGCCTGCCTTTAACTTGTCCATCACAATCTTCTTTGCATGCTTGCACTTAGAAGTGGATACATCTGCAAACATGTCCTGAAGCACTGTTGCCTTCATGCTCTCAATCTTCCACATTGGATTTGCTACAATAAAATGCTCATACCTCTGGGCAATTACTTTTGCAGTCACTAATTTGTTTTCTCTATTCTGTGCACAATGGTGCTCATCATTGAAGGTAATGATCTGGAACCTGCTGGTTCTTGAGGTTTTGGCAGCATAAAGCAGCCAAGGGCAACCAGGCCATCCACACTTGGCCCTAACTCTATCTGACTCAGACTTGAGAAATTGAATGCTTCTTTTGGTTACAATGCCATATCTCTTTAGTGCTTTCACCAACTGGTTCTTGCTTCTGAACACCATTGTCAAGCTAAAGTGTGGAATCTTTGTGTCATTATTGTATCTAGGAAACTGACTCTTCCTCCTCACCACTTGTCCATCAGAATCTTCATCATATGAGTAATCCTCATCAAATGAGTCATAGCCCCAATCTTTCTCTTCTGCTTCTAGTTGTTCCTCCATATTTGCAATGAGCTCAACTGGAACTGGGGCTGTGGAATCTCTCTGAATCCAACTCTTGGTGTCTCTCATCTTCTTCTTAAATTTTCTAGCATGTCTTCTTAGCTCCACAACTTCTGAATTTTCCCCACTGTCCTCACTGTGTGGCTGATATTCAGGGTCTGAATCAGACTCACTAACTGAATCTGCAGCAGCTGGTGCTTCAGTTGAACCATTTTCAATTGCAGCAGTTGTTGCTTGACTTGGATTAAACACCTGGGAAACTGGAAGCTGGGAGGCTGCTACCACTTCCTCTACTAACACTTGCTCTGCTTCCACTTGCTCTGCTTCCACTTGCCTTCTTCTTTCATGAACTTGCTTAACTGGACTGCAAAATACTTGAGTGATCACACCAGTATCATCAGGAACCATAACATGATGCACAAGTTCCACCTCATCATCTGAACCTTCACTTGGCTCTACAGTGATGACAATGTCAGGTTCATCATCATCATCAATTACATCCATTATCTCATCCTTTTCAAAATCACTCCCACTGCTGCTATGCTCACTGTCCTCCTCTCCATGGTACTCAACATATATGTTAGCTACTCCTCCCACATCAGTGTACTCTCCCATTTGGACACATTTACTATCATCATTCAGAAACATCAAGCCCTCTGCCATTGATTTCCCAGGAATCTGAAAATAAAATTTCATGGATTCTTTCAACTGCATATGATCTTTCAGAAACCCTTTCACCTCCTGGAGTGATAACTTATCCCTCTCAGTCTTTGACATCCCATCACCCCCCCAACATATTGCAAATTCGGACCAATACTGATGAACTCGCCACCAAAATGGAATCTCACATTCAGTACCTCCGTCGGATCCATGATGAAACTGAAATAAACAGAACATATGTCACTTGCCCGCACCACTACGAATCCCAACTGACAATTCGAATGCAAAAAACATAACCTGCTCACATAAAAATCCTTACTTTCCCTCCACAAAATTCTGCAAATCCCGCACCTAAAACCCTAACCCTACTGTTGTGCGCAAAGGTAAAAAAAAAGGGTGCCCAGAGGAGGAGAACGTCGTGCACATACCTTAGCCTGTCGCTCGCCGTCGCGTGCTGGCTAGATCGTCGCCGCCGCCGTCGATCACCTGCCTGCCGCCATTGCCGTCGTGGGAGCAGAGAAGAATACAGGGGGACGCCTCCTCGACTGCTTCGTTTGATGGGCTCTTGAAGTGGGCCGGGCCACCTTTGTACGCACTGAACCGGCCGTCTCTCTCAGTTTCCGCCAAAAAAAAGAGCAATCCCGGCTGCGACTAGCCACGTCGGCAATCCCTGTTTGGGAAGGGCTCTCAGGGTTCGATTTAGACCAGGATTAATGAGTTCAGAGTGCCAATTTCGGGGATTGTGAGTTGGGGGTTCGATTTAGCTAGCGCCTATGAGTTCAGGGTTTATTTTGGACCTTTTCCAATCCAAACCGGACCGGATGACCACGAGGAGCGACGAGGGCGGTAGGGCCGTAGCCCGTAGGGGCGACGGCGCCGTGGCGCTGGATGTGCTCGTGCGCGGAGGAGACCGTGGCGTGCCAGTGCCTTGGGTGTGTCCCTCCCTCCTTTTTTCCCTTTGCTACCTGTTTGGGTTTTAATTTTTTTATGAGAATTTCTTCATGTTTTTCGTTTGCGTGAGAAACTTCGAATTTATTTTTCTCCAATCATGATAGTACAAAAGAACACCAGAGGTAATAAAAATTACACCCAGATTCGTGGACCACCTAGCGACGACTACAAGCACTGGAGCGAGCCGAAGGCACGCCGCCGTCATCGCCCCTCCTTCGCTAGAGCCAGACAAACCTTGTTGTAGTAGACTGCGGAAGTCGTCGTGCTAATGCCCCTAGGACCAGCGCACCAGAGCAGCAACCATTGCCGATGAAGAAACCCGTAGATCAGAAGCATCAAACCTATAAAACACCCAAACCAAGACAAACAAAGACCGGATCCGAATAGATCCACCGAAGACCAGTACCGACCGAATCCCGCGAGATGTGACGGAGACACACCTCCACACGCCCTCCGACGACGCTACATGCATCATCGGGGCGAGAATAGAACGTGGGAGACATTATTCCTATTGAAGGACATCACTGCCGCCACACGGCCCCAACCAAAACAGTGAACCTAACAAGAACGAGAACGAGGGCGAGATCCTCAGCACCTCCATGGCCCCAAGGCCATCGGTGATGGGGCGGACCAGCGGCGGCGCCGACAGGAGGAAGAGGAAAGCTTGGGATGTTTTCTTAGGTGAGGGAGCAGATCCCAACATATATGAGTGTTCCTGATTGCAACTGCTTTCCAGAGTTTCTTGTTGTTGATGGGATTGAAGGTCTTTATCTTTTGAGAGAAATGCATATTACACCCCTCAACTCTAACCCTAATCTAATATACATCCCTCAACTTCAATACCGTCTAGTTTACACCCCTCAACTTTCAAAACCGGTCAGAATTCAACCCTCCCCTCTCCGTTGACTGGGTGAACAGTAACTAAAAATAAAAAAATGATTCTGTTTTTTCACCGGGTGAACAGTTAATTCAAAAAAGAAATTGGAAATAAAATTCAACAAATAGTTTTGATTTTTTTTACTGGGTAAATAGTAAATTCAAAAGAAAACTATTTTTTCAAAAGAAAATCTGAATTATTTTTGCATGGACGGTTTTTCAATGCGTGATGTCCGTGCCAATTTTCCGCTTGTTTGGACATTTGAGTGGCTCTCAACAAAATAATCTGCCCAACCAATGCACGAACAGTTAACTGTTTCACATATCCCGCATTTGTCTTTTTTACTGAGAGCTATTCAGATGTCCGAACAAGCTGAAAATTGGAACGGACATCACGCACTCAAACACGTCCATGCAAAAATAATTCAAGTTTTTTTATTTTTCTTTTGAATTTACTGTTCCCTTAGTGAAAAAAATTAAATTATTAAAAAATCATTTTTTTTGAATTTATTATTCACCCAGTCAGCAGGTCAAAACCAGTCAGCGGGGAGAGGAGGGTTGAATTCCGCCCGGTTTATGAGAGTTGGGGTGTAAACTAGATGGTATTGGGGTTGAGGTGTATATTAGATCAAGGCTAAAGTTGAGGGGTGTAATGTGCACTTCTCTCTTCTCTTTTCCCCAGAAAAGAAACAGATCTCTTACGTTCGTCGAAAAGTGCAAAGCACCGAAACATAATAGTATAAATTACATCAAGTCGTTGTTGCCACTTTCATGTAGGAGCCGACCTGGCCTTGTCGATGACGGCCGGGAAGTATGCGTGCGCATACCCTGGAGTCACACTCGTCGATGTTAAACCCTCGACTCAATTTGAAATGTCTGATACCAGATCTTGCCATTCTGCATGTACGTCGAGAAACCTTAATCTCACCGCTTGAAGGAGACAACATAAATCTATATCGTAGCTTCGTCGGCTCATCAATGCATCAAAGGCGCCCGAGCCAACTGTAGCGCACAAAGCACATAATGTTGCCTTGTCACATTTTTGTTACTTATCAGGATTTATGAACAAGCTTTATTTAATTGAATTTCATATTTTGTAAAATACTTTAAATGTTACAAACAAATCCATGAAACCTCGAAAAACACGGTTTTGGTTTCCCATTAACAATGTTGGCGAGAAAACTAAAGTGGAGTTAGCTAAAAAGGCCATGCACAAAATATCGGCGACCGTCGATACAAGAGATCAAATTTTGACGATGCCAAAACAAACTAATATGGATGATTTTTGTAACTAAGACCAACAAAAAAATACTATTCCTAATAGGTGAAAATTGAAGTACCGAGATAGTACCATTTGCTTGCTTTTTCAACCAGTGAAAAATAAACTTAGAATTGGCTAAGTCATGTAGACATGCAAAAATAACTAAAAAATGCACTTACACATCATGAAAACCATATAATTCTTTCTTTTTTGCTATAAAAACATATAATTCATGTTATCGTTGCCCCCATTTGGGACAAAATTAACACACACACACACACACACAAAATTAGAGTATGGACAAGAAAAACAGTAGCAACCATCCAGATAAGAACCAACATTTTGAACGTGACCAAAATACTGGCATGTGGTTGGTTTCGGTAACAAATCGTTACCAAGAAACATGTCTAAGAGCATTTCTAGTGGAACGTGTAAATTTGGACGTGTATATCTTCATATACACGTCCATATACACCTTGCTAAATTATACACCTCCCAGTTTTCAGTAGAACGTGTAAATTAGGACGTGTATATTCCAACGGCTATATTTTCAAATGGCTATATTTCCAATGGCCATATTTCCGATCTATATAAACCACTCCTACCACCTTTTCCAACACACTTCTCTCCTCACCTAGATTTTTCTATCATTTCTCATGCAACACAATGAACACATCCACTTGGGACATGAGCTCTTCGTCATCTTCATCTGGCGACGATGAACTCATACTTGCAGCATTCGCCGAGCGCGAGGAGGAAGAGAGGAAGAACGCTCGACGCCATGGCGGTTCCAAGCATGGACGTCAGTCAATCGATCGAGGAAGAGATGCCGGATTTCTTCTTCTGTGGGACGACTACTTCAAAGAAGTTCCTCGCTTTTCCGAACATTTGTTTCGACGAAGGTTCGTAATTAGTACACTCCTCTGCTTTGGTCCTTTTTTCATTTCCCTGTCTCATTTAATTTTTATGCACAGATTTAGGATGTCGCGTACTTTGTTCAACCGCATAGCTGATGGTATACTTGAGCATGACTATGATGATTATTTTACGCAAAAAAGAAGTGCTTCTGGAGCTCTTGGGTTACATCCTTTGTAAAAGATGACCGCGGCGATGCGGATACTAACATATGGAGTAGCAGCTGATTATGTTGATGCGTACATCCGGTCCGCTGAGTCTACTAATTTAGAGTCTTGCAAGAAATTTGTGATCAAAAATTGTGAAGTTTTTGGAAAAAGTACCTGAGATCTCCAAATGAAGAAGACATTGCTAGGTTACCTGCAATAGGGGAGGAAAGAGGATTTCCCGGTATGTTAGGGAGCATAGATTGCATGCATTGGGGGTGGAAAAATTGCCCCAAAAAATGGCATGGCATGTTTAAAGGCCATGTGAGCGAGCCCACTATGATCTTGGAAGCAGTTGCTTCACAAGATCTTTGGATTTGGCATGCTTATTTTGGTTTACCAGGGTCTCTGAATGATATAAATGTTCTTCAATGTTCTCCTGTTTTTACAAAGCTAGCCGAAGGCCAAACTCCTCCAGTGAATTATAGCATCAATGGCCATCAGTACACAATGGGGTATTACCTTGCAGATGGTATCTATCCACGGTGGGCAACATTTGTGAAGAGCATGTAGGGGAACGTAGTAATTTCAAAAAAATTCCTACGCACACGTAAGATCATGGTGATGCATAGCAACGAGAGGGGAGAGTGTTGTCTACGTACCCTCGTAGACCGAAGTGGAAGCGTTGACGCAACATAGAGGAAGTAGTCGTACGTCTTCCCGGTCCGACCCTATCCAAGCACCGTTACTCCGGCACCTACGAGTTCTTGGCACACGTACAGCTCGATGACGCTCCCCGGGCTCCGATCCAGCAAAGCTTCGGGGATGAGTTCCGTCAGCACGACGGCGTGGTGACGATCTTGATGTTCTACCGTCGCATGGCTTCGCCTAAGCGCTGCTACAATATGACCGAGGTGGAATATGGTGGAGGGGGGCACCGCACACGGCTAAGGAACGATCACGATGATCAACTTGTGTGTTCTAGGGTGCCCCCTGCCCCCGTATATAAAGGAGCAAGGGGGAGGCCGGCCGGCCCTTGGGGCGCGCCAAGGAGAGGGGGGAGTCCTCCTCCTAGTGGGAGTAGGACACCCCTTTCCTAGTCCAACTAGGAATGGAGAGGGGGAAGGAAAGAGAGGGAGAGGGAGAGGGAAAGGGGGCCGCGCCCCCCCTCCTAGTCCAATTCGGACTCCTCATGAGAGGGGGCGCGCCACCTCCTGGGCTACTGCCCTCTCTCTCCCCTCAGGCCCACTAAGGCCCATTACTTCCCCGGGGGGTTCCGGTAACCCCTCCGGCACTCCGGTTTTATCCGAAATCACCCGGAACAATTCCGGTGTCTCAATATAGTCGTCCAATATATCGATCTTTATGTCTCGACCATTTCGAGACTCCTCGTCATGTCCATGATCACATCTGGTACTCCGAACAACCTTCGGTACATCAAAATACATAAACTCATAATGAAACTGTCATCGTAACTTTAAGCGTGCGGACCCTACGGTTCGAGAACAATGTAGACATGACCGAGACACGTCTCCGGTCAATAACCAATAGCGGAACCTGGATGCTCATATTGGCTCCTACATATTCTACGAAGATCTTTATCGGTCAGACCGCATAACAACATACGTTGTTCCCTTTGTCATCGGTATGTTACTTGCCCGAGATTCGATCGTCGGTATCTCAATACCTAGTTCAATCTCGTTACCGGCAAGTCTCTTTACTCGTTCTGTAATACATCATCTCGCAACTAACTCATTAGTTGCAATGCTTGCAAGGCTTAAGTGATGTGCATTACCGAGAGGGCCCAGAGATACCTCTGCGACAATTGGAGTGACAAATCCTAATCTCGAAATACGCCAACCCAACATGTACCTTCGGAGACACCTGTAGAGCTCCTTTATAATCACCCAGTTATGTTGTGACGTTTGGTAGCACACAAAGTGTTCCTCCGGTAAACGGGAGTTGCATAATCTCATAGTCAGAGAAACATGTATAAGTCATGAAGAAAGCAATAGCAACATACTAAACGATCAAGTGCTAAGCTAACGGAATGGGTCATGTCAATCAGATCATTCATCTAATGATATGATCCCGTTAATCAAATAACAACTCTTTGTCCATGGTTAGGAAACATAACCATCTTTGATTAACGAGCTAGTCAAGTAGAGGCATACTAGTGACACTCTGTTTGTCTATGTATTCACACATGTATTATGTTTCCGTTTAATACAATTCTAGCATGAATAATAAACATTTATCATGAAATAAGGAAATAAATAATTACTTTATTATTGCCTCTAGGGCATATTTCCTTCAGAGCATACCAGCTCCAACTAGCAGAAAGCATAAAACTTTTGCCAAGAAGCAAGAGGGGGCTAGGAAAGATGTGGAACGAGCCTTTGGAGTTCTGCAATCCCGTTTTGCCATTGTTCGTGGACCTGCTAAAGGATGGAAACGTAAAGAAATCACTGATGTCATGAAAGCTTGTGTCATAATGCACAATATGATAGTTGAAGCGGAGCGACAAACTGGTCGGCAAAGCTGCACTTTTGAGGCAATGGGAGAAAGAGTCACAATCTCTCATACTCATGCGGAAGAACTGAGATCTTTTATTCAGATGACTCATCGGATTAGAAATTTCGATGAACATGATCAGCTTAAACTTTATCTAATTGACCATGTGTGGCAAAAGTTTGGAAACGAGTAATCCATGTCTTTGTAATGCAGCTATCAATAAAAATATTTATGCATTGAGTGATGTAATCCATGTCCTCAACTAGCAGAAAGCAGTAAATAGTTCTTACAACTACAACATATAGCTCACATTACCCTAGGCCACGAGCAAGGATCTCCTTCTGCTTAGCTTGGTAGAACTGCTTTTGAACATCAGTCATACCGCTTGTGTCGATGAGCATGACCCTCTAATCTAATTAAAATTGTCTCCGTGCATCCTCCCTCTCGTTTCGTGCACCCTCATTCTTTTTGAGTGCAATCTCCTCTTTTCGCAATTCCAATTGTTGTGCATAGCGAGCATTTCTTGCCGCCTCTTTGATCTCATCCTTCTCTAGCTTTGCTGCCCACACGGTTTCTAATGACAGCTTGCAAGCACTGTCATCAGCTTTACCTCTCTTGTCCCTCTTCACACCATCAGGTCTTTTATCATGTTCAAGAGCATCAGTGTGTATCGAGGTAGCATCAGTATGTACCGAGGATGCATCAGCCGGATCATTGGTGGTTGTGCCCGGACTTGCATCAATGGTCTTCTTTTGTTTCTTAAGAGAAGTTTCAACTTCTCTTGTCTGCCACTTTGGATACTTCGAAAACTCTACATAGCAATGCATCAGTGTGAAAGGCTTCTTTTTTTTAAGATCCATTTCCTTGAACAAAATGTGTGTATCGTTTGTCTGCACATATAAATATGTTGTTAAAATAAGCACAACACATATAGAATATTGCACATCACATATAGAATTACAAGAAAGGCGCATGCCTTTTCTTGTATAGTCCTTCCACTTTCTTGCCTATTTAAAATCTGCTAAAGGCAACCACAAAATTTAGAGGTCTCTCTGTTAATCGTTGTGTAACGGCAATTGATTGCATTAGCATTACGCTCCGGCCATGATGATGTTGGGGAACGTAGTAATTTCAAAAAAAATCCTGCGCACACGCAAGATCATGGTGATGCATAGCAACGAGGGGGAGAGTCTGATCTACGTACCCTTGTAGATCGCAACGGAAGCGTTGGCACAACGTAGATGAAGTAGTCGTACGTCTTCTTCCCGATCCGACCGATCCAAGAACCGTTACTCCGGCACCTCCGAGTTCTTAGCACACGTACAGCTCGATGACGATCCCCGGGCTCCGATCCAGCAAAGCTTCGGGGAGGAGTTCCGTCAGCACGACGGCGTGATGACGATCTTGATGTTCTACCGACGCAGGGCTTTGCCTAAGCACTACAACAATATGATCGAGGTGGAATATGGTGGCAGGGGGCACCGCACACGGCTAAGGAACAATCACGTGGATCAACTTGTGTGTCTAAAGGTGCCCCCTGCCCCCGTATATAAAGGAGCAAGGGGAGGAGGCCGGCCGGCCAGGTGTGGCGCGCCAAGGAGGAGTCCTCCTCCTAGTAGGAGTAGGACTCCTACCAGGAGGGGGAAACAGGTGGAGTGGGAGAAGGAAAGGGGGGGCGCCGCCCCCCTCCCCTAGTCCAATTCGGACTAGGGAGGAGGTGGCGCGCGGCCCACCTCTGGCAGCCCTTCTCCCTCTCCACTAAAGCCCATATGGCCCATTACTTCTCCCGGTAGGGTTCCGCTAACCCTCCGGCTCTCCGGTTTTCTCCGAAATCACCCGGAACACTTCCGGTGTCCGAATATAGTCATCCAATATATCAATCTTTATGTCTCGACCATTTAGAGACTCCTCGTCATGTCTGTGATCACATCCGGGACTCCGAACTAACTTCGGTACATCAAAATGCATAAACTCATAATAACTGTCATCGTAACGTTAAGCGTGCGGACCCTACGGTTCGAGAACAATGTAGACATGACTGAGACACATCTCCGGTCAATAACCAATAGCGGGACCTGGATGCCCATATTGGCTCCTACATATTCTACGAAGATCTTTATCGGTCAGACCGCATAACAACATACGTTGTTCCCTTTGTCATCGGTATGTTACTGGCCCGAGATTCGATCGTCGGTATCCAATACCTAGTTCAATCTCGTTACCGGCAAGTCTCTTTACTCGTTCCATAATACATCATCTCGCAACTAACTCATTAGTCACAATGCTTGCAAGTATGTGATGTGCATTAACGAGAGGGCCCAGAGATACCTCTCCGACAATCGGAGTGACAAATCCTAATCTCGAAATACGCCAACCCAACATCTACCTTTGGAGACACCTGTAGAGCTCCTTTATAATCACCCAGTTACGTTGTGACGTTTGGTAGCACACAAAGTGGTCCTTCGATAAACGGGAGTTGCATAATCTCATAGTCATAGGAACATGTATAAGTCATGAAGAAAGCAATAGCAACATACTAAACGATCGGGTGCTAAGCTAATGAAATGGGTCATGTCAATCAGATCATTCAACTAATGATGTGACCTCGTTAATCAAATAACAACACATTGTTCATGGTTAGGAAACATAACCATCTTTGATTAACGAGCTAGTCTAGTAGAGGCATACTAGTGACACTAAGTTTGTCTATGTATTCACACATGTATTATGTTTCGGGTTAATACAATTCTAGCATGAATAATAAACGTTTATCATGATATAAGGAAATAAATAATAACTTTATTATTGCCTCTAGGGCATATTTCCTTCAGTCTCCCACTTGCACTAGAGTCAATAATCTAGATTACACAGTAATGATTCTAACACCCATGGAGCCTTGGTGTTGATCATGTTTTGCTCGTGGAAGAGGCTTAGTCAACGGGCCTGCCACATTCAGATCCGTATGTATCTTGCAAATCTCTATGTCTCCCACCTGGACTAGATCCCAAATGGAATTGAAGCGTCTCTTGATGTGTTTGGTTCTCTTGTGAGATCTGGATTCCTTTGCCAAGGCAATTGCACCAGTATTGTCACAAAATATTTTCATTGGACCCGATGCACTAGGTATGACACCTAGATCGGATATGAACTCCTTCATCCAGACTCCTTCGTTTGCTGCTTCCGAAGCAGCTATGTACTCCGCTTCACATGTAGATCCCGCTATGACGCTTTGTTTAGAACTGCACCAACTGACAGCTCCACCGTTTAATGTAAACACGTATCCGGTTTGCGATTTAGAATCGTCCGGATCAGTGTCAAAGCTTGCATCAACGTAACCTCTTACGGTGAGCTCTTTGTCACCTCCATATACGAGAAACATATCCTTAGTCCTTTTCAGGTATTTCAGTATGTTCTTGACCGCTATCCAGTGATCCATTCCTAGATTACTTTGGTACCTCCCTGCTAAACTTATAGCAAGGCACACATCAGGTCTGGTACACAACATTGCATACATGATAGAGCCTATGGCTGAAGCATAGGGAACATCTTTCATTTTCTGTTTATCTTCTACAGTGGTCGGGCATTGAGTTTGACTCAACTTCACACCTTGTAACACAGGCAAGAACTGTAACGCCCCGAGACCGATGTGCCAGGTGTCGTGCAGTTATTCGCTGTTGTTGCCTTGTCATTCGCTTGCGTGTTGCATTTCATCATGTCATCATGTGCATTGCATCATCATGTTTTAAAAACTTGCATCCGTCCCGGCCTCCTCGTTCTCTCTGTTGTCCGTTCTGAGCCCAGACACACTTGCACGCGCCCGCGGCATGTCCGAAATAGTATTTTATAAGTGGCCAGAAAATGTTCTCGGATTGGGTTGAAATTTGGTGTGCGATCTTATTATAGTGTAGACAGACCGCCTGTCAAGTTTTATCGCAATCGGAGTTCGTTTGACGCCCCAACGGATAAATATAGCGGCAATAGTAGCCGGTCTAACGTCGGACGTTTTCGGTCTCCGGAAATAGTCGCCGGGCCGCCCTCTCTTCTCTTCTCTCAGCTCGAGACCGTCTACACAGATCACTATCTATCGCCAGGCCCTACCTAACCCCTCTCGTCAGCCCGCAGCCCCCCTCGCGCGCGTCCGAAAGTTGTCCTGGACCCGACCCGGGCTGTCGCCACCGCTGTGTCCGGAACATCCCCAAACGTCTACAAAATGTCACCGTTTTCTTATTTGGGTTCCCTAACTGTTTTATCTCGACCGTTTGATTTTAATCGGAGGGTCCGATTAGCCCCTAACCTAATCTGTGATGTATTTATAGTCCACTCTTAGTCATTTTGGACAAACCCTAAAATCTAGGGACTTTGTCCCGTCGAGCCGCCGCCACCTACCGCATCTATCTCGGGATCCCCTTCTCCTCATTTTTTTTCCTCCAACCACCAACGGGAGCCCGAGCTCTTTCTCCCAGACCCAGAGCACTCGATCCACCTCGCGGGCGCCTCCTCCTCCAAATTCGATCGGGAGAGGAGATCAAGCTTCCTTGCGCCCGTGCCGAGGCCTCGCCTCTTCCTCCTCTGCCCGACACCCACCGTCCTCGCAGGCTCCACGATGATCTCATCGGATGAACCACGATGTCGAGGATTCAATCAACCCTGTATGCAATTCCCTTTGTCAATCGATATATTACTTGCCCGAGATTCGATCGTCGGTATCCCAATACCTCGTTCAATCTCGTTACCGGCAAGTCACTTTACTCGTACCGTAATGCATGATCCCGTGACCAGACACTTGGTCACTTTGAGCTCATTATGATGATGCATTACCGAGTGGGCCCAGTGATACCTCTCCGTCATACGGAGTGACAAATCCCAGTCTTGATCCGTGTCAACCCAACAGACACTTTTGGAGATACCCGTAGTCTACCTTTATAGTCACCCAGTTACGTTGTGACGTTTGGTACACCCAAAGCACTCCTACGGTATCCGGGAGTTACACGATCTCATGGTCTAAGGAAAAGATACTTGACATTGCAAAACTCTAGCAAACGAACTATACGATCTTTATGCTATGTTTATGATTGGGTCTTGTCCATCACATCATTCTCTTAATGATGTGATCTCGTTATCAATGACATTCAATGTCCATAGCCAGGAAACCATGACTATCTGTTGATCAACGAGCTAGTCAACTAGAGGCTTACTAGGGACATGTTGGTGTCTGTTATTCACACATGTATTACGGTTTCCGCATAACACAATTATAGCATGAATAAAGACAATTACCATGAACAAGGAAATATAATAATAATGCTTTTATTATTGCCTCTAGGGCATATTTCCAACAGTCTCCCACTTGCACTAGAGTCAATAATCTAGTTACATTGTGATGAATCGGACACCCATGGAATTCAGGTGTTGATCATGTTTTGCCCTAGGGAGAGGTTTAGTCAACGGATCGGCTACATTCAGGTCCGTATGTACTTTACAAATATCTATGTCTCCATCTTGAACATTTTCACGAATGGAGTTGAAGCGACGCTTGATGTGCCTTGTCTTCTTGTGAAACCTGGGCTCCTTGGCAAGTGCAATAGCTCTAGTGTTGTCACAGAAGAGCTTGATCGGCCCCGACGCATTGGGTATGACTCCGAGGTCAGTGATGAACTCCTTCACCCAAATTGCTTCATGTGCTGCCTCTGAGGCTGCCATCTACTCCACTTCACATGTAGATCCCGCCACGACGCTTTGCTTGCAACTGCACCAGCTTACTGCCCCACCATTCAAAATATACACGTATCCGGTTTGTGACTTTGAGTCATCCAGATCTGTGTTGAAGCTAGCATCGACGTAACCCTTTACGACGAGCTCTTCGTCACCTCCATAAACGAGAAACATCTCCTTAGTCCTTTTCAGGTACTTCAGGATATTCTTGACCGCTGTCCAGTGTTCCTTGCCGGGATTACTTTGGTACCTTCCTACCAAACTTACGGCAAGGTTTACATCAGGTCTAGTACACAGCATGGCATACATAATAGAACCTATGGCTGAGGCATAGGGGATGACACTCATCTCTTCTATTTCTTCTGCCGTGGTCGGACTTTGAGCCGAGCTCAATTTTATACCTTGCAGTACAGGCAAGAACCCCTTCTTAGACTGATCCATATTGAACTTCTTCAATATCTTATCAAGGTATGTGCTTTGTGAAAGACCTATGAGGCGTCTCAATCTATCTCTATAGATCTTGATGCCTAATATATAAGCAGCTTCTCCAAGGTCCTTCATTGAAAAACTCTTATTCAAGTAGGCCTTGATGTTGTCCAAGAGTTCTATATCATTTCCCATCAAAAGTATGTCATCTACATATAGTATGAGGAATGCTACAGAGCTCCCACTCACTTTCTTGTAAACACAGGCTTCTCCATAAGTCTGCGTAAACCCAAACGCTTTGATCATCTCATCAAAGCGAATGTTCCAACTCCGGGATGCTTGCACCAGCCCATAAGTCGAGCGTTGGAGCTTGCATACTTTGTCAGCGTTCTTAGGATCGACAAAACCTTCCGGCTGCATCATATACAATTCTTCCTTAAGGTAACCATTAAGGAATGCCGTTTTGACGTCCATTTGCCATATTTCATAATCGTAAAACGCGGCAATTGCTAACATGATTCGGACGGACTTTAGCTTCGCTACCGGTGAGAAAGTCTCATCATAGTCAACCCCTTGAACTTGTCGATAACCCTTAGCGACAAGCCGAGCTTTATAGATGGTCACATTACCATCCGCGTCTGTCTTCTTCTTAAAGATCCATTTATTCTCTATGGCTCGCCTTTCAACGGGCAAGTCAGTCAAAGTCCATACTTCGTTTTCATACATGGATCCTATCTCGGATTTCATGGCTTCTAGCCATTCGTCGGAATCCGGGCCCGCCATCGCTTCTTCATAGTTCGAAGGTTCACCGTTGTCTAACAACATGATTTCCAAGACAGGGTTGCCGTACCACTCTGGTGCGGAACGTGTCCTTGTGGACCTTCGAATTTCAGTAGGAGCTAGATCAGAAGTATCTTGATCATTATCATTAACTTCCTCTCTAGTCGGTGCTGGCACCTCAGGAACATTTTCTTGAGTTGCGCCATTTTCCGGTTCAAGAGGCAATACTTCATCTAGTTCTACTTTCCTCCCACTTACTTCTTTCGAGAGAAACTCCTTCTCTAGAAAGGATCCATTCTTGGCAACAAAGACCTTGCCTTCGGATCTGAGGTAGAAGGTATACCCAATAGTTTCTTTAGGGTATCCTATGAAGACGCATTTTTCCGACATGGGTTCGAGCTTTTCAGGTTGAAGTTTCTTGACATAAGCATCGCATCCCCAAACTTTTAGAAACGACAGCTTAGGTTTCTTCCCAAACCATAATTCATACGGTGTCGTCTCAACGGATTTCGACGGAGCCCTATTTAAAGTGAATGCGGCAGTCTCTAAAGCATAGCCCCAAAAAGATAGCGGTAAATCGGTAAGAGACATCATAGACCGCACCATATCTAATAGAGTGCGATTACGACGTTCGGATACACCATTATGCTGAGGTGTTCCAGGCGGCGTTAGCTGTGTAACTATTCAACATTTTCTTAAGTGTGTGCCAAATTCGTGACTCAAGTATTCTCCTCCACGATCTGATCGTAGAAACTTGATTTTCCTGTCACGTTGATTCTCAACCTCACTCTGAAATTCCTTAAACTTTTCAAAGGTTTCAGACTTGTGTTTCATTAAGTAGACATACCCATATCTACTCAAGTCATCAGTGAGAGTGAGAACATAACGATAGCCACCGCGAGCTTCAACACTCATTGGACCGCACACATCAGTATGTATGATTTCCAATAAGTTGGTTGCTCGCTCCATTGTTCCTGAGAACGGAGTCTTGGTCATTTTACCCATGAGGCATGGTTCGCACGTGTCAAATGATTCATAATCAAGAGACTCTAAAAGTCCATCTGCATGGAGCTTCTTCATGCGTTTGACACCTATGTGACCAAGGAGGCAATGCCACAAGTATGTGGGACTATCATTATCAACCTTACATCTTTTGGCATTCACACTATGAACATGTGTAGCATTACGCTCGAGATTCATTAAGAATAAACCATTCACCATAGGAGCATGACCATAAAACATATCTCTCATATAAATGGAACAACCATTATTCTCGGATTTAAATGAGTAGCCATCTCGAATTAAACGAGATCCCGATACAATGTTCATGCTCAAAGCTGGCACTAAATAACAATTATTGAGGTTTAAAACTAATCCCGTAGGTAAATGAAGAGGCAGCGTGCCGACGGCGATCACATCGACCTTGGAACCATTCCCGACGCGCATCGTCACCTCGTCCTTCGCTAGTCTCCGTTTATTCCGCAGCTCCTGCTTTGAGTTACAAATGTGAGCAACTGCACCGGTATCAAATACCCAAGAGCTACTACGAGTACTGGTTAGGTACACATCAATTACATGTATATCACATATACCTTTTGTTTTGCCGGCCTTCTTGTCCGCTAAGTATTTGGGGCAATTCCGCTTCCAGTGACCACTTCCCTTGCAATAAAAACACTCAGTCTCGGGCTTGGGTCCATTCTTTGGCTTCTTCCCGGCAGCTTGCTTGCCGGGCGCGGCAACTTCCTTGCCGTCCTTCTTGAAGTTCCTTTTACCCTTACCCTTCTTGAACTTAGTGGTTTTATTCACCATCAACACTTGATGTTCCTTCTTGACTTCTACCTCTGCTGATTTCAGCATAGCAAATACTTCAGGAATGGTCTTTTCCATCCCCTGCATATTGAAGTTCATCACAAAGCTCTTGTAGCTCGGTGGAAGCGACTGGAGGATTCTGTCAATGACCGCATCATCCGGGAAATTAACTCCCAGCTGAGTCAAGCGGTTATGCAACCCAGACATAGTGAGTATGTGCTCACTGACAGAACTGTTTTCCTCCATCTTACAGCTGAAGAATTTGTCGGAGACTTGATATCTCTCGACCCGGGCATGAGCTTGAAAAACCATTTTCAGCTCTTCGAACATCTCATATGCTCCGTGTCTCTCAAAACGTTTTTGGAGCCCCGGCTCTAAGCTGTAAAGCATGCCGCATTGAACGAGGGAGTAGTCATCGGTACGTGCCTGCCAAGCGTTCATAACGTCTTGTTCAGCAGGGAGGACAGGTGCGTCACCCAGCGGTGCTTGTAGGACATAATCTTTCTTGGCAGCTATGAGGATGATCCTCAGGTTCCGGACCCAGTCCGTGTAGTTGCTGCCATCGTCTTTCAGCTTGGTTTTCTCTAGGAACGCGTTGAAGTTGAGGACTACGTTGGCCATTTGATCTACAAGACATATTGTAAATATTTTAGACTAAGTTCATGATAATTAAGTTCATCAAATCAAATTATTTATGAACTCCCACTTAGATAGACATCCCTCTTCTAGTCATCTAAGTATAACATGATCCGAGTTAACTAGGCCGTGTCCGATCATCACGTGAGACGGACTAGTCAACTTCGGTGAACATCTTCATGTTGATCGTATCTTCTATACGACTCATGCTCGACCTTTCGATCTTCTGTGTTCCGAGGCCATGTCTGTACATGCTAGGCTCGTCAAGTCAACCTAAGTGTTTGCATGTGTAAATCTGTCTTACACCCGTTGTATGTGAACGTTAGAATCTATCACACCCGATCATCACGTGGTGCTTCGAGACAACGAACTGTCGCAACGGTGCACAGTTAGGGGAACACTTCTTGAAATTATTATGAGGGATCATCTTATTTACTACCGTCGTTCTAAGTAAACAAGATGCAAAAACATGATAAACATCACATGCAATCAAATAATAAACGTGACATGATATGGCCAATATCACATAGCTCCTTTGATCTCCATCTTGGGGCTCCATGATCATCTTGTCACCGGCTTGACACCATGATTTCCATCATCATGATCTCCATCATCGTGTCTCCATGAAGTTGCTCGCCAACTATTACTTCTACTACTATGGCTAACGCGTTTAGCAATAAAGTAAAGTAATTTACATGGCGTTTCTCAATGACACGCATGTCATATAAAAGAATAAAGACAACTCCTATGGCTCCTGCCGGTTGTCATACTCATCGACATGCAAGTCGTGATTCCTATTACAATAGCATGAACATCTCATACATCACATATAGATCATTCATCATTCATCACAACTTTGGCCATATCATATAACAAACCACTTGCTGCAAAAACAAGTTAGACGTCCTCTAATTGTTGTTGCAAGTTTTACGTGGCTGAATTAGGGTTCTAGCAAGAACGTTTTCTTACCTACGTGAAAGCCACAACGTGATTTGTCAACTTCTATTTACCCTTCATAAGGACCCTGTTCATCGAATCCGCTCCAACTAAAGTAGGAGAGACAGACACCCGCCAGCCACCTTATGCAACTAGTGCATGTTAGTCGGTGGAACCGGTCTCACGTAAGCGTACGTGTAAGGTTGGTCCGGGCCGCTTCATCCCACAATACCGCTAAAGCAAGAAAAGACTAGTAGCGGCAAGAAAGTTGACAAATCCACGCCCACAACTAATTGTGTTCTACTCGCCCAAGAAGAACTACGCATAGACCTAGCTCATGATGCCACTGTTGGGGAACGTTGCAGAAAACAAAAATTTTCCTACTCGTTTCACCAAGATCCATCTAGGAGTTCATCTAGCAACGAGTCATGAGATGCATCTACATACCTTTGTAGATCGCGTGCGGAAGCGTTCAACGAACGGGGATGATGTAGTCGAACACGACGTGATCCAAATCACCGATGACCGAGTGCCGAACGGACGGCACCTCCGCGTTCAACACACGTACGGGACGGGAGATGTCTCCTCCTTCTTGATCCAGCAAGGGGGAAGGAGAGGTTGGTGATGATCCAGCAGCACGACGGCGTGGTGGTGGATGCAGGGCGTCACAGTTGCAGGGCTTCGCCTTCGCAACGAGAGAGAGACGTAACGGGGAGAGAGGGAGGCGCCAGGGGCTGGTGTATGAAGTCCCTCCTCTCCCCCACTATATATAGGGGTGCCAAGGGGGGGTGGTGCGCACCCTAGGAGATCTGATCTCCTAGGTACGGCGGCCAGGGGAGGGTTTCCCTCCCCCCCAAGGCACTTCGGGGTGCCTTCCACCACTTGGACTCCTCCTTGGTGGAAACCCTAGGCGCATGGGCCTAGTAGGGCTGGTGCCCTTGGCCCATGTAGGTCAAGGCGCACCCCCTACAGCCCATGTGGCCCCCCGGGACAGGTGGCCCCACCCGGTGGGCCCACGGGACCCCTCCGGTGGTCCCGGTACAATACCGATAACCCCGAAACTTGTCCCGATGGCCGAAACAACACTTCCTATATATAATTCTTTACCTCCGGACTATTCCGGAGCTCCTCGTGACGTCCGGGATCTCATCCGGGACTCCGAACAACATTCGGGTTACTGCATATACATATCTTCACAACCCTAGCATCACCGAACCTTAAGTGTGTAGACCCTACGGGTTCGGGAGACAAGCAGACATGACCGAGACGACTCTCCGGTCAATAACCAACAGCGGGATCTGGATACCCATGTTGGCTCCCACATGCTCCATGATGATCTCATCGGATGAACCACGATGTCGAGGATTCAATCAACCCCGTATGCAATTCCCTTTGTCAATCGATATATTACTTGCCCGAGATTCGATCGTCGGTATCCCAATACCTCGTTCAATCTCGTTACCGGCAAGTCACTTTACTCGTACCGTAATGCATGATCCCGTGACCAGACACTTGGTCACTTTGAGCTCATTATGATGATGCATTACCGAGTGGGCCCAGTGATACCTCTCCGTCATACGGAGTGACAAATCCCAGTCTTGATCCGTGTCAACCCAACAGACACTTTCGGAGATACCCGTAGTCTACCTTTATAGTCACCCAGTTACGTTGTGACGTTTGGTACACCCAAAGCACTCCTACGGTATCCGGGAGTTACACGATCTCATGGTCTAAGGAAAAGATACTTGACATTGCAAAACTCTAGCAAACGAACTATACGATCTTTATGCTATGTTTATGATTGGGTCTTGTCCATCACATCATTCTCTTAATGATGTGATCTCGTTATCAATGACATTCAATGTCCATAGCCAGGAAACCATGACTATCTGTTGATCAACGAGCTAGTCAACTAGAGGCTTACTAGGGACATGTTGGTGTCTGTTATTCACACATGTATTACGGTTTTCGCATAACACAATTATAGCATGAATAAAGACAATTACCATGAACAAGGAAATATAATAATAATGCTTTTATTATTACCTCTAGGGCATATTTCCAACATCTTGCTCATCCGGTGTGCCCTGAGAAAGAGATATGTGCAGCTCCTATCGGGATTTGTCGGCACATGTGGGTGGTGTTGCTGGTTTAGTTTTACCCTGTCGAAATGTCTTGTTGTACTGGGATACCGAGTCTGATCGGAATGTCTCGGGTGGAGGTCTATTCCTTCGTTGACCGTGAGAGCTTGTCGTGGGCTAAGTTGGGACACCCCTGCAGGGATTTGATCTTTCGAAAGCCGTGCCCGCGGTTATGGGCAGATGGGAATTTGTTAACGTCCGGTTGTAGAAAACCTGAAGTTGACCTTAATTAAAATGAATCAACCGCGTGTGTAACCGTGATGGTCTCTTTCCGGCGGAGTCCGGGAAGTGAACACGGTTGTTGGAGTTATGCTTGACGTAGGTAGTCCAGGATCACTTCTTGATCATACTTTTATCGACCGTGCTTTGCCTTCTCTTCTCGCTCTCTTTTGCGAATAGGTTAGCCACCATATATGCTAGTCGCTTGCTGCAGCTCCACCTCATACCTTTACCTTACCCATAAGCTTAAATAGTCTTGATCGCGAGGGTGCGAGATTCCTGAGTCCCCATGGCTCACAGATACTTCCAAAACCAGCTTGCAGGTGCCGATGAGTCCGAGCAGATGACGCAACCCAGCTCAGGAGGAGCTCGATGAAGACCTTGTTCATTTGTGTTGTTTCGTTCTAGTTGATCAGTAGTGGAGCCCAGTTGGGGTCGATCGGGGACCTTTGTCGCATTTGGGGTTCTTCTTTTATTTTGGTTCCGTAGTCGGACCATGAGTGTATTTGGTTGATGTAATGCTTTATTCATGTAATTGTGTGAAGTGGCGAGTGTAAGCCAACTATGTAACTCTTTCCTTATTATATTACATGGGTTGTGTGAAGATTGCCTCACTTGCGACATATGCCTTCAATGCGATTATGCCTCTAAGTCGTGCCTCGACATGTGGGAGATATAGTCGCATCAAGGGTGTTACAAGTTGGTAATCAGAGCCTTCCCCGACCTTAGGAGGCCCCATTGCTTGATCGTTTTTAGCAGCCGAGTTGTGTCTAGAAAAATGTTTTGAGTCATTAGGAATTATATATCGGAGAGTTTAGGAATTCTTTTTACTCCCCAGTCCCTTCGTCGCTCTGGTGAGGCATCCTGACGTAGAGTTTTGACTCTTCTCTTCTCAAATTTCACTAAAAAAAATTTTAGGATCACGCGAGTATCTTGGTTTTGTTCCGATGACTTATGATGAGAATACTGTCTTGGTGCCTCCTGTCAGGGGTTTAGTGGAAGTGTCCCGGGGAGTTGAGCTCTGAGGTGTTGTCATCATAATTCTATCGTTGCAATGCTGGTATACTTGAGATATGTGCGCGACATCGAAAATCTCCTTTATGCAGTTCGTTGGTGAGATAACCTCGACGCCACCCAGTACTGGGGCGGGAGTTCGGGAGTATCGCCATAACTTGTATAACGGATGCTTTTCGAAGGTTGAGGTAGATGGTTTCCGAAGGTTTCTTGGTTATGTGTTGAAGGATGGATGCAGCTGGATGTAGGATTTGCTAGCTTGGGTGAGATATTATGCTTCCCCTGTATCCTCAACACCTGATTGCATAACCGGAAAGTTTCGGGAGTTTCATAGGTGGGAATTCAAGTAGCTCTTAGGATATCTTTTTGACAGATGTATGATATGAAATTGGGGTTCGACGTCTAGTGGTTCGCCTATTCACGGTCGATTTTATAGTGGTCTCGTTGTGTCTTAAAGAGTCCTTGGCTATGCTGACTCGGGGACGCTTCGTATGTCATGTGCACTGCCTTGTACATGATGGTGTTGTACGGTCGAGCCCGTGTAGGTCCCACCACGAAAACTTCGGGCGAAATCTCTATCATATGTTTGTTCTGGCTTATTTCGCAAGCCAATCCTTTGTTTTTGTTTTGAGTTGTGGTATTCGAGTTGCTTCAAAGTCAAATGTTGATTCCATACCTTCCTCAAGTGGTGTTCTCATATTCCTATGCGAATAATAATCCTTCATGATAATCGAGATTGTCATGTTAATTCTTTTCAACCGGTGTGTCTCTCCTCAAGTGGATCCGATCATTTCAACTCCCGCAAGATCAATTATCACTTCTTCTCAACGGTGTTGGTTTCATTCGTCCCAAGCTGCCTTTGTTTTTCCCTCCCTCCCACCCTTGTTTCTTCGAGGAACCATATTTCTTATTCAAGTATCCTTTTATTCATGTCAAGTCTCTCCATTCTTTTCTATCAATATTCTTATCCGGTGATTCTCATGAATATTCTAACGGAGCTTCAAGTTATCATTCTTCATTCTTTTCTTCTCCGGTGGATTCAAGTCAAGCCTTCGGTGTTGATCATATTCCTTTCCTCGTTTCAGAAGCTTTATCATACCGGTGCTCATCATATTCATTCATTTCTCGCTATTCATTTATTTCGGAGTGCTCAAGATATCTCGAAGATTCGTGTTTCCACTCTGCTTTCGTAATCCTTTCAAACTCTTTCGAGGACGTTATTTCATTCTAAGCCATTTAATTTCAACCGGTGCAATCTCTCTTTCTAATCGTTCAACGGTGTATCTTTTGAGTGGGCCCTAACCCACAGGTCTTTTCCCAGGATCTTACCTGACTCTTCTTATTCTCCCGGAGTTAGCCTAAATTCTTTCATAGTTTGACGTAAGAATGATTTATCATCAGTAAAATGCCATCTCCTAGTTCTTTCACAATTTTTTTCATAGTTGGCTCAACCTCTTAGCTTTTGATTCTTCCGGAGTGTCTAAATAATTCATGGTGGTGTGTCTCGTCGTCATTTGAAGACCGAAGAAGAGTTTTACCTCCATATCTTATCCGTTCTCTCAGAGAATCGTGGTTCTAATTCGAGGTCATCCTCTCATAATTGTTTGATTGTGAGAATTCTTTTTATCCATCCGGAGCAATTCAGGAGCCTTTTCAGTTTGTTCATCCGGAGTCCATCAATTCTGATTTATTCATTCTCAGCCTTCAGTGATCATTCTCCTACTTTACCGGTGTTTCTCTCAAGTGATCTTTAATCAGCCCGTGATCTCTTCGTTCTCATGTATCTAAATTCTCTCAAGTATCTTCGTTCATTTGCTAATTTTTTCCCGGTGTTTCTTTATCTTCTCTTCGTTCATTTTTAATTCTTGCGGTGGTTCGTTCAAGAGCTCTCGTCATTCGTTTTCCAATTCTTTCCGGCGATTCGTCCCTTTTACTTCGTTCATATCCAATCCTTACGGTGGTTCTTCCAAGATTCTTATTCCTTCGTTTATCATATCAATTTATTCATTCATGCCTTCCAAATTCTTCCGGCGGTTCGTTCAATACCTTATCAAGTTTGTGTTATATCTCTTTTAATCTTTTCTACGAGAATAAGTAGTATGCCAATTCCATTGCTTGTCATCAATTTTAATTGGTGAAGGATATGCATAATGTAATTCTTATTCTTGTTTCATCCTAATGATTAATTCTTATTCCGGAGGCCCTTCAAACTCTCGGTTTCATTTGTTTCATCTTCTCTATCCGGAGTGCATTTCTTTCACGCATATCTTTTGAGGTGGTATTATGTCATTCTTGATAATTTGAGTTCATATTGTCATGATTCACATGTTGTCAAGATTGGGATATTTTAAATCCATCAATCTCGTCATTGGAGTTATCTGGGGTTATATTTCACCAAAGCCTTCCCTAAGGATTGTTGCTATTTATGGTGCTTATAAATGATCCAAGTTTTCCATTTATCCTCCCGGTGAAATAGTTTCTCGTCTCCTTGTTCATTCCAACCCAATTCTTTTCCCGTGACTGGCAGGTTTTTCATCTCATAATTTTGAGATGTATTCCATAAGACCATATCAAGTTTATTCTTTTCGTTGTTGGTTTTTACAACAACTTCGTTCGACTTTTCTCCTAAAGATACCTCTTCAAGCTCTTTTGTGGCAGAAGTGGCATTTTCTTCTCCATTCTTTTAATTCAAGTATCTATATTCTATTCTTTCGTTCCGGAGGCATGGTGATGTTGCTCTCTTCAACCCATCTTCTTGTTTTATCAGGACTGTGTTCTTGTCGTGCCTATCCTTTTAATTGGAGTGTTGTGTCCTCTTTTCAAGTATCCTCTCAGCTTGTCTTGTTCAATTCCTTCCATTTACAGGCGGAGTGCTGTCCAAATTATATCACTATTATTCCTTCCCTATCTTGCTTAACCGGAGTATTGTGCCCCTTTGTTCAGTTTTTTCACCTTATCAAGTCTTGCATCCCTTTCTCAACCGGAGTGTCGTGTTTTTCATTCGAGCTCTCTCATATTATCAATTTTGACTCCCTTCTCTACCGGAGTGCTGTCCGAGATATTTCTTACCCTTCGTTCCATCCAGTTAATAGTTATGGAGGCAGTGTGTTGATTTCATCAAGTATCCTTTCATCTTATCAAGACCTTATTCAATCCCTTTTCTTTTCAACCGGAGTGCTGCCCGAATTTTGATTTTTCCTCGATCCCCTTCCTCAACCGGAGTGTTTTTTCTATATATATCTTCCCTTCAACCTCAAGGTTTCTCAATGATCTTTGTTCCCCGTTTCTAACGGAGTGTTTTCGACTTTGTTCACCTTCGTTGTATTCTTTTCTCGAAATGGCTTAACCTTTTTCAAGGTTCTTTGGTTTCACTCGTTTGTCAAAGAAGCAACTTAGTTTTACCTCTCATCTTTTTCTCTTCCGTTGTTTCCCCGGTGCCTTTCTAGATCTCGGGACGAGATCCTCTCGTAGTGGTGGAGTGTTGTAACGCCCCGAGACCGATGTGCCAGGTGTCGTGCAGTTATTCGCTGTTGTTGCCTTGTCATTCGCTTGCGTGTTGCATTTCATCATGTCATCATGTGCATTGCATCATCATGTTTTAAAAACTTGCATCCGTCCTGGCCTCCTCGTTCTCTCTGTTGTCCGTTCTGAGCCCAGACACACTTGCAAGCGCCCGCGGCATGTCCGAAATAGTATTTTATAAGTGGCCGGAAAATGTTCTCGGATTGGGTTGAAATTTGGTGTGCGGTCTTATTATAGTGTAGATAGACCGCCTGTCAAGTTTCATCGCAATCGGAGTTCGTTTGACGCCCCAACGGATAAATATAGCGGCAATAGTAGCCGGTCTAACGTCGGACGTTTTCGGTCTCCGGAAATAGTCGCCGGGCCGCCCTCTCTTCTCTTCTCTCAGCTCGAGACCGTCTACACAGATCACTATCTATCGCCAGGCCCTACCTAACCCCTCTCGTCAGCCCGCAACCCCCCTCGCACGCGTCCGAAAGTTGTCCCGGACCCGACCCGGGCTGTCGCCACCGCTGTGTCCAGAACATCCCCAAACGTCTACAAAATGTCACCGTTTTCTTATTTGGGTTCCCTAACTATTTTATCTCAACCGTTTGATTTTAATCGGAGGGTCCGATTAGCCCCTAACCTAATCTGTGATGTATTTATAGTCCACTCTTAGTCATTTTGGACAAACCCTAAAATCTAGGGACTTTGTCCCGTCGAGCCGCCGCCACCTACCGCATCTATCTCGGGATCCCCTTCTCCTCATTTTTTTCCTCCAACCACCAACGGGAGCCCGAGCTCTTTCTCCCAGACCCGGAGCACTCGATCCACCTCGCGGGCGCCTCCTCCTCCAAATTCGATCGGGAGAGGAGATCAAGCTTCCTTGCGCCCGTGCCGAGGCCTCGCCTCTTCCTCCTCTGCCCGACACCCACCGTCCTCGCAGGCTCCTGCAGCCTCCCGTTGCTGCGACCCCGTTCGCCTCGTCGGGGCCGAATCTCGCCATCGCCGGCGACAGCAACATCGTCGTCGCCCTCCATCTTCATCGTCGCGCCGCCCGTGCTCCTCCGATCTGTCCAGCTGGGGCAACAAACCCCGACCTCCCCTGCTCCCTCTATTTCCCTTTCCTCCTAAGTCTCCCTCTCTCTCTCATGCCGATCTCCCTCTCACTCTCGCAGGTACCCAACTTCCGCCATGGCGCTGCCCCGTCCACCTCCTGACGCCGGCCATGTGAGGCCCAGCACGTCGCCGTCGCTGTATCCGGGGACCCCGCGCCCGGATCCCTCCTTCCCCGGCGAGCTCTGCCTTCCTCCATCGCCGGAGCTCCGCCGGATGCCTCGTCGTTGACCCTGCATCCTCTGCTTCGCTGAGACGAGCGCAGCTCCGCTCCCTCCGTTGACCGCAACCTGCATCGTCGGCCCAACTCCTCCCAGGCCTGCCAGCGCTCCAGGCCCAGCTTGCCCTTCGCGGCCTACCTCCTCTTCCACTGAACCGGGCCGAGGCCCATGGTGAGGCCACCACCAGCGCCTCCTTATTTTTTTCCTGTTCTATTGGGCCACTCAGTTTCGGCCCATATAGTTTTTTCCCCTGCTGCGATTTGTCTATTTATCCAGGGAATTACAGATTTGCAGAAAAGTCCCCAAGCATCATGCATTTAATAACTAATTAACCGTGCATCGGATGTAAATAATTTATATATGAAACTTGCTTAAAATTAAGTGTAGATTAATAATATGCCACTTTATTGCCATGTTTAAATGTTGTTTGATTAAATTTTGCTCTATGTCATGCTAAGATGATTTAATTCATAACTAAATAACCGTAGCTCCGAATTAAATAAACTTTATATGTAAATGGGGTAGAATTTTGCCTAGTTTAACATGGTGACCTTACTTTGCATGTTAAACAACTCTAAAATTGTGTTTAGGACAGACCAGGACCAAACCTAATATTTGCACATGAGGAGTTTCCGGATTTGTTGTTTGTTGTTCCCGGCCTCATTTAAACTTGCCTAGATAGGTAGTTTTGTTGTGTTTCACCTCTTGCCATGTTAATCAACATTTAATTTTGTTGGGGTACATAACCGAGAGAGAACTAAATAAGCCATGTGGTGTTTCGTCAATATGCAACTCGTTGCATATTGAGCTCCACTTAATGTGTAGGATTGTTTGTGCACTTTGCCATGCATATTTAAACCGGACATGCATCATACTCATTTGTGCATCAGGCCATGTTGATGTGTTGGTTGTTTACTATGTTGTGTGCTTCTTTTCCGGTGATTGCTTCTTGGGGTTGGTTCCGGTAACGTCGAGTTTGTGAGGACCCGTTCGTCTACGTCCGTTGTCTTCCTCATGGACTCGTTCTTCTTCCTTGCAGGATTTCAGGCAAGATGATCATACCCTCAAAATCACTACTATCTTTGCTATGCTAGTTTGCTCGCTCTTTTGCTATGCCATTGCTACGATGCCTACCACTTGCTTGTCAGCCTCCCAAGTTGCCATGTTCAGCCTCTAACCCGCCAATGTCCTAGCAAACCGTTGATTGGCTATGTTACCGCTTTGCTCAGCCCCTCTTATAGCGTTGTTAGTTGCAGGTGAAGATTGAAGTTTGTTCCTTGTTGGAACATGGAGATGTTGTTCCTTGTTGGGACATGTTTACTTGTTGGGATATCACAATATATCTTATTTAATTAATGCATCTATATACTTGGTAAAGGGTGGAAGGCTCGGCCTTATGCCTGGTGTTTTGTTCCACTCTTGCCGCCCTAGTTTCCGTCATATTGGTGTTATGTTCCCGGATTTTGCGTCCCTTACGCGGTTGGGCTATAATGGGAACTCCTTGACAGTTCGCCTTAAGTAAAGCTTTGCCAGCAATGCCCAACATTGGTTTTACCATTTGCCACCTAGCCTTTTCTTTTCCCTCGGGGGTCGCGCGCCCAAGGGTCATCTTATTTTAACCCCCCCCGGGCCAGTGCTTCTCTAAGTGTTGGTCCAACTGAGCGATGTCCGAGGCTACCAGGAGCAACTCTGGGCTGGCTTACCCGACGTCTTGCTCATCCGGTGTGCCCTGAGAAAGAGATATGTGCAGCTCCTATCGGGATTTGTCGGCACATGTGGGTGGTGTTGCTGGTTTAGTTTTACCCTGTCGAAATGTCTTGTTGTACTGGGATACCGAGTCTGATCGGAATGTCTCTGGTGGAGGTCTATTCCTTCGTTGACCGTGAGAGCTTGTCGTGGGCTAAGTTGGGACACCCCTGCAGGGATTTCATCTTTCGAAAGCCGTGCCCGCAGTTATGGGCAGATGGGAATTTGTTAACGTCCGGTTGTAGAAAACCTGAAGTTGACCTTAATTAAAATGAATCAACCGCGTGTGTAACCGTGATGGTCTCTTTCCGGCGGAGTCCGGGAAGTGAACACGGTTGTTGGAGTTATGCTTGACGTAGGTAGTCCAGGATCACTTCTTGATCATACTTTTATCGACCGTGCTTTGCCTTCTCTTCTCGCTCTCTTTTGCGAATAGGTTAGCCACCATATATGCTAGTCGCTTGCTGCAGCTCCACCTCATACCTTTACCTTACCCATAAGCTTAAATAGTCTTGATCGCGAGGGTGCGAGATTGCTGAGTCCCCGTGGCTCACAGATACTTCCAAAACCAGCCTGCAGGTGCCGATGAGTCCGAGCAGATGACGCAACCCAGCTCAGGAGGAGCTCGATGAAGACCTTGTTCATTTGTGTTGTTTCGTTCTAGTTGATCAGTAGTGGAGCCCAGTTGGGGTCGATCGGGGACCTTTGTCGCATTTGGGGTTCTTCTTTTATTTTGGTTCTGTAGTCGGACCATGAGTGTATTTGGTTGATGTAATGCTTTATTCATGTAATTGTGTGAAGTGGCGAGTGTAAGCCAACTATGTAACTCTTTCCTTATTATATTACATGGGTCGTGTGAAGATTGCCTCACTTGCGACATATGCCTTCAATGCGATTATGCCTCTAAGTCGTGCCTCGACACGTGGGAGATATAGTCGCATCGAGGGTGTTACAAGAACCCTTTCTTTGCTTGATCCATTTTGATCTTCTTCAAAATTTTGTCAAGGTATGTGCTTTGTGAAAGTCCAATTAAGCGTCTTGATCTATCTCTATAGATCTTTATGCCTAATATGTAAGTAGCTTCACCGAGGTCTTTCATTGAAAAACTCTTATTCAAGTATCCCTTTATGCTATCCAGAAATTCTATATCATTTCCAATCAGCAATATGTCATCCACATATAATATCAGAAATGCTACAGAGCTCCCACTCACTTTCTTGTAAATACAGGCTTCACCAAAAGTCTGTATAAAACCAAATGCTTTGATCACACTATCAAAACGTTTATTCCAACTCCGAGAGGCTTGCACCAGTCCATAAATGGATCGCTGGAGCTTGCATACTTTGTTAGCTCCCTTTGGATTGACAAAACCTTCCGGTTCCATCATATACAACTCTTCTTCCAGAAATCCATTCAGGAATGCAGTTTTGACATCCATCTGCCAAATTTCATAATCATAAAATGCGGCAATTGCTGACATGATTCGGACAGACTTAAGCATCGCTACGGGTGAGAAGGTCTCATCGTAGTCAACCCCTTGAACTTGTCGAAAACCTTTTGCGACAAGTCGAGCTTTATAGACAGTAACATTACCGTCAGTGTCAGTCTTTTTCTTGAAGATCCATTTATTCTCAATTGCTTGCCGATCATCGGGCAAGTCAACCAAAGTCCATACTTTGTTCTCATACATGGATCCCATCTCAGATTTCATGGCTTCAAGCCACTTTGCGGAATCTGGGCTCACCATCGCTTCTTCATAGTTCGTAGGTTCATCATGATCTAGCAGCATGACTTCCAGAACTGGATTACCGTACCACTCAGGCGCGGATCTTGCTCTGGTTGATCTACGAGGTTCAGTAGTATCTTGTTCTAAAGTTTCATGATCATTATCATTAACTTCCTCACTTATTGGTGCAGGTGTCGCAGAAACAGTTTTCTGTGATGTACTACTTTCCAACAAGGGAGCAGGTACAGTTACCTCGCCAAGTTCTACTTTCCTCCCACTCACTTCTTTCGAGAGAAACTCCTTCTCAAGAAAGTTTCCGAATTTAGCAACAAAAGTCTTGCCTTCGGATCTGTGATAGAAGGTGTATCCAATAGTTTCCTTTGGATATCCTATGAAGACACATTTCTCCGATTTGGGTTCGAGCTTACCAGGTTGAAGTTTTTTCACATAAGCATCGCAGCCCAAACTTTTAGAAACAACAACTTTGGTTTCTTGCTAAACCATAGTTCATAAGGCGTCGTCTCAACGGATTTTGATGGTGCCCTATTTAACGTGAATGCGGCCGTCTCTAGAGCGTATCCCCAAAATGATAGCGGTAAATCAGTAAGAGACATCATAGATCGCACCATATCTAGTAAAGTACGATTACGACGTTCGGACACACCATTACGCTGTGGTGTTCCGGGTGGCGTGAGTTGCGAAACTATTCCACAATTTTTCAAATGTACACCAAACTCGTAACTCAAATATTCTTCTCCATGATCAGATCGTAGAAACTTTATTTTCTTGTTACGATGATTTTCAACTTCACTCTAAAATTCTTTGAACTTTTCAAATGTTTCAGACTTGTGTTTCATCAAGTAGATATACCCATATCTGCTTAAATCATCTGTGAAGGTGAGAAAATAACGATATCCGCCACGAGCCTCAATATTCATCGGACCACATACATCTGTATGTATGATTTCCAACAAATATGTTGCTCTCTCCATAGTACCGGAGAACGGTGTTTTAGTCATCTTGCCCATGAGGCACGGTTCACAAGTACCAAGTGATTCATAATCAAGTGGTTCCAAAAGTCCATCAGTATGGAGTTTCTTCATGCGCTTTACACCGATATGACCTAAACGGCAGTGCCACAAATAAGTTGCACTATCATTATCAACTCTGCATCTTTTGGCTTCTACATTATGAATATGTGTATCACTACTATCGAGATTCAACAAGAATAGACCACTCTTCAAGGGTGCATGACCATAAAAGATATTACTCATATAAATAGAACAACCATTATTCTCTGATTTAAATGAATAACCGTCTCGCATTAAACAAGATCCAGATATAATGTTCATGCTCAACGCTGGCACCAAATAACAATTATTTAGGTCTAATATTAATCCCGAAGGTAGATGTAGAGGTAGCTTGCCGACCGCGATCACATCGACTTTGGAACCGTTTCCCACGTGCATCGTCACCTCGTCCTTAGCCAATCTTCGCTTAATTCGTAGTCCCTGTTTCGAGTTGCAAATATTAGCAACAGAACCAGTATCAAATACCCAGGTGCTACTGCGAGCATTAGTAAGGTACACATCAATAACATGTATATCATATATACATTTGTTCACCTTGCCATCCTTCTTATCCGCCAAATATTTTGGGCAGTTCCGCTTCCAGTGACCAGTCTGCTTGCAGTAGAAGCACTCAGTTTCAGGCTTAGGTCCAGACTTGGGTTTCTTCTCTTGAGCAGCAACTTGCTTGCCGTTCTTTTTGAAGTTCCCCTTCTTCTTCCCTTTGCCTTTTTTCTTGAAACTAGTGGTTTTGTTAACCATCAACACTTGATGCTTCTTTTTTATTTCTACCTCCGCAGCTTTCAGCATTGCAAAGAGCTCGGGAATAGTCTTGTTCATCCCTTGCATATTATAGTTCATCACGAAGCTCTTGTAGCTTGGTGGCAGTGATTGGAGAATTCTGTCAATGACGTAATCATCTAGAAGATTAACTCCCAATTGAATCAAGTGATTATTATACCCAGACATTTTGAGTATATGCTCACTGACAGAACTGTTCTCTTCCATCTTGCAGCTATAGAACTTATTGGAGACTTCATATCTCTCAATCCGGGCATTTGATTGAAATATTAACTTCAACTCCTGAAACATCTCATATGCTCCATGACGTTCAAAACGTCGTTGAAGTCCCGATTCTAAGCCGTAAAGCATGGCACACTGAACTATCGAGTAGTCATCAGCTTTGCTCTGCCAGACGTTCATAACATCTGGTGTTGCTCCAGCAGCAGGCCTGGCACCCAGCGGTGCTTCCAGGACGTAATTCTTCTGTGCAGCAATGAGGATAATCCTCAAGTTACGGACCCAGTCCATGTAATTGCTACCATCATCTTTCAACTTTGCTTTCTCAAGGAACGCATTAAAATTCAACGGAACAACAGCATAAGCCATCTATCTACAATCAACATAATCAAGCAAGATACTATCAGGTACTAAGTTCATGATAAATTTAAGTTCAATTAATCATATTACTTAAGAACTCCCACTTAGATAGACATCCCTCTAATCTTCTAAGTGATCACGTGATCCAAATCAACTAAACCATGTCCGATCATCACGTGAGATGGAGTAGTTTTATCGGTGAACATCATTATGTTGATCATATCTACTATATGATTCACGCTCGACCTTTCGGTCTCCGTGTTCTGAGGCCATATCTGTATATGCTTGGCTCGTCAAGTATAACCTGAGTATTCCGCGTGTGCAACTGTTTTGCACCCGTTGTATTTGAACGTAGAGCCTATCACACCCGATCATCACGTGGTGTCTCAGCACGAAGAACTTTCGCAATGGTGCATACTCAGGGAGAACACTTCTTGATAATTTAGTGAGAGATCATCTTATAATGCTACCGTCAATCAAAGCAAGATAAGATGCATAAAAAGATAAACATCACATGCAATCAATATAAGTGATATGATATGGCCATCATCATCTTGTGCTTGTGATCTCCATCTCCGAAGCACCGTCATGATCACCATCGTCACCGGCGCGACACCTTGATCTCCATCGTAGCATCGTTGTCGTCTCGCCAATCTTATGCTTCCATGACTATCGCTACCGTTTAGTGATAAAGTAAAGCATTACATCGCGATTGCATTGCATACAATAAAGCGACAACCATATGGCTCCTGCCAGTTGCCGATAACTCGGTTACAAAACATGATCATCTCATACAATAAAATTTAGCATCATGTCTTGACCATATCACATCACAACATGCCCTACAAAAACAAGTTAGACGTCCTCTACTTTGTTGTTGCAAGTTTTACATGGCTGCTACGGGCTTAAGCAAGAACCAATCTCACCTACGCATCAAAACCACAACGATAGTTTGTCAAATAGACTCCGTTTTAACCTTCGCAAGGACCGGGCGTAGCCACACTCGGTTCAACTAAAGTTGGAGAGACAGTCGTCCGCAAGCCACCTGTGTGCAAAGCACGTCGGGGGAACCGGTCTCGCGTAAGCGTACGCGTAAGGTTGGTCTGGGCCGTCTCGTCCAACAATACCGCTGAACCAAAGTATGACATGCTGGTAGGCATTATGACTTATATCGCCCACAACTCACTTGTGTTCTACTCGTGCAAATAACATCAATCCATAAAACCTGGCTCGGATGCCACTGTTGGGGAACGTAGTAATTTCAAAAAAAAATCCTACGCACACGCAAGATCATGGTGATGCATAGCAACGAGGGGGAGAGTCTGATCTACGTACCCTTGTAGATCGCAACGGAAGCGTTGGCACAACGTAGAGGAAGTAGTCGTACGTCTTCTTCCCGATCCGACCGATCCAAGCACCGTTACTCCGGCACCTCCGAGTTCTTAGCACACGTACAACTCGATGACGATCCCCGGGCTCCGATCCAGCAAAGCTTCGGGGAGGAGTTCCATCAGCACGACGGCGTGATGAAGATCTTGATGTTCTACCGACGCAGGGCTTCGCCTAAGCACTACAACGATATGATCGAGGTGGAATATGGTGGCAGGGGGCACCGCACACGGCTAAGGAACGATCACGTGGATCAACTTGTGTGTCTAGAGGTGCCCCCTGCCCCCGTATATAAAGGAGCAAGGGGAGGAGGCCGGCCGGCCAGGTGTGGCGCGCCAAGGAGGAGTCCTCCTCCTAGTAGGAGTAGGACTCCTACTAGGAGGGGGAAAGAGGTGGAGTGGGAGAAGGAAGGGGGGGGGGGGGGGCGCCGCCCCCCTCCCCTAGTCCAATTCGGACTAGGGAGGAGGTGGCGCGCGGCCCACCTCTGGCAGCCCTTCTCCCTCTCCACTAAAGCCCATATGGCCCATTACTTCTCCCGGTAGGGTTCCGGTAACCCTCCGGCTCTCCGGTTTTCTCCGAAATCACCCGGAACACTTCCGGTGTCCGAATATAGTCATCCAATATATCAATCTTTATGTCTCGACCATTTCGAGACTCCTCGTCATATCCGTGATCACATCCGGGACTCCGAACTAACTTCGGTACATCAAAATGCATAAACTCATAATAACTGTCATCGTAACGTTAAGCGTGCGGACCCTACGGTTCGAGAACAATGTAGACATGACTGAGACACATCTCCGGTCAATAACCAATAGCGGGACCTGGATGCCCATATTGGCTCCTACATATTCTACGAAGATCTTTATCGGTCAGACCGCATAACAACATACGTTGTTCCCTTTGTCATCGGTATGTTACTTGCCCGAGATTCGATCATCGGTATCCAATACCTAGTTCAATCTCGTTACCGGCAAGTCTCTTTACTCGTTTCGTAATACATCATCTCGCAACTAACTCATTAGTCACAATGCTTGCAAGGCTTATGTGATGTGCATTAACGAGAGGGCCCAGAGATACCTCTCCGACAATCGGAGTGACAAATCCTAATCTCGAAATACGCCAACCCAACATCTACCTTTGGAGACACCTGTAGAGCTCCTTTATAATCACCCAGTTACGTTGTGACGTTTGGTAGCACACAAAGTGTCCCTCCGGTAAACGGGAGTTGCATAATCTCATAGTCATAGGAACAGTGTATAAGTCATGAAGAAAGCAATAGCAACATACTAAACGATCGGGTGCTAAGCTAATGAAATGGGTCATGTCAATCAGATCATTCAACTAATGATGTGACCTCGTTAATCAAATAACAACACATTGTTCATGGTTAGGAAACATAACCATCTTTGATTAACGAGCTAGTCTAGTAGAGGCATACTAGTGACACTAAGTTTGTCTATGTATTCACACATGTATTATGTTTCGGGTTAATACAATTCTAGCATGAATAATAAACATTTATCATGATATAAGGAAATAAATAATAACTTTATTATTGCCTCTAGGGCATATTTCCTTCAGATGATTCCTTGTGTGTGTTGTAGTACTCTGAAATTCTATCCCAATAAGCATCCCGGTTTTGATCTGTCCCAACAATATCCAAACTTGTATTTGCCCATGCTGCTATGAGAACCTTGTCCTCATCACTAGACCAATTTTTGCCTTTGTTGGATTTTCCTTTCTCTGTTATTGCAGAACGATGCTGAGTTGATGGAGTTGCCTGCTCTCCAATTGAACTTTCTAGTTGTGTTTGCGTGTAACCAAAACCAAGGGTGTCCAAGAAGCTTTGGTCAGTATCCATCTGCAAGCAACCAATGCACAGCTATTTTAGACCACAATCTGGCATCAAATTGACAAGCAAAAATTATTTTCTTCTCCTTCCAAAGAGCTATGCATCTCCCCTGCATCTCCTCCCGGCGCCGCTCGTCCCTGCATCTCCCCACGGCGCCCCGCTCGTCCCTGCATCTCCCCACGGCGCCACTCGTCCCGCCGCCCCAGCAGACAGGCGCGCCCGGCCGCCGCCCCTGCATCTCCCCACGGCGCCGCTCGTCCCTCCGCCCCAGCAGACAGGCGCGCCCGGCCGCCGCCCCTGCATCTCCCCCCTCCCCCCCACCGCTCTGCCGCCCAGCCCCCACTCGTCGCCCAGCCCCCCGTCCCCGCTCTCTATTCTCACCAGGGCGCGCGCCGGCACCGGCGCCGCCGCCAGATCGGGCTGCAGGGCGTGCTGCCACCGCCCCTCTGCTCCCGCTCGCGAGAAAGGAAAAAATGGTTACCTTGGGCAGCGGCCGGAGAGGAGACGCGACGACGACCTTGGGCGGCGGCCGGAGAGGGGCGACGGCGACCTTGGGGAGGCGGCCGGAGAGGAACGGGAGCGGGAGCGGGAGGCTTTTTTCGGTCGTGGGAGCGGGAGCGCAAGCCCATGAGCGTGGCTCGGTCGTCTTTAGTCCCACGCCAGGTACGCTCGTGGGAGCGACGTGTATAGGTGCACGACCTGATACACGATCCACTAGGAAAGCTTTTTTGATTTTGATCGTGTATATTTAGCATCCACCTCCATATACACCATCCACTAGAGATGCTCTAAGAGCTATAGTCATTCCCTTGCATTTTACTACTGCTCACTTTTGCAACCTCATGCTCGAAATGTTTTGCAGACTGAATATCTCCTCCCAAGCGTGATAACGAGAAAGTTTTCGATGTTTCAAGGGGAAATCGGTCCTTGTGCATTTCGTCGATCTACGGTGTTTCTTCCATCTACAGCTTCCTACAGTTACTTCTACAGACTAGCAATGCCGGTGGTCTACATTGGTTTCTCATGCCGACGTTGTCCGGGAAAATCGATCGGGGACTACGTACGCGGCGAGTCCCGCCGGTGAAGCCACTGTCGGTACGGCGGAACCCAGCTAGATAGCGGCAGCGACAAGAGCCCTACCATGCGAACGCTCCAAAACCGAACGAACCTGTCACGCCACCCGTTCTACAGCCAGCACGTACGCACCTCACTTGGGCGGCGGCGGCGCGCCGTGGGGGAAGGAAGAGTCGTCCCACGACCACAGTCGCAGCGGCTCGTCGTAGTCCGGCTCCGGCGGCTCGGGCTCGAGGCTGGGCGGGGGCATCCCGAGGTCGTACCGGATGAAGTCGTAGGCGTCGTGCTCCATCACGTACCCGCCAACGTTGATGTAGTACTCGACCATCCCGGGGTCGAACGGGGCGGCGGGCACGGGATTCTCCACCGCCTGCTTCATCCGCGCAGCCGCGTCGTCGGCCGCGGCGGTCTTCTCCTTGGGATCCTCCACCAGCTGCTTCATCCGCGCAGCGTCGTCGGCGGCGGCGGCGCGCCGCGGCTGCCTCCACACCACCGGCACCTCTACCCAGTCGTGCGTCTCGCCGCTCGCGTCCTCCTGGCCCGCCTCTCCGAGCTCCTTCGCCTTGCTCGCCTCCCCGCGGTTGCCGCCGTCGGCGACGGGGGTCCGAGCCCTGCCCCTGCACCCCCCCCCCCCCCCCCCCCCGCCCCCCTGCCACGGCGCCCGCGCGGCATTGCTCTCCATCTCTCTCCTCTCAACTTTTCGCTTCTGTATGAGCCGGCGACCCGACGGCGGCAGTTGGCTTCATCTTATACAGACCGCGCGCCTTCGAATGGGCTCGGAGTTGGGCCCGAAGCGCTCTTCCAAAAGCACCCGGAAGAGCCCCCCCGATCAACGAAGTTTAGTTTTCTTGAGTTGTTTGCTGGGTCGGCATTTCCACAAACACGATTCCACGCGTACGACATCTTAAAGAAATAATATAAGAACGTTTTTTACACTAGCTTCAAACAAGCTTGTAGAATTATTTGGGGCTCGATTGCTCTTCCCTGAATGGATGCTAAACAATATTCATGTTTGCTCGATGCTGATTTTGTGCAATGTGTTGTGTTGATACCGGTACATGTGTGTGTTATTAAAATTCATAACCATAGTATGATGATTAATCAGATTTATCATGTTGTTCATCGGCATATGGGTATTTGTGTGATTGTTGATGCATTAATCATATGCTTAGTTGAAAATTCTAGGGCTAGCCGATACAGTATGCTCATCAAAAGATATAACAACACCAACATACGAATTATGTACATCTATATAAGTAAATTGAGTATTCATATTAACAATGAAGATTGCAAACTCTTCATCAGGATTCCTTTGTAGTAACAATTGTCACTGTTAACCGTTCAAAGATTTCGTCCTAAGTGGAGTCACAGAAGAGTTTTGGTTTTCAGTGGATCCGTCTGGATTCGACTCGTTTTCATGGTCTTTGGAGTTTTTACATGCACCTTTCCAGTGTCCACTGGTGGCGATTTGCTTCACGGATCGTGTCCGCCGGCGTCTCATGGTCTGCATCGATGACTTTTCGACCGCTGCTTATACAAGCCTATGAGTTCAAATAAGTTTGCTTATGCCGAGGCAGATGCCCAGAGGCGGCATCGAGTTACACTCATGACGCGCGCTGACGACGGATGGAGGAAGAGAAGACTTCGGCACCCCAAGAATTTTAATGCATTTTTGTTTTTTGTAATAAGGACATGTGATACTTAATATATGTACTTAGGCCATTTTGTAGAAAAAAAAACATGGATAAATTTGTCAGACATCCAAACAAGAGACAAAATTCTGAACATGACCAAAATACTGGCATGTGCTTTGGTTCTGGATATAAAAACATCAACCAAGAAATATTTCCAACCTCTTGCTCAATTGTTTTGCAGACTGGATATTCCCTCCGAAGCGTGACCAGAGGAAGGTTTTGATGTTCCAAGCCGAAATCGGCCTTGGTGCCTTTTTATCCAACCACATTTCATTGTTCTACGGTGTTTCTTCGATCTACAGTGTTCCGGTTCTACAGTTACTAGTACTACTACTTATTCTCTGACTTCAGCTAGCAATGCCAGTTCCACGCCATGGCTGTCCGGAGAAATCGATCGGGACTGCGCGGCGAGACCGGCCGGTGAAGCCATTGTCGGTAGGTACTACGGAACCAAGCTAAGCTAGTAGATAGCGGCGGCGGTGACAAGTGCCCGACGATGCCATCCTCCAAAATTGGGCGAACTCGTCACACGGTGTTCTGTGCAGCCGGCACGTAGGCGGCTCACTTGGGCGGCGGCGCGCTCTGGGTGAAGGAGGAGTCGTCCCACGACCACAGACGCAGCGGCTCGTCGTAGTCTGGCTCCGGCGGCTCGGGCTCGAGGCTGGGCGGGGGCATCCCGAGGTCGTACCGGATGAAGTCGTAGGCGTCGCGCTCCATCACGTACCCGCCCACGTTGATGTAGTACTCGATCATCCCGGGGTCGAACGGGGCGGCGCGCACGGGCTTCTCCTTGGGACCCTCCAGCGGCTGCTTCATCCGCGCAGCGCCGTCGGCGGCGGCGGGCTTCTCCTTGGGATCCTTCAGCAGCTGCTTCATCCACGCAGCGCCGTCGGCGGCGGCGGGCTTCTCCTTGGGACCCCCCAGCAGCTGCTTCATCCGCGCAGCGCCGTCGGCGGCGGCGGGCTTCTCCACCAGCTGCTTCTTCCGCGCAGCGCCCGGGGCCGTGGCGGCGCCCCGTGGCTGCCTCCGCGTCCCCTGCGCCTCGCCGCTCGCGTGACCCTCGCCCGCCACCACGAAGTTCTCCGCCACGCTCTCGCGACGCCGGGTCTGCAGCCTCCGGATCCTGCTCCGTGTGGCCTCCAGGGACTTGCCGACGGAACCGAGCAGCTCCCGGAGCGCGTCCTCCGGCATCCCGTCGAGCGGGCTCTCCCACTGCCCGAGCGCGGCGGCGAGGCCGCCCGCCCGCACCCTGGCCAGCCTGGACCCCTGCACGTCGCGCACGCCCGCGACGTAGTTGGCGTGATCGAACACGATCCGGGCCTCCTTCGGGAGCTCGAGGAACTGACCCACCACCGCCCTCGCCGTCTCCGTCGACGGCCAGCACTGCAGGGCGCCCTGGCCGTCGAGGCCCGAGCAGAGCACCGCAACGGGCGCGTCGGCCATCTCCGCGAGCTCCTTCGCCTTCCTCATCAGCCCCGCCTTGCGCACCTCGAACGCCATCCGCCGGTTGCCGCCGTCGGCGACGGGGATCGCCGCGATGGGCCTCGCCGGAGCCCCGCCCCTCCCCCTCCCCTTCCCACCAAGCGCACGCGGCATCGCGCTCTCTCCCTCTCCCTCCCTCCCCAACTTTTCGCTTCTGTCTGTGTGAGCCGGCGACCCGACGGCGGCCGTGGGCTTCTCTTCTTGTGCAGTGGGGGAGGAGACGGGCTCGGAGTTGGGCTCGAAACGTTCTGCCGAAAGCACCCGAAACGGCCCAGCAAGTGTCGTTCCATTTCATTTCTGTTTCGGAGGAAAGGTCCAGAAGCGCCGCCGCCGCCGCAGCAGCGACACGCTCCCTACGGCATGGCGCCGGCGTACCTGGCGACCATACCCGCGCTCCGGCGCGCGGTGCGGTGGGCCCCGGCGGCGCTGTTCTCGTCGGGGATCGTCGCCGGCGACAAGCCCGTTCTGGTAAACGTCGAGGCCTCTCTGATCACTCCGAGATCTCCCTGTAGTGGCTGCTTCCTTGACAGGGGAGCTTCCCCTCGCAGGTGCGCGATTTCGTGAGGTCGGCGCTCTACGACCCCAACCACGGCTACTTCTCCAAGCGGTCGGGGCCCGTCGGCGTGCTCGACTCCGCCATCCGCTTCCACAAGCTCGACGGTACGGTCCGACTTCTGCCCCCCCCCCCCCCCCCCCCCCCTGCCGAATTCAGTCTGTCGGAGTACACTTGATCGACGAAGTCTGGATTTCTTCAGTTGTTTGTTGGGGCGGCATTTCCACAAACATGTTGTATGCGTGTGTGCTCGGAGTAGAATAGTCTAAACACTATTCATGTATTGGTCAGTGCTGGTTATGTGCAATGCTGTGCTGACAACTCGGACACGTGCGTAGAGCTGCAAATAATTTGGTGTTATATCACGCAGGGAGGACTGCGTACATGAAGCATCTTGATAAGCTGTATAAGATGCATGATATCTCTTGGTTTACTCCAGTGGAGCTTTTTAAGGTGCCCTTTTGTGCCTGAGCTGTTAAAACTTACTCCCTCTGTTCCTAAATATTTGTCTTTCTAGAGATTTCAACAAGTGACTACGTACGGAGCAAAATGAGTGAATCTACACTCTAAAATATGTCTATATACATCCGTATGTAGTAGTCCATTTGAAATCTCTAAAAAGACAAATATTTAGGAACGGAGGGAGTAAAAGAGAATGTGATCTCGATTTTCTTTCCAATTTAGCCACTGATGCATGTCTTCCTACTCTGGTGCAGCCATGGTATGCCTATGCAATAGCTGCGTCAATCCTTCGCACGGCTAATCTTTCAGTCCCATTGAAGGTGCACTCATAATTTTTCCTGTCTTATAGCTTCACATCTCAATGGGCGAAGCTTCTAGATTCACTTGTGAATTTTGTCATATCATGACACATTATCATGTTTTCTTCTTTTCTTACCAAGCCATCTGAACTGGATTCCTGTAATGATCAGATATATGAAATCGGAGGTGGATCCGGGACATGTGCAAAGTGCGTACTTGATTACATGATGTTAAATGCCCCGCCAAAAGTCTACAATAATATGAAATACATGTAAGCAGCTCTTTTGTCATTTTCCTTGTCCTACTTGAAGTTGCTCAGCGAGACTACAGAGTCCTATTTGTTTGGTAAGGCCAAATAACGTGGTACGTACATACATGTATCGTCATATCAACATTCATAACATTGGCTACTTTCATGCTGCCTTATATTCTCACCCTTTCCAGCATTTTTCTTTTAGGTTATCAATTATGCTTTGACCTTCCTTTCATCTTCATTTGCTAGCTCAGTAGAGATTAGCTCCTCCCTTGCTGAAAAGCAGTTGGAAACTGTCGGTGAAGTGCAGAGCCATTTGTCAAAGTTCACAGTGGAGCATCGTGATGCAACTGATATAGCTGGATGGGGTAAGCTGGCTTCTTGTGCCTAGCTATCGATCTCGGATCTTTCCTACAATAACCCTTGTCCAAGATCAGTTACCTGAGCTTTGATCACCATTTTGCATTGTTTTCAACCTGCAATAGCTCATATTGTACTATATACAAGTCCCTAGATTAACTTTTATGCTGTGCTGACAGATGTAGTAAAATAATTGGGGATGACACTGGCTCCCTTTCTACTTATATCCCCATTCCAAAATCACATATATATCCAGCATTCAGTCTCAGGGTATCAGTATTTACTAATTACTATTACAGTATTACCTTTGAAATGATTGGTTTTTCCTATTTCCATTTGCAGGCAGCAAGGATCCTCAACCATGCTGGGTGCTAATGCTTGAGGTATGTACTGCTAGGATTTGCCCAGTCAAAGAAACAAAACGCCATCACTGTTGTCATGAAGTGTACCAGCAATTAGTTCACATTGGCTAGAAGCATACTTTTTTGTGTCAAACTTCTTGAGTTTGACAATGTAAGATGTTTGTAAGACTACTTCCCAGTTCTTGTGCCATCACTAGTATCTCTATTTGGGCTTGATATTGCAAAAGAGTGCTGATGCTTTCCCTGTTCCGTTTATGTTTGCTTACCATTTTCATGTAACAGTCCAAAATAGGGTCACCAGTCATGTCAGGCATGCCATCGTATTATTGCCATGCTGGTACTACTGGCTGATAATAATTCTGTCTGCTATATTATCTGCATTGCTAATATGTCCTGGTTCTGAGTGAACTAAGCTAATCATAATATATAAATTTTAGTTTTGCAATCGTATCTTAAGGGCGATGTTCGTGCAGCAGTAACTTTCTTTTGGTGGAATGTCAGGTACTTGACAATCTACCTCATGACCTTGTCTATTCACCAGATCAGGTCTCTCCATGGATGGAGGTGTGGATTGAAAAAGTAAATGGCAGGTTTGTAATTTTTTTTTCAAATTCCAAACTCCTTTTTAAAATTTAGCTAGAACCTTTGCTCTGTGTTATATTTGAAGAGTGCGTCAATAATGTGGATTCCTAGACCTGGCAAACACGATCTCAAGTATCCTTTTTCTTTTGCTCTTAGATTCACTGTTTATGTGGGATGGTAGTTCAATGGGATCCTTGACTTGAGAAAATAGGGTCTTTTACATTTGTGTCCCTAACTCGAACCCACTACTCAGATTTGCCCCTAATTTCGAAGGGTGCTCAAATTTGCCCCTCTGCCGTTAGGTGTCCTTATGGAAATGCCCTTCCGTGCCGTCTCCGTCCAGTCAAAGCCGTTTGACCGTTATTTGACCATTTCATTGACATTTTTGCCCTTGTGTGCATGTGTCACTTACTCGTGGGACCCACTCTCGAAAAATAAAACAAAAAAGTATTTCTCTCACCCCTCTCTCACACACACTTACATGTGGTGCCAATCTAGAAAAAACAAAAACAAACAAAAAACAAAAAACAAAAACAAAAACAGAACAGTTCTATTTAATCTAGATATGGGCCCACATGTCATTGGCTTATCAATATTTTGTTTTAATTAGTTTTTATTAACTAAGTGTGGATTAGGCCGAGGTTGCCGGCGGCGACCAAATACTGCGGCGGAGGCACGGTGGGAGGCTGCAAGGAGGCCGGCTGACGGAACCACGCGATAGTCCTTGCTCTACCGCGTCCAGGGATGTGGGGTTCAGACCATATGGTCGCCGGAGCAAGGACTTCGACGATGGTGGCCATGGCAGAGCTCGGAGCTCATGGGGAAGACGACCAGAGGTGATGGAACTTGCTATGGAGGACTCCAAAGTCTACTGTGGTACATCAGGATCCCATAGGAGCCGCTAGGATCGGCCGACCTGCTTCAACGACGTCGAATCGAAGGCGGCAGTCCGAGATTGGAGGCAGGGAAGATGCGTCCTGGCGCTTTGTCCTGGACATCTCTGGTCGAAATCAGGGGCTGGTAGGATGAGTTCATGGCGTACGAGCTTCCTGGCGAGGTGGTGGTGCTTCAGGTTACCGTTGGCCGCGCGGAGACGAAGGCAGCGGCGACGGTGGTACTTTGCAGAGGTGAGAGAGAGAGGCCGTGAGTGAGTGAGGTAGGGAGAGGGAGGGGGAGGGATGGAGGGAGGGCTACGACGGGTGGGGAGCTAGCCGCGGCAGCGCACGGTCCCTCGCAGCCGACGCTCGCCGGAGTTGAGAGAGAGAGGCCGTGAGGTAGAGGGAGAGAGGTGGGAGGTGAGAGAGAGGTCATGAGGGGCCCACATGTAAGTGAGAGGGCGAGAGGAGGCATAGTTCAAAAAAGCGCTAGGCGTTAATTGTGCGTTTTGCCACCGCCTTGCGCTTTACTGACCAAAGCGCATGCTTATGCGCAGTTATGCACAGATTATGCGTAGTTATGCGCAATGCGTTTTGCCAACGCCTAGAGCCTAGGTGTGCTTAAGCGCTCGCTTAGGCGCGCCTTTTTTAACTATGAGAGGAGGTGAGAGAAAGAGTTTTTCCTTTTATTTTTTTCTGAGTGGGACCCACATGTAAGTGACACGTGGAGGCAGGGGTAACGGCACAAAAGGGCATTTTTATAAGGTGAACTAACGGTGCAGGGGCAAATTTGAGCAGGCTTCGAAATTAGGGGCAAATCTGAGTAGGTGGTTCGAATTAGGGATAGAAATGCAAATGGCCCGAGAAAATATGATAAAAGAATCAGCCTATGGTGCCTACTGATTTTCATATTTTAAATGATTCCTTAATCAAACATTTTTGGTATTTTGCAGAATTCTCGTTCCGTATTAGCTTGAAGGATTGGATTTTGCTACTTATTGCTTGACTCCAATACTATTTGTTGTTCATGCTGGTGGAAATGTAGTTTTATGCTAATATGTGTTCCATTCTCAACAACAACAACAATAACGCCTTTCTGTCCCAAACGAGTTGGAGGGCTGGAGTTGAAACTCATAAGATATTGAAACCAAGCCATTGTTCTGGCACGTGGATAGCTAACTTCCACGCACCCCTGTCCATGGCTAAATCTTTGGTGATATTCCAGTCCTTCAGGTCTCTCTTTACAAACTCCCCCATGTTAAGTTTGGTCTACCTCAACCTCTCTTGCAATTATCAGCGCGCCTTAACCGCTCGCCATGCACTGACACTTTTGGAGGCCTATGCTGAACATGCCCAAACCATCTCAGACGTGTTGGACAAGCTTCTCTTCAATCGGCGTCACTGCAACTCTCTCACGTATATCATCATTCCGGAGCCGCTCCTTTCTTGTGTGGCTACACATCCATCTCAACATGCGCATCTCTGCTACACCTAGCTGTTGGACATGTCACCTTTTAGTTGGCCAACATTCAACACCATACAACATCGCAGATCGAAGGAAAAGAATTCTGTGAGACCAGGTCTCACGCGAGACCCACCCTGATGGATGACACGTGTCATTCACAAATCACAAAGCATCCCCCACCCCCCACTTAAAATCAGGGGGGAGAGAGAGATTAGATGCTTTGTGATTTGTGAATGCCACGTGTCATCCATCAGGACGGGTCTCACTTGCTAACCGTGAGACCTGGTCTCATATAATTTTTTTCCCAGATCGAATCGCCGTCCTATAGAACCTGCCTTTTTAGCTTTCTGGGACTCTTATCGCAGAGAATGCTAGAAGCTTGGCGCCACTTCATCCATCTGCTTTGATTCGATGGGTCACATCTTCATCAATATCACATCGAGGTACCACCTGCCCATCAAGGCTAACTTCCTTCTCATCCTCACGTCTGGTAGTACTGAAACCACACCTCATGTACTTAGTCTTAGTTCTGCTAGGCCTAAAACCTTTCGGTTCTAAAGTTTGTCTTAACAGCTCCAACTTTCTATTAACCCCCGCCCGGCTATCGTCGACTAGCACCACATCATCCACAAAGGGTGTGTTTGGTTGCATTCTCATCTCAGCATAGTTGTTCCCTCTTCGTGCATGCTCATCTCACCACCCCTCTTCATGCATGCTCTCCTCATGCATGCTCCTAGTGTATTTGTGTTAAGCTAGTGTGGACCCATGCACCCTTCATACACTCTACCAAACACCCAAAAGTGGGTCGAGAAGGGAACTTTTGCTCTCATGCACCCTTCATACACCCTACTAGACAGACCCAAAGAGTACACCATGGGATATCTTCTTGTGTATCCCTTGTGACCTCATCCATCACCAAAGCAAAAAAGATAACGGCTTAGAGTTAACCCTTGGTGCAGTCCTATTTTAATTGGAAAGTCATCATTGTCACCATCACTTGTTCGAACACTTGTCACAACATTGTCGTACCTGTCCTTGATGAGGGTAATGTACTTTGTTGGGACCTTGTGTTTCTCCAAGGCCCATCACATGACATTTTGCGGCATCTTATCATAGGCCTTTTCCAAGTCAATGAACACCATATGTAGGTCCTTTTCCTCCTTCTCCAAGTTAATGAACACCATATGTAGGTCCTTTTCCTCTTTGTATCTCTCCATAAGTTGTCGTACCAAGAAAATGGCTTCCATTGTCGACCTCCGAGGCAAAACTGATTTTTGGTCATGCTTGTCATCCTTCTTAAACGATGCTCAATGACTCTCTCCCATAGCTTCATTGTATGGCTCATCAGCTTAATTCCATGGTAGCCAGTACAACTTTGAATATTCCCCTTGTTCTTGAAGATTGGTACTAATATACTGTGCCTCCATTCTTCAGGCATCTTGTTTGATCGAAAAATGAGGTTGAAAAGCTTAGTTAGCCATACTATCGCTATGTCTTCAAGGCCTCTCCACACCTCAATGGGGATACAGGTCGCCTTGCCTCCTTTCATCCTTTTAAAAGCCTACCTGACCTCGGACTCCTGGATTCGCCGCACAAAATGTCTGTTGGCATCATCAAAGGAGTCGTCTGACTCAATGGTAGAGTTCTCATTCTCCCCATTGAACAGCTTGTTGAAGTACTCTTGCCATCTACGCTTGATCTCATCGTCCTTCACCAGGAGCTGATCTGCTCTCTCCTTGATGCACTTGACTTGGTCGACACCCTTCGTCTTCCTCTTGGATTTTGGCCATCTTATAGATGTCCTTTTCGCCTTCCTTTGTGCTTAAACACCGGTAGAGGTCCTCATACGCCCGACCCCTTGCTTCACTCACGACTCGCTTTGCCTTCTTCCTTTCCACCCTATACTTTTCTATATTGTCTGCACACGTATCCAGGTGTAGGCGTCTGAAACATTCTTTCTTCTCCTTAATAGCCTTCTGGACATCATTGTTCCACCACCAGGTATCTTTAGCTTTTCTTCTACTTCCCTTGTCACTCCAAACTCCTCTGAAGCCACCTTCTGGACGCAAGTCGCCATCTTTATCCACATGTTGTTTGCATCAACTCCTTCCTCCCAAAAGCCTTCCTTAATAACCCTCTCCTTGAAAGCCTGAGCTGCCTCCCCCTTGAGCTTCCACCACGTTGTTCTAGCGACTTTGGCTCGCTTATCCCACTGGCATGAATTTGAAAGCGGAAGTCAGCCACCACAAGCTTATGTTGAGGGACAACACTCTCTTCAGGTATCATCTGTAGCAAGCACGTCTGTCTTCTCTTCTTGAGAGGACGAAATCAATCTGGCTAGAGTGTTGGCCACTACTAAAAGTCACTAGATGGGATTCTCTCTTTATAAAGAGGGTGATAGCTATGATCATGTCGTAGGCTAGGGCAAAGCTGGAGACATCCTCTCCTTCTTGATTCCTGATGCCATAGCCAAAGGCCCCATCCACCTCTTCAAAATCTATGTCGGATGTACCCACGTGGACATTGAGGTCTCCTCCATTGAAGAGCTTCTCGCCAATGGGTACACTCCCGACCATGTCCTCCAGGCCTTCTCAGAACTCCCTCTTGGTTCTCTCATTGTGGCCTACTTGTGGGGCATACGCATTGACAACATTGAGGACTAAGCCCCCAACAACTAGCTTGACCAGGATAATCCAGTCCCCTTGCCTCTTGACATCTACCTCTCCATACCTAAGGCTCTTGTTGATCAAGATACCTACTCCATTTCTGTTGGTGGTTGTCCCCGTGTACTAGAGCTTGAAACCGCTATCCTCCACCTCATTCACCTTCTGTCCCCTCCATTTGGTTTCTTGGACGCGAAGGATATCAACACCTCTCCTCACCGCTGCATCAACTAACTCTCGTAACTTACCCATCAGGGACCCTACGTTCCAACTTCATGCGGATCCTCCTAGACTCGGCTAGCTTCCTTGCCCTTTGCACTCATCGAGTCAAATGCAAAGACCCTTGCTCATTTTTTGCTACACCCTGGCGCCGACGTAGCGCGTCACTAACAATGCGATGGCCCGATCCTTGCTCACTTATCACCGTATCCAGATCAAGATACGGCGCGCCACCAAGGGGGTGAGGGCCCGGCCCTTGCCCATTTAACACCACAACCGGGTTCCGGTATGGCGCGTCGCTAAGAGGGTTACGCCCCAACAATGTTCTTCTGGGTTTCATCTCCAAAAGAGTGGCCGAGTTTTGATGTTGGCTCGCCAAGCATATCACAATACTCCTTTACCCGGGCTTGGGACCGGCTACGCTGAGACAACATAGGCGGAGAGGGAAATTTCTTTGCAAAATAAGTATTCTTTTACATTTTCTTGTGCCACGGGCCCATGGTGCTTTTTTTAAACTTGATTCAGGTTGTATAGTTCCTTATTTTGGTTGATGTTATTGTGGAGGGCTGCCTCCTTTTTTCTTCTAGAACATCAATAATTCAGCATCTTCCTTGTGCTTTTGGCTATAGCTATTTTTCTAATTAATATTACATGCATGTTTGCTCTGTATTGAGAACAGACCTCTTTTCACTATTATTGAAATTATCTAGCTAGTAGCTACTTTATCTCTTTATCTCTTATACTAATCAATTTTTCTTGCCTTTTTCTTAAGAAAGTTCACAAGTCTGTGAGGTCTACAAACCATTGCAAGACCCATTAGTTTCCTGCTGCAGTGAGATTGTTGGCATGAATGAAGAGAATCCATCTTTGAGAGAAAAACTATCATTAGCTGCAAAAGGACTCATCTCAAAAGTATTCCCGAAGCCTCGGAGAGCTTGGTTACCAACCGGATGCTTGGTATGTATTTCAGACCTTCTGCTACTTAGTAAGATTATAAACTACTGTTGTCCCGTTAATGTTGGATGCTAGTGTATGTGCCAGCTTACATCCAGAGTTTTTTTTACCTTAACGCAGAAACTACTGGATACTTTGCATCAAGCTTTGCCAAGTATGTCCCTTATTGCTTCAGACTTCAGTTATCTTCCTGATGTTAGCATACCTGGCGATAGAGCTCCATTGGTTTCTTCAAAGGTGATTGATTTATTATTTCAGTTTTATGACTATTTGGTGCATTCCAGTAAGGCAATAACCAGTGTCAGTAATATCAACTGAGAATGGTAGAAACCATGTTTTCCAGTCATATGTTGATCATGCAATTACCAGCATATTTGATGTGAAGATCATGCGCTCACTTTCAAATGTCTCATTCATCTTGTTTCCTTCTTGTAGAAGGATGGGAAAACTTTGGATCATCCCAACTATCTTGATGCACAGGTTTGTCATTTCCACTTTATTCACACGTTCGATTACGAGCTGTTATGTCGTAGGCAGACAATCTATTCCTCTTACTGGAGTAGCCGTGTAAATCGTCTTGAAAAGAGAACCAAGAATAAAAATAGAAAACAAGCCCTGATGTAGTTTGGTGCATCTTTTTAATACAACTTTTGCGCCGTATATCAGTAATCTTGGTTATGCCACCTGCCACTCTTTCAGGGCGATGCAGATATCTTCTTCCCAACCGATTTCTTGCTGTTGGAGCAGATCGACCACCACTGCTCTGGTTTCTCGAAAGACCAGATGAATCGTGGTGCATTTAAACCTGTGAAGAGTAGGAGAACAATCATAGTAAGTTCAGCTTGCACGTACCAATTTCCTCCCTTTGCGGCACAGCTCACTTTGTGCCGAATTCGAATTTAGTTAATATATTTGTTTAACTTCAGTACTGAAGAGTAAGTTGCTATTCGACGTTTTTTCCAGCTTGATTCGGCTGCCTTTATGGAGGAGTTTGGGCTGCCACTGAAGACGAGGACCAAAGATGGATACAATCCACTTCTTGATGATTTCAGGAACACAAAGTTCTATCTCAGTGTGCCTACCCACAACAAGTAGTAGTCCAGCATGCCTGCGTCGCTTCTTCTGTTTGCCATGAGGCGCTGCATTAGACGCCAGTGAATACCTAATATGCAACTCAGTAATCAATTTGTCAGAACAGGTTATTTATGTTTTTTTTCCTGTAGAAGACCGAAATTCTTAGGTTGGTCAAATTTGAGGTCACAGTTCAACTTCAGGCATGCTGCCACCTTTTCTATGTTTGATGATTGATGGCACAGAAGTGAATAATACCATTTGAGGCCACAGTTCAATTCACTTACAATCTGTACTCCCTCTGTTTCATATTATAATCGTGTGTATATAGTTGCATTTTAGTGTATAATTGCATTTTTGTATGCTTGTTTCATTTCAATCCATATTGAAATATCCAAAACGTCTATAATTCGGAACTACTCAAGAAATATCCAAAACGTCTATAATTCAGAACTACTCAAGGATTCTTCTATGCTTCTGTTAACATTGAAAATAAAAGTAAACATATGGAGTTTGGAAAGAAAAGAAAAATGCCTTTGGTACAACCGTACAACAATTGCTGAGTAACAGCTTTTACATATCCACCCCCAACCCATAGCGACAAAATATAAGATGGGAGGACATGATTCTTGGAGGCTATTCTGTTTACTGTCCAATACAACGTTGTATAGCTCCAACATTTTCGTTTCATCTTCTGTAGAAAGAAAAAAGAATGGTTACATCAAATGGCTCCAATATACAACTTCTCACGATGCTATGACCAAAACCGGGCAAAAAAAATTATGTAAATGAAGAGACATTCTGTATACTAAAGCTTCATTTTCGCTAGTGGAGTTTGCTGGTGCGACGCTTTGGCCCTCCAGGGAAGAGCTTCATTATCCAGCCAAGCACCCTTTCGACAACCTAGACAAAGGAAGTATCATATGTCAGGCACGTATAGATAAACTGTTCAGAGCATTTCTGGATGCAACCCAAAGGTATAGTTCATATAACTGGCACACCGAATGCATGTTAAGATGAAGAAAGCTCTCAAAGATCTACAATTAGCTCTGCTGGTAGGAAATACCTCGTCCCCTTCATCAGCATACATTGTTGCATCATTGAAGTGTGTGTCGACCTGTCTTGCAAGGACATTCTCATTGGCCATCCTTTCAGAAGTCAATAGCTCAAGTCTCTGTGTCTGAGTCTCCAGCTTTTGTGTTAGATCCCTGTTCAGCTCCTTCAAGACAAAAGAGTAACTTGCATAAGATTGCTGCACTGTAACCGAAGTAATACAAGTGTATCTTGACTGATAAGTCTACCAGTAAATAGGGTTTCTAAGTACAAAAGCCTGTCGCAGAAGTGCCTAGGGCTTAATCATCTCATATGGTACAGGCATCTTATCAATATCGGTCGGGGAAGAAGAGCCCTGGACAAAATTAACCGAAACAAATGTGCTGCGTAAGAATACCTTCAGCTTGGAGCAGTTGGATGACTCGATTCTCAGTGCCCGCATTAGCTCTTCTCTCTCCACTGCTAACTGCAAAGCAAAAGATAATAACATAAGAGTGGTTAAATTTTGGGTCCAAAATCAAGTTAAGGTTGTTTGGGAACAACTCGTTGATGTGAGAAAGTAGCCCTAGAAACTCAAAGAGATTACCTCCGACATCAAGGAGTTGATGTTGTCAATCATTCTGAGCTGATCGTCTGGAATGCTAGAAGATGCCTCTCCGAAGGAAGGAAAATCAGACATATTATTAAACTGTGAAACAGATGTTCCAACATCTTGTAATGGGTCACTGGTACTGGTCGGTGTTTGTGAAGAGCTGCTTTCCCCTGTATCTGAACAAATATATTTGGCGTTAGGCAGAAAGGTAGTCGGCGTGTATGGGCTGGGCAAGCAAAGATGGATTGTAATACCGCACCTAAATCCTCCGTCGCAGTTGATGCATCTCTTTTGTCGACTGATGGTTTTTCTATGACATTTACCTTCTCACTCACAGGAATGTTTCTCAATTTAGAGTGTAGGAGCTTCTTTTCTGTCCAAACATATGGATATTAATGTCAAATGGTGGTAACAATGGCATGTATAGGTCATGTCTACACGCTACCTGTCTTATTCCAAAAACACCAATATCTAGTTTTACTTTCATTATTAGATAGTGAAACAAAGTGCCACAAGGGTGAATGAGGCTAAAATACACAAGTTACAAAGTGATTTTCTAGGACTGACCAAGATCGGAAAGTTTAATGGAAAACGTGTTGTTTGTATGTGCTAAACTAAAGTACACATCTATATACCTTCTTGAAGAGCCTCAACAGTAGATTGAAGATGTTGACGTTCCTTCTCCAGACTAGAAACTTTGCGTCTGTGTATATATAGTAAGAGAAAAATGAAGGAAAATAATCAGTATCGTTAGCTAGTTCCATCCTTTGGCAAGTTAACATATGATTCTCATGTTTATTAGCACAGCAATTTCAAGCATCCATGTTTTTTCTTTAGGTAACCATGAAAAACAAGAGAGCTCTCCCACCGTATCCTTGAAAGGTGCATTCATAAAATTGCAACATGGGGATTAGCAAAACAAAATAGCTCAAAACTCACTTGTAGGAAGAAATCTCTGAATTTAAACCCTCCACTTCCTTTTCAAGTTTCAACTCATTTGACCTCAGTTTAAGAGCCTGCAGAATTGACAGATGCATCAAAATTGGTAGCCGCTGAAGCTAACAATGCTCATGTTGATGTTGTGGGCGGAGGATGCAGCCCATGACCAAGCCGGCAGAACAGAAGATCACAGCACTAGTGTGGAAAGCAATAGTCGTGCCTATATCTTAGTTATAGCCTTATAGGAAAGCTATCAAGTAGTATAGATAGTTATGTTACGGATAGTTTAGATGGTTTGTTATTTCCAACTCTATATGCCCTATAGGCTGAGCACTGTATTCAAAATATTGAAGCAACGAGAAATCAATCTCGCCCCAAGTTTGTCTACCTCACCCATGATCTAATCCCATCACCTACCAAGCCAACTCCACCTGGCCATCTTCCTGGTGGTGTTTACCCAGTTCTGCACCTTGGTACAGTACAGAACGGTCCAACTCTGGCTAAATGCTGGAAACAACCTTGCTACAATGAACATAAAACTAAACAGGTATACTGAGGCCAGATAGCATATGGAGTTACTTAATTTTTTTTACCACAATATATCTGATAGTTATGAACTACAGGGGTATCACATACTCAAAACAACTCATTTTCTCAAACAGCATCAACCATTGTATCCTCCTTAGAGGGCAGGTCGATTTGCAAGATTAAATAGCTAATGCACAGGAAGCAATCGAGGAGATAGAAAGGCACCTTATCTTCCAATAGAATGACTTCTGCTGCGAGTACTTTGCCCCTCTCATCTGCAGCATTGCATTCTAGTTGGGCATTGGCATATTCCGATCTGATGGTCTCAAGTGCCAGCTGTTGTGCCAATAGAGTTAGAAAGAAACACAAGGTAGCATGTGAAATTTAAAGGCTTCAAAGGGGAAGAAAACATGTTCATAACAAATATAATATTCAAATTAATATGGGAGTTGCACTACACTAGCATTGATCACATAGATGATCCATACACGACCAGATCAATAAGTCAAACATAGCAAAAGCAACATCAGCATTTAGTGAGCCCTACAACTGAGAACACTTTCAAATATTCACATATTTCGAATGCTAGAAATGACGGAAGAAACCTAACCAGTTGAGCTTGAATTTCATCCTGCAACCTCTCCATGTCAGAGGTCAACTGGCTGATAACGTGTGCCTGATATTTGCAGATGGAAAAAACAATGCATAAAGTTAAAACCAATTAAAAATGAGTAGAACAAAATGACAGTAAGTATTTATTCATGCTTACTGTCATTCTCATTCATGGAAGAATTCGATGATCTACTGATCGATCTTGCTATTTTTATCATTTAAAACCTGGGGATGTGACTTCAATTTTTTGTCTTGTCTACACTATGTCTTGTGTCCCATTTTTACAGGTATATCTTGTGAAAATACTCACTAAGAAATCAGAATCAAACTAAAATTGAGCTTCATAACAGAGTAGATGAGAATTAGTAGGCAACCACTTTGCTGACATGTTGTGCTAGTTTAACTTAAGGTACCTTAACGAGGCGGAACACTGAGACAGCAAAACACAAAATTTTGAAATTAAGTTTACTATGCCCTATCAGAAGCTAGTAACTGAATTATGTGAACATTCCAACTTCTTGTTACTACTATGATGTGAAAATATCTCGCTATTATGGATTTTTTTGGTAATTATTGATGAATTTTTTCATCAACTGATGATACCATATCCACCTCCCACTGATTGCAAGAAAACCTCCATGGAAACTTCTGTGGATGTGCACATACCTGTTGGTTGAATTTATCTGTCAATGCTGAGTTATCCGTTGCCAAATTTTGGGCTAGTTCTTGAGATTTCTCTAAAGTCCTTTGTAACGAAAACTTCTCTGTTGTCAAATCTTCAATGAGCTGGTAACCAAACCAGAGCAGCTATGAGCATTATGTTGAAGGGCCTAAATAACAAAATGTGCATGCTAAATTGCTAATTGCAAAAGAAGTACTGTCACAGCACATCAAATTATGACTGTGTTGGTCAGAAATCTGGACTGATGAAAAACAAAAATAAACAATTACAACGCGACAGAACGCTAACAAAGAAGCAATTGCATCTGAGGAGCCAAGCGTATATGTGGTAACAGAACCTTTTGGAGTCTTGACAAACAATCAGTGGAAAGATAATCTGCGGTGCAACCTCTGGGTTACGTACAGACAGCAACTATACCAACAGTTAATTTAGTCACAACTTGACATTTTTTGTTTGCAACTAGTTCTGGGTGTAACTGGCATTAAATCTAATAGCGCTAAGTTAACATCTACTTTTGCATAAATCAGGCTACTCTTCATATTATATGCCTTCTGTAAAATTTGCTACGGCAATGCTGGTTCATATAATCAAGGAAAACAAAGTTAACAAATAGATAGTGGTTGGCATTCATCACCTGCTCTAGTGATGCAAAACCGTCATCTTTCTCATGACTTGTGAAATCTTGGAACATTTGATTACCATACTGCAGACTTTTTTCATCTTTGGAAGGCAAGGAATCAGGAAGTATGGAATTGCCATATGGCCCCTTTTCACTATTATACTCTTGTCTCCCTGCTATAACAGAATTATCCACAACATTGTTTTGTGTGGATTGTTGGCTTGGCTGCTGAACAGAAGAACTCTCGGAATTTGAACTGCTGAATAGCTTATTGCTTGCTTTCGAAGGTTCAACGTACGGGGCTTCTGCTGGAAGAGCTCTTTGTACCCCAATAGAATCAAGAAAAGATGGCCGAGATCGATTGTATGCAGTTGGATAAGCAGTTGACAGAAAAGGATCCTGTTTATCAAAATTAGCAGATGTGGAATTTAATGCATTCCGAAGCATTCCAATATTTGCATCATGATCTAAACCATCAGCGACCTTAGAACTACTAAAGATACTGCCATAGTCCCGGTTGCTGGTATATGCAGAGTGCCCTGCTTGGGAAGAGTCTTTGGAGGTAGCTGCACAAAGGGAAGAAACAAAGGTTAAATGATCTGCATAGTCAAGGCAGTCATTAGGCATTGTAGCCAACACATATGAAAATAGAGCTTCAATCTTACCTCGTGAGCGGCCGAAGATATCATTTTCTGGGGAGTAATCCTGAGAGAAAGTGCTTTCAGACTTCCCAAGAAGGTTGCCGGATGAAAATGAACTGGATTGCTCGATACCATGTATTTGACTCAACGAAGAATTTCCTCCCCATTTTGACAAGACCTCGGTAGACTGGGAACCACTGTCAGTGTTTCCAAATGCACTTAATTTAGATGTTAAAGGGGCATCCTTGTCAGGACTGAGCTCTACCCTTTTATGGGCAGTATCGCCTCTCCAATCGTCGTGATGCCCATTAACTAGATCGGAAAAGCTCAAGTTTCCATAAAACTTGCTCCCTCCATCATCAACAGCATCTTGGAGGGGCGCAACAGTACTAACATTAGCTGATGCATCTGCAACGACAGGACCATTCGACAGAAATCCGGTGACTCTGGAAGAAGTGGTTGGGCCATTCTCATAGGAAGCAGATGGCGCAGATGATGTGCTTGGTGTGCTCGAGTCCAAAGCAGACACCAAACCCTCTCCGGTGTTACCATTATTGGAATTTGGCAGGGGGTTCTCCACTACGCTGGGAACCACAGGCGCTGCCTGGTCTACTACAGCGGCGGTGGCCTTCTTCGCGGCCTTCTTCTTCTTCTTACGGAACTCCTCCAGCTGGTTCAGAAAACAGGACAGTATCATTCCAGAGCCAAGCTCTACTCAAAATTGTGCTGAATTAGCATTCAAGGTAAATCGAGGCCTAAATACATGGTTTCAGCATGAGGGTGGCATGATGGGAGGCGAATCCGGTGCCATTTGGCGTCTCTAGGATGAGCTAAAACGATTGCTTGAACTACAATCGTAATGCTAGCTTGCTAAGCAATGCAGCACATCCAATTTCTCCTGTTCCGTCGGGCGTGACGGGGCCAAAATGGTGTTGATTATCAAGCAATTGGTGGCGACCGACGGCTACGCAAGCAAGCCAACGACAAGAACCTACCGCTTTCTTCCCGGCCTGGCGACTCGCCTCGCGCGAGGACGCGACGTCGGTGGAGGCCGACGCCGACGCCATGGGCACCCGGCTCCTCCCGCCCCAAACCGAATCTCGGCGAGATCTCCCTGCCCGGAACCGCCCGCGGCCGGCCGGTCCAGCCGCCGCCGCCGATGGCGATCGGGCCCGCCGGGGGAGGGGCGAGATCTGGCAGGCGACGGGATCGGGGAGGGAGGGGAGGGATTCGGGGGGATTCGCGCTTCCGCCCCGGCCCCCGAAGTAATTTTCGGGCGTCGGCCTCGCCTTCCCCCTTCTCTTATTTTTGGTGCGTGCTTCGTGCCTCTACCCTCCCACCTCGTGGCCGGTCTCTGTGGAGTCCGACCATTTTTACTTTCTTTTTCCTCGGGTCGCTGCTGCACTGCTGCTGTTGGTTGCGTCGTCGCGGTCGCACGGCTGTTTGCTGGTGGTTTGAGTTTCTTCTCGGCGACTGCTCGCTCGCTCGTCGGGTTCGGTTTGGGCTCGTCGGGGGTGATCCGACGGCTCAGCTGTCCACCACATGGCAAGCATGGTGTGCAGACGTGGCTCAGCTCACTACTTTCTTCTTCTTTTTTGTTGGCAGTTGGCACCGTGTTACTCCGATGCCTTTTTTTCCGCGAATAAGTAAAGCTTGCGTATTATTTATGGATAGGTAGAGAGAAATACAAGGTCAATGTGTTACATTTAGATACGTACGCGAAGCAACGGCGTCGGTAGAAGAATAGGACCGCCCAACCCTAGAAAACCAACTATGTTATTTAGCCCAATGGCTCTGGCACAAGCCCACAGACGCGCCTTGTGACGGATTGTCTCGGTGAGTTGGTTGACGGAGAGGCACAAGCCACTGAAAATGCAGCCATTTCTATACTTCCAGAGCTCCAAGTCATGAGCAAGACGAGGGAGTTGAATCCTTTGCGTGCGCAAGCAGGGGCGAGAGCGCTGGAGTGCTCCGATCGGTCCACGAAATCGTTTCTAGAGCTTGGCGGGGGAATCGGCAGCCTGCACCAAGAAAGCACGTCGAACCAGATTTGACGCGAGAATGAGCAGCGAGCGAGAAGATGCTGCATGCATTTCGGTTCTTGATCGCTGAGAAGGCACGGCGTGTGAGATGTTGTGGCGCGCGAGCCTAGCCGTAGTCCAACATCGGTCGAGAAGAGCGAGCCATAGGAGAATCTTGACGCGAAGTGGCACCCATGCCTTCTAGATCAAGCGCCAATAGGGATCAGGAACGAAGCCAACGAACAACTGCTCGTAGCAGGATTTGGCAGTGTATTGGCCTGAGGAAGTCCAACGCTAGTGTATCTCATTGGTGGAGTCAGAGAGTTGGATTTTCCGCACCTGCTGCCAGAGGTCCACGTACTGTACCATCACCATGGGACCAACGGCGCCTTGAATGTCATGTACCCATGTCCGTTGATGCAGCCCGTCACACACCATGCGAGTCTTTCGACAGTGTCGCGGGATAAGATCGAATAAAAGGGGAGCAATTTCCGCAGTTGGTTGCCCGTTGATCCAAGGATCAGTCCAGAAACGGCATCGGAAGCTAGCTACCGCTCAGGCCTCGCCACCCCATCATACTCCCACCACTGGTCAGGCCATCCCTCTACTCACTCGCACCTTCTGTAATCCTTTGGCAACGGCAGCCTCACCCCATAGCCTAACCAGTCAACCCTTGTACTCCCCTCTGCCTAGGACTCCACTGTTCCCTTAAATCACTAATAGACGGGCTTGATAAATTTTAGGATATGTGTAATGACTCTATGTATTGATGTACTTTACGTCATTCCAACTGCAGTTGTTGTACAAACTTTGTTAGCTAACCTTACGCTTCTCCCTCCTTGGCATGGGCCGAGGAGTGCTTCCTACTTCTGATCCGAACAAGCGGACCAGGTATTTCGGAAAGCAAGGCAATCCGGCTATGGGGCTCGAAAAACAAAGTGAACCGGTGCGTATGTTATATTACGTTTAGGCGTAAGAAACATCTTCCAAGAAAAATAGTTTCCCCAACGGTTCCTTTTCTTATGTGATCATGTGTGATCATGACGATCCGCCTGATCAAGCGAAGTATATATATAGCCGAGGTGGGCATAAAGCCCCCGGTTACTTTCATTTATAAATGAGGACTCCTTTTTCCATCGTTACAAACCAACTATTTTCTTAAGAACGCTAGTAATGTCTGCTAGACTACGTCGGTATTTCTTCAAAGAGGAAGGGATGATGCAGCACAATGACGGTAGGTGTTTCCCTTAGTGATGAGACCAAGGTTATCGAACCAGTAGGAGAACCAAGCAACACTACATAAACAACACCTGCACACAAATAACAAATACTCGCAACCCGACGTGTTAAAGGGGTTGTCAATCCCTTTCGGGTAACGGCACCAGAAATTGGCAAACAGACGTGAGAGAGTTGTAATAAATTGATAGATCGAATGCGAAATAAAATAAATTGCAGCAAGCTATTTTTATATTTTTGGTTTAATAGATCTGAAAATAAAATAAAGGAAAATAGATTGCAAAGGCAAACATATTAATGAAGAGACACGGGGGCCATAGGTTTCACAAGTGGCTTCTCTTGTGAAAAATAGCAAACGATGGGTAAACGAATTACTGTTGAGCAATTGATAGAACTTCAAATAATCATGACGATATCCAGGTAATGATCATTATATAGGCATCACGTCCAAGATTAGTAGACCGACTCCTGTCTGCATCTACTACTATTACTCCACACATCGACCGCTATCCAGTATGCATCTAGTGTATTAAGTTCCTAGAGAAACGGAGTAATGCAATAAGAACGATGACATGATGTAGACAAGATCTATTTATGTAAAAATAGACCCCATCTTGTTATCCTTAATGGCAACGATACATACGTGTCGGTTCCCCTTCTGTCACTGGGATCAAGCACCGTAAGATCGAACCCATCACAAAGCACCTCTTCCTATTGCAAGATAAATAGATCAAGTTGGCCAAACGAAACTCAAATATCGGAGAAGAAATATGAGGCTATAAGCAATCATGCATATAAGAGATCAAAGACTCAAATAACTTTCATGGATAAAAACATAGATCTGATCATAAACTCAAAGTTCATTGCATCCCAACAAACACACCGCAAAAAGAATTACATCATATGGATCTCCAAGAGACCATTGTATTGAGAATCAAACGAGAGAGAGGAAGCCATCTAGCTACTAACTACGGACCCGTAGTGTTGGGGAACGTAGCATGCAATTTCAAAAAAAAATCCTACGATCACGCAAGATCTATTTAGGAGATGCATAAAAATGAGAGGGGGAGAGTGTGTCCACGTACCCTCGTAGACCGAAAGCGGAAGCATTAGCTTAACGCGGTTGATGTAGTCGAACGTCTTCTCGATTCAACCAATCAAGCACCGAACGTATGACACCTTCGATTTCTGCACACGTTCAACTCGATGACGTCCCTCAAACTCTTGATCCAGCAAAGTGTCGAGGGAGAGTTTCTTCAGCACGACGGTGTGGTGACGGTGATGGTGAAGTGATTCGTGCAGGGCTTCGCCTAAGCACTACAACAATATGACCGGAGGAGTAAACGGTGGAGGAGGGCACCGCACACGGCTAAGAACAATTGATGTCCCTTAGAGGTGCCCCTGCCCCCGTATATAAATGAGGGAGAGGGGAGGAGGCCGGCCTAGGGGGCGCGCCAAGTGGGGGGAATCCCACTTGGACTCCTAGTCCTATTCGCCCCCCTTCCTTTTATCGGAGGAGGAAAGGGGGAAGGAGAGGGAGAAGGAAAGGGCGGCCGTGCCCCCTCCCCTTGTCCAATTCGGACTCCCATGGGGGGCACCCCCTTTGTGGGCTGCCTGTTGGAAATATGCCCTAGAGGCAATAATAAATTGATTATTATTATATTTCCTTGTTCATGATAATCGTTTATTATCCATGCTATAATTGTATTGATAGGAAACTCAGATAAATGTGTGGATACATAGACAACACCATGTCCCTAGTAAGCCTCTAATTGACTAGCTCGTTGATCAATAGATGGTTACAGTTTCCTGACCATGGACATTGGATGTCGTTGATAACGGGATCACATCATTAGGAGAATGATGTGATGGACAAGACCCAATCCTAAGCCTAGCACAAAGATCGTGTAGTTCGTATGCTAAAGCTTTTCTAATGTCAAGTATCATTTCCTTAGACCATGAGATTGTGCAACTCCCGGACATCGTAGGAATGCTTTGGGTGTGCCAAACGTCACAACGTAACTGGGTGGCTATAAAGGTACACTACAGGTATCTCCGAAAGTGTCTGTTGGGTTGGCACGAATCGAGACTGGGATTTGTCACTCCGTGTGACGGAGAGGTATCTCTAGGCCCACTCGGTAGGACATCATCATATGCGCAATGTGACCAAGGAGTTGATCACGGGATGATGTGTTACGGAACGAGTAAAGAGACTTGCCGGTAACGAGATTGAACAAGGTATCGGTATACCGACGATCGAATCTCGGGCAAGTATCGTACCGATAGACAAAGGGAATTGCATACGGGATTGATTAAGTCCTTGACATCGTGGTTCATCCGATGAGATCATCGTGGAACATGTGGGAGCCAACATGGGTATCCAGATCCCGCTGTTGGTTATTGACCGGAGAACGTCTCGGTCATGTCTGCATGTCTCCCGAACCCGTAGGGTCTACACACTTAAGGTTCGATAACGCTAGGGTTATAAAGGAAGTTTGTATGTGGTTACCGAATGTTGTTCGGAGTCCCGGATGAGATCCCGGATGTCACGAGGAGTTCCGGAATGGTCCGGAGGTAAAGATTTATATATGGGAAGTCCTGTTTTGGTCACTGGAAAAGTTTCGGGGTTTATCGGTAACGTACCGGGACCACCGGGAGGGTCCCGGGGGTCCACCAAGTGGGGCCACCTGCCCCCGGGGGGGGGGGGGCACATGGGCTGTAGGGAGTGCTCCTTGGCCTACATGGGCCAAGGGCACCAGCCCCACTAAGGCCCATGCGCCTGGAAGGGGAGAGGGGGCAAACCCTAAGGGCATATGGGCCCTAAGGCCCATACACCCTGCGCCTCCCTCTCCTCCCCCCTCTTGGCCGCCACCCCTTGGCCATCTAGGGCTGCCGCCCCCCATAGGGGTGGGAACCCTAGAGGGGGCGCAGCCCCTCCCCTTCCCCTATATATATGAGGCCTAGGGGGCTGCCCATAACACACGTGATTCAATCTCTCGTTGGTGCAGCCCTGCGTCTCTTCTTCCTCCTCTTCTGCGGTGCTTGGCGAAGCCCTGCAGGATAGCCACGCTCCTCCATCACCACCACGCCATTGTGCTGCTGCTGGATGGAGTCTTCCTCAACCTCTCCCTCTCTCCTTGCTGGATCGAGGCATGGGAGACGTCACCGGGCTGTACGTGTGTTGAACGCGGAGGTGCCGTCCGTTCGGCACTAGGATCATCGGTGATTTGGATCACGACAAGTACGACTCCATCAACCCCGTTCACTTGAACGCTTCCGCTTAGCGATCTACAAGGGTATGTAGATGCAACTCTCCCTCCCCTCGTTGCTGGTCTCTCCATAGATAGATCTTGGTGACACGTAGGAAAATTTTGAATTTCTGCTACGTTCCCCATCAGTGGCATCATGAGCTAGGTCTATTGCGTAGATTCTATGCACGAGTAGAACACAAAGTAGTTGTGGGCATTGATTTTGTTCAATATGCTTGCCGTTACTAGTCTTATCTTGATTCGGCGGCATCGTGGGATGAAGCGGCCCGGACCAACCTTACACGTACTCTTACGTGAGACCGGTTCCACCGACAAACATGCACTAGTTGCATAAGGTGGCTGGCGGGTGTCTGTCTCTCCCACTTTAGTCAGATCGGATTCGATGAAAAGGGTCCTTATGAAGGGTAAATAGCAATTGGCATATCACGTTGTGGTCTTTGCGTAGGTAAGAAACGTTCTTGCTAGAAACCCATAGCAGCCACGTGAAACATGCAAACAACAATTAGAGGACGTCTAACTTGTTTTTGCAGGGTATGCTATGTGATGTGATATGGCCAAAAGGATGTATGAATGATATATGTGATGTATGAGATTGATCATGTTCTTGTAATAGGAATCACGACTTGCATGTCGATGAGTATGACAACCGGCAGGAGCCATAGGAGTTGTCTTAATTTATGACCTGCGTGTCAACATAAACATCATGTAATTACTTTACTTTATTGCTAACCATTAGCTGTAGTAGTAGAAGTAATAGATGACGTGACAACTTCAAGAAGACACGGTGATGGAGATCATGGTGTCATGCCGGTGACGATGATGATCATGGAGCCCCGAAGATGGAGATCAAAAGGAGCAAAGTGATGATGGCCATATCATGTCACCTTTTGATTGCATGTGATGTTTATCATGTTTTTGCATCTTGTTTACTTAGAACGACGGTAGTAAATAAGATGATCCCTCATAAACAATTTCAAGAATGTGTTCTCCCCTAACTGTGCACCGTTGCTAAAGTTCGTCGTTTCGAAGCACCACGTGATGATCAGGTGTGATAGATCCTTACGTTCACATACAACGGGTGTAAGACAGTTTTACACATGCAAAACACTTAGGGTTAACTTGACGAGCCTAGCATGTACAGACATGGCCTCGGAACACAGAAGACCGAAAGGTCGAGCATGAGTCGTATAGAAGATACGATCAACATGAAGATGTTCACCGACGTTGACTAGTCCGTCTCACGTGATGATCGGACACGGCCTAGTTGACTCGGATCATGTAATCACTTAGATGACTAGAGGGATGTCTATCTGAGTGGGAGTTCATAAGATGAACTTAATTATGCTGAACATAGTCAAAAGGATTTTGCAAATTATGTCGTAGCTCACGCTATAGTTCTACTATTTAGATATGTTCCTAGAGAAAAATTAGTTGAAAGTTGATAGTAGCAATTATGCGGACTAGGTCCGTAAACTGAGGATTGTCCTCATTGCTTCTTAGAAGGCTTATGTCCTTAATGCACCGCTCAGTGTGCTGAACCTCGAACGTCGTCTGTAGATGTTGCGAACATCTGACATACACGTTTTGATAACTACATGATAGTTCAGTTAAACGGTTTAGAGTTGAGGCACCAAAGACAGTTTTGAAACGTTGCGAAACATATGAGATGTTTTAAGGGCTGAAATTGGGATTTCAGACTTGTGCCCACGTCAAGAGGTATAAGACCTCCGACGATTTTCTTAGCCTACAAACTAAGGAGAAAAGCTCAATTGTTGAGCTTGTGCTCGATTGTCTGAGTACAACAATCATTTGAATCGAGTGGGAGTTGATCTTCCAAATGAGATAGTGATGTTTCTCCGAAGTCATTACCACCAAGCTGCTAGAGCTTCGTGATGAACTATAATATATCAGGGACATATATGATGATCCTTGAGATATTCGCGATGTTTGACACCACAAAAGTAGAAATCAAGAAGGAGCATCAATTGTTGATGGTTGGTGAGACCACTAGTTTCAAGAAGGGCAAGGGCAAGAAGGGATACTTCATGAAACGGCAATTCAGCTGCTGCTCTAGTGAAGAAACCCAAGGTTGAACCCAAACCCGAGACTAAGTGCTTCTGTAATAAGGGGAACAACCACTGGAGCAGAATTACCCTAGATACTTGGTAGATGAGAAGGCTTGTAAGGTCGATAGAAGTATATTGGATATACATTGTGTTGATGTGTACTTTACTAGTACTCCTAGTAGCACCAGGGTATTAGATACCGGTTCGGTTGCTAAGTGTTAGTAACTCAAAATAAAAGCTACGGAATAAACGGAGACTAGCTAAAGGTGAGATAACGATATGTGTTGGAAGTATTTCCAAGGTTGATCAAATATCGTACGCTCCCTCTACCATCGAGATTGGTGTTTGCGTTGAGCATAGACATGATTGGATTATGTCTATCGCAATACGGTTATTCATTTAAGGAGAATAATGGTTACTCTGTTTATTTGAATAATACCTTCAATGGTCTTATGCCTAAAATGAATGGTTCATTGAATCTCGATCGTAGTGATACACATGTTCATGCCAAAAGATATAAGATAGTAATGATAGTACCACCCACTTGTGGCACTGCCACGTAAGTCATATCGGTATAAAACGCATGAAGAAGCTCCATGTTGATGGATCTTTGGGCTCACTTGTTTTGAAAAGTTTGAGACATGCGAACCATGTCTATTGGTATATATGCATGAAGAAACTCCATGCAAATGGACCGTTTTGTACTCACTTGATTTTGAATCACTTGAGACATGCAAATCATACCACATGGGCAAGATGACTGAAAGCCTCGGTTTCAGTAAAATGGAACTAGAAAGCAACTTGTTGGAAGCAATACATTTTGATGTGTGCAGTCCAATGAGTGCTGAGGCATGTAGTGGATATCATTATGTTCTTACTTCACAGATGATTTGAGTAGATGTTGAGTATATTTACTTGATGAATCACTAGTCTGAATTATTGAAAGGTTCAAGTAATTTCAGGGTGAAGTTGAAAGATCGCTGTGGCAAGAGGATAAAAGATCTATGATATGATCATAGAGATGAATATCTGAGTTACAAGTTTGGCACAGAATTAAGACATTGTGGAAATTGTTTCACAACTAATACACCTTGGAACACCATAGTGTGATGGTGTGTCCAAACATCATAACTGCACCCTATTGGATATGATGCATACCATGATGTCTCTTATCGAATTACCACAATAGTTTATGGGTTAGGCATTAGAGACAACCACATTCACTTTAAAAAGGGGCACCACGTAATTCCGATGAGGTGACACCGTATGAACTATGGTTTAGAGAAACCTAAGCTGTCATTTCTTAAAAGTTTGGGGCTGCGACGCTTATATGGAAAAGTTTCAGGCTGATAAGCTCGAACCCAAAGCGGATAAATGCATCTTCATAGGACACCCAAAACTGTTGGGTATACCTCCTATCTCAGATTCGAAAGCAATAAGGGATTGTTTCTAGAATCGGGTCCTTTCTCAAGGAAAAGTTTCTCTCGAAAGAATTGAGTGGGAGGATGGTGGATACTTGATGAGGTTATTGAACCGTTACTTCAACTAGTGTATAGCAGGGCACAAAGAGTTGTTCCTGTGGCACCTACACCAATTGAAGTGGAAGCTTATGATATTGATCATGAAACTTCAGATCAAGTCACTACCAAACCTCGTGGGATGACAAGGATGCGTACTACTTCAGAGTGGTACGTAATCCTGTCCTGGAAGTCATGTTGCTGGACAACAATGAACCTACGAGCTATGGAGAAGCGGTGGTGAGCCTGGATTCCGATAAATGGCTCGAGGCCATATAATCCGAGAGAGGATCCATGTATAAAACAAAGTGTAGACTTGGACAGAACAGCTCGATGGTCGTGAGGCTGTTGAGTATAGATGGATTTTAAAAGGAAGACGGACAATGATGGTAAATGTCACCATTAAGAAAGCTCGACTTGTCGTTAAGATGTTTTCGACAAGTTCAAGGAGTTGACTACGATGAGACTTTCTCACCTGTAGCGATGCTAAAAGTCTGTTGGAATTATATTAGCAGTTACTGCACTATTTATGAAATCTTACAGATAGGATGTCAAAACATTGTTTCCTCGATGATTTATGAGGAAAGGTTGTATGTGATACAACCGAAAGGTTTTGTCAATCCTGAAAGATGCTAACAAGTATGCAAAGCTCCAGCAATCCTTCTAAGGACTGGAGTAAGCATCTCGGAGTTGGAATGTATGCCTTGATGATGATCAAAGATTTTGAGTTTATACAAAGTTTATGAGAAACTTGTATTTCCAAAGAAGTGAGTGGGAGCACTATAGAATTTCTGATGAATATATGTTGTTGACATATTGTTGATCAGAAATGATGTAGAATTTCTGGAAAGCATATAGGGTTATTTGGAAAGTGTTTTTCAATGGAAAGCCTGGAATAAGCTACTTGAACATTGAGCATAAAGATCTATAAGGATAGATCAAAACGCTTAATGGTACTTTCAAATGAGCACATACCTTGACATGATCTTGAAAGTGTTCAAGATGGATCAGTCAAAGAAGGAGTTCTTGCCTGAGTTGTAAGGTATGAAGTTAAGACTTAAAGCTCGACCACGGCAGAATAGAAAGGACGAAGGTCGTCCCCTATGCTTAAGACATAGGCTCTACAGTATGCTATGCTGAGTACCGCACCTGAAGTGTGCCTTGCCATGAGTCAGTCAAGGGGTACAAGAGTGATCCAAGAATGGATCACAGTACAGCGGTCAAAGTTATCCTTAGTAACTAGTGGACTAAGGAATTTTTCTCGATTATGGAGGTGGTAAAGGAGTTCGTCGTAAAGGGTTACGTCGATGCAAGCTTAACACCTATCCGGATAGCTCCGATAGAGATACCGGATACGTATAATGGAGCAACAATTTAGAATAACTCCAAGTAGAACAATTATTTGGAATAGCTCCAAATAGAACATGGTAGCTACATCTAGGAGATGACATAGAGATTTGTAAAGCACACACGGATCTGAAAGGTTCAGACCCGTTGACTAAAACCTCTCTCACAAGCAACATGATCAAACCTAGAACTCATTGAGTGTTAATCACATAAGTGATGTGAACTAGACTACTGACTCTAGTAAACTCTTGGGTGTTAGTCACATGGCGATGTGACCTGTGAGTGTTAATCACATGGCGATGTGAACTAGATTATTGACTCTAGTGCAAGTGGGAGCCTGTTGGAAATATGCCCTAGAGGCAATAATAAATTGATTATTATTATATTTCCTTGTTCATGATAATCGTTTATTATCCATGCTATAATTGTATTGATAGGAAACTCAGATACATGTGTGGATACATAGACAACACCATGTCCCTAGTAAGCCTCTAGTTGACTAGCTCGTTGATCAATAGATGGTTACGGTTTCCTGACCATGGACATTGGATGTCGTTGATAACGGGATCACATCATTAGGAGAATGATGTGATGGACAAGACCCAATCCTAAGCCTAGCACAAAGATCGTGTAGTTCGTATGCTAAAGCTTTTCTAATGTCAAGTATCATTTCCTTAGACCATGAGATTGTGCAACTCCCGGACACCGTAGGAATGCTTTGGGTGTGCCAAACGTCACAACGTAACTGGGTGGCTATAAAGGTACACTACAGGTATCTCCGAAAGTGTCTGTTGGGTTGGCACGAATCGAGACTGGGATTTGTCACTCCGTGTGACGGAGAGGTATCTCTGGGCCCACTCGGTAGGACATCATCATATGCGCAATGTGACCAAGGAGTTGATCATGGGATGATGTGTTACGGAACGAGTAAAGAGACTTGCCGGTAACGAGATTGAACAAGGTATCGGTATACCGACGATCGAATCTCGGGCAAGTATCGTACCGATAGACAAAGGGAATTGCATACGGGATTGATTAAGTCCTTGACATCGTGGTTCATCCGATGAGATCATCGTGGAACATGTGGGAGCCAACATGGGTATCCAGATCCCGCTGTTGGTTATTGACCGGAGAACGTCTCGGTCATGTCTGCATGTCCCCCGAACCCGTAGGGTCTACACACTTAAGGTTCGATGACGTTAGGGTTATAAAGGAAGTTTGTATGTGGTTACCGAATGTTGTTCGGAGTCCCGGATGAGATCTCGGACATCACAAGGAGTCCCGGAATGGTCCGGAGGTAAAGATTTATATATGGGAAGTCCTGTTTTGGTCACCGGAAAAGTTTCGGGGTTTATCAGTAACGTACCGGGACCACCGGGAGGGTCCCGGGGGTCCACCAAGTGGGGCCACCTGCCCCGGGGGGCCACATGGGCTGTAGGGAGTGCTCCTTGGCCTACATGGGCCAAGGGCACCAGCCCCACTAAGGCCCATGCGCCTGGAAGGGGAGAGGGGGCAAACCCTAAGGGCATATGGGCCCTAAGGCCCATACACCCTGCGCCTCCCTCTCCTCCCCCCTCTTGGCCGCCACCCCTTGGCCATCTAGGGCTGCCGCCCCCCTAGGGGTGGGAACCCTAGAGGGGGCGCAGCCCCTCCCCTTCCCCTATATATATGAGGCCTAGGGGGCTGCCCATAACACACGTGATTCAATCTCTCGTTGGTGCAGCCCTGCGTTTCTTCTTCCTCCTCTTCTGCGATGCTTGGCGAAGCCCTGCAGGATAGCCACGCTCCTCCATCACCACCACGCCGTTGTGCTGCTGCTGGATGGAGTCTTCCTCAACCTCTCCCTCTCTCCTTGCTGGATCAAGGCATGGGAGACGTCACCGGGCTGTACGTGTGTTGAACGCGGAGGTGCCGTCCGTTCGGCACTAGGATCATCGGTGATTTGGATCACGACGAGTACGACTCCATCAACCCCGTTCACTTGAACGCTTCCGCTTAGCGATCTACAAGGGTATGTAGATGCAACTCTCCCTCCCCTCGTTGCTGGTCTCTCCATAGATAGATCTTGGTGACACGTAGGAAAATTTTGAATTTCTGCTACGTTCCCCATCACTGCCTTGCCTCTCCCCTATGGTGCATGTGGCCCATTACTTCCCCCCCCCGGGGGGGGGGGGGGTTCCGGTAACCTCCCGGTACTCCGATAAATACCTGAAACACTCCGGAACCATTCCGGTGTCCGAATACTATCGTCCAATATATCAATCTTTACCTCTCGACCATTTCGAGACTCCTTGTCATGTCCATGATCTCATCCAGGACTCTAAACGATCTTCGGTCACCAAAAACACATAACTCATAATACAAATCGTCATCAAACGTTAAGCGTGCGGACCCTACGGGTTCGAGAACTGTGTAGACATGACCGAGACACATCTCCGGTCAATAACCAATAGCGGAACCTGGATGCTCATATTGGTTCCTACATATTCCATGCAGATCTTTATCGGTCAAACCGCAATGACAACGTATGTCATTCCATTTGTCAACGGTATGTTACTTGCCCGAGATTCGATCGTCGGTATCTTCATACCTAGTTCAATCTCGTTACCGGCAAGTCTCTTTACTCGTTCCGTAATGCATCATCCTGTAAACTATCTCATTAGTCACATTGCTTGCAAGGCTTATCATGATGTGCATTACTGAGAGGGCCCAGAGATACCTCTCCGATACTCGGAGTGACAAATCCTAATCTCGATCTATGCCAACCCAACAAACACCTTCGGATATACCTGTAGAGCATCTTTATAATCACCCAGTTACGTTGTGACATTTGATAGCACACAAGGTATTCCTCCGGTATTCAAGAGTTGCATAATCTCATAGTCAAAGGAATATGTATAAGTCATGAAGAAAGCAATAACAATAAAACTTAACGATCATTATGCTAAGCTAACGAATGGGTCTTGTCCATCACATCATTATCCTAATGATGATATCCCGTTCATCAAATGACAACACATGTCTATGGTCAGGAAACTTAACCATCTTTGATTAACGAGCTAGTCAAGTAGAGGCATACTAGGGACACTTTGTTTTGTCTATGTATTCACACATGTATCAAGTTTCCGGTTAATACAATTCTAGCATGAATAATAAACATTTACCGTGATATAAGGAAATATAAATAACAACTTTATTATTGCCTCTAGGGCATATTTCCTTCAGTCTCCCACTTGTACTAGAGTCAATAATCTAGATTACATTGTAATGATTCTAACACCCATGGAGTCTTGGTCCTGATCATATTTTGCTCGTGGAAGAGGCTTAGTCAACGGGTCTGCAACATTCAGATCCGTGTGTATCTCTATGTCTCCCTCCTTGACTTGATCACGGATGGACTTGAAGCGTCTCTTGATGTGTTTGGTTCTCTTGTGAAATCTGGATTCCTTCACTAAGGCAATTGCTCCAGTATTGTCACAAAAGATTTTCATTAGACCCGATGCACTAGGTATTACACCTTGCTCGAATATGAACTCCTTCATCCAGACTCCTTCATTTGCTGTTTCCGAAGCAGCTATGTACTCTGCTTCACACGTAGATCCCGCACGACGCTTTGCTTGGAACTGCACCAACTGATAGCTCCATCATTCAATATAAATACGTATCCGGTTTGCGACTTAGAGTCATCCGGATCGGTGTCAAAGCTAGCATCAACGTAACCATTTACGACGAGCTCTTTGTCACCTCCATCAATGAGAAACATATCCTTAGTCCTTTTCAGGTATTTCAGGATGTTCTTGACCACTGCCAATGATCCACTCCTGGATTACTTTGGTACCTCCCTGCTAAACTTATAGCAAGGCACACATCAGGTCTAGTACACAACACTACATACATGATAGAACCTATAGCTGAGGCATAGAGCATGACTTTCATTTTCTCTCTACCTTTTGTAGTGGTCGGGCATTGAGTCTGACTCAACTTCACACCTTGTAACACAGGCAAGAACCCTTTCTTTGACTGATCCATTTTGAACTTCTTCAAAACTTTATCAAGGTATGTGCTTTGTGAAAGTCCAATGAAGCGTCTTGATCTGTCTCTATAGATCTTGATGCCCAACATATAAGCAGCTTCGCCGAGGTCTTTCATTGAAAAATTCTTATTCAAGTATCCCTTTATGCTATCCAGAAATTCTATATCATTTCCAATCAACAATATGTCATCCACATATAGTATTAGAAATGCTACAGAGCTCCCGCTCACTTTCTTGTAAATACAGGCTTCTCCGAAAGTCTGTATAAAATCATATGCTTTGATCACACTATCAAAGCATATATTCCAACTCTGAGACGCTTGCACCAGTCCATAAATGGATCGCTGGAGCTTGCACACTTTGTTAGCACCTTTAGGATCGACAAAACCTTCTGGTTGCATCATATACAACTCTTCTTTAAGAAATCCATTAAGGAATGTAGTTTTGACGTCCATTTGCTAGATTTCATAATCGTAAAATGCGGCAATTGCTAACATGATTCGGACAGACTTAAGCATCGCTACGGGTGAGGTCTCATCGTAGTCAACTCCTTGAACTTGTCGAAAACCTTTTGCAAGCAGCCGAGCTTTGTAGATAGTAACATTACTATCAGCATCAGTCTTCTTCTTGAATATCCATTTATTCTCTATGGCTTTCCGATCATCGGGCAAGTCAACCAAAGTCCACACTTGGTTCTCATACATGGATTCCATCTCAGATTTCATGGCCTCAAGCCATTTCACAGAATCTGGGCTCATCATCGCTTCCTCATAGTTCGTAGGTTCGTCATGGTCTAGTAACATGACTTTCAGAACATGATTACTGTTGGGGAACCTAGTAATTTCAAAAAAATTCCTACGCACACGCAAGATCATGGTGATGCATAGCAACGAGAGGGGAGAGTGTTGTCTACGTACCAACGCAGACCGACTGCGGAAGCGATACACAACGTAGAGGAAGTAATCGTACGTCTTCTTCCCGATCCGACCGATCCAAGCACCGTTACTCCGGCACCTCCGAGTTCTTAGCACACGTTCAGCTCGATGACGATCCTCGGGCTCCGATCCAGCAAAGCGTCGAGGAAGAGTTCCGTCAGCACGACGGCGTGGTGACGATCTTGATGTACTACCGACGTAGGGCTTCGCCTAAGCACTACAACAATATGATCGAGGTGGAATTTGGTGGCAGGGGGCACCGCACACGGCTAAGGAGCGATCTCAAGGATCAACTTGTGTGTCTTGGGGTGTCCCCTGCCCCCGTATATAAAGGATGGAGGGGGGAGGCTGGCCGGCCAAAGGAGGGAGGCGAAGGAGGAGTCCTACTCCTACCGGGAGTAGGACTCCCCCCTCCAATCCTAGTCCAACTAGGATTCCCAAGTGGGAAAGGGAGAGAGGGGGGCCGGCCACCTTCTCCTAGTCCTAATAGGACTAGAGAGAGGGGGGAGGCGTGCAGCCCTATGTGGGCAGCCCTTTCACCTTTCCACTAAGGCCCATGTTGGCCCATTTGGCTCCCGGGGGTTCCGGTAACCCTCCCGGTAATCCGGTAAAATCCCGATTTCACCCGGAACACTTCCGATGTCCAAACATAGGCTTCCAATATATCAATTTTTATGTCTCGACCATTTCGAGACTCCTCGTCATGTCCGTGATCACATCCGGGACTCCGAACTACCTTCGGTACATCAAAATGCATAAACTCATAATAACTGTCATCGTAACGTTAAGCGTGCGGACCCTACGGTTCGAGAACAATGTAGACATGACCGAGACACGTCCCCGGTCAATAACCAATAGCAGGACCTGGATGCCCATATTGGCTCCTACATATTCTACGAAGATCTTTATCGGTCAGACCGCATAACAACATACGTTGTTCCCTTTGTCATCGGTATGTTACTTGCCCGAGATTCGATCGTCGGTATCCAATACCGAGTTCAATCTCGTTACTGGCAAGTCTCTTTACTCGTTTCGTAATACATCATCTCATAACTAACATCTTAGTTATTATGCTTGCAAGGCTTATGTGATGTGTATTACCGAGAGGGCCCAGAGATACCTCTCCGACAATCGGAGTGACAAACCCTAATCTCGAAATACGCCAACCCAACATCCACCATTGGAGACACCTGTAGTACTCCTTTATAATCACCCAGTTACGTTGTGACGTTTGGTAGTACCCAAAGTGTTCCTCCAGTAAACGGGAGTTGCATAATCTCATAGTTATAGGAACATGTATAAGTCATGAAGAAAGCAATAGCAACATACTAAACGATCGGGTGCTAAGCTAATGGAATGGGTCATGTCAATCAGATCATTCAACTAATGATGTGACCTCGTTAATCAAATAACAACTCTTTGTTCATGGTTAGGAAACATAACCATCTTTTGATTAACGAGCTAGTCAAGTAGAGGCATACTAGTGACACTCTGTTTGTCTATGTATTCACACATGTATTATGTTTCCGGTTAATACAATTCTAGCATGAATAATAAACATTTATCATGATATAAGGAAATAAATAATAACTTTATTATTGCCTCTAGGGCATATTTCCTTCAGTCTCCCACTTGCACTAGAGTCAATAATCTAGATTACACAGTAATGATTCTAACACCCATGGAGCCTTGGTGCTGATCATGTTTTGCTCGTGGAAGAGGCTTAGTCAACGGGTCTGCAACATTCAGATCCGTATGTATCTTGCAAATCTCTATGTCTCCCACCTGGACTAAATCCCGGATGGAGTTGAAGCGTCTCTTGATGTGTTTGGTTCTTTTGTGAAATCTGGATTCCTTTGCCAAGGCAATTGCACCAGTATTGTCACAGAAGATTTTCATTGGACCCGATGCACTAGGTATGACACCTAGATCGGATATGAACTCCTTCATCCAGACTCCTTCGTTTGCTGCTTCCGAAGCAGCTATGTACTCCGCTTCACATGTAGATCCCGCTACGACGCTTTGTTTAGAACTGCACCAACTGACAGCATTATAAGATGATCTCTCACTAAATTATCAAGAAGTGTTCTCCCTGAGTATGCACCGTTGCCAAAGTTCGTCGTGCCCAGACACCACGTGATGATCGGGTGTGATAAGCTCTACGTCCAAATACAACGGGTGCAAAACAGTTGCACACGCAGAATACTCAGGTTATACTTGACGAGCCAAGCATATACAGATATGGCCTCGGAACGCGTAGAGGACGTCTAACTTGTTTTTGCAGGGCATGTTGTGATGTGATATGGTCAAGGCATGATGCTGATTTTATTGTATGAGATGATCATGTTTTGTAACCAAGTTATCGGCAACTGGCAGGAGCCATATGGTTGTCGCTTTATTGTATGCAATGCAATCGCGATGTAATGCTTTACTTTATTACTAAGCGGTAGTGATAGTCGTGGAAGCATAAGATGTTGGGGAACGCAGTAATTTCAAAATTTTTCCTACGCACACGCAAGATCATGGTGATGCACAGCAACGAGAGGGGAGAGTGTTGTCTACGTACCAACGCAGACCGACTGCGGAAGCGATCACACAACATAGAGGAAGTAGTCGTACGTCTTCTTCCCGATCCAACCGATCCAAGCACCGTTACTCCAGCACCTCCGAGTTCTTAGCACACGTTCAGTTCGATGACGTTCCTCGGGCTCCGATCCAGCAAAGCGTCGAGGAAGAGTTCTGTCAGCACGACGGCGTGATGACGATCTTGATGTACTACCGACGCAGGGCTTCGCCTAAGCACTACAACGGTACGATCGAGGTGGAATTTGGTGGCAGGGGGCACCGCACACGGCTAAGGAACGATCTCAAGGATCAAGTTGTGTGTCTATGGGGTGCCCCCTGCCCCCGTATATAAAGGCCAGGGGCAAGGGGGTCGGCCGGCTAGGAGGGAGGCGCAGGGAGGAGTCCCACTCCTACCGGGAGTAGGACTCCTTCCCCCAAATCCTATTCCTAGTAGGACTCTTCGGGAGAAAGAGAAGAGAGGGGGGCCGGCCCCTTCTCCTAGTCCTAATAGGACTAGGGAAGGGGGGTTCGGCCGGCTAGCTTGTGGGCTGCCCCTTCTCTCTTTTCCACTAAGGCCCAATAGGCCCATTTGCCTCCCGGGGGGTTCCGGTAACCCTCCCGGTAATCCGGTAAAATCCCGATTTTACCCGGAACACTTCCGGTGCCCAAACATAGGCTTCCAATATATCAATCTTTACGTCTCGACCATTTCGAGACTCCTCGTCATGTCCGTGATCTCATCCGGGACTTCGAACAACCTTCGGTACATCAAAATGCATAAACTCATAATAACTGTCATCGTAACGTTAAGCGTGCGGACCCTACGGTTCGAGAACAATGTAGACATGACCGAGACACGTCTCCGGTCAATAACCAATAGCGGGACCTGGATGCCCATATTGGCTCCTACATATTCTACGAAGATCTTTATCGGTCAGACCGCATAACAACATATGTTGTTCCCTTTGTCATCGGTATTTTACTTGCCCGAGATTCGATCGTCGGTATCCAATACCTAGTTCAATCTCGTTACCGGCAAGTCTCTTTACTCGTTCCGTAATACATCATCTCACAACTAACTTATTAGTTGCAGTGCTTGCAAGGCTTATGTGATGTGCATTACCGAGAGGGCCCAGAGATACCTCTCCGACAATCAGAGTGACAAACCCTAATCTCGAAATACGCCAACCCAACATCTACCATTGGAGACACCTGTAGTACTCCTTTATAATCACCCAGTTACGTTGTGACGTTTGGTAGTACCCAAAGTGTTCCTCCGGTAAACGGGAGTTGCATAATCTCATAGTTATAGGAACATGTATAAGTCATGAAGAAAGCAATAGCAACATACTAAACGATCGGGTGCTAAGCTAATGGAATGGGTCATGTCAATCAGATCATTCTACTAATGATGTGACCTCGTTAATCAAATAACAACCCCTTGTTCATGGTTAGGAAACATAACCATCTTTGATTAACGAGCTAGTCAAGTAGAGGCATACTAGTGACACTCTGTTGGTCTATGTATTCACACATGTATTATGTTTCCGGTTAATACAATTCTAGCATGAATAATAAACATTTATCATGATGTAAGGAAATAAATAATAACTTTATTATTGCCTCTAGGGCATATTTCCTTCAGTCTCCCACTTGCACTAGAGTCAATAATCTAGATTACACTATAATGATTCTAACACCCATGGAGCCTTGGTGCTGATCATGTTTTGCTCGTGGAAGAGGCTTAGTCAATGGGTCTGCAACATTCAGATCCGTATGTATCTTGCAAATCTCTATGTCTCCCACCTGGACTAAATCCCGGATGGAGTTGAAGCGTCTCTTGATGTGTTTGGTTCTTTTGTGAAATCTGGATTCCTTTGCCAAGGCAATTGCACCAGTATTGTCACAGAAGATTTTCATTGGACCCGATGCACTAGGTATGACACCTAGATCGGATATGAACTCCTTCATCCAGACTCCTTCGTTTGCTGCTTCCGAAGCAGCTATGTACTCCGCTTCACATGTAGATCCCGCTACGACGCTTTGTTTAGAACTGCACCAACTGACAGCTCCACCGTTTAAAGTAAACACGTATCCGGTTTGCGATTTAGAATCGTCCGGATCAGTGTCAAAGCTTGCATCAACGTAACCTCTTACGGTGAGCTCTTTGTCACCTCCATTTACGAGAAACATATCCTTAGTCCTTTTCAGGTATTTCAGGATGTTCTTGACCGCTGTCCAGTGATCCATTCCAGGATTACTTTGGTACCTCCCTGCTAAACTTATAGCAAGGCACACATCAGGTCTGGTACACAGCATTGCATAAATGATAGAGCCTATGGCTGAAGCATAGGGAACATCTTTCATTTTCTCTCTATCTTCTGCAGTGGTCGGGCATTGAGTCTTACTCAACTTCACACCTTGTAGCACAGGCAAGAACCCTTTCTTTGCTTGATCCATCTTGAACTTCTTCAAAATTTTGTCAAGGTATGTGCATTGTGAAAGTCCAATTAAGCGTTTTGATCTATCTCTATAGATCTTTATGCCTAATATGTATGCAGCTTCCCCGAGGTCTTTCATCGAAAAACTTTTATTCAAGTATCCCTTTATGCTATCCAGAAATTCTATATCATTTCCAATTAGCAATATGTCATCCACATATAATATCAGAAATGCTACAGAGCTCCCACTCACTTTCTTGTAAATACAGGCTTCTCCAAAAGTCTGTATAAAGCCAAATGCTTTGATCACACTATCAAAGCGTTTATTCCAACTCCGAGATGCTTGCACCAGTCCATAAATGGATCGCTGGAGTTTGCATACTTTGTTAGCTCCTTTTGGATCGACAAAACCTTCTGGTTGTACCATATACAACTCTTCTTCCAGAAATCCATTCAGGAATGCAGTTTTGACATCCATTTGCCATATTTCATAATCATAAAATGCGGCAATTGCTAACATAATTCTGACGGACTTAAGCATCGCTACGGGTGAGAAGGTCTCATCGTAGTCAACCCCTTGAACTTGCCGAAAACCTTTCGCGACAAGTCGAGCTTTATAGACAGTAACATTACCGTCAGCGTCAGTCTTTTTCTTGAAGATCCATTTATTCTCAATTGCTTGCCGATCATCGGGCAAGTCAACCAAAGTCCATACTTTGTTCTCATACATGGATCCCATCTCAGATTTCATGGCCTCAAGCCACTTTGCGGAATCTGGGCTCACCATTGCTTCTTCATAGTTCGTAGGTTCATCATGATCTAGCATCATGACTTCCAGAAATGGATTACTGTACCACTCTGGTGCGGATCTTACTCTGGTTGATCTACGTGGTTCAGTAGTATCTTGATCTGAAGCTTCGTGATCATCATCATTAGCTTCCTCACTGATTGGCATAGGTGTCGCAGAAACAGTTTTCTGTGATGTACTATTTTCCAATAAGGGAGCAGGTACAGTTACCTCGTCAAGTTCTACTTTCCTCCCACTCACTTCTTTCGAGAGAAACTCCTTCTCTAGAAATGATCCAATCTTAGCAACGAATGTCTTGCCTTCGGATCTGTGATAGAAGGTATACCCAACAGTTTCCTTTGGGTATCCTATGAAGACACATTTCTCCGCTTTGGGTTTGAGCTTATCAGGTTGAAGCTTTTTCACATAAGCATCGCAGCCCCAAACTTTAAGAAACGACAACTTTGGTTTCTTGCCAAACCATAGTTCATGAGGCGTCGTCTCAACGGATTTTGATGGTGCCCTATTTAACGTGAATGCGGCCGTCTCTAAAGCATAACCCCAAAACGATAGCGGTAAATCAGTAAGAGACATCATAGATCGCACCATATCTAGTAAAGTACGATTACGACGTTCGGACACACCATTACGCTGTGGTGTTCCGGGTGGTGTGAGTTGCGAAACTATTCCACAATTTTTCAAATGTATACCAAACTCGTAACTCAAATATTCTCCTCCACGATCAGATCGTAGAAATTTTATTTTCTTGTTACGATGATTTTCAACTTCACTCTGAAATTCCTTGAACTTTTCAAATGTTTCAGACTTATGTTTCATTAAGTAGATATACCCATATCTGCTTAAATCATCTGTGAAGGTGAGAAAATAACGATATCCGCCGCGAGCCTCAATATTCATCGGACCACATACATCGGTATGTATGATTTCCAACAAATCTGTTGCTCTCTCCATAGTACCGGAGAACGGTGTTTTAGTCATCTTGCCTATGAGGCACGGTTCGCAAGTACCAAGTGATTCATAATCAAGTGATTCCAAAAGCCCATCAGTATGGAGTTTCTTCATGCGCTTTACACCGATATGACCTAAACGGCAGTGCCACAAATAAGTTGCACTATCATTATTAACTTTGCATCTTTTGGCTTCTACATTATGAATATGTGTATCACTATCTTCGAGATTCAACAAGAATAGACCACTCTTCAAAGGTGCATGACCATAAAAGATATTATTCATATAAATAGAACAACCATTATTCTCTGATTTAAATGAATAACCGTCTCGCATTAAACAAGATCCAGATATAATGTTCATGCTCAACGCTGGCACCAAATAACAATTATTTAGGTCTAATATTAATCCCGAAGGCAGATGTAGAGGTAGCGTGCCGACCGCGATCACATCGACTTTGGAACCGTTTCCCACGCGCATCGTCACCTCGTCCTTTGCTAGTGTCCGCTTATTCCGTAGTCCCTGTTTCGAGTTGCAAATATTAGCAACAGAACCAGTATCAAATACCCAGGTGCTACTGCGAGCTCTAGTAAGGTACACATCAATAACATGTATATCACATATACCTTTGCTCACTTTGCCATCCTTCTTATCCGCCAAATACTTGGGGCAGTTCCGCTTCCAGTGACCAGTCTGCTTGCAGTAGAAGCACTCAGTTTCAGGCTTAGGTCCAGACTTGGGTTTCTTCTCCTGAGCAGCAACTTGCTTGCTGTTCTTCTTGAAGTTTCCCTTCTTCTTCCCTTTGCCCTTTTTCTTGAAACTAGTGGTTTTGTTAACCATCAACACTTGATGCTCCTTTTTGATTTCTACCTCCGCAGCTTTCAGCATTGCGAAGAGCTCGGGAATAGACTTGTTCATCCCTTGCATATTATAGTTCATCACGAAGCTCTTGTAGCTTGGTGGCAGTGATTGGAGAATTCTGTCAATGACGCAGTCATCTGGAAGATTAACTCCCATCTGAATCAAGTGATTATTATACCCAGACATCTTGAGTATATGCTCACTGACAGAACTGTTCTCCTCCATCTTACAGCTATAGAACTTATTGGAGACTTCATATCTCTCAATTCGGGCATTTGCTTGAAATATTAACTTCAACTCCTGGAACATCTCATATGCTCCATGACGTTCAAAACGTCGTTGAAGTCCCGATTCTAAGCCGTAAAGCATGGCACACTGAACTATCGAGTAGTCATCAGCTTTGCTCTGCCAGACGTTCATAACATCTGGCGTTGCTCCAGCAGCAGGCCTGTCACCCAGCGGTGCTTCCAGGACGTAATTCTTCTGTGCAGCAATGAGGATAATCCTGAGGTTACGGACCCAGTCCGTGTAATTGCTACCATCATCTTTCAACTTTGCTTTCTCAAGGAACGCATTAAAATTCAACGGAACAATAGCACGAGCCATCTATCTACAAGCAACATAAACAAGCAAGATACTATCAGGTACTAAGTTCATGATAAGTTTAAGTTCAGTTAATCAAATTACTTAAGAACTCCCACTTAGATAGACATCCCTCTAATCCTCTAAGTGATCACGTGATCCAAATCAACTAAACCATAACCGATCATCACGTGAGATGGAGTAGTTTTCAATGGTGAACATCGTCATGTTGATCATATCTACTATATGATTCACGCTCGACCTTTCGGTCTCTGTGTTCCGAGGCCATATCTGCATATGCTAGGCTCGTCAAGTATAACCTGAGTATTCTGCGTGTGCAAAACTGGCTTGCACCCGTTGTAGATGGACGTAGAGCTTATCACACCCGATCATCACGTGGTGTCTGGGCACGACGAACTTTGGCAACGGTGCATACTCAGGGAGAACACTTCTTGATAATTTAGTGAGAGATCATCTTATAATGCTACCGTCAATCAAAGCAAGATAAGATGCATAAAAGGATAAACATCACATGCAATCAATATAAGTGATATGATATGGCCATCATCATCTTGTGCTTGTGATCTCCATCTCCGAAGCACCGTCATGATCACCATCGTCACCGGCACGACACCTTGATCTCCATCGTAGCATCGTTGTCGTCTCGCCAATCTTATGCTTCCACGACTATTACTACCGTTTAGTAATCTAGTAAAGCATTACATCGCGATTGCATTTCATACAATAAAGCGACAACCATATGGCTCCTGCCAGTTGCCGATAACTTAGTTACAAAACATGATCATCTCATACAATAAAATCAGTATCATGCCTTGACCATATCACATCACAACATGCCCTGCAAAAACAAGTTAGACGTCCTCTACTTTGTTGTTGCAAGTTTTACGTGGCTGCTACGGGTTTAAGTAAGAACTCATCTCACCTACGCATCAAAACCACAACGATAGTTTGTCAAATAGACTCCGTTTTAACCTTCTCAAGGACCGGGCGTAGCCACACTTGGTTCAACTAAAGTTGGAGAGACAGTCTTCCGCAAGCCATCTATGTGCAAAGCACGTCGAGGGAACCGGTCTCGCGTAAGAGTACGCGTAAGGTTGGTCCGGATCGTCTCGTCCAACAATACCGCCGAACCAAAGTATGACATGCTGGTAGGCAGTATGACTTGTATCGCCCACAACTCACTTGTGTTCTACTCGTGCAAATAACATCAAACCATAAAAAACCTGGCTCGGATGCCACTGTTGGGGAACGTAGTAATTTCAAAAAATTTCCTACGCACACGCAAGATCATGGTGATGCACAGCAACGAGAGGGGAGAGTGTTGTCTACGTACCAATGCAGACCGACTGCGGAAGCGATCACACAACATAGAGGAAGTAGTCGTACGTCTTCTTCCCGATCCGACCGATCCAAGCACCGTTACTCCGGCACCTCCGAGTTCTTAGCACACGTTCAGCTCGATGATGATCCTCGGGCTCCGATCCAGCAAAGCGTCGAGGAAGAGTTCCGTCAGCACGACGGCGTGGTGACGATCTTGATGTACTACCGACGTAGGGCTTCGCCTAAGCACTACAACGATATGATCGAGGTGGAATTTGGTGGCAGGGGGCACCGCACACGGCTAAGGAACGATCTCAAGGATCAACTTGTGTGTCTTGGGGTGTCCCCTGCCCCCGTATATAAAGGATGGAGGGGGGAGGCTGGCCGGCCAAAGGAGGGAGGCGCAGGAGGAGTCCTACTCCTACCGGGAGTAGGACTCCCCCCTCCAATCCTAGTCCAACTAGGATTCCCAAGTGGGAAAGGGAGAGAGGGGGGCCGGACACCTTCTCCTAGTCCTAATAGGACTAGAGAGAGGGGGGAGGCGCGCAGCCCTATGTGGGCAGCCCTTTCACCTTTCCACTAAGGCCCATGTTGGCCCATTTGGCTCCCGGGGGGTTCCGGTAACCCTCCCGGTAATCCGATAAAATCCCAATTTCACCCGGAACACTTCCGATGTCCAAACATAGGCTTCCAATATATCAATCTTTATGTCTCGACCATTTGGAGACTCCTCGTCATGTCCGTGATCACATCCGGGTCTCCGAACTACCTTCGGTACATCAAAATGCATAAACTCATAACAACTGTCATCGTAACGTTAAGCGTGCGGACCCTACGGTTCGAGAACAATGTAGACATGACCGAGACACGTCCCCGGTCAATAACCAATAGCGGGACCTGGATGCCCATATTGGCTCCTACATATTCTACGAAGATCTTTATTGGTCAGACCGCATAACAACATACGTTGTTCCCTTTGTCATCGGTATGTTACTTGCCCGAGATTCGATCGTCGGTATCCAATACCTAGTTCAATCTCGTTACTGGCAAGTCTCTTTACTCATTCCGTAATACATCATCTCATAACTAACATCTTAGTTATTATGCTTGCAAGGCTTATGTGATGTGTATTACCGAGAGGGCCCAGAGATACCTCTCCGACAATCGGAGTGACAAACCCTAATCTCGAAATACGCCAACCCAACATCCACCATTGGAGACACCTGTAGTACTCCTTTATGATCACCCAGTTACATTGTGACGTTTGGTAGTACCCAAAGTGTTCCTCTGATAAACGGGAGTTGCATAATCTCATAGTTATAAGAACATGTATAAGTCATGAAGAAAGCAATAGCAACATACTAAACGATTGGGTGCTAAGCTAATGGAATGGGTCATGTCAATCAGATCATTCAACTAATGATGTGACCTCGTTAATCAAATAACAACTCTTTGTTCATGGTTAGGAAACATAACCATCTTTTGATTAACGAGCTAGTCAAGTAGAGGCATACTAGTGACACTCTGTTTGTCTATGTATTCACACATGTATTATGTTTCCGGTTAATACAATTCTAGCATGAATAATAAACATTTATCATGATATAAGGAAATAAATAATAACTTTATTATTGCCTCTAGGGCATATTTCCTTCAATTACCATACCACTTAGGTGCGGAACGTACTCTGGTTGACCTACGATGTTCGGTAGTAACTTGATCTGAAGTTTCATGATCATCATCATTAGCTTCCTCACTAATTGGTGTAGGCATCACAAGAACTGGTTTCTGCGATGAGCTACTTTCCAATTTGAGAGGAGGTACAATTACCTCATCAAGTTCTACTTTCCTCCCACTCACTTCTTTCGAGAGAACCTCCTTCTCCAGAAAGGATCCATTCTTAGCAACAAAGATCTTGCCTTCGGATCTGTGATAGAAGGTGTACCCAATAGTTTCTTTTGGGTATCCTATGAAGATGCACTTCTCCGATTTGGGTTTGAGCTTATCAGGATGAAGCTTTTTCACATAACCATCACAACCCCAAACTTTAAGAAATGACAGCTTAGGTTTCTTGCCAAACCACAGTTCATAGGATGTCATCTCAATGGATTTAGATGGTGCCCTATTTAACGTGAATGCAGTTGTCTCTAATGCATAACCCCAAAACGATAGTGGTAAATCGGTAAGAGACGTCATAGATCGCACCATATCTAATAAAGTATGGTTACGACGTTCGGACACACCATTACGCTGTGGTGTTCCAGGTGCTGTGAGTTGCGAAACTATTGCACATTGTTTTAAATGAAGACCAAACTCATAACTCAAATATTCGCCTCCACGATTAGATCATATAAACTTTATTTTCTTGTTATGATGATTTTCCACTTCACTCTGAAATTCTTTGAACTTTTCAAATGTTTCAGACTTGTGTTTCATTAAGTAGATATACCCATATCTGCTCAAATCATCTGTGAAGGTCAGAAAATAATGATACCCGCCGCGAGCCTCAACACTCATTGGACCGCTGATGACCCACAAGTATAGGGGGTCTATCGTAGTCCTTTCGATAAGTAAGAGTGTCGAACCCAACGAGGAGCAGAAGGAAGTGACTAGCAGTTTTTAGTAAGGTATTCTCCGCAAGCACTGAAATTATCCGTAACAGATAGTTTTATGATAAGGTAATTCGTAACGGGTAACAAGTAACAAAAGTAAACAAGGTGCAGCAAGGTGGCCCAATCCTTTTTCTAGCAAAGGACAAGCCTGGACAAACTCTTATATAAAGGAAAGCGCTCCCGAGGACACATGGGAATTATTGTCAAGCTAGTTTTCATCATACTCATATGATTCGCGTTCGTTATTTTGATAATTTGATATGTGGGTGGACCGGTGCTTGGGTACTACCCTTCCTTGTAAAAGCATCCCACTTATCATTAACCCCCCTCGCAATCATCCGCAACTACGAAAGAAGAATTAAGGTAAACCTAACCATAGCATGAAACATATGGATCCAAATCAGCCCCTTACAAAGCAACGCATAAACTAGGGTTTAAGCTTCTGTGACTCTAGCAACCCATCATCTACTTATTACTTCCCAATGCCTTCCCCTAGGCCCAAACAATGGTGAAGTGTCATGTAGTTGACGTTCACATAACACCACTAGAGGAAAGACAACATACATATCATCAAAATATCAAACGGATATCAAATTCACATGACTACTTATAACAGACTTCTCCCATGTCCTCAAGAACAAACGTAACTACTCACAAATCATATTCATGTTCATAATCAGAGGGGTATTAATGTACATAAAGGATCTGAACATATAATCTTCCACCGAATAAACCAACTAGCATCAACTACAAGGAGTAATCAACACTACTAGCAACCCACAAGTACCAATCTGAGGTTTTGAGACAAAGATCGGATATAAGAGATGAACTAGGGTTTGAGAGGAGATGGTGCTGGTGAAGATGTTGATGGGGATTGACCCCCTCCCGATGAGAGGATCGATGGTGATGACGATGGTGATGACGATGGTGACGATTTCCCCCTCCCAAAGGGATCTTTCCCCGACAGAACAGCTCCGCCGGAGCCCTAGATTGGTTCCGTCAAGGTTCTGCCTTGAGACAGCGGCGCTTCGTCCCGAGAGCTTCCTTCTGGTTTTTTCCAGGGCAAAAGACACCTTATACCATAAGATGGGCATCGGGGGGCTTCCAGGTGGCCCACGAGGCAGGGGGCATGCCCAGGGGGTAGGGCGCGCCCTCCACCCTCGTGGACAGTGGGTGGCCCCCTCTGGTGCTTCCTTCGCCCAATATTTTTTATACATTCCAAAACTGACTTTCGTGGAGTTTCAGGACTTTTGGAGTTGTGCAGAATAGGTCTCTAATATTTGCTCCTTTTCCAGTCCAGAATTCCAGCTGCCGACATTCTCCCTCTTCATGTAAACCTTGTAAAATAAGAGATAAAAGGCATAATTATTGTGTAATAATGTGTAATAACAGCCCATTATGCAATAAATATCGATATAAAAGCATGATGCAAAATGGACATATCAACTCCCCCAAGCTTAGACATCGCTTGTCCTCAAGCGGAAGCCGATGTCGAAAAATATGTCCACATGTTTAGAGATAGAGGTGTCGATAAAATAAAATACGGACATGAGGGCATCATGATCATTCTTAGAATAGCAACACACATATATATATACACACATATATATACACATATATATATAGTCATATGATTTCTTATGCTAAAGTAACAATCTATTCACAATGTCAAGTATGAATCCGAAACTTCATTGAAAAACTAGCAAACTATAATCTCAGTCACTGAAGCAATTGCAATTTATCATAACATCGGAAAGAGTCAATATAAGAGATTTTCAGCAAGTCCACATACTCAACTATCATTTAGTCTTTCAAAATTGCTAACACTCACGCAATACTTATGGGTATGAAGTTTTAATTGGACACAGAGAAAGATAGGGGCTTATAGTTTTGCCTCCCAACCTTTTGCCTCAAGGGTAACGTCAACAATAATGCTTTATGAAAACCCACATCCAATTAGCCATATATATCAGGATCTTTCCAACACATAGTGCTTGCCAAAGGATAAAGTGTAAAAAGGAAAGGTGAAGATCACCATGACTCTTGTATAAGGTATAAGACAAATATAAAAGATAGGCCCTTCGCAGAGGGAAGCAAAGGTTGTCATGTGCTTTTATGGTTGGATGCACAAAATCTAATGCAAAAGAACGTCACTTTATATTGCCACTTGTGATATGGACATTTATTATGCAGTCTGTCGCTTTTATTTCTTCCATATCACAAGCTCGTATAAAGCTTATTTTCTCCACACTAATTGATCATACATATTTAGAGAGCAATTGTTATTGCTTGCAACAATGACAACTTACTTGAAGGATCTTACTCAATCCATAGATAGATATGGTGGACTCTCGTGGCAAAACTGGGTTTAAGCATATTTGGAAGCACAAGTAGTATCTCTACTTGGTGCAAAGAATTTGACTAGAATGAGGGGGAAAGGCAAGCTCAACATGTTGGATGATCCATGACAATATAATTTATTTCAGATATATTAAGAAAACATAACCCATTATGTTGTCTTCCTTGTCCAACATCAACTTTTTAGCATGTCATATTTTAATGAGTGCTCACAATCATAAAAGATGTCCAAGATAGTATATTTATATGTGAAAACCTTTCTTTCTTTATTACTTCCTATTAATTGCAACGATGACCAAAACTATGTTTGTCAACTCTCAACAACTTTTATTCATCATACTCTTTATATGTGAAGTCATTACTCTCCACAAGATCAATATGATCTCTTTATCTCTTTTTATTCTTTCTTTTTTTCTTTTATTCCCTCAAGATCATAGCAAGATAACCAAGCCCTTGACTCAAGACTAATCTTTATTATATATAGCTCACGGACTCGATTACATAGATAAGGATCAACACAAAAACTCAAATCTAGAGCATACTAAACTTTATTCTACTAGATCAAGATATAACCAAAATGATCAAACTAAGAAAAATGGTAAAGATAGAAGTGTGATGGTGATACCATACCGAGGCACCTCCCCCAAGCTTTGCAGTTGCCAAGGGGAGTGCCCATACCCATGTATTTATGTCTCTTTCTTTGGAGGTGGTGATGTGATATTCTTCACTACAAGAGATCGGGCCTACTATGACGAGCTAAAATATGTCATCGAATAGCTAATAACATCACAATTTACCCCCCGATGACATTTGATGGGCGTCACAAGCATCGTCACGGAATCCCCGTCACGGATTACTCCTAGTGACGACGCACACGCAAAAATGTCATCGAAATTGGGACCTTTGGTGACATTATATAGAACGTCATCGACTTGCTATTTCCATGACAGTCAATTATCGTCACATTTTAGGAGAAAATATGCCATATTGTACCATATTCGGTGACGAGGCAACGTCACTAACTTTATGCCACATCAACACCCGATAGGCTATCCCACTACTAGTGCCACCACTTTTATTATGGATGAAAATGACATCATCAAAAAATATTTACTTTCTTTCGAATCTAAATTATGATGAAAATAAGTATTTAATTCACATCACATCACATCAGATTATATGAAAATGTTAAAGATAAAAATCACATCATAAATTGATATGAAGGTCAAATCATATTATATATGAAATCATCTCAGCCAAATCATTCTGTAAAAAAATGACAGTACAAAACTGACTCAAGTTTGACACATATAATTGACAAGATGAAAACTAATATTAACTAAAGACACATATGTTATCCTGATGATTCCAATGTAAGGATGGCATTCATGAACCATCTGGTTTGGACTAGGACTGCTGAGTTGCTTGAGCCCTCAAGAGAAAATCAAGCAGATTATCCGTCTCCTTTTGCTTCTTTGTCCAGGCTTCATTCTTCTCTTGCCGGATCTTCTTTAGAGCTTCCAATTCTTCTTGCTGCTTCTTTTGTATCTCTTCAAATGCTCTCTCTTGTTCTTCAAGTCTTGCGGCTAACTCCTCTCGATGCCTATAAATCACAAAACACAGCAACATTGCATCGTATTGAGATGAAAACAGACAAGATAACAAGGTACAAGGGTATCGATTTGAAATAGATAAGTACATTATTAAATTTCAAGGCAAGCATGTCCATGGGCCAATGAAACAGTAAACCCAAGAATAACTTATAATGTTTTAAAATATGCATAACCAATAGCTTGCTTATAGGAAGATCGCCAAAAGGATACCAAGTCAGCAGCCCAGGTTAAAAGAAGCACTCGTTAGTTGAACTTTTGTTCACTTCAATGAGTGCACTCTGCACACAGAAGCAAGCAAAAAGAAACAATAAGAACGGAAAGGGAAATAATATAATTACATGACATTTGCTGGAAAGGAAGGTGCTATGGGCGCTTTCTTCCTTTAGAACTTCAGCCACAATCGCTGTATCGGTTACTGGCTGCTCACCTTCTGATTGTGTTTTCCTTTTCTTTTCCATCACATTCTATAGTATAAAGAAACATTGATGCTACGGCAAAGTTCATATGCTAGATTACACTTTATCAATATGAGAATCTATTTCAAGTCAGAAACAATAAAGGAAGAAATCTTACATGAGCTAGAAGTGCTGGCTCGCTCATGCTACCGGTCTTGCTGTTTGTATGTGTGTCTTTGAAAAATTCAACGGGACTTGGGTCCTGATTATTGTACTTGTCTTTTTTTCTACAAGATATATGAAATTGTAACATTACTACTACATATATATTGGCCAGATGCAATAGACATAGGGCTACAAGTAAGATATTTGGAATTCTTACAAGTTTGCTGAAATAGGCAACATAAGACATAGATCCAGTCTTTTGGTGATGCTTCACAGCTTCTCGTTTTCCTTATTCATTTGACATATTTCCTATATAAAGAAAATGAATATAAGTATTGACACACGGTACAGTAGATGTGAGTGCAAAAACTATTGTTGCTCGCATGTCTTGTTACAAACCTTGTTTCTTTCATCAGACCATTTATTGACAAGGCTGGTCCAATTCTCATGAGTAATATCTGCTGGCTTTTTTGATAATGCTTCTTGAGAAGTATAACCATTGAAGTATTTCTTCTTTAGCTTGTAGCGTTGTTGTCGAACACCTTTCTAGATTACTTTTGTGCATACATCATTCCCAACCTTGTCATCCTTATCCATCTCAAAGTTAAGCTGAAATACCAATCATATATAGGATATATCACTAAATTGACTATGCAACATGCAAACACGTGAATGAAAATTGAAGGAAACTATCCCACCGCGATATCTTTAATAGCATGAGGAATAACATGTTTGAGTGGGCTTTTGTCATAGTCATTCCAGTGCGTAGCAACATGCATTCTGCTCCTGATGTGAATATCACACTCAGAAGAAAGCTTTGCTGCTTGGACTGGGTCTGTAGGTCACACTTTCCTGCTGTAAAATCAATACGCATTTTCCTCCCTCCATTTCTGCTTGCATACTCCTGAAGCCCATGCCCCATGGTTGGTCTACGTCCACGACCTCTCCTTGACGGGCGCGGATCAGTTGGACCAGTGGAGCATGCTAATGCATCTACATTACAAGTTGGCAGATAAATTAGAAGTTTACAATTTAAAGTGGAAAATAGAAGGGGTGAAGCGATGATGTCGCATATACCTTGGTCTTGTAATGTAATAATGTTATCTGATTGTCCGGATGTGCCTATCATGTCTTGAGAACCTTGTACCCCTGAATGTGCATCAGGCGAGTTGCTATCCTTAGAAGTTAGGTGAGGTGATGTGTTGGGTTTGGTGCAGATTGTTCTTGATGGTTTGTAGCTTCAAATGACTCGGTTGTTCTGGTAGCTCTAGATCTTGTTATTCTTGAGGTAGCCGCTGCACTGTTTTTGCATCTGACACGCTTTTTCGTTTTTGACATGGTAGAACCTTCAGGTGCCTGGGTCAAACAAGTGAGTAAAACAAGGCAGTTAATCAACACAAACTTATGCAATGTCAACAGAGGTTCAAATAGGAATGCAGTGAACAGAGATGTCATCATCTAGATTAATTAGGAAAAGTGGAGGGACAAAAAATGTGAATAAATCTTTGAGTACGCATAGTGCACAGTGGCATACACATGATACAAGCAAGGTGAAATTAGAGCAAGTGAATCCACAATGTACCTCCTCTTCTTCATCTCTCAAATCCTCTTCGTCTCCATGGGCCTCCTCTTCAGCATCTGGTTCACACTATGAGTCACTGCGATCATCAGCAGCTCGTGCATTTTGTGTCGGTTGCACATTGGAGGCACTAGGGTATACAAGGCTACGAGCTAAGCTTTTTATGTCTTTAAGATACTCCCTCTCCACAGCCTTGCGTTTCGCAATCCTAGCATCCCTTTCCTTCAAATATGCCTCACCCTTGCATTTCTGTTCCGCAAGATATTCACTGCTATGCATATCACTCTCCAGAACTGGTGGCCATCATTACTGCATGACTGAAATCTGCTTAAACTTGTTTGGAGGAGTAAATGTAACGTACATGATTACATTAAATTATCTCTTGAAACCTGGCCATCATTACTAGTAGACAAAAAAACTAGATTGTGTAAAATAGTTGTGAACACGCAGCTCTCCTAACAAGTAGTTCGTGTGTTCCTTTATACTTAAGCATAGAATTGATGTTTCTATAATTTGAGATGGCAAATACATTACTGTATGATGCTTTTGAGGGTTGTAGAACAGATCGAAATAAATAACATACTTGCAAATATGGAGTGTCCAGAATTCAGTTAAACAAGAACAAATGCAGACTCATAGACTCAGTCTTTATTCAGTTTCAAACAAGTGCAGAGTCGCTCTTTATTCAGTTTTGAGCAAGAAGAAGTGCAAACTCATAGAATCAGTCTTTATTCAGTTTCAAACAAGTGCAGAGTCGCTCTTTATTCAGTTTTGAACAAGAAGAAGTGCAGACTCATAGACTCAGTCTTTATTCAGTTTCAAACAAGTGTAGAGTCGCTCTTTATTCAGTTTTGAACAAGAAGAAGTGCAGACTCAGTCTTTATCTAGAATTCGAAATAAAGAACATACATTGTGAACACCATATGGTAATATATTGTATCAAGAACAAGAGCAGACTCAATCTTTATTCAGTTATGACGATCCTATGTAAAGACTTTTATGGGGTGGCAGAGCCACAAACAGGGACATGGTCGTTGTATTAGAGGAAATCTCATGACAGCTGAACAAAGACCAAGTAAATCTTACAGAGTTATTGGATTCGCCACACAGTTGCTGTATTCAGACATGTAAAGAAGTCTCACACCCGTGGGTGCTTTTATCCCCCAAATCGCTTCCCTGATGATCCCCTACGTCTAGAGCTTGGGGTATGAGGAGGGCGGGATAAGAAATTTACCGTGAGCTGCCGCCGATCGCTGCAATCGTTCGGGAAAGAGAGCCGGGTGGGCCGGCCCCCAATCCACTGTCGCCGGTTGATGCAGTGGATCCGTGCTCGGCCGGTCGGGCGGGGCCTCATCCAATCCGCCGTCGCCGGTCGCTGAAATCAGGGGGGATATAGCGGAGTGCTCACGGGGATGGTTGATGTTGGTTGATCCGAGCTCGGACGGCGGGGCGGCCACCCCCAATCTGCCGGCCCTGATCGCCGCAGTCGTGGTGTCGATTGAATCTGACGAGAAAAATTCCCAGGTGGGCGGTGGCTTTTTTTTGAGCATCAGTACAGACACAAGCGCTCATATACACGCGCATACACTCACCCCTATGAACGCACACACACACACCCTACCCCTATGAGCACCTCCGAAAGACTGAGCCGGCATATCATCTTGAGATTTACGAAGTCACCGTAGGCGCCTCGTCGTCGACGGGAACGTCTGGGCGGTGGCTTTTAGCGGCGCCTGTTCACGGGGGAAATAGAAGGATAATTTTTGGCTGGGTCTTTGACTGGTGGGGACACACGGTGAATGGGGAAAAATATAGAAAAGTGAAGGGAAAATAGTATGTGGGTGGAGGGAAAAGAGTTTTTTTGCTAGGAGATGGTGTATTTTCATAATTTATTTTCCACTTAATATTATGTAATTCATTTAATTCGAAATAAGTATAAAATGATCATTAAAAAGTAAATCTTACATGAACAGTATGATGTGCTATTTTTCATGTTTTTTTGGGATAACTGGAAATAAATATGTCAAAAATTGTATAGAGGGATCTTAAGTATGTGATCTGGAAAAAACAAAATGCAAATGAGTGATTATTTTAACTGCTTGTGTAAATAAAATTGGTAAGTTGGGAAGATTTTTTTTCTTTTTTTAGGAAAACATCTGATCTACTCCTTAAAAAAACTACAGATATAGTCACACACGCCCAGGCGTGTAGTCCAACAATATGATATCACGATTTGTGTAGCCTCCAAAGTCTTTCCTAATGGCAACGTATAGTCCAAGGATATGATAGCACGATTTGTATAGCGTCCGTACACTTTCCTAATGCCGGTTCTAACTCCTATAATAATCCTTTTGGCATCGACTCTCCTGTCTTATTTTTGGTTTTTATATATAGAACGAAACAATATGACCTCAGGAGCGCCACCTTCAATTTTTTTCCCCAGACTGTTTATAGATAAGAATATAAAAAAGTAAGATGTCATCGACTCTTCTATTTCCATTTTAACTTTTGAGATAGAACAAAACAAAATTAGCTCACGAGCGCCCAATTGAAGTTTTTAGCATATACAATGCCAAACAAAAACAATTGTTTTAAAATTTATATTTTTAATGCCTGATTAAATTTTTGGTCGAGCCACTACCTATTTATATTAGAAAGAACAAAAAACCATCTAAAAAGGAACAAAACAAGGTCTTCCGTTTTTAAGAATATAATACTCATAAGTATTTCCATGGCCACTACATACTTATATTAGATAAAATAAAATAATTACAACGATAAATAGGCTTCCAAAAAATGGTGGCGGGTCCCACTGCCAAAATCGACGCATGGCTCCTACCTCTCGATAACCCCTGAACTAGCTATGGTGGGTCCCACTGCTAGACGCTACATGACAAAAAATGATCAACACACATTTGTAGTATTCGATGACTCCAGCTAGTTCGTCATAAAAAATACCAAATCGTCACAGAAATTGGCAACCCGGTGTGCTGAAAGGCCGAGGCATCCCAGTGACGTCTGACGTCACCGATTTGCGGTAATTGGTGATGCCACCTATGAGAACATCACACATTAGGCATTTAGGTGACGTTGTCCACCATCGTCACGAGGATTTTCGTCATAGTATGTCAATTTTGTTGTAGTGCTTGGCGATGATGCCCCTTAGGATATGATTCTGTTCCTCGAGCTTATTGACTTGCTGCTTGAGATCCATTATTTCCCTACGGAGCTTACCCGTGACGGCTAAAGATCCTTTCACCCATGGATGTTGAATAGCTGCGGGAGAACAAGTAACACTCTTTTTCATAAGAAAGAAATCTAGCATTAGGAGGGATGACCAAGTTTGGAATTGCTGAGCTCTGAAGTTCCTCTGTCGTGAATCTGGCTTAGAGACGAGAGGTAACTTCTTGATCCTCCTCCATGCACTACAAAAAAATACACTTCTATGATGATACGTATTTGTCATAGTAGGTCGCATTTTCTATCATGCATGTACATCCATGACAAATTTATGACAGAATCAAGATAGGCATACCTGTGCTGTCGTAGAAGTGTTCCATGACATTATAAAAATCATCATCACGGAAGTGTCCACTTCCATGACGATAAATCGCGGGTCACAGAAGTGCTTTCGTCAAGGGTGACCGACACGTGGCATCCACCGTAACGGAATGCCATTAAGCTATCAGGTCCGGTTTTGGATCCGATAACTCGTTAACAGCCCCAACCAATGGGGATTTTCCACGTGTAAAATCATCATTGGCTGGAGGAAACACGTGTCGGCTCACCGTTGGGACAGATGTCATCCACTCATTGGACCCAAAGCGCCTATGGTACGTCGACACGTGGCACGGCCCAACAGAGGCCCATTCCTATGAAAAGGCCGGCCCACGGCAAGCCTGTTAACGACCTGTTCGCATATAGCCCATTTACAGCCCGCTAACCCAGGGCCCGTTTACGACCTATCCGAGTTAGGCCCAGTAGCGTCATTTGGGCTGTCCAATATAATTCCAGCCCGTTTTAACTTCCGGCCCATGTATGGCCCATGACGTCTTTCGGCCCATATTACTCTCGGCCCATTAACGGCCCGTGGTAAAACTGGCCCCTAATGAACAGTGTATCACTTTATACCCATTAACGACATGTGGTGAAACTAGCCCGTAATGAACAGTGTATCACTTTATGCCCATTAATGGCCCATTATTCCGTTGGGTCGTTTCCAGCCCATGTTATGTTTCGGCCTTCTCGGGGCCCATTTATTCTTGGGCTCATTTCCACATTCGTTTACTTATGGCCCGTTACTGTCATTTTCTACTTGTGGGACAAATTCAGCCCGTGGTTACAGTCGGCCCATTTGTGGCCCGTTAATACGTTGGGCCGTTTTCATAGCGTCATCAAAATACAACCGATTAACGATGACCCGTTATGGTCGGCCCATGAACGATTTCAACTCTAGCCCATTTACGGCCATAATGTGGTCCGTTATTGGCCATGTTTGGCCAACCGATCATACGGGCCGTAGAAGGCCCGTTGATGATATGGCCCATAGAAGGCCCATTGTGTCTATGGCCCGTATAAGGCCCATTGTTTCTACGCCACATAGAAGGCCCATTGTTTCTACGGCCCTTAGAAGGCCCATTGTTTCTACGGCTCGTAGGAGGCCCATGTTAACTACAGTCGGCGGGCATCAAAGTTCGCCACCAGTGCAAATATAGGGAACACCCTACACTATATAAAAATGGCTTGCTGTTTTCTTCAGCCGGTGGCTGCATGTTAAGAACAAATTTTGTATCGCACCAAAACAAATTACAACTATAAAACAAAAGTAGGGTTGGCATAAAAGTTAACAGTCTAGCAGATAAATGCCACCAGAAGTTCAGAAGCTCAGTTCATTTGACCTGAATGTTACGTTTTCATGCTGTATTGTCCGATGGAGCACCATAACCTTCGCCTTCAGTTCTCCTAGGCTCCTGAACAACATAGCAAATGTCTGATAGTCTGGTTTCAAAACCATGCATATCTTGACAACATCGAACAATGTCTCTCCTTGTTTCACAAAGGGTCTCTGTTAGGGAATGGACTTGTGTCTGGAGCGCAGATACAACATTGTTTTGAGCTTTCATATCTGAATCATGAGGCGTTTGGATAAGATTGCCTTAACAACCAAGCCAGTATTACGCTGGAACGTGCTTTTAGCACTGTTAGTGGACATGTACTGACCCACTGTGGCAAGAGCTGACATTGCGGTTATAGTTGCCTCGCCACCTTCAGAAGGTGGCGGTTCCACCATTTTTTCCATAGCTCACTAAAAAGTTGTGGTTTTACATTAGTAGTACCAGAACAGAAGATATTAAGGAGGCAGCAAAACCAAACAAAATAGCTTTGGTCTGTATACAAAACTTATTCTGGTGAACCCATGTAAAATAATAGTTGTAATTTATTGCAAAGTACATAATAAAACCAGGTTCTAAACATATGACCATGTACCATCGCTAATGTATTGTCTATTTATTCACATTGTATTAAGGGCTGAGGATAAAGAGACGAAGTTTATAATACGGTAAGCATAGTATGACATCATTCATATCACAAAACAACTGAGAACAGACAAACATGCAATTGTAACGTTATGTGGGCAAGTCCAGCACAGAACTAGATTACAGCTCAAGATCAAAGGAACATCACTCCTCTCTTTTAAACCTTGTAAGGTGCAATGATACGCTAATACAACTGTGTATAAAATTGAAAAGAGTAATAGACATTGGCTGCAAACCATGCAGTTCAAGGCATAAGTCAGAGTAAGTAGTAGTTAAAAGGCATGAGGATTAAGGACTTACAACAGCGGCTTTGACTGGTGTAGTCATGCCCTTCTTCTTGCTGGTGTGACAGTCCTTGAAGATTTCCACAGCATTTGGTTTAGGTACTTTTTGGTCCTTGCGGGCTTTCCTGTGCATTTGGAACAAGTCAATATAGATATGATAATATGGTACAACGAAAAGAGTGAAACAACAGCTAATTACAAGAGCCTCGCAGTGTGCAATATAGCTACGAGCACTACAAAAAAAAGACACATCCGTGACATTTTGGGCCGAACAAATTTTTTTCTGTCATACATATGACACTTCTATGACGATAATTGTGACAAAATGCGGTATCATCATAGATGTGATGGGCTCCTACTTCTATGACAAAAAATCATGACAGAAAATGGGCTTTTCGTCCTGGGCGGGCCGGAGACGCAACTGCATGACATTCTTTGGGCCGTTCATGACGAAAAAACTGTGGTAGAAGCGAGGGCGAGGAAAATTTCGGGGAGTTCCCGGTTACGGTGGGAGGTCGGGGGCCGAGCGATGCGCGTTTCTCTCGTACACGTACGCGCGTGTGTGCGAGGCGTTGGCTCTAACTGAACCCAAGCGAGGCGTTGGGCTCTAACTGAACCCGAGCGATTGCACTGTAGGCTACGCGTTACTGAACCCGAGCGATTGCACTGCAGGTGTCGGTGTACTAGAGTAGGGGTACCCTAGTATCCCGAACTTGTGCACGGGCAGTCGCAGCGTCCCGCGGCGAGGCTTGCCGGGTGACCGCCAAGATCCTCCGTGGTTCCTTTGGAGCCATTCAAGAACAAAGTATCCAAGCCAAGGAGACAAGACCCCGGCAAGAGGAGCTTGCCGGGAAGGCCAACGAAGGCATCTCAAGGAACTTGCCACGACGCGCCACACGTCCCGGCAAGGCCCGGTGAGCGACAAGCTCCCGGGCGCGACAAGACAACGACCGCGGCAAGGTGCTTGCCGCGGCAAGCCTCCACTCTGTACCTGCGCTCCAGCACATCCACCAACGTGTCGCTCTGGGACCCTTCCGGGCATACGTGGCGGGAGGCTGTGCAGCTAGGGGTACACGGTGGCAAGCGGCGCTGACAAGATTGCCATCGTGGCGAGAAGTGGCGTCCCTGGCGGTCCCTTCTGCACTGTTTAGGCAACACAGACGGGCATTTAATGCCCTTGTCCCCTGCAGTCAGGGTTAGGTATGATACACTGTAGCAGGCGGCTGTACCAACCGCAACATCTTTCCATTTTTACCCTTGTCTACGTTGCCACCTGTCGGTGACCCCTTGAGCATATAAAAGGAGGCCCATGCGCAACGTAGAAGGGGGGAGGAGTCAGAGGAGAACACTCATGCTCGGTCTCGCTAGCTGCTGGTGTAACACTCATGCTCGGTCTCGCTAGCTGCTGGTGTGTACTGTAGCACTCAGCGCTCCCGAGCAAGAACTCAATACAAACCACAAAGCAGGAGTAGGGTTTTACGCATCCGTGCGGCCCGAACCTGGGTAAACTGCTCGTGTGCTTCGCCTCGATATGCTCTTCGTGCGATCTCCGCCCCCCTGCCGAACCAAAAGGGGCTCGGTCCGCCGGTCCCATAGGTGTTCGTGGATTAGTTTCCCCCGACAATGGGTAACGGTGCTGCCAGGTCCAAGGACAAGGCTGCGCTGCTCATCGGCGGCGCAGTCGGCTCCCACAATGACCGGGCGCACTCCAAGACCTCGGCGTCCGTACATGCACCGCGTCCATCCCAGGAGGCGCGGGACCGGCAGCGTCATGATACTCACGGTACCATACGTTTGCTAGACCAAGATCGAGTTGGTGGATCTCGGAGTGCTCAAGACCAGCATGCACGCCAACATGCTGGCGCGAGCGGGGCACGGTCGCCTGGACGAGATACTACTCCTTCTAACATGGTTAGAAGTCCGAGCATATCCCGCTCCTCGCACCGTTCGCCGCCGCCACCCGCCACTTCAGCAGAAGCTTTGGTGCGAGCTCAACTGCTCCTAGACTACCCTCCAGCGGCAGACAAGATCGACGACTGGAGGGCCACCATTTAGAGTCTCATCGGCTTTGCCAATGGCGACATTCCACGGCAGCCGAGTACTTCGCAGCCGCGGCGAGTCAGCCAGGCACGAGCCGGTGGAGACAAGACCGGTGGGGGTGCAACCACCATGCACTCTCCGCCCCGAAGGCCAAGATCGCCGACTCGCCGGATCCACCCCGACAGCGACTCCACCGCGTCATCAGATCCTCGAGCTCGTCGCGATCAGCGCCAAGTTCTTCACGAACGACAGCAAGAAGACGCTCGTACTCGCATCGAGCACCGAAGAGAAGCGCGGCGTCAGTCAATCCAGCGCGCTGGGCCCTCTGTCGACATGCATGCGCCAGGGGAACCAGGCGACTTGCCGTACGCGGTAGGTTGCCCTGCGTTTACTTGTGAGCTACGGCAAGTCCAGTGGCCCTTCAAGAAGAATTTCAAGCCAGACGTACTAGAGAAGTACGACGGCAAGTCGCATCCGTCGGAGTTCCTCAGCATCTACACCATCGCGGTGCAAGCTGCCGGGGGGGCGGGACGATAAGATCCTTGCCAACTACTTCCCGCTGGTGCTCAAGCCCAACGTCGGGTCCTGGCTCATGCATTTGCTGGACAACTCCATATCCTCCTGGGCAGACCTATGCCATTAGTTTGTCGGCGCCTTTACAGGCGGCCACAAACCTCATGGCCAGGAGGGTGACCTTCACCTGCTCGCCCAGAAGGAAGGAGAGCCCTGCGCAAGTACATTCAGAGATTCAGCCGTGTACAGCACAACATCCCAGATGTCCACCCTACCGCGGTCATCAGCGCGTTCCATCAGAACATGCGTAACCGCAGGATGCGGGAGGAGATGGCGATGTGAAAGATCAGAGATGTCAGCGAGCTGTATACCCTGGCCGACAAGTGTGCACGTGCTGAGGAAGGGAGGAAACTCCCTGGAGAGAATACAGGAGCAGGAGGATCTGACAGCGAGGATGCTGCCCCGGCAAAGAAAAACCGGCGGCGGAACAACAGGAAGAAGAAAGGCAAAGATGTGCTAGTCGTTGAGCAGTCTGGCAACGAAAGTGGCGCCAAGAAAGCCAAAGCTGGTAGCTCCGGCAAGGAGATTGCCGCATGCACCAACTGCCAGGCTGTGGCGGTCGCCGACAAGCAGGACGGCACCGACAAGTAGTACTGCAAGATTCACCGCACCAAGGGCCATGACCTCCAGAGCTGCAAGAAGGTCGAGCAGCTTGTCCAGCAGCAAAAGGCTGAATATGAGCGACGCGACAAGGAGAGGGCCCAAGGAGGCGCTGGAGAATCCGGCATGAAGCGCGCCGGCCGGGGAGGACACTTGCGGCAAGGCCAAGCAGCGGCAAGGAGACAAACCTCCCCGCGGCCGCGACAAGGATGAAGACGACGACGACGACAAAGACATGGATGATGTCGAGACCAGTGAGCAGGAGTTCCAGAAAGCCACAGAGGTCTTGTGCGTTGATGGCGGTGCTTCTCTGCATACTTCGCACTGCCAACTCAAGCAGTGGGTGCGGGAAGTCAATGCGGCGGAACCACCTATCGAGTCACGCAAACTTCTGAAATGGTCCAGCACGCCTATCATCTTTGATATTGAGGACCACCCTGATCGCACAACTGCGGTCGGGTGTTTGCCGATGTTGGTTTGACCAACTATCCGCAACCTCAAGGCGACTAAGATGCTAGTTGACGGCGGGGCCGGCTTGAACCTGATCTCCTCCGCTGTACTCCAGAAACTCCAGATCCCTGACAGCGAGCTCGAAGAAACCGGCACATTCCAAGGAATCAACCTGGGAAGGAGCCAGCCGAAAGGGAAGGTCACGTTGCCAGTAACATTTGGCAGCAAGTTGAACTTCAGGACTGAGAGGGTCACTTTTGACGTTGCCGATTTTCCATTGCCTTACAATGGGATACTCGGCCGTCCTGCACTCGCCAAGTTCATGGCAGCCTCTCACTATGCATACAACATGCTGAAGATGCCAGGCCCGATAAGCGTCATCTCTGTCCCTGGCAACAAGAAGGATGCTCTTATCTGCGCCGACAAGATCTACCAGGAAGCGGCAGCCGCAACAGACCGCAAGTCACTTGCCGTTGAAGCTCCCGGGGGGAAGAAGAAGACCAAGTCCGGCAAGAGTTATGATGCCCACTCCGGCAAGCGCACCTCTTTAGAGTGCTGCGCTACTGTCGAGGACGCACCATCGAGCTCCACCGGCAAGTGTAAGAAGACAATGGCAGCTCCGCCAGAGACCAAGAAGGTGTCCGCCAAGGAGGACGGCACTGGTGGTACCTTCACCATCAGTGCCACTCTTGACCCTAAATAGGAAAGCGCGCTCATTGCTTTCCTGCGGGCGAACGTCGACGTGTTTGCATGGCAACCGTCTGACATCCCCGGTGTTCCCAAGAAAGTAATTGAGCACCATCTTGTCGTTTGTCCTCATGCGCGGCCCGTCAAGCAGAAGTTCAGGAAGCAAGCAGTGGAGCGCCAAGAATTCATTGCAGAAGAGATCAAGAAATTGGAAGCAGCAGGCCTTGTCAGAGGAGTGCTCCATCCCACGTGGTTGGCCAATCCTGTAGTCGTGCGCAAGGCAAACGGGAAATGGAGGCTTTGTATCGACTTTACCGATGTTAATAAAGCTTGTCCCAAAGACCCATTTCCCTTGCCGCGCATTAACCAGATTGTTGACTCCATGGCCGGATGTGACTTGCTTTCATTTCTTGATGCATACTCAGGATACCATCAAATCTTCATGGCAGAAGAAGATGAGGAGAAGACCGCATTCATAACTCCATGTGGCACATACTGTTTCATACGGATGCCTTTCGGTTGAAAGAATGCTGGTTCAACATTTGCAAGGGTAGTCCGTGTCGCTCTTGAGCCACAAATACACAAAAATGTGGAAGCCTACATGGATGACATAGTGGTCAAGAGCAAGGACAAGGCAACTCTGATTCGAGATTTAGACGAGACCTTTGCAAATCTGCGCAAGATCAACCTCAAGCTCAACCCCGAGAAGTGTGTGTTTGGAGTCCCCTCCGGCAAGCTTCTCGGGTTCTTCGTGTCTCAGCGGGGAATTGAAGCCAATCCCGACAAGATCAAGGCCATTGAGCAGATCGAAGCACCAAAGCGCATCAAGGATGTACGAAGGCTTGCCGGTTGCGTGGCTGCTCTCAGCAGGTTCATCTCTAGGTCTGCTGAGCGCGCCCTGCCGTTTTTCAAAGGGAAGAAGAAGACCAAGTCCGGCAAGAGTTATGATGCCCACTCCGGCAAGCACACCTCTTCGGAGTGCTGTGCTACCGTTGAGGACGCACCATCGAGCTCCACCGGCAAGTGTAAGAAGACAATGGCAGCTCTGCGAGAGACCAAGAAGGTGTCCCCCAAGGAGGACGGCGCTGGTGGTACCTTCACCATCAGTGCCACTCTTGACCCTAAATAGGAAAGCGCGCTCATTGCTTTCCTGCAGGCGAACGTCAACGTGTTTGCGTGGCAACTGTCTGACATGCCCAGTGTTCCCAGGAAAGTAATTGAGCACCATCTTGCCGTTTGTCCTCATGCGCGGCCCATCAAGCAGAAGGTCAGGAAGCAAGCAGTGGAGCGCCAAGAATTCATCACAGAAGAGATCAAGAAATTGGAAGCAGCAGGCCTTGTCAGAGGAGTGCTCCATCCCACGTGGTTGGCCAATCCTGTAGTCGTGCGCAAGGCAAACAGGAAATGGAGGCTTTGTATCAACTTTACCGATGTTAATAAAGCTTGTCCCAAAGACCCATTTCCCTTGCCGCGCATTGACCAGATTGTTGACTCCACGGCCGGATGTGACTTGCTTTCATTTCTTGACGCATACTCAGGATACCATCAAATCTTCATGGCAGAAGAAGATGAGGAGAAGACCGCATTCATAACTCCATGTGGCACATACCGTTTCATACGGATGCCTTTCGGTTTAAAGAAGGCTGGTTCAACATTTGCAAGGGTAGTCCATGTCACTCTTGAGCCACAAATACACAGAAATGTGGAAGCCTACATGGATGACATAGTGGTTAAGAGCAAGGACAAGGCAACTCTGATTTGAGATTTAGACGAGACCTTTGCAAATCTGCGCAAGATCAACCTCAAGCTCAACCCCGAGAAGTGTGTGTTTGGAGTCCCCTCCGGCAAGCTTCTCGGGTTCTTCGTGTCTCAGCGGGGAATTGAAGCCAATCCCGACAAGATCAAGGCCATTGAGCAGATCGAAGCACCAAAGCGCGTCAAGGATGTACGAAGGCTTGCCGGTTGCGTGGCTGCTCTCAGCAGGTTTATCTCTAGGTCTGCTGAGCGCGCCCTGCCGTTTTTCAAAATTTTGAAAAAGGCAGGTCCAATGAAATGGACTCCGGAAGCGGAGGCTGCGCTGCAGGACTTGAAGAGATACTTGTCCTCCACTCCAACACTTGTCGCACCTAAGCCACAAGAGAAGTTGCTGCTGTATATAGCAGCAACTAATCAAGTGGTTAGTGCTACGTTAGTGGCAGAGAGGGAGGCAGATGACGAGCCAGCAACCATGGCAGGCGCATCCAGCGACAAGCAGGGGGCTTCCCCGACAAGCTCTGGTCCCGACAAAGATGGATCTGCGCAGGTGCGCGAGGAGATACAGAAGAGAATGGTACAACGCCCAGTTTACTTTGTCAGTTCCCTTCTATAGGGGGCTAGGTCAAGGTACTCCGGTGTGCAGAAATTGCTTTTCGGCCTCTCATGGCCTCGAGAAAGCTGCGCCATTACTTCCAAGCATATGAGATCACAGTTGTCACTCGCTTTCCGCTGAAGAGGATACTACAGAATCCAGAAGCAACAGGCAAGATTGTTGAGTGGGCACTGGAACTGTCAAGCTTTGGCCTCAAGTTTGAGAGTACTTCAACCATCCAAAGCAGAGCATTGGCAGAATTCATAGCAGAGTGGACGCCAACACCAGATGAAGAAATTCCAGAAACGAGCATCCCCGTCAAGGAAGCAAGCAAAGAGTGGCTGATGTACTTTGATGGTGCCTTCTCACTGCAAGGCGCCGGCGCTGGCGTGCTGCTTGTCGCACCCACCGGAGAGCACCTCAAGTACGTAGTCCAGATGCACTTTCCTAAGGAGGAAGCAACACACAATACTGCAAAGTATGAAGGCTTGCTTGCCGGTCTCAGGATCGCGGCAGACCTTGGGATCAAGAAGCTCATTGTCAGGGGTGACTCGCAGCTTGTCGTCCACCAAGTGAACAAAAGTTATCAGAGTCCGTTGATGGAAGCCTACGTTGACGAAGTGAGAAAGCTAGAAGAGCACTTTGACGGCCTACAGATGGAGCACGTTCCGAGAGCTCAGAACGACATTGCCGATGGCCTGTCAAAGTGCGCCGCACTTAAGTTACCTGTGGAACCAGGGATCTTTGTGCTCAAGCTGACTCGACCGTCCGTAGCACCATCAACTGGACAGAGCAAGAAGAGGAAGTTGATTTCTGGTGACTATTTTCTGGCAGAGCTTACCGAAGCCGCCGCCAAGAAGGTCCCCAAGATCAACACCAAGAGTGCTGAGGAGCAGTCTGCTCCGGCAAGCCCTAGAGTTTGTTCCGTTGAAGCAGAAGCTCCCGACAAGTTTTGCTCCGGCAAGCTTGCCGGGGAACGTCAAGCTCCTGCTGAGCCGCAGGCTCTTGCCGTAGAAGCGGATGTTCCCGCAGCAGCAGATGTGCCTTTAGTCCTTGTTCTCGAGCCACAAGCTCCAGCATGGGCACAACAGATTGTCTGTTTCCTTCAGACAGGAGAACTTCCTGAAGAGCAAGAAGAAGCGGAAAGAGTAGCCTGGCAGTCAAGTATGTACCAGTTTGTCGACAACACACTGTACAGAAGAAGACTCAACGGTGTGAAATTGAAGTGTATTCACCGGGAAGATGGACAAAAGCTGTTGGCAGAGATACATGGAGGCATATGTGATCACCACATTGGCGCAAGAGCACTTGCCGGCAAAGCATTCCGGCAAGGTTTCTTTTGGCCGAGAGCCCTCCAGGATGCAATTGCACAAGTAACCAAGTGTGAAGCGTGCCATTTCCATTCCAAGCAGATACACCAGCCAGCTCAAGCTCTCCAGACGATCCCTTTATCCTGGCCATTTTCGGTCTGGGGGCTCGACATCCTCGGCCCCTTTCCCTGAGCAGTCGGGGGCTTTGAGTACTTGTACGTAGCAATCGACAAGTTCACAAAGTGACCGGAAGTGGAAGCAGAGAGGAAGGTGACAGCACAGTCAGCAGTCAAGTATTTCAGGTCGATTGTTTGCCGCTTCGGGATCCCTAACAGGGTAATCACCGACAACGGTACGCAATTCATGAGCCGCACCTTCATGCAGTACGTGCAAGACCTTGGCGCCAAGGTCTGCTTCGCTTCTGTTGCTCACCCGAGAAGCAACGGTCAAGCGGAGAGGGCAAATGTTGAAGTGCTGCGTGGGCTCAAGACCAGAACTTTCGACAAGCTGCACAAGTGCAGAAGAAACTGGATTGAGGAGCTGCCGGTGGTTCTTTGGTCGATCAGGACGACGCCAAATCGAGCCACTGGCCAGACACCTTTCGCTCTAGTCTATGGAGCAGAGGCAGTTCTCCCCATGGAACTCGTATACGGGTCGCCTCGAGTGCTCGCTTATGATGAGCTTGAGCAAGAGCAGCTGCGACAAGATGACGCGCTGCTCCTTGGGGAAGACCGTCTTCAGGCTGCTATACGAGCTGCTCGCTACCAGCAAGCTTTGCGCCGCTACCATAGCCGCAAAGTTAACGCCAGAAGTCTCGAGGAAGGCGACCTTGTTCTTCGGCGTGTTCACTCCGCCAAGAATTCTAACAAGTTGACACCGAAGTGGGAAGGCCCTTACTGGGTGAAACGAGTCACTAGGCCTGGCGCTGTCCGCCTTGAGACCGAAGATGGCGTTCTGGTGAGCAACTCCTGGAATATTGAGCATCTTCGTAAGTTTTACCCGTAAGGCGCGGTTGCCGGAACCCATTTCGGCAACCACCTTTTGTACAAGTCTTGCCGCTGTTGCATGTAATCCTTTGTACAAAGCCGGGCGCAGATCCCGTGCATAAAGCTCATGTGCTCCGCACGTTTTGTCAATTTCATGCTTTTTATTTTTTGCATGCGTTATCTGACACTTTGTGAAGCACTTACCCCCGGTAAGCAACAACGAGCCATAAGGCTCCCTATCTTTATTTTCTCCCCTTTCTTTTTTCTCAAGGAAAGGAAGGTTCCCTCGCCCACAAGTTTGCCGGGGGGGGGGGGGAGAGAAGATAATGGTATGGACCAGGCGTCGTTCAAGAAAGTTTCGCCTTGCCGGGAAGCAAACGACAGAAAAGCTAAGTTGCCAAAGTTTGAGCAATCAGATTTTTAAATTTTTTAAGTTATCTTCCTTGAACGACCTTGCTTTGTATGGAAAACCCGTGCGCGGAGGAACCAACTCATAGCTAGTTGCGCCCTTACTTTGTTTCGAGTCCGCTCAACAACTTAAGTGAGCTGCGACTAGTTGCAACAAGGTTTCTTGTCGGTAGCGGCACCGCCAGCAGGCTGCTGACGTTCCGCACTCAGCGCTCACGGCTAAGGTGCCTGCGCCGGCAAGTTCCCTAAAAGCGTAGGGCAAAAACATACAAAGGAAGGAATCAAGTAAAGGAAATAACGTTGCAATCAGTACCCGAAATAGAGTTATATTACAAAGTAGCTTGTCGCGGCTCTAATAGATTGTTCTCATAACATGACCAGCAGCGACAAGAAAAGAAGAAAACGGGCAGCCTAGTCTACACGATCGCCCTCAACCCTCTTGATCCCGCTCACCTTGTCCACAATGGGTGCGACAAGGGTCTTGAGCGCCTCCAGATCAGCATCCGGCGGCAGGGTCCTGAGGACGTTGGTGAGGTTGAGGCCCGGGTTGCGAAAGGCCACCTTCACCAACACCTTTTGATGAGCCCCCGTGCAGATCTTGCGCGACTCGTTGGCCAGCTGCTTTGGGATCCTCTCCCGGAGTCGCTGGAGGGCCGTCGCCACGCCTTTGAAGAACAAGGTGAGCTTGCCGCTGGGTTGGAGGTTCTCGTCGGAGGGATACCTGAGATCCTCCATCCCCAGCTGCGCCAGCTCCCTGTCGATGTCTGCGGCAACATTCATGAGACCCTCCGTCCAGTGCTCCACAGTCTCCCTAAAAGTGTTCTGGGCGGCAGCAGCACTCGCTAGCAGCGCCTTGCCGGCCTTGACCTCCTCCTTCAAGGCCGTCTCCTGCTCCCTGGCGCCGTCCAGCGTCTTGGTCAAAGTGGTCAGCTTCAACTCAAGATCTGCGTTGGAGTCCTTAGCGGCGCTAAGCTCCTGGCCCTTCTTGGCGAGACGGGCCTGCAGCTCCGAGTGGCTGTGGGCATCCTTCTCCCGCTCACGCTTGAGCGCGGCAAGCTCTTCACCGCTCGCCTTGAGATCGGCCTCCAGCTGCGCCAACTTCGTCTCCAGCTCCTTCTTGGCGGCATCGGCAGCTGCGGCAGCATCCTCTGCTTGCTTGAGGGCTCCGCCAAATGTTCGCTCACGCGCGGCAAGCTCCTCCTCGTGGCTGTCAAGGTTGACTTTCCGCTGCACCAGCTCGCCCTCCTGTGCAGACAGCTTCTCAGCGGCAAGCCGTTGTTGCTCTTCGACTTCTGCCCACTCGAGGAGGAAGGCCTTCTGCTCCTCGGCAAGTTGCGCCCGCTCCTCTGCCAGGGATCGAAGAGCTTCCTGGTTGTGACCCTGGAGCTCCTCCGTGCGCTTTTCAATGTCCACTCCCGCCTTCGCGACAAGTGCCTCGCGGGATTCCAGCTTGGCTTGCCGGGCGCGGTAGAGCGACACCAGCTTCCGCAGCAGCCGCTCCTCCTCAGGCTCGCCGCTGCTGCTGCTCGGCGCGTCAACCAGCGCCAGCCCAGCGGAGGCGAGCACTTCTCCGTCAAAACTCTCTCCTTCGACCGGCGCCCTGGAGCTTGACGCCCAGGGGAGGTTGATGAAGACGCCATCGCCGGCCTTCAAGTAGACGCCTGGCTGGGGCTCTTCGGAGCCTGATGCTGCGGCAGCGGCGGAGGGATCGGCGGTCGGCGTAGCGCCTGGCGCTCCTGCGGCCTCAGGGCCGTCAGTGCGATCGCCAGATCCCCCGCCTGCTTCTGCGGCGGCAGCTTTGGCGGCCTCTGTGCCGGCGGGATCGTCAGCGCCGGCTGCTTCCTCGGCGGCAACGGCATCGTTGGCGGCAACCTCGGTCTCCATTGGCTCCGCAGCAGATGGGTCTGACGGCCGGAAAAGGGAGAAGAGTCAAGCAAATATCCAAAAAAAGAAGATCAAAATAAGAAGAACCCAAGGGAAGTTTTGAAGCAAGAAGATTACCTGTGCCAGGTTCTGCAGTCGTGGTCTCCGCCGCCGGGGGCCGCTGGTGCTGCCCCTTGCCGGAGAACCCTCCCTTGCCGGAGACTTCTCCCTTGCCGGAGAGCTCTCCCTTGCCGGGGACCTCTCCCTTGCCGGAGGACTCTCCCTTGGCATTTCGGGGTCGGCCTCCGGGTGCTCCTGGTGGGGCTGCTCTGCTCCTACACAAACCAACAGTCAGATGTCAGCAAAGAAAGAGTATCCATGAGCGCCTAACAGCGGAAAGCAAACCATATACTTACGCTGGGGGCTGCTCTGGAGAACAGTTGCCGGGTCCGGCAAGGTTGTCTCGGACGCATCCCCTACTGTCGTGGTGGGTTCGTCCTTGATGATAATCACCGGGGCCTTGGCTCTCTTTGCTGCTCTCTGGGCCAGAGTCCTAAGAAGGAATAGGTTCAGAGTAAAGCAAATGATATACAAGACCAAAGCAGCAAGAATTGAAGAACTACAAATACAACAAGAGAATCTTACTCTTCGTCTTCCTCGTCGGAGCTGAACGCGGAGAAGTCGAAGTCCGGCTCACGTCCGACGCGAGAAGGCGGAGGAGTAGGTTCCCTTGGCCGCTTGGCGGGAACTGTGGTGGTGGTCCGAGACGACCCCGCTCCGGCTGCCGCCACGGTGTGGGAAGCGGCAGGAGCAAAAGCGGTGGTCCGGGTGGACCCCGCTCCAGTTGCCGCAGCAGCGTGAGGTGCTCCCGTGGCAACAGTGCTTGCCGCGATAGAGCATGTCGCGCGGCGACTGTCGACTTGCCCGCCGCCCCGCTACGTCCCCGGCCTTACGGAGACGCCTTCTTGGTGGAGCTGGGGGCTCTGCTTGCGGCGAGCTGTCTGATGATGAGGAGGAAGAGGAGTTGATCTCCAATGAGCCGCTCGTATCCTCGGCGGGCTCGCTCGACTCAACGTCACGCTCGGCAAACTCTTTCTTGCCGGCAAGCTCCTCTCGCTCGGCATGGCTTGCCACCTCTGCTGCCTCTGCCTCCTCCACGGTGAATCCAAACTCGCCCATGGCTGCAGCTGCCGCCGCCTCTTCCAGCCTGGTGGCGATGCGTTTCAACTCCGCATCGGTGGTGTCGTGAGTGAGGCCATTCTTTTCGTCAGGGCGGACCGGCACTTCTACCAAGCCGTCAAAGAACTCCTGCACGACATCTTCTGCAGGCTCTTGCCAAGTTGGGACAATTCCATGTGAATCGCATAGCGGCATCATTGCCCGGATGCGGTCGAGTGCGGAGTTGTTGCACAGCGGAACGACACCCTGCGGCAACCTGAACACTTCGGGATGCTCAGGATCGTACTTGAACAGCTCCTGGAGCATCATGTTGAGCTCCAGAACAGTGAAGTTGTAGTTGAGGCCCGGACGCAGCCTCATGATATCCGCCGCATTCTTGAATTCCCAGGCGGGTCTCCTCCGCTCCTGTAGGGGGGCGATGCGGCAGCGAAGAAAATCTGCGCCAACGGCGCCTACAGTAAGCCCGGCAAGCCTGAGGCGTTGGATCCGGGTGACAGCAATCTTCAGCCTATCGTCTTCCGGGGCCACGTTGCTCCAATCGCTGCCGCGTGCTGCTGGGGTTTGGCGCCGGGCGGTAAACGGCTGCGGGTTCTCCTCGACAATCCAGCACCAGTCTACTCTCCATTCCTCCCACTTGCCGCGGAGCTCTCCCTCCAGATAAGCGTCCTTCTTGCCAGCCCTCGAGATCCAAGCGATTCCGCCGGATAAAGGCTCTCCTCTCTCTACTCGGGGCATAAAGAAGTGGCGAAAAAGGGCTATATTTGGATGGACTCCGACAAAGTTTTTGCAGAGATGTGCGAAAACTGCCATGGTCAGAACAACATTGGGGGTGAAGTCAAGGAGGCAGAGCCCGTAGGTGTTCATAATATCGCAAAAGAACTCAGAGAAAGGCAGGCAGAGCCCGCAGTAGAAGAACATGGCGAAGAAGGGATATCCATTTGGAGCCATTTTCCAGGCGGAGGCTGGAAGTACCTTCGTGCACGGATGCGCTCGCGTCTCTGTCGACCAGAAGAGGTAGTAGTACTCCCTCAGCTCCTTCGCGGCGAGCTTGGGGGGAAAGATTGCCCGCTCCTTTCGCAGCGCCGCAAGCCACTGTGCCTCGGTCGACTTCACAGCCTTTCCCTTGTCGGCTTTCGGAGCCATGGCGGAAGTGCTGGAGGAGGTCGACAGCGTTGGTGGTGCTGGTGGCGATGGGGGGCAGGGCACTGCTCTCTTTCAGCTTTGGAAAGACGGAGGAGCGGCGGAGATTTCCGAGATTGGAATGGCAACCGGCGAATGGGCGCACTACCCCTGTTTCCCCTGCTTATAAAGAGGCAGGGGGCGGACGTTCCGCCTTTCCGAATAAAGAAACCACCCATGATCTCTCCCACGACGCCGCATTCGACGCGTGCCGTTCGGGGAGGGCGCGGTGGATACGGGGAGAGATACGGCGTAACCCAGGCCGCGCGTGCCCGTGCCCTGTTTTGGGCCTGGCCCAACAGCGCTCGGCACCGTGTATGGCCCAGGCCCGGGGGCTCCTGTCGGTGTACTAGAGTAGGGGTACCCTAGTATCCCGAACTTGTGCACGGGCAGTCGCAGCGTCCCGCGGCGAGGCTTGCCGGGTGACCGCCAAGATCCTCCGTGGTTCCTTTGGAGCCATTCAAGAACAAAGTATCCAAGCCAAGGAGACAAGACGCCGGCAAGAGGAGCTTGCCGGGAAGGCCAACCAAGGCATCTCAAGGAACTTGCCGCGACGCGCCACGCGTCCCGGCAAGGCCTGGTGAGCGACAAGCTCCCGGACGCGACAAGACAACGACCGCGGCAAGGCGCTTGCCGCGGCAAGCCTCCACTCTGTACCTGCGCTCCAGCACATCCACCAATGTGTCGCTCTGGGACCCTTTCGGGCATACGTGGCGGGAGGCTGTGCAGCCAGGGGTACACGGTGGCAAGCGGCGCTGACAAGATTGCCATCGTGGCGAGCAGTGGCGTCCCTGGCGGTCCCTTTTGCACTATTTGGGCAACGCAGACGGGCATTTAATGCCCTTGTCCCCTGCCGTCAGGGTTAGGTATGATACACTGTAGCAGGCGGATGTACCAACCGCAACATCTTTCCATTTTTACCCTTGTCTACGTTGCCACCTGTCGGTGACCCCTTGAGCATATAAAAGGAGGCCCATGCGCAACGTAGAAGGGGGGAGGAGTCAGAGGAGAACACTCATGCTCGGTCTCGCTAGCTGCTGGTGTAACACTCATGCTCGGTCTCACTAGCTGCTGGTGTGTACTGTAGCACTCAGCGCTCCCGAGCAAGAACTCAATACAAACCACAAAGCAGGAGTAGGGTTTTACGCATCCGTGCGGCCCGAACCTGGGTAAACTGCTCGTGTGCTTCGCCTCGATCTGCTCTTCGTGCGATCTCCGCCCCCCTGCCGAACCAAAAGGGGCTCGGTCCGCCGGTCCCATAGCTGTTCGTGGATTAGTTTCCCCCGACAGCAGGCTACGCGTTACTGAACCCGAGCGATCGATCGATGGCTGTTAACTGAACCCGATCGAGCGATTCCTTCACTACTGCTGCTAACTGAAGCCGACCAATCGGATGAACAGTGAGCGGTGGCGTTGCCTCTGGATGAACAGGACCCCGTGGTGTGGAGGGCTGGATGAACAGTAGACGGTGGAGGGGTGCCTGTGGAGGGGTGGTTGAACAGGACCCCGTGGTGTGGAGGGCTGGATGAACAATAGACGATGGAGGGGTGGTTGAATAGTAGCCGGTGGAGTAGCGCATTGTGGAGACTGGACGAACAAGAGCCCGTGGAGGCTGGAGGAGGTCGACGGTAGCCCGTGGAGGCTTGAGGAGGTCGACGGTGGAGATGAATAGTATCCCGTGGAGTCCCGTTTTGCGGTACGCCACATGTTGGGGAACGTAGTAATTTCAAAAAATTTCCTACGCACACGCAAGATCATGGTGATGCATAGCAACGAGAGGGGAGAGTGTTGTCTACGTACCAACGCAGACCGACTGCGGAAGCGATCACACAACATAGAGGAAGTAGTCGTACGTCTTCCCGATCTGACCGATCCAAGCACCGTTACTCCGGCACCTCCGAGTTCTTAGCACACGTTCAGCTCGATGATGATCCTCGGGCTCCGATCCAGCAAAGCGTCGAGGAAGAGTTCCGTCAGCACGCCGGGTGGCGACGATCTTGATGTACTACCGACGCAGGGCTTCGCCTAAGCACTACAACGGTATGATCGAGGTGGAATTTGGTGGCAGGGGGCACCGCACACGGCTAAGGAACGATCTCAAGGATCAACTTTTGTGTCTAGAGGTGCCCCCTGCCCCCGTATATAAAGGATGAAGGGGGGGAGGCTGGCCGGCCAAGCTAGGAGGCGCAGGAGGAGTCCTACTCCTACCGGGAGTAGGACTCCCCCCAATCCTATTCCGAATAGGATTCCCCAAAGGGGAAGAGAAGAGAGAGGTGGCCGGCCCCTCTCCTAGTCCTAATAGGACTAGGGAGAGGGGGGAGGCGCAGCCCTATGTGGGCTGCCCTCTCACCTTTCCACTAAGGCCCATGTTGGCCCATTTGGCTCCCGGGGGGTTCCGGTAACCCTCCCGGTAATCCGGTAAAATCCCGATTTCACCCGGAACACTTCCGATGTCCAAACATAGGCTTCCAATATATCAATCTTTATGTCTCGACCATTTCGAGACTCCTCGTCATGTCCGTGATCACATCCGGGACTCCGAACAACCTTCGGTACATCAAAATGCATAAACTCATAATAACTGTCATCGTAACGTTAAGCGTGCGGACCCTACGGTTCGAGAACAATGTAGACATGACCGAGACACGTCTCCGGTCAATAACCAATAGCGGGACCTGGATGCCCATATTGGCTCCTACATATTCTACGAAGATCTTTATCGGTCAGACCGCATAACAACATACGTTGTTCCCTTTGTCATCGGTATGTTACTTGCCCGAGATTCGATCGTCGGTATCCAATACCTAGTTCAATCTCGTTACTGGCAAGTCTCTTTACTCATTCCGTAATACATCATCTCACAACTAACATCTTAGTTATAATGCTTGCAAGGCTTATGTGATGTGTATTACCGAGAGGGCCCAGAGATACCTCTCCGACAATCGGAGTGACAAACCCTAATCTCGAAATACGCCAACCCAACATCTACCATTGGAGACACCTGTAGTACTCCTTTATAATCACCCAGTTACGTTGTGACGTTTGGTAGTACCCAAAGTGTTCCTCCGGCAAACGGGAGTTGCATAATCTCATAGTTATAGGAACATGTATAAGTCATGAAGAAAGCAATAGCAACATACTAAACGATCGGGTGCTAAGCTAATGGAATGGGTCATGTCAATCAGATCATTCAACTAATGATGTGACCTCGTTAATCAAATAACAACTCTTTGTTCATGGTTAGGAAACATAACCATCTTTGATTAACGAGCTAGTCAAGTAGAGGCATACTAGTGACACTCTGTTTGTCTATGTATTCACACATGTATTATGTTTCCGGTTAATACAATTCTAGCATGAATAATAAACACTTATCATGATTTAAGGAAATAAATAATAACTTTATTATTGCCTCTAGGGCATATTTCCTTCAGTCTCCCACTTGCACTAGAGTCAATAATCTAGATTACACAGTAATGATTCTAACACCCATGGAGCTTTGGTGTTGATCATGTTTTGCTCGTGGAAGAGGCTTAGTCAACGGGTCTGCAACATTCAGATCCGTATGTATCTTGCAAATCTCTATGTCTCCCACCTGGACTAAATCCCGGATGGAGTTGAAGCGTCTCTTGATGTGTTTGGTCCTTTTGTGAAATCTGGATTCCTTTGCCAAAGCAATTGCACCAGTATTGTCACAAAAGATTTTCATTGGACCCGATGCACTAGGTATGACACCTAGATCGGATATGAACTCCTTCATCCAGACTCCTTCGTTCGCTGCTTCCGAAGGAGCTATGTACTCCGCTTCACATGTAGATCCCGCTACGACACTTTGTTTAGAACTGCACCAACTGACAGCTCCACCGTTTAAAGTAAACACGTATCCGGTTTGCGATTTAGAATCGTCCGGATCAGTGTCAAAGCTTGCATCAACATAACCTCTTACGGTGAGCTCTTTGTCACCTCCATATACGAGAAACATATCCCTAGTCCTTTTCAGGTATTTCAGGATGTTCTTGACCGCTGTCCAGTGATCCACTCCTGGATTACTTTGGTACCTCCCTGCTAAACTTATAGCAAGGCACACATCAGGTCTGGTACACAGCATTGCATACATGATAGAGCCTATGGCTGAAGCATAGGGAACATCTTTCATTTTCTCTCTATCTTCTACAGTGGTCGGGCATTGAGTCTGACTCAACTTCACACCTTGTAACACAGGCAAGAACCCTTTCTTTGCTTGATCCATTTTGAACTTCTTCAAAATCTTTTCAAGGTATGTGCTTTGTGCAAGTCCAATTAAGCGTCTTGATCTATCTCTATAGATCTTTATGCCTAATATGTAAGCAGCTTCCCCGAGGTCTTTCATTGAAAAACTTTTATTCAAGTATCCCTTTATGCTATCCAGAAATTCTATATCATTTCCAATCAGCAATATGTCATCCACATATAATATCAGAAATGCTACAGAGCTCCCACTCACTTTCTTGTAAATACAGGCTTCTCCAAAAGTCTGTATAAAGCCAAATGCTTTGATCACACTATCAAAGCGTTTATTCCAACTCCGAGATGCTTGCACCAGTCCATAAATGGATCGCTGGAGTTTGCATACTTTGTTAGCTCCCTTTGGATCGACAAAACCTTCTGGTTGCATCATATACAACTCTTCTTCTAGAAATCCATTCAGGAATGCAGTTTTGACATCCATCTGCCATATTTCATAATTATAAAATGCGGCAATTGCTAACATGATTCTGACGGACTTAAGTATCGCTACGGGTGAGAAGGTCTCATCGTAGTCAACCCCTTGAACTTGTCGAAAACCTTTTGCAACAAGTCGAGCTTTATAGACAGTAATATTACCATCAGCGTCAGTATTTTTCTTGAAGATCCATTTATTCTCAATTGCTTGCCGATCATCGGGCAAGTCAACCAAAGTCCATACTTTGTTCTCATACATGGATCCCATCTCAGATTTCATGGCCTCAAGCCACTTTGCGGAATCTGGGCTCACCATCGCTTCTTCATAGTTCGTAGGTTCATCATGATCTAGTAGCATGACTTCCAGAATTGGATTACCGTACCACTCTGGTGCGGATCTTACTCTGGTTGATCTACGTGGTTCAGTAGTATCTTGTCCTGAAGTTTCATGACCATCATCATTAGCTTCCTCACTAATTGGTATAGGTGTCGCAGAAACAGTTTTCTGCGATGTACTATTTTCCAATAAGGGAGCAGGTACAGTTACCTCGTCAAGTTCTACTTTCCTCCCACTCACTTCTTTCGAGAGAAACTCCTTCTCTAGAAAGTTTCCGAACTTAGCAACAAAAGTTTTGCCTTCGGATCTGTGATAGAAAGTGTATCCAATAGTTTCCTTTGGATATCCTATGAAGACACATTTCTCCGATTTGGGTTCGAGCTTATCAGGTTGAAGCTTTTTCATATAAGCATCGCAGCCCCAAACTTTAAGAAATGACAACTTTGGTTTCTTGCCAAACCATAGTTCATAAGGCGTCGTCTCAACGGATTTTGATGGTGCCCTATTTAACGTGAATGCGGCCGTCTCTAAAGCATAACCCCAAAACGATAGCGGTAAATCAGTAAGAGACATCATAGATCGCACCATATCTAGTAAAGTACGATTACGACATTCGGACACACCATTACGCTGTGGTGTTCCGGGTGGCGTGAGTTGCGAAACTATTCCACAATTTTTTAAATGTACACCAAACTCGTAACTCAAATATTCTCCTCCACGATCAGATCGTAGAAACTTTATTTTCTTGTTACAATGATTTTCAACTTCACTCTGAAATTCCTTGAACTTTTCAAATGTCTCAGACTTATGTTTCATTAAGTAGATATACCCATATCTGCTTAAATCATCTGTGAAGGTGAGAAAATAACGATATCCGCCACGAGCTTCAATATTCATCGGACCACATACATCGGTATGTATGATCTCCAATAAATCTGTTGCTCTCTCCATAGTACCGGAGAAAGGTGTTTTAGTCATCTTGCCTATGAGGCACGGTTCGCAAGTACCAAGTGATTCATAATCAAGTGGTTCCAAAAGCCCATCAGTATGGAGTTTCTTCATGCGCTTTACACCGATATGACCTAAACGGCAGTGCCACAAATAAGTTGCACTATCATTATCAACTCTGCATCTTTTGGCTTCTACATTATGAATATGTGTATCACTACTATCGAGATTCAACAAGAATAGACCACTTTTCAAAGGTGCATGACTATAAAAGATATTACTCATATAAATAGAACAACCATTATTCTCTGATTTAAATGAATAACCGTCTCGCATTAAACAAGATCCAGATATAATGTTCATGCTCAACGCTGGCACCAAATAACAATTATTTAGGTCTAATATTAATCCCGAAGGTAGATCTAGAGGTAGCGTGCCGACCGCGATCACATCGACTTTGGAACCGTTTCCCACGCGCATCGTCACCTCGTCCTTTGCTAGCGTCCGCTTATTCTGTAGTCCCTGTTTCGAGTTGCAAATATTAGCAACAGAACCAGTATCAAATACCCAGGTGCTACTACGAGCTCTAGTAAGGTACACATCAATAACATGTATATAACATATACCTTTGTTCACCTTGCCATCCTTATTATCCGCCAAATACTTGGGGCAGTTCCGCTTCCAGTGACCAGTCTGCTTGCAGTAGAAGCACTCAGTTTCAGGCTTAGGTCCAGACTTGGGTTTCTTCTCCTGAGCAGCAACTTGCTTGCTGTTCTTCTTGAAGTTCCCCTTCTTCTTCCCTTTGCCCTTTTTCTTGAAACTAGTGGTTTTGTTAACCATCAACACTTGATGCTCCTTCTTGATTTCTACCTCCGCAGCTTTCAGCATTGCGAAGAGCTCGGGAATAGTCTTGTTCATCCCTTGCATATTATAGTTCATCACGAAGCTCTTGTAGCTTGGTGGCAGTGATTGGAGAATTCTGCCAATGACGCAATCATCTGGAAGATTAACTCCCATCTGAACCAAGTGATTATTATACCCAGACATTTTGAGTATATGCTCACTGACAGAACTGTTCTCCTCCATCTTGCAGCTATAGAACTTATTGGAGACTTCATATCTCTCAATTCGGGCATTTGCTTGAAATATCAACTTCAACTCCTGGAACATCTCATATGCTCCATGACGTTCAAAATGTCGTTGAAGTCCCGATTCTAAGCCGTAAAGCATGGCACACTGAACTATCGAGTAGTCATCAGCTTTGCTCTGCCAGACGTACATAACATCTGGCGTTGCTCCAGCAGCAGGCCTGGCACCCAGCGGTGCTTCCAGGACGTAATTCTTCTGTGCAGCAATGAGGATAATCCTCAAGTTACGGACCCAGTCCGTGTAATTGCTACCATCATCTTTCAACTTTGCTTTCTCAAGGAACGCATTAAAATTCAACGGAACAACATCACGAGCCATCTATCTACAATCAACATAAACAAGCAAGATACTATCAGGTACTAAGTTCATGATAAGTTTAAGTTCAGTTAATCAAATTACTTAAGAACTCCCACTTAGATGGACATCCCTCTAATCCTCTAAGTGATCACGTGATCCAAATCAACTAAACCATAACCGATCATCACATGAGATGGAGTAGTTTTCAATGGTGAACATCGTTATGTTGATCATATCTACTATATGATTCACGCTCGACCTTTCGGTCTCCGTGTTCCGAGGCCATATCTGTATATGCTTGGCTCGTCAAGTATAACCTGAGTATTCTGCATGTGCAACTGATTTGCACCCGTTGTATTTGGACGTAGAGCTTATCACACCCGATCATCACGTGGTGTCTGGGCACGACGAACTTTGGCAACGGTGCATACTCAGGGAGAAAACTTCTTGATAATTTAGTGAGAGATCATCTTATAATGCTACCGTCAATCAAAGCAAGATAAGATGCATAAAAGATAAACATCACATGCAATCAACATAAGTGATATGATATGGCCATCATCATCTTGTGCTTGTGATCTCCATCTCCGAAGCACCGTCATGATCACCATCGTCACCGGCGCGACACCTTGATCTCCATCGTAGCATCGTTGTCGTCTCGCCAATCTTATGCTTCCACGACTATCACTACCGCTTAGTAATAAAGTAAAGCATTACATCGCGATTGCATTGCATACAATAAAGCGACAACCATATGGCTCTTGCCAGTTGCCGATAACTTGGTTACAAAACATGATCATCTCATACAATAAAATCAACATCATGCCTTGACCATATCACATCAGAACATGCCCTGCAAAAACAAGTTAGACGTCCTCTACTTTGTTGTTGCAAGTTTTACGTGGCTACTACGGGCTTAAGTAAGAACTCATCTCACCTATGCATCAAAACCACAACGATAGTTCGTCAAATAGACTCCGTTTTAACCTTCTCAAGGACCGGGCGTAGCCACACTCGGTTCAACTAAAGTTGGAGAGACAGTCGCCCGCAAGCCATCTATGTGCAAAGCACGTCGAGGGAACCGGTCTCGCGTAAGCGTACGCGTAAGGTTGGTCCGGGTCATCTCGTCCAACAATACCGCCGAACCAAAGTATGACATGCTGGTAGGCAGTATGACTTGTATCGCCCACAACTCACTTGTGTTCTACTCGTGCAAATAACATCAAACCATAAAACCTAGGCTCGGATGCCACTGTTGGGGAACGTAGTAATTTCAAAAAATTTCCTACGCACACGCAAGATCATGGTGATGCATAGCAACGAGAGGGGAGAGTGTTGTCTACGTACCAACGCAGACCGACTGCGGAAGCGATCACACAACGTAGAGGAAGTAGTCGTACGTCTTTCCGATCCGATCGATCCAAGCACCGTTACTCCGGCACCTCCGAGTTCTTAGCACACGTTCAGCTCGATGAAGATCCTCGGGCTCCGATCCAGCAAAGCGTCGAGGAAGAGTTCCGTCAGCATGACAGCGTGGTGACGATCTTGATGTACTACCGACGCAGGGCTTCGCCTAAGCACTACAACGGTATGATCGAGGTGGAATTTGGTGGCAGGGGGCACCGCACACGGCTAAGGAACAATCTCAAGGATCAACTTGTGTGTCTAGAGGTGCCCCCTGCCCCCGTATATAAAGGATGAAGGGGGGGAGGCTGGCCGGCCAAGCTAGGAGGCGCAGGAGGAGTCCTACTCCTACCGGGAGTAGGACTCCCCCCCAATCCTATTCCTAATAGGATTCCCCAAAGGGGAAGAGAAGAGAGAGGTGGCCGGCCCCTCTCCTAGTCCTAATAGGACTAGGGAGAGGGGGGGAGGCGCAGCCCTATGTGGGCTGCCCTCTCACCTTTCCACTAAGGCCCATGTTGGCCCATTTGGCTCCCGGGGGGTTCCGGTAACCCTCCCGGTAATCCGGTAAAATCCCGATTTCACCCGGAACACTTCCGATGTCCAAACATAGGCTTCCAATATATCAATCTTTATGTCTCGACCATTTCGAGACTCCTCGTCATGTCCGTGATCACATCCGGGACTCCGAACAACCTTCGGTACATCAAAATGCATAAACTCATAATAACTGTCATCGTAACGTTAAGCGTGCGGACCCTATGGTTCGAGAACAATGTAGACATGACCGAGACACGTCTCCGGTCAATAACCAATAGCGGGACCTGGATGCCCATATTGGCTCCTACATATTCTACGAAGATCTTTATCGGTCAGACCGCATAACAACATACGTTGTTCCCTTTGTCATCGGTATGTTACTTGCCCGAGATTCGATCATCGGTATCCAATACCTAGTTCAATCTCGTTACTGGCAAGTCTCTTTACTCGTTCCGTAATACATCATCTCACAACTAACATCTTAGTTATAATGCTTGCAAGGCTTATGTGATGTGTATTACCGAGAGGGCCCAGAGATACCTCTCCGACAATCGGAGTGACAAACCCTAATCTCGAAATACGCCAACCCAACATCTACCATTGGAGACACCTGTAGTACTCCTTTATAATCACCCAGTTACGTTGTGACGTTTGGTAGTACCCAAAGTGTTCCTCCGGCAAACGGGAGTTGCATAATCTCATAGTTATAGGAACATGTATAAGTCATGAAGAAAGCAATAGCAACATACTAAACAATCGGGTGCTAAGCTAATGGAATGGGTCATGTCAATCAGATCATTCAACTAATGATGTGACCTCGTTAATCAAATAACAACTCTTTGTTCATGGTTAGGAAACATAACCATCTTTGATTAACGAGCTAGTCAAGTAGAGGCATACTAGTGACACTCTGTTTGTCTATGTATTCACACATGTATTATGTTTCCGGTTAATACAATTCTAGCATGAATAATAAACACTTATCATGATTTAAGGAAATAAATAATAACTTTATTATTGCCTCTAGGGCATATTACCTTCACCACACCCCTCCCGATGAACAGGACCCCTGTTTCGACCGTAGGAGGTCCGTTTTATCCGTTTTGCGGTACGCGACACCCCTCTTGATCAACAAGACCCCTGTTTCGACCGTAGGAGGTCCGTTTCCTCCATTTTGTGGTACGCCACACCCCTCCCGATCAACAAGACCCCCGTTTCGACCGTAGGAGGTCTGTTTCCTCTGTTTTGTGGTACACCAGGCCTCATTTCCATCGCCTGTTCCATCCAAGCCCTCCCGATGAACACGACCACGCATTCCGTTCTGACCCAGCCAGTTGGCTCCCACGCGTTCCGTTGCCTCCCGATGAACACGACGCATTCCGTTGCCTCCCGATGAACACGACGCATTCCGTTGCCTCCCGATGAACACGACGCATTCTGTTGCCTCCCCATGAACACGACGCATTCCGTTGCCTCCCCATGAACACGACGACGACGCTGTTTCTCCGTTGACCCAGCCATGTACACGAGCCCTGGACGTACGTATGCGCGAGTAGGCGTTCGAGACCCTGCCCGTATGTACACATACATGGCCATATTTTCTTTCTTGCACCCTGGCCGCTGTACGTACGTGTACATGCTATGTGCGCGCCTCTACTACGACACGTGCGCGCCTCTACATCGACCAATATGTACGTACACGTTCGCGACCAGAATGACAACGCTACATACGCTTCGACCAGGTGGGTCCCGACTGTCAGACACTTCCTTGCCTGCAAAGATGTAGCTGGTGGGTCCCAGCAGTCAGGGGGGCGAATTGTTTTTTTTGCCCGGACGCACTTCCTTGCGTGCGAAGGTGTAGCTGCTGGGTCCCAGCAGTCAGGTGGGCGAATCATTTTTTTGCCCGGACGAACTTCCTTGCGTGCGAAGGTGTAGCTGGTGGGTCCCAGCAGTCGGGGGGCGAATCTTTTTTTTCCGGACGCACTTCCTTGCGTGCAAAGATGTAGCTGGTGGGTCCCAGCAGTTAGGGGGGGGGATCTTTTTTTCGGACGCACTTCCTTCCGTGCGAAGATGTAGGTCGTGGGTCCCAGCAGTTAGGGGGCGAATCATTTTTTTCACGAAATACGGTGGCCCGTCCGATGGGTCCCTGCTGTCAGGTGGAGGAATAATTATTTTGCGCATAATAAGGAGGCACTTCCTTGCGGCTGCCGTGGACCCAGCTGTCAGCCTCTCCACGTACAGTCCATGTCCGATGGAAGTCGTTCCTTGACCACGTTGACCACGCCGCGCCGAGAGCACCAGGGCGGTGGACGACGGCGAGGCCTAGGAAGGGGACGACGCGGAGCCGGGGAAGACGCGACAGTGGATTGATACGTCTCCAATGTATCTATAATTTTTGATTGCTCCATGCTATATTATCTACTGTTTTGGACTATATTGGGCTTTATTTTCCACTTTTATATTATTTTTGGGACTAACCTATTAACCGGAGGCCCAACCCAGAATTGCTGTTTTTTTGCCTATTTTAGTATTTCGGAGAAACATAATATCAAACGGAGTCCAAACGGAATAAAACCTTCGGGAGCGTGATTTTCTCACTGAACGTGATCCAGGAGACTTGGACCCTACTCCAAGGAGTCAAAGAGGCGGTCATGAGGGTGGGGGGCGCGCCCACCCCCTAGGGCGCGCCCCCTGCCTCGTGGGCCCCTCGGTGCTCCACCGACGTACTCCTTCCTCATATATATACCTACGTACCCCCAAACGATCAGAATAGGAGCCAAAAACCTAATTCCACCACCACAACTTTTTGTATCCACGAGATCCCATCTTGGGGCATGTTCTGGAGCTCCGCAGGAGAGGGCCGTCATCACGGAGGGCTTCTACATCATCATAGCCTCTCCGATGAAGTGTGAGTAGTTTACCTTAGACCTTCGGGTCCATAATTAGTACCTAGATGGATTGTTCTCTCTTTTTGGATCTCAATACAAAGTTCTCCCCCTCTCTTGTGGAGATCTATTCAATGTATTCTTATTTTTGTGGTGTGTTTGTTGAGACGATGAATTATGGGTTTATGATCAACTCTATCTATAAATAATATTTGAATCTTCTCTGAATTCTTTTATGTATGATTCATTATCTTTGCAAGTCTCTTCGAATTATCCGTTTGGTTTGGCCAACTAGATTGGTAGTTCTTGCCATGGGAGAAGTGCTTAGCTTTGGGTTCGATCTTGCGGTGTCCTTTCCCAGTGACAGAAGGGGCAGCAAGGCACGTATTGCATCGTTGCCATCGAGGATAACAAGATGGGGTTTATTTCATATTGCATGAATTTATGTCTCTAAATCATGTCATCTTGCTTAAAGCGTTACTCTGTTTTTAACTTAATACTCTAGATGCATGCTGGATAGCGGTCGATGAGTGGAGTAGTAGTAGTAGATGCAGAATCGTTTCGGTCTACTTGTCACGGACATGATGCCTATATACATAATCATGCCTAGATATTCTCATAACTATGCTCAATTCTGTCAATTGCTCAACAGTAATTTGTTCACCCACCGTAGAATAATTATGCTCTTGAGAGAAGCCACTAGTGAAACCTATGGCCCCCGGGTCTATTCTCATCATATCAATCTCCATCACTTTAATCTTGTTTTGCTTTTTTACTTTGCCTTTAACTTTTCACTTTGCATCTCTATACCAAAAATACCAAAAATATTATATCTATCAGGTCTCACTCTCGTAAGTTACCGTGAAGGGATTGACAACCCCTAATCGCGTTGGTTGCGAGTAGCTATCGTTTTGTGCAGGTACGAAGGACTTGAGCGTGGCCTCCTACTGGATTGATACCTTGGTTCTCAAAAACTGAGGGAAATACTTACGCTACTCTGCTGCATCATCCCTTCCTCTTCGGGGAAATCCAACGCAAGCTCAAGAGGTAGCAAGAAGGATTTCTGGCGCCGTTGCCGGGGAGTCTATGCAAAAAGTCAACATACCAAGTACCCATCACAATCCCTATCTCTCGCATTACATTAGTTGCCATTTGCCTCTCGTTTTCCTCTCCCCACTTCACCCTTGCCGTTTTATTCGCCCTCTCTCTCTATCCTCCCTCTCTTTCTCTATTTGCCTCTTTTGCCCATTTCTTGTTTGCTCGTATGGTTGGAATAGTTGTTTATTTATTACTAAACAGAGAACCTAAGATCTATGGATCATCATCCGCTTGCTAATCTTTTTAAGAGATCAAGTTATGTTGAACCAATTGCTAGTGAGTTTTGTGCACTAGATTATCTTTATGAGGTTTTGCTTGAAATCCGTGAATCTGAAAAGTGTGATGAAGTACTTCATGAAGTGATTCACGATAGATCTTTGAATAAAAAGCATGATTGCAATGATGATAGTATAAATTCTATTAATATAAATTGTGCTAATAATATGCAAAACCCTAAGCTTGGGGATGCTAGTTTTGCTATGTCCTCTACTTGTTGCAATGATCATGATTGGGGTGATTCTTCTTATGATCTTGAAAATTTATTTAAGCCCCATGATGAATATGAGATTGATTCTAACGTTTGCAATAATATTGAAAGTGGGTTTGGAAGAATGTCAACTTTAAATCCCACATATTTGGAGAATGTTCAATCTTATGAAGTTTTTGATAAAAGTGCGTTTGGAAAGGTCATGACTTTAGTTAATGTTAATCCCACTATTTTGGAAGAGTGTCAACTTTGCATGCATGTGGATCGTGTTGAAAAATACTCTATGTGATAGCTATTTTGTTGAATTTTCTTATGATCCTACATGTAATTATTATGTGACAGGAAAATATGGTTGTAGAAATTTTCATGTTACTAAATTACATCTCGTTATGTTGAGATTGCTATTGTTTCTTTCCTGTTCCTTGCATATGCTAGTTTTTGCTTGCCTTGATAATTTGTTCGCCTATAAGATGCCTATGCATAGGAAGTATGTTAGACTTAGATGTGTTTGTCACATGCTTTATGATTCTCCTTTTGTGCTTCAATTCTTGTCTGTCATGCGAGCATCATTAAAATTCTCAATGCCTAGCTATAAGGCTTTAAAGAAAAGCGCTTGTTGGGAGACAACCCAATATAATTCCTTTCTGTTATTTAATAAATAAATTATTTAGCCTCCGTTTTGGTTGTGTTTTTGTGTTTAATTAGTGTTTGTTCCAAGTAGAACCATTGGGAAGACTTGGGGAAAGTCTCGTTGAACTTGCTTCTAAAAACAGAAACTTTTGCGCTCACGAGAACTGCTGTCATTTTTATTTGAAGAGTGATATTTATTTAATTATTTTTTCTGATGATTAATATATAAATTCCTCATGTACAGAAATTTATTTTAGAATTTTTGGGGTTCCATATATTGCGCTAGCTACAGATTACTACAGAGTGTTCTGTTTTTGACAGATTCTGTTTTTCGTGTGTTGTTTGCTTATTTTGATGAATCTATGGTTAGTAAAATAGTTTATAATCCATAGAGAAGTTGGAATACAGTAGGTTTAACAACAATATAAATAAATAATGATTTCATCACAGTACCTTGAAGTGGTCTTTTGTTTTCTTTTGCTAACGGGGCTCACGAGTTTTCTACTTTAAGTTTTGTGTTGTGAATTTTTCAAGTTTTGGGTGAATTCTTGTGATGGATTATGGAACAAGGAGTGGAAAGAACCTAAGCTTGGGGATGCCCATGGCACCCCCAAAATAATCCAAGGACACCAAAAAGTCAAAGCTTGGGGATGCCCCGGAAGGCATCCCCTCTTTCGTCCACTTCCATCGGTAATTTACTTGGAGCTATATTTTTATTCACCAACATGATATGTGTTTTGCTTGGAGAATCTTGTATTATCTTTGTCTTTGTGTTTTAGTATGCCACAATCATCCTTGCTGTGCACACCTTTTGAGAGAGCCATACATGAATTAAAATTTGATAGAATACTCTATGTGCTTCACTTATATCATTTGAGCTATGTAGTTTTGCTGTATGTGCTTCACTTAGATCTTTTAGAGCATGGTGGTGGATTTGTTTTAAAGAAACTATTGATCTCTCATGCTTCACTTAAATTATTTTGAGAGTCTCTTAATAGCATGGTAATTTGCTTAATAATAATATGCTTGGTATTCAAGATTTGTGAAACTTTCTTTTGAGTGTGTTGAATACTAAGAAAAGATTGAAGCATGATAATTGTTTTGAGATATGGAGGTGATAATATTAAAGTCATGCTAGTTGAGTAGTTGTGAATTTAAAGAATACTTGTGTTAAAGTTTTTGATTCCCGTAGCATGCACGTATGGTGAATCGTAATGTGATGAAGTCGGAGCATGATTTATTTATTGATTGTCTTCCTTATGAGTGGCGGTCGGGGACGAGCGATGGTCTTTTCCTACCAATCTATCCCCCTAGGAGCATGCACGTAATACTTTGCTTTGATAACTTCTAGATTTTTGCAATAAGTATATGAGTTCTTTATGACTAATGTTGAGTCCATGGATTATACGCACTTTTTCTCACCCTTCCACCTTTGCTGGCCTCTCTAATACCGCACACTTTTCGCCGTTATCATAAACTTACCATATACCTTCCTCAAAAAAGCCACCATACCTACCTATTATGGCATTTCCATAGCCATTCCGAGATATATTGCCATGCAACTTTCCACCGTTCCATTTATTATGACACACTCCATCATTGTCATATTGCATATGTCGGTACACCGCTGGAGGCATTCATATAGAGTCATATTTTGTTCTAAGTATCGAGTTGTAATTGTTGAGTTGCAAGAAAAATAAAAGTGTGATGATCATCATTATTAGAGCATTGTCCCAGTGAGGAAAGGATGATGGAGGCTATGATTCCCCCACAAGTCGGGATGAGACTCCGGACGAAAAATAAATAAAAGAGGCCAAAGAAGCCCAAAAAAAGAGAAAGAAAAGAGGCCATAAAAAAGAGAAAAGGCCCAAATAAAAAAATGAGAGAAAAAGAGAGAAGGGACAATGTTACTATCCTTTTACCACACTTGTGCTTCAAAGTAGCACTGTGATCTTCATAGTAGAGAGTCTCTCATGTTATCACTTTCATATACTAGTGGGAATTTTACATTATAGAACTTGGCTTGTATATTCCAATGATGGGCTTCCTCAAAATGCCCTAGGTCTTCGTGAGCAAGCAAGTTGGATGCACACCCACTTAGTTTCTTTTTGAGCTTTCATATACTTATAGCTCTAGTGCATCCGTTGCATGGCAATCCCTACTCACTCACATTGATATCTATTGATGGGCATCTCCATAGCCCGTTGATATGCCTAGTTGATGTGAGACTTTCTTCTCCTTTTTGTCTTCTCCACAACCACCATTCTATTCCACCTATAGTGCTATATCCATGGCTCACGCTCATGTATTGCGTGAAGATTAAAAAAGTTTTGAAAAAGTTAGAGTATGAAACAATTGCTTGGCTTGTCATCGGTGTTGTGCATGATTTAAATACTTTGTGTGGTGAAGAGAGAGCATAGCCAGACTATATGATTTTGTAGGGATAACTTTCTTTGGCCATGGTATTTTGAGAAGACATAATTGCTTTGTTAGTATGCTTGAAGTATTTTTATTTTTATGTCAATATAAACTTTTGTCTTGAATCTTTCGAATCTGAATATTCATATCACAATTAAGAAGATTTGCATTGAAATTATGCCAAGTAGCACTCCACATAAAAAATTCTCTTTTTATCATTTACCTACTCGAGGACGAGCAGGAATTAAGCTTGGGGATGCCTGATACGTCTCCAACGTATCTATAATTTTTTATTGCTCCATGCTATATTATCTACTGTTTTGGACTATATTGGGCTTTATTTTCCACTTTTATATTATTTTTGGGACTAACCTATTAACCGGAGGCCCAGCCCAGAATTGCTATTTTTTTTTGCCTATTTCAGTATTTCGGAGAAACATAATATCAAACGGAGTCCAAACGGAATAAAACCTTCGGGAACGTGATTTTCTCACCGAACGTGATCCAGGAGACTTGGACCCTACTCCAAGGAGTCAAAGAGGCGGTCACGAGGGTGGGGGGCGTGCCCACCCCCTAGGGCGCGCCCCCTGCCTCGTGGGCCCCTCGGTGCTCCACCGACGTACTCCTTCCTCCTATATATACCTACATACCCCCAAACGATCAGAACAGGAGCCAAAAACCTAATTCCACCGCCGCAACTTTTTGTATCCACGAGATCCCATCTTGGGGCCTGTTCTGGAGCTCCGCCGGAGAGGGCCGTCATCACGGAGGGCTTCTACATCATCATAGCCTCTCCGATGAAGTGTGAGTAGTTTACCTCAGACCTTCGAGTCCATAGTTAGTAGCTAGATGGCTTCTTCTCTCTTTTTGGATCTCAATACAAAGTTCTCCCCCTCTCTTGTGGAGATCTATTCGATGTAATCTTCTTTTTGTGGTGTGTTTGTTGAGTCCGATGAATTGTGGGTTTATGATCAAGTCTATCTATGAATAATATTTGAATCTTCTCTGAATTCTTTTATGTATGATTGGTTATCTTTGCAAGTCTCTTCGAATTATCCGTTTGGTTTGGCCAACTAGATCGGTAGTTCTTGCCATGGGAGAAGTGCTTAGCTTTGGGTTCGATCTTGCGGTGTCCTTTTCAAGTGACAGATGGGGCAACAAGGCATGTATTGCATCGTTGCCATCGAGGATAACAAGGTGGGGTTTATTTCATATTGCATGAATTTATCTCTCTACATCATGTCATCTTGCTTAAAGCGGTACTCTATTTTTAACTTAATACTCTAGATGCATGCTGGATAGCGGTCGATGAGTGGAGTAATAGTAGTAGATGCAGAATCGTTTCGGTCTACTTGTCACGGACGTGATGCCTATATACATGATCATGCCTAGATATTCTCATAACTATGCTCAATTCTGTCAATTGCTCAACAGTAATTTGTTCACCCACCGTAGAATACTTATGCTCTTGAGAGAAGCCACTAGTGAAACCTATGGCCCCCGGGTCTATTCTCATCATATCAATCTCCATCACTTTAATCTTGTTTTGCTTTTTTACTTTGCCTTTTACTTTTCACTTTGCATCTCTATACCAAAAATACCAAAAATATTATATCTATCAGATCTCACTCTCATAAGTGACCGTGAAGGGATTAACAACCCCTAATCGCGTTGGTTGCGAGTAGCTATCGTTTTGTGCAGGTACGAAGGACTTGAGCGTGGCCTCCTACTGGATTGATACCTTGGTTCTGAAAAACTGAGGGAAATACTTACGCTACTCTGCTGCATCATCCCTTCCTCTTTGGGGAAATCCAACGCAAGCTCAAGAGGTAGCATGGATGCACACGCGGAGAGCAGTACGAGGGTTCGCTAGTTCGGCTGCGCTACCGTCGCAGCAGAATAATAGGGGGTGTGGGTGAGTGGAGGGATGGCCTGGCTAGCGGTGGGAGTAGTCAGGGGCGGTGAGGCCTCCGCGGCAGCACAACCAACCACGGGAGGCAGGAGCAGGCGGCACGACCGACGTTGCTTTGGGCGGCTGGAGCAAGAAGACCAGAGGTTGAAGAAGCACGACGGCCGTTGGATGGACATCGTACGGTCACTGCAGCTAGAATCGTTTATATTGACGAAGTTGACAAAGCCCTTGGTATGTCAACTTAGTAGGCCCACAAGTCAGCTTCCGAAACGGTGTGCCCCAGATGTCAGGGGGAGGAATCATTTTTTGGGCAGGTGAAGCTAGAATATCCGAGATTGAAGAAGAAGCACGGCATCCGTTGGATGGACATCCAACGGCCACTGCTGTTAGAACCGTGTGTTGACTATAAGTTGACAAAGCCTTGCATACGCGCCAACTCTGTTTTTTAGGGGACGCGTCAACTTAGTAAGGCCAAAAGTGTGTGGCAGAGAACTTATAGCCCATTTGAGATTTGTAAGAATGTGTAGCCCATTTTTGAATTCTAATGGAATTAACTACAACCCATTTACAGTTTGTTAAAAGTACAGCCTATTTCAACCAACTGTTCAAAAAAGAATTCAATAAAATTTCCCACATTTTGATGGGATCCGAAATATTTTTATCCCGAAATTTCTAGTCTGATTAAATACAATTTCAATATAAATTTATATTACGTAAAAATCCAACGAAACATTACGCTCGCAACAATTAATGAAATTAAAATTTTCAATATTCAAAAATAGTATTTTATAAAGTAATCACGTGTTTGGTGCATTTTTTATAGTTACTGCCCAGTTTTTATAATTACAACCATTTATTATTTCTTAAAGCCCATTTTCTTGTTAAGCCTAATGCATCCCTCCTAGGAAAGATTTGCAGCCTAGCGGGGCGGAGAATAACAACTTGACCTTGCCTGGGTATTCCTAAAAAAAGTATAGCTGGGCTAGCCATTTTCAACTTGAAAAAAATTAACATCTGGACTGGATATCTGGCCTGGGCTAGACAGGCCACAACCCCCCAGTTAATACCTGCAGTGATGTTTTTGTTGTTGTTCAGAGGAGAAAAATTAATATCTGGGCTAAACATCAAAAAACTCTGCAGTGCTCACACCTCAAAAACACAAATACTGCTCGAGCTGCTTGGTCCTAGCTGTCGGCCGCTTCTTGTGCAATTCTCTCGTTTATTGACTACTCCCTCCTTTCCGGTTTATAAGGCTCAGTTCAAAAATCTCACCAACCAAGGTAGATGATGAGTGGTGGAATATTTTTTATAGTTTGCAAAAGCACCCAATTAATGCTCTTGTTTTCCTCAAAAAATTATGTTTACGAATGCATTAATTGCAATGCATCCATGCATAAAGTGCATGCATTGGTCAGTTTCCTCTTAATACTTGCATGCAATGATTTAATGCACCTTGAAGTCTGAACATGTGATGGGGAACAACCAAATTGAGCCTTATAAAACGGAAAATCTAAAATTTTGAGATAAGCCCTATAAACCGGAAAGGAGGGAGTAGTAACATGGCGCACTTCGAGAAATTTTTGCTTATGGAGTACTACATAGGTTGACAATAGTGTGGGACCGTGATGTCAGGAAACCAGGAGGAAGCAAAATAAATTATATATATATATATATATATATATATAAAATAAGGAGGCACTTGCGTACGTGAGGCTATGGACCAGGTGGGTCCCCATTGTCATCCTCTCCAAGTAACGTCATCTCCTCGCCCGCGCGCACTTTCCGCCCGAAACAGTCAGCGCCGCCCGCCCCGCTTCCCGGTGCAGGTGATTGCTCCGCCATCAAACGACACAAGTGTCGTCCGTCCGTCCATCTGCCGCCCACATTAATGATACGCGGTTGCCGAGGCGGCTACTCCGGCGCCACACGTCCGTCCCTCCGCCCGCCCACCATTGCTATATAAACTGCTGCGCCGGCCATAGGCACAGTCATCCGCATCCGTTCCCTTTCTCCTGTCCACACCACTACTGCCCACCATGACTTCCTCGTGCTCCAGCGCTCTTCGGGACGGGCAAATGACAGACCACAAGGAGATGGCAGCCATTGCTGCCGACCGGCAGGCAGCCAGACGACGACGATGTCCCAATGGAGAACATGGTAGTCGACGATCCAGCGCCAACCCTTTCCTCTGCGCCATCCTCGCCGGTGCATTGCACCGTGACCATCGGCGAGGCCCGTGCCCAATATATGGACAGGATGAGGTAGATGCGTGAGGAGCAGTTCCGGGAAGCGCAGGCCTACGCCGCCTACAACCACCATCTCCTTCAGGAGCACCTGCAGGTGGAGGAGCAGATCACCGCGGAGCGGGCGGAGCAGGAGGCGCTGCTCAACTCGTACCGCTCCGCCCGCAAGGGCCGCCTCGAGCGCTGGCGGTACCGCATGCAGGTAGCGGAGGCTGCGGCCACCTACAAAGAGGCTAGCAAAGAGGGTGATGAAGCGGGGGAGGCGCTGTTTGGCAAGACCAAGGACGAGGCAGAGGACAATGCCGGCTTCGACGAGTCCCCGCTCCGCCGAGGCCTCGCGGCGCCAACAATGAGGCAGAGGACACCGTCGGCTCCGCCGAGGCCCCGCCCCGCCAACAACGAGGCAGAGGACATCGCCGGCTCAGCCGAGGCCCCACCTTGCCGGCAACGAGACAGAGGACATCCCCGGCTCCGCTGAGGCCCCGCCCCGCTGCCAACGAGGCCGCGCTACACAGAAAACGAGGAAGAGTAGAACACGGTAGGTCACCGCCGCTCGGGTCCAAGTAAGGCCACCGCTGCTACCCTCCGGTTGAAGCCAAGCTAGGCGGGTTGACCATTGACGGCCGGTTAGCTTCTTGGTGGCGACGTGGAGTCAGAGAGCTGCGCTGGAGAAGAATGCTGCTTCTACTTAACTGCTGGTGCAGTTGGCTGACTGACATGTGGGCCCAACAGGGCACATGTCAGTTACGCAACTGCACCTGCAGTTAAGTTACTGAAGCTTTTGTTCGGCTCAGCGGGACACAGGTGGGTAGCTTCGGTTAATTAATTATACCTCCAGCGCACCCCTTTTTAGTTGAAGAATGTATGAAATGTAATGAAATCCGGCATGTTTATATGAAATCCGACCGTGTATGAATGAATTTATTTCGATTAGTTTGAATTCTTGTATCACTGGCATTGGATGAACATGCAAAACAATACGTACTAGCATTATTCCCAGGGTGATCACCTCATTTGCAGCAGTTTCACATGTACTCCCTCCGGTCCTTTCTAGTCTGCATACAAGTTTTGTCTGCAGTCAAAGTATCTCTATTTAACCAATCTTATACAAAAAAGTATGCACTTTCACAATGTGCGAAGTAAAAAGGAACAGAAGGAGTGCAAAGAGTTTGAGCAGCTTTTTAGCGTTTCTATACATTGCAATCAAACACACAGGCCTGGCAATTCGTAGAGAACATTCAAAACAATCGATGATTATGCATCTCAGCGACTCACATGTCAGAGGCAATATTTACTTCACAACTAAAGAATAAAGAAAAAATTGATCGACACTGCTGACAGCAAAGGGCGTCCAATTCGAAAATATCAAATGCATGTCTTGCTAAAATCAATGAGCAAAATCTGACAAGGTTGTCCCATTCCAAAATATCAAATGCCTACGATTGTGGAATGGGCAGGGTTTGCCATCAGTTCGGACATTGACATGGCACCTCGTGCTAAATAAACCAACTGTTCTTTTTGTGCTGTTCCACCAAAATCAACCAAATTCGCGCGTAGCTTGTATGATTTCGCCCTTATATGTTGCAACGCCTTGAACTTATCGACGCCTCCTTTCTTGTTGTGGAAATGAATGATTCGATGTATTCATGAACATTTTGTGCAGTTCCCATTGAAATCGAGCTGAGCACCCCTGTTTGCACAAATACAAATAAGTGATTAGTATAAAGCAAATTGTACTATGAATTGACAGTTTCAACAGGCACATACATGGTCCATGTAGAGCACACTTTTAGAAAAATGGAACTCACTAGAAAGAATCCTAGAACAACATTGTACTCGCGCATCACAGCAAAAAAATGGAGATTTGTCAGTCCTTCCGAGCTGAAGTTAGTTTGGTCTTGTGGGGAGTAATGTAACCATCCTTCAACTGCTCCTTCTGATGAGAAGATAGACAGGACTTCTTCATCCTGGCATAATCGGAACTAGTCACTTCACGTACTCCATATTCTTCTTCAGAGGAAGATGATCCTGTTGTGCAAAGACAAGAGGACTACTAAATGCTAGCATCCCTGTTTGCTCGAAAAAGGAAAAGGAAATATTTAAAACAACACAGATGAAGCACTTCTCAAGGACAATACCACTTTTGCATGACAGTATCTAAACAGTAGCACAACACCAATAGAGATGAAAAAGCTCAATCATATGGATGAAATCAGTGGGCGAGTACCAACCTTTGTCAGGAGGCTTATTGTGTAGAGCATACAGATGAAGCACTTCTCCGGAACCATCTGTTTCTATCTACGATGGTGGCCATGCTTACTATATACTCCTCGATTAGTTTAATGTTTCTAACATCTTCTTGTGCAGTTCCACTAAAATATATGGTATCTTCAAAGAAGATCCCTGTTTGCACAAGTAGAGATAATTACATATTACATTAAGAGTGACATCAAATCAGTGGCAAAACAATTACTCGTTCCAGCCACAGCAATAAATAAGATGCAAAACTATATCATTACTTGTGTCATCACAGTTCCAGCGCTTCATTACAACACCGGGAGTTGATTTTTGTTTTTCTTCCGCTTGTTCTTACCCTTCATCACTTGGTTCAATAACAGAAAGCTTCGCCTTCAATGTAAGATTTGGCATGTCAATTAGGGAGCACAAGTATAGTACTAAACTTAATTTTCTAATGAAAGTGGCAAAATACAGGCCAGCTGTTGTGAAATATCCTTATCTTGCCTCAATGGGATATTACGGTGCACATACAGATTGGAAGTCTTGTCTCCATTTGTGCAGTGCACTAAAATCAAGCAACATTATCGTACAAGTAGCACAACATATGAAAGCACACTGCAGAATCATGTGAAAGAAGGCTAGTACTGACTTCTCATGACGTGGAATTCAAAAAACTCACAAGAAGAAGATCTGAACCAAATTCGCCTTAACGGATAGGAAGTAAGATCTCCTCTTGTGCAGTTCCACTAAGATCAAGCAATCAAGCAACGTTGTCAGTGTGAAATTTTGGTTGAACTACACAAAACACTCTTAAAACAAAAGTGTTTTGTGCAGTGCAACAAAAGGTCACAATGGCAACGAGGTGAAGTAGATGACCCTGTTTATACAAAGGTGCAAAGGAAACAATTAGTGGTCAATAATGGTGGGTGACACAGAAGCCAACAAAAAGAAGCATCTACGTTATCTAAATGGGAAAGAAAGCAAGACAGTAGCATTTCTCAAATGATGGCATTGATTAATATTAACATAGAGATTATATTAACAATAAAATTCGTTAAACATGTAATTTGCTTTTAACTGCGGCATTTCATCAATTTTCCAGCAGCATTATTAGACGGTGTTTGTTTATAGGGACATTTTGGTGTAGGGACTAAAAAACTCCATGTCAGTCCCATCTAAACCAAACAGGAGGGACTTTTAGGGACTAAAAGTGGCCATTTGGGACTAAGGAAAGAAGACCCCAAGGGAGTCTTTTTGGGACTTTTTCCAACAGTTGCCCTTGCCACGCATCGCACCTTGTCTCTATTAGTTCATTACTAGGGGTAACATGGTATTTTAGCATGTCATTTAATAACCTATAGTCCATGTTTAGTCCCTGGAACCAAGCAGGTAGGGACTAGGGAGTTTTTAACCAAACAGGTGTTGGGGAACGTAGCAATTTCAAAAGAATTCCTACGCACACGCAAGATCATGGTGATGCATAGCAACAAGAGGGAAGAGTGTTGTCCATGTACCCTTGTAGACAGAAAGCGGAAGCATTAGCACAACGCGGTTGATGTAGTCGTACGTCTTCACGATCCGACCGATCAAGTACCGAACGCACGGCACCTCCGAGATCAGCACACGTTCAGCCCGATGACGTCCCTCTAACTCCGATCCAGCCGAGTGTTGAGGGAGAGTTTTGTCAGCACGACGGCATGGTGACGATGTTGATGTTCTACCGACGTAGGGCTTCGCCTAAGCACCGCTACAGTATTATCGAGGTGGACTATGGTGGAGGGGGGCACCGCGCACGGCTAAGAGACAATCAACTTGATCAACTTGTGTGTCTAGAGGTGCCCCCCTGCCCCTGTATATAAAGGAGCAAGGGGGGAGGCGGCCGGCCTAGGAGGAGGGCGCGCCAAGGGGGGAGTCCTACTCCTACCGGGAGTAGGACTCCTCCTTTCCTTGTTGGAGTAGGAGAGAAGGAAAGAGGAGGAGAGGGAGAAGGAAAAGGGGGCTGCACCCCTTCTCCAATTCGGACCAGAGGGGGGGCGCAGGCCTCCTTCCTTTTGGCCTCTCTCCTCTATTCCCGTATGGCCCAATAAGGCCCATATACTCCCCGACGAATTCCCGTAATTCTCCGGTACTCCGAAAAATACCCGAATCACTCGGAACCTTTCCGCAGTCCAAATATAGTCGTCCAATATATCGATCTTTATGTCTCGACCATTTCAAGACTCCTCGTCATGTACCCAGTCTCATCTGGGACTCCGAACTCCTTCGGTACATCAAAACATATAAACTCATAATATAACTGTCATCGTAGCGTTAAGCGTGCGGACCCTACGGGTTCGAGAACTATGTAGACACTACTGGAATCAGCTACTTTGCCATCTGCCAGCTCTTTGTCGTCGGCTAGCGGACGGCAAAGAAGCTCTTTGCCATCAGCTACCGAAAAGCGGACGGCAAAGAAATGGCAGATGGTAAAACAGGCCTTTGCCATCAGCCAGCTCTTTGCCGTCAGCCAGCGGACGGCAAAGAAACTTTGCCGTCCGCTGGCTGACGGCAAAGAGAGAGGTGGCCCCCACCCCCGCCCGTTCAGAAAAAACTTAACACCCCCACCTCTTTGCCGTCTGCTAGCGGACGGCAAAGGGAGATAATGGCGGACGGCAAAGACAGGCGGACGGCAAAGAAGGGCCTACCTAACGGCCCATCCCCCTGCCCGTTACTCTCTGTTCTCTCCATCTCGATCTCCTGCCCGACGCCCCGCACCCACCGCCGCCCCCGCCCCCCCGCCGTCGCCCCCGCCCCACCGCCAGGCGCCGCCCCCGCACCGCCCCCCACCCGCCCCCCGGCGCCGCCCCCGCCACTGTTCCCGCCGCCCGGAGGCACCCCATGTTGGGGAACGCAGTAATTTCAAAAATTTTCCTACGCACACGCAAGATCATGGTGATGCACAGCAACGAGAGGGGAGAGTGATGTCTACGTACCAACGCAGACCGACTGCGGAAGCGATCACACAACGTAGAGGAAGTAGTCGTACGTCTTCTTCCCGATCCAACCGATCCAAGCACCGTTACTCCGGCACCTCCGAGTTCTTAGCACACGTTCAGCTCGATGACGTTCCTCGGGCTCCGATCCAGCAAAGCGTCGAGGAAGAGTTCCGTCAGCACGACGGCGTGGTGACGATCTTGATGTACTACCGACGCAGGGCTTCGCCTAAGCACTGTAACGGAATGATCGAGGTGGAATTTGGTGGCAGGGGGCACCGCACACGGCTAAGGAACGATTAACTTGTGTGTCTTGTGGTGCCCCCTGCCCCCGTATATAAAGGCCAGGGGCAGGGGGTTCGGCCGGCTAGGAGGGAGGCGCAGGGAGGAGTCCTACTCCCACCGGGAGTAGGACTCCTTCCCCCCAATCCTATTCCAACTAGGATTCTTGGGGAAGAAGGAGAAAGAGGGGGCCGGCCCACCTCTCCTAGTCCTATTAGGACTTGGGAAAGGTGGGGGGCGCCGGCTAGGTGTGGGCTGCCTCTTCTCTTTTTTCCACTAAGGCCCAATAGGCCCATTTACCTCCCGGGGGGTTCCGGTAACCCTCCCGGTAATCCGGAAAAATCCCGATTTCACCCGGAACGCTTCCGGTGCCCAAACATAGGCTTCCAATATATCAATCTTTACGTCTCGACCTTTTCGAGACTCCTCGTCATGTCCGTGATCTCATCCGGGACTCCGAACAACCTTCGGTACATCAAAATGCATAAACTCATAATAACTGTCATCGTAACGTTAAGCGTGCGGACCCTACGGTTCGAGAACAATGTAGACATGACCGAGACACGTCTCCGGTCAATAACCAATAGAGGGACCTGGATGCCCATATTGGCTCCTACATATTCTACGAAGATCTTTATCGGTCAGACCGCATAACAACATACGTTGTTCCCTTTGTCATCGGTATGTTACTTGCCCGAGATTCGATCGTCGGTATCCAATACCTAGTTCAATCTCGTTACTGGCAAGTCTCTTTACTCGTTCCGTAATACATCATCTCATAACTAACATCTTAGTTATTATGCTTGCAAGGCTTATGTGATGTGTATTACCGAGAGGGCCCAGAGATACCTCTCCGACAATCAGAGTGACAAAACCTAATCTCGAAATACGCCAACCCAACATCTACCATTGGAGACACCTGTAGTACTCCTTTATAATCACCCAGTTACGTTGTGACGTTTGGTAGTACCCAAAGTGTTCCTCCGGTAAATGGGAGTTGCATAATCTCATAGTTATAGGAACATGTATAAGTCATGAAGAAAGCAATAGCAACATACTAAACGATCGGGTGCTAAGCTAATGGAATGGGTCATGTCAATCAGATCATTCAACTAATGATGTGACCTCGTTAATCAAATAACAACTCTTTGTTCATGGTTAGGAAACATAACCATCTTTGATTAACGAGCTAGTCTAGTAGAGGCATACTAGTGACACTCTGTTGGTCTATGTATTCACACATGTATTATGTTTCCGGTTAATACAATTCTAGCATGAATAATAAACATTTATCATGATATAAGGAAATAAATAATAACTTTATTATTGCCTCTAGGGCATATTTCCTTCAGTCTCCCACTTGCACTAGAGTCAATAATCTAGATTACACAGTAATGATTCTTACACCCATGGAGTCTTGGTGCTGATCATGTTTTGCTCGTGGAAGAGGCTTAGTCAACGGGTCTGCAACATTCAGATCCGTATGTATCTTGCAAATCTCTATGTCTCCCACCTGGACTAAATCCCGGATGGAGTTGAAGCGTCTCTTGATGTGTTTGGTTCTTTTGTGAAATCTGGATTCCTTTGCCAGGGCAATTGCACCAGTATTGTCACAGAAGATTTTCATTGGACCCGATGCACTAGGTATGACACCTAGATCGGATATGAACTCCTTCATCCAGACTCCTTCGTTCGCTGCTTCCGAAGCAGCTATGTACTCCGCTTCACATGTAGATCCCGCTACGACGCTTTGTTTAGAACTGCACCAACTGACAGCTCCACCGTTTAAAGTAAACACGTATCCGGTTTGCGATTTAGAATCGTCCGGATCAGTGTCAAAGCTTGCATCAACGTAACCTCTTACGGTGAGCTCTTTGTCACCTCCATATACGAGAAACATATCCTTAGTCCTTTTCAGGTATTTCAGGATGTTCTTGACCGCTGTCCAGTGATCCACCCCTGGATTACTTTGGTACCTCCCTGCTAAACTTATAGCAAGGCACACATCAGGTCTGGTACACAGCATTGCATACATGATAGAGCCTATGGCTGAAGCATAGGGAACATCTTTCATTTTCTCTCTATCTTCTGCAGTGGTCGGGCATTGAGTCTGACTCAACTTCACACCTTGCAATACAGGCAAGAACCCTTTCTTTGCTTGATCCATTTTGAACTTCTTCAAAATCTTGTCAAGGTATGTGCTTTGTGAAAGTCCAATTAAGCGTTTTGATCTATCTCTATAAATCTTTATGCCTAATATGTAAGCAGCTTCCCCGAGGTCTTTCATCGAAAAACTTTTATTCAAGTATCCCTTTATGCTATCCAGAAATTCTATATCATTTCCAATTAGTAATATGTCATCCACATATAATATCAGAAATGCTACAGAGCTCCCACTCACTTTCTTGTAAATACAGGCTTCTCCAAAAGTCTGTATAAACCCAAATGCTTTGATCACACTATCAAAGCGTTTATTCCAACTCCGAGATGCTTGCACCAGTCTATAGATGGATCGCTGGAGTTTGCACACTTTGTTAGCTCCCTTTGGATCGACAAAACCTTCTGGTTGCATCATATACAACTCTTCTTCCAGAAATCCATTCAGGAATGCGGTTTTTACATCCATTTGCCAAATTTCATAATCATAAAATGCGGCAATTGCTAACATGATTCTGACAGACTTAAGCATCGCTACGGGTGAGAAAGTCTCATCGTAGTCAACTCCTTGAACTTGTCGAAAACCTTTTGCGACAAGTCGAGCTTTGTAGACAGTAACATTACCATCAGCATCAGTCTTTTTCTTAAAGATCCATTTATTCTCAATTGCTTGCCGATTATCGGGCAAGTCAACCAAAGTCCATACTTTGTTCTCATACATGGATCCTATCTCAGATTTCATGGCTTCAAGCCACTTTGCGGAATCTGGGCTCACCATCGCTTCTTCATAGTTCGTAGGTTCATCATGATCTAGTAGCATGACTTCCAGAACAGGATTACCGTACCACTCTGGTGCGGATCTTACTCTGGTTGATCTACGAGGTACAGCAGTATCTTGATCTAAAGTTTCATGATCATCATCATTAACTTCCTCTCTTATTGGTGTAGGTCTCACAGAAACAGTTTTCTGTGATGTACTATTTCCCAATAACGGAGTAGGTACAGTTACCTCGTCAAGTTCTACTTTCCTCCCACTCACTTCTTTTGAGAGAAACTCCTTCTCAAGAAAGTTTCCGAATTTAGCAACAAAAGTCTTGCCTTCGGATCTGTGATAGAAGGTGTATCCAATAGTTTCCTTTGGATATCCTATGAAGACACACTTCTCCGATTTGGGTTCGAGCTTATCAGGTTGAAGCTTTTTCACATAAGCATCGCAACCCCAAATTTTAAGAAACGACAACTTTGGTTTCTTGCCAAACCATAGTTCATAAGGCGTCGTCTCAACGGATTTAGATGGTGCCCTATTTAACGTGAATGCGGCCGTCTCTAAAGCATAACCCCAAAATGATAGCGGTAAATCAGTAAGAGACATCATAGATCGCACCATATCTAGTAAAGTACGATTACGACGTTCGGACACACCATTACGTTGTGGTGTTCCGGGTGGCGTGAGTTGCGAAACTATTCCACAATTTTTCAAATGTACACCAAACTCGTAACTCAAATATTCTCCTCCACGATCAGATCGTAGAAATTTTATTTTCTTGTTACGATGATTTTCAACTTCACTCTGAAATTCTTTGAACTTTTCAAATGTTTCAGACTTATGTTTCATTAAGTAGATATACCCATATCTGCTTAAATCATCTGTGAAGGTGAGAAAATAACGATATCCGCCACGAGCCTCAATATTCATTGGACCACATACATCGGTATGTATGATTTCCAATAAATCTGTTGCTCTCTCCATAGTACCGGAGAACGGTGTTTTAGTCATCTTGCCCATGAGGCACGGTTCGCAAGTACCAAGTGATTCATAATCAAGTGGTTCCAAAAGCCCATCAGCATGGAGTTTCTTCATGCGCTTTACACCGATATGACCTAAACGGCAGTGCCACAAATAAGTTGCACTATCATTATCAACTCTGCATCTTTTGGCTTCAACATTATGAATATGTGTATTACTACTATCGAGATTCATTAAGAATAGACCACTTTTCAAGGGTGCATGACCATAAAAGATATTACTCATATAAATAGAACAACCATTATTCTCTGATTTAAATGAATAACCGTCTCGCATCAAACAAGATCCAGATATAATGTTCATGCTTAACGCTGGCACCAAATAACAATTATTTAGGTCTAATATTAATCCCGAAGGTAGATGTAGAGGTAGCGTGCCGACCGCGATCACATCGACTTTGGAACCGTTTCCCACGCGCATCGTCACCTCGTCCTTTGCTAGTGTCCGCTTATTCTGTAGTCCCTGTTTCGAGTTGCAAATATTAGCAACAGAACCAGTATCAAATACCCAGGTGCTACTGCGAGCATTAGTAAGGTACACATCAATAACATGTATATCACATATACCTTTGTTCACCTTGCCATCCTTCTTATCCGCCAAATACTTGGGGCAGTTCCGCTTCCAGTGACCAGTCTGCTTGCAGTAGAAGCACTCAGTTTCAGGCTTAGGTCCAGACTTGGGTTTCTTCTCTTGAGCAGCAACTTGCTTGCCGTTCTTCTTGAAGTTCCCTTTCTTCTTCCCTTTGCCCTTTTTCTTGAAACTAGTGGTTTTGTTAACCATCAACACTTGATGCTCCTTCTTGATTTCTACCTCCGCAGCTTTCAGCATAGCGAAGAGCTCGGGAATAGTCTTGTTCATCCCTTGCATATTATAGTTCATCACAAAGCTCTTGTAGCTTGGTGGCAGTGATTGGAGAATTCTGTCAATGACGCAATCATCCGGAAGTGTAACTCCCAATTGAATCAAGTGATTATTATACCCAGACATTTTGAGTATATGCTCACTGACAGAACTGTTCTCCTCCATCTTGCAGCTATAGAACTTATTGGAGACTTCATATCTCTCAATCCGGGCATTTGCTTGAAATATTAACTTCAACTCCTGGAACATCTCATATGCTCCATGACGTTCAAAACGTCGTTGAAGTCCCGGTTCTAAGCCGTAAAGCATGGCACACTGAACTATTGAGTAGTCATCAGCTTTGCTCTGCCAGACGTTCATAACTTCTGGTGTTGCTCTTGCAGCAGGCCTGGCACTCAGCGGTGCTTCCAGGACGTAATTCTTCTGTGCAGCAATGAGGATAATCCTCAGGTTACGGACCCAGTCCGTGTAATTGCTACCATCATCTTTCAACTTAGCTTTCTCAAGGAACGCATTAAAATTCAACGGAACAACAGCACGAGCCATCTATCTACAATCAACATAAACAAGCAAGATACTATCAGGTACTAAGTTCATGATAATTTTTAAGTTCAGTTAATTTACTTAAGAACTCCCACTTAGATAGACATCCCTCTAATCATCTAAGTGATTATGTGATCCAAATCAACTAAACCATAACCGATCATCACGTGAGATGGAGTAGTTTTCAATGGTGAACATCAATATGTTGATCATATCTACTATATGATTCACGCTCGACCTTTCGGTCTCCGTGTTCCGAGGCCATATCTGTATATGCTTGGCTCGTCAAGTATAACCTGAGTATTCTGCGTGTGCAACTGTTTTGCACCCGTTGTATTTGAACGTAGAGCCTATCACACCCGATCATCACGTGGTGTCTCAGCACGAAGAACTTTTGCAACGGTGCATACTCAGGGAGAACACTTCTTGATAATTTAGTGAGAGATCATCTTATAATGCTACCGTCAATCAAAGCAAGATAAGATGCATAAAAGGATGAACATCACATGCAATCAATATAAGTGATATGATATGGCCATCATCATCTTGTGCTTTGTGATCTCCATCTCCGAAGCATCGTCATGATCACCATCGTCACCGGCGCAACACCTTGATCTCCATCGTAGCATCGTTGTCGTCTCGCCAATCTAATGCTTCCACGACTATCACTACCGCTTAGTAATAAAATAAAGCATTACATCGCGATTGCATTGCATACAATAAAGCGACAACCATATGGCTCCTGCCGGTTGCCGATAACTCGGTTACAAAACATGATCATCTCATACAATAAAATCAGCATCATGCCTTGACCATATCACATCACAACATGCTCTGCAAAAACAAGTTAGACGTCCTCTACTTTGTTGTTGCAAGTTTTACGTGGCTGCTACGGGCTTAAGTAAGAACTCATCTCACCTACGCATCAAAACCACAACGATAGTTCGTCAAATAGACTCCGTTTTAACCTTCTCAAGGACCGGGCGTAGTCACACTTGGTTCAACTAAAGTTGGAGAGACAGTCTTCCGCTAGCCATCTGTGTGCATAGCACGTCGAGGGAACCGGTCTCGCGTAAGAGTACGCGTAAGGTTGGTCCGGATCGTCTCGTCCAACAATACCGCCGAACCAAAGTATGACATGCTGGTATGCAGTATGACTTGTATCGCCCACAACTCACTTGTGTTCTACTCGTGCAAATAACATCAAACCATAAAACCAGGCTCGGATGCCACTGTTGGGGAACGCAGTAATTTCAAAAATTTTCCTACGCACACGCAAGATCATGGTGATGCACAGCAACGAGAGGGGAGAGTGATGTCTACGTACCAACGCAGACCGACTGCGGAAGCGATCACACAACGTAGAGGAAGTAGTCGTACGTCTTCTTCCCGATCCAACCGATCCAAGCACCGTTACTCCGGCACCTCCGAGTTCTTAGCACACGTTCAGCTCGATGACGTTCCTCGGGCTCCGATCCAGCAAAGCGTCGAGGAAGAGTTCCGTCAGCACGACGGCGTGGTGACGATCTTGATGTACTACCGACGCAGGGCTTCGCCTAAGCACTGTAACGGTATGATCGAGGTGGAATTTGGTGGCAGGGGGCACCACACACGGCTAAGGAACGATTAACTTGTGTGTCTTGTGGTGCCCCCTGCCCCCGTATATAAAGGCCAGGGGCAGGGGGTTCGGCCGGCTAGGAGGGAGGCGCAGGGAGGAGTCCTACTCCCACCGGGAGTAGGACTCCTTCCCCCCAATCCTATTCCAACTAGGATTCTTGGGGAAGAAGGAGAAAGAGGGGGCCGGCCCACCTCTCCTAGTCCTATTAGGACTTGGGAAAGGTGGGGGGCGCCGGCTAGGTGTGGGCTGCCTCTTCTCTTTTTTCCACTAAGGCCCAATAGGCCCATTTACCTCCCGGGGGGTTCCGGTAACCCTCCCGGTAATCCGGAAAAATCCCGATTTCACCCGGAACGCTTCCGGTGCCCAAATATAGGCTTCCAATATATCAATCTTTACGTCTCGACCTTTTCGAGACTCCTCGTCATGTCCGTGATCTCATCCGGGACTCCGAACAACCTTCGGTACATCAAAATGCATAAACTCATAATAACTGTCATCGTAACGTTAAGCGTGCGGACCCTACGGTTCGAGAACAATGTAGACATGACCGAGACACGTCTCCGGTCAATAACCAATAGCGGGACCTGGATGCCCATATTGGCTCCTACATATTCTACGAAGATCTTTATCGGTCAGACCGCATAACAACATACGTTGTTCCCTTTGTCATCGGTATGTTACTTGCCCGAGATTCGATCGTCGGTATCCAATACCTAGTTCAATCTCGTTACTGGCAAGTCTCTTTACTCGTTCCGTAATACATCATCTCATAACTAACATCTTAGTTATTATGCTTGCAAGGCTTATGTGATGTGTATTACCGAGAGGGCCCAGAGATACCTCTCCGACAATCAGAGTGACAAAACCTAATCTCGAAATACGCCAACCCAACATCTACCATTGGAGACACCTGTAGTACTCCTTTATAATCACCTAGTTACGTTGTGACGTTTGGTAGTACCCAAAGTGTTCCTCCGGTAAACGGGAGTTGCATAATCTCATAGTTATAGGAACATGTATAAGTCATGAAGAAAGCAATAGCAACATACTAAACGATCGGGTGCTAAGCTAATGGAATGGGTCATGTCAATCAGATCATTCAACTAATGATGTGACCTCGTTAATCAAATAACAACTCTTTGTTCATGGTTAGGAAACATAACCATCTTTGATTAACGAGCTAGTCTAGTAGAGGCATACTAGTGACACTCTGTTGGTCTATGTATTCACACATGTATTATGTTTCCGGTTAATACAATTCTAGCATGAATAATAAACATTTATCATGATATAAGGAAATAAATAATAACTTTATTATTGCCTCTAGGGCATATTTCCTTCACCCCAGCCGCCCGGTGCCGCCCCCGCCACTGCTCCTGCCGCCCGGCGCCGCCCCCGCCCCCCACCCGCCGCCCGGCGCTGCCCCAGCCGCCCCCGTCACTGCTCCCGCCGCCCGGCGCCGCCCCCGCCACTGCTCCCGCCGCCCGGCGCCCCCTGCCCTGTCACCGCCCCCGCCGACCGTCCCATTGCTCCGGTGTGGGACTACTTTTTTCTTCTTCTATTTTTTCATTTTTTTTGCTATTTAATTGTTAGTGCTAGATTGTGCTAGTGTTAGAAAAGACTTAGAAGAAGTAGAAGTAGTAGAAGAAGTAGAAGTAGTAGAAGAAGTAGAAGAAGAAGAAAAGAAAAGAAGTAGAAGAAGAAGAAAGGAAGAAAAGAAAAGAAGTAGAAAAAAGATGAAAAAAGAAGAAGAAGAAAAGAAGTAGAAGAAGTAGTAGAAGAAGAAGACCCCGACACCCCGGCACGACAGCCCGACCCCGACCCCCGACCCCCGGCACCCCGACCGCGACACGCCACCCCTGACACCCGGGCCCGACACCCCGACCCCGACCCCCGACCCCCGACACCCCGTTCCCGACACGCCACCCCGGCACCCCGGCTTGACACCCCGACCCCAACCCCCGACACCCCGACCCCGACACGCCACCCCGGCACCCCGGCTTGACACCCCGACCCCAACCCCCGACACCCCGACCCCGACCCCCGACCCCGACATGCCACCCCGACACCCCTGCCCGACACCCCGACCCCGACCCCCGACACCCTGACACCACACCCCGACCCCGACACGACACCCCGACACACTACTGGAATTAGATAATTTGCCATCTGCCAGCTCTTTGCCGTCTGCTAGCTGACCCCGAGCCTGACCCGACACCCCGACCCCAACACCGACACGGCACCCCGACACCTACCCGGCACCCCGACCCGACACCCCGACCCCGAGACTCCGACCCCGACCCCGACACGGCACCCCGACACCGACAGGGCACCCCGACCACCGACACCTCCCGAAAATTAAGGTGTTCTTTGGCCTTCCAGAGGCCGACGGGGTCATATATTTGTGAATTATTAGTTAGGTCATATATTTTTCGATTTATTTATGAAAAACATCATATATAATTGTGTTGATCGTGTAGTTTTAGATGTGCAGTTGTTTCATCGCTGCAAGGTTTGGTGTTCGACGACCTCGCCGTGCGTTTGACGAGCTCTGCCCCTTCGTTCGTGGGTGAGCACAAATGACAAGTCCTCCTCCCCCATTAATTATTTGATCTATTCCGATGAAACTTGATAGCTAGCTATATATGTGTCTTGAATCATCAGTATGCGTAACCAATATGTGTCTCCCGTTCGAAAGCGTCATAGTTATAAATATGCATGCATTTGCATATTTATAACCTTGATTCTTTCGAATTGTCCAACGTTATCCATGGATAGCCCGAGTATGTGTAGATTGGGTCCGTTTTCCCATATGCTTTGCTCCGGATCCGACGCATATATTTCGTCAGTGCCTCCCCTGTTGTTCTCCGGGTACACATCCTCTCTGTTTATTGCAGAGACATGTATCAGGAGAACAGCGGGGAGGTGCTGCCGAAATTTTGCGTCGGATCCGGAGCATAGCATGGGAAAATGAACCCAATCTACACATACACGGGTGGGATTAGGACCTATCATTACCTATTAGAGTGTAGGTTGCATGGACGTAATAAAATTGACAAAGTAGATCAACTGATGAATATATACATGGTGAATTACATATATAATTGTTGTGTGTCCGGTAGCTCTGAAAGTCAAGATGAGTGACCGTGCTTGGATGTATACCGGTCACACTGGTCAGAACAAATGGAGCGCTGAATGGTTCACAAAAACTAAGGGGTTTGTGCAAGCCGCATTTGCAAATGGCCAAAAGAAAACCTGGTGCCCCTGTTTCCGGTGCGGCAATTGGGAAAAGAAGACAGAGGCTGAAATGGGCAAACACCTGCAGAAGAGTGGTTTTATGCCCGATTATACGGTGTGGACATTTCATGGTGAGTCTGCCCAACGTGACCGAGCTGAGGTGGATCGTCGTCGCACCGGCGAGCATGGTACCGGGATGGAAAACATGGTGCAAGACTATGATGATGCTCGGGATTCGGATGAGGAGATGGAGGAATCTGCAAAGGCCTTCAATGAAATGTTGGAGTCTTCGAAACGTCCGCTCCACGAGCACACTGAGCTTTGTCAGTTGGATGCCATCTCACAAGTAATGGCTCTGAAGGCTCAGTTCAACTTGGTCAGAGAATGCTATGACGCAATTATGACAGTATTTGGATGCTTTCTACCCAAAGGCCATGTAATGCCTGCAAACCTGTACCAGTCGGACAAAATCCTCCGTGCACTGAAGATGCCCTATGAGAAGATACATGCCTGTGAGAAAGGATGTGCCTTATTTAGGCTTGACTATGCGAACTTGAACTATTGTCCCATTTGCAAGTCTTCCAGGTATATTGTGGTAGACAACGGTATGGGTGAGAAGACACATACCAAAATCCCCGTTAGTGTTCTTCGGTATATGCCAATCGTACCAAGACTTCAACGTCTTTTCATGGTCAAAGAGACGGCCAGACAGATGACATGGCACAAAACAGGCAAAAGAACCGAACTAGATGCAGATGGGAATCTGATGATGGTACACACATCGGATGGTGTTGCGTGGAAAAAGTTTGATGAATTACATGCTGACAAAGCGGCAGATCCGAGGCATCCTCGAGTCGGCATCAGCACGGATGGGTTCAGTGTGTTTGGTATGACGGCAGCCCAATATAGTTGTTGGCCCGTATTTGTCTTTCCACTCAATCTCCCCCCGGACAGATTATGCAAAGAAAGAACATTTTCCTGACGTTGATAATTCCAGGACCCAACTATCCGGGCAAAAATATGAATGTGTACATGCAGCCGCTTAAGGACGAATTGCAAGAAGCCTGGGATAATGGGTTCAAGACATACGACGCCTTTAGCAAACGGAACTTCATAATGCGTGTCTGGTACATGTACTCGACGCATGACTTGCCGGCGTATGCGCTATTCGTTGGCTGGTGTGTGCATGGAAGGTTCCCGTGCCCCACATGCAAGGGAGCTCTTGAGTTTCGTTGGCTTCAGGCCGGTCGCAAGTTTTCTTGCTTCGACATGCATAGACAGTTCCTGGATCCTCGCCATAAGTTCAGCAAAGACAAGAAGAACTTCATCAGGGGTAGAGTTGTCAAAAACTCTGCACCACCTGCATTGACAGGCCAACAGACCCTGGATCAGTTAAACGCTCTCGAGCCAGATCCACAACGTCCAGGGTACTTCAAGGGGTATAATACTAAGCACGCGTGGACTCACAAAACATGCTTATGGGATCTGCCTTACTTCAAAGACCTCCTTTGCCCACACAACATCGATGTGATGCACACTGAGAAGAATATCGCCAAGGCACTTTTTGGTACATTGTTCGGCATAGATGGGAAGTCAAAGGATAATACTAAGGCTAGAGTCGATCTGGAGGCGCTATGTGATAGGCCGTTACAAAACATGAAAGAACCGAAAGGAAAGCAGAACTGGACGAAGCCAAAGGCATGGTTCAATCTTGGAAGGCTAGCTATGAGGGAAATTCTCTTGTGGGTGCAATAGCAGTTGATGTTTCCCGATGGGTATGCAGCGAATCTAAAGAGGGGAGCGAATCTTGATAAACTGAAGATATTTGGTCTCAAGAGTCATGATTGGCACATATGGATTGAGCGGGTAATGCCAGTGATGTTGCGTGGCTTCATCCCTGAGGATGAATGGCTAGTACTGGTAGAACTCAGCTATTTCTTCCGTGTTCTTTGTGCGAAAGAACTATCGCCTGGCGTGCTAGAAGAAATGGAAGAGTTGGCGCCGGAGTTGATCTGCAAGTTAGAGAAGATCTTTCCACCGGGCTTCTTTAATCCAATGCAGCATTTGATTTTGCATCTCCCGACCGAGGCAAGATTGGGGGGGCCCGTGCAAAATCGTTGGTGCTACCCAACTGAGAGGATGCAGAAGACGCTTCGAGAAAAATGTAAAAATAAACGTAGAATTGAAGCATCGATGGCTGAGGCATTCATTACAGAGGAGGCGGCAAACTTCGTAACAGCGCACTACGAAGCCAAAAATCGTCATTTGCATAATCCGAAGCCTCGGTACAATGCTGACGAGCCTAAAAAGGGTGGATCCAACCTCAGCCTATTCAAAGGGAATCTCGCACCAGCTAGTGTTTCACATCCAGTATCTTTGGATAACGAAGAATGGCGGACCATTTCGTTGTATATCTTCAACAACCTGATAGAAGTGCGGCCGTACATCAAGTAAGTTCTCGGTACATTGTTTCGCAACTTCTATTTCCTTTGAACTACTCTTATTCCTGGATATGTCATACAGTCGATACATTACCATATTCTCGTATGGAGCGGAGATCCAAAAGGATTCCGTCGAAGAGTATGAGCTTCTCGCAAAGCAAGGAGGTGGCTATCCCGGTTTCATCTCTTGGTTCAAACAAATGGTAATTTCTATTAGACAATTTCATTTCATTCGCTAATTTGTGCATAATGCAACAATCCTTTCATATTAAACCTGTAGGCTAATTCAGAGTCTATGGACGCCGAATTGAGACAAGTCGCTAATGGTTTTGACTATAAGGTCCGTTCATTTGACAAGTACGACATCAACGGGTATCGCTTTCGTACCTATGGCAAAGAGCTATCGATGGCGGACCAAAAGTCAACAAATTGTTGTGTATCTGCTATCGGTGAAGGAGGTACCGAGTATTATGGGAGAGTTGAAGCAATTTATGAACTTCTGTTCTATGGTGAAAACCCACCGAATGTCGTAGTCTTCAAATGTTATTGGTTTCAGCCGAAGGAGACTAGAAGGACTCATGAACATGTAGGGCTAGTTGAAATCAACCAAAGCACTCATTTAGATGTTCCTGATGTCTATATTATGGCTCAACAGGCGACCCAAGTATTCTATCTACCGTGGGCCTGCCAAACTAATCCAAATCTGAAAGGTTGGGATGTCGTTTATGAAGTGCCGCCACGTGCTAGACTTTCTCCCCCAAAGGAAGAGGATTATGAACCTCACATTAACCCAGACACATATGAAGGAGAATTCTTCCAAGAGACACGTCTTTCCAAAAAGCGTTTCAAGAACCGCTATACTTCACCCCAAAACATTGAAGTAGACAGCGACAATGAATCCGACATCACCCCAGAGGAGGAACAAGAAGAGCCGGAACAAGAAGAGGTTACTGCTGCGGATGACCTGTCAATGCTTGACCGATTACATCAAGGTGGCCTTGCACATGTTGATGCCAATGAACCCTATGAGCCCGTCATTGATTATAGTGATGATGATGATTATGCATTTATTGATGATACTGATCGAGATTATTAGTAGTGTCAGGTATTACATTTTTTTATGTTGTACTTGAGTGATACACATATTATTATTCATGTCGGTCTTTTTTTATGTTGTACTAATTTTGTTTACTGTTTGTCATGGCAGGTGTTGAAAGATGGTGGGCGCTGGTCGGGAGCATGGTCTGAGGTCTTCCATTCCAGACGCACCTCTCCGCCGAGCGTTGCTGGACAGTATGGCCACACCGCCGGGCCCTTCTTCGTCGACCGTGGTGCCCAGCAGGGGACGAGGTAGGAAGAGAGGAGGTGGGGCACGTGGTCGTGGGAGAGGAGGTAGGGTGACTGCTACGGTGCCTTCCTCGCCGCCACCCCCAGCCGTTTCACCCGAGCACGTGACTGCTAGGGTGGACTCGTCCGAGGAGGAGGCTACACGGACTCCGGTCCACGGGTCTTCGGCCCACGAGAGTTCGGCCCACGTGACCCCGGAGGAGCACACGTCCGGATGGGGTACCTGGCCGGATCAGCCCGAGGAGCCGAGTGGCCATGCTGATGATGGCGGGGAGCTGACTGATCTTGAGGAGGAGGGGGCACCGTCTACCAGCGTGGTGCTACACGGCTCCCGTCCGTGCCGGTGATCCGCGAGCAGAGGTGGTTGATTTTCCCTGATGGGGAGAGGTACGTAAGTGCATTTAATATTTTTGTACCTTGTGCATTCACGTTTTTTCAAATAACTAATGCGTTGGCCTTGTCATGCTGCAGGGGTTGGGACCACCATCATAGTGTCCGCTGGCCCAACTCCGTCCTTGGAGTTCTTTGCCGGCAAAACTTCCCGGGGTTTGTCACGTTGCCTGGTGAGGGTCGGCTTCCAGAGCTTGGATTGAGCTGGGAGCACTACGTGGCTGCCCCGGCCCCGCCAAATGAGATTATCGACGGTGTCGTGTGTGACACGAGGGCAGACATGGTGATCAGAAAGTTCTGGGTAATTTCTCCTTTACACATTTAAAAATCTTCAACTAGCTAGTTATTAATTGTACTAATCAACATTGTCTCATTTGATTGCAGACATTCTACAGGTGTGAGGAGGGATACGAGGAGGACGCGGCACATGTTATCGAGAACGTCTGCAAGCGCCTACTCCAGAACTTACGGCACGAGGCTCGGGTGCAGGCTGTTCGACACTACTACGCCTTGCGTGGTATCAAGAAGACCAAGCCGGCGTGCCGCGATAAGTTCCTGAGTAAGGAGCAGTACATGAAGGTAATTCTTAAGGCCTTCTCTACTTAAGTTCCTTCATTTAGTAATTCTTAGCCGTAGCGCTCAAGTTTCTATTTGCTAACTTAGGCGCCTCCGAGATGGTGTGCGGATCGGATGGATTGTTGGGAGGTGTTGGTCGATGAGTGGTGCTCACAACGATGGCTAGCCCTCCACAAGGAGGCCAAGGACAAACGTGCCCAAATGGAAGGTGTGCCACACCATCAAGGCAGCTCCAACTTATATTAGTTCGGGCGCAACTGGGTATGTGGTTTGCTTCATGATTCATGCAATTCATTCATCATGCTAGCTTGAGCCCTTTAATTACTAATTTTCATTGTTTCTCTCTTTCAGGCACGCTAGAATAAGGCGGATAAGGTGCCAGAGGTGTACGACCTGTATGCCATGGCCCACACTGCCTCTTTCAAGAAAGTCAAGGCTTTCTCTCAGTCTGACCTCGATGATGCAAACAACTTCACCAACATCTCCTCCCACAACAAGCTCGTGAGATATAGAGATGAGGGGAAGGCGAGGAAAGGGGAGGACTTTAACCCGAGCCAGGGTCCCATTGATCCAGAGCTGTTGATGATATCTGGTGGCGGGAGGTCCCATGGCTCCATAGCCATTGGAGATGGACTTATCCGTTGTCCTAGCACTCTCCCAGAGATCAAGGCACGCCAGTCGAGCTCCGCTCCTGAGATAAGGCCTCGTGAACGGCCAGTGCAACTCGCCATCAAGGTTAGTGATACGTACTGAGTTATCTTTCTCCATTACATTGTGTGCGCTTCCATCAATGATTACAAATGGTCATGTGAGTGGTGTTGCAGGCTGCTATACAGAGTGAGAGAGATAGAACAGAGAAACTTCTGGCGGAGGCGGCGGAGAGGCAGTGGGAGTTGGAGGAGAGGACGACAAAGATGGTGGAGGAGGAGAGGGCACGGAATGACATGCAGGCAAGGGCCATGTACGAGCTCCTTGTCGTAAGTTTCTTCTGCAGATTAGTCAAAACATTCATGTAGTGTTTGTCTCATTACTAACTAGTATGACTGAGTCGTCAAAACCAAATGTGCAGTCTGTGTGCGAGAAGACAGGTCAGACCGCTCCGCCGATGCCAGTGATTGCTCCTGGGACCACGGTGAGTTTTATTTGAATGGACATTACTTGCTAGTCTAAACATTTGAGTGTCATCATGCTAACAAGACATTGGAAATGATCTTTGGTGCAGCGTAACTCCAGACAAGCATCGCATGATCCTTCTCCAGCTACCGACACGAGCCACCCCGCTCCTACACCTCCTGGATCTTGGTAAGTTTATCTAGTGTTTTGCTTAACACATGCATAAAGACCTAGACTTAGCTTTATTTCCTCCAATGCTTACCATAATGACGTAGACTTAGCTTCTTCTCCTCCAAAATGAATTAATAAGCTTACTGACCTCCAAAACCATCCATTTTACCTAAGTTAGCTCTAAAACGATCTATACTTAGCTTACTTATGTCAAAAATTGCATAATTAGCTTAGTTAGCTCATAGACGATCCATTTTACCTAAGTTAGCTCCAAAATGACCCATCTTACCTAGGTTAGCTTATAAATGATCCAGTTTATCCAAGTTAGCTCTAAAATGACCCAATTTACCTAGAGTAGCTCCTAAACGATCCATTTCACCTAAGTTAGCTAAAAACGATCCATTTCACCTAAATTAGCTCTTAAATGATCCATTTCACCTAAGTTTGCTCAAAAACGATCCATTTCACCTAAATTACCTCTTAAATGATCCATTTCACCTAAGTTTGCTCAAAAACGATCCATTTCACCTTAGTTAGCTCAAAAACGATCCATTTCACCTAAATTAGCTCTTAAATGATCCATTTCACCTAAGTTTGCTCAAAAACGATCCATTTCACCTTAGTTAGCTCAAAAATGATCCATTTCACCTTAGTTAGCTCAAAAACGATCCATTTCACCTAAATTAGCTCTTAAATGATCCATTTCACCTAAGTTTGCTCAAAAACGATCCATTTCACCTAAGTTAGCTCAAAAACGATCCATTTTACCTTAGTTAGCTCAAAAACGATTCATTTCACCTAGTTAGCTCAAAAACGATCCATTTCACCTTAGTTAGCTCAAAAATGATGCCCTTCACCTTAGTTAGCTCAAAAACGATTCATTTCACCTTAGTTAGCTCAAAAACGATCCATTTTACCTAAGTTAGCTCATAAACAATCTATTTTACCTAAGTTAGTTCTAAAATGATCCATTTAACCTTACTTAGCTCATAAATGATCCATTCTACCGAAGTTAGCTCTAAAATGACCCATTTTACCTAGGTTAGCTCCAAAATGATCCATCTTACCTAGGTTACCTCTAAAATGATGCATTTTACCTAAGTTTGCTCATAAGCGATCCATTGCACCTAGGTTAGCTCATAAACGATCCATTTCACCTAAGTTAGCTCACGAATGATCAATTTCACCTAAGTTAGCTCATAAATGTCATATATATTCTTCTTCTTCTTCATTTTCTTCTTCTTCGTCTTCTTCTAATCTTCTTCTTCTAACTTTCTTATTTCCCATTTTGCAGAATTCATTCACTTCACGAAAGCTTGCATAGATGGAGTGCTTGTTTGGATGAACTATGTTTCCTTTGTATCTATGAACTATGCATGTATGGTAGGATGACACTATTGTAATATGTATGGTTGGATGCATGTATGTCGAACTTGCTATGTATGGTTGATGGAACTATGCATGTATGATGAAATTATATGTGTTGGATATCTCATATATTTGCTGTGAACTTGCCATGTGAAAAATATATATGTATCATCTATTTGCTGTGAAAATGGTTGGGTATATGAAAAAACAGAAAAAAGAGCCAATATGCAGGCTTTTGCCGTCTGCCACTGACGGCAACGGGCTCTTTGCCGTCTGCCGCAGACGGCAAAGAAGCCACATGGCGTCCACCTGTGCTTCCTGGGAGCTGACCCGTTTGGTCAGTTTGCCTACAGTGGCAGACGGCAAAGACTTTGCCGTCAGTGGCAGACGGCAAAGAACCTGCCACGTAGTGACGTGCAGATGACATCATACGGCGGACGGCAAAGACCCTAGAAATTTTGCCGTCAGCGGCGGGCGGCAAAGGCCTTCCGTTAGCCACTTAACGGACTGACAGCACACCTATTGCCGTCCGCCGTCTTTGCCGTCTGCCGCTCTCTCTTTGCCATCCGCCGCAGAAGGCAAAGACTTTGCCGTCGGTAGCAGACGGCAAAGAACCTGTTTACCGAAGCCTACTTTGCCGGAGCCTTTTGCCGTCCGCCGCTGACGGCAAAGGCCTTTGCCGTCCGCCGTTCGTGCCTTTGCCGTCCGCCATGGCAGACGGCAAAGTAGCTGATTCCTGTAGTGAGACATGACCGAGACATGTCTCCGGTCAATAACCAATAGCGGAACCTGGATGCTCATATTGGCTCCTACATATTCTACGAAGATCTTTATCGGTCAGACCGCATAACAACATACGTTGTTCCCTTTGTCATCGGTATGTTACTTGCCCGAGATTCGATCGTCGGCATCTCAATACCTAGTTCAATCTCGTTACCGACAAGTCTCTTTACTCGTTCCGTAATACATCATCTCGCAACTAACTCATTAGTTGCAATGCTTGCAATGCTTAGGTGATGTGCATTACCGAGAGGGCCCAGAGATACCTCTCTGACAATCGGAGTGACAAATCCTAATCTCGAAATACGCCAACCCAACAAGTACCTTCAGAGACACCTGTAGAGCACCTTTATAATCACCCAGTTAGGTTGTGACGTTTGGTAGCACACAAAGTGTTCCTCCGGTAAACGGGAGTTGCATAATCTCATAGTCATAGGAACATGTATAAGTCATGAAGAAAGCAATAGCAACAAACTAAACGATCAAGTGCTAAGCTAACAGAATGGGTCAAGTCAATCACATCATTCTCCTAATGATGTGATCCCGTTAATCAAATGACAACTCATGTCTATGGTTAGGAAACATAACCATCTTTGATCAACGAGCTAGTCAAGTAGAGGCATACTAGTGACACTCTGCTTGTCTATGTATTCACACATGTATTATGTTTCCGGTTAATACAATTCTAGCATGAATAATAAACATTTATCATGATATAAGGAAATAAATAATAACTTTATTAGTGCCTCTAGGGCATATTTCCTTCAGTCTCCCACTTGCACTGGAGTCAATAATCTTGTTCACATCTCCATGTGATTTAATACCAATAGTTCATATCACCATGTGATTAACACCCATAGTTCACATCGACATGTGACCAACACCCAAAGGGTTTACTAGAGTCAATAATCTAGTTCACATCGCTATGTGATTAACACCCAAAGAGTACTAAGGTGTGATCTTGTTTTTGCTTGTGAGAGAAGTTTAGTCAACGGGTTTGCCACATTCAGATCCATAAGTATTTTGCAAATTTCTATGTCAACAATGCTCTTCACGGATCTAGTCTAGCTAATTGCTCCCACTTTCAATATGTATCCAGATTGAGATTTAGAGTCATCTGGATCAGTGTCAAAATTTGCATCGACGTAACCCTTTACGACGAACCTTTTTGTCACCTCCATAATTGAGAAACATATCCTTATTCCACTAAGGATAATTTTGACCGTTGTCTAGTGATCTACTCCTAGATAACTATTGTACTCCCTTGCCAAAAACAGTGTAGGGTATACAATAGATCTGGTACACAGCATGGCATATTTTATAGAACCTATGGCCAAGGCATAGGGAATAACTTTCATTCTCTTTCTATCTTCTGCCATGGTCGGGCTTTGACTGTTCCATTTTGAACTACTTCAAAATCTTGTCAAGGTATGTACTCATTGAAAAACTTATCAAGCGTCTTGATCTATCTCTATAGATCTTGATGCTCAATATGTAAGTAGCTTCACCGAGGTCTTTCTTTGAAAAACTCCTTTCAAACACTCCTTTATGCTTTGCAGAATAATTCTACATCATGTCCGATCAACAATATGTCATTCACATATACTTATCAGAAATGTTGTCGTGCTCCCATTCACTTTCTTGTAAATACATGCTTCACCGCAAGTCTGTATAAAACTATATGCTTTGATCAACTCATCAAAGCATATATTCCAACTCCGAGATGCTTGCACCAGTCCATAGATGGATCGCTGGAGCTTGCACATTTTGTTAACACCTTTAGGATCGACAAAACCTTCTGGTTGCATCATATACAACTCTTCTTTAATAACTCCATTAAGAAATGCTGTTTTGTTTATCCATTTGCCAGATTTCATAAAATGCGGCAATTGCTAACATGATTCGGACAGACTTAAGCATAGATACGAGTGAGAAACTCTCATCGCAGTCAACACCTTGAACTTGTCGAAAACCTTTTGCGACAATTCTAGCTTTGTAGATAGTAACACTACTATCAGCGTCCGTCTTCCTCTTGAAGATCCATTTAATCTCAATGGCTCGCCGATCATTGGGCGAGTCAATCAAAGTCCATACTTTGTTCTCGTACATGGATCTCATCTCAGATTTCATGGCCTCAAACCATTTCACGGAATCTGGGCTTATCATCGCTTCCTCATAGTTCACAAGTTCGCCATGGTCTAGTAACATGACTTCTAGAAAAGGATTACCGTACCACTCTGGTGCGGATCTCACTCTGGTTTACCTATGAGATTCGGTAGTAACTTGATCTGAAGTTACATGATCATCATCATTAGCTTCCTCACTAATTGGTGTAGTAGTCACAGGAACAAATTTCTGTGATGAACTACTTTCCAATAAGGGAGAAGGTACAATTACCTTATCAAGTTCTACTTTCCTCCCACTCACTTCTTTCGAGAGAAACTCCTTCTCTAGAAAGTATCCATTCTTAGCAACGAATGTCTTGCCTTCGGATCTGTGATAGAAGGTGTACCCAACTATCTCCTTTGGGTATCCTATGAAGACACATTTCTCCGATTTGGGTTTGAGCTTATCATGATGAAACTTTTTCTTATAGGCATCGCAACCCCAAACTTTAAGAAATGACAACTTTGCTTTCTTGCCAAACCACAATTCATATTGTGTCGTCTCAACGGACTTAGATGGTGCCCCTTTTTAACGTGAATGCAACTGTCTCTAATGCATGACCCCAAAACGATAGTGGTAAATCGGTAGGAAACATCATAGATTGTACTATATCCAATAAAGTACGGTTATGACGTTCGAACACACCATTATGCTGTGGTGTTCCTGGTGGCACGAATTTGTGAAACTATTCCACATTGTTTTAATTGAAGACCAAACTCATAACTCAAATATTTGTCTCCGCGATCAGATCGTAGAAACCTTATTTTCTTGTCACGATGATTTTCCACTTCACTCTGAAATTCATTGAACTTTTCAAATGTTTCAGACTTATGTTTCATCAAGTAGATATACTCATATCTGCTCAAATCATCTATGAAGGTCAGAAAATAACGATACCCGCCGCGAGCTTCAACACTCATCAGATCACATACATCAGTATGTATTATTTCCAATAAGTCAGTTGCTCGCTCCATTGTTCCGGGGAACGGAGTTTTTAGTCATCTTGCCCATAAGGCATGGTTCGCAAGCATCAAGTGATTCATAATCAAGTGATTCCAAAATCCCATCATCATGGAGTTTCTTCATGCGCTTTATACCAATATGACCTAAACGGCAGTGCCACAAATAAGTTGCACTATCATTATTAACTTTGCATCTTTTGGCTTCAATATTATGAATATGTGTATCACTACGATGGAGATCCAACAAACCATTTTCGTTGGTGTGTATGACCATAGAAGGTTTTATTCATGTAAACAGAACAACAATTATTCTCTAATTTAAATGAATAACCGTATTGCAATAAACATGATCAAATCATATTCATGCTCAACGCAAACACCAAATAACACTTATTTAGTTTCAACATTAATCCCGAAAGTATAGGGAGTGTGCGATGATGATCATATCAATCTTGGAACTACTCCAACACACATCATCACTTCACCCTTAACTAGTCTCTGTTTATTCTGCAACTCCCGTTTCGAGTTACTAATCTTAGCAACTAAACTAGCATCAAATACTGAGGGGTTGCTATAAACACTAGTAAAGTACACATCAATAACATGTATATCAAATATACGTTTGTTCACTTTGCCATCCTTTCTTAACCGCCAAATTCTTGGGGTAGCTCCGCTTCCAGTGACTAGTCCCTTTGCAGTAGAAGCACTTAGTCTCAGGCTTAGGTCCAGACTTTGGCTTCTTCACTTGAGCAGCAACTTGCTTGCCGTTCTTCTTGAAGTTCCCCTTCTTCCCTTTGCCCTTTTTCTTGAAACTAGTGATCTTGTTAACCATCAACACTTGATGCTCTTTCTTGATTTCTACCTCCGTCGATTTCAACATCACGAAGAGCTTGGGAATCGTTTTCGTTATCCCTTGCATATTATAGTTCATCACGAAGTTCTACTAACTTGGTGATGGTGACTAGAGAATTCTGTCAATCACTATTTTATCTGGAAGATTAACTCCCACTTGATTCAAGTGATTGTAGTACCCAGACAATCTGAGCACACGCTCACTGCTTGAGGTATTCACCTCCATCCTTTAGCCATAGAACATGTTGGAGACTTCATATCTCTCAACTCGGGTATTTGCTTGAAATATTAACTTCAACTCCTGGAACATCTCATATGGTCCATGACGTTCAAAACGTCTTTGAAGTCCCGGTTCTAAGCCGTTAAGCATGGTGCACTAAACTATCAAGTAGTCATCATGTTGAGCTAGCCAAACGTTCATAACATCTGCATCTGCTCCTGCAATAGGCCTGTAACCTAGCGGTGTATCAAGGACATAATTCTTCTGTGCAGCAATGAGGATAAACCTCAGATCACGGATCCAATCTGCATCATTGCTACTAACATCTTTCAACCTGGTTTTCTCTAGGAACATATCAAAAATAAAAACAGGGGAGCTAAACGCAAGCTATTGATCTACAACATAGATATGCTAATACTACCAGGACTAAGTTCATGATAAATTTAAGTTCAATTAATCATATTACTTAAGAACTCCCACTTAGAAAGACATCCCTCTAATCTTCTAAGTGATCACGTGATCCAAATCAATTAAACCATAATCGATCATCACGTGAAATTGAGTAGCTTTCAATGGTGAACATCAATATGTTGATCATATCTACTATATGATTCACGCTCGACCTTTCGGTCTCAGTGTTCCGAGGCCATATCTGCATATGCTAGGCTCATCAAGTTTAACCTGAGTATTCTGCGTGTGCAAAACTGGCTTGCACCCGTTGTAGATGGACGTAGAGCTTATCACACCCGATCATCACGTGGTGTCTGGGCACGACGAACTTTGGCAACGGTGCATACTCAGGGAGAATACTTTTATCTTGAAATTTAGTGAGAGATCATCTTATAATGCTACTGTCAATCAAAGCAAGATAAGATGCATAAAAGATAAACATCACATGCAATCAATATAAGTGATATGATGTGGCCATCATCATCTTGTGCTTATGATCTCCATCTCCGAAGCACCGTCATGATCACCATCGTCACCGGCGCGACACCTTGATCACCATCGTAGCATCGTTATCGTCTCGCCAATCTTATGCTTCCACGACTATCGCTACCGCTTAGTGATAAAGTAAAGCATTACAGCGCAATTGCATTGCATACAATAAAGCGACAACCATATGGCTCCTGCCAGTTGCCGATAACTCGGTTACAAAACATGATCATCTCATACAATAAAATTAACATCATGTCTTGACCATATCACATCACAACATGCCCTACAAAAACAAGTTAGACATCCTCTGCTTTGTTGTTGCAAGTTTTACGTGGCTGCTACGGGCTTTAGCAAGAACCGTTCTTACCTACGCATCAAAACCACAACAACAATTTGTCAAGTTGGTGCTATTTTAACCTTCGCAAGGACCGGGCGTAGCCACACTCGGTTCAACTAAAGTTGGAGAAACTGACACCCGCCAGCCACCTGTGTGCAAAGCACGTCGGTAGAACTAGTCTCGCGTAAGCGTACGCGTAATGTCAGTCCGGGCCGCTTCATCCAACAGTACCGCCGAACCAAAGTATGACATGCTGGTAAGCAGTATGACTTATATCGCCCACAACTCACTTGTGTTCTACTCGTGCACAACATCAACACATAAAACCTAGGCTCGGATGCCACTGTTGGGGAACGTAGCAATTTCAAAAAAATTCCTACGCACACGCAAGATCATGGTGATGCATAGCAACGAGAGGGGAGAGTGTTGTCCATGTACCCTAGTAGACAGAAAGCGGAAGCGTTAGCACAACACGGTTGATGTAGTCATACGTCTTCACGATCCGACCGATCAAGTACCGAACACACGGCACCTCCGAGTTCAGCACATGTTCAGCCCGATGACGTCCCTCTAACTCCTATCCAGCCGAGTGTTGAGGGAGAGTTTTGTCAGCACGACGGTGTGGTGACGATGTTGATGTTCTACCGACGCAGGGCTTCGCCTAAGCACCGCTACAGTATTATTGAGGTGGACTATGGTGGAGGGGGGCACCGCACACGGCTAAGAGACGATCAACTTGATCAACTTATGTGTCTAGAGGTGCCCCCTGCCCCTGTATATAAAGGAGCAAGGGGGGAGGCGGCCGGCCTAGGAGGAGGGCGCACCAAGGGGGGAGTCCTACTCCTACCGGGAGTAGGACTCCTCCTTTCCTTGTTGGAGTAGGAGAGAAGGAAAGAGGAGGAGAGGGAGAAGGAAAAGGGGGCTGCACCCCTTGTCCAATTCGGACCAGAGGCGGGGGGGGGGGGGGGGCGCAGGCCTCCTTCCTTTTGGCCTCTCTCCTCTATTCCCGTATGGCCCAATAAGGCCCATATACTCCCCGGCGAATTCCCGTAACTCTCCGGTACTCTGAAAAATACCCGAATCACTCGGAACCTTTCCGAAGTCCAAATATATTCGTCCAATATATCGATCTTTACGTCTCGACCATTTTGAGACTCATAGTCATGTCCCCGGTCTCATCCGGGACTCCGAACTCCTTCGGTACATCAAAACATATAAACTCATAATATAACTGTCATCATAGCGTTAAGCGTGCGGACCCTACGGGTTCGAGAACTATGTAGACATGACCGAGACATGTCTCTGGTCAATAACCAATAGCGGAACCTGGATGCTCATATTGGCTCCTACATATTCTACGAAGATCTTTATCGGTCAGACCGCATAACAACATATGTTGTTCCCTTTGTCATCGGTATGTTACTTGCCCGAGATTCGATCATCGGCATCTCAATACCTAGTTCAATCTTGTTACCGGCAAGTCTCTTTACTCGTTCCGTAATACATCATCTCGCAACTAACTTATTAGTTGCAATGCTTGCAAGGCTTAGGTGATGTGCATTACCGAGAGGGCCCAGAGATACCTCTCCGACAATCGGAGTGACAAATCCTAATCTCGAAATACGCCAACCCAACAAGTACCTTCAGAGACACCTATAGAGCACCTTTATAATCACCCCGTTACGTTGTGACGTTTGGTAGCACACAAAGTGTTCCTCCGGTAAACGGGAGTTGCATAATCTCATAGACATAGGAACATGTATAAGTCATGAAGAAAGCAATAGCAACAAACTAAACAATCAAGTGCTAAGCTAACGGAATGGGTCAAGTCAATCACATCATTCTCCTAATGATGTGATCCCGTTAATCAAATGACAACTCATGTCTATGGTTAGGAAACATAACCATCTTTGATCAACGATCTAGTCAAGTAGAGGCATACTAGTGACACTCTGTTTGTCTATGTATTCACACATGTATTATGTTTCCGGTTAATACAATTCTAGCATGAATAATAAACATTTATCATGATATAAGGAAATAAATAATAACTTTATTAGTGCCTCTAGGGCATATTTCCTTCATCAGGGTCTTAGATTAACAACAGCTAATGAGTTGCACGGGACAGTGGATGCACCAGCACCATGTGCATCTACCGATGTATTGTGGTCATGCACAGTCTGCTGCAATAAAGAACAAACAACCAAGGAGCATATTTGTGTTGGTCCCAGTTTTGTTATCTTTAGACACCTTTCCCTATGTGAGCGCAGCAAATCTAGTCCTGCTCAAACTCTATAGCCTTGTCCCTTACTTTCCTTTTTGAACTAGTATTTTCACCCCTTCCTTTGCTCTTTGAACCACGTCCTAGATTTATGCGATACAACTTTCCCCCATTCCTTTCCTCTTTGAACCACGTCCTAGATTCATGCTATACAATTTTCCCCCTTCATTTCCTCTTTGAACCACGTCCTAGATTCATGCTATATACAACTTTTCCCACTACTTCCCCCACTCCTTTCCTCTTTGAACCACGTCACTCCTTTCCTCTTTGAACCATGCTATATACAACTTTTCCCTCTGCTTGGCTTGAACGGCCTTTGGTTTCGACGGTTGACCCGTCGGTGCTTTGCAGGGCGAGAAGCGAGAGCGACGGATGCAAGAGGGCGAAGCGGCGAGGCCATGGCCATTGATGACCTGCTATCCGAGATGGCGAGGCAGGGCCTTCAGGACATCGAACCCCTCAAGGCCTACCTGCGCAAGTACAAAGTGGTGCGTATACTGGTTTCATGGATGGTTGGGTAAATCAAAATTGGGGGCATTCTGAGACGATAGGGGTTGATTCATCTGTTAACTTGGTCTGATAGGCTTATCGTCAATTGGGTAGCTTAAATAAGAGTTCATCTTGGGGTAGTGCTTTTGGCACCGAATTGGTTGGTTGTTTTGCAGAACTTTTCTTCCCTAAGCAGGCTAAGCTTTGCTTTGCTACATCCTCCCTAAAAAAGGCTTTTAAAAAGGGATTTGTACTGGGCTAATTATCAGCTACAATTACAGAGGTGCGTTACTGGTTTGATGGATCATGAATGATTGGGTAAAACAAAATTGGGGGGATTGTGAGATGACAGGGGTGGATTGCTTTACGAACTTGGTCTGATTGACTTATCATCAATTGGAAAGTTTAATCAAGAGTTCATCTTGGGGCCCCGCACTGCCTTTGGCACCAAATTGGATGGTTGTTTTGTATAACTTTCTTTCTGCAAACAAGCCGAGCTTTGCCATCACTACACCCTCCCTAAAAAACATAAAAGCGGCATTTCATACTTAGCTAATTATCTGATTGTTGCTTCAGCCTAAACCATTTGATCAGACATGGGTTTTCTTGTTAAAAGTTATGTTATCTTGTACCATGGGAGAAGCCACTCCTACTATACTGTATAAGCTTTGTCTCTCTTGTGGTAAAGCTGTCTCTCATTGTGCGAATTTAAAACTCTTGCTATATTTAGCCATCCTTGGATCTTTGTGATGACACCTCGTTTTTAGGAGCTACCTTGCACAATGGAGGTGGAGCCAAACCCATTTCTCGTGTTTGATATCAGGGATTGGTCTGAGCTCCCACTCGATGCGCTTTCTGCAATCTTCATGAAGCTTGGGACCATTGAGATTCTTATGGGAGCGGGACTTGTGTGCCGCTCATGGCTGGTGGCAGCCAAGTCCCCTGAGTTGTGGCGTTTTGTGGACATGACACGCCACAAGGTGGTTTTCTCAAAGGCGGAAAAGGTCATGTGCAGAATGGCAAAAGTGGCTATAGATCGCTTCGATGGACGGATGGAATCGTTCTAGGCTCAGAAGTTTGTCACTAGTGAACTCTTGAATTACATTGCAAGCAGGTATTGTTCTTTGCATTCTTGAATTTCAGCACTTTGTCTCTTAGTCTATATGTGTCAAATTTGGCTGTCTTCTTAGCACTGATACACTGTTTGCAGTATTTACCTCCACTTAATAGCTTAATAAGTTGGCCGCAAAGCATGAATTTAATTTAGGAATTGAAGTGATATCAAATCAGGCCAATGCATTTTTGCTAAACATGTTTTCAGGTTTTTATGATATTTTATTGTGACATATGTCTAATGGTGTTCTTCTAGGTGTCCAAATGACCCTTAAAGACGAAAGAAACAAACACTACGATTCCACAATCCAGAAAAGCTAGGGTAGGTGCATCTCTCGTTCCCCTTACGTGCATCGGTGGCCACTCCGGCTGCGGCGGCCACAGATCTGGCCATTATGGCCAACCAGCTGCCCCTCCTTGATACGTCTCCGTCGTATCTACTTTTCCAAACACTTTTGCCCTTGTTTTGGACTCTAACTTGTATGATTTGAATGGAACTAACCCGGACTGACACTGTTTTCAGCAGAATTGCCATGGTGTTGTTTTATGTGCAAAAAACAAAAGTTCTCGGAATGACCTGAAACTCCATGGAATATCTTAGAATAAATAATAAAAAATCCTCGCCAAAGATGAAGACCAGGGGCCCACACCCTGTCCACGAGGGTGGGGGGCGCGCCCCCTACCTCGTGGGCCCCCTGGTGGCCCTCTAACGCCAACTCCAACTCCATATATTGGCTTTCGAGGAGAAAAAAATCAGAGAAAAAGTTTCATCGCGTTTTACGATACGGAGCCGCCACCAAGCCCTAATCTCTCTCAGGAGGGCTGATCTGGAGTCCGTTCGGGGCTCCGGAGAGAGGGATTCGTCGCCGTCGTCATCATCAACCATCCTCCATCACCAATTTCATGATGCTCACCGCCGTGCGTGAGTAATTGCATCGTAGGCTTGCTTGACGGTGATGGGTTGGATGAGATTTATCATGTAATCGAGTTAGTTTTGTTAGGGTTTGATCCCTAGTATCCACTATGTCTGAGATTGATGTTGCTATGACTTTGCTATGCTTAATGCTTGTCACTAGGGCCCGAGTGCCATGATTTCAGATCTGAACCTATTATGTTTTCATGAATATATGTGAGTTCTAGATCCTATCTTGCAAGTCTATAGTCACCTACTATGTGTTATGATCCGGCAACCCCGAAGTGACAATAATCGGGACCACTCCCGGTGATGACCATAGTTTGAGGAGTTCATGTATTCACTATGTGTTAATGCTTTGTTCCGGTTCTCTATTAAAAGGAGGCCTTAATATCCCTTAGTTTCCAATAGGACCCCGCTGGCATGGGAGGGTAGGACAAAAGATGTCATGCAAGTTCTTTTCCATAAGCACGTATGACTATTTACGGAATACATGCCTACATTATATTGATGAACTGGAGCTAGTTCTGTGTCACCCTATGTTATGACTGTTACATGATGAACCACATCCGGCATAATTATCCATCATTGATCCGGTGCGTACGAGTTCTCCACATACTGGTTTACGCTTATTTACTTTTCCGTTGCTACTGTTACAATCACTACAAAAATACCAAAAACATTACTTTTGCTATCTTTACTTTGTTACCGTTATCACCACTATCATATTACTTTGCTACTAAACACTTTGCTGCAGATACTAAGTTTCCAGGTGTGGTTGAATTGACAACTCAGCTGCTAATACTTGAGAATATTCTTTGGCTCCCCTTGTGTCGAATCAACAAATTTGGGTTGAATACTCTACCCTCGAAAACTGTTGCGATCCCCTATACTTGTGGGTTATCAAGACCTTTTTCTGGCGCCGTTGCCGGGGAGCATAGCTCTATTCTTTGAGTCACTTGGGATTTATATCTGCTGGACACTATGAAGAACTTGAAAGACGCTAAGACAAAAATTTATCCCTCAACTACGAGGGGAGGTAAGGAACTGCCAGCTAGCTTTGCACTTGATTCACCTTCTGTTATGAGTAAGCTAGCAACACCTAAACCTACTACTGCTATGAATTCTGATATGTCGCATGTTATTGATGATGCCACTTCTGCTATGCATGATACTTATGATGAAACTACTTCTATGCTTGATACTACTGTGCCACTTGGTGAATTTCTAGATGAGCAAATTTCTAAGTTTAGAGAAAGAGAAATTAGTGAACCTGAACACGATGATGTTAGTGATGATGAACCTATGCCTGTTATTCCTGAGGGTTATCTTTTTAATAATGAATCTTATGAAGCTATTCTTGCTTGTCCGGATAAACCTGAACGTAAGAGGTTACTAATTAAGTGGAGTAAGGAATCTTTTACAGGTAGGATGAGACCCGACCCTGCTTTTGCTACTTCACCTATCTGTGTTCCTGATCAGGATTATTATGATATTACTGTTGATCCAGATATAATTACTTTGGTTGAATCTGATCCTTTTTATGGCTATGAATCTGAAACTGTTGTGGCACATCTTCGTAAGTTAGATGAAATAGCTGCCCTATTTACTAATAATCTGAGACCACACCACTTTTATATACTCAAAATATTTCTGTTATCATTAAAGGGTGATGCTAAGAAATGGTTTAATTCTCCTGATCCTGCCTGTGTGCAAAGTCCCCAGGATATGATTTATTACTTCTCTGCTAAATATTTCCCTGCTCATAAGAAACAAGCTGCTTTGAGGGAAATATACAATTTTGTGCAAATTGAAGAAGAGAGTCTCCCACAAGCTTGGGGGGAGGCTTCTCAAGTTACTTAATGCTTTGCCCGATCATCCTCTTAAGAAACCTGAAATATTTGATATCTTTTATAATGGACTAACTGATGCTTCCAGAGATTACCTGGATAGTTGTGCTGGTTCTCTCTTCAGGGAAAGAACACCGGATGACGCTGAAATTTTATTGAATAATATGTTGGCAAATGAAAATAATTGGGCACCTCCTGAGCCACCTCCCGAGCCAACTCCTGAGCCAGCTCCCGAGCCAATTACTGAGCTTATTCCTAAACCAACTCCGAAGAAGAGAGGTGTTCTATTTCTCAGTCCCGAAGATATGCAAGAGGCAAAGAAATCTATGAAAGAAAAAGGTATTAAAGCTGAAGATGTTAAGAATTTACCTCCTATTGAATAAATACATGGTCTTAATTTACCGCCTGTTGAAGAAGTATATGATCTCAATTACTTATTTACTGAAGAACCTCCCGATATCCCGACACAGGTAGTAAAGGTAATTCTCTCTATAGATATGATAAAGTTGAAGTCCCTCCTACTAAAATTGCTAGTCAGTGCTTGGATGAGTTTGATGACTTTATGTTTAAGCAAGATGACTTTAATGCTTATTTTGGTAGACAATTAAAGCAGAATACCTTTATGATTAAACGCTTGAGTGATAATATGGATAATATTAGAGGTGAACTTAAACTTGTTAGCAAACATGCTTCTATGGTTACCACTCAAGTAGAACAAGTACTTAAAGCTCAGAAAGAAATGCTTGATGAAATGAATAGTAAGAAAAATGATTATGCTGTTAGAGTGGCTACTAGAACTGGTAGAATGACTCAGGAACCTTTGTACCCTGAAGGCCACCCTAAGAGAATCGAGCAAGATTCTCAAAGAAATAATATTGATGCACCTAGTTCTTCTAAAAGGAAGAAAAAGAAAAATGATAGAACTGTGCAAACTTCTAGTGAACCTATTGCTGAACCACCTGATAATCCAAATGATATCTCTTTGTCTGATGCTGAAACACAATCTGGTAATGAACATGAACCTAGTGAAAATGTTAATGATTGTGTTCATGATGATGCTCAACCTAGTAATGATAATGATGTAGAAGTTGAACCTGCTGTTGATCTTGATAACCCACAATCAAAGAATCAACGTTGTGATAAAAAAGACTTCATTGCTAGGAAACATGGTAAAGAAAGAGAACCATGGGTTCAAAAACCCATGCCTTTTCCTCCGAAACCATCCAAGAAAAAGGATGATAAGGATTTTGAGCGCTTTGCTGAAATGATTAGACCTATCTTTTTGTGTATGCGATTGACTGATGTGCTCAAAACAAATCCTTATGCTAAGTATATGAAGGATATCATTACTAATAAAAGAAAGATACCGGAGGCTGAAATTTCCACCATGCTTGCTAATTACACTTTTAAGGGTGGAATACCAAAGAAACTTGGAGATCCAGGAGTACCTACTATACCATGCTCCATTAAAAGAAATTATGTTAAAACTGCTTTATGTGATCTTGGAGCCGGTGTTAGTGTTATGCCTCTCTCTTTATATCGTAGACTTGACTTGAATAACTTGACACCTACTGAAATACCTTTGCAAATGGCTGATAAATCAACTGCTATACCTGTCGGTATTTGTGAGGATGTACCTGTTGTGGTTGCAAACGTTACTATTTTAACGGACTTTGTTATTCTTGATATTCCTGAGGATGATAGTATGTCTATGTCGGTGTACTAAAGTAGGGGTACCTTAGTATCCCGAACTTGTGCACGGGCAGTCGCAGCGTCCCGCGGCAAGGCTTGTCGGGCGACCGCCAAGATCCTCTGTGGTTCCTTTGAAGCCATTCAAGAACAAAGTATCCAAGAACAAGAAGACAAGACCCCGGCAAGAGGAGCTTGCCGGGAAGGAGACAAGACCCCGGCAAGAGGAGCTTGCCGGGAAGGCTAACCAAGGCCCGGTGAGCGACAAGCTCCCGGACGCGACAAGACAACGACCGCGGCAAGGCACTTGCCGCGGCAAACCTCCACTCTGTACCTGCGCTCCAGCACATCCACCAACGTGTCGCTCTGGGACCCTCCCAGGCGTACATGGCGGGAAGCTGTGCAGCTAGAGGTACACGGTGGCAAGCGGCGCTGGCAAGATTGCCATCGTGGAAAGCAGTGGTGTCCCTGGCGGTCCCTTTCTGCACCGTCTAGGCGACGCAGACAGGCATTTAATGCCCTTGTCCCCTGCCATCAGGGTTAGGTATGATAACACTGTTGTAGGCGGCGGTGCCAACCGCAATGCCTTTTCCATTTTTACCCTCATATATGTTGCCACCTGTCGGTGACCCCTTTAACATATAAAAGGAGGCCCATGCGCAACATAGAGAGGGTCGGCCAACAGAATCCTCACGCTCGGTCTAGCTAGCTGCTGGAGTGTACTGTAGCACGCCGCGCTCCCGAGCAAGAAATCAATACCAACACAAAGCAGGAGTAGGGTTTTACGCATCCGTGCGGCCCGAACCTGGGTAAACTGATCGTGTCGCTCGTGCGCTTCGCCTCAATCTGCTCTTCGTGCTCTCTCCGCCCCCTGCCGAACCGAAAGGGGCCCGGTCCGCCGTGGTCCCATAGGTGTCCATGGGATCAGCACCCCCGACATCTTTGGCGCGCCAGGTAGGGGTGCGTCGAGGTTGTGTGAACCTGATCCGGCGTTTGCACGAGCCAAATCTTTATCGTCTTCATCGACATGCCGCCGAAGAAGAAGGCTTCGGAGGCGGCTGCTCCGTCCGCGCCGAGCCCACCATCGCCGGAGCAAACGGCTGGTGGGGTAGACGCCGGCGGAGGAACGGGCGTCGACGATCGAGCTCACAGTGCTGCCAGGTCCAAGGACAAGGCTGCGCCGCACATCGGCGGCGCAGTCGGCTCCCACAACGACCGGGCGCACTCCAAGACCTCGGCGTCTGTACACGTACCGCGCCCATCTCAGGAGGCGCGGGACCAGCAGCGTTATAGTACCCATGGTACCATACATTTGCTGGGCCAAGATCAAGCTGGTGGATCCCGGAGTGCTCGAGACCAGCACGCACGCCAACATGCTGGCGAAAGCGGGGCACGGTCGCCAGGGCGAGATACTGCTCCTTCTAACGTGGTTATAAGTCCGAGCATATCCCGTTCCTCGCACCGTTCGCTGCCGCCGCCCGCTACTCCGGCAGAAGCTTTGGCGCGAGCTCAACTGCTCCTAGACTACCCTCCAGCGGCGGACAAGATCGACGACCGGAGGGCCACCATTCAGAGCCTCATCGGCTTCGCCAACGCTGACAATCCACGGCAGCCGAGTACTTCACTACCGCGGCAAGTCAGCCAGGCGCGAGCCGGTGGCGACAAGACCAGCGAGGGTGCAACCACTGTGCACTCTCCGCCCCGAAGGCCAAGATCGCCGACTCGCCGGATCCACCACGACAGCGACTCCACCGCGTCGTCGGATCCACGAGCTCATCGCGATCAGCGCCAAGTTCTTCACGAACGGCAGCAAGAAGACGCTCGTACTCGCATCGAGCGCCGAAGAGAAGCGCGGCGTCAGTCAAACCTGCGCGCTGGGCCCTCTGTCGACATGCATGCGCCAGGGGAACCAGGCGACTTGCCGTACGCGGTAGGTTGCCCTGCGTTTACCCGTGAGCTGCGACAAGTCCAGTGGCCCAGCCAGAAGAATTTCAAGCCAGATGTACCAGAGCAGTACGACGGCAAGTCGCACCCGTCGGAATTCCTCAGCATCTACACCATCGCGGTGCAAGCTGCCGGGGGGCGAGACGACAAGGTCCTTGCCAACTACTTCCTGCTGGTGCTCAAGCCCGAAGTCAGGTCCTGGCTCATGCACTTGCCGGATAACTCCATATCCTCTTGGGCAGACCTATGCCATCAATTTGTCGGCGCCTTTACAGGCGGCCACAAACCTCATGGCCAAGAGAGTGACCTTCACCTGCTCGCCCAGAAGGAAGGAGAGCCCCTGCGCAAGTATATTCAGAGATTCAGCCGTGTACAGCGCAACATCCCAGACATCCACCCTGCCACAGTCATCAGCGCGTTCCATCAGAACGTGCGTAACCGCAGGATGCGGGAGGAGATGGCGATGAGCAGGATCAGAGACGTCAGTGAGCTATATGCCCTGGCCGACAAGTGTGCACGTGCTGAAGAAGGGAGGAAACTCCCCGGAGAGAATACTGGAGCAGAAGGATCTGACAGCGAGGATGCTGCCCCGGCAAAGAAGAACCGGCGGCGGAACAATAGGAAGAAGAAAAGCAAAGAGGTGCTAGTCATCGAGCAGTCTGGCAACGAAGGTGGCGCCAACAAAGCCAAAGTTGGTAGCTCTGGCAAGGAGGTTGCCGCGTGCACCAACTGCCAGGCTGTGGCGGTCGCTGACAAGCAGGACGGCACCGACAAGCAGTACTGTAAGATCCATCGCACCAAGGGCCATGACCTCCAGAGCTGCAAGAAGGTCGAGTAGCTTGTCCAGCAGCAAAAAGCTGAGTACGAGCGGCGCGACAAGGAGAGGGCCCAAGGAGGCGCTGGGGAAGCCGGCAAGAAGCGCGCCAGTCGGGGAGGACGCCGCGGCAAGGCCAAGCAGCGGCAAGGAGACAGACCTCCCCGCGGCCGCGACAAGGATGAAGACGATGACGACGACGAAGACATGGAGGATGTCGAGACCAGTGAGCAGGAGTTTCAGAAAGCCAGAGAGGTCTTGTGCGTTGACGGCGGTGCTTCTCTGCATACTTCACACCGCCAACTCAAACAGTGGGTGCGGGAAGTCAATGCGGCAGAACCACCTGTCGAATCACGCAAACTTCTGAAATGGTCCAGCACGCCTATCATCTTTGATATTGAGGACCACCCTGATCGCACAACTGCGGTCGGGTGCTTGCCGATGTTGGTTTCGCCAACTATCCGCAACCTCAAGGTCACTAAGATGCTAGTTGACGGCGGGGCCGGCTTGAACCTGATCTCCTCCGCTGTGCTCCAGAAACTCCAGATCCCTGACAGCGAGCTCGAAGAGACCGGCACATTCCAAGGAATCAATCTGGGAAGGAGCAAGCCGAAAGGGAAGGTCACGTTGCCGGTAACATTTGGCAGCGAGCTGAACTTCAGGACTGAGAGGGTCACTTTTGACGTTGCCAATTTTCCATTGCCTTACAATGGGATACTTGGCCGTCCTGCACTCGCCAAGTTCATGGCAGCCTCTCACTACGCATACAACATGCTCAAGATGCCAGGCCCGATAAGCGTCATCTCTGTCCCTGGCGACAAGAAGGATGCCCTTATCTGCGCCGACAAGATCTACCGGGAAGCAGCAGCAGCAACAGATCGCAAGATACTTGCCGCTAAAGCTGCCGGGGGGAAGAAGAAGACCAAGACCGGCAAGAGCTCTGATGCCCAATCCGGGAAGCGCACCTCTTCGGAGTGCTGCGCTACCGTTGAGGACGCACCATCGAGCTCCACCGGCAAGTGTAAGAAGGCAATGGCAGCTCCGCCACATACTAAAAAGGTGTCCGCCAAGGAGGACGCCACTGGTGGTACCTTCACCATCAGTGCCACTCTCGACCCTAAATAGGAAAGCATGCTTGTTGCTTTTCTGCGGGCGAACGTCGACGTGTTTGCGTGGCAACCGTCTGACATCCCCGGTGTTCCCAGGAAAGTAATTGAGCACCATCTTGCCGTTTGTCCTCATGCGCGACCCGTCAAGCAGAAGGTCAGGAAGCAAGCAGTGGAGCGCCAAGAATTCATAGCAGAAGAAATCAAGAAATTGGAAGCAGCAGGCCTTGTAAGAGGAGTGCTCCATCCTACGTGGTTGGCCAATCCTGTAGTCGTGCGCAAGGCAAACGGAAAATGGAGGCTTTGTATCGACTTTACTGATGTTAATAAAGCTTGTCCCACAGACCCATTTCCCTTGCCGCGCATTGACCAGATTGTTGACTCCACGGCCGGGTGCGATTTGCTTTCATTTCTTGACGCAGACTCAGGATACCATCAAATCTTCATGGCAGAAGAGGATGAGGAGAAAACCGCATTCATTACTCCATGTGGCACGTACTGTTTCATAAGGATGCCTTTCGGATTAAAGAATGCTGGTTCGACATTTGCAAGAGTGGTCCATGTCGCTCTTGAGCCACAGATGCATAGAAATGTGGAAGCCTACATGGATGATATAGTGGTCAAGAGCAGGGACAGGGCAACCCTAATTCAAGATTTAGACGAGACCTTTGCAAATCTGCGCAAGATCAACCTCAAGCTCAACCCCGAGAAGTGTGTGTTTGGAGTCCCCTCTGGCAAGCTTCTCGGGTTCTTCGTGTCTCAGCGGGGAATTGAAGCCAATCCCGACAAGATCAAGGCCATTGAGCAGATCGAAGCACCGAAGCACGTCAAGGATGTACGAAAACTTGCCGGTTGCATGGCTGCTCTCAGCAGGTTTATCTCTCGGTCTGCTGAGCGCGCCCTGCCATTTTTCAAAATTTTGAAAAAGGCAGGTCCAATGAAATGGACTCCGGAAGCGGAGGCTGCGCTGCAGGACTTGAAGAGATACCTGCCCTCCACTCCAACACTTGTCGCACCTAAGCCGCAAGAAAAGTTGCTGCTGTATATAGCGGCAACTAGTCAAGTGGTTAGTGCTGCGTTAGTGGCGGAGAGGGAGGCAGATGACGAGCCAGCAACCGCGGCAAGCGCATCCAGCGACAAGCAGGGGGCTTCCCCGACAAGCTCTGGTCCCGACAAGGATGGATCTGCGCAGGTGCGCGAAGAGATGCAGAAAAGAATGGTGCAGCGCCCAGTTTACTTTGTCAGTTCCCTTCTACAGGGGGCTAGGTCAAGGTACTCTGGTGTGCAGAAGTTGCTTGTCGGCCTTCTCATGGCCTCGAGAAAGCTGCGCCATTACTTCCAAGCACATGAGATCACAGTTGTCACTCGCTTTCCGCTGAAGAGGATACTGCAGAATCCAGAAGCGACATGCAGGATTGTTGAGTGGGCACTGGAACTGTCAAGCTTTGGCCTCAAATTTGAGAGTACTTGAACTATCCAAAGCAGAGCATTGGCAGAACTCATAGCAGAGTGGACGCGGACACCAGATGAAGAAATTCCAGAGACGAGCATCCCCGTCAAAGAAACAGGCAAAGAGTGGCTCATGTACTTTGACGGTGCCTTTTCGCTGCAAGGCGCCGGTGCTGGTGTGCTGCTTGTCGCACCCACCAGAGAGCACCTCAAGTACGTAGTCCAGATGCACTTTCCCAAGGAGCAAGCGACAAACAATACCGCAGAGTATGAAGGCTTGCTTGCCGGTCTCAGGATCGCGGCAGACCTTGGGATCAAGAAGCTCATAGTCAGGGGTGACTCACAGCTTGTCGTCCACCAAGTGAATAAAAGTTATCAGAGTCCGTTGATGGAAGCCTACGTTGACGAAGTGAGAAAGCTAGAAGAGCACTTTGACGGCCTGCAAATGGAGCATGTCCCAAGAGCTCAGAACGACATTGCCGATAGCCTGTCAAAATGCGCTGCACTTAAGTTACCTGTGGAACCAGGGATCTTTGTGCTCAAGCTGACTCAGCCGTCCGTAACGCCGTCAATTGGACAGAGCACGAAGAGGAAGTTGATTTCTGGTGGTTATTTTCCGGCAGAGCTTCCCGAAGCCGCCGCCAAGAAGGTCCCCAAGATCAACACCAAGAGTGCTGAGGAGCAGTTTGCTCCGGCAAGCCCTAGGGTTTGTTCCGTCGAAGCAGACGCTCCCGACAAGTTTTGCTCCGGCAAGCTTACTGGGGAACGTCAAGCTCCGGGAGAGCCGCAGGCCCTTGCCGTAGAAGCGGACGTTCCCGCAGCAGCAGATATGCCTTTAGTCCTTGTTGTTGAGCCACAAGCTCCAGCATGGGCACAGCAGATTGTCCGTTTCCTTCAGACAGGAGAACTTCCCGAAGAGCAAGAAGAAGCGGAAAGAGTAGCCCGGCAGTCTAGTATGTACTAGTTTGTCGATAACACACTGTGCAGAAGAAGACTCAATGGTGTGAAATTGAAGTGTATTCCCCGGGAAGATGGACAAAAGCTGTTGGCAGAGATACATGGAGGCATATGTGGTCACCACATTGTCGCAAGAGCACTTGCCGGCAAAGCATTCGGGCAAGGCTTCTTCTGGCCGACAGCCCTCCAGGATGCAACTGCACAAGTAACGAAGTGTGATGCATGCCAGTTCCATTCCAAGTAGATACACCAGCCAGCTCAAGCTCTCCAGACGATCCCTTTATCCTGGCCATTTTCGGTCTGGGGGCTCGACATCCTCGGCCCCTTCCCCCGAGCAGTCGGGGGCTTTGAGTACTTGTATGTTGCAATCGACAAGTTCACAAAGTGGCCGGAAGTGGAATCAGTGAGGAAGGTGACAGCACAGTCAGCAGTCAAGTTCTTCAGGTCGATTGTTTGCCGTTTCGGGATCCCTAACAGGATAATTACCGACAACGGTACGCAATTTACGAGCCGCACCTTCATGCAGTACGTCCAAGATCTTGGCGCCAAGGTCTGCTTCGCTTCTGTTGCTCACCCGAGAAGCAACGGTCAAGCGGAGAGGGCAAATGCTGAAGTGCTGCGCGGGCTCAAGACCAGAACTTTCGACAGGCTGCACAAGTGCGGAAAAAACTGGATTGAGGAGCTGCCGGTGGTTCTTTGGTCGATCAGGACGACGACAAATCGAGCCACTGGCCAGACACCTTTCGCTCTAGTCTATGGAGCAGAAGCAGTTCTCCCCATGGAACTCGTATACGGATCGCCTCGAGTGCTCGCTTACGATGAGCTTGAGCAAGAGCAGCTACGACAAGATGACGCGCTGCCCCTTGAGGAAGACCGTCTTCAGGCTGCTGTGCGAGCCGCTCGCTACCAGCAAGCTTTGCGCCGCTACCATAGCCGCAAAGTTAACGCCAGAAGTCTCGAGGAAGGCGACCTTGTTCTTCGGCGCGTTCAGTCCGCCAAGAATTCCAACAAGTTGACGCCAAAGTGGGAAGGCCCTTACCAGGTGAAACGAGTCACTAGGCCTGGCGCTGTCCGCCTGGAGACCGAAGATGGCATCCCAGTGAGCAACTCCTGGAATATTGAGCATCTTCGTAAGTTTTACCCGTAGGGCACGGTTTCCAGAACCTGTTCCGGCAACCACCTTTTGTATAAGTCTTGCCGCTGTTGCATGTAATCCTTTGTACAAAGCCGGGCGCAGACCCTGTGCATAAATATCACGTGCTCCGCACACTTTGTCGATTTCATGCTTTTTATTATTTGCATGTGTTATCTGACATTTTGTGCAGCACCTATCTCCGGTAAGCAACAACGAGCCATAAGGCTCCATATCTTTTTCTCCTTCTTCTTTTTTCTCTCAAGGAAAGGAAGGTTCTCTCACGCACAAGTTTGCCGGGGGGAAGGAGAAGATACGGTATGGATCAGGCATCGTTCAAGAAGGTTTCGCCTTGCTGGGAAGCAAACAACAGAAAAGATAAGTTGCCAAAGTTTGAGCAATCAGATTTTTAAAAATTTTAAGTTATCTTCCTTGAACGACCATACTTTGTATGGAAAACCTGTGCGCAGAGGAACCAACTCGTAGCTAGTTGCGCCCTTACTGTTGTTTCGAGTCCGCTCAACAACTTAAGTGAGCTGCGACTAGCTGCGACAAGGTTTCTTGTCGGCAGCGGCACCGCCAGCAGGCTGATGACGTCCCGCACTCAGCACTCGCGGCAAAGGTGCCTACGCCGGCAAGTTCCCGAAAAGCTTAGGGCAGAAACATACAAAGGAAGGGATCAAGTAGAGGAAATAACATTGCAATCATTGCCCAAAACAAAGTTATAATACAAGATAGCTTGTCGCGGCTCTAACAGATTGTTTTCATAACATTATCAGCAGCGACAAGAAAAGAAGCAAACGGGCGCCTAGTCTACGCGGTCGCCCTCGACCCTCTTGATTCCGCTCACCCTGTCCACAATGGGTGCGACAAGGGTCTTGAGCGCCTCCAGATCAGCATCCGGCGGCAAGGACCTGAGGACGTTGGTGAGGTTGAGGCCCGGATTGCGGAACGCCACCTTCATCAGCACCTTCTGAAGAGCTCCCGCGCAGATCTTGCGCGACTCGTCGGCAAGCTGCTTCGGGATCCCTTCCCGGAGTCGCCGGAGTGCCGTCGCCACGCCTTTGAAGAATGAAGTGAGCTTGGCGCTGGGTTGGAGGTTCTCGTCGGAGGAATACCCGAGATCCTCCATTCCCAGCTGCGCCAGCTCCTTGTCCATGTCGGCGGCAACATCCACGAGCCCTTCCGTCCAGTGCTCCACATTCTCCCGGAAGGTGCTCTGGGCGGCAGCGGCGCTCGCCAGCAATGCCTTGCCGGCCTTGACTTCCTCCTTCAGGGCCGTCTCCTGCTCCTTGGCGCTGTCCAGCGTCTTGGTCAAAGCGATCAGTTTCAACTCAAGATCTGCATTAGAGTCCTTGGTGGCGTCAAGCTCCTTGCCCTTCTTGGTGAGGCGGGTCTGCAGCTCCGAGTAGCTGTTGGCGTCCTTCTCCCGCTCAAGCTTGAGCGCGGCAAGCTCGTCACCGCCCGCCTTGAGATCGGCCTCCAGCTGCGCCACCTTTGTCTCCAGTTCTTTCTTGGCGGCCTCGGCAGCTGCGGCAGCGTCTTCGGCTTGTTTGAGAGCTCCGCCAACCGTTCGCTCGCGCGTGGCAAGCTCCTCCTCGTGGCTGTCAAGATCAACTTTCCGCTGCAACAGCTCGCCCTCCTGCACGGACAGCTTCTCAGCGGCAAGCCTTTGTTGCTATTCGACTTCTGCCTTCTCGAGGAGGAAGGCCCTCTGCTCCTCGGCAAGTTGCTCCCGCTCCACTGCCAAAGACCGGAGAGCTTCTTGATTTTGACCCCGGAGCTCTTCCACGCGCTTCTCAATGTCGACTCCTGCCTTGGCGACAAGCGCTTCGCGAGATTCAAGCTTGGCTTGCCGGGCGCGGTAGAGTGACACCAGCTTCCGCAGCAGCCGCTCCGCCTCAGGCTCGCCGCTGCTACTGCTTGGCGCGTCCACCAGCGCCAGCCCAGCGGAAGCAAGCACTTCTCCGTCAAAGCTTTCTCCCTCGACCGGCGCCCTGGAGCTTGACGCCCAGGGGAGGTTGATGAAGATGTCGTCGCCGGCCTTCAAGTAGACGCCAGGCTGGGGCTCTTCGGAGCCTGGCGCTGTAGCAGCGGCGGAGCGATCGGCAGTCGGTGCAGCACCTGGCGCTCCTGCGGCCTCGGGGTCGTCAGTGCGATCGCCCGATCCCCCGCCTGCTTCTGCGGCGGCAGCCCTGGCGGCCTCTTCGCCGGCGGGCTCATCAGCGCCGGTTGCGTCCTCGGCGGCAGCAGCGTCTTCGGCGGCAACCTCTATCTCCATCGGCTCCGGAGCAGATGGATCTGACAGCCGGAAAAAGGGGAGAAGATTCAAGCAAATATCCAAGAAAGAAGAAAATCAACAAGAAGAAGAACCCAAGGGAAGTTTTCAGCAAGAGGATTACCTGTGCCAGGTTCTGCACCCGTGGTCTCCGCCGTCGGGGGGCCGCTGGTGCTGTCCCTTGCCGGAGACCCCTCCCTTGCCGGAGGCGTCTCCCTTGCCGGAGAGCTCTCCCTTGCCAGGGACCTCTCCCTTGTCGGAGGGCTCTCCCTTGGCGTTTCGGGGGCGGCCTCCGGGCTCTCCTGGTGAGGCTGCTTTGCTCCTGCACAAGTCAATCAACAAATATCAGCAAAACAAGAATCTTCGTGCGCGCCCAACAGCAGAAAGCAAACAAGATACTTACGCTAGGGGCTGCTCTGGAGGACAGTTGCCGGGTCCGGCAAGGTTGTCTCGGGCGCATCCCCTGCTGACGTGGTGGGTTCGTCCTCAATGACAATCACCGGGGCCTTGGCTCTCTTCGCCGCTCTCTGGGCCAGAGTCCTAAGAAGGAATGGGTTCATATTGAAGTAAGTGAGATACAAGACAAAACAACAAGGATTGAAGCACTGCAAGTACAGATAGTAAAACTTACTCTTCTTCTTCTTCCTCGCCGGAGCTGAACGCGGAGAAGTCAAAGTCTTGCTCGCATCCGGCGCGGGAAGGTGGAGGAGTGGGTTCCCTTGGCCGCTTGGCGGGAGCAGAAGCTGTGGTCCGGGAAGACCCCGCTCCAGTTGCCGCAGCAGCATGAGGCGCTCCCGCGGCAACAGTGCTTGCCGCGGTGGAGCGTGTCGCGCGGCGCGGCGACTGTCGACTCGCCTGCCGCCTCGTCACGTCCCCGACCTTGCGAAGACGCCTTCTTGGTGGAGATGGAGGCTCAGCTTACGGCGAGCTGTCTGAAGATGAGGAAGAGGAGGAGTCGATCTCCAGCGAGCCGCTTGTATCCTCGGCGGGCTCGCTCGGCTCGGCGTCACGCCCGGCAAGCTCTTTCTTGCCGGCAGTCTCCCCTTGCCCGGCAAGATCTTTCTTGCCGGCAGGCTCCTCTTGCCGGGCAAGCTCTTTCTTGCCGGCAATCTCCTCTCGCTCGGCACGGTTTGCCGCCTCTACTGCCTCTGCCTCCTCCAAGGTGAATCCGAACTCGCCTGCCGCTACAGCTGCCGTCGCCTCTTCCAGCCTGGTGGCGATGCGCTTCAACTCCGCTTCGGTGGTGTCACGAGTGAGGCCATCCTTCTCGTCGGGGCAGATCGGCACTTCTACCAAGTTGTCGAAGAACTGCTGCACGACGTCATCTGCAGGCTCTTGCCAAGTTGGCACAAGTCCATGCGAGTCGCACAGCGGCATCATTGCCCTGATGCGGTCGAGCGCAGAGTTGTTGCACAACGGGACGACGCCCTGCGGCAACCTAAAAACTTCGGGATGATCTGGATCATACTTGAACAGCTCCTGAAGCATCGCATTCAGCTCCAAAACAGTGAAGTTGTAGTTGAGGCCCGGGCGCAGCCTCATGATATCCGCCACGTTCTTGAACTCCCAGGCGGGCCTCCTCCGTTCCTGCAGGGGGGGCGATGCGGCGGCGAAGGAAGTCTGCGCCAACGACGCCTACAGTGAGTCCGGCAAGCCTGAGGCGTTGGATCCTGGTGACGGCAATCCTCAGCCTGCTGTCTTCCGGGGCCACGTCGCTCCAGTCGCTGCCGCGTGCTGCTGCTACTTGGCGCCGGGCGGTAAATGGCTGCGAGTTCTCCTCAACAATCCAACACCAATCTACTCTCCACTCCTCCCACTTGCCGCGGAACTCGCCCTCCAGATAAGAATCTTTCTTGCCGGCCCTTGAGATCCAAGCGATTCTGCCGGATAGAGGCTCTCCTCTCTCTACTCGGGGCATGAAGAAATGGCGGAAAAGAGCTACGTTTGGGTGGACTCCGACAAAGTTTTCGCAAAGGTGTGCGAAAACTGCCATGGTCAGGACGGCATTGGGGGCGAAATCAAGGAGGCAGAGGCCATAGGTGTTCATGATATCGCAAAAGAATTCGGAGAAGGGCGGGCAGAGCCCGCAGTAGAAGAATACGGCGAAAAAGGGATATCCGTTCGGAGCCATCTTATGAGCAGTGGCTGGGAGTACCTTGGTGCTCGGATGCGCTCGCGTCTCCGTTGACCAGAAGAGGTAGTAGTACTCCCTCAGCTCCTTCGCGTCAAGCTTGGGGGGGGGAAGATGGCTCGCTCCTTCCGCAGCGCCGCAAGCCGCTGCGCCTCGGTCGACTTCACGGCTTTCCCCTTGTCGGCTTTCGGAGCCATGGCGGAAGTGGTGGAGGAGGTCGACGGCGTTGGTGGTGTCGGTGGCGATGGGGGGCAGGGCGCTGCTCTCTTTGCTTTGGGAAGACGGAGGCGGGGCGGAGGCTTCTGAGATTCGAGTGGAAAGGGGGCGAGTGGGCGCACTACCCCTGCTTCCCCTTGCTTATAAAGGGGGAGGCGGCGGACGTTCCGCCTTTCCTAATAAAGAAACCGCCCACGATCTCTCCCACGACGCCGCGTTCGATGCGTGCCGTGCGGGGAGGGCGCGGTGGATGCGGAGTGAGATACGGCGTAACCTAGGCTGCGCGTGCCCGTGCCCTGTTTTGGGCCTGGCCCAACAGCGCTCGGCACCGTGTATGACCTAGGCCCGGGGGCTCCTGTCGGTGTACTAAAGTAGGGGTACCTTAGTATCCCGAACTTGTGCACGGGCAGTCGCAGCGTCCCGCGGCAAGGCTTGCCAGGCGACCGCCAAGATCCTCCGTGGTTCCTTTGAAGCCATTCAAGAACAAAGTATCCAAGAACAAGAAGACAAGACCCCGGCAAGAGGAGCTTGCCGGGAAGGAGACAAGACCCCGGCAAGAGGAGCTTGCCGGGAAGGCTAACCAAGGCCCGGTGGGCGACAAGCTCCCGGACGCGACAAGACAACGACCGCGGCAAGGCACTTGCCGCGGCAAACCTCCACTCTGGACCTGCGCTCCAGCACATCCACCAACGTGTCGCTCTGGGACCCTCCCAGGCGTACATGGCGGGAAGCTGTGCAGCTAGAGGTACACGGTGGCAAGCGGCGCTGGCAAGATTGCCATCGTGGCAAGCAGTGGTGTCCCTGGCGGTCCCTTTATGCACCGTCTAGGCGACGCAGACAGGCATTTAATGCCCTTGTCCCCTGCCGTCAGGGTTAGGTATGATAACACTGTTGTAGGCGGCGGTGCCAACCGCAATGCCTTTTCCATTTTTACCCTCATATATGTTGCCACCTGTCGGTGACCCCTTTAACATATAAAAGGAGGCCCATGCGCAACGTAGAGAGGGTCGGCCAACAGAATCCTCACACTCGGTCTAGCTAGCTGTTGGAGTGTATTGTAGCACGCCGCGCTCCTGAGCAAGAAATCAATACCAACACAAAGCAGGAGTAGGGTTTTACGCATCCATGCGGCCCGAACCTGGGTAAACTGATCGTGTCGCTCGTGCGCTTCGCCTTGATCTGCTCTTCGTGCTCTCTCCGCCCCCTGCCGAACCGAAAGGGGCCCGGTCCGCCGTGGTCCCATAGGTGTCCGTTGGATTAGTACCCCCGACAGTCTATTATTCTTGGAAGACCTTTCCTCAATACTGCAGGGGCTATTATTGATTGCAACAAAGGCAATGTCACTTTTCATGTTAATGGTAATGAGCATATGGTGCACTTTCCGAGGAAACAACCTCAAGTTTGTAGTGTCAACTCTGTTGGAAAAATTCCATTGGTTATATTTGGAGGTTTTGAATTTCCTCTTCCTACTGTCAAAAAGAAATATGATATACTTATTGTTGGGGATGTCCATATCCCCATTGAGGTAACATAGTGTTATTCGAAATTTCTCCGGTTCCATGATTATCGGAATGAGTTTGTTAACAAGACTTGATCAACCTTGTTAGTGGATTCTTTTTTATGAGCATGAGATGGATGAAACTAGAAGCACAACCTTCTGTACCCTCTTTATATTTTCTGTTCTTTAGTACAAATAAAGTAAAATAGTATTTTTCTGTCTGTTTCCTGACTTATCCGTGGAATATAAAAATATCCCGAAAATAAAAGTCCTCAGAATGCCATGCCAATTTAATATGATTTTTTCGGGAATATTTAAGGATTTTTAGTGCAAAAATTACCGCAGGGGGAGCTGCCACCTGGTCACGAGGGTGGAGGGCGCGCCCTACCCCCTGGGCGCGCCCCCCTACCTCGTGGGCCCACGGTGGCCCTCCTCCACTTATTCCTGCACCCATCTTCTTCCTCTGTCTCGCACAAACCCGAAAAACCAACTCAAGCTCGTGTTCCAGCAACTTTTGCTGCGATTTTCGATCGCCTTGCTCAAAGCACCTCTCGCAAAACTGCTTGGGGAGATTGTTCCTTGGTATGTGACTCCTCCATTGGTCCAATTAGTTTTTTGTTCTAGTGCTTTATTCATTGCAAATTTGTGCTACATAGGTGACCATGTTCTTGAGTTTGCATGTCAAATATATATGGTTCCAAGTAGTTATAATGCTTGATATATGCTCTAGGCACTTGTATGAGTAGTTGCTATTAATCTTATTGAAGTTGGTTCACTTTTGTTTGAAGTTACTAAAAATTTCAGAATTATTTTCACAGAAAACAATATGTTTAGGAGGATGTTCCAAGGTGGTTCTTCAAGGAAGCAAGGTCCCAGACTTGCAATGCGTGATGGTGACGAGGAACCACCAAGAGACGCTCTCGTGAGGCCCTGTGAATGGCCTTCGGAAAATTTTATGAATCAAGTGGGAATTAAAGAAGAATTTTATGCATATGTGCATAATGCCGGTCTTGAGGACTTTGAAGCTGATAAATGCCCCCAGTATCGTTATCTCACAAGTTCATTTGTGGGGAGGTTTGATTATTCATCTTCGCGTAATTCTCCTTCAGTCATGTTTGACCTTTATGACAAGTCTTATACCATGGACTTAGAGGATTTCACTCGTGCATGCAAACTTCCATCTTGGGGTAGTATCAGGGATCCCCCTAAATCTGAATATAGAGATTTTCTTGCTAGAATAACTGTGGGGGAATCTAGAGATATAGCACAGGCCACTATAGGGAGCATTCACTTTCCTGCTATACATTATTTTGCTCTCTTCATTGGTAGATGTATAACTGCTAAGGATGAAGCATGTCACATGTGTGCCCCTAATCTCAGCATTCTCAGAAGTGCTATGTTAGGGGACCAAGCTTATCATATGGGAGCCATTGTAGCTCATAGGTTGCATCTTAATAGACGTAACAGAGATTTCTTTGGACGAATTTATGCAACCCGCTTAGCTAATTTTCTTGATGTAGACATTCGTGAGGGTGATGTGGAGTTGCCCACTTCTTATTTAGATCTTGATCCTATGTTTTCCCACCAATTCATTGAGAGGACTGGACCACCTTACCAGTATCGACTAATCTTTGACAGACGGCGTGTGGTCCGTGTTGCTCTTCCTGCTCCTACCTTCTTTGATTTTCAGGCGAGAGGAAGATATATTATTACCAGAGAGGAGGCAGATGAGTACGAGAGGGGAGTGGAAGCAACCCGACGCCGTGCTGCTGCTCAGCAGGCGGTAACCGCTGCATCGCAGTACAACCCCAGCTTCACCTACGGATATCAGCCAGGTTATCCCTGGCAATAGACCAACTTAGGCCAAAAGCCTAAGCTTGGGGGAGTACGTATTTCCCACCGACATTACATTCATGTTCACACACACTCATTGCTAGATGTCGGTGCTCATACTCTTTCATTGTAATATCCATGTTAGTTTAAATTTATTTTTCTAGCTTTCTTCTTGTGTGTTTGATAAACCTTAAGAAAAAAAACAAAAAAAATTAGTCAGTCTACTTTCCATGCTTGTAGTAGAATTAAAAAGAAAACCCAAAAATATTTCCCGTCCTTCTTTTGCTTGTTGGGAGCTTTCCCGTGTAAATAGTTTTTATTTTTCTTTTCCTTTCTTTGGGGGTCGAGAAGACTATATTGAAAATGCTTAGTGGCTCTTATATGCATGATTGTTTATTTAACTTAGAGCCCATATTACTTGTCTTCTCTCTTGAGTTGAATGCTTGCAGATTCCAGCTTAGTCCAATGCACGTGCACTCCTATTATTATACACACCGTTCGGTCGTGCAAGTGAAAGGCAATAATGATGATATATGATGGACTCATTGGGATGAGAAAAGCTGGTATGAACTCGACCTCTCTTGTTTTTGTAAATATGATGATTCATCGTTCCTGATTCAGCTATTATGAAGTAAACATATTTGCAATGACATTTCGAGATTATAGTTGCTTGTGCCATGCTTGATTAGGTATGATTTATAATGGTTAACCTTGCATGCCAACATGCTATTGAGATGATTATGATGTGGTATGATAGGATGGTATCCTCCTTTAAATGAATTGAGTGACTCGACTTGGCACATGTTCACGCATGTAGTTGAATCAAATCAACATAGCCTTCATGATATTTATGTTCATGGTGGATTATATCCTACTCATGCTTATATTCGGTGTGAATTAAATTTAATGCATGTTTATGACTGTTGTCGCTCTCTCAGTTGGTCGCTTCCCAGTCTTTTGCTAGCCTTCACCTGTACTAAGCGGGAATACTGCTTGTGCATCCAAACTCATTGAACCCCAAAGTTGTTCCACATGAGTCCACTATACCTTCCTATATGCGGTATCTACCTGCCGTTCCAAGTAAATTTGTATGTGCCAAACTCCAAACCTTCCAATGAAATTCTGTTTTGTATGCTCGAGCAGCTCATGTGCAACTATGGCTGCCTATATCTTCCATGCTAGGCGGGTTATTCTCAAGAGGAGTGGACTCCGCTCCTCATTCACGAGAAAGGGCCGGTAACCGGGATGCCCAGTCCCATGATCCAAAAAGATCAAAGCAAATCAAAATAATTAAACAAAACTCCCCCTGGGACCCGTTGAATGTTGGAGGCACTCGTTGTTTCGAGCAAGCCATGGATTGATGCTTGTGGAGGAGGGGGAGTATAAACCTTTACCATTCTGTTTGGGAACTGCCTATAATGCATGTAGTATGGAAGATACAACCATCTCATAGTTGTTACGTTGACAATGAAAGTATGCCGCTCAAAATATTATTTATCTCTATTTCAAAAATAGAGCTCTGGCACCTCTACAAATCCCTGCTTCCCTCTGGGAAGGGCCTATCTATTTACTTTTATGTTGAGTCATCACCCTTCTTATTAAAAAGCACCCGCTGGAGAGCACACTGTCGTTTGCATTCATTATGATTGGTTTATATTGGGTATTACTTGACTGAATCTCTTTTACCATGAATTACACAATGTTTAGTCAGTCCTTGATCTTTAAAGGTGCTCTGCATTTATGTTTTGCGGTCTCAGAAAGGGCCAGCGAGATACCATTTTGTTATATCATGTTATGATTATTTTGAGAAAGTGTCGTCATCCGAGTTTTATTATTATGGCTCGCTAGCTGATTATGCTATTGATATGAGTAATTGTGAGACCTACGTGTTATTGTGGGTATGGTTAGTTCATAATAATTGCTGAAACTTGAATGCTGGCTTTTCATGTTTACAACAACAAGAGCAAATAGAGTTTGTAAAAGTTTTTCTTTTTCTCTTTCAGTTTGTCAACTTAATTGCTTGAGGACAAGCAAGGGTTTAAGCTTGGGGGAGTTGATACGTCTCCGTCGTATCTACTTTTCCAAACACTTTTGCCCTTGTTTTGGACTCTAACTTGTATGATTTGAATAGAACTAACCCGGACTGACACTGTTTTCAGCAGAATTGCCATGGTGTTGTTTTATGTGCAGAAAACAAAAGTTCTCGGAATGACCTAAAACTCCACGGAATATCTTAGAATAAATAATAAAAAATCCTCGCCAAAGATGAAGACCAGGGGGCCCACACCCTGTCCACGAGGGTGGGGGGCGCGCCCCTCCCCCCTGGGCGCGCCCCCTACCTCGTGGGCCCCCTGGTGGCCCTCCGACACCAACTCCAACTCCATATATTGGCTTTCAAGGAGAAAAAAATCAGAGAAAAAGTTTCATCGCGTTTTATGATATGGAGCCGCCGCCAAGCCCTAATCTCTCTCGGGAGGGCTGATCTGGAGTCCGTTCGGGGCTCCGAAGAGGGGGATTCGTCGCCGTCGTCATCATCAACCATCCTCCATCACCAATTTCATGATGCTCACCGCCGTGCGTGAGTAATTGCATCATAGGCTTGCTGGACGGTGATGGGTTGGATGAGATTTATCATGTAATCGAGTTAGTTTTGTTAGGGTTTGATCCCTAGTATCCAGTATGTTCTGAGATTGATGTTGCTATGACTTTGCTATGCTTAATGCTTGTCACTAGGGCCCAAGTGCCATGATTTCAGATCTGAACCTATTATGTTTTCATGAATATATGTGAGTTCTAGATCCTATCTTGCAAGTCTATAGTCACCTACTATGTGTTATGATCCGGCAACCCCGAAGTGACAATAATCGGGACCACTCCCGGTGATGACCATAGTTTGAGGAGTTAATGTATTCACTATGTGTTAATGCTTTGTTCCGGTTCTCTATTAAAAGGAGGCCTTAATATCCCTTAGTTTCCAATAGGACCCCGCTGCCACGGGAGGGTAGGACAAAAGATGTCATGCCAGTTCTTTTCCATAAGCACGTATGACTATTTACGGAATACATGCCTACATTATATTGATGAACTGGAGCAAGTTCCGTGTCACCCTATGTTATGACTGTTACATGATGAACCACATCCGGCATAATTATCCATCATTGATCCGGTGCCTACGAGTTCTCCATATACTGGTTTACGCTTATTTACTTTTTCGTTGCTACTGTTACAATCACTACAAAAATACCAAAAACATTACTTTTGCTGTCTTTACTTTGTTACCGTTATCACCACTATCATATTACTTTGCTACTAAACACTTTGCTGCAGATACTAAGTTTCCACGTGTGGTTGAATTGACAACTCAGCTGCTAATACTTGAGAATATTCTTTGGCTCCCCTTGTGTCAAATCAACAAATTTGGGTTGAATACTCTACCCTCGAAAACTGTTGCGATCCCCTATACTTGTGGGTTATCACTCCTCTGCGTCGCATCCTTTCCCCCAGCGGTGCGCAGCCTTTGCATGGTAGTTTTTTGGCGTCGCGCGAGCCATCGCCTCCCTCTGCCCTGCATTCATCACCGGCCACGACGGACTCAGGGTCAGATCCGGCCTCGACGCCGCGTATCCTACAGCAAGGCGAGTCGTCCAACGTGGGGCATGGGCTCGGCACAGTGGATCTGGTTGCGCCACCCCATTTCAGGCGGGCATGCCTTCAATCCATTTTGGTCGCCCCTGCTCCTCTGGTAAGCATTGCCATTTCTGGAGACGCCGATGGATGGACAGAGGTCTCATCCCGGAAGAACACGCGTGCGGGCTCTGACCCTACAGTCGCAAGGGAGCACCCGAGGCTGCGGTGCTTAGACCGCCATAAGGCCTTCGATTCTGCGGCTGGTCGCGAGGCCATCTTAAGTAAGTTCAAGGGGACATGCTTTCGCTGCCTCAGCAAGAAGCACCATCACAAAGATTGTTGGGAAACGTAGTAATTTCAAAAAAATTCCTACGCACACGCAAGATCATGGTGATGCATAGCAATGAGAGGGGAGAGTGTGATCTACGTACCCTTGTAGATCGACAATGGAAGCGTTTGGTTGATGTAGTCGTACGTCTCCACGGCCCGACCGATCAAGCACCGAAACTACGGCACCTCCGAGTTCTAGCACACGTTCAGCTCGATGACAATCCCCAGACTCCGATCCAGCAAAGTGTCGGGGAAGAGTTCCGTCAGCACGACGGCGTGGTGACGATCTTGATGTACTACCGTCGCAGGGCTTCGCCTAAGCACCGCTACAATATTATCGAGGATTATGGTGGAAGGGGGCACCGCACACGGTTAAGAATATGATCACGTGGATCAACTTGTGTCTCTAGGGGTGCCCCTGCCTCCGTATATAAAGGTTCAAGAGGGGGAGGCCGGCCGGCCATCATAGGGCGCGCCAGGAGGAGTCCTACTCCCTCCGGGAGTAGGACTTCCCCCCAATCCTAGTTGGAATAGGATTCGCGAGGTGGGAACAGAGAGAGAGAGAAGGAGGGGGGCACCGGCCCCCTCTCTCCTTTGAAGGAAATATGCCCTAGAGGCAATAATAAAGTTATTATTTATTTCCTTATATCATGATAAAGGTTTATTGTTCATGCTAGAATTGTATTAACCGGAAACATAATACATGTGTGAATACATAGACAAACAGAGTGTCACTAGTATGCCTCTACTTGACTAGCTCATTAATCAAAGATGGTTATGTTTCCTAACCATAGACAAAGAGTTGTCATTCGATTAATGGGATCACATCATTAGTTGAATGATCCGATTGACATGACCCATTCCATTAGCTTAGCACCCGATCGTTTGGTATGTTGCTATTGCTTTCTTCATGACTTATACATGTTCCTATGACTATGAGATTATGTAACTCCCGTGTGCTGGAGGAACACTTTGTGTGCTACCAAACGTCACAATGTAACTGGGTGATTATAAAGGTGCTCTACAGGTGTCTCCAAAGGTACATGTTGGGTTGACGTATTTCGAGATTAGGATTTGTCACTCCGATCGTCGGAGAGGTATCTCTGGGCCCTCTCGGTAATGCACATCACTTAAGCCTTGCAAGCAATGCAACTAATGAGTTAGTTGCGAGATGATGTATTACAGAACGAGTAAAGAGACTTGCCGGTAACGAGATTGAACTAGGTATTGGATACCGACGATCGAATCTCGGGCAAGTAACATACCGATGACAAAAGGAACAACATATGTTGTTATGCGGTATGACCGATAAAGATCTTCGTAGAATATGTAGGAGCCAATATGGGCATCTAGGTCCCGCTATTGGTTATTGACCGTAGACGTGTCTCGGTCATGTCTACATTGTTCTCAAACCGTAGGGTCCGCACGCTTAACGTTACAATGACAGTTATTATGAGTTTATGCATTTTGATGTACCGAAGTTAGTTCGGAGTCCCGGATGTGATCACGGACATGACGAGGAGTCTCGAAATGGTCGAGACATAAAGATTGATATATTGGATGACTATATTCGGACATCGGAAACGTTCCGGGGAAGTTTCGGATAAAACCGGAGCACCGGGGGGTTACCGGAACCCCCCGGAGGGTTAATGGGCCTCATGGGCCTAAAGTGGAGAAGAGGAAGGGGCTGCCAGGGCAGGCCGGGCACCCCCTCTCCCCCTAGTCCGAATTGGACAAGGAGGGAGGGGCGGCGCCCCCCTTTTTTCCTTCTCCTCTTCCACCTCTCCTACTTGGACAAGGAAAGGGAGGGGAGTCCTACTCCCGGTAGGAGTAGGACTCGTCCTGCGCGCCTCCTCTAGGGCCAGCCGCACCCCCCCTTGGATCCTTAGCCCTGTGCGGTGCCCCCTTCCACCATATTCCACCTCGGTCATATTGTAGCAGTGCTTAGGCGAAGCCCTGCGACGGTAGAACATCAAGATCGTCACCACGCCGTCGTGCTGACGGAACTCATCCCCGAAGCTTTGCTGGATCGGAGCCCGGGGATCGTCATCGAGCTGAACGTGTGCCAAGAGCTCGGAGGTGCCGGAGTAACGGTGCTTGGATCGGTCGGATCGGGAAGACGTACGACTACTTCATCTATGTTGCATCAATGCTTCCGCTTCGGTCTACGAGGGTACGTAGACAACACTCTCCCCTCTCGTTGCTATGCATCACCATGATCTTGCATGTGCGTAGGAATTTTTTTGAAATTACTACGTTCCCCAACAGTGGCATCCGAGCCTAGGTTTTATGGTTTGATGTTATGTGCACGAGTAGAACACAAGTGAGTTGTGGGCGATATAAGTCATACTGCCTACCAGCATGTCATACTTTGGTTCAGCAGTATTGTTGGACAAAGCGGCCCGGACCGACATTACGTGTACGCTTACGCGAGACCGGTTCTCCCGACGTGCTTTGCACATAGGTGGCTTGCGGGTGTCAGTTTCTCCAACTTTAGTTGAACCGAGTGTGGCTACGCCCGGTCCTTGCGAAGGTTAAAACGGCATCAACTTGACAAACTATCGTTGTGGTTTTGATGCGTAGGTAAGATTGGTTCTTGCTTAAGCCCGTAGCAGCCACGTAAAACTCGCAACAAACAAAGTAGAGGACGTCTAACTTGTTTTTGCAGGGCATGTTGTGATGTGATATGGTCAAGACATGATGCTAAATTTTATTGTATGAGATGATCATGTTTTGTAACCGAGTTATCGGCAACTGGCAGGAGCCATATGGTTGTCGCTTTATTGTATGCAATGCAATCGCACTGTAATGCTTTACTTTATCACTAAGCGGTAGCGATAGTCGTGGAAGCATAACATTGGCGAGACGACAATGATGCTACGATGGAGATCAAGGTGTTGCGCCGGTGACGATGGTGATCATGACGGTGCTTCGAAGATGGAGATCACAAGCACAAGATGATGATGGCCATATCATATCACTTATATTGATTGCATGTGATGTTTATCTTTTATGCATCTTATCTTGCTTTGATTGACGGTAGCATTATAAGATGATCTCTCACTAAATTATCAAAAAGTGTTCTCCCTAAGTATGCACCGTTGCGAAAGTTCTTCGTGCAGAGACACCACGTGATGATCGGGTGTGATAGGCTCTACGTTCAAATACAACGGGCGCAAAACAGTTGCACACGCGGAATACTCAGGTTATACTTGACGAGCCAAGCATATACAGATATGGCCTCAGAACACGGAGACCGAAAGGTTGAGCGTGAATCATATAGTAGATATGATCAACATAGTGATGTTCACCAATGAAACTACTCCATCTCACGTGATGATCGGACATGGTTTAGTTGATTTGGATCACGTGATCACTTAGAGGATTAGAGGGATGTCCATCTACCTGGGAGTTCTTTAAGTAATTTAACTAATTGAACTTAAATTTATCATGAACTTAGTACCTGATAGTATCTTGCTTATGTATGTTTGATTGTAGATAGATGGCCCGTGTTGTTGTTCCGTTGAATTTTAATGCGTTCCTTGAGAAAGCAAAGTTGAAAGATGATGGTAGCAATTACACGGACAGGGTCCGTAACTTGAGGATTATCCTCATTGCTGCACAGAAGAATTACGTCCTGGAAGCACCGCTGGGTGCCAGGCCTACTGCAGGAGCAACACCAGATGTTATGAACGTCTGGCAGAGCAAAGCTGATGACTACTCGATAGTTCAGTGTGCCATGCTCTACGGCTTAGAATCGGGACTTCAACGATGTTTTGAACGTCATGGAGCATATGAGATGTTCCAGGAGTTGAAGTTAATATTTCAAGCAAATGCCCAGATTGAGAGATATGAAGTCTCCAATAAGTTCTACAGCTACAAGATGGAGGAGAACAGTTCTGTTAGTGAGCATATACTCAAAATGTCTGGGTATAATAATCACTTGATTCAGATGGGAGTTAATCTTCCAGATGATTGCGTCATTGACAGAATTCTCCAATCACTGCCACCAAGCTACAAGAGCTTCGTGATGAACTATAATATGCAAGGGATGAATATGACTATTCCCGAGCTCTTCGCAATGCTGAAAGTTGTGGAGGTAGAAATCAAAAAGGAGCATCAAGTGTTGATGGTCAACAAGACCACTAGTTTCAAGAAAAAGGGCAAAGGGAAGAAGAAGGGGAACTTCAAGAAGAACGGCAAGCAAGTTGCTGCTCAAGAGAAGAAACCCAAGTCTGGACCTAAGCCTGAAACTAAGTGCTTCTACTGCAAGTAGACTGGTCACTGGAAGCGGAACTGCCCCAAGTATTTGGCGGATAAGAAGGATGGCAAGGTGAACAAAGGTATATGTGATATACATGTTATTGATGTGTACCTTACTAATGCTCGCAGTAGCACCTGGGTATTTGATACTGGTTCTGTTGCTAATATTTGCAACTCGAAACAGGGACTATGGATTAAGCGGAGATCGGCTAAGGACGAGGTGACGATGCGCGTGGGAAACGGTTCCAAAGTCGATGTGATCGCGGTCGGCACGCTACCTCTACATCTACCTTCAGGATTAGTATTAGACCTAAATAATTGTTATTTGGTGCCAGCGTTGAGCATGAACATTATATCTGGATATTTTTTGATGCGAGACGGTTATTCATTTAAATCAGAGAATAATGGTTGTTCTATTTATATGAGTAATACCTTTTATGGTCATGCACCCTTGAAGAGTGGTCTATTCATATTGAATCTCGATAGTAGTGGCACACATATTCATAATGTTGAAGCCAAAAGATGCAGAGTTGATAATGATGGTGCCACTTATTTGTGGCACAGCCGTTTAGGTCATATCGGTGTAAAGCGCATGAAGAAACTCCATACTGATGGACTTTTGGAACCACTTGATTATGAATCACTTGGTACTTGCGAACCGTGCCTCATGGGCAAGATGACTAAAACACCATTCTCCGGTACTATGGAGAGAGCAACAGATTTGTTGGAAATCATACATACAGATGTATGTGGTCCGATGAATATTGAGGCTCGTGGCGGATATCGTTATTTTCTCACCTTCACAGATGACTTAAGCAGATATGGGTATATCTACTTAATGAAACATAAGTCTGAAACATTTGAAAAGTTCAAAGAATTTCAGAGTGAAGTTGAAAATCATCGTAACAAGAAAATAAAGTTTCTACGATCTGATCGTGGAGGAGAATATTTGAGTTATGAGTTTGGTGTACATTTGAAACAATGCGGAATAGTTTCGCAACTCACGCCACCCGGAACACCACATCGTAATGGTGTGTCCGAACGTCGTAATCGTACTTTACTAGATATGGTGCGATCTATGATATCTCTTACTGATTTACCGCTATCGTTTTGGGGTCATGCTTTAGAAACGGCCGCATTCACGTTAAATAGGGCACCATCAAAATCCGTTGAGACGACGCCTTATGAACTATGGTTTGGCAAGAAACCAAAGTTGTCGTTTCTGAAAGTTTGGGGCTGCGATGCTTATGTGAAAAAGCTTCAACCTGATAAGCTCGAACCCAAATCGGAGAAATGTGTCTTCACAGGATATCCAAAGGAAACTATTGGATACTCCTTCTATCACAGATCCGAAGGCAAGACTTTTGTTGGTAAATTCGGAAATTTTCTGGAGAAGGAGTTTCTCTCGAAAGATGTGAGTGGGAGGAAAGTAGAACTTGATGAGGTAACTGTACCTGCTCCCTTATTGGAAAGTAGTACATCACAAAAAACTGTTTCTGCGACACCTACACCAATTAGTGAGGAAGCTAATGATAATGATCATGAAACTTCAGGACAAGATACTACTGAACCTCGTAGATCAACCGGAGTGAGAACCGCGCCAGAGTGGTACAGTAATCCTATTCTGGAAATCATGCTGCTAGATCATGATGAACCTATGAACTATGAAGAAGCGATGGTGAGCCTAGATTCCGCAAAATGGCTTGAAGCCATGAAATCTGAGATGGGATCCATGTATGAGAACAAAGTATGGACTTTGGTTGACTTGCCCGATGATCGGCAAGCAATTGAGAATAAATGGATCTTCAAGAAGAAGACTGACGCTGACGGTAATATTTCTGTCTACAAAGCTCGACTTGTCACAAAAGGTTTTCGACAAGTTCAAGGGGTTGACTACGATGAGACCTTCTCACCCGTAGCGATGCTTAAGTCTGTCCGAATCATGTTAGCAATTGCCGCATTTTATGATTATGAAATTTGGCAGATGGATGTCAAAACTGCATTCCTGAATGGATTTCTGGAAGAAGAGTTGTATATGATGCAACCGGAAGGTTCTGTCGATCCAAAGGGAGCTAATAAAGTGTGCAAGCTCCAGCGATCCATTTATGGACTGGTGCAAGCCTCTCGGAGTTGGAATAAACGCTTTGATAGTGTGATCAAAGCATTTGGTTTTATACAGACTTTCGGAGAAGCCTGTATTTTATAAGAAAGTGAGTGGGAGCTCTGTAGCATTTCTGATATTATATGTGGATGACATATTACTGATTGGAAATGATATAGAATTTCTGGATAGCATAAAGGGATATTTGAATAAGAGTTTTTCAATTAAAGACCTCGGTGAAGCTGCTTACATATTAGGCATAAAGATCTATAGAGATAGATCAAGACGCTTAATTGGACTTTCACAAAGCACATACCTTGACAAAATTTTGAAGAAGTTCAAAATGGATCAAGCAAAGAAAGGGTTCTTGCCTGTGTTACAAGGTGTGAAGTTGAGTCAGACTCAATGCCCGACCACTGCAGAAGATAGAGAGAAAATGAAAGATGTTCCCTATGCTTCAGCCATAGGCTCTATCATGTATGCAATGTTGTGTACCAAACCTGATGTGTGCCTTGCTATAAGTTTAGAAGGGAGGTACCAAAGTAATCCAGGAGTGGATCACTGGACAGCGGTCAAGAACATCCTGAAGTACCTGAAAAGGACTAAGGATATGTTTCTCGTATATGGAGGTGACAAAGAGCTCATTGTAAATGGTTACGTTGATGCAAGCTTTGACACTGATCCAGACGATTCTAAATCGCAAACCGGATACGTGTTTACATTAAACGGTGGAGCTGTCAGTTGGTGCTGTTCTAAACAAAGCGTCGTGGCGGGATCTACATGTGGAGCAGAGTACATAGCTGCTTCGGAAGCTGCAAACGAAGGAGTCTGGATGAAGGAGTTCATATCCGATCTAGGTGTCATACCTAGTGCATCGGGTCCAATGAAAATCTTTTGTGACAATACTGGTGCAATTACCTTGGCAAAGGAATCCAGATTTCACAAGAGGACCAAACACATCAAGAAACGCTTCAATTCCATCCGGGATCTAGTCCAGGTGGGAGACATAGAGATTTGCAAGATACATACGGATCTGAATGTACCAGACCCGTTGACTAAGCCTCTTCCACGAGCAAAACATGATCAGCACCAAGGCTCCATGGGTGTTAGAATCATTACTGTGTAATCTAGATTATTGACTCTGGTGCAAGTGGGAGACTGAAGGAAATATGCCCTAGAGGCAATAATAAGTTATTGTTTATTTCCTTATATCATGATAAAAGTTTATTGTTCATGCTAGAATTGTATTAACCGGAAATATAATATGCCCTAGCAGCAGCCTAGTCACCGCTCCTACTCTGATATCCCCTCAACATGAAGCTGTTGAGGTACCAGTATCACAGGCTGAGCCCATGAATACAGATTCAGTTGTCATAGAGGAAGACAGCGAAGAAGATGAAGCACAAGAGGAAGAAAATGAAGCAGAAGAAGTAGTCCTTCGTCCTAGGAGGAAGTTGACATCTCCTGTTTGGAAGGAGTTTAAGAAAGTAAAAGTGAAGAACATGATGAAGGCCAAGTGTAACTGGTGCTCAAAGAAGCTTGGAGGGGAACCAAGAAATGGAACGAAGCATCTCCTTGACCATTTAAAGATATGTCCATATCGCAAGAGGCCTGCGGACACCAAGAAGCAAACTTCTTTGAGGTATAGTTCGAATGTACAAGGTGGGAAAGTTGCTGTAGAGAACTATACTTTTGACCAGGATGTTGCTAGAAAGGCTCTTGGATCCATGATTCTTCTCCATGACTATCCTCTGTCAATTGTTGATCACATTGGGTTTAGAAAATTTGTTTCTGCACTCCAGCCATTATTTAAGATGGTGAGAAGAAATACTATTAGGAGTGACATCTTAGATAGCTATAAAATTGAAAAGAAGAGGGCTATCAACTACATGGAGAAAAATAAAAACAGGGTGGCTATCACTACAGATATGTGGATGTCTGAACATCAGAAAAGAGGCTACATGGCTATCACAGCACATTTCGTTGATGAATCCTGGAAGCTTCAGAGCTATATTATGAGGTATTTTTGGTCATATATTTTGTGTTATTTTTTATGCAAACTGCACCATCGTTGTATAACATGGTCTCTAATAACAAGCTTTTGCCTTTTTTATATGTAGATTTATTTATGTTCCAGCACCACATACAGCTCGTGTAATTGCCGAGATACTTCATGATGCACTGGTCGAATGGTATCTGGAAGATAAGGTATCTACATTGACTGTTGATAATGCCACAACAAATGATGCTTGCATTCCCATATTAGAGAATCTGATAGGTCCAAGTAAGCTTATGTTAGGTGGCAAGCTTTTACATATGCGTTGTTGTGCGCATATTCTTAACCTGATAGTCAAGGATGGTTTGGATGTGTTAGAAGAATCGATTGAGAAAATCCGTGATAGTGTTGCATTCTGGACTAGCACACCTAAGAGAATAGAGAATTTTCAAGAGGTTGCCAAGATGCTGAAAGTAGACCAAAGTAAAAAATTATCCCTTGATGTGAAAACACGATGGAACTCTACGTACTTTATGCTCAGTGTTGCTTTATGCTACAAGAGTGTATTTAATCGCTTGAGGCAGCGGGAAAAGACCTTTACTTGTGCTCCTAGTGATGATGATTGGAAATTTTGTGGAGAAGTCTGTGATAGGCTTAAGTTGTTTGCTGACATTACTGAAATATTTTCTGGGACTCAGTATGTGACTGCTAATATTTACTTTCCTAAGATCTGTGAAATTAAAATGAATATAAGGAAGTGGTCGAAGTGTGGGAATGAAATTATAGAAGCTATGTCAGATGCTATGAGTGCAAAATTTGACAAGTACTGGTCTGATATCCAAGGCCTCATGGGTATTGCTACACTCCTTGATCCACGATTTAAGATTGATATGCTGCATGTGTGCTTTGAAATGCTCCTTAGTGACGAGTCCATTATTGATTGTGAGAGTAAAGTTCATGAGATCCGTGAATTAGTGTCTAGCCTGATGCTTGAATATCAAATGGAGAGTGAGCAAGAGAATACAGAAGCCCAGTCTGTGTCCATTTCTGCAATGGAAGCTAACGAGGTGATGTGCATCTTCAGTGCACGAGTAGCTAGAAAGAGGCCTGCAACTAGTTTATCCAGAACAGAGTTAGACCGCTACTTGGATGATGAGTATGTGCTAGCTAATCAAGAGAATTTTGATGTGTTGGGATGGTGGAATGTTGCTGGTTCACGCTACCCAACTTTGAGGGCTATTGCGCGTGATATATTTGCCATCCCAGTAACTACAGTAGCTTCCGAGTCAGCTTTCAGTAGAAGTGGAAGAGTACTTAGTGAGCACCGCAGTCGTCTGACCCCTGATTTGCTAGAGGCTTTAATGTGTTCGCAAAACTGGGAGAGAAACAAAGCTAAAGGTTTGCACATTTCTCTATCATTTGATCCTTTAACCATTTCTATTTTCTAGTTTTATGATTAAATTTATGTTTCTGTTTCTTTGGACATGTCACATGTAGATGATGAGAAGACCGAGGCTGCTAGTTTCTGGAGTTGCCTTGATGATATACAAGAAGGTTTAGAGGTGAGTCAATCTAAGATTGTACATGGCACCATTTTCATACTTCAAAGATTTTTATCTATTCATCAAGCATTTTTTTATGGTTGTCGTATGTGTTTCTGCAGCGCATCACACTATAGAGGGGGTTCCTTCTGTACTTCCTACAAGTCAGCTCAACTTCAACAAACAATGATGCCGAACACATACCAAGGCTATAGCTGTTAGCTTGCTACCTATGCAATACTTTTGTGCACGATCATGTTTACCTTAAGTTAGTTATAGTCACATGGAACCTTATGTTGGAGTCAATAAATTATGTCAAGCGAGTCAGACAAATTTTGTAGTCAATAAATTATGTCAAGCGAGTCAGACAAATTTCGTCCTTATTAAATGTGGTGTTTGCATTGATACTCTCTTCAAGCGTGTGCTCACGCTATTCAATATTTCTATGATATTTGTGTTGGAAACATGCCCATTATGGCTTGTTATGTGTTCAACCATGGTGCATACAACATCTTGTCGCCATGTACCATTATTAGTGCATTTTTATTTGTTATTTCACTTTAATAAATGTTGATTGTATTTTATCATATTATATATATGATTATTTGTTTATGGGGATGGGGACCCTAATGGGGCCCCGCTCCCCAGTGGGGCATGGGTATGGGAAAATTTCATCCCCGGTCATGCAAACGGGGATGGGGATGGGGTGATGGGGAATAGATGGGTATGGGGATGTTCTATGGGTCCCCATAGGGGATTGTCCCCATTGCCATCCCTAGGGTTACCGGAACCCCCCGGAGGGTTAATGGGCCTCATGGGCCTAAAGTGGAGAAGAGGAAGGGGCTGCCAGGGCAGGCCGCGTGCCCCCTCTCCCCCTAGTCCGAATTGGACAAGGAGGGAGGGGCGGCGCCCCCCTTTTTTTCCTTCTCCTCTTCCACCTCTCCTACTTGGACAAGGAAAGGGAGGGTAGGACTCCTCCTGCGCGCCTCCTCTAGGGCCGGCCGCACCCCCCCTTGGATCCTTTATATACGGAGGCAGGGGGCACCCTGGAACACACAAGTTGATCATCGTGATCGTTCCTTAGCCGTGTGCGGTGCCCCCTTCCACCATATTCCACCTCGGTCATATTGTAGCAGTGCTTAGGCGAAGCCCTGCGACGCTAGAACATCAAGATCGTCACCACGCCGTCATGCTGACGGAACTCATCCCCGAAGCTTTGCTGGATAGGAGCCTGGGGATCATCAATGAGCTAAACGTGTGCCAAGAACTCGGAGGTGCCGGAGTAACGGTGCTTGGATCGGTCGGATCGGGAAGACGTACGACTACTTCCTCTATGTTGCGTCAATGCTTCCGCTTCGGTCTACGAGGGTACGTAGACAACACTCTCCCCTCTCGTTGCTATGCATCACCATGATCTTGCGTGTGCATATGATTTTTTTTGAAATTACTACGTTCCCCAACATCCTTGTCCTATTCAGACTAGGGGGGAGCGCGCGGCCCAGCCATGGCCGCCTCTCCTCTTCTTCCACTAAGGCCCATTAAGGCCCATGTACCTCCCGGGGGTTTCCGGTAACCTCCCGGTTTTCCGATAAAATCCCGATTTCACCCGGAACACTTCCGATATCAAAATATAGGCTTCCAATATATCAATCTTTATGTCTCGACCATTTCGAGACTCCTCGTCATGTCCGAGATCACATTCGGGACTCCGGACAAACTTCGGTACATCAAAATGTATAAACTCATAATATAACTGTCATCGTAACCTTAAGCGTGCGGACCCTACGGGTTCGAGAACAATGTAGACATGACCGAGACACGTCTCCGGTCAATAACCAATAGCGGAATCTGGATGCTCATATTGGTTCCTACATATTCTATGAAGATCTTTTATCGGTCAGACCGCATAACAACATACGTTGTTCCCTTTGTCATCGGTATGTTACTTGCCCGAGATTCGATTGTCGGTATCCAATACCTAGTTCAATCTCGTTACCGGCAAGTCTCTTTACTTGTTCCATAATTCATCATCCCGCAACTAACTCATTAGTTGCAATGCTTGCAAGGCTTAAGTGATGTGCATTACTGAGAGGGCCCAGAGATACCTCTCCGACGATGGGAGTGACAAATCCTAATCTCGAAATACGTCAACCCAACATGTACCTTTGGAGACACCTGTAGAGCACCTTTATAATCACCCAGTTACGTTGTGACATTTGGTAGCACACAAAGTGTTCCTCCGGCACACGGGAGTTACATAATCTCATAGTCATAGGAACATGCATAAGTCATGAAGAAAGCAATAGCAACATACTAAACGATCGGGTGCTAAGCTAATGGAATGAGTCATGTCAATCAGATCATTCAACTAATGATGTGATCCTGTTAATCAAATAACAACTATTTGTCCATGGTTAGGAAACATAACCATCTTTGATTAACGAGCTAGTGAAGTAGAGGCATACTAGTGACATTCTGTTTGTCTATGTATTCACATATGTATTATGTTTCCGGTTAATACAATTCTAGCATGAATAATAAACTTTTATCATGATATAAGGAAATAAATAATAACTTTATTATTGCCTCTAGGGCATATTTCCTTCAGTCTCCCACTTGCACGAGAGTCAATAATCTAGATTATATAGTAATGATTCTAACACCCATGGAGCCTTGGTGCTGATCATGTTTTGCTCGTGGAAGAGGCTTAGTCAACGGGTCTGGTACATTCAGATCCGTATGTATCTTGCAAATCTCTATGTCTCCCACCTGGACTAGATCCTGGATGGAATTGAAGCGTTTCTTGATGTGTTTGGTCCTCTTGTGAAATCTGGATTCTTTTGCCAAGGCAATTGCACCAGTATTGTCACAAAAGATTTTCATTGGACCCGATGCACTAGGTATGACACCTAGATCGGATATGAACTCCTTCATCCAGACTCCTTCGTTTGCTGCTTTCGAAGCAGCTATGTACTCCGCTTCACATGTAGATCCCGCCACGACGCTTTGTTTAGAACTGCACCAACTGACAGCTCCACCGTTTAATGTAAACACGTATCCGGTTTGCGATTTAGAATCGTCTGGATCAATGTCAAAGCTTGCATCAACGTAACCATTTACAATGAGCTCTTTGTCACCTCCATATACGAGAAACATATCCTTAGTCCTTTTCAGGTACTTCAGGATGTTCTTGACCGCTGTCTAGTGATCCACTCCTGGATTACTTTGGTACCTCCCTGCTAGACTTATAGCAAGGCACACGTCAGGTCTGGTACACAGCATTGCATACATGATAGAGCCTATGGCTGAAGCATAGGGAACATCTTTCATTTTCTCTCTATCTTCTGCAGTGGTCGGGCATTGAGTCTGACTCAACTTCACACCTTGTAACACAGGCAAGAACCCTTTCTTTGCTTGATCCATTTTGAACTTCTTCAAAATCTTGTCAAGGTATGTGCTCTGTGAAAGTCCAATTAAGCGTCTTGATCTACCTCTATAGATCTTTATGCCTAATATGTAAGCAGCTTCACCGAGGTCTTTCATTGAAAAACTCTTATTCAAGTATCCCTTTATGCTATCCAGAAATTCTATATCATTTCCAATCAGTAATATGTCATCCACATATAATATCAGAAATGCTACAGAGCTCCCACTCACTTTCTTATAAATACAGGCTTCTCCGAAAGTCTGTATAAAACCAAATGCTTTGATCACACTATCAAAGCATTTATTCCAACTCCGAGAGGCTTGCACTAGTCCATAAATGGATCGGTGGAGTTTGCACACTTTGTTAGCTCCCTTTGGATCGACAAAACCTTCCGGTTGCATCATATACAACTCTTCTTCCAGAAATCCATTCAGGAATGCAGTTTTGACATCCATCTGCCAAATTTCATAATCATAAAATGCGGCAATTGCTAACATGATTCGGACAGACTTAAGCATCGCTACGGGTGAGAAGGTCTCATCGTAGTCAACCCCTTGAACTTGTCGAAAACCTTTTGCGGCAAGTCGAGCTTTGTAGACAGTAATATTACCGTCAGCGTCAGTCTTCTTCTTGAAGATCCATTTATTCTCAATTGCTTGCCGATCAACGGGCAAGTCAACCAAAGTCCATACTTTGTTCTCATACATGGATCCCATCTCAGATTTCATGGCTTCAAGCCATTTTACGGAATCTGGGCTCACCATCGCTTCTTCATAGTTCGTAGGTTCATCATGATCTAGTAGCATGATTTCCAGAACAGGATTACCGTACCACTCTGGCGCGGATCTTACTCTGGTTGATCTACGAGGTTCAGTACTATCTTGTTCTGAAGTTTCATGATCATTATCATTAGCTTCCTCACTAATTGGTGTAGGTGTCACAGAAACAGGTTTCCGTGATGTACTACTTTTCAATAAGGGAGCAGGTACAGTTACCTCGTCAAGTTCTACTTTCCTCCCACTCACTTTTTTCGAGAGAAACTCCTTCTCTAGAAAGGATCCATTCTTAGCAATGAATGTCTTGCCTTCGGATCTGTGATAGAAGGTGTACCCAATAGTCTCCTTTGGGTATCCTATGAAGACACATTTCTCCGATTTGGGTTCGAGCTTATCAGGTTGAAGCTTTTTCACATAAGCATCGCAGCCCCAAACTTTAAGAAACGACAACTTTGGTTTCTTGCCAATCCATAGTTCATAAGGCGTCGTCTCAACGGATTTTGATGGTGCCCTATTTAATGTGAATGCGGCCGTCTCTAAAGCATAACCCCAAAACGATAGCGGTAAATCAGTAAGAGACATCATAGATTGCACCATATCTAGTAAAGTACGATTACGACGTTCGGACACACCATTACGCTGTGGTGTTCCGGGTGGCGTGAGTTGCGAAACTATTCCGCATTGTTTCAAATGTACACCAAACTCGTAACTCAAATATTCTCCTCCACGATCAGATCGTAGAAACTTTATTTTCTTGTTACGATGATTTTCAACTTCACTCTGAAATTCTTTGAACTTTTCAAATGTTTCAGACTTATGTTTCATTAAGTAGATATACCCATATCTGCTTAAGTCATCTGTGAAGGTGAGAAAATAACGATATCCGCCACGAGCCTCAATATTCATCGGACCACACACATCTGTATGTATGATTTCCAACAAATCGGTTGCTCTCTCCATAGTACCGGAGAACGGTGTTTTAGTCATCTTGCCCATGAGGCACGGTTCGCGAGTACCAAGTGATTCATAATCAAGTGGTTCGAAAAGTCCATTAGTATGGAGTTTCTTCATGCGCTTTATACCGATATGACCTAAACGGCAGTGCCACAAATAAGTTGCACTATCATTATCAACCCTGCATCTTTTGGCTTCAACATTATGAATATGTGTGTTACTACTATCGAGATTCATCAAAAATAGACCACTCTTCAAAGGTGCATGACCATAACAGATATTACTCATATAAATAGAACAACCATTATTCTCTGATTTAAATGAATAACCGTCTCGCATTAAACAAGATCCAGATATAATGTTCATGCTCAACGCTGGCACCAAATAACAATTATTTAGGTCTAATACTAATCCCGAAGGTAGATGTAGAGGTAGCGTGCCGACCGCGATCACATCGACTTTGGAACCGTTTCCCACGCGCATCATCACCTCGTCCTTAGCCAATATCCGCTTAATCCGTAGTCCCTGTTTCGAGTTGCAAATATTAGCAACAGAACCAGTATCAAATACCCAGGTGCTACTGCGAGCATTAGTAAGGTACACATCAATAACATGTATATCACATATACCTTTGTTCACCTTGCCATCCTTCTTATCCTCCAAATACTTGGGGCAGTTCCGCTTCCAGTGACCAGTCTGCTTGCAGTAGGAGCACTCAGTTTCAGGCTTAGGTTCAGACTTGGGTTTCTTCTCTTGAGCAGCAACTTGCTTGCCATTCTTCTTGAAGTTCCCCTTCTTCTTCCCTTTGCCCTTTTTCTTGAAACTAGTGGTCTTGTTGACCATCAACACTTGATGCTCCTTTTTGATTTCTACCTCCGCAGCTTTCAGCATTGCGAAGAGCTCGGGAATAGTCTTATTCATCCCTTGCATATTATAGTTCATCACGAAGCTCTTGTAGCTTGGTGGCAGTGATTGGAGAATTCTGTCAATGACGCAATCATCTGGAAGATTAACTCCCATCTGAATCAAGTGATTATTATACCCAGACATTTTGAGTATATGCTCACTGACAGAACTGTTCTCCTCCATCTTGCAGCTATAGAACTTATTGGAGACTTCATATCTCTCAATCCGGGCATTTGCTTGAAATATTAACTTCAACTCCTGGAACATCTCATATGCTCCATGACGTTCAAAATGTCATTGAAGTCCCGATTCTAAGCCGTAAAGCATGGCACACTAAACTTTCGAGTAGTCATCAGCTTTGCTCTGCCAGACATTCATAACATCTGGTGTTGCTCCAGCAGCAGGCCTGGCACCCAGCGGTGCTTCCAGGACGTAATTCTTCTGTGCAGCAATGAGGATAATCCTCAAGTTACGGACCCAGTCCGTGTAATTGCTACCATCATCTTTCAACTTTGCTTTCTCAAGGAACGCATTAAAATTCAACGGAACAATAGCACGGGCCATCTATCTATAATCAAACATACATAAGCAAAATACTATCAGGTACTATGCTCATGATAAATTTAAGTTCAATTAATCAAATTACTTAAAGAACTCCCACTTAGATAGACATCCCTCTAATCCTCTAAGTGATCACGTGATCCAAACCAACTAAACCATAACCGATCATCACGTGAAATGGAGTAGTTTTCAATGGTGAACATCGCTATATTGATCATATCTACTATATGATTCACGCTCGATCTTTCGATCTCAGTGTTCCGAGGCCATATCTGCATATGCTAGGCTCGTCAAGTTTAACCTGAGTATTCTACGTGTGCAAAACTGGCTTGCACCCATTGTAGATGGACGTAGAGCTTATCACACCCGATCATCACGTGGTGTCTGGGCACGACGAACTTTGGCAACGGTGCATACTCAGGGAGAACACTTTTATCTTGATAATTTAGGGAGAGATCATCTTATAATGCTATCGTCAATCAAAGCAAGATAAGATGCATAAAAGATAAACATCACATGCAATCAATATAAGTGATATGATATGGCCATCATCATCTTGTGCCTGTGATCTCCATCTCCGAGGCATCGTCATGATCACCATCGTCACCAGCGCGACACCTTGATCTCCATGGTAGCATCATTGTCGTCTCGCCAATCTTATGCTTCCACGACTATCGCTACCGCTTAGTGATAAAGTAAAGCATTACAGCGCGATTGCATTGCATACAATAAAGCGACAACCATATGGCTCCTGCTAGTTGTCGATAACTCGGTTACAAAACATGATCATCTCATACAGTAAAATTTAGCATCATGTCTTGACCATATCACATCACAACATGCCCTGCAAAAACAAGTTAGACGTCCTCTACTTTGTTGTTGCAAGTTTTACGTGGCTGCTACGGGCTTAAGCAAGAACCAATCTTACCTACGCATCAAAACCACAATGATAGTTTGTCAAGTTGGTGCTATTTTAACCTTCGCAAGGACCGGGCATAGCCACACTCGGTTCAACTAAAGTTGGAGAAACTATCACCCGCAAGCCACCTATGTGCAAAGCACGTCGGGAGAACCGGTCTCGCGTAAGCGTACGCGTAATGTCGGTCCGGGTCGCTTCGTCCAACAATACCGCCGAACCAAAGTATGACATGCTGGTAAGCAGTATGACTTATATCGCCCACAACTCACTTGTGTTCTACTCGTGCATATAACATCAACATATAAAACCTAGGCTCGGATGCCACTGTTGGGAAACGTAGTAATTTCAAAAAAATTCCTACGCACGCGCAAGATCATGGTGATGCATAGCAACGAGAGGGGAGAGTGTGATCTATGTACCCTTGTAGATCGACAACGGAAGTGTTTGGTTGATGTAGTCGTACGTCTCCACGGCCCGACCGATCAAGCACCGAAACTACGGCACCTCCGAGTTCTAGCACATGTTCAGCTCGATGACGATCCCCGGACTCCGATCCAGCAAAGTGTCGGGGAAGAGTTCCGTCAGCACGACGGCGTGGTGACGATCTTGATGTACTACCGTCGCAGGGCTTCGCCTAAGCACCGCTACAATATTATCGAGGATTATGGTGGAAGGGGGCACCGCACACGGTTAAGAATATGATCACGTGGATCAACTTGTGTCTCTAGGGGTGCCCCTGCCTTCGTATATAAAGGTTCAAGAGGGGGAGGCCGGCCGGCCATCATAGGGCGCGCCAGGAGGAGTCCTACTCCCTCCGGGAGTAGGACTCCCCCCCCCAATCCTAGTTGGAATAGGATTCGCGAGGTGGGAACAGAGAGAGAGAAGGAGGGGGGCGCCGACCCCCTCTCTCCTTGTCCTATTCAGACATGGGGGGGAGGGGCACGCGGCCCAGCCCTGGCCGCCTCTCCTCTTCTTCCACTAAGGCCCATTAAGGCCCATGTACCTCCCGGGGGTTTCCGGTAACCTCCCGGTTTTCCAGTAAAATCCCGATTTCACCCGGAACACTTCCGATATCCAAATATAGGCTTCCAATATATCAATCTTTATGTCTCGAGCATTTCGAGACTCCTCGTCATGTCCGTGATCACATCCGGGACTCTGAACAAACTTCGGTACATCAAAATGCATAAACTCATAATATAACTGTCATCGTAACCTTAAGCGTGCGGACCATACGGGTTCGAGAACAATGTAGACATGACCGAGACACGTCTCCGGTCAATAACCAATAGCGTAACCTGGATGCTCATATTGGTTCCTACATATTCTATGAAGATCTTTTATCGGTCAGACCGCATAACAACATACGTTGTTCCCTTTGTCATCGGTATGTTACTTGCCCGAGATTCGATCGTCGGTATCCAATACCTAGTTCAATATTGTTACTGGCAAGTCTCTTTACTCGTTCCGTAATACATCATCCCGCAACTAACTCATTAGTTGCAATGCTTGCAAGGCTTAAGTGATGTGCATTACCGAGAGGGCCCAGAGATACCTCTCCGACGATCGGAGTGACAAATCCTAATCTCGAAATACGTCAACCCAACATGTACCTTTGGAGACACCTGTAGAGCACTTTTATAATCACCCAGTTACGTTGTGAGGTTTGGTAGCACACAAAGTGTTCCTCCGGCACACGGGATTTACATAATCTCATAGTCATAGGAACATGTATAAGTCATGAAGAAAGCAATAGCAACATACTAAACGATCGGGTGCTAAGCTAATGGAGTGGGTCATGTCAATCAGATCATTCAACTAATGATGTGATCCTATTATTCAAATAACAACTCTTTGTGCATGGTTAGGAAACATAACGATCTTTGATTAACGAGCTAGTCAAGTAGAGGCATACTAGTGACATTCTATTTGTTTATGTATTCACACATGTATTATGTTTCCGGTTAATACAATTCTAGCATGAATAATAAACTTTTATCATGATATAAGGAAATAAATAATAACTTTATTATTGCCTCTAGGGCATATTTCCTTCAAAGATTGTCGAGATCCCCTCCGTTGCATCATTTGTGAGCTGTAAGGCCATTTCGGTAGAGAGTGTCCGCAAAATCCCAAGAACGGGGGCCCGGGCAAGGCTGCTCCTGCGCACCCTCAAACGATGGCTTCCGAGGCCCCAGTGAGAGATCGCCTGGTCTTCCCTCCGACGGCGAGCCTGCCGTTGCCGCCCGTGCTGGCGTCCATGGAGCGCTTCCTCCACCGCGACCCGTCCAGGCGCCCTGGCGTCAGCAACAAGGTGGTGGTGGCCTCCCCGACGCTCGAGCATGAGGACCACATCCTGCGGCAGCACACAGTCATCCTCTCTGCCGTGGACAAGTTCCACATGACCAATCCCATGGCGGTGGGGAGGGCGATTGAGGAGCAGCTCAGCTTGTCGCCCTACCAGCTGCGGGTCACCGCTTATCACCCGGAGGCATTCCTGGTGCACTTCGGCCTACTGGTGCATTGAGACAATGCGGTGCGCCGCAGCATCCTCAAGGTAGACGGTGCAAAGTTATACATCTAGGCCTGGCATGAAGACGACCATGCGGCACTGATGAAGTACTCCTTGCACGTGGTGGTGGAGAACCTGCCGATGCAGTTCTAGTCGCTTGAGGAGGGCGGAGGAGGCGCTCGGGGACTTTGGCCGCATCAATCAGCTGGATAGCCGGACCTTGGAGAGAGGGCATACCAAGATCTTCGCGTGCTGGCTCTGGGTGTGGGATGCCTCCTGCATCCCGACCAGACATGCGTTGTGGGTGCTCAAGCGCGGGGCTGGCTACGTTGATGTAATCCTGGGCTTCTCGCCTCCGGATCGTTGCGTCCCGCCGCCATCGGGCGTCCGTCGCTACGACCTCCTGCTGCACATCGACAGAGTGGAGGATTGGTCCCCCTCTCGCTGCGATCATCAGATTCGGGCTAGAGTGGGATGCCGTCTTCAGGCGAAGATGACGAACGCCCTTTCCTGCGATTGGAGTCTGGAGTTTGGACTGGGGCATTGAGGATGGGCAGTCGGGTGGCGGGCGCCGCGCTGCCCCTCTGGCTGTGGCCACGGGCTGTGGTGGGCATCCCCAAGGTCACGACAGGCGAGACCACGGCACGACAGCACCAGGAAGGATGCTTTCCTGGGTAGCTCGTGTGACACGAAGGGCAAGTCGACGGACGTCGTCGAGGCACCACATAAAGGGCAAGTCGACTGACATCGGCCTAGGCATCGCAACAGAACACCGGAGGAGCACCGCCAGGCTGGCTTGGTTAGAGGTCGCTCCAGGGAGCGGGCGGTGCGTGCATCCAGGGTGTGCGCCACCCCTCTGCTGCACGCCATGCCTTCGCAACCCCTGCTACCTCAAGCCTTGCCATGCCAGGAGATCCAGGAGCAAGACCCTGTCGCTGCTTTCCTCACGTTCCCCGGCAGGCGCACCCTGTCCCTTCCCCCGCACACGGACTGCATGCAGCTCCAGATGGAAAATGCCATTCTCGAGGCTTTGGTCACACTGCTGGCTTTCGAGGACGATGGATGGTCTTTGCCACATTTGAGGAAGAGCAAGAACAACCTCAGAGAGGAAACAGAGCATCTCGAGGATGACATCCTGCCGTGCATCACTAACCTCGCTTCGTCATTGGTGCACCCCTGCTTCAATTCTTTTGCCCCTGCAGCGGTGGGATTCCATGTCAGTACAATCACACAACAGGTGGGGCGCATGCAGGTCGAAGGCACCAACAAGGGAAGCTCGGCCGAGGTGGCCACCCCAAGACTGTTCACTAAGGTGCCTCCACGACTCCGCCGCATGCACACCACTCTGCTTCACCAAAGACCAGGGCAAGTTCTGCACCATTGCGTCGAAGCGCTCGCCAGGCGGCCATGGCATGCACGGTGTCTGTGGCCCAGCGGGCAGCGCTGCACCTGGTCCAGGAGCTGTGTGGCCTAGGCCAAATGACAAGATGACCCCTGAGACCGTGGCTGAGCTGCTGAAGCGCTTCGAGGAACCACTTTCAGCCAAGGACATTGCTGCCACTACGAAGCTGACATGCCTTGACTTCGCCGCCATGAAGGTTGCCGCGGGCATGGCAGGCGGAGAAGATGCAGAGTGGTCATGTCAGTAGTCCTTGTTAGGCTTCGTCAGTGGCTGATCTTCAATCAGTTTGAGTTAGGTCTAGTTTCCTTCATGTGTAGTGATCATATGGTTGGTGCTGGTGGTAGAGCTATATATGATAGATGGATTCTTTGGTCTATTGGTGGCCGTCGCCGCCCCATGGCATGATGTAAGGTGTATTGTGTTTCTTTCAATAGTAACTGTAGTTGACAGAGCAATGATCGGTCTCCCCATGAGTAACTCAAACTACAAGATCATGTCATGGAATGTGCGAGGACTAAACAACCTCGCGAAGTGATCGACGATTCAGGAGGTAGCCAGCGCGCATAGGATCGCCATCCTTAACTTGCAGGAAACAAAAGTGGAGATGTGGTCGCCTCAGCTTGCGTCAGAAATAGGTGGTAGCCAGCTTCAGGGCTACGTGGTCTTGCCGGGGTTGGGGACACGGGGCGACGCTGCTATCTTTTGGGATAAGCAATAGGTCAACATAATCACCCACGCCATTGCCTCCTTCTCCATCACAGTTAGAGTTGAAATCCTTAGCAGCCGAGAGCATTGTTGGATGACCACGGTTTACGGGCCATCAGAGGATGACCAGAAGGCGCTCTTCTTGTTTGAGCTAGCTGCTGTCGCTCCCCCTTCAGCTGAACCTTGGATGTTAAATGGCGATTTCAATATGATCTACGAGGCAAGAGACAAAAACAACACAAATCTCAACAGAAGGATAATGGGGAGATTTCGCAAGGCAATTGATCTGGCAGGGTATAGGAAATAAAGTGCAAAAACAGAAGATTTACCTGGAGCAGCGAGTGTGAAGAACCCACCTTGTGCAGCATCGACAAGGTCTTTTGCAACATCGCTTGGGAAACCATGCACCCTGGGTATATGTTGATGGCTGCATCCACATCGTTCTCGGACCACTGCCCTTCGGTGTTGGCTAACGCTGAAGCTTCGTTCAAAGTGGTCAGGGTTCGTTTTGAAGACTTCTGACCTCGTTTCCCTCACTTCTTTGGACGGTGCAACGCGCATGGGAGAGATTAGTGTCGCACAACTGCCCCTTCATCGGGGTTAAGATGAAAATGCAGAGAGTGGCTTTGGATCTTAAGACATGGAGCAAAGCGCTCTTCGGGGGTGCAAAGTTACAGCTCCACATGGCCAACGAGATAATTCTTCGGCTGGACATGTCACATGAATTCAGAAATCTATCCGAAGATGAATTCAGACTGCGCAAGCTTCTGAAGATGAAGGTGCTTGGGCTGGCGGCCATAGAGAGGGCTATGAGGCGTCAGGCATCAAGGATTACGTGGCTCAGGGTAGGTGATGCCAGCACAAAGTTTTTCCATGTGAAAATGCGTTCCCGCAGGAGGAAACTTTTCATCCACTCAATCAAAGTTGCCGATGTGGAGAAGTCTGAACATTATGAGAAGGCACAGACAATCCATGATTATTTGTGGGGATTCTTGGGCGAAAGAAAACAAAGACGCTGCTGCATGGCATGGACATTCCCTTCACGAAACCTGAAGTGTGGGCTGCAATTGCGGCATCCCCGGTGGCTAGATGGTTTTTCTGGCAGGTTCTTAAAATCATGTTGGCATATAATCAAGGATGATATCATGGTGCTTTTTCAAAGATTCTATCAGCTCGCGGGGGTAAATTTTGCAGACTTGAACAAAGCCTTCATTGCCTTGCTGCCAAAGGACGGGGCCACTGAACTGAATCACTATAGGCCAATTAGCTTGATTCACTCGATCGCGAAGCTCATCACAAAGGCAATCAAGCACATGATCTCGCCGGCACAAACAGCTTTCCATAAATGGAAATGCATTCACGACATCTATCTCTATGTGGATGGTTGTGTTAAAGCGTTGCACCGCGAAAAGAAGCCTGCACTGCTTTTTAAATTGGATATCGCGAAGGCATTTGACTCACTGTCGTGGGAATACCTGCTGGAGCTGCTGCAGAGGTTGGGGTTCACCTCGAGATGGTGTGACTGGATCTCCTTGATCTTGTCCTCGGCATCGTCGGAGGTGCTGCTAAATGGTGCACCAGGAGAGCAGATATGGCATAGGCAGGGTCTCAGGCAAGGCGATCCCCTATCGCCCTTGCTGTTCATCCTTGCTATTGATCCTCTTCATTCCTTGCTGGTTGTGGCAACTAAGAGCAACTCCAACGGGCCGGACGACTATTTTGTCCGCTTTTTGTCCGTTTGGGTCAGCCAGGCGGACACGAACGTCCGCTTCCGCGTTTGGGTCGGCGCATGCGCCCAACGCTGGCCCGACCCATTTGGAAGGCGCGAGAAAAAAAAGGATGCATGCATATTTAAAATAAAAACAACATTAATTAAACATTAAAGCCGGTCACGAAGGCCGGCGAGAGTCCATGTGTCCACATTTGCATTTAAGAAAATTAAAACCAAACTAAAATACGAGGCGGCGCGCTGCCCTAGGCGTCGTCGTCGTCGTTCTCGGGGTTCGTGAGGTCGATGAGCGTCGGCGCAGGGCCGGCCCAGGAGAACGCCGTGTTCTAGAGGGCGTTCATGTCGGGCGCGGGCTGTGCCGCCGCGGCCTGGTGCGCCTCCTCAGCATCGCCCTCGAGCATCTTGAGGTACTCGCCGTGGCGGCGCTCCTCAGCCAGCCGTCGGTGGCGCCAATGTTCGAGGTACGCCGCCTCCTACGCCGGCGTCGCCCCAACCCAGACCGGTGGCGCGCTGACCCACTCGCGCACTACTCCCGTCCAGGAATAGCGCTCGATGGGGGACGACTCCGGCTCCGGCTGTGGCTCGGCTTTGACAGGGGACGACGGGGTCACTGGCGGCAGGACGCAGTCGCCCGCCGCGGAGAGGGCCATGGCCGCCTCATACGCCACCTCCTCTTCCTCGGCCGCCGCCGTCGCCCTGTGACGCTCGTCCTCCTCGCTCTCCCGGTAGACCGCCGCAAGGGCTGGCTAGTAGGCGGCCTCCGCCGCTTGGTCCTCCTCGCGGACGACGAGCGGTGGCGGTGGCACGGTGCGGTCGACTTCGCGAATGCCGCGTTGCCTCGCCTCCTCGTGCTTGAAGGTGAATCAGCGAGCCCAGTTGGGCGAGTCGGTTGCGTAGGCGGGGTCGCGGCGCTGCTCCGGCATCAGGAGCGCCCGCCGGCGCCGCACCTCCTCTGCGTGCGCCCTAGCCGATCACGGCGCCGCCGGCACCATGATCCTCTCTGGATCTAGGTGCCAGTCGTGCGGCAGGGTGGCGTAGGGGTACGGGAGAGGCATGCGGTGCTGCCAGTGCCACTCCGCCTGGTGCACTGGCATGCTGACGCGCTGCCTCGGGCGGCGAGCTGGCGCCGACGGAGGCGGGAGGAACTCCGAGTGAAAAGGAATGGCGGGGGACTTGCCCTTGGCCTTGCTGCTGCCGGCATCGGAGAAGAGCCCCATCTGGCACGGTTGGGGTGGCTAGGGTTTGGCGGCGACGGGGGAGCGAGTGTGGCTAGATGCGGACGGGGGCTGGCTGGAAGCGGATGAGGACGGCCCTGCCACACGGTTGGCTTAAAAAAGGACGACCGTCGTTGCTGACGCGTGGGCCCGAGGTCATAAATTAAGCTGACCGGATAGGCCTCGGGCAGTTGGACGACCGCCGGGGGGGGGGGGGGGGGATGCGGCGGACACCGAGAAGGCACGCGTGGCGTCCGTTCCGCGTCCGCGCCGACGTATTTGGGGCGAAATTTGGGCCGCAAAAGCATCGATGCGGACGTGAAGCGGACTCGATTTGGGTTTGGGTCGGCGCGTTGGGCCTCCTTTTTTGTCCGCACCGACCCAAACGGACGGCGGCGGACGAAATGGGTCGCCCCATTGGAGTTGCTCTGACAGTGGCATCTTGGCACCTCTCCCGGGCCGCGGCACAAGCATGCGTATCAGTTTATACGCGGATGATGCGTTAATTTTTTGCAAATCCGGTTAAACAGGAGGTTGACGCCCTCCTGGATTTCCTACAATCTTTCAGTGATGCCACGGGACTACATTTAAAATCCGAGTATTGACGGTGGCACCTATAAGGTGTGATGGGCTATCGTTGTCGGATGTGCTACAGGGTTTTGGTGGCAACACTGTTCAGTTCCCGATAACATACCCGGGCCTTCCAATTTCGCCATCCAGGCTTCGGATAGTTCACCTGCAATTCATCCTGGATAGAATCAAGGCTCGGCTGGCCGGGTGGAAAGGGAGGTTGATGAACATCGCATGCAGAAGAGTGCTGGTTCGGAGTGTGCTCTCAGCACTGCCAACTTTTGCAATGACAGTGCTGAAACTACCGAAGAAGATCATCAGAGACAAGGCAAGAAAAATATTTCTTTGGGAACTGGAGGAGGCACTCTCGGGAGGTAAATGCAAGGTAGCCTGGGCCACGGTCTGCTCCACAGTGGAGAGGGGGGGGGGGGCACGGAATCCCCTCGATCTGAATAAGTTCAGTCGAGCGCTAAGGCTGGTCATAGTGGGGAGTAACTTAGACTAGTGTCATGCATATGACACTAGTCTAAGTTAGTACCTTCATAGTGTAAAGTAACATACTAGTAGTGTCATATGTGGCTTCATTTAATAGCTTGTAGACTCATCTTGTCTTGAAAAGCACTATGTTACCACTTCTCATTAACTACATGCCACATAAGCAAAAATTTCTCGAAGTGCGCTATGTTACTACTCCCTCCTTTCTGGTTTAGGGCATCTCCAATAGTTTGTATGTTAGCTTGTTGATAAAATATGTCATGTCATCAGCCAACACCTTAACATACAACAACTTCAATGGGTTGTATCTAGTTTGCCCAATAGGATGTGAGATAATAAATGAGGTGCTCTCTCATTCTACATTGGAGGTTGTGCAATGAGTGTTGGTTCATGTATATACAACCTTCCTCTCTTTCCTCATTTATTGTATGACACATCATCAAAAATTCTATGTGGCAAAGTTTACCAACAACTATCTTACAACCATTGGAGATGCCCTTATAGGGCTTATCTCAAAATTTTAGTTTTTCCATTTTATAAGACTCAATTTGGTTGTTTCCCATCACATGTTCAGATTCCAAAGTGTATTAAATCATTGCATGCAAGAATTAAGAGAAATTTGACCAATGCATGTATTTTATGCATGCATGCATTGCAATTAATGCATTCATAGACACAATTTTTTGAGAAAAACAAAAGCATTAATTAGATGTTGCAAACTACAAAAAGTATTCCATCACTCATCATCTACCTTGGTTGATGAGATTTTTGAATTAAGCCCTATAAATGAGAAAGGAGGGAGTACCTAAGTTACTCCCACTATGACTAGCCTAAGGCTACTGACCTGGCAGCAGCCACGGCGACCGTGGGTGGGCCTTCAGACACCGTGTGATGAGCATGACAGGGCGGCCTTCGACAAAGCCACCACTGTGACGATCGGTAATGGGCAGACTGCTCTGTTCTGAAAATCAAAATGGGTTGCTGCAGCACGCCTTCCCCATGCTTTTTCATCATTCTAAAAGAAAGAACATAACAGTGGCAGGGGCTCTAAACAACGAGCAGTGGTTGATTGGTCTTCAGCATGGCAACATGATGGAGATCGCGGTCGATTTTCTGAGACTGTGGCGCCTGCTGCAGCACGCACAAACTAATGGGAATGAGGCGGACAAGATTAGATGGATTGAGGGGAGACAGAGTAGCTATACGGCAGGTGCCACGTATAAGATGCAGTTTCAGCCAACGGGGATGAGCAGTTTTAAACATCTGATTTAGAAAGCTTGCGCCCCTGCCAAGATAAAGATATTCGCGTGGCTTCTGCTACATAACCGGCTCTGGTGTAATGATCGTTTGCAGAGAAGATGATGGCCAAATGGTTACTTTTGCCCTCTCTGCCTCAGAAGTTTGGAAACTTCAGTGCACCTGCTCTGGAGCTGCCCTTTCTTGGATGAGGTGTGGCGGACGATTGCAAGCTGGTGCGGCTGCTCAGCTTTGGCTGCAGAGGACAGGCTTCACCTCCTTTCTTCGAGAAGTATATGCCAGAACATCGTCGGGAGGGATTGTTACAAATTCAGAAGAGGTCGGAGAAATACAACAGTAGTATTGTTACAAATTCAGCTAGAAGGGATTGCAGAGGAGAGGAAGTGTAGCCACTGCCTAGCATAGTTACTGTCCTCATGTTTTTTGAACCGGAAAACCCAGAGAGAGAAGTCTGCTACAATATTTCTTAGCGTTATTCTGAGAGAGTGGTCTTCGTTCCTGAATACGAGCGCATTTCTTGAGTCCCAAAGTTTCCAAGAAACTGTCGAGGCCACCGATGGCCAGATGTTGGGGTTGAGACCCTGAATATATGACAGGTTGCTTATTGACAAATTAGCAAGCTTGAGGTAGTAAGACTGTCATTTGATATTTCTCGTACGGTAGATGTCTCCGACCACTTAACTTTAAGGGGAAAACATGTTTACTGTTTAAACTTGTTATAGAGTCTTACCGTATTTGTCTGATTTTTCTTGGTTCATGTGATATCCTGTCTACTTATATATTTGTCTCTGCAGGTGCCACTCACTAAATAGTATTCGGCTCATCGGTACCATGTACTTTTGGGATTTTTGGGATGATGAGGACGTAGTAATTAAGCTTGCAGCTAAATGTCCAATGCTACAAGAGATAGAGTGCTCTCATCAGAAGCAGCCATGGCATTTTTTCACGAGGATCGGCGCAGCGCGCCCAGAGTTGAAACGTCTAAGAGTCCGTTATCCTTGGTTCGACTCAGTATCAATATTGATGGATGACGAAGGCGAGGAGGAGGAGGAGTCTGATGAGGCCTGGGAGGCGAGACAGAATCAGGAGGCCTTTGCCATAGCAGAGAGCTTGCATGAGTTGCGGCTCCTTCAGATGGCAGGCTATGGCCTGACCAACAAAGGGGTATACGCCATCCTCGAAGGCTGCCCCCACCTTGAGTTCCTCGACCTTAGAGAATGCCTCCACATCGAAGTTAACGCTGAACTCCAAGCTCGCTGTGCCAATATCAGGCATGTCCAGCTGCCAGGAGTGGGGCCTTATGTTCCGTGCCCCGAACTCCATACCATCGAGGCGGATGAAGGTGAAGTGATCGAGATGGATGATCTCTATGAAACGGAGGCTCGCTCTCTGCGCAACGAGCTAGCGACGGACAATGATGACTACTACGGCGAGAACTACTGCTGGGAGGACTACTCGCTCCCCTCGTCCCCTGGCTCGCCTGTCGTACCGATCTACTCTATGGATGATCCCAGGTACTACTGGGAGCTGTAAACAGATGCAGCTGGGCCATGTTCAGTAGTTCAAGTCACTGTCTTGGTGTTTCTCGATCCTGAATATTTTGTGTGTAGCTCTGCAGGAAGGCTTTTGATGTACAAAAAAGCCAATGGTGCTTTTGAACCATCTGCCTCTAGTGTGCGTTTTACTAGCTTTTGTAATATTTGGACAGACTGCTTGTTGCAAGTGTCTAATACTCCCTGAGATGTTTTAGATATTTTACGGAGAGAGTACGTATCTATAATTCTATATACATTCAATTCGAAAAAATTTAGAACATCTTATAATTATGAATGGAGGGAGTAGTAGTTAACATTCATGACTTGTCAAAAACGTCCAATGAGAATGGAGATCGAGAGGTACATGAAATCCATCCTCTGGTCACAGCAGCTTAGCAATTGGGCTTTGGCTTGCTTCACCCGACTGTATTTCCCTGGGTTAAAGGAAAATGAAATACATCGTCTGGTCACAGCAGATTAGCAAAAAAGCAATTGGTACCACTAATAAAAAAGCAATTTTTTTGACGAAAAGGCAGGGCCTCTGGTCACAGCAGCTTAGCAATTGGGCTTCACCCGACCATATTTCCCCTGAGTTAAAAAAAGAAAAGATAGAAAATTTTGCTTTTCAGTACCATGCGCTGCAGCACTCAAAGTATGAGCCCACCTTCTCCTGAACATTTTTCTGAAAGAAAAGGCAGATCATTGTCTATCTTATGCATTCAAAACGGGCAGAAGCCCGGGTGACCAGAGGCCAATTACCTGGGTGAAGTTTTGATGGAAACAAAGAGCTTCCAAGGAAAGTTGCAGAAGGAGAAGGAGATATTACTCAAAAAAAAGAAGGAGAAGGAGATGGCGGAGGAGAGAGAGTTACAGAAGGTTGATAAATCAACAACGAAGCTTATTAGCCCATGAAAGAAGCATGCGTCTCCTTCTCCAACTGTCTCCTTGCTCGATGTCTCCATAGTTTGAGCATATCTACAGTAGTGTGGCATAGCACCATCGGTGACCAAACTTTGTTGTTTTTTTTAGAAAAGGAGGATGACCCCCGGCCTTTGCATCTGGGAGATGCATATGGCCACTTTATTGATTATTCTCGAGAACCTTACAAAGTATTACAATAATATGTCTGAACCCGCCATCTTGGCAACATATGCCACTACCCTAGCCATATGATGAAGGGGTGTTACCTGGGCCACATACCCGGTCTACTCTCCTAAGCCTATCATCAAAAGTCAGAAGCCCCAGTCGAGCCACATCGGTGACCAAACTTTGTTGTTGAAGGTACGATCATTTCTTGACTGCCATAGAGCCATTGCACACGCAGCAAAGAGCACACACCGCAGCTGACCAAAGTAGTTTCGCTCTGCAATGGTCTGAACAAAAGCTGAAATATCTGCAGCTCCGGTAGCGCCGTCCCTAAGGCCCAGCCTTCCCCAGAGTTCTCCACGGAGCCGGCATCTCAAAATAATGTGGCTGATGGATTCAGTAGCAGGGCATAGAGCACAGTCTGCGACGGGAGATATGGTAGTCCAATGCTTGTGAGTCATATTGTCTCTGGTGTTTAAACGCCCTTGAAAGGCAAGAGTGAAGCATTTGAGCCTAAATATTTGGGTCTGCGGTTCCGGAAGGGAGGATGCATAAAGGGAGGTTTGAGACAACTCAGGAAAGATTGAGGAAAAGACTAGTTTGATTGGAATGAACAGTTTATATCTGTTTGAAACAAAGAATATTAATCAAATTAAGTTGTAGCCCAGGCGATTCCCATTGACATTATGAGTGTTTTTCGTTTACCGGTCTCGGTTTGCGATGAGCTAACTAAGAAAGTACTGGTGGGGTGTTGAGAATGGAAAAAAGAGGATGGCGTGGTTGAGTTGGGATAAATTGAGGCTACCAAAGAATAAAGGAGGTATGGGATTCAGAGACATGCGAGCTTTCAACCAAGCTTTATTGCCTAAGCAGGCATGGCGATTAATTGATGCCCCTGCAAGTTTATGTGCTCGTTTGTTAAAGGCGAAATATTATCCGAATGGCAGCATTCTTGATACTGTGTTTACACGACACTCTTCGGCTGCTTGGAAGGGCATCGTGCATGGGTTAGAATTTGTCAAAAAAGGTATAGTTTGGAGAATTGGTGATGGGGTGTCGGCCAGGACATGGAGGGATCCCTGGATCCCTTGACGATTTGATTTTCGTCCCATTACTTCTAAGAGGGACTGTCGTTTTAACCGTGTTTTTGATTTTTTGAATGAAAGTGGTGCATGGATCATTGATCGCCTCGAGGAACATTTCTGGCCAATGGACATTGTCGAAATACTCAAAATTCAAACTTCGCCTAGGAACAGAAGCGATTTCATCGGGTGGTTTCCTGAATCACATGGCATGTTTATAGTCAAATTGACCTATCGTTTGGCAACAGAAGCACACAATGTACTGCATGCTAGTGGCGCAAGTAGCACAAGTCCGGATGGTGTGCGTACAATCTGGAGCAATATTTCGAATTCAGAAGTTCCCCTTAAAATGCGATTATGGCATGTAGGACAGTATCGGGGTCATTGGCCACTAATCTGGCTAAGAACCAACGACGTATTCCGGTGTCCAGTACTTGCCCTGTCTGCGATATTGAGAGGGAAAGCAGTTTTCATGCTCTTATCACATGTGTGCATGCTCGTCATGTGTGGGAGTCTCTACTTATGATTTGGTCCTTGTTAGATGATGTAGGCCTCCTTTGATTCATAGGACAGGAAAATCATAGGAATAGGAAAGTCATAGAAAATAAGATGATATGTATCTCAAAACCTATGAGTAGGAATAGAAAAAGAAATGACCTTTGATTCACATCATAGACTTTTTTTCATTGAGTCTAGGTTAATGTTTATTTTCCTATGAAATGTGGAGGATAGGAAGAATTCCTCCATATAAATAGGATTTCATTCCTACAAACTAAAGGGCTCTAAAGGAATTTTTCTTATAGAAATTCTATCCTATGAAATTCTCGCAAGATTTCTCTAAACCAAAGGAGGCCTCAATTCTTGTGGATATGGGAAAGGATTGCCCGTTGCAAGTGTTATCTAGGGCCAGTTCTTTCGGGCGATTCTACCAGAATCGCCCCCCTTCCCAGCTTCTCCCAGAATCACTACTCCATTTTTTTACAATCCTAGCTAATTAGATCTTAACTAGATAGGATTGTAAAAAAAATATGGAGTGGCGATTCTGGGAGAAGCTGGGGAGGGGGGTGATTCTGGGAGAATCGCTGAAAAGAACTGGCCCCTAATTGTCCATATCATATATGTGACCGAGTAATCATGACTATCTGGCGAATTTGTCAGATTCTCGTAATGACATAGCGCATGGAAAAAAGAGACCCCGGTGAAGGTGACTGTGCAATATTTGTATAGTTACTACAAATCTCTGAATCTTGTCAGCAAATATAGTATGAAGGAAGTTATAAAAGAAAAGATGGCGATGCGTGATGACAATCAGGTTTCAAGTAAAAAACAAACATGCTCCCTAAGTTGTAGCCACCACCGTAGTCGGGCTGGGTGACACTTTCTGTTGATGGCTCCTTTTCGAGCATGGATGGCCGGGCAGCGGCCAGAATGGTCTTCTGAAGGGAAGATGGGTCGTTGATTTTCACGGCGTATAGATATGTATTTGGATTATAGCCGGGAACAATATAGGATAGTACATCAATTGGCATATTATAACCGTACCGAAGCTTGTACTGTGGTGTGGTTAAATTCGAATCCTCAGTGTTGTGAGAACTTGTTATCTTGAAATTGTAACCTTATTGTTATGGAATAAAACTCTCTTTCACACAAAAGAAAAAAGGAAAATAACCCCACGATAGGCGGTTCAAGCCGGGCCTTAACACCTGCGCCCCGCCGCCTACGCTCCCTTGGCCTCCTCGACTTCTCGTTCCAAACTGCTCTGTGCTCTGTGCTCTCGACTTCTCCACGGCCACACCTACGCTCGATTCTCGTCCCAAGGGTTTGGGGTTTGGGTTCGGTTGGTTGCCCGATCTGATTGATCTGGTCCTTCGGCCGGTGCGGCGGGAGCGCATGGCTGGCCCACCGGCGAGCCCCTCCGGCGGCGGCGGCATCGGGGAGGAGCGGGACGTGTTCGTGCCCGTCGCGGGTATCAGCCGCTTCATGGGGAAGGTCATCCTGCCAGACGGGAAGATCGATGAGGGGGCCGTACGGGAGCTGGCCTCCAAGTTCATCACCCGCCGGTAAATGGATCCGCCGCTCTTCGATCTCTGCTTGGCTTGAACGGCCTTTGGTTTCGGCGTCTGACCCGTCGGTGCTTTGCAGGGCGAGCGGCGAGAGCGACGGATGCAAGAGTGCGGGAGCCGGATCCCCTGACGTACGCCCCCCTGCCGTTGGGCCGCTGACGGGTGGGTCCGGGCCCACACGTCAGTGGGTGGGCCGTACGTCAGACGAGCCGCGTCCAAGAGGGCGAAGCGGGAGGCCATGACCGTCGACGACCTGCTGTCCGAGATGGCGAAGCAGGGGTTTCAGGACCACATCGAACCCCTCAAGGCCTGCCTGCACAAGTATAGCAGAGTGGTGCGTATACTGGTTTGATGGATGGTTTGGTAAATCAAAATCAGTTCTAGCAGTCGTCTAGCAGTCGGCGGTGGGGGGCGGTGGCGTGGGGATCGCTAGAGAAAAAGATCGGCGGGGGGGGGGGGGGGGGGGGGGGGGGGGGCAAGAGGGCTGGCCGGGGCGGCGGCGGATCGGCCCCTAAGTATTGCGCATCTAAGTCATATATCATTGATTTTACGCGAAGATTTGTGTGAGTATTCTTTTTGTCTGTTTATTTTTTCTTTTTAGTTTGATTGAGTCACTTAGATGTGCGATAACTAGTTTAAATAAGAGTTCATCCTGGGGCAGTGATTTTGGCACCAAATTGGATGGTTGTTTTACAGAACTTTTCTTCCCTAAACATGCCAAGGTTTGCTTCGCTACACCCACCCTAAAAAAGCTTTTTAAGAAGGGATATTTCATACTTACCTAATTATCAGCTACAAGTGCAGAGGTGCGTTACTGGTTTGATAGATGGTTGGGTAAAACAAAATTGGGGGGGATTCTGAGATGATTGGCTTATCATCTTGGGGTTTGGGTACCCGCACTGCCTTTGGCACCAAATTGGATGGTTGTTTTGCAGAACTTTCTTTCCATAAACAAGCCGAGCTTTGCCATTGCTGCACCCTCCCTAAAAAAACATAAAAGGGGTATTTCATACTCAGCTAATTATCTGATTGTTGCTTCAGCCTAAACCATTTGACCAGCCTTAGGTTTTCTTGTTAAAAGTTGCGTTATCTTGTACAATGGGAGAAGCTACTCTTGCTGTATTATATAAGCTTGGTCTCTCTTGTGTTAAAGCTGTTTCTCATCTTGTGAATTTTAAGCTTTTGCTAAAGTTAGCCATCCTTGTATCTCTGTGATGACAACTTGTTTTTAGGAGCTACCTGCACAATGCAGGTGGAGCCAAACCCCTTGCCCGTGTCTGATATCAGGGATTGGTCTGAGCTCCCACTCGATGCGCTTTCTTCGATCTTCATGAAGCTTGGGACCATTGAGATTCTGATGGGAGCGGGACTTGTGTGCCGCTCATGGCTGGTGACAGCCAAGTCCCCTGAGTTGTGGCGTTTCGTGGACATGACACGCCACAAGGTGGTTTTCTCAAAGCCAGAAAATGTCATGTGCAAAATGGCAAAGGTGGCTATAGATCGTTCCGATGGACGGATGGAATCGTTCTGGGCTCAGAAGTTTGTCACTAGCGAACTCCTGAATTACATTGCAAACAGGTATTGTTCTTTGCACTCTTGAATTTCAGCACTTTGTCTCTTACTTATATCAGACCTGGCAGTCTTCTTAGTACTGATGCACTATTTACAGTATTTACTTCTACTTAATAGCTTAATAAGTCCTTCGCAAAGCATGAATTTAATTTAGGAATTAGAGTGATATCAAATCAGGCCAATACATTTTTGCTAAACATGTTTTTTTTGCAAGAGAATTTTTGCTACATGTTGTCAGTCTTTTATGATATTTTATTGTGGCATATGTCTAATAGTGTTCTTCAAGGTGTTCAAATGACACTTCAAATGCTTGAGGTGAGTAGTTTGCAAACTATTCCCTCCGTAAAGAAATATAAGAGCGTTTAGATAACTACTTTAGTGATCTAAACACTCTTATATTTGTTTACAGAGGGAGTAAAACATAATTGGCACAATTGCATTTGTCTCTGCAATTAGGAAAACATATTTTGGATAGGTCGCTTATAGACAAATAAGTTGGCTTGTGGTTGCGATCATATTTGATATTTATGGTGCATCGTCATGTGATGATAGGTCGCTTATTGCCACATTTGTAAGCTTGAGGTAGTGAGACTCTCGTTTTATATTTTTCATATGGTAGATCTCTCTGACCACTTCATTTTAAGGGAAAAAAAAATATGTTTAGTGTTTAAACTTGTGATACAGTTTTACCCGTACTTGTCTGGTTCTTCTCAGTTCATGTGATATCCTTCTACTTTCGTACTTGTCTCTGCAGATGCAACTCATTGAAGAGCATTCGGCTCATCGGTGCCTATTACTTTTGGGATGATGAGAACATAATAATTAAGCTTGCAGCTAAATGTCCAATGCTAGAAGAGATAGAGTACTCTGATCAGAAGCAGTCATGGTCCTTTTTCACAGGGATCGGTGCAGCACGCCCAGAGCTGAAACGTCTAAGAGTCCGTTTGCCTTGGTTCGACTCACATTCAATATTGCGTGAGATGAGGATGGAACAGCGGAACGGCGATGACGAAGACGAGGAGGAGGAGGAAGAGGAGTCCGAGGAGGCTTGGGAGGCAAGACACAATGAGGAGGCCTTCGCCATAGCAGAGAGCTTGCATGAGTTGCGGCTCCTTCAGATGGCAGGCTACGGCCTGACCAACAAAGGGGTATACGCCATCCTTGAAGGCTGCCCCCACCTCGAGTTCCTCGACCTCAGAGAATGTCTCCACATCGAAGTTAATGCTGAACTCCGAGCTCGCTGTGCCAATATCAGGCATGTCCGGCTGCCAGGACGGGAGCCGTATGTTCGGTGCCCAGAGCTCCAAACCATCGAGGCGGATGAAGGTTCGAGATGGCTGATCTCTATGAAACAGAGGCTCGCTCTCTGCACAACGAGCCAGCGATGGACAATGATGACTATGGCGAGAACTACTGCGACTGCTGGGATGACTACTCGCTCCCCTCGTCCCCTGACTCACCTGCCTTGCCGATGTACTCGGTGGATGATCCCAGATACTACTGGGAGCTGTAAATAGATGCAGTTGTGCCATGTTTGTTCAGTAGTCCGGATTGGTCGAGTACTTGGCTACATGCATGAGTAGGCCTGTCTGTCTTGCGGATCTATTCCACGGATGATACAGATGCAGCTGTGCCATGTTCAGTAGTCCAAGTCACCGTCTTATTTTGGATCCTGAATATTTTGTGTGCATCCCTGCAGGAGGGCTTTTGATGTACAAACACGCCAATGGTGCTTTTGAACCATCTGCCTCTAGTGTCCGTTTGTGTAGTATTTGGACGTACGGACTGCTTGTTGTGAGTGAGTGTAGTAGGCAACATCCATGAGTTTGATGCTAATGCAAGCTGATTACTACTCTCTCGGTTCCATAATATAAAGATCATTTTTGAGACACTATTCCCTCCGTCTCATAATATAAGAGCGTCTTTTATACTAGTGTAGTGCAAAAAACGCTCTTATATTATGAGATGGGGAGGGAGCATGATATATGATAGTGATAAAATGATATCATATTTTAAGATGGAGGGAGTAGTTTGCTAGTACTTTACGTGAACCTTTTCCTGAACTTATTACTTGTGCTCTGAAGTTTAAAAAAGAATAAATTATGAAGAGTGGGACATGCTAAAAGTAAAATTTATAAATAAAAATCTAGCAACCTTTTATCCTATAGTACAAAATGCGGATGGCGCAAAGGATATGGAGTTTTTACTTCTGAGCTCAAATGCACCATCCAAACAAATAGCAACAAAATTAAAAAGAAATTTGATTTTCTTGGCAATAAACATATTTGAATTTTCTATGCACATACAAAGTTTCGTGAAGAACGTCAAAAAGACTATTTTTAAAGCATTGATTTTTTTTCTTCATCCAGAGCATTAGGAATCCTTTTTCTACAGGTCCGATGTTGACCTCGCCGTCGTCCAGAACCATGCACCGACTCTCTCTTCCCCGGTGACCTAGCCAGGCATCGCCGCCGTTGAAGATCGCCGCGCTGGATCACATGTGCCGTCGTCAAGCATCGCTTGCCAGCAGTCGCAACCAACCACACAACAATGTTGCTGTCCCGCAGCAAGCCAGCAACCCACAACTCCTTCATATTGGTCTCCCGATGAGCAGCAGCCTCCACCGCCGCCGACACCGTGCGGGCTTTGCTCGCCGGTGTGACGCCCGGGTAATCCAACTACAATAAACCTATGTTAATGATGCCACGTCATCATAATTACTATTGATAAACTCATGTTGGTTTAAAACCGATTCAAATTCGATTCAAAATCAAGTCAAACAATAAAGATTTTCAAATATTAAAATTAAAATGTTCGCGAAGTGCCAAATAATTCATAAGTACTATTGGTGGGTAAACCAAGTCTATAAAAAATTTAAATGAACTAAACTAAATAAAACAGTAGCAAAAATAATTAGATAAATGCCTTTTATTAATTATAAAATATTAAACCATTTTATTTGAGGTTAAACTTTTTGTGTCAGTGGTATAATTAGTTAAACTAAATTAGGTACTACTAAAATATTTTACAAAACTAAAATAGATTGAAGAATGAAATAAAACAGGAAAAGAAATATAAAAACAGAAAGCAAAAGAAAAACCCCCTGGTCCAACTGGGCTTTAGCCCAGTCAACCGGCCCACCCCACTCTCCTTATCCCCCTCACCGAAACCCTAGCCCGATCCCACTCCCCACTCCCCCCCACGATCCCCTTCTCTCACCTGTCTGGATCGGGATTGAGGCGACCTCGCCTCGTCCCCATCGCCCATCGCCCCCGGCGCATGCCTCCCCATCGCCCCGCTTCCTCCCCGACACGTTCGCCTCCTTCATCACCCATCTGGATTGAGGGAACGACCCGCCGACGCCCGCCGCTCGACCTTGACGCCCGTCGCCACCACCACGACGCCGCCGTCGCCGGCCACCACGCCGGTCTGCCTCCTCGCTTCCTCAACCCTCTCATCGCCGGGAAGTCGTCCCCGTCATCCACGACAACCGCTGCCATTTTCCCTACAACTCCGGTGAGGACCCCGGTCCTCCTCCCGTGCCCTCACGTCGGCGCTCGCCCCGCGCCTCGCCGTGGTCGTCCTCGCCGTGCGCCCCTCCCCTGTTGGCTTCGAGGCCGCGCGCGCCGCGCGCCGACGTCCGCGCCCAGTCTCGTCCCTACCTCCCGCAGCCGCCCTGCACTGCCGCTGCAGCCTCTGCTGCTGCCGAAGGCCGCCGACGTTGTCCCACACACGCCGGCCGGCCCCTGCCCGATGCCTGCCTTCAGTCGCCTGCTCCAGTCGCCGCGCCACGCACCACCGCGGCCCCTCCCGCTCGCGCCTGCGTCCTTGGCTGCGCGCGCCTTGCGCCGTGCGTGCCCGCCCTCTCGCCGTGCTGCTCCGGCACCCCGCCATGGACGGCGCCCCCTGGTAGCCTGGGCGTGCGCCCAAACGGGCTAGCGCCTAGCGCCTGTGGCCGACGCCCGCGCCCGTAAGGCCCCTAGGGCCTATGACAGGGGGGCCCACCCCAGAACGAATTAAAAAAAAGAAGAAAGAAAAAATGAATGTAAAAAATAAATAATAATAATAGTTAATTAATTAATAAATTAGTTAATGAATTAATTAATTAATTAATTAATCCTACTTAATTAAACTAATTAAACCTAATTAGATTAACCTAACCATTAATTAAACAACCAATGACATGTGGGCCCCCACCCATAGTTGACCTAGTCAACTGCACAATTGACCCACTGACGTCAGCATGATGTCATGCTGATGTCATCATTTACTATTCTGGATAATGTTGATTTAAATAATTAAATAAATTCTAAAAGCGATTTCAATCTTTTAAAACCATAGAAAATAATCTGTAACTCGGATGGAAAAACTTTGTACATGAAAGTTGCTCAGAACGACGAGACGAATCCGGATACGCAGCCCGTTCGTCCGCCACACATACCTAACATAGCGAACATGCAACTTTCCTTCTCCGGCTCCTTTGTCCGAAAACGCGAAACACCGGGGATATTTTCCCGTATGTTTACCCCCTTCATCGGTATCACCTCATACCGCGTTAGGGCACCCCTAACACCGCTACTTGCCATGTCATCCATCGCCATGCATTTGTTTGCATTATATTTATTGTTTCTTCCCCCTCTTCTCTCGCTAGACACCGAGACCGACGCTGCTGCTACCCAGTACGACTACGGAGTTGACGACCCCTCTCTCTTGCTAGAGCAACCATGCAAGCCCCCCCTTTGATCACCAGATATCGCCTACTCTTCTCTCTACTTCTTGCATTAGAGTAGTGTAGCATGTTACTGTTTTCCGTTAATCCTATTCCGATGCATAGCCTATCATTGTTGTTCCAGCTGTTGATAGCTTACCTGCAATCCTAAATGCTTAGTATAGGATGCTAGTTTACCATCAGTGGCCCTACATTTTTGTCTGTCTGCCATGCTATACTATCGGGCCGTGATCACTTGGGAGGTGGTCACGGGTATATACTTATGCATAATATATGATACTTGTGGTGATTAAAGTCGGGTCGGCTCGTAGGAGTACCCGCGAGTGATTCCGATGTTGGGGGTTGAAGGGGCAGGTGGATCCATCCCGAAGGCCCCCGATTGTTACTTTATGGCGGAGCGACATGGTGGGTTGAGACCACCTAGGAGAGAGGTGGACCTGGCCCTGGTTGGGGTCCGTGGTTATTTCAGAATAACACGCTTAACGAGATCTTGGTATTTGATCTGAGTCTGGCTACTGGCCTATACGCACTAACCATCTACGCGGGGACAGTTATGGTTACTCGACGTCGTGGTATCAGCCGAAGCCTACGTGACGTCAGCGACGCGCGATGGGTTGGATCGTGTAACGCAACTTCCTTTGTAATGGAGGTTGCTAGGTCTGCTCACCGGCCGCGTACGCAACGTGCAGGTGTGCAATGGGCAACGGGCCAGACCCATGCGCCATAGGATTTAGACTGGTGTGCTGACCTCTCTGTTGTGCCTAGGTAGGGCTGCGACGTGTTGATCTTCCGAGGCCGGGCATGACCCAGGAAAGTGTGTCCGGCCAAATGGGATCGAGCGTGTTGGATTATGTGGTGCACCCCTGCAGGGAAGTTAATATATTCGAATAGCCGTGATCTTCGGTAACATGACGACTTGGAGTTGTACCTTGACCTTATGACAACTAGAACCGGATACTTAATAAAACACACCCTTCCAAGTGCCAGATACAACCGGTGATCGCTCTCTCACAGGGCGACGAGGGGAGGATCATTGGTTAAGATTATGCTATGCGATGCTACTTGGTGAACTTACCATCTACTCTCTTCTTCTGCTGCAAGATGGAGGTTACCAGAAGCGTAGTCTTCGATAAGGACTAGCTATCCCCCTCTTATTCCGGCATTCTGCAGTTCAGTCCACATATGATACCCTTATTCCATTTGATACCATTGCATACATATGTAGTGTAGCTCCTTGCTCACGAGTACTTTGGATGAGTACTCACGGTTGCTTTGCTCCCTGTTTTCCCCCTTTCTATACCCGATTACTGCGACCAGACGATGGAGCCCAGGACCCAGACGCCACTGTCGACGACGACTAAAACTACTCGGGAGGTGCCTTCTACTATGTGTAGCCCGCTGACGACGACCAGGAGTAGTTTAGGAGGATCCCATGCAGGAGGCATGCGCCTCTTTCGATCTGTATCCAGTTTGTGCTAGCCTTCTTAAGGCAAACTGAAAGTGCAACTATCCCTAGGTGGTTTTGGTAATTCATAACAACATATAGCTCATTGAGCTAATGCTATTCCAAGATGATTATTTCAAGAAAGCTCAATGATTGGCATGGCATGGATGTGAAAGTGGAACCCTCAAAATGCTAAGGACAAAGGATTGGCTCAAGCTCAAAAGCTCAAGACTCTTCATTTTATATTTTAGTAATCCAAGATCACATTGAGTCTTTAGGAAAAGCCAATACTATCAAGGAGGGATGAGGTGTTGCTTAATGAGCCTGTTGCTTCATGTGCTTAGTGATATGCTCCAAAAACCCTCAACTACTTTCCCATATCCACAAATGACCTAAACCCTAAGCCAAACTCGGTCATACCAATTCTATCTATCCGGCGCCACCGAGTTTCACTTGTCATAAGCCACTGCCAAACCCTAGCAATTCGGTCCTACCGATAGGGATCTCGGTCTCACCGAGATGGGATTGCAAACTCTCTGTTTCCCTTTCGTAACTTTTCGGTCTCACTGAAAGAGCGGATCGGTCCCACCGAGATTGCAATGTAAACTCTATGTTTCCCTTTTGTAACTTTTCGGTCTCATCGAAAGAGCAAATCGGTCCCACCGAGTTTACCTGACCAACTCTCTGGTTAGCTTATTACCAAACTCGGTCTCACCGAGTTTGTGTAATCGGTCTCACCGAGATTACGTTATGCCCAAACCCTAACAGAATCGGTCCTACTGAGTTGCATGTCAGTCCCATCGAAAATCTCTAACGGTCCCTAGGTTTACCTTTTCGGTCCGACCGAGTTTGTTGATTCGGTCCCACCGAGATTGGTAGATTGTGTGTAACGGTTGGATTTTGTGTGGAGGCTATATATACCCCTCCACCTCCTCTTCATTCGTGGAGAGAGCCATCAGAACACATACACAATTCCAACTCACATGTTCTGAGAGAGAACCACCTACTCATGTGTTGAGACCAAGATATTCCATTCCTACCATATGAATCTTGATCTCTAGCCTTCCCCAAGTTGCTTTCCACTCAAATCTTCTTTCCACCAGATCCAAATCCTATGAGAGAGAGTTGAGTGTTGGGGAGAGTATCATTTGAAGCACAAGAGCAAGGAGTTCATCATCAACACACCATTTGTTACTTCTTGGAGAGTGGTGTCTCCTAGATTGGCTAGGTGTCACTTGGGAGCCTCCGACAAGATTGTGGAGTTGAACCAAGGAGTTTGTAAGGGCAAGGAGATCGCCTACTTCGTGAAGATCTACCGCTAGTGAGGCAAGTCCTTCGTGGGCGATGGCCATGGTGGGATAGACAAGGTTGCTACTTCGTGGACCCTTCGTGGGTGGAGCCCTCCGTGGACTCGCGCAACCGTTACCCTTCGTGGGTTGAAGTCTCCATCAACGTGGATGTAGGATAGCACCACCTATCTGAACCACGGGAAAACATCCGTGTCTCCAATTGCGTTTGAATTCTCCAAACCCTTCTCTTTACATTCTTGCAAGTTGCATGCTTTACTTTCCGCTGCCAATATACTCTTTGCATGCTTGCTTGAATTGTGTGATGATTGCTTGACTTGTCCTAAAATAGCTAAAATCTGCCAAGAACTAAAATTGGGAAAAGGTTAAGTTTTTATTTGGTCAAATAGTCTAATCACCCCCCCTCTAGACATACTTTCGATCCTACAAGTGGTATCAGAGCTTTGGTCTCCATTTGCTTTGATCTCCATAGCTTTTGGTGGTCATAGCCTTGGTTTCACAACCTAGGAGAGTATGGCGTCTAGCGAGGGAAATTATAACCGTAGAGGTCCTTACTTTGATGGTACTAATTTTGCTAGTTGGAAGCATACAATGAAAATGCATATTCTTGGACATAACCCCGCCATTTGGGCTATTGTGTGTGTTGGTTTGCAAGGTGACTTCTTTGATGGGAGAGAACCAAACCGTGAAGCTACCGCGGACGAGTTGAAGATGTTGCAATACAATGCTCAAGCTTGTGATATTCTCTTCAACGGATTGTGCCCCGAAGAATTCAACAAAATCAGCCGTCTTGAGAATGCAAAGGAAATTTGGGACACTTTGATTGATATGCACGAAGGTACTGACTCCGTCAAGGAATCCAAGTTGGATGTGCTTCAAAGTCAACTTGACAAGTTCAAAATGAAGGATGGTGAGGGTGTCGCTGAAATGTACTCTAGGCTTGCTCTCATCACAAATGAGATTGCCGGCTTAGGAAGTGAAGAGATGACCGATAGATTCATCATCAAGAAGATTCTAAGAGCCTTGGATGGAAAATATGATACCGTGTGCACATTGATCCAAATGATGCCCAATTACAAAGATCTCAAGCCAACGGAAGTGATTGGAAGAATTGTTGCTCATGAGATGTCACTTAAGGATAAAGAGGAACTTCACAACAAATCAAGTGGTGCCTACAAAGCCTCATGTGAAGCCCCTACATCATCAAGTGAGAAACAAAATTTCAACGAAGAATTGAGCTTAATGGTGAAGAACTTCAACAAGTTCTACAAGAGTAGAAGCAAAGATAGAAGCTTCAAGTCAAGGTCCTACAATGAAAAAAGATCTTCTAGTCGAGAGCGAAACTGCTACAATTGTGGAAGACCCGGACACCATTCCAATGAGTGTACGGCTCCCTACAAGAGAAGAGAAGATTCTCCAAAAAGAAGAAGCAAATAATCACCACCAAGAGAGAGAAGGAGTAGAGATGATCGTTATGAACGAAGATACTCATGGAGAAGCAAGGATTCGGAAAGGAAGGAAAAATCATCAAGGAGCTACACAAAACGAAGATATCAAGCTCATGTTGGTGAATGGGTATCCGGCTCCGGCTCCAACAGCCACTCCGAGAGAAGTTATCACTCAGACTCCGAAGATGCTCAAGATGAAGGTGTTGCCGGTCTAGCACTTGTGTCAACCAACTCCTACGACATATTTGACTCACCAAATGAAGGAATTGGAAGATGCTTCATGGCCAAAGATCCTAAGGTAACACACCCCGAGTATGTTGATTTTAATAGTGATGAAGATGACTTGTTAGGTGATGATGATTTGCTTGTTGATAACTCTAATGATGAATACTATGATGAAACGTCAATTAATCATGATAATCAAGATAAAACGAATGACAATGATAAGGAGAAGATTGAGGCTCTAACTAAAGAACTAAACACTCTTAAGTTAGCTCATGAAACTATCTTCGAAGATCATCGAGAACTTTTAAGAGCTCATGAGAAATTACGCTTTGAAAAGCTCAATCTTGAGCAAGAGCATGAGTTTTTAAAAGCAATCAATGATGATCTCCACAAGAAAAGTTCTTCTTACATTTCCAAGCGTTTACTCTTATCCACTTACATGCCTCAAGTCAAGTCTAGTAACAAGAACAAGAAAGATTCTTCCTCTAGTAGTAACAATGATCATGCTAAATCCAATATTGTTGCTTCTAGTAGTTCTCTTAATTCCACTAATGATTCTCTTAGCCAAGTTACACTTGAGCAATAAAATAGCTTATTGAAGGGAATTATAGAGAAAGGAGTGTACAAAAGCCTTGCCGGGAGTAAGCAATTCGAGGAAATTGTGCGCAAGCAAGGAATGCACCGGAAGAGTCAAGGTGTTGGTTTTGAACGAAAGTTCAATGCCAATGGAGTTGAATGGGAAGAAGATCAATACCCCAAGACAAAGTTTGTTCCTCAACAAGAGAAGTATGATACTTCCTTCAAGGGTACACAAGCTCAAGATGATCTTCCACCACAAGACTACAAGCAAAAAGGCAAGGACAAGCTTCAAGAGGAAATTGATGCATTTGAAGAAGCTCCTAAGACCTTAGTCAAGTGGATTCCCAAGACCACTTCAAGTTCCACTTCATCAAGCACAACTACAACTCCAAGGATTCCCATCAAGATGGTGTGGATCCAAAAGAAGAAGAACTAGAGAGTTCTTGAGGGTGACTCCGCCAACATACTTCACTCTTATCATTTTGGCAAGAACAAGTGCAATCAACTTCCACATCTTGCACTAGTTCAAGGAGTCACAAACCCTCTTGTTGGTAAGACAAGGGACAAGGTAACCTAAAAGTTTTCATGGACATCATCTTGTGTGTGCATCACTCTATGTCTATGGATATCCTTGTTTGTTCCTTGTGGGACTAACCCATGTAGGTATTGAAAGTGCAATTCACTCAAATGGGTAGCTCCAATGATCTACATCAACATTGAGCATCCACATCTTCAACATCTACATGAAGTCATCATCGACAAAACCCAAGGTTAGTTCATCCCTCTTAGGGGGGATATCACATCTAGGGGGAGCTTTACTCTAAGACTTGAGCTAAAGCAACTCTAAAGATGTGAACACAACAATGCTTTATGTAAAAGTGGTAACCCCACTTGATCTTAAACGATGAGTATGACCTATGATCAAGTGTTCTCACTTGACTCCTAAGTCAATATACTCATATATAGATGACCTAGTCATCGCAAATTGCTTGATAGATGCTAGAATTGGTTGTGCATGCTTTGTCACATATTTCATTTGCCATCTTATTGTGTGAGCATGTTGGTTGCATATTTTACTCATTCGAGGACATCCACTTGTTGTTTTGGTTGTTTGGTTTTATTTCCTTTTGCCAAGTGGATGGACAAGAATGGCTAAGAACCTCCTCTAGCTATCTATGCTTTTCCCGTCTCAAACTCTATTCATGCTACATCACAAAATTTGATCAAGTCAGATTCGAACCACTCTGTGTGAGGAGTGCTCGGAGTCCCCGATTCGTCATAGACTTAAACTTCCAAAACCTCTTTGTGATTCTCGGCCTGACCGATATCCTACTTTCGGTCCTACCGAGATCATTAAGATGATCTAGGTTTTCGATCTCGGTGCAACCGATTTGAACCATTCGGTCACACCGAGTTGCAACAACTGTATACAGTTTTGCATCTCGGTGCCACCGAGTTGTTCCACTCGGTCACACCGACAGGGTCGGGCTATATATAGTCACGGGAAAAAAATTGGAAATTTCTCCGAACCCCTTCGCCTGCGCGATAGCCTGCTCTGCCAACTTGGTCTCCGGATCGTCTCCTCGCCGCCAGCCGCCTCCAGTCGCTGGTCTTCGTCGCCGTCAACGGGAATTCTACCCCGCCGTTGCCGCCGTAGCGAGTCTCCGCCGAACTAGGGTATGGACTCGACCTTTGTGCTATTCTCCAATCCGATTCCTAGCACATTGTGATCATCATGATTCTTGCCACATTTGATAAACTCCTATCCAGTCAATGAACTCGTAGATTAGGTTTAATTCGAAAATTTTAGGGTTAGGTTTCCGCCGAAACCATCTCGGACCCACCGAGTTGAAAAACTCGGTCCCACCGATTTGGCTTATGCCATTGCACAAGTGAGACTCGGTCTGACCGAGAATTACTTATTGGTGTGACCGATTTTGGAACTTTGTGAAACCCTAGCAGTCTCGGTGCCACCGAACTGTGACTCGGTTTGACCGAGTTCACTAGTTCAGGTGCCAAAACTGCTTCAGTATCACCGAGTTTAAAAATCGGTAGATCCGAGATGCTTTCAGTGTGAAACTAAAACTAAGTTTTTGAATTATTCTTTTGCAAAAATCTCTGCATTTTGTGATGCTCATCCACTCTATCTCATCTATAACCTATTCACAGGGTCAGCAGTCAGAGTTTGCTTCATGTCAGACCAAAGTGATAGCCAGAACTTGTCAGAGCAGCAAGTGCAGATGAGTGAGGGCACTAGTCCCTCAAGTTCCTCAGATGATGGCAGCAGGAGCACCCCTAGCAATCTGCCTAAAGCTGCCACAAGACAGAGAAAGAAGAGAACCTCAGATTTAGAAGATGAGGATTATGTGGCAGAAGAGGAAGAAACTTCAAAGAGAGTTGAGCCAGCACAGGGCATAAAACCAGGGATGAAGATCAAAAGGCTAGCAGGCAGGCAGCCTATGTCAAAGGCTAGAGCTTCAACTAAGAAGCCCACTCCCATTGAGCCAGTTGCTGCTGAAGGCAAGAAGAGGAAAGAAAGGGTGAAGAAAACTGTAGCCAGAGTGCTTGGCAAAGCTTCCATCATGGAAGATGAGGAGGAAGAAGAAGAGGTAGCTGCACCAGCACCAAAAGCACCCAAGCTGATGGGTGATGCCATAAGATCAGGGGCAGCTGCTTCCAAGGCCAAGCCAGCTCCAAAGCCAAAGCCAAAGAGAAATACAAGAAGCATCCCAGCTACTGAGAAGAACAAGGCCCCAGTGCGTGAAGCTGCAGAAGAAGAGGAAGAGAATGTTCTTAGAAAGCTCAAGCCCAAGATCCCAGACCACAACGATGCTCATCCTGTGGCTGAGGATATGAAACTCAGGAGAGATTCAGGGCTCCAGAAGTGGAGAGAAGCAGACCCGTATGCTTCAAGGAGAAGGACTGCAGTTGACTACATGTTTCACACCAAGGAGCAGCAAGATTTTTATGAGACAGTGCTGCTAGACAAGAAGCCAATAGTCTGTGATATGAGATGGGTCGATTGGCAATACATTAAGGACAACGAAGAGTACTACCCTGGAGTGTAGGACAGCTTCAAGGCATGTGGAGTAGAGGACTTTGTCGGGCAGAAGCTCACAAAGTGGAACGAGGAACTCATCATGCAGTTCTACTCCACAGCCCATTTTTATCCAGATGGTAGGATAATTTGGATGTCAAAGTGACAGAGATTCAGACTGCAGTGGAGCAGCTCCAGGATGACATGCAGGAGAGGAGAGGCAAGACTACAACTGATGCTTTTGCCAGAGTGCCACGAGGTCCGAGGTCGTCTGAAGTGCCAGTTGTTGACACCAGAGCCACCACTTCTGCACCAGCCACAACCTCAGTTCCACCAGCTCCAGCGTCCACTTCAGCCTCGACTCCGACCACGTCTACAGAAGGCTTCGTCCTTGGAGTGCTCCGGACTCCACCACCACCTGAAGATCAAGCCTGAGTGTCGACTTAGCACTATGTATTTTCTAGGAACTTTTTGGTAACTTGTTGCCAAAGGGGAAGAAAATGTATAGATCATAGGCTTCGAGAGAGAGTGTTGTTTTATTCTCTCTTGTTTTATTTGGTGTTTTTTTGGAACTTTGTTTGCTTTTGTGTGCGATACTTTGTCATTATCTGTGAGACATTGATGATCATGTGTTTGATCATAAGCTACACTTAATGTTTGCTTAATATTATCATCCTATCTATCTTATGTGATCACTCACTATTCTTGGTGATGGGTGCATGTATTCCATTCTTATCATTTTTAGTGCTCCACCAAGATGTATGTGACATGGAAGAGTAACCCATGACTCTAACTCTTTGTGCATTTGCAGTCCAAAGCAAATTTTAAATATGCACAAATTTAGGGGGAGCTCTTACTTATCACATACTTCTCAAAGCGACGATATATTTCATGCTTATTATCATTTGTCAAAGCTTTGATCTATATGTTGTCATCAATTACCCAAAAGGGGGAGATTGCAAGTGCAACTATCCCTAGGTGGTTTTGGTAATTCATAACAACACATAGCTCATTGAGCTAATGCTATTCCAAGATGATTATTTCAGGAAAGCTCAATTATTGGCATGGCATGGATGTGAAAGTGGAACCCTCAAAATGCTAAGGACAAAGGATTGGCTCAAGCTCAAAAGCTCAAGACTCTTCATTTTATATTTTAGTGATCCAAGATCACATTGAGTCTTTAGGAAAAGCCAATACTATCAAGGAGGGATGAGGTGTTGCTTAATGAGCCTCTTGCTTCATGTGCTTAGTGATATGCTCCAAAAACCCTCAACTACTTTCCCATATCCACAAATGACCTAAACCCTAAGACAAACTCGGTCATACCGATTCTATCTATCCGGCGCCACCGAGTTTCACTTGTCATAAGCCACTGCCAAACCCTAGCAATTCGGTCCTACCGATAGGGATCTCGGTCTCACCGAGATGGGATTGCAAACTCTCTGTTTCCCTTTCGTAACTTTTCGGTCTCACCGAAAGAGCGGATCGGTCCCACCGAGATTGCAATGTAAACTCTATGTTTCCCTTTTGTAACTTTTCGGTCTCATGGAAAGAGCAAATCGGTCCCACCGAGTTTACCTGACCAACTCTCTGGTTAGCTTATTACCAAACTCGGTCTCACCGAGTTTGTGTAATCGGTCTCACCGAGATTACGTTATGCCCAAACCCTAATAGAATCGGTCCTACTGAGTTGCATGTCAGTCCCACCGAAAATCTCTAACGGTCACTAGGTTTACCTTTTCGGTCCGACCGAGTTTGTTGATTCGGTCCCACCGAGATTGGTAGATTGTGTGTAACAGTTGGATTTTGTGTGGAGGCTATATATACCCCTCCACCTCCTCTTCATTCGTGGAGAGAGCCATCAGAACACATACACAATTCCAACTCACATGTTCTGAGAGAGAACCACCTACTCATGTGTTGAGACCAAGATATTCCATTCCTACCATATGAATCTTGATCTCTAGCCTTCCCCAAGTTGCTTTCCACTCAAATCTTCTTTCCACCAGATCCAAATCCTATGAGAGAGAGTTGAGTGTTGGGGAGAGTATCATTTGAAGCACAAGAGCAAGGAGTTCATCATCAACACACCATTTGTTACTTCTTGGAGAGTGGTGTCTCCTAGATTGGCTAGGTGTCACTTGGGAGCCTCCGACAAGATTGTGGAGTTGAACCAAGGAGTTTGTAAGGGCAAGGAGATCGCCTACTTCGTGAAGATCTACCGCTAGTGAGGCAAGTCCTTCGTGGGCGATGGCCATGGTGGGATAGACAAGGTTGCTACTTCGTGGACCCTTCGTGGGTGGAGCCCTCCGTGGACTCGCGCAACCGTTACCCTTCGTGGGTTGAAGTCTCCATCAACGTGGATGTAGGATAGCACCACCTATCTGAACCACGGGAAAACATCCGTGTCTCCAATTGCGTTTGAATTCTCCAAACCCTTCTCTTTACATTCTTGCAAGTTGCATGCTTTACTTTCCGCTGCCAATATACTCTTTGCATGCTTGCTTGAATTGTGTGATGATTGCTTGACTTGTCCTAAAATAGCTAAAATCTGCCAAGAACTAAAATTGGGAAAAGGTTAAGTTTTTATTTGGTCAAATAGTCTAATCACCCCCCCCTCTAGACATACTTTCGATCCTACACAAACTTGTTTAACTTATGTCTGTACTCAGATATTGTTGCTTCCGCTGACTCGTCTATGATCGAGCTCTTGTTTTCGAGCCCTCGAGGCCACTGGCTTGTTAGATGCTTGTATGCCTTATTTTATTTGTAGAGTTGTGTTGTGATATCTTCCCGTGAGTCCCTGATCTTGATCGTACACGTTTGTGTGTATGATTAGTGTACGGTCAAATTGGGGGCGTCACAAGTTGGTATCAGAGCCGACTGCCTGTAGGAATCCCCTTTCCAACTCCTTGGCCGAAGTTGAGTCTACTCATTGCAAAACCTTTACTAACATGGTTGTTTGGCCTATGGGCCCACTGTAAGGGCTTATTTATCTCTACGGTGTTTTGGTGATTGATGACAATGCATTTGCGGACTAATCATGTGCTTTGAGTGCTTTCAGATATTCATTCTTCGGCACGGAACGATTATTTCCCCTCGGCGCTCTACTCAAGACGGTGTAGTCTATTCCGTGACTTTGTTGGTGGACTAAGTTTCGTAGTAGTCACCGTACTATCAAGAGGGGGTCCGCTTCGGTATGGCTTGGGTGGAATCAACACGTACACGTTCTCATCACACCCTCCGTTTCTTTCCGCACCTATGGGGCCTTTCTTTTCTTCCTTCTTCTGCTTGTCCAGGACCCAGCGGTAGTACCGCGGTCCACAACGGTAGTACGGCTGAGACTCACTAAGCGGCAGTACCGCTCCCCGGAGCGGTAGTACCGCTCCCCCGAGCGGTAGTACCGCTCCCCGGAACGGTAGTACCGCTTGGTGGCCTCAGCAGCAGTACCTCTGCGGTTCCGTGCTCCTACCGTCCTGTCACTGCGTTCGTAGCGGTAGTACCGCTCCTCGGAGCGGTAGTACCGCTTGCTGGGCTCAGCCGCAGTACCGTTGTGGCTTTGTGCTCCTTCCGCTTCGATTCGTGCGCACATTTTCTCGTGTCGGGTTTTGCGGTACTAGCTGCGGCAGTAGTGGCGGTAGTGCTGCTTGTGAGCGGTAGTACTGCTCTGCCTCCGCGGTAGTACCGCCCTGGGCCCAGCCCCAGCCCTTCTCTTCTGGCGCGGCAGTACCGCTGAGGGGGAGCGGTAGTACCGCTTAGGGGCGGCAGTACCGCTCTGCCTCCGCGGCAGTACCGTGCTCTGCGGGGCTAAGTGGGGGGTAACGGTTGACTTGTTTCCCCCACTATAAAAGGGCTCCTTCTCCTCCCTCTTTGACTTACCTCTTCCCCCAACCTTCATTATTGCCCAAGCACCATTTATTGCTCAAGCTCCATTGAATACCCCAAGCTTCCTTTTTGCCCGATCTATCTCCCTAGCCAATCAAACTCGTTGATTTGCTCGGGAGTGGTTGAGAAGGCTCCGATCTAGACTTCCACCAAGGGATTTTTGATTCCCCCATTCATCCTTAGCGGATCTTGTTACTCTTGGGTGTTTGAGCACCCTAGACGGTTGAGGTCGCCTCGGAGCCATATTCCATTGTGGTGAAGCTTCATGGTCTTGTTGGGAGCCTCCGATTAAGTTGTCGAGTTAGCCCCAACCTTGTTTGTAAAGGTTCATTCGCCGCCTTCAAGGGCACCAATAGTGGAATCACGGCATCTCGCATTGTGTGAGGGCGTGAGGAGAATACGGTGGCCCTAGTGGCTTCTTGGGGAGCAGTGTGCCTCCACACCGCTCCAACAGAGACGTACTTCCCTTCAAAAGGAAGGAACTTCGGTAACACATCCTCGTCTTCACCGGATCCACTCTTGGTTATCTCTTACCTTTACTTGTGCAAGCTCTTTAGTGTTTATTCCCTTGCTTGCTTGTGTGCTTGTTGTTGCTGCATCATATAGGTTGCTCACCTAGTTGCACATCTAGACAACCTACTTTGATGCAAAGATTAATTTGGTAAAGAAAAGCTAAAAATTGGTAGTTGCCTATTCACCCCCCCTCTAGTCAACCATATCGATCCTTTCAATTGGTATCAGAGCCTCGTCTCTTTATTAAGGACTTTACCGTCCAAAGAGTATGGTTGGTACCGTAGACGGTGCGGAGGAACACTCCAGTGTGAATCCTATCTCGTCTACGGGCGATGGGGGAACTTCGGTCTCTCGTGAGGAGTTCAATGTAGCCTTGGAGACATTGAAAACCTCCATGACGACCGAAGTTGAAAGCATGTTTACTAAATTCCTTGAGGGGCTTAAACTATCCACCGCACCGTTGAAAGTGGGGGATCCCGCCAATAAGGTGTCGGATGCTACCCCCGACAAGGGGGAAGCTAGTAGTGAAAAGGCTCCTTCTTCTAGTGGCTAGAATGGCACCGGCATCTTTGCCGATGTGGAACCACCACTTGTTTATGGTGGACCAGTTCCTTCTACTCATTTGAATCATGCCGGTCCTCCTCCTAAGATTGTGAAAAATGAGGATTTTGATTCTTGGGTTTACCGCTTTAAACGTCATTTAAATCATGTGAACACTAACCTTTGGAGCATCATTGAAGAAGGTTTTTACCCACATGATCCAAGCAACCTCACTCCTCGAGAAGCCGCGGACAATCAATTCAATGAGAATGCTCTCTTCATCATTCAAGATGCAATTCCACCCGAAGACCTACCTCATCTTCGCCCTTTCTCCTTGGCCAAAGATGCATGGCATTGTGTCGTGTCTCTCTACCGGGGAAGCGCAAGCATTCAACGCTCCAACTATGAAGTGGTACAAGATGAGGCCGATGAGTTTGCAATGAAGGAAGATGAAGAGCCTCGTGAGCTTTTTCGGAGAGTCACCAAACTCGCGGTCTCACTACGAGATCACGGGAGCAAGGACACGGATGATAATTGGATCAAGCGCAAATTCCTCAAGGCAATGATGCCCTACCACAAGGCCATGTCCTCCGTCATCCGCCAAAGACCGGACTTCCACACTTTGACCTCAAGCAAGGTGTTGGATGAGTTTGTGGCCATGAACATCTTGGACAAGACCGCCGACAATGCGGTGCTCCGGTCTCAACGGGCAAAGAAGCCCAACCTTGCTTTGAAGGCCAAGCTCACCGTGGAAGAAGAAGAAGAGGAAGAAGAGGAGAGCAACCCCGAAGATACAAAGTATGCATATCATGAACACATGGCTCTTGCTTCAAGGCAATTTTGGAGCAAGAAAAACTCGAGGCCCAACTTTAGCAAAAACAACTCGAGTGGGACAAGGGGCAAGCAATGTGTGAGGACTTGCTACAATTGCGGCAATGTGAGTCATTTCGTTGCGGAATGCCCGTATGAGAAGAGGGAAGACAATGGTGGCAAACTCATCCGAAAGGACAAGGCCAAGTCGTTCCCCAACAAGAACAACTTCACCAAGAAGACTCCTCCCAAGGCCTTGGTTGTGCAAGAAGAGTACAATGAGGATGATGATGATGATGAAGATGATGAGACGGTTGCCATGGCCTCCGTTGCCATTGCAACAACGTCACAAGTGTCTCTCTTCGACTCACCCAATGAGAGCACCAACGCCAAGTGCCTCATGGCTAAAGCCACCAACAAGGTAACCCCCAACATCAAAACTACCATCATTAATCATCCTTCCCCATTGGATTGCATTAATGAAGTTGAGGGAGCTAATGTGGAGGCTAACGAGTTTGAGGCCTTTATGGGTAAACTCAAGGGAAAATCCAAGAAGCACTTTGTTGCTCTCTTGGAACAACTTGGTGAGGCCAATAACATGATCGAGGCTCACGAAGACACCATCTCGAAGATGGAAGGGCATAGTCGTGACTATGCCGATGAGATTTCGGATCTTTCCAATGCTCTTGAGGAAGAGCGTGGTCTTCGTTTGGCTCTTGAGGAGTCACACAACGTTGATCATGCTAAGTTAGAGAAAGATTATGATCATGTCCTAGTTGTGTCTCGTGTTCTAAACTCCGAGAAGGCCAAACTCGGGGTTGATCTTGCTAGACTCAAAGAGGAGTTTGATATACTTGACAAGGCCCACAAGGCCTTGAAGGGTATTCACGCTAGTCTCAAGGAGTCTCATGATCAACTCCAAGTGAAGCTAACTAAGGAGAAAGCAACTTTTCCTCATATGGTTTTACTTGATAACGCAAATGCTACTAACCCGTGTTGTGAGCATATGCATCTTGTTGAGGAAAATGCAACATTGAAGGCGCAACTTGAGAGAGGCCTTGTGACGTGCATACAAGGCAAGAAGAACCTCAATGATCTCTTGATCAACCAAAAGGGAGGTGTGGCGAAGGAAGGGGTTGGGTACGTCCCCAACTCCAAGAACAAGAAGAAGAATGACAAGACTAAACGACCTCCTCCCCTCATGCAAACTTTTGTGAGGGCGGGAGAGAGTGTCCCGAGGAGAAAAGGAAGAACAAAGTCAAGAAGGGCAATGTCACCTCACCCAACCAAGCCGGCGATTTTAATCCCTCTTATGTGTTGTGCCGTGCTAATGATGGGCATGTTTATGCCAAATTTGTTGGTTCTATTAATGAATACATTGAATGGTCTATTTGGGTTCCTAAGACCCTTGTTACTAACATCAAAGGACCCATTACAAAATGGGTACCTAAAACCAAGCATTGATCTCTTGTAGGTGTTTGCTTCCGGTGGTGGATCATGGTTGCTCGACAGCGGAGCTACAAATCATATGACCGGAAGCAAGGACTTGGTGGTGGACGTGCACACGGTTCCATCTATGCCCACCAATGTCGAGTGGGGTGACGCCTCATCTTCTAAGGTATTGGGACTTGGCAAGGTGGTCATCTCTCATGATCTCACGATCGAGAAGGTCATGCTTGTTGAGTCCCTTGCATACAATTTACTTTCCGTTCGTCAACTTGCAATCATGGGCTTTGCCACTTTCTTTGATATCGATACCGTGGCCCTCTTGTGGAGAAAGACTCTTAAAGTAGCCTTTGTTGGGCATGTCGAGAACGGTCTATATGTGATTAACTTTTCGGAGCGACCCACTAAGACCGCGACATGCCTAATGGCTAAAGTTGATGTGGGATGGCTTTGGCATCGCCGTTTAGCCCATGTCAATATGAGATCTTTGCAAAGTCTCCTAAAGGGGGACCATGTCCGTGGACTAACGAATGTTAGTTTTGCTAAAGATCATGCTTGAAGTGCCTGTATCGAAGGAAAGCTACATGAGAAGGCTCACCCTCCCACGACTATCATTTATTCAAAAAGGCCTTTGGAGCTCCTTCACATGGATCTCTTTGGGCCTCCGTCCTTCGATAGTCTTGGAGGTAGAAAGTATTGCTTGGTGATTGTGGATGACTACTCAAGGTACATGTGGGTGTATTTCTTCAAGAGGAAGAGTGAGACCCAACAAACCGTCATTGACTTTGCAAATGAAGCACAACGTCAACACAATGCAAAGATTTTGACAATAAGAAGTGACAATGGCACCGAGTTCAAGAACTACACCTTGGATGAATTTCTTAGTGATGAGGGAATCAAGCATCAATATTCCGCACCATACACCCCTCAACAAAACGGTGTTGCGGAGAGGAAGAACCGGACGTTGATGGATGCGGCAAGGACCATGATGGCGGAGTTCAAGTCTCCGTACAACTTCTAGGCCGAAGCCATCAACACTGCGTGTCATGCATCAAATCGGCTCTACCTCCGCAAGGGTTTGAACAAGACTCCTTATGAGATACTCACCGGTAACAAGCCCAACCTCAAGTACTTCCGGGTATTCGGGTGTAAGTGCTTCATTCTCAAGAAGGGTGTTCGTTTGTCTAAATTTGAGGCTAGAGCTTATGAGGGCATATTTGTTGGTTATGCTACAAACTCTCATGCTTACCGTGTCCTCAATAAATCCACGGGACTTATTGAGGAGACGTGTAACGTGGAGTTTGATGAGAATAACGGCTCCCAAGTGGAGCAAAGTGGCACTTGTGATGTAGGTGATGAAATTCCTCCTCAAGCCATAAGAAGAATGGGTGTTGGTTTCATCCTACCCATTGAGGAACCCCTTGTGGCCGAAGGAGAAGGACAATGCTCCACTCAAGTGGAGCCATCACCAACCCAAGGCCCACACGCTTTCGAAGAACAAAGTGAAGGCCCTCAACCTCATGAACAAGACCAAGGGCAACATCATACTCAAGACGGTGTTGACACACCAAGTGATGCCCAAGGTCAAGTACTCACCCTCGAGCAAGTTCAAGACCAAGAACAAGTTCATGACGACACTCAAGATGATCAAGTAACCGCTCCTCAACTCACTACCGAGGAGGAATTAGAGCGTCGTGCCGCCAAGGTTGCTTCCAAGCTCTCCACCAAGGACCATCTCATGACAAATGTGATTGGAAGCTTAAGAAAGGGGGTAAGCACTCGTAGACAATTAGCAAATTATTGTGAGCATCACGCGTTTGTCTCTTGTGTGGAACCCCACAAGGTTTATGAGGCGCTAGAAGATCCGGATTGGCTTAATGCCATGCATGAAGAACTCAACAACTTCGAGCGCAACAAAGTGTGGAGATTGGTGCCAAGGCCAATGGGGACCCACAATGTTATTGGAACCAAGTGGATATTCAAGAACAAGCAAGATGCCCATGGGATTATCATTCGCAACAAGGCTCGTTTGGTAGCACAAGGCTACTCCCAAGTCGAGGGTATCGACTACGGTGAAACCTTTGCTCCCGTTGCTCATCTTGAATCCATTCGCATGTTGATTGCATATGCTTCTCATCATAACTTTAAGTTACATCAAATGGATGTGAAGAGTGATTTTCTTAATGGTCCCATTAATGAATTAGTGTACGTCAAGCAACCCCCCGGGTTCGAGGATCCCTACTTTCCCGATCATGTGTATCAACTCGATAAGGCACTCTATGGCCTTAAACAAGCCCCACGTGCGTGGTATGACCACCTTACCGAGTTGTTACAAGACTGTGGGTTTGAAGTTGGGGTAATCGACCCCAGTCTTTTTACTAAGAAGGTCAAAGGGGAGTTGTTTGTGTGCCAACTATATGTTGATGATATTATCTTTGGTTCTCCTAACAAAGCCTTCAATGAGGAATTTGCCGCTCTCATGACCTCAAAGTTCGAGATATCCTCCATGGGGGATTTGAAGTTCTTTCTAGGGTTCAAAGTGAAGCAAAGAAGAGAAGGAACCTTCATCAATCAATCCAAATACACTCAAGACATGCTCAAGAGATTCAAGCTAAGTGACGTCAAGCCGGCTTCCACCCCAATGCCCACCAAGTGCCAACTTGACCTTGATCCAAATGGTAAAGTGGTGGATCAAAAGGTATATCGTTCCATGATTGGCTCCTTGCTTTACCTTTGTGCATCTAGACCGGACATCATGTTGAGTGTGGGAATTTGTGCACGGTTTCAAGCCGCACCTAAGGAAAGTCACCATGTGGCGGTCAAACGAATCTTTCGATATTTGGCTCATACCCCAAACTTTGGCCTATGGTACCCAAGAGGATCAAACTTCAAGCTTGTAGGGTACTCGGATTCCGATTGGGCGGGAGACAAAGTGGATAGGAAGTCCACTTCCGGAGGATGCCAATTCCTTGGTTGCTCTTTGGTAAGTTGGTCTTCCAAAAAGCAAAGTTGTGTGTCTCTCTCGTCCACCGAAGCAGAGTATGTTGCGGCCGGTAGTTGTTGTGCACAACTCTTGTGGATGAGGCAAACTTTGAAGGATTACGGTGTCACTTGTGATAAAGTGCCTCTTTGGTGTGACAACGAAAGTGCCATCAAGATTTCTCTCAACCCGGTGCAACACTTCAAGACGAAGCATATTGAGATTCGGTATCACTTCATCCGGGATCACATTAGGTGAGGAGAGATCGAGCTCAACTATGTCAACACTCATGACAACCTTGCAGATATTTTCACGAAGCCCTTGGATGAAGCAAGATTTCACGAGTTAAGGCATGAGCTAAATATCATTGATTCGAGCAATGTTGCTTGAACCCGTGCACACCCTACCTCACTCAATTTGTTGTCTAGTTTAGGTGTAGGCATGGACATAGGGGGAGTGTTGTTCTCTCAATGAACTCTCCCTCCCCCCATTATGCATAAATTGATCAAGTCTTTCACTTTTTGCCATTGTTGATGGCACGTGTGCTTAAAAGACGAGTTTTGGTCATGGGCCCAAGGTTAAAATCTTCGCGGCGCCATACCTCTTGACTCAAACATAGGTGGCTTCGGCCACCGCCCTCTCTTGGCCTCGTGCCGGTGTGCTTCTTTCCACTTTTTCGTTGCAGTTTCTTTTTGAGCTAGGCCTTATGATCTAGTTGTCGCCGTGTGCTGGGGCGGTACTGCCGCTGCTGGCGAGCGGTACTACCGCTGATGAGCGGTACTACCGCTCCCAGCGCGGTACTACCGCTGTGGGGCGGGGGCCATGGGGTTTTTATCGGGGCAGGGGAGGTTTCTTCCTCCCCATACCCATTCGCTCGCCCCCTCGTGCCTCTCTCTCTCCAGCACAGTTCCGGCGCGGAAGGGCTCCGGTGGATCTCCTCCTCCGGGGCATTCCTCTCCATTTCCTTCGGTGGAGTCGATCCCCACCTCGTCCTCTTGCCATGGATGCCGGTATTGCCCCCGTTCCTTCTCTCTTTTGGTCTTGTGTTTAGATCTTGTGCTTTAGGGGCAATGTTGGTTGCATCTCTAGATTTTTGGCTAAATCTAGGCTTGAGTTGGTTGGAGTAGGCAACTAGATCATCGAGATTGTTGTTTGGTAGGATTATGTTTGAATTTGGTAGGCCGGTAGTACCGGATCTGTCCACGGTAGTAGCAAGCCACTGTTTCACCGCCTCGCGCTTTGAAACTGCTGTGCATCCGCCTCAAGCCGTACTACCGCTCTCTTTGGAGCGGTACTACCGCTTGACCTCGCGCGGTACTACCGCTCCCCTTGGGGCGGTACTACCGCTCGGGGCGGTACTACCGCGGGTAGGTCACGGTACTACCTCTGCATGCCAACTTCCATCATTCTCCTACATTTCCTTTGTTGTGTTTGTTGGCTTATGCTCGTCTCTTCTGTTTGTTTTGCGTCTTTTGTGTGCTTGGCTCCAGGTGATGACACTTCTGAGCAGCAAGGTCGCCGTATCAACCCTGGACGTGCCACCTCCAAGCGTTACCGGACCTCAGAGCCTGCCGGTGTTTCTTCAAGCACTCAACCGCCTCCAGCGAATGTTTCAGCAAGTGTTCCTCCCCCTCCTCAGCACCAGAAGCGAGCCGCCAACAAGCCAAAAGGGAAGACTGTGACTGAGATGAACAACAAGGAGTTCTGGGAGAAGCGTCGTCGCAACCCCTATACGGTGGACCAAGAACCCACTTTGATCAACCGCCCGTTCTGGAACCGTTTTCAGTTTGCCATCTATTTTGATGTGATCAAGGCCAAGAAGAATCTTTTTGTTGATGTTCGCTCTATTGACATTGATGCCATGGAGAAGGATCCAGAGTACTTTGGGGAAGCCCTTCAGATGTGCACTCAGCTGAACATTCTCAGGATCATGCAGTTCAACAAGGATTTTGATGCGGATTTGTTGGCTCAGTTCTTTGCCACCGTTCACCTTGGAACAGATGGCGACCGGACCCTGACTTGGATGACCAATGGCAAGCTGCTTTCTATCAAGTGGCAGGCGTTCATGGAGTTGCTTGATGTGGTGGATAACGGGCTTGAGACTCCTGTCGGTTTCCGTCCTCACCGCAATGTTACCTCCACCCATAAGCAAGCCCTTTGGCCCTACTGCACTGTCAAGATCCACCCTGTCACTGAGAAGAAGACCTACGAGCTGTGTCCATATCTGGACATTCTTCATCGCATTTTCCGTGAGACTCTTTTCCCTCGCATTGGGAATCTGGATCAGGTTCACTCCTACCTCGTGGACATGCTCCTTTTCTGTCAGCATGAGAAGGAAGCCAACACTGGAGAGAGCCTGGATATCTCTCATGTCATGTGGTCTGAACTTGTCTCCGCCGTGTCTGAGCGCAAGTGTCCTATCTATGGTCCCTTCATCATGAGGCTCATTGAGAGGGCCTGGGCACAGACCTACCCCAGAGTGCTGCTAGAGACTGGAGATTTAGTTTCCCATGAGGTCAAGCGTCTGAGGAAGAAGGACAACTGGACTGCACCTCACACAGGGGGTCCTTCTGCTGCTACTGCTGCCACAGGGGGCCCGTCTGCCGCTGCAACTGCCATGGACACTGGGGGTGAGGATGCTCCTGCTGGCCATGATGAGGACCTTGGCCACTCCAGTGCAGAACCATCATGGGCCCAGAAACTCAAGCGCAAGATGAAGAAGCTCTTCTGCCTGGAGTCCCATGGTCAGTATATGACTCATGTGGCGGAGAAGAATGCCAGGTCGCGCCACAAGGAGATCATGCGCCAGCTGGGCGCCACAGTTGTCAGTGGATCTGAGGGACAAATCACTGAAGAGGAGGACTGGATTCATCAGAACTGCCACTGGACCGACTCCGATGCTGAGCAGTTCTCTCCCCACGATGCAGATGCAGAGATGTGATGGTCACCTGGAGTCGTAGTGTCTCTCTCGACCTTTTTGGTGTCTCGCTGCCAAAGGGGGAGAGAGTGTAGGGATTTGATTTGCTCGTTTCGCTTCTTGTGTCGTGCTTTGCTTTTAGTCTTGTGCGTTTCCCTTGGTTTGGTTTGTTGTGAGACCTAAGTTCCCGTCATATGGTGTAAGACATATGCTACCTTAGTTATCTTATCTATGTTTATGCACCTCGGTATCTTATAGCTTGCTTATCCTATCATATATGTTGTTCTCATGTATCTTACTTAGGTTGTTTGGTCTCTAAAATATAGGGGGAGTTGTGATCCTAGTGTGTGTGCCATTCAGTCCTTAGTACTCATCTAGTTTGCACACATCTAGGGGGAGCCTATCTATATTTTAGAGGCGTGAGCTCTCTTGCATTCTTTGTCATTACTCTTTTTTTGTGCAAATCCTGTATTGTCATCAATCCACCAAAAAGGGGGAGATTGTAAGGGCTTATTTATCCCTACGGTGTTTTGGTGATTGATGACAATGCATTTGCGGACTAATCATGTGCTTTGAGTGCTTTCAGATATTCATTCTTCGGCACGGAACGATTATTTCCCCTCGGCGCTCTACTCAAGACGGTGTAGTCTATTCCGTGACTTTGTTGGTGGACTAAGTTTCGTAGTAGTCACCGTACTATCAAGAGGGGGTCCGCTTCGGTATGGCTTGGGTGGAATCAACACATACACGTTCTCATCACACCCTCCGTTTCTTTCCGCACCTATGGGGCCTTTCTTTTCTTCCTTCTTCTGCTTGTCCAGGACCCAGCGGTAGTACCGCGGTCCACAGCGGTAGTACGGCTGAGACTCACTAAGCGGCAGTACCGCTCCCCAGAGCGGTAGTACCGCTCCCCGGAACGGTAGTACCGCTTGGTGGCCTCAGCAGCAGTACCTCTGCGGTTCCGTGCTCCTACCGTCCTGTCACTGCGTTCGTAGCGGTAGTACCGCTCCTCGGAGCGGTAGTACCGCTTGCTGGGCTCAGCCGCAGTACCGTTGTGGCTTTGTGCTCCTTCTGCTTCGATTCGTACGCACATTTTCTCGTGTCGGGTTTTGCGGTACTAGCTGCGGCAGTAGTGGCGGTAGTGCTGCTTGTGAGCGGTAGTACCGCTCTGCCTCCGCGGTAGTACCGCCCTGGGCCCAGCCCCAGCCCTTCTCTTCTGGCGCGGCAGTACCGCTGAGGGGGAGCGGTAGTACCGCTTAGGGGCGGCAGTACCGCTCTGCCTCCGCGGCAGTACCGCGCTCTGCGGGGCTGAGTGGGGGGTAACGGTTGACTTGTTTCCCCCACTATAAAAGGGCTCCTTCTCCTCCCTCTTTGACTTACCTCTTCCCCCAACCTTCATTATTGCCCAAGCACCATTTATTGCTCAAGCTCCATTGAATACCCCAAGCTTCCTTTTTGCCCGATCTATCTCCCTAGCCAATCAAACTCGTTGATTTGCTCGGGAGTGGTTGAGAAGGCTCCGATCTACACTTCCACCAAGGGATTTTTGATTCCCCCATTCATCCTTAGTGGATCTTGTTACTCTTGGGTGTTTGAGCACCCTAGACGGTTGAGGTCGCCTCGGAGCCATATTCCATTGTGGTGAAGCTTCGTTGTCTTGTTGGGAGCCTCCGATTAAGTTGTGGAGTTAGCCCCAACCTTGTTTGTAAAGGTTCGGTCGCCGCCTTCAAGGGCACCAATAGTGGAATCACGGCATCTCGCATTGTGTGAGGGCGTGAGGAGAATACGGTGGCCCTAGTGGCTTCTTGGGGAGCAGTGTGCCTCCACACCGCTCCAACGGAGACGTACTTCCCTTCAAAAGGAAGGAACTTCGGTAACACATCCTCGTCTTCACCGGATCCACTCTTGGTTATCTCTTACCTTTACTTGTGCAAGCTCTTTAGTGTTTATTCCCTTGCTTGCTTGTGTGCTTGTTGTTGTTGCATCATATAGGTTGCTCACCTAGTTGCACATCTAGACAACCTACTTTGATGCAAAGATTAATTTGGTAAAGAAAAGCTAAAAATTGGTAGTTGCCTATTCACCCCCCCCCCCTCTAGTCAACCATATCGATCCTTTCACCCAAGTCGCCATTGGGTGGTATTAGGATCTTTTATTCGTTGTCTATGCTCTGGGACTCTGAACTCTCTCCTATTCGGGTTTAATGAATTTACTAAAAATCTAACTTAGGTTCTCAAAAATACTTTCTCCCGGAGAACCTCCTTCAGTCCAGATGATCACCGGCTGCACTAGAAGATTTCGAAGATACTCTCCGATATTCTGGCGAGACCTTGTGCCTGTTGCTTTTGCAATTCCCTTCTATCGATAAACCTCTATGGATAACCACGTACACGTGCCATTCATATAATTATTCCTCATTGATCTTGTTATTACAAGATGCCCCAAAATTCTCTCTATTGTTCCGAGAATACTTTGTGCCTACTGCCTTGCATTTCTTTGCCACATGAATACCACTATGGGTAATTTCTAGCACTCACCGGATATTTGCTCATCCCCAGTTGGTTCATGTATTTCACAAAAGTCTTCAAAATACTATTTGAACTTCCGAAAATCCTGAGTAGCCTATTACTCTTGAAGTTCTTACTTGCTTGCATTATGGTTAATCCCATAAGTCTATAATTTTATTGCCATCCCTTGTCATTATCATTTTGAGTCCGTTGATTCAAAATGTTGTGAATGCTCGCCATCCTCAATCAGATCCAATGATTCATCCTTCCGGCTCACACGTCATTTTAAGCATGAGCTGGTTATCGACTAATCAAATTGTCATCGATTGTACCCCTAAGTCTATTCGACTGATCCATTCTTAATGAGAGCGTTGGCTTTTGATCCCTTGATTTGGAAATGATAATTCCTTTGTATTTGAGATTTGAAATAGTCAGTTGTTTATATAATCTGATGCCCTTTCATTCCATCTTCCTCAGATAGAGTATCGATACTCGCATCAGCTCCATTGTAGACCATAGGACCCCTTGTTGGATTATTATCCAGCAGTGTCCTTCCTATTCAATAACCTTGTGAGCCTTTCCATGGGTATATGATACCTTTGGTAAATTGTATCCTCTGTTTTGCTAACCATGCTATACTTTCGAGCTTGTGATATTTACTCTTGAAACTTGTGGTATATGTTTCTAAGAAACCCCGATGGGTTGAACCTATACAACCTTCTCTAAAACCGTGTGAACTCGAAAGTTTTCATGAGTCATACACTTCTGGTATTTTGCCAGATGAAATTTCAACACTACAACTTCTTCGAAAGTGAGAAGTGAATGAAAGGTTATGCATTGGAGAAGTGGGAGTTGACCTTGAACTTTGTGTTCATGCCCATGGACACGATGTAGATCTTATCGTTAAAGCTTCTCTTAAATTAAATTATTCCTTTGGTATAAGTTCATCTATATCTGGGATCTGACCTTTTGCAATCGTAGTTCCGACCATGTTCTCCTTTAAATACCATTTCGCGTGCAAGTTTAAGCGCTTGTCTTCTGTAGAGCAATACCCCAGTCCAACTTCTACTTTGATCTGTCATCGAGTATTACCCCCTCTGGTATCTCGAGATTATCACGAAACTGCATAACTTCTTATGAGTTCTTCTTCAAGTATTATTTGACTTTCGCTGCATCATCATTTGACTTGATGTCATCGACAACCGATTACATCTTCATGAAATTTCTCGACAAATGTGTCGTGGTCATCATCAACATCCTGAGCTCTTCCAAGATATATATCGAATTCTTGATGAGAAATACCATCCTCGCCCCTCAATGGTTTGTGTTATCACCGACCACTTTATTGCCTTCCATTCAACACAAACTTATTCGTGTTTTGTGTTATACCTTGAGATCCTTGCTATCCAGCATTTGTTCTTCTTTACCTTGGAATGTTACCACCTTTTATGTCAAGAATGTCGTGGTAATTTTACCACCTCTTGAGAATTCTTGATATAGTAATATCTCTCGCCTTTTGCGTTCATTTCTTGGTCTCCGTGTTGTTTCTAACCGGAATACCGACAAATCGTCTGTGATGTGCAAATTCTAAACTTCTAGCAACCATATTGCTTTGAAGTTATTGGTCTACAGTTTCCTTCTAAGTCTATTGCTTATTGAATCATCATTCAAACATTGATCGTGCTACCTAGTCCAGATTCCTGGGTGCACCCTTCTATCATTGTTCAGCAGTGTATGTTTCCCTCGAGCATACATCATTATATCATTTGATCCGACAAATGATATTTCATTGTTCACATAATTGTGGAAATCAATCCTTTGGGAATCTCGATGATTTGTTGCTGAGCCTATCAGCCACCTCCTCATCCTCTCCTTGGTTTACTGATGAACTCTTGTTTCAGAACCCACTTCCATTGTTCATTTCCCGAGAATCTTATGATGTCTTCTCGTCAATTTGTGTTGCACCTTTTCTTCTCAGACATCCTGAGTCTGATGTATCCTGACACCAATCAGATCTGAATCTCGGTCAGGTATGATGGTTGGAACATATTTCCAAGAGTTATAACATTGGTCTTTAACCCGATAAGGTGATTTCATCCTAACACACCTGCCCGGAGGGCCTATTCTTATAGTTTCCTTTCTAGCAAGGTTAGTCATTCTTCCATGAGTAATTTGTAAAACTTGTGTATCCTGTCAATGATATCTCGAAGATTGTTTGTGGTACTGCGATTTTCAACAAGAACATTTGAAGCCCAGTGCTAAATGTTTCCTGCTCAATTACCCAAACACCATTGTATGGGTAATGTCATGAAATTTCTCTCCCCTTACCTAAAGAGTTTTCTACATTATATCCTGTCATGGATATCATACTCTGCTTGTCCTTGGGAAGGATATACCCTTGAAATATGTGTTTAAACACATTTTCCTTTCCATTGTTCTGTTTTAAACCTGATAATCACTTTTTCCTTTCCATTGGGTTGTTTAAACCTTCTTGTGATCTATATGATCTAAGCAGTAGTTTTCTCCTACTTAGGTAAACACCTCGGTGTACAATTCTGCCAGTAAGACCATGTTACTATTGTTATTGACATTCCGGTAACCGCCTATGGACGAGAACCTTGCCTATTGGCCCGCCTCGTTCAACGAGCAGGAAAAGGGTTCTCTTCGTCCCTCGCCCTTGGTACCGAAGTTGTTGCCGACATAACCGACAGACTATCCTCTGACAGGCCTTGCTTACATGATCGGGCAAGATGTCACCGCCCTTCCTACTTTTAACCCACATGGTGGGCCCATAACCCACAGTTCTACAGGATCGAAACCTGACTCTTCTATACACCCTGTTGCCAAAGTTATTCCTAGAGCTTGACTTCGTATGTAGTTCACGGGCCACCTGCCTAGTGATCTATTCTGGTATCAGACGCAATACTTATGCCCATTGCTCTGAATCCCTTTCACACTTTGTTTCAGGCACCGAACGATTGCCTACCCGCTCAAAACTTCTCATGATACCTTCTTACTTTGCTCTCGATATTTTCGTAAGTTTCAATTCGAGAGTTACTTCCGCCACCTTCCTCGATGTTATCGACCAGATAGTCTACCTTGTAGAGGTCAGTTCTCCCGGAATGTCCACCCTTTATTCTTTAGTAAGTACGACGGAGTCCTGTAGAAAGGACACCGACTTCATCATGATGACCTGAAGTAGAGAAACGAAGATATCAACGTAATGGATCGACCTCTTCGAGAAGAGCAACCAAGACCGAGAAGATCCGTTAGAATTTCACAACCACACATTTCCCCCTTACACCACCTCTTAAAATCTCGGGACGAGATTTCTTGTAGTGGAGGAGAATTGTGACGCCTGGGTAATCAAGCTACAGTAAACCTCTGTTAATGATGCCACGTCACCACGATTACTATTGCTAAACTCACGTTGGTTCGAAACCGATTCAAAATCAAGTCAAACAATAAAGGTTTTCAAATATTAAAACTAAAATGTTCGCAAAGTGCCAAATAATTCATAAGTACTATTGGTGGGTAAACCAAGTCTTTATAAAAAATTAAATGCACTAAACTAAATAAAACAGTAGCAAAAACAATTAGATAAATGCCTTTTATTAATTATAAAATATTAAACCATTTTATTTGAGGTTAAACTTTTTGTGTCAGTGGTATAATTAATAAAACTAAATTAGGTACTACTAAAATATTTTACAAAACTAAAATAGATTGAAGAATGAAATAAAACAGCAAAAGAAAAACAAAGAAAAGCCCCCTCGTCCAACTGGGCTTTAGCCCAGTCGACCGGCCCACCGACGCCGGCCCACCCCACTCCCCTTATCCCCCTCACCGAAACCCTAGCCCGATCCCACTCCCCACTTCCCCCCACGATCCCCTTCTCTCACCCGCCTGGATCGGGATTGAGGCGACCTCGCCTCGTCCCCATCGCCCATCGCCCCTGGCGCATGCCCCCCCATCGCCCCGCTCCTCCCGACATGTTCGCCTCCTCCATCACCCATCTGGATCGAGGGAACGACCCGCTGACGCCCGCCGCTCGACCTCGACGCCCGCCGCTCGACCTTGACGCCCGTCGGCACCACCACGACGCCACCGTCACCGGCCACCACGCCGGCCTGCCTCCTCGCTTCCTCAACCCTCTCATCGCCGGGAAGTCGTCCCCGTCCTCCGCCACGACAACCGCTGCCATTTTCCCTACAACTCCAGTGAGGACCTCGGTCCTCCTCCCGTGCCCTCACGTCGGCGCTCGCCCCGGTCGTCCTCGCCGTGCGCCCCTCCCCTGTTGGCTTCGAGCCCGCCCGCGCCGCGCGCCGACGCCCGCGCCCCGCCTCATCCCTACCTCCCGCAGCCGCCCTGCACTGCCGTTGCAGCCTCTGCTGCTCCGAAGGCCGCCGACGTTGTCCCACACGCGCCGACCGGCCCCTGCCCGACGCCGCCTTCAGTCGCCTGCTCCAGTCGCCGCGCCACGCACCACCGCGGCCCCTCCCGCTCGTGCCTGCGTCCCTGGCCGCGCGCGCCTTGCGCCGCGCGTGCCCGCCCTCTCGCCGTGCTGCTCCGGCACCCCAAACGGGCTAGCGCCAGCGCCTGTGGCCGACGCCCGCGCCCGTAAGGCCCCAGGGCCTATGACAGGGGGCCCCACCCCAGAACAAATTAAAAAAAAGAAGAAAGAAAAAATGAATGTAAAAATAAATAAATATTAATTAATTAATTAAGTTAATTAATCCTACTTTATTAAACTAACTAAACCTGATTAGATTAACCTAACCATTAATTAAACAACCAATGACATGTGGGCCCCCACCCGCAGTTGACCCAGTCAACTGCACAATTGACTGCTGACATCAACATGATGTAATGCTGATGTCATCATTTACTATTCTGAATAATGTTGATTTAAATAATTAAATAAATCCTAAAACTGATTTCAATCTTTTAAAATCATAGAAAATAATCTCTAACTCGGATGGAAAAACTTTGTACATGAAAGTTGCTCAAAACGACGAGACGAATCCGGATACGGAGCCCGTTCGTCTGCCACGCATCCCTAACATAGCGAACACGCAACTTTCCCCCTCCAGCTCCTCTATCCGAAAACACGAAACACCGGGGATATTTTCCCGTATGTTTCCCCCCTTCACCGGTATCACCTCATACCGCGTTAGGGCACCCCTAACACCGCTACTTGCCATGTCATGCATCGCCATGCATTTGTTTGCATTATATTTACTGTTTCTTCCTCCTCTTCTCTCGCTAGACACCAAGACCGACGCCGCTGCTACCCAGTACGACTACGGAGTTGACGACCCCTCTCTCTTGCCGGAGCAACCAGACAAGCCCCCCTTTGATCACCAGATATCGCCTACTCTTCTCTCTACTGCTTGCATTAGAGTAGTGTAGCATGTTACTGCTTTCCGTTAATCCTATTCCGATGCATAGTCTGTCATTGTTGCTCCAGCTGTTGATACCTTACCTGCAATCCTAAATGCTTAGTATAGGATGCTAGTTTATCATCAGTGGCCCTACATTCTTGTCTGTCTGCCATGCTATACTATCGGGCCGTGATCACTTGGGAGGTGGTCATGGGTATATACTTATGCATAATATATGATACTTGTGGTGATTAAAGTCGGGTCGGCTCGTAGGAGTACCCGCGAGTGATTCCGATGTTGGGGGCTGAAGGGGCAGGTGGCTCCATCCCGGTAGAGGTGGGCCTGAGTTCCCGAAGGTCCTCGACTGTTACTTTGTGGCTGAGCGACAGGGCAGGTTGAGACCACCTAGGAGAGAGGTGGGCCTGACCCTGGTCGGCGTCCGTGGTTATTTCAGAATAACACGCTTAACGAGATCTTGGTATTTGATCTGAGTCTGGCTACTGGCCTATACGCACTAACCATCTACGAGGGGACAATTATGGGCACTCGACGTTGTGGTATCAGCCGAAGCCTTCGTAACGTCATCGACTGAGCGGCGCGCGTCGGGGTGAACCGTGTAACGCAACTTCCTTTGTAATGGAGGTTGCTAGGTCTGCTCACCGGTCGCGTACACAACGTGCAGGTGTGCAATGGGCGATGGGCCCAGACCCCTACGCCATAGGATTTAGACCGGCGTGCTGACCTCTCTGTTGTGCCTAGGTAGGGCTGCGACGTGTTGATCTTCCGAGGCCGGGCATGACCCAGGAAAGTGTGTCCAGCCAAATGGGATCGAGCGTGTTGGATTATGTGGTGCACCCCTGCAGGGAAGTTAATCTATTCGAATTGCTGTGATCTTCAGTAACAGGACGACTTGGAGTTGTACCTTGACCTTATGACAACTAGAACCGGATACTTAATAAAACACACCCTTCCAAGTGCCAGATACAACCGGTGATCGCTCTCACGCAGGACGGCGGGGGGAGGATCATCGGTTAGGATTATGCTATGTGATGCTACTTGGTGAACTTACCATCTACTCTCTTCTTCTGCTGCAAGATGGATGTTACCAGAAGCGTAATCTTCGATAAGGACTAGCTATCCCCCTCTTATTCCGGCATTCTGCAGTTCAGTCCACATATGATACCCTTATTCCATTTGATACCATTGCATACATATGTAGTGTAGCTCCTTGCTTGCGAGTACTTTGGATGACTACTCACGATTGCTTTGCTCCCTCTTTTCCCCTTTCTATACCCGATTGCTGCGACCAGACGATGGAGCCCAGGAGCCAGACGCCACTGTCGACGACGACTACTACTACTCGGGAGGTGCCTTCTACTACGTGCAGCCCGCTGACGACGACCAGGAGTAGTTTAGGAGGATCCCAGGCAGGAGGCCTGCGCCTCTTTTGATCTGTATCCCAGTTTGTGCTAGCCGTCTTAAGGCAAACTTGTTTAACTTATGTCTGTACTCAGATATTGTTGCTTCCGCTGACTCGTCTATGATCGAGCTCTTGTATTCGAGCCCTCGAGGCCACTGGCTTGTAATATGATGCTTGTATGACTTATTTTATTTGTAGAGTTGTGTTGTGATATCTTCCCGTGAGTCCCTGATCTTGATCGTACACATTTGCGTGTATGATTAGTGTACGGTCAAATTGGGGGCGTCACAGCCGGCTAACCCTGACGGTGGTGAGAGGGATCGGATCACGGGGAGGCGGCTAGGATTAGGTCGCATGTGACTTTCTCGTGAAGGGTTCACGTGAGAAAATAAACTCACCTTTTAGTATTTTTATTAAAAAAAGAATCACACGAAGTTAGAACACATGGACATGTATGTTCCTAAAAGAACTCAGATTTGTTTAGCTATCTTTTTTTGTTGGTGATGTTCATCTAGGTCTGACTTGAGTTTTCTTTATACGTCTCCCTTTCCCGTAAAATTGAAGCCCTTATCGCAGGTTGCCACCTGTGCCTAGCCGCCTCCGCTCTCTTCGCCACCTCGCCCTTGGGGAAACGCTGCCTTCTCGTTCAAAACCGCTCTCTGCTCCCGACTTCTCCACGGCCTCAACTCATCTGGCAAATTTATTTTTAAACAATGGCAGGTATATTGTTTGGGCTATGGCAAATTTGTTTTGTACACGCCAAGACAATTTTTAAAGCATACATCATCATAAATTATGTTTAGTAAATAATTTTTTCAAAACATGGCAATTTGTTGAACAAAGCCTTGCAAATTCGTTAGGTATACCATGGCAAATTGCTTGAATATTCAATGGCAAACTTATTTTTGTTAGACTTTTTCACACGTTTTCTTTTCAATATTTCTTTTGCCATCATCTTATACTTAACAATGACAACTTAGGTTCAAACATAATTGTTAAGTTTTTTCTTCTATGTGTTTTTAAGTTCTGGTCTTTTTTTATTAGTTTCATAACTGGTCTGACTTGAGTGGGGCGTTTTGGAGCTCGGCCTTCATGGAGGCCGAAATGTTTGAACAATTCAAAATTTGAAATTTTTAGTTCCAAAAAGAATGAAAAAATTGTACAAGTAGGCAAGAATGTGTTGTGTATGTGTGTAAAAGTTCTGAATGAAATGCATTGAAATGCGACATGTACAAAAAAGAAAAATGCATGGACTTTAAGAATGAATAGTATCATGTGCTAAAAAGTCTTATAGTTTTTTTTGCACAACCCTCATTTCAACGTAATTCGCCCTGAAAATTTACACATGAGTGTGTTATGCCTCCATGTATAATAGTAACAACAACAAAGTCTTTAGTCCCAAATAAATTGGGGTAAACTAGACGTAAAACCCATAAGATCTCGCAACCAACTCATGGCTCTGGCACATTGATAGCAAGCTTCCACGCACCCGTGTCCTGCTGTCCATAGCTAGTTCTTTGGTGATATTCCAATCCTTCATGTCTCTCTTAACGAACTCCTTTCATGTCAAATTCGGTCTACCCCGCCCTCTCTTGATAATCTTCGCACACTTTAGCCATCTGCTATGCGCTGGAGCTTCTGGTGCCTTGCGCCGAATATGCCTAAACCATCTCAGACGATGTTGGACAAGCTTCTCTTCAATTGGTGCTATCCCAACTCTATATCGCATATCATCATTCTGGACTCGATCCTTCCTCATGTGGCCACACATCCATCTCAACATATGCATCTCCGTCACACCTAACTGTTGAACATGTCGCCTTTTAGTCGGCCAACACTCAGCGCCATACAACATTGCGGGGCGAACCGCCATCCTGTAGAACTTGCTTATGCCTCCATGTATATCTGTATTTTTTTCAGAATTTTTTGAAACTTAGAAATATGAATTTTGATGCTTTTTTAAAATTGCAAATGGAGGCCTCCATGAAGCTTAGCCTCCAAAAGCAATTTTGAGTGTGACTTTATGTAGTATATTTTTTGTACAAGCATGGCATTTTTGTGTTTTTTTTCAAAAATATGTGGCAATGGCAACTTTTTCCGTGGTGTAGCTTTACATATTTTTGTTTATTTTTTGCCATGCGAGCTTTTACATGGCAAAATTAGCTTGTTGTGGGCGGCAAAATTTACTTGCTTGTATCATACCTCCTCTGTAGCATAATATAAGACGTTTTGATGTTCAATCTAAACTACAAAAACGTCTTATTACTAGTTTTTTAGCCAATTATTATGAGTTAGTAGCTTACAAAGAAAGTACAGTAGCATTTTGTGTGTTTTCTTTTTTTTCCTGTCTTTTTTAAGGGATTCTTTTTTTCCTGTCAGTTCTTATGTGTGTGATTGGGCTGCGAGGCCTAGTAAAGGGCCCTGTCTGGGCTGGTTTCTCGGGTGGTTCTATCAAGGTCTCTCACACAATTTTTGTCATATACCTCTGGAACAGTGTTGAAATCACACGCCACTAAGCAGTTTTTTAAACCAAATGGTTTATCATAGTGTGCTAGCCACCGCTTCATTTCGTATAGCGATAACGCTTTCTCTTTCTTAGCGCTCCACCCCGATCGTTCGCTCGTTGGAAGCCTCCAGGAAAACGATGGCTGGTCATTCCTCATCGTTGTTCGCCACCTGTGCGTCGCCGCCTCCGCTTCCTTCGCCACCTCGCCCTCGGGCAAACGCCGATATCTCAGGTGTTACCATACTCGGGGTGCTCCCTATGCTCCAAGTTTAAAACATCAATTTTAAATGTCTCAAAAATTCTTTAAAAAATATATGAATGTTCAAAAGGATTATGACTACACCCCCAAAAAATTTCAGATCCAAACTTGAAATGTACATTGAGAAACAAAAAAGACAAATTCAGATATGAATAGTGTCAAATGTTGCTTTTGTCTTTTATGACACTATTCATGCTAGATTTCACATTTTTGTTTCTCAATGTGCATTTAGAATTTGGACTTGAAATTTTTAGGAGTTGTAGTCACATTCCTTGTAATCATGCATATTTTTTCCACAATTTTTTAAAACATTTAAAATTAATTTATTTGAAGTTGAAGCATGGGAAGCACCCCAAGAATGGGAGTACTAGATATTTCCCCTCTCCTTCCAAATGTACTCTCGTTTTCTCGTCCAAAGGAACCAAGAGTTCGGGGGATTTTTTTTTCTTTTTTGAGAAAAGGGTTCGGGGTTTGGCTTTGGTGGGGCGAGACGGTGGGTTTCCCGATCTGATTGATTAGTGTTTCGGTTTGGCTGGCGCGGCCGCGCGGGACCGCATGGCCGACCCATCGGCGAGCCCCTCCGGCGACGGCGGGAGCCGCGTTAGCGGCAGCCCCACGGCCGGCGGCATCGGGGAGGAGCGGGACGTGTTCCTGCCCGTCGCCGATATCAGCCGCTCTTGGATCTCTGCTTGGCTTGAACGGGCTTCGTTTTTGGCGGCTGACGCGTCGGTGCTTTGCATGGAGAGCGGCGAGAGCGACAGATGCAAGAGGGCGAGGCGGGAGGCCACGGCCGGCGACGACCTGCTGCCCGAGATGGCGAAGCAGGGGTTTCAGGCCCACCCGCACAAGAACAGATCGGTGCGTATACTGGTTTGATGGATGTTTGGGTAAAATCATACGTAATTCGGTGGATTCTGAGATGATAAGGGGGGAATGGATTGATTTGCTAACCTGGTCTGATTGGCTTATCATCGATTGCAAAGCTTAAATAACCACTCCTGCATCGCATAAACCTTCGTCTGTCTTTTGTTAAAGCTTTCTCATGGTGCAAATTTCAAGCTCTTGCTGAATTTGGGCATCCTTGTTATCCCCATGACGCACCTCATTTCTTAGGAGCTCCCTTGCACAATGGAAGTGGTGGAGCCAAGCCCCTTGCCTGTGTCTGATGTGAGGGATTGGTCTGAGCTCCCACTCGATGCGCTTTCTGCAATCTTCATGAAGCTTGGGACCATCGAGATTCTGATGCGCGCAGAACTTGTGTGCCGCTCATGGCGCATAACAGCCAAGTCCCCCGAGTTGTGGCGTTTCGTGGACATGACGCGCCACAAGGTGGTTTTCTCAAAGGCAGAAAATGTCTTGTGCGAAATGGCAAAGGTGGCTATAGATCGCTCCGAGGGACGGATGGAATCGTTCTGGGCTCAGAAGTTTGTCACTAGCCAACTCCTGAACTACATTGCAAGCAGGTATTGACCTTTGCATTATTGAATTTCAGCACTTGGTCTCTTGCTCTGTATGTATCAAACTTAGCAGCCTTTTAGCACTTACACACTGTTTGCGGTATTTACCTCCACCTAACAGATTAATAAGTTGGTCGCAAGATGTGAATTTAATTTAGGAAATAAACTGATATCAAATCAGGTCAATGCATTTTATGCTTTTTATGATGTATTATTGTGACATATGTCTAATTGTGTTATCTTCAAGGTGTTCAAAGGACACTCCAATTGCATTAGTTCAGTGGTTTGCAAACTAAAACAAAATTGCACATCTATATGGTTATATTTATCTCTACAATTAGGCAGACATATTTAGGACAGGTCAGTTAGAGCCAAAATAGTTGGCTTGAGATACTGAAACTGGTAGGTCATCTCCCACGCTAATCCGCAAATCGCCCGCAAATGTCCGGACACTTTCAGGCCTCCAGCGCCGCTCACCAAATTGGGCTTGTCCGGATGTCCGAAATCCCTACAGCAGCCACAAATCGGGGGCGTTCTGGGGGTGTGCGGACGTGGGCGTTCGACAACCTGAACACACCCTAAAACCAGTGGCGAATCTACAGGGCAGGCTTTAGCAGGCTCGAGCCTGCCCTCCAGCGCTGCCAATTCTTTTTTTTTTCTACTACACTTAAGGCCCAGCCCAGCCAAACGCCCCCACACCACTTGTTCGCTGGCTCGCTCGCACGAGGCCGTTGCTGCTTTCCATCGTCCCAGAGAGCACACACGAGGCTGCTACCATTACTATATTATTATAGTTCAAACTATGGCAATTTTGCTAAAGTCTAACATTTGATAAGTTTCAAATAATTCCAAAAATTACAGTAAATACTATGTGTGCCCAGTAGTATCTGGGAAATTCTGAGGTAATTTGGGTTGCAAGATTTTGAGATATTGGCTATTTTGCTAAACATAACCAATTTTCGGTTCAAAATTTTATATTTTGAAAAAAATCTGAAACAATTCTAGTGCATAGTACATGTTTTCAGTAGTATTGCAAATTTTGACCTTCTTTGAAAAAAAGAATTGAGAGTTAATGTTTTTTTTTCACACCGTTACTTTGAGCCCGCCCTCAATTTTCTTCCAAGATTCGCCACTGCCTAAAACCACTCCTCTAGAACCCTCAGCACTGATGCCGCTCTCAGCGGCTCGTGGCCTACCCGCATTCACGCCAACACGCTGCCCGAGAAGCCTTTCTCCCGCTCTTAAAACCGATCGGCCTTTCCCCAAACCCTATCCTCTCACCCACTCCTCTTCCCCTCCCAAAGCCGTGCATACCACACCTCCATCACTGGCCGCCGGGCAAGAAAACCGAGGAGGAGAAGGAGCGCAGCCCGGCATGGTGGCTGTCGACGGCTACCGCTCGGACCAGCCTCCGGCACTCCAGGACTCTGGATCCGGGGGGAGCTCCAGATCCAATTCACGACGTCACCCCCTTTTGGCAGTCCGTCTTCATTGACCGCTGCGTCCACCATGAAGGAGAAGCCGGTCAACGACATTGATGGGGCAATCGAGACGGAGGACTCCGAGGAGGAGAAGCCGCTGCTGCCCGCCCTAGTGGTGGCGACGGACACCGAGTTACAGCAGAACATGCAGCACCGCTGTACATTTGGGGGCGTCCGTTTGATGAATAGTGTTGGAGATGCCCATTGCCCTTATTAGATATTTACGGCTCATTGTTCTGTGATATTTTAGGACAGGTCGTTTATTGCCAAATTAGATATTTACGTTCCAGCAGCACATGGGACAGGTCGTTTATTTGATATTTATCATATGGTACATGTGTCCAACCACTTTGCTTTAAAGAGAAAATACATTTACTGTTTAAACTTGTAATACAGTCTTATCGTACTTGTCTGATTTTGCTCTGTTCATGTGATATCCTGTCTATTTTTATACTTCTCTGTTCTCTCTGCAGATGCAACTCATTGAAGAGCATTCGGCTCATTGCCTCCCAATACTTTTGGGACGACGGAGTAACTAAGCTTGCGGCTAGATGTCCAATGCTAGAAGAGATAGAGTACTCTGGTCAGAAGCTGTCGTGGCCATTTTTCAAGCGGATCGGTGCTGCTCGCCCAGAGCTGAAACGTTTAAGAGTCCGTTTGCCTTGGGTCGACGAGGAGGAAGAGGAGGAGCTTTATGAGGCCTGGGAGGCGAGACAGAACGAGGAGGCCTTCGCCATAGCAGAGAGCTTGCAGGAGTTGCAGCTCCTTCAGATGGCAGGCTACGGCCTGACTGAAAAGGGGGTGTACGCCATTCTTGAAGGCTGCCCCCACCTCGAATTCCTTGACCTTAGAGAATGCGGCAACCTTGAAGTTGACGACGAATTCCGAGCTCGCTGTGCCGATATCAGGCATGCCGGTTTGCCAGGAGTGGTGGGGTCTCCGCCTCACCTTCAGTGCCCAGATCTCCATACCATCGAGGAGAACGAAGGCGAAGTGATAGAGCAATCTGATCTCTATGCTTGCTCTCCGCACAACGAGGCAGCAATGGACGGCGATGGCTACGGCCAGTGCTATTGTCATGGCTGCGGCGAGTACTATTGCGAATACTACTGCGATTGCTACTGCGAGTACTCCCTGCTCCCCTGGGATGATTACTGCTGAGATGACACACCTCTCTTGCGCAACGTGACCTACTCCAAGGACGATCCCAGATACTACTGGGAGCTGTGACAGATGCAACTAGCTAGCTGTGCCATGTTCGGTAGTCCAAGTCACTGTCTTGGGGTTTTAGATTTTGAAGAGTTTGTGTGTATCCCTGCAGGAGGGCTTCTGATGTACTTCCTTCATTCCTAAATGTAAGTCTTTTTAAAGATTTCACTACAAACTACATACGGATGTATATAAACATATTTTAGAGTATAGATTCACTCATTTTGCTTCGTATATAGTCCATAGTGAAATCTTTAAAAAGACTTATACTCCCTCTATCCGAAAATGCTTGTCGTCAAAATGAATAAAAGGAGATGTATCTAGACATATTTTAGTTTTAGATACACCCCTTCTTATTCATTTTGGTGACAAGTATTTTTGGATGGAAAGAGTATTTATGAATGGAGGGAGTACAAACAAGCCAATGGTGCTTTTGAACTATCTGCCTATAGTGTGTATTTTAATAGTTGCAACTGTCTAGTAGTAGTACTACTAGGTATCATCCACTAACTGAGATGCGCATATAAGTGTTAGAGCATCTTCAGTGGATGGTGTAAATTTAGACGTGTATATCTCCATATACACGTTTATATACACCTTGCTAAATTATACACCTTCTAGTTTTTCAGTGGAACGTGTAAATTAAGACGTGTATATTCTAACGGCTATATTTTCGAACGGCTATATTTCCAATGGCTATATTTCCAACGGCCATATTTCCGATCTATATAAGCCACCCCTACCACCTCTCTTCCAACACATTTCTACCTGTGACTTCTCTTCTCACCTAGATTTCTCTATCGTTTCTCACGCAACACAATGAACACATCCACTTGGGACATGAGTTCTTCGTCATCTTCATCTAGCGACGATGAACTCATACTTGCAGCATTCACCAAGCGCGAGGAGGAAGAGAGGAAGAACACTCGACGCCATGGCGGTTCCAAACATGGACGTCAGTCAATCGATCGAGGAAGAGATGCCGGATTCCTTCGTCTGTGGGACGACTACTTCAAAGAGGTTCCTCGCTTTCCCGGACATTTGTTTCGACGAAGGTTCGTAATTAGTACAATTCTCTGCTTTGGTCCTTTTTTCATTTCCATGTCTCATTTACTTTTTATGCACAGATTTAGGATGTCGCGTACTTTGTTCAACCGCATAGCTGATGGTATACTTGAGCATGACTATGATGGTTTTTTTACACAAAAAAGAAGTGCTTCTGGAGCTCTTGGGTTTCATCCTTTGTAAAAGATAACCGCGGCAATGCGTATGCTAACATATGGAATAGCAGCCGATGGTGTCGATGAGTACATCCGGTCCGCTGAGTCTACTAATTTAGAGTCTTGCAAGAAATTTGTGATCAAAGTTTGTGAAGTTTTTGGGGAAAAGTATCTGAGATCTTCAAATGAAGAAGACATTGCTAGGTTACTTGCAATAGGGGAGGCAAGAGAATTTCCCGGTATGTTAGGGAGCATAGATTGCATGCACTGGGGGTGGAAAAATTGCCCCAAAAAATGGCATGGCATGTTTAAAGGCCATGTGAGCGAGCCCACTATGATCTTGGAAGCAGTTGCTTCACAAGATCTTTGGATTTGGCATGCTTATTTTGGTTTACCAGGGTCTTTGAATGATATAAATGTTCTTCAACGTTCTCCTGTTTTTACAAAGCTAGTCGAAGGCCAAACTCCTCCAGTGAATTATAGCATCAATGGCCATCAGTACACAATGGGGTATTACCTTGCAGATGGTATCTATCCACGGTGGGCAACATTTGTGAAGAGCATACCAGCTCCAACTAGCAGAAAGCATAAAACTTTTGCCAAGAAGTAAGAGGGGGCTAGGAAAGATGTGGAACGAGCCTTTGGAGTTCTGCAATCCCGTTTTGCCATTGTTCGTGGACCTGCTAAAGGATGGAAACATAAAGAAATCACTGATGTCATGAAAGCTTGTGTCATAATGCACAATATGATAGTTGAAGAGGAGCGACAAACTGGTCGGCAAAGCTGCACTTTTGAGGCAATGGGAGAAAGAGTCACAGTCTCTCGTACTCATGCGGAAGAACTGAGCTCTTTTATTCAAATGACTCACCGGATTAGAAATTTTGATGAACATGATCAGCTTAAACTTGATCTAATCGACCATGTGTGGCAAAAGTTTGGAAACGAGTGATATCCTAGCTATAAGTTTGTAATCCATTTCTTTTCATCTAGTTTTAATTTATGCAATGAGTGATGTAATCCATGTCTTTGTAATGCAGCTATTAAAAAAAATTATGCAATGAGTGATGTAATCCATGTCCTCAACTAGCAGAAAGCAGTAAATAGTTTTTACAACTACAACATATAGCTCACATTACCCTAGGCCGCGAGCAGGGATCTCCTTCTACTTATCTTGGTAGAACTGCTTTTGCACATCAGTCATACCACTAGTGTCGACGAGCATGATCCTCTCATCTAATTCAAATTGTCTCCGTGCATCCTCCCTCTCATTTCGTGCATCTTCATTCTTTTTGAGTGCAATCTCCTCTTTTCGCAATTTCAATTGTTGTGCGTAGCGAGCATTTCTTGCTGCCTCTTTGATCTCATCCTTCTCTAGCTTTGCTGCCCACACAGTTTCTAATGACAACTTGCAAGCACTATCATCAGCTTTACCTCTCTTATCCTTCTTCACACCATCAGGTCTTTTCTCATATTCAAGAGCATCAGTGCGTATCGAGGTAGCATCAGTACGTACCGAGGATGCATCAGCCGGATCGTTGGTGGCTGTGCCCGGACTTGCATCAATGGTATTCTTTTGTTTCTTAAGAGAAGTTTCAACTTCTCTTGTCTGCCACTTTGGATACTTCGAAAACTCTACATAGCAATGCATCAGTGTGAAAGGCTTTTTTTTAAGATCCATTTCCTTGAACAAGATGTGTGCATCGTTTGTCTGCACATATAAATATGTTGTTAAAATAAGCACACCACATATAGAATATTGCACATCACATATAGAATTACAAGAAAGACGCATACCTTTTCTTCTATAGTCCTTTCACTTTCTTGCCTATTTAAAATCTGCTGAAGGCAACCACAAAATTTAAAGGTCTCTCTGTTAATCGTTGTGTAACGGCAATTGATTGCATTAGCATTATGCTCCGGCCATGGTGATTCTTTGTGTGTGTTGTAGTACTCTGAAATTCTATCCCAATAAGCATCTCGGTTTTGATTTGTCCCAACAATATCCAAACTTGTATTTGCCCATGCTACTATGAGAACCTTGTCCTCATCACTAGACGAATTTTTTCCTTTGTTGGATTTTCCTTTTTCTGTTATTGCAGAATGATGCTGAGTTGATGGAGTTGCCTGCTCTCCAATTGGACTATCTGGTTGTGTTTGTGTGTAACCAGAACCAATGCTGTCCAAGAAGCTTTGGTCACAATCCATCTGCAAGCAAACAATGCACAGCTATTTTAGACCACAATCTGACATCAAATTGACATGGCTAAGCAACAATTTACAGTAGACAAATACCAAATATCAACACCAGATGGAGAAAGCATTGCAATTTCCTGCTTTTCCCCACCCACTTGGCCTCACTGCTTCGATACTGACGCTGCCTCTTCCCTGCCCGTCGACCTCACTGCTCTCCCAAGGCCGCAGGCAGCCGGCCTCCCCAGCCCGCCCGTCGACCTCCTACCTCTTCCCAGGCCACAGCTAGCGCCGCCCGCACCCACACTCCGCCGCCCGCATCCCGCACCCCGCCGCCCGCACAGCGCCGCCCGCATCCCGCACCCCGCCGCCCGCATCCCGCACCCCGCCGCCCGCACAGCGCAGCCTGCCGCCCGCATCTCGCACCACGCCGCCCGCAGCTAGCGCCGCCCGCCGCCCGCATAGCCACCCCATGGGTCCGACCTCCCGCCGCCGCCAGATCTAGCCGCAGGGCGTGCGGCCCCCCGTCCACGCCCTCCCGCTCGTGAGCAAGGCCGGAGAGGAAGAAATTGTTACCTTGGGCGACGGCTGGAGAAGAAACGCGACGGCGACCTGGGGGCGAGCTCCTTCGATCCTTCCTCTGGGCGGGCGCGGGACGAAGCGGCGGTCTCCTTTTCGCGAGCTCACGAGCATGGCTTGCTCGTGTATATTTCCACGCCTCGTACCGTCGTGGCCTGGGCGTGGATGTTTACACGCCCTTTTACACGAGTCGCTGGGAGCTGTTTTTTAGCTCGTATCGTGTATATTTACTATACACGTCCATATAGATGATCCACTAGAGATGCTCTTAGTTTGCTAGTACTCGGCTTCATTCTCAAGCTATCTCCGCGAATCTTTTCCCAAACTTATTACTTTAAAAAACGTATATCTTGTATTTCCTACATGTAGTATAAAAAATGCTTTTATATTATGGAACGGAGAGAGTAGAACTTACTTTGTAACGCTTTTATATTAGTTTATGGAGAGAGTATATTTATCTTCCTCAATTATTTGACCTAGAGTGATAAAGAAGATTTTATTAGCTCATGGGTGCATTATATTACCGAGCCTTACAATCTCCTCAATTCCAGAACCGAACCAAACGGCAGTCCGAGGTGTAGTACGTCCATATATACGCTGCAAGTGCATGGCTGACTTTGTTTTGGGTGCGGCTAATATGCTTGATTACAAACTCCTTCCCTCCAGCCATGAGCGCCTTGACAGTGGCGGAGCCAGCGTTGTGGCGTTGGGTTCAAGTGAACCCAACGATTTTCTGCTGCCACGTACGTGTATGTAGGTTATCGTGTGCGTGAACCCATTAGAAAATCAAGGCTGCACCCATCAGAATTTGGAATTCACAAGCAAAAAGCCTTTTAGTCCAGAAATCTTCATGCAAGTAGCCCAGCTAAGGCCCATACGTAAACTGCTACTGTCCCGTGCGTGCGTTAGATGACTCATAACGCATCAGGTCAAAACGCATCAGGTCGCATGTGTTGTGAATCGACGACTCTCGCTCGCCAAGACTTACGCGGTCTTCCCTCTAGTCCGCCTCTCCCCATCTTGTTCGCTCATCGCGGTGACGCGGCGCATCCGCCTAGTCTTCCCCCGACAGCCCGCAAGGAAGCAACATCAGGTCGGCATGCAGTACAAATTCAAGATACTAATAGATCACCACATATTCTTCTTCTTATGCATGTTCTATTTAGCCTAGCCTTTGCCCTAATTTTCTTATTAACTTTTCCTGAAGTTTGAATGATCTCGGCAGTGGAGCAATATTTCTCAAAGAGAAACCAATCACCAGATTCAGATTATGATGTAGGCACCTCAAGGCCACCTGTTAGATGCAGGTAAAGTGCATCAAATGTCGTTGATGTAAGTACTCTTACAGATTTCGAAAAAGGGAAAAATCCATGTATTATTTGTGTTGCCGCCTTTTTCACAGATCATAACGAGGGGCAAGTTGTGAGTGATGCATTGGTAATTAATTGACTGGAATGGTCGAAAGGGAGTGTGAGTGATTGTACATGCTTCTTTTGATTTATGGTATTATACACTTGTCAATGTAACTTGACTATTTTGCCGGTGTTTTCGGGAAGGAGAAGCTGCAACAGAAGCTATGAAGTTTTTTTGGAATTACTCTATTCACAATATGTAAACAAGAGATTTTTATAATATCATCCAACTGGTATGTCTTGCTGTTTTTCTTTGCAAATGTTATACTTTTTTGTTTTCAATGTATAAAATATAAGTGCTATCATATTTGTATTTGGGTGCTAGCCTCTCGTTATATGGTAGTGTGAAATTAGACATTGTACTTAATTATGTCATACTAAATTTTCACAATAAATCAGTCATGAACCTATTGGCTCGATTTTCTGGCTCCGCCCCTGCGCCTTGATCTCGCTCACCAACGCCATGTATCTTGATCCGTCAGGAAATGTGGACTTGATCATGGTTACGGCCTCTGCACTATCCAGCTCAATCATGACGGGCCGGTCAGTTCTCTCCATGGCTAGCGCAACTCCCTCCCGACACGCAACAAATTCAGCCTCTAGGGCATTCTCACATGTGAATGAACCCCTGCAAGATGTGAATATAATAGCTCCCACGTCGTCTCTCAGCACCATTCCAGCCCCGGCTGATCCATCAGCCTCCATAAACGCGCCGTCGGTATTGAGCGTCGTCCAGCCCTCCGGCGGCCGGGCCTAGCGCAGCTCCTCGCCCCCTGACGTGAGATGCTGTCGGCTTGCATCCGGCCTGGCAGCAATGTCAAGAATGTCCATTGGCATTCTGCCCTTCTTTATGTTGCCCGTGGGGAACTTCTGTATGCACAACAATGAGTTGATGTACCCGGACAGGAACCTTTTAGATGCCTCAGTGGGAGGCGGCTGCTTATGATGCGTTATCTCATTATACGAACATGCCATACCCGCCATAGCGTCATTAGCAACACCATCCTGGATATCTCGAACAGGGGCTCCAGTGTTCGAAGGAGCCATTCAGGTCCCGTGTGTTTCATAGAGTAGATATCTGGGAGAGGCCAGCCCGACGCTATTGCTTGCCACAGCTCGACTGCTAGGCAGTGGCGTACCCAGGGGGTGTGCCAGGTGTGCCATGACACATCTAGATTTTTTGAAAACATTTTTTCACCATGTAAAAATAACTTATTTTTAAGGTCCATGTAAGCTAATTGAAATAGACTTTCATTTTTTTAAAGGGTGCACACCCTCAATTTTATTGCCGGCGATTCGAGCGAGGGTTGGCGGCGGGGTGTGATCTGTTTCATCTAATTTCATACGATTTTGTGGGTTGTTTTCCACAGCAGTTGCTCGGGCAGGGGGTGAGATTCATGGCGATATTGTACAAAACGGTTGCGCGCGGGGGGTGGTGGATTCATGGGGCGGACGCGCATGCAGTGGTTGTCAGTGTCGTCGAGGTGTTTGTGGCGACACATCCAACATCGTGGTGCTCGGGGTATTCACGGAGCCGTGCCTTGCAGCAAGGATGCTCGTGTTTGGGGTTTTTTCTCACGACGACATGGTTTGCAACGGTGAGGATCGGGGACAAGCAGCAGGAAGGCCCAACAACGACCCTGTGAGGTGACTGCAAAGATTTGTCCCCCCTTCACATCCTTTTGAGTTTTTGTCAGGTGTCAGCGATAATAGCAGTAGTTGCAAGCAAAGGCTGTTTGAGTTGGCTGGTAAGCACTAATTATTGCACATCCATGGGATTTTTTGGAGGAAGTTGAGGTCTTTGTGCATGTAGCACTGGAGGAAGTTGGACAAATAGCCATACTAAGTTGCATGCATAGCCACTATAAGTTGGTTAGGAACATAGATGATGTCAGGAGTGTGTGATAGTAGTGGTAGTTGCGAGCAAGACGTGCTGGAGTTGGCTGGTAAGTAGTAATAGTTGCACATCCTGGGGTGTTTTTTTTGGTGAAATGCAACATGGAGCAGTACAGCATAGCACTATTGTTGGTTTGATGACTAGGGTTTAAGTTGGCTAGGATCAGGGATGATGTTGAAGGTGGTGGGGGTGGCGTGTTTTTTTCTTTTATGTTTTATCCTGAGGGGCCAATGTGTGCAGATTGCAAAATGTGCCTACTACGGCATATCTTCGTTGTTTTTTTGTTTCCACTAATTTTAGGCGTTTTTTTGCAGATAGAGAAGGTAGAAGAAATGGTTGTAGAAGGAGATGTGGGCGACAGTGAAGGAGCGGCATATTCTCCCTCCTTTCCTCTCCAGTTTTCTGTTTATATGTTTCTTGGTTAACAATGGTTGTTTTATTTTATTTTGTTTGTTCCAGGCAAGGGACTAAACCCCGTTCTGAACGGCGGAACACGAAACATGCCACTGACCAGCAGCCACCCACCGATGATAATTGTAGGATCAAGAGGATATCGACCAGAGGGAGTGAATATGAGATTTAAATTTCTTTCAAAACTTCAGATCTCTCAGTACAACATAATGGAAAATAAACCTAATCAAGAGCAGGATCAACAGAGAACTAATAGACTAGACAAGAAACTAAATCAACAGAGAACCAATAGACTAGACAAGAAACTAGACTAAGTGAAACAATTCAACTAAGTCTTCAGTGAAAGATATGATAATCCTACAAGATTAATAGCACAATACTCTGGGAACAAAGATGGTGATAAAAAACAAGGACAAGACGATCAACATCAAAGATAATGCACACGAGAAACAATGTGATCACCACAGAAGCAAAGCACACATGTCAAGAAATGTTCATCAGGGACATACTGAGTTGGATCAGTAAGTAGCACTATATGAACAACAAGCGCGCAAACAGATGAAGGAAATATGCCCTAGAGGCAATAATAAAATTGTTATTTATATTTCCTTATATCATGATGAATATTTATTATTCATGCTAGAATTATATTAACCGGAAACTTAGTACATGTGTGAATACATAGACAAACAGAGTGTCACTAGTTTGCCTCTACTTGACTAGCTCGTTTAATCAAAGATGGTTATGTTTCCTAACCATAGACATGAGTTGTCATTTGATTAACGGGATCACATCATTAGAGAATGATGTGATTGACTTGACCCATCTGTTAGCTTAGCACGATGATCGTTTAGTTTGTTGCTATTGCTTTCTCCATAACTATACATGTTCCTATGACTATGAGATCATGCAACTCCCGAATATCGGAGGAACACTTTGTGTGCTACCAAACGTCACAACGTAACTGGTTGATTATAAAGGTGCTCTACAGGTGTCTCCGATGGTGTTTGTTGAGTTGGCATGGATCAAGATAAGGATTTGTCACTCCGATTGTCGGAGAGGTATCTCTAGGCCCTCTCGGTAATGTACATCAGTATAAGCCTTGCAAGCAACGTAGCTAATGAGTTAGTTACGGGATGTAACATTACGGAACGAGTAAAGAGACCTGCCGGTAACGAGATTGAACTAGGTATTGACATACCGACGATCGAATCTCGGGCAAGTAACATACCGATGACAAAGGGAACAACGTATATGGTTATGCTGTTTGATCGATAAAGATCTTCGTAGAATATGTAGGAACCAATATGAGCATCTAGGTTCCGCTATTGGTTATTGACCGGAGACATGTCTCGGTCATGTCTACATAGTTCTCGAACCCGTAGGGTCCGCACGCTTAACGTTCGGTGACGATCGGTATTACGAGTTTATGTGTTTTGATGTGCCGAAGGTAGTTCGGAGTCCCGGATTTGATCATGGACGTAACAAGGAGTCTCGAAATGGTCGATACATAAAGATCGATATATTGGAAGCCTATGTTTGGACATCGGAATGGTTCCGGATGAGTTCGGGCATTTTCCGAAGTACCGGGAGGTTACCGAAACCCCCCGGGAGTATATGGGCCTTATTGGGCCTTAGTGGAAAAGAGGGGACGGAAGGAAAAGGTGGGAGGCGCGCCCCCCTAGCCCAATCCGAATTGGGAGCCCCACTTTTCCTTTCTCCTCTCCTCCGCTTCCTTCTCTCCTACTCCTACTACATGGAAGGGGGGAATCCTACTCCCGGTGGGAGTAGGACTCCCCTAGGGCGCGCCATAGAGAGGGCCGGCCCTTCCCCTCCTCCACTCCTTTATATACGGGGGAGGGGGCCACCCCATAGACACACAAGTTGATCATAGATCTTTAGCCATGTGCGGTGCCCCCCTCCACCATAATCCACCTCGGTAATATTGTAGTGGTGCTTAGGCAAAGCCCTGTTACAGTAGCAACATCATCACCGTCATCACACCATCGTGTTGACGAAGCTCTCCCTCGAAGCTCTACTAGATCGTGAGTTCGTGGGACGTCACCGAGCTGAACGTGTGCAGATCGTAGAGGTGCCGTATCTTCGGTGCTAGATCGGTCGACCGTGAAGACGTACGACTACATCAACCGCGTTGTCATAACGCTTCCGCTTACGGTCTACGAGGGTACGTAGACGATACTCTCCCCTCTTGTTGCTATGCATCACCATGATCTTGCGTGTGCATAGGAATATTTTTGAAATTACTACGTTCCCCAACAACAGACAGACTACCTTAGAACAACAAATATGAATATGCAACACAACATAGTCATGGTACTGATAGAATAACTAGAGATATGATCATTTGAAATGATTCCAACGAACAATAGTGGAAACAGAACTCAGTCGAGAAAGAATTGCTGAATATAAATTTGGATGATAAATAATTAGTGATGCTCGATGGCGACAAGTGATTTGGTAGACCAGTTCACTCTTATGCAAAAGAGCTACTTCTGGTTGGAGGGACTTGTGATTGAACACAAGGGAAAACCTCTCTCCGTCTTATTCTCCCGGACGTGAAGTTGACCGGAGTTCAGTTGATTTTACTCGTGTAGAATCTTCTTGGCGATCTCCAAACCTTTAACGGACTTGTTTCGCAAACCACAATAACTCATGCATGTTGATGAAGGAAATATGCCCTAGAGGCAATAATAAAGTTATTATTTATTTCCTTATACCATGATAAATGTTTATTATTCATGCTAGAATTGTATTAACCAGAAACATAATACTTGTGTGAATACATAAACAAACAGAGTGTCACTAGTATGCCTCTACTTGACTAGCTCGTTGATCAAAGATGGTTATGTTTCCTAACCATTGACATGAGTTGTCATTTGATTAACGGGAGCACATCATTAGGAGAATGATGTGATTGACTTGACCCATTATGTTAGCTTAGCACACGATCGTTTAGTATTCTGCTATTGCTTTCTTCATGACTTATACATGTTCCTATGACTATGAGATTATGCAACTCCCGTTTACCGGAGGAACACTTTGTGTGCTACCAAACGTCACAACGTAACTGGGTGATTATAAAGGTGCTCTACAGGTGTCTCCGAAGGTACTTGTTGGGTTGGCATACTTCGAGATTAGGATTTGTCACTCCGATTGTCGAAGAGGTATCTCTGGGCCCACTCGGTAATGCACATCACTATAAGCCTTGCAATCATTGCAACTAATGAGTTAGTTGCGGGATGATGTATTACAAAACGAGTAAAGAGACTTGTCGGTAACGAGATTGAACTAGGTATTAAGATACCGACGATCGAATCTCGGGCAAGTATCATACCGATGACAAAGGGAACAACGTATGTTGTTATGCGATTTGACCGATAAAGATCTTCGTAGAATATGTAGGAGCCAATATGAGCATCCAGGTTTCGCTATTGGTTATTGACCGGAGACGTGTCTCGGTCATGTCTACATAGTTCTCGAACCCGTAGGGTCCGCACGCTTAAAGTTCGATGACGGTTATATTATGAGTTTATGTGTTTTGATGTACCAAAGGTAGTTCGAAGTCCCGGATGTGATGACGGACATGACGAGGAGTTTCGAAATGGTCGAGACATAAAGATTGATACATTGGAAGCCTATATTTGGATATCGGAAGTGTTCCGGGTGAAATCGGGATTTTGCCGGAGTACCGGGGGTTACCGGACCCCGCCCCCCCGAGGGGTTTAATGGGCCAAGATGGGCCTTAGTGCCGAAGAGGAGGGGCGGCCAGGACAGGCCACGCGCCCCCTCCCCCTCTAGTCCGAATTGGACAAGGAGGGGGCGGCGCCCCCTTTGCTTCCTCTCTCCCTCCTCCTTCCCCCTTCTCCTACTCCAACTAGGAAAGGAGGGAGTCCTACTACCGATGGGAGTAGGACTCCTCCCTGGCACGCCTCCTCTTGGCCGCCCGCCTCTCCCCCCTTGCTCCTTTATATACGGGGGCAGGGGGCACCTCTAGACGCAACAATTGATCTCTTGGATCTCTTAGCCGTGTGTGGTGCCCCCCTCCACCATAGTCCACCTCGATAATATCGTAGCGGTGCTTAGGCGAACCCCTGCGTCGGTAGAACATCATCATCGTCACCATTCCATCATGCTGACGGAACTCTCCCTCAAAGCTCGGCTGGATCGGAGTTCGAGGGACGTCGTCGAACTGAACGTGTGCTGAACTCGAAGGTGTCGTACGTTCGGTACTTGATCGGTCGGATCATGAAGACGTATGACTACATCAACCGCGTTGTGCAAACGCTTCCGCTTTCGGTCTACGAGGGTACGTGGACAACACTCTCCCCTCTCGTTGCTTTGCATCACCATGATCCTGTGTGTGCGTAGGAAAATTTTGAAATTACTACATTCCCCAACAGTGGCATCCGAGCATGCTTTTATGCGTAGATGTTATATGCACGAGTAGAACACAAGTGAGTTGTGGGTGATATAAGTCATACTGCTTACCAGCATGTCATACTTTGATTCAGCGGTATTTTTGGATGGAGCGGCCTGGACCGACATTACGCGTACGGTTACGCGAGACTGGTTCTACCAATGTGCTTTGCACACAGGTGGCTGGCGGGTGTCAGTTTCTCCAACTTTAGTTGAACCAAGTGTGGCTACGCCCGGTCCTTGAGAAGGTTAAAACAACACTAACATGACAAACTATCGTTGTGGTTTTGATGCGTAGGTAAGAACGGTTCTTGCTCAGCCCATAGCAGCCACGTAAAACTTGCAACAACAAAGTAGAGGACGTCTAACTTGTTTTTGCAGGGCATGTTGTGATGTGATATGGTCAAGGCATGATGCTATATTTTATTGTATGAGATGATCATGTTTTGTAACTGATTTATCGGCAACTGGCAGGAGCCAGATGGTTGTCGCTTTATTGTATGCAATGCAATCGCCCTGTAATGCTTTACTTTATCACTAAGCGGTAGCGATATTCGTAGAAGCATAAGTTGGCGAGACGACAATGATGCTACGATGGAGATCAAAGTGTCACGCCGGTGACAATGGTGATCATGAAGGTGCTTCGGAGATGAAGATCACAAGCACAAGATGATGATGGCCATATCATATCACTTATATTGATTGCATGTGATGTTTATCTTTTATGCATCTTATCTTGCTTTGATTGACGGTAGCATTATAAGATGATCTCTCACTAAATTATCAAGGTATAAGTGTTCTCCCTGAGTATGCACCGTTGCGAAAGTTCTTCGTGCTGAGACACCACGTGATGATCGGGTGTGATAGGCTCTGCGTTCAAATACAACGGGTGCAAAATAGTTGCACACGCGGAATACTCAGGTTAAACTTGACGAGCCTAGCATATGCAGATATGGCCTCAGAACACTGAGACCGAAAGGTCGAGCGTGAATCATATAGTAGATATGATCAACATAGTGATGTTCACCATTGAAACTACTCCATCTCACGTGATGATCGGACATGGTTTAGTTGATTTGGATCACGTGATCACTTAGAGGATTAGAGGTATGTCTATCTAAGTGGGAGTTCTTAAGTAATATGATTAATTGAACTTAAATTTATCATGAACTTGGTACCTGATAGTATTTTGCTTGTCTATGTTGATTGTAGATAGATGGCCCATGCTGTTGTTCCGTTAAATTTTAGTGCGTTCCTTGAGAAAGCAAAGTTGAAAGCTGATGGTAGCAATTACACGGATTGGGTCTGTAACTTGAGGATTATCCTCATTGCTGCACAAAAGAATTACGTCCTAGAAGCTCCGCTGGGTGCCAGGCCTGCTGCAGATGCTGCTGATGACGTTAAGAACGTCTGGCAGAGTAAAGCTGATGACTACTCGATAGTTCAGTGTGCCATGCTTTACGGCTTAGAACCGGGACTTCAACGACGTTTTGAATGTCATGGAGCATATGAGATGTTCCAGAGTTGAAGTTAATATTTCAAGCAAATGCCCGGATTGATATATATGAAGTCTCCAATAAGTTCTATAGCTGCAAGATGGAGGAGAATAGTTCTGTTAGTGAACATATACTCAAAATGTCTGGGTATCATAATCACTTGACTCAACTGTGAGTTAATCTTCCTGTTGATAGTGTCACTGACAGAGTTCTTCAATCACTGCCACCAAGCTACAAAAGCTTCGTGATGAACTATAATATGCAAGGGATGAATAAAACAATTCCCGAGCTCTTCACGATGCTAAAGGCTGCGGAGGTAGAAATCAAAAAGGAGCATCAAGTGTTGATGGTCAACAAGACCACTAGTTTCAAGAAAAAGGGTAAAGAGAAGAAGAAGCAGGGAAACTTCAAGAAGAACGGCAAACAAGTTGCTACTCAAGAGAAGAAACCCAAGTCTGGACCTAAGCCTGAAACTGAGTGCTTCTACTGCCCCAAGTATTTGGCGGATAAGAAGGATGTCAAGGTGAACAAAGGTATATGTGATATACATGTTATTGATGTGTACCTTACTAATGCTCGCAGTAGCACCTGGGTATTTGATGCTGGTTCTGTTGCTAATATTTGCAACTCGAAACAGGGACTACGGATTAAGCGAAGATTGGCTAAGGACGAGATGGCGATGCGTGTGGGAAATGGTTCCAAAGTCATGTGATCGCGGTCGGCACGCTACCTCTACATCTACCTTCGGGGTTAGTTTTAGACCTGAATAATTGTTATTTGGTGCCAGCGTTGAGCATGAACATTATATCTAGATCTTGTTTGATGTGAGACGGCTATTCATTTAAATCATAGAATAATGGTTGTTCTATTTATATGAGTAATATCTTTTATGGTCATGCACCCTTGAAGAGTGGTCTATTTTTGTTGAATCTCGATAGTAGTGATACACATATTCATAATATTGAAGCCAAAAGCTGCAGAGTTGATAATGATAGTGCAACTTATTTGTGGCACTATCATTTATGTCATATTGGTGTAAAGCGCATGAAGAAACTCCATACTGATGGACTTTTGGAACCACTTGATTATGAATCACTTGGTACTCGCGAACCGTGCCTCATGGGAAAGATGACTAAAACGCCGTTCTCCGAAACTATGGAGCGAGCAACAGATTTGTTGGAAATCATACATACAGATGTATGTGGTCCGATGAATGTTGAGGCTTGCGGCGGGTATCGTTATTTCCTGACCTCCACAGATGATTTAAGCAGATATGGGTATATCTACTTAATGAAACATAAGTCTGAAACATTTGAAATGTTCAAAGAATTTCAAAGTGAACTTGAAAATCATCGTAACAAGAAAATAAAGTTTCTACGATCTGATCGTGGAGGAGAATATTTGAGTTACGAGTTTGGTCTTCATTTGAAACATTGCGGAATAGTTTCGCAACTCACGCCACCCGGAACACCACAGTGTAATGGTGTGTCTGAACGTCATAATCATACTTTACTAGATATGGTACGATCTATGATGTCTCTTACTGATTTACTACTATCATTTTGGGGTTATGCTTTAGAGACGGCTGCATTCACGTTAAATAGGGCACCATCTAAATCCGTTGAGACGACGCCTTATGAACTGTGGTTTGGCAAGAAACCAAAGTTGTCGTTTCTTAAAGTTTGGGGCTGCGATGCTTATGTGAAAAAGCTACAACCTGATCAGCTCGAACCTAAATCGGAGAAGTGTGTCTTCATAGGATACCCAAAGGAAACTGTTAGGTACACCTTCTATCACAGATCTGAAGGCAAAACTTTTGTTGCTAAATTTGAATCCTTTCTAGAGAAGGAGTTTCTCTCGAAAGAAGTGAGTGGGAGGAAAGTAGAACTTGATGAGGTAACTGTATCTGCTCCCTTATTGGAAAGTAGTTCATCACAGAAACCGATTCCTGTGACACCTACACCAATTAGTGAGGGAGTTAATGATGATGATCATGAAACTTCAGATCAAGTTGTTACTGAACCTCGTAGATCAACCAAAGTGAGATCCGCACCAGAGTGGTACGGTAATCCTGTTCTAGAGGTTATGTTGCTAGACCATGACGAACCTACGAACTAAGAAGAAGCGATGGTGAGCCCAAATTCTGCAAAATGGCTTGAGGCCATGAAATCTGAGATGGGATCCATGTATGAGAACAAAGTGTGGACTTTGGTTGACTTGCCCGATGATGGGCAAGCCATTGAAAATAAATGGATCTTCAAGAAGAAGACTGACGCTGACGGTAATGTTACTGTCTATAAAGCTCGACTTGTTGCAAAAGGTTTTTGACAAGTTCAAGGCATTGACTATGATGAGACTTTCTCACCCGTAGCGATGCTTAAGTCTATCTGAATCATGTTAGCTATTGCTGCATTTTATGATTATAAATTTTGGCAAATGGATGTCAAAACTGCATTCCTGAATGGATTTCTGGAAGAAGAGTTGTATATGATGCAACCAGAAGGTTTTTTTGATCCAAAGGGAGCTAACAAAGTGTGCAAGCTCCAGCGATCCATTTATGGACTGGTGCAAGCCTCTCGGAGTTGGAATAAACGCTTTGATAGTGTGATCAAAGCATTTGGTTTTATACAGACTTTTGGAGAAGCCTGTATTTACAAGAAAGTGAGTGGGAGCTCTGTAGCATTTCTGATATTATATGTGGATGACATATTACTGATTGGAAATGATATAGAATTTCTGGATAGCATAAAGGGATACTTGAATAAGAGTTTTTCAATGAAAGACCTCGGTGAAGCTGCTTACATATTGGGCATTAAGATCTATAGAGATAGATCAAGACGCTTAATTGGACTTTCACAAAGCACATACCTTGACAAGATTTTGAAGAAGTTCAAAATGGATCAAGCAAAGAAAGGGTTCTTGCATGTGTTACAAGGTGTGAAGTTGAGTAAGACTCAATGCCCGACCACTGTAGAAGATAGAGAGAAAATGAAAGATGTTCCCTATGCTTCAGCCATAGGCTCTATCATGTATGCAATGCTGTGTACCAGACCTGATGTGTGCCTTGCTATTAGTTTAGCAGGGAGGTACCAAAGTAATCCAGGAGTGGATCAGTGGACAGCAGTCAAGAACATCCTGAAATACTTGAAAAGGACTAAGGATATGTTTCTCGTTTATGGAGGTTACAAAGAGCTCATCGTAAATGGTTACGTCGATGCAAGCTTTGACACTGATCCGGACGATTCTAAATCACAAACTAGATACGTATTTATGTTGAACAGTGCAGCTGTCAGTTGGAGCAGTTCTAAACAGAGCGTCGTGGCGGGATCTACATGCAAAGCGGAGTACATTGCTGCTTCAGAAGTAGCGAATGAAGGAGTCTGCATGAAAGAGTTCATATCTGATCTAGGTGTCATACCTAGTGCATCGGGTCCAATGAAAATCTTTTGTGACAATACTGGTGCAGATGCCTTGGCAAAGGAATCCAGATTTCACAAGAGAACCACGCACATCAAGAGATGCTTCAACTCCATCCAGGATCAAGTCCAGGTGGGAGACATAGAAATTGGCAAGATACATACGGATCTGAATGTTGCAGACCAGTTGACTAAGCCTCTTCCACGAGCAAAACATGATCAACACCAAGGCTCCATGGGTGTTAGAATCATTACTGTGTAATCTAGATTATTGACTCTAGTGCAAGTGGGAGACTGAAGGAAATATGTCCTAGAGGCAATAATAAAGTTATTATTTAGTTCCTTATATCATGATAAACGTTTATTATTCATGCTAGAATTGTATTAACCGGAAACATAATACTTGTGTGAATACATAAACAAACAGAGTGTCACTAGTATGCCTCTACTTGACTAGCTCGTTGATCAAAGATGGTTATGTTTCCTAACCATTGACATGAGTTGTCATTTGATTAACGGGATCACATCATTAGGAGAACGATGTGATTGACTTGACCCATTATGTTAGCTTAGCACACGATCGTTTAGTATTCTGCTATTGCTTTCTTCATGACTTATACATGTTCCTATGACTATGAGATTATGCAACTCCCATTTACCAGATGAACACTTTGTGTGCTACCAAATGTCACAACGTAACTGGGTGATTATAAAGGTGCTCTACAGGTGTCTCCGAAGGTACTTGTTGGGTTGGCATATTTCGAGATTAGGATTTGTCACTCCGATTGTCGGAGAGGTATCTCCAGACCCACTCGGCAATGCACATCACTATAAGCATTGCAAGCATTGCAACTAATGAGTTAGTTGCGGGATGATGTATTACAGAATGAGTAAAGAGACTTGCCGGTAACGAGATTGACCTAGGTATTAAGATACCGAAGATCGAATCTCGGGCAAGTAAGATACCGATGACAAAGGGAACAACGTATGTTGTTATGCGGTTTAACCGATAAAGATCTTCGTAGAATATGTAGGAGCTAATATGAGCATCCAGGTTCGGCTATTGGTTATTGACCGGAGATGTGTCTCGGTCATGTCTACATAGTTCTCAAACCCGTAGGGTCCGCACGCTTAAAGTTTGATGACGATTATATTATGAGTTTATGTGTTTTGATGTACCAGAGGTAGTTCGGAGTCCCGGATGTGATCACGGACATGACGAGGAGTCTCGAAATGGTCGAGACATAAAGATTGATATATTGGAAGCCTATATTTGGATATCGAAAGTGTTCTGGGTGAAATCGGGATTTTGCCGGAGTACCAGGAGTTAACGGACCCCCTACCCCCGTTTATTGGGCCAAGATGGGCCTTAGTGGAGAAGAGGAGGGGCGGCCAGGGCAGGCCGCGCGCCCCCTCCCCCTCTAGTCCGAATTGGACAAGGAGGGGGCGGCGCCCCCCTTTCCTTCCTCTCTCCCTCCTCCTTCCCCCTTCTCCTACTCCAACTAGGAAAGCAGGGAGGGAGTAGGACTCCTCCCTGGCGTGCCTCCTCCTGGTCGGCCGCCTCTCCCCCCTTGCTCCTTTATATACGGGGGCAGGGGCACCTCTAGACACAACTATTGATCTCTTGGATCTCTTAGCCGTGTGCGGTGCCCCCCTCCACCATAGTTGATGAGCCACAAGTATAGGGGATCTATCGTAGTCCTTTCGATAAGTAAGAGCAGAAGGAAATGATAAGCGGTTTTCAGCAAGGTATTCTCTGCAAGTACTGAAATAATTGGTAACAGATAGTTTTGTGGTAAGATAATTTGTAACGAGCAACAAGTAACAAAAGTAAATAAAGTGCAGCAAGGTGGCCCAATCCTTTTTGTACCAAAGGACAAGCCTGGACAATCTCTTATATAAGGAAAAGCGCTCCCGAGGACACATGGGAATATCGCCAAGCTAGTTTTCATCACGTTCATATGATTCGCATTCGGTACTTTGATAATTTGACACGTGGGTGGACTGGTGCTTGGGTGCTGTTCTTACTTGAACAAGCATCCCACTTATGATTAACCTCTATTGCAAGCATCCGCAACTACAACAAAAGTATTAAGGTAAACCTAACCATAGCATGAAACATATGGATCCAAATCAGCCCCTTACGAAGCAACACATAAACTAGGGTTTAAGCTTCTGTCACTCTAGCAACCCATCATCTACTTATTACTTCCCAATGCCTTCCTCTAGTCCCAAATAATGGTGAAGTGTTATGTAGTCGACGTTCAGATAACACCACTAGAGGCTAGACAACATACATCTTATCAAAATATCGAACGAATACCAAATTCACATGACTACTAATAGCAAGACTTCTCCCTTGTCCTCAGGAACAAACGCAACTACTCACAAAGCATATTCATGTTCATAATCAGAGGGGTAATAATATGCATAAAGGATCTGAACATATGATCTTCCACCAATTAAACCAACTAGCATCAACTACAAGGAGTAATTAACACTACTAGCAACCTACTAGCACCAATCCCGGACTTGGAGACAAGAATTGGATACAAGAGATGAACTAGGGTTTTGAGATGAGATGGTGCTGATGAAGATGTTGATGGAGATTGCCCTCTCCCGATGAGAGGAGCGTTGGTGATGACGATGGCGATGATTTCCCCCTCCGGGAGGGTTCTGCCGGAGCCCTAGATTGGTTCCGCCAAGGTTCCGCCTCGTGGCGGCAGAGTTTCATCCCGAAAGGTTGCTTCTTATTTTTTTTCTCGATGAAAGACTTCATATAGCAGAAGATGGTCATCGGAGAGCCACCAGGGGGCCCCCGAGGTAGGGGGCGCGCCCTAGGGGGGGCGCCCCCCACCCTCATGGAAAGGGTGTGGGCCCCCTGGTCTTCATCTTTGGCGAGGATTTTTCATTATTTATTATAAGGTATTCCGTGGAGTTTCAGGACTTTTGGAGTTGTGCAGAATAGGTCTCTAATATTTGCTCCTTTTCCAGCCCAGAATTCCAGCTGCCGGCATTCTCCCTCCTTATGTAAACCTTGTAAAATAAGAGAGAATAGCCATAAGTATTGTGACATAATGTGAAATAATAGCCCATAATGCAATAAATATCGATATAAAAGCATGATGCAAAATGGACATATCAACTCCCCCCAAGCTTAGACCTTGCTTGTCCGCAAGCAAAAGCCGATAACAATAAATATGTCCCCATGTTTAGAGGTAGAGGCGTCGATAAAAATAAAATACGGACATGAGGGCATCATGATTATTCTCATAACAGCAACATATATAGATATTGTCATATGATTACTTATGTTCCAGTGATGATCTATTCACAATGCAAAAGTATGAATCAGAAACCTTATTGAGAACCAACAAACTATAACCTCAGTCATTGAACCAATTGCAATTTATCATAACATCAGAAAGAGTCTATGTAAGAGCTAAAAAGCAATTCCACATACTCAACTATCATCTAGTCCTTCATAATTGCTAACACTCGCACAATACTTGTGGTTACAGAATTTTAATCGGACACTGTGACGCCCTCGATTCAATCGTACACTAATCATACACGCAAATGTGTACGATCAAGATCAAGGACTCACGGGAAGATATCACAACACAACTCTAGACACAAATCAAAATAATACAAGCTTTATATTACAAGCCAGGGGCCTCGAGGGCTCGAATACATAAGCTCGAATACACAAGAGTCTGCGGAAGCAACAATATCTTGGTACATACATGAGTTAAACAAGATTGCCTTAAGAAGGCTAGCACAAAAGCAATAATGATCGAAAAGGCAAGGCCTCCTGCCTGGGAGCCTCCTAACTACTCTAAGTCGTCAGCGGCCGTCACGTAGTAGTAGGCATCCTCCGGGTAGTAGTAGTCATCAGTGGCATCGTCTGGCCCCTGGGCTCCGTCATCTGGTCGCAACAATCGGGTATGGGGGAAAAGAAGTAGCAAAGCTACCGTGAGTACTCATCCAAAGTACTCGCAAGACTTACATCAGATCTAAACTAAGTATGCATCTGTATCAAAGGAATGGGTTGTATCTGTGGACTAAACTGCAGAATGCCAGAAGGGAAGCGGAAAGCCTAGCCTATCGAAGACTAGCATCTTCTAGAAACCACCACCTTGTAGCAACAGGAGGGAGCAGAGTAACATAAGGTAAAGTAGCAGTAGAGTTATCAACCTCGGCCAGAGATCCTTTCTCGACTTCCTACGAGAAAGCAATCCCACATCCATACTATCCATTTATCATCACAATCCAATTCTCATCACAAGTATCCACTTCTAGTTGTATCGATCGGGATACAACTCCAAGTGTCCGTTACCGTAGGACATGCTATCGATAGATGTTTTCTTCCCTGTAGGGGTGCACCAACTTACCCACCACGCTCGATTAACTCCGGCCGGACACACTTTCCTGGGTCATGCCCGGCCTCGGCCAAACAATACGCCGCAACCCGACCTAGGCTTAATAGAGAGGCCAGCACGCCGGACTAAACCTATGCCCCCAGGGGTCATGGGCCATCTCCCTGTGAACTCCTGCATGTTGCGTACGCGGCCGGTGAGCAGACCTAGCTACCTCCTTCAACAAGGTAGGTGCTTACCAGTCCAACCCGGCGCGCGCCGCTCAGTCGCTGACGTCTATTAAGCTTCGGCTGATGTATACGATGCATAACGCCCATACTATGCCCACATGATGGTTAGTGCTATCAGGCTAGAGGCCCCTCGGATCAAATATCCAAATCGTAGTGGATTAGGAACGCGCGGTAACGAGAAGAGACTCACGATCGATGTGACCCCATCGCCCCGTCTCGAGTACTTGCGGCAAGGGCTAAGAATGCCCGGCCACGCCTCGTAAGTATCTCGCGGGCACCTTCCAGGTCAACCTGACTCCACATCACTCGCTATTAGGCTCGCGCGGGTACCCCTCAGGGTCGACCCGTCTTTAGTCACATGGTTCAATGTAAAGTCATAGTAACCATAGTAACTGTGTGTCTAACACCAAAGGGAAAACCCGAGGAATCACCCTCGGTGAATTCCACTCGATGTTGTCATCAAGGTGAACGTAAGAGGATCCACCCTCAAGGTTGCCACTTGAGGGGTTGCACGACAGAGCGGTAACGGAAGTGGTTAAGGAGGAAATCACCCTCGATGACCTCGACCGTATAGCTACACTACAAAGATCTCATCAGGAGTGATGTATGAGGTTCACCCTCGGCACTCGATAGTAACTCTGTAGTGTCGTACAACTAGGGGGGTGATGTGCGGTGTCAGGGCCTGGACGTCGATCACGTTGATCGAGTCATCGAACATAAAGAGAGGCAACTGGGACAAGGTGGGGTCACTGATGGATCACCAACCAACCTATACTAAGCAGTTTAGGATAAGCATGTAAGGTATGAAAGCAGGTAACACCAACAGGCTATGCATCAGAGTAGGATCATACAGAAAGCAGTAGTAGTTCTAATGCAAGCATGAGAGGAAAGAAATGTGCGATATCGGAATGCTCAAGGGGGGTTTGCTTGCCTGGAAGGTCTGCTGAAAAAGAAGAAGTGTCATCGTCGATGTAGTCGATCACAGGGGCAACATCAGTCTCGGAGTCTACCGGAGAGAAGAGGGGGATGAAACAGTAAATACAAAGCAAATGGATGCATGACAAGACAACAAGCGGTACTAGGGGTGTTCTAACGCGGTGCTACATGATACTGGCGAAGGGGGATAACATCCGGGAAAGTTTTCCCGGAGTTAGGCATTTTCGGACAAAGGAATGGGAGGGGGATGGTTGCGTGTTTGCTATGCTAGGGATGTGTGGCAGACGAACGGACTGCGTATTCGGATTCGTCTCGTCGTTCTGAGCAATTTTTGTGTACAAAGTATTTTCATCTAACTTACGTTTATTTTCTATGGTTTTCTAAAGTATTAAAGTTTTTCTAAAATTCCTGGATTTATTATTAAACCAAAATAAAAACAGAATATACATTTTGTACTTAGCAGTGGCTAGCCATAGTCAATGACATGTGGGGCCAGGGGTGTGGGTTGACCCAGTCAATTAGTCCAGTCAGCAGTTGACTAGTCAACTGTTGACTGGTCAAACCTGGGTAGTGGGGCCCAGGTATCATTTTCTGTACTCTAAACAGATGAGTTAATCATTTTATTTAGGCAGCAAGGGCCACATGTCATAGTCTATTAGCTAAACTAATTAGGCAATTAGAATTATCCTAACTAATTCAAAGGGGCAACGCCATGTACAGAGAGCTATCCGGCTGAGCCCCTACCGTGCACACACATGCACCGCACAGAGGCACCACCGGCGGTGGCACTCGACCGGCAGGCAGCAGCGGGTGGCAGCGGCAGAGGAGTTAAAGGCGACGGCGCGACAACGAGTGAGTCGGGCACAACCAACGCAGGAGAGCAGGCGGCAGCGGCGGTGGCTGTAGGCTGTGCGAGCCGATGCAGCGAGCAGCAGTGTGCGGGACGGGGCCGGGGTGGCGCACTGAGTGCGGTGGAGCGGCGGCAGGTGGTTAGCAGTAGCACCACTAGCAGAGCAGAGCAGCGGGAGAGGGCGTGCGACCGCGGGCAAGGTGAGGGCGGCAGCGGCACGCACAACAGCGGGCGAGCAGCGGCGAGGGCATGTGCGGGTGTGGGGCTGCGCGAAAGGGCGGGGCATGGCGCGTTGGCCTCCTGGGAGATCCAGGAGCACGACAGGGCTCCGGTTCGACCCGGGGTGGACGGGGTCGACCACCACATGTTCACCGGCGGGAGCAGAGCCACGGCGGGAACACGGCGACTACTACGACGCGATACGGAACAATTTCACAGCAATTTTAGAGGTGTTCGGTGAGGTTCCTCACTGCGAACGCATTGGGGGGGGGTCGAGGTAGTCAGAGAGAGATGAGGTCAAGCGGATTCGTCGGGAACTTGTGGCGGCGCCCGAGGTTTAAGAAGTGATGAAGGCGACGGCTTGGGGAGGTCCCCGCTTGTGTGCGTCGTCGTGGCGGTCGAGGAAGTCGAGGCGCAGCTCCTGGGCATCTTCGAGCGGGTCAGGGTGGCTCCAGAGCGTGCAGGCAGAGGGCTTGGCGCTGGCGGTTCGGTGTAGCGAGGAAGAGATAGAAGATGGATCTGGGAGAGAAGCGCCGAGGAGGAGAGAGGGGAGTGGGGCGTGGTGAGTGAGCAGAGGAGGGAACCGAGACGTCGGCGGGTCCTTATCCTCTCGACGGGGGTAGCAAGGCGGTCGGGCGGCGATGAGCTGGAGCCCCTCCCCTTGGTTTGTCGAACAGGGAAGGAGGGAGACAACCCAGGGAGGGGTTGGGCCTGTCGGGTGAGGTAGGTGGGCCAGCCGGCTGGCTATCATCCTAACTAATTAAAAGGGGCAACGCCATGTACAGAGAGCTATCCAGCTGAGCCCCTGCCGTGCACACACACGCACCGCACAGAGGCACCGTCGGTGGTGGCACTCGACCGGCAGGCAGTAGCGGGTGGCAGTGGCAGAGGAGGTAAAGGCGGCGGCGCGACAGCGAGTGAGCCGGGCGCAGCCAACGCAAGAGAGCAGGCAGCAGTGGCGGTGGCCGCAGGCGACGGCGGCAGGCTGCGCGAGCCGATGCAACGAGTAGCAGTGTGCGGGACGGGGCCGGGGTGGCGCACGGAGTGCGGTGGAGCGGCGGCAGGTGGTTAGCAGCAGCGCCACTAGCAGAGCAGAGCAGCGGGAGAGGGCGTGCGACCGCGGGCAAGGTGAGGGCGGCAGCGGCACGCACAACAGCGGGCGAGCAGCGGCGAGGGCATGTGCGGGTGTGGGGCTGCGCGAAAGGGCGGCGCATGGCGCATTGGCCTCCTGGGAGCTCCAGGAGCACGACAGTGGCTCCGGTTCGACCCGGGGTGGACGGGGTCGACCACCACATGTTCGCCGGCGGGAGCAGAGCCACGGCCGGAACACGGCGACTACTACGACGCGATACGGAACAATTTCATAGCAATTTTAGAGGTGTTCGGTGAGGTTCCTCACCGCGAACGCGTTGGGGGGGGGGGGTCGAGGTAGTCGGAGAGAGATGAGGTCAAGCGGATTCGTCGGGAACTTGTGGCGGCGCCCGAGGTTTAAGAAGTGATGAAGGCGACAGCTTGGGGAGGTCGCCGCTTGTGTGCATCGCCGTGGCGGTCGAGGAAGTCGAGGCGCAGCTCCTGGGCATCTCCGAGCGGGTCAGGGTGGCTCCAGAGCGTGCGGGCAGAGGGCTTGGCGCTGGCGGTTCGGTGTAGCGAGGAAGAGAGAGAAGATGTATCTGGGAGGGAAGCGTCGAGGAGGAGAGAGGGGAGTGGGGCGTGGTGAGTGAGCAGAGGAGGGAACCGAGACGTCGGCGGGTCCTTATCCTCTCGACGGGGGTAGCGAGGCGGTCGAGCGGCGACGAGCTGGAGCCCCTCCCCTCGGTCTGTCGAACAGGGAAGGAGGGAGACAACCCAGGGAGGGGTTGGGCCTGTCGGGTGAGGTAGGTGGGCCAGCCGGCTGGCTGTCTGGGCCTGCCAAGCGGCTAAGGCCCAGGCAGAGGGGGGGGTTCCTCTTTTTTTGATATGCTTTTATTTATTTTAAAGCATCTAACCATTCTATAAAATTTTGGTTTCTCCACCAAGATTACCAAATGATTATTTGTAACAACTTGAGCATTTTAGTTTGCATGTTTGAAAACTTTTATTTTTGACTTTAATTTAAAATTTGAATTTGGACCAGATTCGAACCAACGCGAGTTTAACAACAATAATCATGATGATGTGGCATCATTAGTGGGGGAATTACTATAGCTTAATTATCCGGGCGTTACAGACACAGAGAAAGATAGGGGCTTATAGTTTCGCCGCACAACCTTTTACCTCAAAGGTAATGTCAACAATAATTACTCATGCCCCCCTACATCCAATTAGATATATATATATATATATATATATATATATATATATATATATATATATATATCAGGTTCTTTCCAACATGCTGGGCTTGCCAAAGGATAAAATGAAAAAGGGAGAGGTGAAGATCACCATGACACTTGCATAAGGTAGAAGATAATAGTAAAAGATAGGCCCTTCGCAGAGGGAAGCAGAGGTTGCCATGCGCTTTTATGGTTGGATGCACAAAATCTTAATGTGAAAGGATGTCACTTTATATTGCCCCTTGTGATATGAACCTTTATTATGCAGTCTGTTGCTTTTATTATTTCCACATCACAAGATCGTATAAAGCTTATTTCTCCCACACTAATCATACATATTTAGAGCAATTTTTATTGCTTTGCACCGATGACAACTTACTTGAAGGATCTTACTCAATCCATAGGTAGATATGGTGGACTCTCATGGCAAAACTGGTTTAAGGGTATTTGGAAGCACAAGTAGTATCTCTACTTGGTGCTGAGAATTTGGCTAGCATGAGGGGGAAAGGCAAGCTCAATATGTTGGATGATCCATGACAACATACTTTATCCTAGATATAAGAAAACATAACCCATTACGTTGTCTTCCTTGTCCAACATCAACTCTTTAGCATGTCATATTTTGATGAGTCCTCCCAATCATACAGGATGTCAATAAAAGTACATTTATATGTGAAACCTTTCTTTCCTTATTACTTCCTATTAATTGCAACGATGACCAAAGCTGTGTCTGCCAACTCCCAACAACTTTTAATCATCAAACTCTTTCTATGTGAAGTCATTACTATTAATAAGATCAATATGAACTTTTGTTTCTTCTTATTCTTTTTCTCTTTCTTTTATTCACCCAAGATCATAGCAAGAAAATCAAGCCCTTGACTCAACAGTAATATTTATTATATAGCTCACGGACTCGATTACATAAAGAGATCATGAAGCAAAACTTAAAACTAGATCATGCCATAAACTTTATTCTACTAGATCAAAATACTACTAATAGGATCGAACTAAGGAAAACGGTAAAGATAGGAGTTGTGATTGTGATACGATACCGGAGCACCTCCCCCAAGCTTGGCGGTTGCCAAGGGGAGTGCCCATACCCATGTGATTATATCTCCTTCTTTGTTGTTGGTGAAATATTCTTTGCGATGATTCCTCTCAGGATACGATTCTCCTCCTCGAGCTTGTTGACTTGCTGCTTGAGGTCCATTGTTTCCTTACAAAGCTTTCCTGTGACGGCTAAAGTTCCTTGCACCCAACGGTGTTTCATAGCTGCGGGAGAAAAAGTGACACTCCTCTTCATATTTTCATAAGAAAGAAATCTAACATTGGAAGGGATAACCGAGTTTGGAATAGCTGAGCTCTATAGTTCCCCCATCGTGAACCCAGCTCGGAAGCGAGAGGTGACTTCTTGATCCTCCATGGCATCTACCCTCATTAGGTCAGCCTCCATCTCTTCCTCCGTTGCTGGCCCAAAGTGGTCAGGGTCGCTGTTTGCCCTTGGTTCCGGTGCCGAATTAGATACCCGGCTCTCCTCGACTGACTCTTGAGAAGACATCTTGCTCTAATCTGCAGCAGCAACAGCTCAAAACAAAAACAGAGGATATTTGCGTGGTATGGGAGTCAAAACCTTCGGGAGAATATATAATGAATTTTTTTGGGGAACGTAGTAATTTCAAAAAAAATTCCTACACACATGCAAGATTATGGTGATGCATAGCAACGAGAGGGGAGAGTGTTGTCCACGTACCCTCGTAGACCGAAAGCGGAAGCATTAGCACAACGCGGTTGATGTAGTCGTACGTCTTCACGATCCGACCGATCAAGTACCGAACGCACGGCACCTCCGAGTTCAGCACACGTTCAGCCCGATGACGTCCCTCTAACTCTGATCCAGCCGAGTGTTGAGGGAGAGTTTCGTCAGCACGATGGCGTGGTGATGATGTTTGATGTTCTATCGACGTAGGACTTCGCCTAAGCACCGCTACAGTATTATTGAGGTGGACTATGGTGGAGGGGGGCACCGCACACGGCTAAGAGACGATCAACTTGATCAACTTGTGTGTCTAGAGGTGCCCCCTACCCCTGTATATAAAGGAGCAAGGGGGTGCGGCCGGCCAAGGGGAGAGGCGCGCTGGAGGAGTCCTACTCCCACCGGGAGTTGGACCCCCCCCCCCTTTTCCTAGTTGGATTAGGACTTGGGAGGGGGAAAAAGGAAAGAGGGGGGCCGACCCCCTTTTGACCTAAACCAACTCAGTTCGGGCCTTGGGGGGCGTGCCCCACACTTCCCTTGCTTCCCTCCTTTTCCACTAAGGCACATGTAGGCCCATTAAGCCCCCGAGGGGTTCCGGTAACCCCCCGGTACTCCGATAAAATCCCGATTTCACCCGGAACACTTCCGATATCCAAACATAGGCTTCCAATATATCAATCTTCATGTCTTGACTATTTTGAGACTCCTCGTCATGTCCGTGATCACATCCGGGACTCCGAACAACCTTCGATACATCAAAACATAAAACTCATAATATAACTGTCATCGTAGCGTTAAGCGCGCGGACCCTACGGGTTCGAGAACTATGTAGACATGACCGAGACACGTCTCCGGTCAATAACCAATAGCGGAACCTGGATGCTCATATTGGCTCCTACATATTCTACGAAGATCTTTATCGGTCAAACCGCATAACAACATACGTTGTTCCCTTTGTCATCGATATGTTACTTGCCCGAGATTCGATCGTCGGTATCTCAATACCTAGTTCAATCTCGTTACCGGCAAGTCTCTTTACTCATTCCGTAATACATCATCCCGCAACTAACTCATTAGTTGCAATGCTTCCAAGGCTTATAGTTATGTGCATTACCGAGTGGGCCCAGAGATACCTCTCCGACAATCGGAGTGACAAATCCTAATCTCGAAATACGTCAACCCAACAAGTACCTTCGGAGACACATGTAGAGCACCTTTATAATCACCCAGTTACGTTGTGACGTTTGGTAGCACACAAAGTGTTCCTCCGGTAAACGGGAGTTGCATAATCACATAGTCATAGGAACATGTATAAGTCATGAAGAAAGCAATAGCAACAAACTAAACGATCAAGTGCTATGCTAACGGAATGGGTCAAGTCAATCACATCATTCTCTAATGATGTGACCCTGTTAATCAAATGACAACTCATGTCTATGGCTAGGAAACTTAACCATCTTTGATTCAACGAGCTAGTCAAGTAGAGGCATACTAGTGACATACTGTTTGTCTATGTATTCACACATGTATTATGTTTCCGGTTAATACAAATCTAGCATGAATAATAAACATTTATCATGATATAAGGAAATAAATAATAACTTTATTATTGCCTCTAGGGCATATTTCCTTCAGTCTCCCACTTGCACTAGAGTCAATAATCTAGTTCACATCGCCATGTGATTTAACATCAATAGTTCACATTACCATGTGATTAACACCCATAGTTCACATCGTCATGTGACCAACACCCAAAGAGTTTACTAGAGTCAATAATCTATTTCACATCGCTATGTGATTAATACCCAAAGAGTACTAAGGTGTGATCATGTTTTGCTTGTGAGGGAAGTTTAGTCAACGGGTCTGCCACATTCAGATCTGTATGTATTTTGCAAATTTCTATGTCAACAATGCTCTGCACGGAACTACTCTAGATAATTGCTCCCACTTTCAATATGTATCCAGATTGAGACTTTGAGTTATCTGGATCAGTGTCAAAACTTGCATTGCGTAACCCTTTAGGACGAACCTTTTGTCACCTCCATAATCGAGAAACATATCCTTATTCCACTAAGGATAATTTTGACCAATGTCCAGTGATCTACTCCTAGATCACTATTGTACTCCCTTGCCAAACACAGGGCAGGGTATACAATAGGTCTGGTACACAGCATGGCATACTTCCATTCTCTCTCTATCTTCTGTCGTGGTCGGGTTTTGAGTCTTACTCAGTTTCACACCTTGTAACACATGCAAGGACTCTTTCTTTGACTATTCCATTTTGAACTTACTTCAAAATCTTGTCAAGGTATGTACTCATTGAAAAACTTATTAAGTGTCTTGATCTATCTCTATAGATCTTGATGCTCAATATGTAAGCAGCTTCACCGAGGTCTTTCTTTGAAAAAATCCTTTCAAACACTCCTTTATGCTTTGCAGAATAATTCTACATTATCTCCGATCAACAATATGTCATTCACATATACTTATCAGAAATACTGTAGTGCTCCCGGTCACTTTCTTGTAAATACAGGCTTCACCGCAAGTCTGTATAACACTATATGCTTTGATCAACTTATCAAAGCGTATATTCCAACACCGAGATGCTTGCACCAGTCCATAGATGGATCGCTGGAGCTTGCATATTTTGTTAGTACCTTTAGGATTGACAAAACCTTCTGGTTGCATCATATACAACTCTTCTTTAATAAATCCATTAAGGAATGCAGTTTTGTTTATCCATTTGCCAGATTTCATAAAATGCGGCAATTGCTAACATGATTCGGACGGACTTAAGCATAGATACGAGTGAGAAACTCTCATCGTAGTCAACACCTTGAACTTGTCGAAAACCTTTTTGCGACAATTCTAGCTTTGTAGATAGTAACACTACTATCAGCGTCCGTCTTCCTCTTGAAGATCCATTTAATATCAATGTCTCGCCGATCAATGGGCAAGTCAATCAAAGTCCATACTTTGTTCTCATACATGGATCTCATCTTAGATTTCATGGCCTCAAGCCATTTCGTGGAATCTGGGCTCATCATCGCTTCCTCATAGTTCGTAGGCTCGTCATGGTCAAGTAACATGACCTCCAGAACAGGATTACCATACCACTCTGGTGCGGATCTCACTCTGGTTTACCTACAAGGTTCGGTAGTAACTTGATTTGAAGTTACATGATCATCATCATTAGCTTCCTCACTAATTGGTGTAGTAGTCATAGGAACCGATTTCTGTGATGAACTACTTTCCTATAAGGGAGCAGGTATAGTTACCTCATCAAGTTCTACTTTCCTCCCACTCACTTCTTTCGAGAGAAACTCCTTCTCTAGAAAGGATCCATTCTCAGCAACAAATATCTTGCCTTCGGATCTGTGATAGAAGGTGTACCCAATAGTTTCTTTTGGGTATCCTATGAAGATTTACTTCTCCGATTTGGGTTCGAGCTTATCATGTTGAAAATTTTTCACATAAGCATCGCAGTCCCAAACTTTAAGAAACGACAGCTTCGGTTTCTCACCAAACCACAGTTCATACGGTGTCATCTCCACGGATTTAGATGGTGCCCTATTTGACGTGAATGTAGCTGTCTCTAATGCATAAGCCCAAAATGATAGTGGTAGATCGGTAAGAGACATCATAGATCGCACTATATTTAATAAAGTACGGTTATGACGTTCGGACACACCATTACACTGTGGTGTTCCAGGTGGCGTGAGTAGTGAAACTATTTCACATTGTTTTAACTGAAGGCCAAACTCGTTAACTCAAATATTTTACTTCTGCGATCATATCGTAGAAACTTTTATTTTCTTGTTATGATGATTCTCCACTTTACTCTGAAATACTTTGAACTTTTCAAATGTTTCAGACTTGTGTTTCATCAAGTAGATATACCCATATTCGCTCAAACCATCTATGAAGGTCAGAAAATAATGATATCCACCGCGAGCCTCAACACTCATCGGACCGCATACATCAGTATGTATTATTTCCAATAAGTCAATTGCTCGCTCCATTGTTCCAGAGAACGGAGTTTTAGTCATCTTGCCCATGAGGCATGGTTCGTAAGCATCAACTGATTCATAATCAAGTGATTCCAAAAGCCCATCAGCATGGATTTTCTTCATGTGCTTTACACCAATATGACCTAAACGGAAGTGCCACAAATAAGTTGCACTATCATTATTAACTTTGCATCTTTTGGCTTCAATATTTATGAGAATGTGTATCACTACGATCGAGATCCAACAAATCATTTTCATTGGGTGTATGACCATAGAAGGTTTTATTCATGTAAACAGAACAACAATTATTCTCTAACTTACATGAATAACCGTATTGCAATAAACATGATCCAATCATATTCATGCTCAATGCAAACACTAAATAACATTTATTTTAGGTTTAACACTAATCATGAAAGTATAGGGAGTGTGCGATGATGATCATATCAATCTTGGAACCATTTCCAATACACATCGTCACTTCACCCTTAACTAGTCTCTGTTCATTTTGCAACTCCCGTTTTGAGTTACTATTCTTAGCAACTGAACTAGTATCAAATACTGAGGGGTTGCTATAAACACTAGTAAAGTACACATCAATAACATGTATATCAAATATACCTATGTTCACTTTGCCATCCTTCTTATCCGCGAATTACTTGGGGTAGTTCCGCTTCTAGTGACCAGTCCCTTCGCAGTAGAAGCACTCAGTTTCAGGCTTAGGTCCAGACTTGGGTTTTTTCACTTGAGCAGCAACTTGCTTGCCGTTCTTCTTGAAGTTCCCCTTTCTTCCCTTTGTCCCTTTACTTGAAACTAGTGGTTTTGTTTACCATCAACACTTGATGCTTTTCTTGATTTCTACCTTCGTCGATTTCAGCATCACGAAGAGCTTGGGAATCATTTCTGTTATCCCTTGCATATTATATTTCATCACGAAGTTCTACTAACTTGGTGAGGGTGACTAGAGAATCCTGTCAATCACTATTTTATCTAGAAGATTAACTCCCACTTGATTCAAGCGATTGTAGTACCCAGACAATCTGAGCACATGCTCAGTGCTTGAGCTATTCTCCTCCATCTTTTAGCTATAGAACTTGTTGGAGACTTCATATCTCTCAACTCGGGTATTTTCTTGAAATATTAACTTCAACTCCTGGAACATCTCATATGGTCCATGACGTTCAAAACGTCTTTGAAGTCCCGATTCTAAGCCGTTTAAGCATGGTGCACTAAACTATCGAGTAGTCATCATATTGAGCTAGCCAAACGTTCATAACATCTGCATCTGCTCCTGCAATAGGTTTGTCACCTAGCGGTGCATCAAGAACATAATTCTTCTGTGCAGCAATGAGGACAAACCTCAGATCACAGATCCAATCCGTATCATTGCTACTAATATCTTTCAACTTAGTTTTCTCTAGGAACATATCAAAAGTAAAACAGGGGAGCTAAACGGGAGCTATTGATCTACAACATAGATATGCTAATACTACCAGGACTAAGTTCATGATAAATTAAAGTTCAATTAATCATATTACTTAAGAACTCCCACTTAGACATCCCTCTAATCCTCTAAGTGATCACGTGATCCATATCAACTAAACCATGTCCGATCATCACGTGAGATGGAGTAGTTTCAATGGTGAACATCACTATGTTGATCATATCTACTATATGATTCACGCTCGACCTTTCGGTCTCCGTGTTCTGAGGCCATATCTGTTATATGCTAGGCTCGTCAAGTTTAACCTGAGTATTCCGCGTGTGCAACAGTTTTGCACCCGTTGTATTTGAACGTAGAGCCTATCACACCCGATCATCATGTGGTGTCTAAGCACGAAGAACTTTCGCAACGGTGCATACTCAGGGAGAACACTTATGCTTTGATAATTTAGTGAGGGGTCATCTTTTAATGCTACCGCCGAACTAAGCAAAATAAGATGTATAAAAGATAAACATCAGATGCAATCATAATATGTGACATGATATGGCCATCATCATCTTGTGCCTTTGATCTCCATCTCCAAAGCATCGTCATGATCTCCATCGTCACCGGCATGACACCATGATCTCCATCATCTTGATCTATATCAATGTGTCGTCACATGGTCGTCTCGCCAACTATTGCTCTTGCAACTATTGCCATCGCATAGCGATAAAATAAAGCAATTATTTGGCGCTTGCATCTTATGCAATAGAGATACAACCATAAGGCTTTTGCCAGTTGCGGATAACTTCAACAAAACATGATCATCTCATACAACAACTTATATCTCATCGCGTCTTGACCATATCACATCACAACATGCCCTGCAAAAACAAGTTAGACGTCCTCTACTTTGTCGTTGCAAGTTTTACGTGGCTGCTACGGGCTGGGCAAGAACCGTTCTTACCTACGCATCAAAACCACAACGATAGTTTGTCAAGTTGGTGCTGTTTTAACCTTCGCAAGGACCGGGCGTAGCCACACTCGGTTCTACTAAAGTTGGAGAAACTGACACCCGCCAGCCACCTATGTGCAAAGCACGTTGGTAGAACTGGTCTCGCGTAAGCGTACGCGTAATGTCGGTCCAGGCCGCTTCATGCTGGTAAGCACTATGACTTATATCGCCCACAACTCACTTGTGTTCTACTCGTGCATATTACATCAATGCATAAAACCTGGCTCGGATGCCACTTTTGTGGAACGTAGTAATTTCAAAAACAAATCCTATGCACACGCAAGATCATGGTGAAGCATAGCAACAAGAGGGGAGAGTGTTGTCCACGTACCCTCGTAGACCGAAAGCGGAAGTGTTAGCACAACGCGGTTGATGTAGTCGTATGTCTTCACGATCCGACCGATTAAGTACCGAACGCACGGCACCTCCGAGTTTAGCACACGTTCAGCCCGATGACGTCCCTCTAACTCCGATCCAGCCGAGTGTTGAGGCAGAGTTTCGTCAGCACGACGGTGTGGTGACGATGTTTGATGTTCTACCGACGCAGGGCTTCGCCTAAGCACCGCTACAGTATTATCGAGGTGGACTATGGTGGAGGGGGGCACGGCACATGGCTAAGAGACGATCAACTTGATCAACTTGTGTGTCTAGAGGTGCCCCCCTACCCCTGTATATAAAGGAGCAAGGGGGGTGCGGCCGGCCAAGGGGAGAGGCGCGCCGGAGGAGTCCTACTCCCACCGGGAGTAGGACTCCCCCTTTTCCTAGTTGGATTAGGACTTGGGAGGGGGCAAGAAGGAAAGAGGGGGGCCGGCCCCCTTTTGCCCTAAACCAATTCGGTTTGGGCCTTGGCGGGCGCGCCCCACACTTCCCTTGCTTCCTCCTTTTCCGCTAAGGCCCATGTAGGCCCATTAAGCCCCCGGGGGGTTCTGGTAACCGCCCGGTACTCCGGTAAAATCCCGATTTCACCCGTACACTTCCAATATCCAAACATAGGCTTCCAATATATCAATCTTCATGTCTCGACTATTTTGAGACTCCTCGTCATGTCCGTGATCACATCCGGGACTCCGAACAACCTTCGGTACATCAAAACATAAAACTCATAATATAACTGTCATCGTAGCGTTAAGCGTGCGGACCCTACGGGTTCGAGAACTATGTAGACATGACCGAGACACGTCTCCAGTCAATAACCAATAGCGGAACCTGGATGCTCATATTGGCTCATACATATTCTACGAAGATCTTTGTCGGTCAGACCGCATAACAACATACGTTGTTCCCTTTGTCATCGGTATGTTACTTGCCCGAGAATCGATCATCAGTATCTCAATACCTAGTTCAATCTCGTTACCGGCAAGTCTCTTTACTCGTTCCGTAATACATCATCCCGCAACTAACTCATTAGTTGCAATGCTTGCAAGACTTATAGTGATGGGCATTACCGAGTTGGCCCAGAGATACCTCTCCAACAATCGGAGTGACAAATCCTAATCTCGAAATACGCCAACCCAACAAGTACCTTCGGAGACACCTGTAGACCACCTTTATAATCACCCAGTTACGTTGTGACGTTTGGTAGCACATGATACGTCTCCAACATATCTATAATTTTTGATTGCTCCATGCTATATTATCTACTGTTTTGGACTATATTGGGCTTTATTTTCCATTTTTATATTATTTTTGGGACTAACCTATTAACCGGAGGCCCAGCCCAGAATTGATGTTTTTTTTGCCTATTTCAGTGTTTCGGATAAAGAGAATATCAAACGGAGTCGAAACAGAATAAAACTTTCGGGAACGTGATTTTCTCACCGAACGTGATCCAGGAGACTTGGACCCTGCTCCAAGGAACAAAAGAGGCGGTCACGAGGGTGGGGGGCGCCCCCCCTAGGGCGCGCCCCCTGCCTCGTGGGCCCCTCGTTGCTCCTCCGGCATACTTCTTCCTCCTATATATACACACGTACCCCCAAGCGATCAGAACAGGAGCCAAAAACCTAATTCCACCGCCACAACTTTTTGTATCCACGAGATCCCATCTTGGGGCCTGTTCCGGAGCTCCGCCGTAAGAGGGCTGCCAACACGGAGGGCTTCTACATCATCATAGCCTCTCAGATGAAGTGTGAGTAGTTTACCCCAGACCTTTGGGTCCATAGTTAGTAGCTAGATGGCTTCTGCTCTCTCTTTGAATCTCAATACAAAGTTCTCCCCCTCTCTTGTGGAGATCTACTCGATGTAATCTTCTTTTTGCGGTGTGTTTGTTGAGACCGATGAATTGTGGGTTTATGATCAAGTCTATCTATGAATAACATTTGAATCTTGTTTGAATTCTTTTATGTATGGTTATCTTTGCAAGTCTCTTCGAATTATCCGTTTGGTTTGGCCAACTAGATTGGTAGTTCTTGCCATGGGAGAAGTGCTTAGCTTTGGGTTCGATCTTGCGGTGTCCTTACCCAGTGACAGAAGGGGCAGCAAGGAATGTATTGTATCATTGCCATCGAGGATAACAAGATGGGGTTTATTTCATATTGCATGAATTTATCTCTCTACATCATGTCATCTTGCTTAAGGCGTTACTCTGTTTTTAACTTAATACTCTAGATGCATGCTGGATAGCGGTCGATGAGTGGAGTAATAGTAGTAGATGCAGAATTGTTTCGATCTACTTGTCACAGACGTGATGCCTATATACATGATCATGCCTAGATATTCTCATAACTATGCTCAATTCTGTCAATTGCTCAACAGTAATTTGTTCACCAACCGTAGAATACTTATGCTCTTGAGAGAAGCCACTAGTGAAACCTATGGCCCCCAGGTCTATTCTCATCATATCAATCTCCATCACTTTAATGTTGCTTTGCTTTTTATTGTGCTTTTACTTTTTACTTTGCATCTTTATACCAAAATACCAAAAATATTATATCTATCAGATCTCACTCTCGTAAGTGACCGTGAAGGGATTGACAACCCCTAATCGCGTTGGTTGCGAGTAGCTATCGCTTTGTGCAGGTACGAGGGACTTGAGCGTGGGCTCCTACTGGATTGATACCTTGGTTCCCAAAAACTGAGGGAAATACTTACGCTACTCTACTGCATCATCCCTTCCTCTTCGAGGAAAACCAACGCAAGCTCAAGACGTAGCAAGGAGGATTTCTGGCGCCGTTGCCGGGGAGTCTACGCAAAAAGTCAACATACCAAGTACCTATCACAATCCCTATCTCTCGCATTACATTATTTGCCATTTTCCTCTCATTTTCCTCTCCCCCCAATTCACCCTTGTCGTTTTATTCGCCCTCTCTCTCTATCCTCCCTCTCTATTTGCCTCTTTTTGCCCGCTTGCTTTTTGTTTGCTCATGTGTTAGATTGCTTGTTAGTCACGATGGCTCAAGATACTACCAAATTGTGTGACTTCACCAATACCAATAATAATGATTTCCTTAGCACTCTGATTGCTCCTCTTACCAATGCTGAATCTTGTGAAATTAATACTGCTTTGTTGAATCTTGTTATGAAAGATCAATTCGCCGGCCTTCCTAGTGAAGATGCCGCTACTCATCTGAATAGCTTCGTCGATTTATGTGATATGCAAAAGAAAAAAGATGTCAATAATGATGTCGTTAAATTGAAGCTATTTCCTTTTTCTCTTAGAGATCGTGCTAAAGCTTGGTTTTCGTCTTTGCCTAAGAATAGTATTGATTCATGGAACAAGTGCAAAGTTGATTTTATCTCTAAGTATTTTCCTCCCGCTAAGATCATCTCTCTTAGAAACGATATTATGAACTTTAAACAACTTGATCATGAACATGTGGCACAAGCTTGGGAGAGAATGAAATTAATGATACGTAATTACCCTACTCATGGTTTGAATTTGTGGATGATTATACAAAATTTTTATGCCGGATTGAATTTTGCTTCTAGAAATCTTTTAGATTCAGCCGCGGAAGGCACTTTTATGGAAATAACTTTAGGAGATGCTACTAAACTCCTAGATAATATTATCGTTAATTATTCTCAATGGCATACTAAAAGATCTTCTAATAAAAAAGTGCATGTGATAGAAGAAATTAATGTGCTGAGTGGAAAGATGGATGAACTTATGAAATTATTCGCTATTAAGAGTGTTTCTTCTGATCCTAATGATATGCCTTTGTCTACTTTGATTGAGAATAACAATGAATCTATGGATGTGAATTTTGTTGGTAGGAATAATTTTGGTAACGACGCTTATAGAGGGAATTTTAATCCTAGGCCATATCCTAGTAATCCTTCTAATAATTATGGTAATACCTACAACAACTCTTATGGAAATTATAATAAGATGCCCTCTGAATTTGAGAATAGTGTTAAAGAGTTTATGAATTCACAAAATAATTTTAATGCTTTGCTTGAGGAAAAATTGCTTAAAGTTGATGATTTGGCTAGAAACGTTGATAGAATTTCTCTTGAGGTTGATTCTTTAAAGCTTAGATCTATTCCTCCTAAGCATGATATCAATGAGTCTCTCAAAGCCATGAGAATTTCCATTGATGAGTGCAAGGAAAGAACCGCTAGGATGCGTGCTTCCAAAGATGCCTTTATTAAAGCGTGTTCTTCCAATACCTATGAAAATCAAGATGAAGATCTAAAAGTTATTGATGTGTCCCCTATTAAATCTTCATTTTGCAATATGAATCTTGATGAAACTGATCTTCCTTTACCTAGAAGGCGTTCTAAGAATTTGGAGTATTTAGATCTTAATGATGAAATTGATGAAAGTGGGATTGAAAGAAATAAAAATCTAGATGTTGCTAAACCCACTATATTGGATTTCAAGGAATTTAATTATGAAAGTTTCTTTTTAATTGATTGTATTTCCTTGTTGCAATCCATGCTAAATTCTCCACATGCTTATAGTCAAAATAAAGCCTTCACCGAACATATTGTTGATGCCTTGATGCAATCTTATGAAAAAAACTTGAGTTGAAAGTTTCTATCCCTAGAAAACTCTATGATGAGAGATCACGAGTTTTATGCTTTGTGTGATTTGGGTGCTAGTGTCTCTACTATTGCCAAGACTTTGTGTGATTTGCTAGATTTCCGTAATTTTGATGATTGCTCTCTAAACTTGCATCTTGCGGATTCCACTATTAAGAAACCTATGGGAAGGATTAATGATGTTCTTATTTTTGCAAATAGGAATTATGTGCCCGTAGATTTCATTGTTCTTGATATAGAATGCAATCCTTCTTGCCCTATTATTCTTGGTGGACCTTTCCTTAGAACGGTTGGTGCGATTATTGATATGAAGGAAGGGAATATTAGATTTCAATTTCCATTAAAAAAGGGGATGGAACACTTTCCAAGAAAGAAAATAAAATTACCATATGAAACTATCATGAGAGCCACTTATGGATTGCCTACCAAAGATGGCAATACCTAGATCTATCCTCGCTTTTATGCCTAGCTAGGGGCGTTAAACGATAGCGCTTGTTGGGAGGCAACCCAATTTTATTTTTATTCCTTGCTCTTAGCTCCTGCTTAGTAATAAATAAATTATTTAGCCTCTGTTTTGGTTGTGTTTTTTGTGTTTAATTAGTGTTTGTGTCAAGTAGAACCGTTGGGAAAACTTGGGGAAAGTCTTGTTGAACTTGCTGTAAAAAAACAGAAACTTTAGCGCTCACGAGAACTGCTGTCATTTTTATTTGAAGAGTGCTATTTAGTTAATTATTTTTGCAGATGATTAATCTATAAATTACTCACGTCCAGCAATTTATTTTAGAATTTTTGGGTTCCAGATCTTGTGCTAGCTACAGATTACTACAGACTGTTCTGTTTTTGACAGATTCTGTTTTTCGTGTGTTGTTTGCTTATTTTGATGAATCTATGGCTAGTAAAATAGTTTATAATGAAGGAAATATGCCCCAGAGGCAATAATAAAGTTATTATTTATTTCCTTATATCATGATAAATGTTTATTATTCATGCTAGAATTGTATTAACCGGAAACATAATACATGTGTGAATACATAGACAAACAGAGTGTCACTAGTATGCCTCTACTAGACTAGCTCGTTAATCAAAGATGGTTAAGTTTCCTAACCATGAACAATGTGTTGTTATTTGATTAACGAGGTCACATCATTAGTTGAATGATCTGATTGACATGACCCATTTCATTAGCTTAGCACACGATCGTTTAGTATGTTGCTATTGCTTTCTTCATGACTTATACATGTTCCTATGACTATGAGATTATGCAACTCCCGTTTGCCGGAGGAACACTTTGGGTGCTACCAAACGTCACAACGTAACTGGGTGATTATAAAGGAGTACTACAGGTGTCTCCAATGGTAGATGTTGGGTTGGCGTATTTCGAGATTAGAATTTGTCACTCCGATTGTCGGAGAGGTATCTCTGGGCCCTCTCGGTAATACACATTATACAAGACTTGCAAGCATTGCAACTAATGAGTTAGGTGCGGGATGATGTATTACGGAACGAGTAAAGAGACTTGCCGGTAACGAGATTGAACTAGGTATTGGATACCGACGATCAAATCTCGGGCAAGTAACATACCGATGACAAAGGGAACAACGTATGTTGTTATGCGGTCTGACCGGTAAAGATCTTCGTAGAATATGTAGGAGCCAATATGGGCATCCAGGTCCCGCTATTGGTTATTGACCGGAGACGTGTCTCGGTCATGTCTACATTATTCTCGAACCGTAGGGTCCGCATGCTTAACGTTACGCTGACAGTTATTATGAGTTTATGCATTTTGATGTACCGAAGGTTGTTCGGAGTCCCGGATGTGATCACGGACATGACGAGGAGTCTCGAAATGGTTGAGACATAAAGATTGATATATTGGAAGCCTATGTTTGGGCATCGGAAGTGTTCCGGGTGAAATCGGGAATTTTACCGGAGTACCGGGAGGTTACCGGAACCCCCCGGGAACCAAATGGGCCTTATTGGGCCTTAGTGGAAAGGTGAAAGGGGCAGCCCAAGGTGGGCTGCGCGCCACCTCCCTCCCCTAGTCCTATTAGGACTAGGAGAGGTGGCCGGCCACCTCTCTCCCTCTCTTTCCACTTGGGAGTCGTATTAGGAATAGGATTGGGGGGGGGGAGTCCTACTCCCGGTAGGAGTAGGACTCCTCCTGCGCCTCCACAGCTTGGCCGGCCAGCCCTCCCCCTGGAAACCTTTATATACGGGGGCAGGGGGCACCTCTAGACACACAAGATGATCCTTGAGATCGTTCCTTAGCCGTGTGCGGTGCCCCCTGCCACCAAATTCCACCTTGATCATATCGTTGTAGTGCTTAGGCGAAGCCCTACGTCGGTAGTACATCAAGATCGTCACCACGCCGTCGTGCTGACGGAACTCCTCCTCGAAGCTTTGCTGGATCGGAGCCCGGGGATCGTCATCGAGCTGAACGTGTGCTAAGAACTCGGAGGTGCCGGAGTAACGGTGCTTGGATCGGTCGGATCGGGAAGAAGACGTACGACTACTTCCTCTACGTTGTGTCAAAGCTTCCGTTGCGATCTACAAGGGTACGTAGATCAGACTCTCCCCCTCGTTGCTATGCATCACCATGATCATGCGTGTGCATAGGAATTTTTTTGAAATTACTACGTTCCCCAACAGTGGCATCCGAGCCTAGGTTTTATGGTTTGATGTTATTTGCACGAGTAGAACACAAGTGATTTTGGGCGATACAAGTCATACTGCCTACCAGCATGTCATACTTTGGTTCGGCGGTATTGTTGGACGAGATGACCCGGACCAACCTTACGCGTACGCTTACGCGAGACCGGTTCCCTCGACGTGCTTTGCACATAGATGGCTTGCGGGCGACTGTCTCTCCAACTTTAGTTGAACCGAGTGTGGCTACGCCCGGTCCTTGAGAAGGTTAAAACGGAGTCTATTTGACAAACTATCATTGTGGTTTTGATGCGTAGGTGAGATGAGTTCTTGCTTAAGCCCGTAGCAGCCACGTAAAACTTGCAACAACAAAGTAGAGGACGTCTAACTTGTTTTTGCAGGGCATGTTGTGATGTGATATGGTCAAGGCATGATGCTGATTTTATTGTTTTAGACGATCATGTTTTGTAACCAAGTTATCGGCAACTGGCAGGAGCCATATGGTTGTCGCTTTATTGTATGCAATACAATCGCGATGTAATGCTTTACTTTATTGCTAAGCGGTAGTGATAGTCGTGGAAGCATAAGATTGGCGAGACGACAATGATGCTACGATGGAGATCAAGGTGTCGCGCCGGTGACGATGGTGATCATGATGGTGCTTCGGAGATGGAGATCACGAGCACAAGATGATGATGGCCATATCATATCACTTATATTGATTGCATGTGATGTTTATCCTTTGATGCATCTTATCTTGCTTTGATTGACGGTAGCATTATAAGATGATCTCTCACTAAATTATCAAGAAGTGTTCTCCCTGAGTATGCACCGTTGCCAAAGTTCGTCGTGCCCAGACACCACGTGATGATCGGGTGTGATAAGCTCTACGTCCATCTACAACGGGTGCAAGCCAGTTTTGCACACGCAGAATACTCAGGTTAAACTTGACGAGCCTAGCATATGCAGATATGGCCTCGGAACACAGAGACCGAAAGGTTGAGCGTGAATCATATAGTAGATATGATCAACATAACGATGTTCACCATTGAAAACTACTCCATCTCACGTGATGATCGGTTATGGTTTAGTTGATTTGGATCACGTAATCACTTAGAGGATTAGAGGGATGTCTATCTAAGTGGGAGTTCTTAAGTAATTTGATTAACTGAACTTAAACTTATCATGAACTTAGTACCTGATAGTATCTTGCTTGTTTATGTTGATTGTAGATAGATGGCTCGTCCTGTTGTTCCGTTGAATTTTAATGCGTTCCTTGAGAAAGCAAAGTTGAAAGATGATGGTAGCAATTACACGGACTGGGTCCGTAACCTGAGGATTATCCTCATTGCTTCACAGAAGAATTACGTCCTGGAAGCACCGCTGGGTGCCAGGCCTGCTGCTGGAGCAACACCAGATGTTATGAACGTCTGGCAGAGCAAAGCTGATGACTACTCGATAGTTCAGTGTGCCATGCTTTACGGCTTAGAATCGGGACTTCAACGATGTTTTGAACGTCATGGAGCATATGAGATGTTCTAGGAGTTGAAGTTAATATTTCAAGCAAATGCCCGAATTGGGAGATATGAAGTCTCCAATAAGTTCTATAGCTGCAAGATGGAGGAGAACAGTTCTGTCAGTGAGCATATACTCAAAATGTCTGGGTATAATAATCACTTGATTCAGATGGGAGTTAATCTTCCAGATGATTGCGTCATTGACAGAATTCTCCAATCAGTGCCACCAAGCTACAAGAGCTTCGTGATGAACTATAATATGCAAGGGATGAACAAGACTATTCCCGAGCTCTTCGCAATGCTGAAAGCTGCGGAGGTAGAAATCAAGAAGGAGCATCAAGTGTTGATGGTCAACAAGACCACTAGTTTCAAGAAAAAGGGCAAAGGGAAGAAGAAGGGGAACTTCAAGAAGAACAGCAAGCAAGTTGCTGCTCAGGAGAAGAAACCCAAGTCTGGACCTAAGCCTGAAACTGAGTGCTTCTACTGCAAGCAGACTAGTCACTGGAAGCGGAACTGCCCCAAGTATTTGGCGGATAAGAAGGATGGCAAGGTGAACAAAGGTATATGTGATATACATGTTATTGATGTGTACCTTACTAGAGCTCGCAGTAGCACCTGGGTATTTGATACTGGTTCTGTTGCTAATATTTGCAACTCAAAACAGGGACTACGGAATAAGTGGACACTAGCAAAGGATGAGGTGACGATGCGCGTGGGAAACGGTTCCAAAGTCGATGTAATCGCGGTCGGCACGCTACCTCTACATCTACCTTCGGGATTAATATTAGACCTAAATAATTGTTATTTGGTGCCAGCGTTGAGCATGAACATTATATCTGGATCTTGTTTAATGCGAGACGGTTACTCATTTAAATAAGAGAATAATGGTTGTTCTATTTATATGAGTAATATCTTTTATGGTCATGCACTTTTGAAGAGTGGTCTATTTTTGATGAATCTCGATAGTAGTGATACACATATTCATAATGTTGAAACCAAAAGATGCAGAGTTGATAATGATAGTGCAACTTATTTGTGGCACTGCCGTTTAGGTCATATCGGTGTAAAGCGCATGAAGAAACTCCATACTGATGGGCTTTTGGAACCACTTGATTATGAATCACTTGGTACTTGCGAACCGTGCCTCATAGGCAAGATGACTAAAACACCATTTCCCGGTACTATGGAGAGAGCAACAGATTTATTGGAAATCATACATACCGATGTATGTGGTCCGATGAATATTGAGGCTCGTGGCGGATATCGTTATTTTCTCACCTTCACAGATGATTTAAGCAGATATGGGTATATCTACTTAATGAAACATAAGTCTGAAACATTTGAAAGGTTCAAAGAATTTCAGAGTGAAGTTGAAAATCATCGTAACAAGAAAATAAAGTTTCTACGATCTGATCGTGGAGGAGAATATTTGAGTTACGAGTTTGGTGTACATTTGATAAATTGTGGAATAGTTTCGCAACTCACGCCACCCGGAACACCACAGCGTAATGGTGTGTCCGAACGTCGTAATCGTACTTTACTAGATATGGTGCAATCTATGATGTCTCTTACTGATTTACCGCTATCGTTTTGGGGTTATGCTTTAGAGACGGCCGCATTCACGTTAAATAGGGCACCGTCAAAATCCGTTGAGACGACGCCTTATGAACTATGGTTTGGCAAGAAACCAAAGTTGTCGTTTCTTAAAGTTTGGGGCTGCGATGCTTATGTGAAAAAGCTTCAACCTGATAAGCTCGAACCCAAAGCGGAGAAATGTGTCTTCATAGTATACCCAAAGGAGACTGTTGGGTACACCTTCTATCACAGATCCGAAGGCAAGACATTCATTGCTAAGAATGGATCATTTCTAGAGAAGGAGTTTCTCTCGAAAGAAGTGAGTGGGAGGAAAGTAGAACTTGACGAGGTAACTGTACCTGCTCCCTTATTGGAAAATAGTACATCACAAAAAACTGTTTCTGCGACACCTATACCAATTAGTGAGGAAGCTAATGATGATGATCATGAAACTTCAGGACAAGATACTACTGAACCACGTAGATCAACCAGAGTGAGATCCGCACCAGAGTGGTACGGTAATCCAATTCTGGAAGTCATGCTACTAGATCATGATGAACCTACGAACTATGAAGAAGCGATGGTGAGCCCAGATTCCGCAAAGTGGCTTGAGGCCATGAAATCTGAGATGGGATCCATGTATGAGAACAAAGTATGGACTTTGGTTGACTTGCCCGATGATCGGCAAGCAATTGAGAATAAATGGATCTTCAAGAAAAAGACTGACGCTGACGGTAATATTACTGTCTATAAAGCTCGACTTGTCGCAAAAGGTTTTCGACAAGTTCAAGGGGTTGACTACGATGAGACCTTCTCACCCGTAGCGATGCTTAAGTCTGTCAGAATCATGTTAGCAATTGCCGCATTTCATGATTATGAAATTTGGCAGATGGATGTCAAAAGTGCATTCCTGAATGGATTTCTGGAAGAAGAGTTGTATATGATGCAACCGGAAGGTTTTGTTGATCCAAAGGGAGCTAACAAAGTGTGCAAGCTCCAGCGATCCATTTATGGACTGGTGCAAGCCTCTCGGAGTTGGAATAAACGCTTTGATAGTGTGATCAAAGCATTTGGTTTTATACAGACTTTTGGAGAAGCCTGTATTTACAAGAAAGTGAGTGGGAGCTCTGTAGCATTTCTGATATTATATGTGGATGACATATTACTGATTGGAAATGATATAGAATTTCTGGATAGCATAAAGGGATACTTGAATAAGAGTTTTTCAATGAAAGACCTCGGTGAAGCTGCTTACATATTGGGCATTAAGATCTATAGAGATAGATCAAGACGCTTAATTGGACTTTCACAAAGCACATACCTTGACAAGATTTTGAAGAAGTTCAAAATGGATCAAGCAAAGAAAGGGTTCTTGCATGTGTTACAAGGTGTGAAGTTGAGTCAGACTCAATGCCGGACACTGCAGAAGATAGAGAGAAAATGAAAGATGTTCCCTATGCTTCAGCCATAGGCTCTATCATGTATGCAGTGCTGTGTACCAGACCTGATGTGTGCCTTGCTATAAGTTTAGCAGGGAGGTACCAAAGTAATCCAGGAGTGGATGACTGGACAGCGGTCAAGAACATCCTGAAATACCTGAAAAGGACTAAGGATATGTTTCTCGTATATGGAGGTGACAAAGAGCTCACCGTAAGAGGTTACGTTGATGCAAGCTTTGACACTGATCCGGACAATTCTAAATCGCAAACCGGATACGTGTTTACTTTAAACGGTGGAGCTGTCAGTTGGTGCAGTTCTAAACAAAGCGTCATAGCGGGATCTACATGTGAAGCGGAGTACATAGCTGCTTCGGAAGTAGCGAACGAAGGAGTCTGGATGAAGGAGTTCATATCCGATCTAGGTGTCATACCTAGTGCATCGGGTCCAATGAAAATCTTTTGTGACAATACTGGTGCAATTGCTTTGGTAAAGGAATCCAGATTTCACAAAAGGACCAAACACATCAAGAGACGCTTCAATTCCATCCGGGATCTAGTCCAGGTGGGAGACATAGAGATTTGCAAGATACATACGAATCTGAATGTTGCAGACCCGTTGACTAAGCCTCTTCCACGAACAAAACATGATCAGCACCAAGGCTCCATGGGTGTTAGAATCATTACTGTGTAATCTAGATTATTGACTCTAGTGCAGGTGGGAGACTGAAGGAAATATGCCCTAGAGGCAATAATAAAGTTATTATTTATTTCCTTATATCATGATAAATGTTTATTATTCATGCTAGAATTGTATTAACCGGAAACATAATACATGTGTGAATACATAGACAAACAGAGTGTCACTAGTATGCCTCTACTAGACTAGCTCGTTAATCAAAGATGGTTAAGTTTCCGAACCATGAACAATGTGTTGTTATTTGATTAACGAGGCCACATCATTAGTTGAATGATCTGATTGACATGACCCATTTCATTAGCTTAGCACACGATCGTTTAGTATGTTGCTATTGCTTTCTTCATGACTTATACATGTTCCTATGACTATGAGATTATGCAACTCCCGTTTGCCGGAGGAACACTTTGGGTGCTACCAAACGTCACAATGTAACTGGGTGATTATAAAGGAGTACAACAGGTGTCTCCAATGGTAGATGTTGGGTTGGCGTATTTCGAGATTAGAATTTGTCACTCCGATTGTCGGAGAGGTATCTCTGGGCCCTCTCGGTAATACACATTATACAAGCCTTGCAAGCATTGCAACTAATGAGTTAGTTGCGGGATGATGTATTACGGAACGAGTAAAGAGACTTGCCGGTAACGAGATTGAACTAGGTATTGGATACCGACGATCGAATCTCGGGCAAGTAACATACCGATGACAAAGGGAACAACGTATGTTGTTATGCGGTCTGACCGATAAAGATCTTCGTAGAATATGTAGGAGCCAATATGGGCATCCATGTCCCGCTATTGGTTATTGACCGGAGACGTGTCTCGGTCATGTCTACATTGTTCTCGAACCGTAGGGTCCGCACGCTTAACGTTATGATGACAGTTATTATGAGTTTATGCATTTTGATGTACCGAAGATTGTTCGGAGTCCCAGATGTGATCACGGACATGACGAGGAGTCTCGAAATGGTCGAGACATAAAGATTGATATATTGGAAGCCTATGTTTGGACATCGGAAGTGTTCTGGGTGAAATCGGGAATTTTACCGGAGTACCGGGAGGTTACCGGAACACCCCGGGAACCAAATGGGCCTTATTGGGCCTTAGTGGAAAGGTGAAAGGGGCAGCCCAAGGTGGGCTGCGCGCCACCTACCGCCCCTAGTCCTATTAGGACTAGGAGAGGTGGCCGGCCACCTCTCTCTCCCTCTCTTTCCACTTGGGAGTCCTATTAGGAATAGGATTGGGGGGGGGAGTCCTACTCCCGGTAGGAGTAGGACTCCTCCTGCGCCTCCACAGCTTGGCCGGCCAGCCCTCCCCCTGGAAACCTTTATATATGGGGGCTGGGGGCACCTCTAGACACACAAGTTGATCCTTGAGATCGTTCCTTAGCCGTGTGCGATGCCCCCTGCCACCAAATTCCACCTCGATCATATCGTTGTAGTGCTTAGGCGAAGCCCTACGTCGGTAGTACATCAAGATCGTCACCACGCCGTCGTGCTGATGGAACTCCTCCTCGAAGCTTTGCTGGATCGGAGCTCGGGGATCGTCATCGAGCTGAACGTGTGCTAAGAACTCGGAGGTGCCGGAGTAACGGTGCTTGGATCGGTCGGATCGGGAAGAAGACGTACGACTACTTCCTCTACGTTGTGTCAACGCTTCCGTTGCGATCTACAAGGGTACGTAGATCAGACTCTCCCCCTCGTTGCTATGCATCACCATGATCTTGCGTGTGCGTAGGAATTTTTTTGAAATTACTACGTTCCCCAACATATAATCCATAGAGAAGTTGGAATACATTAGGTTTAACACCAATATAAATAAAGAATGAGTTCATTACAGTACCTTGAAGTGGTCTTTTGTTTTCTTTCGCTAACGGAGCTCACGAGTTTTCTATTTTGAGTTTTGTGTTGTGAAGTTTTCAAGTTTTGGGTGAATTCTTATGATGGATTATGGAACAGGGAGTGGTAAGAGCCTAAGCTTGGGGATGCCCATGGCACCCCCAAGATAATCCAAGGACACCAAAAAGCCAAAGCTTGGGGATGCCCCGGAAGGCATCCCCTCTTTCGTCCACTTCCATCGGTAATTCACTTGGAGCTATATTTTTATTCACGAACATGATAAGTGTTTTGCTTGGCGCGTCTTGTATTATTTGTGTCTTTGTGTCTTAGTACGCCACAATCATCCTTGCTTTACACACCTTTTGAGAGAGCCATACATGAATTAAAATTTGATAGAATACTCTATGTGCTTCACTTATATCTTTTGAGCTAAGTAGTTTTGCTCTATATGCTTCACTTATATCTTTTGAGCTAGATAATTTTGCTCTGTGTGCTTCACTTATATCTTTTGAGCTAGATAATTTTGCTCTATGTGCGTCACTTATATCTTTTAGAGCACGGTGGTGGATTTGTTTTAAAGAAACTACTGATCTCTCATGCTTCACTTAAATTATTTTGAGAGTCTCTTAATAGCATGGTAATTTGCTTAATAATAATATGCTTGGTATTCAAGATTTGTGAAACTTTCTTTTGAGTGTGTTGAATACTAAGAAAAGATTGAAGCATGATAATTGTTTTGAGATATGGAGGTGATAATATTAAAGTCATGCTAGTTGAGTACTTATGAATTTAAAGAATACTTGTGTTAAAGTTTGTGATTCCCGTAGCATGCACGTATGGTGAACCGTTATGTAACGAAGTTGGAGCATGATTTATTTATTGATTGTCTTCCTTATGAGTGGTGGTCGGGGACGAGCGATGGTCTTTTCCTACCAATCTATCCTCCTAGGAGCATGCGCATAATATTTTGCTTTGATAACTTCTAGATTTTTGCAATAAGTATATGAGTTCTTTATGACTAATGTTGAGTCCATGGATTATACGCACTCTCACCCTTCCACCTTTGCTAGCCTCTCTAATACCGCGCACCTTTCGCCGGTATCATACACCTACCATATACCTTCCTCAAAACAGCCACCATACCTACCTATTATGGCATTTCGATAGCCATTCCGAGATATATTGCCATGCAACTTTCCACCATCTAGTTCATCAGGACACATTCATCATTGTCATATTGCTTAGCATGATCATGTAGTTGACATAGTATTTGTGGCAAAGCCACCATTCATAATTTTTTTCATACTTGTCACTCTTGATTCATTGCATATCCCGGTACACCACCGGAGGCATCCATATAGAGTCATACTTTGTTTTAGAATCGAGTTGTAATCATTGAGTTGTAAATAAATAAAAGTGTGATGATCATCATTCAATAGAGCATTGTCCCAAAAAAAGGCAAAGAAAAAAAAAGAAGGCCCAAAAAAGAAAATAAATAAATAAGGGGCAATGCTACTATCCTTTTTTACCACACTTGTGCTTCAAAGTAGCACCATGATATAGCAAGTCTCATATATTGTGCTTCAAAATAGCACCATGTTCTTCATATAGAGAGTCTCATATGTTGTCACTTTCATATACTAGTGGGAATTTTACATTATAGAACTTGGCTTGTATATTCCAATGATGGGCTTCCTGAAAATTGCCCTAGGTCTTCGTGAGCAAGCAAGTTGGATGCACACCCACTAGTTTCTTTTGTTGAGCTTTCATACATTTATAGCTCTAGTGCATCCGTTGCATGGCAATCCCTACTCACTCACATTGATATCTATTGATGGGCATCTCCATAGCCCGTTGATACGCCTAGTTGATGTGAGACTATCTTCCCCTTCTTTTTGTCTTCTCCACAACCACCATTCTATTCCACCTATAGTGTTATATCCATGGCTCACGCTCATGTATTGCGTGAAGATTGAAAAAGTTTTGAAAAATTTAGAGTATGAAACAATTTCTTGGCTTGTCATCGGGGTTGTGCATGATTTAAATACTTTGTGTGGTGAAGATGGAGCATAGCCAGACTATATGATTTTGTAGGGATAACTTTCTTTGGCCATGTTATTTTGAGAAGACATAATTGCTTTGTTAGTATGCTTGAAGTATTATTATTTTTATGTCAATATAAACTTTTGTCTTGAATCTTTCTAATCTGAATATTCATACCACAATTAAGAAGATTTGCATTGGAATTATGCCAAGTAGCACTCCGCATCAAAAATTCTTTTTTATCATTTACCTACTTGAGGACGAGCAGGAATTAAGCTTGGGGATGCCTGATACGTCTCCAACGTATCTATAATTTTTGATTGCTCCATGCTGTATTATCTACTGTTTTAGACTACATTGGACTTTATTTTCCACTTTTATATTATTTTTGGGACTAACCTATTAACCGGAGGCCCAGCCCAGAATTGCTGTTTTTTTGCCTATTTCAGTGTTTCGGATAAACAGAATATCAAACGGAGTCCAAACAGAATAAAACTTTCAGGAATGTGATTTTCTCACCGAACGTGATCCAGGAGACTTGGACCCTGCTCCAAGGAACAAAAGAGGCGGTCACGAGGGTGGGGGCGCCCCCCTAGGGCGCGCCCCCTGCCTCGTGGGCCCCACGTTTCTCCTCCGGCGTACTTCTTCCTCCTATATATACACACGTACCCCAAAACGATCAGAACAGGAGCCAAAAACCTAATTCCACCGCCGCAACTTTCTGTATCCACGAGATCCCATCTTGGGGCCTGTTTCGGAGCTCCGCCGGAAGAGGGTCGTCATCATGGAGGGCTTCTACATCATCATAGCCTCTCCGATGAAGTGTGAGTAGTTTACCTCAGACCTTCGGGTCCATAGTTAGTAGCTAGATGGCTTCTTCTCTCTCTTTGAATCTCAATACAAAGTTCTCCCCCTCTCTTGTGGAGATCTATTCGATGCAATCTTCTTTTTGCGGTGTGTTTGTTGAGACCGATGAGTTGTGGGTTTAAGATCAAGTCTATCTATGAATAATATTTGAATCTTCTCTGAATCCTTTTATGTATGATTGGTTATCTTTGCAAGTCTCTTCGAATTATCCGTTTGGTTTGGCCAACTAGATTGGTAGTTCTTGCCATGGGAGAAGTGCTTAGCTTTGGGTTCGATCTTGAAGTGTCCTTACCCAGTGACAGAAGGGGCAGCAAGGCACGTATTGTATTGTTGCCATCGAGGATAACAAGATGGGGTTTATTTCATATTGCATGAATTTATCTCTCTACATCGTGTCATCTTGCTTAAGGCGTTGCTCTGTTTTTAACTTAATACTCTAGATGCATGCTGGATAGCGGTCGATGAGTGGAGTAATAGTAGTAGATGCAGAATCGTTTCGATCTACTTGTCACGGACGTGATGCCTATATACATGATCATGCCTAGATATTCTCATAACTATGCTCAATTCTGTCAAGTGCTCAACAGTAATTTGTTCACCCACCGTAGAATACTTATGCTCTTGAGAGAAGCCACTAGTGAAACCTATGGCCCCCGGGTCTATTCTCATCATATCAATCTCCATCACTTTAATCTTGGTTTGCTTTTTTACTTTGCTTTTACTTTTTTACTTTGCATCTTTATACCAAAAATATTATATCTATCAGATCTCACTCTCGTAAGTGACCGTGAAGGGATTGACAACCCCTAATCATGTTGGTTGCGAGTAGCTATCGCTTTGTGCAGGTACGAGGGACTTGAGCGTGGGCTCCTACTGGATTGATTCCTTGGTTCTCAAAAACTGAGGGAAATACTTACGCTACTCTATTGCATCATCCCTTCCTCTTCGGGGAAAACCAACGCAAGCTCAAGACGTAGCAGCACACAAAGTGTTCCTCCGGTAAACGGGAGTTGCATAATCTCATAGTCATAGGAACATGTATAAGTCATGAAGAAAGCAATAGCAACAAACTAAACGATCAAGTGCTATGCTAACGGAATGGGTCAAGTCAATCACATCATTCTCTAATGATGTGACCCCGTTAATCAAATGACAACTCATGTCTATGGCTAGGAAACTTAATCATCTTTGATTCAACGAGCTAGTCAAGTAGAGGCATACTAGTGACATACTGTTTGTCTATGTATTCACACATGTATTATGTTTCCGGTTAAGTCAATTCTAGAATGAATAATAAACATTTATCATGATATAAGGAAATAAATAATAACTTTATTATTGCCTCTAGGGCATATTTCCTTCAAATTTTTACCGACTAAAATACGTATCGTGCAAGAAAACGGAGTCCGGAAGGCACACGAGCTGCTCACGAGGTAGGGGGGCACGCCCAGGGGGGTAGGGCGCGCCCTCCACCCTCATGGGGCCCTCGTGTCCTTCCCAGACTGCGACTTAATTTTCTATTTTTCTAAATATTCCAAAACGGAGAAATATTGCCTTAAAATTGTTTTGGAGTCGGTTTACTTACCGTACCACATACCTATTCTTTTTCAGAGTCTGAAACATTCTGGAAAGTGTCCCTTATGTATTCCTCCGGGGTTACGATTTCAATAATATTGGTTTCAATATTTATGGGATTACCTGAGATATAATGTTTGATTCTTTGACCGTTTACCACCTTCGGATTTGTGCCTTCGAAGTTGTTGATTTTTATGGCACCGGAACGATAGACCTCCTCGATAACATAGGGGCCTTCCCATTTAGAGAGAAGTTTTCCTGCAAAAAATCTTAAACGAGAGTTGTATAGCAATACATAATCACCTACATTAAACTCACGCTTTTGTATCCTTTTGTCATGCCATCTTTTAACCTTTTCTTTAAACAACTTGGCATTTTCATAAGCTTGGGTTCTCCATTCATCACGTGAGCTAATATCAAATAACCTCTTTTCACCGGCAGGTTTGAAATCATAATTGAGCTATTTAATAGCCCAATATGCCTTATGTTCTAGTTCGAGAGGTAAGTGACATGCTTTTCCATATACCATTTTATACGGAGACATACCCATAGGATTTTTATATGCAGTTCTATAGGCCCATAATGCATCATCAAGTTTCTTGGACCAATTCTTTCTAGACCTATTGACAGTCTTTTGCAAAATTAATTTGAGTTCTCTATTACTCAATTCTACTTGACCACTAGACTGTGGGTGATATGGAGATGCAATTCTATGATTGACGTCATATTTAGCAAGCATTTTACAGAAAGCACCATGAATAAAATGTGAACCACCATCAGTCATTAAATATCTAGGGACTCCAAACCTCGGAAAAATAACTTCTTTACGCATTTTAATAGAAGTGTTATGATCAACACTACTAGTTGGAATAGCTTCTACCCACTTAGTAACGTAATCAACGGCAACTAAAATATGTGTATATCCATTAGAGGCAGGAAAAGGTCCCATATAATCAAAGCCCCAAACATCAAACGGTTCAATAACAAGTGAATAATTCATAGGCATTTCTTGACGTCTACTAATATTACCAATTCTTTGACATTCATCACAAGATAGGACAAACTTACGGGCATCCTTGAAGAGAGTAGGCCAATAAAAACCAGATTGCAATACCTTATGTGCAGTTCTATCTTCCGCGTGGTGTCCTCCATAAGTTTTGGAGTGGCACTTGCGTAGGATCTGTTCCTGTTCATGCTCAGGTACACAACGTCTAATAACACCATCTACTCCTTCTTTATAAAGATGTGGGTCATCCCAAAAGTAATGTCTCAAATCATAGAAGAACTTTTTCTTTTGTTGGTATGTGAAGCTAGGTGGTATAAATTTAGCAACTATGTAATTAGCATAATCAGCATACCAAGGGGTACTACGAGAAGTACTTATGACATTTAATTGTTCATTAGGAAAGCTATCATCAATAGGTAGTGGGTCATCAAGAACATTCTCTAACCTAGATAAGTTGTCTGCAACGGGATTCTCGGCTCCTTTTCTATCAACAATATGCAAATCAAATTCTTGTAGCAAGAGAACCCATCTAATAAGTCCAGGTTTAGCATCTTTCTTCTCCATAAGGTATTTAATAGCAGCATGATCAGTGTGGATAGTTACTTTAGAATCAACAATATAAGGTCTGAACTTATCACAAGCAAATACAACTGCTAAAAGTTCTTTTTCAGTAGTAGCATAATTTCTTTGAGCATTGTCTAGGGTATTACTAGCATAATGGATAACATTTAATTTCTTATCAACTCTTTGCCCTAAAACAGCACCTACAGCATAATCGCTAGCATCACACATAATTTCAAAGGGTAAATTCCAATCAGGTGGCTGAACAATAGGTGCAGAGACTAAAGCTTTCTTAAGTATTTCAAATGCTTATACACAATCATCATCAAAGACAAATGGTATATCTTTTTGTAATAAATTAGTCAGAGGCCGAGAAATTTTTGAGAAGTCCTTAATGAACCTCCTATAAAATCCGGCATGACCAAGGAAACTTCTTATACCTTTGATGTCCTTGGGACATGGCATCTTTTCAATAGCATCAACCTTGGCTTTTTCAACTTCAATACCTCTTTCAGAAACTTTATGCCCCAAGACAATACCTTCATTAACCATAAAGTGGCACTTTTCCCAATTCAAGACAAGATTAGTTTCTTCACATCTCTGCAAAACTCGATCAAGATTGCTCAAGCAATCATCAAAAGAAGATCCATAGACGGAAAAGTCGTCCATGAAAACCTCACAAATCTTTTCACAAAAGTCAGAGAATATAGCCATCCTGCATCTTTGAAAGGTAGCAGGTGCATTACATAAACCAAAAGGCATACGTCTATAAGCAAAAGTACCGAAAGGGCATGTAAAAGTAGTCTTTGATTGATATTTAGCCGACACAGGTATTTGAGAGAAACCAGAATAACCATCTAGAAAGCAGTAATGTGTATGTTTGCATAATCTTTCTTGCATTTGATCGATAAATGGTAAGGGTTAATGATCTTTCTTAGTAGCCTTATTTAATTTGTGGAAATAAATTACCATCCTATAACATGTAATAATTCTTTGTGGAATCAATTCATCTTTATCATTAGGAACAACAGTAATACCTCCCTTCTTAGGGACACAATGAACAAGACTTACCCACTGACTATCAACAACGGGATAAATTATACCTGCCTCCAGAAGCTTTAGTATTTCTTTTCTTCCCACTTCTTTCATTTTAGGATTCAGACGTCGTTGAGGATCACGAACTGGTTTAGCATCTGCTTCCAGATTTATTTTATGTTGACATAGAGTGGGACTAATGCCCTTAAGATCATCAAGAGTATATCCAATAGCAGCACGGTGCTTCTTCAGAGTTTTCAATAATCTTTCTTCTTCATGCTCTGAAAGGTTAGCACTAATAATAACAAGATATATCTTCTTTTCATCAAGATAAGCATATTTAAGATTATCAGGCAACAGTTTAAGCTCAAACACGGGATCACCCTTAGGTGGAGGGGGATCCCCTAGGATTTCAACAGGCAAATTGTGTTTCAGAATAGGTTCCTGTTTAAAGAATACTTCATCTATTTCCCTTCTTTCATTTATAAACATATCATTCTCATGGTCTAGCAAATATTGTTCTAAAGGATCACTTGGAGGTACGACAATAGAAGCAAGACCAATAATTTCATCCTTACTAGACAATTCTTCTTCACGGTGTTGTTTACTAAATTTAGAGAAATTAAACTCATGAGTCATATCATCTAAACCGATGGTAACAACATCCCTTGTGCAATCTATGGTAGCATTAACAGTATTTAAGAAGGGTCTACCAAATATAATGGGACAAAAGCTATCTTGTGGGGAACCAAGAACAAGAAAATCAGTAGCATATTTAGTTTTCCCACATAAGACTTCAACATCTCTAACAATTCCCATTGGTGAAATGGTATCTCTATTAGCAAGTTTAATAGTAACATCAATTTCTTCTAACTCAATAGGTGCAATGTCATCCATAATTTCTTTGTATAAGTCAATAGGTATTGCACTAGCACTAGCACCCATATCACATAAGCCATGATAACAATGATCTCCTATTTTAACAGAAATAACAGGCATGCCTACCACAGGTCTAGGTTTATCTGTATCACGGGGTTTAGCAATTCTAGCAGTTTCATTACAGAAGTAAATAGCATGCCCATCTATATTATCAGACAAGAGATCTTTAACAATAGCAATATTAGGTTCTACTTTAACTTGCTCAGGAGGTGTATATGTTTTAATATTGCTTTTACGAACCATAGTTGAAGCTTTAGCATGATCCTTTATCCTAACAGGGAAAGGTGGTTTCTCAACATAACAAGTAGGAACAATAGGATCATTATAAGTGACAGTCTTTTCTTCAACTTTAATAGGTGCAGCTACTTTTACTTCTATGGGAGGATGATATTTAAACCACTTCTCCTTAGGGAGATCAACATAAGTAGCAAAAGATTCACAAAAAGAAGCTACTATCTCAGAATCAAGTCCATATTTAGTGCTAAACTTACAGAAAATATCGGTATCCATAAAAGATTTAACACAATCAAAACTAGGTGTCATACCTGACTCCTTACCATTGTCAAGGTCCCAATCTTCAGAGTTGCATTTAATTCTATCCAATAAATCCCATCTAAATCCAATAGTCTTCATCATAAAAGAGCCATCACAAGAAGTATCAAGCATGGTGCGATTATTTTCAGAAAGTCGAGCATAATTTTTTTGAAGAATTGTTTCTCTTGGGAGCTCATGATTGGGGCATGAATATAACATTGATTTAATCCTCCCCCAAGCTTGAGCGATGCTTTCTCCTTCGCGAGGCCAAACATTATATATATAATTGCGGTCATGATGAACAAGATGCATAGGGTAATACTTTTGATGAAATTCCAATTTCAATCTTCTATAATTCCATGATCTCGTATCATCACATAGCCTATACCATATCAATGCGTATCCCTTCAAGGATAAAGGGAAGACCTTCTTCTTAGCAACATCATTGGGTATACCTGCAAGCTTAAATAATCCACAAACTTCATCCACATATATTAGGTGTTCATCAGGATGCTTTGTTCCATCTCCTGTAAAAGGATTAGCTAGCAGTTTTTCTATCATACCCAAAGGATACTCATCAGGAATTTCATTTTCAATAGGTTCAGTAGGTTGAGGAGCAACTCTTTGCTCTACTGGTCGGGGTGAAGATACCCCGAACAAGCCCCTTAGAGGATTACTTTCCATAGTAACAAGTGACAGTAAATTTCAGCACACTATATAAATTTTTCCTTACCAAATTCCACCTACCAAAGGCGCTTCACTCCCCAGCAATGGCGCCAGAAAAGAGTCTTGATGACCAACAAGTATAGGGGATCTATCGTAGTCCTTTTGATAAGTAAGAGTGTCGAACCCAACGAGGAGCAGATGGAAATGATAAGCGGTTTTCAGCAAGGTATTATCTGCAAGTACTGAAATAAGTGGTAACAAATAGTTTTGTGGTAAGATAATTTGTGACGAGCAACAATTAACAAAAGTAAATAAAGTGCAGCAAGGTGGCCCAATATTTTTTGTAGCAAAGGACAAGCCTAGACAAACTCTTATATAAGGAAAAGCGCTCCCGAGGACACATGGGAATCTCGTCAAGCTAGTTTTCATCACGTTCATATGATTCGCATTCGGTACTTTGATAATTTGACACGTGGGTGGACCGGTGCTTGGGTGTTGTTCTTACTTGAACAAGCATCCCACTTATGATTAACCTCTATTGCAAGCATCCGCAACTACAACAAAAGTATTAAGGTAAACCTAACCATAGCATGAAACATATGGATCCAAATTAGCCCCTTACGAAGCAACGCATAAACTAGGGTTTAAGCTTCTGTCACCCTAGCAACCCATCATCTACTTATTACTTCCCAATGCCTTTCTCTAGGCCCAAATAATGGTGAAGTGTTATGTAGTCAACGTTCACATAACACCACTAGAGGCTAGACAACATACATCTCATCAAAATATCGAACGAATACCAAATTCACATGACTACTAATAGCAAGACTTCTCCCTTGTCCTCGGGAACAAACGCAACTACTCACAAAGCATATTCATGTTCATAATCAGAGGGTTAATAATATGCATAAAGGATCTGAACATATGATCTTCCACCAATTAAACCAACTAGCATCAACTACAAGGAGTAATTAACACTACTAGCAACCTACTAGCACCACTAGTGCAGAACCGGGCAATAGCACCGGTTCGTAAGGCCCTTTAGTGCCGGTTCCATAACCGGCACTAAAGTCTGGTCACTAAAGCCCCCCCCCCCCCTTTAGTACCGGTTTAGCACGAACCGGTGCTGAAGGGCAACCACGTGGCATGAGCCAGCTCTGGGGGCCGGGAGCCCTTTAGTAATGTTTGGGGGGTTTTTGGTTTTATGATTTCTTTTTCATTTAATTTTGTGTTTTCCATTTTAATTCTTTTTCGTTTGCTGGTATTTTACGATACTACACATTGTACACGTTATGCATATATATATATATATATATATATATATACATATAATTTCTAGTAGAACCAATCATATATATATATCATCAATGTCTCATAAACCATATTAATTCAGACATACACACATGTATAGCTATATACAATTTCTCCTACATATGCATGTTGCCTTCGGAGCCAGTGGCATTAGCCTAATTGGTGCCTTCGGAGCACGATGAAAATTGGAAGTGGTTCATGACCTGGTCGATGGGGGCGGTAGCGGGTAATAGTATTCTCCCTTCGGATTTATGACCTGGTCGAGCAAAAATCCCGCTATTTCCTCTTGAAGTGCTTCTACGCGCTCCGTTTCATGGAGCTTGTCCCGCACCTCTTTGAACTGTTAAGAAGGAGATCAATATGCATGTGTATTAGTTGTGTGACTAGATATCGATAATGGTGTAAAAATTGTGAATAGTGTTCTGACAAGCGTACCCATTCCTGTCTTTGAGATCTGCTCCTTTCGGACGCCATCATGCGAATGTTCTCGCAAACACAGAATGCACACAGATTAGTCCCCTGCGCCTGCTTCAGGGCCTTTATTACGAGAATGGAATTTAATTTGATCAGATAATAATTAATCAAGCATGATAATTAAAGAGATGGCAGCTAGCTAGCTAGCTATTACTACTTAATTACTTACCTTGGGTCGAAACCATTTCAGCTGTCGTTTCCATTCGCCTTCCGTGACGCTGATGAACCTTGCCCAAGCCCTGCCCGCCGATAAAGAAAATGAATAAAGGGGTTATTAAATAGTTCATATCATGAAATGATGAACTAAATAGGCCGAGATATATAGTTAATAATGATTGAAATTACCTGTTGACTATCCCAAACAAGATGTTATAGTCACTATTTGCTTTGAGTAGTGAGTCCAGTATTTGAACTGTTCCGGCGTCAACTTTAATGATACATGAAATCTGCATGCACACACGTTTGCATGTCTTAATTAAGCGGGCATATGTAAGCAAAAACATGTAGCTAGCTAGTAGGCAAAAATAGAGAATTTGTAGTATAAGAAAGTGTGACTCACTGGAAGTTGTAAGGAAGTAGTATATCTTCATTGTATTTGAGGCGCTTCAAGAACTCTAGCATGCTGTCCTCTACCTGCTTTTCATGATGCTTGTTTATTGTCCATGTGTATTCATTAACGGTGTTTGGGTCAATGAACCCAATGCCATAGCGTCCACCTTTTCTCATTTCATACATCTTCATCCTGCATAATACCACAGAAAAGAATATAGTGAGGATAATTACAGGTAATGATTGATCAAAAGGATCACTACAGCTAGCTTGAGACTTAAATTACAGAAAGAAATCACTTACAGACAATAGCAACTGACGATAGATTTGTCGAGTGCGTCTTGATTGTATAACTGAAACAGTTCAGAATACTCAACGGTCATAGGTTTCTCATGGTAGTAATGATCCTTCTTGACTTGCACCATGAGGGACTCTCGATCGGATCTCTTGGTAATGTCCATGTACCATTCATGTAATTCATACATTCTCATTGGGAGCTTCTTGACCTCTTCTGGCTTGACCAAAGGTTGGCCCCGGGCATATTTCCGTTTTATTTCCTCCTCTTTAAGCACAGGCATGTCCTCGATCTCGAGGAGTTGTCCAACAGTGATTTTGAGAGTTTCAGCCTGCATTATATGCTCATGGGTTATTACCACATCGCCCACCTCGGGAACGTAAACTGTTTGGCCACAATAATATTGGGCGCGTGCTCTGTCACGTGTTGTTGGCGGCACAACAAGCGGGGGGATCGATTGCGCCGTCTGTTCTCCCAGCTGGGCAACGGTTTTCTCGCATTTTTTGACAGCTGCTTGTTGTTTGCTCGAGCTCGAGCTCGCCTCCTTCTGTAGACGTTGTCGATGTAACTTCCTGATGTGGCGCTCATAGTCTGTGTCAACAGGCTTAGGAGCTAGTGGTTGAGCCATATGAATGAAGTGGTCAATTGTTTCCACAGGCACTTTCTCCCTTGGCGGCGGTGGCGGTTTCGGTCCAAAATGGGCGTCGACTTCTGCCCGCACTATGGCATTGGTTTGCTCCTCGGTCCTGTCGTAAGCCCTCTTAGGAAGAGGAGTAGTGAGGTTTGGACCATATTTATATCACTTGCCTCCGCCTGTACTTCCTGTACTATGACCTCGACTCGTACCGCTATGCACCATAGCTGCGGGGTGTCTCTTCTGCGATTGCTGAGGCGGCGGAGACGGCTGACGGGGCTGAGTTGGACGAGGAGGAGTGGCCTGAAGCTATGCCGGACTTGCAGTGGCCTGAGGTTGTGCCGGACTTGGAGGAGGAGTGGACGTCTGACGCTGTGTCGGCCTTGGAGGAGGAGTGGCCTGAAACTTTGCCGGACTTGGAGGAGGAGGAGTGGCCTCACGCGTTGGTGGACTTGGAGGAGCGGGAGTCTGCTGACTCGGTGGTGGACTTCGACGAGGAGTCGGGTGACGCGGTGTCGGTGGCCTTCGAAAGATGATGCAATCCTTTCTCCATAGGATGATACGATGTTTGGGATCTCCGAGTGTGTGCTCCTCGTCACCTCCAGGAATGTCAAGCTCTAGCCCCGAATATTGGTCCACCACCTCATCAACCATGACACGAGCATAGCCTGCTGGAATCGGGTTGCAATGGAAGGTTGCATTGGGGGAATTTGTATAAGCAAAACCGTCCGCCACCTTCAAGGATATGTTCTTAATTTTGAAGTGTAGCTCGTAGTTAGTGTTCTCCGCGATATCATCCACGGGGTATCTATCCAGCATTGCGTCAAACGGGGCGGAACCCACGCTGCTTCTCGGCATGGATGGGGCGGTGGTATCCAATGCTGGATCATCCGCTAGCTGCTGCAGCTGCTGAGACCCCCTTTGCTGGCTAAGTGAGTCGATCTGCTCCTGCTGCCGCTAGAATTTGATTGCCAAGTCCGCGTGCGCTGATTCTAGGCCTTGAAGGCGTTCATAGTCGAGCTTCCTCTGCTCCTCCATCTTCCTCTTTTTCTCCTCCGCAATCTTCTTTCTCGCACGGGTTCTGTAGTCGGCGTTCCAGTCCGAAAACCCCTCATACCACGGAATAGCGCCCATGCCTCATGTTCTTCCCGGGTGTTCAGGATTTCCCAGGGCACGCATAAGCTCGTCGTTCTCTCTGTTGGGCTCGAACAACCCGGATCGAGCCTCTTCTATTGCAACAAGTAGCTTATCTTCGGCTCCGTCCAGACATGCCTTCTTGGAAACTTTGCATGTCTTCGGGTCCAACTCCCCCCAATGCGCATAGAACCAAGTCCTGCACCTGGGGGGCCAGCTCAATGTTTCTGGAGTGACACTTGCATCCAGCATCTCTTTCTCAGACTTATCCCACTTAGGCATTCCCACCGCATAGCCACCTGGCCCCAGCTTATGGAACTTATCCTTTTTTGCGGCATTGGCCTTGTTTATTCTTGACCGTTCTTTAGATAATTCTGAATCCTTGAATTTCATGAAATCGTCCCAATGAGCACTTTGATTCTCTAGTGTTCCCTCGAATACTGGAGTCTTCCTTCCTCCCTTGACGTACTTGTCCCATTCAAGATTCTTGTGGTTCTTGAATGCAACCGCCATCTTCCTAAGAGCAGCATCCTTGACTTTCTGCACATCTGCTTCTGTGAAATGATCTGGTAGGGTGAAATGTTCCATGAGAGTATCCCAAAGCAGACTTTTTTGTCTATTGTCGACAAAAGTAAGATCTGGACGTGGCTTTGCTGGCTTTCTCCATTCTTGAAGGGAGATCGGGAGTTGGTCCTTCACAAGAACTGCGCACCGACGAACGAATTTGTCCGCAATCTTCTTAGGCGCTAATGGTTCGCCATTACGTTTGATTGCCTCGACATTATACTTTACGCCCTCCTTCAACTTTTTGTTCGGGCCTCGTTTCGTCCTTTTGCCTGAAGATTTGCTCGATCCGGATGGCTGAAAGAAGAAAGATCGATTCGTTAATATATCTTCAACTCATTTAAAACATGTGATGATCACCAGATGCCTGCTTATATAAATATATATACCTCTCCGGTGTTGTCATAATCGTAGTTCATGACTTCATCAATTCGGTCGTCGCGATCGAATATCATATCACCCTCTCCAGTGTTGTTTAGAAAATCGGAGCCGTCATAATCTTCTTCATTCTGATCATCATCTGGCCCGCGTATTATATCGAACATGGTCTGTTCTCCCTCTCTGTTGGTATTGTCCGCCATAGCTTTTATTTAACTATGCCAAAAGAAATATAAAACAATTTAGTATTCAAATTACATCATCTCGAATAATAGATATAATCTCGAATACATCGTCTCGAATAATAGATGTAATCTCGAATACATCGTCCCGAATAATAGATATAATCTCGAATACATCGTCTCGAATAATAGATATAATCTCAAATACATCGTCTCGAATAATATATAATCTCGAATACATCGTCTTGGATATTATATATCGAGTACATCACTGGCTAGGTAGCTAATAAAGATCGAATACTACAGAAGAATCTAGGACACTCGCGGTTCCTGCGGCGCGGGCGGTGGTCACCCAAAGAGAAGGAACCCTCACAGGATCATAGCTGAAGTGAGATCCCTGAAGAAACTTCCAGGTATTGGAGAACCTGCCGCCCTCTAACGCAACCATGTAGCGATGGACGTGTTCGTCCTCCTCCCTGACATGGCGACGTACCACCTCCGGCGGGGCCGGCTCCCTCCGCACCGAAACTGGCCCACGCGAACGCCACCAAATGAGATCAGGGTCGACGACGGGACCCGGGGCCAGGTTCCTCATCAAGCGGCGCGCCCCTCCAGGCAGCACCTCCCAGTGCCAGCCCGACGGAGCCCAATCCCGGAAATGGGTCAGTCGGACATCGTCGCGGACGGGTCGACGGCGAGGATGCGGGCCGGGCATCGTCGAGAACAAATACTAGCTATATGCCCGAAAAAGTAACATTTTTTTAATGATTGGATTTTGATAACTAAAATTTCTAACATTTCTATATAACTAACATTTCTAATATTTCTAGAACTAAAAAAAGAAAAATTTCTAACTTTTTATAACTATTTTTATAACTAAAAAACAGAAAAATTTCTAACAATTCTAACTTTTTTATAACTTTTTCTATAACTAAAAACAGAAAAATTTCTAACAATTCTAACATTTCTAACTATTCTAACAATTCTAATATTTCTAACTATTTCTAAAAAACAGAAAAATTTCTAACAATTTCTAAAAAACAGAAAAATTTCTAACAATTCTAACTTTTTTATAACTATTTCTATAACTAAGAAACAGAAAATTTTCTAACAATTCTAACATTTCTAACTATTCTAACAATTCTAACATTTCTAACTATTTCTAAAAAACAGAAAAAATTTCTAACAGTTTAAAAAAAACAGAAAAATTTCTAACTATTTGTATAACTAAAAAACAAAAAATGTATGTGTGTGTGTGTGTGCGCGCTCACTGGCAAGGCGAGAGGCGACGGGGGGTGGCGACGGGGACGGCCACGGGCGCGGCGACGACGGGGATGACGACGACGGGGACAGGGACGGGGCGGCATTGACGGGGACGGGGACGTACGGGCCGGGGCGGCAACGACGACGGGGACGTACGGGGCGGCGACGACGGGGACGGGGACGACGCCGGACGGGCCGGGATGGGGCGGCGGTGACGACGGGGACGGGGACGACGGGGCGGCGACGACGGGGACGGGACGACGACGGGGGATGGAGACGTACGGGGGGCGCAGCGGGCAACGTTGCAGAGGAGAAGAAGCAGATGAGAAACTGAAATTTTCGTAAGTGTTGTTTATATAGGAGGGGCCTTTAGTACCGGTTGGAGCCACCAACCGGTACTAAAGGCCTGTTTTGGCCAGGCCAAGCGGCGGGAAGCGACCCCCTTTAGTACCGGGTGGTGGCTCCAACCGGTACTAAAGGCCCCCCCTTTAGTACCGATTGGTGCCACGACCCGGTACTAAAGGGGGTGCGCTGGCGCAGGTGCGGTGCGGCAAGTTTAGTCCCACCTCACTAGCCGAGGGGCGATCGCACTGGTTTATAAACCCCCGTGCGGTAGCTCTCTCAAGCTCCTCTCCAAAGCAGGCTTACTGGGCCTACATGTTCGGTGCTGCCTTGTAGGCCTACTGGGCCTTTCCGGGCCTGCATCCTGGCCCAACAATAGGTTGGGTTTCTAGTCGTATGCCGGCCGCTTTGGCCTAGTAGGCGGGCTTTTTTATTTTTTTTGCTTTATTTATTTTTGAGTTGTTTTTTTGTGTATTTAGAGTTTCTTTGTGAATATTTTTGCTTTAGGTACAAAAAATTACAAACTTTCTGTTAGTGCCGTAGTTTTCAAATTTGAATAGTTTAAATTTTGAATTATTTGAAATTAGTGTGAATCACTAGTTTGTGAATAACTTAACTTCAAAAATCAGTAAAGGCATGAAAGAATTTGTTTGCACATAAAATTTCTTCACGTTTCAAATGCCAAAACACATAATTAACTACCCTAACTATTACAGAGATTCCCTTCTGGGTGTGAAACACAGAAGAAAGTGAGGATAGTGAAGCCGATCACATCCTAGATCTTTGGGTGTGAAACTTTTTCTTCGCGTGTGTCCCTTTGCGCCGTAACCATGGAAAATCTTCATCATTTAACGGGATGCTCGGGTCAATATTCACTGTGAATGGAGCAATTTCATCAAACTTTTCATAATCTTCTGACTTGTCTGTCTTGTCATCCACTCCCAGGATGTTTCTCTTCCTGGAAAGAACTATGTGCCGCTTTGGCTCATCGTACGATGCATTCGCTTCCTTATCTTTTCTTTTTCTTGGCTTGGTAGACATGTCCTTCACATAGAAAACCTGTGCCACATCATTGGCTAGGACGAATGGTTCGTCTGCATACGCAAGATTGTTGAGATCCACTGTTGTCATTCCGTACTGCGGGTCTTCCGTTACCCCGCCTCGTGTTATATTGACCCATTTGCACCGAAACAAAGGGACCTTTAAACAACGTCGATAGTCAAGTTCTCATATGTCCTGTATATAACCATAATATGTTTCCTTTCCCGTCCTGGTTTCTGCATCAAAGCGGACACCACTATTTTGGTTGGTGCTCTTCTTATCTTGGGCAATCGTGTAAACTGTATTACCATTTATCTCGTACCCTTTGAAAGTCATTATATTCGAAGATGGTAACTGGGACAGCAAGTACAGGTCATCTTCAATAGAGGTGTCATGCATGGTACGTGTCTGCAACCAGCTGGCGAAACTCCTGGTTTGTTCACGTGTAATCCAATCATCAGACCGCTCTGGGTGTTTGGAGCGTAGCAAATTCTTGTGTTCATTCATATACGGAGCCACCAAGGCGGAATTCTGTAGAACTGTGTAGTGTGCTTCAGTGAGAGAATGTCCGTCCATACATATTATTTGTTCCCCTCCTAGCGTGCCTTTTCCATCCAGTCTGCCCTTATGCCGCGATTTAGGAACACCAATCGGCTTAAGGTCAGGAATAAAGTCAATACAAAACTCAATGACCTCCTCATTTTGACGGCCCTTGGAGATGCTTCCTTCTGGCCTAGCACAGTTATGAACATATTTCTTTAAGACTCCCATGAACCTCTCAAAGGGGAACATATTGTGTAGAAATACAGGACCCAAAACGTTAATCTCTTCGCATAGGTGAACTAGGACGTGCGTCATGATGTTGAAGAAGGATGGTGGGAACACCAACTCGAAACTGACAAGACATTGCACCAAATCATTCTCTAACCTTGGTATGATTTCTGGATCGATTACCTTCTGAGAGATTGCATTGAGAAATGCACATAGCTTCACAATGGCTAATCGAACGTTTTTCGATAGAAGCCCCCTCAATGCAACCGGAAGTAGTTGCGTCATAATCACGTGGCAGTCATGAGACTTTAGGTTCTGGAATTTTTTTCTCTGCCATGTTTATTATTCCCTTTATATTTGACGAGAAGCCAGACGGTACCTTAATACTGAGCAATCATTCAAAGAAGATTTCCTTCTCTTCTTTGGTAAGAGCGTAGCTTGCATGACCCTGATGTATGCCGTCTTTTCCGTGCATACGTTGCTGGTCCTCTCGTGCCTCAAGTGTATCTTTTGTCTTCCCATACATGCCCAAGAAGCCAAGCAGGGTCACACAAAGATTCTTCGTCACGTGCATCACGTCGATTGCGGAGCGGACTTCTAGGTCTTTCCAATAGGGCAGGTCCCAAAATATAGATTTCTTCTTCCACATGGGTGCCCGTCCGTCAGCGTCATTCGGAACAGGTTGTCCACCAGGACCCTTTCCAAAGACCACCTTCAAATCCTTGACCATATCATGTACATCAGCACCAGTACGGTGGCGAGGCTTCGTCCGGTGATCCGCCTCACCTTTGAAATGCTTGCCTTTCTTTCTTACGGGATGCCTGCTCGGAAGAAATCGACGATGTCCCAGGTACACATTCTTCTTACAATTAGCCAAATATATACTGTCGGTATCGTCCAAACAATGTGTGCATGCACGGTGTCCCTTGTTTGTCTGCTTGAATGGTTACTGAGAGCAGGCCAATCATTGATGGTCACGAACAGCAACGCCTTTAGGTCAAATTCTTCCCCCATGTGCTCATCCCACGCACGTACACCTGTTCCATTCCACAGTTGTAAGAGTTCTTCAACTAATGGCCTTAGGTACACATCAATGTCGTTGCCGGGTTGCTTAGGGCCTTGGATGAGCACTGGCATCATAATGAACTTCTGCTTCATGCACAACCAAGGAGGAAGGTTATACAAACATAGAGTCACAGGCCAGGTGCTATGGTTGCTGCTCTGCTTCCCAAAAGGATTAATGCCATCTGCGCTTAGACCAAACCATACGCTCCTTGCGTCATCTGCAAACTCCTTCCCGTACTTTCTTTCAATTTTTCTCCACTGCGACCCGTCAGCGGGTACTCTCACCTTTCCGTCTTTCTTATGGTCTTCTCTGTGCCATCGCATCACCTTGGCATGCTCTTTGTTTTGGAACAAACGTTTCAACCGTGGTATTATAGGAGCATACCACATCACCTTGGCAGGAATCTTCTTCCTGGGGCGCTTGCCCTCGACATCACCAGGGTCATCGCGGCTGATCTTATAGCGCAATGCACCACATACCGGGCAAGCGTTCAAATCCTCGTACTCACCGCGGTAGAGGATGCAATCATTAGGGCATGCATGTATCTTCTGCACCTCTAACCCTAGAGGGCAGACAGTCTTCTTTGCTTCGTACATACTCTCGGGCAATCCGTTGTCCTTTGGAAGCATATCCTTTATCATTACCAGCAACTTTCCAAATCCCTTGTCAGATACACCATTCTCTGCCTTCCATTGCAGCAATTCTAGTGTGGTGCCCAACTTTTTCTTGTCACCTATGCAATTCGAGTACAACAATTTTTTGTGATCCTCTAACATGCGCTGCAATTTCTTCTTCTCCAAATCACTTGCGCAGTTTCTCTTTGCATTGGCAATGGCCCGACCTAGATCATCAACGGGCTCATCTGATGCCTCTTCTTCAGCTTCTTCCCGCATTGCCGGCTCAGCTTCTTCCCCCATTGTTGTATCATCGTATTCAGGGAACCCATGGCCAGGATAGCTGTCATCGTCCTCTTCTTCTTCATTGTCTTCCATCATAACCCCTATTTCTCCGTGCTTGGTCCAAACATTATAGTGGGGCATGAAACCGGACTTAAACAGGTGGACGTGAATGGTTCTTGACGTAGAGTAATTGTGACCATTCTTACAGTGAGCACATGGACAAGGCATAAAACCATCCGCCCGCTTGTTTGCCTCAGCCGCAAGCAGAAAAGTATGCACGCCCTCAACGAACTGGGGAGAGCATCGGTCATCGTACATCCATTGCCGAATCATCTTCATTACACAACACCGAATAGACCAAATTAATACAAGTTCATACATAAAGTTCATACAACACTTAAATGCAACAAACAAATAACTCTCTAGCTAAAGCATTTAAATGCAACAACAAATACGATCAAGATCGCAACTAAGGTAACAATGGATCCAACAGCATAATGATACCAAGCCTCACTATCGATGGCATATTTTCTAATCTTTCTAATCTTCAAGCGCATTTTCTCCATCTTGATCTTGTGATCATCGACGACATCGGCAACATGCAACTCCAATTCCATCTTCTCCCCCTCAATTCTTTTCAATTTTTTTTCAAGTACTCGTTTTCTCTTTCAACTAAATTTAACCTCTCGACAATAGGGTCGGTTGGAATTTCCGGTTCACATACCTCCTAGAAAAAATTGCATATAAATCAAATACTAGCACATATATATATATATCCTCCCAAATTACTAAACTCACAAATTAATCACTATATAAAGCATTGCAAGAGCTAATCTAGCAATGAGAGATGAAAGGACAAAGTTGCTAACCTTTGTGATCATTTGAATGGATGGGGGCCTTCAAATCTTGACAAATTTTGGGCAAAATGTGTGATGAGCTCGAGAGGAAGAGGGGAAGAACAAAGAGGAGAGGGGAAAGGGGAAGAACAGAGTGAGCTCAGGTGGACGAAGGGTTTATGTAGGACGACCTTTAGTACCGGTTCGTGCCAAGAACCGGTACTAAAGGGGTTGGAGGGGCCCCAGTCTGACAACATCCTGCCACCACTCTCATTAGTACCGGTTCGTGGCATGAACCGGTGCTAAAGGTTCGCCATGAACCAGTACTAATGAAAGCGGCCCGGCTAGCCGTTGGAACCGGCACTAATGTGCTTCACGTTTGACCCTTTTTCTACTAGTGCACCAATCCCGGACTTGGAGACAAGAATTGATGCAAGAGATGAAATAGGGTTTTGAGATGAGATGGTGCTGATGAAGATGTTGGTGGAGATTGCCCTCTCCCGATGAGAGGAGCGTTGGTGATGACGATGGCGATGATTTCCCCCTCCGGGAGGGAAGTTTCCCCGGCATAACAGCTCTGCCGGAGCCCTAGATTGGTTCCGCCAAGGTTCCGCCTCGTGGCAGCGGAGTTTCGTCCCGAAAGGTTGCTTCTTATTTTTTTCTCGACGAAAGACTTCATATAGCAGAAGATGGTCATCGGAGAGCCACCAAGGGGCCCACGAGGTAGGGGGCGCGCCCTAGGGGGGCGCCCCCACCCTCGTGGAAAGGGTGTGGGCCTCCTAGTCTTCATCTTTGGCGAGGATTTTTCATTATTTATTATAAGGTATTCCGTGGAGTTTCAGGACTTTTGGAGTTGTGCAGAATAGGTCTCTAATATTTGCTCCTTTTCCAGCCCAGAATTCTAGCTATCGGCATTCTCCCTCCTTATGTAAACCTTGTAAAATAAGAGAGAATAGCCATAAATATTGTGACATAATGTGAAATAACATCCCATAATGCAATAAATATCGATATAAAAGCATGATGCAAAATGGATGTATCAATAGTCCACCTCGATAATATCGTAGTGATGCTTAGGCGAAGTCCTGCGCCGGTAGAACATCATCATCGTCACCACGCCGTCATGCTGACGGAACTCTCCCTCAAAGCTCGGCTGGATAGGAGTTCGAGGGACGTCATCGAGCTGAACGTGTGCTGAACTCGGAGGTGTCGTACGTTTGGTACTTGATCGGTCGGATTATGAAGACGTACGACTACATCAACTGCGTTGTGCAAATGCTTTCGCTTTCGGTCTACGAGGGTACGTGGATAACACTCTCCCCTCTCGTTGTTATGCATCACCATGATCCTGTGTTTGCATAGGAAAATTTTGAAATTACTACGTTCCCCAACAGCTGACGACTTTGACTTGGTGAAGACAATTACTCTTCGACACTCAAGACGACACGTAACCGTTTAGAGAGTTAGCAGCTCTCAAGAGTAATAGGCACAAAAGCTCTCAACTTAGATCTGTTGTTATGCTCAACCACTAACTAAGTTTCAGCTCTTAATTTTTCTCTCGGTGGATTTTAAACTCAAATCTCTCAGAGAGGGGTGTTCAATCAATCTTCTCACAATCTCAAATGGAGCAGCCAACGAATCATGTTGGTGCAGGGTGTCTATTTATAGCTACATCCTTCTCAGAAGAGAAATGACTATTTAGAACAAGCGGTACAGTCAATGGCCAACTGGCATGTTTCTAATGGTCGGATTTTGAACACACCTGGCAATTTTACTGGAGGGACAAGTAAAGTTGACTCCTCAGTTCGAAACATTTCTCTCACAGCACAGAAGATCTTTGTCTCTGGCTGACAAGTACATGTATCAAAGCAAAAAGATTTTCCTGCCAACTCTCATAGTATAGGTTTAGGATAAGCATCACAATAAATATAAGTCTTGAAATATATATACCCCTCTTTATAGTATGGTGGTTCTATGACTCAAGTAAGAAAATAGACGACGAAACAAATGCCACGTATTCACTTCATCTTCATTCTTCAAGGTTGCAGTCATTTATTCTTAGATGCCTCGCGTACCAATTGCATCACGTCGGCAATCCTTTTGGGGGTCATCTCTGACACACAATCTTCTCGGAATCAACCTCCGTGGAATCTGTTAATCTTCTCTGCATCGCAGAAGACTTTCACCTATAAGCTTATAGCAAACTTCTCGAAAGATTATAGCAATCTTCTTGATACTCCAGGAACTATTCTCTCTGTGTGCACTAGCAAACAATCAGTCACATGGTGTTTTTGACAACAATTTCCAAAAGACAAGGGGCAAGACGTTGCACCAACAATAATGAAAAGGAGGGAGCCAAACGTGAGGTAAGCAGCAAACTACAATTTTTGGGGGGCAACAACACTATCTGGCATAGATGTTTCTAATTTGATTTTGCACGCTCTCTCTTCACCTGCGGAGTGATAATCAATTTCGTATTGTAAAGTGGTAGAAACCAAAAACACACGCACAGATGGACCCATAAGGAGATAGTGCATCCTCTCAGCAGCTAATCAGGTAGCAGTTCCAATAGGCATTTCCACACACCAGCTCCCTATTTTTTTCTGGGTTTCATTTTGCTTACTCATTCAAACCACGTTTTCATTGAAAAAAAGATTCACGTGAATTTGCACATAAGGATGCACTTGATTTTTTTTCTTCTAAATTTGCATCCTTTTGTGGATATAACATGGGTTATTTTTTAAGAAGATGCGCCCTTTGTGAATCATCAACCATATTTTTTGAAGAAAACATTAAACTGCTGCACATGATCTTGGTAGAAGTTGGAATCCTATCATGTAAAGTTGCACATGAATCTCATAGAAATGGCACCACCTAGCATGCAAGCGTTTTTACACATGAACCTGATAGAAGTGGGAATTGTTTAAATTTTAATTTTTATTGAGACTGTTTATATTTTTAGTACACAAGGAGGTGAATAAAATGAAGGAGAGCCCCCCTCGACGCTCACAGCTTGGGAGGCTTAGGGCCTCACCATCGAGGTTTATCAAGCTCAACAAAAAGCTCGCCCTAGGGCAAAGGTCAAACCTTTATGAAAATTTGTGTAGGGGTCTATTGAACATATCAGAGACACCACCCGTGGACCTCACCAAATTCCTGGTCAAGTGCTACAAGTTATAGACTTGTGAATTAGTTTTTCCAGATAGGGGGGGGGGGGGGATACGTGTCTATGCCGCAAGTGTGCACAAGGTCTGAGCTTATCAAACGGCACGCTTTCTAGCTCTAGTACGAGGAGGTACATGTGGATTTGGCGGCAGAGAGGGAGTGCGTTAGATGGCGCAAATTCAACTTGGATATGGTGAGGTTTGCCGAGATGAATCACTCCATCTTATGTCTTGCCCCACCGCTCAATCCATCCCCGGCCACGACGACCACATAAGGTCAGAATGAGACGAAGACAAGGTCGTCCAATTCAGCCACTCCCCCCTCCTCCGATATGAACCACGTCGGACAATAACACAACGGCGCTTATAGGGCGAGTTGACTCGTCAAATATGCATGTGCCACATTCATAACATTCACCATCGATGAGATGGGCTCAAAATCATGCTATATTCATGGAGAAGCAACGATTTTTAAACACTTATGATATGAAAATGTCACCAATCCATGTTTCTTCCCATATGTAATAACTTTGTAATGCAATACTAATTCAAATTTGTGTTTTAGTCCTTCAAACTGAGTGTGCCACTATTGAATTGATACAACGGATAAACATACAAGAAAGGAAAAGATACAGAGGTATGTTTACTTCGGCGACAACCGTAATATTATGGAACACGCTCTATACATGTCATGAAAGCTATAGGAATGTCACTTTTATGGACTAGGGCATTTTGGAGACCGAGCTCCATGGAGCCCTTTGTTTTGAAAAATTCAAAATTCATATATTTCAGTTTCAAAAAATTCTGAAAAAAAATTATACATGTATGCAAGGATGTAAAGTGTATGTGTGGAATTTTTTAGGATGAAATACCTTGAACCACGAGCTGCACAAAAAAAACAAAATAAGAGACTTTAAAGATGAACAGTACATATGTTAAAAAGCCCCAGATTTGTGTTTTTTGTGTAGCTCACAGTTTAATGTATTTCGACCTGAAAACTTGCACACATGTACATTATGTATCTAGGTATATGTGTATTTATTTTCAGAATTTTTTGAAACTGAAAAGTTTGAATTTTGAAGTTTTCAAATAAAGGCCTCCATGGAGCTCGGTCTCCGTTTGGCATTTTCGACTTTTATGTCTCTTCTTTTCTTTACTCTGTCTTTTTTTGAACACATTTTCTTTACTCTGTCTACCACTTAAAAAAACAGCGTTTTTTTCTATCAGATCTCCATCCAACCTTACCTATGTTTCCCCTTTCGCTCTCCCAGTTTTATTTTTTCCTCCTATCTCTAGTTTTTTCATCGTTTTTTTCTTAAAAATCGCCTTAACTGTCTCATCTTTTGTTGACTTACCAAATAAAATCATAGTTTTTTAAGACAATAGGTTTTTACCAAATAAATGATTTATTCAGGTAGGTAAATCATGGGCAGTATATCTTATAAATATTTATTTACACAATCACATTATTGACAGGTAAATATTGGGCTAACATACTAGAACATTAGACGTTTTTAGCTGCAAGTCTATTGGAAAAAACTTTTGGGTCAGTCGTAATCACAACATCTTCTTCAACCTTCTACCTGTTCATCTCTTTTTCGAAACCACCTGATGTACCACTGGCCCAACCGTCCCGGTTGGCGGCGCTCCCGCATCGTCCCCCCCCCCCCCCCCCCCCCCCCACCTCGCCGCCATCCACCGTCGTGCCGGTGCCCCTGGCCATCCCTCTAAACTGGTGACCATGAGATTTTTTCCCTAGCAAGTTTGCACCCGCACCCGTCAACCTCCTTCGGACTCGTCTCCGCCAGCTACAGCTCATTCTTGTATGAGGCCCTGCCGGCCAGTGACACTCCCCCCCCCCCCCCCCCCCCCCCCCCAAGGTTTGTGTCGTACGGTAAGCATAGATTAATAGGAATCAACGTGTCCACGAGTGTTTTTTCTTTTGGTGAGTTGTTGGCCCCCTCCAACGATGCGCTCAAGGCTTGTAAGGCCACAAGCTCATTAGAATATATATTGGAGTATACAGAGCCCAATACAGCCCATCACTAGTTGGGCAGCCTAATATTGAAGATTAACACGGCCAGTTTAGTCGAAGCTGTTTGAGCGCCGACGCACGACTCGCTGTGTGCGTGCAGTCGAAGCTGTCATGTCGCGCCCCGCGACCACGACGATAGACGCACAAGAAAGAAAAAAACCTATGGTCAGTCTTCCTGTTGATTTGTATCATGTTACCGACCCAAAAACCCGAATTAGGCCGCACCATTTTCTTGGTTTAGTTGGAATTAGCTAGGCCAGCGATTTCTTGTTTTATCCTCACAAATCGGTACTGCAAATTAGGCATGATGCATTGATTACATCATTTAGATTTAATTTTTCGTCAATCGTGTTTGTATTTGTATGGTCATGAAGAGAAGAATTATATATTCCTTTGAAACAATTATTATATGCACATTTGCTCTTCTTGGCAGTCAAGAAGCCAAACTTCCGGCACCTGCTCGGTCAGAAGTACTGTGAGCATCATTTTCTCTTCATGCAGAGTACTACTTTTCTCATGCAGGAATGCTCTTGAATCTGAACTTTCTGCTTGTATGGAAGGTCTATTTATCTCTTTACAGAAAACTGACATTCCGATACAGGTGGAGATGCATTCTTTGGAGACAGTAAATATGATCAATGATGATAACATGAACAGATCCATTTTTGCTACTTTGGTGCGTGAGATTAAGCTATTAAGGGAACTCCGTGAGACCACCTTTACGCACATTAAGCGTAGTCAAAATAGTGCTTAGCAAATTTTGCTAGAAGTGAAGAAAGATCTGTTGTTTGGTTAAAGTCTGGCCTGTGAGAGGTTATTGAACTTTGTAATTCAGACTGTAGCCTTGCTACTACTTGATCAATACAATTTTCACCCGCAAAAAAAAGGGCAAACTTAAACAACTACAAACGTAAAAAAAAATTGCCCCAATAATTTATGAAAAAAAATCAATATATTTGTCATGTTTTTTTCTCTTTTGTCGTCACTAAGCCCCCTATGTCCAAATTATGACTCCGCCCCTACTGCCAGCGTCCCCGGGCCTCGCTTTGTTTGCCCCAGTGCCACCGCCTGCGGCCTCGGTGCTCCACGCGGCCACTTCTTCTTTTCAAAAAAAAAATTCGATTGATCTGAATCTGAAACTCAGTCAACTGGCATGTAACTAAACCGTAGAATATTTATATCACGTTGCAACACATGGGCATGTTCTAATATACAATCTAAAAAAGAAGTCGGGTTCCATCTTATTTCAATTTTACTTCCGTGCATTATTCCTATGCCCACCCTTCTATCGTTTATTTCACCCCCAGCTATTTTTTATAACGCTTTTTATCTGGTTGGAATCAAATCAATATTTGGTAATGCAATAAATTCATATAGGATAATCTATACCTTCTTTGCCAAAGACATAGTTGGTAACACAACAAATTCAAGCAAAGAAAACAATCATGATCGGTAATTATTTGGTAATATAATAAATTAATACTCCCTCAATTCCTTTATCTAAGGTGTATTTTTTGGACACGGTGACCAAGGCAACAAATTATAGCTAATTTAGGACAAAATCACCCTTCGCAAATTTGTTGGTTAGTGGCAAGTAAATCAATTAGGCTATGAAATGAAGAGATACTGACAATCAAAGGAGAGATACTTTCCATCTATTTCTAGAAAAAGAGATACATGCAATCATAAGAGAGATTCTTTCCTTTATTCTAGAAGGCCAAAAAAGAGATTATGAGAAATTAGAAGAAATGCATCTTACATTATGGAATTTTATCAAAAAACATATACACCTTATATAAAGGAACAGAGGGAGTACGTAGGAAGGATTCAATCACAGCTGGTCATCCTTCATTTCCTATCTTTATCTCTATTATCACGGAAATAAACCAATCATTCACATGAAAGTACTAGTAGAACGCCCGTGCGTTGCTACGGGCTATAATGCATATATAAATAAATCAAACAAATGATTAAGGTGGTGTTTAAGGTCGAAGAATATTCCCCCTCATACATCCTGGCATGTTCGAACAGCAAACAAGCGTCCGGTAGGCTCCTTGAATTTCAACCATCTAGACAGTCCGGGATGCCCCAAATCTAGACCATATGTGGGGGAGAAATGTGATTGTCTGGACTATCTGCCATGTTATCTTCAATACGCAGGCCCAACACAAAAACCTACCCCATGACGCATCCTTTTCTTTTTTCTGTCGGACCCTCCCTTCCTCACTCGGTTTCCAGCCGCAGCAGGACATTTCTCGTTGGACCACTCTCTTTTAAAAATGGGCGACGCCCACCTCACCTTCGTTGTGCGTTGCCCGTGCATTGCTATAGGGGCATATATATTTTAGTATTCAACATTAATTTTGTCTAATATTTTTTTTTTGAGATCCTCGTGTACATCAAGCGGCGTTCTGGGCTTTCTTTTACCTCTAAATCACTCTGCCTCCTCTTCTTCTTCTTCCACCCGCTATCCCCACTTCTCCAATTCAAGCACCCATTCAAATACGAAACTGTGTAGTTGGGGCATCTCTCTCTCGCCCTCCCTCCCCTCTCTGCAGTTTGGGTATATTTCAGAATGTTCTTGTCTTAGCAAGGCGTGCAGGCAGTTTTTTGTTGCGTCATGGCAGCTAGTCTCCCTCCCTCTCTCTCTCTCTCTATCTATCTATCTATCTATCTATCTATCTATCTATCTCTCTCTCTCTCTCTCTCCCTCTCCCTCTGCCCCCCCCCCCCTCTCTCTCAAGACATATTTATTATGCATTATCGACAAGCTAGGAGAACGATGTTGCTACTTTATTGTTTGGCACGTCTCTGTGAAATATAAAGAGATAGAGGGGAGGAGGATATATACATGGCGGAGTAGGTGGCCACTTAGGGCATGGCCAGCGCTACATGCTGGACGGCTGCCCCAGCTGCCACATCGGCGCATTCAGTCCAGCTCATGTAAAAGGTGCTGCTTGCAGAGGCGGACTGGCTCTTGCAGAGGAGGCCGGTTCCTCACTGACAAAACTGGTGGCTGAGCCAAGTTCTGCTCTTCATGATAGTGTGCTTTTTTGGCTTGGAGAGATCAATGAAAGAAGAAGGAAAGAACTAGTGATGACAGGCTAAGGACCACTGCCACCATTGAGGGATTGTTGGTTCGGACAGCAGCTTCAAATAAAAAAACTGTGTGAAATGCATGGGGCAGCACCATGGTGATGCCACCATTGTACATGCCCTTAGGTTGTTGCATGGTTTTTACGGGGAATAATGATGATGACGTTGACGGGGTTGGGGGCAACGACATGTAAAAAAGCGAAAGGTATATTATCTTCAGATATAAGATGCACTTTGCATTGCAATAATAAAGAGTTTTTCCCGCTAGTCCTAGAGCATCCTCGAGAGTTGAGTTTTAGGACCATGGCTCGGCCGCACCTACGGTCAACACCCTTGGATGTAGTACACCTCCCATTGGGATATGGGCCCTATTAGCATTCAAAAAAATTGTGATTCAGTATTCTTTAAGTTAACCCATCATTTACGTTAGCATTCGAACAGTGAGTTTTTTTTCATATTGCTTGTAGGCCTTTTCAGGCTAGACTTTCAATGTGGCACGCCTTCCAATAACACTGTAGCAGTGTAGCTCACAAGCCCAAGAAAGAAAATTAAAAAAGAGTCATGTTCAGGCTTCCCAATAATAATGTAGCTCAGGGTGATATGTATGCACGAAAAAAATAAAAACATAACAGAAAAGAAAAAATAAAGGAAAATAAACAAACAAAAAGAAGAAAAATGGAAAAAAAACAAAAAAAAAACGGAAAACAGAAGAATAGCAACAGTAGCAGCTACATTACCATGCTCAAGTTTTGATTCTCTCTGGAAACCATTGCTGCCTTTTTTTTCTTTGTTGTGATGCACAGAAATTTGTCTAATTGAAACATTCAAAAACCGATTTAGCTTGATATTACTATCTGCAGTGATTGTTCAGGCATCCATGCAAGTCTGGGCCCATAGCCATTGTGCATCACGAAGCAATAAAGAAAGTGTATGAACCAAACTTGATTATTTTAGCAATTATTTTATTCTAGCATGCAGTAGATCTTATTAGAATCTATAGGCCTGCTAACTATCTTTTGACCATTCCCGCCATGTTTTACCTTGGCCGTCAGGCACAAATCCCAAGGATGGGGCCCAACAGATGTGTGGCTTTGAGCGTAGGTGCGGCTGCACCATGGTTCTATCCAACATTTTTGAGCATCCTCACACTATGTACTGCAAAGAAATTAATGCGTCAGAAGTTCTGCTCAGTGGTATTCCTTTCACACTGATCATGTGTGCACTGAACTTTTTTTTGGAGCTTCCCAATAAAATCCGAAGTGCTAATATATCAGTTAAACAGATTATCGGGAGTGATGCAACACGTTCTCCCCATTAGCGATCTCCACTAATATATTACAAATGTGTAAGGGTAGATAGAAACACTCAATACTGTTTGGTGGTATTTCATTTCTTCTTATTTTGAATATGTACGGCTCCCTGGAAGGTTGATGTGAAGATAACCAAACTATGGATAATCAATATCCTTATTCTAACCTTGAATAATGATTGAATTGCTAAAAAATTGGATAATGAGATGAGAAAAACCTTGAATCATGTGTGGTGTATGCATTAGTTCTAAAAACACAAATTAAATTTCAGAGTTCAATGATATAATCGTGTGTATGACAAATCTTAGCATATAGAAACAACGATATAATGCAACATACCAAATAGAGATGGTCTGTTCTTACTGAAATGAATAAGCTAATATGAGGCGGCTTACAAAAGATTGTTGCTAAAAGCAAAATATAACATGAGATCTCGAATCCTTCAGCATAACCTATATAATAACCGATGTGACATCTCATTATGAAATTAATTAATATTGGTTGAACCTTGTTTTTGTGATCATGTGCTTCTCTTTGACAAGACACATATCCGTGTATGTGAATTTTTTAATTTTTTTAAGAATGACTACCCAAACTTCACACAATAGTTCAGCTAGCATGAGAGAGCGCAGCTTCGCCGGCATGTCCACGAGCATCAAGTCTTCTTATCTTCTGGCTCTAGCTGCTAGCTCATGAGCTAACTTGTTTCTTTCCCAGGGAATAGCATTGACAAAAAAGTATCAAAGGTCGTCAGTGCATCTTTTATTTAGCAGATGCCTGAAAAACAGTCAGATTGGTTAGATCTTCCCAACTGCAGTTTCTTGGCAATTAGTACGCAATTAGTTTAAATGATTATAGGGCCTTTGTAAACAGTGGACAATGCCTTGAGGCCGATCAGAATGGCCTGCCCCTCGGCCTCCTCTACTGACGTACACGGCTGCAGATGTTAGCTCACTGAAACAAACACCCAGACTCTATAGTCCCTTGCAACTGAACCACAGCACAACTCTCACCTGAATATTTGAAAAACGCAACATCTATGCTATCCATGTATGTGCAATTTTCAAACACTAATAATTAAAAAAACTAAATTTCTCACTTTGCAACAAGCTTCTGCAGAAAATCTTACAATATTTGAGAAATTTAACGATTGAGAGTTTAGGAGTTATTCTAGGTATCTTCAGCTTGATTAAGGGTAGTGGTTGGTCAGCGGATGCAACAGCCTTTGGCCGTCCATGTCTTGTCAGTTGTATTTCGTAGATCCATCGTGTGAACCCTGTGCCTGATCCGTTAATCGTGGAAGATGAGAAGCTCGATTCCTTTGTTAACCCCATACAACTACTTGTATTACATGATGCACATGCAGACAATAGCTCCTAGTTAGCACTGAATAAAATTATTTGCATCAGAGATTCACCAAGTAGCTTGGCCCCCGGCGAGCGACACACACGTACATCAGGTAGATGGATTATAGAGGTTATATGTGCATCAATCTGCTCTTGGGAAAGGGGAATAAGAGGGTTGCTATACCTTGGCAACTGGGAGGCGAGATGATCCACAACGGCGAGGCGCACCATGTTTGTCGAGGCCAGATGGGGACGACAGTGTTGGATCCATCGTGGAGGCGGCTTGGACACGCCGGCATAGGTGTCCTCGATGGCCTGGAGCTCCGTCTCCTGTGACGTCTCGGTACAATCGCTAGCGTCACCACCGCCAGTCGGCCGGTGTTGTGGGCGGAGTATGTAAGTGCGACGACGGCCGGTGTTTGGCTCGGGAGATTGTGATCCTGGTCGATCGCCAGGCAGGACGTGCACGTGGATTGCTAGCAGAACATTGAATCTGGGGCCTCGAATTGGATGACAGACCGTGGAAGCAAAATTGGATGGCAGATCGGTCGTAGGGCGTTGATTTTCATGTGTATGCTAATCTGGCTGGCCTTGGAATAATTTAAGTTTATTGCCTTACCATACCTAGACTAGTAGAGTGCCCGTGCGTTGGTACGGGCGACAATGTAGATAATCAGCATTCTTATACTCACAATGTTTTTTTTCTGCATGGGTAGTTCTAAAATTTTGATAGGAGTCAATAGATCATGTATATGTTTGAGGCAAACAACAGCTAGTTCCTAATTACAGTGAGTGAGATGTGTCTTCGCGGAACAACTAACACTCTTTTGATTAAATGGAAGTGACACAATCCAGCTAGGAAGACAGAAACCTGACAAATAAAAAAAGGATACAGGCAAACTGCACCCACAACACACCACTTGATCATATTCATACAATAGTGTTGGCAGCATGCTGCTGGGCCTCGTCGGTGTCGCACTGTGATGCCTCTCGTCGTGCTGTTCAGCCTGGTGCTCGTGCCCCCCCCCCCCCCCCCCCGCGCTCGCCGTCACTGGATTCATCGCCATCAGTGTGCATACCTTGTTCTGATAACAGTGATTGAGTTATCATGTTTATTGTCCTGAACCTAGAGTCAAACAAAACCATGTTTCAGGGACATTCACACGCAAAGTAAAGATAAACAGCATGCATAACTTTGGCTAGACCGAACTGCAGTGTGGTTCGGTCGTACCTCAACAAAACGCCAGAGACGCCATCCGGCACCCATCCGTTGCATCCGCTGATCAAATAGTAGGACCTACAAACTGGTTGTACACTAAAAAGCTAAGCATGATCAGTATAAACCAAAAACAGATTTAGCAAACAGAACCACATATAACTCCCAAGCAAGGAAAGGTACCTCTGCATCAATAGAACGCCTATGAGTTGCAACGGGTTGCATTGACGACTTCTTTTTTTACCGTTCAAGCACCCTTCTTCTTTTCCTTCTCCCAGCTAAAAATGTTTCTCCGAGTGATATGTTAATGGTTAAATTTACACTACATAAAGGAAGGCGAAATGGCTCATCATGAGATATGACTCACTCGTCTGTAATCATAAACATCATATTCTTGTTTCATCAAGCAACAGATAACATGGTTGTACACAATGGCCATGCAAAACTGGTAAAGAAAACAAACAATTGGACCATGGTATGTTTTCAAATGAAATTGATGTGCATTGCAATGGAAAGTATGGGACCTATCTTGGAATAGTTACAGAAAACAAGAGAATATGGGTGAAAGACTAAAATATTTGTTGCAACTAATCTACTTTTCTTAAAATTAGTTTACCTACAAAATCACCATTCAGTCTGGTAGTTCAGAGGATGTGTTTGATGTCAGTTCAGAAGGTTGAATATGAGACTATACCAGAAGCAAAGGATTCCCTGAAGGAGTAGCTATTGAAGATATTTCATATTCTTTATGTCGAACAGGTGTGACTGGCTGGTATTATTTCATACTGTTTATGATGTTAGTTATAAAGTATCACGTTCAAGACAAATCTAATATAGTGTGAATAAATTAATAAGTAAATCAATATGGTGCATACCCTAAAAGGTCAGATCTTTGATGTCGTAGAAGTTACTAATCTTCTGCTCGTTTCAAAAATCCCTACAGAAAAAAAGGAATACATTTCAAGCTCCAGCATGAACCAGCAATTTATTATGTGAAATACGTTCTTATCAGCAATAGATATTTTCAGATCAGAAAATAGTATCCAATCTTATAAGGAACTCTATATTATGAAACTCCCACTCATAGGTGTTAATATGAGACCTTCATGAAATAGATCTAAACCGAGGGTAGTATTTCATATCAATTATTTTACCATATGAACTTGATACTGTTACTATCATCGACGGCAAAACTGACACAATTTATTTTTATAAAAAAAATAACCATAAGTAAGGCCATACTTTAGTGCCAGCAAAAATATGATCATATACCCAGCACAAATTTATATGCCCAACAAAACCGCAACCCCAATCAAACAAAAGATCAGATGGGCTGATCCCTGAGGTCGAGAAGATATCCCATTCTTGCAGCTGCAATTGTTTGCCATCCAAACTGGTGGGCCTAATTATAGGCATGTAAATAGTCCTAACATGTATTTTTCATAGCAGCATCAGGTATGACTGAACTTTCTTAAAAATAGCTCGCATCATGCTAAGTTTACCAAACCAACATACAAATGAAATATTAGAAAAGACTACAGGACAATTTTTACCTTGATGATTAGTTTGGGATCTCATGGTTTTTGCTTTCTGGCGATGTAATCGGACAAGGATATTCTTCACATCTGCAAGTGCCTTCGGCCGTGGGTGGAGGCTGACTGACCCTTGAGGAGCTTGTGGCGGGTCTTGCACTCCAGGCAGTTCCCTCGTGGTGCTCATACTTGTAGCATGTTTGGCACGCGGAGAAGGCCACACCCATTGCAGGCGAAGTGCTCGACGTGAGCCCCACGTCGTCCCCGCAAATGAAATATTTGATTTACAGAAGGGGTTGAGTTCATACTGTTTTTTAAAGTTCAGTGCCCATCACCATATTAAAGACAAAGAGAAATTATATCAGTTTGAAGTAGAAAGGCAATAACTTCGAAATTGCCAACCTGCAAATATAAAAAACAAAGCAAAGCAAATATTCTTAGGATTTGGAAAACCGACATCCTATACAAGAAACAATATAAGTTCTAACAAATCGCTGGTTCGGTTCAAACATCAACACACATAACAGTGGCACTGATTCGCCATGAAACCATGCTATTGAGTATTGAGAGATATAGCAGCAGATGCATTTTGATATATCTAGGCACAACGACACAAGGATTCACAACAGTGATTATATGGGGAGTAAAAAAACATTTAGGCTACATCTGGAGCTATCTATGTATGTCCAAATTTTGATCTAGCGACGGTACGTTTAAAGATACACATACACACATGTTACTACCAATAATTATGAATGGATTGTACCTTAAAAATACACCATACTAAAACATTATATTCAAGCTATCAAGGTCTATATAGAGTTTCTTGAAAATAAAGGAACACACAACTGAGTTCTTGACAACAACTTTCCCGAAAAGGAGATGCTCTAGAAAAGAAATGTTGATCCTAGCATTTGGCAATTTGTTTCAGACCAACTTTCTGAAGGAAATATGCCCTAGAGGCAATAATAAAGTTATTATTTATTTCCTTATATCATGATAAATGTTTATTATTCATGCTAGAATTGTATTAACCGGAAACATAATACATGTGTGAATACATAGACAAACAGAGCGTCACCAGTATGCCTCTACTTGACTAGCTCGTTGATCAAAGATGGTTATGTTTCCTAACCATAGAAATGAGTTGTCATTTGATTAACGGGATCACATCATTAGGAGAATGATGTGATTGACTTGACCCATTCCGTTAGCATAGCACTTGATCGTTTAGTTTGTTGCTATTGCTTTCTTCATGACTTATACATGTTCCTATGACTATGAGATTATGCAACTCCCGTTTACCGGAGGAACACTTTGTGTGCCACCAAACGCCACAACGTAACTGGGTGATTATAAAGGTGCTCTACAGGTGTCTCCGAAGGTACTTGTTGGATTGGCGTATTTCGAGATTAGGATTTGTCACTCCGATTGTCGGAGAGGTATCTCTGGGCCCTCCCGGTAATGCACATCACTTAAGCCTTGCAAGCATTGCAACTAATGAGTTAGTTGCAGGATGATGTATTACGGAACGAGTAAAGAGTATTGCCGGTAACGAGATTGAACTAAGTATTGAGATACCGATGATCGGATCTCGGGCAAGTAACATACCGATGACAAAGGGAACAACGTATGTTGTTATGCGGTCTGACCGATAAAGATCTTCGTAGAATATGTGGGAGCCAATATGAGCATCCAGGTTCCGCTTGGTTATTGACCGGAGACGTGTCTCGGTCATGTCTACATTGTTCTCGAACCCGTAGGGTCCGCACGCTTAAGGTTTCGATTACAGTTATATTATGAGTTTATGAGTTTTGATGTACCTAAGGAGTTCGAAGTCCCGGATGAGATCGGGAACATGAGGAGGAGTCTCGAGATGGTCGAGACGTAAAGATCGATATATTGGACGACTATATTCGGACTTCGGAAAGGTTTCGAGTGATTCGGGTATTTTTCGGAGTACCGGAGAGTTACGAGAATTCGTCGGGGAGTATATGGGCCTTATTGGGCTTTAGGGGAAAGAGAGAAGAGAGGTTGGGCGCCCCCCCCCCCAAGGCCTAGTCTGAATTGGACTAGGGGGAGGGGTTGCGCCCCCTCCTTCCTTCTCTTCTCCCTTCCCTTGCCTTGACTCCTACTCCTACTACTTGGAAGGGGGGATTCCTACTCCCGGTGGGAGTAGGACTCCTCCAGGGCGCGCCATAGGGGCCGGCCCTCTCCCCCCTCCTCCACTCCTTTATATACGTGGCCAAGGGGCACCCCATAGACACACAAGTTGATCTTCGTGATCGTTTTCTTAGCCGTGTGCGGTGCCCCCCTCCACCATAATCCTCGATAATATTGTAGCGGTGCTTAGGCGAAGCCCTGCGACGGTAGAACATCAAGATCGTCACCACACCGTCATGCTGACGGAAGTCATCCCCGACACTTTGCTAGATCGGAGTCCGGGGATCGTCATCGAGCTGAACATGTGCTAGAACTCGGAGGTGTCGTAGTTTCGGTGCTTGATCGGTCGGGCCGTGAAGGCGTACGACTACATCAACCGCATTGTGCTAACGCTTTCGCTTCCGGTGTACGAGGGTATGTAGACAACACTCTCCCCTCTCGTTGCTATGCATCAATATGATCTTGCGTGTGCGTAGGAAATTTTTTGAAATTACTACGTTCCCCAACAGTGGCATCCGAGCCTAGGTTTTATGCGTTGATGTTGTGCACGAGTAGAACACAAGTGAGTTGTGGGCGATATAAGTCATACTTCTTACCAGCATGTCAAACTTTGGTTCGGTGGTATTGTTGGATGAAGCGGCCCGGACCGACATTACGCGTACGCTTACGCGAGACTGGTTCTACCGACGTGCTTTGCACACAGGTGGCTGGCGGGTGTCAGTTTCTCCAACTTTAGTTGAACCAAGTGTGGCTACGCTCGGTCCTTGCGAAGGTTAAAACAGCACCAACTTGACAAACTATCGTTGTGGTTTTGATGCGTAGGTAAGCACGGTTCTTGCTAAGCCCGTAGCAGCCACGTAAAACTTGCAACAACAAAGTAGAGGACGTCTAACGTGTTTTTGCAGGGCATGTTGTGATGTGATATGGTCAAGACATGATGCTAAATTTTATTGTATGAGATGATCATGTTTTGTAACCGAGTTATATTCAACCGGCAGGAGCCATATGGTTGTCGCTTTATTGTATGCAATACAATTGCGCTGTAATGCTTTACTTTATCACTAAGCGGTAGCGATAGTCGTGGAAGCATAAGATTGGCGAGACGACAACGATGCTATGATGGTGATCAAGGTGTCGCGCCGGTGACGATGGTGATCATGACGGTGCTTTGAAGATGGAGATCACAAGCACAAGATGATGATGGCCATATCATATCACTTATATTGATTGCATGTGATGTTTATCTTTTATGCATCTTATCTTGCTTTGATTGACGGTAGCAATATAAGATGATCCCTCACTAAATTAAAAAAGTATAAGTGTTCTCCCTGAGTATGCACCATTGCGAAAGTTCTTCATGCTGAGACACCATGTGATGATCGGGTGTGATAGGCTCTACGTTCAAATACAACGGGTGCAAAACAGTTGCACACGCGGAATACTCAGGTTTAACTTGACGAGCCTAGCATATAACAGATCTGGCCTCGGAACACGGAGACCAAAAGGTCGAGCGTGAATCATATAGTAGATATGATCAACATAGTGATGTTCACCATTGAAACTACTCCATCTCACGTGATGATCGGACATGGTTTAGTTGATATGGATCACATGATCACTTAGAAGATTAGAGGGATGTCTGTCTAAGTGGGAGTTCTTAAGTAATATGATTAATTGAACTTTAATTTATCATGAACTTAGTCCTGGTAGTATTAGCATATCTATGTTGTAGATCAATAGCTCGCGTTTAGCTCCCCTGTTTTATTTTTGATATGTTCCTAGAGAAAACTAAGTTGAAAGATGTTAGTAGCAATGATGTGGATTGGATCCGTGATCTGAGGTTTATCCTCATTGCTGCCTAGAAAAATTATGTCTTTGATGCATCGCTAGGTGACAAACCTATTGCAGGAGCAGATGCAGATGTTATGAACATTTGGCTAGCTCAATATGATGACTACTTGATAGTTTAGTGCACCATGCTTAAACGGCTTAGAATTGGGACTTCAAAGACGTTTTGAACGTCATGGACCATATGAGATGTTTCAGGAGTTGAAGTTAATATTTCAAGCAAATACCCGAGTTGAGAGATATGAAGTCTCCAACAAGTTCTATAGCTAAAAGATGGAGGAGAATAGCTCAAGCAGTGAGCATGTGCTCAGATTGTTTGGGTACTACAATCGCTTGAATCAAGTGGGAGTTAATCTTCCAGATAAAATAGTGATTGACATAATTCTCTAGTCACCATCACCAAGTTAGTAGAACTTTGTGATGAACTATGATATGCAAGGGATAACGGAAACGATTCCCAAGCTCTTCGTAGTGCTGAAATCGATGAATGTAGAAATCAAGAAAAATATCAAGTGTTGATGGTAGACAAGACCACTAGTTTCAAGAAAAGGGCAAAGGGAAGAATGGGAACTTCAAGAAGAACGACAAGCAAGTTGCTGCTCAAGTGAAGAAGCCCAAGTCTGGTCCTAAGCCCGAGACTAAGTGCTTCTACTACAAAGGGACTGGTCACTAGAAGCGGAACTGCCCCAAGTATTTGGTGAATAAGAAGGATGGCAAAGTGAACAAAGGTATATTTGATATACAGATTATTGATGTGTATTTTACTAGTGTTCATAGCAACCCCTCGGTATTTGATACTGGTTCAGTTGCTAAGAATAGTAACTCGAAATGGGAGTTGCGAAATGAACAGAGACTAGTTAAGGGTGAAGTGACGATGTGTGTTGGAAGTGGTTCCAAGATTGATATGATCATCATCGCACACTCCCTATTCTTTCGGGATTAGTGTTGAACCTAAATAAGTGTTATTTGGTGTTTGCGTTGAGCATGAAATCATGTTTATTGCAATACGGTTATTCATTTAAGTAAGAGAATAAATTGTTGTTCTATTTACATGAATAAAAGCTTATATGGTTACACACCCAATGAAAATGGTTCATTGGATCTCGATCGTAGTGATACACATATTCATAATATTGAAACCAAAAGATGCAAAGTTAATAATGATAGTACAACTTATTTGTGGCACTGCCGTTTAGGTCATATTGGTGTAAAGCGCATGAAGAAACTCCATGCTGATGGACTTTTGGAGTCACTTGATTATGAATCACTTGATGCTTGCGAACCATGCCTCATGGGCAAGATGACTAAGACTCCGTTCTCCAAAACAATGGAGCGAGCAACAGATTTGATGGAAATCATACATACTGATGTATGTGGTCTGATGAATATTGAGGCTCGCGGCATGTATCATTATTTTCTAATCTTCACGGATGATTTCAGCAGATATGAGTATATCTACTTGATGAAACATAAGTCTGAAACATTTGAAAAGTTCAAAGAACTACAGAGTGAAGTGGAAAGTCATCGTGACAAGAAAATAAAGTTTCTACGATCTAATCGCCGAGACAAATATTTGAGTTACGAGTTTGGTCTTCAATTAAAACAATGTGGAATAGTTTCACAAAATCATGTCACCTGGAACACCACAGTGTAATGGTGTGTCCGAACATCATAACCGTACTTTATTAGATATCGTGCGATCTATGATGTCTCTTACCGATTTACCACTATCGTTTTGGGGTTATGCATTAGAGATAGCTACATTCACATTAAATAGGGCACCATCTAAATCCGTTGAGACGACACCGTATGAACTATGGTTTGGCAAGAAACCTAGGCTGTCGTTTCTTAAAGTTTGAGGTTGCAATGCTTATGTGAAAATGTTTCAACCTGATAAGCTCAAACCCAAATCGGAGAAGTGCGTCTTCATAGGATACCCAAAAGAAAATGTTGGGTACACCTTCTATCACAGATCCGAAGGCAAGATATTCGTTGCTGAGAATGGATCCTTTCTAGAGAAGGAGTTTCTCTCGAAAGAAGTGAGTGGGAGGAAAGTAGAACTTGATGAGGTAACTGTACCCGCTCCTTTATTGGAAAGTATTTCATCACAGAAATCTATTCCTATGACTACTACACCAATTAGTGAGGAAGCTAATGATGATGATCATGTAACTTCAGATCCAGTTACTACCGAACCTCGTAGGTAAACCAGAGTGAGAGCCGCACCAGAGTGGTACGGTAATCCTGTTCTGGGGGTCATGTTACTTGACCATGACGAGACCTACGAATTATGAGGAAGCGATGATGGGCCCAGATTCCGCGAAATGGCTTGAAGCCATGAAATCTGAGATGACATCCATGTATGAGAATAAAGTATGGAATTTGATTGACTTTCCCAATGATCGGCGAGCCATTGAGATTAAATGGATCTTCAAGAGGAATACGGACGCTGATAATAGTGTTACTATTTACAAAGCTAGAATTGTCGCAAAAAGGTTTTTCGACAAGTTCAAGGTGTTGACTACGATGAGAGTTTCTCACTCGTATCTATGCTTAAGTCTGTCCGAATCATGTTAGCAATTGCCGCATTTTATGAAATCTGGCAAATGGATAAACAAAACTGCATTCGTTAATGGATTTATTAAAGAAGAGTTGTATATGATGCAACCAGAAGGTTTTTGTCAATCCTAAAGGTACTAACAAAATATGCAAGCTCCAGCGATCCATCTATGGACTGATGCAAGCATCTCGGAGTTGGAATATACGCTTTGATAAGTTGATCAAAGCATATAGTTTTATACAGACTTGCGGTGAAGCCTGTATTTACAAGAAAGTGAGTGGGAGCACTACAGCATTTCTGATAAGTATATGTGAAAGACATATTATTGATCAGAGATAATGTAGAATTATTCTGCAAAGCATAAAGGAATGTTTGAAAGGAGTTTTTCAAAGAAAGACCTCGGTGAAGCTGCTTACATATTGAGCATCAAGATCTATAGAGATAGATCAAGACACTTGATAAGTTTTTCAATGAGTACATACCTTGACAAGATTTTGAAGTAGTTCAAAATGGAACAGTCAAAGAAGGAGTTCTTGCCTGTGTTACAAAGGTGTGAAGTTGAGTAAGACTCAAAACCCGACCACGGCAGAAGATAGAGAGAGAATGAAAGTCATTCCCTATGCCTCAGCCATAGGTTCTATAAAGTATGTCATGCTGTGTACCAGACCTATTGTATATCCTTCCCTGAGTTTGGCAAGGGAGTACAATAGTGATCTAGGAGTAGATCACTTGACATTGGTCAAAATTATCCTTAGTGGAATAAGGATGTGTTTCTCGATTATGGAGGTGACAAAAGGTTCATCGTAAAGGGTTACGTCGATGCAAGTTTTGACACTGATCCAAATGACTCTAAGTCTCAATCTGGATACATATTGAAAGTGGGAGCAATTAGGTAGAGTAGCTCCATGCAGAGCATTGTTAACATAGAAATTTGCAAAAATACTTACGGATCTGACTGTGGCAGATCCGTTGACTAAACTTCTCTCACAAGCAAAACATGATCACACCTCAGTACTCTTTGGGTGTTAATCACATAGCGATGTGAACTAGATTATTGACTCTAGTAAACCCTTTGGGTGTTGGTCACATGTCGATGTGAACTATGGGTGTTAATCACATGGTGATGTGAACCATTGATGTTAAATCACATGGCAATGTGAACTAGATTATTGACTCTAGTGCAAGTGAGAGACTGAAGGAAATATGCCCTAGAGGCAATAATAAAGTTATTATTTATTTCCTTATATCATGATAAATGTTTATTATTCATGCTAGAATTGTATTAACCGGAAACATAATACATGTGTGAATACATAGACAAACAGAGCGTCACTAGTATGCCTCTACTTGACTAGCTCGTTGATCAAAGATGGTTATGTTTCCTAACCATAGACATGAGTTGTCATTTGATTAACGGGATCACATCATTAGGAGAATGATGTGATTGACTTGACCCATTCCGTTAGCATAGCACTTGATCGTTTAGTTTGTTGCTATTGCTTTCTTCATGACTTATACATGTTCCTATGACTATGAGATTATGCAACTCCCGTTTACCGGAGGAACACTTTATGTGCCACCAAACTCCTGTCAGGCCAATGTGGCATGCCTACATGGATAATTTGGCAGGACGGAGGAGCACGCCGTGGGGAACCTGGAGCATGACCGGAAGCTCGCGGCGGCTGCGGTCTTCGACACCGTCCACGCAAGGAGCTAGGGCGCCGGCCGAGTCGACGACCGGATCGAGCACATGAGGGCTCGGGCGAGGCAAGCAAGGAGGGTAAGGAGGGTCACTGGTGGTACGGCACTCCGGTGGCGAGCTCCCCGGCGGGAGCAGCTCCGGCGGTCGAGTGCGCTTTGAGCAAGAGTGGGCAGCAGCAAGCCGCGCCGGCGGCGTGCAGGTCAGCGCCCTTTATCTGTTTGTTGAAATGCCCATGAGAAAAAGATTTTTTTTGGAGAAGAGACAAACAGATGAGTCACTTACAGGTGAGACCCTTGTCCAACTCAGCAAATTGTCCACACAAGCATGCCACGTCAGCCTGACAGGTGGGCCCAACTTGTCAGTTTCATTGTTTTCGTGTGCTTATCAGACAATCAATGCTCCCCGTTAGGCATTAGGCACAAAATTGATGGTTTTTATATCCTGTCTGAAAAGTAGTATTAAGTTATTACCTTATCTTCAAGTGTGATGGTTTGAGGGGGTAAATAACTCTCCCTGGGAGCAACTTCTCGTTCCAAACCGCTCACTGGCTCTCGGCTCCCACGGTCTCACCCACGCTCGCTTCTCGTTCCAAGGGTTTGGGGTTTGGGTTCGGTGGGGTGAGACGGTGGGTTGCCCGGTCTGATTGACCTAGAGTTGGAGGCGGGAGGGCATGTCCATCCCACCGGCGAGCCCCTCCGGCGACGGCGGGAGCCGCATTAGCGGCACCCCCACGGCCGTCGGCAGCAGGGAGGAGCGGGGCGCGTTCCTGCCCATCGCTGACATCAGGCGCATCATGAGGAAGGCCATCCCGCCCAACGGGGAGATGGACGAGGCGGCCGTGCAGGAGCTCGTCCCCGAGTTCGTCCCCTTTCATCCACCCGCCGCGCTTCGGTCTCCGTTTGGCTTGAACGGCCTTTGCCCTTTGGTTTCGGCGGCTGACGCGTCGGTGCTTTGCAGGGCGAGGAGCGACAGATGCAAGAGGGCGAAGCGGGCGAAGCGGGAGGCCGTGGCTGGCGACGACCTGCTGCCCGAGATGGCGAAGCAGGGGTTTCAGGCCTACCCGCACAAGAACAGAGTGGTGCGTATACCGGTTTGATGGATGTTTGGGTAAATCATAATTGGGTGGATTCAGAGATGATAAGGGTGGATTGATTTGCTAACTTGGTCTGATTGGCTTATCATCGATTGCAAAGCTTAAATAAGAGTTCATCTTGAGGGAGTGCTTTTGGCACCAAATTGGGTGGTTGTTCTGCAGAACTTTCTTGCCCCCTAAACAAGCCGAGCTTTGCTTCGCTACACCCTCCCTAAAAAAAAACTTTAAAAAAGGGTACTTCGTATTCAGCTAATTATCTGATTGTTGTTTCCGGCTAAACCACTTGATCAGCCATTGGTTTCTCTGTAAAAGTTATGTTATCTTGTACCATGGAGAAACCACGCCTACATTGCATAACCGTTGTCTATCTTGTATTAAAGCTGTCCCATCGTGCAAATTTCAAGCTCTTGCTAAATTTGGGCATCCATGTTATCTCTGTGAATACACCTTGTTTTTCAGGAGCTCCCTGGCACAATGGAGGCGGGGCCAAACCCATTGCCTGTATCTGATGTCAGGGATTGGTCTGAGCTCCCACTCGATGCGCTTTCTGCAATCTTCATGAAGCTTGGGACCATTGAGATCCTGATGGGCGCCGGACTTGTGTGCCGCTCATGGTTGGTGGCAGCCAAGTCCCCTGAGCTGTGGCGTTTCGTCGACATGACACGCCACAAGTTGGTTTTCTCCAAGGGGGGAAACATCATGTGCCAAATGGCAAAGGTGGCTATAGATCGCTCTGATGGACGGATGGAATCGTTCTGGGCTCAGAAGTTTGTCAGTAGTGAACTCCTGAATTACATTGCAAGCAGGTAATTGTTCTTTGTGTCCTAAATTCCCATTCTTGAATTTCAGCATTTGGTCTCTTACTCTGTATGTGTCACACTCTGAAACCTATCAATCTGTAGTGCTGACACACTGTTTGCAGTATTTACCAACCACCTAATAGTTTATTTTTTGCTAAACATGTCAGCTTTTATGATATATTATCGAGACATATGTATAATAGTTTTATCTTCATGAGGTTCAAAGGACAGCCGAATGCTTTCTGTATGGCTATATTTTTCTCAACAAATAGGGAAACATATTTAGGACAGGTCGCCTATGGCCAAATAATTTGCCTTGATATACTGACTCTTGTTAGATATTTACGGTACATTGTTATATGATATTTACGACAGGTTACTTATTGCCAATTGTGAAACTCATTTGATATTTATCATATGTTTGTTTTGAATTGTGAATGATTGTAGGAGAGTTTCCTACAGTCTTCTTGTTATATTAATCAAGGATCAGGGGTACAAAGTTAGATTGTATTTACGTAGCTATCACTACAAGCTACTTAGTGTCTCACTATAAGAGGAGATGAAAAAGTAATGCTAATTAGTAGGAGTCTTTTGAGAAAAGCAACTAGTGACTAGGGCAGGCCCCCAACAAGGTTGGCTATGAACCCCCCAAGGTCGACTATGAACCCCCCTGAGCATCTTGAAGTCTTCCTTTAAGGAGAAAATATGTGTACTGTTTAAACTTGTTATGTAGTCTTACTGTACTTGTCTGATTTTACTCGGTTCATGTGTGTCTACTTTCGTACTTGTCTCTGCAGATGCAACTCATTGAAGAGCATTCGGCTCATCGGCGCCTATTTCTTTTGGGATGATGAGGACGTAGTAATTAAGCTTGCAGCTAAATGTCCAATGCTAGAAGAGATAGAGTACTCTGGTCAGAAGCTGACATGTGACTTTTTCAAGGGGATTGGTGCAGCCTGCCCAGCGCTGAAGCGTCTAAGAATCTATTTGCCATGGTACGATTCAGATTCAATAGAGCGTGAGATCAGGATGGAACAGCGGCAAAACGACGAGGAGGAAGAGGAGGAGGAGCCTTATGAAGCCTGGGAGGCGAGACACAGTGAGGAGGCCTTCGCCATAGCAGAGAGCTTGCACGAGCTGCGGCTCCTGCAGATGGCAGGCTACGGCCTGACTAAAAAAGGGGTGTACGCCATCCTTGAAGGCTGCCCCCACCTCGAGTTCCTCGACCTTAGAGAATGCGGCCACCTCCTAGTTGATGCTGAACTCAAAGCTCGCTGTGCCAATATCAAGCATGTCCGTCTGCCAGGAGCAAAGCTCGCTGTGCCAATATCAAGCATGTCCGTCTGCCAGGAGCGTGGCCTCACGCTCATTGCCCAGAACTTGATACCATCGAGGAGGACGAAGGTCAAGTGATCGAGGTGCCTAATCTCTATGAAATAGAGGCTCAGGCTCTCCACAACGAGGCAGCGATGGACAACGATGACTACGGCGAGAACTACTGGGATGACTACTCGCTCCCCTCGTCCCCTGACTCGCCTGTGCCGACCTACTCCATGGATGATCCCAGATACTACTGGGAGCTGTAACAGGTGCAGCTGTGCCATGTTCAGTAGTCCAAATCACTGTCTTGGTGTTTTGGATCCTGGAGAGCGTGTGTGTAACTGTGTATCCCTGCAGGAGAGCTTTTGATGTACAGGCAAGCCAAGGGTGCTTTTGAACCATCTGCCTTTAGTGTGCGTTATACTAGTTTGTGTAAATGGTTGGACGGGCAGCTTGGAAGTGTCGTACTACGCAGCTCTATTCTCACGTTAATTGCTGGAACCTTTACCGGAGCTTATTACTTGTGGTCTGAAGTTTTAACAAATACTCCCTCTATCCCATTATATAAGACATTTTTGCGAGCTAAACAACTTATGTTGTGGGACGGAGTGAGTATAAGAACAACTTATGGGAGTGGAACATGCTAAAAGTAAATTTTATAAAGAAAACATTGACAATCTTTTATCCTACACAGAGTACAAATGGCGCAACTTATCATGCATTTCGATGGAACTTTGTTAGGTACCCCAATATTTCATATTTTTACATGTTTATAAGTATATTAGCCATAAAGTACGTAGCCAAATTGTAAGATAGTCCTAAAACAACTTTGAGAATATTACGTTAGTAGAACAATCATATTAAATTGACCCAAGACTTGTTTGTTATACTTTGAGATACAATCGTCACAAGTCAGTTGTTATAACACGGAGTGTTAACGTGTGAATTAGTTCCTTAGGCCATGAGAGTATCATAGTCACTTCTTATCGTACGATGAACTTCGGGGTTGCTCAAACGTCATCTGCAACACGGTGATCATAACAACAACTTACATGTTCATCAGAAAGTTTGACAAGGGACCATATAGCTCATGGGTGGGATTTGCTTCGACGACGATGGAGAGATATTCTTATGGCCCTCTCGGTGTGACGGCTTCCATCGTTGTCTGACCAGACACAGGTGCCGAAATATGTTAATGAGAAAGCAGAACAAAATCGGTAATGAGGAGAACTGTATAGTGAGCATGTGTATGACTCAAGAGGATACTGAGATATCTCACCTCAGGTTTTGTAAAACATCGTGAAGCAAAGGTAATAACACATGATAACCAAAGGTTCAGTCTAATGTCATTCATGTACTCATAGGGACCGATATGGACATCCATGGTTCCGCTATCGGTCATTGAACGACAGGGGTTTTGTTCATGTCTATGTTTTACCGAACCTACAGGGTCACCAGCTTAAGGTAATCATGATCTGCCAAGTGTTAGTAGGACTGGAGTAATGAGAAAATATTTATGAAATAGTTTTATTAATAAAGAAATAGTTTCGAGAGGAACCGGAAGTGTTTCGGGCCGGAAGGGTTTCGGGAGTTTATCGGGCAATACAGGTATTACCGATAAATAATATATAGGTGGAAAATGTTCCGGTGATGTTAAATTAATATTAAAAAGCTCTAATAAAATTTAGGAGGCTTTTATATTTCATTTAATATCAACGTGCCTTTTGTTAAATTAATATTAAAAGGCTCTAATAAAATTTAGGAGGCTTTTATATTTCATTTAATATCAACGTGCCTTAAAAGGCCAAGTGGTGGAAAGCATATTGGGCCACTAGGGCCCAATAGGACGTGGCGCCCCCTTCCCACTTGGGGAATAAGGGGGAGGCCGGATTGGAGGGGGACTCCCCCTCCTCATGGCCGGCGCAAGGGGGACCCCCCTCCCTTGTGGCACCCCTCCTCTCCCCCAACCTATATATACTAGAGGTTTTGGGCACTTTTGATACACAAGTTTTTGGAGCCTCCTCCAGTTGTCTAGTTTTAGTTCTAGTTGAACCAATTAGAGCTGGATCTAGATCTTCTAATCCTCATAATTAGAAGCCCAGTGTGATTCTAATATCCTTCCTCTAATTCTCCGGTGACGATTAGCTCTGGACGGCAAAGCATTGTCGGATTGTGAAGACTGTACGCTTGCAATCTGTGGAGAGGTTGTGCTTTCGGTCTTTCGTTCGAGGGACTATTTGTGGGCGGTTCGAGGGATTGTTCATCTACGGTTCGAGGGACTTCAAGTACGATCTACACCGACTCATCTTCTTCCGCTGCAACTTGGAGTCGGTAACGATCAGATCCAAAATGTTATTGCATCTTCATAGTGTTCCTAGTAGATCGTAGGGTGAATCTTTTTGTTTTCTACTATGTTTCCCAACACCAAGGTCAAGCCTCGCTCGGTAGATCTTCACAAAGTAGACGATCTCCAAGACATCACAAACTTCTTAGTTCGTTTGTATTTGAAACCCACAAGCACGCCAAGCTGATCTAGGAGGCGCATACCTGAAGGAAATATGCCCTAGAGGCAATAATAAAGTTGTTATTTTATATTTCCTTCTTCATGATAAAGGTTTATTATTCATGCTAGAATTGTATTGATCGGAAACTTAAATACATGTGTGAATACATAAACAAATATCGTGTCCTTACTGAGCCTCTACTAGACTAGCTCGTTGATCAAATATGGTTAAGATTTCCTAACAATGGACATGTGTTGACATTTGATAACGGGATCACATCATTAGGAGAATGATATGACGGACAAGACCCATCCGTTAGCTTAGCAAATTGATTTTCAGTTTATTGCTATTGCTTTCTTCATATCAAATACATATTCCTTCTCGACTATGAGATTATGCAACTCCCGGATACCGAAGGAATACCTTGTGTGATATCAAACGTCACAACGTAACTGGGTGATCATAAAGATGCTCTTTAGGTATCCCCGAAGGTGTTTGTCGAGTTGGCATAGATCGAGATTAGGATTTGTCACTCCGAGTGTCGGAGAGGTATCTTTGGGCCCTCCCGGTAATACACATCATAAGAACGCAAGGAAATGACTAAGGAGTTACTCACGAGGTGATGTATTACGAAACGAGTAAAGAGACTTGCCGGTAACGAGATTGAACTAGGTATGAAGATACCGACGATCGAATCTCGGGCAAGTAACATACCGATGGACAAAGGGAATTACGTATGTTGTCATAACGGTTCGACCGATAAAGATCTTCGTGGAATATGTAGGGGCCAATATGGGCATCCAGGTTCCGCTATTGGTTATTGACCGAAGAGGTGTCTCGGTCATGTCTACATAGTTCTCGAACCCATAGGGTCCGCACGCTTAACGTGCATTGACGATATAGTGTTATATGAGTTATATGATTTGTTGACCGAATGTTGTTCGGAGTCCAGGATGAGATCGCAGACATGACGAGGAGTCTCAAAATGGTCGATATGTAAAGATTGATATATAGGACGATGGTATTCGAATAGCGGAAGAGTTTCGGGATGCACCGGGTAGTCATCGGGTCACCGGAAGGGGTTCCGAACACCGCAAAAAGAAGATTACATCGAATAGATCTCCACAAGAGAGGGGGAGAACTTTGTATTGAGATTTAAAGAGAGAGAAGAAGCCATCTAGCTACTAAATATGGACCCGAAGGTCTGAGGTAAACTACTCACACTTCATCGGAGGGGCTAGGATGATGTAGAAGCCCTCCATGATGACGGCCCTCTTCCGGCGGAGCTCCGGAACAGGCCCCAAGATGGGATCTCGTGGATACAGAAAGTTGCGGCGGTGGAATTAGGGTTTTGGCTCCTGTTCTGATCGTTTGGGGGTACGTGTGTATATATAGGAGGAAGGAGTACGTCGGTGGAGCACCGAGGGGCCAACGAGGCAGGGGGCGCGCCCTAGGGGGGGCGCGCGCCCCCCACCCTCATGACCACCTCTTTGATCCCTTGCAGTAGGGTCCAAGTCTCCAGGATCACGTTCGGTGAGAAAATCACGTTTCCGAAGATTTTATTCCGTTTGGACTCCGTTTGATATTCTATTTATCCGAAACACTGAAATAGGCAAAAAAACAGCAATTCTGGGCTGGGCCTCCGGTTAATAGGTTAGTCCCAAAAATAATATAAAAGTGGAAAATAAAGCCCAATATAGTCCAAAACAGTAGATAATATAGCATGGAGTAATCAAAAATTATAGATACGTTGGAGACGTATCAGGCATCCCCAAGCTTAATTCCTGCTCGTCCTCGAGTAGGTAAATGATAAAAAGAGAATTTTTGATGCGGAGTGCTACTTGGCATACTTTCAATGCAAATCTTCTTAATTGTGGTATGAATATTCAGATTAGAAAGATTCAAGACAAAATTTAATATTGACATAGAAAATAATAATACTTCAAGCATACTAACAAAGCAATTATGTCTTCTCAAAATAACATGGCCAAAGAAAGTCATCCCTACAAAATCATATAGTCTGGCTATGCTCCATCTTCCCCACACAAAGTATTTAAATCATGCACAACCCCGATGACAAGCCAAGCAATTGTTTCATACTCTAACTTTTTCAATCTTCACGCAATACATGAGCGTGAGCCATGGGTATAACACTATAGGTGGAATAGAATGGTGGTTGTGGAGAAGACAAAAAGGAGAAGATAGTCTCACATCGACTAGACGTATCAACGGGCTATGGAGATGCCCATCAATAGATATCAATGTGAGCGAGTAGGGATTGCGATGCAACGGATGCGCTAGAGCTATAAATGTATGAAAGCTCAACGAAAGAAACTAGTGGGTGTGCATCCAACTCGCTTGCTCACGAAGACCTAGGGCAATTTGAGGAAGCCCATCATTGGAATATACAAGCCAAGTTCTATAACGTAAAATTCCCACTAGTATATGAAAGTGACAACATATGAGACTCTCTATATGAAGAACATGGTGCTACTTTGAAGCACAATATATGAGACTCGCTATATCATGGTGCTACTTTGAAGCACAAGTGTGGAAAAAGGATAGTAGCATTGCCCCTTTTTTATTTTATTTATATTTTTTTGGGCCTTCTTTTTTTTTCTTTGGCCTTTCTCTCTTTTTTTGGGACAATGCTCTATTGAATGATGATCATCACACTTCTATTTATTTACAACTCAATGATTACGACTTGATACTAAAACAAAGTATGACTCTATATGAATGCCTCCGGCGGTGTACCGGGATGTGCAATGAATCAAGAGTGACAAGTATGAAAGAATTATGAACGGTGGCTCTGCCACAAATACTATGTCAACTACATGATCATGCTAAGCAATATGACAATGATGGATATGTCATGATGAACTAGATGGTGGAAAGTTGCATGGCAATATATATCGGAATGGCTATGGAAATGCCATAATAGGTAGGTATGATGGCTGTTTTGAGGAAGGTATATGGTAGGTGTATGATACCGGCGAAAGTTGCGCGGTATTAGAGAGGCTAGCTAGGGTGGAAGGGTGGGAGTGCGTATAATCCATGGACTCAACATTAGTCATAAAGAACTCATATACTTATTGCAAAAATTTAGAAGTTATCAAAGCAAAGTATTACGCGCATGCTCCTAGGGGGATAGATTGGTAGGAAAAGACCATCGCTCGTCCCCGACCGCCACTCATAAGGAAGACAATCAATAAATAAATCATGCTCCGACTTCATCACATAACGGTTCACCATACGTGCATGCTACGGTAATCACAAACTTCAACACAAGTATTCTTTAAATTCACAACTACTCAGCTAGCATGACTTTAATATTATCACCTCCATATCTCAAAACAATTATCATGCTTCAATCTTTTCTTAGTATTCAACACACTCAAAAGAAAGTTTCACAAATCTTGAATACCAAGCATATTATTATTAGGCAAATTACCATGCTATTAAGAGACTCTCAAATTAATTTAAGTGAAGCGTGAGAGATCAATAGTTTCTTTAAAACGAATCCATCACCATGCTCTAAAAGATCTAAGTGAAGCACAAAGAGCAAAATTATCTAGCTCAAAAGATATAAGTGAAGCACATAGAGCAAAATTATCTAGCTCAAAAGATATAAGTGAAGCACATAGAGCAAAATTATCTAGCTCAAAAGATATAAGTGAAGCACATAGAGCATTCTATTAAATTTTAATTCATGTATGGCTCTCTCAAAAGGTGTGTACAGAAAGGATGATTGTAGCATACTAAAAAACAAAGACACAAATAATACAAGACGCTCCAAGCAAAACACATATCATGTTGGTGAATAAAAATATAGCTCCAAGTAAATTACCGATGGAAGTGGACGAAAGAGGGGATGCCTTCCGGGGGCATCCCCAAGCTATGAATTTTTGGTGTCCTTGGATTATCTTGGGGGTGCCATGGGCATCCCCAAGATTAGGCTCTTGCCACTCCTTGTTCCATGATCCATCAAAAGAATTCACCCAAAACTTGAAAACTTCACAACACAAAACTCAAAATAGAAAACTCATGAGCTCCGTTAGCGAAAGAAAACAAAAGACCACTTCAAGGTACTGTAATGAACTCATTATTTATTTATATTGCTGTTAAACCTACTGTATTCCAACTTCTCTATGTATTATAAACTATTTTACTAGCCATAGATTCATCAAAATAAGCAAACAACACACGAAAAACAGAATCTGTCAAAAACAAAACACTCTGTAGTAATCTGTAGCTAGCGCAAGATCTGGAACCCCAAAAATTCTAAAATAAATTGCTGGACGTGAGGAATTTATCTATTAATCATCTGCAAAAAAGAATTAACTAAATAGAACTCTTAAAATAAAAATGACAGCAATTTAGTCTATGGGTCAATTTATCCATTTGCCAGATTTCATAAAATGCGGCAATTGCTAACATGATTCGGACAGTCTTAAGTATAGATACGAGTGAGAAACTCTCATCGTAGTCAACACCTTGAACTTGTCGAAAACCTTTTTGCGACAATTCTAGCTTTGTAGATAGTAACACTATTATCAGCATCCGTCTTCCTCTCGAAGATCCATTTATTTTCTATGGCTTGCTGATCATCGGGCAAGTCAACCAAAGTCCACACTTTGTTCTCATACATGGATCCCATCTCAGATTTTATGGCCTCAAGCCATTTTGCGGAATCTGGGCTCACCATCGCTTCTTCATAGTTCGTAGGTTCATCATGGTCTAGTAACATAACCTCCAGAACAGGATTACCGTACCTCTCTGGTGCGGATCTTACTCTGGTTGACCTACGAGGTTCAGTAACAACTTGATCTTAAGTTTCATGATCATCATCATTAACTTCCTCACTAATTGGTATAGACGTCACAGGAACCGTTTTCTGTCATGAACTACGTTCCAATAAGGGAGCAGGTACGGTTACCTCATCAAGTTCTACTTTCCTCCCACTCACTTCTTTCGAGAGAAACTCCTTCTCTATAAAGGATCCATTCTTAGCAACGAATGTTTTGCCTTCGGATCTGTGATAGAAGGTGTACCCAACAATCTCCTTTGGGTATCCTATGAAGACACACTCCGATTTGGGTTCGAGCTTATCTGGTTGAAGCTTTTTCACATAAGCATTGCTGCCCTAAACTTTAAGAAACAACAGCTTAGGTTTCTTGCTAAACCACAGTTCATATGATGTCGTCTCAACGGATTTATATGGTGCCCTATTTAACGTGAATGCAGTTGTCTCTAATGCATAACCCCAAAATGATAGTGGTAAATCGGTAAGACACATCATAGATTGCACTATATCCAATAAAGTACGGTTATGACGTTCAGACACACCATTATGCTATGGTGTTCCAGGTGGCATGATTTTGTGAAACTATTCCACATTGTTTCAGTTGAAGACCAAACTCGTAACTCAAATGTTCGTCTCCGCGATCAAATCATTGAAACTTTATTTTCTTGTTACAATGATTTTCCACTTCACTCTGAAATTCTTTGAACTTTTCAAATGTCTCAGACTTATGTTTGATCAAGTAGATATACCCATATCTGCTAAAATCATCTGTGAAGGTCAGAAAATAACAATACCCGCCGCGAGCCTCAACTCTCATCGGATCGCATGCATCAGTATGTATTATTTCCAATAAGTCAGTTGCTCACTCCATTGTTCCGGAGAACGGAGTCTTAGTCATCTTGCCCATAAGGCATGGTTCGCAAGCATCAAGTGATTCATAATCAAGTGATTCCAAAATCCCATCTGCATGGAGTTTCTTCATACGCTTTACACCAATATGACCTAAACGGCAGTGCCACAAATAAGTTGCACTATCATTATTAACTTTGCATCTTTTGGCTTCAATATTATGAATATGTGTATGCTACGTCTTGAGCTTGCGTTGGTTTTCCCCGAAGAGGAAGGGATGATGCAGCAGAGTAGCATAAGTATTTCCCTTAGTTTTTGAGAACCAAGGTATCAATCCAGTAGGACCCCACGCTCAAGTCCCTCGTACCTGCACAAAGCGATAGCTACTCGCAACCAACGCGATTAGGGGTTCTCAAGCCCTTCACGGTCACTTACGAGAGTGAGATCTGATAGATAGAATATTTTTGGTATTTTTCATATAAAGATGCAAAGTAAAAAGTAAAGGCAAAGTAAATAGCAAAGCAATATAAAAGTAGTGGAGATTGATATGATGAGAATAGACCCGGGGGCCATAGGTTTCACTAGCGGCTTCTCTCAAGAGCATAAGTATTCTACGGTGGGTGAACAAATTACTGTTGAGCAATTGATAGAATTATGCATAATTATGAGAATATCTAGGCATGATCATGTATATAGGCATCACGTCCGTGACAAGTAGATCGAAACGATTCTGCATCTACTACTATTACTCCACTCATCGACCGCTATCCAGCATGCATCTAGAGTATTAAGTTAAAAACAGAGTAACGCCTTAAGCAAGATGACATGATGTAGAGAGATAAATTCATGCAATATGAAATAAACCCCACCTTGTTATCCTCGATGGCAACGATACAATACGTGCCTTGCTGCCCTTCTGTCACTGGGTAAGGACACCGCAAGATCGAACCCAAAGCTAAGCACTTCTCCCATGGCAAGAACTACCAATCTAGTTGGCCAAACCAAACGGATAATTCGAAGAGACTTGCAGAGATAACCAATCATGCATAAAATAATTCAGAGAAGTTTAAAATATTATTCGTAGATAGACTTGATCATAAACCCACAATTCATTGGTCTCAACAAACACACCGCAGAAAGAAGATTACATCGAATAGATCTCCACAAGAGAGGGGGAGAACTTTGTATTGAGATTCAAAGAGAGAGAAGAAGCCATCTAGCTACTAACTATGGACCCGAAGGTCTGAGGTAAACTACTCACACTTCATCGGAGGGGCTAGGATGATGTAGAAGCCCTCCGTGATGACGGCACTCTTCCGGCGGAGCTCCGGAACAGGCCCCAAGATGGGATCTCGTGGATACAGAAAGTTGCGGCGGTGGAATTAGGGTTTTGGCTCCTGTTCTGATCGTTTGGGGGTACGTGTGTATATATAGGAGGAAGGAGTACGTCGGTGGAGCACCGAGGGGCCCACGAGGCAGGGGGCGCGCCCTGGAGGCGCGCGCGCACCCCACCCTCATGACCACCTCTTTGATCCCTTGCAGTAGGGTCCAAGTCTCCTGGATCACGTTCGGTGAGAAAATCACGTTTCCGAAGATTTTATTCCGTTTGGAGTCCGTTTGATATTCTGTTTATCCGAAACACTGAAATAGGCAAAAAAAACAGCAATTCTGGGCTGGGCCTCCGGTTAATAGGTTAGTACCAAAAATAATATAAAAGTGGAAAATAAAGCCCAATATAGTCCAAAACAGTAGATAATATAGCATGGAGCAATCAAAAACTATAGATATGTTGGAGACGTATCAGTCATCCCCAAGCTTAATTCCTGCTCATCCTCGTGTAGGTAAATGATAAAAAGAGAATTTTTGATGCGGAGTGCTACTTGGCATAATTTCAATGCAAATCTTCTTAATTGTGGTATGAATATTCAGATTAGAAAGATTCAAGACAAAAGTTTATATTGACATAGAAAATAATAATACTTCAAGCATACTAACAAAGCAATTATGTCTTCTCAAAATAACATGGCCAAAGAAAGTCATCCCTACAAAATCATATAGTCTGGCTATGCTCCATCTTCCCCACACAAAGTATTTAAATCATGCACAACCCCGATGACAAGCCAAGCAACTGTTTCATACTCTAATTTTTTCAAAACTTTTTCAATCTTCACGCAATACATGAGCGTGAGCCATGGATATAGCACTATAGGTGGAATAGAATGGTGGTTGTGGAGAAGACAAAAAGGAGAAGATAGTCTCGCATCGACTAGGCGTATCAACGGGCTATGGAGATGCCCATCAGTAGATATCAATGTGAGTGAGTAGGCATTGCCATGCAACGGATGCACTAGAGCTATAAATGTATGAAAGCTCAACAAAAGAAACTAGTGGGTGTGCATCCAACTCGCTTGCTCACGAAGACCTAGGGCAATTTGAGGAAGCCCATCATTGGAATATACAAGCCAAGTTCTATAACGTAAAATTCCCACTAGTATATGAAAGTGACAACATATGAGACTCTCTATATGAAGAACATGGTGCTACTTTGAAGCACAATATATGAGACTCGCTATATCATGGTGCTACTTTGAAGCACAAGTGTGGAAAAAGGATAGTAGCATTGCCCCTTTTTATTTTATTTATATTTTTTTGGGCCTTATTTTTTTTCTTTGGCCTTACTCTTTTTTTTGGGACAATGCTCTATTGAATGATGATCATCACACTTCTATTTATTTACAACTCAATGATTACGACTTGATACTAAAACAAAGTATGACTCTATATGAATGTCTCCGGCGGTGTACCGGGATGTGCAATGAATCAAGAGTGACAAGTATGAAAGAATTATGAACGGTGGCTCTGCCACAAATACTATGTCAACTACATGATCATGCTAAGCAATATGACAATGATGGATATGTCATGATGAACTAGATGGTGGAAAGTTGCATGGCAATATATCTCGGAATGGCTATGGAAATGCCATAATAGGTAGGTATGGTGGCTGGTTTGAGGAAGGTATATGGTAGGTGTATGATAACGGCGAAAGTTGCGCGGTATTAGAGAGGCTAGCTAGGGTGGAAGGGTGGGAGTGCGTATAATCCATGGACTCAACATTAGTCATAAAGAACTCATATACTTATTGCAAAAATTTAGAAGTTATCAAAGCAAAGTATTACGTGCATGCTCCTAGGGGGATAGATTGGTAGGAAAAGACCATCGCTCATCCCCGACCGCCACTCATAAGGAAGACAATCAATAAATAAATCATGCTCCGACTTCATCACATAACGGTTCACCATACGTGCATGCTACGGTAATCACAAACTTCAACACAAGTATTCTTTAAATTCGCAACTACTCAGCTAGCATGACTTTAATATTATCACCTCCATATCTCAAAACAATTATCATGCTTCAATCTTTTCTTAGTATTCAACATACTTAAAAAGAAAGTTTCACAAATCTTGAATACCAAGCATATTATTATTAGGCAAATTACCATGCTATTAAGAGACTCTCAAATTAATTTAAGTGAAGCGTGAGAGATCAATAGTTTCTTTAAAACGAATCCACCACCGTGCTCTAAAAGATCTAAGTGAAGCACACAGAGCAAAATTATCTAGCTCAAAAGATATAAGTGAAGCACATAGAGCAAAATTATCTAGCTCAAAAGATATAAGTGAAGCACATAGAGCATTCTATTAAATTTTAATTCATGTATGGCTCTCTCAAAAGGTGTGTACAGAAAGGATGATTGTAGCATACTAACAAACAAAGACACAAATAATACAAGACGCTCCAAGCAAAACACATATCATGTTGGTGAATAAAAATATAGCTCCAAGTAAATTACCGATGGAAGTGGACGAAAGAGGGGATGCCTTCCGGGGGCATCCCCAAGCTATGAATTTTTGGTGTCCTTGGATTATCTTGGGGGTGCCATGGGCATCCCCAAGATTAGGCTCTTGCCACTCCTTGTTCCATGATCCATCAAAAGAATTCACCCAAAACTTGAAAACTTCACAACACAAAACTCAAAATAGAAAACTCATGAGCTCCGTTAGCGAAAGAAAACAAAAGACCACTTCAAGGTACTGTAATGAACTCACTATTTATTTATATTGCTGTTAAACCTACTGTATTCCAACTTCTCTATGTATTATAAACTATTTTACTAGCCATAGATTCATCAAAATAAGCAAACAACACACGAAAAACAGAATCTGTCAAAAAGAAAACAGTCTGTAGTAATCTGTAGCTAGCGCAAGATCTGGAACCCCAAAAATTCTAAAATAAATTGCTGGATGTGAGGAATTTATCTATTAATCATCTGCAAAAAGAATTAAGTAAATAGTGTTGGAAATATGCCCTAGAGGCAATAATAAAAGCATTATTATTATATTTCCTTGTTCATGATAATTGTCTTTATTCATGCTATAATTGTGTTATCCGGAAATCGTAATACATGTGTGAATAACAGACACCAACTTGTCCCTAGTAAGCCTCTAGTTGACTAGCCCGTTGATCAACAGATAGTCATGGTTTCCTGACTATGGACATTGGATGTCATTGATAACGAGATCACATCATTAGGAGAATGATGTGATGGACAAGACCCAATCCTAAACATAGCATAAAGATCGTGTAGTTCGTTTTGCTAGAGTTTTGCAATGTCAAGTATCTTTTCCTTAGACCATGAGATCGTGCAACTCCCGGATACCGTAGGAGTGCTTTGGGTATACCAAACGTCACAACGTAACTGGGTGACTATAAAGGTAGACTACGGGTATCTCCGAAAGTATCTGTTGGGTTGGCACGGATCAAGACTGGGATTTGTCACTCCGTATGACGGAGAGATATCACTGGGCCCACTCGGTAATGCATCATCATAATGAGCTCAAAGTGACCAAGTATCTGGTCACGGGATCATGCATTACGGTACGAGTAAAGTGACTTGCCGGTAACGAGATTGAACGAGGTATTGGGATACCGACGATCGAATCTCGGGCAAGTAATATATCGATTGACAAAGGGAATTGCATACGGGGTTGATTGAATCCTCGACATCGTGGTTCATCCGATGAGATCATCGTGGAGCATGTGGGAGCCAACATGGGTATCCAGATCCCGCTGTTGGTTATTGACCAGAGAGTCGTCTCGGTCATGTCTGCTTGTCTCCCGAACCCGTAGGGTCTACACACTTAAGGTTCGGTGACGCTAGGGTTGTGAAGATAAGTATATGCAGTAACCCGAATGTTGTTCGGGGTCCCGGATGAGATCCCGGACGTCACGAGAAGTTCCGGAATGGTCCGGAGGTAAAGAATTATATATAGGATGTGCAGTTTCGGCCATCGGGACAAGTTTCGGGGTACCCGGTATTGTACCGGGACCACCGGAAGGGTCCCGGGGGTCCACCGGGTGGGGCCACCTATCCCGGAGGGCCCCTTGGGCTGAAATAGGAGGGAACCCAGCCCATAGTGGGCTGGGGCGCCAGCCCCCCCAAGGCCCATGCGCCTAGGGTTGGGGGGGGGAACCCTAAGGGGGGCGCCCCCTTGCTTGGGGGGCAAGCCCCCCACCCCTGGCCGCCGCCTCCCCTGGTAGATCCCATCTACCAGGGCCGCCCCCCCTGGCACCCCTATATATAGTGGGGGAGAGGAGGGACTTGATCCCCACGCCTTTGGTGCTTCCCTCTCTCCCCGTTACTTCTTCCTCTCTCGTAGTACACGGCGAAGCCCTGCTGTCGTGACGCCCTGCATCCACCACCACGCCGTCGTGCTGCTGGATCTTCGTCAACCTCTCCTTTCCCCTTGCTGGATCAAGAAGGAGAAGACGTCTCCCATCCCGTACGTGTGTTGAACACAGAGGTGCCGTCCGTTCGGCGCTGGTCATCGGTGATTTGGATCACGTCGTGTTCGACAACATCAACCTCGTTCTAACGAACGCTTCCGCTCGCGATCTACAAAGGTATGTAGATGCATCTCGTGACTCGTTGCTAGATGAACTCCTAGATGATCTTGGTGAAATGAGTAGGAAAATTTTTGTTTTCTGCAACGTTCCCCAACAGTGGCATCATGAGCTAGGTCTATGCGTAGTTCTTCTTGCGCGAGTAGAACACAATTCGTTGTGGGCGTGGATTTGTCAACCTTCTTGCCGCTACTAGTCTTTTCTTGCTTCAGCGGTATTGTGGGATGAAGCGGCCCGGACCAACCTTACACGTACGCTTACGTGAGACCGGTTCCACCGACTAACATGCACTAGTTGCATAAGGTGGCTGGCGGGTGTCTGTCTCTCCCACTTTAGCTGGAGCGGATTCGATGAACAGGGTCCTTATGAAGGGTAAATAGAAGTTGACAAATCACATTGTGGCTTTCACGTAGGTAAGAAAACGTTCTTGCTAGAACCCTAATTCAGCCACGTAAAACTTGCAACAACAATTAGAGGACGTCTAACTTGTTTTTGCAGCAAGTGGTTTGTGATATGATATGGCCAAAGTTGTGATGAATGATGAATGATCTATATGTGATGTATGAGATGTTCATGCTATTGTAATAGGGATCACGACTTGCATGTCGATGAGTATGACAACCGGCAGGAGCCATAGGAGTTGTCTTTATTCTTTTAATATGACCTGCGTGTCATTGAGAAACGCCATGTAAATTACTTTACTTTATTGCTAAACGCGTTAGCCATAGTAGTAGAAGTAATAGTTGGCAAGCAACTTCATGGAGACACGATGATGGAGATCATGGTGTCAAGCCGGTGACAAGATGATCATGGAGCCCCAAGATGGAGATCAAAGGAGCTACGTGATATTGGCCATATCATGTCACGTTTAATATTTGATTGCATGTGATGTTTATCATGTTTTTGCATCTTGTTTACTTAGAACGACGGTAGTAAATAAGATGATCCCTCATAATAATTTCAAGAAGTGTTCCCCCTAACTGTGCACCGTTGCTAAAGCTCGTAGTTTCGAAGCACCACGTGATGATCGGGTGTGATAGATTCTTACGTTCACATACAACGGGTGTAAGACAGTTTTACACATGCAAAACACTTAGGGTTAACTTGACGAGCCTAGCATGTGCATAGACATGGCCTCGGAACACAGAAGACCGAAAGGTCGAGCATGAGTCGTATAGAAGATGCGATCAACATAAAGATGTTCACCGACGTTGACTAGTCCGTCTCACGTGATGATCGGACACGGCCTAGTTAACTCGGATCATGCAATACTTAGATGACTAGAGGGATGTCTAATCTAAGTGGGAGTTCATTATATAATTTGATTAGATGAACTTTACTATCATGAACATTAGTCTAAAAATATTTTACAATATGTCTTGTAGATCAAATGGCCCACGTAGTCCTCAACTTCAACGCGTTCCTTGAGAAAACCAAGCTGAAAGACGATGGTAGCAACTATACGGACTGGGTCCGGAACCTGAGGATCATCCTCATAGCTGCCAAGAAAGATTACGTCCTACAAGCACCGCTAGGTGAAGCTCCCGTCCCACAGAACCAAGACGTTATGAACGCTTGGCAGACACGTGTTGACGACTACTCCCTCGTTCAGTGCGGCATGCTTTACAGTTTAGAACCGGGGCTCCAAAAGCGTTTTGAGAGACATGGAGCATATGAGATGTTCGAAGAGCTGAAAATGGTTTTCCAAGCTCATGCCCGGGTCGAGAGATATGAGGTCTCCGACAAGTTCTTCAGCTGTAAGATGGAGGAAAACAGTTCTGTCAGTGAGCACATACTCACTATGTCTGGATTACATAACCGCTTGACTCAGCTAGGAGTTAATCTCCCGGATGATGCGGTCATTTACAGAATCCTCCAGTCGCTTCCACCAAGCTACAAGAGCTTTGTGATGAACTTCAACATGCAGGGGATGCAAAAGACCATTCCTGAGTTGTTCTCAATGCTGAAATCAGCGGAGGTAGAAGTCAAGAAGGAACATCAAGTGTTGATGGTCAATAAAACCACTAAGTTCAAGAAGGGCAAGGGTAAGAAAGCCTTCAAGAAGGACGGCAAGGAAGTTGCCGCGCCCGGCAAGCAAGCTGCCGGGAAGAAGCCAAAGAATGGACCCAAGCCCGAGACTGAGTGCTTTTATTGCAAGGGGAGCGGACACTGGAAGCGGAATTGCCCCAAGTACTTAGCAGACAAGAAGGCCGGCAAAACAAAAGGTATATGTGATATACATGTAATTGATGTGTACCTAACCAGTACTCGTAGTAGCTCTTGGGTATTTGATACCGGTGCAGTTGCTCACATTTGTAACTCAAAGCAGGAGCTGCGGAATAAACGGAGACTGGCGAAGGACGAGGTGACGATGCGCGTCGGGAATGGTTCCAAGGTCGATGTGATCGCCGTCGGCACGCTACCTCTTCATTTACCTACGGGATTAGTTTTAAACCTCAATAATTGTTATTTAGTACCAGCTTTGAGCATGAACATTGTATCTGGATCTCGTTTAATTCGAGATGGCTACTCATTTAAATCCGAGAATAATGGTTGTTCCATTTATATGAGAGATATGTTTTATGGTCATGCTCCTATGGTGAATGGTTTATTCTTAATGAATCTCGAGCGTAATGCTACACATGTTCTTAGTGTGAATACCAAAAGATGTAAGGTTGATAATGATAGTCCCACATACTTGTGGCACTGCCGCCTTGGTCACATAGGTGTCAAACGCATGAAGAAGCTCCATGCTGATGGACTTTTAGAGTCTCTTGATTATGAATCATTTGACACGTGCGAACCATGCCTTATAGGTAAAATGACCAAGACTCCGTTCTCAGGAACAATGGAGCGAGCAACCAACTTATTGGAAATCATACATACTGATGTGTGCGGTCCAATGAGTGTTGAGGCTCGCGGTGGCTATCGTTATGTTCTTACTCTCATTGATGATTTGAGTAGATATGGATACATTTACTTAATGAAACACAAGTCTGAAACCTTTGAAAAGTTCAAGGAATTTCAGAGTGAGGTTGAGAATCAACGTGACAGGAAAATCAAGTTTCTACGATCAGATCGTGGAGGAGAATACTTGAGTCACGAATTTGGCACACACTTAAGAAAATGTGGAATAGTTTCACAGCTCACGCCGCCTGGAACACCTCAGCGAAACGGTGTGTCCGAACGTCGTAATCGCACTCTATTAGATATGGTGCGGTCTATGATGTCTCTTACCGATCTGCCGCTATCTTTTTGGGGCTATGCTTTAGAGACTACCGCATTCACTTTAAATAGGGCTCCGTCGAAATCCGTTGAGACGACACCGTTTGAATTATGGTTTGGAAAGAAACCTAAGCTGTCGTTTCTAAAAGTTTGGGGATGCGATGCTTATGTCAAGAAACTTCAACCTGAAAAGCTCGAACCCAAGTCGGAAAAATGCGTCTTCATAGGATACCCTAAAGAAACTATTGGGTATACCTTCTACCTCAGATCCGAAGGCAAGGTCTTTGTTGCCAAGAATGGATCCTTTCTAGAGAAGGAGTTTCTCTCGAAAGAAGTAAGTGGGAGGAAAGTAGAACTAGATGAAGTATTGCCTCTTGAACCGGAAAATGGCGCAACTCAAGAAAATGTTCCTGAGGTGCCAGCACCGACTAGAGAGGAAGTTAATGATAATGATCAAGATACTTCTGATCTAGCTCCTACTGAAATTCGAAGGTCCACAAGGACACGTTCCGCACCAGAGTGGTACGGCAACCCTGTCTTGGAAATCATGTTGTTAGACAACGGTGAACCTTCGAACTATGAAGAAGCGATGGCGGGCCCGGATTCCGACAAATGGCTAGAAGCCATGAAATCCGAGATAGGATCCATGCATGAAAACAAAGTATGGACTTTGACTGACTTGCCCGTAGAACAGCGAGCCATAGAAAATAAATGGATCTTTAAGAGGAAGACAGACGCGGATGGTAATGTGACCATCTATAAAGCTCGGCTTGTCGCTAAGGGTTATCGACAAGTTCAAGGGGTTGACTACGATGAGACTTTCTCACCGGTAGCGAAGCTAAAGTCCGTCCGAATCATGTTAGCAATTGCCGCGTTTTACGATTATGAAATATGGCAAATGGATGTCAAAACGGCATTCCTTAATGGTTTCCTTAAGGAAGAATTGTATATGATGCAGCCGGAAGGTTTTGTCGATCCTAAGAATGCTGACAAGGTGTGCAAGCTCCAACGCTCGATTTATGGGCTGGTGCAAGCATCTCGGAGTTGGAACATTCGCTTTGATGAGATGATCAAAGCGTTTGGGTTCACACAGACTTATGGAGAAGCCCGTGTTTACAAGAAAGTGAGTGGGAGCTCTGTAGCATTTCTCATATTATATGTAGATGACATACTTTTGATGGGAAATGATATAGAACTCTTGGACAGCATCAAGGCCTACTTGAATAAGAGTTTTTCAATGAAGGACCTTGGAGAAGCTGCTTATATATTAGGCATCAAGATCTATAGAGATAGATCAAGACGCCTCATAGGTCTTTCACAAAGCACATACCTTGATAAGATATTGAAGAAGTTCAATATGGATCAATCTAAGAAGGGGTTCTTGCCTGTGTTACAAGGTATGAAATTGAGCTCGGCTCAAAGTCCGACCACGGCAGAAGAAATAGAAGAGATGAGTGTCATCCCCTATGCCTCAGCCATAGGTTCTATTATGTATGCCATGCTGTGTACCAGACCTGATGTAAACCTTGCCGTAAGTTTGGTAGGAAGGTACCAAAGTAATCCCGGCAAGGAACACTGGACAGCGGTCAAGAATATCCTGAAGTACCTGAAAAGGACTAAGGAGATGTTTCTCGTTTATGGAGGTGACGAAGAGCTCGTCGTAAAGGGTTACGTCGACGCTAGCTTCGACACAGATCTGGATGACTCTAAGTCACAAACCGGATACGTGTATATTTTGAATGGAGGGGCAGTAAGCTGGTGCAGTTGCAAGCAAAGCGTCGTGGCGGGATCTACATGTGAAGCGGAGTACATGGCAGCCTCGGAGGCAGCACATGAAGCAATATGGGTGAAGGAGTTCATCACCGACCTAGGAGTCATACCCAATGCGTCGGGGCCAATCAAACTCTTTTGTGACAACACTGGAGCTATTGCACTTGCCAAGGAGCCCAGGTTTCACAAGAAGACAAGGCACATCAAGCGTCGCTTCAACTCCATTCGTGAAAATGTTCAAGATGGAGACATAGAAATTTGTAAAGTACATACGGACCTGAATGTAGCAGATCCATTGACTAAACCTCTCCCTAGGGCAAAACATGATCAACACCAGAATTCCATGGGTGTTCGATTCATCACAATGTAACTAGATTATTGACTCTAGTGCAAGTGGGAGACTGTTGGAAATATGCCCTAGAGGCAATAATAAAAGCATTATTATTATATTTCCTTGTTCATGATAATTGTCTTTATTCATGCTATAATTGTGTTATCCGGAAATCGTAATACATGTGTGAATAACAGACACCAACTTGTCCCTAGTAAGCCTCTAGTTGACTAGCCCGTTGATCAACAGATAGTCATGGTTTCCTGACTATGGACATTGGATGTCATTGATAACGAGATCACATCATTAGGAGAATGATGTGATGGACAAGACCCAATCCTAAACATAGCATAAAGATCGTGTAGTTCGTTTTGCTAGAGTTTTGCACTGTCAAGTATCTTTTCCTTAGACCATGAGATCGTGCAACTCCCGGATACCGTAGGAGTGCTTTGGGTATACCAAACGTCACAACGTAACTGGGTGACTATAAAGGTAGACTACGGGTATCTCCGAAAGTATCTGTTGGGTTGGCACGGATCAAGACTGGGATTTGTCACTCCGTATGACGGAGAGATATCACTGGGCCCACTCGGTAATGCATCATCATAATGAGCTCAAAGTGACCAAGTATCTGGTCACGGGATCATGCATTACGGTACGAGTAAAGTGACTTGCCGGTAACGAGATTGAACGAGGTATTGGGATACCGACGATCGAATCTCGGGCAAGTAATATATCGATTGACAAAGGGAATTGCATACGGGGTTGATTGAATCCTCGACATCGTGGTTCATCCGATGAGATCATCGTGGAGCATGTGGGAGCCAACATGGGTATCCAGATCCCGCTGTTGGTTATTGACCAGAGAGTCGTCTCGGTCATGTCTGCTTGTCTCCCGAACCCGTAGGGTCTACACACTTAAGGTTCGGTGACGCTAGGGTTGTGAAGATAAGTATATGCAGTAACCCGAATGTTGTTCGGGGTCCCGGATGAGATCCCGGACGTCACGAGAAGTTCCGGAATGGTCCGGAGGTAAAGAATTATATATAGGATGTGCAGTTTCAGCCATCGGGACAAGTTTCGGGGTACCCGGTATTGTACCGGGACCACCGGAAGGGTCCCGGGGGTCCACCGGGTGGGGCCACCTATCCCGGAGGGCCCCTTGGGCTGAAATAGGAGGGAACCCAGCCCATAGTGGGCTGGGGCGCCAGCCCCCCCAAGGCCCATGCGCCTAGGGTTGGGGGGGGAACCCTAAGGGGGGCGCCCCCTTGCTTGGGGGGCAAGCCCCCCACCCCTGGCCGCCGCCTCCCCTGGTAGATCCCATCTACCAGGGCCGGCGCCCCCCTGGCACCCCTATATATAGTGGGGGAGAGGAGGGACTTGATCCCCACGCCTTTGGTGCTTCCCTCTCTCCCCGTTACTTCTTCCTCTCTCGTAGTACACGGCGAAGCCCTGCTGTCGTGACGCCCTGCATCCACCACCACGCCGTCGTGCTGCTGGATCTTCGTCAACCTCTCCTTTCCCCTTGCTGGATCAAGAAGGAGGAGACGTCTCCCGTCCCGTACGTGTGTTGAACGCGGAGGTGCCGTCCGTTCGGCGCTGGTCATCGGTGATTTGGATCACGTCGTGTTCGACAACATCAACCTCGTTCTAACGAACGCTTCCGCTCGCGATCTACAAAGGTATGTAGATGCATCTCGTGACTCGTTGCTAGATGAACTCCTAGATGATCTTGGTGAAATGAGTAGGAAAATTTTTGTTTTCTGCAACGTTCCCCAACAAATAGCACTCTTCAAATAAAAATGACAGCAGTTCAGTCTATGGGTCAATTTATCCATTTGCCAGATTTCATAAAATGCGGCAATTGCTAACATGATTCGGACAGACTTAAGCATAGATACGAGTGAGAAACTCTCATCGTAGTCAACACCTTGAATTTGTCGAAAACCTTTTTGCGATAATTCTAGCTTTGTAGATAGTAACACTACTATCAGCATCCGTCTTCCTCTCGAAGATCCATTTATTTTCTATGGCTTGCTGATCATCGGGCAAGTCAACCAAAGTCCACACTTTGTTCTCATACATGGATCCCATCTCAGATTTTATGGCCTCAAGCCATTTTGCGGAATCTGGGCTCACCATCGCTTCTTCATAGTTCGTAGGTTCATCATGGTCTAGTAACATAACCTCCAGAACAGGATTACCAAACCACTCTGGTGCGGACCTTACTCTGGTTGACCTACGAGGTTCAGTAACAACTTGATCTGAAGTTTCATGATCATCATCATTAACTTCCTCACTAATTGGTATAGACGTCACAGGAACCGTTTTCTGTCATGAACTACTTTCCAATAAGGGAGCAGGTATGGTTACCTCATCAAGTTCTACTTTCCTCCCACTCACTTCTTTCGAGAGAAACTCCTTCTCTATAAAGGATCCATTCTTAGCAACGAATGTTTTGCCTTCGGATCTGTGATAGAAGGTGTACCCAACAATCTCCTTTGGGTATCCTATGAAGACACACTCCGACTTGGGTTCGAGCTTATCTGGTTGAAGCTTTTTCACATAAGCATTGCCGCCCACAACTTTAAGAAACGACAGCTTAGGTTTCTTGCTAAACCACAGTTCATATGATGTCGTCTCAACGGATTTATATGGTGCCCTATTTAACGTGAATGCAGTTGTCTCTAATGCATAACCCCAAAACGATAGTGGTAAATCGGTAAGACACATCATAGATTGCACTATATCCAATAAAGTACGGTTATGACGTTCAGACACACCATTGTGCTATGGTGTTCCAGGTGGCATGATTTTGTGAAACTAGTCCACATTGTTTCAGTTGAAGACCAAACTCGTAACTCAAATGTTCGTCTCCGCGATCAAATCGTAGAAACTTTATTTTCTTGTTACGATGATTTTCCACTTCACTCTGAAATTCTTTGAACTTTTCAAATGTCTCAGACTTATGTTTCATCAAGTAGATATACCCATATCTGCTCAAATCATCTGTGAAGGTCAGAAAATAACAATACCCGCCGCGAGCCTCAACACTCATCGGATCGCATGCATCAGTATGTATTATTTCCAATAAGTCAGTTGCTCACTCCATTGTTCCGGAGAACGGAGTCTTAGTCATCTTGCCCATAATGCATGGTTCGCAAGCATCAAGTGATTCATAATCAAGTGATTCCAAAATCCCATCTGCATGGAGTTTCTTCATATGCTTTACACCAATATGACCTAAACGGCAGTGCCACAAATAAGTTGCACTATCATTATTAACTTTGCATCTTTTGGCTTCAATATTATGAATATGTGTATGCTACGTCTTGAGCTTGCGTTGGTTTTCCCTGAAGAGGAAGGGATGATGCAGCAGAGTAGCATAAGTATTTCCCTTAGTTTTTGAGAACCAAGGTATCAATCCAGTAGGAGCGCACGCTCAAGTCCCTCGTACCTGCACAAAGCGATAGCTACTCGCAACCAACGCGATTTGGGGTTCTCAAGCCCTTCACGGTCACTTACGAGAGTGAGATCTGATAGATAGAATATTTTTGTTATTTTTCATATAAAGATGCAAAGTAAAAAAGTAAAGGCAAAGTAAATAGCAAAGCAATATAAAAGTAATGGAGATTGATATGATGAGAATAGACCCGGGGGCCATAGGTTTCACTAGCGGCTTCTCTCAAGAGCATAAGTATTCTACGATGGGTGAACAAATTACTGTTGAGCAATTGATAGAATTGTGCATAATTATGAGAATATCTAGGCATGATCATGTATATAGGCATCACGTCCGTGACAAGTAGATCGAAACGATTCTGCATCTACTACTATTACTCCACTCATCGACCGCTATCCAGCATGCATCTAGAGTATTAAGTTAAAAACAGAGTAACGCCTTAAGCAAGATGACATGATGTAGAGAGATAAATTCATGCAATCCTCGATGGCAATGATACAATACGTGCCTTGCTGCCCTTCTGTCACTGGGTAAGGACACCGCAAGATCGAACCCAAAGCTAAGCACTTCTCCCATGGCAAGAACTACCAATCTAGTTGGCCAAACCAAACGGATAATTCGAAGAGACTTGCAGAGATAACCAATCATGCATAAAAGAATTCAGAGAAGTTTAAAATATTATTCATAGATAGACTTGATCATAAACCCACAATTCATTGGTCTCAACAAACACACCGCGGAAAGAAGATTACATCGAATAGATCTCCACAAGAGAGGGGGAGAACTTTGTATTGAGATTCAAAGAGACAGAGAAGAAGCCATCTAGCTACTAACTATGGACCCGAAGGTCTGAGGTAAACTACTCACACTTCATCAGAGGGGCTAGGATGATGTAGAAGCCCTCCATGATGACGGCCCTCTTCCGGCGGAGCTCCAGAATAGGCCCCAAGATGGGATCTCGTGGATACAGAAAGTTGCGGCGGTGGAATTAGGGTTTTGGCTCCTGTTCTGATCGTTTGGGGGTACGTGTGTATATATAGGAGGAAGGAGTATGTCGGTGGAGCACCGAGGGGCCCACGAGGCAGGGGGCGCGCCCTGGAGGGGCGCGCGCCCCCCATCCTCATGACCACCTCTTTGATCCCTTGCAGTAGGGTCCAAGTCTCCTGGATCACGTTCGGTGAGAAAATCACGTTTCCGAAGATTTTATTCCGTTTGGACTCCGTTTGATATTCTGTTTATCCGAAACACTGAAATAGGCAAAAAAAACAGCAATTCTGGGCTGGGCCTCCGGTTAATAGGTTAGTCCCAAAAATAATATAAAAGTGGAAAATAAAGCCTAATATAGTCCAAAACAGTAGATAATATAGCATGGAGCAATCAAAAATTATAGATACGTTGGAGACGTATCAGGCATCCCCAAGCTTAATTCCTGCTCTTCCTCGTGTAGGTAAATGATAAAAAGAGAATTTTTGATGCGGAGTGCTACTTGGCATAATTTCAATGCAAATCTTCTTAATTGTGGTATGAATATTCAGATTAGAAAGATTCAAGACAAAAGTTTATATTGACATAGAAAATAATAATACTTCAAGCATACTAACAAAGCAATTATGTCTTCTCAAAATAACATGGCCAAAGAAAGTCATCCCTACAAAATCATATAGTTTGGCTATGCTCCATCTTCCCCACACAAAGTATTTAAATCATGCACAACCCCGATGACAAGCCAAGCAATTGTTTCATACTCTAACTTTTTCAAAAAAAAATCAATCTTCACGCAATACATGAGCGTGAGCCATTAATACAGTCTGTAGTAATCTATAGCTAGCGCAAGATCTGGTACCCCAAAAATTCTAAAATAAATTGCTGGACGTGAGGAATTTATCTATTAATCATCTGCAAAAAGAATTAACTAAATAGAACTCTTCAAATAAAAATGACAGCAGTTCTCATGAGCGCTAAAGTTTCTGTTTTTTACAGCAAGTTCAACAAGACTTTCCCCAAGTCTTCCCAACGGTTCTACTTGGCACAAACACTAATTAAACACAATAAAATGAAGGAAATATTCCCTAGAGGCAATAATAAAGTAATTATTTATTTCCGTATTTCATGATAAATTTTTATTATTCATGCTAGAATTGTATTAACCGGAAACATAATACATATGTGAATACATAGACAAACAGTGTCACTAGTATGCCTCTACTTGACTAGCTCGTTAATCAAAGATGGTTAAGTTTCCTAACCATATACATGAGTTTTCATTTGATTAATGGGATCACATCATTAGGAGAATGATGTGATTGACTTGACCCATTCCGTTAGCTTATCACTTGATCGTTTAATTTGATGCTATTGCTTTCTTCATGACTTATACATGTTCCAATGACTATGAGATTATGCAACTCCTATTTACCGGAGGAACACTTTGTGTGCCACCAAAGGTCACAACGTAACTGGTTGATTATAAAGGTGCTCTACAGGTGTCTCCAAAGGTACTTGTTGGGTTGGCGTATTTCGAGATTAGGATTTGTCACTCCGATTGTCGGAGAGGTATCTCTGGGCCCACTCGGTAATGCACATCACTATAAGCCTTGCAAGCATTGCAACTAATGAGTTAGTTGCGGGATGATGTATTACGGAACGAGTAAAGAGACTTGCCGGTAACGAGATTGAACTAGGTATTGAGATACCGACGATCGAATCTCGGGCAAGTAACATACCGATGACAAAGGGAACAACGTATGTTGTTATGCGGTCTGACCAATAAAGATCTTCGTAGAATATGTAGGAGCCAATATGGGCATCCAGGTCCCGCTATTGGTTATTGACCAGAGAGGTGTCTCGGTCATGTCTACATAGTTCTCGAACCCATAGGGTCCGCACGCTTAACGTTCGTTGACGATATAGTACTATATAAGTTATGTATGTTGATGACCGAATGTTGTTCGGGGTCCGAGATGGGATCACGGACATGACGAGGAACTCCGGAATGGCCCGGAGATAAAGTTTGACATATGGGATAGTAGTGTTTGATCTCCGAAAGGGCTCCGGAATTCACCGGAAGGGGTTCCAGATGTTTCCCGAAATGTTTGGGCACGAGAACACTTTATCTGGGCCAAAGGGGAAAGCCCACGAGGCTTTTGGAAAGTGCAAAAGGAAGTTTTGTGGAGACCAGAGGCTAGACGCCAGGAACCCTGGCGTCTAGGGGGTAGACGTCGGGAACCCCAACGTCTAGCCCTGGAGTCGGAGAAGGACTCTTGCCTTTCGGGTGAAACCGACTTTGAGGAGGCTTTTTTCTCCAAGTTTCGACCCCAGGGCTCAACATATAAATAGAGGGGTAGGGATAGCACCAAAGACACATCAAGAAACACCAAGCCATGTGCCGGCAACCGCGTCCCCTCTAGTTTATCCTCTGTCATAGTTTTCGTAGTGCTTAGGCGAAGCCCTGCGGAGATTGTTCTTCACCAATACCGTCACCACGCCGTCGTGCTGCCAGAACTCATCTACTACTTCGCCCCTCTTGCTGGATCGAGAAGGCGAGGACGTCACCGAGCCGAACGTGTGCAGAACTCGGAGGTATCGTGCTTTCGGTACTTGGATCGGTCGGACGTGAAGACGTACGACTACATCAACCGCGTTGATATAACTCTTCCACGAACGGTCTACAAGGGTACGTAGACAACGCTCTCCCCTCTCGTTGCTATGCATCACCATGATCTTGCGTGTGTGTAGGAATTTTTTTGAAATTACTACGTTACCCAACAGTGGCATCCGAGCCTAGGTTTTATGCGTTGATGTCGTGCACGAGTAGAACACAAGTGAGCTGTGGGTGATATAAGTCATACTGCTTACCAGCATGTCATACTTTGAATCGGTGGTATTGTTGGATGAAGCGGCCCGGACCGACATTACGCGTACACTTATGCGAGACTGGTTCTACCGACGTGCTTTGCACACAGGTGGCTAGCGGGTGTCAGTTTCTCCAACTTTAGTTGAACCAAGTGTGGCTACGCCCGGTCCTTGTGAAGGTTAAAACAGCACCAACTTGACAAACTATCGTTGTGGTTTTGATGCGTAGGTAAGAACGGTTCTTGCTTAAGCCCGTAGCAGCCACGTAAAACTTGTGACAACAAAGTAGAGGACGTCTAACTTGTTTTTGCAGGGCATGTTGTGATGTGATATGGTCAAGACATGATGCTAAATTTTATTGTATGAGATGATCATGTTTTGTAACCGAGTTATCGGCAACTAGCAGGAGCCATATAGTTGTCGCTTTATTGTATGCAATGCAATTGCGCTGTAATGCTTTACTTTATCACTAAGCGGTAGCAGTAGTCGTGGAAGCATAAGATTGGTAAGACAACAACGATGCTACGATGGAGATCAATGTGTCGCGCCGGTGACGATGGTGATCATGACAGTGCTTCGGAGATGGAGATCACAAGCACAAGATGATGATGGCCATATCATATCACTTATATTGATTGCATGTGATGTTTATCTTTTATGCATCTTATCTTGCTTTGATTGACGGTAGCATTATAAGATGATCTCTCACTAAATTTCAAGATAAATGTGTTCTCCCTGAGTATGCACCGTTGCCATAGTTCGTCGTGCCCAGACACCATGTGATGATCGGGTGTGATAAGCTCTACGTCCATCTACAACGGGTGCAAGCCAATTTTTGCACACGCGGAATACTCAGGTTAAACTTGACGAGCCTAGCATATGCAGATATGGCCTCGGAACACTGAGACCGAAAGGTCGATCGTGAATCATATAGTAGATACGATCAACATATTGATGTTCACCATTGAAAGCTACTCCATTTCACGTGATTATCGGTTATGGTTTAGTTGATTTGGATCACGTGATCACTTAGAAGATTAGAGGGATGTCTTTCTAAGTGGGAGTTCTTAAGTAATATGATTAATTGTAAATTTATCATGAACTTAGTACCTGATAGTATTTTGCTTGTCTATGTTGATTGTAGATAGATGGCCCGTGCTGTTGTTCCGTTGAATTATAATGCGTTCCTTGAGAAAGCAAAGTTGAAAGATGATGGTAGCAATTACACGGACTGGATCCGTAACTTGAGGATTATCCTCATTGCTGCACAGAAGAATTACGTCCAGGAAGCACCGCTAAGTGCCAAGCCTGCTGCAGGAGCAACACCAGATGTTATGAACGTCTGGCAGAGCAAAGCTGATGACTACTTGATAGTTCAGTGTGCCATGCTTTACGGCTTAGAACCGGGTCTTCAACGACGTTTTGAACGTCATGGAGCATATGAGATGTTTCAGGAGTTGAAGTTAATATTTCAAGCATATGCCCGGATTGAGAGATATGAAGTCTCCAATAAGTTCTATAGCTGTAAGATGGAGGAGAATAGTTCTGTCAGTGAACATATACTCAAAATGTCTGGGTATCATAATCACATGACTCAACTGGGAGTTAATCCTCCTATTGATAGTGTCATTGACAGAGTTCTTCAATCACTGCCACCAAGCTACAAGAGCTTCGTGATGAACTATAACATGCAAGGGATGGATAAGAGGATTCCCGAGCTCTTCGCAATGCTAAAGGCTGCGGAGGTAGAAATCAAGAAGGAGCATCAAGTGTTGATGGTCAATAAGACCGCCAGTTTCAAGAAAAAGGGCAAAGGGAAGAAGAAGGGGAACTTCAAGAAGAACAACAAACAAGTTGCTGCTCAGGAGAAGAAACTCAAATCTGGACCTAAGCCTGAAACTGAGTGCTTCTACTGCAAGCAGACTGGACACTGGAAGTGGAACTGCCCCAAGTATTTGGCAGATAAGAATGATGGCAAGGTGAACAAAGGTATATGTGATATACATGTTATTGATGTGTACCTTACTAGAGCTCGCAGTAGCACCTGGGTATTTGATACTTGTTCTGTTGCTAATATTTGCAACTCGAAACAGGGACTATGGATTAAGCAAAAACTGGCAAAGGACGAGGTGAGGATGCGCGTGGGAAATGGTTCCAAAGTCGATGTGATCGCGGTCGGCACCCTACCTCTATATCTACCTTCGGGATTAGTTTTAGACCTAAATAATTGTTATTTGGTGCCAGCGTTGAGCATGAACATTATATCTAGATCTTGTTTGATGCGAGACAGTTATTCATTTAAATCAGAGAATAATGGTTGTTCTATTTATATGAGTAATATCTTTTATGGTCATGCACCCTTGAAGAGTGGTCTATTTTTGATGAATCTCGATAGTAGTGATACACATATTCATAATGTTGAAGCCAAAAGATGCAGAGTTGATAATGATAGTGCAACTTATTTGTGGCACTGCCATTTAGGTCATATCAGTGTAAAGCGCATGAAGAAACTCCATACTGATGGACTTTTGGCATCACTTGATTATGAATCACTTGGTACTTGCGAACCGTGCCTCATGGGCAAGATGACCAAAACGCCGTTCTGCGGTACTATGGAGAGAGAAACGGATTTGTTGGAAATCATACATACAGATGTATGTGGTCCGATGAATGTTGAGGCTCGTGGCAGATATCGTTATTTTCTCACCTTCACAGATGATTTAAGCAGATATGGGTATATCTATCTAATGAAACATAAATCTGAAACATTTGAAAAGTTCAAAGAACTTCAGAGTGAAGTTGAAAATCATCGTAACAAGAAAATAAGTTTCTACGATCTGATCGTGGAGGAGAATATTTGAGTTACGACTTTGGTCTACATTTGAAACAAAGCGGAATAGTTTCGCAACTCACGCCACCCGGAATACCACAGCGTAATGGTCTGTCCGAACGTCGTAATCGTACCTTACTAGATATGGTGCGATCTATGATGTCTCTTACTGATTTACCGCTATCGTTTTGGGGTCATGCTTTAGAGACGGCCGCATTCACGTTAAATAGGGCACCATCGAAATCCATTGAGACGACGCCTTATGAACTGTGGTTTGGCAAGAAACCGAAGTTGTCGTTTCTTAAAGTTTGGGGCTGCGATGCTTATGTGAAAAAGCTTCAACCTGATAAGCTCGAACCCAAATCGGAGAAATGTGTCTTCATAGGATACCCAAAGGAGACTGTTGGGTACACCTTCTATTACAGATCCGAAGGCAAGACATTCGTTGCCAAGAATGGATCCTTTCTAGAGAAGGAGTTTCTCTCAAAAAAAGTGAGTGGGAGGAAAGTAGAACTTGATGAGGTAACTTTACCTGCTCCCTTATTGGAAAGTAGTTCATCATAGAAACTGGTTTCTGTGACACCTACACCAATTAGTGAGGAAGTTAATGATGATGATCATGGAACTTTAGATCAAGTTATTAGTGAACCTCGTAGATCAACCAGAGTAAGATCCGCACCAAAGTGGTATGGTAATCCTGTTCTAGAAGTCATGCTACTAGATCATGATGAACCTACGAACTATGAAGAAGCGATGGTGAGCCCAGATTTCGCAAAATGGCTAGAAGCCATGAAATCTGAGATGGGATCCATGTATGAGAACAAAGTGTGGACTTTGGTTGACTTGCCCGTTGATCGGCAAGCAATTGAGAATAAATGGATCTTCAAGAAGAAGACCGACACTGACGGTAATGTTACTGTCTACAAAGCTCGACTTGTTGCAAAAGGTTTTCGACAAGTTCAAGGGATTGACTATGATGAGATCTTCTCACCCGTAGCGATGCTTAAGTCTGTCTGAATCATGTTAGCGATTGCCGCATTTCATGATTATGAAATTTGGCAGATGGATGTCAAAACTGCATTCCTGAATGGATTTCAAGAAGAAGAGTTGTATATGATGCAACCGGAAGGTTTTGTCGATCCAAAGGGAGCTAACAAAGTTTGCAAGCTCCAGCGATCCATTTATGGACTGGTGCAAGCCTCTCGGAGTTGGAATAAACGCTTTGATAGTGTGATCAAAGCATCTGGTTTTGTACAGACTTTTGGAGAAGCCTGTATTTACAAGAAAGTGAGTGAGAGCTCTGTAGCATTTCTGATATTATATGTGGATGACATATTACTAATTGGAAATGATATAGAATTTCTGGATAGCATAAAGGGATACTTGAATAAAGGTTTTTCTATGAAAGACCTCGGTGAAGCTGCTTACATATTGGGCATCAAGATCTATAGAGATAGATCAAGACGCTTAATTGGACTTTCACAAAGCACATACCTTGACAAAGGTTTGAAAAGGTTCAAAATGGATCAAGCAAAGAAAGGGTTCTTGCCTGTGTTACAAGGTGTGAAGTTGAGTAAGACTCAATGCCCGACCACTGCAGAAGATAGAAAGAAGATGAAAGACGTTCCCTATGCTTCAGCCATAGGCTCTATCATGTATGCAATGCTGTGTACCAGACCTGATGTGTGCCTTGCTATAAGTCTAGCAGGGAGGTACCAAAGTAATCCAGGAGTGGATCACTGGACAGCGGTCAAGAACATCCTGAAATACCTGAAAAGGACTAAGGATATGTTTCTCGTTTATGGAGGTGACAAAGAGCTCATCGTAAATGGTTACGTTGACGCAAGCTTTGACACTGATCCGGACGATTCTAAATCGCAAACCGGATATGTGTTTATATTAAATAGTGGAGCTGTTAGTTGGTGCAGTTCTAAACAAAGCGTCTTGGCGGGATCTATGTGTGAAGCGGAGTACATAGCTGCTTCGGAAGTAGCAAATGAAGGAGTCTGGATGAAGGAGTTCATATCCGATCTAGGTGTCATACCTAGTGCATCGGGTCCAATGAAAATCTTTTGTGACAATACTGGTGCAATTGCCTTGGCCAAGGAATCCAGATTTCAAAAGAGAACCAAGCACATCAAGAGACGCTTCAATTCCATCCGGGATTTAGTCTAGGTGGGAGACATAGAAATTTGCAAGATACATACGGATCTGAATGTTGCAGACCCGTTGACTAAGCCTCTTCTACGAGCAAAACATGATCAACACCAAGGCTCCATGGGTGTTAGAATCATTACTGTGTAATCTAGATTATTGACTCTAGTGCAAGTGGGAGACTAAAGGAAATATGCCCTAGAGGCAATAATAAAGTTATTATTTATTTCCTTATTTCATGATAAATGTTTATTATTCATGCTAGAAATGTATTAACCGGAAACATAATACATGTGTGAATACATAGACAAACAGAGTGTCACTAGTATGCCTCTACTTGACTAGCTCGTTAATCAAAGATGGTTAAGTTTCCTAACCATATACATGAGTTGTCATTTGATTAATGGGATCACATCATTAGGAGAATGATGTGATTGACTTGACCCATTCCGTTAGCTTAGCACTTGATCGTTTATTTTTTTGCTATTGCTTTCTTCATGACTTATACATGTTCCTATGACTATGAGATTATGCAACTCCCGTTTACCGGAGGAACACTTTGTGTGCCACCAAATGTCACAACGTAACTGGGTGATTATAAAGGTGCTCTACAGGTGTCTCCAAAGGTACTTGTTGGGTTGGGGTATTTCGAGATTAGGATTTGTCCCTTCGATTGTCGGAGAGGTATCTCTGGGCCCACTCGGTAATGCACATCACTATAAGCCTTGCAAGCATTGCAACTAATGAGTTAGTTGCGGGATGATGCATTACGGAACGAGTAAATCGACTTGCCGGTAACGAGATTGAACTAGGTATTGAGATACCGACAATCGAATCTCGGGCAAGTAACATACCGATGACAAAGGGAACAGCGTATGGTGTTATGCGGTCTGACCGATAAAGATCTTCGTAGAATATGTATGAGCCAATATGGGCATCCAGGTCCCGCTATTGGTTATTGACCAGAGAGGTGTCTTGGTCATGTCTACATAGTTCTGGAACCCGTAGGGTCCGCACGCTCACTAGTAGAAAACAGGGCTTTGGTCCAGGCCGGGTCAGCCCATTAGTCCTGGTTCAGTCCAGAACCGGGACCAATAGGGGCATTGGTCCCGGTTCATGAGCCTAGGGGGCCGGCCGGGCCACGTGGGCCATTGGTCCCGGTTCATGAGCCCAGGGGGCCGGCCGGGCCACGTGGGCCATTGGTCCCGGTTCATTTGGACCTTTTGGTCCCGGTTGGTGGGACAAACCGGGACCAATGGGCCTCGCTCCTGGCCCACCACCATTGGTCCCGGTTGGTGGCTTGAACCGGGACCAAAGGCTCCCCTTTAGTCCCGGTTCATGCCACCAACCGGGACCAATGAGGTGCCTATATATACCCCCTCGCGTAAGAGCAGAGCACACTACTCTGTTTTTTTCTGGCCGAGGGGGAGAGGGCTTGGTGGTGCTCTAGCTCACCTCCTATGCACACAAGGTGTTCGATGGAAAGCCCGAGCCACACTACTTAAGCTTTCTCCTCTCCAAGCTCGACCTCCAAGCTCCATTTTCCACAATATTTGTCTAGGTTTAGCGGTCCGTCACGCCCCGTCCCCGTTTTCACCGCCGTCGATCACCCGCGCCGAGCTCATCGCCGGCACCACCGTGGTGAGCCTCTTGTTCTTATCTTCTTTCTGAAAGGAAAAATATTCTTACTTGTATGTTTACATAGATACTTGTATTATTTTCTTACTTTTATTATTGCATCTTATATAGTGCGATGGTTTTGGTATCTGCCCCCGTCGGCCCTCGTCCTGTCTATGATTCGGATGTGGTATATATATTATCTTTATAACTATTGGTTCATTTATTGTTTATGAAAATTATGCCGACCAACGTGACATAGATTTTATTTATGTAGGATGTATGTGAATCAGAAATGCCAACCGACCCTATTGTCGAGAGGTTAAATTTAGTTGAAGAAGAAAACAATTTGTTGAAGGAAAAAATAAAAAAATTGAGGAGGAGAAGATGATATTGGAGCTGCATGTTGCGGATGTCGTCGATGATCACAAGATCAAGATGGATGCAATGCACTTGAAAATTAGAAAGATTAGAAAATATGCCATTCATACCGAGGCTTGGTATCATTATGCCATTGGATCAATTGTTACCTTGGTTGTGATTATGATCGCATTTGTTTTCGCATTGAAATGTTTTACATAGTTTCAATGTATGGTTTAATTAATTAGATGTTGTGGAGAGCTATATGTTGTTAGATGAGAACTATGTATGCACTTTGGTTTTAATGTGATGATGAACTTCTATTAATTTGGACACTTAATTATATATTATGCACGCAGATGAACCGGCAATGGATGTACGGTGACAGACACACCTGCGATTACATTAAGGGCGTGCATGAGTTTCTCGATGCGGCTGAGGCAAACAAGTAGAATGGTTTTATGTGTTGTCCATGCACTGAATGTGGGAATACGAGGTCTTACTCTAACCGGAAAATCCTTCACTCCCACCTGCTTTACAAGGGTTTCATGCCACACTATAATGTTTGGACGAGGCACGGAGAAATAGGGGTTATGATGGAAGACGGCGAAGAAGAAGAGTACGATGACAACTATGTGCCCCATGAATACGGTGATGCTGCAACGGGGGGAGCTGGTGAAGATCAAGAGGAACCAGACGATGTGCCCAATGATGCTGCAACGGGTGAAGCTGCTGAAGATCAAGAGGAACCAGACGATGTGCCCGATGATGATGATCTCCGTTGGGTCATTGTCGATGCAAGGACGCAATGCAAAAGTCAAAAGGAGAAGCTGAAGTTCGATCGCATGTTAGAGGATCACAAAAAAGGGTTGTACCCCAATTGCGAAGATGGCAACACAAAGCTCGGTACCGTACTGGAATTGCTGCAGTGGAAGGCAGAGAATGTTGTGGCTGACAAAGGATTTGAGAAGCTACTGAAAATATTGAAGAAGAAGCTTCCAAAGGATAACGAATTGCCTGACTGTACATACGCATCAAAGAAGGTCATATGCCCTCTAGGATTGGAGGTGGAGAAGATACATGCATGCCCTAATGACTGCATCCTCTACCGTGGTGCATACAAGGATCTGAACGCATGCCCGGTATGCGGTGCATTGCGGTATAAGATCAGACGAGATGACCCTGGTGATGTTGACGGTGAGCCCCCAGGAAGAGGGTTCCTGCGAAGGTGATGTGGTATGCTCCTATAATACCACGGTTGAAATGTCTGTTCAGAAACGAAGAGCATGCCAAGTTGATGCGATGGCACAGTGAGAACCGAAAGAAAGATGGGAAGTTGAGAACACCCGCTGACGGGTCGTAGTGGAGAAAAATCGAGAGAAAGTACTGGGATGAGTTTGCAAAGGACCCAAGGAATGTATGGTTTGATTTAAGCGCGGATGGCATTAATCCTTTCGGGGAGCAAAGGAGCAATCACAGCACCTGGCCCGTGACTCTATGTATGTATAACCTTCCTCCTTGGATGTGCATGAAGCGGAAGTTCATTATGATGTCAGTTCTCATCCAAGGCCCTAAGCAACCCGGCAACGACATTGATGTGTAGCTAAGGCCATTAGTTGAAGAACTTTTATAGCTGTGGAATGGAAACGGTGTACGTACGTGGCATGAGCACAGACAGGAGGAATTTAACCTAAAGGCGTTGCTGTTTGTGACCATCAACGATTGGCCCGCTCTCAGTAACCTTTCAGGACAGACAAACAAAGGATACCATGCATGCACGCACTGTTTAGATGACTCTGAAAGTATATACCTGGACAAATGCATGAAGAATGTGTACCTGGGCCATCGTCGATTTCTTCCAACCAACCATCAATGTCGAAAGAAAGGCAAGCATTTCAAAGGCGAGGCAGATCACCGGAAGAAGCCCGCCATGCGTACCGGTGATCACGTACTTGCTATGGTCAATGATTTACACGTAATCTTTGGAAAGGGTCCCGGTGGACTAGCTGTTCCGAATGACGCTGAGGGACACGCACCCATGTGGAAGAAGAAATCTATATTTTGGGACCTATCCTACTGGAAAGACCTAGAGGTCCGCTCTTCAATCGACGTGATGCACGTGACGAAGAACCTTTGTGTGAACCTGCTAGGCTTCTTGGGCGTGTATGGGAAGACAAAAGATACACCTGAGGCACAGGAGGACCTGCAACGTTTGCATGAAAAAGACGGCATGCCTCTGAAGCAGTATAAAGGTCCTGCCAGCTACGCTCTTACGAAAGAAGAGAAAGAAATCTTCTTTGAATGCCTGCTCAGTATGAAGGTCACGACTGGCTTCTCGTCAAATATAATGGGAATAATAAATATGCCAGAGAAAAAGTTTCAGAACCTAAAGTCTCATGACTGCCATGTGATTATGACGCAACTGCTTCCGATTGCATTGAGGGGGCTTCTACCGGAAAACGTCCGATTAGCCATTGTGAAGCTATGTGCATTCCTCAATGCAATCTCTCAGAAGGTGATCGATCCAGAAATCGTACCAAGGCTAAGGAGTGATGTGGCGCAATGTCTTGTCAGTTTCGAGCTGGTGTTCCCACCATCCTTCTTCAATATCATGACGCGCGTCCTAGTTCATCTAGCCGACGAGATTGTCATCCTGGGGCCCGTATTTCTACACAATATGTTCCCCTTTGAGAGGTTTGTGGGAGTCCTAAAGAAATATGTCCATAACCGCGCTAGGCTAGAAGGACGCATCTCCATGGGCCATCAAACAGAGGATGTTATTGGGTTTTGTGTTGACTTCATTCCTGGCCTTAAGAAGATAGGTCTCCCTAAATCGCGGTATGAGGGGAGGCTGACTGGAAAAAGGCACTCTTGGAAGTGACTCAATAATATGCAGGGACGGATATTCTTGGTCTCAAGCACACTACACAGTTGTACAGAACTCTACCTTGGTGACCCCGTATGTCGATGAACACAAGAACAGTCTACGCTCCAAACACCTGGAGCAGTGCGACGACTGGATTACATGTGAACACATCAGGACTTTCAGCAGTTGGTTGGAAACACGTCTCAGAGGTGACAACACTGTTTGTGATGAGTTGTACTTGTCGTCCAAGGGACCATCTTTGACTGTATTGACTTACAAAGGATACGAGATAAATGGGAATACATTTTACACGATCGCCCAAGATCAAAAGAGCACCAACCAAAACAGCGGTGTCCGCTTTGATGTAGCAACCGAGAGCGGAAAGGACACATATTATGGTTCAATAGTGGACATATGGGAACTTGACTATGGACCTGATTTTAAGGTCCCTTTGTTTAAGTGCAAATGGGTCAATCTGTCAGGCGGCGGGGTACAGGTAGACCCACAGTACGGAATGACAACAGTGGATCTGAAAAATCTTGGGTACACTGATGAACCGTTCGTCCTAGCCAATGATGTGGCACAGGTTATCTATGTGAAGGACATGTCTACCAAACCGAGAAAAAGAAAAGATAAGGAAGCGAATACATCATACGATGAGCCAAAGCGCCACATAGTTCTATCAGGAAAAAGGGACATCCTGGGAGTGGACGGCAAGACGGACATGTCTGAAGATTATGAAAAGTTTCATGAAATTCCTCCCTTCAATGTCAAGGCTGACCCAAGCATCCTGATAAACGATGAAGATTATCCATGGTTACGGCGCAATAAGCAAATGACACAAGCGAAGAAAAAGTAAAGACATTCTCCCGCAACTATTATGATGATACCATGCCAACTTTGTAACACACGAGTATGCTACCATTGTCCGTTTTGTACATGCACATGCTATGTGGGTGAAATTATGATACCATGCCAACTTTCAACTTCTTCAGAGTTCATTTGAAATGCTTTAATGTCTTATGGTTCGGCCCTCGTAATACCATTATTCAAATTTTAACTATTCAAATTTGAAAACTAATGGCACTAACATAAAGTTTATAATTTTTTCTAAAACTGATGGGACTAACAGAAAGTTTATAAATTTTCTGACCTAAAAGCAAAAAAGAATTAAAAATAAAGCAAAAAATAAAAGAAAATAAATAATGCAAAAAACAAAACAAAAAATAGGAAAAAAAACTATTTTTATAGTAAAGTTAATCACAAACTTGTGATTCAGACAAATTTCAAAGAATTCAAATTTTAACTATTCAAATTTGAAAACTAATGGCACTAACAGAAAGTATATAATTTTTCTAAAACTAATGGCACTAACAGAAAGTTTATAATTTTGCTGACCTAAAAGCAAAAAGAATTAAAAAATGCAAAAGACAAAAGAAAATAAATAATGCAAAAAAAAAATTGGAAAAGTAAAGTTAATCACAAACTTGTGATTCAAACAAATTTCAAAGAATTCAAATTTTAGCTATTCAAATTTGAAAACTAATGGCACTAACAGAAAGTTTATATTTTTTCTAAAACTAATGGCACTAACAGAAAGTTTATCATTTTGCTCATCGCCCCTAGCCCATGACCATTAGTCCCGGTTTGTGCCAGAAACCAGGACTAAAGGGTTGGTCCTCGTTGCGGGCAGAGTTTAGTCCCACCTCGCCAACCGAAGGGGGCTCACACCGGTTTATAAGCCCTTCCCTCTTTGCCTTGTTGAGCTCCTCTCAAAGTGAAAATAGATGCCCTACTAGAGAAAAGTTTAACCTAAATTCAGAGTGAATTTCTCTGAAATTCATAGAAATTTACTATGAATTTAGGTTGAATTTTCTCTATAAGCGCATTTATTCTCATTTTAGTAAGTTAATCACAAACTTGTGATTCACAAAATTTTTAAAGAATTCAAATTTTAACTATTCAAATTTGAAAACTAATGGCACTAACAGAAAGTTTATAATTTTTGTAAAACTAATGGCACTAACAGAAAGTTTATTATTTTGCTAACCTAAAAGCAAGCAGAAATAAAAATTAAAGCAAAAGAAAGAAAATAAATAATGCAAAAAACAAATCAAAAAAACAGGAAAAAAATATTTTTATAGTAAAGTTAATCACAAAATAAAATAAATAAAGCAACAAAGAAACTAAAAAATGTTTTCAAATTTGAAAACTAATGGCACTAATAGAAAGTTTATAATTTTTCTAAAACTAAAAGCAAAAAGAATAAAAAAATAAAGCAAAAAACAAAAGAAAATAAATAATGCAGAAAACAAAACAAAAAAACTGGAAAAAAAATAGCAACAATAAGTATTTTGTTGTAAGTAGAAACAAAATAAAATAAATAAAGCAACAAAGAAAACAAAAAAACAAAAAAAGTGTTTTCAAATTTGAAAACTAATGGCATTAACAAAAAGTTTATAATTTTTCTAAAACTAAAAGCATAAAGAATTAAAAAATAAAGCAAAAAACAAAAGAAAATAAAATAAATAAAGCAACAAAAAAAGTGCCACCTACTGGGCCCCCACGGCCTGAATACGACTAGAAACCCATCCAAGGGCCAGGATTCAGACCCGCAGGAGGCCGAGTAGGCCCACAGGCATAGCAGTGAAAATTAGGCCCATAAGCCTGCAATGGAGAGAAGCTTGAGAGGGGTGCGGCAGTGGGGCTTATAAACCACTGAGCACCCCTCTCAACTAGCGAGGTGGGACTAAACTTTCGACGCCGCAGCAGCACAAGGCCTTTGGTCCCGGTTGGTGGCACCAACCGGGACTAAAGGGGGGCATTGGTCACGGTTGGTGCCACGAACCATGACCAATGCCCCCCCCTTTAGTCCCAAAGGCCGCCGCTTCCCGCCCTTTGGGCTGCTGAAAAGAGGACTTTGGTCCCGGTTGGTGGCACCAACCGGGACTAATGCCCACCTTTAGTCCCGGTTGCTGCCACGAACCGGGACTAAAAGCTCTGCTATATAAGTCCACACTTAGGAAATTTTCACTCTCATCTTGTAGTTGCCGCCCCCGACGACGCCGACGCCGCCCGCCCCCGTCATCGCCGTCGCCCGCGCGCCGCCCCGGCCAGCCCTCGTCGTCGCCCGCGCCGGCCCCTTCCCCGACGCGCGCCGCCCCGGCCCGCCGTCGCCGTCACCCGCGCCCCCTACCCCGAGCGCGCGCCCACTGCCCCGTCGCCATCCTCGCCGCCGACCCCTCGGTCCTCCTGGTCCGGCCGGCGCCCTCCCTAGGTAGCATTTTTTTCATATATATAATTTTTTTTCTTATATATGCTTGTTTTTTATATATATGTATATATGTTCTCTGTGTATATATATGTTCATGTATATATGCAAAAGATAGTTTTTTAGAAAAATTAGGATTTTTTTCTGTTCATAGGTTTTTTTGGTGATATTAATTATTGTAAATATGCAAATGTTTGTATATTCATATGAACAATGAATTAGGCAATACTACTTCATGTATTTTTAAGAAGGAAGAAGAAGAAAAAGAATGAGAGGAAAAAGGAAATAAGAAGAGGAAGAAAGGAGAAGAAGAGGGGAGAGGAAGACGAGGAGAAATAAATAAGAAGAAGAAAAAAGAAGAAAAAGAAGAGGCTTCTTCTCCTCTTTTTTTTCTTCGACACGTGGGGGGTCGATATACCCCCTCCCGATAACTTCAACACGAGAGGGGTCGATATACCGCCTCCCCGATAATATTATTTTCCCATATACGTATGTCGTGTCGATATAAACTCCCGATAACTTCATAGAATTTTTGTTCATATTTTTTTCATAGCATTATTTCCATGTATATATGTATGTATAGATGGATAGCATTTTTTCCATGTATGTATGTCATTGTCGATATACCCCCTCCCCGTTAACTTCGACAGGAGGGGGGTCGATATAACCCTCCCCGATAACTTCGACATGAGAGGGGGTCGATATACCCCCTCCCTGATAACTCCGACATGAGGGGGGTCGAGAACTAGTTTAGGGGGTCGAGGGTTGAAAACTAGTTTAGGGGGTCAAGGGTCGAGAACGTCGGACATTCATGAGAGAGGCGAGGAAGAAGGGGAAGAAGAGGGAGAAGAAGAGGAGAGGAAGAAGAGGAAGTCTTCTCCTCTATTCTTTTTTCTCTTCTTTTTTCGTCTTCTTCCTATATGTATTAGTTTTTTTATTTAGGTTGTTAATTAGTAGATATTAATTTTGGTCATATATGTATGGATGCATGTGATATGTATGTATGTATGTATCAGGTATGTCGTTGTCGATATACCCCCTACTCGATAACTTCGACATGAGGGGGTCGAGAGGGGGTCTAGGGTCGCCGAGGGGTCGAGGTTCCTCGAACATAAGAGGAAGAAGAGGATAAAAAAGAAGAGGAAGAAGAAAAAAAGAGGAGAAGAAAGAATTGAGGAGTTCTTCTCCTCTATTCTTTCTTCTCCTCTTTTTTTTTCTTCTTCTTCCCCTTTTTTTATTGGGAACGAGGGTCGTCGAGGGTCGCCGAGTGGTAGAGGAAACCCTAAATAGCAAGTATCGTCGGTGTGAGATACATGTGGCCGTCGGTGTCGGACAGTACATCCACGTCCCACAAGTGACGCGGGCTTCGACGCCCACGTCACTTGTGGGACGTGGATGTACTGTCCGACACCGATGGCCACATGTATCTCACACCCACGATACTTGCTATTTAGGGTTTCCTCTACCGTTCGGCGACCCTCGACGACCCTCATTCCCGATAAAATAAAGAGGAAGAAGAAGAAGAAAAAAAGAGGAGAAGATCTTTCTTCTCCTCTTTTTTTCTTCTTCTTCTTCCTCTTTTTTTATCAGAAACGACGGTCGTCGAGGGTCGCCGAGCGGTAGAGGAAACCCTAAATAGCAAGTATCGTCGATGTGAGATACATGTGGTCGTCGGTGTCGGACACTACATCCACGTCCCACAAGTGACGTGGGCGTCGAAGCCCGTGTCACTTGTGGGACGTGGATGTACTGTCCGACACTGACGGCCACATGTATCTCACACCCACGATACTTGCTATTTAGGGTTTCCTCTACCGCTCGGTGACCCTCGACAACCCTCGTTCCCGATAAAAAAAAGAGGAAGAAGAAGAAAAAAAGAGGAGAAGAAAGAATAGAGGAGATCCGCTATTCTTTCTTCTCCTATTTTTTTTCTTCCTCTTCTTTTTTATCCTTGAAGCGTTGTCGAGGCCACCCCAAACCCTAGAGAAGCAGCGTTGAGGCCACCCCAAACCCTAGAGAAGCAGTGTCGAGGCCACTAATTAATATTAGTTCTACGTTTGCCACTAATATATCCATCTATCATGTTTGAATAATAATTGCCATGTTGTCAATATTTGTAGAAACTATGGACACCGCCCGAGACGAAGTACAAGAAGAGTTGTTGGGGGACATAATCGCACGAGGAAGTGATGCCGTCTGCTCGTTGTTTCTCAATGACACCGATGGTCTGGAAGTAGCTGGCTATGATTATGATGGCTCCGGTGACCTAATGTCGGTGCAAGAAGGAGACCGTGAGGATGGCTCCGGTGACCCAATGCCGGTGCAAGAAGGAGACCGTGATGACGTCTCCGGTGACCGAACCGAGTCCGGCCAGGTATATATATTAGTTAAGCTTCTACTGACTAGCTAATTGATGCATTCATTGTTTTGGTATGTACACGTATTAATTAAGTCTTTGTTCTTTTTTCTAGCCCTCCGGATCGAGCACAACTTCGGTAAAGAGACGAGGCCCGAAGAAAAAGTTGAGCTCGGATGAAAAGTTTGAGATCATAGCAATCGCGCCCGGCGGCCAACCGATTGAACCCTTCGGACAAAGAGCGCATTTGTTGCTCAGTGCGGGGTTTTGGTTAGGGACAAGATCTCAATCAGCATCCAGCAATGGTTAAAGCCGGCTACAGAAGACCCTGAGGTGTCTTATGTCAATGATATGCAGAAAAATGATCTTTGGACTGAGCTGAAGTCAAATTTCACCCTGCCGCCAGAAGATGATCCGGAGAAGCCAGTTAAAGAGCAAGTAATCAAGTCTTTTGCTCTTAAGAGGATGGCAGAACTATTCGGGAGGTGGAAGAAAGAGCTGAATAAGTTTGTCGAAAATAAAGAGACACCAGAATTCAAGGGCAGATATGAGAAGATCAGAGATCACTGGCCCGTATTTGTGGCCCACAAGACATCAGAAAAGAGTAAGAAGATGTCGGCAACAAATAAGCAAAATGCTGCGAAGAAGAAGCATCACCATCGCACGGGGTCAGGTGGCTACCTCGTAGCCTGGCCTAAGTGGGCCAAGACTGAGAACAATCTGGTTAATAAAGGGATCGAACCAGAGACAATTAACTGGCCAGACCGTTGCCGGACTTGGTTCTTCAGGGCTGGCGGAACCTTGGACCCTACATCAGGGAAGTGCATTTGGATGAACGATCAAATGGACATACCAGTCAAGAAGCTTCAGCAGTATATCGAAGCAGCGCAGCAAGGGACGTTCTTTCCAGACAAAGAGAACGACGAGCTCACAATGGCCCTCGGGAATCCTGAGCACCCTGGACGGACACGAGGCACGCCAGGCTCCATTCCGTGGAAGGTTGGGTTTCCGGACACAGGCGGTTACAAATGCCAGGAGAGGAGGGAAAAAGTGCAACAGACCCAAATGCAGGCGCTGCAAGCAAGGATACAAGTGATAGAGGAACGAGAAGCAAATCACAGCAAATGAACTGTCGAAGCTTCCCCCAAAGCTACCCCGCCATCTCAGCGGAGAAGCAGCGTGGCTTCCACCGAGCTGCTTCAACCGGAGCATGCCTTGACGGCTCCTGCCAGCTATCCCGTGGATGCTATCACGGAGTCTCAAAATTGCCACCTTATGACGCAATGGATGAATTTGAAGGTCAAGGCGCTTGTTGGCTCTGTTTATCCTACTGAACCCGGTGCAACTTTTCACTGCCGGCCGATTCTAGAAGGATATGCTAGGGTGATGGTGGATGAAATAACGAAGGGATTTGAGGACCTGCAGCTTGACCACCCTACCGATGAAGGGGAGACTAGGCTGGGTTCTGCTCTGAAGACTCCATGCCTATGGCGGAAGGAGCTCATCAACCTTCCGAACTGGACGCCTCCGCCTCCTCCTCCTGCTCTGGCAAGTCAGGGCACTCCGCCTCCTCCACCGCCTCCTCCTCCGGCGAGTGACAATCAGGGCACTTGGCCAGCTCCTTCTTCGGCGCGTGGAGGCACTCCGCCTCCTTCTCCGCCTGCGCCGGCGCGCCCGAGCAGCCAGCCTCCTCCTTCTCCGCCTCATTAGCAAGGGTGGAAGAGACCTGCCACCGCTCCGGCTGCTCCGGCGCGTCGTAGTCCTTCTCCTCCGCCTCGTAAGCAAGTAAAGAAGACAACCGCTCCGTCTGCTCTGCCGGCGTCTAGCAGTACAGCCAGAGGCGGGAGGACATACAGATTCGGTCCTTCTCTGAAGACTCCAGAGAAGTTACCATATGAGAGGACCCCAGAGGAGAACGCCGAGATCGCACGAGAAGAAGTGAGGAACTACTTTGAAGGGGTGAAAGCAAAGAAACATCCACCTCCGGAGGAGAAGGTAGATCCGATGAAAGCGAAGCGCCCTCTGGCTGCCCTGACAAAACCACCCAAGTCTCCGCCGAAAGGAAACTATGAGCGCATTATTGGAAAGGAATTTGCCGAAGCAGAGCGGTCGGGAAGTACTGTCAGTGATCAAAGGCTGAAGAACGATGAGCTGGGAAACAAATTGCCCAGCTAGGCGAATAAGCGAAGCAATCGTGCCCCCCGCTCAAGGTGCCTAGGGACTGAAGGAAATATGCCCTAGAGGCAATAATAAAGTTATTATTTATTTCCTTACATCATGATAAAGGTTTATTATTCATGCTCGAATTGTATTAACCGAAACATAATACATGTGTGAATACATAGACAAACAGAGTGTCACTAGTATGCCTCTACTTGACTAGCTCGTTAATCAAAGATGGTTATGTTTCCTAACCATGGACAAAGAGTTGTCATTTGATTAACGGGATCACATCATTAGTTGAATGATCCGATTGACATGACCCATTCCATTAGCTTAGCACCCGATCGTTTAGTATGTTGCTATTGCTTTCTTCATGACTTATACATGTTCCTATGACTATGAGATTATGTAACTCCCATGTGCCGGAGGAACACTTTGTGTGCTACCAAACGTCACAATGTAACTGGGTGATTATAAAGGTGCTCTACAGGTGTCTCCAAAGGTACATGTTGGGTTGACGTATTTCGAGATTAGGATTTGTCACTCCGATTGTCGGAGAGGTATCTCTGGGCCCTCTCGGTAATGCACATCACTTAAGCCTTGCAAGCAATGCAACTAATGAGTTAGTTGCGAGATGATGTATTACGGAACGAGTAAAGAGACTTGCCGGTAACGAGATTGAACTAGGTATTGGATACAGACGATCGAATCTCGGGCAAGTAACATACCGATGACAAAGGGAACAACGTATGTTGTTATGCGGTCTGACCGATAAAGACCTTCGTAGAATATGTAGCAGCCAATATGGGCATCCAGGTCCCTCTATTGGTTATTGACCGGAGACGTGTCTCGGTCATGTCTACATTGTTCTCGAACCCGTAGGGTCCGCACGCTTAAGGTTTCGATGACAGTTATATTATGAGTTTATACGTTTTGATGTACCGAAGGTTGTTCGGAGTCCCGGATGTGATCACGGACATGACGAGGAGTCTCGAAATGGTCGAGACATAAAGATTGATATATTGGAAGCCTATGTTTGGATATCGGAAGTGTTCTGGGTGAAATCGGGATTTTACCGGAGTACCGGGAGGTTACCGAAACCCCCGGGAGCTATATGGGCCTTAGTGGGCCTTAGTGGAAAAGAGAAGGGGCAGCCCAAGATGGGCCGCGCGCCCCTCCCCTCCCTTGGTCCGAATAGGACAAGGAGAGGGGGCCGGCCCCCCTCTCTCTTTTCCCCCCTCCGCGAATCCTATTCCAACTAGGATTGGCAGGGGGGATCCTACTCCCAGAGGGAGTAGGACTCCTCCTGGCGCGCCTCTCCTAGGCCGGCCGCACCCCCCCCCTTGATCCTTTATATACGGAGGCAGGGGAACCCCAGAGATACACATGTTGATCCACGTGATCTTATTCTTAGCCGTGTGCGGCGCCCCCTACCACCATAGTCCTCGATAATATTGTAGCGGTGCTTAGGCGAAGCCCTGCGATAATAGTACATCAAGATCATCACCACACCGTCGTGCTGACGGAACTCTTCCCCGACACTTTGCTGGATCGGAGTCCGGGGATCGTCATCGAGCTGAACGTGTGCTAAAACTCGGAGGTGCCGTAGTTTCGGTGCTTGATCGGTCGGGCCATGAAGACATACGACTACATCAACCAAACGCTTCCGTTGTCGATCTACAAGGGTACATAGATCACACTCTCCCCTCGTTGCTATGCATCACCAGGATCTTGCGTGTGCGTAGGAATTTTTTGGAAATTACTACGTTCCCCAACAGTGGCATCCGAGCCTAGGTTTTATGGTTTGATGTTATGTGCACGAGTAGAACACAAGTGAGTTGTGGGCGATATAAGTCATACTGCCTACCAGCATGTCATACTTTGGTTCGGCGGTATTGTTGGATGAAGCGGCCCGGACCGACATTACGCGTACGCTTACGCCAGACCGGTTCTCCCGACGTGCTTTGCACATAGGTGGCTTGCGGGTGACTGTTTCTCCAACTTTAGTTGAACCGAGTGTCGCTACGCCCGGTCCTTGCGAAGGTTAAAACGGCATCAACTTGACAAACTATCGTTGTGGTTTTGATGTGTAGGTAAGATTAGTTCTTGCTTAAGCCAGTAGCATCCACGTAAAACTTGCAACAAACAAAGTAGAGGACGTCTAACTTGTTTTTGCAGGGCATGTTGTGATGTGATATGGTCAAGACATGATGCTAAATTTTATTATATGAGATGATCATGTTTTGTAACCGAGTTATCGGCAACTGGCAGGAGCCATATAGTTGTCGCTTTATTGTATGCAATGCAATCGCGCTGTAATGCTTTACTTTATCACTAAGCGGTAGCGATAGTCGTGGAAGCATAAAAGTGGCGAGACGACAACGATGCTGCGATGGAGATCAAGGTGTCGCGCCGGTGACGATAGTGATCATGACGGTGCTTCGGAGATGGAGATCACAGGCACAAGATGATGATGGCCATATCATATCACTTATATTGATTGCGTGTGATGTTCATCTTTTATGCATCTTATCTTGCTTTGATTGACGGTAGCATTATAAGATGATCTCTCACTAAATTATCAAGAAGTGTTCTCCCTGAGTAAGCACCGTTGCAAAAGTTCTTCGTGCTGAGACATCACGTGATGATCGGGTGTGATAGGCTCTACGTTCAAATACAACGGGTGCAAAACAGTTGCACACGCGGAATACTCAGGTTATACTTGACGAGCCAAGCATATACAGATATGGCCTCGGAACACGGAGACCGAAAGGTCGAGCATGAATCATATAGTAGATATGATCAACATAGTGATGTTCACCAATGAAACTACTCCATCTCACGTGATGATCGGACATGGTTTAGTTGATTTGGATCACGTGATCACTTAGAGGATTAGAGGGATGTCTATCTAAGTGGGAGTTCTTTAAGTAATTTGACTAATTGAACTTAAATTTATCATGAACTTAGTACCTGATAGTATCTTGCTCTTGTATGTTTGATTGTAGATAGATGGCCCGTGCTGTTGTTCCGTTGAATTTTAATGTGTTCCTTGAGAAAGCAAAGTTGAAAGATGATGGTAGCAATTACACGGACTGGGTCCGTAACTTGAGGATTATCCTCATTGCTGCACAGAAGAATTACGTCCTGGAAGCACCGCTGGGTGCCAGGCCTGCTGCAGGAGCAACACCAGATGTTATGAACGTCTGGCAGAGCAAAGCTGATGACTACTCGATAGTTCAGTGTGCCATGCTTTACGGCTTAGAATCGGGACTTCAACGACGTTTTGAACGTCATGGAGCATATGAGATGCTCCAGGAGTTGAAGTTAATATTTCAAGCAAATGCCCGGATTGAGAGATATGAAGTCTCCAATAAGTTCTATAGCTGCAAGATGGAGGAGAATAGTTCTGTCAGTGAGCATATACTCAAAATGTCTGGGTATAATAATCACTTGATTCAGATGGGAGTTAATCTTCCAGATGATTGCGTCATTGACAGAATTCTCCAATCACTGCCACCAAGCTACAAGAGCTTCGTGATGAACTATAATATGCAAGGGATGAATAAGACTATTCCCGAGCTCTTCGCAATGCTGAAAGCTGCGGAGGTAGAAATCAAAAAGGAGCATCAATTGTTGATGGTCAACAAGACCACAAGTTTCAAGAAAAAGGGCAAAGGGAAGAAGAAGGGGAACTTCAAGAAGAACAGCAAGCAAGTTGCTGTTCAAGAGAAGAAACCCAAGTCTGGACCTAAGCCTGAAACTGAGTGCTTCTACTGCAAGCAGACTGGTCACTGGAAGCGGAACTGCCCCAAGTATTTGGCGGATAAGAAGGATGGCAAGGTGAACAAAGGTATATGTGATATACATGTTATTGATGTGTACCTTACTAATGCTCGCAGTAGCACCTGGGTATTTGATACTGGTTCTGTTGCTAATATTTGCAACTCGAAACAGGGACTACGGATTAAGCGAAGATTGGCTAAGGACGAGGTGACGATGCGCGTGGGAAACGGTTCCAAAGTCGATGTGATCGCGGTCGGCACGCTACCTCTACATCTACCTTCGGGATTAGTATTAGACCTAAATAATTGTTATTTGGTGCCAGCGTTGAGCATGAACATTATATCTGGATCTTGTTTGATGCGAGACGGTTATTCATTTAAATCAGAGAATAATGGTTGTTCTATTTATATGAGTAATATCTTTTATGGTCATGCACCCTTGAAGAGTGGTCTATTTTTATCTCGATAGTAGTGACACACATATTCATAATGTTGAAGCCAAAAGATGCAGAGTTGAGAATGATGGTGCCACTTATTTGTGGCGCTGCCGTTTAGGTCATATCGGTGTAAAGCGCACGAAGAAACTCCATACTGATGGACTTTTGGAACCACTTGATTATGAATCACTTGGTACTTGCAAACCGTGCCTCATGGGCAAGATGACTAAAACGCCGTTCTCCGGTACTATGGAGAGAGCAACAGATTTGTTGGAAATCATACATACAGATGTATGTGGTCCAATGAATATTGAGGCTCGTGGCGGATATCGTTATTTTCTCACCTTCACAGATGACTTAAGCAGATATGGGTATATCTACTTAATGAAACATAAGTCTGAAACATTTGAAAAGTTCAAAGAATTTCAGAGTGAAGTTGAAAATCATCGTAACAAGAAAATAAAGTTTCTACGATCTGATCATGGAGGAGAATATTTGAGTTACGAGTTTGGTGTACATTTGAAACAATGCGGAATAGTTACGCAACTCACGCCACCCGGAACACCACAGCGTAATGGTGTGTCCGAACGTCGTAATCGTACTTTACTAGATATGGTGCGATCTATGATGTCTCTTACTGATTTACCGCTATCATTTTGGGGTTATGCTTTAGAGACGGCCGCATTCACGTTAAATAGGGCACCATCAAAGTCCGTTGAGACGACGCCTTATGAACTATGGTTTGGCAAGAAACCAAAGTTGTCGTTTTTGAAAGTTTGGGGCTGCGATGCTTATGTGAAAAAGCTTCAACCTGATAAGCTCGAACCCAAATCGGAGAAATGTGTCTTCATAGGATATCCAAAGGAAACTATTGGATACACCTTCTATCACAGATCCAAAGGCAAGACTTTTGTTGCTAAATTCGGAAACTTTCTGGAGAAGGAGTTTCTCTCGAAAGATGTGAGTGGGAGGAAAGTAGAACTTGATGAGGTAACTGTACCTACTCCCTTATTGGAAAGTAGTACATCACAGAAAACTGTTTCTGCGACACCTACCCCAATTAGTGAGGAAGCTAATGATACTGATCATGAAACTTCAGGACAAGATACTACTGAACCTCGTAGATCAACCAGAGTGAGATCCGCGCCAGAGTGGTACGGTAATCCTATTCTGGAAATCATGCTGCTAGATCATGATGAACCTACGAACTATGAAGAAGCGATGGTGAGCCCAGATTCCGCAAAATGGCTTGAAGCCATGAAATCTAGGATGGGATCCATGTATGAGAACAAAGTATGGACTTTGGTTGACTTGCCCGATGATCGGCAAGCAATTGAGAATAAATGGATCTTCAAGAAGAAGACTGACGCTGACGGTAATATTACTGTCTACAAAGCTCAACTTGTCGCAAAAGGTTTTCGACAAGCTCAAGGAGTTGACTATGATGAGACCTTCTCACCCGTAGCGATGCTTAAGTCTGTCCGAATCATGTTAGCAATTGCCGCATTTTATGATTATGAAATTTGGTAGATGGATGTCAAAACTGCATTCCTGAATGGATTTCTGGAAGAAGAGTTGTAGATGATGCAACCGGAAGGTTTTGTCGATCCAAAGGGAGCTAAGAAAGTGTGCAAGCTCCGGCGATCCATTTATGGACTGGTGCAAGCCTCTCGGAGTTGGAATAAACACTTTGATAGTGTGATCAAAGCATTTGGTTTTATACAGACTTTTGGAGAAGCATGTATTTACAAGAAAGTGAGTGGGAGCTCTGTAGCATTTCTGATATTATATGTGGATGACATATTACTGATTGGAAATAATATAGAATTTCTGGACAGCATAAAGGGATACTTGAATAAGAGTTTTTCAATGAAAGACCTCGGTGAAGCTGCTTACATATTAGGCATAAAGATCTATAGAGATAGATCAAGACGCTTAATTGGACTTTCACAAAGCACATACCTTGACAAGATTTTGAAGAAGTTCAAAATGGATCAAGCAAAGAAAGGGTTCTTGCCTGTGTTACAAGGTGTAAAGTTGAGTCAGACTCAATGCCCGACCACTGCAGAAGATAGAGAGAAAATGAAAGATGTTCCCTATGCTTCAGCCATAGGCTCTATCATGTATGCAATGCTGTGTACCAGACCTGATGTGTGCCTTGCTACAAGTTTAGCAGGGAGGTACCAAAGTAATCCAGGAGTGGATCACTGGACAGCGGTCAAGAACATCCTGAAATACCTGAAAAGGACTAAGGATATGTTTCTCGTATATGGAGGTGACAAAGAGCTCATCGTAAATGGTTACGTTGATGCAAGCTTCGACACTGATCCGGACGATTCTAAATCGCAAACCGGATACCTATTTACATTAAACAGTGGAGCTGTCGGTTGGTGCAGTTCTAAACAAAGCGTCGTGACGGGATCTACATGTGAAGCGGAGTACATAGCTGCTTCGGAAGCATTAAAAGGAAGGAGTCTAGATGAAGGAGTTCATATCCGATCTAGGTGTCATACCAAGTGCATCGGGTCCAATGAAAATCTTTTGTGACAATACTGGTGCAATTGCCTTGGCAAAGGAATCCAGATTTCACAACAGGACCAAACACATCAAGAGACGCTTCAATTCCATCTGGAATATAGTCCAGGTGGGAGACATAGAGATTTGCAAGATACATACGGAGCTGAATGTAGCAGACCCGTTGACTAAGCCTCTTCCACGAGCAAAACATGATCAGCACCAAAGCTCCATGGGTGTTAGAATCATTACTATGTAATCTAGATTATTGACTCTAGTGCAAGTGGGAGACTAAAGGAAATATGCCCTAGATGCAATAATAAAGTTATTATTTATTTCCTTATATCATGATAAAGTTTTATTATTCATGCTAGAATTGTATTAACCGGAAACATAATACATGTGTGAATACATAGACAAACAGAGTGTCACTAGTATGCCTCTACTTGACTAGCTCGTTAATCAAAGATGGTTATGTTTCCTAACCATGGAAAAAGAGTTGTCATTTGATTAACGGGATCACATCATTAGTTGAATGATCTGATTGACATGACCCATTCCATTAGCTTAGCACCCGATCGTTTAGTATGTTGCTATTGCTTTCTTCATGACTTATACATGTTCCTATGACTATGAGATTATGTAACTCCCGTGTGCCGGAGGAACACTTTGTGTGCTACCAAACGTCACAACGTAACTGGGTGATTATAAAGGTGCTCTACAGGTGTCTCCAAAGGTACATGTTGGGTTGACGTATTTCGAGATTAGGATTTGTCACTCCGATCGTCGGAGAGGTATCTCTGGGCCCTCTCGGTAATGCACATCACTTAAGCCTTGCAAGCAATGCAACTAATGAGTTAGTTGCGAGATGATGTATTACGGAACGAGTAAAGAGACTTGCCGGTAACGAGATTGAACTAGGTATTGGATACCAACGATCGAATCTCGGGCAAGTAACATACTGATGACAAAGGGAACAACGTATGTTGTTATGCGGTCTGACCGATAAAGATCTTCATAGAATTTGTAGGAGCCAATATGGGCATCCAGGTCCCACTATTGGTTATTGACCGGAGACGTGTCTCTGTCATGTCTACATTGTTCTCGAACCCGTAGGGTCCGCACGCTTAAGGTTTCGATGACAGTTATATTATGAGTTTATACGTTTTGATGTACCGAAGGTTGTTCGGTGTCCCGGATGTGATCACGGACATGACGAGGAGTCTCGAAATGGTCGAGACATAAAGATTGATATATTGGAAGCCTATGTTTGGATATCGGAAGTGTTCCGGGTGAAATCGGGATTTTACCGGAGTACCGGGAGGTTACCGGACCCCCCCCCCCCCCCGGAGCTATATGGGCCTTAGTGGGCCTTAGTGGAAAAGAGAAGGGGCAGCCCAAGATGGGCCGCGCGCCCCTCCCCTCCCTTGGTCCGAATAGGACAAGGAGAGGGGGCCGGCCCCCCTCTCTCTTTTCCCCCCTCCGCGAATCCTATTCCAACTAGGATTGGGGGGGAATCCTACTCCCAGAGGGAGTAGGACTCCTCCTGGTGCGCCTCTCCTAGGCCGGCCGCACCCCCCCCCCCTTGATACTTTATATACGAAGGCAAGGGAACCCCAGAGATACACAAGTTGATCCACGTGATCTTATTCTTAGCCGTGTGCGGCGCCCCCTGCCACCATAGTCCTCGATAATATTGTAGCAGTGCTTAGGCGAAGCCCTGCGACAGTAGTACATCAAGATCGTCACCACGCCGTCGTGCTGACGGAACTCTTCCCCGACACTTTGCTGGATCGGAGTCCGGGGATCATCATCGAGCTGAACGTGTGCTAAAACTCGGAGGTGCCGTAGTTTCGGTGCTTGATCGGTCGGGCCGTGAAGACGTACGACTACATCAACCAAACGCTTCCGTTGTCGATCTACAAGGGTACGTTGATCACACTCTCACCTCGTTGCTATGCATCACCAGGATCTTGCATGTGCGTAGGAAATTTTTTGAAATTACTACGTTCCCCAACAGCGACATCGTCGCTAATGATCCGAGGATGGTGCCCGGTTATAGCAATCTTGGCGATTACCTGCCCGACGATGTACATTATGATTTCATGGAGGTGCAGATACAAAGATACGAGTACGGGAAGCCTCTCGTCAAAGATGAAAGATCTCTATCAACGATGATGTGAAGATTGCATGATTGGTACTTGAAAATCTGCCGAGAGTCTGGGGGGAGGAGTACTTTGTATGTGAGAGTTAAAAAGGAGCATGACCTCGTTGGAATTGAACTGTTGCCTGTTCCATTTGAGGAGTTATTTTAGTTTTTCAATCAATTGGCCTTCGATAAAGCAACGGTCACCTTCTACTGTCTGTAAGTAGTACTACTTCTGTCATTAAGTCTCTCTATATAGCTCAGCTCTTTCATTGCATGTAGCCGAATTGAAGAAAAGACAAGTCGGTGATATTGGGTTCATTAACACATATCTCATAGGTGCAACTGAGGTTAAATTTCATGCCGCAGATACCGAGGCCAACTTGCTACGATCGTTGGTAATAAATGAAAACAAAGATATAATACTCTTTCCTTACAACTTCAAGTCAGTGTTACTGTCTTGTGCGTATTCGCTTTCCCTTATATATTAGTCAAGGTTATAGTAATGTAATTGATGATTTATGCATGCGTGCGCAGTTTCCACTATATTCTCCTAGAGATTAAGCTTGAGCAGGGACTAGTAACCGTCTTAGACTCAAGACGAAAAGATCCCCAGGACTATGCGGACATGACTCAAATGCTCGAGAAGTAAGTTAAATCGATCATTATCCACCATATCAGCAACTTTGTTCATTTCCTGATATATCAAGTAATTGTTTTCTTTGTCTGGCAGGGTTTGGAAAAAATTCACCAAAAAAGCTCCAGGACTCCCGAAGAAGCTGCAATTTAGACACCCGAAAGTAAGTACTATAGTAGCATGTTCCCCGCATCTCCTATTGATTCAAGCGCTAGTTTCATCAATACAATTTGGCATTCTGGCTTATCAGTTTGATTGACCTCTATTTCTTGTAAAGTGGTTGTGGCAGGAACAAGGGAATGATTTCTGTGGATACTACATTTGCGAGTCCATCCACCACACGACCTGTGAGCGGGGCTACACTGACGAACAATATGAAGTACGTAAATAACAACATTCACAATTTTATTTTATTACCATCATTTGTGTTGAGTTTCATTCATTCATATATATATATATGTATTGACCCCCTTCTCCAAATTAGATGTTTCGGAAGCGGGATGAACTCCTAGCACCAGCTCGCATGCGAGCAATTCAAGAGGAATTGGTGGCATTCTTTCTTGACCACATGATCACTGAAGACGAAGAATACTATGTGGACCATGAGTCTGTGTGATTATATTTGTAAGAGATAATTATTGTATATATGTAGCCGGTAGTGTCGGATAGATATACGAGAACTTGTTGTTCGACCAATCTCTCGGAGAAGGAGAGGTGGTCGATATCACTTCTCTCTGTATGCATATATGTTCATGACGATCTTCTGTTTCCTTCGTTTGCTTACTAGCTAGCTAGCGTGTCTAGTCCTCTCTATACGTATGTATAGTACGTAGCGTCGACCAAGCATGGACATAAGAGAGGACACTTCTCTCTATTAATTATAGCTAGCTAACACAATATATGAAACACCTAAATTAACCCCCAAAACCCCCACCCCCCCCCTTTAAAAAAAACAAAAACCCCAGCCACAGAAATGCTGACGCGTGGATGCCTATTGGTCCCGGTTGGTGCCACCAACCGGGACCAAAGGCCCTCCTGCCTGGGCTCCACGCACAGGCCACGTGGAGGCCCATCTGTCCCGGTTCTGGATTGAATCGGGACTAAAGGGACAGGGCATTAGTACCGACCCTTTAGTCCCGGTTCAGGAACCGGGACAAAAGGCCCTTACGAACCGGGACAACAGGCCCTTTTTCTACCAGTGGCTTAATGTTCGTTGACGATATAGTACTATATGAGTTATGTATGTTGATGACCGGATGTTGTTCGGAGTCCGAGATGATCTCACAGACATGACGAGGAACTCCGGAATGGTCCGGAGATAAAGTTTGATATATGGGATAGTAGTGTTTGATCTCCGGAAGGGTTCCGGAATTCACCGGAAGGGGTTCCGGATGTTTCCCGAAATGTTTGGGCACGAGAACACTTTATCTGGGCCAAAGGGGAAAGCCCACGAGGCTTTTAGAAAGTGCAAAAGGAAGTTTTGCGGAGACCAGAGGCTAGACGCCAGGAACCCTGGCGTCTAGGGGGTAGACGCCGGGAACCCTGGCGTCTAGCCCTGGAGTCCGAGAAGGACTCTTGCCTTTCGGGTGAAACCGACTGTGAGGAGGCTTTTACTCCATGTTTCGACCCCAGGGCTCAACATATAAATAGAGGGGTAGAGCTAGCACCAAAGACACATCAAGAAACACCAAGCCATGTGCCGGCAACCCCGTCCCCTCTAGTTTATCCTCCGTCACAGTTTTCGTAGTGCTTAGGCGAAGCCCTGCGGAGATTGTTCTTCACCAACACCGTCACCACACCGTCGTGCTGCCGGAACTCATCTACTACTTTGCCCCTCTTGCTGGATCGAGAAGGCGAGGACGTCACCGAGCCGAACGTGTGCAGAACTCGGAGGTGCCGTGCTTTCGGTACTTGGATCGGTCGGACATGAAGACGTACGACTACATCAACCGCGTTGATATAACGCTTCCGTGAACGGTCTACGAGGGTACGTAGACAACACTCTCCCCTCTCGTTGCTATGCATCACCATGATCTTGCGTGTGCGTAGGAACTTTTTTGAAATTACTACGTTACCCAACAAAAACACATCCAAAACAGAGGCTAAATAATTTATTTATTAAATAACAACAAGGAAAAATATTGGGTTGTCTCCCAACAAGCACTTTTCTTTAAAGCCTTATAGCTAGGCATTGATAATTTTAATGATTCTCACATGAAAGACAAGAATTGAAGCACAAAGAGGGCATCATAAAACATGTGACAAACACATCTAAGTCTAACATACTTCCTATGCATAGGCATCTTATAGGCAAACAAATTGTCAAGGCAAGCAAAAACTAGCATATGCAAGGAAGCAGAAAGAAACAATAGCAATCTCAACATAACGAGAGGTAATTTGGTAACATGAAGATTTCTACAACCATATTTTCCTCTCTCATAGTAATTACATGTAGGATCATAAGCAAATTCAACAAAATATCTATCACATAAAATATTTTCAACATGATCCACATGCATGCAAAGTTGACACTCTTCCAAAATAGTGGGATTAACATTAACTAAAGTCATGACTTCTCCAAACCCACTTTCAATAATATTGCAAACACTATTATCAATATCATATTCATCATGGGGTTTAAATAAATTTTCAAGATCATAAGAAGAATCACCCCAATCATAATCATTGCAACAAGTAGTAGACATAGCAAAACTAGCATCCCCAAGCTTAGGGTTTTGCATCTTATTAGCACAATTGACATCAAGAGAATTTATAATAAAATCATTGCAATCATGCTTTTTATTCAAAGATCTATCATGAGTCACTTCATAAAGCACTTCATCATGATTTTTAGATTTACGGATTTCAGGCAAAAGCTTATAAAGATAATCTAGTGCATCCAAATCACTAGGAATTGGTTCATCATAATTGGATCCCTTAAAAAGATTGGCAAGCGGATGAGGATCCATAGATCTTAAGTTCTCTATTTAGTAATAAATAAACAACTATTCCAACCATACGAGCAAACAAGAAACGGGCAAAAGAGGCAAATAGAGAGGGAGGATAGGGGGAGAGAGGGCAAATAAAACGGCAAGGGTGAATTGGGGGGAGAGGAAAACGAGAGGCAAATGGAAAATAATGTAATGCGAGAGATAGGGATTGTGATGGGTACTTGGTATATTGACTTTTTGCGTAGACTCCCCGGCAATGGCGCCAGAAATCCTTCTTGCTACGTCTTGAGCTTAGGTTGGTTTTCCCCGAAGAGGAAGGGATGATGCAGCAGAGTAGCGTAAGTATTTCCCTCATTTTTGAGAACCAAGGTATCAATCCAGTAGGAGCCCATGCTCAAGTCCCTCATACCTGCACAAAGCGATAGCTACTCGCAACCAATGCGATTAGGGGTTGTCAAGCCCTTCATGGTCACTTACGACAGTGAGATCTGATAGATAGAATATTTTTGGTATTTTTGATATAAATATGCAAAGTAAAAAGTAAAGGCAAAGTAAATAGCAAAGCAATATAAAAGTAATGGAGATTGATATGATGAGAATAGACCCGGGGGCCATAGGTTTCACTAGCGGCTTCTCTCAAGAGCATAAGTATTCTACGGTGGGTGAACAAATTACTGTTGAGCAATTGATAGAATTGTGCATAATTATGAGAATATCTAGGCATGATCATGTATATAGGCATCACGTCCGTGACAAGTAGATCGAAACGATTCTGCATCTACTACTATTACTCCACTCATCGACCGCTATCCAGCATGCATCTAGAGTATTAAGTTAAAAACAGAGTAACGCCTTAAGCAAGATGACATGATGTAGAGAGATAAATTCATGCAATATGAAATAAACCCCATCTTGTTATCCTCGATGGCAACAATACAATACGTGCCTTGCTGCCCCTTCTGTCACTGGGTAAGGACACCGCAAGATCGAACCCAAAGCTAAGCACTTCTCCCATGGCAAGAACTACCAATCTAGTTGGCCAAACCAAACGGATAATTCGAAGAGACTTGCAAAGATAACCAATCATGTATAAAAGAATTCAGAGAAGATTCAAATATTATTCATAGATAGACTTGATCATAAACCCACAATTCATTGGTCTCAACAAACACACCGCAAAAAGAAGATTACATCGAATAGATCTCCACAAGAGAGGGGGAGAACTTTATATTGAGATTCAAAGAGAGAGAAGAAGCCATCTAGCTACTAACTATGGACCCGAAGGTCTGAGGTAAACTACTCACACTTCATCGGAGGGGCTAGGATGATGTAGAAGCCCTCCGTGATGATGGCCCTCTTCCGGCGGAGCTCCGGAACAGACCCCAAGATGAGATCTCGTGGATACAGAAAGTTGCGGCGGTGGAATTAGGGTTTTGGCTCCTGTTCTGATCGTTTGGGGTACGTGTGTATATATAGGAGGAAGGAGTACGTCGGTGAAGCACCGAGGGGCCCACGAGGCAGGCGGCGCGCCCTAGGGGGGGCACGCCCCCCACCCTCGTGACCACCTCTTTGATCCCTTGCAGTAGGGTCCAAGTCTCCTGGATCATGTTCGGTGAGAAAATCATGTTTCCGAAGATTTTATTCCGTTTGGACTCCGTTTGATATTCTGTTTATCCGAAGCACTAAAATAGGCAAAAAACAGCAATTCTGGGTTGGGCCTCCGGTTAATAGGTTAGTCCCAAAAATAATATAAAAGTGGAAAATAAAGCCCAATATAGTCCAAAATAGTAGATAATATAGCATGGAGCAATCAAAAATTATAGATACGTTGGAGACGTATCAGTGTATCACTATGATCGAGATCCAACAAACTGTTTTCATTGGGTGCATGACCATTGAAGGTTTTATTCATGTAAACAGAACAACAATTATTCTCTGACTTTAAATGAATAACCGTATTACAATAAACATGATTAAATCATATTCATGCTCAACGCAAACACCAAATAACACTTATTTAGGTTCAACACTAATCTCGAAAGTATAGGGAGTGTGCGATGATGATCATATCAATCTTGGAACTACTTCCAACACACATCGTCACTTCACCCTTAACTAGTCTTTGTTCATTCTGCAACTCCCATTTCGAGTTACTACTCTTAGCAACTGAACCAGTATCAAATAGTGAGGGGTTGCTATAAACACTAGTAAAGTACACATCAATAACATGTATATCAAATATACATATGTTCACTTTGCCATCCTTCTTATCCGCCAATTACTTGGGGTAGTTCCTCTTCCAGTGACCAGTCCCTTTGTAGTAGAAGCACTTAGTCTCAGGCTTAGGTACAGCCTTGGGCTTCTTCACTTGAGTAGCGACTTGCTTGCCATTCTTCTTGAAGTTCCCCTTCTTCCCTTTGCCCTTTTCTTGAAACTAGTGGTATTTTCAACCATCAACACTTGATGCTTTTCTTGATTTCTACCTCCGTTGATTTCAGCATCATGAAGAGCTTGGGAATCATCTCCGTTTTTCCCTTGCATATTATAGTTCATCACGAAGTTCTAGTAAATTGGTTATAGTGACTAGAGAACTCTGTCAATCACTATCTTATCTGGAAGATTAACTCCCACTTGATTCAAGTGATTGTAGTACTCAGACATTCTGAGCACATGCTCACTAGCTGAGTAATTCTCCTCCATCTTGTAGGCAAAGTACTGTCAGAGGTCTCATACCTCTCGACACGAGCATGAGTATGAAATACAAATTTCAACTCTCGGAACATCTTATATGTTCCGTGGCATTTTAAAAAATGTCTTTCAAACCCCGATTCTTAGCCATAAAGCATGGTGCACTTAAACTACAAGTAGTCATCATACCGAGCTTTACCAAACGTTCATAACGTCTACATATGCTCCTGCAATAGGTTCGTCACCTAGCGGTGCATCAAGGACATAATTCTTCTGTGCAGCAATGAGGATAATCCTCAGATCACGGATCCAATCCGCATCATTGCTACTAACATCTTTCAACTTAGTTTTCTCTAGGAACATATCAAAAATAAAACAGGGGAGCTAAACGCGAGCTATTGATCTACAACATAGATATGTGATGTCTACTACACAACCTTCTTCTTGTAGACGTTGTTGGGCCTCCAACTGTAGAGGTTTGTAGGACAGTAGCAAATTTCCCTCAAGTGGATGACCTAAGGTTTATCAATCCGTAGGAGGCGTAGGATGGATGGTCTCTCTCAAGCAGCCCTGCAACCAAATAACAAAGAGTCTCTTGTGCCCCCAACACACCCAATACAATGGTAAATTGTATATGTGCACTAGTTCGGCGAAGATATGGTGATACAAGTGCAATATGGATGGTAGATAAAGGTATTTGTAATCTGAAATTATAAAAACAGCAAGGTAACTAATGATAAAAGTGAGCGTAAACGGTATTGCAATGATAGTAAACAAGGCCTAGGGTTCATACTTTCACAAGTGAAAGTCCTCTCAACAATAATATCATAATTGGATCACATAACTATCCCTCAAAATGCAACAAAGAGTCACTCCAGAGTCACTAATAGCGGAGAACGAACGAAGAGATTATGGTAGAGTACGAAACCACCTCAAAGTTATTCTTTCCAATCAATCCGTTGGGCTATTCCTATAAGTGTCACAAACAGCCCTAGAGTTCGTACTAGAATAACACCTTAAGACACAAATCAACCAAAACCCTAATGTCACCTAGATACTCCAATGTCACCTAGATACTCCAATGTCACCTCAAGTATCCCTGGGTATGATTATACGATATGCGTCACACAATCTCAGATTCATCTATTCAACCAACACATAGGACCTCAAAGAGTGCCCCAAAGTTCTACCAGAGAATCATGACGAAAACGTGTGCCAACCCCTATGCATAGGTTCATGGGCAGAACCCGCAAGTTGATCACCAAAACATACATCAAGTGAATCACGTGGCATCCCATTGTCACCACAGATACGCACGGCAAGACATACATCAAGTGTTCTCAAATCTTTAAAGACTCAATCCGATAAGATTACTTCAAGGGGAAACTCAAATCATTACAAGAGAGTAGAGGGGGAAGAAACATCATAGGATCCAACTATAATAGCAAAGCTCACGATATATCAAGATTGTATCATCTCAAGAACACGAGAGACAGAGAGAGAGAGAGATCAAACACATAGCTACTGGTACATACCCTCAGCCCCGAGGGAGAACTACTCCCTCCTCGTCATGGAGAGCACCGAGATGATGAAGATGGCCACCGGAGAAGGATTGCCCCCTCCGGCAGGGTGCCGGAACGGGTCTAGATTGGTTTTTGGTGGCTATGGAGGCTTCTGGCGACGGAACTCCCGATCTATTGTGCTCACGGATGTTTTTAGGGTATATGGAGATATATAGGCGGAAGAAGTACATCAGGGGGGCCACGAGGGGCTCACGAGGGTGGAGGGCGCGCCCAGGGGGTGGGCATGCCCCCCTGCCTCGTGACCTCCTCGCAGATCCCCCGACGTGCACTCCAAGTCTTCTGGGCTTGTTTCCTTCCAAAAATGAGTTCCGCGAAGTTTCAGGTCAATTGGACTCCGTTTGGTTTTCCTTTTCTTCGAAACCTAAAACAGGGTAAAAACAGAAACTGGCACTGGGCTTTGGGTTAATAGGTTAGTCCCAAAAAATGATATAAAAGTGTATAATAAAGCCCATCAAAATAGTAAATAATATAGCATGGAGCAATCAAAAATTATAGATACGTTGGAGACGTATCAGGATCCCCAAGCTTAATTCCTGCTCGTCCTCGAGTAGGTAAATGATAAAAACAGAATTTTTGATGCGGAGTGCTACTTGGCATAATTTCAATGTAATTCTTCTTAATTGTGGTATGAATTTTCAGATCTGAAAAATTCAAGACAAAAGTTCATATTGACATAAAAATGATAATACTTCAAGCATACTAACTAAGCAATTATGTCTTCTCAAAATAACATGGCCAATGAAAGTTCATCCCTACAAAATCATATAGTTTAGTCATGTTTCATTTTCATCACACAAGGATGCTCTCATCATGCACAACCCCGATGACAAGCCAAGCAATTGTTTCATACTTTAGTAATCTCAAACCTATAAACTTTCACGCAATATATGAGCGCGAGCCATGGACATAGCACTATGGGTGGAATAGAATATAATGAGGGGGGTTATGTGGAGAAGACAAAAAGGAGAAAGTCTCACATCAACGAGGCTAATCAATGGGCTATGGAGATGCCCACCGATTGATGTTAATGCAAGGAGTAGGGATTGCCATGCAACAGATGCACTAGCTATATAAATGTATGAAAGCTCAACAAAAGAAACTAAGTGGGTGTGCATTCAACTTGCTTGCTCACGAAGACCTAGGGCACTTGAGGAGGCCCATTGTTGGAATATACAAGCCAAGTTCTATAATGAAAAATTCCCACTAGTATATGAAAGTGATAACATGAGAGACTCTCTACTATAAAGATCATGGTGCTACTTTCAAGTACAAGTGTGGTAAAAGGATAGTAACATTGTCCCTTCTCTCTTTTTCTCCCATTTTTTTGGGCCTTTTCTTTTTTTTATGGCCTTTCTTTTTTGGGGGCCTTCTCTTTTTTTATGGCCTTTCTCCCTTTTTTTATTCCTCACTTGGGACAATGCTCTAATAATGATGATCATCACACTTCTATTAATTTACAATTCAATGATTACAACTCGATACTAGAACAAAGTATGACTCTATATGAATGCCTCCGGCGGTGTACCGGGATTGCGATGAATCAAGAGCGACATGTATGAAAAATTATGAACGGTGGCTTTGCCACAAATACGATGTCAACTACATGATCATGCAAAGCAATATGACAATGATGAATGTGTCATGATAAACTGAATGGTGGGAAGTTGCATGGCAATATATCTCGGAATGGCTATGGAAATGCCATAATAGGTAGGTATGGTGGCTGTTTTGAGGAAGATATAAGGAGGTTTATGTGTGAAAGAGCGTATCATATCACGGGGTTTGGATGCACCGGCGAAGTTTGCGCCAACTCTCAATGTGAGAAAGGGCAATGCACGGTACCAAAGAGGCTAGCAAGGATGGAAGGGTGAGAGTGCGTATAATCCATGGACTCAACATTAGTCATAAAGAACTCATATACTTATTGCAAAAATCTACAAGTCATCAAAAACCTCGGCACTACGCGCATGCTCCTAGGGGGATAGATTGGTAGGAAAAGGCCATCGCTCATCCCTGACCGCCACTCATAAGGAGGACAATCAAATAACACCTCATGTTTCAAATTTGTTACACAATGTTTACCATACGTGCATGCTACAGGACTTGCAAACTTCATCACAAGCATTTATCAATTTCACAACTACTCAACTAGCACGACTTTGATATTATTACCCCCATACCTCAAAACAATCATCAAGCATCAAACTTCTCTTAGTATTCAACACACTCATAAGAAAGTTTTATTATTCTTGAATACCTAGCATATTAGGATTTTAAGCAAATTACCATGCTATTAAGACTCTCAAAATAATCTAAGTGAAGCATGAGAGTTCATCTATTTCTTCAAAATAAAACTACCACCATGCTCTAAAAGATATAAGTGAAGCACTAGAGCAAATGACAAACTACTCCAAAAGATATAAGTGAAGATCAATGAGTACTTGAATAATTATGCAACTATGTGAAGACTCTCTAACATTTAAGAATTATAGGTCTTGGTATTCTATTCAAACAGCAAGAAAAGCAAAATAAAATGACATCTAAGAATAGCAAACATCATGTGAAGAAGCAAAAACTTAGGATTAACCGATACTAACCGATAGTTGTTGAAGAAGAAAGGTGGGATGCCAACCGGGGCATCCCCAAGCTTAGACGCTTGAGAATTCTTGAAATATTATCTTGGGGTGCCTTGGGCATCCCCAAGCTTGAGCTTTTGTGTCTCCTTAATTCCTCTCATATCATGGTCTCCCTAAATCTCAAAAGCTTCATCCACACAAAACTCAACAAGGACTCGTGAGATAAGTTAGTATAAACCATTGCAAAAACCTTAGCATACTCTACTGTAGCAAATCACTAAAATTATTATTCAACATTGCATACTAAATGCCTCTGCATATTTAATAGTCCTGTCCTCAAATAGAATCATTAAAGAAGCAAACATATGCAAACAATGCAAACATAACAGCAATCTGCCTAAACAGGATAGTCTGTAAAGAATGCTGCAACATCCATACTTCCCTAGCTCAAAAAATTATGAAATAAAATTAACACTGTATTAAATTTATCAGAGATTAATATGCAAAAGGTTTCAACATTTTATCACATTCTGACTTTTCTAGGGAATTATTGCAACAGCGGTAAACTTTCTGTTTTCAAACAGCAACATGTGGACTTCTAAAATAGGCATAGTAAAGGCTATCAATGCCACTTTTATTGAAATAAAAGATGCAAAACATTGTTATAAATAACAGCAAGCAAATCCTAACAAAATAAATTGACGCTCCAAGCAAAACACATATCATGTGGTGAATAAAAATATAGCTCCAAGTAAAGTTACCGATGAACGAAGACGAAAGAGGGGATGCCTTCCGGGGCATCCCCAAGCTTAGGCTCTTGGTTGTCATTGAATATTACCTTGGGGTGACTTGGGAATCCCCAAGCTTAGGCTCTTAATACTCCTTGTTCCATAGTCCATCGAATCTTTACCCAAAACTTGAAAACTTCACAACACAAAACTTAACAGAAAACTCGTAAGCTCCGTTAGCGAAAGAAAACAAAACACTACTTCAAGGTACTGTAATGAACTCATTCTTTATTTATATTGGTTTTAAACCTACTGTATTACAACCTATCTATGGTTTATAAACTCTTCTACTAGCCATAGATTCATCAAAATAAGAAAACAACACACGAAAAACAGAATCTGTCAAAAACAGAACAGTCTGTAGTAATATGAATCAAACGTATACTTATGTAACTCATAAAATTCTCAAATAAATTTATGGACGTGAGGAATTTATCTGTTAATCATCTTAAAAAAGAATTAACTAAATAACACTCTCCAAATAAAAATGGTAGCAATTCTCGTGAGCGCTAAAGTTTCTGTTTTTTACAGCAAGATCAACAAGACTTTCCCCAAGTCTTCCCAAAGGTTCTACTTGGCACAAACACTAATTAAAAGCATAAAACCACATATAAACAGAGTCTAGATGAATTATTTATTACTTAACAGGAACAAAAAGCAAGTAACAATAATAAAATTGGGTTGCCTCCCAACAAGCGCTATCGTTTAACGCCCCTAGCTAGGCATGATGATTTCAATGATGCTCACATAAAAGATAAGAATTGAAATATAAATAGAGCATCATGAAGAATATGACTAGCACATTTAAGTCTAACCCTCTTCCTATGCATAGGGATTTTGTGAGCAAACAACTTGTGGGAACAAGAATCAACTAGCATAGGAAGGTAAAACAAGCATAACTTCAAAACTTTAAGGCCTCCTTTGGTTTAGAGGAATTTCATAGGAATTCTAGAGGATAGGATTCTTATAGGATTTTTTTCCTTTAGAGACCTTTGGTTCATAGGAATAGATTCCTATTCCTACATAGTATTGGTTCCTATCATCCACATTTCATAGGAAAATAAAAAAGAGCCTAGACTCAATGGAAAAATTCCATTGATGTCAACCAAATGACATCTTGTTTCCTATTCCTACTCATAGGATTTGAGAAACATTTCATATAATTTCCTACAAGATTCCTATTCCTATGATAATCCTATCCTATGAACCAAAAGAGGCCTAAGTACATAGAGAGGAAACTTGATATTATTGCAATTCCTACAAGCATATATTCCTTGTTGGAAATATGCCCTAGAGGCAATAATAAAAGCATTATTATTATATTTCCTTGTTCATGATAATTGTCTTTATTCATGCTATAATTGTGTTATCCGGAAATCGTAATACATGTGTGAATAACAGACACCAACATGTCCCTAGTAAGCCTCTAGTTGACTAGCTCGTTGATCGACAGATAGTCATGGTTTCCTGACTATGGACATTGGATGTCATTGATAACGAGATCACATCATTAGGAGAATGATGTGATGGACAAGACCCAATCCTAAACATAGCATAAAGATCGTATAGTTCGTTTGCTAGAGTTTTTCCAATGTCAAGTGTTTTTTCCTTAGACCATGAGATCGTGTAACTCCCGGATACCGTAGGAGTGCTTTGGGTATACCAAACGTCACAACATAACTGGGTGACTATAAAGGTATACTACGGGTATCTCCGAAAGTGTCTGTTGGGTTGACACAGATCAAGACTGGGATTTGTCACTCCGTATGACGGAGAGGTATCACTGGGCCCACTCAGTAATGCATCATCATAATGAGCTCAAAGTGACCAAGTGTCTGGTCACGGGATCATGCATTACGGTACGAGTAAAGTGACTATCCAGTAACGAGATTGAATGAGGTATTGGGATACCGACGATCGAATCTCGGGCAAGTAACATACCGATTGACAAAGGGAATTGTATACGGGGTTGCTTGAATCCTCGACATCGTGGTTCATCCGATGAGATCATCATGGAGTATGTGGGAGCCAACATGGGTATCCAGATCCCGCTGTTGGTTATTGACCGGAGAGTCGTCTCGGTCATGTCTACATGTCTCCCGAACCCGTAGGGTCTACACACTTAAGGTTCGGTGATGCTAGGGTTGTAGGGATATGTGTATGCAGTAACCCGAATGTTGTTCGGAGTCCCGGATGAGATCCCGGACGTCACGAGGAGTTCCGGAATGATCCGGAGGTAAAGAATTATATATATAGGAAGTGCTATTTCGGCCATCGGGACAAGTTTCGGGGTCACCGGTATTGTACTGGGACCACCGGAAGGGTCCCCGGGGCCCACCGGGTGGGGCCACCTGCCCCGGGGGGGCACATGGGCTGTAGGGGGTACGCCTTGGCCTACATGGGCCAAGGGCACCAGCCCCAAGAGGCCCATGCGCCTAGGGTTCCAAAAGGGGAAGAGTCCCACAAGTGGAAGGCACCCCCTAGGTGCCTTGGGGGGAGGGAAACCTCCCTTGGCCGCCGCCCCCCCTAGGAGATTGGATCTCCTAGGGCCGGCGCCCCCCCCCCCCCCTAGGCCCTCCTATATATAGTGGGGGAAGGAGGGCTTTTCATACACGCCTTTGGTTGCCTCCTTCTCCCTCTCCAACACCTCCTCCTCCTCCATAGTGCTTGGCGAAGCCCTGACGGAGTACTGCAGCTCCATCACCACCACGCCGTCGTGCTGCTGCTGGAGCCATCTTCCTCAACCTCTCCTCTCCCCTTGCTGGATCAAGAAGGAGGAGACGTCATCCGCTCCATACGTGTGTTGAACACGGAGGTTCCGTCCGTTCGGCGCTTGGTCATCGGTGATTTGGATCACGTCGTGTATGACTACCTCATCCTCGTTCTTTGAACGCTTCCGCTCGCGATCTACAAAGGTATGTAGATGCATCTGATCACTCGTTGCTAGATGAACTCATAGATGGATCTTGGTGAAACCGTAGGAAATTTTTTGTTTTCTGCAACGTTCCCCAACAGTGTCATCATGAGCTAGGTCTATGCGTAGTTCTTCTTGCGCGAGTAGAACACAATTTTTTGTGGGCGTAGATGTTGTCAACTTTCTTGCCACTACTAGTCTTATCTTGCTTCAACGGTATTGTGGGATGAAGCGGCCTGGACCAACCTTACACGTATGCTTACGTGAGACCGGTTCCACCGACTAACATGCACTAGTTGCATAAGGTGGCTGGCGGGTAACTGTCTCTCCTACTTTAGTTGGAGCGGATTCGATGAAAAGGGTCCTTATGAAGGGTAAATAGAAGTTGACAAATCACGTTGTGGCTTTCACGTAGGTAAGAAAACGTTCTTGCTAGAACCCTATTTCAGCCACGTAAAACTTGCAACAACAATTAGAGGACGTCTAACTTGTTTTTGCAGCAAGTGCTTTGTGATATGAAATGGCCAAAGTTGTGATGAATGATGAATGACATATATATGATGTATGAGATGTTCATGCTATTGTAATAGGAATCACGACTTGCATGTCGATGAGTATGACAACCGGCAGGAGCCATAGGAGTTGTCTTTATTTTTTTGTATGACCTGCGTGTCATTGAGAAATGCCATGTAAATTACTTTACTTCATTGCTAAACGCGTTAGCCATAGTACTAGAAGTAATAGTTGGCGAGCAACTTCATGGAGACACGATGATGGAGATCATGATGATGGAGATCATGGTGTCAAGCCGGTGACAAGATGATCATGGAGCCCCAAGATGGAGATCAAAGGAGCTATGTGATATTGGCCGTATCATGTCACTATTATTATTTGATTGCATGTGATGTTTATCATGTTTTTGCATCTTGTTTACTTAGAACGACGATAGTAAATAAGATGATCCCTTATAATAATTTCAAGAAAGTGTTCCCCCTAACTGTGCACCGTTGCGACAGTTTGTTGTTTCGAAGCACCACGTGATGATCGGGTGTGATAGATTCTAACGTTCACATACAACGGGTGTAAGACAGATTTACACATGCAAACACTTAGGTTGACTTGACGAGCCTAGCATGTACAAACATGGCCTCGGAACACAGAAGACCGAAAGGTCGAGCATGAGTCGTATAGAAGATACGATCAACATGAAGATGTTCACCGATGTTGACTAGTCCGTCTCACGTGATGATCGGACACGGCCTAGTTGACTCGGATCATGTTATACTTAGATGACTAGAAGAGGGATGTCTATCTAAGTGGGAGTTCATTAAATAATTTGATTAGATGAACTTAATTATCATAAACTTAGTCTAAAATATTTACAATATGTCTTGTAGATCAAATGGCCAACGTAGTCCTCAACTTCAACGCATTCCTAGAGAAAACCAAGCTGAAAGACGATGGCAGCAACTACACGGACTGGGTCCGGAACCTGAGGATCATCCTCATAGCTGCCAAGAAAGATTATGTCCTACAAGCACCGCTGGGTGACGCACTTGTTCTTCCTGTAGAACAAGACGTTATGAACGCTTGGCAGGCACATACCGATGACTACTCCCTCGTTCAGTGCAGCATGCTTTAAAGCTTAGAGCCGGGGCTCCAAAAACGTTTTGAGAGACACGGAGCATATGAGATGTTCGAAGAGCTGAAAATGGTTTTCCAAGCTCATGCCCGGGTCGAGAGATATCAAGTCTCCGACAAATTCTTCAGCTGTAAGATGGAGGAAAACAGTTCTGTCAGTGAGCACATACTCACTATGTCTGGGTTGCATAACCGCTTGACTCAGCTGGGAGTTAATCTCCCGGATGATGCAGTCATTGACAGAATCCTTCAGTCGCTTCCACCAAGCTACAAGAGCTTTGTGATGAACTTCAATATGCAGGGGATGGAAAAGACCATTCCTGAAGTATTTGCTATGCTGAAATCAGCAGAGGTAGAAGTCAAAAAGGAACATCAAGTGTTGATGGTCAATAAAACCACTAAGTTCAAGAAGGGCAAGGGTAAAAAGAACTTCAAGAAGGACGGCAAGGGAGTTGCCGCACCCGGCAAGCAAGCTGCCGGGAAGAAGCCAAAGAATGGACCCAAGCCCGAGACTGAGTGCTTTTATTGCAAGGAAAGTGGTCACTGGAAGCGGAACTGCCCCAAATACTTAGCGGACAAGAAGGCCGGCAAAACAAAAGGTATATGTGATATACATGTAATTGATGTGTACCTTACCAGTACTCGTAGTAGCTCCTGGGTATTTGATACCGGTGCAGTTGCTCACATTTTTAACTCAAAGCAGGAGCTTCGGAATAAGCGGAGACTGGCGAACGACGAGGTGACGATGCGCGTCGGGAATGGTTCCAAGGTCGATGTGATCGCCGTCGGCACGCTGCCTCTTCATTTACCTTCGAGATTAGTTTTAAACCTTAATAATTGTTATTTAGTGCCAGTTTTGAGCATGAACATTGTATCGGGATCTCGTTTAATTCGAGATGGCTACTCATTTAAATCCGAGAATAATGGTTGTTCTATTTATATGAGAGATATGTTTTATGGTCATGCTCCTATGGTGAATGGTTTATTCTTAATGAATCTCGAGCGTAATGCTACACATATTCATAGTGTGAGTACCAAAAGATGTAAGGTTGATAATGATAGTCCCACATACTTGTGGCACTGCCGCCTTGGTCACATAGGTGTCAAACGCATGAAGAAGCTCCATGCAGATGGACTTTTAGAGTCTTTTGATTATGAATCATTTGACACGTGTGAACCATGCCTCATGGGTAAAATGACCAAGACTCCGTTCTCAGGAACAATGGAGCGAGCAACCAACTTATTGGAAATCATACATACTGATGTGTGCGGTCCAATGAGTGTTGAGGCTCGCGGTGGCTATCGTTATGTTCTCACCCTCACTGATGACTTGAGTAGATATGGGTATGTCTACTTAATGAAACACAAGTCTGAAACCTTTGAAAAGTTCAAGGAATTTCAGAGTGAGGTTGAAAATCAACGTGACAGGAAAATCAAGTTTCTACGATCAGATCGTGGAGGAGAATACTTGAGTCACGAATTTGGCACACACTTAAGAAAATGTGGAATAGTTTCACAACTCACGCCGCCTGGAACACCTCAGCGTAATGGTGTGTCCGAACGTCGTAATCGCACTCTGTTAGATATGGTACGATCTATGATGTCTCTTACCGATTTACCGCTATCTTTTTGGGGCTATGCTTTAGAGACTGCCGCATTCACTTTAAATAGGGCTCCGTCGAAATCCGTTGAGACGACACCGTATGAATTATGGTTTGGGAAGAAACCTAAGCTGTCATTTCTAAAAGTTTGGGGATGCGATGCTTATGTCAAGAAACTTCAACCTGAAAAACTCGAACCCAAGTCAGAAAAATGCGTCTTCATAGGATACCCTAAAGAAACTGTTGGGTATACCTTCTACCTCAGATCCGAGGGCAAGATCTTTGTTGCCAAGAATGGATTCTTTCTAGAGAAGGAGTTTCTCTCGAAAGAAGTGAGTGGGAGGAAAGTAGAACTTGATGAAGTATTACCTCTTGAACCGGAAAATGGCGCGACTCAAGAAAATGTTCCTGAGGTGCCTGCACCGACTAGAGAGGAAGTTATTTATGATGATCAAGATACTTCTGATCAAGCTCCTACTGAAATTCGAAGGTCCACAAGGACATGTTCCGCACCAGAGTGGTACGGCAACCCTGTCTTGGAAATCATGTTGTTAGACAACGGTGAACCTTCGAACTATGAAGATGCGATGGCGGGCCCGGATTCCGACAAATGGCTAGAAGCCATGAAATCCGAGATAGGATCCATGTATGAAAACGAAGTATGGACTTTGACTGACTTGCCCGTTGAACGGCGAGCCATAGAAAATAAATGGATCTTTAAGATGAAGACAGACGCGGATGGTAATGTGACCATCTATAAAGCTCGGCTTGTCGCTAAGGGTTATCGAGAAGTTCAAGGGGTTGACTATGATGAGACTTTCTCACCGGTAGCGAAGCTGAAGTCCGTCCGAATCATGTTAGCAATTGCCGCATTCTACGATTATGAAATATGGCAAATGGACGTCAAAACGGCATTCCTTAATGGTTTCCTTAAGGAAGAACTGTATATGATGCAGCCGGAAGGTTTTGTCAATCCTAAGAATGCTGACAAGGTGTGCAAGCTCCAACGCTCGATTTATGGGCTGGTGCAAGCATCTCGGAGTTGGAACATTTGCTTTGATGAGATGATCAAAGCGTTTGGGTTCACACAGACTTATGGAGAAGCCTGCGTTTACAAGAAAGTGAGTGGGAGCTCTGTAGCATTTCTCATATTATATGTAGATGACATACTTTTGATGGGAAATGATATAGAACTCTTGGACATCATCAAGGCCTACTTGAATAAGAGTTTTTCAATGAAGGACCTTGGAGAAGCTGCTTATATATTAGGCATCAAGATCTATAGAGATAGATCAAGACGCCTCATAGGTCTTTCACAAAGCACATACCTTGATAAGATATTGAAGAAGTTCAATATGGATCAATCTAAGAAGGGGTTCTTGCCTGTGTTACAAGGTATGAAATTGAGCTCAGCTCAATGTCCGACCACAGCAGAAGATATAGAAGAGATGAGTGTCATCCCCTATGCCTCAGCCATAGGTTCTATTATGTATGCCATGCTGTGTACCAGACCTGATGTAAACCTTGCCGTAAGTTTGGTAGGAAGGTACCAAAGTAATCCCGGCAAGGAACACTGGACAGCAGTCAAGAATATCCTGAAGTACCTGAAAAGGACTAAGGAAATGTTTCTTGTTTATGGAGGTGACGAAGAGCTCGTCGCAAAGGGTTACGTCGACGCTAGCTTCGACACAGATCTGGATGACTCTAAGTCACAGACCGGATACGTGTATATTTTGAATGGTGGGGCAGTAAGCTGGTGCAGTTGCAAGCAGAGTGTCGTGGCGGGATCTACATGTGAAGCGGAGTACATGGCAGCCTCGGAGGCAGCACATGAAGCAATCTGGGTGAAGGAGTTCATCACCGACCTAGGAGTCATACCCAATGCGTCGGGGCCGATCAAGCTCTTCTGTGACAACACTGGAGCTATTGCACTTGCCAAGGAGCCCAGGTTTCACAAGAAGACAAGGCACATCAAGCGTCGCTTCAACTCCATTCGTGAAAATGTTCAAGATGGAGACATAGATATTTGTAAAGTACATACGGACCTGAATGTAGCAGATCCATTGACTAAACCTCTCCCTAGGGCAAAACATGATCAACACCAGAATTCCATGGGTGTTCGATTCATCACAATGTAACTAGATTATTGACTCTAGTGCAAGTGGGAGACTGTTGGAAATATGCCCTAGAGGCAATAATAAAAGCATTATTATTATATTTCCTTGTTCATGATAATTGTCTTTATTCATGCTATAATTGTGTTATCCGAAAATCGTAATACATGTGTGAATAACAGACACCAACATGTCCCTAGTAAGCCTCTAGTTGACTAGCTCATTGATCGACAGATAGCCATGGTTTCCTGACTATGGACATTGGATGTCATTGATAACGAGATCACATCATTAGGAGAATGATGTGATGGACAAGACCCAATCCTAAACATAGCATAAAGATCGTATAGTTCGTTTACTAGAGTTTTTCCAATGTCAAGTGTTTTTCCTTAGACCATGAGATCGTGTAACTCCCGGATACCGTAGGAGTGCTTTGGGTATACCAAACGTCACAACATAACTGGGTGACTATAAAGGTATACTACGGGTATCTCCGAAAGTGTCTGTTGGGTTGACACGGATCAAGACTGGGATTTGTCACTCCGTATGACGGAGAGGTATCACTGGGCCCACTCGGTAATGCATCATCATAATGAGCTCAAATTGACCAAGTGTCTGGTCACGGGATCATGCATTGCGGTACGAGTAAAGTGACTAGCCGGTAACAAGATTGAACGAGGTATTGGGATACCGACGATCGAATCTCGGGCAAGTAACATACCGATTGACAAAGGCAATTGTATACGGGGTTGCTTGAATCCTCGACATCGTGGTTCATCCGATGAGATCATCGTGGAGTATGTGGGAGCCAACATGGGTATCCAGATCCCGCTGTTGGTTATTGACCGGAGAGTCGTCTCGGTCATGTCTACATGTCTCCCGAACCCGTAGGGTCTACACACTTAAGGTTCAGTGATGCTAGGGTTGTAGGGATATGTGTATGCAGTAACCCGAATGTTGTTCGGAGTCCCGGATGAGATCCCGGACGTCACGAGGAGTTCCGGAATGGTCCGGAGGTAAAGAATTATATATAGGAAGTGCTATTTCGGCCATCGGGACAAGTTTCGGGGTCACCGGTATTGTACCGGGACCACTGGAAGGGTCCCGGGGGCCCACCGGGTGGGGCCACCTGCCCCGGGGGCCACATGGGCTGTAGGGGGTGCACCTTGGCCTACATGGGCCAAGGGCGCCAGCCCCAAGAGGCCCATGCGCCTAGGGTTCCAAAAGGGGAAGAGTCCCACAAGTGGAAGGCACCCCCTAGGTGCCTTGGGGGGAGGGAAACCTCCCTTGGCCGCCCCCCCCCCCCCCTAGGAGATTGGATCTCCTAGGGCCGGCGCCCCCCCTAGGCCCTCCTATATATAGTGGGGGAAGGAGGGCTTTTCATACACGCCTTTGGTTGCCTCCTTCTCCCTCTCCAACACCTCCTCCTCCTCCATAGTGCTTGGCGAAGCCCTGACGGAGTACTGCAGCTCCATCACCACCACGCCATCGTGCTGCTGCTGGAGCCATCTTCCTCAACCTCTCCTCTCCCCTTGCTGGATCAAGAAGGAGGAGACGTCATCCTCTCTGTACGTGTGTTGAACACGGAGGTGCCATCCGTTCGGCGCTTGGTCATCGGTGATTTGGATCACGTCGTGTACGACTACCTCATCCCCGTTCTTTGAACGCTTCCGCTCGCGATCTACAAAGGTATGTAGATGCATCCGATCACTGGTTGCTAGATGAACTCATAGATGGATCTTGGTGAAACCGTAGGAAATTTTTTGTTTTCTGCAATGTTCCCCAACATTCCTCTCTCATAATAATTTTCAGTAGCATCATGAATGAATTCAACAATATAACCAGCACCTAAAGCATTCTTTTAATGATCTACAAGCATAGAAATTTTACTACTCTCCAGATAAGCAAAATTCTTCTCATTCGGGATAGTGGGAGTATCATAAGAGACTTGAATATTATAAATTGTTTCCACATTAAAAGAGTAATGTTCAAAAAAGGGTAATCATAATCATGACAAGTTTTATAAATATAATCATCACTACTTTTTATAGCATATGTATCATCACAATAATTATCATACGTAGGAGGCATGCTATCATCATTATAAATTTGCATATCAAAACTTGGGAGACTAAAAATATCATCTTCATTCATCATAGCTTCCCCAAGCTTGGGACAAACATTAATTGCAGCAAATATATTCTCAAAAACATTATCTTCATCAAACATAGCTTCCCCAAGCTTGGGCCTTTTCATATCATAAGCATAATCACTTTCATAATCAATAGTATGGATAGCACCAATAGTATAGCAATTATCATATTCTTCCAAGCAAGTGCCAAAAAGATTTTCAAGATCATAAGAAGTATCATTATCTTCCACAATTATATTTTCATGAGGCACAATAGTAATAGGATCGGCATTATTTGGAGAGATATCTTTTTACCTCTCTTCCTTTTTCTTTTCTTCTTCTTCACCATATCATGTGTGGGTTCAATCCTCTTTTTGGAGCTCCTTATTAATGAGATTGGTTGAATAGGAGGCTCCTCCTCATTACCTGATTCATCATCAGAAATAATAGGAGGATATTGGGAAGTCTCTTCCCTTTCATTAGTATTCTCTTCATCTTCTATTTGTTTTCTTTTCTTTATGTAGTTGGCAATATAAGGATTTTCAATGCAATTCACCGCACAATACATATAAATTTTCTCTAGATCAAAATGAAGAACTTTATCAAGGGCAAATTTTGGAATATCCTTAGTTATATGTTTCATTTCTTCGTAGCCCACAAGCAAACTAAGTTCATTATAATGTGCAAGGGAAATCAAGTCATCACAATTTTTGGACACGATTAGATCATGAAACAATTTGCATCGGATAATTAAATGACCACGTTCATTACAAAGCTCACAAGTATGGCCAAGAAAATTTAAATTTTCAGCACAATCATCTAGCTCTTCTTGCAACAATTTAGTCTCTAAGTACTTATGCTTCTTGCAATATCTATCTTCTCTATTTGGTGTGTACTTACAAACCCAATGCACTCCATAAAAATTGACATGTTTATAGGAGACATTTTCATCATAACTAGTGCAATCATCATTAGTGTCATGGATATTCAAAGAATTCGTACTAACAACATTGCAATCATGCTCATCATTCAAATATTTAGTTCCAAACATTCTAATGCATTCTTCTTCTAGCACTTGAGCACAAATTTCCTTTCCATCATACTCACGAAAGATATTAAAAAGATGAAGCGTATGAGGCAAACTTAATTCTAGTTTTTTTGTAATTTTCTTTTATAGACTAAACTAGTTATAAAACAAGAAACTAAAAGACTCGATTGCAAGATCTAAAGATATACCTTCAAGCACTCACCTCCCCGGCAACGGCGCCAGAAAAGAGCTTGATGTCTACTACACAACCTTCTTCTTGTAGACGTTGTTGGGCCTCCAAGTGCAGAGGTTTGTAGGACAGTAGCAAATTTCCCTCAAGTGGATGACCTAAGGTTTATCAATCCGTAGGAGGCGTAGGATGAAGATGGTCTCTCTCAAGCAACCCTGCAACCAAATAACAAAGAGTCTCTTGTGTCCCCAACACACCCAATACAATGGTAAATTGTATAGGTGCACTAGTTCGGCGAAGAGATGGTGATACAAGTGCAATATGGATGGCAGACAAAGGTATTTGTAATCTGAAATTATAAAAACAGCAAGGTAACTAATGATAAAAGTGAGCATAAACGGTATTGCAATGATAGTAAACAAGGCCTAGGGTTCATACTTTCACTAGTGCAAGTCCTCTCAACAATAATATCATAATTGGATCACATAACTATCCCTCAACATGCAACAAAGAGTCACTCCAAAGTCACTAATAGCGGAGAACGAATGAAGAGATTATGGTAGGGTACGAAACCACCTCAAAGTTATTCTTTCCAATCAATCTGTTGGGCTATTCCTATAAGTGTCACAAACAGCCCTAGAGTTCGTACTAGAATAACACCTTAAGACACAAATCAACCAAAACCCTAATGTCACCTAGATACTCCAATGTCACCTCAAGTATCCCTGGGTATGATTATACAATATGCGTCACACAATCTCAGATTCATCTATTCAACCAACACATAGGACCTCAAAGAGTGCCCCAAAGTTCTACCGGAGAATCACGACGAAAACATGTGCCAACCCCTATGCATAGGTTCATGGGCGGACCCCGCAAGTTGATCATCAAAACATACATCAAGTGAATCACGTGGCATCCCATTGTCACCACAGATACGCACGGCAAGACATACATCAAGTGTTCTCAAATCTTGAAAGACTCAATCCGGTAAGATTACTTCAAGGGGAAACTCAAATCATTACAAGAGAGTAGAGGGGGGAAGAAACATCATAGGATCCAAATTTAATAGCAAAGCTCGCGATATATCAAGATCGTATCATCTCAAGAACACGAGAGAGAGAGAGAGAGAGAGATCAAACACATAGCTACTGGTACATACCCTCAGCCCCGAGGGAGAACTACTCTCTCCTCGTCATGGAGAGCACCGGGATGATGAAGATGGCCACCGGAGAAGGATTGCCCCCTCCGGCAGGGTGCCAGAATGGGTCTAGATTGGTTTTCGGTGGCTACGGAGGCTTCTGGCGGCGGAACTCCCGATCTATTATGCTCACGGGTGTTTTTAGGGTATATGGAGATATATAGGCGAAAGAAGTACATCATGGGGGCCACGAGGGGATCACGAGGGTGGAGGGCGCGCCCCCCTGGCTCGTGACCTCCTTGCAGATCCCCCGACATGCACTCCAAGTCTTCTGGGCTTCTTTCCTTCCAAAAATGAGTTCCGTGAAGTTTCAGGTCAATTGGACTCCGTTTGGTTTTCCTTTTCTTCGAAACCCTAAAACAGGGTAAAAACAGAAACTGGCACTGGGCTCTGAGTTAATAGGTTAGTCCCAAAAAATGATATAAAAGTGTATAATAAAGCCCATAAACATTCAAAACAGTAAACAATATAGCATGGAGCAATCAAAAATTATAGATACGTTGGAGACGTATCAATATGCTAATACTACCAGGACTAAGTTCATGATAAAGTTAAGTTCAATTAATCATATTACTTAAGAACTCCCACTTAGATAGACATCCCTCTAATCCTCTAAGTGATCACGTGATCCATATCAACTAAACCATGTCCGATCATCACGTGAGATGGAGTAGTTTCAATGGTGAACATCACTATGTTGATCATATCTACTAGATGATTCACGCTCGACCTTTCGTTCTCCGTGTTCCGAGGCCATATCTATTATATGCTAGGCTCGTCAAGTTTAACCTGAGTATTCTGCGTGTGCAACTGTTTTGCACCCGTTGTATTTGAACATAGAGCCTATCACACCCGATCATCACGTGGTGTCTCAGCACGAAGAACTTTCGCAACGGTGCATACTCAGGGAGAACACTTATACTTTGATAATTTAGTGAGGGATCATCTTATAGTGCTACCGTCAATCAAAGCAAGATAAGATGCATAAAAGATAAATATCACATGCAATCAATATAAGTGATATGATATGGCCATCATCATCTTGTGCTTGTGATCTCCATCTCCGAAGCATCGTCATGATCACCATCGTCACCGGTGCGACACCTTGATCTCCATCGTAGCATCATTGTCGTCTCGCCAATCTTATGCTTCTACGTCTATCGCTACCGCTTAGTGATAAAGTAAAGCATTACAAGGCGATTGCATTGCAAACAATAAAGCGACAACCATATGGCTCCTGCCAGTTGCCGATAACTCGGTTACAAAACATGATCATCTTATACAATAAAATTTAGCATCATGTCTTGACCATATCACATCACAACATGCCCTGCAAAAACAAGTTAGACGTCCTCTACTTTGTTGTTGCAAGTTTTACGTGGCTGCTACGGGCTTAGCAAGAACCATTCTTACCTACGCATCAAAACCACAACGATAGTTTGTCAAGTTGGTGCTGTTTTAACCTTTGCAAGGACCGGGCATAGCCACACTCGGTTCAACTAAAATTGGAGAAACTGACACCCGCCAGCCACATGTGTGCAAAGCACGTCGGTAGAACCAGTCTCGCGTAAGCGTACGCATAATGTCGGTCCGGGCCGCTTCATCCAACAATACCGCCGAACCAAAGTATGACATGCTGGTAAGCAGTATGACTTATATCGCCCATAACTCACTTGTGTTCTACTCGTGTATATGACATCTACGCATAAAACCTGGCTCTGATACCACCGTTGGGGAACGCAGTAATTTCAAAAATTTCCTACGCACACGCAGGATCATGGAGATGCATAGCAATGAGAGGGGAGAGTATTGTCTACGTACCCTCGTAGACCGTTCGTGGAAGCGTTATATCAACGCGGTTGATGTAGTCGTACGTCTTCACGATCCGACCGATCCAAGTACCGAAAGCATGGCACCTCCGAGTTCTGCACACGTTCGGCTCGGTGACGTCCTCGCCTTCTCGATCCAGCAAGAGGGGCGAAGTAGTAGATGAGTTCCGGCAGCACGACGATGTGGTGACGGTGTTGGTAAAGAACAATTTCCGCAGGGCTTCGCCTAAGCACTACGAAAACTATGACGAAGGATAAACTAGAGGGGACGGGATTGCCAGCACGCGGCTTGGTGTTTCTTGATGTGTCTTTGGTGCTAGCCCTGCCCCTCTATTTTGTATGTTGAGCCCTGGGGTCAAAACTTGGAGCAAAAAGCCTCCTCAAAGTCGGTTTTGCCCAAAAGGCAAGAGTCCCACTCGGACTCCAGGACCAAACGCCACAATCCTTGGCGTCTGGCCCAGACGCCATGGGCCTCGGCGTCTGGCCCAGGGCCAGACACCAGGGTCTCCGGCGTTTGGCCCCCTGGCCTCCGCAAAACTCCTTTTGCACCGACTTATAGCCCGTGGGCCTGACCCCTTGGCCTAACCATATCATCCAATATATGAATCTTTACCTCCGGACCATTAGCTCCTCGTCATATCGTGATCTCATCCGGGACTCCGAACAACATTTGGTCACCAACATACATAACTCATATAATACTATATCGTCAACGAACGTTAAGCGTGCGGACCCTACGGGTTCGAGAACTATGTAGACATGACCGAGGCACCTCTCTGGTCAATAACCAATAGCGGGAACTGGATGCCCATATTGGCTCCTACATATTCTACGAAGATCTTTATCGGTCAGACCGCATAACAACATACGTTGTTCCCTTTGTCATCGGTATGTTACTTGCCCGAGATTCGGTCGTCGGTATCTCAATACCTAGTTCAATCTCGTTACCGGGAAGTCTCTTTACTCGTTCTGTAATACATCATCCCGCAACTAACTCATTAGTTGCAATGCTTGCAAGGCTTATAGTGATGTGCATTACCGAATGGGCCCAGAGATACCTCTCCGACAATCGGAGTGACAAATCCTAATCTCGAAATACGCCAACCCAACAAGTACCTTCGGAGACACCTGTAGAGCACCTTTATAATCACCCAGTTACGTTGTGACGTTTGGTGGCACACAAAGTGTTCCTCCGGTAAACGGGAGTTGCATAATCTCATAGTCATAGGAACATGTATAAGTCATGAAGAAAGCAATAGCAACAAACTAAACGATCATGTGCTAAGCTAACGGAATGGGTCAAGTCAATCACAACATTCTCCTAATGATGTGATCCCGTTAATCAAATGAAAACTCTTTGTCTATGGCTAGGAAATGTTAACCATCTTTGATCAACGAGCTAGTCAAGTAGAGGCATACTAGTGACACTCTGTTTGTCTATGTATTCACACATGTATCATGTTTCCGGTTAATACAATTCTAGCATGAATAATAAACATTTATCATGATATGAGGAAATAAATAATAATTTTATTATTGCCTCTAGGGCATATTTCCTTCAGCCTCCGTCCCCTGCCTTTCCCCGGCACCTATACATGGCGGGGGGCGCCACTTGGGAGGAGACCACAAGTAGGATTTGGCCTACTTGGGGCGCCCTCCTGGCTGCTCCCTCCTCCCCCACCTATATATATGTGGGAGGGGGGCGTCTAGCACACCAGACCATCATCTTAGCCGTGTGTGACGCCCCCCCTCCACAGTTTACATCCTCGACCATATTTTCGTAGTGCTTAGGCGAAGCCCTGTGGAGATAACTTCAACGTCACCGTCATCACGCCTTCGTGCTGCCGGAACACATCTACTACCTCGCCGTCTTGCTAGATCAAGAAGGCGTGGACGTCACCGAGCTGAATGTGTGCTGAACGCGGAGGTGTCGTACATTCGGTACTCGATCGGTTGGTTCACGAAGAAAGTTCGACTACATCAACCGCGTTCTCAAACGCTTTCGCTTACGGTCTATGAGGGTACATAGACACACTCTCCCCTCTCGTTGCTATGCATCTCCATGGATAGATCTTGCGTGTGCGTAGATTTTTTTTTGTTTTCCATGCAACGTTTCCCAACAATACCCTCAAAAGGTAACAAGATAAGGAGGTTGTTTGGTGATGAATCTCTTGCTTGTGCTTCAAAATATAAACTTCTATACACTCAAAATCTCACAAGATGAAGCTTTGGATTTGAGAGGTTGGATGTTTGAAAGACTGGCTTGAAAGCAATTGAAAGTTCAAAGGTTTGGCATGGATGTTGATGTAGAATACTCTTTGAAAACAACACAAGACTTAAAAAGGTTCGCTTTCATGAGAGAATGTTTGAAATGGGGCTCTTGAGTGAATTGGTTGAATAAGTATGGACCTAAAAAGATGTCTGCTAATTTTTTGTACAACTCGGAAGCTCCGACAGAAACACAAAGAGGCAACTTTCATATAGCTCACAGGTTCGGACTAGGTTTCATCTGGAGGCTCCTATCAGCACTGGCACAACTACACACACATCTACACATCGTTCAAAATTTTCGATTGTGGTGTGCTCGGAGACTCTGACCAGTATTTCGGTGGCTCCAAATGGAGTTGTGGTGGAGGTTTCAAATGTTCGTATCTCTGAATGGAATAGGATGCTCCAAATGGATGTGTATTGGTGGCTTCAAACAATGTAAAGGGAGATATCAGGGAAATGATTGAGGCGTTAGAATGATTTTTGGAGTTTGATCTTTAAGCACTCAACAAGAAATCTCAACGCCACACATCCTTGACCCCCTTTTTTCATAGTATCGTCATACATATGGATGCAGTGTGATCTTGGATCACTAAAAGCTATAGAACTCATCCATAAGCTTGCCAATACTTGATCTTGAAGAAGTGGGGGTCAAGAACCATCTTCCCAGTTGCATCTTCTAGGGAATTGTTTTCAAATATACTTGAACCAATATTAGTACCTTTAATCAAGTTGTAATATATCATTAAAACCTACTAGGTGGCAACAGATACACTATCAACGGGTCTAGCTTTTAGTTGATAAAAAACGGGTTTAGCTTTCATGAATAAACCTATGGAAAAAATGGGAAAAAAACTTACGCTCATAAATGTGAAATAGTAGCTCGGTTGTATAACTTGTCTTCATGCACATCCTAACAATAAGTTGTCGGGAGATAAGGAAATTACAGGCTCTAGTATCTATCATTAACAATGTCATGCGATTGTTACTAAAAATATTTTCCTTCCATTTGTTTGTCATATGTTACATCAACATTTTTCTTACGATTTATTAAACACAAGAAATCATTTGTATTTTCATTTTTCATTGAAATATATAGCAAAGACACCCCCCAACAATCATGCATGATATCATCTAGTTATCAATTAAAACATGTGCACAAGCAAATAATAAAGTAATAAAAGGTTCATATAGTGTTACAAAATCGCATTGACATGGTTGATTCACAGTCAATGAGAAAACGCAAATACTATTTATCAATTTGAAACACGAGTGTGAATGTGTGATATAACATCTGACATCAACATATTGCACAACAGGGAAAACTTCACGTGGACTATTAGCACTCACGAGTTAGATATCAAATAGATCAATTGCCAAACGATATATGCTTTCGTAATATATACATGCAATTTTTGCCAATGACGTTTCCGTGCTATCATCTGTAAAGTTTCACAATATATCTATGCAGTTATCGTCAATGACCGTTTCCGTGCTATCATCCGTAAAGTCGGTAGAAATAAGGACTTACACTGCCCACTTACTGCTAATGAATGTGTTCTATATTACATCATGTAACGGACAATCAAGATAGAGATACACATCATTCTTCCTCCTTTTTAGAACCATAAACCATGGATGTGACGTAAATATGATATATGGTATGTAAAATATGATATAAGGTATGTGTAATATTTCCTTGTAGATTTTTTGTCAATGACTGTTTCCGTGCTATCATCCGTAAAGTTTCACAATATATCTATGCAGTTATCGTCAATGACCATTACCGTGCTATCATTCGTAAAGTCGGTAGAAATAAGGACTTACATTGCACACTTACTGCTAATGAATGTGTTCTATTACATCATGTAACGGACAATCAAGATAGAGATACACATCATTCCTCCTCCTTTTAGAACCATAAACCATGGATGTGACGTAAATATGATATAGGTATGTAAAATATGTATAAGGTATGTGTAATATTTCCTTGTAGATTTTTTGTCAATGATTGTTTCCGTGCTATCATCCGTAAATTCAGTAGAGGTAAGGACTTACACTGCATACTTACTGCCAATGAATGTGTCTATGGTACATTATGTAACGGACAATCAAAATAGAGATGCACATCATTGTTCCTCCTCTTTAGAACCGTAAACCACATGTAGGACATAAATATGATTTTTTTAAAGACGCAAATATAATACTCCCTCTGTTCACTTTTATAAGGCTTTGTAGACGTTTCAGACATTGTGCAAAACAGCTCAATTTCACTTGTCTGAAATGACTTATAAAAGTGAACGGGTGGGAGTATAAGATATGTGTTACCCATGATCATCTACTTGGAGAGAAATGAGCAACCTAACATTTCAACATGGGAGATTTTAAATGTTGAAATGGCAGAGGGGTCACATCACGATATACCAAATTTCTTGAGGATATTTGTCACTCCTAGGTTAATACATCGGTTACCTATCCTAAATGTCTACCATACATACGCATACAATCTTCTTGATCAATGCGGTCACTGCCACATTTCAAAACACACACGCAAAGGTCGATAATAAGATCCATATCATGTAGCTAAAACATCCAGGCACAGCTAATTCAGTGCCAATGTAAAATGTGATACACTAGATTGCCTACCTACAAAATATTTCACATAGCCATGCTATATATCTCATCATCATCGTTGCATACTCCGTATGTCTATTCTCGCTGAAAACACATATATTCCCTTCGTTCTTAAATACTTCTAAGTTTTTTTTAAAGATTTCAATGTGAACTATATAGTCCGGACGTAGTTTAGGGAATAGATTCACTCATTTTGCTTTGTAGATAGTCCATATTACAATCTTTAAAAAGACTTATTATTTAAGAATGGAGGGAGTACAAGGCGACCGTCTCAAACTGAAAGAGGAAAAAAAGAAATGAAACAGCTAGCACAAAGCGCCAAAGCTGCAGCGACGCAATACTCTATCAGTTTCAGTAGTACTTCGTCACGGTGCCATTCATGTGATGGAAACAGATATACGTATATCAATTGCACTGCGCAAGCATTTCCAGAAAGAGTTGAGAAACGCCACGAAATATTGTTGACTATGGCCGCAACAACCTCCTACGAGCAGGACAAGGCAAACGCTCCATCCACACGCAACGCCCACACCAGGTACATGTATCTCCCGGCTGCCGTCGAGCTGGCCGCGGCATGGGCCCGTGGCTCCATACACGCCACCTCCACGACCAATCATTCGGCACCACGTCATCCCAACCACATGTGTCCCTCGTCCACGTCGGGCGCGCCCGTCCGTGTAGGCCTCGGCGCGTGCGCGGGGACGCGCCACCCCTAGTTCCGAGACAGCCCCTGGTGTCGCTTGGGAAGCGCGCGTCCGTCGGATCTGGGGGCTGGCTCCATCGGACGGCGCGAAAGGGACCCAGCGCGCAGCGCCCAGTCGGCGCTCCCGCGACACAGACATCCTACGAGGCGGAGCCGCTACGCGCACCCGGGCCCCGTCCACGGACGCATCGCGGATGGCCCCCACGGGCCACGGGGCGGTCAACATAATCACGCGCCGAAACAAAAGTCTCCCACCCGGGTAGAGAGGTCGTAACTGACATGTGGGCTCGCGTCACGCGGCCCCGCTGTCATCGAGCAGGACCATGCAGTGCGTCACCCCACTAGCGGTGGTCGAAGCCCTCTCACTGAAGCTGGGTCCCGGGGCTGTGGTGGGGCCCACGGGCAGGGGGAGGGGCCGGGAGCGAGCGGGGGATGGAAAGGGGAGATGCCGGGGAGAGGCTGGCGTGGGCGGTGGAGCGCTTCCCACAGCCCTCCGCGGGCGCCACGTGGGGCGCGGAGCCGCACTCTCTCCCTTCCACCTCCTGCTTGCCCTGTTCATCTTCAGAGTAACTGCACCCACCCCCTACCCCCACCCCCAACCCCCGGCCGCACCTACACACAGGGCGACAAACGCTTTGGCCGCACACACACATCACATCTCCCTCTCGCCCTCTCGCTCTCGCTGCCTCCCTTTGCATGGACGCCTCCGCCGGCTCGTCGCCGCCGCGGCACTCGCAGGGGGACGCGCCGAGGCGCGGCGGGCCCCACCGCGGGAAGGGCCCCGCGGTGGAGATCCGGCAGGGAGAGGACGACTTCATGTTCGCGCACGATACCTTCCCGGCCCTCCCGGACTTCCCTTGCCTCTCCTCGCCGTCGAGCTCCACCTTCTCCTCCTCGTCGTCCTCCAACTCCTCCAGCGCCTTCACCCGCGCCGTGGGGGCAGGCGGGCGCGGGGGCGAGAGTGCGCGCGGCGAGCCGTCCGAGCCTGCCGCGGCCGGGGACGGGATGGACGACCTCTCCGACATCGACCACCTGCTCGACTTCGCGTCCATCAACGAGGACGTCCCTTGGGACGACGAGCCGCTCTTCCCCGACGTCGGGATGATGCTAGAGGACGTCATCTCCGAGCAGCAGCAGTTGCAACCTCCGGCGGGCCACGGCACGGCCGGAAGAACGGCGTCGCATGCGGCTGCTGGTGGGGGAGAGGATGCCTTCACGGGTGGCGGCGGCACGGGGAGCGCGGCGGACGACCTGCCGCGCTTCTTCATGGAGTGGCTCAAGAACAACCGCGACTGCATCTCGGCCGAGGACCTCCGCAGCATCCGCCTCCGTCGATCCACCATCGAGGCCGCGGCCGCGCGCCTCGGTGGGGGGCGCCAGGGCACCATGCAGCTGCTCAAGCTCATCCTCACCTGGGTGCAGAACCACCACCTGCAGAAGAAGCGCCCCCGCGTCGGCGCCATGGATCAGGAGGCGCCGCCGGCAGGAGGCCAGCTCCCTAGCCCCGGCGCAAACCCCGGCTACGAATTCCCCACGGAGACGGGTGCCGCCGCTGCCACATCTTGGATGCCCTACCAGGCCTTCTCGCCAACTGGATCCTACGGCGGCGAGGCGATCTACCCGTTCCAGCAGGGCTGCAGCACGAGCAGCGTGGGCGTGAGCAGCCAGCCGTTCTCCCCGCCGGCGGCGCCCGACATGCACGCCGGGGCCTGGCCGCTGCAGTACGCGGCGTTCGTCCCAGCTGGGGCCACATCGGCAGGCACTCAAACATACCCGATGCCGCCGCCGGGGGCCGTGCCGCAGCCGTTCGCGGCCCCCGGATTCGCCGGGCAGTTCCCGCAGCGGATGGAGCCGGCGGCGACCAGGGAGGCCCGGAAGAAGCGGATGGCGAGGCAGCGGCGCCTGTCGTGCCTGCAGCAGCAGCGGAGCCAGCAGCTGAATCTGAGCCAGATCCAAACCGGCGGCTTCCCTCAAGAGCCACCCCCCCGCGCGGCGCACTCGGCGCCGGTCACGCCGCCCTCGTCCGGCTGGGGAGGCCTCTGGACGCAACAGGCCGTCCAGGGCCAGCCCCATGGCCAGCTCATGGTCCAGGTCCCGAATCCGCTGTCGACGAAGTCCAATTCCTCAAGGCAGAAGCAGCAAAAACCCTCGCCGGACGCAGCAGCGAGGTCGCCCTCCGGCGGCGCCGCCACGCCGCGGCGCCCGGGGCAGGCGGCGGCTTCCGACAAGCAGCGGCAGCAGGTGCATGCATGCACGAACACCTCTTGCCATCCATCCATCGATCGCCATCCCGCATAGAATCACAAGCCATTGCTCCCCAAATAAGTGTGCGTACTTCGTAAGAGACGCACATCGCTGTCCAGCGATAGGATACCCTCCCCGCATGCGTGCGTGTGTTTACCTGCACGGTGAAATGCATCTCAAGTTCTCAACGAGGTTCTGTGCATGCGCGCAGGGTGCGAGGACGCCGGCGGCGGCGCCGGCGGCAGGAGACAAGAACCTGCGCTTCCTGCTGCAGAAGGTGCTCAAGCAGAGCGACGTCGGAACCCTCGGCCGCATCGTGCTCCCCAAAGTGAGGCAGACACCTCCCTATCGCGGTCTTCTTCCTCCATCCACCCATGCACCACTTGCAATTTTCAGCTATATATGCATCCACTTGCAAATTTTAATTTCTCCTTGATTCCTCTTTGATTAGACAAGATCCATCTTTGGATTGCACCTGTATGACCTAGCTATGAATGGATCTTTCCTTCCTTTTCTGTAATCTTTGTGTTGATTTCTTCTTGATTTCTCGGATTGCAAGTGTATCTATCCATGGATCTTCTTGTTTTTCCGCCGATCAATCGGTTGCGACTAAAAAGTGTCTCTTCTTCCATGGATTGTTTCAGAAGGAAGCGGAGACTCACCTGCCGGAGCTCAAGACGGGGGACGGCATCTCGATCCCCATTGAGGACATCGGCACATCTCAGGTGTGGAGCATGCGGTACCGGTAAGTAGTACTCCCATCGATCGATTTTGGGATAAAATTTAATAATAATATTAAACATGCATGCTTTCATTAGTCCACTTTTATCTTTTTTTAATTATCTGTAGGCCACATCTAGTAAATGACATGATCACTGCATCCCTGTGTGGGACACGCACGTTCCTTTCCCAATTGGGCAAGTGAGTCATATGAATACATATGATGGGAATCCGGGAGCCAAATAGTAGCATGCATTCGTAGTGCGCCGCTCTCTCTATATATATACGTGAATGGGCATGCAGAAATTTTGTTTTCGCATCGTCTCTTGGTTCACTCCTTGTTAGCATCACTCTACACAGTAGATTATTCCGATACCATACTTCCTATTTTTCCATCTTCTTCTTCTTCTTCTTCTTCTTCTTCTTCTTCTTCTTCCAAAGTGTATCATATGTTGCTAGTTAGCTAGAGCTGTCAAAGTAAGGAGAAAAAAACTAGCTAGTTTGTATTCTGTATGATAACAAATTGCTGGTACAATGATCGATCTTGATTTTCATGCATGCAGATTTTGGCCCAACAACAAGAGCAGAATGTATCTTCTAGAGAACACTGGTGAGAGAAGAGAACCAAACCTGCCTGATACAATTTTGAAACCAAATATATAGCTAGCTTCCCTTGTGTTCACAAAACGTTTCTTGTGCTTGAACTTGTAGGTGACTTTGTTCGGTCGAATGAGCTGCAGGAGGGTGATTTTATCGTGCTTTACTCGGATGTCAAGTCGGGCAAATATGTAATGTTCATACCCTTCCCGTTAATTCATTTCCATGAAATGATCTGTTTACAACCATATGCATGTTGCAAACTGACCAGTTGATCAGTAGCTGTCATTTTGATAGCGTTGATATATAATTATCACAATATATACTCTTCCATCCCAAATTATAAGGCGGATTATTATGTACTATGAGGTCAACGTTTTAAAATTTGATCTCTTGTATATATGTGCGTACGTATATGGATATTGTGCATATATTAATAGTAATAACATCGCATTCATCTTGCAAAATGTTACTCCCTCCGTCCCAAATTAAGTGACTCAACTTTGTAGAAGTTGAGTTACGAAGTTGTGTCACTTAACTCAACTTCGTTGAGTCACTTAATTTGGGACGGAGGGAGTACTAGTTTTATGTCATGCATATCTCAATATATATTCTTTATGCATGTTATGAGGTCAAAATCAAGCGTTGGAGACTGAAAAGTCAGATGTCTATGTCTTGTATTCTGTGAGGGATGGAGTATATAGGACTGTTTGTCTTTGGATATCTAATTAAGTATAGCAGAACTATCTTTGTACTTGTGCGTTTGAATTAACTGTGTATACATCAGCTAATCTCAGCCTTTCTGTGTACCACCAGCTGATACGCGGCGTGAAGGTAAGAGCGCAACAGGATCTAGCCAAGCACAAGAATGCCAGTCCAGAGAAAGGCGGGGCGTCCGACGTGAAGGCGGGCGGAGAAGACGGCGGCTGCAAGGAGAAGCCCCCCCACGGCGTCCGGCGATCTCGCCAGGAGGCCGCCTCCATGAACCAGATGGCGGTGAGCATCTGAAATGAGCAGGCTCGCCGTCCGATCCACCATTGAAGACTCAGTTAGCTAGCTCAAGTATACCAGTTGATGATGATCAAATCGATCTCTCGTTCTATGATCCGTGCTTCCGTGTACTGCTGTAGCCCTAGTTAGGGATGATGATACTAAAGTAGCTATCGGTCAGATGTGACGCTGAAGAATGCATGGTCCCTGCTGTTAAACCTGTATAAAGGCTGTAACCCTTCTGTACATGCATGAACATACCCTTATTCGTTGTGTGTTGTCCTCCTAACAAGCAAACTTTCCTAGTTAGTCATGCATTGCATAGTTTTTGAATGACACTGACTAGACCTAGAAATTAGGAGAGAAACAAGGAGTGTTATAGAGCAATTCTAGCAGAGCCGCCTTATTGGCCTCATAGCAATAATGAGCGGCATATGGACTATTTTGGCCTAAAAAGGGTAGTAAGTACTTACTCTAGTCATATGGCCTCGAGAGTTGCCATTTTTGGAGGAAGCTCCATATATACCCACCAGACGCTCACTTGGAAGGAAAGTCTACCTTCCTTCCAGCCTTTCGAGTGGCCATCTCCTTCGTGTGCCAATGGCGCACACGGCCAGACATGCATATCAGGAAGCATGCCAATTAATGGCAGCTATCATGTGCCTACTCCCCGCAATCTGCTATATTTTTTCGGCGTTCGCCGTATGCGGCTATAAAAAGACCGTCGCCATGGTTGAAAACCTTACAACCTTCACTTCCTTCCAACACAGCTGCCCGTAGCGACTTTCTCCCTTTCTGTCGCCATGCGCTTCCCCTAAAGTCGGAATGGGTGCCCCTTCTTGAAGGACAGGGAGAAGTGGAGCAGGAGGCCGCACACATCGCTGAGGAGGAGGATCACATATATGTGCTAGACGCGCGCAGGAGGATCCTGCCCTCGATGAGTGCCTAGATTGGAATATCACAAGACATTCCATTATTTGGGGTATGATCCCGTATGAGCAGGCGAGGTCTCGTCCACGCAGCTCATATAGGGCCTCATGTACTCCCTGTCGCCTCCCTGTTAAGCAGGCAAGGGATGCGTCCTATGCCGCCCACGCCTCGGTCATCCATCTCGGTCAAATCTTCAAGCATGTCGACGTCGGGAAGGCGTTGCGGCAAGCGACTACACCATGTGGCTCAATTACGAGAAGAAATATGAGGACTTGGGGGCGAAGAAGGAGTGCATCAGATGGTGCACATTCGACATGGACATGATGACATTCACCTAGTGGAATCGCGTCATATTGAATCTTCCCTTGTTAAAAAAGCCGTCCTGGATCTCGACGACGACGGAAAGAGACGAGATTAAGGATGGCAATTGGTAAGGGTATGGGATGGGTAGAGCAATACCATATTCATACCCGTGTAGTCAATGGATAAACAATTCTATCTATACCCATACCCATGGATATGAAACTTTACTTGTACCCATAACCAACGGGTACTCATACCCATTGGGTACCCAACGGGTAGATCAAATAGTACAGAAGTTATTCATAGTCTTATATTCATCTGTAGTAGCACATTTGACAGAAGTACAATGACCCCAACTCAATGACAATTATCTCAATTTAAATTGACAATTGGTGACAACTTTAACATAGGTTCACAAGCTCACGATACAACTTTAATGTAGGTACACTTGTGAAGCATAGGTAAAGTTCATATGTAAGTATAAATTGGTAGGGTATGGATATCTCTATGGGTAAGAGGCTATACCCGTGCCCTATCCATGACTTGACGGATAGGATACGAATACTAGCCATGGGTATAAAATTATGTATAGACCCTGCTCATGTGGGTATGATATCCATGGATACCTGTACCTACAGGTAAAATTGTCATCCTTCATGCAATGAGGATGAGGTAGCCATACCGTCCCACCGTTTGTGCATGGAGGATGACTCGTCTGATTACATATGCATGTGCCGTGTACACTGAATTCACCGTCATTGTGGTGAGGAGCAACTAGTGTTTCCCGAGGCGTATAGTCACCAGTTAGTTAGTAATTTTGTCGCCAATTTACTTTAATTTCTACCCCTATGTAACCATTTGTGATGTGATGTTATCTTAAAAATTAGTGTTTTAATCCCTGAAAGTGTGTACGTGGATTTTTTTAGTTGATGTAACAAAAAAAATAGAAGAAGATAAAAAGGAGAATATATGGATGTTGTAGCGACTCTGTGTTTGTGCATAATGACCACATCCCATATTCGAATGAAGCTCGCTTCATATCCCATATGGTGACCGACAATATATATGGCGACTTTGCTAGAGTTGCTCTTATGGCTGGATTTTTTTTTACTCCGACGCAAACTAAGGTTGCGTGCATGCAACTAGTAGTTGGTACCCTGTTTGGAGAAATATGAATTCCTTATTTGTAAAGAATGGATTTTACTAACTCAAAATGAAGTTGATGCCCTATTTGGAGAAATAAGAAATCCTTTTTTATGAGGGGTGGATTTCATCGACTCAAAATGGAGCATCAAACAATACAAACACAATGACCATGCATTCTTCTTTTTACAACATCAGTCTTGGAAAAAAATAGAACACAATCAATATCAACGCTAACACATGCAAAGAATCAAATAGCAAAGTCATACAAGACCAAACCAATTGCCTAGGCAAACGCAAAATAAAATAAAGAAGTTATTTGATGCCACAAGAAAAAACAAAAAAAAGTAAGATTTTCTATGAAATTTAGTACATATGATTCTTTAGAAAAAATTCTAAACGATTCAAACCCTCCAAAAATCCTATGGAGTTCCTTTGAACCAAAGGAGCCCTAAATTCCACTTTTCAGGGAATACCCATCTCCTAACCTTTGTGGTTGGATCTAGCGATGATAAATTTCACATGTCGTTTTGTTTTCTTCCCTTGGGCATCACTGTTGGAGAGATTTCTCATAGTACAGTTTCACCAACGATAGTGGTTGAAATTGATGTTCATATGTGTGTTATTCAATGTTGGCTGTGTGTATGTCTCGACTAATTTTTGACATTTCATTGATTGATATGCTAAGTGTACTTAGTATCATGTTGATGTGAATATTTTTTTTTATAATACCTCATAAATACATCAACTTTTGTGGCATTTTTAACCACCTGCACAAGTGTAATTATAGAAGGGCCACCTGTGTGAAATTGGCAACAACAAATATCACCTGCCCCGCGATGGCAAGTGCGGCATAACGCTTGCCGCCACAGCATGTGCCGGCAACATCGCCATTCCACAGGGACGGTGCACAATACGCACGCGGGGAGGCAATGAACAGTGTTGCTGCCATAGCCTGTGGCAGCAAGCGCCACGTGTCGTTTGCCGCACTTGCCGCCACAGGGCGGGGTCTTTTTTGACAGTTCCACTCCGAGATGGTCCTTATTGTGATTACACTCGCACACAGTGGCCTATATAATATCAAAAATTCAAATACTCCGGTGTCGAAAGAAATTTCCACGGACTGAACTGGCCCAAATGAGTGCACTTTGAAAAGCATTGACCTAGTAGATGGGTGTGGCCAGCCAGAATAGTTTAAACCCCGCCTATACCCCCTCAAAAAAAAAACCCCCGCCTATACTCGGCGACGGTGGCGGTGTTTGACCACTATCATCGCCCCGGCTGATTCCCGATGAATCCCGGCGGATTCCTCAGCTCAAAGCCTCAAACGGAACTCGCCAGTCTGTGCGTACGTACGCCTCCTGTCCCGGCCCCGGGGAGGGGGTCAGGGCAGGCCAGGCTGGCGGCGCCGAGGCGTCGCCATGTGCGGCGTCGCCGTGGAGGTGGAGGGACATGACGTTATGGTGCGCTCGGTTCCGACGGGCGGATATCATAAACTAGGCCACCCAGAGGGAATTTCATCATAAACAACGCTGGTTTATCGAGCCTACGTGCCCTGCTGGCCGCGGTGGGGATTTGCGATTGCGGCGTCTCTGGGCTCTCTGATGCGCCCCGGCGACCGGATGTGGGCCGGGATGCGCTTGTTTTCTTCTTCCCTTTCTTCTTTTTGTGTTGGGTGTCTTTAAATTTCTGAATAAAGAGGTCCTGATGAGGTGCGTCCGTGGAGGATAAGGCAATCATGAGCGGCGCGTTTCTGTGTGCGCGCGTACGTGGTTTTGTCCGGTATTGATGCATGGATGGAGGGGTGTTTCTGTGTTTGGTGGCGCTCGTCTGCGCCAAACAGATCGGATGCGGCGAAATGCGTATGTATGTGTGTGTATATTAAACCACTTCAGGATCTATTGGTGGTATTATTTCTATGTGCATTCGTTATCTTGGGAAATGGAGATTCGTGTTTCCATCAACGGGGATAATGTATGTGCACGTATGTACATACACATCGGACTCACGGAGCTAGCCAGGGCGTGAAAAACAATCCAAGGAAGAAGAGAAGCCACCCTCTGAAAATGGAGAGGAAGTTGCAAGCGAAGACAGTTAACGTGCCTTTTTGTTTTCGCGAGGGATGACGTATTTTTTATGCCCATTCGTCTGGTATCTTGGGAGATGGAGATTTATCCGTAGGTATCATATTCAAATACATGCATATAATGGACTCGCGGAGGTAGGGAGGAGATGAAACAAAATAACATGTCGAAGAAGAAGATAATGATGATGACGATGAGTAAACTATGAGTGGTGCAATTTTAGGCAAGGTCGCACTGATCGTTGAAGGTTAGCATGGTGTAAAAATGATTACATCGTACATTTAGAGAAAATTACAGTAAACCATTGCAACAACACATAAGACTCTAAATTATGACTAGAGCTCACATTTGAGCGACATTTTTCAAAGACAACTCATGTCCTCGAAACCTCCTGAGGCCCCCGCCTCGCCTTCGTTGGAGACATGGGCGTTGACCATCGATCATGTCTCCTCCTCCTCTCTTCTCCATCCCGGCCGCCGCTGAAGGACGCCGGAGGCAAAGCGCGCACGACTGACGGTTGTCGGTGTTAAAACCGGCGGATCTCGGGTAGGGGGCCCGAAACTGTGCGTCTAAGGCGGATGGTAACAGGAGGCGGGACACAACGTTTACCCAGGTTCAGGCCCTCTCGATGGAGGTAATACCCTACTTCCTGCTTGATTGATCTTCATGATATGAGTATTACAAGAGTTGATTTACCACGAGATCGGAGAGGCTAAACCCTAGAAGCTAGCCTACGGTATGATTGTTGTTGTCCTACGGACCAAACCCTCCGGTTTATATAAACACCAGAGGGGGCTAGGGTTACACAGAGTCGGTTACAAGGGAGGAGATCTATATATCCGAATTGCCAAGCTTGCCTTCCACGCAAAGGAGAGTCCCATCCGGACACGGGACGAAGTCTTCAATCTTGTATCTTCATAGTCCAACAGTCCGACCAAGGGATATAGTCCGGCTGTCCGAGGACCCCCTAATCCAGGACTCCCTCAGTAGCCCCTGGACCAGGCTTCAATGACGATGAGTCCGACGCGCAGATTGTCTTCGGCATTGCAAGGCGGATTCCTCCTTCGAATACTCCATAGAAGATTTTGAACACAAGGATAGTGTCCGGCTCTGCAAAACAAATTTCACATACCACCGTAGAGAGTATAATATTTCCAAAAATCTAATCTGCTGACAACTTTTCATAACGTGACATCATGCCATGGCCTCGGTGTAACGCCCCGAGACCGATGTGCCAGGTGTCGTCTAGTTATTCGCTGTTATTGCCTTGTCATTGCTTGCGTGTCATACATTGCATATCATGTCATCATGTGCATTTCATGTGCATACGTGTTCGTCTCATGCATCCAAGCATTTTCCCCGTTGTCCGTTTTGCATTCCGGCGCTCCGTTCTCCTCCGGTGGTCATTTTACCTTCTTCTCGTGTGTAGGGATTAAACATTCCCGGATTGGACCGAGACTTGTCAAGCGGCCTTGGTTTACTACCGGTAGACCGTCTGTCAAGTTTCGTACCATTTGGACTTCGTTTGATACTCCAACGGTTAACCGAGGGACCGAAAAGGCCTCGTGTGTGTTGCAGCCCAACACCCCTCCATTTTGGCCCAAAACCCACCTAAACCCTCTCCATCATCTCGGTCGTTCGATCACGATCGCGTGGCTGAAAACCGCACCTCATTTGGACTCTCCTAGCTCCATCTACCTATATATATATATATGTCATCTTCCCCAAAATTTCGCGGATGAACCCTAGCTCCTCCTACCTCGCGCCACCGGACAAATTTCTCCCACACCGGACATGTCCGCGTCGGCCTCCCCAGCCAACCACGTGCTGCCACCTCGCCGCCGCCGTCCTCTCTCTCCTCCCATCGCCGCCGCGGCCCCCGAAGCCCATCCGGGGCCCGCGCGGGCCCAGATCTCGCCGCCGCTCCCCCGCGGGTCGTCCCGCCCGAGCTCGCGGCTCGTCCCGCCGGCCGCCGAGTGCGCCGCGCCCGCGCCGTTCATCCCACGCGCCGGCCACCGCCGATGCGCCGCCGCCCGCCGCCAAGCCGCGCCGGCCACCTCCGTCGCCGGCGCATCGCCGGAGCGCTCCGCCACCCCGCGCCGCCATCCGGATCAGCGCCTCGCCGCCCGGGCTCGCCGAGCTCCGCCGCCGGAGCTCCTCCTCGCCGGCGTCGAGCTCGCCGGAGCCCCGCTCCGGTCAGATCCGAGGAGGGTGGATGAGATCCACCCATCCCTCCAACCAAACGGCGTCGTCCGTCCCGGATCCGCACCGTCCTGCACCACCTCATCCCACGTTGACTTTTCCCGCGGGGTAAAATTTCACGAAGTCCCTGAAATTTCCAGATTCAAATGCCCATGTTCATCGTGTCGTAACTTTGCATCCGTAGCTCCGATTCATGCATATAGCATATCTAAATGTTCGTCTCAGAGAGTACATCATTTCATCTCATTGCATCATTTTCATTTGAGTTCATCTTGATGCCCGAAATGCTGTTGGAAGAGTGCTATTTGAGATAGTTGCCAGATTTGCTGCTCCAATTAGATATTTGTCATTTTTGCCATGATTATTGTGTGCATGATATGCCCATGAGCTCTACATATGTTTTGTTCTATGCCTTGTCATCTTTCCAGAGGTGCAATTCATGTATTTTTGTGATGTGTGTGGTGACTAGCAAAAGCTTGCAAAGTGGAGCATTCGTTAATGCTGATTTCAGGGACTTAGCATTTCCACTAAGTCCTTGATCTGTTTATCTCAATATGCCATATGTTCATGTTGTTTCCTAGTGATCCATGCCTCTTTTGAGGATGATCAGTAAGGATGATTTGTTAATCTTGTAGTGCTTTATCCATTCATGTCTTTGTTTGCAATTATGGAGCACCCTAGCTTGAGTCAATCGAGCTCTACTTTTTCTATTTCGTGAATCTGGGCAGATTGTCTACTTGTTAGCAATTTTGCCGAGGATGTTGTAGTCGATCCGTGCATACTATGTTATTGTTCTTGCCATGTCTAACTTTTATTTTGTGTATTCTTGATGGGTGTATGCTTAGTTTTCCATGTCATGCTCTGTAGTGAGTGCATCGAGCTCGTAAACATGCCTACTTGATATCTGTTTTGCATGCTCCAGTTTTTCACTAAGTTTGTGATCTGATTATGTTTTTGCCATGTTCACATGCTTGCAATTATACTGTCTGATCCCTTTTGGCTCAAGGTCACTAAGGGACTTTTGTTAAGCTCTTTGAGTAGCTTCATGTCATGCTTTACCTTGCCATGTTAAGTTCCTGTAGCATATAGTTTTCATGCTCCAAAGTGTGCTACCTGATCTGAAATTCTAGGCTTGTGTTAATTTCACTAAGTCTGAAACCTGTTTACCAATTGCACTTTTGCCATGCTTGTTTGAACCTGTTAATGGATGAATTGGCCGTAGCTCAGTGCTAGTCTTTTGTTAAGCATCATGAATGGATCCCTGCCATGTATTTTGATGCCATGTTTGAGTGCTGTAGCATATCCATCTTGTTGCATCTAGTTGGCTACTTGCTGTAAAACACAGACCGGTGCCATATTTGAATTGCTTGCCATTCCCAAACCGTAACTCCGATTCCGGCGTTCTTTATATCGTTTTCAAGCGATTTCATCTCACCTTTCCAGTGGCACACTTGGATTTCCAAGTTGAGGCCAGGTTCATTCATCTCTTGTCAAATCATGCATATGCATCGCATACCGCATCCCGCATATCATATCATGTTCATGTGTTGGTTGTTTACTATGTTGTGTGCTTCTTTCCGGTGTTTGCTTCTTCGGGTTGGTTCCGGTAACGTCGCGTTTGTGAGGAACCGTTCGACTATGTCCGTTTGTCTTCTTCATGGACTCGTTCTTCTTCCTTGCGGGATTTCAGGCAAGATGATCATACCCTCGAAATCACTTCTATCTTTGCTTGCTAGTTGCTCGCTCTTTTGCTATGCCTATGCTGCGATACCTACCACTTGCTTATCATGCCTCCCATATTGTTGAACCAAGCCTCTAACCCACCTTGCCCTAGCAAACGTTGTTTGGCTATGTTACCGCTTTGCTCGGCCCCTCTTATAGCATTGTTAGTTGCAGGTGAAGATTGAAGTATGTTCCTTGTTGGAACATGGAGTTGTTGTTCCCTGTTGGAACATGTTTACTTGTTGGGATATCACTATATATCTTATTTAATTAATGCATCTATATACTTGGTAAAGGGTGGAAGGCTCGGCCTTATGCCTGGTGTTTTGTTACACTCTTGCCGCCCTAGTTTTCGTCATATCGGTGTTATGTTCCTAGATTTTGCGTTCCTTACGCGGTTGGGTAATAATGGGAACCCCTTGACAGTTCGCCTTGAGTAAAACTCTTCCAGCAATGCCCAACATTGGTTTTACCATTCGCCACCTAGCCTTTTCTTTCCCTTGGGGGTCGCGCGCCCAAGGGTCATCATTATTTTAAACCCCCGGGCCAGTGCTCCTCTGAGTGTTGGTCCAACTTGTTAGCCGCTGGTGGCCACTAGGGGCAACTCTGGGCTGGCCTACCGGAAGTTTGGACAATCCGGTGTGCCCTGAGAAAGAGATATGTGCAGCTCCTATCGGGATTTGTTGGCACATTCGGGCGGTGTTGCTAGTTTAGTTTTACCTTGTCGAAATGTCTTGTAACCGGGATTCCGAGTCTGATCGGGTCTTCCCGCTAGGAGGTCTATTCCTTCGTTAACCGTGAGAGCTTGTCATGGGCTAAGTTGGGACACCCCTACAGGGATTTGAACTTTCGAAAGCCGTGCCCGCGGTTATGGGCAGATGGGAATTTGTTAATGTCCGGTTGTAGAAAACCTGAAGTTGACCTTAATTAAAATGCATCAACCGTGTGTGTAACCGTGATGGTCTCTTCTCGGCGGGGTCCGGGAAGTGAACACGGTGTTGGAGTTATGCTTGACGTAGGTTGTTCTAGGATCACTTCTTGATCATAGTTTCTCGATCGTGCTTCGCCTTCTCTTCTCGCTCTCTTTTGCGTATGTTAGCCACCATATATGCTAGTCGCTTGTTGCAGCTCCATCTCATACCTTTTACCTTACCCATAAGCTTAAATAGTCTTGATCGCGAGGGTGCGAGATTGCTGAGTCCCCGTGGCTCACAGATACTTCCAAAACCAGCTTGCAGGTGCCGTTGAACCGTGCAGATGACGCAACCAAGCTCAGGAGGAGCTCGATGAAGATCTTGTCCTTGTGTTGTTTCGTTCTAGTTGATCAGTAGTGGAGCCCAGTTGGGGTTGATCGGGGGACCTTGTCGCTTTTGGGGTTCTTCTTTTATTTTGGTTCCGTAGTCGGACCTTGTGTGTATCTAGTTGATGTAATGCTTTATTCATGTAATTGTGTGAAGTGGCGATTGTAAGCCAACTATGTATCTTTTCCCTTATTGTATTACATGGGTTGTTTGCGAAGATTACCTCACTTGCGACATTGCTTTCAATGCGGTTATGCCTCTAAGTCGTGCTTCGACACGTGGGAGATATAGCCGCATCGAGGGCGTTACACCCGGTTATTATTCGAACCATTTTTCTCAACCGGCTACTGCACATATTGCGAGGCGGTTTTCTTGGCACGTCTCGTCGAAGCAGAGATCGTGTCCCCTTATCCCGGGATCCTCATCAATACGGGTGTGGGTAACCCAACCGCGCCATCGATCACGTCGCTTGGGGAATAAGCGAGTTTTACCAGGCAAGTGGGGAGGCACGCAGTTTCTTCTGCCCTTATAAAGGGGTAAGGGTTCCACCTTTTTACCCACGTCTTCTTCTCTCCTGCCCATCCATTCTTGCGCACTCGAGCTCCAGCGCCCAAGTTCGCATTTTCTCCGAAGAACCACTCCAAATATGTCCGGAGCGGGAAGCAAGTGGATGGCCTCTACCGTCCGGAAGGACATCAAGAAACTTCGGGAGGCCGGGTATCTAGCCCAGAAAATTGGCCACCGTCTCCCGACGGCGGGACAGATCGTCCCTACCCCGGAACCCCACGAAAGGGTCGTATTCCTCCCTCACTTTATCCGCGGGCTAGGGTTTCCCCTCCACCCATTTGTACGCGGCATCATGTATTATTATGGGATCGATTTTCATGATCTATCCCCCAATTCCTTCCTCAACATCTCGACATTCATTGTCGTGTGCGAGGCTTTTCTCCACATCCCGCCACACTTCGGCCTATGGCTGAAGATCTTTAATGTGAAGCCCAAGGTAGTGGGCGGTGAGCACGCTGAGTGCGGGGGCACTATGGTGAGCAAGATACCCAATGTCACATGGCCAACAGGTGCCTTCAATGATTCTGTCAGGGAGTGGCAACAAGAGTGGTTTTACATTACTGAGCCGCGCGGCGCGAAGTGGGCCGCTGCTCCCGAGTTCCGATCCGGAGCCCCTCTGCGGCTCACGTCCTGGCTCAAGAAGGGCCTGGACTGGTCTTCATCCGACGAACTGTTGGCGCTCCAGACGCGCGTCAAGGATATGGAAGACAAGAATATCGAACTTGTCAATGTAGTCCATGTGATGTTAGTCCGTCGGATCCTACCTTGTCAACACCGGACTTGCAATCTATGGGAATTCGATCCGGCCAAGCACCAGACCCTGCGAGAGCTCTTTGGCTCCTCGCACAAAGACATCTGGAAGGTGCTTTTTAAGCCCGGCAAATCATGGCCGGACTCAGCCGAGGACCGCGGGTACCAACTGTCCTGCCCTGCAAGCTCGGTAAGTTGCCATACGTTTTATTCACATAACTCAAGGGAAATGCTTAATGTGTTTTACACAACTCTCCTAGGGCTGGACGAAGAAGGCGGGGCGGATCCAATGTCCGGCCCCACTGCCTGAAGAACCGGCCGGCCCACTTCTGACAAAGATGTTGGACCCGACGCCTTACAAGGTGCCGGAGAAGAAGACCGAAAAGGAGGCCAAAAAGACCCAGGGCGGCCTTCGTCACCGTGCCCGACCCACCTCCGAAGAGGACGAGGAGGAGGAGGAAGACGAATCCCTAGCGGGAGGAAGAAAGAAGAGGACGGCCTCCATACACTTGGAGGCCGAGTCGCTTAAAAGGGGAAAAACTCTTCTTCCAAAAGAGTCCACTGCCGTCGCCGATAGCAGTCCGGCGTGGGATCCTAGGGCCCAACCCCTAGTGAACTCGTAAGTGTATAAAATCTGAACACGTTCATGTGTCCGGACCCATCATGGCATAATATTTTAACCTGGGCCATATTTTCTGTAGTCCGACGGGGTCCTGTTCCGAACAATCCTCGTCAGAGGACTTGCTAAGCTCGGATGCTATGGAAAGCGGGACGCCTCCGAAGGCCCCTCCCCCCAAATATGTGATCAACACCGAGGCTTCGTCCCAGAGGGACTCCGTCCAAGGAGGGGCAGAGAAAATCGTGAATGCGGCGCCTGGAGGTCAAACTTCAGGGGCCAGAGACATGGGGTAGAAAATCCCCACAGGAGTCGACGGCGGGGACCATCTTAAATTCGGCCCCCAGCCGGACACAGTTTCAGAGACCCATACGGCTCCGGAATCAAGCAGGCGGCCTTCCCCGGCTAGAGAGGGCGTCCCTGTTCCACCGGCAACCTCTGCCCAACCACAGGCGCCGGGTGCTTTATTGGCGGCGCTGAAGAGCGCCTCCATCATCGGTGAACACCGTGCTCTTATGGGTGCGGTGATTGAGAAGATCCAGTCCGCTGAAAATGGACTGAATGAAGTCTGCATCGATCTTATAAGAGGTTTTGAGGTATGTTTTATACGGTTTAGAGTGTCATAGTATGGATAGTAGTCCCTGATACACTGTCCGGTGAACAAAAGAACCGGACAGAGGATCAAATATATTTTTCGCAGGAAGACTCATTTGATGACATCTATCTCTCTTCTTTTGTAAGCAGGCGTCTGTAGCGGCTACTGCCGCTCATACCGTGGAGGTTTCCGGACTGAATCAAAGTCTGGAGCGGGCCGAAGCGGAGCTTGGCCTGATGAAAAGGCAGTTGGAAGATCAACAAGGTATGAACAAATCATGTTTGCTTTCAGTGCGAATGAATTTTCAGTATGATAGAATATGTGTCATGATTTTCGCCAGGGGTGATGACCGAAGTCGAGGCTCTGAAGAAGGTTGTTACTGAGGCCGAGGAAAAGGCAGCCGTAGAGCAGGCTCTTCGTGAGAAGCACGAGGCCAAGGTTGTGGAAGCTAAGCAAGAGCTCCAAGAGGCCATGAAAAAATGCGAGACCCTGGAGCAGAGTTTAACGGAGAAAGAATCCTAACTCACCAGGGCTCATCAGGCCGTGTGCGATGCCCAAGGCGCCCTGCAGGATATCCAAGAGGCGAGGGAGATCACGGCGGGTAAGGCCTTCTTCCATGTAAAGCAAGTATTTGAGGAGAAAATTATGCTTTATAATTTTAAGTTCGGATTTCTCCAGGGGTATTTGCGTAACTTCCTCGCAGCATATCGGATGCCGCCCAATTCTACCGAGCCGAAGAGGGGAATAATGTGGATAAGCTCTTCTGGCCGCAGTATCTGGCACCGAATTATCCGGTGCCTTTTACCGATCAACTAAAACTGCTGATCGAACTGCATAAGGCGGCCGAACTAGCCATGAAGGATTTGATTATCCGGCTATGGCCCGCCGAGGCGATTTCAGGTAGCTACTTCGGGCTCGTGAAGCGACTTGTTAGTGTCTGCCCTCGACTTGACGCATCAAGCGGTCGGTCTGTATAGAAGGTGCACGAATGGCCTTTGCCCGCACAAAGGTGCACTGGGGGAAGATGGATGCTGAGAAGCTGATGACCGAGGGACCGCCAGAGGGAAAGGAGCACACCAAGCCCGAATTGTATTATGAAAGTGTCCTGAAAAGATCCTGCCTTGCGGCAGAGCAATGCACCAAGGACATTATATTTCCATGAATATAGTCATGTTGTCCTTTGTAATGCGTGAACAAGGTCATTTCTATTATTTATTGCCTATTATAAAAGTTTACCCTCCTGCGTGGCCGTTTTATATATTAAATCTGAGAGTTGGCCAGTCGTCGACTTCTGCCCCCTCGTAAGAAATAGGGGGGGGGGGGTCGGGATAAACCTGATCACTCTTTACCCCAGTTTTGGGTCCTTTGAAGGAGGTGTTCAACACAGCGAACCAGGCAATCGGACTATAGGGCTTTATCATTCTCACTTAGCCATAGGAGCATTAGGAAGGTAGGCGCAGCCCCTGGTGTTTGGAAGACCGCATGAGGGGCCCTATAGGCACCTGATCGGAAGAAGAAGCGATCCATCGCACGCTACATTGGTTATGGCATTATGCGGGAGAAATCCTTAAAGATTTTACAACCTCTCGAACAGCTGACCAGCTCTCGCCGTATCATGACAGTCAGTTTTCGGCTTTCTCTACTGAGGTGCTTGATACGTCTCCAATGTATCTATAATTTTTGATTGCTCCATGCTATATTATCTACTGTTTTAGACATTATTGGGCTTTATTATCCACTTTTATATTATTTTTGGGACTAACCTATTAACAGGAGGCACAATCCAGAATTGCTGTTTTTTGCCTGTTTTAGGGTTTCGAAGAAAAGGAATATCAAACGGAGTCCAAACGGAATGAAACCTTCGGAAACGTGATTTTCTCATCAGATAAGACCCAGGAGACTTGGACCCTCCTTCAAGAAAGCCACGAGGCGGTCACGAGGGTGGAGGGCGCCCCCCCTAGGGCGCGCCCCCTGCCTCGTGGGCCCCTCGAAGCTCCACCGACGTACTTCTTTCTCCTATATATATCCACGTACCCCCAAACGATCGGGGACGGAGCCAAAAACCTAATTCCACCACCGCAACTTTCTGTATCCACGAGATCCCATCTTGGGGCCTGTTCCGGAGCTCCGCCGGAGGGGGCATCGATCACGGAGGGCTTCTACATCATCATCCAAGCCTCTCCAATGAAGTGTGAGTAGTTTACTTCAGACCTACGGGTCCATAGCTACTAGCTAGATGGCTTCTTCTCTCTTTTTGGATCTCAATACAATGTTCTCCCCCTCTCTCGTGGAGATCTATTCGATGTAATCTTCTTTTTGTGGTGTGTTTGTTGAGACCGATGAATTGTGGGTTTATGATCAAGTCTATCTATGAATAATATTTGAATCTTTTTTGAATTCTTTTATGTATGATTGGTTATCTTTGCAAGTCTCTTTGAATTATCAGTTCGGTTTGGCCTACTAGATTGGTTGTTCTTGCCATGGGAGAAGTGCTTAGCTTTGGGTTCGATCTTGCGGTGTCCTTACCCAGTGACAGAAGGGGCAGTAAGGCACGTATTGTATCGTTGCCATTGAGGATAACAAGATGGGATTTTTTTATCATATTGCATGAAACTATCCCTCTACATCATGTCATCTTGCTTAAGGCGTTACTCTATTTTTAACTTAATACTCTAGATGCATGCTCACCACCGTGCGTGAGTAATTCCATCGTAGGCTTGCTGGACGGTGATGGGTTGGATGGGATCTATCATGTAATTGAGTTAGTTTTGTTAGGGTTTAATCCCTAGTGTCCACTATGTTCTGAGATTGATATTGCTATGACTTTGCTATGCTTAATGCTTGTCACTAGGGCCTGAGTGCCATGATTTCAGATCTGAACCTATTATGTTTTCATCAATATCTGAGTGTTCTCGATCCTATCTTGCAAGTCTATAGTCACCTATTATGTGTTATGATCCGTTAACTCCGAAGTGACAATAATTGGGATACTTACCAGTGATGACCGTAGTTTGAGGAGTTCATGTATTCACTATGTGTTAAAGCTTTGTTCTGGTTCTCTATTAAAAGGAGGCCTTAATATCCCTTAGTTTCCGTAAGGACCCCGCTGCCACGGGAGGGTAGGACAAAAGATGTCATGCAAGTTCTTTTCCATAAGCACGTATGACTATATTCGGAATACATTCCTACATTATATCAATGAACTGGAGCTAGTTCTATGTCACCCTAGGTTATGAATGTTATATGATGAACCGCATCCGGCATAATTCTCCATCACTGATCCATTGCCTACGAGCTTTCCATATATTGTTCTCCGCTTATTTACTTTTCTGTTGCTATTGCTATCATCACTACAAAATACCAAAAACATTGCTTTTACTACCGTTACCTTTTGTTACCATTATCACTACTATCATATTACTTTGCTACTAAACACTTTGCTGCAGATATTAAGTTTCCAGGTGTGGTTGAATTGACAACTCAACTGCTAATACTTGAGAATATTCTTTGGCCCCCCTTGTGTCGAATCAACAAATTTGGGTTGAATACTCTACCCTCGAAAACTGTTGTGATCCCCTATACTTGTGGGTTATCAGTCGATGAGGATCAATGTTGCTATTTTGCCCTTTCATTTTCATTTTCATTTTCATTCGTCGACATAGCGTTGGTCTTCTAAGACTTTGCTATGTGTCGGCGTGATCGTGTGTGTGTGTGTGTGTGTGCTGGTATTGGCTCGTGCATCTTAGATATGCAGATGTCCGGTGTATACTTATTGTGTTTTGTATCTCCTTGATTTTCATCATGAGTTCATAAAATCGCCTTGGGGGGCTCTAAATTATGACATGGTAACTCTAATTTTCTAACTGTAACGATGCAAACAAATTCAATTTAGACATCACATGAGACTCTAAATTATGGCATCGTTCAGGGTTAGTATGTTTTCAAACTATATATTGGCTTATTGCCTATCCACTGCGACGGGTCGTACATATAATTTTTTTAGAGGGAGCATAGATATTCAAATAGGTATGATTGCTACCAGAAAAAATAGACTTTTGTTTCCGACTGGGTCAACACTTATTGCCTTAGGAAAGATACTATAATTATATTTGGTAAGCCAATAAGACATGGGTGAGGTTGAGATAATTTAAAAAACCCGGTGGGCGAATCAAAATGGGGAGGGGTTAACATACCAAAGCTCGGACGGATAAATGAGTGACACATGAACATTATTCTTTTATTTTAAATATAAGTAGGAGAGTTTGGGTTAGGATAGAGAGGGGATTCATGGTCCTATGAAAAATTCTTCACCAAACTTTAAGGGGTTGTCATGTTTTAGAAAAACTACATCCACTTAATCCTTAGAACTAAACAAGCAAGTTAGAACAGTATGGCAGCGGAATAAAGTAAATTGCAAAAAAGTAAAAAAAAAGTTGAGTTAATGAAATGTGAATAAGGGCCTCGATGACGTTTTTCAAGTGATTCGGATAATTGTTGATATCCTACTCCACGTAGATGGAGGCTTTGAACCAAATGGTTCTAGGATCACAAGGATCTCAATCGTGTCACTCACGACTCACCAAGCGGCCCACCAAGCGCAACTGTAGGGTTCGAATATTAACTAGAGGGGATTCCCAAAAAAATAGAGCGGGTGCATGAGTGATTTTAACACAAAAAATTGTTTTGAAAAAGCAAGTTCATCAAAGAAAAATAGACTAGCCAGAAACAACACAATGTAGTCTAAAGAAATACTAAGCAAATACCGTACTAATTTAAGTAAACATGCAACTAGTACATCTAAATCAGAGGAAAGAAGTACCCTAGATAGCATGATAATGCGATAGTAGTACAAGTAAACTAGCCTTACGAACAAGCAAACACACTTCAGAATGCAAAGGCTGAATACACAACAAAACGTGATGACATGCAGCGGAAACATACATTCGGCAAAGTCTTCAAAGAAGGGAGGAACCAATTTCTTGAGAGACGCAAAGTACACAATGTAAAGGGAGGGTGAACAAATTCGAACCGGTTTACTCGATGAAGACACGTGGTTTGTTTACCCTAGTTCAAGTTGTTGGCATAACTCTACATCTCGGTTGGAGTGGCTGAGTTGCAGCTCAGAAGACACAAAAATCTTCACCTTATTCTTTTTTAGCTAAGTTCAACAGAACCCGCCCAAAAACTTGTGGTAGATCTTGAGGTGATCTCCGGACCTTCACAAAATTGTTCTACAACAAGTCCACAAATTAGATGTTCTGAACGATGCCTAACCGTCTGGAAGATGCATAGTCTTCGAAAGTAATAGGATTTTGTTTAGCTTCGACACATTAATATCTTAACCATTTTTTTCATTAATCATTGAAAACCCACAAGAGGGCACTAGATGCACTTACAATCTCCCCCTTTTTTTATTGATGACAAAACTAGTTAAAGCTTAAACATGAATAAACAAAACTTGAGCATTTTGATTCAACGATATAGATACTAAGGCTTCCCTAAGACTTGCGGTATTTGAACAACTTACGTTTTAATGCAAATGCACATGGTAGGGAATGAGTGAGGAACTTCCCCTATATCCTAGAATCAGTGGTTGTGCATTGCGTGTAGATTTATCGTGAATATATGTTTGCATATTTTAAAAATTGTTTTGTATAATTTTTAAAATGTTTCAAACTGTATTTGAATCTTTTTAACACGTATTCAAAATGATAATCCAAAACATGTACTTAAAAATGCTAACCATGTATTTAAAAAATGTTATACATACATAAAAATGTTTTAGATGTATACCGAAAATATACAATTGGTATGAAAAAATAGACATCAAAACACATAGTAGAAACAATGTTAATCATTGTATAATATTAAAGGTGTATAAAATGTTGCTGATATATATGGAAAATTTACAACGAGTATTGAAATGTAGACATGTGTTGGCGTCTTCCCGCATCCGTGTCCGCACACTGATCCCCCTATCCATGGATGGATGCGGGAGTAAATCTGCGGGTTGCCGTTAGAGATGCCCTAAGGCTTCCCCTAAGAATTGTGGTATTTGAAAAACATACGTTTTAATGCAAATGAACGTGGTAGGAAATGAGTGAGGAACTTCCCCTATATCCTAGAATCAGTGGTTGTGCATTGTGTATAGATTTATCATGAATCTATGTTTGCATATTTTAAGAATTGCTTTGTTTAATTTTAAAAAATGTTTCAAAGTGTATTTGAAAAATGTTTAACACGTATTCAAAATGATAATCCAAAACATGTATTTGAAAAAAAATACTAATCATGTATATGAAAAATGTTATAGGTATATAAGAAATATTTTAGATGTGTATAAAAAGTATACAATTGGTATGAAAAACAGTAGACACCAAAACACATAGTCGAAACAATGTTAATCATTGTATAATGTTAAAGGTGCATAAAAAAATGTCGCTGATATATATGCAAAATTTATAATGTGTATTAAAATGTAGACATGTGTTGGAAAAACTGAAGAAAAAATCAAATAAAGAAATAAAGAAACCAAAAAAAGCAGAAGAAAACCGATAAATGAAACCACAAAGAAAAAAATAGAGGTCAGCACAGTAGCGTCGCACCAGAGGCGAGCCGGAGGTACGCCTCACAATAAGCGAGACATAACTCCCGCAAGAATTTCCAGTTCCCCGCTTAATATGTCGAACGGAAAACCCTATACGCCGCTCTCTACGTCGTAATGTCGACGCTTCGCGCAGGAATGCGGGAGCGAACGATGCAGTGGGCCGCCCCATTTACTAGCGAAGTTTTTCTTTTCTGTACAGTATTTCTACCGGTTTTGGAGCCTTCTAGAAGATTCATTAATCGGGTTTTTTCCTGGTGGTTTCTTCTTCTAGTTTTCTTGGTTTTTCTTTTTCTTTCCTTTTTATTTTTTCTGTTTCTTTTCTTTTTTTAAACTTCAAATTTTTCAAAAAAAATTCAGACTCTCAAAACTCTCAACTTTTTTCATATTTTGTATTCAAATTTTGTTCATGTGTTTTCAAAATTTTCAGAGTTTCAATTTTTTTTTCATATTTTTAAAATTTTGTTCACGTTTCCAAATATTGTTCAAAATTTGAAATGTGTTCATGTTTTCAATAATTGTTCATATTTTCTTTTAAAAATTGGACTTCCAATATTATTTCATGTTTTAAAAAATCACTTATTTCAGAAAATTTCTGAATTTTGATTTTTTTTCATTTTTTGCAATTTAAGTATTTTATTCATGTTTTTCAAAAAATTTAGTCATTCAGAATTTTTTTTATTTGTTCACGTGTTCAAAAATTGTTCACATTTTCTATAAAATTCGGACTCTTTTTTCTTGCCTTTCAAAAATTACTTACATTTAGAAAAATCAGATTTTATAGAAAATGTTCAGAATTGAAATATTTTTTTATTGTTTTCAAAATGTTCAATTTATCAAAAATTGTTCAGAATAACGAATTTTTTCAGATTCAAAATTTGATCACGGTTTTCAGGATGTGTTTGGAAATTCAGAAACTTAATGGAATTTTAGAAAGAAAAAAATCAATAGTTGTTCACATTTTTCAGAAATTGTTAGCGTTTGCCTAAAAATTGTCTGAATTTAAATAAATTGTTTGATAATTTTTGGAAAATATTTGTATTGCCGATAATGTTAGTTCATTAAATGTCGCGGTGCTTAGTAGTCACTGATGAGCACACCCAATATGTCAATGGTCGCGGGATTGAATCCCTGGTATTACGCTCATTTTCGGTGAATTTTCAATATGCACACTGACTATCGTACTAGCGAGCAAGTGGGCCGGCTCATTTTGGTGTAGGCAACGTTTCGGTTTTGGGAACCATCTAGAAGGTTCCAAGCTAGTTTTTACCAGTACGGGGAACCTTCTAGAAGGGCATAAACTGTTTCTCTTCTTTACTTGTTTTCAGTTTCATTTCTCTTATTCAATTTTCTGTTTCTTTTTTCCTTTTCTTATTCTGTTAAAAATATGTTCAAAAAATGCCCACTGTTTAAAATTTGTGTGGAAAATTTAAAAATATCATATTCTAAAAAATTGAAATTTGAACAAAAAATTTGAAATTTGAACAAAAAACCTGAAATTGGAGGAATGGCTCGTGTTTTTGGGAAATGTTCGTAAACTTTAAAACTATTCATGTTTCCAGAAAATCTTCAAATTTTTGGAAAATGTTCGTGTTTATAAAAATGTTCAAATTTTGAAAAGTGTTTCCAAATGGAAAAAAAGATTCATGGTTTCAAAAAATGTTAAAAATTTTGAATAGAATTTACATTTTCAAGAAAAATCAGCAGTTTCGAAAAAAGTGAAAGCTGAAAAAATATCACATATTAAAAAAATCGTTCACCACATTGGCCGGTTTGCTACAATGTCGGATTGCTGTAGAGCAAGGCAATCTACACTGACCGATTCCTGATTCGCTACATCGTCGAGCACGCCTATGGCGCTTATACCGAGGCATAGCTTGCGCTTGTGTTAGGCACCTCCCGAAATGGGTCGGCCAAGTGCGTGATAGGCCACATGCTACTGCCTCATATTATTCTTTTCTTTTTAGTATTTTGTTTTTTCTTTCTCTTTTAATTTTTTCTTTTGGGTGTTACCCAACCACTCTTATGAGAGAACAAGCGACCGCCAACTCATGAACCTTGGTTTACATGTATATCGTGATTTCATTGGGGATGTCAACTTGAGCAACAAAGCAATGTAGAGCGACGATAAGTGGGATGAGCACACAACAACATTCAAACGTAGAACAAGAAGCAACAACATATGTGACACTTACTACCTTGTTGCAGTGCATAATATCATTCAGGTTTTTGTGAGAAGACAACAAACACTAAGCACAACATCCAAGGGGGCGAGGGCAAATCCTAAACGGCGCCCATTGCGCCCCAAGCTGGGCCGGCCCATTTCTTCTTTTTTCTGTTAAAACTGCAATCAATCAAAAAAGCATGCGTGCGGTGGTTCGAACCTGGGATGTATCGATATTGACAGCAACGCAGTTACAACTAGGCAAAGAACGACTTGGTGTCTGCAAACCTCTTTTCCTTCTTTTACTGTTTGTCAAGGTCGCGATATTTTCCTCTTCTCCTTTTTCCTGCTTTTTTTCATTTTTCTTTTCTTATTCCTTTTTCTTTTTTTCGTAAATGTGCAATTTTTCATTCAAATTTGGTGAACCTATTCAAATTCAATGAACTTTTTATCAAAATCGATGAACTCTTTTTTCAAATTCGACGAACTTTTTTTCAAAATCAACGAACAATTTTCATACTCGATGAACTTTTTTCAAAGTTGATGAACTCTTTTTTCAAAACCGATGAACTTTCTTCCAAATCGATGAACTCTTTTTCAAAACCGATGATTTTTTTTAAACTTGCTGAGCTCTTTTTTCAAAACGATGAACTTTTTTCCAAATTGATGACCTCTTTTTCAAAATCGATGAACTTTTTTCAAAGTCATTGAACTCTTTTTTGAAAACCGATGAACTTTTTTCCAAATCGATGAACTCCTTTTCAAAATCAATGAAATCTTTTTCAAAGCCGATGAACTCTTTTTAAAGTCAACGAACTATTTTTTCAAAACCTATGAACTTTTTTCCAAATCGATGAACTCTTTTCAAAATTGATGAACTTTTTTCAAAGTCGATGAACTGTTTTTCAAAATAGATTTTTTTTTCAAAATCTATTAACTCTTTTCGAAACCGACCAACTCCTTTTCGAATTCGATGAACTTTTTTTGAAATATGATTTTTTTTAAGAACCAATGAACTTTTCTGTAATTCATGAACTTTTTCTCAAATGTTTTCAAATAATTTAAAATCAAAGCGCTACAGTAAACGTTTACATGTGTATTAAATTTCGCGGCTACAAATGTAGATTATATTTCGCCCTGGATTTGGTCAGTGGTCGGTTGCTGTTGGAGGGTGTGAGTTCGAGCCTCCAGGAGAACTACTTTTTGGGTGTTTTTTCGCGCAAATGAGGCCTATCCACTGGATTTTTGCTGGGCCGGCCCAGTCTCATCTTCTTCGAGCGTCCGGACGAGGTACCGGCGCTGAGAGCACCGGTTAGGAGCTCCCCCCCTTCAGGCCCCTCGCTCTCTGGCTGGCATCTAAGCGCTGAGAGGTGGGGGGCCTTGGATCTTCATGAGATTTGTGTTTTTGTTAGTGTCTAGAGAGAATCTTGGTATTTTTCAAATAAAGTTATTCTTCTTCTTTTTTTGACGCTGCGATGGAGATAGAGGTTTGTGTCATCACGGATCTAATTATTCGGATATGACGAATTTATGATATTGCAGCATGTTGTTTTTGTTTGTTTGATTCTTTGTGGTGTTGGAATCTTTCCTCGACACCGTGGTGAAATTCTTGTGATTCAACAACCAACATTTCTAAGGGTTCATCCCCGGTCCAAATACGTTTATCGCTCAAGACTTTTCATTTTTTGGATGATCGACTGAAAGGGACTTTTGAAACTTTTATTGATAATCAAGTCTGTGCGGGTGAAAGAGTGACAGTATCGCCACTTCAGTCTAACTGCAGCATCTTTACTGAACATTTGGGACTATTTCGTCTTGTAAAGATTAATACCACGAAGAAGATTGACCACTGGTAATAAGTACAACTGCACAAGGAAGCTGAAAGCATTCAGGTGTATAAATGATATATAAAAAGGCAATCTTTCCCATTTTTGTTTCGCCTGTGCTGTTTGTGATCGGATGTCCGTCCAGATCACAGCCAGGGTGTGTTGTAGAGCGGAGTGACCACAGTCTTGGTGTGCAGGTACTTTTCGAGGGCATCCGTGCCCATGTCCTTGCCGAAGCCGCTCATCTTGCAGCCGCCGAACGGGGCGTCGGGGTCGAAGGCGAAGTAGCAGTTAACCCAGACGACCCCGGACCTGACTGACCGCGACACGGTGTTCATGGTGTCGATGTTCTTGGTCACCACGCCGGCGGCCAGGCCGTACCGGGTGCTGTTGGCCTTCTGAATCACCTCCTCCACCGTCCTGAAGTAAAAAAAAAAAAACAGTGCACACCCAGTAGTTTCAGGCCGTCAGATCAGTTCCATCCGTGTGTCGACTCAACTGTCAGGCTGTAAATGTTGAGGCAGAGCAAATGTAAACGCCTACTTGAATTTCATGAGAGCCATCACGGGGCCGAAGATTTCCTCTTGCGCAATTGCCATGTCATCGGTGACGTCGGTGAAGATGGTGGGCTCGATGTAGTAACCCTTGTCGCTGCAGGGCTTCCCTCCGGTGAGGAGGGTGGCGCCTTCGCTCTTACCGACGTCGATGTACTTGAGCACCTTCTCGTATTGATCCTTGTCAACCTTTATAAGTGTTTGTTAGAGTTTTCTTCTCTGGAAAGCATATATATACAGATGCCGGCAGGTCGATGGATTAGTACCTGAGGGCCTTGATGTACGTTGGGGTTGAAAGGATCTCCGACCACCGATTTCTTGGCAAGCTCGACCGACTTCTTCACAAAGGCGTCGTAGATCCCTTCCTGCACGTATATGCGTGTGCCGGCGACGCAGATCTCGCCCTGTGATGTGACAGTAGCAGCAGAAACCGTGATTGCATGAGAGTTTGATCAAGCCTGTTGCTTGAGCCAGATGACACGGTGAGCACCAGGAGTACCTTGTTCATGTAGGTGGCCATGTTAACGAGGTTGACGGCCATGTCAACGTCGGCGTCGTCAAACACGATGACCGGGGACTTGCCCCCCAGCTCCAGCGAGACGGGCTTGAGGTTGCTCAAGGCCGCAGCCTGCATGACCAGCCGCCCGACCTCCGTGGATCCCGTGAAGCTGATCTTGTCGACGTCCATGTGAGAGGCGATGGCGGCACCGGCCGTGGGTCCAAATCCGGGCACGACGTTGAGGACGCCGTCGGGGATCCCGGCCTCCTTGGCGAGGTGGGCGTAGAAGAGCGCGGAGAGGGGCGTCTGCTCGGCGGGCTTGACGACCATGGTGCAGCCGGCGGCGAGCGCGGGGCTGACCTTGAAGAAGAACATGGTGGTGGGGTAGTTCCAGGGCACGATGTGGCCCACGACGCCGACGGGCTCCTTGAGCGTGTACCCGTGGAGCGGGCGCGTCATCTTGAGCGTCTCGCCGTGGATCTTGTCGGCGGCGCCGGCGTAGTACCGGAGCAGGTTGGCGCCTCCGGGGATGTCCATCATCTTGCCCATGAGGAAGAGCTTGCCGGCGTCCACCGTGTCCAGCGCCGCCAGCTCCTCCACGTGCTGGTCGACCAGGTCCGCGAACTTGTGCATGATCCGGGCCCTTGCCTGCACGCGCGCCAAATAATTAGATTTTTTTTAGATACGCCCAAAATGGCTATCAATGGGCCGAATCATATTGAGTTTACAGAGGCCTGTGTACGTACACAGCCGGGCATTCTTGGCCATGGGCCGTTGTCGAAGGCCTCGCGGGCGGCCTTCACGGCGAGGTCGATGTCGGCCTTGTCTCCCTCGGCGATCTTGGCGATCACCTCGCCGGTGCGTGGGTCCCGCGTCTCGAACGTCTTGCCTGTGTATGCATATAAACGTACGTGTTCAATTAATGAAACTAGTAGAGGCGCACGTGCAACGCACGTTAATATTTAGGTAATATATTAATTACACGTGGATATTAGGAATGCAATTATTCGTGTGTTAATCATGTTATTGGTGCAATATTTGGTATGATATTAATTGCACGTTAAACACGTTTAACGCTCACCATTGGAGCAGTCTAGGTCGTTGGATTGACTTAGTTCGATGGCCGAGATCAGTTGGATCTGCCTCTTTGGGTCTTTTTATATTGGTATAGATAAAATACAGTCAAGAAAAGCAAGGAAATGAAATCGCCAATGATTGGTCAGCTGGATGAATCACTGAAGTTTTTTTTTTTTGCGGGGCAAACGGGTATTTTATTCCTATTGTATAGTGTTACAGTCCGCTAACACAAAGCTTGAATCACTGAAGTTAACTAACTGCATTCTGCAAACTGAATTAATGGCAGGTCTATTTTTCTCAAACAAGTATTAAAAACACGCATATTCTTTGGGGCCGCGTGTATTATGTGATCCTAATACAGAGCTTCCATGTACTAGGCTAACAAAGTACTAATAGTCAGTACATACTACTACCGTTGAACTGCAGAAACCATGCAAAAAAAAAACTGCAGAAATGTCTTACATTACGTTACAGAGGGAATATGTTATTGCTAAAGGTGTCAATTATTTATCTTCACCGTATAGTTAATTGCAAGAAGGAAAGTTTGTAGTTTGACATTTATGTATGTGTAATAGTGCTACTGTTTAATATGACCATTGTGTGTCTGGTAGTTTACACGGTGAAACTGTAGAAGCTTCGACCAAGTTTGAAGGAGAATGCCGGTACTGACAGGACATGGAGTTTTTGAACCCGAACTCACAGTAAAATCCTAAAAAATAGCAAAAGAAAAAACTGTTTTTTTGCGACAAACATTGATGCTCCGAAAAAGACTATTGTTGGAAGCATTTTGGAGCATCGGTTTTGTATTTTTTTTGTCCGGACCTCCACAAATGTCTTTTCAAAAAACAGATTTGCACGCAGTTAAAACATTCATCAATGTTTGTCACAAAAATATTTCAGAATTGTTTTAATTTGTTTACCATTTTTTGGATTTTACTGATCATTCGAGAGCATGTGAGCTCGGGATCAAGAGAGCACTTCCGGGTACCATAATTGTTGGAAATGTTTCTAATGTAAGGTATTTGCTTGTCTCTCCCATACGTTTTACACCACTGCATTCATTAAGATGTGTTCTTCCCTCTTTCTGTTTGAAATTTGAAAAACTGTTTTGCACTATGAAACATTTCATATTATTTGTGTTCTTGTTCTCTTCCGTAATGCCATATTCGACTGATTTAAGATAGGAAGATATGTGTGTTGCACTTGCTCATAAATTGGTTAAAGTAATGGAATAGAAATGGCACAACTTCAGAGCTGGCTGGGAGTCTACATACATGGGGAAAAAAAAAGACGTTCCAATGCTACATGATCTAAACATTTAATGAAACATTCTGTTTGTGCTGTTCTGGTTATCTACATGATTTATCTATTCCATTATGCAACTGCAACATGCGGAGCCAGAAATAATAGAAAAGGAGGGCCGAGCGCCATTGAAGCAGACCGGGGAGGGCCAAAGCATAGAAAAATAGTTTTTTAGCACAAATTTTTTACTGATTATGCACGTCGTTATTAGTCGGGTGAAAGCACCGGTAATTTGTATTTGTGGTCTTACACCACGATAATGATGGCGAAGTTAGTCCTATCCCACCATAAAAAAAGATGTGGTGACATGGCTCGAGTCACGCCCGTAGGTGTAACCATCAAATAATTCCGTCGGAGCAACAACATGGTTACAAAAAGCAAGCGATCGACTCGAGGGCGGGACAGCGCAAGCAACAAAGATGAGGACGGGCGCAGAGGAGAAATGGGGCCGGCATCGATGGGGGGCCGGCATGCACACGCATGACGAAAGTTACTCGTCGGATCGGACACGCTCGACGATACCCCGAATTGATCGGGCGTCCATCTGTCGTAATCTCGTTGATCATGCATACACTAGTCCCTGGCCGCTGTACGCGTGTGCCTACCTCACCACGGTCACGGTGCTTCTCCGCCGTCTTGGCGCCGCTGCATTCTCGTCGGCCGGGGGCGCACGTCTTTTACCTACCTATCCATCCAAGAAGATCTACGCTGCGAGCTCGGCCACACGCTGCTCATCCTTCCCGCTTGCCGCCCGCTCGCCCGCCCTGCTCCACGCCTACCGTCGCGCCGTCGTCCTCGCCATGTGCCGCTGCCGCCTCTCTTTCATCTCTCGAGCTTTCTCTCAGTATCTCGCGCAGAGACAGAGAGCAAGCCCAGCACGCAGTGCCTCGCGCCTCCCGCGAGCGGCGGGGGCGGCGCCTCCTCTCCGACGCGCTCGTACTCCCTACCGCCGGCCGGCCGCCCTCCAGGGTGCAGGCGCGCACGCGCTCGTCTACGCGGGTGGCCTCCTCTGCCTCGGGCGCCCAGCTCTGCCTCCCCTGCTCCGGAGCTGCCGCGTCGGTACCATCTAGCGCCGGTGCGAGCGTCCCGGATGGGGCGGCGACCAGGGAGGTCACCGATTCCCCGATATTACAGGGGAGTTCGGGCTCCAGATCGGAGAGGCCGGTAAAACGGCGAGGAAATCGGAGCGCTGCTAACAGAATTCTTTCACCTTTCTCCCCTAAGACATCGACCGGCGGAGGGAGTCGGGGTGCTGCTGCTGGACTCGCCCTCGCCCTCGCCTACGTGACCGCCGCGGGAAAAGAAAGGGAAGCTGTGCGTACCGGAAGCCGCGTCGACGAACTGGCCATTGATGAAGAGCTTGGTGAACTTGATGTCCAGCTCCGGCACCTCGAACCCCTTGCCGCCGTTCGCTGCCGCCATCGCCGTCGCCCCGTTCCGTTCGGTTCGTCCCTTCCCTTGGCCTCGGTGGAGAGAATGAGCGAGTGAGGACTCTTGTGTTTGTGTGCGCTACGGTGGAACGGGGTTTGGCCGTTTTAAAGCAGAAAAGGGGGGAGGGGAGGGAAACGAAGTGGCAAAGAGCCAGATATGGCAGACTTGTTGACCGTGGACTCTGTGTGTGTGTGTGTGTGTGTGTTTAGGTTGACTCTGGGTGTGTGTGTGTACGAGCCACGGGTGTATATGTTTCCTCTTCTCCTCGAATTATTCTCTTCTCTTTATTACACGATTATAATGGTTGATCGCAGGAGATTCTTGCAGGCTCTCACCAAAAAGATTTTTGCCTCGCTTCTATATCTATATCTATCTCTATCTCTATATCTATCTATCTATCTATATCAATTCATATCTATACCAACTAATAAAGGGAGGTGGAATTATTGCTCCTGCTGGTTAATTCCAACCTCACTGTAGTAGTACATAAAAATCCACCAATCTACATACGTCAGCGGGTAGACAATTAACATGCCCTATTGTAAATAAAAAGCTAGGTGTGGGATTATATAAGCGCCTAAAGATAAACATAATGAGGCCACACCATGAACAAGGAAAAATAATACGGCGGCCAGCTTACACAACATCCATTCCTATCGGACGCGGCCTGGTGGGGGGGGCGCTTGTTTGGCTATCTACAAGGGCAAGCCACAAAGCAAAGACAACTTGTGGCCAGCGTGCAGGAGAAGGCAACCAACTTTTTGCATGATTTCTCTTGTGTTTGGAATTTTTTTGCATGGAAATTAGTTTCCATGAAAGGAATTATTTTACCATTTGGTCTTCTTTTAAACGGATATCATTTGGTCTTTAGATACATACTCCCTCCATTCCAAAATATAGTGCACCCGCACTTTTCGAGGTCCAACTTTGACCATAAATTTAACCAACGAGACCAACTGTGGCGGGAGAACAAATTATATAATTGAAAACTTCTTTCGAATACGAATTCACTGATATAATTTTTGCTCCCACCACAATCGGTCTTGATAGTTAAATTTACGGTCAAAGTTGAAGCACAGAGATAGAGGAAGCACTATATTGTGAAATGGAGGGAAGGAGTACATAGAGTATAGGTCGCAGAGTCTTCGTATTTAGGGAAGTAGCAAAACTAGTAGATTTAAATTCTAAATTTCACTTTGGCAAGAAAAAAACATTTTCAAAATTTAAATAATCTAGGCATGCCATTGTTGATCATGGACATTTATATTGCGAAAAAGTCTAATTTATGTTGCGAATGATTGAACAATAAAAAATTGTGTTACGAAGAAAAAAGGGCACACACGAAGGACGGCTGTGCTATGAGCTCGTGATATTTTTTTCCTTCCATTGCAACGCATGTGCATGTTTGCTAGTTATAAGTAAAACATGAACCACAAGTACATGCTGGAACGATGATACATGGTGATGAGGAAGCCTTTAAAGGAGAACATAGAAAAACAAACGACATAGGTAGAACAACGACGCGGCCGAGCAAGAATACAAGAGGACCTAAATACTACACCACAACACGACCAACGACACTTGTGTTCCACTATCACACCCTTAAGAGAGAAACGGTGAAAAGTGTTGCCGTCGTCACGTCTAAGGAATGGATAAAGGTTTTTACCTAAAACTATCTTAGGGGAAGGGAAACTGCGACAACGTCCCCAAGAGGAGAGCGGCACCCATTGGCATTGTCACCGTCAGCACCTAAGTGGAAAGCTTTCCCTTGGTTGCATCCTTGTGCCATGAAGGAGCATCACATTCATCTGCCACACTAAAGTCGGGACCTCCAGAACTAGATTTTGTTGAAAATATGCCCTGTAGGCAATTATATTGTATTATTATATTTCCATATTCATAATTAAGTGTTTATATTTCATGCTATAACTGATATGATCCTGGAATATGCGATTCAGTGGAAAACTCATATGCATCTGTGGAATGATAAACGGTAAAATAGAAGGTTGAAAGTGCAACTATCCCTAGGTGGTTTTGGTAATTCATAACAACATATAGCTCATTAAGCTAATGCTATTCCAAGATGATTATTTCAGGAAAGCTCAATGATTGGCATGGCATGGATGGTGAAAGTGGAACCCTCAAAATGCTAAGGACAAAGGATTGGCTCTAGCTCATATGCTCAAGACTCTTCATTTTACATTTTAGTGATCCAAGATCACATTGAGTCCATAGGAAAAGCCAATACTATCAAGGGGGGATGAGGTGTGGCTTAATGAGCCTCTTGCTTCATGTGCTTAATGATATGCTCCAAAATCCTCAGCTACTTTCCCATATCCACATTTGACCTAAACCCAAAGCCAAACTCGGCCCTACCGATTCTTTCAACCCGGCGCCACCGAGTTTCACTTGTCATAGCCATTGCCAAACCCTAAGCAAATCGGTTCTACCGATAGGGATATCGGTCTCGCCGAGATGGGATTGCAATTTCTCTGTTTCCTTTTCGTAACTTTTCGGTCACACCGAAAGAGCGGATCGGTCACACCGAGATTGCAATACAAACTCTCTGTTTCCTTTTTGTAACATTTCGGTCTCACCGAAAGAGCAAATCGGTCCCACCGAGTTTACCTGACCAACTCTCTGGTTAGCTTATTACCAAATCGGTCTCACCGAGTTTGTGTAATCGGTCTCACCGAGATTACGTTATGCCCTAACCCTAACCATATCGGTCCTATCGAGTTGCATGTCAGTCCCACCGAAAATCTCCAACGGTCACTAGGTTTACTATTTCGGTCCGACCGAGTTTGTTGATTCGGTCCCACCAAGATTGGTAAATTGTGTGTAACGGTTGGATTTTGTGTGGAGGCCATATATACCCCTCCACCTCCTCTTCACTTGTGGAGACAGCCATCAGAACACATCTACACTTCCAACTCATATGTTCTGAGGGAGAACCACCTACTCATGTGTTGAGGCCAAGATATTCCATTCCTACCATATGAATCTTGATCTTTAGCCTTCCCCAAGTTGCTTTCCACTCAAATCTTCTTTCCACCAAATCCAAATCCTGTGAGAGAGAGTTGAGTGTTGGGGAGACTATCATTTGAAGCACAAGAGCAAGGAGTTCATCATCAACACACCATTTGTTACTTCTTGGAGAGTGGTGTCTCCTAGATTGGCTAGGTGTCACTTGGGAGCCTCCGACAAGATTGTGGAGTTGAACCAAGGAGTTTGTAAGGGCAAGGAGATCGCCTACTTCGTGAAGATCTACCGCTAGTGAGGCAAGTCCTTCATGGGCGATGGCCATGGTGGGATAGACAAGGTTGCTTCTTCGTGGACCCTTCGTGGGTGGAGCCCTCCGTGGACTCGCGCAACCGTTACCCTTCGTGGGTTGAAGTCTCCATCAACGTGGATGTAGGATAGCACCACCTATCCGAACCACGGGAAAAACATCCGTGTCTCCAATTGCGTTTGAATTCTCCAAACCCTTCCCTTTACATTCTTGTAAGTTGCATGCTTTACTTTCCGCTGCCAATATACTCTTTGCATGCTTGCTTGAATTGTGTGATGATTGCTTGACTTGTCCTAAAATAGCTAAAATCTGCCAAGAACTAAAATTGGGAAAAGGTTAAGTTTTTATTTGGTCAAGTAGTCTAATCACCCCCCCCCCCCCTCTAGACATACTTTTGATCCTACAAGTGGTATCAGAGCCTTGGTCTCAATTTGCTTTGATTTCCATAGCTTTTGGTGGTCATAGCCTTGGTTTCACAATCTAGGAGAGTATGGCGTCTAGCGAGGGAAATTATCACCGTAGAGGTCCTTACTTTGATGGTACTAATTTTGCTAGTTGGAAGCATAAAATGAAAATGCATATTCTTGGACATAACCCCGCCGTTTGGGCTATTGTGTGTGTTGGTTTGCAAGGTGACTTCTTTGATGGGAGAGAACCAAACCGTGAAGCTACCGCGGATGAGTTGAAGATGTTGCAATATAATGCTCAAGCTTGTGATATTCTCTTCAACAGATTGTGCCCCGAAAAATTCAACAAAATCAGCCGTCTTGAGAATGCAAAGGAAATTTGGGACACTTTGATTAATATGCACGAAGGTACCGACTCCGTCAAGGAATCCAAATTGGATGTGCTTCAAAGTCAACTTGACAAGTTCAAAATGAAGGATGGTGAAGGTGTCGCTGAAATGTACTCCAGGCTTGCTCTCATCACAAATGAGATTGCCGGCTTAGGAAGTGAAGAGATGACCGATAGATTGATCATCAAGAAGATTCTAAGAGCCTTGGATGGAAAATATGATACCGTGTGCACATTGATCCAAATGATGCCCAATTACAAAGATCTCAAGCCAACGGAGGTAATTGGAAGAATTGTTGCTCATGATATGTGGCTTAAGTATAAAGAGGAACTTCACAACAAATCAAGTGGTGCCTACAAAGCCTCATGTGAAGCCCCTACATCAGCAAGTGAGAAACAAAACTTCAATGAAGAATTGAGCTTAATGGTGAAAAACTTCAGCAAGTTCTACAAGAGTAGAAGCAAAGATGGAAGCTCCAAGTCAAGGTCCTACAATGACAAAAGATCTTCTAGTCGAGAGCGAAACTGCTACAGTTGTGGAAGACCCGGACACTATTCCAATGAGTGTACGGCTCCCTACAAGAGAAGAGAAGACTCTCCAAAAAGAAGAAGCAAAAGAGAAGAATCACCACCAAGAGAGAGAAGGAGTAGAGATGATCGTTATGAACGAAGGCACTCACGGAGAAGCAAGGATTCGGAAAGGAAGGAAAAGTCATCAAGGAGCTACACAAAACGAAGACATCAAGCTCATGTTGGTGAATGGGTATCTGACTCTGACTCCGACAGCCACTCCGAGAGAAGTTATCACTCCGATTCCGAATATACTCAAGATGAAGGTGTTGCCGGTCTAGCACTTGTGTCAACCAACTCCTACGATATATTTGACTCACCAAATGAAGGAATTGGAAGATGCTTCATGGCCAAAGGTCCTAAGGTAACACACCCCGAGTATGTTGATTTTAATAGTGATGAAGATGACTTGTTAGGTGATGATGATTTACTTGTTGACAACTCTAGTGATGAATACTATGATGAAACGTCAATTAATCATGCTAATCAAGATAAAATGAATGACAATGATAAGGAGAAGATTGAGGCTCTAACTAAAGAACTAAACACTCTTAAGTTAGCTCATGAAACTATCTTCGAAGATCATCGAGAACTTTTAAGAGCTCATGAGAAGTTACGCTTTGAAAAGCTCAATCTTGAGCAAGAGCATGAGTTTTTAAAGGCAATCAATGATGATCTCCGCAAGAAAAGTTCTTCTTACATTGCCAAGCGTTTACTCTTATCCACTTACATGCCTCAAGTCAAGTCTAGTAATAAGAACAAGAAAGATTCTTCCTCTAGTAGTAACAATGATCATGCTAAATCCAATATTGTTGCTTCTAGTAGTTCTCTTGATTCCACTAATGATTCTCTTAGCCAAGTTACACTTGAGCAAGAAAATAGCTTATTGAAGGGAATTATAGAGAAAGGAGTGTACAAAAGCCTTGCCGGGAGTAAGCAATTCGAGGAAATTGTGCGCAAGCAAGGAAGGCACCGGAAGAATCAAGGTGTTGGTTTTGAACGAAAGTTCAATGCCAATGGAGTTGAGTGGGAAGAAGATCAATACCCCAAGACAAAGTTTGTTCCTCAACAAGATAAGTATTCTACTTCCTTTAAGGGGACACAAGCTCAAGATGATCTTCCACCACAAGACTACAGGCAAAAAGGCAAGGACAAGCTTCAAGAGGAAATTGATGCATTTGAAGAAGCTCCTAAGACCTTAGTAAAGTGGATTCCCAAGACCACTTCAAGTTCCACTTCATCAAGTACGACTACAACTCCAAGTATTCCCATCAAGATGGTGTGGATCCAAAAGAAGAAGAACTAGAAAGTTCTTGAGGGTGACTCCGCCAACATACTTCACTCTTATCATTTTTGGCAAGAATAAGTGCAATCAACTTCCACATCTTGCACTAGTTCAAGGAGTCACAAACCCTCTTGTTGGTAAGACAAGGGACAAGGTAACCTAAAAGTTTTCATGGACATCATCTTTTGTGTGCATCACTCTATGTCTATGGATATCCTTGTTTGTTCCTTGTGGGACTAACCCATGTAGGTATTGAAAGTGCAATTCACTCAAATGGATAGCTCCAAGTGATCTACATCAACATTGAGCATCCACATCTTCAACATCTACATGAAGTCATCATCGACAAAACCCAAGGTTAGTTCATCCCTCTTAGGGGGGATATCACATCTAGGGGGAGCTTTACTCTAAGACTTGAGCTAAAGCAACTCTAAAGATGTGAACACAACAATGCTTTATGTAAAAGTGGTAACCCCACTTGAGCTTAAACGATGAGTATGACCTATGATCAAGTGTTCTCACTTGACTCCTAAGTCAATATACTCATATATAGATGACCTAGTCATCGCCAATTGCTTGATAGATGCTAGAATTGGTTGTGCATACTTTGTCACATATTTCAATTGCCATTTTATTGTGTGAGCATGTTGGTTGCATATTTTACTCATTCAAGGACATCCACTTGTTGTTTTGATTGTTTGGTTTTATTTCCTTTTGCCAAGTGGATGGACAAGAATGCCTAAGAACCTCCTCTAGCTATCTATGCTTTTCTCGTCTCAAACTCTATTCATGCTACATCACAAAATTTGATCAAGTCAGATTCGAACCACTCTGTGTGAGGAGCACTCAGAGTCCCCGATTCATCATAGACTTAAACTTCCAAAACCTCTTTGTGATTCTCGGTCTGACCGATATCCTACTTTCGGTCCTACCGAGATCATTAAGTTGCTCTGAATTTTCGATCTCGGTGCAACCGATTTGAACCATTCAGTCACACCGAGTTGCAATAACTGTATACAGTTTTGCATCTCGGTGCCACTGAGTTGTTCCACTCGGTCACACCGACAGGGTCGGGCTATATATAGGCACGGGAAAAAATTTGGAAATTTCTCCGAACCCCTTTGCCCGCGTGATAGCTCGCTCTGCCAACGTGGTCTGCGGATCGTCTCCTCGCCGCCAGCCGCCTCCAGTCGCTGGTCTCCATCGCCGTCAACGGAATTCAACCCCGCCGCCGTAGCGAGTCTCCGCCGAACTAGGGTATGGACTCGATCTTTGTGCTATCCCCAATCTGATTCCTAGCACATTGTGATCTTATTGTTTCTAGCCACGATTGAAACACTCCTATCCAGTCAATGCGCTCGTAGAATAGGATTGATTCGAAAATTTTAGGGTTAGGTTTCCGGCGAAACCATCTCGGACCCACCGAGTTGAAAACCTCGGTCCCACCGATTTGGCTCATGCCATTGCACAAGTGAGACTCGGTCTGACCGAGAATTACTTATCGGTGTGACCGATTTTGGAACTTTGTGAAACCCTAGCAGTCTCGGTGCCACCGAACTGTGACTCGGTCTAACCGAGTTCACTAGTTTAGGTTCCAAAACTGCTTCGGTATCACCGAGTTTAAAAATCGGTAGATCCGAAATGATTTCTGTGGGAAACTAAAACTAAGATTTTGAATCATTTTTTTGCAAAAATCTCTGCATTTTGTGATGCTCATCTATTCTACCTCATCTATAAACTCTTCACAGGGTCAGCAGTCAGCTTGTTCATCATGTCAGATCAGAGTGACAGCTAGAATGTGTCAGAACAGCAAGTGCACATGAGTGAGGGCACTAGTCCCTCCAGTTCCTCAGATGGAGGCAGCAGGAGCACCCCTAGCAATTTGCCAAAAGCTGCCACCAGACAAAGGAAGAAGAGAACCTCAGACTCAGAGGATGAAGACTATGTGGTAGAGGAATAGGAAGCCACATCAAAGAAAGTAGTGCTCAAGAAAGAGTATGGCTCAGCACAGAGCACAAAGCCAGGCTTGAAAGTCAAAAGGCCAGCAGGTAGGAAGCCTATGCCAAAGGCCAGAGCTTCAACTCAGATTCCTGAAAAGCCTGAACCCAAAGAGGCTGCTGCATAAGGGAAGAAGAGGAAGGAGAGGATCAAAAAGACCACTGCTAGAGTGCTTGGGAGATCCTCAATCATGAGAGATTCTGAAGAGGAAGAAGAAGAAGAGGTTGCTGCACCAGCACCCAAGGCACAAAAGCTGATGGGTGATGCTATAAGATCAGGGGCTACTGCATCCAAGCCCAAGGAAGCACCCAAGGCTGCATCAAAGGTCAAGTCAGCACCAAAGAGGAATACAAGGAGCATACCTGCAACTGAGAAGAACAAGGCCCCAGTGCCTGAAGCTGCTGAAGATGATGATGAAGGACAAGTTCTGAGAAAACTCAAGCCCAAGATTCCAGACCACAATGATGCTCATCCTGTGGCTGAGAACATGAAAATCAGGAGAGATTCAGGGCTCAGGAAGTGGAGAGAAGCAGATCCATATGCTTCAAGGAGAAGAACTGCTGTTGATTACAGGTTTCACACCAAGGAACAGCAAGATTTTTATGAGACAGTGCTGCTAGATAAGAAGCCCATAGTGTGTAACATGAGGTGGGTCGACTGGAAGTACATGAAGGAAAATGAGGAACACTACCTTGGTGTGTATGAAAGCTTCAGTGCTTGTGGAGTTGCAGACGTTGTTGGGCAGAAGCTCACAAAGTGGAACGAGGAGCTCATTATGCAATTCTACTCCACAGCACACTTCTATCCAGATGGTAGGATAACATGGATGTCTGAAGGTACAAGGTACCAATCAAGTGTTGAGGAATGGGCAAAGTTGATCAATGCCCCAGAGGAAAATGAAGATGACTTGGATGTCTATGCCAAGAAAAAGATGGATCATAACTCAATGGCAAATATGTACAAGGAAATTCCTGAAGATGCTCTTGACACTCACCAGCTTGGGTCCGTAAAACACTTGTTGTCAGGACTGCCAACGATCAACTGGATCCTTAGGCACACACTCTTGCCAAAGTCTGGAGATCACAGAATGATCAGAGGCCATGCAATTAACTTGCTACACATATTTGATGTGCCTCGGAAATTCAAGGTCATGAGCCTCATAGTAAAGACTATCAAGAGGACTGCAGCAGATCAGAAGAGGAGCTGTGGATATGCCCCACAAATTCAGGAGTTAATTAACTCAAAGATGGGCACAGGCACATACCTGCTGGACAAGGAACACCTGCCCATCCATCCAGACTTTGAGGACAATCAAGTTGTCATGAATGAGAATGAACCATCTGTTGGAAATATGCCCTAGATGCAATAAGAAATTGATTATTATTATATTTCCTTGTTCATGATAATCGTTTATTATCCATGCTAGAATTGTATTGATAGGAAACTCAGATACATGTGTGGATACATAGACAACACCATGTCCCTAGTAAGCCTCTAGTTGACTAGCTCGGTGATCAATAGATGGTTATGGTTTCCTGACCATGGACATTGGATGTCGTTGATAACGGGATCACATCATTAGGAGAATGATGTGATGGACAAGACCCAATCCTAAGCCTAGCACAAGATCATGTAGTTCGTATGCTAAAGCTTTTCTAATGTACAGTATCATTTCCTTAGACCATGAGATTGTGCAACTCCCGGATACCGTAGGAGTGCTTTGGGTGTGCCAAACGTCACAACATAACTTGGTGGCTATAAAGGTACACTACAGGTATCTCCGAAAGTGTCTGTTGGGTTGGCACGAATCGAGACTGGGATTTGTCACTCCGTGTAAACGGAGAGGTATCTCTGGGCCCACTCGGTAGGACATCATCATAATGTGCACAATGTGATCAAGGAGTTGATCACGGGATGATGTGTTACGGAACGAGTAAATAGACTTGCCGGTAATGAGATTGAACAAGGTATCGGGATACCGACAATCGAATCTCGGGCAAGTATCGTACCGCTAGACAAAGGGAATTGTATATGGGATTGATTAAGTCCATGACATCGTGGTTCATCCGATGAGATCATCGTGGAGCATGTGGGAGCGAACATGGGTATCCAGATCCCGCTGTTGGTTATTGACCGGAGAGTCATCTCGGTCATGTCTGCATGTCTCCCGAACCCGTAGGGTCTACACACTTAAGGTTCGATGATGCTAGGGTTATAAAGGAAGTTTGTATGTGGTTACCGAATGTTGTTCGGAGTCCCGGATGAGATCCCGGACGTCACGAGGAGTTCCGGAATGGTCCGGAGGTAAAGATTTATATATGGGAAGTCCTGTTTTGGTCACCGGAAGTTTCGGGTTTTATCGGTAACGTACCGGGACCACCGGGAGGGTCCCGGGGGTCCACCAAGTGGGGCCACAAGCCTCGGAGGGCTGGATGGGCCAAGTGTGGGAGGGGACCAGCCCCAGGTGGGCTGGTGCGCCCCCCCCACAAGGGCCCAAGGCGCAAGGGAGAGGAGAAGGGGGCAAACCCTAGGGCAGATGGGCCCTAAGGCCCACCCTGGTGCGCCTCCCCCTCTCCCCTCCCCTTGGCCGCCCCTAGATGGGATCTAGGGGGCTGCCGCCACCCCTAGGGAGGGAACCCTAGGTGGGGGCGCAGCCCCTCCCCTTCCCCTATATATAGTTGAGGTATGGGTTGTCCAATACACATGAGTTCTTGACCTCTTCCTGGCGCAGCCCTACCTCTCTTTCTCCTCATATCTCGCGGTGCTTGGCGAAGCCCTGCTGGATCACCACGCTCCTCCACCACCACCACGCCGTTGTGCTGCTGCTGGATGGAGTCTTCCTCAACCTCTCCCTCTCTCCTTGCTGGATCAAGGCATGGGAGACGTCACCGGGCTGTACGTGTGTTGAACGCGGAGGTGCCGTCCGTTCGGCACTAGGATCTCCGGTGATTTGGATCACGACGAGTACGACTCCTTCAACCCCGTTCTCTTGAACGCTTTCGCTTAGCGATCTACAAGGGTATGTAGATGCACTCTCCTTCCCCTCGTTGCTGGTTTCTCCATAGATAGATCTTGGTGACACGTAGGAAAATTTTGAATTTCTGCTACGTTCCCCAACAGTGGCATCATGAGCTAGGTCTATTGCGTAGATTCTATGCATGAGTAGAACACAAAGTAGTTGTGGGCGTTGATTTTGTTCAATATGCTTACCGTTACTAGTCCAATCTTGATTCGGCGGCATTGTGGGATGAAGCGGCCCGGACCGACCTTACACGTACTCTTACGTGAGACTGGTTCCACCGACTGACATGCACTAGTTGCATAAGGTGGCTAGCGGGTGTCTGTCTCTCCCACTTTAGTCGGATCAGATTCGATGAAAAGGGTCCTTATGAAGGGTAAATAGCAATTGTCATATCACGTTGTGGTTTTTGCGTAGGTAAGAAACGTTCTTGCTAGAAACCCATAGCAGCCACGCAAAACATGCAAACAACAATTAGAGGACGTCTAACTTGTTTTTGCAGGGTATGCTATGTGATGTGATATGGCCAAGAAGAATGTGATGTATGAGATTGATCATGTTCTTGTAATAGGAATCACGACTTGCATGTCGATGAGTATGACAACCGGCAGGAGCCATAGGAGTTGTCTTTATTTATTATATGACCTGCGTGTCATTGAACAATGCCATGTAATTACTTTACTTTTATTGCTAACCGTTAGCTGTAGTAGTAGAAGTAATAGTTGGCGAGACAACTTCATGAAGACACGATGATGGAGATCATGGTGTCATGCCGGTGACAAGATGATCATGAAGCCCCAAGATGGATGGAGATCAAAGGAGCTATATGATATTGGCCATATCATGTCACTATTATTTGATTGCATGTGATGTTTATCATGTTTATACATCTTATTTGCTTAGAACGGCGGTAGTAAATAAGATGATCCCTCATTAAAATTTCAAGAAAGTGTTCCCCCTAACTGTGCACCGTTGCGAAAGTTCGTCGTTTCGAAGCACCACATGATGATCGGGTGTGATAGATTCTTACGTTCACATACAACGGGTGTAAGCCAGATTTACACACGCAAAACACTTAGGTTGACTTGACGAGCCTAGCATGTACAGACATGGCCTCGGAACACAAGAGACTGAAAGGTCGAGCATGAGTCATATAGAAGATACAATCAACATGAAGATGTTCACCAATGTTGACTAGTCTGTCTCACGTGATGATCGGACACGGCCTAGTTGACTCGGATCATGTAATCACTTAGATGACTAGAGGGATGTCTATCTGAGTGGGAGTTCATAAGATGAACTTGTTTATCCTGAACATAGTCAAAAGGATTTTGCAAATTATGTCGTAGCTCGCGCTTTAGTTCTACTGTTTAGATATGTTCCTAGAGAAAAATTAGTTGAAAGTTGATAGTAGCAATTATGCAGACTAGGTCCGTAAACGGAGGATTGTCCTCATTGCTTCATAGAAGGCTTGTGTCCTTAATGCACCGCTCAGTGTGCTAAACCTCGAACGTTGTCTGTGGATGTTGCGAACATCTGACATACACATTTTGATAACTACGTGATAGTTCAGTTAACCGGTTTAGAGTTGAGGCACCGAAGACGTTTTGAAACGTCGCGAAACATATGAGATGTTTCGAGGGCTGAAATTGGGATTTCAGGCTCGTGCCCACGTCAAGAGGTATACGACCTCTGATGATTTTCTTAGCCTACAAACTAAGGGAGAAAAGCTCAATTGTTGAGCTTGTGCTCAGATTGTCTGAGTACAACAATCATTTGAATCGAGTGGGAGTTGATCTTCTAGATGAGATAGTGATGTTTCTCCGAAGTCATTACCACCAAGCTGCTAGAGCTTCGTGATGAACTATGATATATCAGGGACATATATGATGATCCTTGAGATATTCGCGATGTTTGACACCACAAAAGTAGAAATCAAGAAGGAGCATCAATTGTTGATGGTTGGTGAAACCACTAGTTTCAAGAAGGGCAAGGGCAAGAAGGGATACTTCATGAAACGGCAATTCAGCTGCTGCTCTAGTGAAGAAACCCAAGGTTGAACCCAAACCCGAGACTAAGTGCTTCTGTAATAAGAGGAACAGCCACTGGAGCAGAATTACCCTCGATACTTGGTAGATGAGAAGGCTGGCAAGGTCGATAGAAGTATATTGGATATACATTGTGTTAATGTGTACTTTACTAGTACTCCTAGTGGCACCATGGTATTAGATACCGGTTCGGTTTCTAAGTGTTAGTAAACTCGAAATAAAAGACTGCGAAGTAAACGGAGACTAGCTAAAGGTGAGCTGGCGATATATGTTGGATGTTTTTCCCAAGCTTGATGTGATCAAGCATCGCACGCTCCCTCTACCATCGAGATTGGTGTTTGCGTTGAGCATAGACATGATTGGATTATGTCTATCGCAATACGGTTATTCATTTAAGGAGAATAAGGGTTACTCTGTTTATTTGAATAATACCTTCAATGGTCTTGCACCTAAAATGAATGGTTTATTGAATCTCGATCGTAGTGATACACATGTTCATTTCAAAAGATATAAGATAGTAGCACCTACTTGTGGCACTGCCACGTAAGTCATATTGGTATAAAACACATGAAGAAGGTCCATGTTGATGGATCTTTGGGCTCACTCGTTTTTGAAAAGTTTGAGACATGCGAACCATGTCTATTGGTGTATATGCATGAAGAAACTCCAGGCAAATGGACCGTTTGGACTCACTTGATTTTGAATCACTTGAGACATGCAAATCATACCACATGGGCAAGATGACTGAAAGCCTCGTTTTCAGTAAAATGGAACTAGAAAGCAACTTGTTGGAAGTAGTACATTTTGATGTGTGCAGTCCAATGAGTGCTGAGGCGTGTAGTGGATATCGTTATGTTCTTACTTCACAGATGATTTGAGTAGATGTTGAGTATATTTACTTGATGAATCACGAGTCTGAATTATTGAAAGGTTCAAGTAATTTCAGGGTGAAGTTGAAAGATCGTCGTGACAAGAGGATAAAATATCTATGATATGATCATAGAGATGAATATCTGAATTACGAGTTTGGCACAGAATTCAGACATTGTGGAAATTGTTTCACAACTAATACAGCCTGGAACACCATAGTGTGATGGTGTGTCCGAACATCATAACTGCACCCTATTGGATATGATGCATACCATGATGTCTCTTATCGAATTACCACGATAGTTTATGGGTTAGGCATTAGAGACAACCACATTCACTTTAAATAGGGCACCACGTAATTCTGATGAGATGACACCGTATGAACTATGGTTTAGAGAAACCTAAGCTGCCATTTCTTAAAAGTTTGGGGCTGCGATGCTTATGTGAAAAAGTTTCAGGCTGATAAGCTCGAACCCAAAGCGGATAAATGCATCTTCATAGGACACCCAAAACAGTTGGGTATACCTTCCATCTCAGATCCGAAAGCAATAAGGGATTGTTTCTAGAATCGGGTCCTTTCTCGAGGAAAAGTTTCTCTCAAAAGAATTGAGTGGGAGGATGGTGGAGACTTGATGAGGTTATTGAACCGTCTCTTCAACTACTGTGTGGCAGGGCACAGGGAGTTGTTCCTGTGGCACCTACACCAATTGAAGTGGAAGCTTATGAGAGTGATCATGAAACTTCAGATCAAGTTACTACCAAACCTCGTGGGATGACAAGGATGCTTACTACTTCAGAATGGTACGTAATCCTGTCTTGGAAGTCATGTTGCTAGACAACAATGAACCTACGAGCTATGGAGAAGCGATGGTGGGCCTGGATTCCAAAATGGCTCGAGGCCATATAATCCGAGAGAGGATCCATATGAGAAAACAAAGTGTAGACTTTGGAAGAACTACTTGATGGTTGTAAGGCTGTTAGGTACATATGGATTTTAAAAGGAAGACGGACAATGATGGTAAGTATCACCATTAAGAAAGCTCGACTTGTCGTTAAGATGTTTTCCGACAAGTTCAAGGAGTTGACTACGATGAGACTTTCTCACTCGTAGCGATGCTAAGAGTCTGTTGGAATTATATTAGCAATTACTGCGTTATTTATGAAATCTTGCAGATAGGATATCAAAACATTGTTTCCTCGATGTTTTTTTGAGGAAAGGTTGTATGTGATACAACCAAAAGGTTTTGTCAATCCTGAAAGATGCTAACAAGTATGCAAAGCTCCAGCAATCCTTCTAAGGACTGGAGTAAGCATCTCGGAGTTGGAATGTATGCTTTGATGAGATGATCAAAGTTTTGGGTGTATACAAAGTTAATGAGAAACTTGTATTTCCAAAGAAGTGAGTGGGAGCACTATAGAATTTCTGATGAGTATATGTTGTTAACATATTGTTGATTGGAAATGATGTAAAATTTCTGGAAAGCATGCAGAGTTATTTGAAAAGTGTTTTTCAATGGAAAGCCTGGATTAAGCTACTTGAACATTGAGCATCAAGATCTATAAGGATAGATCAAAATGCTTAATGGTACTTTCAAATGAGCACATACCTTGACATGATCTTGAAGGTGTTCAAGATGGATCAGTCAAAGAAGGAGTTGTTGCCTGAGTTGTAAGGTATGAAGTTAAGACTTAAAGCTCGACCACGGCAGAAGAAAGAGGAAGGGCGAAGGTCGTCCCCTATGCTTTTGTCATAGGCTCTCTACAGTATGCTATGCTGTGTGCCGCACCTGAAGTGTGCCTTGCCATGAGTCAGTCAAGGGGTACACGAGTGATCCAAGAATGGATCACAGGACAGCGGTCAAAGTTATCCTTAGTAACTAGTAGACTAAGGAATTTTCTCGATTATGGAGGTGGTAAAAGAGTTCGTCGTACAGGGTTACGCCGATGCAAACTTTGACACTAATCCAGATTATTCTGAGTAGTAGACTGGATTCGTATAGTAGAACAGTTATTTGGAATAGCTCCAAATAGAACGTGGTAGCTGCATCTAGGAGATGACATAGAGATTTGTAAAGCACACACGGATCTGAAAGATTCAGACCCGTTGACTATAACATCTCTCACAAGCATAACATGATCAAACCCAGAACTCATCGAGTGTTAATCACATGGTAATGTGAACTAGATTATTGACTCTAGTAAACTCTTTGGGTGTTAGTCACATGGGGATGTGACCTTGAGTGTTAATCATATATCGATGTGAACTGGATTATTGACTCTAGTGCAAGTGGGAGACTGTTGGAAATATGCCCTAGAGGCAATAATAAATTGATTATTATTATATTTCCTTGTTCATGATAATCGTTTATTATCCATGCTAGAATTGTATTGATAGGAAACTCAGATACATGTGTGGATACATAGACAACACCATGTCCCTAGTAAGCCTCTAGTTGACTAGCTCGGTGATCAATAGATGGTTACGGTTTCCTGACCATGGACATTGGATGTTGTTGATAACGGTATCACATCATTAGGAGAATGATGTGATGGACAAGACCCAATCCTAAGCCTAGCACAAGATCATGTAGTTCATAAGCTAAAGCTTTTCTAATGTCAAGTATCATTTCCTTGGACCATGAGATTGTGCAACTCCCGGATACCGTAGGAGTGCTTTGGGTGTGCCAAACGTCACAACGTAACTGGGTGGCTATAAAGGTACACTACAGGTATCTCCGAAAGTGTCTGTTGGGTTGGCACAAATCGAGACTGGGATTTGTCACTCCGTGTAAACGGAGAGGTATCTCTGGGCCCACTCGGTAGGACATCATCATAATGTGCACAATGTGATCAAGGAGTTGATCACGGGATGATGTGTTACGGAACAAGTAAAGAGACTTGCCGGTAACGAGATTGAACAAGGCATCGGGATACCGACGATCGAATCTCGGGCAAGTATCGTACCGCTAGACAAAGGGAATTGTATACGGGATTGATTAAGTCCATGACATCGTGGTTCATCCGATGAGATCATCGTGGAGCATGTGGGAGCCAACATGGGTATCCAGATCCCGCTGTTGGTTATTGACCGGAGAGTCATCTCGGTCATGTCTGCATGTCTCCCGAACCCGTAGGATCTACACACTTAAGGTTCGATGACGCTAGGGTTATAAAGGAAGTTTGTATGTGGTTACCGAATGTTGTTCGGAGTCCCGGATGAGATCCCGGATGTCACGAGGAGTTCCGGAATGGTCCGGAGGTAAAGATTTATATATGGGAAGTCCTGTTTTGCTCACCGGAAAAGTTTCGGGTTTTATCGGTAACGTACCGGGACCACCGGGAGGGTCCCGGGGGTCCACCAAGTGGGGCCACAAGCCCCGGAGGGATGCATGGGCCAAGTGGGAGGGGACCAGCCGCAGGTGGGCTGGTGCGCCCCCCACAAGGGCCCAAGGCGCAAGGGAGAGGAGAAGGGGCAAACCCTAGGGCAGATGGGCCCTAAGGCCCACCCTGGTGCGCATCCCCCTCTCCCCTCGGCCGCCCCTAGATGGGATCTAGGGGGCTGCCGCCACCCCTAGGGAGGGAACCCTAGGTGGGGGTGCAGCCCCTCCCCTTCCCCTATATGTAGTTGAGGTATGGGCTGTCCAATACACATGAGTTCTTGACCTCTCCCTGGCGCAGCCCTACCTCTCTTTCTCCTCATATCTCGCAGTGCTTGGCGAAGCCCTGCTGGATCACCACGCTCCTCCACCACCACCATGCCGTTGTGCTGCTGCTGGATGGAGTCTTCCTCAACCTCTCCCTCTCTCCTTGCTGGATCAAGGCATGGGAGACGTCACCGGGCTGTACGTGTGTTGAACGCGGAGGTGCCGTCCGTTCGGCACTAGGATCTCTGGTGATTTGGATCACGACGAGTACGACTCCTTCAACCCCGTTCTCTTGAACACTTCCGCTTAGCGATCTACAAGGGTATGTAGATGCACTCTCCTTCCCCTTGTTGCTGGTTTCTCCATAGATAGATCTTGGTGACACGTAGGAAAATTTTGAATTTCTGCTACGTTCCCCAACACCATCATCTGCACAAGCACAAGCAAAGAAGGAGAAGGCAAGGAAGGAGAAAGCTGCAAAGATGCCAACTCAAGAGGAGGCATCTGAGTATTTCTTGAAAACCAAACAAGAGCAGCTTGGTTACTTGATTACATCCACACTAAGGATTGAGAAAGGACTAGCCACCCTCACTCAGAATCAGCAGAGCTTAGAGAGGATCATAGAACAAAAGTTCTATGACATGGATGTCAAAGTAACAGAGATTCAGTCTGCAGTGGAGCAACTTCAAGATGACATGCAGGAGAGGAGAGGGAAGACTACAACTGATGCATTTGCCAGAGTGCCACGAGCTCCGAGGTCGACTGCAGTGCCAGTTCCTGACACCAGAGCCACCACCTCAGCTCCAGCTACAGCACCAGCCCAACCAGCTCCAGCATCTACTTCAGCTTCAACTCCAACCACGTCTACAGAAGGCTTCGTCCTTGGAGTGATCCAGACTCCACCACCACCAGAAGATCAAGCCTGAGAGTCGATCTAGCACTATGCATTTTCTAGGAACTTTTTGGTAACTTGTTGCCAAAGGGGGAGAAAAATGTATAGATCATAGGCTTCGAGAGAGAGTGTGTTGCTTTATTCTCTCTTGCTTTATTTGGTGTTTTTCAAACTTTGTTTGCTTTTGGTTGAGATACTATGATATGCTTGTGAGACATTGATGATCATGTGTTTGATCATAAGCTACACCTATGCATGCTTGATATATCTTATCTATCTTATGTGATCATTCACTTTCTTTGGTGATGAGTGCATGTATTTCATTCTTATCTTTTTAAGCGCTCCACCAAGATGTATGTGACATGGAAGAGTAACCCATGACTCTAACTCTTTGTGCATTTGCAGTCCAAAGCAAATTTTAAATATGCACAAATTTAGGGGGAGCTCTTACTTATCACATACTTCTCAAAGCAACGATATATTTCATTCTTATTATTTGTCGAAGCTTTGATCTATATGTTGTCATCAATTACCAAAAAGGGGGAGATTGAAAGTGCAACTATCCCTAGGTGGTTTTGGTAATTCATAACAACATATAGCTCATTGAGCTAATGCTATTCCAAGATGATTATTTCAGGAAAGCTCAATGATTGGCATGGCATGGATGGTGAAAGTGGAACCCTCAAAATGCTAAGGACAAAGGATTGGCTCTAGCTCATATGCTCAAGACTCTTCATTTTACATTTTAGTGATCCAAGATCACATTGAGTCCATAGGAAAAGCCAATACTATCAAGGAGGGATGAAGTATTGCTTAATGAGCCTCTTGCTTCATGTGCTTAATGATATGCTCCAAAATCCTCAGCTACTTTCCCATATCCACATTTGACCTAAACCCAAAGCCAAACTCGGCCCTACCGATTCTTTCAACCCAGCGCCACCGAGTTTCACTTGTCATAGCCATTGCCAAACCCTAAGCAAATCGGTTCTACTGATAGGGATCTCGGTCTCACCGAGATGGGATTGCAATTTCTCTGTTTCCTTTTCATAACTTTTCGGTCACACCGAAAGAGCGGATCGGTCCCACCGAGATTGCAATGCAAACTCTCTGTTTCCTTTTTGTAACATTTCGGTCTCACCGAAAGAGCAAATCGGTCCCACCGAGTTTACCTGACCAACTCTCTGGTTAGCTTATTACCAAATCGGTCTCACCGAGTTTGTGTAATCGGTCTCACCGAGATTACGTTATGCCCTAACCCTAACCATATCGGTCCTACCGAGTTGCATGTCAGTCCCACCGAAAATCTCCAACGGTCACTAGGTTTACTATTTCGGTCCGACCGAGTTTGTTGATTCGGTCCCACCGAGATTGGTAAATTGTGTGTAACGGTTGGATTTTGTGTGGAGGCTATATATACCCCTCCACCTCCTCTTCACTCGTGGAGAGAGCCATCAGAACACATCTACACTTCCAACTCATATGTTCTGAGAGAGAACCACCTACTCATGTGTTGAGGCCAAGACATTCCATTCCTACCATATGAATCTTGATCTCTAGCCTTCCACAAGTTGCTTTCCACTCAAATCTTCTTTCCACCAAATCCAAATCCTGTGAGAGAGAGTTGAGTGTTGGGGAGACTATCATTTGAAGCACAAGAGCAAGGAGTTCATCATCAACACACCATTTGTTACTTCTTGGAGAGTGGTGTCTCCTAGATTGGCTAGGTGTCACTTGGGAGCCTCCGACAAGATTGTGGAGTTGAACCAAGGAGTTTGTAAGGGCAAGGAGATCGCCTACTTCGTGAAGATCTACCGCTAGTGAGGCAAGTCCTTCATGGGCGATGGCCATGGTGGGATAGACAAGGTTGCTTCTTCGTCGACCCTTCGTGGGTGGAGCCCTCCGTGGACTCGCGCAACCGTTACCCTTCGTGGGTTGAAGTCTCCATCAACGTGGATGTAGGATAGCACCACCTATCCGAACCACGAGAAAAACATCCGTGTCTCCAATTGCGTTTGAATTCTCCAAACCCTTCCCTTTACATTCTTGCAAGTTGCATGCTTTACTTTCCGCTGCCAATATACTCTTTGCATGATTGCTTGAATTGTGTGATGATTGCTTGACTTGTCCTAAAATAGCTAAAATCTACCAAGAACTAAAATTGGGAAAAGGTTAAGTTTTTATTTGGTCAAGTAGTCTAATCACCCCCCTCTAGACATACTTTCGATCCTACAAAGGTTCATATTCTTGCTCCGGGACTAGCTCAAGTGATGTTGGTGATCATGTTTTTCGGATCTTAGGATATCTTTAAGTGTAACGATAGTCCTGAAATAACATTGAGCTTATGACGTTGGAACGGTCATATTGAATTTGTTGGAAATATGCCCTAGAGGCAATAATAAATTGATTATTATTATATTTCCTTGTTCATGATAATCATTTATTATCCATGCTAGAATTGTATTGATAGGAAACTCAGATACATGTGTGGATACATAGACAACACCATGTCCCTAGTAAGCCTCTAGTTGACTAGCTCGTTGATCAATAGATGGTTATGGTTTCCTGACCATGGACATCGGATGTCGTTGATAACGAGATCACATCATTAGGAGAATGATGTGATGGACAAGACCCAATCCTAAGCATAGCACTAGATCGTGTAGTTCGTGTGCTAAAGCTTTCCTAATGTCAAGTATCATTTCCTTAGACCATGAGATTGTGCAACTCCCGGATACCATAGGCATACTTTGGGTGTACCAAACGTCACAACGTAACTGGGTGGCTATAAAGGTACACTACGGGTATCTCCGAAAGTGTCTGTTGGGTTGGCACGAACCGAGACTGGGATTTGTCACTCCGTGTGACGGAGAGCTATCTCTGGGCCCACTCGGTAGGACATCATCATAATGTGCACAATGTGACCAAGGAGTTGATCACGGGATGATGTGTTACGGAACGAGTAAAGAGACTTGCCGGTAACGAGATTGAACAAGGTATCGGTATACCGACGATCGAATCTCGGGCAAGTATCGTACCGATAGACAAAGGGAATTGTATACGGGATTGATTAAGTCCTTGACATCGTGGTTCATCCGATGAGATCATCGTGGAACATGTGGGAGCCAACATGGGTATCCAGATCCCGCTGTTGGTTATTGACCGGTGAACGTCTCGATCATGTCTGCATGTCTCCCGAACCCGTAGGGTCTACACACTTAAGGTTCGATGACGCTAGGGTTATAAAGGAAGTTAGTATGTGGTTATCGAATGTTGTTCGGAGTCCCGGATGAGATCCCGGACGTCACGAGGAGTTCCGGAATGGTCCGGAGGTAAAGATTTATATATGGGAAGTCCTGTTTTGGTCACCGGAAAGGTTTCGGGGTTTATCGGTAATGTACCGGGACCACCGGGAGGGTCCCGGGGGTCCACCAAGTGGGGCCACCTGCCCCAGGGGGCCACATGGGCTGTAGGGAGTGCTCCTTGGCCTACATGGGCCAAGGGCACCAGCCCCACAAGGGCCCATGGCGCCTAAGAGGTGGGAAGGGGGCAAACCCTAAAGGGGATGGGCCTTAGGGCCCATCTAGCTGCGCCTCCCTCCCCTCTCCCCTCTTGGCCGCCACCCCCTTTGCCATCTAGGGCTGCCCCCCCCCTAGGGGTGGGAACCCTAGAGGGGGCGCAGCCCCTCCCCTTCCCCTATATATATGAGGCCTAGGGGGCTGCCCATAACACAGATGATTCAATCTCTCGTTGGTGCAGCCCTGCGTCTCTTCTTCCTCCTCTTCTGTGGTGCTTGGCGAAGCCCTGCAGGATTGCCACGCTCCTCCATCACCACCACGCCGTTGTGCTGCTGTTGGATGAAGTCTTCCTCAACCTCTCCCTCTCTCCTTGCTGGATCAAGGCGTGGGAGACGTCACCGGGCTGTACGTGTGTTGAACGCGGAGGTGCCGTCCGTTCGGCACTAGGATCATCGGTGATTTGGATCACGACGAGTACGACTCCATCAAACCCGTTCTCTTGAACGCTTCCGCTTAGCGATCTACAAGGGTATGTAGATGCACTCTCCTTCCCCTCGTTGCTAGTCTCTCCATAGATAGATCTTGGTGACACGTAGGAAAATTTTGAATTTCTGCTACGTTCCCCAACAGTGGCATCATGAGCTAGGTCTATTGCGTAGATTCTATGCACGAGTAGAACACAAAGTAGTTGTGGGCGTTGATTTTGTTCAATATGCTTGCCGTTACTAGTCTTATATTGATTCGGCAGCATTGTGGGATGAAGCGGCCCGGACCGACCTTACACGTACTCTTACGTGAGACTGGTTCCACCGACTGACATGCACTAGTTGCATAAGGTGGCTAGCGGGTGTCTGTCTCTCCCACTTTAGTCGGATCGGATTCGATGAAAAGGGTCCTTATGAAGGGTAAATAGCAATTGGCATATCACGTTGTGGTTTTTGCGTAGGTAAGAAACGTTCTTGCTAGAAACCCATAGCAGCCACGTAAAACATGCAAACAACAATTAGAGGACGTCTAACTTGTTTTTGCAGGGTATGCTATGTGATGTGATATGGCCAAAGGATGTGATGAATGATATATGTGATGTATGAGATTGATCATGTTCTTGTAATAGGAATCACGACTTGCATGTCGATGAGTATGACAACCGGCAGGAGCCATAGGAGTTGTCTTAATTTATTTATGACCTGCGTGTCAACATAAACGTCATGTAATTACTTTACTTTATTGCTAACCGTTAGCTGTTGTAGTAGAAGTAATAGATGACGTGACAACTTCAAGAAGACACGATGATGGAGATCATGGTGTCATGCCGGTGACGAAGATGATCATGGAGCCCGAAGATGGAGATCAAAAGGAGCAAAATGATATTGGCCATATCATGTCACTATTTGATTGCATGTGATGTTTATCATGTTTATACATCTTATTTGCTTAGAACGACGGTAGTAAATAAGATGATCCCTCATTTAAATTTCAAGAAGTGTTCTCCCCTAACTGTGCACCGTTGCTACAGTTCGTCGTTTCGAAGCACCACATGATGATCGGGTGTGATAGATCCTTACGTTCACATACAACGGGTGTAAGACAGTTTTACACATGCAAAACACTTAGGGTTAACTTGACGAGCCTAGCATGTGTATAGACATGGCCTCGGAACACAGAAGACCGAAAGGTCGAGCATGAGTCGTATAGAAGATACGATCAACATGAAGATGTTCACCGACGTTGACTAGTCCGTCTCACGTGATGATCAGACACGGCCTAGTTGACTCGGATCATGTAATCACTTAGATGACTAGAGGGATGTCTATCTGAGTGGGAGTTCATAAGATGAACTTAATTATCCTGAACATAGTCAAAGGGTCTTCGCAAATTATGTCGTAGCTCGCTCTTCAGTTCTACTGTTTAGATATGTTCCTAGAGAAAATTTAGTTGAAAGTTGATAGTAGCAATTATGCGGACTAGGTCCGTAAACTGAGGATTGTCCTCATTGCTTCATAGAAGGCTTATGTCCTTAATGCACCGCTCAGTGTGCTGAACCTCGAACGTTGTCTGTGGATGTTGCGAACATCTGACATACACGTTTTGATAACTACATGATAGTTCAGTTAAACAGTTTAGAGTTGAGGCACCGAAGACAGTTTTGAAACGTCGCGAAACATATGAGATGTTTCGAGGGCTGAAATTGGGATTTCAGGCTCGTGCCCACGTCAAGAGGTATAAGACCTCCGACGATTTTCTTAACCTACAAACTAAGGAGAAAAGCTCAATTGTTGAGCTTGTGCTCAGATTGTCTGAGTACAACAATCATTTGAATCGAGTGGGAGTTGATCTTCCAGATGAGACAGTGATGTTTCTCCGAAGTCATTACCACCAAGCTGCTAGAGCTTCGTGATGAACTATAATATATCGGGGACATATATGATGATCCTCGAGATATTCGCGATGTTTGACACCACAAAAGTAGAAATCAAGAAGGAGCATCAATTGTTGATGGTTGGTGAAACCACTAGTTTCAAGAAGGGCAAGGGCAAGAAGGGATACTTCATGAAACGGCAATTCAGCTGCTGCTCTAGTGAAGAAACCCAAGGTTGAACCCAAACCCGAGACTAAGTGCTTCTGTAATAAGGGGAACAGCCACTGGAGCAGAATTACCCTAGATAATTGGTAGATGAGAAGGCTGGCAAGGTCGATAGAAGTATATTGGATATACATTATGTTAATGTGTACTTTACTAGTACTCCTAGTAGCACCATGGTATTAGATACCGGTTCGGTTGCTAAGTGTTAGTAAATTCGAAATAAAAGACTGCGGAATAAACAGAGACTAGCTAAAGGTGAGCTAACGATATGTGTTGGAAGTGTTTCCAATGTTGATATGATCAAGCATCGCACGCTCCCTCTACCATCGAGATTGGTGTTAAACCTAAATAATGGTTATTTGGTGTTTGCGTTGAGCATAGACATGATTGAATTGTGTCTATCGCAATACGGTTATTCATTTAAGGAGAATAATGGTTACTCTGTTTATTTGAATAATACCTTCAATGGTCTTGCACCTAAAATGAATGGTTTGTTGAATCTTGATCGTAGTGATACACATGTTCATGCCAAAAGATAGTAATGATAGTACCACCTACTTGTGGCACTGCCACGTAAGTCATATCGGTATAAAACGCATGAGGAAGCTCCATGTTGATGGATCTTTGGGCTCACTCATTTTGAAAAGTTTGAGACATGCGAACCATGTCTATTGGTGTATATGCATGAAGAAACTCCATGCAAATGGACCATTTGGACTCACTTGATTTTGAATCAGTTGAGACATGCAAATCATACCACATGGGCAAGATGACTGAAAGCCTCGTTTTCAGTAAAATGGAACTAGAAAGCAACTTGTTGGAAGTAATACATTTTGATGTGTGCAGTCCAATGAGTGCTGAGGTGTGTAGTGGATATCGTTATGTTCTTACTTCACAGATGATTTGAGTATATATTGAGTATATTTACTTGATGAATCACGAGTCTGAATTATTGAAAGGTTCAAGTAATTTCAGGGTGAAGTTGAAAGATCATCGTGACAAGAGGATAAAGTATCTATGATATGATCATAGAGATGAATATCTGAATTACGAGTTTGGCACAGAATTAAGACATTGTGGAAATTGTTTCACAACTGATACAGCCTGGAACACCATAGTGTGATGGTGTGTCCGAACATCATAACTGCACCCTATTGGATATCATGCATACCATGATGTCTCTTATCAAATTACCACGATAGTTTATGGGTTAGGCATTAGAGACAACCACATTCACTTTAAATAGGGCACCACGTAATTCCGATAAGATGACACTGTATGAACTATGGTTTAGAGAAACCTAAGCTGTCATTTCTTAAAGGTCTGGGGCTGCGACACTTATGTGAAAAAGTTTCAGGCTGATAAGCTCGAACCCAAAGCGGATAAATGCATCTTCATAGGACACCCAAAACAGTTGGGTATACCTCCTGTCTCAGATCCGAAAGCAATAAGGGATTGTTTCTAGAATCGGGTCCTTTTTCGAGGAAAAGTTTCTCTCGAAAGAATTGAGTGGGAGGATGGTGGAGACTTGATGAGGTTATTGAACCGTCTCTTCAACTAGTGTGTGGCAGGGCACAGGAAGTTGTTCCTATGGCACCTACACCAATTGAAGTGGAAGCTTATGATAGTGATCATGAAACTTCAGATCAAGTCACTGCCAAACCTCGTAGGATGACAAGGATGCGTACTACTTCAGAGTGGTATGCAATCCTGTCTTGGAAGTCATGTTGCTAGACAACAATGAACCTACAAGCTATGGAGAAGCGATGGTGGGCCCGGATTCCGATAAATGGCTCGAGGCCATATAATCCGAGAGAGGATCCATGTATGAAAACAAAGTGTAGACTTTGGAAGAACTACTTGATGGTCGTAAGGCTGTTGAGTACATATGGATTTTAAAAGGAAGACAGATAATGATGGTAAATGTCACCATTAAGAAAGCTCGACTTGTCGTTAAGATGTTTTCTGACAAGTTCAAGGAGTTGACTATGGTGAGATTTTCTCACTCGTAGCGATGCTAAAAGTCTGTTGGAATTATATTAGCAATTACTGCACTATTTATGAAATCTTGCAGATAGGATGTCAAAACATTGTTTCCTCGACGATTTATGAGGAAAGGCTGTATGTGATACAACCGGAAGGTTTTGTCAATCCTGAAATATGCTAATAAGTATGCAAAGCTCCAGCAATCCTTCTAAGGACTGGAGTAAGCATCTCGGAGTTGGAATGTATGCTTTGATGAGATGATCAAAGATTTTGGTGTATACAAAGTTTATGAGAAACTTGTATTTCCAAAGAAGTGAGTGGGAGCACTATAGAATTTCTGATAAGTATATGTTGTTGACATATTGTTGATCAGAAATGATGTAGAATTTCTGGAAAGCATATAGGGTTATTTGAAAAGTGTTTTTCAATGGAAAGCCTGGAATAAGCTACTTGAGCATTGAGCATCAAGATCTATAAGGATAGATCAAAACGCTTAATGGTACTTTCAAATGAGCACATACCTTGACATGATCTTGAAGGTGTTCAAGATGGATCAGTCAAAGAAGGAGTTCTTGCCTGAGTTGTAAGGCATGAAGTTAAGACTTAAAGCTCGACCATGGCAGAATAGAGAGAAAGGACGAAGGTCGTCCCCTATGCTTAATACATAGGCTCTACATTATGCTATGCTGTGTACCGCACCTGAAGTGTGCCTTGCCATGAGTCAGTCAAGGGGTACAAGAGTGATCCAAGAATGGATCACAGGACAACAGTCAAAGTTATCCTTAGTAACTAGTAGACTAAGGAATTTTTCTCGATTATGGAGGTGGTAAAAGAGTTCGTCGTAAAGGGTTACCTCGATGCAAGCTTAACACCTATCCGGATAGCTCTGAGTAGAGATACCGGATACGTATAATGGAGCAACAATTTAGAATAGCTCCAAGTAGAACAGTTATTTGGAATAGCTCCAAATAGAACGTGGTAGCTACATCTAGGAGATGACATAGAGATTTGTAAAGCACACGCGGATCTAAAAGGTTCAGACCCGTTGACTGAAACCTCTCTCAAGCATAACATGATCAAACCCAGAACTCTTTGGGTGTTAGTCACATGGGGTTGTGACCTTGAGTGTTAATCACATATCGATGTGAACTGGATTATTGACTCTAGTGCAAGTGGGAGACTGTTGGAAATATGCCCTAGAGGCAATAATAAATTGATTATTATTATATTTCCTTGTTCATGATAATCGTTTATTATCCATGCTAGAATTGTATTGATAGGAAACTCAGATACATGTGTGGATACATAGACAACACCATGTCCCTAGTAAGCCTCTAGTTGACTAGCTCGTTGATCAATAGATGGTTACGGTTTCCTGACCATGGACATCGGATGTCGTTGATAACGAGATCACATCATTAGGAGAATGATGTGATGGACAAGACCCAATCCTAAGCATAGCACTAGATCGTGTAGTTCGTGTGCTAAAGCTTTCCTAATGTCAAGTATCATTTCCTTAGACCATGAGATTGTGCAACTCCCGGATACCATAGGCATACTTTGGGTGTACCAAACGTCACAACGTAACTGGGTGGCTATAAAGGTACACTACGGGTATCTCCGAAAGTGTCTGTTGGGTTGGCACGAATCGAGACTGGGATTTGTCACTCCGTGTGACGGAGAGGTATCTCTGGGCCCACTCGGTAGGACATCATCATAATGTGCACAATGTGACCAAGGAGTCGATCACGGGATGATGTGTTACGGAACGAGTAAAGAGACTTGCCGGTAACGAGATTGAACAAGGTGTCGGTATACCGACGATCGAATCTCGGGCAAGTATCGTACCGATAGACAAAGGGAATTGTATACGGGATTGATTAAGTCCTTGACATCGTGGTTCATCCGATGAGATCATCGTGGAACATGTGGGAGCCAACATGGGTATCCAGATCCCGCTGTTGGTTATTGACCGGTGAACGTCTCGGTCATGTCTGCATGTCTCCCGAACCCGTAGGGTCTACACACTTAAGGTTCGATGACGCTAGGGTTATAAAGGAAGTTAGTATGTGGTTACCGAATGTTGTTCGGAGTCCCGGATGAGATCCCAGACGTCACGAGGAGTTCCGGAATGGTCCGGAGGTAAAGATTTATATATGGGAAGTCCTGTTTTGGTCACCGGAAAGGTTTCGGGGTTTATCGGTAATGTACCGGGACCACCGGGAGGGTCCCGGGGGTCCACCAAGTGGGGCCACCTGCCCCAGGGGGCCACATGGGCTGTAGGGAGTGCTCCTTGGCCTACATGGGCCAAGGGCACCAGCCCCACAAGGGTCCATGGCGCCTAAGAGGTGGGAAGGGGGCAAACCCTAAAGGGGATGGGCCTTAGGGCCCATCTAGCTGCGCCTCCCTCCCCTCTCCCCTCTTGGCCGCCACCCCCTTTGCCATCTAGGGCTGCCGCCCCCCCTAGGGGTGGGAACCCTAGAGGGGGCGCAGCCCCTCCCCTTCCCCTATATATATGAGGCCTAGGGGGCTGCCCATAACACAGATGATTCAATCTCTCGTTGGTGCAGCCCTGCGTCTCTTCTTCCTCCTCTTCTGTGGTGCTTGGCGAAGCCCTGCAGGATTGCCACGCTCCTCCATCACCACCACGCCGTTGTGCTGCTGTTGGATGAAGTCTTCCTCAACCTCTCCCTCTCTCCTTGCTGGATCAAGGCGTGGGAGACGTCACCGGGCTGTACGTGTGTTGAACGCGGAGGTGCCGTCCGTTCGGCACTAGGATCATCGGTGATTTGGATCACGACGAGTACGACTCCATCAACCCCGTTCTCTTGAACGCTTCCGCTTAGCGATCTACAAGGGTATGTAGATGCACTCTCCTTCCCCTCGTTGCTAGTCTCTCCATAGATAGATCTTGGTGACACGTAGGAAAATTTTGAATTTTTGCTACGTTCCCCAACAGAATTGACTCAATCTTGTATGTTATGAATTGAGTTAATATCGTTTGTAATCATTTGTAATAATACCGAGTGTTAACGTGTGATTTTACTTCTTAGACCATGAGAGTATCGTGATCACTTCTTATCGTACGGGGGGCTTTGGGGTTGATCAAACGTCACCTGTAACATGGTAATCACAAAGACAACTTACAAGTTCATTGGAAAGTTTGACAAGTGCCCGGATAGCTCAAGAGTGGGATTTGCTCTCCGATGATGGAGAGATATTTTTAGGGCCCTCTCGGTGTGACAACATCAATCATCAACTGGCCAGACACAGGTGACTTTGTCACGGGGATGCTAGAACACAATAACGAGAAAGAAGTACAAAACCGGTAACGAGGATTTCGGTATAGTGAGCATGGTTATGACTCGGGAGGATACCGATGCATCCCGGGTTTTGTGAATATCGCGAAGCAAAGGGAACATCACATGATAACCAAAGGTTCACTCGAATATCATTCGTTTGCTCATAGGGATCGATATGGACGTCCATGGTCCTGCTGTCAGTCATTGAACAAACGATTTCGTTCATGTCTATGAGTTACTGAACCTACGGGGTCACAAGTTTAAGGCAATCACAAACTGCTGAGTGTTAGTAGGACGAGGGTCATGAGAATATGTTTGTGAAAAATTATTTCATGGATATTCGGAATAGTTCCAAAAGGATCCGGAAGCGTTTCGGGGTCACCTGAAGGGTTGCGGTGAGTATCAGATAGTACCGGGTATTACCTATAAATTATGTAGGTGGAAAATGTTTTCGGAGATGTTAAAATATATAAAAATGATATTTCCTTCGAGGGTAACTTCGTCCAGTCGTTTCGAACAACTTTAGTGTTGTAATTTTTCTGTTTAGACGGTCGTAAATGAATAGATCTATATCTCAATGTTCTAATGTACTAACGTGTTCATGCGTGCATGTTCTTTTTAGATGAATTTCATTAAATTCATCGCACACGATTTATCTTTTGAAATTTTATTTGACCACTACCTTCATCTCGTTGTTCCACACAACTTTCATGTTGTGAGTTTTTTCTTATTTAAACGCTCATATAACAAAGTTGTTCAAACGTGATGATGTGAGGTAAGTTCACCATGTGAACAAAAAGTGAGAGTTGGCGTCGGCGCACACTTAACCAAACAGTCGAACACATTGCATTTGAGGAGCACATACATGCAACCAAACGGTATACTTGCGTTTATGCTCCCATGCAAGAAGAGGCAATGAGAGCAGCCAAACAATGTGCAAAACTTGGCTCATAACTCGTATAATCTAAAACGGTCTCTACCAGGCTAGCTTTCCATGATGCTACAAACGGATGCGAGCACCCAAGCAAGCCCCAATAGTTTTTCATTATGTTCTGTTTCTTTCAGAAACCATGGTAAGCGTTCGGAATTTCGTATCCACAAGTATATGGGGGAAGGTTAACCTAAATGTTAAGTATCTGACATCATCTCAGAGGGATTTTTTGAGAAAAAGTGTTGTGACACGTTTTCGTATATGAATTTTAAAGCAAGACATGTAGCTGAGCAAACTATGAGCTGGCGGCACTAAACGTTCGCTCGGAATCACACTGAGTGAGCACATCCGGAGTGACAAATTGTGTGTTTTAGAGCATGAAATTTTCATCGGTTCCCTTTGATGTTGTATGACAATTTTCTTCTACCAACATGACAAATCATGAACAAGTTGAAAATTTATTTATTTTTAGACCGTCAATTCTTCATTTTGCATCACGACAAACTCATGAAGACTCATGGCGATTACTCTTCTGACAATATTTTTGCTAGCACGGTAAAGAAAAACATGGCATATCTTTGTACAATAGCATGTCACACACACACACACACACACACACACACACACACACAGTGAAAATATCAAATCTACTACAAAGATTCACCTGAAGTACAAACCATCCCAAACATAATAAAAATTACATCGATGTCCATGAACAACCGAACGACCATTGCCAAATCACGACGTTGATTTAGATGATCTCTCGTGGGAAACAATAGTTGGATCAGATGATCGCCCCAAGGAGACATCAGCGCAATATTAGTCTAAGGTTATTTAGTTACACAAGCCTGAGAGCAAGCTATTGTCAATTCCTTCGGCAAAAGTGTTTGTGGACTTTCTGATCCGGTGGCCGTCCTTGTCAAGGGCCCGTGATCAACACATACTTCATCTGCCTCCTCCCAAGAAAACACATGCTTGATCTGAAAATCAAGATGATCGGTTGAGCTGGCAGATGGGGTGTTCGTGTCAGAAAGGGACAAGTGGCGCGGACCGATGGCAGTTTCCCCAACCATAGTGGAGGACCGATGGCAAAAACCATTAAAAGAGGATACCTTTTTTTAGAAGATATTAAGATGATAGCTAGGCCATGATTCTCGACCATTTCCGTACCCAACATTGGCCCCATGCCATTCGGTGTATTCACAAAAATAACACGAATCTACTCTAATCGAAGGGTTGAAATTCCAAAATAAGATCACCAGCGGCTCACCTGTTGTTGTTGTTGTTGTTGTTGTTGTTGTTGTTGTTGTTGTTGTTGTTGTTGTTGTTTCAGTGCACGTCTAAATGGACTACTGCTGCCGCCAGCTGCATTATCTGCCCTTGATTTGTCAATCTCGGAATCCTATATGCGCGCGTTTTACATCCATCACTGGTTGTTAGTGGACAGCATATGCCCTCTAGAAGGGCCGGCCGGCCGGCCCAGGTCATTTTTGCGGGATAGGAGCCGTGGCGCGGAAGCACGCGACGCAACCCTCGCACGAGGCGTCACGCGTCAGTGTCAGGACAACACGCGTTGGCATGAAGGTGACGGTGAAGCCTCAACGAGCACAAGCAAAAACGCCGTCAAAGCCTCCTGCGTCAGAGGTGCCGCTGACGGCCGCGCGCTGCAGGATACATGTCGTCGCCGGCGAGGCCACGACGCCCGAAATGTCAGCGTCGTGCTTGCGGCGTCGCCGTTGAAAAACGTTTTCCTGATAAATGTGGCGGTCGATTTCGTGCGTTGCATCAGAGACAGGGGGGCGGCCCGCCTTGGCGACGAAGATGCGGTGGGGTGCTGCTCCGCGTAGCTCTCTCTGGCCAGGTCGACGCCAAACCAAAACTTTGGCGACATTCCACGGCCCGGCCCCCATGCGTGCGTCGCTACTGCTGCCCATTGATCGAGCCTGTCGAAGAATCTGGGTAGTCCCTCCATGCCGTATTGGGCTACAGCGCGGCAAGGCGCCATCCCTACCATGTGGCCGTCTCCTGGCCAGAGGAACACGATGCGGAGCCAGGGGAGCACGGAGGGCGACAATGGGAAAGAGATGGATGGGTGTACCAGGGACGAATGGTGACCCACGGAGAGTGATGGAGATGCACAAACAGTAAAAGTATTAGCTCGGCCCTTTTTTATCGGTCTTATTCTCGGAACTGTGCTTTCCAAAGTATATGATTGTTCAGTTTGAACTGTGCTTGCTTCAACTTTCAACGGCATGGTTTGAATTGTAGGAACTCTCGGCCCTTCCCAGACTTCTCTGCGTGACCGGAACAGGAAGCAAGGCCAACGATGGACATGGTGCTATCGGTATCGGGGATGCCGAGCTTGAGAAGCTTCTGGCCTGGTGGGTGTATGAAACTCTGTTCGGATAAGCTGTATTATTGAACCGTGCAAAACAACAAGCGATAAAGCCAAAGACAGATAATGCAGCAGAGCGAAGCTACAAGACGAAGCTTAAGCTCAAGAAATCCTCTCGGTAGGGATTGGGCAAGCAAGCTGTTTGTTTATTTTAATCAATCATAACCGGGTTGTGGTGCACGCATTAAGCGAAATCAGTTGTTATGATTTTTATCTTCTTTGCGCTAGAGTTATCAGAGTTCATAGTCAAATTGGAGAAAAAGAACATCGCAAGCGGGCAAGATACTAGCACCTCCTTTACGGCTGCCTCGCCTAGGTCAGCGATCGTTGCAGCGCGATTACAAAACCAGGATTCAGACGCAACCCGTGGTGCACGCAACTCATAATGGACAAGGTCCCATCAGGTACAGTAATCTTTCCTGGGAGAAATGCTGTCGTACATCACACTGAGTGACTGAAACAACAGCTTATCACCACTGCAAGCGCTGTAGCTCGGTCGGCTTACATCAACTTTATGGTAGAGATTTTTTTAGGCACTTTATGGTAGAGATTAGCTAGAGAAAGTTTTTTTTTGAGTAAATTAGCTAGAGAAAGTTTTATTCTGGGCTTTGTGCCTGCTTCGACGGGCCTTCCGTTCTTGGCGTGGATATCACGAACGGCAGAATCAAAGCACCTTCAAATTTTAAATGTTAGACCTGGATTTCGGAAGAATGGGTGGTTGAACGGCAACCCACAAATTTTCTCATGTATCCGTTCCAGAATAGGGGATCAGTCTACGGACATGGATGCAGGAGAATGCCATCCAACCACATTATGTACTCCCTCCGTCAGTAAATTTAAATTTAAATGCACGTTGATGCACACAGCGCGCCGATTACATCCGCGCCGGATTGCATCCCCGATCACAACCAAAAAGAGCCAAATATGTTTAGTTTTTACATGTCCGAATCTAAAAGTACATTAGTCCGGTAGTCCTTGCATTTCTGCCGTGTCGGACCGGCAATCCCAGCAAGCTGCCCCCCGATCAAGGAGGTGCCGTCGCCGCCGCATAGGCAGCCTTCGCGTTAGCCGCATCCTCATCTTGCCGCCGCCAACATATCTTTCTGCCGCTGCAACATCTGGTAGCAGACGGATTGCACGATCATTCTAGCATCGGCATCCAAAGAGTCGACATTCAAGGTCAACATCTTGGCGTAACCCGCATTGGCGGCGATCTTCACCATCTTTTCCTTGAGTGCGGCCTTCCTCTCTTCGATCATGGTCCTCCTCTCTTCAAGCTTGGCCTTCTTCTCCGTCGCCTCCATCAAGGCCTCTTTTGGTTCATAGGATAGGATTATCATAGGAATAGGGCCTTGTCGGTGTCAAAACCGACGGATCTCGGGTAGGGGGTCCCGAACTGTGCGTCTAGGCCGGATGGTAACAGGAGGCAAGGGACACGAAGTTTTATCCAGGTTCGGGCCCTCTTGATGGAGGTAAAACCCTACGTCCTGCTTGATTAATATCGATGATATGGGTAGTACAAGAGTAGATCTACCACAAGATCGGAGAGGCTAAACCCTAGAAGCTAGCCTATGGTATGATTGTTGTTCTGTATGTTGTCCTACGAACTAAAACCCTCCGGTTTATATAGACACCGGAGAGGGTTAGGGTTACACAAAGTCGGTTACAATGGTAGGAGATCTACATATCCGTATCGCCAAGCTTGCCTTCCACGCCAAGGAAAGTCCCTTCCGGACACGGGACGAAGTCTTCAATCTTGTATCTTCATAGTCCAGGAGTCCGGCTGAAGGTATAATCCGGCCATCCGGACACCCCCTAATCCAGGACTCCCTCAGTAGCCCCTGAACCAGGCTTCAATGACGACGAGTCCGGCGCAGATTGTCTTCGGCATTGCAAGGCGGGTTCCTCCTCCAAGTACTTCATAGAAGATTTTGAACACAAAGATAGTGTCCGGCTCTGCAAAATAAGTTTCCACAATTTGCCATAGAGAGAATAATATTTACACAAATCTAATCTGCTGACGTATTCCGTAGTGTGACACACCACGACCAAGCCTTTATCCGAGTCGTTTTATTATCCCACCTTAGCACGTCATGCGAGGCGGTTTCCTTGGCACGTATTGTTAAAGCAGAGATCGTGTCCCCCTTATTACGGGATTCTCATCAATACGGGCATGGGTAACCCAACCGCTTCTAGGACTCCTAGACTATAGGCAAGTCCAAATGGCCACAGAGAGGACGCTTGATATTCACCCTCTTTATAAAGGGGCAAGGCTTTTATTTTTTCCCTCCCGTGCTCAATCGAATCCTTCCCCCACCTCGAGCTCAAACACCCAAAGTTCAGGTCAGGTGCTTCGAACCTTCAATCATGTCTGGATCTAGCCTTCAAGGCCGATGGATGCCTTCCTCCGTCACGGAAGAAGACATCAAAAAATTGAGAGAGGCCAGATATCTGACCGCCGAGATTCCGCATCGACTGCCTGCCCGAGGGCAGGCGTCCCCTCCCCCGAACCCAACGAGATCGTCGTGTTCGTCTCTCACTTCCTCCGAGGTCTAGGCCTTGCTCTGGATCCTTTCGTCAGGGGTTTGATGTTTTATTACGGGCTAGATTTCCATGATCTAGCTCCGGACTCCTTTCTTCATATCACGACATTTATTGTCGCGTGTGAGGCCTTCCTCCGGGTTACCCCTCACTTTGGCCTGTGGCTCAAGACTTTTGAAGTAAAGCCGAAGATAATCGAGGGGCAACATGCGCCGTGTGGAGGTGCCTTAATACGCAAGATGACGGGAGCTCCATGGCCCAAAGGTTCCATTCCAGAGGTGTCTGAATTGTGGCAACAGGAGTGGTTCTACATCACGGCTCCTAGAAGTGCTAAGTGGGTGGCCGCCCCTGTTTTCCGCTCGGGCCCTCCACCACAAATGATGTCATGGATTAGCAGAGGATTGAGCTGGGGTCCAGGCAAGGACGTGCCTATACTGCAAAGCCGCATTCGAGATCTCTTCAATAGAGATTTCAGTTTGGTTGCGGTAATACAAGTTATGCTGGTTCGTCAAGTCCAGCCTTGCAAACGCCGGCCCCTTCGCTTGTGGCAGTTCAATCCCGAGGGACCGCATGTCATTCAAAATTTTCTCGGCCTGACGCATGAGGAGATGTACAAGTCATTCTTCGGACCTCAGGTAGAGTGTTCGGAAATCACCGAGGACGTGGGCCTGAGCAGTAACCGCGCCGCCGAACAGGTAAGGAATCTTCCGGCCGAACATACTATCTCTCATTTGTTACGAAGTTATTTCTGAGAGTTCGCTTTTTTACCAGGACTGGTTAACAAAGGCGAAGTTGATTCGGTGTTCGGCCCCCCTCCCTGAGGGTTTGGAGAATCCAGTATTGGAAAAGATGCTCTAGTTCACACCTTGCCCGGAGCCCTTGAAGGAAGATACCGGGAAGGATAATACGGGCGGACGCGGGCCCCCAACACTGCCCATTCTAACCGAGGGAGCGAGCGCCTCCATGAAGGAAGACGACCGGAAGAGGAAAATGACTGCGCCCGGGGATCCGGAAGCTGAAGCTTCCAAACGAGAGAAGAAGTTTCCCACAGAGGGTCCTACCTTGGGGGTGCTTTTGCCGCACCAGGTCCGCGGGGGGATCAATTCTCCAGCGAGTCGTAAGAGACCCGAAACACTCTAATAGTACAGGTATGCCATCTTTTTCTTCTGAGAAAATAACCACCGCATATATTTTTGCAGTTCGGGCCTTAGCCCCTCTCAAATGAGCTCGTCTTCGGGGGATCTTCTTCCAGAGATGATGGAGAGCGAAACACCTCCTCCGGACTCCTCTGCTCCGGAAGCGGGCGACCCCGAAGTGTCATCGCGGAGGGCCTCTCCGAGTCCGATGAGGCCAGAAGATAATCCCATTGACCCCCGAAGCTCCCAGTGTCCGGCTCCCGAAGAGAGCAGACAAAAGAGTCCGGCACCGTCTGGTGTGCGATCGGATGTTCGGAGGGAGTTTGTGGGGCGAGCGGCCATCTGAGATGAACACCGTATGCTGATGAATACGGTGATGGAGAGGATCTCGTCTGCCGAAAGCGGATTGCATGAAGCTTTTATGAGTCTACTGACAGGCTTTGAGGTACGTAAAATAATGTATGATAGTCCTGCACATGCTAGGTGTGCCCTGTGTAGATAGTAGCCCCTGAGACTCTGGTTGTCGTCGGAAACAACGACGAACAGAGGATCATATTCCCAGGTGATAACCATACTGCCTCTATGTGCAGGTGATGGAAGCTTCGGTGGCTAGCCGGACTAGCGAGTTTGCCCATTTAAAACGGCAGTTGGATGCGGCAGACGCCGACATCGAGCTTGTTAACAAAAGGCTTGACGAGGCACAGGGTAAGTGTCACTGTCTGGTAAACGCCACCTAGTAAGAGAAGCATGATGCCAATATCTTTAATATGTTGTGACTGCAGATGGAGCTGCCACTGTTGAAGCCTTGTGGGCAGAACTTGCCTGAGCCAAGGAACGAGCGAGGGTTGGTAATGCGGCTGCTTTGAAGGTGGCCGAAGAGTTGAAGGCCGAGAAGGCCGCGCATGGCGAGAGCTGAGATAAGATGGCCAAGATGGCCATAGAATTAAAAGCCGCCACCGACCGTTGCCGGGTTCTTGAGAAGGAAAACCTAGCGAAGGCATCGGACCTTGAGAAGGCTGCTGCGACGAGAAAAGACATCCGCTCTGCTATGAGGGCGAAGAAGGAGGAGCTGCGGGAAGCCGGGGATATTGTAGCTGGGAAATCCTTTATGTTGCGGAGGAAGTTCGGAGATCCATGGTATGCCCCTCTGGATCGGCTGTGGAGTTCGGAGGATGTGTATATGGATTTGGCGGCGAGCGCTGCCGATGCGGCCAAGTACTTCAAGGGTCAGACGGACCGTGAAGTGGACCAGCTGTTTTGGACACAATTCCATTCTCCCGAGCGTCCGCTTTCGTTGACTGACCAATTAGCTGAATGGGCCGGACTGAATAGGTTGTCCGGACTCGCCATGAGGTCTGTTGTGGATCAGCTATGGCCGGAAAGGCCAAAACCGAGCAGCTATTTTAGCTTGGTGCAGCAGTTCCTTGACGTGGTGCCGCGCATTAATGCGATGAAGAGTTCGGCGTGCATAGAGGGCTCACGGATAGTCTTTGCCCGTGTTAAAGCATACTGGGCGGAGATGGATGCTACCACTATTGCAGCGCGGGATTCGGCCATAGGCCGAATGGCTGTTGAGCATTACTTTGAAGAAGTTCTTGAGGGTGCTCGTTTGATAGAGACCCAGTGCTCAAAAAATATTATGTTTGAGTGATATGTAATCTCATTGTAAGCGAAATGCTTTTATAAATTTTTATAAGGCTATTTTTATACTTTTGCCTGAAAGTAATATGATGCCTCCTGGGGGGCCGTTTATGTATACATGTGTATAACCTGAAAGATTGCAGCCGTCGGCTTCAACCCCCGCGCATATAATCGGAGGTGCTCGCAAAAACACGCATTCACACTTAACCCAACGTTTTGGTCCTATTAAGGAGGTGATAGTGGAGCGAGCGAGGCAACCGGACTATAACGCTTTAGCACTTTCACTTAGCCATAGGAGTTTGACAATGGGGCTACTAAATAGCCCATGGTGGCTCCGCACTCTCCCGATCCCGGGGTGCATACATGCCTGGCCGGAAAACGGCCCTTCATTAAGGTTGAGGAATTCTAACATTCCAACAAGTCATTGAGTGGTTGACCAGTCTCACGCTATATCATGACAGTCAGTTTTCGGCTTTCTCTACTGAGGTGCTCGCCCGGATGAACCAGGGCACAATCGCAGTAGTTCTCCTAGTGCTACCTTAGCCGGTAAAGCGGAATGTAAGGCACCAAAACACAGGAGCCGGGCAAACCCAACATTTGACCAAAGACAATGATTCAGAGCTGATGCATATAGGGCCAAACTCGCGACGCCGAACACTCCCTAAGGTATTCGGTCTTTGCGGTATAAACCGGGCCTAAATAATGGCCTTTGTAAGAAGCCCCTTGTGTCCAGGTACGTGCGTTGTTCTGGTGTGGCCTCATGCCAAGACGTCAGCATCCTTCACAACGGTGCATATGTATCAACAAGAGACAGTAAAGAAGGTTTACGCAAGGTCTTAATCTAAAAAGAATCCTTGGAGCGGGTCCCTGCTGCACGTCTGCGCCTGTGTCTCCGTTGTGCCGTATCCTGGACGGGTGTAGCACGATGATCGTTTGTCTGCGCGCGTTGAGCCCCTTGTATTGACAAATAGGGGTGTGACCATTTATTCGGTATGAGTAGCGGCGCCGGACTCGATTAGTTGTGTCTGAGGTCTTGACGACCTATTGGATGCTTTCGCTGGTCCGGGCGCCTTTAGTGTGCGGCTGCCAAGGCAGCCTCACTCTCTTCGGCGCGCAGAGATCGCTTGATATTTCCGTGCACTAAAATGATGCCACGTGGACCGGGCATCTTGAGTGTGAGGGAGGCGTAGTGTGGTATTGCATTAAAGCGAGCGAAAGCGCCGCGTCCGAGCAGTGCTTGATAGCCACTTTGAAACGGAGCAATGTGGAAGGTTAAATGCTCGCGACGGAAGTTATCGGGGGAGCCGAATATAACTTGTAGTAGGAGGGAGCCCGTACAACGAGCCCCTGGGCCCGGCGTTACTCCTTTAAAGGTAGTATTGCTATGGCGAATTTGTGTTGGGTCTAACCCCATCCCGCGGATTGTATCCTGATATATTAGGTTTAGGCTGCTGCCGCCGTCCATCAAGAATCGTGTGAAGTGATATCCACCAATTACTGGGTCTAATACCAGGGCAGCCCATCCTGCGTGTCGGATACTTGCTGAGTAATCGCGATGGTCGAAAGTGATCGGTTGAGACGACCAGTGGTAGGACTTCGCGGTGACAGGCACTTGGGTATATTTTCTTGGGAGTGCCACGTTGTTTTTCCCCTTGATCACGTGTAACACGTTTACTGTTTTGACTTCTGGTGGAAATTTCTTTTGTTCCCCCGTGTCTTGCTTGGGAGGCTCGTCCTCGTCTTCGCTTGGTGTATCCTCCCCCTTGTGTACGGCGTTGAGCTTGCCGGACTGCTTGAAGACCCAACATTCTCTGTGGGTATGATTAGCAGGTTTACCAGGGGTACTATGGATCTGACATACTTGGTCCAGAATTTTGTTGAGGCTGGACAGTTCATCCCTGGTGCCTTTAGGGGGCGGCTTTTGACCTGGCCGAGAGCTTTTGAATCCGGCATTTACTGTCGTGCCCTTCGTGATGTCTTCTTTATTCCGATGTTTGTTATTGCTGTTGCGCCGTGATTTCCCGTTTCCATCTCTAACTTCAGATGTACTGGGGTCGCTGGTGCTGCATCTGGCTAGCCAGCTGTCCTCACCCGTGCAAAAGCGGGTCATGAGGTTTGTTAATGCGGCCATCGTTCTTGGCTTATTTTGGCCGAGGTGTCTGGCGAGCCATTCGTCACGGACGGTATGCTTGAAAGCTGCCAAGGCTTCGGCGTCCGGATAGTCGACAATTTGGTTCTTTTTACTAAGAAACCTGTTCCAAAACTTTCGGGCTGACTCTCCGGGCTGTTGAGTTATATGACTCAAATCGTCCGCATCCGGAGGTCGGACATAAGTCCCTTGAAAATTTTCCCGAAAGGCATCTTCGAGCTCTTCCCAACTTCCAATGGAGCTTTCGGGGAGGCCTTTAAGCCAGTGACGAGCTGGCCCTTTGAGCTTGAGGGGTAAGTACTTGATGGCGTGGAGATCATCTCCTCGAGCCATATGGATATGAAGGATGTAGTCCTCAATCCAGACCCCAGGGTCTGTTGTTCCGTCGTATGTCTCTATGTTTTATGGGTTTGAATCCCTCTGGAAATTCATGGTCGAGCACCTCATCGGTGAAACATATGGGGTGTGCTGCACCCCTGTATCTGGGTGTACCGCGTTGTTCAGATGTTTGTTGTGTTGCATTGTATGCTGGGGCGTGCTTGCGTGGTCCATAGATGGATCTTGTTGCGCCGTCCTTTGGGTGCGAGCCCTCGCATGGGTCGCGTGTTGTATTGTGAGTGGCGTTGTATGCCACTCTGTGTTGATAGAGGGGTCGTCTATCCGACCAGGTGGCTGCTTTGATATTTGGTTGTGGGGGGTCTGAGGCCTCCTCATCGAATTCAGGTAGCAGCTTCCGCTTTGGGTAGCTCTTGGAGGGGCGATTGTCGCCGTACATCGCTGCTGTGTTGAGTGTTTTACTCCATCTGATTTGGAGTGTGTCTTGCGCAGCCTTGAGCCTTTGCTTCTGCTTTTTCAAACTCCTCGCGGTGGCAACAAGCCTTTTACGGGCATTCTGCTGACCCGGGTGCCTGTCCGGCGTTATGTCGTCCGGACCATTATCTTTGATAAAATTTGTTTGTTCAGTTTGATTATCCGGATTGCCATTGTCCGGCAGCGGTTCGCCCTGCTCCAGCGCTGGGTCTGTGTGATCGCTATTTCTGTCGAGGCAGGATTTGGGGCGGCACTTGCATCGCCGCTTTGACTGCTTTTCGAGGGAGCAAGCCTTCGGTGTGTCCTTCCGCTCCTCGTCGTCATCTTTTGGTGCGTCCACCATGTATACGTCATATGACGAGGTGGCGTTCCAGGGCCCAATAGGCGCTGGTTCTTCATCGTCTCCTTCATCGGCGTCCATACTGTCGATGTCTTTGGAGTCGAAGTCGAGCATGTGGTTAAATCGTCGACAGTGGCTACAAAGTGGGTGGTGGGTGGGATTTGAATTTCTTCATCGTCCGTATCCCAACCTTGCTGACCGTAGTCCGGCCAGGGCTCTCCGGATAAAGAGAGAGACTTTAGTGATTTCATAATATCACCGAAGGGCGAGTGCTGAAAGATGTCTGTGGCGGTAAACTCCATGATCGGCGCCAAATCGGATTCGATGGGCAGGGGCGCGAATGGTTCGGAGTCCGGCTCCTTGGAATCACGAGTCTTGCAGAGTGCGGGGCTGGTGTTCGGCTCGATCGCCGTTAGGATTGTAGCCCCCGAGGCGGCGTCCAACCACCCATCCTCGATCGGCGCAGTTGGCTCCGAATTAAGGGTCGGAGCCGATGCGGGTGCGGCCTTCAGGGCATTGTTCGGCGGCAGAGCTAGATCATGCTCGTCGTGACAGTGCGGCGCGCTCGGCAGTGGCTCGAATCCGTCGAAGATCAAGTCACCGCGGATGTCAGCCGTGTAGTTTAAACTTCCAAATCTGACCTGACGGCCAGGGGCATAGCTTTCGATCTGCTCCAGATGGCCAAGTGAATTGGCCCGCAGTGCAAAGTCGCCGAAGACAGAGATCTGTCTGGGGAGACAAGTTTCACCCTAGACCGCATCACTATCGATGATAGTAGGAGCCATCAAGCCTGACGGCGACGACACAGAGGAACTCTCAATGAAAGCACCAATGTCGGTGTCAAAACCGGCGGATCTCGGGTAGGGGGTCCCGAACTGTGCGTCTAGGCCGGATGGTAACAGGAGGCAAGGGACACGAAGTTTTACCCAGGTTCGGGCCCTCTTGATGGAGGTAAAACCCTACGTCCTGCTTGATTAATATCGATGATATGGGTAGTACAAGAGTAGATCTACCACGAGATCGGAGAGGCTAAACCCTAGAAGCTAGCCTATGGTATGATTGTTGTTCTGTATGTTGTCCTACGGACTAAAACCCTCCGGTTTATATAGACACTGAAGAGGGTTAGGGTTACACAAAGTCGGTTACAATGGTAGGAGATCTACATATCCGTATCGCCAAGCTTGCCTTCCACGCCAAGGAAAGTCCCTTCCGGACACGGGACGAAGTCTTCAATCTTGTATCTTCATAGTCCAAGAGTCCGGCTGAAGGTATAATCCGGCCATCCGGACACCCCCTAATCCAGGACTCCCTCAGGCCTCCTTTGGTTTGGAGGAATTTCATAGGAATTCTAGAGGATAGGATTCTTATAGGATTTTTTTTCCTTTAGAGCCCTTTGGTTCATAGGAATGGATTCCTATTCCTACATAGGATTGGTTCCTATCCTCCACATTTCATAGGAAAATAAAAATGAGCCTAGACTCAATGGAAAAATTCCTTTGGTGTCAACCAAATGACATCTTGTTTCCTATTCCTACTCATAGGATTTGAGATACATGTCATCTCATTTCCTACAAGATTCCTATTCCTACGATAATCCTATCCTATGAACCAAAAGAGGCCTAGGAATTTTGTAGGAAATGAGATGACATGTATCTCAAATCCTATGAGTAGGAATAGGAAACGAGATGTCATTTGATTGACGCCAAAGGAATTTTTCCATTGAGTCTAGGCTCATTTTATTTTTCTATGAAATGTGGAGGATAGGAATCAATCCTATGCAGGAATAGGAATCTATTCCTATGAACCAAAGGGCTCTAAAGGAAAAAAATCCTATAACAATCCTATCCTCTAAAATTCCTATGAAATTCCTCTAAACCAAAGGAGGCCCAATTGTTTGAATCTCTCCGCCTTCCTCTCCTCCTTGATGTCTGAGCGCCTTGCGCATGTCTCATCCTTCTTCGCTAAGATGCTCTCGAACCTCTTCATCAGCTTGGCCGCTGCACCTTCTCGCTTTGCCCTCTCCTCCTCGCACTTCTTCCCTCGCAAATTTCTTCTAACCTTCTTCGGCGTTCTTAGGTTGGGTCGGTAGGGTCACCGGTTTCTTCCTTGTTGGTTTGGGCGGCGGTCTTGGCAATGGAAGAAGTGAATGGGGGATTTTGGCACGGAAACAGTGCGGGATGCTATGAAAGTGCGGGTTCCGCCTTCCTTTTGGGTGTGCCAGGGAGGCGAAGAGCGACTTTTCGCGTGTCCGGACTCCCGCAAAGCCCCCCATGTTTGTCTCCGGTTTGCGAGAGAAATCACATCCAAACCGCACCGCGGATTGATACAAGACCACATTGGGTCGCTTCTGTGTTTCTGGACGCATGCGGGAGGTTTGCGATCGGCATTGGAGATGCCCTGAAGGCTCAAATCTTAAAAGATCATATAGAAATTAGAAAGTCCGCCAGGGAAGGATGCCTTTGAATGGTTAGCATTTCTGGCAACCAAGTCCTCAAGTTGCACATATGTCAGCTGAATCATCTTCATGTTATGGATTGGATAAGTGGAACTTATTTACTTTTGTATTTGCACCCGAACAAGCTCAAGTAAAACTATGTGTTAAAATTAATTGCGAGTATGCACTACCGTACATAGTCTTGAGCTGGTGGAAGAAGACTTGTCTATCCATACACAATTGCTTGTGTACGTAACTTAATCCACTTATTCGCAAAAAAAGAAAAAAAACTTAATCCATTAACAGTATGCTTACAGGTAGAGAACACAATCAAAAGATAAACTAGGGATATAAAAAATGCACATGTTTTTCGAAAATTGGTAGCGAAGGATGTCCAACAAAATGAAAAAGGCATAATCAGGGGAATCAGAACCTTTAGTCGGTTTAGTTTTCTGACTGCTCTGATGCTTTCTCTTGTAACAACACCTTCAGGCCAATTTAGACGTGTCCCTCACCTAAAATATTTCTAACTTGATGAACTGCATATTCCAAGTGAATACAATGACTTGTGTCGTGGGTTTGGCACGACAGATGTCCTCGTGAAAGGACTTAGTCGTGGAGCCATCGCTACGGGTTAGCTTAAAGGGGTTAAACCGGACAAGGGACACAGGGGATTTTATACTAGTTCGGCCCCTTCAATGAAGGTAAAGCCTACGTCTAGTTGTGATTGGTATTGCTAGGGTTTTGATGACCAGGGAGCAAATCCGCTTTGCCTGGCTCTCGAGTTGTTGTCTGTCGTCCCTAAACCGATGCCGGGTCGTCCCTTTATATACATAGGTTGACATTCGCCGGTCTACAGAGTCCCGAGGCCGGATCATAAACGTGTCTGAATTGGTCTCTACTCCTCTAACTTACAATACAAGTTACATGAAAGAGTCGGTTTACATTTACAGGCCTTCAACCCGCCTTTGGGCCTTGGGCCTTCGTAAAGCGCCTCCATCCTCACGTCTTCATGGGCTTCTATCTTCATGGAGCTAACCCGGCCACTCCTAGCCGGTTTACCTCCAGTAATCATATCCCCAACATTAGGCCCCAGATTGATTTGAACATGTTCATGTCAATCTTCAATACTTAGGAAAATTCTTGCCCTGGCACCTTCGTATAAATCTGGTAAACCGCCGTGACATCATCCTTTAGATCCATAGTAAATCGTTATGACATCATCTACTCGTTGAAGCCGAAGATACCCTTCATTAATGAATATCCAACCCTCGAGGCGACATCCTTATTAACTATCCATTTCCAGCTCCTCGATTTACGCACATGTCGCTTATCGGTTCACCTTATAAATAGGCTCAAAGGCCATTCTGTTTTTCCCCATTCGCCTCTTTCACTTCTTCTTCCTCCTTGTGACGTCTCTGCACCCGAGCGTCACCGCCGTTGCCGAGCCTCGCTTCCGCCTCTCCATTGGCCGCTGCATCAACTTGGTTGCACCAGAGAGCCGTGGCGTTCCTCCGTTGCTTCGATCAGTCGCTGTAAGTCCTTTCCTTCCCCCCTTTGTAGATCTGTCTAGGGTTTCCTCGTTCTTCGCGGTTCATCGAAGTTCATCAGGGCTCCGGTGCTGCTCTTCCCTGTTCCTCCTTAGCCTATGGATAGAAAACCTCAAGCTTGATATATTCCGCGTAATGGTTTATCTTCCGCTACCACAACAAACCTTTTGTGCGTATAAAACTGATCTGAACCTTTACGAACTGCTTTGGGTCCAACCCTTTTAGGTCAAAATATTTTTGCTTTCCTGTCTTTCGGTAGATCCAAAATTCCCATGTCCCCTTGTGGAACCTGTTTTACCTTACTTAGTCATTTTTACCTTAGATTTGTATCCTCTTTACCACATAGGTGGTTTACCTTTGTAAAAGCAACCTATCACATACCATTAGTCCCCTGGTGAACCGGCAAGCCCTTTTTACCTCCGTTGTTATACTCCGGTTTAACAGCATGTGTATACCTTTGTTCTGATATTGCCTTGTCATTCATTATTGTATCAGCCTCTGGTTTACGCAATTTTACATACCTGTATATCTTTATTCCGTCGCTTCTTATGTATCACCATGAATGATTGGTAAACCGGTATTTCCTTTCAGCTTTTCGTTTGCAATGGCCAAACAGTTTTATGCTTGTAACTGGGCTCCTTCCCGGGTTACCGAAGAGTAGCTTAATGGAATGGTCAGAATTGGTACCTTGCCAAAAAAGAATGAGATCCGGTGGCGAGTTCCTGGTCCGGAGAACCCTCCCACCCCTAAGCAGGGTGAGGTAGTGGTATTTGTTGACCACATAGGTCGTGGTTTCAAACCGCCCGGGTCAAAGTTTTTCCGGGATGTTCTTGCCGGTTTCCAACTCCACCCTCAAGATATTGGACCTAACTCAGTCTCCAATATATGCAACTTCCAAGTCTTCTGTGAAGTGTACTTACAAGAAGAACCAACTGCTGAGCTGTTCCAGGATTTCTTCCATCTAAACCGGCGCACTTAATTTGTAGACGGACCCAACACTAAACTTGGTGGCGTCTCTATTCAAAAAAGAAAAGAAGTTGAATTCCCTCATGCCAAGCTGCACAGTCACCCAAAGAGTGGAACCAAACTTGGTTCTACTGTAAAGACACCTCCCCTGAAGACGAGAACCCTCTGTCGGGTTACCGTGCCCACCGGCTTTCCAACACCCATCCCCTGCTGCAACGTCTAAGTGCCCAGGAATGGGCCTCTTATGCCCCTCAACTCGCCAAGCTCCGAGCCTTTATGGCCAATGATTTATCAGGCGTTGACTTTGTACGTTGCTGGATATCCTGGAGCATCTTGCCATTAAGTCGCCGCTCCGGTTTAATGTGTGAGTACACTGGTGAAGTAGACGACTCCTAATGTCACGTCAACATTCAGTTAACTGATGAAGAAGTCACTAAGGGTGTCAAGAAGATTTTGAATGAATCAGAATCTGTCTGCCGCCAAACCGGCTTAAATCCTTTTACGCAAAAAACAAATCGCCAGCTGTAAGTATTGTCCTTCCTTTTTACCCTTGATATCTTTTTAGACTGTTCAACTTGTGAATATCCTTCTCCTCGTTTATAAACAGGGTGATGATCCATTTTGGAAGAGGAAACCTGCAGAAAAAAGCGGCAAAGCCTTCCCGCCCCAAAACCAAAACCGTCAAGAAAACCTCAAAGCGGAAGGCAGCTGAACATATCAGCATGGAACTGGATGATGATACGGATGAACCAGAAGTTGAGGTAGAACTTAATTCACTTGGTTCCCTTTTTATGCATCTCATTAACAATGATATTTATCAGGAGGGCGCGGAAGGCAGCCAAGCCGACGATGTAGAGGTAGTTGTCCTTTCCTCCGGTTCAGACTCTCTGCCAACACAAAAAATCCGTCAAGCGATCCGGAAACTAAGCTTTTCACATCCTCTTGCTCACTTGGATCCAACATTTATTTTGAAGAAGCAGCAACATGAGGCTCGCCGCACAACCTGGCACAGCGGCCAAAAGGTCACCTCGGCCGGTTTACCTGACACCCAGTCCGAAAGCGCCGATCTGAGGTCTCACCTCCTTCTGACAATTCTTATCCCAAGGCAGGCTATTTCCGACAACCTCTTAATCCGTCCGATTCAAATTATCAGGTGACACCTCCCTCATCTTCTGGCGAGTCAACAGCAACCCAACTTCCTCCCCTCAAAACTGTAGCTGGGTAAGTACTTAAACCCCTTCTTTGATTCTTTCCATGCTTTGTATACTATGCTTAACTTTCACATCTTTTTCTGTTTTAAGAGCCAAGGCCAGACCCAGCAAAAAGGCTCGGGTGAATAATCCATCTGAAGATCAGGCGGCTCATGAACCGGAGCAAGCAGTTGAACTGGAACAAGCTATGGGACCAGAGGGTCCTAATCCTGAAGCTACCTTTGATGAGCCACCCCCTCAGGATCACAATATCGATGAAGCACCAGAAGTTGATACTGCTATGCCTGATGCTGAACCGGCAGATCCAATCCGGGCTAGTCCGGTGAGGGCTACTGCAATTCCATCAACTCCAGAAAAAGCTGCTGGAGATAAAGAAGGCGAGGTTGTTGGAAATATGCCCTAGAGGCAATAATAAAATGGTTATTATTATATTTCCTTGTTCATGATAATTGTCTATTGTTCATGCTATAATTGTGTTATCCGGAAATCGTAATACATGTGTGAATACATAGACCACAACATGTCCCTAGTGAGCCTCTAGTTGACTAGCTCGTTGATCAATAGATGGTTACGGTTTCCTAACCATGGACATTGGATGTCATTGATAACGGGATCACATCATTAGGAGAATGATGTGATGGACAAGACCCAATCCTAAGCATAGCGCAAGATCGTGTAGTTCGTCTGCTAAAGCTTTTCTAATGTCAAGTATCGTTTCCTTAGACCATGAGATTGTGCAACTCCCAGATACAGTAGGAATACTTTGGGTGTGCCAAACATCACAACGTAACTGGGTGACTATAAAGGTGCACTGGGTATCTCCGAAAGTGTCTGTTGGGTTGGCATGAATCAAGACTGGGATTTGTCACTCCGTATGACAGAGAGGTATCTCTGGGCCCACTCGGTAAGACATCATCATAATGAGCTCAATGTGACTAAGGGTTGGTCACGGGATGATGTGTTACGGAATGAGTAAAGTGACTTGCCGGTAACGAGATTGAACGAGGTATTGGGATACCAACGATCGAATATCGGGCAAGTAACATACCGATTGACAAAGGGAATTGTATACTGGATTGCTTGAATCCTCGACATCATGGTTCATCCGATGAGATCATCGTGGAACATGTGGGAGCCAACATGGGTATCCAGATCCCGCTGTTGGTTTTTGGCCGGAGAGTTGTCTCGGTCATGTCTGCATGGTTCCTGAACCCGTAGGGTCTACACACTTAAGGTTCGATGACGCTAGGGTTATTAGGAAGACTTATATGTGATTACCGAATGTTGTTCAGAGTCCCGGATGAGATCCCGGACGTCACGAGGAGTTCCGGAATGGTCCAGAGGTGAAGATTTATATGTGGGAAGTTGTCATACGGTCACCGGAAAAGTTCGGGGGCATATCAGTATTATACCGGGGCCACCGGAGGGGTTCAGGGGGTCCACCAGGAGGGGCCACCTCTCTCGGAGGGCTTCATGGGCCGTAGAGGAAAGGGAACCAGCCCTTGGAGGGTTGGGCGCATCCCCCCTTGGGCCCATGCGCCTAGGGTTGGGGGGAAACCCTAGAGGGGGCGCCCCCCTTGCTTTTGGGGCAAGCCCCTCCCCTTGCCCCCCTCTAGATCTCATCTAGAGGGGGTGGCCTCCTTTCCCCTTCCCCTATAAATAGAGGGGCAAGGGGAGGGCTGCACACCACATTAAAGGCGCATTCCCTCCCCAACACCGCTCCTCCTCCGTTAAGAGCTTGGCGAAGCCCTGCCGGAGTACTGCCGCTCCACCACCACCACGCTGTCGTGCTGCTGTTGGAGCTCTCTTCCTCAACCTCTCCCTCCTCCTTGCTAGATCAAGGCGTGGGAGACGTCTCCGCTTCGTACGTGTGTTGAACGCGGAGGTGCTGTCCGTTCGGCGCTAGGATCATCGGTGATTTGGATCACGACGAGTACGACTCCATCAACCCCGTTCTCTTGAGCGCTTCCGCTCACGATCTACAAGGGTATGTAGATGCACTCCTCTCCCTCTCATTGCTAGATGACTCCATAGATTGATCTTGGTGGTGCGTAGAAAATTTTAAATTTCTGCTACGATCCCCAACAGTGGCATCATGAGCTAGGTCTATGCGTAGTTTCTATGCACGAGTAGAACACAAGTTGTTGTGGGCGTCGATTTTGTCAATTTACTTGCCGTTAATAGTCTTATCTTGATTCGGCGACATCGTGGGATGAAGCGGCCCGGGCCGACCTTACACGTACGCTTACGTGAGACTGGTTCCACCGACTGACATGCACTAGTTGCATAAGGTGGCTAGCGGGTGTCTGTCTCTCCCACTTTAGTCGGATCGGATTCGATGAAAAGGGTACTTATGAAGGGTGAATAGAAATTGGCATATCACATTGTGGTTTTGGCGTAGGTGAGAAATGTTCTTGCTAGAAACCTATAGCAGCCAAGTAAAAACTTGCAACAACAATTAGAGGATGTGTAACTTGTTTTTGCAGCATATGACGTGTGATGTGATATGGACAAAAGGATGTGATGAATGATATATGTGATGTATGAGATTGATCATGTTCTTGTAATAGGAATCACGACTTGCATGTCAATGAGTATGACAACCGGCAGGAGCCATAGGAGTTGTCTTAATTTATTTATGACCTTCGTGTCAACATAAACGTCATGTAATTACTTTACTTTATTGCTAACCGTTAGCCATAGTAGTAGAAGTAATAGTTGGCGAGACAACTTCATGAAGACACGATGATGGAGATCATGATGATGAAGGTCATGGAGTCATGCCGGTGACAATGATGATTATGGTGCCCTGAAGATGGAGATCAAAAGGAGCAAAATGATATTGGCCATATCATGTCACTATTTGATTGCATGTGATGTTTATCATGTTTTACATCTTATTTGCTTAGAACGACGGTAGCATAAATAAGATGATCACTCGCAATAATTTTAAGAAAGTGTTCCCCCTAACTGTGCACCGTTGCTAAGGTCCGTTGTTTCGAAGCACCACGTGATGATCGGGTGTGATAGGTTCTAACGTTCGCATACAACGGGTGTAAGCCAGATTTACACACGCAACACACTTAGGTTGACTTGACGAGCCTAGCATGTACAAACATGGCCTCGGAACACGGAAGACCGAAAGGTCGAACATGAGTTGTATAGAAGATACGATCAACATGAAAATGTTCACCGATGATGACTAGTACGTCTCACGTGATGATCGGACACGGCCTAGTTGACTCGGATCATGTATCACTTAGATGACTAGAGGGATGTCTATCTGAGTGGGAGTTCATTAAATAATTTGATTAGATGAACTTAATTATCATGAACTGTTGGGGAACGTTGCAGAAAACAAAAATTTTCCTACGGTTTCACCAAGATCCATCTATGAGTCCATCTAGCAACGAGTGATCGGATGCATCTACATACCTTTGTAGATCGCGAGCGGAAGCGTTCACTAGAACGTGGATGACGGAGTCGTACTCGCCGTGATTCAAATCACCGATGACCAAGCGCCGAACGGACGGCACCTCCGCGTTCAACACACGTATGGAGCGGATGACGTCTCCTCCTTCTTGATCCAGCAAGGGGGAGGAGAGGTTGATGAAGATCCAGCAGCACGACGGCGTGGTGGTGGATGCAGGGCGTCACAGTAGCAGGGCTTCGCCGTGTACTACGAGAGAGAGAGAGGTGTAGCAGGAGAGAGGGAGGCGCCAGGACTCAGGGTGCGGCTGCCCCCTCCCTCCCCCTCATATATATAGGCTCCCCTAGGGGGGCGCCGGCCCTAGGATATTGGATCTCCTAGGGGGGGCGGCGACCAGGGCTGGAGTGGCCCCCAAGCCAAGGTGGGGCGCCCCCCCATCCCTAGGGTTTCAACCCTAGGCGCATGGGGTGGGCCTAGGGGGGCGCACCAGCCCACTATGGGCTGGTTTCCCTCCCCACTTTGGCCCATGGGGCCCTTCGGGATGGGTGGCCCCACCCGGTGGACCCCCGGGACCCTTTCGGTGGTCCCGGTACAATACCGGTGACCCCAAAACTTGTCCCGATGGCCGAAACAGCACTTCCTATATATAATTCTTTACCTCCGGACTATTCCGAAACTCCTCGTGATGTCCGGGATCTCATACGGGACTCCGAACAACATTCGGGTTACTGCATATACATATCTTCACAACCCTAGCGTCACCGAACCTTAAGTGTGTAGACCCTACGGGTTCGGGAGACATGTAGACATGACCGAGACGACTCTCCGGTCAATAACCAACAGTGGGATCTGGATACCCATGTTGGCTCCCACATTCTCCTTGATGATCTCATCGGATGAACCATGATGTCGAGGATTCAGGCAACCCCGTATACAATTCCCTTTGTTAATCGATATGTTACTTGCCCGAGATTCGATCGTCGGTATCCCAATACCTTGTTCAATCTCGTTACCGGCAAGTCACTTTACTCGTACCGTAATGCATGATCCCGTGACCAGACACTTGGTCACTTTGAGCTCACAATGATGATGCATTACCAAGTGGGCCCAGTGATACCTCTCCGTCATACGGAGTGACAAATCCCAGTCTTGATCCGTGTCAACCCAACAGACACTTTCGAAGATACCCGTAGTATACCTTTATGGTCACCCAATTACGTTGTGATGTTTGGTACACCCAAAGCACTCCTACGGTATCCGGGAGTTACATGATCTCATGGTCTAAGGAAAGGATACTTGACATTGGAAAACTCTAGCAAACGAACTACACGATCTTGTGCTATGTTTAGGATTGGGTGTTGTCCATCACATCATTCTCCTAATGATGTGATCTCGTTATCAATGACATCCAATGTCCATAGTCAGGAAACCATGACTATCCATTGATTAACGAGCTAGTCAACTAGAGGCTTACTAGGGACATGTTGGTGTCTATTATTCACACATGTATTACGATTTCCGGATAACACAATTATAGCATGAATAAAAGACAATTACCATGAACAAGGAAATATAATAATAATGCTTTTATTATTGCCTCTAGGGCATATTTCCAACAGTCTCCCACTTGCACTAGAGTCAATAATCTAGTTACATTGTGATGAATCGAACACCCATGGAATTCTGGTGTTGATCATGTTTTGCTCTAGGGAGAGGTTTAGTCAATGGATCTGCTACATTCAGGTCCGTATGTACTTTACAAATATCTATGTCTCCATCTTGAACATTTTCACGAATGGAGTTGAAGCAACACTTGATGTGCCTGGTCTTCTTGTGAAACCTGGGCTCCTTGGCAAGTGCAATAGCTCCAGTGTTGTCACAGAAGAGTTTGATTGGCCCCGACGCATTGGGTATGACTCCGAGGTCGGTGATGTACTCCTTCACCCAAATTGCTTCATGTGCTGCCTCCGAGGCTGCCATGTACTCCGCTTCACATGTAGATCCCGCCACGACGCTCTGCTTGCAACTGCACCAGCTTACTGCCCCACCATTCAAAATATACACGTATCCGGTTTGTGACTTAGAGTCATCCAGATCTGTGTCAAAGCTAGCGTCGACGTAACCCTTTACGACGAGCTCTTCGTCACCTCCATAAACGAGAAACATTTCCTTAGTCCTTTTCAGGTACTTCAGGATATTCTTGACCGCTGTCCAGTGTTCCTTGCCGGGATTACTTTGGTACCTTCCTACCAAACTTACGGCAAGGTTTACATCAGGTCTGGTACACAACATGGCATACATAATAGAACCTATGGCTGAGGCATAGGGGATGACACTCATCTCTTCTATATCTTCTGCCGTGGTCGGACATTGAGCAGAGCTCAATTTCACACCTTGTAACACAGGTAAGAACCCCTTCTTAGACTGATCCATATTGAACTTCTTCAATATCTTATCAAGGTATGTGCTTTGTGAAAGACCTATGAGGCGTCTCGATCTATCTCTATAGATTTTGATGCCTAATATATAAGCAGCTTCTCCAAGGTCCTTCATTGAAAAACTCTTATTCAAGTAGGCCTTAATGCTGTCCAAGAGTTCTATATCATTTCCCATCAAAAGTATGTCATCTACATATAATATGAGAAATGCTACAGAGCTCCCACTCACTTTCTTGTAAACACAGGCTTCTCCATAAGTCTGCGTAAACCCAAACGCTTTGATCATCTCATCAAAGCGAATGTTCCAACTCCGAGATGCTTGCACCAGCCCATAGATTGAGCGTTGGAGCTTGCACACCTTGTTAGCATTCTTAGGATCGACAAAATCTTCCGGTTGCATCATATACAATTCTTCCTTAAGGAAACCATTAAGGAATGCCATTTTGACGTCCATTTGCCATATCTCATAATCATAGAATGCGGCAATTGCTAACATGATTCGGACGGACTTTAGCTTCGCTACCGGTGAGAAAGTCTCATCGTAGTCAACCCCTTGAACTTGTCGATAACCCTTAGCGACAAGCCGAGCTTTATAGATGGTCACATTACCATCCGCGTCTGTCTTCTTCTTAAAGATCCATTTATTTTCTATGGCTCGCTGCTCAATGGGCAAGTCAGTCAAAGTCCATACTTCGTTTTCATACATGGATCCTATCTCGGATTTCATGGCTTCTAGCCATTTGTCGGAATCCGGGCCCACCATCGCTTCTTCATAGTTCGAAGGTTCATCGTTGTCCAACAACATGATTTCCAAGACAAGGTTGCCGTACCACTCTGGTGCGGAACGTGTCCTTGTGGACCTACAAATTTCAGTAGGAGCTTGATCAGAAGTATCTTGAGTTGCGCCCTTTTCTGGTTCAAGAGGTAATACTTCATCAAGTTCTAATTTCCTCCCACTTACTTCTTTTGAGAGAAACTCTTTCTCTAGAAAGGACCCATTCTTGGCAACAAAGATCTTGCCTTCGGATCTGAGGTAGAAGGTATACCCAATAGTTTCTTTAGGGTATCCTATGAAGACGCATTTTTCCGACTTGGGTTCGAGCTTTTCAGGTTGAAGTTTCTTGACATAAGCATCGCATCCCCAAACTATCAGAAACAACAGCTTAGGTTTCTTCCCAAACCATAATTCATACGGTGTCGTCTCAACGGATTTCGACGGAGCCCTATTTAAAGTGAATGCGGCAGTCTCTAAAGCATAGCCCCAAAAAGATAGCGGTGAATCGGTAAGAGACATCATAGACCGCACCATATCTAATAGAGTGCGATTACGACGTTCGGACACACCATTACGCTGAGGTGTTCCAGGCGGCGTGAGTTGTGAAACTATTCCACATTTTCTTAAGTGTGTGCCAAATTCGTGACTCAAGTATTCTCCTCCACGATCTGATCGTAGGAACTTGATTTTCCTGTCACGTTGATTTTCAACCTCACTCTGAAATTCCTTGAACTTTTCAAAGGTCTCAGACTTGTGTTTCATCAAATAGATATACCCATATCTACTCAAGTCATCAGTGAGGGTGAGAACATAACGATAGCCACCGCGAGCCTCAACACTCATTGGACCGCACACATCAGTATGTATGATTTCCAATAAGTTGGTTGCTCGCTCCATTGTTCCTGAGAACGGAGTCTTGGTCATTTTACCCATGAGGCATGGTTCGCACGTGTCAAATGATTCGTAATCAAGAGACTCTAAAAGTCCATCTGCATGGAGCTTCTTCATGCGTTTGACACCTATGTGACCAAGGCGGCAGTGCCACAAGTATGTGGGACTATCATTATCAACCTTACATCTTTTGGTACTTACACTATGAATATGTGTAGCATTACGCTCGAGATTCATTAAGAATAAACCATTCACCATCGGAGCATGACCATAAAACATATCTCTCATATAAATAGAACAACCATTATTCTCGGATTTTAATGAGTAGCCATCTCGTATCAAACGAGATCCTGATACAATGTTCATGCTCAAACTTGGCACTAAATAACAATTATTAAGGTTCAAAACTAATCCCGTAGGTAAATGAAGAGGCAGCGTGCCGACAGCGATCACATCGACCTTGGAACCATTCCCGACGCGCATCGTCACCTCGTCCTTAGCCAGTCTCCGCTTATTCCGCACCTCCTGCTTTGAGTTACAAATGTGAGCAACTGCACCGGTATCAAATACCCAAGAGCTACTACGAGTACTGGTAAGGTACACATCAATTACATGTATATCACATATACCTTTTGTGATGCCGGCCTTCTTGTCCGCTAAGTATTTGGGGCAGTTCCGCTTCCAGTGACCACTTCCCTTGCAATAAAAACACTCAGTCTCGGGCTTGGGTCCATTCTTTGGCTTCTTCCCGGTAGCTTGCTTGCCAGGCGCGGCAACTCCCTTGCCGTCCTTCTTGAAGGTTTTCTTACCCTTGCCTTTCTTGAACTTAGTGGTTTTATTCACCATCAACACTTGATGTTCCTTTCTGACTTCTACCTCTGCTGATTTCAGCATAGCAAATACTTCAGGAATGGTCTTTTCCATCCCCTGCATATTGAAGTTCATCACAAAGCTCTTGTAGCTCGGTGGAAGCGACTGAAGGATTCTGTCAATGACCGCGTCATCCGGGAGATTAACTCCTAGCTGAGTCAAGCGGTTATGCAACCCAGACATAGTGAGTATGTGCTCACTAACAGAACTGTTTTCCTCCATCTTACAGCTGAAGAATTTGTCGGAGACTTGATATCTCTCGACCCGGGCATGAGCTTGAAAAACCATTTTCAGCTCTTCGAACATCTCATATGCTCCGTGTCTCTCAAAACATTTTTGGAGCCCCGGCTCTAAGCTGTAAAGCATGATGCACTGAACGAGGGAGTAGTCATCGGTACGTGCCTGCCAAGCGTTCATAACGTCTTGTTCAGCAGGGAGAACAGGTGCGTCACCCAGCGGTGCTTGTAGGACATAATCTTTCTTGGCAGCTATGAGGATGATCCTCAGGTTCCGGACCCAGTCCGTGTAATTGATGCCATCGTCTTTCAGCTTGGTTTTCTCTAGGAACGCGTTGAAGTTGAGGACTATGTTGGCCATTTGATCTACAAGACATATTGTAAATATTTTAGACTAAGTTCATGATAATTAAGTTCATCTAATCAAATTACTCAATGAACTCCCACTTAGATAAACATCCCTCCAGTGATCTAAGTATAACATGATCCGAGTTAACTAGGTCGTGTTCGATCATCACGTGAGATGGACTAGTCAACATCGGTGAACATCTTCATGTTGATCGTATCTTCTATACGACTCATGCTCGACCTTTCGGTCTTCTGTGTTCCGAGGCCATGTCTGTACATGCTAGGCTCGTCAAGTCAACCTAAGTGTTTTGCATGTGTAAATCTGTCTTACACCCGTTGTATGTGAACGTTAGAATCTATCACACCCGATCATCACGTGGTGCTTCGAAACAACAAACTGTCACAACGGTGCACAGTTAGGGGGAACACTTTCTTGAAATTATTATGAGGGATCATCTTATTTACTACCGTCGTTCTAAGTAAACAAGATGCAAAAACATGATAAACATCACATGCAATCAAATAATAAAAGTGACATGATATGGCCAATATCACATAGCTCCTTTGATCTCCATCTTGGGGCTCCATGATCATCTTGTCACCGGCTTGACACCATGATCTCCATCATCATGATCTCCATCATCGTGTCTCCATGAAGTTGCTCGCCAACTATTACTTCTACTACTATGGCTAACACGTTTAGCAATAAAGTAAAGTAATTTACATGGCGTTTCTCAATGACACGCAGGTCATATAAAAAAATAAAGACAACTCCTATGGCTCCTGCCGGTTGTCATACTCATCGACATGCAAGTCGTGATTCCTATTACAATAGCATGAACATCTCATACATCACATATAGATCATTCATCATTCATCACAACTTTGGCCATATCATATCACAAAGCACTTGCTGCAAAAACAAGTTAGACATCCTCTAATTGTTGTTGCAAGTTTTACGTGGCTGAAATAGGGTTCTAGCAAGAACGTTTTCTTACCTACGTGAAAGCCACAACGTGATTTGTCAACTTCTATTTACCCTTCATAAGGACCCTTTTCATTGAATCCGCTCCAACTAAAGTGGGAGAGACAGACACCCGCCAGCCACCTTATGCAACTAGTGCATGTTAGTCGGTGGAACTGGTCTCACGTAAGCGTACGTGTAAGGTTGGCCTGGGCCGCTTCATCCCACAATACCGCTGAAGCAAAATAAGACTAGTAGCGGCAAGAAAGTTGACAACATCAACGCCCACAACAAATTGTGTTCTACTCGCGCAAGAAGAACTACGCATAGACCTAGCTCATGATGCCACTGTTGGGGAACGTTGCAGAAAACAAAAAAATTCCTATGATTTCACCAAGATCCATCTATGAGTTCATCTAGCAACGAGTGATCGGATGCATCTACATACCTTTGTAGATCACGAGCGGAAGCGTTCACTAGAACGTGGATGACGGAGTCATACTCGCCGTGATTCAAATCACCGATGACCAAGCGCCGAACGGACGGCACCTCCACGTTCAACACACGTACGGAGCGGATGACGTCTCCTCCTTCTTGATCCAGCAAGGGGGGAGGAGAGGTTGATGAAGATCCAGCAGCACGACGGCGTGGTGGTGGATGCAGGGCGTCACAGTAGCAGGGCTTCGCCGTGTACTACGAGAGAGAGAGGTGTAGCAGGGGAGAGGGAGGCGCCAGGACTCAGGGTGCGGCTGCCCCCTCCCTCCCCCTCATATATATAGGCTCCCCTAGGGGGGGCGGCGGCCAGGGCTGGAGTGGCCCCCAAGCCAAGGTGGGGCGCCCCCCCACCCCTAGGGTTTCAACCCTAGGCGCATGGGGTGGGCCTAGGGGCCGCACCAGCCCACTATGGGCTGGTTCCCCTCCCCACTTTGGCCCATGGGGCCCTCCGGGATGGGTGGCCCCACCCGGTGGACCCCCGGGACCCTTTCGGTGGTCCTGGTACAATACCGGTGACCCCGAAACTTGTCCCGATGGCCGAAACAGCACTTCCTATATATAATTCTTTACCTCCAGACTATTCCGAAACTCCTCGTGACATCCGGGATCTCATCCGGGACTCCGAACAACATTCGGGTTACTCCATATACATATCTTCACAACCCTAGCGTCACCGAACCAAGTGTGTAGACCCTACGGGTTCGGGAGGCATGTAGACATGACCGAGATGACTCTCCGGTCAATAACCAACAGCGGGATCTGGATACCCATGTTGGCTCCCACATGCTCCTCGATGATCTCATCGGATGAACCACGATGTCGAGGATTCAGGCAACCCCGTATACAATTCCCTTTGTCAATCGATATGTTACTTGCCCAAGATTCGATCGTCGGTATCCCAATACCTTGTTCAATCTTGTTGTCGGCAAGTCACTTTACTCGTACCGTAATGCATGATCCCGTGACCAGACACTTGGTCACTTTGAGCTCATAATGATGATGCATTACCGAGTGGGCCCAGTGATACCTCTCCGTCATACGGAGTGACAAATCCCAGTCTTGATCCGTGTCAACCCAACAGACACTTTCGGAGATACCCGTAGTATACCTTTATGGTCACCCAGTTACGTTGTGACGTTTGGTACACCCAAAGTACTCCTACGGTATCCGGGAGTTACACGATCTCATGGTCTAAGGAAAGGATACTTGACATTGGAAAACTCTAGCAAATGAACTACACGATCTTGTGCTATGTTTAGGATTGGGTCTTGTCCATCACATCATTCTCCTAATGATGTGATCTCATTATCAATGACATCCAATGTCCATAGTCAGGAAACCATGACTATCCGTTGATTAACGAGCTAGTCAACTAGAGGCTTACTAGGGACAAGTTGGTGTCTATTATTCACACATGTATTACGATTTCCGGATAACACAATTATAGCATGAATAAAAGACAATTATCATGAACAAGGAAATATAATAATAATGCTTTTATTAGTGCCTCTAGGGCATATTTCTAACATGAACATAGTCTAAAATCTTTGCAATATGTATTGTAGATCAAATGGCCCACGCTAATGTTGCCCTCAACTTCAACGCGTTCCTAGAGAAAACCAAGCTGAAAGACGATGACAGCAACTACACGGACTGGGTCCGTAACCTGAGGATTATCCTCATAGCTGCCAGGAAAGCATATGTCCTTGATGCACCGCTAGGTGAAGCACCTGTTTTCCCAGCAGAACAAGACGTTATGAACGCTTGGCAGGCGCGTAGTGATGATTACTCCCTGGTTCAGTGCGGCATGCTTTACAGCTTAGAACCGGGGCTCCAAAAGAGTTTTGAGCAACACGGAGCATATGAGATATTCCAAGAGCTGAAAATGGTTTTCCAAGGTCATGCCCGGGTCGAGAGATATGAAGTCTCCGACAAGTTCTACAGTTGTAAGATGGAGGAAAGTAGTTCCGTCAGCGAGCACATACTCAAAATGTCTGGGTTGCACAACCGCTTGTCTCAGCTGGGAGTTAATCTCCCGGATGATGCGGTCGTTGACAGAATCCTTCAATCACTCCCACCTAGCTACAAGAGGTTTGTGATGAACTTGAATATGCAGGGGATGGAAAAGACCATTCCTGAGGTATATTCAATGCTGAAATCAGCGGAGGTGGAAATCAAAAAGGAACATCAAGTGTTGATGGTGAATAAAACCACTAAATTCAAGAAAGGAAAGGGTAAAAAGAACATCAAGAAGGACGGCAATGGAGTTGCCGCGCCCGGTATGCATGCTGCCGGGAAGAAGCCAAAGAATGGACCCAAGCCTGAGACTGAGTGCTTTTATTTCAAGGGAAACGGTCACTGGAAGCGGAACTGCCCCAAGTACTTAGCGGATAAGAAGGCCGGCAATGCCAAAGGTATATGTGATATACATGTTATTGATGTGTACCTAACGAGCGCTCGTAGTAGCTCCTGGGTATTTGATACCGGTGCAGTTACTCATATTTGTAACTCAAAACAGGAACTGCGGAATAAACGGAGACTGGCGAAGGACGAGGTGACATTGCGCGTCGGGAATGGTTCCAAGGTCGATGTGATCGTCGTCGGCACGCTACCTCTACATTTACCTACGGGATTAGTTTTAAACCTCAATAATTGTTATTTAGTACCATCTTTGAGCATGAACATTGTATCTGGATCTCGTTTAATGTGAGATGGCTACTCATTTAAATCTGAGAATAATGGTTGTTCAATTTATATGAGAGACATGTTTTATGGTCATGCCCCGCTGGTCAATGGTTTATTCTTATTCAATCTCGAACGTGATGTTACACATATTCATAGTGTGAATGCCAAAAGATGTAAGGTTGATAATGATAGTCCCACATACTTGTGGCACTGCCGCCTTGGTCACATTGGTGTCAAACGCATGAAGAAACTCCATGCAGATGGACTTTTGGAGTCTCTTGATTATGAATCATTTGACACTTGCGAACCATGCCTCATGGGCAAAATGACCAAGACTCCATTCTCCAAAACAATGGAGCGAGCAACCAACTTATTGGAAATCATACATACTGATGTGTGTGATCCAATGAGTGTTGATGCTCGCGGTGGCTATCGTTATGTTCTCACCCTCACTGATGACTTGAGTAGATATGGGTATGTCTAATTAATGAAACACAAGTCTGAGACCTTTGAAAAGTTCAAGGAATTTCAGAGTGAGGTTGAGAATCAACGTGACAGGAAAATCAAGTTCTTACGATCAGATTGTGGGGGAGAATATTTGAGTCACGAATTTGGCACGCACTTAAGGAAATGCGGAATTGTTTCACAACTCACGCCGCCTGGAACACCTTAGCGTAATGGTGTGTCTGAACGTCGTAATCGCACTCTATTCGATATGGTACGATCTATGATTTCTCTTACCGATCTACCACTGTCATTTTGGGGTTATGCTATAGAGACTGCCGCATTCACTTTAAATAGGGCTCCGTCGAAATCCGAGGAGATGACACCGTATGAATTGTGGTTTGGTAAGAAACATAAGCTGTTGTTTCTAAAAGTTTGGGGATGCGATGCTTATGTCAAGAAACTTCAACCTGAAAAGTTCAAACCCAAATCGGAAAAATGCGTCTTCATAGGATACCCTAAAGAAACTATTGGGTATACCTTCTACCTCAGATCCGAAGGCAAGATCTTTGTTGCCAAGAATGAATCCTTTCTAGAGAAAGAGTTTCTCTCGAAAGAAGTAAGTGGGAGGAAAGTAGAACTTGATGAAGTATTGCCTCTTGAATCGGAGAGTGGCGCAGCTCAAGAAAATGTTCCTGAGGTGCCTGCACCGACTAGAGAGGAAGTTAATGATGATGATCATGAAACTTCAGATCAAGTTGCTACTGAACTTCGTAGGTCCACAAGGACACGTTCCGCACCAGAGTGGTACGTCAATCCTGTCCTGGAAATCATGTTGTTAGACAATGGTGAACCTTCGAACTATGAAGAAGCGATGGCGGGCCCAGATTCTGACAAATGGCTGGAAGCCATGAAATTCGAGATAGGATCCATGTCTGAAAATGAAGTATGGACTTTGACTGACTTGCCCGATGATCGGCGAGCCATAGAAAATAAATGGATCTTTAAGAAGAAGACATACGCTGATGGTAATGTGACCATCTATAAGGCTCGGCTTGTCGCTAAGGGTTATCGACAAGTTCAAGGGGTTGACTACGATGAGACTTTCTCACCCATAGCGAAGCTGAAGTCCGTCCGAATCATGTTAGCAATTGCCGCATTCTATGATTATGAGATATGGCAAATGGACATCAAAACGACATTCCTTAATGGTTTCCTTAAGGAAGAATTTTATATGATGCAGCCAGAAGGTTTTGTCGATCCTAAGAATGCTGACAAGGTGTGCAAGCTCCAACGCTCAATCTATGGGCTGGTGCAAGCATCTCGGAGTTGGAACATTCGATTTGATGAGATGATCAAAGCGTTTGGGTTTACGCAGACTTATGGAGAAGCCTGTGTTTACAAGAAAGTGAGTGGGAGCTCTGTAGCATTTCTCATATTATATGTGGATGACATACTATTGATGGGAAATGATATAGAATTTTTGGAAAGCATAAAGGCCTACTTGAACAAGTGTTTTTCAATGAAGGATCTTGGAGAAGTTGCTTATAATTAGGCATCAAGATCTATAGAGATGGACGAGACGCCTCATTGGTCTTTCACAAAGTACGTACCTTGACAAGATATTGAAGAAGTTCAATATGGATCAGTCCAAGAAGGGGTTCTTTCATGTATTGCAAGGTGTGAGATTGAGCACGGCTCAATGCCCGACCACGACAGAAGATAGAGAAAATATGAGTGTCGTCCCCTATGCCTCGGCCATAGGGTCTATTATGTATGCCATGTTGTGTACCAGACCTGATGTAAACCTTACCATGAGTTTGGTAGGAAGGTACCAAAGTAATCCCGGCATGGAACACTAGACATCGGTCAAGAATATCCTGAAGTACCTGAAGAGGACTAAGGATATGTTTCTCGTTTATGGAGGTGGCGAAGAGCTCGTCGTAAAGGGTTACGTCGATGCTAGCTTCGACACAGATCTGGATGACTCTAAGTCACAAACCGGATACGTGTATATTTTGAATGGTGGGGCAGTCAGCTAGTGCAGTTGCAAGCAAAGCGTCGTGGCGGATCTACATGTGAAGCGGAGTACATGGCAGCCTCGGAGGCAGCACAAGAAGCAATCTGGATGAAGGAGTTCATTACCGACCTAGGAGTTATTCCCAATGCGTCGGGCCCGATGACTCTCTTCTGTGACAACACTAGAGCTATTGCCCTTGCCAAGGAGCCCAGGTTTCATAGGAAGACAAGGCATATCAAGTGTCGCTTCAACTCCATTCGTGAAAATGTTCAAAATGGAGACATCGATATTTGTAAAGTGCATACGGACCTGAATGTCGCAGATCCGTTGACTAAACCTCTTCCTCAAGCAAAAACATGATCAACACCAGAACTCTATGGGTGTTCGATTCATCACAATGTAACAAGATTATTGACTCTAGTGCAAGTGGGAGACTATTGGAAATATGCCCTAGAGGCAATAATAAAATGGTTATTATTATATTTCCTTGTTCATGATAATTGTCTATTGTTCATGCTATAATTGTGTTATCCGGAAATCATAATACATGTGTGAATACATAGACCACAACATGTCCCTAGTGAGCCTCTAGTTGACTAGCTCGTTGATCAATAGATGGTTACGGTTTCCTGACCATGGACATTGGATGTCATTGATAACGGGATCACATCATTAGGAGAATGATGTGATGGACAAGACCCAATCCTAAGCATAGCGCAAGATCGTGTAGTTCGTCTGCTAAAGCTTTTCTAATGTCAAGTATCTTTTCCTTAGACCATGAGATTGTGCAACTCCCGGATACAGTAGGAATACTTTGTGTGTGCCAAACGTCACAACGTAACAGGGTGACTATAAAGGTGCACTACGGGTATCTCCGAAAGTGTCTGTTGGGTTGGCACGAATCGAGACTGGGATTTTTCACTCCGTATGACGGAGAGGTATCTCTGGGCCCACTCAGTAAGACATCATCGTAATGAGCTCAATGTGACTAAGGTTTGGTCATGGGATAATGTGTTACGGAACGAGTAAAGTGACTTGCCGGTAACGAGATTGAACGAGGTATTGGGATAACGACGATCGAATCTCGGGCAAGTAACATACCGATTGACAAAGGGAATTTTATACGGGATTGCTTGAATCCTCGACATCGTGGTTCATCCGATGAGATCATCGTGGAACATGTGGGAGCCAACATGGGTATCCAGATCCCGCTGTTGGTTATTGGCCGGAGAGTTGTGTCGGTCATGTCTGCATGGTTCCTGAACCCGTAGGGTCTACACACTTAAGGTTCAATGACGCTAGGGTTATTAGGAAGACTTATATGTGATTACCGAATGATGTTCGGAGTCCCGGATGAGATCCCAGACGTCATGAGGAGTTCCGGAATGGTCCGGAGGTGAAGATTTATATGTGGGAAGTTGTCATACGGTCACCTGAAAAGTTCGGGGGCATATCGGTATTATACCAGGGCCACCGGAGGGGTTCCGGGGGTCCACCGGGAGGGGCCACCTCTCTCGGAGGCCCTCATGGGCCGTAGAGGAAAGGGAACCAGCCCTTGGAGGGCTGGGCGCATCCCCGCCTTGGGACCATGCGCCTAGGGTTGGGGGGAAACCCTAGAGGGGGCGCCCCCCTTGCTTGGGGGGCAAGCCCCTCCCCTTGGCCCCCCTCTAGATCTCATCTAGAGGGGGTGGCCTCCTTTCCCCTTCCCCTATAAATAGAGGGGCAAGGGGAGGGCTGCACACCACATCAAAGGCGCAGCCCCTCCACTCCCCAACACCTCTCCTCCTACGTTAAGAGCTTGGCGAAGCCCTGCCGGAGTACTGCCGCTCCACCACCACCACGATGTCGTGCTGCCGTTGGAGCTCTCTTCCTCAACCTCTCCCTCCTCCTTGCTGGATCAAGGCACGGGAGACGTCTCCGCTTCGTACGTGTGTTGAATGCGGAGGTGCTATCCGTTCGGTGCTAGGATCATCGGTGATTTGGATCACGACGAGTACGACTCCATCAACCCCGTTCTCTTGAACGCTTCCGCTTAGCGATCTACAAGGGTATGTAGATGCACTCCTCTCTCTCTCTCGTTGCTAGATGACTCCATAGATTGATCTTGGTGATGCATAGAAAATTTTAAATTTCTGCTACGATCCCCAAGAGAGGTTACCATTACTGGTATTGGTCACACTTCGCCTGACCATGCTGTAATCTTGGCCCAACATAGTGCCAAGGAAGAGCGTGCCGCCATGGAAAAAGGCAAATGGCGCACTGACTTGTCAAGCTACGCCCATCTCAGCGCTCAAGAACTCCACTCTGGTTTTCTAAACCGCCTGCACTCAAACCGAAATTATGAAGCCGGTTTGGTGAACTTGATGAAAGAGCGCTACGAGGTATTTTCATCACTTTCCTTTCTTAAATACAAAGCACAAGCATCAACCCAAGTAGCCCTCAAGGGCTGGTTTATGATGACAATCATAAACCGGGACTTTATAAGTCATGAACTGTTACAAACTTGTCTTCCATATATCAACTGATCGTTTGAAGCAAATCAGACGTGATCATTATATTCATGTAATTTTTCGCCTGTGTAGCCCCCAAGGGCCGGTTTAGCTTTGCGAAGTAAACTGGGTCTTCTATCAATGCGTCAACTTTGAACAGATGTACATTAACCCCCAAGTGTTAAGGATAATGCTTGCATTGTACTTGAGACTTGTGAGAAATATGTTGATGATAGAACAAATAAGCATTAGCCCCCAAGTACAAAGTGCATACCTTGTTATACGCTTGGTACTTCATAACCTGTTTTAATGATATGTCTCATCTTTGTAGGCTGATCTGAATAAGAAGGATGCTCAAACCGCAAACCTTCAAGAGAATGTAAAATCTCAACAAGACAGGCTTCCGAAGCCAAAGAAGAGCTGACCAATGCCTTGGTAGCTATGGAGAAGTTGAAAGAGACCTTCAACAAGGAGTGTGCTGACTGGGAAACAGAAAAGGCCGGTTTGATAAAAAAAGGCCGAGAACGCAGAGGCGACCCTGAAACCGGTGGTGGAAGAACTGACCGGATTAAAACGGCAGATTGACGCCATGACTTCTGCTGCGTTTGGTAAGTGCTCTCATAGGCCGTTCGTCTAATTCCTAAAATCTTATCAATAGCCGGTTTACTAATGCTGAACCATGACAGGGACCCGCATTGCTCATCTGGGCTCGGATATGCAGATGAAACTTAAAGCGACTTACACCTTAATAGAACATCTGTTCTCTGGATCCCAACATGCCATTTGCACTGCGGCCTATAACAAGCCGGCGCCATCGTTGATAAAGGAAACACTTGAGAAGCTGGTCGTGCTACCTGCCCGGATCACCGAACTGAAGAGATCAGCCGCAAGATCAGGAGCACTGACCGCACTAATCCGGGCGAAGGCATGGATTCCGGATCTTGAACCGGCAGATATCATCAAAGGATATCCTGGCGTGAAAGAAGACGGTTCATTCTTCAATAATGACGATCTGCGAAGGATGACAAAGGAGATGCGGCCAATAGCAAGCAAACTGGCGGAGGACACAGATTTATCTCACTTCCAACCGGTTTACGATGCTGAGGGAAAGAGACAACCCGCTGTGATCCATGATGTTGAAGAGCTTGTGCCTCCAATCCGTAAGCATATTTACGCTCCTGACATTGACCCCTCTAGCCTTATCCATGAAGAAGTCGTGTTTCAAGCTTTAACCGGAATTGATTGGTCAATGGTTGATTTCCAGCGTCTGGGGAGGGATGAAGAGGATGTGACTGCACAAGATGACCCTAAATCGTCAAGCCGTCCCGATGAAGAATCCTAAACCGGCGTCCGGTTTATCAGCCACAGTCTGCCACTGCTTGAGAACAATTACTCAATTTGGGCCGTTTGAAGGTCCTTGTAATAGGATAGCAAAAAAACACCTTTATCTGCCATGCCATCGAGCATGCTTGTGATGCTTGATACTTTGAAAAATTGTTCCACTTTTGGGATCTATTTATGCATAGTCCATTATACTTTTTGTTCCTGCATATAAGAACTTGAAAGCGTCCTAGTGGTTTACCACTGGACTGGTCATGATGCCCCAAAAATATATACATAACTTGGATGGATAACCAAGATTTATATTAACCAGATAAAATAAATAATATCTGTGACATACCTCGTTGGCTGCCCAACTTCTTGTATGGTAAAGGTCAAGAACACCAATCCGGAGTGTTGATAACTCCTTGCCCTCTTGCCGGTTCATATAAAACCATATTGGGCTATAATAGCTGCATAATGCTGATAACATATAGTCAAAACCAGACCGTAAGAATATACTATCGGTTTAAAACTGATCATGTACTGACAACTAAGCGTTGAAAGTCATGTCGGGTTGTAATGAACACCGGTTTATCAGGAAATATTCATAAATCCCTTATCATAAAAAACAGCAAAGACAAGAAAGATGCAAGGCTTTTCATGGGCTGCCAGGCCCTAAATCGAGGCTTTCCATGGGCTGCCAGGCCGCTGAGTTAAACCATTTTGCAAAGCCTGTTAAGATGGACCTCAATCTTTAAATAATCACCATTTTAACTTTGACAAGTTCAGGGTCCATGGGATTGACTTGTCAAACGTTCGATGGGTCATACCAGGTTTACCTGGACGGAGTGGCTTACTTAAAGAGGTAGGATAACCCGGGGTTTTAGGTGAATACACCTGGCTTCCAAGCCTGGCTTGATAGCCTATTACAAGGGTACAAACTCGTTGTTCTTTGAGAAGCAAGGAGCCCCCAGGTAATATTTGAGCCGTGCTCAGTGGTTACCTATGTTTGAGTTGTGCTTTAATGCAACAGACTCTCTTTGGTTCCACATAATTTCCTTTTGGCTTGAAGCCTATCAAGAGGTGTAGCTATGGTGTGAAGACAACCAAGTACCCTAGTGATATCCCTTGTTGGTTTTAAACCGGTCAAGAGGTGTAGCTATGGTTCGGATACGACCAAGCCCCCTAGTGGTGTTCTTTATATTTGTGTAGCCGTATAGGTCGGGTTAATAAAACACCGCTTTGTCAGTAGAAGCTTCTGTAGACTCACACATGATGTAAAAGAACAGAGACCCTGCTTTATTCGAGGCTCCGGTTTATTATATAATATATACATTGTCATAAGTACGTACATAAGAAGAGCCTGTGGCTCAAGTATAGTAAGGCCGAAGAAGAGCTATATTCCATGGACGCTTGGTCTCCTCCTCTGATTTATGTGAGTCTTTGTGCTCTCGAACATCAATGAGGTAGTATGACCTGTTGTGCGGATTTTTGCTGACCACAAAATTCCCTTCCCAAGGTGGGGATAACTTGTGCATATCAGTCTGATCCTCGATGAGCCGGAGCACCAGATCGCCCTCTTGAAAAATTCTGGTCTTAACCAGGCGGCTGTGATAACGTCGGAGATCTTGTTGATAAATCGCTGAATGTGCTGCCGCAAGATCACGCTCCTCATCTAACAGGTCCAGTGAGTCCTGATGTGCCTTCTCATTGTCAGCTTCAACATAAGCCGCCACACGGGGCGAGTCGTGACGGATGTCACTAGGAAGAACCGCCTCTGCTCCATAAACCATGAAGAAAGGCATGTAACCCGTAGATCTGTTAGGTGTGATGTTGATGCTCCATAACACAGAAGGTAACTCCTCCACCCAACAACCTGGTGTTCGCTTTAAAGGAACAATAAGCCGGGGTTTAATACCTCTCAAAATTTCTTGATTTGCCCTCTCTACTTGACCATTAGACTGGGGGTGAGCTACTGATGCTACATCAAGCCGGATGTGCTCTCATTGGCAAAATTCCTCCATCTCACCCTTTGATAGATTAGTACCATTATCAGTTATAATACTGTGTGGGAAACCAAACCGTAATATCACCTTTTTGATGAATTGAACCACCGTGGCTGCATCACACTTACTGACTGGCTCTTCTTCCACCCACTTGGTGAACTTGTCAACTGCCACTAATTGGTGGGTCCTTTTGTCCTTGGATCTCTTAAAGGGTCCAACCATATAGAGCCCCCAAGTTGCAAATGGCCAAGTGATTGGGATCATTCGCAACTGCTGAGCCAGAACATGAGCGCGGCGTGCAAATTTTTGACAACCGTCACACCTTTTGACCAAATCCTCAGCAGCAACATGAGCTGTCAACCAATAGAAATCATGACGAAAAGCCTTAGCTACCAAGGATTTTGAACTGGCGTGGTGACCACAATCTCCTTCATGGATTTCTCGCAAAATCTCACAACCCTCTTGAGGAGATACACAACGCTGAATTGCTCATGTGGCACTGTAACGATGTAACTCCCCATTAATGATGGTCATTGACTTGGAACACCGAATTATCTGCAAGGCCAAGGTTTCATCCTCCGGTAACTCGCCTCGGTTCATGTAAGCCAAGTACGGGACTGTCCAATCCGGTATGACATGCAGAGCTGCCACCAATTGGGCCTCCAGGTCAGGAATAGCCAACTCCTCCTATGTGGGTATCTTGACCGACGGATTATGCAGTACGTCGAGGAAGACATTAGGTGGCACCGGTTTATGCTGAGAGCCGAGGTGACTTAAAGCGTCTGCCGCTTCATTCTTTCACCGGTCTATATGGTCGACTTGATAACCCTTGAAATGACCAACCACTATGTCCACCTCTCGTCGATACGCAGCCATGAGTGGGTCCTTAGAATCCCAAGTGCCAGATACCTATTGAGCCACTAGGTCCGAGTCACCGAAGCACTTAACCCGGCTTAAGTTCATCTCCTTAGCCATCCAAAGACCGTGGAGTAAGGCCTCGTACTCAGCTGCATTGTTAGTACAAGGGAACATTAAGCGGAGAACATAACAAAACTTGTCACCTCGTGGGGAAGTTAATATGACCCCAGCCCTGAGCCCTCGAATTGCCTGGATCCATCAAAATGAATAGTACAATGAGTGTTATCTGGCTTTTCCTCTGGTGCCCACAACTCTGTCCAATCATTGATGAAATCCACAAGTGCTTGAGATTTAATCGTTGTGCGAGGTGTATATTTGAGCCCATGAGGTCCAAGCTCAATGGCCCACTTGGCAATCTGGCCAGTTGCTTCTCTATTTTGAATGATATCTCCCAGAGGGGTTGAACTGACCACTGTGATAGGGTGACCCTGAAAGTAATGTTTGAGCTTCTGACTGCCATAAACACCCCATACACCAGCTTCTACCAATGTGGATACCTCTGTTTTGATTCGATAAGCACCTCACTGATATAATAAACCGGCCGTTGAACCGGATATTCCTTTCCAGCTTCCTTGCGCGCCACAATAATAGCCACACTAACAGCCTTGGCATTAGCAGCCACATACAGCAGTAAAGGCTCTTTATCGACCGGAGCTGCAAGTACATGCGGTTCAGCTAACCGCCTCTTCAGATCCTCAGACGCTTTATCAGCCGCATCGCTCCAGACAAAATCATCCGTTTTCTTTAACATCTGGTATAAAGGGATAGCTTTCTCCCCGAGACAACTGATAAACCGGCTCAAAGCCGCAATCCGGTCGGCTAAACATTGAACGTCATTGATACACACCGGTTTAGCCAAAGATGTGATTGCTGAAATTTTTTCTGGATTAGCCTCAATGCCCCTGTTTGACACCAGAAAACCCAAGAGCTTGCCCGCCGGAACACCAAAACCACATTTGTCTGGATTGAGCATCATCTTATAAACCCGGAGGTTATCAAAGGTTTCTCTTAAATCATCTATCAATGTTTCCTCCTTCCTGGACTTTACCACAATATCATCCACATATGCGTGAACATTGCGCCCAATCTGTTTATGAAGAAAATTCTGAACACAACGTTGATAAGCCGTCTGGGTACTCTTGAGCCCAAAGGGCATGGAGACATGCAGAAGGCTCCAAAGGGAGTTATAAAAGTTGTCTTCTCCTGGTCCTTAACTGCCATTTTGATCTGATGATAACCAGAATAAGCATCCAAAAAACACAAACGGTCACAACCCGCCGTAGCATCAATAATCTGATCAATACGAGGGAGGGCAAAGGGATTTGCTGGGCAGGCCTTGTTCAAATCTGTGTAATCCACACACATACGCCAAGTGCCGTTTTTCTTAAGAACCAGCACCAGATTAGCCAACCACTCCGGGTGAAAGACCTCCACGATAAACCCTGCGGCCAACAGCCGAGATACCTCCTCACCGATAGCCTTGTGCCTTTCTTCGTTGAAGCGGCGGAGAAACTGTCTGGCTGGTTTAAACTTAGGATCTATATTGAGTGTGTGCTCAGCGAGTTCCCTCGGTACACCTAGCATGTCAAAAGGTTTCCATGCAAAGATGTCCCGGTTCTCACGGATGAACTTGATGAGCGCGCTTTCCTATTTGGGATTCAGGTTAGCGCTGATGCTGAACTGCTTGGATGAGTCGGCAGGAACAAAATCAACCTTCTTGGTGTATGTGGCCGATTTAAAATTCAACGTCGGATCGTGCTCTGTAGTTGGCTTTTCCAAAGAAGTCATGTCTACCGGATCAACCTGGTCTTTATAAAACTTCAGCTCTTCCGTGGCACAAACTGACTCAGCGTAAGCCGCATCACCTTCCTCCCATTCCAAAGCAATCTTCCTGCTCCCATGTACGGTGGTGGTCCCCTTATGACCTGGCATCTTAAGCTGTAGATGAACATAACACGGCCTCGCCATGAACTTGGCGTAAGCCGGTTGCCCAAACAAAGCATGATATGGACTCTTGATTTTCACCACCTCAAAAGTCAGTGTTTCTGACCTTGAATCATGATCATCTCCAAAGGCCACCTCTAGGGCTATCTTGCCCACTAGATATGCAGATTTATCGGGCACCACACCATGGAAAACGGTGTTCGACGGTTTAAGATTCTTATCTGTCAACCCCATACAGCGAAAGGTGTCATAGTAGAGAATATTGATATTGCTTCCCCCATCCATGAGCACCTGGTGAACTTATACCCCCCAACTTGAGGTGCCACTACTAAAGCCAGATGACCCGGATTATCAACCCGGGGTGGGTGATCCTCTCTACTCCATAAAATAGGTTGCTCAGACAAGCGTAAATACTGAGGCACTACCGATTCAACAGAGTTCACGGCCCTCTTGTGAAGCTTCTGATCACGCTTACACAAGCTAGTGGTGAAGACATGATGCTTCCCACTATTCAACTGCTTCAGATTGCTCTGATAACCCGACTGCTGCTACTGCTGATTCCCCTGATGGTTATAACCTCCCTGGTTGCCCTGGATCCCTTGATTACTATGTCTGGTTTGATTGCCTTGAATTCCTGAACTGGAGCTACCGCCTCCATAACCCGGCCCATGAAAGCCACCTCCTGAACCGCCGGGCGGGCCATTGTCGTATTGAAACATATTGGAGTTCTTGAACTCTCCCATGATTTAACAATCCTTCCAGAGATGTGAAGCTGGCCTCTCCTTCGATCCATGCTTTGGACAAGGTTGATTCAACAAGCGCTCCAGATTGGGGCCTGAGCCTCCACCCCTCTGGGGCTGTTTGCCCTTACGACGCTGACCGTTATCCTGAGCATTGGTGTTAGCCACAAAGTCCAAACTATTGTCTGCCTTGAGCTTACCATTGTTTCCATGACCTGAAGAGTTATGTTGCTGCCCCTTGGTGTTGCCGTTCTTCTTCCCTTTCCCCGGTTTGTCCTCCTCTGAATCAGGATCTTTGGTATTATCTGAATCGTCATATTTAACCAAAGCGTCCATAAGCGTTGCCATATCATTGCAGTGACATTTGAGCCTTCCTAACTTCTATTTTAGTGGTAGAAGCTGGCAATTGCCTTCCAATGTTAACACTGTTATGTCCGCATTGATGCGATCCGATGAATGCAGAATAGTTGAGACCCGCTTCACCCAATGGGTTGTAGACTCCCCATCCTCTTGAACACCAGCGGCCAGGTCCACAATCGACATAGGCTGCTTACAAGTATCCTTAAAATTCTGGATAAAACGATGTTTTAACACGGCCCATGATCCGATAGAGTTAACTGGTAAGCTCTTTAACCAAGTGCGAGTTGTCCCCTCCAACATCATGGTGAAGTATTTAGCGCACACTGCTTCATCCACATCCAACATCTTCATTCCCATCTCATAACTTTCAACCCATGACTTTAGTTGCAAATCAGCGGTGTAATTGGGCACCTTATGAGGGCCTTTAAAATCCTTGGGCAGTCGCACATTACGTAAAGCGGGGGTGAGACATGGTACCCCTAAGGAACTGAAGACCACACCTGGCTCCACTGAAGCGGTAGGGTGAACTGGAGTAGGTTCACGAGCTGCATGCAGAGCTGCTAACTCGGCCTCTCGACGTGCACGACCATGATCCACCACATCCTGCGCATTAGCACCTCCACCAGCCGGGTTGTGCCCTCGCGGCGAGTTACGGCGACGTGCACTGCTTGATACGGCCGGTTCATCCTCAATGTGCTTGCTGTAGCTCCGGCTTGGGAGGGGGTAGAATGAATCCTCTCGCAACTATGTGAATAAGCTTGCTGCTGGTTTAAAGCTGTTTGAAGGAACTCTCTGGCCCGTCGTGCCTCAATCGCAACTGGTGACTCGCCATCAGTTGGGAGGGCTGCCAATCGTGAAGCGGCAGCCACAATGTTGTCCAACGGGTTGGAGTAATGCCCCGGGGGCGTCGGAACATACTGCGGCACAATGTTGTTTCGACGAGGCGGGTCCATCATGCGTGGCTGAACCGACACACCTGTTACTGGCGCCTCCATCCGGTTTAACACTGGCTGGTTACTGGTTCCTGCTCCTGGCGTGTTGAAGAGATTTCTTGGCTCATAACCCGGCGGGAGATGCAATCGGTATCTTCTTCTCATGACTTCATCTGAAGCATTCTGATCCAGCCGAAGCCGGTAAGCCTGAGCTTCCAACTCGGCCCATTCTGTAGCCATCCTAGCGTTCTCTGCCACTAGGTCCGCTTGAGCCTGAGTTATCTGATCTTTCACCTTTGCAATCTCCGCATTGTGCTGATCCCGGACTGCTGCGTCCACCTCCGCGGCCATCAATGTTGCCAAAGCGTTGAACAAGTCAGACAGAACTTGAGCTGGAGGCGGCGCAGAGCCCCCTACTCCCGCTGGCGTTGCTGTCGCTGAACCGGAGAGCATTGCCGCGACTGTTGATGAGTGGTGTGCTGATTGTGTACCGGCCATGAAGATAGCGACCCGGTTTGGCAGATCGAGCGGGTCTGGAATACTGTTGCCATCGGAGCCCCCGCTAATCCAGCCGTCCTGCAACTGATACAGAAATTCGGTCTCTCTAGTTGAAGACTCGTCGTCAGAACAGACAATGGTTTCTCCATCAGATGCTGGTCCATCCTCATATTCCGCTCCAGGGACGACACCTATGAAAACATGCCTTGCTGCGGGCTGAACCGGGGAAGGGCTTGCACGCTGAGCCGTCTCGATGATGTCGGTGCAGGTGTCCGGCTCAGGGCCCGGTTCACCGATCTTGCCGATGAAGACGTGAATCCCACCAAAGGGGACCCGGTACCCGTATTCGATTGAACCGGCCTCAGGACCCCATCCTGCATCGTCGATGTAGAGCTTGCCGCGACGACTCTTCGTCATCCGGCCCACAACGTATCCCTTGAGTCCATCAAAGCTGCCCTTCAAGAACTCGAAACCATCGTGTGATAGCCCCACGGTGGGTGCCAACTATCGTGGGTTTGGCATGGCAGATGTCCTCGTGAAAGGACTTAGTCGTGGAGCCATCGCTACGGGTTAGCTTAAAGGTGTTAAACCGGATAAGGGACATGGGGGATTTTATATTAGTTCGGCCCCTTCGATGAAGGTAAAGCCTACATCTAGTTGTGATTGGTATTGCTAGGGTTTTGATGACCAGGGAGCAAATCCGCTTTGCCTGGCACTCGAGTTGTTGTCTGTCGTCCCTAAACCACTGACGGGTCGTCCCTTTATATACATAGGTTGACGCCCGCCGGTGTACAGAGTCCCGAGGCCGGATCATAAACGTGTCCGGCTCGGTCTCTATTCCTCTAACTTACAATACAAGTTACATGAAAGAGTCGGTTTACATCTACAGGCCTTCAACCCGCCTTTGGGTCGTGTGCCTTCGTAAAGCGCCTCCATCCTCACGTCTTCATGGGCTTCTATCTTCATGGAGCTAACCCGGCAACTCCTAGCCGGTTTACCTCCAGTAATCATATCCCCAACAACTTGTTTTTTTTCTTTGAAAAGAGGGGTATCCGGTCTCTGAATCACATGCTGCATATAACCATTTTATTAAACGTGAATCAAGTTCAAGTCATTGAGTACCGAGTACCATATAGTAATACAAATAAAAGGAAAACATGACCACAATTAGTCGGACGCCAGCTAAATTGGTTGAATAAACCCAAAGTAACCATTTCCAGCCGGTTGCAACTAGGGACAATAAGTGCCCATGCGTCCACATGCTGCAGTGATGATCACATACAGATTGAAGGTGTAGCAAAAATTAGCACTAGATAACCTGGAAGAAATTAGGAGTAGATGATATGTTAAAAACACAATCATTCCGGCAATTTCGTATTGCGCTGAGAATGACACAAACTCCCACATGGATTTGGTCCTTCAGTTTATGATGAAATATCATCCAACTAGTTTTCAAACAAATTTGCATACTCATTGGCGGGGCTTGATGACCCACAAGTATAGGGGATCTATTGTAATCCTTTCAATAAGTAAGAGTGTCGAACCCAACAAGGAGCAGAAGGAAATGATAAGCGGTTTTCAGTAAGGTATTCTTTGCAAACACTGAAATTATCGGTAACATATAGTTTTTAACGAGTAACAAGTAATAAAAGTAAATAAGGTGCAGCAAGATGGCCCAATTATTTTTGTAGCAAAGGACAAGCCTGGACAAACTCTTATATAAAGGAAAGCGCTCCCGAGGACACATGGGAATTATCGTCAAGCTAGTTTTCATCATGTTCATATGATTCACGTTCGGTACTTTGATAATTTGATATGTGGGTGGGCCATTGCTTGGGTACTGTCCTTCCTTGGACAAGCATCCCACTTATGATTAATGTCGGAGTAACTGACCACGGGTAGCCTAGCCGGCTTCCCCTGGCACTTCAGAAAAATTACAGGCCGAACAAGCCTCCAAGCTTCCAAGACACGGGGCCGTCTTCCCCCAACCGGCTACCTCTCAAGCCGGCTGCGCAAAGGCAGCCCAGCCCTGAAATCCTTGAGAAACAAGACCATGAGAAGGCCGACTTCCAGAAGCCGGCCATAAAAGGGCCGACTCCCAGGAGCCGGCTCCTTAGCAGGCGGCTAAGATCTTGCCCTCAGAGTCTGCACCCACATAACGGTGACAAGACGGGGTGTGGCTACAGTAAAGCCTGTCACCCCCGAATCACGGCGCACGCATGGCCGCCGTGCACTGTACGGGGCGGCCATCCCCGTCCGGCGCGGCACTGTTGCCACGATGATTGTGACGTCACCCACGGCGAGGGGTCAGTAAGACCCGTGGGTGGCGAGCCCCCTCGGTCAGGGCGATCCCGAAGGCAGCCAGGCTTCCCACAGTCGGCCAAGGGTATGGCCGGCTTCCAACAGCCGGCCAGCTCTCTCCCTCCAAGGAGGTGCTTCATTAAGGAGACAAGAGAAGGTAAGTCCACAGTGATGAGCCGCCTCGCGGCGGCACTATAGCCATGCTTACCATGACAAAGACATCGTCACCAGGGCAAGGTAACAGTAACCAGCCCCCGACAAGACCCCCGAGCGGTGGGGCCAGCCTGTCGGCCAAAGGGTCGGCAGCCGGCGGGCCTACCAGTCGGCGGGCCCCACCAGTCGGTGGAGAAGTCAGCGGGCGTAGACACAGACGGCTGGGGCCCACGCCTAGCCGGATTACCATTGTACCCCTGGGGGTAGGCCTATGTAAACCCCCAGGGTTCCCATGCAGGGGAGATCACTCTTTGGATAGAATTTAGACGCCACAAGGAGAAGAGGAGCGGGCTAGCCTGGCTCTCCCTCATCCTTTCACCAAACAGCTCAAGGAGCATTCTGTAGCAACCCACCGAGCTAGTGATCATGCGGAGACACCGCAGAGCAGCATTAGGGGTGTTATCTCCACGGAGAGCCGTGAAGCTGGGTAAGATTCGCCGGCATGCATGTCTTCGCCTTATCCCGTTTCCAGGCACCGGCGATGTTTTATTGGCTCCCACAATGATAAGCCATCCATTGGCATATGTCGCACCAACCACCTAGCATTTGGCGCCCACCGTGGGGCCAGGTGCACCGTCATCCGGAGACCTGCTCTGGACGGGAACCCTCTTCCTTCCCGACGTGCGTAGCCAGCCTGGCTCGCCCGATGGTGCTTGCCCCGATGCCCTGCAAGACGTCGCCGACGCCTGCGCGGAGAGCTGCCTCGCCGATCTTCTTGGCGAGGCTCGCATCTCTGACGAGCCCACATCCAACGCGGGCACAGACTGCCCCGAGAGCCACCTCGTCAGCCTCCTCGATCAACTCCACGTCTCCGGCGAGCTTGCCGCGGACTTGGAGTCGGTTGGCTCCACCGACCCGATGCTTGTCGACTCCGACATGGCATCCCTTTATGCCTTCCCCACCAACGTGGTGGTCATCAACGACCCTCTTCCTCAAGCCGACAGCCGCGGCAGTGCCATTACCGAGGTACTGGTTATCAGCCACGGCGCCTCCTCAGGCGAAAACGCCCACGACGCTCTACAGGCGGCACTGCACGACTTGTCTGTCCCTGTCCCGGCCGACGCGGACACCAAGACATTGGAGGCGCGCCGCCTCACCCTCGTTGCAGAGGGCCAGAGGCTCGCCACCATGAGACGCCTCACCGAGGCTCACCAGCGCGAGGTCAACCGAGCCTCCTTCGGCACGCCGCCTCCCGATGGGCTAAGCCGCATTGGTATCGTCAAGAAACACGGCGCGGCTATCGCCGACATGCTGGGAGCAGGCCGCCTAGTCTATGCCACGCCTCTCGAGAACTTGCGCGCCGCCCAGGCGGCCGTAGACGAGTTGAATGGGCTGGGGCCTGATGAGGTCCCTTACATGACCAGACGCATCCAACAACTTATAGACGCGGCCACAGAGCGGCATGAAGCCGGCATCCGCGCCGAGAGCACGGCGCGACGTCCCAAACACCGACCGTGGGCAACACCCGCGCGAGGAAAGAAAAGGAGCCGGCTGCCAGCCGCAGCCGGACTCGAATCTCCATCGAGCGTGACACCGAGGGCCGCCCTCGAGCCGTGGAGTGGTGGAGCAATCCTCCTCCTCCTCCGCCTCATGGGGAGAGATACCCTACCTCGCCACCTGTCACACACCCGACTCTCAGCGGGCGGCTGGGTCGCCGCAAAGGAGTCGGCGAGATTGATGCCCACCACCGGATCGACCGCCTTGCGCGATCCTTGGCCCTGGAAGAAGAAGATGATGTCGGCCCGTCTTGCTTCGGCCCCCGCATCCGTGACGAGCCCTTCCCGAAAGGGTTCTCGCTCCCAAGAGACACGCCCAAGTACAACGGCTCCGTGAAGCCGGAAGATTGGTTGATCGACTACTCCACCGCGGTTAGCATCGCAAACGACAACAGACGTGTTGCCGTAAAATATGTGCCCCTCATGCTCCAAGGCACGGCGCGCACCTGGCTTAACAGCCTCAAGCCTCACAGTGTCAACAGCTGGCTAGACTTCACTGAAGCCTTCATACGAACTTCACCAGCACCTACAAGCGGGCTCCTAAGCCCCAACAGCTCTCCTTGTGCGTCCAAGGGCCCAACGAATCGACTCGCGACTACCTCACGCGGTGGGCCGAGCTCCGCAATTCCTGCGAGGGAGTGCACGAGGTCCAAGCTATAGAGTACTTCACCGCTGGGTGCCGAGAAGGCACCCTCCTCAAGCACCGACTCCTCTGCGACGAGGCGACTACGCTTGACGAGCTACTGGTCATAGCTGACAAATACACCACGGCCGATTCCTTGATGAAGACCAAGCTCCGAGTAGACGCCTCCAGGAAGGTGCCCGCTCCGAGTCCCAAGACGCCGGCTGGAGAATCCAGCCGATGCCCGCACCAGAACGACCACAAGCGCAAGGCTCCCCTGCCGCCTTCCACCAGTCGGCAGGTGGCCATAGTCGAAGATGAACAACCCGAAGGACGGCCCGCACCCAAGAAGCAGAAGGGCGACAGGGCGGCTTGGCAGCCGGCTTTTTCCTACAAGCAAGCACTTGATGCCCCCTGCAAGTTTCACATCGGCGCAAAGCCTTCAAACCACACGACCAGAAAATGCCATTGGCTCACTCGGATCTCCAAGGGTGAGGGGATGGCGCCGCCTCCAGCTCCTCCGCAGCCGGCCGCTCGACCAGCGGTCGGGGCAGTTCAAGACGAGTACCCCGACGAGCAAGCCGCCTACGTCGTCTTCACCAGCCAGCTAGAAGATCAGCGTAGCCGGCACCGACAACACCAAGAAGTCAACGCAGTCGCCTCCAACAACCCAGAATTCATGCACTAGTCAGAAAGGCCTATTAGCTGGAGCCGGACAGATCACCCAGAGGTGATGCCGTCTCCCGGCTCCTACGCATTGGTTCTGGATGCCACCCTCGCTACAGAAAGGTGAGCCGCCCATTTCTCCTGTGTGCTGATAGATGGTGGGAGCAGCATCAATATCCTATACCGCGACACCATGGAGAAGCTGAGCATCAAGACAAAGCATCTCATGCCCAGTCGGACTGTGTTCCATGGCATCGTACCCGGCTTGTCCTACTCCCCAATCGGCAAGATCAAGATAGATGTCCTCTTCGGGGACAAGGATCATTTCCACCAAGAGGCGGTGTGGTTTGAAGTGGTGGATCTAGAGAGCCCTTACCACGCGTTGCTTGGCCGAACTGCCCTGGCCAAGTTCATGGCTGTACCCCATTACGCCTACCTCAAGATGAGGATACCAAGTTCCAAGGGCATCATCACCATAGTCGAAGACTACAAGAAATCCTCCGAGTGCGCGGCTGCCAGCAGCTGGCTGGCCGAGTCCCTTGTAATTGCTGAAGAGAAGAAGATACTGGACTAAGTCGTGGCCATGACCGGCAAGCAGCCGGCCCTGTCCCCCGGCCCCAAGGAGTGTGGTGCCCAAGGTTCCTTTCAACCGGCCAAAGTAACAAAGAGGGTACCTATGGACCCAGATCACCCAGAAAGGTTTGCCAACATCGGGGCAAACCTGGACAACAAATAGGAAGGCGAGCTCGCCGATTTCCTCCGAGAGAATCGGGACATTTCGCATGGTCCCCCAAGGACATGTCGGGTGTGCCGAAGGAATTCGCCGAGCACAAGCTACATGTCCGAGAAGGTGCGAAACCAGTCAAACAGCCTCTCCGCCGACTATCGGAGGAGAAGAGAAGGATTGTGGGAGAAGAGATAGCCGGGCTTCTGGCAGCCGGCTTCATTATGGAAGTTTTCTTCCCAGAATGGCTCGCCAACCCGGTCCTCGTGCTGAAGAAAAACAACAAGTGGCACATGTGTATAGACTACACTAGCCTCAACAAGGCTTGCCCCAAAGGTCCCTTTGCCTTGCTAAGGATTGATCAAGTAATAGACTCCACAGCCGGATGCGAGCTATTGAGCTTCTTGGATGCTTACTCAGGCTACCACCAGATAAAGCTGGATCTAGCTGACCGCCTGAAAACCGCCTTCATCACACCATTCGGAGCCTTCTGCTACCTGACTATGACATTCCGCTTGAGAAATGCCGGTGCCACTTTTCAGCGTTGCATGCAGAAATGCCTCCTCAAGCAGCTCGGCAGAAATGCTCACGTCTATGTAGACGATATTGTGGTGAAGACGGAGAAGCACGGCACCTTGCTGGAAGACCTCAGAGAAACATTTGAAAACTTGCGTCGATTCCAAATCAAGCTCAACCCCGAGAAATGCGTGTTCGGAGTACCAGCCGACCAGCTCCTAAGCTTCCTGGTCTCCGAACGTGGCATCGAGTGCAACCCAATAAAGATCAAGGCCATAGAGAGAATGGAGATTGCCACCAAGCTGCGGGATGTCCAGAAGTTCACCGGATGCTTGGCTTCCCTGAACCGCTTCATCAGCCGGCTCGGAGAGAAGGCCCTCCCCCTCTACCGACTCATGAAGAAGTCCACTCATTTCGAGTGGAATGACCAGGCAGACCAAGCCTTCCATGAGCTAAAGAAGATGCTGACCACGCCGCCTGTCTTGGCGGCACCGGCTGAAAAGGAGCCCACGCTCCTTTACATTGCCGCTACTAGCCGAGTGGTCAGCACTGTCATCGTAGTCCAACGCCGAGAAGAAGGCCAGGCTCAGCCGGTTCAGAGGCCGGTGTATTATTTAAGCGAAGTCTTGTCCACCTTGAAGCAGAACTACCCACACTACCAGAAGATGTGCTATGGTGTGTACTTCGCTGCCAAGAAGCTCATGCCCTATTTTCAAGAGCACCCCATTACGATTGTATGTACTTCCCCGCTTGCCGAGATCATAGGCAGCCGAGATGCATCCGGCCGAGTGGCCAAATGGGCCATTGAGCTGGCCCCCTATGCGATCTTCTACCAGCCCCACACCGCCATTAAGTCCCAGGCACTGGCCGACTTCCTCGTCGATTGGGCCGAAACCCAATACCTGCCACCGGCTCCTGACTCCACTCACTGGTGGATGCACTTCGATGGGTCCAAGATGCACACCGGCTTGGGAGCCGGCATCGTCCTCACCTCTCCCAAGGGCGACAAGCTCAAGTATACATTGCAAATTCATTTTGCCGCCTCCAACAATGTGGCCGAGTACGAGGCGCTCATACACGGGCTCTGGCTAGCCAAAGAACTCGGCATCCGCCGGATCTTATGCTATGGCGACTCGGATTTGGTGGTCCAACAGTCATCCGGTGACTGGGACGCTAAAGACGCAAACATGGCGAGCTATTGTTTCCTCGTCCAGCAAATCAGTGGATATTTTGAAGGATGTGAGTTCCTTCATGTACCACGTGCCGACAACATGCAAGCGGATGCCCTGGCATGAGTAGGATCCACCCGGCAAGCCATACCAGCCGGCGTTTCTCTCCACCGACTCCTCAAGCCGTCTCCAGAATCTGATTCCATCTTCGTGCCGCCTGACCCCAACGCAGTCGGATCTGACTTGGGAAACCAAGCAGGCGGCGCGGGGACTCCAATAGGCGGCCCGGGGAATTCGGAACTCGGCCCGGGGACTACTGCAGCCGGCCCGGGGACTACATCAACACAACAGGCGATGGCCGACTCCAACCCCAACTCTTCACTACCCAGCCCACCCGCCCTTATCACAGTGGCAGTCCTGACAATAGAAGAAGTCACAGCTCCATCCTGGGCCCAGCCCATCCTCAACTTCTTAGTAAACAGAAAGCTGCCAACCGACGAGATCTCGGCAAGACAAGTTCAGCGCCGAGCCGGAGCCTACACAATCGTCAACAGAGAGCTTGTTAGGCGCAGCGTCACTGGAGTCTTCCAGCGCTGCGTCAAACCAGAGAAGGGCACATCAATCCTCAGGGACATCCACCAAGGCGAATGCGGCCACCACGCAGCCTCAAGATCACTCGTCGCCAAGGCTTTTCGCCACGGATTTTTCTGGCCGACTGCCTTGGAAGACGCCAAGGAACTAGTCAAAAACTGCAAAGGGTGCCAAGTTTTCAGCCCCAAGCAACACTTGCCGGCTTCTGCACTCAAGACGATCCCCCTCACCTGGCCCTTTGCCGTCTGGGGACTGGACATGGTGGGCCCGTTCAAGACGGCACGCGGCGGCATGACACACCTGCTCGTCACTGTGGACAAATTTACCAAGTGGATTGAGGCGAAGCCGATCAAAAAGCTAAATGGGCCGACTGCCATCACATTCATCGCAGATATTATAACCCGGTATGGCCTACCGCATAGCATCATCACCGACAATGACACAAATTTTGCAAAGGGAGCACTGGCACGTTTCTGTGCAACACGCGGCATCCGGCTGGACCTAGCGTCCGTTGCCCACCCGCAGTCAAACGGCCAGGTCGAGCGAGCAAACGGCCTCATCCTCTCCAGCATCAAGCCCCGACTGGTCGTACCACTGGAGCGTTCGGCCGGCTGCTAGCTCAACGAGCTGCCAGCCGTCCTCTGGAGTTTGCGCACTACCCCAAACAGATCGACCGGCTTCACCCCTTTTTTCCTTGTATATGGTGCCGAGGCCGTCATCCCAACTAACATCGAGTTCGACTCGCCTCGGGTCACCATGTACACGGAGGCGGAGGCCAAGGAAGCACGAGAAGACGGTGTTGACCTGCTGGAAGAGGGCCAACTGTTAGCTCTCAGTCGGTCCGCCATCTATCAGCAGGGTCTGCGCCGCTACCACAGCCGGAAGGTCAAGCCAAGATCTTTCCAAGAGGGCGACCTTGTGCTCCGGCTGATCCAGTGAACAGCCGGCCAGCACAAGCTCTCGTCCCCTTGGGAGGGCCCCTTCATCATCAGCAGAGCTTTAGGCAATGATTCCTACTACCTAATCGACGCACAGAAGCCGAAGGCACACAAGAGAGACGATTCCGGCAAGGAGTCGGACCGACCATGGAATGCCAATCTCCTCCGAAGATTTTACAGTTAAAAAGCAGTACGTAGCACGCTACCTTTTTAACTAAGTACGAGACAAGGGGTGCCCCGAGGAGTACTCGAGGACTACCCTCTTTTATCTATGAAAGATGAGTATCACGCATACGATTATGTTGCTACACTTGCTTTCTTCGTCCAGCACCGGGTTCGACCAGTCAGACCGGGGACTCGCCGCCTCAAGTTATATCTAAAGTTCCACCTGCAGCCATACAAGTAGTGTGCTGGCACCCAAGCCCCCTCTTGCCAAAAGTCGCAGCTCAAAGAAATGACTGTTCGACTGGCAAGAGCCAAGGGCAGGAAAGGATGCCCAAGCGAAAAAACGACTAAGGACTAACGAACTTATATAACACGAGCCGGCCTCCCACCCCACCAGCCGACTACTAGAGCAGTCGGCTTCCCACTAACCTTGCTGCAATCTGAGAAAGCTCAAGTACTTGGCTTCCCAAAAACGACCAAGTCCTTCTCCGGCCACAGACTGCAGAGCAGCTGTCCGGCTGGGAAGGCGGCAAAGGAAAAAGCCAAAGGATAAAAAGCAAACATAAATGGAAGCCAAACACATGGATAATATTTACACAAAAGACCTTTGAAAGGCCAGCATTCAACATAGTATAAATACACCCCCAGTGGGTGGAACTGCGCAAATTTAAAATTTGTTCAAAGAAGTAACAAGCTGGAAAGTTAGGACAGCGGATCAAGCCAGGGGAGTAACAGGCGAGTGGGGCAGGTTGGCGGAGTCAGCGGTGTCGGCTGGAGGAGTGACCGGCTGACGAGTCTCGACATCGTTGCTATAAGCATGATCGGGCTGAGGCGGGCTGGTCGCTTCACCATCCGCCGCAGCGTCTTCTTCATCCTCTCCCTCTTCCTCTTCGCCCTCATCACTTGAGGCAATCTCCTCCGCCGAGTCCTCACCTTCGTCCGGGTTCAGCCCGAACCACTCCTCCGGCTGAGCGACGCCGGCGTCATCCACCTCAGGAGCAAAGGCGCTGGTATTGGTATACTCGGCGATCGCCAAGGTGTGTTGGATGATAGCCGGCCGCACCGCCTCTAGCTCCTCGTCAGCCTCCTGCCGCCAGGTGCTCAGCTGGTCTAAGTTCAGCCCAGGATACCAATCCCGGACGAACTCCAGAGCCCGCCTAGCGCCGGAGCGGGCCGCTGACGCCTTCCAAGCCTCGAAGCGGCCAACTGCGACCTCCAACCAGTCGGCGGTCCGACTTGGGGTGCGCGGAATCACCTCGCCAGGCCAGAGGGCGGCCAGCACTTGCGCTCTGGCACGCTGAAGACGGCGGAGCATGCGATGGGCCGGCTGCAGGCGGGCTTGAAGCCCCAGAAGCTGCTCCTCAAGTGACCGGCTGGCATTCGACGCAATCTCGGCACCCGCCTGGCGTCGCGTGTCGCGGTAGGCCTCGATGGCTTGGGTAGCGGCGGCTGAGTAGCCAGGGAAGTAATCTATGCAAAGAGGAAAGCAGCGACACAAAATCAAAAAATGAATCGGATAGTAGAAGGCAGGCAAGGAAGCAAAGAAGAAGGCGGCCTACCGTCAATCAAGTCTTCCACCCGGCTGTAGCCTTGGCTCAGCGCCTGCCTCATCTCGGCCCAGTTTGCCGCCTCGGTATCATACTGGGCTTTGAGGGCGGCCTCGCTGTCCTGCGCCGCCTTTAGGGCCACCCTGTGGCTCTCCTCCTGGTCGGCCAACCTCTTGGCCAGGCGGTCACGCTCTTGAGCCAGGGCGGTGCACTCGGCCTCCTTGGCACGAAGGGCGGTCTGGGCACCGCTCAGCTGGCTCCTCAAGTCGGCATTGGCCCCTGCAATATAAAGAAAGAATTCGTCAAGAAAAGATCCGACCCGACTACTCGGTAGTCGGCCCGAATCTCGGGGACTACACCCAGTGGGTGCGCTGACGCGCCCCCACTTAAAAGAAAAACGGAGCGCTTACTCCGGCTCTCGGTCAGATCAGTGGCTTTCTGATTCAACTCCTGGGCCTGGGATTTGAAGGCGGTCGCGCGGAGGTTGTGGTACTCCTGCAGAGAAGACAAGGAACGTGAGTAAGAACAAGATGGTAATCAAGCTTTCCAATAAGTTCCAAGCCGCCTGCTCAGCAGCCGGCTCAGAACTCGGGGACTACACCTAGTGGGTGCGCTAACGCGCCCCCACGGAAGAAATTAAAAAGCAATCAAAGGAGCAGGAGGACTCACCCGAATAACCTACCGCATCGTGAGAAACTCCTGGGTGTACTGCTTCAGCGCAGTGGCTTGGGCCTGAAGCCGGCTCCGGACATCCTGCGCCGCCACATTCAGCACGGCTATCCCGCCGCCCGGCGTCCACCCAGACGAGCTGTCGCTGGCCGCTTCTAGGTCCCGGGCAAACGAGCCGGCATCCATGGTCTTCTGCGCGTTTGGCGCTGAAGTGGCCTTCCCCGCGCGCTGGTGAAGCGGTGACGAGATCACAAGATCCCCTCCCACGTGTTGGGGAACGTAGTAATTTCAAAAATTTCCTACGCACATGCAAGATCATGGTGATGCATAGCAACGAGAGGGGAGAGTGTGATCTACGTACCCTTGTAGACCGATAGCGGAAGCATTATGAAAACGCGGTTGATGTAGTCGTATGTCTTCACGGCCCGACCAATCAAGCACCGAAACTACGGCACCTCTAAGTTCTAGCACACGTTCAGCTCGATGACGATCCCCGGACTCCGATCCAGCAAAGTGTCGGGGAAGAGTTCCGTCAGCACGATGGCGTGGTGACGATCTTGATGTTCTACTGTCGCAGGGCTTCGCCTAAGCACCACTACAATATTATCGAGGACTATGATGGAAGGGGGCACCGCACACGGCTAAGAGAATGATCTTAGAGATCAACTTATGTGTCTAGGGGTGCCCCCTGCCCCCATATATAAAGGAGCCAAGGGGGGTGCGGCCGGCCCTTGGAGGAGGCGCGCAGGAGGAGTCCTACTCCTACCGGGAGTAGGACTCCCCTCCCTTTCCCTAGTTGGATTAGGACTTGGGGGGGGGAAGGAGGAGAGGGAAAAAAGGAAATGGGGGCGCCACCCCCCTCCTTGTCCAATTCGGACTTGGGGGGGAGGGGCGCGCGGCAGCCCCTAGGCCTCCTCTCCTCTTCCTCCACTAGGCCCATTAAGGCCCATTAGGTTACCGCGGGGTTCCGGTAACTTCCCGGTACTCCGGTAAAATGCCGATTTCACCCGGAACACTTCCGATGTCCAAACATAGGCTTCCAATATATCAATCTTTATGTCTCGACCATTTTGAGACTCCTCGTCATGTCCATGATCACGTCCGGGACTCCGAACTAACTTCGGTACATCAAAACTCATAAACTCATAATATAACTATCATCGAAACCTTAAGCGTGCGGACCCTACGGGTTCGAGAACAATGTAGACATGACCGAGACACGTCTCTGGTCAATAACCAATAGCGGAACGTGGATGCTCATATTGGCTCCCACATATTCTACGAGGATCTTTATCGGTCAGACCGCATAACAACATACGTTGTTCCCTTTGTCATCGGTATGTTACTTGCCCGAGATTTGATTGTCGGTATCTCAATACCTAGTTCAATCTTGTTACCGGCAAGTCTCTTTACTCATTTCGTAATACATCATCTCGCAACTAACTCATTAGTTGCAATGTTTGCAAGGCTTATGTGATGTGCATTACCAAGAGGGCCTAGAGATACCTCTCCGACAATCGGAGTGACAAATCCTAATCTCGAAATACGCCAACCCAACATTTACCTTTGGAGACACCTGTAGATCTCCTTTATAATCACTCAGTTACGTTGTGACGTTTGGTAGCACACAAAGTGTTCCTCCGGCAAACGGGAGTTGCATAATCTCATAGTCATAGGAACATGTATAAGTCATGAAGAAAGCAATAGCAACATACTAAACGATCGGGTGCTAAGCTAATGGAATGGGTCATGTCAATCACATCATTCTCCTAATAATGTGATCCCGTTAATCAAATGACAACACATGTCTATGGTTAGGAAACATAACCATCTTTGATTAACGAGCTAGTCAAGTAGAGGCATACTAGTGACATTTAGTTTTGTTTATGTATTCACACAAGTATTATGTTTCCGGAAAATACAATTCTAGCATCAATAATAAAAATTTATCATGATATGAGGAAATAAAATAATAACATTATTATTGCCTCTAGGGCATATTTCCTTCAGTCTCCCACTTGCACTAGAGTCAATAATCTAGATTACACAGTAATGATTCTAACACCCATGGAGCTTTGGTGCTGATCATGTTTTGCTCGTGGAAGAGGCTTAGTCAACGGGTCTGCAACATTCAGATCCGTATGTATCTTGCAAATCTCTATGTCTCCCACCTGGACTAGATCCCGTATGGAATTGAAGTGTCTCTTGATGTGCTTGGTTCTCTTGTGAACTCTGGATTCCTTTGCCAAGGCAGTTGCACCAGTATTGTCACAAATGATTTTCATTGGACCCGATGCACTAGGTATAACACCTAGATTGTATATGAACTCCTTCATCCAGACTCCTTCTTTTGCTGCTTCCGAAGCAGCTATGTACTCTGCTTCACATGTAGATCCCGCCACAACGCTTTCTTTAGAACTGCACCAACTGACAGCTCCACCGTTTAATGTAAACACGTATCCGGTTTGCGATTTAGAATCGTCCGGATCAGTGTCAAAGCTTGCATCAACGTAACCATTTACGATGAGCTCTTTGTCACCTCCATATACGAGAAACATATCCTTAGTCCTTTTCAGGTATTTCAGGATGTTTTTGACCGCTGTCCAGTGATCCACTCCCAGATTACTTTGGTACCTCCTTGCTAGACTTATAGCAATACACACATCAGGTCTGGTACACAGCATTGCATACATGATAGAGCCTATGGCTGAAGCATAGGGAACATCTTTCATTTTCTCTCTATCTTCTGCATTGGCCGGGCATTGAGTCTTACTCAATTTCACACTTTGTAACACAGGCAAGAATCCTTTCTTTTCTTGATCCATTTTGAACTTCTTCAAAATTTTGTCAAGGTATGTGCTTTGTGAAAGTCCAATTAAGCGTCTTGATCTATCTCTATAGATCTTAATGCCCAATATGTAAGCAGCTTCACCGAGGTCTTTCATTGAAAAACTCTTATTCAAGTATCCCTTTATGCTATCCAAAAATTCTATATCATTTCCGATTAGTAACATGTCATCTACATATAATATCAGAAATGCTACAGAGCTCCCACTCACTTTCTTGTAAATACAGGCTTCTCGAAAAGTCTGTACAAAACCAAATGCTTTGATCACACTATCAAAGCGTTTATTCCAACTCTGACAGGCTTACACCAGTCCATAAATGGATCGCTAGAGCTTGCACACTTTGTTAGCTCCCTTTGGATCGACAAAACCTTCTGGCTGCATCGTATACAACTCTTCTTCCAGAAATCCATTCAGGAATGTAGTTTTGACATCCATCTACCAAATTTCATAATCATAAAATGCGGCTATTGCTAACATGATTCGGACAGACTTAAGCATCGCTACGGGTGAGAAGGTCTCATTGTAGTCAATCCCTTGAACTTGTTGAAAACCTTTTGCGACAAGTCGAGCTTTATAGACAGTAACATTACCGTCAGCGTCAGTCTTCTTCTTGAAGATCCATTTATTCTCAATTGCTTGCCGATCTTTGGGCAAGTCAACCAAAGTCCACACTTTGTTCTCATACATGGATACCATCTTAGATTTCATGGCTTCAAGCCATTTTGCGGAATCTGGGCTCACCATCGCTTCTTCATATTTTGTAGGTTCATCATGATCTAGTAGCATGACTTCCAGTACAGGATTACCGTACCACTCTGGTGCGGATCTTATTCTGGTTGATCTATGAGGTTTAGTAGTATCTTGTTCTGAAGTTTCATGATCATCATCATTAGCTTCCTCACTAATTGGTGTAGGTGTCACAGAAACTGGTTTCCGTGATGTACTACTTTCCAATAAGGGAGTAGGTACAGTTACCTCATCAAGTTCTACTTTCCTCCCACTCACTTCTTTCGAGAGAAACTCCTTCTCTAGAAAGTTTCCGAATTTAGCAACAAAAGTCTTGCCTTCGGATCTGTGATAGAAGGTGTATCCAATAGTTTCCTATGGATATCCTATGAAGACACATTTCTCCGATTTGGGTTCGAGCTTATCAGGTTGAAGCTTTTTCACATAAGCATCGCAGCCCCAAACTTTCAGAAACTACAACTTTGGTTTCTTGCCAAACCACAGTTCATAAGGCGTCGTCTCAACGGATTTTGATGGTGCCCTATTTAACACGAATGTGGCCGTCTCTAAAGCATAACCCCAAAACAATAGCGGTAAATCAGTAAGAGACATCATAGATCGCACCATATCTAGTAAAGTACGATTACGATGTTCGGACACACCATTACGCTGTGGTGTTCCGGGTGGCGTGAGTTGCGAAACTATTCCGCATTGTTTCAAATATACACCAAACTCGTAACTCAAATATTCTTGTAGGATCTAGAAGTAGGTGTGTCTAGAAAGGGGGGGGTTAGACACTCAAGGCTAAAGTTGCAATTTTTAAGCTTTTTCAGTTTAAGTGGAGTTTAGGCATAATTTCAACATTCACAACACATATCAAGCAAGTATGCAAAGAGTGTATAGGCAGCGGAAAGTAAAGTATGCAACTTGCAAGAATGCAAAGGGAAGGGTTTGGAGAATTCAAACGCAATCGGAGGCACGGATGTTTTTCCCGTGGTTCGGATAGGTGGTGCTATCCTACATCCACGTTGATGGAGACTTCAACCCACGAAGGGTAACGGTTGCACGAGTCCACGGAGGGCTCCACCCACGAAGGGTCCACGAAGAAGCAACCTTGTCTATCCCACCATGGCCATCGCCCACGAAGGACTTGCCTCACTAGCGGTAGATCTTCACGAAGTAGGTGATCTCCTTGCCCTTACAAACTCCTTGGTTCAACTCCACAATCTTGTCGGAGGCTCCCAAGTGACACCTAGCCAATCTAGGAGACACCACTCTCCAAGAAGTAACAAATGGTGTGTTGATGATGAACTCCTTGCTCTTGTGCTTCAAATGATAGTCTCCCCAACACTCAACTCTCTCTCATAGGATTTGGATCTGGTGGAAAGAAGATTTGAGTGGAAAGCGACTTGGGGAAGGCTAGAGATCAAGATTCATATGGTTGGAATGGAATATCTTGGTCTCAACACATGAGTAGGTGGTTCTCTCTCAGAACATATGAGTTGGAATGGTGTATGTGTTCTGATGGCTCTCTCCATGAGTGAAGAGGAGGTGGAGGGGTATTTATAGCCTCCACACAAAATCCAACCGTTACACACAATTTACCAATCTCGGTGGGACCGAATCAGAAAACTCGGTCGGACCGAAATAGTAAACCTAGTGACTGTTAGGAATTTCGGTGGGACCAATTAGACCAACTCGGTGGGACCGATGTGCTAGGGTTAGGGAAAATCCAAAACTCGGTTTGACCGATTACTCAAACTCGGTGGGACCGATTTGGGTAATCGGTGAAACAGAGAGTTGGCCAAGCAAACTCGATGGGACCGATTGCATATCTCGTTTGGACCGAAGATATTGCAACAGGTAACAGAGAGTTTGCAAGCCCATCTCGGTGAGGCCGAGATCCCATCGGTGAGACCGAATTGCTAGGGTTTGGCAGTGGCAAATGACAAGTGAAACTCGGTGGCGCCGGGTTGAAAGAATCGGTATGACCGAGGTTGGCTTAGGGTTTAGGTCATTTGAGGATATGGGAAAGTAGCTGAGGATTTTGGAGCATATCACTAAGCACTTTGAGCAAGAGGCTCATTATCAACATCTCATCCCTCCTTGATAGTATTGGCCTTTCCTATGGACTCAATGTGATCTTGGATTACTAAAAGTGTAAAATGAAGAGTCCTGAGCTTGAAGCTTTAGCCAATCCTTTGTCCTTAGCATCTTGAAGGAGTTCCCACAACCTTTAGTCCATGCCACTCCATTGTTGAACTTATCTGAAACATACTAGATAAAAACGTTAGTCCAACAAGAGATATGTTGACATTAATTACCAAAACCACCTGGAGAGCACTTGTGCTTTCAATCTCCCCCTTTTTGGTAATTGATGACAACGTACATCAAAGCTTTAGATAAAGATATAAAGAACAGCTAGTAAAGCTTTGGAAGGACATGTAACAAGCATAGGCTCCCCCTACATGTATGCACTCATGTGAATATGAAATATAGAGACATGTGAGAGCATAACCATGACAGAGTGGGCAATGTGTTACATGTATCTTGGTCATATGCATAAGAGCAAAAGATTTGTTAAGGAAAATACCTTCATGCTCATGAGTCCTTCTTGCAAACAGCATGTACATAAGCAAGAATTCCTCATACTCATGATTTTGATGCATATACTTACCTTGTAGTCTTTGGTTGGCTTAGGATGGAATGAACCTGCACAAACAAGGTTAGATAACACAGGTACACCCACTAACTAGAGCAAACAAAAAGAAACCACAAGAATACCAAGACTAGGATGACATGTAGAGAGTGAGTACTAGGTATTACATTGAATTCAGCATGTCCCCAAGAGTAAAGATAAGCAATGAATTTGACTGATTTCTTTCCCATGGTGTCTTGCTCCCCCTGAATCTTTCATGGGATATTGGGACAAGATAGGGAACAGAAAATCAGAGTTGAAAGATACAAATGAATATGTCTTTCCCCTTAAAAAGACATGTGACATCTCTCCTCTTGAACATCAAGCATCTGGGATCCTTGAGTATTGTCTCTCCCCCTAGAGATCTCTTTCTCCCCCTTAATACATTATCTAGGACATCTGGGATCCTTGAGACTTTCTCTCCCCCTTTAGTGCTTTGATGTGATCTCTCTCTCCCCGAAGATAGGCTTTGATGTGATCTCTCTCTCCCCCTTTGACATCAATTTCCAAGAAGGTTTTTCTGGAATCCGTCGAATAGGGTTGGTCCTTGAGACTCAGCATAAAGCAAAGAATAAAATTGAGACAAGATTCATTGAGTGAAGCTGGATCAGAAGAAATATAGATTATGTGACAAACTGTTTGTCCTGTTGCGAAATCGGTGGCACCGAGTGGTATGTTTCGGTGGTACCGAAGGGATTCGGTTGGACCGAAAATTACAAATCAGTGAAACCGAGTTCATGACAGAGAGAACACTTGTCAGCTCAGCTCACTAGTCAAATAAGATCTCACAAAGATTTGCAATGAATTAAATGCAGAAAATGCAGAACAAAAACAAAAGGAAAAGAGAAGAGACTGAAAGATCTAGATGAAGTTTTTTTTTTGAAAAAGAGAAGGGAACAAATAAACAAGCATGAGACAAATGCAATAACACAAAGAAAGAACACAAGAGAACTTCATCTAGAGTTGGGCGGTGACATAGTCACCTATGTTAGAGTATATTGACTTAGGAGTCAAGTGAGAACACTTGATCATAGGTCATACTCATCGTTTAAGCTCAAAATGGGGTTACCATTTTTGTTTAAGCATCTTGATGTATTCACATCTTGTTGAGTTGCTTTGACTCATGTCTTGGAGTAAAGCTTCTCTAAGATGGAATAACATACCTTGGGTGGTGGTGTGGTTCTTGCTCATGTAGTTGAACTTGTGTGGGTGCTCATGGTTGATGTAGCCCATCAAGAGTTTGGAGCACCACTTGGAGTTTGAGTTCATCTACCTACATGGGTTAGTTCTTGCAAGGAAGAGCACTTGTGTATCCAAAAGTGACAATCATGAGGCTCAACAAAGAATTTGTCAAAGGATATGTTTGAATGGTTTTGTGCTTCCTTGTCTTCAACCACCATTGTGTAGAGACTTGGTGATGTAGAGATTTCTCAAGATGTGAGTGAGTCGCAATCTCATGGAATTAGTTTCAACCAAGCACCTACATGGGTTAGACAACATGCAAGGTACAAATATATCCAAGACATAAGATAGTCATCATAAGAGATATATCATGGATTAGTCATAAGCTCATGTCTTGCATGTATCCAATGGAGTTCCTACTCCATGTTTGAAGCATCAATGATGTTCAATTCTCCTCTCAACCTACAAAACACTTTCTCATCAAGTGGTTTAGTGAATATATCCGCTAATTGCTTATCAGTGCGAACATGCTTAAGATTTATGTCACCCTTAGCAACATGATCTCGAATGAAATGATGACGAACTTCAATATGCTTAATTCGAGAATGTTGTACAGGATTATGACCAATTTCGATAGCACTTTCATTGTCACAAAGCAGTGGAACATGTTTCACATAGATCCCATAATCTATAAGAGTTTGGGTCATCCAAAGTAATTGAGCACAACATGAACCAGCAGCAATGTATTCAGCTTCGGCGGTGGATAAGGATACCGAGTTTTGTTTCTTAGAGGACCAAGACACAAGAGATCTACCAAGAAATTGACAAGTACCCGAAGTGGACTTCCTATCAACCTTGTCTCTGGCATAATCCGAGTCGGAATAGCCAACAAGATCAAAAGAAGATCTTTTAGGATACCAAATGCCAAAGTTTGGTGTATGAATTAAGTATCTCACTATCCTTTTCACAGCCTTAAGATGACATTCCTTAGGAGCAGCTTGATATCGTGCACACATGCACACACTTAGCATAATATCGGGACGTGAAGCACATAGGTATAGCAATGAACCAATCATAGAGCGATAAACCTTTTGATCAACCGGTTCACCACCTTTGGTCAAATCATTATGTCCACTAGTGGGCATGGGGGTAGACATACCTTTGCACTCTTGCATACTGAACTTCTTGAATAAGTCCTTGGTGTACTTCGTTTGAGAGACAAATGTACCTTCCTTACTTTGCTTGATTTGCAAACCGAGAAAGAATTTGAGTTCACTCATCATAGACATCTCAAACTTCTCTGACATTAGCTTTCCAAACTTTTCACTAAAGAGAGGGTTAGTTGAACCAAAAATGATATCATCAACATAAATTTGGCATACAAATAGTTCTCCATTAACCCTTTTAGTAAAAAGAGTAGAATCAATTTTACCAATTTCGAAACCACTTGCAATAAGGAACTTGGTCAAGCATTTATACCATGCTCTAGGAGCTTGTTTAAGACCATAAAGAGCTTTGTGAAGTTTGTAAACATGATTTGGTTTCTTAGGATTGATAAAACCAGGAGGTTGTTTAACATAAACTTCCTCTTCTATTTCGCCATTTAGAAAAGCACTTTTAATGTCCATTTGGTACAAGGTGATATTATGGTGATTAGCATAGGCAAGTAAGATGCGAATGGACTCAAGTCTAGCAACGGGAGCATATGTCTCACCATAGTCCATACCTTCGACTTATGTGTATCCTTGGGTGACGAGACGTGCTTTCTTGCGAACCACTTGTCCATCTTCATCTTGCTTGTTGTGAAACACCCATTTGGTACCAATGATGTTGTGGTTGTTGTCGGGCTTCTCAACCAATGTCCAAACTTGGTTTCTCTCAAAATTGTGTAGCTCTTCATGCATAGCGTTTATCCAATCCGGATCTTCCTATGCTTCTTCAACCTTCATAGGTTCAATGCTAGAGATGAATGAGTAGTTTTCACAAAAGTTAGCTAAGTGAGTTTTTGAGCGAGTGATTCTCCCGGTTTGTATATCATTGAGGATTTGCTTGACGGGATGATCTTTGGCGATTCTTGCTCGAACTCGTGAGAGCTTTTGCTTGGGTCTTTGTTGAGCATCTTCTTCATCTTGTTCTTCTTCTTGGCCTTCTTCATTGTTGACGTTGTCATTCTCTTGTCGTGGTGGAGAAGGAGGTTGTTGATGTTCGTCTTGATGTACTTCCTCGTCTTGTTCATCTTGGCGTGTCCCACTTGTGGATGCTTCCATGTCGAATCTTGGTTCACCCTGTCGTGAAGTAGAAGCTTCCACTTGGATGGATGAAGTACTCTCCTTCACCTCCGTTGGACGAACTTTGCCAATAGATAAGTCTTGGATTGCTTCTGGAGAGTCTTTGTCTCCTACATCAATTGGCAATTGCTCTACTTGTGAGCCATTAGATTCATCAAACTTCACATCTATCGTCTCTTCAACCTTTCGGGTGAAATTGTTGTAGACACGGTAAGTGTGAGAGTTTGAGCCATAACCAAGTAGAAAACCTTCATGAGATTTAGGAGCAAACTTTGAACGACGATGCTTATCAAGAATGTAGCACTTTGAGCCGAATACTCGAAAGTATCCAACTTGGGGTTTGTTACCGGTGAGGAGCTTGTATGCTGTCTTGCCGAGTAGCTTGTGAAGATACAAGCGATTTGTTGCGTGACAAGCTGTCTCAACCGCTTCTGCCCAAAAGTGCTTCGGTGTCTTGTATTCATCAAGCATCGTTCTTGCCATTTCGATGAGCGTCCGGTTCTTCCTCTCAATAACTCTGTTTTGTCGAGGTGTGTACATAGCCGAGAACTCGTGTGAGATCCCTTCCTCGTCAAGAAAGGTATCCACATTTGCGTTCTTGAACTCCGTTCCATTGTCACTTCGAACCTTCTTGATCTTCACGTCAAACTAATTTTGGGCCTTCCTAGCGAAGTTTTTGAAGATCTTCTGGACCTGCGACTTGTCATTAAGAAAGAACACCCACGTAAATCTTGAAAAATCATCAACTATAACTAGACCAAAAGAATTTCCACCGAGACTCTTGTAGGCGTTGGGACCAAAAAGATCCATATGAAGTAGCTCGAGTGGCCTCCTTATGGTCATGATGTTCTTCACAGGATGCCTTCCTCCAACCTGTTTACCTGCTTGACAAGCACTGCAAAGTATATCCTTATCAAATATGACATCGTTAACTCCAAGGATATGATTTCCCTTAATAAGCTTGTCAAGGTTTCTCATGCCAACGTGACCTAGTCATCTATGCCACAACCAACCTTTTGAGGATTTAGCAATAAAGCAAGTTTTAGGTTGTGCCTTTTTAGAGAAATCGACAATATAAAGGTCACCTCTACGCATACCGGTAAAGACCATTTTATGATTGTCTCGACGAAACACTTGGCAATCTACCTCAGTAAATAGGACATTTAAACCGAAATCAGCAAGTCTAGATACTGAAAGTAAGTTGTAGCCGAGAGATTCAGCGAGCATGACATTTTGAATGGAACTATCATGCGAGATGGCCACCTTACCAAGGCCAACCACTTTACCCTTTGAATTATCACCAAAGGTGACATATTTCCGAGGGCCGTCGTTTTCAGGAAGCTCACGGAACATCTCTTCATCTCCAGTCATATGATCAGTACATCCACTATCAAGAACCCATTCCTTTCGTCCTGACGCATATCCCCGAAGATTTGCCGTAAGAGCAAAATGTCTCATTGCATCATCAAGATCGAAGTCACTATCATCATCATCATCATAGTATCCATGTTCACCATGATCTTGTGACTCATCATTTCCTAGAGAGGGTAATTCATTAGATAAATGATCGTCAAAGTGGTCACTTTTATGAATTCTTATAGCTTCAAATATAATATCACTAATGATTCCAGCATCTCCTTTAGCATGCTTGAGATTGGTAAGCTCAAATAGACAATCACCAAAACTAGGATCACTAGAGTTCATTTTACTCAAGGCAATAGATTTATGGAGAATTTCATCCAAATTTTTCAAGGAATGATCGAGAAATCGTTCCTCAAGAAATTTCCATATAGTATGGGCACAATTAAGAGTAGGCAAACTAGCAATCAAAATTTTGGGCAATCCTCTAATGATGAGCTCAATAGTTCTAAGATTGCGGATCATGTCAATATCTTCATCTAAGGTAGGATGCAAGGGATCAATATGAGGTGCACAAGGGCTAGCAATATACTTGTTCACATGGTATTGATTGAAGATTACAAGCATATCATTTTTCCACTCATGAAAATATTCTCCATCAAGAATAGGCACTCTATGTCTAAGACTCCCTAAAGTAGACACATCCATCTTCCTCCAATGGTGATTAAACCAAGGCAATGGAGACCAAATCTCTGATACCACTTGTAGGATCTAGAAGTAGGTGTGTCTAGAAAGGGGGGGGGGGGTTAGACACTCAAGGCTAAAGTTGCAATTTTTAAGCTTTTTCAGTTTAAGTGGAGTTTAGGCATAATTTCAACATTCACAACACATATCAAGCAAGTATGCAAAGAGTGTATAGGCAGCGGAAAGTAAAGTATGCAACTTGCAAGAATGTAAAGGGAAGGGTTTGGAGAATTCAAACGCAATCGGAGACACGGATGTTTTTCCCATGGTTCGGATAGGTGGTGCTATCCTACATCCACGTTGATGGAGACTTCAACCCACAAAGGGTAACGGTTGCGCGAGTCCACGGAGGGCTCCACCCATGAAGGGTCCACGAAGAAGCAACCTTGTCTATCCCACCATGGCCATCGCCCACGAAGGACTTGCCTCACTAGCGGTAGATCTTCACGAAGTAGGCGATCTCCTTGCCCTTACAAACTCCTTGGTTCAACTCCACAATCTTGTCGGAGGCTCCCAAGTGACACCTAGCCAATCTAGGAGCACCACTCTCCAAGAAGTAACAAATGGTGTGTTGATGATGAACTCCTTCCTCTTGTGCTTCAAATGATAGTCTCCCCAACACTCAACTCTCTCTCATAGGATTTGGATCTGGTGGAAAGAAGATTTGAGTGGAAAGCGACTTGGGGAAGGCTAGAGTCAAGATTCATATGGTTGGAATGGAATATCTTGGTATCAACACATGAGTAGGTGGTTCTCTCTCAGAACATATGAGTTGGAATGGTGTATGTGTTCTGATGGCTCTCTCCATGAGTGAAGAGGAGGTGGAGGGGTATTTATAGCCTCCACACAAAATCCAACCATTACACACAATTTACCAATCTCGGTGGGACCGAATCAGAAAACTCGGTCGGACCGAAATAGTAAACCTAGTGACTGTTAGGAATTTCGGTGGGACCAATTAGACCAACTCGGTGGGACCGATGTGCTAGGGTTAGGGAAAATCCAAAACTCGGTTTGACCGATTACTCAAACTCGGTGGGACCGATTTGGGTAATCGGCGAAACAGAGAGTTGGCCAAGCAAACTCGATGGGACCGATTGCATATCTCGGTTGGACCGAAGATATTGCAACAGGTAACAGAGAGTTTGCAAGCCCATCTCGGTGAGGCCGAGATCCCATCGGTGAGACCGAATTGCTAGGGTTTGGCAGTGGCAAATGACAAGTGAAACTCGGTGGCGCCGGGTTGAAAGAATCGGTATGACCGAGGTTGGCTTAGGGTTTAGGTCATTTGGGGATATGGGAAAGTAGCTGAGGATTTTGGAGCATATCACTAAGCACTTTGAGCAAGAGGCTCATTATCAACATCTCATCCCTCCTTGATAGTATTGGCCTTTCCTATGGACTCAATGTGATCTTGGATTACTAAAAGTGTAAAATGAAGAGTCCTGAGCTTGAAGCTTTAGCCAATCCTTTGTCCTTAGCATCTTGAAGGAGTTCCCACAACCTTTAGTCCATGCCACTCCATTGTTGAACTTATCTGAAACATACTAGATAAAAACATTAGTCCAACAAGAGATATGTTGACATTAATTACCAAAACCACCTGGAGAGCACTTGTGCTTTCAATCTCCCCCTTTTTGGTAATTGATGACAACGTACATCAAAGCTTTAGATAAAGATATAAAGAACAGCTAGTAAAGCTTTGGAAGGACATGTAACAAGCATAGGCTCCCCCTACATGTATGCACTCATGTGAATATGAAATATAGAGACATGTGAGAGCATAACCATGACAGAGTGGGCAATGTGTTACATGTATCTTGGTCATATGCATAAGAGCAAAAGATTTGTTAAGGAAAATACCTTCATGCTCATGAGTCCTTCTTGCAAACAGCATGTACATAAGCAAGAATTCCTCATACTCATGATTTTGATGCATATACTTACCTTGTAGTCTTTGGTTGGCTTAGGATGGAATGAACCTGCACAAACAAGGTTAGATAACACAGGTACACCCACTAACTAGAGCAAACAAAAAGAAACCACAAGAATACCAAGACTAGGATGACATGTAGAGAGTGAGTACTAGGTATTACATTGAATTCAACATGTCCCCAAGAGTAAAGATAAGCAATGAATTTGACTGATTTCTTTCCCATGGTGTCTTGCTCCCCCTGAATCTTTCATGGGATATTGGGACAAGATAGGGAACAGAAAATCAGAGTTGAAAGATACAAATGAATATGTCTTTCCCCTTAAAAAGACATGTGACATCTATCCTCTTGAACATCAAGCATCTGGGATCCTTGAGTATTGTCTCTCCCCCTAGAGATCTCTTTCTCCCCCTTAATACATTATCTAGGACATCTGGGATCCTTGAGACTTTCTCTCCCCCTTTAGTGCTTTGATGTGATCTCTCTCTCCCCGAAGATAGGCTTTGATGTGATCTCTCTCTCCCCCTTTGACATCAATTTCCAAGAAGGTTTTTCTGGAATCCGTCGAATAGGGTTGGTCCTTGAGACTCAGCATAAAGCAAAGAATAAAATTGAGACAAGATTCATTGAGTGAAGCTGGATCAGAAGAAATATAGATTATGTGACAAACTGTTTGTCCTGTTGCAAAATCGGTGGCACCAAGTGGTATGTTTCGGTGGTACCGAAGGGATTCGGTTGGACCGAAAATTACAAATCGGTGAAACCGAGTTCATGACAGAGAGAACACCCAGGTGCTACTGCGAGCATTAGTAAGGTACACATCGATAACATGTATATCGCATATACCTTTGTTCACCTTGCCATCCTTCTTATCCGCCAAATACTTGGGGCAGTTCCGCTTCCAGTGACCAGTCTGCTTGCAGTAGAAGCACTCAGTTTCAGGCTTAGGTCCAGATTTGGGTTTCTTCTCTTGAGCAGCAACTTGCTTGTTGTTCCTTTTGAAGTTCCCCTTCTTCCCTTTGCCCTTTTTTCTTGAAACTAGTGGTCTTGTTGACCATCAACACTTGATGCTCCTTCTTGATTTCTACCTCCGCAGCTTTCAGCATTGCGAAGAGCTCGGGAATAGTCTTATTCATCCCTTGCATATTATAGTTCATCACAAAGCTCTTGTAGCTAGGTGGCAGTGATTGGAGAATTCTATCAATGATGCAATCATCTGGAAGATTAACTCCCAATTGAATCAAGTGATTATTATACCCAGACATCTTGAGTATATGCTCACTGACAGAACTGTTCTCCTCCATCTTGCAGCTATAGAACTTATTGGAGACTTCATATCTCTCAATCGGGGCATTTGCTTGAAATATTAACTTCAACTCCTGGAACATCTCATATGCTCCATGACGTTCAAAACGTCGTTGAAGTCCCGATTCTAAGTCGTAAATCATGCACACTGAACTATCGAGTAGTCATCAGCTTTGCTCTGCCAGACGTTCATAACATCTGGTGTTGCTCCAGCAGCAGGCCTGGCACCTAGCGGTGCTTCCAGGATGTAATTCTTCTGTGCAGCAATGAGGATAATCCTCAAGTTATGGACCCAGTCCGTGTAATTGCTACCATCATCTTTCAACTTTGCTTTCTCAAGGAACGCATTAAAATTCAACGGAACAACAGCATGGGCCATCTATCTACAATCAAACATAAACAAGCAAGATACTATCAGGTACTAAGTTCATGATAAATTGAAGTTCAATTAATCCTATTACTAAAGAACTCCCACTTAGATAGACATCCCTCTAATCCTCTAAGTGATCATGTGATCCAAATCAACTAAACCTGTCCGATCATCACGTGAGATGGAGTAGTTTCATTGGTGAACATCACTATGTTGATCATATCTACTATATGATTCGCGCTCGACCTTTCGGTCTCCGTGTTCCGATGCCATATCTGTATATGCTTGGCTCGTCAAGTATAACCTGAGTATTCCGCGTGTGCAACTGTTTTGCAGCCGTTGTATTTGAACGTAGAGCCTACCACACCCGATCATCACGTGGTGTCTCAGCACGAAGAACTTTCGCAACGGTGCATACTCAGGGAGAACACTTCTTGATAATTAGTGAGAGATCATCTTAAAATGCTACCGTCAATCAAAGCAAGATAAGATGTATAAAAGATAAACATCACATGCAATCAATATAAGTGATATGATATGGCCATCATCATTTTGTGCTTGTGATCTCCATCTTCGAAGCACCATCATGATCACCATCGTCACCGGCGCGACACCTTGATCATCATTGTAGCATCGTTGTCGTCTCGCCAATCTTATGCTTCCACGACTATCGCTACCGCTTAGTGATAAAGTAAAGCATTACAGCACAATTGCATTGCATACAATAAAGTGACAACCATATGGCTCCTGCTAGTTGCCGATAACTCAGTTACAAAACATGATCATCTCATACAATAAAATTTAGCATCATGTCTTGACCATATCACATCACAACATGCCCTGCAAAAACAAGTTAGACGTCCTCTACTTTGTTGTTGCAAATTTTACGTGGCTGCTACGGGCTTAGCAAGAACCGTTCTTACCTACGCATCAAAACCACAACGATAGTTTGTCAAGTTGGTGCTGTTTTAACCTTCGCAAGGACCGGGCGTAGCCACACTGGGTTCAACTAAAGTTGGAGAAAATGACACCCGCTAGCCACCTTTGTGCAAAGCACGTCGGGAGAACCGGTCTCGCGTAAGCGTACACGTAATGTCGGTCCGGGCCGCTACGTCCAACAATACCGCCGAACCAAAGTATGACATGCTGGTAAGCAGTATGACTTATATCGCCCACAACTCACTTGTGTTCTACTCGTGCATATAACATCAACGCATAAACCCAGGCTCGGATGCCACTGTTGGGGAACGTAGTAATTTCAAAAAAATTCCTACGCACACGCAAGATCATGGTGATGCATAGCAACGAGAGGGGAGAGTGTGATCTACGTACCATTGTAGACCGACAGCGGAAGCGTTATGAAAACGCGGTTTATGTAGTCGTACGTCTTCACGGCCCGACTGATCAAGCACCGAAACTACGGCACCTCCGAGTTCTAGCACACGTTCAGCTCGATGACGATCCCCGGACTCCGATCCAGCAAAGTGTCGCGGAAGAGTTCCGTCAGCACGACGGCGTGGTGACGATCTTGATGTTCTACTGTCGCAGGGCTTCGCCTAAGCACCACTACAATATTATCGAGGACTATGGTGGAAGGGGGCACCGCACACGGCTAATATAACGATCTTAGAGATCAACTTGTGTGTCTAGGGTGCCCCCTGCCCCTGTATATAAAGGAGCCAAGGGGGGTGCGGCCGGCCCTAGGAGGAGGCGCGCAGGAGGAGTCCTACTCCTACCGGGAGTAGGACTTAGGGTTTAGGGTTTAGGGTTTAGGACTTGGGGGGAAGGAGGAGAGGGAAGAAAGGAAAGGGGGGGTGACGCCCCCCTCCTTGTCCAATTCGGACTTGGGGGGAGGGGCATGCGGCAGCCCCTAGGCCTTCTCTCCTCTTCCTCCACTAGGCCCATTAGGTTACCGGGGGGTTCCGGTAACTTCCCGGTACTCCGGTAAAATGCCGATTTCACCCGAAACACTTCCGATGTCCAAACATAGGCTTCCAATATATCAATCAATCTTTATGTCTCGACCATTTCGAGACTCCTCGTCATGTCCGTGATCACATACGGGACTCCGAACTAACTTCGGTACATCAAAACTCATAAACTCATAATATAACTATCATCGAAACCTTAAGCGTGCGGACCCTACGGGTTCGAGAACAATGTAGACATGACCGAGACACGTCTCCGGTCAATAACCAATAGCGGGACCTGGATGCCCATATTGGCTCCTACATATTCTACGAAGATCTTTATCGGTCAGACCGCATAACAACATACGTTGTTCCCTTTGTCATCGGTATGTTACTTGCCCGAGATTCGATCGTCGGTATCCAATACCTAGTTCAATCTCGTTACCGGCAAGTCTCTTTACTTGTTCTGTAATACATCATCTCATAACTAACTCATTAGTTGCAATGCTTGCAAGGCTTATGTGATGTGCACTACCGAGAGGGCCCAGAGATACCTCTCCGACAATCGGAGTGACAAATCCTAATCTCGAAATACGCCAACCCAACATTTACCTTTGGAGACACCTGTAGAGCTCCTTTATAATCACCCAGTTACGTTGTGACGTTTGGTAGCGCACAAAGTGTTCCTCTGACAAATGGGAGTTGCATAATCTCATAGTCATAGGAACATGTATAAGTCATGAAGAAAGCAATAGCAACATACTAAACGATCGGGTGCTAAGCTAATGGAATGGGTCATGTCAATCACATAATTCTCCTAATAATGTGATCCCGTTAATCATATGACAACACATGTCTATGGTTAGGAAACATAACCATCTTTGATTAACGAGCTAGTCAAGTAGAGGCATACTAGTGACGTTTAGTTTTGTCTATGTATTCACAAAAGTATTATGTTTCCGGATAATACAATTCTAGCATGAATAATAAACATTTATCATGATATGAGGAAACAAAGTAATAACATCATTATTGCCTCTAGGGCATATTTCCTTCACCACGGCCGGCTCGCCCCCAGCCGGCCGTGCTGGCGGCACTTCAGGCCTGCCTCCTCAGCCCGCTACAGTCGGCGGCGATGGCGCCGTCTCCCTCTCCATCTCCGGCTGGCCACGGCCGGCTTTCTCCAACAGGGGCACAGGGGTGTCAGGAGCCGCGACACGGAGGGGAATGACGAACTGCGGAGGCTGGTTCTGCAGGGCCTCCGCCTCCCTCTCCACGTCTGTGGCCTCCGTCTGGGCCTTGGCGGCTGCGACGGCTCGCGCCTCCGCCGACTTCTGCTCCGCCTCCTGAGCCGCCCTTCGCTCCTCCACCTCCTGCTCCTCTCGCGCTTCCCGCGCATTCCGCTCCGTCGCTTCTAGGAGGTCAGCACGGGGATCTACCCGGCGTGAGTTTGAAGACCCTCCTACGGCTCCGACTATGGAGGCGGACGGAACTCGCCCAAGGGAAAGAGGGGCCTTGTTTGATAAATTGAGAAAAAGGGTTTGGAAAAACATCAACCGGAGAAGAAGAAAAAAGAAAGGCATAAGAACAGCGACACTTACGCTGAGACCGCATGCGGCTGCTTCACCACCTTGCGGAAGCGGGCTGCCTTCGTGGCCGCCTCGTCCCGCTTGGTCCCTGCCGCGGTACTCTTGGGCTTCTTCGGCCGACTGCGAAGTGGGTCGACGTGGCATGGCGCTTCTGCGCGCCGCCCTGGGCAGTCGGCCCAACGGAAATGCCCGCACCATGGTGCTCAGGCGTCGGTCGGCGGCGCGCGATGACTTTGGCCTCGTCATCATCTGGCCAGTCCTCGAAGCCGGCCCCGTGACCGGACCCGCCTTCGTCGCCGCCTTCCCCCGCGACGTCGTCCTCCATGGCGGCCGCCCCCAGGTCTGGGTCATCTACATCGTCCATCGTACGGTCGGGGAGGAACTGGCATTCCACCCCTGCGGCCCCGGCTGCTGGCGGAAGCATGGGGTTCTGCCAAAGAAAGGCCGGCTGGTCAGGAGTCGGCCACCATGAACTCGGCAACGAGGAAAGAGGAAGAGAAACTTACCACCGACGGAGGATTGGCGCAAGAGTACGGCACCTTGCCATACTGCCACTCCTCGGTGAGCTTGCAGTTGGAAATGTAGTTCACCATGTAAGACACCTCAACGTGAGGCATCTCCTTGGTGCTTAGCCGGCACGGGTCGAAACAGCCGCTCATCTGGCAGATCATATGAGGTCAGCCCTGGAGCGGGAGCACTCGGCGCTCCACGAAGGCGGCCACCAGGTCGGCCCCGAATAGACCCTCCGACTGGATCATCACCCGGAGCCGGGCAACGGAGGCGGACCCGCTCGAAGACAGCGACCTAGACCGGAAGGACCATGAAGGCTGCCTCCCAGCCGGCGGGCCGGCTATGTAAGCCGGCAGTTTGACGAAGTCGCCTTGCGGAGAAATATTCTTCACGTAGAAGTAGGACTTCTGCCAGAGCTTCACCTACTGGATCAGCGGGATGAGTGGAAACGGGTTATTGTCGCTCGCCCTCCGCATGGCGATGAAGGCACCACATGGGGCGGGCACGCCCGCGACGACGGTGCCGAGCTTGCACTGAAAGAACTCTCCCCACAGTTCAAGAGAAGGGAGGACGCCGAGAAAACCCTCGCACAGGATGACGAAGGCCGACAGCAGCATCACAGCGTTGGGAGTGAGGTGATGCGGCTGGAGATGATAAAATTCAAGGAATGAGCGGAGGAACCCGCTCGCCGGCAGGCCGAAGCCGCGCAGGCAGTGCGAGCGGAAGATCACCCGCTCATCCTCTTTTGGCGCTGGTGAGATCTCCCTCTCCGGCGCGAGGCGGACCCGTACGAGATCCACGCCCGGCAACCGCCGCGTCCGATGGAGTAAGTCGACGTGGTCGTCATGGACGTTGGAGCCATCCCAGGAGCTCGACAACGCCATGGGGACGGCGCGGCGGCGAGAAAGGTACGGCGAAAGGAGGGCGCCCGACCCAGCTGCGACGAAGCAGCGGCAAGCCAAGAAGATTGGCAGGAAGGCCGAGCGGCGGCAGGTAGCTGTCGTGACGAGAGGAGGAAGAAGAAGGAGGGGGCGGAGCGAGGGAGAGCGCGCGAGCGTTTTGGCGCTCCCCTCCTCTACCCCTACTTATAGCCTCGTGCGGCGAAGCCGAGGAGGCAGGACGTGGGGGTGTGGGATTAACTACACCCACTCCCCCCACGCCCCATGATTATTGCGCCATTACGGTGTTGGGAAACCGCCACTAGGGCGTGTGCGGTCCGTCTAGGCTGCAGAAGATCCACGCGTGGGCCGAGGCCCTATAGTGGTGGGCCCCAGACTGCGGCGGCATCCCGTCACGCGCATCGGCTGGCAGGCCCCTCTAGCCGGAGGATGCCACATGGCGCACAGACGATGAGCGGCTAGTTCATAGCCGGACTCGCGCGCCGACTGGCACCCGCCTTCAAACTTCGAGATCTCTAAGAGACGGCGCCCCTAGTCAAAACCGGCTTCTGGTTCCTTGCTCCTCAAGATAGGAAGCTGACTCGGCTCCTCGACTTTTTTCTGCCTCGGAGCCCAACCAGCTTCGGGGACTACTGTCAGAGTAAATGACCACGGGTAGCCTAGCCGGCTTCCCCTGGCACTTCAGAAAAATTACAGGCCGAACAAGCCTCCAAGCTTCCAAGACATGGGGCCGTCTTCCCCTAGCCGGCTACCTCTCAAGCCGGCTGTGCAAAGGCAGCCCAGCCCTGAAATCCTTGAGAAACAAGACCACGAGAAGGCCGACTTCCAGAAGCCGGCCATAAAAGGGCCGACTCCCAGGAGCCGGCCCCTCAGCAGGCGGCTAAGATCTTGCCCTAAGAGTCTGCACCCACATAACGGCGACAAGACGGGGCGTGGCTATAGTAAAGCCTGCCACCCCCGAATCCCGGTGCACGCATGGCCACAGTGCACCGTACGGGGCGGCCATCCCCGTCTGACGCGGCACTGTTGCCACGATGATCGTGACGTCACCCACGGCGAGGGGTCAGTACGACCCGTGGGTGGCGAGCCCCCTCGATCAGGGAGATCCCGAAGGCGGCCAGGCTTCCCACAGTCGGCCAAGGGTATGGCCGGCTTCCAACAGCCGGCCAGCTCTCTCCCTCCAAGGAGGTGCTTCATTAAGGAGACAAGAGAAGGTAAGGCTACAATGATGAGCCGCCTCGCGGCGGCACTGTAGCCATGCTTACCCCGACAAAGCCATCATCACCAGGGGCAAGGTAACAATAACCAGCCCCCGACAAGACCCCCGAGCGGTGGGGTCGGCATGTCGGCCAAAGGGTCGGCAGCCGGCGGGCCTACCAGTCGGCGGAGAAGCCGACGGGCATAGACATAGATGGCTGGGGCCCACGCCCGGCTGGATTACCATTGTACCCCTGGGGGGTAGGCCTATATAAACCCCGCAGGGTTCCCATGCAGGGGAGATCACTCTTTGGATAGATTTTAGACGCCACAAGGAGAAGAGGAGCGGGCTAGCCTGGCCCTCCCTCATCCTTTCACCGAACAGCTCAAGGAGCATTCTGTAGCAACCCACCGAGCTAGTGATCATGCGGAGACCCCGTAGAGCAGCATTAGGGGTGTTATCTCCATGGAGAGCCTTGAAGCTGGGTAAGATTTGCCGGCGTGCATGTCTTTGCCTTATCCCGTTTCCAGGCACCAGCAATGTTTTATTGGCTCCCACAATGATAAGCCATCCATTGGCATATGTCGCACCAACCACCCGACAATTAACCCCTGTTGCAAGCATTCACAACTACAACAGAAGTATTAAGGTAAACCTAACCATAGCATGAAACATATGGATCCAAATCAGCCCCTTACGAAGCAACGCATAAACTAGGGTTTAAGCTTCTGTCACTCTAGCAACCCATCATCTACTTATTACTTCCCAATGCCCTCCTCTAGGCCCAAACAATGGTGAAGTGTTATGTAGTCGATGTTCACATGACACCACTAGAGGAAAGACAACATACATCTCATCAAAATATCGAAATACCAAATTCACATGACTACTGATAGCAAGACTTCTCCCATGTCCTCAAGAACAAACGTAACTACTCACAAATCATATTCATGTTCATACTCAGGGGGTATTAATATGCATAAAGGATCTGAACATATGATCTTCCACCGAATAAACCAACTAGCATCAACTACAAAGAGTAATCAACACTACTAGCAACCCACAGGTACCAATCTGAGGCTTTGGGACAAAGATTGGATACAAGAGATGAACTAGGGTTTGAGATGAGATGGTGCTGGTGAAGATGTTGATGGAGATTTACCCCCTCCCGATGAGAGGATCGATGGTGATGATTTCCCCCTCCAGGAGGGAAGTTTCCCCGGCAGAAAAGCTCCGCCGGAGCCCTAGATTGGTTCTGCCAAGGTTCTGCCTCATGGTGGCAGAGTTTCGTCCCGTGAGCTAGCTTATCATTTTTTCCTCGACGAAAGACCTCATATAGCAGAAGATGGGCATCAGAGGGCTGCCAGGGGGCCCACGAGGCAGGGGGCGCGCCCCCACCCTCGTGGATGGTGGGTGGCCCCCCTTTGGTACTTCTTTCACCCAATATTTTTTATATATTCTGAAACTTGCTCCCAAGAAGTTTCAGGACTTTTGGAGTTGTGTAGAATAGGTCTCTAATATTTGTTCCTTTTCCAGCCCAGAATTCCAGCTGCCGGCATTCTCCCTCTTCATGTAAACCTTGTAAAATAGGAGAAAATAGGCATAAGTATTGTGACATATTGTGTAATAACAACCCATAATGCAATAAATATCAATATAAAAGCATGATGCAAAATGGGCATATCAGGGCTAAATTGCATGTAACATGAATCGTGTGCCGAATCACGGTAGTAAATAGACATGAAAAATAAATGATGAATTGTCTCCTCTAAGCACAAAAATAATGTTTTTTGCTACCTTGCTAGTTACTCTTAGCAAGGTCACCTTTGGTAGAACTAACCCCATTTGCAAAAAGCACACAAAAACTTTGATCTTGGAAAGGATTTTTTATTTTCAAATATGTTTTCTGCGAAAAGTATGTCGAGAATCCATATGATCGGCATATATAGATTTCACGGTGAAAACACCATTTGTAGTTAACCACCACTAGAACAAATCTGGCATTTGCTTAGATTAATCCACATCAACTTAGAACCAAATGCATCCACTTAGTCCATTTGTCACCCAATAAAACCCTGCAGAATTGGTTCAAAGGGCAAGTCCTAAGAACAAAAGCAGTCGAATCCTCTTTTCCTCAACAGAACATTATACAAGGTCAGGTATTGTAGAGCTAATGTAGTGTCATCCAGCCAGATGTCTTCCCAAAATCTCGTCTGGTCGTCAACAACCTTAAAGGAACCTCTCTTAAAAATGACGACTTGACCTTCATCAAGCCCATCCACAGTGAATCGATAGGTTTAGCATCTACTTGGGATAATGTTTTGGAGTTCAGGTATTTGTTATGCAGCAACTCTTGCCAAATATGTTCCTCGTTGAGTAGCTTATGCAACCATTTGCAGATTAAGCACATGTTTTTATTTTGAGGTTTTCAACGCCCAACCCACCTTGATCCTTAGCCTACACAAAATGTCACATTTAGGAAGTATGTACTTCTGCATCTGCTCCTCGCATTGCCAAAAGAACCTAGACTTATTGAAGAAGTTTTTCAAAACCCTTTTAGGTATCTCGGAAAATATAGCATGAACATCATTATACTAGTAAGGGCAACATTGATGAAGGTAAGTCGTCCTCCATATAGTAAAATATTACCCTTCCAACTACTAAGCTTATTTTTTAAGCGGTCTTCAATATTTTTTTTAATTCCTGGTTGGAGAGCTCGCGATAATGAATGTGAAACCCGAGATACGTAAATGGAAGGTGTGGGTGCAATATCTGTCTTCCTGTGTTTTGGAGATTGTTGATAGAAACAGGTATGGATTGATTTGTTTGCTAGTGCATACAGAGAGAAATAGTCCATACAAAACCAAAGAGAATTTTGTCTCCGATGCTAAGTTCGAGGAACTTCACCGAAGTATATTTGCGTTGCAGAGAAGAACGAGCTACATCTATTGAAGACATGTAGACAAGAAGATTGCTGTGAAGGATTTAGCCCCTCGAAGGTTATTGCTGACGTAAAGCAATTAGTTCAGTGTTGTTGTTCGAAGAAATTGACTGCTGCGAATGGAAGTCGAAGACAAAGAGGAGACATAGTATTCTTTTCGTTGTTATTCTTGTTGGGGAACGCAGTAATTTCAAAAAAATTCCTACGCACACGCAAGATCCATCATGGTGATGCATAGCAACGAGAGGGGAAGAGTGTTGTCCACATACCCTCGTAGACCGTAAACGGAAGCGTTATGACAACATGATTGATGTAGTCGTACGTCATCACAATCTGACTGATCCTAGTACCGAAAGTACGGCACATCCGTGATCTGCACACGTTCGGCTCAGTGACGTCCCACGAACTCTTGATCCAGCTGAGTGTCGAGGGAGAGATTCGTCAGCATGACGACATGATGACGGTGATGATGAAGCTACCGGCGCATGATAACCCACTACTATAGGGGATCGCAACAGTTTTCGAGGGTAGAGTATTCAACCCAAATTTATTGATTCGACACAAGGGGAGCCAAAGAATATTCTCAAGTATTAGCAGCTGAGTTGTCAATTCAACCACACCTGGATAACTTAATATCTGCAGCAAAGTATTTAGTAGCAAAGTAATATGATAGTAGTGGTAACGGTAGCAAAAGTAATATTTTTGGGTTTTGTAGTGACTGTAACAGTAGCAGTGGAAAAGTAAATAAGCGAAGAACAATATATGAAAAGCTCGTAGGCATTGGATTGGTGATGGAGAATTATGTCGGATGTGGTTCATCATGTAATAGTCATAACATAGGGTGACATGGAACTAGCTCCAATTCATCAATGTAATGTAGGCATGTATTCCGAATATAGTCATACGTGCTTATAGAAAAGAACTTGCATGACATCTTTTGTCCTACCCTCCCGTGGCAGTGGGGTCCTATTGGAAACTAAGGGATATTAAGGCCTCCTTTTAATAGAGTACCGGACCAAAGCATTAACACATAGTGAATACATGAACTCCTCAAACTACGGTCATCACCGGGAGTGGTCCCGACTATTGTCACTTCTGGGTTGCCGGATCATAACACATAGTAGGTGACTATAGACTTGCAAGATAGGATCAAGAACTCTCATATGTTGTTGAAAACATAATAGGTTCAGATCTGAAATCAGGGCACTCGGGCCCTAGTGACAAGCATTAAGCATAGCAAAGTCATAGCAACATCAATCTCAGAACATAGTGGATACTAGGGACCAAACCCTAACAAAACTAACTCGATTACATGATAAATCTCATCCAACCCATCACCGTCCAGCAGGCCTACCATGGAATTACTCACGCACGGCGGTGAGCATCATGAAATTGGTGATGGAGGAAGGTTGATGATGACGATGGCGATGGATTCCCCTCTCCGGAGCCCCGAACGGACTCCAGATCAGCCCTCTCGAGAGAGTTTAGGGCTTGGCAGCGGCTCCGTATCGTAAAACGCGATGAATCCTTCTCTCTGATTTTTTTTCTCCCCGAAAGTGAATATTTGGAGTCAAGGTTGAGGTCGGTGGAGCGTCAGTGCGCCCCCACCCTCGTGGACAGGTGGTGGCCCCCTAACGTGGATCTTTCTTCCAGTATTTTTTATATATTCCAAAATAATTCTCCGTTGATTTTCAGGTCATTCCGAGAACTTTTATTTCTGCACAAAAATAACATCATGGCAATTCTGCTAAAAACAGCGTCAGTCTGGGTTAGTTCCATTCAAATCATGCAATTTAGAGTCCAAAACAAGGGAAATAGTGTTTGGAAAAGTAGATACGACGGAGACGTATCAACTCCCCCAAGCTTAAACCTTTGCTTGTCCTCAAGCAATTCAGTTGATAAACTGAAAGTGATAAAGAAAAGCTTTTACAAACTCTATTTGCTCTTGTTGTTGTAAATATGTAAAGCCAGCATTCAAGTTTTCACCAAAGATTATGAACTAACCATATTCACAATAACATTTAGGTCTCATGTTTACTCATATCAATGGCATAATCAACTAGCGAGCAATAATAATAAATCTCGGATGACAACACTTTCTCAAAACAATCATGATATGACATAACAAGATGGTATCTCGCTAGCCCTTTCTGAGACCGCAAAACATAAAGGCAGAGCACCTCTAAAGATCAAGGACTGACTAGACATTGTAATTCATGGTAAAAGAGATCCAGTCAAGTCATACTCGATGTAAACAATAGTAATGGATGCAAATGACAGCGGTGCTCTCCAACTGGTGCTTTTTAATAAGAGGATGATGACTCAACATAAAAGTAAATATATAGGCCCTTCGCAGAGGGAAGCATGGATTTGTAGAGGTGCCAGAGCTCGATTTTGAAATATATATGAATAAAATTTTGAGCGGTATACTTTCATTGTCAACATAACAACCGAGAGATCTCGATATCTTCCATGCTACACACATTATATGCGGTTCCCAAACAGAATGGTAAAGTTTATACTCCCCCTCCACCAACAAGCATCAATCCATGGCTTGCTCGAAACAACGAGTGCCTCCAACTAACAAGAGTCCCCGGGGAGTTTTGTTTGCAGTTATTTTGATTTGATTTGCATAAAGCATGGGACTGGGCATCCTGGTGACCAGCCACTTTCTCGTGAGTAAGGAGCGGAGTCCACTCCTCTTGAGAATAACCCGTCTAGCATGGAAGATACAAACAGCCCTAGTTGATACATGAGCTATTCGAGCATACAAAACAGAATGTTTATTTGAAGGTTTAGAGTTTGGCACATACAAATTTACTTGGAACGGCAGGTAGATACCGTATATAGGTAGGTATGGTGGACTCATATGGAATAACTTTGGGGTTTATGGAATTGGATGCACAAGCAGTATTCCCGCTTAGTACAAAGGCTAGCAAAAGACTGGGAAGCGACCAGCTAGAGAGCGACAACAGTCATGAACATGCATTAAAATTAATCAACACCGAATGCAAGCATGAGTAGGATATAATACACCATGAACATATATATCATAGAGGCCATGTTGATTTGTTTCAACTACAAGTGTGAACATGTGCCAAGTCATGCCACTCGAATTGTTCAAAAGAGGATACCACCCTATCATACCACATCACAACCATTTTAATAGCATGTTGGCATGCAAGGTAAACCATTATAAGCTCCTAGATAATTAAGCATGGCATAAGCAACTATAATCTCTAATTGTCATTGCAAACATGTTTATTCATAATAGGCTGAATCAGGAATGGTGAACTAATCATATTTACAAAAACAAGAGAGGTCGAGTTCATACCAGCTTTTCTCATCTCAATAAGTTCGTCATATATCGTCATTATTGCCTTTCACTTGCACGACTGAATAGTGTGGATAATAATAATAGTGCACGTGCAATGGACTAAGCTGGAATCTTCAAGCATTCAATTCAAGAGAGAAGACAAGGCAATATGGGCTCTTTGTTAGATCAACAATAATGCATATGAGAACCACTCAACATTTTCATTATGGTATTCTCCTCTCGACCCCCAAAGAACAAGAAAATAAATAAAACTATTTACACGGGAAAGCTCCCAGCAAGCAAAAGAAGAATGAGAAATCTTTTTGGGTTTTCTTTTTAATTACTACCACTACAGGCATGGAAAGTAAACTAGCTAAAAGCTACAACTAATTTTTTGTTTTTCTTAAGGTTTATTAAACACACAAGAAGAAAGCATAAAAAGGAAAATAAACTAGCATGGATGATACAATGAAAAAGTATGAGCACCGACAACTAGCAATGAGTGTGTGGACATAAATGTAATGTCGGTGAGAAATACGTACTCCCCCAAGCTTAGGCTTTTGGCCTAAGTTGGTCTATGGCCATGGCTGGCCTGGCGGATATCCAAAGTTATAGCTGGGGTCGTACTGTGAAGAAGCCTCGGATTGCCACTGGTTGGCAATCCCACTGGTAATCAGACTATCATGGAGGATCAAATTGTGGTTCCGCTCTGGCTCGGTAGCTGATGTAGGGTTCCGGTAGGCATGAATGGCCTCCAACGGAACAAGGTACTTGCCTGCAGATAAATCAAACAAGGAAGGAGCAGGTAAGGTAATAGTCTCAGGATGATTTTTACCAAATATTAATTTGTACTTAAGCGCCTTTTCCCTATTCGTAACAATAAAATCATGTGCTACCATACTCTTATAATCTAGATAAATAGGAGGCAGTAATTTTTCTTCTTTCTCATAATGCCTAATAGGTATGTTATAGTATGCAGCGAGGTGCGAGGCGAAGATGCCTCCGAAGATGGGGCCCTTAGTATGATTAAGGTTTAACCGCTTTGCAACAATAGCGCCCATACTAAATGTGTCATCACGAAATAAGGCATGGCACAAAATAACAATATCAGGAGAACTAAAGGTGTCACAGTTTCCGCGACCAATTAAGCATCTACTAGCAAGTATTGCAAAGTAACATAAAATAGGAAAATGTATGCTAGTAATTCTTGCATCGGGAACTTTCCTCGTTTCCCCTACAGCAATTGTATCAATAAACCCTTCCAATCGTCACGATGTAGTTCCTCTATGATGCCCGAAAAGGACAACTTGCAAACCTCACAAAATTCACGAAGGGTCATCTCCTTATACTCATCAAATAAATAATAATCCACCGTAGGTGGTGACCTCCTAGAATGGAAATGAAAATTTTGCACAAAGATATTAGTGAGTAAGAGATAAAGTTCCCGTTGGCCGCGGAGGAAGTCGGTGAGGCCTGCATTCTCAGCCAACTCATAAAAATCATCATAAATCCCTGGTGCTCTCAAGAAATCACCACAAGGCCATTCACACGGCCGAACCTCCGTGGTGCGAGGCAGATTATATTTGGGCCTCTCTTATTCTTCACTTTGCTTATCCTTCGAGCTTCGGCTCGAAGAGCCCCTCAAAAATCTCTTCATCTCTTTCTGAAAATTTCTGAAATTTTTAGTAACTTCAAAATAAAAGTGAACCGAACTCAACAAAATTGATAGCAACTACTCCTACAAGTGCCTAGAGACTATATCATGCATTAGAACTACTTGGAACCATATAAATTTGACATGCAAGCTCAAGAACATGGTCACCTAGGCAGCACAAATTTGCAATGAACAAAGCACTAGAATAAAAACTAATTGGACCATTGGAGGAGTCACATACCAAGGAACAATCCCCCAAAGCAGTTTTGTGAGAGGTGCTTTGAGCAAGGAGATCGAAAATCGCAGCAAAATGAGCTAGAACTCGTGCTTGAGCTGGTTGGTGATTTTTGGGGGAGGAAGGAGTGTGTGGTGGCTGGAATAAGTGGAGGGGAGCCACCGTGGGCCCACGAGGCAGGGCGCGCGCCCAGGGGGTGGTCGCTGTCGGGTGGTAGGAGCGACATATGCCAACGGGTGGCTTATCATTGCGGGGGCCAATAGAACATCGCCGGTGCCTGGAAACGGGATGAGGCGAAGACATGCACGCCGGCGAATCTTACCCAGCTTCAGGGCTCTCCGGGGAGATAACACCCCTACTGCTGCTCTGCGGGGTCTCCGCATGGTTACTAAGTGAACAAGTTGCTACAATGCTCCTTGAGCTGTTTTGGGCGGAAGGAGGAAGAAGGGCTCGGCTCAGCTTGCTCCCTCTCCTTGTGTGGTGTCTAGGTCTAGAATGAGAGTCCAACCCCTTGCATGGGTGCACCGGGGGGTTTATATAGGCCTACCCCCCCCCCCCCCGGGGGGTACAAGGGTAATCCGACTGGGCGCAGGGCCCAGCCGTCTGTGACTATGCTCGCTGGCTTCTACGCCGGCTGGTGGGACCCGCCGGCTGCCGGCTCCTGGGTCGACAGGCCGGCCCCACCGGCCAGGGCCTGGTCGGCAGCTGGTTACTGTTACTCCGTGTTGTTGACGCAGGCTTGGTCGGGGTAAGCGTGGCTACAGTAACGCTGCCTTGGCGAGCGATTACTATAGCCCCGCCGCATCTTGCCTCCTTAATGGGCGTCTCCTTCGAGGAGGGTGGCAGGCTGGCTATGCGAAGCCGGCCCTCTATCTTGCCGGCTTGAGAGGAGGTGCGGCCGCCTTCGGCATCTCTCTGCCCGAAGGGGCCCACCGCCTCAGGGGCCACGCTGGCGGCCCGTCGTGGATGGCGTCAGAACCACCGTGGCTACAGTGCCGCGCCGGGCGGGCCGCGGCTGCCCGCACGACGCGCTGTACCAGGCGTGCTTCGGGTTTTGGGGGTGGCAGGGTCCACTGTAGCCACGCCCCGCTTCATCATCGCAGAGTGGACACGTACATTGCGGGTACGGCGTTGACTGCTTTATGGGAGCCGGCCTGGCGGTAGCCGGCCTTGTCGTAGCCGGCCTCTCGTAGCCGGCCCTCCACAGCTTTCTTCATGAGGGTAAAGGGCGGGCCGCCCCCGAAGCCGGCTAGGAAGGTAGTTGGCTAGGGGGGAGGCGGCCCAGGTCTTGAGTCTTCTTATGAGCCGGATGGGCTCATAATTTTTTCTAAGGGGCCAGGGGAAGCCGGCTGGATTACCCATGGCTATTTACCCCGACAGTAGTCCCCGAAGCCGGGCGAGCTTCATGGCGGACGGAAGGACGGTAAGCTTGGCCGGCTTCATACCCAAAGGAGCCGACCTCGCCGTCGCGGGCCGACTTCGGAAACTTTTTGGTTATTAAGGTGACCGTGGTTGACCCGCGGGCTGGCCGCGGGCCCCACGACGGGCCACGTGGCGGAGAAGTCCTGCCGTCGCACGCGCGCGACGGTACGCCGCCGCAGGCCCGGGCCCGCCACTCCCTGGCCTCGGCCCAGGCGCAGATCTTCTGTGGCCCGAGGGGACTGCTCGCCTCCCCGCGGCCGTTTCTTCACGTCATCAAGGCGCGTAATTAATGCAGGCGTGGGGGAGATGGGCACGATCGATCCCACGATCCCCCACGCCGCGCCTCCTCGGCTCTGGCGCACGAGCCTACAAGTAGGGGGGAGGGGGAGAGACAAAGGCCCGTTCGCTCCCCCGCTCCCCGTCCCTCCTTGCTCCTCTTCTTCTCCTTCTTCTTCCTCGCGCCCGACGCAGTCTCGCGCCGCAAACCGCCCACGCCGCCATGTCCCTGGCGCTGTCAAGCTCGTGGGACGGGTCCAATGTCCACGAGGACCACATCGAATTCCTCCGCCAGACCCGGCGCCTGCCCGCCGCCAACCTCATGCAGGTTCGTCTGGCGCCGGAGACGGACGTCTCGCCGGCGCCGGAGGAAGGCGAGCGCATCGTCTTCCGCACGCACTTCTTGCGTGGCTTCGGCTTCCCGGCGAGCAGCTTCATGCGATCCTTCCTCGAATTCTACAACCTCCAGCCGCATCACGTCACTCCCAACGCGGTGATGCAGCTGTCGGCCTTCGTTTCCCTCTGCGAAGGTTTCTTGGGGGTGCTGCCGACGCTGGAGCTCTGTGCGGAGCTCTTCCAGAACAAGCTCGGCACCGTCTCCGCCGGCGTGCCGGCTCCCTGCGGGGCCTTCATCGCGATGAAGAGGGCAAGCGACGACAACCCCTTCCCTCACATCCCTCTAATCCAGTCTGTCAAACTCTGTCAGAAATCCTACTTCTACATCAAGAACGTCGCTCCGCACGGCGACTACGTCAATCTGCCGGCTTACGTAGCCGGCCCGCCGGCTAGGAGGCGTCCGTCTTGGGGCTACCGGTCTAGGTCCTTGTCTCCGGCCGGGAACGCCTCCATCACCCGGCTTCGGGTGATGATCCAGTCGGAAGGCCTGCGCGCAGCCGACTTGGTAGCCGCCTTCGTCGAGCGCCGGATTCTCCCCCTTTAAAGCCGGCCCACATGATGTGCCAGATGAGCGGCCGGTTCGACCCTTGCCGGCTGAGCACATGGGAGATGCCCCATGCCGAGGTGGCACTGATGGTGAACTACATCGCCAACCTGAAGCTCACCGACGACTGGCAATTCGGCAAGGCGCTGTACTCCCGCGCCCATCCCCCGCCTGTGGTAAGTCCTTCTTCTTGTCGTTGGCCGGCTTGAGTCAGCCGGCTTCTGACCAGACGGCTCTTCTCTTTTTTCTTTTATCAGAACCCCCTCCTCCCGCCGCCAGCTGGGGCGGCAGGAGTCGAACGCGAGTATGCCCCGAACCGCACGGTGGATGACCTCGACGACCCGGACCTGGCCGCAGTCTCCATGGAGGACGCCGCCACGGGGGACGTCGCCGAGCCCGGAGGCACGGGGCTCTCGGCCAGTTTCGACGACTGGCCGGATGATTTCGACACCGAAGATATCCCGCGCCACCAGCCGACAACCGACCGCCACAGCGCGGGCTCGTCCGCCGCGCCGGCTGCCGGTGGTGGAAAGGGGAAACGCCGGGCCGCGCTCCCTCTCTTCGGAAGCCAGCCGAAGAAGTCGAAGGCCTCCGCCGCGGCCACGAAGCGTGACGAGGCGGCGGCGAAGGCGGCCCGCTTCCGGAAGGCGGTGAAGAAGCCTCCGTCAGTTTCCGCGTAAGCCCTCTTGGCCGCTTACATGCTTGTTATTTTGAACTCTTCCTTTGTTTGAATTCTTCTCTGATTTCTTGAGTAGGGCGCCGCTCTCCCTTGAGCGAGGCCCAGGCGGCTCTGTGGTCGGGTCGGGTGCTGGATCTTCAGGGCCCCGCCGCGTGGACCCCCGCGCCGATCTTGCAGAAGCCACGGAGCGGAACGCTCGCGAGGCGCGTCGAGAGAGAGAGGCGGCGGAGCGGGAGGCGGCAGAGCAGGAGGCCGCCCGGACGGCGACGGGGCAAGCGAGCGCGGCGGCCGAGACTGTGTCGGAGCGGGCGGCCGCGAAGACGGGGGCGGAAGGCGCACGTAGCCGGCCTCCGCTGCACGCCATCCCCCTCCAAACCTTGGATCCAGACATCCCTCTGCCCACGGCGGAGGAGATTGCCCCTGAACAGCCGCCGGTGCAGAAGGACGAACTCATCGAGATCTCCGCGGAGAGGACGCCGCCGGCAGCGCCACCCGGAGCGGGTGAAGGCGGCCAGTCGTCGGCGGTGCGGGAGGAGTCAGCCCGGGCCGCGCCCGAGGCCGGAGCCGGTCTTGAGATCGAGCTGGCGGCGGGCCGGCATGCCGGAGGGAGCACGGCCCCGCCGGACACGCGCCGAGCCGCGGGTGCCGACCAGACGGCAGACGCCTTGGAGGCAGCCAGCTCCGCCACGTCCGGGTGGACTCCCAGCGGAGGAAGCAGCGAGCTGAAGTCGCGGCCCAAGGGGTTCGGAGCCGGCTGCAGGCACAGACCGGCCTCCTGAGGCAATTTACTCAGGAGTTTCTATCGACGCGGTCTGCAATCCGGGTAAGTCTTTACTGGTTGACCGTTCTGGTCCTCTGAATTTTTCTGTGGGGACGCGCTAGCGCACCCACTGGGTGTAGTCCCCGAGATCCGGGCCGACTGCAGCGCAGTCGGGTCGGATCTTACTCGACGACTATCTTGACTGTTTTTTCTGATCTCTAGGATTATCACAATTCTCGTGCCGCCGCCTTCAACTCCCAGGCTCGGGAGCTGAGCCAGAGGACCGAAGACCTGGCCAGTAGCCGGCGTAAGTGTGTTGTCTTTATTTGTTTCTCGTGGGGACGCGACAGCGCACCCACTGGGTGTAGTCCCCGAGATTCGGGCCGACTGCAGCGCAGTCGGGTCGGATCTTCCTTGACGACTTTTCCCTTACTGACTTTTTCTCTTTGTCTTTTGCTCGCGCAGAGGCCAACGCCGACTTGCGGAGGGAACTCGGCGAAGTGCAGGCCGCTCTTCGTGCGAGGAACGCCGAGTACGCTGACTTGGTTCAGGAGCGCGACCGCCTGGCCAAGAAACTGGCCGACCAGGAGGAGAGCCATAAGGCGGCCCTGCAAAAAGCGCAGGACGGCGAGGCTGCCCTGAAGGCGGAGTTCGAGGCCAGGGAGGCGAGCTGGGCCGAGACGCGCCGGGCGCTGGAAGAAGGCTTCGGCCGGGTCGAGGATCTTATCGATGGTAGGCCGCCTTTCTTGCCCTTCCTCCATTTGCCGGCCGCCTGAGGTTTTGTTTTGACTTGTGCTTGCTGTCTTGCGCAGAATACTTTCCCGGCCAATCCGTCCTCGCCGCCCAAGCCATCGAGGCTCACCGCGAGGCGCGCCGTCAGGACGGAGTTGTGATTCCGCCGGATGCGAATCGGACACTGTCGGAGCAGCTCATCGCCATCCAGGCGCGACTGCAGCCGGCCCATCGGCTGCTCCGCCGGCTCCAATGTGCCGGGGCGACGGTGCTGGCCGCGCTCTGGCCTGGCCAAATGATTCCCCGCACCCCAAGCCGGACGGCCGACTGGCTAGAAGTCGCAGTCGGCCGCCTCGAGGCTTGGAAGGCGTCCGCAGCCCGTCTTGGAGCCGGGCGTGCGCTGGAGTTCGTCCGCGCGTGGTACCCAGGGCTAAACCTGGACCAGCTGCGGACTTGGCGGTCGGAAGCCGACGCGGAGCTGGAGGAGATGCGGCCGGCGATCGCGCAACGCGCCTCGACGATCGCCGAGTGCACTGACACCAGCGTCTTCGCGCCGGAGCTCAACGATGATGGCGCCGCCCAGCCGGAGGAATGGTTCAGGCTGAACCCGGCGGACGGCGAGGACTCGGCCGAGGAGATCGCCTCCAGCGACGAGGGCGAGGACGACGAGGAGGAAGACGGTGAAGACGCCGAGCCGACTGGTGAGACGGCCGACCGCCCTCAAGCCGACCGTGCCTCCAGCAATGAGCCACGCAGGAGCGCGCCCTCTGCCGGAGGTGATGATCGAGCCGAGGTTGGCCAGCCGGCCGCTCCTCCAGCCGACACGACCGCTTCCACCGTCCAGCCTGGCTCGTCAGCGGCCCCGCCGGCTTGATCTGCCGTTCCTGTTGTCCCTGTTTTGCTTTTTGGAACAATTTTAAGTTTCCGCAATTCCACCCACTGGGGGTGTATCGAACAATGATGGATGTCGACCTCTCTGGAGGTCCTTTGTGTAAATATTAATATATGCATGTGTTGGCTTTCATTCAAGTGCACTTTTTTGTCCTTAGGCTCTTTCCTTTACCGCCTTCCCTCTTTGGGAAGGCAAGTACTCGAGCTTTTTTGGATTTGAAGTAGACTGAATGTAAGCCGGCCGGCCGGCTACTCTGGTAGTCGGTCGGCGGGAGGCAGCAAGCCGTCTTTTGTTATATATAAGCCTGTTTAGTCCCTAGCCGTTTTTCGTGTGCGCACCCTTTCCGACCTGTGGCTCTTGCCAGCCAGGCAGTTGGTTCTTCGAGCTGCGATTTTGGCAAGAGCCAAGCCTGGGTGTCGGCACATTACTTGTCTGACTGCGGGTAGGGCTCCTAATATAACTCCAGTCGGCTAGTCCCCGGGTCGACTCGTCGAACCCGGTATCGGACAAAAATAAATGAACAGGTGATATCATACGCATGATAACTTTCATTCATAAATAAAGGATGGCAGTCCCCGAGTCTTTCTCGGGGAGCCTACTGTTTCGTACTTAATACAAAAGTGGGCATAATACATACTGCATTTTAACTGTAAAACTTCCGAAGAAGATTTGCATTCCATGGTCGCTCCGACTCCTTGCCGGAGTCGTCTCTCTTGCGTGCCTTCGGCTTCTACGCGTCGATGAGGTAGTAGGCGTCGTTGCCTAAGGCTCTGCTGATGATGAAGGGGCCTTCCCAGGGGACTGCGGGCTTGTGCTGGCCGGCTGTTCGCTGGATCAGCCGGAGCACAAGGTCACCCTCCTGGAAGGATCTTGGTCGGACCCTCCGGCTGTGGTAGCGGTGCAAACCCTGCTGGTAGATGGCAGACCGGCTGGGGGCTAACAGCCGGCCTTCTTCCAGCAGGTCGACGCCGTCTTCTCTTGCTTCTTTGGCTTCAGCTTCCGTGTACATGGTTACCCGAGGCGAGTCGAACTCGATATCTGTTGGGATGACTGCCTCGGCACCATATACAAGGAATAAGGGAGTGAAGCCGGTTGATCTGTTGGGGGTAGTACGCAGACTCCATAGGACAGCCGGCAGCTCATCGAGCCAACAGCCGGCTGAACGCTCCAGAGGTACGACCAGTCGGGGCTTGATGCCGGACAAAATGAGGCCATTTGCCCGCTCCACTTGGCCGTTTGACTGCGGGTGGGCGACTGACGCAAGGTCCAGCCGGATACCTTGCGCAGCGCAGAACCGTGCCAAGGCACCTTTGGCAAAGTTCGTGCCGTTGTCGGTGATGATGCTGTGCGGTATGCCGTACCGGGTTGTTATATCTGCAATGAAAGTTACTGCAGTCGGCCCATTCAGCTTCTTGATCGGCTTCGCCTCGATCCACTTGGTGAATTTGTCGACGGCGACGAGCAAATGTGTCATGCCGCCGCGCGCCGTCTTGAATGGGCCCACCATATCCAATCCCCAAACGGCAAAGGGCCAGGTGATGGGAATGGTCTTGAGTGTCGAAGCCGGCATGTGTTGCTGTGAGCTAAAAAGCTGGCAGCCTTTGCAGTGTTTGACTAGCTCTTTGGCGTCGTCCAAAGCAGTCGGCCAGAAGAAACCATGGTGGAAGGCTTTGGCGACAAGTGATCTTGATGCGGCGTGGTGGCCGCACTCTCCTTGGTGTATATCCCTGAGGATCGTGATGCCTTTCTCCTGCTCGACGCATCGCTGCAAGACTCCGGTGGCGCTGCGCTTGACAAGCTCTTTGTTGACGATTGTGTATGCTCCAGCCCGGCGCTGGACTTGTCTTGCTTTGTTTTTGTCAGCCGGCAGATCTTGGTTCACCAAAAAATTGCGGATGGTTTGGGCCCATGATGGAGCGGCGACTTCCTCTGCTACCAATGTGGCTACAACCACCAGGGTGGGCAGGCTGGGTAATGCAGTGCTGGAGTCGGCCGCCGCTTGCTGTGCTGAAGAAGTCCCCGGACCGGCTACCGCAGTCCCCGGGCCGGCTACCGCAGTCCCCGAGCTGGGTGCGGCAGTCCCCGAGCCGGGTACTGCAGTCCCCGAGCCGAATATTGAAGTCCCCGGGCCGGCTGCTCGATTCTTCGAGCCGGACCCGGCCTCCTCGGGGTTAGGCGGCACGAAGATGGAGTCGGATTCCGGAGACGGCTTGATTGATGGCTTGAGGAGGCGCTGTAGGGCGACACCGGTTAATATTGCTTGCCGCGTGGAGCCTATTCGGGCCAGAGCATCTGCTGGCTCGTTGTCGGCTCGCGGCACATGAAGGAATTCACACCCGTCGAAGTATCCGCTGATTTGCTGTACTAGGAAGCGGTAGCTCACCATGTTTGCGTCCTTGGCGTCCCAGTCGCCAGAAGATTGCTGCACCACCAAATCCGAGTCGCCATAGCACAGGATCCGGCGGATGCCAAGTTCCTTGGCAAGCCGGAGCCCGTGTATGAGCGCTTCGTACTCGGCTACGTTGTTGGAGGCGGCGAAGTGGATCTGCAACGTATATCTGAGCTTGTCTCCCTTTGGAGAGGTAAGGACGACGCCGGCTCCCAAGCCGATGCGCATCTTTGATCCGTCAAAGTGCATGCGCCAATGGGTGGAGTCGGGCGCTGGTGGTAAGTATTGGGTCTCGGCCCAGTCGACGAGGAAGTCGGCCAGCGCTTGCGTCTTGATGGCGGTGCGGGGTTGGTAGAAAATCGTGTAGGGGGCCAGCTTGATGGCCCATTTAGCCTCCCGGCCGGATGCATCCCGGCTGCCTATGATCTCGGCCAGCGGGGCAGTGCATACGACCGTGATGGGATGCTCTTGAAAGTACGGCTTCAGCTTCTTGGCGGCGAAGTACACGCCATAGCACATCTTCTGATAGTGCGGGTAATTTTGTTTCGAGGCGGACAGCACCTCGCTCAGGTAATAAACCGGCCTCTGGACCGGCTGGGCTCGGCCTTCTTCGGGGCGTTCGACCACGATGACGGTGCTGACCACCCGGCTAGTGGCGGCAATATATAGGAGCATGGGCTCCTTCTCATATGGTGCCGCCAAGACAGGCGGCGTGGACAGCATTTTCTTCAGCTCGTGGAAAGCTTGGTCGGCCTGGTCATTCCACTCAAAGTGAGTGCTCTTCTTCATGAGGCGGTAGAGAGGGAGAGCTTTTTCTCCAAGCCGGCTGATGAAGCGGTTCAGAGAGGCCAGGCACCCGGTGAACTTCTGAATCTCTCTGAGCTTGGTTGGGACCGCCATCCTCTCGATGGCCTTGATCTTCACAGGGTTGCACTCTATGCCGCGTTCGGAGACCAGAAAGCCTAGGAGCTGGCCGGCTGGCACTCCAAACACGCATTTCTCCGGGTTGAGCTTGATCCGGAACCGGCGCAGGTTCTCGAATGTCTCCTTCAAGTCATCCAACAGAGTGCCACGCTTCTCCGTCTTCACCACAACATCATCCACGTAAACGTGGGCGTTCTAGCCGAGCTGCGTGAGGAGGCACTTCTGCATGCAACGCTGAAAAGTGGCGCCGGCATTCCTCAAGCCAAACGTCATAGTCAGGTAGCAGAAGGCTCCAAACGGCGTGATGAAGGCGGTCTTCAGTTGGTCATCCGGGTTTAGCTTTATCTGGTGGTATCCCGAGTAGGCATCCAAAAAGCTCAACAGTTCGCATCCGGCTGTGGAGTCTATCACTTGATCAATCCTAGGCAGAGCAAAGGGATCTTTTGGGCAGGCTTTGTTGAGGCTTGTGTAATCTATACACATGCGCCACTTGTTATTCTTTTTCAGCACGAGAACCGGGTTCGCGAGCCACTTGGGGAAGAAAACTTCCATGATGAAGCCGGCTGCGAGAAGCCGGGCTATCTCCTCCCCTACGATCCTTCTCTTCTCCTCTGACAGTCGGTGGAGGGGCTGCTTGACTGGTTTAGCATTCTCCCTCATGTGCAATTTGTGCTCGGCAAAATCCTTCGGAACACCCGGCATGTCCTTGGGGGATCACGCAAAGATATCCCGATTCTCACGGAGGAAATCGACGAGCTCGCCTTCCTATTTACTATCCAGGCTCGCCCCAATGACGGCAAACCTCTCGGGGTGCTCGGGGTCGAGCTGTATCTTCTTGGTCTCCTTGGCCGGCTGGAAAGATCCTTGGGCATCATACTCCTTGGAGTCGGCGGGTTGGTTTAGCTGCTTGCTGGCCAGGGCCACGACCCTGTCCAGCATCTTCTTCTCTGTGGCGATCACGAGGGATTCGGCCAGCCGGCTGCTAGCCGCGGCGCAGTCAGCGGACTTCTTGTAGTCGCCGGCGATGGTGATGACACCCTTGGAGCTTGGTATCTTCATCTTGAGGTAAGCGTAGTGGGGGACCGCCATAAACTTGGCCAAGGCGGGTCGGCCAAGCAAGGCATGGTAAGGGCTCTCCAGGTCCACCACCTCGAACCAGATTACTTCCCGGCGGAAATGATCCTTGCCCCCAAAGAGTACATCGATCTTGATCTTGCCGATGGGGGCACAGGACAAACCGGGCACGATGCCGTGGAACACCGTTCGAGTCGGCGCAAGCTGCTTTGCCTTGACACTCAGCTTCTCCATGGTGTCGCGGTACAGGATGTTGATGCTGCTCCCACCGTCGATCAGCACGCGGGAGAAGCATGCGGCGCGCGTATCCATCGCAAGGGTGGCCTCCAGGACCAATGCGTAGGAGCCGGGGGACGGCATCACCTCTGGGTGGTCGGCCCGGCTCCAACTGATGGGTTTCTCGGACCAGTGCATGTGGCCGGCTGAGCTGGTGGCGGCCACATTGACTTCTTGTTGCTCTCGGCGCTTGCTGCGCCGGTCTTCGGGCTGGCTCGTGAAGACAACATAAGACACTTGCTCATCAGGGAACTCGTCCTGCACGGCGTCGACCGCGGGTCGGGCGGCCTTGGGCGGCGGAGCCGGCGGGGGCGGGCCGGCAGGCGGAGTCGGCGTGAGCCCTTCGCCCTTGGAGATTCGGGCGAGCCAGTTGCATTTGCGGGTCGTGTGGTTGGACGGCTTCGCGCCGCTGTGGAACTTGCACGGGGCATCAAGGGTTTGCTCGTAGGAGAAAGCCGGCTGCCAAGCCGGCCGGCCGCCCTTGGGCTTCTTGGGCGCGGGCCGCCCCTCAGGCGGCGTATCTTCGACCGTGGCCACCTGCCGGCTAGCGGGAGGCGGCGCAGGGCCCTTGCGCTTCTGATCGTTCTGGTGTTGGCGTCGGCCGCCGTCTCCAGCCGGCGCTTGGGGCGCCGGATTGAGCACTTTTCCGGACGCGTCCACCCGGAGCTCGGTCTTCATTGAGGAGTCGGCGGTGGCATACTTGTCGGCGATGTTCAGGAGCTCGTCGAGGGTAGTCGGCTCATCGCAGAGAAGCTTGTGCTTGAGGAGGGTGCCCTCTCGGCACCCGGCAGTGAAGTATTCGATGGCTTGCACCTCGTGCACCCCTTCGCAGGAATTGCGGAGCTCGGCCCAACGCGTGAGGTAGTCACGAGTGGACTCGGACTGGGCCCTGTACGCACAGGGAGAGCTGTCTGGGCTTGGGAGCCCGCTTGTAGGTGCTGGTGAAGTTGCGAACGAAGGCTTCAGTGAAATCCACCCAGCTGTTGATGCTGAGGGGCTTGAGGTTGTTAAGCCAAGTCCGTGCCGTGCCTTGCAGCATGAGGGGCACGTACTTTACGGGAACGCGCCGGTTGCCGTTGGCGATGCTGACGGCTGTGGAGTAGTCGGTCAGCCAGTCTTCCGACTTCACCGAGCCGTTGTACTTGGGTGTGTCCCTTGGGAGCGAGAACCCTTTGGGGAAGGGCTCGTCGCGGATGCGGGGGCCAAAGCAAGGCGGGCCGACATTGTCTTCTTCTTCTAGCGCCAAGGATCGGGCCAGGCGGTCGATCCGGTGGCGGGCATCGTTTTCGCCGATTCCCTCGCGACGACCAAGCCAGCCACTGAGAGTCGGGTGAGCCACTAGAGGCGGGGTGGGATATCTCTCTCCGCGAGCTCGAGGCGGAGGCGGGGTGCCCCGCCATTCCATGGCTCGGGGGCGGCCGTCCGCGTCTCGCTCGATGGAGATTTGGGTCCGGCTTCGGCTGGAAGCCGGCTCTTTCTCGCGCCGCGCGCGAGTGTTGCTTGTAGTCGGCGACCGGGAGGTCGCGCCGTGGTCGCGCCGTGGGGGAGGGCTCCCCACGCAGGCGTCGGCTTCGTGCCGTCGTGCGGCCGCATCGATTAGTTGCTGGATGCGCCGCGTCATGTGGGGGAGGTCTTCGGCTTCCAAGTCGTCCAGCTCGTCTACGGCCGCCTGGGCGGCGCGCAGGTTCTCGAGCGGGGTGTCGTAGACCGGGCGATCCACTCCAAGCGTGTCGGCGATGACGGCGCCGCGTTGCCTGACAACGCCAGCCCGGCTTGGGCCAGCCGGAGCCGGCGTGCCGAAGGCGGCGCGGTCAGCCTTGCGCTGGTAGGCCTCGGTGAGGCGTCTTACGGAGGCTAGCCGCCGGCCCTCCGCAAGGAGGGCAAGGCAGCGTGCCTCCAGAACTTTGTCGCTGGTGTCAGCCGGAAGGGGGGGCGGACAAGTCGTGGGCCGCCGCGCGTGGGGCGTCGCGGGCGTCCTCGTCAGTCGGGCCGTCGAGGCCGATAACCATCACCTCGGGGGCGTCAGAATCGCGATCGCCAGCCGGAGGGAGCGGGTCTTTGTAGACCATGACGTTGGTGGGGAAGGTATCGTAGGATGCCGTGTTGGAGTCGACAGGCATCGGGTCAGTGGAGCCAACCGACTCCAAATCCGCAGCGGGCTCGCTGGAGACGTGGAGCTGGCCGAGGCGGTTGGCGAGGTGATCAGTGCCCGCATCGGAGGCAAGCTCGTCGGAGATGCGGGCCTTGTCGAAGAGGTCGGTGAGGCCGCTCGCCGCGCAGATGTTGGTGACGCCTCGCAGCGCGTCGCGGCAAGCGCCATCGGGCGAGCCGGGCTGGCTACGCTCGCGGGGAAGGAAAAGGGTTCCCATCCAGAACAGGTTTCCGGACGACGGTGCACCTGGCGCCACGGTGGGCGCCAAATGTCGGGTGGTAGGAGCGACATATGCCAACGGGTGGCTTATCATTGCGGGGGCCAATAGAACATCGCCGGTGCCTGGAAACGGGATGAGGCGAAGACATGCACGCCGGCGAATCTTACCCAGCTTCAGGGCTCTCCGGGGAGATAACACCCCTACTGCTGCTCTGCGGGGTCTCCGCATGGTTACTAAGTGAACAAGTTGCTACAATGCTCCTTGAGCCGTTTTGGGCGGAAGGAGGAAGAAGGGCTCGGCTCAGCTTGCTCCCTCTCCTTGTGTGGTGTCTAGGTCTAGAATGAGAGTCCAACCCCTTGCATGGGTGCACCGGGGGGTTTATATAGGCCTACCCCCCGGGGGTACAATGGTAATCCGACTGGGCGCAGGGCCCAGCCGTCTGTGACTATGCTCGCCGGCTTCTACGCCGGCTTCTGGGGCCCGCCGGCTGGTGGGACCCGCCGGCTGCCGGCTCCTGGGTCGACAGGCCGGCCCCACCGGCCAGGGCCTGGTCGGCAGCTGGTTACTGTTACTCTGTGTTGTTGACGCAGGCTTGGTCGGGGTAAGCGTGGCTACAGTAACGCCGCCTTGGCAGGCGATTACTGTAGCCCCGCCGCATCTTGCCTCCTTAATGGGCGTCTCCTTCGAGGAGGGTGGTAGGCCGGCTATGCGAAGCCGGCCCTCTATCTTGCCGGCTTGAGAGGAGGTGCGGCCGCCTTCGGCATCTCTCTGCCCGAAGGGGCCCACCGCCTCGGGGGCCACGCTGGCGGCCCATCGTGGATGGCGTCAGAACCACCGTGGCTACAGTGCCGCGCCGGGCGGGCCGCGGCTGCCCGCACGACGCGCTGTACCAGGCGTGCTCCGGGTTTTGGGGGTGGCAGGGTCCATTGTAACCACACCCCGCTTCATCATCGCAGAGTGGACGCGTACATTGCGGGTACGGCGTTGACTGCTTTATGGGAGCCGGCCTGGCGGTAGCCGGCCTTGTCGTAGCCGGCCTCTCGTAGCCGGCCCTACCGTAGCCGGCCCTCCATAGCTTTCTTCATGAGGGTAAAGGGCGGGCCGCCCCCGAAGCCGGCTAGGAAGGTAGTTGGCCAGGGGGGAGGCGGCCCAGGTCTTGAGTCTTCTTATGAGCCGGATGGGCTCATAATTTTTTCTGAGGGGCCAGGGGAAGCCGGCTGGGCTACCCATGGCTATTTACCCCGACAGTCGCGCCCTGGGCCCTTGTGGCCAGGTGCTTGCTCCCCCTGCCGTGTTCTTAGTGCCAGATATTCTCAAATATTCCAGAAAAAATCATATTTAAATCTCAGGGCATTTGGAGAACTTTTATTTTCGGGGTATTTTTTATTGCATGGATAATTCAGAAAACAGGCAGAAAAATACTATTTTTGCGTTATTTATTATAAATAACAGAAAGTAAAAAGAGAGTACAGAGAGTTGTGTTTTCTAACTTCATCCATCTCATGCTCATCAAAAGGAATTCACTAATAAGGTTGATCAGGTCTTGTTAACAAACTCATTTCGAGTAACATGAAACCGGAGAACTTTCGAATAACACTATGTTACCTCAATGGGGATATGCACGTCCTCAATAATAAGAATGTCATATTTCTTCTTGACAGTAGGTAGAGGAAATTCAAAACCTCCAAAAATAATCGATGGAAATTTTCCAATGGAGTTTATACTATGAACTTGAGGTTGTTTCCTCGGAAAGTGTACCGTATACCCATTGCCATTAACATGAAAAGTGACATTGCCTTTGTTGCAATCAATAACATCCCCTGCAATATTCAAAAAGGGTCTTCCCAGAATAATAGTGTCGGGACCCCGATTCTAAGTCACACCGATCTAGCCTGTAACACCTCGTATCACTTTGCAGCCTCGCGCACGGTATTCCCACGGGTGTCGCCTTACCATGGCCCGGGACCGTTTGCGCCTTTTGGCTCACGTATATGATAGTATCGCTAGCATCCATATGACAGAGAACCCGGGCCGACATGGCTAGTCGTGAACCCAAAGCGGTGCTAACCTATGGGGACAGGCATACATGAATCACATCGAGCATGTCGGTCAACAGCATATGAATCCGGGCTGTAGCACTGGGCTAACAGGACTCCGGGGAACCCGGGCTGTAGCAGGCTAGGCAGGACTCTGGAAGTCACCGCGCGACATTTCCCCGAAGGGACAGACATGGGAACGAAGTGGAACACATGCCGGCCAGTCAAGTGTTTTGAGCAGTAGTGCTGGGCTAGCAGGACTCCGATGAACCGGGCTGTAGCGGACTACTATGGCTCAAGGAAGCACTAGACTACATTTCCCCATAAGAGAGGCTGCCAAGGACAAACAACTAGATTGTCGGATCCCACACATAGCAATACACGTCACACGTACGCATAACATGCAAGTATGTGATGTACAACATGGCATCACAACATAACGCAATCTCATATAGATAAAGGCTCAGAAGAGCCACATAGCATTAAATACAAACAGGGGTCACAAGACCCATCATTCAGAGCATACAAGCAACAAGCGGAAGCATTACATGTCTGAGTATAGACAACTACAAAAGAAAAAGCTGTGAGCCTGACTATCTACAACGTCCGATCAAGATCGTAGCTGAGGTACAAGCTACTCGTCGAAGTCCAAGTGGTACTACTAGTGAGACAGATGTCTCATCTGCAAAACATAAATAAAGCAAACGTGAGTACAAAGGTACTCAGCAAGACTTACATCAGATCCTATCATACATGCATTTGTATCAAGAAGGTAATGTGGGGTTTAGTTGCAGCAAGCCAGCTTTGACTCAGTGGCTATCCTGTTCTATGGCAACGAGAAAACTTCTTTGAGGTGAGGCAGCGCACACGAGTCCACTAATCACCACATCAATACACTACTATGGATCCATCCTCGTCTCCTGACGAGAAGGCCATCCATAGCACTCACACTTGTCTTGAGCATTTTAGAGTATCCACTTTAAGTTGTCTATGTACCACGTAAGCATCCAAGAAGTCCATAACCGAGGACACGGCTATTCGAATAGATCATGATAACCCTGCAGGGGTGTACTTCCTCACACACGCTCTCACCACTTATCACCATGTACACGTCAAGTACCTCGGCAACCTTCAAGCGGAAGCCTGGCGAGGGTGTCGGCCACGACCTGACTAACTGTTGGGGAACGTTGCAGAAAACAAAAAATTTCCTATGGTTTCACCAAGATCCATCTATGAGTTCATCTAGCAATGAGTGATTGGATGCATCTACATACCTTTGCAGATCGCGAGCGGAAGCGTTCACTAGAACGTGGATGATGGAGTCGTACTCGCCGTGATCTAAATCACCGATGACCAAGCGCCGAACGGACGGCACCTCCGCGTTCAACACATGACAGAGCGGATGACGTCTCCTCCTTCTTGATCCAGCAAGGGGGAAGGAGAGGTTGATGAAGATCCAGCAGCACGACAGCGTGGTGGTGGATGCAGTTGTCACGTGCAGCAGGGCTTCGCCGAGCGTCTGCGCGAGAGGGAGAGGTGTAGCAGGGGAGAGGGGGGCGCCAAGATGCAAGGGTGCGGCTGCCCCCTCCCTCCCCCCCCTTTATATAGGCCCCCTGGGGGGCGCCGGCCCTTGGGAGATCCAATCTCCAAGGGGGGCGGCGGCCAAGGGGAGTGGAGTGCCCCCCAAGGCAAGTGGGGCGCCCCCCCCCCCCGCCCTAGGGTTCCAACCCTAGGCGCAGGGGGTGGGCCTAGGGGGGCGCACCAGCCCACTGAGGGCTGGTTCCCCTTCCCACTTCAGCCCATGGGGCCCTCCGGGATGGGTGGCCCCACCCGGTGGACCCCCGGGACCCATCCGGTGGTCCCGGTACAATACCGGTTACCCCCGAAACTTTCCCGATGACCGAAACTGCACTTCCTATATATAATTCTTTACCTCCGGACCATTCCGGAACTCCTCGTGACGTCCGGGATCTCATCCGGGACTCCGAACAACTTTCGGATTACTGCATATACATATCTTTACAACCCTAGCATCACCGAACCTTAAGTGTGTAGACCCTACGGGTTCGGGAGACATGTAGACATGACCGAGATTGCTCTCTGGTCAATAACCAACAGCGGGATCTGGATACCCATGTTGGCTCCCACATGCTCCTCGATGATCTCATCGGATGAACCACGATGTCGAGGATTCAAGCAACCCCGTATACAATTCCCTTTGTAAATCGGTATGTTACTTGCCCGAGATTCGATCCTTGGTATCCCAATACCTTGTTCAATCTCGTTACCGGCAAGTCACTTTACTCGTACCGTAATGCATGATCCCGTGACCAGACACTTGGTCACTTTGAGCTCACAATGATGATGCATTACCGAGTGGGCCCAGCGATACCTCTCCGTCATACGGAGTGACAAATCCCAGTCTTGATCCATGTCAACCCAACAAACACTTTCGGAGACACCCGTAGTATACCTTTATAGTCACCCAGTTACGTTGTGACGTTTGGTACACCCAAAGCACTCCTATGGTATCCGGGAGTTACACGATCTCATGGTCTAAGGAAAGGATACTTGACATTGGAAAAACTCTAGCAAACGAACTATACGATCTTATGCTATGTTTGGGATTGGGTCTTGTCCATCACATCATTCTCCTAATGATGTGATCTCGTTATCAATGACATCCAATGTCCATAGTCAGGAAACCATGACTATCTGTTGATCAACGAGCTAGTCAACTAGAGGCTTACTAGGGACATGTTGGTGTCTATTATTCACACATGTATTACGATTTCCGGATAACACAATTATAGCATGAATAAAGACAATTATCATGAACAAGGAAATATAATAATAATGCTTTTATTATTGCCTCTAGGGCATATTTCCAATAGTCTCCCTGTCGGAGTAATGGGACACGGATACCCCGAAGACGGCAAGAAGATATTTCAAGACATCGGGGCTAGCAAAGCCCCTCAGTCCGACTGCGCCAACCAGCCGGCTGCCGACTGCGCCGACTAGTCGGCTGCCGACTGCAGCCCGACCCGACACCGACAAGACACCGACGGGGCGACCGTACCGCGACGTCATCTACAGTGTACCGTGTCCCCTGGGTACTGATTTATAAAGTACCCCGGGGGACAAGCATGACATGTACCATGCCACTAGCCATGCCTACATGGCTTGGCATGTAAGCTACCCAAGGTAGCTTACAACCAAAGCCACTACCACCCATGCCACTAGCTAGCTAGCTACCACGCCTACATGGCTTACATCCTAAGCTAACTCCCACTATATATATGAGATCCATCCATCCATCCATCCAGGGAGGATGGACTCACTCTCCCACACACTCACGCATGCATGCCCAGGCACATGCGGCCACACACACACCTATGCTCATATGCATATACGAGATCAGGCTCTTACGACACTGATCTCAGATACAGCTCCAGGAGCACTTTGTACTGCCCGATGTACACCCCAGATAGATACACTCAGACATGCAGCAGTATGAGTATTATCTCTACGGAGAGCTCTGAAGCTGGGTAAACCACCACGTGCTACTCGCATACCCGCTCCCGGTCCTATCAGCAGCAGTCTTACCCACACACTAAGCCCTTGTGGCATCTGTCGACTCGCAAGCCCCCCGTGAGAAATACCACGACACTCCCACTTGCACTAGAGTCAATAATCTAGTTACATTGTGATGAATCGAACACCCATGGAATTCTGGTGTTGATCATGTTTTGCTCTAGGGAGAGGTTTAGTCAACGGATCTGCTACATTCAGGTCCGTATGTACTTTACAAATATCTATGTCTCCATCTTGAACATTTTCACGAATGGAGTTGAAGCGACGCTTGATGTGCCTGGTCTTCTTGTGAAACCTGGGCTCCTGGGCAAGTGCAATAGCTCTAGTGTTGTCACAGAAGAGTTTGATTGGCCCCGATGCATTGGGTATGACTCCTAGGTTGGTGATGAACTCCTTCACCCATATTGCTTCATGAGCTGCCTCCGAGGCTGCCATGTACTCCGCTTCACATGTAGATCCCGGCACGACGCTCTGCTTGCAACTGCACCAGCTTACTGCCCCACCATTAAAAATATACACGTATCCGGTTTGTGACTTAGAGTCATACAGATCTGTGTCGAAGCTAGCGTCGATGTAACCCTTTACGACGAGCTCTTCGTCACCTCCATAAACGAGAAACATTTCCTTAGTCCTTTTCAGGTACTGCAGGATATTCTTGACCGCTGTCCAGTGTTCCTTGCCGGGATTACTTTGGTACCTTCCTACCAAACTTATGGCAAGGTTTACATCAGGTCTGGTACACAGCATGGCATACATAATAGAACCTATGGCTGAGGCATAGGGGATGACACTCATCTCTTCTATATCTTCTGCCGTGGCCGGACATTGAGCTGAGCTCAATTTCACACCTTGTAACACAGGAAAGAACCCCTTCTTAGACTGATCCATATTGAATTTCTTCAATATCTTATCAAGGTATGTGCTTTGTGAAAGACCTATGAGGCGTCTTGATCTATCTCTATAGATCTTGATGCCTAATATATATATGCAGCTTCTCCAAGGTCCTTCATTGAAAAACTCTTATTCAAGTAGGCCTTAATGCTGTCCAAGAGTTCTATATCATTTCCCATCAAAAGTATGTCATCTACATATAATATGAGAAATGCTACAGAGCTCCCACTCACTTTCTTGTAAATGCAGGCTTCTCCATAAGTCTGCGTAAACCCAAACACTTTGATCATCTCATCAAAGCGAATGTTCCAACTCTGAGATGTTTGCACCAGCCCATAAATCGAGCGTTGGAGCTTGCACACCTTGTCAGCATTCTTAGGATCGACAAAACCTTCCGGTTGCATCATATACAATTCTTCCTTAAGGAAACCATTAAGGAATGCCGTTTTGACGTCCATTTTCCATATCTCATAATCATAGTATGCGGCAATTGTTAACATAATTCGGACGGACTTTTGCTTCGCTACCGGTGAGAAAGTCTCATCATAGTCAACCCCTTGAACTTGTCGATAACCCTTTGCGACAAGCCGAGCTTTATGGATGGTCACATTACCATCCACATCTGTCTTCTTCTTAAAGATCCATTTATTTTCTATGGCTCGCCGATCATCGGGCAAGTCAGTCAAAGTCCATACTTCGTTTTCATACATGGATCCTATCTCACATTTCATGGCTTCCAGCCATTTGTCGGAATCCGGGCCCGCCATTGCTTCTTCATAGTTCGAAGGTTCACCTTTGTCTAACAACATGATTTCTAAGACAGGGTTGCCGTACCACTCTGGTGCGGAACATGTCCTTGTGGACCTACGAAGTTCAGTATTAACTTGATCTGAAGTTTCATGATCATCATCATTAACTTCCTCTCTAGTCGGTGCAGGCACCTGAGGAACATTTTCTTGAGTTGCGCCATTTTCCAGTTCAAGAGGTAATACTTCATCAAGTTCTACTTTCCTCCCACTTACTTCTTTCGAGAGAAACTCTTTCTCTAGAAAGGATCCATTCTTGGCTACAAAGATCTTGCCTTCGGATCTGAGGTAGAAGGTATACCAGATAGTTTCTTTAGGGTATCCTATGAAGACGCATTTTTCCGACTTGGGTTCGAGCTTTTCGGGTTGAAGTTTCTTGACATAAGCATCGCATCCCCAAACTTTTAGAAACGACAGCTTAGGTTTCTTCCCAAACCATAATTCATACGGTGTCGTCTCAACGGATTTTGACGGAGCCCTATTTAAAGTGAATGCGGCAGTCTCTAAAGCATAGCCCCAAAAAGATAGCGGTAAATCAGTAAGAGACATCATAGATCGCACCATATCTAAGAGAGTGCGATTACGACGTTCAGACACACCATTACGCTGAGGTGTTCCAGGCGGCGTGAGTTGTGAAACTATTCCACATTTTCTTCAATGTGTGCCAAATTCGTGACTCAAGTATTCTCCTCCACGATCTGATCGCAAAAACTTGATTTTTCTGTCACGTTGATTCTCAACCTCACTCTGAAATTCATTGAACTTTTCAAAGGTTTCAGACTTGTGATTCATTAATAGACATACCCATATCTACTCAAGTCATCAGTGAGGGTGAGAACATAACGATAGCCACCGCGAGCCTCAACGCTCATTGGACCGCACACATCAGTATGTATGATTTCCAATAAGTTGGTTGCTCGCTACATTGTTCCTGAGAACGGAGTCTTGGTCATTTTACCCATGAGGCATGGTTCGCATGTGTCAAATGATTCATAATCAAGAGACTCTAAAAGTCCATCTGCATGGAGGTTCTTCATGCGTTTGACACCTATGTGACCAAGGCGGCAGTGCCACAAGTATGTGGGACTATCATTATCAACCTTACATCTTTTGGTATTCACACTATGAACATGTGTATCATTACGCTCGAGATTCATTAAGAATAAACCATTCACCATCGGAGCATGACCATAAAACATATCTCTCATATAAATAGAACAACCATTATTCTCGGATTTAAATGAGTAGCCATCTCGAATTAAACGAGATCCTGATACAATGTTCATGCTCAGAGCTGGCACTAAATAACAATTATTAAGGTTTAAAACTAATCCCGAAGGTAAATGTAGAGGTAGCGTGCCGACGGCGATCACATTGACCTTGGAACCATTCCCGACGCGCATCGTCACCTCGTCCTTTGCCAGTCTCCGCTTATTCCGCAGCTCCTGCTTTGAGTTACAAATGTGAGCAACTACACCGGTATCAAATACCCAAGAGCTACTACGAGTACTGGTAAGGTACACATCAATTACATGTATATCACATATACCTTTGTTTTGCCGGCCTTCTTGTCCGCTAAGTATTTGGGGCAGTTCCGCTTCCAGTGACCACTTCCCTTGCAATAAAAGCACTCAGTCTCGGGCTTGGGTCCATTTTTTGGCTTCTTCCCGGCAGCTTGCTTGCCGGGCGCGGCAACTTCCTTGCCGTCCTTCTTGAAGTTCTTTTTACCCTTGCCCTTTTTGAACTTAGTGGTTTTATTGACCATCAACACTTGATGTTCCTTCTTGACTTCTACCTCTGCTGATTTCAGCATTGAAAATAACTCAGGAATGGTCTTTTCCATCCCCTGCATATTGAAGTTCATCACAAAGCTCTTGTAGCTTGGTGGAAGCGACTGGAGGATTCTGTCAATGACCGCATAATCCGGGAGATTAACTCCCAGCTGAGTCAAGCGGTTATGTAACCCAGACATAGTGAGTATGTGCTCACTGACAGAACTATTTTCCTCCATCTTACAGCTGAAGGATTTGTCGGAGACTTCATATCTCTCGACCCGGGCATGATCTTGAAAAACCATTTTCAGCTCTTCGAACATCTCATATGCTCCATGTCTCTCAAAACGCTTTTGTAGCCCCGGCTCTAAGCTGTAAAGCATGCCGCACTGAACGAGGGAGTAGTCATCAGCACGTGTCTGCCAAGCGTTCATAACGTCTTGGTTCTGTGGGACGGGTGCGTCACCTAGCGGTGCTTGTAGGACATAATCTTTCTTGGCAGCTATGAGGATGATCCTCAGGTTCCGGACCCAGTCCGTATAGTTGCTGCCATCGTCTTTCAGCTTGGTTTTCTCTAGGAACATGTTGAAGTTGAGGACAACGTTGGCCATTTGATCTACAAGACATATTGTAAAGATTTTAGACTAAGTTCATGATAGTTAAGTTCATCTTAATCAAATTATTCAATGAACTCCCACTTAGATAGACATCCCTCCAGTTATCTAAGTATAACATGATCCGAGTTAACTAGGCCGTGTCCGATCATCACGTGAGACAGACTAGTCAACATCGGTGAACATCTTCATGTTGATCGTATCTTCTATACGACTCATGCTCGACCTTTCGGTCTTCTGTGTTCCGAGGCCATGTCTGTACATGCTAGGCTCGTCAAGTCAACCTAAGTGTTTGCATGTGTAAATCTGTCTTACACCCGTTGTATGTGAAAGTTGGAATCTAACACCCGATCATCACGTGGTGCTTCGAAACAACGAACTGTCGCAATGGTGCACAGTTAGGGGGAACACTTTCTTGAAATTATTATGAGGTATCATCTTATTTACTACCGTCGTTCTAAGTAAACAAGATGCAAAAACATGATAAACATCACATGCAATCAAATAATAGTGACATGATATGGCCAATATCACATAGCTCCTTTGATCTCCATCTTGGGGCTCCATGATCATCTTGTCACCGGCATGACACCATGATCTCCATCATCATGATCTCCATCATCGTGTCTCCATGAAGTTGCTCGCCAACTATTACTTCTACTACTATGGCTAACGCGTTTAGCAATAAAGTAAAGTAATTTACATGGCGTTTCTCAATGACACGCAGGTCATACAAAAAATAAAGACAACTCCTATGGCTCCTGCCGGTTGTAGTACTCATCGACATGCAAGTCGTGATTCTTATTACAATAGCATGAACATCTCATACATCACATATATATCATTCATCATTCATCACAACTTTGGCCATATCATATCACAAAGCACTTGCTGCAAAAACAAGTTAGACGTCCTTTAATTGTTGTTGCAGGTTTTACGTGGCTGCAAGAGGGTTCTAGCAAGAACATTTTCTTACCTACGTGAAAGCCACAACGTGATTTGTCAACTTCTATTTACCCTTCATAAGGACCCTTTTCATCGAATCCGCTCCAACTAAAGTAGGAGAGACAGACACCCGCCAGCCACCTTATGCATCTAGTGCATGTCAGTCGGTGGAACCGGTCTCACGTAAGCGTACGTGTAAGGTTGGTCTGGGCCGCTTCATCCCACAATACCGTTGAAGCAAGATAAGACTAGTAGAAGCAAGAAAGTTGACAACATCTACGCCCACAACAAATTGTGTTCTACTCGCGCAAGAAGAACTACGCATAGACCTAGCTCTGATACCACTGTTAGGGAACGTTGCAGAAAACAAAAAATTTCCTACGGTTTCACCAAGATCCATCTATGAGTTCATCTAGCAACAAGTGATCGGATGCATCTACATACCTTTGTAGATCGCGAGCGGAAGCGTTCACTAGAACATGGATGATGGAGTCGTACTCGCCGTGACCCAAATCACCGATGACCAAGCGTCGAACGGACGGCACCTCCGCCTTCAACACACGTACGGAGCGGATGACGTCTCCTCCTTCTTGATCCATCAAGGGGGAAGGAGAGGTTGATGAAGATCCAGCAGCACGACAGCATGGTGGTGGATGCAGTTGTCACGTGCAGCAGGGCTTCGCCGAGCGTCTGCGCGAGAGGGAGGTATGTAGCAGGGGAGAGGGGGGCGCCAAGTTGCAAGGGTGCGGCTGCCCCCTCCCTCCCCCCCTTTATATAGGCCCCCTGGGGGGCGCCAGCCCTTGGGAGATCCAATCTCCAAGGGGGGCGGCGGCCAAGGGGGGTGGAGTGCCCCCCAAGGCAAGTGGGGCGCCCCCCCCACCCTAGGGTTCCAACCCTAGGCGCAGGGGGTGGGCCTAGGGGGCGCACCAGCCCACTAAGGGCTGGTTCCCCTTCCCACTTCAGCCCATGGGGCCCTCCGGGATGGGTGGCCCCACCCGAAGGACCCTCGGGACCCATCCGGTGGTCCCGGTACAATACCGGTTACCCCCGAAACTTTCCCGATGGCCGAAACTGCACTTCCTATATATAATTCTTTACCTCCGGACCATTCCGGAACTCCTCGTGACGTCCGGGATCTCATCCGGGACTCCAAACAATTTTCGGATTACTGCATATACATATCTTTACAACCCTAGCGTCACCGAACCTTAAGTGTGTAGACCCTACGGGTTCGGGAGACATGTAGACATGACCGAGATTGCTCTCTGGTCAATAACCAACAGCGGGATCTGGATACCCATGTTGGCTCCCACATGCTCCTCGATGATCTCATCGGATGAACCACGATGTCGAGGATTCAAGCAACCCCGTATACAATTCCCTTTGTAAATCGGTATGTTACTTGCCCGAGATTCGATCCTCGGTATCCCAATACCTTGTTCAATCTCGTTATCGGAAAGTCACTTTACTCGTACCATAATGCATGATCTCGTGACCAGACACTTGGTCACTTTGAGCTCACAATGATGATGCATTACCGAGTGGGCCCAGTGATACCTCTCCGTCATACGGAGTGACAAATCCCAGTCTTGATCCATGTCAACCCAACAGACACTTTCGGATACACCCGTAGTATACCTTTATAGTCACCCAGTTACGTTGTGACGTTTGATACACCCAAAGCACTCCTATGGTATCCGGGAGTTACACGATCTCATGGTCTAAGGAAAGGATACTTGACATTGGAAAAACTCTAGCAAACAAACTATACGATCTTATGCTATGTTTAGGATTGGGTCTTGTCCATCACATTATTCTCCTAATGATGTGATCTCGTTATCAATGACATCCAATGTCCATAGTCAGGAAACCATGACTATCTGTTGATCAACGAGCTAGTCAACTAGAGGCTTACTAGGGACATGTTGGTGTCTATTGTTCACACATGTATTACGATTTCCGGATAACACAATTATAGCATGAATAAAGACAATTATCATGAACAAGGAAATATAATAATAATGCTTTTATTATTGCCTCTAGGGCATATTTCCAACACTAACCGCACAAGACTCTAGTCCAGGTTTATCGCCTATTCGGGTTCCATCCGCAAGGAGATCCGGCCGGGGTGTCGCTCATAGCCCCAAACGATATGTGCAGGGTTCCCAAGCCCACCTTGCCGGATGGATCTACGCTTGGTACACCGTGCCACTTGTGCCTAGTCTGTCCCAAGCCCACCTGGCCGGGTGCCACTTGGTAGACTACTAACACTATCTACAAACACCAGAAACTATTTGTAACTCCTGGGCAGAGACCAAGTCGGTTAATAAGTCGAGAGGGGTCGAGTTACCGGAACCCAATGTGTGGTAGTAACTAGACATTGGACAACATACACAGAACTCAGTGCTTAAGGACAGTTCCAGTGAGACAACCCACCATGTACTCCTACATGGCCTCTCACCGCTACCTTTACCAAATCGTGTTCACACGCTTAACTCTCAACATCAGAACATATCGTACCACTCCAATTCATTCCCAATGAATCAGACCTGACAGAACTCTAAGCAATAGCAGGCATGGCATGGCAAGAACACAACATGGCTCAATCAACTCCTACACATGCTAGTGGGTTTTAACTATTTACTATGGAAATGACAGGTCATGCAGAGGAATGGGTTCAACTACCGCATCATAAAGTAGCAGTTGAATTGTTGTTGTCCTAATGCAATAAATGAGAGTAGGAGCGAGAGAGTAGGATTGTATCGGAATGAACAAGGGGGTTTGCTTGCCTGGTAGATCAACAGGGGGGCACTGCTTCACTGATACGTACTCTCGAACACTTCCGGAGCAGGACCTATCGAGAAGGAACGGTGCCAACAATCAATACACAAGCATATGCAACAATATGATGCATGAACATGGCATGAAGATGTGATGCTGTTTGAGCTAATGCAACTAGTATTCAAATTGAATAAGTCCATTTGAACCAAGGGTTCAAATGCAACTCCAAATTAAGCTCTTATATATGCCATTTATTTGTTTTGTCCAAAACAGAGGACAAACATTGTTCAAACATGCATGAAAATGCCATAAACAGATTCCTTGAATTTTTCTGATAATTTTTCATATATAAATTATTTCATTCTGAGTTATAGATTATTTTCTATGATTTTTAGAAGTTTTGAACATTTTCTGGAATTTCCTGATTAATTTTAAATCCAGAAAATGAATAACTGCGTCAGCCTGACATCAGCGTGACGTCAGCGAGTGAACAGGTCGTCCAGGTCAAACCTGACCAGTGGGACCCATATGTCAATGTCTAAACTAACTAATCTAGTTTAGTTAGTGGCCTCGGGCCCACATGTCAGTATCAGGTTTAGTTAAATGGTGATTAGCCTTAAGCTAATCACCTGACCCATGGGGCCCACCTGACGGGCCCGCCAGGTCAAAGGGGTCAAACCCCATCGGCGGCTTGACACCGGCGAGCCAGACGCGGCAGAGGGCCTCGGATTTCGCCCTCCGGCGACCATTTGGACGGCGGAGACAACTGGCGAGGAGCCAGCACTCGTTCGCATCATCTGGAGCAAGTGGGAGAGGCGGGAACGGCCGGAGCTCGCCGGAGCGAAGCTCAGGGCGGCGGCGGAGTTCGGTGGCGTGCGGCAGAGGGGCTAGAGGGCGCAGAAGGGCAGGGGAGTAGGGGGGAACGACGGCGGGGCTCACAGGGAACTTGAAGGCGTCGTCGGTGAGCTCGGGGAGGACCAGTCGGCGACGAATTTAGCGGCGGCGATCCGCGGCTCCGATGAAGGGGATGATGGCCGTGGCGATGCTGCAGTGCTCCTGGCGTCCTCCAGCTCGACGAGGAGGCGTAGTCGAGGGCGGCGGTGCTCCTAGACAGCAGCAAGGGACGAGGCGGTGGCGATGGTCGCGGTGGCTCACGGCGACGTGCTGCGGTGGCGTTCGGGCGCGGGAGAGAAGACGAGCGGAGGAGAGGAGAGAACTCAGGAGAGAGTGAGGAGAGGCTAGGGGGCTCAGTGGAGCTGGGAAGCGTGTCGGGGAGGTGTGGCAGTGGCCGAGGCCACGGTGGCTGTGGACGGCGGCGACGGTGATTTCGGCCGCGAGAGAGGGAGCGAGGGGGAGGAGAGAATGGCATGGGAGAGGGCGAGAGAGGCTTGGGGGTGCGTGGCGACGCGCGGGTGATCTAGGCGACGAGAGGGAGAAGCGGGAGGTGGCGGGGAACGTGGCCACGGCCGGCTGCGTGGCCGCGCGCACCGGCGCGTGCCCCTGTCCTTCTGTCGTCGCTAGGAGGACGACGGTTGGCGGTTGGGCCAGTGGGCCGCACCACTGGGCCGGCTGGGTTGCCAGGTAAGGCCAGGTAAGGGTTTTATTCCTTTTTCGTTTTTCTTCTCTATTTTCTCACATTTGTTTTGATTTAATAAAAATACTAAATCAATTAATTTACTTATGCCAATTTTTGCAGGAGCTAGTGGTATTATTCCAGAGCTCCTCAACAACTAACATAATTTTTGGACATATATTATATATATAACAAATATATATCCAAAGCAAATAATTATTCATTAAATCCAAATGCCCAAAATAAATATCTATGAGCTCCTAATAATATTGGTTTGATTTTTATCTCTGTCCAATATTTCCAGAGAGCAACATGAACATTTTCTTGGACCTTTTTGGAGAAATTTTTATCTGGGTCATTTCCAGAAATGATTTCTGAGGGTTTCACAATCCCCATTTCAAAGTTAAATGAAATTTAAACATGATGCAAGCAAGATGCCAACAGTAAGTATTACCAGAAGCTAGGGATGTGACAACTCGCCCCCACTCGAAGAAATCTCGTCCCGAGATTCAGGGGTTGGCGGAAAGAAAGCGGGGTACTCCAGTCGAAGACGATCTGCATGCTCCTAGGTAGCTTCTCTCTCAGAATGATGAGACCACTGAACCTTGAGAAACTTGATGTTATGATGTCGAGTGACACGCTCTGCTTGATCCAGAATGCGGACGGGGTACTCTCGATAAGTGAGGTTATCTTGGAGATCAAGCGTTTCGTGGTCCACTCCATGGATGGGATCTAAAGCAGCGCTTGAGTTGGGAGACGTGGAAGACATCATGTACTCGAGAAAGATGTGGGGGTAGTTCCAACTGGTAGGCAACCTCTCCTCGTTTAGCGAGAATGCGAAAAGGACCAATGTAACGAGGAGCCAACTTGCCTTTGATACCGAAACGATGGGTACCCTTCAAGGGAGTAACCCGAAGATAAGCCTTGTCGCCAACTTCATAAGCCACTTCCTTATGACGACGGTCATACTGGCTCTTTTGACGAGATTGGGCTGTTTTCAAATTCTCACGAATGACGCGAACTTGCTCTTCTGCCTCCTGGATCATATCCGGTCCAAAGAATTGTCTTTCACCGGTTTCTGACCAGTTCAAAGGTGTTCGACATCTTCGTCCATACAGAACCTCAAAAGGAGCTTTCTTGAGGCTGGATTGGTAGCTGTTGTTATAAGCAAACTCGGCGAAGGGAAGACACTTCTCCCAATCCATACCGAATGAGATAACACAAGCTCTAAGCATGTCTTCAAGAATCTGGTTGACCCTTTCCACCTGACCACTTGATTGAGGGTGGAAAGCGGTACTGAAGGAAAGATGGGTGCCCATAGCAGTTTGGAAACTCTCCCAAAAATGAGAAGTGAAAAGACTACCACGGTCTGAATTGATCCCTAGTGGAACACCATGAAGTGACATTATTCGAGAAATATATAAGTCAACGAGCTGACTAGCAGTGATACTCTCTTGAACAGGTAGGAAGTGAGCCACTTTGGAAAGACGATCAATGACTACGAAGATAGCATTATTCCCTCTCTTGGTCCTGGGAAAACCGGTGATGAAGTCCATACCAACTTTATCCCATTTCCACTCATGTATAGCTAAAGGTTGAAGGGTGTCAGCAGGTCTTTGATGCTCTGCCTTCACGCGACGACAAACATCATAGTTAGCAATAAATTGAGCAATTTCTCTCTTCATCCTAGTCCACCAGAACCTTTGGTGTAGGTCCTGATACATCTTAGTACTACCGGGATGAATCGTGAGAGGGGATTCATGAGCCTCCTTAAGGATCAGTTGTCAAAGATGCTCCTTCTTGGGGACCACCAGGCGGTTTCCGAAGAAAACAACACCTCGATCATCTAATGAGAAACTACCAGCAATACCCTTGGCAATGTTTCTCTTGATCCGGGTAATCCCCGTATCATGCTTCTGGGCTTCTATGATATGATCCACAAGAGTAGGTTTCGCCACCAAGGTAGAAAGGAATCCATGAGGAGCAATGTGAAGATTAAGCTTACAGAATTCCTCATGGAGAAGTGGTTGGCCCTGCTGCAACATAAGATTGTCGCAATAGGACTTACGACTTAGCGCATCAGCCATGACATTTCCCTTGCCTGGGGTGTAGGTAATTCCTAAGTCGTAATCTGAGATCAACTCCAACCAACGTCTTTGCCTAAGGTTCAAATCTGGTTGGGTGAAGATGTACTTGAGACTCTGGTGGTCAGTGTATATCTCGCAATGTTTACCAAGAAGGTAATGTCGCCATGTCTTAAGTGCATAGACTACGGCTGCAAGCTCTAGATCATGTGTAGGATAATTCTCCTCATGTGGATGCAACTGTCGAGATGCATAGGCAATCACATGGCAATCTTGCATAAGAATGCAACCTAGTCCCTGTCGTGAGGCGTCGCAGTAGATAATAAAGTCTTTAGTGAAATCCGGTGGCACAAGTACGGGAGCAGAAGTCTGGCGTCTTTTCAGTTCTTGAAAACTGTACTCACACTGTGGGGACCACTCAAACTTTTTATCTTTCTTGAGAAGTTCCGTTAGTGGTTTGGCCACTTTGGAGAAGTTCTCAACGAAGCGGCGACAATAACTGGCTAGACCAAGGAAACTCCTAACTTGCTTAACCGTTTCAGGTGGAGTCCAATCAAGAACGGCTTGAACTCTTACGGGATTGATGGCAATGCCCTTACCAGAGATTACGTGGCCGAGATAGGTCACTTCTGGCAACCAAAATTCGCACTTGGAGAACTTGGCATAAAGGCGGTGTTCTCTGAGTTTTTCTAACACAAGTCTAAGATGTTCGGCATGCTCTTCCTCGTTCTTCGAGTAAATAAGGATATCATCGAGGTAAACCACGACGAACCTATCTAGGTACTCCATGAAGATCGAGTTCATCAAGCGGGAGAATGTAGCTGGAGCATTGGTTAGACTGAAGGACATGACGGTGTACTCGTACTGGCCATAACGAGTGATGAAAGCCGTTTTAGGAATGTCCCCGTTTCTGATCTTGATTTGGTGGTAGCCTAACCTCAAATCCATGTTGGAGAAGACTGAGGATCCAGCGAGCTGATCATACAGATCATTGATCCTAGGGAGCGGATACTTGTTCTTTATCGTGACCAAATTAATGGGACGATAATCTACAACCATTCGGTCTGTACCATCCTTCTTCTTGACGAAGAGAATGGGACAAGCCCAGGGAGAAGAACTAGGACGGATGAAACCCTTTTGCAAGGACTCATCGAGTTGGTTCTTAAGCTCGGCTAGCTCTAAGGGTGCCATCTTGTAAGGTCTCCTAGAAATTGGGGCGGTTCCAAGGATAAGATCTATGACAAACTCTACATCTCTGTCAGGTGGAATACCTGGCAGTTCCTCTGGAAAGACATCCGGAAAGTCGCTGACTACCGAGATATCTTCAAGGTCAGGAAGAGGGCTGGCATTTAGAGAATAGAGTTGACGCCTTGCAATTTTGGTGGAGACAGTGACTATCTTGCCAGAGGGGTGTGTGAGCTGAACAGACTTGGTGTAGCAGTCAATCTTGGCATAATGAGCTTTCATCCAGTCCATACCCAAGATGATGTTAATATCTGAAGACTTGAGGGATATCAGGGAAGCTAGAAATACAAGTCTGTCAACATGTATTTCATTGCCATAACTTATCCTAGAAGTTTGCCACTTGGATCCAGGAGTTTGAATAAGTAGTGGGGAGGGCATATCACAAAATGACATGTCGTGCAAGCGGGCATAACTTTCGGAAATGAAGGAGTGAGATGCTCCAGTATCGAATAGAACCGAAGCTGGGTGACAGTTGACAAGGAGTGTACCAAGAACGACATCTGGATCATCATGAGCGTCTTTAGCTGAGACGTGATGCACACGTCCAAGTTCAGTGGGAGCTGACTTGGCACTGATCATCTGGTGTGAAGGCTTACTACCACGGCCAATAGACTTCTCGGGCTGGGATGGAGCAACACTGGTCTGAGTGCAAATACGGGCAATGTGGCCTGGCTCTCCACACTTGTAACAAATCTTGGAGGTAGGACGTGGACCCGCATTGGCAGGTGGTCCACCAATAGGCATGGGTGTAGCATACGGTTGAACTGGGTGAGGTGCCACACAAGAAGGCCTTGGTGTATAACCGGGTGGAAGAGCGGAGTTCGGAATCCAAATCCGGCGCTTCTGAGAACTAGAACCGGAGGAAGAACCCAAATCACGGGTGTGCTTACGAGATTCCTCGTAAGTGAGTTGAGCTATCTCTGCATTAATGGCCTTGTTCACAAGAGCCTGGAATGTATTGCAATGGTGCAAGTGAAGATCACGACGCAACTTGGGGTTGAGACCCTTCCAAAATCTAGCCTGCTTCTTGGCATCTGTGGACACTTCTTCTGTAGCATAGCGGGCAAGGTTCTCAAATTCTCTACTATAAGCATCAACGGCCAACTTACTCTGGGTGAAACTACAAAACTCTTCTCTCTTGCGGTCAATGAGAGCCTGAGGGATGTGATGCTCGCGAAAAGCCTCAATGAAATCTCTCCAGGTGGGTGTCTGGCCAGCTGGAAGCATAGTCTCATAGTTCTGCCACCAAATACTAGCAGGACCTTCCAGGTGATAAGTAGCATAGGTGACCTTGTCACTTTCAGCTACGTTCGCAGAACGGAGCTTGTGTGTAATACTACGGAGCCAGTCATCTGCATCGAGTGGCTCGATGGAATGATGAAAGGTAGGTGGGTGCAAGTGAATGAAATCATGAATGGTTACAGACCCTTTGAACTGATGTGCGGTGTTCTCCTCGATACATGCCAACAAGCGGTTAGACTCACGCTTGTTCCTCTCCATCTCTAACATGAACTCTGCCAACGAAGGTTGGTCGGGAGGATCCTCATCCCTACCATCCCCGTGGTTCTGGCTACGAGCAACAGAACTTCATTTAACTGATGACATCCTGAGAAACGAAACCAAGGATGGATCAGCATCAACTATAGACTATAGAATGTAGGACAAGGAAATTAGTAACTCTCAAACTCCTAGGGCAATTCCGGCAGCATAATGGCAGTAAAATGCTCAGAATGAGACATCCCGCTAAACTGGGGTAGTAACATACTCAACATCATCACTCAAGGTTCTGGGATAGTACTAAACAGACTACACCGGAAGTACTCAAAAACTGGGATATGACTCTAATCAACCAATCCTGTGGGACTACGGAGTAGTAACACGTGATCCTGATAGACGGAAGAGAAAGCCTAGTTCCTTAACCCCGTAGGAAAGGTAGGACGACTCAGATCAGAAGTCCATGAGGTATAAGGAGTAAAAAGAGCCTTACGTTCCTTCCACAATCAATTCCCCTATATAGCTAAAGAATTTCTAGACTCAACTTCGACCAGGTTGGCTTGGAAATCCTACATGCGGTCAGGCTCTGATACCAAAGCTGTCGGGACCCCGATTCTAAGTCACACCGATCTAGCCTGTAACACCTCATATCACTTTGCGGCCTCATGCACGGTATTCCCACGGGTGTCGCCTTACCATGGCCCGGGACCGTTTGCGCCTTTTGGCTCATGTATATGATAGTGTCGCTAGCATCCATATGACAGAGAACCCGGGCCGACATGGCTAGTCGTGAACCCAAAGCGGTGCTAACCTATGGGGACAGGCATACATGAATCACATCGAGCATGTCGGTCAACAGCATATGAATCCGGGCTGTAGCACTGGGCTAACAGGACTCCGGGGAACCCGGGCTGTAGCAGGCTAGGCAGGACCCCGAAAGTCACCGCGTGACATTTCCCCGAAGGGACAGACATAGGAACGAAGTGGAACACATGCCGGCCAGTCAAGTGTTCTGAGCAGTAGTGCTGGGCTAGCAGGACTCCGATGAACCAGGCTGTAGCAGACTACTATGGCTCAAGGAAGCACTAGACTACATTTCCCCATAAGAGAGGCTGCCAAGGACAAACAACTAGATTGTCGGATCCCACACATAGCAATACACGTAACATGTACGCATAACATGCAAGTATGTGATGTACAACATGGCATCACAACATAACGCAATCTCATATAGATAAAGGCTCAGAAGAGCCACATAGAATTAAATACAAACAGGGGTCACATGACCCATCATTCAGAGCATACAAGCAACAAGCGGAAGCATTACATGTCTGAGTACAGACAACTACAAAAGAAAAAGCTGTGAGCCTGACTATCTACAACGTCCGATCAAGATCGTAGCTGAGGTACAAGCTACTCGTCGAAGTCCAAGTGGTACTACTAGTGAGACAGATGTCTCTGTTGGAGAACGTAGTAATTTCAAAAAAATTACTACGCACACGCAAGATCATGGTGATGCATAGCAACGAGGGGGAGAGTCTGATCTACGTACCCTTGTAGATCGCAACGTAAGCGTTGACACAACATAGAGGAAGTAGTCGTACGTCTTCTTCCCGATCCGACCGATCCAAGCACCGTTACTCCGGCACTTCCGAGTTCTTAGCACACGTACAGCTCGATGACGATCCCCGGGCTCCGATCCAGCAAAGCTTCGGGGAGGAGTTCCGTCAGCACGACGGCGTGGTGACGATCTTGATGTACTACCGACGCAGGGCTTCGCCTAAGCACTACTACGGTATTATCGAGGTGGAATATGGTGGCAGGGGGCACCGCACACGGCTAAGGAACGATCTCAATGATCAACTTGTGTGTCTCGAGGTGCCCCCTGCCCCCGTATATAAAGGATCCAAGGGGGAGGGGCTGGCCGGCCAAGAGGAGGGCGCAGGAGGAGTCCTACTCCTACCGGGAGTAGGACTCCCCCCCCCCAATCCTATTCCAAGTAGGATTCCCAAGGGGGAAAGAGAGAGAGAGGTGGCCGGCCACCTCTCCTAGTCCTAATAGGACTAGGGGAGGGGGGAGGCGCGCAGCCCATCATGGCAGCCCCTTTCACCTTTCCACTAAAGCCCAATAAGGCCCATATGGCTCCCGGGGGGTTCCGATAACCTCCCGGTAATCCGGTAAAATCCCGATTTTACCCGGAACACTTCCGATATCCAAATATAGGCTTCCAATATATCAATCTTTATGTCTCGACCATTTCGAGACTCCTCGTCATGTCCGTGATCACATTCGGGACTCCAAACTACCTTCGGTACATCAAAATGCATAAACTCATAATAACTGTCATCGTAACGTTAAGCGTGCGGACCCTACGGTTCGAGAACAATGTAGACATGACCGAGACACGTCTCCGGTCAATAACCAATAGCGGGACCTGGATGCCCATATTGGCTCCTACATATTCTACGAAGATCTTTATCGGTCAGACCGCATAACAACATACGTTGTTCCCTTTGTCATCGGTATGTTACTTGCCCAAGATTTGATCGTCGGTATCCAATACCTAGTTCAATCTCGTTACTGGCAAGTCTCTTTACTCGTTCTGTAGTACATCATCCCGCAACTAACTCATTGGTTGCATTGCTTGCAAGGCTTAAGTGATGTGTATTACCGAGAGGGCCCAGAGATACCTCTCCGACAATCGGAGTGACAAATCCTATTCTCGAAATACGCCAACCCAACATCTACCATTGGAGACACCTGTAGAGCTCCTTTATAATCACCCAGTTACATTGTGACGTTTGGTAGCACACAAAGTGTTCCTCTGGCAAACGGGAGTTGCATAATCTCATAGTCATAGGAACATATATAAGTCATGAAGAAAGCAATAGCAACATACTAAACGATCGGGTGCTAAGCTAATGGAATGGGTCATGTCAATCAGATCATTCAACTAATGATGTGACCTTGTTAATCAGATAACAACTCTTTGTTCATGGTTAGGAAACTTAACCATCTTTGATTAACGAGCTAGTCTAGTAGAGGCATACTAGTGACACTTTGTTTGTCTATGTATTCACACATGTATTATGTTTCCGGTTAATACAATTCTAGCATGAATAATAAACATTTATCATGATATAAGGAAATAAATAATAACTTTATTATTGCCTCTAGGGCATATTTCCTTCAGTCTCCCACTTGCACTAGAGTCAATAATCTAGATTGCACAGTAGTGATTCTAACACCCATGGAGCCCTGGTGCTGATCATGTTTTGCTCGTGGAAGAGGCTTAGTCAACGGGTCTGCAACATTCAGATCCGTATGTATCTTGCAAATCTCTATGTCTCCCACCTGGACTAGATCCCGGATGGAATTGAAGTGTCTCTTGATGTGTTTGGTCCTCTTGTGAAATCTGGATTCCTTTGCGAAAGCAATTGCACCAGTATTGTCACAAAAGATTTTCATTGGACCCGATGCACTAGGTATGACACCTAGATCGGATATGAACTCCTTCATCTAGACTCCTTCGTTCGCTGCTTCCGAAGCAGCTATGTACTCCGCTTCACATGTAGATCCCGCTACGACGCTTTGTTTAGAACTGCACCAATTGACAGCTCCACCGTTTAAAGTAAACACGTATCCGGTTTGCGATTTAGAATCGTCCGGATCAGTGTCAAAGCTTGCATCAACGTAACCTCTTACGGTGAGCTCTTTGTCACCTCCATACACGAGAAACATATCCTTAGTCCTTTTCAGGTACTTCAGGATGTTCTTGACCGCTGTCCAGTGATCCACTCCTGGATAACTTTGGTACCTCCCTGCTAAACTTATAGCAAGGCACACATCAGGTCTGGTACACAGCATTGCATACATGATAGAGCCTATGGCTGAAGCATAGGGAACATCTTTCATTTTCTCTCTATCTTCTGCAGTGGTCGGGCATTGAGTCTGACTCAACTTCACACCTTGTAACACAGGCAAGAACCCTTTCTTTGCTTGATCCATTTTGAACTTCTTCAAAATCTTGTCAAGGTATGTGCTTTGTGAAAGTCCAATTAAGCGTCTTGATCTATCTCTATAGATCTTTATGACTAATATGTAAGCAGCTTCCCCGATGTCTTTCATCGAAAAACTTTTATTCAAGTATTCCTTTATGCTATCCAGAAATTCTATATCATTTCCAATCAGCAATATGTCATCCACATATAATATCAGAAATGCTACAGAGCTCCCACTCACTTTCTTGTAAATACAGGCTTCTCCAAAAGTTTGTATAAAACCAAATGCTTTGATCACACTACCAAAGCGTTTATTCCAACTCCGAGAGGCTTGCACCAGGCCATAAATGGATCGCTGGAGCTTGCACACTTTGTTAGCTCCCTTTGGATCAACAAAACCTTCCGGTTGCATCATATACAACTCTTCTTCCAGAAATCCATTCAGTAATGCAGTTTTGACATCCATCTGCCAAATTTCATAATCATAAAATGCGGCAATTGCTAACATGATTCTGACAGACTTAAGCATCGCTGCGGGTGAGAAGGTCTCATCGTAGTCAACCCCTTGAACTTGTCAAAAACCTTTTGCGACAAGTCGAGCTTTATAGACAGTAATATTACCGTCAGCGTCAGTCTTTTTCTTGAAGATCCATTTATTCTCAATTGCTTGCCGATCATCGGGCAAGTCAACCAAAGTCCATACTTTGTTCTCATACATGGATCCCATCTCAGATTTCATGGCTTCAAGCCACTTTGCGGAATCTGGGCTCACCATCGCTTCTCCATAGTTCGTAGGTTCATCATGATCTAGTAGCATGACTTCCATAACTGGATTACCGTACCACTCTGGTGCGGATCTCACTCTGGTTGATCTACGAGGTTCAGTGGTATCTTGTCCTGAAGTTTCATGATCATCATCATTAGCTTCCTCACTAATTGGTATAGGTGTCGCAGAAACAGTTTTCTGTGATGTACTACTTTCCAATAAGGGAGCAGGTACAGTTACCTCGTCAAGTTCTACTTTCCTCCCACTCACTTCTTTCGAGAGAAACTCCTTCTCTAGAAAGTATCCATTCTCAGCAACGAATGTCTTGCCTTCGGATCTGTGATAGAAGGTGTACCCAACAGTCTCCTTTGGGTATCCTATGAAGACACATTTTTCCGATTTGGGTTCGAGCTTATCAGGTGGAAGCTTTTTCACATAAGCATCGCAGGCCCAAACTTTAAGAAACGACAACTTTGGTTTCTTGCCAAACCATAGTTCATAAGGCGTCGTCTCAACGGATTTTGATGGTGCCCTATTTAACGTGAATGCGGCCGTCTCTAAAGCATAACCCCAAAACGATAGCGGTAAATCAGTAAGAGACATCATAGATCGCACCATATCTAGTAAAGTACGATTATGACGTTCGGACACACCATTACGCTGTGGTGTTTCGGGTGGCGTGAGTTGCGAAACTATTCCACAATTTTTCAAATGTACACCAAACTCGTAACTCAAATATTCTCCTCCACGATCAGATCGTAGAAACTTTATTTTCTTGTTACGATGATTTTCAACTTCACTCTGAAATTCTTTGAACTTTTCAAATGTTTTAGACTTATATTTCATTAAGTAGATATACCCATATCTGCTTAAATCATCTGTGAAAGTGAGAAAATAACGATATCCGCCACGAGCCTCAATATTCATCGGACCACATACATCGGTATGTATGATTTCCAACAAATCTGTTGCTCTCTCCATAGTACCGGAGAATGGTGTTTTAGTCATCTTGCCCATGAGGCACGGTTCACAAGTACCAAGTGATTCATAATCAAGTGGTTCCAAAAGCCCATCAGTATGGAGTTTCTTCATGCGCTTTATACCGATATGACCTAAACGGCAGTGCCACAAATAAGTTGCACTATCATTATCAACTTTGCATCTTTTGGCTTCAACATTATGAATATGTGTATTACTACTATCGAGATTCATCAAAAATAGACCACTCTTCAAAGGTGCATGACCATAAAAGATATTACTCATATAAATAGAACAACCATTATTCTCTGATTTAAATGAATAACCGTCTCGCATCAAACAAGATCCAGATATAATGTTCATGCTTAACGCTGGCACCAAATAACAATTATTTAGGTCTAATATTAATCCCGAAGGTAGATGTAGAGGTAGCGTGCCGACCGCGATCACATCGACTTTGGAACCGTTTCCCACGCGCATCGTCACCTCGTCCTTTGCCAGTGTTCGCTTAATCCGTAGTCCCTGTTTCGAGTTGCAAATATTAGCAACAGAACCAGTATCAAATACCCAGGTGCTACTGCGAGCTCTAGTAAGGTACACATCAATAACATGTATATCACATATACCTTTGTTCACCTTGCCATCCTTCTTATCCGCCAAATACTTGGGGCAGTTCCGCTTCCAGTGACCAGTCTGCTTGCAGTAGAAGCACTCAGTTTCAGGCTTAGGTCCAGACTTGGGTTTCTTCTCGTGAGCAGCAACTTGCTTGCCGTTCTTCTTGAAGTTCCCCTTCTTCTTCCCTTTGCCCTTTTTCTTGAAACTAGTGGTCTTGTTAACCATCAACACTTGATGCTCCTTCTTGATTTCTACCTCCGCAGCTTTCAGCATTGTGAAGAGCTCAGGAATAGTCTTGTTCATCCCTTGCATATTATAGTTCATCACGAAGCTCTTGTAGCTTGGTGGCAGTGATTGGAGAATTCTGTCAATGACGCAATCATCTGGAAGGTTAACTCCCATCTGAATCAAGTGATTATTATACCCAGACATTTTGAGTATATGCTCACTGACAGAACTGTTCTCCTCCATCTTGCAGCTATAGAACTTATTGGAGACTTCATATCTCTCAATTCGGGCATTTGCTTGAAATATTAACTTCAACTCCTGGAACATCTCATATGCCCCATGACGTTCAAAACGTCGTTGAAGTCCTGATTCTAAGCCATAAAGCATGGCACACTGAACTATCGAGTAGTCATCAACTTTGCTCTGCCAGACGTTCATAACATCTGGTGTTGCTCCAGCAGCAGGCCTGGCACCCAGCGGTGCTTCTAGGACGTAATTCTTCTGAGAAGCAATGAGGATAATCCTCAAGTTACGGACCCAATCCGTGTAATTGCTACCATCATCTTTCAACTTTGCTTTCTCAAGGAACGCATTAAAATTCAACGGAACAACAACACGAGCCATCTATCTACAATCAACATAAACAAGCAAGATACTATCAGGTACTAAGTTCATGATAAGTTTAAGTTCGATTAATCAAATTACTTCCCACTTAGATAGACATCCCTCTAATCCTCTAAGTGATCACGTGATCCAAATCAACTAAACCATAACCGATCATCACGTGAGATGGAGTAGTTTTCAATGGTGAACATCGTTATGTTGATCATATCTACTATATGATTCACGCTCGACCTTTCGGTCTCCGTGTTCCGAGGCCATATCTGCATATGCTAGGCTCGTCAAGTTTTAACCTGAGTATTCTGCGTGTGCAAAACTGGCTTGCACCCGTTGTAGATGGACGTAGAGCTTATCACACCCGATCATCACGTGGTGTCTGGGCACGACGAACTTTGGCAACGGTGCATACTCAGGGAGAACACTTCTTGATAATTTAGTGAGAAATCATCTTATAATGCTACCGTCAATCAAAGCAAGATAAGATGCATAAAAAGATAAACATCACATGCAATCAATATAAGTGATATGATATGGCCATCATCATCTTGTGCTTGTGATCTCCATCTCCGAAGCACCGTCATGATCACCATCGTCACCGGCGCGACACCTTGATCTCCATCATAGCATCGTTGTCGTCTCGCCAATCTTATGCTTCCACGACTATCGCTACCGCTTAGTGATAAAGTAAAGCATTACATCGCGATTGCATTGCATACAATAAAGCGACAACCATATGGCTCCTGCCAGTTGCCGATAACTCGGTTACAAAACATGATCATCTCATACAATAAAATCATGTCTTGACCATATCACATCACAACATGCCCTGCAAAAACAAGTTAGACGTCCTCTACTTTGTTGTTACATGTTTTACGTGGCTACTACGGGCTTAAGCAAGAACCAATCTCACCTACGCATCAAAACCACAACGATAGTTTGTCAAATAGACTCCGTTTTAACCTTCGCAAGGACCGGGCGTAGCCACACTCGGTTCAACTAAAGTTGGAGAGACAGTCGCCCGCAAGCTACCTGTGTGCAAAGCACGTCGGGGCAACCGGTATCGCGTAAGCGTACGCGTAAGGTTGGTCCGGGTCGTCTCGTCCAACAATACCGCCGAACCAAAGTATGACATGCTGGTAGGCAGTATGACTTGTATCGCCCACAACTCACTTGTGTTCTACTCGTGCAAATAACATCAAACCATAAAACCTAGGCTCGGATGCCACTGTTGGAGAATGTAGTAATTTCAAAAAAATTCCTACGCACACGCAAGATCATGGTGATGCATAGCAACGAGGGGGAGAGTCTGATCTACGTACCCTTGTAGATCGCAACGGAAGCGTTGACACAACATAGAGGAAGTAGTCGTACGTCTTCTTCCCGATCCGACCGATCCAAGCACCGTTACTCCGGCACTTCCGAGTTCTTAGCACACGTACAGCTCGATGACGATCCCCGGGCTCCGATCCAGCAAAGCTTCGGGGAGGAGTTCCGTCAGCACGACGGCGTGGTGACGATCTTGATGTACTACCGACGCAGGGCTTCGCCTAAGCAAGGTTGTCAGAATCGCGATTCTGTTATACGATTCTACGACTTTACGATCCAAACTAACCCCTATGATTCTATGATTTTAGTTCATAGAATCTACGTTTCTACGATCCTGATAGTGAAGATTCTACAATTTGCGATCTTACCATCGGAGCTCCGATCCGATTCAAAATCACGATTCTGACAACCTTGCGCCTAAGCACTACTACGGTATTATCGAGGTGGAATATGGTGGCAGGGGGCACCGCACACGGCTAAGGAACGATCTCAATGATCAACTTGTGTGTCTCGAGGTGCCCCCTGCCCCCGTATATAAAGGATCCAAGGGGGAGGGGCTGGCCGGCCAAGAGGAGGGCGCAGGAGGAGTCCTACTCCTACCGGGAGTAGGACTCCCCCCCCCCCCAATCCAATTCCAAGTAGGATTCCCAAGGGGGAAAGAGAGAGAGAGGTGGTCGGCCACCTCTCCTAGTCCTAATAGGACTAGGGGAGGGGGGAGGCGCGCAGCCCATCATGGCAGCCCCTTTCACCTTTCCACTAAAGCCCAATAAGGCCCATATGGCTCCCGGGGGGTTCCGGTAACCTCCCGGTAATCCGGTAAAATCCCGATTTTACCCGGAACACTTCCGATATCCAAATATAGGCTTCCAATATATCAATCTTTATGTCTTGACCATTTCGAGACTCCTCGTCATGTCCGTGATCACATCCGGGACTCCGAACTACCTTCGGTACATCAAAATGCATAAACTCATAATAACTGTCATCGTAACGTTAAGCGTGCGGACCCTACGGTTCGAGAACAATGTAGACATGACCGAGACATGTCTCCGGTCAATAACCAATAGCGGGACCTGGATGCCCATATTGGCTCCTACATATTCTACAAAGATCTTTATCGGTCAGACCGCATAACAACATACGTTGTTCCCTTTGTCATCGGTATGTTACTTACCCGAGATTTGATCGTCGGTATCCAATACCTAGTTCAATCTCGTTACTGGCAAGTCTCTTTACTCGTTCCGTAATACATCATCCTACAACTAACTCATTGGTTGCATTGCTTGCAAGGCTTAAGTGATGTGTATTACCGAGAGGGCCCAGAGATACCTCTCCGACAATCGGATTGACAAATCCTATTCTCGAAATATGCCAACCCAACATCTACCATTGGAGACACCTGTAGAGCTCCTTTATAATCACCCAGTTACGTTGTGACATTTGGTAGCACACAAAGTGTTCCTCCGGCAAACGGGAGTTGCATAATCTCATAGTCATAGGAACATGTATAAGTCATGAAGAAAGCAATAGCAACATACTAAACGATCGGGTGCTAAGCTAATGGAATGGGTCATGTCAATCAGATCATTCAACTAATGATGTGACCTCGTTAATCAAATAACAACTCTTTGTTCATGGTTAGGAAACTTAACCATCTTTGATTAACGAGCTAGTCTAGTAGAGGCATACTAGTGACACTCTGTTTGTCTATGTATTCACACATGTATTATGTTTCCGGTTAATACAATTCTAGCATGAATAATAAACATTTATCATGATATAAGGAAATAAATAATAACTTTATTATTGCCTCTAGGGCATATTTCCTTTATTCTCATCTGCAAAACATAAATAAAGCAAATGTGAGTACAAAGGTACTCAGCAAGATTTACATCAGATCCTATCATACATGCATTTGTATCAAGAAGGTAATGTGGGGTTTAGTTGCAGTAAGCCAGCTTTGACTCAGTGGCTATCCTGTTCTATGGCAACGAGAAAACTTCTTTGAGGTGAGGCAGCACACACGAGTCCACTAATCACCACATCAATACACTACTATGGATCCATCCTCGTCTCCTGACGAGAAGGCCATCCATAGCACTCACACTTGTCTTGAGCATTTTAGAGTATCCACTTTAAGTAGTCTATGTACCACGTAAGCATCCAAGAAGTCCATAACCAAGGACACGGCTATTCAAATAGATCATGATAACCCTACAGGGGTCTACTTCTTCACACACGCTCTCACCACTTATCACCATGTACACGTCAAGTACCTCGGCAACCTTCAAGCGGAAGCCTGGCAAGGGTGTCGGCCATGACCTGACTAACCGCACAAGACTCTAGTCCAGGTTTATCGCCTATTCGGGTTCCATCCGCAAGGAGATCCGGCCGGGGTGTCGCTCACGGCCCCAAACGATATGTGCAGGGTTCCCAAGCCCACCTCGCCGGATGGATCTACGCTTGGTACACCGTGCCACTTGTGCCTAGTCTGTCCCAAGCCCACCTGGCCGGGTGCCACTTGGTAGACTACTAACACTACCTACAAACACCAGAAACTATTTGCAACTCCTGGACAGAGACCAAGTCGGTTAATAAGTCGAGAGGGGTCGAGTTACCGGAACCCAATGTGTGGTAGTAACTAGTCATTGGACAACATACACAGAACTTAGTGCTTAAGGACGGTTCTAGTGAGACAACCCACCATGTACTCCTACATGGCCTCTCACCGCTACCTATACCAAATCGTGTTCACACGCTTAACTCTCAACATCAGAACATATCGTACCACTCCAATTCATTCCCAATGAATCAGACTTGACAGAACTCTAAGCAATAGCAGGCATGGCATGGCAAGAACACAACATGGCTCAATCAACTCCTACACATGCTAGTGGGTTTTAACTATTTACTGTGGAAATGACAGGTCATGCAGAGGAATGGGTTCAACTACCGCATCATAAAGTAGCAGTTGAATCATTGTTGTCCTGATGCAATAAATGAGAGCAGGAGCGAGAGAGTAGGATTGTATCGGAATGAACAAGGGGGTTTGCTTGCCTGGTAGATTAACAGGGGGGCACTGCTTCACTGATAGGTACTCTCGAACACTTCCGGAGCAGGACCTATCGAGAAGGAACGGTGCCAACAATCAATACACAAGCATATGCAACAATATGATGCATGAACATGGCATGAAGATGTGATGCTGTTTGAGCAAATGCAACTAGTATTCAAATTGAATGAAGTCCATTTGAACCAAGGGTTCAAATGCAACTCCAAATTAAGCTCTTATATATGCCATTTATTTGTTTTGTCCAAAATAGAGGACAAACATTGTTCAAACATGCATGAAAATGCCATAAACAAATTCCTTGAATTTTTTTGATAATTTTTCATATATAAATTATTTCATTCTGAGTTATAGATTATTTTCTATGATTTTTAGAAGTTTTGAACATTTTCTGGAATTTCCTGATTAATTTTAAATCCAGAAAATGAATAACTGCGTCAGCCTGACATCAGCGTGATGTCAGCGAGTCAATGGGTCGGACCAGGTCAAACCTGACCAGTGGGACCCATATGTCAGTGTCTAAACTAACTAATCTAGTTTAGTTAGTGGCCTCGGGCCCACATGTCAGTATCGGGTTTAGTTAAATGGTGATTAGCCTTAAGCTAATCACCTGACCCATGGGGCCCACCTGACGGGCCCGCGAGGTCAAAGGGGTCGAACCCCACCGGCGGCTTGACGCCGGCGAGCCAGACGCGGCGGAGGGCCTCGGATTTCGCCCTCCGGCGACCATTTGGACGACGAAGACCACTGGCGAGGAGCCAGCGCTCGTCCGCGTCATCTGGAGCAAGTGGGAGAGGCGGGAACGGCCGAAGCTCGCCGGAGCGAAGCTCGGGGCGGCGGCCGAAGTTCGGTGGCGTGCGGCAGAGGGACTAGAGGGCGCAGAAGGGCGGGGGAGTAGGGGGGAACGACGGCGGGGCTCACAGGGAACTTGAAGGTGTCGTCGGTGAGCTCGGGGAGGACCAGTCGGCGACGAATTTAGCATCGGCGATCCGCGGCTCCGACGAAGGGGATGATGGCGGTGGCGATGTTGTAGTGCTCCTGGCGTCGTCCAGCTCGACGAGGAGGCGTAGTCGAGGGCGGCGGTGCTCCTGGACAGCAGCAAGGGACGAGGCGGTGGCGATGGTCGCGGTGGCTCACGGCGACGTGCTGTGGTGGCGTTCGGGCGCGGGAGAGAAGACGAGCAGAGGAGAGGAGAGAGCTCGGGAGAGAGTGAGGAGAGGCTAGGGGGCTCGGTGGAGCTGGGAAGCGTGTCGGGGAGGTGCGGTAGTGGCCGAGGTGAAGGAAATATGCCCTAGAGGCAATAATAAAGTTATTATTTATTTCCTTATATCATGGTAAATGTTTATTATTCATGCTAGAATTGTATTAACCGGAAACATAATACATGTGTGAATACATAGACAAACATAGTGTCACTAGTATGCCTCTACTTGACTAGCTCGGTAATCAAAGATGGTTATGTTTCCTAACCATGGACAAAGAGTTGTCATTTGATTAATAGGATCACATCATTAGTTGAATGATCTGATTGACATGACCCATTCCATTAGCTTAGCACCCGATCGTTTAGTATGTTGCTATTGCTTTCTTCATGACTTATACATGTTCCTATGACTATGAGATTATGTAACTCCCGTGTGCCGGAGGAACACTTTGTGTGCTACCAAATGTCAGAACGTAACTGGGTGATTATAAAGGTGCTCTACAGGTGTCTCCAAAGGTACATGTTGGGTTGACGTATTTCGAGATTAGGATTTGTCACTCCGATCGTCCGAGAGGTATCTCTGGGCCCTCTCGGTAATGCATATCACTTAAGCCTTGCAAGCATTGCAACTAATGAGTTAGTTGCGGGATGATGTATTACGGAACGAGTAAAGAGACTTGCCGGTAACGAGATTGAACTAGGTATTGGATACCGACGATTGAATCTCGGGCAAGTAACATACCGATGACAAAGGGAACAACGTATGTTGTTATGCGGTCTGACCGATAAAGATCTTCGTAGAATATGTAGGAGCCAATATGGGCATCCAGGTCCCGCTATTGGTTATTAACCGGAGACGTATCTCGGTCATGTCTACATTGTTCTCGAACCCGTAGGGTCCGCACGCTTAAGGTTTCGATGACAGTTATATTATGAGTTTATGAGTTTTGATGTACCGAAGGAGTTCGGAGTCCCGGATGAGATCAGGGACATGACGAGGAGTCTCGAAATGGTCGAGACATAAAGATCGATATATTGGACGACTATATTCGGACATTGGAAAGGTTCCGAGTGATTCGGGTATTTTCGGAGTACCGGAGAGTTACGGGAATTCGCCGGGAGAAGTATTGGGCCTTATTGGGCCATACGGGAAAGAGAGAGGGGCTGCCTAGGGCAGGCTGCGTGCCCGCCCTCCCCCAAGGCCTAGTCCGAATTGGACTAGGGGGAGGGGCTGCGCCCTTTCCTTGTTTCCTACTCCTACTACATGGAAGGACTCCTAGTTGGACTAGGAAAGGGGGAATCCTACTCCCGGTGGGAGTAGGACTCCCCTAGGGCGCGCCATAGAGAGGGCCGGCCCTTCCCTCCTCCACTCCTTTATATACGGGGGAAGGGGGCACCCCGTAGACACACAAGTTGATCCACGTGATCATATTCTTAGCCATGTGCGGCGCCCCCTGCCACCATAGTCCTCGATAATATTGTAGCAGTGCTTAGGCGAAGCCCTGCGACAGTAGTACATCAAGATCGTCACCACGCCGTCGTGCTGACGGAACTCTTCCCCGACACTTTGCTGGATCGGAGTCCGGGGATCGTTATCGAGCTGAACGTGTGCTAGAACTCGGAGGTGCCGTAGTTTCGGTGCTTGATCGGTCGGGCCGTGGAGACGTACGACTACATCAACCAAACGCTTCCGTTGTCGATCTACAAGGGTACGTGGATCACACTCTCCCCTCTCGTTGCTATGCATCACCATGATCTTGCGTGTGCGTAGGAAATTTTTTGAAATTACTACGTTCCCCAACAGTGGCATCCGAGCCTAGGTTTTTATGGTTTGATGTTATATGCATGAGTAGAACACAAGTGAGTTATGGGCGATATAACTCATACTGCTTACCAGCATGTCATACTTTGGTTCGGCGGTATTGTTGGATGAAGCAGCCCGGACCGACATTACGCGTACGCTTACGCGAGACTGGTTCTACCGCCGTGCTTTGCACACAGGTGGCTGGCGGGTGTCAGTTTCTCCAACTTTAGTTGAACCGAGTGTGGCTACACCCGGTCCTTGCGAAGGTTAAAACAGCACCAACTTGACAAACTATCGTTGTGGTTTTGATGCGTAGGTAAGATTGGTTCTTGCTTAAGCCCGTAGCAGCCACGTAAAACTTGCAACAAACAAAGTAGAGGACGTCTAACTTGTTTTTGCAGGGCATGTTGTGATGTGATATGGTCAAGACATGATGCTAAATTTTATTGTATGAGATGATCATGTTTTGTAACTGAGTTATCGGCAACTGGCAGGAGCCATATGGTTGTCGCTTTATTGTATGCAATGCAATCACGCTGTAATCCTTTACTTTATCACTAAGCGGTAGCGATAGTCGTGGAAGCATAAGATTGGCGATACGACAACGATGCTACAATGGAGATCAAGGTGTCGCGCCGGTGACGATGGTGATCATGACGGTGCTTCGGAGATGGAGATCACAAGCACAAGATGATGATGGCCATATCATATCACTTATATTGATTGCATGTGATGTTTATCTTTTATGCATCTTATCTTGCTTTGATTGACGGTAGCATTATAAGATGATCTCTCACTAAATTATCAAGAAGTGTTCTCCCTGAGTATGCACCGTTGCCAAAGTTCGTCGTGCCGAGACACCACGTGATGATCGGGTGTGATAAGCTCTACGTCCATCTACAACGGGTGCAAGCCAGTTTTGCACACGCAGAATACTCAGGTTAAACTTGACGAGCCTAGCATATGCAGATATGGCCTTGGAACACTGAGATCGAAAGATCGAGCGTGAATCATATAGTAGATATGATCAACATAGTGATGTTCACCATTGAAAACTACTCCATTTCACGTGATGATCGGTTATGGTTTAGTTGATTTGGATCACGTGATCACTTAGAGGATTAGAGGGATGTCTATCTAAGTGGGAGTTCTTAAGTAATATGATTAATTGAACTTAAATTTATCATGAACTTAGTCCTGGTAGTATTTTGCAAATCATGTTGTAGATCAATAGCTCGCGTGGTTGCTTCCTGTGTTTATTTTGATATGTTCCTAGAGAAAATTGTGTTGAAAGATATTAGTATCAATGATGCGGATTGGATCCGTGATCTGAGGTTTATCCTCATTGCTGCTGTAGGATCGGAAGTATGTCTAGAGGGGGGGTGATTAGACTACTTGACCAAATAAAAACTTAACCTTTTCCCAATTTTAGTTCTTGGCAGTTTTTAGCTATCTTAGGACAAGTCAAGCAATCATTACACAATTCAAGCAAGCATGCAAAGAGTATATTAGCAGCGGAAAGTAAAGCATGCAACTTGCAAGAATACAAAGGGAAGGGTTTGGAGAATTCAAACGCTATTGGAGACACGGATGTTTTTCCCGTGGTTCGGATAGGTGGTGCTATCCTACATCCACGTTGATGGAGACTTCAACCCACGAAGGGTAACGGTTGCGCGAGTCCACGGAGGGCTCCACCCACGAAGGGTCCACGAAGAAGCAACCTTGTCTATCCCACCATGGCCATCGCCCACGAAGGACTTGCCTCACTAGCGGTAGATCTTCACGAAGTAGGCGATCTCCTTGCCCTTACAAACTCCTTGGTTCAACTCCACAATCTTGTCAGAGGCTCCCAAGTGACACCTAGCCAATCTAGGAGACACCACTCTCCAAGAAGTAACAAATGGTGTGTTGATGATGAACTCCTTGCTCTTGTGCTTCAAATGATAGTCTCCCCAACACTCAACTCTCTCTCATAGGGTTTGGATCTGATGGAAAGAATATTTGAGTGGAAAGCAACTTGGGGAAGGCTAGAGATCAAGATTCATATGGTTTGAATGGAATATCTTGGTCTCAACACATGAGTAGGTGGTTCTCTCTCAGAACATATGAGTTGGAATGGTGTATGTGTTCTGATTGCTCTCTCTACGAGTGAAGAGGAGGTGGAGGGGTATTTATAGCCTCCACACAAAATCCAACCATTACACACAATTTATCAATCTCGGTGGGACCGAATCAGAAAACTCGGTCGGACCGAAATAGTAAACCTAGTGACCGTTAGGAATTTCGGTGGGACTGACATGCAACTCGGTAGGACCGATTCGGTTAGGGTTTGGGCATAACGTAATCTCGGTGAGACCGATTGCACAAACTCGGTGAGATCGAGTTTGGCAATAAGCTAACCAGAGAGTTGGTCAGGCAAACTCGATGGGACCGACTCGCTCTTTCGGTGAGACCGAAAAGTTACAAGAAGGAAACATAGAGTTTACCTTGCATTCTCGGTGGGACCGATTCGCTCTTTTGGTGAGACCGAAAAGTTACGAAAGGGAAACAGAGAGTTTGCAAGCCCATCTCGGTGAGACCGAGATCCTTATCGGTAGGACCGAATTGCTAGGGTTTGGCAGTGGCAAATGACAAGTGAAACTCGGTGGCGCCGGATTGAAAGAATCGGTATGATCGAGTTTGGCTTACGGTTTAGGTCATTTGTGGATATGGGAAAGTAGCTGAGGATTTTGGAGCATATCATTAAGCACATAGAGCAAGAGGCTCATTAAGCAACACCTCATCCCTCCTTGATAGTATTGGCTTTTCCTAAAGACTCAATGTGATCTTGGATCACTAAAATATAAAATGAAGAGTCTTGAACTTTTGAGCTTGAGCCAATTCTTTGTCCTTAGCATTTTGAGGGTTCCACTTTCACATCCATGCCATGCCAATCATTGAGCTTTCCTGAAATAATCATCTTGAAATAGCATTAGCTCAATGAGCTATATGTTGTTATGAATTACCAAAACCACCTAGGGATAGTTGCACTTTCAATCTCCCCCTTTTTGGTAATTGATGACAACATATAGATCAAAGCTTCGACAAATGATAATAAGCATGAAATATATCGTCACTTTGAGAAGTATGTGACAAGTAAGAGCTCCCCCTAAATTTGTGCATATTTAAAATTTGCTTTGGACTACTAATGCACAAGGAGTTAGAATCATGGGTTACTCTTCCATGTCACATACATCTTGGTGGAGCGCTCAAAAATGATAAGATTGAAATACATGCACTCATCACCAAGAATAGTGAATGATCACAAAAGATAGATAGAATGATAATATTTAAGCAAGCATTAAGCAAACATTAAGTGTAGCTTATGATCAAACACATGATCATCGATGTCTCACAAACATAAGGACGTAGTATCTCACACACAAGCAAACAAAGTTCGAAAAACCACCAAATAAAACAAGAGAGAATAAAAGCAACACTCTCTCTCGAAGCCTATGATCTATACATTTTCTCCCCCTTTGGCAACAAGTTACCAAAAAGTTCCTAGAAAATGCATAGTGTTAAGTCGACGCTCAGTCTTGATCTTCAGGTGGTGGTGGAGTCCGGAGCACTCCAAGGACGAAGCCTTCAGTAGACGTGGTCGGAGTCGAGGCTGAAGTGGATGCTGGAGCTGGTGGAACTGAGGCTATGGCTGGCGCAGACGTTGTAGCTCTAGTGTCAGCAACTGGCAGTGCAGACGACCTCGGACCTCGTGGCACCCTGGCAAAAGCATCAGTCGTGGTCCTGCCTCTCCTCTCATTCATGTCCTCCTGGAGCTGCTCCATGGCAGTCTGTATCTCTGTCACCTTGATGTCCAAGTCATAGAACCTCTGTTCCATGATCCTCTCTAAGCTTGCCTGGTTCTGAGTCAGGGTGGCAAGTCCTTGCTCAATCCGCAGGGTGGACGCAATCAGGTAACCAAGCTACTCTTGTTTGGTTTTCAGGAAGTAATCAGATGCCTCCGCTTGAGTAGGCATCCTGGCAGCTTTCTCCTTCTTCGCCTTCTCCTTCTGAGCTTGTGCGTGGACAGATGATGGCTCATTCTCAGTCATGACCACTTGGTTATCTTCAAAGTCTGGACGGATGGGCAGGTGTTCCTTATCCAAGAGGTATATGCCCGTGCCCATCTTGGAGTTGATGAGCTCCTGAATCTGTGGGGCATACCCACAGCTCCTCTTCTGGTCTGCTGCTGTCCTCTTGATTGTTTCCACTATGAGACTCATGACTTTGAATTTTTGAGGCACGTCAAAGACATGAAGCAAATTGATCGCGTGACCTCTGATCATCTTGTGATCTCCAGACTTGGGTAGAAGAGTGTGCCTAAGGATACAGTTGATCATAGGCAATCCTAACAGAAGATAGTGCACTGAGCTAAACTTGAACGTGTCAAGTGCTTCATTTGGAATCTCCTTGTACATGTTGGACATAGTGTTGTGGTCCATCTTCTTCTTGGCATAAATGTCCAAGTCATCTGCTTGCTCCTCTGGGGCATTGATCAACTTCGCCCATTCCTCAACAGTGGATTGGTACCTTGTACCCTCTGACATCCAAGTGATCCTGCCATCCGGATAAAGGTGTGCTGTGGAGTAGAATTGCATGATTAGCTCCTCGTTCCACTTTGTGAGCTTCTGCCCAACAAAGTCTGCCACTCCACACGCACTAAAGCTGTCATATACTCCAGGGTAGTGTTCCTCATTCTCCTTCATGTAGGTCCAGTCGACCCATCTCATGTCACACACAATTGGCTTCTTGTCAAGCAAAACAGTCTCATAGAAATCCTGCTGCTCCTTGGTATGAAACATGTAGTCCACTGCAGTCCTTCTCCTAGAAGCATATGGATCTGCTTCTCTCCACTTCCTCAGCCCTGAATCTCTCCTGAGCTTCATATCCTCAGCCACAGGATGAGCATCGTTGTGGTCTGGGATCTTGGGCTTGAGCTTCCTAAGGACATGTTCTTCTTCTTCTTCCTCTGCAACTTTAGGCACTGGGGCCTTGTTCTTCTCAGTGGCTGGGATGCTTCTGGTGTTTCTCTTTGGTGCACTCTTAGGCTTAGATGCAGCCTTGGGTGCTTCCTTGGGCTTGGATGCAGTTGTCCCTGACCTTATGGCATCTCCCATAAGTTTGGCTGCCTTGGGTGCTGGTGCAGCAACCTCTTCTTCTTCCTCCTCCTCATCTACCATGATGGAGGCCTTCCCAAGCACTCTGGCCACAGTCTTCTTCACTCTTTCTTTCCTCTTTTTGCCCTCAGCAGCAACGGGCTCAATGGGAGCAGGCTTCACAGTTGAAGCTCTAGCCTTTGACATGGGTTGCCTGCCTGCTGGCCTTTTGATTTTCAGGCCTGGCTTTGTGCCTTGAGCTGGCTCAACTCTCTTTGATGTGGCCTCTTCCTCTGCCACATAGTCCTCATCTTCAGAATCAGAAGTTCTCTTCTTTCTCTGACGTGTGGCAGCTTTAGGCAGGTTGCTGGGTGTGCTCCTGCTGCCATCATCTGAGGAACTTGAGGGGTAGTGCCCTCACTCAACTGCACTTGCTGCTCTGACAAGTTCTGGCTGTCACTCTGGTCTGACATGATGCAAACTGACTGCTGACCCTGTGAATAGATTACAGATGAGATAGAGTGGATGAGCATCACAAAATGCAGAGATTTTTGCAAAAGAATAATTCAAAAACTTAGTTTTAGTTTCCCACTGAGATCATCTCGGATCTACCGATTTTCAAACTCGGTGACACTGAAGCAGTTTTGGCACCAGAACTAGTGAACTTGGTCAGACCGAGTCACAGTTCGGTGGCACCGAGACTGCTAGGGTTCCACAGAGTTCCAAAATCGGTCACACCGATAAGTAATTCTCGGTCAGACCGAGTTTTACTTGTGCAATGGCATAAGCCAAATTGGTGGGACCGAGTTTTTCAACTTGGTGGGTCCGAGATGGTTTCGGCAGAAACCTAACCCTAAAATTTTCGAATTAAACCTAATCTACGAGTTCATTGACTGGATAGGAGTTTATCAAACGTGGCAAGAATCATGATGATCACAATGTGCTAGGAATCAGATTGGAGAATAGCACAAAGATCGAGTCCATACCCTAGTTCGGCAGAGACTCGCTACGGCGGCAACGGCGGGGCAGAAATCCCGTTGACGGTGACAGAGACCAGCGACTTGAGGCTGCTGGCGGCGAGGAGGACGATCCGGAGACCCAGGAGGCAGAGCAAGCTATGCGCGGGCGAAGAGGTTTCGGAGAACTTTCCAAAATTCTGCCCGTCACTATATATAGCCCGACCCTGCCGGTGTGACCGAGTGGAACAACTCGGTGGCACCGAGATGCAAAACTGTATATAGTTACTGCAACTCGGTGTGACCGAGTGGTTCAAATCGGTTGCACCGAGATCGAAAACCTAGATCAACTTAATGATCTCGGTAGGACCGAAAGTATGGTATCGGTTAGACCGAGAATCACAAAGAGGTTTTGGAAGTTTAAGTCTATGACGAATCGGGGACTCCGAGCGCTCCTCACACAGAGTGGTTCGAATCTGACTTGATCAAGTTTTGTGATGCAGCATGAATAGAGTTTGAGACGAGAAAAGCATAGATAGCTAGAGGAGGTTCTTAGGCATTCTTGTCCATCCACTTGGCAAGAGAAGATAAAGCCAAACAATCAGAACAACAAGTGGATGTCCTCGAATGAGTAAAATATGCAACCAACATGCTCGCACAATAAGATGGCAAATGAAATATGTGTCAAAGCATGCACAAACAATTCTAGCATCTATCAAGCAATTTGCGATGACTAGGTCATCTATATATGAGTATATTGACTTAGGAGTCAAGTGATAACACTTGATCGTAGGTCATACTCATCGTTTAAGCTCAAGTGGGGTTACCACTTTTACATAAAGCATTGTTGTATTCACATCTTTAGAGTTGCTTTAGCTCAAGTCTTAGAGTAAATCTCCCCCTAGATGTGATATCCCCCCTAAGAGGGATGAACTAACCTTGGGTTTTGTTGATGATGACTTCATGTAGATGTTGAAGATGTGGATGCTCAATGTTGATGTAGATCACTTGGAGCTATCCATTTGAGTGAATTGCACTTTCAATACCTACATGGGTTAGTCCCACAAGGAACAAACAAGGATATCCATAGACATAGAGTGATGCATACACAAGATGATGTCCATGAAAACTTTAGGTTACCTTGTCCCTTGTCTTACCAACAAGAGGGTTTGTGACTCCTTGAACTAGTGCATGATGTGGAAGTTGATTGCACTTGTTTTTGCCAAAATGATGAGAGTGAAATATGTTGGCCGAGTCACCCTCAAGAACTCTCTAGTTCTTCTTCTTTTGGATCCACACCATCTTGATGGGAATCCTTGGAGTTGTAGTCGTACTTGAGGAAGTGGAACTTGACATGGTCTTGGGAATCCACTTGACTAAGGTCTTAGGAGCTTCTTCAAATGCATCAATCTCCTCTTGAAGCTTGTCCTTGCCTTTTTGCTTGTAGTCTTGTGGTGGGAGATCATCTTGAGCTTGTGTCCCCTTGAAAGAAGTGTCATACTTCTCTTGTTGAGGAACAAACTTTGTCTTGGGGTATTGATCTTCTTCCCATTCAACTCCATTGGCATTGAACTTTCGTTCAAAACCAACACCTTGATTCTTCCGGTGCATTCCTTGCTTGCGTACAATTTCCTCGAATTGCTTACTCCCGGCAAGGCTTTTGTATACTCCTTTCTCTATAATCCCCTTCAATAAGCTATTTTCTTGCTCAAGTGTAACTTGGCTAAGAGAATCATTAGTGGAATCAAGAGAACTACTAGAAGCAACAATATTGGATTTAGCATGATCATTGTTACTGCTAGAGGAGGAATCTTTCTTGTTCTTGTTGCTAGACTTGACTTGAGGCATGTAAGTGGATAATAGTAAACGCTTGGCAATGTAAGAAGAACTTTTCTTGCGGAGATCATCATTGATTGCTTTTAAGAACTCATGCTCTTGCTCAAGATTGAGCTTTTCAAAGCGTAATTTCTCATGAGCTCTTAAAAGTTCTCGATGATCTTCGAAGATAGTTTCATGAGCTAACTTAAGAGTGTTTAGTTCTTTAGTTAGAGCCTCGATCTTCTCCTTGTCATTGTCATTCGTTTTAGCATGATTAATTGATGTTTCATCATAGTACTCATCACTAGAGTTGTCAACAAGCAAGTCATCATCACCCAACAAGTCATCTTCATCACTATTAAAATCAACATACTCGGGGTGTGTTACCTTAGGACCTTTGGCCATGAAGCATCTTCCAATTCCTTCATTTGGTGAGTCAAATATGTCGTAGGAGTTGGTTGACACAAGTGCTAGACCAGCAACACGTTCATCTTGAGTATCTTCGGAGTCGGAGTGATAACTTCTCTCGGAGTGGCTGTCGGAGTCGGAGCCGGATACCCATTCACCAACATGAGCTTGATGTCTTCGTTTTGTGTAGCTCCTTGATGATTTTTCTTTCCTTTCCGAATCCTTGCTTCTCCGTGAGTATCTCCGTTCATAACGATCATCTCTACTCCTTCTCTCTCTTGGTGGTGATTCTTTGCTTCTTCTTTTTGGAGAATCTTCTCTTCTCTTGTAGGGAGCCGTACACTCATTGGAATAGTGTCCGGGTCTTCCACAATTATAGCAGTTTCGCTCTCGACTAGAAGATCTTTTGTCATTGTATGACCTTGACTTGAAGCTTCTATCTTTGCTTCTACTCTTGTAGAACTTATTGAAGTTCTTCACCATTAAGCTCAATTCTTCATTGAAGTTTTGTTTCTCACTTGATGATGTGGGGACTTCACATGAGGCTTTGTAGGCACCACTTGATTTGTTGTGAAGTTCCTCTTTATCCTTGAGTGACATCTCATGAGCAACAATCCTTCCAATCACTTCCGTTGGCTTGAGATCTTTGTAATTGGGCATCATTTGAATCAATGTGCACACGGTATCATATTTCCCATCCAAGGCTCTTAGGATCTTCTTGATGATGAATCTATCGGTCATCTCTTCACTCCCTAAGCCGGCAATCTCATTTGTGATGAGAGCAAGCCTAGAGTACATCTCGGCGACACCTTCACCATCCTTCATCTTGAACTTGTCAAGTTGACTTTGGAGCACATCCAACTTGGATTCCTTTACGGAGTCGGTACCTTCGTGCATATCAATCAAAGTGTCCCAAATTTCCTTTGCATTCTCAAGGCGGCTGATTTTGTTGAATTCTTCGGGGCACAATCCGTTGAAGAGAATATCACAAGCTTGAGCATTGTATTGCAACATCTTCAACTCATCCGCGGTAGCTTCACGGTTTGGTTCCCTCCCATCGAAGAACTCACCTTGCAAGCCAACACAAACAATAGCCCATACGGCGGGGTTATGTCCAAGAATATGCATTTTCATTTTATGCTTCCAACTAGCAAAATTAGTACCATCAAAGTAAGGACCTCTACGGTGATAATTTCCCTCGCTATACGCCATACTCTCCTAGGTTGTGAAACCAAGGCTATGACCACCAAAAGCTATGGAGATCAAGGCAAATGGAGACCAAAGCTCTGATACCACTTGTAGGATCGGAAGTATGTCTAGAGGGGGGTGATTAGACTACTTGACCAAATAAAAACTTAACCTTTTCCCAATTTTAGTTCTTGGCAGTTTTTAGCTATCTTAGGACAAGTCAAGATCATTACACAATTCAAGCAAGCATGCAAAGAGTATATTAGCAGCGGAAAGTAAAACATGCAACTTGCAAGAATATAAAGGGAAGGGTTTGGAGAATTCAAACGCTATTGGAGACACGGATGTTTTCCCCGTGGTTCGGATAGGTGGTGCTATCCTACATCCACGTGGATGGAGACTTCAACCCACGAAGGGTAACGGTTGCGCGAGTCCACGGAGGGCTCCACCCACGAAGGGTCCACGAAGAAGCAACCTTGTCTATCCCACCATGATCATCGCCCATGAAGGACTTGCCTCACTAGCGGTAGATCTTCACGAAGTAGGCGATCTCCTTGCCCTTACAAACTCCTTGGTTCAACTCCACAATCTTGTCGGAGGCTCCCAAGTGACACCTAGCCAATCTAGGAGACACCACTCTCCAAGAAGTAACAAATGGTGTGTTGATGATGAACTCCTTGCTCTTGTGCTTCAAATGATAGTCTCCCCAACACTCAACTCTCTCTCATAGGGTTTGGATCTGATGGAAAGAAGATTTGAGTGGAAAGCAACTTGGGGAAGGCTAGAGATCAAGATTCATATGGTTTGAATGGAATATCTTGGTCTCAACACATGAGTAGGTGGTTCTCTCTCAGAACATATGAGTTGGAATGGTGTATGTGTTCTGATTGCTCTCTCTACGAGTGAAGAGGAGGTGGAGGGGTATTTATAGCCTCCACACAAAATCCAACCGTTACACACAATTTATCAATCTCGGTGGGACCGAATCAGAAAACTCGGTTGGAGCGAAATAGTAAACCTAGTGACCGTTAGGAATTTCGGTGGGACTGACATGCAACTCGGTAGGACCGATTCAGTTAGGGTTTGGGCATAACGTAATCTCGGTGAGACCGATTGCACAAACTCGGTGAGACCGAGTTTGGCAATAAGCTAACCAGAGAGTTGGTCAGGCAAACTCGGTGGGACCGACTCGCTCTTTCGGTGAGACCGAAGAGTTACAAGAAGGAAACATAGAGTTTACCTTGCATTCTCGGTGGGACCGATTCGCTCTTTCGGTGAGACCGAAAAGTTACGAAAGGGAAACAGAGAGTTTGCAAGCCCATCTCGGTGAGACCGAGATCCTTATCGGTAGGACCGAATTGCTAGGGTTTGGCAGTGGCAAATGAAAAGTGAAACTCGGTGGCGCCGGATTGAAAGAATCGGTATGACCGAGTTTGGTTTAGGGTTTAGGTCATTTGTGGATATGGGAAAGTAGCTGAGGATTTTGGAGCATATCATTAAGCACATAGAGCAAGAGGCTCATTAAGCAACACCTCATCCCTCCTTGATAGTATTGGCTTTTCCTAAAGACTCAATGTGATCTTGGATCACTAAAATATAAAATGAAGAGTCTTGAACTTTTGAGCTTGAGCCAATTCTTTCTCCTTAGCATTTTGAGGGTTCCACTTTCACATCCATGCCATGCCAATCACTGAGCTTTCCTGAAATAATCATCTTGGAATAGCATTAGCTCAATGAGCTATATGTTGTTATGAATTACCAAAACCACCTAGGGATAGTTGCACTTTCAGCTGCACAGAAGAATTATGTCCTTGATGCACCGCTAGGTGACAGACCTATTGCAGGAGCAGATGCAGACGTTATGAATGTTTGGCTAGCTCAATATGATGACTACTTGATAGTTTAGTGCACCATGCTTAATGGCTTAGAATCGGGATTTCAAAGACATTTTGAACGTCATGGAGCATATGAGATGATCCAGGAGTTGAAGTTAATATTTCAAGCAAATACCCGAGTTGAGAGATATGAAGTCTCCAACAAGTTCTGTAGCTAAAAGATGGAGGAGAATCGCTCAACTAGTGAGCATGTGCTCGGATTGTCTGGGTACTACAATCACTTGAATCAAGTGGGAGTTAATCTTCCAGATAAAATAGTGATTGGCAGAATTCTCTAGTCACCATCACCAAGTTAGTAGAACTTCATGATGAACTATAATATGCAAGGGATAACGGAAACAATTCCCAAGCTCTTCGTGATGCTGAAATCGACGAAGGTAGAAATCAAGAAAAACATCAAGTGTTGATGGTTAACAAGACCACTAGTTTCAAGAAAAAGGCAAAGGAAAGAAGGGGAACTTCAAGAAAAACAGCAAGCAAGTTGCTGCTCAGTGAAGAAACCCAAGTCTGGTCCTAAGCCTGAGACTAAGTGCTTCTACTGCAAAGGGACTGGTCACTGGAAGCAGAACTGCCCCAAGTATTTGGCGGATAAGAAGGATGGCAAAGTGAACAAAAGTATATTTGATATACATGTTATTGATGTGTACTTTACTAGTGTTTATAGCAACCCCTCGGTATTTGATACTGGATCAGTTGCTAAGAGTAGTAACTCGAAACAGGAGTTGCAGAATAAACAGAGACTAGTTAAGGGTGAACTGACGATGTGTGTTGGAAGTTGTTCCAAGATTGATATGATCATCATCGCACACTCCCCTATACTTTCGGGATTAGTGTTGAACCTAAATAAGTGTTATTTGGTTTTTGCGTTGAGCATGAATATGATTTGATCATGTTTATTGCAATACGGTTATTCATTAAAGTCAGAGAATAATTGTTGTTCTGTTTACATGAATAAAACCTTCGATGGTCATACGCCCAATGAAACAAGTTCGTTGGATCTCGATCGTAGTGATACACATATTCATAATATTGAAACCAAAAGATGCAAAGTTAATAATGATAGTGCAACTTATTTGTGGCACTGCCGTTTAAGTCATATTGGTGTAAAGCACATGAAGAAACTCCATGCTGATGGGCTTTTGGAATCACTTGATGCTTGCGAACCATGTCTTATGGGCAAGATGACTAAAACGCCATTCTCCGGAACAATGAAGCAAGCAACGATTTGTTGGAAATCATACATACTGATGTATGTAGTCCGATGAATATTAAGGCTTGCAGCAGGTATCATTATTTTCTGACCTTCACAGATGATTTGAGCAGATATGGGGATATCTACTTGATGAAACATAAGTCTGAAACATTTGAACAGTTCAAAGAATTTCAGAGTGAAGTGGAAAATCATCGTGACAAGAAAATAAAAGTTTCTACGATATGATCGCAGAGGTAAAATATTTGAGTTACGAGTTTGGCCTTCAATTAAAACAATGTGAAATAGTTTCACTACTCACGCCACCTGGAACACCATAGTGTAATAGTGTGTCCGAACGTCATAACCATACTTTATTAGATATAGTGCGATCTATGATGTCTCTTACCGATCTACCACTATCGTTTTGGGGTTATGCATTAGAGACAGCTGCATTCACGTTAAATAGGGCACCATCTAAATCCGTTGAGACGACACCGTGTGAACTATGGTTTGGCAAGAAACCTAAGCTGTCGTTTCTTAAAGTTTGGAGTTGCAATGCTTATGTGAAAAAGTTTCATCTCGATAAGCTCAAACTCAAATCATTGAAATATGTCTTCATAGGATACCCAAAGGAGACAGTTGGGTACACCTTCTATCACAGATCCAAAGACAAGACATTCGTTGCTGAGAATGGATACTTTCTAGAGAAGGAGTTTCTCTCGAAAGAAGTGAGTGGGAGGAAAGTAGAACTTGACGAGGTAACTGTACCTGCTCCCTTGTTGAAGAGTAATACATCACAGAAACCTGTTTCTGTGACACCTACACCAATAAGTGAGGAAGCTAATGATAATGATCATGAAACTTCAGAACAAGAAACTACTGAACCTCGTAGATCAACCAGAGTGAGATCCGCACCAGAGTGGTACGTCAATCCTGTTCTGGAAGTCATACTACTAGATCATGATGAATCTACAAACTATGAAGAAGCGATGGTGAGCCCAGATTCCGCAAAATGGCTTGAGGCCATGAAATCTGAGATGAGATCCATGTATGAGAACAAAGTATGGACTTTGATTGACTTGCCCAATGATCGGCGAGCCATTGAGATTAAATGGATCTTCAAGAGGAAGATGGACGCTGATAGTAGTGTTACTATCTACAAAGCTAGAATTGTCGCAAAAGGTTTTCGACAAGTTCAAGGTGTTGACTACGATGAGAGTTTCTCACTCGTATCTATGCTTAAGTCTGTCCGAATCATGTTAGCAATTGCCGCATTTTATGAAATCTGGCAAATGGATAAACAAAACTGCATTCCTTAATGGATTTATTAAAGAAGAGTTGTATGTGATGCAACAAGATGGTTTTGTCAATCCTAAAGGTGCTAACAAAATATGCAAGCTCCAGCGATCCATTTATGGACTAGTGCAAGCATCTCGGAGTTGGAATATACGCTTTGATAAGATGATCAAAGCATATAGTTTTATACAGACTTGCGGTGAAGCCTGTATTTACAAGAAAGTGAGTGGGAGCACTACAGCATTTCTGATAAGTATATGTGTATGACATATTGTTGATCGGAAATAATGTAGGATTATTCTACAAAGCATAAAGGAGTATTTGAAAGGAGTTTTTCAAAGAAAGACCTTGGTAAAGCTGCTTACATATTGAGTATCAAGATCTATAGAGATAGATCAAGACGCTTGATAAGTTTTTCAATGAGTACATGCCTTGACAAGATTTTGAAGTAGTTCAAAATGGAACAGTCAAAGAAAGAGTTCTTGCCTGTGTTACAAGGTGTGAAATTGAGTAAGACTCAAAGCCCGACCACAGTAGAAGATAGAAAGAGAATGAAAGTCATTCCCTATGCCTCAGCCATAGGTTCTATAAAGTATGCCATGCTATGTACCAGATCTATTGTATACCCTACACTGATTTTGGCAAGGGAGTACAATAGTGATCTAGGAGTAGATCACTGGACATTGGTCAAAATTATCCTTAGTGGAATAAGGATATGTTTCTCGATTATGGAGGTGACAAAAAGGTTCGTCGTAAAGGGTTACGTCGATGCAAGTTTTGACACTAATCTAGATGACTCTAAGTCTCGATCTAGATACATATTGAAAGTGGGAGCAATTAGCTAGAGTAGCTCCGTGCAGAGCATTATTGATATAGATATTTGCAAAATACTTACGGATCTGAATATGACAGACGCGTTGACTAAAATTATCTCACAAACAAAACATGATCACACCTTAGTACTCTTTGGGTGTTAATCACATAGAGATGTGAACTAGATTACTGACTCTAGTAAACCCTTTGAGTGTTGGTCACATGATGATGTGAACTATGGGTGTTAATCACATGATGATGTGAACTATTACTGTTAAATCACATGGCGGTGTGAACTAGATTATTGACTCTAGTGCAAGTGGGAGACTGAAGGAAATATGCCCTAGAGGAAATAATAAAGTTATTATTTATTTCCTTATATCATGGTAAATGTTTATTATTCATGCTAGAATTGTATTAACCGGAAACATAATACATGTGTGAATACATAGACAAACAGAGTGTCACTAGTATGCCTCTACTTGACTAGCTCGTTAATCAAAGATGGTTATGTTTCCTAACCATGGACAAAGAGTTGTCATTTGATTAACAGGATCACATCATTAGTTGAATGATCTGATTGACATGACCCATTCCATTAGCTTAGCACCCGATCGTTTAGTATGTTGCTATTGCTTTCTTCATGACTTATACATGTTCCTATGACTATGAGATTATGTAACTCCCGTGTGCCGGAGGAACACTTTGTGTGCTACCAAACGTCACAACGTAACTGGGTGATTATAAAGGTGCTCTACAGGTGTCTCCAAAGGTACATGTTGGGTTGACGTATTTCGAGATTAGGATTTGTCACTCCGATCGTCAGAGAGGTATCTCTGGGCCCTCTCGGTAATGCACATCACTTAAGCCTTGCAAGCATTGCAACTAATGAGCTAGTTGCGGGATGATGTATTACGGAACGAGTAAAGAGACTTGCCGGTAACGAGATTGAACTAGGTAATGGATACCGACGATCGAATCTCGGGCAAGTAACATACCGATGACAAAGGGAACAATGTATGTTGTTATGCGGTCTGGCCGATAAAGATCTTCGTAGAATATGTAGGAGCCAATATGGGCATCCAGGTCCCACTATTGGTTATTGACCGGACACGTATCTCGGTCATGTCTACATTGTTCTCAAACCCGTAGGGTCCGCACGCTTAAGGTTTCGATGACAATTATATTATGAGTTTATGAGTTTTGATGTACCGAAGGAGTTCGGAGTCCCAGATGAGATCGGGAACATGACGAGGAGTCTCGAAATGGTCGATACATAAAGATCAATATATTGGACGACTATATTTGGACATTGGAAAGGTTCCGAGTGATTCGGGTATTTTTCGGAGTACCGGAGAGTTACGGGAATTCGCCGGGAGAAGTATTGGGCCTTATTGGGCCATACGGGGAAGAGAGAGGGGCTGCCTAGGGCAAGCCGCGCACCCCCCCCCAAGGCCTAGTCCGAATTGGACTAGGGGGAGGGGCTGCGCCCTTTCCTTGTTTCCTACTCCTACTACATGGAAGGACTCCTAGTTGGACTAGGAAAGGGGGAATCCTACTCCCAGTGGGAGTAGGACTCCCCTAGGGCGCGCCATAGAGAGGGCCGGCCCTTCCCTCCTCCACTCCTTTATATATGGGGGCAGGGGGCACCCTATAGACACACAAGTTGATCCACGTGATCATATTCTTAGCCGTGTGCGGCGCCCCCTGCCACCATAGTCCTCGATAATATTGTAGTGGTGCTTAGGCGAAGCCCTGCGATAGTAGTACATCAAGATCGTCACCATGCCGTCATGCTGACGGAACTCTTCCCCGACACTTTGCTGGATCGGAGTCCGGGGATCGTTATCGAGCTGAACGTGTGCTAGAACTCGGAGGTGTCGTAGTTTCGGTGCTTGATCGGTCGGGCCGTGGAGACGTACGACTACATCAACCAAACGCTTTCGTTGTCGATCTACAAGGGTACGTAGATCACACTCTCCCCTCTCATTGCTATGCATCACCATGATCTTGCGTGTGCATAGGAAATTTTTTGAAATTACTACGTTCCCCAACACGAGGCCACGGTGGCTGTGGACGGCGGCAATGGCGATTTTGGTCGCGAGAGAGGGAGCGAGGGGGAGGAGAGAATGGCACGGGACAGGGCGAGAGAGGCTTGGGGGGGTGCATGGCGACGCGTGGGCGATCCAGGCGACGAGAGGGAGAAGCAGGAGGTGGCGGGGAACGTGGCCACAGCCGGCTGCGTGGCCGCGCGCGCCGGCGCGTGCCCCTCTCCTTCTGTCGTCGCCAGGAGGACGACGGTTGGCGGTTGGGCCAGTGGGCCGCACCACTGGGTCGGCTGGGTTGCCAGGTAAGGCCAGGTAAGGGTTTTATTCCTTTTTCATTTTTCTTTTCTATTTTTCTCACATTTGTTTTGATTTAATAAAAATACTAAATCAATTAATTTACTTATGCCAATTTTTGCAGGAGCTAGTGGTATTATTCCAGAGCTCCTCAACAAGTAACATAATTTTTGGACATATATTATATATATAACAAATATATATCCAAAGCAAATAATTATTCATTAAATCCAAATGCCCAAAATAAATATCTATGAGCTCCTAATAATATTGGTTTGATTTTTATCTCTGTCCAATATTTCCAGAGAGCAACATGAACATTTTCTTGGACCTTTTTGGAGAAATTTTTATCTGGGTCATTTCCAGAAATGATTTTTGAGGGTTTCACAATCCCCATTTCAAAGTTAAATGAAATTTAAACATGATGCAAGCAAGATGCCAACACTAAGTATTACCAGAAGCTAGGGATGTGACAAATAGACATACTATCATCCTCGGGAATATCAAGAATAACAAAATCCGTTAAAATAGTAACGTTTGCAACCACAACAGGCACATACTCACAAATACTGACAGGTATAGCAGTTGATTTATCAGCCATTTGCAAAGATATTTCAGTAGGTGTCAACTTATTCAAATCAAGTCTACGATATAAAGGGAGAGGCATAACACTAACACCGGCTCCAAGATCACATAAAGCAGTTTTAATATAAATTTTTTAAATGGAGCATGGTATAGTGGGTACTCCTGGATCTCCTAACTTCTTAGGTATTCCACCCTTAAAAGTGTAATTAGCAAGCATGGTGGAAATTTCATCTTCCGGTATCTTTCTTTTATTTGTAACAATTTCTTTCATATACTTAGCATAAGGATTCATTTTGAGCATATCAGTTAATCGCATACGCAAAAAGATAGGTCTAACCATTTCAGCAAAGCGCTCAAAATCCTCATCATCCTTTTTATTGGATGGTTTGGGAGGAAAAGGCATACGTTTCTGAACCCATGGTTCTCTTTCCTTACCGTGCTTCCTAGCAACAAAGTCTCTCTTATCATAACGTTGATTCTTTGATTGTGGGTTATCAAGATCAACAGCAGGTTCAGTTTCTACATCATTATCATTGCTAGGTTGAGCATCAACATGAACATCATCATTAACATTATCACTAGGTTCATGTTCATTACCTGATTGGGTTTCCGCATCAGAAATAGAAATATCATTGGGATTCTCATGTGTGTCTACAATAGGTTCACTAGAAGCATGCAAAGTCCTATCATTTTTATTTTTCTTCTTCTTAGAAGGACTAGGTGCATCTACATTATTTCTCCGAGAATCCTGCTCAATTCTCTTAGGATGGCCTCCAGGATACAAAGGTTCCTGAGTCATTTTATCAGTTCTAGTAGCCACTCTAACAGCAAAATCATTATTCTTACTATTCAATTCATTGAGCAAATCATTCTGAGCTTTAAGTACTTGTTCTACTTGAGTGGTAACCATAGAAGCATGTTTGCAAATGAGTTTAAGTTCACCTTTAACTCTGGACATATAATCACTCAAGTGTTCAATCATATAAGCATTGCGTTTTAATTCCCTACCAAAATAAGCATTGAAGTCTTATTGCTTAACCATAAAGTTATCAAACTCATCCAAACATTGGCTAGCAAACTTAGTAGGAGGGATTTCAGCTTTATCATATCTATAGAGAGAATTTACCTTTACTACCTGTGTCGGGTTATCAAGACCATGTGTTTCTTCAATAGGTGATGGATTAAAACCATGTATTTCTTCAACATGCGGTATATTAAGACCATGTATTTCTTCAACTGGAGGTAAATTCTTAACATCTTCAGCTTTTATACCTTTTTCCTTCATAGATTTCTTTGCCTCTTGCATATCTTTAGGACTGAGAAATAGAACACCCCTTTTCTTCGGAGTTGGCTTAGGGGTTGGCTCAGGAAGTGTCCAATTATTTTCATTGGTCAACATATTATTCAATGAAATTTCAGCTTCATCTGGTGTTCTTTCCCTGAAAACACAACCAACACAACTGTCCAGGTGGTCTCTGGAAGCATCGGTTAGTCTATTATAAAAGATATCAAGTATTTCATTTTTCTTGAGAGGATGATCAGGCAAGGCATTAAGTAATTGGAGAAGCCTCTCCCAAGCTTGTGGGAGACTCTCTTCTTCAATTTGCACAAAATTATATATTTCCCTTAAAGCGGCTTGTTTCTTATGAGCGGGGAAATATTTAGCAGAGAAGTAATAAATCATATCCTTGGGACTACGCACACAACCAAGATCAAGAGAATTAAACCATATCTTAGCATCACCCTTTAATGAGAACGGAAATATCTTAAGGATATAATAGTAGCGAGTTTTCTCATCATTAGTGAATAGGGTGGCTATATCATTTCATTTAGTAAGATGTGCCACAACAGTTTCAGATTCATAGCTATAGGAAGGATCAGATTCAACCAAAATAATTATATCAGGGTCAATAGAGAATTCATAATCCTTATCAGTAACAAAGATAGGTGAAGTAGCATAAGCAGGATCATATTTCATTCTAGCATTCAGAGTTTTTTGTTTCAGCTTAGCTAATAATTTCTTAGGATCACTCCTATCATTGCAAGCAAGAAAATCTCTAGTAGTTTCTTCATCCATAACATAGCCCTCAGGCACAACAGGTAATTCATATCTAGGGGGAGAATCTTCATCATCACATTTCATCAATATTATCGGTTTCAATAATTTCATTCTCTCTAACCCTAGAAAGTTGATCATCAAGAAATTCACCTAGTGGCATAGTATTATCAAGCATAGAAGTAGTTTCATCATAAGTATCATGCAAAGCAGAAGTGGCATAATCAATAACATGCGACATATCAGAATTAATAGCAGAAGCAGATTTAGGTGTTGCAAGCTTACTCAAAACAGAAGGTGAATCTAGTGCAGAGCTAGATGGCAGTTCCTTACCCCCCCCCCCTCGTAGTTGAGGGATAGTTCTTGGATCTTTCAAGTTCTTCGTAATGATAAGCAGGTATAAATCCCAAGTGACTCAAAGAATAGAGCTATGCTCCCCGGCAACGGCGCCAGAAAATAGTCTTGATAACCCACAAGTATAGGGGATCGCAACAGTTTTTGAGGGTAGAGTATTCAACCCAAATTTATTGATTCGACACAAGGGGAGCCAAAGAATATTCTCAAGTATTAGCAGCTGAGTTGTCAATTCAACCACACCTGGATAACTTAATATCTGCAGCAAAGTATGTAGTAGCAAAGTAATATGATAGTAGTGATAACAGTAGCAGAAGTAACGGTAGCAAAAGTAATATTTTTGGGTTTTGTAGTGATTGTAACAGTAGCAGCGGAAAAGTAAATAAGTGAAGAACAATATATGAAAGGCTCGTAGGCATTGGATCGGTGATGGAGAATTATGCCGGGTGCGGTTCATCATGCAACAGTCATAACATAGGGTGACACAGAACTAGCTCCAATTCATCAATGTAATGTAGGCCTGTATTCCGAATATAGTCATACATGCTTATGGAAAAGAACTTGCATGGCATCTTTTGTCCTACCCTCCCGTGGCAACGGGGTCCTATTGGAAACTAAGGGATATTAAGGCCACCTTTTAATAGAGTACCGGACCAAAGCATTAACACATAGTGAATACATGAACTCCTCAAACTACGGTCATCACCGGGAGTGGTCCCGACTATTGTCACTTCGGGGTTGCCGGATCATAACACATAGTAGGTGACTATATAGTTGCAAGATAGGATCAAGAACTCTCATATATTGATGAAAACATATAGGTTCAGATCTGAATCATGGCACTCGGGCCCCAGTGATAAGCATTAAGCATAGCAAAGTCATAGAAACATCAATCTCAAATATAAGGAAATATAAATAACAATTTATTATTGCCTCTAGGGCATATTTCCTTCAGTATCCCACTTGCACTAGAGTCAATAATCTAGTTCACATCGTCATGTGATTTAACACCAATAGTTCACATATTTATGTGATTAGTACACATCTCCATGTGACTAACACCCAAAGGGTTTACTAGAGTCAATAATCTAATTCACATCGCTATGTGATTAACACCCAAAGAGTGATCATGTTTTGCTTGTGAGAGAAATTTAGTCAATGGGTCTGCCACATTCAGAGCCTTATGTATTTTGCAAATTTTCTATGTCTACAATGCTTTGCACGGAGCTACTCTAGCTAATTGCTCCCACTTCCAATATGTATCTAGATCGAGACTTAGAGTCATCCAGATCGGTGTCAAAGCTTGCATCGACATAACTCTTTACAACGAACTCTTTGTCACCTCCATAACCGAGAAACATTTCCTTATTCCACTAAGGATATTTTTGACTGTTGTCCAATGATCCACTCCTGGATCACTATTGTACCCTCTTGCCAAACTTATGGTGAGGTACACAATAGGTCTGGTACACAGCATAGCATACTTTGTAGATCCTATGATTGAGGCATAGGGAATGACTTTTCATTCTCTTTCTATTCTCTGCCGTGGTCGAGTTTTGAGTCTTTACTCAACTTCACACCTTGCAACACAGGAAATAACTCCTTCTTTGACTATTCCATTTTGAACTACTTCAAAATCTTGTCAAGGTATGTACTCATTGAAAATATATCAAGCGTATTAATCTATCTCTACAGATCTTGATGCTCAATATGTAAGTAGCTTCACCGAGGTCTTTCTTTGAAAAACTCCTTTCAAACATTCCTTTATGCTTTCCAGAAAACTCAACATTATTTCCGATCAACAATATGTCATTCACATATACTTATCAGAAATGATGTAGTGCTCCCACTCACTTTCTTGTAAATATTGGCTTCACCACAAGTCTGTATAAAACCATATGCTTTGATCACTTTATCAAAGCATATATTCCAACTCCGAGATGCTTGCACCAGTCCATAGATGGATTGCTGGAGCTTGCTCACTTTGTTAGCACCTTCTGGTTGCATCATATACAACTCTTCTTTAAGAGATCCATTAAGGAATGCAGTTTTGACATCCATTTGCCAGATTTCATAAAATGCGGCAACTGCTAACATGATTCGGACAGACTTTTAAGCATCAATACAAGTGAGAAAATCTCATCGTAGTCAACACCTTGAACTTGTCGAAAACATTTTTGCGACAATTCGAGCTTTGTAGATAGTAACACTACTATCAGCGTTCGTCTTCCTCTTGAAGATCCATTTATTCTCAATGACTCACCGATCATCGGGCAAGTCAATCAAAGTTCATACTTTGTTCTCATACATGGATCCCATCTCAGATTTCATGGCCTCAAGCCATTTTGCAGAAGGGCTCCTCATCGCTTCCTCATAGTTCGTAGGTTCGTCATGGTCTAGTAACATGACTTCCAGAACAGGATTACCGTACCACTCTGGTGCGGACCGTACTCTGGTTGACCTACGAGGTTCGGTAGTAACTTGATCTGAAGTTTCATGATCATCATCATTAGCTTCCTCACTAATTGATGTAGGAATCACTGGAACTGATTTCTGTGATGAACTACTTTCCAATTCGGGAGAAGATACAATTACCTCATCAAGTTCTACTTTCCTCCCACTCACTTCTTTCGAGAGAAACTCCTTCTCTAGAAAGAATCCATTCTTAGCAACAAAATATCTTGCCTTCGGATCTATGATAGAAGGTGTACCCAACAGTTTCTTTTGGGTATCCTATGAAGACGCACTACTCCGATTTGGGTTCGAGCTTATCAGTTAGAAACTTTTTCACATAAGCATCGCAACCCCAAACTTTAAGAAACGACAGCTTTGGTTTCGTGCCAAACCATAGTTCATACGGTGTCATCTCAATGGATTTAGATGGTGCCTTATTTAACGTGAATGCAGTTGTCTCTAATGTATAACCCCAAAACGATAGTGGTAAATCGGTAAGAGACATCATAGATCGCACCATATCCAATAAAGTACGATTACAACGTTTGGACACGCCATTATGCTGTGGTGTTCCAGGTGGCGTGAGTTGCGAAACTATTCCACATTGTTTCAAATGAAGACCAAACTCGTAACTCAAATATTCGCCTCCACGATCAGATCGTAGAAACTTTATTTTCTTGTTATGATGATTTTCCACTTCACTCTGAAATTCTTTGAACTTTTCAAATGTTTTAGACTTATGTTTCATTAAGTAGATATACCCATATCTGCTCAAATCATCTGTGAACGTCAGAAAATAATGATACCCGCCGCGAGCCTCAACACTTATCGGATCGCATACATCAGTATGTATTATTTCCAATAAGTCAGTTGCTCGCTCCATTGTTCCAGAGAATGGAGTCTTAGTCATCTTGCCCATGAGGCATGGTTCGCAAGAATCAAGTGATTCCAAAGGTCCATCAGCATGGAGTTTCTTCATGCGCTTTACACCAATATGACCTAAACGACAGTGCCACATATAAGTTGCACTATCATTATTAACTTTGCATCTTTTGGCTTCAATATTATGAATATGTGTATTACTACGATCGAGATTCAATAAATCATTTATATTGAGTATATGACCATAGAAGGTTTTATTCATGTAAATAGAACAACAATTATTCTTTGACTTAAATGAATAACCGTATTGCAATAAACATGATCCAATCATATTTATGCTCAACGCAAACACCAAATAACATTTATTTTAGGTTCAACACTAACCCCAAAGGTAAAGGGAGTGTGCGATGGTGATCTTATCAACCTTGGAATCAATTCCAACTCTCATCATCACCTCGCCCTTAACTAGTCTCTGTTTATTTTGCAACTCCCGTTTCGAGTTACTACTCTTAGCAACTGAACCAGTGTAAAACACTTATGGGTTGCTATAAACACTAGTAAAGTACACATCAATAACATGTATATCAAATATACCTTTCTTCACTTTGCCATCCTTCTTATCCGCCAAGTATCTAAAGCAATTCCACTTCCAGTGACCATTTCCTTTGTAGTAGAAGCACTCAGTTTCAGGTTTGGGTCTATCTTTGGGCTTCTTCATGGGAGTGGCAACTTGCTTGCCATTCTTCTTGAAGTTCCCTTTCTTTCCCTTGCCCTTTTACTTAAAACTAGTGGTTTTGTCAACCATCAACATTTGATGCTTTTCTTGATTTATACCTTCATCGATTTCAGCATCACAAAGAGCTCGGGAATCGTTTTCGTCATCCCTTGCATATTATAGTTCATCACTAAGTTCTAGTAACTTGGTGATAGTGACTTGAGAACTTTATCAATTACTATCTTATATGGAAGATTAACTCCCACTTGATTCAAGCAATTGTAGTAACCAGACAATCTGAGCACATACTCACTGGTTGAGCTATTCTACTCCATCTTGTAGGCAACGTACTGTCAGAGGTCTCATACCTCTCGACACGGGCATGAGTATGAAATACCAGCTTCAACTCTTAGAACATCTTATATGTTCCGTGGCATTCAAAACGTTTTTGAAGTCCCGGTTCTAAGCCGTAAATCATGGTGCACTAAACTATTAAGTAGTCATCATACCGAGCTTTGTCAAATGTTCATAATGTGTGCATCTGCTCCTGCAATAGGTCTGCCACCTAGCGGTGCATCAAGGACATAATTCTTCTGTGCAGCAATGAGGATAATCCTCAGATCACGGACCAAGTCCGCATCATTGCTACTATCATCTTTCAACTTCTTTTTCTCTAGGAACATATCAAAATTAAACGGGAAGCTACATCGCAAGCTATTGATCTACAACATAGATATGCAATTACTATCAGGACTAAGTTCATGATAAATTAAAGTTCAATTAATCATATTACTTAAGAACTCCCACTTAGATAGACATCCCTCTAATCATCTAAGTGATCACGTGATCCATATCAACTAAACCATGTCCGATCATCGTGTGATGTCTCAGCACAAAGAACTGTCGGAACGGTGCATACTCAGGGACAACACTTATACCTTGAAATTTAGTGAGGGATCATCTTATAATGCTACTGACGTACTAAGCAAAATAAGATGCATAAAAGATAAACATCACATGCAATCAAAATATGTGACATGATATGGCCATCATCATCTTGTGCCTTTGATCTCCATCTCCAAAGTACCGTCATGATCTGCGTCGTCACCGGCATGACACCATGATCTCCATCATCTTGATCTCTATCAATGTGTCGTCACATGGTCGTCTCACGAACTATTGCTTTTGCAACTATTGCTATCGTATAGCGATAAAGTAAAGCAATTATATGGTGCTTGCACCTTATGCAATAAGAGACAACCATAAGGCTCCTGCCAGTTGCCCAAACTTCAATAAAACATGATCATCTCATACAACAAATTATATCTCATCACGTCTTTACCATATCACATCACAACATGCCCTGCAAAAACAAGTTAGACGTCCTCTACTTTGTTGTTGCAAGTTCTACGTGGCTGCTACGGGCTTTCCAAGAACCGTTCTTACCTGCGCATCAAAAACACAACGCGGTATAGTGATTGCTTTTTGATCTTCAGAAAGAACCCTGTTTATTGAATCCAATTCAACTAAAGTTGGAGAAACTGACACCGACCAGCCACCTGTGTGCGAAGCACGTCGGTAGAACCAGTCTCGCGTAAGCGTACGCGTAATGTCGGTTTGAGCCGCTTCATCCAACAATACCACTGAATCAAGAATCAACTAGTGACGGCAAGCAATATGTATATACCCACGCCCACAACTCCTTTGTGTTCTACTCGTGCATATAACATCTACGCATAGACCTGACTCGGATGCCACTGTTGGGGAACGCAGTAATTTCAAAAAAAAATCCTACGCACATGCAAGATCCATCATGGTGATGCATAGCAACGAGAGGGGAAGAGTGTTATCCACGTACCCTTGTAGACCGTAAGCGGAAGCATTATGACAACGCGGTTGATGTAGTCTTACGTCTTCACGATGCGACCGATCCTAGTACCGAAAGTACGGCACCTCCGCGATCTGCACACGTTCGGCTCGCTGACGTCCCATGAACTCTTGATCTAGCTGAGTTTCTAGGGAGAGATTCGTCAGCACGACGGCATGATGACGGTGATGATGAAGCTACCGGTGTAGGGCTTCGCCTAAGCACTACGATGATATGACCGAGGTGGATTATGGTGGAGGGGGGCACCGCACACAGCTAAGAGATCAATGACCAATTTGTGTGTCTATGGGGTGCCCCCCTCCCCAGTATCTAATGGAGTGGAGGAGGGGAGGGTCGGCCCTCTCTATGGCGCGCCCCAAGGGGGATTCCTACTCCTAGTAGGAGTAGGTTTCCCCCCTTCCCTAGTTGGAGTAGGAGAAGAAGGAAGGGGAAGAGGGAGAGAAGGAAAGAGGGGGGCGCCACCCCCTCCCTAGTCCAATTCGGACTAGCCCATGGGGGGGCGCAGCCACCCCTTGAGGCCCTTCTCTTCTTTCCCGTATGGCCCATTAAGGCCCATTACTTCCCCGACGAATTCATGTAACTCTCCGGTACTCCGAAAAATACCTGAATCACTCGGAACCTTTCCGATGTCCGAATATAGCCTTCCAATATATCGATCTTTACATATCGACCATTTCGAGACTCCTCGTCATGTCCGTGATCTCATCCGGGACTCCGAACAACCTTCGGTACATCAAATCACATAACTCATAATACAAATTATCATCGAACGTTAAGCATGCGGACCCTACAGGTTTGAGAACTATGTAGACATGACCGAGACACAACTCCGGTCAATAACCAATAGCGGAACCTGGATGCTCATATTGGCTCCTACATATTCTACGAAGATCTTTACCGGTCAAACCGCATAACAACATACGTTGTTCCCTTTGTCATCGGTATGTTACTTGCCTGAGATTCGATCGTCGGTATCATCATACCTAGTTCAATCTCGTTACCGGCAAGTCTCTTTACTTGTTCTGTACTGCATCATCCCGCAACTAACTCAATAGTCACATTGCTTGCAAGGCTCATAGTGATGTACATTACCGAGAGGGCCCAGAGGTACCTCTCCGATAGACGGAGTGACAAATCCTAATCTTGATCTATGCCAACTCAACAAACACCATTGGAGACACCTGTAGAGCATCTTTATAATCACCCAGTTACGTTGTGACGTTTGATAGCACACAAGGTGTTCCTCCGGTATTCGGGAGTTGCATAATCTCATAGTCAGAGGAACATGTATAAGTCATGAAGAAAGCAGTAGCAATAAAACTGAACGATCATTATGCTAAGCTAATGGATGGGTCTTGTCCATCACATCATTCTTTAATGATGTGATCCCATTCATCAAATGACAACACATGTCCATGGCTAGGAAACTTAACCATCTTTGATTAACGAGCTAGTCAAGTAGAGGCATACTAGGGACACTATGTTTGTCTATGTATTCACACATGTACTAAGTTTCTAGTTAATACAATTCTAGCATGAATAATAAACATTTATCATGATATAAGGAAATATAAATAACAACTTTATTATTACCTCTAGGGCATATTTCCTTCACTTCTTTCATTCAATTGAGGCATAGGACCTCCGTACTATTAAGAGGGGTATAGGTTCTCGAAGCTTAGATCCGCTGTGATGCTTAAGCCCAAAATCTATGAAAGATGCGAGAGAAATCTCTTTATGCTCTGAATGATTACCTAGCAGCGGTAAATGTTGTTCTTTGTGCTGCAGGAGATATCTTTCGGACTAAGGAGTTAGCATTACTTGCTCTGCAAGTAATGTTACCATTGTGCTCAAATTTCCGACCATTGGACTCGTGTCCTTCGGCCATTGGCTACTCCACATGTCCAATTTGGTCATTTCCCATTAGGGAAGGTTGCGGCTATAAATAGCCACCCCGCTCCAACATTGCCCGTTGGCTTCTCCGCTTAAGATTTTTGAGAAGATTGATTTGAGCCCCCCCCCCCCTCTGCGAGTGATTTGAGTTTAAGATCCATCGAGAGAAAAATCAAGAGCCCAAACTTAGATAGTGGTTTAGCATCACAATAGTTCTAAGTTAGAGTTCTTGTACCTATTACTCATGAGAGCTGCGCACTCTCTAGACTGATAGGTGTCGACTCGAGTGTTGAATAGTTGTTGTCTTCATCGGGCAAGATCGCCAGCAACCAAGAGTGATTGTGGTTCACGAAGGTCGAATGAAGGTTTGGAGATCGCCAACAAGTATCTGCCATGAGTGAAATCAATTGAAGTCTGATAAGCTTCGAGTTGAAGGAGAATGGGGTGAAGAGAGTTTATCTTCCATGTTAAGTCACAACCCCTCCAACTAGACGTAGCCCTTTGGCAAAAGGGTGAACTGGTCTACCAAATCTCACTATCGCCATCGAGTACCACTGGTTCATTCTACTTTACTACAATTCCTTCAGTAGTTTACTTTCGTGCTTCGTGTCCATAGTTTATCTGATCATTATCATCAGTTGTAATTTTATTTCGCACTAATCATCTTTGTTGTTCACATCAGATATCATTGTGTTCATCCTGTTGGATTCTCATCACTCGTCTTTATCATCACTGTCATATTCTTCGGTTCATCTGTGTCAACTTATTATAGTTTTCTTTCACTATTCATGTCATGTTCTCATGTTACTTCATGTGATTGCGTGTAGCATTACTATCGTTGTGGTAAAACATGTGCTATTGCAAGCCCGTGCCATGATTGCTTCCTACGTCGATAGATATGCTCCCCAACATCACGCTTGATTGAGTTGTTTTCTATCATACCTTATTTCCGCTGTTGTGTTTACGACCTGTTCAAAACATTCGCAAGAATTTTTTTAATCTCCCATTCACCCCCCCCCCCTCTGGTCGATATACTCTCGGTCCTAACAGAAGGGACCCCAGTTCACAGTCAGACAGTTACATGTATGAACTCTCCTAAAAATTGGAATCTCGATGTGTTTTTAGCAAATTTCATGCATAGCATACTTGGATAACTAAAGGAAGTCCACGGAGACATGTAAATCGTAAGCTTGTTGGATTTAAGAGATGTTGTGTTTGATCTCTTAAAAAGTGATAAGTTTATGGATAGTTTAGTTTACAATAAATTGTTGTGGATGGATGATACGTCTCCAACATATCTACTTTTCTAGCGTTTTTCCTCTTGTTTTGGACTCTAATTTGCATGATTTGAATGAAACTAACCCCGGACTGACGTTGTTTTCAGCAAAACTACCATGGTGTTGTTTTTGTGCAGAAATAAAAGTTCTCAGAATGGAACGAAACTTTGCGAGGACTTTTTATATAATAAATAAGAATTTCTGGATCCAAGATCCACTGGAGGGGGCACCTGGGTGGGCACAACCCACAAGGGCGCGCCCCCCTCCTGGCGTGCACAAGTGGGTTGTCCCCACCTGGTGGCCCCGTAGACCCTGAAACCGACGCTATAAAATCCTGTTTTTCCAGAGAAAAATCAGGGAGAAAGAATTATCGCGATCCACGAGACAGAGCCGCCGTCATCTCCTGTTCTTCATCGGGAGGTCAGATCTGGAGTCCATTTGGGGCTCCGGAGAGGGGGGTCTTCGTTCTTCGTCATCACCAACCCTTCTCCATCGCCAATTCCATGATGCTCCCCACCGGGAGTGAGTAATTCCTTCGTAGGCTCGCTGGTCGGTGAGGAGTTGGATGAGATTCATCATGTAATCGAGATAGTTTTGTTAGGGCCTGATCCCTAGTATCCACTATGTTCTAAGATTGATGTTGCTATGACTTTGCCATGTTTAATGCTTGTCACTTTGGGCCCGGATGCCATGATTTCAGATCTGAACCATTTATGTTATCACCATTATATCCATGTTCTAGATCCGATCTTGCAAGTTATAGTCACCTACTACCTGTTATGATCCGGCAACCCCGGAGTGACAATAGTCGGGACCACTCCCAGTGATGACCGTAGTTTGAGGAGTTCATGTATTCACCGTGTGTTAATGCTTTGTTCCAGTTCTCTATTAAAAGGGGGCCTTAATATCCCTTAGTTTTCAATAGGACCCCGCTGCCACGGGAGGGTACGACAAAAGATGTCATGCAAGTTCTTTCCATAAGCACGTATGAGTATTTACGAAATACATGCCTACATTATATTAATAAACTGGAGCTAGTGCCGTATCGCCCTAGGTTATAACTGTCTCATGATGAATATCATCCAACAAGTCACCGATCCAATGCCTACGAATTTACCTCATATTGATCTTGCTAAGTTACTACTGCTGATGTTACTGTTGCACTTGTTATAAAAACTACTGCTATCATTGTTACTGTTGTTGTTACTGCTGTCACTATTATCAAAACTATCATATTACTTTGCTACTGATCACTTCACTGCAGATAATTAATCTCCAAGTGTGGTTGAATTGACAACTCAATTGCTAATACTTTCAAATATTCTTTGGCTCCCCTTGTGTCGAATCTATAAATTTGGGTTGAATACTCTACCCTCGAAAACTGTTGCGATCCCCTATACTTGTGGGTTATCAATGGATACCTCATCTCCACACAAAAATGTGGAAAATAAAGGTACTTTTGAAGATAAAAATTATTCTTTAGTTGGTGGATCTTAATAGCATTCTTATCAAACACAACATGTTGCGAAGGGGTTGGAATGGTCATGGAATTTGTTGGCTTTGTAGGCAAACGGAGAAAATTGACCATATGTTTCTTAAATCCTTATGGCTTAATTTATTTCGAATATCTTTAGCTGTGATCTTAGTATGCTTGTATGCCTTCTTATGTATATCAAACACCAGATGGTTGATTCACGCATGTTTGATTTTGGTTGGAATTGTAGCTTGATCGGTATGGACTAGATGAGAAAAAACATGTTTCTAGCATGTTAATCCTCGTTAGCTGGTAGCCATTGTCAAACTAATTAGACATTGTCTCCATATGTGGTCCCTACTACAAATCAAGGAAAAAAGACAAAGTCTACTCCTACGGGAGCAAAATTGTTTGAGCAAGTGGTAAGGTAGGTTTCTACTGCAACAAAAGGCTGGAGAATGATACAATATCGATTTGTTGACGTTGTTGGGCCAAATTTGAAGCTTGTCGTATCAGAACGATGCACGTGGGAATATGTCCTTAAGCCGAAGCTATTGACCTTCTCTGTCATGGTGAGGGGAATTGAAAGTTCGATTTCTATTTAGCTAGTTTTTAGCCGAACATGCTGGAGATGCGAAAGGAACTTGCATGGTTCAACTATGCTAGGTTGTTTCCTTTGTTATATGTTAGAACTTAGATGGTGGTTTCATATGGGAGTCACTTCAAGCGGTAGCATTTTTTTAGGGGGCTTCAAGCGATAGCTGCGCTTGCGTAAGAGAACGTGCGACTCTAATTTGGGCCGACAGCCCAGTAGCGCGAAGCGCTCGGGTTAGTTCGTCTAGTTTTCACAAAGACTTTTTCCCGTTTCTTGTTCCCTTCTTAAACCGGATTTTGAGAAGAAAAAAAACAAATTCAAGAAATATTAGTGATAAGAAAAAAATGTCATGAATTTGAAAAGCTATTCATATATTCAGAAAAGTGTTCATGAATTCAAAATCTTTTTGCAAATTCAAAAAGTGTTCATGAATTTCAAAAATATTTATAAATTCAAAAAAACTCCATGAGATTGAAAATTGCTCACAAATAAAAAAAATCATAAAACTAAAAAATATTACACGAGTTCAAAAAATCATGAATTTGAATAATGTTCATGAATATTTTATTTTTCATGAACTTCAGAAAAATCAAATTTCTAAAAAAAATCATAAATTCGTTTTGTTGCAAAAATTAAAATGAGAAGGAAAGGAAAAAATTAAAACGAAAAAACCCACAAGAGAAATAATAATAAAAAACAGCCCAGATATTCCCAAAATCGTCTGGGAAGCTCCTTTTTTTAGGGATAATCCAAGCTTTATTAACGATCAAAGACCACAGTTCGTGGAATACATCTTGGATTATGGGGATTACCTAGCCACACATGGCGTCCAAGGCCTAAAGAAAGTGCATGTTTTGCTAAGCTATGCGCCTCAACATTAGAGTTTCGGCTTTCATACATGAAATTACACATAAGATGACGAGCTCTCCTTTGAATCTCCTTTATGACAGTGCCATATTTCCCATTGTTTTCTGAAGTTATATCGCCCACCACCTGCCTCAAGTCAGACGAGATAACCATATGATGGATGTGTAGGTCCTCCGCCAGTGATAATCGTCTGGGAAGCTCCTGAAAACTGCTCCAAGAGAACGCTTAATAGCCCTTGATGGGCCGGACCATCCTCAAGATCACGTGGGCGATCACATCAGTATGTATCTCAATGAGCGATACATATCAATTGCCCTGAGGACTTGGCGTGGAAGCTTGAACGAATCGACCAGTAAGCCCAAGCGATAGTTGTGACCGCGACTCATGGGGGAAAGGAGGATATCTCGATTCACACAGCCGCGCGATTAAGCCGTCCCGACGAGGACAAACGCCTTGATTGCTATTTTTCTTCCTTTTTTCTTCACATGTTACATTCTTTTTTTTTCAACTTTGCGTCAATCAAAAAAATTCTGATCATATTTATTATAAAATACCTTTATATAAAAAAAATTAAAAATGTTAATCATGCTTTTATAATTATTAAATGTGTATAGAAAATCTTTCTGATGTAGAAAAAATGTACAATATGTATGTAAAAAACTAGACATAAAAAGAAGATAAGTTTTCCATAATGTCATCATGTATTTACGCACTGTTAACATATATATAAATGCTAATATATATTTAAAAAATCCAATGTATAAAAAACATATAAGCTTTGTATTTTTAAAATGATAATCTTGCATTCAAAATTCTTAACTGTGTATCAAACATGTTTCCGATGTGTAAAAAAATGTACAATGTGTACGAAAAAAACTAGACATAAAAAATATGAGTCTTTGATAATGTCACCATATAATTAGACGCTGTTAAATATGTATATAAACATGTTCCTAATGCATATAAAATTTTTACAATATGTATGAAAAATGTAGACACAAACAAATATGTTTAAAAAAGCATGTAACATGCATATATGAAAATTTTCTGATGTATATCAACAATAAAAAATTATAGAAAAATGAGACATCAAAAACTATATGTTAAAACAAATGTTAATCATGTATTTAGAAAATGTTAAATGTGTATGTAAAAATGTCCCTAGTGTACAATGTCTATGAAAAAAGTAGATATCAAAAATATTAGTAGTAAAAAATGTTAGTCACATGTATATAAAAATGTTTCTGATGCAACCCAAAGATATATAAAGAAAACAAAGGAAACCATTAAAATCCCCCAAAGCACGGAGAAATATAGGAAAACAAAAAAAGGAAAATAAACAAAAGAGAATAAAGTAGTAAAAACTTTGAAAGAAACAAAGAAAAATGATGAAAATCAAAAAACAAAGAAAATCATCAAGAAGTAAGGGAAAACCAAAATAAAAAAGATAACCAAACTGGCCAGTCCATATACACGGACCCTTCAGGTGACACAGATGATATCCTTGCTATAAGCGAGATATTGCATTGTCCTCGCTCATGCAGGCCAACACGTGGCTTTAGGGCTAGTTCTTTTAGACGGCTTAAAAATAAGTTATCTTTCCCAGCTTAAAAAATAAGCCGCTCTTAAAATTTATTGAGACTTCTGTATTAGTTATCCCGTAACTAGTTCACAAGCCCCCATGAACGAGGGAGGCAGATTATGAAAATAGCTGGGGAGGAGGCGGCTTATTTTTTAAGCTGCCAAAAGAACCGGCCCTTACATGGCCCGACGGTCTAGTAGCTAGAAGCACACCGCGCTCTGCGCCTGGTTTCCATATATGTTATTTTTCGTTTTCTCCTTAATAAACCAGATTTTGAGAAGAAAAATCCCGAATTGAGCAAATAAGAATTTTTTGATGCCGAGCTGCCTGGAAAGAAGCTTCAAGGCTTTGAAATGAGAAAATTAAACCTGGCATAAAATAACCGGTAATAAAGGGGCTTTGTGAGATGTTAAACGAAGAAATTAAATCTTCCCTTTGATAAAGGAGATGATAAATAAATGGGCATATTGTTGCGAAGCATCTCAGGATTTAAGGACCATGAATCTCTTTTATTTCTCGAATATTTTGCACACTCATCTAATAGATGATTGTTCTGCAACTTCTTTATGTGAAGGACCTCAGGATTTAAGGACATGTATGAATCTATTTTCGTTTGTCAAATATTTTGCACACTTATCTAATAGATGATGGGTCTACAACTTCTTATGTGATTTTTGCACCATCATGATATTTTCTAGAAACTCCCCTTACGTTTTTGGTAATCAACCTGCGGTCCAATTTTAAGTTAGATTTTTGGTTTTTCCATAACACTTGATGTTTCTGGTAATCAACCCACCGTCTAACTTTAAGTTAGATTTTTGCTCTTGTAAGAAACCCCCTGATATTTGGGTTAATCTACCCGCGGTACATATCAAATGCTTTAAAAAAATATTCATATCTTTTAAACCCTAACTCCAAAATTTAACATATTATATATGAATTTTGATTAGAAAAATGTGTAAAATCTGAATATGATATTATTTTACTTGTTAACCATTTAAAAATGCTATTTGGGGTGTAACCTTAATCACTAGCGCATGATCTGCCTTTCTTTCATACCGCGGCCTATCCAGATTGTAAATGAACACCTCGGTAAAACTAGTATTGGAGACCAAAGAAACCATCTATAACCATACATGCAAACCTTGCCAAAATCTCACAGAAAAAAGCAGATTTCTCATATTAGGGAGAGAGAGAGAGAGAGAGAGAGAGAGACGCCTTAAGATTGACAACATTCAAACACATTATGATTGTATGAGCACTGAGCACCGTCGGCGAGGGTGGAAAGAAGGATAAGTGGCAACACGGATGAGATGCCATGTGTTCAAATAAAGGTCGTGTTTTTTAGGATGGAACTATTGGAGTCTTGAGTCATATTTATTGGCTTAGGAAAGTGTGAAATTATTTTCTTGCCGTTGCAACACATGGGCTTTTTTCTAGTATTTATTAACAAAAATTAGAAGTACAACTCTTCTTTTTAAGGAAACATCTATATCTTCAGGAGCGCATGTGTCTCGGTGTGCCTTGCACTCGCGCTCACCTCAAGGTCGTCCCAATGGGCCGTCCCAAATCATGCAGGAACACATATTCTTCTTTCTTTCTGCTTATATATTTGAAATGTTATTAAAAATATATTAAAATAATTAACGTAATTACATTTTTAAAAATGAATCATGTGAATTTTAAAAATCTTGACGCAATGTAAAGTTTTTGTTAACGAAATTTAAAATATTGATACTATTCAAATAGAAAGTTCATGACATTAAAAAAATGTTCATGAGTTTCAAAAAAAAAATATGGGACATTTACAAAAAATATACATTGTACATTTTTCAAAATTGTTATATGAGTTTAAAAAAATACATTTTTAAATGTTCATCCATTTCAAGAATATGTTTGTGACATTTGTTAAAATGATGATACATTGTAAAAGAATGTTGACATAGTTTTCAAAAAATGTTTTGTATTATGAAAAATTAAGTGTTGTACCTTTTTTATTTCAACGTGTATTTGAAAATTGTTACATATATTAGATAAAATGTTAAAAAAACGTGTATACATATTTTTTATGTATAAAAAATGCACAATGTATATGAAAAACATTAGACATCAAAACATATATTTGAAAGAATATCATGTATTTAATGACTGTTAAACGCGTATAAGAAATGTTCCTGGTGTACACGAAAAATATACAATCCATATGAAAAAAAAACTAGAGAATGGTTGAAAATAAAAGTAGAAAAAAACTGAAGAAAACCAGTGAAAACCAAAGTAAGAGAGAAAGAGGACAAAAAAGAACCCCAAAATGAAAAGAAAAACAAAGAAAACCATGCAAACAGTGAACGCCATAAAAAGAACACAGAGCGGAAGAAAAAAACCACAAGCGGCGGCAAGCCAGGGCTACGTTTTGCAGTCAGCGAGACATGGCTACCGCTGGTATCTCCCGCCATGGGAAACAACCCAGCAGTGGGATGTACTCTATAGTATTGATATGGGCAGCACGAGGCGCCGGCGCACCGGCCCAACGTTCGGCCGGTCGCCTAGCAGCCGTCGGATTGGCACCATCTGAACCGTTTAGATCTTATCTTTTTTCCCGTTTGAACGATTCCCCACCTTCCTAGTGAAGCTTCCTTCCCACGCACATGGCAGATGCTGCCTGAAAAGTACCTCGTCTCCTGCAGCTTGTAACACCTCAGATGCTCGCCTATCGTAGCAAACCACGGCGCATGACCCGTCGCCGACCGCTAGCAGCACCGCGGATCGCCGCGCCCACACCCAGGGTTGTCGTTGTAGGCCGTCGTTGTACTTGATCTGTCTCCGTAGGAAGAACTTGTCTTGTAGCCTTGCAGCTCCACCTCCCATGACGAACCCCGTCGAAGGAATCATCAACACCGGTCATAAGCAAAAAACGACAGCAGATGCAACAAAACATCATCGCTTGCCATCACAGGTCGGGGTCATCGTCATGAATGGTTGCAGCTTATGTCAACGCTGGTTGTAGCAAAACTCGACGACGGATGCAGCAAAAATTTCATCGCTGCCGTTGCGGGTTAAGCCGAGACATGAATGGTTGAAGCTTTTTTCATTGTCGGATGTAGCATTTTTCTTCAACAGTTGCAGCTTTCGTCGTCATCCATAACTTCTGTCCTTTATTGTTGAAACTTTTTTCGTCGCCGGTTGAAGCTTTTATTGTCGTCGGTTGAAGCTTCCGTGTTTGCGCAGTGCCAGCACCCCAAAAAATTTGTTTGCCTTCGATTGAAGCATTTATCGTCCATGGTTGCAGCACCTTGTCGAAGGGTTGTAGCATCTGTTGTCGCCGGTTGCATTCTTCGTCCTTCCATGGTTGTAGCGTTTTGTCGCCACCGGCCGCCATGGTTGTAACATTTGTCGTCCTGGATGTAACATCTGTCAAAAGGGTTGTAGCACCCAACTGTGCCGGTTGCAACCCTCGCCGTAGTTTTTAGCAAAAAAATGTCCGCCACGGTTGTAGCAATTTTCCATCGTGGTTGTAACTCCGACGTTGACCGGTTCCAGCAAATTTCCACCAGGGTTATGCCCCTACATCAGTCAGTTCTAGCGCGTGGTGACCACACCTCCAACCTCGGCCTGCCAGTTCACATCTCCGACCATTCCTGGGCGCACCGCCTGACTTGCTGGTCGCAGCATCGGTACTCACCTCACGGCCATGGCGTCCTCTACACGGAGCATGCGAAGAGCCCACAAAAGTAGTACGGGTGGTGTGTGACGCAGGAGGGAGGCGGAAAGAGGCTGATGGTCAGCGGCGAGGACGAGGGCGCATGGCCGCGCGAGCTCACCGGGCAGTGGTGGTTCATGAAGGAGAGAGAAGATAGTGAGAGAGAAGAAAATGAGATTGGTTGGTGGAGAAAGAAGATACAGAAGAGAGAGAAAAAAATCTAGAAAAGACGCACTAGAGACACACGATACCCTTTCAATCGTACGCACGTGGCGCGACCGGCGCGACGTTTCGGCCGGTGCCCAGGCTGGAAACGTTTCCCTATTGATATGGCCTAGTAATAGAAACTCTGCAAGGAGTTAAATTGGTAGTGTAAAATGCAAATTGCTATGCTCTATCAAAATAACTGCGGCGTGTCCCTCGTCAAAAAAAACTGTGGCGTGTCCAGTCGCTCGTGCTTGACGGGGTGAGTAGCTTTTTTGCGGGAAAATTAGAGAGCTTTATTTCATGAAAGCACACTCGGTGCAGTCAGCCAGAAGGCTGGTCACCAAGAAGCTAAGAGTTTCATCGAGCGAGCTTTCGGTCACATTCAGTGTGCAAGCTCGCTTCACACACAGATGCGCCAGAACGTTCGCCACTCGATTTACATGAAGAATATCAAAAGAAGAAAAAGAGGTACATAGCTCTCCTATTTCTAAAAGTAAAGGAGCCACAATTGAACGAGAACTGTGGCGAGATTGCCACAACTTCACCAGCTCCAAACAGTCGACTTCCATGATCACATGCTGAAATCCACGAAGACTAGCGAAGCGGACTCCATCGCGCAGTGACAAACACTCCATCATCAGGGGGTCCGAGACTCCCGTGTATGGTTTACACCATGAACCTAGGAGAGCCGAGGATGATCTGGCTACTCCTCCAGCACCGCCCTGACCTTCAACCATCTCCAAAGCGCCGTCCGTCGTGATCTTGACCGAACCCTCCTCAGGGGGCCGCCAACCATAACCCGGTAGGACCCGGGTTTCCTTACGTGGTAATTGGAGGAGGGAGATAGCCTCCATAATATTTTTGATAGATGTTACAGGATCTCTCCCCTCTTCACCATGTTTGATTCGGTTCCTGGAGTGCCAAATTGCCCACATAATAGTGGTGATCTTGGCACGATCATCGGATGTGAACTGAGGATCACAAGTGATATCTCGAGCCCACGTCACCGAGTGGAGAGGAGGAAAGTGAAGACCGAGCCATGTCCATGCCTCTTCCCAGAAGCTCTGTGCATGTATACAGTGTAATAGCGCATGCTTCAAGTCCTCCTCCGCAAAACGACAAACATTACACTGGCGAACATCTGCAATGTGTCGATAGTTGAGAGTTGTTTCATCTGGAAGAATGCCACGAAGCACTCTCCACCAGAACACTCTTACTTTTGGGATAACATTCAGCTTCCATAAGGATTTCCACAACTGTTGATCATCCGATGAGGTTTCGGTAGCCGTCCCTTCCTCTAGAGCCAAACGCTCGTTCTGAGTCACGAGAGCACGGTACGCCGTATTTACAGTGTAGTTACCTGATATGTCAAAAGCCCAAGCAAGAAAATCATCACCACCGCCTTGCCTGATAGGAATATTAAGTATGGCCGCGGCATCTTGAGCCGTGAAATTATCCCTGATCAGCTCGATCTTCCAAGACCAACTTCGCGTGTCTATGAGGTCTGAAACCCTCTCAATGTTTGTACTTGTGGGTCTTGGAGTTGGAGTCATTGTAATCATACCTGGGATCCACTTGTCCTCCCAAACCGATATAGTAGAACCATCTCCCACTCTGGAGATCAACCTTGTTTTCAAGGCGTCCCTTCCCGCCACAATCGCCTTCCAAGTTGCCGAGGCTGACTTGGGAACTGGAGCGTGCATGAAATCGGTATCCGGAAAGTAACGGCCCTTGAGTACTCTCGCATAAAGCGAATTTGGGTTGGTGATGAAACGCCACCCATGCTTGCCCAACATAGCTAGGTTAAACAGATGCGGGTCTCGAAACCCCATCCCACCCTCGCACTTGGGTTTAGATAACTCCTTCCAGGAAACCCAATGCATTGCTTTTTATCAAGAGAGCTACTCCAAAAATATTTTGCCATGGGAGAAGTGAGACTCTTACAAACTTTCTTGGTAAGAAGGAAAGTGCTCATGGGATAAGTGGGAATAGACTGAATTATAGACTTGAGCAATGTTTCTCGTCCAGCACATGCAAGCAATTTTTCGGACCACCCTTGCATCTTCCCACGAGCTCTCTCACTAATATGATCAAAAGTACCACTCGTGATACGTCCAACCGCGGTGGGGAGCCCCAAGTATCTCTCACTGTAAGCCTCGACTTGAATATTCAAGGTCGACTTCAAATCTTGCCTGATGGTGTCCGGGGTATTGGTGCTGAAATAAATAGAGCTTTTGTCCCGGTTCACACACTGGCCCGAAGCATCACCATAGATCTTCAGAATTTCGTTCAGACGGAAAGCACTAGCAGCGCTTGCATTAATGAAGATTAGAATGTCGTCTGCAAACAGCAAATGAGAGACCCAGGGTGATCTATAGCTCACTCTTAGTCCCCGATCAATGTATCCATCATTGTAAAACTTCAACAATGAGGAAAAACCTTCTGCGCAAAGCAAAAACAGGTATGAAGAAACTGGATCACCTTGTCGAAAACCCCGGGATGGGGTGAAGAATGGAAGAAGCTCTCCATTAACCCGAACCGAGGTGACACACTTCATTATCAGGCGAACGAAATTAATACTGAAGCCCAGACGAGACAAAATCGCCTCGAGGTAATGCCACTCCACCCGATCGTAAGCCTTCATCATGTCTAGCTTGACTGCACAAGAGAAGTTCTTCCCTTTCTTCCTTCTTCTCATCGTATGTATACTTTCATATGCAACAAGTACATTGTCCGTGATGAGACGACCAGTAACAAAAGCGCTCTGCTCTTCACTAATAATATCATCCATGATGTATCGCAAGCGATTAGTAATAACTTTGGCCGCGATCTTGTAAAGGACCGGGCACAAAGCAATAGGACCATATTGTGAGATCGACTGTGGGTGCCGTACCTTGGGAATAAGAGTGATGCTGGTATCGTTCAATCCCGACGGTAACTCGCCCCCATTCAGAAAATCTAGTACTGCCAAAGTCACGTCATTGCCAAGCAAGTCCCAATGCCGCTGATAAAACCCTGCAGTAAAGCCGTCAACACCAGGGGCCTTAGATGGAGCCATTTGGAACAAAGCCACTTTGACCTCATCTGCGGTGTATGGCTTGGTAAGATCATCATTCATGCCCTGAGTCACTTTGACGGGCACATAAGATAATAAGTCGCTAGCCTCAGAAAAACCTTGCGTTTGATACAAGTTTTGGTAGAAAGCTAGCACCTCGGCCTTGTCCTCTCTTTCAGTTTCACATACTGTACCGTCTGCACGCCATAAGCCATGTATCTTGTTCATTCTCTTGTGCTGGGCAGCTTGTGCCTGAAAGTAGGAAGTGTTCCGATCGCCCTCGAGGAGCCATGGAACCCGTGAACGCTGGCGAAGCCACACCTCCTCTCGGTATAGCGCTTCCTTCAGCTTCTTTACAGTACTTTTCTCCTCATCTGTTGGTCCCACCCCCATGGTAGAGCACCTGATGCGGTCTAATCTCTTTTGAAGTTTCCTGACCGTGCGTGCCAAGCAACCAAATTCCTTTGAACCCCATGGCTCAAGAATAGACTGGAGGGACCCCAAGGCCGATGCAATCCCCTGGAGCCCTGGCGTGTGTTGAATTCCCCGCCAAGTATCACATACCAGGCGATCGTAATCCGAATGCGTCTGCCAAACGTTCTCATAACGAAACTGTCTCTTAGCCTGTGGCCCGTAAGATAGCATATCCTTAATCTCAGCTACGACAAAACAGTGATCAGACTCAACAGAGGGGAGATGTCTGACCTGTATATGTTGAAAAAGTTGCTGAAAATCTTCATTCCCAAAAGCTCGGTCTAGGCGTGCCTTTACATTTGCTACACCTGCTTGCTGGTTGTCCCACGTATATGGTGTACCCGACCAGCCTAAATCTTGCATGGAAACCTCATCCATAACAGTCTGAAACGCTCGCACGTGTGTTTCCGATATTGCTCTTTTGCTAAAGTGTTCGGATGCATAGAGAGTTTCATTAAAATCCCCCATACACAGCCATGCTACATGGGTTATAGCAAAGAGAGTGCGCAGGAGCTGCCAGCTTTCACCACGATCTGAAGCTCTCGGAGCCCCGTAAAAACCAGTAAACCTCCATACCGAAGCACTCTGATTGTTACTATGAACCACCACATCAATGTGACACTTGCTTAAATTTTTCAACTCAACAGTCACATCACGTGACCAAAACAGACCAATGCCACCACCTAGGCCGACACTTTCGACTGCAAAACACCCTCCAAAACCGAGGGTAAACTTCAAAGCCTCAACTCTTTTAGCTTGAATTTTCGTTTCCATCACAAAGAGAAGAGTGGGTCCTTCTAGCTTCACTATACTGCGAAGCTCGCGAACTGCCTCGGGGTTCCCAAGCCCCCGGCAGTTCCAGCTCAAGCATGTCATTATATCGGGCAGGACCGCGGCGCGGTCTCTGGCGAATTCTCTAGAGTGGGCTTCTTTTTCTTTGGGTCCCGTACAAAGTCATCACCTTCCACTTCATTGCTAGCAGAAGTCTCACCATCCTTGCCAACAGTATCACCTCCATTGGCTGTACTCGGTTCCCCATCTGTGAGCAACAAGGTTTTCACCACCGGTCTGTATACTTGGTTCAGAGCATCTTTCCTCTTTGGTGGAGGCCTGTGCTTAATCGGGGAAATAACCTCTTCCCCCGGCTCCTTATTGGTGCTTGAGTTTCTAGTCGTTGGCTTGTTGCTGGCACCCTTCTGTGGATCCTTAGAAGAATTATCACTACTCGGTGACTTCCGGGACTCGTCAGGAGCTCGTAATTTTGGGCCGAACAAGAGCTCTCCCTTCTCGTCCCTAGAACCAGGAGTTGGGCAATACAAGTCTGAGTGCCCTAACCTACCACAGGAGAAACAGAAGTAAGATATATTTTCATACTAGATATCGTACATATCTACCTTCTTCCTCCTAGCAGAGTCTATCAAGATCCAACGCCTGATCGGCTTTGCAACATCGATGGAAATTCTCGCTTGCAGAAACCCACCATTGTGGTCAAATTTAACTGAAAGAGCGTTCTTGTCTATCTGTTGAGCTATTGGTTTCCACCATGCCTCATCACGCAAATTGTATGGCAGGTTAACAACCCTAGCCCATACTTGCAACTTATCAAACTGCACCTCATCCGGCCTCATGCAGTCATCAAATTCCGCTAGCACCACCGCATTCTTATTGATATGCCATGGGAATCCCCCCCCCCCCCCCCCCCCCCAACACGATCCCTATCTCTCTGGTTCTCAAACTCTGCCACAAAAGATGTTAATCCCGGCAGATCTGAACTGAAGACCTCGTGGATTTCCCCATGCCGGGCGCAGGGCGTTGGTGATAGTCTGTATATGGAGTTGATTACGGTGTAGCACCTTACCTGGCAACAACCACTTCCCCGGTCCGTCCTCGATGCGATCATCAAGTATCAAAGGAGTAGCCTCTTCCTCGGAGATATCAAGTTTCCCTAGAGCTTCCTCTAGTTGTTTCCTGGCCGCGCAGCCCGCGAGAGGGTCGCTCTCCGGCCGCAGAGGTGGATCCTGCCATGCGCAAGTACTCCCCCTTGACGGATCTCTCGCACCGGCGATAGATCACCAGACGAAGGCTGTTTCCACGTCCAAACCCTAATCGCCTCCAGCGCCGCCAAAGGTTTTAGGGTTAGGGAAAAAAACGTTGTGTAGGGTGAGTAGCTTATCGCCAAACCTAACCCAGACCAGACGTAACCGTATCGCGTTCGCGTACGTACCTCTCGCGCCTCACTGCGCTCATCCATCCAAGAATGAAAAGAGGCCCATACGTTTCGCACAGGCGGAATAGCTCCAATTCCGGTTGCTCCAATCGCTCTATTCTTTTTTTTTCTTTGAGGGGACCAATCGTTCAATACTGTTGTGCGGGTGCACATGCGATTCTGCAAAAGCGCACGAGCTTCTCAGAACCTGTGCGGTGCGGGTCGAGCCGAGCGGGGCGGGAAGAGAGCAGCCGAAACTCCACGTGGTTCACGGCCGCCGCACCAGCAGCCGGAGGAGAAACAAGTCAACAGCTGCTTTGCTTTGCTTTGCTTCGCCGCTCTCTCTCTCCCGTTCGCATGGCCGCGTGACGCGCGAGAGCCCAATCCAAACTCGATTATTCTGGACCAGAAAATTCCGATCCAGGGAGCCTGGAAACGGGTCGGAAATTCCACGGCCACACCACCGCCGGCCCACGCATGGATCATCTCGCCGCGAACGCACGCACACGAGCGAACAAAAAAAAAGGTTTACGAAGGGCCACGACAAAGCAAGGAGAGGAAACGCAGCGCAGAATAGCCGGCGGAGGGGAGGAGAGAGGCGCTGCGGTGGTTCACGGAAGCCCAGCCCCACCCGCACCCGCCCGCCCGTCCCGCAGCTCCGGCGAGGCCGCCGCGCCCCGCTCGCTCGCCCGCCCGTCGCCCCCTGCCCCGCCTGAATCGCGCTCCGAATCGGATCGCGTGCGCGCGCGCGAAGGGGGAGGAGGAGGAGGGAGAAATGCCGCCGGCCCCGGCCGCGCTGCTCCTCGCGGCGCCCGCGGGGCTGTCGCTGGGCCTGGCGCCCTGGCGGCCGTGCCTGCGTTCCCCGCCGCCGCCCAGGCTCCGGCTGCGTGCGGCGAGGATCCGCGCGGCGGCGACCGTCAACGGCGAGTTCGGCGGGCTCGGCAGGCGCCGCCTCGACGCCGGCGAGTTCATCGGGCGGCTGCGGAACGTGCTGCCGGGGGGCAGCTGGTGGCGCCTCGAGGACGAGGACGCGGGCGGGGCCGGCCGCGCCGAGGCCAGCGGGGCCACCGCCGCCTCCGCGCTCGGCCGGATGTGGGCCCTCGTATCCAACGACCGATGGGTCATCTTCGCCGGCTTCGCGTCGCTCGTCTGCGCCGCGGTAATGCGGGTTGTCTCGGCCGCGTGATTCAGATAAGCTTTCGTTGGTTGGTGTGGCTCTGAGCCTCTGACTGCTGTGTGGTCGTGGTTGTGGTTGTGGCTGTGGTTGCAGCTCGCGGAGATCGCTATCCCCCATCTGCTCGCGGCCTCCATCTTCTCCGCGCAGAATGGAGGCGCCGTCTTCTACCGGAACGCCAAGCTCCTGGTTGTTCTATGTATGATTTCCGGAGTGTTTAGGTCAGCTATCTCTTCCTTCAAACTGTGCTCATATCGTGTATAGGGTCAAAGTACAATCTATAGTTGTGCAACTATCTATTTTCATCGCATTTCAAGTGAAGCAGACCACTTAGGCGTTTACCGGCACTTTACATTACATGAGGATTCAAATTTTTTTTTTTTGAAATGTGCTGGTAATGGACAATCTAGGATTAGGGAAATGATTTGGACTGAGATGTTTCCAGTTGGATGAAGGATAGTATTAGTAGGATCACTGTAAAACGCAAACTTAAATTTCAACATTGTACATTGTGAATGCTGTGATAGAATCAGTACGATCGCTGTGAAACAAAAACTTAGTTTCTGCAATGTACATCATGGACAATTGCACGTGCACAAACAAGTTTGCAAACATCAAAACAAGGAGTTTTGTGAGACAATCTGCACAGAACTAAAATTGTTTGCCTTAAGCATGCTTTTGCGAGTTATATTTGGGTTGCTTATTTAGCTCGTGTCCCCCTTTTGCAGTGGTGTGCGAAGCTGCTGTTTTGGTATTGCCAACATGATATTGGTAAAACCATGTTAGATTTTATGTAATTTAACAAGTCTATTCCTTCCAGGTTGCCCTTTGGTTTTGATCAGGCTCTTACAATCATTATCTCAACTATTTTTCTTAGGTTAAACGAATGAGAGAAATGCTGTTTGATTCCATCCTTTCTCAGGTAAAAACAGAAGGGGGAAATATTGTTGCCTGAAGTACTAGTGCAAATAATACCTTTGGTTTGAATTGCTGTAAATTTTCTTAACTCCATTGTATATTGTGCCAGGATATTGCTTTTTTCGATGAAGAAACTGTTGGAGATTTGACAAGTAGACTTGGTTCTGACTGCCAACAAGTGTCTAGAGTTATTGGCAATGATCTTAATTTAATTTCACGCAATTTGCTTCAGGTGAAAAGGTTGTTTAGTATCTGAGCATACAATACTCACCAGTAGCTTGAAAAGCTCATTTTCCATGTTGTTACTTTGTCTCAGGGTATAGGAGCACTGATTTATCTTCTAATCTTATCATGGCCTCTTGGACTGTGCACTATGCTTACTTGTGGGACATTGTCGACAATTATGCTAGTTCATGGACGGTAAAAGCTTATTTTTCACTTCTTGTGTAGTTTATTTCTCCCTTTTCTCTACTTGCTCCTTTCCCTATTATGTTGCTAGCGTGCAGCAATCTCGAATAAATGCGACAAAATGCCTCCCCCATGTTTCCTTATTTTGTTGCTTTGCATCTTTGGCCATGTGAAAGAAATCATCATGATACCTTTGTTTTATAGGTATCAGAAAAAGGCTTCTAAATTTGCACAAGAATTCACTGCAAGTGCCAATAATGTAAGTTTATCTCCTTTAATTGAAGTCTATTTGAGAAGGTTGCTCAAATATCTCAGCAATTCACCTAATGTTTATGTTATAAATCAGGTTGCTCAAGAAGCGATAAGTTTGGTTAGAACAGTGCGAGTGTATGGGACGGAAAAGCAAGAGTTCAAAAGGCAATCACTCTACCTATTTGTCTCTCTTATATAGCATAAAGATAACACTATGCACGTCATAAAGCCTGTTGTACTTTCATAGGTATGCAAAGTGGCTGGATAAGCTGTATGATGTGAGCTTTCGACAGACGATGGCTTATGGAGGCTGGAGCTTGAGCTTGAATTATCTGTACCATTCTACTCAGGTATTTGATGTTGCTGTTCAGTTTTGTTAATATCTATATTAAAAATATAAGGCTTTTGTGTATGCTTCTCATTGCGCTACTGATGAAGTATTCTTCCAAATAAGCTTTGTGTAGGTTGTTGCAGTTTTGATTGGAGGAATTGCAATCATGAATGGGAAGTTCACTGCTGAGCAACTGACAAAATTCACACTGTATGCCGAATGGCTGATTTTGTCTACCTGGTGGATTGGAGACAATTGGTCCTCCCTGATGCAGTCTGTTGGAGCAAGTGAAAAAGTCTTCCGGTTGATGGATCTCTTGCCTAGCAGGCAGCTTACCTCTAAAGGCAAGACTATTTTTAACTTAACAGCTTAGTTTCGAGTCTCTGTGCTTTGATATTTTAATTGGGAGGATGTGCAACTGTTCGGTAGTCTAAAGCATTTCATTCTTGCAGGCCTCAGGTTACAGAAGCTGGAAGGACGAATTCAATATGCAGATGTAGAATTTTCATATCCTTCAAGACCTTCAGTATGTTAACGCCTTCATTCTAGATGCTTTTCTGTTATGATTTATGAGCACACACATAGTAGGGTTCATCCTAAAGCTTGAGTGCTTTGTGATTATTATGAACTAAGTACGGGTTGTGGGTTCTGATGTGGCCCTTAATGCGCAGGCACCAATTTTGAGAAGACTGAATCTAACACTCAATCCAAATGAAGTAGTTGCAATTGTAAGATATACAGGCTGATGCTTTCTATATATCTGAATTTTCGCAAGTATTGATCTGTATCTGAATGTTCATATATGGTTCCTAATTTAAAGGTTGGTCTTAGTGGAAGTGGCAAGAGTACTATAGTTAACCTACTACTTCAGCTATATGAACCTACAAATGGGCAAGTAAGCTATTTCGACCTTGCTATTGTTTCTGTCCCTTCCAGGAGCCAGTATTGCTGCTATGACACGTTGAACTTGAAACAGACTAGTTATTGGTCTGAACTCTGAAGTTATATTTGTGACCAATGCAGATATTAATAGATGGTGTCCCACTCAGTGAACTTGACACCAGATGGTTCAGGGAAAGAATTGGTTTTGTGGGACAGGTTCGGATCCAATAAACCCAGCAAAGTCGTCGTGCCAGATGAATCTTTGTTGTATTTAACAGCATATATACTTGTTATATGCAGGAGCCTAAGCTATTCCGGATGGATGTTAGTTCTAATATTAAGTATGGCTGCCCAAGAGAAGTTAGCCAGGAAGAAGTTGAGTGGGCTGCAAAACAGGCTTATGCTCACGATTTCTTAATGGCTCTTCCTGATGGTTATAACACCATTGTCGACGATGCTCTTCTTAGTGGAGGCCAAAAGCAACGCGTCGCTATTGCAAGGGCCCTTCTGAGGGACCCGGCCATCTTAGTACTCGACGAAGCCACTAGTGCACTTGATGCCGAGAGTGAACATTATGTGAAGGTAAACTCTTCATGGACAAATTCTGTGCAATTAAAATGTACTTATGAGTAGATTGTTAATCTTTCTCTCTGCCATGTTATAGAGTGTCATCACAGAAGTTAGCACTGATCCTAAGGCTCGAAGAACCGTGATTATCATAGCTCACAGGTAACGTGTGCTTACTCCGGTGCCTGTTATTTTGAACACGGAGAGTCGAGTTAACGCCATTATTTGTTCTAGGCTGTCTACGATTCAAGCGGCTGACAGAATCATTGTGATGGAAAATGGCAGTATTGTGGAGGTATGTTCTCAACTGCTGTTGCAAAGTGTTAGCATGAAGAACACTTCTTTCAAGACTTGCAGTGTTGTGTACAAACATGGTCTAAGTTGTTCTGTATGGTTGTGCAGGACGGAAAGCACAGTGACCTTGTCAAGCAAAATGGATTGTATTCAAGATTAGCGCAGCGACAAAATGATGCTCTCCCGTAGCCTGAAATCACAGAAGGTGGTTTAGTCCACGCCGTATTTTTTCCAAGTGGAGCAGCAGGTGAGGGGGGCGTCTGTCATCGGTGTATTCTTTACGAGTGACCACGGCCTGGTTGGTCAAATAATTGAGGTTTCCTCAAAGTACCGGGTGCAAATGATCCACAGATGCCTACTAACCAAGCTAAGTTAAAACGGTTTCTGCCGCAAAAAATATAAGATAGACAGTATCCGGACGGGTGTATATGGAGGTTTAAGGAAATTGAGTAGTTCATACATGATTCATTTAGTTACACAATGTCAGATGCGACCTGTAACTATATATAAATATATATATAGGCACTCTGGACCTCAGACCATCAGAATCTTGTAATTAACTGGTGTGAACATTCACTTGGATTTTGATAGAAACTTGTATATTCAAAGTACCAAGATCTATGTGATATTAAAGATGGGATTTCTCTGCTTTGTTACAGTTGTTAGCTCACACGTGTGGGGCAGCCGTGTTGGTCCTGAAAATGCATTTAAAGCGCTGTTGGGTTTGTCCCTGAAAATGCAGCCAATGCACTTGAACTATCTTAGGGCGTGTTTGGTTTGGGAACGAAGTGGAAAGGAATGTCAGGATTGGTTTTGTTCCTATGTTTGCTTGGGATAATTAGGTGGGATGTGATGGTTGCAATTCAGTGTTTGGTTGGGGAATTTGGTTTTGTGAGCTTGTAAATCAAAAGGCATAACACAAGTTAACCTTTTCCGATAAGAATGGTTTAAAAAATCTATTCTATGTTTAAAAAATCCAGCCCATTTAGTAAACATCAATGCATCATACGTGAAGGTGAGGTCCTACCACTTCTCTAGTACCAGGAAAATTGGCACCGACTACAAAATGATGCCCTTATGTCCCTCAAAACTCAAGTTGCGCAAGAAAAACTTGGTCAGGGTCTCGAGCAAAAAGCATTTGCAAAACCCAAGCATCTGTGACCGCCCAAAAATTGATGATACAATTGTTAGCTCGCATGTATAGGTTATCCTGAAAATACATTTAAACCATTCTTAGGTTTGGGCTAAAATGCAGCCGATGCACTTTAATTATGGATTGGTTATGCTCCCATTTTGCTTGGGTTAATTAGATGGAATGTAATGGTTACAATTCGTTGGGGAGTTCAAATGATTTGGTTTTGTGAGTTTGTAAATCATAAGGCATAACACAAGTTAACTTTTTTGAGTAAGAATATGATCTTATTAATTCTATGTTTAACAAATCCAGCCTATTTAGTAAACATCAATGTGTCATACATGAATGTGAGGTCCTACCACTTCAGTAAACATCGGTGCATAAAACATGAAGGTGAGGTCCTACCACTTCTCTAGTACCAGGATTCTTGGCACCCACGACAAAATGACACCCAGTTGTCCCTCAAAACTCAAGTTGCGCAAGAACTCGGTCAGGATCTCAAGCAAAAGCATTTGCAGAACTCAAGCAACTGCCAGCGCCCGAAAATTGATGATCACGCATTCTTCGCATCTTCCCATCAAGCAGTCTTCTGTTTTGCTGCCGTGTTGGAAAGATGAGAAAGGGTCCTATGGCCGACGAACACAAGGAACACGCCGAGGAAGCTGAGGTACTTCAGAGTTGTGAAAAGATCCAGCTGTTCCGACAGAAGAATGATAGTGAGCATAACTTTTATTAGTGCAATTATATGTTTCACCACAAGGAAGATGCTAACCTTAACCCAGAAGAGAACATAGAGCAACAGTACTACTGCGATTCCGGCATGGAAGAGTGGTGCGAATGCAGCTGGTCCTGGCAGGGAAGGGAAGTTCTTCAAGTTGACTCCCAGACGCATAAGCTACAGGTAAATGCCAGAAGCACATTATCAGCATCAATATGTTGAATAAGCATATTCTCAGCAACTTATTGATTTAGAGTAGCATACTCACAGCAACTTTTTTGATTTAGAGGAAGCAGTACAGAAGTGTGATAGCAACCGAAGAAATAAAGAGTAGGAATTGTTGACTCACCCCAATCAAGAACCCAATGAAAGGGAGGAGCGTGAGGCCAGTAAATGCAAGGGAGACTTCCTGCAGTGGCCTCTTCTCTGGCACACGGAATATGTGTTCTATCTCCTTCTGTGGCCTAAACTTTGCTAACGGGTCAACAGCTTGTGCCGGAGGACGTGGGGCCTTTTCAGGGGCCTCTGGCAAGTCCAACTCCAGTTGGCCAAGGGCTCGTAGGAACGAATTTTCCTGAAGCAGACAAAAAATAGTCAGCAAGGCTAAACCAAACGGAACTGTAGAGTTATAAATGTGGCGACATACCATTGAAGCATCACCAACTGAAAGCTCGAGGTCGTATGTTCCAGAAAGGTAGTAAAATTTCTCTACCAATCCAAGAAAATCCTACAATATATTGAACAAGCATATAAGAAATCATGTTATGTTTCTTCTGGAAACCTCAAGAGCTGAAGGCAGCAAAAACATGCAAATTAAGATATGTCAAGTGATCTTCTGGTACTTCGTCTCCACATCTGACCACAGTAACATCATAAAATTCAAGCACAACAGGAAGATGCGTCCACCATCCCCATCATACTTGTTGGACAATATTTAATAGGCTCATTTCAAATGTTTTGGCACCTGGATAATCTTGTTCAAACCTCACTTGGTCATAAAAATGCCAACATGTTTCCTTCCTAGAGTTTCTTAAAGCTTCCTACAAAAGGTTGTTTAATTTGTAGGAATACAAAGGTCACTTTGTACTCAATTTCAAATGAAATTTTCCATCACGTGTAACCTCTTGAAAAAATGTCTATGGCCCATGAGTTCTTATGCTTTCCCTATAATGTAGTCAAACACACTTTGGTGTCAATTCCTACGGTTTCCAACATCGAAGGATATTCTAGGGGGCCGCCACTAGAATCCTGCGTTTTTCAGAATCATGTGAATCAAAGAGCTCCTGAAAACAAGTTACATAACCTAGCTAGCACTCCCTCCGTAAAGAAATACCTCTATGTCAAAAGCATCTGTCAGTGTATGTGTTTTCTGGATAATATAATGTACAGCCTAAAACCTAATGGAAACATTTGCCGAGAGAATGACGAGAGCAAAACAAACTCTGGAGTAGGTATACTCAACTAGAACAATTTTGAATTGCCTCGCAGAACCTGGCACCACAAATAAGTGTTCAACCTTGCTTTCATGCTTTAATTTCAAGAAAACCTGGCAACAAATTCGCTAAATCAAGTCAGGAAAAGAACCAAGTACTGTGCCATTTGAGAAAGAAAATGGAGTGTTATTGTGACCTGGTGAGGTTTAAATGTGCGTCCAAGTGGTGTAGATAGTTGAAAAGATAGACGAAACTTCTGCAGATGGTTCGCAGAGAGAGAAACTTTTGTATCTTTCAGCAGATCTAACCTGTAATGAATCAGATTTGAAATGAGACATGCAAAATAAGCTGTTTTGCTATGAAATTAGTACCTAAACTTCCATTACATTTTTCACATAACCCAACTAATATATTGTTTAACATCACAACCCAGCTACATGACTGAAACAATGCAGGATATGTTCTAAAACAAATGTAAGATGTGAAGAGAAGAACCACATACTAACAGGTTTGGAAGTGTTATTCCAGATGAGAATGAACTAATTTAAAGTGATCAAGGATATAGAGGATGCAATTACTTGGGTGTTGGTGTCAGAGTTAGTTTATCTTTTAAATGTTGCTGTAAAACGTGTTTTTCTAATGGCATGGAATCAAGTGGTTCGAAGAGTTTACTTTTCAACAGACTCCGCACTCCCAGCATCATTCTCAGAAATTCCAATTTCTGCCTTGTCAACTTTGATCAGTCCTGTAACGACAACAGACTCAGTGTTTCTCCCTCCAGTAGTGTAAACGGTTTCATGTTCTGAATCCTGAAGAGTAATCTTGAAGATCGAAGGGCAAAAACATCAGTAATGTAAAGTAATATCAGGCTATTACATTATGTGCATATATCAAGCAAGTTAATAAAGTTTACAGGTACCTCAAAAACTAGCGAGTACTTCCCAACATCTATTTTCAATGGAGTAATGTCCAAGTAATGAACATTGTTGTCGAGGTCAAACTGAAGTTCCTGATACCAGAAGGGGATGTTAGGGAATGGTAGCTAAAACACGGACAAAACAATGGTGAACTATTATAATGAAAAAATAAGTTCCAAGAGGTAAACACCAATCTAACTCTGTACCTTGCTGTCAGTGGTGACGACCTTGGAATCAGAGCCCAAGACTTGCACAAGATTCACTCTGAGCGGAGGTGCCGCAGAACCAAACACTGTAGTTACTTCAACCTGAAAATAACACGAGTTGGAATTAATTACACTGAGCTAATCAAACATGCGTCAAAAGCAATACAGCACAAGATTGCAGCTAAATGTGGTACAATTTTCACACACACACCATATACATATTTTTAGCAGATACCATTGTTATTGAATTGCAACTACAAAAGTACCACATAGGGTGCATAAAGGTTAGACATTATAGCATGCTTGTATCGAAACAAGATAAATTCAAGTCTACAACATTTAATGAATACAAAAAGTGCTTGCAAGAGATAGAATTCCTCACAGTAACAATCATTAGTGCAATATCGATATGCCTAGTACTATTTTACACTACAATGCAGAATATTATAATGGACAAACAAAGAATATTATCATTATATTTCAGACAAAATCAAAGAGACTAGAATGTGATAATCACCTTAAGCTGATCTTTGGAGGTCAGTGACAGTACTTTGGAAGGAAGTGAAAGGATCAAAGGAACAAAGATCCTGCATATTGTAGAAACGAAATAAGCATCACAGGGCAACAGAGACTAATAATAATGTGGGGCGCAAGTTTATCGAGAATACTAAAAAAGAGACGAAAACTTACTTATTGTTTTCCAGGAGCAACAAGGACTCGATCTGATTAAAGCAATCCTTTGCACTACCTGGGAGCCCAATGCCAAGAAAGAACTTTGCCAAGCCCAGTATTTTCTCACCAGGGATCTGTGGGTTGAGTATTGTTGGTTATGGGAGGTGCTTAACATAAATTTAATGAAAAAACACCAAAATGAAATGAAATAACTTACGTTCAATTTCCCAGAAACAACATTAGCGAAGGAGGTGACACCGCGTACTACTGAAGCAGAAGTTGTTATAGGGCCCTTGTATTCAGAACCATCAACATACTTCTCATCAAAATAGAAGGTTCCATCATCTGAGAAAACGCATATCATAAGAAGCTATCAACAGTAAGAGGAACATTTTCACTTGCAAGTGGTTTCTTCGTATCGTAAGGCGGAAGTATCAAAGAAGACCAACTAAATAGTACTGCTAACTATCCAAACATGCGACTCAGTACGCCATAGGTTTAGCAATTTGGTAACTAAGTTCCTACGAGGTGTTAACCAGGCACCTCGACTCCTGAAGAACTCTGGCCGAGTTTAAGTTGATAAAATAGAAAAAATGCCTGGTCTACCAGCGCCTTGTCTCAAAGCAATTTAATCAAATGTTCATCTCCAGCAAACACAAAGAAGACGGTTAGAGAACATACCATAGCTCTTGATTGTGCCAAACAGCTTCACGATGTCATTTTTAACAACTCCTATCTGATGGCGCAATATTAAAAAATCAGGACCGCCAATAGTGGCAAACTTCAAATGATATACTAAATAAAAAATGACGTGCATAACAAATTCAGAACAAACACATTTGACTGAAACTTGGAAGAAGCATTCGGCAACAAATTGTATGAGCCAAGAAGGAAAGCAGAACATCGTACACATACACGAGAATGATATGGTAACACCCAGTTGATTTGAGATTGTTATAAACCAAAGGGCATGGCACATACAGAGACATGGCTGCAACTCTTTTAAGATGATAGATCATATCATGTGCATTTGTAATTCAGATGAATGGGGGTTGTGAGATGTAATTAGAATGATATAAGCTGAGGGATAAACAACTTGTTGTATACCAGTTTCTCTTTTGTATTGAAATCAAGCTCTTCCTGTTTTCAATACTTCATAACCTATACTAGTATTTAAGTGTATATTCGCCCATAAATCTTTATTACTTATGTATAGGAAGATAACAACATAACAAGCATTGCTTGTGTATAAGGTTTTCACTGGCATACAGTTCAACCCTCTCCCCGTTAAAAGACTTTGTGACACAACATGTACTATATAGTTATCCGACTTCTTCATCTCTTACATTCAAGGAAGATAATCACATATGAATGTACAACAAGTTAATGAAGTAATTCGAATACAAGCAGAGAGCATATACACACCATAGACGGATCAACCTCCGCATCAGACAGTGAAACAACTCCTGCCAATGCTTCTAGTGCTATACCTGTTGCAGAACAGTGTTTCTAAACATCAGTGCCTGATACATTTGATTTACAGCAAAAAAACAGAAAAGGTCGCAAGACAAAAAATATTACCAGCAGCAAATGTGCTGGATTCAGCACTGTTGGTGTCATAGCGCCACCTTCCATCACTTTGGCTAAGTGCCTATAGAAACAAAGATATATATCAGACAACTCTAGTTTAAACAGCTGAGCAAAATTGTGATTGCAAGAACTACACAAGGAAAAGGTGCATAGCATATTGCACTGCTCTAACCTTAATTGCGTGAAATGTGCTATCGGCATCAGACAAAATAACACGGTGGCCTTGTTCCTGCAAAAAATCAACACAACTTTATCATCTACCAGATAAAATTCAGACAACCAACTAACAGCAGTGCTGGAAAAAAATTAAAATAAAAGCATCAAGCTGAAAGTGCATTAGAGGGAGTAACCTTGAGGCTGAGCAGCCCTCCCACAGAATAGTAGAACTCCAGCAGCGAATTGGTGTCCTTGATCACCGCCTTAAGCCTCGACACGACGTCCTGTCACAAAGAACGAATCTCAGAACACCATCAAGCAGGCGAATACCAGCAGAAGCAGCAGGATCTCCAGAGCTAAAACCCACATCGTAAACGCCGGCATCGACGCTGCATCCGAGAACGCCAGCGATCTGGACCGCGTGGAACAGATCCTTGGCGGGCGACGAGGACGAAGACAGCGTATCCGCGGCGAGCTTGCAGGCCTTGCCATCAAGGCCCTTATCCCTCTGCACCCCGAGTATCTTGAACGTCCTGGCCGCCTCGTACGTCGTCTCCAAGCTGCACAGCGCGCAACAGACAAAGCCAGCGATTAAGCCATGACTCCAGATTTCAAAGGGGGCAGCCCCGTGACGGATCGATCTGAGCCGGACTGGTCCTTAATTGCGCCCGCGAGGGGCGAAAGCTGGAGATCAGGGGCGACGGTGACGCCGGCGGGCGGCTAGGGAACTTACTCGTCGGGGGAGGCGGCGAAGAGCTCGGCGGCGACGGATCTGTGCGCGTCGGAGACCGGGCGGACGGCGGAGGAGAGGGGGGCGACGGCCGCGGCGACGAGGAGCAGGAGGACGGCCAGGGGCGGCAGCCTCCAGGCCATGGCTGCGGTGGCGGGCGGCGCCGGCCGGAGAGGGGAGGGGGAGGGGAGGGGTTTAGGAGACTGGGCGGATGGGAGTGGCCAGATCTGCTTGAGGCTGAGGGAAGGGGACGACTAGAAATATTTGGCCTGCCCCAGGGTCGTTCGCCTCGCCTCGACGTCTGGGCTCCGGACGGTGAACTGCTTTGAGATTCGTATAATGGCTTCTTCGAAACTTCTTTTCAACACACAAGTCCCGTAGGCCGTCGGATATGGAGGCTGCCGAGCCAAGGTGCGAACACACACGTCAGAGCATCTCGTAAAAATGATCAAACCTTTAAATTTGCAGCGTAGGTTAAAAAAACGCACTGAATTTTTAATAAAGAGTGGATTTTATCTACTATATCTATCTATATCTATATCGATATCATCAACGGAGTATATCAATATAATAAAAAGACCTAAATAGGCAGATCCAATAGATCTCGGCCATCCGTCCGCAATAATCAAACCGTCCTTATTGTCTTACTGGTAAACGATTAAACACGTTTAGAGCTAATCAACCATCTCCTCCCTGATCCCCTTTCTTCCATACCCTTTCGCACAAAGGAAACTGACACAAGAGAACCGCCGCAAGCCGCATTGCATCGAGCCGCCGCACCTTCGCCATGCCGCCCCTTGCACTTCGACCCGCCACATATTAAGGCCTTCAGCGACGCCGCGCCACCATCGTGTCGACCCATCACGCCTTCAAGGATGCCGCCCCTCACACCTCTGTGTCGTCCCCAACCATCGCCTCGCCTGGCCATGGCCCTCGGCAGTCGGGGGACACAATGTTTACCCAGATTCGGACCCTCTCGATGGAGATAATACCCTACTTCCTGCTTGATTGATCTTGATGATATGAGTATTACAAGAGTTGATCTACCACGATATCGTAGAGGCTAAACCCTAGAAGCTAGCCTATGATTATGATTGTTGTTGTCCTACGGACTAAACCCCCCGGTTTATATAGACGCCGGAGGGGGCTAGGCTTACACAGAGTCGGTTACAAAGGGAGGAGATCTACATATCCGAATTACCAAGCTTGCCTTCCACGCAAATGAGAGTCCCACCCGGACACAGGGCGAAGTCTTCAATCTTGTATCTTCGTAGCCCAACAGTCCGGCCAAAGGATATAGTCCGGCTGTCCGAGGACCCCCTAATCCAGGACTCCCTCAGTAGCCCCTGAACCAGGCTTCAATGACGATGAGTCCGGCGCGCAGATTGTCTTTGGCATTGCAAGGCGGGTTCTTCCTCCGAATACTCCATAGAAGATTTCGAACACAAGGGTAGTGTCCGGCTCTGCAAAACAAATTCCACACACCACCGTAGAGAGTATAATATTTCCACAAATCTAATCCGCTGACAACTTTTCATAACGTGACATCACGCCATGGCCCGGTCATTATTCGAACCGTTTTTCTCAACCAGCTACTACACATATTGCGAGGCAGTTTTCTTGGCATGTCTTGTCGAAGCAGAGATCATGTCCCTTTATCATGGGATTCTCATCAATACGGGTGTGGGTAACCCAACCGCGCCATCAATCACGGCGCTTGGGGAATAAGCGAGTTTACCAGGCAGGTGGGGAGGCGCGGAATCCCTGCTGCCTTTATAAGGGGATAAGAACTCCCTTTTGCACCCACGCTTTCTTCTTCCCGATCCATTCCCCTTCGCCCGAGCTCCAGCGCCGGAGCGTTCGTCTTCTCCGCCCACAAAGGCCTTCCGAAAATGTCCGGATCCGGAGCAGGAGGCAAGTGGATGGCCTCTACCGTCCGAGAGAAGGATATCAAAAAGCTTCGGGAGGCCAGGTATCTGGCCAAAAAAATCGTCCACCGTCTCCCGACGGCGGGACAGATCGTTCCCACTCCAGAACCCCAAGAGAGGGTTGTATTCCTCCCTCATTTTGTCCGCGGGCTAGGGTTTCCCCTCCACCCGTTCGTTCGCGGCATCATGTATTATTACGGGATCAATTTTCATGATCTATCCCCCAACTCCTTCCTCAACATCTCGACATTCATCGTCGTGTGCGAGGCTTTTCTCCGCATCTCGCCACACTTCGGCTTATGGCTGAAGATCTTTAATGTGAAGCCCAAGGTGGTGAGCGGTGAGCACGCCGAGCGCGGGGGCGCCATGGTGAGCAAGATGCCCAACGTCACATGGCCAACAGGTACTTTTAATGATTCCATCAAAGAGTGGCAACAACAGTGGTTTTACATTACTGAGCTGCACAACACGGAATGGGCCGCTGCTCCAGAGTTCCGATCCGGAGCCCCTCTGCGGCTTACGTCCTGGCCCAAGAAGGGCCTGAACTGGTCTTCGTCCGACGAACTGTCTGTGCTCCAGACACGCGTTAAAGATATGGAAGGCAAGAACATCGAACTTGTCAATGTAGTCTAGGTGATGTTAGTTCGTCGGATCCTGCCTTGTCAACACCGGACTTGCAGTCTATGGCAATTCGATCCGGCCAAGCACCAGACCCTGCGAAAGCTCTTTGGCTCCTCACATGAAGACATCTGGAAGGTGCTTTTCAAGTCCGGCAAATCATGGCCGGACTCGACTGAGGACCGTGGGTATCAACTGTCCCGCCCTGCGAGCTCGGTAAGTTTTTATGCGTTTTACCCGCATAACCCAAGGGAAATGCTTAATATGTTTTCCTCAACTCCCTTAGGGCTGGACGAAGAAGGCGGGGCAGATCCATTGTCCGGCCCGTTGCCCGGAGAACCGGCCGGCCCACTTTTGACGAAGATGATGGTCCCGGCATCGTACAAGGCACCGAAGAAGAAGACCGAGAAGGAGGCCAAAAGACCCGGGGCGGCCTTCGTTGCCGTGGCACTTTGGACACAATATTCGAAGGCTCCAACGTCCGTTCTGCCTTCGAAGAGGACGAGGAGGAGGAAGACGAATCCCCAGCGGGGGGAATAAAGAAGAGAGCGGCCTCCATACACTTGGAGGATGAGTCGCCTAAAAGGGGAAAAACTCCTCTTCTGAAAGAGTCCACTACCGCCGCCAACAGCAGCCCGGCGTGGGATCCCAGGGCCCAGCCCCTGGTGAACTCATGAGTATAAAATCCGAACATGTTTATACGTCCAGACTCATCATGGCATAATATTTTAACCTGAGCTATATTTTTTGTAGTCCGGCGAGGTCCCGCACCGAACAATCCTCATCAGAGGATTTGCTGAGCTCGGATGCTATAGAGAGCGGGATGCCCCCGAAGGCCCCTTCCCCCAAATATGTGCATAACACCGAGGCTTCATCCCAGAAGGACCCCGGTCAAGGAGGGGGGAAGAGATCGTGGAAGTGGTGCCTGGAGGTCAAACTTCTGGGGCCGGAGACATGGGGGAGAAGATTCCCATGGGAGTTGATGGCGGGAGCCATCTTGAATTCGGCTCCGAGCCGGACGCAATTCCGGAGACCAATACGGCTCTGGAATCAAGCAGGCGGCCTCCCTCGGCTAGAGGGGGCGTGCCTGTTCCACCGGCAATCTTTGTCCAGCAAGAGGTGCCGGATGTTTTGTTGGCAGCGCTGAAGAGGGCCTCCATCATCGATGAACACCGTGCCCTGATGTGTGCGGTGATTAAGGAGATTCAGTCTGCTGAGAGTGGACTGAATGAAGCCTGTATCAGCCTTATAAGCGGCTTTGAGGTCTGTTTTATGATATTCGAAGAGTGTCATAGTATGGATAGTAGCCCCTGATACACTGATGGTGCAAGAAAGGACCGGACAGAGGATCAATCTTATGTTCGCAGGAAGACTCACTTGATGACACCTAGCTCTCTTCTTTTATAAGCAGGCGTCTACAGCGGTTGCTGCTTCTCATACTGCGGAGGTCTCCGGACTGAATCAAAGTCTGGAGCGGGCCAAAGAAGAACTTGGCCAGTTGAAAAGGCAGTTGGAAGATAAACAAGGTATGCGCAAGCCTTGTTCGCGTTCAGTGCGAACAAATTTCTAGTATGATAAAATATGTTTCATTATTTGCGCCAGGGGCGATGACCGAAGTCGAGGCTCTGAGGAAGGCTGTTGCCGAGGCCGAGGAAAAGGTAGCCACAGAGCAGGCTCTTCGTGAGAAGGCCAGGGTTAGTGAAGCTGAGCAGGAGCTTCAAGAGTCTGTGAAGAAATGCGAGACCTTGGAGCAGAGTTTAACGGAGAAAGAATCCGAACTCGCCAGGGCTCATCAGGCCACGCGCGATGCCCAAGGGGAAACCCAAGGCGCCCTGCAGGAGATCCAAGAGGCGAGGACGACCGCGGCGGGTAAGGCTTTTTTCCATGTAAAGCAAGTATTTGAGGAGAAAATCATGTTTCTAATTTTGAGTTCGGATTCCTCCAGGGGTATTTGCGGAACTGCCCCGCAGCATATCGGATGCCGCCTAATTCTATCGAGCCGAAGAAGGGAACACTGCGGATAAGCTCTTCTGGTCGCAGTATCTGGCACCGAATTATCCGGTGCCTTTTGCCGACCAACTGAAACAGCTAATAGAACTGCATAGGGCGGCCGAACTAGCCATGAAGGATTTGATTATCCGGCTATGGCCCGCCGAGCCGATTCCAGGCAGCTACTTCGGGCTCGTGAAGCGGCTTGTGAGTGCCTGCCCTCGACTTAACGTCATCAAGCGGTCATTCTATATAGAGGGTGCGCGAATGGCCTTCGCCCGAGCAAAGGTGCACTGGGGGAAGATGGATGCTGAAAAGCTGATGACCGAGGGACCGCCAGAGGGGAAGGAGCACCGCAGGCCCGAATTATATTATGAAAGTGTCCTGAAAGGATCCTGCCTAGCGGCGGAGCAATGCACCAAGGACATTATATTTCCATGAATACAATCATGTTGTCCTTTGTAATGTCGAACAAGGTCATTTCTATTATTTATTGCCTGTTATATAAAACTTTATCCTCCTGCGCGGCCATTTTATATATTAGTCCTGAGAGTTGGCCAGTCGTCGGCTTCTGCCCCCACATAGGAAGTACGGGGGTGTTCGGGATAAACTTGATCACTCTTTATCCCAGTTTTGGGTCCTTCGAAGGAGGTGTTCAGCACAACGAACCAGGAAATCGAACTATAGGTCTTTATCACTCTTACTTAGCTATAGGAGCTTTATAAAAGGAAGGTAGGCGCAGCCCCTAGTGTTCGGAAGACCGCACGAGGGGCTATATAAGCACCTGATCGGAAGAAAAGCCGATCCATCGCATGATGCATTGGTTATGGCATTATGTGGGAGGAATCCTTAAAGATTTTACAACCTCTCGAACAGCTGACCAGCTCTCGCCGCAGTCAGTTTTCGGCTTTCTCTACTGAGGTGCTCATCCAGAAGAACCGGGACACAGTCGCAGTAGTTCTCCTTGTGCCGCCTTAGCCGATATAGCGGAACGTAAGGCAGCAAAACATGGGAGTCGGGCAAACCCAACATTTGACCCAAGACATGATTCGGAGCTGATTCATATAATGCTATAAGTTCGGGGTGTCGAACTTCCATGAAGGTGTTCAGACTTTATTGTCGTATTATGGGTAAAACGAAGCCCCTGGCATATTTAAAGCATATCGCGGTGTACGGATGCCACTTAACAAAAGAATTTCAACAAGAAATAATAGTAGTTGTAGCGTTATATAAATCCACAAGTTGTATTTGAATAGTACATTGATGCGTGTGAGTACAAGTAAAGTGGTAAAAAATAAATATGACTGTGGAACCTGCTAAGACCAGGGAGAAGAAGCTATGTGTGGTTCCAGAGTATAGTCGGATGGTCATCGCGGGGAGTATCTAAGGATTCCCTTGTGCGTTCGAGTTGCTTCCATATCGCTAGTCCTAGTCTGCACAAAGTTGAACATGCAAACAAAATGTAAGAAATGCTTGTGTGCCGTAGAGCGGTTGAGCCACGGTATGTGGCCTGTCCTGGCCTTCGCCGGAGTGTTTAATTGAGCTCTGGACGAGCCGGGCTATCCTGCCGCGAAGTAGTTCGAAGTCCTTTGGCGGTGTCCGGGAGTCGGGTCATCGACTCGAGGCTCGGTTGGAAGGTGCCACTTGTAGCTTCTGCTGTTAAAGCAGCAGTATACTCCTTGGTGCAGAGGGAAAGTTCGGCCTTGCCATTAACCGTGATGACGCCGCGCGGACCGGGCATCTTGAGCTTATGGTAGGCATAATGTGGTACCGCGTTGAATCGAGCAAACGCGGTTCGTCCGAGCAGTGCCTGATAATCACTACGGAAGGGGACGATGTCGAAGATTAACTCTTCGGCACGGTAATTGTTTGGTGATTCGAAGACTACCTCAAGGGGGGTGGAGCCTGTACGACTGGCCTCCACACCTGGTATAATACCTCTAAAGGTGGTTTTAGTGGGCTTGATCACCGAATGATCGATGCCCATCTTGCGCACTGTGTCCTGGTAAAGCAGGTTTAGACTGCTACCTCCGTCCATAAGGACTCGTGTGAGGTGGAACCCGCCAATTATTGGGTCAAGGACGAGTGCGGCTGGATTGCCCTGATCGGTCTTAACCGGACGATCCGTGCGGTTGAAGGTGATCGGCCCTAGTTTATATTGTGAGACGAATGGTTCCGTTAAGTAGCATACCTGGCCAAACGGGCCCGGCCAGCCCGGCCCATCGTAATCATGCCTGGCCCGGCACGGCCCGCTAGGGCACGATTACTATACGGGCCGTGTCGTGCCGGCCCGCGTGCTGCGCCCCCAGGCCCAGGCATGGCCCAGTTAGTAAACGGGCTAGCACGTTGGCCCGTTTAGCATGGTGGGCCGCATATTTTCAGCCTATTATTTGACGCATTGAGCATTTTTAGCCTATTTTTACATGTTGGGCCATATATAGATGTATAAAAAATAAAAATAAACTTAATCGGGCCATGCCGTGCCGGCCTGCGTGCCCAGCCTCCAGGCCCAGGCATGGCCCAGGGCGTACCGCGTGCCGGGCCCGACCCGTTTAGCCCATGCCGTGTCTGGCCCAAGGTGGGCCGTGCCGGCGTGCTCATGGGCCGGCCCAAAAAAACCGGCCCATTTGGCCAGCTATATTAAGTAGACATCCCTAAGGGTGTGCGTCCGGTCCGGGTTGGGGGTGTAGGTGCCGTTTACCACGTTCACCGTTTGGATTTGCGGGGGAAATTTCTTTTGCCCTCCTGTACTCGGTGATCTGGGCTCCTCGTCGCCATCGTCACTTTGAGACCCCTTATCTTTGTTTTTGGCACCTGACCTACCGGCTTGTTTGAAGACCCAACATTCTCTGTTGGTATGATTGGCTAGTGTTCCTGGGGTGCCATGAATTTGGCATGGGCGGTCGAGTATGCGGTCCAGACTGGACGGACCCGAATTGTCATTTTTTGAGTGGCCATTCTGCTGACTGGACTTAGAGCCCTAAATCCGGCATTGACTGCCGTATCTTCGGCGTTTTCACCATTTTTGCGGCACTTGTGTTTGTTGCGTCGGGGTTTGCCGTTGCTATCTCTGGCTTCTGATGTGCCAGGGTTGCTTGTTGTGTTGTTGCTACGGGCCAACCAACTATCTTCGCCCGCGCAAAAGCGGGTCATGAGTGCCATGAGGGCTGCCATGGATTTTGGCTTCTCTTGGCCGAGATGTCGGGCGAGCCACTCGTCACGGATGTTATGTTTAAAGGCCGCTAGGGTTTCGACATCCGGACAGTCGACAATTTGGTTCTTTTTAGTTAGGAACAGAGTCCAGAATTTCCTGGCTGACTCTCCGGGCTGTTGTGTTATGTGACTTAAATCGTCAGCATCCGGTGGTTGCACATAAGTGCCCTGGAAATTGTCCAGTAATGCGTCTGCCAGGTTCTCCCAACTTCCGATGGAGTTTGCCGGCTGATACGTCTCCAACGTATCTATAATTTTTGATTGTTCCATGCTATTATATTATCTATTTTGGATGTTCATGGGCTTTATTATACACTTCTATATTATTTTTGGGACTAGCCTATTAACCCAGAGCCCAGTGCCAGTTTATGTTTTTCCTTGTTTTAGAGTATCGCAAAAAGGAAAATCAAACGGAGTCCAATTGACCTGAAACTTCACGGAACTTATTTTTGCACCAGAAGAAGCCCACGAAGTATCGGAGTTGGACCAGGAGAGTCCCGGGCTGCCCACGAGGGTGGGGGCGCGCCCCCTGCCTCATGGACAGCCCGGAGGTCCACCGACATACTTCTTCCTCCCATATATATGTTGCAAATATGCCCTAGAGGCAATAATAAAATGGTTATTATTATATTTCCTTGTTCATGATAATTGTCTATTGTTCATGCTATAATTGTATTAAGCGGAGACCGTAGTACATGTGTGAATACGTAGACCACAATATGTCCCTAGTAAGCCTCTAGTTGACTAGCTCGTTGATCAATAGATGGTTACGGTTTCCTGACCATGGACATTGGATGTCGTTGATAACGGGATCACACCATTAGGAGAATGATGGACAAGACCCAATCCTAAGCATAGCACAAGATCGTGTAGTTCGTCTGCTAAAGCTTTTCTAATGTCAAGTATCATTTCCTTAGACCATGAGATTGTGCAACTCCCGGATACCGTAGAAATGCTTTAGGTGTGCCAAACGTCACAATGTAACTGGGTGGCTATAAAGGCACACTATGGGTATCTCCGAAAGTGTCTGTTGGGTTGGCACAAATCGAGACTGGGATTTGTCACTCCGTGTGACGGAGAGGTATCTCTGGGCCCACTCGGTAGGACATCATCATAATGAGCTCAATGTGACCAAAGAGTTGATCACGGGATGATGTGTTACGGAACGAGTAAAAGTGACTTGCCGGTAACGAGATTGAACGAGGTATTGGGATACCGATGATCGAATCTCGGGCAAGTAACGTACCGATTGACAAAGGGAATTGTATACAGGATTGATTGAATCCCCGACATCGTGGTTCATATGATGAGATCATCATGGAACATGTGGGAGCCAACATGGGTATCCAGATCCCGTTGTTGGTTATTGGCCAGAGAGTTGTCTCGGTCATGTCTGCATGATTCCCGAACCCGTAGGGTCTACACACTTAAGGTTCGGTGACGCTAGAGTTGTTATGGGAATTAGTGTGCAGTTACCGAATGTTGTTCGGAGTCCCGGATGAGATCTCAGACGTCACGAGGAGTTCCGGAATGTCCGGAGGTAAAGATTTATATATGGGAAGTCCTATTTTGGCCACCGGAAAATGTTCGGGATTTTTCGGTATTGTACCTTGAAGGTTCTAGAAGGTTCCAGAGTGGGGCCTGTTGGGGATCGTAGCAGAAATTTAAAATTTTCTACGCATCACCAAGATCAATCTATGGAGTCATCTAGCAACGAGAGAGAGGGAGTGCATCTTCATACCCTTGAAGATCGCTAAGCGGAAGCGTTCAAGAGAACGAGGTTGATGGAGTCGTACTTGTCGTGATCCAAATCACCGATGATCCTAGCGCCGAACGGACGACACCTCCGCGTTCAACACACGTACGGAGCGGAGACGTCTCCTCCTTCTTGATCCAGCAAGGGGGAGGAGAAGTTGATGGAGATCCAGCAGCACGACGGCGTGGTGGTGGAAGTAGCGGGGTCCTGGCAAGGCTTCGCCAAGCGCAAGCGGGGAGGAAGAGGTGTCACGGGAGGGAGGGAGGCGCCAGGGCTTAGGGTGCTGCTGCCCTCCCTCTCCTCCACAACTCCACTATATATAGGGGCCCTGGGGGGGCGCCGGTCCCTAGAGATCCCATCTAATGGGAGGGGCGGCGGCCTAGGGGTTGGCTTGGCCCCCAAGCCAGGTGGACGCGCCCCCACCCCTTTAGGGTTTCCAACCCTAGGTGCAAGGGAGGCCCAAGGGGGCGCACCAGCCCACCAGGGGCTGGTTTCCATGTCACTTCAGCCCATGGGGCCCTCCGGGACAGGTGGCCCCATTCGGTGGACCCCCGGGACCCTTCCGGTGGTCCCGGTACAATACCGGTGACCCTGAACTCTCCCGGTGGCCGAAACTGGACTTCCTATATATATATATTTACCTCCGGACCATTCTGGAACTCCTCATGACGTACGGGATCTCATCCGGGACTCTGAACAACTTTTGGTTAACCGCATACTAATATCTCTACAACTCTAGCGTCACCGAACCTTAATTGTGTAGACCCTACGGGTTTGGGAGACACGTATACATGACAGAGACAACTCTCCGGCCAATAACCAACAGCGGGATCTGGATACCCATGTTGGCTCCCACATGCTCCATGATGATCTCATCAGATGAACCACGATGTCGAGGATTCAATCAATCCCGTATACAATTCCCTTTGTCTACCGGTATAGTACTTGCCCGAGATTCGATCGTCGGTATCCCAATACCTTGTTCAATCTCGTTACCTGCAAGTCTCTTTACTCGTTCCATAACACATCATCCCATGATCAGCTCCTTGGTCACATTGTGCACATCATGATGATGTCCTACCGAGTGGGCCCAGAGATACCTCCCCATTTACACGGAGTGACAAATCCCAGTCTCGATTCGTGCCAACCCAACAGACACTTTCGGAGATACTCGTAGTGCACCTTTATAGCCACCCGGTTACGTTGTGACGTTTGGTACACCCAAAGCATTCCTACGGTATCCGGGAGTTTCACAATCTCATGGTATAAGGAAGTGATACTTGACATTAGAAAAGCTTTAGCAGACGAACTATACGATCTTGTGCTAGGCTCAGGATTGGGTCTTGTCCATCACATCATTCTCCTAATGATGTGATCCCGTTATCAATGACATCTGTCCATGGTCAGGAAACCATGACCATCTATTGATCACCGAGCTAGTCAACTAGAGGCTTACTAGGGACATGTTGTGGTCTATGTATTCACACATTTATTACGGTTTTCGGTTAATACAATTATAGCATGAACAATAGACAATTATCATGAACAAGGAAATACAATAATAAGCATTTTATTATTGCCTCTAGGGCATATTTCCAACAGTCTCCCACTTGCACTAGAGTCAATAATCTAGTTCACATCACTATGTGATTGCAATGAATCCAACACCCATGGGGTTTGTTCATATCTTGCTTGTGAGAGAGGTTTATTAGTCAATGAGTCTGAACCTTTCAGATCCATGTGTGCTTTACTAATCTCTATGTCATCTTGTAGATGCAGCTACCACGCACTACTTGGAGCTATTCCAAATAACCGTTCTACTATACGAATCTGGTTTAGTACTCAGAGTCATCCGGATTAGTGTCAAAGTTTGCATCGACGTAACCCTTTACGACGAACTCTTTTACCACCTCCATAATCGAGAAAATTCCTTAGTCCACTAGTTACTAAGGATAAGTTCGACCGCTGTCGTGTGATCCATTCCTGGATCAGTCTTGTACCCCTTGACTGACTCATGGCAAGGCACACTTCAGGTGCGGTACACAGCATAGCATACTATAGAGCCTACGTCTAAAGCATAGGGGATGACCTTCGTCCTTTCTCTCTCTTCTGCCGTGGTCAGGTCTTGAGTCTTACTCAATATCCACACCTTGTAACACAGCTAAGAACTCCTTCTTTGCTGATCTATTTTGAACTCCTTCAAAATCTTGTCACGGTACGTATTCATTCGACAGTACTATTAAGCGTTTTTGATCTATCCTTATAGATCTTGATGCTCAATGTTCAAGTAGCTTAATCTAGATTTTTCCATTGAAAAACACTTTTCAAATAACCCTGCATGCTTTCCAGAAATTCTACATCATTTCTGATCAACAATATGTTAACAACATATACTCATCAAAAATTCTATAGTGCCCCCACTCACTTCTTTGGAAATACAAGTTTCTCATAAACTTTGTATAAACCCAAAATATTTGATCATCTCATCAAAGCATACATTCCAACTCCGAGGTGCTGACTCCAGTCCTTAGAAGGATTGCTGGAGCTTTGCATACTTGTCAGCATCTTTCATGATTGACAAAACCTTCTGGTTGTATCACATACAACCTTTCCTCAAGAAAAATGTCAATGAAACAATGTTTTTTACATCCTATCTACAAGATTTCATAAATAATGCAGTAACTGCTAACATAATTCCAACAGACTCTTAGCATTGCTACGAGTGAGAAAGTCTCATCGTAGTCAACTCCTTGAACTTGTCGGGAAACATCTTAATGACAAGTCGAGCTTTCTTAATGGTGACACTTACCATCATTGTCTGTCTTCCTTTTAAAATCCATCTGCACCCAACAGCCTTACGACCATCAAGTGGTTCTTTCAAAGTCCATACTTTCTTTTATACATGGATCCTCTCTCGGATTTTATGGCCTCAAGCCATTCTTCGGAATCTGGGCCCACCATCACTTCTCCATAGCTCGTAGGTTCATTGTTGTCTAGCAACATGACTTCCAAGACAGGATTACGTACCACTCTGAAGTAGTATGCATCCTTGTCGATCTATGAGGTTTGGTAGTGACTTGATCCGAAGTTTCATGATCACTATCATAAGCTTCCACTTCAATTGGTGTAGGTGCCACAGGAACAACTTCCTGTGCCCTGCTACACACTAGTTGAAGTGACGGTTCAATAACCTCATCAAGTCTCCACCATCCTCCCACTCAATTCTTTCGAGAGAAACTTTTCCTCGAGAAAGGACCCGTTTCTAGAAACAATCACTTTTGCTTCCGGATATGAAATAGGAGGTATACCCAACTATTTTTGGGTATTCTATGAAGATGCATTTATCCGCTTTGGGTTCGAGCTTATCAGCCTGAAACTTTTTCACATAAGCATCACAGCCCCAAACTTTTAAGAAACGACAGCTTAGGTTTCTCTAAACCATAGTTCATACGGTGTCGTCTCAACAGAATTGTGTGGTGCCCTATTTAAAGTGAGTGCGGTTGTCTCTAATGCCTAACCCATAAACGATAGTGGTAATTCGATAAGAGACATCATGGTATGCACCATATCCAATAGGGTGCAGTTGTGATGTCCGGACACACCATCACACTATGGTGGTCCAGGTGGTATTAGTTGTGAAACAATTTCCATAATGTCTTAATTGTGTGCCAAACTCGTAACTCAGATATTCATCTCTATGATCATATCATAGATATTTTATCATCTTGTCACGACGATCTTCAACTTCACTCCGAATTACTTAAACCTTTCAATAATTCAGACGTGTGTTTCATCAAGTAAATATACTCAGCATCTACTCAAATCATCTGTGAAGTAAGAACATAACGATATCCACTGCGTGCCTCAGCACTCATTGGACTGCACACATCAAAATGTATTACTTCCAACAAGTTGCTTTCTTGTTCCATCTTACTGAAAACGAGGCCTTTCAGTCATCTTGCCCATGTGGTATTATTTGCATGTCTCAAGTGATTCAAAATCAAGTGAGTCCAAATGACCCATCTGCATGGAGTTTCTTCATGCATATCTACCAATAGACATGGTTCGCATGTCCCAATCTTCTAAAAAACGAGTGAGTCCAAAGATCCATCAACATGGAGCTTCTTCATGCATTTTATACCAACATGACTCAAATGGCAGTGCCACAAGTACGTGGTACTGTTATTACTATCTTATATCTTTTGGCATGAACATGTGTATCACTACGATCGAGATTCAATAAACCATTCATTTTAGGTGCAAGACCATTGAAGGTATTATTCAAATAAACAGAGTAACCATTATTCTCCTTAAATGAATAACCGTGTGGCGATAAACATAATCCAATCATGTCTATGCTCAACGCAAACACCAAATAACAATTATTTTGGTTTAACACCAATCCCGATGGTAGAGGGAGCGTGCGATATTTGATCACATCAACCTTGGAAACACTTCCAACACATATCGTCATCTCACCTTTAGCTAGTCTCCGCAGCCTTTTATTTCGAGTTACTAATGCTTAGCAACCGAACCGGTATTTATTACCCTGGTGCTACTAGGAGTACTAGTAAAGTACACAATAATATGACGTATATCCAAAATACTTCTGTCGACCTTGCCAACCTTCTCATCTACCAAGTATCTAGGGTAGTTCTGCTTCAGTGACCGTTCCCCTCATTATAGAAGCACTTAGTCTCGGGTTTGGTTCAACCTTGGGTTTCTTCACTAGAGCAGCAACTGATTTGCCGTCTCATGAATTATCCCTTCTTTCCCTTGCCCTTCTTGAAACTAGTGGTTTAACCATCAACAATTGATGCTCCTACTTGATTTCTACTTTCGGGGTGTCAAACATCGCGAGTTGCTCAAGGAATCATGTCTATCCCTGATATGTTATAGTTCATCACGAAGCTCCAATAGCTTGGTGGCAGTGACTATGGAGAACCATCACTATCTCATCTGGAAGATTAACTCCCACTCGATTCAAGCGATTGCAGTACTCAGGCAATCTGAGCACATGCTCAATGATTGAGTTTTTCTCCCTTAGTTTGCAGGCTTAAGAAACTTGTCAGAGGTCTCATACCTCTTGACGTGGGCACTAGTCTGAAATTCCAATTTCAGTCTTTGGAACATCTCATATGTTCTGCGACGTTTCAAAAATGTCTTTGGTGCCACAATTCTAAACCGTCAGTATTACGTACTGAACTATCACGTAGTCATCAAAACGTGTATGTTAGATGTTTCCCAACATCTATAGACGATGCTCGAGGTTCAACACACTGAGCGGTGCATTAAGGACATAACCCTTTTATGCAGCAATGAGGACAATCCTCAATTCACGGACCCAGTCCGCATAATTGCTACTGTCAACTCTCAACTAAATTTTCTCTAGGAACATATCTAAAACAGTAGAACCAAAGCGTGAGCTACGACATAATTTGCAAAGACCTTTTGACTATGTTCATGATAATTAAGTTCATCTAATCAAATTATTCAATGAACTCCCACTTAGATAGACATCCCTCTAGTCATCTAAGTGATACATGATCCGAGTCAACTAGGCCGTGTCCGATCATCACGTGAGACGGACTAGTCATCATCGGTGAACATCTTCATGTTGATCGTATCCACTATACGACTCATGTTCGACCTTTTGGTCTTCCGTGTTCCGAGGCCATGTCTGTACATGCTAGGCTCGTCAAGTTAACCTAAGTGTATTGCGTGTGTAAATCTGGCTTACACCCGTTGTATGCGAACGTTAGAACCTATCACACCCGATCATCACGTGGTGCTTCGGAACAACGGACCTTAGCAGCGGTGCACAGTTAGGGGGAACACTTTCTTGAAATTATTGCGAGGGATCATCTTATTTATGCTATCGTCGTTCTAAGCAAATAAGATGTAAACATGACAAACATCACATGCAAATCATAAAGTGACATGATATGGCCAATATCATCTTGTGCCTTTGATCTCCATCTTCGAGGCGCGGCATGAACACCATCGTCACCGGCATGACACCATGATCTCCATCATCATGATCTCCATCATCGTGTCTTCATGAAGTTGCCTCGCCAACTATTACTTCTACTACTATGGCTAACGGTTAGCAATAAAGTAAAGTAATTACATGGCGTTTTCATTGACACGCGTGTCATAAATAAATTTAAGACAACTCCTATGGCTCCTACCGGTTGTCATACTCATCGACATGCAAGCCGTGATTCCTATTACAAGAACATGATCAATCTCATACATCACATATATCATTCATCACATCCTTTTGGCCATATCACATCACATAGCATACCCTGCAAAAACAAGTTAGACGTCCTCTAATTGTTGTTGCATGTTTTACGTGGCTGCTATGGGTTTCTAGCAAGAACATTTCTTACCTACGCAAAACCACAACGGTGATATGGCAATTGCTATTTACCCTTCATAAGGACCCTTTTCATCGAATCCGATCCAACTAAAGTGGGAGAGACAGACACCCGCCAGCTGAAGGAAATATGCCCTAGAGGCAATAATAAAGTTATTATTTATTTCCTTACATCATGATAAATGTTTATTATTCATGCTAGAATTGTATTAACCGGAAACATAATACATGTGTGAATACATAGACCAACAGAGTGTCACTAGTATGCCTCTACTTGACTAGCTCGTTAATCAAAGATGGTTATGTTTCCTAACCATGAACAAGTAGTTGTTATTTGATTAACGAGGTCACATCATTAGTAGAATGATCTGATTGACATGACCCATTCCATAAGCATAGCACCCGATCGTTTAGTATGTTGCTATTGTTTTCTTCATGACTTATACATGTTCCTATAACTATGAGATTATGCAACTCCCGTTTACCGGAGGAACACTTTGGGTACTACCAAACGTCACAACGTAACTGGGTGATTATAAAGGAGTACTACAGGTGTCTCCAATGGTAGATGTTGGGTTGGCGTATTTCGAGATTAGGGTTTGTCACTCCGATTGTCGGAAAGGTATCTCTGGGCCCTCTCGGTAATGCACATCACATAAGCCTTGCAAGCACTGCAACTAATATGTTAGTTGGGAGATGATGTATTACGGAACGAGTAAAGAGACTTGCCGGTAACGAGATTGAACTAGGTATTGGATACCGACGATCGAATCTCGGGCAAGTAACATACCGATGACAAAGGGAACAACGTATGTTGTTATGCGGTCTGACCGATAAAGATCTTCGTAGAATATGTAGGAGCCAATATGGGCATCCAGGTCCCGCTATTGGTTATTGACCGGAGACGTGTCTCGGTCATGTCTACATTGTTCTCGAACCGTAGGGTCCGCACGCTTAACGTTACGATGACAGTTATTATGAGTTTATGCATTTTGATGTACCGAAGGTTGTTCGGAGTCCCGGATGAGATCACGGACATGACGAGGAGTCTCGAAATGGTCGAGACGTAAAGATTGATATATTGGAAGCCTATGTTTGGACATCGGAAGTGTTCCGGGTGAAATCGGGATTTTACCGGAATACCGGGAGGGTTACCGGAACCCCCCGGGAGACTAATGGGCCTATTGGGCCTTAGTGGAAAAAGGAGAAAAAGGGAAAGCCCACAAGCTGGCCGGCGCCCCCCTTCCCAAAGTCCTAGTAGGACTAGGATAGGGGGCCGGCCCCCCTTCTCTCTCTTTTCCCCCCGGGAGTCCTAATAGGATTAGGATTGGGGGGAGGAGTCCTACTCCCGGTGGGAGTAGGACTCCCCTGCGCCTCCTCTCCCTGGCCGGCCGGCTCCCCCTCCTCCAACCTTTATATACGGGGGCAGGGGGCACCCCAAGACACACAACTTGATCCTTGAGATCGTTCCTTAGCCGTGTGCGGTGCCCCCTGCCACCAAATTCCACCTCGATCATACCGTTGTAGTGCTTAGGCGAAGCCCTGCGTCGGTAGTACATCAAGATCGTCACCACGCCGTCGTGCTGACGGAACTCTTCCTCGATGCTTTGCTGGATCGGAGCCCGAGGATCGTCATCGAGCTGAACGTGTGCTAAGAACTCGGAGGTGCCGGAGTAACGGTGCTTGGATCGGTCGGATCGGGAAGAAGACGTACGACTACTTCCTCTACGTTGTGTGATCGCTTCCGCAGTCGGTCTGCGTTGGTACGTAGACAACACTCTCCCCTCTCGTTGCTGTGCATCACCATGATCTTGCGTGTGCGTAGGAAATTTTTTGAAATTACTGCGTTCCCCAACACCAGCCACCTTATGCATGAAGTGCATGTTAGTCGGTGGAACCTGTCTCACGTAAGTGTACGTGTAAGGTCGGTCCGGGCCGCTTCATCCCACAATGCCACCGAATCAAGATAAGACTAGTAACGACAAGAAAATTAAACAAATCATCACCCACGACTACTTTGTGTTCTACTCGTGCATAGAATCTATGCATAGACCTAGCTCATGATGCCACTGTTGGGGATCGTAGCAGAAATTTAAAATTTTCTACGCATCACCAATATCAATCTATGGAGTCATCTAGCAACGAGAGAGAGGGAGTGCATCTTCATACCCTTGAAGATCATTAAGCAGAAGCGTTCAAGAGAATGGGGTTGATGGAGTCGTACTCGTCATGGTCCAAATCACCGATGATCCTAGCGCCGAACGGACGGCACCTCCGCGTTCAACACACGTACGGAGCAGAGATGTCTCCTCCTTCTTGATCCAGCAAGCGGGAGGATAAGTTGATGGAGATCTAGCAGGATGACGGCATGGTGGTGGAAGTAGCGGGATCCCGGCAGGGCTTCGCCAAGCGCAAGCGGGGAGGAAGAGGTGTCACGGGAGGGAGGGAGGCGCCAGGGCTTAGGGTGCTGCTGCCCTCCCTCTCCTCCACTATATATAGGGGCCCTGGGGGGGCGCCGGCCCCTAGAGATCCCATCTAAAGGGAGGGGCGGCGGCCTAGGGGTTGGCTTGGCCCCCAAGCCAGGTGGAGGCGCCCCCACCCCTTTAGGGTTTCCAACCCTAGGCGCAAGGGAGGCCCAAGGGGGGCGCACCAGCCCACCAGGGGCTGGTTCCCATGTCACTTCAGCCCATGGGGCCCTCCGGGACAGGTGGCCCCACCCGGTGGACCCCCAGGATGTTGGCGAACGTAGTAATTTCAAAAAAATTCCTACGCACATGCAAGATCATGGTGATGCATAGCAACGAGAGAGGAGAGTGTTGTCTACATACCCTCGTAGACCGGCAACGGAAGCGTTGACACAACATGGAGGAAGTAGTCGTACGTCTTCCCGATCCGACCGATCCAAGTACCGAACGTACGGCACCTCCGAGTTCTGCACATGCTCAACTCAGTGACGCCCCTCGAGCTCCGATCCAGCAAAACATTGACGGAGAGTTTCGTCAGCACGACGGCATGATGACGGTGATGATGTTCTACCGACGCAGGGCTTCGCCTAAGCACCGCTACGATATGACCGAGGTGGAATATGGTGGAAGGGGGCACCGCACACGGCCAAGGAACGATCACGAAGATCAACTTGTGTGTCATGGGGTGCCCCCTTGCCTCCGTATATAAAGGAGGGAGAGGGGGAGGTGCGGCCGGCCCTAGGGGTGCGCCTGGAGGAGTCCTACTCCAGAGTAGGACTCCCCCTCTTGCCTTGTTGGAAAAGGATGGGGGGAGGGAGAAAGAGGAAAGGGGGGCGCCCCCTTCCTTGTCCTATTTAGACTAGGGGGGAGGGGGCGCGCGGCCTGCCCTGGTCGGCCCTCCTCTTCTCCCTTATGGCCCATGTAGGCCCAATAACCCCCCCCCCCGGGGGGGGGGGGGAGGGTTCCGGTACTACGGTAAAATCCCGATTTCACCCGGAACGTTTCCGATATCCAAATATAGGCTTCCAATATATCAATCTTTATGTCTCGACCATTTTGAGACTTCTCGTCATGTCCGTGATCACATCCGGGACTCCGAACAACCTTCGGTACATCAAAACACAAAAACCCTAATTACGATCGTGACCGAACTTTAAGCGTGCGGACCCTACGGGTTCGAGAACTATGTAGACATGACCGAGACACGTCTCCGGTCAATAACCAATAGCGGAACCTAGATGCTCATATTGGCTCCTACATATTCTACGAAGATCTTTATCGGTCAGACCGCATAACAACATACGTTGTTCCCTTTGTCATCGGTATGTTACTTGCCCGAGATTCGATCGTCGGTATCTTAATACCTAGTTCAATCTCGTGTCCGGCAAGTCTCTTTACTCGTTCCATAATACATCATCCCACAACTAACTTATTAGTTGCAATGCTTGCAAGGCTTGAGTGATGTGCATTACCGAGAGGGCCCAGAGATACCTCTCCGACAATCGGAGTGACAAATCCTAATCTCGAAATACGCCAACCCAACAAGTACCTTCGTAGACACCTGCAGAGCACCTTTATAATCACCCAGTTACGTTGTGACGTTTGGTAGCACACAAAGTGTTCCTCCGGTAAACGGGAGTTGCATAATCTCATAGTCATAGGAACATGTATAAGTTATGAGGAAAGCAATAGCAACAAACTAAACGATCAAGTGCTAAGCTAACGGAATGGGTCAAGTCAATCACATCATTCTCCTAATGATGTGATCCCGTTAATCAAATGACAACTCATGTCTATGGTTAGGAAACATAACCATCTTCGATCAACGAGCTAGTCAAGTAGAGGCATACTAGTGACACTCTGTTTGTCTATGTATTCACACATGTATTATGTTTCCGGTTAATACAATTCTAGCATGAATAATAAACATTTATCATGATATAAGGAAATAAATAATAACTTTATTATTGCCTCTAGGGCATATTTCCTTCAGTCTCCCACTTGCACTAGAGTCAATAATCTAGATTACACAGTAAGATTCTAACACCCATGGAGCCTTGGTGCTGATCATGTTTTGCTCGCGGAAGAGGCTTAGTCAGCGGGTATGCAACATTCAGATCCGTATGTATCTTGCAAATTTCTATGTCTCCCACTTGGACTAAATCCCGAATGGAATTTAAGCGTCTCTTGATGTGCTTGGTTCTCTTGTGAAATCTGGATTCCTTCGCCAAGGCAATTGCACTAGTATTGTCACAAAAGATTTTCATTGGACCCGATGCACTAGGTATGACACCTAGATCGGATATGAACTCCTTCATCCAGACTCGTTCATTTACTGCTTCCGAAGCAGTTATGTACTCTGCTTCACATGTAGATCCTGCCACGACGCTTTGTTTAGAACTGTACCAACTGACAACTCCACCGTTCATTATAAACACATATCCGGTTTGCGATTTAGAATCGTCCGGATTAGCGTCAAAGCTTGCATCAACGTAACCATTTACGATGAGCTCTTTGTCACCTCCATATACGAGAAACATATCCTTAGTCCTTTTGAGGTATTTTAGGATGTTCTTGACCGCTGTCCAGTGATCCACTCCTGGATTACTTTGGTACCTCCCTGCTAGACTTATAGCAAGGCACACATCAGGTCTGGTACACAGCATTGCATACATGGTAGCGCCTATGGCTGAAGCATAGGGAACATCTTTCATTTTCTCTCTATCTTCTGCGGTGGTCGGAAATTGAGTCTTACTCAACTTCACACCTTGTAACACAAGCAAGAACCCTTTCTTTGCTTGATCCATTTTGAACTTCTTCAAAACTTTGTCAAGGTATGTGCTTTGTGAAAGTCCAATTAAGCGTCTTGATCTATCTCTATAGATCTTAATGCCCAATATGTAAGCAGCTTCACCGAGGTCTTTCATTGAAAAACTATTATTCGAGTATCCCTTTATGCTATCCAGAAATTCTATATCATTTCCAATCAATAATATGTCATCCACATATAATATCAGAAATGCTACAGAGCTCCCACTCACTTTCTTGTAAATACAGGCTTCTCCAAAAGTCTGTACAAAACCAAATGCTTTGATCACACTATCAAAGCGTTTATTCCAACTCTGAGAGGCTTGCACCAGTCCATAAATGGATTGCTGGAGCTTGCACACTTTGTTAGCTCCCTTTGGATTGACAAAATGTTCTGGTTGCATCATATACAACCCTTCTTCCAGAAATCCATTCAGGAAGGCAGTTTTGACATCCATTTGCCAAATTTCATAATCATAAAATGCGGCAATTGCTAACATGTGTAACGCCCCGAGACCGTTGTGCCAGGTGTCGTTCAGTTATTCGTTGTCGTCGCCGTGTCATTTGCTTGCGTGTTGCATGTTGTCATATCATCATGTGCATTGCATCATCATGTTTTCAAAACTTGCATCCGTCCCGGCCTCCTCGTTCTCTCCCTTGTCCGTTCTGAGCCCAGACACACTTGCACACGCCCGCGGCATGTCCGAAATAGTATTTTATAAGTGGCCGGAAAATGTTCTCGGATTGGGTTGAAATTTGGTGTGCGGTCTTATTATAGTGTAGACGGACCGCCTGTCAAGTTTCATCGCAATCGGAGTTCGTTTGACGCCCCAACGGATAAATATAGCGGCAATAGTAGCCGCTCAAATCGTCGGACGTTTTCGGTCTCCGGAAATAGTCGCCGGGCCTCCCTCTCTTCTCTCAGCTCGAGACCGTCCACACAGCTCACTACCTACCGCCAGGCCCTACCTAACCTCTCCCGTCAGCCCGCGACCCCCCTCGCGCGCGTCCGAAATTTGCCCCGGACCCGACCCGAGCAGTCGTCACCGTTGTGACCAGATCATCCCCAAACGTCTACAAAACGTCACCGTTTTCTCATATGGTCTCCCTAAGCTTTTATTTCGCGACCGCCCGTTTTAGATCGGAGGGTCCTAATATCCCCTATCCAAAATCTTATTGCTATATATATATATATAAGTGGGTAACCCTAGGAATTAGGGATCCTGTCCCATCCTTCCATCGATCCAATCCATCCCCGCCGCCACTTTCCTTTGTTTCAGTGCCGAGCCAACCGCAAACCAGATCGCAGCCCCCTCCCGCAGATCCGCGGTGCCCCATCCATTCTGGATCGAGGCAACCAGCATCGCCCTGCCTCGACGGCGACCTGCCGAACCAGGTCACGCCATCCTCCTCCTCTTTCTTTTCCTTCTCTTCCTATTTCTTCTTCCCCCCTCGGTCTCTCAGCTCTCCCTCTCTTCTCCGTTGGGCAGGAGCCTCGCCACCAGAGGCCACGCGCTGGCAGCAAGCCCCAACGCTGGCGCCCAGCTCCAAGTCCGCCGCCTGCTGCCGTCGTCCCGGTGAACCACGTCGACCCGCCGCGTCCCGTGCCTGTCGACGCCCCGCCTGCCCCTTCCCTATGCCTGAAGTCAGCCGGCGCCACCATCTTCAGAGACGGGCTCCCTCCGGCCGGATCTGACGCAGTCCCCGCGTCCCCGGCCATCTCCGGTGTTCCCGCGCCTGCAGCTGTGCCAAGACACTGCCGCTGCTCTGCTTGTTGACGAGCAGAGGACGAGGCGCCCGTTCGCCTAGCGCCACTCGTCGCCTTCGCCAAGTCCATACGCCGCCGGAGCCCCGCATTACGCCGAGTCCACCGCTGCTTCCTTCTTCCCCAGCGCTGATGTTCGTGAGGAGACGAGCGCAGCGCCTGCTCCCTTTGACCGCATCGCTCGCACGGGCCGGCTTCGCTCCATGCCAGATCCGCACCGCGCGGCCCGATCGAGCCTCTACTGCGTTGACCCGCTTCACCTCCCCTTGGGCCAGATCCGCACCAAGGCCCAGCGCGCCGCCCCGCCTCGGCCTGCTTCCTCATCCACCGACTGGGCCAGGCCCAGGGTGAGCCGACCCCAGCGCCCTTCCTCTTGTTTTTTAACTCCGGTTGGGCTGCCCAGTGCGCTTCCGCTGTTCAGTTTCGGCCCGTTAGCAGTTTTTTTCCCGTTCTGCGATTTTCCTATTAAACCAGTGCACTGCAGATTTACAGAAAAGTCCCCCTGGTTCGTGCATTTAATATCTCACAAACTGTGCATCGGATTAAAATGAATTATATATGAAAGTTGCTTAGAATTTTGTCTACTTTCATAATATATCACTTTCATCCATGTTTAAAATGATTAAAATGTTGTTTGTATTAATTTGCCCCTATGCCATGTTAAAAATGATTTAATTCATAACTAATTAACCGTAACTCCGATTTTAATAATCTTTATATGTAAATGGGGTAGAATTTTGCCTAGTTTAACATGGTCTACTTGTCTTGCATGTTTAACAACTCTAAAATATGGTTTAGGGCAGAACAGGACCAAATCTAAAATATGCTATGGGGATTTACCGGAAATGTTGTTCGTTGTTTCCGGCCTCATTTAAACTTGCCTAGATAGGTAGTTTTGTTGTGCTTCACCTCTTGCCATGTTAATCAACATTTAATATTGTTGGGTACATAACCGAGAGAGAACTAAATAATTGACGTGGTGTTTCGTCAATATGCAACTCGTTGCATATTGAGCTCCACTTAATTTGTAGGATTGCTTGTGCGTTTTGCCATGCCATGCCTCTTTAAACCGGACATGCATCATACTCGATTGTGCTTCATGCCATGTTGATGTGTTGGTTGTTTACTATGTTGTGTGCTTCTTTTCCGGTGATTGCTTCCTCGGGTTGATTCCGGTAACGTCGAGCTTGTGAGGATCCGTTCAACTACGTCCGCTTGTCTTCTTCATGGGCTCGTTCTTCTTCCTTGCGGGATTTCAGGCAAGATGATCATACCCTCGAAATCACTACTATCTTTGCTATGCTAGTTTGCTCGCTCTTTTGCTATGCCCATGCTACGATGCCTACCACTTGCTTGTCAGCCTCCCAATTTCCATGTTCAGCCTCTAACCCACCAATGTCCTAGCAAACCGTTGATTGGCTATGTTACCGCTTTGCTCAGCCCCCCTTATAGCATTGTTAGTTGTAGGTGAAGATTGAAGTTTGTTCCTTGTTGGAACATGGAGACCGTTCCTTGTTGGAACATTTATTTACTTGTTGGGATATCACTATATATCTTATTTAATTAATGCATCTATATACTTGGTAAAGGGTGGAAGGCTCGGCCTTATGCCTGGTGTTTTGTTCCACTCTTGCTGCCCTAGTTTCCGTCATATCGGTGTTATGTTCCCGGATTTTGCGTCCCTTACGCGGTTGGGCTATAATGGGAACCCCTTGACAGTTCGCCTTAAGTAAAGCTTCTCCAGCAATGCCCAACATTGGTTTTACCATTTGCCACCTAGCCTTTTCTTTCCCTTGGGTTCTGCAGACTCAAGGGTCATCATTATTTTACCCCCCGGGCCAGTGCTCCTCTGAGTGTTGGTCCACCTGTCAGCTGCCGGTGGCCACCAGGGGCAACTCTGGGCTGGCTTGCCCGTACCTAGGACAATCTGAGTGTGCCCTGAGAAAGAGATATGTGCAGCTCCTATCGGGATTTGTCGGCACATTCGGGCGGTGTTGCTGGTTTAGTTTTACCCTGTCGAAATGTCTTGTTGTACTGGGATACCGAGTCTGATTGGAATGTCTCGGGTGGAGGTCTATTCCTTCGTTGACCGTGAGAGCTTGTTATGGGCTAAGTTGGGACACCCTGCAGGGATTTGAACTTTTGAAAGCCGTGCCCGCGGTTATGGGCAGATGGGAATTTGTTAACGTCCGGTTGTAGAAAACCTGAAGTCGACCTTAATTAAAATGAATCAACCGCGTGTGTAACCGTGATGATCTCTTTCCGGCGGAGTCCGGGAAGTGAACACGGTTGTTGGAGTTATGCTTGACGTAGGTAGTCCAGGACCACTTCTTGATCATACTTTTATCGACCGTGCTTTGCCTTCTCTTCTCGCTCTCTTTTGCGAATAGGTTAGCCACCATATATGCTAGACGCTTGCTGCAGCTCCACCTCATACCTTTACCTTACCCATAAGCTTAAATAGTCTTGATCGCGAGGGTGCGAGATTGCTGAGCCCCTGTGGCTCACAGATTACTTCCAAAACCAGCTTGCAGGTGCCGATGAGACCGTGCAGATGACGCAACCAAGCTCAGGAGGAGCTCGATGAAGATCTTGTCCTTTATGTTGTTTCGTTCTAGTTGATCAGTAGTGGAGCCCAGTTGGGGTCGATCGGGGACCTTTGTCGCATTTGGGGTTCTTCTTTTATTTTGGTTCCGTAGTCGGACCATGAGTGTATTTGGTTGATGTAATGCTTTATTCATGTAATTGTGTGAAGTGGCGATTGTAAGCCAACTATGTATCCCTTTCCTTATTATATTACATGGGTTGTGTGAAGATTACCTCACTTGCGACATATGCCTTCAATGCGATTATGCCTCTAAGTCGTGCCTCGACACGTGGGAGATATAGTCGCATCGAGGGTGTTACAAGTTGGTAATCAGAGCCTTCCCCGACCTTAGGAGCCCCCATTGCTTGATCGTTTTTAGCAGCCGAGTTGTGTCTAGAAAAATGTTTTGAGTCATCTAGGAATTATATATCGGAGAGCTTAGGAATTCTTTTTACTTCCCAGTCTCCTCATCGCTCTGGTAAGGCATCCTGACGTAGAGTTTTGACTCTTCTCTTCTCAAATTTCACTAAAAAAAATTTAGGATCACGCGAGTATCTTGGATTTGTTCCGATGGCTTATGATGAGAATACTGTCTTGGTGCCTCCTGTCAGGGGTTTAGTGGAAGTGTCCCGGGGAGTTGAGCTCTGAGGTGTTGTCATCATAATTCTATCGTTGCAATTCTGGTATACTTGAGATATGTGCGCGACATCGAAAATCTCCTTTATGCAGTTCGTTGGTGAGATAACCTCGACGCCACCCAGTACTGGGGCGGGAGTTCGGGAGTATCGCCATAACTTGTATAACGGATGCTTTTCGAAGGTTGAGGTAGATGGTTTCCGAAGGTTTCTTGGTTATGTGTTGAAGGATGGATACAGCTGGATGTAGGTATTGCTAGTTTGGGTGAGATATTATGCTTCCCCTGTATCCCCAACACCTGATTGCATAACCAGAAAATTTCGGGAGTTTCATAGGTGGGAATTCAAGTAGCTCTTAGGATATCTTTCCGACAGATGTATGATATGAAATTGGGGTTCGACGTCTAGTGGTTCGCCTATTCACGGTCGATTTTACAGTGGTCTCGTTGTGTCTTAAAGAGTCCTTGGCTATGCTGACTCGGGGACGCTTCGTATGTCATGTGCACTGCCTTGTACATGATGGTGTTGTACGATCAAGCCGTGTAGGTCCCACCACGAAAACTTCGGACGAAATCTCTATCATATGTTTGTTCCGGCTTATTCTGAAGCCAATCCTTTGTTTTTGTTTGAGTTGTGGTATTCGAGTTGCTTCAATGTCAAGTGTTGATTCCATACCTTTCCCAAGTGGTGTTCTCTTACTCCGATGTGAATACTAATCCCTCTTGACCATCGAGATTGTGTTGTCAATCCTTTTCAACCGGCGTGTTTCTCTTCAAGTGGATCCGATCATTTCAACATCCGCAAGATCAAATATCAGTTTCTTCTCAACGGTGTTTGCTTCATCCGTCTCCAAGTCGCCTTTGTTTTTCCCACCCTCCCTCCCTTGTTTTTCTCCAAGAATTCGGATTTCTTAGTCGAGTATCCATTTATTGATGTGAAGTCTCTCCATTCTTTTCTATCAATATTCTTATCCGGTGATTCTCATGAATATTCTAACGGAGCTTCAAGTTCGTCACTCTTCAATCGTTTTCTTCTCCGGTGGATTCAAATCAAGCTTTCGGTGTTGATCTCATATCCCTTTTTCCTCGTTTCGATGCTTTCTCATGCCGGTGCACCTCATTATCATTCCACTTCTCGCTATTTATTATTCCGGAGTGCTCAAGATATCTCAGATGATTCGTGTTTCCACTCTGCATTCGTTCAAACTCTTTCGAGAATGTTATCTTTTCAAGCCATTTAATTCAATCGGTGCAACCGCTCTTTTAAATCATTTCAACGGTGTTTTCTTTTGAGTGGGCCCTAACCCATAGGTCTTTTCCCAGGATCTTACTTGACTCTTCTTATTTCCGGAGTTATAATCAAATTCTTTTCAAAGTTTGACGTAAGAATGATTATCATCTGTCAAATGTATTTCTCGAAGATCTTTCAAATTCTTTTCATCGTTGGCTCAACCTCTTCGCTTTTGATTCTTCCAGAGTGCCTAAATAATTCATGGTGGTGTTTCTCGTCGTCATTCTCAGATTTTGAAGACCGAAGAAGAGTTTCTCTTTAATCTTACTCCATTCTTTCAAGATTCGTGATGCTAGCTTGTTGCCATCCTCTCAGAATTGTTTTCGATTGTGAGAATCTTTTCACCCATCAGGAGATATTCAGGAGCCTTTTCAGTTTGTTCATCCGAAGCCCATCATCTAAGATTTATTAATTCTCAGCTTTCAGTTGTCATCCTCAAATCTCACCGGTGCATCATTCAATATTGTTTAATCAGCGCGTGATCTCTTCGTTTCAGTTGGGTCTAAATTCTCTCAAGCATCTTCGTTCAATTGCTAATTCTTCCCGGTGTGCCTTCATGTTTTAATCGTTTTTTTCAATTCTACGGTGGTTCTTCCATGGTTCTCTTCCTTATCAATTTATTCGTTGTCAATCCTACGGGTGGTTCAAACAAGACCTTCCCAAGTTTGCGCTATATCTCTCTTAATCCTTTCTACGAGAATAAGTAGTGTGCCAAATCCATGGTTTGTCATCAATTTAATGGATGAAGGACGAGCACAACATAATTCGTATTGTTGTTTCATCCAAATGATTTAATTCCTTATTCCGGAGGCTCATCAAATTCTTGTTTCCATTTGTTCACCTTTCTTTTCCGGAGTCCCAAGCGTTATCGCATTATCTCGTCGCGAAGCTCCATCTAAATCATTGCAAGGCTTCACCTTGTGTTTGCAACTACCATTTCTTTCCGGTTGATCATTCTTTTGTTTAACGGAGTTCTTCATGGAGGTTCTACATGATGGTTCTTCAAGGATTTAATTCCTTCTCCAAGCTTTTCACCAAGATTCTTTTCTAAGAAACTCAAGCTTTCTTCATATTGTAATCCGGAGTGCAATTCTTCCTTCCGTATCAATAGAGGTGGTATTATATCATTCTTGATAATTTGAGTTCATGTTTCATGATTCACATGTTGTCAAAAATGAGGTATTTAAATCCATCAACCTCTTCATTGGAATTATCTTGGGTTATATTTCACCTAAAGCCTTCCCTTAGGATTGTTGTTAATTGTGGTGCTTATAAATGACCCAAGTTCTTCAATTATCCTCCCGGTGAAATAAGTTTCCCGTCTCCTTGTTCTTACCAATCAAATTCTTTTCCCGTGAGTGGCAGGTTTTCATCTCTTAATTTGAGATGTATTCCATAAGACCATATCAACCTTATTCTTTTCGTTATTGGTTTTCCAACAACTCCGTTCAACCCTTCTCCTAGAGATGCCTTTTCAGGCTCTTTTGTAGCAGAAGTTGGCATTGTCTTCTACATTCGCTTGTCTCAATTATCTTTACTCTACTCTTTTGTTCTGGAGGCATTGTCATGTTGCTTTTTTCAACCCATCATATCGTTTTGTCAAAGATCATGTTCTTGTCATGCTTATCCATTTAACCGGAGTGTGGTGCCATTCTGCTCAAGTTCTTTTCGCCTTATCAAGTCTTGCATCCTTTTTCTCAACCGGAGTGTCGTGTTTTCATTTGAATTCACTCATCCTATCAAATTTTGACTCCCTTCTCAACCGGAGTGCTGTCTGAGATCTTTCTTACCCCTTGTTCCATTCTTTCAATAGTTCCGGTGGCAGTGTGTTGTGATTTCATCAACCATCTTCTCATCTTATCAAGACCTTATTCAATTCTTTTTCTTTCCAACCGGAGTGCTGCCCGAATTTTGGTTTTTCCTTGATCCCCTTCCTTAACCGGAGTGTTTTTTTCTATATATATCTTCCCTTCAACCTCAAGGTTTCGCAATGCTCTTTGTCCCTCTTTTCTAACGGGGTGTTTTCGAATTTTTCATCTCCGTTGTATTCTTTTCTCGAGATGGCTTAACCTCTCAAGGTTCTTTGGTTTCACTCGTTTGTCAAAGAAGCAACTTAGTTTTACCTCTTCTTTTTCTCTTCCGTTTGTCCATCCGGTGCCATTCTAGATCTCGGGACGAGATCCTCTCGTAGTGGTGGAGTGTTGTAACGCCCCGAGACCGTTGTGCCAGGTGTCGTTCAGTTATTCGTTGTCGTCGCCGTGTCATTTGCTTGCGTGTTGCATCTTGTCATATCATCATGTGCATTGCATCATCATGTTTTCAAAACTTGCATCCGTCCCGGCCTCCTCGTTCTCTCCCTTGTCCGTTCTGAGCCCAGACACACTTGCACACGCCGACGGCATGTCCGAAATAGTATTTTATAAGTGGCCAGAAAATGTTCTCGGATTGGGTTGAAATTTGGTGTGCGGTCTTATTATAGTGTAGACAGACCGCCTGTCAAGTTTCATTGCAATCGAAGTTCGTTTGACACCCCAACGGACAAATATAGCGGCAATAGTAGCCGGTCAAATCGTCGGACGTTTTCGGTCTCCGGAAATAGTCGCCGGGCCTCCCTCTCTTCTCTCAGCTCGAGACCGTCTACACGGCTCACTACCTACCGCCAGGCCCTACCTAACCTCTCTCGTCAGCCCATGACCCCCCCTCGCGCGCGTCCGAAATTTGCCCCGGACCCGACCCGAGCAGTCGTCACCGTTGTGTCCAGATCATCCCCAAACGTCTACAAAACGTCACCGTTTTCTCATTTGGTCTCCCTAAGCTTTTATTTCGCGACCGCCCGTTTTAGATCGGAGGGTCCTAATAGCCCCTATCCAAAATCTTATTGCTATATATATAAGTGGGCAACCCTAGGAATTAGGGATCCTGTCCCATCCTTCCATCGATCCAATCCATCCCCGCCGCCACTTTCCTTTGTTTCAGTGCCGAGCCAACCGCAAACCAGATCGCAGCCCCCTCCCGCAGATCCGCGGTGCCCCATCCATTCTGGATCAAGGCAATCAGCATCGCCCTGCCTCGACGGCGACCTGCCGAACCAGGTCACGCCATCCTCCTCCTCTTTCTTTTCCTTCTCTTCCTATTTCTTCTTCCCCCCTCGGTCTCTCAGCTCTCCCTCTCTTCTCCGTTGGGCAGGAGCCTCGCCACCGGAGGCCACGCGCTGGCAGCAAGCCCCAACGCTGGCGCCCAGCTCCAAGTCCGCCGCCTGCTGCCGTCGTCCCGGTGAACCACGTCGACTCGCCGCGTCCCGTGCCTATCGACGCCCCGCCTGTCCCTTCCCTATGCCTGAAGTCAGCCGGTGCCACCATCTTCAGAGACGGGCTCCCTCCGGCCGGATCTGACACAGTCCCCGCGTCCCCGGCCATCTCCAGTGTTCCCGCGCCTGCAGCTGTGCCAAGACACTGCCGCTGCTCTGCTTGCTGACAAGCAGAGGACGAGGCGCCCGTTCGCCTAGCGCCACTCGTCGCCTTCGCCAAGTCCATACGCCGCCGGAGCCACGCATTACGCCGAGTCCACCGCTGCTTCCTTCTTCCCCACCGCTGATGTTCGTGAGGAGACGAGCGCAGCGCCTGCTCCCGTTGACCGCATCGCTTGCACGGGCCGGCTTCGCTCCATGCCAGATCCGCACCGCGCGGCCCGATCGAGCCTCTGCTGCGTTGACCCGCTTCACCTCCCCTTGGGCCAGATCCGCGCCAAGGCCCAGCGCGCCGCCCCGCCTCGGCCTGCTTCCTCATCCACCGACTGGGCCAGGCCCAGGGTGAGCCGACCCCCAGCGCCCTTCCTCTTGTTTTTTTAACTCCTGTTGGGCTGCCCAGTGCGCTTCCGCTGTTCAGTTTCGGCCCGTTAGCAGTTTTTTCCCGTTCTGCGATTTTCCTATTAAACCAGTGCACTACAGATTTACAGAAAAGTCCCCCTGGTTCATGCATTTAATATCTCACAAACTGTGCATCGGATTAAAATGAATTATATATGAAAGTTTCTTAGAATTTTGTCTAGTTTCATAATATATCACTTTCATCCATGTTTAAAATGATTAATATGTTGTTTGCATTAATTTGCCCCTATGGCATGTTAAAAATTATTTAATTCATAACTAATTAACCGTAACTCCGATTTTAATAATCTTTATATGTAAATGGGGTAGAATTTTGCCTAGTTTAACATGGTCTACTTGTCTTGCATTTTTAACAACTCTAAAATATGGTTTAGGGCAGAACAGGACCAAATCTAAAATATGCTATGGGGATTTACCGGAAATGTTGTTCGTTGTTTCCGGCCTCATTTAAACTTGCCTAGATAGGTAGTTTTGTTGTGCTTCACCTCTTGCCATGTTAATCAACATTTAATATTGTTGGGTACATAACCGAGAGAGAACTAAATAATTGACGTGGTGTTTCGTCAATATGCAACTCGTTGCATATTGAGCTCCACTTAATTTGTAGGATTGCTTGTGCGTTTTGCCATGCCATGCCTCTTTAAACCGGACATGCATCATACTCGATTGTGCATCATGCCATGTTGATGTGTTGGTTGTTTACTATGTTGTGTGCTTCTTTTCCGGTGATTGCTTCCTCGGGTTGATTCCGGTAACGTCGAGCTTGTGAGGATCCGTTCAACTACGTCCGCTTGTCTTCTTCATGGGCTCGTTCTTCTTCCTTGCGGGATTTCAGGCAAGATGATCATACCCTCGAAATCACTACTATCTTTGCTATGCTAGTTTGCTCGCTCTTTTGCTATGCCCATGCTACGATGCCTACCACTTGCTTGTCAGCCTCCCAATTGCCATGTTCAGCCTCTAACCCACCAATGTCCTAGCAAACCGTTGATTGGCTATGTTACCGCTTTGCTCAGCCCCCCTTATAGCATTGTTAGTTGCAGGTGAAGATTGAAGTTTGTTCCTTGTTGGAACATGGAGACCGTTCCTTGTTGGAACATTTATTTACTTGTTGGGATATCACTATATATCTTATTTAATTAATGCATCTCTATACTTGGTAAAGGGTGGAAGGCTCGGCCTTATGCCTGGTGTTTTGTTCCACTCTTGCTGCCCTAGTTTCCGTCATATCGGTGTTATGTTCCCGGATTTTGCGTCCCTTACGCGGTTGGGCTATAATGGGAACCCCTTGACAGTTCGCCTTAAGTAAAGCTTCTCCAGCAATGCCCAACATTGGTTTTACCATTTGCCACCTAGCCTTTTCTTTCCCTTGGGTTCTGCAGACTCAAGGGTCATCATTATTTTACCCCCCGGGCCAGTGCTCCTCTGAGTGTTGGTCCACCTGTCAGCTGCCGGTGGCCACCAGGGGCAACTCTGGGCTGGCTTGCCCGTACCTAGGACAATCTGAGTGTGCCCTGAGAAAGAGATATGTGCAGCTCCTATCGGGATTTGTCAGCACATTCGGGCGGTGTTGCTGGTTTAGTTTTACCCTGTCGAAATGTCTTGTTGTACTGGGATACCGAGTCTGATCGGAATGTCTCGGGTGGAGGTCTATTCCTTCGTTGACCGTGAGAGCTTGTTATGGGCTAAGTTGGGACACCCTGCAGGGATTTGAACTTTCGAAAGCCATGCCCGCGGTTATGGGCAGATGGGAATTTGTTAACGTCTGGTTGTAGAAAACCTGAAGTCGACCTTAATTAAAATGAATCAACTGCGTGTGTAACCGTGATGGTCTCTTTCCGGCGGAGTCCGGGAAGTGAACACGGTTGTTGGAGTTATGCTTGACGTAGGTAGTCCAGGACCACTTCTTGATCATACTTTTATCGACCGTGCTTTGCCTTCTCTTCTCGCTCTCTTTTGCGAATAGGTTAGCCACCATATATGCTAGACGCTTGCTGCAGCTCCACCTCATACCTTTACCTTACCCATAAGCTTAAATAGTCTTGATCGCGAGGGTGCGAGATTGCTGAGCCCCTGTGGCTCATAGATTACTTCCAAAACCAGCTTGCAGGTGCCGATGAGACCGTGCAGATGACGCAACCAAGCTCAGGAGGAGCTCGATGAAGATCTTGTCCTTTATGTTGTTTCGTTCTAGTTGATCAGTAGTGGAGCCCAGTTGGGGTCGATCGGGGACCTTTGTCGCATTTGGGGTTCTTCTTTTATTTTGGTTCCGTAGTCGGACCATGAGTGTATTTGGTTGATGTAATGCTTTATTCATGTAATTGTGTGAAGTGGCGATTGTAAGCCAACTATGTATCCCTTTCCTTATTATATTACATGGGTTGTGTGAAGATTACCTCACTTGCGACATATGCCTTCAATGCGATTATGCCTCTAAGTCGTGCCTCGACACGTGGGAGATATAGTCGCATCGAGGGTGTTACAACATGATTCGGACAGACTTAAGCATCGCTACGGGTGAGAAGGTCTCATCATAGTCAATCCCTTGAACTTGTCGAAAACCTTTCGCAACAAGTCGAGCTTTGTAGACAGTAACATTACCGTCAGCGTCAGTCTTCTTCTTGGAGATCCGTTTATTCTCAATTGCTTGCCGATCAACGGGCAAGTCAACCAAAGTCCACACTTTGTTCTCATACATGGATCCCATCTCAGATTTCATGGCTTCTAGCCACTTTGCGGAATCTGGGCTCACCATCGCTTCTTCATAGTTCGTAGGTTCATCTTGATCTAGTAGCATGACTTCCAGAACAGGATTACCGTACCACTCTGGTGCGGATCTTACTCTGGTTGATCTACGAGGTTCGGTAGTAACTTGATCTGAAGTTTCATGATCATTATCATTAGCTTCCTCACTAATTGGTGTAGGTGTCACAGAAACCGGTTTCTGTGATGTACTACTTTCCAATAAGGGAGCAGGTACAGTTACCTCATCAAGTTCTACTTTTCTCCCACTCACTTCTTTCGAGAGAAACTCCTTCTCTAGAAAGGATCCATTCTTAGTAACGAAAGTCTTGCCTTCGGATCTATGATAGAAGGTGTACCCAACAGTTTCCTTTGGGTATCCTATGAAGACACATTTCTCCGATTTGGGTTCGAGCTTATCAGGTTGAAGCTTTTTCACATAAGCATCGCAGCCCCAAACTTTCAGAAACGACAACTTTGGTTTCTTGCCAAACCACAGTTCATAAGGTGCCGTCTCAATGGATTTCGATGGTGCCCTATTTAACGTGAATGCAGTCGTCTCTAAAGCATAACCCCAAAATGATAGCGGTAAATCTGTAAGAGACATCATAGATCGCACCATATCTAGTAAAGTAAGATTTCGACGTTCGGACACACCATTACGCTGTTGTGTTCCGGGTGGCGTGAGTTGCGAAACTATTCTGCATTGTTTGAAATGTAGAACAAACTCGTAACTCAAATATTCTCCTCCATGATCAGATCGTAGAAACTTTATTTTCTTGTTACGATGATTTTCAACTTCACTCTGAAATTCTTTGAACTTTTCAAATGTTTCAGACTTATGTTTCATTAAGTAGATATACCCATATCTGCTTAAATCATCTGTGAAGGTGAGAAAATAACGATATCCGCCACGAGCCTCAATATTCATCGGACCACATACATCTGCATGTATGATTTCCAACAAATCCGTTGCTCTCTCCATAGTACCGGAGAACGGCGTTTTAGTCATCTTGCTCATGAGGCACGGTTCGCAAGTACCAAGTGATTCATAATCAAGTGATTCCAAAAGTCCATCAGTATGGAGTTTCTTCATGTGCTTTACACCGATATGACCTAAATGGCAGTGCCACAAACAAGTTGCACTATCATTATCAACTCTGCATCTTTTGGCTTCAACATTATGAATATCACTATTATCGAGATTCATCAAAAATAGACCACTCTTCAAGGGTGCATGACCATAAAAGATATTACTCATATAAATAGAACAACCATTATTCTCTGATTTAAATGAATAACCGTCTCACAACAAACAAGATCCAAATATAATGTTCATGCTCAACGCTGGCACCAAATAACAATTATTTAGGTCTAAAACTAATCCCAAAGGTAGATGTAGAGGTAGCGTGCCGACTGCGATCACATCGACTTTGGAACCATTTCCCACACGCATCGTCACCTCGTCCTTTGCCAGTGTTCGCTTAATCTGTAGTCCCTGTTTCGAGTTGCAAATGTTAGCAACAGAACCAGTATCAAATACCCAGGTGCTACTGCGAGCTCTAGTAAGGTACACATCAATAACATGTATATCACATATACCTTTGTTCACTTTGCCATCCTTCTTATCAGCCAAATACTTGGGGCAGTTCCGCTTCCGGTGTCCAGTCTGCTTGCAGTAGAAGCACTCAGTTTCAGGCTTAGGTCCAGATTTGGGTTTCTTCTCCTGAGGAGCAACTTGCTTACTGTTCTTCTTGAAGTTCCCCTTCTTCTCTTTGCCTTTTTTCTTGAAACTGGCGGTCTTGTTGACCATCAACACTTGATGCTCCTTCTTGATTTCTACCTCCGCAGCCTTTAGCATTGCGAAGAGCTCGGGAATTGTCTTATCTATCCCTTGCATGTTATAGTTCATCACGAAGCTCTTGTAGCTTGGTGGCAGTGATTGAAGAACTCTGTCAATGACACTATCAACCGGAAGATTAACCCCCAGTTGAGTCAAGTGATTATGATACCCAGACATTTTGAGTATATGTTCACTCACAGAACTATTCTCCTCCATATTGCAGCTATAGAATTTATTAGAGACTTCATATCTCTCAATCCGGGCATTTGCTTGAAATATTAACTTCAACTCCTGGAACATCTCATATGCTCCATGACGTTCAAAACATCGTTGAAGTCCCGATTCTAAGCCGTAAAGCATGGCACACTGAACTATCGAGTAGTCATCAGCTTTGCTCTGCCAGACGTCCATAACATCTGGTGTTGCTCCAGCAGCAGGCCTGGCACCTAGCGGTGCTTCCAAGACGTAATTCTTCTGTGCAGCAATGAGGATAATCCTCAAGTTACGGACCTAGTCCGTGTAATTGCTACCATCGTCTTTCAACTTTGCTTTCTCAAGGAACGCATTAAAATTCAACGGAACAACAACACGGGCCATCTATCTACAAATAAACATAGACAAGCAAGATACTATCAGGTACTAAGTTCATGATAAATTTAAGTTCAATTAATCATATTACTTAAGAACTCCCACTTAGAAAGACATCCCTCTAATCTTCTAAGTGATCACATGATCCAAATCAACTAAACCATAACCGATCATCACGTGAAATGGAGTAGCTTTCAATGGTGAACATCAATATGTTGATCATATCTACTATATGATTCACGGTCGACCTTTCGGTCTCAGTGTTCCGAGGCCATATCTGCATATGCTAGGCTCGTCAAGTTTAACCTGAGTATTCTGCGTGTGCAAAACTGGCTTGCACCCGTTGTAGATGGACGTAGAGCTTATCACACCCGATCATCATGTGGTGTCTGGGCACGACGAACTTTGGCAATAGTGCATACTCAGGGAGAACACTTTTATCTTGAAATTTAGTGAGAGATCATCTTATAATGCTACCATCAATCAAAGCAAGATAAGATGCATAAAAGATAAACATCACATGCAATCAATATAAGTGATATGATATGGCCATCATCATCTTGTGCTTGTGATCTCCATCTCCGAAGCACCGTCATGATCACCATCATCACCGGCGTGACACCTTGATCACCATCGTAGCATCGTTGTCATCTCGCCAATCTTATGCTTCCACGACTATCACTACCGCTTAGTGATAAAGTAAAGCATTACAGCGCAATTGCATTGCATACAATAAAGCGACAACCATATGGCTCCTGCCAGTTGCCGATTACTCGGTTACAAAACATGATCATATCATACAATAAAATTTAGCATCATGTCTTGACCATATCACATCACAACATGCCCTGCAAAGACAAGTTAGACGTCCTCTACTTTGTTGTTGCAAGTTTTACGTGGCTGCTATGGGCTTAGAAAGAACCGTTCTTACCTACGCATCAAAACCACAACGATAGTTTGTCAAGTTGGTGCTGTTTTAACCTTCGCAAGGACCGGGCGTAGCCACACTCGGTTCAACTAAAGTTGGAGAAACTGACACCCGCCAGCCACCTGTGTGCAAAGCATGTCGGTAGAACCAGTCTCACGTAAGCGTACGTGTAATATCGGTCCGGGCCGCTTCATTCAACAATACCGCCGAACCAAAGTATGACATGCTGGTAAGCAGTATGACTTATATCGCCCACAACTCACTTGTGTTCTACTCGTGCAAATAACATCAACGCATAAAGCCTGGCTCGGATGCCACTGTTGGGGAACGTAGTAATTTCAAAAAAATTCATACGCACACGCAAGATCATGATGATGCATAGCAACAAGAGGGGAGAGTGTTGTCTACGTATCCTCATAGACCGGCAACGGAAGCGTTGACACAACGTAGAGGAAGTAGTCGTACGTCTTCCCGATCCGACCGATCCAAGTACCGAACGTACGGCACCTCCGAGTTCTGCACACGTTCAACTCGGTGACGTCCCTCGAGCTCCAATCCAGCAAAATGTCGAGGGAGAGTTTCGTCAGCACGATGGCGTGATGATGGTGATGATGTTCTACCAACGCAGGGCTTTGCCTAAGCACCACTACGATATGACCGAGGTGGAATATGGTGGAAGGGGGCACCGCACACGGCTAAGGAACGATCACGAAGATCAACTTGTGTGTCATGGGGTGCCCCCTTGCCTCCATATATAAAGGAGGGAGAGGGGGAGGTGCGGCCGGCCCTAGGGGTGCGCCTGGAGGAGTCCTAGTCCCACCGGGAGTAGGACTCCCCCCTCTTGCCTTGTTGGAAAAGGAAGGGGGAAGGGAGAAAGAGGAAAGGGGGGCGCCGCCCCCCCTTCCTTGTCCTATTCAGACTAGGCGGGAGGGGGCGCGCGACCTGCCCTGGCCGGCCCTCCTCTTCTCCCTTATGGCCCATGTAGGCCCAATAACCCCCGGGGGGGTTCCGGTAACCCCCCGGTACTCCAGTAAAATCCCGATTTCACCCGGAATGTTTCCGATATCCAAATATAGGCTTCCAATATATCAATCTTTATGTCTCGACCATTTTGAGACTCCTCGTTATGTCCGTGATCACATCCGGGACTCCGAACAACCTTCAGTACATCAAAACACAAAAACCCTAATTACAATCATCACCGAACTTTAAGCGTGCGGACCCTACGGGTTCGAGAACTATGTAGACATGACCGAGACACGTCTCCGGTCAATAAACAATAGCGGAACCTGGATGCTCATATTGGCTCCTACATATTCTACGAAGATCTTTATCAGTCAGACCGCATAACAACATACGTTGTTCCCTTTGTCATTGGTATGTTACTTGCCCGAGATTCGATCGTCGGTATCTTAATACCTAGTTCAATCTCGTTACCGGCAAGTCTCTTTACTCGTTTCGTAATACATCATCCCGCAACTAACTTATTAGTTGCAATGCTTGCAAGGCTTGAGTGATGTGCATTACCGAGAGGGCCCAGAGATACCTCTCCGACAATCGGAGTGACAAATCCTAATCTCGAAATACGCCAACCCAACAAGTACCTTCAGAGACACTTGTAGAGCACCTTTATAATCACCCAGTTATGTTGTGATGTTTGGTAGCACACAAAGTGTTCCTCCGGTAAACGGGAGTTGCATAATCTCATAGTCATAGGAACATGTATAAGTTATGAAGAAAGCAATAGCAACAAACTAAACGATCAAGTGCTAAGCTAACGGAATGGGTCAAGTCAATCACATCATTCTCCTAATGATGTGATCCCGTTAATCAAATGACAACTCATGTCTATGGTTAGGAAACATAACCATCTTCGATCAAGGAGCTAGTCAAGTAGAGGCATACTAGTGACACTCTGTTTGTCTATGTATTCACACATGTATTATATTTCCGGTTAATACAATTCTAGAATGAATAATAAACATTTATCATGATATAAGGAAATAAATAATAACTTTATTATTGCCTCTAGAGCATATTTCCTCCACGGGACCCTTCCGGTGGTCCCGGTACAATACCGGTGACCCCGAAACTCTCCCGGTGGCCGAAACTGGACTTCATATATATATATGTCTTTACCTCTGGACCATCCCGGAACTCCTCGTGACGTCCGGGATCTCATCCGGGACTCCGAACAACTTTCGGTTAACCGCATACTAATATCTCTACAACTCTAGCGTCACCGAACCTTAAGTGTGTAGACCCTACGGGTTCGGGAGACGCGTAGACATGACAGAGACAACTCTTCGGCCAATAACCAACAACGGGATCTGGATACCCTTGTTGGCTCCCACATGCTCCATGATGATCTCATCGGATGAACCACGATGTCGAGGATTCAATCAATCCCGTATACAATTCCCTTTGTCTACCGGTATAGTACTTGCCCGAGATTCGATCGTCGGTATCCCGATACATTGTTCAATCTCGTTACCGGCAAGTCTCTTTACTCGTTCCATAACACATCATCCCGTGATCAACTCCTTGGTCACATTGTGCACATTATGATGATGTCCTACCGAGTGGGCCCAGAGATACCTCACCGTTTACACGGAGTGACAAATCCCAGTCTCAATTCGTGCCAACCCAACAGACACTTTCGGAGATACCCATAGTGCACCTTTATAGCCACCCAGTTACGTTGTGACGTTTGGTACACCCAAAGCATTCCTACGATATCCGGGAGTTTCACAATCTCATGATCTAAGGAAGTGATACTTGACATTAGAAAAGCTTTAGCAGACGAACTATACGATCTTATGCTAGGCTTAGGATTGGGTCTTGTCCATCACATCATTCTCCTAATGATGTGATCCCGTTATCAATGACATCCAATGTCCATGGTCAGGAAACCATGACCATCTATTGATCACCGAGCTAGTCAACTAGAGGCTTACTAGGGACATGTTGTGGTCTATGTATTCACACATGTATTACGGTTTCCGGTTAATACAATTATAGCATGAACAATAGACAATTATCATGAACAAGGAAATGCAATATAACCAGTTTATTATTGCCTCTAGGGCATATTTCCAATAGGGCCCACCTGCATGGGGGGACCCACATGAACATGGGTAGTGGGGGGCAAGGCCCCACACCCCTGGTCAAGGCGCACCAAGATCCCCCCTTAGAAGGAATAAGATCAAGATCCCTAAAAAAGGGGGATAACAATCGATGGGGAAGGGAAATGATGGGATTTCTTTCCCCCACCTTTGCCAACGCCCCAATGGACTTGGAGGGCAAGAAACCAGCCCCCTCCACCCCTATATATATTGGGGAGGCGCATGGGAGCCGCATCCCTTCCCCTGACGCAGCCCTCTCCCTCCCCAACACCTCCTCCTCCTCGGTAGTGCTTGGCGAAGCCCTGCCAGAGAACTGCAAGCTCCACCACCACGCCGTCGTGCTGCCGGAGCTCTCCCTCAACTTCTCGTCTCCCCTTGTTGGATCAAGAAGGAGGAGACATCCCCGGGCTGTACATGTGTTGAACACGGAGGCGCCGTTGTTCGGCGCTTAGATCGGAATGAACCGCAATCTGAATCGCTGCGAGTACGACTCCTTCATCCGCGTTCTTGTAATGCTTCCGCATCACGATCTTCAAGGGTATGAAGATGCACTCCCCTCTCTCTCGTTGCTAGTCTCTCCATAGATTGATCTTGGTGATGCGTAGAAAATTTTAATTTCTGCAACGATCCCCAACAGTGGCATCAAGAGCTAGGTCTATGCGTAGTTTCTATGCACGAGTAGAACACAAGTTGTTGTGGGCGTCGATTTTGCCAATTTACTTGCCGTTACTAGTCTAATCTTGATTCGGCGACATCGTGGGATGAAGCCGCCCGGACGGACCTTACACGTACGCTTGCGTGAGACAGGTTCCACCGACTGACATGCACTAGTTGCATAAGGTGGCTAGCGGGTGTCTGTCTCTCCCACTTTAGTCGGATCGAATTCTATGAAAATGGTCCTTATGAAGGGTAAATAGAAATTGGCAGATCACATTGTGGTTTTGGTGTAGGTAAGAAAAGTTATTGCTAGAAACCTATAGCAGCCATGTAAAAACTTGCAACAACAATTAGAGGACGTCTAACTTGTTCTTGCAGCATATGACGCACCACTAGGAAAAGGCCTACTAGTGGCGCACCAGTTTTGCCTACTAATGGCGCACTACTGGTGCGCCACTAGTACCACGCCACTAGTATTTTTTTACTAATGGCGCACCACTGGTGCGCCATTAGTATAGGCCACCATGCGCCATTAGTATCTGACATACTAATGGCGCACTGTGGGGTGATGTGCCATTAGTATGAATATTAGGGTTTTTTTTACTTTTCTGAATTTCGCACAGGTTACAAAATATATTATTGGACAGAATATAGACAGCACCCCACAGCAAGAGCAGATTCATCGAATACAATAGAAGATTAATCTCCGAATACAATTCATCATATTAGTCTCTGAATTCAAAAGACCGAACAAAGATAGAACATTACAAGTCCCGAGACCGCGAGTAGCAAGTTTGTCGGAAGTAATACTAAGATAGAACATTACAAGTCTTGAACCAACCCTACTTAATTGTTCTTAGCACATGATCATCAGTATTAGGCAGGACCTAAATACCCTATTTAAGGTAAAATAGCATAAAAAAATATAGACCCTGACTCTCCATTATGGAGAATGGAGATCATCCTGTCTCGAATTCTTGCGCTTTGCTTCCTTTTGCTTCCAAGAACCTCCTTACGACTGTCCATACATTTTTTCCATCCTTTGATTTTCATGTCTCCACTTCTTTTAGAAATCTCGTATGGACAGTTGAGATTCGTAGGATGACCTGGCTATATGTTCAAAACATTAAGACTACCTTTCTGATACATCAAATGAGGCACACAATTCTCTGGGATTATCTGTTGAAAACCATAGTAATAACTTCATAGTTAGCAATGATGTACTAGTTTTAGAAGTATGCAAAAGATGCACGGATGTCGTAATAGTAAAAATCTTACCAGGGTATCTCCATGGTAGTTACCATAGTTGAACACATGCACTAGTGGCACGTATTTACCATAATGTTGAGGAGTTTGATTGTGGATATTGTAATTCTCAATGTCAGTACAAAATCCGACCAAATGATTTTTCTCCTTGTAAGTTGTTAATTCGGAGCCATCGGTGTAGTGGGTTTTGTCTACCATCTCCCGCACATTCTTTGAACAATAAAAATAAGGTGTCAATGGAAATAAGCTGTCAACTATTTTGAAATAAAGAATATAAATTAGCTAATAACTATGTTTGAGAAACTCACATAGCGGTAGAACTGGAGGCGTATCAACAAGGACCCAAATGTCCATATTGTCTTGGTCGATGTCAGGATTACCAAGATCCATGGTGATAAGCATACCCTCATCAAAACCATACATCTTGCAAAATGCTTCCCAATTTTTGCAACCAAAATGGGTTACGCTCTTCGAATTATATAGATTTACTTCAAAGTCCACATCGTGATGAGTCCTTAGGTGAATTTTCTTTGTTTCAGAAATTTCATGGTCTTCAAAATCCATCCTCTCCAAGACATAGCGTCTTGCATGGCATGGGATAAGCTATACTCGAATTGTAAAAGATGAAAATTACACGTTGAAATAGTTGAAGTCATGCTTACTTATGAAAATAACACTTGTCGTCGTTGTGTACCGTTTCAACTTCGAAGGTCTCCTCGAGCTTAATGCTGAAGCGCCGATCATCGTCCAAGTGAGGCATGTCGCACAGAGCTCGATCATCGTGGCACCAGTCGCACTCCCCCGGGAGACTTTCGTCGTCCGATGATGATGACGACATATCCTACGTTCATAATTCAAAAGTACATCATTTAGGGTTTGTCGACACCGAGGCATCCTAAAAGCTAAGCTTTTATTATTTAGGGTTTGTCGATGCCGAGGCACCCTAAAAGCCTAAGCTTTCATCATTTAGGTTCTTATCGACACCGAGGCATCCTAAAAGCCAAGGTTTTATCATTTAGGGTTTGTCAACGCCGAGGCACCCTAAAAGCCTAAGCTTTCATCATTTAGGTTCTTATCGACACCGAGGCACCCTAAAACCTATGGTTTAATGCAGCAAGAATAAAGGGGCAGTTGATCCTACTTAATTAAGTACTAAGATACCCCGGCCCATGCATTAGTCGCAAGTACCCCATATGTCCTATTTTTAGCAAAGTCATGCTAAAATTCACGGAAAATTTCAGCATGACCTTTGCTGAAAATAGGACATATGGAGTACCCGAATTTACCGGAACGGAAGTTAATCGCCATTCCAGCAAACTCAAGGGCCTCTCGGGGTACCTGCAAAATCATTATCCCCGCGTAATGAAGTCGCCAATGGGTCATTTCAGAAGATCACAAGTAGCATCATCACAAGTACAACATCATCACAAGTAGCATCATCAGAAGATCACAAGTAACACACTTTGGTCTTCTAGTTACAAAACAAAACTGACATAATTCTAGATGTCATAATCAGATCAAAATTTCAAACCACACACTTACTTTCAACTATAAACAAAACTGACTTGCTATTAATGAATAGTGGCTAAAGATATATAAAACTCCATTGCAAATGTGCCATGTCAATAAAACAACTCATGGAGGTAACTACTAGTAGCATGTCATTATCATGGCAGTCCACTATATATTTTTATGACAAAATACATCATTATCAGGGCACATTATGGCCATTTTCTTACATGATGCTAACTGTACCTAACTGAATTTTTTGACAGTAGGGCACATTATGGCCATTAGAAGGTTATCCACCTTTGTGAAATTCTGAAGATGCCAAACTGCAGTCACCTCAAATCTGTCCTTTGTAAGGTTGACAAAGCAGAATGGCATTACCTCAAACATCATTCGAGAAGCTTGAGGAGGGGTGGTAGTGGAGAGGAGGAACTAATCTGGGACGGCAGTGGAGAGGGCGGCGAGGAGGAGGGGTGGTGACCTTCACGGAGGATCTCTCAACCTCTTTGGAGGAGGGGACCTGCTTCCGAAAGCAAGAAAAACACAATTAATGTGGCTGGCGATCTTACTGCCCAAAATCCACACATGGAGGCTGCTGAATTGAAGATAAAATACAGTTAACAGGAGGCAGACAAGGAGGAGGACTTACCCTTGTCGTTGTCGATGAGCGGCGCCTCCGGGTCACGCCGCTGTCGGGGCGGGGGGCGCAGGGCGCGGGGACGTGATCGGCGGAGGGGGAAGGTCCGTAGCCCAGCGTCAGCGGCGGCGGCGCCGCCGTCGTTCACCAAGACGGAGGGGGTAGCGGGGCAGGACCCGACCGAGACGCTGACGAGGGAGTCGGAGGGGGAGGAGAGCAGGTCGGAGCGTAGCATCGGCGGCCAAAAGGGGGAGGGCAGGCGGCGTCGGTGGCCAAAACCCTAACGTCGGCGGCGAAATTGAGGAGGGCGGCGGCGGGTGGGGCACGAGGCCGAAGGCGACGGACGGGCGGAGGAGGAGGGGGGCTTATGGGCGGAGGAGACCGGGCGGCGACGCAGTGGGTGGGGCGGCAGCGCAGTGGGTCGGTGGCGTGGCCGAGACGACGAGGCGGCGCGCGGGGGTCGTCGGAGCGGCCGGGTGTGGAGCGAGGGGGAAGTGGAGGGAGGGACGAAGGGATCGGGCGAATTAGGGGGAAGATTACTAATGGCGCACCCACTGGCGGTGCGCCATTAGCTAGGGGGGAAAACTTAGTAATGGCGCACTGTCTACATGATGCGCCATTAGTATGTTTAAAAATGAAAAAATAAATGTTACTAGTGGCGCACCATATATCTGGTGCGCCATTAGTGTCTTCCACACTAATGGTGCACTTGCACATGGTGCGCCACTGCTATATTGTAGTGGCACACCACATGTCAGGTGCGCCATTAGTGTCAATTCCATCTATAGCCCTTTTCCCAGTAGTGACGTGTGATGTGATATGGCCAAAAGGATGTGATGAATGATATATGTGATGTATGAGATTGATCATGTTCTTGTAATAGGAATCACGACTTGCATGTCGATGAGTATGACAACTGGCAGGAGCCATAGGAGTTGTCTTAATTTGTTATATGACCTGCGTGTCAATGAAGATGCCATGTAATTACTTTACTTTATTGCTAACCTTTAGCCATAGTAGTAGAAGTAATAGTTGGCGAGACAACTTCATGAAGACACGATGATGTAGATCATGATGTCATTCCGGTGACGATGATGATCATGGCGCCCCGAAGATGGAGATCAAAAGGAGCAAAATGATATTGGCCATATCATGTCACTATTCGATTGCATGTGATGTTTATCATGTTTTTACATCTTATTTGCTTAGAACGATGGTAGCATAAATAAGATGATCCCTCATAAAATTTCAAGAAAGTGTTCCCCCCTAACTGTGCACCATTGCGAAAGTTCGTTGTTTCGAAGCACCACGTGATGATCGGGTGTGATAGATTCTAACGTTCGCATACAATGGGTGTAAGCCAGATTTACACATGCAAAACACTTAGGTTGACTTGATGAGCCTAGCATGTACAGACATGGCCTCGGAACACAAGAGACCGAAAGGTCGAACATGAGTCGTATAGTGGATACGATCAACATGAAGATGTTCACTAATGATGACTAGTCCGTCTCACGTGATGATCGGACATGGCCTAGTTGACTCGGATCATGTATCACTTAGAAGACTAGAGGGATGTCTACCTGAGTAGGAGTTCATTAAATAATTTGATTAGATGAACTTAATTATCATGAACATAGTCAAAAGGTCTTTGCAAATTATGTCGTAGCTCACACTTTGGTTCTACTATTTTAGATTTGTTCCTAGAGAAATTTAGTTGAGAGTTGACAGTAGCAATTATGTGGACTGGGTCCGTAAACTAAGGATTGTCCTCATTGCTGCGCAGAAGGATTATGTCCTTAATGCACCGCTCAGTGTGCTGAACCTCGAGCGTCGATTGTGGATGTTGTGAACATCTGACATACATGTTTTGATGGCTACATGATAGTTCAGTGCGTAATGCTAAATGGTTTAGAATTGAGGCACCAAAGACATTTTTGAAACATCGCAGAACATATGAGATGTTTCAAGGACTTAAATTGGGATTCCAGGCTGGTGCCCACGTCAACAGGTATGAGACATCTGGCAAGTTTCTTAAGCCTGCAAACTAAGGAGAAAAGCTCAATCATTGTGCATGTGCTCAGATTGTATGAGTACTACAGTCGCTTGAATCGAGTGGGAGTTAATCTTCCAGATGAGATAGTGATGGTTCTCCAAAGTCACTGCCACCAAGCTACTAGAGCTTCGTGATGAACTATAACATACCAGGGATAGATATGATGATCCTTGAGCTATTCGCGACACCGCAAAAGTAGAAATCAAATAGGAGCATCAATTGTTGATGGTTAGTAAAACCACTAGTTTCAAGAAGGGCAAGGGCAAGAAAGGGATACTTCATGAAATGGCAAATCACTTGCAGCTCTAGTGAAGAAACCCAAGGTTGAACCCAAACTCGAGACTAAGTGCTTCTAAAATGAGGGGAGCGGTCACTGAAGCAGAACTACCCTAGATACTTGGTAGATGAGAAGGCTGGCAAGCCGATAGAAGTATATTGGATATACATTATAATGTGTACTTTACTAGTACTCCTAGTAGCACCAGGGTATTAAATACGGTTCGGTTGCTAAGTGGTAGTAACTCGAAATAAATAGCTATGAAATAAATGGAGACTAGCTGGAGGTGAGATGACGACATGTGTTGGAAGTGTTTCCAAGGTTGATGTGATCAAGCATCGCATGCTCCCTCTTGTTGGGGAACGTTGCAGAAAACAAAAATTTTCCTACTCGTTTCACCAAGATCATCTAGGAGTTCATCTAGCAACGAGTCAAGGGAGTGAGTTTGCATCTACATACCACTTGTAGATCACGAGCGGAAGCGTTCGTTAGAACGAGGTTGAAGTAGTCGTACTCGACGTGATTCCGATCACCGATGACCAAGCGCTGAAAGAACAGCGCCTCCGCGTTCAACACACGTACGGGACGATGGCGTCTCCTCCGTCTTGATCCAGCAAGGATGAAGGAGAGGTTGAGGAAGACAACTCCAATGGCAGCACGACGGCGTGGTGCAATTGGTACAGCAGTTCTCCGGCAGGGCTTCGCCAAGCAAAGACGGAGAAAGAGAGGAGTTGGGGAGGGGAGGGGCTGCGCCTTCAATTGTGTGTTGCAGCCCTCCCCTCACCCCTCTATATATAGGAGGAGAGGGCAAGGGGGGCCGGCCACCTAGGGGAAACCCTAGATGGGGCGGCGGCCAAAGGGGAGGAGGAAAGGGTGGCTTGCCCCCCAAGCTAGGGGGGCGCCCCCTTCTCCCCTTTAGGGTTTCCCCTCCCCAAACCCTAGCCACATGGGCCTAGGTGGGGAGGCGTGCCAGCCCACTAGGGGCTGGTTCCCTCTCCCACTTAGCCCATGTGGCCCCCCGGGAGGGGTGGCCCCTCCCGGTGGACCCCCGGAACCCTCCCGGTGGCCCCGGTACAATACCGGCATGCCCCCGAAACTTTCCGGAGTCCGTTTAACCACTTTCCATATATAAATCTTTACCTCCGGACCATTCCGTAACTCCTCGTGACGTCTGGGATCTCATCCGGGACTCCGAACAACATTCGGTAATCACATACTTGTCTTCCTAATAACCCTAGCGTCACCGAACCTTAAGTGTGTAGACCCTACGGGTTCGGGAGACATGTAGACATGACCGAGACGATCTCAGGTCAATAACCAACAGCGGGATCTGGATACCCATGTTGGCTCCCACATGCTCCATGATGTTCTCATCGGATGAACCACGATGTCGAGGATTCAATCAACCCCGTATGCAATTCCCTTTGTCAATCGATATATTACTTGCCCGAGATTCGATCGTCGGTATCCCAATACCTCGTTCAATCTCGTTACCGGCAAGTCACTTTACTCGTACCGTAATGCATGATCCAGTGACCAGATACTTGGTCACTTTGATCTCATTATGATGATGCATTACCGAGTGGGCCCAGTGATATCTCTCCGTCATACGGAGTGACAAATCCCAGTCTTGATCCGTGTCAACCCAACAGATACTTTCGGAGATACCCGTAGTCTACCTTTATAGTCACCCAGTTACGTTGTGACGTTTGGTATACCCAAAGCACTCCTACGGTATCCGGGAGTTACACGATCTCATGGTCTAAGGAAAAGATACTTGACATTGCAAAACTCTAGCAAAACGAACTACACGATCTTTATGCTATGTTTAGGATTGGGTCTTGTCCATCACATCATTCTCCTAATGATGTGATCTCGTTATCAATGACATCCAATGTCCATAGTCAGGAAACCATGACTATCTGTTGATCAACGGGCTAGTCAACTAGAGGCTTACTAGGGACATGTTGGTGTCTGTTATTCACACATGTATTACGATTTCCGGATAACACAATTATAGCATGAATAAAGACAATTACCATGAACAAGGAAATATAATAATAATGCTTTTATTATTGCCTCTAGGGCATATTTCCAACACCTCTACCATCGAGTTTGGTGTTAAACCTAAATAATTGTTATTTGGTGTTTGCGTTGAGCATAGACATGATTGGATTATGTTTATCGCAATACGGTTATTCATTTAAGGAGAATAATGGTTACTCTATTTATCTGAGTAATACCTTCAATGGTCTTGCACCTAAAATGAATATTGAATCTCGATCGTAGTGATACACATGTTCATGCCAAAAGATATAAGATAGTAATGATAGTACCACATACTTGTGGCACTGCCATTTGAGTCATATTGGTAGAAAACGCATGAAGAAGCTCCATGTTGATGGGTGTTTGGACTCACTCGTTTTTTGAAAAGTTTGAGACACGTGAACCATGTCTATTGGTTTATATGCATGAAGAAACTCCATGCAGATGGATCGTTTGGACTCACTTGATTTTGAATCACTTGAGACATGCAAATCATACCACATGGGCAAGATGACTGAAAGTCCTCATTTCCAGTGAGATGAAACAAGAGAGCAACTTGTTGGAAGTAATACATTTGATGTGTGCAATCCAATGAGTGCCGAGGCACAAAGTGAATATCGTTATGCTCTTACTTCATAGATGATTTGAGTAGATTCTAAGTATATTTACTTGATGAAACACAAGTCTGAATTATTGAAAGGTTCAAGTAATTTCGAATGAGGTTGAAGATCGTCATGACAAGAGGATAAAATGTCTATGATATGATCATAGAGATGAATATCTGAGTTACGTGTTTGGTACACAACTAAGACATTGTGGAAATTCTTTCACAACTAATGCCGCCTGGAACACCATAGTGTGATGGTGTGTCCAAACATCATAGCTACACCCTATTGGATGTGGTGCAAACTGATACGTCTCCAACGTATCTACTTTTCCAAACACTTTTGCCCTTCTTTTGGACTCTAACTTGCATGGTTTGAATGGAACTAACCCGGACTGACGCTGTTTTCAGCAGAATTACCATGGTGTTATTTATGTGCATAAATAAACGTTCTCGGAATGACCTGAAACTTCACGGAGCAAATTTTTAGAAAATATGAAAAATACCTGCAAAAGATGAAGGCCAGGGGCCCAGCACCTCTCCACGAGGGTGGGGGGGCACCCCCTACCTCATGGGCCCCATGTTGCCTCTCTGACTCCAACTCCTACTCCATATATTGTGTTTCGGGAGAAAAAATCAGAGAGAAGAAATCATCGCGTTTTACGATACGGAGCCGCCGCCAAGCCCTAAAACCTCTCGGGAGGGCTGATCTGGAGTCCGTTCGGGGCTCCGGAGAAGGGAATTCGTCGCCATCGTCATCATCAACCATCCTCCATCACCAATTTCATGATGCTCACCGCCGTGCGTGAGTAATTCCATCATAGGCTTGCTAGACGGTGATGGGTTGGATGGGATCTATCATGTAATCGAGTTAGTTTTGTTAGGGTTTGATCCCTAGTGTCCACTATGTTCTGAGATTGATGTTGCTATGACTTTGCTATGCTTAATGCTTGTCACTAGGGCCCAAGTGCCATGATTTCAGATCTGAACCTATTATGTTTTCATCAATATATGAGTGTTCTTGATCCTATCTTGCAAGTCTATAGTCACCTATTATGTGTTATGATTCGTTAACCCTGAAGTGACAATAATCGGGATACTTACCGGTGATGACCGTAGTTTGAGGAGTTCATGTATTCACTGTGTGTTAATGCTTTGTTCCGGTACTCTATTAAAAGGAGGCCTTAATATCCCTTAGTTTTTGTAAGGACCCCGCTGCCACGGGAGGGTAGGACAAAAGATGTCATGCAAGTCCTTTTCCATAAGCACGTATGACTATATTCGGAATACATGCCTACATCACATCAATGAACTGGACCTAGTTCTGTGTCACCCTAGGTTATGACTATTACATGATGAACCGCATCCGGCATAATTCTCCATCACCGATCCATTGCCTACGAGCTTTCCATATATTGTTCTTCACTTATTTACTTTCCCGTCGCTATTGCTATCATCACTACAAAATACCAAAAACATTACTTTTACTACTGTTACATTTTGTTACCGTTACCACTGCTATCATATTACTTTGCTACTAAACACTTCGCTGCAGATATTAAGTTTCCAGGTGTGGTTGAATTGACAACTCAGCTGCTAATACTTGAGAATATTCTTTGGCTCCCCTTGTGTCGAATCAATAAATTTGGGTTGAATACTCTACCCTCGAAAACTGTTGCGATCCCCCATACTTCTAGGTTATCAAGACTATTTTCTGGCGCCGTTGCCGGGGAGCATAGCTCTATTCTTTGAGTCACTTGGGATATATATCTGCTTATCATTACGAAGAACTTGAGAGATCCAAAAACCAAGATCTATTCCTCAACTACGAGGGAAGGTAAGGAACTGCCATCTAGCTCTGCACCTGATTCACCTTCTGTTATGAGTAAGCTTGCGACATCTAAACCTGCTTCTGTTATTCATTCTGATATGTCGCATGTTATTGATGATGCCACTTCTGCTATGCATGATACTGAAGGAAATATGCCCTAGAGGCAATAATAAAGTTATTATTTATTTCCTTATATCATGATAAATGTTTATTATTCATGCTAGAATTGTATTAACCGGAAACATAATACATGTGTGAATACATAGACAAACAGAGTGTCACTAGTATGCCTCTACTTGACTAGCTCGTTAATAAAAGATGGTTATGTTTCCTAACCATGGACAAAAGAGTTGTTATTTGATTAACAAGGTCACATCATTAGTTGAATGATCTGATTGACATGACCCATTCCATTAGCTTAGCACCCGATCGTTTAGTATGTTGCTATTGCTTTCTTCATGACTTATACATGTTCCTATGACTATGAGATTATGCAACTCCCGTTTGCCGGAGGAACACTTTGGGTGCTACCAAACGTCACAACGTAAATGGGTGATTATAAAGGAGCATTACAGGTGTCTCCAAAGGTAGATGTTGGGTTGGCGTATTTTGAGATTAGGATTTGTCACTCCGATTGTCGGAGAGGTATCTCTGGGCCCTCTCGGTAATGCACATCACCTAAGCCTTGCAAGCATTGCAACTAATATGTTAGTTGTGAGATGATGTATTACGAAACGAGTAAAGAGACTTGCCGGTAATGGGATTGAACTAGGTATTGGGATACCGACGATCGAATCTCGGGCAAGTAACATACCGATGACAAAGGGAACACCGTATGTTGTTATGCGGTCTGACCGATAAAGATCTTCGTAGAATATGTAGGAGCCAATATGGGCATCCAGGTCCCGCTATTGGTTATTGACTGGAGACGTGTCTCGGTCATGTCTACATTGTTCTCGAACCGTAGGGTCCGCACGCTTAAGGTTTCGATGACAGTTATATTATGAGTTTATGAGTTTTGATGTACCGAAGGAGTTCAGAGTCCCGGATGAGATCGGGGACATGACGAGGAGTCTCGAAATGGTCGAGACGTAAATATTGATATATTGGACGAGTATATTCGGACATCGGAAAGGTTCCGAGTGATTCGGGTATTTTTCGGAGTACCGGGTAGTTACGGGAGAAGTAATGGGCCTTGATGGGCTTTAGTGGGAAGAGGAAAAAGGCTGCTGCGCCCCCCTCCCCTCTAGTCCGAATTGGACTAGGGAAAAGGGGGCCGGCCACCTTTCCTACTCCTCCACTTCCTTCTCCCTTCCTCCCCTCTTGATGGACTCCTACTAGGACTTGGAGTCCTAGTAGGACTCCCATCCTGGCCGCACCAATAGCCTTGGCCGGCCTCCTCCTCCTCCTCCATCCTTTATATACTGAGGTAGGGGGCACCCCATAGACACAAGTTGATCCACGTGATCGTTCCTTAGCCGTGTGCGGTGCCCCCTGCCACCATATTCCACCTCGGTCATATTGTAGCGGTGCTTAGGCGAAGCCCTGCGACAGTAGAACATCAAGATCGTCACCACACCGTCGTGCTGACGGAACTCCTCCCCGAAGCTTTGCTGGATCGGAGCCCGGGGAGTGTCATCGAGCTGTACGTGTGCCAAGAACTCGGAGGTGCCGGAGTAACGGTGCTTGGATCAGTCGGATCGTGAAGACGTACGACTACATCAACCGCGTTGTGCTAACGCTTCCGCTGTCGGTCTACAAGGGTACGTAGATCACACTCTCCCCTCTCGTTGCTGTGCATCACCATGATCTTGCGTGTGCGTAGGAAATTTTTGAAATTACTACGTTCCCCAACAGATACTTATGATGAAACTACCTCTATGCCTGATACTACGGTGCCACTTAGTGATTTTCTTGATGAACAACTTGCTAGGGCTAGAGAGATTGAAAATATTGAATCTGATGGTACTGATGAAAGTGATGATGAAGAATCACTTGTTATTCCTAAGGGTTATGTTTTTGATCAAGAAGCTTCTTTCGCTATTTTAGCTTGCAAAAATAGAAAGGAACTCAAAAGGTTATTAGCTAAATGGAATAAGCAATCTCTAAATGCTAGAATGAAACCTGACCCTGCTTTTGCTACTTCACCTATCTTTGTTACTAATAAGGATTATGAATTCTCTATTGATCCTGATATAATTACTTTGGTTGAATCTGATCCTTTTCATGGCTATGAATCTAAAACTGTTGTGGCACATCTTACTAAATTGAATGATATAGCCACCCTGTTCACTAAAGATGAGAGAACTCGTTACTTTTACATCCTTAAAATATTTCTGTTCCCATTAAAGGGTGATGCTAAGATATGCTTTAATTCTCTTGATCCTGGTTGTGTGCGTAGTCCCCAGGATATGATTTATTACTTCTCTGCTAAATATTTCCTTGCTCATAAGAAACAAGCTGCTTTAAGGGATATATATAATTTTGTGCAAATTGAAGAAGAGAGTCTCCCACAAGCTTGGGGGAGGCTTCTCCAATTACTTAATGCTTTTCCTGATCATCCTCTTAAGAAAAAATGAAATAGTTGATATCTTTTATAATGGACTAACCGATGCCTCCGGAGATTACCTGGATAGTTGTGCTGGTTCTGTTTTTAGGGAAAGAACACCGGATGAAGTTGAAATTCTATTGAACAATATGTTGACAAATGAAAATAATTGGACACCTCCGGAGCCAATTCCTGAGCCTATTCCTATACCAACTCCGAAGAAGAGGGGTATTCTATTTCTCAGTCCTAAAGATATGCAAGAGGCAAAGAAATCTATGAAAGAAAAAAGGTGTTAAAGCTGAAGATGTTAAGAATTTACCTCCTATTGAAGAAATACATGGTCCTCATTTACCGCGTGTTGAAGAAACATATAATCCAAATCCTTCTCCTATTGAAGAAACTCATGGTATTGATAACCCGACACAGGTAGTAAAGGTAAATTCTCTCAATAGATATGATAAAGCTGAAATCCCATTTACTAAATTTGCTAGCCCATGCTTAGATGAGTTTCATAAATTTATGGCTAAGCAAGAAGACTTTAATGCTTATTTTGGTAGACAATTGAAATACAATTCAAATATGCTTGAACACTTGGGTGATTATATGGCTAATGTTAAAAGTGAACTTAAACTTATTGGTAAACATGCTTCTATGGTGACCACTCAAGTAGAACAAGTACTTAAAGCTCAAAATGATTTGCTCAATGAATTGAATAGTAAAGATAATGATAATGTTGTTAGAGTGGCTACTAGAACTGGTAGAATGACTCAGTAACCTTTGTATCTTGAAGGCCACCCTAAGAGAATTGAGCAAGATTCTCAGAGAAATAATATAGATGTACCTAGTTATTCTAAAAAGAAGAAAAAGAAACATGATAGGACTTTGCATGCTTCTAGTGATCCTATTGTTGAAACACCTGAGAATCCAAATGATATTTCTATTTCTGATGCTGAAACACAATCTAGTAATGAACCTGAAACTAGTGATAATGTTAATAATAATGTTCATAATGATGCTCAACCTAGTAATGATAATGACATAGAAATTGAACCTGCTGTTGATCTTGATAACCCACAATCAAAGAATCAACGTTATGATAAGAAAGACTTTGTTGCTAGGAAACATGGTAAAAAAAGAGAACCATGGGTTCAAAAACCCATGCCTTTTCCTCCCAAACCATCCAAGAAAAAGGATGATGAGGATTTTGAGCGCTTTGTTGAAATGATTAGACCTATCTTTTTGCGTATGCGATTAACTGATATGCTCAAAACCAATCCTTATGCTAAGTACATGAAAGATATTATTACAAATAAAAGAAAGATACCGGAAGCTGAAATTTCCACCATGCTTGCTAATTATACCTTTAAGGGTGGAATACCAAAGAAACTTGGAGATCCATGTGTACCAACTATACCATGCTCCATTAAAAGAAACTATATTAAATATGCTTTATGTGATCTTGGAGCCGGTGTTAGTGTTATGCCTCTCTCTTTATATCGTAGACTTGATTTGAATAAGTTGACACCTACTGAAATATCTTTGCAAATGGCTGATAAATCAACTGCTATACCTGTCGGTATTTGTGAGGATGTGCCTGCTGTGGTTGCGAACATTACTATTTTAACGGACTTTGTTATTCTTGATATTCCCGAGGACGATAGTATGTCTATTATTCTTGGAAGACCCTTTTTGAATACTGCAGGGGCTGTTATTGATTGCACTAAAGGCAATGTCACTTTCCATGTTAATGGCAATGAGCATACGGTACACTTTCCGAGGAAACAACCTCAAGTTCATAGTATCAACTCTATTGGAAAAATTCCATCGATTATATTTGGAGGTTTTGAATTTCCTCTTCTTACTGTCAAGAAGAAATATGATATTCTTATTATTGGGGATGTGCATATCCCCATTGAGGTAACATAGTGTTATTCGAAATTTCTCTGGTTCCATGTTATTCGGAATGAGTTCGTTAACAAGACTTGATCAACCTTGTTAGTGGATTCCTTTTGATGATCATGAGATGGATGAAACTAGAATGCACAACCTTCTGTACCCCACTTTTACTTTCTGTAATTTATATTAAATAAAATAAAAATAAATATTTTTCTGTCTGTTATCTGATTATCCGTGCAATATAAAAATACCTCGAAAATAAAAGTTCTCCAAATGCCCTGAAATTTAAATATGTTTTTTCTAGAATATTTGAGAATATTTGGCACTGAGAACACAACAGGGGGGTCAACCACCTGCCCACGAGGGTGGAGGGCGCGCCCTACCCGCTGGGCGCCCCCCTGCCTCGTGGGCCCACGGTGGCCCTCCTCCACTTATCCTTTCACCCATACACTTCTTATTCCTCCCACAAACACGAATAACCAGCTCAAACCCGAGTCCAAGCTCGTTTTGCTGCCATTTTCGATCTCCTTGCTCAAAGCACCTCTCACAAAACTGCTTGGGGAGATTGTTCCTTAGTATGTGACTCCTCCATTGGTCCAATTAGTTTTTGTTCTGGTGCTTTATTCATTGCAAATTTTTGCTGCTTAGGTGACCCTGTTCTTGAGCTTGCATGTCAAATTTATATGGTCAAAAATAGTTTTGATGCATGATATAGGCCCTAGGCACTCGTAGGAGTAGTTGCTATCAATATTATTGAGTTTGGTTTACTTTTATTCTGAAGTTACTAAAAATTTCAGAATTTTTTAGAAAATGATGAGGAGACTATTGAGGGGCTCATCGAGCCAAAGCTCAAAGGAAAAGGCACCGAAGCCTAAGTATAATTTGCCGCGCACCACGGAGGTTCGGGCGTGTGAATGGCCTTCCGAGGATTTCTTGAGAGCAGCCGGTATTTATGAAGATTTTCATGAGTTGGCTAAGAATGCAGGCCTCACCGCTTTCCTCCACGACCAATGCGATCAGTATCTCTTACTCACAAATACCTTTGTGTAAAACTTTCATTTCCATTCTAGGAACTCGCCACCTACGGTGGAGTTTCATTTATATGATGAGCATAAGGAGATGTCACTTTATGATTTTTGTCAGATTTGTTTAGTCCCTTTTGAGGGCAAGACAGAAGAACCACATCGCGATGATGTGGAGGGGTTTATTGATACTATCACTGTAGGGGAAACAAGGAAGGTTTCCGATGCACGAATCACTAGCATACATTTTCCTGTTTTACGCTATTTTGCATTATTTGCTAGTCGTTGTTTAATTGGTCGCGGGAACTGTGGAAACCTTAGTATCCTTGATATTATTATTTTGCTCCATGGTTTATACAGTGATAACACTTTTAGTATGGGCGACATTATTGCTAAACGGTTAAGTCTGAACCGTACCAAGGGCCCCATCTTTGGAGGCATCTATGCTTCACGCCTAGCTGCACATTTTAACATACGTGTTAGGCATTATAAGAAGGAATAAAAGGTGCTGCCTCATGCTTATATAGATTATAAAAGTATGGTGGCACATGATTTTATTGTTAAGAATAGAGAAGGAGAGCTTAAATACCAATTGTTCTTTAATAAACATCATCCTGAGACTATTACCCTGCCTACTCCTTCTTTGTTTGATTTATCTTCAAGCACGTACCTTGTTCCGTTGAGGGCTATTCACGCCTACCGGAACCCTGCACCAGCCGTGGAGCCAGAGCCGGAACCACAAGCTGATCCTTCACGACAGTCTAATTACCAGTGGGATCCGGAGATGATTGTCAGCCAGTGGCAATCGGAGTCTTCCTCTTCTTCTTCTCAGTACGACCCCAACTATTATTATGGATATCCGCCAGGCCAGCCGTGGCCATGGACCAACTTAGGCCAAAAGCCTAAGCTTGGTGGAGTACGTATTTCCCACCGACATTACATTTATGTTCACACACTCATTGCTAGATGTCGGTGCTCATACTTTTTCATTGTATCATCCATGCTTGTTTATTTCCTTTTTTATGCTTTCTTCTTGTGTGTTTAACAAACGTTAAGAAAAACCAAAAAATAGTTGTAGCTTTTAATCAGTTTAATTTCCATGCTTGTAGTAGTAATTAAAAAGAAAACCCAAAAATATTTCATGTTCTTCTTTTGCTTGTTGGGAGCTTTCCCGTGTAAATAGTTTTATTTCTTTTCTTTTCTTTGGGGGTCGATAGGAGAAGACCATAATTAAATTGTTAAAGTGGCTCTTATATGCATACTTGTTGATCTGACAAAAAAGCCCATATTGCTTTGTCTTCTCCTATTTATTGAATGCTTGCAGATTTCAGCTTAGTCCAATGCACGTGCACTATTATTATTATTGTGACGCCCCCGATTTGACCGTACACTAATCATGCACGCAAATGTGTACGATCAAAATCAAGGACTCACGGGTAGATATCACAACACAACTCTACAAATAAAATAAGTCATACAAGCATCATATTACAAGCCAGGGGCTTCGAAGGATCGAATACAAGAGCTCGATCATAGACGAGTCAGCGGAAGCAACCATATCTGAGTACAAACATAAGTTAAACAAGTTGCCATAAGATGGCTAGCACAAACTGGGATACAGATCGAAAGAGGCGCAGGCCTCCTGCCTGGGATCCTCCTAAACTACTCCTGGTCGTCGTCAGCGGGCAGCACGTAGTAGTAGGCTCCTCCCGAGTAGTAGTAGTCGTCGTCGACAGTGGCGTCTGGCTCCTGGGCTCCAACATCTGGTTGCGTCAACCAGGTAGAAGGGAAAGGGGGAAAAGAGGGAGAAAGTATACTCATCCAAAGTACTCGCAAGCAAGGAGCTATACTACATATGTATGCATTGGAATCACGGGAATAAGGCTATCATATGTGGACTGAACTGTAGAATGCTGGAATAAGAGGGGGATAGCTAGTCCTGTCGAAGACTATGCTTCTGGCAGCCCCCGTCTTGCAGCATGTAGAAGAGAATAGACTGAAGTCCTCCAAGTAGCATCGCATAGCATAATCCTAACCGATGATCCTCCCCTCGTCGCCCTGTGAGAGAGCGATCACCGGTTGTATCTGGCACTTGGAAGGGTGTGTTTTATTAAGTATTCGGTTCTAGTTGTCATAAGGTCAAGGTACAACTCCAAGTCGTCCTGTTACCGAAGATCACGGCTATTCGAATAGATTAACTTCCCTGCAGGGGTGCACCACATAACCCAACACGCTCGATCCCATTTGGCCGGACACACTTTCCTGGGTCATGCCCGGCCTCGAAAGATCAACACGTCGCAGCCCTACTTAGGCACAACAAAGAGGTCAGCACGCCGGTCTAAATCCTATGGCGCAGGGGTCTGGGCCCATTGCCCGTTGCACACCTGCACGTTGCGAACGCGGCCGGTGAGCAGACCTAGCAACCTCCATTACAAAGGAAGTTGCGTTACGCGGTCCAACTCGGCGCGTGCCACTCAGTCACTGACGTCATGAAGGCTTCGGCTGATACCACGACGTCGAGTGCCCATAACTGTCCCCGCATAGATGGTTAGTGCGTATAGGCCAGTAGCCGGACTCAGATCAAATACCAAGATCTCGTTAAGCGTGTTAAGTATCCGCGAACGCCGACCAGGGCCAGGCCCACCTCTCTCTTAGGTGGTCTCAACCTGCCCTGTCGCTCCGCCTCAAAGTAACAGTCGGGGGCCGTCGGGAACTCAGGCCCATCACTACCTGGATGGAGCTACCTGCCCCTTCAGCCCCCATCTCCGAACAGTATCATAAGTAATGTAACCGTATATCATATGCCCGTGATCACCTCCCGAAGTGATCACGACCCAGTAGTATAGCATGGCAGATGGACAAGAGTGTAGGGCCACTGATGGAACACTAGCATCCTATACTAAGCATTTAGGATTGTAGGTAAAGGTAACAACAATAGTAGCAAGGACGGGCTATGCATCAGGATAGGATAACGAAAAGCAGTAACATGCTACACTACTCTAATGCAAGCAGTAGAGAGAAGAATAGGCGATATCTGGTGATCAAAGGGGGGCTTGCCTGGTTGTTCTGGCAAGTAGGAGGGGTCGTCTTCGATGTAGTCGAACACACGAACATCGGCAGCGGACTCGGAGTCTACCGGAAAGAAGTAATGGAGGGGGAACACAATAAATAATAGAGCAATCAAATGTAACACAAAGTACAGCGCGGCAATACGTTGTGCTAGGGGTGACCTAACGCAGGGATAGGTGATACCGGCGAAAAGGGAAACATCCGGGAAAGTATTCCCGGTGTTTGGCATATTCGGATAAACGAACCGGAGGGGGAAGGTTGCAGGTTCGCTATGCTAGGGATGCGTGGCGGACAAACAGGCTGCGTATCCGGATTTGTCTCGTCGTTCTGAGCAACTTTCATATATAAATTATTTCCATCCGAGTTACGGTTTATTTAATATGATTGTTCAAAGATTAAAAGATTTTATAGAAAACTTTTATTTCGAAAATAAATGACTAAAAGCTAGGTGTACTCAGGGTGTGTACACTACCAGTGTGGCTGTTTGACTGCCAGGTGGGGCTAGAGTCAAAGTCAACAACCCAGTCAGAGTTGACTAGTCAAAGTCAACAGTGCCGACGGGACCCAATTGTCATAGATAGTAGGTAATTTGATTTTTGTTTAATCTCTAGGGGACCCGCATGTCAGTGTCACATGTGCTAATAAAAGTAGCTAGACTAAATTAATCTAGAAAGGGCCACATGTCATCTACACATCTCACTAACTAAACAAATAAACTAACCTAATCTATTCCTAGACTAATCTAATGGGGCGGCCTTGCTGGGTAGTAGAAGATACATGCACGTATGCACTGGAGTGCATAGCGGCCATGGCCTGCATTGCCAGCAGCACGCAGTAGCAAAGAGCAGTAGCGGCAGGGATTAGGAGCAGCACCAGCAATGAGCCGGTGCAGAGAGCAGCAATAACGGTGGCACGAGCAACAGCAAACTAGCAGGCGCCAGCAGTAAGCAAAGGCATCGGCTGCGCCGCAGTAGCAGAAGACAACAGCAGCAGGCAGACGGGCGTGGGAGCCTGGGATGGGCGCGGGGCGCAGCGGCCGCAGCGCACGGGTGGCTAGGCAAGGGCGCCGCCAGGGACGGTCGAGTGCGCGCTTGGGCACGGCCAAGCCGTGGAGGTTCACACGCGGACGCGTGTCCAGGGAGCAGCCGAACAAGAGAGCGACGCGCGGAGCTCCGGGCACAATGAAAAACAGGGCCTATGACGATGGATCAAAGGGGAAAACGGGGGGAACCGGCACAGCTCACCGAGAGGGAGGTCGGGGACGTGCTTGTGACGGCCGGGGTGGGGCGGTGGTGTAGATCGACGGCGAGATGCCGTGGCCGTGGCAGAGAAACCGGCTCGATCCCGAGCGTACGGTGCGGCCTGGCTCGGGTTCTTTGGTGGGGACGAAGGAGACGACCACGAGGAGGCTTCTGGACACCTTGGTGCAGCAAGGGGAGGCCGGCGGCCATGATGACGACTATGGCGCGGCGCCGGAAGCTTCGGCTCCTCTTCCAGATCGAGTGCGAGGGGGAAACGAGGGAACTGGGCGTCTAGGGTTTGTCCTAGGGCTTGGGGATGGTCTTGTACACCGCGGGGGCTCGCCGGATGGTCGACACGGCGGCCATGGAGGCGTGGATGTGTGCCATGCACAGGTCTCTGCTTCCTGTACAGAGGAAGATGGAGAATGCCCTGGTGGGCTTGGGCCACGCTACTGTAGCACTAGGCTTCTAGTGCACAGTGTGCACTTGGCCCATTTTCTTTTTTTTTTCAAGTTTTCTGCTTTATTAATTCTATACTATTTTCTACTTAATTGCCAAAGTAATTAAATTTAGTTCAACTTGAAATTTGGCACGTAATTAGTAGGCAATATTTTGAGACCACACACAATGTTTCACATCATTTGGAGATTTATAAATATTTGCTTATTTTGAAAAGGCCAATTTAAATGCTTTTGTACCACTTATTAATTTCCTAGGAATTTATTTGTGAGTCAAACCAAGTTGGTTTAAACATGACATTGATCAAGGAAATTGTATAGAACTATTCGCACATTTTAGTTTTATAGCTTGAGGAGAAATAATTTTGACTTGTCTTTAAATTTGAATTTGAGGTCGGTTTGGGACAAAGTGATGATTAGCAAATTTTTAATTATGATGATGTAGCACCATTAATAGGAGTTTACTGCAGCATGACACCCGGGGTGTTACAATTATTCACACTATTCGGTCGTGCAAATGAAAGGCAATTATGACGATATATGATGGACTGACTGAGATGAGAAAAGCTGGTATGAACTCGACCTCTTTTGTTTTTTAAATATGATTAGTTCATCGTTCCTGATTCAGCCTGTTATAAATAAACATGTTTGCAATGACAATTAGAGATCATAGTTTCTTGTGCCATGCTTGATTAGCTATGAGTTATAATGGTTTACCTTGCGTGCCAACATGCTATTGAGATAGTTATGATGTGGTATGATAGGGTGGTATCCTCCTCTGAATGATTTAAGTGACTTGACTTGGCGCATGTTCATGCATGTAGTTGAAACAAAATCAACATAGCCTTCATGATATTTATGTTCATGGTGGATTATATCCTACTCATGCTTGCATTCGGTGTTGATTAATTTTAATGCATGTTCATGACTGTTGTCGCTCTCTAGCTGGTCGCTTCCCAGTCTTTTGCTAGCCTTCACTTGTACTAAGCGGGAATACTGCTTGTGCATCCAATCCCTTAAACCCCAAAGTTATTCCATATGAGTCCACCATATACCTACCTATATACGGTATCTACCTGCCGTTCCAAGTAAATTTGTATGTGCAAAACTCTAAACCTTCAAATAAATATCCTATTTTGTATGCTCGAATAGCTCATGTATCAACTAGGGATGTATGTATCTTCCATGTGAGGCGGGTTATTCTCAAGAGGAGTGGATTCCGCTCCTCACTCACGAGATAAATGGCTGGTCACCGGCATGCCCAGTCCCATGCTTTATGCAAACTAAATCAAAATAATTGCAAAAAAAACTCCCCCTGAGACTCTTGTTAGTTGGAGGCACTCGTTGTTTCGAGCAAGCCATGGATTGATGCTTGTTGGTGGAAGGGGGGTATAAACTTTACCATTCTTTTTGGGAACCGCCTATAATATGTGTGTAGCATGGAAGATATCGCCATCTCTTGGTTGTTATGTTGACAATGAAAGTATACCGCTCAAAATATTATTCACCTCTATTTCAAAACCGAGCTCTGGCACCTCTACAAATCCCTGCTTCCCTCTGCGAAGGGCCTATCTATTTACTTTTATGCTGAGTCATCATCCTCTTATTAAAAGGCACCAGTTGGAGAGCACAACTGTCATTTGCATTCATTACTGTTAGTTCACATTGAGTACGACTTGACTGGATCTCTTTTACCATGAATTACAATGTCTAGCAGTCCTTGATCTTTAAAGGTGCTCTACATTTATGTTTTGCGGTCTCAGAAAGGGCTAACGAGATACCACCTTATTATATCATATTATGATTGTTTTGAGAAAGTGTTGTCATCCGAGATTTATTATTATTGCTCGCTAGTTGATTATGCTATTGATATGAGTAAACTTGAGACCTATGCGTTATTGTGAATGTGGTTAGTTATAATCTTTGCTGAAAACTTGAATGCTGACTTTACATATTTACAACAACAAGAGCAAACAGAGTTTGTAAAAGCTTTTCTTTATCACTTTCAGTTTGTCAACTGAATTGCTTGAGGACAAGCAAAGGTTTAAGCTTGGGGGAGTTGATACGTCTCCAACGTATCTACTTTTCCAAACACTTTTGCCCTTGTTTTGGACTCTAACTTGCATGATTTGAATGGAACTAACCCGGACCGACGTTGTTTTCAGCAGAATTACCATGGTGTTATTTATGTGCAGAAACAAACGTTCTCAAAACGACCTGAAACTTCAAGGAGCAACTTTTCAGAAAATATGAAAAATACCTGCAAAAGATGAAGGCCAGGGGGGCCACCACCTCTCCACGAGGGTGGGGGGCGCGCCCCCCCCTACCTCATGGGCCCCCTGTTGCCTCTCCGACTCCAACTCCAACTCCATATATTGTGTTTCGGGGAGAAAAAAATCAGAGAGAAGAAATCATCGCGTCTTACGATATGGAGCCGCCGCCAAGCCCTAAAACCTCTCGGGAGGGCTGATCTCGAGTCCGTTCGGGGCTCCGAAGAGGGGAATCCATCGCCATCATCATCATCATCATCAACCATCCTCCATCACCAATTTCATGATGCTCACCGCTATACGTGAGTAATTCCATCATATGCTTGCTGGACGGTGATGGGTTGGATGGGATCTATCATGTAATCGAGTTAGTTTTGTTAGGTTTTGATCCCTAGTGTCCACTTTGTTCTGAGATTGATGTTGCTATGACTTTGCTATGAATAATGCTTGTCACTAGGGCCCGAGTGCCATGATTTCAGATCTGAACCTATTATGTTTTCATCAATATATGAGTATTCTTGATCCTATCTTGCAAGTCTATAGTCACCTATTATGTGTTATGATCCGTTAACCCCGGAGTGACAATAATCGGGATACTTACCGGTGATGACCGTAGTTTGAGGAGTTCATGTATGCACTATGTGTTAATGCTTTGTTCCGGTACTCTATTAAAAGAAGGCCTTAATATCCCTTAGTTTCCGTAAGGACCCCGCTGCCATGGGAGGGTAGGACAAAAGATGTCATGCAAGTCCTTTTCCATAAGCATGTATGACTATATTCAGAATACATGCCTACATTACATCAATGAACTGGAGCTAGTTCTGTGTCACCCTAGGTTATGATTATTACATGATGAACCGCATCCGACATAATTCTCCATCACCGATCCATTGCCTACGAGCTTTCCATATATTGTTCTTCGCTTATTTACTTTCCCGTTGCTATTGCTATCATCACTACAAAATACCAAAAACATTACTTTTACTACTGTTACCTTTTGTTACCGTTACCACTGCTATCATATTACTTTGCTACTAAACACTTTGATGCAGATATTAAGTTTCCAGGTGTGGTTGAATTGACAACTCAGCTACTAATACTTGAGAATATTCTTTGACTCACCTTGTGTCAAATCAATAAATTTGGGTTGAATACTCTACCCTCGAAAACTGTTGCGATCCCCTATACTTGTGGGTTATCACAAACCATGATGTCTCTTATCGAATTACCACTATCATTTATGGGTTAGGCATTAGAAACAACCGCATTCACTTTAAATAGGGCACCACGTAATTCCGTTGAGATGACACCATATGAACTATGGTTTAGAGAAACCTAAGCCGTCATTTCTCAAAAGTTTGGGGTTGCGACGCTTATGTGAACAGGGTTTAGCCTGATAAGCTCGAACCCAAAGCGGATAAATGCATCTTCATAGGACACCGAAAATAGTTGGGTATACCTCCTATTTCGGATCCGGAAGCAAAAGTGATTGTTTCTAGAAATGGGTCCTTTCTCGAGGAAAAGTTTCTCTCGAAAGAATTGGCTGGGAGGATGGTGGAGACTTGATGAGGTTATTGAACCGTCACTTCAACCAGTGTGTAGCAGGGCACATGAAGTTGTTCCTGTAGCGCCTACACCAATTGAAGTGGAAGCTGATGATAGTGATCATGAAACTTTGGATCAAGTCACTACCAAACCTCGTAGGTCGACAAGGATGCGCACTATTTCAGAGTGGTACGTAATCATGTCTTGGAGGTCATGTTGCTAGACAACAATGAACCTACGAGCTATGGAGAAATGATGGTTGGCCCGGATTCCGACAAATGGCTCGAGGCCATAAAATCTGAGAGGATCCATGTGTGAAAACAAAGTATAGACTTTGGAAGAACTACTTGATGGTCGTAAGGCTATTGGGTACAGATGGATTTTAAAAGGAAGACAGACAATGATGGTAAGTATCACCATTAAGAAAGCTCGACTTGTCATTAAGATGTTTTCCGACAAGTTCAAGGAGTTGACTGCAGTGAGACTTTCTCACTCGTAGCGATGCTAAGAGTCTGTTGGAATTGTATTAGAAGTTACTGCATTATTTATGAAATCTTGCAGATAGGATGTCAAAACATTTTCCTTGACAATTTTCTTGAGGAAAGGTTGTATGTGATACAACCAGAAGGTTTTTGTCAATCCTAAAAGATGCTAACAAGTATGCAAAGCTCCAGCAATCCTTCTAAGGACCGGAGTAAGCATCTCGGAGTTGGAATATACGCTTTGATGAGATGAACAAAGATTTTGAGTTTATACAAAGTTTATGAGAAACTTGTATTTCCAAAGAAGTGAGTGGGAGCACTATAGAATTTCTGATGAGTATATGTTGTTGACATATTGTTGATCAGAAATGATGTACAATTTCTGGAAAGCATATAGGGTTATTTGAAAAGTGTTTTTCAATGAAAAACCTGGATTAAGCTACTTGAACATTGAGCATCAAGATCTATAAGGATAGATCAAAAAACGCTTAATAGTACTTTCAAATGAATACATACCGTGACAAGATTTTGAAGGAGTTCAAATAAGATCAGCAAAGAAGGAGTTCTTGGTTGTGTTATAAGGTGTGAGCATTGAGTGAGACTCAAGATCTGACCACGGCAGAAGAGAGAGAAAGGACGAAGGTCATCCCCTATGCTTTAGATGTAGGCTCTATAGTATGTTATGCCGTGTAGCGCACCTGAAGTGTGCCTTGCCATGAGTCAATCAAGGGGTACAAGAGTGATCCAGGAATGGATCACATGACAGCGGTCAAACTTATCCTTAGTAACTAGTGGACTAAGGAATTTTCTCGATTATGGAGGTGGTAAAAGAGTTCGTCGTAAAGGGTTACGTCGATGCAAACTTTGACACTAATCCAGATGACTCTGAGTAGTAAACTGGATTCGTATAGTAGAGCAGTTATTTGGAATAGCTCCAAGTAGTGCATGGTAGCTGCATCTACAAGAAGACATAGAGATTTGTAAAGCACACACGAATCTGAAAGGTTCAGGCCTGTTGACTAATAACCTCTCTCACAAGCAAGATATGATCAAACCCCATGGGTGTTGGATTCATTACAATCACATAGTGATGTGAACTAGATTATTGACTCTAGTGCAAGTGGGAAACTGTTGGAAATATGCCCTAGAGGCACTAATAAAATGGTTATTATTATATTTCCTTGTTCATGATAATTGTCTATTGTTCATGCTATAATTGTATTAAGCGGAGACCGTAATACATGTGTGAATACGTAGACCACAATATGTCCCTAGTAAGCCTCTAGTTGACTAGCTCGTTGATCAATAGATGGTTACAGTTTCCTGACCAAGGACATTGGATGTCGTTGATAACGAGATCACATCATTAGGAGAATGATGTGATGGACAAGACCCAATCCTAAGCATAGCACAAGATCGTGTAGTTCATCTGCTAAAGCTTTTCTAATGTTAAGTATCATTTCCTTAGACCATGAGATTGTGCAACTCCCGGATACCGTAGGAATGCTTTGGGTGTGCCAAGCGTCACAACGTAACTGGTGGCTATAAACGCTGGTAAGCGCAAGGCCGACAGTGGTTTGGACTTTGTCGCAAATACCAACGCGCAGGAGAATGGCCAGCGCCGTAAAGGCAAGCAGCCCCACGATGGGCGCCAACCGTCATGGGTTTGTCACAGCAGATGTCCTCGTGAAAGGAGTTAGTTGTGGAGCCATCGCAACGGGTTAGCTTAAAAGGGGTTAAACCGGACAAGGGGACACGGGAGTTTATACTAGTTCGACCCCTTTGATGAAGGTAAAAGCCTACGTCTAGTTGTGATTGGTATTGCTAGGGTTTCGAAGGCCAGGGAGCGAATCTGCTTTGTCTGGCTTTCGAGTTGTTGTTGTCTCCCTTTGAACCGCCGCCGGGTCACCCATTTATATACTCAGGAGGACCCCGGCCGGTCTACAGAGTCCCGAGGCTGGCTCATACAAGTGTCCGCCTCGGTCTCCTCTTTCCTATCTTATGATACAAGTTTATACAATCATGGCGGTTTACTACCATGGGCCCTAAATCGCCTGCGGGCTCTGGGCCTCTAAGCCTTATCCGTAAAGCGCCATCTTCTGGGTTTCCTTGGGCTTCAGCATAGGTGAAGGTGAACCGGCCCCTCCTGGGCGGTTTACCCTTAATGGTTATATCCTCAACATTAGGCCCCAGATTGATTTGAACCTGTTCATGTCAATCTTCAATCCTTAGAAAAAACTACCTGACTTTCTGACAATTCTCGTAAACCGCCATATTGTCTTCTCCCTGTGAACTTTGGTGAACCGCCATGACGTCATCTTCTGTCACCGCAGTAAATCATTGTGATGTCATCCCTGTATAAAACGATTTATGAAGATTCCCTTCTCTTTAATTAATTCCCGAAGATCGAGGCGACAACTACATCCTCTTTTGCCGCTCCCGACTCCTCGATTTTTGTGCCTGCTATTTTATTCCACTTCCCTTATAAATAAGACCGGGGCACCTTCCATTTCCCCCCTTTCCTATTCGCATCGTCTTCCTCCTCGCGACCCGAAGACCTCAAGCATCGCCGCCGCCGCCGTCGTCGATCTTCCAGTCTGCACCAACTAGGCTGCTGCATCACCATGTTCGTACCAGATCTCTTAAGATACTCTGCCACTGCGTGTCTCTGGTAAATACTCCTTCCCTTTACTTGTTAAATCTGCATTAGGGTTTCGAAGTTTCTTCGGTCTTCGTCAGTGTTCATCAGTACTTTCTCTGCTTTTCCTTTAGCATCGTACTGAATCTAGCTAGGCCTGATAGTTTCCCCTTGCGGCTGGATCTGTAGCTTTAATCTGTTGTACTACAGCATCTTACTGTTCCTGTATAAATCCTTATCTGAACCTTCTCTGTTCTGTTTAACACCATTGTAAGACTCAGAAAAATTTGTTTTTTAAACAATGGTAGATCCAAAATTATATCACCATCTTGTGAAACTTGTTTCCGCAACAGTTAACAAATTTTCAGATTGGGTTCCACCTCCCAAGGGCGGTTTATCCTTTAGTATTGATAATCCATCATATGTCATTAGCCCTCTCTTAAACCGCCATCTAGACTTGAACAACAATGCCTGGTTCACTTCATACGTATACCTTGAATTGCCGGTTTAACATTTGACAAACACATATGAACCGCCAATCGTAAATCGTCCATTTTCCTTTTATAGACTTTGTAAGATGACAAAGCAATTTGCGGCTTGCAACTGGGTTCCATCTCGGATCACAGAAACACAAATCAATGAATATGTCACCACAGGTGCTTTAGCTTCAAAAAAATCTCCTCCATTGGCGAGTTCCTGGCCCTGAGTGCCCTCCCGAGCCTCAAGATGGAGAAGTGATTGTGTTCATGCAACATTTAGCTCGAGGTTTCAGTCCTCCCAGATCAAAAAATTTCCGGGATGTTCTTGCTAGGTTCCAACTTCATCCTCAAGATATTGGACCAAATTCTATGTCCAACATATGCGATTTCCAAGTATTCTGCGAGGTTTACCTGCAAGAAGAACCAACTGTCGACCTCTTTCAAGATCTCTTTCACTTAAACCGCCAGACTGAATTTTCTGACGGACCCAATACTGAACATGGTGGTGTGTCGATCCAAAAGAGGAAAGAGGTTGAATTTCCTCACGCCAAACTTCACAGCCATCCAAAAGACTGGAACCAAACCTGGTTCTACTGTAAGAATACTGCCCCTGCTGAAGAGAATCCTTTACCGGGCTACCGTCCGCACCGGCTCAGCAATAATCACCCTTTACCTCAAAGATTGTCTGCCAAAGACCGACAAGCCTATGCACCTCAACTCGCCAAACTCCAGGCTTTCCTTGCCAACGGTTTAACTGGTGTTGATCTCGTCCGCTGTTGGATTTCATGGTGCATTCTACCTTTAAGCCGCCGACCCGGACTGATGTTTGAATATACCGGCAACACCAATGATCCACAACGGTTTAATGAAATAGAACTGACTGACGATGAAGTCACTGAAGGTGTAAAGAAAATACTTGACGAACCGCTCACCGTATGTACTCAAATTGGTCTGCGTCCTTTTTATACCTCCAACAAACCGCCAGCGGTAAAGACTTTAACCTTGTACTTTTCCTGATCCTTCTCCACTTTAACACTGCTATAATAACCCTTTGTGCAATCTCATAGGCCAGTAGCTCCTTCTGGAAAAGGAAATCTCAAGACAAAGCGGCTAAGTCTCCTCGTGTTAAGACCAAGGTCATCAAGAGAGCTGCCAAAAAGAAAACTGTTGAGTCTTCGGAACCACCAGAGGATGTCGGTGACTCGGCTGAAGAGGTAAAGTTTGACGCCCTTGACTTCTATTCATATATTTTACTGATAATGATTACTCCCAGGATGATGCGGAGGCCAGCCATGCAGATCATGTTGAGGTAATTTGTCTTTCTGACTCAGAACTTGTGCCGGTTCAACGATTTCGCTGTGTAGTTCGAAAAGTGAAATGCTCTCACCCTGTTGCTCATTTGGATCAAAAACTTTCTTTGAAGACACAGCAAACCGAAGGGCGTCGCACAACCCAGCACAGTGGTCAATAGGTCACTTCTTCCGGTTTACCTCATACACCAAACCGAAAACGACGTCCAGAGGTTGCTTGTTCTCCTGAAAAACGTTATCTTTTGAAAGGTTTCTTCCGATGCCCTCTCAATCCATTTGATTCAAACTACCAGGTATCTTCTAATTCGTCTGGCGGTTCATCAACCACTCAGCTGCCTCCACTAAAAACCGTCCCTGGGTAAGCATACAACCCTCCCTTCTCCTTCATAATTCAGTTAATCATGCTAATCCTTGTTTTAATATTAGTGCTAAAGCTCGTCTGAGTAAGAAGGCCAAGACCAGTGCCCCTACCGGCGAAGTTGAACCAGAGAAAACTCCTGAAAATCCTGATAAAAATCTTGATAATATCATGGATGATTCTGTCCCGCCAGAGCCAACTAACAACGCTGATCCGCCGGAAGCTGATCCGGCCGCACATGATGGCACCTCAAGTCCACATGCTATACCTACAAGTCCGGTTGTTGATCCACTGAGGTCAACTGCTAATTCTCCAAGCCCTGCTACCACTCCTAACCCAGCCAAAGATGATGACGTTATTGTTACTGGCACTGCTTATACCGCTCCGGGCAATCCAGTTACCTTGGCAAAACATACCGCCAAGGATGAGTTTACTTCTATGGGCAAGAGGAAGATGGAAGCTGACTTGTCAAAATATGCTAATCTTTCTGCCCAGGATCTTCATTCCGGATTCTTGAACCGGCTTTATACAAACCGAGATAATGAGGCTGACTTGGTAAATCTGATGAAGGAACGCTATGAGGTAAACATTTTCATCCTTATCTTTGTATTTTCACTGCCTTGTATCCTGTAGCCCCCAAGGGCCGGTTTAGCTTGTAAAGACAAACCGGGACTTTTGAACTTCCAAACTACACATTGTTGACTTTTAAGTTTTTTAAACAAATACACATTAGCCCCCAAGTGCCAGGATTGAAACTTGTATTAATCCTCGGGACTTTGAATAAGCAGTAGGAAAGAAGCAATCCGCATTAGCCCCCAAGTGCCAAGTGTAGAACTAGTTGTATGCTTGGGACTTTTGATAAAATATTGATATGCTCCTCTGATTGTGGCAGGCTGACATAAACCATCAACGGACGCAGATTGCTGATCTTCAAGAGAGTATCAAATCTCATCAAGAAGAATCTTCTAAGGCCAAAAATGAACTTCAAGCTGCTTTAACTTCCATGGAACGACTGACGGAAGAATTCAAGACTGAACATGCCAGTTGGGACACTGAGAAGGGTACATTGCTGAAACGGGCTGAAGACGCCGAGTCTGCTCTTAAACTGGTGGCAGAAGAACTTTCTGGGTTGAAGCGTCAAGTGAACGCCATGACTTCCGCAGTATTTGGTAAGTACTCCTATCAAGGCATCTGAAATATCCATCTTGTAAGGTGCCGGTTGAAATATGAAATTCTTAAACCGTTACAGGTAGCCGCATTACTCATCTGGGCTCAGATGTATGCATGAAGCTGAAAGCAGCATATACTCTGCTTGAACAACTATACACCGGTGCTCAACGTGTTATCTGCGCAGCATCCTATGACAATCCGGCCCCAACAATGATCAAGGACACTCTGGCAAGGCTATCCATGGCACCAGCATAGATAGAAGAGGTAAAGCGATCTGCTGCCAGGGCTGGCGCTTTGTTGGTGAAGGAAATATGCCCTAGAGGCAATAATAAAGTTATTATTTATTTCCCTACATCATGATAAATGTTTATTATTCATGCTAGAATTGTATTAACCGGAAACATAATACATGTGTGAATACATAGACAAACAGAGTGTCACCAGTATGCCTCTACTTGACTAGCTCGTTAATCAAAGATGGTTAAGTTTCCTAACCATGAACAAAAGAGTTGTTATTTGATTAACGAGGTCACATCATTAGTTGAATGATCCGATTGACATGACCCATTCCATTAGCTTAGCACCCGATCGTTTAGCATGTTGCTATTGCTTTCTTCATGACTTATACATGTTCCTATGACTATGAGATTATGCAACTCCCGTTTGACCGGAGGAACACTTTGGGTGCTACCAAACGTCACAACGTAACTGGGTGATTATAAAGGAGCATTACAGGTGTCTCCAAAGGTAGATGTTGGGTTGGCGTATTTCGAGATTAGGATTTGTCACTCCGATTGTCGGAGAGGTATCTCTGGGCCCTCTCGGTAATGCACATCACATAAGCCTTGCAAGCACTGCAACTAATATGTTAGTTGTGAGATGATGTATTACGGAACGAGTAAAGAGACTTGCCGGTAACGAGATTGAACTAGGTGTTGGATACCGACGATCGAATCTCGGGCAAGTAACATACCGATGACAAAGGGAACAACGTATGTTGTTATGCGGTCTGACCGATAAAGATCTTGTAGAATATGTAGGAGCCAATATGGGCATCCAGGTCCCGCTATTGGTTATTGACCGGAGACGTGTCTCGGTCATGTCTACATTGTTCTCGAACCGTAGGGTCCGCACGCTTAACGTTACGATGACAGTTATTATGAGTTTATGCATTTTGATGTACCGAAGGTTGTTTGGAGTCCCGGATGTGATCACAGACATGACGAGGAGTCTCGAAATGGTCGAGACATAAAGATTGATATATTGGAAGCCTATGTTTGGACACCGGAAGTGTTCCGGGTGAAATCGGGATTTTACCGGAATACCGGGAGGGTTACCGGAACCCCCCGGGAGCCAAATGGGCCTACATGGGCCTTAGTGGAAAGGTGAAAGGGGCTGCCATGGAGGGCTGCGCGCCTCCCCCCTCCCCTAGTCCTATTAGGACTAGGAGAGGTGGCCGGCCACCTCTCTCTCTCTCTCTTTCCCCCTTGGAGTCCTAGTTGGAATAGGATTGGAGGGGGGAGTCCTACTCCCGCTAGGAGTAGGACTCCTCCTGCGCCTCCCTCCTTGGCCGGCCAGCCCCTCCCCTTGGATCCTTTATATACGGGGGCAGGGGGCACCTCTAGACACACAAGTTGATCCTTGAGATCGTTCCTTAGCCGTGTGCGGTGCCCCCTGCCACCAAATTCCACCTCGATCATACCGTTGTAGTGCTTAGGCGAAGCCTTGCGTCGGTAGTACATCAAGATCGTCGCCACGCCGTCGTGCTGACGGAACTCTTCCTCGACGCTTTGCTGGATCAGAGCCCGAGGATCGTCATCGAGCTGAACGTGTGCTAAGAACTCGGAGGTGCCGGAGTAACGGTGCTTGGATCGGTCGGATCGGGAAGACGTACGACTACTTCCTCTACGTTGTGTGATCGCTTCCGCAGTCGGTCTGCGTTGGTACGTAGACAACACTCTCCCCTCTCGTTGCTATGCATCACCATGATCTTGCGTGTGCGTAGGATTTTTTTTGAAATTACTACGTTCCCCAACAGTTGGCACTTACCCGAGCCAAAGCATGGATAGCCAACTTGAATCCGGCTGACCTTGCCAAAGGCTTTCCAAGCACACAAGAAAATGGGGCAGATTTTGATGATGAAGCCCTTAAAAAAGTGACAAGGGAAATGCGTCCTCTGGCGAGTCAGCTGGCAGAAGATGCTAACTTGACTGTTCACCGGTCTTATTATGATGCCAACAACAAACGGGTTAACACTGTTATGCCGGAGGCACAAAATCTTATTCCGCGAATCCGTAAGCACACTTATGCCCCTGACATTGATCCGTCAGAACTTATCAGTGAAGAAGCTATCTTTCAGGCCTTAACCCGGATTGACTGGACCACCACAAACTTGCAACCGCTAGGTGGGGAGGAGAAGGCTGATCCGACGCCAAATGACCCATCAACTTTGCATCAACATGGTAATGAGACTTGATCCGGCAATCAGAGTGATGCTCCAGAAACCTTGTTCTGTTGGAAACACCATACTTTGGGCCTTCAAGCGCCTTGTAATAGGCTAGTGAAAATACTTTAATCCATTGCCATCATGCACTGGGATACACTTTGCGTTGATTTGTCATGATAATTTCAGTACTGGCTTATGTATTTTCACAATATTATGCAATCCCTGTGTCTGCATAAGAAAAAACTGTCTGGGCGGTTTACCGCCGGACGGGTCAAAATACCCAACACAACTTGGTAAGCAACTATGGTTGCAGCAATAATAAATCATACCTGTGATACAAAACATTGCTTATGGTTTACCAATTGTGATTTGAAGAAGGGTGGAAACCCAACTTCCACCATGCCATGCTGGTATATATATATATATATATATGATATAGAACCGGGTTGTGATGAACACCGGCCGATTGCTGGAGACAAGGTGTCAAAGCCAGACCGGTTTTGAAGGATGCCGGGTTACCTTTAATTGTATGCTTTAACAGAAGATCCGTAAGCCATACCGGGTTAAGAAACACCGGTTTAACATAAACCTTACGAAAAACAAAAACTTGGCAAAAAGCAAACAAAAACCATGGTCAAGGCTTTTAAAGGGTTGCCAGGCCCAAATCGAGGCTTTTCATGGGCTGCCAGGCCACTGAGTTAAACCATTTTGGCGAAGCCTTTTAAGATGGCCCTCCAACTAACCAATCATCGTTTTAACTTTGACAAGTTCAGGGTCTCAATGAGAGTAACTGTCAAACGTTCGACGGGTCATGCCAGGATTACCTGGATAAGAGTGGCTTACTTGATGAAGGCAGGTTAACCCGGGGTTTTAGGTGAATACACCAGGCTTCCAAGCCGTGGGTCGATACCCAGCTACAAGGGTCCTTTCAAACTCTTTGGTATTTGACACAAAGAGCCCCCAAGTAACTTTGTGAGCTGTGCTTAATGGGTGCCTATGTTTGAGTCGTGCTTTGAGCAATCAAACTCTCTTTGGCCCCTTGGGTGTGAAGCTCCCGAGCTATATGGTGGCATGGTAGCCGGGCTAACAGGTAGTACTTCGCTTTATTAGCTGAAGCCCCCAAGTTAACAGATATTTAAAGAAAAAGTGGCGGAGACCCTGCTTAATAGCAAGGATGCCGGTTTACTATATTGATCATAATATATACATTGTTGAAATATGTACATAAGAAAAGCCTGTGGCTTCAAGTGTAATAAGGCCGTAGGAGAGCTATTTTCCATGGCCGTCGGGTCTCCTCCTCAGAGCTACGTGAGTCTTCTCGAACGTCAATGAGGTAGTATGATCCGTTGTGCAGATTTTTGCTGACCACAAAGGGCCCTTCCCAAGGTGGGGATAACTTGTGCATATCAGTCTGGTCTTGAATGAGCCGAAGTACCAAATCGCCTTCTTGAAAGGTTCTTGTCTTAACCCGGCGGCTGTGATAATGCCGCAGGTCTTGTTGATAAACCGCCGACCGAGCCAAAGCCATGTCTCGTTTCTCATCTAACAGGTCCAACGCCTCTTAGCGTGCTTGCTCATTGTCCGCTTCAACATAATTCGCAACCCGGGGCGAGTCGTGACGAATATCACTTGGGAGGACAGCCTCAACCCCATAAACCAGGAAAAAAGGTGTATATCCCATAGATCGGTTTGGGGTGGTATTTATACTCCATAACATAGATGGTAATTCTTCCACCCAACAACCCGGCGTCCGCTTCAAAGGGACCATAAGCCGAGGCTTGATACCCTTCAGGATTTCTTGATTCGCCCTCTCAGCCTAACCATTAGACTGGGGGTGAGCCACTGACGCTACATCAAGCCGGATGTGCTCTCATTGGCAAAACTCCTCCATCTCACCTTTAGAAAGGTTCGTACCATTATCTCTGATGATGCTATGTGGAAAGCCGAAAAGGAAAATAATCTTTTTGAGAAATTGAACCGCCGTGGCTGCATCACATTTACTGATGGGCTCCGCTTCAACCCATTTGGTGAACTTGTCAATCGCCACCAACAGGTGGGTCTTCTTGTCCTTGGAGCGCTTAAAGGGTCCAACCATATCAAGCCCCCAAGTAGCAAACGACCAAGTGATGGGAATCATGCGTAACTCTTGAGCCGGAACATGAGCTCGACGTGAAAATTTCTGACAAGCGTCACACCGCTTTACCAAGTCTTCCGCATCAGAATGAGCTGTCAACCAGTAGAACCCGTGTTGAAAAGCTTTAGCCACCAAGGACTTTGAACCGGCATGGTGACCGCAATCCCCTTCATGGATTTCACGTAGAATCTCTTGTCCTTCTTCAGGAGAAACACAACGTTGGAATACGCCTGAAACGCTAGAACGGTGCAACTCGCCATTGTGAACAACCATAGACTTGGACCGCCGGACTATCTGTCTGGCGAAAAGTTTGTCATCTGGTAACTCGCCCCGGTTCAGATACGCCAAATATGGAACCGTCCAATCCGGAGTGGCATGTAAACCGGCTACCAACTGGGCCTCCGGATCAGGAACAACTAAATCCTCCTCTGTAGGCAACTTTACAGATGGGTTATGCAAGATATCTAGAAAGGTATTGGGTGGTACCGGTTTACGCTGAGATCCCAGCCGGCTTAGAGCATCTGCTGCCTCATTCTTGCGCCGGTCGATGTGTTCCACCTGATAACCCTTAAAGTGACCTGCTACAATATCCACCTTGCACCTATAAGCCGCCATGAGTGGGTCCTTAGAATCCCAAGTACCAGAAACTTGCTGAGCCACCAGATCAGAATCTCCAAAGCATCGAACCCGGCTTAAGCTCATTTCCTTAGCCACACGAAGGCCGTGGAGTAAGGCCTCATACTCCGCTGCATTGTTAGTACAAGGAAACATTAAGCGGAGAACATAACAAATCTTATCTCCTTGAGGGGAAGTGAGGACAACCCCAGCCCCCGAGCCTTCCAACTGCCTGGATCCATCAAAGTGAATGGTCCAGTATGTATTATCCGGTTTGTCCTCTGGTGCCTGTAACTCGGTCCAATCATTGATGAAGTCAACAAGCGCCTGGGATTTGGTGGTTGTTCGGGGCATATACTTCAAACCATGGGGACCAAGCTCAATCGCCCACTTCGCAACCCGGCCAGTTGCTTCTCTATTATGGATTATATCGCCCAAGGGAGCAGAACTAACCACTGTGATGGGATGGCCTTCAAAGTATTGCTTGAGTTTCCTACTTGCCATAAAAACTCCATACACTAGCTCCTACCAATGCGGATATCTTTGCTTTGATTCGATCAGTACCTCACTGATATAATAGACTGGTCGTTGAACCAGATATTCTTTTCCAGCCTCCTTCCGCCCAACCACAACCGCCACACTGACCGCTCGGGCATTTGCAGCCACATACAACAATAGAGGCTCATTATCAATCGAAGTAGCGAGGAATGGCGGTTCAGCCAGCTGCCGCTTCAAATCCTCAAATGCCGTATTGGCGTCGTCACTCCAGACGAATTTATCTGTCTTCTTCAACATCTGATACAGGGGAATCGCCTTCTCTCCCAAACGGCTGATAAACCGGCTGAGGGCTGCAATCCGGCCCGCCAGACGCTGAACATCATTGATACACACCGGTTTAGCCAAGGATGTGATTGCTTTGATTTTTTCTGGATTTGCCTCAATACCTTTGTTGGACACAAGAAAACCCAAGAGTTTTCCTACCGGAACACCAAAAACGCATTTGTCCAGGTTGAGCATCATTTTGTAAACCTGAAGATTGTCGAACGTCTCCTTGAGATCATCTATCAAGGTTTCCTGCTTCCTGGACTTCACCACAATATCATCCACATAGGCATGAATATTACGCCCGATCTGCTTGTGAAGACAATTTTGCACACAACGCTGGTAGGTTGCTTGGGCACTCTTGAGCCCAAAGGGCATAGAAACATAGCAGAAGGCTCCAAAGGGAGTGATGAAGGTTGTCTTCTCCAGGTCCTTAACTGCCATTTTAATCTGATGATAACCTGAATAAGCATCCAGGAAACTCAGGCGCTCACAACCCGCCGTTGCATCAATGATTTGATCAATACGCGGGAGAGCGAAAGGATCTGCCGGTCAAGCTTTATTCAAATCAGTGTAGTCCACACACATACGCCAAGTGTCGTTTTTCTTAAGAACAAGCACCGGATTAGCCAACCATTCGGGATGAAACACTTCGATGATAAACCCAGCTGCCAGTAGCCGGGCTACCTCTTCGCCGATGGCCTTGCGTCTTTCTTCGTTAAAACGGCGAAGGTACTGCTTGACCGGTTTAAACTTAGGATCAATATTGAGAGTGTGCTCAGCGAGTTCCCTCGGTACACCTGGCATGTCAGAAGGTTTCCATGCAAAGATGTCCCGGTTCTCACGGATGAACTCGATGAGCGCGCTTTCCTATTTCGGATCCAGATTGGCACTGATACTAAACTGCTTGGATGAATCACCAAGGACGAAGTCAACGAGATTAGTCTCATTAGCCGGTTTGAACGTCAGGGTCGGGTCATGCTCAGTTGTGGGTTTCTTCAGAGGGGTCATGTCCGCCGGATCAACATTGTCCTTATAGAATTTCAGCTCCTCTGTAGCACAAACCGATTCAGCATAGGCCGCTTCACCTTCCTCGCAATCCAAAGCAATCTTTCAACTTCCATGTACTGTGATCGTCCCCATATAACCCGGCATTTTGAGCTGTAAATAGACATAACAGGGTCTCGCCATGAATTTCGCGTAAGCCGGCCGTCCAAATAGCGCGTGATATGGGCTCTGGATTTTCACCACCTCAAAGGTCAAAGTCTCAGACCTGGAATCATGCTCATCTCCAAACACGACTTCCAAAGCAATCCTTCCAACAGGGTATGCCGATTTACTTGGTACTACACCATGAAAAATAGTGTTTGACGGTTTAAGATTCTTATCTGTCAACCCCATGCGACGGAAAGTCTCATAGTATAGGATGTTGATACTGCTCCCTCCATCCATCAAAACCTTGGTAAACTTATAGCCCCCACCTGAGGTGCTACCACCAAGGCTAGTTGACCCGGATCGTCAACCTGGGGCGGGTGATCCTATCTGCTCCACACAATGGGCTGCTCCGACCATCGTAGATAACGTGGTACGGCCGATTCAAGAGTATTGACTGCCCTCTTGTGAAGGTTCTGATCCCGCTTGCACAGGCTAGTAGTGAACACATGATATTGTCCGCTGTTTAACTGCTTGGGGTGACTCTGGTAACCTGACTGTTGCTGATTCCCTTGGTTATTCTGCTGGTTATTACCATGGTTGTTCTGATGGCCCTGGTTATTCTGAAATCCAGAGCTTGAACCGCCACCCCCATGGAAACCTGGGCCTGAACCGCCCGGCGGATCCTGATCATACCGGTATAGATCAAAATGTTTTAACTCCCTCATTATATGACAATCCTTCCAAAGATGTGTGGAAGGGGCCTCCTTGGTTCCATGCTTCAGGCAGGGTTGGTTTAACAAACACTCCAGATTCATCCCTCCACCGCGCTAGGGTGGTTTACCTTTGCGACGCTGCATATTTGTGTTAGCCACCAAATCTGAACTATCCGCTTTACGCTTACCATTATTCCCATGGGCTCCTTGGTTGTGGTGTTGCCCTTTTGCACCGCCGTTCTTCTTTCCCTTCTACGGTTTGTCCTCCTCTGAATCCGGATCCTTGGTATTATCTGAATCGACGTATTTAACCAAAGCAGCCATGAGTGTTGACATGTTGTTGCAGTGACGTTTGAGCCTCCCCAACTTCTGTTTCAACGGTTTGAAACGGCAATTACCCTCTAACGTTAACACTGCGATGTCTTCGTTGATACGATCTGACGAATGCAAAATCGCCGAGACCCGTTTGACCCAATGGGTCGTGGACTCCCCTTCCTCTTGGACACAAGCGGCCAGATCTACAATTGACATCGGCTGCTTACACGTATCCTTGAAGTTCTGGATAAACCGGTGCTTCAATTCGGCCCATGATCCAATAGAGTTGGTCGGCAAGCTCTTCAACCAAGTGCGAGTTGTTCCTTCCAACATCATGGTGAAGTATTTAGCACACACCGCTTCGTCCACATCTAACATCTCCATTGCCATCTCATAGCTCTCCACCCACGCCTCTGGCTACAAATCGGTGGTATAATTTGGTACCTTATGAGGTCCCTTGAAATCCTTGGGTAGTCGCACATTATGCAAAGCAGGAGATAAACACGGTACCCCTAAGGAACTAAACATCGCCCCTGGCTCCATGGAGGCAGTGGGGTGAACCGGAGTATGCTTTCGTGCCTCGTGTCGAGCTGTCAACTCGGCCTCTCGACGTGCGCGGCCATGATTCACAACATCTTGCGCATTAGCACCTCCCCCAGCCGGGTTGTTCCCTCGTGGCGAATTTCGGCGGCGTGCACTACTGGACACGACCGGTTCGTCTTCCACGTGTCTGCTATAACTCCGGCTTGGGCGGGGAGTGGAGTGAATCCTCTCACGGCTGTGTGAATATGTCTGCTGTTGATTTAGTGCTGTGTGAATATGTTTGCTGTTGATTTAGTGCTGTTTGAAGGAGATCCCTGGCCCGACGTGCTTCCACTGCAACTGGTGACTCGCCGTCGGTTGGGAGGGCCACCAGGCGTGACGCAGCGGCCACAATGTTGTCCAATGGGTTGGAATAATGCCCGGGCGGCGTTGATGGTACAATGTTGTTCTGGCGAGGCAGGTTCCTCGTGCGCGGCTGAACTGGCGCTCCTGCTCCCGGCGCCCCCGCCTGGTTTAGTGTGGGTTGGTTACCAGCTCCTGCACTTGGCGTGTTGAAAAGATTCTGCGGCTCATAAACCGACGGGAGACGTGATCGGTACCTTCTTCTCATGACTTCCTCTGAAGCATTCTAATCCAGTCTAATCCGGTAAGCCTGTGCTTCCAACTCGGCCCGCTCCGTAGCCATCCTGGCGTCCTCTGCTGCCAGGTCCGCCTTGGCCTGGGCTATCTGATCTTTCACCTTTGCAATCTCCGCATCGTGCTGATCCCTGGCTGCTGCGTCTACCTCCGCGGACATCAATGTTGCCAGAGCGTCGAACAAATCAGGTAAGACTTGGGCCAGAGGTGGCGCCGAGCTTCCTGCCCCTCCTGGTGTGGCCGTTGTTGAACCGGAGAGCATTGCTGTGGCGGTAGATGAATGAGGCGCCGATTGTGTGCCGGCCATGAAGATGGCGGCCCGGTTTGGCAGACCAGGGGAATCCGGAATACTGTTGCCCTCGGATCCTCCCTCAATCCGGCCGTCCTACAACTGGTAAAGCGATTCGGTTTCTCCAGAAGACTCGTCATCAGAGCAGACTATGGTTTCTCCTTCGGACACCGGTCCATCCTCGTGCCCTGATCCATGGACGACACCTACGAAAACATGCCTTGCCTCGGGCTGAACCGGCGAAGGACTTGCACACCGAGCCGTTTCGATGATGTCGGTGCAGATGTCCGGCTCGGGGGCCGGTTCGCCGATCTTGCCGTTGAAGACATGAATCCCACCAAAGGGGACCCGATACCCGTATTCGATTGAATCGGCCTCGGAACCCCATCCTGCGTTGTTGATGTAGAGCTTGCCGCGGTGACTCTTCGTCATCCGGCCCACAGCGTATCCCTTAAGTCCATCGAAGTTGCCCTTCAAGAACTCGAAACCGTCGTGCGATAGCCCCACGGTGGGTGCCAACTGTCGTGGGTTTGTCACGGCAGATGTCCTCATGAAAGGACTTAGTTGTGGAGCCATCGCAACGGGTTAGCTTAAAAGGGGTTAAACCGGACAAGGGGACACGGGAGTTTATACTAGTTCGGCCCCTTCGATGAAGGTAAAAGCCTACGTCTAGTTGTGATTGGTATTGCTAGGGTTTCGAAGGCCAGGGAGCGAATCCGCTTTGTCTGGCTTTCGAGTTGTTGTTGTCTCCCTTTGAACCGCCGCTGGGTCACCCCTTTATATACTCAGGAGGACCCCGGCCGGTCTACAGAGTCCCGAGGCTGGCTCATACAAGTGTCCACCTTGGTCTCCTCTTTCCTATATTATGATATAAGTTTATACAATCATGGCGGTTTACTACCATGGGCCCTAAATCGCCTGCGGGCTCTGGGCCTCTAAGCCTTATCCGTAAAGCGCCATCTTCTGGGTTTCCTTGGGCTTCAGCATAGGTGAAGGTGAACCGGCCCCTCCTGGGCAGTTTACCCTTAATGGTTATATCCTCAACACTATGGGTATCTCCGAAAGTGCCTGTTGGGTTGGCACGAATCGAGACTGGGATTTGTCACTCCGTGTGACGGAGAGGTATCTCTGGGCCCACTCAGTAGGACATCATCATAATGAGCTCAATGTGACCAAAGAGTTGATCACGGGATGATGTGTTACGGAACGAGTAAAAGTGACTTGCCGGTAACGAGATTGAACGAGGTATTGGGATACCCATGATCGAATCTCGGGCAAGTAACGTACCGATTGACAAAGGGAATTGTATACAGGATTGATTGAATCCCCGACATCGTGGTTGATCCGATGAGATCATCGTGGAACATGTGGGATCCAACATGGGTATCCAGATCTTGCTGTTGGTTATTGGTCGGAGAGCCGTCTCGGTCATGTCTGCATGATTCCCGAACCCGTAGGGTCTACACACTTAAGGTTCGGTGACGCTAGAATTGTTATGGGAATTAGTGTGCAGTTACCGAATGTTGTTCAGAGTCCCGGATTAGATCCCGGACGTCACGAGGAGTTCCGGAATGGTCCGGAGGTAAAGATTTATATATGGGAAGTCCTATTTTGGCCACCGGAAAATGTTCATGATTTTTCGATATTGTACCGGGAAGGTTCTAGAAGGTTCCAGAGTGGGGCCCACCTGCATGGGGGGACCCACGTGAACGTGGGTAGTGGTGGGCAAGGCCTCACACCCCTGATCAAGGCGCACCAAGATCCCCCCTTAGAAGGAATAAGATCATATCCCGAAGGGATAAGATCAAGATCCCTAAAAAAAGGGGATAACAATCGGTGGGGAAGGAAAATTATGGGATTTCTTTCCTCCACCTTTGCCAACGCCCCAATGGACTTGGAGGGCAAGAAACCAGCCCCCTCTACCCCTATATATACTAGTAGAGTGCCCATGTGTTGCCACGGGCTCTTGAAATAGTTTGCAAGAGTTACATGTTAACTTTCTAAGGGCTCGCCCCGCCGTAGATCCAGACCCCCGTCATTGATTCTACCCCGCCCAGGCCGCCGCATGCCGCCGCGCTGCCCCATCGCGTTCGCCTCCCCTCCGGCCGCATTTGCCCCGCCCCGACCCCGCCCGCCTCCTCTCCGGCCGCCTCCGCCTCCGGTCCATCCTTCGCCCGGCCCCGCTCCATCCGCCTCCTCTCTGGTTCGTCCGCCGCCCCACTCCGTCCGCCTCCGCCCCGCGCCGCACGTCGCCGCCCCACTCCCCGCTCGGCCGCCGCCCGCTCCCTGATGGCACCGAAGAAGACGCCGAAGGGAAAGTCCGGTTTCTTCGACATGAGGGCAAAGCCCTCTGAGAACTTCAGACTGGAGTTCTCTGACACCGGGCAGCGTTGGTGGCTTGACATAAAGGTTTTCTCTTTTCGTTCTTGTTGGCAGAAGACTATCAAAATCAAACAAAAAGAACAACAGCGACATTTATGGCTAATGCAAAGAAGAGTTTCTAACTTGAAACTTGCCTGAAGAGAATTGAATCCATCTTCGTTGTGTGCACAAACAATCAGCATATCAGTAGGTTTTATAGTCATTAGTGGAGCATAAGCATGAACACGTGATGAGTGGCAATCTATTAAGATAGTAAACGAGCCAAAAACATGTAGATCAGTTCTTTTCATGAAGCACTATTTAAAAACTATATCATCAGTCCATCCTCAAATTTGCACCTCTCCTTTTAAATATGTGACAATGTATCAATCAGCTCTGATGTCCGTATCCCTTTAATTGATTGTCCATGCATGTCGCATTAGGAAAACCTTATTCCATGATAACATCAGGCTCATTAACCATCAAGTCCAATAGTTTTTTGCGCACCAAACCACATTGCAAACATTTAAATGGATTGACCAGATAGATGGTTATACTTCGCTCAGATATAAAAATCATATGGACAACTTAGTGCTACAGCTTAATCAGGTGTACCATCGATCATTAGTTCTTTACACAGAAGGCATTAGAAAGACAAAAACTAAGCTCTTCGGTGTTTATTTAAGCACAATGGTTCAAATTATACTTGATGTAACAAATATACACGCATAAAAAAGGAGCCAAACATTTATATTTGAAAAGCTAGCCTCGCAGATAATAAATACTTAGAAGATTTTTAGGTAGAATAGACCATTTATCATTATTAAGAGTGCTAGTTTCACATTATTATATACTCATCCATTTAGCTGAAAAGTATTTCCGGACGGAAATTTGAAGATCATGGGCATAACACTAATGCCTGGCGAAGGAGGAAGAGGCAATAAGCAGAATAGGAACATCCATCGCAAAAGAAAAACAAGTAGAATGGAAGAGGGATCTACTATACTAACCTGATCACCTATGTTGCTCCCAGCTCGTACCTCTCAAAATGTCTCATAAAGCTTTCTTTCCACAAGCTGTACTTTCCGTTATTTTCTTCTAGTTGTGTTTGTTTGTCTCTAACAATCGTTGCCAGAAAATATTCATTAGTGACAAATGCTCATATAGGCAAATATCTAATACACACGGGTCAATCTTAGAAGGCTCGGTGTACTTCTGTTGGATAACTTGTTATACACTTCTACAAACTTCAAAACTTTTCGGTGAAATGGACAGAAGGTCTTAAGACCCAAAAACATAGAAGAACGTCTACACCGACATATTTGCATTGCTAAGCTTAATATCAGCTAACAAACCCTGAAGCAAGCGCCAGCCAAGAGCCTATTACTCATACTTACAGAGTAATGACAAAACCTAAAGGAAACTAACATAGTAAAATGGCATACATTAGTTAGATGAGATGCAGTCAAACCCATCTGGATAATATTGACTGCTCGTCCATTTCCATGCTCCATCTTATGCGACTGCCACTATTTTAGGATGAACTCAAGGGTTGTACTCAACTCGTTGACTGGAGTAGAGCCTAAATTAAGATCCTTGCAGCAAGACAAACTGAACTTATCAAACAAGCCAAGAATAAGGAAAAATGTGAGCAAAACTGAAATTAAGACGATAAGATTGGAAGAGTCTGGGATAAGAAGATGGCACTTGTATTGAGTAACCTTGAGTTGAAGGAGGTATCACGAACACGGCTATGTCGGGGATGACTGATCCCCACGGACACCTATGGGACCACGGCGGACCGAGGCCCCTTTCGGTTCGGCAGGGGGCGGAGAGAGCGCAAAGAGCAGATCGAGGCGAACGCACGAGCGACACGATCCGTTTACTCAGGTTCGGGCCGCACGGATGCGTAAAACCCTACTCCTGCTTTGATTTGTATTTGTGTTCTTGCTCGGAAGCGATGAATGCTACAGTACGCTCAAATGGCTAGCGAGACCGAGCGTGAGAATGATCGTCCCCCCCTTTTCCCTGTTGCGCATGGGCCTCCTTTTATATGTCAAAGGGGTCACCGACAGGTGGCAACAGAGATGAGGGTAAAAAGGTAAAAGAGGTGGTGGTTGGCGCCACCGCTTACTACAGTTGTATCATACCTAACCCTGACGGCAGGGGACAAAGGCATTAAATGCCTGTCTGCGTCGCCTAGACGGTGCAGAAAGGGGTCGTCAGGGGCGCCACCGTTTGCCACGATGGCTATCTTGTCAGCGCCTGCTTGCCACCGCATGCCCCTGGCTGCACAGCCTCCCGCCACGTACGCCAGGAACGGTCCCAGAGCGACACGTTGGTGGGTGAGCTAGAGCGCGGGCTGCGGAGTAGTAGCTTGTCGCGGCAAGCGCCTTGCCGCGGATGTTGTCTTGTCGCGTCCGGGAGCTTGCCGCTCACCGGGTCTTGTCGCGTCCGGGAGCTCGTCGCTCACCGGGTCTTGCCGGGACGCGCAGCGCGCCGCAGCAAGCTTCTCGAGATGCCTTGGTTGGTCTTCCCGGCAAGCTCCTCTTGCCGGGGTCTTTGTGCTTCGAGTGGCCTTCCCGGCAAGTTCCTCTTGCCGGGGCCTTGCGCCTTGGCTCGAATACTTTGTTCTTGAATGGCTCCAAAGGAACCACGGAGGACCTTGGCGGTCACCCGGCAAACCTTGCCACGGGGTGCTGCGACTGCCCGTGCACAAGTTCGGGATACTAAGGTACCCCTACTTTAGTACACCGACAGGCTAGTTCTGATTCGACCAAGTAGTGGAAACTCCACTATCTTGAGAACTTCAGCTCTCTGCAAATATGGGAGACCATATTGTACTAAGATATAGAAAATTGCCAGGTTGGGCAAAGAGTAAGAGCGTTGCGAACTTTACAAAAGTTTGTGTACCTCAATAAGATATGGCAGATCAAATTTGCAGATATTGTATCCAATTATAATATCAGGATCTGCCTCATGTATTAAATCCTGCAAAATACCCAAAACAGAACTAGGTTGATATCAATAAAGTTACTTGTCTGCCATCAGATAACGTATTTAACTTGGAAGAGTGTAATACGAAAAAAGCAAACTATATATACAAAGAAACCATCAAACAAAAACATGTTCTTTAACCATGGATATAGGTTGTAACTATATACAATCATAGATCACAAAAAAACTGACACTGTGAAATCAGAATGACGCAACACTCACCCTCCAAGCAAGTAGAATATCTTGCTCTGTGTCAAATGACATTATATCCATGCCGATAATGGGAGAACATGATTTAAGATTCATGACGTTCTGCACAAAAGGCTGGCCTTCGCCTTGAAGCGTGTGTAAATTGGCAATCCAATTCAATCCAAGGAAGCAAGTCAAGATTATATGCACATAAAGGCATCCACAACGGAAATTAAATGTAGCGGCTTATCAAAATACAAAGGTAGGTTTTGGGAAGTATCCTTTGCGACCAACAAATTCGATGTCAAAACTTAATATGCCAAAAGGGGCCATCTTAGAGTATCCCCCTTCTTGTTGGCAGAAGTATCCTTTGCAAGTCAAGCATAAAGCGAATGAACAATATCACGATTTAGAGATACAAATAGAGGCATTATATTCAGTATAGAGGATACATGCAATCCAACTCTAGCTGGCAATAGGACATGATGCAAGTTGCTTTGCTATACTTCCCAGCAGGAAGTTCAATCCAATTGCCACCAACAACATTGAAGTCAATCATAAAGCGAAGGCCAAAGAGAATGTTGCTTCCATATGCCAGGAAACTCTTTGAACCAAGACCGCCAATTGATACGTGTCCAACGTATCTATAATTTTTGATTGCTCCATGCTATATTATCTACTGTTTTGGACTATATTGGGCTTTATTTTCCACCTTTATATTATTTTTGAGATTAACCTATTAACCGGAGGCCCAGCCTAGAATTGTTGTTTTTTGCCTATTTCAGTGTTTCGAAGAAACATAATATCGAACGGAGTCCAAACAGAAAAATCCTTTTTGGAACGTGATTTTCTTCTCGGATAAGACCCAGGAGACTTGGACCCTACTCCAAGAAGTAACGAAGGCGGTCACAAGGGTAGGGGGCGCGCCCCCTGCCTCGTGGGCACCTCGGTGCTCCACTGACGTACTCCTTCCTCCTATATATACCCACGTACCCCCGAACGATCAGAACAGGAGCCAAAAACCTAATTCCACCGCCGCAACTTTCTGTATCCACGAGATCCCATCTTGGGGCCTGTTCCGGAGCTCCGCCGGAGAGGGCCATCATCACGGAGGGCTTCTACATCATCATAGCCCCTCCGATGAAGTGTGAGTAGTTTACCTTAGACCTTCGGGTCCATAGTTAGTAGCTAGATGGCTTCTTCTCTCTTTTTGGATCTCAATACAATGTCCCCCCCCTCTCTTGTGGAGATCTATTCGATGTAATCTTCTTCTTTTGCGGTGTGTTTGTTGAGACCGATGAATTGTGGGTTTATGATCAAGTCTATCTATGAACAATATTTGAATCTTCTCTGAATTCTTTTATGTATGATTGGTTATCTTTGCAAGTCTCTTCGAATTATCCGTTTGGTTTGGCCAACTAGATTGGTAGTTCTTGCCATGGGAGAAGTGCTTAGCTTTGGGTTCGATCTTGCGGTGTTCTTTCCCAGTGACAGAAGGGGCAGCAAGACACGTATTGTATCGTTGCCATCGAGGATAACAAGATGGGGTTTATTTCATATTGCATGAATTTATCTCTCTACATCATGTCATCTTGCTTAAAGCGTTACTCTGTTTTTAACTTAATACTCTAGATGCATGCTGGATAGCGGTCGATGAGTGGAGTAATAGTAGTAGATGCAGAATCATTTCGATCTACTTGTCACGGACGTGATGCCTATATACATGATCATGCCTAGATATTCTCATAACTATGCTCAATTCTGTCAATTTCTCAACAGTAATTTGTTTAGCCACCGTAGAAAACTTATGCTCTCGAGAGAAGCCACTAGTGAAACCTATGGCCCCCGGGTCTATTCTCATCATATCAATCTTCATCACTTTAATCTTGTTTTGTTTTTTACTTTGCCTTTACTTTTCACTTTGCATCTTTATATCAAAAATACCAAAAATATTATTTATCGGATCTCACTTCCGTAAGTGACCGTGAAGGGATTGACAACTCCTAATCGCGTTGGTTGCGTTGAGCTCTTTGTGTTGTGTAGGTACGAGGGACTTGCGCGTGGCCTCCTACTGGATTGATACCTTGGTTATCAAAAACTGAGGGACATACTTACGCTACTTTGCTGCATCATCCCTTCCTCTTCGGGGAAAACCAACGCAAGCTCAAGACGTAGCAAGAAGGATTTCTGGTGCCGTTGCCAGAGAGTCTACGCAAAAAGTCAGCATACCAAGTACCCATCACAATCCCTATCTCCCGCATTACATTATTTGCCATTTGCCTCTCGTTTTCCTCTCCCCCCAATTCACCCTTGCCGTTTTATTCGCCCTTTCTCTCCCTATCCTCCCTCTCTATTTGCCTCTTTTTGCCCATTTGCTTTTGTTTGCTCGTGTGTTGGATTGCTTGTTTGTCGCGATGGCTCAAGATACTACCAAATTGTGTGACTTCACCAATACCACAATAATGATTTTCTTAGCACTGCGATTGCTCCTCTTGCCAATACTGAATCTTGTGAAATCAATACTGCTTTGTTGAATCTTGTTATGAAAGATCAATTCGCCGACCTTCCTAGTGAAGATGCCGCTACTCATCTGAATAGCTTCGTTGATTTATGTGATATGCAAAAGAAAAAAGATATCAATAATGATGTCATTAAATTGAAGCTATTTCCTTTTTTCGCTTAGAGATCGTGTTAAAGCTTGGTTTTCGTCTTTGCCTAAGAATAGTATTGATTCATGGAACAAGTGCAAAGATGCTTTTATCTCTAAGTATTTTCCTCCCGCTAAGATCATCTCTCTTAGAAACGATATTATGAACTTTAAACAACTTGATCATGAACATGTTGCACAAGCTTGGGAGAGAATGAAATTAATGATACGTATTGCCCTACTCATGGTTTGAATTTGTGGATGATCATACAAAACTTTTATGCCGGATTGAATTTTGCTTCTAGAAATATTTTAGATTCGGTCGTGGGAGGCACTTTTATGGAAATCACTTTAGGAGATGCTACTAAAACTCATAGATAATATTATGGTTAATTGTTCTCAATGGCATACTGAAAGAACTTTTAATAAAAAAGTGCGTGCGATAGAAGAAATCAATGTTTTGAGTGGAAAGATGGATGAACTTATGAAATTATTTGTTACTAAGAGTGTTTCTTTTGATCCTAATGATATGCCTTTGTCTACCTTGATTGAGAATAACAATGAATCTATGGATGTGAATTTTGTTGGTAGGAATAATTTTGGTAACAACGCTTATAGAGGGAATTTTAATCCTAGACCTTATCCTAGTAATCCTTCTAATAATTATGGGAATTCCTACAACAACTCTTATGGAAATTATAATAAGATGCCCTCTGATTTTGAATCTAATATTAAAGAATTTATTTCTTCGCAAAAGAATTTTAATGCTATGATTCAAGAAAAATTGCTTAAGATTGATGATTTGGCTAGGAACGTTGATAGAATTGCTCTTGATCTTGATGCTTTGAAACTTAGATCTATTCCACCTAATCATGATATTAATGAGTCTCTAAAAGCCATGAGAATTTCAATTGATGAGTGTAAAGAAAGAACCGCTAGGATGCGTGCTTCCAAAGATGCCTTTATTAAAGCGTGTTTTTCTAATTCTTATGAAAATCAAGATGAAGATCTAAAAGTTATTGATGTGTCCCCTATCAAATCTTTGTTTTTCAATATGAATCTTGATGAAACTGAATATGATCTTCCTTTACCTAGAAGGCGTTCCAAAAATTTGGATTATTTAGATCTTTATGATGAAATTGATGAAAGTGGGATTGAAAGAAATAAAAATTTAGATGTTGCTAAACCCACTATATTGGATTTCAAGGAATTTAATTATGAAAGTTGCTTTTTGATTGATTGTATTTCCTTGTTGCAATCCGTGCTAAATTCTCCGCATGCTTATGGTCAAAAGAAAGCCTTCACCGAACATATTGTTGATGCCTTGATGCAATCTTATGAAGAAAAACTTGAGTTGAAAGTCTCAATCCCTAGAAAACTCTATGATGAGTGGGAACCAACTATCAAAATTAAAATTAAAAATCATGAGTTTTATGCTTTGTGTGATTTGGGTGCTAGTGTCTCCACTATCCCCAAAACTTTGTGTGATTTGCTAGATTTCTGCGATCTTGATGAGTGCTCTCTAAACTTGCATCTTGCGGATTCCACTATTAAGAAACCTATGGGAAGAATTAATGATGTTCTTATTGTTGCAAATAGGAATTATGTGCCCGTAAATTTCATTGTTCTTGATATAGATTGCAATCCTTCTTGCCCTATTATTCTTGGTAGACCTTTCCATAGAATGGTTGGTGCGATTATTGATATGAAGGAAGGGAATATTAGATTCCAATTTCCATTAAAAAAGGGCATGGAACACTTTCCAAGAAATAAAATAAAATTTCCATATGAAACCATCATGAGAGCCACTTATGGATTGCCTTCCAAAGATGGCAATACCTAGATCTATCATCGCTTTTATGCCTAGCTAGGGGCGTTAAACGATAGCGCTTGTTGGGAGGCAACCCAATTTTATTTTTTGTTTTTTGTGTTTTTCTTCTATTAGGGAATAAATAACCCATCTACCCTCTGTTTGGATGTGGGTTTGTGTTTTAATTAGTGTTTATGCCAAGCTAGACCTATTGGATCTTCTTGGATGATAGTTATTTGATCTTGCTGTAATTTCCAGAAACTTTGCGTTCAGTGCCCGAATTACTAAAAATCATCAGAATGTGATAAAATACTGATTACAATTGATGCTGATCAATAAACAAATTATCTAGGTCGTCTAATTTTGGTATATTTTTTGGAGTTCCAGAAGTTTGCGTTAGTTACAGATTACTACAGACTGTTTTGTTTTTGACAGATTCTGTTTTTCGTGTGTTGTTTGCTTATTTTGATGAATCTATGGTTATTAAAATAGTTTATAATCCATAGAGAAGTTGGAATACAGTAGGTTTAACACCAAAATAAATAAAGAATGAGTTCATTACAGTACCTTGAAGTAGTTTTATGTTTTCTTTCTCAAACGGAGCTCACGAGATTTCTATTGAGTTTTGTGTTGTGAAGTTTTCAAGTTTTGGGTGAGTTCTTTTGATGGATTATGGAACAAGGAGTGGAAAGAGTCTAAGCTTGGGGATGCCCATGGCACCCCCAAGATAATCCAAGGACACCAAAAAGTCAAAGCTTGGGGATGCCGCGGAAGGCATCCCCTCTTTCGTCCACTTCCATCGGTAATTTACTCGGAGCTATATTTTTATTCACCAACATGATATGTGTTTTGCTTGGAGCGTCTTGTATTATTTGTGTCTTTGTTTGTTAGTGTGTCACAATCATCCTTGCTGTACACACCTTTTGAGAGAGCCATACTTGAATTGAAGTTTGATAGAATACTCTATGTGCTTCACTTAAATCTTATGAGCTATGTAGTTTTGCCCTATGCGCTTCACTTATATCTTTTGAGCGTTATAATTTTGCTCTATGTGCTTCACTTAGATCTTTTAGAGCACGGTGGTGGTTTGTTTTAAAGAAACTATTGATCTCTCATGCTTCACTTAAATTATTTTGAGAGTCTTAATAGCATGGTAATTTGCTTAATATAAATATGCTTGGTGTTTGAGATATGTGAAATTTTCTTTTGAGTGCGTTGAATACTAAGAGACGATTGAAGCATGATAATTGTTTTGAGATATGAAGGTGATAATATTAGAGTTATGCTAGTTTAGTAGTTGTGAATTTAAAGAATACTTGTGTTAAAGTTTGTGATTCCCGTAGCATGCACGTATGGTGAACCGTTATGTGATGAAGTCGGAGCATAATTTATTTATTTATTGTCTTCTTTATGAGTGGCAGTCAGGGATGAGCGATGGTCTTTTCCTACCAATCTATCCCTCTAGGAGCATGCGCGTAATACTTTGCTTTGATAACTTCTAGATTTTTGCAATAAGTATATGAGTTCTTTATGACTAATGTTGAGTCCATGGATTATATGCACTTTTTCACATCCTTCCACCATTGCTAGCCTCTCTAATACCGCGCACCTTTCGCCGGTATCATACACCCACCATATACCTTCCTCAAAACAGCCACCATACCTACCTATCATGGCATTTCCATAGCCATTCTGAGATATATTGCCATGCAACTTTCCACCGTTCCGTTTATTATGACACGCTCCATCATTGTCATATTGCTAGCATGATCATGTAGTTGACATCCTATTTGTGGCAAAGCCACCATTCATAATTCTTTCATACACGTCACTCTTGATTCATTGCATATCCCTGTACATCGCCGGAGGCATTCATATAGAGTCATATTTGTTCTAAGTATCGAGTTGTAATTGTTGAGTTGTAAGAAAAATAAAAGTGTGATGATCATCATTTTCTAGAGCATTGTCCCAAGTGAGGAAAGGATGATGGAGACTATGATTCCCCCACAAGTCGGGATGAGACTCCGGACGAAAAAAAAGAGGCCATAAAAAAAGAGAAAAGGCCCAAATAAAAAAACGAGAGAAAAAGAGAAGGGACAATGTTACTATCCTTTTACCACACTTGTGCTTCAAAGTAGCACCATGATCTTCATGATAGAGAGTCTCTCGTTATGTCATTTTCATATACTAGTGGGGATTTTTCATTATAGAACTTGGCTTGTATATTCCAATGATGGGCTTCCTCAAATTGCCCTAGGTCTTCGTGAGCAAGTGAGTTGGATGCACACCCACTTAGTTTCTTTTGATGAGCTTTCATATACTTATAGCTCTAGTGCATCCGTTGCATGGCAATCCCTACTCACTCACATTGATATCTATTGACGGGTCTCTCCATAGCCCGTTGATATGCCTAGTTGATGTGAGACTATCTTCCGCTCTTTTTGTCTTCTCCACAACCACCCTTCTATTCCACATAGTGCTATGTCCATGGCTCACGCTCATGTATTGCGTGAAGATTGAAAAAGTTTTGAAAAAGTTAGAGTATGAAACAATTGCTTGGCTTGTCATCGGGGTTGTGCATGATTTAAATACTTTATGTGGTGAAAATAGAGCATAGCCAGACTATATGATTTTGTAGGGATAACTTTCTTTGACCATGTTATTTTGAGAAGACATAATTACTTTATTAGTATGCTTGAAGTATTATTATTCTTTATGTCAATATGAACTTTTGTCTCGAATCTTTCTAATCTTAATATCCATACAACAATTAATAAATTTTACATTGAAATTATGCCAAGTAGCACTCCGCATAAACAATTCTTTTTTTATCATTTACCTACTCGAGGACGAGCAGGAATTAAGCTTGGGATGCCTCATACGTCTCCAACGTATCTATAATTTTTTATTGCTCCATGCTATATTATCTACTGTTTTGAACTATATTGGGCTTTATTTTCCACTTTTATATTATTTTTGGGACTAACCTATTAACCGGAGGCCCAGCCCAGAATTGCTATTTTTTTGCCTATTTCAGTGTTTCAAAGAAACAGAATATCAAACGGAGTCCAAACAGAAAAATCCTTTTTGGAACGTGATTTTCTTCTCGGATAAGACCCGGGAGACTTGGAACCTACTCCAAGAAGTACCGGAGGCGGTCACGAGGGTAGGGGCGCGCCCCCCTGCCTCGTGGGCCCCTCGGTGCTCCACCAACGTACTCCTTCCTCCTATATATACCCACGTACCCCCAAACGATCTGAACAGGAGCCAAAAACCTAATTCCACCGTCGCAACTTTCTGTATCCACGAGATCCCATCTTAGGGCCTGTTCCGGAGATCCGCCGGAGAGGGCCGTCATCACGAAGGGCTTCTACATCATCATAGCCCCTCCGATGAAGTGTGAGTAGTTTACCTCAGACCTTCGGGTCCATAGTTAGTAGCTAGATGGCTTCTTCTCTCTTTTTGGATCTCAATACAATGTTCTCCCCCTCTCTTATGGAGATCTATTCGATGTAATCTTCTTCTTTTGCGGTGTGTTTGTTGAGATCGATGAATTGTGGATTTATGATCAAGTCTATCTATGAACAATATTTGAATCTTCTCTGAATTCTTTTATGTATGATTGGTTATCTTTGCAAGTCTCTTCGAATTATCCGTTTGGTTTGGCCAACTAGATTGGTAGTTCTTGCCATGGGAGAAGTGCTTAGCTTTGGGTTCGATCTTGCGGTGTTCTTTCCCAGTGACAGAAGGGGCAGCAAGACAAGTATTGTATCTTTGCCATCGAGGATAACAAGATGGGGTTTATTTCATATTGCATGAATTTATATCTCTGCATCATGTCATCTTGCTTAAAGCTTTACTCTGTTTTTAACTTAATACTCTAGATGCATGCTGGATAGCGGTCGATGAGTGGAGTAATAGTAGTAGATGCAGAATCGTTTCGATCTACTTGTCACGGACGTGATGCCTATATACATGATCATGCCTAGATATTCTCATAACTATGCTCAATTCTGTGAATTGCTCAACAGTAATTTGTTCACCCACCGTAGAAAACTTATGCTCTCGAGAGAAGCCACTAGTGAAACCTATGGCCCCCGGGTCTATTCTCATCATATCAATCTCCATCACTTTAATCTTGTTTTGTTTTTACTTTGCCTTTTACTTTTCACTTTGCATCTTTATATCAAAAATACCAAAAATATTATTTATCGGATCTCACTTCCGTAAGTGAACATGAAGGGATTGACAACCCCTAATCGCGTTGGTTGCGTTGAGCTCTTTGTGTTGTGTAGGTACGAGGGACTTGCGCGTGGCCTCCTACTGGATTGATACATTGGTTCTCAAAAACTGAGGGAAATACTTACGCTACTCTGCTGCATCGTCCCATCCTTTTCCGGGAAAACCAACGCAAGCTCAAGACGTAGCACCAATCATTGTGCCCCTTTCAAGGATCCTATAATGCACACAAAAAGTATGCCAATTATGGTAAGCCATAGAAATGTGATGCTGCTGCTAGCCACTGATGCAGAAAGTCAAAGAAGGTGGGCACAAAGTAAAGATAAAAGATTCACACAATAATTAGCAACCAAGCAACTGAATATCTTCTTTAGGCCTTAAAGGTTATTCATTGAAAATAGAGCTAATGATGTCAATTGACAACAATGGAAATAAGTGTACTGATCTTAAACTACCACTGACCACGACAGCTAGCAACCATTGTAGGTAGGGCAACTACTATCTTGAGGAAGGACTGTCATTTATTTGGCCGGTGAAGTTTAATTGTCTACTTATGCAGAAGCTCGACACTCTTCACAAATCTTTGCACACTGTTATTCCAATTTGATTCCTTCATCCTCGCCTGTAGTACATTGTGAAGAATGTGTAAGGAAATAATGTACTTCCAAAGTACATTCATTCAGCAGAAGGGCCAACTTAAAATAGGATAGAAGCATAAACCTGTAGTGTTTGTTTGAAGCCTGAAATATCATGAGGGCTCATTCCTGGCGGGCAACTGATTTAGAAATATGGTTCAAACCCATGGAGCTGACAGCGCACACTATGACCTGAGAACATAATAAGATAGTATCACACGTCAGCACAAGCCACATGATAAAGAATAATCCCTTAACACCAAGATTGGATTTCCATGGTATGCATGTTTGGGTGCACATGACCTATGTGAGGAGGCCTGATTTCATTGTAAAAAAATAAATTAAACTATAACATTGTAAAAGAGGCAAATTTCTATAACATCGTTTAGCAGGAGTCAAATTCATACACACTACAATTTGAGTGGTTTTAAGTTTTTTTTTCTTCATCTAGAAACCAAACTAATCTGAGTAAGAAAGTTTTAGGTCTTATATTGAACAAAGGAAACCGACAATTCCTGTAAGAAAAAACAATGATGAGCTACAACTATTGAGTCAATGGCCAGATGCTTACTGTAACTTATATCTGAAGTAGAGATTATTGGCAGTGGTGAAGTACTATAATTCTTCCTGGACAGCAGGGGGCGAGCATGTTCCATGCTTCTCTCTACAAATAAAACAACCGGCATAGAATTGGCAATGGAAATGAGACAATGTTTGTGCACATGGATAACAATTAGCAAGTCTCTCTTATGACAATAATCTAATTCATTAGGTAAATGGATTGAAGAAAATTACCCCACTAAAGGATCCATGAACAACCGATCGAGCAACACATTTCAATGCCATTATCCAAAACAACATGCAAAGAAACAGCACAAAAGGTTTGTAATAATTCCAACCGAGGAGTAATTCTAGAGTCCAATCCATCAGTTTTGATACTATACCTCATGATCATACACACAGAAATTTGACGTGATTGACCTGAAGTGTCTCACCACCATCCCAAATTCATGAGAGCCCTTCTTAATTCAAATTCTAGTGAGCAAGATAGGAATGAACCTGCAGCTGATTGATGGAAAGCAGCATATGAGATGGGGGCGTACTGTCTTTGGGGCTGTAGAAGTGGACGAAGAAATTTTGCATCCCATCAAATGACTTCACCTGCCCATCCTAAGACCAGGCCGACGCAGCTCTTCCCGGATGCGCTGCTGCGGCCGCCATTTTGCTGCACGAGCGGCGGCAACGTGCCCTGGACCTCCCTGAGCAGATCCCACTGCCCTGCTCCTGCGACAGGTAGGCAACGACCTCGTCCAACCGGGCACATCGACGAGAGACGCGTCCGCCTGACCGAGGAGCCGAGATGGGAGAGGGCAAGGGCGGGTGGAGGTGACGAATCGAGCGGAAGGAAGGAGGGAGTGGAGCGGCGGCTCAGATCTACGGCTTGGCGTCGCTGGAACCAATGACTTGACGCCACGCCAATACCGTGCTGCGCGGTCCCCAGAGCCCCGCCGGAGCACACAACACCGTGGTGGCTGCCCGAGCCCGGGCCTCCATACCGGCGGCGTCGCGGTGCGAATGGGAGGGCTGGCCCCGCGAGACGGAGAGATCCGACGTTGCCGCCGCTCGGGGGCGGTCCTGAATCCTCAACAAGAACAACACCGCATCTGGGGATCGCCGTCGGACTCCAGATGGGGATCGTATCCGAGGCGTGGAACTGAACCACAGCAGATCCTCAATGGGATAAGCTGCACATCGGGGGTGTATTTGAACTGGGAGGGCGGCGGCGAAGGGATGTATCAACGGCGAAGGGCACGTCAGCGGCGTCGAGGTACGGACGGAGAACGGCGGCGAACGTCTCGTGCGTGTGACTGATTCTAGGTCAGGAGGAATCGCTTGTACGTGCGACTAATTCCACCCGGTTTTCACCTAGGTTTATTTTCATAGATTTTTTTCTAAGCGTTTTGTTCTCGATCGGCCGTGTGGGAGGTGGGGATCGATCGCTGTAGGAACCTCGCGTGGGCATCATTTTTTTGGGTTCGGCGCAGGAACCAGTGCGGATCGCTGATACGTGGGAGGTGGGAACGAGGACGAAAAAATACCGGATATGGTGGGACGAAAAAAAACTGGAAGCGAGACTACCAACTGCTCCATTAGGAGTAGAGATTGTTCTCAATCGGCCGTGAGGGAGGTGGGGATCGATCGCTGTAGGAACCTCGCGTGGGCATCGTTTTTTTTTTTGGGTTCGGTGTAGGAACCAGTGCGGATTGCTGGTACGTGGGAGGTGGGAACGAGGACAAAAAAACCGGGTATGGTGGGACGAAAAAAAACCTGGAAGCGGGACTACCAACTGCTCCATTAGGAGTAGAGATTGGGGAGGCGCATGGGAGCCGCAGCCCTTCCCCTGGCGCAGCCCTCTCCCTCCCCAACACCTCCTCCTCCGTAGTGCTTGGCGAAGCCCTGCCAGAGAACTGCAAGCTCCATCACCACGTCGTCGTGCTACCGGAGCTCTCCCTCAACTTCTCCTCTCCCCTTGCTGGATCAAGAAGGAGGAGATGTCCCCGGGCTGTACGTGTGTTGAACGCGGAGGCGCCGTTGTTCGGCGCTTAGATCGGAATCAACCGCGATCTGAATCGCTGCGAGTACGACTCCTTCATCCGCGTTCTTGTAACGCTTCCGCATCGCGATCTTCAAGGGTATGAAGATGCACTCCCCTCTCTCTCATTGATAGTCTCTCCATAGATTGATCTTGGTGATGCGTAGAAAATTTTAATTTCTGCAACGGTCCCCAACAATATACCCATATACCCTAAAAACTTCGGGGAGCACAATAGATCGGGAGTTCCGCCGCCAGAAGCCTCCGTAGCCACCGAAAACCAATCTAGACCTATTCCGGCACCCTGCCAAAGAGGGAATCCCTCTCCGGTGGTCATCTTCATCATCCCGACGCTCTCCATGACGATGAGGGAGTAGTCCACCCTCAGGGCTGAGGATATGTACCAGTAGCTATGTGTTTGATCTCTCTCTCTCTCGTGTTCTTGAGGTGATACGATCTTGATGCGAGCTTTGCTATTATAGTTGGATCTTATAATATTTCTCCCCCTCTACTCTCTTGTAATGGTTTGAGTTTTTCCTTTGAAGTTATCTTATCGGATTGAGTCTTTAAGGATTTGAGAACACTTGATGTATGTCTTGCGTGGGATACCCGTGGTGACAATAGGGTATTCTATTGATCCACTTGATGTATGTTTTTGTGATCAACTTGCGGGTTCCGTCCATGAACCTATGCATAGGGGTTGGCACACGTTTTCATCTTGACTCTCCGGTAGAAACTTTGGGGCACTCTTTGAAGTACTTTTGTGTTGGTTGAATAGATGAATCTGAGATTGTGTGATGCATATCGTATAATCATACCCACGGATACTTGAGGTGACATTGGAGTATCTAGGTGACATTAGGGTTTTGGTTGATTTGTGCCTTAAGGTGTTATTCTAGTACGAACTCTAGGGTTGTTTGTGACACTTATAGGAATAGCCCAACGGATTGATTGGAAAGAATAACTTTGAGGTGGTTTCGTACCCTACCATAATCTCTTCGTTCGTTCTCCGCTATTAGTAACTTTGGAGTGACTCATTGTTGCATGTTGAGGGATAGTTATGTGATCCAATTATGTTATTATTGTTGAGGGAACTTGCACTAGTAAAAGTATGAACCCTAGGCCTTGTTTCCTAGCATTGCAATACCGTTTGTGCTCACTTTTATCATTAGTTACCTTACTGTTTTTATATTTTCAGATTACAAAAACCTTTATCTACCATCCATATACCACTTGTATCACCATCTCTCCGCCGAACTAGTGCACCTATACAATTTACCATTGTATTGGGTGTGTTGGGGACACAAGAGACTCTTTGTTATTTGGTTGCAGGGTTGCTTGAGAGAGACCATCTTCATCCTACGCCTCATACGGATTGATAAACCTTAGGTCATCCACTTGAGGGAAATTTGCTACTGTCCTACAAACCTCTGCACTTGGAGGCCCAACAACGTCTACAAGAAGAAGGTTGTGTAGTAGACATCAAGCTCTTTTCTCGCGCCGTTGCCGGGGAGGCGAGGAAAGCGGCACTAACACCCCGTCAACTAAGCTATTTTCTGGCGCCTTTGCCGGGGAGGTTAGCACTTGAAGATATATCTTTAGATCTTGCAATCGAATCTTTTTGTTTATTGTTTTATCACTAGTTTAGTTTATAAAAAAACTATAAAAAATAGAATTGAGTTTACCTCATACGCTTCATCTTTTTAATATCTTTCGTGAGTATGATGGGAAGGAAAATTGTGCCAAAGTGTTAGAAGAAGAATGCATTAGAATGTTTGGCACTAAATACTTGAACTATGAGCATGATTGCAATGTTGTTAGTATGAATTCTTTGAATATCCATGATGCTAATGATATGCAAAGCCACAAGCTTGGGGATGCTACATTTGATGAAGATGATATTTTTAGTCCCCCAAGTTTTGATGTGCAAATTTATTATGATGAGAGCATGCCTGCTATCTATGATGATTATTGTGATGACTTGTATGCTATAAAGAATAATGATATCCATGAAACTTGTCATCATGATTTTAACTTTCAATTGGATTATGCCTCACATGATAGTTATTTTGTTGAGTTTGCTCCCACTACTATTCATGAGAAGAAATTTGCTTATGTGGGGAGTAATAAAATTTCTATGCTTGTAGATCATGAAAAGAATGCTTTATGTGATAGTTATATTGTTAAATTCATTCATGATGCTACTGAAAATTATTATGAGGGAGGAACATATGTTTGTAGGAATTTCAATAATATCAAGTTTCCTCTCTATGTGCTTAAAGTTATGAAGTTATGCTTGTTTTACCTTCCTATGCAAGTTGATTCTTGTTCCCACAAGTTGTTTGCTCACAAAATACCTATGCATAGGAAGTGGGTTAGACTTAAATGTGCTAGTCATATTCTTTATTATGTTCTCTTTATGTTTCAATTCTTATCTTTTATGTGAGCATCATTGAAATCATCATGCCTAGCTAGGGACGTTAAACGATAGCGCTTGTTGGGAGGCAACCCAACTTTATTTTTGTTCCTTGCTTTTTGCTCCTGTTTAGTAATAAATAATTTATCTAGCCTCTGTTACGATTGAGTTTTTATGTTTTAATTAGTGTTTGTGCCAAGTAGAACCGTTGGGAAGACTTGGGGAAAGTCTTGTTGATCTTGCTGTAAAAAACAGAAACTTTAGCACTCACGAGAATTGCTGCCATTTTTTATTTGAGAGTGATATTTAGTTAATTCCTTTTGAAGATGATTAATAGATAAATTCCTCACGTCCAGAAATTTATATGAGAATTTTATGAGTTTCATACGTATACATTTGATCCAGATTACTACAGACTGTTCTGTTTTTGACAGATTCTGTTTTCGATGTGTTGTTTGCTTATTTTGATGAATCTATGAGTAGTATCGGAGGGTATGAACCATAGGTAAGTTGGAATACAGTAAATATTACACCAATATGAATTTAGAATGAGTTCACAACAGTACATAAGTGATGACTTATTTTCTTATACTAACGGAGCTTACGAGTTTTCTATTAAGTTTTGTGTTGTGAAGTTTTCAAGTTTTGGGTAAAGATTTGATGGATTATGGAATAAGGAGTGGCAAGAGCCTAAGCTTGGGGATTCCCAAGGCACCACAAGGTAATATTGAAGGACAACCAAAATCCTAAGCTTGGGGATGCCCCGGAAGGCATCCCCTCTTTTGTCTTCGTTCATCGGTAACTTTACTTGGAGCTATATTTTTATTCACCACAGGATATGTGTTTTGCTTGGAGCGTTAATTTATTTTATTTCATTTTTCTTGCCGTTTGAATAAAGTATCAAGATCTGAAATTCTTAAATGTCAGAGAGTCTTCATATAGTTGCATAATTATTTGACTACTCATTGATCTTCACTTATATCTTTCGGAGTAGTTTGTCATTTGCTCTAGTGCTTCACTTATACCTTTTTAGAGCATGGTGGTGGTTTTATTTTGAAGAAATAATTGATCTCTCATGCTTCACTTATATTATTTTGAGAGTCTTTAGAACAACATGGTAGTTTGCTTTGGTTATAAACTAGTCCTAATATGATGGGCATCCAAGAGGGATATAATAAAAACTTTCATATAAGTGCATTGAATAATAAGAGAAGTTTGATACTTGATAATTGTTTTGAGATATGGAGATAGTGATATTAAAGTTGTGCTAGTTGAGTAGTTGTGAATTTGAGGAATACTTGTGTTGAAGTTTGTAAGTCCCGTAGCATGCACGTATGGTAAACGTTGTGTAACAAATTTGAAACATGAGGTGTTATTTGATTGTCTTCCTTACGAGTGGCGGTCGGGGACGAGCGATGGTCTTTTCCTACCAATCTATACCCCTAGGAGCATGCGTGTAATACTTGGTTTTCGATGACTTGTAGATTTTTGCAATAAGTATGTGAGTTCTTTATGACTAATGTAGAGTCCATGGATTATACGCACTTTTACCCTTCAATCATTGTTAGCCTCTTCGGTACCGTGCATTGCCCTTTCTCACATTGAGAGTTCGTGCAAACTTCGCCAGTGCATCCAAACCCCGTGGTATGATACGCTCTTTCACACATAAACCTCCTTATATCTTCTTCAAAACAGCCACCATATCTACCTATTATGGCATTTCTATAGCCATTCCGAGATATATTGCCATGCAACTTTCCACCGTTCCGTTTATTATGACATGCATCATCATTGTCATATTGCTTTGCATGATCATGTAGTTGACATCGTATTTGTGGCCAAGCCACCATTCATAATTTTTCATACATGTCACTCTTGATTCATCGCAATCTCGGTACACCACCAGAGGCATTCATATAGAGTCATACTTTGTTCTAGCATCGAGTTGTAATCATTGAGTTGTAAATAAATAGAAATGTGATGATCATCATTAATAGAGCATTGTCCCAAAAAAAGAAAGGGCAAATAAAAAAAGAGGAAAGGCCAAAAAAGAGAAAGGCCAAATAAAAAGAAAGGCCAAATAAAAACTAAAAAATAAAAGGGGGGACAAAGCTACTATCCTTTTTCCACACTTGTGCTTCAAAGTAGCACCATGATCTTTATGATAGAGAGTCTCTTGTTTTGTCACTTTCATATACTAGTGGGAATTTTTCATTATAGAACTTGGCTTGTATATTCCAACAATGGGCCTCCTCAAGTGCCATAGGTCTTCGTGAGCAAGCAAGTTGGATGCACACCCACTTAGTTTCTTTTGTTGAGTTTTCATACATTTATAGCTCTAGTGCATCCGTTGCATGGCAATCCCTACTCCTTGCATTGACATCAATTGATGGGCATCTCCCTAGCCCATTGATTAGTGATAACCCACAAGTATAGGGGATCGCAATAGTTTTCGAGGGTAGAGTATTCAATCCAAATTTATTGATTCGACACAAGGGGAGCCAAAGAATATTCTCAAGTATTAGCAGCTGAGTTGTCAATTCAACCACACCTGGAAACTTAATATCTGCAGAAAAGTGTTTAGTAGCAAAGTAATATGATAGCAGTGGTAACGGTAACAAAAGGTAACAGTAGTAAAAGTAATGTTTTTGGTATTTTGTAGTGATGATAGCAATAGCAACGGGAAAGTAAATAAGCGAAGAACAATATATGGAAAGCTCGTAGGCAATGGATCGGTGATGGAGAATTATGCCGAATGCGGTTCATCATGTAACAGTCATAACCTAGGGTGACACAGAACTAGCTCCAGTTCATTGATGTAATGTAGGCATGTATTCCGAATATAGTCATACGTGCTTATGGAAAAGAACTTGCATGACATCTTTTGTCCTACCCTCCCGTGGCAGCGGGGTCCTTACGGAAACTAAGGGATATTAAGGCCTCCTTTTAATAGAGTACCGGAAAAAGCATTAACACATAGTGAATACATGAACTCCTCAAACTACGGTCATCACCGGTAAGTATCCCGATTATTGTCACTTCGGGGTTAACGGATCATAACACATAATAGGTGACTATAGACTTGCAAGATAGGATCAAGAACACTCATATATTGATGAAAACATAATAGGTTCAGATCTAAAATCATGGTACTCGGGCCCTAGTGACAAGCATTAAGCGCAGCAAAGTCATAGCAACATCAATCTCAGAACATAGTGGACACTAGAGATCAAACCCTAACAAAACTAACTCGATTACATGATAGATCCCATCCAACCCATCACCGTCCAGCAAGCCTACGATGGAATTACTCACGCACAGTGGTGAGCATCATGAAATTGGTGATGGAGGATGGTTGATGATGATGATGGCGATGGATTCCCCTCTCCGGAGCCCCGAATGGACTCCAGATCAGCCCTCTCGAGAGGTTTTAGGGCTTGGCAGCGGCTCCGTATCATAAAACGTGATGATTTCTTCTCTCTGATTTTTTTTCTCCCTGAAACTCAATATATGGAGGTGGAGTTGGAGTCGGAGAGGCAACAGGGGGCCTGTCGGTGTCAAAACCGGCGGATCTCGGGTAGGGGGTCCCGAACTGTGCGTCTAGGCGGATGGTAATAGGAGGCAAGGGACACAAAGTTTTACCTAGGTTCGGGCCCTCTCGATGGAGATAAAACCCCACGTCCTGCTTGATTAATATTGATGATATGGGTAGTACAAGAGTGGATCTACCACGAGATCAGAGAGGCTAAACCCTAGAAGCTAGCCTGTGGTATGATTGTATGTTGTCCTATGGACTAAAACCCTCCGGTTTATATAGACACCGGAGAGGGCTAGGATTACACAAGGTCGGTTACAAAGGAGGAGATATGCATATCCGTATTGCCTAGCTTGCCTTCCACGCCAAGTAGAGTCCCATCCGGACACGAGACAAAGTCTTCAATCTTGTATCTTCATAGTCTAACAGTCCGGCTGTCCGGAGACCCCCTAATCCAGGACTCCCTCAGTAGCCCATGAACCAGGCTTCAATGACGATGAGTCCGGCGTGCAGTATTGTCTTCGGCATTGCAAACCGGGTTCCTCCTCCGAATACACCATGGAAGAATACAAGGATAGTGTCCAACCCTGCAAAATAAGTTTCCACATACCACCGTAGAGAGAATAACATTTCCACAAATCTAATCTGCTGACACGTTTTGGCAACACGACATTATGCCATGGCCCGGTAATTATTCGAACCGTTTTTCTTCAACCAGCTCCACACATAACGTGAGGTAGTTTTTTGACACATCTTGTCAAAGCAGAGATCGTGTTCCCCTAATTACGGGATTCTCATCAATACGGTCGTGGATAACCCAACCGTATCTAGGACTCCTAGATTATAGGCAAGTCCCAAACGGCTGCGGAGAGGACGCTTGATATTCACCCGTTTTATAAAGGGACAAGGCTTTTACTCCTTCCCTCCCGTGCTCAATCGAATCCTTCCCCCGCCTCGAGTTCTAACACCCAAAGCCCAGGTCAGGTGCTCCGAACCTTCAATCATGTCCGGATCTAGCCTTCAAGGCCGGTGGATGCCTTCCTCCGTTACAGAAGAAGATATCAAGAAGTTGAGGGAGGCCAGATACCTGACCGCCGAGGTTTCGCATCGGCTGCCTGCCCGAGGGCAAGTCGTCCCTACTACTGAACCCAACGAAGACGTCGTGTTCATCTCCCACTTCCTCCGAGGTCTAGGCCTCACTCTGGATCCCTTCGTTAGGGGGCTGATGTTTTATTACGGGCTAGATTTCCACGATTTAGCCCCGGACTCCTTTCTCCACATCTCATCATTTATTGTTGTATGTGAGGCTTTCCTCCGCATTACCCCTCACTTCGTCCTATGGCTCAAGACCTTTGACGTGAAGCCAAAGATGGTCGAGGGGCAGCATGTAGCATGCGGAGGCGCATTAATAAGCAGGATCGCTGGAGCTCCATGGCCAAAGGGTTCTATTCCAGAGGTGTCCGGATTATGGCAACGGGAGTGGTTTTACATCACAGCTCCCAGAAGTGCCAAATGGGCGGCTGCCCCTGCTTTCCGCTCAGGCCCTCCACCACAAGTGATGTCATGGATTAGCAGAGGACTGAGCTGGGGTCCCGCCAAGGACGTGCATGTACTGCAAAGCCGCATTCAAAATCTCTTCGAAAGAGATTTTAGTTTGATTATGGTAATGCAAGTCATGCTGGTTCAATGAATCCAGCCATGCAAACGCCGACCTCTTCGCCTGTGGGAGTTCAACCCAGAAGGACCGCGCGCTATTCATAATTTCCTCGGCCTGACGCACGAGGAGATGTATAGATCATTCTTCAGACCCCAGATAGAGTGTCTGGATACCACCGAGGACGTGGGCCTAAGCAGCAACCGCACCGCCGACCAAGTAAGTTATCCTCTAGCCGAACACACCGTCTTTCATTTATCATGACGTTATTCTGAGAAATCGCTCTTTGACCAGGACTGGATAACAAAGGCGAAGATGATTCGGTGTTCGGCCCCCCTTCCCGAGGGTTTGGAAAATCCGGTACTGGAAAAGATGCTCGAGCTAGCACCTTGCCCGGAGCCCTCAAAGGAAGACAAAGGGGGGAATAATGAGGGCGAAAGCGGGCCTCCACCGCTACCTATTTCGACCGAGGGAACGAGCGCCTCCATGAGGGAGGATAACCGAGGGGAGGAATCTGACATTCTCTCATCCCGGGGAAGGAAGAGGACTACCTCTGAAGATCCGAAAACCAAGGTTTCCAAGCGGGAGAAGAAATCTCCACCAAAGGGTCCTGCCTTGGAGGGTGCTCTTGCCGCACAAAGTCCACGCAGGGATCAGCCCTCTAACGAGATGTAAGTAATTAAAAAGTACTTTAATAGTGAAGATATATTACCTTACCTATGATGAAAATAACCGAAGTATTTATCTTGCAGTTCGGATCTTAGCCCTTCTCAGCAGAGCTCGTCTTCGGGGGATCTTCTTCCGGAGATGATGGAGAGCGAAACGCCTCCCCCGGACTCCTCCGCTCAAGAAGCGGGCGACCTTGAAGTGTCGTCATGGAGGGCCTCTCCGGATCCGGTGAGGCCAGAAGATAATCCTATAGTCACCCGAAGTCCCCAGCGTCCGGCTCTCGAAGAGAGCAAACAAAAGAGTCCAGCACCGTCTGGTATGCGGTCGGACATACTGAGAGAGCTGTTGGAGCGAGCGGCCATCTCAAAAGAACACCGTACATTGATGGGTACGGTGATGGAAAGGATTTCATCCACCGAATGCGGGTTGCATGATGCCTTTATGAGTCTACTAACGGGCTTTGAGGTACGTAAAATGATGTACATTTATGATGGTACCGCACATTTTTAGGTGTGCCCTGTGCGGATAGTAGCCCTTGAGACTCTGGCTGTCACCGAGAATGGCGGCAAACAGAAGATCGTAGTCCCAGGCAATAACCATACCGCCTTAATGTGCAGGTAGTGGGAGCTCCGGTGGCTAGCCGGACTCATGAGTTTGCTGAACTGAAGCGGCAACTGGATGCAGCGGATGCCGACATCGAGCTTGTTAACAAGAGGCTTGACGAGGCACAGGGTAAGTGGTATTTTCTGGTGAATGCCACATAGTAAGAGCAGCATGATGCCAGTATCTTTAATATGTTGTGACTGCAGATGGAGCTGCTTGGAAATATGCCCTAGAGGCAATAATAAATTGGTTATTATTATATTTCCTTGTTCATGATAATAGTTTATTATCCATGCTAGAATTGTATTGATAGGAAACTCAGATACATGTGTGGATACATAGACAACACCATGTCCCTAGTAAGCCTCTAGTTGACTAGCTCGTTGATCAATAGATGGTTACGGTTTCCTGACCATGGACATTGGATGTCGTTGATAACGGGATCACATCATTAGGAGAATGATGTGATGGACAAGACCCAATCCTAAGCATAGCACTAGATCGTGTAGTTCGTATGCTAAAGCTTTTCTAATGTCAAGTATCATTTCCTTAGACCATGAGATTGTGCAACTCCCGGATACCGTAGGAATACTTTGGGTGTGCCAAACGTCACAACGTAACTGGGTGGCTATAAAGGTACATTACAGGTATCTCCGAAAGTGTCTGTTGGGTTGGCACGAATCGAGACTGGGATTTGTCACTCCGTGTAAGCGGAGAGGTATCTCTGGGCCCACTCGGTAGGACATCATCATAATGTGCACAATGTGATAAAGGAGTTGATCATGGGATGATGTGTTACAGAACGAGTAAAGAGACTTGCCGGTAACGAGATTGAACAAGGTATCGGGATACCGACGATCGAATCTCGGGCAAGTATCGTACCGATAGACAAAGGGAATTGTACACGGGATTGATTAAGTCCTTGACATCGTGGTTCATCCGATGAGATCATCGTGGAACATGTGGGAGCCAACATGGGTATCCAGATCCCGCTGTTGGTTATTGACCGGAGAACGTCTCGGTCATGTCTGCATGTCTCCCGAACCCGTAGGGTCTACACACTTAAGGTTCGATGACGCTAGGGTTATAAAGGAAGTTTGTATGTGGTTACCGAATGTTGTTCGGAGTCCCGGATGAGATCTCGGACGTCACGAGGAGTTCCGGAATGGTCCGGAGGTAAAGATTTATATATGGGAAGTCCTGTTTTGGTCACCGGAAAAGTTTCGGGGTTTATCGGTAACGTACCGGGACCACCGGGAGGGTCCCGGGGGTCCACCAAGTGGGGCCACCAACCCCGGAGGCTTGCATGGGCTAAGAGTGGTGAGGGACCAGCCCCTTAGTGGGCTGGTGCGCCTCCCACAAGGGCCCATGGCGCCTAAGAGGTGGAAAGGGGGCAAACCCTAAGGGGATATGGGCCTTACGGCCCATATTGGTGCGCCTCCCTCTCCCCTCCCCTCTTGGCCGCCACCCTTGTTCCCCATCTAGGGCTGCCGCCCCCCTAGGGGTGGGAACCCTAGAGGGGGCGCAGCCCCTCCCCTTCCCCTATATATATGAGGCCTAGGGGGCTGCCCACAACATGTGATTCGATCTCTCGTTGGTGCAGCCCTGCATCTCTTCTTCCTCCTCTTCTGCGGTGCTTGGCGAAGCCCTGCAGGATTGCCACGCTCCTCCATCACCACCACGCCGTTGTGCTGCTGCTGGATGGAGTCTTCCTCAACCTCTCCCTCTCCCCTTGCTGGATCAAGGCGTGGGAGACGTCACCGGGCTGTACGTGTGTTGAACGCGGAGGTGTCGTCCGTTCGGCACTAGGATCATCGGTGATTTGGATCACGATGAGTACGACTCCATCAACCCCATTCTCTTGAACGCTTCCGCTTAGCGATCTACAAGGGTATGTAGATGCAACTCTCCTTCCCCTCGTTGTTGGTCTCTCCATAGATAGATCTTGGTGACACGTAGGAAAATTTTGAATTTCTGCTACGTTCCCCAACAGTGGCATCATGAGCAAGGTCCATTGCGTAGATTCTATGCACGAGTAGAACACAAAGTAGTTGTGGGCGTTGATTTTGTTCAATATGCTTGCCGTTACTAGTCTTATCTTGATTCAGCGGCATTGTGGGATGAAGCGGCCCGGACCGACCTTACACGTACTCTTACGTGAGACTGGTTCCACCGACTGACATGCACTAGTTGCATAAGGTGGCTAGCGGGTGTCTGTCTCTCCCACTTTAGTCAGATCGGATTCGATGAAAAGGGTCCTTGTGAAGGGTAAATAGCAATTGGCATATCACGTTGTGGTCTTTGCGTAGGTAAGAAACGTTCTTGCTAGTAACCCATAGCAGCCACGTAAAACATGCAAACAACAATTAGAGGACGTCTAACTTGTTTTTGCAGGGTATGCTATGTGATGTGATATGGCCAAAGGATGTGATGAATGATATATGTGATGTATGAGATTGATCATGTTCTTGTAATAGGAATCACGACTTGCATGTCGATGAATATGACAACCGGCGGGAGCCATAGGAGTTGTCTTTATTTATTTATGACCTGCGTGTCAACATAAACGTCATGTAATTATTTTACTTTATTGCTAACCGTTAGCTGTAGTAGTAGAAGTAATAGATGACGTGACAACTTCAAGAAGACACGATGATGGAGATCATGATGATGGAGATCATGGTGTCATGCCGGTGACGATGATGATCATGGAGCCCCGAAGATGGAGATCAAAAGGAGCAAAGTGATATTGGCCATATCATGTCACTATTTGATTGCATGTGATGTTTATCATGTTTATACATCTTATTTGCTTAGAACGACGGTAGTAAATAAGATGACCCCTCATTAAAATTTCAAGAAGTGTTCTCCCCTAACTGTGCACCGTTGCTACAGTTCGTCGTTTCGAAGCACCACGTGATGATCGGGTGTGATAGATCCTTACGTTCATATACAACGGGTGTAAGACAGTTTTACACATGCAAAACACTTAGGGTTAACTTGACCAGCCTAGCATGTACAGACATGGCCTCGGAACACAGAAGACCGAAAGGTTGAGCATGAGTCGTATAGAAGATACGATCAACATGAAGATGTTCACCGACGTTGACTAGTCCGTCTCACGTGATGATCTGACACGGCCTAGTTGACTCGGATCATGTAATCACTTAGATGACTAGAGGGATGTCTATCTGAGTGGGAGTTCATAAGATGAACTTAATTATCCTGAACATAGTCAAAAGGATTTTGTAAATTATGTCGTAGCTCACGCTATAGTTCTACTATTTAGATATGTTCCTAGAGAAAAATTAGTTGAAAGTTGATAGTAGCAATTATGCGGACTAGGTCCGTAAACTGAGGACTGTCCTCATTGCTTCTTATAAGGCTTATGTCCTTAATGCACCGCTCAGTGTGCTGAACCTTGAACGTCGTCTGTAGATGTTGCGAACATCTGACATACACGTTTTGATAACTACATGATAGTTCAGTTAAACGGTTTAGAGTTGAGGCACCAAAGAGAGTTTTGAAACGTCGCGAAACATATGAGATGTTTTGAGGGCTGAAATTGGGATTTCAGGCTCGTGCCCACGTCAAGAGGTATAAGACCTCCGACGATTTTCTTAGCCTACAAACTAAGGAGAAAAGCTCAATTGTTGAGCTTGTGCTCAGATTGTCTGAGTACAACAATCATTTGAATCGGGTGGGAGTTGATCTTCCAGATGAGATAATGATGTTTCTCCGAAGTCATTACCACCAAGCTGCTAAGAGCTTCGTGATGAACTATAATATATCAGGGACATATATGATGATCCTTGAAATATTCGCGATGTTTGACACCGCGAAAGTAGAAATCAAGAAGGAGCATCAATTGTTGATGGTTGGTGAAACCACTAGTTTCAAGAAGGGCAAGGGCAAGAAGGGATACTTCATGAAAACGGCAATTCAGCTGCTGCTCTAGTGAAGAGACCCAAGGTTGAACCCAAACCCGAGACTAAGTGCTTCTGTAATAAGGGGAACAGCCATTGGAGAAGAATTACCCTAGATACTTGGTAGATAAGAAGGCTTGTAAGGTCGATAGAAGTATATTGGATATACATTGTGTTGATGTGTACTTTACTAGTACTCCTAGTAGCACCAGGGTATTAGATACCGGTTCGGTTGCTAAGTGTTAGTAACTTGAAATAAAAGCTGCAGAATAAACGGAGACTAGCTAAAGGTGAGATAACGATATGTGTTGGAAATGTTTCCAATGTGGATATGATCAAATATCGTACGCTCCCTCTACCATCGAGATTGGTGTTTGCGTTGAGCATAGACATGATTGGATTATGTCTATCGCAATACGGTTATTCATTTAAGGAGAATAATGGTTACTCTGTTTATTTGAATAATACCTTCAATGGTCTTACACCTAAAATGAATTGGTTGTTGAATCTCGATTATAGTGATACACATGTTCATGCCAAAAGATAGTAATGATAGTACCACCTACTTGTGGCACTGCCACGTAAGTCATATCAGTATAAAACGCATGAAGAAGCTCCATGTTGATGGATCTTTGGGCTCACTCGTTTTGAAAAGTTTGAGACATGCGAACCATGTCTATTGGTGTATATGCATGAAGAAACTCCATGCAAATGGATCGTTTGGACTCACTTGGTTTTGAATCACTTGAGACATGCAAATCATACCACATGGGCAAGATGACTGAACGCCTCGGTTTCAGTAAAATGGAACCAGAAAGCAACTTGCTGGAAGTAATACATTTTGATGTGTGCAGTCCAATGAGTGCTGAGGCGTGTAGCGGATATCGTTATGTTCTTACTTCACACATAATTTGAGTAGATGTTGAGTATATTTACTTGATGAATCATGAGTCTGAATTATTGAAAGGTTCAAGTAATTTCAGGGTGAAGTTGAAAGATCGTCGTGACAAGAGGATAAAAGATCTATGATATGATCATAGAGATGAATATCTGAATTACGAGTTTGGCACAGAATTAAGACATTGTGGAAATTGTTTCACAACTAATACAGCCTGGAACACCATAGTGTGATGGTGTGTCCGAACATCATAACTGCACCCTATTGGATATGATGCATACCATGATGTCTCTTATCGAATTACCACAATAGTTTATGGGTTAGGCGTTAGAGACAACCACATTCACTTTAAAAGGGGGCACCACGTAATTCCGATGAGATGACACCGTATGAACTATGGTTTAGAGAAACCTAAGCTGTCATTTCTTAAACGTTTGGGGCTGCAACGCTTATGTGAAAAAGTTTCAGGCTGATAAGCTCGAACCCAAAGCGGATAAATGCATCTTCATAGGACACCCAAAACAGTTGGGTATACCTCCTGCCTCAGATCCGAAAGCAATAAGGGATTGTTTCTTGAATCAGGTCCTTTCTCGAGGAAAAGTTTCTCTCGAAGGATTGAGTGGGAGGATGGTGGAGACTTGATGAGGTTATTGAACCGTCTCTTCAACTAGTGTGTGGCGGGGCACAGGAAGTTGTTCCTATGGCACCTACACCGATTGAAGTGGAAGCTTATGATAGTGATCATGAAACTTCAGATCAAGTCACTACCAAACCTCGTGGGATGACAAGGATGCGTACTACTTCAGAGTGGTACATAATCCTGTCTTGGAAGTCATGTTGCTAGACAACAATGAACCTACGAACTATGGAGAAGCGATGGTGGACCCGGATTCCGATAAATGGCTCGAGGCCATATAATCCGAGAGAGGATCCATGTATGAAAACAAAGTGAAGACTTTGGAAGAACTACTTGATGGTCGTAAGGCTGTTAGGTACATATGGATTTTAAAAGGAAGACGGACATTGATGGTAAGTATCACCATTAAGAAAGCTCGACTTGTCGTTAAGATGTTTTCCGACAAGTTCAAGGAGTTGACTACGATGAGACTTTCTCACTCGTAGCGATGCTAAGAGTCTGTTGGAATTATATTAGTGATTACTGCATTATTTATGAAATCTTGCAGATAGGATGTCAAAACATTGTTTCCTCGACGATTTTCTTGAGGAAAGGTTGTATGTGACACAACCGGAAGGTTTTGTCAATCCTGAAAGATGCTAATAAGTATGCAAAGCTCCAGTAATCATTCTAAGGACTGGAGTGAGCATCTCGGAGTTGGAATGTATGCTTTAATGAGATGATCAAAGATTTTGGTGTATACAAAGTTTATGAGAAACTTGTATTTCCAAAGAAGTGAGTGGGAGCACTATAGAATTTCTGATAAGTATATGTTGTTGACATATTGTTGATCAGAAGTGACATAGAATTTCTGGAAAGCATATAGGATTATTTGGAAAGTGTTTTTCAATGGAAAGCCTGGATTAAGCTACTTGAACATTGAGCATCAAGATCTATAAGGATAGATCAAAATGCTTAATGGAACTTTCAAATAAGCACATACCTTGACATGATCTTGAAGGTGTTCAAAATGGATCAGTCAAAGAAGGAGTTCTTGCCTGAGTTGTAAGGTATGAAGTTAAGACTTAAAGCTCGACCACGGCAGAATAGAGAGAAAGGACGCAAGTTGTCCCTTATGCTTAAGACATAGGCTCTACAGTATGCTATGCTGCGTACCACACCTGAAGTGTGCCTTGCCATGAGTTAGTCAAGGGGTACAAGAGTGATCCAAGAATGGATCACAGGACAGCGGTCAAAGTTATCCTTAGTAACTAGTGGACTAAGGAAGTTTCTCGGTTATGGAGGTGGTAAAAGAGTTCGTCGTAAAGGGTTACGTTGATGCAAGCTTAACACCTATCCGGATAGCTCTGAGTAGAGATACCGGATACATATAATGGAGCTACAATTTAGAATAGCTCCAAGTAGAATAGTTATTTGGAATAGCTTCAAATAGAGCGTGGTAGCTGCATCTAGGAGATGACATAGAGATTTGTAAAGCACACACGGATCTGAAAGGTTCAGACCCGTTAACTAAAACCTCTCTCACAAGCATGACATGATCTAACCCAGAACTCTTTAGGGTGTTAGTCACATAAGGATGTGACCTTGAGTGTTAATCACATATCGATGTGAACTGGATTGTTGACTCTAGTGCAAGTGGGAGACTGTTGGAAATATGCCCTAGAGGCAATAATAAATTGGTTATTATTATATTTCCTTGTTCATGATAATAGTTTATTATCCATGCTAGAATTGTATTGATAGGAAACTCAGATACATGTGTGGATACATAGACAACACCATGTCCCTAGTAAGCCTCTAGTTGACTAGCTCGTTGATCAATAGATGGTTACGGTTTCCTGACCATGGACATTGGATGTCGTTGATAACGGGATCACATCATTAGGAGAATGATGTGATGGACAAGACCCAATCCTAAGCATAGCACTAGATCGTGTAGTTCGTATGCTAAAGCTTTTCTAATGTCAAGTATCATTTCCTTAGACCATGAGATTGTGCAACTCCCGAATACCGTAGGAATACTTTGGGTGTGCCAAACGTCACAACGTAACTAGGTGGCTATAAAGGTACATTACAGGTATCTCCGAAAGTGTCTGTTGGGTTGGCACGAATCGAGACTGGGATTTGTCACTCCGTGTAAGCGGAGAGGTATCTCTGGGCCCACTCGGTAGGACATCATCATAATGTGCACAATGTGATAAAGGAGTTGATCATGGGATGATGTGTTACAGAACGAGTAAAGAGACTTGCCGGTAACGAGATTGAACAAGGTATCGGGATACCGACGATCTAATCTCGGGCAAGTATCGTACCGATAGACAAAGGGAATTGTACACGGGATTGATTAAGTCCTTGACATCGTGGTTCATCCGATGAGATCATCGTGGAACATGTGGGAGCCAACATGGGTATCCAGATCCCGCTGTTGGTTATTGACCGGAGAACGTCTCGGTCATGTCTGCATGTCTCCCGAACCCGTAGGGTCTACACACTTAAGGTTCGATGACGCTAGGGTTATAAAGGAAGTTTGTATGTGGTTACCGAATGTTGTTCGGAGTCCCGGATGAGATCCCGGACGTCACGAGGAGTTCCGGAATGGTCCGGAGGTAAAGATTTATATATGGGAAGTCCTGTTTTGGTCACCGGAAAAGTTTCGGGGTTTATCGGTAACGTACCGGGACCACCGGGAGGGTCCCGGGGGTCCACCAAGTGGGGCCACCAACCCCGGAGGCTTGCATGGGCTAAGAGTGGTGAGGGACCATCCCCTTAGTGGGCTGGTGCGCCTCCCACAAGGGCCCATGGCGCCTAAGAGGTGGAAAGGGGGCAAACCCTAAGGGGATATGGGCCTTAGGGCCCATATTGGTGCGCCTCCCTCTCCCCTCCCCTCTTGGCCGCCACCCTTGTTCCCCATCTAGGGCTGCCGTCCCCCCTAGGGGTGGGAACCCTAGAGGGGGCGCAGACCCTCCCCTTCCCCTATATATATGAGGCCTAGGGGGCTGCCCACAACATGTGATTCGATCTCTCGTTGGTGCAGCCCTGCGTCTCTTCTTCCTCCTCTTCTGCGGTGCTTGGCGAAGCCCTGCAGGATTGCCACGCTCCTCCATCACCACCACGCCGTTGTGCTGCTGCTGGATGGAGTCTTCCTCAACCTCTCCCTCTCCCCTTGCTGGATCAAGGCGTGGGAGACATCACCGGGCTGTACGTGTGTTGAACGCGGAGGTGCCGTCCGTTCGGCACTAGGATCATCGGTGATTTGGATCACGACGAGTACGACTCCATCAACCCCGTTCTCTTGAACGCTTCCGCTTAGCGATCTACAAGGGTATGTAGATGCAACTCTCCTTCCCCTCGTTGCTGGTCTCTCCATAGATAGATCTTGGTGACACGTAGGAAAATTTTGAATTTCTGCTACGTTCCCCAACAGCTGCCACCGTGGAAACCCTGCGGGTGGAACTTGCCCGAGCCAAAGAACAAGCAAGGATTAGTAATGCGGCTGCTTTGAAGGCGGCCGAAGAGTTGAAAGCCGAGAAGGCCGCGCATTGCGAGAGCAAAGAGAAGATGGCCAGGATGGCCGTAGAGTTAAAAGACACTACCGACCGTTCCAGTTCCTTGAAAAAGAAAACCGAGCGAAGGCAACGGACCTTGAAAAGGCCACGATGGCGAACAAAGACACCCGCTCTGCTATGAGAGCGAAGAAGGAGGAGCTGCGTGAAGCCGGGGATATTGCGGCTGGGGAAGCCCTTTATGAAGCGGAGGAAGTTCGGAGATCCGCGGTATGCCCCTCTGGATCGGCTATGGAGTTCGGCAGACGCATATATGGACTTGGCGGCGAGCGCTGTTGATGCGGCCAAATACTTCCGAGATCAAACAGATCGTGAAGTGGACAAGCTGTTCTGGTCGCAATTTAAAGTTCCAGAGCGTCCGCTTCCGTTGACTGATCAGCTAGCCTAATGGGCCGAACTCAATAGGTTGTCCGGACTCGCCATGAGGTCTGTCATGGATCAGCTGTGGTCGGAAAAGCCGAAGCCGAACAACTATTTCAGCTTAGTGCAGCAGTTCCTTGGTGCAGTGCCGCGCATCAATGCGATGAAGAGGTCGGCATGCATAGAAGGCTCGCGGATGGCCCTTGCTCGTGTTAAAGCATATTGGGCGGAGATGGATGCTACCACTGTTGCGGAGCAGGGTTCGGCCATAGGCCGAGTGGCTGCCGAGCACTATTTCGAAGAGGTTCTCGAGGGTGCTCGTTTGATAGAGGCCCAGTGCTCGAAGAATATTATATTTGAGTGACATGTATTCCCATTGTAAACACAATGTTTTTATGAAATTTATTAAGGCTGTATTTATATTTTTGCCTGAAAGTAATATGATGCCTCCTGTGCAGCCGTTTATGTATACATGTGTATAACCTGAAAGATTGCAGTCGTTGACTTCAGCCCCCACGCATATAATGCGGAGGTGTTCGCAGAAGACACGTGTTCACACTTAACCCAACGCCTTGGTCCTATTAAGGAGGTGATAGCGCAGCGAATGAGGCAACCGGACTATAATGCTTTAACACTTTCACTTAGCCATAGGAGTTTGACGGTGGGGCTACTATATAGCCACTGGTGGCTCCGCACTCTCCCGAATTCGGGGTGCGTACATGCCTGGCCAGGAAACGGCCCTTCGTTAAGGCGGAGGAATTCTAACATTCCGATAGGTCATCGAGTGGTTGACCAGTCTCACGCTATATCATGACAGTCAGTTTTCGGCTTTCTCTACTGAGGTGCTCGTCCGGATGACCCGGGGCACAATCGCAGTAGTTCTCCTAGTGCTACCTTAGCCGATAGAGCGGAACATAAGGTACCAAAACATAGGAGCCGAGCAAACCCAACATTTGACCAAAGACATGATTCGGAGCTGATGCATATAGGGCCAAACTCGCGACGCCGAACACTCCCTAAGGTATTCGGTCTTTATGGTATGAACCGGGCCTAATCAGTGCCCTTTGTAAAAAGCCCCCGGTGTTCAGGTACATGCATTATTCTGACATGGCCACATGCCAAGACGCCAGCATCCTTCTCAATTGTACTGAGAATCCGAGGGATGTGTATCAACAAGAGACGGTAAAAAAGGTTGACGCAGGGTCTTAATCTAAAAAGAATCCTTGGAACGGGTCCCTGCTGCACATCTGCGCATGTGTCTCCGTTATGCCGTATCCTGGACGGGTGTAGCACAGTGGTCATCTGTAAAAGAGAAGAACTTAGGTGAAAAGTTGTCATGCAAAAAGGTAGGTTTTTTGAAAAAACCATGTATAATTCAAGATGAGTAAAAATTGCCACTTGTCTACGCGCGTTGAGCCCCTTGTATTTGTGATAGGGGTGTGGCCATCGAACCTGTACGAATTACATACAGCTGCGCCGGACTCGTCTAACCATGTTCGTGGTCTTAACGACCTATTGAATACTTTAGTTGGTGAGGCTGTTTTAGTGTGTCCTACCTCTTGAGCTTGCGTTGGATTTCCCCGAAGAGGAAAGGATGATGCAGCAGAGTAGCATAAGTATTTCCCTCAGTTTTTGAGAACCAAGGTATCAATCCAGTAGGAGGCCATGCTCAAGTCCCTCGTACCTGCACAAAACGATAGCTACTCGCAACCAACGCGATTAGGGGTTGTCAATCCCTTCAAGGTTACTTACGAGAGTGAGATCTAATAGATATAATATTTTTGGTATTTTTGGTATTTTTGGTATAGAGATGCAAAGTGAAAAGTAAAAGGCAAAGTAAAAAAGCAAAGCAAGATTTGAGTGATGGAGATTGATATGATGAGAATAGACCCGGGGGCCATAGGTTTCACTAGTGGCTTCTCTCAAGAGCATAAGTATTCTACGGTGGGTGAACAAATTACTGTTGAGCAATTCACATAATTAAGCATAGTTATGAGAATATCTAGGCATGATCATGTATATAGGCATCACGTCCATGACAAGTAGACCGAAACAATTCTGCATCTACTACTATTACTCCACTCATCGACTGCTATCCAGCATGCATCTAGAGTATTAAGTTAAAAATAGAGTAACACTTTAAGCAAGATGACATGATGTAGAGAGATAAATTCATGCAATATGAAATAAACCCCATCTTGTTATCCTCGATGGCAATGATGCAATACGTGCCTTGCTGCCCCTTCTATCACTGGGGAAGGACACCGCAAGATCGAACCCAAAGTTAAGCACTTCTCCCATGGCAAGAACTACCAATCTAGTTGGCCAAACCAAACGGATAATTCGAAGAGACTTGCAAAGATAACCAATCATACATAAAAGAATTCAGAGAAGATTCAAATATTATTCATAGATAGACTAGATCATAAACCCATAATTCATCGGTCTCAACAAACACACCGCAAAAAGAAGAAGATTACGTCGAATAGATCTCCACGAGAGAGGGGGAGAACTTTGTATTGAGATCCAAAAAGAGAGAAGAAGCCATCTAGCTAATAACTATGGACCCGAAGGTCTGAGGTAAACTACTCACACTTCATCGGAGAGGCTATGATGATGTAGAAGCCCTCCGTGATGACGGCCCTCGCCGGTGGAGCTCCGGAACAGGCCCCAAGATGGGATCTCATGGATACAGAAAGTTGCGGCGGTGGAATTAGGTTTTTGGCTCCGTCCTTGTTTGTTTGGGGGTACATAGGTATATATAGGAGGAAGAAGTACGTCGGTGGAGCTTCGATGGGCCCACGAGGGTGGGGGCGCGCCTGGGGGTATAGGGCGCGCCCCCCTACCTTGTGCCCACCTTGAAGCTTCCTTGGCGTAGGGTCCAAGTCTCCTGGGTCATATTCGGGAAGAAAATCACGTTCCAGAAAGGTTTATTCCATTTGGACTCCGTTTGATATTCCGTTTCTTCGAAACACTAAAATAGGAAAAAAAACAGCAATTCTGGGCTGGGCCTCCGGTTAATAGGTTAGTCCCAAAAATAATATAAAAGTGGAAAATAAAGCCCAATATAGTCCAAAACAGTAGATAATATAGCATGGAGCAATCAAAAATTATAGATACGTTGGAGACGTGTCAGTGTGCGGCTGCCTAGGCAGCCGCATTCTCTTCGGCCCGCAGGGATCGCTCCATATTTCCATTTACTGTAATGATGCCACGTGGACCGGGCATCTTAAGCATGAGGGAAGCGTAGTGCGGTATTGCGTTAAAGCGAGCGAAAGCTTCGCGTCCAAGTAGTGCTTGATAACCACTTTGGAACGGAGCAATGTGGAAGGTTAAATTTTCGCTACGGAAGTTATCGGGGAAGCCGAATATAACTTCTAGTAGCAGGGAGCCCATGTAGTGAGCCCCTAGGCCTGGCGTTACTCCTTTAAAGGTAGTATTGGTGTGGCAAATTTTCGTTGGGTCTATCCCCATTTTGCGGATTGTGTCCTGATATATCAGGTTTAGACTGCTGCCACCATCCATCAAGACTCGTGTGAAATGGTATCCATCAATTATTGGGTCTAATACCAAGGCAGCCCATCCTGCATGCTGGATATTTGCTGAGTAATCCCGATGGTCGAAAGTGATCGGTTGAGCCGACCAGTGGCAGGACTCCGCGGTGATAGGCCCTTGGGCATATTTCTCTGGGAGTGCCGCTTTATTTCTCCCCTTGATCACGTGTAACATGTTTACTGTTTTGACTTCTGGTGTAAATTTCTTTTGTTCCCCAGTGTCTTGCTTGAGAGGCTCATCCTCGTCTTCGCTTGGTGTATCCTCCCCCTTGTGTACGGCGTTCAGCTTGCCGGACTGCTTGAAGACCCAACATTCTCTGTGGGTATGATTAGCGGGTTTACCAGGGGTGCTATGGATCTGACATATTTGGTCCAGAATTTTGTTCAGGCTGGACAGTTCATCTCTGGCACCTTTAGGGGCCGGCTTTTGCTGACCTGGCCGAGAGCTTCTGAATCCGGCGTTTACTGCTGTGCTCTTCGGGTTGTCTTCTTTATTCTGGCGCTTATTATTTTTGCTGCGTCGTGATTTCCCGTTTTCATCTCTAACTTCAGATGTACTTGGGTCGCTGGTGCTGCATCTGGCTAGCCAGCTGTCCTCACCTGCGCAAAAGCGGTCATGAGGCTTGTTAATGATGCCATTGTTCTCGGCTTTTCTTGGCCGAGGTGTCTGGCAAGCCATTCGTAGCGGACGCTATGCTTAAAAGCTGCCAAGGCTTCGGCGTCCGAACAGTCGACTATTTGGTTCTTTTTAGTAAGAAACTTGTTCCAAAGCTTTCGGGATGACTCTCCGGGCTGTTGAGTTATATGACTCAAATCGTCCGCATCCGGAGGTTGGACATAAGTCCCTTGAAAATTTGCCCGAAAAGCATCTTCGAGCTCTTCCCAGCTTCCAATGGAGTTTTCGGGGAGGCTTTTACGCCAGTGCCGAGCTGACCCTTTGAGCTTGAGGGGTAAGTACTTGATGGCGTGGAGATCATCTCCTCGAGCCATATGGATATGAAGGATATAGTCCTCAATCCAGACCCCAGGGTCTGTTGTTCCAACGTATGCCTCTATGTTTACGGGTTTGAATCCCTCTGGAAATTCATGGTCCAGCACCTCATCGGTGAAACATAGGGGGTGTGCGTCTGGGTTTATCGTGTTGTTCGGATGTTTGTTGTGTTGCATCGTATGCTGGAGCACGCTTGCGTGGTCCATAGATGGATCTGGTTGCGCCATCCTTTTGATGCGAGCCCTCGCGTGGATCGCGTATTGGCTTATGTGCGGTGTTGTTTGCCATTCTATGTTGGCCGTGAGGTTGTCTATCCGGCCAGGTGGCCGTTTTAATTTTTGGTTGCGGGGGATCTAAGGCCTCCTCATCGAATTCAGGTAGCAACTTCTCCTTTGGGTAGCTCTTGGTGGGGCAATTACTGTCGTACTTCGCTGCTAAATTGAGTACTTTACTCCATCTGATTTTAAGTGTGTCTTGCGCAGCCTTGAGCCTTTGCTTCTGCTTTTTTAGACTCCTCGCGGTGGCAACGAGCCTTTGACGGGCATTCTATTGCTCTAGGTGTCTGTCCGGTGTGATGTCATCCAGACTGTTATCTTTGACAGAATCGGGTTGTTCGGTTTGATTCTCCGTGTTGTCGTGGTCCGGAGATGGTTCGCCCTGCTCTAACGCTGGGTCTGTATGATCGTTGTGTCTGCCGAGGCGGGATTTGGAGCGGCGCTTACGCCGCCGCTTTGACTGCTTCTCGAGGGGACAAACCTTCATTGCGTCCTTCTGTTCCTCATGGTCGTTTTCTTTTGGTGTGTCCACCATGTATACGTCATGTGATGAAGTGGACGTCCAGTGCCCTGTGGGCAGCGGTTCCTATTCGTCTCCCGCATCGTCGTCCATACCGTCAATGTCTTCGGAGTCGAAGTCGAGCATGTCGGTTAGGTCATCGATAGTGGCTACTAAGTGGGTGGTGGGTGGGCGGTGAATTTTGACGCCATCCGCATCCCAATCCCGCCGGACATAGTTCGGCCAGGATTCTCCTGACGAGGAGAGAGACCTTAATGAGTTCAGTATGTCGCCAAGCGGCGAGTGCTGAAAAATATTCGCGGAGGTAAACTCCATGATCAGCGCCCAATTGGATTCGCCAGGAACGGGCGCAGGCGGTTCAGAGTCCGTGGCCGGAGAGAGATCTGGCAGTTTGCCAACACGGCTCTCGTGTAGAGTAAGGTCGATGTTCGGCTCGGTCGCCGATGGGGGTAAGGCCTCCATGGCGGGGTCCATCCACCCGTCCATGGACGGTGCAACTGGCTCTGAATTGAGGGTCAGAGTGGCTGCCGGTGCGATCTCCTGAACACTGTCGGATGGTAGAGCTAGATCATACTCATCATGACTGCGTGACGCACAAGGCAGAGGCTCGAATCATTCGAAGATCAAGTCTCCGCGGATATCGGCTGTGTAGCTTAAGCTTCCAAACCTGACCTGATGGCCAGGGGCGTAGCTTTCAATCTGCTCCAGATGGCCAAGCGAATTGGCCCGCAGTGCAAAGCCGCCGAATAAAAAATCTGTCCGGGGAGAAAAGCCTCACCCTGGACTACATCGCTAACGATGATAGAAGGAGCCATCAAGCCTAACGGCAACGACACAAAGGAACTCTCTATGAAAGCACCAATGTTGGTGTCAAAACCGGCGGATCTCGGGTAGGGGGCCCCAAACCGTGCGTCTAGGCGGATGGTAACAGGAGGCAGGGGACACGAAGTTTTACCCAGGTTCGGGCCCTCTCGATGGAGGTAAAACCCTACGTCCTGCTTGATTAATATTGATGATATGGGTAGTACAAGAGTGGATCTACCACGAGATCAGAGAGGCTAAACCCTAGAAGCTAGCCTATGGTATGATTGTATGTTGTCCTACGGACTAAAACCCTCCGGTTTATATAGACACCGGAGAGGGCTAGGGTTACACAAGGTCGGTTACAAAGGAGGAGATATGCATATCCGTATTGCCTAGCTTGCCTTCCACGCCAAGTAGAGTCCCATCCGGACACGAGACGAAGTCTTCAATCTTGTATCTTGATAGTCTAACAGTCCGGCCAAAGAATATAGTCCGGCTGTCCAGAGACCCCCTAATCCAGGACTCCCTCAGGGCCCACGAGGATGGGGGCACGTCCCCCACCCTCATGGCAAGGTGGTGGGCCCCCTGGCCTTCATCTTTGGCAGGTATTTTTCTTATTTTCTGAAAAGTGTCTTCGTGAAGTTTCAGGTCATTCCGAGAACATTTGCTCCTGCACATAAATAACACCATGATAGTTGTGCTGAAAACAGCGTCAGTCCAGGTTAGTTCCATTCAAATCATGCAAGTTAGAGTCCAAAACAAGGGCAAAAGTGTTTGGAAAAGTAGATACGTTGGAGACGTATCAACTCCCCCAAGCTTAAACCTTTGCTTGTCCTCAAGCAATTCAGTTGACAAACTGAAAGTGATAAAGAAAAACTTTTACAAACTCTATTTGCTCTTGTTGTTGTAAATATGTAAAGCCAGCATTCAAGTTTTCAGCAAAGATTATAACTAACCACATTTGCAATAACGCATAGGTCTCAAGTTTACTCATATCAATAGCATAATCAACTAGCGAGCCATAATAATAAAACTCGGATGACAACACTTTCTCAAAACAATCATAATATGATATAACAGGATGGTATCTCGCTAGCCCTTTTTGAGACCGCAAAACATAAATGCAGACCACCTTTAAAGACCGAGGACTGACTTGACATTGTAATTCATGGTAAAAGAGATCCAGTCAAGTCATACTCAATGTAAACTAACAATAATGAATGCAAATGACGGTGCTCTCCAATTGGTGCTTTTTAATAAGAGGATGATGACTCAGCATAAAAGTAAATAGATAGGCCCTTTGCAGAGGGAAGTAGGGATTTGTAGAGGTGCCAGAGCTCAGTTTTGAAATAGAGGTGAATAATATTTTGAGCGGTATACTTTCATTGTCAACATAACAACCAAGAGATGGCGATATCTTCCATGCTACACACATTATAGGCGGTTCCCAAACAGAATGGTAAAGTTTATACTCCCCCTTCCACCACAAGCATCAATCCATGGCTTGCTTGAAACAACAAGTGCCTCCAACTAACAAGAGTCCCAGGGGGAGTTTTGTTTGCAATTATTTTGATTTAGTTTGCATAAAGCATGGGATCGGGCATCCCAGTGACTAGCCATTTATCTCGTGAGTGAGGAGCGGAGTCCACTCCTCTTGAGAATAACCCGCCTAACATGGAAGATATAGACAGCCCTAGTTGATACATGAGCTATTCGAGCATACAAAACAGGATATTTATTTGAAGGTTTAGAGTTTGGCACATACAAATTTACTTGGAACGGCAGGTAGATACCGTATATAGGTAGGTATAGTGGACTCATGTGGAATAACTTTGGGTTTTAAGGAGTTTGGATGCACAAGCAGTATTCCCGCTTAGTACAGGTGAAGGCTAGCAAAAGACTGGGAAGCGACCAGCTAGAGAGCGACAACAGTCATGAACATGCATTAAAATTAATCAACACCGAATGCAAGCATGAGTAGGATATAATCCACCATGAACATAAATATCGTGAAGGCTATGTTGATTTTGTTTCAACTACATGCATGAACATGCGCCAAGTCAAGTCACTTAAATCATTCAGAGGAGGATACCACCCTATCATACCACATCATAACCATTTTAATAGCATGTTGGCACGCAAGGTAAACCATTATAACTCATAGCTAATCAAGCATGGCACAAGAAACTATGATCTCTAGTTGTCATTGCAAACATGTTTATTCATAATAGGCTGAATCAGGAACGATGAACTAATCATATTTACAAAAACAAAAGAGGCCGAGTTCATACCAGCTTTTCTCATCTCAGTCAGTCCATCATATATCATCATAATTGCCTTTCACTTGCACTACCGAATAGTGTGAATAATAATAATAGTGCACGTGCATTGGACTAAGCTGGAATCTGCAAGCATTCAATAAACAGGAGAAGACATGGCAATATGGGCTCTTTTGTCAGATCAACAATAATGCATATAAGAGCCTCTTCAACAATTTAATTATGGTCTTCTCCTATCGACCCCCAAAGAAAAGAAAAGAAATAAAACTATTTACACGGGAAAGCTCCCAACAAGCAAAAGAAGAACATGAAATCTTTTTTGGGTTTTCTTTTAATTATTACTACAAGCATGGAAAGTAAACCAATTAAAAGCTACAACTAAATTTTTTGTTTTTTCCTAAGGTTTATTAAACACACAAGAAGAAAGCATAAAAAGGAAAATAAACTAGCATGGATGATACAATGAAAAAGTATGAGCACCGACATTTAGCAATGAGTGTTTAAACATAAATGTAATGTCGGTGAGAAATACGTACTCCCCCAAGCTTAGGCTTTTGGCCTAAGTTGGTCTATGGCCACGGCTGGCCTGGCTGATATCCATAATAATAGTTGGGGTCGTACTGTGGTGCAGACGAGGAAGACTCCGATTGCCACTGGCTAACAATCATCTCCGGATCCCACTGGTAATTAGACTGCCGTGAAGGATCAAATTGTGGTTCCGACACTGCCTCCTCAGCTGGTGCAGGGTTCCGGTAGGCGTGGATAGCCGTCAACGGAACAAGGTACGTACCTACAGTCAAATCAAACCAAGAAAGAGCAGGCAAGGTAATAGTCTCAGGATGATGTTTATTAAAGAACAATTGATATTTAAACCCTCCTTCTCTATTCTTAACAATAAAATCATGTGCTACCATACTTTTATAATCTAGATAAACACGAGGCAGCACCTTTTCTTCCTTCTCCGCATGCCCAATAGGTATGTTAAAATGTGCAGCTAGGCGTGTAGCATAGATGCCTCCAAAGATGGGGCCCTTGGTACGGTTCAGACTTAACCATTTGGCAATAATGCCGCCCATACTAAAAGAGTTATCACCGTATAAACCGTGGTGCAAAATAATAATACCAGGGATACTCAGGTTTCAACGGTTTCCACGACCAATTAAGCAACGACTAGCAAATGATGCAAAATAACGTAAAACAGGAAAGTGAATGCTAGTGATTCGTGCATCGAAAACCTTCCTTGTTTCCCTACAGTGATAGTGTCAATAAATCCCTCCACATCATCACGATGTGGTTCTTATGTATTGCCCTCAGAAGGGACTAAACAAATCCAACAGAAATCATAAAGTGACATCTCCTTATGCTCATCATATAAATGAAACTCCACCGTAGGTGGTGAGTTCCTAGAATGAAAATGAAAGTTTTGCACAAAGGTATTTGTGAGCAAGAGATATTGATCGCATTGGTCATGGAGGAACGCGGTAAGGTCTGCAGTCTGAGCCAATTCATGAAAATCTTCATAAATCCCAGCTGCTCTTAAGAAATCCTCGGAAGGCCATTCACACGCCCGAACCTCCGCGGTGCGAGGCAGATGATACTTAGGCTTTGGTGCCTTTTCCTTCGAGCTTTGGCTCGTTGAGCCCCTCAAAAGTCTCCTCATCATTTTCTAAAAAATTCTGAAATTTTTAGTAACTTCAAAATAAAAGTAAACCAAACTCAATAATATTGATAGCAACTACTCCTACAAGTGCCTAGGGCCTATATCACCCATCAAAACTACTGTTGACCATATAAATTTGGCATGCAAGCTCAAGAACAGGGTCACCTAAGCAGCAAAAATTTGCAATGAATAAAGCACTAGAACAAAAACTAATTGGACCAATGGAGGAATCACATACCAAGGAACAATCTCCCCAAGCAGTTTTGTGAGAGGTGCTTTGAGCAAGGAGATCGGAAATGGCAGCAAAATGAGCTTGGACTCGGGTTTGAGCTGGTTATTCGTGTTTGGGGGAGGAAGATGAAGTGTATGGGTGAAAGGATAAGTGGAGGAGGGCCACCATGGGCCCACGAGGCAGGGGGGCACGCCCTAAGGGGGTGGGCGCACCCTACACCCTCGTGGGCAGGTGGTTGACCCCCCTGGTGTGTTCTTAGTTCCATAAATCCTCAAATATTCTAGAAAAAATCATATTTAATTTTCAGGGCATTTGGAGAACTTTTATTTTCGAGGTATTTTTGTATTGCACGGATAATCAGATAACAGACAGAAAAATATTTATTTTTATTTTATTTAATATAAATAACAGAAAGTAAAAGTGGGGTACAGAAGGTTGTGCCTTCTAGTTTCATCCATCTCATGATCATCAAAAAGGAATCCACTAACAAGGTTGATCAAGTCTTGTTAACGAACTCATTCCGAATAACATGGAACCGGAGAAATTTCGGATAACACTATGTTACCTCAACGGGGATATGCACATCCCCAATAATAAGAATATCATAATTCTTCTTGACAGTAGGAAGAGGGAATTCAAAACCTCCAAATATAATCGATGGAATTTTTCCAATAGAGTTGATACTATGAACTTGAGGTTGTTTCCTCGGAAAGTGTACTGTATGCTCATTACCATTAACATGAAAAGTGACATTGCCTTCAGTGCAATCAATAACAGCCCCTGCAGTATTCAAAAAGGGTCTTCCAAGAATAATAGACATACTATCGTCCTCGGGAATGTCAAGAATAACAAAGTCCGTTAAAATAGTAACGTTTGCAACTACAACATGCACATCCTCACAAATACCGACAGGTATAGCAGTTGATTTATCAGCCATATGCAAAGATATTTCAGTAGGTGTCAACTTATTCAAATCAAGTCTATGATATAAAGAGAGAGGCATAACACTAACACCGTCTCCAATATCACATAAAGCAGTTTTAACATAGTTTCTTTTAATAGAGCATGGTATAGTGGGTACTCCCGGATCTCCAAGTTTCTTTGGTATTCCACCCTTAAAACTATAATTAGCAAGCATGGTGGAAATTTCAGCTTCCGGTATCTTTCTCTTATTTGTAATAATATCTCATATACTTAGCATAAGGATTGGTTTTGAGCATATCAGTTAATCGCATACGTAAAAAGATAGGTCTAATCATTTCAGCAAAGCACTCAAAATCCTCATCATCCTTTTTCTTGGATGGTTTGGGAGGAAAAGGCATGGGTTTCTGAACCCATGGTTCTCTTTCTTTACCATGTTTCCTAGCAACAAAGTCTTTTTTATCATAATGTTGATTCTTTGATTGTGGGTTATCAAGATCAACAGCAGGTTCAATTTCTATATCATTATCATTACTAGGTTGAGCATTATCATGAACATTATCATTAACATTATCACTAGTTTCAGGTTCATTACCAGCTTGTGTTTCAGCATCAGAAATAGAAATATCATTTGGATTCTCAGGTGTTTCAACAATAGGATCACTAGAAGCATGCAAAGTCCTATCATTTTTCTTTTTCTTCTTTTTAGAAGAGCTAGGTGCATCTATATTATTTCTCTAAGAATCTTGCTCAATTCTTTTAGGATGACCTTCAGGATACAAAGGTTCCTGAGTCATTCTACCACCTCTAGTCATAACTCTAACAACATTATCATTATTCTTACTATTCAGTTCATTGATGTCGGTGTACTAAAGTAGGGGTACCTTAGTATCCCGAACTTGTGCACGGGCAGTCGCAGCACCCCACGGCAAGGCTTGCCGGGTGACCGCCAAGGTCCTCCGTGTTTCCTTTGGATCCATTCAAGGACAAAGTATTCAAGCCAAGGCGCAAGGCCCCGGCAAGAGGAGCTTGCCGGGAACGCCAACCAAGGCACCTCGAGAAGCTTGCTGCGAGCGACAAGCTCCCGGACGTGACAAGATCCGGTGAGCGACAAGCTCCCGGACGCGACAAGACAACATCCGCGGCAAGGCGCTTGCCACAGCAAGCTACTACTCCGCAGCCCGCGCTCCAGCTCACCCACCAACGTGTCGCTCTGGGACCGTTCCTAGCGTACATGGCGGGAGGCTGTGCAGCCAGGGGCATGCGGTGGCAAGTAGGCGCTGACAAGATAGCCATCGTGGCAAATGGTGGCGCCCCTGACGGTCCCTTTCCGCACCGTCTGGGCGACACAAACAGGCATTTAATGCCTTTGTCCCCTGCCGTCAGGGTTAGGTATGATACAACTGTAGTAAGCGATGGCGCCGACCACCACCTCTTTTACCTTTTTACCCTCATCTCTGTTGCCACCTGTCGGTGACCCCTTTGACATATAAAAGGAGGCCCATGCGCAACAGGGGGGATGATCATTCTCACGCTCGGTCTGGCTAGCCATCCAAGTGTACTGTAGCATTCATCGCTCCCGAGCAAGAACACAAAATACAAACCAAAGCACGAGTAGGGTTTTACGCATCCGTGCGGCCCGAACCTGGGTAAACTGACCGCGTCGCTCGTGCGTTCGTCTTGATCTGCTCTTCGTGCACTCTCCGCCCCCCTGCCGAACCGAAAGGGGCCTCGGTCCGTCGTGGTCCCATAGGTGTCCGTGGGGATCAATCACCCCCGACAATTGAGCAAATCATTTTGAGCTTTAAGTACTTGTTCTACTTGAGTGGTAACCATAGAAGCATGTTTACTAATAAGTTTAAGTTCACCTTTAACATTAGCCATATAATCACCCAAGTGTCTGTAACGCCCCGGACACACCCGCCGGTGGTCGTTACTCCTGGCGGGATCTAGACTGGCCTCATAGATCAATACTAGTCTTTTCTGCGCACTTTGTCCTCACTCGTGCGCACCCGGGAGCAACTTCCTGGTCGGTCACCCATCCTGAAACTACTCCAAGCTGAGCACGCTTAACTTTGGAGTTCTGTCTGAATGGGCTCCCGGAAAAGAAGGAATTCCTTATTGATATGAGTAGTCTATCATCCCTAATAAGCCAGGCTATCACATACACCCCCACTCAGAGGAACCGACGTCCTAGTCGGGCCACAGGAACGTTCCCTCTTGGCACATACGTTTGTGCTTCCAGTCCAGTACATGTGCCATGTCATGTGCCACGATGGGTCACAAACGTCATGAACAACATGACCACACACCTGTTCGCAACCATCCGTGTAACCGCGAGGGTCGGCTCTGATACCAACTAGTAACGCCCCGGACACACCCGCCGGTGGTCGTTACTCCTGGCGGGATCTAGACTGGCCCCACAGATCAATACTAGTCTTTTCTGCGCACTTTGTCCTCACTCGTGCGCACTCGGGAGCAACTTCCTGGTCGGTCACCCATCCCAAAACTACTCCAAACTGAGCACGCTTAACTTTGGAGTTATGTCTGAATGGGCTCCCGGAAAAGAAGGAATTTCTTATTGATATGAGTAGTCTATCATCCCTAATAATCCAGGCTATCACAGTGTCCAAGCATATTTGAATTGTATTTCAATTGTCTACCAAAATAAGCATTAAAATCTTATTGCTTAGCCATAAATTTATCGAACTCATCTAAGCATGGGCTAGCAATTTTAGTAAATGGGATTACGGCTTTATCATATCTATAGAGAGAATTTACCTTTCCTACCTGTGTCGGGTTATCAGGACCATGAGTTTCTTCAGTAGTTAAAGGATTAAGATTATATGTTTCTTCAACAGGCGGTAAATTAAGACCATGTATTTCTTCGATAGGAGGTAAATTCTTAACATCTTCAGCTTTAATACCCTTTTCTTTCATAGATTTCTTTGTCTCTTGCATATCTTCAGGACTGAGAAATAGAATACCCTTCTTCTTAGGAGTTGGTTTAGGAATAGGCTCAGGAATTGGCTCCGGAGGTGTCCAATTATTTTCATTTGTCAACATATTATTCAATAGAATTTCAGCTTCATACGGTGTTCTTTCCGTGAAAACAGAACCAGCACAACTATCCAGGTAATCTCTGGAGGCATCGGTTAGTCCATTATAAAAGATATCAAGTATTTCATTTTTTTCTTAAGAGGATGATCAGGCAAAGCATTAAGTAATTGGAGAAGCCTCCCCCAAGCTTGTGTGAGACTCTCTTCTTCAATTTGCACAAAATTATATATATATCCCTTAAAGCAACTTGTTTCTTATGAGCAGGGAAATATTTAGCAGAGAAGTAATAAATCATATCCTCGGGACTACGCACACAACCAGGAAACCAGGATCAAGAGAATTAAACCATATCTTAGCATCACCCTTTAATGAGAACGAAAATATTTTAAGGATGTAAAAGTAGCGAGTTCTCTCATCTTTAGTGAACAGGGTAGCTATATCATTTAATTTAGTAAGATGTGCCACAACAGTTTCAGATTCATAACCATGAAAAGGATCAGATTCAACCAAAGTAATTATATCAGGATCAACTAAGAATTCACAATCCTTATTAGTAACAAAGATAGGTGAAGTAGCGAAAGCAGGGTCAGGTTTCATTCTAGCATTTAGAGATTGCTTACTCCATTTAGCTAATAATTTTTTAAGTTCAGTTCTATTTCTGCAAGCTAAAATGGCTAAAGAAGCATCTTGATCAAATACATAACCCATAGGAATAGCAAGTGGTTCTTCATCATCACTTTCATCAGTATCATCAGATTCAATATTTTCTATTTCTCTAGCCCTAGCAAGTTATTCATCAAGAAAATCACTAAGTGGCATAGTAGTATCAGGCATAGAGGTAGTTTCATCATGAGTATCATGCATAGCAGAAGTGGCATCATCAATAACATGCGACATATCAGAACGAATAGCAGAAGCAGGTGTAGGTGTCGCAAACGTACTCATAACAGAAGGTGAATCAAGTGCAGAGCTAGATGGCAATTCCTTACCTCCCCTCGTAGTTGAGGGATAGATCTTGGTTTTTGGATCTCTCAAGTTCTTCATAATGATAAGCAGATATATCCCAAGTGACTCAAAGAATAGAGCTATGCTCCCTGGCAACGGCGCCAGAAAATGGTCTTGATAACCCACAAGTATAGGGGATCGCAACAGTTTTCGAGGGTAGAGTATTCAACCCAAATTTATTGATTCGACACAAGGGGAGCCAAAGAATATTCTCAAGTATTAGTAGCTGAGTTGTCAATTCAACTACACCTGGAAACTTAATATCTGCAGCAAAGTGTTTAGTAGCAAAGTAATATGATAGTAGTGATAATGGTAGCAAAAGGTAACAATAGTAAAAGCAATGTTTTTGGTATTTTGTAGTGATGATAGCAATAGCAACGGAAAAGTAAATAAGCAAAGCACAATATATGGAAAGCTCGTAGGCAATGGATCGGTGATGGAGAATTATGCCGGATGCGGTTCATCATGTAACAGTCATAACCTAGGGTGACACAGAACTAGCTTCGGTTCATTGATATAATGTAGGCATGTATTCCGAACATAGTCATACGTGCTTATGGAAAAGAACTTGCATGACATCTTTTGTCCTACCCTCCCGTGGCAGCGGGGTCCTTACGGAAACTACGGGATATTAAGGCCTCCTTTTAATAGAGTACCGGAACAAAGAATTAACACATAGTGACTACATGAACTCCTCAAACTACGGTCATCACCGGTAAGTATACCGATTATTGTCACTTCGGGGTTAACGGATCATAACACATAATAGGTGACTATAGACTTGCAATATCAAGAACACTCATATATTGATGAAAACATAATAGGTTCAGATCTGAAATCATGGCACTCGGGCCCTAGTGACAAGCATTAAGCATAGCAAACTCATAGCAACATCAATCTCAGAACATAGTGGACACTAGGGATCAAACCCTAACAAAACTAACTCGATTAAATGATAGATCCCATCCAACCCATCACCGTCTAGCAAGCCTACGATGGAATTACTCACACACGGCGGTGAGCATAATGAAATTGGTGATGGAGGATGGTTGATGATGATGATGGCGACTCCAGATCAGCCCTCCCGAGAGGTTTTAGGGCGTGGCGGCGGCTTCATATCATAAAACACGATGATTTCTTCTCTCTGATTTTTCTCTCCCGAAACTCAATATATGGAGGTGGGGTTGGAGTCGAAGAGGCAACAGGGGGCCCACGAGGTAGGGGGGCGTCCCCCACCCTCGTGGCAAGGTGGTGGGCCCCTTGGCCTTCATCTTTGGCAGGTATTTTTCTTATTTTCTGAAAAGTGTCTCCGTGAAGTTTTATGTCATTCTGAGAACGTTTGCTCCTGCACATAAATAACACCATAGTAGTTCTGCTGAAAACAACGCCAGTACGGGTTAGTTCTATTCAAATCATGCAAGTTAGAGTCCAAAACAAGGGCAAAAGTGTTTGGAAAAGTAGATACGTTGGAGACGTATCAATTAGCCGTGTCGATGTAAGACTTTCTCCTTTTTGTCTTCTCCTCATAACCCCCTCATTATATTCTATTCCACCCATAGTGCTATATCCATGGCGCACACTCATGTATTGCATGAAAGTTGAAAAAAGTTTGAGATTACTAAAGTATGAAAGTATTGCTTGGCTTGTCATCGGGGTTGTGCATGATGAGAGCATTCTTGTGTGACGAAAATGGAGCATGACTAAACTATATGATTTTGTAGGGATGAACTTTCTTTGGCCATGTTATTTTGAGAAGACATGATTGCTTAGTTAGTATGCTTGACGTATTATTATTTTTATGTCAATATTAAACTTTCATCTTGAATCTTATGGATCTGAATATTCTTGCTACAATAAAGATAAATACATGATGAATATGTTAGGTAGCATTCCACATCAAAAATTCTGTTTTTATCATTTACCTACTCGAGGACGAGCAGGAATTAAGCTTGGGGATGCTGATACGTCTCCAACGTATCTATAATTTTTGATTGTTCCATGCTATTATATTATGGATGTTTATGGGCTTTATTATACACTTCTATATTATTTTTGGGACTAACCTATTAACCCAGAGCCCATTGCCAGTTTCTGTTTTTTCCTTGTTTTAGAGTATCGCAGAAAAGGAAAATCAAACGGAGTCCAATTGACCTGAAACTTCACGGAACTTATTTTCGGACCAGAAGAAGCCGACGGAGTATCGGAGTTGGACCAGGAGAGTCCCGGGCTTCCCACGAGGGTGGGGGGCGCGCCCACCCCCTGGGCGTGCCCCCTACCTCGTGGACAGCCCGGAGGTCCACCGACATACTTCTTCCTCCCATATATATACCCATATACCCTAAAAACTTCGGGGAGCATAATAGATCGCGAGTTCCACCGCCAGAAGCCTCCGTAGCCACCGAAAACCAATCTAGACATGTTTCAGCACCCTGCCGAAGGGGAAATCCCTCTTCGGTGGTCATCTTCATCATCCCGATGCTCTCCATGACGAGGAGGGAGTAGTCCACCCTCGGGGCTGATGGTATGTACCAGTAGCTATGTGTTTGATATCTCTCTCTCTCTCTCGTGTTCTTGAGGTGATACGATCTTGATGTATCGCGAGCTTTGCTATTATAGTTGGATATTATGATGTTTCTCCCCCTCTACACTCTTGTAATGGATTGAGTTTTCCCTTTGAAGTTATCTTATCGGATTGAGTCTTTAAGGATTTGAGACCACTTGATGTATGTCTTGCATGGGATACCCATGGTGGCAATGGGGTATTCTATTGATCCACTTGATGTATGTTTTTGTGATCAACTTGCGGGTTCCGCCCATGAACCTATGCATAGGGGTTGGCACATGTTTTCATCTTGACTCTCCGGTAGAAACTTTGGGGCACTCTTTGAAGTACTTTTGTGTTGGTTGAATAGATGAATCTGAGATTGTGTGATGCATATTGTATAATCATACCCATGGATACTTGAGGTGACATTGGAGTATCTAGGTGACATTAGGGTTTTGGTTGATTTGTCTTAAGGTGTTATTCTAGTACGAACTCTAGGGTTGTTTGTGACACTTATAGGAATAGCCCAACGGATTGATTGGAAAGAATAACTTTGAGGTGGTTTCTTACCCTACCATAATCTCTTCGTTCGTTCTCCGCTATTAGTGACTTTGGAGTGACTCTTTGTTGCATGTTGAGGGATAGTTATGTGATCCAATTATGTTATTATTGTTGAGGGAACTTGCACTAGTGAAAGTATGAACCCTGGGCCTTGTTTCCTAGCATTGCAATACCGTTTGTGCTCACTTTTATCATTAGTTACCTTGCTTTTTTATATTTTCAGATTACAAAAACCTTTATCTACCATTCATATACCACTTGTATCACCATCTCTTCGCCGAACTAGTGCACCTATACAATTTACCATTGTATTGGGCGTGTTGGGGACACAAGAGACTCTTTGTTATTTGGTTGCAGGGTTGCTTGAGAGAGACCATCTTCATCCTACACCTCCTATGGATTGATAAAGCTTAGGTTATCCACTTGAGGGAAATTTGCTACTGTCCTACAAACCTCTGCACTTGGAGGCCCAACAACGTCTACAAGAAGAAGGTTGTGTAGTAGACATCACCGGCAAGCTATTCAGCCAATGCCGAGCCGGCCCTTTGAGTTTTAGCGGGAGATACTTGATGACGTGTAGATCATCCCCGCGGGCCATGGAATGTGGAGAAAGAAATCCTCTATCCATACCGCGGGGTCTGTAGTGCCGTCATATGATTCAATGTTCACGGGTTTAAACCCTTCTGGGAATTCATGATCCATTACTTCATCAGTGAAGCATAGGGGGTGTGCGGAGCCTCTGTGTCGAGCTATATCACGACGTAGTTCATACGAGTCTTGTCTGCTGTGTTCGGCCCGGCCGGATTTGCTTTTAGTATATCCGGTGTGACGGTTGTCGTAACGCGTTGGGGCGCGCCCCCGTGATCTGTAGACCGATCTTTTATGTCCCGGTTTGTTTTCCAATACTTCTCGCAGGTCCTGCGTGTTCCCCGGGCCTTGGTATTTTTGTTTAACTGGCGATGGGGTGCGAGCTGGACTTCGGCCCAATATGCCGCTTTGTCTCGGCCATGAGGTGGTCGGTCAGCCGCATCATACGCTGGGAGCGTAGGCTTTAATGCTTCCTCCTCGAGTTGGGGGAGCAACCTGTGTTTTCGGTAACTTTTGGTTGGGCACTCGAGTTCGTATTTCTTGGCTGTCAGGACCTCGGTCCATCTATCCGTTAGCAAATCTTGATGAGCCTGAAGCTACTGCTGCTTTTTATTCAGGCTTTTTGTTGTGGCTATAATCTGGCGCTTGAAGCGCTCCTGCTCGACGAGATCCTTAGGCACGATAAATTCTTCGTCGCCGAGGCTCGCCTCGACTTCGGAGAGGGACGTGTAAGTGTCATCTTCTGATTCTCCGTCTGTCGCCTGTTTCTTAGGGCTAGCTTGCCACCTCCTGCTTGAAGTCTGGCCGGAGGGGATTGTCTTTGTCTTCGGCACTATCCGCATTGTTATTGTCTCTTGTGCCGGTATCGCTGCTTTTGCTATGGCGAGACTTAGAGTGGCACTGATGACGCCGGTGCTTAGATTGCTTCTCGAGGGGATTATCCTCTATTGCCTTATTGCCATCGCTTTCTTTGGGGGTGGCCACCATGTATATATCATATGATGGGATGGCAGTCCAGCGCCCTGTGGGCGGTGGTTCCTGTTCTTCTCCTGCATCGTCGTCCATACCGTCGATGTCTTCAGAGCCGAAGTTGAGCATGTCGGATAAGTCGTCGACAGTGGCTATTAAGTGGGTGGTGGGTGGGGACGAATTTCTTCGTCGTCCGCTTCCCACTCAAGCCGGACACAGTTCGGCCAAGGGCCTCCTGACAAGGAGAGAGACCTTAATGAATTTAGCACATCGCCCAAGGGCGAGTGCTGAAAGATATTCGCGGAGGAAAACTCCATGATCGGTGCCCAATCAAATTTGATAGGCACGGACACAGGCGGTTCGGAGCCCGTGGCCGGGGACAAATCCAAGGATCCGGCAACACAAGTCTCGTAGGAGGTGAAGTCAGTATTCGGCTCTATCGCCACTGAGTGTGCGGCCTCCGTGGCGGGGTCCATCCACCCGTCCTCGGACGACGCGATCTGCTCCGGATCAAGGGCCAGAGTTGCCACAGGTGTGATCTCCCGAACACTATCCGGCGGCAGAGCTAAGTCATGCTCGTCGTGGCTGTGCGGCGCACCTGACACGGGCCCAAATCCTCGAAGATCAAGTCTCCACGGATGTCGGCGGTATAGTTTAAGTTTCCAAACCTGAACTGACGGCCAGGGGCGTAGCTCTCGATCTGCTCCAGATGGCCAAGCGAGTTGGCCCGCAGTGCGAAGTCGCCGAATACGAAGATCTATCCGGGGAGAAAACCTCACCCTGGATCGCTTCGTTGCCAATGATCAAAGGAGCCATGAAGCCTTATGGTGACGACACAATGGAGTTCTCAATGGAAGCACCAATGTCAGTGTCAAAACCGGCGGATCTTGGGTAGGGGGTCCCGAACTGTGCATCTAAGGCGGATGGTAACAGGAGGCGGGGACACAATGTTTACCCATGTTCGGGCCCTCTCAATGGAGGTAATACCCTACTTCCTGCTTGATTGATCTTGATGATATGAGTATTACAAGAGTTTATCTACCACGAGATCATAGAGGCTAAACCCTAGAAGCTAGCCTATGATTATGATTGTTGTTGTCCTACGGACTAAACCCTCCGGTTTATATAGACACTGGAGGGGGCTAGGGTTACACAGAGTCGGTTATAAGGGAGGAGATCTACATATCCGAATTGCCAAGCTTAGCTTCCACGCAAAGGAGAGTCCCACCCGGACACGAGACGAAGTCTTCAATCTTGTATCTTCATAGCCCAACAGTCCGGCCAAAGGATATAGTCCGGCTGTCCGAGGACCCCCTAATCCAGGACTCCCTCAATGCCTCCTAAACTGCCTGCCCAGCTGCCGTGGATGCCCCCTAAACCGCCCGCGGCTCAGCCGTCAGGGAGGGGGACCGCCTGCCCGACTGTGTCGGCCGTCGGGAACGACAGTAGCAAGGTCGCGAAGAAGATCAGGTCGAAGGACAAGCACTGGGTGGCCACCGATGAGAGAGAGAGATGGCGGCCGCTCCTGTACCGGACATTCAAGGTCAAGGGCATCCTTCTGCATCCCTACAGGTGTGTTATATCTTTAACACTCAACATTTTGTGTGATTTATTTGTTCAAATTTTAATAAACCACGTTCTAATTTTGTACATGTCACTACGGCACGAGGCAATCCCCTAATCGCTCAAACGCCCGTAATGCAGTTGATCCATAAACGATTTACTTGTGAAAGCTTACTTAGTAATTGGCCTATCCATAGTAAGTTGGCGAGGCATGCAGTCGCACTCTGAACCGGCAGTGTCCTGTTGCATATGAACGTGTATAGAAACAAAATATTATCACCTCACAGCTTATGTTTTGAAACGTACAACTTGAAAAAATTGGTTTGGTTTGGTTTGGTTACAACCAATGAACTAGAATAAACATAAACAAATTTTAAGATTACACGTGCACATTTACTAGTTGACTCAAAATGAAGCATGGTGTCTCCATAATTAATTAAGATGCACACAGCCAACACCGACGCGTACACACAAATAAAATCCCCTCGATAAATAGCTAAATCATATAACACCATATTTATGCCTAAGCGAGGAAGAAGAAAAAAATTCCATGAAGTGATCAAATATGCTATCGACAAACTACAAAAATGACCATATCTGCACCGACCAATTTTTGACTCCACAAGGACAACTAGGTTCTTCAACGGCAACACCTTCAAAAAGGGAGAGACGTTCAAGCATCGCTGTCACTAGATCCAATCAATGCCTTAAATAAGGTAATTATACAAAAACATCGACATCGTCACATATAACCAACTTGGGTCTGAACTAGGTCCCCAGAGCTCGAGATCGAGTACTTAAGTAGTACCACCAAATCGAAGTCAATCATGTGTTGTCGTCACCACTTTTCCATGATGCCAGCAGCTACATGCGATGGGCTAAAAAATGTTTGCCTTCACTGCACAACCAAACCCTTTGAGTCAAGTCTTAGTCCATAGATTGCATCTCGATGGCTAATGTAACCACCGGATCTGGAGAGAGAAACCCTCACAAAGATATTTTGATAACTGCAATCCACGGTGAGGACGCCTCCATAGGCCAGAGTGGCAACACAGACTAACACCGACGATGAAGTAAGCCACCGCAGACTATCACCTCACTGGAGAGATCCATATCCAGGCCCAACGACCTAGAGGCCAACATAGCCAAATCTAGAGCATGATTAGTCCCTTTAGTGATCCGGTAAAGGAGCAAAAATAATTCTCATCGTTTTCCCGAGAGGTGACCCTGAGTTATCGGATCCACGAGAGGGCGGTGCCCTTTAAGCAAGGGTTTCTAACAAGCTTCTACAAGACAATAAAATTTCAGCTTTTGACCGTGTCGGCTTCTGCTATTGCTTGGATGAGGGGTTGAGTGAAGCCTATTTGGATTGTGTGAATAGTTCTTCTGCTGCGTGACTGCCGTTTTTAGCATCTCAATGGCTTCTCGAGTCGCGACACCGGCAGGGGAGTCGTCATTGATCGGGATTGCCGTTAATCTGCCTATCGCCGCTATCACGTTATCCACGGGATTTGAATAATGACCAACCGGTGTCTGGAAACGAGTCGGCTGGTCCACGGGCCGCACCTGGATCAGGGGTAACTGCTAGACTAGCTGAGCCGGCGGTGCTCCTAGTGTCACCTCCCCATCCCCTGGGACCGTTAGAGCCGGCGTTAGGAACAGCCTCGCCGGATCCATCGCGATTGGGAGCCTGGACTGGAACCTTCCCTGATGGAATGCGGCCAACTCCCTCTAATGGCGATGGAGGTTCAAAGTCTGGTTTCCAAACGCCTCTGCTCTTCCAGGATTCGAGCTCTGCAAGATGCGTATTCTCTGTGTTGATATATTCCTGAATTTTAGCCATATGCTCACAACACTTGGTGATCTCTGCGTTACGTGTAGCCCCATTGTCTGTGGTCACCGATTTCGCAAGGAGCGTTGTCAGGGTAACCATCAACTCGGCCAATGCTTGGACGCTTGTCCGTCCTGAGCCGCCCGCTACGGCCGACGGGTCCACCACTGCTGTGGGGTCAATGATCGCAGCACCCCCAGCGTTGGCAACCCGGTTCACAGCGGGCGGTGGTAAGTTCGAGTTTGTTGCCTCCCCCGTGACCAGACGTCCGTGCTCATCATAGGGAGGCTGGTTTTGATCCGCCGGCCCTGTCATGAAGACCGCTCTACGAGGCGGCTCATGGACCTCCGGGTCGATCTCGTCATCGGAGTAGCCCCCAAGCTGATCATCAAAAAGTGGTTGAATCGACTCGGTTTCCCTGGTCCAAGATTCGCCATCCGAGTTAACCAATGTGTCATTGCCAGAAGCGGGATCATTTGGCAGGTCGAGCCCATGAGTGAAGCCGACGAAAACATGGGTCCGGCCGGCTTGTGCCTGGCCGGGTTTGGCGCGCCGAGCTGGCTCGACGATTTTGGAGTAGATGTCTGGCTCGGGCACGGATTCGCCAATTTTTCCGATGAAGACGTGGATCTACTGAAGGGGACCCGGTACCCATACTCGATTGAGTCGGCCTCGGGATCCCAGCCTGAGTTGTCGATGTAGAGCTTTCCCCAGCTACTCTTCGTAATCCGGACGATTGCGTATCCCTCGATCCCTGGGAAAGTGCCCTCCAAGAACTCAAACCCACCGTACGGTGGCCCCACGGTGGGCGCCAACTATAGTGGTTTTGTCATGGCAGATTTCCTTGAAAAAAGACTTAATCATGAGGCCATCGCAGCTAGGTAGTAGTTTGAACTAGGTTGATCGGAATCGAGAGATGCGAGTTTACCCAGCTTCGATCCCTCACGGAGGACATAAAAGGCATGCGTCCTACTGATTGATTATTGCTTGAGATCTCGATTACAAGGGTGCGACTTTGGCTCACTAGGGGATGACCATCTAGTTGTTGTCTATGTATCCACACATGTATCTGAGTTTCCGATCAATACAATTCTAGCATGGATAATAAACGATTACCATGAACACGGAAATATGATAATAACCAATTTAATAGCTGTTGGGGAACGTTGCATAGGAAACAAAAAATTTCCTATGCTCACAGATATCCATCTATGAGATGACCATCTACTAGAGGAGAGATTGCATCCACATACCCTTGTATATCGCTACACAGAGGCGTTAAGAAATGCGATTGATGTAGTCAAACGTCTTTGCGATCCAATCATGATCCGTCCCGTGAACTCCGATCTAGTGCCGAACGGACGGCACCTCCGTGTTCAACACACGTATGGCTTGATGACGCCTTCACCTCCTCGATCCAGCGAGCGACGGTGAAGTAGTAGCTCGAGTCCTCCGGCAGCACGACGGCATGATGGCAGTGGTGGTGGAGAAATCTCAGCAAAGCTTGAGCACTGCGTTGGTTTTCCCTTGAAGTGGAAAGGGTGATGCAGCAAAGTAGCGTAAGTATTTCCCTCAGTTTTTGAGAACCAAGGTATCAATCCTGTAGGAGGCCACACACAAGTTCCTCATACCTACACAAACAAATAAGAACCTCGCAACCAACGCGATAAAGGGGTTGTCAATCCCTTCACGGTCACTTACGAGAGTGAGATCTAATAGAGATAATAATAATAAGATATATATTTTTGGTATATTTATGATATAGATTGGAAAATAAAGATTGCAAAATAAAATAGATTGGAAACTTATATGATGGAGAATAAACCCGGGGGCCATAGGTTTCACTAGTGGCTTCTCTCAAGATAGCATAAGTATTACGGTGGGTGAACGAATTACTGTCGAGCAATTGATAGAAAAGCGAATAATTATGAGAATATATAGGCATGATCATGTATATAGGCATCACGTCCGTGACAAGTAGACCGACTCCTGCCTGCATCTATTACTATTACTCCACACATCGACCGCTATCCAGCATGCATCTAGAGTATTAAGTTCATAAGAACAGAGTAACACATTAGGTAAGATGACATGATGTAGAGGGATAAACTCAAGAAATATGATATAAACCCCATATTTTTATCCTCGATGGCAACAATACAATACGTGTCATTTCCTTTTTTGTCATTGGGATCGAGCACCGCAAGATTGAACCCAAAGCTAAGCACTTCTCCCGTTGCAAGAAAGATCAATATAGTAGGCCAAACCAAACTGACAATTCGAAGAGACTTGCAAAGATAACCAATCATGCATAAAAGATTTCAGAGAAGAATCAAATATTGTTCATGGATAGACTTGATCATAAACCCACAATTCATCGGATCTCGACAAACACACCGCAAAAAGAGTTACATCGAATAGATCTCCAAGAAGATCAACGAGAACTTTGTATTGAGATTCAAAGAGAGAGAAGAAGCCATCTAGCTAATAACTATGGACCCGAAGGTCTGAAGTAACTACTCACACATCACCAGTGAGGCCATGGAGTTGAGGTAGAGGCCCTCCGTGATCGATTCCCCCTCCGGGGGAGCTCCGGAAAAGGCCCCAAGATGGGATCTCTTGGATACAAAAGGTTGTGGCGGTGGAAATAGGGTTTCGTGGTGCTCCTGGTTGTTTTTAGGGTATATGAGTATATATAGGAGGAAGAAGTAGGTCGGTTGAGCCATGAGGGGCCCATGAGGAGGGAGGGCGCACCCAAGGGGGATAGGCGCGCCCCTGCCTCGTGGACACCTCGTTCATTTCTTGACGTCCACTCCAAGTCCTCTGGATCACGTTTGTTCCAAAAATCACGTTCCGAAACGTTTCATTTAGTTTGGATTCCGTTTGATATTCCTTTTCTGCAAAACACTGAAATAGGCAAAAAACAGCAATTTGCACTGGGCCTTGGGTTAGTAGGTTAGTCCCAAAAAAAATAAAAAGTGTAAAATAAAGCTCATTAACATCCAAAACAGATACTATAATATCATGGAACAATCAAAAATTACAGATACGTTGGAGACGCATCAAGCATCCCCAAGCTTAATTCCTGGTCGTCCTCGAGTAGGTAAATGATAAAAATGGAATTTTTGATGTGGAATGCTACCTAACATAATTCTCAATGTAATTCTCTATATTGTGGCATGAATATTCAGATCCGAAAGATTCAAGACAAAAGTTTAATATTGACATAAAAATAATAATACTTCAAGCATACTAACTAAGCAATTATGTCTTCTCAAAATAACATGGCAAAAGAAAGTTCATCCCTACAAAATCATATAGTTTGGTCATGCTCCATTTTCGTCACACAAGAATGCTCTCATCATGCACAGCCCCAATGACAAGTCAAGCAATTGTTTCACACTTTAGTAATCTCAAACTTTTTTCAACTTTCACGCAATACATGAGTGTGAACCATGGATATAGCACTATGGGTGGAATAGAATATCATGATAGGAGTTATGTGGAGAAGACAAAAAAGGAGAACGTCTCACATTGACGAGGCTAATCAATGGGCTAGGGAGATGCCCATCAATTGATATCAATGCAAGGAGTAGGGATTGCCATGCAACGGATGCACGAGAGCTATAAATGTATGAAAGCTCAACAAAAGAAACTAAGTGGATGTGCATCCAACTTGCTTGCTCATGAAGACCTAAGGCATTTGAGGAAGCCCATTGTTGGAATATACAAGCCAAGTTTTATAATTAAAAAATCCCACTAGTATACAAGAGTGACAAAATAGGAGACTCTTTATCATAAAGATCATGGTGCTACTTTGAAGCACAAGTGTGGAAAAAAAGGATAGTAGCATTGCCCTTTTTATTTATATTTTTTTGGGGCCTTTTTTTATTTGGCCTTTCTTTTTTTTGGGACAATGCTCTATTAATGATGATCATCACACTTCTATTTATTTACAACTCAATGATTACAGCTCGATACTAGAACAAAGTATGACTCTATATGAATGCCTCCGGCGGTTTACCGGGAAGGGCAATGAATCAAGAGTGACATGTATGAAAAATTATGAACGGTGGCTTTGCCACAAATACGATGTCAACTACATGATCATGCAAGGCAATATGACAATGATGATATGTGTCATGATAAATGGAATGGTGGAAAGTTGCATGGGAATATATCTCGGAATGGCTATGGAAATGCCATAATAGGTAGGTATGGTGGCTATTTTGAGGAAGATATAAGGAGATTTATGTGTGACAGAGCGTATCATATCATGGGGTTTGGATGCACCGACGAAGTATGCACCAACTCTCAAGGTGAGAAAGGGCAATGCACGGTACCGAAGAGGCTAGCAATGATGGAAGGGTGAGAGTGCGTATAATCCATGGACTCAACATTAGTCATAAAGAACTCACATACTTTTTGCAAAAATCTACAAGTCATCAAAAACCAAGCATTACGCGCATGCTCCTAGGGGGATAGATTGGTAGGAAAAGACCATCGCTCGTCCCTGACCGCCACTCATAAGGAAGACAATCAAATAACACCTCATGTTTCAAATTTGTTACACAACGTTCACCATACGTGTGAAGGAAATATGCCCTAGAGGCAATAATAAAGTTATTATTTATTTCCTTATTTCATGATAAATGTTTATTATTCATGCTAGAATTGTATTAACCAGAAACATAATACATGTGTGAATACATAGACAAACATAGTGTCACTAGTATGCCTCTACTTGACTAGCTCGTTAATCAAAGATGGTTAAGTTTCCTAACCATAGACATGAGTTGTCATTTGATTAACGGGATCACATCATTAGGAGAATGATGTGATTGACTTGACCCATTCCGTTAGCTTAGCACTTGATCGTTTAGTATGTTGCTATTGCTTTCTTCATGAGTTATACATGTTCCTTTGACTATGAGATTATGCAACTCCTGTTTACCGGAGGAACACTTTGTGTGCTACCAAACATCACAACGTATCTGGGTGATTATAAAGGTGCTCTACAGGTGTCTCCGAAGGTACTTGTTGAGTTGGCGTATTTTGAGATTAGGATTTGTCACTCCAATCGTCGGAGAGGTATCTTTGGCCCACTCGGTAATACACATCACTATAAGCCTTGTAAGCATTGTAACTAATGAGTTAGTTGCGGGATGATGTATTATGGAACGAGTAAATAGACTTGCCGGTAACTAGATTGAACTAGGTATTGAGATATCGACGATCGAATCTCGGGCAAGTAACACACCGATGACAAAGGGAACAACGTATGTTGTTATGCGGTTTGACCGATAAAGATCTTCGTAGAATATGTGGGAGCCAATATGAGCATCCAGGTTCCGCTATTGGTTATTGACCGGAGACGTGTCTCGGTCATCTCTACATAGTTCTCGAACCCATAGGGTCCGCACACTTAACATTCGGTGACGATCGGTATTATGAGTTTATGTGTTTTGATGTACCTAAGGTAGTTCGGAGTCCCGGATGAGATCGGGGACATGAAGAGGAGTCTCTAAATGGTCAAGACGTAAAGATTGATATATTAGACGACTATATTCGGACACCGGAAAGGTTCTGAGTGATTCGGGTATTTTTTGAAGTACCGGAGAGTTACGGGAATTCGCCAGAGAGGTCAATGGGCCTTCATGGGCCTTAGTGGAAAGAGAGGGCAGCAAGGAAGTGTGGGGTGCGCCCCTCCTAGGCAAAATCCGAATTGGTTTAGGGTTTGGGGGCCGGCCCCCTCTTTCCTTCTCCCCTACTCCTCTTTCCTTCCCCTCCTAGTTGGACTAGGAAAGGGGGAACCTACTCCTAGTAGGAGTAGGATTCCCCCCTTGGGGCGCATCCTATGAGGCCGCCGGCCCCCTCCCCTTGCTCCTTTATATACGGGGGCAAGGGGGCACCCTAGGACACACAAGTTGATCACAAAGATCTATCCCAGCCGTGTGCGGTGCCCCCTCCACCACAATCCACCTCGGTCATACCGTAGCGGTGCTTAGGCGAAGCCCTGTCACGGTAGCTTCATCAACATCGTCATCACGCCGTCGTGCTGACGAAACTCTTCCCCGAGCTCTACTGGATCGTGAGTTCGCGGGACATCACCGAGCTGAACGTGTGCTGAACGCGAAGGTGTCGTATGTTCGGTACTGAGGATCGGTCGATCGTGAAGACGTACGACTACATCAACCATGTTGTCATAACGCTTCCGCTTAACGGTCTACAAGGGTACGTGGACGACACTCTCCCCTCTCGTTGCTATGCATCACCATGATCTTGCGTGTGCGTAGGAATTTTTTTGAAATTACTACGTTCCCCAACAGTGGCATCCAAGCCAGGTTTATGCGTAGATGTTACATGTGTTGGGGAACGTTGCAGAAAACAAAAATTTTCCTACTCGTTTCACCAAGATCATCTAGGAGTTCATCTAGCAACGAGTCAAGGGAGTGAGTTTGCATCTACATACCACTTGTAGATCACGAGCGGAAGCGTTCGTTAGAACGAAGTTGAAGTAGTCGTACTCGACGTGATTCCGATCACCGATGACCAAGCGCTGAAAGAACAGCGCCTCCGCGTTCAACACACGTACGGGACGATGGCGTCTCCTCCGTCTTGATCCAGCAAGGATGAAGGAGAGGTTGAGGAAGACAACTCCAATGGCAGCACGATGGCGTGGTGCAATTGGTACAGCAGTTCTCCGGCAGGGCTTCGCCAAGCAAAGACGGAGAAAGAGAGGAGTTGGGGAGGGGAGGGGCTGCGCCTTCAATTTTGTGTTGCAGCCCTCCCCTCACCCCTCTATATATATAGGAGGAGAGGGCAAGGGGGGCCGGCCACCTAGGGGAAACCCTAGATGGGGGCGGCGGCCAAAGGGGAGGAGGAAAGGGTGGCTTGCCCCCCAAGCTAGGGGGGCGCCCCCTTCTCCCCTTTAGGGTTTCCCCTCCCCAAACCCTAGCCGCATGGGCCTAGGTGGGGAGGCGTGCCAGCCCACTAGGGGCTGGTTCCCTCTCCCACTTAGCCCATGTGGCCCCCCGGGAGGGGTGGCCCCTCCCGGTGGACCCCCGGAACCCTCCCGGTGGCCCCGGTACAATACCGGCATGCCCCCGAAACTTTCCGGAGTCCGTTTAACCACTTTCCATATATAAATCTTTACCTCCAGACCATTCCGGAACTCCTCGTGACGTCTGGGATCTCATCCGGGACTCCGAACAACATTCGGTAATCACATACTTGTCTTCCTAATAACCCTAGCGTCACCGAACCTTAAGTGTGTAGACCCTACGGGTTCGGGAGACATGTAGACATGACCGAGACGATCTCAGGTCAATAACCAACAGCGGGATCTGGATACCCATGTTGGCTCCCACATGCTCCACGATGTTCTCATCGGATGAACCACGATGTCGAGGATTCAATCAACCCCGTATGCAATTCCCTTTGTCAATCGATATATTACTTGCCCGAGATTCGATCGTCGGTATCCCAATACCTCGTTCAATCTCGTTACCGGCAAGTCACTTTACTCGTACCGTAATGCATGATCCCGTGACCAGATACTTGGTCACTTTGAGCTCATTATGATGATGCATTACCGAGTGGGCCCAGTGATATCTCTCCGTCATACGGAGTGACAAATCCCAGTCTTGATCCGTGTCAACCCAACAGATACTTTCGGAGATACCCGTAGTCTACCTTTATGGTCACCCAGTTACGTTGTGACGTTTGGTATACCCAAAGCACTCCTACGGTATCCGGGAGTTACATGATCTCATGGTCTAAGGAAAAGATACTTGACATTGCAAAACTCTAGCAAAACGAACTACACGATCTTTATGCTATGTTTAGGATTGGGTCTTGTCCATCACATCATTCTCCTAATGATGTGATCTCGTTATCAATGACATCCAATGTCCATAGTCAGGAAACCATGACTATCTGTTGATCAACGGGCTAGTCAACTAGAGGCTTACTAGGGACATGTTGGTGTCTGTTATTCACACATGTATTACGATTTCCGGATAACACAATTATAGCATGAATAAAGACAATTACCATGAACAAGGAAATATAATAATAATGCTTTTATTATTGCCTCTAGGACATATTTCCAACAGTCTCCCACTTGCACTAGAGTCAATAATCTAGTTACATTGTGATGAATCGAACACCCATGGAATTCTGGTGTTGATCATGTTTTGCCCTAGGGAGAGGTTTAGTCAACGGATCTGCTACATTCAGGTCCGTATGTACTTTACAAATTTCTATGTCTCCATCTTGAACATTTTCACGAATGGAGTTGAAGCGACGCTTGATGTGCCTTGTCTTCTTGTGAAACCTGGGCTCCTTGGCAAGTGCAATAGCTCCAGTGTTGTCACAAAAGAGTTTGATTGGCCCCGACGCATTGGGTATGACTCCTAGGTCGGTGATGAACTCCTTCACCCATATTGCTTCATGTGCTGCCTCCGAGGCTGCCATGTACTCCGCTTCACATGTAGATCCCGCCACGACGCTTTGCTTGCAACTGCACCAGCTTACTGCCCCTCCATTCAAAATATACACGTATCCGGTTTGTGACTTAGAGTCATCCAGATCTGTGTCGAAGCTAGCGTCGACGTAACCCTTTACGACGAGCTCTTCGTCACCTCCATAAACGAGAAACATCTCCTTAGTCCTTTTCAGGTACTTCAGGATATTCTTGACCGCTGTCCAGTGTTCCTTGCCGGGATTACTTTGGTATCTTCCTACCAAACTTACGGCAAGGTTTACATCAGGTCTGGTACACAGCATGGCATACATAATAGAACCTATGGCTGAGGCATAGGGGATGACACTCATCTCTTCTATTTCTTCTGTCGTGGTCGGACTTTGAGCTGAGCTCAATTTCATACCTTGTAACACAGGCAAGAACCCCTTCTTAGATTGATCCATATTGAACTTCTTCAATATCTTATCAAGGTATGTACTTTGTGGAAGACCTATGAGGCGTCTCGATCTATCTCTATAGATTTTGATGCCTAATATATAAGCAGCTTCTCCAAGGTCCTTCATTGAAAAACTCTTATTCAAGTAGGCCTTAATGTTGTCCAAGAGTTCTATATCATTTCCCATCAAAAGTATGTCATCTACATATAATATGAGAAATGCTACAGAGCTCCCACTCACTTTCTTGTAAACATAGGCTTCTCCATAAGTCTGTGTAAACCCAAACGCTTTGATCATCTCATCAAAGCGAATGTTCCAACTCCGAGATGCTTGCACCAGCCCATAAATCGAGCGTTAGAGCTTGCACACCTTGTCAGCATTCTTAGGATCGACAAAACCTTCCGGCTGCATCATATACAATTCTTCCTTAAGGAGACCATTAAGGAATGCCGTTTTGACGTCCATTTGCCATATTTCATAATCGTAAAACGCGGCAATTGCTAACATGATTCGGACGGACTTTAGCTTCGCTACCGGTGAGAAAGTCTCATCGTAGTCAACCCCTTGAACTTGTCGATAACCCTTAGCGACAAGCCGAGCTTTATAGATGGTCACATTACCATCCGCGTCTGTCTTCTTCTTAAAGATCCATTTATTTTCTATGGCTCGCCGTTCAACGGTCAAGTCAGTCAAAGTCCATACTTCGTTTTCATACATGGATCCTATCTCGGATTTCATGGCTTCTAGCCATTTGTCGGAATTCGGGCCCGCCATCGCTTCTTCATAGTTCGAAGGTTCACCGTTGTCTAACAACATGATCTCCAAGACAGGGTTGCCGTACCACTCTGGTGCGGAACGTGTCCTTGTGGACCTTCGAATTTCAGTAGGAGCTTGATTAGAAGTATCTTGATCATTATCATTAACTTCCTCTCTAGTCGGTGCTGGTACCTTAGGAACATTTTCTTGAGTTGCGCCATTTTCCGGTTCAAGAGGTAATACTTCATCAAGTTCTACTTTCCTCCCACTTACTTCTTTCGAGAGAAACTCTTTCTCTAGAAAGGATCCATTCTTGGCAACAAAGATCTTGCCTTCGGATCTGAGGTAGAAGGTATACCCAATAGTTTCTTTTGGGTATCCTATGAAGACGCATTTTTCCGACTTGGGTTCGAGCTTTTCAGGTTGAAGTTTCTTGACATAAGCATCGCATCCCCAAACTTTTAGAAACGACAGCTTAGGTTTCTTTCCAAACCATAATTCAAACGGTGTCGTCTCAACGGATTTCGACGGAGCCCTATTTAAAGTGAATGCGGCAGTCTCTAAAGCATAGCCCCAAAAAGATAGCGGCAGATCGGTAAGAGACATCATAGACCGCACGATATCTAATAGAGTGCAATTACGACGTTCGGATACACCGTTACGCTGAGGTGTTCCAGGCGGCGTGAGCTGTGAAACTATTCCACATTTTCTTAAGTGTGTGCCAAATTCGTGACTCAAGTATTCTCCTCCACGATCTGATCGTAGAAACTTGATTTTCCTGTCACGTTGATTCTCAACCTCACTCTGAAATTCCTTGAACTTCTCAAAGGTTTCAGACTTGTGTTTCATTAAGTAAATATATCCATATCTACTCAAATCATCAGTGAGAGTAAGAACATAACGATAGCCACCGCGAGCCTCAACACTCATTGGACCGCACACATCAGTATGTATGATTTCCAATAAGTTGGTTGCTCGCTCCATTGTTCCTGAGAACGGAGTCTTGGTCATTTTACCCATAAGGCATGGTTTGCACGTGTCAAATGATTCATAATCAAGAGACTCTAAAAGTCCATCAGCATGGAGCTTCTTCATGCGTTTGACACCTATGTGACCAAGGCGGCAGTGCCACAAGTATGTGGGACTATCATTATCAACCTTACATCTTTTGGTATTCACACTAAGAACATGTGTAGCATTACGCTCAAGATTCATTAAGAATAAACCATTCACCATAGGAGCATGACCATAAAACATATCTCTCATATAAATGGAACAACCATTATTCTCGGATTTAAATGAGTAGCCATCTCGAATTAAACGAGATCCAGATACAATGTTCATGCTCAAAGCTGACACTAAATAACAATTATTGAGGTTTAAAACTAATCCCGTAAGTAAATGAAGAGGCAGCGTGCCGACGGCGATCACATCGACCTTGGAACCATTCCCGACGCGCATCGTCACCTCGTCCTTCGCCAGTCTCCGTTTATTCCGCAGCTCCTGCTTTGAGTTACAAATGTGAGCAACTGCACCGGTATCAAATACCCAAGAGCTGCTACGAGTACTGGTTAGGTACACGTCAATTACATGTATATCACATATACCTTTTGTTTTGCCGGCCTTCTTGTCTGCTAAGTACTTGGGGCAATTCCGCTTCCAGTGTCCGCTCCCCTTGCAATAAAAGCACTCAGTCTCGGGCTTGGGTCCATTCTTTGGCTTCTTCCCGGCAGCTTGCTTGCCGGGCGCGGCAACTTCCTTGCCGTCCTTCTTGAAGGCTTTCTTACCCTTGCCCTTCTTGAACTTAGTGGTTTTATTGACCATCAACACTTGATGTTCCTTCTTGACTTCTACCTCCGCTGATTTCAGCATTGAGAACAACTCAGGAATGGTCTTTTGCATCCCCTGCATGTTGAAGTTCATCACAAAGCTCTTGTAGCTTGGTGGAAGCGATTGGAGGATTCTGTCAATGACCGCATCATCCGGGAGATTAACTCCCAGCTGAGTCAAGCGGTTATGTAATCCAGACATAGTGAGTATGTGCTCACTGACAGAACTGTTTTCCTCCATCTTACAGCTGAAGAACTTGTCGGAGACCTCATATCTCTCGACCCGGGCATGAGCTTGGAAAACCATTTTCAGCTCTTCGAACATCTCATATGCTCCATGTCTCTCAAAACGCTTTTGGAGCCCCGGTTCTAAACTGTAAAGCATGCCGCACTGAACGAGGGAGTAGTCGTCAACACGTGTCTGCCAAGCGTTCATAACGTCTTGGTTCTGTGGGACGGGAGCTTCACCTAGCGGTGCTTGTAGGACGTAATCTTTCTTGGCAGCTATGAGGATGATCCTCAGGTTCCGGACCCAGTCCGTATAGTTGCTGCCATCGTCTTTCAGCTTGGTTTTCTCTAGGAACGCGTTGAAGTTGAGGACTACGTGGGCCATTTGATCTACAAGACATATTGTAAAATATTTTTAGACTAATGTTCATGATAGTAAAGTTCATCTAATCAAATTATATAATGAACTCCCACTTAGATTAGACATCCCTCTAGTCATCTAAGTGTTGCATGATCCGAGTTAACTAGGCCGTGTCCGATCATCACGTGAGACGGACTAGTCAACGTCGGTGAACATCTTTATGTTGATCGCATCTTCTATACGACTCATGCTCGACCTTTCGGTCTTCTATGTTCCGAGGCCATGTCTATGCACATGCTAGGCTCGTCAAGTTAACCCTAAGTGTTTTGCATGTGTAAAACTGTCTTACACCCGTTGTATGTGAACGTAAGAATCTATCACACCCGATCATCACGTGGTGCTTCGAAACTACGAGCTTTAGCAACGGTGCACAGTTAGGGGGAACACTTCTTGAAATTATTATGAGGGATCATCTTATTTACTATCGTCGTTCTAAGTAAACAAGATGCAAAAACATGATAAACATCACATGCAATCAAATATTAAACGTGACATGATATGGCCAATATCACGTAGCTCCTTTGATCTCCATCTTGGGGCTCCATGATCATCTTGTCACCGGCTTGACACCATGATCTCCATCATCATGATCTCCATCATCGTGTCTCCATGAAGTTGCTCGCCAACTATTACTTCTACTACTATGGCTAACGCGTTTAGCAATAAAGTAAAGTAATTTACATGGCGTTTCTCAATGACACGCATGTCATATTAAAAGAATAAAGACAACTCCTATGGCTCCTGCCGGTTGTCATACTCATCGACATGCAAGTCGTGATCCCTATTACAATAGCATGAACATCTCATACATCACATATAGATCATTCATCATTCATCACAACTTTGGCCATATCATATCACAAACCACTTGCTGCAAAAACAAGTTAGACGTCCTCTAATTGTTGTTGCAAGTTTTACGTGGCTGAATTTGGGTTCTAGCAAGAACGTTTTCTTACCTACGTGAAAGCCACAACGTGATTTGTCAACTTCTATTTACCCTTCATAAGGACCCTGTTCATCGAATCCGCTCCAGCTAAAGTGGGAGAGACAGACACCCGCCAGCCACCTTATGCAACTAGTGCATGTTAGTCGGTGGAACCGGTCTCACGTAAGCGTACGTGTAAGGTTGGTCCGGGCCGCTTCATCCCACAATACCGCTGAAGCAAGAAAAGACTAGTAGCGGCAAGAAGGTTGACAAATCCACGCCCACAACGAATTGTGTTCTACTCGCGCAAGAAGAACTACGCATAGACCTAGCTCATGATGCCACTGTTGGGGAACGTTGCAGAAAACAAAAATTTTCCTACTCGTTTCACCAAGATCATCTAGGAGTTCATCTAGCAACGAGTCAAGGGAGTGAGTTTGCATCTACATACCACTTGTAGATCACGAGCGGAAGCATTCGTTAGAACGAGGTTGAAGTAGTCGTACTCGACGTGATTCCGATCACCGATGACCAAGCGCTGAAAGAACAGCGCCTCCGCGTTCAACACACGTACGGGACGATGGCGTCTCCTCCGTCTTGATCCAGCAAGGATGAAGGAGATGTTGAGGAAGACAACTCCAATGGCAGCACGACAGCGTGGTGCAATTGGTACAGCAGTTCTCCGGCAGGGCTTCGCCAAGCAAAGACGGAGAAAGAGAGGAGTTGGGGAGGGGAGGGGCTGCGCCTTCAATTGTGTGTTGCAGCCCTCCCCTCACCCCTCTATATATATAGGAGGAGAGGGCATGGGGGCCGGCCACCTAGGGGAAACCCTAGATGGGGGCGGCGGCTAAAGGGGAGGAGGAAAGGGTGGCTTGCCCCCCAAGCTAGGGGGGCGCCCCCTTCTCCCCTTTAGGGTTTCCCCTCCCCAAACCCTAGCCGCATGGGCCTAGGTGGGGAGGCGTGCCAGCCCACTAGGGGCTGGTTCCCTCTCCCACTTAGCCCATGTGGCCCCCCGGGAGGGGTGGCCCCTCCCGGTGGACCCCCGGAACCCTCCCGGTGGCCCCGGTACAATACCGGCATGCCCCCGAAACTTTCCGGAGTCCGTTTAACCACTTTCCATATATAAATCTTTACCTCCGGACCATTCCGGAACTCCTCGTGACGTCTGGGATCTCATCCGGGACTCCGAACAACATTCGGTAATCACATACTTGTCTTCCTAATAACCCTAGCGTCACCGAACCTTAAGTGTGTAGACCCTACGGGTTCGGGAGACATGTAGACATGACCGAGACGATCTCAGGTCAATAACCAACAGCGGGATCTGGATACCCATGTTGGCTCCCACATGCTCCACGATGTTCTCATCGGATGAACCACGATGTCGAGGATTCAATCAACCCCGTATGCAATTCCCTTTGTCAATCGATATATTACTTGCCCGAGATTCGATCGTCGGTATCCCAATACCTCGTTCAATCTCGTTACCGGCAAGTCACTTTACTCGTACCGTAATGCATGATCCCGTGACCAGATACTTGGTCACTTTGAGCTCATTATGATGATGCATTACCGAGTGGGCCCAGTGATATCTCTCCGTCATACGGAGTGACAAATCCCAGTCTTGATCCGTGTCAACCCAACAGATACTTTCGGAGATACCCGTAGTCTACCTTTATGGTCACCCAGTTACGTTGTGACGTTTGGTATACCCAAAGCACTCCTACGGTATCCGGGAGTTACACGATCTCATGGTCTAAGGAAAAGATACTTGACATTGCAAAACTCTAGCAAAACGAACTACACGATCTTTATGCTATGTTTAGGATTGGGTCTTGTCCATCACATCATTCTCCTAATGATGTGATCTCGTTATCAATGACATCCAATGTCCATAGTCAGGAAACCATGACTATCTGTTGATCAACGGGCTAGTCAACTAGAGGCTTACTAGGGACATGTTGGTGTCTGTTATTCACACATGTATTACGATTTCCGGATAACACAATTATAGCATGAATAAAGACAATTACCATGAACAAGGAAATATAATAATAATGCTTTTATTATTGCCTCTAGGACATATTTCCAACAACATGCACGAGTAGGACACAAGTGAGTTGTGGGCGATACAAGTCATACTACTTACCTGCATGTCATACTTTGGTTCGGCGGTATTGTTGGATGAAGCGGCCCGGACCGACATTATGCGTATGCTTAGGCGAGACTGGTTCTACCGACGTGCTTTGCACACAGGTGGCTGGCGGGTGTCAGTTTCTCCAAATTTAGCTGAACCGAGTGTGGCTACGCCCGGTCCTTATGAAGGTTAAAACAACACTAACTTGACGAACTATCGTTGTGGTTTTGATGCGTAGGTAAGAACGATTCTTGCTCGGCCCGTAGCAGCCACGTAAAACTTGCAACAACAAAGTAGAGGGCGTCTAACTTGTTTTTACAGGGCATGTTGTGATCTGATATGGTCAAGGCGTGATGAAATATAAATTGTTGTATGAGATGATCATGTTTTGTTAAAGTTATCGGCTACTGGCAGGAGCCTTATGGTTGTCTCTTTATTTGCATAAGATGCAAGTGTTATGTAATTGCTTTACTGTATCGCTATGCGATAGCAATAGTTGCAAGAGCAATAGCTCGTGAGACGACCATGTGACGACACGTTGATAAAAGATCAAGATGATGGAGATCATAGTGTCATGCCTGTAACAATGGAGATCATGACAGTACTTTGGAGATGGAGATAAAAAGCACAAGAAGACGATGGCCATATCATGTCACATTTTATGATTGCATGTGATGTTTATCTTTTATGCATCTCAGTTTGCTTAGTTCGCTAGTTCCTTTATAAGATGATCCCTTACTAAATTTCAAGGTAAAAGTGTTCTCCCTGAGTATGCACCGTTGCCAAAGTTCGTCGTGCCGAGACACCACGTGATGATCGGGTGTGATAAGCTCTACGTTCATCTACAATGGGTGCAAGCCAGTTTTGTACACGCAGAATACTCGGGTTAAACTTGATGAACCTAGCATATGTAGATATGGCCTCAGAACACTGAGACCGCAAGGTCGAGCGTGAATCATATAGTAGATATGATCAACATAGTGATGTTCACCATTGAAAACTACTCCATCTCACGTGATGATCGGACATGGTTTAGTTGATTTGGATCACGTGATCACTTAGATGATTAGAGAGATGTCTATCTAAGTGGGAGTTCTTAAGTAATATGATTAATTGAGAATTAATTTATCATGAAATTAGACCTGGTAGTATTAGCATATCTATGTTGTAGATCAATAGCTCGCGTTTAGCTCCCCTATTTTATTTTTGATATGCTCCTAGAGAAAAATAAGTTGAAAGATGTTAGTAGCAAATATGTAGACTAGCTCCGTGATATGAGGATTATCCTCATTGCTGCACAGAAGTATTATGTCCTTAATGCACCACCAGGTGACAGAACTATTGCAGGAGCAGATGCAGACATTTTTGAATGTTTTGACAAAAGCTCGGTATGATAACTACTTGATAGTTTAGTGCACCATGCTTTACGACTTAGAAACGGGACTTCAAAAATGTTTTTGAACGCCACGGAGCATATAAGATGTTCCAAGAGTTGAAATTGGTATTTCATACTCATGCCCGTGTCAAGAGGTATGAGACCTCTGACATTACTTTGCCTACAAGATGGAGGAGAATAGCTCAACCAGTAAGCATGTGCTCAGATTGTATGAGTACTACAATCACTTGAATCAAGTGGGAGTTAATCTTCCAGATAAGATAGTGATTGACAGAGTTCTCTAGTCACTATCACCAAGTTGCTAGAACTTCGTGATGAACTATAATATGCATGGGATAACGGAAACGATTCCCAAGCTCTTCGTGATGCTGAAATCGACGAAGGTAGACATCAAGAAAAGCATCAAGTGTTGATGGTTAACAAGACCACTAGTTTTAAGAAAAGGGCAAAGGGAAGAAGCGGAACTTCAAGAAGAACGGCAAGCAAGTTGCTGCTCAAGTGAAGAAGCCCAAGTCTGGGCCTAAGCCTGGGACTAAGTGCTTTTACTACAAAGGGACTAGTCACTGGAAGCGGAACTGCCCCAAGTATTTGGCAGATAAGAAGGATGGCAAAGTGAACAAAGGTATATTGGATATACATGTTATTGATGTGTACTTTACTGGTGTTTATAGCAACCCCTCGATATTTGATACTAGTTCAGTTGCTAAGAGTAGTAACTTGAAACGGGAGTTGCAGAATGAACATAGACTAGTTAAGGGTGAAGTAACAATGTGTGTTGGAAGTAGTTCCAAGAATGATATGATCATCATCGCACACTCCCTATACTTTCGGGATTAGTGTTGAACCTAAATAAGTGTTATTTGGTGTTTGCGTTGAGCATGAATATGATTTGATCATTTTTATTGCAATACGGTTATTCATTTAAGTTAGAGAATATTTGTTATTTTGTTTACATGAATAAAACCTTCTATGGTTATACACCCAATGAAAATGGTTAGTTGAATCTCGATCGTAGTGATACACATATTCATAATATTGAAGCCAAAAGATGCAAAGTTAATAATGATAGTGCAACTTATTTGTGGCACTGCCGTTTAGGTCATATTGGTGTAAAGCGCATGAAGAAAATCCATGCTGATGGACTTTTGGAATCACTTGATTATGAATCAGTTGATGCTTGCGAACCATGCCTCATGGGCAAAGATGACTAAGACTCCGTTCTCTAGAACAATGGAGCGAGCAACTGACTTATTGGATATAATACATATTGATGTATGAGGTCCGATGAGTGTTGAGGCTCGCGGCGGGTATCGTTATTTTCTGACCTTCATAGATAATTTGAGCAGATATGGGTATATCTACTTGAAGAAACATAAGTCTGAAACATTTGAAAAGATTAAAGAATTTCGGAGTGAAGTGGAAAATCATCGTAACAAGAAAATAAAGTTTCTACAATCTGATCGCAGAGGCAAATATTTGAGTTACGAGTTTGGTCTTCAATTAAAACAATGTGGAATAGTTTCACAAACTCATGCCACCTGGAACACCACAGGGTAATGGTGTGTCCGAACGTCATAACCGTACTTTATTTGATATAGTGCAATCTATGATGTCTCTTGCCGATTTACCACTATCGTTTTGGGGTTATGCATTAGAGACAACTGCATTCACATTAAAAAGGGCACCATCTAAATCCGTTGAGACGACACCGTATGAATTGTGGTTTAGCAAGAAACCTAAGCTGTCATTTCTTAAAGTTTGGGGTTGCGATGCTTATGTGAAAAAGTTTCATCTTGATAAGCTCAAACCCAAGTCGGAGAAGTGCGTCTTCATAGGATACCCAAAAGTAATTGTTGGGTACACCTTCTATCACAGATCCGAAGGCAAGATATTTGTTGCTGAGAATGGATCCTTTCTAGAGAAGGAGTTTCTCTCGAAAGAAGTGAGTGGGAGGAAAGTAGAACTTGATGAGGTAACTGTACCTGCTCCCTTATTGGAAAGTAGTTCATCACAGAAATCTATTTCTGTGACTCCTACACCAATTAGTGAGGAAGCTAATGATGATGATCATGTAATTTCAGATCAAGTTGCTACCGAACCTCGTAGGTCAACCAGAGTGAGATCCGCACCAGAGTGGTACGGTAATCCTGTTCTGGAGGTCATGTTAATTGACCATGACGAACCTATGAACTATGAGGAAGCGATGATGAGCCCAAATTCTGCGAAATGGCTCGAGGCCATGAAATCTGAGATGAGATCCATGGATGAGAACAAAGTGTGGACTTTGGTTGACTTGTCTGATGATCGGCAAGCCATAGAAAATAAATGGATCTTCAAGAGGAAGACGGACGCTGATAGTAGTATTACTATCTACAAAGTTAGACTTTTCGAAAAAGGTTTTGACAAAGTTCAAGGTGTTGACTACGATGAGATTTTCTCACTCGTAGTGATGCTTAAGTCTGTCCGAATCATGTTAGCAAATTGCCACATTTTATAAAATCTGGCAACTGGATGTCAAAACTACATTCCTTAATGGATTTCTTAAAGAAGAATTGTATATGATGCAACCAGAAGGTTTTGTCGATCCTAAAGGTGCTAACAAAATGTGCAAGCTCCAGCGATCCATCTATGGACTGGTGCAAGCATCTCAGAGTTGGAATATACGCTTTGATGAGTTGATCAAAGCATATAGTTTTATACAGACTTGTGGTGAAGCCTCTATTTACAAGAAAGTGAGTGGGAGCACTACAGCATTTCTAATAAATATATGTGAATGACATATTGTTGATCGGAAATAATGTAGAATTTTCTAGAAAGCATAAAGGAGTATCTGAAAGGAGTTTTTTCAAATAAAGACCTCGGTGAAGCTACTTACATATTGAGCATCAAGATCTATAGAGATAGATCAAGACGCTTGATAGGTTTTTTCAATCAGTACATACCTTGACAAGATTTTGAAGTAGTTCAAAATGGAATAGTCAAAGAAAGAGTTCTTACCTGTGTTACAGGGTGTGAAATTGAGTAAGACTCAAAGCCTGACCACGGCAGAAGATAGAAAGAGAATGAAAGTCATTCCCTATGCCTTAGCCATAGTTTCTATAAAGTATGCCATGCTGTGTACCAGATCTATTGTATACCCTACACTGAGTTTAGCAAGGGAGTACAATAGTGATCTAGGAGTAGATCACTGGACAACGGTCAAAATTATCCTTAGTGGAATAAGGATATGTTTCTCGATTATGGAGGTGACAAAAGGTTCGTCGTAAAAGGTTACGTCGATGCAAAATTTGACACTGATCCAGATGACTCTAAGTCTCAATCTGGATACATTATTAAAGTGGGAGCAATTAGCTAGAGTAGCTCCGTGCAGAGCATTGTTGACATAGAAATTTGCAAAATACATACAGATCTGAATGTGGCAGAACCGTAGACTAAACTTCTCTCACAAGCAAAACATGATCACACCTTAGTACTCTTTGCGTGTTAATCACATAGCGATGTGAACTAGATTATTGACTCTAGTAAACCCTTTGGGTGTTGGTCACATGACGATGTGAACTATGGGTGTTAATCACATGGTGATGTGAACTATTGGTGTTAAATCACATGGCGATGTGAACTAGATTATTAACTCTAGTGCAAGTGGGAGACTGAAGGAAATATGCCCTAGAGGCAATAATAAAGTTATTATTTATTTCCTTATTTCATGATAAATGTTTATTATTCATGCTAGAATTGTATTAACCGGAAACATAATACATGTGTGAATACATAGACAAACATAGTGTCACTAGTATGCCTCTACTTGACTAGCTCATTAATCAAAGATGGTTAAGTTTCCTAACCATAGACATGCTTTGTCATTTGATTAATGGGATCACATCATTAGGAGAATGATGTGATTGACTTGACCCATTCCGTTAGCTTAGCACTTGATCGTTTAGTATGTTGCTATTGCTTTCTTCATGACTTATACATGTTCCTATGACTATGAGATTATGCAACTCCCGTTTACCGGAGGAACACTTTGTGTGCTACCAAATGTCACAACGTATCTGGGTGATTATAAAGGTGCTCTACAGGTGTCTCCGAAGATACTTGTTGAGTTGGCGCATTTCGAGATTAGGATTTGTCACTCCGATCGTCGGAGAGGTATCTCTGGGCCCACTCGGTAATACACATCACTATAAGCCTTGCAAGCATTGTAACTAATGAGTTAGTTGAGGGATGATGCATTACGGAATGAGTAAAGAGACTTGCCGGTAACAAGATTGAACTAGGCATTGAGACACCGATGATCGAATCTCGGGCAAGTAACATACCGGTGACAAAGGGAACAACGTATGTTGTTATGCGGTTTGACCGATAAAGATCTTTGTAGAATATGTGGGAGCCAATATGAGCATCCAGGTTCCGCTATTGGTTATTGGCTGGAGACGTGTCTCAGTCATGTCAACATAGTTCTCGAACCCGTAGGGTCCGCACGCTTAACGTTCGGTGACTATCGGTATTATGAGTTTATGTGTTTTGATGTACCGAAGGTAGTTTGGAGTCCCGGATGAGATCGGGGACATGACGAGGAGTCTCGAAATGGTCGAGACATAAAGATCGATATATTGGACGACTATATTCGGACACCGGAAAGGTTCCGAGTGATTCGGGTATTTTCCGAAGTACCAGAGAATTACGGGAATTCGCGGGATAGGTCAATGGGCCTTCATGGGCCCTAGTGGAAAGAGAGGGCAGCAAGGAAGTGTGGGGTGCGCCCCCTAGGCCCAAACCGAATTGGTTCAGGGCTTTGGGGGCCTGCCCCCTCTTTCCCTCTCCCCTACTCCTCTTTCCTTCCCCTCCTAGTTGGACTAGGAAAGGGGGAACCTACTCCTAGTAGTAGGATTCCCCCCTTGGGGCGCATCCTATGAGGCCGCTGGCCCCCTCCCCTTACTCCTTTATATACGGGGGCAAGGGGGCACCCTAGGACACACAAGTTGATCACAAAGATCTCTCCCAGCCGTGTGGGATGCCCCCTTCCACCACAACCCACCTCGGTCATACTGTAGCGGTGCTTAGGCGAAGCCCTGTCACGGTAGCTTCATCAACATCGTCATCACGCCGTCGTGCTGACGAAACTCTTCCCCGAGCTCTACTGGATCGTGAGTTCGCGGGACGTCACTGAGCTGAGCGTGTGCTGAACGCAAAGGTGCCGTACGTTCGGTACTGAGGATCGGTCGATCGTGAAGACGTACGACTACATCAACCGCATTGTCATAACGCTTCCGCTTAACGGTCTACGAGGTTACGTGGACGACACTCTCCCCTCTCGTTGCTATGCATCACCATGATCCTGCGTGTGCGTAAGATTTTTTTTTGAAATTACTACATTCCCCAACAGTGGCATCCGAGCCAGGTTTATGCGTAGATGTTATATGCACGAGTAGAACACAAGTGAGTTGTGGGCGATACAAGTCATACTGCTTACGAGCATGTCATACTTTGGTTCGGCAGTATTGTTGGATGAAGCGGCCCGGACCAACATTACGCGTACACTTACGCGAGACTGGTTCTACCGATGTGCTTTGTACACAGGTGGCTGGCGGGTGTCAGCTTCTCCAACTTTAGTTGAACCGAGTGTGGCTACGCCCGGTCCTTATGAAGGTTAAAATAGCACTAACTTGACGAACTATCATTGTGGTTTGATGCGTAGGTAAGAACGGTTCTTGCTCAGCCCATAGCAGTCACGTAAAACTTGCAACAACAAAGTAGAAGACGTCTAACTTGTTTTTGCAGTGCATGTTGTGATGTGATTGAAGGAAATATGCCCTAGAGGCAATAATAAAGTTATTATTTATTTCCTTATATCATGATAAATATTTATTATTCATGCTAGAATTGTATTAACCGGAAACATAATACATGTGTGAATACATAGACAAACCGAGTGTCACTAGTATGCCTCTACTTAACTAGCTCGTTAATCAAAGATGGTTATGTTTCCTAACCATGGACAAAGAGTTGTAATTTGATTAATGGGATCACATCATTAGATGAATGATCTGATTGACATGACCCATTCCATTAGCTTAGCACCCGATCGTTTAGTATGTTGCTATTGCTTTCTTCATGACTTATACATGTTCCTATGACTATGGGATTATGCAACTCCCGTTTGTCGGAGGAACACTTTGGGTGCTACCAAACGTCACAACGTAACTGGGTGATTATAAAGGAGTACTACAGGTATTTCCAATGGTAGATGTTGGGTTGGCGTATTTCGAGAATAGGATTTGTCACTCCGATTGTCGGAGAGGTGCCTCTGGGCCCTCTCGGTAATGCACATTATACAAGCCTTGCAAGCATTGCAACTAATGAGTTAGTTGCGGGATGATGTATTACAGAACGAGTAAAGAGACTTGCCGGTAACGAGATTGAACTAGGTATTGGATACCGACGATCGAATCTCGGGCAAGTAACATACCGATGACAAAGGGAACAACGTATGTTGTTATGCGGTCTGACCAATAAAGATCTTCGTAGAATATGTAGGAGCCAATATGGGTATCCAGGTCCCGCTATTGGTTATTGACGGGAGACGTGTCTCGGTCATGTCTACATTGTTCTCGAACCGTAGGGTCCGCACGCTTAACGTTACGATGACAGTTATTATGAGTTTATGCATTTTGATGTACCGAAGGTTGTTCGGAGTCCCGGATGTGATCACGGACATGACGAGGAGTCTCGAAATGGTCGAGACATAAAGATTGATATATTGGAAGCCTATGTTTGGACATCGGAAGTGTTCCGGGTGAAATCAGGATTTTACCGGAGTACCGGGAGGTTACCGGAACCCCCCGGGAACCAAATGGGCCTTATTGGGCCTTAGTGGAAAGGTGAAAGGGGCAGCCCAAGGTGGGCTGCGCGCCTCCCCCCTCCCCTAGTCCTATTAGGACTAGGAGAGGTGGCCGGCCACCTCTCTCCCTCTCTTTCCACTTGGGAGTCCTATTAGGAATAGGATTGGGGGGGAGTCCTACTCCCGGTAGGAGTAGGACTCCTCCTGCGCCTCCATAGCTTGGCCGGCCAGCCCTCCCCCTGGCAACCTTTATATACGGGGGCAGGGGGCACCTCTAGACACACAAGTTGATCATTGAGATCGTTCCTTAGCCGTGTGCGGTGCCCCCTGCCACCAAATTCCACCTCGATCATACCGTTGTAGTGCTTAGGTGAAGCCCTGCGTCGGTAGTACATCAAGATCGTCACCACGCCGTCGTGCTGACGGAACTCTTCCTCGACGCTTTGCTGGATCGGAGCCCGAGGATCGTCATCGAGCTGAACGTGTGCTAAGAACTCGGAGGTGCCGGAGTAACGGTACTTGGATCGGTCGGATCGGGAAGAAGACGTACGACTACTTCCTCTACGTTGTGTCAACGCTTCCGTTGCGATCTACAAGGGTACGTAGATCAGACTCTCCCCCTCGTTGCTATGCATCACCATGATCTTGCGTGTGCGTAGGAAATTTTTTGAAATTACTACGTTCCCCAATAGTGGTATCAGAGCCTAGGTTTTATGGTTTGATGTTATTTGCACGAGTAGAACACAAGTGAGTTGTGGGCGATACAAGTCATACTGCCTACCAGCATGTCATACTTTGGTTCAGCGGTATTGTTGGACGAGACGACCCGGACCAACCTTACGCGTACGCTTACGCGAGACCGGTCCCCTCGACGTGCTTTGCACATAGATGGCTTGCGGGCGACTGTATCTCCAACTTTAGTTGAACCAAGTGTGGCTACGCCCGGTCCTTGAGAAGGTTAAAACGGAGTCTATTTGACAAACTATCGTTGTGGTTTTGATGCGTAGGTAAGATTGGTTCTTGCTAAGCCCGTAGCAGCCACGTAAAATTTGCAACAACAAAGTAGAGGACGTCTAACTTGTTTTTGCAGGGCATGTTGTGATGTGATATGGTCAAAACGTGATGAGTTATAAGTTGTTGTATAAGATGATCATGTTTTGTTGAAATTATCGGCAACTGGCAAAAGCCTTATGGTTGTCTGTCTATTACATAAGATGCAAGCGCCCAATCATTGCTTTACTTTATCGCTATGAGATATGAAGGAAATATGCCCTAGAGGCAATAATAAAGTTATTATTTATTTCCTTATATCATGATAAATGTTTATTATTCATGCTAGAATTGTATTAACCGGAAACATAATACATGTGTGAATACATAGACAAACAGAGTGTCACTAGTATGCCTCTACTTGACTAGCTCGTTAATCAAAGATGGTTATGTTTCCTAACCATAGACAAAAGAGTTGTTATTTGATTAACGAGGTCACATCATTAGTTGAATGATCTGATTGACATGACCCATTCCATTAGCTTAGCACCCGATCATTTAGTATGTTGCTATTGCTTTCTTCATGACTTATACATGTTCCTATGACTATGAGATTATGCAACTCCCGTTTACCGGAGGAACACTTTGGGTACTACCAAACGTCACAACGTAACTGGGTGATTATAAAGGAGTACTACAGGTGTCTCCAAAGGTAGATGTTGGGTTGGCGTATTTCGAGATTAGGATTTGTCACTCCAATTGTCGGAGAGGTATCTCTGGGCCCTCTCGGTAATACACATCACATAAGCCTTGCAAGCATTGTGACTAATGAGTTAGTTGCGAGATGATGTATTACGGAACGAGTAAAGAGACTTGCCGGTAACGAGATTGAACTAGGTATTGGATACCGACAATCGAATCTCGGGCAAGTAACATACCGATGACAAAGGGAACAACGTATGTTGTTATGCGGTCTGACCGATAAAGATCTTCGTAGAATATGTAGGAGCCAATATGGGCATCCAGGTCCCGCTATTGGTTATTGACCGGAGACGTGTCTCGGTCATGTCTACATTGTTCTCGAACCGTAGGGTCCGCACGCTTAACGTTATGATGACAGTTATTATGAGTTTATGCATTTTGATGTACCGAAGGTTGTTCGGAGTCCCGGATGTGATCACGGACATGACGAGGAGTCTCGAAATGGTCGAGACGTAAAGATTGATATATTGGAAGGCTATGTTTGGACATCGGAAGTGTTCCGGGTGAAATCGGGATTTTACCGGAATACCGGGAGGGTTACCAAAACCCCCCGGGAGGCAAATGGGCCTATTGGGCCTTAGTGGAAAAGTGAAAAGGGGCTGCCATAGAGGGCTGCGCACCTCCCCCCTTTCCTAGTCCTAATAGGACTAGGGAAGGTGGCCGGCCACCCCTTCTCTCTTTCCCCCTTGAGGATTCCTATTAGGAATAGGATTGGGGGGGGGAGTCCTACTCCCGGTAGGAGTAGGACTCCTCCTGCGCCCCTCTCCCTTGGCCGGCCGAACCCCTCCCCTTGCTCCTTTATATACGGGGGCAGGGGCACCCCATAGACACACAAGTTGATCATTGTTGATCGTTCCTTAGCCATGTGCGGTGCCCCCTGCCACCAAATTCCACCTCGGTCATATCGTTGTAGAGCTTAGGCGAAGCCCTGCATCGGTAGTACATCAAGATCGTCACCACGCCCTCGTGCTGACGGAACTCTTCCTCGACGCTTTGCTGGATCGGAGCCCGAGGATCGTCATCGAGCTGAACGTGTGCTAAGAACTCGGAGGTGCCAGAGTAACGGTGCTTGGATCGGTCGGATCGGGAAGAAGACGTACGACTACTTCCTCTACATTGTGTGATCGCTTCCGCAGTCGGTCTGCGTTGGTACGTAGACAACACTCTCCCCTCTCGTTGCTATGCATCACCATGATCTTGCATGTGCGTAGGAAAATTTTCGAAATTACTACGTTCCCCAACAGTGGCATCCGAGCCCAGGTTTTATGGTTTGATGTTATTTGCACGAGTAGAACAAAAGTGAGTTGTGGGCGATACAAGTCATACTGCCTACCAGCATGTCATACTTTGGTTCGGCGGTATTGTTGGACGAGACGATCCGGACCAACCTTACGCGTACTCTTACGCGAGACCGGTTCCCTCGACGTGCTTTGCACATAGATGGCTTGCGGAAGACTGTCTCTCCAACTTTAGTTGAACCAAGTGTGGCTACGCCCGGTCCTTGAGAAGGTTAAAACGGAGTCTATTTGACAAACTATCATTGTGGTTTTGATGCGTAGGTGAGATGAGTTCTTACTTAAGCCCGTAGCAACCACGTAAAACTTGCAACAACAAAGTAGAGGACGTCTAACTTGTTTTTGCAGGTCATGTTGTGATGTGATATGGTCAAGGCATGATGCTGATTTTATTGTATGAGATGATCATGTTTTGTAACCAAGTTATCGGCAATTGGCAGGAGCCATATGGTTGTCGCTTTATTGTATGCAATGCAATCGCGATGTAATGCTTTACTTTATTACTAAGCGGTAGTGATAGTCGTGGAAGCGTAAGATTGGCGAGACGACAACGATGCTACGATGGAGATCAAGGTGTCGCGCCGGTGACGATGGTGATCATGACGGTGCTTCGGAGATGGAGATCACAAGCACAAGATGATGATGGCCATATCATATCACTTATATTGGTTGCATGTGATGTTTGTCTTTTATGCATCTTATCTTGCTTTGATTGACGGTAGCATTATAAGATGATCTCTCACTAAATTATCAAGAAGTGTTGTCCCTGAATATGCACCGTTGCCAAAGTTCGTCGTGCCCAGACACCACGTGATGATCGGGTGTGATAAGCTCTACGTCCAAATACAACGGGTGCAAAACAGTTGCACACGCAGAATACTCAGGTTATACTTGACGAGCCAAGCATATACAGATATGGCCTCGGAACACGGAGACCGAAAGGTCGAGCGTGAATCATATAGTAGATATGATCAACATAACGATGTTCACCATTGAAAACTACTCCATCTCACGTGATGATCGGTTATGGTTTAGTTGATTTGGATCACGTGATCACTTAGAGGATTAGAAGGATGTCTATCTAAGTGGGAGTTCTTAAGTAATATGATTAATTGAACTTAAATTTATCATGAACTTAGTCCTGGTAGTATTTTGCAAATCATGTTGTAGATCAATAGCTCGCGTTGTTGCTTCCCTGTGTTTATTTTGATATGTTCCTAGAGAAAATTGTGTTGAAAGATGTTAGTAGCAATGATGCGGATTGGATCCGTGATCTGAGGTTTATCCTCATTGCTGCATAGAAGAATTATGTCCTTGATGCACCGCTAGGTGACAGACCTATTGCAGGAGCAGATGCAGACGTTATGAACGTTTGGCTAGCTCAATATGATGACTACTTGATAGTTTAGTGCACCATACTTAACAGCTTAGAATCGGGACTTCAAAGACGTTTTGAACGTCATGGACCATATGAGATGTTCCAGGAGTTGAAGTTAATATTTCAAGCAAATACCCGAGTTGAGAGATATGAAGTCTCCAACAAGTTCTATAGCTAAAAGATGGAGGAGAATCGCTCAACCAGTGAGCATGTGCTCAGATTGTCTGGGTACTACAATCGCTTGAATCAAGTGGGAGTTAATCTTCCAGATAAGATAGTGATTGACAGAATTCTCTAGTCATCATCACTAAGTTAGTAGAACTTCGTGATGAACTATAATATGCAAGGGATAACGGAAACAACTCCCAAGCTCTTCGTGATGTTGAAATCAACGAAGGTAGAAATCAAGAAAAACAACAAGTGTTGATGCTGACAAGACCACTAGTTTCAAGAAAAGGGCAAAGGGAAGAAGGGGAACTTCAAGAAGAACGGCAAGCAAGTTGCTGCTCAAGTGAAGAAGCCCAAGTCTGATCCTAAGCCTGAGACTAAGTGCTTCTACTGCAAAGGGACTGGTCACTGGAAGTGGAATTACCCCAAGTGATTGGCGGATAAGAAGGATGGCAGAGTGAACATAAGTATATTTGATATACATGTTATCGATGTGTACTTTACTAGTGTTTATAGCAAACCCTCAGTATTTGATACTAGTTCAGTTGCTAAGATTAGTAACTCGAAACGGGAGTTGCAGAATAAACAGAGACTAGTTAAGGATGAAGTGACGATGTGTGTTGGAAGTGGTTCCAAGATTGATATGATCATCATCGCACACTCCCCATAATTTCGGGATTAGTGTTGAACCTAAATAAGTGTTATTTGGTGTTTGCGAGCATGAATATGATTTGATCATGTTTATTGTAATACGGTTATTCATTTAAGTAAGAGAATAAATTGTTGTTCTGCTTACATGAATAAAACCTTATATGGTTACACACCCAATGAAAATAGTTCGTTGGATCTCGATCGTAGTAATACACATAATCATAATATTGAAACCAAAAGATGACTAAGACTCTGTTCTTCGGAACAATGGAGCGAGCAACAGATTTATTGGAAATCATACATACTGATGTATGTGGTCCGATGAATATTGAGGCTCACGATAGGTATCATTATTTTCTGATCTTCACAGATGATTTGAGCAGATATGAGTATATCTACTTGATGAAACATAAGTCTGAAACATTTGAAAAGTTCAAAGAATTTCAGAGTGAAGTGAAAAATCACCGTAACAAGAAAATAAAGTTTCTATGATCTGATCGTAGAGAAGAGTATTTGAGTTACGAGTTTGGCCTTCAGTTAAAAACAATGTGAAATAGTTTCACTACTCACGCCACATGGAACACCACAGTGTAATGGTATGTCCGAACGTCATAACCGTACTTTATTGGATATAGTGCAATCTATGATGTTTCCTACCGATTTACCACTATCGTTTTTGGGGTTATGCATTAGAGACAGTTGCATTCACGTTAAATAGGGCACCATCTAAATCCGTTGAGACGACACTGTATGAACTATGGTTTGGCAAGAAACCAAAGTTGTCGTTTCTTAAAGTTTGAGGTTGTGATGCTTATATGAAAAGGTTTCATCCTGATAAGCTCAAAACCAAATCGGAGAAATATGTCTTCATAGGATACCCAAAGGAGACTGTTGGGTACACCTTCTATCATAGATCCTAAGGCAAGACATTCATTGCTTATAATGGATCCTTTCTAGAGAAGGAGTTTCTCTCGAAAGAAGTGAGTGGGAGGAAAGTAGAAAACTTGATAAGGTAATTGTACCTTCTACCTTATTGGAAAGTAGTTCATCACAAAAACTGTTCTTGTGACTACTACACCAATTAGTGAGGAAGCTAATGATGATGATCATGTAACTTCAGATCAAGTTACTACCGAATCTTATAGGTAAACCAGAGTGAGATCCGCACCAGAGTGGTACGGTAATCCTGTTCTGGAGGTCATGTTACTTGACCATGACGAACCTACGAACTATGAGGAAGCGATGATGAGCCCAGATTCCGCAAAATGGTTTGAGGCCATGAAATCTGAGATATGATCCATGTATGAGAACAAAGTTTGGACTTTGGTTGACTTGCCCGATAATCGGCAAGCAATTGAGAATAAATGGATCTACAAGAGGAAGACGGACGTTGATAGTAGTGTTACTATCTACAAAGCTAGAATTATCGCAAAAAGGTTTTCGACAAGTTCAAAGTGTTGACTACGATGAGAGTTTCTCACTCGTATCTATGCTTAAATCTGTCCGAATCATGTTAGCAATTGCCGCATTTTATGAAATCTGGCAAATGGATAAACAAAACTGCATTCCTTAATGGATTTCTTAAAGAAGAGTTGTATATGATGCAACCAGTAAGTTTTGTCAATCCTAAAGGTGCTAACAAAATGTGCAAGCTCTAGTGATCCATCTGTGGACTGGTGCAAGCATCTCGGAGTTGGAATATACGCTTTGATGAGTTGATCAAAGCATATAGTTTTATACAGACTTGCGGTGAAGCCTGTATTTACAAGAAAGTGAGTGGGAGCACTACAACATTTCTGATAAGTATATGTCAATGACATATTGTTGATCGGAAATAATGTAGAATTATTCTGTAAAGCATAAAGGAGTGATTGAAAGGAGTTTTTCAAAGAAAGACTTCGGTGAAGCTGCTTACATATTGAGCTTCAAGATCTATAGAGATAGATAAAGACGCTTGATAAGTTTTTTCAATGAGTACATACCTTGACAAGATTTTGAAGTAGTTCAAAATGGAGCAGTCAAAGAAAGAGTTCTTGCCTGTATTACAAGGTGTGAAGTTGAGTAAGACTCAAAGCCCGACCACGGCAGAAGATAGAAAGAGAATGAAAGTCATTCCCTATGCCTTGGCCATAGGTTCTATAAAGTATGTCATGCTGTATACCAGATCTATTGTATACCCTGCACTGATTTGGCAAGGGAGTACAATAGTGATCTAGGAGTAGATCACTGGACAGCGGTCAGAATTATCCTTAGTGAAATAAGGATATGTTTCTCGATTATGGACGTGACAAAAGGTTCGTCGTAAAGGGTTACGCCGATGCAAGTTTTGACACTAATATAGATGACTCTAAGTCTCGGTCTAGATACATATTGAAAGTGGGAGCAATTAGCTAGAGTAGATCCATGAAGAGCATGTTGACATAGAAATTTGCAAAATACATGTGGATCTGAATGTGGCAGACCCGTTGACTAAAATTCTCTCACAAGCAAAACATGATCACACCTTAGTACTCTTTGGGTGTTAATCACATAGCGATGTGAACTAGATTACTGAATCTAGTAAACCCTTTGGGTGTTGGTCACATGGCGATGTGAACTATGGGTGTTAATCAGATGATGATGTGAACTATCGATGTTAATCACATGGTGATGTGATCTAGATTATTGACTCTAGTGCAAGTGGGAGACTGAAGGAAATATGCCCTAGAGGCAATAATAAAGTTATTATTTATTTCCTTATATCATGATAAATGTTTATTATTCATGCTAGAATTGTATTAACCGGAAACATAATACATGTGTGAATACATAGACAAACAGAGTGTCACTAGTATGCCTCTACTTGACTAGCTCGTTAATCAAAGATGGTTATGTTTCCTAACCATAGACAAAAGAGTTGTTATTTGATTAACGAGGTCACATCATTAGTTGAATGATCTGATTGACATGACCCATTCCATTAGCTTAGCACCCGATCGTTTAGTATGTTGCTATTGCTTTCTTCATGACTTATACATGTTCCTATGACTATGAGATTATGCAACTCCCGTTTACCGGAGGAACACTTTGGGTACTACCAAACGTCACAACGTAACTGGGTGATTATAAAGGAGTACTACAGGTGTCTCCAAAGGTAGATGTTGGGTTGGCGTATTTCGAGATTAGGATTTGTCACTCCGATTGTCGGAGAGGTATCTCTGGGCCCTCTCGGTAATACACATCACATAAGCCTTGCAAGCATTGTGACTAATGAGTTAGTTGCGAGATGATGTATTAAGGAACGAGTAAAGAGACTTGCCGGTAACGAGATTGAACTAGGTATTGGATACCGACAATCGAATCTCGGGCAAGTAACATACCGATGACAAAGGGAACAACGTATGTTGTTATGCAATCTGACCGATAAAGATCTTCGTAGAATATGTAGGAGCCAATATGGGCATCCAGGTCCCGCTATTGGTTATTGACCGTAGACGTGTCTCGGTCATGTCTACATTGTTCTCGAACCGTAGGGTCCGCACGCTTAACGTTACGATGACAGTTATTATGAGTTTATGCATTTTGATGTACCGAAGGTTGTTCGGAGTCCCGGATGTGATCACGGACATGACGAGGAGTCTCGAAATGGTCGAGACGTAAAGATTGATATATTGGAAGGCTATGTTTGGACATCGGAAGTGTTCCGGGTGAAATCGGGATTTTACCGGAATACCGGGAGGGTTACCGAAACCCCCCGGGAGGCAAATGGGCCTATTGGGCCTTAGTGGAAAAGTGAAAAGGGGCTGCCATAGAGGGCTGCGCACCTCCCCCCTTTCCTAGTCCTAATAGGACTAGGGAAGGTGGCCGGCCACCCCTTCTCTCTTTCCCCCTTGAGGATTCCTATTAGGAATAGGATTGGGGGGGAGTCCTACTCCCTGTAGGAGTAGGACTCCTCCTGCGCCCCTCTCCCTTGGCCGGCCGAACCCCTCCCCTTGCTCCTTTATATACGGGGGCAGGGGGCACCCCATAGACACACAAGTTGATCATTGTTGATCGTTCCTTAGCCGTGTGCGGTGCCCCCTGCCACCAAATTCCACCTCGGTCATATCGTTGTAGAGCTTAGGCGAAGCCCTGCGTCGGTAGTACATCAAGATCGTCACCACGCCCTCGTGCTGACGGAACTCTTCCTCGACGCTTTGCTGGATCGGAGCCCGAGGATCGTCATCGAGCTGAACGTGTGCTAAGAACTCGGAGGTGCTGGAGTAACGGTGCTTGGATCGGTCGGATCGGGAAGAAGACGTACGACTACTTCCTCTACGTTGTGTGATCGCTTCCGCAGTCGGTCTGCGTTGGTACGTAGACAACACTCTCCCCTCTCGTTGCTATGCATCACCATGATCTTGCATGTGCGTAGGAAAATTTTCGAAATTACTACGTTCCCCAAAACGATAGCAATAGTTGCAAGAGCAATAGTTGGCGAGACGACCATGTGACGACATATTGATATAGATCAAGATGATGGAGATCATGATGTCATGCCGGTGACGATGGAAATCATGACGATGCTTTGAAGATGGAGATCAAAGGCACAAGATGATGATGGCCATATCATGTCACATATTTTGATTGCATGTGATATTTATCTTTTTATGCATCTTATCTTGCTTTGATTGATGGTAGCATTATAAGATGATCTCTCACTGAATTATCAAGAAGTGTTCTCCCTGAGTATGCACCGTTGCCAAAGTTCGTCGTGCCCAGACACCACGTGATGATCGGGTGTGATAAGCTCTACGTCCATCTACAACGGGTGCAAGCCAGTTTTGCACACGCAGAATACTCAGGTTAAACTTGACGAGCCTAGCATATGCAGATATGGCCTCGGAACACGGAGACCGAAAGGTCGAGCGTGAATCATATAGTAGATATGATCAACATAACGATGTTCGCCATTGAAAACTACTCCATCTCACGTGATGATCGGTTATGGTTTAGTTGATTTGGATCACGTGATCACTTAGAGGATTAGAGGGATGTCTATCTAAGTGGGAGTTCTTAAGTAATATGATTAATTGAACTTTAATTTATCATGAACTTAGTCCTGGTAGTATTAGCATATCTATGTTGAAGATCAATAGCTCGCGTTGTTGCTTTCATATGTTTATTTTGATATGTTCCTAGAGAAAATTGTGTTGAAAGATGTTAGTAGCAATGATACGGATTGGATCCGTGATCTAAGGTTTATCCTCATTGCTGCACAGAAAAATTATGTCCTTGATGCACCGCTAGGTGACAGACCTATTGCAGGAGCAGATGCAGACGTTATGAACATTTGGCTAGCTCAATATGATGACTACTTGATAGTTTAGTGCACCATGCTTAATGGCTTAGAATCGGGACTTCAAAGACGTTTTGAACGTCATGGACCATATGAGATGTTCCAGGAGTTGAAGTTAATATTCCAAGCAAATACCCGAGTTGAGAGATATGAAGTCTCCAACAAGTTCTATAGCTAAAAGATGGAGGAGAATCGCTCAACTAGTGAGCATGTGCTCAGATTGTCTGGGTACTACAATCGCTTGAATCAAGTGGGAGTTAATCTTCCATATAAGATAGTGATTGACAGAATTCTCTAGTCACCATCACCAAGTTAGTAGAACTTCGTGATGAACTATGATATGCAAGGGATAACGGAAACGATTCCCAAGCTCTTCGTGATGCTGAAATCGATGAAGGTAGAAATCAAGAAAAACATCAAGTGTTGATGGTTGACAAGACCACTAGTTTGAAGAAAAGGGCAAAAGGGAAAAGGGGAACTTCAAGAAGAACGGCAAGCAAGTTGCTGCTCAAGTGAAGAAGCCCAAGTCTGGTCCTAAGCCTGAGACTAAGTGCTTCTACTGCAAAGGGACTGGTCACTGGAAGAGGAACTGCCCCAAGTATTTGGCGGATAAGAAGGATGGCAAAGTGAACAAAAGTATATTTGATATACATGTTATTGATGTGTGCTTTACTAGTGTTTATAGCAACCCCTCAGTATTTGATATTGGTTCAGTTGCTAAGAGTAGTAACTCGAAACAGGAGTTGCAGAATAAACAGAGACTAGTTAAGGGTGAAGTGACAATGTGTGTTGGAAGTAGTTCCAAGATTGATATGATCATCATCGCACACTCCCCTATACTTTCGGGATTAGTGTTGAACTTAAATAAGTGTTATTTGGTTTTTGTGTTGAGCATGAATATGATTTGATCATGTTTATTGCAATACGGTTATTCATTAAAGTCAGAGAATAATTATTGTTCTGTTTACATGAATAAAACCTTCGATGGTCATACACCCAATGAAACAAGTTCGTTGGATCTCGATCGTAGTGATACACATATTCATAATATTGAAACCAAAAGATGCAAAGTTAATAATGATAGTGCAACTTATTTGTGGCACTGCCGTTTAGGTCATATTGGTATAAAGCACATGAAGAAACTCCATGATGATGGGCTTTCGGAATCACTTGATTATGAATCACTTGATGCTTGCGAACCATGCCTTTTGGGCAAGATGACTAAAACGCCGTTCTCCGGAACAATGGAGCAAGCAACAGATTTGTTGGAAATCATACATACTGATGTATGTGGTCCGATGAATATTTAAGGCTTGCAGCGGGTATCATTATTTTCTGACCTTCACAGATGATTTGAGCAGATATGGGTATATCTACTTAATGAAATAGAAGTCTAATACATTTGAAAAGTTCATATAATTTCAGAGTGAAGTGGAAAATCATCGTAACAAGAAAATAAAGTTTCTACGATCTGATCGTGGAAAAGAGTATTTGAGTTACGAGTTTGGTCTTCAGTTAAAACAATGTGAAATAGTTTCACTACTCACGCCACCTGGAACACCACAGCATAATGGTGTGTCCGAACGTCATAACCGTACTTTATTGGATATAGTGCAATCTATGATGTTTCTTACCGATTTACCACTATCGTTTTTGGGGTCATGCATTAGAGATAGCTGCATTCACGTTAAAAAAAGGGGCACCATCTATATCCGTCAAGACGACGTCTTATGAACTATGGTTTGGCAAGAAACCAAAGTTGTCGTTTCTTGAAGTTTGGGGTTGCGATGCTTATGAGAAAAAGTTTCATCCTGATAAGCTCAAACCCAAATCGGAGAAATATGTCTTCATAGGATACCCAAAGGAGACTGTTGGGTACACCTTCTATCACAAATCCTAAGGCAAGACATTCGTTGCTTATAATGGATCCTTTCTAGAGAAGGAGTTTCTCTTGAAAGAAGTAAGTGGGAGGAAAGTAGAAAACTTGATAAGGTAATTGTACCTTCTACCTTATTGGAAAGTAGTTCATCACAAAAATCTGTTCTTGTGACTACTACACCAATTAGTGAGGAAGCTAATGATGATGATCATGTAACTTCAGATCAAGTTACTACCGAATCTCGTAGGTAAACCAGAGTGAGATCCACACCAGAGTGGTACGGTAATCCTGTTCTGGAGGTCATGTTACTTGACCATGATGAACCTACGAACTATGAGGAAGCGATGATGAGCCCAGATTCCGCGAAATGGTTTGAGGCCATGAAATCTGAGATATGATCCATGTATGAGAACAAAGTTTGAACTTTGGTTGACTTGCCCGATGATCGGCAAGCAATTGAGAATAAATGGATCTTCAAGAGGAAGACGGACGCTGATAGTAGTGTTACTATCTACAAAGCTAGAATTGTCGCAAAAGGTTTTCGACAAGTTCAAGGTGTTGACTACGATGAGAGCTTCTCACTCGTATCTATGCTTGAGTCTGTCCGAATCATGTTAGTAATTGCCGCATTTTATGAAATCTGGCAAATGGATAAACAAAACTGCAGTCCTTAATGGATTTATTAAAGAAGAGTTGTATATGATGCAACAGAAGGTTTTGTCAATCCGAAAGGTGCTAACAAAATGTGCAAGCTCCAGCGATCCATCTGTGGACTGGTGCAAGCATCTCGGAGTTGGAATATACGCTTTGATGAGTTGATCAAAGCATATAGTTTTATACAGACTTGCGGTGAAGCCTGCATTTACAAGAAAGTGAGTGGGAGCACTACAACATTTCTGATAAGTATATGTCAATGACATATTGTTGATCGGAAATAATGTAGAATTATTCTGTAAAGCATAAATGAGTGATTGAAAGGAGTTTTTCAAAGAAAGACTTCGGTGAAGCTGCTTACATATTGAGCTTCAAGATCTATAGAGATAGATCAAGACGCTTGATAAGTTTTTTCAATGAGTACATACCTTGACAAGATTTTGAAGTAGTTCAAAATGGAGCAGTCAAAGAAAGAGTTCTTGCCTGTATTATAAGGTGTGAAGTTGAGTAAGACTCAAAGCCCGACCACGGCAGAAGATAGAAAGATAATGAAAGTCATTCTCTATGCCTTGGCCATAGGTTCTATAAAGTATGTCATGCTGTATACCAGATCTATTGTATACCCTGCACTGATTTGGCAAGGGAGTACAATAGTGATCTAGGAGTAGATCACTGGACAGCGGTCAGAATTATCCTTAATGAAATAAGGATATGTTTCTCGATTATGGACGTGATAAAAAGGTTCGTCGTAAAGGGTTACGCCGATGCAAGTTTTGACACTAATCTAGACGACTCTAAGTCTCGGTCTAGATACATATTGAAAGTGGGAGCAATTAGCTAGAGTAGCTCCATGCAGAGCATTGTTGACATAGAAATTTGCAAAATACATGTGGATCTGAATGTGGCAGACCCGTTGACTAAGATTCTCTCACAAGCAAAACATGATCACACCTTAGTACTCTTTGGGTGTTAATCACATAGCGATGTGAGCTAGATTACTGAATCTAGTAAACCCTTTGGGTGTTGGTCACATGGCGATGTGAACTATGGGTGTTAATCACATGATGATGTGAACTATCGATGTTAATCACATGGTGATGTGATCTAGATTATTGACTCTAGTGCAAGTGGGAGACTAAAGGAAATATGCCCTAGAGGCAATAATAAAGTTATTATTTATTTCCTTATATCATGATAAATATTTATTATTCATGCTAGAATTGTATTAACCGGAAACATAATACATGTGTGAATACATAGACAAACAGAGTGTCACTAGTATGCCTCTACTTAACTAGCTCGTTAATCAAAGATGGTTATGTTTCCTAACAATGGACAAAGAGTTGTTATTTGCTTAATGGGATCACATCATTAGATGAATGATCTGATTGACATGACCCATTCCATTAGCTTAGCACCAGATCGTTTAGTATGTTGCTATTGCTTTCTTCATGACTTATACATGTTCCTATGACTATGAGATTATGCAACTCCCGTTTGCCGGAGGAACACTTTGGGTGCTACCAAACGTCACAACGTAACTGGGTGATTATAAAGGAGTACTACAGGTGTTTCCAATGGTAGATGTTGGGTTAGCGTATTTCGAGAATAGGATTTGTCACTCCGATTGTCGGAGAGGTACCTCTGGGCCCTCTCGGTAATGCACATTATACAAGCCTTGCAAGCATTGCAACTAATGAGTTAGTTGCGGGATGATGTATTACAGAACGAGTAAAGAGACTTGCCGGTAACGAGATTGAACTAGGTATTGGATACCGACGATCGAATCTCGGGCAAGTAACATACCGATGACAAAGGGAACAACGTATGTTGTTATGCGGTCTGACCGATAAAGATCTTCGTAGAATATGTAGGAGCCAATATGGGCATCCAGGTCCCGCTATTGGTTATTGACCGGAGACGTGTCTCGGTCATGTCTACATTGTTCTCGAACCGTAGGGTCCGCACGCTTAACGTTACGATGACAGTTATTATGAGTTTATGCATTTTGATGTACCGAAGGTTGTTCGGAGTCCCGGATGTGATCACGGACATGACGAGGAGTCTCGAAATGGTCGAGACATAAAGATTGATATATTGGAAGCCTATGTTTGGACATCGGAAGTGTTCCGGGTGAAATCGGGATTTTACCGGAGTACTGGGAGGTTACCGGAACCCCCCGGGAACCAAATGGGCCTTATTGGGCCTTAGTGGAAAGGTGAAAGGGGCAGCCCAAGGTGGGCTGTGCGCCTCCCCCCTCCCCTAGTCCTATTAGGACTAGGAGAGGTGGCCGGCCACCTCTCTCCCTCTCTTTCCACTTGGGAGTCCTATTAGGAATAGGATTGGGGGGGGGGGAGTCCTACTCCCGGTAGGAGTAGGACTCCTCCTGCGCCTCCATAGCTTGGCCGGCCAGCCCTCCCCCTGGCAACCTTTATATACGGGGGCAGGGGGCACCTCTAGACACACAAGTTGATCATTGAGATCATTCCTTAGCCGTGTGCGGTGCCCCCTGCCACCAAATTCCACCTCGATCATACCGTTGTAGTGCTTAGGCGAAGCCCTGCGTCGGTAGTACATCAAGATCGTCACCACGCCGTCGTGCTGACGGAACTCTTCCTCGACGCTTTGCTGGATCGGAGCCCGAGGATCGTCATCGAGCTGAACGTGTGCTAAGAACTCGGAGGTGCCGGAGTAACGGTACTTGGATCGGTCGGATCGGGAAGAAGACGTACGACTACTTCCTCTACGTTGTGTCAACGCTTCCGTTGCGATCTACAAGGGTACGTAGATCAGACTCTCCCCCTCGTTGCTATGCATCACCATGATCTTGCGTGTGCGTAGGAATTTTTTTGAAATTACTACGTTCCCCAACAGTGATATGGTCAAGGCGTGATGAAATATAAATTGTTGTATGATATGATCATGTTTTGTTAAAGTTATCGGCTACTGGCAGGAGCCTTATGGTTGTCTCTTTATTTGCATAAGATGCAAGTGCCATGTAATTGCTTTACTTTATCGATATGCAATAGCAATAGTTGTAAAAGCAATAGCTGGTGAGACGACCATGTGACGACACATTGATAAAAGATCAAGATGATGGAGATCATAGTGTCATGCCGGTAATAATGGAGATCATGACAGTACTTTGGAGATGGAGATCAAAAGCACAAGATGATGATGGCCATATCATGTCACATATTATGATTGCATGTGATGTTTATCTTTTATACATCTCATTTTTCTTAGTTCGCCGGTACCTTTATAAGATGATCCCTTACTAAATTTCAAGGTAAAAGTGTTCTCCCTGAGTATGCACCGTTGCCAAAGTCCGTCGTGCCGAGACACCACGTGATGATCGCGTGTGATAAGCTCTACGTTCGTCTACAACGGGTGCAAGCCAGTTTTGCACACGCAGAATACTCGGGTTAAACTTGACGAGCCTAGCATATGCAGATATGGCCTCGGAACACGGATCATGCATTACGGTACGAGTAAAGTGACTTGCCGGTAACGAGATTTAACGAGGTATTGGGATACCGACGATCGAATCTCGGGCAAGTAACATACCGGTTGACAAAGGGAATTGTATACGGGGTTGCTTGAATCCTTGACATCGTGGTTCATCCGATGAGATCATCGTGGAGCATGTGGGAGCCAACATGGGTATCCAGATCCCGTTGTTGGTTATTGATCGGAGAGTCGTCTCGGTCATGTCTGCTTGTCTCCCGAACCCGTAGGGTCTACACACTTAAGGTTCGGTGACGCTAGGGTTGTGAAGATATGTATATGCAGTAACCCGAATGTTGTTCGGAGTCCCGGATGAGATCCCGGACGTCACGAGGAGTTTCGAAATAGTCTGGAGGTAAAGAATTATATATAGGAAGTGCTGTTTCGGCCATCGGGACGAGTTTCGGGGTCACCGGTATTGTACCGGGACCACCGGAAGGGTCCCGGGGGTCCACCGGGTGGGGCCAGCCATCCTGGAGGGCCTCATGGGCCAAAGTGGGGAGGGGAACCAGCCCATAGTGGGCTGGTGCGCCCCCCTAGGCCCACCCCATGCGCCTAGGGTTGAAACCCTAGGGGTGGGGGGGCGCCCCACCTTGGCTTGGGGGCCACTCCAGCCCTAGCCGCCGCCCCCTAGGGGGCCTATATAAAGGGAGGCGGGGAGGGGGGCAGCTGCACCCTGCATCCTTGGCGCCTCCCTCTCCCCTGCTACACCTCTCTCTCGTAGTACACGGCGAAGCCCTGCTGCCGTGACGCCCTGCATCCACCACCACGCCGTCGTGCTGCTGGATCTTCATCAACTTCTCCTTCCCCCTTGCTGGATCAAGAAGGAGGAGACATCATCCGCTCCGTACGTGTGTTGAACGCGGAGGTGCCGTCCGTTCGGTGCTTGGTCATCGGTGATTTGAATCACGACGAGTACGACTCCGTCATCCACGTTCTAGTGAACGCTTCCGCTTGCGATCTACAAAGGTATGTAGATGCAATCTGATGACTCGTTGCTAGATGAACTCCTAGATGGATCTTGGTGAAACGAGTAGGAATTTTTTTGTTTTCTGCAACGTTCCCCAACAGTATTATGTCCTTAATGCACCACTAGGTGACAGAACTATTGCACGAGCAGATGTAGACGTTTTTGAACATTTTGACAAAAGCTCGGTATGATAACTACTTGATAGTTTAGTGCACCACGCTTTACGGCTTAGAACCGGGACTTCAAAAATGTTTTTGAATGCCACGGAGCATATAAGATGTTCCAAGAGTTGAAATTGGTATTTCATACTCATGCCCGTGTCGAGAGGTATGAGACCTCTGACATTACTTTGCCTACAAGATGGAGGAGAATAGCTCAACCAGTAAGCATGTGCTCAGATTGTCTAAGTACTACAATCACTTGAATCAAGTGGGAGTTAATCTTCCAGATAAGATAGTGATTGACAAAGTTCTCTAGTCACTATAACCAAGTTGCTAGAACTTCGTGATGAACTATAATATGCAAGGGATAACGGAAACGATTCCCAAGCTCTTCGTGATGCTGAAATCGACGAAGATAGAAATTAAGAAAATCATCAAGTGTTGATGGTTAACAAGACCACTAGTTTCAAGAAAATGGCAAAGGGAAGAAGCGGAACTTTAAGAAGAACGGCAAGCAAGTTGCTGCTCAAGTGAAGAAGCTCAAGTCTGGACCTAAGCCTGAGACTAAGTGCTGTTACTACAAAGGGACTAGTCACTGGAAGCGGAACTACCCCAAGTATTTGGCGGATAAGAAGGATGGCAAAGTGAACAAAGGTATATTGGATATACATGTTATTAATGTGTACTTTACTAGTGTTTATAACAATCCCTCGGTATTTGAAACTAAGTGGGTGTGCATCCAACTTGCTTGCTCATGAAGACCTAGGGCATTTTGAGGAAGCCCATCACTGGAATATACAAGCCAAGTTCTATAATGTGAAATTCCCACTAGTATATGAAGGTGACAACATAGGAGACACTCTATCATGAATATCTTGGTGCTACTTTAAAGCACAAGTGTGGTAAAAGGATAGTAACATTGTCCCTTCTCTCTTTTTCTCTCATTTTTTTATTTGGGCCTTTTCTCCTTTTTTATGGCCTCTTTTTCTTTTTTTTCGTCCGAAGTCTCATCCCGACTTGTGAGGGAATCATAGTCTCCATCATCCTTTCCTCACTTGGGACAATGCTCTAATAATGACGATCATCACACTTTATTTACTTACAACTCAAGAATTACAACTCAATACTTAGAACAAAATATGACTCTATATGAATGCCTCCGGCGGAGTACCGGCATATGCAATGAATCAAGAGTGACATGTATGAAATAATTATGAACGGTGGCTTTGCCACAAATACGATGTCAACTATATGATTATGCAAAGCAATATGACAATGATGAAGCGTGTCATAATAATGGAGCGGTGGAAAGTTGCATGGCAAAATATCTCGGAATGGCTATAGAAATGCCATAATAGGTAGGCATGATGGTTGTTTTGAGGAAGGTATATGGTGGGTGTGATACCGGTGAAAGGTGCGCGGTATTAGAGAGGCTAGCAATGGTGGAAGGGTGAGAGTGCGTATAATCCATGGACTCAACATTAGTCATAAAGAACTCACATACTTATTGCAAAAACCTATTAGTTATCGAAACAAAGTACTACGCGCATGCTCCTAGGGGGATATATTGGTAGGAAAATACCATCGCTCGTCCCCGGCCGCCACTCATAAGGAAAACAATCAATAAATAAATCATGCTCCGACTTCATCACATAACGGTTCACCATACGTGCATGCTACGGGAATCACAAACTTTAACATAAGTATTTCTCAAATACACAACTACTAAACTAGCATGACTCTAATATCACCATATTCATCTCTCAAAACAATTATCAAGTATCAAACTTGTCATAATATCCAATGCACTTTTTGTATGATAGTTTTTATTATACCGATCTTGGATGCCTATTATATTAGGACTAAATTTATACCCAAAGCAAATTTCCATGATGTTCTAAAAGACTCTCAAAATAATATAAGTGAAGCATGAGAGATCAATTATTTCTATAAAATAGAACCACCACCGTGCTCTAAAAATATATGTGAAGCACTAGAGCAAAATTATCTAGCTCAAAAAATATAAGTGAAGCACATAGAGTATTCTAACAAATTTCAATTTATGTGTGTCTCTCCCAAAAGGTGTGTACAGCAAGGATGATTGTGGTAAACTAAAAAGCAAAGACTCAAATCATACAAGACGCTCCAAGCAAAACACATATCATGTGGTGAATAAAAATATAGCTCCAAGTAAAGTTACCGATGGACGAAGACAAAAGAGGGGATGCCTTCCGGGGCATCCCCAAGTTTAGGCTTTTGGTTGTCCTTGGATTTTACCTTGGGGTGCCTTGGGCATCCCCAAGTTTAGGCTCTTGCCACTCCTTGTTCCATAATCCATCAAATTCTTACCGGAAACTTGAAAACATCACAACACAAAACTCAAATAGAAAATCTCATGAGCTCTGTTAGTAAAATAAAAAAACTACCACCTCAAGGTACTGTAATGAACTCATTATTTATTTATATTGGTGTTAAACCTACTGTATTAAAACTTCTCTATGGTTCATAAACTCTATTACTAGCCATAGATTCATCAAAATAAGCAAACAACACATGAAAAACAGAATCTGTCAAAAACAGAACAATCTGTAGTAATCTGTAGGTTTCGACTACTTCTGGAACCCCAAAAATTCTAAAATAAATTTCTGGACGTGAGGAATTTATCTATTAATCATCTGAAAAAAGAATTAACTAAATATCACTCTTCAATAAAAAATGGCAGCAATTCTCGTGAGCGCTAAAGTTTCTGTTTTTTTACAGCAAGATCACAAAGACTTTCTCCAAGTCTTCCCAAAGGTTCTACTTAGCACAAACACTAATTAAAAGCATAAAACTACATCTAAACAGAGGCTAGGTAAATTATTTATTACTAAACAGAATCAAAAAGCAAAGAACAAAAATAAAATTGGGTTGCCTCCCAACAAGTGCCATCGTTTAACGCCCCTAGCTAGGCATAAAAGTAAGGATAGATCTAGGTATTGTCATCTTTGGTAGGCAATTCTTCAATAGAACACTTATAATCCTTAGGAGTTTCCTTCTTTCTATTAATGATTAAACTTTTAGGCAAGAAGTCAAGAAAATCATTTGTAGCAAAAGGTTCCTTAATGATAGTGAGAAAGTTGGGGTGAACACTTATGGATTTGAGATCCGCATTTTCCTTACTAGAAGTTTCACCCTTATTTTTAGGAACGTACATTAGTTTGGCAACTTTGGTAGGAGGATTTGAAGTATTCCTTACGGCAGAAAAAGCGGACCCAAGTTGGTAATAATACCCTCAAGTTTATCAATTCTAGTGGAATCTTGGTCAATTCTTTCATTAACTACGGGTTCTTTTTCTTTAAAACTTTTCAGAGCAACTCCTACCTTAGATCCATATTGGGTAATTTGGTTGTGGATCTTTTTATCCAAATTCTCAATCAATTCAACAATGGCTTCCTAGTAATCGCAGTAGATAGGCATCAACAATGGATTCTTGATCTTTAAAATTTGCGAAGAAGAACGGAGTAGATTGCTTCCTAGTAGATCTATTTTACGCATTGCAAATTCGGAACCAAGCATCTTTTAGGTTTTCTCCCTCCCTTTGTTTAAAATTAAGGACCTCATTCTCGGGAGACAAAGGAGTAGATAAAGGACTAGCCATAACGACGAAGCAAGCGAAAGAAAAAGCGAACGGAAAAAGAGAGCGAATAAAACGGCAAGGGTGAAGTGAGGGAGAGGAAAACGAGAGGCAAATGGAAAATAATGTAATGCAAGGGATAAGAGTTTGTGATGGGTACTTGGTATGTCTTGACTTGTGCGTAGACTCCCCGGCAACGGCGCCAGAAATCCTTCTTACTACCTCTTGAGCATCGCGTTGGTTTTCCCTTGAAGAGGAAAGGGTGATGCAGCAAAGTAGCGTAAGTATCCCCCTCAGTTTTTGAGAACCAAGGTATCAATCCAGTAGGAGGCCACACACAAGTCCCTTGTACCTATACAAACAAATAAGAACCTTGCAACCAACGCGATAAAGTGGTTGTCAATCCCTTCACGGTCATTTACGAGAGTGAGATCTGATAGAGATAATAATAATAAGATAAATATTTTTGGTATTCTTATGATATAGATTGGAAATTAAACATTGCAAAATAAAGTAGATTGAAAACTTATATGATGGAGAATAGACCCGGGGGCCATAAATTTCACTAGTGGCTTCTCTCAAGATAGCATAAGTATTACGGTGGGTGAATGAATTACTGTCAAGCAATTGATAGAAAATCGAATAATTATGAGAATATCTAGGCATGATCATGTATATAGGCATCACGTCCGTGACAAGTAGACCGACTCCTGCCTGCATCTACTATTATTACTCCACACATCGATCGCTATCCAGCATGCATCTAGAGTATTAAATTCATAAGAACAGAGTAACACATTAGGTAAGATGACATGATGTGGAGGGATAAACTCAAGCAATAGGATATAAACCCAAAACTTTTTATTCTCGATGGAAACAATACAATGCGCGTCGTTTCCCTTTTTGTCACTGGGATCGATTACCGCAAGATTGAACCCAAAGGTAAGCACTTCTCCCATTGCAAGAAAGATCAATATAGTAGGCCAAACCAAACTGATAATTCGAAGAGACTTGCAAAGATAATCAATCATGCATAAAAAGATTTCAGAGAAGAATCAAATATTGTTCATAGATAGACTTGATCATAAACCCACAATTCATCGGATCTCGACAAACACACCGTAAAAAAAATTACATCGAATAGATCTCCAAGAAAATCGAGGAGAACTTTGTATTGAGATTCAAAGAGAGAGAAGAAGTCATCTAGCTAATAACTATGGACCCGAAGGTCTGAAATAACTACTCACACATCACCGAAGAGGCCATGGAGTTGAGGTAGAGGCCCTCCGTGATTGATTCCCCCTCCGGCGGAGCTCCGGAAAAGGCCTCAAGATGGGATCTCTTGGGTACAAAAGGTTACGGCGGTGAAAATAGGGTTTCGTGGTGCTCCTGATTGTTTTCAGGTTACATGAGTATATATAGAAGGAAGAAATAGGTCGGTTGAGCCACGAGGGGCCCACGATGGGAGAGGGCGCGCCCCTGCCTCGTGGACACCTCGTTCGTTTCTTGACGTCCACTCCAAGTCATCCGAATTACGTTTGTTCTAAAAATCATGTTCCTGAAGGTTTCATTCCGTTTGGATTCTATTTGATATTCCTTTTCTACAAAACACTGAAATAGGAAAAAAATAGCAATTTGCACTGGGACTTGGATTAATAGGTTAGTCCCAAAAATAATATAAAAATGTAAAATAAAGTTTATTAACATTCAAAACAGATAATATAATAGCATGAAATAATAAAAAATTATAAATACGTTAAAGACGTATCAAGTAGCTTACTCCTGTGCGCACATTGGACTAGTTCCGCCATAAGGACAAAGTTCTATAAACCAGATTATAGCGAGTGAGCTGCAACATGTCCTCAAGGCCGACCTCTTCCTTTCCCCCACCCGATGTGTATTCCTCACTGGCCACCTCCCAGCAGTCCATCCATCCGAGAGCCGATGCTCGAAACAATCGGAGACTCGCGGCAGCGGAAGACCGCCGGCCGGTAGACATATACCCGAGAAATTTATAGGATACATATATGTAACCCTAGTTATTAGTGTTTTTTTAGCAATGCGCACAAGTTATCAGTGCGTGGGCCTACTACGACGTCAGCTCCACGCCACGCAAAGCCCAAGATATTTAGCCCGGCCCGTCGACGCGCGGCGAGTTGCGTGAGGGACTTGTGCTCCTCGGACCCGAAGTCGGCAGACTATTCTCTGATTTCCGATACGTCGGCCACGAAAACCTAGCCCCCGTCCCGTTCCCGTCCCGTCCCCACACGCACCACCATCAAAAGCACACCCACCGCCCGCAAGCGCAAACGCACGCCTCCACCCGCCCGCCGCCTCGTGCCCGACAGATCCACTCCTCCAAATCTATCTTCCCCGAGCGTCCCCGGCGTCCTCGCTCCACCAGCGCCCCCCCGCCGATCTCCGGCCAGCCCAATCCCCCGAGCGGCCGCCATGAATCCCTACGCCGACAACCGCTACGCCGACCCCTCCTCCTACCGCGACAGGCGCAGGTACGCGACCCCCCTTACCCCCCCCCCCCCCCCCCCCCTTACCCAACCCTAGCTCGCGTGTTACCCGTAGAGCATCCTCGATCTGATCTGACGCGGTTGATTCCTCTGTGCAGCGACCTGGCCGCGGCCCCTATACTCGCCCCGCCTGTCCCCGTGGCCCCCGCCCAGAACCCCTACGCCGCCCCGTACACGCCCATGGCCGCCCCCGTCGGTGGCTTCGGCCAGGGCGGCGGAGGCTACGGCGGTGGCATGGGATACGGCGGTAGAGGTAGAGGCGGCGGCGGTGGACCAGGTGGCTTCCGTGGCGGCGGTGGCAGAGGAGGCAGCAACGGGAGGGACGGGCTCGACTCGCTCAACCTGCCCAAGGCGGACTTCCGGGGCCTTATACCGTTCGAGAAGAGCTTCTACGTGGAGTGCCCAGCCGTGCAGGCTATGTCGGACACGGAGGTGGCGCAGTACCGTCAGCTCCGGGACATCACCGTGGAGGGCCGGGAGGTGCCCAAGCCTATCCGCTTCTTCCATGAAGCTAACTTTCCTGGTATGCAGTGCTAATTTGAAGCATAACGTTATCCTAGCCGCGAGCTGCTTAAGCTGGGAGTGCTGCAGCATGCCTTGTATGAAGATGAACATGATTATGTGCCCTTTTCACTATGTTTGAACAGATTACTGCATGCAAGCAATTGCTAATTATGTGCCCTTTTCACTATGTCTGAACAGATTACTGCATGCAAGCAATTGCTAAGTCCGGATTTGTGGAGCCAACGCCTATCCAAGCTCAGGGTTGGCCGATGGCCTTGAAGGGCAGGGACGTGATTGGTATTGCAGAAACTGGATCTGGGAAAACACTATCTTACATACTACCTGGTTTGGTTCATGTTGGTGCACAGCCTCGACTAGGTATGTTCCTATTGTTGCATTATGCATGCTATAAATTGTTGATAGATTTGATCCATCTTATTAATTAATGATTGCAATGGATGTAGAACAAGGTGATGGCCCGATTGTCTTGATCCTTGCTCCAACAAGAGAACTGGCTGTCCAAATACAGGCAGAAGCTACAAAATTTGGATCATACTCGAGAACTAGAAGCACATGTATCTATGGTGGAGCACCTAAGGGACCACAAATACGTGACCTAAGGAGAGGTATTTAGTGCTTCTACATACATACTTCTTTTTGAGAATAATGATTTCGAAGCTAACTCTGTTGCCTGTGATCACTATTGCTAGGAGTTGAAATTGTCATTGCAACACCTGGCCGGTTGATAGATATGCTGGAAGCTGGTCACACAAACCTACGTCGGGTTACATACCTTGTCCTGGATGAGGCAGATCGTATGCTCGATATGGGTTTTGAACCTCAGATTCGAAAAATATTGGCACAAGTATGTACTTCCAGAACTGACTACGAAATCTTATGATTTACTCCTGTTTCCATGTTTCTTATGGTATTGCATGCTTCTGCTGTTGATAGATCCGTCCGGACAGACAAACCTTGTACTGGAGTGCCACGTGGCCGAGAGAAGTTGAAACGCTGGCTAGACAATTTCTACAAAACCCTTACAAGGTGTGCATGGTTTCCGCTGTGTCATTACTTACATTCCTTTTGTGACCTTTAATTCAAAAGGCACAGATACGTCCAAATCTGGCGTATGCACGTCTAAAATGCTGGCGGCACGGGGCACATAGGCTGATAGATCTGTCCAGACAGGCAGAGTGCCACATGAAGTTGAAATGTTGGCTAGACAATTTTGTTCATCCAGCCATTAACTTTTCACATGTAATCCTATGCTATGCTATGCAGGTAATGATAGGAACAGCTGAACTTAAAGCTAACCATTCCATACAGCAAATTGTTGAAGTTATCTCGGATCATGAAAAATATCCCAGGTATGTACTACTCACATCCTATCTAGTAGTACACTAAGTCACAATTCAGTCTAGTAGTTACAGAACTGACAATATGTGTTTTGTTTCCACTTCTTTTCTGTCAGGCTAAGTAAACTTTTATCCGATCTGATGGATGGGAGCCGAATCTTGATATTTTTTCAAACAAAAAAGGAATGTGATAAGGTCACTCGGCAACTTAGAATGGACGGATGGCCAGCATTATCTATACATGGTGATAAAGCTCAGTCTGAAAGGGACTATGTTCTGGCAGAGTTTAAGAATGGGAAGAGTCCTATAATGGCTGCCACAGATGTAGCGGCACGTGGTCTTGGTATGGTGACTTGTTTGAATAGTAGGATTATGTTATAGTTCCAAGTGCTCAGGGATGATAAGTCGGAGGGCTGTTCAGCTGCTTTTGGTTGAGTGAACTGAACTTGTGGGTTGGTGGTGTATGCGAGGTGCTATCAAGTCAGAGGTAGATCATCTTTTCCCTCCGTTTGCCTCACTTGAGCGTAAGCAGTTGGCAGTGTTACCAGGGACTTCAGTTTCCATCTATCATGGTAACTAAGTTGGCTACAATTTAGAGACCTGTTAGACCTGTGGGCTTTGCATTTGAGGAGATCCTTAACTTACTTTTAAAAAGGGCAATATACTATTTAGCTTCTGTTAGTTGATTTTTTTAGCATCTTTGCTTGAGCATCTATTATTTAATATGCATCTTAATGGTTTTCCAACTATCCTTGGAAGACATCTTCTGTAAGCATTGCTAAATATTTGTTGCTGTCTTCTTCGGTAAGTACCATCCTTTACATGCCTTATTATAAAAAACTGTACCATCTTGGTTAACTAGCAGTAGTCCATGTTTTGCATCTTAACATCTTCCATTGCATTGATTTGTCGAGATAATATTGCTAATAATTCTGAATGCACATATACCAACATGCCTAGTTATGCATAAGGCACTCCCAATGCATCATATCTTAAGTTATACTACCTCCGTACCAAAATATAAGACGTTTTTAATGGCTAAACTAGCCTACAAAAACGTCTTACATTTTGATACATAGCTTGTATCATCATATACATTAAATATGTGTTTAGATACAACTTCTCTAATGTTTTGTATCTTAGTGTTGTAACTAGAAGTGCTTTTATTTAATATGTTTTGTTAGACAAAGTACTAGTTGCCATGGTTTCAGTGATATGAGCTATATCTAGAGTAAGACAAGTTAAAACTCTCTTCATGGAGCACTGTGACAGCCCTTGTTGGTGTAAAGCAATAAAAGCGCTCACACATTATGACTTGTATAGGTAATCAAGATAATTTGTTCTTCTTATAGAACTGTAAGGATCTCCCTGCCCTCTATACTTATTACCTGCTTAATAAGTGCCTCCCTTGTCTGTCGGTATCACTGCCAATTGGTATAAAGATGGTTTGTAGTATTGTCATTGAAATCCTCAAGTTGACCTCTGATGAAGCACCTAAGCATTGCGGCCTGTGTTGGATTGGTGTGGACGACAGATTTGTTCTGGTTCACATGGATATATGTTGGTGTTGGTACATCATTGGATAATAGAAGTCACACGCTCTGTAAAAAAGGCTTGAGAGTTTAAGCACCATCAATTCCACATCCAGCAGTGATTGATACCCAGTTCAGTTCTGCAGCCCCTTCGACTTGTGTTAGCTGTAGATGTTGAAAGTGAAGCCTTGTGCAGTGTTCTTTGGATCTTGTCTAAGCCATGTGCTACCTTTCTGTGGAGATCGACAATGTTGATGCCCAGTGTGGTCTGCAGTGGTATTCAGGAATCAGGGTGACGCATTTATCTTGTTTGTATACTGATGATGGTCTTTTAATTTTGCAGATGTGAAGGATATTAAGTGCGTGATTAATTTTGATTTCCCGACAACTATCGAGGATTATATTCATAGGATAGGTCGCACTGGCCGTGCCGGTGCTACCGGGATGGCATTCACGTTCTTCACACATTCCAATGCAAAATATTCAAGGAATCTCGTTAAGATCTTGCGCGAAGCTGGGCAGGTTGTGAATCCAGCGTTAGAAGCTATGTCCAAGTCTGCTGGTTCTATGGGAGGAGGTACCCACCCAAATGTTCTCCATTTATTTAGTTAGTTTTTCTTAATGAAATTGAAATTATTAACTAGAGGGCAAATAAAAATAAAGAAACAACTTTTCTGACCATGATATATTTTTATCTAGGCGGAAGAGTACTCTTAATATTTATCTAGTGTTTTATAGGTTTCGGTATATTGAAATATAAACATAAAAAAGAAGATAGAGGTAGGCTCATTACTTAAAAAAAAGATATGGAAATAGCTATAGAAAAAAAAGGAGTGTGAGAGCCAAATGAATTGAAAGATTCATGTTTGGTTCGGGAAGAGATCATAAAAGTTGTGAGTAAAATGTTGCATACTGTGCTTGTTCTGATTCTATTTTGCTAATTTGGTCTTGTTTTGTATCCAGGAGGTAATTTCCGGTCAAGGGGCCGAGGTGGGTTTGGTGGTGGTGGGTATGGTGGTAACCGTTCTGGATCAAATTCCATTCCAGTACGTAGAAGATACTAAGACACAAAAATGAAGGTCAATTCTGATGCTGGAAAAGACAGAGCGATGAAGTTTTATCTGTATACCTTAGGCATTAAGTTAAATGCATTTTTGGGGAATTTCTTTGAAATCCTTCTACTGTTAGAAGATCAAAACAAAAGTCATTCTTGATATTTTTGTACCGGAGCTCAAATGAAAGGAACTCATGTATCAGCGACCTCGGAGATTAGAATAGTCTTGTCGAAACAGTGAACTAAGCGTGTATCTTTTGTGGCTAATTGTCTAATTGGATTTGGTCATATGTTGTGTTGCTTCTGTTTCTCTATGTATACTGGAGGGATTCATCTTGTTTCCCCGTGGTAGGACATATCAAACGTCCAGCAGTGTGATGTAGGTTTGCTGGAGTTCGGACCTCCTCTGTCCCACGTGGAGCCAAGTCTTCCTCACTCTGTTCCTCCTTTGTATTCGATCCTCCCTTCCAAGCTAACGCCATTGTTGTACTGCCCCTGCCGCCTTGTAGGACATCTTGGGCTCCTCTGTCCGCTGCCTAGGTATCCTTAGCTCCTATAGCTACGGTTCCAAGCTAACGCCATTGTTGTACTACCCCTGCCGCCTTGTCGGGACGGACACCACACCTTCTAAGGCCTCTTTTGGTTTGGAGAAGTTTCATAGGAATTCTAAAGGATAGAATTCTTATAGCATTTTTTTCTTTAGAGCCCTTTAGTTCATAGGAACGGATTCCTATTACTATATAGGATTAGTTTCTATCCTTTGATGTTCATAGGAAAATAAAAATAAACTTAGACTTAATGGAAAAATTCTTTTGGTGTCAACCAAATGACATCTACCACAATGAATTTAGACGAAGAGTACTTCTACACAGTGACGAATCTAGCATGAAAATGAAGGGTAGGCTCAAAACATCAAGTTTCTAAGCCTTATTAGATTAAAAAAGTGGGAGAAACGATTTCGCGGCGGCCTCTCCCAACAGCTATAGCGGCCGCCATAGCAGGCAAATCGCGGCAAATAGTGGAAATTTTTCTAGTGGGAGAGATGATTTCTAGAGGGTTTTGCTCATTGTTGAGCCATTTAGAGGAATTTGTGAAGGATTTTGCCAGCAGCCATAGCGTAGTGGCGAGGCTCCTAGGAGCTTATTAAAGCCCCCCCCCCCTAGTAGAATGGTTTTTGGGAGAGGTAGGCTTAACCTTATTAAAGCCCCCCCCCTCCCGAGTTGAATGGTTTGCGGGCTACTTTAATCTATGAAATGCATCGAAATTTACATGTGAAACATCTCAGTATAATTGCCAGGTAGCATGTTTAGCTGAAAGAGGATTTTGGAAGGGCAGGTTTAAGCTTATTAAAGCCCCCCCCCCCCTAGTAGAATGGTTCGCGGGCTATTTTAATCTATGAAATGCATTGAAATTTACATGTGAAGCATCTCAGTATAATTGCCAGGTAGCATGTTTAGCTGAAAGAGGATTTTGGGAGGGTAGGCTTAAGTTTATTAAAGCCTCCCCCCCTAGTAGAATGGTTCGCGGGCTATTTTAATCTATGAAATGCATCGATTTACATGTTTTGTTTAGCTGAAAGAGGATTTTGGGAGGGGTAGGCTTAAGCTTATTAAAGCCCCCCCCCCCAGTAGAATGGTTCGCGGGCTATTTTTAATCTATGAAATGCATCAAAATTTACATGTGAAACATCTCAGTATAATTGCCAGGTAGCATGTTTAGCTGAAAGAGGATTTTGGGAGGGTAGGCTTAAGCTTATTGAGCCCCCCCCCCTAGTAGAATGGCCACTGCTTCTACACCAACTTCATGAATTCGTTTTCATCAAATAAGGAGGACCAAACGACGACAATGCAGGCGGTCCTTGGAGCGTGAATGTCCTGAATTTCAAGGGATCAATCAAGGGATATCGATCGTTGAATCGAAATAGGGCACAAGGGCATTTCACGCTGATGGACGACTACTTTGCCCTCGATGTAGTATTTGCGGACAATTTTCGCCAGCGCTTTGAGACGTCTAAAACATACCTGTAATTTTTAATTCTTTCATTCTATTATATATATATATATATATATATATATTGTCATAGTTTTGACATCAATTTTTATTATTTTTCTGGACTAAACTACTAACTCAGTGCGTGTTTTTGGACTTACATGAAAATCAATTTTATGGAGCCCCAAAATCACGAAAAAGTTCCAGAAAACGTTTTGAGTCGGGAAGCTCCCAGGGATCTTGGGCCCCATCGGAGGGGAGCCTTGTGGGGCCCATGTGGCCAGAGCACGCGACATGGTGGACCCATGTGAGGGAGTCCTAGATTATGGTGTCCTCGGGTGTCTGGGCTATGTGACATGGGCTGGACTAATGGGCCGTGAAGATACAAGGTAGAAGGCCTTCCCCCGTGTCCAGATAGGACTCTCCTTTGCGTGGACGGCACGATTGGCGTTCGGATGTGTGCTTTCCTTTCTCTGTCAACCGACCATGTACAACCCTAGGCCCCTCCCGTGTCTATATAAACCAGAGGGTTTAGTCCGTAGAGGCTATCAGAATTCATATAGGCTAGACATCTAGGGTTTAGCCATTACGATCTCGAGGTAGATCAACTCTTGTAACCCCTATACTGATCAAGATCAATCAAGCAGGAAGTAGTGTATTACCTCCATTAAGAGGTCCTGAACCTGGGTAAACATCGTGTTCCCTTTGTCTCCTGTTACCTCCGATCCTCAGACGCACAGTTCGGGACCCCCCTACCCGAGATCGGTCAGTTTTGACACTGACATTGGTGCTTTCATTGATAGTTCCACTGTGTCGTCAGCAGAAGGTTCGATGGCTCGCTCAATCATCAACGACCCAAAAGACGTAGTAAAGGATCCTATCCTATTTCTTGTATTACCTTGAATTTTTGGTATATTTTGTGAAAAAAATAAACTCCACTTTTCGTTGTTTATAAAACGACGATGCTGTTTCTGGGGAAACCTTCCTCCCCGGTCAACTTTTTGTGTTCGGCAGCTTCGCTCTGCGCGCCAATTCGATTGGCCACCTCGAACAGATCGACAGCTACGCCCCTGGTCATCAGATCAGATTCGGGAGCCTGAATTACGTCGCCGACGTCCGAGGAGACTTGATCTTCGAAGGGTTCACGACCTCGACCATTGTTCCTCTACTCCAAGAGGGAAACCCATCGGACCTGTCGTCAGGCACCTCTCAAGGACAAACTATCATCCCTACCCTGGCCTTAGACCCAGGGCAGACTGCTTCATCCGAAGATGGGTATCTGAATCCCACCGGACTGTATCCTACTATGGAAATTTCCCCAGAGACCCGGAGGCAACTATGTCTTCGGTGAGCCTAGAATCAAGCAGGACTCTCCCCGTCATCGGAGAGTCGAACCCGCCTCAGGGTACAAACTCCGAACTCTCAAGGTCTGCATCTCGCGAGCACCACCAGGAATCTGTCGTGCCTAGCCCTGCGGTCCTCGGTTCCCCATCCGGCCTTTGCTTTTAAATGAGGCCTTAGACTTAATGCGACCCCTCAGCATTACAGAAGTATCACCTCCGAACTATGCCCAGCCCACACTAGGGGGTGAGAGCGGGGAATTTTGTGTCCCACCCACCACCCACTTAATAGCCACTGTCGAAGATTTGACCGACATGCTAGATTACACCTCCGAAGACTTCGACGACATGGACGACGATGCCAGAGACAAGCAAAGCCAAGACCCGCCCTTCACCGGACGCTGGACGACTACCTCCACATATGACGTGTACATGGTGGATACACCCAAAGAGGACGACGACGAAGGCAGGAAAGATCCGATCGAGGACAAGCCTGCTGAGGCACCACCAAAACATCGATGTCAGCGGTGCCGCTCTAAATCGCGTCGCGAGAAGGAAAGTAATACCGGCACCGAAGATAATAACACTTCGGAAAAGGACGAGGATCCCGAAGACCCCATCGAGCTTACATCCGAACAAGATGATTGGGAGGAGGGACAAGTCAACCCCGACCAACCAGTCGGGAATGAGGGTTCGGAAGATAGTAACTATCTACCGATCTCCGAGGATGATGTCAGCCTCGGCAACGAAGACTTCATTGTGCCAGAGGAACCCCTCGAGCAAGAGCGCTTTAAGCGTCAGCTAATTGCAACAGCGCGAAGCCTAAAGAAGAAGCAGCAACGGCTCCAGGCCGAACAGGATACCCTCAATGATAGATGGACCTAAGTCCTAGCTGCCGAAGAATACGGCATCGAGCGCCCAACAAAGAGTTATCCGAAGCGTCGGCTACTACCACAATTCGACGATGAGGCCCTTGAGCCAATACCGTCGAGATACGACCTCGTTAATGAACCAGACCGACCACCACGTGGGCAAGATAAAGCGGCTACTTATGCCGAACACCAGCCCCTACCACCTCGCTGTCGAGGCAAAGAGGTAGCAGCTCCGGGCTATACCTACGACTTACGCCAGGACCTGGAAAATAGAGCCGGTCAGGCCAGATCAATCTATGGATCAAGGGGGCGTGCCCCAACGCGAGACGACGACCATCAAGCCTGGCGCGATAGGCATAACCTCACCCGGGCCAAAAACTGAATACAGTTGTCATCCGAACTCCGTCGCGACATTGCCCGTTACAGAGGCGCCGCACACCCCTTATGCTTTACCGATGAGGTAATGCAGCACTAGTTCCCAGAAGGGTTTAAACCCGTAAACATTGAAGCATACGATGGAACGATTGATCCCGCGGTATGGATTGAAGACTTTCTTCTCCATATTCACATGGCTCGCGGCGATGATCTCCACGCCATCAAATACCTCCCCTTAAAGCTGAAGGGACCAGCACGACACTGGTTAAACAGCCTCCCAGAGAACTCCATTGGTAGCTGGGAAGATCTGGAGGATGCCTTTAGAGACAACTTCCAAGGCACCTGTCTGGCCCCCAGACGCCAATGACCTTAGTCATATAGTCCAGCAACCCTGAGAGTCAGCCCGCAAACTCTGGACTAGGTTCTTAATTAAAAAGAACCAAATCATCGACTGTCCGGACGCCGAAGCCCTCGCGGCCTTCAAACATAGCGTCTATGACGAATGGCTCGCCCGACACCTCGGCCAAGAAAAGCCGAAGTCCATGGCAGCCCTTACCACACTTATGACCCGCTTTTGCGCGGGAGAAGACAACTGGTTAGCTCGTAGAAGCAACAGTACCAGCGACCCAGGCACCTCCGAAGCCAGCGACGGCAACGGCAGGCCATGACGCAACAAACACAAGCGTCGAAGCAACAATGAATATACTGAAGACACGGCGGTCAACGCCGGATTCAGTGGCGCTAAATCTGGTCAGCGGAAGAAGCCATTCAAAGGAAATAAAGATGGTCCATCCAATTTGGACAAAATACTCGATCGGCCTTGCCAGATTCATGGCACCCCTGATAAGCCTGCCAACCACTCCAACAGAAATTGTTGGGTCTTTAAACAGGCCGGTAAGTTAAACACGGAACATAAGGGAAAAGGACCGCCAAGTGAGGACGATGAAGAGCCCCGCCCACCGAACACAAGGGGACAAAAGAAATTTCCGCCTGAGGTGAAAATAGTGAACATGATCTACGTCACGCATATCCCCAAGAGGGAGCGCAAACGCGCGCTAAGGGGCGTCTACGCCGTAGAGGCTGTCCTCCCTAAATTCAACCATGGCCGGCCTGTCCGATCATCATCGATCGCATGGACCACCCGACCAGTATCCGTCATGGAGGTTCGACAGTTCTGGTCCTTGATCCAATCATTGACGGATACCATCTCACTAGAGTCCTCATGGACGGCGGCAGGAGTCTTAACTTGATTTATCAAGACACGATTCGCAAAATGGGTATTGACCCATATTAGCAGCTGCGTTGTCAATTCAACCACACCTAGAAACTTAATATCTGCAGCAAAGTGTTTAGTAGCAAAGTAATATGATAGTAGTGGTAATGGTAGCAAAAGGTAATGATAACAAAAGTAATGTTTTTGGTATTTCGTAGTGATGATAGTAATAGCAACGGAAAAGTAAATAAGCGAGGAACAATATATGGAAAGCTCGTAGGCAATGGATCGGTGATAGAGAATTATGCCGGATGCGGTTCATCATGTAACAGTCATAACATAGGGTGACACAGAACTATCTCCAATTCATCAATGTAATGTAGGCATGTATTCTGAATATAGTCATACGTGCTTATGGAAAAGAACTTGCATGACATCTTTTGTCCTACCCTCCCGTGGCAGCGGGGTCCTAATGGAAACTAAGGGATATTAAGGCCTCCTTTTAATAGAGTACCGGACCAAAGCATTAACACATAGTGAATACATGAACTCCTGAAACTACGGTCATCACCGGGAGTGGTCCCGATTATTGTCACTTCGGGGCTGCTGGATCATAACACATAGTAGGTGACTATAGACTTGCAAGATAGGATCAAGAACTCTCATATATTGACGAAAACATAATAGGTTCAGATCTGAAATCATGGCACTCGGGCCCTAGTGACAAGCATTAAGCATAGCAAAGTCATAGCAACATCAATCCCAGAACATAGTGGATACTAGGGACCAAACCCTAACAAAACTAACTCGATTACATGATAAATCTCATCCAACTCATCACCGTCCAGCAAGCCTACGATGGAATTACTCATGCACGGCGGTGAGCATCATGAAATTGGCGATAGAGGATGGTTGATGATGACGATGGCGATGAACCCCCCTCTCCGGAGCCCCGAACGGACTCTAGATCAGCCCTCCCGAGAGGTTTTAGGGCTTGGCGGTGGCTCCGTATCGTAAAACGGAATGAATCCTTCTCTCCTATTTTTTTTCTCCCCGAAAGCAAATATATAGAGTTGGAGTTGAGGCCGAAGGAGCTCCAGGGGGCCCACGAGGTAGGGGCCGCGCCCAGGGGGGCAGGCGCGCCACCCACCCTCGTGGCTAGGGTGTGGGCCCCCTGGTCTTCATCTTTTACAAGGATTTTTTATTATTTCCAAAAAGACGTTTCCTGAAGTTTCAGGTCAGTTCCATGGCAATTCTGCTGAAAACAGCGTCAATCCGGGTTAGTTCCATTCAAATCATGCAAGCTTGAGTCCAAAACAAGGGAAAAAGTGTTTGGAAAAGTAGATACGACGGAGACGTATCAACTCCCCAATCTTAAACCTTTGCTTGTCCTCAAGCAATTCAGTTGACAAACTGAAAGTGATAAAGAAAAACTTTTACAAACTCTGTTTGCTCTTGTTGTTGTAAATATGTAAAGCCAACATTCAAGTTTTCAGCAAAGATTATGAACTAACCATATTCACAATAACGCTTAGGTCTCATGTTTACTCATATCAATGGCATAATCAACTAGCGAGCAATACTAATAAATCTCGGATGACAACACTTTCTCAAAACAATCATAATATGATATAACAAGATGGTATCTCGCTAGCCCTTTCCGAGACTGCAAAACATAAATGCAGAACACCTTTAAAGGTCAATGACTGACTAGACATTGTAATTCATGGTAAAAGAGATCTAGTCAAGTCATACTCAATGTAAACTAACAGTAATGAATGCAAATGACAGTTGTGCTCTCCAGCTAGTGCTTTTTAATAAGAGGATGATGACTCAACATAAAAGTAAATAGATATGCCCTTCGCAGGGGGAAGCAAGGATTTGTAGAGGTGCCAGAGCTCGGTTTTGAAATAGAGGTGAATAACATTTTGAGCGGTATACTTTCATTGTCAACATAACAACCAAGAGATGGCGATATCTTCCATGCTACACACATTATAGGCGGTTCCCAAACAGAATGGTAAAGTTTATACTCCCCCTCCACCAACAAGCATCAATCCATGGCTTGCTCGAAACAAAGAGTGCCTCCAACTAACAAGAGTCATAGGGAGAGTTTTGTTTGCAATTATTTTGATTTGATTTGCATAAAGCATGGGATTGGGCATCCCGGTGACTAGCCATTTTCTCATGAGTGAGGAGCGGAGTCCACTCCTCTTGAGAATAACCCGCCTAACATGGAAGATACGGACAACCCTAGTTGATACATGAGCTATTCGAGCATACAAAACATGATATTTATTTGAAGGTTTAGAGTTTGGCACATACAAGTTTACTTGGAACGGTAGGTAGATACGTATATAGGTAGGTATGGTGGACTCATATGGAATAACTTTGGGGTTTATGGAGTTGGATGCACAAGCAATAGTCCCGCTTAGTACAAGTGAAGGCTAGCAAAAGAATGGGAAGCGACCAGCTAGAGAGCGACAACAGTCATGAACATGCATTAAAATTAATCAACACCGAATGCAAGCATGAGTAGGATATAATGCACCATGAACATAAATATCGTAGAGGCTATGTTGATTTTGTTTCAACTACATGCATGAACACGTGCCAAGTCAAGCCACTCTTATCGTTCAAAAGAGGATACCATCCTATCATACAACATCACAGCCGTTTTAATAGCATGTTGGCACACAAGGTAAACCATTATAAGCTCCTAGCTAATCAAGCATGGCATAAGCAACTATAATCTCTAATTGTCATTGCAAACATGTTTATTCATAATAGGCCGAATCAGAAACGATGAACTAATCATATTTACAAAAACAAGAGAGGTCGAGTTCATACCAGCTTTTCTCATCTCAATCAGTCCATCATATATCGTCATAATTGCCTTTCACTTGCATGATCGAATGATGTGAATAATAATAATAGTGCATGTGCATTGGACTAAGCCGGAATCTACAAGAATTCAATAAACAAGAGAAGACAACACAATATGGGCTCTTGGTTAAATCAACAATAATGCATATAAGAGCCACTTCAACAATTTAATCACGGTCTTCTCCTATCGACCCCCAAAGAAAATAAAAGAAATAAAACTATTTACACGGGAAAGCTCCCAACAAGCAAAAGAAGAACATGAAATCTTTTTGAGTTTTCTTTTTAATTACTACTACAAGCATGGAAATTAAAACTAGCTAAAAGCTACAACTAATTTTTTTGTTTTTCTTAAGGTTTATTAAACACACAAGAAGAAAGCATAAAAAGGAAATAAACTAGCATGGATGCTACAATGAAAAAGTATGAGCACCGACATCTAGCAATGAGTGTGTGAACATGAATGTAATGTCGGTGAGAAATACGTACTCCCCCAAGCTTAGGCTTTTGGCCTAAGTTGGTCTATGGCCACGGCTGGCGTGGCGGATATCCATAGTAATAGTTGGGGTCGTACTGCGATGCAGCAGTCATTGCATCGTGGGCTGTAGCTTGGAGGCGAGCTATCTCAGCTCTCCTCTTATACTCTTCCGCCTCCTCTCTGGTTATAAAATATCTCCTTTTTGCCTGAAAGTCAAAGAAAGTAGAAGCAGTGAGAGCGAGGTGATAGGTGCGTCGTTTGTCAAAGATTAGTCAGTACTGGAGGAACCGATCGTTCCTCTCAAGAAACTGATGAAGAACCATAGCCTCATAATCCAAATAAGCAGGGGGCAACTCAATATCATCTTCACGTATGCTTATACCAAGAAAATTAGCTATGCGGGTTGCATAAATTCCACCAAAGAAATCTCCATTAAATCTATTAAGATGCAACCTACGTGCAACAATGGCTCCCAAATTATAAGATTTATCTCCTAACACAGCACTCCTAAGAATACTGAGGTCAGGGACACACATGTGACATGACTCATCTTTACCATTAATGCATCTACCTATGAAGAGAGCAAAATAGTGTATAGCAGGAAAGTGAATGCTCCCTATGGTAGCTTGTGTTATATCTCTAGATTCTCCCACAGTTATACTAGCAAGAAAATCTCTAAATTCAGATTTGCGAGGTTCCCTGACACTACCCCATTGTGGAAATTTGCAAGCAGTGGTAAAATCCTCTAAGTCCATCGTATAAGACTTTTCATAAAGATCAAACAGGACAATTGGAGAATTGCTTGAAGATGAAAATTCAAACCTCCTCACAAAGGAACTAGTGAGATAGTGGTACTGGCGGCACTTTTCCTCCTCGAAGCTCACAAGATCAGCATTACACAAATATGCGTTAAATTCTTCCTTGATTTCCACTCGATCCATAAAGTCCTCGGAAGGCCATTCACAGGGCCGCACTGGAGCGTCCCTTGGTGGCTCATCATCAGCATCATGCATTGCAAGCCTGGGCTCTTGTTTCCTTGAAGAGCCACCTTGGTACATTTTCCTAAACATATTTCTTCCTCTGAAAAATTTCTGAAATTTTTAGTAACTTCAAAAATAAAAGTGAACCAAACTCAACAATATTGATAGCAACTACTCCTACAAGTGCCTAGAGCCTATATCATGCATCAAGACTACTTGGAACCACATAAATTTGACATGCAAGCTCAAGAACAGGGTCACCTAGGCAGCACAAATTTGCAATGAATAAAGCACTAGAACAAAAACTAATTGGACCAATGGAGGAGTCACATACCAAGGAACAATCCCCCCAAGCAGTTTTGTGAGAGGTGCTTTAAGCAAGGAGATCGAAAATGGCAGCAAAGTGAGCTTGGACTCGGGTTTGAACTGGATAATCGTGTTTGTGGGAGGAAGAAGGAGTGTGTGGGTGCAGGAATAAGTGGAGGAGGGCCACCATGGGCCCACGAGGCAGGGGGCGCACCCAGGGGGGTAGGGCGCGCCCTCCACCCTCGTGGCTAGGTGGATGCCCCCTGCTGTGTTCTCAGTGCCAAATATTCTCAAATATTCCAGAAAAATCATATTTAAATTTCAGGGCATTTGGAGAACTTTTATTTTCGGGGTATTTTTATATTGCACGGATAATTCAGATAGCAGACAGAAAATACTATTTTTGCTTTATTTAATATAAATAACAGAAAGTAAAAAGAGGGTACAAAGAGTTGTGTTTCTAAATTCATCCATCTCACGATCATCAAAAGGAATCCATTAACAAGGTTGATCAGGTCTTGTTAACAAACTCATTCCGAATAACATGGAACCGGAGAATCTTCGAATAACACTAGGTTACCTCAACGGGGATATGCACATCCCCAACAATAAGAATATCATATTTCTTCTTGGCAGTAGGAAGAGGAAATTCAAAACCTCCAAAAATAATCGATGGAATTTTTCCAATAGAATTGATACTGTGGACTTGAGGTTGTTTCCTCGGTAAGTGTACCGTATGCTCATTACCATTAACATGAAAAGTGACATTACCTTTGTTGCAATCAATAACAGGTCCTGCAGTATTCAAAAAGGGTCTTCCAAGAATAATAGACATACTATCGTCCTCGGGAATATCAAGAATAACAAAGTCCGTTAAAATAGTAACGTTTGCAACCACAACAAGCACATCCTCACAAATACCGACATGTATAGCAGTTGATTTATCAGCCATTTGCAAAGATATTTTAGTAGATCACATAAAGCATTTTTAACATAGTTTCTTTTAATGGAGCATGGTATAGTGGGCACTCCTGGATCCCCAAGTTTCTTTGGTATTCCACCCTTAAAAGTATAATTAGCAAGCATGGTGGAAATTTCATCTTCCGGAATCTTTCTTTTATTAGTAACAATTTCTTTCATATACTTAGCATAAGGATTCATTTTGAGCATATCAGTTAATCGCATACGCAAAAAGATAGGTCTAATCATTTCAGTAAAGCATTCGAAATCCTCATCATCCTTTTTCTTGGATGGTTTGGGAGGAAAAGCCATGGGTTTCTAAACCCAAGGCTCTCTTTCCTTTCCGTGTTTCCTAGCAACAAAGTCTTCCTTATCATAACGTTGATTCTTTGATTGTAGGTTATCAAGATCAGCAACAGGTTCAATTTCTATATCATTATCATTACTAGGTTGACCATCAACATGAACAATATCATTAACATTATCACTAGGTTCATGTTCATTACCAGATTGTGTTTCAGCAATAGGTTCACTAGAAGCATGCAAAGTCCTATCATTTTTCTTTTTCTTCCTTTTAGAAGGACTGGGTGCATCTATATTATTTCTCTGAGAATCTTGCTCAATTCTCTTAGGGTGGCCTTCAGGATACAGAGGTTCCTGAGTCATTCTACCAGTTCTAGTAGCCACTCTAACAACATAATCATTATTCTTACTATTCAATTCATTGAGCAAATCATTTTGAGCCTTAAGTACTTGTTCTACTTGAGTGGTAACCATAGAAGCATGTTTACTAATAAGTTTAAGTTCACCTTTGACATTAGCCATATAATCACCCAAGTGTTCAAGCATATTTGAATTGTATTTCAATTGTCTACCAAAATAAGCATTAAAATCTTCTTGCTTCACCATAAAATTATAAAACTCATCTAAGCATTGGCTAGCAAACTTAGTAAGAGGGATTTCATCTTTATCATATCTATAGAGAGAATTTACCTTTACTACCTGTGTCGGGTTATCAAGACCATGAATTTCTTCAATAGGTAATGGATTAAGATCATATGTTTCTTCAATAGGCGGTAAATTAAGACCGTGTATTTCTTCAATAGGAGGTAAATTCTTAACATCTTCATTTTTAATACCTTTTTCTTTCATAGATTTCTTTGCCTCTTGCATATCTTCAGGACTGAGAAATAGAACACCTCTTTCCTTCAGAGTTGGTTTAGGAATAGGCTCAGGAGCTGGCTCAGGAAGTGTCCAATTATTTTCATTTGTCAACATATTATTCAATAGAATTTCAGCTTCATCCGGTGTTCTTTCCCTGAAAACAGAACCAGCACAACTATCCAGGTAATCTCTGGAAGCATCGGTTAGTCCATTATAAAAGATATCGAGTATTTCATTTTTGTTAAGAGGATGATCAGGCAAAGCATTAAGTAACTTGAGAAGCCTCCCCCAAGCTTTTGGGAGACTCTCTTCTTCAATTTGCACAAAATTATATATATCCCTCAAAGTAGCTTGTTTCTTATGAGCAGGGAAATATTTAGCAGAGAAGTAATAAATCATATCCTGGGGACTACGCACACAACCAGGATCCAGAGAATTAAACCTTATCTTAGCATCACCCTTTAATGAGAATAGAAATATTTTAAGGATATAAAGGTAGCGAGATTTCTCATCATTAGTGAACAGGGTGGCTATATCATTTAATTTAGTAAGATGTGCCACAACAGTTTGAGATTCATAGCCATGAAAAGGATCAGATTCAACCAAAGTAATTATATCAGGATCAACAAAGAATTCATAATCCTTATCAGTAACACAGATAGGTGAAGTAGCAAAAGCAGGATCAGGTTTCATTCTAGCATTAAGAGATGGCTGCTTCCATTTAGCTAATAACCTCTTGAGCTCGTATCTATCTTTGCAAGCTAAAATAGCTAAAGCAGCTTCTTTTTCCAAAACATAACCCTTAGGAATAACATGCGATTCATATTTATTAGGGGAAGAGTCTTCATCATCACTTTCATCAATGTTATCAGTTTCAATAATTTCATTCTCTCTAGCCCTAGCAAGTTGTTCATCAAGAAATTCACAAAGTGGCACGGTACTATCAAGCATAGAAGTAGTTTCATCATAAGTATCATGCATAGCAGAAGTGGCATCATCAATAACATGCGACATATCAGAATGGATAGCAGAAGCAGGTTTGGGTGTCGTAAGCTTACTCAAAATAGAAGGTGAATCAAGTGCAGAGCTAGATGGCAGTTCCTTACCTCTCCTCGTAGTTGAGGGATAAATCTTGGTTTTTGGATCTCTCAAGTTCTTCATAATGATAAGTAGATATAAATCCCAAGTGACTCAAAGAATAGAGCTATGCTCCCCGGCAACGGCGCCAGAAAATAGTCTTGATAACCCACAAGTATAGGGGATCACAATAGTTTTTGAGGGTAGAGTATTCAACCCAAATTTATTGATTCGACACAAGCGGAGCCAAAGAATATTCTCAAGTATTAGCAGCTGAGTCGTCAATTCAACCACACCTGGAAACTTAATATCTATAGCAAAGTGTTTAGTAGCAAAGTAATACGATAGTAGTGGTAACGGTAGCAAAAGGTAATGATAATAGAAGTAATGTTTTTGGTATTTTGTAGTGATGATAGTAATAGCAACGGAAAAGTAAATAAGCGAGGAACAATATATGGAAAGCTCGTAGGCAATGGATCAGTGATAGAGAATTATGCCGGATGCGGTTCATCATGTAACAGTCATAACATAGGGTGACACAGAACTATCTCCAATTCATCAATGTAATGTAGGCATGTATTCCGAATATAGTCATACGTGCTTATGGAAAAGAACTTGCATGACATCTTTTGTCCTACCCTCCTGTGGCAGCGGGGTCCTAATGGAAACTAAGGGATATTAAGGCCTCCTTTTAATAGAGTACCGGACCAAAGCATTAACACATAGTGAATACATGAACTCCTGAAACTATGGTCATCACCGGGAGTGGTCCCGATTATTGTCACTTCGGGGTTGCCGGATCATAACAAATAGTAGGTGACTATAGACTTGCAAGATAGGATCAAGAACTCTCATATATTGATTGAAACATAATAGGTTCAGATCTGAAATCATGGCACTCGGGCCCTAGTGACAAGCATTAAGCATAGCAAAGTCATAGCAACATCAATCTCAGAACATAGTGGATACTAGGGATCAAACCCTAACAAAACTAACTCGATTACATGATAAATCTCATCCAACCCATCACCGTCCAGCAAGCCTACGATGGAATTACTCACGCACGACGGTGAGCATCATGAAATTGGCGATGGAGGATGGTTGATGATGACGATGGCGACGAATCCCCCTCTCCGGAGTCCCGAACGGACTCCAGATCAGCCCTCCCGAGAGGTTTTAGGGCTTGGCGGTGGCTCCGTATCGTAAAACGCGATGAATCCTTCTCTCTTATTTTTTTCTCCCTGAAAGCAAATATATAGAGTTGGAGTTGAGGTCGGAGGAGCTCCAGGGGGGCCATGAGGTAGGGGGGCGCGCCCCCCACCCTTGTGGCTAGGGTGTGGGCCCCCTGGTCTTCATCTTTTGCAAGGATTTTTTTTATTTCCAAAAATACGTTTCGTGAAGTTTTAGGTCATTCCGAGAACTTTTGTTTCTGCACATAAATAACACCATGGCAATTCTACTGAAAACACCGTCAGTCCGGGTTAGGTCCATTCAAATCATGCAAGTTAGTGCCCAAGACAAGGGCAAAAGTGTTTGGAAAAGTAGATACGATGGAGACGTATCAACCCATCAAGAATCAAGCCTACTAACACCACCTTTAAAGGACTGATACCAGGCGTAGAAGCCCGCTGCACGGGCTCAATAACATTGAAAGTAGTCTTCGGTTCACCGGACAACTTCCGAAGCGAAGACTTGATCTTTGACATCGTCCCCTTCCGCAGTGGTTATCATGCACTGCTCGGACGAACCGCCTTCGCCTGCTTCAATGCAGTCCCGCATTATGCTCACTTAAAGCTCAAAATGCCCGGACCCCACGACGTTATCATAGTCAATGGAAACACGGAGCGCTCCCTCCATACCGAGGAGCATACCGCGGCCCTTGGGGTTGAAGTGCAGAGCGGCCTCCCTAGGCCGAGCACCTCATCGGCCATCAAGCCCCCGGACACTATTAAACGCATCCGGTCTACTCTGCATGATGAAAACTTGGTGACTCTAGAGCTAGACTAGCAGTTTCGCCTCCGTCGACCACCGCACACATCCGCGACATATGTACTGCGTGTGCATAATTACACACTCAAAATACCCTGGGGAACGACGGAGGCACAATACAGATAGGTCTATAATGCAGCTCGACCCTATGTGACCTTGACCTTTTTCCTTTTGATCTCTTTATTTTTTCCCATACAACAGGTCCATTAAAACCTAGCTACTCCACGGTCGTGCAAGGACTCTTTCCGGGCCCGTTTTCATACAAGCGACCGTGGACCGCTCCTCTCAAGGAATCTTTTCCACAAGGGCGAAAGAGACGCAGACGTGCGGCGAGGGCATTAATGAGATCTTCAAGTCCATTCTTCCTTTTTAGGCCCCGCATACAGCTTCCCCTTGTGTCCAAATGTTGGCATATAAAACAGCCTTGGCACTATCTGTAATAGCACGTCTTGACGTATCAAACAGATTATAATGAAAACATGTTTTCACCAACCCTTGTTCGGTTTTGGTTTGTTTCATAATCTGCATTCCTCATTTGTGCTAAGATTGCCACATATACATTCTGGTACAGCTTCAATACCAGGGGCTCTACCCGGCCATACATATTTTCAAAAAAGGAAGTCTGAATACTTTTAGAAGTACACTTTGGCGTCCCGAACATTGCATTATATGCATCAGCTCTGAATCATGTCTTTGGTCAATAGTTGGGTTGCCCGGCTCTTGTGGTTGCTACCTTATGTTTCGCTTGTTCGGCTAAGGTGGTAAAGGAAGAACCACTGCGATTGTGTTTCTGGCTTGTCCGGTCAAGCACCTCAGTAGAGAAAGCCGAAAACTGTCTGTCATGATACGGCGAGAGCTGGTCAGCGATTCAGTGACTCACCATAAATCTCTTGCAATTTCTTCCATACTATACGAAGGACTGGCCTTCATCCAGTCATGCGTCTAAGTCATCCAAGTTCGGATAGCCGCACACGCACCAGGGGCTAGTTCCTAGTCCCATTGTCAAACTCCTATGGCTAAGTGAGAACGATAAAGCTGCATAGTCTGATTGCCTAGTTCACTGCGCAGACACCTCCTTTACGAACCAAGACGTTGGGTCAAGTGTGGTCGTGCGCTATACCGAACACCCCCGTAGCATCTATGTGGGGGCTGAAGCCGATGACTGTAAACTCTTAGGCATAACAACGGCCGCACAGGAGGAAAATGATTTCAGATAAAGGTATAAATATATTACAAAGCCTTGGTTCATAGAACAACACCTGGATAGCTCGGATACATTCATACAAACATGATATCCTTCGAGCATTGGCACTCTACTATCTGGGCACCCTCCAGGACGTCGTTGATACGTCTCCAACATATCTATAATTTTTGATTGTTCCATGCTATTATATTATCTGTTTTGGATGTTTAATGAGCTTTAATATGCTCTTTTATATTATTTTTGGGACTAACCTATTAACCGGAGGCCCAATGCCAGTTTCTGTTTTTTGCCTATTTCACTATTTCACAGAAAAGGAATACCAAACGGAATGAAACCTTCGCGATGATCTTTCTTGGACCAAAAGCAAACCACGAGATTTGGAGTGGAAGTCTAGAACTCCGTGAGGCGACCACAAGATAGGAGGGCACGCCCAGGGGGGTAGGCGTGCCCCCCACTCTCGTGGGCCCCACGGAGCTCCACCGACGTACTTCTTTCGCCTATGTATACTCTTATACCCTAGAAACATCAGGGAGATCCACGAAGCCACTTTTCCACCGCCGCAACCTTCTGTACCCATGAGATCCCATCTTGGGACCTTTTTCGGCGATCTGCCGGAGGGGGAATCGATCACGGAGGGCTTCTACATCAACACCATAGCCTCTCCTATGAAGCGTGAGTAGTTTACCACAGACCTTCGGGTCCATAGTTATTAGCTAGATGGCTTCTTCTCTCTCTTTGATCTTCAATACAAAGTTCTCCTCGATGTTCTTGGAGATCTATTCGATGTAATACTCTTTGGCGGTGTGTTTGCCGAGATCCGATGAATTGTGGGTTTATGAACTTGATTATCTATGGATATTATTTGGTTCTTCTCTGAATTCTTATATGCATGATTTGATATCTTTGCAAGTCACTTCGAATTATCGGTTTAGTTTGGCCTACTAGATTGATCTTTCTTGCAATGGGAGAAGTGCTTAGCTTTGGGTTCAATCTTGCGGTGTCCTTTCCTAGTGACTGTAGGGGCAGCAAGGCACGTATTGTATTGTTGACATCGAGGATAAAAAGATGGGATTTATGTCATTTTTCTTGAGTTTATCCCTCTACATCATGTCATCTTGCTTAATGCGTTACTCTGTTCTTATGAACTTAATACTCTAGCCGCATGCTGGATTGCGGTCGATGTGTGGAGTAATAGTAGTAGATGCAGAATCGTTTCGATCTACTTGACACGGACGTGATGCCTATATTCATGATCATTGCCTTAGATATCTTCATAACTATGCACTTTTCTATCAATTGCTCGGCAGTAATTTGTTCACCCACCCTAATACATGCTATCATGAGAGAAGCCACTAGTGAAACCTATGGCTCCCGGGTCTCTTTCTTATTATATTGCATCTCTTTTATTATCGCATCTCATTTACTATTTTGCAATCTTTACTTTCCAATCTATACAACAAAATACCAAAAATATTTATCTTACTATCTTTATCAGATCTCACTTTCGCAAGTGAACGTGAAGGGATTAACAACCCCTTTATCGCGTTGGTTGCGAGATTCTTGATTATTTGTGCAGGTACTAGGTGACTTGTGTGTAGTCTCCTACTGGATTGATACCTTGGTTCTCAAAAACTGAGGGAAATACTTACGCTACTTTGCTGCATCACCCTTTCCTCTTCAAGGGAAAATCAATGCATGCTCAAGAGGTAGCAAGAAGGATTTCTGGCGCCGTTGCCGGGGAGATCTATGCCAAGTCAAGACATACCAAGTACCCATCATAAACCCTTCTCCCTCGCATTTCATTATTTGCCATTTGCCTCTCGTTTTCCTCTCCCCCACTTCACCTTTGCCATTTTATTCTCCCTTTTTCGTTTGTCTCTTTTCTCTTGCTTCTTGTGTGCTTGTGTGTTGGATTGATTGTTTGTCATGATGGCTCAAGATAATACTACATTGTGTGACTTTTCCAATACCAACAATAATGATTTTATTAGCACTCCGATTGCTCCTACTACCGATGCTGAATCTTGTGAAATTAATACCACTCTGTTGAATCTTGTTATGAAAGATCAATTTTCTGGCCTTCCTAGTGAAGATGCTGCTACCCATCTAAACAACTTTGTTGATTTGTGTGATATGCAAAAGAAGAAAGATGTGGATAATGATATTGTTAAATTTAAGCTATTTATGTTTTCGCTTAGGGATCGTGCTAAAACTTGGTTATCTTCTTTGCCTAAAAATAGTATTGATTCATGGAATAAGTGCAAAGATGCTTTTATCTCTAAGTATTTTCCTCCCACTAAGATCATCTCTCTTAGGAACGATATTATGAATTTTAAGAAACTTGATCATGAGCATGTTCCACAAGCTTGGGAAAGGATGAAATTAATGATACGTAATTACCCTACACATGGTTTGAATTTGTGGATGATTATACAATTTTTTTATGCCGGATTGAATTTTGCTTCTAGAAATCTTTTAGATTCGGCCGCGGGAGGCACTTTTATGGAAATCACTTTAGGAGAAGCTACTAAACTCCTAGACAATATTATCGTTAATTATTCTCAATGGCACACCGAAAGATCCACTAGTAAAATGGTTCATGCGATTGAAGAGATTAATGTTTTGAGTGGAAAGATGGATGAACTTATGAAATTGTTTGCTAATAAAAGTGTTTATTTCGATCCTAATGATATGCCTTTGTCCACTTTGATTGAGAATAATAATGAATCTATGGATGTGAATTTTGTTGGTAGGAATAATTTTGGTAACAACGCGTATAGAGGAAACTTTAATTCTAGGCCATTTCCTAGTAATTCCTCTAGTAATTATGGTAATTCCTACAACAACTCTTATAGATATTTTAATAAGATGCCCTCTGTTTTTGAGACTAGTGTTAAAGAATTTATGAATTCACAAAAGAATTTCAATGCTTTGGTTGAAGAAAAATTGCTTAAGATTGATGAGTGCTACCTCTTGAGCACTGCGTTGGATTTCCCCGAAGAGGAGAGGATGATGCAGCAAAGTAGCGTAAGTATTTCCCTCAGTTTTTGAGAACCAAGGTATCAATCCAGTAGGAGGCTACGCGCGAGTCCCTCATACCTACGCAAAAACAATAGCTCAACGCAACCAACGCGCTTAGGGGTTGTCAATCCCTTCACGGTCACTTACGAAAGTGAGATCTAATAGAGATGATAAATAATATTTTTGGTATTTTTGGTATAGAGATGCAAAGTAAAGAGTAAAAGCAAAGCAATAATAAGGTGATGGAGATTGATATGATGAGAAAGAGACCCGGGGGCCATAGGTTTCACTAGTGGCTTCTCTCAAGAGCATAAGTATTCTACGGTGGGTGAACAAATTACTTTTGAGCAATTGACAGAATTGAGCATAGTTATGACAATATCTAGGTATGATCATGTATATAGGCATCATGTCCGAGACAAGTAGACCGACTCCTGCCTGCATCTACTACTATTACTCCACTCATCGACCACTATCCAGCATGCATCTAGAGTATTAAGTTACCAAAAAGTTCATTTTTCTCCCCCTTTGGCAACAAGTTACCAAAAAGTTCCTAGAAAATGCATAGTGCTAAGTCGACGCTCAGGCTTGATCTTCAGGTGGTGGTGGAGTCCGGAGCACTCCAAGGACGAACCTTCGGTAGACGTGGTCGGAGTTGAGACTGAAGTGGATGCTGGAGCTGGTGGAACTGAGGCTGTGGCTGGCGGAGATGTGGTAGCTCTGGTGTCAGCAACTGGCATTGCAGACGACCTCGGACCTCGTGGCACCCTGGCAAAAGCATCAGTCGTAGTCCTGCCTCTCCTCTCATTCATGTCATCCTGGAGCTGCTCCACGGCAGTCTGTATCTCTGTCACCTTGATGTCCAAATCATAGAACCTATGTTCCATGATCCTCTCTAAGCTTGCCTGGTTCTGATTTAGGGTGGCTAGTCCTTGCTCAATCCGCAGGGTGGACGCAATCAGGTAACAAAGCTGCTCTTGTTTGGTTTTCAGAAAATATTCAGATGCCTCCTCTTGAGTAGGCATCCTGGCAGCTTTCTCCTTCTTCGCCTTCTCCTTCTTGGCTTGTGCTTGGGCAGATGATGGCTCATTCTCAGTCATGACAACTTGATTATCTTCAAAATCTGGACGGATGGGCAGGTGTTCCTTATCCAAGAGGTATATGCCCGTGCCCATCTTGGAGTTGATGAGCTCCTAAATCTGTGCGGCATATCCACAGCTCCTCTTCTGGTCTGATGCTGTCCTCTTAATGGTCTCTACCATTAGGCTCATCACCTTGAATTTCTGAGGCACGTCAAAGATATGAAGCAAGTTGATTGCGTGGCCTCTGATCATCTTGTGATCTCCAGATTTGGGCAATAAGGTGTGCCTTAGAATCCAGTTGATAGTGTGCAGTCCTGATAGAAGATAATGCACTGAGCCAAACTTGAACGTGTCAAGTGCTTCATTCGGAATCTCCTTTTACATGTTGGACATAGAGTTGTGGTCCATCTTTTTCTTGGCATAAATGTCCAAGTCATCATCCTGCTCTTCTGGGGCATTGATCAGCTGAGCCCATTCAGCAACTGTGGACTGGTACCTCGTACCTTCTGACATCCATACAATACTGCCATCTGGATAGAAATGTGCTGTGGAGTAGAATTGCATGATTAGCTCCTCGTTCCACTTTGTGAGCTTCTGCCCAACAAAGTCTGCAACTCCACACGCACTAAAGCTGTCATACACTCCAGGATAGTGTTCCTCATTTTCCTTCATGTAGGTCCAGTCGACCCATCTCATGTCACATACTATCGGCTTCTTGTCAAGCAAAACTGTCTCATAGAAATCCTGCTGCTCCTTGGTGTGAAATCTATAGTCCACTGCAGTCCTTCTCCTAGAAGCATACAGATCTGCTTCTCTCCACTTCCTCAGCCCTGAATCTCTCCTGAGCTTCATATCCTCAGCCACAGGATGGGCATCGTTGTGGTCTCGGATCTTGGGCTTGAGCTTTCTAAGGACATTCTCTTCCTCTTCCTCTGCAGCTTCAGGCACTGGCGCCTTGTTCTTTTTAGTGGCTGGGATGCTTCTTGTGTTTCTCTTTGGCTTTGGCTTTGGAGCTGACTTGGTCTTGGAAGCAGCTCCCCCTGATTTTATGGCATCACCCATTAGCTTGGGTGCCTTGGGTGCTGGTGCAGCAACCTCTTCTTCTTCCTCCTCATCTACCATGATGGAGGCCTTGCCAAGCACTCTGGCTACAGTCTTCTTGACCCTTTCCTTCCTCTTTTTGCCTTCAGCAGCAACTGGCTCTGTGGGTGCAGGCTTCTCAGTTGAAGCTCTAACCTTAGACATGGGCTGCCTGCCTGCTGGCCTATTGAACTTCAACCCTGGCTTTGTAACTGCTGCTGGCTCAACTCTCTTGGAGGTGGCTTCCTCCTCTGCCACATAATCCTCATCTTCAGAATCTGAGGTTCTCTTCTTTCTCTGACGTGTGGCAGCTGTAGGCAGATTGCTGGGGGTGCTCCTGCTGCCATCATCTGAGGAGCTGGAGGGACTAGTGCCCTCACTCATCACCACTTGCTGCTCTGAGAGGTTCTGGCTGTCACTTTGGTCTGACATGATGCAAACTCTGACTGCTGACCCTGTGAATATATTATAGATGAGATAGAGTGGATGAGCATCACAAAATGCAGAGATTTTTGCAAAAGAATAATTCAAAAACTTAGTTTTAGTTTCTCACTGAAATCATCTCGGATCTACCGATTTTCAAACCCAGTGACACCGAAACAGTTTTGGCACCAGAACTCGGTCAGACCGAGTCACAGTTCGGTGGCACCGAGACTGCTAGGGTTTCACAGAGTTCCAAAATCGGTCACACCGATAAGTAATTCTCGGTCAGACCGAGTTTTACTTGTGCAATGGCATAAGCCAAATCGGTGGGACCGAGTTTTTCAACTCGGTGGATCCGAGATGGTTTCGGCGGAAACCTAACCCTAAAATTTTCGAATTAAACCTAATCTACGAGTTCATTGACTAGATAGGAGTTTATCAAACGTGGCAAGAATCATGATGATCACAATGTGCTAGGAATCGGATTGGAGAATAGCACAAAGATTGAGTCCATACCCTAGTTCGGCACAAAGAAGGAGTCCTCTAATAATTATGGTAATTCCTACAACAACTCTTATAGATATTTTAATAAGACACCCTCTGTTTTTGAGACTAGTGTTAAAGAATTTATGAATTCACAAAAGAATTTCAATGCTTTGGTTGAAGAAAAATTGCTTAAGATTGATGAGTGCTACCTCTTGAGCACTGCGTTGGATTTCCCCGAAGAGGAGAGGATGATGCAGCAATGTAGCGTAAGTATTTCCCTCCGTTTTTGAGAACCAAGGTATCAATCCAGTAGGAGGCTATGCGCGAGTCCCTCATACCTACGCAAAAACAATAGCTCAACGCAACCAACGCGCTTAGAGGTTGTCAATCCCTTCATGGTCACTTACGAAAGTGAGATCTAAAAGAGATGATAAATAATATTATTGGTATTTTTGGTATAGAGATGCAAAGTAAAGAGTGAAAGCAAAGCAATAATAAAGTGATGGAGATTGATATGATGAGAAAGAGACCCGGGGGCCATAGGTTTCACTAGTGGCTTCTCTCAAAAGCATAAGTTTTCTACGGTGGGTGAACAAATTACTTTTGAGCAATTGACAGAATTGAGCATAGTTATGAGAATATCTAGGTATGATCATGTATATAGGCATCACGTCCGAGACAAGTAGACCGACTCCTGCCTGCATCTACTACTATTACTCCACTCATCGACCACTATCCAGCATGCATCTAGAGTATTATGTTACCAACAAGTTCATTTTTCTCCCCCTTTGGCAACAAGTTACCAAAAAGTTCCTAGAAAATGCATAGTGCTAAGTCGACGCTCAGGCTTGATCCTCAGGTGGTGGTGGAGTCCGGAGCACTCCAAGGACGAAGCCTTCGGTAGACGTGGTCGGAGTTGAGACTGAAGTGGATGCTGGAGCTGGTGGAACTGAGGCTGTGGCTGGCGCAGATGTGGTAGCTCTGGTGTCAGCAACTGGCATTGGAGACGACCTCGGACCTCGTGGCACCCTGGCAAAAGCATCAGTCGTAGTCCTGCCTCTCCTCTCATTCATGTCATCCTGGAGCTGCTCCACGGCAGTCTGTATCTCTGTCACCTTGATGTCCAAATCATAGAACCTCTGTTCCATGATCCTCTCTAAGCTTGCCTGGTTCTGAGTTAGGGTGGCTAGTCCTTGCTCAATCCGCAGGGTGGACGCAATCAGGTAACCAAGCTGCTCTTGTTTGGTTTTCAGAAAATATTCAGATGCCTCCTCTTGAGTAGGCATCCTGGCAGCTTTCTCCTTCTTCGCCTTCTCCTTCTTGGCTTGTGCTTGGGCAGATGATGGCTCATTCTCAGTCATGATAATTTGATTATCTTCAAAATCTGGACGGATGGGCAGGTGTTCCTTATCCAAGAGGTATATGCCCGTGCCCATCTTGGAGTTGATGAGCTCCTAAATCTGTGCAGCATATCCACAGCTCCTCTTCTGGTCTGCTGCTGTCCTCTTAATGGTCTCTACCATTAGGCTCATCACCTTGAATTTCTGAGGCACGTCAAAGATATGAAGCAAGTTGATTGCATGGCCTCTGATCATCTTGTGATCTCCAGATTTGGGCAATAAGGTGTGCCTTAGAATCCAGTTGATAGTGTGCAGTCCTGATAGAAGATAATGCACTGAGCCAAACTTGAACGTGTCAAGTGCTTCATTCGGAATCTCCTTGTACATGTTGGACATAGAGTTGTGGTCCATCTTTTTCTTGGCATAAATGTCCAAGTCATCATCCTGCTCTTCTGGGGCGTTTATCAGCTGAGCCCATTCAGCAACTGTGGACTGGTACCTCGTACCTTCTAACATCCATACAATCCTGCCATCTGGATAGAAATGTGCTGTGGAGTAGAATTGCATGATTAGCTCCTCGTTCCACTTTGTGAGCTTTTGCCCAACAAAGTCTGCAACTCCACACACACTAAAGCTGTCATACACTCCAGGATAGTGTTCCTCATTTTCCTTCATGTAGGTCCAGTCGACCCATCTCATGTCACATACTATCGGCTTCTTGTCAAGCAAAACTATCTCATAGAAATCCTGCTGCTCCTTGGTGTGAAATCTGTAGTCCACTGCAGTCCTTCTCCTAGAAGCATACGGATCTGCTTCTCTCCACTTCCTCAGCCCTGAATCTCTCCTGAGCTTCATATCCTCAGCCACAGGATGAGCATCGTTGTGGTCTGGGATCTTGGGCTTGAGCTTTCTAAGGACATTCTCTTCCTCTTCCTCTGTAGCTTCAGGCACCGGGGCCTTGTTCTTTTCAGTGGCTGGGATGCTTCTTGTGTTTATCTTTGGCTTTGGCTTTGGAGCTGACTTGGTCTTGGAAGCAGCTCCCCCTGATTTTATGGCATCACCCATTAGCTTGGGTGCCTTGGGTGCTGGTGCAGCAACCTCTTCTTCTTCCTCCTCATCTACCATGATGGAGGCCTTGCCAAGCACTCTGGCTACAGTCTTCTTGACCCTTTCCTTCCTCTTTTTGCCTTCAGCAACAACTGGCTCTGTGGGTGCAGGCTTCTCAGTTGAAGCTCTAACCTTAGACATGGGCTGCCTACCTGCTGGCCTTTTGAACTTCAACCCTGGCTTTGTAACTGCTGCTGGCTCAACTCTCTTGGAGGTGGCTTCCTCCTCTGCCACATAATCCTCATCTTCAGAATCTGAGGTTCTCTTCTTTCTCTGACGTGTGGCAGCTTTAGGCAGATTGCTGGGGGTGCTCCTGCTGCCATCATCTGAGGAGCTGGAGGGACTAGTGCCCTCACTCATCACCACTTGCTGCTCTGAGAGGTTCTGGCTGTCACTTTGGTCTAACATGATGCAAACTCTGACTGCTGACCCTGTGAATAGATTATAGATGAGATAGAGTGGATGAGCATCACAAAATGCAGAGATTTTTGCAAAATAATAATTCAAAAACTTAGTTTTAGTTTCCCACTGAAATCATCTCGGATCTACCGATTTTCAAACTCGGTGACACCGAAACAGTTTTGGCACCAGAACTCGGTCAGACCGAGTCACAGTTCGGTGGCACCGAGACTGCTAGGGTTTCACGGAGTTCCAAAATCGGTCACACCGATAAGTAATTCTCGGTCAGACCGAGTTTTACTTGTGCAATGGCATAAGCCAAATCGGTGGGACCGAGTTTTTCAACTCGGTGGATCCGAGATGGTTTCGGCGGAAACCTAACCCTAAAATTTTCGAATTAAACCTAATCTACGAGTTCATTGACTGGATAGGAGTTTATCAAACTTGGCAAGAATCATGATGATCACAATGTGCTAGGAATCGGATTGGAGAATAGCACAAAGATCGAGTCCATACCCTAGTTCGGCACAAAGATCGAGTCCTCTAATAATTATGGTAATTCCTACAACAACTATTATAGATATTTTAATAAGATGCCCTCTGTTTTTGAGACTAGTGTTAAAGAATTTATGAATTCACAAAAGAATTTCAATGCTTTGGTTGAAGAAAAATTGCTTAAGATTGATGAGTGCTAGCTCTTGAGCACTGCGTTGGATTTCTCCGAAGAGGAGAGGATGATGCAGCAAAGTAGCGTAAGTATTTCCCTCAGTTTTTGAGAACCAAGGTATCAATCCAGTAGGAGGCTACGCGCGAGTCCCTCATACCTACGCAAAAACAATAGCTCAACGCAACCAACGCGCTTAGGGGTTGTCAATCCCTTCACGGTCACTTACGAAAGTGAGATCTAATAGAGATGATAAATAATATTTTTGGTATTTTTGGTATAGAGATGCAAAGTAAAGAGTAAAAGCAAAGCAATAATAAAGTGATGGAGATTGATATGATGAGAAAGAGACCCGGGGGCCATAGGTTTCACTAGTGGCTTCTCTCAAGAGCATAAGTATTCTACGGTGGGTGAACAAATTACTTTTGAGCAATTGACAGAATTGAGCATAGTTATGAGAATATCTAGGTATGATCATGTATATAGGCATCACGTCCGAGACAAGTAGACCGACTCCTGCCTGCATCTACTACTATTAGTCCACTCATCGACCACTATCCAGCATGCATCTAGAGTATTAAGTTAAAAACAGAGTAACGCCTTAAGCAAGATGGCATGATGTAGAGGGATAGTTTCATGCAATATGATAAAAACCTCATCTTGTTATCCTCGATGGCAACGATACAATACGTGCCTTCCTGCCCCTTCTGTCACTGGGAAAGGACACTGCAAGATCGAACCCAAAGCTAAGCACTTCTCCCATGGCAAGAAAAACCAATCTAGTAGGCCAAACCAAACTGATAATTCAAAGAGACTTGCAAAGATAACCAATCATACATAAAAGAATTCAGAGAAGATTCAAATATTATTCATAGGTAGACTTGATCATAAACCCACAATTCATCGGTCTCAACAAACATACCGCAAAAGGAAGATTACATCGAATAGATCTCCATGAGAGAGGGGGAGAACATTGTATTGAGATCCAAAAAGAGAGAAGAAGCCATCTAGCTACTAACTATGGACCCGTAGGTCTGAAGTAAACTACTCACACTTCATCGGAGGGGCTTGGATGATGATGTAGAAGCCCTCCGTGATCGATGCCCCCTCCGGCGGAGCTCCGGAACAGGCCCCAAGATGGGATCTCGTGGATACAGAAAGTTGCAGTGGTGGAATTAGGTTTTTGGCTCCGTCCCCGATCGTTTGGGGGTACATGGATATATATAGGAGGAAGAAGTACGTTGGTGGACCTTCAAGGGGCCCATGAGGCAGGGGGCGCGCCCTCCACCCTGATGACCGCCTCGTGGCTTTCTTGACAGAGGGTCCAAGTCTCCTGGATCTTATTTGATGAGAAAATCACGTTTCCGAAGGTTTCATTCCGTTTGGACTCCGTTTGATATTCCTTTTCTTCGAAACACTGAAATAGGCAAAAAACAACAATTCTGGGCTGGGCCTCCGGTTAATAGGTTAGTCCCAAAAATAATATAAAAATGGAAAATAAAGCCCAATAATGTTGAAAACAGTAGATAATATAGCATGGAGCAATAAAAAATTATAGATACGTTGGAGACGTATCAAGCATCCCCAAGCTTAATTCCTGCTCGTCCTCGAGTAGGTAAATGATAAAAACAGAATTTTTGATGCAGAGTGCTACTTGGCATAATTTTAATGTAATTCTTCTTAATTGTGGTACGAATATTCATATCTGAAAGATTCAAGACAAAAGTTCATATTGACATAAAAATGATAATACTTCAAGCATACTAACTAAGCAATTATGTCTTCTCAAAATAACATGGCCAAAGAAAGTTCATCCCTACAAAATCATATAGCTTAGTCATGTTTCATTTTCGTCACACAAGAATGCTCTCATCATGCACAACCCCGATGACAAGCCAAGCAATTGTTTCATACTTTAGTAATCTCAAACCTATAAACTTTCACGCAATATATGAGCGCGAGCCATGGACATAGCACTATGGGTGGAATAGAATATAATGAGGGGGTTATGTGGAGAAGACAAAAAGGGAGAAAGTCTCACATCAACGAGGCTAATCAATGGGCTATGGAGATGCGCACCGATTGATGTTAATGCAAGGAGTAGGGATTGCCATGCAACGGATGCACTAGAGCTATAAATGTATGAAAGCTCAACAAAAGAAATTAGTGGGTGTGCATCCAACTTGCTTGCTCACGAAGACCTAAGGCACTTGAGGAGGCCCATTGTTGGAATATACAAGCCAAGTTCTATAATGAAAAATTCCCACTAGTATATGAAAGTGATAACATGAGAGACTCTCTACTATGAAGATCATGGTGCTACTTTGAAGCACAAGTGTGGTAAAAGGATAATAACATTGTCCCTTCTCTCTTTTTTCTCTCATTTTTTGGGCCTTTTCTTTTTTATGGCCTTTCTCTTTTTTTGGGCCTTCTCTTTTTTATGGCCTTTCTCTTTTTATTTATTTATTCCTCACTTGGGACAATGCTCTAATAATGATGGTCATCACACTTCTATTTATTTACAACTCAATGATTACAACTCGATACTAGAACAAAGATGACTCTATATGAATGCCTCCAGCGGTGTACCGGGATATGCAATGAACCAAGAGTGACATGTATGAAAGAATTATGAATGGTGGCTTTGCCACAAATACTATGTCAACTACATGATCATGCTAAGCAATATGACAATGATGAATGTGTCATGATGAACGGAATGATGGAAAGTTGCATGGCAATATATCTCGGAATGGCTATGCAAATGTCATAATAGGTAGGTATGGTGGCTATTTTGAGGAAGATATAAGGAGGTTTATGTGTGAAAGAGCATATCATATCATGGGGTTTGGATGCACCGGCGAAGTTTGCGCCAACTCTCAATGTGAGAAAGGGCAATGCACGGTACCAAAGAGGCTAGCAAGGATGGAAGGGTGAGAGTGCGTATAATCCATGGACTCAACATTAGCCATAAAGAACTCACATACTTATTGCAAAAATCTACAAGTCATCAAAAACCTCGGCACTACACGCATTCTCCTAGGGTGATAGATTGGTAGGAAAAGACCATCGCTCGTCCCCGACCGCCACTCATAAGGAAGACAATCAAATAAGACCTCATGTTTCAAATTTGTTGCATAACGTTTACCATACGTGCATGCTACCGGACTTGCAAACCTCAAAACAAGTATTTCTCAATTTCACAACTACTCAACTAGCATGACTTAGATATTATTATCTCCATATCTCGAAACAATCATCAAGCATCAAACTTTTCTTAGTATTCAACACACTCATACGAAAGTTCTATTATTAATCTTGCATACCAAGCATATTAGGATTTTAAGCAAATTACCATTATATTAAGACTCTCAAAATAATCTAAGTGAAGCATGAGAGAACAATAGTTTCTATAAAAAAAATCCACCACCGTGCTCTAAAAGATATAAGTGAAGCACTAGAGCAAAACTATAAAGCTCAAAAGATATAAGTGAAGCACATAGAGTATTCTATCAAATTCCAAATCATGTATGGATCTCTCAAAAGGTGTGTACAGCAAGGATTATTGTGGTAGACAAACAAGCAAAGACTCAAATCATAAAAGACACTCCAAGCAAAACACATATCATGTGGTGAATAAAAATATAGCTCCAAGTAAAGTTACCGATAGAAGTAGACGAAAGAGGGGATGCCTTCCGGGGAATCCCCAAGCTTTGGCTTTTAGGTGTACTTATATTATCTTGGGGGTTCCATGGGCATCCCCAAGCTTAGGCTCTTTCCACTTCTTGTTCCATAATCCATCAAATCTTTACCCAAAACTTGAAAACTTCACAACACAAAACTTAAAGTAGAAAATCTCGTGAGCTCCGTTAGCGAAAGAAAACAAAAGACCACTTCAAGGTATTGTAATGAACTCATTCTTTATTTATATTGGTGTTAAACCCACTGTATTCCAACTTCTCTATGGATTATAAACTATTTTACTAGCCATAGATTCATCAAAATAAACAAACAACACACAAAAAACAGAATCTGTCAAAAACAGAACAGTCTGTAGTAATCTGTAGCTAGCACAAGATCTGGAACCCCAAAAAATTCTAAAATAAATTGTTGGACGTGAGGAATTTATCTATTAATCATCTTAAAAAAGAATTAACTAAATATCGCTTTCCAAATAAAAATTACAGCAGTTCTCGTGAGCGCTAAAGTTTCTGTTTTTTACAGCAAATTCAACAAGACTTTCCCCAAGTCTTCCCAATGGTTCTACTTGGCACAAACACTAATTAAACACACAAAACAAAACCAAAATAGAGGCTAAATAATTTATTTATTAATAAACAGGAGAAAAAAGCAAGGAATAAAAATAAAATTGGGTTGCCTCCCAACAAGCGCTATCGTTTAACGCCCCTAGCTAGGCATAACAAGCAAGCATAGATCTAGGTATTGCCATCTTTGGTAGGCAATCCATAAGTGGCTCTCATGATAGATTCATATGGTAATTTTATTTTCTTTCTAGGGAAGTGTTCCATGCCCTTTTTTAATGGAAATTGAAATCTAATATTCCCTTCCTTCATATCAATAATTGCACCAACCGTTCTAAGGAAAGGTCTACCAAGAATAATAGGGCAAGAAGGATTGCAATCTATATCAAGAATGATAAAATCTACGGGCACATAATTCCTATCTTCAACAATAATAACATCATTAATTCTTCCCATAGGTTTCTTAATAGTGGAATCCGCAAGATGCAAGTTTAGAGAGCAATCATCAAAATCACGGAAATCTAGCAAATCACACAAAGTTTTGGGAATAGCAGAGACACTAGCACCCAAATCACACAAAGCATAAAACTCATAATTTTTAATTTTAATTTTAATAGTAGGTTTCCACTCACCATAAAGTTTTCTAGGGATAGAAACTTCCAATTCAAGTTTTTCTTCATAAGATTGCATCAAGGCATCAACGATATGTTTAGTAAACGCTTTATTTTGACTATAAGCGTGAGGAGATTTTAGCACGGATTGAAACAAGGAAATATAATCAATTAAAGAGCAATTTTCATAATTAAATTCCTTGAAAATCCAATATAGTGGGTTTAGCAACATCTAGGGTTTTAATTTCTTCAATCCCACTTTTATCAAATTTAGCATCAAGATCAAAAGATTCAGAATTATTGGAACGTCTTCTAGGTAAAGGTGGATCATTTTAAGTCCCATCATTATCAAGATTCATATTGCAAAACAAAGATTTAATAGGGGACACATCAATAACTTTTAGATCTTCATCATTATTTTCATAGGAACTAGAAGAACACGCTTTTATAAAGGCATCTTTCTTAACACACATCCTAGCGGTTCTTTCTTTGCACTCGTCAATGGAAATTCTCATGGCTTTGAGAGACTCATTGATATCATGCTTAGGTGGAATAGATCTAAGTTTCAAAGAATCAACATCAAGAGCAATTCTATCAACGTTCCTAGCCAAATCATCAATCTTAAGCAATTTTTCTTCAATCATAGCATTAAAATTCTTTTGCGAAGAAATAAATTCTTTAATATTAGATTCAAAATCAGAGGGCATCTTATTATAATTTCCATAAGAATTTTTGTAGGAATTACCATAATTATTAGAGGGATTACTAGGATAAGGCCTAGGATTGAAATTTCCTCTATGCGCGTTGTTATCAAAATTGTTCCTACCAACAAAATTCACATCCATAGATTCATCATTATTCTCAATCAAAGTAGACAAGGGCACATCATTAGGATCAGAGGAAACACTCTTATTAGCAAATAATTTCATAAGTTCATCCATCTTTCCACTCAAAACATTAATTTCTTCTATCGCATGCACCTTTTTATTAGTAGATTTTCCAGTATGACATTGAGAATAATTAACCATAATATTATCTAGGAGTTTAGTAGCATCTCCTAAAGTGATTTCCGTAAAAGTGCCTCCCGCGGCCGAATCTAAAAGATTTCTAGAAGCAAAATTCAATCCGACATAAATTTTTTGTATAATCATCCACAAATCCAAACCATGAGTAGGGAAATTACGTATCATTAATTTCATTCTCTCCCAAGCTTGTGCAACATGTTCATGATCAAGTTGTTTAAAATTCATAATATCGTTTCTAAGAGAGATGATCTTAGCGGGAGGAAAATACTTAGAGATAAAAGCATCTTTGCACTTGTTCCATGAATCAATACTATTTTTAGGCAAAGATGAAAACCAAGCTTTAGCACGATCTCTAAGCGAAAAAGGAAATAGCTTCAATTTAACAATATCATTATCGACATCTTTCTTCTTTTGCATGTCACACAAATCAACGAAGCTATTAAGATGGGTAGCGGCATCTTCACTAGGAAGGTCGGAGAACAGATCTTTCATGACAAGATTCAGCAAAGCAGCATTAATTTCACAAGATTCAGCATCGGTAAGAGGAGAAATCGAAGTGCTAAGGAAATCATTGTTGTTGGTATTGGTGAAGTCACACAATCTAGTATTATCTTGAGCGACAAACAAGCAAACTAACACACAAGCAAACAAAAAGGCAAACAGGCAAAAAGAGGCAAATAGAGAGGGAGAGGGAGGATAGAGAGAGAGAGGGCAAATAAAACGGCAAGGGTGAATTGGGGGGAGAGGAAAATGAGAGGAAAATGGCAAATAATGTAATGCGGGAGATAGGGATTGTGATGGGTACTTGGTATGTTGACTTTTGCGCAGACTCCCCGGCAACAGCGCCAGAAATTCTTCTTGCTACCTCTTGAGCACCATGTTGTATTTTTTCCCGAAGAGGAGAGGATGATGCAGCAAAGTAGCGTAAGTATTTCCCTCAGTTTTTGAGAACCAAGGTATCAATCCAGTAGGAGGCTACGCGCGAGTCCCTCGTACCTACACAAAAACAATAGCTCAACGCAACCAACATGCTTAGGGGTTGTCAATCCCTTCACAGTCACTTACGAAAGTGAGATCTGATAGAGATGATAAATAATATTTTTGGTATTTTTGGTATAGAGATGCAAAGTAAAAAGTAAAAGCAAAGCAATAATAAAGTGATGGAGATTGATATGATGAGAAAGAGACCCAGGGGCCATAGGTTTCACTAGTGGCTTCTCTGAAGAGCATAAGTCTTCTACGGTGGGTGAACAAATTACTGTTGAGCAATTGACAGAATTGAGCATAGTTATGAGAATATCTAGGTATGATCATGTATATAGGCATCACGTCCGAGACAAGTAGACCGACTCCTGCCTGCATCTACTACTATTACTCCACTCATCGACCACTATCTAGCATGCATCTAGAGTATTAAGTTAAAAACAGAGTAACGCCTTAAGCAAGATGACATGATGTAGAGGGATAGTTTCATGCAATATGATAAAAACCCCATCTTGTTATCCTCAATGGAAACGATACAATACGTGCCTTCCTGCCCCTTCTGTCACTGGGAAAGGACACTGCAAGATCGAACCCAAAGCTAAGCACTTCTCCCATGGCAAGAAAAACCAATCTAGTAGGCCAAACCAAACTGATAATTCGAAGAGACTTGCAAAAATAACCAATCATACATAAAAGAATTCAGAGAAGATTCAAATATTATTCATAGATAGACTTGATCATAAACCCACAATTTATCGGTCTCAACAAACACACCACAAAAAGAAGATTACATCGAATAGATCTCCATGAGAGAGGGGGAGAACATTGTATTGAGATCCAAAAAGAGAGAAGAAGCTATCTAGCTACTAACTATGGACCTGTAGGTCTGAAGTAAACTACTCACACTTCATCAGAGGGGCTTGGATAATGATGTAGAAGCCCTCCGTGATCGATGCCCCCTCCGGCGAAGCTCCGAAACAGGCCCCAAGATGGGATCTCATGGATACATAAAGTTGCGGCGGTGGAATTAGGTTTTTGGCTCCGTCCCCGATCGTTCGGGGGTACATGGATATATATAGGATGAAGAAGTACATCGGTGGAGCTTCGAGGGGCCCACGAGGCAGGGGGCGCGCCCTGGGGGGGGGGCGCCCTCCACCCTCGTGACCGCCTCGTGGCTTTCTTGACGGAGGGTCCAAGTCTCCTAGATATTATCTGATGAGAATATCACGTTTCCGAAGGTTTCATTCCGTTTGGACTCCGTTTGATATTCCTTTTCTTCGAAACACTGAAATAGGCAAAAAACAACAATTCTGGGCTAGGCCTCTGGTTAATAGGTTAGTCCCAAAAATAATATAAAAGTGGAAAATAAATCCCAATAATTTTCAAAACAGTAGATAATATAGCATGGAGCAATCAAAAATTATAGATACGTTGGAGACGTATCAATGAGTTGGCTATGAACGTGGATATAATTTCTCTTGTTGTTGATTCTTTGAAACTTAGATCTATTCCACCTAAACATGATATCAATGAGTCTCTCAAAGCCATGAGAATTTCCATTGATGAGTGCAAAGAAAGAACCACTAGGATGCGTGCTAAAAAAGATTGCTTTGTGAAAGCATGTTCTTCTAGTTTTCATGATAATAATGATGAAGATCTAAAAGTGATTGATGTGTCTCCTATTAAATCTTTGTTTTCCAATATGAGTCTTGATAAATATGGGACTGGAGATGAGTCAACTTTAGCTAAAAGGCACCCCAATGATTCAGAGTTTTTAGATCTTGATGCAAAAATTAATAAAAGTGGGATTAAAGAGGTCAAAACTTTACATAGCAATGAACCCACTATTTTGGATTTCAAGGAATTTAATTATGATAATTGCTCTTTGATAGATTGTATTTCCTTGTTGCAATCCGTTCTAAATTCTCCTCATGCTTGTGATCAAAATAAAGCTATTACTCAACATATCGTTGATGCTTTAATGCAATCCCATGAAGAAAAGCTTGAACTAGAAGTTTCTATCCCTAGAAAACTTTATGATGAGTGGGAACCTACTATTAAAATTAAGATTAAAGATTATGAATGCTATGCTCTATGTGATTTGGGTGCTAGTGCTTCCATGATTCCAAAAACTTTGTGTGATGTGCTTGGTTTCCATGAATTTGATGATTGTTCTTTAAATTTGCATCTTGCGGATTCCACCATTAAGAAACCTATGGGAAGAATTAACGATGTTCTTATTGTTGCAAATAGGAATTATGTGCCTATAGATTTCATTGTTCTTGATATAGAGCAATCCTACATCTCCTATTATTCTTGGTAGACCTTTCCTTAGAACGATTGGTGCAATTATTGACATCAAAGAAGGAATATTAGATTCCAATTTCCGTTAAGGAAAGGCATGGAACACTTTCCTAGGAAGAAAATTAAATTTCCTTATGATCTATTATGAGAGCCACTTATGGATTGCATACCAAAGATGACAATACCTAGATCTATTCTTGCTTTTATGCCTAGCTAGGGGCGTTAAACGATAGCGCTTGTTGGGAGGCAACCCAATTTTTATTTCTATTCTTTAATTTTTTGTTCCTGTTTAGTAATAAATAATTTATCTAGCCTCTGTTATGATTGTCTTTTTTATATTTTAATTAGTGTTTGTGCCAAGTAAAGCCTTTAGGATCTTCTTGGGTGATTGTTGTTTGATCTTGCTGATAAAAACAGAAAGTATGCACTCACGAAAATAATTTTCATTTTTTACCAGAGAGCTATAAAATATCAATTCCAACTTCCGTAGATCAATATACAAATTGTACTGGTCTTCCTATTTTTTCAGAATTTTTGGAGTTACAGAAGTATTCGGAACCTACAGATTGCTGCAAACTGTTCTGTTTTTGTCAGATTCTGTTTTTCGCGTGCTGTTTGCTTATTTTGATGCATCAATGGCTAGTATGGGGGGGTATGAAACATAGAGAAGTTGGAATACAGTAGGTTTAACGCCAATATAAATAAAGAATGAGTTAATTACAGTACCTTAAAGTGGTGGTTTATTTTCTTATACTAACGAAGCTCACGAGATTTTCTGTCGAGTTCTGTGTTGTGAAGTTTTCAAGTTTTTGGGTAAAGATTTGATGGATTTTGGAACAAGGAGTGGCAAGAGCCTAATATTGGGGATGGCCAAGGAAACCCAAGGTAAAATTCAAGGACAACCAAAATCCTAAGCTTGGGGATGCCCCGGAAGGTATCCCCTCTTTCGTCTTCGTCTATCGGTAACTTTACTTGAGGCTATCACCACGTGATATGTATTTTGCTTGGAGAGTCTTGTATGATTTGAGTATTTGCCTTTTAGTTTACCACAATCATCCTTTCTATACACACCTTTTGGGAGAGACACGCATGAATCGGAATTTATTAGAATACTCTATGTGCTTCACTTATATCTTTTAAGCTATACAATTTTGCTCTAGTGCTTCACTTAAATCTTTTTAGAGCACGGTGGTGGTTTTATTTTATAGAAATTATTGATATCTCATGCTTCACTTATATTATTTTGAGATTCTTTTAGAACAACATGGTAATTTGCTTTGGTTATAAAACTGGTCCTAATATGATGGGCATCCAAGATGGGTATAATAAAAACTTTCATATAAAGTGCGTTGAATAGTAGGAGAAGTTTGATAATTGATGATTGTTTTGAGACATGAGGATGGTGATATTAGAGTCATGCTAGTTGAGTAGTTGTGAATTTTATAAATACTTATGTTGAGGTTTGCAAGTCCCGTAGCATGCACGTATGGTAACCGTTGTGTAACAAATTTGAAGCATGAGGTATTTCTTTGATTGTCCTCCTTATGAGTGGCGGTCGGGGACGAGCGATGGTATTTTCCTACCAATCTATCCCCCTAGGAGCATGCGTGTAGTGCTTGGTTTTTGATGACTTGTAGATTTTTGCAATAAGTATGTGAGTTCTTTATGACTAATGTTGAGTCCATGGATTATACGCACCCTCATCCTTCCAGCATTGCTAGCCTCTCTAGTACCGCGCAACTTTTGCCGGTACCATAAACCCACCATTTACCTTCCTCAAAACAGCCACCATACCTACCTATTATGGCATTTCCATAGTCATTCCGAGATATATTGCCATGCAACTTTCCACCGTTTTGTTTATTATGACACGCTCCATCATTGTTATATTGTCTTGCATGATCATGTAGTTGACATCGTATTTGTGGCAAAGCCATTGTTCATAATTTTTTCATACATGTCACTCTTGATTCATTGCACATCCCGGTACACTGCCGGAGGCACGCATATAGAGTCATATTTTTGTTCTAAGTATCGAATTGTAATCTTTGAGTTGTAAATGAATAGAAGTGTGATGATCATCATTATTAGAGCATTTTCCCATGTGAGGAAATAAAAAAAGGGGAGAAAGGAAAAAAAGGCCCAAAAAAAAGAAGAAAAAAAGAAAAAAAAAATGAGAGAAAAAGATAGAAGGGACAATGTTACTATCCTTTTTTCCACACTTGTGCTTCAAAGTAGCACCATGATCTTCATGATAGAGAGTCTCTTATTTTGTCACTTTCATATACTAGTGGGAAGTTTTCATTATAGAACTTGGCTTGTATATTCCGACGATGGGCTTCCTCAAATGCCCTAGGTCTTCGTGAGCAAGCAAGTTGCATGCACACCCACTTAGTTTCTTTTGTTGCGCTTTCATACATTTATAGCTCTAGTGCATCCGTTGCATGGCAATCCCTACTCACTCACATTGATATCTATTGATGGGCATCTCCATAGCCTATTGATACGCCTAGTTGATGTGAGACCATCTTCCTCCTTTTTGTCTTCTCGACAACCACGACTCTATTCCACCTATAGTGCTATGTCCATGGCTCATGCTCATGTATTGCGTGAAAGTTGAAAAAGTTTGAGATTACTAAAGTTTGAAAAAATTGCTTGGATTATCATCGGGGTTGTGCATTATTTGAGTATTTTGTGTGACGAAGATGGAGCATGACCAAACTATATGATTTTGTAGGCATGAACTTTCTTTGGCCATATTATTTTGAGAGGACATAATTACTTTGTTAGTACGCTTGAAGTATTAATATTTTTATGTCAATATTAAACTTTTGTCTTGAATCTTTCGGATCTGAACATTCATGCCACAATAAAGAAAAATACATTGATAAACATGTTAGGTAGCATTCCACATCAAAAATTCTATTCTTATCATTTACCTACTCGAGGACGAGCAGGAATTAAGCTTGGGGATGCTTGATACATCTCCAACGTATCTATAACTGTTGACTGTTCCATGCTATTATATTATCTGTTTTGGATGTTTAATGGGCTTTATATGCTATTTTATATTATTTTTGGGACTAACCTATTAACCGAAGGCCCAGTACCAGTTTCTGTTTTTTTGCCTATTTTAGTGTTTCGCAGAAAAGGAATACCAAACGGAATCCAAACGGAATGAAACCTTCGCGATGATCTTTCTTGGACTGAAAGCAAACCAGGAGACTTGGACTGGAAGTCTGGAACTCCGTGAGGTGTCCACGAGATAGAAGGGCGCACCCCACCCTCGTGGGCCCCACGGAGCTCCACCAACGTACTTCTTTCGCCTATATATACTCTTATACCCTAGAAACATCAGGGAGAGCCACGAAACCACTTTTCCACCGCCACAACCTTCTATACCCGTGAGATCCCATCTTGGGGCCTTTTTCAGTGATCTTCCAGAGGGGGAATCGATCACGGAAGGCTTCTACATCAACACCATAGCCTCTCCTATGAAGCGTGAGTAGTTTACCCCAGACCTTCGGGTCCATAGTTATTAGCTATATGGCTTCTTCTCTCTCTTTTATCTTCAATACAAAGTTCTCCTCGATGTTCTTGGAGATCTATTCGATGTAATACTCTTTTGCGGTGTGTTTGCCGAGATCCGATGAATTGTGGGTTTATGAACTTGATTATCTATGAATATTATTTGGTTCTTCTCTGAATTATTATATGCATGATTTGATATCTTTGCAAGTCTCTTCGAATTATCGGTTTAGTTTGGCCTACTAGCTTGATCTTTCTTGCAATGGGAGAAGTGCTTAGCTTTGGGTTCAATCTTGCGGTGTCCTTTCCCAGCGACAGTAGGGGCAGCAAGGCACGTATTGTATTGTTGCCATCGAGGATAAAAGATGGGGTTTATGTCATATTGCTTGAGTTTATCCCTCTACATCATGTCATCTTTCTTAATGCGTTACTCTGTTCTTATGAACTTAATACTCTAGATGCATGTTGGATTGCGGTCGATGTGTGGAGTAATAGTAGTAGATGCAGAATCGTTTCGATATACTTGACACGGACGTGATGCCTATATTCATGATCATTGCCTAAGATATCTTCATAATTATGCACTTTTCTGTCAATTACTCGGCAGTAATTTGTTCACCCACCGTAATACATGCTATCATGAGAGAAGCCACTAGTGAAACCTATGGCCCCGGGGTCTCTTTCTTATTATATTGCATCTCTTTTATTATCGCATCTCATTTACTATTTTGCAATCTTTACTTTCCAATCTATACAACAAAATACCAAAAATATTTATCTTACTAGTAGGGAAATACTTACGCTACTTTGCTGCATCACCCTTTCCTCTTCAAGGGAAAACCAACACATGCTCAAGAGGTAGCAGTCGTCAAAATACCGCTCCGGCTTGTGGTGGTCCTTGCCTTCGGGTGGGCCCTCGGTCACCACGACGGTGGCCGTCATCTTCGCCCATTGCATCTTGATGCGGGCAAAGGCCATCCATGCATCCTCGATGCACGCCGAGCGCTCGACGGCTTCAATTCGGGGCAGAGCGTCGGCAAGTCGCTTCACCAGCAGGCTGAAGTAATGATACGTCTCCAACGTATCTACTTTTCCAAACACTTTTGCCCTTGTTTTGGACTCTAACTTGCTTGATTTGAAAGGAACTAACCCGGACTGGCGCTGTTTTCAGCAGAATTACCATGGTGTTATTTATGTGCAGGAGCAAACGTTCTCGGAATTACCTGAAACTTCATGGAGACACTTTTCAGAAAATAAGAAAAATACCTGCCAAAGATGAAGGCCAGGGGGGCCACCACCTTGCCACAAGGGTGGGGGTGCACCCCCTACCTCATGGGCCCCCTGGTGCCTCTCCGACTCCAACTCCACCTCCATATATTGAGTTTTGGGGAAAAAATCAAAGAGAAGAAATCATCGCGTTTTACGATACGGAGCCACCACCAAGCCCTAAAACCTCTCAGGAGGGCTGATCTGGAGTCCGTTCAGGGCTCCGGAGAGGTGAATCTGTCGCCATCATCATCATCAACCATCCTCCATCACCAATTTCATGATGCCCACCGCCGTGCGTGAGTAATTCCATCGTAGGCTTGCTAGACGGTGATGGGTTGGATGGGATATATCATGTAATTGAGTTAGTTTTGTTAGGGTTTGATCCCTAGTGTCCACTATGTTCTGAGATTGATGTTGCTATGAATTTGCTTTGCTTAATGCTTGTCACTAGGGCCCGAGTGCCATGATTTCAGATCTGAACCTATAATGTTTTCATCAATATATGAGTGTTCTTGATCCTATCTTGCAAGTCTATAGTCACCTATTATGTGTTATGATCCGTTAACCCCGAAGTGACAATAATCGGGATATTTACCGGTGATGACTGTAGTTTGAGGAGTTCATGTATTCACTATGTGTTAATACTTTTTTCCGGTTCTCTATTAAAAGGAGGCCTTAATATCCCTTAGTTTCCGTAAGGACCCCGCTACCACGGGAGGGTAGGACAAAAGATGTCATGTAAGTTCTTTTACATAAGCACGTATGACTATATTAGGAATACATGCCTACATTATATCAATGAACTGGAGCTAGTTCTGTGTCACCCTAGGTTATGACTGTTACATGATGAACCGCATCCGGCATAATTCTCCATCAACTATCCATTGCCTACGAGCTTTCCATATATTGTTCTTCGCTTATTTACTTTTCCGTTGCTATTGCTATCATCACTACAAAATACCAAAAACATTACTTTTACTACTGTTACTTTTTGCTACCATTATCACTACTATCATATTACTTTGCTACTAAACACTTTGCTGTAGATATTAAGTTTCCAGGTGTGGTTGAATTGACAACTCAGCTGCTAATACTTGAGAGTATTCTTTGGCTCCCCTTGTGTCGAATCAATAAATTTGGGTTGAATACTTTACCCTCGAAAACTGTTGTGATCCCCTATACTTGTGGGTTATCAAGACTATTTTCTGGTGCCTTTGCCGGGGAGCATAGGTCTATTCTTTGAGTCACTTGGGATATATATATCTTCTTATCATTACGAAGAACTTGAGAGATCCAAAAACCAAGATCTATCCCTCAACTATGAGGGGAGGTAAGGAACTGCCATCTAGCACTGCACTTGATTCACCTTCTGTTTTGAGTAAGCTTGCGACACCTACACCTGCTTTTTCTATTCGTTCTGATATGTCGCATGTTATTCATGATGCCACTTCTGCCATGCATGATACTTATGATGAAACTACCTCTATGCCTGATATTACTATGGCACTTAGTGCTTTTCTTGATGAACAACTTGCTAGGGCTAGAGAGATTGAAAATATTGAATCTGATGATACTGATGAAAGTGATGATGAAGAACCACTTGCCATTCCTAAGGGTTATGTTTTTGATCAAGATGCTTCTTTACCTATTTTAGCTTGCAGAAATAGAACTAAACTTAAAAAAATTATTAACAAAATGGAGTAAGCAATCTCTAAATGCTAGAATGAAACCTGACCCTGCTTTTGCTACTTCACCTATCTTTGTTACTGATAAGGATTATGAATTCTCTGTTGATCCTGATATAATTACTTTGGTTGAATCTGATCCTTTTCATGGTTATGAATCTGGAACTGTTGTGGCACATCTTACTAAAGTCAATGATACATCTACCTTGTTCACTAAAGATGAGAGAACTCGCTACTTTTATATCCTTAAAATATTTCCGTTCTCGTTAAAGGGTGATGCTAAGATATGGTTTAATTCTCTTGATCCTGGTTGTGTGCGTAGTCCCCAGGATATGATTTATTACTTCTCTGCTAAATATTTCCCTGCTCATAAGAAACAAGCTGCTTTAAGGGATATATATAATTTTGTGCAAATTGAAGAAGAGAGTCTCCCACAAGCTTGGGGGAGGCTTCTCCAATTACTTAATGCTTTGCCTGATCATCCTCTTAAGAAAAATTAAATACTTGATATCTTTTATAATGGACTAACCGATGCCTCCAGAGATTACCTGGATAGTTGGCTCGTTCTGTTTTCAGGGAAAGAACACTGGATGAAGCTGAAATTCTATTGAATAATATGTTGACAAATGAAAATAATTGGACACCTCCGGAGCCAATTCATGAGCCTATTCCTAAACCAACTCCGAAGAAGAGGGGTATTCTATTTCTCAGTCCTGAAGATATGCAAGAGGCAAAGAAATCTATGAAAGAAAAAGGTATTAAAGCTGAAGATGTTAAGAATTTACCTCCTATTGAAGAAATACATGGTCTTAATTTACCGCCTGTTGAAGAAACATATAATCCAAATTCTTTACCTATTGAAGAAACTCATGGTCTTGATAACCCGACACAGGTAGTAAAGGTAAATTCTCTCTATAGATATGATAAAGCTGTAATCCCGTTTACTAAATTTGCTAGCCCATGCTTAGATGAGTTTGATAAATTTATGGCTAAGCAAGAAGATTTTAATGCTTATTTTGGTAGACAACTGAAATATAATTCAAATATGCTTGGACACTTGGGTGATTATATGGCTAATGTCAAATGTGAACTTAAACTTATTAGTAAACATGCTTCGATGGTTACCACTCAAGTAGAACAAGTACTTAAAGCTCAAAATGATTTGCTCAATGAATTGAATAATAATAATGATGATAATGCTGTTAGAGTTATGACTAGAGGTGGTAGAATGACTCAGGAACCTTTGTATCCTAAAGGCCATCCTAAGAGAATTGAGCAAGATTCTCAGAGAAATAATTTAGATGCACCTAGTTCTTCTAAAAAGATGAAAAAGAAAAATGATAGGACTTTGCATTCTTCTAGTGATCCTATTGTTGAAACACATGAGAATCCAAATGATATTTCTATTTCTGATGCTGAAACACAACCTGGTAATGAAACTGAAACTAGTGATAATGTCAATAATAATGTTCATGATGATGCTGAACCTAGTAATGATAATGACATAGAAATTGAACCTGTTGTTGATCTTGATAACCCACAATCAAAGAATCAACGTTATGATAAGAAAGACTTTGTTGGTAGGAAACATGGTAAAGAAAGAGAGCCTTGCGTTCAGAAACCCATGCCTTTTCCTACCAAACCATCCAAGAAAAAAGGATGATGAGGATTTTGAGCGCTTTGCTGAAATGATTAGACCTATCTTTTTGCGTATGCGATTAACTGATATGCTCAAAACCAATCCTTATGCTAAGTATATGAAAGATATTATTACAAATAAAAGAAAGATACCGGAAGCTGAAATTCCCACCATGCTTTCTAATTACACTTTTAAGGGTGGAATACCAAAGAAACTTGGAGATCCAGGAGTACCCACTATACCATGCTCCATTAAAAGAAACTATGTTAAAACTGCTTTATGTGATCTTGGAGCCGGTGTTAGTGTTATGCCTCTCTCTTTATATCGTAGAATTGATTTGAATAAGTTGACACCTACTGAAATATCTTTGCAAATGGCTGATAAATCAACTGCTATACCTGTCGGTATTTGTGAGGATGTGCCTGTTGTAGTTGCAAACGTTGCTATTTTAACGGACTTTGTTATTCTTGATATTCCCGAGGACGATAGTATGTCTATTATTCTTGGAAGACCCTTTTTGAATACTGCAGGGGCTGTTATTGATTGCACTAAAGGCAATGTCACTTTTCATGTTAATGGTAATGAGCACATGGTACACTTTCTGAGGAAACAACCTCAAGTTCATAGTATCAACTCTATTGGAAAAATTCCATCGATTATATTTGGAGGTTCTGAATTTCCTCTTCCTACTGTCAAGAAGAAATATGATATTCTTATTATTGGGGATGTGCATATCCCCGTTGAGGTAACATAGTGTTATTCGAAATTTCTCCGGTTCCATGTTATTCAGAATGAGTTCGTTAACAAGACTTGATCAACCTTGTTAGTGGATTCCTTTTGATGATCATGAGATGGATGAAACTAGAAGGCACAACCTTCTGTATCCCACTTTTACTTTCTGTTATTTAGATTAAATAAAATAAAAATAAATATTTGTCTGTCTGTTATCTGATTATCCAGGCAATATAAAAATACCTCGAAAATAAAAGTTCTCCAAATGCCCTAAAAATTAAATATGATTTTTTCTAGAATATTTGAGGATTTATGGAACTAAGAACACACCAGGGGGGCCAGCCACCTGCCCACGAGGGTGGAGGGCGCGCCCACCCCTCTAGGGCATGCCCCCTGCCTCGTGGGCCCACGGTGGCCCTCCTCCACTTATCCTTTCACCCATACACTCCTTCTTCCTCCCCCAAACACGAATATCCAGCTCAAGCACGAGTTCTAGCTCATTTTGCTGCCATTTTCGATCTCCTTGCTCAAAGCACCTCTCACAAAACTGCTTGGGGAGATTGTTCCTTGGTATGTGACTCCTGCATTGGTCCAATTAGTTTTTGTTCTAGTGCTTTATTCATTGCAAATTTTTGCTGCTTAGGTGACCCTATTCTTGAGCTTGCATGTCAAATTTATATGGTCAAAAGTAGTTTTGATGCATGATATAGGCCCTAGGCACTTGTAGGAGTAGTTACTATCAATATTATTGAGTTTGGTTTACTTTTATTTTGAAGTTACTAAAAATTTTCCAAGGAAGAAAAATGCTTAGGAAAATGTTCCAAGGAGGTTCTTCAAGGAAGCAAGGACCCATGCTTGCAATGCGTGATGCTGATGAAGAGCCACCAAGAGACGCTCCAGTGCGTCCTTGCGAGTGGCCTTTTGAAAATTTTATGGATCGAGTGGGAATAAAAGAAGAATTCAACGCATATTTGCGTAACGCTGATCTCGCGAGCTTCAAGGAAGAGAAGTGCAGTCAGTATCATAATCTCACTAGTTCCTTTGTGAGGAGGTGTGAATTTTCAACTTCACGTACTTCTCCAACTGTCCTGTTTGATCTTTATGATAAATCTTATACCATGGACTTAGAGGATTTTACCACTGCATGCAAACTTCCACAATGGGGTAGTATAAGGGATCCTCGCAAATATGAATTTAGAGATTTTCTTGCTAGCATAACTGTGGGAGAATCTAGAGATATTACACAGGCTACCATAGGGAGCATTCACTTTCCTGCTATACATTATTTTGCTCTCTTCATAGGTAGATGCATAAATGGTAAAGATGAGGCATGTCACATGTGTGTCCCTGACCTCAGTATTCTTAGGAGTGCTGTGATAGGAGACAAATCTTATAATTTGGGAGCCATTGTTGCACGTAGGTTGCATCTTAATAGACGTAATGGAGATTTCTTTGGTGGAATTTATGCAACCCGCATAGCTAATTTTCTTGGTATAGATATATGCGAAGATGATATTGAATTACCACCTGCTTATCTAGATTTTAATGCTATGGTTCACCACCAGTTTGTTGAGAGGAATGAATCACCTCTCCAGTACCGACTAATCTTTGACAGATGCCATGCTGTCCGTATTACTCTCCCTGCTCCTGCTTTCTTTGATTATCAGGCAAGAGGAGGATATACTATTACTAGAGAGGAGGCAGATGAGTATGAGAGGAGAGAGGAGGCCGCTCGTCGCCACGCTGCTGCTCAGCAGGCGATAGCTGCTGCATCACAGTACGACCCCAGCTATTATTATGGATATCCGCCAGGCCAGCCGTGGCCATAGACCAACTTAGGCCAAAAGCCTAAGCTTGGGGGAGTACGTATTTCTCACCGACATTACATTTATGCTCACACACTCATTGCTAGATGTCGGTGCTCATACTTTTTCATTGTATCATCCATGCTAGTTTATTTTCCCTTTTATGCTTTCTTCTTGTGTGTTTAATAAACCTTAAGAAAAACCAAAAAAATTAGTTGTATCTTTTAATTAGTTTGCTTTCCATGCTTGTAGTAGTAATTAAAAAGAAAACCCAAAAAGATTTCCTGTTCTTCTTTTGCTTGTTGGGAGCTTTCCCGTGTAAATAGTTTTATTTCTTTTCTTTTCTTTGGGTGTCGATAGGAGAGGACCATAATTAAATTGTTGAAGTGGCTCTTATATGAATTATTGTTGATCTGACAAAAGAGGCCATATTGCCTTGTCTTCTCCTGTTTATGGAATGCTTGCAGACTCCAGCTTCCAATGCACGTGCACTATTATTATTATTCACACTATTCAGTCGTGCAAGTGAAAGGAAATTATGATGATATATGATGGACTGGCTGAGATGAGAAAAGATGGTATGAACTCGGCCTCTTTTGTTTTTGTAAATATGATTAGTTCATCATTCCTGATTCAGCCTATTATGAATAAACATGTTTGCAATGACAACTAGAGATCATAGTTTCTTGTGCCATGCTTGATTAGCTATGAGTTATAATGGTTTACCTTGCGTGCCAACATGATATTAAAATGGTTATGATGTGGTATGATAGGGTGGTATCCTCTTCTGAATGATTTAAGTGACTTGACTTGGCACATGTTCATGCATGTAGTTGAAACAAAATCAACATAGCCTTCACGATATTTATGTTCATGGTGGATTATATCCTACTCATGCTTGCATTCGGTGTTGATTAATTTTAATGCATGTTCATGACTGTTGTTGCTCTGTAGCTGGTCGCTTCCCAGTCTTTTGCTAGCCTTCACATGTACTAAGCGGGAATACCATTTTATCATTTAGGTAGCATTCCACATCAAAAATTCTGTTTTTATCATTTACCTACTCGAGGACGAGCAGGAATTAAGCTTGGGGATGCTTGATACGTCTCCAACGTATCTATAACTTTTGATTGTTCCATGCTATTATATAATCTATTTTGGATGTTTAATGGGCTTTAATATGCTCTTTTATATTATTTTTGGGACTCACCTATTAACCGAAGGCCCAGTACCAGTTTCTGTTTTTTTGCCCATTTCAGTGTTTCGCAGAAAAGGAATACCAAACGGAATCCAAACGGAATGAAACCTTCGCGATGATCTTTCTTGGACTGAAAGCAAACCAGGAGACTTGGAGTGGAAGTCTAGAACTCCGTGAGGTGTCCATGAGATAGGAGGGCGCACCCAGGGGGGTAGGCACGCCCCCACCCTCGTGGGCCCCACGGAGCTCCACCAACGTACTTCTTTCGCCTATATATACTCTTATACCCTAGAAACATCAGGGAGAGCCACGAAACCACTTTTCCACTGCCACAACCTTCTATACCCGTGAGATCCCATCTTGGGGCCTTTTTCGGTGATCTGCCAGAGGGGGAATCGATCACGGAAGGCTTCTACATCAACAACATAGCCTCTCCTATGAAGTGTGAGTAGTTTACCACAGACCTTCGGGTCCATAGTTATTAGCTAGATGGCTTCTTCTCTCTCTTTTATCTTCAATACAAAGTTCTCCTCGATGTTCTTGGAGATCTATTCGATGTAATACTCTTTTGCGGTGTGTTTGCCGAGATCTGATGAATTGTGGGTTTATGAACTTGATTATCTATGAATATTATTTGGTTCTTCTCTAAATTATTATATGCATGATTTGATATCTTTGCAAGTCTCTTCGAATTATCAGTTTAGTTTGGCCTACTAGATTGATCTTTCTTGCAATGGGAGAAGTGCTTAGCTTTGGGTTCAATCTTGCGGTGTCCTTTCCCAGTGACGGTAGGGGCAGCAAGGCACGTATTGTATTGTTGCCATCGAGGATAAAAAGATGGGGTTTATGTCATATTGCTTGAGTTTATCCCTCTACATCATGTCATCTTGCTTAATGCGTTACTCTGTTCTTATGAACTTAATACTCTAGATGCATGCTGGATTGCGGCCGATGTGTGGAGTAATAGTAGTAGATGCAGAATCGTTTCGATATACTTGACACGGACGTGATGCCTATATTCATGATCATTGACTTAGATATCTTCATAACTATGCACTTTTCTATCAATTGCTCGGCAGTAATTTGTTCACCCACCATAATACATGCTATCATGAGAGAAGCCACTAGTGAAACCTATGGCCCCCGGGTCTCTTTCTTATGATATTGCATCTCTTTTATTATCGCATCTCGTTTACTATTTTGCAATCTTTACTTTCCAATCTATACAACAAAATACCAAAAATATTTATCTTACTATCTCTATCAGATCTCACTTTCGCAAGTGACCGTGAAGGGATTGACAACCCCTATATCACGTTGGTTGCGAGGTTCTTGATTGTTCATGCAGGTACTAGGTGACTTGTGTGTTGTCTCCTATTGGATTGATACCTTGGTTCTCAAAAACTGAGAGAAATACTTACGCTACTTTGCTGCATCACCCTTTCCTCTTCAAGGGAAAACCAACACATGCTTAAGAGGTAGCAGTCGTCAAAATACCGCTCCGGCTTGTGGTGGTCCTTGCCTTCGGGTGGGCCCTTAGTCACCAAGACGGTGGCCTTCATCTTTGCCCATTGCATCTTGACGTGGGCAAAGGCCATCCATGCACCCTCGATGCACGTTGAGGGAGTCCTGGATTAGGGGGTGTTCGGGTAGCCGGACTATACCTTCAGCCGGACTCCTGGACTATGAAGATACAAGGTTGAAGACTTCGTCCCGTGTCCGGATGGGACTTTCCTTGGCATGGAAGGCAAGCTTGGCGATGCGGATATTCAAGATCTCCTACCATTGTAACCGACTTTGTGTAACCCTAACCCTATCCGGTTTCTATATAAACCGGAGGGTTGTAGTCCGTAGGACAGAATCAACTCCATACACAACAATCATACCATAGGCTAGCTTCTAGGGTTTAGCCTCCTTGATCTCATGGTAGATCTACTCTTGTACTACCCATATCATCAATATTAATCAAGAAGGAGTAGGGTTTTACCTCCATCGAGAGGGCCCGAACCTGGGTAAAACAAAGTGTTCCCTGCCTCCTGTTACCATCCGGCCTAGACGCACAGTTCGGGACCCCCTACCCGAGATCTGCCGGTTTTGACACCGACATTGGTGCTTTCATTGAGAGTTCCTCTGTGCCGTCACAATCAGAAAGGTTGCCTTCTCCCGTCTTCAAAGACGGCGCCATCGCTAAGGGAGCTTTGGCTGTCAGCCAGACCCTCCGGCTAGGTGGTTTCCTCATGACCGCCTGTTCGGCTGTTGCGCCGACGGTGACCTCTCGGGTCATCAAAAGCAACCTACACGTCAGCTCGGAGCTCATCGAGCAGTTAGATCCAATGAAGCTCTCTTCCGTAAACGAGCTCTTGGATCGCATCGCCGCCCTGGGGGTCGCTACAGATTACGACTAGGTTGGGCTTAAACCCGATCTAAGAGAAATTAACTCTCCCCAAGTCACCCACCACGTTGCCGTGGTAGAGGCGCAGTGCGGCGACCCTTCATCTATTTTAAGGACTAGTTACGTCCGAAGTCCCGATCCCTCCAAGCCGGATACCCGCGGAGGGGAGGATGTAACTCAAGACCTGAGCTTAGGATCAGGCAACGGGCCGGATTCGTTGGATAACGTCCAGGAATCCGAACTTCAGAGTTCGGAAACTCTTCGGCCTCCGAATCTTGGATTGGGTGAGGTTTCAGATTCAACGACACCCGCCCACCCGAACATAAGCGATCTCTCCCAAGTCAGGCAGAGGCCCGACGAAACAGTACATCATTACTGGGCCAGATTCCTCCTGGTTATGAACAGGATAAATGATTGCCGCGAGGGAGACGCAATATCAATCTTCTGCAGTAATTGCACGGACGAGGGAATCCTTAACGCCATAAGTCGTCGTGATATTACACGCTTTGCTGACTTGGCGTCCATAGTACAAAAGTACTGTGCGATGGAAAGTGCCTGGAAAACCGAAATAAAATTTTGGGATAATCCGGCCTTGAATAGTAATCCCGTCCGAACTAAGAGGGTGCATCATCATAAGACACCCGGGATAAATAGCAAAAAGCCAAAACCCTTTACAGGGCATGGAACCGTACTGGAAAGGTGGCTTGATGGACCCTATAGAATTCACATTACAGAGGACGCCACACCAACTCACAGCCTTAGAGCATGTTGGATACTCCGGCAGGTAGCCAAAATTGGCAAGGACCTTTTAAATCGGGAGGCCGTAGAAAGCCAACCCGAGGACACCAGTACCGTTCTCACAATCTTCGAGACTTTCGCATCAAACACTATGCGAAAAAGAACACTCCGCAACCTCGCCGAAGTCTATCAAGTTGCAACAATAAATCCATGGAGCGACACTGCCATTACCTTCAACGCAAGTGATGAACCTAGATTCCGAACAGCCCGAGCACCAGCCGCATTGGTCCTCAGTCCCATAGTGGACGACTTTCGCCTCACCAAGGTGCTCATGGATGGAGGCAGCGGACTGAACCTCATTTATGAGGAGACCCTTCAAAAAATGGAAATAGACTGGAACCGCGTCGAGCGAAGCAGCACAACCTTTAGAGGAATAATCCCCAGTCGGGAAGCGTGCTGCACAGGAAAAATCACACTAGATGTGGTCTTCGGCACGCCGGATAATTACAGGTCCGAAGAAGTCATGTTTCAGGTGGCCCCGTTTAAGAGCGGACATCACGCCTTACTAGGACGGGAAGCATTCACAATCTTCCAAGCGATACCCCATTACGGGTACATGAAGCTTAAGATGCCCGGGCCGAATGGAATTATCACTCTAGCTAGTGATCCGGACATAGCACTCAGCGCCGAAAACAAGACGGCCGCATTAGCCCTTGAGGCACTATCCGAAGCCTTAGCGGCCGAGGAACTGACTGCGCTGCGCTCCACGGTTAACATGGATGATGTGATACTCGACAAAAGATCCAAATCCACATCCTTCAAGCCAGCTGACGAAATAGTCAAATCCTAGGTCCATCCAATGGACCCCAATAAAACAGCTTCCATCGGGACACGACTGAACCCCGACGTAGACGCCGCACTGCGAGAGTTCCTACGAGAGAATTGGGACATTTTCGCCTGGCACCCTTTAGACATGCCAGGGATCCCACGCAGGCTGGCCGAACACAGCTTAAATATCCTAAAAGGATTCAAACCTGTCAAACAAGCCCTTCGGTGTTTTTCCGAACCCAAGAGACAGGCTATGGGAGAAGAGCTAGCCAAGCTATTGGAGGCCGGATTCATTAGAGACATAAAACATCCAGACTGGCTAGCAAACCTGGTGATGGTACCAAAGAAGGACAAATCCTGGTGCCTGTGTGTCGACTTTAAAGACCTTAACAAGGCTTGCCCAAAGGATCCCTTCCCCCTCCCCGGTATCGATCAAATTATCGATGCCACCGCAGGACACGACTCGTTGTGTTTCCTCGACGCATACTTTGGTTACCATCAAATCAAGATGGCAGAATTAGACCAAGCTGCAACAACATTCATCAGACCATACGGCCCATTCTGCTTCAACACAATGCCCTTCAGGCTAAAAACGCCGGCGCAACATATCAGCGCATGATCCAGACATGTCTGGCAAATCAGATCGGCAAAACAGTGGAGGCATATGTGGATGATGTGGTCATCAAATCAAGACATGTCGAATCTCTAGTAGACGACTTGAGGCTCACATTCAATAACCTCCGAAAATACGACATCAAGCTCAACGCGGAAAAATGCGTCTTCGGCGTTCCAGCCGGAAAGCTCTTAGGCTTCATTGTATCCGGTAGAGGAATTGAAGCAAATCCACCCAAGATCCGAGCTTTGTCACAATTGGATATCCCAAAGGACCTCAAACAAATACAAAAATTAACTGGATGCGTGGCGGCTCTAAGCCACTTCATCTCCCGCTTGGGAGAAAAGGCACTGCCCTTTATCGCCTACTCCGACGCACCGAACACTTCGAGTGGACGGATGCCGCCACAGCCGGACTCGATGAAATAAAAGCCATATTGGCAACAAACCCAGTCCTGGGCGCGCCTAACACCGACGAACCAATGCTATTGTACATTGCAGCAACACATCAAGTTGTCAGCGCAGTGCTCGTTGTTGAGCGGGAAACGGACGGACACAAATTCCCCCTTCAAAGGCCGGTCTACTATGTGTCCACTGTCCTCACTCCATGCAAATCACGGTACCCGCATTATCAACAAATTGCATACGCGATATTCATGGCATCCTGAAAGCTACGACACTACTTTCAAGAGTGTTCCATAACATTAGCCTCGGAAGTACCACTTAACGATATTATCAACAACCGTGATGCAACGGGCCGGATCGCAAAATGGGCCATCGAGCTCCTCCCGTTCGATATAACCTATAAGCCACGGCGAGCTATCAAATTGCAAGTTTTGGCCGACTTCGTCGCAGAATGAACGGAGGCCGAACTCCCTAAAGAGTACGGCACATACTCAAACTGGATCATGCATTTCGACGGCTCCAAAATGTTGGCCGGACTGGGGGCTGGTGTCGTTTTGACGTCCCCCACAGGAGACACAACCAGTATGTACTCCAAATTATGTACATGGACTCCAACAACGCAGCCGAATACGAGGCCCTTCTACATGGCCTCCGGATGGCAGTATCCATGGGCATTCAACGCCTAGAGGTACGCGGGGATTCAAACCTCGCGATATCCCAAATAAATGGCGACTTCGACGCCAAGGACCCAAAAATGGCAGCTTACCACAACGCCGTCCTAAAAATGTCAGCTCGGTTCGAAGGGCTGGAGTTTCACCATATAGCCCGAGAAAACAATCAAGCAGCGGACGTCCTGGCACGCATGGGAGCAAAACGCGATGCAGTCCCCCCAACATCTTTTTGGAAAGATTGTTCAAGCCATCTGTAGCATGGGAGGGGGAACCCGCAAATAACAGCCTGGACCCAGCCGCACCACTCGACGCCGAACAATCTGACACAATTGAAGGCTCTGCCAATGAAATTACACCTTCAGCCCATGTAATAATGGCGGTCATCGCCCCGTGGACAGAACCATTCCTAGCCTACCTTACTAGGCAGGAACTCCCGGAGGATCAAAACGAGGCTCGCTGCATAGTGTGGCGATCTAAAGCCTACAGAGTCCATGAGGGAGAGCTTTATAAGAAAAGCACTACCGGAGTCCTTCAAAGGTGCATCTCCGAAGAGGAAGGGCGGAACCTTCTGGCTGAAATTCATGCCAGACTCGGTGGTCACCACGCCGCTGCTCGGTCCCTTGTTAGCAAGGCTTTCCGTACAGGCTTTTATTGGCCTACGGCCCGGGCAGACGCTCAGGACTTAGTCCAATGATGCGCTGGTTGCCAACTTTTTGCCAACCAAAGCCATATGCCACCCACCGCACTCCAAACTATACCAATCACCTGGCCTTTTGCGGTCTCGGGGCTTGACATGGTCGGACCCCTTAAAGGCGGGACCGATAGAAAGAAATACTTACTGTTCATGGTGGATAAATTCACCAAATGGATAGAAGCCAAGCCTGTTAAAATGCCGAATCCGGACCTGTGATAAACTTCATATCCGGGGTTGTACATCGTTATGGCGTCCCCCACAGCATCATAACCGATAACGGTACAAACATTACCGCAGACGAGGTAAAACTCTCATGCAAAAAACATGGGCATCAAGCTCGATTATGCTTCCGTCTATCACCCACAAACCAACGGCTAGGTCGAACGTGCAAATGGTCTTATTATGAGCGGCATCAAACCCAGATTAGTGCGGTCCCTTAAGGAATCTAGTACGCACTGGGTAGAGGAGCTCGACTCCGTACTCTGGGGGTTGCGGACCACGCCAAATCGCACCACCGGATACACACCATTTTTCATGGTGTACGGCGCAGAGACAGTTATGCCCTGTGACATAATTCATGACTCACCTAGAGTGCGCATGTACGAAGAAAGAGAAGCCGAGCTCGATCGGCAGGACAACTTGGATGCCTTGGAGGAGGAGCGTGACGTGGCAAAAGCCCGTTCCGCATTTTATCAACAGCAGGGCCGAAGATATCAAAGCAGAGAAGTACGGGCCAAAAAATTATAATGTTGGCGAACTAGTTCTACGCCTGCCGGATAAGAAAAAGGACAAACTCAAGCCCAAGTGGGAAGGTCCATTCATAATCGACCAAGTCCTGACTGGCGGGGCGTACCGCCTGCGAGATGCGTCGGATAATCGACTCGAGCCGAACCCATGGAACGCCACCCGTCTCCGAAGATTCTATGCCTAGCGCCGGACTCTGTGTTCGTCTCCTTCCTTTGTCCATTTTTTTTGCATTTTTTGTCTTACATTTCTCTCCTTCCCCTCTTTTCTCTTATAGCCCTTAAAGGCTTATCTAGTAACGCGCCACTCGCGCTCATTAAACCTGGGGGCTTCTTTAACAGAAGCTTATTTATACGGGCTTCATGCCCAACACATGCGTCAAACTTCCGCATGTACCTTTTTCTTCACCATTATATGCATCGATATGACTTAAGTTTTGGCCAAGCTGGGTTGCGTGGCTCCTGTGCTTACCCCTATGTTCCCGATTGTTCAGCTAGGCGGTAAAGGGAGCACCTCTGCGATTGTTACTGCCGGGTCAGCCGGATGTGTACCTCAGACTGGGTGAAGCCGAAAGCTAGCATTCTTAAGGGAATATTCGGTCGGTGAGATAAAAGATGATCTTTTTACCCATTTTATGCGCCCCCAGATGCTTTTTTCTGCGTCTTTTTACGTAGTCCGGACATGCACTTTAGGTCATGCCTCCCAGCGAAAGGAACCCCTAACGGAACTATTCTCTCTGGAAGATGTTTCTTACTAACCATGTAATATAACATAACTAGTTGGGCACTTGTCTAATAAAGCACTAATGACCCCTACGCCTGGTCTCCACGCATACCACGGTTCTTATACAACCGCTATGGTATTCGGACACACTCCGGACCGTCAGGCCCCGAGGTTGAAGCGAAAAGGTCGGCAATGACAAACAATCTACAATCCGGCTAGAAGGCACTACACATGTCAATTCAAAATTACATAGTCATTTTGACTGATTGTATTCCTCTTCTATACCATCTAACAGGCTGTCTAATTTACAGTCCTGCTGGGAATACTTCGCGGCCAACTCTACTTGGCCATATACTAAGCTCACAGGGATCTCTTTCCCGTTAGGCCCCACTGGTCCGACCTCGGCCATGTGGTTCGGTTCAGACTTCGTAAAATGGGTCTTCACCATGGCCCAGGCTTCCCTAGTGCCTTGTCAGCAGGCCGATATCTTCCACAACCGGAAGCGCCGCCGAGCTCCCTTCAGCTTCTCCGCAAGCTCTCCAAGGCCCTCGGGCATGGAGTGGGCAGGCCATAAGGCTTGGGCAACACCTCGCATCGCCTACCGAATTCGCTCATGCAGTTGCATGAGTTCGGGAAGAAGGTCACCCGTAGAACCGGGCATCTCCTCTATAGGACGACTTGTGAGCATACCTACAGACTTTACTCTGTTAGTCGACTTCCTCGCCGAACTCTTTTTTCAAAGTTCGTTCAAGCACTTACTAAAAATGCCGCGTCGAAGCCGCTGATTCTCCTTCGTGGAGTCCAACAGCTGGCCACGAACATCTTTAAGTTCGACATCCAGCTTGGTGTTGGCATCCTGAAGATCATTCTTCTCTCGTCCCACCCTCGTCAACATACTCTCACTGGCCTTTAGCTGGCGTAAGAGTTGTTGCTTGTCCGGATCAAGTCCGGCGCCATCTGCAATTAGATTTGTCAGATTTGCACCCACACCGCACAATACTAGTCTTTCGAAGTGTATTTTACCTGAGGGGGTCTCTTGGGTTCCCCTGTTGCAGCTAGTGCGGCCTCTAGTTGGGCCTTGCACTTTTCCAGCTCTTGGGACAGTACAGTATTCTTCTCTGTAAGAGCCTGCATATTAAATGATCCTTAAATCAGTTGCTCTAACTGTTTCAAGTCTCGGGGGCTACTGGCATATATATATAATTAAACCAAAATTTTCTTACCCGTATGTCTTTCACATACTGCTCCATGGCTCTGGCTAAACCATTTTGAGCGGCACGGAGGTACGCATCTCCCGAATTAAAGGCATCTAAAGCCTCTTGGGAGAAACAAGCGTCGCGTAGAGTTGTCCGGCGACGCCTGTGGTTCATGGCACTCTCCACTTCTGAATTTGTGGCGGACAGCCTGTCCACATCCTCTGTCGGAGGAGCGTCCGGTGCGCGCCTTGTACTCGCCTCCGCTTCCTGGCCAGACGTTGGAGCCTGGCTGGTGGAGGCGCAATTGGCAACCTCTCCGGATGTAGTCCGGCGAGGTCTCTTCGTCCTGAAGACAGCCCGAACGTTAATATGCCCTGACCGAATAACTCCAGGGAAACAGAGGGTGCACTATACCTTTGCGCCGGAATTTTAGTCCGGACTTCATTCCTTTTTGCCCTACAGGGCTCTACGGCTCCTCGTTGGCTAGCCGCCGTAGGTTCGGCCTCCTGCCTCGGAAATCTCCCCCTACAAAACACGGTTGTCGTCAGAAACACCGAAATATGTGGGAGTGGAATCCCTCTCAAGGGAATGAGACTCCGGTTTCCGTCACCAGGGAGGCCGGGATTAACCCTGGGTAATCAGCCGTGATGGCTACCAAGGTATTGTCCTTGCTTAGCTGATAGAACACCCCGTCGATAAGCTCCACCGATATGTCCGGATCCTCTTCGGAGTCCGGATCAAGGGACCGTTCTGGGACCTCAGGCTGTGGAGGGCGGCTGCTTATATTCTTTACCTCCTGTCGCAGTTCCTGCATTGAAGTCGTTAGACTACCTATCTAACCACGGGAGTATAAAACAAACGGGCAAGCGCAATTGTTCACTTACCCAACTTGGAGGATCATTCATACTGAATCCGGCCCGCGGATTGACGCGGAGGAATTCCTCCTTTTCTCCCTTGTACAAAGAGGATAAGATCTTTTCTAGAGCGGCGGCCGAATCCGGCCCTTTACGACCGTAACGGGTGGCGTCATCCTCCCCGTTGAATTCCCACATTGGGTGGCCTCTATATTGAAGCGGCTGCACCCCCCGCATAATGCATGCGGCCATGACTCCAATCATGGTTAGTCCGGAATGAGCCAACAGTCTTATCCGGCCCATCAGGTAAAGGACGTCTCTGTCGCTTTCTCTCTGAGAGCTCCGCGCACGCCAGCTCAAGCGTTTCTTCAATGGAGCACTGTTGAACTCAGGGAGACCTGCCCGGATAGGGTCCGGTAGCGGGACGTCATCTATATAAAACCATTCCGAAGGCCAGTTCTCAGACGCTTCCTTTGGGGTTCCAGATAGGTATCTGGTCCCGGTGATGCGCCATACTTCGGCTCCGCCCACTTGGTATATGGACCCCTTTTGAGAACGGGGCACCAGGCAGAATAACTTCTTCCACAGTGCGAAATGAGCCTCAACGCCTAAAAATAGCTCGCAAAGGGCGACGAAACCCGCAATATGCAATACGGAGGCGGGCGTGAGATTGTGCAATTGGAGGCCGTAAAACTCCAGAAGCCCGCGGAGAAATGGATGAATTGGAAATCCTAGTCCCCTTAGCAGATAGGGGACGAGGCACACCCGCTCTCCTTTAGAAGGATTGGGGGTGCTCTCCGCTTGTTTTCCGCCATTATAGGTGGCGAGACCGGCTCGGACCGGGGCCATGTATGCCTGAGGGAGAAATCCCTTGGCCTGAAGCGATGCTAACTCGCTATGCGGGATGGTGCAACTCTCCCAGTCCCCGGGTTTGGGACCGGAGGGGCGAGGGGAGGAGCTGCGACGGCTGGTCATGTTGGAATAGACCTTTGCTGGAAGCGCTCTGATGATCACTCGCGGAAAGGAGAAGATGTGGTTTGGATCTAAATCCCCATCCCGTTAAATAGGCGGCTCATTTATACGGCTAGGAGTGTGAATGTAAAAACGCCTCGGCTTTTCGCATTTGTTTTACACGTGGAAGACGGCCATTATTGGGTATGGAAGCCGAGGAGCACTACATTACAAGAATTGGACATTATTCCTACAGGTACACAAGATTTGGAGAAGAACCCGCCTTGCAATGCCGAACAATTTGCGCGCCGGACTCGTCGTCATTGAAGCCTGGTTCGGGGGCTACTGAGGGAGTCCTGGATTAGGGGGTGTTCGGGTAGCCGGACTATACCTCCAGCCGGACTCCTGGACTATGAAGATACAAGGTTGAAGACTTCGTCCTGTGTCCGGATGGGACTTTCCTTGGCGTGGAAGGCAAGCTTGGCGATGCGGATATTCAAGATCTCCTACCATTGTAACCAACTCTGTGTAACCCTAACCCTATCCAGTGTCTATATAAACCGGAGGGTTGTAGTCCGTAGGACAGAATCAACTCCATACACAACAATCATACCATAGGCTAGCTTCTAGGGTTTAGCCTCCTTGATCTCGTGGTAGATCTACTCTTGTACTACCCATATCATCAATATTAATCAAGCAGGAGTAGGGTTTTACCTCCATCGAGAGGGCCCGAACCTGGGTAAAATAAAGTGTTCCCTGCCTCCTGTTACCATCCGGCCTAGACGCACAGTTCGGGACTCCCTACCCGAGATCTGCCGGTTTTGACACCGACACACGCCGAGCGCTCGACGACTTCAATTCGGGGCACAGCGTCGGCAAGTCGCTTCATTGGCTGAAGTAATGATACGTCTCCAACGTATCTACTTTTCCAAACACTTTTGCCCTTGTTTTGGACTCTAACTTGCATGATTTGAATGGAACTAACCCGGACTAACGCTATTTTCAGCAGAATTACCATGGTGTTATTTATGTGCAGGAGCAAACGTTCTCGGAATGACCTGAAACTTCACGGAGACACTTTTCAGAAAATAAGAAAAATACCTGCCAAAGATGAAGGCCAGGGGGGCCACCACCTTGCCACGAGGGTGGGGGGCGCGCCCCTTACCTCGTGGGCCCCCTGGTGCCTCTCCGACTCCAACTCCACGTCCATATATTGAGATTTGGGGGGGGGGGGGGAAATCAGAGAGAAGAAATCATCGCGTTTTACGATACAGAGCCGCCGCCAAGCCCTAAAACCTCTTGGGAGGGTTGATCTGGAGTCCGTTCGGGGCTCCGGAGAGGGGAATCCGTCGCCATCATCATCATCAACCATCCTCCATCACCAATTTCATGATGCTCACCGCCGTGCGTGAGTAATTCCATCGTAGGCTTGCTAGACGGTGATGGGTTGGATGGGATCTATGATGTAATCGAGTTAGTTTTGTTAGGGTTTGATCCCTAGTGTCCACTATGTTCTGAGATTGATGTTGCTATGACTTTGCTATGCTTAATGCTTGTCACTAGGGCCCGAGTGCCATGATTTCAGATCTGAACCTATTATGTTTTCATCAATATATGAGTGTTCTTGATCCTATCTTGCAAGTCTATAGTCACCTATTATGTGTTATGATCCGTTAACCCCGAAGTGGTAATAATCGGGACACTTACCGGTGATGACCGTAGTTTGAGGAGTTCATGTATTCACTATGTGTTAATGCTTTGTTCCGGTTCTCTATTAAAAGGAGGCCTTAATATCCCTTAGTTTCCGTAAGGACCCCACTGCCACGGGAGGGTAGGACAAAATATATCATGCAAGTTCTTTTCCCTAAGCACGTATGACTATATTAGGAATACATGCCTACATTATATCAATGAACTGGAGCTAGTTCTGTGTCACCCTAGGTTATGACTGTTACATGATGAACCGCATCCGGCATAATTCTCCATCACTGATCCATTGCCTACGAGCTTTCCATATATTGTTCTCCGCTTATTTACTTTTCCGTTGCTATTGCTATCATCACTACAAAATACCAAAAACATTACTTTTACTACTGTTACTTTTTGCTATCTTTATCACTACTATCATGTTACTTTGCTACTAAACACTTTGCTGCAGATATTAAGTTTCCAGGTGTGGTTGAATTAACAACTCAGCTGCTAATACTTGAGAGTATTCTTTGGCTCCCCTTGTTTCAAATCAATAAATTTGGGTTGAATACTTTACCCTCGAAAACTGTTGCGACCCCCTATACTTGTGGGTTATCAAGTAACTACTAGGAATGGGTTCGGTTGGCCAGAGCCGGACTGTGACGTTCTCCATGGCCAAACCGGACATCCTATGCAGCTCCACCAGCTGCATCATCTGGTTGTTCAGCAGCGCCGGATGCTCTAGCGCCAGGTACTGTGACCAGAAGAGCTTCTCCGTGGTGTTCCCCTCTTGGGCCCGGAAGAATTGTGCGGCGTCGGCCGCACTCCTCGAAAGATCCGCAAAGCCGTCTGGAGAACTCCATAGTCGAGTGAGCAAGGCATATTTTTTACTGCTAAATTTACTCTGCAAAAGAAAGGGCTTACTAGCCGCTATTTGTTCGGCCTGCTTGATCTCCTCGCGAGCTGCCCGGGACTCGGTCCGCACCTCCATGGCCCCTGGAGAGCCTTGGCAAGATCGGCCGTTGGGCCTTATTCTTCTCTTCCAAGGTCTCGCACTTGCCGGTTGCGTCCTTGAGCTCTTGCTCTACTTCGATCACCCGCTCCTCATATCGGCGGCGGGCGACCTGCTCGGCCTTTAAATCCGCGGCCGCTTTGTCAGCGGCCGCTTGGCTCACCCGTGCCTACTCCTTGGCTTGGGCAAGGGCGCTCTTCAGGGTCTCGACCTCAGCCACACTACCTGCAATAACGATCAGGGCAACACAGGAGCTTAGACTCTGCATTGGCATATTACCTCAGGTGTGTAATTTTTTTTCAAAACATAGCTTGCGCCTCGTCGAACCGCTTGTTAATGCGGACGATATCATCATTGGCTAGATGCAGCTTCTGCTTGAGTTTGGAAACCTCAGCAGCCTGGGCGGTCGCCGCCAAGAGGGAAGCCTGTTTACCAATAGACCAATACGTTACCTCCTGCGATTATTATTTGATCCTCTGTTCGGCCATTTCTTAAAAAACCGAACAGAGTCTCAGGGGTTACTATCTATACACAAGCATATTTTTTATATGAAAAGCGGCTAAGAAAATTACATCGCATACCTCGAAGCCTGTTAGCAGGCTGGTGAAGGCTTCGTTCAGTCTGCTCTTGGCGGACTGAACCTTCTCAACCACCATACCCATCGGGGTGCGGTGCTCCTCCATGATGAAAGCACATTGCAGTGCCTCCATCAGAGTGTTTGGCACCTCCAGATTAGTGGAGGTTGCCGCCAGAGTTGGCGCTCCCCCCTCCTTTGAAGGGGGTTGTGTTGGGTAACGTAGCAATAATTCAAAAAATTCCTACGTGTCACCAAGATCAATCTAGGATATGCTAGCAACGAGAGAGAGGGAGTGCATCTTCATACCCTTGAAGATCGCTAAGCGGAAGCATTGCAAGAACGCAGTTGGTGGAGTCGTACTCGCAGCGATTCAGATCGCAGTAGATTCCGATCTAAGCGCCGAACAACAGCGCCTTCGCGTTCAACACATGTACAGCCCGGGGATGTCTCCTCCTTCTTGATACAACAAGGGGAGAGGAGAAGTTGAGGGAGAACTCCGACAACACGACGCCGTGGTGGTGATGAAGCTCGTGGTTCTCCGGCAGGGCTTCGCCTAGCGTGACGGAGGAAGAGGAGGTGTTGGAGAGGGGGAGGGCTGCGCCAGGGGAAGGGTATGGCAGCCCTCACACGCCCACTATTTATAGGGAAAGGGGAGAGGGGGCCGCCCCCAGATCCCATCTACAAGGGGGGGGGGGTGGGTGACGGTGTCCTGGACTAGGGGTACTCACTACGCCGTCTCCCGATCAGTTAGATTGGGCCGAGGACCCCACTGCCGCATACTCGTGGGCCAGTTCGGACAACCCCTGCCGCATACAAGGAAGACTCCACAAGACTTGGCGCCCAAGACAAGGACTCTCCTAAACCCTAGGCCTCCGGTGTCTTATATAAACCGAGGCCGGACTAGTCAATAGACGATCTTATATTCATTAGATCAGTCTCATGGTAGACATATGTACTCTGTACTACATCCATATAAATACAATCAAAAGCAGGACGTAGGGTTTTACCTCCATCAAAAGGGCCCGAACCTCAGTAAAATCCTGTGTTCATGTTACCATCGCTCCAAGACGCCTAGCTTAGGACCCCTACTACAAAATACACCGGATATTGAATCGACATTGGTGCTTTTATTGAGAGCCTGCTAGGTTATCGCCACAGATCGGTGGGATGATCAGGTGATATTTTTTCAATTAAATCTGTTTCAAGCAAATTATCCCTTTTACAGATTACTTCTACTGCTATGTACTAGTTTATTCGCAGAACAGTTCGAATCTCGTTGTAGAATGGGATTTGATGGAATATTTTAATGGCATACGGGATATGGACAGTGCCAAAACATCGAGTTGTCGGGACCACTGCGGCTCCATGATCCTGCATCCGGACACAATACGGCAGCAAATCCGGTCTCCAATGACCGTGCCACCCAGGAAGTTTTTCCCCCTCTTTAAATCAAGTGCTAAGGCGTGAGCCATTACTTCCTGCTAAATATGCTTAGAGCACGCACTCCCGTACCGTGCAAGTAGTACTAATCTTGGACGTGGTCTCCAAGGAGCGGTTGGGGAACGATGCTGCTGGTTTTTTATTGCTCGACACCGGAAACTTTTTTCACAGCGCAACCATCATCAGACAACCGTCGTCATCCCGTGGACTCCTATTCGTGTCGAAGTTGATCGTCGTGTTTTGATGGGATGTCGACTAACAGCACAGTCGTACATGTGCTTTTTTCTTTACAAATTATCACTGCTTCTAGCATAATTCTGTTCGCAGATAGGTCGGGCTCCAGGGAAACTATGCAATATTTCGTACGCGGCCCTGATGCTCCCCGCGGATCTCTTACACATTGGCAGGGACGATCCATCTACAGAGTAAAGTGTCTACGGAATACCATCAAGGGAAGCCCTAACCGTGCCAAATTTTAGCACGCTTCTTGACATCTAAAAGATGAATATCACCACTTTTTTCTGGCTATATACTGATCTGTCCAAATTACTAATTAAGCTTTCTTTCCTTGATCATTGTTTTGATCACGTGGTGGCCTAGCTAGCTTCCACTTGACCGGAGAGATAGTGCAGAGCGGTCCATCGATGATAGCTCGGCTCGACGACAGCACACCACAATGACACGTTCCGTATGGATTAGTTTGTCCGTTTGCTTCGGTCTGCTACAGTCATCGCCGCTTGCGAACAGGTTTTATTTTTCCAAATTATTTGGTTAGCACATTAATTATTACACATAGAATATTTTCTGTTGTTGTTTTGTGCTGCATTATTTTTGCGGAGGTATTTTACAGACAATCGTACATGGCGTCAATCTGGCAAGCCTCTCACCATGACCTAGGCCGACCGACCTGTGTTGACATCGCCGCGCCAAAACACCAGCACGCCATCGAGCCAACCTCGGCTCTCAGGCTTTATTTCTCTAATTATTTACTTCGCTCAAATTAATTTTAAGTGGAGGATTTTCTTAAAAAAATTATTATTATTATTATTATTATTATCTCTGGCTCGCACTATTTCATCTGTGCAGGCTATTGACTTAGACCGGGCCGCGCTGTCACCTCCGCGTGCCGACGCCGTCGCCCCACCTTCGTCGACCAAATTGTGTCGTCACTTTGTTGACGTGGGGACTCCGGCGTCGCATTATCGACCTGCTCCGTCAACTTGGTCGGACTAGGAGTTTCGCCTCATCACTTCGGAATGCCGAACTCCTCGCTCGGCCGTGCTATGTCACCACTTCGGAATGCCGAACTCTTCGCTCTTCGCTCCGCCACCTCAGGACCGGCTTGGGGGCTGTGACCTTGTCCTGCCGTAGGGTCGGGCCGTGCATCGACACCGAGCACATTAACCAGCTAAGTCACTCTCATGCTCAAAATTTTAAATTTTAAATTTGTGTTCGGTTCGACCAAGCATTATACTTTTTTTTTCTGCAAAAAGACTGCTTGTGACAAAGTTCCTTGTCAAAACTTTGTTTGTGACGCGCATATTCCAATACCCCGTTTATTTGGGGGATCCCTTGATGGAGTTTTTCCTCTTGCATATGATTATACTTATAGGCTTCGCTCCTTGTTCGTGTATTACGCCACAATATGCACCATATTGACCTAAGCGATTTGCAAGCTGGGTTGCCTCGCTCCTGTATTTACCCCTACATTCCCGATTGTTCGGCTAGGGAGTAAAGGGAGCACCTCTGCGATTGTCACGACCGGGTCATCCGAGCTCTGACCTCAGACTGGGTGAAGCCGAAAGCTAGCGCTCTTATTGTTTTCAATCATGGTCGGCACACAACGGAACTCATGAGTACAAAAAATCTATTGCACAAGTCTCATAGTAATAATGAGCACCGAAGAAAGGTATTGGTGGGGGTACTATTTTCTTCGAAGATGCTTCTTACACTTCGTTAGTAATATAGCGTAAGTTCCCTGAGTGCACTTTGTCTATTACAGCCTTATGGCCTGATTGCCTGGTCATCGGAAACACCGTCGATACTCTCGACAGGTGGAGTACATGACACTTTTCGGTCCTTGACCGAAGAGGGAGAAGCCGACGGTCGGTTAAGACACATTTAAAGTTTGGGTGAACACAGATATGATATAAATACATCGGTACATACAATCATTATACATAAAATTGTTTTACCCAAGTCACTTGGGGGCTCTTAAAATTTATATGAGCTGTTTAATAGTAAATGTGTTTTCTTCTTGGTCGTTGCAAAGTCTTTTTCTACCGCTCCTTTTTCGACTTGAGTGTATGGTCAATAGCCGGATAGCCTGTCTTCTCTCTAAAAGCTGCTCGAGTTTAGTTTGATAAACTGACCTCGGAGAAGTACTCCGCCTTTGGGATAAGGAGCTTGAAGCTGTAGGTTGACCCGCGTGAAGTCTTGAGATTGGATGTGTCATGTTAAAGCGCGACAGAAGCACAATTATTTTTTCCAATTTTTCGATTGGCACCGAACACTTGATCTTGTTCGGACGTCATGTTTTAACTGGCGTTTTTTGGTTTCCAAGCTTTTGGCACTTTTAAACTATTTGTGTGTTTCCAGCACCAGTCTCAAAGTGCACCGCCGGACATCTTTAGAGATTCGGCAAAACATTCTCGGGTATTGCTTTATATGCATCGGTACCGAATTGTGTCTTTAGTCAATAGTTGGGTTGCCCGACTCCTGTGCTTGCCTCCTACGTTCCGCTTTGTTCGGTTAGGTGTGCAAAGGGAGAACCACTGCGATTGTGCTTCCAGCTCACATGGTTAAGCACCTCAGTGGAGAAAGCCGAAAACTGACTGTCACAATAAGCGTAAACTGGTCAGCGATCCGATGACTGTGTTAAATGACGGACCATTCATAACATTGGCCGAAGTGTTTATGTCTTGACCTCGACTGTCGACGAACACTACCGGGGGCTAGTAGCTGGCCTCCCAAACTAAATCCTCAATATTTTGCTCTTACATTAGAGCTGAGGTTTCATGATCATGCTTAGCATGACAACCCAAAGAAAGGAACCGATAGCGGGACTATTTTCTTTGGAAGACATTTCTTATATTAAACAGTAATACAACATATCTCTTTGCGTACCTTTGTTTATAAAACCGTATGGCCGGATTGCCTTGTTTGTCGTAAATCTTTGCCCTTGTAAAGGCTTTATAAAGTAGGACAAACACTCCTCGGCTACTGGCCAAGGAGGTGGAAGCCGATGGTCGGTCAACAAAGTTTTGTACAATGCGGATCTGAGCATTGATGATGAAAAGTATTTGGATACATAGAATCATTACACATAATTTGTGATTTTACTTTGGATATCAATCCGAAATTTGGCCTCTCGTGCCCGCATTAAGGCTCGGGGGCTACTAGACTTCGGGCTTATTATTTACAAATATTAAAAGGGCACATCGATCCCCTGATCTGGTGTTGCCACCCGACTAGTGTCTCGGGGGCTACTGCATTGGCAATCCAATGCAGAAAATTTAAAGTGCAATATAGTTTTCGAGGAGATTATTATCCTCAGGTTGGTCAGCCGCACCCAACCTGAGTCTCGAGGACTTTGCACACCACGTTTCTATTCCTAAGTATGCTGCCGAGCTGGGAATTCATCCTCAGGCTGATTTTATGAATCGACCTGAGTCTCAGGGGCTACTAGGGTCAGCGGTTTGTTTTTCCTCCAGGTGCATCCCGGATATTAGGCCAACACGCACCTTGAGGGCTACTGGCTATACATCTCGGCAGAGATTACATTGCACAATTCGGAATTAAATTCATAAAAATCAGCCCATGGACGAGGTGGTGTACTACCTCGGATACAGTCCGGCGTTGGTGCTCGACTACAATAGACACCCCGGAAGAAGTCCGGTATAAAGCTCGGACGCCAGTGGTTGGCTCTGTAGAGGGCATTTCTGGCATTAAGCTCGGCTAAACTCCTGTGACTTTTTTGAGCCAGGGTGATCTATGACACCTCGGATATAGTCCGGCGTTGGAGCTCGGATACTCTCCGGTGTTGGAGTTTGGATTCAGACCGGCGTTGGAGCTCGGATACAGTCTGGCGTCGGTGCTTGGCTGCAAAAGATACCTCAACTGCTGTCCGGCGTTGGAGCTCGGATGCAAGAGGACACCGCCGCACGGGGACAACTTCAAACCTGAGGTGGGCGTGAAAATAACAAGGCATTGATAAAGGCCGGAAACTTAAAGGGGCTCCTCGGATACCCGATGTGTAAACTCTTCGGATGCACTTTGGCGATCCTCAAGATCGAAGATGGGAAGATTTGTTGAACCAGTTTTCAAGACCGACGACCGAAGATGAAGAACAGTTCGGAAGAATCGAGGAGCGTCCCCAACTTGAAGACCGGTTCAGGGGGCTACTGACGGTGTCCTGGACTAGGGGGTACTCACCACGTCGTCTCCCGATCAGTTAGATTGGGCCGAGGACCCCATGGCCGCATACTCGTGGGCCAGTTCGGACAACCCCTGCCGCATACAAGGAAGACTCCACAAGACTTTGCGCCCAAGACAAGGACTCTCCTAAACCCTAGGCCTCCAGTGTTATATAAATGGAGGCTGGGGTAGTCAATAGACAATCTCATATTCATTAGATCAGTCTCGTGGTAGACATATGTACTCTGTACTACACCCATATAAATACAATCAAAAGCAGGACGTAGGGTTTTACCTCCATCAAGAGGGCCCGAACGCCTAGTCCATGTTACCATCGCTCCAAGACGCCTAGCTTAGGACCCCTACTATGAGATACACCGGATATTGAACCGACAGGGGGGGCGGCCAAGGGGGGACTTGCCCCCCAAGTCAGGTGGGCGGCGCCCCACCCCCTAGGGTTTCTAACCCTAGGCGCCTAGGGCCCCTTGGGGGGGCACACCAGCCCACTAGGGGCTGGTTCCCTCCCTTGTTCAGCCCACTGGGCCCACCGGGGCAGGTGGCCCCACCCGGTGGACCCCCGGACACCTTCCGGTGGTCCCAGTACAATATCGATAACCCCCGAAATCATTCTGGCGACTGAAACAAGACTTCCCATATATAATTCTTCACCTCCGGACTATTCCGGAACTCCTCGTGATGTCCGAGATCGCATCCGAGACTCTGAACAACCTCCGGAACCACATACTATTTCCCATAACAACTCTAGTGTCACCGAACCTTAAGTGTGTAGACCCTACGGGTTCGGGAACCATGCAGGCATGACCGAGACATCTCTGGCCAATAACCAACAGCGGGATCTGGATACCCATGTTGGCTCCCACATGTTTGATACGTCTTCGTCGTATCTACTTTTCCAAACACTTTTGCCCTTGTTTTGGACTCTAACTTGCATGATTTGAATGGAACTAACCCGGACTGACGCTGTTTTTAGCAGAATTGCCATGGTGTTATTTTTGTGCAGAAATAAAAGTTCTTGGAATGACCTGAAAATCAACGGAGAGTATTTTTGGAATATGTAAAAAATACTGGCGAAAAAATTCACGTCAGGGGCCCTACACCTTGTCCACGAGGGTGGGGGCGCGCCCCCTGCCTCGTGGCCCCCCTGACGCTCCACCGACATCCATCTTGACTCCATATATTCACTTTTGGGGAGAGAAAAGTCAAGGAGAAGGATACATCATGTTTTACGATACGGAGCCACCGCCAAGCCCTAATCTCTCACGGGAGGGCTGATATGGAGTCCGTTCGGGGCTCTAGAGAGGGGAATCCATCGCCATCGCCATCATTAACCTTCCTCCATCACCAATTTAATGATGCTCACCGCCGTGCGTGAGTAATTCCATCGTAGGCTTGCTAGATGGTGATGGGTTGGATGAGATTTATCATGTAACCGAGTTAGTTTTGTTAGGGTTTGATCCTTAGTATCCACTATGTTCTGAGATTGATGTTGCTACGACTTTGCTATGCTTAATGCTTGTCACTAGGGCCCGAGTGCCATGATTTCAGATCTGAACCTATTATGTTTTCATGAATATATGTGAGTTCTTGATCATATCTTGCAAGTCTATAGTCACCTATTATATGTTATGATCCGTTAACCCCGAAGTGAGAATAATCGGGATACTTACCGGTGATGACCATAGTTTGAGGAGTTCATGTATTCACTATGTGTTAATGCTTTGGTCCGGTACTCTATTAAAAGGAGGCCTTAATATCCCTTAGTTTCCAATAGGACCCCGCTGCCACGGGAGGGTAGGACAAAAGATGTCATGCAAGTTCTTTTCCATAAGCACGTATGACTATATCCGGAATACATGCCTACATTACATTGATGAACTGGAGCTAGTTCTGTGTCACCCTATGTTATAACTATTGCATGAGGAATAACATCCAACATAATTATCCATCACCGATCCAATGCCTACGAGCTTTTCATACATTGTTCTTTGCTTATTTACTTTTCGGTTGCTACTGTTACAATCACTATAAAACTAAAAATATTACTTTTGCCACCGTTACCACTACTATCATATTGCTTTGCTACTAAATACTTTGCTGCAGATATTAAGTTTCTAGGTGTGGTTGGATTGACAACTCACCTGCTAATACTTGAGAATATTCTTTGGCTCCCCTTGTGTCGAATCAATAAATTTGGGTTGAATACTCTACCCTTGAAAAATGTTGCGATCCCCTATACTTGTCGGTTATCAAGACTATTTTCTGTTGCCGTTGCCGGAGAGCATAGCTCTATTCTATGAGTCACTTGGGATTTATATTTGCTGATCACTACGAAGAACTTGAAAGATCAAAGAACCAAGATTTTTCCCTCAACTACGAGGGGAGGTAAGGAACTACCATCTTGCTCTGCACTTGATTCACATTCTGTTTCAAGTAAACTTGCGACACCCACTCCTACTATTCATTCTCATATGTCGCATGTTATTGATGATGCCACTTCTGCTTTGCATGATACTTATGATGAAACTACTTCTATGCTTGATAATATTGTGCGACAAGGTGAATTTCTTGATGAACAACTTACTAGGGTTAGAGAGAATGAAATTGTTGAAACTGATAATATTGATGAAAGTGATGATGAAGATTCTCCCCCTAGATATGAATTGCCTGTTGTGCCTGAGGGTTATGTTATGGATGAAGAAACTGCTAGAGATTTCTTAGCTTGCAATGATATATCTGATCTTAAGAAATTATTAGCTAAGCTTAAAGAAAAGTCTTTGAAAGCTAGAACGAAATATGACCCTGCTTTTGCTACTTCACCTATCTTTATTACTGATAAGGATTATGATTTCTCTGTCGATCCTGAGTTGATTACTTTGGTTGAATCTGATCCTTTTTATGGCTATGAATCTGAAACTGTTGTGGCACATCTTACTAAATTAAATGGTATAGCCACCCTGTTTACTCACGATGAGAAAACTCGCTATTACTTTATCCTTAAGTTATTGCCATTCTCATTAAAGGGTGATGCTAAAACAAGGTTTAATTATCTTGATCTTGGTTGTGTGCGTAGTCCCCAGGATATGATTTATTACTTCTCCGCTAGATATTTCCCCGCTCATAAAAATCAAGCTGCTTTAAGGGAAATATATAATTTTGTGCAAATTGAAGAAGAGAGTCTCCCACAAGCTTGGGGGACGCTTATCCGATTACTTAATGCTTTGCCTGATCATCCTCTCAAGAAAAATGAAATACTTGATATCTTTTATAATGGACTAACCGATGCTTCCAGAGATTACCTGGATAGTTATGCTGGTTGTGTTTTCAGGGAAAGAACTGTTGATCAAGCTGAATTGCTATTAAATAATATGTTGACTACTAAAATTAATTGGACACTTCCTGAACCAACTCCTAAGCTAACTCCGAAGAAAAGTGGTATTCTATTTCTTAGTCCTGAAGATCTGCAAGAATCAAAGAAATCTATGAAAGAAAAATTTATTAAAGCTGAAGATGTTAAGAATTTACCACCTATTGAAGAAATACATGGTCTTGATAACCCGACACAGGTAGTAAAGGTAAATTCTCTCTATAGATTTTATAAATGTGAAATTCCATTTACTAAGTTTGCTAGCCAATGCTTGGATGAGTTTGATGACTTTATGATTAAACAAGAAAATTTTAATGCTTATGTTGGTAGACAATTGAAATGCAATGCTGATATGCTTGAACACTTGAGTGATTATATGTCTAGAATTAAAGGTGAACTTAAACTTATTAGTAAACATGCTTCTATGGTTACTACTCAAGTAGAACAAGTACTTAAGGCTCAGAATGATTTGCTCAATGAATTAAACAACAAGAAAAATGATAATGCTGTTAGAGTTATGAATAGAGGGGGTAAAATGACTCAGGAACCTTTGTATCTTGAGGGCCACCCTAAGAGAATTGAGAAAGATTCTCATAGAACTAATGTTGATACACCTAGTCCTTCCTAGAGGAAGAAAAAGAAAAATGATAGGACTTTGCATGCTTCTAGTGAACCTGTTGTTGACACACCTGAGAATCCCAATGATATATCTATTTCTGATGCTAAAACACAATCTGGTAATGAACATGAACCTAGTGATAATGTTAATGATGATGTTCATGTTGATACTCAACCTAGCAATGATAATGATGTAGAAATTGAACCTGCTGCTGATCTTGATAACCCACAATCAAAGAATCAACATTATGACAAGAGAGACTTTGTTGCTAGGAAGCACGGTAAAGAAAGAGAACCATGGGTTCAGAAACCCATGCCTTTTCCTCCTAAACCATCCAAGAAAAAGGATGACGAGGATTTTGAGCGCTTTGCTGAAATGATTAGACCTATCATTTGGCGTATGCGTTTGACTGATATGCTTAAAATGAATCCGTATGCTAAGTATATGAAAGATATTTTCACAAATAAAAGAAAGATACCGGAAGCTAAAATTTCCACCATGCTTGCTAATTAGACTTTTAAGGGTGGAATACCAAAGAAACTTGGAGATCCAGGAGTACAAACTATACCATGCTCTATTAAAAGAAACTATGTGAAAACTGCTTTATGTGATCTTGGAGCCAGTGTTAGTGTTATGCCTCTCTCTTTATATAGTAGACTTGATTTGAATAAGTTGACACCCACTGAAATATCTTTGCAAATGGATGATAAATCAACTGCTATACCTGTCGGTATTTGTGAGGATGTGCCTGTTGTGGTTGCAAACGTTACTATTTTAACGGACTTTGTTATTCTTGATATTCCCGAGGACGATAGTATGTCGATTATCCTTGGTAGACCCTTCTTGAATACTGTAGGGGCTGTTATTGATTGCAACAAAGCCAATGTCACTTTTCATATTAATGGTAATGAGCATACGGTACACTTTCCGAGGAAACAACCTCAAGTCCACAATATCAATTCTATTGGAAAAATTTCAACGCCTTACTATTGGAGGTTTTGAATTTCCTCTTCCTACTGTCAAGAAGAAATATGATATTCTTATTGTTGGGGATGTGCATATACCTGTTGAGGTAACCTAGTGTTATTTGAAATTTCTCCGGTTTCATGTTATTCGAAATGAGTTTGTTAACAAGACCTGATCAACCTTGTTAGTGGATTCCTTTTGTTGAGCATGAGATGGATTAAGTTAGAAAACACAACTCTCTGTACCCTCCTTTTACTTTCTGTTATTTATATTAAATAAAGTAAAAACAATATTTTCTATCTGTTTTCTGAATTATCCATGCAATAAAAAAATACCCCGAAAATAAAAGTTCTCCAAATGCCCTGAAAATGAAATATAATTTTTTCTGGAATATTTGAGGATTTTAGGAACTGAGAACATAGCAGGGGGAGAAGCCACGTGCCCACGAGGGTGGAGGGCGCGCCCACCCCCTGTGTGCGCCCCCTGCCTCGTGGACCCCACGTGGGTCCCTTCCACTTATCCTTTCACACACACACACATACACACACACTTCGTCTTGCTCCAGAAAAAATCACTAGCCAGCTCAAACCCGAGTTCTAGCTCATCTTGCTGCCATTTTCGATCTCCTTGCTCAAAGCTCCTCTCACAAAAATGCTTTGGGGGATTGTTCTTTGGTATGTGACTCCTCCAATGGTCCAATTAGTTTTTTATCTAGTGCTTTATTTATTGCAATTTTTTGCTGCTTAGGTGACCCTGTTCTTGAGCTTGCATGTCAAATTTGTGTGGTCAAGAGTAGTTTTAATGCATGATATAGCCTCTATGCATTTGTAGGAGTAGTTGCTATCAATTTTGTTGAGTTTGGTTCATTTTTATTTTAAGTTACTAAAAATTTCAGAAATTTTCAGAAAAAGAGGAAGAGATTTTTGAGGGACTCATCGAGCCGAAGCTCGAAGGATAAGCAAAGTGAAGAGAACAAGAAGCCCAAGTATAATCTCCCTCGTACTGTGGAGGTTCGGCCATGTGAATGGCCTTGTGATGAGTTCTTGAGAGAAGCCGGGATTCATGAAGATTTTTATCATTTGGCTGAGAATGCACGCCTCACCGCCTTCCTCCACGACCAGCGTGAACAGTACCTCTTACTCACCAATATCTTTGTGCAAAATTTTCATTTCCATGATAGGAGATCACCACCTTCGGTGGAATTTTATTTATATGATGAGCATAAGGAGATGTCACTTATAATTTTTGCCGGGTCTGTTTGATACCCTTTGAGGGTAGCATACAGGAACCACATCGTAATGATGTGGAGGGATTTATTGATATGATTGTTGTAGGGGAAACCAGGAAAGTTTCCGATGCGAGAATCACTAGCATACATTTTCTTGTTCTACGTTAATTCGCAATATTTGCTAGTAGATGCTTAATTGGTCGCGGGAACTGTGGAAACCTTAGTGCTCCTGATATTGTTATTTTGCGCCATGCCTTGTTTCATGATACTACTTTCAATTTAGGTGCTATTGTTGCTAAACGGTTAAATCTTGAAAGTGCAACTATCCCTAGGTGGTTTTGGTAATTCATAACAACATATAGCTCATTGAGCTAATGCTATTCCAAGATGATTATTTCAGGAAAGCTCAATAATTGGCATGGCATGGACGTGAAAGTGGAACCCTCAAAATGCTAAGGACAAAGGATTGGCTCAAGCTCAAAAGCTCAAGACTCTTCATTTTATATTTTAGTGATCCAAGATCACATTGAGTCTTTAGGAAAAGCCAATACTATCAAGGAGGGATGAGGTGTTGCTTAATGAGCCTCTTGCTTCATGTGCTTAATGATATGCTCCAAAATCCTCAACTACTTTCCCATATCCACAAATGACCTAAACCCTAAGCCAAACTCGGTCATACCGATTCTATCTATCCGGCGCCACCGAGTTTCATATGTCATAAGCCACTGCCAAACCCTAGCAATTCGGTCCTACCGATAGGGATCGCGGTCTCACCGAGATGGGGTTGCAAACTCCCTGTTTCCCTTTCGTAACTTTTCGGTCTCACCGAAAGAGCGAATCGGTCCCACCGAGATCGCAATGTAAACTCTGTGTTTCCCTTTTGTAACTTTTCGGTCTCACCGAAAGAGCAAATCGGTCCCACCGAGTTCACCTGACCAACTCTCTGGTTAGCTTATTACCAAACTCGGTCTCACCGAGTTTGTGTAATCGGTCTCACCGAGATTACGTTATGCCCAAACCCTAACAGAATCGGTCCTACCGAGTTGCATGTCAGTCCCACCAAAAATCTCTAACGGTCACTAGGTTTACCTTTTCGGTCTGACCGAGTTTATTGATTCGGTCCCACCGAGATTGGTAGATTGTGTGTAACGGTTGGATTTTGTGTGGAGGCTATATATACCCCTCCACCTCTTCTTCATTCGAAGAGAGAGCCATCAGAACACATACACCATTCCAACTCATATGTTCTGAGAGAGAACCACCTACTCATGTGTTGAGACCAAGACATTCCATTCCTACCATATGAATCTTGATCTCTAGCCTTCCCCAAGTTGCTTTCCACTCAAATATTCTTTCCATCAGATCCAAATCCTATGAGAGAGAGAGAGTTGAGTGTTGGGGAGACTATCATTTGAAGCACAAGAGCAAGGAGTTCATCATCAACACACCATTTGTTACATCTTGGAGAGTGGTGTCTCCTAGATTGGCTAGGTGTCACTTGGGAGCCTCCGATAAGATTGTGGAGTTGAACCAAGGAGTTTGTAAGGGCAAGGAGATCGCCTACTTCGTGAATATCTACCGCTAGTGAGGCAAGTCCTTCGTGGGCGATGGCCATGGTGGGATAGACAAGGTTGCTACTTCGTGGGTGGAGCCCTCCGTGGACTCGCGCAACCGTTACCCTTCGTGGGTTAAAGTCTCCATCAACGTGGATGTAGGATAGCACCACCTATCCGAACCACGGGAAAAACATCCGTGTCTCCAATTGCGTTTGAATTTTCCAAACCCTTCCCTTTACATTCTTGCAAGTTGCATGCTTTACTTTCCGCTGCCAATATACTCTTTGCATGCTTGCTTGAATTATGTGATGATTGCTTGACTTGTCCTAAAATAGCTAAAATCTGCCAAGAACTAAAATTGGGAAAAGGTTAAGTTTTTATTTTGTCAAGTAGTCTAATCACCCCCCTCTAGACATACTTTCGATCCTAAAAATCTGAACCGTACTAAGGGCCCCATCCTCGGAGGCATCTTTGCCTCGTGCCTTGCTTTACACTTTAACATACCTATCACACATTATGAGAGAGAGGAAAAGTTGCTGCCCCCTATTGTTATAGGTTATAAGAGTATGGTAGCACATGAGTTTATTGTTAAGGATAAGAATAAGATACTCAAATATAAATTTATATTTAACAAAAAATACTGTGAGTTTATTACCTTGCCTGCGCCCTCTTTGTTCAACATATTTTCAGGCATGTACCTCGTTTTGCCGGAGGCCATTCATGCCTACCGGAGCCAGATGTCAGCTGCAGAGCCGGAGCCACCATATGATCCTCACCGTCAATCTGTTTACCAGTAGAATCCGGAGGAGATTGCCAGCCAGTGGCAAGCTGAGGACCCTTCTCAATACGACCCCAGCTACAGTTTTGGTCCATGGGCATAGACCAACTTAGGCCAAAAGCCTAAGCTTGGGGGAGTACGTATCTCTCACTGTCGGTGTCAAAACCGGCGGATCTCGGGTAGGGGGTCCCGAACTGTGCGTCTAAGGTGGATGGTAACAGGAGGCGGGGGACACAATGTTTACCCAGGTTCGGGCCCTCTTGATGGAGGTAATACCCTACTTCCTGCTTGATTGATCTTGATGATATGAGTATTACAAGAGTTGATCTACCACGAGATCGGAGAGGCTAAACCCTAGAAGCTAGCCTATGGTATGATTGTTGTTGTCCTACGGACTAAAACCCTCTGGTTTATATAGACACCGGAGAGGGCTAGGGTTACACAGAGTTGGTTACAAGGGAGGATATCTACATATCCGAATCGCCAAGCTTGCCTTCCACGCAAAGGAGAGTCCCATGTGGACACGGGATGAAGTCTTCAATCTTGTATCTTCATAGTCCAACAGTCCAGCCAAAGTATATAGTCCGGCTGTCCGAGGACCCCTTAATCCAGGACTCCCTCAGTAGCCCCTGAACCAGGCTTCAATGACGACGAGTCCGGTGCGCAGATTGTCTTCGGCATTGCAAGGCGGGTTCCTCCTCCGAATACTCCATAGAGGATTTTGAACACAGGGATAGTGTCCGGCTCTGCAAAATAAATTCCACATACCACCGTAGAGAGTACAATATTTCCACAAATCTAATCTACTGACAACCTTTCATAATGTGACATCACGCCATGGCCTTGGTCATTATTCGAACCATTTTTCCCTGCCCGCCATGGCACGTGTTGCGAGGCGGTTTTATTGGCACCTCTTATCGAAGCAAATATCGTGTCCCCTTATCACGGGATTCTCATCAATACGGGTGTGGGTAACCCAATCATGCTCGGTAGTAAGACTCCTCGATTTTAGGCAAGTTCCAAACGGTCACGCGGAGGACGCTTGATATTCTCCCTATTTATAAAGGGGCCAAAGCCTGTCCTTTTCTTCTCGCGCTCAATCCTTCCCTTCCCCCACCCCGAGTTCCAACACCCGAGGCTCAGGCGAAGCACTTCAGACCTTCAATCATGTCCGGATCCAACCTTCAGGGCCGGTGGATGGCTTCCTCCGTCACAGAGGAGGACATCAAGAAGCTAAGGGTGGCCAGGTATCTGACCGCCGAAATCTCGCACAGGCTGCCTGCCCGAGCATAGGTCATCCCTATTCCCGAACCCAATGAGAGTGTCGTATTTGTTTCCCACTTCCTCTGAGGGCTAGGCTTTAGCCTTGATCCCTTCATCAGAGGGCTCATGTTCTATTATGGGCTCGACTTCCACGATCTAGCTCCGGATTCCATTCTTCACATCTTGTCATTTATTGTCGTATGTGAGGCCTTCCTCCGCATCACCCCACACTTCGGCTTATGGCTCAAGACCTTCAATGTGAAGCCGAAGACGATCAATGGGCGATACGCAGAATGCGGAGGTGCCACAATAACCAAAGGCGTCGATGCCCCATGGACAAAGGGTTCCTTCCCGAAGATATCCAACTTATGGCAGCGGGAGTGGTTATACATTACAGCTCCCCGAAGTACTAAGTGGGTGGCTCCCCCTGCCTTTTGTTCGAGCCCCCACCACAACTGGAGTCATGGGTCAACAAGGGGCTAGACTGGGTCCGGTTAATGACGTGCCGACATTGCAAAGTCGCATCCGAGATCTCATCAAGAGGGACGTCAGTCTCGTCAAAGTAATGCAAGTTATGCTAGTTCGTCGGGTCCTGCCATGCCAACGTCGATCTCTCCGTATGTGGGAGTTCAACCCGGAAGGACCGCGAGCTATTCAACAGTTCTTCGGCATGACGCTCGAAGAGATGTATGGATTGTTCTTCGGAGCACGAATAAAGTGTCCGGACACCACCAAGGATGCGGGTCTCAACTGTAATCGTCCAGATACCCAGGTAAGTATTTCCTCGACCGAACACACTGTCTTTTAATTTTCCATAACATAATTCTAAAAAAATTGCTCTTGGCCAGGAGTGGATAAGAAAGGCAAAGATGATCAGGTGTTTGGCTCCCCTTCCCGAATGCTCGCCGGATCCTGTACTAGCCAGGATGCTAGAGTATGCACCTTATCAAGTGCCCTCGGGGGAAGATAAAGGGAGAGATGAAAAAGCCGAAAGCGAGCCACATGCATTACTCATCCAAACCGAGGGAATTAGTACTTCCACGAAGGAGGATAATCGGGGAGAAGAATCTGGAATCCCCTCCTCCCAAGGAAGGAAAAGGATTGTCTTTTACGACTTGGAAACGAAAGGTTCCAAATGAGGGAAGAAATCTTCGTCAGGAGGCACTGCCCCGGAGGGCGTCCTTACCGCACAGTGCCCGCAAGGGGGCCAGCCCTCCACCGAGCTGTAAGTGAATCAAGAGTACTTTTGGTAAATATATCCTGCTTTATCTCCGAGGACAATAACCGAGACATATATTTGCATTCCGGCTCGTAGCCCTTCTCAGCAGAGTTCATCTTTGGAGGATCTTCTTCCGGAGATGATGGAGAGCGAAACGCCTCCCCCTGCCTCCCCGCCTCCTGGGACGGACGACCCCGAGGTGTCATCACAGAGGGTTTCTCCTGATCCGCCAAGGCCAGAAGGTAACCCTTCGGCCACCCGCAGTCCGGAATATTCGTCTCCTACAGAGAGCAACAAAAAGAGTTCGGGATTGTCCGGCGGGCAACCAGACGCACTTATGAGCCTTTTGGAGAAAGTGGCTATTTCAGAGAAGCATCGTACTTTAATGAGTATGGTGGTTGAGAGGATCTCATCCGCCACAAGTGGGCTACATGAAGCTTTTACGAGCCTGCTAAGAGGCTTTGAGGTACGCAAAGTAATATATAAATTTTTTTGACGGTACCACACAAGCTAGGTGTGCTCTATACATATAGTAGCCCCTGAGACTCTGGTTGCTGTCTAGGGGCAGCAAACAGAGGATCATAGTCCTAGGCAAATAATCACGCTGCTTTCATGTGCAGACGGCTGACGGTCCGGTGGCTGGCCGGACTGTTGAGTTTGCCGGTTTGAGCCGACAACTTGATGCGGTAGATGCCGACATTGCGCTTGTGAACAAGCGGCTTGACGAGGCACATAGTATGTATTTTCCAGTGGTCAACAAATATTAAGAGGAGCATGATGCTATTATCTATAATATGTTGTGACTGCAGATGGAGCTACCGCCGTGGAGACCCTTCAGGCAGAACTTGCCCGAGCCAAGGAACAAGCCAGGAGGAGTGATGCGGCCACCCTAAAGGCGGCAGAAGACTTAAGAGCCGAACAGGCTGCTCATCGCAAAAGCAAAGATAAAATATCCAAGATGGCGGATGAGCTGAAAGATGCCGCCGACCGATACAAGCTTCTTGGAAAGGAAAGCCAAACGAGAGCGGCTGACCTGAAGAAAGCCATGGAGGCAACCAAGGAAACCCATTCGAAAATCAGAGCGGCAGAGGAGGAGCTCCGTCAAGCCGGAGGTATCACAACTGGGAAGCCCTTTTTGTTGCGGACGAAGTTCGGAGATCCGAAGTATGCCCCTCTGGATCAATTATGGAGTGTTGCAGACGCGTATGCGGACTTGGCAATGAGTGCTGCTGATGCGACTGAGTTTTTCAAAGATCAAGAAGATCAAGAAGTAGAGAGATTGTTCTGATCGCAGTTCAATGCTCCAACGCGTCCGCTGCTGTTAAATGAGCAAATGGACGAGTAGGCTGAGCTCCATAGGTTGTACGGGCTTGCCATGAGGTCTGTCGTGGATCATCTTTGGCCGGAAGGACCAAAGCCGAATAGTTATTTTGGTTTACTGCAATGATTCCTTGGTGCTGTGCAGCATATCGATGCCGTAAAGAGGTCAGCGTGCATAGAGGGTGCGCGGATGGCTCTTGCCCGTGTTAAGACATACTAGGCAGTGATGGATGCCACCGCTGTTGCAACCTAGAGTCCGGCCGTAGGCTAGGTCTCGGTCGAGCACTATTTAGAAGAAGTCCTAGAAGGCGCTCGTTTAATAGAAGCCTAGTGCTCGAAGAGTATCATGTTCAAGTGACATGTATCCCAATTGTAAAAACAATGCTATTTGGATTATAAAGGATGTGTTTATACTTTTGCCTGAAAGTATTATGATGCCTCCTGTGCGGCCGTTTTATGTATGTATATAACCTGAAAGTTTGCAATCGTCGGCTTCAGCCTCCACACATATAATGCAGGGGTGTTCGGAAAAGCGCGTATTCACACTTGATCCAACGTCTTGGTCCATTAAGGAGGTGATAGCGCGGCGAACAAGGCAATCAGATTATATTGCTTTAACACTTTCACTTAGCCATAGGAGTTTGACAGTGGGGCTACTATATAGCCCCTGGTACTTCCGCGCTTATTCGAATACGGTGCACGTACATACATGACCAGGAAACTGATCCTTCGTTAATGCGGAGGAATCACGAAGATTCCGCTGAGTCCTCGAGTGGTTGACCAGTCTCGCACTTTATCATGACAGTCAGTTTTCGACTTTCTCTACTGAGGTGCTCATCCAGATGAACTAGGGCACAATCGCAGTAGTTCTCCCGGTGCCACCTTAGACGATAGAGCGGAACATAAGGTAGCAAAACATGGGAGCCGGGCAAACCCAACATTTGACCAAAGACATGATTCGGAGCTGATGCATATAAGGCCAAACTCGCGACGCCGAACACTCCCTAAGGTATTCGGACTTTACAACATATACCGGGCTGAGCAAAGCCCTTGATAATGAACCCTGAATTTCCAGGTAAGTGCATCAATCTGATGTGGCAAAAATGCCAATAACGTCAGCATCCCTCTCGGTTGTGCTAAGTATCCGGAGGGCTTGAAGCAACAAGAGACAGTGAGAAAGGTTTAAACAGGGTCTTAATCTAGAAAGAAACCTTTGAGCAGGGCCCTGCTGCACGTCTGCGCCTATGTCTCCGTTGTGCCGTATCCTGGAAGGGTGTAGCACGATTGTCATCTACAAGAGAGAAAAAACCCGGATGAAAGTCTACATGCGGAAAATTGGTTATTTTTTATTAGACTATGAGATTCAATCTAAGTAAGGTCAAATCCCAACTATAGTCCTTTTTACATGCGGGAAGCCCCTAGCGCCACCTATGGGGGTATATCCATCGACCCAATCTTGGGTTTGTCTGAACTATTACAACGAGGGGTGCACCGGACTCGTCTAGCCGTGTCCGCAGTCTTGACGATCGATCATTTATTCTGGTTAGAGGGGTCGTTCAGTGTTCGGCTGCGAAAGCCGCCGTACTTTCCTCCGCATGTAAGGAATGTTGGGGAACGTTGCAGAAAACAAAAAATTTCCTACTCGTTTCACCAAGATCCATCTAGGAGTTCATCTAGCAACGAGTCATGAGATGCATCTACATACCTTTGTAGATCGCGTGCGGAAGCGTTCAACGAACGGGGATGATGTAGTCGAACACGACGTGATCCAAATCACTGATGACTGAGTGCCGAACGGACGGCACCTCCGTGTTCAACACACGTACGTGATGGGAACGTCTCCTCCTTCTTGATCCAGCAAGGGGGGAGGAGAGGTTGGTGATGATCCAGCAGCACGACGACGTGGTGGTGGATGCAGGGCGTCACAGTAGCAGGGCTTCGCCTATACTACGCAAGAGGGAGATGTAACAGGGAGAGGGGGAAGCACCAAAAGCCGTAGTCCAAAGTCCCTCCTCTCCCCCACTATATATAGGGGTGCCAAGGGGGGGGGGCGCCGGCCCTAGGAGATGGATCTCCTAGGGGGGGCGGCGACCAAGGGTGGGGGGCTTGCCCCCCAAGGCAAGGGGGCGCCCCCCTTTAGGGTTTCCCCTAACCCTAGGCGCATGGGCCCCTTAGGGGTGGCGCCCCAGCCCACTAAGGGCTGGGTTCCTTCCCACTTCAGCCCATGGGGCCCTCCGGGATAGGTGGCCCCACCCGGTGGACCCCCGGGACCCTTCCGGTGGTCCCGGTACAATACCGGTAACCCCGAAACTTGTCCCAATGGCCGAAACAACACTTCCTATATATAATTCTTTACCTCCGGACCATTCCGGAACTCCTCGTGACGTCCGGGATCTCATCCGGGACTCCGAACAACATTCGGGTTACTGCATATACATATCTTCACAACCCTAGCGTCACCGAACCTTAAGTGTGTAGACCCTACGGGTTCGGGAGACATGTAGACATGACCGAGACGACTCTCCGGTCAATAACCAACAGCGGGATCTGGATACCCATGTTGGCTCCCACATGCTCCACGATGATCTCATCGGATGAACCACGATGTCGAGGATTCAATCAACCCCGTATGCAATTCCCTTTGTCAATCGATATATTACTTGCCCGAGATTCGATAGTCGGCATCCCAATACCTCGTTCAATCTCGTTACCGGCAAGTCACTTTACTCGTACCGTAATGCATGATCCCGTGACCAGACACTTGGTCACTTTGAGCTCATTATGATGATGCATTACCGAGTGGGCCCAGTGATACCTCTCTGTCATACGGAGTGACAAATCCCAGTCTTGATCCGTGTCAACCCAACAGACACTTTCGGAGATACCCGTAGTCTACCTTTATAGTCACCCAGTTACGTTGTGACGTTTGGTACACCCAAAGCACTCCTACGGTATCCGGGAGTTACACGATCTCATGGTCTAAGGAAAAGCTACTTGACATTGCAAAACTCTAGCAAACAAACTATACGATCTTTATGCTATGTTTAGGATTGGGTCTTGTCCATCACAACATTCTCTTAATGATGTGATCTCGTTATCAATGACATTCAATGTCCATAGCCAGGAAACCATGACTATCTGTTGATCAACGAGCTAGTCAACTAGAGGCTTACTAGGGACATGTTGGTGTCTGTTATTCACACATGTATTACGATTTCCGGATAACACAATTATAGCATGAATAAAGACAATTATCATGAACAAGGAAATATAATAATAACGCTTTTATTATTGCCTCTAGGGCATATTTCCAACAGTCTCCCACTTGCACTAGAGTCAATAATCTAGTTACATTGTGATGAATCGAACACCCATGGAATTCTGGTGTTGATCATGTTTTGCCCTAGGGAGAGGTTTAGTCAATGGATCTGCTACATTCAGGTCCGTATGTACTTTACAAATATCTATGTCTCCATCTTGAACATTTTCACGAATGGAGTTGAAGCGACGCTTGATGTGCCTTGTCTTCTTGTGAAACCTGGGCTCCTTGGCAAGTGCAATAGCTCCAGTGTTGTCACAGAAGAGCTTGATCGGCCCCGACGCATTGGGTATGACTCCGAGGTCGGTGATAAACTCCTTCACCCAAATTGCTTCATGTGCTGCCTCCGAGGCTGCCATGTACTCCGCTGCACATGTAGATCCCGCCACGACGCTCTGCTTGCAACTGCACCAGCTTACTGCCCCACCATTCAAAATATACACGTATCCGGTTTGTGACTTTGAGTCATCCAGATCTGTGTCGAAGCTAGCATCGACGTAACCCTTTACGACGAGCTCTTCGTCATCTCCATCAACGAGAAACATCTCCTTAGTCCTTTTCAGGTACTTCAGGATATTCTTGACCGCTGTCCAGTGTTCCTTGCCGGGATTACTTTGGTACCTTCCTACCAAACTTACGGCAAGGTTTACATCAGGTCTGGTACACAGCATGGCATACATAATAGAACCTATGGCTGAGGCATAGGGGATGACACTCATCTCTTCTATTTCTTCTGCCGTGGTCGGACTTTGAGCCGAGCTCAATTTCATACCTTGCAGTACAGGCAAGAACCCCTTCTTAGACTGATCCATATTGAACTTCTTCAATATCTTATCAAGGTATGTGCTTTGTGAAAGACCTATGAGGCGTCTCGATCTATCTCTATAGATCTTGATGCCTAATATATAAGCAGCTTCTCCAAGGTCCTTCATTGAAAAACTCTTATTCAAGTAGGCCTTGATGCTGTCCAAGAGTGCTATATCATTTCCCCTCAAAAGTATGTCATCTACATATAGTATGAGAAATGCTATAGAGCTCCCACTCACTTTCTTGTAAACACAGGCTTCTCCATAAGTCTGCATAAACCCAAACGCTTTGATCATCTCATCAAAGCGAATGTTCCAACTCCGAGATGCTTGCACCAGCCCATAAATCGAGCATTGGAGCTTGTATACTTTGTCAGCATTCTTAGGATCGACAAAACCTTCTGGCTGCATCATATACAATTCTTCCTTAAGGTAACCATTAAGGAATGCCGTTTTGACGTCCATTTGCCATATTTCATAATCGTAGAATGCGGCAATTGCTAACATGATTCGGACGGACTTTAGCTTCGCTACCGGTGAGAAAGTCTCATCGTAGTCAACCCCTTGAACTTGTCGATAACCCTTAGCGACAAGCCGAGCTTTATAGATGGTCACATTACCATCCGCGTCTGTCTTCTTCTTAAAGATCCATTTATTTTCTATGGCTCGCCGTTCAATGGGCAAGTCAGTCAAAGTACATACTTCGTTTTCATACATGGATCCTATCTCGGATTTCATGGCTTCTAGCCATTTGTCGGAATCCGGGCCTGCCATTGCTTCTTCATAGTTTGAAGGTTCACCGTTGTCTAACAACATGATTTCCAAGACAGGGTTGCCGTACCACTCTGGTGCGGAACGTGTCCTTGTGGACCTTCGAATTTCAGTGGGAGCTTGATCAGAAGTATCTTGATCATTATCATTAACTTCCTCCATAGTCGGTGCTGGCACCTCAGGAACATTTTCTTGAGTTGCGCCATTTTCCGGTTCAAGAGGTAATACTTCATCAAGTTCCACTTTCCTCCCACTTACCTCTTTCGAGAGAAACTCTTTCTCTAGAAAGGATCCATTCTTGGCAACAAAGACCTTGCCTTCGGATCTGAGGTAGAAGGTATACCCAATAGTTTCTTTAGGGTATCCTATGAAGACGCATTTTTCCGACTTGGGTTCGAGCTTTTCAGGTTGAAGTTTCTTGACATAAGCATCGCATCCCCAAACTTTTAGAAACGATAGCTTAGGTTTCTTCCCAAACCATAATTCATACGGTGTCGTCTCAACGGATTTCGACGGAGCCCTATTTAAAGTGAATGCGGCAGTCTCTAAAGCATAGCCCCAAAAAGATAGCGGTAAATCGGTAAGAGACATCATAGACCGCACCATATCTAATAGAGTGCGATTACGACGTTCGGACACACCGTTACGCTGAGGTGTTCCAGGCGGCGTTAGTTGTGAAACTATTCCACATTTTCTTAAGTGTGTGCCAAATTCATGACTCAAGTATTCTCCTCCACGATCTGATCGTAGAAACTTGATTTTCCTGTCACGTTGATTCTCAACCTCACTCTGAAATTCCTTGAATTTTTCAAAGGTTTCAGACTTGTGTTTCATTAAGTAGACATACCCATATCTACTCAAGTCATCAGTGAGAGTGAGAACATAACGATAGCCACCGCGAGCCTCAACACTCATTGGACCGCACACATCAGTATGTATGATTTCCAATAAGTTGGTTGCTCGCTCCATTGTTCCTGAGAACGGAGTCTTGGTCATTTTACCCATGAGGCATGGTTCGCACGTGTCAAATGATTCATAATCAAGAGACTCTAAAAGTCCATCTGCATGGAGCTTCTTCATGCGTTTGACACCTATGTGACCAAGGCGGCAGTGCCACAAGTATGTGGGACTATCATTATCAACCTTACATCTTTTGCTATTCACACTATGAACATGTGTAGCATTATGCTCGAGATTCATTAAGAATAAACCATTCACCATAGGAGCATGACCATAAAACATATCTCTCATATAAATGGAACAACCATTATTCTCGGATTTAAATGAGTAGCCATCTCGAATTAAACGAGATCCCGATACAATGTTCATGCTTAAAGCTGGTACTAAATAACAATTATTGAGGTTTAAAACTAATCCCGTAGGTAAATGAAGAGGCAGCGTGCCGACGGCGATCACATCGACCTTGGAACCATTCCCGACGTGCATCGTCACCTCGTCCTTCGCCAGTCTCCGTTTATTCCGCAGCTCCTGCTTTGAGTTACAAATGTGAGCAACTGCACCGGTATCAAATACCCAAGAGCTACTACGAGTACTGGTTAGGTACACATCAATTACATGTATATCACATATACCTTTTGTTTTGCCGGCCTTCTTGTCCGCTAAGTATTTGGGGCAATTCCGCTTCCAGTGACCACTTCCCTTACAATAAAAACACTCAGTCTCGGGCTTGGGTCCATTCTTTGGCTTCTTCCCGGCAGCTTGCTTGCCGGGCGCGGCAACTTCCTTGCCGTCCTTCTTGAAGTTCTTTTTACCCTTACCCTTCTTGAACTTAGTGGTTTTATTCACCATCAACACTTGATGTTCCTTCTTGACTTCTACCTCTGCTGATTTCAGCATAGCAAATACTTCAGGAATGGTCTTTTCCATCCCCTGGATATTGAAGTTCATCACAAAGCTCTTGTAGCTCGGTGGAAGCGACTGGAGGATTCTGTCAATGACCGCATCATCCGGGAGATTAACTCCCAGCTGAGTCAAGCGGTTATGCAACCCAGACATAGTGAGTATGTGCTCACTGACAGAACTGTTTTCCTCCATCTTACAGCTGAAGAATTTGTCGGAGACTTGATATCTCTCGACCCGGGCATGAGCTTGAAAAACCATTTTCAGCTCTTCGAACATCTCATATGCTCCGTGTCTCTCAAAACGTTTTTAGAGCCCCGGCTCTAAGCTGTAAAGCATGCCGCATTGAACGAGGGAGTAGTCATTGGTACGTGCCTGCCAAGCATTCATAACGTCTTGTTCAGCAGGGAGGACGGGTGCGTCACCCAGCGGTGCTTGTAGGACATAATCTTTCTTGGCAGCTATGAGGATGATCCTCAGGTTCTGGACCCAGTCCGTGTAGTTGCTGCCATCGTCTTTCAGCTTGGTTTTCTCTAGGAACGCGTTGAAGTTGAGGACTACGTTGGCCATTTGATCTACAAGACATATTGTAAATATTTTAGACTAAGTTCATGATAATTAAGTTCATCAAATCAAATTATTTATGAACTCCCACTTAGATAGACATCCCTCTTCTAGTCATCTAAGTATAACATGATCCGAGTTAACTAGGCCGTGTCCGATCATCACATGAGACGGACTAGTCAACATCGGTGAACATCTTCATGTTGATCGTATCTTCTATACGACTCATGCTCGACCTTTCGATCTTCTGTGTTCCGAGGCCATGTCTGTACATGCTAGGCTCGTCAAGTCAACCTAAGTATTTGCATGTGTAAATCTGTCTTACACCCGTTGTATGTGAACGTTAGAATCTATCACACCCGATCATCACGTGGTGCTTCGAAACAACGAACTGTCGCAACGGTGCACAGTTAGGGGGAACACTTCTTGAAATTATTATGAGGGATCATCTTATTTACTACCGTCGTTCTAAGTAAACAAGATGCAAGAACATGATAAACATCACATGCAATCAAATAATAAACGTGACATGATATGGCCAATATCACATAGCTCCTTTGATCTCCATCTTGGGGCTCCATGATCATCTTGTCACCGGCTTGACACCATGATCTCCATCATCATGATCTCCATCATCGTGTCTCCATGAAGTTGCTCGCCAACTATTACTTCTACTACTATGGCTAACGCGTTTAGCAATAAAGTATAGTAATTTACATGGCGTTTCTCAATGACACGCAGGTCATATAAAAGAATAAAGACAACTCCTATGGCTCCTGCCGGTTGTCATATTCATCGACATGCAAGCCGTGATTCCTATTACAATAGCATGAACATCTCATACATCACATATAGATCATTCATCATTCATCACAACTTTGGCCATATCATATCACAATCACTTGCTGCAAAAACAAGTTAGACGTCCTCTAATTGTTGTTGCAAGTTTTACGTGGCTGAATTAGGGTTCTAGCAAGAACGTTTTCTTACCTACGTGAAAGCCACAACGTGATTTGTCAACTTCTATTTACCCTTCATAAGGACCCTGTTCATCGAATCCGCTCCAACTAAAGTAGGAGAGACAGACACCCGCCAGCCACCTTATGCAACTAGTGCATGTTAGTCGGTGGAACCGGTCTCACGTAAGCGTACGTGTAAGGTTGGTCCGGGCCGCTTCATCCCACAATACCGCTGAAGCAAGAAAAGACTAGTAGCGGCAAGAAAGTTGACAAATCCACGCCCACAACAAATTGTGTTCTACTCGCGCAAGAAGAACTACGCATAGACCTAGCTCATGATGCCACTGTTGGGGAACGTTGCAGAAAACAAAAATTTTCCTACTCGTTTCACCAAGATCCATCTAGGAGTTCATCTAGCAACGAGTCATGAGATGCATCTACATACCTTTGTAGATCGCGTGCGGAAGCGTTCAACGAACGGGGATGATGTAGTCGAACACGACGTGATCCAAATCACCGATGACCGAGTGCCGAACGGACGGCACCTCCGCGTTCAACACACGTACGGGACGGGAGACGTCTCCTCCTTCTTGATCCAGCAAGGGGGGAGGAGAGGTTGGTGATGATCCAGCAGCACGACGACGTGGTGGTGGATGCAGGGCATCACAGTAGCAGGGCTTCGCCTATACTACGCAAGAGGGAGATGTAACAGGGAGAGAGGGAAGCACCAAAAGCCGTAGTCCAAAGTCCCTCCTCTCCCCCACTATATATAGGGGTGCCAAGGGGGGGGCGCCGGCCCTAGGAGATGGATCTCCTAGGGGGGGGGGCGGCGGCCAAGGGTGGGGGGCTTGCCCCCCAAGGCAAGGGGGCGCCCCCCTTTAGGGTTTCCCCTAACCCTAGGCGCATGGGCCCCTTAGGGGTGGCGCCCCAGCCCACTAAGGGCTGGTTTCCTTCCCACTTCAGCCCATGGGGCCCTCCGGGATAGGTGGCCCCACCCGATGGACCCCCGGGACCCTTCCGGTGGTCCCGGTACAATACCGGTAACCCCGAAACTTGTCCCGATGGCCGAAACAGCACTTCCTATATATAATTCTTTACCTCCGGACCATTCCGGAACTCCTCATGACGTCCGGGATCTCATCCGGGACTCCGAACAACATTCGAGTTACTGCATATACATATCTTCACAACCCTAGCGTCACCGAACCTTAAGTGTGTAGACCCTACGGGTTCGGGAGACATGTAGACATGACCGAGACGACTCTCCGGTCAATAACCAACAACGGGATCTGGATACCCATGTTGGCTCCCACATGCTCCACGATGATCTCATCGGATGAACCACGATGTCGAGGATTCAATCAACCCCGTATGCAATTCCCTTTGTCAATCGATATATTACTTGCCCGAGATTCGATCGTCGGCATCCCAATACCTCGTTCAATCTCGTTACCGGCAAGTCACTTTACTCATACCGTAATGCATGATCCCGTGACCAGACACTTGGTCACTTTGGGCTCATTATGATGATGCATTACCGAGTGGGCCCAGTGATACCTCTCCGTCATACGGAGTGACAAATCCCAATCTTGATCCGTGTCAACCCAACAGACACTTTCGGAGATACCCGTAGTCTACCTTTATAGTCACCCAGTTACGTTGTGACATTTGGTACACCCAAAGCACTCCTACGGTATCCGGGAGTTACACGATCTCATGGTCTAAGGAAAAGATACTTGACATTGCAAAACTCTAGCAAACGAACTATACGATCTTTATGCTATGTTTAGGATTGGGTCTTGTCCATCACATCATTCTCTTAATGATGTGATCTCGTTATCAATGACATTCAATGTCCATAGCCAGGAAACCATGACTATCTGTTGATCAACGAGCTAGTCAACTAGAGGCTTACTAGGGACATCTTAGTGTCTGTTATTCACACATGTATTACGATTTCCGGATAACACAATTATAGCATGAATAAAGACAATTATCATGAACAAGGAAATATAATAATAACGCTTTTATTATTGCCTCTAGGGCATATTTCCAACAAGGAACGCTCTGAGTTTCCGCTAACTATGATGATGCCACGTGGACCGGGCATTTTAAGCTTAAGATAGGCGTAATGCAGTATTGCATTAAAATGAGCGAAGGCTATTCTTCCGAGTAGTGCTTCATAGCCGCTTCGGAATGGAGCAATGTCGAAGGTTAATTCTTCGCTTCGGAAGTTGCCGGGAGAACCGAATACAACCTCTAGTACTATAGAGCCCGTGCATCGGGCTTCTGGGCATGGTGTTACTCCTTTAAATGTAGTATTGCTTTGGCTGATTCTTGTTGGGTCTATCCCCATTTTGCGGACTGTGTCTTGATATATCAGATTAAGACTACTACCATCGTCCATAAGGACTCGGGTGAGATGGTATCCGTCAATTATTGGGTCTAGTACCAAGGCAGCCAATCCTCCATGCCGGATACTAGTCGGGTGATCCCTGCGATCAAAAGTGATTGGGCAGGCCGACTAAGGGTTGAACTTGGGGGTAACAGGCTCTATGGCACGTACGTCTCGGAGTGCGCGTGTGCTCCTCCTCTTTGTTACATGAATCATGTTCACCGTTTTGACTTCTGGTGGGAATTTTTTCTGTCCCCCAGTGTTTTGTTGGTGAGGCTCATCCTCGTCTTCACTTGGTGTCTCCCTCCCCTTGTGTTCGGTGTTTAGCTTGCCGGCCTGCTTAAAGACCCAGCATTCTCTGTTCGTGTGATTTGCAGGTTTATCTGAGGTGCCGTGAATCTGACATAATCTGTCCAGAATCTTGTTTAGGTTGGACGGTCCATCTCTGCTGCCTTTGAATGGCTTTTTCTGTTGACCAGGTCGAGAGCCCCTGAATCCGGCATTTACTGCCGTATTGTCTGGGCTGACTTCGTTGCTTCGACGCTTGCTTTTATTGCGTCGTGGTTTTCCATTGCCATCCCTGACTTCGGATGTGCTTGGGTCGCTGGTGCCGCTGCAGGCCAGCCAACTATCCTCGCCCGCGCAAAAGCGGGTCACAAGGCTTGTTAGGGTTGCCATTGTCCTTGATTTTCCTGGCCGAGGTGTCTGGCAAGCCATTCGTCTCGGACACTATGTTTGAAAGCCGCTAAGGCTTTGGCGTCCGGGAAATCGACAATTTGATTCTTCTAAGTGAGGAATCTGTTCCAGAGCTTTCAGGCTGACTCTCCGGGTAGCTGAATCATGTGACTTAAATCGTCTGCATCCAGAGGTCGGACATAGGTCCCTTGAAAATTAGCCCTGAAAGCGTCCTCGAGCTCTTCCCAACTTCCAATTGAGTTTTTTGGGAGGCTTTTCAACCAGTGCCTAGCTTGTCCTTTCAACTTTAAGGGCAAGTATTTGATGGCGTGGAGATCATCTTAAGCCTTTGCTTCTGCTTCTTCAGGCTCCGCGCGGTTTCAACGAGCCTTTTATGAAGGTTCTCTTGTTCCAAGTGTCTTTCAGGGATGATGTGTGCATCGCCGTCCGGACTATTCATGTCTTCGGAGATAGGTTGATGAGTTTTACCCTCGGGGTCGTCGTGACCGGACAACGGCTCCGTACTATGTTCGCCATCCGCTGGTTCACCCAACTTCACCGCTGGGTTCATGTGGCCATTGTCTCCTTTGGGGTCGACCGGGGTGTTACTCTTTCTTGCACTGTTATCGTTTTTTTGCCGGGGCGGGATTTGGAGCGGCGCTTACGCCGTCACTTTGGTTGCTTCTCGAGAGAATTGTCCTTCGCTGCTTCCTCCCGCTCCTCGTCATCATTTTCTTTGGGTGTATCCACCATGTATATATCATGTGATGAAGTGGCAGTCCAGCGCCCTGCGGGCGGTGGTTCCTGTTCGTCTCCCGCATCGTCGTCCATACCGTCGATGTCTTTGGAGCCGAAATCAAGCATGTCAGTCAAGTCATCAATAGTGGCTATTAAGTGGGTGGTGGGTGGGGAACGAATTTTTTCGTCGTCCACTTCCCACTCGAGCTGAACGCAGTTCAGCCAGGGACCTCCTGACAAGGAGAGAGACCTTAATGAATTCAGCACATCGCCCAAGGGCGAGTGCTGAAAGATATCCGCGGAGGAAAACTCCGTGATCGGTGCCCAATCTGATTTGATAGGTACGGACGCATGTGGTTTGGAGATCGTGGCCGGGGACGAATCCAAAGGTCCGACAACACAAGTCTCATAGGAGGTGAAGTCAGTATTCGGCTCTATCGCCGCTGAGTGTGTGGCCTCCATGGCGGGGTCCATCCACCCGTCCTCGGATGGCGCGATCTGTTCCGGATTGAGGGCCGAAGTAGTTACAGGTGTGATCTCCCGAACACTGTCCGACGGCAGAGCTAAATCATGCTCATCGTGACTGTGCGGCACACCTGACATGGGTTCGAATCCGTCGAAGATCAAGTCTCCACGGATGTCAGCGGTGTAGTTCAAGCTTCCAAACCTGATCTAATGGTCAGGGGCATAGCTTTCGATCGGCTCCAGATAGCCAAGTGAGTTGGCCCGCAGTGCGAAGCCGCCGGATATGAAGATCTGTCCGGGGAGAAAAACCTCAACCTGGATCGCATCGTTGCCGACGACCGAAGGAGCCATCAAGCCTTATGGTGACGACACAGTGGAACTCTCAATGAAAGCACCAATTTCGGTGTCAAAGCCAGCGGATCTCGGGTAGGGGGTCCCGAACTATGCGTCTAAGGCGGATGGTAATGGGAGGCAGGGGACACAATGTTTACACAGGTTCGGGCCCTCTCGATGGAGATAATACCCTACTTCCTGCTTGACTGATCTTGATGATCTGAGTATTACAAGAGTTGATCTACCACGAGATCAGAGAGGCTAAACCCTAGAAGCTAGCCTATGGTATGATTGTTGTTGTCCTACGGACTAAAACCCTCTAGTTTATATAGACACCGGAGGGGGGTAGGGTTACACAGAGTCGGTTACAAGGGAGGAGATCTACATATCCGAATCGCCAAGCTTGCCTTCCACGCAAAGGAGAGTCCCATCCGGACACGGGACGAAGTCTTCAATCTTGTATCTTCATAGTCCAACAGTCCGGCCAAAGTATATAGTCCGGCTGTCCGAGGACCCCTTAATCCAGGACTCCCTCACTCACCGACATTACATTCATGTTCACACACTCATGCCAATTGTCGGTGCTCATACTTTTTCATTGTATCATCCATGCTAGTTTATTTTCCTTTTAAGCTTTCTTCTTGTGTGTTTGAATAACCTTAAGAAAAACCAAAAAAATTAGTTGTAACTTTTAGCTAGTTTACTTTCCATGCATGTAGTAGTAGTAATTAAAAAGAAAACCCAAAAAGATTTCTCGTTCTTCTTTTGTTTGTTGGGAGCTTTCCCGTGTAAATAGTTTTGCTCCTTTCCTTTTCTTTGGGGGTCGAGAGGATAAGACCATAATGAAAATGTTGAGTGGCTCTCTTATGAATTATTGTTGATCTAACAAAGAGCCCATATTACCTTGTCTTCTCTCTTGAATTGAATGCTTGCAGATTCCAGCTTAGTCCAATGCACGTGCACTATTACTATTATCCACACTATTTGGTCGTGCAAGTGAAAGGCAATAATGACGATATATGATGAACTGATTGAGATGAGAAAAGCTGGTATGAACTCGACCTCTCTTGTTTTTGTAAATATGATTAGTCCATCATTCCTGATTCAGCCTATTACGAATGAAACATGTTTGCAATGACAATTTGAGATTATAGTTGCTTATGCCATGCTTAATTAGCTAGGAGTTTATAATGGTTTACCTTGCCTGCCAACATGCTATTAAAATGGTTGTGATGTGGTATGATGGGGTGGTATCCTCCTTTGAACGACTCAAGTGGCTTGACTTGGCACATGTTCACGCATGTAGTTGAAACAAAATCAACATAGCCTCTACTATATTTATGTTCATGGTGAATTATATCCTACTCATGTTTGCATTCAGTGTTGATTAATGTTAATGCATGTTCATGACTGTTGTCGCTCTCTAGCTGGTCACTTCCCAATCTTTTTCTAGCCTTCACTTGTACTAAGCGGGAATACTGCTTGTGCATCCAACTCCATAAACCCCAAAGTTATTCCATATGAGTCCACCATACCTTCCTATATACGGTATCTACCTGTCGTTCCAAGTAAATTTGTATGTGCCAAACTCTAAACCTTCAAATAAACAATCTGTTTTGTATGCTCGAATAGCTCATGTATCAACTAGGGTTGTCCGTCTCCTCCATGCTAGGCGGGTTATTCTCAAGAGGGTGGACTCCACTCCTCACTCACGAGAAAATGGCTGGTCACCGGGATGTCCAGTCCCATGCTCAAATCAAATCAAAATAATTGCAAACAAAAATCCCCTAGGATTGTTGTTAGTTGGAGGCACCCGTTGTTTCGGGCAAACCATGGATTGATGCTTGTTGGTGGTGGGGGAGTATAAACTTTACCGTTCTTCTTAGGAACCGCCTATAATGTGTGTAGCATGGAAGATATCGAGATCTCTCGGTTGTTATGTTGACAATGAAAGTATACCGCTCAAAATATTATTCATCTCTATTTCAAAATCGAGCTCTAGCACCTCTACAAATCCCTGCTTCCCTCTGTGAAGGGCCTATCCATTTACTTTTATGTTGAGTCATTACCCTCTTATTAAAAAGCACTAGTTAGAGAGCACCGCTGTCATTTGCATGTATTACTTTTAGTTTACATTGAGTATGACTTGACTGGATCTCTTTTACCATGAATTATAATGTCTACTTAGTCCTTATCTTTAATGGTGCTCTGCATTTATGTTTTGCGGTCTCAGAAAGGGCTAGCGAGATACCATCTTATTATATCATATTATGATTGTTTTGAGAAAGTGTTGTCATCCGAGATTTATTATTATTGCTCGCTAGTTGATCATGCCATTGATATGAGTAAACATGAGACCTAAATGTTATTGTGAATATGGTTAGTTCATAATCTTTGCTGAAAGCTTGAATGCTGGCTTTACATATTTACAATAACAAGAGCAAACAGAGTTTGTAAAAGTTTTTCTTTATCACTTTCAGTTTATCAACTGAATTGCTTGAGGACAAGCAAAAGTTTAAGCTTGGGGGAGTTGATACGTCTCCGTCGTATCTACTTTTCCAACACTTTCGCCCTTGTTTTGTACTCTAACTTGCATGATTTGAATGGAACTAACCCGGACTGACGCTGTTTTCAGCAGAATTGACATGGTGTTATTTTTGTGCAGAAATAAAAGTACTCGGAATGACCTGAAAATCAACAAAGATTATTTTTGGAATATATAAAAAATACTGGCAAAAAGATCCACGTCAGGGGACCCACACCCTATCCACGAGGGTGGGGGCGCGCCTACCCCCTGGGCACGCCCCCTGCCTCGTGGGCCCCCTGACGCTCCACCGACATCCATCTTAACTCCATATATTCACTTTCGGGGAGAGAAAAAACAGGGAGAAGGATTCATCGTGTTTTACGATACGGAACTGCCGCCAAACCCTAATCTCTCTCAGGAGGGCTGATCTGGAGTCCGTTCGGGGCTCCGGAGAGGGGAATCCGTCGCCATCGTCATCATCAACATTCCTCCATCACCAATTTCATGATGATCACCGCCGTGCGGGAGTAATTCCATCGTAGGCTTGTTGTACGGTGATGGGTTGGATGAGATTTATCATGTAATCAAGTTAGTTCTGTTAGGGTTTGATCCCTAGTATCCACTATGTTCTGAGATTGACGTTGCTATGACTTTGCTATGCTTAATGCTTGTCACCAGTGCCCGAGTGCCATGATTTCAGATCTGAACCTATTATGTTTTCATGAATATATGTGAGTTCTTGATCCTATCTTGCAAGTCTATAGTCACCTATTATGTGTTATGATCCGTTAACCCCGAAGTGAAATAATCGGGATACTTACCGGTGATGACCGTAGTTTGAGGAGTTCATGTATTCACTATGTGTTAAAGCTTTGGTCCGGTACTCTATTAAAAGGAGGCCTTAATATCCCTTAGTTTCCAATAGGACCCTGCTGCCACGGGAGGGTAGGACAAAAGATTTCATGCAAGTTCTTTTCCATACGCACGTATGACTATATTTGGAATACATGCCTACATTACATTGATGAACTAGAGCTAGTTCTGTGTCACCCTATGTTATAACTATTGCATGAGGAATCGCATCTGACATAATTATCCATCATCGATCCAATGCCTACGAGCTTTTCATACATTGTTCTTCGCTTATTTACTTTTCTGTTGCTACTGTTACAATCACTATAAAACTAAAAATATTACTTGTGCCACCGTTACTACTACTATCATATTGCTTTGCTACTAAACACTTTGTTGCAGATATTAAGTTTCCAGGTGTGGTTGAATTGACAACTCAGCTGCTAATACTTGAGAATATTCTTTGGCTTCCCTTGTGTCGAATCAATAAATTTGGGTTGAATACTCTACCCTCAAAAACTGTTGCGATCCCCTATACTTGTGGGTTATCAATGTTCCACGATGATCTCATCGATGAACCACGATGTCGGAGATTCAATCAATCCCGTATACAATTCCCTTTGTCCATCGGTATGTTAGTTGCCCGAGATTTGATCGTCGATATCTCTATACCTCATTCAATCTCGTTACCGGCAAGTCTCTTTACTCATTCCGTAACGCATGATCCCGTGGCTAACTCCTTAGTCACATTGAGCTCGCTATGATGATGCATTACCGAGTGGGCCCAGAGATACCTCTCCGTCATACGGAGTGACAAATCCCAGTTGAAAGATCGTGGATGTCGCCTAGAGGGGGGGGTGAATAGGCGTTTTAAAATAATTACGGTTTAGGCTTGAACAAATGCGGAATAAACCTAGCGGTTAATTTGTCAAGCACAAAACCTAAAACAACTAGGCTCACCTATGTGCACCAACACTTATGCTAAGCAAGATACGCAACTATGTGATAGCAAGATATATGACAAGAAACAATATGGCTATCACAAAGTAAAGTGCATAAGTAAAGGGGCTCGGGTAAGAGATAACCGAGGCACACGGAGACGATGATGTATCCCGAAGTTCACACCCTTGCGGATGCTAATCTCCGTTTGGAGCGGTGTGGAGGCACAATGCTCCCCAAGAAGCCACTAGGGCCACCGTAATCTCCTCACGCCCTCGCACAATGCAAGATGCCGTGATTCCACTAAGGGACCCTTGAGGGCGGTCACCGAACCCGTACAAATGGCAACCCTTGGGGGCGGTCACCGAACCCGTACACTTTGGCAACCCTTGGGGGCGGTCACCGGTACCCGTCAAATTGCTCGAGGTGATCTCCACAACCTAATTGGAGACCCCGACGCTTGCCCGGAGCTTTGCACCACAATGATTGAGCTCCGAACACCAACAACCGTCTAGGGCGCCCAAGCACCCAAGAGGAACAAGCTCAAGGGTACCAAGCACCCAAGAGTAATAAGCTTCTCAACTTGTAACTTCCACGTATCACGTGGAGAACTCAAACCGATGCACCAAATGCGATGGCAAGGGCACACGGAGTGCCCAAGTCCTTCTCTCTCAAATCCCACCGAAGCAACTAATGCTAGGGAGGAAAATGAGAGGAAGAACAAGAAAGAGAACACCAAGAACTCCAAGATCTAGATCCAAGGGGTTCCCCTCACATAGAGGAGAAAGTGATTGGTGGAAATGTGGATCTAGATCTCCTCTCTCTTTTCCCTCAAAAACTAGCAAGAATCCATGGAGGGATTGAGAGTTAGCAAGCTCGAAGAAGGTCAACAATGGGGGAAGAACACGAGCTCAAAAGATTGGGTACAATGGGGAAGAAGACCCCCTTTTATAGGAGGGGGAAAATCCAACCGTTATCCCCCCCACAGCCCCGCAGAGAGCGGTACTACCGCTGAGGTAGAGCGGTACTGCCGCCCTCAAGCGGTACTACCGCTCCCCCTCAGCGGTACTACCGCGCCAGAAGAGAAGGGCTGGGGCAGGGGCCCAGGGCGGTACTACCGCGGAGGTAGAGCGGTACTACCGCTCTCAAGCAGTACTACCGCCACTACTGCCGCAGCTAGTACCGCAAAACCCGACACGAGAAAATGCGCGCAAGAATCGAAGCGGAAGGAGCACCATGCCACCACGGTACTGCGGCTAAGCCCAGCAAGCGGTACTACCGCTCCGAGGAGCGGTACTACCGCTACAGACGCAGTGACGGGACGGTAGTAGCACGGAACCGCAGAGGTACTGCCGTTGAGGCCACCCAGCGGTACTACCGCTCCGGGGAGCGGTACTACCGCTCCAGGGAGCGGTACTACCGCTTAGGGAGTCTCAGCCGCACTACCGCTGTGGACCGCGGTACTACCGCTGGGTCCAGGAGAAAAACCATACTCCAGAAAACCAGAACTGCCATAACTTCTGCATATGAGCTCCGAATTGAGCAAACTCAAGCTTGTTGAAAACAAGACGACGAGTAGCATCAAAACAGCGACTGGTTATAGTAAGAAGAGGCAGGGGAGGTATGCCAACAAATAGAGGAGTGAAACCTCCAACCGAGAAGAACCGGCAAAACCTCCAACATCGAAAACATCATAGAAGATGCATGCGAACTCCGTTTTCGATGAACTCAAGCTTGTCATCAAGATGACCATAAGCTCTAAGACTCACAAAGAGAACCAAACAAGAACCAAGAAAGATGATGCAAGGATGCAAAGGTTTGAGCTCTCAACGAACGATACGATCAAGCTACTCATCGAGGGCCCCCCTTGATAGTACGGCAATCGATCCTATAACCCGGTCTCCCAACTACCATCATGAGACCGGTAAAATAGAAAACCTACCAAGGGCAAACCTTTGCCTTGCACATGGTCCACTTGAGCTAGATGATGACGATCTTGACTCCCTCAAGTCGGACCACCTTTCTTGATTGTGTTGGCTCGATGAAGACTAGTTGATTGCTCCCCCATACTCCACTATGGGTGAGCCTTTCTTCCGCACATCTTCATGAGTCCATTGTCACCACACAGTATAGCACGCTTCAAGCATTTGATCTCTTGGTGGTGCTCCACTTGAACTTGCACACCGCAACCTAACCCCACAAAGAACTCTCACGAAGACCATGGGTTAGTACATAACGTGTAATTGACAATGCTTACCATACCATGGGATCACTTGATCCCTCTCGGTACATCTTCTACGCTTTGTGGGTTGATCAACTTGATTCACTCTTTAACTTAGTCTTGATCAACCTCTCACAAGACCAATCTTTAGGTAATTCCTTGAATAGCACCTTGGTCGACACAAACTCTCCTTGAAACCAACACATGTACTCCAAGAAAAGCCTATGGACAAAACCTTCAAATATAACTCAAGGCAACCATTAGTCCATAGAGATTGTCATCAATTACCAAAACCAAACATGGGGGCACCGCATGTTCTTTCACCAGTCTCGATTCATGCCAACCCAACAATTACTTTCAGAGATACCGGTAGTGCACCTTTATAGCCACCCAGTTACGTTGTGACATTTGGTACACCCAAAGCATTCCTACGGTACCCGGGAGTTGCACAATCTCATGGTCTAAGGAAATGATACTTGATACGTCCATTTTGCATCATGCTTTTATATCAATATTTATTGCATTATGGGTTGTTATTACACATTATGTCACAATACTTATGCCTATTCTCTCTTATTTTACAAGGTTTACATAAAGAGGGAGAATGCCGGCAGCTGGGATTCTGGGCTGGAAAAGGAGCAAATATTAGAGACCTATTCTGCACAGCTCCAAAAGTCCTGAAACTTCATGGAAGACGTTTTCAGAATATATAAAAAAATACTCAGCGGAAGAAGTTCACCAGGGGGGCACACCCTGCCCAAAAGGGTGGGGGGCGCGCCCTACCCCCCTGGGCGTGCCCCCTACCTCGTGGGCCCCCTGGTGGCCCTTTGGTGGCCATGTTCTGCTATATGAAGTCTTTCGATGGGAAAAAAATAGGAAGCCATCTTCTCGGATGAAACTCCGGCGCCACGAGGCAGAACCTTGGCGGATCCAACCTAGGGCTCCGGCAGAGCTGTTCTGCCGGGGAAACTTCCCCCGGGAGGGGGAAATCATCGCCATCGTCATCACCAACGCTCCTCTCATCGGGAGAGGGAAACCTCCATCAACATCTTCACCAGCACCATCTCCTCTCAAAACCCTAGTTCATCTCTTGTATCCAATTCTTGTCTCCAAGTCCGGGATTGGTACCTGTGGGTTGCTAGTAGTGTTAATTACTCCTTGTAGTTGATGCTAGTTGGTTTATTTGGTGGAAGATCATATGTTCAGATCCTATATGCATATTAATACCCCTCTGATTATGAACATGAATATGCTTTGTGAGTAGTTACGTTTGTTCCTGAGGACATGGGAGAAGTCTTGCTATTAGTAGTCATGTGAATTTGGTCTTCGTTCAATATTTCGATGAGGTGTATGTTGTCATCCCTCTATTGGTGTCATGTGAACGTCAACTACATGACACTTCACCATTATTTGGGCCTAGAGGAAGGCATTGGGGAGTAATAAGTAGATGATGGGTTGCTAGAGTGACAGAAGCTTAAACCCTAGTTTATGTGTTGCTACGTAAGTGGCTGATTTGGATCCATATGTTTCATGCTATGGTTAGGTTTACCTTAATACTTTTGTTGTAGTTGTGAATGCTTGCAATAGAGGTTAATCATAAGTGGGATGCTTGTCCAAGTAAAGACAGTACCCAAGCACCGGTCCACCCACATACCAAATTATCAAAGTACCGAACGCGAATCATTTGAGCGTGATGAAAACTAGCTTGACGATATTCCCACGTGTCCTCGGGAGAGCTTTTCTCTATATAAGAGTTTGTCCAGGCTTGTCCTTTGCTACAAAAAGGATTGGGCCACCTTGCTGCACTTTATTTACTTTTGTTACTTGTTGCTCGTTACAAATTATCCTATCATAAAACTATCTGTTACCACTTATTTCAGTACTTGCAGAGAATACCTTGCTGGAAACCGCTTATCATTTCCTTCCGCTCCTCGTTGGGTTCGACACTCTTACTTATCGAAAGGACTGCGATAGATCCCCTATACTTGTGGGTCATCAAGACTCTTTTCTGGCGCCGTTCCCGGGGAGTGAAGCGCCTTTGGTAGGTGGAATTTGGTAAGGAAAAATTTATATAGTGTGCTGAAATTTACTGTCACTCGTTACTATGGAAAGTAATCCTCTGAGGGGCTTGTTTGGGGTACCTTCACTCCGACCAGTAGAGCAAAGAGTTGCTCCTCAACCTACTGAACCTACTGAAAATGAAAATGTCTGGTTTGAAATTCCTTCGGGTATGATAGAAAAACTGCTAGCTAATCCTTTTGTAGGAGATGGAACAAAGCGTCCTGATGAGCATCTAATATATGTGGATGAAGTTTGTGGATTATTTAAGCTTGTAGGTGTACCCGGAGATGTTGTTAAGAAGAAGGTCTTCCCTTTATCTTTGAAGGGAGATGCATCGACATGGTATAGGCTATGTGATGATATGGGGTCATGGAACTACAAACGATTGAAATTGGAATTTCATCAGAAGTTTTATCCTATGCATCTTGTTCATCGTGATTGCAATTATATATATAATTTTTGGCCTCGCGAAGGAGAAAGCATTGCTCAAGCTTGGGGGAGGCTTAAATCAATGTTATATTCATGCCCCAATCATGATCTCTCAAGAGAAATGATTATTCAAAATTTATATGCTCGGCTTTCTGATAACAATCGCACCATGCTCGATACTTCTTGTGCTGGCTCTTTTTTGATCAATAATATTGAATTCAAATGGGATTTATTAGAAAGAACTAAACACAACTCTGAAGAATGGTACTTCGATGAAGGTAAGGAGTCAGGTATGACACCTAAGTTTGATTGTGTTAAATCTTTTATGGATACCGATGTTTTTCGTAAATTTAGCACTAAATATGGACTTGACTCTGAGACAGTAGCTTCTTTCTGTGAATCTTTTGCTACTTATGTTGATCTCCCCAAGGAAAGTGGTTTAAATATCATCCTCCCATAGAAGTAAAAGTAGTTGCACCTATTAAAGTGTTGGGGAACGTAGCAGAAATTCAAAATTTTCCTACGTGTCACCAAGATCTATCTATGGAGAAACCAGCAACGAGGGGAAGGAGAGTGCATCTACATACCCTTGTAGATCGCTAAGCGGAAGCGTTCAAGAGAACGGGGTTGAAGGAGTCGTACTCGTCGTGATCCAAATCACCAGAGATCCTAGTGCCGAACGGACGGCACCTCCGCGTTCAACACACGTACAGCCCGGTGACGTCTCCCATGCCTTGATCCAGCAAGGAGAGAGGGAGAGGTTGAGGAAGACTCCATCCAGCAGCAGCACAACGGCGTGGTGGTGGAGGAGCGTGGCAATCCTGCAGGGCTTCGCCAAGCACCACGGGAGAGGAGAAGGACTTGGGAGAGGGGGAGGGCTGCGCAAGAACATTGGTTGCGGCTGCCCTCCCACCCCCACATATATAGGGGCAAGGGAGAGGGGGGCCGGCCCCCTCAGATCCCATCTGAGGAGGGGGCGGCGGCCAAGGGGGTTACCTTGCCCCCCAAGGCAAGGGGGGCGCCCCCCTTTAGGGTTCCCCCAAAACCCTAGGCGCATGGGCCCTAGGGGGGAAGGTGCCCATCCCACTAAGGGGCTGGTCCCTCTCCACATACAGCCCATAGGGCCCTCCGGGGCAGGTGGACCCTCCCGGTGGACCCCCGGAACCCCTTCGGTGGTCCCGGTACAATACCGACATCCCCCCGAATTATTCCGGTGACCGTATGGTGACTTCCCATATATAAATCTTTACCTCCGGAACTCCTCATGACGTCCAGGATCTCTTCCGGGACTCCGAACAACATTCGGTAACCACGGATATCTATTCCCTATAACCCTAGCGTCATCGAACCTTAAGTGTGTAGACCCTACGGGTTCGGGAACCATGCATACATGACCGAGACGTTCTCCGGTCAATAACCAACAGCGGGATCTGGATACCCATGTTGGCTCCCACATGCTCCACGATGATCTCATCAGATGAACCACGATGTCAAGGACTTAATCAATCCCGTATGCAATTCCCTTTGTCCATCGGTATGATACTTGCCCGAGATTCGATCGTCGGTATCCCGATACCTTGTTCAATCTCGTTACCGGCAAGTCTCTTTACTCGTTCCGTAATACATCATCCCGTGATCAACTCCTTGATTACATTGTGCACATTATGATGATGTCCTACCGAGTGGGCCCAGAGATACCTCTCCGTTTACACAGAGTGACAAATCCCAGTCTCGATTCGTGCCAACCCAACAGACACTTTCGGAGATACCTGTAGTGTACCTTTATAGCCACCCAGTTACGTTGTGACGTTTGGCACACCCAAAGCACTCCTACGGTATCCGGGAGTTGCACAATCTCATGGTCCAAGGAAAAGATACTTGACATTAGAAAAGCTTTAGCATACGAACTACATGATCTTGTGCTAGGCTTAGGATTGGGTCTTGTCCATCACATCATTCTCCTAATGATGTGATCCCGTTATCAATGACATCCAATGTCCATGGTCAGGAAACCGTAACCATCTATTGATCAACGAGCTAGTCAACTAGAGGCTTACTAGGGACATGGTGTTGTCTATGTATCCACACATGTATCTGAGTTTCCTATCAATACAATTCTAGCATGGATAATAAACGATTATCATGAACAATGAAATATAATAATAATAACTGATTTATTATTGCCTCTAGGGCATATTTCCAACATAAAGTTGAAGAAAAGACCATCACATATAATGACCCTATTGTTCCTGCTTCTTATGTTGAGAAACCACCTTTCCCTGTTAGTATAAAGGATCATGCTAAAGCTTCAACTGTGGTTAGTAAAAGCAATATTAAAACTTATACACCTTCTGAGCAAATTAAAGTTGAACCTGATATTGTTATTGTTAAAGATCTCTTGTCTGATAATATTGATGGGCATGTTATTCATTTTCTTGATGAGACTGCTAGAATTGCTAAACCTTGTGCTAAAGATAAAAACAGACCTGTGGTAGGCATGCCTGTTATTTCTGTTAAAATAGGAGATCATTGTTATCATGGCTTATGTGATATGGGTGCTAGTGCTAGTGCAATACCTTACGTCTTATACAAAGAAATTATGCATGATATTGCACCTGCTGAGATAGAAGATATTGATGTCACAATTAAACTTGCCAATAGAGATACTATTTCACCAATGGGAATTGTTAGAGATGTTGAAGTCTTGTGTGGGAAAACTAAATATCCTGCTGATTTTCTTGTTCTTGGTTCCCCACAAGATAGCTTTTGTCCCATTATATTTGGTAGACCCTTCATGAACACTGTTAATGCTAAGATAGATTGCAAAAAGGGTGTTGTTACTATTGGTTTACATGATATGACTCATGAATTTAATTTCTCTAAATTTAGTAGACAACACCGTGAAGAAGAATTACCTAGTAAGGATGAAATTATTGGTCTTGCTTCTATTGCCGTACCTCCTAGTGATCCTTTAGAACAATATTTGCTAGACCATGAAAATGATATGTTTATGAATGAAAGAAGGGAAATAGATGAAGTATTCTTTAAACAGGAACCTATTCTAAAAAAGAATTTACCCATTGAAATCCTAGGGGATCCTCCTCCACCCAAGGGTGATCCCGTGTTTGAGCTTAAACCATTGCCTGATACTCTTAAATATGCTTATCTTGATGAGAAAAAGATATATCCTGTTATTATTAGTGCTAACCTTTCAGAGCATGAGGAAGAGAGATTATTGAAAACTCTGAAGAAGCACCGTGCTACTATTGGGTATACTGTTGATGATCTTAAGGGCATTAGTCCCACTCTATGTCAACATAAAATAAATTTGGAAGAAGATGCTAAACCAGTTCGTGATCATCAACGACGGCTGAATCCTAAAATGAAAGAAGTGGCAAGAAAGGAAATACTAAAGCTCCTTGAGGCAGGTATAATCTATCCCGTTGCTGATAGTCAGTGGGTAAGTCATGTCCATTGTGTCCCTAAGAAGGGAGGTATTACTGTCGTTCCTAATGATAAAGATGAATTGATTCCTCAAAGAATTATTACAGGTTATAGGATGGTAATTGATTTCCATAAATTAAATAAGGCCACTAAAAAGGATCATTACCCCTTACCTTTTATCGATCAAATGCTAGAAAGATTATCCAAACATACACAATTTTGCTTTCTAGATGGTTATTCTGGTTTCTCTCAAATACCTGTGTCAGCCAAAGATCAATCAAAGACTACTTTTACTTGCCCTTTTGGTACTTTTGCTTATAGACATATGCCTTTTGGTTTATGTAATGCACCTGCTACCTTTCAAAGATGCATGATGGCTATATTCTCTGACTTTTGTGAAAAGATTTGTGAGGTTTTCATGGACGATTTCTCCGTCTATGGATCTTATTTTGATGATTGCTTAAGCAACCTTGATTAAGTTTTGCAGAGATGTGAAGAAACTAATCTTGTCTTGAATTGGGAAAAGTGCCACTTTATGGTTAATGAAGGTATTGTCCTGGGGCATAAAGTTTCCGAAAGAGGTATTGAGGTTGATAAAGCCAAGGTTGATGCTATTGAGAAGATGCCATGTCCCAAGGACATCAAAGGTATAAGAAGTTTCCTTGGTCACGACGAATTTTATAGGAGGTTCATTAAGGACTTCTCGAAAATTTCTCGGCCTCTGACTAATTTATTACAAAAAGATATACCATTTGTCTTTGATACTGATTGTGTAGAAGCATTTGAAATACTTAAGAAAGCATTGATCTCTGCACCTATTGTTCAGCCACCTGAATGGAATTTACCCTTTGAAATTATGTGTGATGCTAGTGATTATGATGTAGGTGATGTTCTAGGGAAAAGAGTTGATAAGAAATTAAACGTTATTCAATATGCTAGTAAAACCTTAGACAATGCCCAAAGAAATTATGCTACTACTGAAAAAGAATTCTTAGCAGTTGTATTTGCTTGTGATAAGTTCAGACCTTATATTGTTGATTCTAAAGTAACTATTCACACTGATCATGCTGCTATTAAATATCTTATGGAAAAGAAAGATGCTAAAACTAGACTTATTAGATGGGTTCTCTTGCTACAAGAATTTGATTTACATATTGTTGATAGAAAGGGAGCTGAGAACCCCGTTGCAGACAGCTTGTTTGGGTTAGAAAATGTGCTTGATGACCCACTACCTATTGATGATAGCTTTCCTGACGAGCAATTAAATGTCATAAATACTTCTCATACTGCTCCACGGTATGCTGATTATGCTAATTACATTGTTGCTAAGTTTATACCACCTAGTTTCACATACTAGCAAAAGAAAAGGTTCTTCTATGATTTGAGGCATTACTTTTGGGATGACCCACATCTTTATAAAGGAGTAGATGGTGTTATTAGACGTTGTGTACCTGAGCATGAATAGGAACATATCCTACGCAAGTATCACTCCGAAGCTTATGGAGGACACCATGCTGGAGATAGAACTGCACATAAGGTATTGCAATCTGGTTTTTATTGGCCTACTCTCTTCAAGGATGCCCGTAAGTTTGTCTTATCTTGTGATGAATGTCAAAGAATTGGTAATATTAGTAGACGTCAAGAAATGCCTATGAACTATTCACTCGTTATTGAACCATTTGATGTTTGGGGCTTTGACTATATGGGGCCTTTTCCTTCCTCTAATGGATATACACATATTTTAGTTGTTGTTGATTACATTACTAAGTGGGTAGAAGCTATTCCAACTAGTAGTGCTGATCATAACACTTCTATTAAAATGCTTAAAGAAGTTATTTTTCCAAGGTTTGGAGTCCCTAGATATTTAATGACTGATGGTGGTTCACGTTTTATTCATGGTGCTTTCCGTAAAATGCTTGCTAAGTATGATGTTAATCATAGAATTGCATCCCCTTATCACCCTTAGTCCAGTGGTCAAGTAGAATTGAGTAATAGAGAGCTCAAATTAATTTTGCAAAAGACTGTTAATAGATCTAGAAAGAAAGTGGTTAAGAGATGTTGGTTAAAAGTAGGAGGAGCGGTGACATCTTGCACGATCATGTTAGCAAGGCATGTCAGAGGGTAGAATGTCAGTTATGTCGGCAACAACATCGGTACCAAGGGCGAGGGACGAAGATAACCATTTTCCTGCTCGTAGAACGAGGCGGACCAATAGGCAAAGTTCTCATCCATCGGTGTCTACCAGAATGTCATCAACAATAGTAACAGGGTCTTGCTGACAGAATTGTACACCGAGGTGTTTACATAAGTAGGAGAATAATACTGCTTAGATCATATAGACCTCAAGAAAGGTTAAACCAAACAATAGAAAGGATAATATGATTATCAAATTAACAGAACAATGGAAAGGGAATATGTGTTTAAAAACATATTTCAAGGGTATATCCTTCCCAAGGACAAACAGAGCATGATATCCATGATAGGATAGAAGTAGAAAACCATTTAGGTAAGGGGAGAGGAATTTCATGGCATTACCCAAACAAAGGTGTTTGGATAATTGATAAGGAAAATGTGGTGTTGTGCTTTAAATGTTCTTATTGATGATAGGAGTAACGCATACATGCCTCGATATAGCTTTGACATGGTCTTCAAGCAAAGGTCGGACTTTGCATACACAAATGATTCATCAGGAACAACTTACAAAATAAGTCTTACAATTTCCTCCATGGAAGAATCACTAAGCTTGCTAAAAAGGGAACTATAACAATAGGTCCTCCGGCCAGGGGTGATAGGCATGACATCACCTTACCGATATATAAGGACCAATGTTATAACTCTTGGAAATAAGTCCCAACCATCATATCTGACCGAGATTCAGATATGGTTGGTGTCAGGATACCTCAGACTCAAGATGCATGAGAAGTAAAAGTGCAACACAAATTGGCGAGATGACATTGTAAGATCCTTGGGAAATGAACTATGGAAGCGAGTTCCGAAACAAGAGTTCATCATTAAATCAAGGAGAGGGTGAGTAGGTGGCTGATGGACTCGACGCCAATTCATTGAGATTTTCAAAAAGATGGATTTCCACAATTATATGAACAAGGACATAACATTTGCCAGATCAAATGATATAATAATGTATGCTCGAGGAAAACATACAAATTAAAATTGGTTGAAGGGTGCACCAGAAATATGGGCTTTAGGTAGCAGAATCAATGTTAGAATGGTGATTCAATAATCAATGGCCTAAGGATGTAATGTTGACCATCAACTCCAAAGCAATAAGGATGATAGAAGGGCAGAATCGTTCACCTGTTGGTATCCCAGTTATAAACAACACGGGGACCAAGAAAAGAATGGTGATGGTGATAAGTATCACTTGTACAAGAATTTTCGAGAGGTGGTGAAATTCTCACGACATTCTTGACATAAAAGATGGTAATACTCCAAGGTAAAGAAGATCAATTGCTGGATAGCAAGGAACTCAAGGTATAACACAAAACGTGGACAAGTTTGTGTTGGAGGGAAGACAGTAGAGTGGTCGATGATAACACTTATCATCGAGGGCAAGGATGGTCTTTCTCATTATGAATTCAATTGATATCCTGGAAGAGTTCGGAATGTTGACTATGATCACGACACATTTGTCGAGAGATTTCATGAAAATGTATTCGATCAGCGATGACATCAAGTCAAAGGAATGATGAAGCAAAAGGTTATTGGAACCATGGGTACAACACAAACTCGAAATCAAGCTTGCTATTCAAGGAGAAATGATGTGACGAGGAAGATCGACGTAAGATTAGCTCACCGTCGAAATTTGTGCTCCGGGAAGAAGGACCAGGTAGCACAGTTAAAAAATGTACGATAATGATATAGCCGATCACCCTATGAATGACTTGAAGGATTAGTAAACTCATAAGCGATGTAGATTACTTAGAGTTATTGAATCAGAGTGCGGACTCGATTCACTATTTGGTGTTCTCGGTTGACGACAACCCAAACTCAAGGGAATTCTGAAAACGGTGAGAAGCAATACTAGATGAAGACTCATAAGCAGTTATGTAGTTCGGTGATATTCTCGAGACAATAGAGGTGAAACTCGGAGGTAGATCGGAATAGAAACTGATTTGTATCGTAGACTTGCGATAGCAGATACTTTAATCTTGTCAAAATAGACGAGGCAATGGAATGGTTTCCTTTCAAATATATTGAATAACGTTAGCATGGTCGGAACCATGATTGCAAAAGGCCAGATCCCAGATATAAGATGAACTTATACCAAGGGAATAATTAATTTAAGAGAAGCTTTAATGATAAGATCTACATCGTTTCCATGGGCATGAACACCAGTTCAAAGTCGACTCCCACTTCTCCAATGCATGACCATTCATTCACTTCTCGTCCTCGAAGAAGTTGTATGGTAGAAACTTATCTGGTAAAACACCAGCAGGGTATGACTTCTGAAAACCTTCGGGTTCATACGGTTTTTAGGGAAGGTATAGGTTCAACCCATCGGGGCATCTTAGAAACATATACCTCAAGCTTCAAGAGTAAATATCACCAGCTCGAAAAGCAGAGCATGGTTGGCCAAATCAGAGAATAGGATTTACCAATGGCCTTATGTATCAAGGAAAGAACTCCAGGTTTTGAGAATATGCAAGAACGGTCAGATAATAATCCACCAAAGGATCTAGCGGACCACAAAGGATCTAATGTGAGTAACGATACTCAACCAGAAGAAGAAACAATGCAAAGGCATGGGATTATAGAAACAAAGGACTAATTCAAAGCTCAAATGCAAATGAATTATGAGCTCCATATCAAGGGATTAGAAGCAATTGCTCTGATGAAGGATGGATAAGTTGGGCAAGCTTAGGGGTACAATCGATGGCAATTTGATTGGTCGAGATCCAGCTCATGTTTAAAATGACGCCTGAGCTAGAAGGATGAATTCTAGGATCTGATTGAGGGTTGCTGGCATTCGCAACATATTGAATCAATGGACTCAAGATGATAGTGACAAAGGATGCCAATAAGATTACTAGACTTATGGGATTAACCATAATGTAAGCAAGCAAGAATTTCAAGAGCAATATGCTGCTGAGGATTTTCGGATGTTCGAATGGTATTTCAAAGATTTTTTTAAAAAACACCTAAATAACTGGGGATGAATGAATCCCCGGTAAGTGTGAGAAATTATCCATAGGGGTATTCATGTGGCAAAGAACAACATGCTAGTAAGCTCAAAGGATTCTCGGGACAACAAAGAGTATTTCGGGGCATCTTGTAATAACAAGAGTAACGGGGAATGTTTGTATTTATGGCAAGTGTATGTAGTTTTTCATAGAGGTTTATTGATGGACGGAAATTGCAAAAGCGATGGCACAAAGTCTCGAGAGAACATCATAGAGTATTCTCGGAATCTTCTGGTGCAACACACGATCATCGGTAATAAGTTGCTCTTCGGATGAAAGTGATCATGAGACCCTAATGTTAGATTTAGCAAAATTTATTTAACCCGAATAGAAGAGAGATCAGAGTCCCAGAGTATAGACGAGGAATAAAAGATCCTAATACCACCCAATGGCGACGTGGGCCCGTAAGACACACAGCCATGTTAGTAAAAGATTTTCAATGACTAGACTCAACTTTGGCCAAGGAGTGCGGAAGGGGGATTCCTACAGGCAGTCGGCTCTCATACCAACTTGTAGCACCCCCGATTCAATCGTACACTAATCATACACGCAAACGTGTACGATCAAGATAAGGGACTCACGGAAAGATATCACAATACAACTCTAAAAATAAAATAAATCATACAAGCATCATAATACAAGCCAGGGGCCTCGAGGGCTCGAATACAAGTGCTCGATCATAGACGAGTCAGCAGAAGCAACAATATCTGAGTACATACATAAGTTAAACAAGTTTTCCTTAAGAAGGCTAGCACAAACTGGGATACAGATCGAAAGAGGCGCATGCCTCCTGCCTGGGATCCTCCTAAACTACTCCTGGACGTCGTCAGCGGCCTGCACGTAGTAGTAGGCACCTCCGGTGTAGTAGGAGTCGTCGTCGACGGTGGCGTCAAGCTCCTGGGCTCCAGCATCTGGTTGCGACAACTAGGTAGAATGGAAAGGGGGAAAAGAGGGAGAAAAGCACCCGTGAGTACTCATCCAAAGTACTCGCAAGCAAGGATCTACACTACATATGTATGCATTGGTATCGAATGGAAAAGGGTAACATATGTGGACTGAACTGCAGAATGCCAGAATAAGAGGGGGATAGCTAATCCTATCGAAGACTACGCTTTTGGTAACCTCCATCTTGCAGCAGAAGAAGAGAGTAGATGGTAACTTCACCAAGTAACATCGCATAGCATAATCCTAACCGATGATCCTCACCTCGTCGCCATGTGAGAGAGCGACCACCGGTTGTATCTGGCACTTGGAAGGATGTGTTTTATTAAGTATCTGGTTCTAGTTGTCATAAGGTCAAGGTACAACTCCAAGTCGTCCTGTTACCGAAGATCACGGCTATTCGAATAGTTTAACTTCCCTGCAGGGGTGCACCACATTTCCCAACATGCTCGATCCCCTTTGTTCGGACACACTTTTCTGGTTCATGCCCGGCCTCGGAAGATCAACACGTCGCAGCCCTACCTAGGCACAACAGAGAGGTCCGCACGCCGGTCTAAATCCTATGGCGCAGGGGTCTGGGCCCATCGCCCATTGCACACCTGCACGTTGCGTACGCGGCCAATGAGCAGACCTAGCCTCCCTTATACAAGAGCAGGCATTCCAGTCCAACCCGGCGCGCGCCGCTCAGTCGCTAACGTCACGAAGGCTTCGACTGATACCACGACGTCGAGTGCCCATAACTGTTCCCGCGTAGTTGGTTAGTGCGTATAGGCCAGTAGCCAGACTCAGATCAAATACCCCAGATCTTGTTAAGCGTGTTATTTTAAAGTAACCGCGAACACCGACCAGAGCCAGGCCCACCTCTCTCCTAGGTGGTCTCCGCCTGCCCTGTCGCTCCGCCTCAAAGTAACAGTCGGGGGCCGTCGGGAACCTAGGCCCACCACTACCTGAGTGGAACCACCTGCCCCTTCAGCCCCCAACATCGGAATCACTTGCGGGTACTCAACGAGCCGACCCGACTTTAGTCACAACATGTATAGTATGTATGTATAGTATATACCTGTGATCAACACCCGACGTGATCACAGCCCGATAGTATAGCATGGCAGACTGACAAGAATGTAGGGCCACTTATGATAATCTAGCATCCTATACTAAGCATTTAGGATTGCAGGTAAGGTATCAACAGTTGTAGCAACAATGACATGCTATGCATCAGAATAGGATTAACGGAAAGCAGTAACATGCTACACTGCTCTAATGCAAGCAGTAGAGAGAAGAGTAGGCGATATCTGGTGATAAGGGGGGGCTTGCCTGGAAGCTCCGTTGAAAGGGAGGAAGGGTCGTCGTCGACGTAGTCGATCACAGCGGCATCGGCAGCGGTCTCGGGGTCTACTGGAGAGAAGAGGGGGAAGAAACAATAAACAGAGAGTAAACAAGTGCAATACTAAACATGATAAGGCAACAAGCAGCGCTAGGGGTGTTCTAACGCAGGGCTACCCGATACCGACGAAGGGGAATAACATCCGGGAATGTTTTCCCGAAGTTAGGCATTTTCGGACAGTTGAAACGGAGGGGGAAAGTTCCATGTTCACTATGATAGGGGCATGTGACAGATGAACGGACCGCGTGTTTAGATTCGTCTCGTCATTCTGAGCAACTTTCATGTAGAAAACTTTTTTATCCAAGTTACGGATTAATTTCTATGATTTTCCGAAGTTTTAGCAATATTCTGAAAATTCCTGAGCTAAGTCTGAGAATTTGCCAGTTTTAAACGTCTTTTAGCTGTTTTTAAAAGGCTACAACTATGGATCTGTACCTCCTATGATTATATGCCTTATATCAATTTTGAGCGTTTTTCTGTCATATACAAGATAGTAGCACTTTTGTTCAAATTAGAGTTCATTTGCTTGATCATCAACAGCTCTAAAGTAGCTATGAAAATAAAGCTGTTTTCGGTTTTTTTTCACTTAACAAAACTTAGCATTTTGTGATTTTTGTAGGATTTAAACCATGCATCGAAAGGATTTGGTTCAGTGGGATAAATTGAAGTTTGTCAAGTATAATTTCTACTCATATTAATTTCACCCAACTTAACAGCTGTTTAGACGTTGTTTAGAGGATGTCTAGAGGGTTAGTCAATGTATAATCAGAAAAGCTAGCTAGTAGCCGCTACAGTAACTAGCATCACCAGTACGGTAAGCAACGGCGTGGCTCGGGCGCTGCAGCCGAGCGAGGCGCAACAGCAGCCACAAGCAGAGCAGCGCGGGGCACGCGAGGGCACGGGCGAAGCCACACGTAGGCAGGCGCAAGCGGCAGCAGCGATGGGCGCAGGTGGCTGCAGGAGACGCGCGCGAGCACGCGATGCACGCACAAGGCGAGGCCGCGACCGGTGGAGCTCGCGAACGGGGCGGCCGCAGCAGCAGATGCAGAAGCAGCAGCGCCGCGCGTGGGAGGGGAGGAGGAGCAGGGGGCGCGCTGGGGCGAGTGCAGCAGCAGAGCAAGCGGGCGGACGCAGGCAGGGCGCCGGTGAGCGCGAGCGCGTGTGGGTGAGTAGGCGAGTGCAGCGAGGCGAGGCAGAGGAGAGGGCTAGGGACGACGCGGGTCGCGGCGCTCGCGACGCGTAGGCGGGCAACCACGACGGAGCAGCGGCACAGGAGCAGCACAACACGCACGCACGTACGCGTATGCGTACGCGGGGGGCTCGGACGAACTCGGGGACGGCGGCCTACGGCGCAAGAACGGGAGGGGAGAGGAGGTGCTCACCGAGCAGGCACAAGGAGGCCCGTCGAGTGGCTTAGGAGCAGCAGAGGTGGCCGGCGTCGAAGAAGGCGGCGACGATCCGGGGCGGACGGAGGTTGAGGACGGGGAGGCAGCGGGCACACGGGTGGCTTTCGGCCCGAGCTCGCCCACGTAGTCGAAGTAGGCGACGAAGGCGGTGCCCCTGGCGCGGTCTCCGGTAGCGGGGAGGGCGGCGGCGATGGCTACGCCAGCGACGCGTCCATGGCGGAGCTCGGGAAGGGGGGATCTGAGGAGGGGAGGTAGAGGGTGAGGGAGCGAAGGGGATCGAGCTAGGGTTCACAGTGGGAGAGAGGCGTCGAGGGAGGCACTTATCCACCCCGGGGACCCATGGGATGGCTGACACGGTGGCCTCGGTGGGGTGGATGTCCGCCACGCCATGCTCCTGCTCTGTAGCGAGGGAGGAGGTAGTCTAGGCGGGCTGGGTTGCACTGTATCACTGGGCTTCAAGTGCATAGCGCATAATAGTTTTAATCTTTCCCTATCTGCTAAATAATATAGCTCGGCATCTCTTAATTGAGTGGGCAAATGATTTTTGTTACTGATGAAAGTTGGCACTTAGATTCAAGGAAACATTTTGAGGCCACACACAAAATTTTATTTTTACTTGTAAATGTTTAAATTATTGTTTATTTTAAATTACAATTTTAAATGTTGTTGGACCACCTAAAATATCTCTAGGGTCAACTTAAGAATTCATTTGATGTGGGTTTCTTCATGAAAAATACCTATTGAATATTAGTAATATTATGAACTATTTTGTTTGCATGTTTGAGGATGTAAATATTTGACTTGTACTTTAAATTTGAATTAATCGGGTTTGGATCAAAGTGATTTTTAGAAAATTAATTGCGATGGCATGGCACCATTAGTGTGTGCTTACTGTAGCTTAATTATCCGGGCGTCAAACGGTACCATAAAAATCAACAACTTCGAAGGCACAAATCCGAAGGTGGTGAACGGTCAAAGAATCAAACATTATATCTCTGGTAATCCCATAAATGTTGAAACCAATGTTATTGAAACCGTAACCCCGGAGGAATACATAAGAGACACTTTCCAGAACGTTTCAGACTCCGAAAAGGAATAGGTATGTGATACGGTAAGTAAACTGACTCCAAAACAGTTTTAAGACAATATTTCTCCGTTTTGGAATATTTAGAAAAATAGAAAAATAAGTAGCAGTACGGGAAGGACACGAGGCCTCCACGAGGGTGGAGGGCGCGCCCCCTACCTCATGGGCACCTCGTGCGCTTTCCGGACTCCGTTTTCTTACACGACACGTATTTTGATCGGTAAAAATTCATTATATAATCTCCCGGAAGTTTTGACTCATGTATCACGCAAATATCTCTCGTCTTTGTTTCGAGCTGTCCTGCTGCAGATTAGGGCAACATGTCATCCCAGGATTCGGAAGGAGAAAGCTATGTGGCTGATTACCTTGCAGATCCTAAGGTCTATGGGGATGTGGAGCATTGTGATTGGACTACGGAAGAAGAAGAGGACTATGAACCTAAGGGAAAGGAGGAGACGAGCTCAGATGAAGATGAAGTCCCACTACCTCAACCTGGGGACATGCATGTTCAAAAAGTCAAGCCTCTCGGATAGAGTAAAGAAACCTAAGATCGAGTTTATCCCTCTTCGCCTCTTGCAGGAAAACAAAAAGGAACTATGCAAAAAGATACTGAGCCTGGAGCAAGAGATCGAGGACCTAAGGGACCAAAATTCTGTCCTCAAGCGCAAATTAAGGAAGAAACCTACATCATCAACAACTCCACCTTCTTCACCAACAAAGGAGACATAATCATATGGGTATGGGCACTCCCCTTGGCAACTGCCAAGCTTGGGGGAGTGCCCCGGTATCGTATCACCATCACTTTTATCTTTACCGTTTTTCTTAGTTCGATCCGTTTGGTAATATCTTGATCTAGTAGAATAAAAGTTCTTAGTATGATCTAGTTGTGAGTTTTGCTTTATGATCCTTCTATGTAATCGAGTCCGTGAGCTATATAATAAAGATTAGTGTTGAGTCAAGGGCTTGATTATTTTGCCATCCTAAGGGAATAAAAGAAAAGAGAAAGAAACAAAAAGAAACAAAAGATATCATATGGATCTTTATGGAAAGTAATGACCTCACCTAGAAAAAGTATGATGAATAAAAGTTGTTGAGAGTTGACAAGCATAGTTTTGGTCATCGTTGCAATTAATAGGAAGTAATAAAGAAAGAGAGGTCTTCATACACACACACACACATACATACATACATATATATATACTATCTTGGACATCTTTTATGATTGTGAGCACTCATTAAAATATGACATGCTAAAGAGTTGACGTTGGACAAGGAAGCCAACGTAATGGGTTATGCTTTCTTATATCTAAGATAAATTATATTGTCATGGATCATCCAACATGATTGAGCTTGCCTTTCCCCCTCATGCTAGCCAAATTCATCGCACCAAGTAGAGATACTACTTGTGCTTCCAAATACCCTTAAACCAGTTTTGCCATGAGAGTCCACTATACCTACCTATGGATTGAGTAAGATCATCCAAGTAAGTTGTCATCGGTGCAAGCAATAAAAATTGCTCTCTAAATATGTATGATTTACTAGTGTGGGAGAAATAAGCTTTATACGATCGTGTGATATGGAAGAAATAAAAGCGACAGACTGCATAATAAAGGTCCGTATCACAAGTGGCAATATAAAGTAACGTTATTTCGCATTAAGATTTTGTGCATCCAACTATAAAAGCGCATGACAACCTCTGCTTTCCTCTGCGAAGGGCCTATCTTTTACTTTTATCTCCTACCCTGCATAAGAGTCATGGTGATCTTCACCTTTCCCTTTTTACATTTTATCCTTTGGCAAGCACAGTATGTTGGAAAGATCCTGATATATATGGCTAATTGGGTGTGAGTTTTCATGAACTATTATTGTTGACATTACCCTTGATGTAAACATTGGGAGGCAAAACTATAAGCCCCTATCTTTCTCTGTGTCCGATTAAAACTCCATACCCATAAGTATTGCGTGAGTGTCAGCAATTGTGAAAGACTATATGATAGTTGAGTATGTGGACTTGCTGAAAAGCTCTTATATATTGACTCTTTCCTATATTATGGTAAATTGCAATTGCTCCAATGATCGAGATTATACTTTGTTAGTTCTCAATGACGTTTACGATTCATACTTGAAGTTGTGATTGAATTATTACTCTAGCATAAGAGATCATATGACAAGAATTATATAAGATTGCTGTTCTAAGAATGATCATGATGCCCTCATGTCCGTATTTTATTTTTATCGACACCTCTATCTCTAAACATGTGGACATATTTTTCGATTTCGGCTTTCGCTTGAGGACAAGCGAGGTCTAAGCTTGGGGGAGTTGATACGTCCATTTTGCATCATGCTTTTATATCGATATTTATTACATTATGGGCTGTTATTACACATTATGTCACAATACTTATGCCTATTCTCTCTTATTTTATAAGGTTTACATAAAGAGGGAGAATGCTGGCAGCTGGGATTCTGGGCTGGAAAAGGAGCAAATATTAGAGACCTATTCTGCACAGCTCCAAAAGTCCTGAAACTTCACGGAAGATGTTTTCAGAATATACTCCCTCCGGTCCTTTTTACTCTGCACATTGGTTTTGCCGAAAGTCAAACTTTGCTAAGTTTGACCAAATTTATATTAAAATTTATTAACATCTATAATATCTAATAAATATAATATGAAAATATATTTCAAGATGAATCTAAAGATATTGGTGTTGTTATGTGAATGTTTATAATTTTTTATATAAACTTGGTCAAAGTTGAATGGGATTGACTTCGGACAAACCTAATATGCAGAGTAAAAAGGACCGGAGGGAGTATAAAAAAATACTCAGTGGAAGAAGTTCACCAGGGGGGCCACACCCTGCCCACGAGGGTGGGGGGCGGGCCATACCACCCTGGGCGCGCCCCTACCTCGTGGGCCCCTTGGTGGCCCTCCGGTGGCCATCTTCTACTATATGAAGTCTTTCGATGGAAAAAAAATAGGAAGCCATCTTCTCGGACGAAACTCCGCCGTCACGAGGCAGAACCTTGGCGGATCCAATCTAGGGCTCCGGCAGAGCTGTTCTGCCGGGGAAACTTCCCTCTGGGAGGGGAAATCATCGCCATCGTCATCACCAACGCTCCTCTCATCGGGAGAGGGCAATCTCCATCAACGTCTTCACCAGCACCATCTCCTCTCAAAACCCTAGTTCATCTCTTGTATCCAATTCTTGTCTCCAAGTCCGGGATTGGTACCTGTGGGTTGCTAGCAGTTTTAATTACTCCTTGTAGTTGATGCTAGTTGGTTTATTTGGTGGAAGATCATATGTTCAGATCCTATATGCATATTAATACCCCTCTGATTATGAGCATGAATATGCTTTGTGAGTAGTTATGTTTGTTCCTGAGGACATGGGAGAAGTCTTGCTATTAGTAGTCATGTGAATTTGGTCTTTGTTCGATATTTTGATGAGATGTATGTTGTCATCCCTCTAGTGGTGTCATGTGAACGTCGACTACATGACACTTCACCATTATTTGGGCCTAGAGGAAGGCATTGGGGAGTAATAAGTAGATGATGGGTTGCTAGAGTGACAGAAGCTTAAACCCTAGTTTATGCGTTGCTTCGTAAGGGGCTAATTTGGATCCATATGTTTCATGCTATGGTTAGGTTTACCTTAATACTTTTGTTGTAGTTGCGTATGCTTGCAATAGAGGTTAATCATAAGTGGGATGCTTGTCCAAGTAAGGACAGTACCCAAGCACCGGTCCACCCACATACCAAATTATCAAAGTACCGAACGCGAATCATTTGAGCGTGTTGAAAACTAGCTTGACGATATTCCCATGTGTCCTCGGGAGCGCTTTTCTCTATATAAGAGTTTGTCTAGGCTTGTCCTTTGCTACAAAAAGGATTGGGCCACCTTGTTGCACTTTATTTACTTTTGTTACTTGTTGCTCGTTACAAATTATCCTATCACAAAACTATTTGTTACCACTTATTTCAGTACTAGCAGAGAATACCTTGCTGGAAACCGCTTATCATTTCCTTCTGCTCCTCGTTGGGTTCGACACTCTTACTTATCAAAAGGACTACGATAGATCCCCTATACTTGTGGGTCATCAATACTTGACATTAGAAAAGCTTTAGCAAATGAACTACACGATCTTGTGCTACGCTTACGATTGGGTCTTGTCCATCACATCATTATCCTAATGATGTGATCCCGTTATCAATGACATCCAATATCCATGGTCAGGAAACCATGACCATCTATTGATCAACGAGCTAGTCAACTAGAGGCTTACTAGGGACCTATTATGATCTATGTATTCACACATGTATTACGGTTTCCGGTTAATACAATTATAACATGAACAATAGACAATTATCATGAACACGGAAATATAATAATAGCCATTTATTATTGCCTCTAGGGCATATTTCCAACAGGTAGCTCACTCAATTCTGGAGCCACATGGGTCTCCGGAATGGTGTTCGGCTAGGGGTCGGACTGGTCAGGGCCCCCGTCGTCAGTCTCCATGGGGATTGTTGAAGGAAATATGCCCTAGAGGCAATAATAAAGTTATTATTTATTTCCTTATATCATGATAAATGTTTATTATTCATGCTAGAATTGTATTAACCGGAAACATAATACATGTGTGAATACATAGACAAACTTAGTGTCACTAGTATGCCTCTACTTGACTAGCTCGTTAATCAAAGATGGTTATGTTTCCTAACCATGAACAAGGTCTTGTTATTTGATTAACGAGGTCACATCATTAGTTGAATGATCTGATTGACATGACCCATTTCATTAGCTTAGCACCCGATCGTTTAGTATGTTGCTGTTGCTATTCTTCATGACTTATACATGTTCCTATGACTATGAGATTATGCAACTCCCGTTTACCGGAGGAACACTTTGGGTACTACCAAACATCACAACGTAACTGGGTGATTATAAAGGAGTACTACAGGTGTCTCCAAAGGTAGATGTTGGGTTGGCGTATTTCGAGATTAGGATTTGTCACTCCGATTGTCGGAGAGGTATCTCTGGGCCCTCTCGGTTATACACATCACATAAGCCTTGCAAGCATTGTGACTAATGAGTTAGTTGCGAGATGATGTATTATGGAACGAGTAAAGAGACTTGCCAGTAACGAGATTGAACTAGGTATTGGATACTGACGATCGAATCTCGGGCAAGTAACATACCGATGACAAAGGGAACAACGCATGTTGTTATGCGGTCTGACCGATAAAGATCTTCGTAGAATATGTAGGAGCCAATATGGGCATCCAGGTCCCGCTATTGGTTATTGACCGGAGATGTGTCTCAGTCATGTCTACATTGTTCTCGAACCGTAGGGTCCGCACGCTTAACGTTACGATGACAGTTATTATGAGTTTATGCATTTTGATGTACCAAAGTTAGTTCGGAGTCCCGGATGTGATCACGGACATGACGAGGAGTCTCAAAATGGTTGAGACATAAAGATTGATATATTGGATGACTATATTCGGACACCAGAAGTGTTCCGGGTGATTTCGGAGAAAACCGGAGAGCCGGAGGGTTACCGGAACCCTACCGGGAGAAGTAATGGGCCTTATGGGCTTTAGTGGAGAGAGAGAAGGGCTGCCAGAGGTGGGCCGCGCGCCACCTCCTCCCTGGTCCGAATTGGACTAGGGGAGGGGGGCGGCGCCCCGCTTTCCTTCTCCCACTCCACCTCTTTCCCCCTCCTAGTAGGAGTCCTACTCCTACTAGGAGGAGGACTCCTCCTTGGCGCGCCACACCTGGCCGGCCGGCCTCCTCCCCTTGCTCCTTTATATACGGGGGCAGGGGGCACCCCAAGACACACAAGTTGATCCACGTGATCGTTCCTTAGCCGTGTGCGGTGCCCCCTGCCACCATATTCCACCTCGATCATATCGTTGTAGTGCTTAGGCGAAGCCCTGCGTCGGTAGAACATCAAGATCGTCATCACGCCGTCGTGCTGACGGAACTCCTCCCCGAAGCTTTGCTGGATCGAAGCCCGGGGATCGTCATCGAGCTGTACGTGTGCTAAGAACTCGGAGGTGCCGGAGTAACGGTGTTTGGATCGATCGGATCGGGAAGAAGACGTACGACTACTTCCTCTATGTTGTGTCAACGCTTCCGTTGCGATCTACAAGGGTACGTAGATCAGACTCTCCCCCTCGTTGCTATGCATCACCATGATCTTGCGTGTGCGTAGGAAAATTTTGAAATTACTACGTTACCCAACAGTGGCATCCGAGCCCAGGTTTTATGGTTTGATGTTATATGCACGAGTAGAACACAAGTGAGTTGTGGGCGATACAAGTCATACTGCCTACCAGCATGTCATACTTTGGTTCAGCGGTATTGTTGGACCAGACGACCCAGACCAACCTTACGCGTACGCTTACGCGAGACCGGTTCCCTCGACGTGCTTTGCACATAGATGGCTTGCGGGCGACTGTCTCTCCAACTTTAGTTGAACCGAGTATGGCTACACCCGGTCCTTGAGAAGGTTAAAACGGAGTCTATTTGACAAACTATCGTTGTGATTTTGATGCGTAGGTGAGATTGGTTCTTGCTTAAAGCCCGTAGCAGCCACGTAAAACTTGCAACAACAAAGTAGAGGACGTCTAACTTGTTTTTGCAGGGCATGTTGTGATGTGATATGGTCAAGACATGATGCTAAATTTTATTGTATGAGATGATCGTGTTTTGTAACTGAGTTATCGGCAACTGGCAGGAGCCATATGGTTGTCGCTTTATTGTATGCAATGCAATCGCGATGTAATGCTTTACTTTATCACTAAACGGTAGCGATAGTCGTGGAAGCATAAGATTGGCGAGACGACAACGATGCTACGATGGAGATCAAGGTGTCGCGCCGGTGATGATGGTGATCATGACGGTGCTTCGGAGATGGAGATCACAAGCACAAGATGATGATGGCCATATCATATCACTTATATTGATTGCATGTGATGTTTATCTTTTTATGCATCTTATCTTAGTTTCATTGACGGTAGCATTATAAGATGATCTCTCACTAAATTATCAAGAAGTGTTCTCCCTGAGTATGCACCGTTGTGAAAGTTCTTCGTGCTGAGACACCACGTGATGATCGGGTGTGATAGGCTCTACGTTCAAATACAACGGGTGCAAAACAGTTGCACACGCGGAATACTCAGGTTATACTTGACGAGCCAAGCATATACAGATATGGCCTCGGAACACGGAGACCGGAAGGTCGAGCGTGAATCATATAGTAGATATGATCAACATAATGATGTTCACCGATGAAACTACTCCATCTCACGTGATGATCGGACATGGTTTAGTTGATTTGGATCACGTGATCATTTAGAAGATTAGAGGGATGTCTATCTAAGTGGGAGTTCTTAAGTAATATGATTAATTGAACTTAAATTTATCATGAACTTAGTACCTGATAGTATCTTGCTTATTTATGTTGATTGTAGATAGATGGCTCGTGCTGTTGTTCCGTTGAATTTTAATGCGTTCCTTGAGAAAGCAAAGTTGAAAGATGATGGTAGCAATTACACGGACTGGGTCCGTAACTTGAGGATTATCCTCATTGCTGCACAGAAGAATTACGTCCTGGAAGCACCGCTTGGTGCCAGGCCTGCTGCTGGAGCAACACCAGATGTTATGAACGTCTGGCAGAGCAAAGCTGATGACTACTCGATAGTTCAGTGTGCCATGCTTTACGGCTTAGAATCGGGACTTCAACGACGTTTTGAACGTCATGGAGCATATGAGATGTTTCAGGAGTTGAAGTTAATATTTCAAGCAAATGCCCGAATTGAGAGATATGAAGTCTCCAATAAGTTCTATAGCTGCAAGATGGAAGAGAACAGTTCTGTCAGTGAGCATATACTCAAAATGTCTGGGTACAATAATCACTTGATTCAATTGGGAGTTAATCTTCCAGATGATTGCGTCATTGACAGAATTCTCCAATCACTGCCACCAAGCTACAAGAGCTTCGTGATGAACTATAATATGCAAGGGATGAACAAGACTATTCCCGAGCTCTTCGCAATGCTGAAAGCTGCGGAGGTAGAAATCAAAAAGGAGCATCAAGTGTTGATGGTTAACAAAACCACTAGTTTCAAGAAAAAGGGCAAAGGGAAGAAGAAGGGGAACTTCAAGAAGAACGGCAAGCAAGTTGCTGCTCAGGAGAAGAAACCCAAGTCTGGACCTAAGCCTGAAACTGAGTGCTTCTACTGCAAGCAGACTGGTCACTGGAAGCGGAACTGCCCCAAGTATTTGGCGGAAAAGAAGGATGGCAAGGTGAACAAAGGTATATGTGATATACATGTTATTGATGTGTACCTTACTAATGCTCGCAGTAGCACCTGGGTATTTGATACTGGTTCTGTTGCTAATATTTGCAACTCGAAACAGGGACTACGGATTAAGCGAAGATTGGCTAAGGACGAGGTGACGATGCGCGTGGGAAACGGTTCCAAAGTCGATGTGATCGCGGTCGGCACGCTACCTCTACATCTACCTTCGGGATTAATATTAGACCTAAATAATTTTTATTTGGTGCTAGCATTGAGCATGAACATTATATCTGGATCTTGTTTAATGCGAGACGGTTATTCATTTAAATCAGAGAATAATGGTTGTTCTATTTATATGAGTAATATCTTTTATGGTCATGCACCCTTGAAGAGTGGTCTATTCTTGTTAAATCTCGATAGTAGTGATACACATATTCATAATGTAGAAGCCAAAAGATGCAGAGTTGATAATGATAGTACAACTTATTTGTGGCACTGCCGTTTAGGTCATATCGGTGTAAAGCACATGAAGAAACTCCATACTGATGGACTTTTGGAACCACTTGATTATGAATCACTTGGTACTTGCGAACTGTGCCTCATGGGCAAGATGACTAAAACACCGTTCTCCGGTACTATGGAGAGAGCAACAGATTTGTTGGAAGTCATACATACAGATGTATGCGGTCCGATGAATATTGAGGCTCGTGGCGGATATCGTTATTATCTCACCTTCACAGATGATTTAAGCAGATATGGGTATATCTACTTAATGAAACATAAGTCTGAAACATTTGAAAAGTTCAAAGAGTGAAGTTGAAAATCATCGTAACAAGAAAATAAAGTTTCTACGATCTGATCATGGAGGAGAATATTTGAGTTACGAGTTTGGTGTATATTTGAAAAATTGTGGAATAGTTTCGCAACTCACGCCACCCGGAACACCACAGCGTAATGGTGTGTCCGAACGTCGTAATCGTACTTTACTAGATATGGTGCGATCTATGATGTCTCTTACTGATTTACCGCTATTGTTTTGGGGATACGCTCTAGAGACGGCCGCATTCACGTTAAATAGGGCACCATCAAAATCCGTTGAGACGACGCCTTATGAACTATGGTTTGGCAAGAAACCAAAGTTGTCGTTTCTGAAAGTTTGGGGCTGCGATGCTTATGTGAAAAAGCTTCAACCTGATAAGCTCGAACCCAAATCGGAGAAATGTGTCTTCATAGGATATCCAAAGGAAACTATTGGATACACCTTCTATCACAGATCCGAAGGCAAGACTTTTGTTGCTAAATTCGGAAACTTTCTTGAGAAGGAGTTTCTCTCGAAAGAAGTGAGTGGGAGGAAAGTAGAACTTGACGAGGTAACTGTACCCGCTCCCTTATTGGAAAGTAGTACATTACAGAAAACTGTTTCTGCAACACCTACACCAATAAGTGAGGAAGCTAATGATAATGATCATGAAACTTCAGAACAAGATACTACTGAACCTCGTAGATCAACCAGAGCAAGATCCGCGTCAGAGTGGTACGGTAATCCAGTTCTGGAAGTCATGCTGCTAGATCATGATGAACCTACGAACTATGAAGAAGCAATGGTGAGCCCAGATTCCGCAAAGTGGCTTGAAGCCATGAAATCTGAGATGGGATCCATGTATGAGAACAAAGTATGGACTTTGGTTGACTTGCCTGATGATCGGCAAGCAATTGAGAATAAATGGATCTTCAAGAAAAAGACTGACGCTGATGGTAATGTTACTGTCTATAAAGCTCGACTTGTTGCAAAAGGTTTTCGACAAGTTCAAGGGGTTGACTACGATGTGACCTTATCACCCGTAGCGATGCTTAAGTCTATCTGAATCATGTTAGCAATTGCCGCGTTTTATGATTATGAAATATGGCAGATGGATGTCAAAACTGCATTCCTGAATGGATTTCTGGAAGAAGAGTTGTATATCATGCAACCGGAAGGTTTTGTCGATCCAAAGGGAGCTAACAAAGTGTGCAAGCTCCAGCGATCCATTTATGGACTGGTGCAAGCATCTCGGAGTTGGAATAAACGCTTTGATAGTGTGATCAAAGCATTTGGTTTTATACAGACTTTTGGAGAAGCCTGTATTTACAAGAAAGTGAGTGGGAGCTCTGTAGCATTTCTGATATTATATGTGGATGACATATTGCTGATTGGAAATGATATAGAATTTCTGGATAGCATAAAGGGATACTTGAATAAGAGTTTTTTAATGAAAGACCTCGGTGAAGCTGCTTACATATTAGGCATAAAGATCTATAGAGATAGATCAAGACGCTTAATTGGACTTTCCCAAAGCACGCACCTTGACAAGATTTTGAAGAAGTTCAAAATGGATCAAGCAAAGAAAGGGTTCTTGCCTGTGTTACAAGGTGTGAAGTTGAGTCAGACTCAATGCCCGACCACTGCAGAAGATAGAGAGAAAATGAAAGATGTTCCCTATGCTTCAGCCATAGGCTCTATCATGTATGCAATGCTGTGTACCAGACCTGATGTGTGCCTTGCTATAAGTTTAGCAGGGAGGTACCAAAGTAATCCAGGAATGGATCACTGGACAGCGGTCAAGAACATCCTGAAATACCTGAAAAGGACTAAGGATATGTTTCTCGTATATGGAGGTGACAAAGAGCTCACCGTAAGAGGTTACGTTGATGCAAGCTTTGACACTGATCCGGACGATTCTAAATCGCAGACCGGATACGTGTTTACATTAAACGGTGGAGCTGTCAGTTGGTGCAGTTCTAAACAAAGCGTCGTAGCGGGATCTACATGTGAAGCGGAGTACATAGCTGCTTCGGAAGCAGCGAACGAAGGAGTCTGGATGAAGGAGTTCATATCCGATCTAGGTGTCATACCTAATGCATCGGGTCCAATGAAAATCTTTTGTGACAATACTGGTGCAATTGCCTTGGCAAAGGAATCCAGATTTCACAAGAGGACCAAGCACATCAAGAGACGCTTCAATTCCATCCGGGATCTAGTCCAGGTGGGAGACATAGAGATTTGCAAGATACATACGGATCTGAATGTTGCAGACCCGTTGACTAAGCCTCTTCCACGAGCAAAACATGATCAGCACCAAGGCTCCATGGGTGTTAGAATCATTACTATGTAATCTAGATTATCGACTCTAGTGCAAGTGGGAGACTGAAGGAAATATGCCCTAGAGGCAATAATAAAGTTATTATTTATTTCCTTATATCATGATAAATGTTTATTATTCATGCTAGAATTGTATTAACCGGAAACATAATACATGTGTGAATACATAGACAAACTTAGTGTCACTAGTATGCCTCTACTTGACTAGCTCGTTAATCAAAGATGGTTATGTTTCCTAACCATGAACAAGGTCTTGTTATTTGATTAACGAGGTCACATCATTAGTTAAATGATCTGATTGACATGACCCATTTCATTAGCTTAGCACCCGATCGTTTAGTATGTTGTTGTTGCTATTCTTCATGACTTATACTTGTTCCTATGACTATGAGATTATGCAACTCCCGTTTACCGGAGGAACACTTTGGGTACTACCAAATGTCACAACGTAACTGGGTGATTATAAAGGAGTACTACAGGTGTCTTCAAAGGTAGATGTTGGGTTGGCGTATTTCGAGATTAGGATTTGTCACTCCGATTGTCGGAGAGGTATCTCTGGGCCCTCTCGGTAATGCACATCACATAAGCCTTGCAAGCATTGTGACTAATGAGTTAGTTGCGAGATGATGTATTATGGAATGAGTAAAGAGACTTGCCAGTAACGAGATTGAACTAGGTATTGGATACCGACGATCGAATCTCGGGCAAGTAACATACCGACGACAAAGGGAACAACGTATGTTGTTATGCGGTCTGACCGATAAAGATCTTCGTAGAATATGTAGGAGCCAATATAGGCATCCAGATCCCGCTATTGGTTATTGACCGGAGATGTGTCTCAGTCATGTCTACATTGTTCTCGAACCGTAGGGTCCGCACGCTTAACGTTACGATGACAGTTATTATGAGTTTATGCATTTTGATGTACCAAAGTTAGTTCGGAGTCCCGGATGTGATCACGGACATGACGAGGAGTCTCGAAATGGTCGAGACATAAAGATTGATATATTGGATGACTATATTCGGACACCGGAAGTGTTCCGGGTGATTTCGGAGAAAACCGGAGAGCCGGAGGGTTACCGGAACCCTACCGGGAGAAGTAATGGGCCTTATGGGCTTTAGTGGAGAGAGAGAAGGGCTGCCAGAGGTGGGCCGCGCGCCACCTCCTCCCTGGTCCGAATTGGACTAGGGGAGGGGGGCGGCGCCCCCCCTTTTCTTCTCCCACTCCACCTCTTTCCCCCTCCTAGTAGGAGTCCTACTCCTACTAGGAGGAGGACTCCTCCTTGGCGCGCCACACTTGGCCGGCTGGCCTCCTCCCCTTGCTCCTTTATATACGGGGGCAGGGGCACCCCAAGACACACAAATTGATCCACGTGATCGTTCCTTAGCCATGTGCGGTGCCCCCTGCCACCATATTCCACCTCGATCATATCGTTGTAGTGCTTAGGCGAAGCCCTGTGTCGGTAGAACATCAAGATCGTCATCACGCCGTCGTGCTAACGGAACTCCTCCCCGAAGCTTTGCTGGATCAGAGCCCGGGGATCGTCATCGAGCTGTACGTGTGCTAAGAACTCGGAGGTACTGGAGTAACGGTGCTTGCATCGATCGGATCGGGAAGAAGACGTACGACTACTTCCTCTACGTTGTGTCAACGCTTCCGTTGCGATCTACAAGGGTACGTAGATCAGACTCTCCCCCTCGTTGCTATGCATCACCATGATCTGGCGTGTGCGTAGGAAAATTTTGAAATTACTACGTTACCCAACAATTGTACCCCCCCCCCATGTTCTCGGCAGCCGAGGCATTACCCTCTGGCGCCGTCTTGGTGGCCTCCCACACCTCTCCATGGAACGGAGAGGTCCTTTGGGATAACACCTCGATGTCGTCCGCGGCGGGTGGCGGGGAGGCTCGTGGAGGCATCTCTCTCTCTCCACCATCTCCGGCGCCAAAGAATTCCCGAAGATGATGATAATTGGGGGAGTTCACGGGCCGGACTAAAACACACATAATAGAACATGTTATCCTACAATCATAAAAGACCGGATATATGTAAGGCATCTCGGATACTTATGATGCGGTCTGGGGCTTCACCCTGGGGCGCCGCTCGGGGATGACTTCGACATCCGAATCTGAGCCGTCCGAGAGAGATATTTTCCCTCTCTTGGACACCCCTGCCTCTGGGTCAACGGAGGCCGCCCTTTTTCTTCATCCTCCCCTTAAGGGGAGAATCGCTTTCTACCTCCTCCTCCTCCTCTTCATCTTCATCTCCCTTGCGAGAGGAGCAAGCCTCGGTCTCTCCGAACACTATGTCCGAAGTACCTTTACGGCGGAGGCCACCCTTGGCCTCCTTGCTCTTCTTCTTGGCCTTCTTCTCCGGCGCCTGATATGGCACCGGGACCAGCATCCTTGTTAGCAGAGGAATGGTTGGGTCTTCGGGTAGTGGAGCCGGACACTTGATTCGCTCAGCCTTCTTTGTCTAGCCCTGATTGAAGAATGGAAGGCTCAGTATACCTTTTGATTTACGAGCTGAAGTAATGTTCGGAAACTAAATACTTAGCGGCGTGGCCGGATGCACGCAGTCGAGGCCGATGTCGTCGGCCGTCTCCGGCCACGTCTTCTGGGCCTTGAAGAGCAGCTTCCAGATCTCTTCGTGCGTTCTGCCGAAGAATCGCTGCAGGGTTCACGGCCCTTCTGGATTGAACTCCCACATGTTGAGAGGCCGGCGCTGGCAGGGGAGGATCCGATGGAAAAGCATCACCTGAATCACATCGGTGAGACTGGTGTTCTTCTCTATCATATTTTTGATGCGCTTTTGCAGCACCATCACTTCATCGGATGACGCCCAGTCTAGACCCTTATTAATCCACGACGCCAGCCGCATTGGGGGTCCAGATCTAAACTCGGGAGTGGCTTCCCATGTGGCGCCGCGGGCTTCGGTGATGTAGAACCACTCCTGCTGCCATATCTTGATTGTCTCCATGAAGGCCCCTTTGGGCCAGGTGACATTGGGGAGCTTGCTCACCATGACGCCGCCGCAGTCCGCGTGTTGCTCGTCGACCACCTTCGGCTTCATGTTGAAGACCTTAAGCCATATGCCGAAGTGGGAGAGATGCGAAGGAGCACCTCGCACACGACGATAAACGCCGAGATGTGGAGGAAGGAATTTGGGACTAGATCATGGAAATCTAGCCCGTAATAGAACATGAGGCCACAGACAAAAGGGTGGACAGGAAACCCTAGTCCACGGAGTAAGTGGGGGATAAACACCACTCTCTCGTCGGGCTCTGGAGTGGGGATGACCTGCTTTTTGGCAGGGAGCCTGTGCGCGACGCCCGCAGCAAGGTACCCCGCTTCCCGGAGCTTCTTGACGTCCTTCTCCGTAACGGAGGAGGTCATCCACTTGCCTTGAGAGCCGGAGCCGGACATGGCTAGAGAGGTTCGGGGCGGTGGGAAAGATTGATGCTTTGGCGCTAGGGCTCAAAGGATGGGAAGGCAAAGGAAGGAAGAAGGCGTGGGGTAAAAAGATGGGTCTTTATCCGCTTATATAGGCAGTGAATATCAAGCGCCCCCACAAGCCTTAAAACTCGCCTATTCCCAAGGGGTCATGCGAATGGCACGGTTGGATTACCCAAACCCGTATTGATGAGAATCCTGCAATAAGAGGACATGATCTGCTGCTTTGACAAGACGTGTCAATAGAGGCCGCGCCTCGAAACACGAAGCGGGAGGCTAAAAACGGTTCGAAATGATAAATAGGCCAGATGTAACGTTTCACCGAAGAAGTTTTCAGGTGACAAGCCTTATTTTGATTAAGTATATCGCCTTCGTGGTTGAGGGTTGTGGCTGTTATGTAGAGCCGGATACAGATCTCTTATTCATAAGACCACTTTGAAGTATTTGGATGAGGAACCCGCCTTGCAATGCTAAAGACAATCTGTGTGCCAAACACATCGTCATCGAAAGACTGGTTCAGGGGCTACTGAGGGAGTCCTGGATTATGGGGTCCTCGGGTGTCCGGGCTATGTGACATGGGCTGGACTGATGGGCCACGAAGATACAAGGTAGAAGGCCTTCCCTCGTGTCCGAATAGGACTCTCCTTTGCATGGACGACACGATTGGCGTCCAGATGCGTGCTTTCCTTTCTCTTTAAACCGACCACGTACAACCCTAGGCCCCTCCGGTGTCTACATAAACCGGAGGGTTTAGTCCATAGAGGCTATCAGAATTCATACAGGCTAGACATCTAGGGTTTAGCCATTACGATCTCGAGGTAGATCAACTCTTGTAACCCCTATACTCATCAAGATCAATCAAGCAGTAAGTAGGGCATTACCTCCATTAAGAGGGCCCAAACCTGGGTAAACATCGTGTCCCATTTGTCTCATGTTACCTTTGTTCCTCAGACGCACAACTCGGGACCCCCTACCCGAGATCGGCCGGTTTTGACACCGACACCATGTGGGCCCACGGGACTCCGTTCCACCACCTCTCAGCGCCTATATTTTTCGTTTGCTCCAAAAACCCGAAGCGTCGAGCTGTTTTTCTGTTTCTGTCGCGACACCTCTCGATTCCTTTGGCGATCTAATCTTGAGGCCTTTTCCGGTACTTTGGAGGGGGAAATCATCACGGTGACCATCTCCATCAACTTGAAGGTCATCGTGATCGTCTATGAGTTGTTTTTCTTTGGATTATGGATCCATAGCAGTATGTAGATGGTTTCTCTTTCTTGCTTCTCAATACAAAGATCACATGAGTAACCCTACATGATTGTGATCCATATGGTGTAATATGTTGGTGTTTTTGTTGCGATATGATGAATCATCACTTTATAATCATATCTATCCATACATTCTTTTGAAATCAATTTGCTTTCTTTGCTGCATAATTCTTATTCATATGTGTTCTTTGATCTATTTGTTTGTCTTTGGCCAAGCTTGATGAGTAATGTCCAAGAGGGAGTTGTGTATGATAGTTGAGTAGAATCTTGCAAGTAATCTACCACAAGGACATAAAGTGGAAAAGGCTTGCATTGTGTTGTTGTCGCCACGGATAAAAAGATGATTAGGTAGTTGTCCTTTGAATGCATGATAACTTATATGGTGCTCTATATCTCTATGAATCTAGGAACTTTTGCTTGCATTGTATTATTTGGTCTACTACCGGAGCTGATAGCATTTGAGATTATGCAGGATTATACACGAAACATCTTTTTTTGGCTCTTTCTTTAGCCTATGTCTCTTATCCCTAGGAGGCCTTCCTCCACTAGCAGGTCTTTCAAAAAACTCTATCTATTCTGGTGTGGATGGCAAGCATGTCTATATTTATTGGTTTCAATAGGACTCCTTACGAGCGTTCTTTCTATATATTATTATCTAAAAGTAATCAACTTATTAATGACCAGATGAAATCAAGAAATGACCCGACAATATATCATCTACTTAATGCCATGCTCTGTTTTGTTACTTAATACTTTAAGATGCAGTTGGATAACGGTCTATAGATGTTTGTACGTGATGCTCATATGTAGTTTTGCCAATGTATAATCTCAGTGAAAAATTGCAATTTAATCGATGCACAACTGTAACTTGTTCACCACACCACACTGTCTTTTGTAGAGAAACCACTAATGAACCAATGGATCCTGCTCCATTCCTCTTCCTATTTCTTCCAATCTCGGTCAAAGCTCTTTTAAAATTCTTGTGCAATCAATCTTCCATACACACTTGCATTTAATCATTTTAACTAGCAAGACTAGTAAGACAAACAATCTCGCTAGTTTTGCTGGGGGGCCAAGGCAGTTTTGTATTTATGTGTGCATGTACTTATCATTGGTAAATTAGCAAACTCTTACTGGTTCGATAAACCTTAAGGTCATCCACTTTGAGGAATAATTTTTACTTGCTACAAACCTTTGCATTTATGGGGCCAACACCTTCCTACTTAAGAGGAAGCCCACCTTCGGAGTGGAAAAAAGTTTTCGATCGCCTCTACAATTGTGTATAGGCCTATGATGGCTACTACATCTTGAATAAGGATGTCGTTGGAAGAATTGAATTATCTGGTTACCAAAAGTGCCTGGTTGCATTGAGGATGTTTGCTATGGCACAATAGCAGATTTGTGGGACGAGTACCTCTCCGGATGTCCGAAAGCACATATAGAGTTGGCATGGTTAGGTTTGCTATTGCGGTGGTCAAGGTGTTTGGACGACAGTACTTGATAGAACCAACAATTAGTAGACATCGAAAGACTCATAGCACCCTAGAAGCAAGAAGGTGGTCAGATATGCTCGAATCGCTTGATTGCATGTACCAGAGAGGGAAGGACTGCCCATATGCTCTACAAGAGCGATATCAGGGCCTTGTTAATAAGCCCACCATCATTCTTGAATCAGTTGCATCGCAAGACCCTGGATTTGACACATTTTCTTTGGCAATCCCGAGTCTCACAATGGCATCAACATGCTGCATCCGTCTCCATTGTTTGCTAGGTTGACTAAATTAAGGATAAGCTCCTCCATGCAACTAGGCCATCAATGGTCATGATTGCAACATGTGCTACTATCTAGTTGATGGTATCTATCCGTGAGCCTGTTGGTCAGAGAAGAGCTCCCTTTGCCCAAAGGCAAGAAGGAGCTAGTAAGGATATGTAGAGGGCATTTGGAGTTCTCCAAGCTTGTTCTGTAGTTGTTTGAGGACGTGCAAAAATATGAGACCCAGAGACCTTGTGGGAGGTGATGATAACTTGTATGATCACGCACAACATGATTGTAGAGAATGAGGGTGAAGGAGTTTGTGGAGATATGGAATTTGAGAAAATGTGATCCTATCCAACTACCAGCTCAGAATCCGGTCATGTTTGAGGAGTTTGTTCAAATGCATCGGCATATTCGGCATCGTGAAACTCACGAGTAGCTTAAGAATGATCCGATTAAGCAATTGTGTGTGATTAAAGGGGACAACTAAAACATAATTGAATTCGAGGTTGACTATTTCTTATTTAATGTTTGGATTGTATTCCCTTTGTTTCTAAATATAAGACATTTTTGTAGTTCAATTTAAATTGCAAAAACGTTTTATATTTGGGAAAAGAGGTAATAATATTATATTTAAACTAGTGTAGCATTTGAATATTTTCACTACTCAAAAAATTATGCAAATGAGCTCGGGAGCAGAGATGAATTTTTGGCTTATCTATAGTTATTTTGAGCGCTGCGGATTTTAAAAAAGAGAAAAGAAGGACGGACGTTTGATGAATAGTGTTGGAAGGCCGGCTTTCGTATCGGTGTCCAAAGACGTGTCCGATTTGGGGACGCAGTTGAAGATGCCTTTAGCAATTCAACAGTGGTATCATGGTTTATCATGACCATGCATGTCAGCTAACTTGGTGACTATTCTGTACCAGATCCTTCATTCGACGGAGCGCATCTTTCTGTCCTTCCTAACGTAGTGCAGGGCGAGACGCAAGTATATATTCCCACTTGCAAGAGATAAGTTTATTCTTACATGACTGGCAACCACTCTTGAAGGTGACCTAGAAGACATGAGCATCGAGACGTGTCTGTTGGCTGCTCACGTTGCTAATCACCAGGTTGTTTTTCGTTCTTGTACGAAAAAACTGAATTTGGACTAACAAATTCTCTTACGAGTTGGAGAAACTAACGCTAAACTAACTAAGAGGTGGGAAATGTTCAGTCGATCATGATAGACCGATGCTTGCCTCTGCAAGCTACAGAGATGTAAACGGCAAATAAATATGGCCCCTGCTAGTCCGTTTTGGTTAGCTTTAGCTAGCTCGATAGTTTATTTTAAAAAAAATTATTAAATCGTTAGACAATATAAGTGGGTTTAAATGGGATCTGATTTATATCCATAAAGTTACTAGATCGATCAGAAGCAACATGACCAAGATCAGAGAGGCAACGGAGCTACTGCTAAAATAGCTCTCTTTGCGAGCAAACAGCAGATCAGTGTGAGTAGACTCCAAAAAAATGCAGATCAGTGTGAGCCGTTTAATTAGTTCTTTTTCCCAATGTCCAACTGAATCACTGAAACGTAAAAAGGGCACCAAAGCCGCCAAGGTATCGATCCTCCTGGCCAAAAAATCTTAGAGGATGCTAGAAAAAAGTGAAGGTAGAAGGCAGAAAGCAGTGTGCAGATGTGTCTTTCGCGAGGAAATTCCCTGCCCCACTCATGCACGGAACCACACTATAAAAGCGCACCTCATCCCACAACATCCTGCACAACTCAGGTCCTACAACGCACGGACATACACAGAGTCGAGCACATACCATCGACCGGTCGATCGGCATGGCGCACTTCCAGGAGGTGGACTACTGCTCGGAGGAGGTGAGGGCGGTGGGCTACCCGGCCCGCGGCGGCGGCGGCGTGCAGGAGCACATCGTCAAGGAGACGTTCGTGCAGGAGTTCGACACCGCCGGCCGCCGCCACGGCCACCACGGCCACCACGGCCGCGGCTCCGGCCACTTCGAGGTGCGCGAGAGCAGGCTCGAGGAGGACATCAACACCCGCACCGGCGAGTTCCACGAGCGCAAGGAGAACTTCGTCGTCAGGGCCGACGACTAAGCGCGCGTACGCTGTGCTGGTTACACGTATTGGAGCACACTACGAGATGTGTATGTACGTATTGCATATGTAATATGTGTGATGTTGCGCACGGTCGACCGTATAGCGTATGCAAGCGTGCGTGTTTGGCGGCCATCAGCCCCGATCGCTCGCGCGTGCAGCGCTTAAATAAGCGCTGATCGTGAACAAGAATAAAGCTTCTCGTGATTAATATTCCAGTCTCTTGTGTGTTGGAACCTGTCAGTGATGGCAACAGATCACAAGGGGCTGATCCCGAGCTGGTATAACCGCTAGCATCATGATGATTCTGAAAAATAAAGTAAGTGTGCATTTTGTTCGGTAAGCAGCAAGTAAGACTGCATTTCATTTGGACTCATTTGGTAATGGTAAGCAGCAAAACAACTCACCACTACAACACACACACAGCAGCAGTTCCTAACCAAGGACATGGGAGCAAGACCTCCTAGATTTCTTCGACAGCGTGGCCTCACGGGATGGAGACCAACAACAGTCCAGAGTAGAGGCCGGACTTGTGAACGCCAGCTTCAGACAGGTGCATGGTCAGGGGATTTGGGAAACCAAACTGAACCTACTTGATCAATGAAATTCTCCATTCACCAAAAACAAAATTCTAATGACCTAGTAACTAGCAGTATGAGTTTGCCATTAAGAAAGAACCGTGCATCATTCTTCCGCTCAACCAGTCTGTAACCCTCTAATTTCATTTGTTGACGGATGTGGGCCGAGGTGTGGCCATCGGGTGAGAATATGTACCATGATTTTCTCTTGGTCACAATAGAACAAAGAACACGACTATTTCTTTCTTGATGAACTAGATCCAAAACAGAAAACCACACATCAACCAAAACAGAAGTACTCCCTCTGTTCACTTTTATAAGATCTCGAAGACATTTCAAACAATGCACAAAACAGCCCATTTTAAATTGTCTGAAATGACTTACAAAAGTGAACGGAGGGAGTACAAGAAATCATCCCCAGAAGAGATGCTGAGTAATGCGTCAACAGCCTGCGACGGGGAAGAAAGAAATCGTGTCGTTCACTTTCTTGGAGCTCGTCCTGTTTGAAAAGTACACGCAAGAGGTTCCTACCATCCCGAATCTCACTAGAAAAAGACCATTGCAACAATTAACAACAGAAACATACGATTCTTTGTCATCCAAAAACTTATAGATCCCATGATAACATAAACATAAACTGAAATATTTCCGAACCATGTCTAAGATATGTAAATAAACTCCAAATGTCAAAACTTCAAAGTTATCGGTCCATTCTTCCGACTTTCTAAAACAAACGGTATGTAAACTAACTCCAAATGTCAAAACTTCAGAGTTATCGGTCCATTCTTCTGACTTTTTAAAACAAACGGTATGTAAACTAACTCCAATTGTCAAATAAAGAAACACAACAAATTCTTCAGAAAAAACGGCATCATGATCATTTGTTCACGCCGAGGTGGAGGCTGCCGCTGCATGAGGCCGCGGCGTAGCTACGCTTGGCCGCCGCCGCCACCGCCCGCCCCCCTCACGGCAACAGCCACGGGGTCAGCATATGGCGGCCATGTGAACGCGATCCCAGTCAAGAGGTCGACGAAGCTGCAGCGCGGCCAGCTCATCTCCAGGAACGCCCGCTCGTCCTCGGTTATCAGCAACACGTCCTGCTTGGCCGTGGGCTTCTGGAGTAGGATGGTGCCGGCAATGGTGACCATGCTGAGCCTCTTGGCCTCATCTCTCAGCTGTGGCTCCACGTCCTCGAAGCCAAGCTTCTTCCATGTGTCCACTACCTCGTCCACCGCCGAGATCACCAAATTCTCCACCTGCACCGATTGTAGCACCTGACTCAAGAGATGCACATGCATCAGTGCAAAACTTACAAATGATATGTGCCGAAAATAGATACAAACAAGTAGTGTTTCGTGTGTGTTGTGGCAACCTTGTCGATGGCATTGACGAGGAGGCGCATCATCCCTTGTCTATGGTACTGCGGCAGTGTGCACGCGAACGGCATCTCCGCCAGCTTGGCGCCATGGAACCTGCAAATTAAATTAAGACACATGTATCATGTATGTGAAGCGTGTTCATCAGTATATATATACAATTTAAATAGAAAAATGAAACTAAGACCATCAAATCCGATAAAGGGCTTTTTAATTAGTGGTAGAGTAATCTCGTGCTAAGACGTAAGTCGTTGGTTCGAATCTTATAGAGTACTTTTCTACTAAACTGATTTACTTTTTTTCTTTGTTTTTGAAACTTTCTCTATATTTTTAGAGAATTTTACGACTTAGTGCGGGATGGATGCATTTTTGGTCTGAAGAAGCACGGAGAATTAATCAATAACAATCAACTAAAAAAATGCGGCGAAGGGATGGATGGGGTCATATGTAGATACCTGAGCAAGGCTACAGATATGATCTCCGTGTCCTTCTCCAGAACTATGGTGTAAAACCGTTGATAGCTCAGCCGCTTGAAGTCCGATCTGCACCACAACATCCAAAACACAGTCAATCGAGTCTTGTTCAGAACCTTGATTCACCTGACACTCAGAGAGAGAGAGAGAGAGAGAGAGGAGCCCCGGCCGACTTACTCGATGCTGTAGACGGCCTGGTGAAGCATGTCAATGCCGGTCAGCCTGTCCTTCACGGGGTTGAAGCACTCATTCAGCACGCCCAACGCCACTGCCAGCTTCGCGTTGCACTCCAGCAGGGCGGCGGGGTCTGACGTCACGGAGCCCTCTTGGAACTTTAACAGGGACCATGAGTGGCCTTCCTCGCCGATGCTGACCATGGCTCCCACCATGTTTGACAGATTCACCACTATCTGAATAAAAAATGTTACCGTGGACGTGTTATGGCAGCAGGTTTTATGGTAAAATAACGGATTATACTAAACTTCAACGAAATAAAGTTCCTGAAAGCAAATATGTATGTTTCATCAGGTGCTTTTACCTTGTTGCAGGCTTTGCTGCAGTAGGGCCCGATCTCGTGCCCGGCCAACAGGGGCGCGCGGCAGTGGTGATGATCTGCATGCATGCAGAAGCATCATCAGTGAGGTACTTTTCATCAGTGGAGATCCTTATTCTTCAGAGACACGAGAGAGAGTTGCTTACACTTGCGGGTGCACTGGTGGCAGATGGAGAGGCCGCCATGGCCGTCATCGTCGGCGGAGCACAGGAAGCAGCGGCAGTAGTGGCAGACCCAGGAGTCCTCAGGGACCTCCACGGCGAGGCACTCCGGGTGGAAGGTGGACGGGCAGTTGTCGCAGCACAGCAGCTGTCCGCCGTCTGCGCACACGCCGCACGCGTCGTCGCTCCGGTCGTCGTCCCCGCCATAGTTGGTCCCGTCGAGGTCGAGGGCGAGGGCTGGTTCCTTCCTGCTCTGCTTGGCGAGCAGCAGAGCACGCTTCTTCTCCTGTGTGCTCCTCTCCCGTTCCTTCTCCACCGCAGCCTGTGCCTTCTGCTTGGCGTGTAAGATCCTCAGGTGCTCCCCCTCCCACGCCTCCCGCACGCACTCCAGCAACGACTTGCCGGACTTTAGCAGGAGCCTCTCCCACGGTGCCGAGTCCTCGGAGCCGGCGTGAGACGAGAAGGCCGGAGGCGCCATCGCGGCGTCGCAGCAGGTGCACTGGATGCCGGCCCTAGTCACCGCGCCAGAGGCCTTCGTGGCGAAGCTGGTGCTGTCCGCGTACGAGACCTTCTCGTTCTCTTTGAGCACACCGCAGTCGATCAGCCATGTCAGGATGGTGTGCTTCTTGGCTCCGGCCGCCGCCGTACCGGACGTGCTACTGTTATTCCTGCGAGGCCTCCGGCTCGATGACACGGCCGAGGCAGAGGCCGTGCTCTTCCTATTCCTGCTGTTGCTTGGAGCCGAGACAGTCTTCAGCTGGTCGTTGTCTTGGGTGCCATGGTGCATGCCCGCCGGTTCGCCGGCGTCAGATTTCTTGCCGGGCACCTTCCTGGATTCTGCTAGAGTGCTGCTCCCCTTGGGCGCGCGTGTCTTCCGTACGCGGCCGTTTGCCGGCACGGCAGTGCCACCGGCCGGTGGCACGTTCTTGCCCTTCCCAGCTCTGGTGTTAGCAGGAACGATCTGAAGCAGCCTCTCGCTCACTGGTTGGCCGTGGCCACCGTCAGTGCTGCTGGGATGGTGGTTGCCGCCGCGGTCTCTCAATATGGCAGAAGGCCCACCATCGGCGCTAGCCCCCTGTTTCCGGGAATAAACAACAGGTGGTGGCATCCCACGGCCACTCTCAGGGGAGAACAATGGCGGCGTTCTCCCATTGCTCTGCATCGACAATGGCCGGAAAGAAGAACCCCGCCCCGCCACTGCAGTCCACAAAAGATTCACACATTAATTCACAATCTGTAAATTTCATAACCATGCATTCCACAAAGTATTGCATACCCATTTCATAGAGTTTTTGGACACTATTTCAAATTCAGCTGAAGTCTACACACATGCTTTAATGCAATTTCAGAAAAGATGCACAATCAGAAGACCGCTAAATGCTAATCCATGTCGTCCACTCCCACGTCAACCAGTTAGTAAATTGTGGGCCCTTGAGTCCATTGGCCTTATGGTGGGAGATGAGGTGCTCCCCCATGGTGGCAAAAAACATGTCCATTCATTCTACTCAGAAGGGCACGTACTTTGCCATCTTGATGGTGTCAAGGTGCATTTGGAAGCATCACAACATTATCTTAGCTCGCATCCTTGACACGATCAAGGCAGAAGTCAGGCAGCGGCGACCCTGTGGACGAGGGATCTAGCGATGTTGCTACTGGCAGGGGCGATGCCTAGCGATTAGAGGTGTCATGTTGTAATATTGGATGCTGCCCTTCTTAGGGGCTGTATAAATTCTTCTTTGCATCGAGATGCAAGACTTTTGTGTTTTCTTGAAAAAAAATCAGAAGACTCTAATACACAATGATTTAAAAAGTCACACATATTTTTTGCACAAAACTGAAGCAATTTCAATAAGAAAAATGGAATTAGAATGTAGTTTTTCTATACTAGATTTCATTTCTATTTAATTTTTTGGATACATTACACATGAATTTCACAATTATTTTCTTCCTATTTTCATAAGTTTAGATGCAATATACATACATTTCAAAAGAAATCAACTACACTATATATGCATTTGACTAGGTTCATAATTTCAAATGAACTACAGATGAATTTGCTAATTAAATTATATTTCACAAAAGATCAACTAAATTTTACAAAAAAGTTAGATCCCTATTTCATAATTTCAGTAACACTATCCATGCATTTCAAAACTATATTTTTCATATTTTCATAAATTCAAATGCACTACCTCGCCTTCGGAGTCGTCCTGGCCTGTGTTTATGGTAAACTAAGAGTGGAAAATAGACATCTTATGTGGTCTACCATTCAGTCCTTAAAACCGGTTTGCGATCTGCCTTGGATGCTTGTGGGCGACTTTAACGAACTTTGTGGCAGTACGAGCATTTTTCCCTTATACAGCTAGCTGAGAACCAGATGGTAGCTTTCATGGACGTGTTGCATGTCTGCAGATTGACAGATCTTAGTTTCTCAGGCGCCCCTTGTACTTATGATAATAAGCGCATTGGACAGCAAGATGATCGAGTAAGACTAGATCGTGCTGTGGCTGATGTGAATTGGGCACGCCACCCTCTAGTAAAATTGGACACGAAGAATGGAACCAGTGACAACAGAAGCGCAAACAGTACTAATTCTTCTCAGAGCGGGTAGGCGACCTCCCTGAAAATATTTTGTCCGCGTGGGCTAATGCCAATCCTAAGCACAACCTTGGCGAGATTTATGAGTGCATGGGAGTTCTTCAGGGCTGGAGTTGGATAAAATTCCGAAACGTGTTGCGGGAGCTGGGTAAACTCCGGAAAGAGCTTTGCACTGCTACATCAATATAATGGCGACCCCCACAAGATGTCTCACAAACATCATGAATGAGACGCTCTACCGGGAAGAAATGTTATGGATGCAAAGGTCACAGATCTGTTGGCTCGCCGAGAGGGGGGCCGTAACACCAAATTTTCCAGCATAAAGCTGTTTGGAGGGTTTCACACAAAAAAAAGTTGTTCAAAGGGCGCGCAAAAATAAAATTAAGAAGCTTAGAGATGTTGATGGCCTGTGGAAGTTGGTGCCTTCTGAAATGGAGTGTACAACAACGTCATACTTCAAGGAGATCTTCACCGATGACCATTATCTCAATCCTGCAGCTGTTTTACAGGTGCTCCAGCCAAAGTTTATTGTGGCTATGAATTATGATCTACGCAAGAAATTCTCGAACGAGGAGATCGCTGATGCGTTTTTCCAAAACGGCCCCTTGAAAACGCCTGGTCCAAAGGGGTTAATGGCCCGATCTTATCAGCTTAATTGGGTATTTTGAGGCGAGCGAGTTTATAGTAGTGGTGATGGAATTTTTTCTCATTGGGATAATGCCTACAAATGCTAACATAACGTCTATAGTCTCATTCTGAAGATCGACCAAGAAGAGGTGATGAAAGACTTCCTGCCTATTAGTCTATTCCGATGCACATATTTTTGTCACATCCGATGCACATATGACCCTCCGGACAAAAACTTCCCAGCGGGCTGAGCAGGATTTCATTGTCTGGTAAGCTGACAAACGTGGCACATTCTCTGTACGAAGCTCCTATCGGCTAGGATTTGCTGCATGTCTGGATGAGCAGCAGGTAGGAGCGTCGAGATCTAGTCCTGACAACCACCTACAAGGCTGGGCTATGACTGGCACAGTTTGGCTCCTCCGAAAGTGCAGTTCTTCGCCTGGAAGCTGGCCACCGAGGCACTCGCCACCCAACAGAGCAAAATATCGGTTGCATCCGGATAATCCTGGCACCTACCGGTGTGTGGTGTGGAGGAAAAGGACGCCCTGCATGCCCTATATCGGTGTCTGCATATGCGTGAACTATGGCACATGATGAGCTAGTACCGGGACTTACCAGCAGATGAACTGATGTGTGTTAATGGACATGAATGGATTATGCATCTTCTTCGGCCATTGTGCATTGAACAACGCCTTAATGTTGCTCATGCTCTTGCGGAAATTTTGGTTTGTGCGAAATGAAAATCACACAGAATAAGCCAATGCCTTTGCATGCGGTTGCACTTTTTTGTGTAGCAACATGGAGTCCATCCTGCTTATTAATGAACACCCACATGCAGACTTGAATAAAGGGAAGCAGGTCACTAAGCTTAAAATAGGTAGCCTGCTTGTACTCATGTTGAGAGGCCAAGGTGGTGTGGCTCACAACCAGGATGGGTGCAGCTCGACGTAGATAGCTCTTTCGTGGAGAGCAGGGCGGCTTGCTGCTGGCTCTACAACTATTTCTCCCCGCTAGACGCAGAACTTGATACGTGTAATGAAGGCCTATGGCTAGCCTTGGCTTGGTTCCAACTGCCCATCATTTTTTCCAGAACACGCAGGAGATCTGCGTGCCTACATATTATGACAGGAAAGCAGTGACGATTACAAGTTACCCACCTTCGCATCGGCATGCAACGGGACTACTTGCTTTAGACTACCGTTACCCACCTTCCGCCAATTGTGAAAATGTTCGGGGATCTTCTCTATCACAGCCATAGGGCCTAACGAACGGTTCTTGAAAACTCACCGTTTGTGCTCAGGCCAAATGCATCCTAGGGAGCAAAGGATCACCGGATTGACGCATTTGCTCATCTTTGGGGGAATGGCAGTTTGGCAGTAAGACCACCACTCGAGGATTGAGTCGTCAGTTGGGTGCGAGGTGAGCAATGCCAATCAACTGGAGAGTGTCATACCAGGCCTCCCGCGCAGAGACACAACATAGCAGGAGGTGCTTGATCGACTCATCTTATTGCCTGCAATGGGGGGAAATGCCTGATGGGAGAGGCTCCATCTTGCCAAGCGATCCGAGGTACAACACCGTTCCCAAAGGGCCAGCCACGCGAAGAACTTTAACTTCATATGAGACCCAGGCTTCTAGATGAGCTCACCACAGCCCCACTCAATGCGGCCAGCGAACGTCACAATGTAGGAAGGCTTAGTGGAGTGCTCAGCAGAAGCTGTCCACTTCCAAGACCACAAGTTCGGGCCAGTAGACGGGGCCGTACCGGAAATCTTCAACCATAATTCAAGGAATTGTACGATCGTCGCCACAGATAGTTGGCCACAGAGGTCACTTACCCAAGATGCGTTTGCCATGCCATCATTGATCGCGTGGCAAGCAAGAGCGTGGGGGCGGACAACGACCACTAGGTCCGGCGCCAGCATAGGTATGCTCGATCCATCAATCCAATTGTCATGCAAAAAGAATGAATAGGTCCCATCCATAACCACAAGAGAAGACAACGCCGTGAAGGTGGTCGTGTCTTCATCCGAGACAGAGAGGTCAACAACAGACCAGGGGATGTGATCGGAGGTTTTTGCCATCCGAAGCCACTTAGTGTGGAGCCCATAGGATTGTGCATACCTAGCCCCCAAGGTGCAAAGGGGTGCACACGTCCTTCCAAGGGACCAAACATTGCCCTCCCTTGGTGCAATACGAGTTTGCCCATAAAAATCCATGAAGGATTTTGTCCGCCGCCTTGAGGACCCATGGTGGAACATCAAGAGCAAGCATGTGGTAAATTCCCAGCACGGTGAGATCCAAGTTCATGAGGAAGATGCGCCCGGTAATGGGGATCACGACCGTCTTCCAGGCCGGGAGCTTGTTGGAAAATAATTCCACAAGGGGTAAGAGGTCAGCCTTGTGGAGCCATGAGTGGGACAGCGAGAGGCCCAGATACTTAATCTGGAAGGAGGAAACTAGGCAAGGGAATTTCGCGGAGAGGCATTGTATGTCTATTCCTTGGCAGCGAATGGGAACCAACGCGCTCTTAGAAAGATTAACCTTCAGAGCTGAAGTATTTTTGAAGATCTCAAGGAGGAAGCGGGCACCGACCAGATCATGCATAGATTAGTCATAGGAAGAGTGCCACATCGTCTACAAATAGGAAGCACAATGCTTAATGCCCCAATGGAAGAGGGGTAGGAAGATCCCCTCCTGATTGAACTTCCGGAGGAGAGCATCGAGCACACCAATAACAATAACGAAAAGCATAGGGGAGATATGGGGTCACCTTGCCGCAGGCTGCGATCATGCACAATAGGGCTGAAAGGGCTACCATTGATCAGAACCTACGAGGAGGAGGTGCGGAGAAGGGTCGCAATTATGGAAATACACTTGTAGCCAAAACCCCTATGACGAAGCACCTCCAAGAAGAAAGGCCAAGCCACCGAGTCGTATGCTTTCAAACTATCAAATTTAAGCAAGATCGATGGTATTTTCTTCAGGTGGAGGAGCTTCACAGATTGTTGAACTAAGAAATTATCTAGGATCACCCTGCCTTTGATGAAGGCGATTTAATTGGCGTAGATGAGCTCAGCCAAACAAGGTGCAAACCGATTTGATAAGACTTTGGCGAGGAGCTTGGGAAGCTATGAACGAGGCTAATCGGTTGAAAGTCGCCCAAATCCATAGCCGCATCTCACTTGGGGAGGAGGACCAGGGAGGCCTGGTTGAGCAGGTGGAGGGAATTGCCAACAAGGCAAAAACACAGGTCAATAGCGGCGATAACATCGGATCTGATGATCTGCCAAAACTTTTGGTAGAACGGTGTCGAGAATGCGTTAGGGCCCGGTGCACTGTCCGTCGGAGGTCCTTAATGGCATATTCCAGATTTCCAGAACAAAGAAGGGAAGGTCGAGTTCGGTCAACATAGCTTGGGAAGCTAAGAACGAGGCTAATCGGTTGAAAGTCGCCCAAATTCATAGCCGCATCTCACTTGGGGAGGAGGACCAAGGATGCCTAGTTGAGCAGGTGGAGGGAATTACCAACAAGGTAAAATCACAGGTCAATAGCGGTGATAACACCGGATTTGATGATCTGCCAAAACTTTTGGTAGAATGGTGTCGAGAATGCGTTAGGGCCCGGTGCCTTGTCTGCTGGAGGTCCTTAATGGCATATTCCAGATTTCCAGAAAGAAGAAGGGAAGGTCGAGTTCGGTCAATGCCGCGGGAAGGGGGCGGTAGAGGGATCAATGGCGTGTGGGCGGGAGACGCGGGTGCCAAAATCTCCTCATAGTAAGACTTGGCCAAAGCCTCCGTATCTTATTGAGGAAGCAGCATCGCTACGGTGCTGAAGGCGTGAGAATGTTCCTCCATTTACTAACCTAGATGTGGCAAAAATGGGAATGGCGTCACGTTCCTGCAACCAGTGAACGCGAGATCTCTGCCTAGCAATCCTGTGCTCCAGCGATGCGAGGTTCAGGGTTTTCCTCTTCATCTCAAAACGCAGCCAGTCTTCCGATGCAGGGAGGGGGAAATTGTCATATGCCTGATTGAACGAAAGGGCTAGTTCCTTCCTGCACAGGAGCTAAGCAAGAATATTACCCACTTTAGATTGGCTCCACCTTTGCAGGGATTTGGCCAATCACTAGTCAGGCTCTATCCACTGGGATGAGATGTACCGTGACAACCTCCTCTCAGCCCTCTCCTCGTCTGCCTCTGATCACTGCCCTATTCTTATGTCTATGGCTGTTGGATTCCGCCGCAAAGGAAGATTCAGATTCAAGAGCGAAGCAGCATCCCGATGTGGATTGAAGGCCATGGCGTCCCATGTCTACATGGTTGTGGTGGTGTCCTGAGAAGACGGTCGTGGTAGCGGCAGCGACAATGATGCCGACTGATTTGCGGATAGGCGCCCCATGGGAGATTGGTGCTCAGGTCAACCCATGACGGCTTGATCTTGTGGTCCACTGACGCTGACGAAGCTAGGGTTTGACGAGGGCCTGCTGGATGGGGACATGCTCGAGTTGCCCGTCTAGTACAAGGATACGCGCATGTTACTTGCCTGGATCTGCTCCTTCTGGCCATCCAACATCTTATCCCTATCCCAACTCTCGGGGTGAGTCTCAAATCAACACCCATCTCCTTCCCTAGCCTGCTAGTCGACCGGGGCGGTAGTTGAAGTTGCATATCGAATGCTAGGAATTTGGTCGAGGCAACAAATGAAGTTGGGCATTTCACTGGTAGGGTAGCTGGGGAGGGGTGCCAACAGTGAAAACTATACAACCACGGGTAGGAGGGAAGTTGCATATCGACTGCTAAGCAATTGACAAGGGTAGCAGACGAAGTTGTACATCTCACTGGTAGGGTAGTTGAGGCAGAGTGCCAGGTGAAAACTGCACATCCACGGCTAGAGGGAAAAGTTGCACACTGAGTGATGCACAGTTGGCTGAGGACAATGAACAAAGTCGCACTTCTCACGAGTAGGGGTAGTTTGGGCTAGGTGCGAGCAGTAAAAACTACACATCTAGGGGTACGGGAGGAAATTGCACATCAACTGTTAGACAGTTGCCAGGGCAACATACAGAGTTCCACATCACAGGAAGCTGGTCACCATGGTTGCTAAGTTGCAACCTCACAGGAAGTTGGTTCATGTAGCACTAAAGTTACAACATGTAGATTCGGCTCTCGTAGCACCAAAGTTGGTTTCAAAAAGTTGCATCCTTCAGTACTAAATTTGGCTCCGTAACACCAAAATTGGTTTGGAGAAATGTTGGTTGAAACATATACAAATGGGGCCTAGTTTCAAAGAGCCCATGGAGAGGATTCCAAAGACAAAAACAATGTGAATTACAGGCACAACAAAAAAACACATTTACTGCAGGGAGCTAGGCGGGGCTAACACGTGTGGGAGGACCAGGTGGTGTAGTTGGTGGCAATTTTCCATTTTTATCTCACGGGGACCGCGCGGGGAACAAGTTTCCTTTTCTGGGCGTGCGCCAGGGACCGCTTGTTAGATGCTTCCTTAGTTTTTCCCATATTTTGAGTCGACTATAATTTTGTTCCTAAATTGGTTAAGAAAAAAATGGAAATAACTGACAAAAAGGGGGAAAATCACATCATGGCATCGAAGATCCACACCCTCTACTCGCATGAGATCGCATCATCTAACAAGATCACGTCGTAACGCATGAAATCCAATGTTTTAAGGTGGTAAGGCGGGCAAGGCGCTGAGGGGTGCCTCACCGCCTATGCGCTAAGGCATAAGGCAAGCGACGCCTTAGAGGGTTCTAAGCAGCTGAATAGAGTAGAATTTGGTAGGGGTGAGGTAAAGCCAATGCTGACCTGGAGAGGAGGAGCTGAGGAGGATCTTCCTGAGAGGAGGGAAGAAGCTACAAGAGAGGAGGGGAAGGAGGATCTATTGGAGAGGAGGGAGATCCGCCTGAGAGGAGGAGAAGCTGTGGAGGTGGGGCAGATTCGATTTGCAGCTCCAGCCGCCACCAAAGGTTCAGGTGGGGGAAAACTGGTTCGATCTCTCTGATTCCCCTGCTCGTAACTGTTGGCACGCGAGAGCCTTTGGTTCCCGCCCAAGACTCTGTTTCCCGGCTAAAGCCCTTGCCCCTGCCCGAGGCATCCAGATTTGCCTAGGCAGACGACTTGGACGCCCTATGACCTAAGGCAGACGCCTTAAGCATGTGTATAAGGCAAGGTCGACGCACCCCTAGGCGACGCCTTAGGGACGACTTAAAACCAACTGTGAGATCTATCCTAATATCCACTACTACTAGCATGACGATGAATTCTCTAGCCACCCAGCCACTCGAGCCGTACCAGAACCCTCCCCACCATCTGACATTACACATATGTAAGAAAAAGCGAGGGGCGGGTCTTGGGGCTTACCAGGGGTCACGTGTGAGCGGCAATGCTTGGGCAGTCGATCCCCTTTCTCCTCCCTCATGGCTCTAGCTCGACAGTCCCATGTGTTCTTGTTGGGCACCTCCCGCGACTCAGCCTGGGCATTTGGTATAAACCAAACTTCGGTTAGTAAATTTTGGTGTTTTTATATTTCCTTTTCCGATTCAGTTTTCAGTTTATACCGAAAGGGTAGCCTGCGTTGGGCTCACCAAGGATTTGGATGCCCTTCCACGAATGGCACCACGTCCTATTAAATAGCCAAGCGCCCGACCCCATTTTGCGTAGCCAGGCGATGTGGGACTAATCACTAAACGAAACAAGCCCCACGGGTAACCTCCTCATGGAGGTGGTGAGGTTACCGACACACTAGGCAGGCAGAACAAACCAAAGACACACAAATAGATATCATATAAACATAGGTTTAAATCAAATCAAGCAGTTCTCAACATAGCATGACACTTAGACTAAGCAGTTTTTAACCGAACCAGTACGACATAGTCCTAACCAAACTAGCATGTGCAACAAAGAGCTCTCCTAGATGTTCACAGCGAAGGCGTTGTCGTGCCTCCCGCACTTGGTCACCACTTCAATGTCGTCGTCCTTGAAGACGGTCAACTTCGGGGTGTCGAGAGCCACCAACTTGAAGGTCACCATGAACTGGATCTTGATCTGGTGGACGATGGCGAAGGGGGCCCAACCCCGATCGAGGGTGACTCGGCCGTTCATCAGCCGGACAGTGACCTTCCATCCGCAGTCGGTGTTTGTCTTCAGCTTGAACTCCGTCCGCACGGCAGGAAGTGCTTTGTGAAGTCTAGGGGCATAAGCAGGCACTCCATATTCGGGGCAAGGATCACCTTTGCAGAAGTGAGTTGGCCCACCCTCATGGTAGTGCCCATAGTTCCGGCACTTGCCATTGCGGGCTCCTCCACCACCACGTCCTCGTTCGTGAGCGGCACCTCGTGCAAGGGCGGCACCACATCCTCGCCCTTCTCCATTGCCGACACCACCTCCTTGCCCTTGTTCTCCGTCTCGATCTGCATTATGAACAACACAAAGTTCAAAGGTTGTTCGGTATTAAATCCTATCGCCCTAGCCCCTATATTTACCCACCACCGCACTCAATTAACCCTCTTTGTCTCTTACTCCTCTACCACCTCTCCATCGCCATGAACTCCAACCCCTTACCCTGGGGAATTGGATGGAGGGCATTCTTCCTCGGGTGCTCGCTCGCTGACCACACCAAGTTCGAGAACACCATTGAAGTGTGCTCGAACTTCACCAACATCGACGAGGGAGGAGTTGAAGACGCTGATTCCTGACCCAATGAAGGGCTCTATGTCAGTCGACATCTTGCGCTAGGCCATGAATATTGCCGACTCCGAGATGCTGCACAGAGCGCAAGATGGGCCAAGTACAGGGAGTATAGAGCTCCTCAAGACCAGCGTGCCACAGCGTTCTGGAATAGGACGTTGGTGGCGTCGGAGGTCATCACTTTGGAGCCGGAGGAGGAAGCGGTGGCGATGGTGGTCAAGGCGCCGGAGCTAGCCCACCGTAGTATGCGAATAGATCTGGACGACGGTGAGGATGACGAGACAGTGCATGCTGCGGTCGAGCTAGAGGACAACTACAAGACCGAGGGGCACCGCCGCTCCAAGCGCCACCAGGGTCGTCGCGGCTAGGATTTAAAGCTACTGTGTAAGATTAACCCCGAATCCCCATTCCCCTTGTACTCAATCCAGATCAGAACCCTAAAATCCATCGCTAATTAGTACTCATGAAGAAGTTCTGAACAATCCTATGGCTATTTACCCCGATTCCCCATTCCCCTAGAACACGGATGGATTACGTGGACCGAATTTGAACACGGATGGATTACGTGGACCGAATTTGAACGCGGATCAAATACGAATTGGTATGGGAGGAGATGAAAATAGGGCTTACCGCCACTGCCGAAGTGCTACAAGTGATGTTTCTGATGCCGGTGATGGAGGCCGGTGGTTGCCTTGTTGTTCTCCGATCCGCTGAACGCCGCCCCCGGTGTGACAACAGGAGAATGGAGAGAGGGGAGAGAGAGTGGTGAGGGTAATTATTGTCGACGGTTAGGGAAACAACGCGAAGTTTCTAGCATGGCTCCTCGCGTGCACCCGCCGCCGACAACGTGCATCCCGCGGGCCTGGCCGTGGAAAAACTGCCAATTTTGAGGTTCCTAGCAAGCCTGGCTAGAGGTGCTTTAAACATCGTGCGATGCGGGCCAAACAGTGAACACATGTAACCAAACAGACAATTTTCTTCTCGCGCGGGCCTGGTTGGGCCTAATGCGGGCAAACAAACACGCCCTAGGACAATGCCCATCCATTGCTATGAGCAAAATGAGTCAACACAATTTAACAAATGCATCGACCAATAAGTGAAGAATTATTTGATATCATAGTTGAATGTTCATGAATTGAGAAAAAAAATATATTACTATGATGACCAAAGGCATAAGGAAGACGAAAATCAAGCAAACCCAAATATTTCCCAAAAAAGAGCTCACAACTTAGAAATTAAAGGAACTGATAACACATCATGATTTTGAACTTGGTTTCCGAACAAATGCATGATTTAACTTTTCATCTAAGTATGCTAAATAATGTAAAATTTATTACCTCCAGAGATCAGCATATTCCAAGACATTGGACAACTCCGGGTGATATGAAATTGAGACAGCCCTAGATGGCATACAACTATGCAATGTTGGCATTGTTCAAGCGGTTCTAGATCAGTCTTAACTGAAGCCTGCCTTTGACTAACTTCCCTGCAAATAGACAAATATCGAGAGAAATCAGTGCGACTTCCCTGAAACAAACTACACATAATAGACACAATAGCATCACCTTGCTTATTAACCCCCTATGAACCTGCCCTCCTTTCCTGAAATCCATAGGAAAAAACAAAACCAAAATCAGAGACATGTTAAGACGAGATTATCTCACAAAATCTGCACCTAATTGAATAGCAAACAAAGTTGAAAAGATCCATCACACACATACTGTTCGATGGAAATCCTAGCCACTTTAAGTAAACTGGTAGCAAAAATGTACCATAACCCATCTCCATGCATGCACCAAAATCAGCTCCAACCAAGGCTAGGTCAGAGCATTAACAGAAACAAATTCTGTGGCAACATTCAACGACAATCATACCAAACTTGTATGGCAAAACCTATCCAAGAGATGACAGATTGTTTTTCTGTATTTGGATCTTGCAAGATCAACGAACCTGCACATATGCTCCATATCAAAAATCTAACGACCCACCAATGCTTCTGTTTCATAAACTTTCTAATGCTTGAACCTATCAGAATCAGACTAAAGCAAAGCACAGTAAGCAATATCGACGACTCGGTAACAATTTCTAAAGGTAACGACCGACTAGTGACACAAAGATCGCCATACCTTAAACACCACGAACTTGGAGAAAGTCTTGGCGAGTCCAGCAAGGCCTCATCTGCATTTTTTCGAGTCTCCTCATGTAACTCCTTGTCAGCACAAAATCCGCTTGCTTCCTGTCCAGCCAAGTCCAGCGATAATGCCCCATCCGCATACAGGTGGGGAGCATTCTCTTCCTCCGGGGACGATTCACCTGCATCCCTAGCTCGTCCGTTCTCGAGGAGGCAGATCCGGCTCTCCAGATCCACGCCACGGCATCCTCCTCGCTCCCCTCCTGCCCGTCCACATAGTGGTACTCCTCGTTGTGGCAGCGGAGCGCCGGATAGCAATCGTCGTCCTCGTCGCTGTCGGGAGCCGGACGCCGAGGCGGAGGCAGGTCAGCTGGTAGGTGCGGACGCGGGCGAGGTGCCGCGCGCGGCGGGCGACGAGGGCGCGGAGGTGGTCGATCTGGGCGGCGGCTAGCGGCATTTCTCGTCGGCGGAGCGGCTGAGGAGGAGAGGAGGGATTTCGGGAAGGGCAACCGGGCGATTAAGGAGATGAGAGGGAGCGCGGCGATGGGTGGTGGTTTGATCACGGGAAATAAATTGGAGCAATGCTATTTCATACGAAGTGATTTTACGAAACTTTTTTTAGGTACTATATATACAGTTGGCTAAAATGGTGGGGTGTTATGATCCCAAATAAACTATTGTGCCATTAGCTTAATTCACAGCTGTCTACGGTGAATCAACAACTGCTGTACTAGTATGGAATAGCCCTACCACTTGAGCATAAGGGCATCTCCAGCCGCGTCCCTAGGAAGGCTTTCTCAGATGTTTTTTTTACACCGGCGCCGAAAAATCGGCCCAGTCGCGCCCCAGGAGCCCGATTTTCGCTGGCTTGGGCCGAAAATAGTGCCGGCGGACCCAGGCCAAACCCGGGGCGAACTGTTTTAGCGCGAAACAGCCGCGGGCCCGCCGCGTCAGGGACACGGCTCTCTTCTCGCCCCTTCGTCGTCCTCATCGCCTCGTTTCCTGCGGCGAATCAATGCCAAAGCTGCCGCGCCAGTCAGCCTGCGCCATTGATGCCTCACGGGCGGCGCAGTGAAGACCGGATGACGCGCGTCCCTCGCCCGCCACGCGTACTCACGGCGGCTCGCGCACGGGCGGCGCCTCGGCCTATATAAGACGCGCCCCAGCGCACTCGGCGACTCGCACTCTCTCGCCGTCGTCGTTCCTCCCTCTCCTCTCTCTCGCCGTCTCCAGTTCATCACACCCATGACCGAGCGCTTCCCAGGCGACGGCGCGGCGGCGAACGGCTTCGGCCGCCGCCATCTTCACGAGAACGAGACTCGCCTCCTTTTCGAGGCCGAGTACCCGGTCCCGCCGGACATGCGGGTGCCCGGGGAGTGGAGGATCAGCGCCGACGGCGTGCCGGTGCCCCCGGTACCCACCGGCGCGGCGCGGCGTGCGGAGATCGCACGCATCCGCTCGTCCCTGCCGCGTGCGGCGAGGGAGGGGCCACGGTACATCCCCGACAACCCGCTCTGGGAGCCTTATTTCCGCCGCCGTCACGCCGAGCAGCTCGAGGCCACCAACGGCGTCGAGCCCCCCGGCAGGCTCAACGCCGTCGGCCGGCATCGGTGGTGGGGCGTGCCCGGGCGCACGTTGGAGGCCGTCCTCGAGTACATCGAGGGCGGCAACACGCCGCGCCTCGAGTACCCCGCTCCCCCGTCCTTCCCACGCCGCCGGGGAAGCTCCTGGACCCCGAGGCGCATGGAGACCGGGGGTCCTCCTCCTCATCCGGCGGCTCCCCCTGCCCCCACCTCCGCCCCGTCAAGCTGGAGCCCCAGGGCACGCCTGTCAGCGCGCGCACCCGCAGCTCCGGCGTCCGCATCGGCGACAACGCCTCCCCACCGGCTGCTTCGTCCTCGTCGAGCCCAAGCCGGAGCCCGGCCTCCCCGCGGAGTACGAGGACATAGCCCAGCGTGGCTTCTCCGACGAGGACGCCCTGCGGTGGGCGCGGGACGACTACCTCCGTGACGAGATGGTCCGGCAGTGCCGGGCCCTGGAGGATATCACCGCCCGCAAGAGTGGGCGCGAGGACGAGCACGGCGTCGTGGTCCTTGACAGCGACGACGACGACGACGCCCCCGGACCGTCCAACCCGCCATGCCAACCGGGGGAGGGATGCAGCAGGGACGACGGAGGCGTCGGCGGGGGCGACGACGACGACGACGGTGACTACACGCGGTTCTACAGCCTCCTCGGTATGTAGAACCGCGTGGGCGGGCGGCGAGGCGGGCGGCCAGGGAGACGGCGGGGGTAGCCCGCGGTAGTTTTACCTTTTTTGTAAAATATGTTTAAATTTGAACGAACTCGAACGTGTTTGCATTGTGTTTGCGCCGAATTTAAACATTTTAAAAACCTGTGGGGGCCGCGACTGGGGGGCATCACGCCCTCAGTGCGCGGTTTAGCGCCGGTGCGGCCCGAGGGGCGATTTTTTGCCCCTCCTAGGGGGCCAATGGCTGGAGATTCCCTAACACATCTCCAACTCTGAGTTGCAAAACATTATGGCCGGTGCTAGGCACCGGTCGACCGTACGCCAGCCTAGATCAGTCCCCCCTCCCCCGCCACACGATCTGTGTTTTTCCTAATCGTACAATTCCTTGATCCACCTTACAACATGCTTGAATAAGAACGAAGAGGAAAAAGAAGGAAGAGAGAGCAGCGCCCCTCCTTGTTCTCGGCCACCCGCCACAACAGGTCCTCGTCAGTGTCGCGAGGTCGTCTCGTCGCAACCCTGGCCACGTCTGTTGCGGCATGGGGTTGTCGTCGTCCCCAGCATCATGTGGTCATCATCGCAACCCTGGCCGCGTCCGTTGCAGCATGGGGTTGTCGTTGTCCCAGCATCGTGTGGCCATCATAGCGTTGCCTCGTAGCAACCCCGCCGGACGGTTGCATCCACCCGTGGTGCCCGCCTTGCATCTTTGGTGGGTGTTGATCCGCTACTGTGGTGTTGTTGGGCACCGGTCCTAGCAACCTCCCCCGGGGGTTGGTGAGATGCCGGTTGTAGCAAAACATGATGCCGGTTGCAGTAAAAATGCGATGCCAATTGTACAAAACATGAAGCCGGATGTAGCAAAAGAAACATGACACCGGTTTTTGTATTGAAGCAAAAAAAAACTACGTCAACTGTAGCAAGGTGTGACACCCATGGTAGCAACACACGATGTTAGTTGTAGCAACGCGCGGTGCTGCTTGGACCAACGCCGCTATCCTAACCCTCCGCAATCACCACGCTCGTCGTCCATGGTCGTGGCTCCCCTAGACACCAGTTGGAGCTCTCACATCCATGGTTGCAACGCCGACAATCGATGGTCGCAACCTTTTGGTCATAAGATGAGGAGAGGAGGGGATGGCAGCAGGGCAGAAGGGGGGTGCCGACCATGGCGGGTCGCAGCACCGTAGGGCGGAAGGGAGAAGGACGGCGGCAGCCACAACCACTGCATGGCAAAAGAAGGGAGGGCGCATGGCCTGTCGCGGATCACGTGTCTCTGGTGGCAGCAACCACAACCACTAAAGGGGAAGGAGGAGGTGATACAAAGGTTGGGCATGGTGGGGAACATATACAAAGAAATGAGGCAAAGTAGAACGAGAGGTTGCTGCCATTTTGGTGAAGATATAAGAAAAGGGAGGGGCAAACGGTGCGAGGAGGGATAAGGTTGGGCCCGCATGAGAGGACGTTGCCTCGTGCACGAGGGCGCCGGTTCTAGCCGGTCACCCGGCGTGAAATATTTACCAAACTTTATAAAATAAAGGCACTCTAGCAAGGAATCCTCACATGTATTTTGCCTTTGGATTTTGCACTCACGCAACAACACTCAACGGTATGTGTTCCATGATAGGCTTTGTTGAACCTCACAGTAATCTTTTCCTTCCAACCCAATAACATAAAGAAAACAACAGTTGTGGAACTACTCATGTTCTAGGTTGTTGAGTATTTCACGAATCCATTGCAGATTACAGCACATTCCTTTTTATTTTATTTTATTTTATTTTATGTAAGGGGTTCAAGTAATGTTGCCTTTCTCTGGAAATTGATACCTAACCTTATTATCAACATTCTTTGCCAGTAATACCACACGAGCAACAAAGTGGTGAAAACAACTAGCGTACCGTCCCTCACGACCTCCATCATGGAGATGAGCTCGGAAAAATCATGACAATCTTCACAAACTTGCCGTCAAGAATTAGAGGGTTTGTGAAGAATGTCAAGAATGTTGGAGACAACTTGTGGAGGTGTGTATCTGTCGGATCTCGCGGGATTCGGTTCGTACTTGTCTTTGGTGGATCTGTTTGGATCCGGTCTTTGTTCGTCTTCGTTTGGGTGTTTACATGTTTGATCCTTCCGATCTATGACTTTCTTCATCGATGATGGTTGCTGATCTCGTGTGCTGGTCCTATGAAGCCTTAGCATGATGACTTTCCGACCGTTTACCACAACAAGGTTTGCCCGACTCTGGTGAGGGAGGGGCGATAACAGCGGCTGTAAGAACATGCGGTGTCCCCATGTTTGGTTTTGGTAATTGATGACAATCTCTATGGACTAATGGTTGCCGTGAGTTATTTGAAGGTTTTGTCCATAGGCTTTTCTTGGAATACATGTGTTGGTTTCAAGGAGAGTTTGTGTCGACCAAGGTGCTATTCAAGGAATTACCTAAAGATTGGTCTTGTGAGAGGTTGATCAAGACTAAGTCAAAGAGTGAATCAAGTTGATCAACCCACAAAGCATAGAAGATTGATCTCTACTACACAACCTTCTTCTTGTAGACGTTGTTGGGTCTCCAAGTGCAGAGGTTTGTAGGACAGTAGCAAATTTCCCTCAAGTGGATGATCTAAGGTTTATCAATCCGTAGGACGCGTAGGATGAAGATGGTCTCCCTCAAGCAACCCTGCAACCAAATAACAAAGAGTCTGTTGTGTCCCGAACACACCCAATACAATGGTTTATCAATCCGTAGGACGCGTAGGATGAAGATGGTCTCTCTCAAGCAACCCTGCAACCAAATAACAAAGAGTCTCTTGTGTCCCCAACACACCCAATACAATGGTAAATTGTATAGGTGCACTAGTTCGGCAAAGAGAGGGTGATACAAGTGGTATATGGATAGTAGATAAAGGTATTTGTAATCTGAAATTATAAAAACAGCAAGGTAACTAATGATAAAAATGAGCGTAAACGGTATTGCAATGCGTTGAAACAAGGCCTAGGGTTCATACTTTCGCTAGTGCAAGTTCCCTCAACAATACTAACATAATTGGTGTTGGGGAACGTAGTAATTTCAAAAAAATTTCTACGCACACGCAAGATCATGGTGATGCATAGCAACGAGGGGAGAGTGTGATCTACGTACCCTTGTAGATCGACAACGGAAGCGTTTGGTTGATGTAGTCGTACGTCTTCACGGCCCGACCGATCAAGCACCGAAACTACGGCACCTCCGAGTTTTAGCACACATTCAGCTCGATGACGATCCCCGGACTCCGATCCAGCAAAGTGTCGGGGAAGAGTTCCGTCAGCACGACGGTGTGGTGACGATCTTGATGTACTACTGTCGCAGGGCTTCGCCTAAGCACCGCTACAATTTTATCGAGGACTATGGTGGCAGGGGGCGCCGCACACGGCTAAGAATAAGATCACGTGGATCAACTTGTGTGTCTCTGGGGTTCACCTGCCTCCATATATAAAGGATCAAGGGGGGGGGGTGCGGCCGGCCTAGGAGAGGCGCGCCAGGAGGAGTCCTACTCCCTCTGGGAGTAGGATTCCCCCCCCCCCCCAATCCTAATTGGAATAGGATTCGCGGAGGGGGGAAAAGAGAGAGGGGGGCCGGCCCCCTCTCCTTGTCCTATTCGGACCAAGGGAGGGGAGGGGCGCGCAGCCCATCTTGGGCTGCCCCTTCTCTTTTCCACTAAGGCCCACTAAGGCCCATATAGCTCCCGGGGGGTTCCGGTAACCTCCCGGTACTCCGGTAAAGTCCCGATTTCACCCGAACACTTCCGATATCCAAACATAGGCTTCCAATATATCAATCTTTATGTCTCGACCATTTCGAGACTCCTCGTCATGTCCGTGATCACATCCGGGACTCCGAACAACCTTTGGTACATCAAAACGTATAAACTCATAATATAACTGTCATCGAAACCTTAAGCATGCGGACCCTACGGGTTCGAGAATAATGTAGACATGACCGAGACACGTCTCCGGTCAATAACCAATAGCGGGACCTGGATGCCCATATTGGCTCCTACATATTCTACGAAGATCTTTATCGGTCAGACCGCATAACAACATACGTTGTTCCCTTTGTCATCGGTATGTTACTTGCCCGAGATTCGATCGTTGGTATCCAATACCTAGTTTAATCTCGTTATCGGCAAGTCTCTTTACTCGTTCCATAATACATCATCTCGCAACTAACTCATTAGTTGCATTGCTTGCAAGGCTTAAGTGATGTGCATTACCGAGAGGGCCCAAAGATACCTCTCCGACAATCGGAGTGACAAATCCTAATCTCGAAATACGCCAACCCAACATGTACCTTTGGAGACACCTGTAGAGCACCTTTATAATCACCCAGTTACGTTGCGACGTTTGGTAGCACACAAAGTGTTCCTCCGGCAAACGGGAGTTGCATAATCTCATAGTCATAGGAACATGTATAAGTCATGAAGAAAGCAATAGCAACATACTAAACGATCGGGTGCTAAGCTAATGGAATGGGTCATGTCAATCAGATCATTCACCTAATGATGTGACCCCGTTAATCAAATAACAACTCTTTGTCCATGGTTAGGAAACATAACCATCTTTGATTAACGAGCTAGTCAAGTAGAGGCATACTAGTGACACTCTGTTTGTCTATGTATTCACACATGTATTATGTTTCCGGTTAATACAATTCTAGCATGAATAATAAACATTTATCATGATATAAGGAAATAAATAATAACTTTATTATTGCCTCTAGGGCATATTTCCTTCAGTCTCCCACTTGCACTAGAGTCAATAATCTAGTTCACATCGCCATGTGATTCAACACTAATAGTTCACATCTTTATGTGGTTAACACCCATAGTTCACATCGATATGTGACCAACACCCAAAGGGTTTACTAGAGTTAGTAATCTAGTTCACATTGCTATGTGATTAACACCCAAAGAGTACTAAGGTGTGATCATGTTTTGCCTGTGAGAGAAGTTTAGTCAACGGGTCTGCCATATTCAGATCCGTAAGTATTTTGCAATTTTCTATGTCTACAATGCTTTGCGCGGAGCTACTTTAGCTAATTGCTCCCACTTTCAATATGTATCCAGATGAAGACTAAGAGTCATCCGGATCAGTGCCAAAACTTGTATCGACGTAACCCTTTTACGATGAACCTTTTGTCACCTCCATAATCGAGAAACATATCCTTATTCCACTAAGGATAATTTTGACCGTTGTCCAGTGATCTACTCCTAGATCATTATTGTACTCCCTTGCCAAAATTAGTGTAGGGTATACAATAGGTCTGGTACACAGCATGGCATACTTTATAGAACCTATGGCCAAGGCATAGGGAATGACTTTCATTCTCATTCTATTTTCTGCCGTGGTCGGGCTTTGAGTCTTACTCAACTTCACACCTTGTAACACAGGCAAGAATTCTTTCTTTGACTGTTCCATTTTGAACTACTTCAAAATCTTGTCAAGGTATGTACTCATTGAAAAAACTTATCAAGTGTCTTGATCTATCTGTATAGATCTTGATGCCCAATATGTAAGCAGCTTCACCGAGGTTTTCTTTGAAAAAATCCTTTCAAACACTCCTTTATGCTTTGCAGAATAATTCTACATTATTTCTGATCAACAATATGTCATACACATATACTTATCAGAAATGCTGTAGTGCTCCCACTCACTTTCTTGTAAATACAGGCTTCACCGCAAGTCTGTATAAAATTATATGCTTTGATCAACTTATCAAAGCGTATATTCCAACTCCGAGATGCTTGCACCAGTCCATAGATGGATCGTTGGAGCTTGCATATTTTGTTAGCACCTTTAGGATTGACAAAACCTTCTGGTTGTATCATATACAACTCTTCTTTAAATCCATTAAGGAATGTAGTTTTGTTTATCCATTTGCCAGATTTCATAAAAATGTGGCAATTGCTAACATGATTTGGACAGACTTAAGCATCGCTACGAGTGAGAAAATTTCATCGTAGTCAACACCTTGAACTTTGTCAAAAACCTTTTTCGACAAGTCTAGCTTTGTAGATAGTAACACTACTATCAGCGTCCGTCTTCCTCTTGAAGATCCATTTATTTTCTATGGCTTGCCGATCATCGGGCAAATCCACCAAAGTCGATACTTTGTTCTCATACATGGATCATGTCTCAGATTTCATGGCCTCAAACCATTTCGCGGAATCTGGGCTCATCATCGCTTCCTCATAGTTTGCAAGTTCGTCATGGTCTAGTAACATGACTTCCAGAACAGGATTACCGTACCACTCTGGTGCGGATCTCACTCTGGTTAACCTACGAGATTCGGTAGTAACTTGATCTGAAGTTACATGATCATTATCATTAGCTTCCTCACTAATTGGTGTAGTAGTCACAGGAACAGATTTCTGTGATGAACTACTTTCCAATAAGGGAGAAGGTACAATTATCTTATCAAGTTCTACTTTCCTCCCACTCACTTCTTTCGAGAGAAACTCCTTCTCTAGAAAGTATCCATTCTCAGCAACGAACATCTTGCCTTCGGATCTGTGATAGAAGGTGTACCCAACATTTTTCTTTTGGGTATCCTATGAAGACGCACTTCTCCGATTTGGGTTTGAGCTTATCAGGTTGAAACTTTTTCACATAAGCATTGCAACCTCAAACTTTAAGAAACGACAGCTTAGGTTTCTTGCCAAACCATAGTTCATACGGTGTTGTCTCAACGGATTTAGATGGTGCCCTATTTAACGTGAATGCAGCTATCTCTAATGCATAATCCCAAAACGATAGTGGTAGATTGGTAAGAGACATCATAGTTCGCACCATATCTAATAAAGTACGGTTATGACGTTCGGACACACCATTATGCTGTGGTGTTCCAGGTGTCGTGAGTAGTGAAACTATTTCACATTGTTTTTAACTGAAGGCCAAACTCGTAACTCAAATATTTTACTTCTGCGATCATATCGTAGAAACTTTTTATTTTTGTTACGATGATTCTCCACTTCACTCTGAAATTCTTTGAACTTTTCAAATGTTTCAGACTTGTGTTTCATCAAGTAGATATACCCATATTTGCTCAAATCATCTGTGAAGGTCAGAAAATAATGATACCCGCCGCGAGCCTCAACACTCATCGGATCACATACATCAGTATGTATTATTTCCAATAAGTCAGTTGCTCGCTCCATTGTTCCGGAGAACGGAGTCTTAGTCATCTTGCCCATAAGGCATGGTTCGCAAGCATCAAGTGATTCATAATCAAGTGATTCCAAAATCCCATCAGCATGGAGTTTCTTCATGCGCTTTACACCAATATGACCTAAACGGCAGTGCCACAAATAAGTTGCACTATCATTATTAACTTTGCATCTTTTGGTTTCAATATTATGAATATGTGTAACACTACGATCGAGATCCACCGAACTATTTTCATTGGGTGTATGACCATCGAAGGTTTTATTCATGTAAACAGAACAACAATTGTTCTCTAACTTAAATGAATAACCGTATTGCAATAAACATGATCAAAATCATATTCATGCTCAACACCAAATAACACTTATTTAGGTTCCACACTAATCCCGAAAGTATAGGGAGTGTGCGATGATGATCAGATCAATCTTGGAACTATTTCCAACACACATCGTCACTTCACCCTTAACTAGTCTCTGTTTATTCTGCAACTCCCGTTTTGAGTTACTAATCTTAGCAACTGAACTAGTATCAAATACTGAGGGGTTGCTATAAACACTAGTAAAGTACACATCAATAACATGTATATCAAATATACTTATGTTCACTTTGCCATCCTTCTTGTCCGCCAATCACTTGGGGTAGTTCCGCTTCTAGTGACCAGTCCCTTTGCATTAGAAGCACTTAGTCTCGGGCTTAGGACCAGACTTGGGCTTCTTCACTTGAGCAGCAACTTGCTTGCTGTTCTTCTTGAACTTCCCCTTCTTCCCTCTGCCCTTTTATTGAAACTAGTGGTCTTTTCTACCATCAGCACTTGATGCTCTTTCTTGATTTCTACCTTCATCGATTTCATCATCATGAAAAGCTCGAGAGTCGTTTTCTTCATCCCTTGCATACTATTGTTCATCACGAAGTTCTACTAACTTGGTGATGGTGACTAGAGAATTCTGTCAATCACTATCTTATCTGGAAGATTAACTCCCACTTGATTCAAGCGATTGTAGTACCCAGACAATCTGAGCACATGCTCACTAGTTGAGCGATTCTCCTCCATCTTTTGGCTATAGAACTTGTTGGAGACTTCATATCTCTTAACTCGGGTATTTGCTTGAAATATTAACTTCAACTCCTGGAACATCTCATATGGTCCATGACGTTCATAACGTCTTTGAAGTCCCGATTCTAAGCTGTTAAGCATGGTGCACTAAACTATCAAGTAGTCATCATATTGAGCTAGCCAAATGTTCATAACGTCTGCATCTGCTCCTGCAATAGGTCTGTCACCTAGCGGTGCATCAAGGACATAATTATTTTGTGCAGCAATGAGGATAAACCTCAGATCACGGATCCAATCCGCATCATTGCTACTAACATCTTTCAACACAATTTTCTCTAGGAACATGTCAAAATAAACACAGGGAAGCAACAACGCGAGCTATTGATCTACAACATGATTTGCAAAATACTACCAGGACTAAGTTCATGATAAATTTAAGTTCAATTTAATCATATTACTTAAGAACTCCCACTTAGATAGACATCCCTCTAATCCTCTAAGTGATCATGTGATCCAAATCAACTAAACCATGTCCGATCATCACGTGAGATGGAGTAGTTTCATTGGTGAACATCACTATGTTGATCATATCTACTATATGATTCACGCTCGACCTTTCGGTCTCCGTGTTCCGAGGCCATATCTGTATATGCTTGGCTCGTCAAGTATAACCTGAGTATTCCGCGTGTGCAACTGTTTTGCACCCGTTGTATTTGAACGTAGAGCCTATCACACCCGATCATCACGTGGTGTCTCAGCACGACGAACTTTCACAACGGTGCATACTCAGGGAGAACACTTCTTGATAATTCAGTGAGAGATCATCTTATAATGCTACCGTCAATCAAAGCAAGATAAGATGCATAAAAGATAAACATCACATGCAATCAATATAAGTGATATGATATGGCCATCATCATCTTCTGCCTGTGATCTTCATCTCCGAAGCACCGTCATGATCACCATCATCACCGGCGCGACACCTTGATCTCCATCGCAGCATCGTTGTCGTCTCGCCAATTTTATGCTTCCACGACTATCGCTACCGCTTAGTGATAAAGTAAAGCATTACAGCGCGATTGCATTGCATACAATAAAGCGACAACTATATGGCTCCTGCCAGTTGCCGATAACTCGGTTACAAAACATGATCATCTCATACAATAAAATTTAGCATCATGTCTTGACCATATCACATCACAACATGCCCTGCAAAAACAAGTTAAACGTCCTCTACTTTGTTTGTTGCAAGTTTTACGTGGCTGCTACGGGCTTAAGCAAGAACCAATCTTACCTACGCATCAAAACCACAACGATAGTTTGTCAAGTTGATGCCGTTTTAACCTTCGCAAGGACCGGGCGTAGCCACACTCGGTTCAACTAAAGTTGGAGAAACAGTCACCCACAAGCCACCTATGTGCAAAGCACGTCGGGAGAACCGGTCTCGCGTAAGCGTACGCGTAATGTCGGTCTGGGCCGCTTCATCCAACAATACCGCCGAACCAAAGTATGACATGCTGGTAGGCAGTATGACTTATATCGCCCACAACTCACTGGTGTTCTACTCGTGCACATAACATCAAACCATAAAACCTAGGCTCGGATGCCACTGTTGGGGAACGTAGTAATTTCAAAAAGATTCCTACGCACACGCAAGATCATGGTGATGCATACCAACGAGGGGAGAGTGTGATCTACGTACCCTTGTAGATCGACAATGGAAGCGTTTGGTTGATGTAGTCGTACGTCTTCATGGCCCGACCGATTAAGCACCGAAACTACGGCACCTCCGAGTTTTAGCACACGTTCAGCTCGATGACGATCCCCGGACTCCGATCCAGCAAATTGTCGGGGAAGAGTTCCGTCAGCACGACGGCGTGGTGACGATCTTGATGTACTACTGTCGTAGGGCTTCGCCTAAGCACCGCTACAATTTTATCGAGGACTATGGTGGCAGGGGGCGCTGCACACGGCTAAGAATAAGATCACGTGGATCAACTTGTGTGTCTCTGGGGTTCCCCTGCCTCCGTATATAAAGGATCAAGGGGGGTGCGGCCGGCCTAGGAGAGGCGCGCCAGGAGGAGTCCTACTCCCTCTGGGAGTAGGATCCCCCCCAATCCTAGTTGGAACAGGATTCGCGGAGGGGGGGAAAGAGAGAGGGGGGCCGGCCCCCTCTCCTTGTCCTATCCGGACCAAGGGAGGGGAGGGGCGCGCGGCCCATCTTGGGCTGCCCCTTCTCTTTTCCACTAAGGCCCACTAAGGCCCATATAGCTCCCGGGGGGTTCCGGTAACCTCCCGGTACTCCAGTAAAATCCCGATTTCACCCGGAACACTTCCGATATCCAAACATAGGCTTCCAATATATCAATCTTTATGTCTCGACCATTTCGAGACTCCTCGTCATGTCCGTGATCACATCCGGGACTCCGAACAACCTTCGGTACATCAAAATGCATAAACTCATAATATAACTGTCATCGAAACCTTAAGCGTGCGGACCCTACGGGTTCGAGAACAATGTAGACATGACCGAGACATGTCTCCGGTCAATAACCAATAGTGGGACCTGGATGCCCATATTGGCTCCTCCATATTCTATGAAGATCTTTATCGGTCAGACCGCATAACAACATACGTTGTTCCCTTTGTCATCGGTATGTTACTTGCCTGAGATTCGATCGTCGGTATCCAATACCTAGTTCAATATCGTTATCGGCAAGTCTCTTTACTAGTTCCGTAATACATCATCTCGCAACTAACTCATTAGTTGCATTGCTTGCAAGGCTTAAGTGATGTGCATTACCGAGAGGGGCCAGAGATACCTCTCCGACAATCGGAGTGACAAATCCTAATCTCGAAATACGCCAACCCAACATGTACCTTTGGAGACACCTGTAGAGCACCTTTATAATCACACAGTTACGTTGTGACGTTTGGTAGCACACAAAGTGCTTCTCCGGCAAACGGGAGTTGCATAATCTCATAGTCATAGGAACATGTATAAGTCATGAAGAAAGCAATAGCAACATACTAAACGATCGGGTGCTAAGCTAATGGAATGGGTCATGTCAATCAGATCATTCACCTAATGATGTGATCCCGTTAATCAAATAACAACTCTTTGTCCATGGTTAGGAAACATAACCATCTTTGATTAACGAGCTAGTCAAGTAGAGGCATACTAGTGACACTCTGTTTGTCTATGTATTCACACATGTATTATGTTTCCGGTTAATACAATTCTAGCATGAATAATAAACATTTATCATGATATAAGGAAATAAATAATAACTTTATTATTGCCTCTAGGGCATATTTCCTTCAATTGGATCACATAACTATCCCTCAACATGCAACAAAGAGTCACTCCAAAGTCACTAATAGCGGAGAACAAACGAAGAGATTATGGTAGGGTACGAAACCACCTCAAAGTTATTCTTTCCAATCAATCCATTGGGCTATTCCTATAAGTGTCACAAACAACCCTAGAGTTCGTACTAGAATAACACCTTAAGATACAAATCAACCAAAACCCTAATGTCACCTAGATACTCCATTGTCACCTCAAGTATCCGTGGGTATGACTATACAATATGCATCACACAATCTCAAATTCATCTATTCAACCAACACAAAGGACCTTAAAGAGTGCCCCAAAGTTTCTACCGGAGAATCAGGACGAAAACGTGTGCCAGCCCCTATGCATAGGTTCATGGGCGGAACCCGCAAGTTGATCACCAAAACATACATCAAGTGAATCACGTGGTATCCCATTGTCACCACAGATACGCACGGCAAGACATACATCAAGTGTTCTCAAATCTTTAAAGACTCAATCCAATAAGATAACTTCAAAGGGGAAACTCAATCCATTACAAGAGAGTAGAGGGGGAAGAAACATCATAGGATCCAAATATAATAGCAAAGCTCGTGATACATCAAGATCGTATCACCTCAAGAACACGAGAGAGAGAGAGAGAGAGAGAGAGAGAGAGATCAAACACATAGCTACTGGCACATACCCTCAGCCCCGAGGGAGAACTACTCCCTCCTCGTCATGGAGAGCACCGGGATGATGAAGATGGCCACCGGAGAGGGATTCCCCCCTCCGGCAGGGTGCCGGAATAGGTCTAGATTGGCTTTTGGTGGCTATGGAGGCTTCTGGCGGCGGAACTCCCGATCTATTATGCTCTTCGATGTTTTTAGGGTATATGGAGATATATAGGCGGAAGAAATACGTCAGGGGGGCACGAGGGGCCCACGAGGGTGGAGGGCGTGCCTAGGGGGTGGGCGCGCCCCCCTACCTCATGGCCTCCTCGAAGCTTCCCTAACGTGCACTCCAAGTCTTCTGGGCTTCTTTCCTTCCAAAAATGAGTTTCGTGAAGTTTGAGGTCAATTGGACTCCATTTGATTTTCCTTTTCTTCGAAACCCTAAAACAAGGTAAAAACAGGAAGTGGCACTGGGCTCTGGGTTAATAGGTTAGTCCCAAAAATGATATAAAAGTGTATAATAAAGCCCATAAACATTCAAAACAGTAGATAATATAGCATGGAGCAATGAAAAATTATAGATACGTTGGAGACGTATCAGCATCCCCAAGCTTAATTCCTGCTCGTCCTCGAGTAGGTAAATGATAAAAACAGATTTTTTTGATGCGGAGTGCTACTTGGCATAATTTCAGTGTAATTCTTCTTAATTGTGGCATCAATATTCAGATCCAAAAGATTCAAGATAAAAGTTCATATTGACATAAAAATAATAATACTTCAAGCATACTAGCTAAGCAATTATGTCTTCTCAAAATAACATGGCCAAAGAAAGTTCATCCCTACAAAATCATATAGTTTAGTCATGCTCCATTTTCGTCACACAAGAATGGTCTCATCATGCACAACCCCGATGACAAGCCAAGCAATTGTTTCATACTTTAGTAATCTCAAACCTATAAACTTTCACGCAATATATGAGCGCGAGCCATGGACATAGCACTATGGGTGGAATAGAATATGATGATGGAGGTTATGTGGAAAAGACAAAAAGTAAGAAAGTCTCACATCAACGAGGCTAATCAATGGGCTATGGAGATGCCCATCGATTGATGTTAATGCAAGGAGTAGGGATTGCCATGCAACGGATGCACTAGAGCTATAATTGTACGAAATCTCAACAAAAGAAACTAAGTGGGTGTACATCCAACTTGCTTGCTCACGAAGACCTAGGGCACTTGAGGAGGCCCATTGTTGGAAATATACAAGCCAAGTTCTATAATGAAAATTTCCCACTAGTATATGAAAGTGACAAGACAAGAGACTGTCTAACATGAAGATTATGGTGCTACTTTGAAGCACAAGTGTGGCAAAGGATAGTAACATTGTCCCTTCTCTATTTTCTCTCATTTTTTTCTCTTTTTTTCTTTTCTTTGGGCCTTTTCTCTTTTTTATGGCTTTTTTTGGGCCTTCTCTTTTTTATGGCCTTTCTCTTTTTTTATTCCTCACTTGGGACAATGTTCTAGAAAATGATGATCATCACACTTCTATTTATTTACAACTCAATGATTACAACTCGATACTAGAACAAAAGATGACTCTATATGAATGCCTCCAGCGGTGTACCGAGATATGCAATGAATCAAGAGTGACATGTATGAAAATTATGAACGGTGGCTTTGCCACAAATATGATGTCAACTACATGATCATGCTAAGCAATATGACAATGATGAATGTGTCATGATGAACGGAATGGTGGAAAGTTGCATGGCAATATATCTCGGAATGGCTATGGAAATGTCATAATAGGTAGGTATGGTGGCTGTTTTGAGGAAGATATAAGGGGGTTTATGTGTGACAGAGCGTATCGTATCACGGGGTTTGGATGCACCGGCGAAATTTGCGCCAACTCTAAATGTGAGAAAGGGCAATGCACAGTACCGAAGAGGCTAGCAATGATGGAAGGTGAGAGTGCGTATAATCCATGGACTCAACATTAGTCATAAAGAACTGACATACTTATTGCAAAAATCTACAAGTCATCAAAAACCTTGGCACTACGCGCATGCTCCTAGGGGGATAGATTGGTAGGAAAAGACCATCACTCGTCCCCGACCACCACTCATAAGGAAGACAATCAAATAACACCTCATGTTTCAAATTTGTTACACAACGTTTACCATACGTGCATGCTACGGGACTTGCATGTTGGGGAACGTAGCAGAAATTCAAAATTTTCTACGCATCACCAAGATCAATCTACGGAGTAATCTAGCAACAAGGGGAAGGAGAGTGCATCTACATACCCTTGTAGATCGCTAAGCGGAAGCGTTCAAGTGAACGGGGTTGATGGAGTCGTACTCGTCGTGATCCAAATCACCGATGATTCTAGTGCCGAATGGACGGCACCTCCGCGTTCAACACACCTGCAGCCCGGTGACGTCTCCCATGCCTTGATCCAGCAAGGAGAGAGGGAGAGGTTGGGGAAGACTCCGTCCAGCAGCAGCACGACGGCGTGGTGGTGGTGGAGGAGCGTGGTACTCCAACAGGGCTTCGCCAAGCACCGCAAGAGACGAGGAGGGTGAGGGGTAGGGCTGCGCCAAGAAGGAGATGTTCTCATCTGTATGGCAGCCCAAAACCCCACTATATATAGGGGAAAGGGAGGGGCTGTGCCCCCACCTAGGTTTCCACCCCTAGGGGTGGCGGCCAGCCCTAGATCCCATCTAGGGGGGCGGCCAAGGGGGGAGAGAGGGGGGGCGCACCCAGGCACGGATTCATGGGGGGACGAGGGGGGGGGGGGGGGCGAGACCCCCCCTAACGATCGCGTCGCACCTTAATAGCGATAAGTTAATCGCTAAATTTTTTGGCCCCACAGTTGTCCGTGGCTTGCTTCGCCCCCCCTGTGCCTCCCATAGCCAGAGCCCATATGTTATTTTTTAGAAACGCCCAGAGCCCATATGTTGTTGAACAAGTGATTGCAGCATAAAGGCCCAAATCCATGGAAAAGAAAATAGGAAATAGCCCACCGTGAAAGCAAAGGGGCCAGGCTCTATGAAGCATTACGCGCACAGTTCAGGTCTACCGTAATCCCTTCGTTTCAACCCTACTGAAAAAACTGCTCCTGCGATCGACCATGCCGCCGGCTGCCGGCTGCCTGCTAGATCTTCATATAATCTCTCCGGGAAGGGGACACAGAAGTGTTGTTGTATCGATCCAACGGCGCATTCCGGCCGGCCGGCCATACATGTGAGAGCTACCAAACGAGGAAAAGAGGTTAGTGTTTTTTTCACCATTAGATCTTGAGCCGGAGGTTAGTAGCTCACATGATTTGGTCATGTATTCCCAATATCACGGCCGCCGCCCGCTAGTTTCCATCAGCCACCGTCAGGAATCATTGTTGTTTACAAATGGTGATTCTGCGATGGCCGCCGCTAATTTCTGCTGCAGGCGGTAGATCGTTTCTCTAGCTATAAACATATTATTAGTATGGTCTGATACGCTAATCATTGCATTAGTTAGTAGCATTTCTGCCGTTGTACTCACATGTATTTACTCAATGTTAGATAGAGATCTAATATATTGTTCATCTCTGTTTAGCTGTACTTCTGTACACACAAAAAAAAAACAGAACATATCTTTGCACTGAAAATACGAATTCAACTTGCTAATTTTATGATCATATAGGTAATGGTAGGGCTAAATTAACACCCACAGTTGCAAAATATGTGTTATTTTCTCATGCAAAAATTATGTGCAACTAATGCAAAATATACATTGCGGCTTTACGTGAGACTTGATATACATATTATGTGTGTGATAGTTTCGCCCCCCCTATGTTCAAATCCTGGCTCCGTCCCTGGGCGCACCACTGGGTGGGCCTTAGGCCCATCTGAGCCTAGGGTTTCCCCCTTTTCCCTTCTCTCTTCGCCTTGGGCCCTGGTGGGGGGGTGGGGCGCACCAGCCCACCTGGGGCTGGTCCCCTCTCACACTTGGCCCACGCAGCCCTCTGGGGCAGGTAGCCCCACCTGGTGGACCCCCGGGTCCCTCCCGATGGTCCCGGTACGTTACCGGTAACACCCGAAACTTTTCCGGTGACCAAAACAGGACTTCCCATATATAAATCTTTACCTCTGGACCATTCCGGAACTCCTCGTGATGTCCGGGATCTCATTCGGGACTCCGAACAACATCCGGTAACCACGTATATCTATTCCCTATAACCTTAGCGTCATCGAACCTTAAGTGTGTAGACCCTACGGGTTCGGGAACCATGCAGACATGACCGAGACACCTCTCCGGCCAATAACCAACAGCGGGATCTGGATACCCATGTTGGCGCCCACATGTTCCACGATGATCTCATCGGATGAACCACGATGTCGAGGATTCAATCAATCTCATATTCAATTCCCTTTGTCTAGCGGTATTGTACTTGCCCGAGATTCGATCATCGGTATCCGATAGCTTGTTCAATCTCGTTACCGGCAAGTCTCTTTACTCGTTTCATAACACATCATCCCGTGATCAACTCCTTGGTCACATTGCGCATATGATGATGTCCTACCGAGTGGGCCCAGAGATACCTCTCCGTCACACGGAGTGACAAATCCCAGTCTCGATTCGTGCCAACCCAACAGACACTTTCGGAGATACCCGTAGTGTACCTTTATAGCCACCCAGTTACGTTGTGACGTTTGGCACACCCAAAGCATTCCTACGGTATCCGGGAGTTGCACAATCTCATGGTCTAAGGAAATGATACTTGACATTAGAAAAGCTTTAGCATACGAACTACACGATCTTTGTGCTAGGCTTAGGATTGGGTCTTGTCCATCACATGATTCTCCTAATGATGTGATCCCGTTATCAACGACATCCAATGTCCATGGTCAGGAAACCGTAACCATCAATTGATCAACGAGCTAGTCAACTACAGGCTTACTAGGGACATGGTGTTGTCTATGTATCCACACATGTATCTGAGTTTCCTATCAATACAATTATAGCATGGATAATAAACGATTATCATGAACAAGGAAATAACCAATTTATTATTGCCTCTGGGGCATATTTCCAACAGTCTCCCACTTGCACTAGAGTCAATAATCTAGTTCACATCGCCATGTGATTAACATTCACAGGTCACATCGCCATGTGACCAACATCCAAAGAGTTTACTAGAGTTCAATAATCTAGTTCACATCACTATGTGATTAACACTCAATGAGTTCTGGGTTTGATCATGTTACTTGTGAGAGAGGTTGTAGTCTACGGGTCTGTCACATTCAGATCCATATGTACTTTGCAAATCTCTACGCTATATTTGGAGCCATTTCAAATAACGGTTCTACTTGGAGCTATTCTAAATTGTTGCTCCATTATACGTATCTGGTATCTCTACTCAGAGCTATCCGGATAGGTGTTAAGCTTGCATCAACGTAACTCTTTACGTCGAACTCTTTATCACCTCCATAACCGAGAAACATATCCTTATTCCTCTAAGGATAATTTTGACCGCTATCTGGTGATCTACTCCTAGATCACCTTTGTACCCTCTTGCCAGACATGTGGCAAGGCACACATCAGGTGCGGTACTCAGCATGGCATACCGTATAGAGCCTATGACAAAAGCATAGGGGACGACCTTCGTCCTTCCTCTTTCTTCTGCCGTGGTCGAGCTTTAAGTCTTAACTTCATACCTTCCAACTCAGGCAAGAACTCCTTCTTTGGCTGATCCATCTTGAACACCTTCAAGATCATGTCAAGGTATGTGCTCATTTGAAAGTACCATTAAGCGTTTTTATCTATCCTTATAGATCTTGATGCTCAATGTTCAAGTAGCTTAATCCAAGTTTTCCATTGAAAAACACCTTTCAAATAACCCTATATGCTTTCCAGAAATTCTACATCATTTCGGATCAACAATATGTCATCCACATATACTTATCAGAAATGTTGTAGTGCTCCCACTCACTTTATTGTAAATACAAGTTTCTAACCAACTTTGTATAAACCCATAAACTTTGATTACTCCATCAAAGTATATATTCCGACTCCAAGATGCTTGCTCTAGTCCATGGAAGGATCACTGGAGCTAGCATACCTTTTAGCATCCTTAGGATCGACAAAACCTTTCTGATTGTATCACATACAACCTTTCCTTACGAAAACTGGTAAGGAAACTTGTTTTGACATCCATCTGCCAGATTTCATAAATGCAGCTTATGCTAACATGATTCCGACGGACTTAAGCATCGCTATGGATGAGAAAATCTCATCGTAGTCAACTGCTTGAACTTGTGAAAAACTCTTCGCCACAAGTCGAGCTTCATAGACGATGACATTACCGTCCACGTCCGTCTTCTTATTAAAATCCACATGTACCTAACAACCTTACAACCATCAAGTAGTTCTTCCAAAGTCTACACTTTGTTTTCATACATGGATCCTCTCTCGGATTTTATGGCCTCGAGCCAATTTTCGGAATCCGGGCCCACCATCGCTTTTCCATAGCTCATAGGTTCATCGTTGTCCAACAACGTGACCTTTAAGACAGGGTTACCACTTAGAAGTTGTACACACCCTTGTCAACCCATGAGGTTCGATAGTAACTTGATCTGAAGCTCCATGATCATCATCATTAGCTTTCTCTTCAACTGAGGCAGGTGCCATAGAAACATTTTTCCTGTGCTGCGCTACTCTCTGGTTGAAGTAAAGGTTCAACAACCTTATCAAGTTCTATCTTCCTCCCACTCAATTCTTTCCTGTGCTGCGCAACTCTCTGGTTGAAGTAAAGGTTCAACAACCTTATCAAGTTCTATCTTCCTCCCACTCAATTCTTTCGAGAGAAACTTTTCCTTGAGAAAGGACCCGATTTGAGAAACAATCCCTATTGCTTTCGGATCTGAGACATGAGGTATACCCAACTGTTTTGGGTATCCTATGAAGATGCATTTATCCTCTTTGGGTTCGAGCTTATCATCCTGAAACTTTTTTACATAAGCGTCACAGCCCCAAACTTTTAAGAAATGACAGCTTAGGTTTTTCTAAACCATAGTTCATACGGTGTCATCTCATCGGAATTACGTGGTGCCCTATTTAAAGTGAATGTGGTTGTCTCTAATGCCTAACCCATAAACTATCGTGGTAATTCGATAAGAGACATCATGGTATGCATCATATCCAATAGGGTGCAGTTATGATGTTCGGACACACCATCACACTATGGTGTTCCAGGCTGTATTAGTTGTGAAACAATTTCCACAATGTCTTAATTCTGTGCCAAACTTGTAATTCAGATATTCATCTCTATGATCATATCATAGATATTTTATCCTCTGTCACGACGATCTTCAACTTCACCCTGAAATTACTTGAACCTTTCAATAATTCAGACTCGTGATTCATCAAGTAAATATACTCAGCATCTGCTCAAATCATCTGTGAAGTAAGAATATAACGATATCCACTACATGCCTCAGCACTCATTGGACTGCACACATCAAGATGTATTACTTCCAACAAGTTGCTTTCTTGTTCCATCTTACTGAAAACGAGGCCTTTCAGTCATCTTGCTCATGTGGTATGATTTGCATGTCGCAAGTGATTCAAAATCAAGCGAGTCGAAAGATCCATCAACATGGAGCTTCTTCATGCGTTTTATACCATTGTGACTAAAATTGCAGTGCCACAAGTATGTGGTACTATCATTACTATCTTATATCTTTTGGCATGAACATGTGTATCACTACGATCGGGATTCAATAAACCATTCATTTTAGGTGTAAGACCATTGGAGGTATTATTCAAATAAATAGAGTAACCATTATTCTCCTTAAATGAATAACCGCATTGCGATGAACATAATCTAATCATGTCCATGCTCAACGCAAACACAAAATAACAATTATTTAGGTTTAACACCAACCCCGATGGTAGACGGAGCGTGCGATGTTTGATCACATCAACCTTGGAAACTCTTCCAACACCTATCGTCGTCTCACCTTTGGCTAGTCTCCGTTTATTCTGTAGCCTTTTATTTCGAGTTACTAACACTTAGCAACCGAACCGGTATCTAATACCCTGCTGCTACTAGGAGTACTAATAAAGTACACATTTAATATATGTCCAATACATACTTCTGTCAACCTTGTCGGCCTTCTCATCTACCAAGTATCTAGGGTGGTTCTGCTTCAGTGACTGTTTCCCCTTATTACAGAAGCACTTAGTCTCGGGCTTGGGTTCATCTTTGGGTTTCTTCACTAGAGCAGCAACTGATTTGTTGTTTCATGAAGTATCCCTTTCTTGCCCTTGCCCTTCTCGAAACTAGTGGTTTTACTAACCATCAACAATTGATGCTCTCTTTTGATTTCTACTTTCGTGGTGTCGCGAATAGCTCAAGGATCATATCTATCCCTGATATGTTATAGTTCATCACGAAGCTCCAGTAGCTTGGTGATAGTGACTTTGGAGAACCATCACTATCTCATCCGGAAGATTAACTCCCACTCGATTCAAGCGATTGTTGTACTCATACAATCTGAGCACATGCTCATCGGTTGAGCTTTTCTCCTTAGTTTGTAGGCTTAAGAAACTTGTTAAAGGTCTCATACCTCTTGACGTGGGCACTAGCCTGAAATCCCAATTTCAGTCCTTGGAACATCTCATATGTTCTGCGATGTTTCAAAAACATCTTTGGTGCCTCAATTCTAAACCATTTAGCATCACGCACTGAACTATCATGTAGTCATCAAAACGTGTATGTCAGATGCTCGCAACATCCACAACCAACATTCGCGGGTCAGCTCACTGAGCGGTGCATTAAGGACATAATCCTTCTGCGCAGCAATGAGGACAATCCTCTGTTTACGGATCCAGTCCGCATAATTGCTACTATCAACTTTCAACTAAATTTTCTTTAGGAACATATCTAAAACAGTAGAACTAAAGCGTGAGCTACGACATAATTTGCAAAGTCCTTTTGACTATGTTCATGATAATTGAGTTCATCTGATTATTTCATGAACTCCCACTCAAATAGACATCCCTCTAGTCATCTAAGTGATACATGATCCTAATCGACTAGGCTGTATCCGATCATCACGTGAGACGGACTAGTCATCATCGGTGAACATCTCATGTTGATCGCGTCTTCTATACGACTCATGTTCGACCTTTCGGTCCTCCGTGTTCCGAGGCCATGTCTGTACATGCTAGGCTCGTCAAGTTAACCTAAGTGTTTCGCATGTGTTCCGAGGCCATGTCTGTACATGCTAGGCTCGTCAACACCCGTAGTATTCGAACGTAAGAATCTATCACACCCGATCATCACGTGGTGCTTCGAAACGATGAACGTTCGCAACGGTGCACAGTTAGGGAGAACACTTTTCTTGAAATTTGAGGGATCATCTTATTTAAGCTACCGTCGTTCTAAGCAAATAAGATGTAAAAACATGATAAACATCACATGCAATCAAATAGTGACATGATATGGCCATCATCACTTTGCTCCTTTTGATCTCCATCTTCGGGGCTCCATGATCATCATCGTCACCGGCATGACACCGTGATCTCCATCATCATGATCTCCATCATCGTGTCTTCATGAAGTTGTCTCGCCAACTATTACTTCTACTACTACAGCTAACGGTTAGCAATAAAGTAAAGTAATTACATGACGTTTATGTTGACACACAGGTCATAAATAAATTAAGACAACTCCTATGGCTCCTGCCGGTTGTCATACTCATCGACATGCAAGTCGTGATTCCTATTACAAGAACATGATCATCTCATACATCACATATATCATTCATCACATCCTTTGGCCACATCACATCACAAAACACTTGCTGCAAAAACAAGTTAGACGTCATCTAATTGTTGTTGCAAGTTTTTTTACGTGGCTGCTATAGGTTGCTAGCAAGAACGTTTCTTACCTACGCCAAAACCACAACGTGAATTGCCAATTTCTATGTACCCTTCATAAGGACCCTGTTCATCGAATCCGATCCGACTAAAGTGGGAGAGATAGACACCCGCCAGCCACCTTATGCAACTAGTGCATGTCAGTTGGTGGAACCGGTCTCACGTAAGCGTACGTGTAAGGTTGGTCCGGGCCGCTTAATCCCACAATGCCGTCGAATCAAGATAAGACTAGTAACGGCAAGTAAATTGACAAAATCGACGCCCACAACTATTTTGTGTTCTACTCGTGCATAGAAACTACGCATAAACCTGGCTCTGATACCACTGTTGGGGAACGTAGCAGAAATTCAAAATTTTCTATGCATCACCAAGATCAATCTACGGAGTAATCTAGCAACGAGGGGAAGGAGAGTGCATCTACATACCCTTGTAGATCGCTAAGCGGAAGCGTTCAAGTGAACGGGGTTGATGGAGTCGTGATCCAAATCACCGATGATCCTAGTGCCGAACGGACGGCACCTCCGCGTTCAACACACATGCAGCCCGGTGACGTCTCCCATGCCTTGATCCAGCAAGGAGAGAGGGAGAGGTTGGGGAAGACTCCGTCCAGCAGCAGCACGACGGCGTGGTGGTGGTGGAGGAGCGTGGTACTCCAGCAGGGCTTCGCCAAGCACCGCAAGAGACAAGGAGGGTGAGGGGTAGGGCTGCGCCAAGAAGGAGATGTTCTCATCTGTATGGCAGCCCAAAACCCCACTATATATAGGGGAAAGGGAGGGGCTGTGCCCCCACCCAGGTTTCCACCCCTAGGGGTGGCGGCCAGCCCTAGATCCCATCTAGGGGGCGGCCAAGGGGGGGAGAGGGGGGCGCACCACTAGGTGGGCCTTAGGCCCATCTGAGCCTAGGGTTTCCCCCTTTCCCTTCTCTCTTCACCTTGGGCCCTGGTGGGGGGGGGGCGCACTAGCCCACCTGGGGCTTATCCCCTCTCACACTTGGCCCACGCAGCCCTTTGGGCAGGTAGCCCCACCTGGTGGACCCCCGGGACCCTCCCGGTGGTCCCGGTACGTTACCGATAGCACCCAAAACTTTTCTGGTGACCAAAACAGAACTTCCCATATATAAATCTTTACCTCTGGACCATTCCAGAACTCCTCGTGATGTCCGGGATCTCATCCGGGACTCCTAACAACATTCGGTAACCACGTATATCTATTCCCTATAACCCTAGCGTCATCGAACCTTAAGTGTGTAGACCCTACGGGTTCGGGAACCATGCAGACATGATCGAGACACCTCTCCGGCCAATAACCAACAGCGGGATCTGGATACCCATGTTGTCTCCCACATGTTCCACGATGATCTCATCGGATGAACCACGATGTCGAGGATTCAATCAATCCCATATTCAATTCCCTTTGTCTAGCGGTATTGTACTTGCCCGAGATTCGATCATCGGTATCCGATAGCTTGTTCAATCTCGTTACCGGCAAGTCTCTTTACTCGTTTCATAACACATCATCCCGTGATCAACTCCTTGGTCACATTGCGCATATGATGATGTCCTACCGAGTGGGCCCAGAGATACCTCTCCGTCACACGGAGTGACAAATCCCAGTCTCGATTCGTGCCAACCCAACAGACACTTTCGGAGATACCCGTAGTGTACCTTTATAGCCACCCAGTTACGTTGTGACGTTTGGCACACCCAAAGCATTCCTACGGTATCCGGGAGTTGCACAATCTCATGGTCTAAGGAAATGATACTTGACAGTAGAAAAGCTTTAGCATACGAACTACACGATCTTTGTGCTAGGCTTAGGATTGGGTCTTGTCCATCACATGATTCTCCTAATGATGTGATCCTGTTATCAACGACATCCAATGTCCATGGTCAAGAAACCGTAACCATCAATTGATCAACGAGCTAGTCAACTAGAGGCTTACTAGGGACATGGTGTTGTCTATGTATCCACACATGTATCCGAGTTTCCTATCAATACAATTATAGCATGGATAATAAACGATTATCATGAACAAGGAAATAACCAATTTATTATTGCCTCTAGGGCATATTTCCAACATTGCAAACTTCAACACAAGCATTTCTCAAATTCACAACTACTCAACTAGCACGACTTGATATTATTACCTCCATATCTCAAAACAATCATCAAGTATCAAACTTCTCATAGTATTCAATGCTCTATATGAAAGTTTTTATTATTCTTGGATGCCTAGCATATTAGGATTATTTAAGAAAATTACCATGCTATTTAAGACTCTAAAAATAATATAAATGAAGCATTAGAGTTCATCTATTTCTTCAAAATAAAACCACCACCGTGCTCTAAAGGATATAAGTGAAGATCAATGAGTAGTCGAATAATTATGCAACTATGTGAAGACTCTCTAACATTTAATAATTTCAGATCTTGGTATTTTATTCAAACAGCAAGCAAATCCTAACAAAATAAATTGACGCTCCAAGCAAAACACATATCATGTGGTGAATAAAAATATAGCCCCAAGTAAAGTTACCGATGGAAGTAGACGAAAGAGGGGATGCCTTCCGGGGCATCCCCAAGCTTAGGCTCTTGGTTGTCCTTGAATATTACCTTGGGATGCCTTGGTCATCCCCAAGCTTAGGCTCTTGCCACTCTTTATTCCATAGTCCATTGAATCTTTACCCAAAACTTGAAAACTTCACAACACAAAACTTAACAGAAAAACTCGTAAGCTCCGTTAGCGAAAGAAAACAAAACACCACTTCAATGTACTGTAATGAACTCATTCTAAATTCATATTGGTGTAATATCTACTGTATTCCAACTTATGTATGGTTCATACCCTCCGATACTACTCATAGATTCATCAAAATAAGCAAACAACACGATGGAAACAGAATCTGTCAAAAACAGAACAGTCTGTAGTAATCTGAATCAAACGTATACTTCTGGAACTCATAAAATTCTCAAATAAATTTATGGACCTGAGGAATTTATCTATTAATCATATTAAAAAATAATTAACTAAATACCACTCTCCAAATAAAAATGGCAGCAATTCTCGTGAGCGCTAAAGTTTCTGTTTTTTACAGCATGATCGCAAAGACTTCCCCCAAGTCTTCCCAAAGGTTCTACTTGGTACAAACACTAATTAAGTGAATAAAACCACATATAAACAGAGTCTAGATGAATTATTTATTACTAAACAGGAGCAAAAAGCATGGGACAAAAATAAAATTGGGTTGCCTCCCAACAAGCGCTATCGTTTAACGCCCCTAGCTAGGCATGATGATTTCAACGATGCTCACATAAAAGATAAGAATTGAAACATAAAGAGAGCATCATGAAGAATATGAATAGCACATTTAAGTCTAACCCACTTCCTATGCATAGGTATTTTGTGAGCAAACAACTTATGGGAACAATAATCAACTAGCATAGGAAGGCAAAACAAGCATAACTTCAAAACTTTAAGCACATAGAGAGGAAACTTGATATTATTGCAATTCCTACAAGCATATGTTCCTCCTTCATAATAATTTTCATTAGCATCATGAATGAATTCAACAATATAAACAGCACCTAAATCATTCTTTTCATGATCTACAAGCATAGAAAATTTACTACTCTCCATACAAGCAAAATTCTTCTCATGAATAATAGTGGGAGCAAACTCAACAAAATAACTATCATGTGATTGAAAATTAAGATCAAGATGACAAGTTTCATGGTTATCATTATTCTTTAAAGCATATGTGTCATCACAATAATCATCATAGATAGGAGGCATGCTTTCATCATAATAAATTTGCTCATCAAAACTTGGGGGACAAAAATATCATCTTCATCAAACATAGATTCCCCAAGCTTGCGGCTTTGCATATCATTAGCATCATGGGTATTCAAGGAATTCATACTAACAACATTGCAATCATGCTCATCATTCAAATATTTAGTGCCAAACATTTTATAGATTTCTTCTTCTAGCACTTGAGCACAATTATCCTTTCCATCATACTCACGAAAGATATTAAAAAGGTGAAGCGCATGACACAAACTCAATTCCATTTTTTATAGTTTTCTTTTATAAACTAAACTAGTGATAAAACAAGAAACTAAAAGACTCGATTGCAAGATCTAAAGATATACCTTCAAGCACTCACCTCCCCGGCAACGGTGCCAGAAAAGAGCTTGATGTCTACTACACAACCTTCTTCTTGTAGACGTTGTTGGGCCTCCAAGTGCAGAGGTTTGTAGGACAGTAGCAAATTTCCCTCAAGTGGATGACCTAAGGTTTATCAATCCATAGGAGGGGTAGGATGAAGATGGTCTCTCTCAAGCAACCCTGCAACCAAATAACAAAGAGTCTCTTGTGTTCCCAACACACCAAATACAATGGTAAATTGTATAGGTGCACCAGTTCGGCGAAGAGAGGGTGATACAAGTGGTATATGGATAGTAGATAAAGGTATTTGTAATCTGAAATTATGAAAACAGCAAGGTAACTAATGATAAAAGTGAGCATAAACGGTATTGCAATGCGTTGAAACAAGACCTAGGGTTCATACTTTCGCTAGTGCAAGTTCCCTCAACAATACTAACATAATTGGATCACATAACTATCCCTCAACATGCAACAAAGAGTCACTCTAAAGTCACTAATAGTGGAGAACAAACGAAGATATTATGGTAGGGTACGAAACCACCTCAAAGTTATTCTTTCCAATCAATTTGTTGGGCTATTCCTATAAGTGTCACAAACAGCCCTAGAGTTCGTACTAGAATAACACCTTAAGATACAAATCAACCAAAACCCTAATGTCACCTAGATACTCCAATGTCACCTCAAGTATCCATGGGTATGACTATACGATATGCATCACACAATCTCAAATTCATCTATTCAACCAACACAAAGGACCTCAAAGAGTGCCCCAAAGTTTCTACCGGAGAATCACGACGAAAACGTGTGCCAACCCCTATGCATAGGTTCATGGGCGGAACCCGCAAGTTGATCACCAAAACATACATCAAGTGAATCATGTGGTATCCCATTGTCACCACAGATACGCACGGCAAGACATACATCAAGTGTTCTCAAATCTTTAAAGACTCGATCCGATAAGATAACTTCAAAGGGGAAACTCAATCCATTACAAGAGAGTAGAGGGGGAAGAAACATCATAGGATCCAAATATAATAGCAAAGCTCGCGATACATCAAGATCGTATCACCTCAAGAACACGAGAGAGAGAGAGAGATCAAACACATAGCTACTGGTACATACCCTCATCCCCGAGGGAGAACTACTCCCTCCTCATCATGGAGAGCATCGGGATGATGAAGATCGCCACCGGAGAGGGATTCCCCCCTTCGGCAGGGTGCCGGAACGGGTCTAGATTGGCTTTTGGTGGCTACAGAGGCTTTTGGAGGCGGAACTCCCGATCTATTATGCTCTTCGATGTTTTTAGGGTATATGGAGATATATAGGCGGAAGAAATACATTAGGGGGCCATGAGGGTGGAGGGCGCACCCCCTACCTTGTGGCCTCCTCGAAGCTTCCCTAACGTGCACCCCAAGTCTTCTGAGCTTCTTTCCGTCCAAAAATGAGTTCCGTGAAGTTTCAGGTCAATTGGACTCCGTTTGATTTTCCTTTTCTTCGAAACCCTAAAACAAGGTAAAAACAGAAACTGGCACTAGGCTCTGGGTTAATAGGTTAGTCCCAAAAATGATATAAATGTGTATAATAAAACCCATAAACATTCAAAATAGTAGATAATATAGCATGGAGCAATCAAAAATTATAGATACATTGGAGACGTATCAAAGATGTACCGAGAGGGATCAAGTGATCCCATGGTATGGTAAGCATTGTCAATTACGCTTTGTGTACTAACCCATGGTCTTCGTAAGAGTTCTTTGTGGGGTTAGGTTGCGATGTGCAAGTTCAAGTGGAGCATCATGAAGAGATCAAATGCTTGAAGCTTGCCATCCATTGTGGTAACAATGGATTTATGAAGATGTGCGGAAGAGTGGCTCACCCATAGTGGAGTATGGTCAGCAATCAACTAGTCTTCATCAAGCCAACGCAATCAAGAAAGGTGGTCCAACTTGAGGGAGTCAAGATCGTCATCATCTAGCTCAAAGTGGACCATGTGCAAGCCAAAGGTTTGCCCTTGATAGGTTTTCTATTTTACCGGTCTCATAGTGGTAGTTGGGAGACCGGGTTATAGGATCGATTGCCGTACTATCAAGGGGGCTCTCGATGAGTAGCTTGATCGTATCATTCATAGAGAGCTCAAACCATTGCATTCTTGCTTCATCTTTCTTGGTTCTTATTTGGTTCTCTTTATGAGTCTTAGAGCTTATGGTCATCTTGATGACAAGGTTGAGTTCATCGAAAACGTGTTCGCATGCATCTTCTATGATGTTTTCGGTGTTGGAGGTTTTACCGGTCTCATCTGAGGAAGGGTTCTCACCATTTACTTATGGTCCTTTTCTCATTTGCTTCTTATTGATATTTCTATCAAGATTGTGTTAACCCATGTCGTTAGCTTTCCAACAAACTTGGTTTCGTTGAATTCGGAGTCCGTTTGCAGAAGTTGTGGTTGTTTTGGTAAAGGCTGCAGCGGTACTACCGCGGCTAGAGCGGATGTAAATTTTTACTACCGCTCCAGAGCTGTACTACCGCGGCTCCTGAGCGGTAGTACCACTCCGGACCAAAATCTCGTGTTTTGCTCAGCGGAGGTAGGTACGGAAGTATTTTTTTGTACCGCTCGCAAGCAGTAGTACCGCTACCATTTGCGGTAGTACCGCTATCCCTAGCGGTAGTACCATGAGGATGAGCGGTAGTACCGCTCCGGCGGTTCTACTGGACTTTTGCCTCCTCGTTGTTGTTTTTCAAAGGGGTACTACTGCCCTAGCGGTAGTACCGCTCTGTGCGGGCTGTGGGCATAACGGTTGGATTTTTCCCCACCTATAAAAGGGGGTCTTCTTCCCTAATGAACCTGATCCTTTGAGCTCGTGTTCTTTCCCCATTGTTGAGCTTCTTCGGGCTTGCTAACTCTCAATCCCTCCATGGATTCTTGCTAGTTTTTGAGGGAAAAGAGAGAGGAGATCTAGATCCACATTTTCACCAATCACTTTCTCCTCTATGTGAGGGGAACCCCTTGGATCTAGATCTTGGAGTTCTTGGTGTTCTCCTTCTTGTTCTTCCTCTCATTTTCCTCCCTAGCATTAGTTGCTTCGGTGGGATTTGATAGAGAAGGACTTGGGCACTCCGTGTGCCCTTGCCATTGCATTTGGTGCATTGGTTTGAGTTCTCCACGGTGATACGTGGAAGTTACAAGTTGAGAAGCTTATTACTCTTGGGTGCTTGGTACCCTTGAGCTTTTTCCTCTTGGGTGCTTGGGTTCCCTAGACGGTTGGTGGTGTTCGGAGCTCAATCATTGTGGTGTAAAGCTCCGGGCAAGCGTCGGGGTCTCCAATTAGGTTGTGGATATCACCCCGAGCAATTTGACGGGTACCGGTGACCGCCCCCAAGGGTTGCCAAAGTGTACCGGTTCGGTGACCGCCCCCAAGGGTTGCCATTTGTACGGGTTCGGTGACCGCCCTCGAGGGTCCCTTAGTGGAATCACAACATCTTGCATTGTGCGAGGGCGTGAGGAGATTACGATGGCCCTAGTGGCTTCTTGGGGAGCATTGTGACTCCACACCGCTCCAAATGGAGATTAGCATCCGCAAGGGTGTGAACTTCGGGATACATCGTCGTCTCCGCGTGCCTCGGTTATCTCTTACCCGAGCCCTTTACTTATGCACTTTAATTTGTGATAGCCATATTGTTTCTTGTCATATATCTTACTATCACATAGTTGCTTATCTTGCTTAGCATAAGTTGTTGGTGCACATAGGTGAGCCTAGCTGTTTTAGGTTTTGTGTTTGACAAATTAACCGCTAGGTTTGTTCCGCATTTTTTCAAGCCTAAACCGTTATTATTTTAAAACGCCTATTCACCCCCCCTCTAGGAGACATCCATGATCTTTCAATTGGTATCAGAGCCTCGTCTCTCTTTATAGGGCTTAACCACCTAGAGAGTAAGGATGTCGACTAGGGGATTAGGATTCTCTGACACTCTTAGTTTCGATGGCACACATTTTGATGTTTGGGTAATTCGCATGCTTAATCTCTTTAGGGTCATGGACCCAAATTTAGAGCAAATAGTAGATATGGGTTTTTCTCCTCCAAAGGATCCCCAAAGATTATCTTTAGAGGATGAGAAAAACTCTTATCTCAATGCTCAAGCTTCTAATGTGCTTTTCGATGCTTTGAGCAATGTAGTTATATTTCAACTCATGCCATTTCGGGATGCTCATGAGTTGTGGACAAAGCTTGAAGATAAATATGGCGTGTCCAAGTTTTGTGGGGATGATTGTTCTCCCTACACCTCCGGCCGTGTTGAGTTCTCAACTTCTTCTACTTCACCTACATGTGGTTTGCCACACGGTAATGAAATGGTGAGTAGTGTTGGTCATTGCAATGATGATAGTATGCTTATTGTGGATGATACGTCATCACTATCTTATTGCAATGCATCTTCTTTGGACTTTAACACTTCGAGCACCATACATGTTTCACATGCTTGTGTTGATAGTCCGTGCATATCTTGTAGAAATTGTTTGACTAAATCTCATGATGATATGCTTGCTATATCTTGTTGCCATGATAAAAATGCTTGTATTTCCTCGAGTTGTGGTGCTAACAATGTAGAGGAAACCCAACACTCCATGGAACAAGATGTGGTTTTAAATGGTGCATCAAGGGATCCTACATCATCATCTATTGCTTTTTTCCTTATGGCTAAGGCTTCAAAGGTATATCCTACTTTGAAACCCAATATGTCTCTTGATGATGATGTTGATACTAATGATGATGAGGATAATGATGAAGAGAATGATAATGTTGCCTCCTTAAAAATTAAGGGGGAAATGGTTTTTAAAGCTCTTCATAAAAATAAAATTGCTCGTTCCAACTTCATGGAAATCATGTCCATTGCCATTGAGGGCAAGAAGTATATTGATGAGTTGGAATCTCGTCTTGAGGAGCATGAGGTTGCCATTGAGAAAATGGAAGGTCATGAGCGTGATTACGCTAATGAGATTGCAGACCTCTCTCAAGCTCTTGAACTTGAACAAACCACCAAGGAATCTCTTGAGGAGACTTTTGCTCTAGAATTACCTAGAGTGAGGGAATCTCGTGATAGAGCTCTTGAGGTGGCCAATGATTTTGAAACTAAAAATGAGGAGCTTGAAGTTGCGCATGCTAAACTCCTTGAGGACTTTGAGCACCTTGAAAATGTCTCAAGGGTCATTAAGAGTGAGCTCATCAAACTCACCGAGTCTCATGCTCAACTTAAAGATTCATATTCAAAAGAGCTTGCCAAGTTGTCTTCCCCTCTTGTTTCTAATGATGATGCTTGTGCTACTAACTCCATCTCTTGTGAAGCATCCGTATTGAAGGAGAATGTTGAGCTAAGGGCTCAACTTGAGTTGCTATCTAGCAATTATGGGATGTTGGAAGAAAATCATGTAAATCTCACAAGCTCTAATGATGATCTTCTAGTATCCCATAATGTGCTAAAGTTAGCTCATGAGGCCATGCTACCTCTTTTAGCACTACGTTGGTTTTCCCCGAAGAGGAAGGGATGATGCAGCAAAGTAGCACAAGTATTTCCCTCAGTTTTTGAGAACCAAGGTATCAATCCAGTAGGAGGCTACGTGCGAGTCCCTCGTACCTGCACAAAACAAATACATCCTCGCAACCAACGCAAATAGGGGTTGTCAATCCCTATAGGGCCACTTACGAGAGTGAGATCTGATAGATATAGTAAGATAATATTTTTAGTATTTTTATGATAAAGATGCAAAGTAAAATAAAGGCAAAGTAAATAACTAAGTAGTAGGAGATTAATATGATAAAGATAGACCCGGGGGCCATAGGTTTCACTAGTGGCTTCTCTCGAGAGCATAAGTATTCTACGGTGGGTGAACAAATTACTGTTGAGCAATTGACAGAATTGAGCATAGTTATGAGAATATCTAGGTATGATCACGTACTTCCTACTCCTATATATATCCATGTACCCCCAAACGATCAGACAGGAGCCAAAACCCTAATTCCACTGCTGTAACTTTCTGTATCCACGAGATCCCATCTTGGGGCCTGTTCCGGAGCTCCGCCGGAGGGGGCATCGATCACGGAGGGCTTCTACATCAACACCATAGCCTCTCCGATGAAGTGTGAGTAGTTTACTTCAGACCTACGGGTCCATAGTTAGTAGCTAGATGGCTTCTTCTCTCTTTTTGGATCTCAATACAAAGTTCTCCCCCTCTCTCATGGAGATCTATTCGATGTAATATTCTTCTTTTTGCGGTGTGTTTGTTGAGACCGATGAATTGTGGGTTTATGATCAAGTCTATCTATGAATAATATTTGAATCTTCTCGGAATTCTTTTATGTATGATTGGTTATCTTTGCAAGTCTCTTCGAATTATCCGTTTGGTTTGGCCAACTAGATTGGTAGTTCTTTCCATGGGATAAGTGCTTAGCTTTGGGTTCGATCTTGCGGTGTCCTTTCCCAGTGACAGAAGGGGCAGCAAGGCACGTATTGTACCGTTGCCATCGAGGATAACAAGATGGGGTTTATTTCATATTGCATGAATGTATCTCTCTACATCATGTCATCTTGCTTAAAGCGTTACTCTATTTTTAACTTAATACTCTAGGGGCATGCTGGATAGCGGTCGACGAGTGGAGTAATAGTAGTAGATGCAGAATCGTTTCGGTCTACTTGTCACGGACGTGATGCCTATATACATGATCATGCCTAGATATGCTCATAACTATGCTCAATTCTGTCAATTGCTCAACAGTAATTTGTTCACCCATCGTAGAATAATTATGCTCTTGAGAGAAGCCACTAGTGAAACCTATGGCCCCCATGTCTATTCTCATCATATCAATCTCCATCACTTTAATCTTGCTTTGCCTTTTACTTTTACTTTTCACTTTGCATCTCTATACCAAAAATACCAAAAATATTATATCTATCAGATCTCACTCTCGTAAGTGACCGTGAAGGGATTGACAACCCCTAATCGCGTTGGTTGCGAGTAGCGATCGTTTTGTGCAGGTACGAGGGACTTGAGCGTGACCTCCTACTGGATTGATACCTTGGTTCTCAAAAACTGAGGGAAATACTTACGCTACTCTGCTGCATCATCCTTTCCTCTTCGGGGAAATCCAACGCAAGCTCAAGAGGTAGCAAGAAGAATTTCGGGTGCCGTTGCCAGGTAGTCTATGCAAAAAGTCAACATACCAAGTACCCATCACAATCCCTATCTCTCGCATTACATTAGTTGCCATTTGCCTCTCGGTTTCCTCTCCCCCACTTCACCCTTGCCGTTTTATTCGCCCTCTCTTTCCCAATCTCCTTCTCCGCCTCTCTTTTCTGTTTGCCTTTTTCTCGCTTGCCTTTTTGTTTGCTCGTGTGTTGGATTGCTTGTTTGTCGCGATGGCTCAACCGAGATTTGGTGATCTTCACCTTAAAAGGTTAGATGAGATCGAAAACAACGTTAGGAAGTTTATGGTTTTGCAATTTGAGCATAATAATTTCTTTAGAAACGAGCTTAAGGAACAAAAAGGTTTTATGAGTTATATGAATAAAGAGCTTGATGATATGTCTAAAGAATTTAATGGTATAAGATCCCAAATTGCTCGTCTAGAAAAGATGACTGCTGAAATTTCGGATATGCAAGCCACCTTATCAATAAGATGGCCGCTAAACCGAATTCCTATGAAAATCAAGATGAAGATCTAAAAGTTATTGATGTGTCTCCTATTAAATCTTTGTTTTGCAATATAAATCTTGATGAAACTGAATATGATCTTCCTTTACCTAGAAGGCGTTCTAAAAATTCGGAGTATTTAGATCTTTATGATGAAATTGATGAAAGTGGGATTGAAAGAAATAAAAATCTAGATGTTGCTAAACCCACTATATTGGATTTCAAGGAATTTAATTATGAAAGTTGCTCTTTAATTGATTGTATTTCCTTGTTGCAATACGTGCTAAATTCTCCACATGCTTATAGTCAAAAGAAAGCCTTCACCGAACATAATGTTGATGCCTTGATGCAATCTTATGAAGAAAAACTTGAGTTGAAAGTTTCTATCCCTAGAGAACTCTATGATGAGTGGGAACCAACTATTAAAATTAAAATTAAATATCATGAGTTTTATGCTTTGTGTGATTTGGGTGCTAGTGTCTCCACTATCCCCAAAACTTTGTGTGATTTGCTAGATTTCCACGATTTTGATGATTGCTCTCTAAACTTGCATCTTGCGGATTCTACTATTAAGAAACCTATGGGAAGGATTAATGATGTTCTTATTGTTGCAAATAGGAATTATGTGCGCGTAGATTTCATTGTTCTTGATATAGATTGCAATCCTTCTTGCCCTATTATTCTTGGTAGACCTTTCCTTAGAACGGTTGGTGCGATTATTGATATGAAGGAAGGGAATATTAGATTTCAATTTTCATTAAAAAGGGCATGGAAGAATTTCCAAGAAATAAAATAAAATTTCCATATGAAACTATCATGAGAGCCACTTATGGATTGCCTACCAAAGATGGCAATACCTAGATCTATCCTCGCTTTTATGCCTAGCTAGGGGCGTTAAACGATAGCGCTTGTTGGGAGGCAACCCAATTTTATTTTTATTCCTTGCTTTTTGCTCCTGTTTAGTAATAAATAATTTATTTATCCTCTGTTTTTGGTTGTGTTTTTTGTGTTTAATTAGTGTTTGTGCCAAGTAGAACCGTTGGGAAGACTTGGGGGAAGTCTTGTTGAACTTGCTGTAAAAAACAGAAACTTTAGCGCTCACAAGAACTGCTGTCATTTTTATTTGGAGAGTGATATTTAGTTAATTCTTTTTGAATATTATTAATATATAAATTACTCACGTTCAGAAAATTATTTTAGAATTTTTGGGGTTCCATATCTTGCTCTAGCTACAGATTACTACAGACTGTTCTGTTTTTGACAGATTCTGTTTTTCGTGTGTTGTTTGCTTATTTTGATGAATCTATGGCTAGTAAAATAGTTTATAATCCATAGAGAAGTTGGAATACAGTAGGTTTAACACCAATATAAATAAATAATGAGTTCATTACAGTACCTTGAAGTGGTCTTTTGTTTTCTTTCTCTAACGGAGCTCACGAGATTTCTATTGAGTTTTGTGTTGTGAAGTTTTCAAGTTTTGGGTGAATTCTTTTGATGGATTATGGAACAAGGAGTGGCAAGAGACTAAGCTTGGGATGCCCATGGCACCCCCAATATAATCCAAGGACACCAAAAAGTCAAAGCTTGGGGATGCCCCGGAAGGCATCCCTTCTTTCGTCCACTTCTATCGGTAATTTACTTGGAGCTATATTTTTATTCACCAACATGATACGTGTTTTGCTTGGAGCGTCTTGTATTATTTGTGTCTTTGTGTTTTAGTATGCCACAATCATCCTTGATGTACACACCTTTTGAGAGATCCATTCATGAATTAAAATTTGATAGAATACTCTATGTGCTTCACTTATATCTTTTGAGCTATGTAGTTTTGCTCTTTGTGCTTCACTTATATCTTTTGAGCTATGTAGTTTTGCTCTATGTGCTTCACTTGTATCCTTTGAGCATTATAATTTTGCTGTATGTGCTTCACTTATATCTTTTGAGATATGTAGTTTTGCTCTATGTGCTTCACTTATATCTTTTGAGCTATATAGTTTTGCTCTATGTGCTTCACTTATATCTTTTGAGCTATGTAGTTTTGCTCTATGTGCTTCACTTATATCTTTTGAGCATTATAATTTTGCTCTATGTGCTTCATTTATATCTTTTGAGCTATGTAGTTTTGCTCTATGTGCTTCACTTATATCTTTTGAGCGTTATAATTTTGCTCTATGTGCTTCACTTAGATCTTTTAAGAACACGGTGGTGGATTTGTTTTAAAGAAACTATTGATCTCTCATGCTTCACTTAAATTATTTTGAGAGTCTCTTAATAGCATGGTAATTTGCTTAATAATAACATGCTTGGTATTCAAGATTTGTGAAACTTTCTTTTGAGTGCATTGAATACTAAGAAAAGATTGAAGCATGATAATTGTTTTGAGATATGGAGGTGATAATATTAGAGTCATGCTAGTTGAGTAGTTGTGAATTTAAAGAATACTTGTGTTAAAGTTTGTGATTCCCGTAGCATGCACGTATGGTGAACCGTTATGTGATGAAGTCGGAGCATGATTTATTTATTGATTGTCTTCCTTATGAGTGGCGGTCAGGGACGAGCGATGGTCTTTTCCTACCAATCTATCCCCCTAGGAGCATGCGCGTAATACTTTGCTTTGATAACTTCTAGATTTTTGCAATAAGTATATGAGTTCTTTATGACTAATGTTGAGTCCATGGATTATATGCACTTTTTCACATCCTTCCACCATTGCTAGCCTCTCTAATACCGCGCACTTTTCGCCGGTATCATACACCTACCATATACCTTCCTCAAAACAGCCACCATACCTACCTATTATGGCATTTCCAAAGCCATTCCGAGATATATTGCCATGCAACTTTCCACCGTTCCGTTTATTATGGCACGCTCCATCATTGTCATATTGCTAGCATGATCATGTAGTTGACATCGTATTTGTGGCAAAGCCACCGTTCATAATTCTTTCATACATGTCACTCTTGATTCGTTGCATATCCCGATACACCGCCAGAGGCATTCATATAGAGTCATATTTTGTTCTAAGTATCGAGTTGTTGAGTTGTAAGAAAAATAAAAGTATGATGATCATCATTTTTAGAGCATTGTCCCAAGTAAGGAAAGAATGATGGAGACTATGATTCCCCCATAAGTCGGGATGAGACTCCGGACGAAAAATAAAAAAAGAAAAAAAAGAGGCCATAAAAAAAAGAGAAAAGGCCCAAATAAAAAAATGAGAGAAAAAGAGAGAAGGGACAATGTTACTATCCTTTTACCACACATGTGCTTCAAAGTAGCACCATGATCTTCATGATAGAGAGTCTCTTGTTATGTCACTTTCATATACTAGTGGGAATTTTACATTATAGAACTTGGCTTGTATATTCCAATGATGGGCTTCCTCAAAATGCCCTAGGTCTTCGTGAGCAAGCAAGTTGGATGCACACCCACTTAGTTTCTTTTGATGAGCTTTCATATACTTATAGCTGTAGTGCATCCGTTGCATGGCAATCCCTACTCACTCACATTGATATCTATTGATGGGCATCTCCATAGCCCGTTGATATGCCTAGTTGATGTGAGACTATCTACCCCTCTTTTTGTCTTCTCCACAACCACCATTCTATTCCACATATAGTGCTATATCCATGGCTCACGCTCATGTAGTGCGTGAAGACTGAAAAAGTTTTGAAAAAGTTAGAGTATGAAATAATTGCTTGGCTTGTCATCGGGGTTGTGCATGATTTAAATACTTTGTGTGGTGAAGATAGAGCATAGCCAGACTATATGATTTTGGAGGGATAACTTTCTTTGGCCATGTTATTTTGAGAAGACATAATTACTTTGTTAGTATGCTTGAAGTATTATTATTTTTATGTCAATATAAACTTCTGTCTTGAATCTTTCGAATCTGAATATTCATATCACAATTAAAAAGATTTGCATTGAAATTATGTCAAGTAGCACTCCGCATCAAAAATTCTCTTTTTATCATTTACCTACTCGAGGACGAGCAGGAATTAAGCTTGGGGATGCCTGATACGTCTCCAACGTATCTATAATTTTGATTGCTCCATGCTATATTATATACTTTTTGGACTATATTGGGCTTTATTTCCCACTTTTATATTATTTTTGGGACTAACCTATTAACCGGAGGCCCAGCCCAGAATTGCTGTTTTTTGCCTATTTCAGTGTTTCGAAGAAACGAAATATCAAACGGAGTCCAAACGAAATAAACCTTTTTGGAATGTGATTTTCTTCCCGAATATGACCCAGGAGACTTGGACCCTACTCCAAGGAAGCTTCGAGGTGGGCACGAGGTAGGGGGGCATGCCCTATACCCCCAGGCGCGCCCCCACCCTCATGGGCCCACTGAAGCTCCACCGACGTACTTCTTCCTCCTATATATACCTACGTACCCCCCAAACGAACAGAGACGGAGCCAAAAACCTAATTCCACCGCCGCAACTTTCTGTATCCATGAGATCCCATCTTGGGGCCTGTTCCGGAGCTCCGGCGGAGGGGGCCGTCATCACGGAGGGCTTCTACATCATCATAGCCTCTCCGATGAAGTGTGAGTAGTTTACCTCAGACCTTCGGGTCCACAGTTATTAGCTAGATGGCTTCTTCTCTCTTTTTGGATCTCAATACAAAGTTCTCCCCCTCTCTCGTGGAGATCTATTCGATGTAATCTTCTTCTTTTTGCGGTGTGTTTGTTGAGACCGATGAATTGTGGGTTTATGATCAAGTCTATCTATGAATAATATTTGAATCTTCACTGAATTGTTTTATGTATGATTGGTTATCTTTGCAAGTCTCTTCTAATTATCCGTTTGGTTTGGCCAACTAGATTGAGAGTTCTTGCCATGGGAGAAGTGCTTAGCTTTGTGTTCGATCTTGCGGTGTCCTTTCCCAATGATAGAAGGGGCAAAAAGGCACGTATTGTATCGTTGCCATCGAGGATAACAAGATGGGGTTTATTTCATATTGCATGAATTTATCTCTCTACATCATGTCATCTTGCTTAAAGCGTTACTCTGTTTTTAACTTAATACTCTAGATGCATGCTGGATAGCGGTCGATGAGTGGAGTAATAGTAGTAGATAAAGAATCGTTTCGGTCTACTTGTCACGGACGTGATGCCTATACACATGATCATTCCTAGATATTCTCATAACTATGCTCAATTTTGTCAATTGCTCAACAGTAATTTGTTCACCCACCGTAGAATACTTATGCTCTTAAGAGAAGCCACTAGTGAAACCTATGGCCCCTAGGTCTATTCTCATCATATCAATCTCCATCACTTTAATCTTGCTTTGCTTTTTTACTTTTACTTTTCACTTTGCATCTCTATACCAAAAATACCAAAAATATTATATCTATCAGATCTCACTCTCGCGAGTGACCTTGAAGGGATTGACAACCCCTAATCGCGTTGGTTGCGAGTAGCTATCATTTTGTGCAGGTACGAGGGACTTGAGCGTGGCCTCCTACTGGATTGATACCTTGGTTCTCAAAAACTAAGGGAAACACTTACACTACTCTGTTGCATCATCCTTTCCTCTTCGGGGAAATCCAATGCAAGCTCAAGAGGTAGCAGCATCACGTCCGAGACAAGTAGACCGACTCCTGCCTGCATCTAGTACTATTACTCCACTCATCGACCGCTATCCAGCATGCATCTAGAGTACTAAGTTAAAAACAGAGTAACGCCTTAAGCAAGATGACATGATGTAGAGGGATATACTCATGCAATATGAAGAAAACCCCATCTTGTTATCCTCGATGGCAACAATACAATACATGCCTTCCTGCCATTACTGTCACCGGGAAAGGACACCGCAAGATTGAACCCAAAGCTAAGCACTTCTCCCATTGCAAGAAAGATCAATCTAGTAGGCCAAACCAAACTGATAATTCGAAGAGACTTGCAAAGATAACCAATCATACATAAAAGAATTCAGAGAAGATTCAAATATTATTCATAGATAGACTTGATCATAAACCCACAATTCATCGGTCTCAACAAACACACCGCAAAAAGAAGATTACATCGAATAGATCTCCACAAGAGAGGGGGAGAACATTGTATTGAGATCCAAAAAGAGAGAAGAAGCCATCTAGCTACTAACTATGGACCCGTAGGTCTGAAGTAAACTACTCACACTTCATCGGAGAGGCTATGGTGTTGATGTAGAAGCCCTCCGTGATCGATGCCCCCTCCAGCGGAGCTCCGGAACAGGCCCCAAGATGGGATCTCGTGGATACAGAAAGTTACGACAGTGGAATTAGGTTTTTGGCTCCGTCTCTGTTCATTTGGGGGTACGTAGGTATATATAGGAGGAAGAAGTACGTCGGTGGAGCTTTGGTGGGCCCACGAGGGTGGGGGCGCGCCTGGAGGGGGGGGCAGGCGTGCCCCCCTACCTCATGGCCTCCTGTTAGTTGGCTTGACGTAGGGTCCAAGTCTCTTGAGTTGTATTCGGTGAGAAAATCACGTTCCCGAAGGTTTCATTCCGTTTGGACTCTGTTCGATATTACTTTTCTTCGAAACCCTAAAACAGGCAAAAAACAACAATTCTGGGCTGGGCCTTCGGTTAATAGGTTAGTCCCAAAAATAATATAAAAGTGGATAATAAAGCCCAATAATGTCCAAAACAGTAGATAATATAGCATGGAGCAATCAAAAATTATAGATATGTTGGAGACGTATCAACCATCCCCAAGCTTAATTCCTTCTCGTCCTCGAGTAGGTAAATGATAAAAACAGAATTTTTGATGTCGAGTGCTACTTGGCATAATTTTAATGTAATTCTTCTTAATTGTGGTATGAATATTCAGATCCGAAAGATTCAAGACAAAAGTTTATATTGACATAGAAAATAATAATACTTCAAGCATACTAACAAAGCAATTATGTCTTCTCAAAATAACATGGTTAAAGAAAGTTATCCCTGCAAAATCATATAGTCTGGCTATGCTCTATCTTCACCACACAGAATATTTAAATCATGCACAACCCCGATGACAAGCCAAGAAATTGTTTCACACTTTTGACATTCTCAAAACTTTTTCAATCTTCACGCAATACATGAACGTGAGCCATGGATATAGCACTATAGGTGGAATAGAGTGGTGGTTGTGGAGAAGACAAAAAGGGGAAGATAGTCTCACATCAACTAGGCGTATCAACGGGCTATGGAGATGCCCACCAATAGATATCAATGTGAGTGAGTAGGGATTGCCATGCAACGGATGCACTAGAGCTATAAGTATATGAAAGCTCAAAAAGAAACTAAGTGGGTGTGCATCCAACTTTCTTGCTCATGAAGACCTAGGGCATTTTTGAGGAAGCCCATCATTGGAATATACAAGCCAAGTTCTATAATGAAAAATTCTCACTAGTATATGAAAGTGATAACATGAGAGACTCTCTACTATGAAGATCATGGTGCTACTTTGAAGCACAAGTGTGGTAAAATGATAGTAACATTGTCCCTTCTCTCTTTTTCTCTCATTTGTTTATTTTTTTATTTGGGCCTTTTCTCTCTCTTTTTTTATGGCCTCTTTTCTTTCTCTTTTTTTTATTTTTCGTCCGGAGTCTCATCCCGACTTGTGGGGGAATCATAGTCTCCATCATCCTTTCCTCACTGGGACAATGCTCTAATAATGATGATCATCACACTTTTATTTTTCTTACAACTCAATAATTACAACTCGATACTTAGAACAAAATATGACTCTATGTGAATGCCTCTGGCGGTGTACCAGGATATGCAATGATTCATGAGTGACAAGTATGAAAGAATTATGAACGGTGGCTTTGCCACAAATACTATGTCCACTACATGATCATGCTAAGCAATATGGCAATGATGGAGTGTGTCATGAACGGAATGGTGGAAAGTTGCATGGCAATATATCTCAGAATGGATATGGAAATGCCATAATAGGTAGGTATGGTGGCTGTTTTGAGGAACGTATATGGTGGGTGTATGATACCGGCGAAATGTGCACGGTATTAGAGAGGCTAGCAAAGGTGGAAGGGTGAGAGTGCGTATAATCCATGGACTCAATATTAGTCATAAAGAACTCATATACTTATTGCAAAAATTTACAAGTTCTCAAAGCAAAGTATTACACGCATGCTCCTAGGGGGATAGATTTGTAGGAAAAGACCATCGCTCGTCCCCAACCGCCACTCATAAGGAAGACAATCAATAAATAAATCATGCTCCGACTTCATCACATAATGGTTCACCATACGTGCATGCTACGGGAATCACAAGCTTCAACACAAGTATTTCTCAAATTCACAACTACTCAACTAGCACAACTTTAATATCACCATCTTTGTATCTCAAAACAATTATCAAGTGTCGGTGTACTAGAGTAGGGGTACCCTAGTATCCCGAACTTGTGCACGGGCGGTCGCAGCGTCTCGTGGCAAGGCTTGCTGGGTGACCGCCAAGATCCTCTGTGGTTCCTTTGGAGCCATTCAAGAACAAAGTATCCAAGCCGAAGAGACAAGACCCCGGCAAGAGGAACTTGCCGGGAAGGCCAGCCAAGGCATCTCAAGGAACTTGCCGCGACACACCACGCGTCCCGGCAAGGCCCGGTGAGCAACAAGCTCCCGGACGCAACAAGACAACGACCGCGGCAAGGTGCTTGCCGCGGCAAGCCTCCACTCTGTACCTGCGCTCCAGCACATCCACCAACATGTCGCTCTGGGACCCTTCCAGGCGTACGTGGTGGGAGGCTGTGCAGCCAGCGGTACACGGTGGCAAGCGGCGCTGACAAGATTGCCCTCGTGGCGAGCGGTGGCGTCCCTGGCGGTCCCTTTTGCACTATTTGGGCGACGCAGACGAGCATTTAATGCCCTTGTCACCTGCCGTCAGGGTTAGGTATGATACACTGTAGCTGGCGGCGGTGCCAACCGCAACGCCTTTCCATTTTTACCCTTGTCTACGTTGCCACCTGTCGGTGACCCCTTGAGCATATAAAAGGAGGCCCATGCGCAACGTAGAGGGGGTCGGTCAGCCAAAGAAAACACTCACGCTCGGTCTCGTTAGCTGCTGGTGTGTACTGTAGCACTCAGCGCTCCCGAGCAAGAACTCAATACAAACCACAAAGTAGGAGTAGGGTTTTACGCATCCGTGCGGCCCGAACCTGGGTAAACTGCTCGTGTGCTTCGCCTCGATCTGCTCTTCGTACGATCTCCGCCCTCCTGCCGAACCAAAAGGGGCTCGGTCCGCCGGTCCCATAGGTGTTCGTGGATTAGCACCCCCAACATCTTTGGCACGCCAGGTAGGGGAGCGTCGAGGTTGTGTGAACCTGATCCGGCGTTCACACGAGCTAAATCTTCATCGTCTTCATCGACATGCCGCCGAAGAAGAAGGCTTCGGAGGCGGCTGCTCCGTCCGCGCCGAACCCGCCATCTCCAGAGCAAACGGCTGGTGGGGTAGACGCCGGCGGAAGAACGGGCGTCGACGAGGGAGCTCACGGTGCTGCCAGGTCCAAGGACAAGGCTGCGCTGCCCATCGGCGGCGCAGTCGGCTCCCACAACGACCGGGCGCACTCCAAGACCTCGGCGTCCGTACATGCACCGCGCCCATCCCAGGAGGCACGGGGCCGGCAACATCATGATACTCACGCTACCATATGTTTGCTGGATCAAGATCGAGCTGGTGGATCTCGGAGTGCTCAAGACCAGCATGCACGCCAACATGCTGGCGCGAGCGGGGCACGGTCGCCTGGACGAGATACTGCTCCTTCTAACATGGTTAGAAGCCCGAGCATATCCCGCTCCTCGCACCGTTCACCGCCGCCACCAGCCACTTCAACAGAAGCTTTGGCGCGAGCTCAACTGCTCCTAGACTACCATCCAGCGGCAGACAAGATCGACGACTGGAGGGCCACCATTCAGAGTCTCATCGGCTTCGCCAACGGCGACAATCCATGGCAGCCGAGTACTTCGCAACCATGGCAAGTCAGCCAGGCACGAGCCGGTGGCGACCAGACCGGTGGAGGTGCAACCACTGTGCACTCTCCGCCCCGAAGGCCAAGATCGCCGACTCGCCAGATCCACCTTGACAGCGACTCCACTGCGTCATCAGATCCTCGAGCTCGTCGCGATCAGCGCCAAGTTCTTCACGAATGACAGCAAGAAGACGCTCGTACTCGCATCGAGCGCCGAAGAGAAGTGAGGCGTCAATCAGACCAGCGCGCTGGGCCCTCTGTCGACATGCATGCGCCAGGGGAACCAGGCGACTTGCCATACGCGGTAGGTTTCCCTGCGTTTACCCGTGAGCTGCGGCAAGTCCAGTGGCCCAGCAGGAAGAATTTCAAGCCAGACGTACCAGAGAAGTACGACGGCAAGTCGCATCCGTCGGAGTTCCTCAGCATCTACACCATCGCGGTGCAAGCTGCCGGGGGCGGGACGACAAGATCCTTGCCAACTACTTCCCGCTGGTGCTCAAGCCCAACGTCAGGTCCTGGCTCATGCATTTGCCGGACAACTCCATATCCTCCTGGGCAGACCTATGCCATCAGTTTGTCAGCGCCTTTACAGGCGGCCACAAACCTCATGGCCAAGAGAGTGACCTTCACGTGCTCGCCCATAAGGAAGGAGAGCCCCTGCGCAAGTACATTCAGAGATTCAGCCGTGTACAGCACAACATCCCAGATGTCCACCCTGCCGCGGTCATCAGCGCGTTCCATCAGAACATGCGTAACCGCAGGATGCGGGAGGAGATGGCGATGTCTAAGATCAGAGACGTGAGTGAGCTGTATGCCCTGGCCGACAAGTGTGCACGTGCTGAGGAAGGGAGGAAACTCCCCGGAGAGAATACAGGAGCAGGAGGATCTGACAGCGAAGATGCTGCCCCGGCAAAGAAAAACCGGCGGCGGAACAATAGGAAGAAGAAAAGCAAAGATGTGCTAGTCGTTGAGCAGTCCGGCAACGAAGGTGGCGCCAAGAAAGCCAAAGTTGGTAGCTCCGGCAAGGAGATTGCCGCATGCACCAACTGCCAGGCTGTGGCGGTCGCCGACAAGCAGGACGGCACCGACAAGCAGTGTTGCAAGATCCACCGCACCAAGGGCCATGACCTCCAGAGCTGGAAGAAACTCGAGCATCTTGTCCAGTAGCAAAAGGCTGAATACGAGCGACGCGACAAGGAGAGGGCCCAAGGAGGCGCTGGAGAATCCGGCAAGAAGCGCGCCCGCCAGGGAGGACGCCGCAGCAAGGCCAAGCAGCGGCAAGGAGACAGACCTCCCTGCGACCGCGACAAGGATGAAGATGATGACGATGACGAATACATGGATGATGTCGAGACTAGTGAGCAGGAGTTCCAGAAAGCCACAGAGGTCTTGTGCGTTGACGGCGGTGCTTCTCTGCATACTTCACGCCGCCAACTCAAGCAGTGGGTGCGGGAAGTCAATGCGGCGGAACCACCTGTCGAGTCACGCAAGCTTCTGAAATGGTCCAGCACGCCTATCATCTTTGATATTGAGGACCACCCTGATCGCACAACTGCGGTCGGGTGCTTGCCGATGTTGGTTTCACCAACTATCCGCAACCTCAAGGTCACTAAGATGCTAGTTGACGGCGGGGCCGGCTTGAACCTGATCTCCTCCGCTGTACTCCAGAAACTCCAGATCCCTGACAGCGAGCTCGAAGAGACCGGCACATTCCAAGGAATCAACCCGGGAAGGAGCAAGCCGAAAGGGAAGGTCACGTTGCCAGTAACATTTGGCAGCGAGTTGAACTTCAGGACTGAGAGGGTCACTTTTGACGTTGCTGATTTTCCATTACCTTACAATGGGATACTCGGTCGTCCAGCACTCGCCAAGTTCATGGCAGCCTCTCATTATGCATACAACATGCTCAAGATGCCAGGCCCGATAAGCGTCATCTCTGTCCCTGGCGACAAGAAGGATGCTCTTATTGAAGGAAATATGCCCTAGAGGCAATAATAAAGTTATTATTTATTTCCTTATATCATGATAAATGTTTATTATTCATGCTAGAATTGTATTAACCGGAAACATAATACATGTGTGAATACATAGACAAACAGAGTGTCACTAGTATGCCTCTACTTGACTAGCTCGTTAATCAAAGATGGTTATGTTTCCTAACCATGAACAAAGAGTTGTTATTTGATTAACGAGGTCACATCATTAGTTGAATGATCTGATTGACATGACCCATTCCATTAGCTTAGCACCCGATCGTTTAGTATGTTGCTATTGCTTTCTTCATGACTTATACATGTTCCTATAACTATGAGATTATGCAACTCCCGTTTACCGGAGGAACACTTTGGGTACTACCAAACATCACAACGTAACTGGGTGATTATAAAGGAGTACTACAAGTGTCTCCAATGGTAGATGTTGGGTTGGCGTATTTCGAGATTAGGGTTTGTCACTCCTAGTGTCGGAGAGGTATCTCTGGGCCCTCTCGGTAATACACATCACATAAGCCTTGCAAGCATTATAACTAAGATGTTAGTTGTGAGATGATGTATTACGGAACAAGTAAAGAGACTTGCCAGTAACGAGATTGAACAAGGTATTGGATACCGACGATCGAATCTCGGGCAAGTAACATACCGATGACAAAGGGAACAACGTATGTTGTTATGCGGTCTGACTGATAAAGATCTTCGTAGAATATGTAGGAGACAATATGGGCATCCATGTCCCGCTATTGGTTATTGACCGGAGACGTGTCTCGGTCATGTCTACATTGTTCTCGAACCGTAGGGTCCGCACGCTTAACGTTACGATGACAGTTATTATGAGTTTATGCATTTTGATGTACCGAAGGTTGTTCGGAGTCCCGGATGTGATCACGGACATGACGAGGAGTCTCGAAATGGTTGAGACATAAAGATTGATATATTGGAAGCCTATGTTTGGACATCGGAAGTGTTCCGGGTGAAATCGGGATTTTACCGGATTACCAGGAGGGTTACCGGAACCCCCCGGGAGCCAAATGGGCCAACATGGGCCTTAGTGGAAAGGTGAGAGGGCAGCCCACATAGGGCTGCGCCTCTCCCCCTCTCCCTAGTCCTATTAGGACTAGGAGAGGGGCCGGCCACCTCTCTCTTTCTCTTCCCCTTTGGGGAATCCTATTAGGAATAGGATTGGGGGGGGGGAGTCCTACTCCCGGTAGGAGTAGGACTCCTCCTGCGCCTCCTAGCTTGGCCGTCCAGCCTCCCCCCCTTCATCCTTTATATACGGGGGCAGGGGGCACCTCTAGACACACAAGTTGATCCTTGAGATCGTTCCTTAGCCGTGTGCGGTGCCCACTGCCACCAAATTCCACCTCGATCATACCGTTGTAGTGCTTAGGCGAAGCCCTGCGTCGGTAGTACATCAAGATCGTCACCACGCCGTCGTGCTGACGGAACTCTTCCTCGACGCTTTGCTGGATCGGAGCCCGAGGATCGTCATCGAGCTGAACGTGTGCTAAGAACTCGGAGGTGCCGGAGTAACGGTGCTTGGATCGGTCGGATCGGGAAGACGTACGACTACTTCCTCTACGTTGTGTGATCGCTTCCGCAGTCGGTCTGCGTTGGTACGTAGACAACACTCTCCCCTCTTGTTGCTATGCATCACCATGATCTTGCGTGTGCGTAGGAATTTTTTTGAAATTACTACGTTCCCCAACAGTGGCATCCGAGCCTAGGTTTTATGGTTTGATGTTATTTGCACGAGTAGAACACAAGTGAGTTGTGGGCGATACAAGTCATACTGCCTACCAGCATGTCATACTTTGGTTCGGCGGTATTGTTGGACGAGACGACCCGGACCAACCTTACGCGTACGCTTACGCGAGACCGGTTCCCTCGACGTGCTTTGCACATAGATGGCTTGCAGGCGACTGTCTCTCCAACTTTAGTTGAACCGAGTGTGGCTACGCCCGGTCCTTGAGAAGGTTAAAACGGAGTCTATTTGACAAACTATCGTTGTGGTTTTGATGCGTAGGTGAGATGAGTTCTTGCTTAAGCCCGTAGCAGCCACGTAAAACTTGCAACAACAAAGTAGAGGACGTCTAACTTGTTTTTGCAGGGCATGTTGTGATGTGATATGGTCAAGGCATGATGCTGATTTTATTGTATGAGATGATCATGTTTTGTAACCAAGTTATTGGCAACTGGCAGGAGCCATATGGTTGTCGCTTTATTGTATGCAATGCAATTGCGATGTAATGCTTTACTTTATTACTAAGCGGTAGTGATAGTCGTGGAAGCATAAGATTGGCGAGACGACAACGATGCTACGATGGAGATCAAGGTGCCGCGCCGGTGACGATGGTGATCATGACGGTGCTTCGGAGATGGAGATCACAAGCACAAGATGATGATGGCCATATCATATCACTTATATTGATTGCATGTGATGTTTATCTTTTATGCATCTTATCTTGCTTTGATTGACGGTAGCATTATAAGATGATCTCTCACTAAATTATCAAGAAGTGTTCTCCCTGAGTATGCACCGTTGCCAAAGTTCGTCGTGCCCAGACACCACGTGATGATCGGGTGTGATAAGCTCTACGTCCATCTACAACGGGTGCAAGCCAGTTTTGCACACGCAGAATACTCAGGTTAAACTTGACGAGCCTAGCATATGCATATATGGCCTTGGAACACAGAGACCGAAAGGTCGAGCGTGAATCATATAGTAGATATGATCAACATGACGATGTTCACCATTGAAAACTACTCCATCTCATGTGATGATCGGTTATGGTTTAGTTGATTTGGATCACGTGATCACTTAGAGGATTAGAGGGATGTCTATCTAAGTGGGAGTTCCTAAGTAATTTGATTAACTGAACTTAAACTTATCATGAACTTAGTACCTGATGGTATCTTGCTTGTTTATGTTGATTGTAGATAGATGGCTCATGCTGTTGTTCCGTTGAATTTTAATGCGTTCCTTGAGAAAGCAAAGTTGAAAGATGATGGTAGCAATTACACGGACTAGGTCCGTAACCTGAGGATTATCCTCATTGCTGCACAGAAGAATTACGTCCTGGAAGCACCGCTGGGTGCCGGGCCTGCTGCTAGAGCAACGCCAGATGTTATGAACGTCTGGCAGAGCAAAGCTGATGACTACTCGATAGTTCAGTGTGCCATGCTTTACGGCTTAGAATCGGGACTTCAACGACGTTTTGAACGTCATGGAGCATATGAGATGTTCCAGGAGTTGAAGTTAATATTTCAAGCAAATGCCCGAATTGAGAGATATGAAGTCTCCAATAAGTTCTATAGCTGCAAGATGGAGGAGAACAGTTCTGTCAGTGAGCATATACTCAAAATGTCTGGGTATAATAATCACTTGATTCAGATGGGAGTTAATCTTCCAGATGATTGCGTCATTGACAGAATTCTCCAATCACTGCCACCAAGCTACAAGAGCTTCGTGATGAACTATAATATGCAAGGGATGAACAAGACTATTCCCGAGCTCTTCGCAATGCTGAAAGCTGCGGAGGTAGAAATCAAGAAGGAGCATCAAGCGTTGATGGTCAAAAAGACCACTAGTTTCAAGAAAAAGGGCAAAGGGAAGAAGAAGGGGAACTTCAAGAAGAACAGCAAGCAAGTTGCTGCTCAGGAGAAGAAACCCAAGTCTGGACCTAAGCCTGAAACTGAGTGCTTCTACTGCAAGCAGACTGGTCACTGGAAGCGGAACTGCCCCAAGTATTTGGCGGATAAGAAGGACGGCAAGGTGAACAAAGGTATATGTGATATACATGTTATTGATGTGTACCTTACTAGAGCTCGCAGTAGCACCTGGGTATTTGATACTGGTTCTGTTGCTAATATTTGCAACTCGAAACAGGGACTACGGAATAAGCAGACGCTAGCAAAGGACGAGGTGACGATGCGCGTGGGAAACGGTTCCAAAGTCGATGTGATCGCGGTCGGCACGCTACCTCTACATCTACCTTCGGGATTAATATTAGACCTAAATAATTGTTATTTGGTGCCAGCGTTGAGCATGAACATTATATCTGGATCTTGTTTAATGCGAGACGGTTATTCATTTAAATCAGAGAATAATGGTTGTTCTATTTATATGAGTAATATCTTTTATGGTCATGCACCTTTGAAGAGTGGTCTATTCTTGTTGAATCTCGATAGTAGTGATACACATATTCATAATGTGGAAGCCAAAAGATGCTGAGTTGATAATGATAGTGCAACTTATTTGTGGCACTGCCGTTTAGGTCATATCGGTGTAAAGCGCATGAAGAAACTCCATACTGATGGGCTTTTGGAACCACTTGATTATGAATCACTTGGTACTTGCGAACCGTGCCTCATAGGCAAGATGACTAAAACACCGTTCTCCGATACTATGGAGAGAGCAACAGATTTATTGGAAATCATACATACCGATGTATGTGGTCCGATGAATATTGAGGCTCGTGGCGGATATCGTTATTTTCTCACCTTCACAGATGATTTAAGCAGATATGGGTATATCTACTTAATGAAACAAGTCTGAAACATTTGAAAAGTTCAAGGAATTTCAGAGTGAAGTTGAAAATCATCGTAACAAGAAAATAAAGTTTCTACGATCTGATCGTGGAGGAGAATATTTGAGTTACGAGTTTGGTGTACATTTGAAAAATTGTGGAATAGTTTCGCAACTCACGCCACCCAGAACACCACAGCGTAATGGTGTGTCCGAACATCGTAATCGTACTTTACTAGATATGGTGTGATCTATGATGTCTCTTACTGATTTACCGCTATCGTTTTGGGGTTATGCTTTAGAGACGGCCGCATTCACGTTAAATAGGGCACCATCAAAATCCGTTGAGACGACGCCTTATGAACTATGGTTTGGCAAGAAACCAAAGTTGTCGTTTCTTAAAGTTTGGGGCTGCGATGCTTATGTGAAAAAGCTTCAACCTGATAAGCTCGAACCCAAAGCGGAGAAATGTGTCTTCATAGGATACCCAAAAGAGACTGTTGGGTATACCTTCTATCACAGATCCGAAGGCAAGACATTCATTGCTAAGAATGGATCATTTCTAGAGAAGGAGTTTCTATCAAAAGAAGTGAGTAGGAGGAAAGTAGAACTTGATGAGGTAACTGTACCTGCTCCCTTATTGGAAAATAGTACATCACAGAAAACTGTTTCTGCGACACCTATACCAAATTAGTGAGGAAGCTACTGATGATGATCATGAAACTTCAGGACAAGATACTACTGAACCACGTAGATCAACCAGAGTGAGATCCGCACCAGAGTGGTACGGTAATCCAATTCTAGAAGTCATGCTACTAGATCATGATGGACCTACGAACTATGAAGAAGCGATGGTGAGCCCAGATTCCGCAAAGTGGCTTGAGGCCATGAAATCTGAGATGGGATCCATGTATGAGAACAAAGTATGGACTTTGGTTGACTTGCCCGATGATCGGCAAGCAATTGAGAATAAATGGATCTTCAAGAAAAAGACTGACGCTGACGGTAATATTACTGTCTATAAAGCTCGACCTGTCGCAAAAGGTTTTCGACAAGTTCAAGGGGTTGACTACGATGAGACCTTCTCACCCGTAGCGATGCTTAAGTCCGTCAGAATCATGTTAGCAATTGCCGCATTTTATGATTATGAAATATGGCAAATGGATGTCAAAACTGCATTCCTGAATGGATTTCTGGAAGAAGAGTTGTATATGATGCAACCAGAAGGTTTTGTCGATCCAAAGGGAGCTAACAAAGTATGCAAACTCCAGCGATCCATTTATGGACTGGTGCAAGCATCTCGGAGTTGGAATAAACGCTTTGATAGTGTGATCAAAGCATTTGGCTTTATACAGACTTTTGGAGAAGCCTGTATTTACAAGAAAGTGAGTGGGAGCTCTGTAGCATTTCTGATATTATATGTGGATGACATATTGCTGATTGGAAATGATATAGAATTTCTGGATAGCATAAAGGGATACTTGAATAAAAGTTTTTCGATGAAAGACCTCGGGGAAGCTGCTTACATATTAGGCATAAAGATCTATAGAGATAGATCAAGACGCTTAATTGGACTTTCACAAAGCACATACCTTGACAAGATTTTGAAGAAGTTCAAAATGGATCAAGCAAAGAAAGGGTTCTTGCCTGTATTACAAGGTGTGAAGTTGAGTCAGACTCAATGCCCGACCACTGCAGAAGATAGAGAGAAAATGAAAGATGTTCCCTATGCTTCAGCCATAGGCTCTATCATGTATGCAATGCTGTGTACCAGACCTGATGTGTGCCTTGCTATAAGTTTAGTAGGGAGGTACCAAAGTAATCCAGGAGTGGATCACTGGACAGCGGTCAAGAACATCCTGAAATACCTGAAAAGGACTAAGGATATGTTTCTCGTATATGGAGGTGACAAAGAGCTCACCGTAAGAGGTTACGTTGATGCAAGCTTTGACACTGATCCGGACGATTCTAAATCGCAAACCGGATACGTGTTTACTTTAAATGGTGGAGCTGTCAGTTGGTGCAGTTCTAAACAAAGCGTCGTAGCGGGATCTACATGTGAAGCGGAGTACATAGCTGCTTCGGAAGCAGCGAACGAAGGAGTCTGGATGAAGGAGTTCATATCCGATCTAGGTGTCATACCTAGTGCATCGGGTCCAATGAAAATCTTTTGTGACAATACTGGTGCAATTGCTTTGGCAAAGGAATCCAGATTTCACAAAAGGACCAAACACATCAAGAGACGCTTCAACTCCATTCGGGATCTAGTCCAGGTGGGAGACATAGAGATTTGCAAGATACATACGGATCTGAATGTTGCAGACCCGTTGACTAAGCCTCTTCCACGAGCAAAACATGATCAGCACCAAGGCTCCATGGGTGTTAGAATCATTACTGTGTCATCTAGATTATTGACTCTAGTGCAAGTGGGAGACTGAAGGAAATATGCCCTAGAGGCAATAATAAAGTTATTATTTATTTCCTTATATCATGATAAATGTTTATTATTCATGCTAGAATTGTATTAACCGGAAACATAATACATGTGTGAATACATAGACAAACAGAGTGTCACTAGTATGCCTCTACTTGACTAGCTCGTTAATCAAAGATGGTTATGTTTCCTAACCATGAACAAAGAGTTGTTATTTGATTAACGAGGTCACATCATTAGTTGAATGATCTGATTGACATGACCCATTCCATTAGCTTAGCACCCGATCGTTTAGTATGTTGCTATTGCTTTCTTCATGACTTATACATGTTCCTATAACTATGAGATTATGCAACTCCCGTTTACCGGAGGAACACTTTGGGTACTACCAAACGTCACAACGTAACTGGGTGATTATAAAGGAGTACTATAGGTGTCTCCAATGGTAGATGTTGGGTTGGCGTATTTCGAGATTAGGGTTTGTCACTCCGAGTGTCGGAGAGGTATCTCTGGGCCCTCTCGGTAATACACATCACATAAGCCTTGCAAGCATTATAACTAAGATGTTAGTTGTGAGATGATGTATTACGGAACAAGTAAAGAGACTTCCCAGTAACGAGATTGAACTAGGTATTGGATACCGACGATCGAATCTCGGGCAAGTAACATACCGATGACAAAGGGAACAACGTATGTTGTTATGCGGTCTGACCGATAAAGATCTTCGTAGAATATGTAGGAGCCAATATGGGCATCCAGGTCCCGCTATTGGTTATTGACCGGAGACGTGTCTCGGTCATGTCTACATTGTTCTCGAACCATAGGGTCCGCACGCTTAACGTTACGATGACAGTTATTATGAGTTTATGCATTTTGATGTACCGAAGGTTGTTCGGAGTCTCGGATGTGATCACGGACATGACGAGGAGTTTCAAAATGGTCGAGACATAACGATTGATATATTGGAAGCCTATGTTTGGACATCGGAAGTGTTCCGGGTGAAATCGGGATTTTACCGGATTACCGGGAGGGTTACCGGAACCCCCCCGGGAGCCAAATGGGCCAACATGGGCCTTAGTGGAAAGGTGAGAGGGCAGCCCACATAGGGCTGCGCCTCCCCCCTCTCCCTAGTCCTATTAGGACTAGGAGATGGGCCGGCCACCTCTCTCTTTCTCTTCCCCTTTGGGGAATCCTATTAGGAATAGGATTGGGGGGGGGGGAGTCCTACTCCCGGTAGGAGTAGGACTCCTCCTGCGCCTCCTAGCTTGGCCGGCCAGCCTCCCCCCCTTCATCCTTTATATACGGGGGCAGGGGGCACCTCTAGACACACAAGTTGATCCTTGAGATCGTTCCTTAGCCATGTGCGGTGCCCCCTGCCACCAAATTCCACCTCGATCATACCGTTGTAGTGCTTAGGCGAAGCCCTGCGTCGGTAGTACATCAAGATCGTCACCACGCCGTCGTGCTGACGGAACTCTTCCTCGATGCTTTGCTGGATCGGAGCCCGAGGATCGTCATCAAGCTGAATGTGTGCTTAGAACTCGGAGGTGCCGGAGTAACGGTGCTTGGATCGGTCGGATCGGGAAGACGTACGACTACTTCCTCTACGTTGTGTGATCACTTCCGCAGTCGGTCTGCGTTGGTACGTAGACAACACTCTCCCCTCTCGTTGCTATGCATCACCATGATCTTGCGTGTGCGTAGGAATTTTTTTGAAATTACTACGTTCCCCAACACTTATCTGCGCCGACAAGATCTACCGGGAAGCAGCAGCCGCAACAGATCGCAAGTCACCTGCCGTTGAAGCTCCCGGGGGGAAGAGGAAGACCAAGTCCGACAAGAGTTCTGATGCCCACTCCGGCAAGCGCACCTCTTCGGAGTGCTGCGCTACCGTCGAGGACGCACCATCGAGCTCCACCGGCAAGTGTAAGAAGGCAATGGCAGCTCCGCCAGAGACCAAGAAAGTGTCCGCCAAGGAGGACGGCACTGGTGGTACCTTCACCATCAGTGCCACTCTTGACCCTAAATAGGAAAGCGTGCTCATTGCTTTCCTGCGGGCGAATGTCGACGTGTTTGCGTGGCAACCGTCTGACATCCCCGGTGTTCCCAGGAAAGTAATTGAGCACCATCTTGCCGTTTGTCCTCATGCGCGGCCCGTCAAGCAGAAGGTCAGGAAGCAAGCAGTGGAGCGCCAAGAATTCATCGCAGAAGAGATCAAGAAATTGGAAGCAGCAGGCCTTGTCAGAGGAGTGCTCCATCCTACGTGGTTGGCCAATCCTGTAGTCGTGCACAAGGCAAACGGGAAATGGAGGCTTTGTATCGACTTTACCGATGTTAATAAAGCTTGTCCCAAAGACCCATTTCCCTTGCCGCGCATTGACCAGATTGTTGACTCCACGGCCGGATGTGACTTGCTTTCATTTCTTGACGCATACTCAGGATACCATCAAATCTTCATGGCAGAAGAGGATGAGGAGAAGACCGCATTCATCACTCCATGTGGCACGTACTGTTTCATACGGATGCCTTTCGGTTTAAAGAATGCGGGTTCAACATTCGCAAGGGTAGTCCATGTCGCTCTTGAGCCACAAATGCACAGAAATGTGGAAGCCTACATGGATGACATAGTGGTCAAGAGCAAGGACAGGGCAACTCTGATTTAAGATTTAGATGAGACCTTTGCAAATCTGCGCAAGATCAAGGCCATTGAGCAGATCGAAGCACCAAAGCGCGTCAAGGATGTACGAAGACTTTGTTGGGGAACATAGCAGAAATTCAAAATTTTCCTATGTGTGACCAAGATCTATCTATGGAGAGACCAGCAACGAGGGGAATAAGAGTGCATCTACATACCCTTGTAGATCGCTAAGCAGAAGCGTTCAAGAGAACGGGGTTGATGGAGTCATACTCGTCGTGATCCAAATCACCGATGATCCTAGCGCCGAACGGACGGCACCTCCGCGTTCAACACACGTACGGAGAAGCGATGTCTCCTCCTTCTTGATCCAGCAAGGGGGAAGGAGAGGTTGATGGAGATCCAGCAGCACGACGGCGTGGTGGTGGAAGTAGCGGGATTCCAACAGGGCTTCGCCAAGCGCTGCGGGAGGAGGGAGATGTGTCACGGGAGGGAGAGGGAGGCGCCAGGGCTTAGATGCGGCTGCCCTCCCTTCCCCCCACTATATATAGGGCCAAGGGAGAGAGGGGGGGCGCAGCCTTGGCCCTTCCTCCAAGGAAGGGTGCGGCTAGGGAGGAGTCCCTCCTCCCCAAGGCACCTAGGAGGTGCCTTCCCCCTTTAGGACTCTTCCTTTCCTTATCTCTTGGCGCATAGGCCTCTTGGGGCTGGTGCCCTTGGCCCATATAGGCCAAGGTGCATACCCCTACAGCCCATGTGCCCCCCCGGGGCAGGTGGCCCCACCCGGTGGACCCCCGGGACCCTTCCGGTGGTCCCGGTACAATACCGGTGACCCCAAAACTTGTCCCGATGGCCGAAATAGCACTTCATATATATAATTCTTTACCTCCGGACCATTCCGAAACTCCTCGTGTGTCCGGGATCTCATACGGAACTCCGAAAAACATTCGGGTTACCGCATACTAATATCTCTATAACCCTAGCGTAACCGAACCTTAAGTGTGTAGACCCTACGGGTTCGGGAGACATGCAGACATGACCGAGATGACTCCGGTCAATAACCAACAGCGGGATTTGGATACCCATGTTGGCTCCCACATGTTCCACGATAATCTCATCGGATGAACCACGATGTCGAGGACTTACTCAATCCCGTATACAATTCCCTTTGTCTAGCGGTATGATACTTGCCCGAGATTCGATCGTCGGTATCCCGATACCTTGTTCAATCTCGTTACCGGCAAGTCTCTTTACTCGTTCCGTAACACATCATCCCGTGATCAACTCCTTGATCACATTGTGCACATTATGATGATGTCCTACCGAGTGGGCCCAGAGATACCTCTCCGTCACACGGAGTGACAAATCCCAGTCTCGATTCGTGTCAACCCAACAGACACTTTCGGAGATACCTGTAATGTACCTTTATAGCCACCCAGTTATGTTGTGACATTTGGCACACCCAAAGTATTCCTACGGTATCCGGGAGTTGCACAATCTCATGGTCTAAGGAAATGATACTTGACATTAGAAAAGCTTTAGCATACGAACTACACGATCTAGTGCTATGCTTAGGATTGGGTCTTGTCCATCACATCATTCTCATAATGATATGATCCCGTTATCAACGACATCCAATGTCCATGGTCAAGAAACCGTAACCATCTATTGATCAACGAGCTAGTCAACTATAGGCTTACTAGGGACATGGTGTTGTCTATGTATCCACACATGTATCTGAGTTTCCTATCAATACAATTCTAGCATGGATAATAAACGATTATCATGAACAAGGAAATATAATAATAATCAATTTATTATTGCCTCTAGGGCATATTTCCAACAGTCTCCCACTTGCACTAGAGTCAATAATCCAGTTCACATCGATATGTGATTAACACTCAAGGTCACATCCCCATGTGACTAACACCCAAAGAGTTCTGGGTTTGATCATGTTATGCTTGTTAGAGATGTTATAGTAAATGGGTCTGAAACATTCAGATCCGTATGTACTTCGCAAATTTCTATGTCATCTTCTAGATGCAGCTTCCACGTTCTATTTGGAGCTATTCCAAATAACTGTTCTACTATACGAATCCAGTTTACTACTCAGAATAATCTGGATTAGTGTCAAAGTTTGCATCGGTGTAACCCTTTACGATGAACTCTTTTACCACCTCCATAATCGAGAAAATTCCTTAGTCCACTAGTTACTAAGGATAACTTTGACCGCTGTCCTGTGATCCATTCTTGGATCACTCTTGTACCCCTTGACTGACTCATGGCAAGGCACACTTCAGGTGCGGTACACAGCATAGCATACTGTAGAGCCTACGTCTAAAGCATAGGGGACGACCTTCGTCCTTTCTCTCTATTCTGCCGTGGTCGAGCTTTAAGTCTTAACTTCATACCTTACAACTCAGGCAAGAACTCCTTCTTTGACTGATCCATCTTGAACACCTTCAAGATCATGTCAAGGTATGTGCTCATTTGAAAGTACCATTAAGCGTTTTGATCTATCTTTATAGATCTTGATGCTCAATGCTCAAGTAGCTTAATCCAGGTTTTCCATTGAAAAACACGTTCCAAATAACCCTATATGCTTTTCCAGAAATTCTACGTCATTTCTGATCAACAATATGTCAACAACATATACTCATCAGAAATTCTATAGTGCTCCCACTCACTTCTTTGGAAATACAAGTTTCTCATAAACTTTGCATACACCCAAAATCTTTGATCATCTCATCAAAGCATACATTCCAACTCCGAGATGCTTACTCCAGTCCTTAGAAGGATTGCTGGAGCTTTGCATACTTGTTAGCATCTTTCAGGATTGACAAAACCTTCCGGTTGTATCACATACAACCTTTCCTCAAGAAAAGGAAACAATGTTTTTGACACCCTATCTGCAAGATTTCATAAATAATGCAGTAATTGCTAATATATAATTCCAACAGACTCTTAGCATCGCTACGAGTGAGAAAGTCTCATCGTAGTCAACTCCTTGAACTTGTCGGTAAACTTCTTAACGACAAGTCGAGCTTTCTTAATGGTGACATTTACCATCATTGTCTGTCTTCCTTTTAAAATCCATCTGTACCTAACAGCCTTACGACCATCAAGTAGTTCCTCCAAAGTCTACACTTTGTTTTCATACATGGATCCTCTCTCGGATTTTATGGCCTCGAGCCATTTATCGGAATCCGGGCCCACCATCGCTTCTCCATAGCTCGTAGGTTCATTGTTGTCTAGAAACATGACTTCCAAGATAGGATTACGTACCACTTTGAAGTAGCACGCATCCTTGTCATCCCACGAGGTTTGGTAGTGACTTGATCTGAAGTTTCATGATTAATATCATAAGCTTCCACTTTAATTGGTGTAGGTGCCATAGGAACAACTCTTTGTGCCCTGCTATACACCAGTTGAAGTGACGGTTCAATAACCTCATCAAGTCTCCACCATCCTCCCACTCAATTCTTTCGAGAGAAACTTTTCCTCAAGAAAGGACCCGATTCTAGAAACAATCCCTTATTGCTTTCGGATCTAAGACAGGAGGTATACCCAACTGTTTTGGGTGTCCTATGAAGATGCATTTATCCGCTTTGGGTTCGAGCTTATCAGCCTGAAACTTTTCACATAAGCGTCGCAGCCCCAAACTTTTAAGAAATGACAGCTTAGGTTTCTCTAAACCATAGTTCATACGGTGTCATCTCATTGGAATTACGTGGTGCCCTATTTAAAGTGAATGTGGTTGTCTCTAATGCCTAACCCATAAAATATCATGGTAATTTGATAAGAGACATCATGGTATGTATCATATCCAATAGGGTGCAGTTATGATGTTCGGACACACCATCACACTATGGTGTTCCAGGCTGTATTAGTTGTGAAACAATTTCCACAATGTCTTAATTTTGTGCCAAACTCGTAATTCAGATATTCATCTCTATGATCATATCATAGATATTTTATCCTCTTGTCACAACGATCTTTCAACTTCACCCTGAAATTACTTGAACCTTTCAATAATTCAGACTCGTGATTCATCAAGTAAATATACTCAACATCTACTCAAATCATCTGTGAAGTAAGAACATAATGATATCCACTACATGCCTCAGCACTCATTGGACTGCACACATCAAAATGTATTACTTCCAACAAGTTGCTTTCTAGTTCCATTTTACTGAAAACGAGGCTTTCAGTCATCTTGCCCATGTGGTATGATTTGCATGTCTCAAGTGATTCAAAATCAAGTGAGTCCAAACGATCCATCTATATAGAGTTTCTTCATGCATATCTACCAACAAACATGGTTCGCATGTCTCAATCCTTTCAAAAATGAGTGAGTCCAAAGATCCATCAACATGGAGCTTCTTCATGCGTTTTATACCGATATGACTTAAGTGATAGTGCCACAAGTAGGTGGTACTATCATTACTATCCTATATCTTTTGGCATGAACATGTGTATCACTACGATCGAGATTCAATAAACCATTCATTTTAGGCGTAAGACCATTGAAGGTATTATTCAAATAAACAGAGTAACCATTATTCTCCTTAAATGAATAACCGTATTGCGATAGACGTAATCCAATCATGTCTATGCTCAACGCAAACACCAAATAACAATTATTTAGGTTTAACACCAGTCTTGATGGTAGAGGGAGCGTGCGATGCTTGATCATATCAACATTGGAAACACTTCCAACACATATCGTCAGCTCACCTTTAGCTAGTCTCCGTTTATTCCGTAGCTTTTATTTCGAGTTACTAACACTTAGCAACCGAACCGGTATCTAATACCCTGGTGCTACTAGGAGTACTAGTAAAGTACACATCAACACAATGTATATCCAATATACTTCTATCGACCTTGCCAGCCTTCTAATCTACCAAGTATCTAGGGTAATTCTGCTCCAGTGGTTGTTCCCCTTATTACAGAAGCACTTAGTCTCGGGTTCGGGTTGAACCTTGGGTTTCTTCACTAGAGCAGCAGCTGAATTGCCGTTTCATGAAGTATCCCTTCTTGCCCTTGCCCTTCTTGAAACTAGTGGTTTCACCAACCATCAACAATTGATGCTCCTTCTTGATTTCTACTTTTGTGGTGTCAAACATCGCGAATATCTCAAGGATCATCATATATGTCCCTGATATATTATAGTTCATCACGAAGCTCTAGCAGCTTGGTGGTAATGACTTCGGAGAAACATCACTATCTCATCTGGAAGATCAACTCCCACTCGATTCAAATGATTGTTGTACTCAGACAATCTGAGCACAAGCTCAACAATTGAGCTTTTCTCCCTTAGTTTGCAGGCTAAGAAAATCGTCGGAGGTCTTATACCTCTTGACGTGGGCACGAGCCTGAAATTCCAATTTCAGCCCTCGAAACATCTCATATGTTTCGCGACGTTTCAAAAATCGTCTTCGGTGCCTCAACTCTAAACCGTTTAACTGAACTATCACATAGTTATCAAAACGTGTATGTCAAATGTTCGCAACATCCACAGACGACGTTCGAGGTTCAGCTCACTGAGCGGTGCATTAAGGACATAAGCCTTCTATGAAGCAATGAGGACAATCTTCAGTTTACGGACCTAGTCCGCATAATTGCTACTATCAACTTTCAACTAAATTTTCTCTAGGAACATATCTAAACAGTAGAACTGAAGCGCGAGCTACGACATAATTTGCGAAGACCTTTTGACTATGTTCAGGATAATTAAGTTCATCTTATGAACTCCCACTCAGATAGACATCCCTCTAGTCATCCAAGTGATTACATGATCCGAGTCAACTAGGCCATGTCCGATCATCACGTGAGACGGACTAGTCAACATTGGTGAACATCTTCATGTTGATCGTATCTTCTATATGACTCATGCTCGACCTTTCGGTCTCTTGTGTTCCGAGGCCATGTCTGTACATGCTAGGCTCGTCAAGTCAACCTAAGTGTTTCGCGTGTGTAAATCTGGCTTACACCCGTTGTATGTGAACGTAAGAATCTATCACACCCGATCATCACGTGGTGCTTCGAAATGACGAACTTTCGCAATGGTGCACAGTTAGGGGGAACACTTTCTTGAAATTTTAATGAGGGATCATCTTATTTACTACCGTCGTTCTAAGCAAATAAGATGCAAAAACATGATAAACATCACATGCAATCAAATAGTGACATGATATGGCCATCATCACTTTGCTCCTTTTGATCTCCATCTTCGGGGCTCCATGATCATCATCGTCACCGGCATGACACCATGATCTCCATCATCGTGTCTTCATGAAGTTGTCTCGCCAACTATTACTTCTACTACTATAGCTAATGGTTAGCAATAAAGTAAAGTAATTATATGACGTTTATGTTGACACGCAGGTCATAAATAAATTAAGACAACTCCTATGGCTCCTGCCGGTTGTCATACTCATCGACATGCAAGTCGTGATTCCTATTACAAGAACATGATCAATCTCATACATCACACATATATATCATTCATCACATTCTTCTTGGCCATATCACATCACATAGCATACCCTACAAAAACAAGTTAGACGTCCTCTAATTGTTGTTTGCATGTTTTACGTGGCTGCTATGGGTTTCTAGCAAGAACGTTTCTTACCTACGCAAAAACCACAACGTGATATGCCAATTGCTATTTACCCTTCATAAGGACCCTTTTCATCGAATCCGATCCGACTAAAGTGGGAGAGACAGGCACCCGCCAGCCACCTTATGCAACTAGTGCATGTTAGTCGGTGGAACCGGTCTCACGTAAGCGTACGTGTAAGGTTGGTCCGGGCCGCTTCATCCCACAATGCCGCCGAATCAAGATTGGACTAGTAACGGTAAGCATATTGAACAAAATCAACGCCCACAACTACTTTGTGTTCTACTCGTGCATAGAATCTACGCAATAGACCTAGCTCATGATGCCACTATTGGGGAACGTAGCAGAAATTCAAAATTTTCCTACGTGTGACCAAGATCTATCTATGGAGAGACCAGCAACGAGGGGAAGAAGAGTGCATCTACATACCCTTGTAGATCGCTAACGGAAGCGTTCAAGAGAACGGGGTTGATGGAGTCATACTCGTCGTGATCCAAATCACCGATGATCCTAGCGCCGAATGGACGGCACCTCCGCGTTCAACACACGTACGGAGAAGCGACGTCTCCTCCTTCTTGATCCAGCAAGGGGGAAGGAGAGGTTGATGGAGATCCAGCAGCACGACGGCGTGGTGGTGGAAGTAGCGGGATTCCAACAGGGCTTCGCCAAGCGCTGCGGGAGGAGGGAGATGTGTCACGGGAGGGAGAGGGAGGCGCCAGGGCTTAGATGCGGCTGCCCTCCCTTCCCCCCACTATATATAGGGCCAAGGGAGAGAGGGGGGCGCAGCCTTGGCCCTTCCTCCAAGGAAGGGTGCGGCTAGGGAGGAGTCCCTCCTCCCCAAGGCACCTAGGAGGTGCCTTCCCCCTTTAGGACTCTTCCTTTCCTTATCTCTTGGCGCATGGGCCTCTTGGGGCTGGTGCCCTTGGCCCATATAGGCCAAGGTGCATACCCCTACAGCCCATGTGGACCCCCGGAGCAGGTGGCCCCACCCGGTGGACCCCGGGGACCCTTCCGGTGGTCCCGGTACAATACCGGTGACCCCGAAACTTGTCCCGATGGCCGAAATAGCACTTCCTATATATAATTCTTTACCTCCGGACCATTCCGGAACTCCTTGTGACGTCCGGGATCTCATCCGGGACTCTGAAAAACATTCGGGTTACCGCATACTAATATCTCTATAACCCTAGCGTCACCGAACCTTAAGTGTGTAGACCCTACGGGTTCGGGAGACATGCAGACATGACCGAGATGACTCTGGTCAATAACCAACAGCGGGATCTGGATACCCATGTTGGCTCCCACATGTTCCACGATGATCTCATCGGATGTACCATGATGTCGAGGACTTAATCAATCCCGTATACAATTCCCTTTGTCTAGCGGTATGATACTTGCCCGAGATTCGATCGTCGGTATCCCGATACCTTGTTCAATCTCGTTACCGGCAAGTCTCTTTACTTGTTCCGTAACACATCATCCCGTGATCAACTCCTTGATCACATTGTGCACATTATGATGATGTCCTACCGAGTGGGCCCAGAGATACCTCTCCGTCACACGGAGTGACAAATCCCAGTCTCGATTCGTGTCAACCCAACAGACACTTTCGGAGATACCTGTAATGTACCTTTATAGCCACCCAGTTATGTTGTGACGTTTGGCACACCCAAAGTATTCCTACGGTATCCGGGAGTTGCACAATCTCGTGGTCTAAGGAAATGATACTTGACATTAGAAAAGCTTTAGCATACGAACTACACGATCTAGTGCTATGCTTAGGATTGGGTCTTGTCCATCACATCATTCTCCTAATGATGTGATCCCGTTATCAATGACATCCAATGTCCATGGTCAGGAAAGCGTAACCATCTATTGATCAACGAGCTAGTCAACTATAGGCTTACTAGGGACATGGTGTTGTCTATGTATCCACACATGTATCTGAGTTTCCTATCAATACAATTCTAGCATGGATAATAAACGATTATCATGAACAAGGAAATATAATAATAATCAATTTATTATTGCCTCTAGGGCATATTTCCAACAGACTTGCCGGTTGTGTGGCTGCTCTCAACAGGTTTATCTCTCGGTCTGCTGAGCGCGCCCTGCAGTTTTTCAAAATTTTGAAAAAGGCAGGTCCAATGAAATGGACTCCGGAAGCGTAGGCTGCGCTGCAGGACTTGAAGAGATACCTGTCCTCCACTCCAACACTTGTCGCACCTAAGCCACAAGAGAAGTTGCTGCTGTATATAGCGGCAACCAATCAAGTGGTTAGTGCTGCGTTAGTGGCAGAGAGGGAGGCAGACAACGAGCCAGCAACCACGGCAGGCGCATCCAGCGACAAGCAGGGGGCTTCCCCGACAAGCTCTGGGCCCGACAAAGATGGATCTGCGCAGGTGCGCGAGGAGATACAGAAGAGAATGGTGCAGCACCCAGTTTACTTTGTCATCCCTTCTGCAGGGGGCTAGGTCAAGGTACTCTGGTGTGCAGAAATTGCTTTTCGGCCTTCTCATGGCCTCGAGAAAGCTGCGCCATTACTTCCAAGCACATGAGATCACAGTTGTCACTCGCTTTCTGCTGAAGAGGATACTACAGAATCCAGAAGCGACAGGCAAGATTGTTGAGTGGGCACTGGAACTGTCAAGCTTTGGCCTCAAGTTTGAGAGCACTTCAACTATCCAAAGCAGAGCATTGACAGAATTCATAGCAGAGTGGACGCCAACACCAGATGAAGAAATTCCAGAAATGAGCATCCCCGTCAAGGAAGCAAGCAAAGAGTGGCTCATGTACTTTGACGGTGCCTTCTCGCTGCAAGGCGCCGGCGCTGGCGTGCTGCTTGTCGCACCCACCGGAGAGCACCTCAAGTACGTAGTCCAGATGCACTTTCCCAAGGAGCAAGCAACAAACAATACTGCAGAATATGAAGGCTTGCTTGCCAGTCTCAGGATCGCGGCAGACCTTGGGATCAAGAAGCTCATTGTCAGGGGTGACTCGCAGCTTGTCGTCCGCCAAGTGAACAAGAGTTATCAGAGTTCGTTGATGGAAGCCTACGTTGACGAAGTGAGAAAGCTAGAAGAGCACTTTGACGGCCTACAGATGGAGCATGTTCCAAGAGCTCAGAACGACATTGCCGATGGCCTGTCAAAGTGCGCCGCACTTAAGTTACCTGTGGAACCAGGGATCTTTGTGCTCAAGCTGACTCGACCGTCCGTAACACCATCAACTGGACAGAGCAAGAAGAGGAAGTTGATTTCTGGTGACTATTTTCCGGCAGAGCTTCCCGAAGCCGCCGCCAAGAAGGTCCCCAAGATCAACACCAAGAGTGCTGAGGAGCAGTCTGCTCCGGCAAGCCCTAGGGTTTGTTCCGTTGAAGCAGACGCTCCCGACAAGTTTTGCTCCGGCAAGCTTGCCGGGGAACGTCAAGCTCCGGCTGAGCCGCAGGCTCTCGCCGTAGAAGCGGATGTTCCCGCAGCAGCAGATGTGCCTTTAGTCCTTGTTGTCGAGCCACAAGCTCCAGCATGGGCACAGCAGATTGTCCGTTTCCTTTAGACGTGAGAACTTCCCAAAGAGCAAGAAGAAGCGGAAAGAGTAGACCGGCAGTCAAGTATGTACCAGTTTGTCGACAACACACTGTACAGAAGAAGACTCAACGGTGTGAAATTGAAGTGTATTCACCGGGAAGATGGACAAGAGCTGTTGGTAGAGATACATGGAGGCATATGTGGTCACCACATTGGCGCAAGAGCACTTGCCGGCAAAGCATTCCGGCAAGGATTCTTTTGGCCGACAGCCCTCCAGGATGCAACTGCACAAGTAACCAAGTGTGAAGCGTGCCAGTTCCATTCCAAGCAGATACACCAGCCAGCTCAAGCTCTCCAGACGATCCCTTTATCCTGGCCATTTTCGGTCTGGGGGCTCGATATCCTCGGCCCCTTTCCCCGAGCAGTCGGGGGCTTTGAGTACTTGTACGTTGCAATCGACAAGTTCACAAAGTGGCCGGAAGCGGAAGCAGTGAGGAAGGTGATAGCACAGTCAGCAGTCAAGTTCTTCAGGTCGATTGTTTGCCGCTTCGGGATCCCTAACAGGATAATCACCGACAACGGTACGCAATTCACGAGCCGCACCTTCATGCAGTACGTCCAAGATCTTGGCGCCAAGGTCTGCTTCGCTTCTATTGCTCACCCGAGAAGCAACAGTCAAGCGGAGAGGGCAAATGCTGAAGTGCTGCGTGGGCTCAAGACCAGGACTTTCGACAGGCTGCACAAGTGCAGAAGAAACTGGATCGAGGAGCTGCCGGTGGTTCTTTGGTCGATCAGGACGACGCCAAATCGAGCCACTGGCCAGACACCTTTCGCTCTAGTCTATGGAGCAGAGGCAGTTCTCCCCACGGAACTCGTATACGGGTCACCTCGAGTGCTCGCTTACGACGAGCTTGAGCAAGAGCAGCTGTGACAAGATGACGCGCTGCTCCTTGAGGAAGACCATCTTCAGGCTGTTGTACGAGCTGCTCGCTACCAGCAAGCTTTGCGCCGCTACCATAGCCGCAAAGTTAACGTCAGAAGTCTCGAGGAAGGCGACCTTGTTCTTCGGCGTGTTCAGTCCGCCAAGAATTCCAACAAGTTGACGCCGAAGTGGGAAGGCCCTTACCGGGTGAAACGAGTCACTAGGCCTGGCGTTGTCCGCCTTGAGACCGAAGATGGCATTCCAGTGAGCAACTCCTCGAACATTGAGCATCTTCGTAAGTTTTACCCGTAAGGCGCGGTTGCCGGAATCCGTTCCGACAACCACCTTTTGTACAAGTCTTGCTGCTGTTGCATGTAATCCTTTGTACAAAGCCGGGCGCAGACCTCGTGCATAAAGCTTATGTGCTCCGCGCATTTTGTCAATTTCATGCTTTCTATTTTTCGCATGTGTTATCTAACACTTTGTGCAGCACTTACCCCCGGTAAGCAACAACGAGCCATAAGGCTCCATATTTTTATTTTTCTCCTCTTTCTTTTTCTCAAGGAAAGGAAGGGTCCCTCGCCCACAAGTTTGCCGGGGGGAAAGGAGAAGATATGGTATGGACCAGGCGTTGTTCAAGAAAGTTTCGCCTTGCCGGGAAGCAAACGACAAAAAAGCTAAGTTGCCAAAGTTTGAGCAATCAGATTTTTAAAATTTTTAAGTTATTTTCCTTAAACGACCGTCCTTTTTATGGAAAACCTGTGCGCGGAGGAATCAACTCGTAGCTAGTTGCGCCCTTACTTTGTTTCGAGTCCGCTCAACAACTTAAGTGAGCTGCGACTAGTTGCGACAAGGTTTCTTGTCGGTAGCGGCACCGCCAGCAGGCTGCTGACGTCCCGCACTCAGCGCTCGCGGCCAAGGTGCCTGCGCCGGCAAGTTCCCTAAAAGCGTAGGGCAAAAACATAGAAAGGAAGGAATCAAGTAAAGGAGATAACATTGCAATCATTACCCAAAATAAAGTTATATTACAAGGTAGCTTGTCGCGGCTCTAACAGATTGTTCTCATGACATGACCAACAGCGACAAGAAAAGAAGAAAACGGGCGGCCTAGTCTACGCGGTCGCCCTCAACCCTCTTGATCCCGCTCACCTTGTCCACAATGGGTGCGACAAGGGTCTTGAGCGCCTCCAGATCGGCATCCGGCGGCAAGGTCCTGAGGACGTTGGTGAGGTTGAGGCCCGGGTTATGGAAGGCCACCTTCACCAACACCTTCTGAAGAGCTCCCGCACAGATCTTGCGCGACTCGTCGGCCAGCTGCTTTGGGATCCTCTCCCGGAGTCGCCGGAGGACCGTCGCCACGTCTTTGAAGAACGAGGTGAGCTTGGCGCTGGGTTGGAGGTTCTCGTCGGAGGGATACCCGACATCCTCCATCCCCAGCTGCGCTAGCTCCCTGTCAATGTCCGCGGCAACGTCCACGAGACCCTCCGTCCAGTGCTCCACATTCTCCCGGAAAGTGCTCTGGGCGGCAGCAACACTCGCCAGCAGCGCCTTGCCGGCCTTGACCTCCTCCTTCAGGGCCGTCTCCTGCTCCTTGGCGCCGTCCAGCGTCTTGGTCAAAGTGGTCAGCTTCAACTCAAGATTAGCGTTGCAGTCCTTGGCGGCGCTAAGCTCCTGGCCCTTCTCGGCGAGACGGGCCTGCAGCTCCGAGTAGCTGTAGGCGTCCTTCTCCCGCTCAAGCTTGAGCGCGGCAAGCTCTTCACCGCTCGCGTTGAGATCGGCCTCCAGCTGCGCCACCTTCGTCTCCAGCTCCTTATTGGCGGCCTTGGCAGCTGCGGCAGCGTCCTCTTCTTGCTTGAGGGCTCCGCCAAATGCTCGCTCGCGCGCGGCAAGCTCCTCCTCGTGGCTGTCAAGGTTGACCTTCCGATGCACCAGCTCGCCCTCCTGTGCAGACAGCTTTTCAGCGGCAAGCCGCTGTTGCTCTTCAACTTCAGCCCTCTCAAGGAGGAAGGCCTTCTGCTCCTCGGCAAGTTGCGCCCGTTCCTCTGCCAGGGACCGGAGAGCTTCCTGGTTGTGGCCCCGGAGCTCCTCTGCGCGCTTCTCGATGTCCGCTCCCGCCTTCGCGACAAGCACCTCGCGGGATTCCAGCTTGGCTTGCTGGGCGCAGTAGAGCGACACCAGCTTCCGCAGCAGCCGCTCCTCCTCAGGCTCGCCGCTGCTGCTGCTCGGCGCGTCAACCAGCGCCAGCCCAGCGGAGGCGAGCACTTCTCCGTCAAAGCTCTCTCCTTCGACCGGCGCCCTGGAGCTTGACGCCCAGGGGAGGTTGATGAAGATGCCATCGCCGGACTTCAAGTAGACTCCTGGCTGGGGATCTTCGGAGCCTGACACTGCGGCAGCGGCGGAGGGATCGGCGGTCGACGTAGCGCCTGGCGCTCCTGTGGCCTCAGGGCCATCAGTGCAACCGCCAGATCCCCCGCCTGCTTCTGCGGCGGCAGCTTTGGTGGCCTCTGCGCCGGCGGGCTCGTCAGCACCGGCTGCTTCCTCGGCGGCAGCAACGTCTTCGGCGGCAACCTCGGTCTCCATCGGCTCCGCAGCTGATGGATCTGACAGCCGGAAAAGGGGAGAAGAGTCAAGCAAATACCCAAAAAAAGAAGATCAAAAGAAGAAGAACCCAAGGAAGTTCTCAAGCGAGAAGATTACCTGTGCCAGGTTCTGCAGTCATGGTCTCCGCCGCCGGGGGGCTGCTGGTGCCGTCCCTTGCCGGAGAACCCTCCCTTGCTGGAGACTTCTCCCTTGCCAGAGAGCTCTCCCTTGCCGGGGACCTCTCCCTTGCCGGAGGGCTCTCCCTTGGCATTTCGGGGGCGGACTCCGGGCGCTCCTGGTGGGGCTGCTCTGCTCCTGCACAAACCAACAGTCAGATGTCAGCAAAGAAAGAGATTCCAAGCACACCCAACAGCGGAAAGCAAGCCATATACTTACGCTGGGGGCTGCTCTGGAGAACAGTTGCCGGGTCCGGCAAGGTTGTCTCGGGCGCATCCCCTGCTGTCGCGGTGGGTTCGTCCTCGATGACAATCACCGGGGCCTTGGCTCTCTTCGCTGCTCTCTGAGCCAGAGTCCTAAAAAGGAATAAGTTCAGAGTAAAGCAGATGAGATACAAGATAAAACAGCAAGAATTGAAGAACTACAAGTACAACAAGAGAATCTTACTCTTCTTCTTCTTCCTCGTCGGAGCTGAACGCGGAGAAGTCGAAGTCCGGCGCGAGAAGGTGGAGGAGTAGGTTCCCTTGGCCGCTTGGCGGGAACGGTGGCAGTGGTCTGAGACGACCCCGCTCCGGCTGCCGCCGCGGCGTGAGAAGCGGCAGGAGCAGAAGCGGTGGTCCGAGTGGACCCCGCTCCAGTTGCCGCAGCAGCGTGAAGTGCTCCCACGGCAACAGTGCTTGCCGCGGTGGAGCATGTCGCGCGGCGCGACGACTGTCGACTCGCCCGCCGCCTCGCTACATCCCCGGCCTTACGGAGACGCCTTCTTGGTGGAGATGGGGGCTCTGCTTGCGGCGAGCTGTCTGATGATGAAGAGGAAGAGGAGTTGATCTCCAACGAGCCGCTGGTATCCTCGGCGGGCTCGCTCGGCTCGGCGTCATGCCCGGCAAACTCTTTCTTGCCGGCGAGCTCCTTCTTGCTGGCAAGCTCCTCTCGCTCGGCACGGCTTGCCGCCTCTGCTGCCTCTGCCTCCTCCACGGTGAATCCGAACTCGCCTGCAGATGCGGCTGCTGCCGCCTCTTCCAACCTGGTGGCGATGCGTTTCAACTCCGCATCGGTGGTGTCGCGAGTGAGGCCATTCTTCTCGTCGGGGCGGACCAGCACTTCTACCAGGCTGTCAAAGAACTCCTGCACGACGTCGTCTGCAGGCTCTTGCCAAGTTGGGACAATTCCATGCGAGTCGCACAGCGGCATCATTGCCCAGATGCGGTCGAGCGCGGAATTGTTGCATAGCGGAACGACGCCCTGCGGCAACCTGAACACTTCGGGATGCTCAGGGTCATACTTGAACAGCTCCTGGAGCATCGCGTTGAGCTCCAGTACAGTGAAGTTGTAGTTGAGGCCCGGACGCAGCCTCATGATATCCGCCGCATTCTTGAACTCCCAGGCGGGTCTCCTCCGTTCCTGCAAGGGGGCAATACGGCGGCGAAGAAAATCTGCGCCAACAGCGCCTACAGTAAGCCCGGCAAGCCTGAGGCGTTGGATCCAGGTGATGGCAATCTTCAGCCTATCGTCTTCCGGGGCCACGTCGCTCCAATCGCTGCCGCGCGCTGCTAGGACTTGGCGCCGGGCGGTAAACGGCTGCGGGTTCTCCTCGACAATCCAGCACCAGTCTGCTCTCCATTCCTCCCACTTGCCGCGGAACTCGCCCTCCAGATAAGAGTCCTTCTTGCCGGCCCTCGAGATCCAGGCGATTCCACCGGATAAAGGCTCTCCTCTCTCTACTCGGGGCATAAAGAAGTGGCGGAAAAGGGCTACATTGGGATGGACTCCGACAAAGTTTTCGCAAAGATGTGCGAAAACTGCCATGGTCAGAACAACATTGGGGGTGAAATCAAGGAGGCAGAACCCGTAGGTGTTCATGATATCACAGAAAAACTCCGAGAAAGGCGGGCAGAGCCCGCAGTAGAAGAACACAGCGAAAAAGGGATTTGGAGCCATTTTCCAAGCAGAGGCTGGAAGTACCTTCGTGCTCGGATGCGCTCGCGTCTCCGTCGACCAGAAGAGGTAGTAGTACTCCCTCAGCTCCTTCGCGGCAAGCTTGGGGGGGGGGAAGATTGCCCGCTCCTTTCGCAGCGCCGCAAGCCGCTGCGCCTCGGTCGACTTCACAGCCTTCCCCTTGTCGGCTTTCGGAGCCATGGCGGAAGTGGTGGAGGAGGTCGATGGCGTTGGTGGTGCTGGTGGCGATGGGGGGCAGGGCGCTGCTCTCTCTCAGCTTTGGGAAGACGGAGGAGCGGCGGAGGTTTCCGAGATTGGAATGGAAAGGGGCGAATGGGCGCACTACCCCTGTTTCCCCTTGCTTATAAAGAGGGAGGGGGCGGACGTTCCGCCTTTCCTAATAAAGAAACCACCCACGATCTCTCCCACGATGCCGCATTCGACGCATGCCGTTCGGGGAGGGCGCGGTGGATACGGAGAGAGATGCGGCGTAACCCAGGCCGCGCGTGCCCGTGCCCTGTTTTGGGCCTGGCCCAACAGCGCTCAGCACCATGTATGGCCCAGGCCCGCGGGCTCCTGTCGGTGTACTAGAGTAGGGGTACCCTAGTATCCCGAACTTGTGCACGGGCGGTCGCAGCGTCCCGCGGCAAGGCTTGCCGGGTGACCGCCAAGGTCCTCCGTGATTCCTTTGGAGCCATTCAAGAACAAAGTATCCAAGCCGAAGAGACAAGACCCCGGCAAGAGGAGCTTGCCGGGAAGGCCAGCCAAGGCATCTCAAGGAACTTGCCACGACGCACCACGAGTCCCGGCAAGGCCCGGTGAGCGACAAGCTCCCGGACGCGACAAGACAATGACCGCGGCAAGGCGCTTGCCGCGGCAAGCCTCCACTCTGTACCTGCGCTCCAGCACATCCACCAACGTGTCGCTCTGGGACCCTTCCAGGCATACGTGGCGGGAGGCTGTGCAGCCAGCGGTACACGGTGGCAAGCGGCGCTGACAAGATTGCCCTCGTGGCGAGCGGTGGCGTCCCTGGCGGTCCCTTTTGCACTATTTGGGAGACACACACGGGCATTTAATGCCCTTGTCCCCTACCGTCAGGGTTAGGTATGATACACTGTAGCAGGCGGCGGTGCCAACCGCAACGCCTTTCCATTTTTACCCTTGTCTACGTTGCCACCTGTCGGTGACCCCTTGAGCATATAAAAGGAGGCCCATGCGCAACGTAGAGGGGGTCGGTCGGCCAAAGAAAACACTCACGCTCGGTCTCGTTAGCTGCTGGTGTGTACTGTAGCACTCAGCGCTCCCGAGCAAGAACTCAATACAAACCACAAAGCAGGAGTAGGGTTTTACGCATCCGTGCGGCCCGAACCTGGGTAAACTGCTCGTGTGCTTCGCCTCGATCTGCTCTTTGTACGCCTCCGCCCCCCTGCCGAACCAAAAGGGGCTCGGTCCGCCGGTCCCATAGGTGTTCGTGGATTAGCACCCCCGACATCAAGTATCAAACTTATCATAGTATTCAACACACTCATAAGAAAGTTTTTATTATTAATCTTGCATACCAAGCATATTAGGATTTTAAGCAAATTACCATGCTATCAAGACTCTCAAAATAATCTAAGTGAAGCATGAGAGATCAACAGTTTCTATAAAACAAATCCACCACCGTGCTCTAAAAGATATAAGTGAAGTACTAGAGCAAAATTATATAACTCAAAAGATATAAGCGAAGCACATAGAGTATTCTAACAAATTCCAAATCATGTATGGCTCTCTAAAAAGGTGTGTACAGCAAGGAGCATTGTGGTAAACTAATAGGCAAAGACTCAAATCATACAAGACGCTCCAAGTAAAACACATATCATGTGGTAAATAAAAATATAGCTCCAAGTAAAGTTACCGATAGAAGTAGACGAAAGAGGGGATGCCTTCCGGGGGATCCCCAAGCTTTGGCTTTTAGGTGTCCTTAGATTATCTTGGGGGTGCCATGGGCATCCCCAAGCTTAGTCTCTTGCCACTCCTTGTTCCATAATCCATCAAATCTTTACCCAAAACTTGAAAACTTCACAACACAAAACTTAAAGTAGAAAATCTCGTGAGCTCCATTAGCAAAAGAAAACAAAAAACCACTTAAAGGTACTGTAATTAACTCATTTTTTATTTATATGGGTGTTATACCTACTGTATTACAACTTATATATGGTTTATAAACTGATTTACTAGCCATAGATTCATCAAAATAGGCAAACAACACACGCAAAACAGAATCTGTCGAAAACAGAACAGTATGTAGTAATCTGTAGCTAGCGCAAGATCTGGGACCCCAAAAATTCTAAAATAAGTTTATGGACGTGAGTAATTTATCTATTAATCATCTGCAAAAATAATTAACTAAATATCACTTTCCAAATAAAAATGACAGTAGTTCTCGTCAGCGCTAAAGTTTCTGTTTTTTACAGCAAGTTCAACAAGACTTTCCCCAAGTCTTCCCAATGGTTCTACTTGGCACAAACACTAATTAACACAAAAACACAACCAAAACAGAGGCTAATAATTTATTTATTACTAAGCAGGAGCAAAAATCAAGGAATAAAAATAAAATTGGGTTGCCTCCCAACAAGCGCTATCGTTTTACGCCCCTAGCTAGGCATAACAAGCAAGAATAGATCTAGGTATTGCCATCTTTGGTAGGCAATCCATAAGTGGCTCTCATAATAGATTCATAAGGTAATTTAATTTTCTTTCTAGGAAAGTGTTCCATGCCTTTCCTTAATGGAAATTGGAATCTAATATTTCCTTCCTTCATATCAATAATTGCACCAATCGTTCTAAGGAAAGGTCTACCAAGAATAATAGGACATGAAGGATTGCAATCTATGTCAAGAACAATAAAATATACGGGCACATAATTCCTATTTGCAACAATAAGAACATCATTAATTCTTCCCATAGGTTTCTTAATAGTGGAATCCGCAAGGTGCAAGTTTAGAGAGCAATCATTAAAATCACGGAAACCTAACAAATAACACAAAGTCTTTGGAATCGTGGAAACACTTGCACCCAAATCACATAAAGCATAGCATTCATGATCTTTAATTTTAATTTTAATAGTTGGTTCCCACTCATCATAAAGTTTTCTAGGGATAGAAACTTCTAATTCAAGTTTTTCTTCATAAGGTTGCATCAAGGCATCAACGATATGTTTAGTAAACGCTTTATTTTGACTATAAGCATGAGGAGAATTTAGTACGGATTGCAACAAGGAAATACAATCAATCAAAGAGCAATTTTCATAGTTAAATTCCTTGAAATCCATAATGGTGGGTTTAGCAACATCTAGGGTTTTAATTTCTTCAATCCCACTTTTATCAAATTTAGCATCAAGATCAACAAATTCCGAATTCTTGGAATGCCTTCTAGGTAAAGGTGGATCATATTCAGTCCCATCATTATCAAGATTCATATCGCAAAACAAAGATTTAATAGGGGACACATCAATAACTTTTAGATCTTCATCATTATTTTCATAGGAACTAGAAGAACACGCTTTTATAAAGGCATCTTTCTTAGCACGTATCCTAGCGGTTCTTTCTTTGCACTCGTCAATGGAAATTCTCATGGCTTTCAGAGACTCATTGATATCATGCTTAGGTGGAATAGATCTAAGTTTCAAAGAATCAACATCAAGAGCAATTCTATCAAGGTTCCTAGCCAAATCATCAATCTTAAGCAAATTTTCTTCAATCATAGCATTAAAATTCTTTTGCGAAGTAATAAATTCTTTAATATTAGAATCAAAATCAGAGGGCATCTTATTATAATTTCCATAGGAATTGTTGTAGGAATTACCATAATTATTAGAGGGATTACTAGGATAAGGCCTACGATTAAAATTTCCTCTATACGCGTTGTTACCAAAATTGTTCCTATCAACAAAATTCACATCCATAGATTCATTATTATTCTCAATCAAAGTAGACAAGGGCATATCATTAGGATCAGAAGAAGCACTCTTATTAGCAAATAATTTCATAAGTTCATCCATCTTTCCACTCAAAACATTAATTTCTTCTATCGCATGCACCTTTTTATTAGTAGATCTTTCAGTATGCCATTAAGAATAATTAACCATAATATTATCTAGGAGTTTAGTAGCTTCTCCTAAGGTGATTTCCATAAAAGTGCCTCCCGCGGCCGAATCCAAAAGATTTCTAGAAGCAAAATTCAATCCGGCATAAAAATTTTGTATAATCATCCACAAATTTAAACCATGAGTGGGTGATATGTCTCCAATGTATCTATAATTTTTGATTGCTCCATGCTATATTATCTACTGTTTTGGACTATACTGGGCTTTATTTTCCACTTTTATATTATTTTTGGGACTAACCTATTAACCGGAGGCCCAGCCCAGAATTGCTGTTTTTTTGCCTATTTCAGTATTTCGGAGAAACAGAATATCAAACGGAGTCCAAACGGAATAAAACCTTCGGGAACGTGATTTTCTCACCGAACGTGATCCAGGAGACTTGGACCCTACTCCAAGGAGTCAAAGAGGCGGTCACGAGGGTGGGGGGCGCCCCCCTAGGGCGCGCCCCCTGCCTCGTGGGCCCCTCGATGCTCCACCGACGTACTCGTTCCTCCTATATATACCTACGTACACCCAAACGATCAGAACAGGAGCCAAAAACCTAATTCCATCGCCACAACTTTCTGTATCCACGAGATCCCATCTTGGGGCCTGTTCCGGAGCTCCGCCGGAGAGGGCCGTCATCACGGAGGGCTTCTACATCATCATAGCCCCTCCGATGAAGTGTGAGTAGTTTGCCTCAGACCTTCGGGTCCATAGTTAGTAGCTAGATGGCTTCTTCTCTCTTTTTGGATCTCAATACAAAGTTCTCCCCTCTCTCGTGGAGGTCTATTCGATGTAATCTTCTTTTTGCGGTGTGTTTGTTGAGACCGATGAATTGTGGGCTTATGATCAAGTCTATCTATGAATAATATTTGAATCTTCTTTGAATTCTTTTATGTATGATTGGTTATCTTTGCAAGTCTCTTCGAAATATCTGTTTGGTTTGGCCAACTAGATTGGTAGTTCTTGCCATGGGAGAAGTGCTTAGCTTTGGGTTCGATCTTGCGGTGTCCTTTCCCAGTGAAAGAAGGGACAGCAAGGCACGTATTGCATCGTTGCCATCGAGGATAACAAGATGGGGTTTATTTCATATTGCATGAATTTATCTCACTACATCATGTCATCTTGCTTAAAGTGTTACTCTATTTTTAACTTAATACTCTAGATGCATGCTGGATAGCGGTCGATGAGTGGAGTAATAGTAGTAGATGCAGAATTGTTTCGGTCTACTTGTCACGGATGTGATGCATATATACATGATCATGCCTAGATATTCTCATAACTATGCTCAATTCTGTCAATTGCTCAACAGTAATTTGTTCACCCACCGTAGAATACTTATGCTCTTGAGAGAAGCCACTAGTGAAATCTATGGCCCCCGGGTCTATTCTCATCATATCAATCTCCATCACTTTAATCTTGCTTTGCTTTTTTACTTTGCCTTTTACTTTTCACTTTGCATCTCTATACCAAAAATATTATATCTATCAGATCTCACTCTCGTAAGTGACCATGAAGGGATTGACAACCCCTAATCGCGTTGGTTGCGAGTAGCTATCGTTTTGTGCAGGTACGAGGGACTTGAGCGTGGCCTCCTACTGGATTGATACCTTGGTTAAAACTGAGGGAAATACTTACGCTACTCTGCTGCATCATCCTTTCCTCTTCGGGGAAATCCAACGCAAGCTCAAGAGGTAGCAGTGGGGCAATTACATATCATTAATTTCATTCTCTCCCAAGCTTGTGCAACATGTTCATGATCAAGTTTCTTAAAGTTCATAATATCGTTTCTAAGAGAGATGATTTTAGCGAGAGGAAAATACTTAAAGATAAAAGCATCTTTGCACTTGTTCCATGAATCAATACTATTTTTAGGCAAAGACGAAAACCAAGCTTTAGCACGATCTCTAAGCGAAAAAGGAAATAGCTTCAATTTAACAATATCATTATCCACATCTTTCTTATTTTGCATGTCACACAAATCAACGAAGCTATTTAGATGGGTAGCGGCATCTTCACTAGGAAGGCCGGAGAACGGATCTTTCATGACAAGATTCAGCAAAGCAGTATTAATTTCACAAGATTCGGCATCGGTAAGAGGAGCAATTGGAGTGCTAATAAAATCATTGTTGTTGGTATTGGTGAAGTCACACAATTTAGTAGTATCTTGAGCCATCGCGACAAACAAGCAAACTAACACACAAGCAAACAAAAAGCAAGCACACAAAAAGGGGAAAATAGAGAAAGAGAGGGATAATAGAGAGAGAGGGCGAATAAATGGCTAGGGTGAATTGGGGGAGAGGAAAACGAGAGGCAAATGGCAAATAATGTAATGCGGGAGATAAGGGTATGTGATGGGTACTTGATATGTTGACTTTTGCATAGTCCTCCTCGGCAACGGTGCCAGAAATCCTTCTTGCTACCTCTTTAGCACTGCGTTGGTTTTCCCCGAAGAGGAAGGGATGATGCAGCAAAGTAGCGTAAGTATTTCCCTCACTTTTTGATAACCAAGGTACCAATCCAGTAGGAGGCTACACACAAGTCCCTCGTACCTGCACAAAACAAATAAATCCTCGCAACCAACGCAAATAGGGGTTGTCAATCCCTATAGGGCCACTTACGAGAGTGAGATCCGATAGATATAATAAGATAATATTTTTGGTATTTTTATGATAAAGATGAAAAGTAAAATAAAGGCAAAGTAAATAGCAAAGTAAATAACTAAGTAGTAGGAGATTAATATGATAAAGATAGACCCGGGGGCCATAGGTTTCACTAGTGGCTTCTCTCGAGAGCATAAGTATTCTACGGTGGGTGAACAAATTATTGTTGAGCAATTGACAGAATTGAGCATAGTTATGAGAATATCTAGGTATGATCATGTATATAGGCATCACGTCCGAGACAAGTACACCGACTCCTGCCTGCATCTACTACTATTACTCCACTCATCGACCGCTATCTAGCATTCATCTAGAGTATTAAGTTAAAAACAGAGTAACGCCTTAAGCAAGATGATATGATGTAGAGGGATATACTCATGCAATATGAAGAAAAACCCATCTTGTTATCCTCGATGGCAACAATACAATACGTGCCTTGCTGCCCTTACTGTCACCGGGAAAGGACACCGCAAGATTGAACCCAAAGCTAAGCACTTCTCCCATTGCAAGAAAGATCAATCTAGTAGGCCAAACCAAACTGATAATTCGAAGAGACTTGCAAAGATAACCAATCATACATAAAAGAATTCATAGAAGATTCAAATATTATTCATAGATAGACTTGATCATAAACCCACAATTTATCGGTCTCAACAAACACACCGCAAAAAGAAGATTACAACAAATAGATCTCCACAAGAGAGGGGGAGAACATTGTATTGAGATCCAAAAGGAGAGAAGAAACCATCTAGCTACTAACTATGGACCCGTAGGTCTGAAGTAAACTACTCACACTTCATCGGAGAGGCTATGGTGTTGATGTAGAAGCCCTCCGTGATCGATGCCCCCTCCGGCGGAGCTCCGGAACAGGCCCCAAGATGGGATCTCGTGGATACAGAAAGTTACAGCAGTGGAATTAGGGTTTTGGCTCCTGTCTGATCGTTTGGGGGTACATGGATATATATAGGAGTAGGAAGTACGTCGGTGGAGCAACAGAGGGCCCACGAGGGTGGGGCGCGCCTGGGGGGGGTGCCCCCTACCTCGTGGCCTCCTGTTAGTTGGCTTGACGTAGGGTCCAAGTCTCCTGAGTTGTATTCGGTGAGAAAATCACGTTCCCGAAGGTTTCATTCCGTTTGGACTTCGTTTGATATTCCTTTTCTTCAAAACCCTAAAACAGGCAAAAAACAGCAATTCTGGGCTGGGCCTCCGGTTAATAGGTTAGTCCCAAAAATAATATAATAGTGGATAATAAAGCCCAGTAATGTCCAAAACAGTAGATAATATAGCATGGAGCAATCAAAAATTATAGATACGTTGGAGACGTATCAGGCCATGCTTGCTAAGGTAACATCTAGTGAACCTCATGTGGATACTGGTACTACTTTTATTCAAAATGCTATATTGCCTTGTGCTAGTCCTCGCAATTCATCCATGCATAACATTGGTACATCTTGTGATGAATTGCTTTCCTTGCCTTGTTGCTCTAAAGATCAAGCTTATACTTCCTCTCGTGCTTGTGTTGAGACTAACCATGTAGAGGAAATCAAAGAGCTCAAGGCCCAAGTCACTTCTTTGAAGAAAGATTTGGAAAAGTGTCATGAAGGGAATGCCACACTCAACAATATCTTGAGTGTACAAAAATCCCCCAATGACAAAGGTGGACTTGGATTCAACTCCAACAAGAAGAGGTCCAAGGTGAACAAAAAGAAGGGCCAAGAACAAGTCAAGAATTCGGCCAAGATTGTTTGCTTCAAGTGCAAAGTAGAAGGGCATCATGTTAGATCTTTCCCATTGAAGAAGAAGCCCATTAGTGACAAGCAACAAGGGAAGCGGCCACAAGTTCGTTCTCATGATCAACCTCAAGTTGAAGAAAAGCCTCTTCCCAAGAAAACTCAAGCTAATGCTTCTCAAGTTGAGAAATCAAGTGAGAAGAAAGTGAAGAGTAGATGTTGCTACCTATGTCGTGAGAAAGGTCACCTCGCTTCTTCATGCACTAGTGGTAACTTATCCAACCCAATTATTATTGATGATGTCTATTCTCTTGGGAAGGATAAGATTGACAATGTGGTTGCCAAGTTTGTTGGTACTCAAAGTGGTTTGAAGCAAAGAACCATTTGGGTAGCCAAGCCTATTGTGACTAACTGAAGGAAATATGCCCTAGAGGCAATAATAAAGTTATTATTTATTTCCTTATTTCATGATAAATGTTTATTATTCATGCTAGAATTGTATTAACCGGAAACATAATACATGTGTGAATACATAGACAAACAAAGTGTCACTAGTATGCCTCTACTTGACTAGCTCGTTAATCAAAGATGGTTATGTTTCCTAACCGTGGACAAAGAGTTGTCATTTGATTAACGGGATCACATCATTAGTTGAATGATCTGATTGACATGACCCATTCCACTAGCTTAACACCCGATCGTTTAGTATGTTGCTATTGCTTTCTTCATGACTTATACATGTTCCTATGACTATGAGATTATGTAACTCCCGTGTGCCGGAGGAACACTTTGTGTGCTACCAAACATCACAACGTAACTGGGTGATTATAAAGGTGCTCTACAGGTGTCTCCAAAGGTACATGTTGGGTTGACTTATTTCGAGATTAGGATTTGTCACTCCGATCGTCAGAGAGGTATCTCTGGGCCCTCTCGGTAATGCACATCACTTAAGCCTTGCAAGCATTGCAACTAATGAGTTAGTTGCGGGATGATGTATTACGGAACGAGTAAAGAGACTTGCCGGTAACGAGATTGAACTAGGTGTTGGATACCGACGATCGAATCTCGGGCAAGTAACATACCGATGACAAAGGGAACAACGTATGTTGTTATGCGGTCTGGCCGATAAAGATCTTCGTAGAATATGTAGGAGCCAATATGAGCATCCAGGTTCCGCTATTGGTTATTGACCGGAGATGTGTCTTGGTCATGTCTACATTGTTCTCGAACCCGTAGGGTCCGCACGCTTAAGGTTTCGATGACAGTTATATTATGATTTATGAGTTTTGATGTAACGAAGGAGTTCGGAGTCCCGGATGAGATCGGGGACATGACGAGGAGTCTCGAAATGGTCGAGACGTAAAGATCGATATATTGGATGACTATATTCGGACATCGGAAAGGTTCCGAGTGGTTCGGGTATTTTTCGGAGTACCGAGGAGTTACGGGAATACGGGAGAAGAGGTATATGGGCCTTATTGGGCTTTAGGGGAGAGGGAGAGGCAGGCCGCGCGCCCCCCCAAGGCCTACTCCGAATTGGACTAGGGGGAGGGGCTGCGCCCCCTCCTTCCTTCTCTTCCCTCTTCCCCTTCCTTGTCTCCTACTCCTACTACATGGAAGGACTCCTAGTTGGACTAGGAAAAGGGGAATCCTACTCCCGGTGGGAGTAGGACTCCCCTAGGGTGCGCCATAGAGAGGGCCGGCCCTCCCCTCCTCCACTCCTTTATATACGGGGGCAGGGGGCACCCCATAGACACACAAGTTGATCCACGTGATCATATTCTTAGCCGTGTGTGGCGCCCCCTGCCACCATAGTCCTCGATAATATTGTAGCGGTGCTTAGGCGAAGCCCTGCGACAGTAGTACATCAAGATCGTCACCACGCCGTCGTGTTGGCGGAACTCTTCCCCGACACTTTGCTGGATCGGAGTCCGGGGATCATCATCGAGCTGAACGTGTGCTAGAACTCGGAGGTGCCGTAGTTTCGGTGCTTGATTGGTCGGGCCGTGGAGACGTACGACTACATCAACCAAACGCTTCCGTTGCCGATCTACAAGGGTACGTAGATCACACTCTCCCCTCTCGTTGCTATGCATCACCATGATCTTGCGTGTGCGTAGGAATTTTTTTGAAATTACTACGTTCCCCAACACTAACCTCTTAGGACCCAACTTGGTTGGGGACCAACAAGCTCAAACTAGATCAATAGATGATGTTGGAGGTCATTGGAGACTTGGCTACATTATGAAGAATTAAGGGGACTTCATCATTCTTATTGTCTCAAGCCAAGTCATTCAGATTATCAAGTTTCTATCTTATATCCAATGTTCCTCCTTGCGGTAACTCGTGCTTAAAGTGTTTACATTGATAGTTACTTTCCCCTTTGCATGTTCGGGTTCGTTCCTTGCATGTGTTTGTATATGTTGTGCTTCCAACTTGATTATCTTGAGCAATCAAGTATGTGTGTATTGGTTTGCACATCATGTACGTGTGTGTCATGCGTTGAGCCTTTTGCATCTTGTTTATTTCTTAGTTGGCTCTTGTGAGAGATTAATGGAATATCCCATTATGGGGGAGTGATGTGCATTGTGCACCTCACAATCCTATAAATGTGTGTACATGAGTAATACCATCTAGTATTGATATTTCAAGATTATCTAGTCGCGATGTGGTATGTCTTCTCATGAGAGATTCAAATTCTAAATAGTCCATTAATTATCTCTAGTTGGATCCTTTTATTTGCCTCTTGTTTATCCTTAATTGGTATCACATTATGGGGGAGCAATATTTTATGTGTATATTACTAGCCTAGAAAATGTGTACATTTGAGATATTGTCACCTAGAGTTGATATTGTAAATTATCCCGTTCCTAGGTGGCATGTTAGCTCTACAAGTTGCAATTTGCTTTTTGTTTGTTGTGAAGATGATGTTGGGTCTCCTTGCTATCTACCACCGGGAATTATTTCCAAATACTTCTTGTCTTTTGTCAATTGGCACTCACTTATGTGTGGTAGAAATTATTGATCATCTCCACGTTGGTGTATGCTTTTATTTGCCTTATCTCTTGCCTAGGATTGTGTCAACTCCCTTTGTCTTCCATACCACTTGTGGATCTTGTTAATTTCTTGATCTTGTCTAGTGTTTTCTAGATATAGTGAAAGTGGTGGTCCCACCTTGTGCATTTTGTTTTCAAATGCAAATTCTCTATAATGCACTAGTCTTGGGGGAGCTATCCTATTTTCTATAAAACACTCATCTTGCGATCCTTATCAAGTGTGTGTTGGTGGAAGGCAAGCCGTTTTCGTTTTGGTACTTTGTGCCATCATGAAACTTTTTAGAGAGCCTGGTTTATTTGGAACCATCCTCTCTTTTGGGAGTTTGATATCTTTTATTTTGAGTGTGCCAATGTATATGTCATTCCTTGATGTGTCTTTCATTTGATATCCTCCAAGTAATGATTTATTCATTTGGTATCTTTTCTTCTCTTGGTTTTTCTTTGTCTTTTGGTACCGGTTCTTGAAGGTCTTGAGCATGCATATTTACTTCATGTAGTATCTTTGGCATGCTTTCTTTTGACCCAATATATAGGGGAAACTCCACCAAGTCTCAAATTGGTTGAGATGTGCATGAAATTCTACTTCATATCTATATGCACATATTTATGTGGAGTTTGTCCTATGTATTGTTGGTGTTTCTAACTCTTTGGTCCCAATGAGTTTGGGTACCATTTTGTTTGTGTTGTTGTTCTAGGAACAATTGGAGATGCATTGGACGCTCGACTCACTCACAAGGAAGGTGGTGTCACCATGTACTTATTGGAGTCAAGCTAGGATGATCAATGAACTACTATCTACCTTTAATTGGTATCTACTACATCCTTCCAATGATATCTCGGTAACAAGTATCTATTCATGCATTCTTTTCTTGCATTCAACCTTGTGTAGGTTGCATCTTGGCATGTTATTCATTCCATCTTGTGATACTTGTTTCCTTTCTCAAAGCATCTCAACGATGATCTCATGTTGCTAGTTGTGATGTCTTTGATGGGTGTGTGGTAGGAATTCACTTATATACAATAAGACCATTTCTAGCCATGTGCTATGCTTCCAAGCAAATATCTTATTGGTGTATGTATGACTTCCTTTTGGATATCTTGTTCCTCATGTTGTAACTATTTCGGGTGTACATCCTTCTTTGTAGACATGTATCATCATGATTTCGTCTACCTAGAATCTTATACACTTGAGATAAGTTGCATATCTAGTTGATATCCTTTCTTTCACGTCCACCTTGTCTTTCTTATGTTATTTCTTTGGTGGCTCCGTGAAAGCTTTTCCCTTGAGTGCATGTCTTCTATCGTTGCATCTTGATGCACTCCTGTGTGGTGAAGATTTTTTCCTCATGCTTATCTTTACGAGGCTTTTGCCATCTTAATTGGTATCCCTTGTCTTGATAAGGCTTTCATCTTCTATCTTCACCACAGGTTGTCACAAGCATAAGTTCTTTATATGCTTATTAGTAAGCTTGTGAACCCATTTGCTAGTTTGTGTGTGGGAATGATAGGCCTTGCACCGTGTGCCTCATTATTTCAAGACTTTATTGATGCTTAATGCTCATCCGTACTTTAGTCTTCTCAAGTGCATTGCCTTGACTCACGCACATCTTTTTGGTTGAGCCCATTCTTAAGTTGCCTCTTTGTCTTGTTGCTCAACCATGTGTTTGTTGCAAGTACTAGGCTTAGTTTCCTATATGCTCACTTGCACTTGTTGTAAGTTTCTATTGATTTTGGGGGAGCTATGATCATATTTTGTGCACTTAGTATCCAAATAAAAATATTCTTATGTGTGCACAAATCATGGGGAGCTTCTTTAGTTTCCCTAGAACACTCCTTTGCTCTTATCATAATATCCTTTATTCATGTGGCTCGTAGGATCTTTGGTCTAGTTGGTTCAATTGATATCCTTTGATTGTTTGCTTCAATTGGTATCTTTTGATCGCTTGATTGCTTGCGTCTCTCTTTGTTATGTCCTTGTGGCATATCTTCCTTTAGCAATCTTGGTGCCTCAATATAGTTGGTCTTCCTCCAAGTATTACCTTTGGATATGTGTATGGCATTCCACTCTCTTGTTGAGAAATACACAACTTTTGGAGGAACACCTTTTATATTGGTCTTCTTAGCTTTTCGCCCGTTTTGGCAATCGATGCCAATGGGGGAGAAGTTTCAGAGAGTTTTGTGGAGAAGTCTTCAGAGTTTTCTCCTTGCTTTTGTTTTGTTCCTAAGCATTTGCATCTCATTCGCATGCATTATTGGTTGTTGCATTGCATGGTGATGCATAATTCCTTGTATAAACTCTCTTGAAAGTGATTGTCATCAATTACCAAAATGGGGGAGATTGTAAGAACATGCGGTGCCCCCATGTTTGGTTTTGGTAATTGATGACAATCTCTATGGACTAATGGTTGCCTTGAGTTATTTGAAGGTTTTGTCCATAGGCTTTTCTTGGAATACATGTGTTGGTTTCAAGGAGAGTTTGTGTCGACCAAGGTGCTATTCAAGGAATTACCTAAAGATTGGTCTTGTGAGAGGTTGATCAAGACTAAGTCAAAGAGTGAATCAAGTTGATCAATCCACAAAGCGTAGAAATGTACCGAGAGGGATCAAGTGATCCCATGGTATGGTAAGCATTGTCAATTACGCTTTGTGTACTAACCCATGGTCTTCGTGAGAGTTCTTTGTGGGGTTAGACTATGGTGTGCAAGTTCAAGTGGAGCATCATGAAGAGATCAAATGCTTGAAGCTTGCCGTCCATTGTGGTAACAATGGATTTATGAAGATGTGCGGAAGAGTGGCTCACTCATAGTGGAGTATGGGGAGCAATCAAGTAGTCTTCATCGAGCCAACGCAATCAAGAAAGGTGGTCCAACTTGAGGGAGTCAAGATCGTCATCATCTAACTTAAGTGGACCATGTGCAAGCCAAAGGTTTGCCTTTGATAGGTTTTCTATTTTACCGGTCTCATAGTGGTAGTTGGGAGACCGGGTTATAGGATCGATTGGCATACTATCAAAGGGGGCTCTCGATGAGTAACTTGATCGTATCATTCGTAGAGAGCTCAAATCATTGCATCCTTGCTTCATCTTTCTTAGTTCTTGTTTGGTTCTCTTTATGAGTCTCAGAGCTTATGGTCATCTTGATGAAAAGCTTGAGTTCATCGAAAGGGTGTTTGAGTCCAGAGCAGTACTACCACGGCTCCTGAGCGGTAGTACCGCTCCAGAGCTGTACTACCGCGGCTCCTGAGCGGTAGTACCGCTCCGGACCAAAATCTCGTGTTTTGCTCAGCGGAGATAGGCATGGAAGTATTTTTTTGTACCGCTCGCAAGCAGTAGTACCGCTACCATTAGCGGTAGTACCGCTATCCCTAGCGGTAGTACCGTGAGGACGAGCGGTAGTATCGCTCCGGCGGTTCTACTGGCCTTTTGCCTCCGCGTTGTTGTTTTTCAGAGGGTTACTACCGCCCTAGCGGTAGTACCGCTCTGTGCGGGCTGTGGGCATAATGGTTGGATTTTTTCCCACCTATAAAAGGGGGTCTTCTTCCCTAATGAATCTGATCCTTTGAGCTCGTGTTCTTTCCCCATTGTTGACCTTCTTCGAGTTTGCTAACTCTCAATCTCTCCATGGATTCTTGCTAGTTTTTGAGGGAAAAGAGAGAGGAGATCTAGATCCACATTTCCACCAATCATTTTTTCCTCTATGTGAGGGGAACCCCTTGGATCTAGATCTTGGAGTTCTTGGTGTTCTCCTTCTTGTTCTTCCTCTCATTTTCCTCCCTAGCATTAGTTGCTTCGGTGGGATTTGATAGAGAAGGACTTGGGCACTCCGTGTGCTCTTGCCATTGCATTTGGTGCATCGGTTTGAGTTCTCCACGGTGATACGTGGAAGTTACAAGTTGAGAAGCTTATTACTCTTGGGTGCTTGGTACCCTTGAGCTTGTTCCTCTTGGGTGCTTGGGCGCCCTAGACGGTTGGTGGTGTTCGGAGCTCAATCATTATGGTGTAAAGCTTCGGGCAAGCGTCGGGGTCTCCAATTAGGTTGTGGAGATCGCCCGAGCAATTTGACGGGTACCGGTGACCGCCCCCAAGGGTTGCCAAAGTGTACGGGTTCGGTGACCGCCCCCAAGGATTGCCGTTTGTACGGGTTCGGTGATCGCCCTCAAGGGTCCCTTAGTGGAATCACGACATCTTGCATTGTGCGATGGCGTGAGGAGATTACGGTGGCCCTAGTGGATTCTTGGGGAACATTGTGCCTCCACACCGCTCCAAACGGAGATTAGTATCCGCAAGGGTGTGAACTTTGGGATACATCGTCGTCTCCGCATGCCTCGGTTATCTCTTACCCGAGCCCTTTACTTATGCACTTTAATTTGTGTTAGCCATATTGTTTCTTGTCATATATCTTGCTATCACATAGTTGCTCATCTTTCTTAGCATAAGTTGTTGGTGCACATAGGTAAGCCTAGTTGTTTTAGGTTTTGTGCTTGACAAATTAACCGCTAGGTTTATTCCGCATTTGTTCAAGCCTAAACCGTAATTATTTTAAAATGCCTATTCACCCCCCCCCCCCTCCTCCAGGCGACATCCACGATCTTTCAGCGGCGCGCCTTCGTCTCGCTTTAGTGCTTGTAGTCGTCTCTAGGTGATCCACGGACATGGTTGTAATTTTTATTACCTCTGTTGTTCTTTGTATAGATTGATTAAAAATGAATAGATTGGAAGTTTCTCGCAAAAAAAGATTGGGTTAAGGTAATAATGTTGCATTCGCCAAAAGAAAATGATCATGGACCCTGATAAGTGCCACACATGTGGCATGAACACATGTCAACTCTGAAAGTTTTTTATGACAAGTTTAGTTACGCGAGGATAGCAACTTAGGCATGACAACTTATTTTTAGATGGCAACATTTATTTTATTGTAAAAAACGTCAGGACCAGAGTGCTTCGTGTCATACTTATAACACCTATCATTTGAGATAATCATAGGCTGCACCCATCCGCAGACCGTAGACGTTTTGTTCTCCTTCGGGGAAGATTGGTGACCCGAAATGAAATTACGTTGGCTTGCTACTCGCAAAAAGAAATGTTGGCTTGCAACGTGTGCATCTTCCTATGCAATCCCTAAAGCAGCTCGGAGACGCATCACGCATGCCCTTTCCTTAATTATTTTTTACCCCCAAAAAAGGAAGATAGATAGTATCACTACTAATATTGTTTGGGTGCAATTTTATCAAAAAGCGCCCATGGCCTAATGGATAAGGCGTCTGACTTCTAATCAGGCGATTGTGGGTTCGAGTCCCACTGGGCGTGTTTGTTTTTTTTTATTTTTTTATTTCTTTGCTTCTATTTTTTTTAGAACCTTTGCTTCTATTTTTCCTCTCTGTATGTACACTTATTCTGAACTCCTTTTCTTGTGCGTGCGTTAGTATTTTCTCTTAAATTCGAAGTGAACTTATTCCCTTGGTTATTCTACCGTATTGTTTGTCATCTGCTGAAATAACTGGCCCCACTCCCACCACCACCGCGCCATTTTTTTCCTTCAAAAACTGGCGTTGCCGAACCCTAGCCTAGTGGCAACATGCCACTTCCATCGAACCTGTTTCAGCCACAAGGACGGCCTAGCTAGTTACCCTATCGATGGTCTACCGGATAAAGCAGCAACAACGTGCCGGGACTTGGAGGCACCACCGGCTGTTAACCAGTCACTAATCCATCGACTATTACATGTACTACGCAACAAGACTATTGACATGAAAACTGCATTTATCATCAAACACATTTGTATTTCTAATTTCATACCAACATTTTTCCTTCTGGCAATCCAGCACATTAATTTAAAAATACCCACAGATGCACGTTAGTACAAGCTACTGTATTCCAATAACTAAATTTTTTGAAATGGAACAAAGCAAGTATTCCTTCGCAAGAGCAAACTGCTGATATACCATGGTATACCTATCTTTTCATTAGGATTTCTTTATTTATAGCCATTTGCACATCGCCACCGCAAGGGAAATAGGCCATCCATAAGCACAACGAAGAACCAGAATGAATAAGCACAACGAAGAACCAGAATGATGATTCTATCTTGAAACAGCTAGGAGGGGAGGAACGCGAGATGTCCAGGGCAAAATTTGCAAGTAAGCATGTTATTATGCTCCACGTGACGGCAAAATCAAAGCATCCAGGAGTGCCTCTTCAACACGGCATCATTGCCGCCTAGAGCTCACCGGCGTGGTGGCCCTCACGCTCTAGCAGTAATCAGGTTGAATCCTTATGGGTGGTGTTCTCTGCTCAAAACCCATTGGGCTTGGTCCCAGTCCCGGCCTTTGAAGATTTCTGCTGCTGGTCATGGTAGAATGCAGCATCCAGCGCCTGGAAATTATTATATAATCAGCTTGCTGAAAATTATTCAAAGAAAACCGGTATTCATGTGTTTTATGGCATCAACAGCAAGTAATTAATTATCCAATGAGCACGAAGACCAGCAAACGAAAACAAAAGCATTCAACACAAATATTTGCTCTGACCCATATCCTTCTGCTTTACAAATATGGAAATGCATCTAGCTAAATCATGACAAAAGGTATAGGTGGATAGTTTTCTCCAAGTTCAGATAATTCATGGAGTAATAATGGTTATGAAACACAACAGTAAGGAACGGTAGGAACCTGTGTCATGGGCTTTACGAGTTGAGATATTTCATGCCGTACATCCGGCTGTGCTGATTCCTTTATATCCTGCATGTATGAAGTTGCACACATGATGCAAACAAATATAATCAAAGGCAATTTCAGTTATAATTAGATTCCAAATATCAACTGTGCTGAGGAAGATTAACCTGTAACTTCTGATATATCTGTGTCATTGCTTCCTTCAGCCGTTGAACCTGAGGAACAACCAGACAAGTACATAAACATCTAAACAATAATGGTCTGGATGTTTTAACTGCTTAAGATAGCTTACCATATAGAAGTCCTACCAGGTATCTAGATTATAAATTAGTGACAAAACCACAGTAAGAACATAACCATCAATCTGGGCATCCTTGACTTACTATTACGCTGTATACACAAATATACCAATACTAGACTGTATAACACAATCCTAACATCTGCTATTTTTCAGTAATTGGTTCTGTTAACAGAATTAATCTAGTATGAGAAAAGCTAGAAACAAATTGGGTAGTTAAATGCAACATTTTGATAGCCAAAAATATAATAATAATACTCCCTCCGATCCAAATTAATTATCACAGCTTTAGTACAAACTACATTTCAGTAACCATTTGTTTAATCAGAAGTCACCCAGCCACTGAGCTACTTTTACCAACTTCCATTGAAATACTACTTGTGGTTTACAAAATAATACAGATAAGATAGGAGTGAAAATACACCTTGTTACTAAGGACTGCGGTTGTTATTGGGTATGATGACCAAAAATGGCGCAGCAACTCCTGGATAGCCGTCCAATGCTAACAAAATAGACAGCCACAATAAACTCTGTCAATACAAGATGTATAATAAGATCTCGAGTGCGGTGATAAGAAGATGTTAGAATGGTCGGACAAATATACATAAATAAATAAATAAATAAAGGTACATTAAGATTAGTCCGGAAAGAAAACATTCTAGAAAAAATTGGAAGTACAGTACAGCTTCTGCATAAAAGGTAAATAGGTGCAGTATCTCACATCCATAAGTTCCTCTCGTGTTCGGTGAGGAAGACGACCAAGGAGACTGTCTTGGGGATTCTTAAGATTAAGCCTCCGTGAACGTGAAATTCCTTCATTCAATTCGCTAAGAACCTAGGCCCATACCATGTAGGTAGTTAGGTTTTCCTGCTCATGCAATTTAATACCTTAAGAATAGAGAAGCCACAGCAATACAGCATCCAAAACGTGTGTTTGTAAGGGAAACTTGGAGTATTCAGGTAATTGGGAGTATGGGGATGTTGATGAAATGACAATCCAACATTAAGAATTGGAACAAAACAAACAAAGGTAAACCAGTTTCATTTGCAAAATGGATACTGTTTCTTTTTTGGCAATGCAAAATTGTGGACCAGATAAGGTGTAAGTTAGTCATATATAAAACAGTTACACAAACATCAACTTTTCTCATAGTAGAAGTGTTTGTACCATTTAGAATGTCAGGCCTATCATTGTGTCCATAGAAATGGTTGGGAACTGATTGGTTAGTCCTATGCAAATTTTCTTCACTGGTTTTGGAAGAGCAAATTCTCTTCCAGTAAAATATGTACAGACACAAAGAACCACCATCCCGTTTACAGAGGAAACAAGATTCACCTACACTGGATGAGATAACCCCATGACAGAGGAAATGAAAGAGTAATAGACCAATGCGCAGAGGGGGGAGAGGGGGGTTTAGTACACCAACAATTTTGCTTACGAGATGGTACTACTCCCTCCATTCCAACGAATAAGGCGCACACGCATTCCAAATCCAACTTTAACCATAAATTAGACCAATAATATATAATTTTTATAACCTACAAATTATACCATTGAAAACTTCTTTCGAATACGAATTCAACGGTATAATTTTTGCATGCTTTATTCATTGGAATGGAGGGAGTAAGTAAGATATATCTACAGACATGCATCTTTCAAGGAAACAGGACCTAATCCCCGTAAAGTTTATTATAGAACATTGGTATCAGGTTCAAGTAGAACTGCTTACCTTTAGAGCAACATCTGACTGAACAACAGGACAGTTCATTTTCACAGAAGATATTTGATCCATTAAATGACGGAATGCATCATCGGTGCTCAGGCTGCAGCTGCGGGCCTTTCTTCCATCGTTGCTACCTAAAGGTCTCAGAGCATTTGCTTGCTGAGAATCAAAATATTCTCGAGGATCCTATAAAGACAAGGCGTGAGAACCGGGGGCCAAAATCCCCTTGTTTCTAAAAAAAGACAAGGCGTGAGAATCCATAATCTTGCGATATATTACTGTAGTTGATACTCCCTCCGTCCCGAATTAGTTGTCTTAGATTTGTCTAGATATGGATGTATATAGACACGTTTTAGTGTTAGGTACATCCATAGTAATTTGGGACGGAGGTAATATATCATATCAAGCCATATGAACCAGCTATTACCTTTATACAAAGTGGTGCATATGGGAGACTTCGTGGAGCTTGCAGATCCTCTATCTCAGTCATGCGGGCCACCTTTACCAATCTCTCATGACTAGCATCATCATCAGCAGAGCTAGGAGGTGGTTCTGCAGTTCATAACTCATCAGCCTAGTAAGGAACTAATTAGGGTGAGAAAAGATGCACACGGCGATATAATTACTAACCCTTCTTGGACCTTGCAAGTGCTTCAGCCACAGTCTTCGTATCAGTTGATTCAATATCTGCAAAAAGACGCATAACACATACAATCACCTTACGCACTGAAACCATATGGTGCATTAATACTAAGTTATTAACAGCAATAAGCAAATGCAAAGTAGAAATGATTGGCATTCCTCTGATGTGAAGGGGAAAGTACACTAGCACGGAGAAGGTACTACACTAGAGCATTACAGTGTGCAACCAACCAGCAGTATAGGACGGTTGATTTGTGCAATTGTCGGTGCATTCTTTTTCAGGAAAGTGTTAGATAGACAAACAGGAAGCCAGTAGAAGTGTAGTCGCAGGAGAACTGTTAGGCTGTTAGCATATCAGTACCATCTCATAATAGTAATAGCATGCTTGACCAATCAACTTCAGTATACAAAAACTTAAAAGAGACAGCATGAAAACTTTTGAGTTGAGTCCAAACTTCACCTGTTGATCTCCCTTCAAGAACAACAGCAGCATGCCGATTCAGATCCTGAGAAAGTGTTCTCCTAGCCAACTCGCTATCAATATCAGTTGTCTCTCTGCTGCCATCACGGAGAACCCCATGATCCTAGATGCCCGAAAGAATAATGATATGAATTTTTCAAAATAGGACTAAGCACTACATGAGGTTGTGATCAAAATAGCAGACAAAGTTGCTCATTGTGAGAAACGGATAAACCACTTGTCTTTGTGAACTTGTAGATATAACAAAACAGTAGCAAGAACACAAACACACCGGAAGATGGATGTAATCATCCCCTGCATCTGCCTCCATGTCTAATGTTGGATCAACTCGTTTTATCTGTAAACAATAATTGAGACATCAATATTTTTTGAAGGAAACTTGTATTGCAAAATATGCAGGATGCAACAATAAACAGCCAGAATTATACCTTGAGCTTTGCCTCCTTGGCAAGTATATCATCATTTTTCAAAAACATGGCTAATTCCTCATCATCAGCGGCTTCAGCTTTTGCCGCTAAAGTATTTTTTGTCCTAAGTAGATACTCAGCTCTACAGTATTTTGTCCAAAAATCCTTTTCCGACAACTTTTTGGGAGTCACGGGAGATGAAGGAAAAACAGAGCAAAATGAGAATCCAAATCCACTTTATGCCAACACAGATATAGTATAAACTAACTTCAACTTAAGCTCAAGCTTCCTAAAGCCTTGGTAAGGCACATGAAAATAGTATATACAAGTATGCACTATCTTACCTTCTTCGGGACATAATCCAAAAATGCCCGATGCACGGCTGGCTTTTCTGCAAAAATCTGCAAAACCGCAAATAATATATCATATTCATAACAACTGATTTTCAAGACTTATTCAACATCCAATAAACAATCTCGGAGTTTAGCATTGACATGGTTAATAATGTATGCCAGGTAAACTAGTATTACTGAGCAGATGTAGCCCAGCCCAAGGACCAGAAGCCTGTTCGACCGGGTCAAGAAATGCGGTCACGACGGTGTGGCCTCACTCATAGTAAAGTCATAGGTGGCTACCCATGTGAGTCAAAAGGGGCAATGTTCTTCACGACACTGATTATGAATGTGGCCCGATGAATCCAGGCCGATGACCCTAAGAGTCAGATAATACATCGATACAATCTAAATGTATTCAGAGAAGGGAATAAGGAAGAGAATGAGAAGGGAGTGGGCTGTGGGACTAGCTCACTTCCTCTCAATCTCTCTCTTCCACTCTGTCCTTGTCCCATTGCTATTGCATGGGGTCATGACCAGCAGCTTCCTGGTGGACAACCAGATCACAAGAATACAGGGTGCTCGACCTGACATCGTGAATAGGACAGTGACCTGCAATCCAAGTAACTATGTCCAGGACAGGCTTACAATGCCTGATAGTCTAGACAGGCCAATCCTGAGCATAGCTTCAATTATCCAGACTAATAGATGCAAGAATGCGTTTGAGTAGCCCACTCGAAGTTTTTGAACAGGTATAGCTAAACATAGTGGAATTTACATTTTTCATGCAGTAAAAATGGCATATTTAGATTTTCATGGCATAAAAATGGCTTGACAAGGGATCCTACCATTCTATATGTATGTCAAGTACTGAAGAAGAAAAGAAAAATAGAACTGTGTCATCACAAAGAGTTACAGTTTGTAAAATACCACCCAGTGAGGATGACGTGGAGTCTAGGACCATGTGTCAGTACATGACCCTAAGAAAACAAGTGAGGTGTTGCTCCTTACACAGAATGCAATAGGTGCTAATAAATAGTTGGTCAAGTGAAACCATTAAACAACACAACTGTTTAGAAATTCCATCAACCATAGCATTACACCTTTTTTAGGTACATAGCACGGCACATGACAGTTAAAAATATTGCAAATGATGCTACCAGGCAGACCAGCATTTAGATGAATGCATAGCTGCATTTATGATGGTTGAAGAAGTAGCAAATGATGCTAGCAGGTAGACCTGCTTTAGATGATAATTCATTACCAAGGTAGAAACAATGTACCTGATGGATAATCTCAGTAGTCAGACTGAAAGTAACCTTGTTTGTCTGTGGAAGGATACACATAAATCAGAAATGAGTAAATTAAGATAACCAACATTCAGTGAAGTCAATAAGTGCTAGGATACAGCCATGTACTACATAAACTATCATAATTTGCCACATAGGCTTGCAATGACTATAGGCCCATAGCATACCTGTCCATCAGCTGATGGCCTAACATCAGCTAGCATGGCACTTTTGAAACCTGGCTTTTGTTTTGATGCTTTGTTTGTTTCATCGTCAAGTAAATTCTGCAGGACTTAAATAAGTATTGGTTGCAACGGAATAAGAATATACTACAAAACAAACAGAAATTGTATCCATGCACAGTAGTTTTTACCTTTCTTGTTGCCCAAAATTCAGACTCTTGCAGAATATTGCCAAGCACAAACTTCTTATGTAACTTCTGCAGTTCACTGCAAACAGAGAAGGTTCAACAAGACAATAATACAACAGAACTGTGTTCCTCTGGTTGGCTATGATAGTCTGAAAATCTGTCTGTATCATTCTCTTAAAACAACATAGGAAGATTAAATGTTCATCCCTACAGCTACACAGATCTGTTAACCTAACAGCATCAACATGCTCCTGACGTGATCTACTAATAAAATATAACCGAATGACATTACACCAACAACGGTAGCATTTCGTCCCAAGCAAGTTCAGGTACGCTAGGAAATATATCTGAATGACATTCCCATACAAAAAATGGATAGGTGAAAACATTTTGGCATCTGCACTTTATTTTGGCTCTTTCAAAGTTCTACAGTTACAACACATAAAAGGCATATCATTTTCAATCTAGAAGCTATGCCACCAGCTTCATTATGTAATGTTGCGCAGATTTGTATGCTGATGAAACAGACCAGTAAAGACCAGTTAAAAGTGAGGCTTTAGTATCATCTTTGAATAAGTGAACCTACGAAAGCCAAATGCATACTTAACAAGAAAAAAAAAAGAATCAGGTAATCAATTGAAAAGCACAAGCACATAAGGGCTCAGCAAAAATTACTAAAGAGAGCAAGACAGCTTGCACTGTTGCAGTTTAGTATTAAATTATTATCAATACCCCATGTTGCTGTCAGCAGAAGAATCATGCAGGGTGTTTGAAATACAGATATTACCTGTCTTCTCGTAGCAATTTCATCCGCCGTTCCATTTCGGCAGAACTGAGCTGTTCTGGACCAGTTGACACAGCTGATTTTTCTGGAGGTACATTTGTTCTAGCAGGCACAGTACCTTGATGTTTGCCTAAAACCCTAGCTGAAAGGACAACATCACCAGTTAGTTCTATATTTTGTTGGCAATAATTGTGTAGACTAGAGGTGAAACTCACAATCAAAATATTGAAGCAAGGACCAAAAGTAACATTAAAAATGCATATACTAAGTCTAACAAGAATAATCATTTTCAAAAGATGTATTTGTTCATAATATGTGATCTATTTGATGGCAGAAAATGACATGGCTATTAGAAACATTTACTGAACATTACCTACAAAGTCGCGACACAAATCACGGTTACCAACATTGTCAAACTCAAAAATATAGCCTCCCCCCTGAAAAAAGCACAGAAATCACAATCTTCTCAGTCACAGAAATAAATGCAGAGCATACATATGCCTATCAACCAAAACCCAACAGGGTGTTTATATTTAATTAATTGATCATACCTTGTCAGAATCTTTTGAAAGATTCAATAATGGCGGCGTTGGTTTGCTGCCATCTACCTTGTTAAACTTGTGGCCTGAAGCACATGTAGGAAGAAGCTACAAAGTTACCATCAAGCATACTGGTAATGACCATGAAATCAATTCTCATCAACCAACATGCATGGCCTACTCTGGCACAGCTGATGAGCTGAATATGTAATATTGGACGTATGTATTCTGAATATGTAATCTTGGATGTATATGTTCTCCATTCTGTTGAATCATTTCAAACAAACCCACGGCAAATCGCAAACCACACCTAGTAAATTCCCATCTATCTACAATTAAGTAGTTTCCTAACACATTAGAACAAGGAGAACAATGGCAGTACTTCAATTTTGTACAACCCTCAGTGCTATGATTATGAAACCAGCGCTGCATATGGACAAAGGACAAGCACCTTTGATGCTTCGGAAATCAACATTGAGCTTCATTAGTGAGCGTGGATCATTAGGGGTAAATATTAACTTGTCTTCACTCTGCAATTACAAGAACAAAGAAGCGCATTATGATCACTTGCAAGCAACGGTAAGACTGCATCAGCACCAAATATGAAAAATGAAAATACTAGGAACATCATACATAAACAATGCAATCACGAACCAAACAACTGCCTCAAGCGGATTTTTTATAGCATGTGTTGAGCCCCCAATTTCATTAAGCAAACTGGGTGTTCTTACTTGGGGCACAAATTGGCTCCCACTAAAGGCAAAGGAGGCACCACCGGTCTTGACACACAATCCTTTCACTCCAACCGCAATGCTAACTTACGGCGGATCAGACTTACTCTGTTCCACGACTAAACCCGAATGTTGGGTGCAGTACACATACAACAATGAGGAAAGCACAGGCACACGCACACGCACTCCGATCTAGTAAGCAGCAGCATGCTTCAATTTGCTCTGTTTTGCGTCCAATCAGGAACCTACTCTGGATCAATCAGTTGGTCACCTCAACACCGATAACCCCCTGCCGAGCAACCACGCCTCGACGACCGAGCAGCAAAAGCAATGCCGGCGCAAGCCAACCAAACAGAACCAAGGCCAACACAAAAGGGGGGTTTCGGATGGGAGGTGCGAATGGGGTGGGTGGGGAGTTGTGGTGGTGGTGGGGAGCGGGCGAGAGAGGATGGGGACGCACCATGCGGAGGACGCCGCCGTGGCCGGGGTCCCTGAGCGTGGTCTTGTACTTGGCAGCGATCGTCATGGTCCCCATCGCCTCCCCCTCCTCGCTCTCAACGGCGCAGGGAGAGGGCTAGGCGGCTATCTAGACAGGGATTCGCCCGCAAACCTCGGGAAAGTGCCACCCGGATGGTCGCCTCGCCGGCGCCGGTGCCGATAGGGTTGGTGTCGATGTCGAGTTCGAAGGAAGGCTGTGCAGTCGGGGGCTGGAGTTGTTGCAGGGGCGGAACACGAGACGCTGCGGGGAGCCGGGACTCCGGCACAGGGAGGGAGTTAGGCGGCGGCGGCGGCGGCAGGAGATGCTGGTGGGAGGCGGCGGTGCTCGTCGGTCTGAGCGAGGGAGGGACGGCGAGGGGAAAAGGAGGCCGAGCGAACGTGTGGGTTTGCGGTGGCACTGGCCCGTAAATAAGAAGACAAGGCCGTGGCTACAGCTAGGTCGCGTTTGGTTAGACCGAACTGATCGGTTTTTTTTATACGAGTATAAGATTATAAGAAGAAGAAAAAACGGTCTTCTGAAATGACAGAATCAGAACCGATTTTTTATTAAACCAGAAATTCAGTTGGGTTCCGGTTAAAAAATGAACTAGACTGCACGATATGTAACACAATTCTGAAAAAAAAAGCACTTCCCTGTTTTTTTAACACAGTACAAATGCAAGCGCTCATATATACGTACATACACTCACCTCTATGAACGTGCGCACGCACACCCTATTCTATAAGTACCTTCGAGAACTGAGCCGGCATATCATGTTGAACTGGTGGGCTGGGATACCACCATTCCTCTAACCATCCAACCATAAGTTGGTTCATGTTTTATTTTGTTCTTTTTCATGGTAACATGTGTCTTATTTATATGAAAAATGTGCAATGTGTATGAAAAAGTAGACATCAAATAAAATTTTTAAAATGTTATTCATGTTTTTAGAAAATGCTAAATGTGCATGACAATTGTTCCTTATATATTAAAAAACGTACAATGTGTATGAAAACAACTCGACATCAAAATATAGATTGTAGAAAAAAAGCTCATAATGTACTAAAAAAATGTTAAACTGGTATAACAAAATATTCCTTATATTCACGAAAAATGCACAATGTAAATAAAAAGTACAGGTCAAAAGATATGTTTAGAAACATGTTAATCATATACTCCCTCCGTGCATAAAAATGTTGCTGGTATATGAAAACAAGATGTAAGACGTTTTTTACATCAGTGTCAAAAAACGTCTTACATTATGAGATGGAGGGAGTAGTAGATATTAAAAAATATATTTTGAAAAATGTTGATCATGCATTTGAAAAATGTTAAACGTTTATATAAAAAATATTTCATGGTGTATAAAAAATGTAAAACGTGTATGAAGATTTTTTTTACATCAAAAGATATGTTTGAGAAAATGTTACTCATGTATTAGAGGGATATGAAAAATGTTTATGTGTATAGAAAAAATGTATAATGTGTACGGAAAAGAAAGTATGCATCAAAACATATATTTGAAAAATATTAATCACGTATTGATAAAAAATCATGTAAGCAAAAAATGATTTTATATGTATATGAAAACATTAATCATGTATAAAAACTGTTCCTGTTCCATATGAAAAGAGAAGGAAAAAACCTGATGAAAACCATCAAAAAGAAACAAAAAGAAGATAACCCAGTGAAAAACGAGAAAGAAACAAAAAAAACAACAAAAAAAGGAAAAAGAAAACCAGTGCAAAAGAATGGAAACAATGAAACCAAAGAAAAACACAGAAAAGAAAAGAAGAAAACCCGAGAAAGAAAAAATCAAAGAAAATGAAGACACAAAAAGGAAAGAAAAAACCAATAAAAACAAAAAACAAAACAAACAAAAATGGAAGAGATAAAACAGATAAAACAGAGAAAGGAACGAAGAAAAATAATGAAAAAACCAAGAAAACAGAAAACCCCAAAGAAAACCAGGGAAGAAAGAAAGAAAAACAAAAGAAAGAAAAAACAAATAAAACCACAGCAGCGAACACATAAAACAACATGCAAGCAAGCGTAAACAAAAGCTAGAAATGGGCCGGTCTAGTACTGTACACTACATGAAAAGGTTTAAAGCGAGAAGAGAGAAAGTCTTGGTATAAGCGAGATATAGTTCTTGCGTAGTTACAGGGAATGTTTGTTGTTAGGCAAGAACGCAAAAAAAGCACACCTGTTCATCCAAAAAAGTTTTTTTTTCCAAATTTGCCAATATTTTTTTCTTCAAGTCGGCAATCATTTTTTAAATTCCTGGACATTGTTTGAACTTGCATCTGTAGCTCCTGTTGGGCCGTTCTTGAGGGTGCTCTCCATGGTCCTGTCATAGTTTTGGTGTGCTATCTCAACGCTATAGCGCTTGAAGAGGCATCACATGCAGTAATTTAACACGTTTGTCATAACCGCTATTTAATACTCCCTCCGTCTCAAAATAAGTGACACAAGTTTATACTAACTTTATATTAAAATTAGTACAAAGTTGAGTGTCTCAGACACAAGTTTATACTAACTTTATATTAAAGTTAGTACAAAGTTGAGTGACTTTAGTATAAAGTTAGTATAAACTTGTGTCATTTATTTTGAGACGGAGGAAGTACTTCAGGTGCTATCCACGACCACGTTGGAGACTCTCATTCCAAGAGCGTCCTGTCTAGTTCATTGCAAACTAGAGTACTTGCTGCAATAGTTTTTTTTTATGACAGCACGGGGAGCAAGTGCAGGCCTTTCGGCACGACGACCTATCGCAAGCCCATGATTTGGAAGAAGAGAATCGGCTCTCTGCTCTCTGTTCTTTTACGAAATAAATCCACACCATCTCGGGTCCCTGTTCATGTGGCACTATGTCGACATGCTGGAGTTCGAAGGGGAAGAGGAGGAGCCGAGGCTGCAGTATGTCGGGACAGGAGCAGTTTTTCTCCGGACCCAGATGGTGTAGACACCTGGTAACTCTAGAGGCCATTGCATGCAGGGAGGCACTTACGCTTGCCGAAGACCTCCAGTTGCATCAGGCAGTGATCGCATCAGATTCTAAACAAGTCATTGCGGGCATGAAGAAAATATATATCTAGCGGCAGATATTAAGCCCCCCAAAAAATCAAGAAAATATCTAGAGGCGGATATAGAGCTGTCATTAGCGAGATTGATTCCTACTCAGCTCAATTCCAATGTGATTTTACATTTAAGCGTCGCTAGGTCCGGGACGCCATGTCTGATTTGACCAATCCCACGACGAGAACCGTATCTCACATTCAAAGGTTTTTCATGAATAAAACTTGGTTATATCCTAGAAAAAAAGCTGCGCGTGATACGAGTGTGCGGAATATTGTTATTGTTGCGTCCGACTTACTGCTATGGCGTGCTGCCGATTAGGAGGAAGCGACACCTCGCTGCTCTTCTAGGTCCTGCATGCCGTTGCCGACCTGCCACCACGAGCAAGGTGGAAGACAAGTAGACAACCCTGCTGGTAGAAGTAGAACGCCATGTGCATGGCTGCAAAATTCACCTGCGGTGGCTTGTCTTCCATCAACTGTGTATGGTTCCAAGCATCTCTGCTTGTAGACAAGTAGTACGAGGTTCCGGGCATCGCGTTACTGTGGAGATCGCACAGGAAGTCTCTCTCTCAGTCTTCTGGGCATCGCATTACTGTGGAGATCGCACAAGAAGTCTCTCTCTCAGTCTTCTGGGCATCGTACAAGAAGTCTCTTTCTCAGTCTTCTGGGCATCGCATTACTGTGGAGATCGCACAAAGAAGTCTCTCTCTCAGTCTTCTGGGCATCGCACAAGAAGTCTCTTTCTCAGTCTTCTGGGCATCGCATTACTGTGGAGATCGCACAGGAAGTCTCTCTCTGAGTCTTCCGGGCATCGATCAGCAATTCAACAGCGACCCCCAAACCTGACCGGGATATTTTGCTTTTACCATATGCAGGTTCGATGTGGCGAGCGAATAGGATCCTATTCTTATCCCTGCCGCCTCAGATTTACGCTGTCTCTGTATGCTCCACCGCCAGATGCCCGCCTGAGTGGAGGACGGCCGGCCGGTCGCCATGCCACGGACGCTTTCATAGGCCATATCCACCATCACAACGCGGATATAATAAGCATCTTCTATAAAAGCGAATCCACGCAAGGCCGTACGTACATGAGGCACACTTGCACAGATCGATGACGAAAGGAGGAGAAACAGAAGAGCGAGATGGCGATGCCGTTCAGCGGCCATTGCCACGGCTACGTCCAGCTCCGGCCCCAGCCCCCACATGAACCTCCACCCCCACAGCTCCGGCCGCGCCGATGTACATGCTATTGGTAAAAAGAAATTGAAATATCATGAGAATGCCAAGCTTAAATTTGCTTGCTCGGTCGATGGGGGATACAGATCCCCTGACTCGGGAAGGGAAGTCAGGGCGTGCGGCAGGAGATGGAGAGCGAAATGCTGGCAAAAAAAATTGTTCGACCGGCCCTCTTTTCCCTATCAAAATGCTTAATTCCGAATTGAAGCGTCTCAATGGCTCCTATAACAACAACATTAGCTCGCGGTCAAACCGAAAACTCACGAATTGATGAGTTACGATTAGTATAATTATGGTTTTACTAATTTTAAGTCAGCGGGGTTTTTCTTCAGTCTCAATCAAGTCAGAAAATTGCTACTCAAGTTTAGAAAAAGCTAAGACTTCGCCCTTCCTCAGAAAAATGCAACAAAGTTTTTTTTTGCGGGAAAATGCAACAAAGTTAAAAGGTGCAAGTTACATTTTTCATTGAATCGAAGTTGCTTTCTGAATCGATTGACAATTCAAAAAAGCCTAGTCGACTTACCCAAGCCCCTTGGTGTCATCGACATCCTAGACACGGTAAATTCACAGGAGATATTTTTCAAAGATGACTTCAACACGAATCATCTCTCCCCACAAGCCTTCTGTTGTACTGGAAGTCTGGAATCCCCCAGTTGATGATAAAGACAAGATGCCCAACTCTTTTTGGGTGCAACTAGGTACTAGGACCATAACTTGCAATGGCTTGATAACCAACTACCATTCAACATGGCTTGATGGGTAGGCCAACAGATTATGCTCTCCCTTTGATTGTTCATGTGTTCCTACGCGCGCGAGGGCCGGGGGGGGGGGGGATCATTGGCTAAGCTTTGCGAGACAGGACAACCTGAAACTCGATCAGTGCACCCCGGAATATTACCGATCGTCATCTTTTGGAGTTGACTTTTTTTACCTTACCTAGACTAGCCTAACAAAATTGTCTGAAAGTTGGCCACTAGATTTAGCTCGCTCTATATGCCAGTCCGACCAACTAGGCACTCGTAACCTTTTCCGGGAGGCATGGTGCCCCCAAACATGCAAACCCTTCGCACGGTTGACCATTTAAAATTACCTATGGACTACTGACAAACTCACAAGTAGATGATCACCTCATCAGCTTTGCAAGTTCACCATTGAGTCACTAGCCCACTTTTTTTTATCGGCAGTGCTCTAAGCATGTGAGGTCTACCATCCCCTCTTTTCGAAACTGAAAGAACATGCGGTGCCCCCATGTTTGGTTTTGATAATTGATGACAATCTCTATGGACTAATGGTTGCCTTGAGTTATTTTTGAAGATTTTGTCCATAGGCTTTTCTTGGAGTACATGTGTTGGTTTCAAGGAGAGTTTGTGTCGACCAAGGTGCTATTCAAGGAATTACCTAAAGTTTGGTCTTGTGAGAGGTTGATCAAGACTAAGTTAAAGAGTGAATCAAGTTGATCAACCCACAAAGCGTAGAAGATGTACCGAGAGGGATCAAGTGATCCCATGGTATGGTAAGCATTGTCAATTACGCTTTGTGTACTAACCCATGGTCTTCGTGAGGGTTCTTTGTGGGGTTAGGTTGCGGTGTGCAAGTTTAAGTGGAGCACCACGAAGAGATCAAATGCTTGAAGCTTGCTGTCCTTTGTGGTGACAATGGACCTGTGAAGATGTGTGGAAGAGTAGCTCACCCATAGTAGAGTATGGGGGAGCAATCAACTAGTCTTCATCGAGTCAACACAATCAAGAAAGGTTGCGGTGTGCAAGTTCAAGTGGAGCACCACGAAGAGATCAAATGCTTGAAGCTTGCTGTCCTTTGTGGTGACAATGGACCAGTGAAGATGTGCGGAAGAATAGCTCACCCATAGTAGAGTATGGGGGAGCAATCAACTAGTCTTCATCGAGTCAACACAGTCAAGAAAGGTTGCGGTGTGCAAGTTCAAGTGGAGCATCACGAAGAGATCAAATGCTTGAAGCTTGCCGTCCTTTATGGTGACAATGGACTTGTGAAGATGTGCGGAAGAAAGGCTCACCAATAGTGGAGTATGGGGGAGCAATCAACTAGTCTTCATCGAGCCACCAACACAATGAAGAAAGGTGGTCCAACTTGAGGGAGTCAAGATCGTCATCATCTAGCTCAAGTGGACCATGTGCAAGGCAAAGGTTTGCCCTTGGTAGGTTTTCTATTTTACCGGTCTCATGATGGTAGTTGGGAGACCGGGTTATAGGATCGATTGCCATACTATCAAGGGGGGCTCTCAATGAGTAGCTTGATCGTATCGTTCATAGAGAGCTCAAACCATTGCATCCTTGCATCATCTTTCTTGGTTCTTGTTTGGTTCTCTTTGTGAGTCTTAGAGCTTATGGTCATCTTGATGACAAGCTTGAGTTCATCGAAAACGGAGTTCGCATGCATCTTCTATGATGTTTTCGATGTTGGAGGTTTTGTCGTTTCTTCTCGGTTGGAGGTTTCACTCCTCTTTTTGTTAGGCATACCTCCCCTGCCTCTTCTTACTATAACCAGCCGCTGTTTTGATGCTACTCGTCGTCTTGTTTCCAACAAGCTTGAGTTTGCTCAATTCGGAGCTCATATGCAGAAGTTATGGCAGTTCTTGTTTTCTTGAGTGTGGTTTTTGTCAGGGTCCCAGCGGTAGTACCGCTGAGGGGTCACAAGCGGCAGTACCGCTCCGCAGCGGTAGTACCAGCGGTGACTCCGCAACAGTACTACCGCTGGCTTACCAGGTCCCTACCGCGTCGATTCGAGGGGTCTTTTTCTGTGTCGGATTGTGCGGTACCTCGCTGCGGCAGTAGTGCGGCAGTACCGCTCCTTAGCAGCAGTACCGCCCTTCCTCCACGGTAGTACCGCCCGGTTCCCTCTTTTCCTTTACCCTTCGTTCTGCGCGGCATACCACCGAAGGGAGCGGTAGTACCGCTTAACCCAGCGGCAGTACCACTGTCTCCTGCGGTACTACCGCCCCAAGGTTCATGTTTTGTTGCTCATTTTCCCTGTTTCTTCTTCCTGAGCGGTAGTACCGCTCGTGTGCGGGCTGAGCACATAACGGTTGGATTTTCCCCCTCCTATAAAAGAGGGTCTTCTTCCCCAATGAACCTTATCCTTTGAGCTCGTGTTCTTCCCCCTTTGTTGACCTTCTTCGAGCTTGCTAACTCTCGATCCCTCCATGGATTCTTGCTAGTTTTTGAGGGAAAAGAGAGAGGAGATCTAGATCCACATTTCTCCCAATCACTTTCTTCTCTATGTGAGGGGAACCCCTTGGATCTAGATGTAACACCCTCGATGCGACTATATCTCCCACGTGTCGAGGCATGACTTAGAGGCATAATCGCATTGAAGGCATATGTCGCAAGTGAGGCAATCTTCACACAACCCATGTACATATAATATAAAGGGGAGAATAATAATAATAGTTGGCTTACACTCGCCACGTCACATCAAGGTACATAAATAGCATCCATCATACAAACACTCATGGCCCGACTACGGCGCCAAAATAGAAAAGACTCCCCAACATGCGACTAATCCCTGAATCGAACCCCGAGCAGGCACCACTACTGATCATCAGGAAAAGAAACATAGTATCGCTAAGAGTCCTCGTCGTACTCCCACTTCAGCTCGAACGCGCCATCCGGAGGAGTATCATCGGTCCCTGCATCTGGTATAATAGTAATCTGTGAGCCACAAGGACTCAGCAATCTCGCACCCTCGCGATCAAGACTATTTAAGCTTAATAGGTAAGGAAGGGGTTATGTGAGTGGAGCTGCAGCAAGCGACTAGCATGTATGGTGGCTAACTTATTCGCAAAAGAGAGCGAGAAGAGAAGGCAAGGCACGAGCGGTAACTAAAGAGAGCAGACTACGCAAACATAACTCCAACGCCGTGTCCACTTCCCGGACTCCGCCGAGAAGAGGCCATCACGGCAACACACGCAGTTGATTCATTTTAATTAATTAAGTTCAAGTTATCTACAACCGGACATTAACAAATTCCCATCTGCCCATAACCGCGGGCACGGCTTTCGAAAGATCAATCCCTGCAGGGGGGTCCCAACTTAGCCCATAACAAGCTCTCACGGTCAACGAAGGAATAGACCTCCACCCAGGACCCACCGATCAGACTCGGTATCCCGGTACAACAAGATGATTCGACAGGTCAAAACTAGTCCAGCAACACCGCCCGAATGCGCCGACAAATCCCGATAGGAGCTGCACATATCTCTTTCTCAGGGCACACTCAGATGAGACTAGCTACGAGTAAAACCAACCCTCAAGTTACCCCGAGGTGGCCCCGCAGGCAGCTCATTTCGGACCAACACTCAGAGGAGCACTGGCCCGTGGGGGGCTAAAATAAAGATGACCCTCGGGCTCCGGAAACCCAAGGGAAAGAAAAGGGTAGGTGGCAAATGGTAAAACCAATGTTGGGCATTGCTGGAAAAGCTTTAAACAAGGCGAACTATCAAGGGGTTCCCATTATAGCCCAACCGCGTAAGGGACGCAACAAACCGGGAACATAACACCGATATGACGGAAACTAGGACGGCAAGAGTGGAACAAAACACTAGGCGAGAGGCCGAGCCTTCCACCCTTTACCAAGTATATAGATGAGTAAAGATAACATAGCAATATAGTGATATCCCAACAAGTAAATAAGTGTTCCAACAAGGAACGGCTCCAATCTTCACCTGCAACTAACAACGCTATAAGAAGGGCTGAGCAAAGCGGTAACATAGCCAATCAATGGTTTGCTAGGACAAAGGTGGGTTAGAGGCTCAATCATGGCAATTGGGAGGCTGACAAGCAAGTGGTAGGCATCGTAGCATTGGCAAAGCAAAAGAGCGAGCAAACTAGCATAGCAAAGATAGTAGTGATTTCAAGGGTGTGATCATCTTGCCTGCACAGTTGTCAGAATTGACTGGATCCTCAAAAGCAAACTCAACGGGCTCCTCGTTAGCGAACTCGTCTCCCGGCTCTACCCAACAACACAAACAAGCAACAAGGATACAATCAACCACGTGCAAAGGCAACCAATAAGATGCAAAGATGATATGCTATGCGGGATGCGATGCGGGATGCAAGAATGCAACAAGTAACAGGAAATGCATGAACCTAGCCTCAACTTGGAAATCCAAGTGTGCCACTGGATAGAGGGGAAGAAATCCCCTGAAAACGATATAAAGATCACGGCAATCGGAGCTACGGTTAAGAAATGGCAAGCGTTTTACTAAACGAACCGATCTGCGATTTACAGCAACATGCCTCCTAAATGCAACAAAATGAACATGCTACAGCCACCCAACATGAAAACAAATTACATGGCAGTGATGTACTCATCAAGCTTGACAAATCATCATGACTGAGGCATAGGCCAATTCATCCATTAAGGGCTTCAAAGAAGCATGGCAAAACTGAATAAGCAAAACAGATTTCAGACTTAGCGAAATTAACGCTAGTCTGTAATTTCAGACCATGATGCTCTCTTCGGAGCAGCAAAACAACATGAAGGAAAACCTGAACATGGCAAGTAAGAGCATAGCATGGAGCTACTCAACAAGCTTAACAAAACACCCAACATGACCTGGGGCCAAAAGGGTTCACAAAATACTCTACCGAGCACACGAACATCGATGAAACACAATCAGTTTTCAGACTTAGTGAAAACTGGAACATGCTGAAATAATAACTCACGGAGGCATATAAACGAGCTCGATGCTCTCACTACGGTGCAAGTCATGGCAAGGCAAGCATATATCCATTAAGAAGGCACAAAATTCTAGCTAGACATGGCAAGAACAATGGCATAGCATGCATGGATCACTAGCAATCACTCCGGCAAAATCGCGAAAGAGTTAACGATCTGCCCAAAACAGCAACTATCCAAAAGTTGAGCTCGATTGAGTCAACCTAGAGTGCTCCAACATAACAAGTAAAGACATGGATGGATTAAGCACAACAAGCATAACAAATCACTCTTACTGATCATCCTCAAAAGAGGCACGGATCACTAGGAAACAAGCCGGACATATAGCATCGTGAACTAAAACGGCTCAGACTTAGTGAAAATCACTAAGTCCCTGAAATCTGAAATCTCAGGTAGCCCTCTTCGCAAGCTTGCACAAGACAACACATATATCCTAAAAATACATGGAAGGCACCTCTGGAAAGAAGACAACATGCTTAACAATTCATCCCAAAGGGGCACAGGCATATCATGCACGGATTAAATATGGCAAAAATGACAAAAGTGCATGTTGGATTAACGGATCTGCAATTTAACTCAACATGCCTCCTTCCAACAGCATTTTGGGCAACAAGATGACCTCAAATGCAAATGATGCAATGGAATGAAATGATGTACTCATCGAGATGAAGAATTTGACATATCATACGTCCAAATCGGAGCTACGGATGCAAAGTTATGGCAGATCAAACATGAGCATATGGAGCAAAAAAATCCTGAGACTTGGAAAAAAACGCAACCCTAGGGTTTACTGTAGCTGCGCCAGATCCGATCCGGATCCACCGGGCACGCGGATCGAGGATGGCCGGCCGGCGCTGGGCGGCCGGAGCCGCGGGAGGAGGTCGCCGGACGGGGAGGGGGTCGCCGGGGCGCGGTGGCCGGGGACGGCCGGAGTGGCCGCGGGCCACCGGGGCGCGGGTACGGCGCGGGCGGCCGGCCGGGGACGCGGGCCGCCGGAGTTCGTCGCCGGCGAGCTTCGCTGGCGGGGCGGCGAGGCGCGGCCCGGCCGCGGGGAAGACGCGGCGGCGCGGGCGGCGGGGAAGAGGCCCGGGAGGCGGCGCGGGAGGGCCCGCCCCGGGCTTCGGCGGGCCGGCGGTGGGAGGAGGGCGGCGCGCCACGTGGCGGCCCCTTAGTGGCCGCGGGCGGTGGCGGCGTTCGTCCGGGTCAGGACGGACATGTCCGTCTCGGCGCGGGGATAGAGAAGGATCTAGGGTTTCGTCCGCGAAAATGGACGGGGAGGACATATTTATAGGTAGAGGGAGCTAGGAGAGTCCAAATGAGGTGCGGTTTTCGGCCACGCGATCGTGATCGAACGACCGAGACGATGGAGCTGAGTTTGGTGGGTTTTGGGCCAAAATGGAGGGGTGTTGGGCTGCACACACACGAGGCCTTTTCGGTCCCTCGGTTAACCGTTGGAGTATCAAATGAAGTCCAAATGACCCGAAACTTGACAGGCGGTCTACCGGCAGTAAACCAAGGCCGCATGGCAAGTCTCGGCCCAATCCGGAAATGTTTAATCCCCACACACGAAAGAAAGCTAGGAATGGCCACCGGAGGAGAACGAAGCGCCGGAATGCAAAACGGACAACGGGGACAATGCTCGAATGCATGCGATGAACATGTATGCGAATGCAATGCACGTGATGACATGATATGCAATGCATGACACGCAAGCAATGACAAGGCAACGACGGTGAATAACTGGACGACAACTGGCACATCGGTCTCGGGGCGTTACAACACTCCACCACTACGAGAGGATCTCGTCCCGAGATCTAGAATGGCACCGGGGGAAAAAGGAAGAGAAAGAGAAGAGGAAAACAAATTGCTTCTTACCAAAGAGTGAAACCAAAGAACCTTGCGAGGTTGAACAAATTCGAGAAAAAGGATACAACGAAGGTGAACAAAGTCGAAAACACTCCGTTAGAAAGGAGGGACAAGGAACATTGCGAAAACCTTGAGGTTGAAGGGAAGATATATATAGAAAAATACTCCAGTTAAGGAAGGGGATCAAGGAAGACCAAAATCGGGCAGCACTCCGGTTGAGAAGGGAGTCAAAATTTGATAAGATGAGAGAGCTCAAATGAAAACACGACACTCCAGTTGAGAAAAGGATGCAAGACTTGACAAGGCGAAAAGAACTTGAACAAAAGGGGCACAATACTCCGGTTAAGCAAGATATGGAAGGAATAAGAGTGATATCATTTGGACAGCACTCCGGTTGAGAAGAAAAGGAATTGAACAAGACAAGATGAGAGGATACTTGAAAAGAGGACACAACACTCCAATTAAAAGGATAGGCACGACAAGAACACGATCCTGATAAACAAGAAGATGGGTTGAGGAGAGCAACTTCACCATGCCTCCGGAACAAAAGAATAGAAGATAGATAACTGAAATAGGAGAAATGAGGAGAAAATGCCAACTTCTGCCACAAAAGAGCTTGGAAAGGCATCTTTAGGGCAAGGGTCGAACGGAGTTGTTGGAAAACCAATAACGAAAAGAATAGGTTGATATGGGCTTAAGGAATACATCTCAAATTATGAGGTGACAACCTGCCACTCGCGGGAAAAGAATTGGGTTAGAATGAACAAGGAGACGAGAACTTGTATCACCGGGAGGATAATGAAGAAACTCGGATCACATATAAGCACCATAATAACAACAATGCTTAGGGGAGGCTTAAGGTGAAATATAGCCCCAAGATAACTCCAATGACGAGATTGATGGATTTACAATATCCCAATCTTGACAACATGTGAATCATGACAATATGAACTCAAATTATCAAGAATGACATAATACCACCTCCAATGATACGGAAGAAAGAATTGCACTCCGGATAGCAAGATGAAGAAGGCTTGAGCTCCTTTGAAAAGAATCTCGATGGACACTTCGAGAAGGAATTAAATCCTTGATGGACCATTATGTAGAACCTTCATGAAGAACTCCGGTAATAAAAGAATGATCCAAGATAATTGAATGATGAAAAGAATAAGATTGAAGCCTCGCAATGATTTAGATAGAGATCTCCGTGATAATATAATTGAAAGAGGTTGGAACTCCGGGAAAGAAAAGATAAAGTGTCTCGAGCCAAGAATGTGATATAATGCACCTCCGGAATAAGGAATTAAACCACTCGGATGGAACAAGAGTAAGAATTACATTATGCTTATCCTTCACCAATTTAATTGATGACAATCACGGATTTGGCATATTACTTATCCTCGTAGAAAGGATTAAGATAGATATAGCGCAAACTTGAGAAAGTCTTCAACTAACCACCGGTAGGATTGGAACAACAAATGAATTGATATGATAAGAAAGAGAAGAAACCTTGAATGAATCACCGCATGAATTGAAAATGAACAAAGAAAAGATAAAGGAACACCGGGAGAATTAAGCAAATGAACGAAGACGCTTGAGAGAATATGGATACATGAGAGCAAATAGATCACGAGCTGATTAGAGGTCACTTGGTGCACCGGTAAAATTGGAGAATGATAACTGAAAGCTGAGAATGAAAAATCCTGAAATAATGGCCTTCGGAGAATCAAACTAAAAAGACTCCTGAATTCGCACCGAATGGATAAAAGAATTCTCACGACCAAAACAATTATGAGAGGATGAGCTTGAACTAGAACCACGAATCTTGAAAGAATGGAGCAAGATATGGATGAAAAACTCTTCTTCGGTCTTCAAAATATGAGAATGACGATGATAAACACCATCAAGAATTATTGAGGCACACCGGAATGAAGAATGGAAAAGTTGAGCCAACGATGAAAAGAATTTGACAGATCTTGGAGAAAAACACATGACTGATGACAATTCATCCTTACGTCAAACTTTGAAAGGAATTTAGGATAACTCCGGGAAAATAAGAAGAGTCAGGTAAGATCTTGGAAAAAGACCTGTGGGTTAGGGCCCACTCAAAAGAAACACCGTAGAACGATTAGAAGGAGAGATTGCACCGGTTGAATAAAAAAAAGGCTTGAATGATATAACATCCCCGAAATAGCTTGAACGAATGTAGAGTGGACACACGAATCTTCGAGATATCTTGAGCACTCCGGAATAATAAATAGCGAGAAGTGAATGGTTAAGAATTTGCACCGGCATGAGAAAACATTGAAATGAGGAAAAGAATATGATCCACAAAGTTTGACTTGGATCCACCGGAGAAGAGAAAAAAAAAAGAATGAATAATGGTGCACTAGAAACTCCATTAAAATCTTCATGAGAATCACCGGATAAGAATATTGACGGAAAAAAAAGATGGAGAGACTTCCCATCGATAAGATGGATAGTGAAAAAGAAATCTGAATCCTTGAAGAAAAACAAAGGGAGGGAGGGTGGGAAAAACAAAGACAATTTGGAATGGATGGAACGAACACCACAACTCAAAATAAACCAAAGGTTGGCTTGCGGAATAAGCCGGAACAAACATATGATAGAGATTTCGTCCGAAGTTTTTGTGGTGGGACCTACACGGGCTCGATCGTACAGCACCATCATGTACAAGGCAGTGCACATGACATACGAAGCGTCCCCGAGTCAGCATAGCCAAGGACTCTTTAAGACACAACGAGGCCACTGTAAAATCGACCGTGAATAGGCGAACCATTAGACGTCGAACCCCAATTTCATATCACACATCTGTTGGAAAGATATCCTAAGGCTACTAGAATTCCCACCTATGAAATTCCCGAAATTTTCCGGTTATGCAATCAGGTGTTGAGGATACAGGGGAAGCATAATATCTCACCCAAGCTAGCAAATCCTACATCCAGCTGCATCCATCCTTCAACACATAACCAAGAAACCTTCGGAAACCATCTATCTCAACCTTCGAAAAGCATCCGTTATACAAGTTATGGCGATACTCCCGAACTCCCGCCCCAGTACTGGGTGGCGTCGAGGTTATCTCACCAACGAACTGCATAAAGGAGATTTTCGATGTCGCGCACATATCTCAAGTATACCAGAATTGCAACGATAGAATTATGATGACAACACCTCAGAGCTCAACTCCCCGGGACACTTCCACTAAACCCCTGACAGGAGGCACCAAGACAGTATTCTCATCATAAGCCATCGGAACAAAACTAAGATACTCGCGTGATCCTAAAATTTTTTTAGTAAAATTTGAGAAGAGAAGAGTCAAAACTCTACATCAGGATGCCTCACCAGAGCGACGAAGGGATTGGGAAGTAAAAAGAATTCCTAAGCTCTCCGATATATAATTCCTAAGGACTCAAAACATTTTTCTAGACACAACTCGACTGCTAAAAACGATCAAGCAATGGGGCTCCTAAGGTCGGGGAAGGCTCTGATACCAACTTGTAACACCCTCGATGCGACTATATCTCCCACGTGTCGAGGCACGACTTAGAGGCATAATCGCATTGAAGGCATATGTCGCAAGTGAGGCAAGCTTCACACAACCCATGTACATATAATATAAAGGGGAGAATAATAATAATAGTTGGCTTACACTCGCCACGTCACATCAAGGTACATAAATAGCATCCATCATACAAACACTCATGGCCCGACTACGGCGCCAAAATAGAAAAGACTCCCCAACATGCGACTAATCCCTGAATCGAACCCCGAGCAGGCACCACTACTGATCATCAGGAAAAGAAACATAGTATCGCTGAGAGTCCTCGTCGTACTCCCACTTCAGCTCGAACGCGCCATCCGGAGGAGTATCATCGGTCCCTGCATCTGGTATAATAGTAATCTGTGAGCCACAAGGACTCAGCAATCTCGCACCCTCGCGATCAAGACTATTTAAGCTTAATAGGTAAGGAAGGGGTTATGTGAGTGGAGCTGCAGCAAGCGACTAGCATGTATGGTGGCTAACTTATTCGCAAAAGAGAGCGAGAAGAGAAGGCAAGGCACGAGCGGTAACTAAAGAGAGCAGACTACGCAAACATAACTCCAACGCCGTGTCCACTTCCCGGACTCCGCCGAGAAGAGGCCATCACGGCAACACACGCAGTTGATTCATTTTAATTAATTAAGTTCAAGTTATCTACAACCGGACATTAACAAATTCCCATCTGCCCATAACCGCGGGCACGGCTTTCGAAAGATCAATCCCTGCAGGGGGGTCCCAACTTAGCCCATAACAAGCTCTCACGGTCAACGAAGGAATAGACCTCCACCCAGGACCCACCGATCAGACTCGGTATCCCGGTACAACAAGATGATTCGACAGGTCAAAACTAGTCCAGCAACACCGCCCGAATGCGCCGACAAATCCCGATAGGAGCTGCACATATCTCTTTCTCAGGGCACACTCAGATGAGACTAGCTATGAGTAAAACCAACCCTCAAGTTACCCCGAGGTGGCCCCGCAGGCAGCTCATTTCGGACCAACACTCAGAGGAGCACTGGCCCGTGGGGGGCTAAAATAAAGATGACCCTCGGGCTCCGGAAACCCAAGGGAAAGAAAAGGGTAGGTGGCAAATGGTAAAACCAATGTTGGGCATTGCTGGAAAAGCTTTAAACAAGGCGAACTATCAAGGGGTTCCCATTATAGCCCAACCGCGTAAGGGACGCAACAAACCGGGAACATAACACCGATATGACGGAAACTAGGACGGCAAGAGTGGAACAAAACACTAGGCGAGAGGCCGAGCCTTCCACCCTTTACCAAGTATATAGATGAGTAAAGATAACATAGCAATATAGTGATATCCCAACAAGTAAATAAGTGTTCCAACAAGGAACGGCTCCAATCTTCACCTGCAACTAACAACGCTATAAGAAGGGCTGAGCAAAGCGGTAACATAGCCAATCAATGGTTTGCTAGGACAAAGGTGGGTTAGAGGCTCAATCATGGCAATTGGGAGGCTTACAAGCAAGTGGTAGGCATCGTAGCATTGGCAAAGCAAAAGAGCGAGCAAACTAGCATAGCAAAGATAGTAGTGATTTCAAGGGTGTGATCATCTTGCCTGCACAGTTGTCAGAATTGACTGGATCCTCAAAAGCAAACTCAACGGGCTCCTCGTTAGCGAACTCGTCTCCCGGCTCTACCCAACAACACAAACAAGCAACAAGGATACAATCAACCACGTGCAAAGGCAACCAATAAGATGCAAAGATGATATGCTATGCGGGATGCGATGCGGGATGCAAGAATGCAACAAGTAACAGGAAATGCATGAACCTGGCCTCAACTTGGAAATCCAAGTGTGCCACTGGATAGAGGGGAAGAAATCCCCTGAAAACGATATAAAGATCACGGCAATCGGAGCTACGGTTAAGAAATGGCAAGCGTTTTACTAAACGAACCGATCTGCGATTTACAGCAACATGCCTCCTAAATGCAACAAAATGAACATGCTACAGCCACCCAACATGAAAACAAATTACATGGCAGTGATGTACTCATCAAGCTTGACAAATCATCATGACTGAGGCATAGGCCAATTCATCCATTAAGGGCTTCAAAGAAGCATGGCAAAACTGAATAAGCAAAACAGATTTCAGACTTAGCGAAATTAACGCTAGTCTGTAATTTCAGACCATGATGCTCTCTTCGGAGCAGCAAAACAACATGAAGGAAAACCTGAACATGGCAAGTAAGAGCATAGCGTGGATCTACTCAACAAGCTTAACAAAACACCCAACATGACCTGGGGCCAAAAGGGTTCACAAAATACTCTACCGAGCACACGAACATCGATGAAACACAATCAGTTTTCAGACTTAGTGAAAACTGGAACATGCTGAAATAATAACTCACGGAGGCATATAAACGAGCTCGATGCTCTCACTACGGTGCAAGTCATGGCAAGGTAAGCATATATCCATTGAGAAGGCACAAAATTCTAGCTAGACATGGCAAGAACAATGGCATAGCATGCATGGATCACTAGCAATCACTCCGGCAAAATCGCGAAAGAGTTAACGATCTGCCCAAAACAGCAACTATCCAAAAGTTGAGCTCGATTGAGTCAACCTAGAGTGCTCCAACATAACAAGTAAAGACATGGATGGATTAAGCACAACAAGCATAACAAATCACTCTTACTGATCATCCTCAAAAGAGGCACGGATCACTAGGAAACAAGCCGGACATATAGCATCGTGAACTAAAACGGCTCAGACTTAGTGAAAATCACTAAGTCCCTGAAATCTGAAATCTCAGGTAGCCCTCTTCGCAAGCTTGCACAAGACAACACACATATCCTAAAAATACATGGAAGGCACCTCTGGAAAGAAGACAACATGCTTAACAATTCATCCCAAAGGGGCACAGGCATATCATGCACGGATTAAATATGGCAAAAATGACAAAAGTGCATGTTGGATTAACGGATCTGCAATTTAACTCAACATGCCTCCTTCCAACAGCATTTTGGGCAACAAGATGACCTCAAATGCAAATTATGCAATGGAATGAAATGATGTACTCGTCGAGACGAAGAATTTGACATATCATACGTCCAAATCGGAGCTACGGATGCAAAGTTATGGCAGGTCAAACATAAGCATATGGAGCAAAAAAATCCTGAGACTTAGAAAAAAAACGCAACCCTAGGGTTTACTGTAGCTGCGCCAGATCCGATCCGGATCCACCGGGCACGCGGATCGAGGATGGCCGGCCGGCGCTGGGCGGCCGGAGCCGCGGGAGGAGGTCGCCGGACGGGGAGGGGGTCGCCGGGGCGCGGTGGCCGGGGACGGCCGGAGTGGCCGCGGGCCACCGGGGCGCGGGTACGGCGCGGGCGGCCGGCCGGGGACGCGGGCCGCCGGAGTTCGTCGCCGGCGAGCTTCGCTGGCGGGGCGGTGAGGCGCGGCCCGGCCGCGGGGAAGACGCGGCGGCGCGGGCGGCGGGGAAGAGGCCCGGGAGGCGGCGCGGGAGGGCCCGCCCCGGGCTTCGGCGGGCCGGCGGTGGGAGGAGGGCGGCGCGCCACGTGGCGGCCCCTTAGTGGCCGTGGGCGGCGGCGGCGTTCGTCCGGGTCGGGACGGACATGTCCGTCTCGGTGCGGGGATAGAGAAGGATCTAGGGTTTCGTCCGCGAAAATGGACGGGGAGGACATATTTATAGGTAGAGGGAGCTAGGAGAGTCCAAATGAGGTGCGGTTTTCGGCCACGCGATCGTGATCGAACAACCGAGACGATGGAGCTGAGTTTGGTGGGTTTTGGGCCAAAATGGAGGGGTGTTGGGCTGCACACACACGAGGCCTTTTCGGTCCCTCGGTTAACCGTTGGAGTATCAAACGAAGTCCAAATGACCCGAAACTTGATAGGCGGTCTACTGGCAGTAAACCAAGGCCGCATGGCAAGTCTCGGCCCAATCCGGAAATGGTTAATCCCCACACACGAAAGAAAGCTAGGAATGGCCACCGGAGGAGAACGAAGCGCCGGAATGCAAAACGGACAACGGGGACAATGCTCGAATGCATGCGATGAACATGTATGCGAATGCAATGCACGTGATGACATGATATGCAATGCATGACACGCAAGCAATGACAAGGCAACGACGGTGAATAACTGGACGACAACTGGCACATCGGTCTCGGAGCGTTACACTAGATCTTGGAGTTCTTGGAGTTCTTGGTGTTCTCCTTCTTGTTCTTCCTCTCATTTTCCTCCCTAGCATTAGTTGCTTCGGTGGGATTTGAGAAAGAAGGACTTGGGCACTCCGTGTGCCCTTGCCATTGCATTTGGTGCATCGGTTTGAGTTCTCCATGGTGCTACGTGGAAGTGAAGTTTGAGAAGCTTATTACTCTTGGGTGTTTGGGCACCCTAGAGCTTGTTTCTCTTGGGTGCCTTGGTACCCTAGACGGTTGGTGTTGTTCGGAGCTCAATCATTGTGGTGTAAAACTTCGGGCAAGCGTCGGGGTCTCCAATTAGGTTGTGGAGATCGCCCCGAGCAATTTGACGGGTACCGGTGACCGCCCCCAAGGGTTACCAAAGTGTACTGGTTCGGTGACCGCCCCCAAGGGTTGCCATTTGTACGGGTTCGGTGACCGCTCTCAAGGGTCCCTTAGTGGAATCACAGCATCTTGCATTGTGCGAGGGCGTGAGGAGATTACGGTGGCCCTAGTGGCTTCTTGGGGAGCATTGTGCCTCCACACCGCTCCAAACGGAGATTAGCATCTGCAAGGGTGTGAACTTCGGGATACATCGTCGTCTCCGCGTGCCTCGGTTATCTCTTACCCGAGCCCCCTTTACTTATGCACTTTACTTTGTGATAGCCATATTGTTTCTTGTCATATATCTTGCTATCACATAGCTTCTTATCTTGCTTAGCATAATTTGTTGGTGCACATAGGTGATCCTAGTTGTTTTAGGTTTTGTGCTTGACAAATTAACCACTAGGTTTATTCCGCATTTGTTAAAGCCTAAACCGTAATTATTTTAAAACGCCTATTCACCCCCCCCCCCCTCTAGGCGGCATCGACGATCTTTCAGAAACATTGACCTCTTTACTATTGCACAATGCATGGGGGAAACATGTCCTTCGTGGACGCTTTCTCATGGCAGCCTAGTGTGCCCACCAACTGTGTGCAGTGATGTGTTCTTGCTTGCCGAGAATTTTACAAAGCACGAGCACTTATGTCTTAAGTAACAAGTTATCAATACCTACCATTGCTCGCGGTTGCTAATATTAAAGAGAAAAGAGGAGCTTTAATTTTCAGAATTCTTTTTGTGTGTTTAGGGGTTCTAGGCCATAGATGGTTCCTCTCATCGGCTTAAGAGAGGAACCATCTATGGCCTAGCACTATGATGATCATTGAGTGGCCTCTTTGGTTAGTTGAGAAGGTTGAGATGAACTTTCTTTTTGTGTGTGTGTGGGGGGGGGGGGGGGGAGGGGGCTTCTAAAGCAGCCAATGGCGGGAGGTGTCTTTTGCGTTCGACCAATGTATGTCGGGCAAAGGAGTTAAGCGGGCTTGAAATTCCTTCTACCAGAGCCCGAAGCAATGTCTGAAGCTTCATAGGTGGTGTCAATACTAGATGCAACCTAACAAGCCGAGGCATGGGACCGCCCTCCCTGTCGATGATGCAACTCAAAGCATCTTAAACACTTACACGAACATGGGCGATGGCATGACTACAAAACTTTGGTGTGATCGGTGGCTCTTGGAGATGCCTTTTGCAATTGTCATGCCAAACCTACTAAAAGGAATATCTCGGGGGGCTGATGCTCTTAATGATGATGCCTGGATGAAGTTCATGAAAAATGATCTCCCTCGGACTTCCCTTCATGAACTTACCATGATATCAAAAAGGTTGTCCCACAGTCTTCTACTTGGAACAAATGATACATTAACTTGGTGGTGGACTAAAAACAGGATCTATTCGACAAAATTTGCAAGCCTATTTCAGTTATTTGGCTTGCACTTGATTGATTTCAGCAACCTTATCCAGTACATCTTTTGCTCCGCTTAAATGCAAGATTTTCGCCTGGACAAGGGAAGAGTTTAGCTCCTGACAATCTTGAGGAAAGGGTTTGGCCACGTCGTAGTTGTTGTCAACTTTGTTTCAACAGGATAGAAATGACATGCCATTTACTCACCTCGTGTCAATTTTCTATTGGATTGTGGAAGAGGCTAGGCAGGCACCTAACTTTGCTACCTCATCTCTCATATATTAGTGGAATGTCAGGATAATTCCTTCTCAAAGGTTGCTTCCATGTACCGCAATTCATTGGCCATTCTCATTTGTTGTTCCCTTCTGAAAGAAAAACCGACTGGATTTTCAATGCAAGATGCCAGTTGGTGGATAAGTTGTATCGGTTGATTATTGATGAATCATGCCTCTGGACTAGAACAAGGAGTCTCTCGGTGACTGTTGAGATGGCAAATGCAGAAGACTAGGGTTGAACCTTCTCTAAACCCTGGCAACCGATTGGCTATATGTGTAGTCCTATCTTCGGGGGAAGGAGAGCTGAACATGCATGGACTCCAGGTGCAACCGCTGGGAGATGGTGATTCGGGTTACAACATAGTAATTAGATTAGTGACACATGAGGCATCATGATCATGTGTTCTTTTTGTTGTTTCAACCTTGTTATGGGTTTAATTGATCTTTTCCTCCATTTTGTGATCTTGGGTTATTAAAAAAATGTGATAATAGAATGTTGCATACGTCTATCAATGCAGTGCCGGTGGTTTCTATACTCTTTTCGAAAGAAAAAAAATTCTATTTTTGTGACACGTCAGCACAAATTTTCAAATCATTTCACTATAAAATATGATAGTAAGCATCCCCGCCAGGCCCGGGAAGAAAATAGACCATCAAATATGGCTCGCGAATAGGATCTTGGCCTTATCTTCCAATAATCACAAGATGCTTGGAAATTTGGCGAGGATGCTTGTAAATTTACGTTCCCGCCAGGCATGGAAATTAGGTTCGAATCACTAGATGCTTGACCAGATATAAAGTTAGAGCATATGTCCATCTGCTACCATACCACTACCAGGCACAAATGCTGGCTCCCACCCTCGCCACGACGCCTATAAAACCCTACCTCCCAAGGCCACAGAGGCACACCAGCACAAAGCAACTAGCAATCCAAGCAAGCTAGCCGTAGTAGTCAGAGCAAACAAGCAAGCAGCCATGTCCATCGTCAAGCGTGCTTTGGGCTTCGGCGGCGGCTACGGCCAGAGCAAGCCCGTGATAAGCTACCACACCCACAACTCCGACTCGGTGACCACCGTCGTGACGGAGATCAGCCACATGAGCCTCAACGAGAAGCACGCGGGGTACAAGACGGCCTCCCTCACGGAGCTGTGCAGCGAGGACGCCGAAGTGCAGAAGCACGGCTACGGGCAGCAGGCGTACGGGAGCGACGTCGGAGGCTACGGCGAGCAAAAGGCGTCGTCGTACCAGCATGAGAGCGGCGCCGGAGGGTACAGCGCTCACCACCACGAAAGCTTCGTGCAGAAGCACGGTGGCTACGGTGGGCAGAAGGCGTCGTCGTACCAGCATGGAGGCTACGACGCTGCCAGCCACGACAGCACCGGCGCCACACATGGATACGGTGAGCAGAAGGCTTACCAGCATTATGGGGCTGAGGCCCACCATGACAGCTCGGCGCAGAAGCATGGCTATGGCGAGCAGAAGGTGTACGGTGGTCAGCACCAGGACAGCAAGGTCCAGAAGAGCGGCTACGGCGGCGAGCATACGGCGTACCAGCATGAAGGCAATCTCAAGGGGTACACCGCTCTCCACCAGGACAGCAAGGTCCAGAAGCATGGCTACGGCGAGAAGGCGCACGGCTACGGCGAGCAGAAGGCGTACGTGGACTGCACGGTCCAGAAGCCCGGCTACGGCGAGCACAAGGCGTACGAGCATGGGAGCGCCGCCGCCGCCCTCCACCACGACAGCTACGGCGTCGTGAAGAAGCACGGCTACGGCGGCGAGCAGTACCAGCATGGCGCTGCAGCGGGAGGGTACGACGGCGTCCACCACGACAGCTCGGTGCAGAAGCACGGCTACGGGGAGAAGGCGTACCAGCACGGGAGCGACGCCGGAGGGTACGGCGGTGTCCACCACGGCAGCGCGACGCAGAAGCACGGCTACGGCGCTGGGCAGAAGGCTTACGCGCACGATGCAGATGCCGGAGGGTACGACGCTGCTTTCCACCATGGCGGCGCGAAGCAGACGAAGCACGGCTACGGCGGCGGACAGATGGCTTACCAGCATGGTGCCGACGCCGGAGGGTACACCAGTAACACCACTTTCTACCACGGCGGCGTGGCGCAGAACGCGTCGTACCAGCAAGGGCGCGCCGCCGGTGTCGTCCAGAAGCAGCACGGGGGCTACGGCGGCGTGCAAAATGCGTACCCGCAGCAAGGGTGCGGCGTCGGCGGCGTCGCAGGGTATGATGATCTTGCCCAACGCCGTGAGAGAGAGAAGCAGCGGTTCGACCAGGGGTGTGAGAGCGATGAAGAGAGCGAGGAGGAGAGCGACTGCGAAGAGGAGGAGGTGGGCCTTGCGGCGCCCGGCGGCACGCAGTACTACGCGGCGTACGAGCGCCACCAGCAGCTCGGCGGCGGCGGCTATGGCGGCGGGTGCGCACAGCCCAAGAATCACAGCTACTACTGAGCTCCTGCGCCGTGCGGTCGTGCGTGCCCACGTGCGACTGCCAGCGTTATACAATCCTACCTACGGTGACACTTATCTGCTCACATGCTCCTGCATTGCAAAAGTGTCTAAATAAGATGTACATGTAACTCATATTCTGCATCCACCATAAGTGGCATCGGTACAATAATTTACCGCACACAAGTTTGATTATTAGCATGCGCCTCACTCTGCAACATGCTCTTGATGGTCGTCGTGGTAAGTGGTAACCCATGTATAGATCTGGCCCTGGACGGGACGTGTGGTTACTGGGTACCCTATATGGAAAAATAAATTAGCAATACAACAAAAAGCAAAAAAAAACTGAAAATATATTTAAAATAAACTTGATCTTTTATTATACTTGTGAGAAAAATCTCAAAAAAATAAAATCACTCTTTGACTTTTAAAAAAAAAGAAGACAAATTTTCGGTCAAAATAGTGTGGTAGTGACCTATAATAGCAAATAAATTTTGCCTTTTTTGCCCTGAATTCGATGTTGGTTTTTTTCGTGAAAATTTATATACTAGTGCAAAACAAAGTCAAGTTTAATCTAAAAATATTTTTGAACTATTTTTACCTTTTGTTTAATTATTAAAAAAATCCTCATATAGGGTGTATATACAACAAGGAACCAAAGTGTATTTCCCTCAGGAGCTTCCGCTATACTAGTAGGCAGCTGCTATTCGTGAACAATACTGAGCACGTCAGGGCATCTCCAACTGCAACCAGCAAATTTCCTCCCACATTTGTCCGCGGAATGGTCAATAAGGGCATCTTCAACTGCAACCGGCAAATTTTCTCCGGCATCCGTCCGTGGACATGGATGCGGGAGGTCGTCATCCAACGCTGCCCACATACATCGGGCCAACAATTCAAACTAATCGAAAGAAATTCATTCAAACATGACTGGATTTCATATAAACATGACGGATTTCATTACATTTATATCAATTACGGTGCTAGTCCGACTATGGAGTTATAATTAATACGTAATCTAAATGGTCGTCGGCGTCCGTTCCCCGTGTCAGGCCATGAGCCTCGAGAACCGAAACTTCTCCTTGTCCAGCTCCACCTCGGCGCTTTCCAGCTCCGCTTCCATAACCTCCGCCTCCGGAGACCCGAGAAGTGAAGTTGTCCGCCTCCACGTCGCTGCCAAGCGGCTAATCGGCCGTCGATGTTGAGCCCACCAAGCTTGGTGTCAAAGCGAGGGGAGGAGCGGTGGTTTTCCTGGGATCCAAGCGGCAACTAACCATGCACTACTCTTCTTCGCTGCTGGCGGCACCTGTGGATGTGCCTGCTTCGTGGTCGTGGCGGCTGGGCATGGCCTCGGCGATGTCCTCCTCCCCGTCGGTCTCATCGAACACCGCCTCGCCCGCCTCATCGCACTCCTTGTAGGCGGCCACCACCTACGCCATCCGTTGGCGGTACCACTAGCGGGCGAGATAGATCTCGCGGGCAGAGCGGTAGACTCGAGCAACGCCTCTTGCTCCACCAGGTATGCGTCCGGTGCGACCGCCCTACCATTGGCGAGTTGTTCCTGCACTTGCAGGTGCTCCTGGAGGAGGTGGTGGTTGTACGCGGGGTCGGCCTGCGCCTCCCGGAACTGCTCCTCCTGCACCCTGTCCATGTAACGGGCACGGGCCTCGCTGATGGTCATGGTGCAATGCACGGGCGAGGGTGGCGCGAAGGAGGAGGAGGGTGCCGCGGACCTGGAGGGTGGCGTCGGCACGTCGTCGACCGCGTCCTCCATTGGGACGTCGTCCTCCTCCGGCTACCTGTCGGCCAGCTAGCCGATAGCAATGGCGGCCATCTCCTTCTTCTAGTCCGGCGTCAGCCCGTCCTAGAGAGTTTTGGTGAGGGGAGGAATCCATGGTGGGAGTGATACAGGGAGGAATCGGAGGCGGATGACGACGGCTATGGTCGGGGCAGCGGTTTATATAGCAATGATGGGAGATAGAGGGACGGGTGGTGGCGCTGGAGTAGCTGCCTCGGTAACCATGTGTCATTAACGTGGGCGGAAGACGGAAGGACGAGCGGCCGTCATGTCCTTTGAACACAGAGCAGTCGCCTGCACCGAAAAGCGGCGCGGGCGACGCTCTCTCAACCTGCACGCCGCTTCAATGCCGGCGCCAGTGAGCGGTCGCATCCGCTCTGGCCGGACATGAAAGTGGGCGTTAACGCTCGGGAGCGGCGCTGACCGTTTCAGACGAAAAGCGTGTGCGAGGGAGAGGAGGAGTTTTGGGTGGGCTAAGACAGTCAGAAGCGGGCATGGCAGTGGCATGAACTTCCATAAAGCCCCCACATTTGTCTTCTATTTACGGGAGAAATATGCCTGGACCGTGATGCGGACCGATACAAAATCACGTTATATGGCTTCGGCGGTCCAGATAACACGGTCCAACGGATGCGGGAGATTTAAGGATGAGCGTTGGAGACGCCTTAGGCCAGGTTTCCTGGATAGAAACATAACATAACATGGTTCTTGTGCACTTCTCGCCTAAACCGATGTTGGATTTGGCGGCGTGATCCCTTGATCTAAATAATACACCGTCCTCTTACCTGTGGCGCGCCGCCAAACAAGTGTGATAATAACAGTGTGTAAATCCACATGCATAAATGAATTGTGTCGTGGCATGAAGTTCATAATTCAGTTACATGGAAATTCATGTACATGGATATAGCTGAGCACAAAGCTAACACAGAGTGCCTGTTACCATAGCAGATTTAGGACGAGTTATCTTACCCTCTTGTTTAGGGTTTCTCTACTCCGGCGGCGCCGCCGTCGTTGAGTTTTCTGTTGGAAATATGCCCTAGAGGCAATAATAAAATGGTTATTATTATATTTCCTTGTTCATGATAATTGTCTATTGTTCATGCTATAATTGTGTTATCCGGAAATCGTAATACATGTGTGAATACATAGACCACAACATGTCCCTAGTGAGCCTCTAGTTGACTAGCTCGTTGATCAATAGATGGTTACGGTTTCCTGACCATGGACATTGGATGCCATTGATAACGGGATCACATCATTGGAAGAATGATGTGATGGACAAGACCCAATCCTAAGCATAGCACAAGATCGTGTAGTTCGTTTGCTAAAGCTTTTCTAATGTCAAGTATCTTTTCCTTAGACCATGAGATTGTGCAAATCCCGGATACCGTAGGAATGCTTTGGGTGTGCTAAACGTCACAACGTAACTGGGTGGCTATAAAGGTGCGCTACGAGTATCTCCAAAAGTATCTGTTGGGTTGGCATGAATCGAGACTAGGATTTGTCATTCCGTATGACGGAGAGGTATCTCAGGGCCCACTCGATAAGACATCATCGTAATGAGCTCAATGTGGCTAAGGGGTTGGTCACGGGATGATGTGTTACGGAACGAGTAAATAGACTTGCCGTAACGAGATTGAACAAGGTATCCATATACCGACGATCGAATCTCGGGCAAGTGCTATACTGGTAGACAAAGGGAATTGTATACGGGATTGATTGAATCCTCGGCATCGTGGTTCATCCGATGAGATCATCATGGAACATGTGGGAGCAAACATGGGTATGCAGATCCCGTTGTTGGTTATTGGCTAGAGAGATGTCTCGGTCATGTCTGCATGATTCCCGAACCCGTAGGGTCTACACACTTAAGGTTCGATGACGCTAGGGTTATAGGGAAAGTTTGTACGTGGTTAGCGAATGTTGTTCGGAGTTCCGGATGAGATCATGGATGTAACGAGGAGTTCCAGAATGGTCCGGAGACAAAGATTTATATATGGGAAGTCCTTATTCGGTCGCCGGAAGTGTTCGGGGGTTTGTCGGTATTGTACCGGGACCACCGAAAGGGTTCCGAGGGTCCACCTGCCCCGGAGGGCCCTATGGGCTGAATATGGAGGGGGAACCAGCCCCTAGGTGGGCTGGGCACAAAACCCCCTACGGCCCATGTGCCTAGGGTTTGGGGGAACTCTAAAGGGGGCGCCCCCCCTTGGCTTGGGGGGCAAGCCCCCCCCCTTGCCCCCCCTCTAGATCCATCTGGAGGGGGCCGACCCCCCTCTCCCTTGCCCCTATAAATAGAGGGGAGGTGGGAGGGCAGCAACACCACATCCAAGGCGCAGCCCTCCCCCTCTGAGGGAGTCCTGGATTAGGGGGTGTTCGGGTAGCCGGACTATATCTTCAACCGGACTCCAGGACTATGAAGATACGAGATTGAAGACTTCATCCCGTGTCCGGATGGGACTTTCCTTGGCGTGGAAGGCAAGCTTGGCGATGCGGATATTCAAGATCTCCTACCCTTGTAACCGACTCTGTGTAACCCTAACCCTATCCGGTGTCTATATAAACCGGAGGGTTCTAGTCCGTAGGACATCACAATCAACTTCATAGACAACAATCATACCATAGGCTAGCTTCTAGGGTTTAGCCTCCTTGATCTCGTGGTAGATCTACTCTTGTACTACCCATATCATCAATATTAATCAAGCAGGACGTAGGGTTTTACCTCCATCAAGAGGGCCCGAACCTGGGTAAAACATCGTGTTCCCTGCCTCCTATTACCATCCGGCCTAGACGCACAGTTCGGGACCCCCTACCCGAGATCCGCCGGTTTTGACACCGATATTGGTGCTTTCATTGAGAGTTCCTCTGTGTCGTCGCCTTTAGGCCCGATGGCTTCTTTGATCATCAACAACGATGCGGTCCAGGGTGAGACTTTTCTCCCCGGACAGATCTTCGTCTTCAGCGGCTTCGCTCTGCGGGCCAATTCGCTTGGCCACCTGGAGCAGATCGAAAGCTACGCCCCTGCAATCAAGTCAGGTTTGGAAGCTTAAACTACACGGCTGACATCCGCGGAGACTTGATCTTCGACGGGTTCGAGCCACGGCCAAGCGCGCCGCACTATCTCGAGGGGCATGATCTAGCTCTGCCTCCGGACAGTGCCCTGGAGGCCGCACACGCATCGGTTCCGACCCCTAACTCGGAGCCTATTGCGCCAATCGAGGACGAGAGATTGGACATCACCTCGGGGGCTGCGATCTCAAAGGTGATCGAGCCGAACGCTAGCCCCGCACTCTGCATGACCCGTGACTCCGAGGATTCGGACTCCTCCCCGGACTCCGAACCCCCTGCGCCCCTGCCGATCGAATCCGATTGGGCGCCGATAATGGAGTTCACCGCCGCGGACATCTTTCAGCACTCGCCTTTTGGCGTCATCCTGAATTCTCTTAAGTCTTTCTCTTTATCAGGAGAGCCCTGGCCGGATTACGGTCAGCGAGGATGGGATACGGACGATGGAGAAATTCAAAGCTCACCCACCACCCACTTTGTAGCCACTGTCGACGATTTAACCGACATGCTTGACTTCGGCTCCGAAGACATCGACGGTATGGACGATGATGTAGGAGACGAACAGGAACCAGCACCTGTAGGGCGCTGGAAGGCCACCTCGTCATATGACATATATATGGTGGATACTCCAAAAGATGGAGATGGCGATGGAACAGTGGGGGATGGCACCCCCAAGAAACAGCCAAAGCGCCGGCGTCAGCGGCTCCGCTCTAAATCCCGCCAAAGCAAAAACGGTGATTCCGACACGGGAGATAATACTACCCCGGATAGCGCCGAAGAACACCCACCTTAGCAAGATTCGGCACAGGAAGATGGAGAAGCCAGCCCTCATGAGAAAGCGGCAGACCGAGAGGTCGAGGATGATAACTATATGCCTCCCTCCGAAGACGAGGCAAGCCTCGATGACGACGAATTCGTCATACAATCAGACCCCCCCCCGAACAAGAGCGTTTTAAACGTAGGCTTTTAGCCATGGCAAGCAGCCTCAAGAAAAAGCAGCAACAGCTTAGAGCTGCCCAAGATTTGCTAGCTGACAGATGGACTGAAGTCCTTGCGGTCGAAGAGTATGAACTCGAACGCCCCTCCAAGAGTTACCCAAAGCGCAGGCCGCTACCCCGATCAGAGGAGGAAGCACCTACATCACCAGCGCATGACATGGCAGACCGGCCACCTCGCGGCCGCGACAGAGAGGCCTCTCGGCCCTCCACCCAAGCCATGCCCCGACGCCGCTCAACTAAGGCACGGGAAAATGCGCCAGACCTGCGAGACGTACTGGAGGATAAGGCAAGACAAACAAGATCGATCTACGGATCGCGGAGGCGCCCTACGGCACGTGACGATGATCTTCACTCTGGATACAACAAATCCGGCCGGGCCGAATACAACAGACATAGCTCTTCCGAGCTGCGTCGTGATATAGCCCAGTACAGAGGCGCCGCACACCCGCTATGCTTCACGAATGAAGTAATGGATCATAAAATCCCAGAGGGTTTCAAACCCGTAAACATCGAATCATATGATGGCACAACAGATCCGGCGGTATGGATCGAGGATTATCTCCTCCACATCCACATGGCACGCGGCGATGATCTACACGCCATCAAATACCTCCCGCTCAAACTTAAAGGACCGGCCCGGCATTGGCTTAACAGCTTGCCAGCAGACACAATCGGTTCTTGGGAGGACCTGGAAGCCGCATTCCTCGACAACTTCCAGGGCACTTACGTGCGACCACCGGATACCGACGACTTAAGCCACATAATTCAGCAGCCAGAGGAATCGGCCAGACAATTCTGGACACGGTTCCTAACAAAGAAAAACCAGATAGTTGACTATCCGGACGCAGAGGCCCTCGCAGCCTTCAAGCATAACATCCGCAACGAGTGGCTTGCCCGGCACCTGGGACAGGAAAAGCTGAAATCTATGGCAGCCCTCACGACACTCATGACCCGCTTTTGCGCGGAAGAAGACAGCTGGCTGGCTCGTAGTAACAACTTATCAAAGAACCCTGGTAATTCGAATAGCAAGGACAAAAGTGGCAGGTCACATCAGAATAAGCAAAAACACCGCGTTAGCAGCGACAGCAATGAGGACACGGAAGTCAATGCCGGATTCAAAGGCTATAAATCCGGTCAGCGGAAAAAGCCATTCAAAAAGAATACTCAGGGCCCGTCCAGTTTGGACCGAATACTCGACCGCTTGTGCCAGATACATGGCACCCCTGAAAGGCCAGCCAATCACACTAACAGAGATTGTTGGGTGTTCAAGCAGTTAAGCAAGTTAAGAGCCGAAAACAAAGACAAGGGGCTGCACAGCGACGACGAGGAGGAGCCCAAGCCGCCGAACAACAATGGACAGAAGGGCTTTCCCCCGCAAGTGCGGACGGTGAACATGATATACGCAACCCACATTCCCAAGAGGGAGCGGAAGCGTGCGCTACAGGACGTATACGCGATGGAGCCAGTCGCCCCAAAGTTCAACCCATGGTCCTCCTGCCCGATCACTTTTGATCGAAGGGACCATCCCACTAGCATCCATCATGGCGGCTTCGCCGCATTGGTTCTCGACCCAATCATCGACGGATTTCATCTCACAAGAGTCCTCATGGACGGCGGCAGTATCCTGAACCTGCTTTATCAGGATACAATGCGGAAAATGGGCATAGATCCCTCAAGGATTAAGCCCACAAAACGACCTTTAAAGGCGTTATACCAGGTGTAGAAGCCAACTGTACAGGCTCAGTAACACTTGACGTGGTCTTCGGATCCCCGGACAATTTACGAAGCGAAGAGTTAATCTTCGATATAGTACCGTTTCGCAGTGGCTATCACGCCCTGCTCGGACGAACCGCATTCGCAAAGTTCAATGCGGTGCCGCACTACGCATATCTCAAGCTCAATATGCCAGGCCCTCGAGGAATAATCACGGTCAACAGAAACACCGAACGCTCCCTCTGTACGGAGGAGCACAAGGCGGCTCTTGCAGCAGAAGTACAAAGTAGCCTTCTTAGGCAATTCTCCAGTCCGACCGTTAAAAAGCCAGACACTGCCAAGCGCGCCCGGAGTAACCCACAGCAGGACCGCCTGGCACACTATGAGCAAGCGTAGCAATGCGACCCCAACCACAGCCCTCACGTACATAACTACGCCCTTCAAATACCATGGGCACAGGGGAAGGGGCACAATAACGGCACACCCAAAATACGGCTTAAAACGTACTAGGGGCTGCCGGATTCTTTTTTTTTATTTTTTCTTACTTTCAGGACTCCATACTTTGGACGACCTCGGCAATTCGACTGCCGCACAAACGATGCAAGATCCAGGGAGGCAAACAAGCCATGCCGCATTATGGAACTCCCAGGTGGTCTCTGTTACGAGCGGTATACCTGTTTTAAATACAATTCCGCGGCCTGGCCCTGGTCAGGACATACTAAATAGTCCAATATCTTTTGCTTACCGCACTATTTGTATCGTTCGGCTTTGATAAATAGCCTCTCTATAAACAATGCATAGCTTTCTGTCTATTTTTTGCATTATCTTCTTTTCATATATATGTTTATGACATGTTGCACCCGTACACTGTGGTACAGCAAAATACACCAGGGGCTTTAGTACCCATAAATATGGCATGAGAAGTCCGTACACTTTCACAAGTGCGGCACCCCGAACTTATAGCACTATATGCATCAGCTCCGAATCATGATTTGGGTCAATAGTTGGGTTTGCCCGGCTCCTATGTTTTGGTGCCTTACGTTCAGCTATATCGGATAAGGTAGCACTAGGAGAACCACTGCGATTGTGCCCCGGTTGAGCTGGGTTAAGCACCTCAGTGGAGAAAGCTAGAACTGACTGTCATGATGAGGCACGAGAACGGTCGCTGTTCGAGAGGTTTTTCGAGTCCCTAAAGGCTTATGCCGCTTCGAGCGAGGAGCTGGCTTTGTCCGGCCAAGGCGTGGATAGTGCCCCGAACTCGGTCTTCCGAACTAGGGGCTTCGCCGAAATTTAAAATTATAGAGTTCTATGGCTAAGTGAGAGTGTTCAAGTATTATAGTCCGATTGCCTGGTTCGTTGTGCTGAGTGCCTCCCTCGAAGGACCCAACTATGGGAAAAAGAGCGCTCAGGTTTATCCCGAACACCCCAGCACTAGTGGTATGGGGGCAGAAGCCGACGACTGGCCATCTCTCAAATTTTTGATAAACGGCCGCACAGAAAGTAATATTTTAAATTCAACAAGCATTGCTTAGCGCATATGAACAAGTTTTCAGCGCACAGGATAAACACGAGCGAGTTCATTCAAAAATTACATCCTTGGTACATTCATCCGCCACAAGGCGGGCACCCGCAAGAACATCCTTATAGTAGTTCTCGGGCTTGCGATGCTCCTTCCCCGGCGGCGGCCCGTCCCTCACAAGCTTCTCACCGTCCAGCTTACCCGAGTGCACCTTTGTACGGGCAAGGGCCCTACGGGCACCTTCGATGCAGACGGAGCGCTTGATGACCTCGAGCCTTGGACAAGCCTCCACCAGTCGCCGCACCAGCCCGAAGTAGCTCCCAGGCAGGACCTCTCCGGGCCACAGCCGAACTATGAAGCCCTTCATGGCCTGTTCGGCCGCCTTGTGGAGCTCGACCAGCTGTTTCAGCTGGTCGCTCAAGGGCACAGGGTGTCCGGCCTCAGCATACTGAGACCAGAAGACCTTCTCCGTCAAGCTGCCCTCTTCGGCTCGGTAGAATGCGGCAGCATCGGATATGCTGCGGGGAAGATCTGCGAATGCCCCTGGAGAGCTCTGGATTCGGGTAAGTAACAAGTACTTTACTTTTATACTTCTGCTTTGCATAAAGAATGCCTTACCCGTCGCTATCTTTTTCATCTCCTCCAACTCTTGGAGGGCCTTTTGGGCTTCGGCCTTGGCGGACTTGGCAGTCTCAAGGGCCGCCGCGAGCTTGGACGCTTGCGTCTTGGACTCAAGCTCCAAACTCTCATGTTTTTTCTTGAGAGCCTGAAGCTCCTGCTGCACCTCGCCGACCTGGGCCTCAAGTTTCTCTCGCTCGGTGCACTCTGCAGCCGTTTTCTTTTCGGCCTTGGACAGCGCCTACTTGAGGGTCGCCACCTCAGTCGTGGCCCCTACAATAAGCAGTGCAATCCTGTTATTTTTTGCAATCACGTCTTTTTATAGGCACTTTTTCTGTAAGGTATTTCTTACCTTCTTTCTCCTCGAGCTGCCGTTTGGCAAGGCCAAGCTCTTGCTCGGTCCGCTCGAGGCCCTGTTTCAGGGCACCCACCTCCGCAGTCAGTGCGGCGATGGCTAGCAGCGAAGCCTGCATACGCATATTGACTCTTTGTTGTTAGACTCCTGCGAAATTTAATAGATCCTCTATTCGGCTTTTCTTTCCGAATGCCAAACAGAGCATCAGGGGCTACTGTCTATGCGGTTATATTTTTACATATTTTTACTTACCTCGAAGCCTATTAGAAGGCTAGCGCAAGCTTCAGTCAGTCCGCTCTTGGCGGACTGAACCTTCTGGATCACCGTACTCATAATAGTACGGTGCTCCTCGTCGATGGAGGCGCCATCAAGCACCTCCAGCAGATTGTCCGACACCTCTGGTTGGACGGAGGCTGCCGGCTCAGAAGGCTTACTCCTCTTGGAGGAGTTCGCCTACCGCGGTCCGGAACTGTTGTAGATTCCGGTGCGGTGTCCGGCTCAAAGCCGGACTTGGAGCCCTGGGGGGTCTTGTCCCCTTTACTCCTGGGGTCCGGGAAGTCGCCTTGCGGCTCCTCCAGGACCACCTCCTCCTGCCCCGGAGCTCGTCGCGACGCCACTTCGGAGTCGTCCGCGGTGCGGGGGGAGACAACGGGCGGAACTGAGTTCACGTCCAATGAATTCAGGGAGCCGCTCGACGACTCGTCGAGTCCGGCCCGGGGCGGGCTGCATAATTATATTCGACATTAGGGAAAGCTGTGCAACAAAGGAACGTCATGAGTTACTCTGATATCCGAACTTAAGATTTCGCTGGACGCTTGTGAAGGAAATATGCCCTAGAGGCAATAATAAAGATATTATTTATTTCCTTATATCATGATAAATGTTTATTATTCATGCTAGAATTGTATTAACCGGAAACATGATACATGTGTGAATACATAGACAAACAGAGTGTCACTAGTATGCCTCTACTTGACTAGCTCGTTAATCAAAGATGGTTATGTTTCCTAACCATGGACAAAGAGTTGTCATTTGATTAACGGGATCACATCATTAGTTGAATGATCTGATTGACATGACCCATTCCACTAGCTTAGTACACGATCGTTTAGTATGTTGCTATTGCTTTCTTCATGACTTATACATGTTCCTATGACTATGAGATTATGTAACTCCCGTGTGCCGGAGGAACACTTTGTGTGCTACCAAATGTCACAACATAACTGGGTAATTATAAAGGTGCTCTACAGGTGTCTCCAAAGGTACATGTTGGGTTGACGTATTTCGAGATTAGGATTTGTCACTCTGATCGTCGGAGAGGTATCTCTGGGCCCTCTCGGTAATGCACATCACTTAAGCCTTGCAAGCATTGCAACTAATGAGTTAGTTGCGGGATGATGTATTATAGGAAACGAGTAAAGAGACTTGCCGGTAATGAGATTGAACTAGGTATTGGATACCGACGATCGAATCTCGGGCAAGTAACATGCCGATGACAAAGGGAACACCATATGTTGTCATGCGGTCTGACCGATAAAGATCTTCGTAGAATATGTAGGAGCCAATATGGGCATCCAGGTCCCGCTATTGGTTATTGACCAGAGACGTGTCTCGGTCATGTCTACATTGTTCTCGAACTGTAGGGTCCGCACGCTTAAAGTTACAATGACAGTTATTATGAGTTTATACATTTTGATCTACCGAAGGTAGTTCGGAGTCCCGGATGTGATCACGGACATGACGAGGAGTCTCGAAATGGTCGAGACATAAAGATCGATATATTGGAAGCCTATATTTGGACATCGGAATCGTTCCGGGTGAAATCGGCATTTTACAGGAGTACCGAGGGGTTACCGGAACCCCCCGAGGGGGTAATGGGCCTTCATGGGCCATAAGGGAGAAGAGAGGGGCCGGCCAGGGCAGGCCGCGCGCCCCCTCCCCCTAGTTCGAATAGGACAAGGAAGGGGGGGGGGGCGCCCCCCTTTCCTCTTCTCCTTCCCCCTTTCCTTCTCCAACAAGGCAAGAGAGGGGGGAGTCCTACTCCCAGTGGGAGTAGGACTCCTCCAGGCGCACCCCTTGGGGCCGGCCGCACCTCCCCCTCCCTCCTTTATATACGGGGGCAAGGGGGCACCCTAGAACACACAAGTTGATCATCGTGATCGTTCCTTAGCCGTGTGCGGTGCCCCCTTCCACCATATTCCACCTCGGTCATATTGTTGTAGTGCTTAGGCGAAGCCCTGCGACGGTAGAACATCAAGATCGTCACCACGCCATTGTGCTGACGGGACTCATCCCCGAAGCTTTGCTGGATCGGAGCCCGGGGAGCGTCATCGAGCTGTACGTGTGCTAAGAACTCGGAGGTGCCGGAGTAACGGTGCTTGGATCGGTCGGATCGGGAAGACGTACGACTACTTCCTCTACGTTGCGTCAACACTTCCGCTTAGGTCTACGAGGGTACGTAGACAACACTCTCCCCTCTTGTTGCTACGCATCACCATGATCTTGCGTGTGCGTAGGAAAATTTTGAAATTACTACGTTCCCCAACAGTGGTATCAGAGCCAGGTTTTATGGTTTGATGTTATATGCACGAGTAGAACACAAGTGAGTTGTGGGCGATATAAGTCATACTGCCTACCAGCATGTCATACTTTGGTTCGGCGGTATTGTTGGATGAAGCGGCCCGGACCGACATTACGCGTACGCTTACGCGAGACCGGTTCTCCCGACGTGCTTTGCACATAGGTGGCTTGCGGGTGTCTGTTTCTCCAACTTTAGTTGAACCGAGTGTGGCTACGCTCGGTCCTTGCGAAGGTTAAAACGGAGTCTATTTGACAAACTATCATTGTGGTTTTGATGCGTAGGTAAGATTGGTTCTTGCTTAAGCCCGTAGCAGCCACGTAAAACTTGCAACAAACAAAGTAGAGGACGTCTAACTTGTTTTTGCAGGGCATGTTGTGATGTGATATGGTCAAGTCATGATGCTAAATTTTATTGTATGAGATGATCATGTTTTGTAACTGAGTTATCGGCAACTGGCAGGAGCCATATGGTTGTCGCTTTATTGTATGCAATGCAATCGCCCTGTAATGCTTTACTTTATCACTAAGCGGTAGCGATAGTCGTAGAAGCATAAGATTGGCGAGACGACAATGATGCTATGATGGAGATCAAGGTGTCGCGCCGGTGATGATGGCGATCATGACGGTGCATCGAAGATGGAGATCACAAGCACAAGATGATGATGGCCACATCATATCACTTATATTGATTGCATGTGATGTTTATCTTTTATGCATCTTATCTTGCTTTGATTGACGGTAGCATTATAAGATGATCTCTCACTAAATTATCAAGAAGTGTTCTCCCTGAGTATGCACCGTTGCCAAAGTTCGTCGTGCCCAGACACCACGTGATGATCGGGTGTGATAAGCTCGACGTCCATCTACAACGGGTGCAAGCCAGTTTTGCACACGTAGAATACTCAGGTTAAACTTGATGCGCCTAGCATATGCAGATATGGCCTCGGAACACGGAGACCGAAAGGTCGAGCGTGAGTCGTATAGTAGATATGATCAACATAATGATGTTCACCATTGAAAACTAATCCATTTCACGTGATGATCGGTTATGGCTTAGTTGATTTGGATCACGTGATCACTTAGAGGATTAGAGGGATGTCTATCTAAGTGGGAGTTCTTAAGTAATATGATTAATTGAACTTGAATTTATCATGAACTTAGTACCTGATAGTATCTTGCTTATGTATGTTTGATTGTAGATATATGGCCCGTGTTGTTGTTCCGTTGAATTTTAATGCGTTCCTTGAGAAAGCAAAGTTGAAAGATGATGGTAGCAATTACACGGACTGGGTCCGTAACTTGAGGATTATCCTCATTGCCGCACAGAAGAATTACGTCCTGGAAGCACCGATGGGTGCTAGGCCTGCTGCTGGAGCAACACCAGATGTTATGAACGTCTGGCAGAGCAAAGCTGATGACTACTCGATAGTTCAGTGTGCCATGCTTTACGGCTTAGAATCGGGACTTCAACGACGTTTTGAACGTCATGGAGCATATGAGATGTTCCAGGAGTTGAAGTTAATATTTCAAGCAAATGCCCGGATTGAGAGATATGAAGTCTCCAATAAGTTCTATAGCTGCAAGATGGAGGAGAACAATTCTGTCAGTGAGCATATACTTAGAATGTCTGGGTATAATAATCACTTGATTCAGATGGGAGTTAATCTTCCAGATGATTGCATCATTGACAGAATTCTCCAATCACTGCCACCAAGCTACAAGAGCTTCGTGATGAACTATAATATGCAAGGGATGAATAAAACTATTCCTGAGCTCTTCGCAATGCTGAAAGCTGCGGAGGTAGAAATAAAAAAGGAGCATCAAGTGTTGATGGTCAACAAGACCACTAGTTTCAAGAAAAGGGGCAAAGGGAAGAAGAAGGGGAACTTCAAGAAGAACAGCAAGCAAGTTGCTGCTCAAGAGAAGAAACCCAAGTCTGGACCTAAGCCTGAAACTGAGTGCTTCTACTGCAAGCAGACTGGTCACTGGAAGCAGAACTGCCCCAAGTATTTGGCGGATAAGAAGGATGGCAAGGTGAACAAAGGTATATGTGATATACATGTTATTGATGTGTACCTTACTAGAGCTCGCAGTAGCACCTGGGTATTTGATACTGGTTCTGTTGCTAATATTTGCAACTCGAAACAGGGACTACGGATTAAGCGAACACTAGCAAAGGACGAGGTGACGATGCGCGTGGGAAATGGTTCCAAAGTCGATGTGATCGCGGTCGGCACACTACCTCTACATCTACCGTCGGGATTAGTATTAGACCTAAATAATTGTTATTTGGTGCCAACGTTGAGCATGAACATTATATCTGGATCTTGTTTGATGCGAGACGGTTATTCATTTAAATCAGAGAATAATGGTTGTTCTATTTATATGAGTAATATCTTTTATGGTCATGCACCCTTGAAGAGTGGTCTATTTCTGATGAATCTCGATAGTAGTAACACACATATTCATAATGTTGAAACCAAAAGATGCAGAGTTGATAATGATAGTGCAACTTATTTGTGGCACTGCCGTTTAGGTCATATCGGTGTAAAGCGCATGAAGAAACTCCATACTGATGGACTTTTGGAACCACTTGATTATGAATCACTTGGTACTTGCGAACCGTGCCTCATGGGCAAGATGACTAAAACACCGTTCTCCGGTACTATGGAGAGACCAACAGATTTGTTGGAAATCATACATACAGATGTATGTGGTCCGTTGAATATTGAGGCTCGTGGCGGATATCGTTATTTTCTCACCTTCACAGATGACTTAAGCAGATATGGGTATATCTACGTAATGAAACATAAGTCTGAAACATTTGAAAAGTTCAAAGAATTTCAGAGTGAAGTTGAAAATCATCGTAACAAGAAAATAAAGTTTCTACGATCTGATCGTGGAGGAGAATATTTGAGTTACGAGTTTGGTGTACATTTGAAACAATGCGGAATAGTTTCGCAACTCACGCCACCCGGAACACCATAGCGTAATGGTGTGTCCGAACGTCGTAATCGTACTTTACTAGATATGGTGCGATCTATGATGTCTCTTACTGATTTACCGCTATCGTTTTGGGGTTATGCTTTAGAAATGACCGCATTCACGTTAAATAGGGCACCATCAAAATCCGTTGAGATGACGCCTTCTGAACTATGGTTTGGCAAGAAACCAAAGTTGTCCTTTCTTAAAGTTTGGGGCTGCAATGCTTATGTGAAAAAGCTTCAACCTGATAAGCTCGAACCCAAATCGAAGAAATGTGTCTTCATAGGATACCCAAAGGAGACTGTTGGGTACACCTTCTATCACAGATCCGAAGGCAAGACATTCGTTGCTAAAAATGGATCCTTTCTAGAGAAGGAGTTTCTCTCGAAAGAAGTGAGTGGGAGGAAAGTAGAACTTGATGAGGTAACTGTACCTGCTCCCTTATTGGAAAGTAGTTCATCACAGAAATCGGTTTCTGCGACACCTACACCAATTCGTGAGGAATTTAATGATGATGATCATGAAATTTCAGATCAAGTTACTACTGAGCCTCGTAGGTCAACCAGGGTAAGATCCGCACCAGAGTGGTACGGTAATCCTGTTTTGGAAATCATGCTACTAGATCATGATGAACCTACGAACTATGAAGAAGCGACGGTGAGCCCAGATTCCGCGAAATGGCTTGAAGCCATGAAATCTGAGATGGGATCCATGTATGAAAGCAAAGTATGGACTTTGGTTGACTTGCCCGATGATCGGCAAGCAATTGAGAATAAATGGATCTTCAAGAAGAAGACTGACGCTGATGATAATATTACTGTCTACAAAGCTCGACTTGTCGCAAAAGGTTTTCGACAAGTTCAAGGGGCTGACTACGATGAGACCTTCTCACCCGTAGCGATGCTTAAGTCTGTCCGAATCATGTTAGCAATTGCCGCATTTTATGATTATGAAATTTGGCAGATGGATGTCAAAACTGCATTCCTGAATGGATTTCTGGAAGAAGAGTTGTATATGATGCAACCAGAAGGTTTTGTCGATCCAAAGGGTGCTAACAAAGTGTGCAAGCTCCAGCGATCCATTTATGGACTGGTGCAAGCCTCTCGGAGTTGGAATAAACGCTTTGATAGTGTGATCAAAGCATTTGGTTTTATACAGACTTTCGGAGAAGCCTGTATTTACAAGAAAGTGAGTGGGAGCTCTGTAGCATTTCTGATATTATATGTGGATGACATATTACTGATTGGAAATTATATAGAATTTCTAGATAGCATAAAGGGATACATGAATAAGAGTTTTTCAATGAAAGACCTCGGTGAAGCTGCTTACATATTAGGAACAAAGATCTATAGAGATAGATCAAGACGCTTAATTGGACTTTCACAAAGCACATACCTTGACAAAATTTTGAAGAAGTTCAAAATGGATCAAGCAAAGAAAGGGTTCTTGCCTGTGTTACAAGGTGTGAAGTTGAGTCAGACTCAATGCCCGACCACTGCAGAAGATAGAGAGAAAATGAAAGATGTTCCGTATGCTTCAGCCATAGGCTCTATCATGTATGCAATGCTTTGTACTATACCTGATGTGTGCCTTGCTATAAGTTTAGCAGGAAGGTACCAAAGTAATCCAGGAGTGGATCACTGGACAGCGGTCAAGCACATCTTGAAATACCTGAAAAGGACTAAGGATATGTTTCTCGTATATGGAGGTGACAAAGAGCTCATCGTAAATGGTTATGTTGATGCAAGCTTTGACACTGATCCGGACGATTCTAAATCGCAAACCGGATATGTATTTACATTAAACGGTGGAGCTGTCAGTTGGTGCAGTTCTAAACAAAGCGTCCTGGCGGGATCTACATGTGAAGCGGAGTACATAGCTGCTTCGGAAGCAGTAAACGAAGGAGTCTGGATGAAGGAGTTCATATCCGATCTAGGTGTCATACCTAGTGCATCGGGTCCAATGAAAATCTTTTGTGACAATACTGGTGCAATTGCCTTGGCAAAGGAATCCAGATTTCACAAGAGGACCAAACACATCAAGAGACGCTTCAATTCCATCCGGGATCTAGTCCAGGTGGGAGACATAGAGATTTGCAAGATACATACGGATCTGAATGTGGCAGACCCGTTGACTAAGCCTCTTCCACGAGCAAAACATGATCAACACCAAGGCTCCATGGGTGTTAGAATCATTACTATGTAATCTAGATTATTGACTCTAGTGCAAGTGGGAGACTGAAGGAAATATGCCCTAGAGGCAATAATAAAGATATTATTTATTTCCTTATATCATGATAAATGTTTATTATTCATGCTAGAATTGTATTAACTGGAAACATGATACATGTGTGAATACATAGACAAACAGAGTGTCACTAGTATGCCTCTACTTGACTAGCTCGTTAATCAAAGATGGTTATGTTTCCTAACCATGGACAAAGAGTTGTCATTTGATTAACGGGATCACATCATTAGTTGAATGATCTGATTGACATGACCCATTCCACTAGCTTAGCACACGATCGTTTAGTATGTTGCTATTGCTTTCTTCATGACTTATACATGTTCCTATGACTATGAGATTATGTAACTCCCGTGTGCCGGAGGAACACTTTGTGTGCTACCAAACGTCACAACATAACTGGGTGATTATAAAGGTGCTCTACAGGTGTCTCCAAAGGTACATGTTGGGTTGACCTATTTCGAGATTAGGATTTGTCACTCCGATCGTCGGAGAGGTATCTCTGGGCCCTCTCGGTAATGCACATCACTTAAGCCTTGCAAGCATTGCAACTAATGAGTTAGTTGCGGGATGATGTATTACAGGAAACGAGTAAAGAGACTTGTCGGTAACGAGATTGAACTAGGTATTGGATACCGACGATCGAATCTTGGGCAAGTAACATGCCGATGACAAAGGGAACAACGTATGTTGTTATGCGGTCTGACCGATAAAGATCTTCGTAGAATATGTAGGAGCCAATATGGGCATCCAGGTCCCACTATTGGTTATTGACCGGAGACGTGTCTCGGTCATGTCTACATTGTTCTCGAACCGTAGGGTCCGCACGCTTAAAGTTACGATGACAGTTATTACGAGTTTATTCATTTTCATGTACCGAAGGTAGTTCGGAGTCCCGGATGTGATCACGGACATGACGAGGAGTCTCGAAATGGTCGAGACATAAATATCAATATATTGGAAGCCTATATTTGGACATCGGAATCGTTCCGTGTGAAATCGGCATTTTATAGGAGTACCGAGGGGTTACCGGAACCCCCCGGGGGGTTAATGGGTCTTCATGGGCCATAAGGGAGAAGAGAGGGGCCGGCCAGGGCAGGCCGCGCGCCCCCTCCCCCCCTAGTCCGAATAGGACAAGGAAGGGGGGGCAGCGCCCCCCTTTCCTCTTCTCCTTCCCCCTTTCCTTCTCCAACAAGGCAAGAGAGGGGGGGAGTCCTACTCCCAGTGGGAGTAGGACTCCTCCAGGCGCACCCCTTGGGGCCGACCGCACCTCCCCCTCCCTCCTTTCTATACGGGGGCAAGGGGGCACCCTAGAACACACAAGTTGATCATCGTGATCGTTCCTTAGCCGTGTGCGGTGCTCCCTTCCACCATATTCCACCTCGGTCATATTGTTGTAGTGCTTAGGCGAAGCCCTGCGACGGTAGAACATCAAGATCGTCACCACGCCGTTGTGCTGACGGAACTCATCCCCGAAGCTTTGCTGGATCGGAGCCCGGGGAGCGTCATCGAGTTGTACGTGTGCTAAGAACTCGGAGGTGCCGGAGTAACGGTGCTTGGATCGGTCGGATCGGGAAGACGTACGACTACTTCCTCTACGTTGCGTCAATGCTTCCGCTTAGGTCTATGAGGGTACGTAGACAACACTCTCCCCTCTCGTTGCTATGCATCACCATGATCTTGCGTGTGCGTAGGAAAATTTTGAAATTACTACGTTCCCCAACAGCTTGGCCCTATCTGGCCACTCCTCTTCGTCCTCTTCGGCGTCGGGGGAGTAGTCCGGCGGAGGGGTCTTCCTCTCCCTGGACCCTTCGGCCTCCCCCATTGGGGCGGCCTTCCTTTTCTTTCCTTCCCCCGCTCGAGGGGGAGAGGTTTCTTCTTCCTCCTCCTTGTTTTCACGAGAGGAGTGCGTCTCAGACTCGTCGGATGACGAGTCCGACACCGCCATATTACGGGAACTCTTTCGAGTCACTGTGGCCTTCTTCTTCTCGGCCTTCTTCTCCGGCACCACATAAGGCGCCGGAACCAGCAGCTTCTCTAGTAGAGTTGGGGCTGGGTCTTCGGGCAGCGGAGCCGGACAGTTAATCGGTCCGGACATCGCCCGCCAAGACTGTCAAAGCTAAGGGAGTTTAGATCCCGCATAGAGTCAAACTATGAAAAAAGCTTAACATCCTGTAAAAGGTGTAGATGGCTTACCTCGCTAGCGTGACGCTGCGAGCTATATCCGCGGTCCTTGGAAGCGGATGCGGGAGCCTCGGCGCCCTTGAATAGCATCTTCCAGGCGTCTTCGTACGTCGTGTCGAAGAGCCTGCTGAGGGTTTGATGCTGCGCCGGGCTGAACTCCCACAGATTAAAATCCCATTGTTAGCACGGGAGGATCCGGCGGACGAGCATAACCTGGATTACATTAACAAGCTGGATTGGCTTGTTCACCAGGGACTGGATGCATGTTTGCAATCCGGTCACCTCTTTTTCATCACCCCATGACAGGCCCGTCTCTTTCCAGGACATAAGCCGCGTGGGGGGTCCGGATCGGAACTCGGGGGCTGCGGTCCATTTCGGATCGCGCGGCTCGGTGATATAAAACCACCCGGATTGCCATCCCTTTAGGGTCTCCACAAAAGAGCCCTCGAACCATAGGACGTTGGCCATCTTGCCCGCCATGGCACCTCCGCACCCCGCCTGGCTGCCGCGCACCACCTTGGGCTTGATGTTGAAGGACTTGAGCCAGAGGCCGAAATGAGGGCGAACGCGGAGAAAAGCCTCGCACACGACGATAAACGCCGAGATGTTCAGGACGAAGTTCGGTGCCAGATCGTCGAAGTCCAAGCCGTAGTAGAACATGAGCCCCCGGACAAATGGGTGGAGTGGAAAACCCAGTCCGCGGGGGAAGTGGGGAAGGAATACTACCCTCTCATGGGGCCTTGGGGTGGGGAGAAGCTGCCCCTCCTCGGGAAGCCAGTGCGCGATGTCCTTAGACAAGTATCCGGCCTTCCTTAGCTTTTTGACATGGCCCTCCATGACGGAGGAGACCATCCACTTGCCTCCCGCTTAGGACATTGCTGGAGAAGGTTGAGGTGGGAAGTGCGGGCTTGGGCGCTGGAGCTCGAGTGCGCAGGAGATGGATAGGCAAAGGAGGAAGAAGGCGTAGGTAAAAAGGTGGATCCTTATCCCCTTATATGGGCGGATGCGGTTGTGCGACCCCACCAGCCTAGTAAAACTCGCTTGCCTCCCGAGCGCCGTGATGAGTGGCACGGTTGGGTTACCCACGTCTGTATTGATGAGAACCCAGTAAAAGGGGGGTACACGATCTCTGCTTTGACAAGACGTGTGCCAAGGAAACCGCCTCGCAAAACACGCTGAGGTGGAAAAGTGAAAACGATTCGAGTAAAGGACTTGGCCGTAGTGTGATGATGCACTGTGGAATACGTCAGCAGATTTGATTTGTGTTAATATTATTCTCTCTATGGCATTATGTGGAAGCTTATTTTGCAGAGCCGGACACTACTCTTGGTGTTTACAATCTTCTATGAAGGACTTGGAGGAGGAACCCGCCTTGCAATGCCGAAGACAATTTGCGCGCTGGACTCGTCGTCATTGAAGTCTGGTTCAGGGGCTACTGAGGGAGTCCTGGATTAGGGGGTGTTCGGGTAGCCGGACTATACCTTCAACCGGACTCCAGGACTATGAAGATACAAGATTGAAGACTTCGTCCCGTGTCCGGATGGGACTTTCTTTGGCGTGGAAGGCAAGCTTGGCGATGCGGATATTTAAGATCTCCTACCCTTGTAACCGACTCTGTGTAACCCTAACCCTATCCGGTGTCTATATAAACCGGAGGGTTCTAGTCCGTAGGACATCACAATCAACTTCATAGACAACAATCGTACCATAGGCTAGCTTCTAGGGTTTAGCCTCCTTGATCTCGTGGTAGATCTACTCTTGTACTACCCATATCATCAATATTAATCAAGCAGGATGTAGGGTTTTACCTCCATCAAGAGGGCCCGAACCTGGGTAAAACATCGTGTTCCCTGCCTCCTGTTACCATCCGGCCTAGACGCACAGTTCGGGACCCCCTACCCGAGATCCGCCGGTTTTGACACCGACACCCTCCCCAACACTTCCTCCTCCTCCCGCGACGCTTGGCGAAGCCCTGCCGGAGTACCACCCTGCTCCAACACCACCACGCCGTCGTGCTACTGCTGGACAGAGTCTTCCCCAAGCTCTCCCTCTCTCCTTGCTGGATCAAGGCGTGGGAGACGTCATCAGGCTGCACGTGTGTTGAATACGGAGGCGCCGTTGTTCGGCGCTTAGATCGGAATCTACTGCGATCTGAGTCGCTGCGAGTACGACTCCTTCATCCGTGTTCTTGTAACGCTTCCTGATACGTCTCCATCGTATCTATAATTTTTGATTGTTCCATGCCAATATTATTCAACTTTCATATACTTTTTGGCAACTTTTTATATTATTTTTGGGACTAACATATTGATCCAGTGCCCAGTGCCAGTTCATGTCTGTTGCATGTTTTTGGTTTCGTAGAATATCCATATCAAACGGAGTCCAAACGGGATAAAAATGGACGGAGCTTATTTTTCGAAAATATGGAAAATTCGGAAGAAAAATCAACGTGAACTAGTGCCCGAGGTGGTCACAAGGCAGGGGGGCGCCCCCCTTAGGGCGCGCCCCTACCCTCGTGAGCCCACCGTAAGGCGGTTGACGCTCTTCTTTTGCCGCAAGAAAGCTAATATTCGGGAAAAAATCATGGCGAAGGTTTCAGGCCAATCGGAGTTACGGATCTCCATATATATACGAAACGGTGAAACAGAGCCAGAAGAGAACGCGGAAACAGAGAGATAGATCCAATCTCGGAGGGGCTCTCGCCCCTCCGACGCCATGGGAGCCAAGGACCAGAGGGTAAACCCTTCTCCCATCTAGGGAGGAGGTCAAGGAAGAATAAGAAGAAGAAGGGGGGCCCTCTCCCCCTTGCTTCCGGTGGCGCCGGAGCGGTGTCAGGGCCATCGTCATCACCGCCATCTTCACCAACAACTTCACCGCCATCTTCACCAACTCTTCCCCCCTCTATGCAGCGTTGTAACCTCTCTCTTACCCACTGTAATCTCTACTTAAACATGGTGCTCAACGCTATATATTATTTCCCAATGATGTATGGCTATCCTATGATGTTTGAGTAGATCTGTTTTGTCCTAATGGCTATTTGATGATCGTGATTGGTTTGAGTTGTATGTTTTATTATTGGTGCTGTCCTATGGTGCTCTCCGTGTTGCGCAAGCGTGAGGGATTCCCGCTGTAGGGTTTGCAATATGCTTATGATTTGCTTATGGTGGGTGGCATGAGTGACAGAAGCACATACCCGAGTAAGTAGGTTGTTTGCGTATGGGATAAAGGGGACTTGATACTTTAATGCTATGGTTGGGTTTTACTTTAATGAATCTTTAGTAGTTGCGGATGCTTGCTAGAGTTCCAATCATAAGTGCATATGATCCAAGTAGAGAAAGTATGTTAGCTTATGCCTCTCCCTCAAATAAAATTGCAATAATGATTACCGGTCTAGTTATCGATTGCCTAGGGACAAATAACTTTCTCGTGACAACAAGCTCTTTACTAAAACTAATTTAGTTGTGTCTTTATCTAAACAGCCCCTAGTCTTTATTTACTTGCTCTTTACTTTCTTGCAAGATTACCCAAAAACACCTACAAAGTACTTCCAGTTTCATACTTGTTTCCGGTAAAGCGAACGTCAAGCGTGCGTAGAGTTGTATCGGTGGTCGATAGAACTTGAGGGAATATTTGTTCTACCTTTAGCTCCTCGTTGGGTTCGACACTCTTACTTATCGAAAGAGGCTACAATTGATCCCCTATACTTGTGGGTTATCAAGACCTTTTTCCGGCGCCGTTGCCGGGGAGCAATAGCGTGGGGTGAATATTCTCGTGTGTGCTTGTTTGCTTTATCACTAAGTAATTTTTATTTGCTGTTCTTAGTTGTTTCCTATCTTTAGTTATGGGTAGGAAACGCAAAATACCAAAAAAATTAGTTGTACCTACTGAACCAATGGTTGAAGAACGAATCGAAATCTAACACTGCTGAAGCTTATTACTTGGATCATCTTCGATCCCTATGTGCTCGTGCTGAAACCCCAACTAGCTTAGTTGAGGGCAAATATTTAGATGAGCAGGCTTGTTATGTGCGACACCGTATATCTCAAAAAGGGAAACTTTTACATCATCAAATTAATACTATGCAATGCTATGCTTGGAATTTATGCTATTATTATGATTTTACTTGTTGTTCTGAAAACCCTAAGAAACACCTTCCCTACCAATGTGAGTTTAGTGATAATGGAATCGTATCTTCATATGCTAAAGGTGCTTATAGTTACTATGATGTTCAACAAATTGAAGAATTTGTTGCTTTTAAGGGTGCTTTTGAAATTGCTTCTTTGATTGAAAAGTATGATGCTACTCTTTACAAATCTGAAAATTTTGCCATACTTGAATATTGTTATGAGAATTATGCTTCTAATGCCTATGTTAAACAATATATTGAGGAGTACTCCGCTTCCCAAGAAGAAACTAATATTTTGCAGGAGTCTATGGAAGAAGAAATTGATGAAACTATGAGCTCATTGGAAGAAAAAGACGATGAGGAGAGCGAAGAACAAAAGGAGGAAGAGCAGATTAGCTACCCATGCCCACCTTCTAATGAGAGTAACTCTTCAACTCATAAATTGTTTAAATTCCCTTCATGCTTACCAAAGGATGATTGCTATGATGACTGTTATGATCCCGTTGATTCTTTTGAAATATCCCTTTTTGATGATGCTTGCTATGCTTGTGGCCAAGATGCCAATGTGAATTATGCTTATGGACATGAACTTGCTATAGTTCCTTATGTTAAACATGAAATTGTTACTATTGCACCCACGCATGATAGTCCTATTATCTTTTTGAATTCTCCCAACTACACTATATCAGAGAAGTTTGCACTTATTAAGGATTATATTGATGGGTTGCCTTTTACCGTTGCACATGATGATTTTGATGAATATAATATGCATGTGCTTGCTGCTCCTACTTGCAATTGTTATGAGAGAGGAACTATATCTCCACCTCTCTATGTTTCCAATACGATAAAATTGCAAGAAACTGTTTATACTATGCATTGGCCTTTACTATGTGTGCATGAATTGTTCTTTTATGACATGCCGATGCATAGGAAGAGAGTTAGACTTCTTCATTACATGATATATGTTACCTTGTGCTCACTACTAAATAACAAATCATTGTTAATTAAAATTGGCTTTGATATACCTTGGGATCCGGGTGGATCCATTACTTGAGCACTATATGCCTAGCTTAATGGTTTTAAAGAAAGCGCTGCCAGGGAGACAACCCGGAAGTTTTAGATAGTCATTTATTTATGTTGAGTGCTTTCATATAGTTTAAAAACAACAAAAATAAATAGGGAAACCCAAAACTTTTTCAAAAAGGAAAGTGAAAGTGATAGAGACAAGCATTGTTGAAGTGGGAGCTAGCCTTGAACTTTGTTCATGCTCACGGCAACTTTGTGAATCTTGATTACAGAAACTTTTCAACAAAAATAATTATCCCCTTGTACAATTCCATTTTATTATAAAAATAATGTGCCAAGGTTTGCCTTTAGGATGTTTACGATGCTTGTTGGTTTGTGCGGTGCAGGACAGAAACTTTGGCTGTAGTGCGTGAATTTTAATTTTTTTACTGGAACATCAAATGGTTCTGATTCTTTTTGCACTATCTTTATGTACAAATTGTTTATTTTTCCTAATTTTTTCAGAATTTTTCAACTATCAGAAGTTTGGTGAATGTTCAGATTGCTACAGACTGTTCTGCTTTAGACAGATTCTGTTTTTGATGCATAGTTTGCTTGTTTTGATGAAACTATCAATTCATATCAGTGGATTAAGCCATGAAAAAGTTATATTACAGTAGAAACAATGAAAAAACAAAATATGAATTGGTTTGCAACAATACTTACAGTAGTGATTTGTTTTATTATACTAACGGATCTTACCGAGTTTTCTGTTGAAGTTTTGTGTGGATGAAGTGTTCGATGATTGAGAAGGTCTCGATGTGAGAAGAAGGAAGAGAGGCAAGAGCTCAAGCTTGGGGATTCCCGAGGCACCCCAAGTAAATATTCAAGGAGACTCAAGCGTCTAAGCTTGGGGATGCTGGGGAGGCATCCCCTCTTTCTTCAACAAGTATCGGTATGTTTTCGGATTCGTTTCGTTCATGCGATATGTGCAAGTCTTGGAGCGTCTTTTGCATTTAGGTTTTTATTTTTTTTATGCACCATGCTGGTATGAGATGGTCCTTGGTTGATTTATAGAATGCTCTTTACACTTCACTTATATCTTTTGAGTATGGCTTTATAGAATGCTTCATGTGCTTCGCTTATATCATTTGAAGTTTGGATTGCCTGTTTCTCTTCACTTAGACAACCGCCATTTGTAGAATGCTCTTTTGCTTCACTTATATTTGTTAGAGCGTGGGCATATCTTTTGTAGAAAGAATTAAACTCTCTTGCTTCACTTATATCTATTTAGAGAGATGACAGGAATTGGTCATTCACATGGTTAGTCATAAAATCCTACATAAACTTGTAGATCGCTGAATATGATATGTTTGATTCCTTGCAATAGTTTTGCGATATAAAGGCGGTGATATTAGAGTCATGCTAGTCGAGTAATTGTGAGATTGAGAAATAGTTGTGTTGAGGTTTGCAAGTCCCGTAGCATGCACGTATGGTGAACCGTTATGTAACGAAGTCGGAGCATGAGGTGTTTATTGATTGTCTTCCTTATGAGTGGCGGTCGGGGACGAGCGATGGTATTTTCCTACGAATCTATCCCCCTAGGAGCATGCGCGTAGTACTTTGTTTCAATGACTAATAGATTTTTGCAATAAGTATGTGAGTTCTTTATGACTAATGTTGAGTCCATGGATTATACGCACTCTCACCCTTCCATCATTGCTAGCCTCTCTAGTACCGCGCAACTTTCGTCGGTACCATAAACCCACCATATACCTTCCTCAAAACAGCCACCATATCTACCTATCATGGCATTTCCATAGCCATTCCGAGATATATTGCCATGCAACTTCCATCATCATCATATACATGACTTGAGCATTCATTGTCATATTGCTTTGCATGATCGTAAGATAGCTAGCATGATGTTTTCATGGCTTGTCCATTTTTTGATGTCATTGCTATGCTAGATCATTGCACATCCCGGTACACCGCCGGAGGCATTCATATAGAGTCATATCTTTGTTCTAGTATCGAGTTGTAATATTGAGTTGTAAGTAAATAAAAGTGTGATGATCATCATTATTAGAGCATTGCCCAAAAAAAGAGAAAAAAAAGGAGAGGCCAAAGAAGCCTAAATAAAAAAAGGGGGGCCAAAGAAGCCCGCAAAAAAAGAAAAAAAAGAAAAAGGGGCAATGTTACTATCCTTTTACCACACTTGTGCTTCAAAATAGCACCATGTTCTTCATATAGAGAGTCTCTAGAGTTATCACCTTCATATACTAGTGGGAATTTTCATTATAGAACTTGGCTTGTATATTCCAACGATGGGCTTCCTCAAATGCCCTAGGTCTTCATGAGCAAGCAAGTTGGATGCACACCCGCTTAGTTTCAGTTTGAGCTTTCATACACTTATAGCTCTAGTGCATCCGTTGCATGGCAATGCCTACTCACTCACATTGATATCTATTGATGGGCATCTCCATAGCCCGTTGATACGCCTAGTTGATGTGAGACTATCTTCTCCTTTTTGTCTTCTCCACCATCATATTCTATTCCACCTATAGTGCTATGTCCATGGCTCACACTCATGTATTGCGTGAAAGTTGAAAAGGTTTGAGAACGTCAAAAGTATGAAACAATTGCTTGGCTTGTCATCGGGGTTGTGCATGATGTGAATGCTTTGTGTGGTGAAGATGGAGCATAGCCAGACTATATGATTTTGTAGGGATGAGCTTTCTTTGGCTATGTCATTTCGATAAGACATAATTGCTTGGTTGGTATGCTTGAAGTATTATTGTTTTTGTGTCAAAGGATAGATTATTGCTTTGAATCACTCGTGTCTTAATATTCATGCCATGATTAGACATATAATCAAGATTATGCTAGGTAGCATTCCACATCAAAAATTATCTTTTTTATCATTTACCTACTCGAGGACAAGCAGGAATTAAGCTTGGGGATGCTGATACTTCCCCGTCGTATCTATAATTTTTGATTGTTCCATGCCAATATTATTCAACTTTCATATACTTTTTGGCAACTTTTTGTATTATTTTTGGGACTAACATATTGATCCAGTGCCCAGTGCCAGTTCCTGTCTTTTGCATGTTTTTGCTTTCGCAGAATATCCATATCAAACAAAGTCCAAACGGGATAAAAACGGACGGAGCTTATTTTTGGAAAATATGGAAAATTCGGAAGGAAAATCAACAGGAACCAGTGCCCGAGGTGGTCACGAGGCAGGGGGGCGCCCCCCCTTAGGTCGCGCCCCTACCCTTGTGAGCCCACCGTAAGGCGGTTGACACTCTTCTTTTGCCACAAGAAAGCTAATATTTGGGGAAAAACCCATGGCGAAGGTTTCAGGCCAATCGGAGTTACGGATCTCCATATATATACGAAACGGTGAAACCGAGCCAGAAGAGAACGCAGAAACAGAGAGATAGATCCAATCTCGAAGGGGCTCTCGCCCCTCCCACGCCATGGGAGCCAAGGACCAGAGGGGAAACCCTTCTCCCATCTAGGGAGGAGGTCAAGGAAGAAGAAGAAGAAGAAGGGGGGCCCTCTCCCCCTTGCTTCCGGTGGCGCCGGAGCGCTGCCGGGGCCATCATCATCACCGTCATCTTCACCAACAACTTCACCGCCATCATCACCAACTCTTCCCTCCTCTATGCAGCGGTGTAACCTCTCTCTTACCCGCTGTAATCTCTACTTAAACATGGTGCTCAACGCTATATATTATTTCCCAATGATGTATGGCTATCCTGTGATGTTTGAGTAGATCTGTTTTGTCCTAATAGCTATTTGATGATCGTGATTGGTTTGAGTTGTATGTTTTATTATTGGTGCTGTCCTATGGTGCTCTCTGTGTCGCGCAAGCGTGAGGGATTCCCGCTGTAGGGTTTGCAATATGCTTATGATTTGCTTATGGTGGGTCGCGTGAGTGACAGAAGCACAGACCCGAGTAAGTAGGTTGTTTGCGTATGGGATAAAGGGGACTTGATACTTTAATGCTATGGTTGGGTTTTCCCTTAATGAATCTTTAGTAGTTGCGGATGCTTGCTAGAGTTCCAATCATAAGTGCATATGATCCAAGTAGAGAAAGTATGTTAGCTTATGCCTCTCCCTCAAATAAAATTGCAATAATGATTACCGGTCTAGTTATCGATTGCCTAGGGACAAATAACTTTCTCGTGACAACAAGCTCTTTACTAAAACTAATTTAGTTGTGTATTTATCTAAACAGCCCCTAGTCTTTATTTACTTGCTTTTTACTTTCTTGCAAGCTTACCCAAAAACACCTACAAAGTATTTCCAGTTTCATACTTGTTTCCGGTAAAGCGAACGTCAAGCGTGCGTAGAGTTGTATCGGTGGTCGATAGAACTTGAGGGAATATTTGTTCTACCTTTAGCTCCTCGTTGGGTTCGACACTCTTACTTATCGAAAGAGGCTACAATTGATCCCCTATACTTGTGGGTTATCACTTCCATTTCACGATCTTCAAGGGTATGAAGATACACTCCTCTTTCTCTCATTACTAGTCTTGTTGGGGATCGTAGCAGAAATTTAAAATTTTATATGCATCACCAAGATCAATCTATGGAGTCATCTAGAGAGGGAGAGGAGTGCATCTACATACCCTTGTAGATCGCGAGCGGAAGCGTTCAAGAGAACGGGGTTGATGGAGTCGTACTCGACGTGATCCAAATCAATGATGATCCTAGCGCCGAACGGACGGCACCTCCGTGTTCAACACACTTACGGAGCAGAGACGTCTCCCATGCCTTGATCCAGCAAGGAGGAGGGAGAGGTTGAGGAAGAGAGCTCCAACAGTAGCACGACGGCGTGGTGGTGGTGGAGCGGCAGTACTCCGGCAGGGCTTCGCCAAGTTCTTAACGGAGGAGGAGAGGTGTTGGGGAGGGGAGGGGCTGCGCCTTTTATGTGGTATGCAGCCCTCCCCTAGCCCCTATATTTATAGGGGAAGGAGGAAGGGGGCCGGCCCCCTCTAGATGAGATCTAGAGTGGGGGGTGGCCAAGGGGGTAGCTTGCCCCCCAAGCAACGGGGGGGGGGGCCTCTAGGGTTTCCCCCCCCCCCCAACCCTAGGCGCATGGGCCCAAGGGGGGATGCGCCCAGCCCACTTGGGGCTGGTTCCCTTTCCTCTACGGCCCATGAGGCCCTCCGAGAGAGGTTGCCCCTCCCGGTGGACCCCCGGAACCCCTCCGGTGGTCCCGGTACAATACCGATATGCCTCCGAACCTTTCCGGTGACCGTATGACAACTTCCTATATATAAATCTTCACCTCTGGACCATTCCAGAACTCCTCGTGCCGTTCGGGATCTCATCCGGGACTCCGAACAACATTCGGTAAACACATACAAGTCTTCCTAATAACCCTAGCATCATCGAACCTTAAGTGTGTAGACCCTACAGGTTCGGGAACCATGCAGACATGACCGAGACAACTCTCCGGCCAATAACCAACAGCGGGATCTGGAAACCCATGTTGGCTCCCACATGTTCCACGATGATCTCATCGGATGAACCACGATGTCGAGGATTCAAGCAATCCCGTATACATTTCCCTTTGTCAATCGGTACGTTACTTGCCCGAGATTCGATCGTCGGTATCCCAATACCTCGTTCAATCTCGTTACTGGTAAGTCACTTTACTCGTTCCGTAACACATCATCCCGTGACCAACCCTTAGTCACATTGAGCTCATTACGATGATGTCTTACCGAGTGGGCCTAGAGATACCTCTCTGTCATACGGACTGACAAATCCCAGTCTCGATTCGTGCCAACCCAACAGACACGTTCGGAGATACCCGTAGTGCACCTTTATAGTCACCCAGTTACGTTGTGATGTTTGGCACACCCAAAGTATTCCTACAGTATCCGGGAGTTGCACAATCTCATGGTCTAAGGAAAAGATACTTGACATTAGAAAAGCTTTAGCAAACGAACTACACGATCTTGCGCTATGCTTAGGATTGGGTCTTGTCCATCACATCATTCTCCTAATGATGTGATCCCGTTATCAATGGCATCCAATGTCCATGGTCAGGAAACTGTAACCATCTATTGATCAATGAGCTAGTCAACTAGAGGCTCACTAGGGACATGTTGTGGTCTATGTATTCACACATGTATTACGATTTCCGGATAACACAATTATAGCATGAACAATAGACAATTACCATGATCAAGGAAATATAATAATAACCATTTTATTATTGCCTCTAGGGCATATTTCCAACAGTCTCCCACTTGCACTAGAGTTAATAATCTAGTTACATTGTGATGAATCGAACACCCATAGTGTTCTGGTGTTGATCATGTTTTGCTCGAGGAAGAGGTTTAGTCAACGGATCTGTGACATTTAGGTCTGTATGCACTTTACAAATATCTATGTCTCCATTTTGAACATTTTCACGAATGGAGTTGAAGCGGCGCTTGATATGCCTGGTCTTCCTGTGAAACCTGGGCTCCTTGGCAAGGGCAGTAGCTCCAGTGTTGTCACAGAAGAGAGCCATCGGGCCCGACGCATTGGGAGTAACTCCTAGGTTGGAAATGAACTCCTTTATCCAGATTGCTTCTTGTGCTGCCTCCGAGGCTGCCATGTACTCCGCTTCACATGTGGATCCCGCCACGACGCTTTGCTTGCAACTGCACCAGCTGACTGCCCCACCATTCAAAATATACACGTATCCGGTTTGTGACTTAGAGTCATCTAGATCTGTGTCAAAGCTAGCATCGACGTAACCCTTTACGATGAGCTCTTCGTCACCTCCATAAACGAGAAACATATCCTTTCCTCTTCAGGTACTTCAGGATATTCTTGACCGATGTCCAGTGTTCCATGCCGGGATTACTTTGGTACCTTCCTACCAAACTTATGACAAGGTTTACATCAGGTCTGGTACACAGCATGGCATACATGATAGACCCTATGGCCGAGGCATAGGGGATGTCACTCATCTTTTCTCTATCTTCTGCCGTGGTCGGGCATTGAGCCGTGCTTAATCTCATACCTTGCAATACATGCAAGAACCCCTTCCCGGACTGATCCATATTGAACTTCTTCAATATCTTGTCAAGGTACGTACTTTGTGAAAGACCAATGAGGCGTCTCGATCTATCTCTATAGATTTTGATGCCTAATATATAAGCAGCTTCTCCAAGGTCCTTCATTGAAAAACACTTGTTCAAGTAGGCCTTTATGCTTTCCAAGAATTCTATATCATTTCCCATAAATAGTATGTCATCCACATATAATATGAGAAATGCTACAGAGCTCCCACTCACTTTCTTGTAAACACAGGCTTCTCCATAAGTCCGCGTAAACCCAAATGCTTTGATCATCTCATCAAATCTAATGTTCCAACTCCGAGATGCTTGCACCAGCCCATAGATTGAGCGTTGGAGCTTGCACACCTTGTCAGCATTCTTAGGATCGACAAAACCTTCCGGCTGCACATATACAATTCTTCCTTAAGGAAACCATTAATGAATGCTATTTTGAAGTCCATTTGCCATATCTCATAATCATAGAATGCGGCAATTGCTAACATGATTCAAACGGATTTCAGCTTCGCTTCGGGTGAGAAAGTCTCATCGTAGTCAACCCCTTGAACTTGTCGATAACCCTTAGCGACAAGCCGACCTTATAGATGGTCACATTACCATCCGCGTCTGTCTTCTTCTTAAAGATCCATTTATTTTCTATGGCTCGCCGATCAATGGGCAAGTCAGTCAAAGTCCATACTTCGTTTTCATACATGGATCCTATCTCGGATTTCATGGCTTCCAGCCATTTGTCGGAATCTGGGCCCGTCATTGCTTCTTCATAGTTCGAAGGTTCACCATTGTCTAACAACATGATTTCCAGGACAGGGTTGCCGTACCACTCTGGTGCGGAACGTGTCCTTGTGGACCTACGAAGTTCAGTAGCAACTTGATCTGAAGTTTCATGATCATAATCATTAACTTCCTCTCTAGTTGGTGCAGGCACCTCAGAAACATTTTCTTGAGCTGCGCCACTCTCCGGTTCAAGAGGCAATACTTCATCAAGTTCTACTTTCCTCCCACTTACTTCTTTCGAGAGAAACTCTTTCTCTAGAAAGGATCCATTCTTGCAACAAAGATCTTGCCTTCGGATCTGAGGTAGAAGGTATACCCAATAGTTTCTTTAGGGTATCCTATGAAGACGCATTTTTCCGATTTGGGTTCGAGCTTTTCAGGTTGAAGTTTCTTGACATAAGCATCGCATCCCCAAACTTTCAGAAACGACAGCTTTGGTTTCTTACCAAACCACAATTCATACGGTGTCGTCTCAACGGATTTAGATGGAGCCCTATTTAAAGTGAATGCGGCAGTCTCTATAGCATAACCCCAAAATGATAGCGGTAGATCGGTAAGAGACATCATAGATCGCACCATACCCAATAGGGTGCGATTATGATGTTCGGACACACCATTACGCTGAGGTGTTCCAGGCGGTGTGAGTTGTGAAACTATTCCACATTTCCTTAAGTGCGTGCCAAATTCGTGACTCAAATATTCTCCCCCACGATCTGATCGTAAGAACTTGATTTTCCTGTCACGTTGATTCTCAACCTCACTCTGAAATTCCTTGAACTTTTCAAAGGTCTTAGACTTGTGTTTCATTAAGTAGACATACCCATATCTACTCAAGTCATCAGTGAGGGTGAGAACATAACGATAGCCACCGTGAGCCTCAACACTCATTGGACCGCACACATCAGTATGTATGATTTCCAATAAGTTGGTTGCTCGCTCCATTGTTCCAGAGAACGGAGTCTTGGTCATTTTGCCCATGAGGCATGGTTCGCACGTGTCAAATGATTCATAATCAAGAGACTCCAAAAGTCCATCTGCATGGAGTATCTTCATGCGTTTGACACTAATGTGACCAAGGCGGCAGTGCCACAAGTATGTGGGACTATCATTATCAACCTTACACATTTTGGAATTCACACTATGAATATGTGTAACATCACGTTTGAGATTAAATAAGAATAAACCATTGACGAGCGAGGCATGACCATAAAACATGTCTCTCATATAAATAGAACAACCATTATTCTCAGATTTAAATAAGTAGCCATATCGCATTAAACGAGATCCAGATACGTTGTTCATGCTCAAAGCTGGTACTAAATAACAATTATTGAGGTTTAAAACTAATCCCGTAGGTAAATGTAGAGGTAGCATGCCGACGGCGATCACATCGACCTTGGAACCATTCCCGACGCGCATCGTCACCTCGTCCTTCGCCAATCTCCGTTTATTCCGCAGTTCCTGTTTTGAGTTACAAATATGAGAAACCGCACCGGTATCAAATACCCAGGAGCTACTACGAGCGCTGGTTAGGTACACATCAATAACATGTATATCACATATACCTTTGGCATTGCCGACCTTCTTATCCGCTAAGTACTTGGGGCAGTTCCGCTTCCAGTGACCGTTTCCCTTGCAATAAAAGCACTCAATCTCAGGCTTGGGTCCATTCTTTGGCTTCTTTCCGTCAGCTTGCTTACCGGGCGCGGCAACTCCCTTGTCGTCCTTCTTGAAGTTCTTTTTACCTTTGCCTTTCTTGAAACTAGTAGTTTTATTCACCATGAACACTTGATGTTCCTTTTTTATTTCCACCTCTGCTGATTTCAGCATTGAATATAACTCAGGAATGGACTTTTCTATCCCTTGCATATTATAGTTCATCACAAAGCTCTTGTAGCTAGGTGGAAGCGACTGGAGGATCCTGTCAATGACCGAGTCATCCGAAAGATTAACTCCCAGCTGAGAAAAGCGTTTGTGCAACCCAGACATTTTGAGTATATCCTCGTTGACAGAACTGTTTTCCTTCATCTTACAATTGTAGAACTTGTCGGAGACTTCATATCTCTCGACCCGGGCATGAGCTTGGAAAACCATTTTCAGCTCTTGGAACAACTCATATGCTCCGTGCTGCTCAAAACGCTTTTGGAGCCCCGGTTCTAAGCTGTAAAGCATGCCGCACTGAACTAGGGAGTAATCATCACTACGCGACTGCCAAGTGTTCATAACGTCTTGAGTTGCTGGGGAAATGGGTGCTTCACCTAGCGGTGCTTCAATGACGTATGCCTTCTTGGCAGCTATGAGGATGATTCTCAAGTTACGGACCCAGTCCGTATAGTTTCTACCATCGTCTTTCAGCTTGGTTTTCTCTAGGAACGCGTTGAAGTTGAGGGCAACATTAGCGTGGGCCATTTGATCTACAAGACATATTGTAAAGATATTTTAGACTAAGTTCATGATAATTAAGTTCATCTAATCAAATTATTTAATGAACTCCCACTCAGACAGACTTCCCTCTAGTCATCCAAGTGATACATGATCCGAATCGACTAGGCCGTGTTTGATCATCATGTGAGACAGACTAGTCATCAACGGTGAACATCTCCATGTTGATCGTATCTTCTATAGGTGTAGTTGTTCTGCAGGGAAAATAGGTGCTTCACCCAGCGGACCACTCATACACCTAGTCCTTGATGCACCGCTGGGTGACGCACCTGTTTTCCCTGCAGAACAACTACACGTATAGAAGATACGATCAACATGAAGATGTTCACCGATGATGACTAGTCTGTCTCACGTGATGATCGGACACGGCCTAGTTGACTCGGATCATTTATCACTTAGATGACTAGAGGGATGTCAATCTGAGTGGTAGTTCATTAAATAATTTGATTAGATGAACTTAATTATCATGAACATAGTCTAAAACTTTGCAATATGTCTTGTAGATCAAATGGCCTGCACTAATGTTGCCCTCAACTTCAACACGTTCCTAGAGAAAACCAAGCTGAAAGACGATGGCAGCAACTACACGGACTGGGTCTGTAACCTGAGGATTATCCTCATAGCTGCCAAGAAAGCATATGTCCTTGAAGCACCTCTAGGTGACGCACCTGTTTTCCCAGCAACTCAAGACGTTATGAATGCCTGGCAGTCGCGTAGTGATGATTACTCCCTGGTTCAGTGTGACATGCTTTACAGCTTAGAACCGAGGCTCCAAAAGCGTTTTGAGCAGCACAGAGCATATGAGATGTTCCAAGAGCTGAAAATGGTTTTCCAAGCTCATGCCCGGGTTGAGAGATATGAAGTCTCCGACAAGTTCTATAGTTGTAAGATGGAGGAGAATAGTTCTGTCAGCGAGCACATACTCAAAATGTCTAGGTTGCACAACCGCTTGTCTCAGTTGGGAGTTAATCTCCGAGATGACGCGGTTGTTGACAGAATCCTTCAGTCGCTCCCACCTAGCTACAAGAGCTTCGTGATGAATTTCAATATGCAGGGGATGGAGAAAATCATTCCTGAGGTATATTCAATGCTGAAATCAGCAGAGGTGGAGATCAAAAAGGAACATCAAGTGTTGATGGTCAATAAAACCACTAGTTTCAAGAAAGGCAAGGGTAAGAAGAACTTCAAGAAGGACGGCAAGGGAGTTGCCGCGCCCGGTAAGCAAGCTGCCGGGAAGAAGCCAAAGAATGGACCCAAGCCTGAGACTGAGTGCTTTTATTGCAAGGGAAACGGTCACTGGAAGCGGAACTGCCCCAAGTACTTAGAAGATAAGAAGGCCGGCAATACCAAAGGTATATATGATATACATGTTATTGATGTGTACCTTACCAACACTCGTAGTAGCTCCTGGGTATTTGATACCGGTGTGGTTGCTCATATTTGTAACTCAAAACAGGAGCTGCGAAATAAGCGGAGACTGGCGAAGGACGAGGTGACGATGCGCGGCGGGAATGGTTCCAAGGTCGATGTGATCGCCATCGGCACGCTGCCTCTACATTTACCTACGGTATTAGTTTTAAACCTCAATAATTGTTATTTAGTACTAGCTTTGAGCATGAACATTGTATCTGGATCTCGTTTAATGCGAGATGGCTACTCATTTAAATCCGAGAATAATGGTTGTTCCATTTATATGAGAGATATGTTTTATGGTCATGCCCCGCTGGTCAATGGTTTATTCTTGTTTAATCTCGAACGTGATGTTACACATGTTCATAGTGTGAATACCAAGAAGTGTAAGGTTGATAATGATAGTCCCACATACTTGTGGCACTGCCGCCTTGGTCACATTGGTGTCAAACGCATGAAGAAACTCCATGCTGATGGACTTTTGGAGTCTCTTGATTATGAATCATTTGACACGTGCGAACCATGCCTCATGGGAAAAATGACCAAGACTCCGTTCTCCGGAATAATGGAGCGAGCGACCAACTTCTTGGAAATCACACATACTGATGTGTGCGGTCCAATGAGCGTTGAGGCTCACGATGGCTATCGTTATGTTCTCACCCTCACTGATGACTTGAGTAGATATGGGTATGTCTACTTAATGAAACACAAGTCTGAGACCTTTGAAAAATTCAAGGAATTTCATAGTGAGGTTGAGAATCAACGTGACAGGAAATAAAGTTCTTACGATCAGATCGTGGGGGAGAATATTTGAGTCACGAATTTGGCATGCACTTAAGGAAATGTGGAATTGTTTCACAACTCACACCACCTGGAACACCTCAGTGTAATGATGTGTCCGAACATCGCAACCGCACTCTATTGGATATGGTGCGATCTATGATGTCTCTGCTTACCGACCTACCGCTATCATTTTGGGGTTATGCTTTAGAGACTGTCGCATTCACTTTAAATAGAGCTCCATTGAAATCCGTTGAGACGACACCGTATGAATTATGGTTTGGGAAGAAACCTAAGCTGTCGTTTCTAAAAGTTTGGGGATGCGATGCTTATGTCAAGAAACTTCAACCTGAAAAGCTCGAACCCAAGTCAAAAAAATGCGTCTTCATAGGATACCCTAAGGAAACTATTGGGTATACCTTCTACCTCAGATCCGAAGGCAAGATCTTTGTTGCCAAGAATGGACCCTTTCTAGAGAAAGAGTTTCTCTCGAAAGAAGTAAGTGGGAGGAAAGTAGAACTTGATGAGGTACTGCCTCTTGAACCGGAAAGTGGCGCAGCTCAAGAAAATGTTTCTGTGGTGCCTGCACCAACTAGAGAGGAAGTTAATGATGATGATCATGAAACTTCGGATCAAATTGCTACTGAACTTCATAGGTCCACGAGGACACGTTCCGCACCAGAGTGGTACGACAACCCTGTCCTAGAAATCATGTTGTTAGACAACGGTGAACCTTCGAATTATGAAGAAGCGATGGCGGGCCTGGAATCCGACAATGGTTGGAAGCCATGAAATCCGAGATAGGATCCATGTATGAAAACAAAGTATGGACTTTGACTGACTTGCCCGATTATCGGCGAGCCATAGAAAATAAATGGATCTTTAGGAAGAAGACAGACGCGGATGGTAATGTGACCATCTATAAGGCTCGGCTTGTCGCTAAGGGTTATCGACAAGTTCAAGGGGTTGATTACGATGAGGCTTTCTCACCCGTAGCGAAGCTGAAGTACGTCCGAATCATGTTAGCAATTTCCGCATTCTATGATTATGAGATATGGCAAATGGACGTCAAAACGGCATTCCTTAATGGTTTCCTTAGGGAAGAATTGTATATGATGCAGCCAGAAGGTTTTGTCGATCCAAAGAATGCTGACAAGGTGTGCAAGCTCCAACGCTCAATCTATGGGCTGGTGCACGCATCTCAGAGTTGGAACATTCGATTTGATGAGATGATCAAAGCGTTTGGGTTTACCCAGACTTATGGAGAAGCCTGTGTTTACAAGAAAGTGAGTGGGAGCTCTGTAGCATTTCTCATATTATATGTGGATGACATACTATTGATGGGAAATGATATAGAATTCTTGGAAAGCATAAAGGCCTACTTGAATAAGTGTTTTTCAATGAAGGACCCTGGAGAAGCTGCTTATATATTAAGCATCAAGATCTAGAGAGATAGATTGATACGCCTCATTGGTCTTTCACAAAGCATGTACCATGACAAGATATTGAAGAAGTTCAATATGGATCAGTCCAAGAAGGGGTTCTTGCCTATATTGCAAGGTGTGAGATTGAGCACGGCTCAATGCCCGACCACGGTAGAAGATAGAGAAAAGATGAGTGTCATCCCCTATGCCTCGTCTATAGGGTCTATTATGTATGCCATGCTTTTTACTAGACCTGATGTAAACCTTGCTGTAAGTTTGGTAGGAAGGTACCAAAGTAATCCAGGCATGGAACACTGGACAGCGGTCAAGAATATCCTGAAGTACCTGAAAAGGACTAAGGATATGTTTCTCGTTTATGGAGGTGACGAAGAGCTCGTCGTAAAGGGTTACGTCGATGCTAGTTTCGACACAGATCTGGATGACTCCAAGTCACAAACCGGATACGTGTATATTTTGAATGGTGGGGTAATCAGCTGGTGTAGTTGCAAGCAAAGCGTCGTGGCCGGATCTACATGTGAAGTGGAGTACATTGCAGCCTCGGAGGCAGCACATGAAGCAATCTGGATGAAGGAGTTCATTACCGACCTAGGAGTTATTCCCAATGCGTCGGGCCCGATGACTCTCTTCTGTGACAACACTGGAGCCATTGTCCTTGCCAAGGAGCCCAGGTTTCACAAGAAGAGGAGGCATATCAAGCGTCGCTTCAACTCCATTCGTGAAAATGTTCAAAATGGAGACATAGATATTTGTAAAGTGCATACGGACCTGAATGTCGTAGATCCGTTCAGTAAACCTCTTCCACGAGCAAAACATGATCAACACCAGAACTCTATGGGTGTTTGATTCATCACAATGTAACTAGATTATTGACTCTAGTGCAAGTGGGAGACTGTTGGAAATATGCCCTAGAGGCAATAACAAAATTGTTATTATTATATTTCCTTGTTCATGATAATTGTCTATTGTTCATGCTATAATTGTGTTATCCGAAAATCATAATACATGTGTGAATAGATGGACCACAACATGTCCCTAGTGAGCCTCTAGTTGACTAGCTCGTTGATCAATAGATGGTTACGGTTTCCTGACCATGGACATTGGATGTCATTGATAACGAGATCACATCATTAGGAGAATGATGTGATGGACAAGACCCAATCCTGAGCATAGCACAAGATCATGTAGTTCGTTTGCTAAAGCTTTTCTAATGTCAAGTATCTTTTCCTTAGACCATGAGATGGTGCAACTCCCGGATACCGTAGGAATGCTTTGGGTGTGCCAAACATCACAACGTAACTGGGTGGCTATAAAGATGCACTACGGGTATCTCCGAAAGTATCTGTTGGGTTGGCACGAATCGATACTGGGATTTGTCACTCCGTATGACGGAGAGGTATCTCTTGTTGGGGAACGTAGTAATTTCAAAAAATTTCCTATGCACACGCAAGATCATGGTGATGCATAGCAACGAGGGGGAGAGTCTGATCTACGTACCCTTGTAGATCGCAACGGAAGCGTTGACACAACGTAGAGGAAGTAGTCGTACGTCTTCTTCCCGATCCGACCGATCCAAGCACCGTTACTCCGGCACCTCCGAGTTCTTAGCACACGTTCAGCTCGATGACGATCCTCGGGCTCCGATCCAGCAAAGCGTCGAGGAAGAGTTCCGTCAGCACGACGGTGTGGTGACGATCTTGATGTACTACCGACGTAGGGCTTCGCCTAAGCACTACAACGGTATGATCGAGGTGGAATTTGGTGGCAGGGGGCACCGCACACGGCTAAGGAACAATCTCAAGGATCAACTTGTGTGTCTAGAGGTGCCCCCTGCCCCCGTATATAAAGGTTGAGAGGGGGAGGGCTGGCCGGCCAAGCTAGGGAGGCGCAGGAGGAGTCCTACTCCTACCGGGAGTAGGACTCCCCCCTCCAATCCTATTCCAACTAGGACTCCAAGGGGAAAAGAGAGAGAGAGGTGGCCGGCCACCTCTCCTAGTCCTAATAGGACTAGGGGAGGGGGGAGGCGCGCAGCCCTCCATGGCAGCCCCTTTCACCTTTCCACTAAGGCCCATGTAGGCCCATTTGGTTCCCGGGGGGTTCCGGTAACCCTCCCGGTATTCCGGTAAAATCCCGATTTCACCCGGAACACTTCCGGTGTCCAAACATAGGCTTCCAATATATCAATCTTTACATCTCGACCATTTCGAGACTCCTCGTCATGTCCGTGATCACATCCGGGACTCCGAACAACCTTCGGTACATCAAAATGCATAAACTCATAATAACTGTCATCGTAACGTTAAGCGTGCGGACCCTACGGTTCGAGAACAATGTAGACATGACCGAGACACGTCTCCGGTCAATAACCAATAGCGGGACCTGGATGCCCATATTGGCTCCTACATATTCTACGAAGATCTTTATCGGTCAGACCGCATAACAACATACGTTGTTCCCTTTGTCATCGGTATGTTACTTGCCCGAGATTCGATCGTTGGTATCCAATACCTAGTTCAATCTCGTTACTGGCAAGTCTCTTTACTCGTTCCGTAATACATCATCTCACAACTAACATCTTAGTTATAATGCTTGCAAGGCTTATGTGATGTGTATTACCGAGAGGGCCCAGAGATACCTCTCCGACAATCGGAGTGACAAACCCTAATCTCGAAATACGCCAACCCAACATCTACCATTGGAGACACCTGTAGTACTCCTTTATAATCACCCAGTTACGTTGTGACGTTTGGTAGTACCCAAAGTGTTCCTCCGGCAAACGGGAGTTGCATAATCTCATAGTCATAGGAACATGTATAAGTCATGAAGAAAGCAATAGCAACATACTAAACGATCGGGTGCTAAGCTAATAAAATGGGTCATGTCAATCAGATCATTCAACTAATGATGTGACCTCGTTAATCAAATAACAACTCTTTGTTCATGGTTAGGAAACATAACCATCTTTGATTAACGAGCTAGTCAAGTAGAGGCATACTAGTGACACTCTGTTTGTCTATGTATTCACACATGTATTATGTTTCCGGTTAATACAATTCTAGCATGAATAATAAACATTTATCATGATATAAGGAAATAAATAATAACTTTATTATTGCCTCTAGGGCATATTTCCTTCAGTCTCCCACTTGCACTAGAGTCAATAATCTAGTTCACATCGCCATGTGATTTAACAGCAATAGTTTACATCACCATGTGATTAACACCCATAGTTCACATCGCCATGTGACCAATACCCAAAGGGTTTACTAGATTCAGTAATCTAGTTCACATCGCTATGTGATTAACACCCAAAGAGTACTAAGGTGTGATCATGTTTTGCTTGTGAGAGATTCTTAGTCAACGGGTCTGCCACATTCAGATCCACATGTATTTTGCAAATTTCTATGTCAACAATGCTCTGCATGGAGCTACTCTAGCTAATTGCTCCCACTTTCAATATGTATCTAGACCGAGACTTAGAGTCATCTAGATTAGTGTCAAAACCTTGCATCGGTGTAACCCTTTATGACGAACCTTTTTATCACATCCATAATCGAGAAACATATCCTTATTTCACTAAGGATAATTCTGACCGCTGTCCAGTGATCTACTCCTAGATCACTATTGTACTCCCTTGCCAAATCAGTGCAGGGTATACAATAGATCTGGTATACAACATGACATACTTTATAGAACCTATGGCCAAGGCATAGGGAATGACTTTCATTCTCTTTCTATCTTCTGCCGTGGTCGGGCTTTGAGTCTTACTCAACTTCACACCTTATAATACAGGCAAGAACTCTTTCTTTGACTGCTCAATTTTGAACTACTTCAATATCTTGTCAAGGTATGTACTCATTGAAAAAACTTATCAAGCGTCTTGATCTATCTCTATAGATCTTGAAGCTCAATATGTAAGCAGCTTCACCGAAGTCTTTCTTTGAAAAACTCCTTTCAAACACTCCTTTATGCTTTACAGAATAATTCTACATTATTTCCGATCAACAATATGTCATTCACATATACTTATCAGAAATGTTGTAGTGCTCCCACTCACTTTCTTGTAAATACAGGCTTCACCGCAAGTCTGTATAAAACTATATGCTTTGATCAACTCATCAAAGCGTATATTCCAACTCCGAGATGCTTGCACCAGTCCACAGATGGATCGCTGGAGCTTGCACATTTTGTTAGCACCTTTCGGATTGACAAAACCTTCTGTTGCATCATATACAACTCTTCTTTAATAAATCCATTAAGGAATGCAGTTTTGTTTATCCATTTGCCAGATTTCATAAAATGCGGCAATTACTAACATGATTCGGATAGACTCAAGCATGGATACGAGTGAGAAGCTCTCATCGTAGTCAACACCTTGAACTTGTCGAAAACCTTTTGCGAAAATTCTAGCTTTGTAGATAGTAACACTACTATCAGCGTCCGTCTTCCTCTTGAAGATCCATTTATTCTCAATTGCCTGCCGATCATCGGGCAAGTCAACCAAAGTCCAAACTTTGTTCTCATACATGGATCATATCTCAGATTTCATGGCCTCAAACCATTTCACAGAATCTGGGCTCATCATCGCTTCCTCATAGTTCGTAGGTTCGTCATGGTCAAGTAACATGACCTCCAGAACAGGATTACCGTACCACTCTGGTGCGGATCTCACTCTGGTTTACCTACGAGTTTCGGTAGTAACTTGATCTGAAGTTACATGATCATCATCATTAGCTTCCTCACTAATTGGTGTAGTAGTCACAAGAACAGATTTTTGTGATGAACTACTTTCCAATAAGGTAGAAAGTACAATTACCTTATCAAGTTTTCTACTTTCCTCCCACTTACTTCTTTCAAGAGAAACTCTAGAAAGGATCCATTATAAGCAACGAATGTCTTGCCTTAGGATCTGTGATAGAAGGTGTACCCAACATTCTCCTTTGGGTATCCTATGAAGACATATTTCTCCGATTTGGGTTTGAGCTTATCAGGATGAAACTTTTTCTCATAAGCATCGCAACCCCAAACTTCAAGAAACGACAACTTTGGTTTCTTGCCAAACCATAGTTCATAAGGCGTCGTCTCGACGGATATAGATGGTGCCCCTTTTTAACGTGAATGCAGCTGTCTCTAATGCATGACCCCAAGAAAAAACGATAGTGGTAAATCGGTAAGAAACATCATAGATTGCACTATATCCAATAAAGTACGGTTATGACGTTCGGACACACCATTATCCTGTGGTGTTCCAGGTGGCGTGAGTAGTGAAACTATTTCACATTGTTTTAACTGAAGACCAAACTCGTAACTCAAATACTCTTTTCCACGTTCAGATCGTAGAAACTTTATTTTCTTGTTACGATGATTTTCCACTTCACTCTGAAATTATATGAACTTTTCAAATGTATCAGACTTCTATTTCATTAAGTAGATATACCCATATCTGCTTAAATCATCAGTGAAGGTCAGAAAATAATGATACCCGCCGCAAGCCTTAAATATTCATCGGACCACATACATCAGTATGTATGATTTCCAACAAATCTGTTGCTTGCTCCATTGTTCCGGAGAACGGCGTTTTAGTCATCTTGCCCAAAAGGCATGGTTCACAAGCATCAAGTGATTCATAATCAAGTGATTCCGAAAGCCCATCAACATGGAGTTTCTTCATGTGCTTTATACCAATATGACCTAAATGGCAGTGCCACGAATAAGTTGCACTATCATTATTAATTTTGCATCTTTTGGTTTCAATATTATGAATATGTGTATCACTACGATCGAGATCCAACGAACTTGTTTCATTGGGTGTATGACCATCGAAGGTTTTATTCATGTAAACAGAACAACAATTATTCTCTGACTTTAATGAATAACCATATTGTAATAAACATGATCAAATCATATTCATGCTCAACGCAAAAACCAAATAACACTTATTTAAGTTCAACACTAATCCCGAAAGTATAGGGGGTGTGTGATGATGATCATATCAATCTTGGAAGCACTTCCAACACTCATCGTCACTTCACCCTTAACTAGTCTCTGTTTATTCTGCAACTCCCGTTTCGAGTTACTAATCTTAGCAACTGAACTAGTATCAAATACTGAGGGTTTGCAATAAACACTAGTAAAGTACACATCAATAACATGTATATCAAATATACTTATGTTCATCTTGCCATCCTTCTTATCCGCCAATCACTTGGGGTAGTTCCGCTTCCAGTGACCAGTCCCTTTGCAGTAGAGGCACTCAGTCTCAGGCTTAGGTCCAGACTTGGGCTTCTTCACTTGAGCAACAACTTGCTTGCTGTTCTTTTTGAAGTCACCTTTCTTCCCTCTGCCCTTTTCTTGAAACTAGTGGTATTGTCTACCATCAATACTTGATATTTTTCTTGATTTCTACCTTCATCGATTTCATCATCATGAAAAGCTCGGGAGTCGTTTTCGTCATCCCTTGCATACTATAGTTCATCACGAAGTTCTACTAACTTGGTCATGGTGACTAGAGAATTCTGTCAATCACTATCTTATCTGGAAGATTAACTCCCACTTGATTCAAGCGATTGTAGTACCCAGACAATCTGAGCACATGCTCACTAGTTGAGCGATTCTCCTCCATCTTTTAGCTATAGAACTTGTTGGAGACTTCATATCTCTCAACTCGGGTATTTGCTTGAAATATTAACTTCAACTCCTGGAACATCTCATATGGTCCATGATGTTCAAAACGTCTTTGAAGTCCCGATTCTAAGCCGTTAAGCATGGTGCACTAAACTATCAAGTAGTCATCATATTGAGCTAGCCAAACGTTCATAACGTCTGCATCTGATCCTGCAATAGGTCTGTCACCTAGCGGTGCATCAAGGACATAATTCTTCTGTGCAGCAATGAGGGTAAACCTCAGATCACGGATCCAATCCGCATCATTGCTACTAACATCTTTCAATATATTTTTCTCTAGGAAAATATCAAAGTAAACATATGAAAGCAACAACGCGAGCTATTGATCTACAACATAGATATGCTAATACTACCAGGACTAAGTTCATGATAAATTAAAGTTCAATTAACCATATTACTTAAGAACTCCCACTTAGATAGACATCCCTCTAATCCTCTAAGTGACCACGTGATCCAAATCAACTAAACCATAACCGATCATCACGTGAGATGGAGTAGTTTTCAATGGTGAACATCGTTATGTTGATCATATCTACTATATGATTCACGCTCGACCTTTCGGTCTCTGTGTTCCGAGGCCATATCTGCATATGCTAGGCTCGTCAAGTTTAACCTGAGTATTCTGCGTGTGCAAAACTGGCTTGCACCCGTTGTAGATGGACGTAGAGCTTATCACACCCGATCATCACGTGGTGTCTGGGCACGACGAACTTTGGCAACGGTGCATACTCAGGGAGAACACTTCTTGATAATTTAGTGAGAGATCATCTTATAATGCTACCGTCAATCAAAGCAAGATAAGATGCATAAAAGGATAAACATCACATGCAATCAATATAAGTGATATGATATGGCCATCATCATCTTGTGCTTGTGATCTCCATCTCCGAAGCACCGTCATGATCACCATCGTCACCGGCGCAACACGTTGATCTCCATCGTAGCATCGTTGTCGTCTCGCCAATCTTATGCTTCCACGACTATCACTACCGCTTAGCAATAAAGTAAAGCATTACATCGCGATTGCATTGCATACAATAAAGCGACAACCATATGGCTCCTGCCAGTTGCCGATAACTTGGTTACAAAACATGATCATCTCATACAATAAAATCAGCATCATGCCTTGACCATATCACATCACAACATGCCCTGCAAAAACAAGTTAGACGTCCTCTATTTTGTTGTTGCAAGTTTTATGTGGCTGCTACGGGCTTAAGCAAGAACTCATCTCACCTACACATCAAAACCACAACGATAGTTTGTCAAATAGACTCCGTTTTAACCTTCTCAAGGACCGGGCGTAGCCACACTTGGTTCAACTAAAGTTGGAGAGACAGTCGCCTGCAAGCCATCTATGTGCAAAGCACGTCGAGGGAACCGGTCTCGCGTAAGCGTACGCATAAGGTTGGTCCGGGTCGTCTCGTCCAACAATACCGCCGAACCAAAGTATGACATGCTGGTAGGCAGTATGACTTGTATCGCCCACAACTCACTTGTGTTCTACTCGTGCAAATAACATCAAACCATAAAACCTAGGCTCAGATGCCACTGTTGGGGAACGTAGTAATTTCAAAAAAATTCCTACGCACACGCAAGATCATGGTGATGCATAGCAACGAGGGGGAGAGTCTGATCTACGTACCCTTGTAGATCGCAACGGAAGCGTTGACACAACATAGAGGAAGTAGTCGTACGTCTTCTTCCCGATCCAACCGATCCAAGCAACGTTACTCCAGCACCTCCGAGTTCTTAGCACACGTTCAGCTCGATGACGATCCTCGGGCTCCGATCCAGCAAAGCGTCGAGGAAGAGTTCTGTCACCACGACGGCGTGGTGACGATCTTGATGTACTACCGACGTAGGGCTTCGCCTAAGCACTACAACGATATGATCGAGGTGGAATTTGGTGGCAGGGGGCACCGCACACGGCTAAGGAACAATCTCAAGGATCAACTTGTGTGTCTAGAGGTGCCCCCTGCCCCCGTATATCAAGGTTGAGAGGGGGAGGGCTGGCCGGCCAAGCTAGGGAGGCGCAGGAGGAGTCCTACTCCTACCGGGAGTAGGACTCCCCCCTCCAATCCTATTCCAACTAGGACTCCAAGGGGGAAAGAGAGAGAGGTGGCCGGCCACCTCTCCTAGTCCTAATAGGACTAGGGGAGGGGGGAGGCGCGCAGCCCTCCATGGCAGCCCCTTTTACCTTTCCACTAAGGCCCATGTAGGCCCATTTGGTTCTCGGGGGGTTCCGGTAACCCTCCCGGTATTCCGGTAAAATCCCGATTTCACCCGGAACACTTCTGGTGTCCAAACATAGGCTTCCAATATATCAATCTTTACGTCTCGACCATTTCGAGACTCCTCGTCATGTCCGTGATCACATCCGGGACTCCGAACAACCTTCGGTACATCAAAATGCATAAACTCATAATAACTGTCATCGTAACGTTAAGCGTGCGGACCCTACGGTTCGAGAACAATGTAGACATGACCGAGACACGTCTCCGGTCAATAACCAATAGCGGGACCTGGATGCCCATATTGGCTCCTACATATTCTACGAAGATCTTTATCGGGCAGACCGCATAACAGCATACGTTGTTCCCTTTGTCATCGGTATGTTACTTGCCCGAGATTCGATCGTTGGTATCCAATACCTAGTTCAATCTCGTTACTGGCAAGTCTCTTTACTCGTTCCGTAATACATCATCTCACAACTAACATCTTAGTTATAATGCTTGCAAGACTTATGTGATGTGTATTACCGAGAGGGCCCAGAGATACCTCTCCGACAATCGGAGTGACAAACCCTAATCTCGAAATACGCCAACCCAACATCTACCATTGGAGACACCTGTAGTACTCCTTTATAATCACCTAGTTACGTTGTGACGTTTGGTAGTACCCAAAGTGTTCCTCCGGCAAACGGGAGTTGCATAATCTCATAGTCATAGGAACATGTATAAGTCATGAAGAAAGCAATAGCAAAATACTAAACGACCGGGTGCTAAGCTAATAAAATGGGTCATGTCAATCAAATCATTCAACTAATTATGTGACCTCGTTAATCAAATAACAACTCTTTGTTCATGGTTAGGAAACATAACCATCTTTGATTAACGAGCTAGTCAAGTAGAGGCATACTAGTGACACTCTGTTTGTCTATGTATTCACACATGTATTATGTTTCCGGTTAATACAATTCTAGCATGAATAATAAACATTTATCATGATATAAGGAAATAAATAATAACTTTATTATTGCCTCTAGGGCATATTTCCTTCATCTCTGGGCCCACTCGGTAAGACATCATCGTAATGAGCTCAATGTGGCTAAGGGGTTGGTCACGGGATGATGTGTTACGGAACGAGTAAAGAGACTTGCCGTAACGAGATTGAACAAGGTATCGATATACCGACGATCGAATCTCGGGCAAGTGCTATACCGGTAGACAAAGGGAATTGTATACAGGATTGATTAAATCCTCGACATTGTGGTTCATTCGTTGAGATCATCATGGAACACGTGGGAGCCAACATGGGTATCTAGATCCCGTTGTTTTGGCTGGAGAGATGTCTCGGTCATGTCTGCATGATTCCCGAACCCGTAGGGTCTACACACTTAAGGTTCGATGACGCTAGGGTTATAGGGAAAGTTTGTACGTGGTTACCGAATGTTGTTCGGAGTCCCGGATGATATCCTGGACGTAACGAGAAGTTCCGGAATGGCCTGGAGACAAAGATTTATATATGAGATGTCCTTATTTGGTCCCCGGAAGTGTTCGAGGGTTTATCAGTTTTGTACCGGGACCACCGAAAGGGTTTCGAGGGTCCACCTGCCCCGGAGGGCCCTATGGGCTGAATATGGAGGGGGAACCAGCCCCTAGGTGGGTTGGGCGCCAAACCCCCTAGGGCCCATGCGCCTAGGGTTTGGGGGAACCCTAAAGGGGGCGCCCCCCCTTGGCTGCCGCCCCCTCTAGATCCATCTGGAGGGGGCCGGGCCCGCTCTCCCTTGCCCCTATAAATAGAGGGGAGGTGGGAGGGCAGCAACATCACACCCAAGGCGCAACCCTCCACCTCCTCCCGTGACCCTTGGCGAAGCCCTGCCGGAGTACCACGCTGCTCCAACACCACCACGCCGTCGTGCTACTGCTGGACAGAGTCTTCCCCAAGCTCTCCCTCTCTCCTTGCTGGATCAAGGCATGGGAGACGTCATCGGGCTGCACGTGTGTTGAATGCGGAGGCGCCGTTGTTCGACGCTTGGATCGGAATCTACCGTGATCTAAATCGCTGCGAGTACGACTCCTTCATCCGCGTTCTTGTAACACTTCCGTTTCGCGATCTTCAAGGGTATGAAGATACACTCCTCTCTCTCTCGTTGCTAGTCTGTCCATAGATTGGTCTTGGCGATGCGTAGTAAATTTTTAATTTCTGCAACGATCCCTAACATTTTCCTCCCTCTCCGGCTGCTTCGACCGATGCCTGCCTGGGCTGATAGGGGGGTCGCACCTTTGCCCGGCCTTGGTAGACGTCTTTTAGGAAGCGGGTGAGGTGAGTCTATGGAGGCTTTGCTAGATTGGATCAGTTCTTGCAGAGCCATTGCGACAAGTGGTCAGGGATTGTCAGCAGGCACGTCGGAGAAGGAGAAGATTGAGGCCATGATGCATCTGCTCGATCTCATCATGGAGGATCTTGATGACCTAGTTTTTGAGGAGGAGAAACCTCCTGATGATGAGGATATGCGATGGATGATTAGTGTACCAGTACACATGGAAAATCAGGGTGGAGCTCGTGGTCAGTCAGGCTATGCTGGGGAGTATGATGCATACGAAGTTACAGACCAACATGTTGACCTTGATGAGACCATGGAGGTAGTAGATCATACAAGAAAGCGGGCCTCTGATATTGCTAGTGGAAGTGTTGCAGGGCAGTTGGCATCAGCAGGAACACCACGGAAGTTTGTTGTGGTGCCGAGACAGAGAGATCAAAACAAGAAGAAGCAGAAGAGATGTGAAGTTGATGTGATCTTAAACCTAGTAAACAAGATATCGGCGGTTTCCCGTGAGGAGACTGACCAGACGCAATGAAACTACTAAGCTGGAACTGTCGCGGCCTGCAGCAGGCTGCGGCGGTGTGGGCGCTTCTGGAGGTTCAGAAGCGATGTAAGGCAGATATTATTTTTCTTTCTGAGATACATTTGGAGGAATGTCCAGCGGAATGCCTAAGAAGGAGATTAAAAATGTATTGTAAAGAAGTTTCTGTAAGCAATGGTCAAAGTGGAGGTCTCGTGATGTACTGGAAGAACGAGACAAGCATTTCTCTGCAGTTCAAGATGAACAACTTCATTGATGTAGATGTGGGAACAAATACAGGAAGTGCACGAAGGCTAACAGGAATGTATGGGGGACCAAAGTGGGAGGATAAATACAAAACTTGGCAAAGAATGAGAGATCTTCACGCATAAAGTGATTGGGCTTGGTTGATCATTGGGGACCTGAATGAGATAATGTACACCTTTGAAAAAGAAGGGGGAACACGAGGCCTGTAAATTACATGCAAGCGTTTCGGGATGTTGTAGATGATTGTAACCTAATGGACCTTGGGTTTGTGGGAGATAAATTTACATGGAAAAGAGGGAAAATACAAGCTTGACAGGGCTCTAGTGGACAATGGGTGGAATGAGAAGTTTGGTGCTGCAATGGTAGAACATATGGATTATTATCGTTCGGATCATAGATCGCTCCTGGTCAATCTTGACCCTACAACGGATGTCCTTGTGGGTACAAGAGTGCTATGTTTTGAATCAAAATGGCTAAAGGAGGCAAGGTTCCAAGAAATGGTCGCCCGCAGCCTGGGCTGATGCAAACAATTCAGCGACGGGGGATAGTTTGGCCTCGAGGATAGCTTTTGTGCATGCTCAGCTGCATACCTGGCACAAAACAGTACTAAAATGAACTGGGAGAAAATTAAGGGGGTGCAGAAGGAGCTAGAAAAAGTAACAAGGGATGCTATGAAGGAAGAGAATTTGGCCAAAGAACGAAACTTGTTAATGGAAGTGGAGAAATTGCTAGAGCGGGAGGAGATGTATTGGGCGCTGAGGAGCCGTGTTGGCTGGCTGAGAGTTGGGGATAGGAATACCGACTTCTTTCATAACTATGCTTCGTCTAGGCGGTCCAAGAACAGAATCAAAAAACTACGCGACGAGTCTGGTGTTTGGAGGGAGGACACCATGAAGCTTAACCCTTTTATTTCAGATTATTTTGCAGGATTGTTCTCCAGAGAAATAGATGAGCCGGATCCAGAAATGTTGAACAAGGTTGCTCCTAGAGTAGCTGATCATATGAATAATGCCCTGTTGTAGGAGTATACAGCGGAGGAGGTTAAAAAAGCCTTGTTCTCCATAGGGGATTTGAAGGCCTCGGGGCCTGACAGTTTACATGCAATCTTTTTTAAAAGGTGCTGGCATATATTGGGAGATAAATTGATGGAGGAGGTTCTGAATGCAATCAACCACAAGGTAATACTAGAGGGGTGGAATGACACTGTTATAGTTCTAATTCCTAAGGTTGAAAGTATTTGTAACGTCATGTACAAAATCATCTCGAAAATGATCGCATTCCGGTTAAAACGAGTAATGGATGAGATAATCTCCCTGGTGCAAAGTGCGTTTGTACTAGGCATGTTAATTACGGATAACATCCTGGTGGCTTATGAATATATACATAACATAAAAACTGCAAAAAAGCAAAGACTGGCTATTGTGCAGTCAAGCTGGACATGCACAAGGCATATGATCGAGTCAAGTGGAGATTTTTAGATAAGATGATGAGAAGGCTTGATTTTCATGATAATTTTGTTGAGCTGATTATGGCATGTGTTAGATCTGTGAAATATAGAGTAAGATATAATGACCAGTGGATAGAGAGATTTGTGCCATCTGGGGGTCTCTGGCAGGGGGATCCCTTGTCACCATATTTGTTCTTGATTTGTGCAGAGGATTTGTCGTGTCTATTAGCTCACCAAGAGGAGGTTTGTGGCATAGAACGAGTAAAGGTGTGCAGGGGTGTACCATCAGTTTCACATTTACTATTTGTTGATGACTCCTTGAACCTTATGAAGGCAGATTTAAATAATGCAACCTCGGTGAGACAAATGCTTGACAAATATTGCGCGAGTTCTGGATAGCTGGTGAGTGAAGGGAAATGCAGCATTTATTTTAGTCCATGTGTGGATGTGGAAACAAAAGCAAGTATGTGTGTAGAACTGAATATAATGACCGAAGCTTTATCTGACAAGTATCTCGGTTTGCCTACTATGGTTCGAGTGGACAGAAGTGATAGCTTTGCCTACTTGGTGGAGAGGGTGATTGCTCAGATAAAGGGCTGGAAGGAGAAATTTCTTTCTCTCGGAGGTAAAGAAATCCTACCTAAAGCAGTCATTCAATCTCTGTCGGTTTTTGCAATGGGAATCTTTAAGATCCCGAAGAAAATATGTAAGGAAATTACAGATGCCATGGCTAGTTTTTGGCGGGGTGACGAAGAGGATCAGAAAAGGATGCATTGGTGGGCATGGTGGCGAATGTGCATACCAAAAAATGATGGTGGAATGGGCTTCCATGACCTTCATGCTTTTGACCTTACGGTGCTAGCCAAACAATGTTGGAGATTGATCTCTAATCCAGATGCGTTATGTGTTCGTATGCTTCGCGCGGAATATTATCCGGATGGTAATATTTTGAAGGCAGGGAACAAAAAAGGATCTTCCTTTACTTGGCAGTCTATTGTTTCTGGAATCCAAACTTTCAAGAGAGGTCATATTTGGCGCGTTGGGACAGGATCTGAAATCAATATATGGAATGACTGCTGGGTGCCAAACAGCCCAACTAGAAAGGTTTTGACACCTAAGGGGGCTTGTTTGCTGACTAGAGTGGAAGAATTGGTTGATCCGTAGTTGGGAGACTGGGATGAAACACTCATCAGAAACATCTTCTTTCCCTATAGATGTTGAGAGGATTTTGAGAATTACACTGAATGTTCAGGTGGTGGAGGATTTTGTAGCATGGAACTTTACTAAATCATATGCCTTTACAGTTCGCTCGGCGTACTATGTAGAGTGGCACCACCAGCATGATTCACATGTAAGACGAAGTGATGGACAGGGGTCCTCGATGACTAATCCGGTGTGGGAGATTCTTTGGAAATTGAAAGTGCCATGTAAAGTCAAGATATTTGCGTGGAAAGCTCTATATGGTGTAGTTGTTGCTCGATCCAATTTAGCAAACAGACACATTAAGGTGTCTCTACAATGTCCTTTATGCTCAGAGGAAGCCGAGGACATCAAGCACTTGATATTTTCCTGTCGGCGTGCGAAGTAAGTTTGGAATGCATTGGGTATTTTATAAGTTATAGATAATGCGTTGAGGGTAGACCGATCTGGCAGCATAGTCCTGGAGGAGATAATTCGAAACAAGTCAAATATTAGACCGATTCTCCCAAACCTTGGTGTTGAAGAATTGGTTGTCGTGGGCGCTTGGTATATATGGTGACAGAGGAGAGAGTTTGTGAAAGGAAACCAAGTGACTTTGCCTAGCAAGACAGCTTTAGCTATCAACACAATCACATCAAACTTTGCAGTGGCTCAGAGTGCGGTACAGTCACAAAAATACCATGGCAGAAACCTCCTGTTGGCAGCTACAAGATGAACGTGGACACGTCTTTTTCCAAAATGGGTCAGGAGCAGCAACGATAGTGATTCAGAATTATAGGGGGGAGGCAATAGCATGTGGCTCATGGCTTCTAAATAACGTGTATGATGCTAGCACAGCTGAAACTTTAGCTTTGCAAAAGGAGTTCATATTGCTTGAAAATATAGGTTGCAATGGGGTTATCATGGAATCTGATTTACTGGAATTAATCCAAGCTTGCACTAGTGTGAATGAAGTTATAAGCCCAGCCACGGCGATACTTGTAGATTGCTTCCAACGAGCAACAAGACTAGGTATAGTGAGCTTTCAGCACTGTCCTAGGGATGCCAATAGGGCCGCACATAATTTAGCGAGGCACGTTTATGATTCTAAAGTGGTAGTTTTTTGGGATGGTGATCCTCCTAGCTTTATTCTTCCAGACATAATCTTTGATGTAACTGTGATTTGAAAGTAATAAATCTTGCCCTAGGGCATTTCCCCTCAAAAAGCTAACACAAATGGCACTGAACAAATACATGATACAAGTCAAAAGGCTAACATAATCCCTTAGAGAGTATTAGACTGGCAAAGTACCTTACTTTGGTATACCTTCTCTCATGGATTGGTGGAATATCAGGATAATTCCTTCTCGAAAGTTGCTTCCATGTATCGCAATTCAGTGTCATTCTGATTTGTTGTTTCCTTTTGAAAGAATGTACTGACCGGATTTTCAATGCAAGATACCAGTTGGTGGATAAGTTTTGTCAGACGATTATTGATGAATCATGCCTCTGGGCTAGATGTCCATGGGTGATTGCTGAGATGACCAATGCACAAGATCAGGGTTGAACCTTCCCTAAGCCTTGTCAATCAATTGGCTATGTGTGTGGTCTTATCCGCTGAAGACCATCACTTGTGTTAGAACAAATCTTTTCTATTTATAAACGTTGGAGTTGATGGTGAGTTCGCATGTGGGACCATACAAATAAACAATGCACTTCTACCACACGTGATACTAGCAACCTTTAAAATAATATAATAAACAAACGTTACTATTGTGTGACATATCGCATCCCAGATAAACAAATACACTGTTACCCTAATATGAGCATAACACTCTTATAAAAACAAATTATAAATGCATACGATTCCAATTCAAAATCATGGCCTTTATTGTAACTTCTCTACCCAATCAATTTTTCCAGTTGTATAGCATAGAAGAAGAGAGAGAACACATTGAATTTCAACGTGGTCATAGACATTGTCCTCCTACCAAATCCACGATCTTGAGCATTAAAATTACTCATGTCCATTCACCTATGTTTTAAAATTTAAAATGTTATCTCACTGTAAATCTTACAAAGGACCTACATAATCGCTTAAAAATCATCAGTGACTACAACATAACCTTTCGTTGTATTTACGCTCCCTCTTTAATCATAAACCATGCAATAGACGTAAGCCATCATCATATTTTGATGATTTCCTAAGCTAGTAGTATCTCATTGTCATTTTTATGGCTCCGTAGCAATCCACGGGTATAGCAACACATAAGGCAGAAAATGCATAGGAGCTCCTGGGTGCTCCTCCCCCCTATGGGTTTAGTTGATCTTTGTCGGGTGTGGGGTTCTGGAAAACCCTTAAGGTTCGAACACTGGGTGCGCGTGAAGTCTTTCCTTCCTACCGATCTATGCCCTAGCTCGCTAATATCTCGTGGACAAACTCGCAACACAGAAAGACACGAGGTTTATACTGGTTCGGGTCACCGTTGTGGTGTAATACCCTACTCCAGTGTGGTGGTGGTGGATTGCCTCTGGGGCTGATGATGCACAGTACAAGGGAAGAACAGCCTCCTAAGGTTGAGGTGTTCTTGTGAGTAGGCTCTTGATCGGGTTGGATCAAGCTAAGGTGAGATGCCTCTACTATGGTGGCTAGCTCTACTTATATAGGCCCTGGTCCTCTCCCCAAATATCGAGCGGGAAGGGAGCCAACAACGGCGGGAAAATTTGAAGGGGGGCAGCTAGTACAAGCTATCCTGACAAAAGTGGTCTTCGCCTGCGAAAAGCTCTGGTGGTGACGCCGTCTTGGGCTCCATGATGACCTCCGTCTTGCCGTCCTCCTGGTCTTGGTCTCGTTGCACCAATATAGCAACATTTGTCTGATGCCTCAATACTCTTCGTCTGCGCTGGCCACCTTAGCACCAAAGAGGAAATAAGGACGCTGTGCACGCTGGCGCCCGCTTGGTGTCGTGCATCATGGCTCACATCACAAGGGCCTCGTGAGGTTTACCCCGCCTTGATATCTCCGCTCCTCACGAGCCTGCCTGGCTAGGCTACTCCAAAGGAGGTCTTGCATCGTTCGCCTCACGAGGCTTGGACCCTCGCGAGGGTCATGGATGCCTTGATGAAGATGGGCCGTACGGCCTGCTGGCTCAGCCACGCCGCGGGCCGCAGGCAGGCAAGTCTGGGGACCCCCGTTCCCAGAACACCGACAGTAGCCCCTGGGCCCAAGGTGCGCTCGGGCTTGGCTTCACGGCGCAGCCAAGGGTCAAGTTCGGAGCACCGCGGGCCCCCAAAGCTTGCGGCCTCGGTTGACACGTGGGGGTTGATTGGACGTGGGTGTTGCTACCTCTTGAGCACTGCGTTGGATTTCCTTGAAGAGGAAAGGGTGATGCAGCAAAGTAGCGTAAGTATTTCCCTCAGTTTTTGAGAACCAAGGTATCAATCTAGTAGGAGGCTATGCGCGAGTCCCTCGTACCTGCACAAAACAAATAACTCCTCGCAACCAACGCGATAAGGGGTTGTCAATCCCTTCATGGTCACTTACAAGAGTGAGATCTGATAGATTTGATAAGATAATATTTTTGGTATTTTTATGATAAAGATGCAAAGTAAAATAAAAGCAAAGGAAATAACTAAGTATTGGAAGATTAATATGATGAAGATAGACCCGAGGGGCCATAGCTTTCACTAGTGGCTTCTCTCAAGAGCATAAGTATTTTACGGTGGGTGAATGAATTACTGTTGAGCACTTGACATAATTGAGCATAGTTATGAGAACATCTAGGTATGATCATGTATATAGGCATCATGTCCGAGACAAGTAGACCGACTCCTGACTGCATCTACTACTATTACTCCACTCATCGACCACTATCCAGCATGCATCTAGAGTATTAAGTTCATGAAAACAGAGTAACGCCTTAAGCAAGATGACATGATGTGGAGGGATAGATTCATGCAATATGATAAAAAAACCATCTTGTTATCCTCGATGGAAACAATACAATACGTGCCTTGCTGCCCCTACTGTCACTGGGAAAGGACACCGCAAGATTGAACCCAAAGCTAAGCACTTCTCCCATTGCAAGAAAGATCAATCTAGTAGGCCAAACCAAACTGATAATTCGAAGAGACTTGCAAAGATAACCAATCATACATAAAAGAATTCAGAGGAGATTCAAATATTGTTCATAGATAATCTTGATCGTAAACCCACAATTCATCGGTCTCAACAAACACACCGCAAAAAGAAGATTACATCGAATAGATCTTCACAAGAGAGGGGGAGAACATTGTATTGAGATCCAAAAAGAGAGAAGAAGCCATCTAGCTAATAACTATGGACCCGAAGGTCTGAAGTAAACTACTCACACTTCATCGGAGAGGCTATGGTGTTGATGTAGAAGCCCTCCATGATGGATGCCCCCTCCGGCGGAGCTCCGGAACAGGCCCCAAGATGGGATCTCATGGATACAGAAAGTTGTGCCGATGGAATTATGGTTTTGGCTCCGTATCTGATCGTTTGGGGGTACGTAGGTATATATAGGAGGAAGGAGTACATCGGTGGAGCAACAGGGGGCCCACGAGGGTGGAGGGCGCGCCTGGGGGGGTAGGCACGCCCCCTACCTCGTGGCCTCCTCCTTTATTTCTTGACATAGGGTCCAAGTCTCCTGGATCATGTTCAGTGAGAAAATCACATTCCCGAAGGTTTCATTCTGTTTGGACTCCGTTTGATATTCCTTTTCTTCGAAACCCTAAAATAGGCAAAAACAGCAATTCTGGGCTGGGCCTCCGGTTAATAGGTTAGTACCAAAAATAATATAAAGGTGGATAATAAAGCCCAATAATGTCCAAAACAGTACATAATATACCATGGAGCAATCAAAAATTATAGATACGTTGGAGATGTATCAGGCATCCCCAAGCTTAATTCCTGCTCGTCCTCGAGTAGGTAAATGATAAAAAAGATAATTTTTGATGTGGAGTGCTACTTGGCATAATTTTAATGTAATTATTCTTAATTGTGGTATGAATATTCAGATCCGAAAGATTCAAGATAAAAGTTTAATATTGACATAAAAATAATAATACGTCAAGCATAGTAACAAAGCAATCATGTCTTCTCAAAATAACATGGCCAAAGAAAGTTATCCCTACAAAATCATATAGTCTCGCTATGCTTTATATTCACCACACAAAATATTTAAATCATGCACAACCCCAATGACAAGCCAAGCAATTGTTTCATACTTTTGACATTCTCAAACTTTTTCAATCTTCACGCAATACATGAGCGTGAGCCATGGATATAGCACTATATGTGGAATAGAATGGTGGTTGTGGAGAAGACAAAAAGGGAAGATAGTCTCACATCAACTAGCACTACTAGGGAAAAGGCTAGCAGCAGCGCGGGTTTTGTGCTCACTAGTAGCGCGGGTAGGCGTGCTACTAATAAGGCGCTACAGCTATTGCTTAGTAGTAACGCGTGCCCGCACGCGCTACTGCTAGGGCAAATAGTTGCAGCGTTTGTTCACTCATGCGCTACTGCTAATGTAACTACTGGCAGCGTGTTTTCTCGCCATCGCTACTAGTATTCTTTTTTTATTTTTTATTTTTAGTGTATTTATGCGCCATAGGACAAATATTGGTACAATACCAGTTATGAGGTTTACATCATTATGTCCATAATAGTGTGTCAAATGAAGGTGGATTAGGTTCAAGTGGAGGCAATATGTGGTGCATGTCAAAAGTATACTACTAATCCAAACTTGATCTAGTTTGGGCTAGTAGTACTTTCGATGTGCACCACATGTTGCCTCCACTTGAATCTAATCCGCCAGCACAAGCTATTTAATCATCATCATAGTCATTACCACCAACAGTATTTATTTAATCACCACTAACACTAGCTAATAATAATCATCATAGTCATTACCACCAACACTAGCTATTTTATCATCATAGTAATAGTGTAGCACATCATCATCCTCAAACTCATTTCTAGCTAGCTAATCACTCCTGCTGCTCTCTCTTAGGTAAAATAACATAAAACATGTGTAGCTCTCCTCCTTGATCAAGTTGGAGCATGCAGATGAACCTGTCTCCTAATCGTGGGTAGTGCATCTGTTTGCTGCCCCCTAGTACTTCTCTGTGCTTCTCCATCACACATTTGGTCCAGTCTTGCACTATTAAGCATCCGTCGCTAATCTTGAATGCACTAAAGTAATCTGTAGGATATCTTGGCCGTAAGCTAATAATACTCATGGTACCTTTAGTCTCGATCCCATAAGGCACAACATTCATCAGGAGTCCCTGTTGAAGAACATCGTATGGTAACATACTTAGCAATGAAGTTTAGCTTCAAAAATAATGTATGGAAAAGATGCACTGAGGACAAATAGTAAAAATCTTACCATCCTTCCTAAATAGATGTGACCGTAGTTGAGAAACTTACATAATGGTATAACTGGAGGCGTCTGCACATCAACCCAGATGTCAGTATTACCTTCAATATCATCTTCCGGACGAATATCAAAGGTGATAACCATATCAGGCTCAAATGCATAAGTCTTGCATAGTGCTCGCCATGTTTTGCATCCAAAATAGGTGTAGTCGTCTGAATTGTATAATTTTGCGTGGAAAATATAACCATGCTCGGTCTTCAAGTAAACTTTCTTTACCTCCATAGTATGACTGAAACCTATCTTATCCAATACAAAAACTCTTGCATGGCAGGGGATACGCTAGTACAATTGTAAAAAAAATAAGTTGAAGCAAATGAAGCAGATGTCATGCTTAATTGCGAAAAAAGACTTGTCGTTGTGAGTTACTATATCCACTTCGAAGTTCTCGTCCAACTTGATGCTGAAGCGCCTATCATCATCTAGGAAGATTCCGTCGCACAGGCCGCGCTCGTCTTCGCAGTATTTGCAAATACCGAAATCCTTTTCGTCATCAGACATCTCCTATGTTCGTAGTTAAAACATTAATTGAAAATCGATTGAAGACAACTACCAGGATACTCAACACACAAATCCGGGGCACTCGATATTTCCTACATATTCTGGCACAAGTCATGCCAAAATTCACGGAAAAATCCGGCATGACCTTTGCTAAAATAGGACATATCGAGCGCCTGAAATTTGCCGGAATGGAAATGAATCAACACTCCGGCAAAACATAGGCCACTCGGAGGTGTAACCTGCAAACATGACCGGCCACTTGGATATTGAGCAACACAAGATATACATTTCAAAATATCTTATAGGACTCAAATTAGCATGCATTCAATAAGCAAAAGTAAATCATCTCATGCGTCCGTACATCGTCGAATATTATCACTAATACATCCCAAATAGTGTCATACATATAACATCACTAATACAACTAAAACCCTAGCACATGACGGGTATCGGCGCAGGCGGTGGACACCCACAGAGAAGGAACCATCACGGGATCATAGCTCCAGTGAGATCCCTGGAGAACCTGCCGGGTATTGGAGAACCTGTGCTCCAACGCAAACAAGTAGCGACGGACGTGCGCGTCCTCCTCACTGACACGGTGACGCACCACCTCCGCGGAGTCCTCGAGCCTCTGGACCGTCACTGGCCCACGCGACCGCCACCAAAGAAGGTTCGGGTCAACGACAGGCTGGCTCCTCACCAACCTGCGCCCCCTGGTAGGTAGCGCCTCCCAGTACCACCCCGGTGGAGCCCAGTCCCGGACATGGCCCATCTGGTCAAGCAGGTGTCGTCCTCCGCCGACTCGGCGACGAGGATGCGGGATAGGCATCGTCCACGCTGATGTGAGAAAAATTGCTTTAACTAAAAAAATAGCAACAAGTTCTTACTAACGAGTTCTATTAATTCAATTAGTTCTTACTAAAAATAAACTTACTCTAAATAAAAATAAACTAATACTTAATTAGTACCTAGTTCTTACTAACTAATTAGTACCTAGGAACTACTGCCCTAATTACCATATAAGTAATTAACTAACTAGCACTAAAAATAGCCTAGGGTTCATACTAACGACCACACGCCTGGGGGGGTGGGCGCGCCCCCACCCTCGTGAACGCCTCGGGACTCTCCTGGCCCAACTCTTTTACTCCGGGGTCTTCTTTTGGTCCATAAAAATGAAGGAAAAATGCCCTAGAGGCAATAATAAAGTTATTATTTATTTCCTTATATCATGATAAATGTTTATTATTCATGCTAGAATTGTATTAACCGGAAACATAATACATGTGTGAATACATAGACCAACAGAGTGTCACTAGTATGCCTCTACTTGACTAGCTCGTTAATCAAAGATGGTTATGTTTCCTAACCATGAACAAAGAGTTTTTATTTGATTAATGAGGTCACATCATTAGTAGAATGATCTGATTGACATGACCCATTCCATTAGCTTAGCATCCGATCGTTTAGTATGTTGTTATTGCTTTCTTCATGACTTATACATGTTCCTATAACTATGAGATTATGCAACTCCCGTTTACCGGAGGAACACTTTGGGTACTACCAAACGTCACAACGTAACTGGGTGATTATAAAGGAGTACTACAGGTGTCTCCAATGGTAGATGTTGGGTTGGCATATTTCGAGATTAGGGTTTGTCACTTCGATTGTCGGAGAGGTATCTCTGGGCCCTCTCGGTAATGCACATCACATAAGCCTTGCAAGCACTGCAACTAATATGTTAGTTGTGAGATGATGTATTACGGAACGAGTAAAGAGACTTGCCAGTAACGAGATTGAACTAGGTATTGGATACCGACGATCGAATCTCGGGCAAGTAACATACCGATGACAAAGGGAACAACGTATGTTGTTATGCGGTCTGACCGATAAAGATCTTCGTAGAATATGTAGGAGCCAATATGGGCATCCAGGTCCCGCTATTGGTTATTGACCGGAGACGTGTCTCGGTCATGTCTACATTGTTCTCGAACCGTAGGGTCCGCACGCTTAACGTTACGATGACAGTTATTATGAGTTTATGCATTTTGATGTACCGAAGGTTGTTCGGAGTCCCGGATGAGATCACGGACATGACGAGGAGTCTCGAAATGGTCGAGACGTAAAGATTGATATATTGGAAGCCTATGTTTGGACATAGGAAGTGTTCCGGGTGAAATCGGGATTTTACCGGAATACCGGGAGGGTTACCGGAACCCCCCGGGAGACTAATGGGCCTATTGGGCCTTAGTGGAAAAGAGAGAAGGGGCAGCCCATAGCCTAGCCGCGCGCCCCCCCTTCCCCAAGTCCTAGTAGGACTAGGAGAAGGGGCCGGCCCCCCTCTCTCTCCTTTTCCCCCCGGGAGTCCTAATAGGATTAGGATTGGAGGGGGGAGTCCTACTCCCGGTGGGAGTAGGACTCCCTCTGCGCCTCCCTCTCCCTGGACGGCCGGCTCCCCCTCCTCCAACCTTTATATACGGGGGCAGGGGGCACCCCAAGACACACAAGTTGATCCTTGAGATCGTTCCTTAGCCGTGTGCGGTGGCCCCTGCCACCAAATTCCACCTCGATCGTACCGTTACAGTGCTTAGGCGAAGCCCTGCGTCGGTAGTACATCAAGATCGTCACCACGCCGTCGTGCTGACGGAACTCTTCCTCGACGCTTTGCTGGATCGGAGCCCGAGGAACATCATCGAGCTGAACGTGTGCTAAGAACTCGGAGGTGCCGGAGTAACAGTGCTTGGATCGGTCGGATCGGGAAGAAGACGTACGACTACTTCCTCTATGTTGTGTGATCGCTTCCGCAGTCGGTCTGCGTTGGTACGTAGACAACACTCTCCCCTCTCGTTGCTGTGCATCACCATGATCTTGCGTGTGCGTAGGAAATTTTTTGAAATTACTGCGTTCCCCAACAGTGGCATCCGAGCCTAGGTTTTATGGTTTGATGTTATTTGCACGAGTAGAACACAAGTGAGTTGTGGGCGATACAAGTCATACTGCCTACCAGCATGTCATACTTTGGTTCGGCGGTATTGTTGGGTGAGACGATTCGGACCAACCTTACGCGTACTCTTACGCGAGACCGGTTCCCTCGACGTGCTTTGCACACAGATGGCTTGCGGAAGACTGTCTCTCCAACTTTAGTTGAACCAAGTGTGACTAAGCCCGGTCCTTGAGAAGGTTAAAATGGAGTCTATTTGACAAACTAGCGTTGTGGTTTTGATGCGTAGGTGAGATGAGTTCTTACTTAAGCCCATAGCAGCCACGTAAAACTTGCAACAACAAAGTAGAGGACGTCTAACTTGTTTTTGCAGGGTATGTTGTGATGTGATATGGTCAAGGCATGATGCTGATTTTATTGTATGAGATGATCATGTTTTGTAACCGAGTTATCGGCAACTGGCAGGAGCCATATGGTTGTCGCTTTATTGTATGCAATGCAATCGCGATGTAATGCTTTACTTTATTACTAAACGGTAGTGATAGTCGTGGAAGCATAAGATTGGCGAGACGACAACGATGCTATGATGGAGATCAAGGTGTCGCGCCGGTGACGATGGTGATCATGACAGTGCTTCGGAGATGGAGATCACAAGCACAAGATGATGATGGCCATATCATATCACTTATATTGATTGCATGTGATGTTTATCCCTTTTATGCATCTTATCTTGCTTTGATTGACGGTAGCATTATAAGATGATCTCTCACTAAAATTATCAAGAAGTGTTCTCCCTGAGTATGCACCGTTGCCAAAGTTCGTCGTGCCCAGACACCACGTGATGATCGGGTGTGATAAGCTCTACGTCCAAATACAACGGGAGCAAAACAGTTGCACACGCAGAATACTCAGGTTATACTTGACGAGCCAAGCATATACAGATATGGCCTCGGAACACGGAGACCGAAAGGTCGAGCGTGAATCATATAGTAGATATGATCAACATAACGATGTTCACCATTGAAAACTACTCCATCTCACGTGATGATCGGTTATGGTTTAGTTGATTTGGATCACGTGATCACTTAGAAGATTAGAGGGATGTCTATCTAAGTGGGAGTTCCTAAGTAATTTGATTAACTGAACTTGAACTTATCATGAACTTAGTACCTGATAGTATCTTGCTTGTTTATGTTGATTGTAGATAGATGGCTCGTGCTATTGTTCCGTTGAATTTTAATGCGTTCCTTGAGAAAGCAAAGTTGAAAGATGATGGTAGCAATTACACGGACTGGGTCCGTAACCTGAGGATTATCCTCATTGCTGCACAGAAGAATTACGTCCTGGAAGCACCGCTGGGTGACAGGCCTGCTGCTGGAGCAACGCCAGATGTTATGAACGTCTGGCAGAGCAAAGCTGATGACTACTCGATAGTTCAGTGTGCCATGCTTTACGGCTTAGAATCGGGACTTCAACGACGTTTTGAACGTCATGGAGCATATGAGATGTTCCAGGAGTTGAAGTTAATATTTCAAGCAAATGCCCGAATTGAGAGATATGAAGTCTCCAATAAGTTCTATAGCTGCAAGATGGAGGAGAACAGTTCTGTCAGTGAGCATATACTCAAAATGTCTGGGTATAATAATCACTTGATTCAGATGGGAGTTAATCTTCCAGATGATTGCGTCATTGACATAATTCTCCAATCACTGCCACCAAGCTACAAGAGCTTCGTGATTAACTATAATATGCAAGGGATGAACAAGACTATTCCCGAGCTCTTCGCAATGCTGAAAGCTGCGGAGGTAGAAATCAAGAAGGAGCATCAAGTGTTGATGGTTAGCAAAACCACTAGTTTCAAGAAAAAGGGCAAAGGGAAGAAGAAGGGAAACTTCAAGAAGAACAGCAAGCAAGTTGCTACTCAGGAGAAGAAACCCAAGTCTGGACCTAAGCCTGAAACTGAGTGCTTCTACTGCAAGCAGACTGGTCACTGGAAGCGGAACTGCCCCAAGTATTTGGCGGATAAGAAGGATGGCAAAGTGAGCAAAGGTATATGTGATATACATGTTATTGATGTGTACCTTACTAGAGCTCGCAGTAGCACCTGTGTATTTGATACTGATTCTGTTGCTAATATTTGGAACTCGAAACAGGGACTACAGAATAAGCGGACGCTAGCAAAGGACGAGGTGACGATGCGCGTGGGAAACGGTTCCAAAGTCGATGTGATCGCGGTCGGCGCGCTACCTCTACATCTACCTTCGGGATTAATATTAGACCTAAATAATTGTTATTTGGTGCCAGCGTTGAGCATGAACATTATATCTGGATCTTGTTTAATGCGAGACGGTTATTCATTTAAATCAGAGAATAATGGTTGTTCTATTTATATGAATAATATCTTTTATGGTCATGCACCTTTGAAGACTGGTCTATTCTTGTTGAATCTCGAAGATAATGATACACATATTCATAATGTAGAAGCCAAAAGATGCAAAGTTAATAATGATAGTGCAACCTATTTGTGGCACTGCCGTTTAGGTCATATCGGTGTAAAGCGCATGAAGAAACTCCATACTGATGGGCTTTTGGAACCACTTGATTATGAATCACTTGGTACTTGCGAACCGTGCCTCATAGGCAAGATGACCAAAACACCGTTCTCCGGTACTATGGAGAGAGCAACAGATTTGTTGGAAATCATACATACCGATGTATGTGGTCCGATGAATATTGAGGCTCGTGGCGGATATCGTTATTTTCTCACCTTCACAGATGATTTAAGCAGATATGGGTATATCTACTTAATGAAACATAAGTCTGAAACATTTGAAAAGTTCAAAGAATTTCAGAGTGAGGTTGAAAATCATCGTAACAAGAAAATAAAGTTTCTACGATCTGATCGTGGAGGAGAATATTTGAGTTACGAGTTTGGTGTACATTTGAAAAATTGTGGAATAGTTTCGCAACTCACGCCACCCGGAACACCACAATGTAATGGTGTGTCCGAACGTCGTAATCGTACTTTACTAGATATGGTGCGATCTATGATGTCTCTTACTGATTTACCGCTATCGTTTTGGGGTTATGCTTTAGAGACGGCCGCATTCACGTTAAACAGGGCACCATCAAAATCCGTTGAGACGACACCTTATGAACTATGGTTTGGCAAGAAACCAAAGTTGTCGTTTCTTAAAGTTTGGGGCTGCGATGCTTATGTGAAAAAGCTTCAACCTGATAAGCTCGAACCCAAATCGGAGAAATGTGTCTTCATAGGATATCCAAAGGAAACTATTGGATACACCTTCTATCACAGATCCGAAGGCAAGACTTTTGTTGCTAAATTCGGATACTTTCTAGAGAAGGAGTTTCTCTCGAAAGAAGTGAGTGGGAGGAAAGTAGAACTTGACGAGGTAACTGTACCTGCTCCCTTATTGGAAAATAGTACATCACAGAAAACTGTTTCTGCGACACCTATACAATTCAGTGAGGAAGCTAATGATGATGATCATGAAGCTTCAGAACAAGATACTACTGAACCACGTAGATCAACCAGAGTGAGATCCGCACCAGAGTGGTACGGTAATCCAGTTCTGGAAGTCATGATGCTAGATCATGATGAACCTACGAACTATGAAGAAGCGATGGTGAGCCCAGATTCCGCAAAGTGGCTTGAGGCCATGAAATCTGAGATGGGATCCATGTATGAAAACAAAGTATGGACTTTGGTTGACTTGCCCGATGATCGGCAAGCAATTGAGAATAAATGGATCTTCAAGAAAAAGACTGACGCTGACGGTAATATTACTGTCTACAAAGCTCGACTTGTCGCGAAAGGTTTTCGACAAGTTCAAGGAGTTGACTACGATGAGACCTTCTCACCCGTAGCGATGCTTAAGTCCGTCAGAATTATGTTAGCAATTGCCGCATTTTATGATTATGAAATATGGCAGATGGATGTCAAAACTGCATTCCTGAATGGATTTCTGGAAGAAGAGTTGTATATGATGCAACCAGAAGGTTTTGTCGATCCAAAGGGAGCTAACAAAGTATGCAAACTCCAGCGATCCATTTATGGACTGGTGCAAGCATCTTGGAGTTGGAATAAACGCTTTGATAGTGTGATCAAAGCATTTGGCTTTATACAGACTTTTGGAGAAGCCTGTATTTACAAGAAAGTGAGTGGGAGCTCTGTAGCATTTTTAATATTATATGTGGATGACATATTGCTGATTGGAAATGATATAGAATTTCTGGATAGCATAAAGGGATACTTGAATAAAAGTTTTTCGATGAAAGACCTCGGGGAAGCTGCTTACATATTAGGCATAAAGATCTATAGAGATAGATCAAAACGCTTAATTGGACTTTCACAAAGCACATACCTTGACAAGATTTTGAAGAAGTTCAAAATGGATCAAGCAAAGAAAGGGTTCTTGCCTGTGTTACAAGGTATGAAGTTGAGTAAGACTCAATGCCCGACCACTGCAGAAGATAGAGAGAAAATGAAAGATGTTCCCTATGCTTCAGCCATAGGCTCTATCATGTATGCAATGCTGTGTACCAGACCTGATGTGTGCCTTGCTATAAGTTTAGCAGGGAGGTACCAAAGTAATCCAGGAATGGATCACTGGACAGCGGTCAAGAACATCCTGAAATACCTGAAAAGGACTAAGGATATGTTTCTCGTATATGGAGGTGACAAAGAGCTCACCGTAAGAGGTTACGTTGATGCAAGCTTTGACACTGATCCGGACGATTCTAAATCGCAAACCGGATACGTGTTTACTTTAAACGGTGGAGCTGTCAGTTGGTGCAGTTCTAAACAAAGCGTCGTAGCGGGATCTACATGTGAAGCGGAGTACATTGCTGCTTTGGAAGCAGCGAACGAAGGAGTCTGGATGAAGGAGTTCATATCCGATCTAGGTGTCATACCTAGTGCATCGGGTCCAATGAAAATCTTCTGTGACAATACTGGTGCAATTGCCTTAGCAAAGGAATCCAGATTTCACAAAAGAACCAAACACATCAAGAGACGCTTCAACTCCATTCGGGACTTAGTCCAGGTGGGAGACATAGAGATTTGCAAGATACATACGGATCTGAATGTTGCAGACCCGTTGACTAAGCCTCTTCCACGAGCAAAACATGATCAGCACCAAGGCTCCATGGGTGTTAGAATCATTACTGTGTAATCTAGATTATTGACTCTAGTGCAAGTGGGAGACTGAAGGAAAAATGCCCTAGAGGCAATAATAAAGTTATTATTTATTTCCTTATATCATGATAAATGTTTATTATTCATGCTAGAATTGTATTAACCGGAAACATAATACATGTGTGAATACATAGACCAACAGAGTGTCACTAGTATGCCTCTACTTGACTAGCTCGTTAATCAAAGATGGTTATGTTTCCTAACCATGAACAAAGAGTTGTTATTTGATTAGCGAGGTCACATCATTAGTAGAATGATCTGATTGACATGACCCATTCCATTAGCTTAGCATCCGATCGTTTAGTATGTTGCTATTGCTTTCTTCATGACTTATACATGTTCCTATAACTATGAGATTATGCAACTCCCGTTTACCGGAGGAACACTTTGGGTACTACCAAACGTCACAACGTAACTGGGTGATCATAAAGGAGTACTACAGGTGTCTCCAATGGTAGATGTTGGGTTGGCATATTTAGAGATTAGGGTTTGTCACTCCGATTGTCGGAGAGGTATCTCTGGGCCCTCTCGGTAATGCACATCACATAAGCCTTGCAAGCACTGCAACTAATATGTTAGTTGTGAGATGATGTATTACGGAACGAGTAAAGAGACTTGCCAGTAACGAGATTGAACTAGGTATTGGATACCGACGATCGAATCTCGGGCAAGTAACATACCGATGACAAAGGGAACAACGTATGTTGTTATGCGGTCTGACCGATAAAGATCTTCGTAGAATATGTAGGAGCCAATATGGGCATCCAGGTCCCGCTATTGGTTATTGACCGGAGACGTGTCTCGGTCATGTCTACATTGTTCTCGAACCGTAGGGTCCGCACGCTTAACGTTACGATGACAGTTATTATGAGTTTATGCATTTTGATGTACCGAAGGTTGTTCGGAGTCCCGGATGAGATCACGGACATGACGAGGAGTCTCGAAATGGTCGAGACGTAAAGATTGATATATTGGAAGCCTATGTTTGGACATAGGAAGTGTTCCGGGTGAAATCGGGATTTTACCGGAATACCGGGAGGGTTACCGGAACCCCCCGGGAGACTAATGGGCCTATTGGGCCTTAGTGGAAAAGAGAGAAGGGGCAGCCCACAGCCTAGCCGCCCCCCCCCCCCTTCCCCAAGTCCTAGTAGGACTAGGAGAAGGGGCCGGCCCCCCCTCTCTCTCCTTTTCCCCCCGGGAGTCCTAATAGGATTAGGATTGGAGGGGGGAGTCCTACTCCCGGTGGGAGTAGGACTCCCTCTGCGCCTCCCTCTCCCTGGCCGGCCGGCTCCCCCTCCTCCAACCTTTATATACGGGGGCAGGGGGCACCCCAAGACACACAAGTTGATCCTTGAGATCGTTCCTTAGCCGTGTGCGGTGCCCCCTGCCACCAAATTCCACCTCGATCGTACCGTTACAGTGCTTAGGCGAAGCCCTGCGTCGGTAGTACATCAAGATCGTCACCACGCCGTCGTGCTGACGGAACTCTTCCTCGACGCTTTGCTGGATCGGAGCCCGAGGAACGTCATCGAGCTGAACGTGTGCTAAGAACTCGGAGGTGCCGGAGTAACGGTGCTTGGATCGGTCGGATCGGGAAGAAGACGTACGACTACTTCCTCTACGTTGTGTGATCGCTTCCGCAGTCGGTCTGCGTTGGTACGTAGACAACACTCTCCCCTCTCGTTGCTGTGCATCACCATGATCTTGCGTGTGCGTAGGAAATTTTTTGAAATTACTGCGTTCCCCAACAAAAAAATCGTCAAAAATTGGCACGTCAATTGGACTCCGTTCGATATTCCTTTTCTGTAAAACTCAAAAACAAGGAAAAAACAGAAACTGGCACTGGGCACTAGGTTAATAGGTTAGTCCCAAAAATCATATAAAATAGGATATAAATGCATATAAAACATCCAAGGTTGATAATATAATAGCATGAGTACTTCATAAATTATAGATACGTTGGAGACGTATCAATGATGTAGAGGGATAGATTCATGCAATATGATAAAAAAACTATCTTGTTATCCTCGATGGTAACAATACAATACGTGCCTTGCTGCCCCTACTGCCACTGGGAAAGGACACCGCAAGATTGAACCCAAAGCTAAGCACTTCTCCCATTGCAAGAAAGATCATTCTAGTAGGCCAAACCAAACTGATAATTCGAAGAGACTTGCAAAGATAACCAATCATACATAAAAGAATTCAGAGGAGATTCAAATATTGTTCATAGATAATCTTGATCATAAACCCACAATTCATCGGTCTCAACAAACACACCGCAAAAAGAAGATTACATCGAATAGATCTCCACAAGAGAGGGGGAGAACATTGTATTGAGATCCAAAAAGAGAGAAGAAGCCATCTAGCTAATAACTATGGACCCGAAGGTCTGAAGTAAACTACTCACACTTCATCGAAGAGGCTATGGTGTTGATATAGAAGCCCTCCGTGATGGATGCCCCCTCCGGCGGAGCTCCGGAACAGGCCCCAAGATGGGATCTCGTGGATACAGAAAGTTGCGGCGGTGGAATTAGGGTTTTGGCTCCGTATCTGATCGTTTGGGGGTACGTAGGTATATATAGGAGGAAGGAGTACGTCGGTGGAGCAATAGGGGGCCCACGAGGGTGGAGGGCACGCCTGGGGTGGGGGTAGGCACGCCCCCTACCTCGTGGCCTCCTCATTTGTTTTTTGACGTAGGGTCCAAGTCTCCTGATCGTGTTCGGTGAGAAAATCACGTTCCCGAAGGTTTCATTCTGTTTGTACTCCGTTTGATATTCCTTTTCTTCGAAACCCTAAAATAGGCAAAAAAAAAAAACAGCAATTCTGGGCTGGGCCTCCGGTTAATAGGTTAGTCCCAAAAATAATATAAAAGTGGATAACAAAGCCCAATAATGTCCAAAACAGTACATAATATAGCATGGAGCAATCAAAAATTATAGATACGTTGGAGACGTATGAGGCGTCTCCACTTCCCCATGCTGCCTCGACAACTGCATGACCTGACAAAAGGCTGGCGCAGGCAGCACTTGCCTTCATTGCTTCTTCCTTGCCTCGCTCCAGATCCCATTTCTCGCTCTTCGCCGCCGCTACCTCCAGATCTGCCCTAGTCTTGCTCTGCATCTGCCGCTCATGGTGCCACGCAAGGTCAAGACTTCCTCGGCACCGGCTTGGTATGAGCCAGCTCTTGAGGCGCCCACCGTCATGGAGAAGAGCCTCGCCTCCGTGCGCCTGCTGACAGCGGGAGAGAGCAACGAGTGGGGGAAGACGGAGCTCCGGCTTGCGTCCGACGAGCTGGAGCCTGAGGGGAGCACCTTCTTCCCCTTCTCCTCGAGCAGCGTCGCTGTTGGGTTGGTTCCTCCCTTCACTAATTTCTTTTATGAAGTCCTCGACCACTGCGGCTTGCAGGCGTTGCACCTCCATCCCAACTCTGTCCTCCTCCTGTCCATCTTTGCCTACTACTGTGAGGCATACCTGGGCGTGATGCCGTCCATGGCGCTCCTGTGCCATTTCTTCTTCCTCCGTGTCAGCGGCGAGCACGCCTCCGGATGCGCTAATTCTGTTGCCTGCAGCAAGGCCAAGTCGATCTCGAGCACCGGGAAGAGAGTCGACAGCATTCGATCCAAGTGGGTCATGATGGATGCCAAGCACGCCCATCCGTGTCTGGTGTTGCCGACATAGGCGCCCCTGCAGAGCAAGGGGTGGCCCAAGGCGGAGCTTGTCGACGAGCGGGCATCATCAGTGTTGGGGCAGAAGATGACCAACCTGAAGTTGGGCAACGCGAGGGCGGCCAAGATAACGGGGGCGATGCTCCTGAGGGAGTTCTTGATGCTGTGGGTTGCCCCACCCCAGGCGCACGCGCCCCCTCTGGGAGCTCGAAGAAGAGGAAAACAAGACCCACCTGAGGCCAGGGGACCTGCCTGGTGATGAATTGGACGCCGTCCTGCGCCTCATAGTCGGGGACAACTAGGAGTACCCGCCTAGCGCCTTCGTTCCCATGTTCCAAAGCAGGGACTGGGAGGAATTCTTCGCCTCCAGGCCGACTTTTGATGCGCGCGGGCAGGTGCCGCCGGCGCTTCCGGGAGCTCCTATGGCGCAGAAACCGATGGAGGTGTCTTCTGGCGAGTCCCGCGGAGAGGGGGAAGAGGAGGTGGACTCGGAGAAGACCCCAGAAGAGGTGAGGGAGACTTCCCCTCTGAGCAAGGCCGAGATTCTCTGTGCCCTTCCTGATGATGCCGAAGCTGACGCCTACCAAGGGGAGAGGGAGAAACCCCTCATCCCGACGAAGGGTAGGTCATCGCTGGTAGTCCGTGGTGCCGCCTCCATCCCAACACCTCCTAGGGCTGGATCCGGTTCTGCCTCCGCACCGCCTGGCGCCGCCAGAACCCGAACGCCTGCCCTTCAGGTCCCGATGCTGTCAGGCTTCAAGCTTCACAAGCGAAAGGTGGAGTACTTCGCGGTGGACCGGTAGGTGTCTTGAGCTTCGCTTTATCCCTGCCGGTACTTGTTATTTCCCGACGCTCGCCCTTGGTTGATCAGGCTGGCATCTTCGGCGAAGAAGAGGAAGGAGGATACGGCGGCCGTGCCTCCCTCCACAGAGAAAGGTGACAGCAGCGCCCACATCTCCCCGGCCCGGTCGTCCTTGCGGGGCCAAGAGGAACATCGCTGCGTGGAATCAGCCCCCATGGCCCCGCTGGCTCCGGAGGTGCCGGCGCTTGGTGCGACTAACGAGGTCCCAGCTGCTCCAGAACCCGCGGTCTCCCAAGCCCTGGTGACGGTGTCGCTTCCTCCCACCGCAGCACCTCCACTCCTTGGTTCTTCTGCTCCTGCTATTGTCTTGGAGCGTGCCATTTCTGAGATGACCCAGCTGCAGGCGGATCTCTTGAGCGCGGACCCGCGCCTGGTGCCCGGGCGTCTGGAGTTGGCCTCTGGCTGGCTTCACTCTGACCTGGCGGTTCGTGCGGCACTGGGCCAGCCTACTGCGGCTTCCCAGGAGGAGAAGCAAGGAGCCGCCAGCGCTGCAGCCGATCGTGAGGCGGCGCTAAAAGACGCCAAGGCCGCCCGTGACCGCTGCCAAGTGCTGAAGGGCGAGTTGCAGAGCCTGCACAACAAGCACGCTGAAGAGGCACGTTGCCGCCAAGAGAAGGAGGAGAAGATGAAGGCCCGGGAGGAAGCTGTCAAGAACCATGATGCTGAGCTGGCGGAGCTGGGGAAGAAGCAGGCCGCCGAGCGCAACCGGTTGGAAGAAGTGGAGCGAAAGATGGGGACGAGGGAGGCCGATCTTGATGCCAAGGCGCGAGTCCTGGCCGAAGACCGTGTGGCCTTTGCCGATCTCGGGAAGAGGTCTCGCAAGGCACTGAAGACACTCTACGAGCACGGCTTGGAGAAGTCGCTGGACACCGACGAGGATGGCCCTGCCTAGCCGCTTCCTCTCGTGGTGAAGGCACTTGAGGAGGTCGTTGATGGCCTCGGTCCCATGGCAGAGGCAGAAGCTCGCGTCCTGTCTTCAACCGCACTCAGTCGCGTCTTCACCCATCTGCACCTCCGTGACCCCAGCGCTCGCCTTGATGAGCTGCTAGAGCCTGTGGCTGAAGATCACTGCGAAGCTGCCACCGCGGCTGTACAAGGTCAAGTGGAGGCCTTGCTGGGGAGGTTCCGCGGCTTTGTCTCCGATCCTCTGTTTGGCGACGCCGCGGGTCCTGCAGCTGGTGGTGAAGGTGAGAACATCGTTGCCCACGAGGGAGCACCTTCCGCAGGCGATGGCGATATCCAGGGGTGACCTGCGGCTATTCTTCCCGTTTCGTTCCTACGACATGTATCAGGCCTCGTGGAGGCGTTTAGACTTTTCAGTGGGTATTGTGAGAACAATATTCTTATAATATTTGCTTTGAGGTTTTGTGATTTCCTTCCTATTTGCTTTGCGTTCTGCGTCGGTAGAGCTCGGCCCCGCGCATACATCAACCGCCATTGGGCCGACCGGAGACCAGGATGGACCAAGGAGTGAGGGGCTACTTGACCAGTTAGACTCCTGAGTCGCGATGCTCAAGAGTCCCCCTTGACGCGCAAACAGCATATAGAAAGAGTTCGTGAGGATAGATCGATGTTCTACGTCGGCAAAGCCTGGTCACGCACATACCTCAACCGCCATTGGGCCGACCGGAGACCAGGACGGACCAAGGAGTGAGGGGCTATGTGAGCAGTTAAGCTCCTGAGTCGCAATGCTCAGGAGTCCCCCTTGACGTGCAAACAATTTCCATACCTGCCCTCACCGAGGCCTCGGGAGGGGCACGTGACGCCCAGGTCTGGGGGACCTGGTTGGGTGGCGTGTGCTTGGGCGTGACCCGAGCGCAGCCCCCGTGCCCAGCCCCCTCGTGCGGCTCTCCCGAGGGGAGGCGTTGTGGTGAGGCGGGGCGCTGAGCTCTGGGCTCCCTGAGGTTGGTACGACCGTGGGGCCGCCCTCAGTTGTTTATCACCAGCGCGGAGCATAGTGCTTCCGCTTGTGCACGGGCATAGCCGCTCCTCGGCAATCTCGACAGCCAGCGCGGAGCATGGTGCTTCCACTTGGGCGTGGGATGGGGGGCCCCCTCCGGGAGGATCCCTCGGGCCGTGTACAGTCCCGCCCTAACACGTGGCTTGCACGGCAGGGCTGCGAGGTGTATCTGGTCACTCGTGAGCCAGTGCGGGACTCACGAGGCCCTACCTCAAAGCGGGTTGCGCCTGGTCTTGACTCTTGGTGACTGTATGTCCCTGCAAGGCGGTTAGATGCAAGCACTCTACGTCCTCAGGTCCCAGCCCTCGAGCGAGCTCAGCCGCCGCTGGTATGCCAGGTCGCGATACCGTGGTCAAGGCCAGGGGTGAGGGCTGGAGAGCCAGTAAGAGCTCCTAAGTCGCGATGCTCAGGAGCCCCCCTTTTAACATGCAAGCGAATTGCATAGGATGAACAGACCCGTGGTGGGTAGCAATCGAGCAGGTGGCAGCAGGTGGCAGGTTAAGCATGGAGAGCAGATCAACTTGGATAAATGCAGGAAGATGCGTGCCACCGGGTCCGGTCCGAGCGGCTTGGGGATGATGCAGCCCGAGGGGCGCCCCCAACAAGGTAAGCTAAAGACGTAAGCAAAAGGGATACATGCCGCAGGGACAGACCCACGCGGCCTGGGAATAATGCAGCCCGAGGGGCGCTCCCAGCTAAACGAGCTTGGAAGGTGTCACCTGGTTCTGTAGACGAAGTAGAGTTGGTGCGGCTGAAGGCGTGCCTTGAAGAAATGACTCCTCATGAGCCGCCAGAACCCTGAGCCTCGTGAGGCTCTGGGTCCTTGGGAGGTTCCCTGAAGACCGTCTCCATCTCCTCCAGAACAACGTGGTACCTAGCTTCCTGAGCCGCCAGGACACGTCGCATGTTGTGTTGATAGGCCAACACCATGCTCAGCAAGCCAAAGGGCATACGAACATAGCCGTGCAGCGGGCCCTCGCAGCGGCCCACACGCGAAGGCTAGAAATGCTCCTGAGATGCGGCCATCTTGAGCCCTGGGACGTCGATGCAGACACGTAGCCCAGCATCCTCGCCAGGATGCGGAGCTATGCCTCGTGGGAGGCTGTCGCCGCACATGGCTCTTGCTTCTTGCAGTTCCTGGGTGGTCTTGGTGATGAACTCCTGAGTGGTGCGCACTCCTTGCCCTGTGCTCTCCTGAGGGTCACGCGCCACGAAGGACGCCTCCAAGTGGTGCCCAAGCACCTCCCTCGTGAGGTTGGCAAGGTCTGAGTCCCTCCATAAGAGAGTCCCCGAGCCCTGCCCGAGGAGGGCGCCGGGTGCGCCTTCCTATGTGATGGAGGGAGGCGCCCCTGGAGCGGGCGCTGGTCCTGACGAGGCTCCTGTCGCGATGCCATTCTCCTGAGGTCTTGCACGGCGTGGCTGCTCCTTCTTGGGGATGGCCTCCAGAGGGCCTTCATTTCTGCTGTCGGGGTCATCGATTGCTGCGGCTTGAAAGGTGCGCTCGAGGGAGCACACCGCATCCCTCTCTTCACACGGGACCGTGATGATTCCTCCGCTTACAGGCATCTTAAGAACGTTGTAGCCGTGATGAGTGGCTGCCATGAACTTGGCCAGGGTCGGATACCCGAGGATGGCATTGTACGGTAGGCGGATGTGCGCGACATCGAAGTCAATGAGCTCGGTGCGGTAGTTCTTGCGCTCCCCGAAGGTGACGGGCAGGCGGACCTGCCCTATCGGTGTGGTGGAGCCGTCTGTCACTCCTGAGAAAGGCTTGGTGGGCTGGAGCTGTTCATATGGCACTTGAAGGTTGTCGAACGTGTCGACGGACAGAACGTTGAGCCCTGCGCCGCCGTCGATGAGGGTCTTGGTGACCTGCACATTGTTGATGACTGGGGAACACAACATAGGGAGGGTGCCAGCGGTGGCTGCGCACTTGAGCTGATCCGCCGAGTTGAAAGTGATGGCGCATTGGGACCACCTAAGCGGGCGCGTAGCCTCGAGTTTGGGGAGCGCCGCGTTCACCTCGCGAGCGAGCTGTTTGAAGATGCGCTGAGAGGCTGGGGCCTAGGCGCCGCCCAAGATGCAGGCGATCGCACGCGGCTCCTGGAAGCCCCCAGCCCCCTCGTCCTGGTGGTGGTCATCGTTCCTTCTTGGTGGCGGCAGCGGGGGAAGACCGCGTTGCCCTGGGGGCGATCTTCATGCGGCGGGTCCCTCCAGGCGCCCTCGCGAGGTTGGTCATGCCAGCGGTCCTCACGAGGCCGGTCGCGCCACTCCTGGCGCAGGCCATGGTCGTCTCAGCGTCCGCCTCCACGTTCTCCTCCGCGGCCCTAGCCCCGGTCGTTGCGCTCGGGGCGTCGACCGTAGCGTCCTTCTCGTATGGCTCTGAGCTCTTGATAGTCGCTGGTGTTGTGGGTGTTCAGGTTGTGGAAGGCACAAAACGGTCGGCCGTTCTTGGATAAATCAGGCTGATCTCTGCCCCGCTTGATGTTGGGCTCCGCTGCGAGCACAATTGCCTCCTTGCGCTTCATGTCCTTGGCCTTGGCCTTCTTCTCCTCCGCGCCCATGGCTGGCAGCTCAAGGAGGGAGAGGCGCCCCTCCTCAGCTCTTGCGCACTTGGTCGCCGGGTTGAACAGCTCCTGAGATGTGCTGAGCTCCTCGTGGATGGCAAGCTCTTCCTTCATCTTGACGTCACGGACACCATCGGAAAACGCGGAGATGATGGTCTCATCCATGACCTTGGGGATCTTGAGGCGGGTGTTGTTGAAGCGCTGGATGTACTTCTGGAGGGTCTCTCCTGATTGCTGCCTAATGCGGCGTAGATCACCCGCGGCCGGTGGGCGGTCGCGAGTGCCCTGGAAGTTGGCGACGAAGCGGTCGTGCATCTCATCCCAGGAGGAGATCGAGCCATGCTGCAGGTTCAGGAGCCAGGAGCGAGCTCCATCCTTGAGAGCCATGGGAAACTAGTTTGCCATGACCTTTTCGTCTCCATTGGCCGCTTCGATGCTCAGCTCATAGAGCTGCAGGAACTCCGCGGGTCGGCAGTACCGTCATAGAGAGGAGGCAGATCCGGCTTGAACTTGCCCGGCCAGGCGACGCTACGCGGCTGGGGGGTGAAGGCGCGGCAGCCAGCCGTGGTTGCCGGGGCCCGCTTCGAAGGTGGAGCTTGGTCTTGACGAGATCCGCGCTGCACCGATGCGCACGGTGCGCGGTCTTGACGAGGTGGCGCGGGGAGCGCAGGTGCAGCTTCTCGCGGCCGCGGAATTTCTTGGCAGCTTCTCTCTTCGCGCGTGGGCGCCGGGCGCGGCGGATCACACCGCGGAGCCGCGCGCCTTGGTGCCAAGGCGCCGTCTTGGGGCTGAGGTGGTGGAGGCATGCCATGAGCCCCGTCGCCTGCGGCTGGTTGAGGGGGAGGCAGAGAGTGGGACGGCACCGGAGAGCCCCCCGCGGCGCGGACGAGCTCGGCGACGCGGTCGAGCCACTCCTCGTAGAGGTCGTCGACGGGGCAGTAGCGCAGGAGCTCATTCGGCGCAAGGAACGTGGACCATGCCTCCATTGGAGCGCGGTGCGCGTGAGACGAAGAACCGGTAGGGGTCACCGAAGGATGCAGCGAGGACGCCTGCTGCTCGTTCCCCGCCGAGCCGGTGGCAGCGTTGGCGGGGGGAGACGGAGAACGGCGATGTGGCCCGCTGACAGGAGCCGTCTGAGCGACGCGGGCGGTGAGGGCGGCCCCACGCTCAGCTCGAGCACGGCGAGCATCCGCCATGGAGACGACGGAGCGACAAACTGATGGAAGGGAAGCTACGGCGCACCCCTACCTGGCGCGCCAAATGTCGGATGTGGGGTTCCGGCAAACCCTTAAGATTCAAACACTGGGGTGCGTGCGAAGTATTTCCTTCCTACCGATCTACGCCCTAGCTCGCTAAGATCTCGCAGACGAACTCGACGAACTCGCAACACAGAAAGACACGAGGTTTATACTGGTTCGGGTCACCGTTGTGGTGTAATACCCTACTTAGTGTGGTGGTGGTGGATTGCCTTTGGGGCTGATGATGAACAGTACAAGGGAAGAACAGCCTCCTGAGGTTGAGGTGTTCTTGTGAGTAGGCTCTCGATCGGGTTGGATCAAGCTAAGATGAGATGCCTCTACTATGGTGGCTAGCTCTACTTATATAGGCCCTGATCCTCTCCCCAAATATCGAGCGGGAAGGGAGCCAACAACGACGGGCAAATTTGAAGGGGGACAGCTAGTACAAGCTATCCTGACAAAAGTGGTCTTCGCCTGCGAAAAGCTCTGGCGGTGACGCCTTGTTGGGCTCCACGATGACCTCCGTCTTGCCATCCTCCTGGTCTTGGTCTCGTTCAACCAATATAACAATCTTTACCTGATGTCTCGGTACTCTTTGTCTGTGCTGGCCTCCTTAGCACCAAAGAGGAAATAAGAACGCTGTGCGCGCTGGCGCCCGCCTGGTGTCGTGCGTCATGGCTCACGTCACGAGGGCCTTGTGAGGTTTGCCCCGCCTTGATATCTCCCTCCTCGCGAACCTGCCTGGCTAGGCTACTCCAAAGGAGGTCTTGCGTCGTCCGCCTCGCGAGGGTCTTGAATGTCTTGTTGATGAAGATGGGACGTACGGCCTGCTGGCTCAGCCACGCCGCGGGCCGCAGGCAGGCAAGTCTGGGAACCCTCGTTCCCAGAACGCCGACAATCTTATCCTCCATTTTGTGATCTTGAATATTTAAAAACTATGTGATAATAGAATGTTGCATACATCTATCGATGCAGGGCCTGGGATTTCTACCCTCTTTGCTTTTTTTGGAAAAACCCACCATATATTAATTAAATTCTGACGTTCATACGACCATTCATTAGAAAATTTGCCAAGCAGGACAGACCAGTGTTAAAAAAATACCATTAAACCTATTATTAAAACTGAACTTAGCAATCTTGTCAGCCATATTGGCCCTCCCGTTAATCTTGACTATCTTTATACCCACCATCAGCTTAGAGACATTCAATGCCTCCTTCTTTAGGTCCATCGGAGTTGATCCGTTAACACATTTTTCCAAATACAGAAGCCACAAAAGAACAGTCAGTTTCTAAAATGATGGGCTTGTCAAGAGTGATATCAATATACAAGCCGGATAGGGTCGCTCTTAGTTCCGCTTTCTAGACGCTATGGCAAGCTCCAATGTAATCCCAAGAGGAGATGATAACTTGTCCATAATGGTCTCTAACGACCACCCCCACGCTCGCAGCTTTGATGCCTCCACAAAACTTGCGTCGATATTAATCTTGAAAAAACACAAGGTGGGAGGCTTTCAGGAGATAACATTAATCTACATATTAGTGATTACCCGGAGTTCTTCCACCACTTAATTGCTTACCTTTGTTGCACATCATCACCTGCTTGTTTGCACAACAAGACAAGAAAGAAGCCTAATAGTTTTGAACAAAGCTCACCGAGGCCGCGATGGATTCCTTTCCCTTATCAAAAATCAAATCATTCATCAAATGCCAAGCAGTCTCTACCCTCTTTTCGAAAGACGAAAAAATCTATTTTTGTGACGTTAGCACAAATTGTCTAATCATTTCATTGTAAGATACGATAAGTAAGCATCCCCACCAGGCGTGGGAAGAAAACAGGACATCAAATATGGCTCGCGAATAGGATCTTGGCTTTATCTTCCAACAATAATTACAAGATGCTTGGAAATTTGGCGAGGATGCTTGGAAATTTACATTCCTGACAAGCACGGAAACTAGGTTCGAATCACTAGATGCTTAACCAGATATAAAGGTTAGAGCATATATCCATCAGCTACCATGCCAAGCACAAATGCTATGGCTCCCACCCACGCCACGGCCCCTATAAAACACTGCCTCCCATGGCCACATACACCGCCACAAAGCAACTAAGCAAGCCAAGCCGTAGTAGTAAGAGCAAGTAGCCAGGAGCCCAAGAAAGCAAGCAGCCATGTCCATCGTCAAGCGTGCTTTGGGCTTCGGCGGCGGCTACGGCCAGAGCAAGCCCGTGATAAGCTACCACACCCAGAACTCCGACTCGGTGACCACCGTCATGACGGAGATCAGCCACATGAGCCTCAACGAGAAGCAGGCGGGGTACAACGGCGGCGTGCAGAAGACGGCCTCCCTCACGGAGCTGTGCTCTGAGGATGCCGACGTGCAAAAGCACGGCTACGGGCAGCAGGCGTACGGGGGCGACGTCGGAGGCTTCGACGCCCTCGTCCGTGACAACGCCGGGCAGAAGCACGGCGGCTACGGCGATCAGAAGGCGTCGTCGTACCAGCATGAGAGCGCCGCCGGAGGGTATGGCGCTCACCAGCACGAAAGCTCCGTGCAGAAGCACGGCGCCTATGGCGGGCAGAAGGCGTCGTCGTACCAGCATGGAGCCTACGACGCCGTCAGCCACGACAGCGCCGGCGCCACGAAGACGCATGGCTATGGTGAGCAGAAGGCTTATGGAGCTGAAGCCCACCGCGACAGCTCGGCGCAGAAGCACGGCTACGGCGAGCAGAAGGTGTACGGTGGTCACCACCAGGACGGCAAGGTCCAGAAGAGCGGCTACGGCGGCGAGCACACGGCGTATCACCAGGACGGCAAGGTCCAGAAGCATGGCTACGGCGAGAAGGCGCACGGCTACGGCGAGCAGAAGGCTTACGACAGCAAGGTCCAGAAGCACGGCTACGGCGAGCAGAACGCGTACGACAGCAAGGTCCAGAAGCATGGCTATGGCGAGAAGGCGCACAGCTATGGCGAGCAGAAGGCGTACGAGCATGGGAGCGCCGCCGCCGCCCTCCACCACGACAGCTACGGCGCCATGAAGAAGCACGGCTATGGCGGCGAGCAGAAGGCGTACGGCGGTGCAGCGGGAGGGTACGACGCCGTCCACCACGACAGCTCAGGGCAGAACTACGGCTACGGCGAGCAGAAGGCGCCGTACCAGCACGGGAGCGACGCCGGAGGGTACGGCGGTGCCCACCACGGCAGCGCGACGCAGAAGCACGGCTACGGCGGTGGGCAGAAGGCTTACGGGCACGGCGCTGATGCCGGAGGGTACGACGCTGCTTTCCACCACGGTGGCGCGAAGCAGCCGAAGCACGGCTACGGCGGCGGGCAGATGGCCGGAGGGTACGACTCTGCTTTCCAGCACGGCGCCTATGGCGGGCAGAAGGCGTCGTACGACGCGCTCGCCCAGAAGAAGCACGGGTACGGGCAAAATGCGTACCAGCAGCAAGGGTGCGACGGCGGTGACGTCGCAGGGTATGATGCTCTTGTCCAACGCCGGCAGATGCAGAAGCAGCTGCAATACAACCAGTTCGGGTGGGAGAGCGACGAAGAGAGCGACGAGAGCGACTGCGAAGACGAGGTGCTGGGCGGCGGATACGGCGGCAGCACCGTGCCCGGCGCCACACAGTACTACTCCGCGTACGAGCGCCGCCAGCGGCTCGGCGGCGGGAGCCACTACGAGGCGGCGTACCAGAGCTCCACCACCCAGGGGTACTCCGGCGGCGGCTACGGCGGCGGGTGGGCGCAGCCCATGAAGCACAGCTACTACTGAGCTCCTGCGTCCTGCACACCTACGACGACTACCGGCGTGATACAATCCTACCTGCAGTGATACTTATCTTCCACATGCTCCTGCATGTGTAGTATGCCAGTATTTGGTGGACCTTTGCATTGCGAAAGTGTCTAAATAAGATGTACTTCTAACTCATATTCTGAATCCACCATAAGTGGCATCGGTACAATAATTTACTACGTGGTACACAAATCTGATTATTAGCATGCGTCTCTCTCTGCAACATGCTCTTGATGGTCGTCGTGGTAAGTGGGTAACCCATGTACAGATCTGGCCCGGGAGCTTCAGCTATACTAGTAGGCAGCTGCTATTTTCATGAACAATACTGAGCAGGTAAGGGCCAGGTTTCCTCAACAGAAACCTAATATGGTTCCTGTGCACCGTGTGATTTCGTCTAGACTGAAGTCGAATTCGGCGGCGTGATCCCTTGATCCAAGTAATACTTCTTCTCGGCATCGGCCAGCCTTGCCTGGAATATCCCCCACTCTTTTCTACACCGCCCTCTTACCTGCGGCGCGCACCAAACAAGTGGAGTATGACGGTAAGTGTAAATCCACAGGCATAAATAGATTTGTGTCGTGGCATGGAGTACAGAATTCGTGTACATTGAAATGTGAAGAATACGTAATGAAATCAGTAAGATTGTGCTTACCCCTTCCCATGGTGCTCTTCCATTCTCCGACTTGCCCTGACAGAAAAGAATACTACAGGTCAGGAAACAAGTGACGGCATACAGTGATAGGTGAGATGAAACGGTGACTATACCTGGTTACCAAGTGATGGAACACCCTGATGAACAATCCACTGAGCGTCAACAACTCCAATTTTCTCATGAGCTGGCTGTTTAATTTAAGATCGAGTAGAACAGTTCCAATCAGTAAAACATGGATGGTTGGGGAAAGCATGTAAAGTGAAGAAACACATAACTACAGCCCCCTAGAGTTATTGTCGATATAATTTTGGATGGTGCTAGCCTTCTATGAAAATGTCATCAAATAATTAATCATGCAGACTACTCCTTTGGATCAAAAGGGTTTTGTAGGATTACAGTCCATAGCATTATTTTTCTTTCTATGAAGCTCCTTTTGGATCAAAGGAATAAACCCGCCAAACTTCCTATGCATTGCTATCTACGCCCCAATTCTACAGGGTCCCTAGCAATCAATTTAAGCTATCCTAGACCTTTAGGAGGTTAACTTAAATGTACAGTGGTCACTTTCAAGAGAGCAAAGAAAATACCTCCACACATTTCCTAAGAGCAAAATCGAGGCCCCATCCATGGATCAAGTCATTCTGCAGGAAGTAGTGTGTGAAAGTGTAAGCATACCGGCTCCAAACAAGATGACTAAGAGATCGAAATGACACTCCACCTGAATCATATGCCATACACAGCGCCATGCATCCCTAGAGAACACAGTTGCCATAATTTCTACGAATCTGCACATCAAATTGAATGTGAAGACAAATTTTGAAAGATCAAGATACATTAACAATAAACAATTTGGCCCCTACGCTGCACACGGTGGCAGATGGGGATCCGAACACCAGCCTGGCCTCTCCTCGGTTACTCTGTATAAAGCAAAATGTCACATAAGGAACTGGTCTAGGTGGGCGATGGTTAAGCATCAACAAGAATATATGTTCTATAACTCACTTGTGAACTTCTCGATCACCACGCCGCTTAGTCATTTGCCATGTCAGACCTCTATCAGGTTCCAAACCAGGTTGAGAGATCTCCAGCCCATGCTTCCTAACAAGCTTGATGTACCTGACAAAAGAGTTGTATTGAAATTATCTTCCTCGGAAGGAACACCAGGGGGACAGCAAAGGAAACAAGGGTGCAGTGCTTACTCCTCTGCATTGAAATGTTGAACACCTAGATCCTCATCCCAGATAAATATGTAGTCATACCGGGCAACGACATCGGGATGTAAAAATCTCTTGGCATACCACCTAGGGTAAATTATAAGTAAGCATTAAGCTTTGACGGTCAAACAAATAGAAAGAGTGCAAAAGAACTTGATAAACAATAGCACAAACTTACCACTTAGTTTGCTTGCTAACACTCACATGGATGGCCCTTTTTGACCACTCAAATTCATCCCATTCAGTAGTCCGACCATCATAGTGGAACAGCATAATTGTGAAGTTCTCCGAGAACTATATAGATAAGACATGCATGAATATCAAAAGCAACCATTACTATTTTGTATATGAAGAAATTGAGCAATTCACTGCGATGCATCATCAGTTTTACCAAATCAGTACCAGAATATATTTTATCCAGGGCATTCTGTTTAAGCATGCTACATGTCTAATTAATTACCTTTTTGACTGCTGCGTCAATATTTGCCTTTTGCGCAATTCCAACTGTAAATGTAACAAGGTACTTTGGCTGGATAGTAAGATCCTGATGATATGTTTCAGATCATAGATCAAAAAAGGGTATTAAAAACGTCAGTAAGAGATTTAAAAGCATCATTTGCTACTTAGCAAGTGAAACAACAACTAACCTCACTAGGTTCACCCCACAGTCTTCGCAGATAGAGGTCTGTTTCAGATACGACAATACCTGGTGGGAGCCTTTCAGCACCTTTAGGGTTTGAGGTAACATAAATCTGAATAAAGAATAGTTATTAAAAACAAAATAAAACCAGCTTTATCTATGAGAAGCAGTAAAGGCTTTGTTGTTGTTATATCTATGAGAAGCAGCCATCTATGCGGCAAGTTATGTCCTATACTTCAATAAAAGAGGTTACCCAAATCCAACTAAGAATGAGAATAGTTAGGAGGAACCACATATCTTTTCTATCTAAGTAGAGTGAGGACTTCGATCAAATATCAGTGATAATCGAGGATCAGAAATTTAGTCACAAACTTACACACTTCCATAAAGAATGCAGTAATGCATTAGATCGTTTTAACACGGGCAGAAACAATTTACATCCTACATGTAATCCCGGAATTTGAAATTCACGTACTAAACATGAGAAATACAGGAGCAATTCAAGTAATGGGCCAATAATATGATCACCCAAAATTAACTAAAACAATGTACGATCTAAACAAAACAGGATATAAGTAAGAAGAAAGCCAACACAGATTGCATTGAACAAATACAGGACACAAGTCAAAAGGCTAACAAAATCCCTTAAAAAGTGCTAGCTTGGCAAAGTACCTTAGGAATTTCATCAGACTTGGAATCAGAATTGTTCTTCTTGTGACTGTTTGCAGATGTCCATGCATGGTTCAACAATGTTTGGGTTGTGATTCCGGAGTTTCTATCTTCAATATAGGAAACAATACTGGAAGGGAAATGAAGCTGCGAAATGCAGATAGTAAAGATTATTGTCTAAAGTATGTGGCATAAGAGAACAAGAGATGCGAATGATCCGATTTACCTTGGTTATATTGACTGTAGGGAAGGATATCCCAAACAAGTAGCCTAGCATAATACCGATAACTGCTGAGAATACAAGCCTCATGCCTTCATTTGATCTTGGCATGCTGCTGCTGATGAAGATTGGCAAAGAAATTATTATGCATTCAATTGAGGAGCACAGAATAAAATATTAGAAGTCACTAGGCATGAGTCCTGTCCATGAAGTAGATGCACTGAACATACCTCCGGCCTAGAATGCCGGGCTTTGCCATGGGGGCTGTCAGTATCTTTTGGCGGCGATGGAACTTGTTAGCAGAACCGTTTACGCCCCGCTGAAGAACTTGTAGCTGTGAATGCAAAAGCGAGGAAAGAATGACAAATCAGAGCTGCTTGTAAATCATCAAACGATTCAGAAATGAGAAAATAATGCCCCTGAATCCCCGATTAATAAACTGAGAAGCAAAAGGGGGCGCTGATTAAGCTGGTTACATCTAAAATGCTGAATCCCCGTTACCAATTTGAAGAAGTTTGGCAATGAATGAACGAGACTAATTTGAACAGCCCAACTAAAACAGACTTCTAGAACTACCGGTGTACGTAGCTTTCTTAGTAGTAATCACGACTCCCAAGTCAGCATTGCTTCCTAAACTTCCACAAGCAACAATTAAGGCCACAACAGTGCCGACAAGTACACACGCAAGCACCTAGAAGAAACTCTAAACCGCCCGGCCCAGAATTTCCGCGGCGGTGGTTGAAATCTTAGGCCGGAAGCAAGATCCGCGTGAGGAGCAGAGCACGGGCACGCAACACAGATCGCTGGAGCGTCCGGGCGGCGCGGCAGAATTCGCAGCGGAAACTGAAGGAACTAGGGGAGCAGTTACGAAATCGGAGGCAGTTCGGGGCGGGCAGCCAGATCCCCCAAACCGCGGAACAGTTTGAACTGGCCTCAACATCTGCGCCCGTGTATGCGTGGGTGCGGCGCACGGCCCGAGACGGTGCTTACCAAATCCGCGGGCGGCGGCTCGTGTCCTCGCGGATCGGGGCGGCCGCGCCAGCGATCCGGCGGCGGCGGCGGCGGCCCTGCTGGCTGGGCTCAGCAGCCCGGGAGCCCGCCTCCCTCGGGGGTCCGGCGAGGGCGTCGCCGAGCCGCAGGTTCGGCGGCGGGCGGCGGCGGAGAGGGAGTCCCCGGCGTGAAGTCGGCGCGGGAGGCGAGCCCGTGGGCGCGGTGGCAGGGGGAGGGGAGGTGGCAGCGAAGGCCGACAGGACAAACCCTTCTTCGCTGTGACTGAGTCCCCCCTCGGCCCCTCCCTGGCAGTACTAGTCGTGGTACAGCGGCAGGTGGGGTAGAATACCACGCGGCTACGACGAGTCTGCCTCCACCGGGACGGTGGTGGCGGAATTTGGGGTTTGCGTCGTGAGCGTTGGCCATGACTCATGACAGTGGGTGAGTAGAATACTCGCAGCTGTATCTGGTTGTCCTACACATGGCAATCATTCAGGGCGGCCGGGATCAAACTGCGCCACCCCGATGGGATAAACTAATCCTTGCCTCTGCCCTGCGCCTCCAGCAACGGAGCTCGTCATCATCGCTCGCCTGCCGTGACGGCCTCGCATGTTCTTGTCTGGCTGTAATACAAAATGCTGAGATGCGCCTAAAACAGTTTCCTACCAGCATAAAACCGATCGACAGAGAATTGAAGTGGCAGGCGTGCTTGCGGTCATGGAGGAGGCGGGGTGATCGGCGGAGGGAGGGCGAGGTGATCGGGGGAAAGGGAAGCCGCGGGCCGAGGCCACGGATAGAGCTGACAGGCGGCCTGGGGTTTCCATTCATGAGCAGGGAATTGATACCCAAAGATTTTGCATTGTAACCCTGCTGTTTATATATGGGCAATGCTACGCGTTGGCCGGCGGATAATTTTACAAGATCCGCCGATTCGCGAGCCGTTGGATTCATTTTCTCTGTGTACACCCATTGTGCCCGAAGAAAGGTATTGCATAGAATATTCTCTCTAGACTTGATTAATTTTTATAAGATTTAGTTTTTGGAAGAAATCTAAAGGCGTCGTACTTTGGAATGGAAGGAGTAACTCGGATATCCAGCTTTGAATTGTGCCCGCCTAAAAATAGGAAGAAGGCGACCTGAAACTAGGCGGCGCGTTGACAAGTGTGTGTTAAAAATCTGACGTCAAACTTTTAGACACGGCAAATCTAACGTTTTTCATGACATTATTTTGGCACGAGGATGAAATATTTTTTTTTTGCAAGCACAGTAATCTTCTGGGCAAAAAATGAACTACTAAGTCGGATTTATCATGTTCGCCAACTAAACTTATCATCCTCGACGAACACAATTTATCATGAAAAATCTTCGATTTGCCATGCCTAAAAATCTAGTATTTGCTGAATATCCGGGTCCATGCGGGTGGAGATTATTTCCTTCCTTATATGTTTTGCCTCTCCTTTTGTGTTCCAGGTGTGACCTAATTGGTCTCCTTTGCCTCCAAGCAAGATTATTTCATTGGTCCATGCGTGTGGAGATTATTTCCTTTCTTGTATGTTTTGTTTTCTTTAATTCTATTATTACAACTCTTCTTTTTGTGTTCCAGGTGTGACCTACTTGGTCTCCTTTGCCTCCAAACAACATTATTTCATCAGTAATGCTATCTAGGGAATGTTCACTGGGGACGAAATCCCACAAATGCCCCAGAACCGTCTGATCGGGATTAGACGGTCGCAATTCTACAGCAAAAACTCCCCAGATTTAAGCGAACTGCCATGGCAGTTTTGAAAATTGCCACCCCCGATGAAGAAACTGCCAGCTGAGCCATTTGCAAATGCCATTCTAACTAGCGAACGGGTCCCTGGCTTTTGGCGTCCTATTTCATTCCGTATTTTTCTTCATGTTTTTAATTTGGTTATGACTTCATTACTTTGTGTCTCCTAGCCATGACATGCATGGCCCCTTAGCCATAGAATTAAATGAGAGGCCTTTAAGAAATTGTTGGCCTGATAGGGACCCAATTTCAATTGAAGACCTCAATTGCATATGGGCTTTTTAAAACTAGAGAGCATGGTGTTATGGAGAATTAAATAACTGACCTGAGTATTAATCTTCAGTTCGAGGCTAACACTAGTAGAAAAAGGGTCAAACGTGAAGCACATTAGTGTCGGTTTGTATTTGAGCCGGCACTAATGTATACATTAGTGCCGGTTCCAATGGCTAGCCGGGCCGCTTTCATTAGTACCGGTTCGTGGCGAACCTTTAGCACCGGTTCGTGCCACGAACCGGTACTAATGAGAGTGGTGGCAGGATGTTGTCAGACTGGGGCCCCTCCAGCCCCTTTAGTACCGGTTCGTGACACGAACCGGTACTAAAGGTCGTCCTACATAAACCCTTCACACCCGAGCTCGCTCTGTTCTTCCCCTTTCCCCTCTCCTCTCTGTTCTTTCCCTCTTCCTCTCGAGCTCATCACACATTTTACCCAAAATTTGTCAAGATTTGAAGGCCCCCATCCATTCAAATGATCACAAAGGTTAGCAACTTTGTCCTTTCATCTCTCATTGCTAGATTGGCTCTTACAATGCTTTATATAGTGATTAATTTGTGAGTTTAGTAATTTGGGAGGATATATATATATGTGCTAGTATTTGATTTATATGCAATTTGAGGTCAAAAAATATAACACTTAATTTGCATATGTAGGTGTGGTTTACTTAGTGCCTTTTAAATCTCCGTCGTAACCACCGTCGATCGCCCGCACCGTCCCGTCGCCGGCACCACCTTGTGGTGAGCCTCTTGTTCATGAAATTTTATATAAAAATTGATGTTTGTGTGATTTGGATATATAGTTACTCGTATAATTATCTTACCCGTACGTTGTTTGTTATACATATAGTGCCATGGTTTTGATATCCGTCCCCGTCGGCCCTCGTCCTTGTTATGATTCGGATGTGGTATATATATTCTCTTTTAAAACTAGTTGCATTTCGTGTTTATGACAAATTATGCCCATCAAGTTGACATAGAAATTTTTTCTAGGAGGTATGTGAACCGGAAATTCCAACCGACCCTATTGTCGAGAGGTTAAATTTAGTTGAAAGAGAAAACAAGTACTTGAAAGAAAAATTGAAAAGAATTGAGGGGGAGAAGATGGAATTGGAGTTGCATGTTGCCGATGTCGTCGATGATCACAAGATCAAGATGGAGAAAATGCGCTTGAAGATTAGAAAGATTTGAAAATATGCCATCGATAGTGAGGCTTGGTATCATTATGCTGTTGGATCCATTGTTACCTTAGTTGCGATCTTGATCGTATTTGTTGTTGCATTTAAATGCTTTAGCTAGAGAGTTATTTGTTTGTTGCATTTAAGTGTTGTATGAACTTTATATATGAACTTGTATTAATTTGGTCTATTCGGTGTTGTGTAATGAAGATGAGCCGGCAATGGATGTACGATGACCGATGCTCTCCCCAGTTCGTTGAGGGCGTGCATACTTTTCTGCTTGTGGCTGAGGCAAACAAGCGGGCGGATGGTTTTATGCCTTGTCCATGTGCTCGCTGTAAGAATGGTCACAATTACTCTACATCAAGAACCATTCATGTCCACCTGTTTAAGTCCGGTTTCATGCCCCACTATAATGTTTGGACCAAGCACGGAGAAAGAGGGGTTATGATGGAAGACAATGAAGAAGAAGAGGACGACGACAACTATCCTGGCCATGGGTTCCCTGAATACGATGATACAACAATGGAGGGAAAAGCTGAGCCGGTAATGCGGGAAGAAGCTGAGCCGGCAATGCGGGAAGAAGCTGAAGAAGAGGCATCAGATGAGCCCGTTGATGATCTAGGTCGGGCCATTCCCGATGCAAAGAGAAACTGCGCAAGTGATTTGGAGAAGAAGAAGTTGCAGCGCATGTTAGAGGATCACAAAAAATTGTTGTACCCGAATTGCGTAGGTGACAAGAAAAAGCTGGGCACCACACTGGAATTGCTGCAATGGAAGGCAGAGAATGGTGTATCTGACAAGGGATTTGGAAAGTTGCTGGTAATGATAAAGGATATGCTTCCAAAAAACAACGAATTGCCCGAGAGTACGTATGAAGTAAAGAAGGCTGTCTGCCCTCTAGGGTTAGAGGTGCAGAAAATACATACATGCCCTAATGATTGCATCCTCTACCGTGGTGAGTACGAGGATTTGAATGCTTGCCCGGTATGTGGTACATTGCGCTATAAGATCAGCCGCGATGACCCTGGTGATGTCGAGGGCGAGCGCCCCAGAAAGAAGATTCCTGCCAAGGTGATGTGGTATGCTCCTATAATACCACGGTTGAAACGTTTGTTCCAAAACAAAGAGCATGTGAAGGCGATGCGATGGCACAGAGAAGACCGTAAGAAAGACGGAAAGTTGAGAGTACCCGCTGACGGGTCGCAGTGGAGAAAAATCGAAAGAAAGTACGGGAAGGAGTTTGCAGATGACGCAAGGAGCGTATGGTTTGGTCTAAGCGCAGATGGCATTAATCCTTTTGGGGAGCAGAGCAGCAACCATAGCACCTGGCCTGTGACTCTATATTTATATAACCTTCCTCCTTGGTTGTGCATGAAGCGGAAGTTCATTATGATGCCAGTGCTCATCCAAGGCCCTAAGCAACCCGGCAACGAGATTGATGTGTACCTAAGGCCATTAGTTGAAGAAAACTTACAACTGTGGAATGGAACAGGTGTACGTGCGTGGGATGAGCACATGGGGGAAGAATTTGACCTAAAGGCGTTGCTGTTCGTGACCATCAATGATTGGCCTGCTCTCAGTAACCTTTCAGGACAGACAAACAAGGGATACCGCGCATGCACGCACTGTTTGGACGATACCGACAGTATATATTTGGCTAATTATAAGAAGAATGTGTACCTGGGACATCGTCGATTTCTTCCGAGCAGGCATCCCGTAAGAAAGAAAGGCAAGCATTTCAAAGGTGAGGCGGATCACCGGACGAAGCCTCGCCACCGTACTGGTGCTGATATACATGATATGGTCAAGGATTTGAAGGTGGTCTTTGGAAAGGGTCCTGGTGGACAACCTGATCCGAATGACGCTGACGGACGCGCACCCATGTGGAAGAAGAAATCTATATTTTGGGACCTGCCCTATTGGAAAGACCTAGAGGTCCGCTCCGTAATCGACGTGATGCACATGACGAAGAATCTTTTTGTGACCCTGCTTGGCTTCTTGGGCGTGTATGGGAAGACAAAAGATACACCTGAGGCACGAGAGGACCAGCAACGTATGCACGGAAAAGAAGGCATACATCAGGGTCATGCAAGCTACGCTCTTACCAAAGAAGACAAGGAAATCTTCTTTGAATGCCTGCTCAGTATTAAGGTACCATCTGGCTTCTCGTCTAATATAAAGGGAATAATAAACATGGCAGAGAAAAAATTCCAGAACCTAAAGTCTCATGACTGCCACGTGATTATGACGCAACTGCTTCCAATTGCATTGAGGGGGCTTCTACCAGAAAATGTTCGATTAGCCATTGTGAAGCTATGTGCATTTCTCAATGCAATCTCTCAGAAGGTAATCGATCCAGAAATCATATCAAGGTTAGAGAATGATTTGGTGCAATATCTTGTCAGTTTCGAGTTGGTGTTCCCACCATCCTTCTTCAACATCATGACGCATGTCCTAGTTCACCTATGCGAAAAGATTAACGTTTTGGGTCCTGTATTTCTACACAATATGTTCCCCTTTGAGAGGTTCATGGGAGTCTTAAAGAAATATGTTCATAACCGTGCTAGGCCAGAAGGAAGCATTTCCAAGGGCCGTCAAAATGAGTAGGTCATTGAGTTTTGTATTGACTTTATTCCTGACCTTAAGCCGATTGGTGTTCCTGAATCGCGGCATAAGGGCAGACTGGATGGAAAAGGCACGCTAGGAGGGGAACAAATAATATGTATGGACGGACATTCTCTCACTGAAGCACACTACACAGTTCTACAGAATTCCGCCTTGGTGGCTCCGTATATGGATGAACACAAGAACTTTCTACGCTTCAAACACCCGGAGCGGTCTGATGACTGGATTACACGTGAACAAACCAGGAGTTTCGCCAGCTGGTTACAGACACGTACCATGCATGACACCTTATTGAAGATGACCTGTACTTGCTGTCCCAGTTACCATCTTCGAATATAATGACTTTCAAAGGGTACGAGATAAATGGTAATACATTTTACACGATTGCCCACGATAAGAAGAGCATCAACCAAAACAGTGGTGTACGCTTTGATGCAGAAACCAAGACGGGAAAGGAAACATATTATGGTTATATACAGGACATATGGGAACTTGACTATCGATGTGGTTTGAAGATCCCTTTGTTTCGATGCAAATGGGTCAATATGACACGAGGCGGGGTAATGGAAGACCCGCAGTACGGAATGACAACAGTCGATCTCAATAATCTTGCGTATGCAGACGAACCATTCATCCTAGCCAATGATGTGGCACAGGTTTTCTATGTGAAGGACATGTCTACCAAGCCAAGAAAAAGAAAAGATAAAGAAGCGAATGCATCGTACGATGAGCCAAAGCGGCACATAGTTCTTTCTGGGAAGAGAAACATCGTGGGAGTGGATGACAAGACAGACAAGTTAGAAGATTATGAAAAGTTTGATGAAATTGCTCCATTCACAATGAATATTGACCCGAGCATCCCGTTAAATAATGAAGATTTTCCATGGTTACGGCGCAAAGGGACACACGCGAAGAAAAAGTTTCACACCCAAAGATCTGGGATGTGATCGGCTTTACTATCATTACTTTCTTCTGTGTTTCACACCCAGAAGGGAATCTCTGTAATAGTTAGGGTAGTTAATTATGTGTTTTGGCATTTGAAACGCGAAGAAATTTTATGTGCAAACAAATTCTTTCATGCCTTTACTGATTTTTAAAGTTAAGTTATTCACAAACTAGTGATTCACACTAATTTTAAATAATTCAAAATTTAAACTATTCAAATTTGAAAACTACGGGCACTAACAGAAAGTTTGTAATTTTTTGTACCTAAAGCAAAAATATTCACAAAGAAACTCTAAATACACAAAAAAACAACTCAAAAATAAATAAAGCAAAAAAATAAAAAGCCCGCCTAGTAGGCCAAAGCGGCCGGCATACGACTAGAAACCCAACCTGTTGTTGGGCCAGGATGCAGATCCGCAAAGGCCCAGTAGGCCTACAGGGCAGCACAGAACATGAAGGCCCAGTAGGCCTGCTTTGGAGAGGAGCTCGAGAGAGCTACCGCACGGGGGTTTATAAACCAGTGCAGTCGCCCCTCGGCTAGCGAGGTGGGACTAAACTTGCCGCATCGCACCTGCGCCAGCGCACCCCCTTTAGTACCGGGTCGTGGCACCAACCGGTACTAAAGGGGGTCGCTTCCCGCCGCTTGGCCTGGCCAAAACAGGCCTTTAGTACCGGTTGGTGGCTCCAACTGGTACTAAAGGCCCCTCCTATATAAACAACACTTACGGAAATTTCAGTTTCTCATCTGCTTCTTCTCCTCTGCACCGTCGCCCGCCGCGCCCCCCGTACGTCTCCATCCCTCGTCGCCGCCCCCATCGCCGCCCCGTCCCCGTCGTCGCCGCCCCGCCGTCCCCGTCCCCGTCGTGACCGCCGCCCCGTCCCGGCCCGTCTCGCGTCGTCCCCGTCCCCATCGTCGCCGCCCCGTACGTCCCCGTCGTCGTCGCCGCCCCGGCTCGTACGTCCCCGTCCCCGTCAACGCCGCCCCGTCCCTGTCCCCGTCGTCTTCATCCCCGTCGTCGCCGCGCCCGTCGCCGTCCCCGTCGCCGCCCCCTGTTGCCTCTCGCCTCGCCGGTGAGCGCGCACACACACATACATTTTTGTTTTTTAGTTATACAAATAGTTAGAAATTTTTCTGTTTTTTAGAAATTGTTAATTTTTTTTTGTTTTTTAGAAATAGTTAGAAATGTTAGAATTGTTAAAATAGTTAGAATTGTTAGAATAGTTAGAAATGTTAGAATTGTTAGAATAGTTAGAAATGTTAGAATTGTTAGAAATTTTTCTGTTTTTTAGTTATAGAAATAGTTATAAAAAAGTTAGAATAGTTAGAAATTTTTCTGTTTTTTAGAAATTGTTAGAATTTTTTCTGTTTTTTAGAATAGTTAGAAATGTTAGAATTGTTAGAATAGTTAGAAATGTTAGAAATTTTTCTGTTTTTAGTTATAGAAGTAGTTATAAAAAAGTTAGAATTGTTAGAAATTTTTCTGTTTTTTAGTTATAGAAATAGTTATAAAAAAGTTAGAAATTTTCTTTTTTTTAGTTCTAGAAATATTAGAAATGTTATAGAAATGTTAGTTATATAGAAATGTTAGAAATTTTAGTTATCAAAATCCAATCATTAAAAAAATGTTACTTTTTGCGGGCATATAGCTAGTATTTGTTCTCGACAATGCCCGGCCCGCATCCTCGCCGTCGACCCGTCCGCGACGACGTCCGACTGACCCATGTCCGGGACTGGGCTCCGCCGGGCTGGCACTGGGAGGTGCTGCCTGGAGGGGCGCGCCGCTTGATGAGGAACCCGGCCCCGGGTCCCGTCGTCGACCCTGATCTCATTTGGTGGCGTTCGCGTGGGCCAGTTTCGGTGCGGAGGGAGCCGACCTCGCCAGAGGTAGTACGTCGCCGTGTCAGGGAGGAGGACGAGCACGTCCATCGCTATATGGTTGCGTTAGAGGGTGGCAGGTTCTCCAATACCTGGCAGTTTCTTCAGGGATCTCACTTCAGCTATGATCCTGTGAGGGTTCCTTCTCTTTGGGTGTCCACCGCCCGCGCCATAGGAACCGCGAGTGTCCTAGATTCTTCTGTAGTATTCGATCTTTATTAGCTACCTAGCCAGTGATGTACTCGATATATAATATTCAAAACAATGTATTCGAGATTATATATTATTCGAGACGATGTATTCGAGATTATATCTATTATTCGAGACGATGTATTCGAGATTATATCTATTATTCGAGACGATGTATTCGAGATTATATCTATTATTCGAGACGATGTATTCGAGATTATATCTATTATTCGAGACGATGTATTCGAGATTATATCTATTATTCGAGACGATGTAATTTGAATACTAAATTGTTTTATATTTCTTTTGGCATAGTTAAATAAAAGTTATGGCCGACAATACCAACAGAGAGGGAGAACAGACCATGTTCGATATAATACGCGGGCCAGATGATGACCAGAATGAAGAAGATTATGACGGCTCCGAATTTCTAAACAACACCGGAGAGGGTGATATGATATTCGATCGCGACGACCGAATTGATGAAGTCGTGAACTACGATTATGACAACACCGGAGAGGTATATATATTTATATAAGCAGGCATCTGGTGATCATCACATGTTTTAAATGAGTTTAAGATATATTAACGAATCGATCTTTCATCTTTCAGCCATCCGGATCGAGCAAATCTTCAGGCAAAAGGGCGAAATGAGGCCCGAACAAAAAGTTCAAGGAGGGCGTAAAGTATAATATCGAGGCAATCAAACGTAATGGCGAACCATTAGCACCTAAGAAGATTGCGGACAAGTTCGTTCATCAGTGCGCAGTTCTTGTGAAGGACCAACTCCCGATCTCCCTTCAAGAATGGAGAAAGCCAGCAAAGCCACGTCCAGATCTTACTTTTGTCGACGATAGACAAAAAAGTCTGCTTTGGGATACTCTCATGGAACATTTCACCCTACCAGATCATTTCACAGAAGCAGATGTGTAGAAAGTCAAGGACGCTGCTCTTAGGAAGATAGCGGTTGCATTCAAGAACCACAAGAATCGTGAATGGGACAAGTATGTCAAGGGAGGAAGGAAGACTCCAGTATTCAAGGGAACACTAGAGAATCAAAGTGCTCATTGGGACGATTTCGTGAAATTCAAGGATTCAGAATTATTTAAGGAACGGTCAAGAATAAACAAGGCCAATGCCGCAAAAAAGGATAAGTTCCATAAGCTGGGGCCAGGTGGCTATGCGGTGGGAATGCCTAAGTGGGATAAGTCTGAGAAAGAGATGTTGGATGCAAGTGTCACTCCAGAAACATTGAGCTGGCCCCCAGGTGCAGGACTTGGTTCTATGCGCATGGGGGGGGAGTTGGACCCGAAGACAGGCAAAGTTTCCAAGAAGGCATGTCTGGATGGAGCCGAAGATAAGCTACTTGTTGCAATAGAAGAGGCTCGATCCGGGTTGTTCGAGCCCAACAGAGAGAATGACGAGCTTACGCGTGCCCTGGGAAATCCTGAACACCCGGGAAGAACACGAGGCATGGGCGCTATTCCGTGGTATGAGGGGTTTTCGGACTGGAACGCCGACTACAGAACCCGCGCGAGAAAGAAGATTGCGGAGGAGAAGAAGAGGAAGATGGAGGAGGAGCAGAGGAAGCTCGACTATGAACGCCTTCAAGGCCTAGAATCAGCGCACGCGGACTTGGCAATCAAATTCCAGCGGCAGCAGGAGCAGATCAACTCACTTAGCCAGCAAAGGGGGTCTCAGCAGCTAGCGGATGATCCAGCATTGGATACCATCGCCCCATCCATGCCGAGAAGCAGCGTGGGTTCCGCCCCGTTTGACGCAATGCTGGATAGATACCCCGTGGATGATATCGCGGAGAACACTAACTGCGAGCTACACTTCAAAATTAAGAACATATCCTTGAAGGTGGCAGACGGTGTTGCTTATACAAATTCCCCCGATGCAACCTTCCATTGCAACCCGATTCCAACAGGCTATGCTCATGTCGTGGTTGATGAGGTGGTGGACCAATATTCGGGGCTAGAGCTTGACATTCCTGGAGGTGACGAGGAGCACACACTCGGAGATGCCAAACATCGTATCATCCTATGGAGAAAGGATTGCATCATCTTTCGAAGGCCACCGACACCGCGTCACCCGACTCCTCGTCGAAGTCCGCCACCGAGTCAGCAGACTCCCGCTCCTCCAAGTCCACCAACTCGTGAGGCCACTCCTCCTCCTCCAAGTCCGGCAAAGTGTCAGGCCACTCCTCCTCCAAGTCCGACACAGCGTCAGACGTCCACTCCTCCTCCAAGTCCGGCACAACCTTAGGCCACTGCAAGTCCAGCACAGCTTCAGGCCACTCCTCCTCATCCAACTCAGCCGCCTCAGCAATCGTAGAAGAGACACCCCGCAGCTATGGTGCGTAGCGGTACGAGTCGAGGTCATAGTACAGGAAGTACAGGCGGAGGCAAGCGATATAAATATGGTCCAAACCTCACTACTCCTCTTCCTGAGAGGGCTTACGACAGGACCGAGGAGCAAACCAATGCCATAGTGCGGGCAGAAGTCGATGCCCATTTTGGACCGAAACCGCCACCGCCGCCAAAGAAGAAAGTGCCTGTGGAAGTAGTTGACCACTTCATTCGTATGGCTCAACCACCAGCTCCTAAGCCTATTGACACAGACTATGAGCGCCACATCAGGAAGTTACATCGACAACGTCTACAGAAGGAGGCGAGCTCGAGCTCGAGCGAACAACAAGCAGCTGTCAAAAAATGCGGGAAAACCATTGCCCAGCTGGGAGAACAGGCGGCGCAATCGACCCCCCCCCCCCCGCTTGTTGTGCCACCAACAACACGTGACAGTACGCGCGCCCAATATTATTGTGGCCAAACAGTTTACGTTCCCGAGGTGGGCGATGTGGTAATAACCCAGGAGCATATAATGCAGGCCGAAACTCTCAAAATCACTGTTGGACAACTCCTCGAGATCGAGGACATGCCTGTGCTTACAGAGGAGGAAATAAAACGGAAATATGCCCGGGGCCAACCTTTGGTCAAGCCAGAAGAGGTCAAGAAGCTCCCAACGAGAATGTATGAATTACATCAATGGTACATGGGCATTACCAAGAGATCCGATCGAGAATCCCTCATGGTGCAAGTCAAGAAGGATCATTACTACCATGAGAAACCTGTGACCGTTGATTATTCTGAACTGTTTCAGTTATACAATCAAGACGCACTCGACAAATCTATCGTTAGTTGCTATTGTCTGTAAGTGATTTCTTTCTGTAATTTAAGTCTCAAGCTAACTGTAGTGATTCTTTTGATCAATCATTACCTGTAATTATCACCACTATATTCTTTTCTGTGGTATTATGCAGGATGAAGATGTATGAAATGAGAAAAGGTGGACGCTATGGCATTGGGTTCATTGACCCAGACACCGTTAATGAATACACATGGACAATAAACAAGCATCATGAAAAGCAGATAGAGGACAACATGCTAGAGTTTTTGAAGCGCCTCAAATACAATGAAGATATACTACTTCCTTACAACTTCCAGTGAGTCACACTTTCTTGTACTACAAATTCTCTGTTTTTGCCTACTAGCTAGCTACATGTTTTTGCTTACATATGCCCGCTTAATTAAGACATGCAAACGTGTGTGCATGCAGATTTCACTGGATCTTGTGTATCATTAAAGTTGACGCCGGAACAGTTCAAATACTGGACTCACTACTCAAAGCAAATAGTGACTATAACATCTTGTTTGGGATAGTCAACGGGTAATTTCAATCATTATTAACTATATATCTCGGCCTATTTAGTTCGTCATTTCATGATATGAACTATTTAATAACCCCTTTATTCATTTTCTTTGTCGGCAGGCAAGGCTTGGGCAAGGTTCATCAGCATCACGGAAGGCGAATGGAAACGACAGCTGAAATAGTTTCGACCCAAGGTAAGTAATTAAGTAGTACTAGCTAGCTAGCTAGCTGCCATCTCTTTAATTATCATGCTTGATTAATTATTATCTGATCAAATGAAATTCCATTCTCGTAATAAAGGCCCTGAAGCAGGCGCAGGGACTAATCTGTGTGCATTCTGCGTTTGCGAGAACATTCACATGATGGCGTCCGAAATGAGCAGATCTCAAAGACAGGAATGGGTACGCTTGTCAGAATACTATTCACAATTTTTACACCATTATCGATATCTAGTCACACAACTAATACACATGCATATTGATCTCTTTTTAACAGTTCAAAGAGGTGCGGGACAAGCTCCTAGAAACGGAGCGCGTAGAAGCACTTCAAGAGGAAATAACGGGATTTTTGCTCGACCAGGTCATAAATCCGAAGGGAGAATACTATTACCCGCTACCGCCCCCATCGACCAGGTCATGAACCACTTCAATTGTCATCGTGCTCCGAAGGCACCAATTAGGCTAATGCCACTGGCTCCGAAGGCAACATGCATATGTAGGAGAAATTGTATATAGCTATACATGTGTGTACGTGTGAATTAATATGGTGGTTTGTGAGACATTGATGATATATATATATGATTGATTATACTAGAAATTCTATTATATCTATATATATATATATTGAAGGAAATATGCCCTAGAGGCAATAATAAAGTTATTATTTATTTCCTTATTTCATGATAAATGTTTATTATTCATGCTAGAATTGTATTAACCGGAAACATAATACATGTGTGAATACAAAGACAAACAGAGGTCACATCATTAGTTGAATGATCTGATTGACATGACCCATTCCATTAGCTTAGCACCCGATCGTTTAGTATGTTGCTATTGCTTTCTTCATGACTTATACATGTTCCTATGACTATGAGATTATGCAACTCCCGTTTACCGGAGGAACACTTTGTGTGCTACCAAACGTCACAACGTAACTGGGTGATTATAAAGGAGCTCTACAGGTGTCTCCAAAGGTACATGTTGGGTTGGCGTATTTCAAGATTAGGATTTGTCACTCCGATTGTCGGAGAGGTATCTCTGAGCCCTCTCGGTAATGCACATCACATAAGCCTTGCAAGCATTGCAACTAATGAGTTAGTTACGAGATGATGTATTACATAACGAGTAAAGAGACTTGCCGGTAACGAGATTGAACTAGGTATTGGATACCGACGATCGAATCTCGGGCAAGTAACATACCGATGACAAAGGGAACAACGTATGTTGTTATGCGGTTTGACCGATAAAGATCTTCGTAGAATATGTAGGAGCCAATATGGGCATCCAGGTCCCACTATTGGTTATTGACCGGAGATGTGTCTCAGTCATGTCTGCATTATTCTCGAACCGTAGGGTCCGCACGCTTAACGTTACGATGACAGTTATTATGAGTTTATCCATTTTGATGTACCAAAGTTAGTTCGGAGTCCCGGATGTGATCACGGACATGACGAGGAGTCTCGAAATTGTCGAGACATAAAGATTGATATATTGGAAGCCTATATTTGGACATCGGAAGTGTTCCGGGTGAAATCGGGATTTTACCGGAGTACCGGGAGGTTACCGGAACCCCCCGATAGCCATATGTGCCTTAATGGGCTTTAGTGGAAAGGAGAAAGGGGCAGCCCAAGGTGGCCGCGCGCCTCCCCCTCCCCTAGTCCTATTAGGACAAGGAGAGGTGGCCGGCCCCCCTCTCTCTCTCTTTCCCCCTCGGGGAATCCTATTCCAACTAGGATTGGGGGGGGGGAGTCCTACTCCCGGTAGGAGTAGGACTCCTCCTACGCCCTCCTCCTGGCCGGCCGCCCCCTCCCCCTTGGCTCCTTTATATACGGAGGCAGGGGCACCCTAGACACACAAGTTGATCATTGAGATCGTTCCTTAGCCGTGTGCGGTGCCCCCTGCCACCATATTCCACCTCGATCATATTGTAGCGGTGCTTAGGCGAAGCCCTGCGACGGTAGAACATCAAGATCGTCACCACGCCGTCGTGCTGACGAAACTTCTCCCCGACGCTTTGTTGGATCAGAGCCCGGGGATCGTCATTGAGCTATACGTGTGCTAAGAACTCGGAGGTGCCGGAGTAACGGTGCTTGGATCGGTCGGATCGGGAAGACGTACGACTACTTCCTCTACGTTGCGTCAACGCTTCCGCTGTTGATCTACAAGGGTACGTAGATTACACTCTCCCCTCTCGTTGCTATGCATCACCATGATCTTGCGTGTGCGTAGGAATTTTTTTGAAATTACTACGTTCCCCAACATATATATATATATATTTATATATATGCATAACGTGTATAATGTGTAGTATTGTAAAATACCAGCAAACGAAAAAGAATTAAAATAGAAAACACAAAATTAAATGAAAAATAAATCATAAAACCAAAAAACCCCCAAACATTTTAGTACCGGTTGGTGTTACCAACCGGTACTAAAGGGCTCCCGGCCCTCGTGCCACGTGGTTGCCCTTTAGCACCGGTTCGTGCTGAACCGGTACTAAAGGGGGGGGGGAGGCTTTAGTGACCACACTTTAGTGCCGGTTATGGAACCGGCACTAAAGGGCCTTACGAACCGGTGCTATTGCCCGGTTCTGCACTAGTGTAAGGAGGATTGGCCCCCTTCTTTGCTTAGAGCTCTAATTGCCTGATGTTGATTGTGACGCACGTTTTTATGGTAAAATTGTTTTCATTGAATCAAAATAGTATATTGTGCCCTTTGTTACATGTGAACAAAACTACTCCCTTTGTCCTAAAACAAGTGTCTCAACTTAGGATAACTTTGCATTAAAGTTAGTGCATAGGGAGTATTATTTTGGGACGGAGGAGTAGTATTTATTGCCGACTATTTTCCCGTTTGTTTCACATTGCTTGCCATTTTTTTCTACCAGAGCGTGATCGAAGGAAGCAAAGACAAACAGAGGCGTGCAACAGTGTTTGAAGACATCATGCACTTTTCTAATAAAAGTCATTTTCTTCCCACTGTCATGTTTGGCTGAATGTATGAAGGTTTAAATAGCCACACGTAGAAAATTGGATATGTTATCATGTATTTCTCTATAGTTAAGCACATTTATGACAGTAAAACTGAGCCCACGCTTCCAGCGATTTTGGCCGTTGGATTTCGTGTTTGAACAATATCTAACCTTCAGATCTTTGTTTGAGCACCGATTTACCGCAATTGGGCTGGCTGTCCTAATGGGCCGCTATTCTGGAGACTTTTTCAAAGGCATGTCATTGAGTGGGCTTATTGGCCCATTTATCTATCTAACTCATGAAGCTACTACAAAGAGATCTTTGCTTCATTTGCCCATTTATCATCTGCGAATCTGAGTTCGGTGGCTTGTAGTCAACTTTCTGGCCCCACGGTAGATTTTTGACATTACATGATTGGTGTTCATTTTGTTGGCTTCTGCCTCGGTTCATTGTTCAATTCAGAAATATGGCTTTGGTTCGAATGTTCTTCTGATTGTATGTCTTTCTCGCAAGAATACCAGAGGCTATTTCCTTCGGTTGCAGCATCCCTGTACGAGGTTCATCCATGGCTCCCGCATAGATTAGCATTTTTCATGGAGATTCATTCTGCCCCCTCCTTTCATGTGTGCATAGAGTACATTTATGCCCTTCTCCCCGTATTTTGTTGTTTCCGGCCCAATATATTACAGCTTAATATAATACTAAAGGAGAAACTATGTTGGTCCGGTACGCAGAGCCTATTCGAGCAACAAAACCAAGGAAAAAACTTGTAGAGGGCTGCAAAGCTTGCACACGTATTTTGGTTGGATTACATTGCTGGCCTTTTTACAATGGATTCAGGGCATGCAGGTGCATATGGAATGAAAAAAATGGTACTCCCGTAATGTATGCGTTCAAATCATATACTATCTCTTTGCAATGTATTGACAATCTGCTTCATGATTATTTTTTCCAAGAGACATCACTGAACTCAAACGCTCATTATCTCTGCTGACATGAAGTGACACCTTTCAAGAACACGGTACATGTGGAAATAAAACAAATAGCAGGAATTATTTCTTGAGAAAAGTCTCTATTAATGGCAGCCATACTTTTGAAAAACATTGCTGCATCTATTAAGCTAAAAACAAAAGATATATATGTCTTTTTTGTTGTATTACCCGTTAACATGATGTAGTAGGGGTTACTTTTCACAATCAGCGTTGTTGCCTTCTTCAGTCGTACAGTTTGGGTATATGTTGTAACCTCTTGGCTAAGATGTACTACCTCCGTATCAAAATATAAGACGCCTTTTTAGGCTAGTTTTGGTATGAAGGGAGTATTTTACAGGTTTGAGAAATCATTATCCGATAATTTGATGCCATCAACTCCAATTATGATGCCTCGATTAAAAGCCCTGTTCAAGAATTCATCCGATTAACCAGTTAACTTGCCGATTAATCCCTACTCATAGGGTCACCGAGTAGCCGATAAACCGAAAAATCGTCTGATTAATTGATTAAATGGCCGATTAACTTGCCGATTAGCCGATTAATCCCCTACTCGCTAGCCAACCGAGCAGCTACCAGTTAACGATTTCCTCAACAATGATTAAAAGTAATACTTTTCAGTTACTTTATTAAGTTTCATCCTAAAACAACCCCAAATATTATTAATGAAAGTTAATCAATCAAGAGTTACAGTTTATATGCCTTGCTTATTTCTTTACTGCTCATTCTCCATCAACCTGCTATGAAGAAATGGTCTGATTGTCCCAATCCGGAAGAAATAAACTCAAGAGCAAGGTTTTGGAATGATGTTATGTAGCCGTCTCCAGATTCAAAACTGGCTAATTGAGAATTTTGCAGACTACCCAAGATATATTAAGCAGTGGTACTTCAGTATGTGTGTCCTTTGTACCCAAGGCCATATACTCCCTCCCTTTTGGTTTAAAGTGATAAATTCAAAAATCTCACCAACGAACGTAGATTGTGAGTGGTATAATATTTTTTGTAGTTTACAAAAATTACGCAATTAATGTGCTTGTTTTACTCAAAAAATATGTTTATCAATGCATTAATTGCAACACATGCATGTGTGACCACTAAATGACCAAAAACTTTTGCGTGCATTGGTGAGTTTTCTCTTAATACTTGCATGCAATGATTTAATCTAACTCGAAATCAGAACATATGATGGAGAGTAATAAATAAGGCACTTACAAAATGGAAAAACCAAAAAAAATTGAGATATGCCCTCTATACCAGAAGAGATGGAGTATTAAGTATCGCATATCTTTACAAACACACCATTATAGAAAAATAAAATTACATTAAAATTTTGGTTGGTGCCAAAGTATTCTTCCTCCTGCTTCCACCGTTTGGCGCGTCTTGACCATAGATCGATGTCTTCTCTGGGCTTTCGCCTCAACGAAGCAAACTTGTTTAAACCCAGGAATTTGTAGAAGCAATGGCCGGGAAGTCTCCAGACCAGGAGACGCCATCGGCCGCAAACTGTGAAGCAAATCGCCTCCCGGAGAAGAAAATGCTGAAAAGGGACTGTACAAACTCTGAAGAGCACGAGAGGCGGTCGAATCACGGAGAAGAAGACATAGAACCAATCATGACTACCGAAATACAAATTGTTTGCTCATGTTTAGAAAATATCAGTTTCATTTTGCAATCACCCGCCGGGCATCACCATGTGTTCCGTCCTCTATGCCAACCCCATGATGCAACCGGGGCCCACCAGAGAAGGGTCTGTTCTCCATGCCCCCCATGCAACCGGGTTCACTAGAGAAGGATCAAACATGATTCAAGAGAAGGAGGAAGCCGGTGTCTCCTGATCGCAACTCACCTAATATCTTTCCACGGTGCAACGAAAAATATAAGACTGGGGTGATGCAACAAGAGAACATGTCGAGTGGCCTTGTTGAGTTCGCCTGGCCACTTCTGATTAGTTGAGCGGGTCTACAAAAACATTACTATTAGTGAGCTTAAGGGGCTACTCGCGAGACATTTGTTCGCATTGTTAAGCTAGTTAGTTTAACAAACTAAAAATAAATATTATCTCAGTTCATTAACAAATGAGCACGAGCTGAACGAGCCTATCAAACGACCGCTCGTTAAGCTCGTGGAGCTTCGAACTTTACATCCACCCCTACGGAGCAAATTGCTGACACGGCTAAAACCTCTCCGTCGTCCATCTCCAAGCCTATAAAAAGCACGCCAGGCAGCAGCAGTAAGTGCAGTGCAATCAGATAACACGAGCTAGCCCTACTCCAGTTCGTTCTTGTTGCCTTGCTATTCCCATGGAGAAGCTGGTCTCCTCAGCCCCGTCCCACGAACTGCTTGTCCCGCCGCCGGCCGTCTCTCTTCCCATCATCGACCTCTCCCTCGGCCGCGACGAGGTCCGCCGTGCCGTCCTTGACGCTGGCAAGGAGCTTGGTTTCTTCCAGGTCAGACCAATTTAACCACCACCACGCCAAGCATCTTGTCTTGATTAATCTGCCACGGGTATTTCATTACGTATGTACTAATAGGCGTCTAGTGGTAGCAAGCATCAGTATATTTATTACTCCGGTAAAAAATATAAGAGCATTTAGATCACTACGGAGAAAGTATGTGTAAGCATGCGCATATGCGTGCAGGTGGTCAACCACAGCGTCCCTGAGCATGCGATGTGGGACATGGAGGCGGTGTGCGAGGAGTTCTTCCGCCTGCCGGCGCCGGATGTGGCACCCTTCTACTCAGACGACAGATGCAAGCCCAACCGGCTCTTCTCCGGCAGCACCTTTGAGACCGGCGGCGACAAGTACTGGACGGACTGCCTCCGCCTCACCTGCACCTTCCCCGTGGGAGACAGCAAGAATCACTGGCCCGACAAACCCCAAGGACTCCGGTAGTATAAGCTCTCTCATATCATAACTCGCTAGTTTTTGTCTACGTGGCACATAATAACCAATGAAGAGAGTCGATGAAACCATCTGTTGTCATAATTCCATGCCGATTCATCCATCATATGCATACATGTGTGGTGGAGAGGTAATCTTAATTTATTGCTTGTGATTTCGTCTTGGTTATAGGGAGGTTGTCGAGAAGTTCATCGTGCTCACAAGAGGCATGGGAATGGGTCTCCTGCGGCTTCTCTGCGAGGGCTTGGGGCTCCGCCACAACTACTTCGAGGGGCCCCTCGGTGGTAGTGAAACCATCATTGGCCTTAACCACTACCCGTCATGCTCAAACCTGGATCCGAGACTCGGCCTTGGGCTGCCGCCACACTGTGACTGGAACCTCATCACGCTCCTCCTACCCGGTGTTGTCCCTGGCTTGCAGGTCTCATACAAGGGCGATTGGATTACCGTTGAGCCCGTGCCAAATGCCTTTGTCGTCAACTTCGGCTTGCAACTTGAGTTAATACATCATTTCTCAACAGAGCAAGTTGTTCATTCAAGTATCGGTGGATCGAATCATCACTATATATGTTGGTTCGCTCTTGCAGGTTGTGACCAACGGGGTGCTAAAGAGCATTGAGCACCGGGTGATGACCAACCCGGTGATGCCACGAACGTCAGTGGGGTTTTTCATCCAGCCTGATGCAGATTGCCTCATCGGCCCAGCGGAGGAGTTCGTCAGTGAAGGAAACCCCAGACGCTACCGCACCCTCACCTTTGGCGAGTTCATGCACATCCACAATGTTATAAAGTTGGGCTCATCACTCAATCTCACAACCGATCTCAGCATCTCTCAACAAACACTAGACAAAAATATATGAAGCACCATGAACGATAGGCCTTTACGATGGGGTTTATGATTGTCACCGTTTGTTTGCCAAATCTTTCAACACTCAGTTACATCAAGCTACCTACCCGATGTTGATATAGTATACATGTACGTTTGGTGATACTAGTAATTTTACACGTGGCATGTGCATCTTGATGTCGTAAGAGAGTTTGCATAAGAATTTATTGTGCAAATTGACCATAGTGCAGTTTTAGCAAATCATCGAGAACCTTTCTTGGATAAGAAAATGAAAAATTAAACAACATATTTAGTAACCTAACTGTTGTATGAGTACGGTGAGTAGTCATAATTGCTCCATTTCAAGAACATGACACCTTACATAACCTGATGTGGGTGCTTGCAACTGCCCAAACTCACTTCTAGGCCACTGATAGCATGATCTAGCCGGAGCAGATAAAAAGTTAGAGGCACTTTCATACATCCGGTGTGTGTAAGACGAAAGGATGTGTAACGACATTATAGGCTAGGGTCTCACGTTATCTTGAAAGACAGAAAGAATTAATGGGCCTTCACCATACATTGATCAAATGATTGTTTAACAACAACAATAACACCGCTTTTCATTAATAAGAATAGTATGATTACCAATGACAGAAGGTGTTTCTATTTTGGGAAAACATGTCAAAACCACCAAAAGAGAATGTCCTTATCACATGCATTCACACAATCTACTTATATTAGGGAGTATAAGGTGGTGTCATCTTATACCTAGAATATATAGGGATACAGCTGGCCGCACGTTGCCCACCAAACGGTGGGCGACAAGAAATGACAATTGGTTAGGAAAACAGTTGATTTTGATGTTGAATTTTTTTATGAAAACATAATTTTAAATCATGTTGATTGACGGTGAAGGGGAAATAGAGTCTGCACATAGAATGCATTTAGATATATAGAGAGACATTGTTTTTTTTCTGTTACTGACCAACAGAATAACTGTTGAATGATGACGACATAGCTCCAAGAAACAGGGTCAAGAAATGTAGATGAGGGTGTTGCTTGCTCTGTTTTGCAAGCAGAAATTCAGTGAGTGAGGACAATAAAAATGAAGAAAAACTGAGCCTTCATCTGGCACTGACAATCTAAATGGCAAGGAGATTGATTCTAAATTACTAATTGTCAAAGATGTCACTATTTCCCTTTCTTACAAGTCTTTCAACAATCATTATTAGACATCATGTAATCTGAAACAACAAATGTGTGACTGAAAATTAATTATTTTTGTTGCAAGAGAATATATATAAAGAGAGAGCCTTAAGGGCCCATGTCATCGACTTCGCCCTAGGGCCCTTCAAAACATAGGGCCGACCCTGCGTGAATGAGGACAATAAAAAGGAAGAAAAAATGAGCCTTCATCTGACATCTGGTACTGACAATCCAAATGGCAAGGAGATTGATTCTAAATTGTTAGAAGGGAAGAGGAGAATTGGTGGAATGGTTGTTTTATTGCTTGAGCCTCATGGGCATATATATAGGAGTACATGGTCATCTTGGAGTACAAGTCAAGGTAGAATAAATCCTACGCTATCCTACATTTCCTAAATAACAACGATACTTAAATCCCCCGCAATCACAACGGTAGCGACGCAGACGGTGAGGCTGGAGAAGAATCCGAAGGCAAACCGACTGACCCCTCCTAGTGATAACGGTCGACGCATCGCGAAAGTCGTGGCTGGAATGGAAACCAATGAGGTTGCTCAAGCAAGGCGATAATCCTTTGTGCTGATGTCGATGTAGCCGAAAGCGTAGGGCGGTGTAGCCGTGGTCGAGCTAGCCGTGCAAGGGACGCCGTGGTCGATGTCGAGTCGGGGTGGCCGGTGTCGAGGTAGTCACCGTGGACCGGGAAGAAGAGCGGCGGCGGCCTGAGGAGGCGGCGGCGGCGGCTAGGTGAAGAATGCGGCGGTGGTGCTCGAAGTAGGCGAGGAAGAACCCGACAGCGTGATGAAGATCAACGCGGACAGTGGCGTTCCCGCGTCTAGGAAGGTGACGCAGCGCATACCACACAGAAGTCGACGTGCGTGGACGGAGGGGCAACGCAGCAGCAGCGCGTGGATCGGGGCGACGACGGGAAAGACCTCAGGGCGGCGACACGGACCGCGTGCCACGCTCACTACGACCCGATGAGTTGCGCATCAATAGCACGAGGGTCGGTGTAGTTACAGGGACGCCTGAATTGAACGACCTCGGGGCAGCGGTGGACCGTGGGCCACGGCATTATGGTCCAAAGGGCAACGCAGCGGTAGCACACGGGTCGATGCAATCACAGGAGTACCACCAGACGACGACGCTGCACTCTATAAGGTGACACAGCAATAGCCCGTTGCTCGATCAGTGAAGAGGCGTTCATACTGGATGATGATCTTCATAGACCCGCGAAGCTGCGTGCAGACTGCTGATTAAACCGAAAACACGGCCAGCAAGATCGAGAAGACGTGGACGAACGACGAGACGCGCTCGGATGCAAGCAGTGGTGCAGCCGACTGGAACCGGCCTTGTGCATGGATGCATGCATGCACCCAAGCATACCCGAACGCATGATGCAGCCCACATGCAAGTAGCGAGACTTGCAGATTGCATGATTCACAACCGGTGTAGATCGACGTGGCCTGATGAGCATGCGCGAGCGGCCGGCTACACCACGCCCGCATGCGGGACGACATGCCAGTCAATGACGGCGCAACCGGCCACTGCAACACCACACGCGTTGCACGCGTGAACCTGGGGCGCCGGCAGCAACAGATCCCGGTGAAGGCGGGAGTTGTTTTTTTCTTTTAGAACATAGACGTCAAGGACGTCCGGCTTTAAATTAATAAAGCCCATAAACTTAGGCAAAGTATCACAGGACCAACATAAGGCGCCTAAAGAGGCGATGGTTTAAGGGAAAGACCGCTAGATGAGCTAAGAGTTGCGGTACAAGGCAATAACAGCCCAAACGACGAGCACGCAGGCTCGGAAGGTACGAGGACCAAAAGAGACTGCCCAACCCTATGCGGCAGCCAACTGATCAGACGGCGGAGCCCGTGACTCGGAGTAGACGGCGCGAAGACGGCAGATAGCTTGGCGGTGGAGATCAGCGTCCTGTTGTCTTTCCAGCGGGGCCCATTGCTGCAAGAACATGATGCATTTGAAGATGACGTCAGCGGGATGCAAGGGGAACACACCCTCAATAGTAAACTTGTTACGGATCTTCCAAATAGCCCATAGCATAGCCGCCGCACAAGTTCACATGACCCTACGAGACGTGCCTTGAACCAGAGATAAGGAAGACACGAGCTTAGATCGGGAGCGTGGATCCCAATCCACTTCCGCGGCCGCACGGACCGCGCTCCAGGCAAAACGAGCCAGAGAGCACCGGAAGAAAGCGTGGTCAGTATCTTCCGGGACCCCACACAGCGCACAGGGGCCGGAGGCGGGGCCATTGCGTTTCGCGAGGTTAATAGAGGTAGGAAGGCGATCTTGGCAGAGTTGCCAGAGGAAGACCTTGATTTTGAGCGGGATTTTAGCCTTCCAAAGCCCCGTGGCCGCCGATGGGATCTGGCCGCGGGAAAGCTCTCTGTACAGGGAGTTGACAGAGAATTTCCCGGAGCTCAAGAGCCTCCACGAGATCGAATCCGCGGAATCCGACAATCAGACGTCCGCAAGCAGCGCCTGAAGGCGATCCCAATCCGCCAACTCCGGCCCCGTTAACTCGCGCCTGAAGTTAATGCAGGGGGGGAAGGCGCGGAGAGCCGAGGCAACCCGTTGCTCGGGCTTGACCGCTATGGAATAGAGTTGGCGAAACTCCTCCCATAAGGGTCGTTGGCCAATCCAAAGATCAAGCCAGAGACGCGTAGAGCGTCCATTATTAACCGCAAACTTTGCACCCCTGGCAAAGAAGGGTTTGAAGGATTGAATGGAGTTCCAGAAAGGAGACCCATGGGGAGCCGCGACAAAAAAAATTCCCATGCGGGAAATATTTTGCACGGAGGAGGTCGATCCAGAGGCCAGTCTCGCCCTGAGTCATTTTCCAGATCCACTTGCACATTAGTGCGATGTTCATCAACTTGGAGTTGATGATCCCAAGACCCCCCTGGGCTTTAGGACGACACACGGCCTGCCATTTAACCATATGGTATTTCCGTTTCGGTCCCGCTCCTTCCCAAAAGAAACGGGACCAGGGTGTGTCAAACTTAGAGTGTACCCCGTCCGCCAGCAAGAACAGGCCCATGGCAAACATGGGCAAAGAAGAGAGGCTGGAGTTGGTTAGGATTAGAGACACGTCGTAGATGATGAATGGCGGTGTCGAGGTCGGAGTAGAGACACGTCGTAGATGATGAATGGCGGCGGGCAACGCAAACCGATCTTAAATCGGAAAATCAGAAAGAAACGCCAGGCGATCGGTGTGAGAAAGAAAGCCCGGATCAAGAATCGGAAAAAAGACTCTCTAGGATAGCCAATCAACATGACTGGCGGACAAACCCTAGGTCCGGGCGGCATGGCCCCCGGCGGCGGTCATGGAGGTCGACCGCCCCGGGAGCGGCGCGCAGGGCGGAAGCGGCGGATAAGGTTTGGATCGGTTAGTCTGATACTATGTTAGAAGGGAAGAGGGAGGAGAATTGGTGGAATGGTTGTTTATTTGCTTGAGCCTCATGGGCATATATATGTACGAGTACATAGTTATCTTGGAATACAAGTCAACGTCCTACGCTATCCTATGTTTCCTAAATAACAATGATACTCAACATAAATTACTAATTGTCAAAGATGTCACTATTTTCCTTTTCTTCCAAGTCTTCCAACAATCATTATTAGACATCATGTAATCTCAAACAAAAAATGTGTGACTAAAAATTAAAAGTTTTTTGTTGCAAGAGAATATATATAGAGAGAGAGCCTTAAGGGACCATGTCATCGACTTCGCCCTAGGGCCCTTCAAAACATAGGGCCAGCCCTGAGCAGAAATGATGGGTAGATCGTGGGAAGTGGCATGGGCGGGGGCGATGAAGACCGATGTCATCGGATCCAGCTGGGCACGGAAGGGGCGGCACAGGGAGGGTCGGGGGCACGGTGGGAGGGAGGGGCTGATCCGGGAGGGCGGGGGCACGGTGGACTGTGGCGGATGAACGCATAAAAATTCTAGTATATTTTTTAAAATCTGCTATATGTGAATTTATTTGTGGTGTCGATCATGATTAACTTAAAACAAAACAATATTTCTCCTGCCTGCTATATGTGACTTTGTTTCTCTTGCGTGCATATATATGAAGCATGATCCTGATGCGTGTATATATATGATCTATTAAAAGGGCATGATCTGCTAGATGTGAACTATGGAATAGCAACGACACTTACATTATCGATATTGAAATTCGTTTTTAGCATGATACCACCGCTGGATAGATGATACTTATTAGAAGAGGTAAATACACCCGAAGTCATAGAACTTACACGCGATGGTCAGTTTGGTGCACAAACTTGTAAAATACATGTTTCCGGTCATCAAACTTGTACAAGCATTCATATACGATCATATTTCATGTACACGAACGTATCCATGGGCTATGTGGCATTCCAGTGTGGCCAGGGCCCATTGTCATCCGCTGTAGCATGTAGATCTGCAGAGAAGCCTTTGGCTTTTTTTATTTTCGTATTAAGCCCCTAAAAATAAAATGAAAAAACAAGCGATGTGGGGTCTTGAAGCTGCAACGTGCCCTAGTAGTCACACGTGGACAACCACCAGACTACTGATCATTCATGTCTATGTAGCATGACTAATTTCTGTATCATATAAACATTGACTGAAAATAATTTTTACAAGAAATGTAACACGGAAAAAATGAGCACCGTGGCTCGACCATGTGACCTTGTGCTCAAGGTTAACTAACATTACCACCAACAACACAACATGTCCAGATGTAAGAAAACAATTTATATTCTTGTGTTTGTGACATTCAAAAAATATTTATGTGTTACAAAAAAGGTACGCAGCATTTTAAAAAGTATCAAAAACTTGTATTTGGAAAAATGTTAATCAACACAACACGTCCATATTAACATTTTTTCAAATACAAGTTTTGAAACTTATGTGTATTCAAACATATATTCCATGTGATACATATATGTTTTGATGTTTTAAATACTCCAGTATACATCTATGTTTTGATACACATATATTTTAAATACTCCAGTATACATCTATGTTTGGAGTATTTAAAAAATATATGCTTAGTACTTTTTAACTGTATGATTGGCATTTTTTTCAAATACAAGTTTTGAAACTTTTTTCAACTATGTTTTTAACATTTTCGGATGGTGCGAAACATTTTAAAGCTACACAAACTGTTTTATACATTGTATAGGCATTTAAAAAATGTCATGACCAGTTTTTTTGGAATGCATGAACATTTTTAAAATGCAACGTATCATTTTTTAATTACACAAATGTGGTTTACAATGTTTATTTTTTTAAATGTCACACACCTTTTTTTGTAACACATAAACATTTATTAAATATCACAAACACAATAATATAATATATATTTTTCTTACATAGAATAAGAAGGAATAACAACATGAAAAATATTTATCCCATTTGATATGTTGTGTTGTCGAGGCCCGGTGGTAATCTTAGTTAACGTTGACCACGAGGTCACATAGTCGAGCCATGGTACTCCCTTTTTTGGGGTTACTTTTCTTGCAAAATTGATTTTTCCGCCGTGTTTATATGATATAAAAACTATTCGTGCTATCTAGACATGAATGGTCATTGGTTTGGTGGTTGTTAACCCAAGCCTAGTAGGGGCACGTCCCTAGTTTGTAAGCGAACCATCCCTTATTTTTCCATTTTATTTTAGGGGCTTTATACGTAAATAAAAAACCATTTTATTTTAGGGGCTTAATAAGTTAAAAAAATAGGTGCATAATACATAAATAAAGAAAAAGCCTACAGATCTACCATGCGTGGTGGGCTTACAGTGGGCCCTGGCTATGCTGGCATGCCACATAGGCCACGGATACGTCTGCGTACATGGAATGTGACCGTATGTGAACGTTTGTGCAAGTTTGATGACCAGAAACACATATTTTACAACTTTGTGCACCAAACTGACCGTCACATGCAAGTTCTATAACTCCTGGTGTATTTACCTCTTATTAGAACACGACATATCAAAAGTAGATAGAACTAGAAGGCACTATTTTTCAGTTTTTGATTGTTACTCCCTCCGTTTTTATTTAGTTCGCGTATTAGGTTTGGTCAAAATCAAGCTTTGTAAATTTTGACCAATTTTATAAACAAAAATATTAACATATACGATAACAAATCAACATCATTAGATTTATTATTGAATGTACTTTCACATAGTATAAATTTGTTATGGTAAATGTTTATATTATTTTCTATGAATTTGGTCAAACTTTACGAAGTTTGATTTCAGTCAACTCTAATATGCGGAGTAAATAAAAACAGAGGGAGTAATTGATATGGAAATAGCTTTCATCATTGCTAAAGATCTTAGGTGGGAATCACAAGCGACATGGATGGAGCTAAGGAGGTGGATGGCGGTTGATATGCCCAGTATCGACGCGGCGGGCAGCCTGGGCAACGTATGGACGAACCTTTTCCGCTGAACCTGATCTGGTGTAGTATATGGTTTAGAAAAATATGGTCCTAGTCATATTTGATATATGAAATTAATGGGTTTTAATTTAATGTTACTTTTATAAATATTCACATATGTTTGAGTTGTTTGTGATTGATAGACTTGTGAAAATTCGGAGTTGTTCCTCAGCAAGCAATAAATTAGGCTTGTTGGCTTGTGTAGTTCAATATCAGTTATGTTAATATTACATTTAATATTCTCATACATATCAAGTGACATTGGTTTTGGTATTTGAAGATTGATTACCATCCGTTAGTTGGGTTATCAATGAAGAAATCAATCACCATATGTAGAAAAAGGAACTACATTACACATGCTTACACCTCATCTACTCGTGAGAATATATAGAATTGGAGTAAACAAAATCGTATACAGAACACACCATCACTGTTTGATACTCCTGCATGCATTAGTGAAATAAACACACAAGTTATAAAACCAACTTAGTACAAAGCATAAGATGAAAAATTCTTAGTATAGAACATACGAAAGGTCCCCACGCCAACGCTATGTGCCCTAAAAACAACCACAAGCGGTCCTGCATCATGAGTTATTCGGTACATGTACAATCGTGCATCTGCTCCAGCTCATCAGAAACACAGACAATCATTATGCATATTTTTCGCAAGGTAGCTCAATATGGAACAACCTTGATTGAAACATCATTTCACTATAAATTTGAAGAAAATATGAGATTGGGCCATACACTAAAATACGTGCACATGAACTACCAAAGGCCATACTAAAATAATATTAGATTTGGTAATTTTGGAATATCCTCACAGGAAGTGATACCAAATAGAAACTTCATCATTTAAATACTCATCGACAATTTTGAGAAATCCTTACAGGAAGAAAGAGCAGATAGAAACTTGATCAATCTAAATACTCCTATAATGACCTCAACACCCTTAAAGTATATATGGACGCCTGTGCCACACCGCGTCGATCGCGCCCGCCACTGCCGCCACGCTCGCCGAAGCCACCGCACCACTGTGACTCGCGTGACGCACACCCTGGCCACGCGCCACACTCTCGCTAGCTGCGCTCATCCCGTCTGCTGCCGCCTATGCCTTCGCTTGCCCCGCAGTCGCGCCCCTGCCTCGCGCCCCCTCCTGTCACAGCCATCTTCTGCCGGCCGCCCCCTCAGCCACGCCGGCCGCTTGCCTCGCCTGCTGCGTGCTGCTTCCTGCTGCTATGCGCTACTCTACCGCTGGTACGCTGCTGCGCCATGTCCTCGACACCGCCGTGGACAAACATGGCGGAGGGATTGTCAATGGAGTATGAGGAGGAGGTGGCGGAGAAGGTGTGGAGAGGCAGGAGGTCTGGGGTGGCATCAGCTGGCTATGGTGGAGGTGTTTATGCGAGAAGGAGCCGGAGCGGAAGGAGAGGTCACAATTGGAAAGAATCGCAAAAAAATCATAACCTAGAGATCTTATTCCATAAAAATGCTAATATCGATGGAGGGGTGATTTCCTTCTATAGGTGGAAAACATAGGAAATATTGGTTGTTATCAAGAAAAGGTAAAAATTTAGGAAAGTTAGGATTTTGAACTGATTTCTATGCAAAGGGGGTTTTATTGTTTGGTAACGTGATATCAGTACCTGCCCGTTTGTGACGTGTCTGATTAGGAAAATTTGCAAATGTTAAGAAACTATTTATTGAGAGGAAAGTTTGTGACGTGTCTGTTATTTGTTTCCTAAAGCAAATTGCATTAATGGAAGAGATCCGTTGATTTGGCTAAGGTAGGAAAGAATCTATTATTTGTTTCCTAAAGAAAAATTGCATTAATGAGAGAGATCCGTTGATTTGGCTAAGGTAGGAAAGAATCTATTATTTGTTTCCTAAAGCAAATTGCATTAATGGGAGAGATCCGTTGATTTGGCTAAGGTAGGAAAGAATCTATTATTTGTTTCTTTGGCTACGTGCGTGGGTGGGGTTCGCTGGGCGCGTTTCGGTGGGTGGGCGTGGGGGTGGGGGTAATTTGATGGAAAAAAACCGGTTGAAAATAAACTGGTTGAAAATAAACCGGTTGAAAATAAACCGGTTGAAAGTGGGGGGGGGACTATTCAACCAAGTCGTCCAAAAGCATGGCTGCAGCCGCTGGCAACGATGTTGACCCAATGGTGCTTGTGCGGGCAAAGTACATCGCTGTTGGGCTTGTCGTCAGGGAGTTCTGCAACTCACCGCAGCCTCAGGTCGAGAAGGTCGAACCCTCGGGGTGGGATTGGATCCAGCTTCCCCGTAGCATCAGAAGTTCGAGTCCATCGCAATGATGTGCTACGCGACGACGAAGGACGGAGGGTGAGAGGAAGACCGGCGAGGAGGTATCGATAAGGAGAGGCAGCAAAAGCGACGTGGGCCGGTGGTGTGTTGGCGGGTGCGAGGCAACATTGAGGACAGCGGCCAGTGCCGTGCGCGAGAGCACGATGGCGCCTGTGGAGGAGCCGATCGAGCGGCGGGTGTGGCTGGCAGCTGCTAACCCTAGCGTGTCGTGCTTTTGTTGACACAGAGACATGGGTTGGATCTCATTCTCTTGCAGCGCTTGGCCCATGTATGGGTGTGCGGGCAGGGACGAACCGACGACCGTCAAAGAAGCGATAAAAGAATCGGTAGCGGGGATGCCTTCGATCGATGGTACGTTGGGTAGGAACGAACGACATACTAAGAGTAGTGATTAGGAAAGGTAACAATCAATGCGTTAGGAAAGTTAGGATTTTGATTTGATTTTTATGAAAATAAGGTTTTATTTTTTGGTAACGTGATATTATTACATGCTTGTTTGTGATGTGTCTAGTTAGGAAAGTTTGAAAATTAGGATTTGAAATTGATTGTGATGAAACTAAATTTTATTGATTGGTAACGCGCTATCAGTTTCTGCCCGTTTATAACGTGTCTAGTTAGGAAACTTCAGAAAGATTAGGAAAGTTTTATTCTGAGGGTAAAAAAATCAACGTGAGGAGAGATGCTGATGGGATGTGAGACGAAAATAAACCGAACGAAAATAAACCAGACGAAATATAACCAGACGAAAATAAACAGTGGACGCAATCCTACCAACTCAGACATTATGAGTAGAGATTCATATGAGCATGTAGTACATTTGAGCTTGATTTACACACATCAAGGTAGTTACCATGCCGGAGAACATGCATGCAAACCAGGAGAGGTTCCTTCTAGATTAGTAGTAATCGATTTGACGTATGCTAGCCTATCCTTGAGGAACCTGCATTATTACCATGCCATCAAACGCCTATTCTTGAGGACTCTACACTATTACGATGCCATTAAACAATGGCGCGCTTCGGTGAAGCATCCGTTCTCTTCTACTTCGTCCGATCCATAATAAGTGTTATGGTTATCTTTTAGCTCTCAAAACTTGGACACTGCTTTAGCAACAAGGTGACGGCAATCCTTGTTAAAAGATTTAACGGTAAGTTTACCCCCTACTTCCCAAATGTTTTGACTAAGGAATATTGGTGTACCATATGTACCCTGCATACTTTCTCAAGAACTCATGGTAATATGATCTCTTCGGTTTCTTTCTTTCATTGTATACAAAGCATCTTCAACAGGCGGTCAAAAAGAGCGTTGTGCATGAAAAAATCGTTTTTTTAGCGCCAAACATCTCCAACAAATGCTATAAAATATTGCGCGTGCTAAAAAGTTTTGGGCACACACTAAAAAACGCTATCGCGCGTAGTATATTTTGGGTTTCGAATTGTGCGCGTTTCACAATTTGCATTGTGTGCTTTTTGAGGCGTCTGCTAAAGCAATATTGATCCCGACACATTAAAAGTGCTACAATGCACGCGCTATAATTTTTATTGGGCGTGGAATTTTTGTGCGGCTGTTGGAGATGCTCTCAACTAGCAGGAAAAACAGATCCGGAACTATTTCAACATCTCCTAATGAACGAGATAAATTAAGCAAGACTACTGTGGTTTACCAATCTGAATCTCTTACGCACAAATGGAAGCAGTAATCACAGAACTTCCAGGAACCCACCAATAAAGCTAGGTGATATAACAATGTCATTCAGATTAATCGGTAAAGGTAGCACACACATGCAACTGATGAAGTAATTACGAACTAAACGGCGACAAGGTGGGAGTGGAATCAGTTATGCATCTTCAATTCTTCATAGGAAGAAGCTATTCGATAGATCTAAATCTAATGCAGTCGAGATTCTTTTTTAGAAATGGAGGAGGACTCCCAGCCTCTGTATCTGGATAATGCATACAGCTACTTTATTAATTATTCATACAAAATTTTACAAAGTGATACAACAGTAAAACTAAAGCCACCGTAGGCAACATCTGTCGCTACTCATATCTAGTTAATGAATGGATGCTGATAGTCTGGGCCTAATACCAAATAGACCTCGCACCCAGACCTAACATCTAAGACCTGAGGTCCCAACCAGGACGCCTGCCGGGTATGGAGCACCCACCAGTCCAGCGCACTCCTCAACCAGGACGCCTGCCGTGTATGAGGCCGCCGCAGCCACCTGCCACCAATCCATCTTCAGTGATGTACTGCTGCATCTACCTTGCCCGGTCTAGCTGCCGTCGACGCCATCATGACGCCAGACAGCGTCACCCTCCTGCGCGAGTCCATCATCGCACATCAGACGCCTAATCTCCAGAGCGCCAAGCCATCGAGATCTGTCACTATCAATGTGCATGATGAAGCACCGCTCCACCAAACACGTCGTCCACTGATCCCTCGAGCCCGCGTACACCTCCAAGAAAGACGCCCCTAAAGGGGAAACGACACAAACGCGCCGCCGTCTTTTGATCTATCGATATAGGGTTTCCCCCGGAGGTAGCAGATCGTAGTCTAGAACTTCTCCACTGCGATGCCTTCAAGAAGGGAACGATACCCTAGAGCGCCGCCATCGCTGGCTTTGGCATCTAGCCAAGAGCAGGTTTTCACCCAGATCTGTTCGAAGAACTTCATCCGCTTCTTGTGCTCGGACCGCTGCCTTCTCTCTTGAAGACTAAACCAAGGGTCCAGCCGTCATCGCCAGATCCATGTAGCCAGCACCGGGAGATGACAACTATCTCCCTATACCGGATCTAGCACGAACCGAAGCAGATCCAGTCGGAGACGATGATGCCCCTGGATCTCCAGCAGACCAGCGAGCCGCCGGCCCAACTGCATCCAGATCGCCGGCCATGCCAGGCGGCCGCCACCCCCCGCGTCGTCCGGGTCAGAGAGGGAGCTGCCGACCGCGCATAGGGGTTGCCGCCGCCTGCACACGACGAAGCGCCGCCACGAGCCCAGCGCCCGCCACCACCTGCCGAAGCCCGCCGCCGCGCGCCCCATGCCCCGCCACTGCTCGCCTAGTGCCGAGTAGGAACACCGCTAAGCTCCGAGGCTGCCGCCCCGGCATCCGGTCGCCGCCCCCAGCCGCAGCTGCCAGCCTCCAGCAGCGTTGAAGGCGACCCCGACACGTGAGGTAAGGCACAGGACCGCGCCCTGCTCCTAGGCCCACACCGTCGACGTACACGCATCAGCCACCGCCGCTCGTGCAGGTCTGCCCAAGCCGCTCCTAGGAGAGCGACGCGGGGGCGAGATCGGGGCTCCTGAAGAGGGAGTCCTACTACTCGTCGAGCCGATCTAAACCATGATCGATCAAACTGAAGGAAAGCAACGCCTTGAAGACCCATGGCTCCATCTTGTTCACGCGCACCATACCGCCACTCTCATCAGTGGGGTTGTGGAGCTTCGCGCTAAACGCCGAAGACCGCGCGGCGAACGTCTCATCGGCGCCGCTCCCGGTCTCGAGGAGGCCATGGAGGTCCCCGCCCAGATCGGGCGGTGACAGGCAACGGCAGAGCTTGATAAAGATTGTTGAGGGGGCAAACCAAAGTTGAGGGGACGAAGAAGATAAGTTATGCATGAACTCTGAGAAATCTTTGATATTCAAGCCTAATAATATTAGGGGTACACTTCAGAATTTTTCTAGAGTAGGGGGGGGGGTGATGGCCCCCTTTGCCCCCCATGAAGCTTCGCCACTGGTGACACAGCTACGAAAGACCTTAGCGCGGAGGTCTTGGCGGCCGACATGACCTCCTGGTGGCGAAACCCGCTGATGACGTCGATGTCACACCTAATCGTGAAGGAATCGCCCTGAATTGCCTCAATTTCTCCAAATCCTTCCTCTTGATGAGCTTCCGGCATCCCTGTACACCATAGCTCTGGAACTGCAAGTCTCTGGACTTGAACAACGACGAGGGTTGGCTCTTCTCCTTGGGGACGCACGGCAGGCAGTGCGGGTGTTGTTTGTCCGCCGCGTCGGTCGCCTGTCGAACGCGCTTACCCCGTTGGGGTAGTACCAGAGGTTCCAACGGCGGTTGCCAACGGTGAAAGGGAGAGAGTCGATATGCTTCCCACTCAGTGTGCTGGAGTAGCCCTCGACCTTGAGGAGGTGGTGCCCGTTTGCCGTGTTGGCGGTGATCTTGGAGGCGGTTGTCGACATTGTTGTAACACACCGGCAATCGAGGGGATCGATGATCCACAGTAGGTGAGGAGAGCAGAGGAAGGGGATGAACCAATGTATGGGGTTTCGGGGAGGAGATCGATGGTTCAGGGAAGGGAAAGTGGGGGAGAGGAAGGCTTTCTATTATAGACTAGTTAATTGCTTGTGCGTTGCAACATGAACATAAATATTCAGTGGTTCACCATCATTCATGTTAAAATACACCTTTGGGATTCTCATGCACATAAGACATCACTTGACTTCTTGCACCATTCATCACTATTCTTCTTCTTCCATCCGTTCTACCGGCCACTCCATTCCAAGCTCGTCATCATAGTCAATGGCACATCCGGCTTGCAATCTCCCATCCTCCCACACCCACACTTCAAATTTCGAACAAGTAACCATGAAGTCTGTTACTCCCTCTGTCCCAAAATAAATGCCTCGACTTATTACAAAGTTGAGACACTTATAAGTTGAGACACTTATTCTGGGACGGAGTGAGTACAATATTGCAATAAGGAAAACAAATGATTTGCATAGTAACAACCATATTGCAGAAAGGAAAGGAAATTATCTTCATAGTAACTACGTGTGAAGGGAAGAGGAGTTTTGACTTTCTTTTGCAAGTTGCACCCTTTATGTTGCTCATGCTCCCCAGGATCTCTACCACATGTTTTATACATAGAAACCAATGCTAGGGTCTTCAGAAAGTGTTCGAAACCTACTTTCTACATTTTCAAACTTATTAAGGATGATGCCAAGCATTGGGTCATTGCAGGAGTTAGAAATTTTAGTGAGATCATGCCATGGAGTAGTCCCTTAGTACTTTGGGTGTCCGATTGGTCAAGTTGTTTGTGCCATGCTTTGTACTCTACTATACTCTTCTCCTTAATTAATGAATGAGGCAAGTATTTTGCCCCGGTTTCAAAAACAAAAACATCACCTAGTTCATCCATACATCTAAAGTGTTAGCGTTACCCCTTGAATAGACCATATATGGGGTTGAATTTAGGAGCGTCGACATGCATTGAATATTGTAACATAATACAAAAGACTAAAGTAGTGCTACAAACAATGATCTGATCGACGACCTCATGTGGCTCAGGGGCATGGGAGTTGTCTCCTTTAGGAGTTGGGACAATTAGCTAATGGAAAGCTCACTTCTTTATCTTGGTTTTTCTATATCTCTCCTCTCTCATATTCTCCTTCAAATTGAAATTCCTTCTCCTTCCCTTTGCACATCGAGATCCAATTTTTTTGAACTTTATGTGGCAGGAGACTTTGGTAAAGGAAAGCAATATTTTAGGAGAAATTTCATCACAAGCAGAATAGCATATATTAGTAGCTTTAGCAAAATCTCATAAGCGACTTCAATTCAAGGAAATTCCTGCTTTATCACCATCCAAAAACTCTGAATAAATTGGACAGCCCACATGATTCAGCTGTTTTCAAGAATATATGGTTAACATCATAGTGTTGAAATGCAATCTTATTTTATTGAAAGGCATTACACAGTCGTGGCTTCTGCAAGCATAAGAATTGATTAGACATGTACCATCTATGTAATTTGTCATTGATAAGAACTACCAGGAAAAAAATGACGTGCTTGTGCGTGTATACCGGTGGTAATAATTGCTTGGGTTTTTTTTATAATAACATGATAAGAGATAATAATCAGATCTAATATTATCCAATCTTCCATCATTACTAAGTTGCCTCGGTTCACACATTGTGAGCAAGAAGATAAATAGAACTTGTGAGTTGTGACATTTGCCATGTTTAGAGCTTTGGAATTAGCTACTTATCCATAACGTATGCAGTAATTTTATAACAAAATCACTTGAAAATGTACCTACCAACTGAATGGTTGATAGTAAAGACACATGAGACAGTAAACATACTCTGGCATTTTGTCGAGCTCCTAGTGTGCGTGCAGCAGCCAGCAGATGATAGTAAGGCAGAGCATTTTGTACTTGGACGAGGGAGGATCTTGGGAGCCTGCTGCTGTTTGTGGTGGAAGGCAGCAGAACCCATTGACTTCCACACGATGCGCCATTCTCTCTAAGCAGTTGTAGGCAACCACTCACAGTGAAAACGAGGAGGAAATTTCACCGCTACCTGCTGCCCACCTCCAGCCGCGGGCGCTCGTCCTCCTTTTTGCAGCAACGGTAGGAGATGGGGGAGGGCGGAGAGACGGCTAGGAGGAGGGCGAGGTGGTGGTGATGGTGAGCATGGTACTGCTATGGGCTATGGCAGAAGAGGCAGGAGAGGCAGGAGAGGCGCCGAGGAATGGATGACATCGGTGGCGTAGGAGGAGATAGGAGGAGGGAAGGAGTCTTGGTGGTGGTGGGCGGTGCGCTGCTATGGCATTGGGGCGGACGGCGTCGGCGTCCAACGCACCAAATCGAGGTTCCATGGCTGGCTGTAGGAGGCCGGTGAGGGATGGAGCTGCACAGGAGAGACGAGGGGCTCTTGTAAAAGTGCCACAGCTTGCCTCACGTGCATCACATGTGGATCCAACGGTCAAGATTTTTTTTTGACAGCGAATCCAACGGTCAAGATTGTTAGATAGCAGACACACAATCATCATCAATTGTGTTTTTTTATAGGAGTGGAGAAAAGTTCGAGACTTTACTTGACTCCTACTTCCATATGGGCTTTCGTAGCTACTGTCATCTGATTGGTTCGATCGTCTCTTGTGCCAAGATTTAAATGTGCAGAAAGAAGTTGTCGTGTCGGATGATGAAGGAAGATTTTGTTTTTCGTCATGAAAGAAGAGAGGATAATATTGATGCTCATAATATTGCTAGAGATTCTTTAGATTTAGCTCCTGGCCGACATGTATGGCTAACGGAGCCCTCAAACTATGTAAAATGAGGTACTTCTTTCGTTTCTAAATATAAGTCTTTTTAAATATTTTAATATGAACTACATACCAAATAACACATGACCATGGATGCCCACTTCTGAACTAGTATTTCATACAATGTTTTTCATGCAGCACAAGAGTGAAGTTAGCCATGTTTTTCACATGACACAGCAACACTTTATTCAGATAGTTAAGAAGACGTCTAGCAAAAAATATTGAAGAGATATTTTGCTGTTACCCTACCAAAATACTGTGGACCATCTGTTTTTCTAGGACTCTGTCGAGCGGGTCCCAAATTTCAGCTTGGGCGTCAAACATGCTAAGCGCATCTCTAGTGTTACTAGTAGAATGCCCGTGCGTTGCTACGGGCAATAATGTAGGCAAATGAATCAACAATCATGCTTTAGCAATTTCAATAAATGAGTGCACAATTTTACTTCATACTCCTTATATTCTGGAAGGGAGTGAGTATATCACAATGTTGTAATTTAGCGTTCACATGAAGGTTTAGATATCACATTATTTTAATTTCTCCTTCACGTGAAGGGGGGCCATGGTCTCCTCTATATTGCCAGCATTAATTTGTTGAACATCACATTCAATGGGGTAGTGCTCCTTCACCGGAATGTCATATTAGAATTATCCAATTTGATGCTATGAAGTAGCCTACGCTTGTATTAAGAAACTTTCTAGTAATGATAATGTATTTCCCGGAAAAACAAGTTATGATAATGTAGATGCTATCAATTTTCTACCTTCCTACTGTTGTAGCTGCATCATCGTTACTCTCTTACATCTCTGAGCCCAACCATTGCAGTTGGAGGAGGGCGACCCGGTGCTCCACATCCATAATATTTAGAGATTCAAGCCTCTTTACGGCCCTCATGAGCCTTCTCCACACCTTATTCCACCGTCCGAGAGATGGATGTACGCAGGCAGAAGAAGCACAACACTTACATACATATATGCTTACATACCAGGTGAGCCTAGTGTGGCTTAAGGCAGATATCCATGGCTGGATGACAGGATGGGCTTGAAGACACGGTGGCGCGGTCCTCATTGCTGGCGCAAGGGCCGGAGCACACAGAACCGGCCGCGCTCAATGACCCTGCGGGAGCATTCCTTTCCTATATCTCAGATCTCCCTTTGGCAGAACAACCATTGCAGTTGGAAGAGAGCGACCCGGTGCTCCATTTCCATACTCTCCAGAGATTTGAGCCTCTTGATGGGCCTCGCGAGCCTCCACTCTGCCTTGTTCCTGATCTTAAACCATCCGGTAATTCCTTATCAAGCTCTTGAAACTATAAGCAGCCACAAAATCTCAGAGCAAAAATTTCAAGTAAGATGTATTAAACAAATAGGAATTAAAGGAGTTGACGCATGGGTACAGAGTAGTGCATCAACTATTTCTTCCTCTCAGCATTTTCAAGAACAAGCCTGTTGGGGAACGTAGTAATTTCAAAAAATTTCCTACGCGCACGCAAGATCATGGTGATGCATAGCAACGAGGGGGAGAGTCTGATCTACGTACCCTTGTAGATCGCAACGGAAGCGTTGACACAATGTAGAGGAAGTAGTCGTACGTCTTCTTCCCGATCCGACCGATCCAAGCACCGTTACTCCGGCACCTCCGAGTTCTTAGCACACGTTCAGCTCGATGACGATCCTCGGGCTCCGATCCAGCAAAGCGTCGAGGAAGAGTTCCGTCAGCACGACGGCGTGGTGACGATCTTGATGTACTACCGACGTAGGGCTTCGCCTAAGCACTACAACGATATGATCGAGGTGGAATTTGGTGGCAGGGGGCATCGCACACGGCTAAGGAACGATCTCAAGGATCAACTTGTGTGTCTATGGGGTGCCCCCTGCCCCCGTATATAAAGGAGCAAGGGGAGGGGTTCGGCCGGCCTAGGGAGAGGGGCGCAGGAGGAGTCCTACTCCTACCGGGAGTAGGACTCCCCCCAATCCTATTCCTAATAGGAATCCTCAAGGGGGAAAGAGAGAAGGGGTGGCCGGCCACCTTCCCTAGTCCTATTAGGACTAGGGAAAGGGGGGAGGTGCGCAGCCCTCTATGGCAGCCCCTTTCACTTTTCCACTAAGGCCCAATAGGCCCATTTGCCTCCCGGGGGGTTCCGGTAACCCTCCCGGTATTCCGGTAAAATCCCGATTTCACCCGGAACACTTCCGATGTCCAAACATAGCCTTCCAATATATCAATCTTTACGTCTCGACCATTTCGAGACTCCTCGTCATGTCCGTGATCACATCCGGGACTCCGAACAACCTTCGGTACATCAAAATGCATAAACTCATAATAACTGTCATCGTAACGTTAAGCGTGCGGACCCTACAGTTCGAGAACAATGTAGACATGACCGAGACACGTCTCCGGTCAATAACCAATAGCGGGACCTGGATGCCCATATTGGCTCATACATATTCTACGAAGATCTTTATCGGTTAGACCGCATAACAACATACGTTGTTCCCTTTGTCATCGGTATGTTACTTGCCCGAGATTCGATAGTCGGTATCCAATACCTAGTTCAATCTCGTTACTGGCAAGTCTCTTTACTCGTTCCATAATACATCATCTCATAACTAACATCTTAGTTATTATGCTTGCAAGGCTTATGTGATGTGTATTACCGAGAGGGCCCAGAGATACCTCTCCGACAATCGGAGTGACAAACCCTAATCTCAAAATACGCCAACCCAACATCTACCATTGGAGACACCTGTAGTACTCCTTTATAATCACCCAGTTACGTTGTGACGTTTGGTACTACCCAAAGTGTTCCTCCGGTAAACGGGAGTTGCATAATCTCATAGTTATAGGAACATGTATAAGTCATGAAGAAAGCAATAGCAACATACTAAATGATCGGGTGCTAAGCTAATGGAATGGGTCATGTCAATCAGATCATTCAACTAATGATGTGACCTCATTAATCAAATAACAACTCTTTGTTCATGGTTAGGAAACATAACCATCTTTGATTAACGAGCTAGTCAAGTAGAGGCATACTAGTGACACTCTGTTTGCCTATGTATTCACACATGTATTATGTTTCCGGTTAATACAATTCTAGCATGAATAATAAACATTTATCATGATATAAGGAAATAAATAATAACTTTATTATTGCCTCTAGGGCATATTTCCTTCAGTCTCCCACTTGCACTAGAGTCAATAATCTAGATTACACAGTAATGATTCTAACACCCATGGAGCCTTGGTGCTGATCATGTTTTGCTCGTGGAAGAGGCTTAGTCAACGGGTCTGCAACATTCAGATCCGTATGTATCTTGCAAATCTCTATGTCTCCCACCTGGACTAAATCCCGAATGGAGTTGAAGTGTCTCTTGATGTGTTTGGTCCTTTTGTGAAATCTGGATTCCTTTGCCAAAGCAATTGTACCAGTATTGTCACAAAAAAATTTCATTGGACCCGATGCACTAGGTATGACACCTAGATCGGATATGAACTCCTTCATCCAGACTCCTTCGTTCGCTGCTTCCGAAGCAGCTATGTACTCCGCTTCACATGTAGATCCCGCTACGACGCTTTGTTTAGAACTGCACCAACTGACAGCTCCACCGTTTAAAGTAAACACGTATCCGGTTTGCGGTTTAGAATCGTCCGGATCAGTGTCAAAGCTTGCATCAACGTAACCTCTTACGGTGAGCTCTTTGTCACCTCCATATACGAGAAACATATCCTTAGTCCTTTTCAGGTATTTCAGGATGTTCTTGACCGCTGTCCAGTGATCCACTCCTGGATTACTTTGGTACCTCCCTGCTAAACTTATAGCAAGGCACACATCAGGTCTGGTACACAACATTGCATACATGATAGAGCCTATGGCTGAAGCATAGGGATCATCTTTCATTTTCTCTCTATCTTCTGCAGTGGTCGGGCATTGAGTCTGACTCAACTTCACACCTTGTAACACAGGCAAGAACCCTTTCTTTGCTTGATCCATTTTGAACTTCTTCAAAATCTTGTTAAGGTATGTGCTTTGTGAAAGTCCAATTAAGCGTCTTGATCTATCTCTATAGATCTTTATGCCTAATATGTAAGCAGCTTCCCCGAGGTCTTTCATCGAAAAACTTTTATTTAAGTATCCCTTTATGCTATCCAGAAATTCTATATCATTTCCAATCAGCAATATGTCATCCACATATAATATCAGAAATGCTACAGAGCTCCCACTCACTTTCTTGTAAATACAGGCTTCTCCAAAAGTCTGTATAAAGCCAAATGCTTTGATCACACTATCAAAGCATTTATTCCAACTCCGAGATGCTTGCACCAGTCCATAAATGGATCGCTGGAGTTTGCATACTTTGTTAACTCCCTTTGGATCGACAAAACCTTCCGGTTGCATCATATACAACTCCTCTTCCCGAAATCCATTCAGGAATGCAGTTTTGACATCCATCTGCCATATTTCATAATCATAAAATGCGGCAATTGCTAACATGATTCTGACGGATTTAAGCATCGCTACGGGTGAGAAGGTCTCATCGTAGTCAACCCCTTGAACTTGTCGAAAACCTTTTGCGACAAGTCGAGCTTTATAGACAGTAATATTACCATCAGTGTCAGTCTTTTTCTTGAAGATCCATTTATTCTCAATTGCTTGCCGATCATCGGGCAAGTCAACCAAAGTCCATACTTAGTTCTCATACATGGATCCCATCTCAGATTTCATGGCCTCAAGCCACTTTGCGGAATCTGGGCTCACCATCGCTTCTTCATAGTTCGTAGGTTCATCATGATCTAGTAGCATGATTTCCAGAACTGGATTACCATACCACTTTGGTGCGGATCTCACTCTGGTTGATCTACGTGGTTCAGTAGTATCTTGTCCTGAAGTTTCATGATCATCATCATTAGCTTCCTCACTAATTGGTATAGGTGTCGCAGAAACAGTTTTCTGTGATGTACTATTTTCCAATAAGGGAGCAGGTACAGTTATATCGTCAAGTTCTACTTTCCTCCCACTCACTTCTTTCGAGAGAAACTCCTTCTCTAGAAATGATCCATTCTTAGCAACGAATGTCTTGCCTTCGGATCTGTGATAGAAGGTATACCCAACAGTTTCCTTTGGGTATCCTATGAAGACACATTTCTCCGCTTTGGGTTCGAGCTTATCAGGTTGAAGCTTTTTCATATAAGCATCGCAGCCCCAAACTTTAAGAAACGACAACTTTGGTTTCTTGCCAAACCATAGTTCATAAGGCGTCGTCTCAACGGATTTTGATGGTGCCCTATTTAACGTGAATGCGGCCGTCTCTAAAGCATAACCCCAAAACGATAGCGGTAAGTTAGTAAGAGACATCATAGATCGCACCATATCTAGTAAAGTACGATTACAACGTTCGGACACACCATTACGCTGTGGTGTTCCGGGTGGCGTGAGTTGCGAAACTATTCCACAATTTTTCAAATGTACACCAAACTCGTAACTCAAATATTCTTCTCCACGATCAGATCGTAGAAACTTTATTTTCTTGTTACGATGATTTTCAACTTCACTCTGAAATTCCTTGAACTTTTCAAATGTTTCAGACCTATGTTTCATTAAGTAGATATACCCATATCTGCTTAAATCATCTGTGAAGGTGAGAAAATAACGATATCCGCCACGAGCCTCAATATTCATCGGACCACATACATCGGTATGTATGATTTCCAATAAATCTGTTGCTCTCTCCATAGTACCGGAGAACGGTGTTTTAGTCATCTTGCCTATGAGGCACGGTTCGCAAGTACCAAGTGATTCATAATCAAGTGGTTCCAAAAGCCCATCAGTATGGAGTTTCTTCATGCGCTTTACACCGATATGACCTAAACGGCAGTGCCACAAATAAGTTGCACTATCATTATCAACTCTGCATCTTTTGGCTTCTACATTATGAATATGTGTATCACTACTATCGAGATTCAACAAGAATAGAACACTCTTCAAAGGTGCATGACCATAAAAGATATTACTCATATAAATAGAACAACCATTATTCTCTAATTTAAATGAATAACCGTCTCGCATTAAACAAGATCCAGATATAATGTTCATGCTCAATGCTGGCACCAAATAACAATTATTTAGGTCTAATATTAATCCCGAAGGTAGATGTAGAGGTAGCGTGCCGACCGCGATCACATCGACTTTGGAACCGTTTCCCACGCGCATCGTCACCTCGTCCTTTGCTAGCGTCCGCTTATTCCGTAGTCCCTGTTTCGAGTTGCAAATATTAGCAACAGAACCAGTATCAAATACCCAGGTGCTACTGCGAGCTCTAGTAAGGTACACATCAATAACATGTATATCACATATACCTTTGTTCACCTTGCCATCCTTCTTATCCGCCAAATACTTGGGGCAGTTCCGCTTCCAGTCACCAGTCTGCTTGCAGTAGAAGCACTCAGTTTCAGGCTTAGGTCCAGACTTGGGTTTCTTCTCCTGAGCAGCAACTTGCTTGCTGTTCTTCTTGAAATTCCCCTTCTTCTTCCCTTTGCCCTTTTTCTTGAAACTAGTGGTCTTGTTGACCATCAACACTTGATGCTCCTTCTTGATTTCTACCTCCGCAGCTTTCAGCATTGCGAAGAGCTCGGGAATAGTCTTGTTCATCCCTTGCATATTATAGTTCATCACGAAGCTCTTGTAGCTTGGTGGCAGTGATTGGAGAATTCTGTCAATGACGCAATCATCTGGAAGATTAACTCCCATCTGAATCAAGTGATTATTATACCCAGACATTTTGAGTATATGCTCACTGACAGAACTGTTCTCCTCCATCTTGCAGCTATAGAACTTATTGGAGACTTCATATCTCTCAATTCAGGCATTTGCTTGAAATATTAACTTCAACTCCTGGAACATCTCATATGCTCCATGACGTTCAAAACGTCGTTGAAGTCCCGATTCTAAGCCGTAAAGCATGGCACACTGAACTATCGAGTAGTCATCAGCTTTGCTCTGCCAGACGTTCATAACATCTGGTGTTGCTCCAGCAGCAGGCCTGGCACCTAGCGGTGCTTCCAGGACGTAATTCTTCTGTGCAGCAATGAGGATAATCCTCAGGTTACGAACCCAGTCCGTGTAATTGCTACCATCATCTTTCAACTTTGCTTTCTCAAGGAACGCATTAAAATTCAACGGAACAACAGCACGAGCCATCTATCTACAATCAACATAAAACAAGCAAGATACTATCAGGTACTAAGTTCATGATAAGTTTAAGTTCAGTTAATCAAATTACTTAGGAACTCCCACTTAGATAGACATCCCTCTAATCCTCTAAGTGATCACGTGATCCAAATCAACTAAACCATAACCGATCATCACGTGAGATGGAGTAGTTTTCAATGTTGAACATCGTCATGTTGATCATATCTACTATATGATTCACGCTCGACCTTTCGGTCTCTGTGTTCCGAGGCCATATCTGCATATGCTAGGCTCGTCAAGTTTAACCTGAGTATTCTGCATGTGCAAAACTGGCTTGCACCCGTTGTAGATGGACGTAGAGCTTATCACACCCGATCATCACGTGGTGTCTGGGCACGACGAACTTTGGCAACGGTGCATACTCAGGGAGAACACTTCTTGATAATTTAGTGAGAGATCATCTTATAATGCTACCGTTAATCAAAGCAAGATAAGATGCATAAAAGGATAAACATCACATGCAATCAATATAAGTGATATGATATGGCCATCATCATCTTGTGCTTGTGATCTCCATCTCCGAAGCACCGTCATGATCACCATCGTCACCGGCGCAACACCTTGATCTCCATCGTAGCATCGTTGTCGTCTCGCCAATCTTATGCTTCCACGACTATCACTACCGCTTAGCAATAAAGTAAAGCATTACATCGCGATTGCATTGCATACAATAAAGCGACAACCATATGGCTCCTGCCAGTTGCCGATAACTTGGTTACAAAACATGATCATCTCATACAATAAAATCAGCATCATACCTTGACCATATCACATCACAACTCTTCCTCAACATGCCTTGACCATGTCAAATAGACTCTGTTTTAACCTTCTCAAGGACCGGGCGTAGCCACACTTGGTTCAACTAAAGTTGGAGAGACAGTCTTCCGCAAGCCATCTATGTGCAAAGCACGTCGAGGGAACCGGTCTCGCGTAAGAGTACGCGTAAGGTTGGTCCGGATCGTCTCGTCCAACAATACCGCCGAACCAAAGTATGACATGCTGGTAGGCAGTATGACTTGTATCGCCCACAACTCACTTGTGTTCTACTCGTGCAAATAACATCAAACCATAAAAACCTAGGCTCGGATGCCACTGTTGGGGAATGTAGTAATTTCAAAAAATTTCCTACGCGCACGCAAGATCATGGTGATGCATAGCAACGAGGGGGAGAGTCTGATCTACGTACCCTTATAGATCGCAACGGAAGCGTTGACACAACGTAGAGGAAGTAGTCGTACGTCTTCTTCCCGATCCGACCGATCCAAGCACCGTTACTCCGGCACCTCCGAGTTCTTAGCACACGTTCAGCTCAATGACGATCCTCGGGCTCCGATCCAGCAAAGTGTCGAGGAAGAGTTCCGTCAGCACGACGGCGTGGTGACGATCTTGATGTACTACCGACGTAGGGCTTCGCCTAAGCACTACAACGATATGATCGAGGTGGAATTTGGTGGCAGGGGGCATCGCACACGGCTAAGGAACGATCTCAAGGATCAACTTGTGTGTCTATGGGATGCCCCCTGCCCCCGTATATAAAGGAGCAAGGGGAGGGGTTCGGCCGGCCAAGGGAGAGGGGCGCAGGAGGAGTCCTACTCCTACCGGGAGTAGGACTCCCCCCCAATCCTATTCCTAATAGGAATCCTCAAGGGGGAAAGAGAGAAGGGGTGGCCGGCCACCTTCCCTAGTCCTATTAGGACTAGGGAAGGGGGCTTCCCTAGTCCTATTAGGACTAGGGAAGGGGGGGAGGTGCGCAGCCCTCTATGGCAGCCCCTTTCACTTTTCCACTAAGGCCCAATAGGCCCATTTGCCTCCCGGGGGGTTCCGGTAACCCTCCCGGTATTCCGGTAAAATCCCGATTTCACCCGGAACACTTCCGATGTCCAAACATAGCCTCCCAATATATCAATCTTTACGTCTCGACCATTTCGAGACTCCTCGTCATGTCCGTGATCACATCCGGGACTCCGAACAACCTTCGGTACATCAAAATGCATAAACTCATAATAACTGTCATCGTAACGTTAAGCGTGCGGACCCTACAGTTCGAGAACAATGTAGACATGACCGAGACACGTCTCCGGTCAATAACCAATAGCGGGACCTGGATGCCCATATTGGCTCATACATATTCTACGAAGATCTTTATCGGTTAGACCGCATAACAACATACGTTGTTCCCTTTGTCATCGGTGTGTTACTTGCCCGAGATTCGATAGTCGGTATCCAATACCTAGTTCAATCTCGTTACTGGCAAGTCTCTTTACTCGTTCCATAATACATCATCTCATAACTAACATCTTAGTTATTATGCTTGCAAGGCTTATGTGATGTGTATTACCGAGAGGGCCCAGAGATACCTCTCCGACAATCGGAGTGACAAACCCTAATCTCGAAATACGCCAACCCAACATCTACCATTGGAGACACCTGTAGTACTCCTTTATAATCACCCAGTTACGTTGTGACGTTTGGTAGTACCCAAAGTGTTCCTCCGGTAAACGGGAGTTGCATAATCTCATAGTTATAGGAACATGTATAAGTCATGAAGAAAGCAATAGCAACATACTAAATGATCGGGTGCTAAGCTAATGGAATGGGTCATGTCAATCAGATCATTCAACTAATGATGTGACCTCGTTAATCAAATAACAACTCTTTGTTCATGGTTAGGAAACATAACCATCTTTGATTAACGAGCTAGTCAAGTAGAGGCATACTAGTGACACTCTGTTTGTCTATGTATTCACACATGTATTATGTTTCCAGTTAATACAATTTTAGCATGAATAATAAACATTTATCATGATATAAGGAAATAAATAATAACTTTATTATTGCCTCTAGGGCATATTTCCTTCAAAGCCTGCCAAATTATTTGCATGACAGAGGAGAGTTGTAAAGAAGAATCAAGCAGCTACAAGAAGAAGAAAAAGCTTCGATGAGTTTGTACAGAAAAGACCTAGGCAACTCTTTTTTAAGCGATCTCATATTTGGTCTAGAAGAAAAAACAATGCGTTACATCATTTTGACACTATAATATCCTAGAAATTATCATGTTTTTTAGTACATTATTTTTCATCACCATGTTTCCTTGGTTCCCTCAGAAACCGAGTATTAAGCAATACCAAGTCACTCTCCTCACCTACAGGACACCCGGTGAGCATATTCGATACCTTCACAATTATCACTTGTGGAGACAATTTCATCCTCGGAAGTACAGCCCAAATGCAAATTTTCTAGTTCAGGGAGCATTACACAACACAGTACCGAGTGCTATAAGAAAGTTTATGAATTCATGTCAACAAGAAATTGCTCGCATAATTAAAATAAAGTATCCTCTATTTTATAGGCTTTTATACAATCAGCAGCACTAACCTAAAGCAGAAACTAAAAAATCAGTTAAGTCGCCACTGAAATCGGTCCCAAAGAGAAAGAGTATTATTCCCAATGAGAATTGGTGTAGTAAGTGGGCATCTTGCCACAACATACAAGCCATAAGAGTATAATTTGGATATCATAAATGTTAAAAGCTAGAACTGAACATAGTTTCACTCCAGCCCCAAAGATCTCCCTCCGTCGACCCGATCCCCTTTTCCCAACCCATGGCCGCCGGCCAACACCGTCGATCCCCGACGTTCCCCACCGCTCAGCCCCCCTTTCCGGCGTCGCCATTGCCCGCTACACCATCTCCACCGGATGGATTCGGGTGGATTCTCTCCTCGCCACGTCATGCCGTCACGCGCGGGCGCGGCCAACCAACCCTAGCAGCCGGGAGGGCATCTGCGGCCTCTTGGCCGTGGCCTTGTGCGGGACCCAAACCCTAGCTAAGGGCTCCGACACGGCTGCGGCTATAGATTTCTTCACTGCAATTACACATAAAAAATTGCAAGGACCGAAAAACCTCCAGTAGAGGCGAAATAATGGTAGTATTATTTTCCTCATGAAAGAGTGGCCAACATGTTAATGTAAACTGCTAATGTAAGATGGTTACAGTCATATCAGGTGGGTAACAGTCACCAATATTTTTTTCTCTGGTGAATTAGTGAGTAGTTGAACTCTCAAAAAGCATGGTTTGCATCATTTTATCGTGTAAAAAACATCACTGGTAACTTCATATCTCAAGTTCAGCTTTATGCATATCCAGATTGGACAGAAGTACATATCAAAAATTCATAATTGCATTGAATGCCAATTGTTGCTCCTAACTGAACTGAACTAAATGGCAACCAAAACTGAACTTGACCTAAATTACATGACAACTTGAGCTAATTAATTTAACTGGTCCTAAACGATCATTTTAAAACTGTATCCGAGATAAACATGGAACTAATTTGTACATAAATCAGAAAATTAATATTTAGCTTCTGTATGCATACAAGTGACAAGAACATGCAAACATATTTACCTTTGGGAGCCCAAAACTACTTCACTGCAATTACTCTTTATACTTTACGGTTAAGTAAAACGGTACATCAGAAGTTCCTTTCTAGTGTTGATACAATAACTATGCATGAGGTGCTAGCTCCAGTTAAGTAATATAGGAAATATTATGGGCTATTGACATTGATTGATCTAGTATTCTTGTTGTTTTTTGTCCAAAACAATTACACCACTTCCTAGTTTCACGGTATTACAAGTTCAGCAAACCAAAAATAATGTAAATTATTTGCAAGGAAGATCATTCAGTTATAGTGGTGGAAGCCTTGGCAAGTTATAATTTCACCAATCACGTTGAGTGAATTTCCCAACACAAGAAATAATGATGAAAAAAAGGAAAAATGAAAGGTAGGGAACTGGGCCTAGAATAACCTGTTGTTGGCTGGACTGTAGTGAAGTTAATCTCATCCTCGCTGAAATCATTGACGGCAAAGGTCATGCAGGTCTTGTCGCTTGACGATCATGTGCATCGCATCACATGCATCTATGGCCTCAGTGGATTGTCAGTACACAACCGACCAACCACTGCTCTTATAAACATCATCCATGTCCTCGTGGATCGCCGGAGCCTGGAGGGATCAGAACAACAAAGAATATCACGATGCAAAGATCATTTATGTGATGGTCCATACATGAAGAATGTCAGGATGCAAATGGTGTACTGACCTAGTCCAAGTTTCTTTTGACAACAAATGAACATTCTGTATGGGATGGTCCATTTGCCCCCAAAATACTGACATCCGACTTGATCCTTTTATCTAAGAACTTAATCAAGTAAGTACTCAACATATTGAATGATGCAAAATATAAGCAGGCACATAGTGTTCTTACATGAACCGTGTAGGATATGACACCAACACAAAATCCTTCAAACAATCACCCCATAGGATATGACAATATTCTTGATGTACCAAACATAGTATCCTGTAAAACAAACGTCGGAAAATGGTGAAACTAAGCCTTTGAAAAATCAGAATGCGCACTTTTGCAAAGGAGATGGCAAGCCATCCGATGATGTTGGAAAATCAACGAGTAAGCTTGTTGGAGCTAACGGAAGATCAATAGTTCAGTTAGCTACTGAAATATTGTGAAAATATAACCAAAAATAAAGAAGTTTGACCTAGCAATAATGCTCCACCCACACATTTCATCCACTCTGATTCCTTGATTACCATACCAATGATAGAACCCAGTGGTGGTCACTTGTGCCCCGGGCTGAACCCCAGGAGCTCGGTGCTCTCGTCCTTTGTACCCTGCAACCCAACCATACAACACACCATTAGAGTTGTACATCTAACACCTGAACCATTTTAAACCAAACCAAATCCTTATGAGTCCCATGTCGCCAAAGACGAAAACACGCTGCAGCGATGCACTAACCGATGAAGCTCAACCCTCTCTCGAACTGAGCTATTTCCGCTTTTTCGAACAAAAAGTTCGAGTAGTTCAGTGAAAAAACGGTCAAGCTTTCTTCCATCCTTCCTAGCTCCTCGAGCTTGCACCCGCTCGACGCCTTTTTCATTGTTCGTTCTGAGGTGGATTCGAACCACTCTCTCCGTTTGGATTTCGAGTCCAAAGGGCCAACCCTGGTGGTGGGGCACTTCGAAGGTCTGGAGACCCTCCTTGAGATTCCCCCTTTACCGGAAACGCCACCCGCAGGTCCTTCCTTAGCTCCAGAAGAAAGGGTGGCTCGGGTAAGGTGATGCACGAAAGTTGGAGGACTTTCCCCACGCCACAGTTTCGTCCTGTAGCACGTGCCCAATCTGATACGAATACCTGAAGAAAAACATGATATTTTTTACTTCAGAAGTGAAATATTCTGAATCTGATCCTGCAGTAGGCTAAATCTTCCCATAATATTCAGAGGTGAAATATTCTGAAATATTCAGAAGTGGATGGCACGGCTAGGCTAAATCTAATGACCTCTGAAATACTCCCTCTGCCCATAATATAAGATCATTTTGCAAAATAAAACAACTTGCAAAATGATCTTATATTATGGGACGAAGGGAGTAATAAACATGTAAGGTAGATTACGAAATAAGAGTGTATGATGGACACAACGACTGAATGTTGAAGCCTGCACCCTGGTATCTCCTCACTTCGCCGCTGAATCTTCCTCAGTGTAAAATGCAGGGGAAAAGATATTTCAGCTAGAACCAATAATTTTGACCTTATGCATTGATACAAGAATGCACAGCAAGCCGGTTAAGAAAAAGTACGGCTATGTATTTTTATACAGACTGCGCACACACTATATATACACGGATAATATGAAAACATTACTGGGAGGACTGAGGAAACAGAGGTACCTCGACCACATCCATGATGATGTCGTGGTGTTCATATCAGCATGGATATTACTCTGCGGCCCTTGCTAGAAATCCCTGATTGCCGGCTAGACAATTCTCACCCACTACCAGCTGCACGACTTCTCTTCTTCTCACCCTCTCTCCTTCAGATCAACTCATTTGTCATTTGGGAAAACAGTAGACAAAATTGGATGAATATTCATTGTATATACATGAATTCAACGGTAGCTACGATGGTCACGTACTTCATCTTCTTTTCTATGAGAGTTGACACCCAAGCAAGAGAGTTGATGGTTCTGCTCCTCAACTCGTGGTGGTGAAGGAAGAGAGGGGGTGCAACCCGCTGTGACAGATCTGGCTCGTCGGAGGGGGTAGTTGGGCCGGAGCAAGTCACCATCGTCACCTGTAGAGATCAGGTCGTCCTCATCGTTGGGCTGGAGCCGATCTCAACGGGAGGGCAACAACACCTCGTCCCGACCATGGTCGTAGCGCGTCCGCGGTGCTCGTCGCTGCCGCCGCGACATACTCCGCCTCGTCCCCACCATGGTGGTAGCACGTCCGCGGTGCTCCATGGTCGACGTCGTCCTCCCGCGCGTCGGGCTCACGCAAGCAGATCACGGATGAGGGGAGGCGATGGTGAAGGCTTGCGGAGGAGGACGGCAAGGGCGTGAGGAGGAGGAGGAGGTCGTTGCCGGATCAGAGGCAAGGGAGGCCGAGGTCTGACAGAGGTGGTGAGGGGCGGGCTGTGGCTGGCGACAACGATGGCGGCGCTAACCCTAGCATCCTCCCGATGAGGAGAAGGATACGGGAGGTGGAGATCGCACGAGATCCGGCGGCGTCTCTTCGAAGGAATCGATGGCGGGGTGGTTTTTTTTGGTGCGTGCGTGGGGTGGGGTGGGGGAGGGGAGACGAAAAAAAACCGGACGAAAATAAACCAAACGAAAGTGGTGGGACTATTCAACCAACTCATCCATTAGGAGTAAAGATGAGTGAATCTTTTTTTTTGCGGCTTAACATGAGTGAATCTACACTCTAAAATATGTCTCTATATATTTGTACGTAGTTCATATTGAAATCACGAAAAAGACTTATATTTAAGAACGGAGGGAGTAAAATGATGAATAAATGAGCTCAGGTGTACCTTCTATGAAAAAAGTCTCCCGTGCTTCCAAAGGGACCTAGTGTGCACCCTCTCGGGGGCCATGTCCTCTGTACGGGCCGGCCCATTATGGTTTTTCTCATCAGTTATGGGAAGGTTATAGAATTTTCCTTGAACCATTTTTTTCTTTGTTTTTCTTCTTCTGGCTTTTCTTTCTTTTTTTCTTTTCCGGTTTTCCTTCTTTCAATTTTCTTTCCTTTTTCATTTCCAAATTCATTTTTTTCATCTTCATTTTCTATTTATTTTATTTTACTTCCCTTTTATCTTTCTTTTTCATTTTTTGAAATTTCAAATTCATGAATATTTTTTGTAATCATGAACATATTTTGAATTCATAAGTGTTTTTGAAATCATGAACACCTTTTGAATTCATGACACTTTTGTGAATTTTTTAAAAATTCACGAACATTTTTAAATCATGCACATGTTTCGAAATCATGAACATTTCTTTACAAATTCACGTACATTTTTCAAAATTCTGAACATTATTTTGAAACTTTGTGAACACTTTTTGAATTAGCGAACAAATTTTAGAATTCATGAACACTTTTTTGTTTTGATGAACATTTTTTCTTTAATAAAATCATTTTTCCAAATAAATGAACAAATTTTAAATTCATGAATATGTCATGAATCAGTGAAAATTTTGAATTTGTGAACTTTCTGGAAATTTGGGAACAATTTCATAAAATTTGCAAACATTATTTAAATTTTTTGATTTTAAAAAACATGAACGTATTTTAAATTCGCAAACATTTTTCAAATAACTAATAATTTTTTGAATACACAATAAGTTTCTATTCCCGGTTTTTTGTTACAAAATCATGAGCATTTTTTGAATACCTGGACATTTTTTTTTCCAAAATCACAATGTTTTTGAATCCATGAACATTTTATGATTTCCTGAACAGTTTTTGAATTCGCAAACATTTTATGTTTTCTCAAATATCTTTTTTTCAAATTGCTATACTTTGATATCCCAAATTGTCTTAAAGAAGAAAAAGATAAAAATAAAAAAGGAAAGGAAAAAACAAAAAAAGTGTGACCGGCACCCCCCGCCCGACACATGGGCCCGCCCAAAAACGAGTGTCGGGGCTGGGGATGCCCATTTCCTCTCTATGGGTGTGCAGGTCGCCGAATAGGAGGTCCGGCCTTAGAGCATCTACATTCAGGCTCGTCAAACCTACTATATACACCCAGATGGACAGCCTAGTCAATGACTGGTCACAAAAACGTGACCGAGTCGTGTGCCTCAAACCGGTCATATACGTCCGTGAAGGAAATATGCCATAGAGGCAATAATAAAGTTATTATTTATTTCCTTATATCATGATAACTATTTATTATTCATGCTAGAATTGTATTAACCGGAAACATAATACATGTGTGAATACATAGACAAACAGAGTGTCACTAGTATGCCTCTACTTGACTAGCTCGTTAATCAAAGATGGTTATGTTTCCTAACCATGGACAAAGAGTTGTTATTTGATTAATGAGATCACATCATTAGATGAATGATCTGATTGACATGACCCATTCCATTAGCTTAGCACCCGATCGTTTAGTATATTGCTATTGCTTTCTTCACGACTTATACATGTTCCTATGACTATGAGATTATGCAACTCCCGTTTACCGGAGGAACACTTTGGGTACTACCAAACGTCACAACGTTACTGGGTGATTATAAAGGAGTACTACAGGTGTCTCCAAAGGTAGATGTTGGGTTGGCGTATTTCGAGATTAGGATTTGTCACTCCAATTGTCGGAGAGGTATCTCTGGGCCCTCTCGGTAATGCACATCACTTAAAGCCTTGCAAGCATTGCAACTAAAGAGTTAGTTGCGGGATGTTGTATTACGGAACGAGTAAAGAGACTTGCCGGTAACGAGATTGAACTAGGTATTGGATACCGACGATCGAATCTCGGGCAAGTAACATACCGATGACAAAGGGAACAACGTATGTTGTTATGCGGTCTGACCGATAAAGATCTTCGTAGAATATGTAGGAGCCAATATGGGCATCCAGGTCCCGCTATTGGTTATTGACCGGAGACGTTTCTCAGTCATGTCTACATTGTTCTCGAACCGTAGGGTCCGCACGCTTAACGTTACGATGACAGTTATTATGAGTTTATGCATTTTGATGTACCGAAGGTTGTTCGGAGTCCCGGATGTGATCACGGACATGACGAGGAGTCTCGAAATGGTCGAGACATAAAGATTGATATATTGGAACCCTATATTTGGATATCGGAAGTGTTCCGGGTGAAATCGGGATTTTACCAGGATTACCGGGAGGTTACCAGAACCCCCCGGGAGCCATATGGGCCTTAGTGGAAAGGAGAAAAGGGGCAGCCCATAGGTGGCCGCGCGCCCCCCTTCCCTTAGTCCTATTAGGACTAGGAGAAGGGGCCGGCCGCTCCTCTCTCTCTTTCCCCCTTTGGGAAACCTAGTCCAACTAGGATTGGGGGGGAGTCCTACTCCCGGTGGGAGTAGGACTCCTCCTGAGCCCTCTCCCTGGCCGGCGCACCCCTCCCCCTTGGCTCCTTGTTCACCATTGAAAACTACTCCATCTCACGTGATGATCGGTTATGGTTTAGTTGATTTGGATCACGTGATCACTTAGAGGATTAGAGGGATGTCTATCTAAGTGGGAGTTCTTAAGTGATATGATTAATTGAACTTTAATTTATCATGAACTTAGTCCTGGTAGTATTAGCATATCTATGTTGAAGATCAATAGCTCGCGTTGTTTCTTTCATATGTTTATTTTGATATGTTCCTAGAGAAAATTGTGTTGAAAGATGTTAGTAGCAATGATACGGATTGGATCTGTGATCTGAGGTTTATCCTCATTGCTGCACAGAAAAATTATGTCCTTGATGCACCGCTAGGTGACAGACCTATTGCAGGAGCAGATGCAGAGGTTATGAACGTTTGGCTAGCTCAATATGATGACTACTTGATAGTTTAGTGCACCATGCTTAATGGCTTAGAATCGGGACTTCAAAGACGTTTTGAACGTCATGGACCATATGAGATGTTCCAGGAGTTGAAGTTAATATTTCAAGCAAATACCCGAGTTGAGAGATATGAAGTCTCCAACAAGTTCTATAGCTAAAAGATGGAGGAGAATCGCTCAACTAGTGAGCATGTGCTCAGATTGTCTGGGTACTACAATCGCTTGAATCAAGTGGGAGTTAATCTTCCAGATAAGATAGTGATTGACAGAATTCTCTAGTCACCATCACCAAGTTAGTAGAACTTCGTGATGAACTATGATATGCAAGGGATAACGGAAACGATTCCCAAGCTCTTCGTGATGCTGAAATCGATGAAGGTAGAAATCAAGAAAAACAATCAAGAAAAACATCAAGTGTTGATGGTTGACAAGACCACTAGTTTGAAGAAAAGGGCAAAAGGGAAGAAGGGGAACTTCAAGAAGAACGGCAAGCAAGTTGCTGCTCAAGTGAAGAAGCCCAAGTCTGGTCCTAAGCCTGAGACTAAGTGCTTCTACTGCAAAGGGACTGGTCACTGGAAGCGGAACTACCCCAAGTATTTGGCGGATAAGAAGGATGGAAAAGTGAACAAAAGTATATTTGATATACATGTTATTGATGTGTGCTTTACTAGTGTTTATAGCAACCCCTCAGTATTTGATATTGGTTCAGTTGCTAAGAGTAGTAACTCGAAACAGGAGTTGCAGAATAAACAGAGACTAGTTAAGGGTGAAGTGACGATGTGTGTTGGAAGTAGTTCCAAGATTGATATGATCATCATCGCACACTCCCCTATACTTTCGGGATTAGTGTTGAACTTAAATAAGTGTTATTTGGTTTTTGTGTTGAGCATGAATATGATTTGATCATGTTTATTGCAATACGGTTATTCATTAAAGTCAGAGAATAATTGTTGTTCTGTTTATATGAATAAAACCTTTGATGGTCATACACCCAATGAAACAAGTTCGTTGGATCTCGATCGTAGTGATACACATATTCATAATATTGAAACCAAAAGATGCAAAGTTAATAATGATAGTGCAACTTATTTGTGGCACTGCCGTTTAGGTCATATTGGTATAAAGCGCATGAAGAAACTCCATGCTGATGGGCTTTCGGAATCACTTGATTATGAATCACTTGATGCTTGCGAACCATGCCTTTTGGGCAAGATGACTAAAACACCGTTCTCCGGAACAATGGAGCAAGCAACAGATTTGTTAGAAATCATACATACTGATGTATGTGGTCCGATGAATATTTAAGGCTTGCAGCGGGTATCATTATTTTCTGACCTTCATAGATGATTTGAGCAGATATGGGTATATCTACTTAATGAAATAGAAGTCTGATACATGTGAAAAGTTCATATAATTTCAGAGTGAAGTGGAAAATCATCGTAACAAGAAAATAAAGTTTCTACGATCTGATCGTGGAAAAGAGTATTTGAGTTACGAGTTTGGTCTTCAGTTAAAACAATGTGAAATAGTTTCACTACTCACGCCACCTGGAACACCACAGCATAATGGTGTGTCTGAACGTCATAACCGTACTTTATTGGATATAGTGCAATCTATGATGTTTCTTACCGATTTACCACTATCGTTTTTGGGGTCATGCATTAGAGACAGCTGCATTCACATTAAAAAAGGGGCACCATCTATATCCATCGTGTTGGGGAACGTAGTAATTTCAAAAAATTTCCTACGCACACGCAAGATCATGGTGATGCATAGCAACGAGGGGGAGAGTCTGATCTACGTACCCTTGTAGATCGCAACGGAAGCGTTGACACAACGTAGAGGAAGTAGTCGTACATCTTCTTCCCGATCCGACCGATCCAAGCACCGTTACTCCGGCACCTCCGAGTTCTTAGCACACGTTCAGCTCGATGACGATCCCCGGGCTCCGATCCAGCAAAGCGTCGAGGAAGAGTTCCGTCAGCACGACGGCGTGGTGACGATCTTGATGTACTACCGACGCAGGGCTTCGCCTAAGCACTGTAACGGTATGATCGAGGTGGAATTTGGTGGCAGGGGGCACCGCACACGGCTAAGGAACGATCTCAAGGATCAACTTGTGTGTCTATGGGGTGCCCCCTGCCCCTGTATATAAAGGATGGAGAAGGAGGAGGCCGGCCAAGGCAAAGGTGCGGCCAGGATAGGGAGTCCTACTAGGACTCCAAGTCCTAGTAGGAGCCCACCAAAAGGGGAGGAAGGGAGAAGGAATAGGAGGAGAAGGAGAGGTGGCCGGCCCCCTTTTCCCTAGTCCAATTCGGACCAAAGGGGAGGGGGGGCGCAGCAGCCTTTTCCTCTTCCCACTAAAGCCCATCAAGGCCCATTACCTCTCCCGTAACTACCCGGTACTCCGAAAAATACCCGAATCACTTGGAACCTTTCCTATGTCCGAATATAGTCGTCCAATATATCGATCTTTACGTCTCGACCATTTCGAGACTCCTCGTCATGTCCCCAATCTCATCCGGGACTCCGAACTCCTTCGGTACATCAAAACTCATAAACTCATAATATAACTGTCATTGAAACCTTAAGCGTGCGGACCCTACGGTTCGAGAACAATGTAGACATGACCGAGACACGTCTCCGATCAATAACCAATAGCGGGACCTGGATGCCCATATTGGCTCCTACATATTCTACGAAGATCTTTATCGGTCAGACCGCATAACAACATACGTTGTTCCCTTTGTCATCGGTATGTTACTTGCCCGAGATTCGATCGTCGGTATCCAATACCTAGTTCAATCTCGTTACCGGCAAGTCTCTTTACTCGTTCCGTAATACAACATCCCGCAACTAACTCATTAGTTGCAATGCTTGCTAGGCTTTAAGTGATGTGCATTACCGAGAGGGCCCAGAGATACCTCTCCGACAATCGGAGTGACAAACCCTAATCTTGAAATACGCCAACCCAACATCTACCATTGGAGACACCTGTAGTACTCCTTTATAATCACCCAGTTACGTTGTGACGTTTGGTAGTACCCAAAGTGTTCCTCCGGTAAACGGGAGTTGCATAATCTCATAGTTATAGGAACATGTATAAGTCATGAAGAAAGCAATAGCAACATACTAAACGATCGTGTGCTAAGCTAATGGAATGGGTCATGTCAATCAGATCATTCAACTAATGATGTGACCTCGTTAATCAAATAACAACTCTTTTGTCCATGGTTAGGAAACATAACCATCTTTGATTAACGAGCTAGTCAAGTAGAGGCATACTAGTGACACTCTGTTTGTCTATGTATTCACACATGTATTATGTTTCTGGTTAATACAATTCTAGCATGAATAATAAACATTTATCATGATATAAGGAAATAAATAATAACTTTATTATTGCCTCTAGGGCATATTTCCTTCAGTCTCCCACTTGCACTAGAGTCAATAATCTAGTTCACATCGCCATGTGATTTAGCAGCAATAGTTCACATCACCATGTGATTAACACCCATAGTTCACATCGTCATGTGACCAACACTCAAAGGGTTTCCTAGAGTCAGTATTCTAGTTCACATCTCTATGTGATTAACACCCAAAGAGTACTAAGGTGTGATCATGTTTTTGCTTGTGAGATAATTTTAGTCAACGGGTCTGTCACATTCAGATCCGTAAGTATTTTGCAAAATTCTTTGTCTATAATGCTCTGCTCGGAGCTACTCTAGCTAATTGCTCCCACTTTCAATATGTATCCAGATTGTGACTTTAGATTCATCAGGATTAGTGTCAAAAAACTTGCATCTACGTAACCCTTTACGACGAACCTTTTTGTCACGTCCATAATCGAGAAACACATCCTTATTTCACTAAGGATAATTCTGACCGCTGTCCAGTGATCTACTCCCAGATCACTATTGTACCCCCTTGCCAAATCAGTGCAGGGTATACAATAGATCTGGTACACAGCATGGCATACTTTATAGAACCTATGAATGAGGCATAGGGAATGACTTTCATTCTCTTTCTATCTTCTGCCGTGGTCGGGCTTTGAGTCTTTACTCAACTTCACACCTTGTAACACAGGCAAGAAACTTTTTCTTTGACTGTTCCGTTTTGAACTACTTCAAAATCTTGTCAAGGTATGTACTTATTGAAAAACTTATCAAGCGTCTTGATTTATCTCTATAGATCTTGAAGCTCAATATGTAAGCAGCTTTACCGAAGTCTTTCTTTGAAAAACTCCTTTCAAACACTCCTTTTATGCTTTACGGAATAATTCTACATTATTTCCGATCAACAATATGTCATTCACATATACTTATCAGAAATGCTGTAGTGCTCCCACTCACTTTCTCGTAAATACAGGCTTCACCGCAAGTCTGTATAAAACTATATGCTTTGATCAACTTATCAAAGCGTATATTCCAACTCCGAGATGTTTGCACCAGTCCACAGATAGATCGCTGGAGCTTGCATATTTAGTTAACACCTTTAGGATCGACAAAACCTTCTAGTTGCATCGTATACAACTCTTCTTTAGCAAATCCATTAAGGAATGCAGTTTTGTTTATCCATTTGCCAGATTTCATAAAATGCGGCAATTGCTAACATGATTCGGACAGACTTAAGCATAGATACGAGTGAGAAAATCTCATCGTAGTCAACACCTTGAACTTGTCGTCAACCTTTTGCGACAATTCTAGCTTTGTAGATAGTAACACTACTATTAGCGTCCGTCTTCCTCTTGAAGATCCATTTATTTTCTTTGGCTTGCCGATCATTGGGCAAGTCAACCAAAGTCCATACTTTGTTCTCATACATGGATCATATCTCAGATTTCATGGCTTCAAGCCACTTTGCGGAATTTGGGCTCACCATCGCTTCTTCATAGTTCGTAGGATCATCATGATCTAGTAGCATGACTTCCAGAACAGGATTACCGTACCACTCTGGCGCGGATCTTACTCTGGTTGATCTACGAGGTTCAGTAGTGTCTTGTTCTGAAGTTTCATGATCATCATCATTAGCTTCCTCACTAACTGGTGTAGGTGAAGGAAATATGCCCTAGAGGCAATAAAAAAGTTATTATTTATTTCCTTATATCATGATAAATGTTTATTATTCATGCTGGAATTGTATTAACCGGAAACATAATACATGTGTGAATACATAGACAAACAGAGTGTCACTAGTATGCCTCTACTTGACTAGCTCGTTAATCAAAGATGGTTATGTTTCCTAACCATGGACAAAGAGTTGTTATTTGATTAATGGGATCACATCATTAGATGAATGATCTGATTGACATGACCCATTCCATTAGCTTAGCACCCGATCGTTTAGTATATTGCTATTGCTTTCTTCATGACTTATACATGTTCCTATGACTATGAGATTATGCAACTCCCGTTTACCGGAGGAACACTTTGGGTACTACCAAACGTCACAACGTTACTGGGTGATTATAAAGGAGTACTACAGGTGTCTCCAAAGGTAGATGTTGGGTTGGCGTATTTCGAGATTAGGATTTGTCATTCCAATTGTCGGAGAGGTATCTCTGGGCCCTCTCGGTAATGCACATCACTTAAAGCCTTGCAAGCATTGCAACTAATGAGTTAGTTGTGGGATGTTGTATTACGGAACGAGTAAAGAGACTTGCCAGTAACGAGATTGAACTAGGTATTGGATACCGACGATCGAATCTCAGGCAAGTAACATACCGATGACAAAGGGAACAACGTATGTTGTTATGCGGTCTGACCGATAAAGATCTTCGTAGAATATGTAGGAGCCAATATGGGCATCCAGGTCCCGCTATTGGTTATTGACTGGAGACGTGTCTCGGTCATGTCTACATTGTTCTCGAACCGTAGGGTCCGCACGCTTAACGTTACGATGACAGTTATTATGAGTTTATGCATTTTGATGTACCGAAGGTTGTTCGGAGTCCCGGATGTGATCAGGGACATGACGAGGAGTCTCGAAATGGTCGAGACATAAAGATTGATATATTGGAAGCCTATATTTGGATATCGGAAGTGTTCCGGGTGAAATCGGGATTTTACCAGGATTACCGGGAGGTTACCAGAACCCCCTGGGAGCCATATGGGCCTTCATGGGCCTTAGTGGAAAGGAGAAAAGGGGCAGCCCATAGGTGGCCGCGCGCCCCCCTTCCCTTAGTCCTATTAGGACTAGGAGAAGGGGCCGGCCGCTCCTCTCTCTCTTTCCCCCTTTGGGAAACCTAGTCCAACTAGGATTGGGGGGGAGTCCTACTCCCGGTGGGAGTAGGACTCCTCCTGCGCCCTCTCCCTGGCCGGCGCACCCCTCCCCCTTGGCTCCTTTATATACAGGGGCAGGGGGCACCTCTAGACACACAAGTTGATCCTTGGTGATCGTTCCTTAGCCGTGTGCGGTGCCCCTGCCACCAAATTCCACCTCGATCATATTGTTGCAGTGCTTAGGCGAAGCCCTGCGTCGGTAGTACATCAAGATCGTCACCACGCCGTCGTGCTGACGGAACTCTTCCTCGATGCTTTGCTGGATCGGAGCCCGAGGATCGTCAACGAGCTGAACATGTGCTAAGAACTCGGAGGTGCCAGAGTAACGGTGCATGGATCGGTCGCATCGGGAAGACGTACGACTACTTCCTCTATGTTGTGTGATCGCTTCCGCAGTCGATTTGCGTTGGTACGTAGACAACACTCTCCCCTCTCGTTGCTATGCATCACCATGATCTTGCGTGTGCGTAGGAATTTTTTTGAAATTACTACGTTCCCCAACAGTCCGGGCTGGCCGGCACCCCTCATATCCAGGCCAAATCTGGGTTGGATATAGGAGGCCGAAAGCGCTCGTGTGTGTCTGCCACGTCGGATATGGAGGGCCATCCAAACACCACATATATTTGTCTCCATCCGCATCCTAGGCCAAACCCTAGCCACTCCGCTCCAAGCTCTGTTCTGGTAATCTTCAGCATGACGGACAGTGGATCCGACTCCGAGATCTCCCTATCTCTGGACTGGGACATCGTCCCATGCAGGCTCGAGGAGGAGATGGCCATTTGCAAGACTCTCCGCCGCTTCTAGGGGGAGTCTGCCCGACCACGATCGGACTCGATCCGGCATGAATCCGTTGCGTTCGCACAAAAGGCGCTTGGATCCGGTAGGAGGCGCGTGACTGCTGCCTCGCTGGACGCGGTGCGGTCCTTCTAGCGCCCAAACGTCGGGGCATCGACACAACCCCTCTAGTGGCGCCTCTTTCCTATGGCGTTGGGCTCCGAGTTGGAGATAAACAGCGGTATGCATGGTGCCGGCCTATCCGTCGTTATGGTATGGTGTGCCCCGTTGCACTAGGCATAGGGCACAAGAGACACCTCAGCCCTTGCGGCCGAGGCCACGGAGGTAGAGTCGCACGCCACCGTAGAGCCGCTACGGGTGACCTGCACCCCTAGAACTACAACCAAGTCATGGAGGCATCGGCCTCCGATCATGAGGGATCTATCATGGACCTCACCTCGACCGGCAACATCGAGACCACGAGCTTCGATGAGGAAGATTAGGGCATGGGAGACGGTGGCGCCTCATGTCCGATGTGGCGCCAATACGTGTCCCGTGTCCGACTCTTCCTTGCTGGCGACGCATCCTTCACTTTGCGGGTCTCACGGTCGTTGTACATGGACATGGACGGGAACAAGGACTTGGAGACGAACGAGCGTTAGCGAAGATTTAAAGTAGGTTTTCGTTGCATGTAATTTTATGAATTTGAGGATTTGCTAATGAGGTATCCGATTGTGGAAGAGGAATTTTGAGGGACCGAGTAACCAAGATGGAGGCATGGAGGATGGAGCGTCGGTGGAAATTTCATATGGAGGCGCTTGTTGTGGGCGAGAAGTACGAGAATAGGGAGAAGATGTGGTGTCACCAGCGTTGGCTAGCTCCCCTACCCCCTACATCGACAGTAGGTCGGCAAGCTATGCTCAACCTAGGGACGGTGGCGGTGGGGCGGATCTGTTTTCGTGCGGCGTTCCGCCCCCAACTCCCCTCCCTGAGATATGTTCTCCGTGCAGCTCGGGCGGTCTCCTCCGGTTGCTGCTCTCCTTACCGGTCCGATGGTGCTGCAGCGCAACATGGACTCAACGTTGCGGCTCCCCTGTAAGTCCTCCCATCGGTGCAGCCCAGCTCCCCTTGCTTTGAGTGCTGCTACTGGCCAGGGGCGCAGGCACAGACGTCGTGCTCGGTCTTGTGCCACGCTGGTTGAGGCATGTGGGCTTGCCTCTTTGACGGGTCTCCTCGTCCGCGGTGGCGTCTCCTTTCGAGCTGTGGTGACGACGACTCTGGCGTGGTGACCTGTAGAGGCCATTATGCCCATTTTCCAGCGGCGTGCCTGCCTGGTGGCGTGGAGGGTGTGTGAAGCCTCACAGCGGGCCTTTTGTCAGCACTGCTCTGGCCCCCAGCGACCTTGGACCTACGTCCTCCAGCGTTGATGTTTGGTCAGAGTCTCTGTCGGCGCAGCTCCAACCTCGACGATCTGGTAGTTGTGTCAACGAACTGGCAGCTCCGGCCCCGACAGCTTGGTCACGCAGATATGCATCCTCTCAAGTTCGCTACTCATCGATGTTTTCGTTCGCCATCATTCCTCTACATCGTCTCCCTCTGCCTTGCCGCCTCCCCGGCCTTGCGGTCCTCCACGCCTCGCTTGCATTGGATCCAAAGGTCGTGGTTAGCGGTGTTGGAAATATGCCCTAGAGGCAATAATAAATAAGTTATTATTATATTTCCTTGTTCATGATAATCGTTTATTATCCATGCTAGAGTTGTATTGATAGGAAAATCAGATACATGTGTGGATACATAACAACACCATGTCCCTAGTAAGCCTCTAGTTGACTAGCTCGTTGATCAATAGATGGTTATGGTTTCCTAACCATGGACATTAGATGTCGTTGATAACGGGATCACATCATTAGGAGAATGATGTGATGGACAAGACCCAATCCTAAGCCTAGAACAAAGATCATGTAGTTCGTTCGCTAAAGCTTTTCTAATGTCAAGTATCATTTCCTTAGACCATGAGATTGTGCAACTCCCGGATACCGTAGGAATACTTTGGGTGTGCCAAACGTCACAACGTAACTGGGTGACTATAAAGGTGCACTACGGGTATTTCTGAAAGTGTCTGTTGGGTTGGCACGAATCGAGACTGGGATTTGTCACTCCGTGTGACGGAGAGGTATCTCTGGGCCCACTCGGTAGGACATCATCATAATGTGCACAATGTGATCAAGGAGTTGATCACGGGATGATGTGTTACGGAACGAGTAAAGAGACTTGCCAGTAATGAGATTGAACAAGGTATCGGGATACCGACGATCGAATCTCGGGCAAGTATCGTACCGCTAGACAAAGGGAATTGTATACGGGATTGATCGAATCCTCGACATCGTGGTTCATCCGATGAGATCATCGTGGAACATGTGGGAGCCAACATGGGTATCCATATCCCGCTGTTGGTTATTGACCGGAGAGTCATCTCGGTCATGTCTGCATGTCTCCCGAACCCGTAGGGTCTACACACTTAAGGTTCGGTGACGCTAGGGTTATAGAGATATTAGTATGCGGTAACCCGAATGTTGTTCGGAGTCCCGGATGAGATCTCGGACGTCATGAGGAGTTCCGGAATGGTCTGGAGGTAAAGAATTATATATAGGAAGTGCTATTTCGGCCATCGGGACAAGTTTCGGGGTCACCAGTATTGTACCGGGACCACCGGAAGGGTCCCGGGGGGTCCACCGGGTGGGGCCACCTGCCCCGGGGGGCCACATGGGCTGTAGGGGTGTGCGCCTTGGCCTATATGGGCCAAGGGCACCAGCCCCAAGAGGCCCATGCGCCAAGAGATAAGTAAAGGAAGAGTCCTAAAAGGGGAAGGCACCTCCTAGGTGCCTTGGGGAGGAGGGACTCCTCCCTAGCCGCACCCTTCCTTGGAGGAAGGGCCAAGGCTGCGCCCCCCTCTCCCTTGGCCCTATATATAGTGGGGGGAAGGGAGGGCAGCCGCACCTAAGCCCTGGCGCCTCCCTCTCCCTCCCGTGACACATCTCCCTCCTCCCGCAGCGCTTGGCGAAGCCCTGTTGGAATCCCGCTACTTCCACCATCACGCCGTCGTGCTGCTGGATCTCCATCAACCTCTCCTTCCCCCTTGCTGGATCAAGAAGGAGGAGACGTCGCTGCTCCGTACGTGTGTTGAACGCGGAGGTGCCGTTCGTTCGGCGCTAGGATCATCGGTGATTTGGATCACGACGAGTACGACTCCATCAACCCCGTTCTCTTGAATGCTTCCGCTTAGCGATCTACAAGGGTATGTAGATGCACTCTTCTTCCCCTCGTTGCTAGTTTCTCCATAGATAGATCTTGGTGACACGTAGGAAAATTTTGAATTTCTGCTACGTTCCCCAACAGTGGCATCATGAGCTAGGTCTATTGCGTAGATTCTATGCACGAGTAGAACACAAAGTAGTTGTGGGCGTTGATTTTGTTCAATATGCTTACCGTTACTAGTCCAATCTTGATTCGGCGGCATTGTGGGATGAAGCGGCCCGGACCAACCTTACACGTACGCTTACGTGAGACCGGTTCCACCGACTAACATGCACTAGTTGCATAAGGTGGCTGGCGGGTGTCTGTCTCTCCCACTTTAGTCAGATCAGATTCGATGAAAAGGGTCCTTATGAAGGGTAAATAGCAATTGGCATATCACGTTGTGGTTTTTGCGTAGGTAAAAACGTTCTTGCTAGAAACCCATAGCAGCCACGTAAAACATGCAAACAACAATTAGAGGACGTCTAACTTGTTTTTGCAGGGTATGCTATGTGATGTGATATGGCCAAGAAGAATGTGATGAATGATATGTGATGTATGAGATTGATCATGTTCTTGTAATAGGAATCACGACTTGCATGTCGATGAGTATGACAACCGGCAGGAGCCATAGGAGTTGTCTTTATTTATTTATGACCTGCGTGTCAACATAAACGTCATGTAATTACTTTACTTTATTGCTAACCGTTAGCTGTAGTAGTAGAAGTAATAGTTGGCGAGACAACTTCATGAAGACACGATGATGGAGATCATGATGATGGAGATCATGGTGTCATGCCGGTGACGATGATGATCATGGAGCCCCAAAGATGGAGATTAAAAGGAGCAAAGTGATATTGGCCATATCATGTCACTATTTGATTGCATGTGATGTTTATCATGTTTATACATCTTATTTGCTTAGAACGACGGTAGTAAATAAGATGATTCCTCTTTAAAATTTCAAGAAAGTGTTCCCCCTAACTGTGCACCGTTGCGACAGTTCGTTGTTTCAAAGCACCACATGATGATCAGGTGTTTGATTCAGACGTTCACATACAACGGGTGTAAGCCAGATTTACACACGCGAAACACTTAGGTTGACTTGACGAGCCTAGCATGTACAGACATGGCCTCGGAACACAAGAGACCGAAAGGTCGAGCATGAGTCGTATGGTAGATACGATCAACATGAAGAAGTTCACCGATGTTGACTAGTCCGTCTCACGTGATGATCGGACACGGCCTAGTTGACTTGGATCATGTAATCACTTAGATGACTAGAGGGATGTCTATCTGAGTGGGAGTTCATAAGATGAACTTAATTATCCTGAACATAGTCAAAAAGTCTTCACAAATTATGTCGTAGCTCGCGCTTCAGTTCTACTGTTTAGATATGTTCCTAGAGAAAATTTAGTTGAAAGTTGATAGTAGCAATTATGCGGACTAGGTCCGTAAACTGAGGGTTGTCCTCATTGCTTCATAGAAGGCTTATGTCCTTAATGCACCGCTCAGTGTGCTGAACCTCGAACGTCGTCTGTGGATGTTGCGAACATCTGACATACACATTTTGATAACTACGTGATAGTTCAGTTAAACGGTTTAGAGTTGAGGCACCGAAGACGTTTTGAAACGTCGCGAAACATATGAGATGTTTTGAGGGCTGAAATTGGGATTTCAGGCTCGTGCCCATGTCAAGAGGTATAAGACCTCCGACGATTTTCTTAGCCTGCAAACTAAGGGAGAAAAGCTCAATTGTTGAGCTTGTGCTCAGATTGTCTGAGTACAACAATCGCTTGAATCAAGTGGGAGTTGATCTTCCAGATGAAATAGTGATAGTTTCTCTGAAGTCATTACCACCAAGCTGCTAGAGCTTCGTGATGAACTATAATATATCAGGAACATATATGATGATCCTTGAGAGATTTGCGATGTTTGACACCACAAAAGTAGAAATCAAGAAGGAGCATCAATTGTTGATGGTTGGTGAAACCACTAGTTTCAAGAAGGGCAAGGGCAAGAAGGGATACTTCATGAAACGGCAATTCAGCTGCTGCTCTAGTGAAGAAACCCAAGGTTCAACCCGAACCCGAGACTAAGTGCTTCTGTAATAAGGGGAACAACCACTGGAGCAGAATTACCCTAGATACTTGGTAGATTAGAAGGCTGGCAAGGTCGATAGAAGTATATTGGATATACATTGTGTTGATGTGTACTTTACTAGTACTCCTAGTAGCACCAGGGTATTAGATACCGGTTCGGTTGCTAAGTGTTAGTAACTCGAAATAAAAGCTACGGAATAAACGGAGACTAGCTAAAGGTGAGCTGACGATATGTGTTGGAAGTGTTTCCAATGTTGATATGATCAAGCATCGCACGCTCCCTCTACCATCAAGACTGGTGTTAAACCTAAATAATTGTTATTTGGTGTTTGCGTTGAGCATAGACATGATTGGATTACGTCTATCGCAATACGGTTATTCATTTAAGGAGAATAATGGTTACTCTGTTTATTTGAATAATACCTTCAATGGTCTTACGCCTAAAATGAATGGTTTATTGAATCTCGATCGTAGTGATACACATGTTCATGCCAAAAGATATAGGATAGTAATGATAGTACCACCTACTTGTGGCACTATCACTTAAGTCATATCGGTATAAAACGCATGAAGAAGCTCCATGTTGATGGATCTTTGGACTCACTCATTTTTGAAAGGATTGAGACATGCGAACCATGTTTGTTGGTAGATATGCATGAAGAAACTCTATATAGATGGATCGTTTGGACTCACTTGATTTTGAATCACTTGAGACATGCAAATCATACCACATGGGCAAGATGACTGAAAGCCTCGTTTTCAGTAAAATGGAACTAGAAAGCAACTTGTTGGAAGTAATACATTTTGATGTGTGCAGTCCAATGAGTGCTGAGGCATGTAGTGGATATCATTATGTTCTTACTTCACAGATGATTTGAGTAGATGTTGAGTATATTTACTTGATGAATCACGAGTCTGAATTATTGAAAGGTTCAAGTAATTTCAGGGTGAAGTTGAAAGATCGTTGTGACAAGAGGATAAAATATCTATGATATGATCATAGAGATGAATATCTGAATTACGAGTTTGGCACAAAATTAAGACATTGTGGAAATTGTTTCACAACTAATACAGCCTGGAACACCATAGTGTGATGGTGTGTCCGAACATCATAACTGCACCCTATTGGATATGATACATACCATGATGTCTCTTATCAAATTACCATGATATTTTATGGGTTAGGCATTAGAGACAACCACATTCACTTTAAATAGGGCACCACGTAATTCCAATGAGATGACACCGTATGAACTATGGTTTAGAGAAACCTAAGCTGTCATTTCTTAAAAGTTTGGGGCTGCGACGCTTATGTGAAAAGTTTCAGGCTGATAAGCTCGAACCCAAAGCGGATAAATGCATCTTCATAGGACACCCAAAACAGTTGGGTATACCTCCTGTCTTAGATCCGAAAGCAATAAGGGATTGTTTCTAGAATCGGGTCCTTTCTTGAGGAAAAGTTTCTCTCGAAAGAATTGAGTGGGAGGATGGTGGAGACTTGATGAGGTTATTGAACCGTCACTTCAACTGGTGTATAGCAGGGCACAAAGAGTTGTTCCTATGGCACCTACACCAATTAAAGTGGAAGCTTATGATATTAATCATGAAACTTCAGATCAAGTCACTACCAAACCTCGTGGGATGACAAGGATGCGTGCTACTTCAAAGTGGTACGTAATCCTATCTTGGAAGTCATGTTTCTAGACAACAATGAACCTACAAGCTATGGAGAAGCGATGGTGGGCCCGGATTCCGATAAATGGCTCGAGGCCATAAAATCCGAGAGAGGATCCATGTATGAAAACAAAGTGTAGACTTTGGAGGAACTACTTGATGGTCGTAAGGCTGTTAGGTACAGATGGATTTTAAAAGGAAGACAGACAATGATGGTAAATGTCACCATTAAGAAAGCTCGACTTGTCGTTAAGAAGTTTACCGACAAGTTCAAGGAGTTGACTACGATGAGACTTTCTCACTCGTAGCGATGCTAAGAGTCTGTTGGAATTATATATTAGCAATTACTGCATTATTTATGAAATCTTGCAGATAGGGTGTCAAAAACATTGTTTCCTTTTCTTGAGGAAAGGTTGTATGTGATACAACCGGAAGGTTTTGTCAATCCTGAAAGATGCTAACAAGTATGCAAAGCTCCAGCAATCCTTCTAAGGACTGGAGTAAGCATCTCGGAGTTGGAATGTATGCTTTGATGAGATGATCAAAGATTTTGGGTGTATGCAAAGTTTATGAGAAACTTGTATTTCCAAAGAAGTGAGTGGGAGCACTATAGAATTTCTGATGAGTATATGTTGTTGACATATTGTTGATCAGAAATGACGTAGAATTTCTGGAAAAGCATATAGGGTTATTTGGAACGTGTTTTTCAATGGAAAACCTGGATTAAGCTACTTGAGCATTGAGCATCAAGATCTATAAAGATAGATCAAAACGCTTAATGGTACTTTCAAATGAGCACATACCTTGACATGATCTTGAAGGTGTTCAAGATGGATCAGTCAAAGAAGGAGTTCTTGCCTGAGTTGTAAGGTATGAAGTTAAGACTTAAAGCTCGACCACGGCAGAATAGAGAGAAAGGACGAAGGTCGTCCCCTATGCTTAAGACGTAGGCTCTACAGTATGCTATGCTGTGTACCGCACCTGAAGTGTGCCTTGCCATGAGTCAGTCAAGGGGTACAAGAGTGATCCAAGAATGGATCACAGGACAGCGGTCAAAGTTATCCTTAGTAACTAGTGGACTAAGGAATTTTCTCGATTATGGAGGTGGTAAAAGAGTTCGTCGTAAAGGGTTATGTCGATGCAAGCTTAACACCTATCTGGATAGCTCTGAGTAGAGATACCGGATACGTATAATGGAGCGACAATTTAGTATAGCTCCAAGTAGAACAGTTATTTGGAATAGCTCCAAATAGAACGTGGTAGCTACATCTAGGAGATGACATAGAGATTTGCGAAGTACATACAGATCTGAATGTTGCAGACCCGTTGACTAAAACCTCTCTCACAAGCAACATGATCAAACCCAGAACTCATTGAGTGTTAATCACATAGTGATGTGAACTAGATTATTGACTCTAGTAAACTCTTTGGATGTTGGTCACATGGCGATGTGACCTGTGAGTGTTAATCACATGGCGATGTGAACTAGATTATTGACTCTAGTGCAAGTGGGAGACTGTTGGAAATATGCCCTAGAGGCAATAATAAATAAGTTATTATTATATTTCCTTCTTCATGATAATCGTTTATTATCCATGCTAGAGTTGTATTGATAGGAAACTCAAATACATGTGTGGATACATAACAACACCATGTCCCTAGTAAGCCTCTAGTTGACTAGCTCGTTGATCAATAGATGGTTATGGTTTCCTAACCATGGACATTAGATGTCGTTGATAACGGGATCACATCATTAGGAGAATGATGTGATGACAAGCCCCAATCCTAAGCCTAGCACAAAGATCGTGTAGTTCGTTCGCTAAAGCTTTTCTAATGTCAAGTATCATTTCCTTAGACCATGAGATTGTGCAACTCCCGGATACCATAGGAATACTTTGGGCGTGCCAAACGTCACAACGTAACTGGGTGACTATAAAGGTGCACTGCAGGTATTTCTGAAAGTGTCTGTTGGGTTGGCACGAATCGAGACTGGGATTTGTCACTCCGTGTGACGGAGAGGTATCTCTGGGCCCACTCGGTAGGACATCATCATAATGTGCACAATGTGATCAAGGAGTTGATCACGGGATGATGTGTTACGGAACGAGTAAAGAGACTTGCCGGTAACGAGATTGAACAAGGTATCGGGATACCGACGATCGAATCTCGGGCAAGTATCGTACCGCTAGACAAAGGGAATTGTATACGGGATTGATCGAATCCTCGACATCGTGGTTCATCCGATGAGATCATCGTGGAACATGTGGGAGCCAACATGGGTATCCAGATCCCGCTGTTGGTTATTGACCGGAGAGTCATCTCGGTCATGTCTGCATGTCTCCCGAACCCGTAGGGTCTACACACTTAAGGTTCGGTGATGCTAGGGTTATAGAGATATTAGTATGCGGTAACCCGAATGTTGTTCGGAGTCCCGGATGAGATCCCGGACGTCACGAGGAGTTCCGGAATGGTCCGGAGGTAAAGAATTATATATAGGAAGTGCTATTTCGGCCATCGGGACAAGTTTCGGGGTCACCGGTATTGTACCGGGACCACCGGAAGGGTCCCGGGGGGTCCACCGGGTGGGGCCACCTGCCCCGGGGGGCCACATGGGCTGTAGGGGTGTGCGCCTTGGCCTATATGGGCCAAGGGCACCAGCCCCAAGAGGCCCATGCGCCAAGAGATAAGGAAAGGAAGAGTCCTAAAAGGGGAAGGCACCTCCTAAGTCCCTTGGGGAGGAGGGACTCCTCCCTAGCCGCACCCTTCCTTGGAGGAAGGGCCAAGGCTACGCCCCCCCCTCTCCCTTGGCCCTATATATAGTGGGGGGAAGGGAGGGCAGCCACACCTAAGCCCTGGCGCCTCCCTCTCCCTCCCGTGACACATCTCCCTCCTCCCGCAGCGCTTGGCGAAGCCCTATTGGAATCCCGCTACTTCCACCATCACGCCGTCGTGCTGCTGGATCTCCATCAACCTCTCCTTCCCCCTTGCTGGATCAAGAAGGAGGAGACATCGCTGCTCCGTACGTGTGTTGAACGCCGAGGTGCCGTCCGTTCGGCGCTAGGATCATCGGTGATTTGGATCACGACGAGTACGACTCCATCAACCCCGTTCTCTTGAACGCTTCCGCTTAGCGGTCTACAAGGGTATGTAGATGCACTCTTCTTCCCCTCGTTGCTAGTTTCTCCATAGATAGATCTTGGTGACACGTAGGAAAATTTTGAATTTCTGCTACGTTCCCCAACAAGCGGTGCCCAGTGCCTCCCTCCAGCGGGAGGTGTAGCCTCACCCCCGTCTTTCTATGGCGGTTCAAACAAATGACGTGACTTTCTCATCTCCAATTTCCATTCTGGCGGCTATGGGATTGCTCAGACTCAAGCCATGGCAAAATCCCTGGCAGCAGTGACACTCGTGGGTGCGGTTTCCCTTCTTGGAGGCGCTGACATGGCCTTTATTTGTGTCTATCTTAAAGCTCAAGGGAAAACTTGAGTCCGGTTCTTCAGATAAGATGACGACGACGTCGTTCTCCTTCATGAAGACACCATCTTGATCGCTCATGGTGTTCTCGTGGGTGGCTTTGGTGATGTTAAACGTCTTGTTATTGGTCTTGGTCTGCCTCTTTAGTTTGGGGTTGTTAGGTTTATCGAAAAAGGCTTTCGCCCCGCTTTATAAGTAAAGAAACGATCATCAACATGGAAGTACAAACTCACACCACCACACACACCCAAGGCATGATACATAGGCGTTGAGCGCAGCAACACCACCCCTAGCTACGAAGAGATGAAGCCGCATACGGCGAACCGTGGACTCCAAGGCGGCGCCTTCAGGAAGGATACGACACCGGAGCGCCGCCACCGCCCGACCTGAGGGTCAGAGTTTCCCCTGGAGCAACACAACGGGCAATGAGAGTCGCGACGACGCCTTCAAGAAGGGAACGAGCTTTGCCGCCGCCTGTCCATCCAGGGATAGAACAGGTTTTCACCCCGACCAACACTCACCGCCACCGAACACCACACCCCGGCCATCACGCCGCCCACATGGCCATGACAGTTGGGCAGCACCCAGCCACGGGCTCTGCCCATAAGCACCGGGCTACCACCACCAGGGCCGCCACCCCGGCATCCAAGACCAAGACGCCACCTCACCTGAGACCCGCCGCTACACCAACCAAAGAGACGAGCGGAAAGGCTCGGCCTTTCGCACCCCTGAGCGGCCCCCAGCGCCGAGACCCAATAGGCCGGCCAAAGATGGCCACCATCACCCTGTCCTGCAGCACCGGGCGCGAGACAAACTCGATCTTGCCGCCGGGTGCGAGACGAGCTCGGTCCTGCTGCCGGGCGCGAGACGAGCTTGGTCCCACGGCACCAGGCGCGAGACGTGCAATGGACCGCAACTGGGAGCGGGCCAGCCCTTCGAGTCAAGTAGAGGTCGGACGACGAGGAGATGAAGCAAGGTCGAAACAGCTCGACCGCAGATCAGCTGACGCCGGAGAAGCCGGCCGTCGCCGCGGGTAACACTGCCGGCCACCGTGTAGCCGCCACGCCACCACCCGAACCTTCCCGCGCCGCCGCCCACGGCCGGAGCACCAGCCACACCCGGCCGCTGCCCCAACCCGCGCTGCCTGCCGGAGAAGTTGCGTCAAATTCGGCCGACACGCCCCCCCACCTCCACCAGCTCCAGCCCAACTCCAGCCCCGACCGAGAGGAGTGGGAGACCGAGCCGAAGCCCGTAGAGAAGGGGTCCACCAAAACCGCCCGCTGCAGCCCGTGACCAGATCCGATCCACCGCCGCCACCAGGGGCACGCAGCCGCCGCGCCGCCGCCATCGCCCACCATGCTGCCGCTCGCATGTCGCTGTCGGGAGCCACCGCCACCGCACCGCCAGGCCCTGCGCACGCCCGGCGCCGCCGCCGGAGCAGGCCGCCCCGCACCGGACACCCCCGAGCGGCGGAGAGAGAGGGGCCCCGCCGCCAGCCACCGCAAGGGGCTTTGCCCCGGCGGCTGCGGCCGGCGGCGAGGGCGGGGGAGGGTGGGGAGGAGGAGAAGAGGGGGAGCCGTGCCGCCGCTCGAGTCACCCGCGGGGGGGGGGGGGGGGACGAAGTGCTTTCTCTATTTAGGCTGAGCATCCTCCTATCTCTCTACTCCGGACACCATGTTCATGCATTCTTGTGTTCGTGTCATGTGTTATATCCTCCCCTGTACTAATTCTTTTTCCTTCTATCAATGAAAAGATATGCAAGCTTTGCATGTTCGCGGAAAATAAATAACAAGCTCTACTCGAGAATAATTGTCATGGTTCCATTAACCGCGGCTATGTCCCTAAGTTCTAACTCTTTGGTTACGGCTATAGATTTGTGAGGTGCATACTGTTTCGACAGACTCAATGGATGTCAGACCACCATACCTGCTCATTAGGTGAAACTTGATACCACGTGTGTGTTGGAATTTGGTCTATTTTGGGCGAGCCCAGTAATCATTTTCAGAATTCCTAATAAATCTTAGAGGCTCACTTAGCCCACTCCTGCAAGGCAAGAGGTGGGACTAAAGTTTAGTCTCACATTACTAGTTTGGTAGGAGTTGGATCTCCTTATAAGGGAGGTTATTTTCCCATATATATGAGCATGAGAACAATAAAGACGTTCATACGCGCTCCTGCTCCGCCGCCTACCTCGTCGTGACACGCGCACGCCGCGGGTTGTGGGAATGAGTACGAACGCTGCACACTTCAGTTGTTGCATGTTCGTTTTGCCTCCCATCACTTCGTTACACAACACTTGCCTCACGCTCCCAAGTTCCAGAGCACTGAGCTGCTATGATTTTCCCTATCCCGACTTGCGGCGTGCACCGCAGGTCGGGGTAGTAGGCCTTTGAAACCCCACCGCTTCGAGTCTTGTATAGGAGAAGGGTGATAAGGTTTTGGGGAGCGCTCTGCACGACTACCGAGCTCTTCATCACGAATGCCATAGACTTAGTCGAGCACTTCCCCGACGTCGACAACCTCTTTGTCGACATCGCTAACAACAACACTAACACCAACGGCAATGCTATTGTCGTTGTTCAGTATGTACTCATGTCTTTTGTGTTCGATTTTATGGTAGAGTCTCTTGTTCTAGCATCTATTCTAGATATGTTCAATTCAAGTTCACCCTTTTAGATGCTATTTGCCTACTCTCTATTAGATCGGATGACTTGCCCTTTCACTGTTATCATAGTCATGTTTTATCTGTTGTTTCTGTTAATTAAATTATATGGTAAATTGCTCATATTTCCAATAGTTTGACCATCCTCTGCTCATCATGATCAACACAAATTTTCTCAGTCCGTGTGGCGTGAGCTTGATTGTGCGCCCATGGTGGCGCGGTGGAGATGCAGGGCACAGACTGGTGCGCGTATGTGGCACCTACAAGAAATGCTAGAGTGTTTGAAAACGAGAGATAGCCCTGAAAGTGTTTGAGTAGAGGAGATCCTACAACCTGAAAGTGTTTGTTTAGGCTGGATGGTACCGGGGCGATTGAGTAGATCCACTAGTTCTCTTGTAGCAGGGACGAAAGATTTAATTAGGTGTAGTTGGATGTCCCAGTGTTCATTAAACCGCGTGGAAACTGAGTAGACGTGATTTTTGACAAAGGTGAACAAGGTAGGAGAAGGTGTTCTTCAGTCTACCACTGCCGCTCTAGTCATCGTAGCAGAATGATATGTTGGTACCATCACCCAACACACATTTTGTTATCTCTACCACCAAGGGAATGAAGTGGCGCCAGATAGTTGCATCGGTCATTTGCAAAAAAGAAGAAGAGATAGTTCTGTCGTTATTACTGACAATCATTGGGATCATCTGCTGACAACACTGTCGTGCAAACCAGTAGCAAGGTACCCAAAGATCCCTGACTCCAAGCCCGCCATCAGCTCTTGGAAGAGTGACAATGTCAGAGGTAGGTAAGCAGTTCCTTCGAGCAACACCCTTCCCTTGCCCTAGGAATCCCCTCAAGATTCGTTGCTGCGTTTTGAGTCAATAAAATCCAATAAAAAGTTCATTTTAAACCCTGAACTCGTAGAGGTATGGTGAAACGAACCCCATGTCGAAATTAGGGATGGCAATGGGTAGGGTATGGGCGGGTACGAACTTTTTGTGCCCAAACCCATACCCAAAAGTTTTTTCTATACCCACCCATTTTAATATTCATGGGCACAAATTGGTACCCATGCCCATGCCCATCAGGTATCTTATACCCAATGGGTATCCGGTGGGTATAATATACAACATTGGCATGATAAAGTAAGACAAGAAAGGGCCTAAAACTAAAGTTAGGTACTCGGCCATCACAATCTGGTTTGCACTTACATCAAAGTTTCACAATGACAATTGACACACAAATGTCTTAATCTCCATTACAAACTAACTTTGAAGAAAAATCAAGTTTCTAAACTTGCAATGATAATTACTGTAGGTTTACCCAGATATTATAGGGTTTAATTTTTTTTATTAATTTTTCTGGGTATTCATTGGGTTACTTCTGGGTATAATTTCATACCCATACCCTACCCATGAATTTTGCGGATATGGATACCCATTACCCATGGGTATGAACTGGTAGAAAGTCTCACCCATGCCCACTGTTTTCGGATAGGGTACCTACGGGTACCCATACCCATGGGCAAAACTGCCATCCCTAGTCGAAATCCTTGTCGATTGAACCATGAACTTTACAGTCCCGGTCTAAATCGAACATGTGTTTAAAACGGACCCCCCCCCCCCAAATCCATCCTCCTCTTACCCCGAAATGCTGGTGTTCGCCATGTTATTGTTGCTCCACGACGCCGCGGCAGCAGCCAGTGGTGGAGCCAGAAACTTAATGTAGAGGGCCAAACAGATTGCTATAATGTTAGATGGTGCCAAATCATCTAAATCTTACTAATTGTGTTTGACAAATGGAGAATTAGAAGCACATATAGTTGTATTTGACAGAGCATAGGTGGGGCCTTGGCCCCTGCCAGCACCCCCTGCCTCCGCCACTGGCAGCAGCAATACGCGGGCAGAGCGAGCCCGTGCCCCTCCCGACGGCCACGGAGCTGCACGAACCACGATCAAATCGAACCGGCCGTCCCCCCGGCCCGGTACGGTACACGTACGCGATACTTTTTCTGCACGAACCGTTACAACCACACCACGTGTGGACTACCTCCAAAGCATGAATCTCCACGGCCAACCCATCAGACGAACAAACACCCCCAACCCACTACAAGTATAAACCACCGGATCATCGATTACAACATAGCAATGGAACCCTCATCGAAAAGACATCAGACACGTAACCCGAAAAAAGAACCATCCATCAAGCAACCGCAGATGCCTTTCCCTATGGCGCCACTCTTCTTGCTTTTCCTCTCAAGTCAATTCTCCTTCGAAATGACGGAACGATGGCTAGCGCACAACCTCTTGCACTTGTCCCTGATTGCCTTCTCCTCTTTTTTTAGGGGATTGCCTTCTCCTTCAGGAGGCAACCAACTATCTCGGGCCAGGCCAAGGTGGCAACAGGGCAGCTTTCTCAGTCCATGTGGCGTGAGCTCGATCATGCGCCCATGGAGGCGCGGTGGAGATTCATGGTGCGGGTTGGGCGTGCGGTGGTGATGCAGGTCACAGGCTAGTGCACATAGGTGGCACCTACAAGAAATGCTAGAGTGTTCGGAAACGAGAGATAGCCCTAAAAGTGTTTGAGTAGAGGAGATCCTATAGCCTGAAAGTGTTTGATCGGGTTGGATGGTACCGGGGCGATTGTGTAGATCCACTAGTTCTCTTGTAGCAGGGGCGAAAGATTTAATTAGGCGTAGCTGGATGTCCCAGTGTTTATTAAACCGCGTGGAAACTGAGTAGACGTGATTTTTGACAAAGGTGAACAAGGTAGGGGAAGGTGTTCTTCAGTCTACCACTACCGCTCTAGTCATCGTAGTAGAATGATATCTTGGTGCCATCATCCAACACACATTTTGTTACCATTGAGAGAGAAAGAGAGAGAGAGAGAGAGAGAGAGAGAGAGAGAGAGTTGCGTCGTTATTACTGACAATCGTTGGGATCATCTGCCGACAACACTGTCGTGCAAACCAATAGCAGGGTACCCGGAGATCCCTGACTCCAAGCCCGCCATCAGCTCTTGAAAGAGTGACAATGTCAGAGGTAGCTAAGCAGTTCCTTCGAGCAACACCCTTCCCTTGCCATAGGAATCCCCTCAAGATCCGTCGCTTTGTTTTGAGTCAACAAAATCCAAAAAAAAAATCCATTTTAAACCCTGAATTCGTAGAGGCTTATGAAAAGAACCCCTATATTAAAATCCCCGTCGATTGCACCATGAACTTTGCAATCCCGGTCTAAATCGAACCTGTGTTTAAAACAGACTTTTTCCTAAAATCCATCCTCCTCTTACCCGAAATGCTGCAGGCCGGCCCTGTGGCTGTGTCGCCATGTTACTGTTGCTCCACGACGCCGCGGCAGCAGCAATACGCGGGCAGAGCGAGCCCGTGCCCCTCTCGACGGCCACGGAGCTGCACGAACCACGATCAAATCGAACCGGCCGTCCCCCCGGCCCGGCCCGGTACACGTACGTGATACTTTTTCTGGCTACAAACACACATGGCCGGTCGCCATGTCGACCGTCTCCGGCACGACCGATGCCCCCTTTGCCAGGACGGCCCTGGGCGGCCGGGCGGGCGTACGGCTCTAGGACAATCAAGCCCGGCCGCGGCGGCGTGGCGTACCACGGTCCAGCCAAGCCACGGGCGCACGCATGTGCGGGCTCGCCCGGCGAAACTTCGCGCGACCGGAAGGCATGTGCGTCCGCGTGGCAGTTCGGTTCGTTGGTTAGCTCCGCCGTGCCGATCGTGGGTTCGTTAGTTAGCTCCGCCGTGCCGATCGTGATGATCTCCGGAAGATCTCCACCGAGGCATTACTACGAATTGGCCTGGCCGCCGTACGCACCCGGTCGACGAGCGCACGGCGCCATGCATATCTAATCTAAAAGGGTGAAAAAGACCCGAGTTTATACCAGATCTGGCGAAAGCTAGCACGCGCCAACCCCTTGACTAACCAGCCGGTCCTTCACCATCTCTCTTCAGGCTGAAACTTTCCTCCTTACCACTACTCTCTAGCCTGGCTTGAACGAGCACGGGTGCATCCTACTAGCTTAGGACGGAACGTTTGAACGGATCCGCAGTCACTTCGCCGTCTCAGCCCGGCCCGTCTCCCGCACGCACGTCGACGTCGCCGTCGCCGGTCGCCGCATGCATCCATGCATCCATCCATCAGTCCGTCGCCAGCGCGCCGCTCCCAAAAGGCCAAGAGCTGTACACGACAAGGCGGGCGAGCGCCCACCCTGACGCCGACCACTCCGGCCAGATTCGGATGTGGCCTGTGACGACTGACAACGACGACATGTGTCGTCCACAGGTTCACCCGCAGCCCTATCCACAGCCAAATGAGCTAGTAGTAGCAGCTCAAGCGTGTTGTCATCTCTTCCTTTCAAGTTTTTTCCCCGTTCAGTCCCACGCAGGGGGGGGGGGGGGGGGGGGGGGGGGGTCGTGTCCAAGAGCCCAGTTGTGCCCATTGACCGCTCTTTTGTCTCACGACCAAGTGTTCCTCTCTCTCTCTCTCTCTGACCCCAGAAAAATGGCCAGATTCTGCAGTTAGCCGCACTGCAGCGCACATTTCATCCATCCACAAAGCTGCAGACACAGCAACCAAATTGTGCGCAGCCCTCCCCCTGAGCTGCAGGCCAGTCCAGTGAGTTTAGGCTGTGATCCACCTGACGGGATCCGATACAGTTGATTAACTAACCAGCGAGATCCTCCCCCTTGTCCGTCCCGGGGCGATCATCGCCGTGCTGGCTGCCACACGCATGCATGTGCCACACACACAAATTCCTAGCTAGCCGTTATTTAGGAGGAGCATATTCGATCTCCTTGCTGCCACAAAATTCCAGCTCGATCAAGTGGCTAACAAGGCACTCAGCAATTCCAAGCAATACTCAATGCACTTAATACTATCCCCTACAGGCCAGAGGCCAGAAATCCGGCGCCACATCCCCACATGCTCTTCCATGTGCCAATGCCCATGATCTCCAGCATGTTACCCACATGCCCATGCTCGCCGTCGCCGCGACCGCCCCGAGCCCCCCAAGATAGTAACCCCGAGCTCACTGCACACTACTTACCTGAGTCCTGAGACTGAGAGCCATCAGCCATCCATGGCCTCTCGTCCATACTCATGGTGAAAGTTGGCAGCATAGTATAGTCAGGCGTGGTAGTAGAAAAATATACTCCTAGGATCGGAGCATAGTGTAGTGGCCCGCGGAGGAATCAAGGCTGGATCGGTCCCCGGGCCGGACCGGGCCTGCGCTGCGAGATGGCGCACGCATTTACTCGCCCCGAGCGACGGCGAGCGAGCGGAGGGAGGAAGAAGGTTCCCGGTTTAAAACGCCACGCCCCATGCCCATGGGGGGCAAGGCAAGGCAGCCCCCCAACTCACTTTCGTGCACAGCTCACTTTCCAGCGCGGTTCGGCTCGCTCGCTACCCATAGCCAGCCTACGGTCTCCTGCCCGACTGCCTCCCCCCCTCGCCAAACCGAGCTCCATCATCATGCCGGCTCCGCTGTTGCATGGATCCATGGCGCTCCCCCACCCCCTCGCCGCCGCCTATGTATACTAGCCTTCCTCCTCCTTAGCCCATCATTCATCCATCCCCTCGTGTCTCTCAGCTCGTCGGCTCGTCATAGGCTCATCACTAGTGGATAGGCGCCTTGGTCGAGTCGGGTGAGGGGCAGGCAGGATGCAGGACCTGTTCTCGGTGCCGTCCTGCTTCTCGTCGGGCGAGAAGCAGCTGCCGGACGCGCCGGCGTCGGCGGCGCCGGCGACCAGGTCGGGGCAGAGCGCGGTGACGCTGGTGTACCGCGCGGTGATCTCCGGGCAGAGCCGGCTGGTCACCGTGACCTGGTGCAGGAACCTGCTGGCCCACGGCATGCAGGTGTCCATCGAGGGGTCGGCCGGCGGCGGCAAGGACAAGAGCGGCGGCGGGAGGGAGCACGGCAGCGGCGGCGGCATCGAGGGCGGCGCCAATAAGAGCTGCAGCGCGTGCAAGGTGGAGATGCAGCCGTGGCACTTCTGGCGCAAGTACGGGGCCAAGCAGTTCCAGGTGGACGGCCGGGCGGTGGACGTGGTGTGGGACCTGCGGGCGGCGCGGTTCTCCGACGAGCCGGAGCCGGTGTCGGACTACTACGTGGCGGTGGTCTCCGGCGAGGAGGTGGTGCTCCTGCTCGGCAACCAGAACAAGGAGGCGTTCCGGCGGACGGGGGCGCGCCCCTCGCTGTCGCTGGGGGACGCGGCCATGGTGTGCAAGAAGGAGCACGTGTTCAGCAAGAAGCGGTTCCTGACCCGCGCCAGGTTCCACGAGAAGGGGAAGCTGCACGACATCAGCATCGAGTGCAGCAGCGGCAACCTCGGCGGCGGCGGCGGCACGGACGTGGACATGGCAATCAAGATCGACGGCTGCGTCAACGTGCTCGTCAAGCACCTCCAGTGGAAGTTCAGGGGCAACGACTGCATCTCCATCAACAAGATGAAGGTGCAGGTCTACTGGGACGCCCACGACTGGCTCTTCGGCACCGGCATGCGCCAGGCCCTCTTCATCTTCAAGCCCCAGCCCCCCTCCCCCTCCCCCTCGCCCGACTTCGACGCCGCCCTCGCCGACGAGTTCTCCGATTTCTGCCTCTTCCTCTACGCATGGAAGATCGAATGAGCTAAGCTTAGCTAGCTAGACACCCTTGCCTACATTCGTTTGTTACTGCCGCCACATTACAGAGCGGCTGATGATGGACATTTCACCATGTTACGAGCAACATACTAGTACCACCATGTAATGTAACGATGTGTGAGTGTAAGAGGGGGAGTGAATGTGTGTCTGATTGAGGTTGAGGCTGAGGCCATGCCATTCTCTTCTGTTCCATTGGAGCTTCTTGTGCGTGCACATGGAGGATCGGCGTGGAGGGGCGCAGGATAGTCCTGGGGGCGAGGAACAGCCTGGTCCTGATGGGGAAACACGCATGGAGGGTGGCGACATGACAGGCAGAAGGGCATATGGCCTTTCCCGATCAATCATGCCGGTTTATCCAGGGGAACTCCAGCTAAGAGAAGTAGAGAACTGTTCCCTCCCAACTCCTAACTCCTACTCCTATCTAGCAGTACTCTACTCTACACTGCCTCTGAATTCTTTGTTATCATCTTCCACTCACTCACTTTGACCGGCCTAACTAACAGACTAACATCCCTCTGCTTTCCTCCGTTCAAGAACAAGGAGAGCAGGTATGGACAAGGACACCAGATAGGAGTACTAGTACAATAGCTGTACTTAACTCGGCTGTGCTATTGTTAATGGCGACTGGTCAAAGAGTGCACTGTTTTTCACCCAGGTTTTCAGTGATGGTCACATTTGGACCATGCAGCTCTGGTTATCCCCATGCCCAAGTTGAGGGTTCAGGGATGTCCACTGGGCCGATTTTATTTAGTAGTAACCAACAGATGAAAGAGAAAAAGGCTACTACAGATCAGATACTATGTTTCATACAGACAAAAAAGAAGAAGCAAATATAGGTTATACAGGGCTCAAGAGAGAAGAAAGTACAGTAGCTCCCTGGAGAACAGGTCAATCATGTAGTAGTACATACCTACCATCAGCTGAGAAGTTGACAAAGTTTTATCCATTCCAATGCTCATGCCTTCCCCATTGGCTGACATACATTGTTTAAACCAGGGATGCCATAGAATCTAGACGAAGAGAATTTGTATGCGTCTTTGTTATGTTATACTAGTATACTTGCAATCAACAGCATCCTACGCTCTCCTCACGATTCCAGTTTAGAATACAATAAAATGGGGACTGCTTCGTTAGCAGATAGTCAAATATGCGAACATGGAAAAGTAAACTTGTTGACCAAACAGCCGATATGATGAATAGCTACAAAATGTTTCATACGGTGATCTTTCCACATGAACTTAATATGAGGAGAAAGGTTCTCGAGCCTCATACTTCCTAGTAGATAGACAACGCACGATAATTGTTGAATTTTGTGATATATCAGTTGATCAAAAAACTCAAACTAACAAAAATATATATTATATTGGGCCAAAACCAAACCATTTTGCCAGCGATAATTTGTTTTTCCGATGAGGAGCTTCATCTGAAGGCTTTCCACCAGTTCTGTGTGCTGGTCACTAGTTAGCTGTGATGGAAACAAAAACAACCAAATTAGGGCTATACGGCGTAAAATAAATAAATTGCATTGGCATATGAACTGATTTTGTAGCTTTACTTACTAGTAAATAAGTTTATTTTCGGCCAAAACCAAAAAATTTGGCCAAGGAAAATTTGTTTTTCCCCTGAGGAGCTTCCTCTGAAGGCTTTCCACTATTTCCACGTGCTGGTTTCTGGTTAGCTGTGATGGAAACAAAAACAACAACATCAGAGATACACCACACAAAGGTAACTGCATTGGCGTATATATGAGCTCAGCTGATTTTGATGTTTCACAAATTAGCTACTAGCATAGTAAGTATAGAAAGAGCAGTCAAAGCGTAAACTTGGCTTAAGATCAGTAATGCAAATATAATATAAAAAATGAGTGTTTGATTGTTTCAAGTAATGATAGCTAGGACTTCTTCCTCTCAAAATCAAGGTGAAACCAGACAAATTTTGCGCTCTTGCAGGTGTTGGATCTTATGGGGGTTTGCCTATCAAACATAATGGAAGCATTAGAAACATTACCTGAATTGGACTTTTTAGCATCTTGGGATGCCCCTGAAACTGAATTCTTTTGCTCTGGAGGACTGTCCCCAGCACCTAGTTAATTTGAACAACAGGATAAAATTATGTCAGACCATTTCAGGAAAAATGCATGAGTAATGTACTTAAAAAATAAACATAACATTTAGAACTGGACGAGCTACTGCTGAAGTTTCATCCGAGTCATAGATGCTGTAAGAGGCGAAATGTGTACTAATTGAAGTTGCTAACAGAACAAAATCGACTCTAATAGCATCGGCGGTAAAACATCAATGGTGTTTTAGTTTTAGTTTTAGTAAGAATAGGTAGGTTGCAAATTTATCTTAGACACAGATAAGTACAGTAACTTAAGCAACGAACTTTCAAAAAAATAGGTCAGAAACCATGTGAAGATATTATGGAGAAAACTCACCATCTGTGGATGACTTTCTGTAGGTGTTCTTCAAGAACTCGACGAAAGAATGCTCATTGTGATCAAGCATCACTGGTCCAAAACAAGGTCAAAGTTTCCAATAGTTATTACTAACATGATTTTGCAACTTTTCTTTATAGCTTCTTTCCAAATCAACGTCAGACAAAGATGAGTAGATTACATTGTTGAAATAATTCATGCCGTTTATGCTCAGAGGTACCGATCAAGAGCGATCGCACTGCCTCTGTATCTTTCTCTGAGCACATCTTGGAAAGGTTGTTTGTATCTAACAGGATACCTGCAAGCTGAGGGCAAACCCACAGAACATAATCAGGCATGCCTGTAATTTACGCACAACGTTGCTAGAGCAGGTCGAAAATACACCACCAACCAGAAGTTTCTTTATGTCCAGGCTCTGAAGTAGGGCATAAGCTTCTTCAGAATGGTCATTGGCGAGGACTGTACAAACTGAGCCCGCCTAGGAGACAAAAACAAGCATGATTATGAAGTAAATGACGGAACCATATGATTTCTTCACCAGACGAACCAAAAGTACTTAGCACAAGTACACGATATTACCTCACCGTTTGATCTCAAAACATCTTGCCCCACCACCACCAAGCTGGCCCGCTGATCCATTATTAATCCCTCCATATCAACCTATAATTCAGTTCAGCCTCCCAAATTAAGCATCATACATTATACATCTGCTTTACCCAGGATGTATGTGCAGGAACAAGCCGTTGATAAGAAATAATTAGCCGCCACCGCAGCGCATTGCTATCCTCGACATCTTATGCAGAAAATAAAATGTGACATATACTCATGACGTCCCTCATTTGTTGCTGTGATATGAACTGGGGCAACACATGAGGTACAGGCTAGCACCCAAACTCGCAATTGCACAAAGCATATATCGGTCATCGTCATTCACTCCAATGGAATGGCGGCCACATGGTACCAATCGGAATTAAGAACACCCACATGGCACTGCGATGGATTGCTGTATAGCCTCATCATCCTTGTCGCCTCTGCCCAAATTATAAACGCCCAATAACTCTGGAACGGGACCTAGACAGTTGTCTGTCGGAGAAGAATCCCATGCTGGCCATCTAAGTACAATCAATCACCCCATTGTTGCAAAGCATGGCCTACCTCGTCGGCGAAGAGCAGGGCCGAGGCGTCGACCCCGACGTGGTAGAGGAGCCAGGCCGCCTGCCTGCACCCCGTCATCCTGCTCCGGCGCATGTTCACCACCGGCACCGCCGCCGCGTGGCCGTCCCCCTTGCTCGACTGCATCCACGCGTAGCATATCGCCGCCACGATCGAGCTCACACCTGCTCCAAATCAACAGGAGAAAATCGCAAGCGAGCGAGCGATACTGGTGGTTAGATTCAGATACGCTTTAGGGATAAAACATGAGGACCAATTGATCTTACTTTTGGAGGCGTCGGAGAGCACGAGCTTCGTGGACCTTGAGCGGGAGGAGCGGTCCCCGGAGGACTGGTCGGCGAGGGCGGCGCGCTGGCGGCGGAGGAAGGCGTTGAGGCGGGCGACGCCGTCGTCGAAACCGTCGACGGCGGGGGAGCCAGAGGCGGACGCGTGGCGGCGGTGGTGCACGGGGCGCGGGGGCGCGGAGGCGGCGGGTGGAGAGTTGGACGCCGAGGAGGTTGTGCGGCGGAGGGAGGCGGAGGGGTCCGGGCCGGAGGGGCCGTGGAAGCGGGACTTGCGGCGGGACGAGTGCGGGTTCGGCGGCAGGGACGGGGAAGGGGACGGCGGCGCCGACGGGGTGGAGGTGTCGGAGCGCGGGGGCGAGGAGATGATGGACGCCCGCTGCAGGATCTCGTCGCCGATGCCGCCCGGCTGCCGGTGCCTGCACACACACGCCGGGAGGAGCAGCGCTTAGCGGCGCCCAGTGGGTGGCGAAGTTTTCCGGCGTGGTTTGAAACTGGGCCACTCATTCATCATTGTTGGGCCGGTAGTAATATGCTTTCGGCCTAGTTCGGCCCATTAAAGCCGAAATACGAAATATGCGAATTCTTTTGTGCAAAAAGTGAGATGATGATAGAGTTACAAAAACCTCTCAAAATTATAGTTACAAAAAATATTAATTATGATGAAAATAAAATACTATATGTGATATTCATAGGTTAATATTTTTAAATGTCAAAAAATTATATCCCTGGCCAATTTTATAGAAAATTTAACAGTATGTACAATACGAAATAAATGAAATATGGTGGATCTAACAGACTTTGCTGGCATAGTGGATGCTGGTATTCTTTCTACAAACTTAATCAGAGATAGAAATGTTTGGCTTTCAAAAAATTAATACACTTCATAAACAAATAATGGAGAGAGCATTTTTTTCACATAGTGCTAGATAGTAGAAAATAAACCGAAAATGCCAAATGGAGGCCAAATTTAAAACCTTCCAAATTCAAACAGTTTCAAAATGTTTTGAAAACAAATACACATATACCTAGAGACATAATGTACTTGTGTTTAAATTTTCAGGTCGAACTATGTTAAATTACGGGCTACAAAAAAACCATATCTATGGTTTTTTTAGCATATGTATTGCTCATCCTCAAAGTCCATGATTTTTTTGCAGCTCTCAATTCAAGATATTTCATCCTAAAACTTTACACACATACAATTACTTCCTTGTATGCATGTGTATTTTATTTTGAGATTCTTTTTTTTAACTGAGAAGTTAGAAATTTGAAAAATAAAGCCCTTGAGCTTGGTCTCCAAAATGCCCTAATCAAAATAAACGTGTATAAAAAAAATGAGCTGTGAGACGACTCAGACGAGACGATGTTTTGCACCGAAAACTACAGATCACAATGCATCAGTGGCGCGCGCATATGCACGAACGGAATGATCCGATATACCTTCTCGCGGAACGTGACATGGGGTCCCGGCGGTCGAGCGCCGGCGAGGGCTCCGTGCCGTTGCCGCCGGCGAATTTGGGCACCTGCCTGGACGGCGAGCCCATCCGCCCCGGCGACCCGGACCCGACCATCATCCTCTTGGCCTCCTCCAGCCACTCCTGCGTCTGCTTGCTCGCGTTGCTGGCCCTGCTGCTGCCGCCGCCGCCGCTACGGCCGCCTTCGCTTTCCGCCCTCTGCGGCTTCTTCTCCGACGTCTGCTTCTTCTTGCTGCTGCTGCTGCTCTCGCCCGTGAGGTCGTACGCGGGGGAGCCGGCGGCGACGGCGCTGTGCTTCACGCCGACGGTCCCGAAGAACCAGTCGTTCATGAAGTCCGTCAGGTCCGGCGTCCCGTCCACCTCCATGGCAGCTAGCCGACGACGACGACGAGTACGTGTTCTTGCTCTTTTTTTGCTGCTGGCACGGCTTCCGATTGGTGGACCGGGTGTGGTGTGGTGTTTCTAGGGTTTGCTGATCGTGGAGTAATTAACTGGTAGGGTTAAATTTGCTGCGGAGAGCGCGTCAAGTAATCGATGAGACGATGACCGCGTAGCCGGCCGGCGGCCGGCGCGCGTCTGCGTTGTACCGTAGCGGCGAGTGATCATTCCGAGGGCTTCTTTCTTGGCAGATGGAGCTTGCTGAAGAGACAACGGGCGGGTCCGACGGTCGGCCGTTGCCTTGGCTGTCTTTGCAAACGTGACAGCTTACTCAATAACGCACGCAGGTTTATTTTTTTTAACACAGATGCAGATGCTCATACATACATACACTCACCGATATGAACACACGCACACGCGCACATCATATCTCTATTAGCACCTCCCAGAGATTGAGTTGGCACATCATCTTAGAATTGACGAAGTCGTCACAGACGAACGGATAGTCTCCTTCCACTAAACGCATATTGCTGATTTGCTGAAAGGCCTGAAATAAATCCTGGAAAATGCGAACAGCAATGTCAAGTCTAACACTTGAACTTTGATCGGTTAAGAATACCACTGTTCTCCTAACCATTCAAATCACGGATTGGTTTGCTGTGCTTTTTTTTTCTTCAACAGTTACAGCACGCATGTTCAACAATATTTCTTTTTCACGACGACTATACCCGTCACGTTGCAGGTTATTCCGCCACGCGAGGATACTGGGCCGGACCATTTAGTCTGATTTTTCTTGTTCTCTAGGTTTTCAATTGAAGATGCTCGCTCGCTGCTGGGTTTTTTCATTGTTGTACTGATTTTTAGTTTTTTCTGGGTTTCTTTTGTTTCTTCACCGCTTTTCTTCGGTTTTCTTTCTTTGGTTTTTTTTAAGCATCAGTACAAACACAATCGCTCATATACACGCGCATACACTCACCTCTATGAACGCACACATGCATACCCTACCCCTATGAGCATCTTCGAGAGACTGAGCCGGCATATCATCTTGAGATTTACGAAGTCACCGTAGGCGCCTTGTCGTCGACGGGAACGTCTCCTCCCACTGAAAGCGCATCGCCGGAAATCCTGAAATAAATCCAGGAACAATGCGAGCACCAGGATTTGAACCCTGGTGGGTTGGGGATACCACTGTCCACCTAACCAACTCAACCACAGGTTGATTCGCTTCTTTCTTTGGTTTTACTACGTGTATTTGGTGTCATAGATCTTACCACATTTTTATGTAGATTTGAACAAAGTTAAACAAGTTTGGCTTAAGGTAAACTTATAAATTCATTTATTTTGAAATGGAGGGAGCAAGTTTATATCAACAGTCTCGTTTTTTTTAGGAAGTTTATATGAACAGTCAGACAGTGACATTAGTGACAAGGCCCAGGAAAATGAAAAAAAAATCAGACAGAGACAAGGCCCAGGGAAATGAAAAAAAATGCATAGGAATGCACTAGCCGGGAATTTCTGTAGACTTGAACAAAGTTAAACAAGTTTGACTTAGGGTAAACTTATAACTTCATTTATTTTGAAATGGAGGGAGCAAGTTTATATCAACAGTCAGACAGTGACATTAGTGACAAGGCCCAGGGAAATGATAAAAAAAAAACTCAAACACTGACAAGGCCCAGGGAAATGAGAAAAAAATGCATAGAAATGCACCAGCCGGGAATCGAACCCGGGTCTGTACCGTGGCAGGGTACTATTCTACCACTAGACCACTGGTGCTTTGATGCATCTAAATTGTTTGCATGTCTCAACAACTTATGCATAGCAAACCTATGGTTGGAAACCAGATAGTGCCCTGTATCCATGTAGTTCAGTGTTGGCAACTAAAAGCTTTTAATACATGCATGTCGGATCCACATACTACATCATTCTAAGGGAAGATGCCAACGTCAACGTGTCACAATGAAAGACAGGAAGTGGTGACCTCATTGCAGACGAGCTACTCAGACATGGCACATAAATCAGCAGGAACTCGTTCAGAGAAAATCTGTTACGGGCAAACAGACCACAATACATTTGTTTTCCACTTCTCTTCTGGAGAGAGAAGCCGAAACCCGACTTTATAAATAAAACCAAATAAATGGCAGAGTAGCATACACATCGAACAGAGATCCGAACTATGTAGTGAAAAGATCCATCAAAGCATACAGCATAGGGGCACAACATCCCTTGGTAGTGAAGCCTGGCCTTAGTAATGTCCATGGATGAAGCCTGTAGCAAATGAAGCCTGCCTTTGGTAGAAAATTCAAGCAAGTAGCAAATGAAGCCTGCCCTTGGTAATGTCCATGGATGGAGGACGGGGATTCAACAGTTAGCTGGTTGAAGATGCCTTTCAACGGATGTTTCACGGATGGATGCTCCAGCAAAAACGATGGCGCAATGGTAGTCCCTGCAGTACATGTTTTTAGGATGACTTTAAAACACCTCTGTGTGTGTGGGATGCTTGGCTGTGTAATAAGTTCCTTTCGCTTTTGCTGGTAGTTTATTGCTTTTTCCTTCTTTTGGTTAGTTATTAAATGGAAATGCAAAGCAACTATATACGAAGTAAAAGTGCAATCTTGTACTATGCCAATAATTTGTATGAAAAAAGATATATGAAATTTTTCACAATATGTAGGGCATATTTGCTAACCGATCTTGTTTACTCCATTCAAAATTAACAGCAACAGAAAATAACGTGCACAGAAGGAACTGAGATTGTACCTGCTGCGCCCATGAATTGGAATATAAGAAGTCAATTCACGGAAATTAACATATATACTATATGAAATTGTTCAACTGACAAGCATAGCCTCTTCCAGATACATCCTTCGACAAAATTATGATAACGGGTGAGTGATAAAAAATATATTGTTCCTTTTCTGTGCTAATTTAGAAGACCACCCCTAAAAACTGAAAAGGATGAATGTCAAGCTCCTTTTCATGCCAAACATGCATAAAGGTTAAAATGCACCAAATTTCGGAAACATGATCTTACAGCTCACTTGAACGATTTAGCTGACAGCAAAATGGCTCATGCAAATCTAGCAAATATCTGAGATGCGAACTTTGTTTGTCATCCAGCAGAGAAGAGGTTGTTGTGCATAGATTAATGCCCAGGAGAAACAGAGGGGACTCAAAACACCATTCAGGATTGCACTTATAATTCCAAAAGAGGATATCTGCTGCAAGCTTTTTGTATTTCAAAATAATATTGTAGAACCGGCCCTCAATAATTTTGAGATGTGCTATTATGACCACGACAATACTGTGGGTGAAAATGCCCCTGAATTTTTAAGTTTAGAACCGTACAAATTTCATACATGAACGAGCTTTCTAACCTTCTAGCACACTTGCAAAACTAAAAGACATAGATGACCATAGTTCACTGTACCAAATTCTACTCCCTCTGTAAAGAAATATAAGAGCGTTTAGATCACTACTTTAGTAATCTTAAACGCTCTTATATTTTTTTACGGAAGGAGTAGCAGAATTCGCCACAGCAAACTAAACCTGAAGGACAACCAAATACATATGAACCATTTGCAGGACACGGTACAAACACCCTGGATGTCTTGAATCACGTGAAAACAGTTACATTTCTCGTTCAATCCAATAGAAGACTCCTCTTCATCACCTTTGCACTGTCCAGATCTTGGTCCTTGGGACCATGATACCATGTATGCTGCTTCAAACTGCTAAAACAAGGAAGAGTTATCTAGGTCTAGATTTCAACTATCTTTTTCTAGATAACAGGATATTCAGTTAGAGTAAGGCAGATTAAAAGTAGAGTCAGCGTGAGTACAATAACCATGAATCAGGCAATTAAAAGGGAAATACGTCCTGTGGTAGTCAGACTGTCGGATAAGAGTCACCCAATGGAATGCGTCCACAGCAACATCCAACCTACCCACTCTGCAAAATTCTGTTGACAGGTTGTATGACGATATAGGAAAATCAACCAGGTGACAGAGATGAGCTGACTCCCTGCTTCAAACTGACTGTCGGCTCACTTAACTTTAAGCAAGGCTTCTTCTTTCATTCGGGCATGCACAGCCATCGGGTTGAATTTATCCAAAGCACCAGCATTTATCCAAAGCACCAGCTATCCCGCATCGTGCCATAGGGCAGCATTGACCACAGAATGGCGGCATCGCTGATGCTATGGACAAATTAAACCGGATTAACTGGCTCCCTGTTTCAAACTGATTTGCCGGCTCACTCAACTCCAAGCAAGGCTTCTTCTTCCAGTCGGGCATGTTCAACCATCGGGTTGAATTTATCCATAGCACCAGCCATCTTCCCCATCGTGCAAAAATGCATTTGAATGGCAGGATGGCTGATGCTATGGACAAATTCAACCAGAGGATTGGCTCCCTGCTTCTGCGTGTCTTACTATGGGGGTTGACGAGGGTACCCGCGCGGGGCCGTCTAGAGCGCGCTCTGGCGTCGGAGCGGGCTGGTCCGGCCAACGGTCGAACAGGTGGTGCGCGTCCGCCGCGAAGAGGGTCCGGAGCGGGCGCGCGCGCGCGCGCTTCGTGGAGGAGGGGCCGTCGGAGCAGAAGCGAGAGTAACCTCGAACCGCGCCGCCGGCCTTGGCTTCTTGGATGCGCGCGGGGCGGCCTCCGCCCTTCTCCGTGGTACTCTCGCGTTAGGGTTTGCCTGAGGGCGCTGCTATATATCCACGGCCCTATGTACGGCGCCGCTTCCGCTGCATCGCCTGTTTTGGTCCGACGGCCCAACGGCCCACACGCGCGATACGTAGGCATGTCGTGGTGGATAACAACAAGACCTCCTATATACCGCTCTCTCCGGCGAAGAGTCGTCGTTTCGCACAGGCGGGTCACCGCCTGGGCCGGCCCATAACCGCCAGCGAACTTGTACTTGTAGTACCAAAAAATTCGACCCCTAAAAAAGGCATAAATATTCGACATCGCAGGAAATTGAACCATGGATCGGTGGTGAGCACCTTCAGTCTTTAAGAACAAATGCATAGCGCAGATACGAATTATTTTCGGAAATTTGAGTGCATTTAAAAAAAACTGAGATTTTTGTGAAACACAAACACTTTTTGTTGAGTATGTGTTTTGTATTGCACGTGTATTAGAGTTGTGGCCCACCTCCTAGTCTTATACAGTTGAGCCCCCCCTCAGGGCCGGCCCTGAGTTGAGGTAGAGGCCTTCCCTTATAATATATATACGTGCACCAGCACCCCATCAATATAAGATTATTGTATTGCAAATCATCTCTTCACATGATATCAGTTTTTAGGTTTTAATCCTCGCCTTCCGCTGCCGCCGCCGCGCGACTCCTCCGCGCCGCCGCAGCCGCTACCCCGCCGCCGCGCGCCTCCTCCGCGCCGCCGCCGCCGCGCGACTCCTTCGCGCCGTCGCTACCCCGCCGCCGCATGACTCCTCCGCACCACCGCCGATGGCGTTCACCGGCCTGTCCGCCGCCGCCTCTGTCGTCCCGCCACCAACGCCCTCCGGTGCGGGCCCGACGCCATACGGCGCGGTCGCCGCCTACGGTGCATCCGGCGTCACCCACATGCAGCCGTCCCCGCCAATGGCCGGCGGCCCTGCTCCGCCCGCCCCAACGATGGCCTGTCCGGGCTGGTGTTACCCGTCGACCGGCACCGGCTACGGTACCCTCCTTGTGCCGCCGCCGGCCTAGGGCGCCGGCTGGCCCCCGCACTACCCACAGGCTCTCCCCGCGGGCCACCGGGGGTTCATCAGCGCGCCTTACCAGTCGACCGGCACTGGCTACGGCACTCTTCTTGTGCCGCCGCCCCTCGGTGGTTATGGCTCGCCCGCTTCGGCGCCGCCTTACGGGGGCCTCTCACCGCCGCCGGTACCTGCGCCATGGTACCCCGCCCTCCTCGCCGCCCAGCACTCCGCGCCGTCGCCGAGTAGCTCTATCGGCGGAGGCGACTGGTACATGGACTCAGGTGCTACCGCACACATGACAGCTCATCCCGGTAACCTAACCTCTTCCACTCCCGTTCACACAGCCACTCGTATCACCGTCGGTAACGGCTCCTCCTTACCTATTACTCATATCGGTAGCGCTAGTTTTCCCTCCACTTCCACACCCATCAATATGTCTAATGTTATTGTTTCACCAGACTTAGTTGTAAGTGCATCTAATGCCACCCCTAGTTGGTTTTGGAGTATTGATGACAAACCTAGTTGAGGGACTAATGTGTTTGTGAGAATTGCAAGATAACACAGGTAGAAGTCCCTCATTGATTCGGTTTTCCTACCAGAGATGACCCCTAAAATGTATGAAGACATTGATGTCAAAGGTGGTATATGAAGATATTCACATTGAAGACTATGACAAGAGAAGACACCGCATGAAGCCTATGGAGCTCGAAGACTTAGATCTTTCGTAGTTCTTTTTCTTCTTTGTTGAGTCATAGAAACCACCGTACTGTTAAGTGGGGTCCAAGAGAACCAGTCAGAATGACTGAAGTGATGCTTAACCAAAACCTATGTCTTCGAGTGAAGACTATGAGAGCGAATCTTGTCCAGAGTCGGACAAGTCAGCATTGCTTGTAGCCCAAGTAAAGCTGCCGCGTGAGTTTGAAATCTGACCGTTGGAACACGTGTCAGTTCCTTAGTGACCCAGGGTCATTTCAGACAAATCAGGTCGGGTTGCCTAGTGGCTATAAATAGCCCACCCCCTACAACCATAAACGGTTGGCTGCTCAGAATTAGAGTATGACTTTTGTCGTTTGAGAGCAATCCACCTCGAAGCCTTTGAGAGGGAATTCCTTGCGAGGATAAAGCCCCAACCACCCAGAGCCAAAGAGAATTAGGCATCACTTAAGTCTTCCTGTCTGTGTGATCTGAAGACTTATTACACTTGAGGACTGTGAATCCTCCAGCCGGTTAGGCATCGCGTTCTGAGCATCCAAGAGACATTGTGGATCGCCGGTGAACGAAGTCTATGAAGGTTTGGGAGTCTACCTTGAAGACTTACCAGAGTGATTGGGCGAGGTCTGTGTGACCTTAGCTCAAGGGAAATATGGTGAGGACTGGGTGTCCTGAGCTGCGTGTTCAGGACTGGGTGTCCGGGACTGTGTGTCCTCAGGTTTAAATACCTAGCCGCCCTAACCAGACGTACAGTTGTCACAACAACTGGAACTGGTCCAACAAATCATTGTCTTCAACGAGTCACTGGTTTCATCCTTCCCTTCCCTTTACTTACTGTTACTCCTTGTGAAGTCATTGTATGTTTGCGCTATCTTTTGTCTTCACTGAGTGACTGCGTGTTCTGTTTGGCTTCATAATATCTTCCTACCTGATCCTTACTACATTGCTGCTATTAGTCATTGTGCTCTCACTTTATTGAATACTTGACTATGGTTTGCCTAATGTAGTCTACCTTCTGCTGCATGGTAATAGGTTTATTTCTAGCGTTTGTCTTCAAAACTTCCATGTTTTGAAGACTTTCATAAAAATCGCCTATTCACCCCCCCTCTAGTCGATATAACGCACTTTCAATTAGTATCAGAGCTTGGTGCTCCCTTGTTCTGTGTGATTCGGTTTAACCACCTGGAGTTTTAGCTATGTCAACTGCAGGGATAATTAAAGTCTCCGCTGGATGCCCCGTCTTTGATGGAACTGAATATCCCTACTGGAAGAATAAGATGCGCATGCATCTTGAAGCCATTGACGTCGACCTATGGTATGTCGTCAAGAACGGCGTTCCCAAGGCTGGAGAAGGTGTCACTGCTGCTGATGTCAAGAAGTTCGTTCAACTGGACTCTACTGCCAAGAATATCATCTGTGGTCATCTGACCAAAGGACAGTATGGCCGTGTGAGTGCATTGGAAACATCTAGGCTGGTCTGGGACTGGCTCTCCAAGGTCAACGAAGGCGTCTCAACCCAAAGAGATCAGAGAATCAGTGTCCTTCGCAACCTCTTCAACCGCTTCAAGCGAAATGACAATGAGAATGTCCAGCTCACGTTTGATCGACTCACTGACATCACAAATGAGCTTCAAGCCCTCGGCGCTACTGAGATCACCAAGCATGAAGTCGTCAAGACACTATTGAGATCACTTGACAGTTCGTTTGACACCCTAGCCCTGATGATTCAAGAACGACCTGATTTCAAGACACTTGATCCGTCCGACATACTTGAGAGGCTCAACACACATGAGTTTCAGCTTTCTGAGAAAAGAGATATCTACGGTCCAAACTATGGGCGAACTCGTGCCTTGAAGGCAAAAGCTGTCTCCTCATCTGAAGAAGAATCTGACAGCAGTTCTGATGATCCTGAAGACATTGGAAAGGAACTTGCTATGCTTGTGAAGAAGTTCCAAAAATTCACCAAGAAGAAAGGCTTCAGAAAGTCTTCACGATCAAGCTCAAGGAATGATGAAGCTTCTGCTCATGAATACAAGAAGAAAACATGCCACAAGTGCAAGAAAACTGGCCACTTCATCTCTGAGTGTCCGCAGTGGGACAATGAGAATAGAAAGAAGAAGAAGAGCAAGGAATATGACTCTGACGACAAGAAGAAGAAGAAATACTCAAAGTCTTCTTCTAGGTCTTCCTCAAAGTCTTCATCACACAAGAAGAACTCATCTGGCAAGGCACGTGCGTTTGTTGGCAAGGAAATGGATTCAGAGGAGGAGTCCGCTTCTGAGGAGGCGGAGGTGGAGTCTGAGGAGGAGTCCGATTCTAGCGTTGCAAGTCTGGCTACAGCATACATTGCCAAGTCCATCTTCAACACTGAAGACAATGACTTCACCACCGACACCGATGCAAATGACAAGGACTACTCTGCTCCTACCTACTGCTTCATGGCACGCGGTGCCAAGGTAAACACACGCACTACTCACTATCAAACATCTAGTGACGATGACTCTGATTGTGGTTCAAGACCCAGCTACAAAACACTTGCTAAAATTGCAACTGAACAACAGAAAACCATGGAACATATTCAAAAACTGTTAGACAAAAGCGATGATCTGTTGGGCGCTGAAATGACTCGATCTGAGTCCTTAATTGAAGACATAAAAAATCTTCACGTTAAGTATGAGGAACTTGAAAGTCGTCATGAAACGCTCTCAACAACTCATGAAAAGCTTTCCTATGATTATCTTCAAAGGAAGCAAGATCTTGAGAAATTGAGAGCGGCTCATGAAGATCTTCAAAAGGAAAACGAGTCACTTCGCGCCGAACAGATCAGTTCCGCTCAGGAAGGATTTGAACCACCATGTCTTAAATGCATTGAGCGTGATAATGCTACTTCTATTGCTGAATGTTCTACTGCTGCTACTATTGCAATATCTTCAACTGTTGATGTGGTAACTAACCCCTCTGCTGAGGATACCACTGCTATTGCTGATGAGAATGCTAGGTTGAAGACATTGCTTGAAACAAGGATGTAAAAAAGTCTTAAAGGGCATCAGACACTATGTGATGTCCTCAAAAGGCAGATTCTGAACCGAAACCCGAGGAAAGAGGGTGTTGGGTTCGTAAGGAAAATGAATGCTGATGGCTCTTACTGGAAACCTGAGTAGTATCCCAAAACCACATGGGTTGCTGCAAACGAACCTTTAGCAGATCCATCCAATCTATCTGGCTTCACTTATGCTAACCCCATTGTCATTGATGAATCCTTTGATGCAAACTATAAACTGTTTAAGAATCAGAATGGTGAAGTGTTTGCCAGGTACATTGGTACTAACTGCAGGAATGGACCGCCTATGAAGAAGATATGGGTGCCCAAAAGGTGTTTGGAAAATCTTCCTGTGAATGTCATCATGACACCACAGATGAAGAAGACTAACCCCAGACCACAGGGTTCATACGGCCCCAAGGCTTCATACAGACAGAGGACTCACCTGAGTCGCACTAACGCAAATGTTTTGCAGGGAAACCATACTCAGGCCTATGAATATGAGCGCGGTTCATCAAACCGCCATGTTCATAAGACCAAGAACTATTCTGCGTATTCTTATGAGTACTTTTGTCCGCCTGCAAGACTTTTTGCTAGGGCTCTAAAGCCAAAGTTCTCAGATGCTTCACTTAGACTTATTGCTTCTAAGCCACCCTTGAAGATGTGGGTGGCTAAGAAAGCTTAACTCTCTTTTGCAGGGAAAGGTCTCCAGCAGAAAACCAAAATCGTCTGACGCTATTGCTGGGGACCTTAAACAGCTTGTAGGGCGCAAGATCAAATGCCCGAATGGTCTTACTATGTACTTCGTTCCTGAATCGCTTGCTACTCTCCCTATCAGTCCTAATCTGGATTTAAGCTTTCATAACCCACTAGTTCGTGAAATGTTTTTGCTTCACAATTCTCTTCGTGAAGCCTATCCCCCTAACTGCACTGCAGGGTACGAAACCAGCGTCTTCAGAATGGATTATTGATAGTGGGTGTACAAATCACATGACTGGCAAAAGAAGCCTTCTTATGGACTCAACCTTACGTCCATCCGACAAGAGTCACATCACATTTGCTGACACTGGTAAAAGTAAGGTATTGGGTCTAGGTAGAGTTGCAATCTCAAAGGATCAACACATGGATAAAGTCATGCTTATTGAATCCCTTGGCTTTAACTTAATGTCTGTCTCAATGCTTTGCGATTTGAACATGATCATAATATTTGGAAAATATCGCTGTCTTGTTCTAATGGAATCTGACACGTCTCTAGTGTTTGAAGGGTATCGAAAAGATGATTTGTACGTGGTAGATTTCTCAGCAGGACCACAACTTGCCGTATGTCTTCTAGCAAAAGCTTCAGAATGCTGGCTCTGGCATCGGAGGCTTGGGCATGCTGGCATGAGGAACCTCCACACCCTTACAAAGAAGAAGCATGTCATAGGCATCGAGGGCGTCAAGTTCAAGAAAGATCACTTATGCGGTGCCTATGAAGCAGGGAAGATGACGAGGGCCAAACATCCCTCGAAGACAATCATGGCAACTACTCGACCCTTCGAACTGCTCCACATGGATCTCTTCGGTCCCACTCATTACTCAACTCTTACTACTACTGCTTGTCCCTATGGCTTTGTCATTGCTGATGATTATTCTAGATATACTTTGGTGCACATAATCCTCTACAAGACTGAAGTGCAGGATGTCTTCAGACGCTTCGCCAATCAAGCAATGAACAGCTATGGCGCCAAGATAAAGCACATCAGAAGTGACAATGGCACTGAATTCAAGAACACTGGCCTTGATACATATCTTGATACCTTGGGCATCACACATGAATTCTCAGCCCCGTACACGCCACAGCAGAATGGCGTCGTCGAACGCAAGAATAGAACACTCATTGAGATGGCCCGAACGATGCTTGATGAATACAAGACTCCAAGAAAATTCTGGCATGAAGCCATTGATACTGCATGCCATACAATCAATCGTGTTTATCTTCACAAGCTTCTGAACAAGACATCTTATGAGCTCCTTACTGGCAAGAAGCCAAATGTCAGTTACTTCAGAGTATTTGGCGCCAGGTGCTGGATCAAGGATCCACATCACACTTCAAAATTTGCACCAAAAGCACATGAGGGTTTTATGCTTGGATATGGAAAGGATTCGCACTCCTACAGAGTCTTCAATCTCTTTCATTATAAAGTGGTTGAAACAGTGGATGTGCGGTTCGATGAGACTAACGGTTCACAAAGAGAGCATCTGCCAAATGTGCTAGATGAAGTTCCATCCAGTGAATCAATCAAGCTAATGGGAACTGGAGAAATCATACCTTCTGAAGCTCACCCTGAAGAACTTATCATCTCCGTACCTGACCAACCTGAAGACAATGCTCAACCTGAAGACAATCCCTCTAACAACGACAATGATCCGCAGGAGCAAAATCTTCGTCCTGTACATCCTCGTGTTGCCAATGAAGTGCAGATTGAGAGAATAATTGACAGCATCAATGCACCCGGTCCGCTCACTCGATCAAGGGCAACTCAGCTGGCAAATTTCTGTGGGCACTTCGCATTCGTCTCAATAACAGAACCCAAGAAAGTGGAAGAAGCCTTCATGGAACGTGAATGGATTCAAGCTATGCAAGAAGAGCTTCAACAGTTTGAGCTGAATAATGTATGGGAACTGGTTAAGCGTCCTGATCCTCGGAAGCACAACATAATAGGCACCAAATGGATATACCGCAACAAGCAAGATGAGCATGATCAAGTTGTCAGAAACAAAGCTCGTCTCGTTGCTCAAGGATATACTCAAGTGGAAGGCATTGACTTCGATGAAACATTTGCTCCTGTGGCTAGACTTGAAGCCATACGCATACTGCTGGCCTATGCAAATCATCATAACATACTTCTATATCAAATGGATGTGAAGAGCGCCTTTCTCAATGGCAAGATTGAAGAAGAAGTATATGTTGCACAACCGCCTGGCTTTGAAGATCCAAAACATCCTGACATGGTATACAAGCTCAACAAGGTACTGTATGGCCTCAAACAAGCCCCTCGGGCCTGGTATGACACACTCAAATACTTCCTGAAGAGCAAAGGCTTCATATCTGGTTCCCTCGACCCCACTCTCTTCACGAAGACATATGATGGTGAACTGTTTGTGTGCCAAATATATGTGGATGACATTATCTTCGGCTGCACCAATCAGAAGTACAGTGAAGAGTTTGGATATATGATGCAAGAGCAATATCAGATGTCCATGATGGGAGAGCTGAAGTTCTTCCCCGGTCTTCAAATACGACAGCAACGCAACGACATCTTCATATCTCAAGAGAAGTATCTCAAAGATTGCCTGAAGAAGTTCGGTATGCAAGACTGCAAAGGCTTCACGACGCCAATGCCAGCCAAGCATCATCTGGGTCCTGACGACAATGGTAAAGAGTTCGATCAAAAGGTATACCGCTCCATAATTGGTTCTTTGCTTTATCTATGTGCATCTAGGCCAGATATTATGCTTAGTGTTTGCATGTGTGCTTGATTTCAAGCGGCACCAAAGGAGTCGCATCACTTAGCTGTGAAGCAAATTCTTCGATATTTGGCTCACACCCCAACTCTAGGATTATGGTATCCAAAGGGCTCAGAGTTTGATCTGGTTGGATTCTCGGATGCTGATTATGCTGGTGACAAAGTGGATCGCAAGTCTACATCAGGCACATGTCACTTTCTGGGACGATCACTTGTATGTTGGTCTTCAAAGAAGCATAACTGTGTATCTCTCTCCACTACTGAATCTGAATACATTGCTGCTGGATCTTGCTGCGCTCAGCTTCTGTGGATGAAGCAAACACTCAAGGACTATGGCATTCATCTGAAGCAAGTGCCACTCTACTACGACAACGAAAGCGCCATCAAGATTGCCAACAACCCAGTTCAGCACTCGAAGACAAAGCACATTGAAATTCGACATCACTTTCTCAGAGATCATGTTGTGAAGGAAGATATTGATATCATACACGTCAACACTGAAGAGCAATTGGCAGATATCTTCACCAAGCCCTTGGATGAGAAGAGATTTTGCAAGTTACGGTGTGAGCTAAATATCTTGGAATCCTCAAATGTCATGTGATCAGGCACACATCCTAACACTTATGCATATTGATGACTTAGATGTGCAACACATGAAGTAAAGTATATCTTCCATAAATGAAGACATACATTCTAAGTGTGAATACATTAATGTGGAATTTGACTTCGGAGCGCCACGATAATTGTGCGCCGTGTCTGGGTCTAATACTTCCTATACGGTGGGTAACACCACCACCAAATGTTCTGTGTGACGTGTTTTACTCATGGCGTTACATTTGCTATGTCTTCACATTTGATTTGGCTTCAATCTCAACATGTCTTCATGATTATATATATATATACTAGTGTTCTGTCCTCTACAGCATTCACTTATAGCTATGTCTTCTTGTTGAATCTTTTGAACTAAGTGAATATGATCGGACCCTAACCTCTCTATGCTTTCTATCTCAAACTCTATCTCTCCAAATCATATGCATTCTATTGAAACTGTCGAATGTCTTCTCTGCGTCCTTGTCAGCAGAAGATACAGAGGCAAACAATAAGTCCGTTTTCAATGCTCATTCCTTCACCTGAAACCCGGAGAAGTGGGAACGACCACCCGACAATCCAGGCGTGCGTGGGACGTGGAACAAACCCCAATATGCTGCATGATGGCCACGTGTTCCTCAGATGCGAATCGCTAGGGGCACCTGTGTAATAACGCAGTGCCGCCCCTGTACCTATAAATACACACCTCACAGCGGTCATTATCTCTTCTTCCACTCTCGCACGAACCCTAGCGCCACCGCTAGCCCTCGACGACGCCGGCAACGAAGCACTTCGCTGCCGCAACCTCTCCGACGCCGTCTTCACGCCGACCGCGGACATCGTCTACTCCGCTGTCGCCGTAGGTGTCCTCCGTCTCCAAGCTAGGGCACGGAAGATCGAACTGCTCGGCCTCCTCTTCCACTCCGTCTAGCAGTTCTTCGTGTGGTAAATAAAACTTCCTTTTTACGGCCCCTTTGATCCTATAGCTTTATTGTTGGAAATATGCCCTAGATGCAATAATAAATTGGTTATTATTATATTTCCTTGTTCATGATAATCGTTTATTATCCATGCTATAATTGTATTGATAGGAAACTCAGATACATGTGTGGATACATAGACAACACCATGTCCCTAGTAAGCCTCTAGTTGACTAGCTCGTTGATCAATAGATGGTCACAGTTTCCTGACCATGGACATTGGATGTCGTTGATAACGGGATCACATCATTAGGAGAATGATGTGATGGACAAGACCCAATCCTAAGCATAGCACTAGATCGTGTAGTTCGTATGCTAAAGCTTTTCTTATGTCAAGTATCATTTCCTTAGACCATGAGATTGTGCAACTCCCGGATACCGTAGGAGTGCTTTGGGTGTGCCAAACGTCACAACGTAACTGGGTGGCTATAAAGGTACACTACGGGTATCTCCGAAAGTGTCTGTTGGGTTGGCACGAATCGAGACTGGGATTTGTCACTCCGTGTGATGGAGAGGTATCTCTGGGCCCACTCGGTAGGACATCATCATAATGTGCACAATGTGATCAAGGAGTTGACCACGGGATGATGTGTTACGGAACAAGTAAAGAGACTTGCTGGTAACGAGATTGAACAAGGTATCGGGATACCGACGATCGAATCTCGGGCAAGTATCGTACCGATAGACAAAGGGAATTGTATACGGGATTGATTAAGTCCTTGACATCGTGGTTCATCCGATGAGATCATCGTGGAACATGTGGGAGCCAACATGGGTATCCAGATCCCGCTGTTGGTTATTGATCGGAGAATGTCTCGGTCATGTCTGCATGTCTCCCCAACCCGTAGGGTCTACACACTTAAGGTTCGATGACGCTAGGGTTATAAATGAAGTTTGTATGTGGTTACCGAATGTTGTTCGGAGTCCCAGATGAGATCCCGGACGTCACAGGAGTTCCGGAATGGTCCGGAGGTAAAGATTTATATATAGGAAGTCCTATTTCGGCCATCGGGACAAGTTTCGGGGTCATCGGTATTGTACCGGGACCACCGGAAGGGTCCCGGGGGCCCACCGGGTGGGGCCACCTGCCCCGGGGGGCCACATGGGCTGTAGGGGGTGCGCCTTGGCCTATATGGGCCAAGGGCACCAGCCCCAAGAGGCCCATGCGCCAAGAGATGAGGGATAGGAAGAGTCCTAAAGGGGGAAGGCACCTCCGAGGTGCCTTGGGGAGGAGGGACTCCTCCTAGCTGCACCCTTCCTTGGAGGAAGGGCCAAGGCTGCGCCTCCCCCCTCTCCCTTGACCCTATATATATGTGGGGGGTGGGAGGGCAGCCATACCCATGTTCTGGCGCAGCCCTCTCCCTTCTCCCTAGTCCTTCTCCTCTCCCGTGGTGCTTGGCGAAGCTCTGCAGGATTGCCACGCTCCTCCACCACCACCACGCCGTTGTGCTGCTGCTAGATGGAGTCTTCCTCAACCTCTCCCTCTCTCCTTGCTGGATCAAGGCGTGGGAGACATCATCGGGCTGTACATGTGTTGAACGCGGAGGTGCCGTCCGTTCGGCACTAGGATCATCGGTGATTTGGATCACGACGAGTACGACTCCATCAACCCCGTTCACTTGAACGCTTCCGCTTAGCGATCTACAAGGGTATGTAGATGCACTCTCCTTCCCCTCGTTGCTAGTCTCTCCATAGATAGATCTTGGTGACACATAGGAAAATTTTGAATTTCTGCTACGTTCCCCAACAGTGGCATCATGAGCTAGGTCTATTGCGTAGATTCTATGCACGAGTAGAACACAAAGTAGTTGTGGGCGTTGATTTTGTTCAATATGCTTACCGTTACTAGTCCAATCTTGATTCGGCGGCATTGTGGGATGAAGCGGCCCGGACCAACCTTACACGTACGCTTACGTGAGACCGGTTCCACCGACAAACATGCACTAGTTGCATAAGGTGGCTGGCGGGTGTCTGTCTCTCCCACTTTAGTCGGATCGGATTCGATGAAAAGGGTCCTTATGAAGGGTAAATAGCAATTGGCATATCACGTTGTGGTCTTTGCGTAGGTAAGAAACGTTCTTGCTAGAAACCCATAGCAGCCACGTAAAACATGCAAACAACAATTAGAGGACGTCTAACTTGTTTTTGCAGGGTATGCTATGTGATGTGATATGGCCAAAAGGATGTGATGAATGATATATGTGATGTATGAGATTGATCATGTTCTTGTAATAGGAATCACGACTTGCATGTCGATGAATATGACAACCGGCAGGAGCCATAGGAGTTGTCTTTATTTATTTATGACCTGCGTGTCAACATAAACGTCATGTAATTACTTTACTTTATTGCTAACCGTTAGCTGTAGTAGTAGAAGTAATAGTTGACGAGACAACTTCAAGAAGACACGATGATGGAGATCATGATGATGGAGATCATGGTGTCATGCCGGTGACAAGATGATCATGGAGCCCCAAGATGGAGATCAAAGGAGCTATATGATATTGGCCATATCATGTCACTATTATTTGATTGCATGTGATGTTTATCATGTTTATACATCTTATTTGCTTAGAACAATGGTAGTAAATAAGATGATCCCTCTTTAAAATTTCAAGAAAGTGTTCCCCCTAACTGTGCACCGTTGCGACAGTTCGTTGTTTCAAAGCACCACGTGATGATCGGGTGTTAGATCCTAACGTTCACATACAACGGGTGTAAGACAGATTTACACACGCGAAACACTTAGGTTGACTTGATGAGCCTAACATGTGTACATACATGGCCTCGGAACACAGAAGACCGAAAGGTCGAGCATGAGTCGTATAGAAGATACGATCAACATGAAGATGTTCACCGACGTTGACTAGTCTGTCTCACGTGATGATCGGACACGGCCTAGTTGACTCGGATCATGTAATCACTTAGATGACTAGAGGGATGTCTATCTGAGTGGGAGTTCATAAGATGAACTTAATTATCCTGAACATAGTCGAAAGGTCTTCGCAAATTATGTCGTAGCACACGCTTTAGTTCTACTGTTTCGATATGTTCCTAGAGAAAAATTAGTTGAAAGTTGATAGTAGCAATTATGCGGACTAGGTCCGTAAACTGAGGATTGTCCTCATTGCTTCTTAGAAGGCTTATGTCCTTAATGCACCGCTCAGTGTGCTGAACCTCGAACGTTGTCTGTGGATGTTGTGAACATCTGACATACACGTTTTGATAACTACATGATAGTTCAGTTAAACGGTTTAGAGTTGAGGCACCGAAGACGTTTTGAAACGTCGTGAAACATATGAGATGTTTCGAGGGCTGAAATTGGAATTTCAGGCTCGTGCCCACGTCAAGAGGTATAAGACCTCCGACGATTTTCTTAGCCTGCAAACTAAAGGAGAAAAGCTCAATTGTTGAGCTTGTGCTCAGATTGTGTGAGTACAACAATCATTTGAATCGAGTGGGAGTTGATCTTCCAGATGAGATAGTGATGTTTCTCCGAAGTCATTACCACCAAGCTGCTAGAGCTCATGATGAACTATAATATATCAGGGACATATATGATGATCCTTGAGATATTCGCGATGTTTGACACCATAAAAGTAGAAATCAAGAAGGAGCATCAATTGTTGATGGTTGGTAAAACCACTAGTTTCAAGAAGGGCAAGGGCTAGAAGGGATACTTCACGAAACGGCAAATCAGCTGCTGCTCTAGTGAAGAAACCCAAGGTTGAACCCAAACCCGAGACTAAGTGCTTCTGTAATAAGGGGAACAGCCACTGGAGCAGAATTACCCTAGATACTTGGTCGATTAGAAGGCTGGCAAGGTCGATAGAAGTATATTGGATATACATTGTGTTGATGTGTACTTTACTAGTACTCCTAGTAGCACCAGGGTATTAGATACCGGTTCGGTTGCTAAGTGTTAGTAACTCAAAATAAAAGCTACGGAATAAACGGAGACTAGCTAAAGGTGAGCTGACGATATGTGTTGGAAGTGTTTCCAATGTTGATATGATCAAGCATCGCACGCTCCCTCTACCATCGAGATTGGTGCTAAACCTAAATAATTGTTATTTGGTGTTTGCGTTGAGCATAGACAAGATTGGATTATGACTATCGCAATACGGTTATTCATTTAAGGAGAATAATTGTTACTCTGTTTATTTGAATAATACCTTCAATGGTCTTACGCCTAAAATGAATGGTTTATTGAATCTCGATCATAGTGATACACATGTTCATGCCAAAAGATATAAGATAGTAATGATAGTACCACCTACTTGTGGCACTGCCACTTAAGTCATATCGGTATAAAACGCATGAAGAAGCTCCATGTTGATGGATCTTTAGACTCACTCATTTTGAAAAGTTTGAGACATGCGAACCATGTCTATTGGTGTATATGCATAAAGAAACTCCATGAAAATGGACCATTTGGACTCACTTGATTTTGAATCACTTGAGACATGCAAATCATACCACATGGGCAAGATGACTGAAAGCCTCGGTTTCAGTAAAATGGAACCAGAAAGCAACTTGCTGGAAGTAATACATTTTGATGTGTGCAGTCCAATGAGTGCTGAGGCATGTAGTGGATATCGTTATGTTCTTCACAGATGATTTGAGTAGATGTTGAGTATATTTACTTGATGAATCACGAGTCTGAATTATTGAAAGGTTCAAGTAATTTCAGTGTGAAGTTGAAAGATCGTCGTGACAAGAGGATAAAAGATCTATGATATGATCATAGAGATGAATATCTGAATTACGAGTTTGGCACAGAATTAAGACATTGTGGAAATTGTTTCACAACTAATACAGCCTGGAACACCATAGTGTGATGGTGTGTCCGAACATCATAACTACACCCTATTGGATATGATGCATACCATGATGTTTCTTATCGAATTACCACGATAGTTTATGGGTTAGGCATTAGAGACAACCACATTCACTTTAAATAGGGCACCACGTAATTCCGATGATATGACACCGTATGAACTATGGTTTAGAGAAACCTAAGCTGTCATTTCTTAAAAGTTTGGGGCTGCGACGCTTATGTGAAAAAGTTTCAGGCTGATAAGCTCGAACCCAAAGCGGATAAATGCATCTTCATAGGACACCCAAAACAGTCGGGTATACCTCCTGTCTCAGATTCGAAAGCAATAAGGGATTGTTTCTAGAATCAGGTCCTTTCTCGAGGAAAAGTTTATCTCGAAGGAATTGAGTGGGAGGATGGTGGAGACTTGATGAGGTTATTGAACCGTCTCTTCAACTAGTGTGTGGCAGGGCACAGGGAGTTGTTCCTGTGGCACCTACACCAATTGAAGTGGAAGCTTATGATAGTGATCGGGAAACTTTAGATCAAGTCACTACCAAACCTCGTGGGATGACAAGGATGTGTACTACTTCAGAGTGGTACGTAATCCTGTCTTGGAAGTCATGTTGCTAGACAACAATGAACCTACGAGCTATGGAGAAGCGATGGTGGACCCGGATTCTGATAAATGGCTCGAGGCCATATAATCCGAGAGAGGATCCATGTATGAAAACAAAGTGTAGACTTTGGCAGAATAGCTCGATAGTCATAAGGCTGTTGAGTACAGATGGATTTTAAAAGGAAGACGGACAATGATGGTAAATGTCACCATTAAGAAAGCTCGACTTGTCGTTAAGAAGTTTCTCGACAAGTTCAAGGAGTTGACTACGGTGAGACTTTCTCACTCGTAGCGATGCTAAGAGTCTGTTGGAATTATATTAGCAATTACTGCATCATTTATGAAATCTTGCAGATAGGATGTCAAAACTTTGTTTCCTCGACGATTTTTGAGGAAAGGTTGTATGTGATACAACCGAAAGGTTTTGTCAATCCTGAAAGATGCTAATAAGTATGCAAAGCCCCAACAATCCTTCTAAGGACTGGAGTAAGCATCTCGGAGTTGGAATGTATGCTTTGATGAGATGATCAAAGATTTTGGTGTATACAAAGTTTACGAGAAACTTGTATTTCCAAAGAAGTGAGTGGAAGCACTATAGAATTTCTGATGAGTATATGTTGTTGACATATTGTTGATCAGAAATGACGTAGAATTTCTGGAAAGCATATAGGGTTATTTGAAAAGTGTTTTTCAATGGAAAGCCTGGATTAAGCTACTTGAACATTGAGCATCAAGATCTATAAGGATAGATCAAAACGCTTAATGGTACTTTCAAATGAGCACATACCTTGACATGATCTTGAAGGTGTTCAAGATGGATCAGTCAAAGAAGGAGTTCTTGCCTGAGTTGTAAGGCATGAAGTTAAGACTTAAAGCTCGACCACGGCAGAATAGAGAGAAAGGACGAAGGTCGTCCCCTATGCTTAAGACATATGCTCTACAGTATGCTATGCTGTGTACCGCACCTGAAGTGTGCCTTGCCATGAGTCAGTCAAGGGGTACAAGAGTGATCCAAGAATGGATCACAGGACAGCGGTCAAAGTTATCCTTAGTAACTAGTGTACTAAGGAATTTTCTCGATTATGGAGGTGGTAAAAGAGTTCATCGTAAAGGGTTACGCCGATGCAAATTTTGACACTAATCCAGATTATTCTGAGTAGTAAACTGGATTCGTATAGCAGAACAGTTTTTTGGAATAGCTCCAAATAGAACGTGGTAGCTGCATCTAGGAGATGACATAGAGATTTGTAAAGCACACATGCATCTGAAAGGTTCAGACCCGTTGACTATAACCTCTCTCACAAGCAACATGATCAAACCTAGAACTCATTGAGTGTTAATCACATAGTGATGTGAACTAGACTACTGACTCTAGTAAACTCTTTGGGTGTTAGTCTCATGGGGATGTGACCTTGAGTGTTAATCACATATCGATGTGAACTAGATTATTGACTCTAGTGCAAGTGGGAGACTGTTGGAAATATGCCCTAGAGGCAATAATAAATTGGTTATTATTATATTTCCTTGTTCATGATAGTCGTTTATTATCCATGCTATAATTGTATTGATAGGAAACTCAGATACATGTGTGGATACATAGACAACACCATGTCCCTAGTAAGCCTCTAGTTGACTAGCTCGTTGATCAATAGATGGTCACGGTTTCCTGACCATGGACATTGGATGTCGTTGATAACGGGATCACATCATTAGGAGAATGATGTGATCGACAAAACCCAATCCTAAGCATAGCACTAGATCGTGTAGTTCGTATGCTAAAGCTTTTCTTATGTCAAGTATCATTTCCTTAGACCATGAGATTGTGCAACTCCCGGATATCGTAGGAGTGCTTTGGGTGTGCCAAACGTCACAACGTAACTGGGTGGCTATAAAGGTACACTACGGGTATCTCCGAAAGTGTCTGTTGGGTTGGCACGAATCGAGACTGGGATTTGTCACTTCGTGTGATGGAGAGGTATCTCTGGGCCCACTCGGTAGGACATCATCATAATGTGCACAATGTGATCAAGGAGTTGACCACGGGATGATGTGTTACGGAACGAGTAAAGAGACTTGCCGGTAACGAGATTGAACAAGGTATCGGGATACCGATGATCGAATCTCGGGCAAGTATCGTACCGATAGACAAAGGGAATTGTATACGGGATTGATTAAGTCCTTGACATCGTGGTTCATCCGATGAGATCATCGTGGAACATGTGGGAGCCAACATGGGTATCCATATCCCGTTGTTGGTTATTGACCGGAGAATGTCTCGGTCATGTCTGCATGTCTCCCCAACCCGTAGGGTCTACACACTTAAGGTTCGATGACACTAGGGTTATAAAGGAAGTTTGTATGTGGTTACCGAATGTTGTTCGGAGTCCCAGATGAGATCCCGGACGTCACGAGGAGTTCCGGAATGGTCCGAAGGTAAAGATTTATATATAGGAAGTCCTATTTCGGCCATCGGGACAAGTTTCGGGGTCATCGGTATTGTACCGGGACAACCGGAAGGGTCCCGGGGGCCCATCGGGTAGGGCCACCTGCCCCGGGGGGGCACATGGGCTGTAGGGGGTGCGCCTTGGCCTATATGGGCCAAGGGCACCAGCCCCAAGAGGCCCATGCGCCAAGAGATGAGGGATAGGAAGAGTCCTAAAGGGGGAAGGCACCTCCGAGGTGCCTTGGGGAGGAGGGACTCCTCCTAGCCGCACCCTTCCTTGGAGGAAGGGCCAAGGCTGTGCTTCCCCCTCTCCCTTGCCCCTATATATATGTGGGGGGTGGGAGGGCAGCCATACCCATGTTCTGGCGCAGCCCTCTCCCTTCTCCCTAGTCCTTCTCCTCTCCCGTGGTGCTTGGCGAAGCTCTGCAGGATTGCCACGCTCCTCCACCACCACCACGCCGTTGTGCTGCTGCTGGATGGAGTCTTCCTCAACCTCTCCCTCTCTCCTTGCTGGATCAAGGCGTGGGAGACATCATCGGGCTGTACGTGTGTTGAACGCGGATGTGCCGTCCGTTCGGCACTAGGATCATCGGTGATTTGGATCACGACGAATACGACTCCATCAACCCCGTTCACTTGAACGCTTCCGCTTAGCGATCTACAAGGGTATGTAGATGCACTCTCCTTCCCCTCGTTGCTAGTCTCTCCATAGATAGATCTTGGTGACACGTAGGAAAATTTTGAATTTCTGCTACGTTCCCCAACATTTATCACTTTCTACCGCAAGCAGTTTCTATTCACACAAGTTGGATCTCTTTCATACTGCATCTCATTACATGCCTAGTATATTCACTTATGCTTCACAAAGTAGTAGATTCCTCACTTGTACTGATCTGTGGAGTTGTACAAATCTGGAACCAACTCCTTATCTATGAGTGAATGTCTTTGCACGATGAGGTCAATGTCTTCTAAATTGATTTATCTTCAAAATCTTCTGAGAATGCATATGACCTCTTCCCCTTCCCTCGCACCTTAATGCTGTCATAGGTACATGTCCGTGGGAGAATCCCTTGGTTCTCATAGTCTGCATTCATTTGCAGAATTCTTACAGTATCACATAAATTCTCCCGAAGCCAGTTCCTGTCTGTCCAGCATGCGAAAGCCTTTGAAACCTTTGAACGTATTGAAGCCTTTCAGTTTAAAGTTCATGGCTTCAGAGAAATCAGCAAGGAAGGGTAGCAGAAAGCGTCGTGGAGAAACATCAAGAGATCTACCGGATGCCCTCTCAGAGCTGTACAAGACAGATCCTGAAGAGGATTACAATCAGCGCAAGACGCGAATCCAATGGATTCGACGCTATTGGGCAGAAAAGTGGTTCAAGTACAGATTTGTGACCAAGGAATATGCTGAAAAGAATGCCATCAAGCGACCATGGGTAGACATCCTCTACAAAAATCTTCAACCCAGGACCAGAGATGAAGCCATTGAACAAGGCTTCTATCCTTGCATGGTCCGTGGACCACAGCCTGCGGATGCTGATCCGTCGTCCCTGCTATGGTGTCGTGAAGACATTCTGTTCAAGCGCAACTTTTAGTTTGCCCAGAACTCAGCAAAGCAGAACAAGAAGACATTGGGACTAGACTTCAACCCTGGTCCTTCTGCTCCAAGGGCTGACGGCAGACGAGATGCAGAACCCAATGTCATCTCTCCTTTCTACAACCTTAAAGGTCTCATCACCCATATCTTGGTTCAAGGGACAACCGTGAATGAGCCTGTAGATGACGCTGAATCAGATGAAGCGCCTGCAGCACCGAAGCCAAAGAAGCTGAAGCAACCAAAAGCTTCAAAGCCAGCCTCTGCACCAAAAATCTCACGGGCGAAGCCACTGGCAACTGCACCTCCTGAAGACAGTGTGCAGTCTGAAGATTTGTCACGCATCTCCAAGCCCCAAAAGGTCAAGATGCCTCTGCCACACACCGGCCAAGAACTGACGGCTGCTGCCATTCTACGCAATGATGCCATTGATCTGTCAAGTGATGAAGATCTTGCAGATGACGCTCTTGAGCAACTCATCAAGAGCAAAGAAGAAGCAGAAATCTTCAATGATCTGCCTCTCTTTGATGTAACAATCATCCACAACTTCATTGATGAGTGGTTTGACACGCCAAACATCAGCTTCGAAGATCTGCAACTACCCATTGGCCTCAGTGTCGCCTTCCATGGCGCCATTGCTTCAGAGTTAGCTATCGCCCAACGCATTGTTGAACTGAAGCAGAAGATTGACTTTGAGAAATCTCAGTTCAAGAAGCATATGGCCAAGCTCAGCATGCAAGAAATGAAGAACTTCAAGGTTATGCTACACGAGCTCAAGGAAGCCTTTCTCAAGAAACGTGCAGAAGCTCAGGGTTCTCGTGAGCGCATGAAGGTCCTGGCTGACAGGTGTGTGCAAGCCTACAATGAGGCTGAGAAGCGCAAGGCCCTTGGGCGTCCTGGCATAGACCCCAGGATGGCTGCCAAGAAGAAGAAGAAGCCTGCTATGGCTGAACCCGACGCACCACGACAGGAAGCAGTTCCTATTGTCTTCCCAACTAGGATGACTGGCTCGAAGCCAAAAGCCAGGTCTACTGCTTCAGAACTGAAGAAGACGAGGACTGCTGAGGCTAAAGCAAGGAAGAGGAAACATCATGAAGCCTCTGCTACTGCCCCCTCCAAAAAGAAGAGAAAGACCAAGAAGGAATGGGCTGCTCCCACAGAGCCCTTGATTGTTGAACCCATCTCCATGATTCACCCTGAAGCTGAACCTCAAGAGCGCCAACTAACTGTCCATGAGGCTGCTTTCACAGGGGCTCATGAAGCTGAAGACATTCCAGCAGCTGATCCCATCGCTGCTGAAGACATTGGTCACCATTATAAGTGCATCTAGTGCCACCCCTAGTTGGTTTTGGAGTATTGACGACAAACCTAGTTGAGGGACTAATGTGTTTGTGAGAATTGCAGGATAACACAGGTAGAAGTCCCTCATTGATTCGGTTTAGGTACCAGAGATGACCCCTAAAAATGTACGAAGACATTGAAGACAATGGTGGTTCATGAAGACATTCAGGTCGAAGACAATGACATACGAAGACTCCCCATGAAGCCTATGGAACTCGAAGACTCCTTCGTAGTTTTACTTTATTCATGTTATGTCATAGGAACCACCGTACTGTTAAGTGGGGTCCAAGAGAACCAGTCAGGATGACTGAAGTGATGCCTAATTCAAATCCTATGTCTTCGAGTGAAGACAATGAGAGAAAATCTTGTCCAGAGTCAGACAAGTCAGCTTTACTTGCAGCCCAAGTAAAGTTGCCGTGAGAGTTCGAAATCTGACCGTTAGTACACGTGTCAGTTCCTTAGTGACCCAGGGTCATTTCGGACAAATCAGGTCAGGGTTGCCAAGCAGCTATAAATAGTCCACCCCTACAACCATAAATGCTTGGCTGCTCAGATTTTAGTGCACGGCTTTTGTCGTTTGAGAGCAACCCACCTCGAAGCCTTTGAGAAAATCCTTAGTGAGGAGAAAAGCCCTAACCACCCAGAGCCAGAGTAATTGGGCATCACTTAAGTCTTCTTGTCTGAGTGATCTGAAGACTTATTACACTTGAGGACTGTGCATCCTCCAGACGGTTAGGCATCGCGTTCTGAGCATCCAAGAGGAATTGTGGATTGCCGGTGAACGAAGTCTGTGAAGGTTTGGGAGTCTACCTTGAAGACTTACCAGAGTGATTGGGCGGGGTCTGTGTGACCTTAGCTCAAGGAGAAAACGGTGAGGACTGGGTGTCCTGAGCTGCGTGTTCAGGACTGGGTGTCCGGGACTGTGTGTCCTTTGGTTTAAATACCTAGCCGCTCCAACCAGACGTACAGTTGTCACAGCAACTGGAACTGGTCCAACATATCATTGTCTTCAACGTGTCACTGGTTTCATCTTCACCTCTCTTTACTTACCAGTACACATTGTGAAGCTATTGCATGCTTGCTTTATCTTCTGTCTTCACAACTTGACTGTATGATCTGTTTGGCTTCATAACTTCTTCCAACCTGATCCTCATTACACCGAAGCTATTTGTCTCTGTGCTTTCACTATATTGTATACTTGACTATGGCTTGCGTTGTGTAATCTACCTTCCGCTGCACAGTGATAGGCTTGTTCACTCTGTTTGTCTTCATAACATCCACGTTTTGAAGACTTTCATAAAAATCGCCTATTCACCCCCCTCTAGTCGATATAACGCACTTTCAATTGGTATCAGAGCAAGGTGCTCCCTTGTTCTGTGTGATTCGGTTTAACCACCTGGAGTTTTAGCTATGTCGACTGCAGGGATAATTAAAGTCTCCGTTGCGTGCCCCGTCTTCGATGGAACTGAATATCCCTACTGGAAGAATAAGATGCGCATGCATCTTGAAGCCATTGACGTCGACCTATGGTATGTCGTCGAAAACGGCGTTCCCAAGGCTGGAGAAGGTGTCACTGCGGCTGATGTCAAGAAGTTCACTCAACTGGACTCCACTGCCAAGAATATTATCTGTGGTCATCTGACCAAGGGACACTATGGCCGTGTGAGTGCCTTGAAGACATCCAAGCTGGTCTGGGACTGGCTCTCAAAGGTCAATGAAGGCATCTCAACCCAGAGAGATCAGAGAATCAGTGTTCTTCGCAATCTCTTCAACCGCTTCAAGCGAAATGACAATGAGAATGTCCAGCACACATTTGACCGGCTCACTGACATCACAAATGAGCTTCAAGCCCTCGGCGCCACTGAGATCACCAAACATGAAATTGTCAAGATGCTGCTAAGATCACTTGACAGTTCATTTGACATCCTAGCCCTGATGATTCAAGAACGTCCAGACTTCAAGACACTCGATCCGTCTGACATACTTGAGAGGCTCAACACACATGAGTTTCAGCTTTCTGAGAAAAGAGATATCTACGGTCCAAACTATGGGCGAACTCGTGCCTTGAAGGCAAAAGCTGTGTCATCATCTGAAGAAGAATCTGACAGCAGTTCTGATGATCCTGAAGACATTGGAAGGGAACTTGCAATGCTAGTGAAGAAGTTCCAAAAATTCACCAGGAAGAAAGGCTTCAGAAAGTCTTCACGATCAAGCTCAAGGAATGATGAAGCCTCTGCGCATGACTACAAGAGGAAAACTTGTCACAAGTGCAAGAAAACTGGACACTTCATCTCTGAGTGCCCACAGTGGGACAATGAGAACAGAAAGAAGAAGAAGAGCAAGGAATATGACTCTGACGATAAGAAGACGAAGAAACACTCAAAGTCTTCGTCCAAGTCTTTCTCAAAGTCTTCATCACACAAGAAGAGTTCATCTGGCAAGGCTCGTGCGTTTGTTGGCAAGGAAATGGATTCAGAGGAGGAGTCCGCTTCTGAGGAGGCAGAGGTGGAGTCTGAGGAGGAGTCTGATTCAGGCATTGCGAGTTTGGCTACAGCCTATGTCGCCAAGTCCATCTTCAACACTGAAGACAATGACTCCATCACCATCACCGATGCAAATGACAAGGACGACTCTACTCCTACCTACTGCTTCATGGCACGTGGTGCCAAGGTAAACACACGCACTACTCACTATCAAACATCTAGTGACGATGACTCTGATTGTGATTCAAAACCCAGTTACAAAACACTTGCTAAAATTGCAACTGAACAACAAAAGGCCATGGAACATATTCAAAAACTGTTAGACAGAAGCGATGATCTGTTGGGTGCTGAAATGACTCGTTCTGAATCCTTAATTGAAGACATAAAAAATCTTCATGTTAAGTATCAGGAACTCGAAGATCGTCTTGAGACTCTCTCAACTACTCATGAAAAGCTTTCCTATGATTATCTTCAAAAGAAGCAAGATCTTGAGAAGTTGAGAGCGGATCATGAAGATCTTCAAAAGGAAAACGAGTCACTTCGAGCCGAACAGATCAGTTCTGCTCAGGAAGGATTTGAACCACCATGCCTTAAATGCATTGAGCGTGATAATGCTATTTCTGTTGCTGAATGTTCCACTGCTACTGTTGTTGCAATATCTTCAACTGTTGAAGTGGTAACTAACCCCTCTGCTGAGGATACCACTGCTATTGCTGATGAAAATGCTAGGTTGAAGACATTGCTTGAAACAGGGATGTACAAAAGTCTCAAAGGACATCAGACATTATGTGATGTCCTCAAGAAGCAGATTCTGAACCGAAACCCTAGGAAAGAGGGTGTAGGGTTCGTGAGGAAAATTAATGCAGATGGCTCTTACTGGAAACCTGAGCAGTACCCCAAAACCACATGGGTTGCTGCAAAGGAATCCTCAGCAGATCCATCCAATTTATCTGGCTTCACTTGTGCTAATCCAATTATCATTGATGAATCCTTTGATGCAAACTATAAACTGTTTAGGAATCAGAATGGTGAAGTATTTGCCAGGTACATTGGTACTAACTGCAGGAATGGACCGCCTATGAAGAAGATCTGGGTTCCAAAAACGTGTCTTGAGAATCTTCCTGTGAATGTCCTCATGACACCTCACATGAAGAAGACAAACCTCAGACCAAAGGATTCATATGGTCCAAAGGCTTCATACAGGCAGAGGACTCATCTGAGTCGCACTAACGCAAATGTTTTGCAGGGAAACCATGCTCAGGCATATGAGAGCGGTTCTTCAAACCGTCATTCTCATATGACCAAAAACTATTCTGCCTATTCTTATGAGTACTATTGCCCACCTGCTAGACTGTTTGCTAGGGCTCCAAAGCCAAAATTCTCAGATGCTGCACTTAGACTTATTGCTTCTAAGCCACCCTTGAAGATGTGGGTGGTTAAGAAAGCTTAACTCTCTTTTGCAGGGAAAGGTCTCCAGCACAAAACCAAAATCTTCTGATGCTATTGTTGGGGACCTCAAAAATCTTGTGGGGCGCAAGAACAAATGCCCGAATGGCATCACTATGTATTTCGTACCTGAATCGCATGCTACTCTTCCTACTTGTCCTAACCTGGATCTAAGTTTTCATAATCCACTGGTTCGTCAAATGTTTTTGCTTCACAACACTCTTCGTGAAGCCTATCCCCCTAACTGCACTGTAGGGTACGACACCAGTGACTTCAGAGTCTTCAGAATGGATTATTGACAGTGGGTGTACAAATCACATGACTGGCAAAAGAAGTCTCTTTATGGACTCAACCTTACGTCCATCTGACAAGAGCCACATCACATTCGCTGACACTGGTAAAAGTAAGGTACTGGGTCTAGGCAGAGTTGCAATCTCAAAGGATCAACACATGGATAAAGTCATGTTTGTTGAATCCCTTGGCTTCAACTTAATGTCTGTCTCAATGCTTTGCGATTTAAACATGATTGTAATCTTTGGAAAATATCGTTGTCTGGTACTAATGGAATCTGACAAGTCCCTAGTGTTTGAAGGGTATCGAAAAGATGATTTGTACGTGGTAGATTTCTTAGCAGGGCCACAGCTTGCAGTTTGTCTTCTCGCAAAGGCTTCAGAATGCTGGCTTTGGCATCGAAGACTTGGGCATGCTGGCATGAGGAACCTCCACACCCTTGCGAAGAAGAAGCATGTCATAGGCATCGAGGGCGTCAAGTTCAAGAAAGATCACTTATGCGGTGCCTGTGAAGCTGGGAAGATGACAAGGGCAAAACATCCTTCGAAGACAATCATGACCACTACTCAACCCTTCGAACTGCTTCACATGGATCTCTTCGGTCCCACTCACTACTCAACTTTCTCCACTACTGCTTGCCTCTATGGCTTCGTCATTGTTGATGATTACTCTAGATATACTTGGGTGCACATAATCCTTTACAAGACTGAAGTACAGGATGTCTTCAGACACTTCGCAAATCGGGCAATGAACATTTATGGCGCCAAGATAAAGCACATTAGAAGTGACAATGGCACAGAATTCAAGAACACCGGCCTTGACACATATCTTGATACATTGGGCATCACTCATGAATTCTCAGCTCCATACACGCCACAACAGAATGGCATCGTCGAACGCAAGAACAGAACACTCATTGAGATGGCCAGAACAATGTTAGATGAGTACAAGACACCAAGAAAATTCTGGACTGAAGCCATTGACACTGCATGCCATACTATCAACCGTGTATATCTTCACAAGCTGCTGAACAAGACATCTTATGAACTTCTGACCGGCAAGAAGCCAAATGTAAGTTACTTCAGAGTATTTGGATCAAGATGCTGGATCAAGGACCCTCACCACACCTCAAAATTTGGTCCAAAAGCACATGAGGGCTTCATGCTTGGATATGGAAAGGATTCGCACTCCTACAGAGTCTTCAATCTCTTTCACTACAAAGTGGTTGAAACAGTGGATGTGCGGTTCGATGAGACCAATGGGTCACAAAGAGAGCAACTACCAGATGTGCTAGATGAAGTTCCCACCAGTGAATCAATCAAGCTAATGGGAACTGGAGAAATTATACCTTCTGAAGCTCGTCCTGATGAAGAACTTATCATCTCAGCACCTGATCCACATGAAGACAATGCTCAGCCTGAAGACATTCCTCCCCATGACAATGTAAATCAGCAAGAGCAAAGTCTTCGACCCCTACATCCTCGTGTTGCCAATGAAGTGCAGATTGACAGAATAATTGATAGCATCAATGCACCTGGTCCACTAACTCATTCAAGGGCAACTCAACTGGCAAACTTTTGTGGACACTTCGCATTCGTTTCAATCACAGAACCCAAGAAAATTGATGAAGCCTTTATGGAACCTGAATGGATTCAAGCTATGCAAGAAGAGCTTCAACAATTTGAGATGAACAATGTATGGGAGTTGGTTAAGCGTCCTGATCCACGGAAGCATAACATAATAGGCACCAAATGGATATACCGCAACAAGCAAGATGAGCATGGTCAAGTCGTCAGAAACAAGGCTCGTCTCATTGCTCAAGGATATACTCAAGTGGAAGGCATTGACTTCGATGAAACATTTGCTCCTATGGCCAGACTTGAAGCCATCCGTATACTGCTGGCCTATGTAAATCATCACAACATAATCCTGTATCAAATGGATGTAAAAAGTGCCTTCCTCAATGGAAAAATTGAAGAAGAAGTGTATGTTGCACAACCACCTGGGTTTGAAGATCCAAAACATCCTGACATGGTGTACAAGCTCAAAAAGGCACTATATGGCCTCAAACAAGCCCCTCGGGCCTGGTATGATACACTCAAATACTTCCTGAAGAGCAAAGGCTTCATACCTGGTTCCCTGGATCCCACTCTCTTCACAAAGACATATGATGGTGAACTGTTCGTGTGCCAAATATACGTGGATGACATTATCTTCGGCTGCACCAATCAGAAGTACTGTGAGGAGTTCGGATATATGATGCAAGAACAATATCAGATGCCTATGATGGGGGAGCTGAAATTCTTCCTCGGTCTTCAGATACGGCAACAATGCAATGGCATCTTTATATCTCAAGAGAAATATCTCAAAGACTGCCTGAAGAAGTTCGGTATGCAAGACTGCAAAGGCTTCACAACACCAATGCTAGCCAAACATCATCTGGGTCCTGACGACAATGGTAAAGAGTTCGATCAAAAGGTATACCGCTCCATGATTGGTTCTTTGCTTTATTTATGTGCATCTAGGCCAGATATTATGCTTAGTGTTTGCATGTGTGCTCGGTTTCAAGCGGCACCAAAGGAGTCGCATCATTTAGCTGTGAAGCGAATTCTTCGATATTTGGCTCACACCCCAACTCTAGGGTTATGGTATCCAAAGGGCTCAGAGTTTGATCTGGTTGGATTTTCGGACGCTGATTACGCTGGTGACAAGGTTGATCGGAAGTCCACATCAGGCAGATGTCACTTTCTGGGCCGATCACTTGTCTGTTGGTCTTCAAAGAAGCAGAACTGTGTATCTCTCTCCACTGCTGAATCTGAATACATTGCTGCTGGATCCTGCTGCGCTCAGCTTCTATGGATGAAGCAAACCCTCAAGGATTATGGCATTCATATGAAGCAAGTGCCACTTTACTGCGACAACGAAAGCGCCATCAAGATCGCCAACAACCCAGTTCAGCACTCGAAGACAAAGCACATTGAAATTCGTCATCATTTTCTCAAAGATCATGTTGCAAAGGAAGACATTGATATCATACACGTCAACACTGAAGAGCAATTGGCAGATATCTTCACCAAGCCCTTGGATGAGAAGAGATTTTGCAAGTTACGGTGTGAGCTAAATATCTTGGAATCCTCAAATGTCCTGTGATCAGGCACACATCCTAACACTTATGCATGATGATGACTTAGACGTGCAACACACAAAGTAACGTATATCTTCAATCAATGAAAACATACACTCTAAGTGTGAATACGTTAACGTGGAATTTGACCTCGGAGCACCACGATAATTGTGCGCCGTGTCTGGGTCCAATACTTCCTATACGGTGGGTAGCGCCACCACCAAATTTTTCTGCTTGAAGTGTTCCACTCATGGCATTACATTTGCTATGTCTTCACATTTGGTTTGGCTTCAATCTCAACATGTCTTCATGATTATCTTCACTATGTTGATTATATATGTACTGGTGTTCTGTCCTCTACAGCATTCACTTATAGCTATGTCTTCTTGTTTGAATCTTTTGAACTAAGTGAATGTGATCGGACCCTAACCTCTCCATGCTTCCTACCTCAAACTCTATCTCTCCAAGTCATATGCACTCTATTGAAACTGTCGAATGTCTTCACTGCATCCTTGTCAGAAGAAGACACAGAGACAAACTTTAAAACAGCTTTCAATGTTTTTCCATCAACTAGAATTCCGGAGAAGTAGGAACGACTCCCGACAAACTAGGCGTGCGTGGGGTGAAACTGCCCCCACAATTCCGCATGCTGGCCACGTACTGATCAGATGCGAATCGCCAGGGGCACCTGAGTAATAGCGCAGTGCCACCCATATCTCTATAAATACACGTTTCACTGCGGTCATTATCTCTTCTTCCACCCTCGCACAAACCCTAGCGCCACCGCTAACTCTCAATGACGCCGGCGACGAAGTGCTTCACTGCCGCGACCTCTCCGACGCCGTTCTCACGCCGACAGCGGACATCAGTCTCTCCGCCGTCGCCCTAGGTGTCTTCCGTCGCCAAGTTAGGGCACGGAGGATCGAACTGCTCGGCCTCAACTCTCACCTCGTCTAGCAGTTCCAAGTCCGGTAAATAACAAGTATTTTTACAGCCTCTTTTGATCCTATAGCTCCATCACTTTCTGCCAAAAGAGGTTTCCATTCACACAAGTTTCATTCCTCTCATCTGTATCTCATAACTTGCCTAGTATATTCACTTGTTCTTCATGAAGTAGTTAGATTCCTCACTTGTACTGATCTATGGGTTCGTACAAATCTGGAACCAACTTCTTTTCTATAAAGTGAATGTCTTCGCATGATGAGGTCAATATCTACTAAACTGATTTATCTTCAAAAACTTCTGAGAATGCATATGACCTCTTCCCCTTCCCTCGCACCTTAATGCTGTCACAGGTACATGTCCGTGGGAGAATCTTTTGGTTCTCGTAGTATGCATTCATTTGCAGAGTTCCTACAGCGTCACATCAATTCACCCGAAGCAAGTTCCTGTTGGTCAAGCAAAAGGAAGCCTTTGAAGACTTTGAATCTCTTGAAGCCTTCCAAGTTAAGCTTCATGGCAACAGAACAACAATCAAGGAAGGGAGGCAGACAGAGACGTGGTGACACATCTAAAGATCTGCCTGAAGATTTGGCAGAAATGTACCAAACTGATCCTGAAGAGAGCTATGGTCAGCGAAAGACACGAATCCAATGGATTCGAAGATATTGGGCAGAGCAGTGGTTCCATTACCGCTTCATCACCAAGGAATATGCAGAGAAGTACGCTCTCACAAGGCCATGGGGAGATGTCTTGTACAAAAATCTCGTACCCCGAACCAGAGACGAAGCCATTGCTCAAGGCTTCTTTCCATGCATGGTCAGGGGACCACAGCCAGCTGACGCACATCCGTCATCCCTTCTCCGGTGTCGCGATGACAATCTGTTCAAGCGCAACTTCCAATTTGCTCAGAACTCTGCGAAGCAAAACAAGAAGGAGTTTGGGTTGGACTTCAACCCTGGTCCCTCCAAACCAAGGGCAGATGGCACACGCGACGCTAATCCCAATGTCATCGGGCCGTTTGCCAATCTCGAAGGCCTCATCACTCGCATTCTAGTCCAAGGGACTGCAGTGAACGACCCTCCAGCAGACACTGAGTCTGATGACGCTCCTGCTGCCCCGGAGCCGAAGTAGATGAAGAAGAAGCCAAAAGCTTCCAAGTCAGCCGCTTCTCCCAAGATCTCCAGAGCGAAGCCATTGGCCACTGCACCACCTGAAGCGAGTGTGCAGTCTGAAGACTTATCACGAGTCTCCAAGCCTCAAGAAGCCAAAAAGCCACAGCCACACACTAGCAAAGAGCTCACTGCCGCTGCCGTTCTTCGCTGCGAGGCCATTGATCTGTCTAGTGACGACGATCTTGCCGATGACGCTCTTGAGCAGCTAATCAAGAGCAAGGAGGAGGCTGAAATCTTCAACAATCTGCCTCTGTTTGATGCAGCAATCATCCACAACTTCATTGATGAGTGGTTTGATACACCCAACATCAGCTTTGATGATCTGCAGCTGCCCATTGGCCTCAGCGTAGCCTTCCAAGGAGCTATTGCTTCAGAACTCGCAATTGCGCAGCGCATAGTGGAACTGAAGCAGAAGATAGATTTTGAAAAGGCTCAGTTCAAGCAGAACATGGCCACACTCAGCGTCCAAGAAGTCAAAGACTTCAAAGTCATGCTGCACGAGTTGAAAGAAAACTTTATGCAGAAACGTGTAGAGGCTCAGGGTTCACGCGAGCGCATGAAGAATTTGGCTGATCTCTGTGTGCAGGCCTACAATGAGGCCGAGAAGCGAAAGGCACTTGGGCGTCCCGGCATCGACCCCAGGATGGCCGCTAAGAAAAAAAAGACGCCCACTGTGGCTGAAGAAGAGGCCCCACGCCAAGAAGCTGTTCCGATTGTCTTCCCCACCGCCAAGCCTAGCTCGAAGCCAAAGCACCGCTCAACTGCTTCAGAGCTTAAGAAGACAAGGATAGCCGAAGCTAAAGCAAGGAAGAGGAAACACCCTGAAGCCTCTCCTTCAGACCCCACCATCAAGAAGCGCAAGACCAAGAAGTCTCGGGCTGCTCCCACAGAGCCCTTGATAGTCGAACCCCTTTCCGTTCACTTTCCTCATGAAGATCGTCAACTAACCGTGCATGAGCCTGCTCTCACAGAGGCTCCGCATGCAGAAGACATTCCAGCAGCCGACCCCAACGCTGCTGAAGACATTGGTCTCCAAGACAATGTGCAAGGTGATGCAGTTCTTCCTCAGCTCGAAACGAGTGAAATGATCAGCATTGGTCGTCCTTTGACGCCAATCACACAAGATGCATCGTGGGCAGATCGCCCGTAGGAGGAAGAGGACGAGCCCCAGCCCACTGCAACTCCACAGGCGTCGCCTGCATTCCGTAGGCTTCGCAAAGGGCCAAGGGCTCAGACTGCTGACGACATTCCGGCTGCATCAGCCGAAGAACATGAAGAAGAGCACGAAGAACCTCAAGCTCCATCTTCCCCACACCAACAAGAAGAAGTTCTCAAGGAGGCTGACACCACTGCGGCTGCCACACCCAATACTGAAGCATTTGTGGAGCCCAACCAACCAACAGCTTCACGAGATACTGAAGCTACTGCCTCTGACCCTTCTGTGCCTGAGTCTGCTGCCGGTCCACAGTTCAACTATCATGTTGCGCACAGGCCCCAGGTACAGAAGCCAATCCCACGACTGCCAAGGTTCCCAGGTCCTGCCACCGCTCCTGGCTCCTTCAATGTCAATAGCTTCAGGGCAGATAACACCTTCTTCAACCGCTCCAAGAACCCTTACTCAAGGGAAAAGATTGTGTCAGATAGGTTCTGGAGCTACCCACAGCGCAGCTACTACTCTTGCGTCCTCTACAACCAAGGCCGTATCTTTCCACATCAGCGCCTTGAAGTTGAAGCTTTTGTTGGTCTGCCTGGTCTGGAAGAAGCCCTGGACTGCTTCAAGCAAGTTGGCCTGCTGCCGTTTGTCACGGATGAAGAGCACTGGAACGAAGATCTTCTGCTCCAGTTCTATGCCACATTGCACATCAAGGGCTACAACAGAGATCCGAAGACTTGGGTCCTGGAGTGGATGACCGGCAACGTCCATCATGAAGCCAATGCATTTGATATCATTGAGCTCACCGGCCTACCCACTCCAGGCGAACTCTTCGAAGAAGGCTGCCAACTCCATGCTGAAGCAGTTGAGAGCATATTTCAGCGACCTGAGCCAAATATGAGTCAGATGCTCTCAATGATGAAGCCATTGCCTTTTGACGCACCTTACCCGATGGAGTTCTTCGTTGAAGACTTAGAGTACCTGCCTAGAACTATCTATCACATCATCAGGCGGACTCTATGGCCCATTAAGGGGCACTCTCGATATGCCAAGGTTGAAGGTGCCATGAAGACTCTCATCTTCTGCATCCTGCACGGCAAATGCTTCAATGCCCAGGATCTCTTCATACGTCAACTTGCAGCGTCTGGCTCAGATCTCTTTGGTCTGAAGATTTATGCTCCATGGGTTATGAGGCTCATCAAGCTCCACTCTGCCATATCCTATCAACCCTCGGCCCGCAACCACAGAATCTTCTTACCTGATGTGGACACTTCTGCTGAAGCGATTTATCCTGAGCCTGCCAAGCAGCCATTAAGTCTTCAGAATGCAGAACACCAAAGCTTCACTCAGCATGATGAAGGTGTTGAAGCCATTTCCAGAGTCTATCCAATGGCTGGCACCACACGTGCCCCTGCATCCACTGAAGCCACTGACAGCACAGCTGCACAGAGACCCAAGAAACGCGCTCGTACACTCATTGACCGTGAACTTCTTGTGGCTCTGCATCAAAAGCAAGATAGGCATCACGACTGGCTCAAGAGGCAGATGCGCAGTATCATGCAAGACGTCAATCGCATCAGGAATCTGGCTACCAAAAATGCCTTTGTCGCACATGAAACCTGTCGACGCACTTGGAAAGGCCTCACAATGATGTGCACTGAAGCCGAACTGCAAGAGGATGGCTTCAAAGAGAGATTCAAGTTTGACTCCACACCCCCCAGAAGAGCTGTGTTGCGTGGGACTCCGTCGCTTGAAGAATTTGAGTTCTCTTCCTCTGCTGCCACAGTGACGGGAAAAATCATTGAGGAAGAAGACGATGCTACATCACCACCACCTTCTTCAGCGCGCGTCGTCACTGCACCAAGCTCGCCAGCTCCACCAAACGCCTCCACCGACCCTGCTGCGCCTGGGAACGCATAGAAAACTCTATGTCTTCAAACCTTTTTGGTCATCACTGACAAAAGGGGGAGAAGCATATGATGTTTATAGTCTTCAAGCGGGTCAATAATAAGGGCGGGTGCTTTATTATATTTTGCTTCGTGCTTACAACTCTCGTTTTGCTACATTTGGTTCTTTGAGTTGTAACACTTAAACTTGATGGTCGTCTGCTACAATGTTTGCCACTGTGTTTTTGCGAAGATAAATTCCGCATGTACGACGATAATTTCCACACTTATATCATTTTGCAGACGTCCATTTTTCATTATGCATATCATTATCTTCTTATATCTTTACATGCATGATGGATTGTCATCATAAGTTGAAGTGGATTCCCACAAATACAACCTGCTATGTGCTTTTGTGTTCCAGATGCAAATCACTTATATGCACATCCTCAGGGGGAGCCCTTGCAGCTTATGAAGACAATTCCTTTACTATTTCACAAATTATATTTCCCGTTGAAAACTTCAACTAGTTTGTCATCAATCACCAAAAAGGGGGAGATTGTAAGTGCATCTAGTGCCACCCCTAGTTGGTTTTGGAGTATTGACGACAAACCTAGTTGAGGGACTAATGTGTTTGTGAGAATTGCAGGATAACACAGGTAGAAGTCCCTCATTGATTCGGTTTAGGTACCAGAGATGACCCCTAAAAATGTACGAAGACATTGAAGACAATGGTGGTTCATGAAGACATTCAGGTCGAAGACAATGACATACGAAGACTCCCCATGAAGCCTATGGAACTCGAAGACTCCTTCGTAGTTTTACTTTATTCATGTTATGTCATAGGAACCACCATACTGTTAAGTGGGGTCCAAGAGAACCAGTCAGGATGACTGAAGTGATGCCTAATTCAAATCCTATGTCTTCGAGTGAAGACAATGAGAGAAAATCTTGTCCAGAGTCAGACAAGTCAGCTTTACTTGCAGCCCAAGTAAAGCTGCCGCGTGAGTTTGAAATCTGACCGCTAGTACACGTGTCAGTTCCTTAGTGACCCAGGGTCATTTCGGACAAATCAGGTCAGGGTTGCCAAGCGGCTATAAATAGTCCACCCCTACAACCATAAACGGTTGGCTGCTCAGATTTCAGTGCACGGCTTTTGTCATTTGAGAGCAACCCACCTCGAAGCCTTTGAGAAAATCCTTAGTGAGGAGAAAAGCCCTAACCACCCAGAGCCAGAGTAATTGGGCATCACTTAAGTCTTCTTGTCTGAGTGATCTGAAGACTTATTACACTTGAGGACTGTGCATCCTCCAGACGGTTAGGCGTCGCGTTCTGAGCATCCAAGAGGAATTGTGGATTGCCGGTGAACGAAGTCTGTGAAGGTTTGGGAGTCTACCTTGAAGACTTACCAGAGTGATTGGGCGGGGTCTGTGTGACCTTAGCTCAAGGAGAAAACGGTGAGGACTGGGTGTCCTGAGCTGCGTGTTCAGGACTGGGTGTCCGGGACTGTGTGTCCTTTGGTTTAAATACCTAGCCGCTCCAACCAGACGTACAGTTGTCACAGCAACTGGAACTGGTCCAACATATCATTGTCTTCAACGTGTCACTGGTTTCATCTTCACCTCCCTTTACTTACCAGTACACATTGTGAAGCTATTGCATGCTTGCTTTATCTTCTGTCTTCACAACTTGACTGTATGATCTGTTTGGCTTCATAACTTCTTCCAACCTGATCCTCATTACACCGAAGCTACTTGTCTCTGTGCTTTCACTATATTGTATACTTGACTATGGCTTGCGTTGTGTAATCTACCTTCCGCTGCACAGTGATAGGCTTGTTCACTCTGTTTGTCTTCATAACATCCACGTTTTGAAGACTTTCATAAAAATCGCCTATTCACCCCCTCTAGTCGATATAACGCACTTTCAACCATGACCATGTTGAAGATGATGCAATCCTTCCTCAGCTAGAGCACCAACAGGTATCATCGCCTGTGCTAACGCACAGCAAACTCATCAGCATTGGTCGTCCACTGACGCCAATTGCTCAGGATGCTTCATGGGCTGATCGCCCACAAGAGGAAGAAGACTTTGAGGCCCAGCCAACACCAACTCCACATGTGTCGCCCGCGTTGCGCAGGCTTCGCAAAGGTCCAAGGCCTCCAGTCTCTGTGTCTGAAGCTAAAACTGCTGAAGACATTCCGGCTGCACCAGCCGATGAAGAAGAAGTCCCACAAGCTGCTACTCCCCTGTCCCACCAAGAAGCGGTTCTCGAGGAGAACGTGGTTGTGACCAGCCCTCCAGCTCGTCAAGTGGAGGTTGAAAATCTTGAGGATGCCACCACCAACACCACTGAAGCCACTGACGCTATCATGGCTGAAGCTAATGTGGAGCCCTCACCAACAAAAGCACCAGAAGTCAGCGAAGCCACTGATCCCGCTGCTTCTGTTCCTGTGTCTGCTGCCGGTCCCCAGTTCGACTATCATGTTGAGCACATGCCTCAGGTACAGAAGCCAATCCCAAGATTGCCCAGGTTCCCAGGTCCTGCATCAGCACCTGGCTCCTTCAATATCAATGGCTTCAGAGCAGACAACACATTCTTCAATAGCTCCAGGAACCCCTACTCAAGGGAAAGAATATCATCTGATCGGTTCTGGAGCTATCCGCAGCGAAGCTATTACTCCTGCATTCTTTACAATCAAGGTCGCATCTTCCTACACAAGCGTCTTGACATTGAAGCAATAGCTGGTCTGCCCTATCAGGAAGAAGCTCTGGATTGCTTCAAAGAGGTTGGATTGCTGTCGTTCGTCACTGACCAAGAGCATTGGAATGAAGAGTTGCTGCTCCAATTCTATGCCACACTTCACATCCGCGGGTATAACAGAGATCCGAAGACTTGGGTCCTGGAGTGGATGACAGGAAACGTTCATCACGAAGCCAAAGCCTTTGACACCATTGAGCTCACTGGTTTGCTCACTCCTGGCGATCTCTACAAACATGGCTGTCAGCTTCATAGTGAAGCTGTTGAAAGCATCTTTCAGAAGCCTGAACCTAACATGAGTCAGATGCTCAGTATGATGAAGCCATTGCCCCAAGATGCTGCATATCCCACGGAGTTCTTTGTTGAAGACCTTGAGTATCTGCCAAGGACTATTTATCATATCATAAGGCGAACTCTCTGGCCAATCAAAGGACATTCTCCACATGCCAAGCTGGAAGGTGCAATGAAGACTTTGGTCTTCTATATTCTTCATGGAAATTGCTTCAATACACAGGATTTCTTCATTCGCCAACTTGCTGCATCAGGCTCTGATCTGTTTGGCTTGAAGTTCTACGCCCCATGGGTAATGCGGCTGATCAAACTTCACTCCGCTATCTCATATCAGCCATCTGCCTGCAATCATCGGATCTTTTTGCCTGATGTGGATATGTCTATTGAAGCCATCTATCCTGAGCCTGCCAATGAACCTCTAAGTCTTCAGAATGCAGAGCATCAAAGTTTTTCTCAGAACATTGAAGGCGTTGAAGCAGTAACACGTGTGTATCCTTTGGCTGGCACTACACGTGCACCGCATCCTGCTCTCACTGAAACCACTGATAGCACCATTGCCCAATGACCCAAGAAGCGCACTCGTGTTCTCAATGACCGAGAGCTTATGGTGGCTCTTCATCAGAAACAGGATAGGCATCATGACTGGCTGAAGCGTCAAATGCAAAGCCTCTTGGTGGATGTTAATCGCATTCGCAATCTTGCCACCAAGAATGCCTTTGTTGCTCATGAAACCTCTCGACGCACATGGAAAGGGCTGACGCTGATGTGTTCTGAAGATGATCTTCAAGAGGATGGCTTCTCTGAGCGCTTCAAGTTTGACTCCACACCTCCTCGAAGGGTAGTGCTGCGACGAACTCCATCTCTTGAAGACTCTGAGTTCTCTTCCTCTGCTGCAACTGTGAATGCCAGAGTGATCGAGGATGAAGACGATGCTACTTCACCGCCACCTCCTTCAGCATGCTTCGACACTGCTCCAAGTTCTTCTGCACCGCCGAACACCACCGACGACCCTGCTGCTTCACCTACTCTTCATGGGAACGAGTAGATGCTCTATGTCTTCGAACCTTTTTGGTCCTTACTGACAAAAGGGGGAGAAGCATACGAGTTTGATAGTCTTCAAGCGGGTCCATATGGGCGGGTGCTTTATATTTTGCTTCGTGTTTACAACTCTCGTTTTGATACATTTGGTTCTTTGAGTTGTAACACTTCAACTCGATGGTCGTCTGCTGCTTACTTGCCACCTTGTGATGCGATGATAAATTCCGCATCTGTGACGATAAATTCCACACTTAGATCATTTTGCAGACGTCCATTTTCCATTATGCATGTCATTATCTTCACATACCTTCACATGCATAGTGGATTGTCATCATAAGTTGAAGAGGATCTCCACAAGCACAACCTGTCATGTGCATTTGCATTCCAAAAGCAAATTACTTATATGCACATCTTCAGGGGGAGCCCTTGCAACTTATGAAGACAATTCCTTATCATTTACAATTTCACATATTATATTCCCCGTTGAAAACTTCAACTAGTTTGTCATCAATCACCAAAAAGGGGGAGATTGTAAGTGCATCTAGTGCCACCCCTAGTTGGTTTTGGAGTATTGACGACAAACCTAGTTGAGGGACTAATGTGTTTGTGAGAATTGCAGGATAACACAGGTAGAAGTCCCTCATTGATTCGGTTTTCCTACCATAGATGACCCCTAAAAATGTATGAAGACATTGATGTCAAAGGTGGTATATGAAGATATTCACATTGAAGACTATGACAAGAGAAGACACCGCATGAAGCCTATGGAGCTCGAAGACTCAGATCTTTCATAGTTCTTTTTCTTCTTTGTTGAGTCATAGGAACCACCGTACTGTTAAGTGGGGTCCAAGAGAACCAGTCAGAATGACTGAAGTGATGCTTAACCAAAACCTATGTCTTCGAGTGAAGACTATGAGAGCGAATCTTGTCCAGAGTCGGACAAGTCAGCATTGCTTGTAGTCCAAGTAAAGCTGCCGCGTGAGTTTGAAATCTGACCGTTGGAACACGTGTCAGTTCCTTAGTGACCCAGGGTCATTTCGGACAAATCAGGTCGGGTTCCCTAGTGGCTATAAATAGCCCACCCCCTACAACCATAAACGGTTGGCTGCTCAGAATCAGAGTACGGCTTTTGTCGTTTGAGAGCAACCCACCTCGAAGCCTTTGAGAGAGAATTCCTTGTGAGGATAAAGCCCTAACCACCCAGAGCCAAAGAGAATTAGGCATCACTTAAGTCTTCCTGTCTGTGTGATCTGAAGACTTATTACACTTGAGGACTGTGAATCCTCCAGCCGGTTAGGCGTCGCGTTCTGAGCATCCAAGAGACATTGTGGATCGCCTGTGAACGAAGTCTGTGAAGGTTTGGGAGTCTACCTTGAAGACTTACCAGAGTGATTGGGCGAGGTCTGTGTGACCTTAGCTCAAGGGGAATACGGTGAGGACTGGGTGTCCTGAGCTGCGTGTTCAGGACTGGGTGTCCGGGACTGTGTGTCCTCAGGTTTAAATACCTAGCCGCCCTAACCAGACGTACAGTTGTCACAACAACTGGAATTGGTCCAACAAATCATTGTCTTTAACGAGTCACTGGTTTCATCCTTCCCTTTACTTACTGTTACTCCTTGTGAAGTCATTGTATGTTTGCGCTATCTTTTGTCTTCACTGAGTGACTGCATGTTCTGTTTGGCTTCATAATATCTTCCTACCTGATCCTTACTACATTGCTGCTATTAGTCATTGTGCTCTCACTTCATTGAATACTTGACTATGGTTTGCCTAATGTAGTCTACCTTCCGCTGCATGGTAATAGGTTTATTTCTAGCGTTTGTCTTCAAAACTTCCATGTTTTGAAGACATTCATAAAAATCGCCGATTCACCCCCCCTCTAGTCGATATAATGCACTTTCATTAGTCACGAACCTAGTTTCCGTTCGTCGTCTTACTCGTGAGAACCCACTCACTGTTGAATTTGACGGCCTTGGCTTTTCTATGAAAGACGCCCGTACCCGGATGGTTCTTCACCGTTGTGACAGTCCCGATGAGCTCTACCCCGTGCACGCCGGCGCCTCCACCTCCACACCTGTCGCCTTTGCCGCCGGCGTCGACCTTTGGCACGCTCGCTTGGGTCACCCCAACCACACCGTGTTACGTCAAATTCGTAGGAGTTTCTCTTTCTCATGTAATAAGCTCGACGAGCACTCTTGTGAGGCATGTCGCTTAGGCAAGCATGTTCGTCTTCCCTTTAGTGCGTCCACCTCAGTTTCCACTTTTCCGTTCCAATTACTTCATAGTGATGTTTGGACATCTCCCGTTGCGAGTAACACGGGCTATCTCTACTACTTGGTGATTTTAGATGATTATTCTCATTATGTGTGGACTTTTCCTCTTCGTCGTAAATCCGATGCTTTAGCCACACTCACCGCCTTTTATTCCTATGTCACCACCCAGTTCGGTCGCCCCATACTTGCACTCCAAACTGATAACGAAAAAGTGTTTGACAACATTGGTCTTCGCACACTTCTCGCCTCTCACGGCACCATCTTCCGTCTGACTTGTCCCTACACTTCACAGCAGAACGGCCGTGCCGAGCGCATTCTCCGCACTCTTAATGACTGCGTTCGCACGTTACTCTTTCACTCAAACGTGCCCGCTCGGTTTTGGCCCGATGCCCTCGCCACTGCCACCCTCTTAGTTAACATTCGTCCGTGTCGTCCTCGGTGGAACTACGCTCCTCACCACCTTCTCTTTGGTACACCACCGCCCTATGATGGTCTCCGCATCTTTGGGTGTCTCTGTTATCCCAGCACCGTGTCCACCACGCCACACAAGCTCGCACCCCGATCCGTCCCATGCATCTTCCTTGGCTACCCTCCCAACACCAAAGGTTACCGGTGCTATGATCCTGTCACTCATCGTGTGTACACCTCGAGGCACGTGTATTTTGTCGAGACGGTGTTCCCTTTTTTTTAGGTCCCTCTGGCTGCGGATTCTTCGGCGCCGGCCCCCGCGCCCCCCTAACTGGAGCGATACACGGCGGCACCCCCCGGTGGCCCACCCGGCCCGGCACCTTCTGCCGCCACCTCCCGGGTTCTCGACTCCCTCTTACGAGGTCGAGTCGGTGGGCACACCGCCCGCCACCCCGGCTGGCACCGCCACCCCTGCGACGGGCTCGACCTCGACCTCGCCCGTCGCTCCAGCTGCCGCGGGATCGGTCGCTGCGGCCCCCGCCGCCGCCACCCCTGCGACGGGCTCGACCTCGACCTCGCCCGTCGCTCCAGCCGCCGAGGCCCCCGCCGCTGCCGCCACTGCAATCTCCGCCGCCACCGCGGCCTCCGCCGCCGCCGCGGCCTTTGCTGCCGCGGCCCCCGCCACCGCACCGGGTGCCCCCACCACCGCGGCCCCCGCGCGCCGCACCGGGTGTCGCCGCACCGGGTGCCACCGCCGCCGTGCCCCCTTCCACCGCGGCACCCGCCGGCCCTGCTGCCCCGTCACTTGGCGTGACTACCCGTGCCCGAGCAGGAGTGCTTCGGCCCAGTACGCGCTACTCCGCCGACGAGTATGTGTGCACCGCCTCAACGTCGACGCCATCACCCGTCCCCACCTCCGCTCGTGCTGCCCTTCGGGATCCCCACTGGTTAGCTCCGATGCAGGAGGAGTTCGATGCCTTACAGCGCAACCGCACGTGGCAGCTTGTTCCGCGACCCCCTCGTGCCAACATCATCTCTGGCAAGTGGGTGTTTCGCCACAAGACTTGCCCAGACGGTTCTCTCGAGCGCTACAAGGCTCGCTGGGTGGTTCGTGGTTTTCGGCAGCGCGCGGGCGTGGACTTCACCGACACTTTCGCCCCGGTTGTGAAACCGGGCACGATCCGCGCCGTCCTTTAGCTGGCCGTCTCGCGCGCCTGGCTTGTGCATCAGTTGGACGTTTCCAACGCCTTCTTGCACGGTCATCTCGCCGAGCAGGTGTTCTGTGAGTAGCCTACTAGTTTTGTCGACACCGAGCACCCCGATTTTGTGTGCTTGTTCTCCCGCTCTCTGTACGGGTTGAAGCAGGCGCCTCGGGCTTGGTACCAGCGTATCGCCGCCTTCCTGCAGTCTCTGGGCTTTCGGTCCACTCGCTCTGATGCCTCAATTTTTGTGTATCATCAGGGAGCTACCACTGCATATCTGCTGCTCTACATCGACGACATCATCCTCACGGTATCCACCCCCGATCTCCTTCAGCGGCTAACTGCTCGTCTTCGTGATGAGTTCGCCCTCAAGGACTTGGGGCCCCTACACTACTTTCTCGGCATCGAGGTGATCCACCGGGCTGACGGTTTCTTTCTGCATAAGCAGAAGTACGCCCACGAGCTCCTTGAGCGTGCCGGTATGCTTAACTGCAAGCCGACGTCCACTCCTGTTGACACGAAGGCGAAGGTCTCTGCTCTGGAGGGGTCTCTCGCGTCCGATGGAGCTTTTTATCGCTCTATTGTTGGTGCTTTACAGTACTTGACGCTGACTCGCCCCGACCTGCAGTACGCTGTTCAGCAGGTGTGCCTCCATATGCACGCCCCGCGTGATTCTCACTGGACTCTGGTGAAGCGTATTCTCCGTTACATACGCGGCACCATGTCCTTGGGGCCTCGTTGATCTCTTGGTCCTCGAAGCGGCAGCCCACGGTCTCCCGCTCCAGCGCCGAGGCGGAGTATCGCGCCGTGGCCAACGCCGTGGCCGAGTGATCCTGGATACGTCAACTGCTCCAAGAGTTTCTTTGTGATGTTCACAAGGCCACTCTTGTCTACTGCGATAACGTCAGCGCGGTCTACCTCTCCGCCAACCCGGTCCACCATCGACGGACGAAGCATATTGAACTCGACATTCACTTCATGCGCGAGCAAGTTGCCCTTGGCCGTGTTCGAGTTCTCCACGTGCCGACGTTACAACAGTTTGCTGATGTGATGACTAAGGGATTGCCTACTCCCGTCTTCGAGGAGTTTCAGTCCAGTCTCTGTGTCTCCGGCGACGCTTGTACTGTGGGGGGGTGTTGAGTATGTGTTTTGTATTGCACGTGTATTGGAGTTGTGGCCCACCTCTTAGTCTTGTATAGTTGAGTTAGAGGCCTTCCCTTGTAATATATATACGTGCACCAGCACCCCATCAATACAACGATTATTGTATTGCAAATCATCTCTCTACACTTTTTAATTTGTGATTTTTACAAAAACTGAAACATTTTCGAAAAGCAGGAACTTTTTTCGAAATAATGAACAATTTTCTGAAAACAGGAACATTTTCTGAAATTCCAAAGAAATATTGGGAAATGCAAACATTTTTAAACTCCCAACCAAATTTGAAAACACTAACATTTTTTTAAACTCCAAAAAATGAAAACATGAACTTTTTTAAAAAATTGTGAACATTTGTTTTAAATGGGAGCATTTTTTGAAATCCCGAACATTTTTAAAAAAGTTGTGAATTTCTTAGCAGAAACACAAAAAAGGCGGGGGTTTTTTGAATTTATGAACAAAATTTGATAACAGGACATTTTTTAAGTTTTATTATTTTTAGAAGCAAGAGCATTTTTTAATATTTTTATAAAATTAAAATAAAGTTGAAAACCGTACAATTTTTTAATATGTGAACAGTTTTGAAAAATGCATGATTTTTTTAAATTTATGAACAAAATTTAAAACATGAACTTTTTTGAATTTTATCAGTTTTTAAAAGCATGAATATTTTTCTAAAAACAATATTAACTTGAAAAAAAAAGAAATGTCAAAGAAAAAACGAAAAGAAAAAGGAACAGGAAAACCAAAAAAAAAGAAACAGAAAACCCGGTACAAGAAACAAAAATCATTTCAGCGAACCTAGAAGGTTCCCAAAACCGGTTAGGTTGTAGGTACGCTTTGTAAGCAAACCGGCCGGCCCATCGCGTTGCTTCAGCCACTCGCCTGTGTGAAACGCTAGCACTTTGACGCATCGTGCGTCAAATAGGATTTCGCTATAACAATCTCTCTTCGGGCTTTGCTTACAAACATTCTAATAAAAATGACATGCCCACCAGGGATTAAAAGCTTTTGTTGATGCGGGTTGGAAGAAAAATGCCCGTGGCACGTCAGTTATCTGTTAAAGAGCTACTACATCTATAAACTTTTATACGCATTTTAGTTCACTACAGAGGAGTACAGGTAAATTTAAACTTCTTTTACGCGACTTGTCTAAATGGGATCGCCAGATTTTTTGGTTATGTTTGTAGAGTGGTCAAAAGAATGAAACGTGAACTAGAGATATATTGAGGGGTTCCGGTCCTATCTGCTCCATCTTCTCATTAACTAAAGCTTACAGAGCAGCTGGTGGAGTTGTATTATCGATAGGAAATACTCCCTTCGTCCGGAAATACTTGTCGGAGAAATGAATGTATCTAGATGTATTTTAATTCTAAATACATCCATTTATGCGACAAGTAATTCCGGACGGAGGGAGTACTACGGAAGCATATATCTCATGTGGACTGGTTAGTTGGTGGAGATAAGAGCACAAGGTATTTTCATCTCAGAGCCACCATGAGAAGAAGGAAGAACACCATCAAATCTTTAAAGAAAGGCAATGGCGGAGTTATAGCCGAGATCAATGAACTTGAGGAGATGACAACAAAATTTTATTCGGAGCTATACACTTCACAAGGGGTGAGTAATATGCAAAAAGTACTTGATTTTGTCCCAGACAAGGTTGCCGTTGCAATAAACACCTCCCTAAATGTGGCTTATAGAGAGGAGGTAAAGAATGCATTGTTCCAATTGTTCCCATCTAAGGTTCTGGGACACGGTGGATTTCCGGCTCGTTTTTGTCATAAGCATTGGGATGTGTGCGGTGATGAGGTGGTTAAAGAAGTTCTCCATATAGTAGAAGGTGTGGACAGTGCAACATACATCAACAATACGTATTTGGTTCTTATCCCGAAGGTTAAAAGCCCCACTTCTCTACCCTATTTTTGTACATTAGCTTATGCAATGTGCTCTATAAAAATTGCATCCAAAGTTGTTGCTAATAGGCTTAAAGAGATTTTACCAGAGATTATCTCACTTTAGTAATCAGCTTTTGTGTCGGGCCATCTAATGACGGACAATAGTTTGATAAAAAGAAAATGCAAAGCGAAAAAGGGAGAAAACCGAGAAGAGTAAAGAAAGACCGAAACCCACAATGGGCCTAGCCCAAGCGCGCTGCTTTAGAATTTTCCTAGCAAAACCATGTTCACCTCAAAAAAAGAAGAAGCAAAACCATGTGTTTGGGTCGTAATAGGATTCGGGGAAACCTTATTGCGGGCATAGGCCGAGGGTAGGGAGAGTATCAGGTGTTACCGCCTCCCAAATGCTCCCATGGTACCATTTCAAAAAAAATAATTTTAAATGTTTCAAAAAATTTGGATGTTCACATCGCATGAACGTACAACACCTAAAAATTCAGGTCCAAATTCTAAATACACATTGAGAAAAAAACAACTCCGGATGTGAATAGTGGCATTTGGACTTTTGTCTTTTTTACACTATTCGTGTTGGATTAATCTTTTTTTCTCAATGTATATTTCGAATTTAGACCTGAATTTTTTAGGGATTGTACATTCATGTGACATAAACATCCACAATTTTTTCCTGAATTTTTTGAAGCATTTAAAATTGAATTCTTTGAAATGGTATCATGGTATCACCTAAGGGGTGGTATCATGTGATATTTTTCCGGCGTAGTGCATGGGCATAGGTTGAGGGTAGCGCTCAAATGCACCCATGTGTGACAATAGGCCGGACACCTTAACAATGATAGGACAAAAACACGTAGATTTGCCAGGACCCTGAATTGCCATGTAAAATAATCTTAACAAAGGTGATAGTACATAAATTTGGTAGCACAAAAGTGAAGGAAAAATGTCCTAGAGGCAATAATAAAATTGTTATTTATATTTCTTCATATCATAATAAATATTTATTATTCATACTAGAATTGTATTAATCGAAAATTTGATACATGTGTGAATACATAGACAAAACATAGTGTCCCTAGTATGCCTCTACTTGACTAACTCGTTAATCAAAGATGGTTAAGTTTTCTGCCCATAGACATGTGTTGTCATTTGATAAGCAGGATCACATCATTAGGAGAATGATGTGATCGACAAGACCCATCCGTTAGCTTAGCATAATGAGCGTTAAGTTTTATTACTATTGTTTCTTCATCACTTATACGTATTCCTTTGACTATGAAATTATGCAACTTCCGAATACCGGAAGAACACCTTGTGTGCTATCAAACGTCACAACATAACTGGGTGATTATAAAGATGCTCTACAGGTGTCTTCGATGGTGTTTGTTGAGTTGGCATAGATCGAGATTAGGATTTGTCACTCCGATTGTCGGAGAGGTATCTCTGGGCCCTCTCGGTAATGCACATCACTATAAGCCTTGCAAGGAATGTGACTAATGAGTTAGTTGCGGGATGTTGCATTACGGAACGAGTAAAGAGACTTGCCAGTAACGAGATTGAACTAGGTATGATGATACCGACGATCGAATCTTGGGCAAGTAACATCCCGATGACAAAGGGAATGACGTGTGTTGTCATTGCGGTTTGACCGATAAAGATCTTCGTAGAATACGTAGGAACCAATATGAGGATCCAGGTTCCGCTGTTGGTTATTGATTGGAGATGTGTCTCGGTCATGTCTACATAGTTCTCGAACCCGTAGGGTCCGCACGCTTAACATTCGATGATGATTTGTATTATGAGTTATGTGTTTTGGTGACCGAAGATTGTTCGGAGTCCCGGATGAGATCACGGACATGACGAGGAGTCACGAAATGGTTGAAAGGTAAAGATTGATATATCAGACGATAGTATTTGGACACCGGAATGATTTCGGAATGTTTCAGATATTTATCGGAGTACCGAGGGGTTACCGGAACCCCTCGGGAAAAGTAATGGGCCTACATGGGCCATATGGAAGAGGGGAGGCAACCCACAAAGGGGTGGCCGCGCCCCCCTCCCATAGGGAGTCCGAATTGGACTAGGGGAGGGGGCGCGCCCCCCTTTCCTTTTCTTCCCTCTCCCTTCCCTCTTTCCCCCTCCATGCGAAGCAAAAAAAGGGGGGCCGAATCCTCCAGTCCTAGTAGGACTCCCCTCTCCTTGGCGCGCCCCTGGTGGCCGGCCTCCTCCTCCCCTTCTTTATATACGGGGACAGGGGGCATCCCAAAAAACAATAGTTATTCTCTTAGCCGTGTGCGGTGCCCCTCTCCACAGTTTACTCCTCCGGTCATAGCGTCGTAGTGCTTAGGCGAAGCCCTGCGCGGATCACATCACCATCACCGTCACCACATCGTCACCACACCCTCGTGCTGACGAAACTCTCCCTCGACCCTCTGCTGGATCAAGAGTTCGAGGGACGTCATCGAGCTGAACGTGTGCTGAACTCGGAGGTGCCTTACGTTCGGTACTAGATCGGTTGGACCGTGAAGATGTTCGACTACATCAACCACGTTAACCTAACGCTTCCGTTTTCAATCTACGAGGGTACATGGACACATTCTGGGCCGGCCCATAGGCCGGGCAAACGGGGCGCCCGCCCTAGGCCCCCGGAAGGCAGGGGCCCCGACCCATGTATTATTTCCTCTATAGGTTGGATAGGAAGCCCAGAAAATAAGCGACAATAAAGAGGGCCCTCAGCATCGATCTTTCCCGTGCGCTCCTCGACTCCTCTTTCCCAAATCTCAGACTCCCAAAACTGCACCGCCGTTCCCGTGCCGTCTCCGATTCCAAGATCGCCGCCGGCCATTAATGGAGATTAAAGGCGCAAATCGGCTCCCCAATCGTCTCTCCTTCCTTCTTCAAGGTTCTGCTCGTTCCCCATTAGCTAAACGTTGGAGAGGAGACGGTACGTGTTCTTCTTTTCTTCCTCCCCATAACCCCATTCCCCTGTCAACTATATAGCGTGCCCTCCGACGACTCCATACCTAACATATCTTCTTCTTATCTTGTGCTCTTCAGACTTCAGTGGATCTAAGTTTCAGCGCTCAGGAGCCAGAAGATTAGGAGAACTGCTGAAGTGGAGAAGGGGGGAAAACAATTCAGTTCATGGTGTTGTGTTCTTGTTCGTGCTGACTGCAACCTCCAGATCTACTGATTTGGCCACCTACAACCACATTCAGGTGCTTTTGTTCCTTGTTTTAATCATTTTATGCTGCTTGTTCTTGTTTAGTGAGATGTCCTCTAGAAAGCATTTATCTAGTAGTGCCAAAAGGAAGAGAAAAAGGGAAAAAGATGAAGAGGTAAAATCCTTGAAAGGATCACTTAACAATTTTTTCAGACCTGTTAGTTCTTCTAGAGATCCCCTGGAATTGGCCATAGTAAGTGTTGAAGAACAACCAACTGAGAATACAAATTCTACTGATGATGATATGAATGAGGGTAATAACAATTCCAGTGAGCAAGAAAATGTAACTCATTCACCGAGTGTCGATAAACAACAACCATACGCTGTTGACATTTTCGATCCACGAAACCGGGATAATCTGGATGATAAGGCTAGGGATATTTTAGTTGAGAAGGGTCTCATAAGAAATGATGATATTGTGTATGTTGGGGAACGTTGCAGAAAACAAAAATTTTCCTACGGTTTCACCAAGATCCATCTATGAGTTCATCTAGCAACGAGTGATCGGATGCATCTACATACCTTGTAGATCGCGAGCGGAAGCGTTCAAAGAACGTGGATGAGGGAGTCGTACTCGACGTGATCCAAATCACCGGAGATCCTAGCGCCGAACGGACGGCACCTCCGCGTTCAACACACGTACGGTTAGCGTGACGTGACGTCTCCTCCTTCTTGATCCAACAAGGGGAAGGAGAGGTTGAGGAAGATCGCTCCAGCAGCAGCACGACGGCGTGGTGATGATGGAGAAGGAGCACTCCGGCAGGGCTTCGCCGAGCTCTACGGAGGAGGAGAGGTGTAGCAGGGGAGAGGGGCGCGCCAAGACTCAAAGGGGTGCGGCTGACCCTCCCTCCCCTCCCTTTATATAGGCTCCCCCAGGGGGGGGGGGCACCGGCCCTGGAGATCCAATCTCCCAAGGGGCGGCGGCCAAGGGGGGTGGAGTGCCCCCCAAGGCAAGTGGGCGCCCCCCCTCCCACCCTAGGGTTTCAACCCTAGGCGCAAGGGGTTGGGCCAAGGGGGCGCATCAGCCACTAAGGGCTGGTTCCCCTCCCACTTCAGCCCATGGGGCCCTCCGGGATGGGTGGCCCCACCCGGTGGACCCCCGGGACCCTTCCGGTGGTCCCGGTACAATACCGGTGACCCTGAAACTTGTCCCGATGGCCGAAATAGCACTTCTTATATATAATTCTTTACCTCCGGACCATTCCGGAACTCCTCGTGACGTCCGGGATCTCATCCAGGACTCCGAGCAACTTTCGGGTTACTGCATATTCATATCCTACAACCCTAGCGTCACCGAACCTTAAGTGTGCAGACCCTACGGGTTCGGGAGACATGTAGACATGACCGAGACGGCTCTCCGGTCAATAACCAACAGCGGATCTGGATACCCATGTTGGCTCCCACATGCTCCTCGATGATCTCATCGGATGAACCACGATGTCGAGGATTCAAGCAACCTCGTATACAATTCCCTTTGTCAATAGGTACGTTACTTGCCCGAGATTCGATCGTCGGTATCCCAATACCTCGTTCAATCTCGTTACCGGAAAGTCACTTTACTCGTACCGTAATGCATGATCCCGTGACCAGACACTTGGTCACTTTGAGCTCATTGTGATGATGCATTACCGAGTGGGCCCAGAGATACCTCTCTGTCATACGGAGTGGCAAATCCCAGTCTTGATCCGTGTCAATCCAACAGACACTTCCGGAGATACCCGTAGTATACCTTTATAGTCACCCAGTTACGTTGTGACGTTTGGTACACCCAAAGCACTCCTACGGTATCCGGGAGTTACACGATCTCATGGTCTAAGGAAAGGATACTTGACATTGAAAAAAAACTCTAGCAAACGAACTATACGATCTTGTGCTATGTTTAGGATTGGGTCTTGTCCATCACATCATTCTCCTAATGATATGATCTCGTTATCAATGACATCCAATGTCCATAGTCAGGAAACCATGACTATCTGTTGATCAACGAGCTAGTCAACTAGAGGCTTACTAGGGACATGTTGGTGTCTATTTATTCACACATGTATTACGATTTCCGGATAACACAATTATAGCATGAATAAAAGACAATTATCATGAACAAGGAAATATAATAATAAAGCTTTTATTATTGCCTCTAGGGCATATTTCCAACAGTGTACCCTCCAGATATTAATTCTAGACATTTTTCACAATCTTATTATTCGAGAAAGTTGAGCAATGGAGAGGTACATGACAGGAAATGGTTGGTTTACTCTGAACATGCTAACAAAATTGTACTGCTTTTGTTGCAAACTTTTCAAATCCCATAGCAACAAGAGTGCGTTAGCAGGTAATGGATTGACTGGAAGCATCTTAACGAGAGGTTTAAAGAACATGAAAATGGTGTAGAGCATATTAAAACCATGAACACTTGGAATGAGTTAAAAGTTAGACTAGCCAAAAATAAGACCATTGATAAGGATTTCCAGCAGCAGATCAATAAGGAGAAAGAACGTTTGAGACAAGTGTTAGTGAGATTGGTAGCCATTGTTAAATATCTTGGTAAACGTAATTTGGCTTTTCGTGGATGTAGTGAGAAACTTTACCAACACAATAATGGTAATTTTTTGGCATGTGTAGAGATGATTGCTGAATTTGATCCAATAATGCAAGAACATCTTAGACGAATTCAAAATGATGAAATTTATCATCACTATCTCAGCCACAAAATCCAGAATGAGTTGATTTCTCTATTGGCCTCTAGTGTTACTAGTTCTATCTTACAAATTATTAAAGAGGCTAAATATTTCTCCATAATTCTTGATTGTACTCCAGATGTTAGCCATCAAGAACAAATGACCCTAATTATTCGATGTGTTAACATGTCAAATAAGAAAATAAAAATAGAAGAATTCTTTATGGAATTTTTGACGGTGGATGACACTTCTGGTTTGGGTCTTTTTAATGTACTTCTTGATGCAATAGAGTCTTATGGCCTAAATATTGATAATGTAAGGGGCCAAGGGTACGATAATGGTTCCAACATGAAAGGAAATAAACAAGGGGTACAAAGTCGTTTACTTGAAAGAAATCCAAGAGCTCTATATATGCCATGTGCGTGTCATAGCCTCAATCTTACTTTGTGTGATATGGCAAGTTCTTGTAGTAAAGCTATATCCTTCTTTGGAATTGTGTAACGAATTTATGTTTTATTTTCAAGTTCCACAAAAAGACGGAAAGTTTTACTTGACCATATTCCTAGTTTAACCGTGAAAGGTTTGTCTAATACTCGGTGGGAGAGTCGAATCAAAAGTGTAAAAGCTATTAGATATCAAGCTCCACAATTAAGGCTAGCTTTGTCCGAGTTATGTAAAATTTGTGATGATGCCAAGTCAAAGAGCGACGCAAAAAATTTATTTGATGCACTTGGTAGTTTTGAGTTTTTACTTGGCATGGTTATTTGGCATGATATATTATTTGCTGTAAACATGGTGAGCAAGAAGTTGCAGTCTGCATCTATGTGTGTCGACTCTACCTTGCAGCAAATTGAAGGCGTAATGCACTTTTTTGATAAGTACAAAGATGAAGGATTTGCATCTTGTTTGACTATCGCCAAAGGTCTTGCAATTGACATGGGCATAGAACCATCATTTTCAGTAAAACGTAATGTTACTAGGAAGAAACAATTTGATGAACCAGATAACGAAGAAGAAGTTCTAAAAGCTGAGAAGGCGTTCGAAGTTAATTATTTCTTAGTTGTGGTTGATATTGCAAAGGTCTCTTTGACAACTAGATTCAAAGAACTCAAAGTGTTCAAAAGTATATTTGGCTTCTTACTTAGCTCAAAAGACATGAATTTATTGGATGATGTTGAACTACGCAAATGTTGTGCTAAGTTTGTAGAAACATTTTCACAAAATGGTTCATGCGATGTTGAGTTAGATGATCTTTTTTCTGAATTAAGACTGCTGCAAATGACTTTACCAGAATCAGATTTGCCATTGCATGCTATGGAGATTTTTGAGTTTGTTAGAGATATTGACTGTTTTCCAAATGTTTTAATTGCTTATCGAATTTTGTTAACTGTACCAATGACTGTAGCATCAGCAGAGCGTAGCTTTTCGAAGTTGAAATTGTTAAAGAACTATTTGAGGTCAACAATGTCGCAAGAATGATTAAATGGTCTTGCTACTTTATGTATTGAGAAAGATAAGTTGGATGAAATAAATGTTGATGCAATAATCGATGACTTTGCTTCCAGAAGTGTTAGACGAATTTCCAAGTTCTAGTATAGATGTGAAATGCTTAGTTTCCTTTACTATGCCTTGAGCAGGAATGTTTGGAAGAATTGAGTTATTTTCCCGGTGAAGAACTTTGGAGTGAAGAACATGGCCAATTGGGGAGGATCCAGAAACAAATGTAAGTTCATGCCTAACTTTTTATCTGACGGTAATGCAAAAGTTATAAGTAGCGACCAGTTTTGACAGGAACTTTTGTTTTGCAGAACAAAATTAAGTCTACATTCAAATTTAGGAATGCAAGCTTTTGGGAAAACCAAGCTTTTGTCGAACTACATCATTTCACTGCCATCATGGTGTAGTTCACTTGATCAAATAATAAATTGTATTGTCAGTTTTAGAGTGCAAATTAAGATCATCAGACTATGCTATGTACTGGATATTACTTTGCTTTTGAAATATAAATATTTTGAGCTTTTGAGTAAACACAAGGGCCCCTTATTGTTGTCCTGCCCCGGGGCCCCGTATATCTATGGGCCGGCCCTGGACACATTCTCCCCCTCTCGTTGTTATGCATCTTCTAGATAGATCTTGCATGATCGTAATAATTTTTTTAAAATTGCATGCTACGTTCCCCAACAAAAAGTACATAAAATTGCCATGTAAAATAATCTTAACAAAGGAAAAAAACGCATAAATTTGGTAGCAGAAAAGATAAAATTTTTAGGAAGATAAATTGCCCCGGCATGGCAAATTTAATAAAAATTTATATACATAAAAACATGGTAACATGGCAAACTATAGAAATAAAATCAAGAATAACATGAAAAAAATTAGAATTTCAGGGACAACATTATGAATCAATCTCAACAATTTTATATGCACGAAAATAGGCAGGAAAAGGGAACTTGTACAGGAAAAAGAAAAAAAAGGCAAAATGATGAGGAAAAATGAGTTCGTAATGGAGAAGATACAAACGCGTTGATAAATTAATTTCAAACATTTTATATGCACAAAAATAGCAAGGGAAAAGGAAATAAAGGCGAAAATGACAAGAAAAAAAAAAGCAAAGCACATGTGTCATACGCTGTTAGGTCTGATGGCAACTGGAATTTTACCTTAGGTTGGAAATACTAAGGGATCCAAACCTTGATCATTCGGTGTTTATATTTGCGTATTGTGCAATACCGCACAATCCGTCACCATCAGACCCGTTTTGGTGTGCTGCGTTAGGGCACATGGAACATGCCGTCATTTTCTCTTATAAACAAGGCCACGTACGTGTAACCCGCCGATGTGGGACTATTAAAAGGAGCCCCCCTCTCGCTCATGCGGCGGACCAGTAGACGTCGTACAAGGGCCGACATGCGTGCTCTTTTTCCCCCGGCCCACACGCACCTCAGAATACCAAGCGGGCTTGTCTAACACAAAAAACAAAAAAAACAAGCGGGCACGCCGCAAACCCTAAAGTTGCTCCCCTCTCTTTTTTATCCACTTCTTGTTTATTCACTGATTGAGTAAAAAGTTATATCTAGGCTACTTTGGTGAATTGGTCGTCGTAGTTAGTGCACTGTCCACTGTATACAAGGTGTGTCCGTCTGAGAATGTTTTGATTTAGTGCATTTCATCAGCATAAAAAAAGCTCAATCAAGATCTGTTCTCGATTAACTCAATTTCTCTGAGCAGAGGAATAGTTTGAGAATTACTTAATTACTCGCTAGATGACTACTACTCACTTGGTTTAGTGATGAGGTTTTTTTTTCGAAAAGATAAAAATTAGGGGAGAATTTCACTTCCCCGGCCTCTGCACCAACTTGGTTTAGTGACGAGGTGAAACTTTATGCCAAACTATTACTCGTTTGAGTACGCTTGGCCATGCTGCTGCCTTCAACATTGCTCACTTTGGTTTAATGATGAGGTGAAATCTTATGTCAAATGTCATTCTGATGGACACTTTTGTGGTCACCCTGGATGTTGGCAAGGAAGAAACTAAAATAATCAAAGTTGTACACATGAATAGGAGGAGGAGATTGCCTCACATTTAATATTATGAAAATGCGTATTCATCACATGATATGATTTAGTTTATGGAGATTTGCCGAAAGCCACAAACATCTAAGGAAGCCACCGAGGAGGATGTGAAAAAGAAGATACAGTCTTATATGCGTATGTACAAGAAGCCACCCATGCTGATGGCAGTGCAGGCTATTAGAGCTTTGGTTGAGGTTAATGTTTGATCAAATTATGGAGATGATCAGGTGCGAGTGCTCTACTAGTTGTGGGCGTTTTCTTCAGTTTGAGGACGTTAACTTGGCTGGATATGAGGTGCTTTTGATGGTCTTGGGCCTAGGCACCCTCGTATTTGGCTCGGGGCGATGTTCCTTGATAGCTAGTTGTGTGTGTGGTTTTGGCCGGTTTTCCTTAATTAACCACGCGTGTTTGTTTTTTGGGTTCGGTTTTCCTCATTAACTGGATCAACTCACTTCTTCTATAATGCAATATGGGAGCTCCCCGCCATCTGACGAGGTTCCATAAGAAAAACTTCCAGTTTTACTATGGCTATTATATGCCTCAGTCTAGCACTCAATAAAACTCATGTTGTGGCCAACCATAACAACGCTAATACCTAACATAACCCCCAACCATCCTCAATGTAGTGTGGAGGTGCCTGGCTTCGGAGTCATGACACTGTTTGATGTTTTAGTGATGTCAATTGAAATAGTTTGCTAGTTTGCTTGTGATTTTCTCAATTGCAGTACTCTCTCAATAGTTCAAGGGCCTCTTGGTTCCGGCTAACATCTGGTTTTGCAGCTGCTTCACACTGTATTTTATTGCCGACACCTTAGAAGAATTTAGTTGCTACTCTCTCTGTTCAAAAACAAGTGTCGTGGTTTTAGTTCAAATTTGAAATAAAACCACGACACTTATTTTAAAACAGAGGGAGTAAATAATTAAATGAAGCGAGCTTTAGCTACAAAAAATTTAGCACCTATGTATTGGAACTTCTTTTTTGATAAAGTGCACTTTTATTAACTCAAAATGTAGCATCGAGCGGATACAAAGCACAAAGAGCCATACTCAGCCTCTGCATAGCTAAGATACACACAATCATCAAACGAACAATTTGACAAAAAATAAATATAAAAACGACAAAGTGGCAATAGTAAAGCCATATGAGACCAAAATTATGCCTATGTCGACCAATAAGGTGGACCAATTAGGAGATCATGCTGCCATCCATGTTGGATAAAAACCTCCTTGGGCACCCGCTGCAACCGCATACACACCACCTTGAAGAATGGTTGGTACTCCGTTCGTTGCAGAGTAGACCACCTCATCATCTCATCTAAACACTTGTTCATTAGAAAAAGCCTAAAATTTTGTCTATTTCCGCTTCATTTTTCATCCTAACCAGATCATTGATGGCGCGCGTTGCCGCACCCGTCTACTTTGACAGTTAAATAATATTTGTAAATATACAAAGCACGAAATACAAATGAAACATAAATTTGCAAAAACTTGATCGTAACATCAGTTATCGAAGAAGGGATTTTTTGCAAGAAAGAAATGTGATGGTAGAGGAGAGCTGGGATTTGTCTTTGTCTGGTGGACTTGGAAGTTGATTCAAGTTTGAACTTAATGGCCGTGCCTTAATGTATACTCATGATGGGTACTTGATAAGTGTATTGGAAGGAGTATATGTTTATATTTGTTGGAAGAGACATGAATTTTTTATTGATTTTGGCTTGCTAGGACTGTAGTCGCTGTGGATTTATGCCTCAGCCAGTTCATAAGTGATCAATATATAAAATGGCTTGTTATGAAAACACACACAACAATCTAGCATTACTAAAAGAAACCGTGAATAAGACAACAATTAGCAGCAGAAAACAAACATGTACATGCAATGTGACAAACTTTCAGTGTTGATTTAAGCATGGTGTGCTGATGAAATCCTCATTGGTTTGTACCGAAGGGCAACCATCTTCAACAGCAAAAAAAAGGAATTTGCTCGATTCTTGAGTGCATTACATTCATGGACGAAGATTCCTAAAGAAGAAATTTAAATTGGTAGGAAATCAAATAACACTGACATTTACTCCATACAAGGAGCCGCGTGGATCTGTAGTAATCAGATCTATTATTAAAGAGCAACCTGACTGGATGCTATCTGTAAGAAGTCGCCAACTTGAAGCTCCATATGACATGCGAAGAGGCTGTTAAGTCATCATGGAAAAGGGGTCGACTTACACGAAACAAATAAGGTCCAAAGTGGATTGTCTACCTATCAGTAGTTGATCACCACCAGATCAAAAAAAAGTAGTTGATCACCACATACAAAAAGGAAAACTCACAGTTATGAGAGAATGTCCGGTAGACTAGGTAATATAATATCATCCGCAAGATGGACAATACAGTCAGAATATAATGAAAAAAATGATAATTATCACCGTCACATACTGGACACAGGATGTCATAAGGCACCATAAGAGGCTAAAATTTTCATATAAGATGAACACACATTAGTAGCATGAAAGTAAATTTTATATGGCAAAAGGAAACCACGTGGCTAGCTCATGACATGTAGATGAATTGGATGCGATGCAAATAGATTAGTATGACCACAATGTATCTCTTTTTAAAGATCAAAATATGTCTTGTGGCCTCTGTCTAGATTAAAGGCATATAGTTGGAGTAGTAGTTGCGGCTAAACAAAATTTCTTGAGCAGATAGCTAAACATTGCTAATGTAAACACCCTCTGTCCACTAATGCAAGCTGTTTTGGCAGTTCAATTTAAACTGCCAAAACGTCTTACATTAGTGAATAGAGGTACTACTTTCTCAACTCAGCTAACTCTACAAACAACAACTATCGAACATTACAAATGCATATGCATTTTAGATGCAGTAGCTATTTTGACTAATGGTGACATTACATCAGAGTCCAGAAGGAAGATGAAGAGTCCTTGAGGCCAACGTGTCCGCTTCTTGGCCGTGATCCTCTGCGAGGGATGTCGCCGCTTTCGAGGAGAAGAAAAGGCGGCGTCGAGCCGAGAGGAAGGGAGGAAAGCGAGGCGGATATGTTCATGTTTGGTCGGCACAAGACGAGGTTCGCATCCTCAAGGGACTCATCGCCACGTCAAAACATATGGGCCTCCTCCAGGTCGCTCCGAGCTGCGTGGTGTCCTCCACGGACACATTCTTGACAAGGAGTCCACAATAAAAGAGATTTGCGAGAAGGTCCGCCACAAGAGGGATAAGTACCGTTCTATGCGAGCTGCTGCTGCTACCGGAGCGCCGCTGCGTGGCAATGCTGAGGACCTTTGGAAGTATGAGATCTTCGACAAAATTTGGGGTGATTCACCACCATTGTCCAATAGCGGAAAGGGCAAGGCTTATCAGGCCAGGACCATGTGTCCGCAGAGACTTTGAGGAGCTCCGGAATGTGTACCCTCACCTCGCTCTGCAGGTGGAGAAGATCACCACCGACACCGATGAGCTGGTCCCTTTGAAGAGGGCGTTTGAGTTGATTGATGATGCTAAAGCCCGCAACCTGAATGAGAAAGTGAAGAAGCAGCGGGTTTTGGAGATCAAGGCAGAGCTGGACCGTGCTAGTGTATGGGGGTGAGGTGCTTAGCATGTTTACCAACTTGGTTTGAATCCATCAAATGTCATGCATGCTGAGGAGGTGTGAAACTGCTATATTTTTTAAAGAAGAATGCATACGTCTACGTAACGCGGATGTGTACATTAAAAATGCGTACGGGGTGAGCCCACACGTTTGATGGATTCAAATAAATTTGATAAACATGCTAAACATCTCAACCCGTACGCTAGCACGGTATAGCTCTGCCTTGATCTTGAGAACCCGTTGCTTCTTCACTTTCTCATTCAGTTTGCGGGATTTAGCATCATCAATCAACTCAAACGCCCTTTTTAGAGGGTCCTGCCCATCGGTGGCGGTGGCGAAGAGCCAAAGCGAGGTGAGGGTACACATCCTGGAGCTCCTCAAAGTCCCTGCGGACATGTGGTCCTGACGTGTGATAAGCTTTGCCCTTCATCTTTCCGCCATTGGGCAATGGTGGCAAATCACCCCAAATTTTGTCGAAGATCTCGTACTTCAAAGCTCCTTGGCGTTGCCACACAGCGGCTCTCTGGAAGTAGCGGCATCCTGCACAAAACAGTACTTATACCTCGCGGCAGACCTTCTCGTAAATCTCTTTAGTGTGAACAGGGCCGGTCGTGAGATTTTGGGGGCCCGGAGCGAAACTAGAACCTGGGGCCCCTTAGTCAACAGAGAAATAATAATAAGCATGCTTAATTTGCATTTGAGAACTACAGGATAAAAAACTACATATAGGATAATTAATTTGTCGAGAGACATAATTTACTCACTGCAAGGAATATGTAGCAACGATGTTTCATATGAGATGGAAGATAAATTTTCACGCACCTCTTGTGAAGCCAGACACAAGTAAAATTCCATATATTAGGTGGGCAATAGTTGATCTATCCACCATAACCTATCCTGAAAAAAATCGAAAGTATCAAAAGATCCATACAGAGAAGGTAGGCTAAATCATATATGCTATGTATACTGAGAAATATGAAGGTTGAAAGTGAATACCTAAAATTTTCCCCACATGGGTGCGCAGATTAGAATTGCATCCCGTCGAAATGCCTGAAAATGTACGGTGGCACAGCCATGAACTTGATTTCAACAATGAAGATTTATATAAGCTAGTTCTTGGGTACTAATAAAATAGTACGTATATACATAGAAATTCAAAACAATTAGGAATACACATGGTCCTCTGAACCTCCATTGACGTGGTGTCACAGGCTCACAGCCATGAACTTGATTTCAATAATGAAGATTTATATAAGCTAGTTCTTGGCTACTAAAATAGTAGGCATATATATATATATAGAAGTTAAAATCAATTAGGAATACACTTGGGCCTGTAAAAATTCCGTTGATGTAAATATACTATATATTGGCCCACAAACGTGGTCATTGCAGAACGCAATGTGAAAATTTCTGGACTAATTGGGAGACTGATAAATGATATATATGCATGTAGTCCGTCTGTTTGTGGGCATTATTCAGAATCAAGAGATCCTTGGCAATGTCTGTAGAATGTAAAGCTACGCAATCATATCCCCAAAGTTGTGAGCAGTTGCATACAATCAGTGCCAAAACTGAAACCCTAACAGTCAAAATAGAAATCCTCCTTTGTTGTTTCAACGTACCATCCAACTAGATCGCTAATACAAGAGACAACAGTCTCCAGAAGTACCACGGAGATGGGTTCCTTTTTTTCAAAAAGGGGAAATAAGAGAGATGCATTACCAAATGTACTGAAGGAGGATGAAGGCAAGGTGCGGGGACGAGAGGGAAGTCTCGGCGGCTCCGTGGAGGACGTACTCCCGGAACAATCGTGGGGCCTGTTGTCTGTTGACGACGGCAAAAATACTGCAGGATGAAGAAGCGAATGGATCCGTGTCGAGGTCTCGCGCGGCGGGGCTAGCCTCGGAGGCACGGCGGAGACGAACAGAAGCCGAGGGCTTAGTTCGGCGTTCCTTCGTGTTTTAGTACTGCCTCGTCTTTGCCTTTCCTTCTCTGTCGAATGATACAAGGAAAGGAAGAGGCAAATATTGTATCGATCATTATCTTACTATATAGTATGTCCCTGTAATTGGTGAAGATTGGCATTAAAGATTGGATCTGTTTTCATTTTTTTCCATGTCATGAGATTTGATTCCGATCTGCATGTCACCAAAGTTCATTAGAACGATCTTTAAATTACTGCAGTAATGTTTTGCGAAGTGCCATATCAGATAGCAATAATCAAAGCTATACGTAGTTATCTTTTTTTTACTGTATAATCAAAAGCTCAAAACTACGTAGTTATCTATTTTACCGTATCATCAAAAACAGAGCTACGATTGACAAGACAGGCATTCAGACTCAGCTGGAAGGAATCACCTCGCTGAAATGATGCACTAGCAGATCAAATTGTCTTAACTGAAATGCCTGATGTAGTGTCCCAACTGACGGTGCACAGGGCTAGGATGAGCTGGTCAATACCTGTCCCTTTGTAATTCTGCAAGAACCATATATCTTACCATCTACCCGTTTGTGCTCTTAGCCTTCTAAAACTGTTCTCTAAACGTACTCCAGACTGCAGAACTGGCCAACACAGCATTGACAGAATTCAGAAAACACACAGAATATTCAGAAAGTTCTAAAGCCATAGTCAGGAAAGTAGCAAGGCAATGAGTGTGCTGTAAAAAAAGGTGCATGGAATGGTGCAATGAACTACAAAACATATCTGACAATATAAATACAGTAACAAATTTACAACGTAACTTTCACGTGTTAAAAACTTAAAATGTGAATTATCTGCTTCATTAAGCATGAAAAAAAATCACATACCAAGAGATAGGTGGCATGGCCACAATGATAATATTCCTACTTGCTTAAAGAATACTGTACAGATTCAGACACAGGCTTTCTAAAGTTAGGGAAGCCAGATGGCCGATCTCAAATGCAATTATGCAAAGGGGACATCCATGAATCTCACACTGACAAGCAGCTTGTTTATGAGCCGAAACTCTTTGAGGACGGATTGAATACCACCTGATCGGCACAATCCAAGCTAAACCCAGTGTCGGTGTCAAAACCGGCGGATCTCGGGTAGGGGGTCCCGAACTGTGCGTCTAAGGCGGATGGTAACAGAAGGCAGGGGACACAATGTTTTACCCAGGTTCGGGCCCTCTTGATGGAGGTAAAACCCTACGTCCTGCTTGATTATTCTTGATAATATGAGTAGTACAAGAGTTGATCTACCACGAGATCAGAGAGGCTAAACCCTAGAAGCTAGCTTATGGTATGATTGTATGTTGTCCTACGGACTAAAACCCCTCTGGTTTATATAGACACCGAAGGGGGTTAGGGTTACACAAGGTCGGTTACAAAGGAGGAGATATACATATCCGTATTGCCTAACTTGCCTTCCACGCCAAGTAGAGTCCCATCCGAACACGGGACGAAGTCTTCAATCTTGTGTCTTCAAGGTTGTCGGTGTCAAAACCGGCGGATCTCGGGTAGGGGGTCCCGAACTGTGCGTCTAGGCCGGATGGTAACATGAGGCAGGGGACACAATGTTTTACCCAGATTCGGGCCCTCTTGATGGAGGTAGAACCCTACGTCCTGCTTGATTGATATTGATGATATGGGTAGTACAAGAGTAGATCTACGACGAGATCAGAGAGGCTAAACCCTAGAAGCTAGCCTATGGTATGATTGTATGTTGTGATTGTTGTCCTACGGACTAAAACCCTTCGGTTTATATAGACACCGGAGAGGATTAGGGTTACACAAGGTCGGTTACAAAGGAGGAGATATCCATATTCGTATTGCCTAGCTTGCCTTCCACGCCAAGTAGAGTCCCATCCGGACACGAGACGAAGTCTTCAATCTTGTACCTTCATAGTCCAATAGTCCGGCCAATGGAGATAGTCCGGCTGTCCGGAGACCCCCTAATCCAGGACTCCCTCAGTAGCCCCCGAACCAGGCTTCAATGATGATGAGTCCGGCGCGCAGTATTGTCTTCGACATTGCAAGGCGGGTTCCTCTCCAAATTATGTGTACCTGTCGAAATAGTGTCTGGTCTCTTGTGAATGTTGCACTCCTTGGCTTCCACGCCCAATAATGGCCACTTTCCACGTGTGGAGAAAATGTGAAGAGCCAGGGTGTTTTCACATTTACCCCCCTAGCTGTGTAAATGAGCCGCCTATTAAAAAGACGAGGATTCAGATCCAAATCACACCATCCTCCCTTGGCAAGCCTTCATCGGAGCGCACCCGACAGAGATCCATTCCATCATGGCCGGTCGACGCAGCTCCTCCTCTCGCTCCCCTAGCTCCAAGCCTGAAGATTGGGAGAGATGTTCCGTCCCGCACAGCAAATTAGTGATGCTTTAGACCAAGGGATTTCTTCCCCCAGCGTACTTGGTCCCGGTTCGAGCCGGGCTTGCCACCTATAATGGCGGAGAGCAAGCGGAGAGCCTTCCCAATCCCTCCAAGGGAGAGCGGGTATGCCTTGTCCCTTATTTGGTAAGAGGGCTCGGATTCCCAATTCATCCGTTTCTTCGGGGGCTCCTGGAGTTCTACGGCCTCCAGTTGCACAACCTTACGCCTGCCTCCATGCTGCATATCGCGGGATTCGTAGCCCTTTTCGAGTTGTTTTTAGGCTGTGAGGCTCATTTCGCTCTGTGGAAGACGCTGTTCTGCCTTGTGCCCCGTTCTCAGAAGGGGTCAATATATCAAGTGGGCGGAGCCGAAGTGTGGCGTATTGCCGGGACCGGATACCTGTCCGGGACCCCAAAGAAGACGTCCGAAGACTGGCCTTCAGAATAGTTTTATATAGAAGACGCCCCCTCCCAGATCCTATCCGGATCGACCTTCCTGAGTTCGACAACGCCACTTTGAAGAAGCGCCGGAGCTGGCGTCCATGGAGCTCCCTAGAGGAAGATGACAGGGACATTCTTTACCTGATGAGCCGGATAAGTTTTTTAGTTTGATCCGGATTGACCATGATCGAGGTCATGGCCATATGCATCATGCGGGGGGTGCAGCCGCTTCAGTATAGAGGCCACCCCATGTGGGATTTCAACAGGGACGATGACGCCACCCGCTACGGCCGTAAAGGGCCGGGATCGGTTGCTGATCTAATAAAGATCTTATCCACATTGTACAAGGGAGAAGAGGAGGAATTCCTTCGTGTCAACCCGCAGGGCGGATTTTCTATGTACAATCCTCCGAGCTGGGTAAGCGGGGACTTTTTCTCGCCCATCTGTTTCATATTTCCGAAGTTAAGTACTCAGTCTAGCGATTTCTACGCAGGAACTGCGCCAGGCTGTAAGGGAGATAAACAACCCCCTCCATAACCCGAGGACCCTGGACGGTCCCTCGACCCGGCCTCCCAAGAGGATCCGGACATATTTGTGGAGCTGATCGATGGGGTGTTTTACCAATCGAGCAATGATAATGCTTTGGTGGCCATTACGGCCGATTACCCTGGGCTAGTTCCAGCCTCACAGGTGACTGAGACCGAAGTCCCAGCACTTCAAAAAGGGATCCGTCCTTGCGTGTTTTTGATCGCCGTATAACAGCCGTGTTTTGCAGGGGAGGTCCTCGAGGCAGAAGGCCGAGCCTGCGGCGACTGGCCAACAAGGGGCCGCGAGGCCGGGCAGGCTAAAAAGACCCGCAGTCCGGATTGAGACACCGGCGCATCGGTACAACGCGCCGTCTTTATTGCAAGACATTATTCTCAGAGGCATATTAACGCCCATGCCTTCTTTTCAGGAAAAAGAGCGCTCGCCGGACTATACCCGGAGAGGCTACCAATCGCGCCTCCACAAGCCAGGCTCCAAGGCCGGATTCGGAGGCGGGAACGAATACGAGGCGTGCGCCGGGTGCTCCTCCGACAGAGGATGCGGATAAACTGTCCGCCACCCATTCCGAGGTGGAAAGTGCCATGAACCACAGGCGTCGCCGGACTGTTCTTCGTGACGCTTGTTTCTCCCAAGAGGCATTGGATGCCTTCAACTCGGGAGACGCGCACCTCCGTGCCGCTCAAAATGGTCTAGCCAGAGCCACAGAGCAGTATGTAAAAGACATACGGGTGAGAAAATTTGGTGATTATATATATATATCAGTAGCCCCTGAGACTTGAAACAGTTAGGATAACTGATTTAAGGATCATTAGTTATGCAGGTTCTTACAGAAAAGAATACTCAACTGTCCCAGGAGCTGGAAGAGTGCAAAGCCCAACTTCAGGCCGCACAGGCCGCAGCAGGGGAGCCCAAAGAGACCCCCTCTGGTAACATATCCTTCAAATGATAAGGATCATATAGAATGCGGCGTGTATGCAGATCTGATGATAAGATTGCAGATGACACTGGAGTAAATCCGGATAAGCAACAGCTCCAACGCCAGCTGAAGGCCGGCGAGAACGTGCTTACGAGGGTGAGGCAGGAGAAAAATGATCTCCAAGATGCCAACACCAAGCTGGGCGTGGAACTACAAGATGTTCGTGCCCAACTGTCGGACTCTGTTAAGGAAAATCGGCGGCTTCGACGCGGCATATTTAGTAAGTGCTTGAACGAACTTTGAAAAAGAGTTCGGCGAGGAAGCTGGCTGACAGAGTTATGTCTGTAGGTATGCTAACAGGTCGTCCTGCCGAGCAAATGCCCGGTTCAATGGGTGACCTTCCCGAGCTCGCACAGCTGCACGAACGAGTTCGGCAGGTGATGCAAGGCGTCGCCCAGGCCTTGTGGCCATCCGTCTCCATACCCGAAGGCCTTGGAGAGCTCGCAGAAAAGCTAAAGGGAGCGCGGCGGCGCTTCTGATTATGGAAGATATCGGCCTGCCGTCAGGGCGCCAGGGAAGCCTGGGCAATGGTGAAGACACGGTACACGAAGGCTGACCCGAACCACATGGCCAAAGTCGAACCTGTGGGGCCCGATGGGAAGGAGATCCCTGTGAGCTTAGTGTACGGCTAAGTAGAATTGGCCGCAAAGTATTCCCAATAGGACTATAGACTAGATAGCCTATTGGATGGTATTGAAGAGGAATTCAACCAGTCGAATTGACTATGTAATTTTAAAGTGACATGTATAATGCCTTCTAGCCGGATTGTAGATCATTTGTCATGGCGGACCTTTTTGCTTCAACCTCGGGACCCGACAGTCCAGAGTGTATCCGAATACCCTCTCGGTTATGTAAGAACCGGGGCATGCGTGGAGACCAGGCGTAGGGGTCATTAGTGCTTTATCAGACAAGTGCCCAACTAGTTCTGTTAAGGTTTCCTTTCCCTGGGTAAGCATGCCCTAAAGTGCATGTCCGGACTGCGACAAGAAGCGCAGAAAAAGCATCTGGGGGCAGATATGGATAATAAATAAAAGTCATCTTTTGTTCACCGACCGAATATTCCCTTAAGAACGCTAGCTTTCGGCTTCACCCAGTCTGAGGTACACGTCCGGCTGACCCGACGGTAACAATCGCAGAGGTGCTCCCCTTATGCCCTAGCCGAATTAACGGGAACATAGGGCATAAATACAAGAGCCAGGCAACCCAGCTTGGCCAAAACTTAAGTCATATCGATGCATATAATGGTGCAAAAAGGTACATGCGGAAGTATAACACATGTGTTGGGCGTGAGGCCCGGGTAAATAATTTAAGCTTCCGTGAAAGAAGCCCCCAGGTATGAAGAGTGCGGCTAGCGCATCTGTAATGTATGAGTAGAAGCACAAGGTGACCCTTGAAGGCCTAGAGAAATAAAAGAAAGAAAGGGAAACAAGACAGATGATGCATATGCAGAAAATGGACAAAGGGAGGGGACTAACATAAAGTCCGGTGCTAGGCGTAGAATCTTTGGAGCCCGGCTGCGTTCCATGGGTTCGGCTCGAGTCGACTAGTCGATGCATCCCGCAGTCGGTACGCTCCACAGGTCAGAACCTGGTCGATAATGAAGGGACCTTCCCATTTGGGCTCGAGCTTGTTCTTTTTCTTATCCGGCAGCCGGAGAACTACTTCGCCAACGTTATAAGTTTTGGCCCGTACTTCTCTGCTTTGGTATCTGCGAGCCTGTTGCTGGTAAAATGCGGAATGGGCTTTGGCTATGTCGTGCTCTTCCTCCAAGGTGTCCAGACTGTCCTTCCGATCGAGCTCGGCTTCTCTTTCTTCGTACATGCGCACTCGAGGTGAGTCATGAATTATGTCACAGGGCAGGACTGCCTCTACGCGTACACCATAAAAAACGGTGTATATCCGGTACTACGATTCGGCGTGGTCCGTAGCCCCCAAAGTACGGAGTCAAGCTCCTCTACCCAGTGCGTGTCAGACTCCGTTAAGGAGCACACTAATCTGGGTTTAATGCCGCTCATTATAAGACCATTTGCTCGTTCGACTTGACCGTTGGTTTGTGGGTGATAGATTGAAGCATAATCGAGCTTGATGCCCATTTTGCTGCACCAGAGTTTTACCTCGTCGGCCGTGAAGTTCGTGCCGTTATCAGTGATGATGCTGTGGGGGATGCCATAACGGTGTACAACCCCGGATATGAAATCTATCACCGGTCCAGATTCGGCTGTTTTAACCGGTTTAGCCTCTATCCATTTTGTGAATTTATCCACCATGACCAATAAGTATTTTTTCTTGTGGGTTCCCCCGTTTAAGGGGTCCAACCATGGCAAGCCCCCAGACCGCAAAGGGCCATGTAATGGGGATTTTTGGAGGGCGGTGGGTGGCATGTGGCTTTGATTTGCAAAGAGCTGGCAACCGACGCAACGTTGGACCAAGTCCTGTGCATCTCTCCGGGCCGTTGGCCAATAGAATCCTGTACGAAAGGCCTTGCTTACAAGAGCCCGGGCTGCGGCGTGATGACCGCCGAGTCCGGCGTGAATTTCTGCCAAAAGGTTCCGCCCTTCCTCTTCGGAGATGCACTTTGAAGGACTCCGGTAGCGCTTTTTTTTGTACAATTCTCCCTCATGGACCCTGTAGGCCTTGGATCGCCGCACTATGCAGCATGCCTCATTTTGGTCCTCCGGAAGTTCCTGTCTACTTAGGTAGGCCAGGAATGGTTCTGTCCACGGGGGAATAATGGCCATTATTTCGTGGGCTGATTGTGTTATTTCGGTGGCGGAGCCTCCGATTGTGTCAGAGAGTTCGGTATCGGGTATTTTGGCCGGGTCCGGACTATTGTTACCGGTGTCCCCTTCCCATGCTATAGATGGATTGAAAAGCCTTTCTAGAAATATGTTGGGAGGGACCACGTCGCGTTTTGCGCCGATGCGGGCGAGGATATCCGCCGCCTGATTATTTTCCCGAGCCACATGGTGAAATTCGAGCCCCTCGAACCGAGCTGACATTTTTAGGATGGCATTGCGATAAGCTGCCATTTTCGGATCCTTGGCATCAAAGTCTCCATTTATTTGGGATATCGCGAGGTTCAAATCCCCGCGCACCTCTAGGCGAATGCCCATGGATACTGCCATCCAGAGACCATGTAGAAGGGCCTCATATTCGGCTGCGTTGTTGGAGTCCGTATACATTATCTGTAGTACGTATTGAACGGTGTCTCCTGTTGGGGACGTCAAAACGATGCTAGCCCCCAGACCAGCCAACATTTTGGAGCCGTCGAAGTGCATGATCCAGTTCGAATATGTGCCGTACTCTTTAGGGAGTTCGGCTTCCGTCCATTCAGCGACGAAGTCAGCCAAAACTTGCGAGTTAATAGCTCGCCGTGGCTTGTAAGTTATGTCGAACGGGAGGAGCTCAATGGCCTATTTGGCAATCCGGCCCGTCGCATCGAGGTTGTTTATAATATCGTTAAGTGGTACTTCCGAGGCTACCATTATCGAACACTCTTGAAAGTAGTGTCGCAGCTTCCGGGATGCCATAAATACCGCGTACGCTATCTTTTGATAACGCGGGTACCGTGATTTGCATGGAGTAAGGACAGTGGACACATAGTAAACCGACTTTTGAAGGGGGACTTTGTGTCTGTCCACTTCTCGCTCGACGACGAGCACTGCGCTTACGACTTGATGAGTTGCCGCAATGTATAATAGCATTGGTTCGCCAATGTTTGGCGCGGCCAGGACTGGGTTTGTTGCCAATATGGCTTTTATTTCGTTGAGTCCGGCCGTGGCGGCATCCGTCCACTCGAAGTGTTCGGTGCGCTGGAGGAGGCGATAAAGGGGTAATGCCTTTTCGCCCAAGCGGGAGATAAAGCGGCTTAGAGCCGCCACACATCCAGTCAATTTTTATATTTGTTTGAGGTCTGTTGGGGTAGCCAACTGTGACAATGCTCGGATTTTCGCCAGATTAGCTTCAATACCTCTACTGGAGACAATGAATCCCAGGAGCTTTCCGGCTGGTACGCCGAAAATGCATTTTTCTGGATTGACCTTGATGCCATATGTTCGGAGGGTTGTCGAATGTGAGCCTCAAGTCGTCTACTAGATTTTTGACATGCTTGGTTTTAACGACCACGTCATCTACGTATGCCTCCACTGTTTTGCCGATCTGTTTCTCCAGACATGTCTGAATCATGCGCTGATATGTTGCACCTGCGTTTTTGAGCCCAAAAGGCATTGTGTTGAAACAGAAGGGGCCGTATGGTGTGATAAATGCCGTTGCGGCTTGCTCGGAGTCCGCCATCTTGATTTTGTGGTAGCCGGAGTATGTGTCGAGGAAACACAATGAGTCGTGTCCTGCGGTAGCATCGATAATTTGATCAATGCGGGGGGAGGGGGAAGGGATCCTTTGGGCAAGCCTTGTTGAGGTCCTTGAAATCGACACATAGGCGCCAGGATTTGTCCTTCTTTGGTACCATCACCAAGTTTGCTAGCCAGTCCGGGTGTTTTATTTATCTAATGAATCCGGCCTCCAATAACTTGGCTAGTTCCTCTCCCATAGCTTGTCTCTTAGGTTCAGAGAAATGCCAAAGAGCCTTCTTGACCGGCTTGAATCCCTTTAGGATATTGAGCCTGTGCTCGGCAAACCTGCGTGGGATTCCTGACATGTCTGAGGGGTGCCAGGCAAAAATGTCCCAGTTCTCGCGTAGGAGCTCTCGCAGTGCAGCGTCGACATCACGGTTTAATTGTGCCCTGATGGAAGCTGTTTTTGTTGGGTCCGTTGGATGGACTTGGAATTTGACTATTACGTCCACCAGTTTAAAGGAGGTGGACTTTGATCTTTTATCGAGTATCACATCGTCCCTGTTCACCGTGGAGCGCAGTGCAGTTAGTTCCTGTTGGAAATATGCCCTAGAGGCAATAATAAATTGGTTATTATTATATTTCCTTGTTCATGATAATCATTTATTATCCATGCTAGAATTGTAATGATAGGAAACTCAGATACATGTGTGGATACATAGACAACACCATGTCCCTAGTAAGCCTCTAGTTGACTAGCTCGTTGATCAATAGATGGTTACGGTTTCCTGACCATGGACATTGGATGTCATTGATGACGGGATCACATCATTAGGAGAATGATGTGATGGACAAGACCCAATCCTAAGCCTAGCACAAGATCATGTAGTTCGTATGCTAAAGCTTTTCTAATGTCAAGTATCATTTCCTTAGACCATGAGATTGTGCAACTCCCAGATACCGTAGGAGTGCTTTGGGTGTGCCAAACATCACAACGTAACTGGGTGGCTATAAAGGTACACTACAGGTATCTCCGAAAGTGTCTGTTGGGTTGGCACGAATCGAGATTGGGATTTGTCACTCCGTGTAAACGGAGAGGTATCTCTGGGCCCACTCGGTAGGACATCATCATAATGTGCACAATGTGATCAAGGAGTTGATCATGGGATGATGTGTTACGGAACGAGTAAAGAGACTTGCCGGTAACGAGATTGAACAAGGTATAGGGATACCGACGATCGAATCTCGGGCAAGTATCGTACCGCTAGACAAAGGGAATTGTATACGGGATTGATTAAGTCCTTGACATCATGGTTCATCCGATGAGATCATCGTGGAACATGTGGGAGCCAACATGGGTATCCAGATCCCGCTGTTGGTTATTGACCGGAGAGTTATCTTGGTCATGTCTGCATGGTTCCTGAACCCGTAGGGTCTACACACTTAAGGTTCGATGACGCTAGCGTTATAGGGAATAGATATACGTGGTTACCGAATGTTGTTCGAAGTCCCGGATGAGATCTCGGACGTCACGAGGAGTTCCGGAATGGTCTGGAGGTAAAGATTTATATATGTGAAGTCCTGTTTTGGTCGTCGGAAAAGTTTCAGGGTTTATCGGTAACGTACCGGGACCACCGGGAGTCCACCAAGTGGGGCCAAAAGCCCCGGAGGGCTGCATGGGCCAAGAGTGGGAGGGGACCAGCCCCAGGTGGGCTGGTGCGCCCCCCCACAAGGGCCCAAGGTGCCTAAGGGGAGGAGGGGGGCAAACCCTAAGGGCAGATGGGCCTTAGGGCACATGCCTAGTGCGCCTCCCTCTCCCCCTCCACCTGTCCGCCACCCAGATGGGATCTGGGGGCTGCCGCCACCCCTAGGTAGGGAACCCTAGGTAGGGGCACAACCCCTCCCCTTCCCCTATATATACTTGAGGTTTGGGCTGCCCATGATGATATGAGTTTCTGACCTCTCCCTGGCACAGCCCTACCTCTTGTTTCCTCATATCTCGCGGTGCTTGGCGAAGCCCTGCTGGATCACCACGCTCCTCCTCCGCCACCACGTCGTTGTTCTGCTGCTGGATGGAGTCTTCCTCAACCTCTCCCTCTCTCCTTGCTGGATCAAGGCATGGGAGACGTCACCGGGCTGTACGTGTGTTGAACGCGGAGGTGCCGTCCGTTCGGCACTAGGATCTCCGGTGATTTGGATCATGACGAGTACGACTCCTTCAACCCCGTTCTTTTGAACGCTTCCGCTTAGCGATCTACAAGGGTATATAGATGCACTCTCCTTCCCCTCGTTGCTGGTCTCTCCATAGATAGATCTTGGTGACACGTAAGAAAATTTTGAATTTCTGCTACGTTACCCAACAGTGGTATCAGAGCTAGGTCTATGCGTAGTTTCTGTGCATGAGTAGAACACAAAGCAGTTGTGGGTGTTGATTTTGTCAATTTACTTGCCGTTACTAGTCTTATCTTGATTCGGCGGGATCGTGGGATGAAGCGGCCCGAACCGACCTTACACGTACTCTTACGTGAGACTGGTTCCACCGACTGACATGCACTAGTTGCATAAGGTGGCTAGCGGGTGTCTGTCTCTCCCACTTTAGTCGGATCGGATTCGATGAAAAGGATCCTTATGAAGGGTAAATAGCAATTGGCATATCACGTTGTGGTTTTTGCGTAGGTAAGAAACGTTCTTGCTAGAAACCCATAGCAGCCATGTAAAACATGCAAACAACAATTAGAGGACGTCTAACTTGTTTTTGCAGGGTATGCTATGTGATGTGATATGGCCAAAGGATGTGATGAATGATATATGTGATGTATGAGATGATCATGTTCTTGTAATAGGAATCATGACTTGCATGTCGATGAGTATGACAACCGGTAGGAGCCATAGGAGTTGTCTTAATTTATTTATGGCATGCATGTCAACATAAACGTCATGTAATTACTTTACTTTATTGCTAACCGTTAGCTGTAGTAGTAGAAGTAATAGTTGGCAAGACAACTTCATGAAGACACGATGATGGAGATCATGATGATGGAGATCATGGTGTCATGCCGGTGACGATGATGATCATGGAGCCCCAAAGATGGAGATCAAAAGGAGCAATATGATATTGGCCATATCATGTCACTATTTGATTGCATGTGATGTTTATCATGTTTATACATCTTATTTGCTTAGAATGACGGTAGTAAATAAGATGATCCCTCATTAAAATTTCAAGAAAGTGTTCCCCCTAACTGTGCACCGTTGCAAAAGTTCGTCGTTTCGAAGCACCACGTGATGATCGGGTGTGATAGATTCTTACGTTCGAATACAACGGGTGTTGACAAGCCTAGCATGTACAGACATGGCCTCGGAACACATGCAAACCACTTAGGTTGACTTGACGAGCCTAGCATGTACAGACATGGCCTCGGAACACAAGAGACCGAAAGGTCGAGCATGAGTCGTATGGTAGATACGATCAACATGAAGATGTTCACCGATGATGACTAGTCCGTCTCACATGATGATCGGACACGACCTAGTTGACTCGGATCATGTAATCACTTAGATGACTAGAGGGATGTCTATCTGAGTGGGAGTTCATAAGATGAACTTACTTATCCTGAACATAGTTAAAAGGTCTTCGCAAATTATGTCGTAGCTCGCGCTTCAGTTCTACTGTTTGGATATGTTCCTAGAGAAAATTTAGTTGAAAGTTGATAGTAGCAATTATGTGGACTAGGTCCGTAAACTGAGGATTGTCCTCATTGCTTCAAAGAAGGCTTATGTCCTTAATGCACCGCTCAGTGTGCTAAACCTCGAACGTTGTCTGTGGATGTTGCGAACATCTGACATACACATTTTGATAACTACGTGATAGTTCAGTTAAATGGTTTAGAGTTGAGGCACCGAAGACGTTTTGAAACGTCACGAAACATATAAGATGTTTTGAGGACTGAAATTGGGATTTCAGGCTCGTGCCCACATCAAGAGGTATAAGACCTCCGATGATTTTCTTAGCCTGCAAACTAAGGGAGGAAAGCTCAATTGTTGAGCTTGTGCTCAGATTGTCTGAGTACAACAATCATTTGAATCGAGTGGGAGTTGATCTTCCAGATGAGAAAGTGATGTTTCTCCGAAGTCATTACCACCAAGCTGCTAGAGCTTCGTGATGAACTATGATATATCAGGGACATATATGATGATCCTTGAGATATTCGCGATGTTTGACACCACAAAAGTAGAAATCAAGAAGGAGCATCAATTGTTGATGGTTGGTGAAACCACTAGTTTCGAGAAGGGCAAGGGCAAGAAGGGATACTACATGAAACGGCAAATTAGCTGCTGCTCTAGTGAAGAAACCCAAGGTTGAACCCAAACCCGAGACTAAGTGCTTCTGTAATAAGGGGAACAACCACTGGAGTAGAATTACCCTAGATACTTGGTAGATGAGAAGGCTGGCAAGGTCGATAGAAGTATATTGGATATACATTGTGTACTTTACTAGTACTCCTAGTAGCACCATGGTATTAGATACCGGTTCGGTTGCTAAGTGTTAGTAAACTCAAAATAAAAGGCTGCGGAGTAAACGGAGACTAGCTAAAGGTGAGCTGGCGATATGTGTTGGAAGTTTTTCCCAAGCTTGGTGTGATCAAGCATCGCACGCTCCCTCTACCATCGAGATTGGTGTTTGCGTCGAGCATAGACATGATTGGATTATGTCTATCGCAATACAGTTATTCATTTAAGGAGAATAATGGTTACTCTGTTTATTTGAATAATACCTTCAATGGTCTTGCACCTAAAATGAATGGTTTATTGAATCTCGATCGTAGTGATACACATGTTCATGCCAAAAGATATAAGATAGTAATGATAGTACCACCTACTTGTGGCACTGCCACGTAAGTCATATCGGTATAAAACGCATGAAGAAGCTCCATGTTGATGGATCTTTGGGCTCACTCGTTTTGAAAAAGTTTGAGACATGTGAACCATGTCTATTGGTGTATATGCATGAAGAAACTCCATGCAAATGGACCGTTTGGACTCACTTGATTTTGAATCACTTGAGACATGCAAATCATACCACATGGGCAAGATGACTGAAAGCCTCATTTTCAGTAAAATGGAAATAGAAAGCAACTTGTTGGAAGTAATACATTTTGATGTGTGCAGTCCAATGAGTGCTGAGGCGTGTAGTGGATATCGTTATGTTCTTACTTCACAGATGATTTGAGTAGATGTTGAGTATATTTACTTGATGAATCACGAGTCTGAATTATTGAAAGGTTCAAGTAATTTCAGGGTGAAGTTGAAAGATCGTCGTGACAAGAGGATAAAATATCTATGATATGATCATAGAGATGAATATATGAATTACGAGTTTGGCACAGAATTAAGACATTGTGGAAATCGTTTCACAACTAATACAGCCTGGAACACCATAGTGTGATGGTGTGTCCGAACATCATAACTGCACCCTATTGGATATGATGCATACCATGATGTCGCTTATCGAATTACCACGATAGTTTATGGGTTAGGCATTAGAGACAACCACATTCACTTTAAATAGGGCACCACGTAATTCCGATGAGATGACACCCGTTTAGAGAAACCTAAGCTGTCATTTCTTAAAAGTTTGGGGATGCGACGCTTATGTGAAAAAGTTTCAGGCTGATAAGCTCGAACCCAAAGCGGATAAATGCATCTTCATAGGACACCCAAAACAGTTGGGTATACCTCCTGTCTCAGATCCGAAAGCAATAAGGGATTGTTTCTAGAATCGGGTCCTTTCTCGAGGAAAAGTTTCTCTCGAAAGAATTGAGTGGGAGGATGATGGAGACTTGATGAGGTTATTGAACCGTCTCTTCAACTAGTGTGTGGCAGGGCACAGAGAGTTGTTCCTATGGCACCTACACCAATTGAAGTGGAAGCTTATGATAGTGATCATGAAACTTCAGATCAAATCACTACCAAACCTCGTGGGATGACAAGGATGCGTACTACTTCAGAGTGGTACGTAATCCTGTCTTGGAAGTCATGTTGCTAGACAACAATGAACCTACGAGCTATGGAGAAGCGATGGTGGGCCTGGATTCCAAAATGGCTCGAGGTCATATAATCCGAGAGAGGATCCATATATGAAAACAAAGTGTAGACTTTGGAAGAACTACTTGATGGTCGTAAGGCTGTTAGGTACATATGGATTTTAAAAGGAAGACGGACAATGATGGTAAGTATCACCATTAAGAAAGCTCGACTTGTCGTGAAGATGTTTTCCGACAAGTTCAAGGAGTTGACTACGATGAGACTTTCTCACTCGTAGCGATGCTAAGAGTCTGTTGGAATTATATTAGCAATTACTGCATTATTTATGAAATCTTGCAGATAGGGCAAGAGGGGCAAGGGCAAGAAGGGATACTTCATGAAACGGCAAAACAGCTGCTGCTCTAGTGGAGAAACCCAAGGTTGAACCCAAACCCGAGACTGAGTGCTTCTGTAATAAGGGGAACAACCACTGGAGCAGAATTACCCTAGATACTTGGTAGATGAGAAGGTTGTCGATAGAAGTATATTGGATATACATTATGTTAATGTGTACTTTACTATTACTCCTAGTAGCACTAGGGTATTAGATACCGGTTCGGTTACTAAGTGTTAGTAACTCGAAACAAAAGCTACGGAATAAACGGAGACTAGCTGAAGGTGAGATGACGATATGTGTTGGAAGTATTTCCAAGGTTGATCAAATATCGTAAACTCCCTCTACCATCGAGATTGGTGTTTGCGTTGAGCATAGACATGATTGGATTATGTCTATTGCAATACAGTTATTCATTTAAGGAGAATAATGTTACTCTGTTTATTTGAATACTACCTTCAATGGTCTTGCACCTAAAATGAATGGTTTATTGAATCTCGATCGTAGTGATACACATGTTCATGCCAAAAGATATAAGATAGTAATGATAGTACCACCTACTTGTGGCACTGCCACGTAAGTCATATCGGTGAAAAACGCATGTAGAAGCTCCATGTTGATGGATCTTTGGGCTCACTCGTTTTGAAAAGTTTGAGACATGTGAACCATGTCTGTTGGTGTATATGCATGAAGAAACTCCATGCAAATGGACCGTTTGGACTCACTTGATTTTGAATCACTTGAGACATGCAAATCATACCACATGGGCGAGATGACTGAAAGCCTTGTTTTTCAGTAAAATGGAACTAGAAAGCAACTTGTTGGAAGTAATACATTTTGATGTGTGCAGTCCAATGAGTGCTGAGGCGTGTAGTGGATATCATTATGTTCTTACTTCACAGATGATTTGAGTAGATGTTGAGTATGTTTACTTGATGAATCACGAGTCTGAATTATTGAAAGGTTCAAGTAATTTCAGTGTGAAGTGGAAAGATCGTCGTGACAAGAGGGTAAAAGATCTATGATATGATCATAGAGATGAATATCTGAATTACGAGTTTAGCATAGAATTAAGACATTGTGGAAATTGTTTCACAACTAATACAGCCTGGAACACCATAGTATGATGGTGTGTCCGAACATCATAGTTGCACCCTATTGAATATGTTGCGTACCATGATGTCTCTTGTCGAATTACCACTATCGTTCATGGGTTAGGCATTAGAGACAACCACATTCACTTTAAATAGGGCACCACGTAATTCCGATGAGATGACACCGTATGAACTATGGTTTAAAGAAACCTAAACTGTCATTTCTTAAAAGTTTGGGGCGGCGACGCTTATGTGAAAAAGTTTCAGGCTGATAAGCTCGAACCCAAAGCGGATAAATGCATCTTCATAGGACACCCAAAACAGTTAGGTATACCTCCTGTCTCAGATCCGAAAGCAATAAGGGATTGTTTCAAGAATCGGGTCCTTTCTCGAGGAAAAGTTTCTCTTGAAAGAATTGAGTGGGAGGATGGTGAAGACTTGATGAGGTTATTGAACCGTCTCTTCAACTAGTGTGTGGCAGGGCACAGGGAGTTGTTCCTATGGCACCTACACCAATTGAAGTGGAAGCTTATGATAGTGATCATGAAACTTCAGATCAAGTCACTACCAAACCTCGTGGGATGACAAGGATGCGTACTACTTCAGAGTGGTACGTAATCCTGTCTTGGAAGTCATGTTGCTAGACAACAATGAACCTACGAGCTATGGAGAAGCAATGGTGGGCCTGGATTCCAAAATGGCTCGAAGCCATAAAATCCAAGAGAGGATCCATGTATGAAAACAAAGTGTAGACTTTGGCAGAACAGCTCGATGGTCGTAAGGCTGTTGAGTATAGATGGATTATAAAAGGAAGACAGACAATGATGGTAAATGTCACCAGTAAGAAAGCTCGACTTGTCATTAAGAAGTTTCCCGACAAGTTCAAGGAGTTGACTACAGTGAGACTTTCTCACTCGTAGCGATGCTAAGAGTCTGTTGGAATTATATTAGCGATTACTACATTATTTATGAAATCTTGCAGATAGGATGTCAAAACATTGTTTCCTCGACGATTTTCTTAAGGAAAGGTTGTATGTGATACAACCGGAAGGTTTTGTCAATCCTGAAAGATGCTAATAAGTATGCAAAGCTCCAGCAATCCTTCTGAGGACTGGAGTAAGCATCTCGGAGTTGGAATGTACGCTTTGATGAGGTGATCAAAGATTTTGGGTTTATACAAAGTTTATGAGAAACTTGTATTTCCAAAGAAGTGAGTGGGAGCACTATAGAATTTCTGATGAATATATGTTGTTGACATATTGTTGATCAGAAATGACGTAGAATTTCTGGAAAGCATATAGGGTTATTTGGAAAGTGTTTTTCAATGGAAAGCCTGGATTAAGCTACTTGAACATTGAGCATCAAGATCTATAAGGATAGATCAAAACGCTTAATGGTACTTTCAAATGAGCACATACCTTGACATGATCTTGAAGGAGTTCAAGATGGATCAGTCAAACAAGGGGTTCTTGCCTGAGTTGTAAGGTATGAAGTTAAGACTTAAAGCTCGACCACGGCAGAAGAAAGAGGAAGGACGAAGGTCGTCCCCTATGCTTTTGTCATATGCTCTATACGGTATGCCATGCTGAGTACCGCACCTGATGTGTGCCTTGCCACATGTCTGGCAAGAGGGTACAAAGGTGATCTAGGAGTAGATCACCAGATAGCGGTTTAAATTATCCTTAGAGGAATAAGGATATGTTTCTCGGTTATGGAGGTGAAAATAGTTCGATGTAAAGAGTTACGTCGATGCAAGCTTAACACCTATCCGGATAGCTCTGAGTAGAGATACCGGATACGTATAATGGAGCAACAATTTGGAATAGCTCCAAGTAGAACAGTTATTTGAAATGGCTCCAAATGTAGCGTAGTAGTTGCATCTACAAGATGACATAGAAATTTGCGAAGTACATACGGATCTGAATGTTGCAGACCCGTTGACTGAAACCTCTCTCACAAGCATAACATGATCAAACCCAGAACTCTTTGGGTGTTAGTCACTTGGGGATGTGACCTTGAGTGTTAATCACATATCGATGTGAACTGGATTATTGACTCTAGTGCAAGTGGGAGACTGTTGGAAATATGCCCTAGAGGCAATAATAAATTGGTTATTATTATATTTCCTTGTTCATGATAATCGTTTATTATCCATGCTAGAATTGTAATGATAGTTCCTATCAGATACATGTGTGGATGCATAGACAACACCAAGTCTCTAGTAAGCCTCTAGTTGACTAGCTCGTTGATCAATAGATGGTTACGGTTTCCTGACCATGGACATTGGATGTCATTGATGACGGGATCACATCATTAGGAGAATGATGTGATGGACAAGACCCAATCCTAAGCCTAGCACAAGATCATGTAGTTCGTATGCTAAAGCTTTTCTAATGTCAAGTATCATTTCCTTAGACCATGAGATTGTGCAACTCCCGAATACCGTAGGAGTGCTTTGTGTTGGGGAACGTAGTAATTTCAAAAAATTTCCTACGCACACGCAAGATCATGGTGATGCATAGCAACGAGAGGGGAGAGTGTTGTCTACGTACCCTCGTAGACCGACAGCGGAAGCGTTATGACAACGCGGTTGATGTAGTCGTACGTCTTCACGGCCCGACCGATCAAGCACCGAAACCACGGCACCTCCGAGTTCTAGCACACGTTCAGCTCAATGACGATCCCCGGACTCCGATCCAGCAAAGTGTCGGGGAAGAGTTTCGTCAGCACGACGGCGTGGTGACGATCTTGATGTACTACTGTCGCGGGGCTTCGCCTAAGCACCGCTACAATATTATCGAAGATTATGGTGGAAGGGGGCACCGCACACGGCTAAGAATGTGATCACGTGGATCAACTTGTGTCTCTATGGGGTGCCCCTGCCTCCGTATATAAAGGTTCAAGAGGGGGAGGCCGGCCGGCCATCATAGGGCGCGCCAGGAGGAGTCCTCTTCTTCCACTAAGGCCCACTAAGGCCCATATAGCTCTCGCGGTACTCCGGTAAAATCCCGATTTCACCCGAAACACTTCCGATATCCAAAAATAGGCTTCCAATATATCAATCTTTATGTCTCGACCATTTCGAGACTCCTCGTCATGTCTGTGATCTCATCCGGGACCCCGAACAACCTTCGGTACATCAAAACATATAAACTCATAATATAACTGTCATCGAAACCTTAAGCGTGCGGACCCTACGGGTTCGAGAACAATGTAGACATGACCGAGACATGTCTCCGGTCAATAACCAATAGCGGGACCTGGATGCCCATATTGGTTCCTACATATTCTACGAAGATCTTTTATCGGTCAGACCGCATAACAACATACGTTGTTCCCTTTGTCATCGGTATGTTAGTTGTCCGAGATTCGATCGTCGGTATCCAATACCTAGTTCAATCTCTTTACCGACAAGTCTCTTTACTCGTTCCGTAATACATCATCCCGCAACTAACTCATTAGTTGCAATGCTTGCAAGGCTTAAGTGATGTGCATTACCGAGAGGGCCCAGAGATACCTCTCCGACGATCGGAGTGACAAATCTTAATCTCGAAATACGTCAACCCAACATGTACCTTTGGAGACACCTGTAGAGCACCTTTATAATCACCCAGTTACGTTGTGATATTTGGTAGCACACAAAGTGTTCCTCCGGCACACGGGAGTTACATAATCTCATAGTCATAGGAACATGTATACGTCATGAAGAAAGCAATAGCAACATACTAAACGATCGGGTGCTAAGCTAATGGAATGGGTCATGTCAATCAAATCATTCAACTAATGATGTGATCCCGTGTCAGGACCCCGATTCCAAGTCACATCGATCTAGCCGGTAACACCTCATATCACTTTGCCGCCTCACGCACGGTATCCCACGGGTGTCGCCTTACCATGGCCCGGGACCATTTGCGCCTTTTGGCTCACATATATGATGGTGTCGCTAGCATCCATATGACAGAGAACCCGGGCCGACATGGCTAGTCGTGGACCCAAAGCGGCACAGACCTATGGAGACAGGCATACATGAATCACATCGAACATGTCGGTCATCAACGAGTGATTCTGGGCTGTTGCACCGGGCTAACAGGACTCCGGGGATCCCGGGCTGTAGTAGGCTAGGCAGGACTCCGAAAATCACCGCGTGACATTTCCCCGAAGGGACAGACATAGGGACAAAGTGAAACACATGCCGGCCAGTCAAGTGTCCTGAATAGTAGTGCTGGGCTAGCAGGACTCCGGTGAACCGGGCTGTAGCGGACTACTATGGCTCGAGGAACACTAGACTACATTTCCCCATAAGAAAGGCTGCGAAGGATAAACAACTAGGTTGTCGGATCCTACACATACCAAGCATTTCAATCATACACACAATATGCTCGATATGTGTAAATACAACATGGCATCACAACAAGACTCTACGACTCAAGTATTAATTCATTAGGCTCCGAAGAGCGAGATATTACAAACATGGGTCTCAAGACCCAACATACAGAGCATACAAGCAACAAGCACATGCGGAAGCTTAACTTGTCTGAGTACAGACAACTACAAATGAAAAAGGCTGAGAAGCCCGACTATCTACCAGATCCTGCCGAGGGCACAAGATCGTAGCTGAGCTAACAAGCTAAACGTCGAAGTCCATGTGCAACTAATAGCGAGACTGAAGTCTCTCTGCAAAACATAAAATAAGCAAACGTGAGTACAAATGTACCCAGCAAGACTTACATCAGAACTAACTACATATGCATCAGTATCAACGAAGGGGGTGGTGGAGTTTAACTACAGCAAGCCAGCTTTGACTCAGTGGCTAACCTGAACTACGACTGCAAGTAACTCTTTTGAGGTGGCGCACACGAGTCCACATATTCACCATATCAATACTCCACTATGGATCCGCTTCCGTCTCCCTGCGAGAACGCCATCCATAGCACTCACACTTATCTTGCGCATTTTAGAGTATCCACTTTTGCTTGTCTATGAACTATGCAAGGGGTCCAAGTTTCCATATCCGAGGAATCCGGCTATTCGAATAGATAATGATAACCCTGCAGGGGTGTACTTCTTCACACACGCTCTCGCCACTTACCGCCCTGTACACGTCATGTACCTCGGCAACCTTCAAGCGGAAGCCGGGCGAGGGTGTCGGCCACGACCTGACTAACCAACAAGTCTCTAGTCCAGGTTTATCGCCTATTCGGGTTCCATCCGCAAGGAGATCCGGCCGGGGTGTCGCTCACGGCCCCAAACGATGTGTACAGGGTTCCCAAGCCCACCATCCGGGTGCCACTTGGTACACTGGGCCACTGTGCCTAGTCTGTCCCAAGCCCACCTGTACCGGGTGCCACTTGGTAGACTACTAACACTACCTACAAACACCAGAAACTAATTGCAACTCCTGGACGGAGATCGAGTTGATTAATAAGTCGAGAGGGGCACTTAAGCATTCCAATGCGTGGTAGTAGCTTTTCATGGATCACAAACACAGAACTCAGTTCCTGAGGACGGCTGCAATGAGACAACCCACCATGTACTCCTATATGGCCTCTCACCGCTACCTTTACCAAATCGTGTTCACACACTTAACTCTCAACAGTAGGACATGTTCACCACATTCCAATTCATTCCCAATGAATCAGACCTGACTCAACTCTAAGCAGTAGCAGGCATGACAAACAAGCATGAATGAGTAGGCACATCAGGGCTCAAACAACTCCTACTCATACTAGTGGGTTTCATCTATTTACTGTGGCAATGACAGGTCATGCAGAGGAAAGGGGTTCAACTACCGCAGCATGTAACAGTTGAATCGTTGTTGTCCTAATGCAGTAAAAGAGAGCAGGAGCGAGAGAGTGGGGTTGTATCAGAATGAACAAGGGGGTTTTGCTTGCCTGGCACTTCTGAAGATAACATTGAGTCTTCATCAGTGTCAACGATCACGGCGTCGGTACATCGTCTATCGAGAGGGGACATTTACCGGCAACAAGGAAGAACACAATCAATGCGATGCAACAATATGATGCATGGTCATGACATTGCAATATGCTGTTGATTGAGCTAATGCAACTAGCAACAAGTTAAATGGAGTTGGTTTGAACACTAGGTTCAAATTCAAATTCAAACTATGAATTCAAATAGTGCCTTATCATGTTTTGGACTAAACAGTGAGGTTAAGTTGTTCAAACATGCATGAAAATGCCATAAACATATTCCTTGAATTTTTCTGATAATTTTTCATATATAAATTATTTCATTTGGAGTTACGGTTGAATTTCTATGATTTTCAGAAGTTTTAACTATTTTCTTGAATTTCTAAATCATTTCAAAATAAGAAAAACCAGAAAAGCATTTACTACGTCAGCATGACGTCGGTGTGACGTCAGCAAGTCAACAGGGCGCGTCCGGGTCAAACCTGACCAGTGGGACCCACTGGTCAGTGACTAACTAACTAACTTAAGTTAATTAGAGCCTGGGCCCGCATGTCAGTGTCTAATTTACTTAACTAAGTTAATTAGGACTAACTGAATCTAACACTAATTAAAAAGGGGCCTGGCCCACACGTCAGTCAACCAGGGGAGGTCAAACCCCTGGTCAACGGGTTCAAACCCGCCGGACTTGGTCCACGGCTCGACGCCGGCAACGGAAGATGCGGCGGAGGGCTTCGGGAATCACCCACAGGCGACCATTTGCACGGCGGAGAGGCTCTACATGACGAGGGGACTCGTCTGCGTCCAGTGGTGCTCACGGCAGCAGCTCTAGTGGCCTAAAACGACGGCAGCGGCAACTTGCGCAGCGGCCGGAGTTCGGGAGTTGAGCGGATCGGCGTTGTAGGGAACGACAGGAGTCGCGGGTGGTCGCGGTCGACTCCTGAGAACATGCTGAGCACGATGGCGCGCTCGGTTACGAGCTTGCACGGCTGTGGTCACGGTGGCGGCATGGCCGGCGGAGCCAAGCTCTCGGGCTCGACGGGAATGGGTGCTATGATGAGCTAGTGGGCATGGAAGTAGGGGAAATCGGTACAGGAGTTCACCGCGAGTGTATGGGGCGTCGAAATGGGCTCGGGGAAGCACGGACGACGTTGGGGCATTGCCGGCGATCTCGGAGGCCGGAGTTGAAGACGACGGTGGTGGCGTCATTCCCGGGCACCTGGCGTTGCGTGACTCGATGGAGAGAACGAGGACGTCGTCGCGGATCTCAGGGGCACGTCTAGGGGCGTAGGGGAGGTCGGTGGCTATGCGAGCGGTGGACGGCGGTGACGGCGGTTCTCGGTCTCGCTTCGGGCCGAGGGATAGAGGAGGGGAGGAGCTCCAGGGAGAGAGGGGAAAGTGACAGGGGACCGAGGAGGGTCGCGTGGCGATGCTAGAAGGGCCGTGGCGTCGCGGTGGAAGCAGGAGGTGGCCGGGCGTACGCCGGCGCACGGTGGCCACGCGCCTCTGTCCTTCTGTCAAAGGAGGAAGAAGACCACAGCGCCCCTGGTGGGCTGGGCTGGCCAACTGGGCCGCCAGGTAAGTGGCTGGACTTCTCTCTCTCTGTCCTTTCTAATTTTATTCTGTTTTTTATTTTCTGCTTTATGTTTGCAAATAAAATAACAACCAAAACACTTTGGTTAATTCTGTAAATTTTTGTGAGGAATATTTGAATTATTTCCAAACCACACAATAAATTTCAGAATATTTGGAGCAACCAATATTTAATGATAACTTTTAAACTCCAACTCAAATACCATAATGATTTATTTCAATGACCAAAATGTCCTGAAAAAATATGCATCATCTCTGGTTGAGGCTTTCACCCTTTTCCATAAGTTATGTACATTTTAAAAGGATATTTTGAGGTCATTGAAAATATTTTGGTTGAACCTATTTGAATTGCATTTGTGCTAGGGTTTATCAATCCCCATTTCAAATTTATTAAAATGAACATGATGACATGAATGCTTATGAAACTAATTGCAAACAAACTCTAGGGCTGTGACAACTCACCCCCACTAAACAAGAATCTTGGCCCGAGATTCGAGACGTGAGGTAAGAAGGAAGGGGGGTCACAAAACTATCACAGGCTTCTCGATCCAACTGCCCTTCCCGAGGATGTAGATTCATTGCATCATCTTGATCTTAACGTCTTTGCTTTCGGGATCTTCATCCAGCATGAGGACGACAGAAAGAAATTCTACAGGAATCGATCTCCTCGAGGATCGAGCACTCAAGATCAACTCATGGAGTGAGACATTAGAACATCTCTTGAGCTGAGACACAAAACACACATCGAGAGGGATGGAAGAACAACGACGAGGTTTGACTTGGTGGGCAACAATCCCATGCTTAAATAGATGGTGCATGGTTTCTAAGTAGCGAGGAAGTAATTGCCATGATTCCATAACGGGACACCTTAGGGAAAGGTGTCTCGTAGAGCATTTCCCTTAAGTGGCAACAAGAATTACTTTTGATCCAGAGATCAATAAAATTCTCTATACTAGCCTAAGGCAATCACAATCGATCGTTTGAAGGAGTTCAAATGAATGACATACTTGGACTAGAAAGGATGATGTGGACTACCTTGTTGAAGACAACGCAATGGATGGTTTTTGCTTATCATCGGAGATGGAAGGGACCCATGGTAAGTCCACTTTTGAAGATGATCCTGATCAACAACTACTGAGGTGCAAGCTGGGAACAAAATGCAAATGTTGGGAATGATTCTGGTAACTAGGGAAGAACTCAACAGTAGAGAGAGATTCCATTGTTTGAAAGGTTATGGCATAATCGAAGAGACTGAGAACGGATCCCAGTTAATGCCGACGATAAATCCTAGTGCTTATGCGTGCTCTCAAGAACTTGAGCATTTCCATACTCATCAAGGTCTTACCAACATCCATGCCGAGGATCCTGGGAACACATCTTACTACCATGATGAATAGTGATGGATAATGCGGGTGCAAAGGAAGATAGCACTTTCTCATATTTCACCTTGGCGAGTCCAAGGGAAAGAAATCTGGATGATCGACCGAGAGACATATAGCACTCCGCTTCTAATGTTCTCCTTGATGTGCTAGTGTATCCCATTTATTGATACGGTTTGGTATCTAGGACATCAAGTAAAGGTCGGACTTCGGGAGCACAAGAATCCGTAAGGATTAACTACGGAGGTAAATCCTACGAAATCCTCATGGGGAGGTGGCCAACTTTCTTCAATTGAGATACTACAATAGTAGGTCTTCCGGCTGGATGTGTTGGCCATGACATCCACTTTACCGGTTATCGAGAGACCAATATTATAGTTCTTGGAAAATGCTCCAACCATCATATCTGCCTGAGATTCAGATCTGGTTGGTGTTAGGATATTCCAGACCCATCCAGTCTAGAAGGGAAAATGAAGGTTTGCAACACAATTTGACGAGATGATGTTGCGAGATTCTCGGGAAATGAACTGCGATAGCAAGCTCCAAAACATGAGCTGGTTCTGCTACAAACATGTGAACACGCTGTCCCAGACAAGCATGACCACGTAGTAGTCTTACAACGAAACACTACCGAGTTCAGGTGGGGAACCATTATTGAAGATATCAAAGTCTTCTGCATGTCCGTCGGGAATAGCAGTTGAACTTCTTATCCTTGAACAAACCAATCAGTGGCTTTGTGTACTAGGAGATACATATGGAATGGAGGTAATTAATCTACCAAACCATAGAATACTTCGCACGAATGCATGACTGGCTTGGGATGATTCCAAGGGAAACAAAACAAACCTTTCTCAAATTCATCGCGGCAAGTTACACCTAATGCACGTGAATTCGAGGAAGTCACTTCTTCCATCCAAGCGCAAGCTTCATGAACGGAACACGAAGGCATTGCTTACAAAGTTTCCAACACTAGGTTGATGTTCAACATGAATCATGGGGGAGACAAAATGTTGTTGATGGGCTCAATAGAAGCTCATCGGAATTTCCATATCACTGGACTTCCACCATCATGTGAACACGGTGATAGCATTGGTCAGACCAAAAGATGTAATGGTGTATGCTCGAGGGATCAACCACAAGTAAGACAACATTACAAACATCGTTGGTTCTGATTTGACTTGACGATAGTCCATACTCAAGTCAATGTTTTGACAAGGCAATAGATCCAACAACTGATCACGAGGACCAATCGATGGAGATATCATCTTTCTTCAACACACACACAAACACAAGGATATCCCTTTGGAACGAAATAAATTAGGCAAGCTTTTATCTTCCAACTCTCCAAGTTGTTGTTTAGCTTAACCGACTAGCTCAGGGGTATCCAACACGGATCCTTGGAGAAGGAGTGGTTCACAAGAAACCAACTTGATCACGAACTCATCATAGCGGTTAGGTGACAACCTGGTAATACTTCCGAGAAGATATTCAGAAATTCACGAACCACCGATATGTTACTAAGCTCGAGATCAATCTTGCTTTGCGAGGCAAGATGATGTGACCAATAGAGCAAGGGTTTGACACAATCCTAACTCATTGATCGAATAGTGCTCCGGAAATAAGGACTAGGTAGCACGATATATCTTAGAATGATGATTCAATAACCAACACGCTAAGAATGAGTTTATTGTCCACTAACTACCAAGCAACGGGGTTGCTAGGAGTATTGATTTCACACATCATAGTTCACTTGTTGGCATTCCGGTTACAACAACACGGAACCGAAGAATGAATAATGATGGCGATAAGTATCACTGCGTCAAGAATTCATAAGAGGTGGTGCAATTCTCATGACATTCTTGACATAAATATGGTAACACTCCAAGGTAGAACGGAGCAAAAGTTGGGTTGGCATTTGATCCATGGAATACAACTACTTTGACCCAATCCTAGATATGGATAAGGTACTGGAGTTTGTTTCTCCTAGTCATTCTAGAATAGAATGGCTTGACGGACCACTAGAGTAATAGGCATTGATAAACACGATTGCCAAATACTCCTTACTATCAATTGATAGATGAAGGTCGGAATATAACTGAAGGGGGGAACAACTCAAGGAACATATAACTTTCTGAGTTGTGGATGCATAGATTAGTATGTCGAACGAGTTCAACATATTTCTTTCGGATAACCCATGCAGAAAGGTAGAACTGGCAGAGCCACAATATAGAATGGAGAACTCATCAAGAGCACTCTGTCGTGACCTTTTGGTTCAAAGAACATCCGCCTTAATGGTTCGTGGTGTTTGGAAGAAGGAAATACCACGGACCTCGAGGACTAATGAAAAGGTTACTAATATCTTAAGGGAACTAGCAAATACTAACGACATGAAGTAGGGTGAATCTCGGGTTCAAAACCCAGGAATAGAATACCTACCACTACATGGCATCACGGGATGCTTTTGAGAATAATGGCCAGAATCACACACTGGGAATACAAAACATGGCTAGATCACTAGGTGACTCCCTAAAACACCTAGGGTCATAGTAATAGCTCCAACATATATGTTGAGGTAACGGAGTACCTCAACTCACCATTAGTGTGGTTAATCTGACCCAAAAGGATATCAGAAATGGAAAGAAAGGATTTGCAAATGCATCAGACTGTTTAGAAACCTTGGATGACTCGGACAGCATAACGGCTGTAAATGCTCGAAAAGATTTGAGACATCCTACAGAAATGGTGGCATAACCACTCAGAATCATAATATCAAGGTTCCGAGGCCAGTTATGAATATATGGAAGTAGTAGGAACGGAACTAAAGCTTAAAACTATCAATTCTATAAGTCTATGGATTAGTAACACGTCATCCTGATAGATAGATGAGAAGGCCTAACTCTTAATCCCGTAGAAAGATAAGATGACTTAGATCAGAAGGTCATGAGGATAAGGAGTAAAAAGAGCCTTACGTTCCCTTCCACAATCAATTCCCTTATATAACTAAAGCATTTCTAGACACAACTTTGACCAGTTTGGCTTGGTAATCCTACAGGCAGTCAGGCTCTGATACCATAGCTGTCAGGACCCCGATTCCAAGTCACATCGATCTAGCCGGTAACACCTCCACTTTGCGGCCTCACGCACGGTATCTCACGTGTGTCGCCTTACCATGGCCCGGGACCGTTTGCGCCTTTTGGCTCACGTATATGATGGTGTCGCTAGCATCCATATGACAGAGAACCCGGGCCGACATGGCTAGTCGTGGACCCAAAGCGGCACAGACCTATGGAGACAGGCATACATGAATCACATCGAACATGTCGGTCATCAACGAGTGATTCCGGGCTGTAGCACCGGGCTAACAGGACTCCGGGGATCCCGGGCTGTAGCAGGCTAGGCAGGACTCCAGAAATCACCGCGTGACATTTCCCCGAAGGGACAGACATAGGGACGAAGTGAAACACATGCCGGCCAGTCAAGTGTCCTGAACAGTAGTGCTGGGCTAGCAGGACTCCGGTGAACTGGGCTGTAGCGGACTACTATGGCTCGAGGAACACTAGACTACATTTCCCCATAAGAAAGGCTGCGAAGGATAAACAACTAGGTTGTCGGATCCTACACATACCAAGCATTTCAATCATACACACAATATGCTCGATATGTGTAAATACAACATGGCATCACAACAAGACTCTACGACTCAAGTATTAATTCATTAGGCTCCGAAGAGCGAGATATTACAAACATGGGTCTCAAGACCCAACATACAGAGCATACAAGGAACAAGCACATGCGGAAGCTTAACTTGTCTGAGTACAGACAACTACAAATGAAAAAGGCTGAGAAGCCCGACTATCTACCAGATCCTGCCGAGGGCACAAGATCGTAGCTGAGGTAACAAGCTAAACGTTGAAGTCCACGTGCAACTAATAGCGAGACTGAAGTCTCTCTGCAAAACATAAAATAAGCAAACGTGAGTACAAATGTACCCAGCAAGACTTACATCAGAACTAACTACATATGCATCAGTATCAACGAAGGGGGTGGTGGAGTTTAACTGCAGCAAGCCAGCTTTGACTCAGTGGCTAACCTGAACTACGACTGCAAGTAACTCTTTTGAGGTGGCGCACACGAGTCCACATATTCATCATATCAATACTCCACTATGGATCCGCTTCCGTCTCCCTGCGAGAACGCCATTCATAGCACTCACACTTATCTTGCGCATTTTGGAGTATCCACTTTCGCTTGTCTATGAACTATGCAAGGGGTCCAAGTTTCCATATCCGAGGAATCCGGCTATTCGAATAGATAATGATAACCCTGCAGGGGTGTACTTCTTCATACACGCTCTCGCCACTTACCGCCCTGTACACGTCATGTACCTCGGCAACCTTCAAGCGGAAGCCGGGCGAGGGTGTCGGCCACGACCTGACTAACCAACAAGTCTCTAGTCCAGGTTTATCGCCTATTCGGGTTCCATCCACAAGGAGATCCGGCCGGGGTGTCGCTCACGGCCCCAAACGATGTGTACAGGGTTCCCAAGCCCACCATCCGGGTGCCACTTGGTACACCGGGCCACTGTGCCTAGTCTGTCCCAAGCTCACCTGTACCGGGTGCCACTTGGTAGACCACTAACACTACCTACAAACACCAGAAACTAATTGCAACTCCTGGATAGAGATCGAGTTGATTAATAAGTCGAGAGGGGCACTTAAGCATTCCAATGCGTGGTAGTAGCTTTTCATGGATCACAAACACAGAACTCAGTTCCTGAGGACGGCTGCAATGAGACAACCCACCATGTACTCCTACATGGCCTCTCACCGCTACCTTTACCAAATCGAGTTCACACACTTAACTCTCAACAGTAGGACATGTTCACCACATTCCAATTCATTCCCGATGAATCAGACCTGACTCAACTCTAAGCAGTAGCAGGCATGACAAACAAGCATGAATGAGTAGGCACATCAGGGCTCAAACAACTCCTACTCATACTAGTGGGTTTCATCTATTTACTGTGGCAATGATAGGTCATGCAGAGGAAAGGGGTTCAACTACCGCAGCAGGTAACAGTTGAATCGTTGTTGTCCTAATGCAGTAAAAGAGAGCAGGAGCGAGAGAGTGGGGTTGTATCGGAATGAACAAGGGGGTTTTGCTTGCCTGGCACTTCTGAAGATAACATTGAGTCTTCATCAGTGTCAACGATCACGGCGTCGGTACATCATCTATCAAGAGGGGACATTTACCGGCAACAAGGAAGAACACAATCAATGCGATGCAACAATATGATGCATGGTCATGACATTGCAATATGCTGTTGATTGAGCTAATGCAACTAGCAACAAGTTAAATGGAGTTGGTTTGAACACTAGGTTCAAATTCAAATTCAAACTATGAATTCAAATAGTGCCTTATCATGTTTTGAACTAAACAGTGAGGTTAAGTTGTTCAAACATGCATGAAAATGCCATAAACAGATTCCTTGAATTTTTCTGATAATTTTTCATACATAAATTATTTCATTTGGAGTTACGGTTGAATTTCTATGATTTTTAGAAGTTCTAACTATTTTCTCGAATTTCTAAATCATTTCAAAATAAGAAAAAACAGAAAAGCATTTACTACGTCAGCACGACGTCGGTGTGACGTCAGCAAGTCAACAGGGCGCGTCCGGGTCAAACCTGACCAGTGGGACCCACTGGTCAGTGACTAACTAACTAACTTAAGTTAATTAGAGCCTGGGCCCGCATGTCAGTGTCTAATTTACTTAACTAAGTTAATTAGGACTAACTGAATCTAACACTAATTAAAAAGGGGCCTGGCCCACACATCAGTCAACAAGGGGAGGTCAAACCCCTGGTCAACGGGTTCAAACCCGCCGGGCTTGGTCCACAGCTCGACGCCGGCAACGGAAGATGCGGCGGAGGGCTTCGGGAATCACCCACAGGCGACCATTTGCACGGCGGAGAGGCTCTACATGATGAGGGGACTCGTCCGCGTCCAGTGGTGCTCATGGCAGCAGCTCTAGTGGCCTAAAACGACGGCGGCGGCAACTTGCGCGGCGGCCGGAGTTTGGGAGTTGAGCGGATCGGCGTTGTAGGGAACGACAGGAGTCGCGGGTGGTCGCGGTCGACTCCTGGGAACGTGCTGAGCACGATGGCGCGCTCGGTTACGAGCTTGCACGGCTGTGGTCACGGTGGCGGCATGGCCGGCGGAGCCAAGCTCTCGGGCTCGACGGGAATGGGTGCTACGATGAGCTAGTGGGCATGGAAGTAGGGGGAATCGGTAGAGGAGTTCACCACGAGTGTAGGGGGCGTCAAAATGGGCTCGAGGAAGCACGGACGACGTCGGGGCATTGCCGGCGATCTCGAAGGCCGGAGTTGAAGACGACGGTGGTGGCGTCATTCCCGGGCACCTGGCGTTGCGTGACTCGGTGGAGAGAACGAGGACGTCGTCGCGGATCTCAGGGGCACGTCTAGGGGCATAGGGGAGGTCGGTGGCTATGCGAGCGGTGGACGGCGGTGACGGTGGTTCTCGGTCTCGCTTGGGGCCGAGGGATAGAGGTGGGGAGGAGCTCCAGGGAGAGAGGGGAAAGTGACAGGGGACCGAGGAGGGTCGCGTGGCGATGCTAGAAGGGCCGTGGCGTCGCGGTGGAAGCAGGAGGTGGCCGGGCGTACACCGGCGCACGGTGGCCACGCGCCTCTGTCCTTCTGTCAAAGGAGGAAGAAGACCACAGCGCCCCTGGTGGGCTGGGCTGGCCAACTAGGCCGCCAGGTAAGTGGCTGGACTTCTCTCTCTCTGTCCTTTCTAATTTTATTCTGTTTTTCTATTTTCTGCTTTATGTTTGCAAATAAAATACCAACCAAAACACTATGGTTAATTCTGTAAATTTTTGTGAGGAATATTTGAATTATTACCAAACCACACAATAAATTTCAGAATATTTGGAGCAACCAATATTTAATGGTAACTTTTAAACTCCAACTCAAATACCATAATGATTTAATTCAATGACCAAAATGTCCTGAAAAAATATGCATCATCTCTGGTTGAGGCTTTCACCTTTTTCCATAAGTTATGAACATTTTAAAAGGATATTTTGAGGTCATTGAAAATATTTTGGTTGAACCTATTTGAATTGCATTTGTGCTATGGTTTATCAATCCTCATTTCAAATTTATTAAAATGAACATGATGACATGAATGCTTATGAAACTAATTGCAAACAAACTCTAGGGTTGTGACATCCCGTTAATCAAATGACAACTCTTTGTCCATGGTTAGGAAACATAACCATCTTTGATTAACGAGCTAGTCAAGTAGAGGCATACTAGTGACACTCTGTTTGTCTATGTATTCACACATGTATTATGTTTTCGGTTAATAGAATTCTAGCATGAATAATAAACTTTTATCATGATATAAGGAAATAAATAATAACTTTATTATTGCCTCTAGGGAATATTTCCTTCAGTCTCCCACTTGCACTAGAGTCAATAATCTAGATTACACAGTAATGATTCTAACACCCATGGAGCTTTGGTGCTGATCATGTTTTGCTCGTGGAAGAGGCTTAGTCAACGGGTCTGCTACATTCAGCTCCGTAGGTATCTTCCAAATCTCTATGTCTCCCACCTGGACTAGATCCCGGATGGAATTGAAGCGTCTTTTGATGTGCTTGGTTCTTTTGTGAAATCTGGATTCCTTCGCCAAGGCAATTGCACCAGTATTGTCACAAAAGATTTTCATTGGACCCGATGCACTAGGCATGACACCTAGATCAGATATGAACTCCTTCATCCAGACTCCTTCGTTTGCTGCTTCCGAAGTAGCTATGTATTCCGCTTCACATGTAGATCCCGCCACGACGCTTTGTTTAGAACTGCACCAACTGACAGCTCCACCGTTTAATGTAAACACGTATCCAGTTTGCGATTTAGAATCGTCCGGATCAGTGTCAAAGCTTGCATCAACGTAACCGTTTGCGATGAGCTCTTTGTCACCTCCTTATACGAGAAACATATCCTTAGTCCTTTTCAGGTACTTCAGGATGTTCTTGACCACTGTCCAGTGATCCACTCCTGGATTACTTTGGTACCTCATTGCTAGACTTATAGCAAGGCACACATCAGGTCTGGTACACAGCATTGCATACATGATAGAGCCTATGGCTGAAGCATAGGGAACATGATAGAGCCTATGGATAACTCAACTTCACACCTTGTAACACAGGCAAGAACCCTTTCTTTGCTTGATCCATTTTGAACTTCTTCAAAATCTTGTCAAGGTATGTGCTTTGTGAAAGTCCAATTAAGCGTCTTGATCTATCTCTATAGATCTTTATGCCTAATATGTAAGCAGCTTCACCGAAGTCTTTCATTGAAAAACTCTTATTCAAGTATCCCTTTATGCTATCCAGAAATTCTATATCATTTCCAATCAGTAATATGGCATCCACATATAATATTAGAAATGCTACAGAGCTCCCACTCACTTTCTTGTAAATACAGGAGGGCTTCTCCGGAAGTCTGTATAAAACCAAATGCTTTGATCACACTATCAAAGCATTTATTCCAACTCCGAGAGGCTTGCACCAGTCCATAAATGGATTGCTGGAGCTTGCACGCTTTGTTAGCTCCCTTTGGATCGACAAAACCTTCCGGTTGCATCATATACAACTCTTCTTCCAGAAATCCATTCAGGAATGCAGTTTTGACATCCATCTGCCAAATTTCATAATCATAAAATGCGGCAATAGCTAACATGATTCGGACAGACTTAAGCATCGCTACGGGTGAGAAGGTCTCATCGTAGTCAACCCCTTGAACTTGCCGGAACCCTTTTGCGACAAGTCGAGCTTTGTAGACAGTAATATTACCGTCAGCGTCAGTCTTCTTCTTGAAGATCCATTTATTCTCAATTGCTTGCCGATCATCGGGCAAGTCAACCAAAGTCCATACTTTGTTCTCATACATGGATCCCATCTCAGATTTCATAGCTTCAAGCCATTTTGCGGAATCTGGGCTCACCATCGCTTCTTCATAGTTCGTAGGTTCATCATGATCTAGCAGCATGACTTCCAGAACAGGATTACCGTACCACTCTGGCGCGGATCTCACTCTGGTTGATCTACGAGGTTCAGTAGTATCTTGTCCTGAAGTTTCATGATCATTATCATTAGCTTCCTCACTAATTGGTGTAGGTGTCGCAGAAACAGTTTTCTGCGAAGTACTACTTTCCAATAAGGGAGTAGGTACAGTTACCTCATCAAGTTCTACTTTCCTCCCACTCACATCTTTCGAGAGAAACTCTTTCTCCAGAAAGTTTCCGAACTTAGCAACAAAAGTCTTGCCTTCGCATCTGTGATAGAAGGTGTATCCAATAGTCTCCTTTGGATATCCTATGAAGACACATTTCTCCGATTTGGGTTCGAGCTTATCAGGTTGAAGCTTTTTCACATAAGCATCGGAGCCCCAAACTTTCAGAAACGACAACTTTGGTTTCTTGCCAAACCATAGTTCATAAGGCGTCGTCTCAACGGATTTTGATGGTGCCCTATTTAACGTGAATGCGGCCGTCTCTAAAGCATAACCCCAAAACGATAGCGGTAAATCAGTAAGAGACATCATAGACCGCACCATATCCAGTAAAGTACAATTACGACGTTCGGACACACCATTACGCTGTGGTGTTCTGGGTGGCGTGAGTTGCGAAACTATTCCGCATTGTTTCAAATGTACACCAAACTCGTAACTCAAATATTCTCCTCCACGATCAGATCGTAGAAATTTTATTTCTTGTTACGATGATTTTCAACTTCACTCTGAAATTCTTTGAACTTTGCAAATGTTTCAGACTTATGTTTCATTAAGTAGATATACCCATATCTGCTTAAGTCATCTGTGAAGGTGAGAAAATAACGATATCCTCCACGAGCCTCAATATTCATTGGACCACATACATCTGTATGTATGATTTCCAACAAATCTGTTGCTCTGTCCATAGTACCGGAGAACGGTGTTTTAGTCATCTTGCCCATGAGGCACGGTTTGCAAGTACCAAGTGATTCATAATCAAGTGGTTCCAAAAGTCCATCAGTATGGAGTTTCTTCATGCGCTTTACACCGATATGACCTAAACGGCAGTGCCACAAATAAGTTGCACTATCATTATCAACTCTGCTTCTTTTGGTTTCAACATTATGAATATGTGTGTCACTACTATCGAGATTCAATAAGAATAGACCACTCTTCAAGGGTGCATGACCATAAAAGATATTACTCATATAAATAGAACAACCATTATTCTCTGATTTAAATGAATAACTGTCTCGCATCAAACAAGATCCAGATATAATGTTCATGCTTAACGCTGGCACCAAATAACAATTATTCAGGTCTAATATTAATCCCGAAGGTAGATGTAGAGGTAGCGTGCCGACCGCGATCACATCGACTTTGGAACCGTTTCCCACGCGCATCGTCACCTCGTCCTTAGCTAATCTTCGCTTAATCCGTAGTCCCTGTTTTGAGTTGCAAATATTAGCAATAGAACCAGTATCAAATACCCAGGTGCTATTGCGAGCATTAGTAAGGTACACATCAATAACATGTATATCACATATACCTTTGTTCACCTTGCCATCCTTCTTATCCGCCAAATACTTGGGGCAGTTCCGCTTCCAGTGACCAGTCTGCTTGCAGTAGAAGCACTTAGTTTCAGGCTTAGGTCCAGACCTGGGTTTCTTCTCTTGAGCAGCAACTTGCTTGCTGTTCTTCTTGAAGTTCCCCTTCTTCTTCCCTTTACCCTTTTTCTTGAAACTAGTGGTCTTGTTGACCCAACACTTGATGCTCCTTTTTGATTTTTACCTCCGCAGCTTTCAGCATTGTGAAGAGCTCGGGAATAGTCTTATTCATCCCTTGCATATTATAGTTCATCACGAAGCTCTTGTAGCTTGGTGGCAGTGATTGGAGAATTCTGTCAATGACGCAATCATCTGGAAGATTAACTCCCATCTGAATCAAGTGATTATTATACCCAGACATTTTGAGTATATGCTCACTGACAGAACTGTTCTCCTCCATCTTGCAGCTATAGAACTTATTGGAGACTTCATATCTCTCAATCCGGGCATTTGCTTGAAATATTAACTTCAACTCCTGGAACATCTCATATGCTCCATGACGTTCAAAACGTCGTTGAAGTCCCGATTCTAAGCTGTAAAGCATGTCACACTGAACTATCGAGTAGTCATCAGCTTTGCTCTGCCAGACGTTCATAACATCTGGTGTTGCTCCAGCAGCAGGCCTGGCACCCAGCGTTGCTTCCAGGACGTAATTCTTCTGTGCAGCAATGAGGATAATCCTCAAGTTACGGACCCAGTCCGTATAATTGCTACCATCATCTTTCAACTTTGCTTTCTCAAGGAATGCATTAAAATTTAATGGAACAACAGCACGGGCCATCTATCTACAATCAAACATACATAAGCAAGATACTATTAGGTACTAAGTTCATGATAATTTTAGGTTCAATTAATCATATTACTTAAGAACTCCCACTTAGATAGACATCCCTCTAATCCTCTAAGTGATTACGTGATCCAAATCAACTAAACCATGTCCGATCATCACGTGAGATGGAGTAGTTTCATTGGTGAACATCACTATGTTGATCATATCTACTATATGATTCACGCTCGACCTTTCGGTCTCCGTGTTCCGAGGCCATATCTGTATATGCTTGGCTCGTCAAGTATAACCTGAGTATTCCGCGTGTGCAACTGTTTTGCACCCGTTGTATTTGAACATAGAGCCTATCACACCCGATCATCACGTGGTGTCTCAGCACGAAGAACTTTCACAATGGTGCATACTCAGGGAGAACACTTCTTGATAATTTAGTAAGAGATCATCTTATGATGCTACCATCAATCAAAGCAAGATAAGATGCATAAAAGATAAACATCGCATGCAATCAATATAAGTGATATGATATGGCCATCATCATCTCGTGCTTGTGATCTCCATCTCCGAAGCACCGTCGTGATCACCATCGTCACCGACGCGACACCTTGATCTCCATCGTAGCATCGTTGTTGTCTCGCCAATCTTATGCTTCCACGACTATCGCTACCGCTTAGTGATAAAGTAAAGCATTACAGCGCGATTGCATTGCATACAATAAAGCGACAACCATATGGCTCCTGCCAGTTGCCGATAACTCGGTTACAAAACATGATCATCTCATACAATAAAATTTAGCATCATGTCTTGACCATATCACATCACAACATGCCCCACGCATCAAAACCACAACGATAGTTTGTCAAGTTGGTGTTGTTTTAACCTTCGCAAGGACCGGGCGTAGCCACACTCGGTTCAACTAAAGTTGGAGAAACTGTCACCCGCAAGCCACCTATGTGCAAAGCACGTCGGGAGAACCGGTCTCGCGTAAGCGTACGCGTAATGTCGGTCCGGGCCGCTTCGTCCAACAATACCGCCGAACCAAAGTATGACATGCTGGTAAGCAGTATGACTTATATCGCCCACAACTCACTTGTGTTCCTCGTGCATATAATATCAACATATAAAACCTAGGCTCTAATGCCACTGTTGGGGAACGTAGTAATTTCAAAAAATTTCCTATGCACACGCAAGATCATGGTGATGCATAGCAACGAGAGGGGAGAGTGTTGTCTACGTACCCTCGTAGACCGATAGCGGAAGCGTTATGACAACGCGGTTGATGTAGTCGTACGTCTTCATGGCCCGACCGATCAAGCACCGAAACCACGGCACCTCCGAGTTCTAGCACACGTTCGGCTCGATGACGATCCCCAGACTCCGATCCAGCAAAGTGTCGTGGAAGAGTTTCGTCAGCACGACGGCGTGGTGACGATCTTGATGTACTACTGTCGCATGGCTTCGCCTAAGCACCGCTACAATATTATCGAGGATTATGGTGGAAGGGGGCACCGCACACGGCTAAGAATGAGATCACGTGGATCAACTTGTGTATCTATGGGGTGCCCCTGCCTCCGTATATAAAGGTTCAAGAGGGGGAGGCCGGCCGGCCATCATAGGGCGCGCCAGGAGGAGTCCTACTCCCTCCGGGAGTAGCACTCCCCTCCTTTCCTAGTTGGAATAGGATTCGCGAGGTGGGAAAAGAGAGAGAGAGAAGGAGGGGGGCGCCGGCCCCCTCTCTCCTTGTCCTATTCGGACTAGGGGGGAGGGGCGCGCGGCCCAGCCCTGGCCGCCTCTCTTCTTCTTCCACTAAGGCCCACTAAGGCCCATATAGCTCCCGGGGGGTTCCGGTAACCTCCCGGTACTCCCGTAAAATCCCGATTTCACCCAAAACACTTCCGATATCCAAACATAGGCTTCCAATATATCAATCTTTATGTCTCGACCATTTCGAGACTCCTCGTCATGTCCGTGATCTCATGCGGGACCCCGAACAACCTTCGGTACATCAAAACGTATAAACTCATAATATAACTGTCATCAAAACCTTAAGCGTGCGGACCCTACGAGTTCGAGAACAATGTAGACATGACCGAGACACGTCTCTGGTCAATAACCAATAGCGGGACCTGGATGCCCATATTGGTTCCTACATATTCTACGAAGATCTTTTATCGGTCAGACCGCATAACAACATACGTTGTTCCCTTTGTCATCGGTATGTTACTTGTCCGAGATTCGATCGTCGGTATCCAATACCTAGTTCAATCTCGTTACCGGCAAGTCTCTTTACTCGTTCCGTAATACATCATCCCGCAACTAACACATTAGTTGCAATGCTTGCAAGGCTTAAGTGATGTGCATTACTGAGAGGGCCCAGAGATACCTCTCTGACGATCGGAGTGACAAATCCTAATCTCGAATTACGTCAACCCAACATGTACCTTTGGAGACACCTGTAGAGCACCTTTATAATCACCCAGTTACGTTGTGATGTTTGGTAGCACACAAAGTGTTCCTCCGGCACACGGGAGTTACATAATCTCATAGTCATAGGAACATGTATAAGTCATGAAGAAAGCAATAGCAACATACTAAACGATCGGGTGCTAAGCTAATGGAATGGGTCATGTCAATCAGATCATTCAACTAATGATGTGATCCCGTTAATCAAATGACAACTCTTTGTCCATGGTTAGGAAACATAACCATCTTTGATTAACGAGCTAGTCAAGTAGAGGCATACTAGTGACACTCTGTTTGTCTATGTATTCACACATGTATTATGTTTCCGGTTAATAGAATTCTAGCATGAATAATAAACTTTTATCATGATATAAGGAAATAAATAACAACTTTATTATTGCCTCTAGGGCATATTTCCTTCACTTTGGGTGTGCCAAACGTCACAACGTAACTGGGTGGCTATAAAGGTACACTACAGGTATCTCCGAAAGTGTCTGTTGGGTTGGCATGAATCGAGACTGGGATTTGTCACTCCGTGTAAACGGAGAGGTATCTCTGGGCCCACTCGGTAGGACATCATCATAATGTGCACAATGTGATCAAGGAGTTGATCACGGGATGATGTGTTACAGAACGAGTAAAGAGACTTGCCGGTAACGAGATTGAACAAGGTATCGAGATACCGACGATCGAATCTCGGGCTAGTATCGTACCGCTAGACAAAGGGAATTGTATACGGGATTGATTAAGTCCTTGACATCGTGGTTCATCCGATGAGATCATCGTGGAACATGTGGGAGCCAACATGGGTATCCAGATCCCGCTGTTGGTTATTGACCGGAGAGTTATCTCGGTCATGTCTGCATGGTTCCCGAACCCGTAGGGTCAACACACTTAAGGTTCGATGACGCTAAGGTTATAGGGAATAGATATACGTGGTTACCGAATGTTGTTCGGAGTCCCGGATGACATCCCGGACGTCACGAGGAGTTCCGGAATGGTCCGGAGGTAAAGATTTATATATGGGAAGTCCTGTTTTGGTCGCCAGAAAAGTTTCGGGGTTTATCGGTAATGTACCGGGACCACCGGGAGGGTTCCGGGGGTCCACCAAGTGGGGCCACAAGCCCCGGAGGGCTGCATGGGCCAAGAGTGGGAGGGGGCCAGCCCCAGGTGGGCTAGTGCGCCCCACCACAAGGGCCCAAGGTGCCTAAGGGGAGGAGGGGGCAAACCCTAAAGGCAGATGGGCCTTAGGGCCCATGCCTGGTGCGCCTCCCTCTCCCCCTCCACCTGGCCACCACCCAAATGGGATCTGGGGGCTGCTGCCACCCCTAGGAAGGGAACCCTAGGTAGGGGCGCAGCCCCTCCCCTTCCCCTATATATACTTGAGGTTTGGGCTGCCCATGATGACATGAGTTTCTGACCTCTCCCTGGCACAACCCTACCTCTCTTTCTCCTCATATCTCGCGGTGCTTGGCGAAGCCCTGCTGGATCACCACGCTCCTCCACCACCACCACGCCATTGTGTTGCTGCTGGATGGAGTCTTCCTCAACCTCTCCCTCTCTCCTTGCTGGATCAAGGCATGGGAGACATCACCGGGCTGTACGTGTGTTGAACGCGGAGGTGCCGTCCGTTTGGCACTAGGATCTCCGGTGATTTGGATCACGACGAGTACGACTCCTTCAACCCCGTTCTCTTGAACGCTTCCGCTTAGTGATCTACAAGGGTATGTAGATGCACTCTCCTTCCCCTCGTTGCTGGTCTCTCCATAGATAGATCTTGGTGACACGTAAGAAAATTTTGAATTTCTGCTACGTTCCCCAACAGTTCCTCGGCTGCTAGGGCTTCGGATAGTGCCTCAAGGGCCAGTGCAGCTGTCTTATTTTCGGCGCGGAGTGCTATGTTCAGATCACTAGCAAGAGTAATGATTTCGTTGGGCCCGGGCATTTTGAGCTTCATGTACCCGTAATGGGGTATGGCTTGGAAGATTGTAAACGCCTCCCGCCCTAATAGAGTGTGGTATCCGCTGCTGAATGGGGCCACTTGGAATGTAATTTCTTCGGACCTGTAATTATCCGGCGCGCCGAATACCACGTCTAGTATGATTTTTCCAGCACAGCGTGCTTCCCGACTGGGGATGATTCCTGTAAAGGTTGTGCTACTTTGCTCAATGCGGCTCCAGTCTATTTCCATCTTTTGAAGAGTTTCCTCATAGATGAGGTTTAATCCGCTGCCGCCGTCCATGAGTACCTTGGTGAGTCGAAAGCCGTCCACGATTGGACTGAGCACCAGTACGGCTGGTGCTCGGGCTGTTCGGAATTTAGGTTCATCACTGGCATTGAAGGTAATAGCCGTGTCACTCCAAGGATCTATTTCTGCTATGTGGAAGATTTCGCCATGCTGCGGAGTGTTCGCTTGCGTCTATTATTTGACGCGAAGGTCTCAAAGACCGTTAACACCGTATTGTTGTCCACGGGATGGTGCTCTGTGGTCTTTGGGAGGAGTAGATCCTCACCACTTTTGGCCACCTGCCGGAGTATCCAAGATGCTCTAAGGCTGTGCGTTGGTATTGCATTCGCTGTACTATGAATTTTGCAGGGTCCGTTGAGCCATCCCTCCAGTACGGTTCCTTGCCCCGTAGAGGGCTTTTGCTTTTTGGTAGTTAACCCAGGTGTATTGTGATAATGCACCCTTTTATTTCGGACTGGGTTTGTATTTAGAGCCGAATTATCCCAAAATTTTATTTCGGTTTCCAGGCGCTTTCCATCGCATAGTACTTTCATACTATGGACACCAAGTTGGCAAAGCGTGTAATTTCGCGACGACTTATGGCGTTGAGGATTCCCTTGTCTATGCAATTATTGCAGAAGAATGAAATTGCGTCTTCCTCGGGGCAGTCCTTTATCCTGTTCATGACCAGGAGGAATCTACCCCAGTAATGGTGTACTGTTTCTTCGGGCTCTTGCCTAATTTGGGGTAGATCGCGTATGTTTGGGTGGGTGGGTGGAATTGAATCTGAATCCTCACCCAATCTGAGACTCAGGGGCCAAGGAGTTTCCGAACTCGGAAGTTTGGATTCTTGGATGTTTTCCGATAAATCTAGCCCGCTGCCTGATTCTAGGTTCAGGCCTTGAGTGACGTCCTCCCCTCCGCAGGTATCCGGCTTGGAGGGATCGGGAATTCGGACATAGCTAGTCCTTAAGATAGATGAAGGGTTGCCGCATTGTTCCTCCACCACTGCAACGTGATGGGTGACCTGGGGAGAGTTGATACCTCTCAGATCGGGTTTAGACCCAATCTGATCATAGTGTGTAGCGACTCCCAGGGCGGCGATGCGATCCAAGAGCTCGTTCAGGGAAGAGAGCTCCATTGGATCTAACTGCTCGACGAGTTCTGAGTTGACGTGAAGATTGCTTTCGATGACCCGAGAAGTCATCGTCGGCGCAGCGGCCGAACAGGCGGTCATAAGAAAACCACCTAGCCGGAGAGTTTGGCCGATAGCCAAAGCTCCCTCAGCAATGGTGCCATCTTTAAAGACGGGATGGGACATCCTTCCTGGTGGCGACGGCACAGCGGAACTCTCAATGAAAGCACCAATGTCGGTGTCAAAACCGGCGGATCTCAGGTAGGGGGTCCCGAACTATGCGTCTAGGCCGGATGGTAACAGGAGGCAGGGGACACGATGTTTTACCTAGGTTCGGGCCCTCTTGATGGAGGTAAAACCCTACGTCCTGCTTGATTGATATTGATGATATGGGTAGTACAAGAGTAGATCTACCACGAGATCGGAGAGGCTAAACCCTAGAAGCTAGCCTATGGTATGATTGTATGTTGTGATTGTTGTCCTACGGACTAAAACCCTTCGGTTTATATAGACACAGGAGAGGGTTAGGGTTACACAAGGTCGGTTACAAAGGAGGAGATATCCATATTCGTATTGCCTAGCTTGCCTTCCACGCCAAGTAGAGTCCCATCCGGACACGAGACGAAGTCTTCAATCTTATACCTTCATAGTCCAATAGTCCGGCCAATGGAGATAGTCCGGCTGTCCAGAGACCCCCTAATCCAGGACTCCCTCAATGGTCCAACAGTCCGGCCAAAGGATATAGTCCGGCTGTCTGCAGACCCCCTAATCCAGGACTCCCTCAGTAGCCCCCGAATCAGGCTTCAATGACGTCAAGTCCGATACGCAGTATTGTCTTCGGCATTGCAAGGCAGGTTCTTCTCCAAATTTCGAATGTTTGTTGAGCAGTGTCCGGCCCCATAAATGTTGGACCTCTTGGCTTCTGCGCCCAATAAGGGCTATCTTCCACGTGTCGAATGAATACGAGGAGCCAGGGCGTTTTTACATTCGCCCCATAGCCAGATAAATAAATTGTCTATTAAAGGGATGGGGATTCTTAGATCCAATCCATATCATCCTCCCCCAGCGAGAACCCATTGGAGCGCGCTTTGGAAAAATCCACTCCAGCATGGCTGACAACCGCAGCTCCTCCTCCCGCCCCTGTAGCCCTAAGCCTAGTGATTGGGAGAGGTGTTCTGTCCCACACAGTCGATTAGTCGAACTGCAGACTAAGGGATTTCTCCCTCTAGCGTATATGGTTCCCGTCTGAGCCGGGCTCGCCACCTACAATGGCGGGGAGCAAGCAGAGAGCTTCCCCAGCCCCTCTACGGGGGAGTGGGTATGCCTTGTTCCTTACTTATTAAGGGGACTCGGATTTCCAATTCATCCGTTCCTCCACGGGCTCCTGGAGTTTTACGGCCTCCAACTGCATAATTTCACCCCTGCTTCCATATGACACATCGCCGGCTATGTTGCCCTCTGCGAGTTATTCCTGGGCTGCGAGGCTCATTTCGAGCTGTGGAAAAGGTTATTTTGCCTTGTCCCCCGCACACAAGAGGGGTCACTTTATCAAGTGGGCGGAGCCGAAATATGGCGCATCGCCGAAACCAGATACCTGTCTGGTACTCCGAAGAAGACGTCCGAAGACTGGCCTTCGGAATGGTTTTATATGGAGGACGTCCCCCTTTTCGGACCCTGTTCGACGGGGTCTTCCTGAGTTCAACAATGCTCCTCTGAAGAAATGCCGGAGCTGGCGCCCACAGAGCCCCCAGGAGGAAGACAACGGAGAAGTCCTTTACCTGATGAACCGGATTAAAGCGTTGGCTCAATCAGGATTGACAGTAATCGAGGTTATGTCAATATGCATAACGCGAGGAGTGAAACCACTTCAATATTGAGGTCACCCCGTGTGGTGTTTTAACAGGGAAGACGATGCCACCCGTTGCGGGCGTAAGGGTCCGGACAACGCTGCTGCTTCAGCAAAAATCCTGTCCGAACTGTTCAAGGGAGAGGGAGAGGAGTTCATCCGCATCAAGCCACGGGATGGATTCTCCATGTACAACCCTCCAAGTTGGGTGAGTTATATCTCCTTACTCCCATTCTTCCCACATTCTTTGTACTAGGTACTCACCTTGCCATTTTACGGAAGGAACTGCAAAAAGCCATAAGGGAGGTCAACAGTCCGTCCCCACAACCAGAGGACCCCGACCGGGCCCTCGGTCCCGGACTCGAAGAAGATCCGGACATATTCGTGGAGCTGATAGATCGGCACTTCTATCAATTGAGCTGTGACGACGCCATGGTGGCCATTACAGCCGACTATCCCAGACTGCTCCCTGCGTCGCTCATAAGAAAAACCAAAATCCCAACTCCAACAACTAGGATCCCCTTTTAGATACTTCACCTACCATATACATCTGGTGTTTTATAGGGAAGGCATTCGGGACGCCGTGCCGAACCCGCAGCAACTCACCAACAAGAGGCACCGAGGCCGGATAGGCCAAAAAGGAAGGCGGTCAGGACAGAGACGCCGACGCAGAGGTATGACAAAACCCCGCTCCGTGGTTATCATCTTTCTCAAAATATAATGACGTCCATGTTTCTTTAACAGAAAAAACGCTCACCGGAATATGTCCGGTGAGGCTGCCGATCATGCTTCCACCAGTCGGGCTCCAAGACCGGACGTAGAGGCGGAAGCCGACATGGGGCGGACGCCGGATACTCCCCCTACAGAGGATGCGGATAGACTATCTGCTAAAAATTCAAAAGTGGAGAGCACCATGAATCATAGGCGTCGCCGGGCCGTAATCCGTGACGCTTGCTTCTCACCAGAGGCATTTGATGCTTTCAATTCTGGAGACGCGTACCTCCGTGCTGCTCAAAATGGTCTAGCCAGAGCCACGGACCAGTATGTAAGGGATGTACGGGTAAGCAAATCTGACGATTATATGTATCATTAGCGCCTGAGACTTGAAACAGTTAGCAGAACAAATTTAAGGATCATCTATTGTGCAGGTTCTTACAGAGAAGAATACTCGACTGTCACAGGAGCTAGAGGAATGCAAGACCCAACTTTGGGCCGCCGTTGCCGCATTGAAGGAACCTAAAAAGTCCCCATCTCGTAACATTTGTTTCAAAGAATGATAGGTACCATATAGCATGCGGCGTGGCCGCAGATCTAACAATAGGTATTGCAGATAAATCCAGAGAGAATCTGGAGGACCAGCATGCCGTACGACAGCTAAAGGCTAGCGAACACGTGCTCACCGAGGTCAGGCGGGAGAAAAACAATCTCCAGGACGCCAATACCAAGCTAAGCGTGGAACTGAAAGATGTTCGAGCCCAGCTTGCGGACTCCGAAAAGGAGAATAAGCGGCTTCGACACGGCATTTTTAGTAAGTGCTTGGACGAACCCTTAAAAAGGGGGCGGCGGAGAATCCGGCTAACAGAGTTATGTTTGCAGGTATGTTGACGGGTCGTCCCACGGAGGAGATGCCCAGGTCTGCTGGTGATATTCTATCCGAGCTCTCACAACTGCACGAACAAGTTCGACAGGTGATGCAAGGTATTGCCCAGGCCTTGTGGTCATCCGTCTCCCTGCCAGAAGGCATTGGAGAGCTTGCGGAGAAGCTCAAGGGAGCACGGCGGCGCTTCCGGTTATGGAAGATATCGGCCTGCCGTCAAGGTGCTAGGGAAGCCTGGGCCATGGTGAAGACGCGGTATACCAAGGCTGACCCAAACCACATGGCTGAGGTCAGACCTGTGGGGCCCGATGGGAAAGAGATCCCCGTTAGCTTAGTGTATGGGCAAGTAGAATTAGCCGCAAAGTATTCCCAACAGGATTGTACGCTAGACAGCCTGTTGGATGGTATAGAAGAGGAATTTAGTCAGTCTACATGACTATGTAATTAAAGTGACATGTATAATGCCTTCTAGCCGGATTGTAAATCATTTGTCATGGCGGACCTTTTCGCTTCAACCTCGGGACCCGATAGTCCGGAGTGTGTCCGAATACCCGCTCAGTTATATAAGAACCGGGGTATGCGTGGAAACCCGGCGTAGGGGTCATTAGTGCTTGAACAGACAAGTACCCAACTAGTTATGTTATATTACATGGGTAGTAAGAAACATCTTCGAGGGAGAATAGTTCCATCAGGGGTTCCTTTCCCTGGGTACACATGCCCTAAAGTGCATGTCCGGACTTCAAGCGGAGCCGCAGGCAAAAACATCTAGGGGCATATATGGAAAATAAATAAAAATTATCTTTTGTTCGCCGACCGAATATTCCCTTAAGAACGCTAGCTTTCGGCTTCACCCAGTCTGAGGTACACATCCGGCTGACCCAGCAGTAACAATCGAAGAGGTGCTCCCCTTATGCCCTAGCAGAATTAACGGGAACGTAGGGCATAAATACAAGAGCCAGGCAACCCAGCTTGTCCAAAACTTAAGTCATATCGATGCATATAGTGGCAAAGAAAAGGTACATGCGGAAGAATAACACATGTACGGGGCATGAAGCCCAGATAGATAATTAAGCTTCTTTGTAAGAAGCCCCCAGGTATAATGAGCGCGGTTAGCGCATCTATAGTGTGCAAGCGAGGCACAAGTTGGCCCTTGAAGGCCTTGAGAAAGAATAAAAGAAAGAAAGAGAAAAAAGACAGATAATGTATATGCAAAAAATGGACAGAGGAAGGAGACGAACATAGAGTCCGGCGCTAGACGTAGAATCTTCGGAGCCTGGCTGCGTTCCATGGGTTCGGCTCAAGTCGATTGTTCGATGCATCCCGCAGACGGTACGCTCCACCGGTCAGAACTTGGTCAATAATGAAGGGACCTTCCCATTTGGGCTCGAGCTTGGTCTTTTTCTTCTCCGGCAGGCGTAGAACTAACTCTGCTTTGGTATCTGCGAGCCTGTTGCTGATAGAATGCGGAACGGGCTTTTGCCACGTCGCGCTCCTCCTCTAGGGTGTCCAGACTGTCCTGTCGATCGAGCTTGGCTTCTCTTTCTTCGTACATGCGCACTCAAGGTGAGTCATGAATTATGTCGCAGGGCAGAACTGCCGCTGCGCCATACACCATAAAGAAGGGTGTATATCTGGTAGTACGATTCGGCGTGGCCCGCAACCCCCAGAGTACGGAGTCGAGCTCCTCTACCCAGTGCGTGTTAGACTTCTTTAAGGACCACACTAATCTGGGTTTAATGCCGCTCATGATAATACCATTTGCTCGCTCAACTTGGCCGTTGGTTTGTGGGTGATAGACAGAAGCATAATCGAGCTTGATGCCCATGTTGCTGCACCAGAGTTTTACCTCGTCGGTCGTGAAGTTCGTGCCATTGTCAGTGATGATACTGTGGGGGACGCGATAATGGTGTACAACCCCGGATATGAAGTCTATCAACGGTTCGGATTCGGCTGTTTTAACAGGTTTGGCTTCTATCCATTTGGTGAATTTATCCACCATGACCAATAAGTATTTTTTCTATGGGTTCTCCCTTTAAGGGGTCCAACCATGTCAAGCCCCTAGACTACGAAGGGCTAGGTAATGGGGATTGTTTGGAGGGTGGTAGGTGGGATGTGGCTTTGGTTTGCAAAAAGCTGGCAACCGACGCAGCGTTGGACCAAGTCCTGTGTGTCTGCCCGAGCCGTCGGCCAATAAAAACCTGTACAGAAGGCCTTGCTTACAAGGGCTCGGGCTGCAGCATGGTGGCCGCCGAGTCCGGCGTGAATTTCTGCCAAAAACTTCCGCCCTTCTTCTTCGGAGATGCACCTTTATAGGACTCCGGTAGTGCTTTTTTTATACAGCTCTCCCTCGTGGACCCTGTAGGCTTTAGATCACCGCACTATGCAGCGTGCCTCATTTTGGTCCTCGGGAAGTTCATGCCTAGTTAGGTAGGCCAAGAATGGTTCTGTCCACGGGGCAATGATGGCCATTATGACGTGGGCTGAAGGTGTTATTTCAGTGGCAGAGCCTCCGATTATGTCAGAGTGTTCGGTATCGGGGATTTTGGCCGGGTCCGGACTATTGTTACCGGTGTCCCCTTCCCATACCATGGATGGCTTAAACAACCTCTCCTAAAAGATGTTGGGGGGACCGCATCGCGTTTTGTGCCGATGCGGGCAAGGATATCCGCTGCCTGATTGTTTTCCCGAGCCACATGGTGAAATTCGAGTCTTTGGATCCTTGGCATCGAAGTCTCCATTTATTTGGGATATTGCGAGGTTCGATCCCCACGCACCTCCAGGCGTTGAATGCCCATGGAAACTGCCATCCAAATACCATGTAACAGGGCTTCGTATTCGGCTGCGTTGTTGGAGTCTGTATACAGTATCTGCAGTACGTATTGCACTGTATCTCCGGTTGGGGACGTCAGGACGACGCCAGCCCCTAGACCAGCCAGCATTTTGGAGCCGTCGAAGTGCATGATCCAATTGGAGTATGCGTCGTACTCTTTAGGGAGTTCGGCTTCCGTCCATTCGGCGACAAAGTCGGCCAATACTTGCGATTTAATGGCTCGCCAAGGTTTGTATGTTATGTCGAACGGGAGGAGCTCAATGGCCCATTTGGCAATCTGGCCCATGGCATCGCGGTTGTTTATAATATCATTAAGTGGCACTTCCGAGGCTACTGTAATCGAACACTCTTAAAAGTAGTGTCGCAGCTTCCGGGATGCCATGAATAGCGCATAGGCTATCTTTTGATAATGTGGGTACCGTGATTTGCATTGAGTGAGGACAGTGGATATATAATATACCGGCTTTTGAAGAGGGAATTTATGTCCATCCGCTTCTCGTTTGACGACGAGCACTGCGCTTACAACCTGATGAGTTGCCACAATGTACAACATCATTGGTTCGCCGATGTTTGGCGCAGCCAGGATTGGGTTGGTTGCTAGTATGGCTTTTATTTCTTCCAATCCGGCTGTGGCAGAGTCCGTCCACTCGAAGTATTCGGTGCGCCGAAGGAGGCGATAAAGGGGTAATGCCTTTTCTCCTAAGCGGGAGATAAAGCGGCTTAGAGCCGCCACACATCCAGTTAATTTCTGGATTTGTTTGAGGTCCGTTGGGATGGCCAACTGTGATAGAGCTCAGATTTTGGCCGGATTAGCTTCAATTCCTCTACTGGAGACAATGAAGTGAAGGAAATATGCCCTAGAGGCAATAATAAAGTTATTGTTTATTTCCTTATATCATGATAAATGTTTATTATTCATGCTAGAATTGTATTAACCGGAAACATAATACATGTGTGAATACATAGACCAACAGAGTGTCACTAGTATGCCTCTACTAGACTAGCTCGTTAATCAAAGATGGTTATGTTTCCTAACCATGAACAAAGAGTTGTTATTTGATTAACGAGGTCACATCATTAGTTGAATGATCTGATTGACATGACCCATTCCATTAGCTTAGCACCCGATCGTTTAGTATGTTGCTATTGCTTTCTTCATGACTTATACATGTTCCTGTAACTATGAGATTATGCAACTCCCGTTTACCGGAGGAACACTTTGGGTACTACCAAATGTCACAACGTAACTGGGTGATTATAAAGGAGTACTACAGGTGTCTCCAATGGTAGATGTTGGGTTGGCGTATTTCGAGATTAGGGTTTGTCACTCCGATTGTCGGAGAGGTATCTCTGGGCCCTCTCGGTAATACACATCACATAAGCCTTGCAAGCATAATAACTAAGATGTTAGTTATGAGATGATGTATTACGGGACGAGTAAAGAGACTTGCCAGTAACGAGATTGAACTAGGTATTGGATACCGACGATCGAATCTCGGGCAAGTAACATACCGATGACAAAGGGAACAACGTATGTTGTTATGCGGTCTGACCGATAAAGATCTTCGTAGAATATGTAGGAGCCAATATGGGCATCCAGGTCCCGCTATTGGTTATTGACCGGAAACGTGTCCCGGTCATGTCTACATTGTTCTCGAACCGTAGGGTCCGCACGCTTAACGTTACGATGACAGTTATTATGAGTTTATGCATTTTGATGTACCGAAGGTTGTTCGGAGTCCCGGATGAGATCACGGACATGACGAGGAGTCTCGAAATGGTCGAGACGTAAAGATTGATATATTGGAAGTCTATGTTTGGACATCGGAAGTGTTCCGGGTGAAATCGGGATTTTACCGGATTACCGGGAGGGTTACCGAAACCCCCCGGGAGCCAAATGGCCCTACATGGGCCATTGTGGAAAGGTGAAAGGGGCTGCCAAGGAGGGCTGCGCACCTCCCCCCCCTCCCCTAGTCCTATTAGGACTAGGAGAGGTGGCCGGCCACCTCTCTCTCTTTCCCTCTCCCTTTTTCCCGAGGAGTCCTAGTTGGAATAGGATTGGAGGGGAGAGTCCTACTCCCGGTGGGAGTAGGACTCCTCCTGCGCCTCCCCCTCTTTGGCCGGCCAGCCCCCCTCCCTCCAACCTTTATATACGGGGGCAGGGGACACCCCAAGACACACAAGTTGATCCTTGACATCGTTCCTTAGCCGTGTGCGGTGCCCCCTGCCACCAAATTCCACCCCGATCATACCGTTACAGTGCTTAGGCGAAGCCCTGCGTCGGTAGTACATCAAGATCGTCACCACGCCATCGTGCTGACGGAACTCTTCCTCGAAGCTTTGCTGGATCGGAGCCCGAGGAACGTCATCGAGCTGAACGTGTGCTAAGAACTCGGAGGTGCCGGAGTAACGGTGCTTGGATCGGTCGGATCGGGAAGAAGACGTACGACTACTTTCTCTACGTTGTGTCAACGCTTCCGTTGCGATCTACTAGGGTACGTAGATCAGACTCTCCCCCTTGTTGCTATGCATCACCATGATCTTGCGTGTGCGTAGGAAATTTTTTGAAATTACTGCGTTCCCCAACAGTGGAATCCGAGCCTAGGTTTTTATGGTTTGATGTTATATGCACGAGTAGAACACAAGTGAGTTGTGGGCGATACAAGTCATACTGCCTACCAGCATATCATACTTTGGTTCGGCGGTATTGTTGGACGAGACGATCCGGACCAACCTTACGCGTACTCTTACGCGAGACCGGTTCCCTCGACGTGCTTTGCACATAGATGGCTTGCGGAAGACTGTCTCTCCAACTTTAGTTGAACCAAGTGTGACTATGCCCGGTCCTTGAGAAGGTTAAAACGGAGTCTATTTGACGAACTATCGTTGTGGTTTTTGATGCGTAGGTGAGATGAGTTCTTACTTAAGCCCGTAGCAGCCACGTAAAACTTGCAACAACAAAGTAGAGGACGTCTAACTTGTTTTTCCAGGGCATGTTGTGATGTGATATGGTCAAGGCATGATGCTGATTTTATTGTATGAGATGATCATGTTTTGTAACCGAGTTATCGGCAAGTGGCAGGAGCCATATGGTTGTCGCTTTATTGTATGCAATGCAATCGCGATGTAATGCTTTACTTTATTACTAAGCGGTAGTGATAGTCGTGGAAGCATAAGATTGGCGAGACGACAACGATGCTACGATGGAGATCAAGGTGTCGCGCCGGTGACGATGGTGATCATGACGGTGCTTCGGAGATGGAGATCACAAAGCACAAGATGATGATGGCCATATCATATCACTTATATTGATTGCATGTGATGTTTATCCTTTTATGCATCTTATCTTGCTTTGATTGATGGTAGCATTATAAGATGATCTCTCAATAAATTATCAAGAAGTGTTCTCCCTGAGTATGCACCGTTGCAAAAGTTCTTCGTGCTGAGACACCACGTGATGATCGGGTGTGATAGGCTCTACGTTCAAATACAACGGGTGCAAAACAGTTGCACACGCGGATTACTCAGGTTATACTTGACGAGCCAAGCATATACAGATATGGCCTCGGAACACGGAGACCGAAAGGTCGAGCGTGAATCATATAGTAGATATGATCAACATATTGATGTTCACCATTGAAAACTACTCCATCTCACGTGATGATCGGTTATGGTTTAGTTGATTTGGATCACGTGATCACTTAGAGGATTAGAGGGATGTCTATCTAAGTGGGAGTTCTTAAGTAAATTAACTGAACTTAAAAATTATCATGAACTTAGTACCTGATAGTATCTTGCTTGTTTATGTTGATTGTAGATAGATGGCTCGTGATGTTGTTCCGTTGAATTTTAATGTGTTCCTTGAGAAAGCAAAGTTGAAAGATGATGGTAGCAATTACACGGACTGGGTCCGTAACCTGAGGATTATCCTCATTGCTGCACAGAAGAATTACGTCCTGGAAGCACCGCTGAGTGCCAGGCCTGCTGCAAGAGCAACACCAGAAGTTATGAACGTCTGGCAGAGCAAAGCTGATGACTACTCAATAGTTCAGTGTGCCATGCTTTACGGCTTAGAACCGGGACTTCAACGACGTTTTGAACGTCATGGAGCATATGAGATGTTCCAGGAGTTGAAGTTAATATTTCAAGCAAATGCCCGGATTGAGAGATATGAAGTCTCCAATAAGTTCTATAGCTGCAAGATGGAGGAGAACAGTTCTGTCAGTGAGCATATACTCAAAATGTCTGGGTATAATAATCACTTGATTCAATTGGGAGTTACACTTCCGGATGATTGCGTCATTGACAGAATTCTCCAATCACTGCCACCAAGCTACAAGAGCTTTGTGATGAACTATAATATGCAAGGGATGAACAAGACTATTCCCGAGCTCTTTGCTATGCTGAAAGCTGCGGAGGTAGAAATCAAGAAGGAGCATCAAGTGTTGATGGTTAACAAAACCACTAGTTTCAAGAAAAAGGGCAAAGGGAAGAAGAAGGGGAACTTCAAGAAGAACGGCAAGCAAGTTGCTGCTCAAGAGAAGAAACCCAAGTCTGGACCTAAGCCTGAAACTGAGTGCTTCTACTGCAAGCAGACTGGTCACTGGAAGCGGAACTGCCCCAAGTATTTGGCGGATAAGAAGGATGGCAAGGTGAACAAAGGTATATGTGATATACATGTTATTGATGTGTACCTTACTAATGCTCGCAGTAGCACCTTGGTATTTGATACTGGTTCTGTTGCTAATATTTGCAACTCGAAACAGGGACTACAGAATAAGCGGACACTAGCAAAGGACGAGGTGACGATGCGCGTGGGAAACGGTTCCAAAGTCGATGTGATCGCGGTCGGCACGCTACCTCTACATCTACCTTCGGGATTAATATTAGACCTAAATAATTGTTATTTGGTGCCAGCGTTGAGCATGAACATTATATCTGGATCTTGTTTGATGCGAGACGGTTATTCATTTAAATCAGAGAATAATGGTTGTTCTATTTATATGAGTAATATCTTTTATGGTCATGCACCCTTGAAAAGTGGTCTATTCTTATTGAATCTCGATAGTAGTAATACACATATTCATAATGTTGAAGCCAAAAGATGCAGAGTTGATAATGATAGTGCAACTTATTTATGGCACTGCCGTTTAGGTCATATCGGTGTAAAGCGCATGAAGAAACTCCATGCTGATGGGCTTTTGGAACCACTTGATTATGAATCACTTGGTACTTGCGAACCGTGCCTCATGGGCAAGATGACTAAAACACCGTTCTCCGGTACTATGGAGAGAGCAACAGATTTATTGGAAATCATACATACCGATGTATGTGGTCCGATGAATATTGAGGCTCGTGGCGGATATCGTTATTTTCTCACCTTCACAGATGATTTAAGCAGATATGGGTATATCTACTTAATGAAACTTAAGTCTGAAACATTTGAAAAGTTCAAGGAATTTCAAAGTGAAGTTGAAAATCATCGTAACAAGAAAATAAAGTTTCTATGATCTGATCGTGGAGGAGAATATTTGAGTTACGAGTTTGGTGTACATTTGAAAAATTGTGGAATAGTTTCGCAACTCACGCCACCCGGAACACCACAACGTAATGGTGTGTCCGAACATCGTAATCGTACTTTACTAGATATGGTGCGATCTATGATGTCTCTTACTGATTTACCGCTATCATTTTGGGGTTATGCTTTAGAGACGGCCGCATTCACGTTAAATAGGGCACCATCTAAATCCGTTGAGACGACGCCTTATGAACTGTGGTTTGGCAAGAAACCAAAGTTGTCGTTTCTTAAAGTTTGGGGCTGCGATGCTTATGTGAAAAAGCTTCAACCTGATAAGCTTGAACCCAAATCGGAGAAGTGTGTCTTCATAGGATATCCAAAGCAAACTATTGGATACACCTTCTATCACAGATCCGAAGGCAAAACTTTTGTTGCTAAATTCGGAAACTTTCTTGAGAAGGAGTTTCTCTCGAAAGAAGTGAGTGGGAGGAAAGTAGAACTTGACGAGGTAACTGTACCTACTCCGTTATTGGGAAATACTACATCACAGAAAACTGTTTCTGTGAGACCTACACCAATAAGAGAGGAAGTTAATGATGATGATCATGAAACTTTAGATCAAGATACTACTGTACCTCATAGATCAATCAGAGTAAGATCCGCACCAGAGTGGTACGGTAATCCTGTTCTGGAAGTCATGCTACTAGATCATGATGAACCTATGAACTATGAAGAAGCGATGGTGAGCCCAGATTCCGCAAAGTGGCTTGAAGCCATGAAATCTGAGATGGGATCCATGTATGAGAACAAAGTATGGACTTTGGTTGACTTGCCCGATGATCGGCAAGCAATTGAGAATAAATGGATCTTTAAGAAAAAGACTAACGCTGATGGTAATGTTACTGTCTACAAAGCTCGACTTGTCGCAAAAGGTTTTCGACAAGTTCAAGGAGTTGACTACGATGAGACTTTCTCACCCGTAGCGATGCTTAAGTCTGTCAGAATCATGTTAGCAATTGCCGCATTTTATGACTATGAAATTTGGCAAATGGATGTAAAAACCGCATTCCTGAATGGATTTCTAGAAGAAGAGTTGTATATGATGCAACCAGAAGGTTTTGTCGATCCAAAGGGAGCTAACAAAGTGTGCAAACTCCAGCGATCCATTTATGGACTGGTGCAAGCATCTCGGAGTTGGAATAAACGCTTTGATAGTGTGATCAAAGCATTTGGGTTTATACAGACTTTTGGAGAAGCCTGTATTTACAAGAAAGTGAGTGGGAGCTCTGTAGCATTTCTGATATTATATGTGGATGACATATTACTAATTGGAAATGATATAGAATTTCTGGATAGCATAAAGGGATACTTGAATAAAAGTTTTTCGATGAAAGACCTCGGGGAAGCTGCTTACATATTAGGCATAAAGATCTATAGAGATAGATCAAAACGCTTAATTGGACTTTCACAAAGCACATACCTTGACAAGATTTTGAAGAAGTTCAAAATGGATCAAGCAAAGAAAGGGTTCTTGCCTGTGTTACAAGGTGTGAAGTTGAGTTAGACTCAATGCCCGACCACTGCAGAAGATAGAGAGAAAATGAAAGATGTTCCCTATGCTTCAGCCATAGGCTCTATCATGTATGCAATGCTGTGTACCAGACCTGATGTGTGCCTTGCTATAAGTTTAGCAGGGAGGTACCAAAGTAATCCAGGAGTGGATCACTGGACAGCGGTCAAGAACATCCTGAAATACCTGAAAAGGACTAAGGATATGTTTCTCGTATATGGAGGTGACAAAGAGCTCACCGTAAGAGGTTACGTTGATGCAAGCTTTGACACTGATCCGGACGATTCTAAATCGCAAACCGGATACGTGTTTACTTTAAACGGTGGAGCTGTCAGTTGGTGCAGTTCTAAACAAAGCGTCGTAGCAGGATCTACATGTGAAGCGGAGTACATAGCTGCTTCGGAAGCAGCGAACGAAGGAGTCTGGATGAAGGAGTTCATATCCGATCTAGGTGTCATACCTAGTGCATCGGGTCCAATGAAAATCTTCTGTGACAATACTGGTGCAATTGCCTTGGCAAAGGAATCCAGATTTCACAAAAGAACCAAACACATCAAGAGATGCTTCAACTCCATCCGGGATTTAGTCCAGGTGGGAGACATAGAGATTTGCAAGATACATACGGATCTGAATGTTGCAGACCCGTTGACTAAGCCTCTTCCACGAGCAAAACATGATCAGCACCAAGGCTCCATGGGTGTTAGAATCATTACTGTGTAATCTAGATTATTGACTCTAGTGCAAGTGGGAGACTAAAGGAAATATGCCCTAGAGGCAATAATAAAGTTATTGTTTATTTCCTTATATCATGATAAATGTTTATTATTCATGCTAGAATTGTATTAACCGGAAACATAATACATGTGTGAATACATAGACCAACAGAGTGTCACTAGTATGCCTCTACTAGACTAGCTCGTTAATCAAAGATGGTTATGTTTCCTAACCATGAACAAAGAGTTGTTATTTGATTAACGAGGTCACATCATTAGTTGAATGATCTGATTGACATGACCCATTCCATTAGCTTAGCACCCGATCGTTTAGTATGTTGCTATTGCTTTCTTCATGACTTATACATGTTCCTGTAACTATGAGATTATGCAACTCCCGTTTACTGGAGGAACACTTTGGGTACTACCAAACGTCACAACATAACTGGGTGATTATAAAGGAGTACTACAGGTGTCTCCAATGGTAGATGTTGGGTTGGCGTATTTCGAGATTAGGGTTTGTCACTCCGATTGTCGGAGAGGTATCTCTGGGCCCTCTCGGTAATACACATCACATAAGCCTTGCAAGCATAATAACTAAGATGTTAGTTATGAGATGATGTATTACGGAACGAGTAAAGAGACTTGCCAGTAACGAGATTGAACTAGGTATTGGATACCGATGATCGAATCTCGGGCAAGTAACATACCGATGACAAAGGGAACAACGTATGTTGTTATGCGGTCTGACCGATAAAGATCTTCGTAGAATATGTAGGAGCCAATATGGGCATCCAGGTCCCGCTATTGGTTATTGACCGGAGACGTGTCCCGGTCATGTCTACATTGTTCTCGAACCGTAGGGTCCGCACGCTTAACGTTACGATGACAGTTATTATGAGTTTATGCATTTTGATGTACCGAAGGTTGTTCGGAGTCCCGGATGAGATCACGGACATGACGAGGAGTCTCGAAATGGTCGAGACGTAAAGATTGATATATTGGAAGTCTATGTTTGGACATCGGAAGTGTTCCGGGTGAAATCGGGATTTTACCGGATTACCGGGAGGGTTACCGGAACCCCCCGGGAGCCAAATGGGCCTACATGGGCCATTGTGGAAAGGTGAAAGGGGCTGCCAAGGAGGGCTGCGCACCTCCCCCCCTCCCCTAGTCCTATTAGGACTAGGAGAGGTGGCCGGCCACCTCTCTCTCTTTCCCTCTCCCTTTTTCCCGAGGAGTCCTAGTTGGAATAGGATTGGAGGGGAGAGTCCTACTCCCGGTGGGAGTTGGACTCCTCCTGCGCCTCCCCCTCTTTGGCCGGCCAGCCCCCCTCCCTCCAACCTTTATATACGGGGGCAGGGGACACCCCAAGACACACAAGTTGATCCTTGAGATCGTTCCTTAGCCGTGTGCGGTGCCCCTGCCACCAAATTCCACCTTGATCATACCGTTACAGTGCTTAGGCGAAGCCCAGCGTCGGTAGTACATCAAGATCGTCACCACGCCATCGTGCTGACGGAAGTCTTCCTCGTCGCTTTGCCGGATCGGAGCCCGAGGAACGTCATCGAGCTGAACGTGTGCTAAGAACTCGGAGGTGCCGGAGTAACGGTGCTTGGATCGGTCGGATCGGGAAGAAGACGTACGACTACTTCCTCTACGTTGTGTCAACGCTTCCGTTGCGATCTACTAGGGTGCGTAGATCAGACTCTCCCCCTCGTTGCTATGCATCACCATGATCTTGCGTGTGCGTAGGAAATTTTTTGAAATTACTGAGTTCCCCAACATGAAGCCCAGGAGCTTTCCGGCTGGTACGCCGAAAACGCATTTTTCCGGATTGAGCTTAATGTCGTATGTTCGGAGGTTGTTGAGTGTGAGCCTCAAGTCGTCTATTAGAGAGTCGACGTGTTTGGTTTTGACGACCACATCATCTACGCCTCTACTGTTTTGCCGATCTGTTTCTCCAGACATGTCTGAATCATGCGTTGATATGTTGCGCCGGCTTTTTTGAGCCCAAAAGGCATTGTGTTGAAACACAAGGGGCCGTATGGTGTGATAAATGCCGTTGCGGCTTGGTCGGAGTCCGCCATCTTGATTTGGTGGTAGCCGGAGTATGCGTCGAGGAAACACAATGACTCGTGTCCTGCGGTAGCATCGATAATTTGATCAATGCGGGGGGAGGGGGAAGGGATCCTTTGGGCAAGCCTTGTTGAGGTCCTTGAAATCGACACATAGGCGCCATGATTTGTCCTTCTTTGGTACCATCACCAAGTTTGCTAGCTAGTTCGGGTGTTTTATTTCTCTAATGAATCTGGCCTCCACTAACTTGGCTAGTTCCTCTCCCATAGCTTGTCTCTTAGGTTCAGAGAAACGCCGAAGAGCCTTCTTGACCGGCTTGAATCCCTTCAGGATATTGAGCCTGTGCTCGGCCAGCCTGCGTGGGATTCCTGACATGTCTGAGGGGTGCCAGGCGAATATGTCCCAATTCTCACGCAGGAACTCTCGTAGTGCGGCGTCCACGGCGGGGTTTAACTGTACCCCGATGGAGGCTGTTTTTGTAGGGTCCGTTGGGTGGACTTGGAATTTGACTATTTCATCCGCTGGTTTAAAAGAGGTGGACTTGGATTTCTTGTCAAGTATCACGTCGTCCCTGTCCACTGTGGAGCGTAGCGCAGTTAATTCCTCGGCCGAAAGGGCTTCGGATAATGCCTCGAGGGCCAATGTGGCTGTTTTGTTTTCGGCGCGGAGTGCTGTGTCCGGATCACTAGCGAGAGTGATGATTCCGTTGGGCCCGAGCATTTTGAGCTTCATGTACCCATAATGGGGTATGGCTTGGAAGATCGTGAACGCCTCCCGTCCTAAAAGGGCGGTATCCACTACTGAACGGGGCCACTTGGAATGTAATTTCTTCGGACCTATAGTTCTCCGGCGTGCCGAATACCACATCTAGTGTGATTTTCCCAACACAGCGTGCTTTACGACTGGGGATGATTCCTCTGAAGGTTGTGCTGCTTTGCTCAATGCGGTTCTAGTCTATTTCTCTTTTTTGAAGAGTTTCCTCATAGATGAGGTTTAATCCACTGCCGCCGTCCGTGAGTACTTTGGTGAGTCGAAAGCCATCCACAATTGGACTGAGGACCAGTGCAGCTGGTGCTCGGGCTGTTTGAAATTTAGGTTCGTCACTGGCATTGAAGGTAATAGCCTGTCACTCCATGGATTCATTGCTGCCACGTGGCAGATTTCGGCGAGGCTGTGGAGTGTTCGCTTGCGCCTATTATTTGATGCGAAGGTTTCAAAGACTGTTAATACCGTATTGTTATCCACGGGATGGTGCTCTGTGGCATTTGGGATGAGAAGATCCTCATCACTTTTGGCCACCTGTCGGAGTATCCAACATGCTCTAACATTGTGTGTTGGTATGGTATCCGCTGTACTATGAATTTTGCAGGGTCCGTTAAGCAGTCCCTCCAATACGGTTCCATGCCCTGTAGAGGGTTTTTATTTTTTTGTAACTAACTCGGGTGTTTTATGATAGTGCACCCTTTTACTTCGGACTCGGTGTATATTTCGAGCCGGATTATTCCAAAATTTCGTTTCGGTTTTCCAGGCGCTTTTCATCGCACAGTACTTTCGTACTATGGACGCCAAGTCAGCGAAGCGTGATATGTCACGGCGACTTAAGGCGTTAAGGATTCCCTTGTCCGTGCAATTATTGCAGAAAAATGAGACTGCGTCTTCCTCGCTACAGTCCTTAACCTTGTTCATCACAAGGAGGAATCTGGCCCAATAATGATGTACCGTTTCATGGGGCTCTTGCTGATGTGGGAAAGATCGTTTATGTCTGGATGGGTGGGTGGATTTGAGTCCGAACCCCTACCCGATCTGAGACCCAGGGGCCGAGGAGTTTCCAATCTTGGAAGTTCGGACTCCGGAGTGTTGCCCGATAAGTCTGGCCCGCTGCCTGACTCTAGGTTTAGGACTTGGGTAATGTCCTCCCGTAAACGGGTATCCGGCTCGGAGAGCTCAGGAATCCGGACATAGTTAGTCCTCAAGATAGAGGAAGAATCGCCGCAATATGATGGGTGACCGGTGGAGAGCTAATCTCCCTTTGATCGGGTTTAAGCCCAATCCGATCATAGTCTGTAGCGACTCCCAAGGCGGCGATACGATCCAAGAGCTTGTTTAGGGAAGAGAGCTCCATTGGATCCATCTGCTCGGTGCATTCCGAGCCGACGTGGAGGCTGTTTTTGATGACCCGAGAGGTTATCGTCGGTGCAGCGGCCAAACGGGCGGTCATGATGAAACTGCCAAGCCGGAGCGACAGACAGGGCTCCCCCGGCAGTAATGTTGTTTTTAACAACGAGGCGAGGCATCCTTCCTTACGGTGACGACACAGTGGAACTCTCAATGAAAGCAGCAATGTCGGTGTCAAAACCGGCGGATCTCGGGTAGGGGGTCCCGAACTGTGCGTCTAAGGCGGATGGTAACAGGAGGCAGGGGACACAATGTTTTACCCAGGTTCGGGTCCTCTTGATGGAGGTAAAACCCTATGTCCTGCTTGATTATTCTTGATAATATGAGTAGTACAAGAGTTGATCTACCACGAGATCAGAGAGGCTAAACCCTAGAAGCTAGCCTATGGTATGATTGTATGTTGTCCTACGGACTAAAACTCCTCCGATTTATATAGACACCGGAGGGGGCTAGGGTTACACAAGGTTGGTTACAAAGGAGGAGATATACATATCCGTATTGCCTAGCTTGCCTTCCACGCCAAGTAGAGTCCCATCCGGACACGGGACGAAGTCTTCAATCTTGTGTCTTCATGGTCCAACAGTCCGGCTGTCCGGAGACCCCCTAATCCAGAACTCCCTCACCTAGAGTGCTCATGAGTCATGATTAACTCCCATCAAGCCGAGATAATATATGTAGTGGGATTTAGTAATATTCATCTCATCAATGAACCCTTGACCGCAGATGCGATCACCAATAAGCATGATGTTCATTGTAGTACCAAAGCCCGGATATCTCTTAGACAAAAGATCATTCTTGCTTGGTTTCTTGTTGCCAACGAAGGCATCATGGACCACAATGTGTCTCTTTTTAAAGACAAAAATATGTCTTGTGAACTCTGTCTGGATTAAAAAGTATATAGTTGGAGTAGTAGTTGCAGCTGAACAATATTTCTTGAGCACATAGCTAAACATTGCTAATGTGAACACCGTCTGTCCACTAATGTAAGCCGTTTTGGCAGTTCAATTTAAACTGCCAAAACGTCTTACATTAGTGAATAGAGGTACTACTTTCTAAGCTCAGCTAACTCTACATATAACAAGTATCGAACATTACAAATGCATATGCATTTTTAGATGCAGTAGCTATTTTGACTCATGGTGCCATTACATGAGATTTTCAACTATACTTGAATCAGTTCAGAAGCAATTTCAGGCGCAAATGTCAATATAGTAAGACTTGAAATAAGAGAATTCCCACTTGGTTCATGTTCACCAGTCGCTCAATATTTCCCTTTCATAGGCTGAATAACCGCATGATTCATCAAGTAACCAATACTGTGAAAAAAAACCAAAGTGCATGAGAATGGCAAATAGTAGTTGTAGTGCCTGTTAACCGATCCACCAATTGCTACCAGAACTAAATAACATCAACCCACAACAACATGAACCTGAAGAGATTTGAAAGCGGTAGAGGGGAAGGTGTAACCTGTACGTTGAAGGACAATAATTTTCAGATAGTAAACGGTCCCATATATGTCCTCTATAAGACTGTAGCTGTGAAGTCTTAAAATTTAGAATCCATCGCGCAGAGCAAGTACCAAACACTTGTCAGACCCTAAAGGTAATGCTCTCTCAAGAGATAATTAGAAAGCGCATGTAGAGAAATCTCAAACAAGGGAGAAGGCATAAGATTGCTAGCTCTACATGGATAGATCTGCACAAGACGAAGCTTGAGATAATATGACGAGAACCCATAGTGAGAAGGCCACATGGGTGGTGGAGGATATTCCTACCATTCAGGGCATCTCCAGCCGTTGGCCCCCCCAGGAGGCGTTTTTTTCGCCGTCTGGGGGGCTGCCGGCGAAGATTTAGACCCTGGGACGAAATTTTTCCCAGCCGTCCTCCCACCCAAGACGCATTTCGAGGACGCGTGGCGGCACCGCAGCTCGACACCGTCTCCAGCACCATCGAGGAGAGGAGGGAGGAGGAAGGAGGAGGAAGGGGGCGCCTGGCCGCGCCCGCGCCCGCCCGCGCCATCCTGCGCGCGCCCTCCGTGGCCGGCGCCGACGAGGACGGAGAGGAGGGAGGAGGAGGAAGGGGGCGCCTGGCCGCGCCCGTGCCTACCCGCGCCTTGCCGCGCGCGCCCTCCGTGGCCGGCGTCGACGAGGACGGAGAGGAGGGAGGAGGAGGAAGGGGGGCGCCCGGCACGCGCCCTGCGCCCGCGCCCTGCGCTCGCGCCCGCGCCCTGCTGCTCGCGCCCGTGGCCGCGCCCGCTCGCGCTCGTGCCTGACCGCGCGCGCCCTCCCTGACCGCCGCAGATGAGGATGGAGAGGAGGAGGAGAAGGAGGTGGGGGCGTGCCGACCACGCCCCGGCAAGCCCGGCCGCCCCACGCGTCGCCCGGCTGCTGCGGGTCGTCGTGGCCACAAGTGCCAGCTCCCGCTCGCAGGCGGCGCCCTCCCGCGCTCGCCCGTCCGCGCCCAGCGCCGTCCTCCTCGCGTGGGCGCCGCTCCCCCCTGCTCGCTCGCGGGGGCGGCCTGAGGAGCTCGGGCTCCGGACCCGCACACGCTCTCAGCCAGGGAGAAGCTCATGGACGGCGGCGACCCAGCCGCGCTCGCCCATCCGCGCCCAGCGCCGTCCTCCTCGCGTGGGCGCCGCTCCCCCCTGCTCGCTCGCGGGGGCGGCCTGAGGAGCTCGGGCTGCCGCTGCTGCTCGGGTCGGGGCCTCATCGGCGCGAGAGAGAGGCATGGGAGAGGATAGATGGTGAGGGGGGCCCAGATAAAATAAGAGGAGAGAGGGAGGTGGGAGGCTGAGGGTGGGCCAGTTGCATGCAAAAGCTAGCGCCGGTGTTCCCAGCTTGCCCCCAGCGCGCCGGGTTCCGGTTGAGAGCGCCGGCACTAACTTTGCCCAAATCCGGTGATAATTGAGGTCGTGGGGGCGTGACTGGATCTTTTTTTTGCCGGCGACGAAAAAGTGCTCTTGGGGGCCTTCCTGGGGAGCCGGCTGGAGATGCCCTCAGTCCCTCGATGCAGCCGTGGGTGAACTATAGTTAAGTGGAGGCGAGGGTCGCGGGGATTGAACTCTACCACCGAGCAGCAAAAGCAGAGTCGCAGTCCCTGGCACATAGCACAGCGGCTCAGATCGCGAACTCAATGTAAATGGACGAACATGAACAATTCAAAAGACAATCTGACGGTTGAAATCTCTAAAGGCGTGAGAGGGCTCGGAATTGGTTCAATTTTACTGACTGTCCTAAATAGGACGGTATAAGACGATTTTAAAGTAGAAGCAGTGACTCTGCCCCACATGCACCACATTCTTCTCTTTTCAGTGGTAGCAGAGGCAACCAACGTTGAAGAGTCCAAAAGGAAGATGAAAAGTCGCTCAAGGCCAACGTGTCACTTCTTGGCCGGGATCCGCTGCGAGGAATGTCGCCACTTTCGAGGAGAAGAAAAGGCGTCGCCGAGCTGAGAGGAAGGGAGGAAAGCGAGGCACATATGTTCGTGTTTGGTCGGCACAAGATGAGGTTCGCATCCTCCAGGGCCTCACCGGCCACGTCGAAACCCATGGCTCTCCTCCAGGTCGCTTCGAGCTGCGTGATGTCCTCCACGGACACATTCTTGACAAGGAGTTCACAATAAGAGAGATTTGTGAGAAGGTCCGCCGCCAAAGGGATAAGTATCGTTCTATGCAGGCCGACGTTGCTTCCAGAGCGCCGCTGCGTGGCAACGCCGAGGACCTCCGGAAGTATGAGATCTTCGACAAAATTTGGGGTGATTCGCCACCATTGCCCAATGACAAGGAGATGAAGGGCAACGCTTATCAGGCGGCAAGACCACGTGTCCGCAGAGACTTTGAGGAGCTCCGGGATGTGTACCCTCACCTCACTCTGGCGGTGGAGAAGATTGGCACCGACACCGATAGGCAGTACCCTCTAAAGAGGGCGGTTGAGTTGATTGATGATGCTAAAGCCTGCGACCTGAATAAGAAAGTGAAGAAGCAGCTGGTTCTGAAGATCAAGGCAGAGCTGGACCATGCTAGCATACGGGGTGATGCGGGTTCTGGAGATCAACGAGCAGCTCTGTCTTGATCTCCAGAACCCGTTGCTCTTCATTTTCTCATTTAGTTCATGGGCTTTAGCATAATCAATCAACTCAAACGTCCTCTTCAGAGCATCCTCGCCATCGGTGCCGGCGATGATCTTCTCCACAGCCAGAGCGAGGTGAGGGTACACATCTTGAAGCTCCTCAAAGTTCCTGCTGACATGTGATCCTGGCGCCTGATAAGCGTCGCCCTCTATCTTTCCATCATTGGGTAATGGTGGCGAATCACCCCAAAATTTGTTGGAGATCTCATACTTCAGAAGGTCCTTGACGAAGTAGCGGCGGCCCGCATAGAACGGTACTTATCCCTCAGGCGGCGGAACATCTCGCAGATCTCTGTTATCATGGACTCCTTGTCAACCATGTGTCCGGGCAGCTTGGAGCGACCTGGATGAGAGCCATGGGTTTCGACGTGGCCGGCGAGGCTCTCGAGGATGTGAAATCATGTGCTGACCAGACAGGAACATATGCGCCTCGCTTTCCTCCCTTCCTCTCGGCCCGGCCACGCCTTTTCTTCTCCTCGAAAGCGATGACATCCGTCGCAGCGGATCCCGGCCAAGAACCAGACACGTCGGCCTCGAGCGCAGCCGCGTTGGCTATATCCCTCTTGTCGGACCGGGCGGGGTCTCCTCGGTGAAGGACTGCGGGATGAAGAGGCGAATGGCTCCGTGTCCAGGTCTCGCGCGGCGGGGCTAGCCTCGGAGGCACGGCGGAGATGAACAGAAGTCGAGGGCTTAGTTCGGCGTTCCTTCGTATTTTAGTACTGCCGTGTCTTTTTCTTTCTTTCTTTCTCTGTCGAATGATATAAGGAAAGGAAGAGGTGCATATTGTATCGATCATTATCTTACCATAGTACGTATGTCCCTGTAATTGGTGAAGACTGGCATTAAGATTGGATCTGTTTCCTTTTTTTCTTCCATGTCATGAGAATTGATTCCGATCTGTATGTCACCAAAGTTCATTAGAACGATCTCTACATTACAGCAGTAATGTTTTGCGAAGCGCCATAGCAGATAGCAATAACCAAAGCTAAGTAGTTATCTTTTTACTGTATCATCAAAAGCTCAAGACTGCATAGTTATCTTTTTTACTGTATCATCAAGAACAGAGCTACGATTGACAAGACAGGCATTCAGATTCAGCTGGAAGGAATCACCTCGCAAAAATGATGCACTAGCAGATCGAATTGTCTTAACTGAATTGCCTGATGTAGTGTCCCAACTGACGGTGCACAAGGCTAGGATCAGGTGGTCAATACTTGTCCCTCTGCAAGAACCATCCATCATACCATCTACTCCAGACTGTTTGTGCTCTTAGCGTTCTAAAACTGCTTTCTAAACGCACTCCAAACTTCAGAACTAGCCAACACAGCATTGACAGAATTCAGAAAACACACAGAATATTCAGAAAGTTCTGCAGCCATAGTCAGGAAAGTAGCAAGGCAATGAGTGTGCTGTACAAAAAAGGAGCAAGGCAAGGTTCGATGAACTATAAAACTCATCTAACAATATAAATACAGTAGCAAGTTTCACGTGTTAAAAACTTAAAATGTGAATTATGTGCTTCATTAAGCATGGAAAGAAAATCACATACCAAGAGATAGGTGGCATGGCCACAATGATAGCATTCCTAGTTGCTTACAGAATACTGTACAGATTCAGACACATTCTTTCTACAGTGTGAGAAGTCTGATGGTCGATCTCAAATGCAAAGGCCACATCCATGGATATCACACTGACAAGCAGCTTGTTTATGAGCCGAAACTCTTTTAGGACGGATTGAATACCACCTGGTCAGCACAATCCAAGCTACGCCCAGAGTGCTCATGATTAACTCCCATCAAGCCGAGATAATATATGTAGTGGGGTATAGTGATATTCATCTCAGCAGTGAACCCTTGACCGCAGATGCGATCACCATGCATTATGTTCATTGTGGTACCAAATCCAGGATATCTCTTGGGCAAAATATCATTCTTGGTTGGTTTCGAGTTGCCAACGAAGGCATCATGGGCTGACGGCTGTCTCCACTTAACTGGAGTCATCCACCTCCAGGTTGCTGCCTCAAATGCTAGGGTGGCATTCTGTTCCAGTAACTCTCGGTGGCTCAACAGATCCTGCTTGATACCCTTACCGATGATACCGTAGTTGTAGTTCCTGAGGGTGGTGAACAAGAGATACAAAATCATCACTTGTTAATTCATAGTTGACAGCAACAGAGAGGGTCAGAGGGGGATATATTGGCCTGACCAGTAAACAGGAAGAGCGCCTCGGCCATAGTATTCAACTCCTTCCACACAGCGATATAGTTCGTTGCTGTCCATGCCATTGGATTTGGATAAAAACGTCCACATGAAGGAGTAACAGTTCCAGTATTTATTTGATGCTAATATCAAAACGATTTAAAATTTATAATAGTATTTTTAACAGTCAATCTGATAGGACTAGGGTTCCTACCGGCTCTACTGCGTAGGTTGTAGGGGTAAGGAGGGAGTGGACGCGGCGAGGAACGGGCGCGCCGGCGGCAGGGCGCCGTCGCGGCTAGGGTTGAGGGCGGCGGCGGCTTGGCTGCGGCGGCTAGGGTTTCCGGCTCCTCTAGGAGCCGGGCAACAAAAGATAATAATAGTCTTTATTGCTTCCCTCAAAACAATGTCTTACATGAGTATTTATAACTTTAGCCTAAGATAACTTGCCTAAGATAACTTGTGGGCCAAGCCCCTAATACTAATGCCCGGTGCCTCTTCCTAGAATACACCAAGCCGGTCATAACATACCCCCCGCCTGCGCAAACAGCTCGTCCTCGAGCTGAAAGTCTGGATAGTGTTGACGGAAATCCTCACGCTGCTCCCAAGTAGCCTCCTCCTCCGGAAGGCCCGCCCACTGAATTAGGACGAACCAGACGCCACGACGGAGCTGGGCCTGCAACACCTTTGCTGGCTCTGGAAGAATGCAACCATCGGCGGTTGGAGGAAGCGCCGGAGGAGCCGCTGGTGGCTCGCCACGGAAAGGCTTAAGCAGCCCCACATGGAACACGTCGTGGATGCGGGCGCGGGCTGGAAGCTGAAGACGATAGGCCACCTTCCCAATGCGCTCCACGACAGGGAAGGGCCCGGCGTAGCGAGGGCCAAGCTTGCGCTTCGCGCGCGGGTCCAGTGACTACGTAGAGCGGTGGAGAAGACGCAGCCACACCCAGTCACCCATTGCGAACTCCGCCTCGCGATGATGATCGTCGTAGTAGTGCTTGGCCGTCTGCTGGGCCTGAAGGAGACGCCGACGGACCTCAGCCAGCATCTCATCATGGGTGCGGATAAGGTCACCCGCAACCGCCGTCCGAACCGTCTCCGGGTCGACCGGAAGTATAGGCGGGGGTGGTCGACCATAGACCACCTCAAATGGCGTCGCGCGCAGGGCGGAGTGATAAGAAGTGTTGTAGCAGTACTCCGCCCAAGAGAGCCAGTCCACCCAAGCGCGAGGCCGATCACCTGTCACACAACGCAAATACATGGCAATGACCTTGTTAACCACCTCAGACTGACCGTCCGTCTGAGGATGGAACGCCGTACTCAGGCGGAGCTGGACACCCGCCATCCTGAAGAGGTCGCGCCAGACATGGCCCGTGAAGACTGGGTCCCGATCACTGACGATCGATGTCGGGAACCCGTGTAGACGGACTATGCCGTCGAAGAAGGCCCGGGCCACGGACGCCGCCGTGTACGGATGGCCCAGCGCGATGAAGTGGGCGTACTTAGAGAAGCGATCGACCACCGTGAGGATGACTGACTTGCCCCCCACCTTGGGAAGGCCCTCATGAAGTCCAAGGAGATATCCGCCCAAACCTGAGACGGCACCTCCAAGGGCTGAAGGAGCCCCGCCGGCCTCAGGGTCTCTGTCTTGTTGCGCTGGCAAGTCTGACAAGACCGAACCCAGTCGCGGACCAGGGCACGCTCGCCAGGGATGTAGAAGTCGGCGCGAAGACGATGGAGGGTTTTCTGCACACCCTCATGGCCCGCCGAGTGGGCGAGCTGCAACACCTGGTGACGGAGATCATCATGCGCCGGAACAAAGATCCGGCGCCCATGGAGGAGCAGTCCGTCAGAGAAGCGCCAGGGCTCCTCCAAGTCGCCGGCCGCGAGCTGCTGCTGAAGAAGTGCGGCGTCATCTGCCGTCGCAGTGGCGCGTCGAATGTCAGTGAAGAGACCGGACGATGGCCCGGAGCGGATGCACAGGGCCGTCTCGACGGACGCGTCGGCGGGTGGCGCGAGGTCGGAATCACGACGGGACGGCGCGTCAGCCACGGTGTTAAGACGGCCTGGCCGATACTCGACGGAGAAGTCGAAGCCGAAGAGCTTGCTGATCCACTGGTGCTGCGGAACGGTCGACAGCCGTTGATCCAGCAAGAACTTCAGGTTGTAGTCGTCCGTGCGAATGTGGAAGGTCCGCCCCCACAAGTATGGCCGCCAATGACGCACGGCCTGGACGAGGCCAATGAGCTCCCGCTCGTAAGCTGCCAACTTAAGATGGCGCGGAGCGAAAGGCCAGCTGAAGAAAGCGAGGGGCCCATCGCCCTGATGAAGTACGGCGCCGAACCCGGCGCCCGAGGCGTCACAGTCCACCACGAACGGGCGGTCGAAGTCGGGCATCTGGAGGACGGGGCCCGTCGTGAGGGCCCCCTTGAGGGCGTCGAACGCCGTCGTCGCCTCGTCGTCCCAGGCGAAGGCATCGCGGCGAAGCAACCGCGTGAGGGGCGTCGCGATAAGTCCGAACACCCGGATAAATTTCCGGTAGTAGCCGGCGAGTCCGAGGAACCCGCGGAGAGCCCGCGGCGAGTGAGGCGTCGGCCAGGCGGAGACGGCCGCCACCTTATCGGCGTCCATAGCCACCCCGTCGGCCGAGATGACATGGCCGAGGTAGGCGACGGTAGGCGTCCCGAACGAGCACTTCAAGCGCTTAAGGTGGAGGTGGTGCGCCCGAAGGTCGTTGAAGACGATGGCGACGTGCTGGAGATGTTCGGCCCAGGTGACGCTGTAGATAAGAATGTCATCAAAGAAAACAAGCACAAACCGCCGTAAGTAGGGTCGAAGGACATCGTTCATCAGGGCCTGGAACGTCGCCGGGCGTTGGCGAGGCCGAAAGGCATCACCAAGAACTCGAAGTGGCCATGGTGGGTGCGAAACGCCATCTTGGCGATGTCGTCCGGATGCATGCGCACCTGATGATAGCCCGACCAGAGATCGAGCTTGGTGAAGAAGCGTGCCCCATGGAGCTCATCCAAGAGCTCGTCGACCACCGGTATAGGGAACTTGTCCTTGAGCGTGAGTGCGTTGAGGGCGCGGTAGTCGATGCAGAAGCGCCATGTGCCGTCTGACTTACGGACGAGAAGCACCGGCGCCGTGAAGGGCGACGTGGAGATCCGGATGATGCCTGCGGCGAGCATCAGGGCACACTGGCGCTCCAACTCATCCTTCTGTAGCTGGGGGTAGCGGTAGGGCCGCACCGTCACCGGAGTGGAGCCTGGTACGAGGTGAATATGATGGTCGTACACCCGGGCAGGCGGAAGACCCCGCGGATCGTCGAAGAGGTCACTGTGCTGCTGCAGAAGAGAATCCAGCAGGGAGTGCTCGGCCTCCGAGGACGCGGCAGCCAGCTGGAGGTGTGGCACGGCAGGCGTGGCGCCCCCAATGCCCTCCCACCGGATGCGGCGGCCCTGCCGCCAGAATGTCATCGTGAGCGCGTCGAAATCCCACAAGATGGGGCCAAGGGTCCGGAGAAAGTCCACCCCGAGGATGAAGCCGAAGCAGCCCAGATCGATCCCTGCACAGGTGATGGAAAAGTGTTCGCAGCCGATGGAGATGGGAACGTCACGGGCTAGCCCATGGCATCGGAGGCGATCGCCATTTGCCACTGTGATCCGCAGGCGCTCCCCGCCCGTCGTCGGAAGGGCTAGCCGACGCATGGTCGACTCGGGCAGAAAGTTGTGTGTGGAGCCCGTATCCAGCAGGGCCACCAGTCGCTCGCCATGGATCGTCACGGGCAGCAGCATGGTCTGCTCGCCCCGGATGCCGGCCAGGGCGTGAAGGGAGACGACGCACGCCGTCACTGTGGAATCCGCGGCCGCGTCCTCGGGCGCCGCAGGCGGATGTAACGGGTCGGGCGAGTCGTCCTCCTCGGTGTAGTCGACCGTCTCTAAATAAAAGAGGCGGGGGCAGACATGGGTCGGCGTGTAGGGCTCATCGCAGTTGAAGCAGAGACCCTGACGGCGACGCTCCTGCTGCTCAGCCAGTGACAGCCGACGGAAGGGCCGTGTGGCGGCCGGGGGTGTGGCCGTCGCGGCTGGGAGAGGCCGACCCGGGGCTGAGGAAGTCGGTGCTGGCCGACTGGGCTGGCGGCCGCTCCATCCGAGTGGCTGCTGCAGTGCCTGGGCCCGCTGCTCGAAGGCCCGGGCGTAGTACATGGCTGACTGGAGGTCGGGGGGATCCCGAAGCTCGACGTCCACGCGGATATGGTCCGGCAGACCGCCCACCAAGAGCTCGGCGCGCTGGGTCGCGGAGACGCCCGGCGCGTGGCACGCCAGGGCCTGGAAGCGGTCGGCGTAGTCCTGCACTATAGATGTGAATGGTAAACGGCCGAGGGCCGCCAGTCGGCTCCTGCGGATAGGAGGCCCAAAATGGAGGAGACAGAGCTCCCGGAAGCGCTCCCAAGGTGGCATGCCGCCCTCGTCCTGCTCGAGGGCGTAGTACCAGGTCTGCGCTGCGCCTCGAAGATGATAGGACGCGAGCCAGGTACGATCCGAAGCGAGCGTCCGCTGCCCTCGAAAGAACTGCTCGCACTGGTTGAGCCAGTTGAGGGGCTCCTCCGTGCCCTCGTAGGTGGTGAAGTCTAGTTTGGCGAAGCGAGGGGGTGTCGGCCCGCCGTGCCCGGGGGCGGCCGCAGTCGCCGCCGGTGCGTATGCTGGGTCGGGAAGCGTCGGGGCATAGTTCGCCGAGCTGGAGGGGTGATCAAACCGCAGGGAGGGCGTCGGGTGTTCCGGTGCCGTGGAGTAGACCGGGCCCGGAGACGAGCCGGTCGCCCAAGCGGGGATCGGCGATGGTGACGGTGGAAACTGCACCTGGTGCAGGGGCCGACCCGTAGCCCTACGCTAGTGCAGAACCGGGCAATAGCACCGGTTCGTAAGGCCCTTTAGTGCTGGTTACGTAACCGACACTAATATTTCGGCACTAAAGGCCCCCCCTTTAGTACCGGTTCAGCACGAACCGGTGCTAAAGGGCAACCACGTGGCACGAGCCAGCTCCGGGGCCGGGAGCCCTTTAGTACCGGTTGGTAACACCAACCGGTACTAAAATGTTGGAGGGTTTTTGGTTTTATGATTTCTTTTTTATTTAATTTTGTGTTATCCATTTTAATTCTTTTTCGTTTTCTGGTATTTTACGGTACTACACATTGTACACGTTATGCATATATATATATATAATTTCTAGTAGAACCAATCATATATATATCTGAAGTTATTATTTATTTCCTTATATCATGATAAATGTTTATTATTCATGCTAGAATTGTATTAACCGGAAACATAATACATGTGTGAATACATAGACAAACTTGGTGTCACTAGTATGCCTCTACTTGACTAGCTCGTTAATCAAAGATGATTATGTTTCCTAACCATGAACAAAGTGTTGTTATTTGATTAACGAGGTCACATCATTAGTAGAATGATCTGATTGACATGACCCATTCCATTAGCTTAGCACCCGATCGTTTAGTATGTTGCTATTACTTTCTTCATGACTTATACATGTTCCTATGACTATGAGATTATGCAACTCCCGTTTACCGGAGGAACACTTTGTGTGCTACCAAACGTCACAACGTAACTGGGTGATTATAAAGGAGCTCTACAGCTATCTCCAAAGGTAGATGTTGGGTTGGCGTATTTCGAGATTAGGATTTGTCACTCCGATTGTCGGAGAGGTATCTCTGGGCCCTCTCGGTAATGCACATCACATAAGCCTTGCAAGCATTGCAACTAATGAGTTAGTTGCGGAATGATGTATTACAGAACGAGTAAAGAGACTTGCCGGTAACGAGATTGAACTAGGTATTGGATACCGACGATCGAATCTCGCGCAAGTAACATACCGATGACAAAGGGAACAATGTATGTTATTATGCGGTCTGACCGATAAAGATCTTCGTAGAATATGTAGGAGCCAATATGGGCATCCAGGTCCCACTATTGGTTATTGGCCGGAGATTTGTCTCAGTCATGTCTACATTGTTCTCGAACCATACGGTCCGCACGCTTAACGTTACGATGATAGTTATTATGAGTTTATGCATTTTGATGTACCGAAGTTAGTTTGGAGTCCCGGATGTGATCACGGACATGACGAGGAGTCTCGAAATGGTCGAGACATAAGATTAATATATTGGAAGCCTATATTTGGACATCGGAATTGTTCCAGGTGAAATCGGCATTTTACCGGAGTACCGGGGGGTTATCGGAACCCCCCGGGGGGTTATTGGGCCAACATGGGCCTTAAGGGAGAAGAGGAGAGGAGGAAAGAGGTGGCCGCGCGCCCCTCCCCTTCCTAGTCCGAATAGGACAAGGGAAGGGGGGCGGCGCCCCCCCTTTCCTTCCTCTTTTCCTCCTATTTCCCGCCTCTCTCTCCTAGTCCAACTAGGAGTCCTACTCCCGGTGGGAGTAGGACTCCCCTTGGCGCGCCACACCATGGCCGGCCGCCTCCTCCCCTTGCTCCTTTATATACAGGGGCAGGGGGCACCTCTAGACACACAAGTTGATCCACGTGATCGTTCCTTAGCCGTGTGCGGTGCCCCCTGCCACCATATTCCACCTCGATCATATCGTTGTAGTGCTTAGGCGAAGCCCTGCGTCGGTAGAACATCATCATCGTCACCACGCCGTTGTGCTGACGGAACTCATCCCCGAAGCTTTGCTGGATCGGAGCCCGGGGAACGTCATCGAGCTGTACGTGTGCTAAGAACTCGGAGGTGTTGGAGTAACGGTGCTTGGATCGGTCGGATCGGGAAGACATACGACTACTTCCTCTACGTTGTGTCAACGCTTCCGCAGTCGGTCTGCGTGGGTACGTAGACAACACTCTCCCCTCTCGTTGCTATGCATCACCATGATCTTGCGTGTGCGTAGGAATATTTTTGAAATTACTACGTTTCCCAGCAATATCATCAATCATGTCTCACAAACCACCATATTAATTCACACATACACATATGTATAGCTATATACAATTTCTCCTACATATGCATGTTGCCTTCGGAGCCAGTGGCATTAGCCTGATTGGTGCCTTCGGAGGACGATGACAATTGGAAGTGGTTCATGTCTTTTTCGATGGGTGCGGTAGCGGGTAATAGTATTCTCCCTTCGGATTTATGACCTGGTCGAGCAAAAATCCCGCTATTTCCTCTTGAAGTGCTTCTACGCGCTCCGTTGGTAGGAGCTTGTCCCGCACCTCTTTGAACTGTTAAGAAGGAGATCAATATGCATGTGTATTAGTTGTGTGACTAGATATCGATAATGGTGTAAAAATTGTGAATATTGTTCTGACAAACGTACCCATTCCTGTCTTTGAGATCTGCTCCTTTCGGACGCCATCATGCGAATGTTCTCGCAAACGCAGTATGCACACAGATCAGTCCCTGGCGCCTGCTTCAGGGCCTTTATTACGAGAATGGAATTTAATTTGATCAGATAATAATTAATCAAGCATGATAATTAAAGAGATGGCATCTAGCTAGCTAGCTAGTACTACTTAATTACTTACCTTGGCTCGAAACCATTTCAGCTTTGGTTTCCATTCGCCTTCCGTGACGCTGATGAACCTTGCCCAAGCCCTGCCCGCCGACAAAGAAAATGAATAAAGGGGTTATTAAATAGTTCATATCATGAAATGACGAACTAAATAGGCCGAGATATATAGTTAATAATGATTGAAATTACCTGTTGACTATCCCAAACAAGATGTTATAATCACTATTTGCTTTGAGTAGCGAGTCCAGTATTTCAACTGTTCCGGCGTCAACTTTAATGATACACAAGATCCAGTGAAATCTGCATGCACACACGTTTGCATGTCTTAATTAAGCGGGCATATGTAAGCAAAAACATGTAGCTAGCTAGTAGGCAAAAACAGAGAATTTGTAGTACAAGAAAGTGTGACTCACTCGAAGTTGTAAGGAAGTAGTATATCTTCATTGTATTTGAGGCGCTTCAAGAACTCTAGCATGCTGTCCTCTACCTCTTTTTCATAATATGCATCTAATTTCCATGTGTATTCATTAACGGTGTTTGGGTCAATGAACCCAATGCCATAGCGTCCACCTTTTCTCATTTCATACATCTTCATCCTGCATAATACTATAGAAAAGAATATGGTGAGGATAATTACACGTAATGATTGATCAAAAGGATCACTACAGCTAGCTTGAGACTTAAATTACAGAAAGAAATCACTTACAGACAATAGCAACTGACGATAGATTTGTCGAGTGCGTCTTGATTGTATAACTGAAACAGTTCAGAATACTCAACGGCCACAGCTTTCTCATGATAGTAATCATCCTTCTTGACATACACCATGAGGGACTCTCGATCGGATCTCTTGCTAATGTCCATGTACCATTGATGCAATTCATACATTCTCGTTGGGAGCTTCCTGACATCTTCTGGCTCGACCAAAGGTTGGCCCCGGACAAATTTCCGTTTTATTTCCTCCTCTCTAATCAGAGGCATGTCCTCTATCTCGAGGAGTTGTCCAACAGTGATCTTGAGTTCTTCAGCCTGCATTATATGCTCCTGGGTTATTACCACATCGCCCACCTCGGGAACGTAAACTGTTTGACCACAATAATATTGGGTGCGTGTACTGTCACGTGTTGTTGGCGGCACAACAAGCGGGGGGATCGATTGCGCCGCCTGTTTTCCCAGCTGGGCAACGGTTTTCCCGCATTTTTTGACAGCTGCTTGTTGTTTGCTCGAGCTCGAGCTCGCCTCCTTCTATAGACGTTGTCGATGTAACTTCCTGATGTGGCGCTCATAGTCTGAGTCAACAGGCTTAGGAGCTGCTGGTTGAGCCATACGAATGAAGTGGTCAACTACTTCCATGGGCACTTTCTCCCTTGGCGGCGGTGGCGGTTTCGGTCCAAAATGGGCGTCGACTTCTGCCCGCACTATGGCATTGGTTTGCTCCTCGGTCCTGTCGTAAGCCCTCACAGGAAGAGGAATACTGAGGTTTGGACCATATTTCTATCGCTTGCCTCCGCCTATACTTCCTGTACTATCACCTCGACTCGTACCGCTACGCACCATAGCTGCGGGGTGTCTCTTTTGCGATTGTTGAGGCGGCGGAGACGGCTGACGGGGCTGAGTTGGACGAGGAGGAGTGGCCTGAAGCTGTGCCGGACTTGGAGGAGGAGTGGCCTGAGGTTATGCCGGACTTGGAGGAGGAGTGGACGTCTGACGCTGTGTCGAACTTGGAGGAGGAGTGGCCTGACACTTTGCCGGACTTGGAGGAGGAGGAGTGGCCTCACGCGTTGGTGGACTTGGAGGAGTGGGAGTCTGCTGACTCGGTGGCGGACTTCGATGAGGAGTCAGGTGACGCGGTGTCGGTGGCCTTCAAAAGATGATGCAATCCTTTCTCCATAGGATGATACGATGTTTGGCATCTCCGAGTGTGTGCTCCTCGTCACCTCCAGGAATGTCAAGCTCTAGCCCCGAATATTGGTCCACCACCTCATCAACCACGACACGAGTATAGCCTGCTGGAATCGGGTTGCAATGGAAGGTTGCATCGGGGGAATTTGTATAAGCAACACCGTCCGCCACCTTCAAGGATATGTTCTTAATTTTGAAGTGTAGCTCGCAGTTAGTGTTCTCCGCGATATCATCCACGGGGTATCTATCCAGCAGTGCGTCGCCTGGGGCGGAACCCACGCTGCTTCTTGGCATGGATGGGGCGGTGGTATCCAATGCTGGATCATCCGCTAGCTGCTGCAGCTGCTGAGACCCCCTTTGCTGGCTAAGTGAGTCGATCTGCTCCTGCTGCCGCTGGAATTTAGCTGCCAATTCCACTTGACTTGCTTGTAGGCCTTGAAGGCGTTCATAGTCCCGCTTCCTCTGCTCCTCCTCCATCTTCCTCTTCTTCTCCTCCGCAATCTTCTTTCTCGCACGGGTTCTGTAGTCGGCGTTCCAGTCCGAAAACCCCTCATACCACGGAATAGTGCCCTTGCCTCGTGTTCTTCCCGGGTGTTCAGGATTTCCCAGGGCACGCGTAAGCTCGTCGTTCTCTCTGTTGGGCTGGAACACCCCCGATCGAGCCTCTTCTATTGCAACAAGTAGCGCATCGTCGGCTCCATTCAGACATGCCTTCGTCGAAACATTGCCTGTCTTCGGGTCCAACTCCCCCCCATGCGCATAGAACCAAGTCCTGCACCTGGGGGGCCACCTCTTAGTAACCGGAGTGACACTTGCATCCTCCATCTCTTTCTCAGACTTATCCCACTTAGGCATTGCCACCGCGTAGCCACCTGGCCCTAGCTTATGGAACTTATCCTTTTTTCGGCATTCTTCTTGTTTATTCTCGACCGTTCCTTAGCTAATTCTGAATCCTTGAATTTCATGAAATCGTCCCAATGAGCACTTTGATTCTCTAGTATCCCCTCGAATACTGGAGTCTTCCTTCCTCCCTTGACGTACTTCTCCCACGTCGTTCTCTTGTGGTTCTTGAATGCAACCGCCATCTTCCTAAAAGCAGCGTCCTTGACTTTCCGCACATCTGCTTCTGTGAAATGATCTGGTAGGGTGAAATGTTCCATGAGAGTATCCCAAAGCAGTTTTTTTATTCTCGTCGACAAAAGTAACATTTGTACGTGGCTTTGCTGGCTTTCTCCATTCTTGAAGGGAGATCGGGAGTTGGTACTTCACAAGAACTCCGCACTGACGAACAAACTTGTCTGCAATCTTCTTAGGCGCTAATGGTTCGCCATTAGGTCTGATTGCCTCGATATTGTACTTTACGCCCTCCTTCAACTTTTTGTTCGGGCCTCGTTTCGTCCTTTTGCCTGAAGATTTGCTCGATCCGGATGGCTGAAAGAAGAAAGATCGATTCGTTAATATATCTTCAACTCATTTGAAACATGCGATGATCACTAGATTCCTGCTTATATAAATATATATACCTCGCCGGTGTTTGTTGTTTCAGGATCAACATGTTCTTCGTCGTAGTTCATGACTTCATCTTCTCGGTCGTCGCGATCGAATATCATATCACCCTCTCCGGTGTTGTTTAGAAATTCGGAGCCGTCAAAATCTTCTTCATTCTGATCATCATCTGGCCCGCGTATGATATCGAACATGGTCTGTTCTCTCTCTCTCTCTCTGTCGGTATTGTCCGCCATAGCTTTTATTTAACTATGCCAAAAGAAATATAAAACAATTTAGTATAATCTCGAATAATAGATATAATCTCGAATACATCGTCTCGAATAATAGATATAATCTCGAATACATCGTCTCGAATAATAGATTTAATCTCGAATATGCCGTCTAGCGAAGGGCGGTACTAAAGGGGGGTGCGCTGCCAGGCGAGGGGCGCAAAGTTTAGTCCCACCTCGCCTAGCGAAGGGCAGCCGCACTGGTTTATAAACCCAGCCGCGGCTGCTCCTTCGAGCTCCTCTCAAATGCAGGCCTTGTGGGCCTACCTATGCTGTGCTGCCCCGTGGGCCTACCGGGCCTTTGCGAGCCTACATCCTGGCCCAACAACGGGTTGGGTTTCTAGTCGTATGCAGGCCGCTCTAGCCTAGTAGGCGGGCTTTTTTTATTTTATTTTGTGCTTTATTTATTTTTGAGTTGTTTTTTTGTGTATTTAGAGTTTCTTTGTGAATATTTTTGCTTTAGGTACAAAAAATTACAAATTTTCTGTTAGTGCCCGTAGTTTTCAAATTTGAATAGTTTAAATTTTGAATTATTTGAAATTAGTGTGAATCACTAGTTTGTGAATAACTTAACTTTAAAAATCAGTAAAGGCATGAAAGAATTTGTTTGCACATAAAATTTCTTCGCGTTTCAAATGCCAAAACACATAATTAACTACCCTAACTATTACAGAGATTCCCTTCTGGGTGTGAAACACAGAAGAAAGTGATGATAGCTAGTGAAGCCGATCACATCCCAGATCTTTGGGTGTGAAACTTTTTCTTTGCGTGTGTCCCTTTGCACCGTAACCATGGAAAATCTTCATCATTTAACGGGATGCTCGGGTCAATATTCACTGTGAATGGAGCAATTTCATCAAACTTTTCATAATCTTCTGACTTGTCTGTCTTGTCATACACTCCCACGATGTTTCTCTTCCCAGAAAGAACTATGTGCCGCTTTGGCTCATCGTACGATGCATTCGCTTCCTTATCTTTTCTTTTTCTTGGCTTGGTAGACATGCCCTTCACATAGAAAACCTGTGCCACATCATTGGCTAGGACGAATGGTTCGTCTGCATACGCAAGATTGTTGAGATCCACTATTGTCATTCCGTACTGCGGGTCTTCCGTTGTTCGGGAACGTAGTAATTTCAAAAAATTTCTACGCACACGCAAGATCATGGTGATGCATAGCAACGAGAGGGGAGAGTGTTGTCTACGTACCCTCGTAGACCGATAGCGGAAGCGTTATGACAACGCGGTTGATGTAGTCGTACGTCTTCACGGCCCGACCGATCAAGCACCGAAACTACGGCACCTCCGAGTTCTAGCACACGTTCAGCTCGATGACGATCCCCGGACTCCGATCCAGCAAAGTGTTGGGGAAGAGTTCCGTCAGCACGACAGCGTGGTGACGATCTTGATGTACTAATGTCGCAGGGCTTCGCCTAAGCACTGCTACAATATTATCGAGGACTATGATGGAAGGGGGCACCGCATACGGCTAAGAATATGATCACGTGGATCAACTTGTGTGTCTTTGGGGTGCCCCCTGCCCCCGTATATAAAGGAGTGGAGGAGGGGAGGGCCGGCCCTCTCTATGGCGCGCCTAGGGGAGTCCTACTCCCACCGGGAGTAGGATTCCCCCTTTCCTAGTCCAACTAGGAGTCCTTCCATGTAGTAGGAGTAGGAAACAAGGAAGGGGCGCAGCCCCTCCCCCTAGTCCAATTCGGACTAGACCTTGGGGGGGCGCGCGGCCTGCCCTAGGCAGCCCCTCTCTCTTTCCCGTATGGCCCAATAAGGCCCAATACTTCTCCCGGCGAATTCCCGTAACTCTCCGGTACTGCGAAAAATACTCGAATCACTCGGAACCTTTCCGATGTCCGAATATAGTCGTCCAATATATCGATTTTTACGTCTCGACCATTTCAAGCCTCCTCGTCATGTCCCCGATCTCATACGGGACTCCGAACTCCTTCGGTACATCAAAACTCATAAACTCATAATAAAACTGTCATCGAAACCTTAAGCGTGCGGACCCTACGGGTTCGAGAACAATGTAGACATGACCAAGACATGTCTCTGGTCAATAACCAATAGCGGGACCTGGATGCCCATATTGGCTCCTACATATTCTACGAAGATCTTTATCGGTCAGACCGCATAACAACATACGTTGTTCCCTTTGTCATCGGTATGTTACTTGCCCGAGATTCGATCGTCGGTATCCAATACCTAGTTCAGTCTCGTTCCCGGCAAGTCTCTTTACTCGTTCCGTAATACATCATCTCGCAACTAACTCATTAGCTGCAATGCTTGCAAGGCTTAAGTGATGTGCATTACCGAGAGGGCCCAGAGATACCTCTCCGACGATCGGAGTGACAAATCCTAATCTCGAAATACATCAACCCAACATGTACCTTTGGAGACACCTGTAGAGCACCTTTATAATCACCCAGTTACGTTGTGACGTTTGGTAGCACACAAAGTGTTCCTCCGGCACACGGGAGTTACATAATCTCATAGTCATAGGAACATGTATAAGTCATGAAGAAAGCAATAGCAACATACTAAACGATCGGGTGCTAAGCTAATGGAATGGGTCATGTCAATCAGATCATTCAACTAATGATGTGATCGCGTTAATCAAATGACAACTCTTTGTCCATGGTTAGGAAACATAACCATCTTTGATTAACGAGCTAGTCAAGTAGAGGCATACTAGTGACACTTTGTTTGTCTATATATTCACACATGTATTATGTTTCCGGTTAATACAATTCTAGCATGAATAATAAACATTTATCATGATATAAGGAAATAAATAATAACTTTATTATTGCCTCTAGGGCATATTTCCTTCATCCGTTACCCCGCCTCGTGTCATATTGACCCATATGCACCGAAACAAAGGGACCTTCAAACCACGTCGATAGTCAAGTTCCCATATGTCCTGTATATAACCATAATATGTTTCCTTTCCCGTCTTGGTTTCTGCATCAAAGCGGACACCACTGTTTTGGTTGGTGCTCTTCTTATCTTGGGCGATCGTGTAAAATGTATTACCATTTATCTCGTACCCTTTGAAAGTCATTATATTCGAAGATGGTAACTGGGACAGCAAGTACAGGTCATCTTCAATAGAGGTGTCATGCATGGTACGTGCTTGCAACCAGCTGGCGAAACTCCTGGTTTGTTCACGTGTAATCCAGTCATCAGACCGCTCCGGGTGTTTGGAGCGTAGCAAATTCTTGTGTTCATCCATATACGGAGCCACCAAGGCGGAATTCTGTACAACTGTGTAGTGTGCTTCAGTGAGAGAATGTCCGTCCATACATATTATTTGTTCCCCTCCTAGCGTGCATTTTCCATCCAGTCTGCCCTTATGCCGCGATTCAGGAACACCAATCGGCTTAAGGTCAGGAATAAAGTCAATACAAAACTCAATGACCTCCTCATTTTGACGGCCCTTGGAGATGCTTCCTTCTGGCCTAGCACGGTTATGAACATATTTCTTTAAGACTCCCATGAACCTCTCAAAGGGGAACATATTGTGTAGAAATATAGGACCCAAAACGTTAATCTCTTCGCATAGGTGAACTAGGACGTGCGTCATGATGTTGAAGAAGGATGGTGGGAACACCAACTCGAAACTGACAAGACATTGCACCAAATCATTCTGTAACCTTGGTATGATTTCTGGATCGATTACCTTCTGAGAGATTGCATTGAGAAATGCACATAGCTTCACAATGGCTAATCAAATTTTTTCCGGTAGAAGCCCCCTCAATGCAACTGGAAGCAGTTGCGTCATAATCACGTGGCAGTCATGAGACTTTAGGTTCTGGAACTTTTTCTCTGCCATATTTATTATTCCCTTTATATTCGACGAGAAGCCAGACGGTACCTTAATACTGAGCAGGCATTCAAAGAAGATTTCCTTCTCTTCTTTGGTAAGAGCGTAGCTTGCATGACCCTGATGTATGCCGTCTTTTCCGTGCATACGTTGCTGGTACTCCCGTGCCTCAGGTGTATCTTTTGTCTTCCCATACACGCCCAAGAAGCCAAGCAGGGTCACACAAAGATTCTTCGTCACGTGCATCACATCGATTGCGGAGCGGACCTCTAGGTGTTTCCAATAGGGCAGGTCCCAAAATATAGATTTCTTCTTCCACATGGATGCGCGTCCGTCAGCGTCATTCGGAACAGGTTGTCCACCAGGACCCTTTCCAAAGACCACCTTCAAATCCTTGACCATATCATGTACATCAGCACCAGTACGGTGGCCAGGCTTCGTCCGGTGATCCGCCTCACCTTTGAAATGCTTGCCTTTCTTTCTTATGGGATGCCAGCTCGGAAGAAATCGACGATGTCCCAGGTACACATTCTTCTTACAATTAGCCAAATATTTACTGTCGGTATCGTCCAAACAGTGCGTGCATGCGCGGTATCCCTTGTTTGTCTGTCCTGAAAGGTTACTGAGAGCAGGCCAATCATTGATGGTCATGAACAGCAACGCCTTTAGGTCAAATTCTTCCCCCATGTGCTCATCCCACGCACGTACACCTGTTCCATTCCACAGTTGCAAGAGTTCTTCAACTAATGGCCTCAGGTACACATCAATGTCGTTGCCGGGTTGCTTAGGGCCTTGGATGAGCACTGGCATCATAATGAACTTTCGCTTCATGCACAACCAAGGAGGAAGGTTATACAAACATAGAGTCACAGGCCAGGTGCTATGGTTGCTGCTCTGCTCCCCAAAAGGATTAATGCCATCTGCGCTTAGACCAAACCATACGCTCCTTGCGTCATCTGCAAACTCCTTCCCATACTTTCTTTCGATTTTTCTCCACCACGACCTGTCAGCGGGTACTCTCAACTTTCCATCTTTCTTACGGTCTTCTCTGTGCCATCGCATTGCCTTGGCATGCTCTTTGTTTTGGAACAAACGTTTCAACCGTGGTATTATAGGAGCATACCACATCACCTTGGCAGGAATCTTCTTCCTGGGGCGCCGGCCCTCGACATCACCAGGGTCATCGCGGCTGATCTTATAGCGCAATGCACCACATACCGGGCAAGCGTTCAAATCCTCGTACTCACCGCGGTAGAGGATGCAATCATTAGGGCATGCATGTATCTTCTGCACCTCTAACCCTAGAGGGCAGACAGCCTTCTTTGCTTCGTACGTACTCTCGGGCAATTTGTTGTCCTTTGGAAGCATATCCTTTATCATTACCAGCAACTTTCCAAATCCCTTGTCAGATACACCATTCTCTGCCTTCCATTGCAGCAATTCCAGTGTGGTGCCCAGCTTTTTCTTGTCACCTACGCAATTCGGGTACAACAATTTTTTGTGATCCTCTAACATGCGCTGCAACTTCTTCTTCTCCAAATAACTTGCGCAGTTTCTCTTTGCATCGGCAATGGCCCGACCTAGATCATCAACGGGCTCATCTGATGCCTCTTCTTCAGCTTCTTCCCGCATTGCCGGCTCAGCTTCTTCCCGCATTACCGGCTCAGCTTCTTCCCCCATTGTTGTATCATCGTATTCAGGGAACCCATGGCCAGGATAGTTGTCGTCGTCCTCTTCTTCTTCATTGTCTTCCATCATAACCCCTCTTTCTTCGTGCTTGGTCCAAACATTATAATGGGGCATGAAACCGGACTTAAACAGGTGGACGTGAATGGTTCTTGACGTAGAGTAATTGTGACCATTCGTACAGCGAGCACATGGACAAGGCATAAAACCATCCGCCCGCTTGTTTGCCTCAGCCGCAAGCAGAAAAGTATGCACGCCCTCAACGAACTGGGGAGAGCATCGGTCATCGTACATCCATTGCCGGCTCATCTTCATTACACAACACCGAATAGACCAAATTAATACAAGTTCATACATAAAGTTCATACAACACTTAAATGCAACAAACAAATAACTCTCTAGCTAAAGCATTTAAATGTAACAACAAATACGATCAAGATTGCAACTAAGGTAACAATGGATCCAACAGCATAATGATACCAAGCCTCACTATCGATGGCATATTTTCTAATCTTTCTAATCTTCAAGCGCATTTTCTCCATCTTGATCTTGTGATCATCAACGACATCGGCAACATGCAACTCCAATTCCATCTTCTCCCCCTCAATTCTTTTCAACTTTTCTTTCAAGTACTCGTTTTCTCTTTCAACTAAATTTAACCTCTCGGCAATAGGGTCAGTTGGAATTTCCGGTTCACATACCTCCTAGAAAAAATTTCTATGTCAACTTGATGGGCATAATTTGTCATAAACACGAAATGCAACTAGTTTTAAAAAAGAATATACATACCACATTCGAATCATAACAAGGACTAGGGCCGACGGGGACGGATATCAAAACCATGGCACTATATGTATAACAAACAACGTACGGGTAAGATAATTATACGAGTAACTATATATCCAAATCACACAAACATCAATTTTTATATAAAATTTCATGAACAAGAGGCTCACCACAAGGTGGTGCCGGTGACGGGACGGTGCGGGCGATCGACGGTGGCTACGATGGAGATTTAGAAGGCACTAAGTAAACCACACCTACATATGCAAACTAAGTGTTATTTTTGACCTCAAATTGCATATAAATCAAATACTAGCATATATATATATATATATCCTCCCAAATTACTAAACTCACAAATTAATCACTGTATAAAGCATTGCAAGAGCTAATCCAGCAATGAGAGATGAAAGGACAAAGTTGCTAACCTTTGTGATCATTTGAATGGATGGGGGCCTTCAAATCTTGACAAATTTTGGGCAAAATGTGTGATGAGCTCGAGAGGAAGAGGAGAAGAACAGAGAGGAGAGGGGAAAGGGGAAGAACAGAGCGAGCTCGGGTGGACGAAGGGTTTATGTAGGACGACCTTTAGTACCGGTTTGTGCCAAGAACCGGTACTAAAGGGGTTGGAGGGGCCCCATTCTGACAACATCCTGCCACCACTTTCATTAGTACCGGTTCGTGGCACGAACCGGTGCTAAAGGTTCGCCATGAACCGGTACTAATGAAAGCGGTCCGGCTAGCCCTTGGAACCGGCACTAATGTATACATTAGTGCCGGCTCAAATACAAACCGGCACTAATGTTCTTCACGTTTGACCCTTTTTCTACTAGTCCTAGGCGCGGGTGGTGGTACTGTCGATGGCGGCGGCGCCTGGTGGAGCTGCTGCACCGGCGCCTGCGGCGTGGGGGCCGGCGGTGGCGCTGGAAGAAGCTGCTGGGTCGGGCCCCCCAGCGGCGCGGTGGAGGCCGGCCATGCTGGCCACGACTGCCCCGCAGCCGAGTAGTGCGGCAGCAGCAGCGGCAGCTGGGACGCCCCTCCGTAGGGCGCCTGGAAGGCCGGGGCGGGCCACTATAGCGGCGGCGGCCCGTAGGCGGTGGTGCCGGCGCTCGGTGGCGGGGGCTGGTTCCCGGCGAGGTAGAGGGTAATACCCCTGACCGCCTGGACAAGCTCCCGCAGGGTGCCCGACACCTCCTCGGGCGAGAGGAGCGGAGGCGGGTCCGCCGTGATGGTAATGGGCGCGGTGGTGATGGTGGTGCCGGATGCGATCTCCGCCATCGCGGTGGAAGTGGCTGGCGGCAGCGAGAGTGGGGTGGAGGTGGATGGTAGCGGCGGCGGTGATGGAGATTGTGACATGATCGGCCTGGTGTCTCTGGATACCAAATTGGTAGGACTAGGGTTCCTACCGGCTCTACTGCGTAGGTTGTAGGGGCAAGGAGGGAGTGGACGTGGCGAGGAATGGGCGCGCCGGTGGCAGGGCGCCGTCGCGGCTAGGGTTGAGGGGGGCGGCGGCTTGGCTGCGGCGGCTAGGGTTTCCGGCTCCTCTAGGAGCCGGGCAACAAAAGATAATAATAGTCTTTATTGCTTCCCTCAAAACGATGTCTTACATAAGTATTTATAACTTTAGCCTAAGATAACTTGCCTAAGATAACTTGTGGGCCAAGCCCCTAATACTAATGCCCGGTGGGCCTCTTCCTAGAATAAACCAAGCCGGTCATAACACAATCACACTGAACATATAGCACAATCACAGTACCTTAAACAATGATATTCTCTGCAGAACACTGAGCCATATCCTTTGTACGGGCTGACCCATTGTGGTTTTCTTCCCACCGATTTTGGGATATGGTTCTAGAATATAATTAGGACCGATTTTGTCTTTTTTTCTTTCTTTTTTGCTTCTGGTTTTTCTTTTTCTTTTTTGTTTTTTGAAATCATCAACAATTTTTGAACTCGTGATTTTTTTTCAAATTTGTGAATATATTTTACAAATTCAAAAACATTTTTTTCGAAACTCCATGAGCATTTTTGGAATCAAATATAGGAAATATATGATGCCATTTAGATGTATTATAGCAAGATGCACGTGCATTGCACGGAACATCAAGGTGCTTTTTTTTACAAAACATGTTTTGTGATTGACCCATGCGGGAGTAATCCCATGTGTAAAAACTAATGATAGCTCGAGAAAGAGGCGGGATAAGGTGAGCAGGAGGCATGGGGATGGACAACGCTGGCAGCGGCAACCATGCCAGATTGTTCCAGAGGCTTTCTTTTTTTAATTGCACAACAATGAGGTTGTGGGAGATAAGGATGAACGAGGGGAGGCCTTATCTGCAAACGTGAAGACAGGTGCGAGTATCTTTTTGCAAAATTACCATAGTTTGCTTTCTATCGGTCAGATATAGATCAAACATCTATATTGGAAGGTGGCAGGCACACTATCATCACCAACTCGGTTTTGTGTAAGAGTAGAGACTTTTCTTAAAAATAATGATCCTTGGTGATGCGATGTCTTCCATGGAGTTCATCAATATGGTATGGTTGCGCTTGGCCGCGCTTCGGCTCGCCGCTCAATTGTAATTTCTGGAACAAGATTGCAACACCTTATTGCAGTCATAAAACCTATTGAAAATTAGCTTAGGCATATGCAAAAGTCGCTTGAGAGCATAAGTCAAGCAAAATATCATAAACGAGAATAGATGCTTATTGCGGAAAAATAGTTCTTATTTTACATACGTAGCGGGAGAAATCACCTATAAATGGCGTATGCTAACTTTGTACACTACTACAAATATTTCTTTTTATATTGCATAGAAAATATTGTACCTGAAGTTGAGGTATTTCTAGAATAAAGAAAATAAGTGATGTCTAGAAGAAATTGCCTAACTATTAAGGTAGAGTTGAGGATCAAACCCCGTTGAACGCATATTTCCTAATGTCAACCCATGATACCCAGGCGAATTCTCTAAATGAGTATAAGGCCATCCCCAACGTGACACTTACGGTGGGTGCTCGTGAAAGATTACAAGCCTAGGCTGCATGGGTGATGCATCAAGCAATGCTCCTTAGACGGTTATTATATCTCCGTTTAGCAGCGAGTGGCTATTGTGAACTTCAATGTCTGATATGATGAGTGTGCTTTCAGTTGTTTACTTTGCTGGTGGTTCCAAGCAATTTTCAACATGCGACGGTTGGCATACAATCGAAGGAAGAAGATGATCGGTATGGTTTACGTAAATTTACTGCTAGGATATTTCCTGCGACGGTTGGTCATTTGTTATTGAAAGGATCGAGAAGAGGTGTCTAGAGGGGAGGTGATTAGACACTAAGTGGCAAAATTTGCAGTTTTTAATTTCTTGGAGTTTAGGCACTAGTTTAACAAACACAATACATATCAAGCAAGCATGCAAAGAGTATATGAGCAGCGGAAAGTAAAGCATGCAACTTGCAAGAATGTAAAGGGAAGGGTTTGGAGAATTCAAACGCAATTGGAGACACGGATATTTTTGTCGTGGTTCCGATAGGTGGTGCTATCGTACATCCACGTTGATGGAGACTTCAACCCACGGAGGGTAACGGTTGCGCGAGTCCACGGAGGGCTCCACCCACGAAGGTTCCACAAAGAAGCAACCTTGTCTATCCCATCATGGTCATCGCCCACGAAGGACTTGCCTCACTAGCGGTAGATCTTCACGAAGTAGGCGATCTCCTTGCCCTTACAAACTCCTTGGTTCAACTCCACAATGTTTGTCGGAGGCTCCCAAGTGACACCTAGCAAATCTAGGAGAGACCACTCTCCAAGAAGTAACAAATGGTGTGTTGATGATGAACTCCTTGCTCTTGTGCTTCAAATGATAGTCTCCCCAACACTCAACTCTCTCTCACAGGATATGAATTTGGTGGAAAGAAGGTTTGAGTGGAAAGCAAATTGGGGAAGGCTAGAGATCAAGATTCATATGGTAGGAATGGAATATCTTGGCCTCAACACATGAGTAGGTGGTTCTCTCTCAGAAAATGTGTATTGGAAGTGTAGGTATGTTCTGATGGCTCTCTCTTCAAATGAAGAGTGGGTGGAGGGGTATATATAGCCTCCACACAAAAACTAACCGTTACACATAATTTACCAATCTCGGTGAGACCGAAGTGAAAAACTCGGTCGGACCGATTTAGCAAATCTAGTGACCATTAGGATTTTCGGTGGGACTGAGATGCAACTCGGTAGGACCGATATGGTTAGGGTTAGGGCATAACGTAATCTCGGTGTGACCGATTACACAAACTCGGTGGGACCGATTTTGGTAATAAGCTAACCAGAGAGTTGGTCAAGTAAACTCAGTGGGACCGATCGCTCATTTCGATGGGACCGAAATGTTACGAAAGAGAAACAGAGAGTTTACATTGCAATCTCGGTGGGACCGATCGCTCATCTCGGTAGGACCGAAACGTTACGAAGGGAAACAGAGAGATTACAACCCCATCTCGGTGTGACCGAAATCCCTATCGGTGAGACCGATTTGTCTAGGGTTTGTGGCAGTGGCTATGACATTTGAAACTCGGTGGCGCCGGATAGAAAGAATCGGTAGGGCCAAGTTTGACTTTTGGTTTAGGACATATTTGGAAGTGAGAAAGTGGTTGAGGGCTTTGGAGCATATCACTAAGCACTTTGAGCAAGCAAGCCATTAAGCAACACCTCATCCCTTCTTAATAGTATTGGCTTTCCTATAGACTCAATGTGATCTTGGATCACTAAGATATAAAATGTAGAGTCTTGAGCTTGGAGCTTGGGCCAATCCTTTGTCCTTAGCATTTTGAAGGGGTTTCATATCCTCTAGTCCATGCCACTTCATTGTTGAACTCATCTGAAACATACTAGGTAAAAGTTTTAGTCCAACAAGAGATATGTTGTCATTAATTACCAAAATCACCTAGGGAGCACTTGTGCTTTCAATCTCCCCCTTTTTGGTAATTGATGGCAACATACATCAAAGCTTTAGATAAAGATATAGAGAATAGCAAGTAAAGCTTTGGAAAGACGTGTAACAAGCATAGGCTCCCCCTACATGTATGCAATCATGTGAATATGGTATATAGAAGCATGTGAGAGCATAACCATGACAGAGTAGCAATGCGTTACATGTATTTTGGCTATATGCATCAGAGCAAGTGATGAAAACATGAGAAATGTACCTTCATGCCCATGAGTCCTTCTTGCAAACAGTATGTACATCAACAAGAATTTCTCATACACATGACCATGATGCATATACTTACCTTGTGGTCTTGAGTTGGCTAGGATGTGATGAACCTGCGTAAACAAGGTTAGATAACACAGATGCACCTACTAGCTAGAGCAAACAAAAGAAACCACAAGAGTACCAAGACTGGGATGACATGTAGAGTGAGTACAGAGTACCACGATAGGTATTGACATGTCCCCAAAGAGAAGGATATGCAATGAATTTAAGAATTTTATTTCCCTTGGATGTCTTGCTCCCCCTGAATCTAGCATGGGATACTGGGAGAAGATAGGGAACAGAAAAACAGAGCTCAAAGAAACAAATGAATAGAGCTAATGCAAATAAGCACATATGAACATGTATTTTCCCTAAGAAGACATGTGGCATCTCTCCTCTTGAACATCAAGCATCTGGGATCCTTGAAGATTACTCTTTCCTGGAGTATTCCCTCCACTAGAGATATGATTAAGCTTTGATGTGATCTCTCTCTCCCCCTTTGACATCAATTTCCAAGAAGGGTCTTCTAGAATTTGTTGTGAGTGGGTTCAGTCCTTGAATCACAGTACAAAGCATTAAGGTAAATGTGATGCTTGCAGAGGACAAGATTCATTGAGTGGAGCTGGATCAAGAATAAAGCAGGAATAAATGGCAAAATGTTTTTCCTGTAGTGAAATCGGTGTCACCGAGTTGTATGCTTCGGTTGCTCCGAAAATCTTCGGTTAGACCGGAAACATGAAACCGGTGGAACCGAGTTCATCACAGAAAAACACTTGTCACCTCAGCTCACTAGATAAATAAGATCTCACAAAGATTTGCAATGAATTGGATGCAGAAAAATGCAGAACAAAGAACAAAGAAAAGAAACAAAAAGGTCTAGATGAAGTTTGAAAGGGGAAACAAATATGCATGAGACAAGTGCAAGAACACAGAAAAGAACACAAGAGAACTTCATCTAGAGTTGGGCGGTGACAAAGTCACCTATGTTAGAGTACATTGACTTAGGAGTCAAGTGAGATCACTTGATCATAGGTTGTACTCATCGTTTAAGCTCAAAATGGGGTTACCATTTTTCGTTTAAGTATCTTGATGTATTCACATCTTGTTGAGTTGCTTTGACTCGTGACTTGGAGTAAAGCTACTCTAAGATGGAATAACATACTTTGGGTGGCGGTGTTGATCTTGATCATGTAGTTGAACTTGTGTGGGTTGCTCAAGGTTGATGCAGCCCATCAAGAGTTGGGAGCACCCTTTGGATTTTGAGTTCATCTACCTACATGGGTTAGTTTTCTCAAGGAAGAGTTCTTGTGTATCCAACATGACAATCATGAAACTCAACATAGAATTTGTCAAAGGATATGTTTGAAAAGTTCCGTGCTTCCTTGTCATCAATCACCATTGTGTAGAGACTTGATGATGTAGAGATTGCTCAAGATGTGAGTGAATTGCAATCTCATAGAATTAGATTCATCCAAGTAACTACAAGGGTTAGATAACATGCAAAATGCAAATTTTCAAGACATAAGATAATCATCAAAATATTAAGTGATTAGTCATGAGCTCAAGTCTTGCATGTATCCAATGGAGTTCCTACTCCAAGTTTGAAACGTCAATGATGTTCAATTCACCTCTTAACCTGCAAAACACTTTCTCATCAAGTGGTTTGGTGAATATATCCGCTAATTGCTTATCGGTGCGAACATGCTTAAGGTTTATGTCACCCTTAGCAACATGATCTCGAATAAAATGATGACGAACTTCGATATGCTTAGTTCGAGAGTGTTGCACGGGATTGTGATCAATCTTGATAGCACTTTCATTGTCACAAAGCAATGGAACATGTTTCACATATATCCCATAATCTTTAAGAGTCTGGGTCATCCAGAGTAATTGAGCACAACATGAACCCGCAGCAATGTATTCCGCTTCAGCGGTGGATAAGGATACCGAGTTTTGTTTCTTGGAAGACCAAGACACAAGAGATCTACCAAGGAATTGACAAGTACCCGAAGTGGACTTCCTATCAACCTTGTCACCGGCATAGTCCGAGTCGGAGTAGCCAACAAGATCAAAGGAAGCTCTCTTTGGATACCAAATGCCAAAATTTGGTGTATGTATTAAGTATCTCACTATTCTTTTCATGGCCTTAAGATGACATTCCTTAGGAGCAGCTTGATATCGTGCACACATGCACACACTTAACATGATATCGGGACGTGAAGCACATAGATATAATAATGAACCAATCATAGAGCGATAAACTTTTTGATCAACCGGTTCACCATCTTTGGTCAAATCAAGATGTCCACTAGTAGGCATGGGTGTAGTCATACCTTTGCATTCTTGCATATTGAACTTCTTGAATAAGTCCTTGGTGTACTTCGTTTGAGAGACAAAGGTGCCTTCCTTAGTTTTCTTGATTTGCAAACCAAGAAAGAATTTGAGTTCACTCATCATAGACATCTCAAACTTCTCCGACATTAGCTTCCCAAACTTTTCACTAAAATGAGGGTTAGTTGATCCAAATATAATATCATCAACATAAACTTGGCATACAAATAGTTCTCCATTAACCCTTTTAGTAAAAGGAGTAGAATCTATTTTTCCAATTTCAAAGCCTTTTTCAATAAGGAACTTGGTCAAGCATTTATACCATGCTCTAGGAGCTTGTTTAAGACCATAAAGGGCTTTGTGAAGTTTGTAAACATGATTAGGTTTCTTAGGGTTGACAAAGCCGGGAGGTTGCTTAACATAAACTTCCTCTTCAATTTCAACATTTAGAAAAGCACTTTTAATGTCCATTTGGTACAAGGTGATATTATGGTGATTAGCATAGGCAAGTAAGATGCGAATGGACTCAAGTCTAGTAACGGGAGCATATGTCTCACCATAGTCCATACCTTCGACTTGTGTGTAGCCTTGGGCGACGAGACACGCTTTGTGCGAACCACTTGTCCATCTTCATCTTGCTTGTTGCAAAACACCCATTTGGTACCGATGATGTTGTGGTTGTTGTCGGGCTTTTCAACCAATGTCCACACTTGATTTCTCTCAAAGTTGTGTAGCTCTTCATGCATGGCGTTTATCCAATCCGGATCTTCCAATGCTTCTTCAACCTTCATAGGTTCAATACAAGAGATGAATGAATAGTGTTCACAAAAGTTAGCTAAACGAGTTTTTGAGCAAGTGATTCTCCCGGTTTGGATATCATTGTAGATTTGCTCCACGGGATGATCTTTAGCAATTCTTGCTTGAACTCATGAAAGCTTTTGCTTGGGTCTTTGTTGAACATCTTCTTCATCTTGTTCTTCTTCTTGGCCTTCTTCATTGTTGGCGTTGTCGTTCTCTTGTCATGGTGGAGAAGGAGGTTGTTGACGTTCGTCTTGGTGCACTTCCTCGTTTTCTTCCTCTTGGTGTGTCCCACTCGTGGATGCTTACGTATCAACTCTTGGTTCACCTTGTCGTGAGGTAGAAGCTTCCACTTGGATGGACGAGGTACTCTCCTTCACCTCCATTGGAAGAATCTTGCCAATAGACAAGTCTTGGATTGCTTCCGAGGGATCTTTGTCTCCTACATCAATTGGCAATTGCTCTACTTGCGAGCCATTAGATTCATCAAACTTCACATCTACCGTTTCTTCAACCTTTCGGGTGAAATTGTTGTAGACACGGTATGTGTGACAGTTTGAGCCATAACCAAGTAGGAAACCTTCATGAGACTTAGGAGCAAATTTAGAACGACGATGCTTATCAAGAATGTAGCACTTTGAGCCGAATACTCAAAAGTATCCAACTTGGGGTTTGTTACCGGTGAGGAGCTCGTATGTCGTCTTGCCGAGTAGCTTGTGAAGATACAAGCGATTTGTTGCATGACAAGCTGTCTCTACCGCTTCCGCCCAAAAGTGTTTTGGCGTCTTGTACTCATCAAGCATTGTTCCTGCCATCTCAATAAGAGTCCGGTTCTTCCTCTCAACAACTCCATTTTGTTGAGGTGTGTACGTAGCCGAGAACTCATGTGCGATCCCTTCTTCGTCAAGAAAGGTGTCCACATTTGCGTTCTTGAACTTCGTTCCGTTGTCGCTCCGAACCTTCTTGATCTTCATGTCAAATTGATTTTGGGCCTTCCTAGCAAAGTTTTTGAAGATCTTTTGGACCTGTGATTTGTCGTCAAGAAAGAACACACACGTAAATCTTGAAAAAACATCAACTACGACCAGACCAAATGAGTTATCACCGAGACTCTTGTAGGCATTTGGACCAAAGAGATCCATGTGAAGTAGCTCGAGTGGTCTTCTTGTGGTCATGATGTTCTTAGCGCGATGACTTCCTCCAACTTGTTTCCCTGCTTGACAAGCACTACAAAGTCTATCCTTGTCAAATATGACATCGTTAACGCCAAGGGTATGATTTCCTTTAATGAGTTTGTCAAGGTTTCGCATGCCCACATGGCCTAGCCTTCTATGCCACAACCAGCCTTTAGAAGATTTAGCAATTAAGCAAGTTTTAGGTTGAGCCTTTTTAGTGAAATCAACAATGTAAAGATCTCCTCTACGTATACCGGTAAAGACCATTTTATGATTATCTCTACGAAATACTTGGTAGTCTACTTCAGTAAATAGGACATTGAAACCGAAATCAGCAAGTCTAGATACTGAAAGTAAGTTGTAGCCAAGAGATTCAACGAGCATGACATTTTGTATGGAGCTATCATGTGAGATGGCCACCTTACCAAGGCCAACCACCTTACCCTTTGAATTATCACCAAAAGTGGCATACTTTTGAGGGCCGTCATTTTCAGCAAGCTCACAGAACATGTCTTTATCTCCGGTCATATGATCAGTACATCCACTATCAAGGACCCATTCCTTTCCTCCAGCCATGTAGCGCGAAGATTTGCCATAAGACCAAAGTGTCTCATCGCATCATTGAGATCATAGTCACTATCATCATCATCATCATCATCATCCGAGTATTCATGTTCAACATCATCATGTGATTGATCAATTCGTAGAGAGGGCAATTCATTAGATAAACGATCATTTCTATAGTTATCTTTATGAATTCTAATAGCTCTAGAAATGATATTGCTAATGATTCCAACATCTCCTTTGGCACTCGTAAGATTAGTAAGCTCATTAAGCAGTCGCCAAATTTGGGATCATTGGAACTCGCGTTAATCAAGGCAATAGACTTATGGAGGATTTCATCTAGATCTTTCAAGGAATAATTAGGAAAGAGTCCCTTAAGAAATTTCCATATGGTGTAGGCACACTTAAGAGTCGGCAAACATCCAATCAAGTTTCTAGGCAAGCCTCTAGTGATAAGATTAACAGTTCTAAGATTGCGAATCATGTCAATTGATTCATCAAGGGTAGGATGCATGGGATCAACATGAGGTGCACAAGGGCTAGCAATATACTTGTTCAAGTGATATTCATTGAAAATATCAAGCATTTCATTTTTCCACTCATGAAAATATTCTCCATCAAGAATAGGCACTCTACGCCTAAGACTCCCCAAAGTAGACTCATCCATCTTCCTCCAATGGTGTTTAAACCAAGGCAATGGAGACCAAAGATCTAATACCAATTGAAATGATCGAGAAGAGTTGTCTAGAGGGGGGTGATTAGAAACTAAGTGGCAAAAGTTACAGTTTTTAATTTCTTTCAGTTGAAGTGGAGTTTAGGCACTAGTTTAACAAACACAATACATATCAAGCAAGCATGCAAAGAGTATATGAGCAGCGGAAAGTAAAGCATGAAACTTGCAAGAATGTAAAGGGAAGGGTTTGGAGAATTCAAACGCAATTGGAGACATGGATGTTTTTGTCGTGGTTCCGATAGGTGGTGCTATCGTACATCCACGTTGATGGAGACTTCAACCCATGGAGGGTAACGGTTGCGCGAGTCCACGGAGGGGTCCACCCACGAAGGGTCCATGAAGAAGCAACCTTGTCTATCCCATCCTGGCCATCACCCACGAAGGACTTGCCTCACTAGCGGTAGATCTTCACGAAATAGGCGATCTCCTTGCCCTTACAAACTCCTTGGTTAAACTCCACAATCTTTGTCGGAGGCTCCCAAGTGACACCTAGCCAATCTAGGAGACACCTGTAACGCCCTCGATGCGGCTATATCTCCCACGTGTCGAGGCACGACTTAGAGGCATAACCGCATTGAAAGCAATGTCGCAAGTCGGGAAATCATCACACATCCCATGTACATAAATAATATAAAGGGGAGGTACATAGTTGGCTTACACTCGCCACGTCACTTCAAAGTACATAAATAACATCCATCATACAAATCACTCGTGGCCCGACTACGGCGCCAAAATAGAAAAGACCCCCAATATGCGACAAGGCCCTGAATCTAACCCCGAATAGGCACCACTACTGATCATCAGGAAAAGACACATAGTAACGCAGAGAGTCCTCGTCGTACTCCCACTTGAGCTCGAGCGCGCCATCTGGAGCTGTATCATCTGTCCCCGCATCTGGTGTAATAGTAATCTGTGAGCCACAGGGACTCAGCAATCTCGCACCCTCGCGATCAAGACTATTTAAGCTTAATAGGTAGGAAGGGGTAATGTATAAGTGGAGCTGCAGCAAGCGACTAGCATATATGGTGGCTAACTTATTCGCAAAAGAGAGCGAGAAGAGGAGGCAAAGCACGAGCGAAAAACTAGAGAGCAACCTGCGCAAACATAACTCCAACACCGTGTCCACTTCCCGGACTCCGCCGAGAAGAGGCCATCACGGCAACACACTCAGTTGATTCATTTTAATTAATTAAGGTTTACGTTATCTACAATCGGACATTAACAAATTCCCATCCACCCATAACCGCGGGCACGGCTTTCGAAAGATCAATCCCTGCAGGGGGGTCCCAACTTAGCCCACAACAAGCTCTCATGGTCAACGAAGGAATAGACCTCCACCCAAGACACACCGATCAGACTCGGTATCTCGGTACAACAAGATGATTCGACGGGTCAAAACTAGTCCAGCAACACCGCCCGAATGTGCCGACAAATCCCGATAGGATCTGCACATATCTCTTTCTCAGGGCACACTCAGATGAACACTACGTACAACTAAAACCAACCCTCGAGTTGCCCCGAGGTGGCGCTGCAAGTGGCTCTGTTCGGACCAACACTCAGAGGAGCACTGGCCCGTGGGGGGGCTAAAATAAAGATGACCCTCGGGCTCCGGAAACCCAAGGGAAAAAGGGGGGTAGGTGGAAAATGGTAAAACCAATGTTGGGCATTGCTGGAAAAGCTTTAATCAAGGCGAACTATCAAGGGGTTCCCATTATAGCCCAACCGCATAAGGGACGCAACAATCCGGGAACATAACACCGATATGACGGAAACTAGGACGGCAAGAGTGGAACAAAACACTAGGCGAGAGGCCGAGCCTTCCACCCTTTACCAAGTATATAGATGAATTAAGATAACATAGCAATATAATGATATCCCAACAAGTAAATAAATGTTCCAACAAGGAACGGCTCCAATCTTCACCTGCAACTAGCAACGCTATAAGAAGGGGGCTGAGCAAAGCGGTAACCTAGCCAATCAATGGTTTGCTAGGACAAAGGTGGGTTAGAGGCTCAATCATGGCAATTGGGAGGCTGACAAGCAAGTGGTAGGCATCGTAGCATTGGCATAGCAAAAGTGCGAGCAAACTAGCATAGCAAAGATAGTAGTGATTTCGAGGGTATGATCATCTTGCCTGCACAGTTGTCAGAGTTGACTGGATCCTCAAAAGCGAACTCAACGGGCTCCTCGTTAGCGAACTCGTCTCCCGGCTCTACCCAACAACACAAACAAGCAACAAGGATACAATCAACCATGTGCAAACTCAAGCAATAAGATGCAAATGATGGTATGCTATGCCGGATGCGATGCGGGATGCAAAATGCAAGACGTGACAGGAAAATGAATGAACCTGGCCTCAACTTGGATAACCAAGTGTTCCACTGTATAGAGGGGAAGAAATCCCCTGAAAACGATATAAAGATCATAGGAATCGGAGCTACGGTTTGGAAATGGCAAGCGTTTTACGAAACGAACCGATCTGCGATTTACAGCAAGTAGGCTCCTAAATGCAACGAAATGAACATGCTACAGCCACCAAACATGAAAACAAAATACATGGCAGGGATGTACACAAGATGCTTAACAAATCACTAGCACTGAGCCATAGCCAAAATCATCCATTAAGGGGCTCAAACAAGCATGGCAAATCTGAATAAGCAAAACAGATTTCAGACTTAGTGAAATTAACACTAGTCTGAAATTTCAGACCATGATGCTCTCTTCGGAGCAGCAAAACAACATGAAACATAACCTGAACATGACAAGTAAGAGCATGGCACGGAGCTACTCAACAAGCTTAACGAAACACCCAAAAATGACCTGGGGCCAAAAGGGTTCACAAAATACTCTAACGAGCACACGAACATAGATGAAACACAATCAGTTTTCAGACTTAGTGAAAACTGAGACATGCTGAAATCATAACTCACGGAGGCATGTAAACAAGCTCGATGCACTCACTACGGTGCAAGTCATGGCAAGGCAAGCATATATCCATAAAGAAGGCACAAAATGCTAACTAGGCATGGCAAGAACAATGGCATAGCATGCATGGATCACTAGCAATAGCACCGGCAAAATCGCAAAAGAGTTCACGATCTGCCCAAATTAACAACGATGCAAAAGTTGAGCTCGATTGACTCAACCTAGGGGGCTCCAACATAACAAGTAAAGACATGGATGGATAGAGCATAACAAGATTAACAAATGTCCCATACTGATCATACTCAAAAGGGGCACGGATCACTAGGAAACAAGCTGAACATATGGCATCATGAACTAAAATATCCCAGACTTTGTGAAAATCACTAAGTCCCTGAAATCAGCAATCTCAGGTACCCCTCTTTGCAAGCTTGCACAAGACACCACACATATCCTAAAAATGCATGGGTGGCACCTCTGAAAAGAAGACAAAATTCTTAACAATTCATCCCAAAGGGTCACAGGCATATCATGCACACAATAAACATGGCAAAAAATGACAAAAGTCAATGATGAGCTAACGGATCTGCAATTTAACTCACGATGCCTCCTTCTAACAGCATTTTGGGCTTCAAGATGAACTCAAATGCAAATGGTTCAATGGAATGAAATGATGTAATCATCGAGACGAAGATTTTGATATATCATATGTCCAAAATGGAGCTACGGATGCGGAGATATGAACAGTCAAAGATAGCATAAAAATATGAGGGAGAAGAGGGAAGGTCAACCCAGATCTAGGGTTTCGGCACTGTAGCGGCGGATCTGGTGGTACTGTAGCAGCGCGAAGAAGCTCGCCGGAATGGCGCCGCGGTGGCCGGATCTCGCCGGAGAACGCGGGGGGGGGGGGGGGCGCCGGAGTGGACGCGGGGTGGCCGGCGAGGTCGGATCCGACCGGATCCGGGGCCGGACCGGTGTGCCGGCGAGGCAAGGAGCCTCGGGACGCGCGACCGCGGCGAGGACGGTGCGAAGGCGGTGGTCGGGTCCGGCCGGCGAGGAGCTTGGCGGCGGAGGGCGGCGAAGCGCGGCGCCGGCGCGGGGAAAGATGCGGCGTGGGCGCGGGCGGCTGCGCGGGCCGGGGAGGGCCGGGGACGGGCCCGAGCGGGCCTGCGGCGCGGGGCGGCGATGTGGTCCGGGGCGCGCCACGTGGCAGCTCCCGGTTGGGGCGGTGGCTATGTCCGGCGCGTCCGGACACGTCCGGCGCGCGGAGAGACGAAGGGGACTAGGGAGGTTAGGGTTTCGTCCGAGATTTGGAATGGGGGGACTATAAATAGAGGTAGAGGGAGCTAGGAGTGTCCAAATGAGGTGCGGTTTTCGCCCACGCGATCGTGATCGAACGACCGAGACGATGGAGCAGAGTTTGGTGGGTTTTGGGCCAAATTGGAGGAGTGTTGGGCTGCAACACACACGAGGCCTTTTCGGTCCCCCGATTAACCGTTGGAGTATCAAACGAAGTCTAAATGGTACGAAACTTGACAGGCGGTCTACCGGTAGTAAACCAAGGCCGCATGACAAGTCTTGGTCCAATCCGGAAATGTTTAATCCCCACACATGAAAGAAAGCTAGAAATGGCCACCGGAGGAGAACGAAGCGCCGGAATGCAAAACGGACAACGGGGAAAATGCTCGAATGCATGAGATGAACATGTATGCAAATGCAATGCACGTGATGACATGATATGGGATGCATGAAAACGAAAACAACACACGGAGACAAAGACCCGAACCCGAGAAATAAATATAACTTAATGCCGGAAACGGCAAGAGTTGGAGTACAAATTGGGAAAGTAATATCTGGGGCGTTACAACACTCCACCACTACGAAAAGATCTTGTCCCGAGATCTAGGACTGAAAGAACTCCGGGTACTCAAAACGGAGGTGATCCTCGCGTTCCCAGGTAGCTTCACGGTCGGAATGGTGTGACCACTTGACTTTGAGAAATTTGATTGACTTGTTGCGAGTCCTGCGTTCAGTCTCTTCAAGGATTGCAACTGGGTGCTCACGATAGGAGAGATCTTCTTGGAGCTCAATGTCCTCGAAGTTGACGGTGCGTTCAGGCGTCTTGTAGCACTTTCGGAGTTCGGAGACATGGAACACATCATGAACATTGGCAAAGTTTGTAGGAAGCTCGAGTTGATAGGCGAGGTCGCCTCTCTTGCTGACAATCTTGAAAGGTCCAACGTATCTAGGGGCAAGCTTCCCTTTGATACTGAAGCGACGAATCCCTTTCATAGGAGAGACGCGGAGGTAAACATGATCTCCGATCTCGAAAGCCAAATCACGGTGCTTACTATCATAGTAGCTCTTCTGGCGGGATTGGGCTGCTTTGAGGTTATCACGAATGACCTTGCACATTTCTTCTGCCTCTGTGATTAGGTCATTTCCCAGTAGTTGACGTTCACCGGTTTCAGACCAGTTGAGCAGTGTACGGCACTTCCTACCATACAGAATTTCAAATGGGGCCTTGCCCGAACTTGCTTGAAAACTGTTGTTGTATGAGAATTCAGCATAAGGAAGACAATCCTCCCACTTCATGCCGAAGGAGATAACACAAGCCCTGAGCATATCTTCAAGAATTTGGTTGACACGCTCGACTTGACCGCTTGTTTGAGGATGGAAAGCAGTGCTGAAGCGGATGTTGGTGCCCATGGCCTTCTGAAAAGAATCCCAAAACTTGGAGGTAAAGATGCTGCCACGGTCTGAAGATATCACTTGAGGAATACCGTGCAGAGAGACAATTCGAGAGGTGTAGAGTTCCGCCAATTGAGCTGCCGTGATTGACTCTTTGATAGGCAGAAAGTGAGCCACTTTGGTAAGCTTGTCGATGACAACGAATATAGCATCATTGCCACGCTTGGACTTTGGAAACCCAGTCACGAAGTCCATTTCAATGTGGTAAAACTTCCATTCTGGAATGGCAAGAGGTTGGAGGAGACCTGCTGGCCTTTGGTGTTCTGCCTTCACTCTTCTGCAGACATCACATTCATTCACGAATTGAGCGATCTCGCGCTTCATTCGAGTCCACCAATAAGTTTGCTTCAGATCCTGATACCTCTTCCTGCTACCAGGGTGGATGGAGAGGAGAGAGTTGTGAGCCTCGTTCATGATCACTTTACGAAGTTCACCTTTGGGCACAACAATTCGATCCTCGAAGAAGAGAGTGTCCTTGTCATCAAGTCGGTAGCACTTGTACTTGGACTGACTCTTTCCAATACCAATCTTCACCTTTTTCACCATAGCATCAAGAAGCTGGGCTTGGCGAATTTGGTCTTCCAAGGTAGGAGCAACTTGAAGGTTGGCGAGGAAACCTTGAGGAACAATTTGCAGATTAAGTTTGCGGAAAGCTTCACAAAGCTCGGGTTGATAAGGCTTCAGAATCAGGCTGTTGCAATATGCTTTTCTGCTCAAAGCGTCAGCAATCACATTAGCCTTGCCTGGAGTATACTCGATACTCGGATTGTACTCTTGAATCATCTCGACCCATCGAGTCTGCCTGAGGTTGAGATTAGGCTGAGTGAAGATGTACTTGAGACTCTTGTGATCAGTGAAAATGTCCACTTTTCTTCCCAAGAGAAGATGTCTCCAAGTCAACAAAGCGTGCACAACTGCCGCCAACTCGAGATCATGAGTGGGGTAGTTCTTCTCATTAGGCTTCAACTGGCGAGAGGTGTAAGCAACAACTTTTTTCTCTTGCATCAGTACAGCACCGAGACCTTGGAGAGAGGCATCACAAAAGACCTCGTACGGCTTGGTTTCATCAGGCGGAGTCAGAACTGGAGCAGTGATCAATTTCTCTTTCAAAGCGTTGAAAGCAATATCACACTCCGGAGACCAAACGTACTTGACGTGCTTCTGAAGAAGATTTGAGAGAGGCTTCGCGATCTTGGAAAAGTTTTCAACGAATCTTCGGCAGTAGCTTGCGAGACCGAGTAAGCTACGGAGTTGCTTCACGTTCTGAGGAGGTTCCCAATTAACAATTGCAGACACCTTCTCAGGATCCACGGAAATGCCCTTGGCAGAGATGATATGGCCAAGATAAAGCACCTCATCGAGCCAAAATTCACACTTGGAGAACTTGGCGTAGAACTGATGTTCCTTGAGCTTGTCAAGAACCAAACGCAAGTGCTTGGCATGATCTTCCTTGTTCTTCGAGAAAACCAGAATGTCGTCGAGATAGACCAAAACGAAGTCATTGGTGTAGGGGTTGAAGATGAAGTTCATCATGCGAGAGAACGTCGGAGGAGCGTTGGCGAGGCCAAAAGACATGACAGTGTATTCATATGACCCATAGCTTGTTCTGAACGCCGTCTTGGGAATATCTTGCTCACGAATGCGAATCTGATGATAACCCATATGGAGGTCAAGCTTGGAGAATACTTGGGCACCCTTGAGTTGTTCAAACAGCTCATTAATGTTGGGAAGTGGATATTTGTTCTTGATGGTCTTCTTGTTCAATGGACGATAATCAACACAAAGTCGGTCCGTTCCATCCTTCTTCTTCACAAAAAGAACACCACAACCCCACGGAGAAGTACTAGGCCGAATGAGACCCATAGCTTTCTTGAACATCGAGTTGTTTCCTCAACTCCTTCAACTCTTCGGGGCCGAGCTTGTAAGGACGTTTGCACACAGGTTCCGTACCGGGCTCAAGTTCAATAACAAATTCAACCGGCCGATGCGGAGGCATGCCTGGGAGTTCTTCTGGGAAGACGTCTTGATACTCACAAACAACTGGAATCTGCGAAATAGCATCCAATTCACCCTTCTCATTGAGAGAAAACAACCGGATTGTATTATCCCGAGCAGCAAAGACAATTACATCCTCAGACGAATGAGTCAGTTGAATCTGCCTGGCTGCACAATCAAGCTGAGCTTTATGCTTAGAGAGCCAGTCCATCCCAAGAATAAGATCAATATCCGAATTACCAAGAACCACTGGAGAAGAGAGAAACTTGTAATCGCCCAATGTGATAGAGACATCCGGGACACAATTGTTAGAAGTCATTTGCTTGCCCGGAGACACAATCTTCAATGGAACAGGAATCCTTTCGGTCACAAAATCATGCTTGGCCACAAATGGAGTTGAAATAAAAGAAAGCAATGCACCAGTATCGAAAAGTACTTTTGCGGGAACATCGTTAACAGGGAGGTTACCCATAATCACATCTGGCGAGTCCTCTGCCTGAGCTGCATTCAGCAAGTTGACCTTGGCGGACTTGGGGTTATGCTTGACCACAGCTGTACTTGCCGATCTGACAGGAGGAGGAGGAAGACGCCCCTGGTTGAAACACTTGTTGGCGTAGTGAGCCTTCTGTTGGCACTTGTTGCACGTGACCTCTGAGAGCGGACGGTGGTACAGAGCACTTGATCTTGGAGCTTGAGACGAAGTCTTGTTCTGAAAGCCTGGGTTGGGTGGGTGGGAAGAACCACTGCCACCTTTGCTCTTCTGCTGATACGGCTGACGGAACGGAGGAGGAGGAAGCCAATACTTCTGCTGCTTGGCCACTTGAGTAGAGGAAGAAGGCGTAGTGTCTCTGACTCGCTTCCTGGAAGCATCACACTTCAACTGAGCAGCCTCTTGCTTCAGTGCCATGTTGTAGAACTCATCGTATCTCAACGGCTCGAAGAGGACAAGAGCGAGCTGAATTTCTTCACGGAGACCACCCCTGAACTGATAGATCATGCTCTTCTCATCAGGAACATCCTGCTTGGCAAAACGGGCGAGCTTCTGGAACAACTTGTTGTAGTCATAGACAGACAAAGAGCCTTGCTTCAGGTTGCGGAATTCCTCACGTTTGCTTTCAGTCACACTCTGAGGAATGTGATGAGAACAGAAATCACGACGGAAATCATCCCAAGTGATCAAACGTCCACCTCTGGAATCCTGGTACTGCTGGAACCACTCTGCAGCCTGATCTTTGAGCTGGAAAGAAGCAAACTTGACGAAATCTTCAGGTCTGACGTTGCTGCATTCAAAATGCTTGCCCAGATCGACTAGCCAATCGTTAGCATCGGTAGCCTCAACACAGTTGCTGAACGTCTTTGGACCATTTGCGAGGAACTGGTTCAGAGTTGCAAAATGGTTTTGATTGTTGCCTTGATTCCCTTGAGTGCCTTGATTCCGCTCTTGGAGGATTTGCATGATCAACTGTGTATTTGCATTAGTTGCGGCCATCACAGCTTGCCAAGCCTCCGGAGGCGGTGGAGGTGGTGGCGGATCAGGGTTCGGAGTCGTGCGCGTTGGAGGAGCCATCCTGAATAGGTTGACCACCATTAGCACACAAATAGACAAATATTGAAGGTGAATCCAACGGAATGAAAATTGCAACATAAAGTCTTCACATCCGAACAAAATGAACGAATGCACTTCTCTTGAAGTGGTCACATATTCCTAAATTGCGAAGCCTCGTAGAATCAGGTAGAAGGGGTAATCAACGAGGGATGGAATCAACACATGACGTCGAAGGAACTCGAATACCACAACTAAAAATAAAACCAAGGGTTGGCTTGCGGAATAAGCCGGAACAAATATATGATAGAGATTTCGTCCGAAGTTTTCGTGGTGGGACCTACACGGGCTCGATCGTACAGCACCATCATGTACAAGGCAGTACACATGACATACGAAGCGTCCCCGAGTCAGCATAGCCAAGGACTCTTTAAGACACAACGAGACCACTGTAAAATCGACCGTGAATAGGCGAACCACTAGACGTCGAACCCCAATTTCATATCATACATCTGTCAGAAAGATATCCTAAGAGCTACTTGAATTCCCACCTATGAAACTCCCGAAACTTTCCGGTTATGCAATCAGGTGTTGGGGATACAGGGGAAGCATAATATCTCACCCAAGCTAGCAAATCCTACATCCAGCTGTATCCATCCTTCAACACATAACCAAGAAACCTTCGGAAACCATCTACCTCAACCTTCAAAAAGCATCCGTTATACAAGTTACGGCGATACTCCCGAACTCCCGCCCCAGTACTGGGTGGCATCGAGGTTATCTCACCAACGAACTGCATAAAGGAGATTTTCGATGTCGCGCACATATCTCAAGTATACCAGAATTGCAACGATAAAATTATGATGACAACACCTCAGAGCTCAACTCCCCGGGACACTTCCACTAAACCCCTGACAGGAGGCACCAAGACAGTATTCTCATCATAAGCCATCGGAACAAATCCAAGATACTCGCGTGATCCTAAAAAAAAATTTAGTGAAATTTGAGAAGAGAAGAGTCAAAACTCTACGTCAGGATGCCTTACCAGAGCGATGAGGAGACTGGGAAGTAAAAAGAATTCCTAAGCTCTCCGATATATAATTCCTAAGGACTCAAAACATTTTTCTAGACACAACTCGGCTTCTAAAAACGATCAAGCAATGGGGGCTCCTAAGGTCAGGGAAGGCTCTGATTACCAACTTGTAACACCCTCAATGTGGCTATATCTCCCACGTGTCGAGGCACGACTTAGAGGCATAACCGCATTGAAAGCAATGTCGCAAGTCGGGAAATCATCACACATCCCATGTACATAAATAATATAAAGGGGAGGTACATAGTTGGCTTACACTCGCCACGTCACATCAAAGTACATAAATAACATCCATCATACAAATCACTCATGGCCCGACTACGGCGCCAAAATAGAAAAGACCCCCAACATGCGACAAGGCCCTGAATCTAACCCCGAATAGGCACCACTACTGATCATCAGGAAAAGACACATAGTAACGCTGAGAGTCCTCGTCGTACTCCCACTTGAGCTCGAGCGCGCCATCTGGAGCTGTATCATCTGTCCCTGCATCTGGTGTAATAGTAATCTGTGAGCCACAGGGACTCAGCAATCTCGCACCCTCGCGATCAAGACTATTTAAGCTTAATAGGTAGGAAGGGGTAATGTATAAGTGGAGCTGCAGCAAGCGACTAGCATATATGGTGGCTAACTTATTCGCAAAAGAGAGCGAGAAGAGGAGGCAAAGCACGAGCAGAAAACTAGAGAGCAACCTGCGCAAACATAACTCCAACACCGTGTCCACTTCCCGGACTCCGCCGAGAAGAGGCCATCACGGCAACACACTCAGTTGATTCATTTTAATTAATTAAGGTTTAAGTTATCTACAACCGGACATTAACAAATTCCCATCCACCCATAACCGCGGGCACGGCTTTCGAAAGATCAATCCCTGCAGGGGGGTCCCAACTTAGCCCACAACAAGCTCTCACGGTCAACGAAGGAATAGACCTCCACCCAAGACACACCGATCAGACTCGGTATCTCGGTACAACAAGATGATTCGACAGGTCAAAACTAGTCCAGCAACACCGCCCGAATGTGCCGACAAATCCCGATAGGATCTGCACATATCTCTTTCTCAGGGCACACTCAGATGAACACTACGTACAACTAAAACCAACCCTCGAGTTGCCCCGAGGTGGCGCTGCAAGTGGCTCTGTTCGGACCAACACTCAGAGGAGCACTGGCCTGTGGGGGGGGCTAAAATAAAGATGACCCTCGGGCTCCGGAAACCCAAGGGAAAAGGGGGGGTAGGTGGCAAATGGTAAAACCAATGTTGGGCATTGCTGGAAAAGCTTTAATCAAGGCGAACTATCAAGGGGTTCCCATTATAGCCCAACTGCGTAAGGGACGCAACAATCCGGGAACATAACACCGATATGACGGAAACTAGGGCGGCAAGAGTGGAACAAAACACTAGGCAAGAGGCCGAGCCTTCCACCCTTTACCAAGTATATAGATGAATTAAGATAACATAGCAATATAATGATATCCCAACAAGTAAATAAATGTTCCAACAAGGAACGGCTCCAATCTTCACCTGCAACTAGCAACGCTATAAGAAGGGGGTTGAGCAAAGCGGTAACCTAGCCAATCAATGGTTTGCTAGGACAAAGGTGGGTTAGAGGCTCAATCATGGCAATTGGGAGGCTAACAAGCAAGTGGTAGGCATCATAGCATTGGCATAGCAAAAGAGCGAGCAAACTAGTATAGCAAAGATAGTAGTGATTTCGAGGGTATGATCATCTTGCCTGCACAGTTGTCAAAGTTGACTGGATCCTCAAAAGCGAACTCAACGGGCTCCTCGTTAGCGAACTCGTCTCCCGGCTCTACCCAACAACACAAACAAGCAACAAGGATACAATCAACCATGTGCAAACTCAAGCAATAAGATGCAAATGATGGTATGCTATGCGGGATGCGATGCGGGATGCAAAATGCAAGACGTGACAGGAAAATGCATGAACCTGGCCTCAACTTGGATAACCAAGTGTTCCACTGTATAGAGGGGAAGAAATCCCCTGAAAACGATATAAAGATCATAGGAATCGGAGCTACGGTTTGGAAATGGCAAGCGTTTTACGAAACAAACCGATCTGCGATTTACAGCAAGTAGGCTCCTAAATACAACGAAATGAACATGCTACAGCTGTTGGGGAACGCAGTAATTTCAAAAAATTTCCTATGCACACGCAAGATCATGGTGATGCACAGCAACGAGAGGGGAGAGTGTTGTCTACGTACCAACGCAGACCGACTGCGGAAGCGATCACACAACGTAGAGGAAGTAGTCGTACGTCTTCTTCCCGATCCGACCGATCCAAGCACCGTTACTCCGGCACCTCCGAGTTCTTAGCACACGTTCAGCTTGATGACGTTCCTCGGGCTCTGATCCAGCAAAGCGTCGAGGAAGAGTTCCGTCAGCACGACGGCGTGGTGACGATCTTGATGTACTACCGACGCAGGGCTTCGCCTAAGCACTATAACGGTATGATCGAGGTGGAATTTGGTGGCAGGGGGCACCGCACACGGCTAAGGAACGATCTCAAGGATCAAGTTGTGTGTCTTGGGGTGCCCCCTGCCCCCGTATATAAAGGCCAGGGGCAGGGAGTTCGGCCGGCTAGGAGGGAGGCGCAGGGAGGAGTCCTACTCCCACCGGGAGTAGGACTCCTCCCCTCCAATCCTATTCCAACTAGGATTCTTGGGGGGGGGAAGGAGAAAGAGGGGGCCGGCCCACCTCTCCTGGTCCTATTAGGACTTGGGAAAGGGGGGCGCCGGCTAGGCTTGTGGGCTGCCTCTTCTCTCTTTTCCACTAAGGCCCAATAGGCCCATTTACCTCCCAAGGGGTTCCGGTAACCCTCCCGGTAATCCGGAAAAATCCCGATTTCACCCGGAACGCTTCCGGTGCCAAACATAGGCTTCCAATATATCAATCTTTACGTCTCGACCATTTCGAGACTCCTCGTCATGTCCGTGATCTCATCCGGGACTCTGAACAACCTTCGGTACATCAAAATGCATAAACTCATAATAACTGTCATCGTAACGTTAAGCGTGCGGACCCTGCGGTTCGAGAACAATGTAGACATGACCGAGACACGTCTCCGGTCAATAACCAATAGCGGGACCTGGATGCCCATATTGGCTCCTACATATTCTACGAAGATCTTTATCGGTCAGACCGCATAACAACATACGTTGTTCCCTTTGTCATCGGTATGTTACTTGCCCGAGATTCGATTGTCGGTATCCAATACCTAGTTTCAATCTCGTTACCGGCAAGTCTCTTTACTCGTTTCGTAATGCATAATCTCATAGTTATAGGAACATGTATAAGTCATGAAGAAAGCAATAGCAACATACTAAACGATCGGGTGCTAAGCTAATGAAATGGGTCATGTCAATCAGATCATTCAACTAATGATGTGACCTCGTTAATCAAATAACAACTCTTTGTTCATGGTTAGGAAACATAACCATCTTTGATTAACGAGCTAGTCTAGTAGAGGCATACTAGTGACACTCTATTGGTCTATGTATTCACACATGTATTATGTTTCCGGTTAATACAATTCTAGCATGAATAATAAACATTTATCATGATATAAGGAAATAAAAAATAACTTTATTATTGCCTCTAGGGCATATTTCCTTCAGTCTCCCACTTGCACTAGAGTCAATAATCTAGATTACATAGTAATGATTCTAACACCCATGGAGCCTTGGTGCTGATCATGCTTTGCTCGTGGAAGAGGCTTAGTCAACGGGTCTGCAACATTCAGATCCGTATGTATCTTGCAAATCTCTATGTCTCCCACCTGGACTAGATCCCGGATGGAGTTGAAGCGTCTCTTGATGTGTTTGGTCCTTTTGTGAAATCTGGATTCCTTTGCCAAGGCAATTGCACCAGTATTGTCACAAAAGATTTTCATTGGACCCGATGCACTAGGTATGACACCTAGATCGGATATGAACTCCTTCATCCAGACTCCTTCATTCGCTGCTTCCGAAGCAGCTATGTACTCCGCTTCACATGTAGATCCCGCTACGATGCTTTGTTTAGAACTGCACCAACTGACAGCTCCACCGTTTAAAGTAAACACGTATCCGGTTTGCCATTTAGAATCGTCCGGATTAGTGTCAAAGCTTGCATCAACGTAACCTCTTACGGTGAGCTCTTTGTCACCTCCATATACGAGAAACATATCCTTAGTCCTTTTCAGGTATTTCAGGATGTTCTTGACCGCTGTCCAGTGATCCACTCCTGGATTACCTTGGTACCTCCCTGCTAAACTTATAGCAAGGCACACATCAGGTCTGGTACACAGCATTGCATACATGATAGAGCCTATGGCTGAAGCATAGGGAACATCTTTCATTTTCTCTCTATCTTCTGCAGTGGTCGGGCATTGAGTCTGACTCAACTTCACACCTTGTAATACAGGCAAGAACCCTTTCTTTGCTTGATCCATTTTGAACTTCTTCAAAATCTTGTCAAGGTATGTGCTTTGTGAAAGTCCAATTAAGCGTTTTGATCTATCTCTATAGATTTTTATGCCTAATATGTAAGCAGCTTCCCCGAGGTCTTTCATCGAAAAACTTTTATTCAAGTATCCCTTTATGCTATCCAGAAATTCTATATCATTTCCAATGAGTAATATGTCATCCACATATAATATCAGAAATGCTACAGAGCTCCCACTCACTTTCTTGTAAATACAGGCTTCTCCAAAAGTCTGTATAAACCCAAATGCTTTGATCACACTATCAAAGCGTTTATTCCAACTCCGAGATGCTTGCACTAGTCCATAAATGGATCGCTGGAGTTTGCACACTTTGTTAGCTCCCTTTGGATCGACAAAACCTTCTGGTTGCATCATATACAACTCTTCTTCCAGAAATCCATTCAGGAATGCGGTTTTTACATCCATTTGCCAAATTTCATAGTCATAAAATGCGGCAATTGCTAACATGATTCTGACAGACTTAAGCATCGCTACGGGTGAGAAAGTCTCATCATAGTCAACTCCTTGAACTTGTCGAAAACCTTTTGCGACAAGTCGAGCTTTGTAGATAGTAACATTACCATCAGTGTCAGTCTTTTTCTTAAAGATCCATTTATTCTCAATTGCTTGCCGATCATCGGGCAAGTCAACCAAAGTCCATACTTTGTTCTCATACATGGATCCCATCTCAGATTTCATGGCTTCAAGCCACTTTGCGGAATCTGGGCTCACCATCGCTTCTTCATAGTTCGTAGGTTCATCATGATCTAGTAGCATGACTTCCAGAACAGGATTACCGTACCACTCTGGTGCGGATCTTACTCTAGTTGATCTACGATGTACAGTAGTATCTTGATCTAAAGTTTCATGATCATCATCATTAACTTCCTCTCTTATTGGTGTAGTTCTCACAGAAATAGTTTTCTGTGATGTACTATTTCCCAATAACGGAGTAGGTACAGTTACCTCGTCAAGTTCTACTTTCCTCCCACTCACTTCTTTCGAGAGAAACTCCTTCTCAAGAAAGTTTCCGAATTTAGCAACAAAAGTCTTGCCTTCGGATCTGTGATAGAAGGTGTATCCAATAGTTTCCTTTGGATATCCTATAAAGACACACTTCTCCGATTTGGGTTCGAGCTTATCAGGTTGAAGCTTTTTCACATAAGCATCGCAGCCCCAAACTTTAAGAAACGACAACTTTGGTTTCTTGCCAAACCATAGTTCATAAGGTGTCGTCTCAACGGATTTAGATGGTGCCCTATTTAACGTGAATGCGGCCGTCTCTAAAGCATAACCCTAAAATGATAGCGGTAAATCAGTAAGAGACATCATAGATCGCACCATATCTAGTAAAGTACAATTACGACGTTCGGACACACCATTACGTTGTGGTGTTCCGGGTGGCGTGAGTTGCGAAACTATTCCACAATTTTTCAAATGTACACCAAACTCGTAACTCAAATATTCTCCTCCACGATCAGATCGTAGAAACTTTATTTTCTTGTTACGATGATTTTCAACTTCACTCTGAAATTCCTTGAACTTTTCAAATGTTTCAGATTTATGTTTCATTAAGTAGATATACCCATATCTGCTTAAATCATCTGTGAAGGTGAGAAAATAACGATATCCGCCACGAGCCTCAATATTCATCGGACCACATACATCGGTATGTATGATTTCCAATAAATCTGTTGCTCTCTCCATAGTACCGGAGAACGGTGTTTTAGTCATCTTGCCCATGAGGCACGGTTCGCAAGTACCAAGTGATTCATAATCAAGTGGTTCCAAAAGCCCATCAGCATGGAGTTTCTTCATGCGCTTTACACCGATATGACCTAAACGGCAGTGCCACAAATAAGTTGCACTATCATTATCAACTCTGCATCTTTTGGCTTCAACATTATGAATATGTGTATTACTACTATCGAGATTCAATAAGAATAGACCACTTTTCAAGGGTGCATGACCATAAAAGATATTACTCATATAAATAGAACAACCATTATTCTCTGATTTAAATGAATAACCGTCTCGCATCAAACAAGATCCAGATATAATGTTCATGCTCAACGCTGGCACCAAATAACAATTATTTAGGTCTAATATTATTCCCGAAGGTAGATGTAGAGGTAGCGTGCCGACCGCGATCACATCGACTTTGGAACCGTTTCCCACGCGCATCGTCACCTCGTCCTTTGCTAGTGTCTGCTTATTCTGTAGTCCCTGTTTCGAGTTGCAAATATTAGCAACAGAACCAGTATCAAATACCCAGGTGCTACTGCGAGCATTAGTAAGGTACACATCAATAACATGTATATCACATATACCTTTGTTCACCTTGCCATCCTTCTTATCCGCCAAATACTAGGGGCAGTTCCGCTTCCAGTGACCAGTCTGCTTGCAGTAGAAGCACTCAGTTTCAGGCTTAGGTCCAGACTTGGGTTTCTTCTCTTGAGCAGCAACTTGCTTGCCATTCTTCTTGAAGTTCCCTTTCTTCTTCCCTTTGCCCTTTTTCTTGAAACTAGTGGTTTTGTTAACCATCAACACTTGATGCTCCTTCTTGATTTCTACCTCCGCAGCTTTCAGCATAGCGAAGAGCTTGGGAATAGTCTTGTTCATCCCTTGCATATTATAGTTCATCACAAAGCTCTTGTAGCTTGGTGGCAGTGATTGGAGAATTCTGTCAATGACGCAATCATCCGGAAGTGTAACTCCCAATTGAATCAAGTGATTATTATACCCAGACATTTTGAGTATATGCTCACTGACAGAACTGTTCTCCTCCATCTTGCAGCTATAGAACTTATTGGAGACTTCATATCTCTCAATCCGGGCATTTGCTTGAAATATTAACTTCAACTCCTGGAACATCTCATATGCTCCATGACGTTCAAAACGTCGTTGAAGTCCCGGTTCTAAGCCGTAAAGCATGGCACACTGAACTATTGAGTAGTCATCAGCTTTGCTCTGCCACACGTTCATAACTTCTGGTGTTGCTCTTGCAGCAGGCCTGGCACTCAGCGGTGCTTCCAGGACGTAATTCTTCTGTGCAGCAATGAGGATAATCCTCAGGTTACGGACCCAGTCCGTGTAATTGCTACCATCATCTTTCAACTTTGCTTTCTCAAGGAACGCATTAAAATTCAACGGAACAACAGCACGAGCCATCTATCTACAATCAACATAAACAAGCAAGATACTATCAGGTACTAAGTTCGTGATAATTTTTAAGTTCAGTTAATTTACTTAAGAACTCCCACTTAGATAGACATCCCTCTAATCCTCTAAGTGATCACGTGATCCAAATCAACTAAACCATAACCGATCATCACGTGAGATGGAGTAGTTTTCAATGGTGAACATCAATATGTTGATCATATCTACTATATGATTCACGCTCGACCTTTCGGTCTCCGTGTTCCGAGGCCATATCTGTATATGCTTGGCTCGTCAAGTATAACCTGAGTATTCCGCGTGTGCAACTGTTTTGCACCCGTTGTATTTGAACGTAGAGCCTATCACATCCGATCATCACGTGGTGTCTCAGCACGAAGAACTTTTGCAACGGTGCATACTCAGGGAGAACACTTCTTGATAATTTAGTGAGAGATCATCTTATAATGCTACCGTCAATCAAAGCAAGATAAGATGCATAAAAGGATAAACATCACATGCAATCAATATAAGTGATATGATATGGCCATCATCATCTTGTGCTTTGTGATCTCCATCTCCGAAGCACCGTCATGATCACCATCGTCACCGGTGCGACACCTTGATCTCCATCGTAGCATCGTTGTCGTCTCGCCAATCTTATGCTTCCACGACTATCACTACCGCTTAGTAATAAAGTAAAGCATTACATCGCGATTGCATTGCATACAATAAAGCGACAACCATATGGCTCCTGCCAGTTGCCGATAACTCGGTTACAAAACATGATCATCTCATACAATAAAATCAGCATCATGCCTTGACCATATCACATCACAACATGCCCTGCAAAAACAAGTTAGACGTCCTCTACTTTGTTGTTGCAAGTTTTACGTGGCTGCTACGGGCTTAAGTAAGAACTCATCTCACCTACGCATCAAAACCACAACGATAGTTCGTCAAATAGACTCCGTTTTAACCTTCTCAAGGACCGGGCGTAGTCACACTTGGTTCAACTAAAGTTGGAGAGGCAGTCTTCCGCAAGCCATCTATGTGCAAAGCACGTCGAGGGAACCGGTCTCGCGTAAGAGTACGCGTAAGGTTGGTCCGGATCGTCTCGTCCAACAATACCGCCGAACCAAAGTATGACATGCTGGTAGGCAGTATGACTTGTATCGCCCACAACTCACTTGTGTTCTACTCGTGCATATAACATCAAACCATAAAAACCTGGCTCTGATACCACTGTTGGGGAACGCAGTAATTTCAAAAAATTTCCTACGCACACGCAAGATCATGGTGATGCACAGCAACGAGAGGGGAGAGTGTTGTCTACGTACCAACGCAGACCGACTGCGGAAGCGATCACACAATGTAGAGGAAGTAGTCGTACGTCTTCTTCCCGATCCGACCGATCCAAGCACCGTTACTCCGGCACCTCCGAGTTCTTAGCACACGTTCAGCTCGATGACGTTCCTCGGGCTCCGATCCAGCAAAGCGTCGAGGAAGAGTTCCGTCAGCACGACGGCGTGGTGACGATCTTGATGTACTACCGACGCAGGGCTTCGCCTAAGCACTATAACGGTATGATCGAGGTGGAATTTGGTGGCAGGGGGCACCGCACACGGCTAAGGAACGATCTCAAGGATCAAGTTGTGTGTCTTGGGGTGCCCCCTGCCCCCGTATATAAAGGCCAGGGGCAGGGGGTTCGGCCGGCTAGGAGGGAGGCGCAGGGAGGAGTCCTACTCCCACCGGGAGTAGGACTCCTCCCCTCCAATCCTATTCCAACTAGGATTCTTGGGGGGGAAGGAGAAAGAGGGGGCCGGCCCACCTCTCCTAGTCCTATTAGGACTTGGGAAAGGGGGGCGCCGGCTAGGCTTGTGGGCTGCCTCTTCTCTCTTTTCCACTAAGGCCCAATAGGCCCATTTACCTCCCGGGGGGTTCCGGTAACCCTCCCGGTAATCCGGAAAAATCCCGATTTCACCCGGAACGCTTCCGGTGCCAAACATAGGCTTCCAATATATCAATCTTTACGTCTCGACCATTTTGAGACTCCTCGTCATGTCCGTGATCTCATCCGGGACTCTGAACAACCTTCGGTACATCAAAATGCATAAACTCATAATAACTGTCATCGTAACGTTAAGCGTGCGGACCCTGCGGTTCGAGAACAATGTAGACATGACCGAGACACGTCTCCGGTCAATAACCAATAGCGGGACCTGGATGCCCATATTGGCTCCTACATATTCTACGAAGATCTTTATCGGTCAGACCGCATAACAACATACGTTGTTCCCTTTGTCATCGGTATGTTACTTGCCCGAGATTCGATCGTCGGTATCCAATACCTAGTTTCAATCTCGTTACCGGCAAGTCTCTTTACTCGTTCTGTAATACATCATCTCACAACTAACATATTAGTTGCAGTGCTTGCAAGGCTTATGTGATGTGTATTACCGAGAGGGCCCAGAGATACCTCTCCGACAATCGGAGTGACAAACCCTAATCTCGAAATACGCCAACCCAACATCTACCATTGGAGACACCTGTAGTACTCCTTTATAATCACCCAGTTACGTTGTGACGTTTGGTAGTACCCAAAGTGTTCCTCCGGTAAACGGGAGTTGCATAATCTCATAGTTATAGGAACATGTATAAGTCATGAAGAAAGCAATAGCAACATACTAAACGATCGGGTGCTAAGCTAATGAAATGGGTCATGTCAATCAGATCATTCAACTAATGATGTGACCTCGTTAATCAAATAACAACTCTTTGTTCATGGTTAGGAAACATAACCATCTTTGATTAACGAGCTAGTCTAGTAGAGGCATACTAGTGACACTCTGTTGGTCTATGTATTCACACATGTATTATGTTTCCGGTTAATACAATTCTAGCATGAATAATAAACATTTATCATGATATAAGGAAATAAATAATAACTTTATTATTGCCTCTAGGGCATATTTCCTTCAACAGCCACCAAACATGAAAAAAATACATGGCAGGGATGTACACAAGATTCTTAACAAATCACTAGCACTGAGCCATAGCCAAAATCATCCATTAAGGGGCTCAAACAAGCATGGCAAATCTGAATAAGCAAAACAGATTTCAGACTTAGTGAAATTAACACTAGTCTGAAATTTCAGACCACGATGCTCTCTTCAGAGCAGCAAAACAACATGAAACATAACCTGAACATGACAAGTAAGAGCATGGCACGGAGCTACTCAACAAGCTTAACGAAACACCCAAAAATGACCTGGGGCCAAAAGGGTTCACAAAATACTCTAACGAGCACACGAACATAGATGAAACACAATCAGTTTTCAGACTTAGTGAAAACTGAGACATGCTGAAATCATAACTCACGGAGGCATGTAAACGAGCTCGATGCACTCACTACGGTGCAAGTCATGGCAAGGCAAGCATATATCCATAAAGAAGGCACAAAATGATAACTAGGCATGGCAAGAACAATGGCATAGCATGCATGGATCACTAGCAATAGCACCGGCAAAATCGCAAAAGAGTTCACGATCTGCCCAAATTAACAACGATGCAAAAGTTGAGCTCGATTGACTCAACCTAGGGGGCTCCAACATAACAAGTAAAGACATGGATGGATAGAGCATAACAAGATTAACAAATGTCCCTTACTGATCATACTCAAAAGGGGCACGGATCACTAGGAAACAAGCTGAACATATGGCATCATGAACTAAAATATCCCAGACTTAGTGAAAATCACTAAGTCCCTGAAATCAGCAATCTCAGGTACCCCTCTTTGCAAGCTTGCACAAGACACCACACACATCCTAAAAATGCATGGGTGGCACCTCTGAAAAGAAGACAAAATTCTTAACAATTCATCCCAAAGGGTCACAGGCATATCATGCACACAATAAACATGGCAAAAAATGACAAAAGTCAATGATGAGCTAACGGATCTGCAATTTAACTCACGATGCCTCCTTCTAACAGCATTTTGGGCATCAAGATGAACTCAAATGCAAATGATGCAACGGAATGAAATGATGTACTCGTCGAGACGAAGATTTTGATATATCATATCTCCAAAACGGAGCTACGGATGCGGAGATATGAACAGTCAAAGATAGCATAAAAATATGAGGGAGAAGAGGGAATGTCAACCCAGATCTAGGGTTTCGGCACTGTAGCGGCGGATCTGGTGGTACTGTAGCAGCGCGAAGAAGCACGCCGGAATGGCGCCGCGGTGGCCGGATCTCGCCGGAGAACGCGGGGGGGGGGGGGGCGCCGGAGTGGACGCGGGGTGGCCGGGGAGGTCGGATCTGACCGGATCCGGGGCCGGACCGGTGCGCCGGCGAGGCAAGGAGCCTCGGGACACGCGACCGCGGCGAGGACGGTGCGGAGGCGGTGGTCGGGTCCGGCCGGCGAGGAGCTTGGCGGCGGAGGGCGGCGAAGCGCGGCGCCGACGCGGGGGAAGACGCGGCGTGGGCGCGGGCGGCTGCGCGGGCCGGGGAGGGCCGGGGACGGGCCCGAGCGGGCCTGCGGCGCGGGGCGGCGATGTGGTCCGGGGCGCGCCACGTGGCAGCTCCCGGTTGGGGCGGTGGCTATGTCCGGCGCGTCCGGACACGTCCGGCGCGCGGAGAGACGAAGGGGACTAGGGAGGTTAGGGTTTCGTCCGAGATTTAGAATGGGGGGACTATAAATAGAGGTAGAGGGAGCTAGGAGTGTCCAAATGAGGTGCGGTTTTCGCCCACGCGATCGTGATCGAACGACCGAGACGATGGAGCAGAGTTTGGTGGGTTTTGGGCCAAATTGGAGGGGTGTTGGGCTGCAACACACACGAGGCCTTTTCGGTCCCCCGGTTAACCGTTGGAGTATCAAACGAAGTCCAAATGGTACAAAACTTGACAGGCGGTCTACCGGTAGTAAACCAAGGCCGCATGACAAGTCTCGGTCCAATCCGGAAATGTTTAATCCCCACACATGAAAGAAAGCTAGAAATGGCCACCGGAGGAGAACGAAGCGCCGGAATGCAAAACGGACAACGGGGAAAATGCTCGAATGCATGAGATGAACATGTATGCAAATGCAATGCACGTGATGACATGATATGGGATGCATGAAAACGAAAACAACACACGGAGACAAAGACCCGAACCCGAGAAATAAATATAACTTAATGCCGGAAACGGCAAGAGTTGGAGTACAAATTGGGAAAGTAATATCTGGGGCGTTACAACACCACTCTCCAAGAAGTAACAGATGGTGTGTTGATGATGAACTCATTGCTCTTGTGCTTCAAATGATAGTCTCCCCAACACTCAACTCTCTCTCATAGGATATGGATTTGGTGGAAAGAAGGTCTGAGTGGAAAGCAACTTGGGGAAGGCTAGAGATCAAGATTCATATGGTAGGAATGGAATATCTTGGCCTCAACACATGAGTAGGTGGTTCTCTCTCAGAAAATGTGTATTGGAAGTGTAGGTATGTTCTGATGGCTCTCTTTTCGAATGAAGAGTGGGTGGAGGGGTATATATAGCCTCCACACAAAAACTAACCGTTACACATAATTTACCAATCTCGGTGAGACCGAAGTGAAAAACTCGGTCGGACCGATTTAGCAAACCTAGTGACCGTTAGGATTTTCGGTGGGACTGAGATGCAACTCGGTAGGACCGATATTGTTAGGGCTAGGGTATAACGTAACCTCGGTGTGACCGATTACACAAACTCGGTGGGACCGATTTTGGTAATAAGCTAACCAGAGAGTTGGTCAGGTAAACTCGGTGGGACCGATCGCTCATTTCGGTGGGACCGAAATGTTACGAAAGAGAAACAGAGAGTTTACATTGCAGTCTTGGTGGGACCGATCGCTCATCTCGATAGGACCGAAACATTACAAAGGGAAACAGAGAGATTACAACCCCATCTCGGTGTGACCGAAATCCCTATCGGTGAGACCGATTTGCCTAGGGTTTGTGGCAGTGACTATGACATTTGAAACTTGGTGGCGCCGGATAGAAAGAATCGGTAGGGCCGAGTTTGACTTTTGGTTTAGGACATATTTGAAAGTGAGAAAGTGGTTGAGGGCTTTGGAGCATATCACTAAGCACTTTGAACAAGCAAGCCATTAAGCAACACATCATCCCTTCTTAATAGTATTGGCTTTCCTATAGACTCAATGTGATCTTGGATCACTAAGATATAAAATGTAGAATCTTGAGCTTGGAGCTTGGGCCAATCCTTTGTCCTTAGCATTTTGAAGGGGTTTCACATCCTCTAGTCCATGCCACTTCATTATTGAACTCATCTGAAACATACTGGGTAAAAGTGTTAGTCCAACAAGAGATATGTTGTCATTAATTACCAAAATCACCTAGGAAGCACTTGTGCTTTCAGTTGTCTTGTTTGTCTTTTAGTTGTAAGATAATTATCAAATATAGGAAATATAGGATGCCATTTGGATGTATTATTTTTCTTATAAATAATGATCCCTGATGACGTGATGCCTTCCATGAAGTTCATCAATATGGTATGGCTGCGTTTAGCCGTGCTTTGGCTGGCCGCTTACGTGCAATTTCTGGAACATGACTGAAACACCTTATTGGAGTCCTAAAACCTATTGAAAATTAGGTAGGTGCAAAAGTCGCTTGAGTGCATAAGGCAAGCTATATTATAGACGAGAATAGGTGCTTATGCAGGGGCGGAGCCAGGATTTTGGTATAGGGGAGGCCAAGTCAAATTCCTAAACTTTTCTAGGCCAAAAAATAACAATCATCATACTGTAATATATGTTACACGCTACAAAACATTGATACAGTTGTATGAGTTCAAATTTGCCTTTACAATTGCCAATAAGATGACAAAAAATTAATAATTTCACTGAAAAAGAACTTACGCTTTGTAAAAAAAATCAACGTTTATGATCATGCATAACCCAAGTAAGCCTCCAGTTTCACGATGTCCGGCATATCCTGATCATGAGTGTCAATTGGACCGGATTTGTGACTTGCACATCAGCCTCATTAATAATTTCAGTAGAGAACTTGAAGCAACTGGCTTAAAAAATGAATTAATTTTAACAGTGTTTGACACCGCTTTTCTCTTCATAGCTGCTTTGCCGTATAACAATTAGCTATATTGGATAAATTTGACATGGGGAAAGTTTGCATCACAAATAATTACTCATACAAGATAATTTGCATCACGGTCACACTAATTTTTAGGACATGTACAGGATAGGAATTCTTCATAGAATAATAGCATTACAAATCAGACTACCAAAACATGTAAACTAGTAAAATCTGATGTATATATTCAACAATGATACAAGATGAGAATTGAGATTTGTAGATGAATGGTTTGATGTGCTGATGTGCTAAACCTTGTGTCCTTTGCTAGTTTCCGTTGGTTGGAATCAAGCCTGCATCGCGCCGTCACAGTTATGCCGTATGAATAGAGTTGGGAGCAGTAGGGCAGGGAAAAGAGGTGGCCGGGCGGGCGAGGGCACGGAACAGCGGCGACGAAGCCACGCACGGGTAAGCCTAATCCACGTACAGGCTAATCATGCGAAAACGCAAAGCCCAGAGAGACTATGGGACTAGAGCGAAACCTGGCCGCTAGTGTGGGCTTCACATGGGCCTTTTCTCTTTTTTATAAATTCACGTTGTGACATTGGGGGGGGGGGGGGGGGCAGAAACGTAAGTATAAGTCTAAGGAATACGAGCATTCGTATCGCTAATTACATACTAGCATCGTTCGACCATTCAGGCCCTGCTCGCCCCTCCTTGGCTCCGCCACTGTGCTTATGCATACTATGATCATAGCTAGGAGGTGCAATCAGAGTGTATACAAACTTATATTGTTTGTTATACTTCCTTTGTTTCTAAATATAAGTTTTTTAAAAATTTCACTATGGACCACATACAGATGTACGTAGATGCATTTTAGGCCTTCCACTATGTGGGCCAAAATCGGTGCCAAATTCAGTTTTGGGGTATTTGGTATCGATGCCCTACGTTGCACAGCCGGTGCCGCAAAAAAAATTCAAGGCATCGGAGCAGCTACTTGCTCCGACGCCAAATTCACCAAGACCTCCGGCCATGACCTCCACCTTTGGACACGAGCTCAGCCAGCCCACGTACCACCTGCGCGTGGCCCGACGCCGTCAACTTCGGCCGCGAGCTCGGCCTGCCCCCGACCTCCGCCCTTGGACGCGAGACTGGCCAGCCCGCACAGCATCTATGCACAGCCCGACACCGGCGACCTCCGTCGTGAGGTCGTCCCGCTCCGACCCGCTCGATCTCCTCCACCGCAAGGTCGTGCTGCTCGCGACCTCCACCCACTCTCGTCCCGTCGTCTTCCTCTGCCCGGGCTGCACAATATTTTCTGATTTGGATTGGATAAACGAAGGGGATTTTTTGGAGGAGAAGAAGAACTCGGTCAAAGGCACTCTGGCGTGATTGTTTTTTTGTGTGGGGTCGCCTTCTTTTAGATCGAGCGGTGCCCTACGCTGTGAGCCCGGTGCCATACAAATTTTATTTGGCATCCATGATGATGTGGCACCTTTTTCAACAATTTAGCACCGGTAACATAGTCGAGGGCCTTAGAATGTAAATTCACTCATTTTACTGCGTATGTAGTCTATAATAAAATTTGTATAAGGACTTATATTTAAAAACGAAAATACTATGTTATAAGTCATTTTTCTCTCCTGGAGTCGGAGCCTTACCATGGAAAAGACGATAACCACACTTCTGAAGGAATCTCATTCACAATCATCTAATATGAACAAGTCACAATATGAATGTGAGGCTCATCAAGAGAAAAAAAAAAGAAAAACTTTTTTATCATTTGGAATGGGAAAGTATATTTTTCGTCTCTAAACTATCCTTGAAATATATAAATGATCTCTCAACTCTGAAACCAGCAAAATTTAGTCCAACAACTAATTAAATTTAGTCCCTCGGGTGGCGTCCGTGGTATCCTGTTGACATGGACCCGGTTTTGACTAAACCTTGACACGTCATACATGTTTGACCACCGGTGAACTGTCGACGAACTCGCCACGACGCACACCTTGCCTGTTCATGGCGCCACCGAGGAGGGCCAGCAAGGAGCGCACGGCGCCGATATCCATGGCCTGCAGGATGAGCCACAACGAGTAGAAGAAGCAGCTGCCGGTGCTTAGCAGCGAGCCCATGTCACAGTTGCCGCTGCCATCGGCGGAGGGACGGTGGTTGTCGTGGTGGGAGTGTCGGGCGGCGAGGTTAAGACACATCGGTGGTGGGCCAGGGGTGACCTGGGCGCCCTTGTGTAAGGTGAGGAGCACAGCGCTGCCGATGCCGACGCGGGTGCAAGTGACCTTGGTCTGACCTGCGAGGGTGCAGACGGCGAGGCGCTCTTAGCAGAGTTCACGGCGGCCAACACGCTGCGGCACTGCCTCGCCGTCGCTGCTGGTGCGCGGGCGTCGCGTGCGACGTCAACGTCTGCTCCGGCATGAACCACGCGGTCTCGGTGCGCACGCTCCCGAGGTCCTCATGCTCCACGAATCCAGCGACCTCTCGTGCAGGACGTCGTGTCTTTCTCGGCCAGGTGAGGGTGGAGGACGTGGTGTCTCTCTCGGCCAGCATCACGCTCACCATGGCATCCCGCAGGAACCGCCGCTTTGCGCCCGGCGAACCGAACATCTCGCCGAGCTCGTCATCGCCGGCGGTGGCGGCTTCTTGTCCAGCACTGCCGCGAACCACGTCAGCAGGTGCTGCTCTTGCTCGCCGTCCTCCGAGTTCCGATGACGTTGTCCGCTCTGTGGCGGCTGAGCTCGGCCCGCCGCTGCGTTGTGCTCACCGCGTAGCTTCAGTACAGGCGCCACGAGGACGAGTTCGACCCCGATGCCGCTGCCCCTCGATCCATGCCGTCCGGTACACCACGGCGACCCTCGTCACTACCTTCTTCACACCGTGCGCTCACTCACCTACCTGCTCGCCGCCGCCACAAGCTCCGAATCGCTTGACCTCAGGAGAGAGGCCTGCCGCTAGGATCGGCGGACATCGCACGCCATGTGCTCGACAAAATGCCTATAACAATCATGAGACGAAAGGATAGAGTAATGTTGCCACGTGGAGCAAGACCGGTCAAACCCGCTCCACGTCAACTCAAAAACCACTTCAAGGGAGCAGAGAGACTAAACTAATCCAATTTGATTGGTAGAGGGACTAAGTTTTACTGATTTCATAATCGAGGGACTATTTTTATACTTCAACGAGAGTTCAGGGATGAAGAAATATACTTTTCCCTCTGGATCGAGTGAAACAATTTAACGTATTATTAGGTATTGCATTTATTGTAGTATACTTTTATTTGTATTTGGATGGAGACTTTTGCACAATAATGAGATTGTGATGGCCAACCAACAGCAGCCGGTGTTCGCTTTCAGGATCAAGCTTGTGTCTGTTATTTTTCCAGGGGCTCTCGTGAGGGCACAATCAAGAAGTGACCTACACAACCCTCGGTTGCCGGTGGCGTGCGCTGGTTCCCCTGCCCTTCATGGGCTATTGCGCGTGGCCGGAGGGCGGGGGAATCTCAGATCGGATGACCGCTTCCTGTAGAGTTTTTGGGTTCTTCGCTTCCGGTGTAGGGGCATCGGCGGCGACGAGAATAAATGTCCTTCAAGCCACCCCAAATCGATGTTCTTTGCCGGAGGAGCATCGACAGGATGGAGTTTGGGGTCGATCGTCGGGCATTAAGGCCTGGCGTGTTAAAGGTTTGTCTACAACGACGACGTTCAGTGGAGCGAATGATGTCGCATCGTATTGATTTCCCCAAGTTCCATCTCTGCTTGATGAAGCTCAGCCAGATACAGCTTCATCGGGGAACTTGCGAGTTTGGTGCCCCCATCTCTGTCTGGCCGGAGCTGGGATTATCTCTCAGCCCTTCTTAGTACTAGCTTCTCCAGGACGGTGATCTCTCGAGATCGTGGCCGCCAACATCTTTTGGTCTCTACGTCCACGACTTCCGGCCGCTGCTTATACAAGTGTCTGGGTTTTTTTCAAGATTTCTCCGACACGAGCTTTGCTATGCCGGAGGCCTAGAGGTGGCATCGAAATTTGCTCACGACGCGCTGTCGAGGGATGCAGAAGGAAGATGGTGTTGAACTTTTCAAGGACTTGTGTTTTATTTATTTTGTATGGATGTTCTTGTAAGGGCTCATTTCAGATAATATATGGATGACTTTTCTGCAAAAAAAAACAAACAAGACAATTGTTAGAAAACATCATATTCATATGTACACAATTGAAGTGTAGCAATATCACTGACCGTGTTAATCAGTAACTTTATATCAATGTTTAGTTACCATACATAAAACGAGACATAACAAAGGGGCTGTTTGATTTGTGACTAACTTAACCAAAGATTGCCACAACTAAGGTTAGACAAGTTTGACCAACTTAGGTGAGTGTTTGGTTCAAGCCACACCTTAGGCAAGCCACACTTGGGCCCCACATGGCATACACATAAAAAGTGTGGCAAGATTTCCTTAGGCTTGCCAACTTGTGGCTCTCATTTTGATGAACTAACCTTAGGCAAGCTTGGCAAAAATGTATGGCAAAGTGTGGCAATGCTAGTTCTAGAACCAAACAGATTCAAAGAAAAGAACTATTGCCACAAAGGCAACTCAACGACTGTACAGCAAAAAAACCGTGTCCATTCCCCGCAATAAAATAAAATAAATAAATCGTGGCCGTCGGCTCTCTTCTAGTGTGCTGCTGCGCACGCAGGCTCCTGCGTCTCCCGCCGGTGGCCACGGACGGTCTGCTCGAACCGCTCCACGCCGCACGGGATCCTCAGGACGCCCCGCTGGCCGTACCCGAACCGCTGCGCGGACATCTCCAGCAGAGCCAGGACGCGCGGCTCCGTGAGCATCCCGACGTGAACCAGCACCCTTTCCTCCCCTTCTCCCTCGTCGCCGACGAGGACCATCGGGACGTAGCCCTTCGGGATCTTCCCCCCGCCCTCGCCGGCGGAGCGAACAACGCATGCCGGGGCGGCGCCGCCGCTGTCTCCGGCCGCCTCCTTCTTTCTCCACATAGCCATGGCCATATCGATCGTTGACTGTGTACGTAATGTAAGCGCAAGAAAGGGCTGATGGGTGTATGATCTCGATGGAGATTGCACCGAGCTGGTTAGGGATGAGTATGAGGATCGCAGTGCAACGGTTGCTTGCTTATATAGGAGGAGATATCAGATACACACGGGGAGAAGAAGCTTCATGCGGCCTGCATGTGGGGGGTACGACATCAAGGATTACTGTTTGAGAAGGAATGGTGATGTTGACGAGCGAGGAAGGGGTCTAATTTGGCCGAGTCGGGGTACATGGTTAGTCAGAGCTCTTTAAATGATTATAGTAACGGGAGGTTCCTATCAGGAGGAAGGGATCAACACAGTGGAACACACTCTCTGCCGTGCCAGTCGGCCGCTTCTCCGACTTGTAGCTTCTGCAGATTGGAGGACGCGTCGCCGTGGCCACTCCAGGGGCCCGGCTTACCGGGCAAGTCAGTGGACCTACACCTACTTGATGCATACGTAAACCGTTAAAAAGGCTACTCCATCCGCAAACAAAAAATATAAGATGTTTTAGATCACTACTTCGATCTAAAACGTCTTGGGAGCGTCTAAATGTCAGGTACCTGAAAAGATGTTTGGCATCAGTCATTTAGTTTCCTGTTCGTTAGATCTAAATCCAACCGTTCACACTTAATCTTCTTTCTCCCAACCTTCTTTCCTCATATCAAGCATGATCTAATCCACCTTTTGTGCAACCGCCGGCCTATCCCATCCCATCCGCACCTCCACCCCTAAGATTACAATAAAATTACAATACCTTAATAATGATCTCTACTCCTAAAAGGGGAGTTGGTAATCCAGTACGCATGGTTTATTTTCGCCTCCACCTCCGATCACCACCCCCACGTTGGTTTTCTCACCCTCCCACTAAAGTTCGAATTGATTAGTCCGACCCACCTTTTGGTTTTTCGTGCTTGCTTTGGCAGGCGCCAATTCAATTCAATCACGTAAATATTACGTAATTAAAAATCCAGAATTCACACCATATTTGTGAGATTACCTTCCTAAAAGACATACATAATGACATCACTTAGAGAAGGAATTAATTCCATGCTTATATTAGGTAGAACATCAATTATATGCTATTTTTGTGATTACATTGATGCTATATATGATATGATATGATATTAATTGTAGACTAAACATGTTGAGCGCTTATGGATCAATCCGAAATGACTCTTTCATGATCGCTCGTGCAAACACACGACCTCCTTCATCCGTTCCCAATCAGATTCTGACCTTGACATTCCCTTTCCAAATTAACAACGGTGGCCCACCTACTCCTTAGACCATGCAAGCAACCCATCCATGCATCTACATGAGTACTATACACCTAATCCCCCCCCCCCCCCCCGATTTTCAGGGGTGGGGTCGGGGGTGGGGGGAGCAAAACTTTGCTTCTAATCATCTCTAAACTCTTAATGGAACCACGTCGCACTTACCTAATTAAACAGACTATTCATGTCGGAAAGTAAGCGCTCCAGGTCGTTGGATTGATATTGTTTGATGACCGAGATTAAATGGATATGCCTTTGGAGTCTTTCTATATTGAGAGAGGAAATTAATTCCATGCTTGTATGTGCATTTTTTTGTTAGTCTGTGGCAATGCACGAAAATTTTCCAAGTTCTCATAGGTTAACTCTAAAATATTGATTTTAATGATAGTTCTTTGGATTTCATATAGTCAAGTAAACCAAACTCTCATCCACAAAAAAGTAAACCAAATTCTCATGGGTTCCCTTAAAATATAGCTTTTACCAATAGTTTTCTTATTTCACTCTCTTTTCTCTCTTGTGCTCTGTATTACTAAATTTACCCAATATATGCCGAGTTTAATAAAAAGGATGCAACGCCCTAGATGAACCCGTGAGGCGCAGCGGCATGCCATGCACTACCTGCTAGTATTCTATTGTGGTCAATGTAGATCTAAAGATTTTCCAAATTCCTTCCTATATTCAGTTAAAGAACTACATATGTTAGCTCCCAACCGGATAAGTAACTACTATGAGGAAAAGTTATTCCAAATGGAAATTAATGAGCATAATCCATATCACAGTTTTGCAATCAGTACTTTTCAAGCTTTCAATAATCATGGACGTTTTTTAGTTTCAAGCCATGGAGCTTAACTCTCTTTCTTTTAACAACATTTCACTTTCATGCTCCTCAACTTTTGCTATAACTTGCTAAGGATGACGCATGACTATTCTTTGAATGTTCTGCATTTTCCTGCAAAAACAAATTAAACAATGGGAATTGCAATCTTTTGCATTTATTAGTCATTAGTTATAAGATCAGAGTAATTTTCTCAAAATATCCGAGATTAACAGGTTTGAACAATTATGTAATGGGTGTAAAAATACATTCATTAGTGTCCGAGCTCTAGCAGCTTCCGGTTTCACCATTGCCACCACTATTATCAGGTTTTATAATTATCTTTGATTATCATTTACCAAATCGAGGACGAACGTGGATTAAGTTTAGGGATGCTAATACGTCTCCAATGTATTTTTCATCGTTTCATGCTATTATCATACCACTTTTACATATTTTTGGCATCAATATTTTTTTTTGGACTAACCTATTAATCTAGTGCCCTGTGTCTGTTCATGTTTTGCACCCACCCCCGGTCACACTGTGCCGGCGTGGGGGTTGTGGATATTTGTTGGAGACCTTCTTTCGCCACAAGAAATGGAGAAAGATCCCCTCAAAATATCAGCCTGATCAGAGTTACAAATCTTCGGTTATTTAAGAAATTGTGTTTGGCCAAAAAATAGTGCCGAAAAACAGAGAGACAGAGAGAAGAGATCCAATCTCGGAGGGGCAAGCCATGGTGGCCAAGGACCAGAGGGGAGAACCTCTCCCCGTCTAGAGGAGAGGCAATGGAGGAAGAAGCCAAAGGGGAGCCTCTCTCGCCGAGGGAACCATCATCGCGGTGATCATCTTCGTCAATATTGTCGTCTTGACCAACATCTTCATCACCTCTTTTCGGCGGTTCACTCCCCCGCATACCACTGTAAGCCCCTACTTGAACATGGTGTTTGGATGCTATTGATTATTATGATGATGATTTCTTGCCTCTTCTTTGTGTCTGAGTAGATTATTGTTGTCCTATGGGTTAATTGGTGAATCACTATGATTGATTACAGTTGCTCATGGTTATGTTACTGTCCTTTGATGCCCATCATATGAGTGCGTATGTGGATAACACCATAGGGTTATTTGTATGTTGATAGGACTATGCATATGGGTGTAGGAGTGACTGAAACCTCGTCAGACCATAGAAATTGATACATACTAGATTGAAGGGGGAGGCAATATATCTCAATTCCATGATTGGGTTTACCTTAATGAACTTGTTAGTTGTTGCGGATGGTTGTTAATAGTTCCAATCATAAGTGCATAAAATTTCAAATAAGGGATAATATGTTAGTAGAGGCCTCTCCCACATATAAACTGCAATTACGATGATCGCTTTAGTAACTTAGTTGATTGCCTAGGGACAATTTCGCACACCATACCACCACTATTCCAGACTTGCTATTTGTGTTTATCGTATCCTTGCTTAGGAAACACCCATCTTTTATGTATATGTTCTTCGTTATCTTGCAAAGTTACCTTTTTATACCCGCAATGTAGTTCTATTTATTGTTTCTAGATAAAGCAAACACTCTGTGTACGCAGGGTTGTATTAGCATGGCAGATATGACCTGAGATAATATTGATTTTATATTTACCTTCTTGCGGGTTCGACGCTCCATATTTACCATGGCCTTCATTGAAAAGTGCTACAACAATTCCTTGCACTTGAGAATTATCAGATACGCTCCTTAATACCATCTTTCGGAGTTACGATAAAAATTATACATGTTTTATGGTATGCATACTACATGAATCACGTGGTAGCGGATTGACATGATACCATCCTCGCATGGCACCATATTCGTATATGCATTTTCAGATAAAATGGAAGCCTATTAATAACGAGTGAAATTAGGTATTGAACAATACAACTGAACAACTCATTTTTTCCCTCTTTATCCATAGCGTTATTGATAGAATAAGGAAAATAAGTTATGTCTAGGAAAGATGATTTAATTAAGGTAAAGCCAAAGGACGGACTAAATTGTCGATCACACTAATTCATGTTGCTAACCCCATAATTCTAAATAACACGATGTCTCGATGCTATAGCACCGCCATACCAATTGAAATGGCCTAAAGCTAAACGCATCGCGTACAATTTAGCATCATTTAGCGTGGAACGTAGAATGTCATAACATGCTATTTAAAACTATGGCTAATCCATAAGACACCAAGTGACCTCTCTAAAACGAGCAGAGACCAAATATTAAATTAGTTAAGCCAGAGTTGAGGATCAAACCCAACTGTCTACCCGCAAAAGAAAAAAAAAACTAACTATCTAGCCCACCATCCATGGTACCGGCCACTCCATTTCTCTCATGTGTTCTCTAGCTTATTATTAATCTCAACTCTTGATAAAGAAACATTAAAATCTTGTGTGGCAGGCGCAGAGCTTTTGTAGAGAACTTATCAAGAAACAAACATCAAGATGTTTCAAAAAAAAAAAAACCAACGAGACCTACGAGATATATACGGTGTCATATGCACCACATCGATGTTTTTGTTACCATTGGGAGCTATACCAAAAACAATTAGATTTGTTTTTTGTTTTGACATGAGTTGGCATGTTGCAATTTTTGATATGGGCCGCTAGCTCATTCCAAATCGAATTACTATAGCTATACTACTTTGTCATAGCAAGTCAGAGAATGTGATTCTGGTCCGAAGACGTTAGTTACCAGTGACCGCTTCACCTCCAGATCAATGATAGGAAGAAAAACCCAAAGTCTTTATCTCCAAAGCCAAAAAGAATTTGGTTCATCCTGATCGATTCAAAGCCCGTGCTATATTTAGGCACTGTAATTTATGCCACGACGTGTGCTTATCTATTTTTTTGGACATGTCCCACATAAAATGGGACCCAACACAAAAAAGAAAACATGATATCCCGTTTCTTTTACCGAAACATAGTGTTTGTATCCAAATAAACAAGAAATATCACAAAGCAAATGGAGGAGACATAAAGCATGATATTCACCTACTCAAGTATTATGTGTAGCATGTTTTTACTCGACTGAATTTTTGGTGATAGATAGCACGTATAATTAGCACAGCTGTGCTCCACCTTAGGATGCGTCAGTGAGGAGCACATGGAAATCGCAGCATTTGGTTGTGTCCTCTTTTCTTTTGACAGTTTTGGTTGTGTCCTCTTTTCTTTTGACAGTTTTGGTTGTGTCCTCTTGATTGAAGCCGGGTGCTCGACGCCGCACCTTTCGGCGTGGACCGTGGCCGGTGCGCCCGCTTTCTTTCTCTCCCGTGGTCGCGGGCCTGAATTACCGTGCACCGCTAGCACCACACAGGGCAGGAGGGACACGACGAGCCAGTGCACGCCCGTCGTCCCAACTCCCAAATCCAGACCCCAAAAGGAGCAAACGTCGCCACCCACCACCACAGCCCACAGGGGAATCACCAAGCGACCACCCCACCCCAGGCTCCCAGCCCCGCCGACCACCGGGCCCCGCAGGCCACCGAGCCCGTTGCAGGCCCCACGGGTCAGCCTCGTCGGGGCACGCGCCAAAGCCCCACCGCCGCGCGGCCCCTGACCGAGGCACGGGCCGGAACCGTCAGCTCCCAATGACGGAAGAAATTGGATTTAGGAAAGGGGGCAGTAAATGCCGCGGCCGCGTCAGTGCCTGCTTCCGGATGCAGAAACGCGGCCGAGGGATCCGACCCCACCCGCGCCGTGACGCCTCCCTTCCCCATATAAACCGCCGAGGGATCCGACCCGACGGCGCATTCGCGGTGGGCCAGCGCGCGTCAGTCCCAACTCCCAACCCCAAACCCCAAAGCAGAGGAGTAGCAGTAGTACTGTGGTCTGTAGTGGGGGTTACTCCGAAGCTTGCCTCGTACGATTCTTCCCTCCCCCATGGCGGAGGCGGAGGCGGAATCGGCGCCCGGACGCGGAGGGGGAGGGGCGGGCGAGGACGCGATGGACGCCACCGGCCCCGCGCCGGTGGAGGCCGCCCCCGCCCCCGCTCCCGTCCCCGACGGTAAGCAACCAACCGACCTCTCGCCGCTTTGCGCGTCTCCATGGGGGTTCCGTGTTTTTTCTCGGCCGTTTCGGGTTTTGCGGCTGCGGTGTTCGTGCCGGCCTGCCGATCAGGCCCCGGGGTTGATTCGGCAATGCGCGTTCGACCCGGTTGATTGCGGCTCCGTGCATTCGCGTTAATGGCGGCGGATTGGCTTGATGTTGGAGCTTCCGCGGGGCTTAATCGGGGCACGCGGGCGCTTCCAGAGGCTTCTAGAACATTTTCCGGCGCCATTGGTCTACTTCGGCATCTCCGCTCTGGGGTTTCTGCCATTTGGGGGTTTTCTGCGAGGGTTTTTGGGGGTTAAGGTGCTCCGGCTTTTCGTTTCTGACAGAACACGAGCACTCTGTCCCCTCCCCTCCTCTCGAGTTATTCTGATTCTGTTCGAATTGGTGAGGGGGTTTCTAAGGATTGGGGTTCGCCATCGATCTCTCTCGCTGAACTGTTTGTTCGATTTTGGGCAGTTAACATGAACCCTCTGAAGAGGCCATCGGAGTCGTGTGCTCAAGGAGACGAAGCAGACGGGCAGAAGCGGCAGAAGACGGAGTCTCAAGTTTTCACACCCAGAAGGTTTGGCACCATTTCTTTATTTTTGTTGCAGGATTATACAGTCTTGTATGATCAGTCAAGAGTACTGTACCTGATGTTGCTTTCTGATATTGAAATCGGTCAGATACCAGCTCGATGTCTTTGAGGTTGCCAAGGCGCGAAACACGATTGCAATGCTTGACACAGGAGCAGGGAAGACGATGATTGCCGTGATGCTCATGAAAGAGTTTGGGGAAAAGATGGACAAATCAAATAACAACGGGAAGATCATATTCCTTGCACCAACAGTTCAGCTCGTCACACAGGTTGTACTACTGCAGTATGTAGGCTGGTGACTGTACATTCATCTTGGGATATGAAACTAGTATGTTCTGACATTTTGTTGCCGCAGCAATGCGAGGTGATTAAAACCCACACAGATTTTGAGGTGGAGCTGTATTGCGGTGCCTCGGGGGTTGATCACTGGACGCCTCAGAGATGGAAAGAAAAAATATCGAAATCTCAGGTAATTGCTGGTCCAGGCCTGTTGGTTCCTCATTTGTTCATTGTATCATGGTAACAATGCTTGTCTGAATTTTTCTGTTCATTATATCATACTACTTGATAACACCGGTAAATGCGTTGCGTACGTGCAATGCACGTTGATCTCAGGTAGAAAATTAATTGCATGTTGATATTAGGCAGAAAATTAATTGCATGTTAATATGAGGTAGGATATCAATTACGCGTAATTACATGGATAGTCTATATTTTGTACTCCCTCCGGTCCTTTTTAGTTCGCATATAAGATTTGACTGAAGTCAAGCCTCGTAAAGTTTGACTAACTTTGTAGAAAAAGTGCCAACAATCACAATCTGAAATGAATATCACTAGATGTGTCATGACGTAAAGTTTCATTTTATATAACTTTAGCATTCCAGATGTTGATATTTTTTCATATAAATACGGTCAAACTTTGTGAAGTTTGACTTCAGAGAATTCTAATATGCAGAGTAAAAAGGACTGGAGGGAGTATGTTATTAATTGCATGCTAAACATGTTGAGCGCTCGCCATTGGAGCAATATAGGCCGTTGGATTGACACTGTTTGATGTCTGAGATTTGTTGGATCATATTGGTACTCCCTCCGTTTCTTTTTAGTCTGCATATAAGGTTTGGTCAAAGTCAAGCTTGGTAAAATTTGACTAACTTTATATAAAAAATATCAACATTCACAATATGAAATTAATATTTTCAGATGCACCATGAAATGTATTTTCATATTATATAGTTTTAGTATTGTAGATGTTCATGTTTTTTAATATAAGTTTGGTCAAACTTTGTGTAGTTTGACTTTGACCAAAACTTATATGCGAAGTAAAAAGAAACGGAGGGAGTATATAGATATAGACAGATTAAATGCTTCTGACTTGCATTGAAAGACCTTGACAGTTGATATCTAATACCATTGTATAACGATTTAGTCGACTTAACAAGCATATTCATACTTTCTGAGTCGTCCTCTGCTTATTTGACCAAGAAATAATTTTATTTTCATCTGTATTCGTTCTTAGTCTCCCTACCCCTTATTAACATACCATCGCTTGATGCGTCATCTGTGATAACTTCTGCCAATTCATCTGTGCGATACTGGGCTAACAAACAATACATCTACTACCACTTCATTCGTGCATTGGACTCGTACATAGGCCCATTTTCTTATACCTTTCTTAAATTTTGATCAGTGATATGCTTTGTTTCATTTGTATGTAGATTCTTTTGTCACTTACTTTGGAGTGCCATTGAAACATTGCAGGTCATGGTGATGATACCAGATGTGTTGCTAAGTGCTTTAGGCAAAGCTTTCTTGAGCTTGGACATGGTTAGTCTTATGATATTTGATGAGTGCCATCGTGCAACTGGCAAACACCCTTATTCGAGAATAATGAAGGTATTGTGAAACACCAGATCACCTTTTTGTGCTGAACATTTCCTTTTTATAATCATTCTGAAATTGTTGTGTTCGCCATGGACATGTTTTGAGCAGGACTACTATCACCAATCTGACCACAAGCCAAAGGTGTTTGGTATGACGGCCTCGCCTGTTATAAGAAAAGGCAAGCATTCACAAATACATAAAATACTTTTTTGTTTTGCTACATTGCGTACAACACTGCATGCTTTGAATTGTTTCTACTTGCATGTCAGATATATTAAATAAACTGATGAACTTCGTGTCAAATACATAATTTAAGGTAAACAAGTGAATGCTAAACAGTAAATACAGTGGCATGGATAAACTTGATTGTAGACTATGATGAAAGGTCACTGTAACATTCTTATGAACAATAGCATATAGGTCGTGAGCTAAATTACTAAACGTGACATGTGATTGCCAAGTGAAAGAAACATTAATCCAGAGAAGTAACTCTTCAAGGGCATAATCTTCAGTTGTATTTCTGCCATGGACTGTCAATATTTCTGAAGTTCCCCTTGCGTTGTAGTATCTACCATAGGTTTGATTTCCTTCTACACCCCATAAATCTTCTCTGATGATTTTGATTTTTCTTTGTCATCTTTATAGGTGTCTCTTCTAATCTGGATTGTGAAGTTCAGTTCACTGAACTGGAAAAGCTTCTAAATGCTAAGGTAGTTCCTATTTTTCTGGTTATACAAGGTATTTGCACAATATTCTAGTTGTGATCACTGCAGCATTCTATTTTTGTCCATTGAACTGCAAACATATAGAAGTGGGCATCAACCAATTGGCTAGAGGTGTGTGGGGTCGTGGCCCCTAGTGGCCCACCGCATTCGACCTAGTATCTGTTCTCTTTTAATTTAAAAGCCACAGGGGCTAGTGCCTGTTGATCTAGAAAAAAAACTCCAAACATATATCCATATCCAGATATGTTTCTAGATTGTGGCCTTCAACCTATATATTTCTGTTTTGCTTGAACAGATCTACGCTGTGGCTGATAGAGCAGAGATAGAGCTTTGCGCTCCTTCTGCAAAAGAAGTGGACAGATACTATGACCCAAAAACAGTTTGTTTCAAGGATTTGAGTGAAGAGTTGGGATTTTTGCATTCTGAGGTCTCTCATTTTAGTCCTTCCTCTACTGTTTAAGTATATGTTACTGAAGTTCAGTGGCTCGAGATTTTATTTCTGAGGACAATTATTTTTTGTTCGTGCAGTACGATGCGTTAATAACTACATTGCAGAATAAGCCTAACTACCAGAATAAAGAATCCGATGAAATAGCTAAAGAATCACGGAGGCGTCTATCCAATTCTTCAGCCAAAATCCTGTATTGCATCGATGATATTGGTCTTCTTTGTGCTAGTGAGGTATCTCTTAGATTCATTGGTTCTAATGTTTCATGTAACATGTAATGCAGTTTTTATCTTAATTTTTTAATCACTATTTGACATTAAGGGCATCATGCCATAGTTAATAGTTTAAGTTCCTTGTAGGCCACCAAAATCTACATTGAAAGGGGTCAGAGAAAAGGTTGGCTGAAGAAAGCTTCTGATGCCACAAATATTCAAAGTGTTGCAAATAGCTCGTTCCTGCTTGCAGAAATTTCAGCGCTTCATCTGAAGTTCTTTGAGGATATGTCACGTATAATTGACAAGCACCTCCAGCAAGGTGTGATGATGTGTAACTAAAACCAGCAATACACTATTATTCCGATGATCTTTTTTGCAGCCTTACACTATTATGCAAAACTGTTGGCCAAAGAATATTAAATAAATTTAGCATTTACCACTAGATCAAGTATGATATATCATCTGTAATGAGTTCCTGTCATTTCAGGTAGCAATGTGCTTCTAAACTCTGAGAGTGGATGTGTGGAAGCAATTAAGACGGGTTATATTTCACCAAAGCTTTATGAACTCATCCAAATCTTCCGCTCTTTCAGGTAAATACACTACTTTTACCGCACATGATGACATAATTCTGCTCCTTTACACTGACATGACATGCTTCTCTTCCTAGCAGTAACCGTGATCATGTCCGATGCCTCATTTTTGTGGATCGAAAGATCACTGCTAGAGCCATGGAACTGACAATGAAGAAAATTGGACACCTCTCACATTTTACATTTTCTTCTCTTACTGGAGGGAGTTCTTCAGTGGACGCTCTGACCCCTAAAATGCAAAAGGACACACTGGATTCATTTCGCTCTGGAAAGGTTGTTAGATTCTGTCGACATTTAGAGAAAGGGAAACTTGGTCCTTGTGATCTGACATTTCTTTGTCTTCACATTCTGGACTAAATGTAGGTGAACTTACTATTTACTACGGATGTCGCGGAAGAGGGTATTGATGTCACAGACTGCTCGTGTGTAATAAGATTTGATTTGCCAAAGACTACCCGTAGTTATATGCAGTCACGTGGACGAGCACGCCAGAAGGACTCTCAGTACATACTAATGATTGAAAGGTAAAATTTTCACTTGGCTGTTCATTCTAGATTTTTTTATGCTTGTGGTGTTAAATGGTTGCAAAAAGGAATGGTGAAAAGGGAAAACAAAGAAGCTATAATTGCGATGTTCTTTGCAGGGAAAATGTTAAACAAAATAATTTGATATCTGCCATTTTGAGAAGCGAGAAGTCAATGGTTGAGACTGCTTTGAACAGAGATTCCGAGGATCTACTCCCTGGTTTCTTCCCAGTTGAAGAAAAAAATGAATACCTTGTAGGCACAACTGGAGCAAAAGTAACTGCTGGTTCTAGCGTTAGTGTTATCGTCCAATACTGTGACAAGCTTCCGGGAGACAAGTATGGTGATCGCATTTTTTAGTCTGGTTATTCTTGGCTACACATTTTACACCTGTAAATCTGCGATACCAGTTGTCATTTTGTGTGGAGGGCTCTAATTTCACGTTCTTACATTTCTGAACATGTCACAGGTACGACACCACAAAACCTTTGTTTGAGTTCACCAACCATGGTGATGGTTTTGTGTGTACGTTAACACTACCATCTAGTGACATGTTGCCACCTTTGGTGGGTCCAAAAGCAAGAAACAAGAAGAAAGCAAAACAGCTTGTTTGTCTTGATGCATGTAAGCAGCTGCATCAGCTAGGAGTACTTACTGACTCTCTTTGTCTATCTGTTGAAGAGCCACCACTGGAATCTGTGAACAAAACTGACGTTCTCACATCTTTGGCTGGTGTAGGTGAGTGATTACTAAGCTCTAAAATGTTGTATATTTTTTACAAAATATTGATTCCTGAGTTAATTGTGATAACAAGGAACTTGTATTTCTGATGACAATCTTTTATTGCCTTCACGAAGGTACAACCAAACGAAAGGAGCTACATGGTACAACTAGAGTATGTGGGTTGTCTGGTACCTGGGCATCAGAGAGAACTGCTGTTAAGCTTCAAGGCTACAGAATGAAATTTCTTTGTGACCAAGTTGGTCAGAAATACTCCGATTTTGTTCTGTTAATTGACAAAACTATAGCACATGAAGCTGCTAATTTGGATATTGATCTGTTTCTACATGACAAGATGGTGAAAGCTTCAGTCTCTCCTTGTGGCCTTTTTGAGTTGGATGTTCAACAGGTCTGCTCAAGTTTGTGTTCTCTTCTTGCTACCGTTGTTGTCCCTGTTCTTTTTGTCACATTTGATTAACATATGAAAGATTCATTCTGTTTTCCTCGCGTAGATGGAGCAAGCAAAGCTATTTCAAGCACTTCTGTTCAATGGTTTGTTTGGAAAGTTGTTCACTGGATCAAAATCATCCGACGTTCCGCGGGAGTTTATTCTCAATAAAGATGACACGTTTATCTGGAATAATCCAAATATGTATTTGATTTTACCTATGGATCCTACTGTGGAGTCCCATGATATTTCATGCATCAACTGGAGAGTGATTGATGAAGCCGCTACAGCTGTTAAACTTTTGAGGAAGATTTATTCTGAAGAAAAAATGAACATACGGGGAATACTTGATTTCGACCAAAATGACGAAGATCTAATTCATTTGGCCAACACTTCATGTGAGACTCATTTCCTTAGAAATGTGGTAGTGCTGGCAGTCCACACAGGAAAGATATATACTGCTCTTCATGTTGCCGATCTATCTGCCAATAGCACATTTGATGGTGTATCAGATGAGAAAGGAACAGAGTTCCACACCTTTGCAGAATACTTTGAGAAGAAGTATGTTTGTTACTGCACATATTCATGTGCTTGCTCAAGCATAATATGTTAAATTAATTTATTTCATGTGCAGGTATGGCATAGTTCTTCGTCATCCCTCACAGCCACTACTAGTGCTGAAACCCAGTCATAGGCCTCACAACATTCTTTCCTCGAAGCTCAGAGATGAAGGTCCTTGTCTTTCCCTCTGTAGCCAGTTTCAGTTTTAGTCACTTGGTAGTTTCTTGAAGAATTATTACATAATTCATCTTTGTTTTTCATACATCAAACATGATTAACAATGAGCTCATTTAATTAGACGGGTGCATTCGCCATATATCTTGTCCTCATTGTTCATGCTTTGCTTGATTATTTATATATGAGCCTCATGCCTGCTCACTGCCTTTTCTAGGTAACGGTGAGAAGAAAAAGGGCGGCACATCAGATATAACTAAGGCAAACAACCGTGTTCACATGCCCCCAGAGTTGCTGATTCCCCTTAATTTTTCTGATGACATTTTAAGAACATTTTATTTGTTCCCATCTTTGATGCATCGTATAGAGACATTAATGCTAGCCAGTCAACTAAAGAGTGAAATTTCATATGACGATTCTAATGTATCAAGCTTTCTGGTAAGAAATCGGCATTAGTATTTTTTTATCACTTCTATACATTACATTTATTGCGTTCCATGAAATGGACATAATCAATTTGCACATGCACTTCAGATTCTAGAAGCTATTACAACTCTTCGATGCTCTGAAGACTTCTCAATGGAGCGTCTGGAATTATTGGGAGATTCTGTGTTGAAGTATGTCGTTAGTTGTCACCTTTTCCTAAAATTTCCTAACATGGATGAGGGGCAGTTAACATCCAGTAGGGTTGATATAATATCTAATGCTGCACTTTATGGGTTTGGAATTGAACACAAAATACAGGTAAATTGTATCTCATTCTGGGCCTATACAAATGTTGCATTTGTTAAGTTGACTGTTAACATTATCACAGACTAATCCTGTAACTGGTGGCATGTGATTCATAGGGTTATATACGTGATGCTGCATTTGATCCTCGTCGATGGCTTGCACCAGGACAGCTCTCCATTCATCCTGTTCCTTGTAATTGCCGAGTAAATTCTGAGGTTGTCACTGAGGATATTAATGTGAAAGTAGGCCAGCTGTGTGACAAGGGACACAGATGGATGTGTTCCAAAACAATTTCTGATTGCGTCGAAGCTATAATCGGTGCATATTATGTAGAAGGTGGCTTAAGAGCAGCTATGGCTGTTCTCAAATGGTTGGGAATTAATGTTGAAGTTGAGGAAGAATTGATTGGTCAGTTCTTGAGTGCATCTGTGCAGACTTATCTTCCAAAAAATGATGTAATTGAAAAGGTTGAAGCAAAACTAGGCTATGTATTTTTGATGAAAGGTCTTCTGCTAGAAGCTCTTACCCACCCATCACTGCAGGAATCAGCAGAAGGATATTCCTACGAGGTAATGGTTGATATTAGCATTAAATTTAATTTAGCTGGCTATTCATGTTGGGTGTTTTCAAATCTTTATTATTCAATTTTCTTACTGGAAAACACTGAATGCGTCTATTTGTTCCAGCGTCTGGAGTTCCTTGGTGATGCTGTCTTGGATATTCTTTTAACACGACATCTTTTCTCTAGTCATAAAGACACCGATGAGGGGGAGCTGACAGATTTACGGTCTGCATCAGTAAACAATGAAAATTTTGCACAACTCGCAGTGAAGCATAAGTTATATCAGTTTCTCCAGCATTCTTCTGGGAAATTACCAGAAAATATTACTGAATATGTGGATAGTTTAGAGAATTCTTCCATGGACAAACTCAACCTTTTATCAGATGCGGCATTAAGAGGGCCTAAGGTATGTTTCTCTTCCTTTGCCTTCGATGTGTATGATTTACTCAAGATGGCTAAATAGATTATCAGTCACATTTTTTATTTATGGGTATTACTGTTGTTAATTTTTTTATTCACCTTTTGTTTCATTTTCCAGAATCGTCGTGTACTAGTGTAGTTGGCCACCTATCTATATTAATATCATAGTTTTCTTTCTTTTGCCCTGCAGGTTCTGGGTGATGTTGTAGAAAGTATTGCGGGTGCAATTCTTATAGATAGAAAACTTGATTTGGAGGTAGTTTGGGGTATTTTCAAACCTCTTCTTTCCCCTATTGTTACACCTGAGAAGCTGGAGTTACCTCCCTTCAGAGAGCTTCTCGAATGGTGCAACAAAAGTGGGTACTTTCTAGGAATCAAGTGTACAGATGGAATTAAGCGTACAGATGGAGACAAAATAGAGGCTACTCTGGATGTGCAACTCAAGGAGACGCTCCTTGTCAGGCAAGGTTGTGGCAAGAGCAAAAAGGATGCTAAAGCGCATGCAGCTTCCATGTTACTCAAGGACCTTGAGGTACCCGTTTTCTGTTTTGTGCTTTCACTATTTTGACATCGTTTTGTTTTCAAGGTCCAGCAGTTCAACCCATCAATGTTCGATTTTCTTCTGCAGGAGGAAGGACTTATAGTACCAAAGAATGCAAGCAACACGCAACAGTTCCAGGATCATCGTAACATTTTTGATGCAATGGATATACAACTTTCAACACCAACCAGGGGAAAGCGATTAGCTGGATCAAAGATAGCTACCAGTCTTGATAAACCAGGTATGTTTTGTTTGTCATCCCAAGCACGAGTTCTTGTTTCATATCTATAATATCCACTGTCAACTCAACGGAACTGTGTATAATGTCTCACTTACCCAGTGGACTGGCCGGTGAGAATGAGTAAAGGAGGACCCCGTGCAGGACTGTATGAGTTCTGCAAAAAGTTACAATGGCCAGCTCCTAATTTCGATTGTGCGAAGGTAGAACAAAGGTACTTTTGCCTCATACCTATCTCTCCCTGTGATTACTGATGAGTGTCCTTCCAGGTAGCTTGTGTAAACTGACCAGCTAAATCTACCCATTTTCCGTGATAGCACGCCTACGCCTCAAGGTCAAGGGTTCACCTTTGCGTCAACCATAAAACTGCACATACCGAATAGTGATGTGATCAGCCTCACAGGGGATTGCTTTGCGGATAAGAAGAGCGCGATGGATTCCGCCGCACTGCTCATGCTCTATGAGCTTCAGCAGCGAGGGAGATTGCAAGTCCAGGAGATTCGTCTTCCCTGAGAGCCCCGTGTGGTGCTAGTAAATATTACTAGTAGTATTCCCTATTGACCGGGCAGGTTTTGAAGGTATGTGTGGCATCTTCCGAATAAATGGATGCTGAGGATACTTGTGAGAGGCAGAACACAGCTAAGCTGACCTGGCTCTGCTGCCAGTCGTTATGTATGTTGTACTTTGTTAAAAAGAAATGTATGTTGTGCTTGGCTTCATATTGGCTGAGGCAGGAAATGATGAGCCGAAGTGCTGCAAGTCCACTGTCTATCAGTACTTCACAGGCTCGGTCATTATATCCTGGATGATCCTTTTCTCTCTTCCTGCAGATTTAGGAGCCTGACGTTTAGCACATATTTTCTCCTCCTTTTGCCAATAAAAACTTGGTGCAATAAGAAACATCTCAATGCAACAGAAAATTGATACTACTGTATTAGGCAACGTACTGTTTTAACTACTGTAACACCGTACAAATACCATATGCACCAAAAGTGTCAAGACATATGCAGCAAGATCAACTTGAAAAGTGTTGTAGCATCAAAGAACTCGGTTTTAGTTTGCCACATTAAACAAAATTCGTTTTAAATCAACAAATCCGTACATCACATCCTCGGTTTGACAGCTCCATTATGCCGGCGTTGATTTTGGCTGCTAAAGCTTTGTTGGTTGCGTGGAAGGCCACAAAACATTTTCATCATGTTCTTTCCATGAGCGAATCCCACATAAGGGTTTCCTGCGCGGTGGATCCCGTTCCTTGTCGGCGGGAGGGTTTCTCCTTCGTTTTTAGGCGTTTCTTTGGGCTTGTTTCGGGTTTGTGTGCTCTGAAAGATGAGACGGTGACGTCTCTCTGAAGATGAAATGAAGTTCTCCCTGCCTAGTCCTCGTTCGGGTGATGCATCTAGCTTCATCGAAGGGCGTGTGAAGGTGTGTCTGGCAAAACTCGAGGGATTTGGTCAGTGTTTGTCTTCGGTGGATCATTTTGGATTCGGCTATGGTTCGTCTACGTTTGTGTGTCTACAAATTGGATCCTTTTGATCTACACTTCTTTTCATCGGCGATAGTTGTTGTTATGGTGTGCTGGTCCTTTGGGGTTTCAGCACGACGACTTCCTGACTTCTACTACATCAAGGTTTGCCTGGCTCCGGTCAGGCAAGGCCGATGACGGCGGCGTACCTTCAGCTCGCTCTAGTGTTTGTAGTCGTCGCTAGGTGGTCTACGAACATGGATGTAATTTTTATTGCTTATTGTACTGTCGTGTAGCGCATCAACTCAGTCCAGGCAACCAAGCGTTGTGGAAGAATTGCTTCCCTAATGCAGACAACCTATTTTGCGAACTGCCAAATTATGTGTACAAAATGGTTTTTATGGTGACTACTAGGCGTCGGTCAGCCGACTGGCCCTGCCCGCTGTATCCGCTCTTTCCTAACCGTCAAATCGAAGCAGATTGAAGTGACGCGCAAACGTTTGACGTCTTCTTCCACCTCCATCGCGCTGCGGTTGTTGAATCCAGCAAAAAATCACCATGCCCCGAGCTGGTCGTCCATGATAGTAGCGCCTCAATTAGTTGTGGTTGCCCCGCCGCGACGCCGTCTTGAACCCCTTTGCAGGGTGCCGATGGCTGGAACATCACCGGTTGCCAACACTCGTCTCTGCTGGTTCCAGCATTTGGTGGGTGTCGATGCAGCATCTGGTGACTACGGTTCCAACTTGTTGTGAGCATGGATGTAGCATCCGGTGATCATAGTTCCAGCTCGTGGTGACCATGGATGTAGCATCCGGTGACCACGGGTCCAGCTCATGGTGACCATGAATGTAGCATCCGATGACCACGATTCCAGCACATGGCAATCATGGACGTAGCATCAGAGAGTCGTCATGGTAGCATTTGGGAACCACAGTTCCAGCAATCCGTCTTACCGGTTCTAGCAAATAACTTTGTTGTTTCCCGCAATCTGCCTTGCCGGTTCCAAAAAAATAAACCCTCGCCAGATCTAGCACCTCTCGCGGCGCCGTCCTCACTGAACACAACAATCGACAAACATGGTTGTAGTAGTTGGCTGGTGCCGCCACCACGCGCGATCTAGTTTGTAGCAGCGTGACATGTCGTCCCAGCATTGTTGTGTGTGCTGGTTGAAGCACGGGCGTGTGCTGGTTGTAGCACCTCGCTGCGCTGATTCTAGTTCCACAGGACGGGGTAGCAACATCTTGTTCTTGTGCACTGCGACCGTGGTTTGCAACACCGGCCACCCTGGTTTGTCCATGTAGCAGTGTGTGGCGGTGTGTGCCGGCTTTGTGGCAACCCACGACAGCCGGGGGAGGTCCGAAGAGATGCATAGAGAAGAGGAAGATGCGTGGTGAAGAGATAAGGATGGGAGTCAAGCGGTGAGTAATGGGGACGTGGCGCAAAACAAGGGCGCTGGATCCGGGTGGATCGAGCGGCGCGCACGCACCCGGCCCAAACACTCGGCCCGCAACAAAGAAACATAATTTGTTCAAATGCATTTTTTACTCCATTTCATAATTTTGTCCTAAAATTTATATATACACACTTTTCATGGGGCGGAGGAAGTAACACCCTTATTTACTTGCATATATATATATTGTTTTTTTAAACCAAAAAGTTTGAATTTTGCAAAAAAAATTAAAAACGCCTCCATGTAGGCCGAGAGCGAAACGTCCGTTCTCGGTTGGTCGCGGCCATTCGGGGGCGGTGCTCCACGGTCCCTTGCCGTTAGGCACGCAGTCCACTTCACTCACCTCCCCAGCCAACTAACCGGACCAATTGTTTTTCTTCTCGGGAAGCACCAACCCCAGATCTGAGTCTGTGTGAGCCAGCTCCCACTCACCAGCTCCACGCCGACGCCGGCGTCACCGACACGAAGCCGCGACCTTTTAACTTGACACGGAACCCGCTCCACACCTCACTTTCCCCAGCAGAGCAAGCAACCACCTCGGAGAGGCAGAGCGCAATGGCAATGGCGTCCATCCTCGTGCAGGTGTCCGCCCTGCTCCTCAACCTCATCGCCTTCGGCCTCGCCGTCGCCGCCGAGCAGCGCCGCAGCAAGGCCACGGTGACGCCGGATCTGGCCAAGGAGTACGACTACTGCGTCTACGACTCGGACGTCGCCACCGGCTACGGCGTCGGCGCGCTGCTCCTCCTCGTCGCCGCGCAGGCCGTCGTCATGCTCGCCAGCCGCTGCTTCTGCTGCGGCCGTGGGCTCAAGCCGGGCGGCTCGCGCGCCTGCGCCCTCATGCTCTTCCTCTTCTCATGGTAAGCTATTTGTTACTGTATGTTTTAAGTTATGTGCCTCGTTGCTCGCAGGACGTAGCTCATAATCAGCCGACAAATACACTTCTGAAGTTTCCTTTCCACTTGTTTGTCTTCTGACATTTGTGGCCATCAGTTCGGTTTTCCGCCTTTACAGCAATTTGAAATTGATTAGATCTAGCCCTGTGGTCTGAATTTACCGATGGCGCTTGAGCCAAAGTTTAGACATCACTTCAGATCTAAAGTGAGGTTTAGATTGGGGTTCAGATCTATGTGTGTGTGTGTGTATCGATTCTGCGGCTGGTTTGTTTTATGTTGGGTTGGCTATTGATTTCAAGCTAAGAATTACTTTAATACTACTTTACTAGAGTTGAGAGCCTTCTGAAGTGGGTGCCCCCTCACGGCCTAATTTGGTCAGCCTGGAAGGATGCCAAGATCAAAATTTACCATGCTCGGTAGTATTTGCCAAGGCTGAACAGTTGTGGGTTCTGTGTTTCTGCTAAATTTAGTAGTTGTTGACAGTTCTGTTATGGAGATGCAGAATCGTGCAGGTACCTTAGATCTGTTATAGTTGGGTATAGAATCTCTTGACTGAACCAAATTTTGGCACACAACTGGTACTGTGTTATAGTAGGAGTAGCTCTTAGTGAACTGGTACTGTTGTTCCTTTTTCTCCGCAGCCTTGAGCTCCTCCTCTTCTTCTATGTTTCCTCCATAATCTCCATCCCCTCCTTGAATTGATCCCACCGCTGGGAGCCTGCCTCCAGCTTCACCTCCATCACCCGCTTCCCTGCAGGTAGTAGAAAAGCTCCTCATTTGTGTAGCAGTTCTCTTTTTCTTTCCTCTAATGTTAATGAGATCTTCTGTCTGTGGTAGTATCCTCTTATTTCATAGTACCTGTGTAGCTGTGCTAACCACTACCAACAGCTGTACCGTTACAGTAAATTAGTGACAACATGTTTATATGCTCATCTCTTTTGGCCAGAGGTGAGAGCACATGCTTCAGTTAAGTTTTTCAATGAACTGTCGAACTACTTCAGTTTTTTTAGCACTGTGTGACTTGAATTGTTTATCTGGTCTTCCTTGAAATCATGTATTGGGATTTTCTAAACAGTTCTTAAGTCAACGCCAATAAATGGCTTCGCTTCCTTGGTGTCCTTAGCTAGCCCAGCCTTGAACTAATTTAGACTTGCATTGTCTGACCATTCTCACCGGTTTGGAACCGGTTTCACTTCTTGGACTGTTTCTGAGTGCTTCTTCTTGTGCCCCTCAACCTCAATAGACAATACATATACTGAAAACTTGAACCGGATGTTCTTTCCCCTTATTGCTGTTGTCTGACATGACCAAATATTTTTCAGTCCCTAGAGGTCTCGTTGAGGTTCCCTAACTCAAGTCAGGTGACTTAGCAGGATCTCTAACCCAACTTGTAGTAATGTGGAAAAAATAGATATAATGGCGTATATAATGTATCAACCAAGTCATTCCAATTGCAATTCCCAGAGAAATTTTCATCAGCAATATGATGATTGCCTCCCATTTGCAGGTTGACTTTCCTCGTCGCAGCGGCGTGTTTGCTGGCAGGATCAGTCCGTAATGCATACCACACCCGGTACAGGGGGATCTTCAACGGCGACCCACTGTCTTGCGAGACGCTGCGCAAGGGCGTCTTCGCTGCTGGTGCAGCCTTCACCTTCTTCACGGCCATCCTCAGCGAGTTCTATTACATCAGCTACTCCAAATCCCGGGATGCCGCTGGCGGCGCTCCATACGGCGGCTCCAGCATCGGCATGGGCCCTTACACTTAAGGAGCTTGGTGCTGGAGGTTTATGGACATGTTCAGTCCGTTTCACTTTCAGGGCGGATCATGCATATGTAGTTCGTGGAGTGCGGTGTTCTTGTTTTTTTTTGATAAAGGTGTTCTTGTTAACATTGGAGTGGTAGATACGGTGGAAATGAGTTCGCTGTCTTCACTGGTTATGTATGAGACTGCCTGGTTGAGCCTTACACAATTCAGATTATTGGATTGGATGGGCTGTGTGCATCCCTAATGTCATTAGGACATTTCGTTGTTGCAGATGCTGGGTGTAATTGGTATCTCCACATGATATTAATATATTTTATTTGTTGAAAAATGTAATATACTCCCTTCGTTTTGAAGTATAAAGTACAGATATAAGTTTTCTCAAAAGTCAAATATGTGCATGTTTGACCAAGTTTTTAGAAAAACGTATCAATATTTACAACACCAAATTTGTATAATTAGATTCATCTAGAAAAGTATTTTCTTATTTTATTTGTTTTGTATTGTCGGTATTGATATTCCATTCTATAATCTTGGTCAAACACACATAATATTAATTTGCATGGAAACTGATGTGTCTTACAATTTGGAACAGAGCGAAAATGCCAAACGGAGACCAAGCTCCATGAAGGCCTTTATTTGAAAACTTTAAAATTCAAATTTTTTAGTTTTAAAAAATTCTGAAAATAAATACACATATACCTAGGTACATAATATACCTGTGTGCAAATTTTCAGGTCCAAATACATTAAAACGTGAGCTACATGAAAAAGACAAATTCGGGGCCTTCTAGCATATGTACTGTTCAACTATAAAGTCCATGATCTTGGGTTTTTTGTTGTACAGCTTGCAATTTAAGGTATTTCATCCTGAATTTTTCACACATACACTTTACATCCTTGCATACATGTGTATTTTTTCAGAATTTTTTAAAACTGAAATTTATGAATTTTGAATTATTCAAAATAAAGGACTTCATGGAGCTCGGTCTTCAAAATGCCCTACTCAGAACAAAGGGAGTATACACTATTATTTTTGCAATAATACTACACACACGGACTAATATGGACGTTTTACTTAATTTTCCAAAACCATAACACCCCCCCCCCCCCCCCCCCCCTTGATTTTCAGGGGGGTGGACCCCTTCCCACCCGTTTAATCCAATCTCAAACCTCCATGTTAGCAGCTCTGTGAAACCCGTAAAAAACACCCCGTGAGTCTAGCATTGCTCATCTTTTTGTACTTCAACGAGTATGTACTCTCATGTTCAAATATACCACATACACAAATGTATTAGAACTCTATCATTCTTTTTTTACGGGGATAGAACTCTATCATTCTCACTATTCTTTATTAATTATTTTTAATATTGCTTAATACAAGTTTCACAAAAAAATATAGTCGGAGCCCTTAGTTTATGCAATATATAATTACATACAAAAATACAGTTTATTGTAAATAATATAAAATGTGGGGTCTCAATGTAATTTTTCACGGAACTAGCAATTATTATGAAGTATATTAAAAATGATGAAGAGGTACAAAAAATCCATCTATGTGGTACATGACGAGCGGGAGTATGTTATTTATCCATTTAATTGCCAAGGCATTTTCAAGGTACAAAAATTATTTTATTATCACTATATTCAAGATAATAATAATTTAATATTTGCATATATGTGTCCATCTATTTTGTTTTAAATTTTATGCTACCGTTGAATGGTAAATAATTGGTTAGTTTGCACGGTAAGTATTCTATATTGCACATTCTTCAACAGGACCCTTATTGTACAAATTGCAACGACATCTCCGGCTGCTTATCTATATTCCTGCAACAAGACCTTTGTTGCAAAACTACTTCAATAAGACTCTTGTTGCAAAAATTGCAACAATATCTTCGGACTCTCTTTGTATTCCTGCAACAAGTTCTCTGCCGCAAAAATATTGCAACAAACGTGATGTTGTGAACAACACGCATACCACAACATCCATGATGTTGCAGGCATCCTCGAGTTCCGCATCGCAAGCATCGTTGGTGAGCGATTTGCAGCACCGTCCCAAGAACTCGAACCATGGATCTATCCCAGGACGGCAGCAAGCAATGCCCATCTAAAACACTTGTAGCTTCAGGTCGTGGATTTAGTCCACACCTCGGCGGTGAGCGACACATGCCTGCGGCATCCTGGGCCTAGTATACAACACCGACACCTTGAGGCATGCACAGCTTCGGGAGCCACGTTGTTGGGCAGTGCGCGGACCAGGGAAGCGACGCCCATGGCATCTGGATCGGAAGGAAGAAGAAACCTTCTCAAAAAAAATACAAAATTTGAAGGGGCCATATGTTTTTCTACATATATGCAAAATTTAACATGCATTATCTTTATATATATATATATATATATATATATATATATATATATATATATGCAATCAAAGAAAATAAAGGGGCCATGACAACACATGGACATTTTACTATAGTAAAAAAAAGGATGAAAACAAGCTACAGACTCTAGGATGCTTTTTGGTTTTTTTTCTTAATAAAGAAGGAAAAACAACGGGCGGACGAACAGATCTCACGTAGAATAATCAAACGGCCCTCGACCGTCCGTCTCTCTTTAAATTTGGAGTCCACATCTCTAGTCCTTAGCATTTTGAGCTTGTGCCAATATGCTTGAACGCTTGTGCCAATATGTGTCCTTAGCATTTTGAGTGATTCACATCTTTAGTCCATGTCATGCCAATCATTGAACTTTCTGAAAAGATTATCTTGGATATTAGTACAATGAGCTATATGTTGTTAATAATTATCAAAACCACCCAGGGATTAATTGCACTTTCAGTATGTTACTTGCTCGAGATTCGGTCGTCAGTATCTTCATACCTAGTTCAATCTCGTTACCGGCAAGTCTCTTTATTCGTTCCGTAATACATCATCCCGCAACTAACTCATTAGTCACTTTGCTCGCAAGGTTTCTTATGATGTGCATTACCGAGAGGGCCCAGAGATACCTCTCCGATACTCGGAGTGACAAATCCTAATCTCGATCTATGCCAACCCAACAAACACCTTCGGAGATACCTATAGAACATCTTTATAATCGCCAGTTACGTTGTGACGTTTGATTGCACACAAGGCATTCCTTCGGTGTCCGGGAGTTGCATAATCTCATAGTCAAAGGAATATGTATATGATATGAAGAAATCAATAGCAATAAAACTAAACATCAATATGCTAAGCTAACGGATGGGTCTTGTCCATCACATCATTCTTCTAATGATGTGATCCCGTTCATCAAATGACAACACATGTCTGTGGTTAGTAAACTTAACCATCTTTGATTAACGAGCTAATCTAGTAGAGGCTTACTAGAGACATGGTGTTTTGTCTATGTATCCACACATGTATCAAGTTTCCGGTTAATACAATTATAGCATGAATAATAAACATTTATCATGATATAAGGAAATATATAATAACAACTTTATTATTGTCTCTAGGGCATATTTCCTTCAGACACACTGAGGGAGTCCTGAATTAGGGGGTGTCCGGATAGCCGGACTATACCTTCGGCCGGACTCCTGGACTATGAAGATACAAGATTGAAGACTTCGTCCCGTGTCCGGAAGGGACTTTCCTTGCGTGGAAGGCAAGCTTGGCGATACGAATATGTAGATCTTCTACCATTGTAACCGACTCTGTGTAACCCTAGCCCTCTCCAGTGTCTATATAAACCAGAGAGTTTTAGTTCGTAGGACGAACAACAATCATACCATAGGCTATCTTTTAGGGTTTAGCCTCTCTAATCTCGTGGTAGATCTACTCTTGTACTACCCATATCATCAATATTAATCAAGCAGGACGTAGGATTTTACCTCCATCAAGAGGGCCCGAACCTGGGTAAAACATCGTGTCCCCTGCCTCCTGTTACCATCCGACCTAGACGCACAGTTCGGGACCCCCTACCCGAGATCCGCCGGTTTTGACACCGACATTGGTGCTTTCATTGAGAGTTCCTCTGTGTCGTCACTTTTAGGCCCGATGGCTTCTCCGATCATCAACAACGATGCGATCCAGGGTGAGACTTTTCTCCCCGGACAGATCTTCGTATTCAGCGGCTTTGCACAGCGGGCCAATTCGCTTGGCCATCTGGAGCAGATCGAAAGCTACGCCCCTGGCCATCAGGTCAGATTTGGAAGTTTGAACTATATGACCGACATCCGCGGTGACTCGATCTTCGACGGATTCGAGCCACAGCCGAGCGCGCCGCACTGTCACGATGGGCATGATTTAGCTCTGCCGCCGGACAATGCCCTGGAGGCCGCACCTGTGTCCGCTCCGACCCCTAGCTCGGAGCCGATCACACCAATCGAGGATGGGTGGTTAGACACCGCCTCGGGGGCTGCAATCTCTATGGCGATCGAGCCGAACACCAGCCCTATTCTCTGCAAAGCCCGTGACTCCAAGGAGCCGAACTCCTCTCCAGACTCCGAGCCCTCCGCGCCCCGACTGGTCGAACCCGATTGGGCGCCGATCATGGAGTTCACCGCCGCGGACATCTTTCAGCACTCGCCCTTTGGTGATATTCTGAATTCACTAAAGTCTCTCTCTTTATCAGGAGAGCCCTGGCCGGACTACGGTCAACAAGGTTGGGATGCGGATGATGAAGAAATTCAAAGCCCACCCACCACCCACTTCGTAGCCACTGTCGATAATTTAAACGACATGCTCGACTTCGACTCCGAAGACGTCGACGGTATGGACGACGATGTAGGAGATGAACACAAACCAACGCCTATAAGGCACTGGACAGCCACCTCATCTCATGATGTATACATGGTGGACACACCCAAAGGAAGCGATGATGAAGAACACAGGGATGCAACGAGGGATCGTTCACTCGAAAAGCAATCAAAGCGGCGACGTAAGCGCCGCTCCAAGCCCCGCCTCGACAGAGACAGCAGCCATACAGACCCAGCCATAGAGCAGGACGAACCAGCGGACGATGAACATGCCTTCGAGCAAGCGTCCGAACAGGGAAACTTGGATAAACAAACCAAACACCCCGTCCCCGGCGAAAACAACAGTCCGGACAACCTTACGCCGGATAAACTCATGGAGCAGAAGAACCTCCACAAAAGGCTCGTCGCCACTGCGCATAGCCTGAAAAAGCAGAAGCGGAAGCTCAAAACTGCGAAAGATGCACTCAGAATCAGATGGAGCAAAGTATGCAACACTGCAGACAAATATGCCGGCAGTCGCCGCACAAAAAGCTATCCAAAGCGAAAGCTACTGCCTGAATTTGACGAGGAGGCCTTAGAGCCCCCGCAGTCAAAAAATAGGAAAGCCATCCGGTCGGATGGACGACCGCATGGCCAGCATGGAGCGGCAAGCGGTGCCGCACACAAGTCGACACGCGATCCACCAAAGGATCCGCATCAAAAAGACGGCCCAGCCAGATCTATATACGGGCCAAGAAAGCAAGCTCTAGTAAGCAATGCAACACAACAAATATCCAAACATCACGGCACACCCAAATACAGGGGTGCCGCACACCCCCTATGTTTCACCGATGAGGTGCTGGACCATGAATTTCCAGCGGGATTCAAGCCTGTAAACATAGAGGCGTACGACGGAACAACAGACCCTGGGGTCTGGATCGAGGATTATATCCTCTACATACACATGGCCAGAGGAGATGACCTCCACGCCATAAAATACTTACCCCTCAAGCTTAAGTTAGGAAGAGCTTGAGGATGCTTTCCGGGCAAATTTTCAAGGGACCTATGTCCGCCCTCCAGATGCAGACGATCTCAGTCACATAACTCAACAGCCCGGAGAGTCAGCCCGGAAATTCTGGAACATATTGTTTTTACTAAAAAGAATCAGATAGTCGACTGTCCGGACGCCGAAGCCCTAGCAGCTTTTAAGCACAACGTTCGAGACGAATGGCTCGCCAGACACCTCGGCCAAGAAAAGCCAAGAACAATGGCCGCATTTACAAGCCTCATGACCCGCTTTTGTGCAGGAGAGGACAGCTGGTTGGCAAGATGCAGCACCAGCGACCCAAGTACATCCGAAGTTAGGGATGGAAACGAAAAACCCCAACGTAGCAAGGACCAGCGCCGGAATAAGGGAAACAGCCCAAAGAGCACGGCGGTCAACCCCGGATTCAAAAGCTTGCAGCAGAATCAGAGAAAGCCGCCCCTCAAGGATAACAGGGACGAGCTATCCAACCTAAACAAAATCTTGGACAAGATATGTCAAATACACAGTACTCCCGGGAAGCCTGCGAACCATACCCACAGAGATTGTTGGGTTTTCAAGCAAGCCGGCAAGCTCAACGCCGAACACAAGGGGCTCGACACACCAAGTGAGGACGATGACGAACCCTACAAGCAGAGCACCAGAAAACAAAAGGATTTCCCACAAGAAGTCAAAACAGTAAACTTACTTCACGTGACGAACAGAACGGCGCCACCAGAGATACGCGCCATACGGCCTATCCCAAAGGAGTCTCGCCAATGGTTGTTAAAACCAATCACCTTCGACCATCAGGATTACTCTAGAAGTATCCGGAACGCAGGCTGGACTGCCTTGGTATTAGATCCAATAATCGGCAGACTCCATTTTACAAATGTCCTGATGGACGGCGGCAGTTGTCTAAACCTGTTATACCAGGACACAATCCGCAACATGGGGATAGACCCAACCAAAATTCGCCATAGAAAAACCTCCTTTCAAGGGGTAACGCCAGGCCCGGATGCCCGTTGCATGGGTTCTCTCCGGCTAGAAGTTATGTTCGGCTCCCCCGATAACTTCCGTTGCGAACAGCTAACTTTCCACATCGCCTCATTCTCAAGTAGCTATCAAGCACTGCTGGGAAGCGAAGCTTTCGCCCGCTTTAACGCAATACTGCATTATGCATCTCTTACGGTTAAGATGCCCGGTCCACGAGGCATCATCTCATTAAAGGGAAAACATTGAGTGTTCCTCCTGTGCGGAAAACAGTGCGGCTCCCTCGACAGCCCCACAATAAAGCGGCTTCACCAGCCAAAGCATCTAAACAGGTCGTCAAGACCACAGACACGATTAGACGAGTCCAGCATAAACATACAATTGATAAAGGCCTAATAGCCATATACCCCTGTACTAGGGGCTCCGCGCATATAAAACAAGAGACAATAAAGCTCAATTTTACCCATTTCGATTTATACTTTGTTTATTTAGTATAACTCATGTTCGGCACGATCTTTCTTTAATTAGTTCCTCTCTTTTACAGATGAACACCGTGCTACGCCCATCCAGGATACGGCACAACGGAGACACAGGCGCAGACGTGCAGCAGGGACCCGTTTCAAGGATTCTTTTTAGATTAAGACCCTACATAAACCTTTTTTTACTGTCTCTTGTTGATACACATCCCCTGGTTTCTTGGTATAACCAAGGAGGAGGCTGGCGTTTTGGCATGTGGCCACGTCAGAGTTTTGCGCGTACCTGGACACTAGGTGCTTATTACTAAGGGCGTTATCCCGCCCGCCCTCATAAAGACCGAATACCTTAGGGAGTGTTCGGCGTCGCGAGTTTGGCCTTATATGCATCAGCTCCGAATCATGTCTTTGGTCAAATGTTAGGTTTGCCCGGCTCCTGTGTTTTTCTGCCTTACGTTCCGCTCTATCGGCTAAGGCGGCACCAGGAGAACTACTGCGATTGTGCCCCGGTTCGGCCAGGCGAGCACCTCAGTAGAGAAAGCCGAAAACTGATTGTCATGATATAGCGTGAGACTGGTCAACCACTCGATGACATACCAGAATCTTTAGGATTCCTCCGCATTAACGAAGGGCCGTTTCCCGGCCAGGCACATACGCGCCCCGAGTTCGGGCAAGCGTAGGCGCCACCAGGGGCTATATAAGTAGCCTCAATGTCAAACTCCTATGGCTAAGTGAAAGTGATAAAGCATGATAGTCCGATTGCCTAGTTCGCTGCGCTATCACCTTCTTTATAGGACCAAGACGTTGGATCAAGTGTGAAAATGCGCCTTCTGCGCACACCCCCGCATTATGTGCGTGGGGGCTGAAGCCGACGACTGCCATCTTTCAGATTATATATACATATATGTTAAACGGCCGCACGGGAGGTATCATAATACTTGCAGGCACAAGTATAAAAAGCTTCTACAATTTATCAAAATATTGTTTTACAATAATACATGCTATTCGAATATAGTATCCTTCGAGCACTGCGTCTCTATTAAACGAGCGCCTTGCAGAACTTCCTGAAAATAGCGCTCGGTAGGTACTCGGCTTCCATCCGAGTCTGGGGATGCAACAACGGTGGCTTCCATTTCCGCCTAGTATGTCTTGACACGGGCAAGAGCCATCCGCGCACCCTCTATGCACGCTGACCTCTTCATCGCATTGATATGCAGCGCCACACCAAGGAACTGTTGCACCAAGTTGAAATAACTTTTCGGCTCTGGTCTCTCTGGCCACAGATGACTCACGACATACTTCATGGCGAGTCCGGACAACCTATTTAGCTCGGCCCATTTGGCCAAACGATCGGCTAATGACAGTGGACGCTCTGGATTGTGGAACTGCGACCAGAAGAGCTTTTCCACTTCGCGATCTTCTTGATCTCGGAAGTGCTCGGCCGCATCTACGGCACTCGCTGCTAAATCCAGATAGCTGTCTGCCATACTCCACATCTGGTCTAACGGAGCATGTTTAGGATCACAGAACTTCCTCCGCAGCATAAAGGGCTTTCCAGCCGCGATTTCTCCGGCCTGACGCAGCTCCTCCTTCACAGCTCTCATCGCAGAGCGAGCATCCTTGGCGTCGGCAACGGCCTTCTTCAGGTCCGTCTGTTCCGCCCGATCTTCTTTTTCAAGAAGCTTGCAACGGTCAGCAGTGTTCTTCAGCCTCACGGCCATCTCGGCCATTTCCTTTTTGCTTCGGTAGTGAGCAGCCTATTCGGCTTTCAGCTCTTCAATTGCCTTTCCGGCAGCCGCATCACTTTTCCTGGCTTGCTCCTTGGCTCGGGCAAGTTCCGCCTGAAGATTCTCCATGGTAGCAGCACCATCTGCATCAAGCGCACACATTGTAAGATACTGGCATAAAACTCCTCTTACCAAGCGCCGCCGAAGGAATTATATACATTGTGCCTCATCAAGCCGCTTGTTGACAAACGCGATGTCGGCATCTGCCACGTCAAGTTGCCGCTTTAGCTTGAAAAATCCATCAGTCCGGCTAGCCACGGGACACTTCGCCACCTACGTATAAAGGCGGCATATTAGACCTGAGATTATGATCCTCTGTGCGCCGTCACTTTTGACAACACATAGAGTCTCAGGGGCTACTATCTTGTGACGCCCCCGATTTAGTCGTACACTAATCATACACGCAAACGTGTACGATCAAGATCAGGGACTCACGGGTGGATATCACAACCCAACTCTACAAATAAAATAAGTCATACAAGCATTATATTACAAGCCAGGGGCCTCGAGGGCTCGAATACAAGAGCTCGATCATAGACGAGTCAGCGGAAGCAACAATATCTGAGTACAGACATAAGTTAAACAAGTTTGCCATAAGATGGCTAGCACAAACTGGGATACAGATCGAAAGAGGCGTAGGCCTCCTGCCTGGGATCCTCCTAAACTACTCCTGGCCGTCGTCAGCGGGCAGCACGTAGTAGTAGGCACCTCCGGTGTAGTAGGAGTCGTCGTCGACGGTGGCGTCTGGCTCCTGGGCTCCAACATCTGGTTGCGACAACCAGGTAGAAGGGATAGGGGGAAAAGAGGGAGAAAGCAACCGTGAGTACTCATCCAAAGTACTCGCAAGCAAGGAGCTATACTACATATGCATGGGTATCAAATGGAATAAGGGTATCATATGTGGACTGAACTGCAGAATGCCAGAATAAGAGGGGGATATCTAATCCTGTCGAAGACTACGCTTCTGAAAGCCTCCGTCTTGCAGCATGTAGAAGAGAGTAGACTGAAGTCCTCCAAGTAGCATCGTATAGCATAATCCTAACCGATGATCCTCCCCTCGTCGCCCTGTGAGAGAGCGATCACCGGTTGTATCTGGCACTTAGAAGGGTGTGTTTTATTAAGTATCTAGTTCTAGTTGTCATAAGGTCAATGTACAACTCCGGGTCGTCCTCTTACCGAGGGACACGGCTATTCGAATAGATAAACTTCCCTGCAGGGGTGCACCACATACCCCAACACGCTCGATCCCATTTGGCCGGACACACTTTTCTGGGTCATGCCCGGCCTCGGAAGATCAACACGTCGCAGCCCTACCTAGGCACAACAGAGAGGTCAGCACGCCGGTCTAAATCCTATGGCGCAGGGGTCTGGGCCCATCGCCCTTTGCACACCTGCATGTTGCGTACGCGGCCGGAAGCAGACCTAGCCTAGTGGCTTTCCAGTCCAATCCGGCGCGCGCCACTCAGTCGCTGACGTCACGAAGGCTTCGGCTGATACCACGACGCCGGGATACCCATAACTGCTCCCACGTAGATGGTTAGTGCGTATAGACCAAATGGCCAGACTCAGATCAAATACCCAGATCTCGTTAAGCGTGTTAAGTGTCCGCGAACGCCGAACAGGGCCAGGCCCACCTCTCTCCTAGGTGGTCGGAACCTGCCCTGTCGCTCCGCCTCAAAGATCCACTCGCGGGTGCTCCTACGAGCCTACCCGTCTTTAGTCACCACATGTATCATGTATAAAGTATTATAGTATATACCCGTGATCACCTCCCGAGTGATCACGACCCGATAGTACAGCATGGCAGACGGACAAGAATGTAGGGCCACTGATGATAAACTAGCATCCTATACTAAGCATTAGGTTTGCAGGTAAAGGTAACAACAGTAGTAGCAAGGACAGGCTATGCATCAGTATAGGATTAACGGGAAGCAGTAACATGCTACACTACTCTAATGCAAGCACTATAGAGAAGAGTAGGCGGTATCTGGTGATCAAAGGGGGGGGGGCTTGCCTGGTTGTTCTGGCAAGAGAGAGGGGTCGTCAACACCGTAGTCGTACTGGGTAGCAGCGGCGTCGGTCTCGGTGTCTATCGAGAGAAGAGGGGGGAGAAACAATAAATATTTAAGAAAGCATATGCATAGTGATGCATGACATGACAAGTAACGGCGTTAGAGGTGCCCTAACGCGGTAATAGGTGATACCGGGAAAGGGGGACGACATTCGGGAAAGTATCCCCGGTGTTTTGCGTTTTCGGGCAGAGGACCGGAGGGGGAAAGTTGCGAGCTCGATAGGTTAGGGAGGTGTGGTGGACGAACGGGTTGCGTATCCGGAATCGTCTCGTCGTTCTGAGCAACTTTCATGTACAAAGTTTTTTCATCCGAGCTACGGTTTATTTTATATTAATTTTAAAAGATTTAAATCATTTTTAGGATTTATTTAATTAATTTAATACAACATTATCCAGAACAGTGCATGCTGACATCAGCATGACATCAGCAGCCAACAGGGGTGTTGACTAGTCAAACTGACGTGTGGGTCCCGTTCGTCATTGACTGATTAGGCTAATTAGCAGTTAATTAAGTTAACTACTGTTTAATTAAACTAATTAGTGTTTAATTAAACTAATTAGTTAATTAGGTTAATCTAATTATGATCAATTAACTTAATTAATCCCTTAATTAGTTAATTAATTTAATTATTATTATTATTTAATTATTTTTATTATTATTATTTTTTTAACAGGACGTTCTGGGTGTGGGGCCCATCTGTCATAGGCCCCAGGGCCTTAACGGGTGGGCGTTCAGGTGCGGGCATGCGCCCGGGCGGGCGCAGCGGGCGACGGGCGCCGCGGGCAGGGGGTGCGGGTTCACGGGCGCAGCCACGAGCGCTGGGGCGCTGCAAGGCGCCCAAACTGGACGCGGTCGCGGCGAGGCACCGGCGGCCACCGCCGCGAGTGGTCGCAACCGCCAGGGAAGCGGAGCAGCGGCAGAAGGCGGGGAGAGGCCACTACAGGCCGACGCGGCAGAGGGGGTGTGGTGGCCGGAGCAGCGCCGGAGCGAGAGGGGGGCTGCGGGCGCGTGGTCCGGCAAAGCCACCGCAGCGCCGGAGAGACGAGGCCACGCGCGCGGCAAGCGACAAGCAAAACGCAGAGCGCGGAGTCAGGTGAGGCCAAGGTGAGGGGCGCGGCGGAAGGGATGTCCCTAGGTCGCGGTCCGGCGCAGGGGAGACGGGTGCGGAGCATGGCTGCAGCTGTGAGGTGGGGCGCGGGCACGCGCACGAAGGGCAGAGAGTGCGGCCTGCTAGCGCGTTCGACGCGAGCGTAGCGCGAGCAACGCGTGGGGCTTGGCCCGTGCACCCGCGCGGTTGGGCGCGACGCATGGCGTCCGATAGGGGGAGAGGGGAGTACGAGGAAAGGGGAGGTGCTCACGGCCGGGGCCGTAGGGGAATGGCAGCGGGCTCGACGGAGGCCTTCGGGGAGGAGGTCGATGATGCGAGCAGTCCGGCGAGGAGGAGGTTGACGGGGAGGGCGCAGGTCCGGCGAGGGGTTGAGGCAGAAGAGCTCCGGTGGGGTTGCCCCGGCGAACGATGACGGCGGGGTGGTTCTCCTTGCGACGGCGGTTGGCGATGGTGACGGCGAAGGGTCGCGGCAACGGGGGTCGGGGAGCCGTTTCCCTCAATCCAGATCGGGGGGGGGGGGGGCGAGGAGGAGTGGGACGAGGGAGAGGGAGTGGGGACGAGTGGGAGTAGTGGGGGGTTAGGGTTTCGGGCGAGAGGGGATAAGGGAGTGGGGGTGGCCGGCCTGGCCGGGACCTGGCCCAGTTGGGCCGGGGGCTGCTGGGCTGGAGCCCGGGGGGGGGGGGTTCTTTTTTTTTTGTGTTAGTTCAGTTTTTGTTTTGATTATTTTTCTTATTTTCTTTTCTGTTTTATTTCTAGTTTCTTTTAAATTTTTAGTTTTTACAAAAATCACCACTAGTACCTAAAGTAGTATTTATAACAAACTGCTGCCACATCAATTCTTAACCCATAATAAAATATTTTAATATTTTATAAAATCCAATAGGTATTTGTTTAATTGTTTTCACTACTGTTTTAATTAGTTTAGAGCCCTTAAACATTTTATCAAGGTTTGGTTTCTCCATCGTATTTACACTTGATTTATCTGACCCACCTTGAACATTTTGGTTTCATTGTTTGAAAACTCTTGTTGTTTGCCTATATTTTAAATTTGAATTTGAATCATTTTGAACTAACGTGATTTTATCAACAGCAACCGAGGTGACGTGGCATTATTAGCAAAAGGTTTACTGTGCTTTAATTATCCAGGCGTCACAACACAGGGCGCATCTTATTTATGCGCAACTGTCCAAAAAGGGTACATTATTTCGCGTACCTCAAAACCTGTCAGTAAACTCCTGACGGCCTCGTGCAATCCGCTCTCCGCGGATGAAATCCTCTCAATCACCGTACCCATCAATGCACGGTGCTCATCTGAGATAGATGCTCGCCCTAGCAGATCCTTCAGCTCCTCCGACCGCGCACCAGATGGCGCCGGACTCGTCCGATGGTCCTTTTCGAAGGCCGGACGCGGAGGGCTTTGGGGGGCCATATAGCTACCTTCCGTCCCCGACGGATTCAGAGAAACCCTCCGCGACGATACCTCAGGGTCGCCCGCCTCGCAAGGCGGTACGGCAGGGGGAGGCGTTCCGCTCTCCATCATCTCCGGAAGAAGATCCCCCGAAGACGAGCTGTGCTGAGAAGGGCTAAGGTCCGAGCTACAAGGTAAATTTTCGATTACTTTTCTCAGATATATAGCAGGGATTTCTCTCGTTTCTTAAAAAGAAAACCCCTCTCTACTTATGGCTCGGTGGAGGGCTGATCCCCTTGAGGGCATAATTCGGCCGAAGTATCCCCCAGCACAGGACCCTCTGGTGAAGATTTCTTCCCCCGCTTTAAGGCCATGGTCTCAGGGTCTTCAGAGGTGGTCCTCTTCTTCCCCTGAGGAGAGGAATTTGCGATTCCTCCCCTCCGGACAACCTCCTTTGAGGAGGTTGTAGCTTCCTTGTCCCCTCCCTCGCTTCCCTTTGAAGGCACAACCTCCAACATCCTGACTAGCATGGGACCCGGCGTGGTCTCGGGGAGGGGGACCGGACACCTGATTAGCTTTGCTTTCGCTATCCACTTCTGTTTAAAGGACATCTCTTTTAGGGGCAATTTTATGATAAATATACGGATAGCGAGTCCGGGCACAAGGCTACTTACTTGAGTATCCGGACGATTGCAGCTCAGACATGCGTCCTCCATAGAATCCGGACACACTACTTGTGGTCCGAAGAACAATTTGTACATCTCCACGGGCGTCATGCCAAGAAAATGTTGGAGAACTCGTGGTCCCTCCGGGTTGAACTCCCACAGGCGGAGGGGGCGACGTTTGCAGGGCAGAACTCAGCGAATTAACATAACCTGCGTCACCACGACCAGACCGATGTCTCTCTCTAGGAGATCTCGGATGTGGCCCTGCAACAGGGGCACGTCCTTTGCCGGCCCCCAGTCCAGCCCCATATTGACCCGTGACGCCAGTCGTGGCGGGGGACCCGAGCGAAAGGCAGGTGGCGCCACCCACTTAGGGGCCCTGGGAGCGGTAATATAAAACCACTCTCGTTGCCATAAGCTGGACTTGTTGGGGAACGTAGTAATTTCAAAAAATTTCCTACGCACACGCAAGATCATGGTGATGCATAGCAACGAGAGGGGAGAGTGTGATCTATGTACCCTTGTAGACCGACAGCGGAAGCATTAGCACAACACGGTTGATGTAGTCGTACGTCTTCACGGCCCCACCGATCAAGCACCGAAACTACGACACCTCCGAGTTTTAGCACACGTTCAGCTCGATGACGATCCCCGGACTCTGATCCAGCAAAGTGTCGGGGAAGAGTTCCGTCAGCACGACGGTGTGGTGACGATCTTGATGTACTACCGTCGCAGGGCTTCGCCTAAGCACCGCTACAATATTATCGAGGATTATGGTGGAAGGGGGCACCGCACATGGCTAAGAATATGATCACGTGGATCAACTTGTGTGTCTAGGGGTGCCCCCTGCCCCCGTATATAAAGGAGAAAGGGGAGGAGGCCGGCCGGCCCCTATGGCGCGCCAAGGAGGAGTCCTCCTCCTAGTAGGAGTAGGACTCCTACTAGGAGGGGGAAAGAAGTGGGGAGGGAGAAGGAAAGGGGGGCGCCGCCCCCCCATCTCCTAGTCCAATTCAGACCAGGGGGGAGGAGGCACGCGGCCCACCTTTGGCTGCCCCTGTCTCTCTCCACTAAGGCCCATATGGCCCATTACTTCTCCCGGGGGGTTCCGGTAACCCTCCGGCTCTCCGGTTTTCTCCGAAATCACCCGGAACACTTCCGGTGTCCGAATATAGCCGTCCAATATATCAATCTTTATGTCTCGACCATTTCGAGACTCATCATTATGTCCGTGATCACATCCGGGACTCCGAACTAACTTCGGTACATCAAAACTCATAAACTCATAATATAACTGTCATCGAAACCTTAAGCGTGCGGACCCTACGGGTTCGAGAACAATGTAGACATGACCGAGACACGTCTCCGGTCAATAACCAATAGCGGAACCTGGATGCTCATATTGGCTCCTACATATTCTACGAAGATCTTTATCGGCCAGACCGCATAACAACATACGTTGTTCCCTTTGTCATCGGTATGTTACTTGCCCGAGATTCGATCGTCGGTATCTCAATACCTAGTTCAATCTCGTTACCGGCAAGTCTCTTTAGTCATTTCGTAATACATCATCTCGCAACTAACTCATTAGTTGTAATGCTTGAAAGGCTTATGTGATGTGCATTATCGAGAGGGCCCAGAGATACCTCTTCGACAATCGGAGTGACAAATCCTAATCTCGAAATACGCCAACCCAACATTCACCTTTGGAGACACCTATAGAGCTCCTTTATAATCACCCAGTTACGTTGTGACGTTTGGTAGCACACAAAGTGTTCCTCCGGTAAACGGGAGTTGCATAATCTCATAGTCATAGGAACATGTATAAGTCATGAAGAAAGCAATAGCAACATACTAAACGATCGGGTGCTAAGCTAATGGAATGGGTCATGTCAATCACATCATTCTCCTAATGATGTGATCCCATTAATCAAATGACAACACATGTCTATGGTTAGGAAACATAACCATCTTCGATTAACGAGCTAGTCAAGTAGAGGCATACTAGTGACGTTTGGTTTGTCTATGTATTCACACAAGTATTATGTTTCCGGATAATACAATTCTAGCATGAATAATAAACATTTATCATGATATAAGGAAATAAAATAATAACATTATTATTGCCTCTAGGGCATATTTCCTTTAGAACTCCTGTTGAAAAGAGCCCTCGGGCCATGGAGTACCAGCATTCTTGCTTATAAAAGCACCTCCGCACTCTGCATGCCGTCCCTCGATCATCTTCGGCTCTACTTTGAAGGTCTTGAGCCATAGTCCGAAGTGAGGAGTGGTACGGAGGAAGGCTTCACACACGATGATGAATGAGGAAATATGGAGGATGGACTCCGGGGCGAAGTCGTGAAATTCCAGCCCATAATAATACATGAGCCCCCTCACGAAGGGATCCGTCGGGAAGCCTAGCCCCCGAAGGAAGTGAGACATGAATATCACACTCTCACCGGGCTTGGGAGTGGGAATGATCTGCCCTTGAGCAGGCAGCCTATGCGAGATTTCGTCAGTCAAGAACCTGGCCTCTCAACTTCAGCACGTCCTCCTCCGTGACGGAGGAGGGCATCCGTCGGCCTCGAAGGTCGGAACCGGACATTGTCGAAGGTCCGAAGCGCCTGAAATCTGGAGCCTTGGGTGTTGGAACTCGAGGCGAAGGGCGAACTCGTTTGATATTGAAAGAAAGGAGTAAGGCCTTGGTCTCTTTATAAGAGGTTGAATACCAAGGGCCTTCCCCGTGACCGTTTGAGACTCGCCTTTGATTGAGAAAATATACCAACGGGTACAGTTGGATTACCCACGCCCGTATTGATGAGAATCCCGGAATAAGGGGACACGATCTCTGCTTTAACAAGACGTGCCAAGGAAACCGCCTCGCTAAACGCGCTAAGGTGGGACAATAAAATGATTCGAATAAAGACTTGGCCATGGTGTGATGTCACACTACGGAATATGTCAGCAGATTAGATTTGTGTAAACATTATTCTCTCTATGGCAATATGTGGAAACTTATTTTGCAGAGCCGGACACTACCTTTGTGTTCAAAATCTTCTATGAAGTACTTGGAGGAGGAACCCGCCTTGCAAAGCCGAAGACAATCTGCGCGCCGGACTCATCGTCATTGAAGCCTGGTTCAGGGGCTACAAAGGGAGTCCTGGATTAGGGGGTGTCCGGATAGCCGGACTATACCCTCGGCCGGACTCCTGGACTATGAAGATACAAGATTGAAGACTTCATCCCGTGTCTGGAAGGGACTTTCCTTGGTGTGGAAGGCAAGCATGGCGATACGGATATGTAGATCTCCTACCATTGTAACCGACTCTGTGTAACCCTAGCCCTCTCCGGTGTCTATATAAACCGGAGAGTTTTAGTCCGTAGGACGAACAACAATCTGTTGGGGAATGTTGCAGAAAACAAAAAATTTCCTACGGTTTCACCAAGATCCATCTATGAGTTCATCTAGAAACGAGTGATCGGATGCATCTACATACCTTTGTAGATCGCGAGCGGAAGCGTTCACTAGAACGTGGATGATGGAGTCGTACTCGCTGTGATCCAAATCACCGATGACCAAGCGCCGAACGGACGGCACCTCCGCGTTCAACACACATATGGAGCGGATGACGTCTCCTCCTTCTTGATCCAGCAAGGGGTAAGGAGAGGTTGATGAAGATCCAGCAGCACGACGGCGTGGTGGTGGATGCAGTTGTCACGTGCAGCAGGGCTTCGCCGAGCGTCTGCGCGAGAGGGAGAGGTGTAGCAGGGGAGAGGGGGGCGCCAAGATGCAAGGGTCCGGCTGCCCCCTCCCTCCCCCAATTTATATAGGCCCCCTGGGGGGCGCCGGCCCTTGGGAGATCCAATCTCCAAGGGGGGGCGATGGCCAAGGGGGTGGAGTGCCCCCCAAGGCAAGTGGGGCGCCCCCCCACCCTAGGGTTCCAAACCTAGGCGCAGGGGGTGGGCCTAAGGGGGCGCACCAGCCCACTAAGGTCTGGTTCCCCCTCCCACTTCAGCCCATGGGGCCCTCCGGGATGGGTGGCCCCACCCGGTGGACCCCCGGGACCCATCTGATGGTCCCGGTACAATACCGGTGACCCCCGAAACTTTCCCGATGGCCGAAACTGCACTTCCTATATATAATTCTTTACCTCCGGACCATTCCGAAACTCCTAGTGACGTCCGGGATCTCATCCGGGACTCCGAACAACTTTCGGATTACTGCATATACATATCTTTACAACCCTAGCGTCACCGAAGCTTAAGTGTGTAGACCCTACGGGTTCGGGAGACATGTAGACATGACCGAGATTGCTCTCCGGTCAATAACCAACAGGGGGATCTGGATACCCATGTTGGGTCCCACATGCTCCTCGATGATCTCATAGGATGAACCACGATGTCGAGGATTCAAGCAACCCCGTATACAATTCCCTTTGTCAATCGGTATGTTACTTGCCCGAGATTCGATCGTCGGTATCCCAATACCTCGTTCAATCTCGTTACTGGCAAGTCACTTTACTCGTACCGTAATGCATGATCCCGTGACCAGACACTTGGTCACTTTGAGCTCATAATGATGATGCATTACCGAGTGGGCCCAGTGATACCTCTCCGTCATACGGAGTGACAAATCCCAGTCTTGATCCGTGTCAACCCAACAGACACTTTTGGAGATACCCGTAGTATATCTTTATAGTCACCCAGTTACGTTGTGACGTTTGGTACACCCAAAGCACTCCTACGGTATCCGGAAGTTACACGATCTCATGGTCTAAGGAAAGGATACTTGACATTGGAAAAACTCTAGCAAATGAACTATACGATCTTGTGCTATGTTTAGGATTGGGTCTTGTCCATCACATCATTCTCCTAACGATGTGATCTTGTTATCAATGACATCCAATGTCCATAGTCAGGAAACCATGACTATCTGTTGATCAACGAGCTAGTCAACTAGAGGCTTACTAGGCACATGTTGGTGTCTATTATTCACACATGTATTACGATTTCCGGATAACACAATTATAGCATGAATAAAAGACAATTATCATGAACAAGGAAATATAATAATAATGCTTTTATTATTGCCTCTAGGGCATATTTCCAACAGTCTCCCACTTGCACTAGAGTCAATAATCTAGTTACATTGTGATGAATCGAACACCCATGGAATTTTGGTGTTGATCATGTTTTGCTCTAGGGAGAGGTTTAGTCAACGGATCCGCTACATTCAGGTCCGTATGTACTTTACAAATATCTATGTCTCCATCTTGAACATTTTCACGAATGGAGTTGAAGCGACGCTTGATGTGCCTAGTCTTCTTATGAAACCTGGGCTCCTTGGCAAGTGCAATAGCTCCAGTGTTGTCACAGAAGAGTTTGATTGGCCCCGACGCATTGGGTATGACTCCTAGGTCGGTGATGAACCCCTTCACCCAAATTGCTTCATGTGCTGCCTCCTGAAGGAAATATGCCCTAGAGGCAATAATAAAGTTATTATTTATTTCCTTATTTCATGATAAATGTTTATTATTCATGCTAGAATTGTATTAACCGGAAACATAATACATGTGTGAATACATAGACAAACAGAGTGTCACTAGTATGCCTCTACTTGACTAGCTCGTTAATCAAAGATGGTTATGTTTCCTAACCATGGACAAAGAGTTGTTATTTGATTAACAGGATCACATCATTAGATGAATGATCTGATTGACATGACCCATTCCGTTAGCTTAGCACTTGATCGTTTAGTATGTTGCTATTGCGTTCTTCATGACTTATACATGTTCCTCTGACTATGAGATTATGCAACTCCCGTTTACCAGAGGAACACTTTGTGTGCTACCAAACGTCACAACATAACTGGGTGATTATAAAGGAGCTCTATAGGTGTCTCCGAAGGTACATGTTGGGTTGGCGTATTTCGAGATTAGGATTTGTCACTCCGATTGTCGGAGAGGTATCTCTGGGCCCTCTCAGTAATGCACATCACTTAAGCCTTGCAAGCATTGCAACTAATGAGTTAGTTGCGAGATGATGTATTACAGAACGACGAAAGAGACTTGCCGGTAACGAGATTGAACTAGGTATTGAGATACCGACGATCGAATCTCGGGCAAGTAACATACCGATGACTAAGGGAACAACGTATGTTGTTATGCGGTCTGACCGATAAAGATCTTCGTAGAATATGTAGGAGCCAATATGAGCATCGAGGTTCCGCTATTGGTTATTGACCGGAGATGCGTCTCGGTCATGTCTACATTGTTCTCGAACTGTAAGGTCCGCACGCTTAAGGTTTCGATGACAGTTATATTATGAGTTTATGAGTTTTGATGTACCGAAGGAGTTCGGAGTCCCGGATGAGATCGGGGACATGACGAGGTGTCTCGAAATGGTCGAGACGTAAAGATCGATATATTGGACGACTATATTTGGACTTCGGAAAGGTTCCGAGTGATTCGCGTATTTCTCGGAGTAAGGGAGAGTTACGGGAATTCGCCGGGAGAAGTATTGGGCCTTATTGGGCCATACGGGAAAGAGAGAGGGGCTGCCTAGGGCAGGCCGCGCGCCCCCCCAAGGCCTAGTCCGAATTGGACTAGGGGGAGGGGCCGCGCCCCCTCCTTCTTTCCCTTCTCCCTTCCCTTTCCTTGTCTCCTACTCCTAATACTTGGAAGGACTCCTAGTTGGACTAGGAAAAGGGGAATCCTACTCCCAGTGGGAGTAGGAATCCCCTAGGGCATGCCATAGAGAGGGCCGGCCCTCCCCTCCTCCACTCCTTTATATACGGGGGCAGGGGGCACCCCATGGACACACAAGTTGATCTTCGTGATCGTTCCTTAGCCGTGTGCGGTGCCCCCCTCCACCATATTTCACCTCGGTCATATTGTTGCAGTGCTTAGGCGAAGCCCTGTGACGATAGAACATCAAGATCGTCACCACACCATCGTGCTGACGGAACTCCTCCCTGGCGCTTTGCTGGATCGGAGCCCGAGGATCGTCATCGAGCTGAACGTGTGCCAAGAACTCGGAGGTGCCGGAGTAACGGTGCTCGGATCGGTCGGATCGGGAAGACGTACGACTGCTTCCTCTACGTTGCGTCAACGCTTCCGCTTTGGTCTACGAGGGTACGTAGACAACACTCTCCCCTCTCCTTGCTATGCATCACCATGATCTTGCGTGTGCGTAGGAAATTTTTGAAATTACTACGTTTCCCAACACCTCCGAGGCTGCCATGTACTCCGCTTCACATGTAGATCCCGCCACGACGCTCTGCTTGCAACTGCACCAGCTTACTGCCCCACCATTCAAAATATACACGTATCCAGTTTGTGACTTTGAGTCATCCAGATCTGTGTCGAAGCTAGCGTCGACATAACCCTTTACGACGAGCTCTTCGTCATCTCCATAAACGAGAAATATTTCCTTAGTCCTTTTCGGGTACTTCAGGATATTCTTGACCGCTGTCCAGTGTTCCTTGCCGGGGTTACTTTGGTACCTACCTACCAAACTTACGGCAAGGTTTACATCAGATCTGGTACACAGCATGGCATACATAATAGAACCTATGGCTGAGGCATAGGGGATGACGCTCATCTCTTCTATATCTTCTGCCGTGGTCGGACATTGAGCTGAGCTCAATTTCACACCTTGCAACACAGGCAAGAACCCCTTCTTAGATTGATCCATATTGAACTTCTTCAATATCTTATCAAGGTATGTGCTTTGTGAAAGACCAATGAGGCGTCTTGATCTATCTCTATAGATCTTGATGCCTAATATATATGCAGCTTCTCCAAGGTCCTTCATTGAAAAACTCTTATTCAAGTAGGCCTTAATGCTGTCCAAGAGTTCTATATCATTTCCTATCAAAAGTATGTCATCTACATATAATATGAGAAATGCTACAAAGCTCCCACTCACTTTCTTGTAAACGCAGGCTTCTCCATAAGTCTGCGTAAACCCAAACGCTTTGATCATCTCATCAAAGCGAATGTTCCAACTCCGAGATGCTTGCACCAGCCCATAAATCGAGCGTTGGAGCTTGCACACCTTGTCAACATTCTTAGGATCGACAAAACCTTCCGGTTGCATCATATACAATTCTTCCTTAAGGAAACCATTAAGGAATGCCGTTTTGACGTCCATTTGCCATATCTCATAATCATAGAATGCGGCAATTGCTAACATGATTCGGACGGACTTTAGCTTCGCTACCGGTGAGAATGTCTCATCGTAGTCAACCCCTTGAACTTGTCGATAACCCTTAGCGACAAGCCGAGCTTTATAGATGGTCACATTACCATCCGCGTCTGTCTTCTTCTTAAAGATCCATTTATTTTCTATGGCTCGCCGCTCAACGGGCAAGTCGGTCAAAGTCCATACTTCATTTTCATACATGGATCCTATCTCGGATTTCATGGCTTCCAGCCATTTGTCGGAATCCAGGCCCGCCATCGCTTCTTCATAGTTCGAAGGTTCACCGTTGTCTAACAACATGATTTCCAAGACAAGGTTGCCATACCACTCTAGTGCGGAACGTGTCCTTGTGGACCTACGAATTTCAGTAGGAGCTTGATCAGAAGTATCTTGATCATCATCATTAACTTCCTCTCTAGTCGGTGCAGGCACCTCAGGAACATTTTCTTGAGTTGCGCCATTTTCCGGTTCAAGAGGTAATACTTCATCAAGTTCTACTTTCCTCCCACTTACTTCTTTTGAGAGAAACTCCTTCTCTAGAAAGGATCCATTCTTGGCAACAAAGATCTTGCCTTCGGATCTGAGGTAGAAGGTATACCCAACAGTTTCTTTAGGGTATCCTATGAAGACGCATTTTTCCGACTTGGGTTCGAGCTTTTCAGGTTGAAGTTTCTTGACATAAGCATCGCATCCCCAAACTTTTAGAAACGACAGCTTAGGTTTCTTCCCAAACCATAATTCATACGGTGTCGTCTCAACGGATTTCGACGGAGCCCTATTTAAAGTGAATGCGGCAGTCTCTAAAGCATAGCCCCAAAAAGATAGCGGTAAATCGGTAAGAGACATCATAGATCGCACCATATCTAATAGAGTGCGATTACGACGTTCAGACACACCATTACGCTGAGGTGTTCCAGGCGGCGTGAGTTGTGAAACTATTCCACATTTTCTTAAGTGTGTGCCAAATTCGTGACTCAAGTATTCTCCTCCGCGATCTGATCGTAGGAACTTGATTTTTCTGTCACGTTGATTCTCAACCTCACTCTGAAATTCCTTGAACTTTTCAAAGGTCTCAGACTTGTGTTTCATTAAATAGATATACCCATATCTACACAAGTCATCAGTGAGGGTGAGAACATAACGATAGCCACCGCGAGCCTCAACACTCATTGGACCGCACACATCAGTATGTATGATTTCCAATAAGTTGGTTGCTCGCTCCATTGTTCCTGAGAACGGAGTCTTGGTCATTTTACCCATGAGGCATGGTTCACACGTGTCAAATGATTCGTAATCAAGAGACTCTAAAAGTCCATCTGCATGGAGCTTCTTCATGCGGTTGACACCTATGTGACCAAGGCGGCAGTGCCACAAGTATGTGGGACTATCATTATCAATCTTACATCTTTTGGTACTCACACTATGAATATGTGTAGCATTACGCTCGAGATTCATTAAGAATAAACCATTCATCATCGGAGCATGACCATAAAACATATCTCTCATATAAATAGAACAACCATTATTCTCGGATTTAAATGAGTAGCCATCTCGTATTAAACGAGATCCTGATACAGTGTTCATGCTCAAACTTGGCACTAAATAACAATTATTGAGGTTCAAAACTAATCCCGTAGGTAAATGTAGAGGCAGCGTGCCGACGGCGATCACATCGACCTTGGAACCATTCCCGACGCGCATCGTCACCTCGTCCTTCGTGAGTCTCCGCTTATTCCGCAGCTCCTGCTTTGAGTTACAAACGTGAGCAACTGCACCGGTATCAAATACCCAAGAGCTACTACGAGTACTGGTAAGGTACACATCAATTACATGTATATCACATATACCTTTCGTGATGCCGGCCTTCTTGTTCGCTAAGTATTTGGGGCAATTCCGCTTCCAGTGACCACTTCCCTTGCAATAAAAACACTCAGTCTCGGGCTTGGGTCCATTCTTTGGCTTCTTCCCGGCAGCTTGCTTGCCAGGCGCGGCAACTCCCTTGCCGTCCTTCTTGAAGTTCTTCTTACCCTTGCCCTTTTTGAACTTAGTGGTTTTATTCACCATCAACACTTGATGTTCCTTTTTGACTTCTACCTCTGCTGATTTCAGCATAGCGAATACTTCAGGAATGGTCTTTTCCATCCCCTGCATATTGAAGTTCATCACAAAGCTCTTGTAGCTCGGTGGAAGCGACTGAAGGATTCTGTCAATGACCGCGTTGAAGGAAATATGCCCTAGAGGCAATAATAAAGTTATTATTTATTTCCTTACATCATGATAAATGTTTATTATTCATGCTAGAATTGTATTAACCGGAAACATAATACATGTGTGAATACATAGACCAACAGAGTGTCACTAGTATGCCTCTACCTGACTAGCTCATTAATCAAAGATGGTTATGTTTCCTAACCATGAACAAGGAGTTGTTATTTGATTAACGAGGTCACATCATTAGTAGAATGATCTGATTGACATGACCCATTCCATTAGCTTAGCACCCGATCGTTTAGTATGTTGCTATTGCTTTCTTCATGACTTATACATGTTCCTATAACTATGAGATTATGCAACTCCCGTTTACCGGAGGAACACTTTGGGTACTACCAAACGTCACAACGTAACTGGGTGATTATAAAGGAGTACTACAGGTGTCTCCAATGGTAGATGTTGGGTTGGCGTATTTCGAGATTAGGGTTTGTCACTCCGATTGTCGGAGAGGTATCTCTGGGCCCTCTCGGTAATGCACATCACATAAGCCTTGCAAGCACTGCAACTAATAAGTTAGTTGTGAGATGATGTATTACGGAACGAGTAAAGAGACTTGCCGGTAACGAGATTGAACTAGGTATTGGATACCGACGATCGAATCTCGGGCAAGTAACATACCGATGACAAAGGGAACAACGTATGTTGTTATGCGGTTTGACCGATAAAGATCTTCGTAGAATATGTAGGAGCCAATATGGGCATCCAGGTCCCGCTATTGGTTATTGACCGGAGACGTGTCTCGGTCATGTCTACATTGTTCTCGAACCGTAGGGTCCGCACGCTTAACGTTACGATGACAGTTATTATGAGTTTATGCATTTTGATGTACCGAAGGTTGTTCGGAGTCCCGAATGAGATCACGGACATGACGAGGAGTCTCGAAATGGTCGAGACGTAAAGATTGATATATTGGAAGCCTATGTTTGGACATAGGAAGTGTTCCGGATGAAATCGGGATTTTACCGGAATACTGGGAGGGTTACCGGAACCCCCCGGGAGGCTAATGGGCCTATTGGGCCTTAGTGGAAAAGAGAGAAGAGGCAGCCCACAAGCCTAGCCGGCGCCCCCCTTCCCCAAGTCCTAGTAGGACTAGGAGAGGTGGGCCGGCCCCCTCTCTCTCCTTTCCCCCCCAAGAGTCCTTGTTGGAATAGGATTGGAGGGGAGGAGTCCTACTCTCGGTGGGAGTAGGACTCCCCCTGCGCCTCCTCTATCTTGGCCGGCCAGCCCCCCTCCTCCAACATATATATACGGGGGCAGGGGCACCCCATAGACACACAACTTGATCCTTGAGATCGTTCCTTAGCCGTGTGCGGTGCCCCCTGCCACCAAATTCCACCTCGATCGTACCGTTGTAGTGCTTAGGCGAAGCCCTGCGTCGGTAGTACATCAAGATCGTCATCACGCCGTCGTGCTGACAGAACTCTTCCTCGACGCTTTGCTGGATCGGAGCCAGAGGAACGTCATCGAGCTGAACGTGTGCCAAGAACTCGGAGGTGCCGGAGTAACGGTGCTTGGATCGGTCGGATCGGGAAGAAGACGTGCGACTACTTCCTCTACGTTGTGAGATCGCTTCCGCAGTCGGTCTGCGTTGGTACGTAGACAACACTCTCCCCTCTCGTTGCTGTGCATCACCATGATCTTGCGTGTGCGTAGGAATTTTTTTGAAATTACTGCGTTCCCCAACAGTGGCATCCGAGCCTAGGTTTTATGGTTTGATGTTATATGCACGAGTAGAACACAAGTGAGTTGTGGGCGATACAAGTCATACTGCCTACCAGCATGTCATACTTTGGTTCGGCGGTATTGTTGGTTGAGACGATCCGGACCAACCTTACGCGTACTCTTACGCGAGACCGGTTCCCTCGACGTGCTTTGCACATAGATGGCTTGCGGAAGACTGTCTCTCCAACTTTAGTTGAACCAAGTGTGACTACGCCCGGTCCTTGAGAAGGTTAAAACGGAGTCTATTTGACGAACTATCGTTGTGGTTTTGATGCGTAGGTGAGATGAGTTCTTACTTAAGCCCGTAGCAGCCACGTAAAACTTGCAACAACAAAGTAGAGGACGTCTAACTTGTTTTTGCAGGGTATGTTGTGATGTGATATGGTCAAGGCATGATGCTGATTTTATTGTATGAGATGATCATGTTTTGTAACTAAGTTATCGGCAACTGGCAGGAGCCATATGGTTGTCGCTTTATTGTATGCAATGCAATCGCGATGTAATGCTTTACTAGATTACTAAACGGTAGTAATAGTCGTGGAAGCATAAGATTGGCGAGACGACAACGATGCTACGATGGAGATCAAGGTGTCGCGCCGGTGACGATGGTGATCATGACGGTGCTTCGGAGATGGAGATCACAAGCACAAGATGATGATGGCCATATCATATCACTTATATTGATTGCATGTGATGTTTATCCTTTTATGCATCTTATCTTGCTTTGATTGACGGTAGCATTATAAGATGATCTCTCACTAAATTATCAAGAAGTGTTCTCCCTGAGTATGCACCGTTGCCAAAGTTCGTCGTGCCCAGACACCACGTGATGATCGGGTGTGATAAGCTCTACGTCCATCTACAACGGGTGCAAGCCAGTTTTGCACACGCAGAATACTCAGGTTATACTTGACGAGCCTAGCATGTGCAGATATGGCCTCGGAACACAGAGACCGAAAGGTCGAGCGTGAATCATATAGTAGATATGATCAACATGACGATGTTCACCATTGAAAACTACTCCATCTCATGTGATGATCGGTTATGGTTTAGTTGATTTGGATCACGTGATCACTTAGAGGATTAGAGGGATGTCTATCTAAGTGGGAGTTCCTAAGTAATTTGATTAACTGAACTTAAACTTATCATGAACTTAGTACCTGATAGTATCTTGCTTGTTTATGTTGCTTGTAGATAGATGGCTCGTGCTATTGTTCCGTTGAATTTTAATGCGTTCCTTGAGAAAGCAAAGTTGAAAGATGATGGTAGCAATTACACGGACTGGGTCCGTAACCTGAGGATTATCCTCATTGCTGCACAGAAAAATTACGTCATGGAAGCACCGCTGGGTGACAGGCCTGCTGCTGGAGCAACGCCAGATGTTATGAACGTCTGGCAGAGCAAAGCTGATGACTACTCGATAGTTCAGTGTGCCATGCTTTACGGCTTAGAATCGGGACTTCAACGACGTTTTGAACGTCATGGAGCATATGAGATGTTCCAGGAGTTGAAGTTAATATTTCAAGCAAATGCCCGAATTGAGAGATATGATGTCTCCAATAAGTTCTATAGCTGTAAGATGGAGGAGAACAGTTCTGTCAGTGAGCATATACTCAAGATGTCTGGGTATAATAATCACTTGATTCAGATGGGAGTTAATCTTCCAGATGACTGCCTCATTGACAGAATTCTCCAATCACTGCCACCAAGCTACAAAAGCTTCGTGATGAACTATAATATGCAAGGGATGAACAAGACTATTCCCGAGCTCTTCGCAATGCTGAAAGCTGCGGAGGTAGAAATCAAGAAGGAGCATCAAGTGTTGATGGTTGACAAAACCACTAGTTTCAAGAAAAAGGGCAAAGGGAAGAAGAAGGGAAACTTCAAGAAGAACAGCAAGCAAGTTGCTGCTCAGGAGAAGAAACCCAAGTCTGGACCTAAGCCTGAAACTGAGTGCTTCTACTGCAAGCAGACTGGTCACTGGAAGCGGAACTGCCCCAAGTATTTGGCGGATAAGAAGGATGGCAAAGTGAGCAAAGGTATATGTGATATACATGTTATTGATGTGTACCTTACTAGAGCTCGCAGTAGCACCTGGGTATTTGATACTGGTTCTGTTGCTAATATTTGCAACTCGAAACAGGGACTACGGAATAAGCGGACACTAGCAAAGGACGAGGTGACGATGCGCGTGGGAAACGGTTCCAAAGTCGATGTGATCGCGGTCGGCACGCTACCTCTACATCTACCTTCGGGATTAATATTAGACCTAAATAATTGTTATTTGGTGCCAGCGTTGAGCATGAACATTATATCTGGATCTTGTTTAATGCGAGACGGTTATTCATTTAAATCAGAGAATAATGGTTGTTCTATTTATATGGATAATATCTTTTATGGTCATGCACCTTTGAAGAGTGGTCTATTCTTGTTGAATCTCGAAGATAGTAATACACATATTCATAATGTAGAAGCCAAAAGATGCAAAGTTAATAATGATAGTGCAACTTATTTGTGGCACTGCCGTTTAGGTCATATCGGTGTAAAGCGCATGAAGAAACTCCATACTGATGGGCTTTTGGAATCACTTGATTATGAATCACTTGGTACTTGCGAACCGTGCCTCATAGGCAAGATGACTAAAACACCGTTCTCCGGTACTATGGAGAGAGCAACAGATTTGTTGGAAATCATACATACCGATGTATGTGGTCCGATGAATATTGAGGCTCGCGGCGGATACCGTTATTTTCTCACCTTCACAGATGATTTAAGCAGATATGGGTATATCTACTTAATGAAACATAAGTCTGAAACATTTGAAAAGTTCAAGGAATTTCAGAGTGAAGTTGAAAATCATCGTAACAAGAAAATAAAATTTCTACGATCTGATCGTGGAGGAGAATATTTGAGTTACGAGTTTGGTATACATTTGAAAAATTGTGGAATAGTTTCGCAACTCACGCCACCCAGAACACCACAGCGTAATGGTGTGTCCGAACGTCGTAATCGTACTTTACTAGATATGGTGCGATCTATGATGTCTCTTACTGATTTACCGCTATCGTTTTGGGGTTATGCTTTAGAGACGGCCGCATTCACGTTAAATAGGGCACCATCAAAATCCGTTGAGACGACGCCTTATGAACTATGGTTTGGCAAGAAACCAAAGTTGTCGTTTCTTAAAGTTTGGGGCTGCGATGCTTATGTGAAAAAGCTTCAACCTGATAAGCTCGAACCCAAAGCGGAGAAATGTGTCTTCATAGGATACCCAAAGGAAACTGTTGGGTATACCTTCTATCACAGATCCGAAGGCAAGACATTCGTTGCTAAGAATGGATCATTTCTAGAGAAGGAGTTTCTCTCGAAAGAAGTGAGTGGGAGGAAAGTAGAACTTGACGAGGTAACTGTACCTGCTCCCTTATTGGAAAATAGTACATCACAGAAAACTGTTTCTGCGACACCTATGCCAATCAGTGAGGAAGCTAATGATGATGATCATGAAGCTTCAGATCAAGATTCTACTGAACCACGTAGATCAACCAGAGTGAGATCCGCACCAGAGTGGTACGGTAATCCAGTTCTGGAAGTCATGATGCTAGATCATGATGAACCTACGAACTATGAAGAAGCGATGGTGAGCCCAGATTCCGCAAAGTGGCTTGAGGCCATGAAATCTGAGATGGGATCCATGTATGAGAACAAAGTATGGACTTTGGTTGACTTGCCCGATGATCGGCAAGCAATTGAGAATAAATGGATCTTCAAGAAAAGACTGACGCTGACGGTAATGTTACTGTTTATAAAACTCGACTTGTCGCAAAAGGTTTTCGACAAGTTCAAGGGGTTGACTACGATGAGACCTTCTCACCCGTAGCGATGCTTAAGTCCGTCAGAATTATGTTAGCAATTGCCGCATTTTATGATTATGAAATATGGCAGATGGATGTCAAAACTGCATTCCTGAATGGATTTCTGGAAGAAGAGTTGTATATGGTACAACCAGAAGGTTTTGTCGATCCAAAAGGAGCTAACAAAGTATGCAAACTCCAGCGATCCATTTATGGACTGGTGCAAGCATCTCGGAGTTGGAATAAACACTTTGATAGTGTGATCAAAGCATTTGGCTTTATACAGACTTTTGGAGAAGCCTGTATTTACAAGAAAGTGAGTGGGAGCTCTGTAGCATTTCTGATATTATATGTGGATGACATATTGCTAATTGGAAATGATATAGAATTTTTGGATAGCATAAAGGGATACTTGAATAAAAGTTTTTCGATAAAAGACCTCGGGGAAGCTGCATACATATTAGGCATAAAGATCTATAGAGATAGATCAAAACGCATAATTGGACTTTCACAATGCACATACCTTGACAAAATTTTGAAGAAGTTCAAGATGGATCAAGCAAAGAAAGGGTTCTTGCCTGTGCTACAAGGTGTGAAGTTGAGTAAGACTCAATGCCCGACCACTGCAGAAGATAGAGAGAAAATGAAAGATGTTCCCTATGCTTCAGCCATAGGCTCTATCATGTATGCAATGCTGTGTACCAGACCTGATGTGTGCCTTGCTATAAGTTTGGCAGGGAGGTACCAAAGTAATCCTGGAATGGATCACTGGACAGCGGTCAAGAACATCCTGAAATACCTGAAAAGGACTAAGGATATGTTTCTCGTATATGGAGGTGACAAAGAGCTCACCGTAAGAGGTTACGTTGATGCAAGCTTTGACACTGATCCGGACGATTCTAAATCGCAAACCGGATACGTGTTTACTTTAAACGGTGGAGCTGTCAGTTGGTGCAGTTCTAAACAAAGCGTCGTAGCGGGATCTACATGTGAAGCGGAGTACATAGCTGCTTCGGAAGCAGCAAACGAAGGAGTCTGGATGAAGGAGTTCATATCCGATCTAGGTGTCATACCTAGTGCATCGGGTCCAATGAAAATCTTCTGTGACAATACTGGTGCAATTGCCTTGGCAAAGGAATCCAGATTTCACAAAAGAACCAAACACATCAAGAGACGCTTCAACTCCATCCGGGATTTAGTCCAGGTGGGAGACATAGAGATTTGCAAGATACATACGGATCTGAATGTTGCAGACCCGTTGACTAAGCCTCTTCCACGAGCAAAACATGATCAGCACCAAGGCTCCATGGGTGTTAGAATCATTACTGTGTAATCTAGATTATTGACTCTAGTGCAAGTGGGAACCTGAAGGAAATATGCCCTAGAGGCAATAATAAAGTTATTATTTATTTCCTTACATCATGATAAATGTTTATTATTCATGCTAGAATTGTATTAACCGGAAACATAATACATGTGTGAATACATAGACCAACAGAGTGTCACTAGTATGCCTCTACCTGACTAGCTCGTTAATCAAAGATGGTTATGTTTCCTAACCATGAACAAGGAGTTGTTATTTGATTAACGAGGTCACATCATTAGTAGAATGATCTGATTGACATGACCCATTCCATTAGCTTAGCACCCGATCGTTTAGTATGTTGCTATTGCTTTCTTCATGACTTATACATGTTCCTATAACTATGAGATTATGCAACTCCCGTTTACCGGAGGAACACTTTGGGTACTACCAAACGTCACAACGTAACTGGGTGATTATAAAGGAGTACTACAGGTGTCTCCAATGGTAGATGTTGGGTTGGCGTATTTCGAGATTAGGGTTTGTCACTCCGATTGTCGGAGAGGTATCTCTGGGCCCTCTCGGTAATGCACATCACATAAGCCTTGCAAGCACTGCAACTAATAAGTTAGTTGTGAGATGATGTATTACGGAACGAGTAAAGAGACTTGCCGGTAACGAGATTGAACTAGGTATTGGATACCGACGATCGAATCTCGGGCAAGTAACATACCGATGACAAAGGGAACAACGTATGTTGTTATGCGGTCTGACCGATAAAGATCTTCGTAGAATATGTAGGAGCCAATATGGGCATCCAGGTCCCGCTATTGGTTATTGACTGGAGACGTGTCTCGGTCATGTCTACATTGTTCTCGAACCGTAGGGTCCGCACGCTTAACGTTACGATGACAGTTATTATGAGTTTATGCATTTTGATGTACCGAAGGTTGTTCGGAGTCCTGGATGAGATCACGGACATGACGAGGAGTCTCGAAATGGTCGAGACGTAAAGATTGATATATTGGAAGCCTATGTTTGGACATAGGAAGTGTTCCGGATGAAATCGGGATTTTACCGGAATACCGGGAGGGTTACCGGAACCCCCCGGGAGGCTAATGGGCCTATTGGGCCTTAGTGGAAAAGAGAGAAGAGGCAGCCCACAAGCCTAGCCGGCGCCCCCCCTTCCCCAAGTCCTAGTAGGACTAGGAGAGGTGGGCCGGCCCCCTCTCTCTCCTTTCCCCCCCAAGAGTCCTTGTTGGAATAGGATTGGAGGGGAGGAGTCCTACTCCCGGTGGGAGTAGGACTCCCCCTGCGCCTCCTCTATCTTGGCCGGCCAGCCCCCCTCCTCCAACATATATATACGGGGGCAGGGGGCACCCCATAGACACACAACTTGATCCTTGAGATCGTTCCTTAGCCGTGTGCGGTGCCCCCTGCCACCAAATTCCACCTCGATCGTACCGTTGTAGTGCTTAGGCGAAGCCCTGCGTCGGTAGTACATCAAGATCGTCATCACGCCGTCGTGCTGACAGAACTCTTCCTCGACGCTTTGCTGGATCGGAGCCAGAGGAACGTCATCGAGCTGAACGTGTGCTAAGAACTCGGAGGTGCCGGAGTAACGGTGCTTGGATCAGTCGGATCGGGAAGAAGACGTGCGACTACTTCCTCTACGTTGTGAGATCGCTTCCGCAGTCGGTCTGCGTTGGTACGTAGACAACACTCTCCCCTCTCGTTGCTGTGCATCACCATGATCTTGCGTGTGCATAGGAAATTTTTTGAAATTACTGCGTTCCCCAACACGCGTCATCCGGGAGATTAACTCCCAGCTGAGTCAAGCGGTTATCCAACCCAGACATAGTGAGTATGTGCTCACTGACAGAACTGTTTTCCTCCATCTTACAGCTGAAGAACTTGTCGGAGACTTGATATCTCTCGACCCGGGCATGAGCTTGGAAAACCATTTTCAGCTCTTCGAACATCTCATATGCTCCGTGTCTCTTAAAACGTTTTTGGAGTCCCGGCTCTAAGCTGTAAAGCATGTCGCACTGAACGAGGGAGTAGTCATCGGTACATGCCTGCCAAGCGTTCATAACGTCTTGTTCTGCAGGGAGAACAGGTGCGTCACCCAGCGGTGCTTGTAGGACATAATCTTTCTTGGCAGGTATGAGGATGATCCTCAGGTTCCGGACCCAGTCCATGTAGTTGCTGCCATCGTCTTTCAGCTTGGTTTTCTCTAGGAACGCGTTGAAGTTGAGGACTACGTTGGCCATTTGATCTACAAGACATATTGTAAAACTTTTAGACTAAGTTCATGATAATTAAGTTCATCTAATCAAATTATTCAATGAACTCCCACTTAGATAGACATCCCTCTTCTAGTCATCTAAGTATAACATGATCCGAGTTAACTAGGTCGTGTCCGATCATCACGTGAGACGGACTAGTCAACGTCGGTGAACATCTTCATGTTGATCGTATCTTCTATACGACTCATGCCTGACCTTTTGGTCTTCTGTGTTCCGAGGCCATGTCTGTACATGCTAGGCTCGTCAAGTCAACCTAAGTGTTTGCATGTATAAATCTGTCTTACACCCGTTGTATGTGAACGTTGGAATCTATCACACCCGATCATCACGTGGTGCTTCGAAACAACGAACTGTCGCAACGGTGCACAGTTAGGGGGAACACATTCTTGAAATTATTATGAGGGATCATCTTATTTACTACCGCCGTTCTAAGTAAACAAGATGCAAAAACACGATAAACATCACATGCAATCAAATAATAATAGTGACATGATATGGACAATATCACATAGCTCCTTTGATCTCCATCTTGGGGCTCCATGATCATCTTGTCACCGGCATGACACCATGATCTCCATCATCGTGTCTCCATGAAGTTGCTCGCCAACTATTACTTCTACTACTATGGCTAACGCGTTTAGCAATAAAGTAAAGTAATTTACATGGCATTTCTCAATGACACGCATGTCATACAAAAATAAAGACAACTCCTATGGCTCATGCCGGTTGTCATACTCATCGACGTGCAAGTCGTGATTCCTATTACAATAGCATGAACATCTCATACATCACATATATATCATTCATCATTCATCACAACTTTGGCCATATCACATCGCAAAACACTTGCTGCAAAAACAAGTTAGACGTCCTCCAATTGTTGTTGCAAGTTTTACGTGGCTGAAATAGGGTTCTAGCAAGAACGTTTTCTTACCTACGTGAAAGCCACAACGTGATTTGTCAACTTCTATTTACCCTTCATAAGGACCCTTTTCATCGAATCCGCTCCAACTAAAGTGGGAGAGACAGACACCTGCCAGCCACCTTATGCAACTAGTGCATGTCAGTCGGTGGAACCGGTCTCACGTAAGCGTACGTGTAAGGTTGGTCCGGGCCGCTTCATCCCACAATACCGTTGAAGCAAGATAAGACTAGTAGCGGCAAGAAAGTTGACAACATCAACGCCCACAACAAATTGTGTTCTACTCGTGCATAGAGAACTACGCATAGACCTAGCTCATGATGCCACTGTTGGGGAACGTTGCAGAAAACAAAAATTTTCCTATGGTTTCACCAAGATACATCTATGAGTTCATCTAGCAACGACTGATCGGATGCATCTACATACCTTTGTAGATCGCGAGCGAAAGCGTTCACTAGAACGTGGATGATGGAGTCGTACTCGCCGTGATCCAAATCACCGATGACCAAGCGCCGAACGGACGGCACCTCCGCGTTCAACACACGTACGGAGCGGATGACGTCTCCTCCTTCTTGATCCAGCAAGGGGGAAGGAGAGGTTGATGAAGATCCAGCAGCACGACGGCGTGGTGGTGGATGCAGTTGTCACGTGCAGCAGGGCTTCGCCGAGCGTCTGCGCGAGAGGGAGAGGTGTAGCAGGGAAGAGGGGGCGCCAAGATGCAAGGGTCCGGCTGCCCCCTCCCTCTCCCCTTTATATAGGCCCCCTGGGGGGCGCCGACCCTTGGGAGATCCAATCTCCAAGGGGGGCGGCGGCCAAGGGGGTGGAGTGCCCCCCAAGGCAAGTGGGGCGCCCCCCCACCCTAGGGTTCCAACCCTAGGCGCAGGGGATGGGCCTAAGGGGGCGCACCAGCCCACTAAGAGCTGGTTCCCCCTCCCACTTGAGCCCATGGGGCGCTCCGGGATGGGTGGCCCCACCCGGTGGACCCCCGGGACCCATCCGGTGGTCCCGGTACAATACCGGTGACCCCCGAAACTTTCCTGATGGCTGAAACTGCACTTCCTATATATAATTCTTTACCTCCGGACCATTCCGGAACTCCTCGTGATGTCCGGGATCTCATCCGGGACTCCGAACAACTTTCGGATTACTGCATATACATATCTTTACAACCCTAGCGTCACCGAACCTTAAGTGTGTAGACCCTACGGGTTCGGGAGACATGTAGACATGACCGAGATTGCTCTCCGGTCAATAACCAACAGCGGGATCTGGATACCCATGTTGGCTCCCACATGCTCCTCGATGATCTCATCGGATGAACCACGATGTCGAGGATTCAAGCAACCCCGTATACAATTCCCTTTGTCAATCGGTATGTTACTTGCCCGAGATTCGATCGTCGGTATCCCAATACCTTGTTCAATCTCGTTACTGGCAAGTCACTTTACTCGTACCGTAATGCATGATCCCGTGACCAGACACTTGGTCACTTTGAGCTCATAATGACGATGCATTACCGAGTGGGCCCAGTGATACCTCTCCGTCATACGGAGTGACAAATCCCAGTCTTGATCCGTGTCAACCCAACAGACACTTTCGGAGATACCCGTAGTATACCTTTATAGTCACCCAGTTACGTTGTGACGTTTGGTACACCCAAAGCACTCCTACGGTATCCGGGAGTTACACGATCTCATGGTCTAAGGAAAGGATACTTGACACTGGAAAAACTCTAGCAAACGAACTATACGATCTTGTGCTATGTTTAGGATTGGGTCTTGTCCATCACATCATTCTCCTAATGATGTGATCTCGTTATCAATGACATCCAATGTCCATAGTCAGGAAACCATGACTATCTGTTGATCAACGAGCTAGTCAACTAGAGGCTCACTAGGGACATGTTGGTGTCTATTATTCACACATGTATTACGATTTCTGGATAACACAATTATAGCATGAATAAAAGACAATTATCATGTACAAGGAAATATAATAATAATGCTTTTATTATTGCCTCTAGGGCATATTTCCAACACAATCAGACCATAGGCTAGCTTTTAGGGTTTAGCCTCTCTGATCTCGTGGTAGATCTACTCTTGTACTACCCATATCATCAATATTAATCAAGCAGGACGTAGGGTTTTACCTCCATCAAGAGGGCCCGAACCTGGGTAAAACATTGTGTCCCCTGCCTCCTATTACCATCCGACCTAGACGCACAGTTCGGGACCCCCTACCCGAGATCCGCTGGTTTTGACACTGACACACACCCTCCATGACTATGGGAGGGTCTTGTCGTACGGTGGGATTGGACAGGCGCTGACCCCCACCGGCTACCGGCTACGGCTAGCTGGCCCGGGCATGACATCGTGACCAACCGGCCCGCTGCTGGGGAGACGGCTGGAGGGCCAGTCGGATTGTGGGGCCTTGGCTGCCCCAATGTTTTGAAAAAGCGCCTAGTACCCCCGAGCCTACCCGGGGTTCATCCCCCGACACCCATGGCAGCTTGATCGGAACGAAGAAGAAATCTCCTCAAGGAAAGAGAGAGAGACACGAGGGGATGGGTGGCTGTCATGGAGATAAGGATGGAGAGCGATGGAGCGAACGCTAGGCAGCCGTGCAATCGCACCCAATCTGCAACAGCGAGTCCAGTTGATGCCCAGCGCAGATCAACCGACTAAGGGGAAGTGGTTTCCTTAAGAAATGATCGACATCACACGGGCTCTCCGACGGGTGCGGGGTGCTGCCGCGCCTCCGCCCGCTAGTATTTGGATATGGCTACTGTTGTATCTACAAAGCTTAATGGATGTCATATGACACTGCTACCACTCACCGTCAAGTCTTACGCTATTCACAAAGCTCGTGAACCGATGTGACATATGTGGCAAGCAATCAAAATCTGAATAGAACGATGAATATGAAACAATAACGAGATTTAGAGAAAAATATCATGATAAGATGTGAATTCATATATGCATTTATCTCCATTAAATCCTCCAGTGAAATATACCACTAGCAATAAAAGTTCTATAGGTGCGGGCTCTCATCCAAAACAGAAGCAAAACATTTGAAGCTTCTCCTTAGCAACTTGTGAGCACTTGATTATTATCGAAGTACATTACAAGTGAAGTGCATTTCAATTATTGCAAGCTATTTGTTTCTACATATGCGAAATTTAACATGCATTGTGTTTATGGGGTTGTTTGGTTGGCTTCCACACAAAGCTGTCTGACTCAGGCACAGTTCTCAAGTTGAATTTTGGAGGCCAATGGTCAGGATTTCTGTATGAGGAAGCAGCTACCTATTAGAGCAACTCCAATGGGGCGACCCAAACAGACGCTGATTTTGTTCGCCTTTTATCCGTTTGGGTCGCCCATCCGCCTGTCCGCATCTGCTTTTTCGTTTGGATCGGCCGGTGCGCTCAACGGAAGCTAGACCCATTTTGAGCATATCCGCGTCGGCATTTAGTCAAACACCTGGTGGGCGAGCTCCCGCGCAACCTCACTCTACGCCCGTGAGCTCACCTCCGCCGCCTCGCCCGCGAGCTCCCGTCTGCGGCTCGTCGGGCCCGTCGCGCGCGCCCCACCCCCGCCTCGCAGCTCGCCGCACCCGCCCTGCAACTCGGTCACGCCCCCGCGGGGTCGCCTCCGCCGATGCCCGTGCTTTGGTCGCGCGCTCGCACCATCACATGCATGCAAGCAGCCGCCCCCCGCGTAGACATCACACGCAGAGCACGAGCAGCTTCATGTCAATAGGCTCCATGCACAGCTTGATGCCAGCATCCAATGATTGTCTGACTAGCATCCGACGAGTATCTAATCTGCATCCGACGAGCTTCCAACCAACAGCCTCGCCCCGCGCCCCGCCCCGCAGCTCCCACACCGCCGCACCCGTGCCCCGTCGCATGCGCCTCGCCGGCTTTGCAGCAGCTCTCGCCCCGGCCGCGCACCGCACGCCACCCATGATGCGTGCCCCTCCCCGTAGCTCCGGCTCCGTGCCACTCGTGCCTGATCTCCGCTCGCAGCAGCTCGCCGGGGCTGCAGTAGCTCTCGCCCCGGCAGCGCACCGCACGCCACCCGCGTTGTACGCCAGCAGTAGGTCGTCGAGAGCATGGGGTCGCGTGTGTTCTCACTGTGGAGGTGCGGCGCCTGCGCAGCGAGGTCGTCGAGAGCATCCGCTTGGCCCGGCGTTGCCCCGGCTCAGGTGCTTCTCCGGCGCTGCCCCCTTGCTCCCTGCTAGCTCGCGACGGAGGCCGAAGCGGACGGTGGTGGGGCACTGTGGGGTGGATGGGAGAAAGAGAAAAGGAGAAGAGAGACGGGGGTGGGATGGGTAGGTGGCTGATAGATGGGCCAGTGCTCACATGCAGCAGACAAAGGCGGACGAGGAGGCCACAGAAAGCGTTTGCTTTGTGTCCGCCGCGGACCCAAATGTGTCCCAAATTTGGAATAAAATTGGGTCTGAGCAGACACGAAACAGTCAGCAGGCGGACGCTGTGTCCATTTGGGTCGCCCCGTTGGGCCAACTTTTGTGTTCGGATGACCCAAACGGACAAAATGGGTCGCCCCATTAGAGTTGCTTTTAGGACTCCATCCGAACAACCCCTATATATATATGCAGTCAGGAAAAAATTTAAAGGGGGGCATGACAAGACAAGGACATTCTACTATAGTTAAAAAAAAGATGAAAGCAAACTACGGACTCTAAGATGCCTTTTGGGTATTATTTTTCTTAATAAAGAAGGAAAAACAACGGGCGGACGGACAGATCTCAGGGAGAAGAATCAAACGGCCCTCGACCGTCCGCCTCTCTTTAAATTTTGGAGTCCGCTCCCCTGCTCCCCTCCGTCGTCTCCACCGCCAAAACCCTAAACCCGACCCTCCTGCTCTGCCTCCCGCTCCAATCCGCTAAGGTTTTCGCGCGGCCGCGCCTTCGACTCCCCGAGCGACCACGATGAAGTTCTGGGGTAAGCCATGCTTCCGCTCGATGCGATTTGGTCTTCTTCTTTCTCGCGGTGGCCCGGGCCGGTTTCCAGAGCTTTTGCTTCGAATTTTGGGCGATCGCGCGCGTCGCCGGCCGTCGCGTCTCGTGCGGCGGGTGCGCGGTCTCGTCCTGACGCTGGCCGTGCGTTGTGCTGGGAGACGATATGTTTAGGCTCGGCTGGTTCGTTTGCGTGCGTGGGGCTTGATTGCTTGAGGTTGAGCATGTGACATGCTTCGTGGTCGTATTTTTTGCATGTCGCCTCGTAGGATGGATGATTTGTAGGGGAATAGTGGTGTTCCTTCTCGAGCTTGCACTGCTGGAAGCTACACAATTTATACTTCTGCACCTTGGTGGTTCATCACAGTTATTATTGTCACTGAACAGCAAGCTGTTTTGCAGTTCAATCAATATTGGTAACTGATGTTAGCGTTTGCTTTCTTTGGTCGTCAGTCCAAACATTATTTTTGCAGTGAGATGGCATTGCTGCTATGTAGATTTTTTATACAACTTTGTCTATTTGACTACCGAAAGAACTGCAGAAAATCTTTAATTATTTTGTGAATCAGCAAAATTTTCATGTATGACCATATAGTTTGCCAAGCATTATGTTGCAGTGAGATGGCATTGCTGCTATATTGATTTATTTTTCTAATACACCTTTGTCTATTTGAATACCAACAGTACTGCAGAACATCTTTATTTGGTGAAGCAGCAGTTTCCATTTATGATCATCTAGTTTGTGATACCCTTTTGTTGGGGCTACATTAACTATCGTTCTTATAATAGTAAAAAGACATCATTGGTGGGTTAAATTATAAGTGTTTATTGCCTTATGGGTTGCTATTTTGGTTCAGGTGTGGAAGTGAAGCCGGGACAGACAGTTTATTGCGACCCTGGTGAAGGGCGTGTTGTTCATCTCACACAGGTTTAGCCATGTCCCTCATTGCCTTTGTGTGTACTTCTCTTAAGCTTAACCAGTGGTCTCTCCTTAAGCTAACGGATTTACTTGCATGTTCTGATTACTGATTTCAGGTTGCCCTGGGTGAAACAGAGAAAGGAAGTGCCGGCATACTAGTATCTGCTAAAATTGGTGATCAGAAGGGGGCCATTGGAACTCTGTCGGCTGAAAATCACCCTCAGATTCCTTGTGATTTGATCTTTGAGAAACAGTTTGAGCTATCACACAGTTCAAAAACTGCCAGTGTGTTTGCATGTGGTTACAAGATTTTTGTGCCTATCTGCGAGTCTGATTCTAGCGAAGATGAAGTGGAAACTGTAAACAATCAAGTGACCAATCCTATTGTTGGTAAGCAGATTTTGTCTTTTGTTATTTTAATCTTGAAGGGCAATTGTGTTTCCTCATTACGCTGGCTGAACTAATAACTTTTGGGCCACATCTGTGCCTCTCTATGTTCCATCTTTAAGGCAATGTGGCAAAGCCTCCGACAACAAAGGGTGATAAAAAGGTTACAGATAACCTTGACAGTAGTGAGGATGATAGTGACTTTTCTTCTTCAGATTCAGATGATGTAAGTGTGTTCGCTGATGATAATGCAAGTGCGCTCACCCTCTTAATAGTTTGAAATATTGATGGCAATGAAACCTTTTTATCCAGTACGACGATGATGGGTACAGTAGCTTAGATACCGATTCTGAAGAAGATGGTACCAGTAGTGAAGAGATGGACAAAGACATTCCTAAGGTGTGGATCTGATAACTTTACAGTTCTCATTTGTTTCCATTTGCTTCAACAGCATCATCTGACTCTGTTGTGCACTACAGCCTGAGGATGGCAAGAAGGCGGTGGCCGAGAATGCCTTGAAGACACCTGCCTCTGACGACACCAGTAGCAAAGAGGGTTCAAGTGATGAGGAAAACAAAAACACTCCAGAGGTGTGGATCCAACGGTTCTCATTTGTTTCCATTTGCTTCAACAGCATCATCTGACCCTTGTGCACTACAGCCCGAGGATGGCGAGAAGATGGTGGCCGCCGAGACTGCCTTGGAGACACCTGGCTCAGACGATACCAGTAACAAGGAGGATACAAGTGATCAGGAAGACAAAAACACTCCTAAGGTGTGGATCCAACGGTTCTCATTTGTTTCCATTTGCTTCAACAGCATCATCTGACCCTTGTGCACTACAGCCCGAGGATGGCGAGAAGACGGTGGCCACCGGGACTGCCTTGAAGACACCTGGCTCTGACGATACCAGTAACAAGGAGGATACAAGTGATCAGGAAGACAAAAACACTCCTAAGGTGTGGATCCAACGGTTCTCATTTGTTTCCATTTGCTTCAACAGCATCATCTGACCCTTGTGCACTACAGCCCGAGGATGGCGAGAAGATGGTGGCCGCCGAGACTGCCTTGGAGACACCTGGCTCAGACGATACCAGTAACAAGGAGGATACAAGTGATCAGGAAGACAAAAACACTCCTAAGGTGTGGATCCAACGGTTCTCATTTGTTTCCATTTGCTTCAACAGCATCATCTGACCCTTGTGCACTACAGCCCGAGGATGGCGAGAAGACGGTGGCCACCGGGACTGCCTTGAAGACACCTGGCTCTGACGATACCAGTAACAAGGAGGATACAAGTGATCAGGAAGACAAAAACACTCCTAAGGTGTGGATCCAACGGTTCTCATTTGTTTCCATTTGCTTCAACAGCATCATCTGACCCTTGTGCACTACAGCCCGAGGATGGCGAGAAGACGGTGGCCACCGAGACTGCCTTGAAGACACCTGGCTCTGACGATACCAGTAACAAGGAGAATACAAGTGATCAGGAAGACAAAAACACTCCTAAGGTATGGGTCCAACAGTTCTCATTATTTCGGTTTGCTTCAACAGTCTCATCTGACTCTTGTGCACTGCAGCCTGAGGTTGGCACGAAGAGGGCGGCCGAAACCGCCTTGGAGACGCCTGCTCCTGACAAGAAGGCAAAGATTGAAACACCATCTGGCCAGGACACAGGTGCGTCGATACTTACCGTGGACCCTTGTCAACCTTCATACCGGGTGCCGTCGTAAGAACAGTTTTTATAACTAACTATAAAACCCCATTTGCTTCAGATGACAGGAAGACTGTCCATGTGGCAACTCCCCATCCAGCAAAGCAGGCCGACAAGGCGCCCGGGAACAGCAAGCCAAATCTCAAGTCCAAATATGTCGGCGGCGCCCACGCCTGCAAGTCGTGCAGCAGGTATGCAGACAGCCTGACAAACTTTGTGTTCTGGTGTGCAAGCTTGACATCTAACGCGTGTGCTCTCGTCGATTCTTTCAGGACATTCGGCAGTGCTTCGGCGCTCCAGTCCCATGAGAAGGCGAAGCACGCTTGAGCTGCTGCTGGTGGTAACATGTTGCTGCTGATGATGCTGATGCTCCGTCTCCAACTTATATACTCTTGTCAGCCTTAGATTAGTCTTAGATAGTACGTATTGCATATGGTGTTGGTTCTTACATGCCCAGTTTTGTGCCGTTCATATTTTTGGCGAATCTGATAGCTACTGAGATGTCGGTTAATATTCGGGAAAGATATTAGTTGGGAGGTGATATACGGTAAACCTGTAACTTGGAAAGCCATGTTTTGACGTTGTATACCGTGTGGAAGCTCTATATATTCTGCAGTTCCTTTTTGCCTAGTCTGCTCTGCTCGTAACTTAATTTCTCACTTTCCCTAGTGGATTGGGTGAAGTTCTCTCAAACAGACACTACTGCGGCTGATATGCCATTGTCAAAAGGAGTTCACTCGTGAAACATCTGCCGGCTGAATCAAACAAACTTGTATGCCTGAGAACACTAGTGTTTTTTTTATGCCGCAGAATCGCTGGCAACCAAACCTGAAACAAAGTCCGGCGATGCAGTTGCATCTAGCCTCACAATATAGGACCAAGTTCTGACTGTCAGAATCTCAAGAGTTGAGGGCCTGCACCAGGAGAGGGCTTCATACTCCAGCGTGACCCGATGAACCCCAGAACTGGCCGCCCCATCAATCGCAACAAAACATGTCATGGCGTCCGCTTACAGAGCACACTTAACATGCAAGCAAACCCCTACCTGACGCTGAGCTTCAGGGTTTAGCGTGTGAAAATTGTCTCGACGAAAGATATCGTCCGATTATCCTTCTATTGATTCTTTTCCGATCGGCAGCAGCTGAAGGTTGGTTCAGCAGGATCAGCTGTGCATCCTCCAGGTTCATTTGCCTCCATACATGTCTGCGCAGTATTCATGAGCGTCGGCAAGCCGCGATAGAAAAATCCAGACCTCCAGAGCTTGCCCCATTTCTGGAAGACACCTCAGCGTTCCCTGAAGTACTTGCGTCTCCGTGCCATGTGATCTTCCATGCCGCTACGAAGGGGAATGGACAAAATGTGTTGTGCATCCGATAGCCCAAAAAGGTCATCAATCTGCTCAAAGTCCCTTCGCTCCGCTACCAGGTCCCCCCCCCCCCCCCCCCTGTTCTTTGACAGCACCTGAGGTGTTTACTCTGTATAATGTTTCTTTTGCAGACCCTGCTAGTGTGGGTCAACTTACAAGCATGATGAATCGCCAAAAAACCAATGTTTTAAATAGCGGGCTATGGAAAATAGCGGCGAGCCTCCAAATCAGCTATAACGGAGCTATAGCGGGCTATTTGTGAAGGCGACCATTTAGCGGGGCTATAGCTGGCTATTTAAAACTATGCAAAAAACACATACTGCACAAAAGAATGTTTATCAATAAGACAGATAGTACCAAACCATAATAATTAACCACATGATTCCAGGATCCCGGCACAATCAACAGCATTTCGTAGCATAGCACAGCACACCAACACCGGTCTAAAACGGTGTCAAGGAGAGAGAACATCCTGATCGTGCGTGGGGAGCGATATACCCAAAAGAAGCGACCCTCTTTACACATCATCTCTGCCTCGGATACCCAAATTCAGCTCACCAGCATCCCCGCTAAGCTAACACCTCACTCGGGCTTGTCCACGGTACATCTCAGGCCACCTTACTTGGCGTCGCCATGCTTCGCCCTGGAATGATCTCCAAGGCCCTTCAAGGAGCTGAAAGTCCTGAAGAAGGAAAGTGTGTCAGCGAGGATACAGCAGCATTTGCTCCAGACGGGATCAGATTCAAAGAGAAGGAACAAGATCTTGCCTGTTGCATGAGTTGCAGACGTGGCCAGCGGATTGCTTAGACTTGTCGTCGTTGTTTTCAGGCGTCTTCCTTGCATGTTTTGCTGCTGGATGAGGGGTCGCGACGTGGACGTGGTCACCTGACTTACGAGCCTGTTTTGCTGCTGGATGAGGGGTCGCGACGTGGACATGGTCACCTGACTTATGAGCCTGTTTTGCTGCCGGATGAGGGGTCGCGACGTGGACATGGTCACCTGACTTATGAGCCTGTTTTGCTGCCGGATGAGGGGTCGCGACGTGGACATGGTCACCTGACTTACGAGCCTGTTTTGCTGCCGGATGAGGGGTCGCAACGCGGACATGGTCACCTGACTTACCAGCTTGTTTTGCTGCCGGATGAGGGGTCGCAACGTGGACATGGTCACCTGACTTACGGGCCTGTTTTGCTGCTGGATGAGGGGTCGCAACATGGACATAGCCTGCACACAAGTTATTCATCAAGCAGTGAGATTCCTGTGCCTTTAAAAGAACAATGCAAGTTCAGCAGATTAAATAAATACTCCCTCCGTCCCAAAATAAGTGTCTCAACTTTGTACAAAGTTGTACTAAGCTTGAGACAGTTATTTTGGGACGGAGGGAATATAAAATAAAGATCACTTCACACCAGTTTTGTTGCCCGTAGTTGGTGTTGCTATCTTTGCCCTCTTCCCCTGGGGTGTATTCAGAGGTGTTTCCATTGGATTATAATCGTCCTTTGTTCTCTAAACATGTCAAAACAGAAAGAGTTTCAGGATTTGACGAAATGATAAGGCATCAAAATAACAGGTCTCTTTGAGCAATCTCGCACCTTTCGAGGATAATCCACATCTTGATCAGAACTCTCATTATCAAGGCCATCACTGGAATTCTGCATACCAGTCTTATCCTGCAAACGTATTCAGCATCAGGGGACTTTAGTTTTCACACCTACCAAATCCATGTCAGGTTTCACAACCAACAAAGTATCAACTCCCTAGGCCACTGATTGGGCTGCTACAACCACTATTCGTGGATCTGTCATCCAACTAGAATTGAATGTGGTAGGTTGCATAAAAGTAAGTATTGTGTGCACACATGGAAACACTGATCATATACTTGAAAAAAAGCTGTCAAAATGAATGCATAGTCCATGTTAACTATTTTCAGTTACATGTTAGAATGTTCACTGTACTTATTTACCAACATTCTCCCTGCACAATCCAGAACAACAAGAGCAAGAAAATAAATCATACAGGAAACAACAGTTCCATCATAACCCACGGCTGATTATTCTTAGCAAAGATACAAACCTTATCATCTCCCTTTTGCTTTCCAGGACTATTTGTTTCCTCAACTTTAGCCTTTGGTATAGAGGATGGAGCATCAGCAGGCCTTGGTGCAATAAGAAGATTATTGGCACCATGTGTAGCTTCATTGTTTTTGTAACCTGAAAGTAAATAATGTCAAACATGCCAAGGGTCAATGCGGCATGTTTTCATTCTATAACTCTTAAACAACAACTGTTATGCATAGGAAAAGAATATACCGTCTGTATTGATGTCTAGTGGAATAGCCAATGGAACCTCCTCATCAGAATCAGCACCTGAAACATCAGATATACGGGCGTTATGCCATGTTATCAACTGTACAAAGAAAACATCATAGATGCCCAATACTAAAATGAAAAACAATATTTACCTTGTTTAGTACATGAGTGAAATGTGACTACAGACAGGAAAACAGTTAAAGAACACAAATGTATATTCAAGCTACTTAGCAAACATTGAAGAAAGAAATGTGGAAGGATATCTTTTGATAATATCAAATTTGTAGCCCATAAAGCTGATGTTGCTGGTCATTGAGGAGTGGAACAGCTCAAACTCCTCTTTGAACACCAGATCAGCTAAAACATGAGGATGATTATCAACTGAAAGTGTGCCAAGCATAATCCTTGTATCGTCAATTTTGACAAAAACTTGCACATCCTCTTCTGCCTTGCCAGGCTCCAATGCTATCTGTAGTAAACGAGAAAAGCAAATACCTGAAGAGTAAGCAAACTTGATCCGCCTACAAATAAGCTAGAAGAGCACTTATAAATGAAGCGTGTAAAACACACCGTCGAAATGTGATAATGTGAATCTCCTGGGTCACACTTCACTGTCTCTCCAGGTTTGACGACAACTCCTAAAATGTTATCATTCATGCAGACTAGCCATTAGTCATTTAACAAATATATGGAAATTAGCAAACACAAATATCTGTTGCTTCCTGAAGCTCCCCAGAGAAATATGCACCGCACATTATTACGGCAAACAGAATGGGGATATTTCTTCACACAGAACAGAAACAATGCATTGGCGGCGCTACACGAACAATTACCATAGCATGCTCATCTTCAGAAGAAATGCAGGTCACAGCACAACATATACCGAAGCTGACAACACATTACTATGTAGGTTATGACTACTGAAAGTACTACCATCCAACCAGATATCCATGAGACTATTGTTCAGACAAACCAAACCCAGACCAAGGAACAACAAGCAGGAAACCACAATGCTCCATCGAGATCAAGACAGAGTAGCCACAGCAATCTCCCTAGACCAACACACGGTATGCACTCGTGAGCCAACGGAATAAGGGACATGCGAAACATGGACTGTAGGGTCCCTGACGGACATGAATGCGCTACTTTAAACAAACAGGGATCGGTCAGAAACGAGGAACCCTAGGCAGGAACAGGCCGCGTAGATCCCCCAAGCGGTGGACGGAACCCGCCACCGCCGGAATTACCCCCCGCCGATCAGATGCGGCGAAATGCACGAGCGGCACGGGGGCACCGGAATTGGACAGCGCGAGCAGATCGGGGGCGAAATCGGGGGGTTCGGGAGGAGGATACGCACCCCAGAAGCGGTGGTTCTCCGTCATCTTCCCGGGCGAGGGAGGCCGGCTGCTTCCGCCGCGCCTTCCCCGTGATTTCCCTAGGGTTCTGGCGGAGACGGTGGCCGCGCCGCGGAGGGGAGCGGGGGAGGGGAAGCGGGGCGAGGGGTGTGGTGCTTCCTCGGGTTTATGGAATGGAACGGCCGAGGGTTTGGTTGGTTTCGCCCCCGCGGCCCGTCGTGTTCGCGGCCTATGACAGTGGGTCCAGGCGTGTTTTCTCCATCTCTTTTTTTTTTTAGTTTCGATCGCCTTGGCCGAGTTTTTCCAACCTATTCTTTTTTCAGGGGAGTTTTTCCAACCTATTCGTCGATTATTTATTAGGAAAATATTTACAGTGAACTTCCATCTCGGATTTTCTCGCCGACTCATTTCAAGCAGTTTGCTATGTCACGTTAAAGGTGTACCATTAGGGTATCTTCAACGTTGACCCACAAATAAAGACGATATTTGTTCGAAAGTCAGTTTGGGACGGTATCCGGATACTAATACAGGAGCCGGCCATCTAACCCTATCCGCATCCATTTTGAAACAATTTTGAACAAGCCGGACGGTACGTGCTAATAAGCACGAAATGAGAACCTTCCGCCATCCTAAATAGTCATGTCTTTCACTTTCCGCGCTGATATGCTAGTACTAAATCACTTGAAGAAAATAAAAAGTATTCCTGAAAAAATGAAACAAGTGCTTCCGCCAAACATGATGTGAGATGTGAATGGCGGAAAGTGATGTCACACGTGTTTGGCGTTACTTGACCTACCCTCATGTTTGCCTTCATCTTTCGCCAAACAAATAAAATTAGCAACGGCTTTCCACCATTCAGACTGTGAGAGAGTCATGTGGTGCCCTTTGGTTGGGCAGACGGATGAGCGGACTACCGTAAAGCCCCTCCCCCTCTCTCCCACGTTTTGGTTCCACTTTGTTGGAAAAACATGGTTCGTATCACTTGGTGGATCAATACAAGCCCGTGTTAGATGGCTTCCGGTGTCTGGACCGCGTGGTTCGAACATATGCAGGAGGTTTAGGGTCAGCGTTGGAGATGTCCTTAGTGTTGGGGAACGCAGTAATTTCAAAATTTTCCTACGCACACGCAAGATCATGGTGATGCACAGCAACGAGAGGGGAGAGTGTTGCCTACGTACCAACGCAGACCGACTGCGGAAGCGATCACACAACGTAGATGAAGTAGTCGTACGTCTTCTTCCCGATCCGACCGATCCAAGCACCGTTACTCCGGCACCTCCGAGTTCTTAGCACACGTTCAGCTCGATGACGTTCCTCGGGCTCCGATCCAGCAAAGCGTCGAGGAAGAGTTCCGTCAGCACGACGGCGTGGTGACGATCTTGATGTACTACCGACGCAGGGCTTCGCCTAAGCACTGTAACGGTATGATCGAGGTGGAATTTGGTGGCAGGGGGCACCGCACACGGTTAAGGAGCGATTAACTTGTGTGTCTTGGGGTGCCCCCTGCCCCCGTATATAAAGGCCAGGGGCAGGGGGTTCGGCCGGCCAGGTGGGAGGCGCAGGGAGGAGTCCTACTCCCACCGGGAGTAGGACTCCTTCCCCCCAATCCTATTCCAACTAGGATTCTTGGGGAAGAAGGAGAAAGAGGGGGCCGGCCCACCTCTCCTAGTCCTATTAGGACTTGGGAAAGGTGGGGGGCGCCGGCCAGGTGTGGGCTGCCTCTTCTCTCTTTTCCACTAAGGCCCAATAGGCCCATTTACCTCCCGGGGGGTTCCGGTAACCCTCCCGGTAATCCGGAAAAATCCCGATTTCACCCGGAACGCTTCCGGTGCCCAAACATAGGCTTCCAATATATCAATCTTTACGTCTCGACCATTTCGAGACTCCTCGTCATGTCCGTGATCTCATCCGGGACTCCGAACAACCTTCGGTACATCAAAATGCATAAACTCATAATAACTGTCATCGTAACGTTAAGCGTGCGGACCCTACGGTTCGAGAACAATGTAGACATGACCGAGACATGTCTCCGGTCAATAACCAATAGCGGGACCTGGATGCCCATATTGGCTCCTACATATTCTACGAAGATCTTTATCGGTCAGACCGCATAACAACATACGTTGTTCCCTTTGTCATCAGTATGTTACTTGCCCGAGATTCGATCGTCGGTATCCAATACCTAGTTCAATCTCGTTACAGGCAAGTCTCTTTACTCGTTCCGTAATACATCATCTCATAACTAACATCTTAGTTATTATGCTTGCAAGGCTTATGTGATGTGTATTACCGAGAGGGCCCAGAGATACCTCTCTGACAATCAGAGTGACAAAACCTAATCTCGAAATACGCCAACCCAACATCTACCATTGGAGACACCTGTAGTACTCCTTTATAATCACCCAGTTATGTTGTGACGTTTGGTAGTACCCAAAGTGTTCCTCCGGTAAACGGGAGTTGCATAATCTCATAGTTATAGGAACATGTATAAGTCATGAAGAAAGCAATAGCAACATACTAAACGATCGGGTGCTAAGCTAATGGAATGGGTCATGTCAATCAGATCATTCAACTAATGATGTGACCTCGTTAATCAAATAACAACTCTTTGTTCATGGTTAGGAAACATAACCATCTTTGATTAATGAGCTAGTCTAGTAGAGGCATACTAGTGACACTCTGTTGGTCTATGTATTCACACATGTATTATGTTTCCGGTTAATACAATTCTAGCATGAATAATAAACATTTATCATGATATAAGGAAATAAATAATAACTTTATTATTGCCTCTAGGGCATATTTCCTTCAGTCTCCCACTTGCACTAGAGTCAATAATCTAGATTACACAGTAATGATTCTTACACCCATGGAGTCTTGGTGCTGATCATGTTTTGCTCGTGGAAGAGGCTTAGTCAACGGGTCTGCAACATTCAGATCCGTATATATCTTGCAAATCTCTATGTCTCCCACCTGGACTAAATCCCGGATGGAGTTGAAGCGTCTCTTGATGTGTTTGGTTCTTTTGTGAAATCTGGATTCCTTTGCCAAGGCAATTGCACCAGTATTGTCACAGAAGATTTTCATTGGACCCGATGCACTAGGTATGACACCTAGATCGGATATGAACTCCTTCATCCAGACTCCTTCGTTCGCTGCTTCCGAAGCAGCTATGTACTCCGCTTCACATGTAGATCCCGCTACGACGCTTTGTTTAGAACTGCACCAACTGACAGCTCCACCGTTTAAAGTAAACACGTATCCGGTTTGCGATTTAGAATCGTCCGGATCAGTGTCAAAGCTTGCATCAACGTAACCTCTTACGGTGAGCTCTTTGTCACCTCCATATACGAGAAACATATCCTTAGTCCTTTTCAGGTATTTCAGGATATTCTTGACCGCTGTCCAGTGATCCACCCCTGGATTACTTTGGTACCTCCCTGCTAAACTTATAGCAAGGCACACATCAGGTCTGGTACACAGCATTGCATACATGATAGAGCCTATGGCTGAAGCATAGGGAACATCTTTCATTTTCTCTCTATCTTCTGCAGTGGTCGGGCATTGAGTCTGACTCAACTTCACACCTTGCAATACAGGCAAGAACCCTTTCTTTGCTTGATCCATTTTGAACTTCTTCAAAATCTTGTCAAGGTATGTGCTTTGTGAAAGTCCAATTAAGCGTTTTGATCTATCTCTATAGATCTTTATGCCTAATATGTAAGCAGCTTCCCCGAGGTCTTTCATCGAAAAACTTTTATTCAAGTATCCCTTTATGCTATCCAGAAATTCTATATCATTTCCGATGAGTAATATGTCATCCACATATAATATCAGAAATGCTACAGAGCTCCCACTCACTTTCTTGTAAATACAGGCTTCTCCAAAATTCTGTATAAACCCGAATGCTTTGATCACACTATCAAAGCGTTTATTCCAACTCCGAGATGCTTGCACCAGTCCATAGATGGATCGCTGGAGTTTGCACACTTTGTTAGCTCCCTTTGGATCGACAAAACCTTCTGGTTGCATCATATACAACTCTTCTTCCAGAAATCCATTCAGGAATGCAGTTTTTACATCCATTTGCCAAATTTCATAATCATAAAATGCGGCAATTGCTAACATAATTCTGACAGACTTAAGCATCGCTACGGGTGAGAAAGTCTCATCGTAGTCAACTCCTTGAACTTGTCGAAAACCTTTTGCGACAAGTCGAGCTTTGTAGACAGTAACATTACCATCAGCGTCAGTCTTTTTCTTAAAGATCCATTTATTCTCAATTGCTTGCCGATCATCGGGCAAGTCAACCAAAGTCCATACTTTGTTCTCATACATGGATCCCATCTCAGATTTCATGGCTTCAAGCCACTTTGCGGAATCTGGGCTCACCATCGCTTCTTCATAGTTCGTAGGTTCATCATGATCTAGTAGCATGACTTCCAGAACAGGATTACCGTACCATTCTGGTGCGGATCTTACTCTGGTTGATCTACGAGGTACAGTAGTATCTTGATCTAAAGTTTCATGATCATCATCATTAACTTCCTCTCTTATTGGTGTAGGTCTCACAGAAACAGTTTTCTGTGATGTACTATTTCCCAATAACGGAGTAGGTACTGTTACCTCGTCAAGTTCTACTTTCCTCCCACTCACTTCTTTCGAGAGAAACTTCTTCTCAAGAAAGTTTCCGAATTTAGCAACAAAAGTTTTGCCTTCGGATCTGTGATAGAAGGTGTATCCAATAGTTTCCTTTGGATATCCTATGAAGACACACTTCTCCGATTTGGGTTCGAGCTTATCAGGTTGAAGCTTTTTCACATAAGCATCGCAGCCCCAAATTTTAAGAAACGACAACTTTGGTTTCTTGCCAAACCATAGTTCATAAGGCGTCGTCTCAACGGATTTAGATGGTGCCCTATTTAACGTGAATGCGGCCGTCTCTAAAGCATAACCCCAAAATGATAGCGGTAAATCAGTAAGAGACATCATAGATCGCACCATATCTAGTAAAGTACGATTGCGACGTTCGGACACACCATTACGTTGTGGTGTTCCTGGTGGCGTGAGTTGCGAAACTATTCCACAATTTTTCAAATGTACACCAAACTCGTAACTCAAATATTCTCCTCCACGATCAGATCGTAGAAACTTTATTTTCTTGTTACGATGATTTTCAACTTCACTCTGAAATTCCTTGAACTTTTCAAATGTTTCAGACTTATGTTTCATTAAGTAGATATACCCATATCTGCTTAAATCATCTGTGAAGGTGAGAAAATAACGATATCCGCCACGAGCCTCAATATTCATCGGACCACATACATCGGTATGTATGATTTCCAATAAATCTGTTGCTCTCTCCATAGTACCGGAGAACGGTGTTTCAGTCATCTTGCCCATGAGGCACGGTTCGCAAGTACCAAGTGATTCATAATCAAGCGGTTCCAAAAGCCCATCAGTATGGAGTTTCTTCATGCGCTTTACACCGATATGACCTAAACGGCAGTGCCACAAATAAGTTGCACTATCATTATCAACTCTGCATCTTTTGGCTTCAACATTATGAATATGTGTATTACTACTATCGAGATTCAATAAGAATAGACCACTTTTCAAGGGTGCATGACCATAAAAGATATTACTCATATAAATAGAACAACTATTATTCTCTGATTTAAATGAATAACCGTCTCGCATCAAACAAGATCCAGATATAATGTTCATGCTTAACGCTGGCACCAAATAACAATTATTTAGGTCTAATATTAATCCCGAAGGTAGATGTAGAGGTAGCGTGCCGACCGCGATCACACCGACTTTGGAACCGTTTCCCACGCGCATCGTCACCTCGTCCTTTGCCAGTGTCCGCTTATTCTGTAGTCCCTGTTTCGAGTTGCAAATATTAGCAACAGAACCAGTATCAAATACCCAGGTGCTACTGCGAGCATTAGTAAGGTACACATCAATAACATGTATATCACATATACCTTTGTTCACCTTGCCATCCTTCTTATCCGCCAAATACTTGGGGCAGTTCCGCTTCCAGTGACCAGTCTGCTTGCAGTAGAAGCACTCAGTTTCAGGCTTAGGTCCAGACTTGGGTTTCTTCTCTTGAGCAGCAACTTGCTTGCCGTTCTTCTTGAAGTTCCCTTTCTTCTTCCCTTTGCCCTTTTTCTTGAAACTAGTGGTTTTGTTAACCATCAACACTTGATGCTCCTTCTTGATTTCTACCTCCGCAGCTTTCAGCATAGCGAAGAGCTCGGGAATAGTCTTGTTCATCCCTTGCATATTATAGTTCATCACAAAGCTCTTGTAGCTTGGTGGCAGTGATTGGAGAATTCTGTCAATGACGCAATCATCTGGAAGTGTAACTCCCAATTGAATCAAGTGATTATTATACCCAGACATTTTGAGTATATGCTCACTGACAGAACTGTTCTCCTCCATCTTGCAGCTATAGAACTTATTGGAGACTTCATATCTCTCAATCCGGGCATTTGCTTGAAATATTAACTTCAACTCCTGGAACATCTCATATGCTCCATGACGTTCAAAACGTCGTTGAAGTCCCGGTTCTAAGCCGTAAAGCATGGCACACTGAACTATTGAGTAGTCATCAGCTTTGCTCTGCCAGACGTTCATAACTTCTGGTGTTGCTCTTGCAGCAGGCCTGGCACTTAGCGGTGCTTCCAGGACGTAATTCTTCTGTGCAGCAATGAGGATAATCCTCAGGTTACGGACCCAGTCCGTGTAATTGCTACCATCATCTTTCAACTTAGCTTTCTCAAGGAACGCATTAAAATTCAACGGAACAACAGCACGAGCCATCTATCTACAATCAACATAAACAAGCAAGATACTATCAGGTACTAAGTTCATGATAATTTTTTAAGTTCAGTTAATTTACTTAAGAACTCCCACTTAGATAGACATCCCTCTAATCCTCTAAGTGATTACGTGATCCAAATCAACCAAACCATAACCGATCATCACGTGAGATGGAGTAGTTTTCAATGGTGAACATCAATATGTTGATCATATCTACTATATGATTCACGCTCGACCTTTCGGTCTCCGTGTTCCGAGGCCATATCTGTATATGCTTGGCTCGTCAAGTATAACCTGAGTATTCCGCGTGTGCAACTGTTTTGCACCCGTTGTATTTGAATGTAGAGCCTATCACACCCGATCATCACGTGGTGTCTCAGCACGAAGAACTTTTGCAACGGTGCATACTCAGGGAGAACACTCCTTGATAATTTAGTGAGAGATCATCTTATAATGCTACCGTCAATCAAAGCAAGATAAGATGCATAAAAGGATAAACATCACATGCAATCAATATAAGTGATATGATATGGCCATCATCATCTTGTGCTTTGTGATCTCCATCTCCGAAGCATCGTCATGATCACCATCGTCACCGGTGCGACACCTTGATCTCCATCGTAGCATCGTTGTCGTCTCGCCAATCTTATGCTTCCACGACTATCACTACCGCTTAGTAATAAAATAAAGCATTACATCGCGATTGCATTGCATACAATAAAGCGACAACCATATGGCTCCTGCCAGTTGCCGATAACTCGGTTACAAAACATGATCATCTCATACAATAAAATCAGCATCATGCCTTGACCATATCACATCACAACATGCCCTGCAAAAACAAGTTAGACGTCCTCTACTTTGTTGTTTGCAAGTTTTACGTGGCTGCTACGGGCTTAAGTAAGAACTCATCTCACCTACGCATCAAAACCACAACGATAGTTCGTCAAATAGACTCCGTTTTAACCTTCTCAAGGACCGGGCGTAGTCACACTTGGTTCAACTAAAGTTGGAGAGACAGTCTTCCGCTAGCCATCTGTGTGCGTAGCACGTCGAGGGAACCGGTCTCGCGTAAGAGTACGCGTAAGGTTGGTCCGGATCGTCTCGTCCAACAATACCGCCGAACCAAAGTATGACATGCTGGTAGGCAGTATGACTTGTATCGCCCACAACTCACTTGTGTTCTACTCGTGCATATAACATCAAACCATAAAACCTAGGCTCGGATGCCACTGTTGGGGAACGCAGTAATTTCAAAATTTTCCTACGCACACGCAAGATCATGGTGATGCACAGCAACGAGAGGGGAGAGTGTTGTCTACGTACCAACGCAGACCGACTGCGGAAGCGATCACACAACGTAGATGAAGTAGTCGTACGTCTTCTTCCTGATCCGACCGATCCAAGCACCGTTACTCCGGCACCTCCGAGTTCTTAGCACACGTTCAGCTCGATGACGTTCCTCGGGCTCCGATCCAGCAAAGCGTCGAGGAAGAGTTCCGTCAGCACGACGGCGTGGTGACGATCTTGATGTACTACCGACGCAGGGCTTCGCCTAAGCACTGTAACGGTATGATCGAGGTGGAATTTGGTGGCAGGGGGCACCGCACACGGTTAAGGAGCGATTAACTTGTGTGTCTTGGGGTGCCCCCTGCCCCCGTATATAAAGGCCAGGGGTAGGGGGTTCGGCCGGCCAGGTGGGAGGCGCAGGGAGGAGTCCTACTCCCACCGGGAGTAGGACTCCTTCCCCCCAATCCTATTCCAACTAGGATTCTTGGGGAAGAAGGAGAAAGAGGGGGCCGGCCCACCTCTCCTAGTCCTATTAGGACTTGGGAAAGGTGGGGGGCGCCGGCCAGGTGTGGGCTGCCTCTTCTCTCTTTTCCACTAAGGCCCAATAGGCCCATTTACCTCCCGGGGGGTTCCGGTAACCCTCCCGGTAATCCGGAAAAATCCCGATTTCACCCGGAACGCTTCCGGTGCCCAAACATAGGCTTCCAATATATCAATCTTTACGTCTCGACCATTTCGAGACTCCTCGTCATGTCCGTGATCTCATCCGGGACTCCGAACAACCTTCGGTACATCAAAATGCATAAACTCATAATAACTGTCATCGTAACGTTAAGCGTGCGGACCCTACGGTTCGAGAACAATGTAGACATGACCGAGACATGTCTCCGGTCAATAACCAATAGCGGGACCTGGATGCCCATATTGGCTCCTACATATTCTACGAAGATCTTTATCGGTCAGACCGCATAACAACATACGTTGTTCCCTTTGTCATCGGTATGTTACTTGCCCGAGATTCGATCGTCGGTATCCAATACCTAGTTCAATCTCGTTACAGGCAAGTCTCTTTACTCGTTCCGTAATACATCATCTCATAACTAACATCTTAGTTATTATGCTTGCAAGGCTTATGTGATGTGTATTACCGAGAGGGCCCAGAGATACCTCTCTGACAATCAGAGTGACAAAACCTAATCTCGAAATACGCCAACCCAACACCTACCATTGGAGACACCTGTAGTACTCCTTTATAATCACCCAGTTACGTTGTGACGTTTGGTAGTACCCAAAGTGTTCCTCCGGTAAACGGGAGTTGCATAATCTCATAGTTATAGGAACATGTATAAGTCATGAAGAAAGCAATAGCAACATACTAAACGATCGGGTGCTAAGCTAATGGAATGGGTCATGTCAATCAGATCATTCAACTAATGATGTGACCTCGTTAATCAAATAACAACTCTTTGTTCATGGTTAGGAAACATAACCATCTTTGATTAATGAGCTAGTCTAGTAGAGGCATACTAGTGACACTCTGTTGGTCTATCTATTCACACATGTATTATGTTTCCGGTTAATACAATTCTAGCATGAATAATAAACATTTATCATGATATAAGGAAATAAATAATAACTTTATTATTGCCTCTAGGGCATATTTCCTTCACTTAGTGACATCAATACATCACTATTCCTTTAGTTTTCCTTCCCCTAACCATAAGCGGGTAGGCTAAACTCTATCATTCAGACGTTCCCGCGCGAGTTTGTGGATTCGCCTCTCCTCTGTCTGCCTCCAGCAGCCGGTGGCCGGGAGGGGAATCCCGGTGCCTCCGATCAGGTTAGTAGCTTAGGATACAAATTTTAGTCCTCGCGAGTGCGCCGCTCGGGTAAATGACGATTCTTCTTCTTCGAGTTTGTCTTCCAGGCTCCGGTCCTCCTCGAGTTCGTCCATCTGGACGTAGTTGATGGAGCTCGATGTAGATTCATGTCGTCTTCTTGAGGCGGTTAGGTTAGGGTTTCTCGTCATGTGGCACTAGTCCATAGGGGCACGTGCACAGAGACTTCTCGACTGTCATAGATAAGGTCAAACCGGCTTCGGTAAGGGAGCGACAATAATGGTCGTTGAGTGGTCTCAGAATTTTGATGTAACTTCTATTATGTTTGAGATGATTTGTACTTCCGTGATTTAATCCTTTTCGCAAAAAGGGAAGATGTACCATCAGACCAACAAGATAACTTTTCACTAGTTCACACAACTCCACACCCCCCCCCCCTCCACCCCTCCACTCACCAATGGGTCACACCGCCTCCTTCCCATCCTATCTTGTTTTATATATGGATGGATATGGATATGGATGATATCTTCTTGAGCAGCAAAGAGCATGCTATTGTCACCAAAGAGAGACCTTCTATATGGTACCTCTCGTTGTGCTGGTCTTGAGAAGCCTATCCTTGTTGGACCTCGTCATTGGCATGGAGGGGACTCTCCTTAAGAAAGTACTGTTTTTGACTCGAGAAATGTTGATTGGTGGCCGGGGAAAGGTGTTGGTAAATGTAGTAGAAAACAACAAAAAAATCATGGCTACTCACACCCATGATCAATATGAAGATGCATAATAGGTTGGGATCACGATCGTTACCATCACCGAGTTGCACCGAAAGAAGAACGTGTCGGTGTAGATCGTATTTGGAGTCCCTTGAAGAGTCGATGAAAAATCCCGCGAACCACCCACGAACAGTCCCTCGAACCAAAGACCGAAAGCACAACCTCTATACTTGGTTGCAAGCGTGCAGCATTCACGATCCGGCAGCATTTTGCCGTCCAAAGCTAATCGTCGCCGGAGAATTAGAGGAAGAATATTCGAACCACACGGGGCTTCTAATTATGAGGATTAAATTATTAGTTTAGCTCTAATTAGTCAACTAGAATCAACTAGATTTAGAACTAAAAGAACTAGAGGAGGCACCAAAACTTGTGTGTCCAACGAGTGAAAATCCTATAGTATATATATATATATAGGTTGGAGGGGAGAGGAGGGGCGCCACAAGGGAAGGAAAAGTCACTTCACCCTGGTCGCCCAAGAGGGGGAGGAGTCCCCCTTCCCAAGTGGGAAAGGGGGGTGCACCTCCACTTGGTCCCAAGTGGCCCAAGTCACGCGCCAACACTGGTGGGCCAGCCCATACAGATGCAAGCGCTCGAACGCTTGACCGGCTCCCCTTGGTCGCTTGATCGCATGTTGACTTGTCGCCGTTGACCAGTTGACTATAGTGAACTGTTGACTTTTTTGGCAAAAAAAAAATAAAGCAAAAAAATAAAAATGATGAATTCAAAAAATCATCAATTTTGAAAAAAGATCATAAACTTAAAAAAATCACGAATTTTGGAAAAAAAGTTCATCGAATTTAGAAAAAAATGTTCATAAATTTTAAGAAAATTCGTAAAATTTTGAAAAACATGTATATGGAATTTGAGAAAAAACTTCAACAATTTTGGTAAAATCTTATCAATTTTTTTTAAATCAAATTTTAAACAAAAGATCATCAACTTTGAAAAACAAAATCATCAAATTTGAAACAAAGTACACAAGAACAAAGGAACAAGAAAAAAAAGAAAAAGATGTAACAAAACGTAGCAAGTGAGGTGGTTAGTGCAGCGGGAACTGAACAGGAGATCCTCGGTTCAAATCACAGCAAGTTTGTAGTTTTTTGCGTTTTGTAAACAGAAAAGAAATGGGCCGGCCCAGCGCGGACAATTCACCTGATGCGCCAAATAGGAAATGCCCAATGCTTGCCCCGGTTACAGATCAGACAATACTTTTTTTTAACACATTACAGACGCGGGCACTCGTACATACACACACACTTATCCCCAGAGGCGGAGGATGGAAGAAAAATAAGGTGTGGTGAACTCTTAAGTAAAAAAAATGATGCAAAATCATAATAGTCAATTTTCACAAAAAAAATATAATAGTCACAGGAAAAATGAATATGAACGTTTTCATGTGATCCTCAACATAATAACCAAATGCAATGAAAATGTAAACATATTTAACTAGGAAAACAATCTAAATCAGCCGTCCATCACGCGTGCTTGACGTCCAACCCATGGCCGTCGCCTCGTCCTAGCCAGCCACCGACGCGCTAGCTAGGGTTGACCCCCCCCCCCCCCCCTCTAAAGAATAGCTAGCTAGGGTTGCTGCATGCATGTGCGGTGTGCGTTGCTGACTGGATGGCTTCGTGCGTCTTAGGTTAGGGGTGATTGATTTATGAAGTTGGTTCATGGGCATGCGTCTGCGTGGCACCGTGGCCCATCTATCAAGCAAACAGCCTCTCTAGCGACTGGAGCCAGCCTACTCAGTTGTCACACATTATGCATTGGTATTAAATTTTTTTTTTGCACCCAATCAAGGTATGACAGCCGCCACCCCTTGCCCACTGAGTCTTAATACATCACCAAAAGCCAATCCGACCCACGCCAAAGGATCACCCAAGCAGTTCAGGCGCAACTTAACAAACCACTAGCGGATTACAGGGCATAGTCCGTACTGAGCACGCAGACTCGTCAAGCATCAAAAGGGACCATACTTTATACAGTGTGCATCTTTTTACCGTTTTATTAGACATTTATTATTTCACTTTTTTATTTCCATTTTCCTGTCTTGAAACCATCGTCAACAAATACAGTGCATCCACCAAAAAGAATTTGTATATTTTTTCTGCGGATTGCACATTTCTTTCAAAATCCAACTCATTTTGTAGAAAAAGAAACTACACTGCATTTTTTTTGCGGGGTAACTACACGAATACAGTACATATACTTACAAAATTTACATTGCACTGCTCCTACAAGGTAGACGACTTCTTTACAAATGCAATAAAGTAGTTGATTTTTTATGTGAACAATCGCACAAAAATGCACCAACATTAGTGTGAATATGCAGTGCATTTTTTTGTGAGGGTAAAAGGAGTTTTATTTCTAAATCATAGAGTTACGATCAAGAGGTAAGAGAGATTCGATACATGAAGACCCTCTCTGTACTCAAACAACAGTGATACATTCAGTGTGGCTACAACTTGCCAAACAATCTGCTAATCTATTTTTTAATGACAAAACTTCTGTCGAATAAACTTCCACTCACCCATCAGGACTTTAATCTCCAAAGCTAGCTGACCATATGCTGACTGATCGAATGAATGACCAGACATTAGTGTGAAAATGCAGTGCATGACAATCAAAAGGCACAATATGTAAAATGTGTCCCCCTTTGTGCCATTTTCTTGAAACAGATGCAAAAGATTTGTCTCATCTATTAAGTAAGTGGAGAAATGAATTTGCATATAATATTATAACAACCCACAAACAAAAGGTCATTAGTCTCCTGGCATGATTATTGGAATTTCTAGCATTCTCCAAACTCAAAAATTCTCTATGTTTGACTAAGCCTATAGAAAATGTGCTAATATCCACAGCATCAAATATATAGTAGTAATATATTTATGGTGATATAATAAAGCTAGTTTGATGTCATACAATTTCCAAGTAAAGAAAATCTTATGTGAGATTGTGTTAGGATAGTGCGGGACATATAAACCCAAAACAGTTTTGCTAATTCTCATCTAAATGAAAATTAGTTATCTCACAAGTCACATCTAACTCCTAGATTGTTTGGATGGAACTTTAAGATTCGTGCTTTTTGTAGCGTGCACTCGCGCGACGCGTTCGTCTCGCACAGGTCCTTCATGCGTTGTTAGGTTGTCTGTTTTCTTGTGCCCCCTTGTGTACGCACGAGCTGCGGCCTTTTTTGATATTTTTATGGGCTGTGCAAAATCAGTGCAGGTGTGGCGGAAGCGAAACAGTCCAGAAGATCGAAAGCATTATGGGCGAAGGAAAGAAACTGGCTTTTGAAGAAATTACTCTATTTTACACATTTAGTTAAAGCGGATTCAAAGAGCTCTATCGAGCAAGGAAGGAGTATACTGTACTGTAGCTGGATAAGCTAGATGCCTAGATACCAAAACTTTGATAAAGATTGAGACAGCCCATTTGAGGAAGAACTGGACGGACCCCTGTGGAGATGGCATAAACAATCCTTTGACGAACTTTCTGATTAACATAGAATCTATGAGTTTTTTCTTCTAATTAATACTACTAACATTATTCAATCTGGTATCCAAGAATTTATTAAGCTCATCCCGCAAGCATATGTACACATCTTGGATTTTATCGTATGTACAGGTGTGTTTATGTACACGCACGAGTGTATTATTTGTGTTTTTATTGTATTGATTCTGGCGGCTGACATGATCAAGTAACCAGTATCCGCCATACACAACAAATTAACAGGGATGCGTCGGTGACGGAAAGCAACCATTAGGTTTGCCACTGTCCTCACTTAGCTCAGCTCCTGAAGAGTGATGTTCCTGGGTCAATCAATCTGCTCTAACCATGTTCTACGTGTGGCCTAATTGGTGGGGGGCGTGCATGAAACTGGATGCAAGAGAGATCAAAATTGACTTGTTTTAAAGGAAACCAAACAAACGGACAAAAAAGAGAGGGGCTAAGGGCTCCTTTGATTCAAATGACTTCTATAGGCTTTTTGGGGGATTGAATTCCTTTGAAATTTTTTCTACATTTGTCCTTTGATTCATAGGAGTACTACATTTTATAAAAAAAATCTAACATCCACTCCAACCTCTTTTTATAATTCATTTGCTTTTCCCGTGAAATCAAACACTCCTTGCTAATCTTATAGGATTCACGTGGGCATGACACTCCAATCATATACTTTTCCTATTTCTACGTCTTCAAAATCCCGCGAATCAAAGAGGCCCTACGATTATTCTTGATCTTGAATGAGGTGTAGAGCATATTGCCGGACTTGACAAATCAGACACTTTAAATGCCTGCGGACACCACCGGACGCGTCCGTGGACAATGACCAGTCACGTCTCAAATTTGCTTCTCTACATCTGTGTCTCTCATATTTCATCAAACCATGCAAAAAAACCTACGTACTATGACACGCTAGCTACGACTCGTCATGCGAGATGTCCACGACGTCTGGGTTGGGTGTCGGGTGGAAGGGCACGTAGGAGGGCTCCGGCTCCTCCTCACCCCTTCCTCATCTATGTACGCGAGCATCTCGTCGACTTTCGTGGCGTGCTCCACCTCCATCTCCGGCCGATGACGGTGTCTAGCCTCCGCATCCGACTCCGAGCAGAGGGAATCGAGGATGGCATGCAGATCTGCGTCCCCAACGTCCCTCACATCCTCCTCCAGCTCCTCCTCGTCCTCAACCTCCTCCTCCTCTTCCTCCAATTCATCTTCCGGATCCACCGCATCCGGAGGTAGCCCCATGGCGATCCGAGCTTCGCACCTTGCCCGTATCTGCTCAGGAGCTGCAGCCGGTCCTCCGGCGTTAGATATGTGTAGCTGCTTATCCGGCGGTAGCGGACGGGAGGGGGTAAATGTGGACGTGTAGGGTTTTGGTGCCGACGGCCGGCTTAAATAGCCGAACTAGGCACTACGCAGCTTGCCGGAGCGGCGCCATCAGTTTGACGGATGAGACGAGCTTCGAACCGTCGGGTTTCAGAGTGTTTTCTGCGGGACCCCATCGCCAGTTCGACGTGGCGGACGCGTCCGGGCGCCCCATATGGTCATATCCGCCACATTTTTGGGTTGAATCTGAGGGTGTGCGGTCTGTCCGAGCGTTTGAGGCCCGTTTAACAAGCCCGTCTAGGTCGCTTTGTTATGACACCTCGCCCGATCGTTTGAGGCGTTCGGCTGTAGATGTTTTTAGATGTGACATAATTATGTCATATCTAGATGAGCCCTAAACACACCCAACCCAGAAATAGTATAGGCGTGAAACAAGAAATGAAAAACGTAAAAATATGAATCATTTCTTTTATTTACTATTGCAATTCGACGTGTGAGTGCGTGTGTGTATGCATCCACACATTGTGCCCGTGAACCTTAAAAATAAGCACTCCAAATCATGAGCTGAATTCTGAGAATCGTCGTCGCTGATCATCCGATCTGTCTGGTCGTCACGGCAACATACACACTCGGATCCCTTTCCACGATTCCCGCGGTGGCCGGCCGGCGCACGCAAACTGCCGTCACCGGCCACGGCGCACGGCGCAGGGGGAAGCCGCCGCGGCCGTGGGGATCGAAGGCCGAGCATCTCGTCTCCGGGACATACCTTGCGTGGGCCTTGCGTGCGTCGTCACAGCACCAGAGAACACTTGGATTTAGAATGGCATCACATCATTCAGACAGACATTCAGAAAGAAGATTCGCCAGATAAAACAACCAAAAGCACCTCAGTCGCCATTGTTCATCTCTGTGCAGTTTTTCTCATGCCACTTTTCCATCAGATTGTTTTTGTCGAGCTCGAGCACCTGTGCCGCGTCCCGAGTCTCATAAAATATCACGACAGGGAGGCCACTTTCGATCAGGTTTTACGAGCAAGCGCTTTTGAAGCAGCAACTGGCAAGCAAGCAAGCCGCCGTGCCACGGCAACCGGGAATTCCTTCTGCCAGTCGCCGTGCGCCTAGCTGCCAGTGCCTCTGACATGGCTAAGTTGCTTGCTTGCTTGCAACGGTTACAGACCAAAGGATACCTTCCTTGAGGGTGTGAATTTTTGAAGGACGGGCTCCATCCAAGAAAATTCAGATTTAGAAGTTTCAAAACAAATTCCATGGAAACTTATATGTTTTTCACACAAATGTGTAAAAGATCTTTTGGAAATATTGTGATTTGTATGTTGTACAAAAAAAACGTCTCAACAAAAAAATTGCCGGCCCATTTTGGAAAATACATATTTATCTTTCTTTTTATGCCATGTGTTAAAGTATGATATTAGGAACCCCGCAGAAAAAAGTATAACATTAGGAAATTTTGCACATACATATACATATGTATGTATGTTCATAAAAAAATCGATTTTTTCGCCTTGTAGAAAATCATATTTTCAAACCAAGCTCCGTGGAGCTCGGCCTCCATTGGTCATTTGCGCCTTCCTTGCCCTCTTTCCCTTCAAAATTCTCCTCTACCCTTCTCATCTCCCCCTTCTCCCAATTGCCTCTACGCCTGCTGGTGCTGCGCCGAGGCTGAGTTGATTGCCCCGGTTACTTAACCCCTCCCCCACTCTGCAGTGTGGCTTCGGGTCGAGCCATTGTTGATTGCTTCCAGGCTTGTAGCTAGTAGATTTTCCATTGCTGATCTCATGAGCAATAAACCGATGAAGAAGGGCGGCGAACGGCCACCGAGAAGGGTTTATAACAGGGAAACCTATTTTGGTTACACTCAGAGAAAGATCTAGAGGGAATCGGTCCAAAATCGACTTTAAAAGGTCAAGTCATCTAGTGTGAGAGTGGGTTAGGAGTTTGGACAGGACAGCTAAACCCAAAGATATTACTCCCTCTGTTTCGAAATACTTATGATGGTTTTTTTAGGGAATACTTGTCGTGGTTTTAGTTCAATATAGAAACATGAAAAATAAGCACTCCAAATCATGAAGATCATTGGATCTGTCTGAACGTAACAGTGACAGACATCGTTCGTTCCCGCGGTGGCCGCGGTGCACGGCGGTGGGAATCCGCGGTCGTGGGGATGGAAGGAAGACCGAGCATCTCATCTCCGGGCCATACCTTGCGTGGGCCTGCAGCCGCAGGCATCGTCCTCCTCTTCACAGCGAGCACCGGAGATCCTGAACACGAGCGCTCCCATTTAAAATGGCATCACATCACTCAGACGTTCAGAAAGAAGGCTCGCCGGAGAAAACAAACCAAAAGAAAGCCCAGCTCCCCGTGCCCAATTTTCCCCACGGTGCTTTCCATCAGATTGTTTTTTGTCGAGCTCGAGCACCTGTGCCGCCCCAGAAAACCCCACGACAGAGACCACTTTCGAGCAGGTTTTGCATGCGCTTTTGAGCATCGTCCTTGGAGGTGGCAAGTAGCCACCGGCAAGCAAAGCTCTGGTGCCACGGCAACCGGAAATTCCCTCTGCCAGTCGCCGTGCTTCTGGCTGCCAGCGTCCCGTGCCATGGCTAAGTTGCTTGCTCGCAACGGCTACAGTACAGGAGAAACGATACCTTCCTTGCCCCCTTTCCCTCCAAAATTCTCCCCCCGTCCTCCTCCTCTTCTCCCGAGCGCCTCTGTCCGTGCCTGCCGGTGCTGCGCCGTGGCCACGTTGCTTGCCCCGGTTACTTAACCCCCCGCCCGCCCCCACTCTGCAGTGCCACGTCGCGCTGAGCCATTGGCCATTGCTGCTGATCGCTTCCAGCCTCCAGGCCTGTAGCTAGCTGCTAGCTGGTGGTTCGCCCGTTGCCGGTTCCATGAGCAAGAGGCCGGTGGACGCGGGCGGCGAGCGGCCGCCGAGCCGTGGCCGCGCGGCGCCGCGCTCGGCTCGCCACCATGGTGCGGGCGCGCAGAGGGAGGCGGAGGCGGCGGCGGCCGCGGCGGCGGTGGCGGCCGCGCTGCGCGACGATGCTGCCGTGAGCAGCAGGGCGGCGATGGCGGCTCGCCCCAGGCGTGGGCCCAACGAGTTCGTCTCCTACCGCCAGCCCGGCGCGAGCGAGGCGTCCATGCATCATCATCCTGGCGACGAGCGCTTCCCCGGCGGGCCGAGCCACGGCGAAATCCAGGAGGTCGACGAGCAGGAGGCGCCGGCGCAGCCGCCTGGCGGCGGGCGCGGGCCCTACTACATGGCGCCGTGGCAGAGGCGGGGCCGGCCGCCGCCACAGCCGCTGCCGCCGGTGGCGGTCGACGAGCCGCGGTACCGGTACGAGCGCGTCCCGGGAGAGCAGAGGATGAGGATCCCGGGGCCGGTCCAGGCGCCGCGGATGGGCGCGCGCCCGAGCGGCAACGGCGGCTACCGGACCAACACCACGAGGGTCGAGCGCGTCACCACGATCAAGCAAGACGACGACGGCGGCGGGCCTTACCAGGCGGGCGCGCCGGTGCCGGGCAACGGGAGCCCGCAGCAGCAGCAGCAGCAGCATGATCACCAGGGGTCGACGTCGCAGGCGCCGGCAGGACGTCCCCGCTGGACGCCGGGGAGGAGGACTCCGGCAGGCTCCCCGGGGTTCCTCTCGCCGGACCACGGCAGGAAGAAGCGCAGGCAGCTGCCGGCCTTCTGCTTCACCCTCTGCTGCATCCTGTTCTGGCTGGCGGTGGTGGTGGTCGGCGTGGCCGTGCTCACCGTGTACCTCTACTACCGCCCGCAGCCGCCGAAGCTCCGGGTGACCGACGCGTCCCTGAACGCCGGGTACGTGGACGAGCTGACCGTCCCCGGCGGCCCGGCCCGCGGCCTCGCGCTCAACGCGGACCTCACCGTGCTGGCCGCCATCACGAGCCCCAACGCCAAGGTGAAGATGGTCCTCTGGTACATGCAGCTGGACCTGTACTTCGAGGGCCACAGGATCGGCACTTCGACGGTGCTGCCGGCGCCGCTGTTCGAGGACCCCCGCACCTACGCGCTCCGGACCGTGGACTTCGTCGTCAGCGAGGCGCCGCTGTCGCGGGAGGACGCCATTGCGTGGCGGAACGGGACGGTGGCCGGCGGGCCCGTGAAACTCAAGCTCGTCGGGAAGTTCCACACGCAGCTCAACTTCGGGCGGTGGCTGCCGTACAGGTACTGGGTGTACCCGCGCTGCACCCTCTGGATGGACCCGCCGCCCACCGGCAAGCTGGTGCGGGCACGCTGCTGACCTCATATCGACATATCGCCACACTGCATTTTCATCTAGCTGTTTTTTTAACTTTATTACTGAAGAAATTCCGGGTTTTTTCGTCTGTCTGATGAAATTATATGATACATAACGGCAGGAGGATGCCTGGTAGTATAGGTCATTGGAGAAACTAATTCAGAAATTGTTCACGTAGAGACTATGTCTAGAAGTATTGTCGAATCACGAATGTAGTATGTGTTATGTGGGGCAGAAGGATATAAACGGAGCAGAGCCCAAGGATTCCTGTTTTCTCGACAAGTTTAATATTCATAAACAAAAAGCAGACTAATATCTACTTCCTCTGTTTCAAATTACTTGTGGAAGATATGCATGTATCTAGATATATTTTAGTTCTAGATACATCTATTTCTATGACGAGTAATTTGGAATGGAGGGAGTATGATTTTGCTTAAATGTCAGTCAGCTGAGATCATGGGGGAGGGTACATTTTGTTCCGCTGGCCAGCTCACCGGAGTTCTTGAAACAGAAAAATCTGAAATAAACCTTAAATTCATACTCAAAGTCCAATCAAACCCCAACCTCAGAATCCATGAAACTAGCACCCCGTGCTCTCTATTTCTGACAATTCCGACCGGATCACACATTGCTCTCACTTACTCGCAGGTCCATGTGTCATATTGATCTTGCTAGTTAAGGGCATTTTTAACACCGACCTGTAAATTCTCTTAGGCATCCCAGCATAGCATTTCTTCAACTGAGAAATGTGAAAGACATCGTGAACTCCTGACAATCCTTGAAACGATTCCAGCTTGTATGTAACTTCTCCTCTACGTTCAAGAATTTTGTATGGGCCTATAAATCTGGGTGCTAACTTTCCTTTAACACCAAACCTCTTGCTTCCTCGAAGTGGAGACACACGGAGATATGCTCGGTCTCCCACTTCGTACGTTACCTCCTTGCGTTTACTATCGGCATAACTCTTCTGTCTGGAATAAGCTATCTTGAGTCTGTCATGGGTCAATTTGCCTTCTCTTCGGAATCTCTGATAAGATCAGGACCAAAAAGTTTTCGGTCTCCAACACCATCCCACATCAATGATGTTCTGCACCTCCTTTCGTATAGAGCCTCGAAAGGGGCCATCTTCAAACTAGTCTGATAACTGTTGTTGCAGGAGAACTCTGCATAGGGTAAAATACCATCCCAGCTAGCTCCATAGTCTAGTACACAAGCTCTCAACATGTCCTCTAGAATCTCACTGACTCTTCGGTCTATCTATCTGTCTGTGGATGAAAAGTTGTACTTAACTCCAGCCGTGTACCCAAAGTTTCGTGTAACTGATTTCAAAACTTTGAGGTAAATTGTGCTCCTCTATCTGATACGATACTCCTTGGAACTCAATGCAGACATACGATCCTGGTCATGTATATCTTGGCTAACTTAGCACTTGTATATGTGGTCTTCACAGGAATGAAGTGAGCTACCTTGGTTAAGCGATCAACCACTACCCAGATAAAATCATAACCTGAACGAGTCCTGGGTAATCCTGTGATAAAAACCCATCCCAAGTTTTTCCCATTTCCACTCGGATATTGGTAAAGGCTGAAGTAACCCTGCTGGCTTCTGATGTTCCGCCTTTACCCCTAAAAAACATCGCATACTGCTACATACTCGGCAATATCCTTCTTCATACCTGTCCACCAGAAACTTTCCTTCAAGTCCAGATACATCTTGATGTTGTCTGTGTGTATCGAGTACGGTGAATCATGGGCGTCCTGAAGTATTAACTTCCTGAGCTCTGGGGCATTGGGCACATAGATGCGATCCTCAAACCACATAGTTCCGTGTCCATACTCACGAAAATCTTTAACTTTTCCTTTACTCATCCTTTCCTTTATCTTAGCAATTTCCTTGCCCGTCTTCTGGGCTTCTCTGATTCTTTCGGTCAATGAGGATTGAATCTCCAGTGTAGCAACATATCCTCTTGGAACTATCTCCAACCGGAGATCTCTGAGGTCGTCGGCTAACTCCTGGGGTAATCCTCCTTCTATAAGGGTGTCCACAAAACTCTTGTGGCTCAAAGCATCTGCTACAACATTAGCCTTTCTTGGATGATAATGCAACCTCATGTCATAGTCCTTGATCAATTCTAGCCATCTCCTCTGTCTGAGGTTCAATTCCTTCTGCGTGAAAATATACTTCAAGCTCTTATGATCCGTGTAAACATCATAACTATTTTCGATTAGGAAATGTCTCCAGGTCTTGAGTGCATGCACTACGGCTACTAACTCCAAATCATGTGTGGCATAATTCAACTCATGAGGTCGTAGCTGCCTGGATGCATAGGCTACAACTTTTCCTTCTTGCATGAGCACTCCTCCAAGTCCTTGACGAGAAGCGTCACAATAAACCTGAAAATCCTTAGGGATGTTCGGCAAAATCAGCACTAGAGTTGTAACCAAATGTTTCTTCAACTCCTGGAAACCGGCTTCACATTCCTCAGTCCAAGTATACCTGGTCTCTTTCTTCAACAACTCCGTCATAGGCTTTGCAATCTTAGAGAATTTCTCGATAAACCTTCGATAATATCCTGCAAGTCTGAGAAAACAGCGTATCCCCTTGACTGAGGTGGGTGCTTTCCATTTTGTGACGACTTCAACCTTGGAAGGATCCACTACTATTCCTTCTCCAAAAATAATATGTCCGAGAAATCTGACTTCCTTCAACCAAAATTCATATTTTCCGAACTTGGCGTATAACTGATGTTCTCAGAGCTTCTCCAGAACTAGACACAAGTGTTCCTTGTGTTCTTCCTCGCTCTTGGAGAATATCAATATGTCATCGATGAACATCACGACAAACTTGTCCTGATATTCCATAAATACCTTGTTCATCATTCTCATAAAATATGTAGGAGCATTAGTCAATCCAAATGACATGACATTCATATAAACCATACCTTATGGTGAAAGTTGTTTTGGGTATATCCTGTTCATGAATCTTCAACTGATGATACCCTGATCGAAGATCGATCTTGGAGAATACTCTGTCTCCAACTAGTTGATCAAACAAATCATTGATCACATGCAGAGGATACTTGTTCTTGATAGTCACCTCGTTCAACGCACAATAATCTACAACCATCCTCAAGGTTTTATCCTTATTCTCTACCAAAAGAACTGGGGCTCCCCAAGGTGATGAGCTTGGGCGAATATATTCTTTCTCCAACAACTCCTTGATCTACTTCTTGGTTTCCTTCAAATCATTAGGGGGCATCCGATAGGCTCTCTTGGATATTGGCACTGTGCCGGGCAATAATTCAATCAGGAACTCAATTTCTCTGTCTAGTGGCATGCCTGGTAATTCCTTCGAAAATACATCGGGGAAGTCTTGTACAACTGACACTTCCTCCTGAACAACTCATGTGAGGGAATTTACCAGATTATTCTTTGGTGTGTGCCTGGATACATACTTAATCCTCTTCTGCTCTGGGGTGGTGAGTAAAATTGTCTTGCAGGCACAATCAATGTTCCCTTCATACTTAGTCAACCAATCCATGCCTAGGATTACGTCCAATCCCTGTACTTAAATTCTACAGGAAACTCATGATTTCCGATGTTGAGGTTCGAGTGACAACCTAATCCTGTCGCCATCTCACCTCCCGGGGAACTGACCTGAAAAGGGCTCTTAAGGGTTATAGTGGGCAAACCATACTTTTCCACAACTATCCTTGATATGAATGCATGCGATGCACTAGAATCAAAAAGTACAAATACTGGACGTGAATTTAACAAGAATTTACCAACCATAGTCTCTGGGTGATCGTAAACCTCCTCCACATCAATGTGGTTCACCTGAGCATGAGGAAAATGATTGGGCTTTTTGGTTGCGGAGCTTCCATTGCCATTGCCATTTCCATTTCCCTACTTGGCCTCCGGAAAATCGGTGGCATGATGTCCCGTCTTCTTTCACTTGAAACAGGTAATATGACTCAGATCCTTCTGAGCCGGGACGGGATGGTGCTGACTGCCATTGCCTCCATTGCCAGTCTTGGAGCTGCTGTGGTTGTGACGATTGTTCCCGTTTCCTCCATGAGTATGCCCTCCATGGGTGTGGTGAGTGTATCCTCCTGATCCGGTGTTTCCCGAGTATGGGGTGTAGCGGGGCTTCTGATGAGCTCCAGAGTTGTACTTGCCATGTGCATACTTCCTTTTGCAGTTATCTATCTGCTGCTGCTTGCCTTCAAGAATGATGGCCTTGTCTACCAGCTCCTGCTAGTTGCTGAAGGTAGCCACCATCAATTGCATTCCCAGTTCATCATTGAGTCCTTCCAGAAAATTCTCCTTCTTTGCAGCATCTGTGGCTACATCATCTGGGGCATAGCGAACTAACTGACTGAACTCGTCCACGTACTGTGCCACAGTACGATTCCCCTTGCGTAAGTTGCAGAACTCACACTTCTTCAAACTCATGGCACCAGTTGAGACATGAGCGGTGCGGAAGGCATGCTGAAATTGATCCCATGTGACTGTTGCAATGGGATAAGTGGTGGTGTAGTTTTCCCACCAAGAGGCTGCGGGTCCATCAAGCTGATATGCGGCAAAGCGCACCTTCTCCACATCCGTGCATCCATCAGTTACTAGCTCCCATCCGATCTTGCGGAGCCAATCATCAGCAACAATCGGCTCGGTGCTGCTAGAGAACACCGGCGGGTTCAACCTTAAGAAACGGGTCAGATTGTTGATAGGGGGTGGTGGCGGTGGATTGTTATTGTTGTTGTCTTAGTTCTGGATCAACATGTGCATCAGTGCATTCTGTTGCTGAATGAGCTGTGTGAGCTTCGGTGGAAAGTTGAATCCGGGGTCACGTCTTGGAGGCATATGATGTTTTAGAGTGGATGAGAATTAGAATAGAACAAGGGTCTAAAGAGAAAATAACACTACCCATATGCATGCAACAATCATTAACACACCAATCGTTCATTTATTCAACTCAATCATAGTTCAAGCTCGGGATACAAGTCTTACGACAAATAGAAAACATCGTCCTAACCGATCAACGAGAAAATAACAATAACATGGCGGTCATAACTAAGTGTCCTCCTCAGATATCCATGCTGTAGCCTCCCGTGGTGCGTCCTCCAATGGTGCGTCTTTCGGTGGTGCATCCTCCAGTGGTGCTCTCCTCGTAGTCCTCATCATTGCTCACGAGGGGTCCACTATCACCATTTGGATAAAGGTCTTCTCCTAGGTCCATCTTCTCTTCCACTATGGAAATATAAGTCTTCAAGTTCTGGATCCTCTCCAGAAGATCCTTGACTTCCTCTTCATACTCATCATGGTCCTCACGTGCTTTATTCTCCGATTGCAGTTCACGGAACAGCAGCTTCATGACCATCTTCATGCTTTTGCGCGTCTGAACCTCCAGAGTTCTAATGTGAGCCTCCAAGTCTTGGACAAATGGGAGGATGGATTCGTCATTCACGATGCACATGATCTCTCCATCTGCAGTTCTACAGGAGATCATGGTGAGGTTTGATCCGATGAGCTCGGCCCTGTACTCCTCCCGGATGTTTCCAAGTGCACGATGAATAGCCATGTTCCTCCCGAGGATCCAAGTGGGGTAAGTAAATGTTGGGGAACGTAGTAATTTCAAAAAATTTCCTACGCACATGCAAGATCATGGTGATGCGTAGCAACAAGAGGGGAGAGTGTTGTCTACGTACCAACGCAGACCGACTGCGGAAGCGATCACACAACATAGAGGAAGTAGTCGTACGTCTTCTTCCCGATCCGACCGATCCAAGCACCGTTACTCCGGCACCTCCGAGTTCTTAGCACACGTACAGCTCGATGACGATCCTCGGGCTCCGATCCAGCAAAGCGTCGAGGAAGAGTTCCGTCAGCACGACGGCGTGGTGATGATCTTGATGTACTACCGACGCAGGGCTTCGCCTAAGCACTACAACGGTATGATCGAGGTGGAATATGGTGGCAGGGGGCACCGCACACGGCTAAGGAACGATCTCAAGGATCAACTTGTGTGTCTTGGGGTGCCCCCTGCCCCCGTATATAAAGGTTGGAGGAGGGGGAGCCGGCCGGCCAGGGAGAGGAGGCGCAGGGGAGTCCTACTCCCACCGGGAGTAGGACTTCTCCCTCCAATCCTAATCCTATTAGGACTCCCGGGAGGGAAAAGGAGAGAGAAGGGGGGCCGGCCCCCTATCCTAGTCCTACTAGGACTTGGGGAAAGGGGGGGGGGGGGGGCGCCGGCCAGCTTGTGGGCTTCCCTTTTCTCTTTTCCACTAAGGCCCAATAGGCCCATTCATCTCCCGGGGGGTTCCGGTAACCCTCCCGGTATTCCGGTAAAATCCCGATTTCACCCGGAACACTTCCTATGTCCAAACATAGGCTTCCAATATATCAATCTTTACGTCTCGACCATTTCGAGACTCCTCGTCATGTCCGTGATCTCATCCGGGACTCCGAACAACCTTCGGTACATCAAAATGCATAAACTCATAATAACTGTCATCATAACGTTAAGCGTGCGGACCCTACGGTTCGAGAACAATGTAGACATGACCGAGACACGTCTCCGGTCAATAACCAATAGCGGGACCTGGATGCCCATATTGGCTCCTACATATTCTACGAAGATCTTTATCGGTCAGACCGCATAACAACATACGTTGTTCCCTTTGTCATCGGTATGTTACTTGCCCGAGATTCGATCGTCGGTATCCAATACCTAGTTCAATCTCGTTACTGGCAAGTCTCTTTACTCGTTCCGTAATACATCATCTCATAACTAACATCTTAGTTATTATGCTTGCAAGGCTTATGTGATGTGTATTACCGAGAGGGCCCAGAGATACCTCTCCGACAATCGGAGTGACAAACCCTAATCTCGAAATACGCCAACCCAACATCTACCATTGGAGACACCTGTAGTACTCCTTTATAATCACCCAGTTACGTTGTGATGTTTGGTAGTACCCAAAGTGTTCCTCAGGTAAACGGGAGTTGCATAATCTCATAGTTACAGGAACATGTATAAGTCATGAAGAAAGCAATAGCAACATACTAAACGATCGTGTGCTAAGCTAATGGAATGGGTCATGTCAATCAGATCATTCAACTAATGATGTGACCTCGTTAATCAAATAACAACTCTTTTGTCCATGGTTAGGAAACATAACCATCTTTGATTAACGAGCTAGTCAAGTAGAGGCATACTAGTGACACTCTGTTTGTCTATGTATTCACACATGTATTATGTTTCCGGTTAATACAATTCTAGCATGAATAATAAACATTTATCATGATATAAGGAAATAAATAATAACTTTATTATTGCCTCTAGGGCATATTTCCTTCAGTCTCCCACTTGCACTAGAGTCAATAATCTAGTTCACATCGCCATGTGATTTAGCAGCAATAGTTCACATCACCATGTGATTAACACCCATAGTTCACATCGTCATGTGACCAACACTCAAAGGGTTTACTAGTCAGTAATATAGTTCACATCTCTATGTGATTAACACCCAAAGAGTACTAAGGTGTGATCATGTTTTGCTTGTGAGATAATTTTAGTCAATGGGTCTGTCACATTCAGATCCGTAAGCATTTTGCAAAATTCTTTGTCTATAATGCTCTGCATGGAGCTACTCTAGCTAATTGCTCCCACTTTCAATATGTATCCAGATTGAGATTTTTAGATTCATCTGGATCAGTGTCAAAAACTTGCATCGACGTAACCCTTTACGACGAACCTTTTTGTCACGTCCATAATCGAGAAACATATCCTTATTTCACTAAGGATAATTCTGACCGCTGTCCAGTGATCTACTCCTAGATCACTATTGTACTCCCTTGCCAAATCAGTGCAGGGTATACAATAGATCTGATACATAGCATGGCATACTTTATAGAACCTATGAATGAGGCATAGGGAATGACTTTCATTCTCTTTCTATCTTCTGTCGTGGTCGGGCTTTGAGTCTTTACTCAACTTCACACCTTGTAACACAGGCAAGAAACTTTTTCTTTGACTGTTCCATTTTGAACTACTTCAAAATCTTGTCAAGGTATGTACTTATTGAAAAACTTATCAAGCGTCTTGATCTATCTCTATAGATCTTGAAGCTCAATATGTAAGCAGCTTTACCGAAGTCTTTCTTTGAAAAACTCCTTTCAAACACTCCTTTTATGCTTTACAGAATAATTCTACATTATTTCCGATCAACAATATGTCATTCACATATACTTGTCAGAAACGCTGTAGTGCTCCCACTCACTTTCTCGTAAATACAGGCTTCACCGCAAGTCTGTATAAAACTATATGCTTTGATCAACTTATCAAAGCGTATATTCCAACTCCGAGATGCTTGCACCAGTCCACAGATGGATCGCTGGTGCTTGCACATTTTGTTAGCACCTTTCGGATTGACAAAACCTTCTGTTGCATCATATACAACTCTTCTTTAATAAATCCATTAAGGAATGCAGTTTTGTTTATCCATTTGCCAGATTTCATAAAATGCGGCAATTGCTAACATGATTCGGACAGACTTTAAGCATAGATACGAGTGAGAAAATCTCATCGTAGTCAACACCTTGAACTTGTCGAAAACCTTTTGCGACAATTCTAGCTTTGTAGATAGTAACACTACTATCAGCATCCGTCTTCCTCTTGAAGATCCATTTATTTTCTATGGCTTGCCGATCATCGGGCAAGTCAACCAAAGTCCATTCTTTGTTCTCATACATGGATCATATCTCAGATTTCATGGCTTCAAGCCACTTTGCGGAATCTGGGCTCACCATCGCTTCTTCATAGTTCGTAGGATCATCATGATCTAGTAGCATGACTTCCAGAACAGGATTACCGTACCACTCTGGCGCGGATCTTTATTCTGGTTGATCTACGAGGTTCAGTAGTGTCTTGTTCTGAAGTTTCATGATCATCATCATTAGCTTCCTCACTAACTGGTGTAGGTGTCACAGAAACATTTTTCTATGATGTACTACTTTCCAATAAGGGAGCAGGTACAGTTACCTCGTCAAGTTCTACTTTCCTCCCACTCACTTCTTTCGAGAGAAACTCCTTCTCCAGAAAGTTTCCGAATTTAGCAACAAAAGTCTTGCCTTCGGATCTGTGATAGAAGGTGTATCCAACAGTTTCCTTTGGATATCCTATGAAGATGCACTTCTCCGATTTGAGTTTTGAGCTTATCAGGATGAAACTTTTCATATAAGCATCGCAACCCCAAACTTTAAGAAACGACAACTTTGGTTTCTCGCCAAACCATAGTTCATAAGGCGTCGTCTCGACGGATATAGATGGTGCCCCTTTTTTAACGTGAATGCAGCTGTCTCTAATGCATGACCCAAAAACAATGGTGGTAAATCGGTAAGAGACATCATAGATTGCACTATATCCAATAAAGTACGGTTATGACGTTCGGACACACCATTATGATGTGGTGTTCCAGGTGGCGTGAGTAGTGAAACTATTTCATATTGTTTTAACTGAAGACCAAACTCGTAACTCAAATATTTGTCTCCGCGATCAGATCGTAGAAACTTTATTTTCTTGTCACGATGTTTTTCACTTCACTCTGAAATTCTTTGAACTTTTCAAATGTTTCAGACTTATGTTTCATCAAGTAGATATACCCATATCTGCTTAAATCATCTGTGAAGGTGAGAAAATAACGATATCCGCCACAAGCCTCAATATTCATCTGACCACATACATCGGTATGTATGATTTCCAATAAATCTGTTGCTCTCTCCATAGTACCGGAGAACGGTGTTTTGGTCATCTTGCCTATGAGGCACGGTTCGCAAGTACCAAGTGATTCATAATCAAGTGGTTCCAAAAGCCCATCAGTATGGAGTTTCTTCATGCGCTTTACACCGATATGACCTAAACAGCAGTGCCACAAATAAGTTGCACTATCATTATTAACTTTGCATCTTTTGGTTTCAATATTATGAATATGTGTATTATTAAGATCGAGATCCAATGAACTATTTTCATTGGGTGTGTAACCATATTAGGTTTTATTCATGTAAACAGAACAACAATTTATTCTCTTACTTAAATGAATAACCGTATTACAATAAACATGATCAAATCATATTCATGTTCAACGCAAACACCAAATAACACTTATTTAGGTTTAACACTAATCCCGAAATTATAGGGAGTGTGCGATGATGATCATATCAATCTTGGAACCACTTCCAACACACATCGTCACTTCACCCTTAACTAGTCTCTGTTTATTCTGCAACTCCCGTTTCGAGTTACTACCTTAGCAACTGAACTAGCATCAAATACTAAGGGGTTGCTATAAACACTAGTAAAGTACACATCAATAACATGTATATCAAATATACTTATGTTCTCTTTGCCATCCTTCTTATCCGCCAATCACTTGGGGTAGTTCCGCTTCCAGTGACCAGTCCCTTTGCAGTAGAAGCACTTAGTCTCAGGCTTAGGATCAGACCTGGGCTTCTTCACTTGAGCAGCAACTTGCTTGCTGTTCTTCTTGAAGTTCCCCTTCTGCCCTCTGCCCTTTTCTTGAAACTAGTGGTCTTGTCAACCATCAACACTTGATGTTTTTCTTGATTTCTACCTTCGTTGATTTCAGCATCACGAAGAGCTTGGGAGTTGTTTCCGTTATCCCTTGCATATTATAGTTCATCACGAAGTTCTGCTAACTTGGTGATGGTGACTAGAGAATTCTGTCAATCACTATCTTATCTGGAAGATTAACTCCCACTTGATTCAAGCGATTGTAGTACCCAGACAATCTGAGCACTTGCTCACTAGTTGAGCGATTCTCCTCCATCTTTTAGCTATAGAACTTGTTGGAGACTTCATATCTCTCAACTCGGGTATTTGCTTGAAATATTAACTTCAACTCCTGGAACATCTCATATGGTCCATGACGTTCAAAACGTCTTTGAAGTCCCGATTCTAAGGCATTAAGCATGGTGCACTAAACTATCAAGTAGTCATCATATTGAGCCAGCCAAACGTTCATAACGTCTGCATCTGCTCCTGCAATAGGTCTGTCACCTAGCGGTGCATCAAGGACATAATTCTTTTGTGCAGCAATGAGGATAAACCTCAGATCACGGATCCAATCCGCATCATTGCTACTAACATCTTTCAACATAATTTTCTCTAGGAACATATCAAAATAAACACAGGGAAGCAACAACGCGAGCTATTGATCTATAACACAATTTGCAAAATACTACCAGGACTAAGTTCATGATAAATTTAAGTTCAATTTAATCATATTACTTAAGAACTCCCACTTAGATAGACATCCCTCTAATCCTCTAAGTGATCACGTGATCCAAATCAACTAAACCATAACCGATCATCACGTGAGATGGAGTAGTTTTCAATGGTGAACATCGTTATGTTGATCATATCTACTATATGATTCACGCTCGACCTTTCGTTCTCCGTGTTCCGAGGCCATATCTGTATATGCTTGGCTTGTCAAGTATAACCTGAGTATTCTGCGTGTGCAACTGTTTTGCACCCGTTGTATTTGAACGTAGAGCTTATCACACCCGATCATCACGTGGTGTCTGGGCACGAAGAACTTTGGCAACGGTGCATACTCAGGGAGAACACTTCTTGATAATTTAGTGAGAGATCATCTTATAATGCTACCGTCAATCAATGCAAGATAAGATGCATAAAAGGGATAAACATCACATGCAATCAATATAAGTGATATGATATGGCCATCATCATCTTGTGCTTGTGATCTTCATCTCCGAAGCACCGTCATGATCACCATCGTCACCGGCGCGACACCTTGATCTCCATCGTAGCATCGTTGTCGTCTCGCCAATCTTATGCTTCCACGATTATCACTACCGTTTAGTAATAAAGTAAAGCATTACATCGCGATTGCATTGCATACAATAAAGCGACAACCATATGGCTCCTGCCAGTTGCCGATAACTCGGTTACAAAACATGATCATCTCATACAATAAAATCAGCATCATGCCTTGACCATATCACATCACAACATACCCTGCAAAAACAAGTTAGACGTCCTCTACTTTGTTGTTGCAAGTTTTACGTGGCTGCTACGGGCTTAAGTAAGAACTCATCTCACCTACGCATCAAAACCACAACGATAGTTCGTCAAATAGACTCCGTTTTAACCTTCTCAAGGACCGGGCGTAGTCACACTCGGTTCAACTAAAGTTGGAGAGACAGTCTTCCGCAAGCCATCTATGTGCAAAGCACGTCGAGGGAACCGGTCTCGCGTAAGAGTACGCGTAAGGTTGGTCCGGATCGTCTCACCCAACAATACCGCCGAACCAAAGTATGACATGCTGGTAGGCAGTATGACTTGTATCGCCCACAACTCACTTGTGTTCTACTCGTGCATATAACATCAAACCATAAAAACCTAGGCTCGGATGCCACTGTTGGGGAACGTAGTAATTTCGAAAATTTTCCTACGCACATGCAAGATCATGGTGATGCGTAGCAACGAGAGGGGAGAGTGTTGTCTACGTACCAACGCAGACCGACTGCGGAAGCGATCACACAACATAGAGGAAGTAGTCGTACGTCTTCTTCCCGATCCGACCGATCCAAGCACCGTTACTCCGGCACCTCCGAGTTCTTAGCACACGTACAGCTCGATGACGATCCTCGGGCTCCGATCCAGCAAAGCGTCGAGGAAGAGTTCCGTTAGCACGACGGCGTGGTGACGATCTTGATGTACTACCGACGCAGGGCTTCGCCTAAGCACTACAACGGTATGATCGAGGTGGAATATGGTGGCAGGGGGCACCGCACACGGCTAAGGAACGATCTCAAGGATCAACTTGTGTGTCTTGGGGTGCCCCCTGCCCCCGTATATAAAGGTTGGAGGAGGGGGAGCCGGCCGGCCAGAGAGAGGAGGCGCAGGGGAGTCCTACTCCCACCGGGAGTAGGACTTCTCCCTCCAATCCTAATCCTATTAGGACTCCCGGGGGGAAAAGGAGAGAGAAGGGGGGCCTGCCCCCTATCCTAGTCCTACTAGGACTTGGGGAAAGGGGGGGGGGCGCCGGCCAGCTTGTGGGCTTCCCTTTTCTCTTTTCCACTAAGGCCCAATAGGCCCATTCGTCTCTCGGGGGGTTCCGGTAACCCTCCCGGTATTCCGGTAAAATCCCGATTTCACCCGGAACACTTCCTATGTCCAAACATAGGCTTCCAATATATCAATCTTTACGTCTCGACCATTTCGAGACTCCTCGTCATGTCCGTGATCTCATCCGGGACTCCGAACAACCTTCGGTACATCAAAATGCATAAACTCATAATAACTGTCATCGTAACGTTAAGCGTGCGGACCCTACGGTTCGAGAACAATGTAGACATGACCGAGACACGTCTCCGGTCAATAACCAATAGCGGGACCTGGATGCCCATATTGGCTCTTACATATTCTACGAAGATCTTTATCGGTCAGACCGCATAACAACATACGTTGTTCCCTTTGTCATCGGTATGTTACTTGCCCGAGATTCGATCGTCGGTATCCAATACCTAGTTCAATCTCGTTACTGGCAAGTCTCTTTACTCGTTCCGTAATACATCATCTCATAACTAACATCTTAGTTATTATGCTTGCAAGGCTTATGTGATGTGTATTACCGAGAGGGCCCAGAGATACCTCTCCGACAATCGGAGTGACAAACCCTAATCTCGAAATACGCCAACCGAACATCTACCATTGGAGACACCTGTAGTACTCCTTTATAATCACCCAGTTACGTTGTGACGTTTGGTAGTACCCAAAGTGTTCCTCAGGTAAACGGGAGTTGCATAATCTCATAGTTACAGGAACATGTATAAGTCATGAAGAAAGCAATAGCAACATACTAAACGATCGTGTGCTAAGCTAATGGAATGGGTCATGTCAATCAGATCATTCAACTAATGATGTGACCTCGTTAATCAAATAACAACTCTTTTGTCCATGGTTAGGAAACATAACCATCTTTGATTAACGAGCTAGTCAAGTAGAGGCATACTAGTGACACTCTGTTTGTCTATGTATTCACACATGTATTATGTTTCCGGTTAATACAATTCTAGCATGAATAATAAACATTTATCATGATATAAGGAAATAAATAATAACTTTATTATTGCCTCTAGGGCATACTTCCTTCAGTAAACTGGAAGTTAATGGGAACTGAGAAGCTTCTGAAGGTCCTCCCTGGTATGTGCACCACAGTCCTATAACGAGTGGCCGTTAGAGGTGCCATGATAGGGGTCTTGATGATAGAAGGCAGAGCAATCTTCAACTCCCCGGTGATCTGAACCAGCTGCTTATCGAAGGGCATTGTCTCATCCAGTGTGAAAAACTCCGGCAAAAAGACTAGGGTAAACTCGGCGGATATCTAAAAGGTTGAAATCAGAGAGAAGTCAGAAATGAACATGAGAGAAACATAGAAAATAAAACATAACAATAAGGTAATTTCTTCCTATCACTACTGGAATCAGGATCTTTGCCATTAGCCAGTTCTTTGCCGTCTGCTAGCTGACGACAAAGGAGGTCTTTGCCATCAGCATACAGAAAGCTGGCGGCAAAGAAAGAGCAGCCGACAAAGATCTTGTTTGCCGTCAGCCAGCTCTTTGCCATCCGCTAGCAGACGACATAGAAGCTTTGCCATCTACTAGCGGACGGCAAAGAGAGAGGGTGGCCCACTAGTGAGAACCATCTAACGGCCACTTTCTTTGCCGTCCGCTAGCAGACGACAAAGCTTCTTTGCTGTCTACTAGCTGACGGCAAAGAGAATAGCCAACCTAACGGCCGTTTCCCCCCGACCCCACCCCACTAGGTACGCTCTTTGCCGTCTGCTAGCAGGCGACAAAGAAATTAAACCTAACTAAAAACGGTCAGCCCCACGCGCCACCCTCTCTTCCCCCCCCTCTCTCTCTCTCTCTCTCTCCCTCACCTCACCCGTGCCGCCCCCGTGCCCGCCGCCCCCGACCACCACTGCCCCCGACGCCCCCGCCGCCCTAGTTCCCCGCCGCCCATTGCCACTCCGCCCCCGCCGCCCCTGACCACCACCGTCCCCGATGCCCCCGACGCCCCAGCGCCCGTCGCCGCTTGCTACCTCTTGAGCACTGTGTTAGTTTTCCCTTAAAGAGGAAAGGGTGATGTAGCAAAGTAGCGTAAGTATTTCCCTCAGTTTTTGAGAACCAAGGTATCAATCTAGTAGGAGACTACATGCAAGTCCCTCGTACCTACACAAACAAATAAGAACCTCGCAATCAACGCGATAAAGGGGTTGTTAATCCCTTCACGGTCACTTACGAGAATGAGATCTGATAGACATAATAATAATAAGATAAATATTTTTGGTATTTTTATGATATAGATTGAAAGTAAAGATTGCAAAATAAAATAGATTGGAAAGTTATATGATAAGAGATAGACCCGGGGCCATAGGTTTCACTAGTGGCTTCTCTCAAGATAGCATAAGTATTACGGTGGGTGAACAAATTACTGTCGAGCAATTGATAGAAAAGTGCATAATTATGAGAATATCTAGGCATGATCATGTATATAGGCATCACGTCCGCGACAAGTAGACTGAAACGATTCTGCATCTACTACTATTACTCCACACACCGACCGCTATCCGACATGCATCTAGAGTATTAAGTTCATAAGAACAGAGTAATGCATTAGGCAAGATGACATGATGTAGAGGGATAAACTCAAGCAATATGATATAAACCCCATCTTTTTATCCTCGATGACAACAATACAATACGTGCCTTGCTGCCCCTGCTGTCACTGGGAAAGGACACCGCAAGATTGAACCCAAAGCTAAGCACTTCTCCCATTGCAAGAAAGATCAATCTAGTAGGCCAAACCAAACTGATAATTCGAAGAGACTTGCAAATATAACCAATCATACATAAAAGATTTCAGAGAAGAATCAAATATTGTTCATAGAAAAACTTGATCATAAACCCACAATTCATCGGATCTCGACAAACACACCGCAAAAGAGTTACATCAAATAGATCTCCAAGAAGATCGAGGAGAACATTGTATTAAGATCCAAAGTGAGAGAAGAAGCCATCTAGCTAATAACTATGGACCCGAAGGTCTGAGGTAAACTACTCACCCATCATCGGAGGGGCCATGGAGTTGATGTAGAGGCCCTCCATGATCGATTCCCCCTCCGACAGAGCTCCGGAAGAGGCCCCAAGATGAGATCTCTTGGGTACAGAAGGTTGCGACGGTGGAAATAGGGTTTTGTGGTGCTCCTGGATGTTTTCGGGGTATATGAATATATATTGGAGGAAGAAGTAGGTCGGTGGAGCCACGAGGGGCCCACGAGGGGGGAGGGCGCGCCCCTGCCTCGTGGCCTCCTCGTTGGTTGCTTGACGTCCACTCCAAGTCCCCTGGATCACGTTTGTTCCAAAAATAACTCTCCCGATGATTTTATTCCGTTTGGATTCCGTTTGATATTCCTTTTCTGTGAAACACTGAAATAGGCAAAAAATAGCAATTTGCACTGGGCCTTGGGTTAGTAGGTTAGTCCCAAAAATAATATAAAAGTGTATAAATAAGCCCATTAACATCCAAAACAGATAATATAATAGCATGGAACAATTAAAAATTATAGATACGTTGGAGACGTATCAAGCATCCCCAAGCTTAATTCCTGCTCGTCCTCGAGTAGGTAAATGATAAAAACAGAATTTTTGATGTGGAATGCTACCTAGCATAATTCTCAATGTAATTTTCTTTATGGTGGCATGAATGTTCAGATCCGAGAGATTCAAGACAGAAGTTTAATATTGACATAAAAATAATAGTACTTCAAGCATACTAACTAAGCAATCATGTCTTCTCAAAATAACATGGCAAAAGTAAGTTCATCCCTACAAAATCATATAGTTTGGCCATGCTTCATTTTCGTCACACAAGAATGCTCTCATCTTGCACAACCCCGATGACAAGCCAAGCAATTGTTTCATACTTTAGTAATCTCAAGCTTTTTTCAACTTTCACGCAATACATGAGTGTGAGCCATGGATATAACACTATGGGTGGAATAGAATAATGATAGGGGGTTATGTGGAGAAGACAAAAAAGGAGAAAGTCTCACATCGACGAGGCTAATCAACGGGCTAGGGAGATGCCCATCAATTGGTGCCAATGCAAGGAGTAGGGATTGCCATGCAACGGATGCACTAGAGCTATAAATGTATGAAAGCTCACGAAGACCTAGGGCATTTGAGGAAGCCCATTATTGGAATATACAAGCCAAGTTCTATAATGAAAAATTCCCACTAGTCTATGAAAGTGACAAAACAAGAGATTCTCTATCATAAAGATCATGGTGCTACTTTGAAGCACAAGTTTGGAAAAAAGGATAGTAGCATTGCCCCTTTTTATTTCTTTTCTTCTTTTTTTGGGCCTTTCTTTTTTTATTTGGCCTTTTTTCTTTTTATTTGGGACAATGCTCTATTTATGATTATCATCACACTTCTATCTTTTTACAACTCAATGATTACAACTCGATACTAGAACAAAATATGACTCTATATGAATGCCTCCAATGGTATACCGGGAATGGCAATGAATCAAGAGTGACATGTATTAAAAATTATGCATGGTGGCTTTGCCACAAATATGATGTCAACTACATGATCATGCAAAGCAATATGACAATGATGAAGTGTGTCATAAATGAAATGGTGGAAAGTTGGATGGCCTTATATCTCGGAATGGCTATGGAAATGCCATAATAGGTAGGTATGGTGGCTGTTCTGAGGAAGATATAAGGAGGTTTATGTGTGATAGAGCGTATCATATCACGGGGTTTGGATGTGATACGTCTCCAACGTATCTATAATTTATGAAGTATTCATGCTATTATATTATCTGTTTTGGATGTTTGTCGGCTTCATTATGCACTTTTATATTATTTTTGGGACTAACCTATTAACCTAGAGCCCAGTGCCAGTCTCTGTTTTTTTCCTTGTTTTTAAGTATTGGAGAAAAGGAAAATCAAACGGAGTTCAGTTGACATGAAACTTCATGGAACTTATTTTTGGACCAGAAGAAGCCCATGGAGTATTGGAGATGGACCAGAAGAGTCCCGGGCTACCCACGAGGGTGGGGGGTGCGCCCACCCCCCTGGGCGCGCCCCCTGCCTCGTGGACAGCCCGGAGATCCACCGACGTACTTCTTCCTCCTATATATACCCATATACTCTAAAAACTTCGAGGAGCAGAATAGATCGGGAGTTCCGCCGCCAAAAGCCTTCGTAGCCATCGAAAACCAATCTAGACCCGTTCCGGCTGTTGGGGAACGTTGCAGAAAACAAAAAATTTCCTACGGTTTCACCAAGATCCATCTATGAGTTCATCTAGCAACGAGTGATTGGATGCATCTACGTACCTTGTAGATCGCGAGCGGAAGCGTTCAAAGAACGGGGATGAGGGAGTCATACTCGACGTGATCCAAATCACCGGAGATCCTAGCGCCGAACGGACGGCACCTCCGCGTTCAACACACGTACGGTCAGTGTAACGTCTCCTCCTTCTTGATCCAGCAAGGGGGGGAGAGGTTGATGAAGATCCAGCAGCACGACGGCATGGTGGTGGATGCAGGGGTCACCGCAGCAGGGCTTCACCGTTCTACTACGAGAGGGAGAGGTGTAGCAGGGGAGAGGGAGGTGCCAAGACTCAAAGGTGCGGCTGCCCTCCCCCCCTTTATATAGGCTCCCCAGGGGGGGGGGGCGCCGGCCCTAGGAGATGGGATCTCCTAGGGGGGGCAAGGGGTGGAGTGCCCCCCAAGCCAGGTGGCCCTCCCCCACCCTAGGGTTCCCAACCCTAGGCGCATGGGGTGGGCCAAGGGGGGAGCACCAGCCCACTATGGGCTGGTTCCCCTCCCCACTTAAGCCCATGGGGCCCTCCGGGATGGGTGGCCCCCGGGACCCTTCCGGTGGTCCCGGTACAATACCGGTGACCCCCGAAACTCCCCCGATGGCCGAAACTGCACTTCCTATATATAATTCTTCACCTCCGGACCATTCCAGAACTCCTCGTGACGTCCGGGATCTCATCTGGGACTCCGAACAACATTCGGGTTACTGCATATACATATCTCTTCAACCCTAGCGTCACCGAACCTTAAGTGTGTAGACCCTACGGGTTCGGGAGATATGTAGACATGACCGAGATTGCTCTCCGGTCAATAACCAACAGCGGGATCTGGATACCCATGTTGGCTCCCACATGCTCCTCGATGATCTCATCGGATGAACCACGATGTCGAGGATTCAAGCAACCCCGTATACAATTCCCTTCGTCAATCGGTATGTTACTTGCCCGAGATTCGATCGTCGGTATCGCAATACCTCGTTCAATCTCATTACCGGCAAGTCACTTTACTCGTACCGTAATGCATGATCCCGTGACCAGACACTTGGTCACTTTGACCTCATAATGATGATGCATTACCGAGTGGGCCCAGTGATACCTCTTCGTCATACGGAGTGACAAATCCGAGTCTTAATCCGTGTCAACCCAACAGACACTTTCGGAGATACCCGTAGTATACCTTTATGGTCACCCAGTTACGTTGTGACGTTTGGTACACCCAAAGCACTCCTACGGTATCCGGGAGTTACACGATCTCATGGTCTAAGGAAAGGATACTTGACATTGGAAAACTCTAGCAAACGAACTATACGATCTTGTGCTATGTTTAGGATTGGGTCTTGTCCATCACATCATTCTCCTAATGATGTGATCTCGTTATCAATGACATCTAATGTCCATAGTCAGGAAATCATGACTATCTATTGATCAACGAGCTAGTCAACTAGAGGCTTACTAGGGACATGTTGGTGTCTATTATTCACACATGTATTACGATTTCTGGATAACACAATTATAGCATGAATAAAGACAATTATCATGAACAAGGAAATATAATAATAATGCTTTTATTATTGCCTCTAGGGCATATTTCCAACAGTCTCCCACTTGCACTAGAGTCAATAATCTAGTTACATTGTGATGAATCGAACACCCATGGAATTCTGGTGTTGATCATGTTTTGCTCTAGGGAGAGGTTTAGTCAACGGATCTGCTACATTCAGGTCCGTATGTACTTTACAAATATCTATGTCTCCATCTTGAACATTTTCACGAATGGAGTTGAAGCGACGCTTGATGTGCCTGGTCTTCTTGTGAAACCTGGGCTCCTTGGCAAGTGCAATAGCTCCAGTGTTGTCACAGACGAGTTTGATTGGCCCCGACGCATTGGGTATGACTCCTAGGTCGGTGATGAACTCCTTCACCCATATTGCTTCATGTGCTGCCTCCGAGGCTGCCATGTACTCCGCTTCACATGTAGATCCCGCCACGACGCTCTGCTTGCAACTGCACCAGCTTACTGCCCCACCATTCAAAATATACACGTATCCGGTTTGTGACTTAGAGTCATCCAGATCTGTGTCGAAGCTAGCATCGACGTAACCCTTTACGACGAGCTCTTCGTCACCTCCATAAACGAGAAACATTTCCTTAGTCCTTTTCAGGTACTTCAGGATATTCTTGACCGCTGTCCAGTGTTCCTTGCCGGGATTACTTTGGTACCTACCTACCAAACTTACAGCAAGGTTTACATCAGGTCTGGTACACAGCATGTCATACATAATAGAACCTATGGCTGAGGCATAGGGGATGACACTCATCTCTTCTATATCTTCTGCCGTGGTCGGACATTGAGCTGAGCTCAATTTCACACCTTGTAACACAGGCAAGAACCCCTTCTTAGACTGATCCATATTGAATTTCTTCAATATCTTATCAAGGTATGTGCTTTGTGAACGACCTATGAGGTGTCTTGATCTATCTCTATAGATCTTGATGCCTAATATATATGCAGCTTCTCCAAGGTCCTTCATTGAAAAACTCTTATTCAAGTAGGCCTTAATGCTGTCCAAGAGTTCTATATCATTTCCCATCAAAAGTATGTGATCTACATATAATGTGAGAAATGCTATAGAGCTCCCACTCACTTTCTTGTAAACACAGGCTTCTCCATAAGTCTGTGTAAACCCAAACGCTTTGATCATCTCATCAAAGCGAATGTTCCAACTCCGAGATGCTTGCACCAGCCCATAAATCGAGCGTTGGAGCTTGCACACCTTGTCAGCATTCTTAGGATCGACAAAACCTTCCGGCTGCATCATATACAATTCTTCCTTAGGGAAACCATTAAGGAATGCCGTTTTGACGTCCATTTGCCATATCTCATAATCATAGAATGCGGCAATTGCTAACATCATTCGGACGGACTTTAGCTTCGCTACCGGTGAGAAAGTCTCATCATAGTCAACCCCTTGAACTTGTCGATAACCCTTAGCGACAAGCCGAGCTTTATAGATGGTCACATTACCATCCGCGTCTATCTTCTTCTTAAAGATCCATTTATTTTCTATGGCTCGCCGCTCAACGAGCAAGTCAGTCAAAGTCCATACTTTGTTTTCATACATGGATCCTATCTCGGATTTCATGGCTTCCAGCCATTTGTCGGAATCCGGGCCCGCCATCGCTTCTTCATAGTTCGAAGGTTCACCATTGTCTAACAACATGATTTCCAAGACAGGGTTGCCGTACCACTCTGGTGCGGAACGTGTCCTTGTGGACCTATGAAGTTCAGTAGGAGCTTGATCAGAAGTATCTTGATCATCATCATTAACTTCCTCTGTAGTCGGTGCAGGCACCTCAGGAACATTTTCTTGAGTTGCGCCCTTTTCCGGTTCAAGAGGTAATACTTCATCAAGTTCTACTTTCCTCCCACTTATTTCTTTCGAGAGGAACTCCTTCTCTAGAAAGGATCCATTCTTGGCAACAAAAATCTTGCCTTCGGATCTGAGGTAGAAGGTATACCCAATAGTTTCTTTAGGGTATCCTATGAAGACGCATTTTTCCGACTTGGGTCCGAGCTTTTCAGGTTGAAGTTTCTTGACATAAGCATCGCATCCCCAAACTTTTAGAAACGACAGCTTAGGTTTCTTCCCAAACCATAATTCATACAGTGTCGTCTCAACGGATTTCGACGGAGCCCTATTTAAAGTGAATGCGGCAGTCTCTAAAGCATAGCCCCAAAAAGATAGCGGTAAATCGGTAAGAGACATCATAGATCGCGCCATATCTAATAGAGTGCGATTACGACGTTCGGACACACCATTACGCTGAGGTGTTCCAGGCGGCGTGAGTTGTGAAACTATTCCACATTTTCTTAAGTGTGTGCCAAATTCGTGACTCAAGTATTCTCCTCCACGATCTGATCGTAGGAACTTGATTTTCCTGTCACGTTGATTTTTAACCTCACTCTGAAATTCCTTAAACTTTTCAAAGGTCTCAGACTTGTGTTTCATTAAATAGATATACCCATATCTACTCAAGTCATCAGTGAGGATGAGAACATAACGATAGCCACCGCGAGCCTCAACACTCATTGGACCGCACACATCAGTATGTATGATTTCTAATAAGTTGGTTGCTCGCTCCATTGTTCCTGAGAACGGAGTCTTGGTCATTTTACCCATGAGGCATGGTTCGCACGTGTCAAATGATTCGTAATCAAGAGACTCTAAAAGTCCATCTGCATGGAGCTTCTTCATGCGTTTGACACCTATGTGACCAAGGCGGCAGTGCCACAAGTATGTGGGACTATCATTATCAACCTTACATCTTTTGGTACTCACACTATGAATATGTGTAGCATTACACTCGAGATTCATTAAGAATAAACCATTCACCATCGGAGCATGACCATAAAACATATCTCTCATATAAATAGAACAACCATTATTCTCGGATTTAAATGAGTAGCCATCTCGTATCAAACGAGATCCTGATACAATGTTCATGCTCAAACTTGGCACTAAATAACAATTATTGAGGTTCAAAACTAATCCCGTAGGTAAATGCAGAGGTAGCGTGCCGACGGCGATCACATCGACCTTGGATCCATTCCCGACGTGCATCGTCACCTCGTCCTTCGCCAGTCTCCGTTTATTCCGCAGCTCCTGCTTTGAGTTACAAATGTGAGCAACTGCACCGGTATCAAATACCCAAGAGCTACTACGAGTACTGGTAAGGTACACATCAATTACATGTATATCACATATACCTTTCGTGATGCCGGCCTTCTTGTCTGCTAAGTATTTGGGGGCAATTCCGCTTCCAGTGACCACTTCCCTTGCAATAAAAACACTCAGTCTCGGGCTTGGGTCCATTCTTTGGCTTCTTCCCGGCAGCTTGCTTGCCGGGCGCGGCAACTCCCTTGCCGTCCTTCTTGAAGGTTTTCTTACCCTTGCCTTTCTTGAACTTAGTGGTTTTATTCACCATCAACACTTGATGTTCCTTTCTGACTTCTACCTCTGCTGATTTCAGCATTGCAAATACTTCAGGAATGGTCTTTTCCATCCCCTGCATATTGAAGTTCATCACAAAGCTCTTGTAGCTTGGTGGAAGCGACTGAAGGATTCTGTCAATGACTGCGTCATCCGGGAGATTAACTCCCAGCTGAGTCAAGCGGTTATGCAACCTAGACATAGTGAGTATATGCTCACTGACAGAACTATTTTCCTCCATCTTACAGCTGAAGAACTTGTCGGAGACTTGATATCTCTCGACCCGGGCATGAGCTTGGAAAACCATTTTCAGCTCTTCGAACATCTCATATGCTCCGTGTCTCTCAAAACGTTTTTGGAGCCCCGACTCTAAGCTGTAAAGCATGCCGCATTGAACGAGGGAGTAGTCATCGGTACGTGCCTGCCAAGCGTTCATAGCGTCTTGTTCTGCAGGGAGAACAGGTGCGTCACCTAGCCGTGCTTGTAGGACATAATCTTTCTTGGCAGCTATGAGGATGATCCTCAAGTTCCGGACCCAGTCCGTGTAGTTGCTGCCATCGTCTTTCAGCTTGGTTTTCTCTAGGAACGCGTTGAAGTTGAGGACTACGTTGGCCATTTTATCTACAAGACATATTGTAAATATTTTAGACTAAGTTCATGATAATTAAGTTCATCTAATCAAATTATTCAATGAACTCCCACTCAGATAGACATCCCTCCAGTCATCTAAGTATAACATGATCCGAGTTAACTAGGCCGTGTCCGATCATCACGTGAGACGGACTAGTCAACATCGGTGAACATCTTCATGTTGATCGTATCTACTATACGACTCATGCTCGACCTTTCGGTCTTTTGTGTCCCGAGGCCATGTCTGTACATGCTAGGCTCTTCAAGTCAACCTAAGTGTTTTGCATGTGTAAATCTGTCTTACACCCGTTGTATGTGAACGTTAGAATCTATCACACCCGATCATCACGTGGTGCTTCGAAACAACGAACTGTCGCAACGGTGCACAGTTAGGGGGAACACTTTCTTGAAATTATTATGAGGGATCATCTTATTTACTACCGTCGTTCTAAGTAAACAAGATGAAAAACATGATAAACATCACATGCAATCAAATAATAATAGTGACATGATATGGCCAATATCACATAGCTCCTTTGATCTCCATCTTGGGGCTCCATGATCATCTTGTCACCGGCATGACACCATGATCTCCATCATCGTGTCTCCATGAAGTTGCTCGCCAACTATTACTTCTACTACTATGGCTAACGCATTTAGCAATAAAGTAAAGTAATTTACATGGCGTTTCTCAATGACACGCAGGTCATACAAAAAATAAAGACAACTCCTATGGCTCCTGCCGGTTGTCATACTCATCGACAAGCAAGTCGTGATTCCTATTACAATAGCATGAACATCTCATACATCACATATATATCATTCATCATTCATCACAACTTTGGCCATATCACATCACAAAACACTTGCTGCAAAAACAAGTTAGACGTCCTCTAATTGTTGTTGCAAGTTTTACGTGGCTGTAATAGGGTTCAAGCAAGAATGTTTTCTTACCTACGTGAAAGCCACAATGTGATTTGTCAGCTTCTATTTACCCTTCATAAGGACCCTTTTCATCGAATCCGCTCCAACTAAAGTGGGAGAGACAGACACCCGCCAGCCACCTTATGCAACTAGTGCATGTTAGTCGGTGGAACCGGTCTCACATAAGCGTACGTGTAAGGTTCGTCCGGGCCGCTTCATCCCACAATACCGTTGAAGCAAAATAATACTAGTAGCGGCAAGAAAGTTGACAACATCAACACCCACAACAAATTGTGTTCTACTCGTGCATAGAGAACTACGCATAAACCTAGCTCATGATGCCACTGTTGGGGAACGTTGCAGAAAACAAAAATTTTCCTATGGTTTCACCAAGATCCATCTATGAGTTCATCTAGCAACGAGTGATTGGATGCATCTACGTACCTTGTAGATCGCGAGCGGAAGCGTTCAAAGAACGGGGATGAGGGAGTCATACTCGACGTGATCCAAATCACCGGAGATCCTAGCGCCGAACGGACGGCACCTCCGCGTTCAACACACGTACGGTCAGCGTAACGTCTCCTCCTTCTTGATCCAGCAAGGGGGGGGGAGAGGTTGATGAAGATCCAGTAGCACGATGGCGTGGTGGTGGATGCAGGGGTCACCGCAGCAGGGATTCGCCGTTCTACTACGAGAGGGAGAGGTGTAGCAGGGCAGAGGGAGGCGCCAAGACTCAAAGGTGTGGCTGCCCCTCCCTCCCCCCTTTATATAGGCTCCCCAAGGGGGGGCGCCGGCCCTAGGAGATGGGATCTCCTGGGGGGGGGGGGCGGCCAAGGGGTGGAGTGCCCCCCAAGCCAGGTGGGGCGCCCCCCACCCTAGGGTTCCCAACCCTAGGCGCATGGGGTGGGCCAAGGGGGGTGCACCAGCCCACTATGGGCTGGTTCCCCTCACCACTTAAGCCCATGGGGCCCTCCGGGATGGGTGGCCCCACCCGGTGGACCCCCGGGACCCTTCCGGTGGTCCCGGTACAATACCGGTGACCCCCGAAACTCCCCCGATGGCCGAAACTGCACTTCCTATAAATAATTCTTCACCTCCAGACCATTCCGGAACTCCTCGTGACATCCGGGATCTCATCCGGGACTCCGAACAACATTCGGGTTACTGCATATACATATCTCTTCAATCCTAGCATCACCGAACCTTAAGTGTGTAGACCCTACGGGTTCGGGAGACATGTAGACATGACCGAGATTGCTCTCCGGTCAATAACCAACAGCGGGATCTGGATACCCATGTTGGCTCCCACATGCTCCTCGATGATCTCATCGGATGAACCACGATGTTGAGGATTCAAGCAACCCCGTATACAATTCCCTTCGTCAATTGGTATGTTACTTGCCCGAGATTCGATCGTCGGTATCCCAATACCTCGTTCAATCTCGTTACCGGCAAGTCACTTTACTCATACCGTAATGCATGATCCCGTGACCAGACACTTGGTCACTTTGAGCTCATAATGATGATGCATTACCGAGTGGGCCCAGTGATACCTCTCCATCATACGGAGTGACAAATCCCAGTCTTGATCCGTGTCAACCCAACAGACACTTTCGGAGATACCCGTAGTATACCTTTATGGTCACCCAGTTACGTTGTGACGTTTGGTACACCCAAAGCACTCCTACAGTATCCGGGAGTTACACGATCTCATGGTCTAAGGAAAGGATACTTGACATTGGAAAACTCTAGCAAACGAACTATACGATCTTGTGCTATGTTTAGGATTGGGTCTTGTCCATCACATCATTCTCCTAATGATGTGATCTCGTTATCAATGACATCTAATGTCCATAGTCAGGAAACCATGACTATCTGTTGATCAACGAGCTAGTCAACTAGAGGCTTACTAGGGACATGTTGGTGTCTATTATTCACACATGTATTACGATTTCCGAATAACACAATTATAGCATGAATAAAGACAATTATCATGAACAAGGAAATATAATAATAATGCTTTTATTATTGCCTCTAGGGCATATTTCCAACACCGGCACCCTGCCGGAGGAGGGAATCCCTCTCCGATGGCCATCTTCATCATCCCGGTGCTCTCCATGACGAGGAGGGAGTAGTTCACCCTCAGGGTTGAGGGTATGTACTAGTAGCTATGTGTTTGATCTCTCTCTCTCTCTCTCGTGTTCTTAAGGTGGTACGATCTTGATGTATCGCGAGCTTTGCTATTATAGTTGGATCCTATGATGTTTCTCCCCCTCTACTCTCTTGTAATGGATTGAGTTTTCCCTTTGAAGTTATCTTATCGAATTGAGTCTTTAAGGATTTGACAACACTTGATGTATGTCTTGCACGTGCTTATCTGTGGTGACAATGGGATATCACGTGATCCACTTGATGTATGTTTTGGTGATCAATTCGCGGGTTCCGCCCATGAACCTATGCATAGGGGTTGGCACACGTTTTCGTCTTGACTCTCCAGTAGAATCTTTGGGGCACTCTTTGAGGTACTTTGTGTTGGTTGAATAGATGAATCTGAGATTGTGGGATGCATATCGTATAATCATACCCGCGGATACTTGAGGTGACATTGGAGTATCTAGGTGACATTAGGGTTTTGGTTGATTTGTGTCTTAAGGTGTTATTCTAGTACGAACTCTATGATAGATTGAACGGAAAGAATAGCTTCATGTTATTTTACTACGGACTCTTGAATAGATCGACGTGAAAGGATAACTTTGAGGTGGTTTCATACCCTACCATAATCTCTTCGTTTGTTCTCCGCTATTAGTGACTTTGGAGTGACTCTTTGTTGCATGTTGAGGGATAGTTATATGATCCAATTATGTTATTATTGTTGAGAGAACTTGCACTAGTGAAAGTATGAACCCTAGGCCTTGTTTCCTAGCATTGCAATACCATTTACGCTCACTTTTATCATTAGTTACCTTGCTGTTTTTATATTATCAGATTACAAAAACCTTTATCTACCATCCATATACCACTTGTATCACCATCTCTTCGCCGAACTAGTGCACCTATACAATTTACCATTGTATTGGGTGTGTTGGGGACACAAGAGACTCTTTGTTATTTGGTGGCAGGGTTGCTTGAGAGAGACCATCTTCATCCTACGCCTCCCACGGATTGATAAACATTAGGTCATCCACTTGAGGGAAATTTTCTACTGTCCTACAAACCTCTACACTTGGAGGCCCAACAACGTCTACAAGAAGAAGGTTGTGTAGTAGACATTAAGCTCTTTTCTGGTGCCGTTGCCGGGGAGGTGAGTGCTTGAAGGTATATCTTTAGATCTTGCAATCGAATATTTTAGTTTCTTGTTTTAGCACTAGTTTAGTTTATAAAAGAAAATTACAAAAAATGGAATTGAGTTTGCCTCATACGCTTCATCTTTTTAATATCTTTCATGAGAATGATGGAAGGGGAAATTGTGCTCAAGTGCTAGAAGAAGAAGTCTATAAAATGTTTGGCACTAAATCTTTGAATGATGAGCATGATTGCAATGTTGTTAGTATGAACTCCTTGAATATCCATAGTACTAATGATGATTGCACTAGTTATGATGAAAATGTCTCCTATAAACATGTCAATTTTTGTGGAGTGCATTGGGTTTGCGAGTACACACCAAATAGGGAAGATAGATATTGCAAGAGGCATAAGAATTTAGAAACTAAATGGTTGTAAGAAAGGCTAAATGTTAGTGCTGAAAATTTAAAATTTCTTAGCCATACTTGTGAACTTTGCAATGAACGTGGTCATTTAACCATCCGATGCAAATTGTTTCATGATCTAATCGTTTCCAAAAATTGTGATGACTTGATTTCCCTTACACATCATAATGAACTTAGTTTGATCATGGGTTATGAAGAAATGAAACATATAACTAACTATCTTCCAGTATTTTCCCGTGGTAAACTTCTTGAATTTGATCTAGAGGAAATTTATATGTATTGTGCGGTGAATTGTATTGAAAATCCTTCTATTGCCAATTACATAAAGAAAATAAAAAAAATAGAAGATGAAGAGAATACTAATGAAAGGGAAGAGACTTTCCAATATCCTCCTATTATTTCTTATGATGAATCAGGTAACGAGGAGGAGCCTTCTATTCAACCAATCTCATTAATAAGGAGCTCCAAAAAGAGGGTTGAACCCACACATGATGTGAAGAAGAAAAAGAAAAGATGGAGAAGCAAAGATAAAAAGGTATCCCTCCCAAATTATGTTGCTCCTGTTACTCATTGTGAGGATGATAATTGCTATACTATCGGTGCTATCCATACTATTAATGATGAGAGTGATTATGCTTATGATATGAAAAGGCCCAAGCTTGGGGATGCTATGTTTGACGAGAATGAGATGTTTGAGAATATATTTGCTGCAATTAATGTTTGTCCCAAGCTTGGGGATGCTATGTTTAATGAAGATGATATTTCTAGCCTCCCAAGTTTTGATATGCAAATTTGTTATGATGATAGCATGCCTCCTACTTATGATGATTATATTGATGAAAGTGGGTTTGGAAGAGTGTCAACTTTAGGAATTAATGATCCCACTATTTTGGAGGATGTTGGATCTTATTATGATAATTATGAAAGTGGATTTGGAGAGGTCATGACTTTATTTAGTAATGATTCCACTATCTTGGAAGAGGTTTCAATCGATTATGATGAGAACAAAGTTGCTACCTATGATGATTATTGTGATGTTACTTATGCTATAAAAAGTAGTGATGATTATATTTATAAAACTTTTCATGATTATGATTACCCATTTTCTGAACATTACTCTTTTAATGTGGAAACAATTTATAGTATTCGAGTCTCTTATGACACTCCCACTATTCCGATTGAGAAGAATTTTGCTTATGTAGAGAGTAGTAAATTTTCTATGCTTGTAGATCATGAAAAGAATGCTTTAGGTGCTGGTTATATTGTTGAATTCATTCATGATTCTACTGAAAATTATTATGATGGAGGAATATATGCTTGTAGGAATTTCAATAGTATCATGTTTCCTCTCTATGTGCTTAAAGTTTTAAAGTTATGCTTATTTTGCCTTCCTATGCTAGTTGATTATTGTTCCTATATGTTGTTTGCTCACAAAATCCCTATGAATAGGAAGTGGTTTAGACTTAAATTTGCTAGTCATATTCTTCATAGCGCTCTCTTTATGTTACAATTCTTATCTTTTATGTGAGCATCATTGAAATCATCATGCCTAGCTAGGGGCGTTAAACGATAGCGCTTGTTGGGAGGCAACCCAACTTTATTTTTGTTCCTTGTTTTTTGCTCCTGTTTAGTAATAATAATTTATCTATCCTCTGTTATGATTGAGTTTTTATGTTTTAATTAGTGTTTGTGCCAAGTAGAACCGTTGGGAAGACTTGGGGAAAGTCTTGTTGATCTTGCTGTAAGAAACAGAAACTTAAGCGCTCACGAGAATTGCTGCCATTTTTTATTGGAGAGTGATATTTAGTTAATTATTTTTTCATATGATTAATAGATAAATTCCTCACGTCTATAAAGTTATTTTAGAATTTTTTGGATTCCAGAAGTTTGCGTTAATTACAGATTACTACAGACTGTTCTGTTTTTGACAAATTCTGTTTTTCGTGTGTTGTTTTCTTATTTTAATGAATATATGGCTAGTAAAAGAGTTTATAAACCATAGAGAAGTTGGAATACATTAGGGTTAAAACCAACATAAATAAAGAATGAGTTTATTACAGTACCTTGAAGTGGTGTTTTGTTTTCTTTCGCTAACGGAGCTCACGAGATTTTCTATTTTGAGTTTTGTGTTGTGAAGTTTTCAAGTTTTGGGTTAAGTTTTGATGGATTATGGAATAAGGAGTGGCAAGAGCCTACGCTTGGGGATGCCCAAGTCACCCCAAGGAAATATTCAAGGACAACCAAGAGCCTAAGCTTGGGGATGCCCCGGAAGGCATCCCCTCTTTCGTCTTCGTTCATCGGTAACTTTACTCGGAACTTATTTTTATTCACCACATGATATGTGTTTTTCTTGGAGCATCAATTTATTTTGTTAGGATTTGCTTTATGTTATTTAGAACAATGTTTTGCATCTTTTATTCCAATAAAAGCGGCATTGATAGCCTTTACTATGCCTATTTTACAAGTCCACATGTTGCTGTTTGAAAACAGAAAGTTTACCGCTGTTGCAAAAATTCCCTAGAAAAGTAAGAATGTGATAAAATGTTGAAACCTTTTGCATAATAAGATATGATAAATTTACTACAGTTGGAATGTTCCTTCATAATTTTTGGAGGTAGGGAAGTATGGATCTTGCTGCACTCTTTACAGACTGTCCTGTTTAGGCAGATTGCTGTTATGTTTGCATTGTTTGCATATGTTTGCTTCTTTAATGATTCTATTTGAGGATAGGACTATTAAATATGCAGAGGCATTTAGTATGCAATGTTGAATAATAATTTTAGTGATTTTATACAGTAGAGTATGATAAGGTTTTTGCATTTGATAAGGTTTTTGCATTGGTTTATACTAACTTATCTCACGAGTCCTTGTTGAGTTTTGTGTGGATGAAGCTTTTGAGATTTAGGGAGACCGTGATATGAGAGGAATTAAGGAGAAAAAAAGCTCAAGATTGGGGATGCCCAAGGCATCCCAATATAATATAGCTTGGGGATGCCCCGGTTGGCATCCCACCTTTCTTCTTCAACAACTATCGGTTAGTTTCGGTTGATCCTAAGTTTTTGATTCTTTACATGATGTTTTCCATTCTTAGAATGTCATTTTACTTTGTTTTGATTGATGTTTGAATAAAATATCAAGATCTGAAATTCTAAATGAGAGAGAGTCTTCACATAGCTACATAATTATTTAACTACTCATTGATCTCCACTTATATCTTTTTGGAGTAGTTTGTCATTTACTCATGTGCCTCACTTATATCCTATGAGTAAATGGTTCAATGATTTGAATGTCAGAAATCTGAAATTATATATGTTTCATATGCTTATCCCATGGGGAGTAATGACTTTACATATAAGAAGTAGATGTGGTAAATTTATTGAAGGTTAGCAAACATTGTATTGGTCACTTGAACAATTCATGAAAGAATATTGAAGGAAGAGAGATTTCACGTATAAATATACTATCTTGGACATATTTTGTAATTGTGAGCACTCATTAAAATATGACATGCTAAAAGGTTGATGTTGGACAAGACGACGTAATGTGTGTCGTAGTTCTAGGTCTGACAGTAGAATGGGGGGGGGGGGTAGGAATGTAGAGGCAAGATCCTAGCTATGGAGGAGTTGTACACGCGAGTTTTACGAGTTCAGGCCCTTCTCGGAGGAAGTAAAAACCCTACGTCTCGGAGCCCGGAGGCGGTCGACTGGATTATACGTTTGTGAGTTACAGGGGGTGCGAACCCCTGCCCCTGAGTAGGGGGTGGCTTATATAGAGTTCGCCAGACCCCTCCCGCCCTCAGTTATAAAGGGTTTAAGGTACATAAAGGTAGAGACGTTACTGGTAATGCCTATAATAAAAGTACATAAATGACCATTAAAGCTATGACTTAAATCCCGACCATTGCAGAGTGAGTGGCTCTTAGTCTTCTGGTAGTCGAGTGGTTGTTCGTATGGTCGAGTGTCTTCAAGACTGTCGAGTGGAACATGGCTTTATGGTCGAGTGGACGATGATTTTTCTTCGACTGCTTCTAGTTCTTTAAGAGATGTCCTTGGGGAGGGTATCAGATCAGATCCATGACCCTACCCTAGGTACATAGCTTCATCATCAGCCCCCGAATGGATCAGGGTTTGAGTGAGGAAGGAGTTGAGAACACTTCTGACTCATTCTTCGTGCTATGAGTATATCTTGCTCTGGATCAATGAACTGAGGGGATGACATAAACTTCTTTTTCAGTCGCCTTGGTCCATTCTTAGTTTTTGTCGAGTGAAATTTCACAGTAGAGTTTCGAATGACGATGTGGAGGATGTTTTCCATCTGACAAGTTGCTCTGCTCTCCGCAGATTTCGCGGGATTCGAATTTTGGGAAGCGCGCCGGACGGGCGTGGCCGTGGTAATCAGGACGGATTAGGCAGGTCGCCTCGGTCTCCGCCCCACCTTTTTCGCCCCATATCATGCGCGTGACTGTAGCGGGATTTGTTTAGATCGTCTCGGCCTACAAGTCAGTCACTCGGGAATGACCTTATAAGAGACACCGGACCGGGCCTTTGAACAGCGCGCCCTCATTCTCTTTCTTCTTCCTCAGACTTCTCCGCCGCGCCCGCTTCCGCTCTCGGCGTCGCTGTTGGGGAACGTAGTAATTTCAAAAAATTTCCTACGCACACGCAAGATCATGGTGATGCATAGCAACGAGGGGGAGAGTATGATCTACGTACCCTTGTAGATCGCAAGCGGAAGCATTATATCAACGCGGTTGATGTAGTCAAACGTCTTCACGATCCGACCGATCCAAGTACCGAAAGCACGGCACCTCCGAGTTCTGCACACGTACGGCTCGGTGATGTCCTCACCTTCTCGATCCAGCAAGAAGGGCGAAGTAGTAGATGAGTTCCGACACCACGACGGCGTGGTGACGGTGTTGGTGAAGAACAATCTCCGCAGGGCTTCGCCTAAGCACTACAAAAACTATGACGGAGGATAAACTAGAGGGAACAGGGTTGCCGGCACACGACTTGGTTTTTCTTGATGTGTCTTTGGTGCTAGCCCTGCCCCTCTATTTATATGTTGAGCCCTGGGGTCGAAACTTGGAGTAAAAGCCTCCACAAAGTCGGTTTCACCCGAAAAGCAAGAGTCCTTCTCGGACTCCAGGGCCAGACGCCAGGGTTCCCGGCGTATGGACCCAGACGCCAGGGACCCTGGCGTCTGGCCCCTGGACTCCGCAAAACTTCCTTTTGCGCTTTCCAAAAACCTTGTGGGCTTTCCCCTTTGGCCCAAATAAAGTGTTCTCGTACCCAAACATTTCGGGAAACATCCGGAACCCCTTCCGGTGATTTCCGGAACCCTTCCGGTGACCAAACACTATTATCCCATATATCAAACTTTGTCTTCGGACCATTCTGGAGGTCCTCGTCATATCCGTGATCTCATCCCGGACTCCGAATAACATTCGGTCACCAACATTCATAACTCACATAGTACTATATCGTCAACGAACGTTAAGCGTGCGGACCCTACGGGTTCGAGAACTATGTAGACATGACCGGGACACCTCTCTAGTCAATAACCAATAGCGGGACCTGGATGCCCATATTGGCTCCTACATATTCTACGAAGATCTTTATCAGTCAGACCGCATAACAACATACGTTGTTCCCTTTGTCATCGGTATGTTACTTGCCCGAGATTCGATCGTCGGTATCCAATACCTAGTTCAATCTCGTTACCGGCAAGTCTCTTCACTCGTTCCGTAATACATCATCTTGCAACTAACTCATTAGTTGTAATGCTTGCAAGGCTTATGTGATGTGCATTACCGAGAGGGCCCAGAGATACCTCTCCGACAATCGGAGTGACAAATCCTAATCTCGAAATACGCCAACCCAACATCTACCTTTGGAGACACCTGTAATGCTCCTTTATAATCACCCAGTTACGTTGTGACGTTTGGTAGCACACAAAGTGTTCCTCCGGCAAACGGGAGTTGCATAATCTCATAGTCATAGGAACATGTATAAGTCATGAAGAAAGCAATAGCAACATACTAAACGATCGGGTGCTAAGCTAATGGAATGGGTCATGTCAATCAGATCATTCAACCAATGATGTGACCTCGTTAATCAAATAACAACACCTTGTTCATGGTTAGGAAACATAACCATCTTTGATTAACGAGCTAGTCAAGTAGAGGCATACTAGTGACACTAAGTTTGTCTATGTATTCACACATGTATTATGTTTCCGATTAATACAATTCTAGCATGAATAATAAACATTTATCATGATATAAGGAAATAAATAATAACTTTATTATTGCCTCTAGGGCATATTTCCTTCAGTCTCCCACTTGCACTAGAGTCAACAATCTAGATTACACAGTAATGATTCTAACACCCATGGAGCCTTGGTGCTGATCATGTTTTGCTCATGGAAGAGGCTTAGTCAACGGGTCTGCAACATTCAGATCCGTATGTATCTTGCAAATCTCTATGTCTCCCACCTGGACTAGATCCCGGATGGAATTGAAGCGTCTCTTGATGTGCTTGGTCCTCTTGTGAAATCTGGTTTCCTTTGCCAAGGCAATTGCACCAGTATTGTCACAAAAGATTTTCATTGGACCCGATGCACTAGGTATGACAACTAGATCGGATATGAACTCCTTCATCCAAACTCCTTCGTTCGCTGCTTCCGAAGCAGCTATGTACTCCGCTTCACATGTAGATCCTGCTACGACACTTTGTTTAGAACTGCACCAACTGACAGCTCCACCGTTTAATGTAAACACGTATCCGGTTTGCGATTTAGAATCGTCCGGATCAGTGTCAAAGCTTGCATCAACGTAACCTCTTACAGTGAGCTCTTTGTCACCTCCATATACGAGAAACATATCCTTAGTCCTTTTCAGGTATTTCAGGATGTTCTTGACCGTTGTCCAGTGATCCATTCCTGTATTACTTTGGTACCTCCCTGCTAAACTTATAGCAAGGCACACATCAGGTCTGGTACACAGCATTGCATACATGATAGAGCCTATGGCTGAAGCATAGGGAACATCTTTCATTTTCTCTCTATCTTCTGCAGTGGTCGGGCATTGAGTCTGACTCAACTTCACACCTTGTAACACAGGCAAGAACCCTTTCTTTGCTTGATCTATTTTGAACTTTTTCAAAATTTTGTCAAGGTATGTGCTTTGTGAAAGTCCAATTAAGCGTCTCGATCTATCTCTATTGATCTTAATGCCCAATATGTAAGCAGCTTCACCGAGGTCTTTCATTGAAAAACTCTTATTCAAGTATCCCTTTATGCTATCCAGGAATTCTATATCATTTCCAATCAGCAATATGTCATCCACATATAATCTCAAAAATGCTACAGAGCTCCCACTCACTTTCTTGTAAATACAGGCTTCTCCAAAAGTCTGTATAAAACCAAATGCTTTGATCACACTATCAAAGCGTTTATTCCAACTCCGAGATGCTTGCACCAGTCCATAAATGGATCGCTGGAGCTTGCACACTTTGTTAGCTCCCTTTGGATCGACCAAACCTTCCAGTTGCGTCATATACAACTCTTCTTCTAGAAATCCATTCAGGAATGCAGTTTTGACATCCATCTGCCATATTTCATAATAATAAAACGCGGCAATTGCTAACATGATTCGGACAGACTTAAGCATCGCTACGGGTGAGAAGGTCTCATCGTAGTCAACCCCTTGAACTTGTCGAAAACCTTTTGCGACAAGTCGAGCTTTATAGACAGTTACATTACCATCAGCGTCAGTCTTTTTCTTGAAGATCCATTTATTCTCAATTGCTTGCCGATCATCGGGCAAGTCAACCAAAGTCCATACTTTGTTCTCATACATGGATCCCATCTCAGATTTCATGGCTTCAAGCCACTTTGCGGAATCTGGGCTCACCATCACTTCTTCATAGTTCGTAGGTTCATCATGATCTAGAAGCATGACTTCCAGAACTGGATTACCGTACCACTCGGGCGCGGATCTTACTCTGGTTGATCTACGAGGTTCAGTAGTATCTTGTTCTGAAGTTTCATGATCATTATCATTAGCTTCCTCACTTATTGGTGTAGGTGTTGCAGAAACAGTTTTCTGTAATGTACTACTTTTCAATAAGGGAGCGGGTACAGTTACCTCGTCAAGCTCTACTTTCCTCCCACTCACTTCTTTCGAGAGAAACTCCTTCTCAAGAAAGTTTCCGAATTTAGCAACAAAAGTCTTGCCTTCGGATCTGTGATAGAAGGTGTATCCAATAGTTTCCTTTGGATATCCTATGAAGACATATTTCTCCGATTTGGGTTCGAGCTTATCAGGTTGAAGCTTTTTCACATAAGCATCGCAGCTCCAAACTTTCAGAAACGACAACTTTGGTTTCTTGCCAAACCATAGTTCATAAGGCGTCGTCTCAACGGATTTTGATGGTGCCCTATTTAACGTGAATGCGGCCGTCTCTAGAGCGTATCCCCAAAACGATAGCGGTAAATCAGTAAGAGACATCATAGATCGCACCATATCTAGTAAAGTACGATTACGACGTTCGGACACACCATTACGCTGTGGTGTTCCGGGTGGCGTGAGTTGCGAAACTATTCCACAATTTTTCAAATGTACACCAAACTCGTAACTCAAATATTCTCCTCCACGATCAGATCGTAGAAACTTTATTTTCTTGTTACGGTGATTTTCCACTTCACTCTGAAATTCTTTGAACTTTTCAAATGTTTCAGACTTATGTTTCATTAAGTAGATATACCCATATCTGCTTAAATCATCTGTGAAGGTGAGAAAATAACGATATCCGCCACGAGCCTCAATATTCATCGGACCGCATACATCTGTATGTATGATTTCCAACAAATCTGTTGCTCTCTCCATAGTACCGGAGAACGGTGTTTTAGTCATCTTGCCCATGAGGCACGGTTCGCAAGTACCAAGTGATTCATAATCAAGTGGTTCCAAAAGTCCATCAGTATGGAGTTTCTTCATGCGCTTTACACCGATATGACCTAAACGGCAGTGCCACAAATAAGTTGCACTATCATTATCAACTCTGCATCTTTTGGCTTCTACATTATGAATATGTGTATCACTACTATCGAGATTTAACAAGAATACACCACTCTTCAAGGGTGCATGACCATAAAAGATATTACTCATATAAATAGAACAACCATTATTCTCTGATTTAAATGAATAACCGTCTCGCATTAAACAAGATCCAGATATAATGTTCATGCTCAACGCTGGCACCAAATAACAATTATTTAGGTCTAATATTAATCCCGAAGGTAGATGTAGAGGTAGTGTGCCGACCGCGATCACATCGACTTTGGAACCGTTTCCCACGCGCATCGTCACCTCGTCCTTAGCCAATCTTCGCTTAATCCGTAGTCCCTGTTTCGAGTTGCAAATATTAGCAACAGAACCAGTATCAAATACCCAGGTGCTACTGCGAGCATTAGTAAGGTACACATCAATAACATGTATATCACATATACCTTTGTTCACCTTGCCATCCTTCTTATCCGCCAAATACTTGGGGCAGTTCCGCTTCCAGTGACCAGTCTGCTTGCAGTAGAAGCACTCAGTTTCAGGCTTAGGTCCAGACTTGGGTTTCTTCTCCTGAGCAGCAACTTGCTTGCCGTTCTTCTTGAAGTTCCCCTTCTTCTTCCCTTTGCCCTTTTTCTGGAAACTAGTGGTTTTGTTAACCATCAACACTTGATGCTCCTTTTTGATTTCTACCTCCGCAGCTTTCAGCATTGCGAAGAGCTCGGGAATAGTCTTGTTCATCCCTTGCATATTATAGTTCATCACGAAGCTCTTGTATCTTGGTGGCAGTGATTGGAGAATTCTGTCAATGACGCAATCATCTGGAAGATTAACTCCCAATTGAATCAAGTGATTATTATACCCAGACATTTTGAGTATATGCTCACTGACAGAACTGTTCTCTTCAATCTTGCAGCTATAGAACTTATTGGAGACTTCATATCTCTCAATCCGGGCATTTGCTTGAAATATTAACTTCAACTCCTGAAACATCTCATATGCACCATGACGTTCAAAACGTCGTTGAAGTCCTGATTCTAAGCTGTAAAGCATGGCACACTGAACTATCGAGTAGTCATCAGCTTTGCTCTGCCAGACGTTCATAACATCTGGTGTTGCTCCAGCAGCAGGCCTGGCACCCAGCGGTGCTTCCAGGACGTAATTCTTCTGTGCAGCAATGAGGATAATCCTCAAGTTACGGACCCAGTCCGTGTAATTGCTACCATCACCTTTCAACTTTGCTTTCTCAAGGAACGCATTAAAATTCAACGGAACAACAGCACGAGCCATCTATCTAGAATCAACATAAACAAGCAAGATACTATCAGGTACTAAGTTCATGATAAATTTAAGTTCAATTAATCATATTACTTAAGAACTCCCACTTAGATAGACATCCCTCTAATCCTCTAAGTGATCACGTGATCCAAATCAACTAAACCATGTCCGATCATCACGTGAGATGGAGTAGTTTCATTGGTGAACATCATTATGTTGATCATATCTACTATATGATTCACGCTCGACCTTTCGGTCTTCGTGTTCCGAGGCCATATCTGTATATGCTTGGCTCGTCAAGTATAACCTGAGTATTCCGCGTGTGCAACTGTTTTGCACCCGTTGTATTTGAACGTAGAGCCTATCACACCCGATCATCACGTGGTGTCTCAGCACGAAGAACTTTCGCAACGGTGCATACTCAGGGAGAACACTTCTTGATAATTTAGTGAGAGATCATCTTATAATGCTACCGTCAATCAAAGCAAGATAAGATGCATAAAAAGATAAACATCACATGCAATCAATATAAGTGATATGATATGGCCATCATCATCTTGTGCTTGTGATCTCCATCTCCGAAGCACCGTCATGATCACCATCGTCACCGGCACGACACCTTGATCTCCATCGTAGCATCGTTGTCGTCTCGCCAATCTTATGCTTCCACGACTATCGCTACCGTTTAGTGATAAAGTAAAGCATTACATCGCGATTGCATTGCATACAATAAAGCTACAACCATATGGCTCCCGCCAGTTGCCGATAACTCGGTTACAAAATATGATCATCTCATACAATAAAATTTAGCATCATGTCTTGACCATATCACATCACAACATGCCCTGCAAAAACAAGTTAGACGTCCTCTACTTTGTTGTTGCAAGTTTTACGTGGCTGCTATGGGCTTAAGCAAGAACCAATCTCACCTACGCATCAAAACCACAACGATAGTTTGTCAAATAGACTCCGTTTTAACCTTCTCAAGGACCAGGCGTAGCCATACTCGGTTCAACTAAAGTTGGAGAGACAGTCGCCCGCAAGCCATCTATGTGCAAAGCACGTCGAGGGAACCGGTCTCGCGTAAGCGTACGCGTAAGGTTGGTCCGGGTCGTCTCGTCCAACAATACCGCTGAACCAAAGTATGACATGCTGGTAGGCAGTATGACTTGTATCGCCCACAACTCACTTGTGTTCTACTCGTGCAAATAACATCAAACCATAAAACCTAGGCTCGGATGCCACTGTTGGGGAACGTAGTAATTTCAGAAAAATTCCTACGCACACGCAAGATCATGGTGATGCATAGCAACGAGGGGGAGAGTCTGATCTACGTACCCTTGTAGATCGCAAGCGGAAGCGTTATATCAATGCGGTTGATGTAGTCAAACGTCTTCACGATCCGACTGATCCAAGTACCGAAAGCACGGCACCTCCGAGTTCTGCACACGTACGGCTCGGTGACGTCCTCGCCTTCTCGATCCAGCAAGAGGGGCGAAGTAGTAGATGAGTTCCGACAGCACGACGGCGTGGTGACGGTGTTGGTGAAGAACAATCTCCGCAGGGCTTCGCCTAAGCACTACGAAAACTATGACGGAGGATAAACTAGAGGGAACAGGGTTGCCGGCACACGGCTTGGTGTTTCTTGATGTGTATTTGGTGCTAGCCCTACCCCTCTATTTATATGTTGAGCCCCGGGGTCGAAACTTGGAGTAAAAGCCTCCACAAAGTCGGTTTCACCCGAAAAGCAAGAGTCCTTCTCGGACTCCAGGGCCAGACGCCAGGGTTCCCGGCGCCTGGACCCAGACGCCAGGGACCCTGGCGTCTGGCCCCTGGACTCCGCAAAACTTCCTTTTGCGATTTCCAAAAACCTTGTGGGCTTTCCCCTTTGGCCCAAATAAAGTGTTCTCGTACCCAAACATTTCGGGAAACATCCGGAACCCCTTCCGGTGATTTCCGGAACCCTTCCGGTGACCAAACACTATTATCCCATATATCAAACTTTGTCTCCGGACCATTTCGGAGTTCCTCGTCATATCCGTGATCTCATCCCGGACTCCGAATAACATTCGGTCACCAACATTCATAACTCACATAGTACTATATCGTCAACGAACATTAAGCGTGCGGACCCTACGGGTTCGAGAACTATGTAGACATGACCGAGACACCTCTCTGGTCAATAACCAATAGCGGGACCTGGATGCCCATATTGGCTCCTACATATTCTACGAAGATCTTTATCGGTCAGACCGCATAACAACATACGTTGTTCCCTTTGTCATCGGTATGTTACTTGCCCGAGATTCGATCGTCGGTATCCAATACCTAGTTCAATCTCGTTACCGGCAAGTCTCTTTACTCGTTCCGTAATACATCATCTTGCAACTAACTCATTAGTTGTAATGCTTGCAAGGCTTATGTGATGTGCATTACCGAGAGGGCCCAGAGATACCTCTCCGACAATCGGAGTTACAAATCCTAATCTCGAAATACGCCAACCCAACATCTACCTTTGGAGACACCTGTAATGCTCCTTTATAATCACCTAGTTACGTTGTGACGTTTGGTAGCACCCAAAGTGTTCCTCCGGCAAATGGGAGTTGCATAATCTCATAGTCATAGGAACATGTATAAGTCATGAAGAAAGCAATAGCAACATACTAAACGATCGGGTGCTAAGCTAATGGAATGGGTCATGTCAATCAGATCATTCAACCAATGATGTGACCTCGTTAATCAAATAACAACACCTTGTTCATGGTTAGGAAACATAACCATCTTTGATTAACGAGCTAGTCAAGTAGAGGCATACTAGTGACACTAAGTTTGTCTATGTATTCACACATGTATTATGTTTCCGGTTAATACAATTCTAGCATGAATAATAAACATTTATCATGATATAAGGAAATAAATAATAACTTTATTATTGCCTCTAGGGCATATTTCCTTCAGTCGCAACCTCGCTCGGACTCGATCCGCCGCCATGGGAAAAGAGAAAACGATGGCGTTGGAGCGCGCGAAGAAGGCGACCGTGAAGGCGAAGGGCAAGAGGACCAGCCGGGGCGGATCCTCGTCAAGATCCGGCCTGCTGCCGGGCTGGATCCAGGGCGACTGGATCCGCTCGACAATCAGCCAGGACGACCTCAATGACCTGGTGGAGGGGGGACTGATCCCCCATGAATCGGCGCGGCTCCCGGGGAACGAGACCGAGCTGCAGCCGCGGGAGGGTGAGTGCGTTCTCCTTGCCACTCACGTCGACCGTGGGTTTTCTTTGCCTCCCATCCTTTCTTTCGTGGCTTTTTGAACTTCTTCGGTGCTCAACTCCACCACTTCACTCCAAACACCATAGTTTATCTGGCTGCCTTTGTGTCAATGTGCGGAAATTTCTTGGGTTGTCGACCGCACTGGGGTCTCTTCAAACACATATTCACCTGTCGCTCCCAGTCAGTCAAGAAGGCCAACCTGAGTGATGAGAGGACACACGTGATCCAGATGTGCGGGGGCCTTGGGATCCAGATGAGGAACAAGAGTACCTTCCCAGCGATGATCCTTCCCGACTCGGTCCGGGGCTGGCAGTCGACTTGGTTTTACTGTAAGGACCAGCTGACCCCGGGTCAGTCGACTGGACTTCCCCCCTTTTCCCTAGCTTGAGTGGAGAAGCCCTCCTCCTTGAGGGTGATCCCAGAAGAGAAGGCGCAGGTCAAGGCGTTGGTCAAGCGGGTCGTCCAACTTGTCCGCGACGGGGTGATTGGGATGGACCTGCTGGAGGTCTTTCTCAGTCGACGCATCCAACTGCTTCAGGCCCATGACCATCCGATGTGGATGTACTCGGCACTCGAGGACTCCACTCAGATCCACCCGGAGGATGTCAGCGAAGACACGGTGGAGAAGTGGCTGAGGGGAATCACCAGCAACAAAGACAATCCCCGGGGGTCTAGGAGGATGATTCCATTCGACCACTCGTGCTAGCCGGAATAGGTATGATTCTGCTTTGCCAAGTATCTTCTCGATTACTGTGTGACACCTTGTTGATGGTCGACTGTATTTCTTTTGCTCGTTGTCCTTTCAGGCTCTCATTGATATGTACTCGATGCCCAATGGAGTGCAGGAGCAAGACGTTGAGGAAGGAGCGAGCGGGGGCGAGAGTGGCGAGTGGCACTCGGATGCAGAGGAGGACGAGGAGAGCGACTACTCGAGTGATGACGAAGAGGTCGACTCGCCTCCTCCTAGAGAGAGGAGATCCAAGCACGCTCACGACCCGGCGAGCACCCCGGTCCTGGCGACCGCGCTGACTGGGCAATCTTTGAAGCGCCCCCGGACGTCTTCCCCAGCGCCGATTGAGAAGGCTCCGAAGCAGCTCAAGGTTGTGCCGCCTCCTACGCCAAAAGCATCGAAGGCCACCTCCTCCAAACCACCGAAGGCTTTGCCTAGAATCAAAGTGACCATCCCCACCATCTCCGGGTAATCATCTGACCTGTTCTTTTCGTCGATTCGAGCAACAGAATGTAACCGACTGAGTGCGGACATTTGCAGTGCTGCTACATCAGGAACCTCTTCCTACCAGTACCGAGACGAGGAGATGGAAGACGCGGTTACCTCCAACCCATGTAAAAACTCTTATGATCTTGTTCTTGATTACTCGGTCGATTGAATTCTAGTGGTTCACTTGGGTTCGAGTGAACTTCTCTGCAGCTCCACCCAATGTCATCAATCTCCCAGACGACGATGAAGATGTGGCTCCTAGGCCCAGAAAGAACAAAAAGGTAGTGGCTGGTAAGGCATCTCAGCAGGGACCAACGACAACACCAACCGTCCGTCAATCTGAAGATGCGGGCGGGGCCTTTGTAACCTTCGATGTACCCTTGTCGAGTGAGCGCCCTGCACCGTCGACTATACCGGTGTCTCCTTCAGTCGTCCAATCTCACGCCCCGGAGCTCCAAGCTGCCGCACCTGGGTCATCTGCCCTCTTCTTCACCAGCTACCCTGTTCCGGAAAACCAGTCGGATGCGACTGCGGACGCCATCCGTCAGGCTAACATGATGATGGAGCGGATGAAGACGGTGCACGAGAATAGCCAGGCTGCTTACGACGCCAGCGCTGCTCTCCGGGCCAATGTCCAGGTAAGTAAACTTTCGACTGACCTTGTTCTATCAGGATATGCTACCCGAAATATTTTCTTCCATACAATCTCCTGTTGTTTGCGTCGAATCTGTACACCCGCTGGGTGTTTTGTTGTCTTTGGTATTTGCGCTCTTCCACTCGGTTTGGGCGAGTAGGATCTGAACCGGTGGGGCACGCTAAGTGCACCCACTAGGTGTAGTCCCCGAGACCGCTGTCGACTGCTGGCGGTCGACTGGGGTCTGAGTTCTTTTTCCTTTCTTTTCTTCCACTCGACCCGGGCGGACCGGTCGAATGAGATCTGAACCAGTGGGGGCACGTCAAGTGCACCCACTGGGTGTAGTCCCCGAGACCGCGGTCGACTGCTGGCAGTCGATTGGGGTCTTAATAGTTTTTTTTGACTTGAACCGGGCGGACCGGTTGAGTTGGGTCTGAATCAGCGGGAGCACGCCAAGTGCACCCGTTGGGTGTAGTCCCTGAGACCGCAGTCGACTGCGTGCAGTCGGCTGGGGTCTAAGTGAACTCTTTAAGTTTTATTCACTCGAAATCTTGTCGATTGACACGTCTTTTGCCTCCTGCAGAAATCTTGTACTCTCATTTCCAAGTTTGCTGGACATGAGGAGAAGCAGAGGCAACTCAACCTCGACTTGGAGCTGGCCCAACTGAATTTGAAGAAAGCTCAAGATGAAGCTACTAGTATGGAAGGTAACTGCCTGTCGACTGTTTATGTCGATCGTCTTTTAAAACATGTCTTCGATCTCTTGTTTGATCCGATTGCTTCTTTTGCAGAGAAAATGAAGTTGGCTTTGGAGAAAAAGGACTCGGACCTCGCAGCTGCACAGAAGGAAGCCCAGGATAAGACTGCCCTTGCAGACCAGAAGCTGGCTTCAGTCGGGGCGTTGGAAGGGGAGGTGAACAAGCTGAAGTCTTGTCTCAATGAGTCTAACCGAGAAGTGAGTCGTCTGAAGAAGGATAAAATTGCCCTGAATGAAAAGCTGGAGTCTGCGGTCCACAAGAGGAATGACACGGAAGCTTATCTGAGAACTCTTGCCAAGAAGCTCTATCTTATGCTGGAAGGTACTTCTTTTAAACCGACTGTGTTGATTCTTGCAAACGAATCCTGTCCGGTCGACTCACTAATTTTTTGACTGCAGAATTCTGTCAAGACTTTGACGAGGAAACCGAAAGGGTCGAGATGGGTCTGGAGCCTATCGCTTCTCCAGTTTGTGACGGAACTACCATGAACATGCTCCGACTGGAGTCTCGTGTCGCAAGCGTCACAAGTTACCCCGCGCGTCTGAAGGTGGCAGTCTCACGAGTCGACTCATTGCTCTGGCCAAGGGCAACGCTTCAAAATGACCTGGAATCTCTGATGGCTCGACTCGACGAGATCCCCGATCGAGTGCAAGAATGGGAGAAGTCCTCCGCCCGGTGTGGTGCTGACGTGGCGCTGTCTTTGGTACGAGTCCACTGCAAGGAAGCCTGTGAAGACAAGCTGGAGGCGATCAAGGTCGCCAACACCAAAAGGCATGACTTCCGGTCCTTTATGGAGACTTTCAACGCTGCTGCCACTCGGATCGCAGATGGGATCGACTTGGACGAATTCGTCGAACTAGCCATCCCTCCTCCTGCCGAGTGAACAAACTTATGAGATTTGAATCCGTCTTAAATTTGCCTCGGAATGCCGAGTGATTGCTGTAACCATTAAACTCCTTCGGGCTTGATGCTCGAATACTTTTGATTTGCTGCTTGGAACTTTAGGATTTATCCGAATTGCTTTTGAGTATACTTGCAATTGCTTTTGGGGTCTGCTCCGTTGTATATGTGGCGTAGCTCGGAGGAGAAGGTTGCAGTCGACCTGCGCTTCGCCGTCCTTGCGGACAAGGATGGAGCGTACGTTGTATTTGTGGCGTAGCTTGGAGAAGAGGGCCGCGGTCGACCTGCGCCTCATCGTCCTTGCGGACAAGGATGGAGTGTACGTTGTATTTGTGGTGTATCTCGGAGAAGAGGGCCGCGGTCGACCTGCACCTCGTCGTCCTTGCGTACAAGGATTTTATAAACTTAGGCGAGAGATGGACTGCAGCTAAGCCCCCGAGTGGGAGGATTGCTCACCACTCGGTAGGATTTTACAAACTTAGGTGAGTACTGGACTGCAGCTAAGCCCCCGAGTGAGAGGATTGCTCACCACCCGGTAGGATTTTACAAACTTAGGTGAGTACTGGACTACAGCTAAGCCCCCGAGTGGGAGGATTGCTCACCACTCGGTAGGATTTTACAAACTTAGGCGAGTACTGGACTGCAGCTAAGCCCCTGAGTGAGAGGATTGATCACCACCCGGTAGGATTTTACAAACTTAGGCGAGTACTGGACTGCAGCTATGCCCCCCGAGTGGGAGGATTGCTCACCACTCGGTAGAATTCTACAAGTAGGCGAGTACTGGACTGCAGCTAAGCCCCCGAGTGGGAGGATTGCTCACCACTCGGTAGGATTTTACAAACTTAGGCGAGTACTGGACTGCAGCTAAGCCCCCGAGTGAGAGGATTGCTCACCACTCGGTAGGATTTTACAAACTTAGGCAAGTACTGGACTGCAGCTAAGCTCCCGAGTGAGAGGATTTCTCACCACTCGGTAGGATTTTCTTTCGAGCTTAGGCGAAACAGATTCGCAGCTAAGCCTCCCGAGTGAGAGGCTTGCTCATCACTCGGTAGGATTTTCTTTCGAACTTAGGCGAAACGGATTCGCGGCTAAGCCCACCCACTGGGGGATTTCGGAGGTAAGTAAAAACAACAACAATCGTGCTAGAAGACTGAAAAGCTCTTGTCTTTGACGAACAAATTACAAAGGTACTTCTTATTACATTTTATTTGAACGAGTGCTTAAGTATAAAAAGGGCGAAGCAGCTCTGCGTTCCAAGCCCGTGGCTCATCCTTCTGATGCTCGACACTGTAAAGATGGTATGCTCCATTGTGGAGAACTTTGGTGATGATGAAGGGGCCTTCCCAAGCCAGGGAGAGCTTGTGTGGTTTCTGTTGATCCACTCGAAGAACCAGGTCTCCCTCTTGAAAGGTTCGACCCCTCATGTTTCTGGCGTGGAATTGACGCAAGTCTTGCTGATAAATGGTCGACCGGATCAAGGTCATCTCTCTTTCCTCCTCTAAGAGATCGACTGAATCTTGCCGGGCTTGCTCTGCTTCCTCTTCGAAGAAGAGCTCAACTCGGGGTGCGTTGTGGAGCAGGTCACTTGGCAGAACAGCTTTGGCTCCATAGACCAAAAAGAAAGGAGTTCGTCCAGTCAACCGATTGGGAGTTGTCCTCAAACCCCAGAGAACTGACGAAAGTTCATCGACCCAAGCGCCTGCTACGTGTTTGAGATCACGCATCAGTCGGGGTTTCAGTCCTATGAGAATTAGGCCATTCGCTCTTTCTGCTTGTCCGTTCGACTGCGGGTGAGCGACTGAAGCATAGTCGACTCGTGTGCCTTGAGAAGCGTAGAAAGCTCTAAACTCATCAGAATCAAAGTTCGACCCGTTGTCAGTGATGATGCTGTGTGGAACTCCATATCTGAATGTCAATTCTCTGATAAAAGTGACAGTGGTGATGGCTTCAAGATTCTTGATAGGTTTAGCTTCGATCCATTTGGTAAACTTGTCGACTGCTACGAGCACATGAGTGAAGCCGCTCCTACCAGTTCTCAGTGGTCCAACCATATCCAATCCCCAAACAGCAAAGGGCCAGATGAGGGGAATGGTCTTCAGGGCTGACGCTGGCTTGTGAGACATGTCAGAGTAAAATTGGCAGCCTTCACATCTGTCGACTATATCTTTCACCATTTCATTTGCTCGTGGCCAATAGAATCCGGCTCGGTATGCTTTAGCCACGATGGCCCGAGAGGACGCATGGTGACCACAGGTCCCCGAGTGGATGTCGTTGAGGATCATTCGACCTTCTTCTGGCATTATGCATCTCTGACCGACTCCAGTCACGCTTTCCCTGAACAATTGTCCTCTTATCACAGTAAAGGCCTTGGATCGACGGACGATCTGCCGAGCCTCTTCTTTGTCCTCTAGGAGTTCCTTCCTAAGGATGTACGCAATGTACGACACTGTCCAGTCAGGAGTAATGACTAGAACCTCCATGATTAGGTCGACCACGGCTGGGACCTCGACTTCAGTCGGATCTGTGGCGCTCTTAGGCTGTGGGGGCTCTTCAGTAAAAGGATCTTCCTAAACTGTCGGTGTGTGAATATGCTCCAAAAACACATTGCTAGGAATGGCTTCTCTCTTGGAACCTATCTTTGCCAAGTCATCAGCTGCTTGATTTTTCAGACAGGGTATGTGATGGAGCTCTAACCCCTCAAACTTATTTTCCAACTTCCTCACCGCATTGTAGTAACCAATCATAGCTGGGCTTCTAACGTCCCATTCTTTCATCACTTGATTGGCCACCAAATCTAAGTCGCCGTAAACCATGAGGCGACGGACGCCGAGTGAAATGGCCATACGTAACCCATATAGGAGTGCTTCATATTCTGCTTCGTTATTGGAGGAATTGAAGTGAATCTGGAGGACGTATCTGAGCTTGTCTCCTCGGGGAGATACCAGTACCACCCCAACACCAGAACCATTCAGCATTTAGAATCCATCAAAGAACATGGTCTAGTGCTCCGAGTGAACTTGAGTCGACAGTTGTTGTTCGATCCACTCGGCGAGGAAATCTGCCACTGCTTGGGACTTGATAGCTTTCTTTGCCTCAAACTTGATATCTAAGGGAAGGAGTTCAATCACCCATTTTGCCACTCGACCTGTTGCATCTCTGTTGTGCAGAATCTCCGACAATGGAGCATCGCTGACGACTGCAACAGAGTGATCAGAGAAATAGTGTGCAACCTTCTTCATGGTCATGTAAATCCCATAAACAAGCTTCTGATAGTGTGGATATCTCTGCTTTGACGGAGTTAGAACTTCAGAAATATAATAAACCGGGCGCTGAACTTTATAAGCTTTTCCCTCTTCTTCTCGCTCGATCGTAAGTACTGTACTGACGACTTGTCCAGTGGCTGCTATATAAAGCAGTAAAGGCTCTTTGCTGATCGGGGCAGCAAGCACTGGCTGGGTGGAAAGCAGGGATTTTAGCGCTGCAAATGCTGCATCAGCTTCAGGAGTCCACTCAAACTTATCTGATTTCTTCATCAGTTGGTAAAGAGGCAGTGGCTTTTCACTGAGGCGAGAAATGAATTGACTTAGGGTGGCCAAACAACCAGTAAGCTTCTGGACATCATGCACACGCACGGGGCGTTTCATCCGGAGTATAGCACCCACTTTTTCTGGGTTAGCATCGATCCCTCGTTCGGAAACGAGAAAACCGAGTAATTTTCCTCCCGGAACTACAAACGTGCACTTTGATGGATTAAGCTTGATATCATACCTTCTGAGGTTGGCAAAGGTTTCAGCAAGGTCAGCCAGTAGGTCAGAACGTTTACGTGACTTGACCACAATGTCATCCATGTATGCTTCCACATTCCGACTGATCTGACTGAGCAGGCACTTCTGGATCATCCGCATGAATGTGGCTCCAGCGTTCTTCAAACCGAATGGCATAGTGACATAATAGAAGCACCCAAATGGGGTGATGAAAGCTGTTTTTATTTTGTCGGGTCCGTACAGATGGATCTGGTGGTACCCAGAGTAGGCGTCCAAAAAGGACAAACGCTCGCACCCCGCAGTCGAGTCGACTATCTAGTCGATGCGAGGGAGAGGGAAGTGATCTTTCGGGCAGGCCCGATTGATATGTTTGAAGTCAATGCAAATGCGAAGTGAGTCGTCCTTCTTTGGGACTATGACAACATTAGCTAACCACTCGGAGTGGTAAATCTCACGGATAAACTCAGCTGCCAAAAGCCAAGCCACCTCTTCACCGATTGCCTTCCTCTTCAGTACGGTGGACCATCGAAGATGTTCTTTGACTGGTTTTACTTTTGGGTCGACTCGCAAACGATGCTCAGCCAGTCCCCTGGGAACACCTGGCATGTCCGAAGGTTTTCATACAAAGATGTCCCAGTTCTCACGAAGGAACTGGGTGAGCGCTTCTTCCTATTTGGAGTTGAGTGTTGTTGAAATGTGAGTCGGAGCAGCATTGGGGTCCGTCAGGTGAATGTGAATCGACTTTGTTTCGCCAGACGACTGGAATGCTGAATCCGTGGCGGGCTTCTTGGCTCGCAACAAATCACTCGGATCTGCATTTTTTTGATATTCCTGCAATTCTACTACAGCCATCTGTGCGTCGGTGATCTTTGAGCCCTTCTAGAAGCACTCTTCTGCCTTCTTCCGACTACCAGTGATAGTGATCACCCCTTTGGGACCAGGCATCTTCAATTTGAGGTACATGTAACATGGTCGAGCCATAAAACGTGCATAAGCTCGCCTGCCCAGAATAGCATGATAGGCACTCTGGAAATCCACAACTTCAAATGTCAACTTTTCTTTGCGGTAATTCTTGGAATCACCAAAAACTGTCGAGATCAATCTGGCCTAGTGATGCAGCCTTCTTGCCAGGAATGACCCCGTGGAAACTCATATTACTTTCACTGAGTCTGGACATCGAAATGCCCATTCCTTTCAATGTCTCTACATACAGTATATTCAAGCCACTGCCACCATCCATCAGAACCTTAGTCAGTCGGGTGCCTTCGACTACTGGGTCGACCACCAACGCTTACCTCCCAGGGGTGGCTATGTGCGCTGGGTGATCGGACTGGTCAAACGTAATGGCAGTCTGGGACCACTTCAAATAACTGGGTGTCACCGGAGCGACCATGTTCACTTCTCTGTTGATGACTTTCAATCGACTTTTACTCTCAACGTCAGCGAAAATCATCAGAGTGGAATTCACATGGGGATAACCATCGTCATCCTCTTCCTCATCCTCAACCTTGTCTGCTTCTTTCTCCTTTCCTTGGGCTGTTTCTCTCGGAATTGTTGGATTAGGAGTTGACACTGCCGAGTGGTATGCTTCGGGTAAATGAAATTACCCTCTTCATCTTTTTTGGTGTGGATGTGGCATGACAAATCCAACACATCATTTCCATCTTGATCTTTTACTTTCTTGGGGTTCCACGGTCCCATGGGCTTCCCCTTGAACTTTCCTTGAGTCACGGCTAAGGCTTCACTGGGAGCGGCTGGCTCGGCTTTGCGCTTTTGCTTCCGACTGGAGTTTCCTCCTCCAGTTTCATGGGCGACTGTTTTGTGCTTGCCACTCCGGAGTCGGTCTTCTTCTTCACCGTTGGCATACTTGGTGGCAATTTCCATCATCCGAGTCAAAGTCATATCTCCTGTCCGACCAAATTTCAGATTCAACTCCCGATACTTGACGCCTTCTTTAAAGGCACAAATTGCCTGATGATCAGACACATTCTCCACCATGTGGTGCAATGTGATCCATCTCTGGATATAATCCCTCAAAGTCTCATTCGGTTTCTGAACGCAACACTGTAATTCGGTCAACCCTGCCGGCCGTTTGCAAGTACCTTCGAATGTTCTGACAAATACTCAGGCAAGATCTTCCCAAGTATAAATACTACTAGGTGCTAATTGATTCAACCATGCTCTAGCCGAGCCCTCCAACATCAGAGGAAGGTGTTTCATGGCCACTTCATCATTGCCGCCACCAATCTGGACAGCCACTCGGTAGTCTTCAAGCCAAGTGGTCGACTTGGACTCACCAGTGAACTTACTGACTCCAGTCACCAACCTGAAGTTGGGGGGAATCACTGCAGCCCTGATGGCTCCGCTGAAGCACTCTGGACCTGAGACATGCACCCTGCTGCTGGTTGGTAGATCTCTGTCATGACCTTCTCGGTGAGCCCTGTTTCTGTCGACCAAGCCCAGAACGAGAATAGATCTCGCATCAAAGCCTGGTTCTCTGGGGTCGACTCGAATCCCTTGCCCCATACTGTGAGGGCGCCTGTCATCATGTTGCCGAGGCACGTACGACCCACTCCTTGGGGGAGGCGTGGGCACTCGACGACGATCATCGCGATCAACTCGATGATCATACTGCTCACGGTTTCTGTACTGATCTCGTCGATCTCCACGTCCCTCACGCCTCGGGGGCGATCTTGGGCTGTGAGCCGACTGAATTGTGTCCGCAACCACGGATCTGCTATGGATCTTATTCCGCGACTGAGATACTGCTGTATTCTGCTCTCCCGCCGCACGGAGCAAGGCCCGGATCTGCACTAGACCTCGACCAGCTTTTGACTGGGAAGGTTGGATCGACTCCGCTATCCGGGCTGCGGCTGCGAGATTCTGGATTGGAGTTCGGTATACCTGAGTCAGAGGCGAAAAAGTTGACGTCGACTGGATTCGGGAGCACACTGTCGAGCACGCTCGTCGAGTGCGCGCTGGAGATTCTCCAGTCGAGTGCGCTCAGCCAAGTTGGCCAAGCGCGCCTCCTCCAAGGCCTGGGCCTCAGGGGTTTCTCCAATTATAGGAGTGTGAAGTGCATCCATGTTCCGGCGGCGAAGTTCTTCTCTCCGCTGCGAAGAGAGGGGTTCGGGGTGGTACTCTTCATGAATACGCGACGGATCGCCGCCCCCATCGCCTCCGTCTTCATGGGTGAAGCCAGGTGGACTGCATGGTCCATTGACCATCAAAACTTCCGCCGCTGGGTCGCTGCTATCGCACTCGGATGCAGTCTCTACGGAGCCAGTCAACAGATCGAACATGCCGTAGAGGGTTTTGTCGGGCTCGATTGCCGTGACTTGAGGGGTGGCCGACTGGCGAGCCACCGCATGCTTCACCCACCGCTGAAGCCTCGATCGACCGGAACGCTTGCTCCGGCAGGCCGCAGGGAGGGGAAAAGCTATAGGAGCCGACTGATACTGGGTCGACGGCTGCCGCAGGAGGATGCCGCGGACGCGCGCGTGAAAGTGCGTTGCTCCGCGGGCGGGGAGTGCGTCGACATCGAGTGGAGCCTCCTGAAGCCAAGCGAAGTCGTCGGCGACAAACACGAGCACGCCGAGACAGATCTCGCGGCCCTCAGCCAAACCTCTGCCTGAAACCATGATGAAGGGGATCGGAAAAATTGCAACCTCTCCAACAAGTCGCTAAGACACCTGCCCCATGGTGGGTGCCAACTGTCGTGGTTCTAGGTCTGACAGTAGAATGGGGGGGGGGGGGGGTAGGAATGTAGAGGCAAGATCATAGCTATGGAGGAGTTGTACATGCGAGTTTTACGAGTTCAGGCCCTTCTCGGAGGAAGTAACATCCCTACGTCTCGGAGCCCGGAGGCGGTTGACTGGATTATGCGCATGTGAGTTACAGGGGGTGCGAACCCCTGTCCCTGAGGAGGGGGTGGCTTATATAGAGTTCGCCAGACCCCTCCCGCCCTCAGTTACAAAGAGTTTAAGGTACATAAAGGTAGAGACGTTACTGGTAATGCCTGTAATAAAAGTACATAAATGACCATTAAAGCCATGACTTAAATCCCGACCGTTGCAGAGTGAGTGGCTATTAGTCTTCTGGTAGTCGAGTGGTTGTTCGTATGGTCGAGTGTCTTCAAGACTGTCGAGTGGAACATGGCTTTATGGTCGAGTGGACGATGATTTTTCTTCGACTGCTTCTGGTTCTTTTGAGAGATGTCCTTGGGGAGGGTATCTGATCAGATCCATGACCCTACCCTAGGTACATAGCTTCATCAATGGGTTATGTTTTCTTATATTCGAAATAAAGTATATTGTCATGGATCGCCCAACACGTTGAGCTTGCCTTCCCCCTCATGCTAGCCAAATTCTTTGCACCAAGTAGAAATACTACTTGTGCTTCCAAACATCCCTTAAACCAGTGTATTGCCATGAGAGTCCACCATACCTGCCTATGGATTGAGTAAGATCCTTCAAGTAAGTTGTCATTGGTGCATGCAATAAAAATTGATCTCTAAATATCTATGATCTTTTTAGTGTGGATAAAATAAGCTTTATACGATCTTGTGATATGGAAGCAATAAAAGTGACGGACTGCATAATAAAGGTCCCTATCACAAGTGGCAATATAAAGTGACGTTCCCTCGCATTAAGATTTTGTGCATCCAACTATAAAAGCGCATGGCAACCTCTGCTTCCCTTTGCGAAGGGCCTATCTTTTATTATTGTCCTTTACCTTATGCAAGAGTCATGGTGATCTTCACCTTTCCTTTTTTTTCATTTTATCCTTTGGCAAGCACCTCGTGTTGGAAAGATTCTGATATATATATATATATATATATATATATATCCAATTGTATGTAAGGCATCATGAACTATTATTGTTGACATTACCCTTGAGGTAAAGGGTTGGGAGGCGAATCTATAAGCCCCTATCTTTCTCTGTGTCTGATTAAAACTTTGAACCCATAAATATCGCGTGAGTGTTAGCAATTGTGAAAGAATAAATGATAGTTGAGTATGTGGAGTTTGCTAAATCAAAGCTTTGACATGGACTCATCCTAAAAATAAGATGAATTGTAATTGTTTGATGACTAATAACACGGTTTGTTAGTTTTCAAGAAAGTTTATGATCAATACTTTAACATGTGAATAGCTTGTTACTTGATCATGAGAAGCTTTATGAGATGAGCTACTGTTATGATATATAATGATGCTAGAAAAGGTGATTGAAATTATCATTGATCAAACTTGTGCACCTGCTAGCATTCACACTTCATAAATTATTTCTTTTATCATTTACCTACTCGAGGACGAGCAGGAATTAAGCTTGGGGATGCTGATACGTCTCCAACGTATCTATAATTTATGAAGTATTCATGCTATTATATTATATGTTTTGGATGTTTGTGGGCTTTATTATACACTTTTATATTATTTTTTGGACTAACCTATTAACCTAGAGCCGAGTGCGAGTGCCAGTTTCTGTTTTTTCCTTGTTTTTAAGTATTGTAGAAAAGGAAAATCAAAAGGAGTCCAATTGACCTGAAACTTCACGGAACTTATTTTTGGGCCAGAAGAAGCTCACGGAGTATCGGAGATGGACCAGAAGAGTCCTGGGCTACCCACGAGGGTGGGGGGCGCGTCCCCCTGCCTCGTAGACAGCCCAGAGATCCACTGACGTACTTCTTCCTCCTATATATATACCCATATACCCTAAAAACTTCAAGGAGCAGAATAGATCGGGAGTTCCGCCGCCAGAAGCCTCCGTGCCCACCGAAAACCAATCTAGACCCGTTCTGGCACCCTGCCGGAGGGGGGGGGGATCCCTCTCCGGTGGCCATCTTCATCATCCCAGCGCTCTCCATGACGAGGAGGGAGTAGCTCACCCTCAGGGCTGAGGGTATGTACCAGTAGCTATGTGTTTGATCTCTCTCTCTCTCTCTCTCTCTCTCTCTCTCGTGTTCTTGAGGTGGTACGATCTTGATGTATCGCGAGCTTTGTTATTATAGTTGGATCTTATGATGTTTCTCCCCCTCTACTCTCTTGTAATGGATTGAGTTTTCCCTTTGAAGTTATCTTATCGGATTGAGTCTTTAAGGATTTGAGAACACTTGATGTATGTCTTGCACGTGCTTATCTGTGGTGACAATGGGATATCACGTGATCCACTTGATGTATGTTTTGGTGATCAATTCGCGGGTTCCGCCCATGAACCTATGCATAGGGGTTGGCACACGTTTTCGTCTTGACTCTCCGGTAGAATCTTTGGGGCACTCTTTGAGGTACTTTGTGTTGGTTGAATAGATGAATCTGAGATTGTGGGATGCATATCGTATAATCATACCCACGGATACTTGAGGTGACATTGGAGTATCTAGGTGACATTAGGGTTTTGGTTGATTTGTGTCTTAAGGTGTTATTCTAGTACGAACTCTATGATATATTGAACGGAAAGAATAGCTTCATGTTATTTTACTACGGACTCTTGAATAGATCAATTAGAAAGGATAACTTTGAGGTGGTTTCATACCCTACCATAATCTCTTCATTTGTTCTCCGCTATTAGTGACTTTGGAGTGACTCTTTGTTGCATGTTGAGGGATAGTTATATGATCCAATTATGTTATTATTCTTCAGAGAACTTGCACTAGTGAAAGTATGAACCCTAGGCCTTGTTTCCTAGCATTGCAATACCGTTTACGCTCACTTTTATCATTAGTTACCTTGCTGTTTTTATATTTTCAGATTACAAAAACCTTTATCTACCATCCATACACCACTTGTATCACCATCTCTTCGCCGAACTAGTGCACCTATACAATTTACCATTGTATTAGGTGTGTTGGGAACACAAGAGACTCTTTGTTATTTGGTGGCAGGGTTGCTTGAGAGAGACCATCTTCATCCTATGCCTCCCACGGATTGATAAACCTTAGGTCATCCACTTGAGGGAAATTTTCTACTGTCCTACAAACCTCTGCACTTGGAGACCCAACAACGTCTACAAGAAGAAGGTTGTGTAGTATACATCAGGATGCACCGGCTAAGTTTGCACCAACTCTCAAGGTGAGAAAGGGCAATGCACGGTACCGAAGAGGCTAGCAATGATGGAAGGATGAGAGTGCGTATAATCCATGGACTCAACATTAGTCATATAGAACTCACATACTTATTGCAAAAATCTACAAGTCATTAAAAACCAATCACTACGCGCATGCTCCTAGGGGGATAGATTGGTAGGAAAAGACCATCGCTCGTCCCCCACCGCCACTCATAAGGAAGACAATCTAAGAACACCTCATGTTTCAAATTTGTTACACAACGGTTACCATACAGGCATGCTACGAGAAATGCAAACTTCAACACAAGTATTTGTCAAATTCACAACTACTCAACTAGCACACTCTAATATCACCACCTTTGTATCTCAAAACAATTATCAAGTATCAAACTTCTCATAGTATTCAATGCACTTTCTATGACAGTTTTTATTATACCCATCTTGGATGCCTATCATATTAGGACTAGTTTCATAACCAAAGCAAATTACCATGCTATTCTAAAGGACTCTCAAAATGATATAAGTGAAGCATGAGAGATCAATAATTTCTATAAAATAAAACCACCACCGTGCTCTAAAAGATATAAGTGAAGTACTAGAGCAAAATTATCTAGCTCAAAAGATATAAGTGAAGCACATAGAGTATTCTAATAAATTTCTATTCATGTATGTCTCTCCCAAAAGGTGTGTACAGAAAGGATGATTGTGGTAAACTAAAAAGCAAAGACTCAAATCATACAAGACGCTCCAAGCAAAACACATATCATGTGGTGAATGAAAATATAGCCCCAAGTAAAGTTACCGATAGAAGAAGACGAAAGAGGGGATGCCTTCCCGGACATTCCCAAACTTTGGCTTTTGGTTGTACTTGAATTTTACCTTGGGGTGCCATGGGAATCCCCAAGCTTAGGCTCTTGCCACTCCTTGTTCCATAACCCATCAAATCTTTACCCAAAACTTGAAAACTTCACAACACAAAACTTAAATAGAAAATCTCACGAGCTTAGTTAGTAAAAGAAAACAAACCACCACTTAAGGTGAAGGAAATATGCCCTAGAGGCAATAATAAATTTTTTATTTATATTTCCTTATATCATGATAAATTTTTACTATTCACGCTAGAATTGTATTAACCAAAAACATAATACATGTGTGAATACATAGACAAACATAGTGTCACTAGTATACCTCTACTTGACTAGCTCGTTAATCAAAGATGGTTAAGTTTCCTAACCATAGACATGAGTTGTCATTTGATTAACGGGATCACATCATTAGGAGAATGATGTGATTGACTTGATCCATTCTGTTAGCTTAGCACTTGATCGTTTGTTTACTGCTATTGCTTTCTTCATGACTTATACATGTTCTTATGACTATGAGATTATGCAACTCCCGAATACCGGAGGAACACTTTGTGTGCTACCAAACGTCACAGCGTAACTGGGTGATTATAAAGGTGCTCTACACGTGTCTCCGATGGTACTTGTTGAGTTGGCATAGATCAAGATTAGGATTTGTCACTCCGATTGTCGGAGAGGTATCTCTAGGCCCTCTCGATAATACACGTCACTATAAGCCTTGCAAGCATGATAACAAATGAGTTAGTTATGGGATGATGTATTACGGAACGAGTAAAGAGACTTGCCGGTAACGAGATTGAACTAGGTATTGGATACCGACGATCGAATCTCGGGTAAGTAACATACCGATGACAAAGAGAACAACGTATAGTGTTGTGCGGTTTGACCGATAAAGATCTTCGTAGAATATGTAGGAACCAATATGAGCATCCAGGTTCCGCTATTGGTTATTGACCGGAGACGTGTCTCGGTCATGTCTACATAGTTCTCGAACCCGTAGGGTCTGCACGCTTAAAGTTCTGTGACGATCGGTTTTATGAGTTTATATGTTTTGATGTACCAAAGGTAGTTCGGAGTCCTAGATTTGATCACGGACATGACGAGGAGTCTCGAAATGGTCGAGATATAAAGATTGATATATTGGAAGCCTATATTTGGACATCAGAATAGTTCTGGGTGAAATCGGGCATTTATCGGAGTACCAGAGGGGTTACCGGAACCTCCCGGGGACTAATGGGCCTTGTTGGGCCATAAGGGAAAGAGAGAGGGGCCGACCTAGGGCAGGCAGCGCGCCCTCTCCCCCCTGTCTGAATTGGAGTAGGAGAAGGGGGGGCCCTTTCCTTCTCTTTCTCTCCCTGCCTTTCCCCCTCCTAGTAGGAGTAGGAAAGGACTAGGAGGAGGATTCCTCCTCCTAGGCACGCCAACAAGGGCCGGCCGGCCTCCCCCTTGCTCCTTTATATACAGGGGCAGGGGGCACCTCTAGACACATAAGTTGATCACAAAGATCTCTCCCAGCCGTGTGCGGTGCCCCCTCCACCATGATCCACCTCGGCCATACTATAGTGGTGTTTAGGCGAAGCCCTACCACGGTAGCTTCATCAACATCGTTACCACACCGTCGTGCTAACGAAACTCTTCCCCGAGCTCTACTGGATCGTGAGTTTGCGGGACGTCACCGAGCTGAACGTGTGCTGAACGCGGAGGTGCCGTATGTTCGGTACTAAGGATCGGTCGATCGTGAAGACGTACGACTACATCAACCGTGTTGTCATAACGCTTCCGCTTAACGGTCTATGAGGGTACGTGGACGACACTCTCCCCTCTCGTTGCTATGCATCACCATGATCCTGTGTGTGCGTAGGATTTTTTTTGAAATTACTACGTTCCCCAACAGTGGCATCCGAGCCTGGTTTTATGCGTTGATGTTATATGCACGAGTAGAACACAAGTGAGTTGTGGGCGATACAAGTCATACTGCTTACCAGCATGGCATACTTTGGTTCAACAGTATTGTTGGATGAAGCGGCCCGGACCGACATTACGCGTACGCTTACGCGAGACTGGTTCTACCGACTTGCTTTGCACATAGGTGGCTGGCGGGTGTTAGTTTCTCCAACTTTAGTTGAACCGAGTATGGTTACGCCTGGTCCTTGAGAAGGTTAAAACAACACTAACTTGACGAACTATCATTGTGGTTTTGATGCGTAGGTAAGAATAGTTCTTGCTCAGGCCGTAGCAGCCACGTAAAACTTGCAACAACAAAGTAGAGGACATCTAACTTGTTTTTGTAGGGCATGTTGTGATGTGATATGGTCAAGACATTATGAGATATAAGTTGTTGTATGAGATGATCATGTTTTTGAAGTTATTGGCAATTGGCAGAAGCCTTATGGTTGTCTCTTTATTGCATAAGATGCAAGTGCCAAATAATTGCTTTACTTTATCGCTATGCGATAGCAATAGTTGCAAGAGCAATAGTTGGCGAGACGACCATGTGACAACACATTGATATAGATCAAGCTGATGGAGATCATGGTGTCATGACGGTGACGATGCTTTGGAGATAGAGATCAAAGGCACAAGATGATGATGGCCATATCATGTCACATATTTTGATTGCATGTGATCTTTATCTTTTATACATCTTACTTTGCTTAGTTATGACGGTAGCATTATAAGATGATCTCTCACTAAATTTCAAGATGAAAGTGTTCTCCCTGAGTATGCACCGTTGCCAAAGTTCGTCGTTCCCAGACACCACGTGATGATCGGGTGTGATAAGCTCTACGTCCATCTACAACGGGTGCAAGCCAGTTTTGCACACGCAAAAATACTCAAGTTAAACTTGACGAGCCTAGCATATGCAGATATGGCCTCGGAACACTAGAGACCGAAAGGTCGAGCATGAATCATATAGTAGACATGATCAACATAATGATGTTCACCATTGAAAACTACTCCATTTCATGTGATGATCGGTTATGGTTTAGTTGATGTGGATCACGTGATCACTTAGATGATTAGAGGGATGTCTATCTAAGTGGGAGTTCTTAAGTAATATGATTAATTGAACTTAGCACACGTACAGCTCGATGACGATCCCCGTGCTCTGATCCAGCAAAGCTTCGGGGAGGAGTTCCGTCAGCACGACGGCGTGATGACGATCTTGATGTACTACCGACGCAGGGCTTCGCCTAAGCACTGCAACAATATGATCAAGGTGGAATTTGGTGGCAGAGGGCACCGCACACGGCTAAGGAACAATCACCAAGGATCAACTTGTGTGTCTAGAGGTGCCCCTACCCCCGTATATAAAGGAGCAAGGGGAGGAGGCGGCCGGCCATGGTGTGGCGCGCCAAGGGGAGTCCTACTCCCACCGGGAGTAGGACTCCTAGTTGGACTAGGAGAGAGAGGGGGGAAATAGGAGGAAGAGAGGAAGGAAAGGGGGGGCACCGCCGCCCCCCTTCCCTTGTCCTATTCGGACTAGGAAGGGGAGGGGCGCACGGCCACCTCTTGCCTCTTCTCCTCTTCTCCCTTAAGGCCCATGTTGGCCCAATAACCCCCGGGGGGTTCCGGTAACCTCCCGGTACTCCGGTAAAATGCCGATTTCACCCGGAACAATTCCGATGTCCAAATATAGGCTTCCAATATATTAATCTTTATGTCTCGACCATTTCGAGACTCCTCGTCATGTCCGTGATCACATCCGGAACTCCGAACAACCTTCGGTACATCAAAATGCATAAACTCATAATAACTGTCATCGTAACGTTAAGCGTGCGGACCCTACGGTTCGAGAACAATGTAGACATGACTGAGACACATCTCCGGTCAATAACCAATAGCGGGACCTGGATGCCCATATTGGCTCCTACATATTCTACGAAGATCTTTATCGGTCAGACCGCATAACAACATACGTTGTTCCCTTTGTCATCGGTATGTTACTTGCCCGAGATTCGATCGTCGGTATCCAATACCTAGTTCAATCTCGTTACTGGCAAGTCTCTTTACTCGTTCCGTAATACATCATCTCGCAACTAACTCATTAGTCACAATGCTTGCAAGGCTTATGTGATGTGCATTACCGAGAGGGCCCAGAGAAACCTCTCCGACAATCGGAGTGACAAATCCTAATCTCGAAATACGCCAACCCAACATCTACCTTTAGAGACACCTGTAGTACTCCTTTATAATCACCCAGTTACGTTGTGACATTTGGTAGTACCCAAAGTGTTCCTCCGGTAAACGGGAGTTGCATAATCTCATAGTCATAGGAACATGTATAAGTCATGAAGAATAGCAACAACAACATACTAAACGATCGGGTGCTAAGCTAATGAAATGGGTCATGTCAATCAGATCATTCAAATAATGATGTGACCTCGTTAATCAAATAACGAGACCTTGTTCATGGTTAGGAAACATAACCATCTTTGATTAACGAGCTAGTCAAGTAGAGGCATACTAGTGACACTAAGTTTGTCTATGTATTCACACATGTATTATGTTTCCGGTTAATACAATTCTAGCATGAATAATAAACATTTATCATGATATAAGGAAATAAATAATAACTTTATTATTGCCTCTAGGGCATATTTCCTTTCAGTCTCCCACTTGCACTAGAGTCAATAATCTAGATTACGTAGTAATGATTCTAACACCCATGGAGCCTTGGTGCTGATCATGTTTTGCTCGTGGAAGAGGCTTAGTCAACGGATCTGCAACATTCAGATCCGTATGTATCTTGCAAATCTCTATGTCTCCCACCTGGACTAGATCCCGGATGGAATTGAAGCGTCTCTTGATGTGCTTGGTCCTCTTGTGAAATCTGGATTCCTTTGCCAAGGCAATTGCACCAGTATTGTCACAAAAGATTTTCATTGGACCCGATGCATTAGGTATGACACCTAGATCGGATATGAACTCCGTCATCCAGACTCCTTCGTTCGCTGCTTCTGAAGCAGCTATGTACTCCGCTTCACATGTAGATCCCGCTACGACGCTTTGTTTAGAACTGCACCAACTGACAGCTCCACCGTTTAATGTAAACATGTATCCGGTCTGTGATTTAGAATCATCCGGATCAGTGTCAAAGCTTGCATCAACGTAACCTTTTACGGTGAGCTCTTTGTCACCTGCATATACGAGAAACATATACTTAGTCCTTTTCAGGTATTTCAGGATGTTCTTGACCGCTGTCCAGTGATCCATTCCTGGATTACTTTGGTACCTCCCTGCAAAACTTATAGCAAGGCACACATCAGGTCTGGTACACAGCATTGCATACATGATAGAGCCTATGGCTGAAGCATAGGGAACATCTTTCATTTTCTCTCTATCTTCTGCAGTGGTCGGGCATTGAGTCTGACTCAACTTCACACCTTGTAACACAGGCAAGAACCCTTTCTTTGTTTGATCCATTTTGAACTTTTTCAAAATTTTGTCAAGGTATGTGCTTTGTGAAAGTCCAATTAAGCATCTCGACCTATCTCTATAGATCTTAATGCCCAATATGTAAGCAGCTTCACCGAGGTCTTTCATTGAAAAACTCTTATTCAAGTATCCCTTTATGCTATCCAGAAATTCTATATCATTTCCAATTAGCAATATGTCATCCACATATAATATCAGAAATGCTATAGAGCTCCCACTCACTTTCTTGTAAATACAGGCTTCTCCAAAAGTCTGTATAAAACCAAATGCTTTGATCACACTATCAAAGCGTTTATTCCAACTCCGAGATGCTTGCACTAGTCCATAAATGGATCGCTTGGAGCTTGCACACTTTGTTAGCTCCCTTTGGATCAAAAAAACTTCCGGTTGCATCATATACAACTCTTCTTCCAGAAATCCATTCAGGAATGCAGTTTTGACATCCATCTGCCATATTTCATAATCATAAAACGCGGCAATTGCTAACATGATTCAGACAGACTTAAGCATCGCTACAGGTGAGAAGGTCTCATCGTAGTCAACCCCTTGAACTTGTCGAAAACCTTTTGCAACAAGTCGAGCTTTATAGACAGTAACATTACCATCAGCGTCAGTTTTTTTCTTGAAGATCCATTTATTCTCAATTGCTTGCCGATCATCGGGCAAGTCAACCAAAGTCCATACTTTGTTCTCATACATGGATCCCATCTCAGATTTCATGGCTTCAAGCCACTTTGCAGAATCTGGGCTCACCATCGCTTCTTCATAGTTCGTAGGTTCATCATGATCTAGCAGCATGACTTCCAGAACTGGATTACCGTACCACTCTGGCGCGGATCTTGCTCTGGTTGATCTACGAGGTTCAGTAGTGTCTTGTTCTGAAGTTTCATGATCATTATCATTAGCTTCCTCACTTATTGGTGTAGGTGTTGCAGAAACAGTTTTCTGTGATGTACTACTTTCCAATAAGGGAGCGGGTACAGTTACCTCATCAAGCTCTACTTTCCTCCCACTCACATCTTTCGAGAGAAACTCCTTCTCAAGAAAGTTTCCGAATTTAGCAACAAAAGTCTTGCCTTCGGATCTGTGATAGAAGGTATATCCAATAGTTTCCTTTGGATATCCTATGAAGACACATTTCTCTGATTTGGGTTCTAGCTTATCCGGTTGAAGCTTTTTCACATAAGCATCGCAGCCCCAAACTTTCAGAAACGACAACTTTGGTTTCTTGCCAAACCATAGTTCATAAGGCGTCGTGTCAACGGATTTTGATGGTGCCCTATTTAACGTGAATGCGGCCGTCTCTAGAGCGTATCCCCAAAACGATAGCGGTAAATCAGTAAGAGACATCATAGATCACACCATATCTAGTAAAGTACGATTACGATGTTCGGACACACCATTACGCTGTGGTGTTTCGGGTGGCGTGAGTTGTGAAACTATTCCACAATTTTTCAAATGTACACCAAACTTGTAACTCAAATATTCTCCTCCACGATTAGATCGTAGAAACTTTATTTTCTTGTTACGATGATTTTCCACTTCACTCTGAAATTCTTTGAACTTTTCAAATGTTTCAGACTTATGTTTCATTAAGTAGATATACCCATATCTGCTTAAATCATCTGTGAAGGTGAGAAAATAACGATATCCGCCACGAGCCTCAATATTCATCGGACCGCATACATCTGTATGTATGATTTCCAACAAATCTGTTGCTCTCTCCATAGTACCGGAGAACGGTGTTTTGGTCATCTTGCCCATGAGGCATGGTTCGCAAGTACCAAGTGATTCATAATCAAGTGGTTCCAAAAGTCCATCAGTATGCAGTTTCTTCATGCGCTTTACACCGATATGACCTAAACGGTAGTGCCACAAATAAGTTGCACTATCATTATCAACTCTGCATCTTTTGGCTTCTACATTATGAATATGTGTATCACTACTATCGAGATTCAATAGACCACTCTTCAAGGGTGCATGACCATAAAAGATATTACTCATATAAATAGAACAACCATTATTCTCTGATTTAAATGAATAACCGTCTCGCATTAAACAAGATCCAGATATAATGTTCATGCTCAATGCTGGCACCAAATAACAATTATTTAGGTCTAATATTAATCCCGAAGGTAGATGTAGAGGTAGCGTGCCGACCGCGATCACATCGACTTTGGAACCGTTTCCCACGCGCATCGTCACTTCATCCTTAGCCAATCTTCGCTTAATCCGTAGTCCCTGTTTCGAGTTGCAAATATTAGCAATAGAACCAGTATCAAATACCCAGGTGCTACTGCGAGCATTAGTAAGGTACACATCAATAACATGTATATCACATATACCTTTGTTCACCTTGCCATCCTTCTTGTCCGCCAAATACTTGGGGCAGTTCCGCTTCCAGTGACCAGTCTGCTTGCAGTAGAAGCACTCAGTTTCAGGCTTAGGTCCAGACTTGGGTTTCTTCTCCTGAGCAGCAACTTGCTTGCCGTTCTTCTTGAAGTTCCCCTTCTTCTTCCCTTTGTCCTTTTTCTTGAAACCAGTGGTTTTGTTAACCATCAACACTTGATGCTCCTTTTTGATTTCTACCTCCGCAGCTTTCAGCATTGTGAAGAGCTCGGGAATAGTCTTGTTCATCCCTTGCATATTATAGTTCATCACGAAGCTCTTGTAGCTTGGTGGCAGTGATTGGAGAATTCTGTCAATGACGCAATCATCTGGAAGATTAACTCCCAATTGAATCAAGTGATTATTATACCCAGACATTTTGAGTATATGCTCACTGACAGAACTGTTCTCTTCAATCTTGCAGCTATAGAACTTATTGGAGACTTCATATCTCTCAATCCGGGCATTTGCTTGAAATATTAACTTCAACTCCTGAAACATCTCATATGCACCATGACGTTCAAAACGTCGTTGAAGTCCCGATTCTAAGCTGTAAAGCATGGCACACTGAACTATCGAGTAGTCATCAGCTTTGCTCTGCCAGACGTTCATAACATCTGGTGTTGCTCCAGCAGCAGGCCTGGCACCCAGCGGTGCTTCCAGGACGTAATTCTTCTGTGCAGCAATGAGGATAATCCTCAAGTTACGGACCCAGTCCGTGTAATTGCTACCATCACCTTTCAACTTTGCTTTCTCAAGGAACGCATTAAAATTCAACGGAACAACAGCACGAGCCATCTATCTAGAATCAACATAAACAAGCAAGATACTATCAGGTACTAAGTTCATGATAAATTTAAGTTCAATTAATCATATTACTTAAGAACTCCCACTTAGATAGACATCCCTCTAATCCTCTAAGTGATCACGTGATCCAAATCAACTAAACCATGTCCGATCATCACGTGAGATGGAGTAGTTTCATTGGTGAACATCATTATGTTGATCATATCTACTATATGATTCACGCTCGACCTTTCGGTCTTCGTGTTCCGAGGCCATATCTGTATATGCTTGGCTCGTCAAGTATAACCTGAGTATTCCGCGTGTGCAACTATTTTGCACTCATTGTATTTGAACGTAGAGCCTATCACACCCGATCATCACGTGGTGTCTCAGCACGAAGAACTTTCGTAACGGTGCATACTCAGGGAGCACACTTCTTGATAATTTAGTGAGAGATCATCTTATAATGCTACCGTCAATCAAAGCAAGATAAGATGCATAAAAGGATAAACATCACATGCAATCAATATAAGTGATATGATATGGCCATCATCATCTTGTGCTTGTGATCTCCATCTCCGAAGCACCGTCATGATCACCATCGTCACCGGCGCGACACCTTGATCTCCATCGTAGCATCGTTGTCGTCTCGCCAATCTTATGCTCCCACGACTATCGCTACCGTTTAGTGATAAACTAAAGCATTACATCGCGATTGCATTGCATACAATAAAGCGACAACCATATGGCTCCTGCCAATTGCCGATAACTTAGTTACAAAACATGATCATCTCATACAATAAAATTTAGCATCATGTCTTGACCATATCACAACACAACATGCCCTGCAAAAACAAGTTAGACGTCCTCTACTTTGTTGTTGCAAATTTTACGTGGCTGCTACGGGCTTTAAGCAAGAACCAATCTCACCTACGCATCAAAACCACAACGATAGTTTGTCAAATAGACTCCGTTTTAACCTTCTCAAGGACCGGGCGTAGCCACACTTGGTTCAACTAAAGTTGGAGAGACAGTCGCCCGCAAGCCATCTATGTGCAAAGCACGTCGAGGGAACCGGTCTCCCGTAAGCGTACGCGTAAGGTTGGTCCGGGTCGTCTCGTCCAACAATACCGCTGAACCAAAGTATGACATGCTGGTAGGCAGTATGACTTGTATCGCCCACAACTCACTTGTGTTCTACCCGTGCATATAACATCAAACCATAAAACCTAGACTCTGATACCACTGTTGGGGAACGTAGTAATTTCAAAATTTTCCTACGCACACGCAAGATCATGGTGATGCATAGCAACGAGGGGGAGAGTCTGATCTACGTACCCTTGTAGATCGCAACGGAAGCGTTGACACAACGTAGAGGAAGTAGTCGTACGTCTTCTTCCCGATCCGACTGATCCAAGCACCGTTACTCCGGCACCTCCGAGTTCTTAGCACACGTACAGCTCGATGACGATCCCCGGGCTCCGATCCAGCAAAGCTTCGGGGAGGAGTTCCGTCAGCACGACGGCGTGATGATGATCTTGATGTACTACCGACGCAGGGCTTCGCCTAAGCACTGCAACAATATGATCGAGGTGGAATTTGGTGGCAGGGGGCACCGCACACGGCTAAGGAACGATCACCAAGGATCAACTTGTGTGTCTAGAGGTGCCCCCTGCCCCCGTATATAAAGGAGCAAGGGGAGGAGGCGGCCGGCCATGGTGTGGCGCGCCAAGGGGAGTCCTACTCCCACCGGGAGTAGGACTCCTAGTTGGACTAGGAGAGAGAGAGGGGGGAAATAGGAGGAAGAGAGGAAGGAAAGGGGGGGGGGGGGGCGCCGCCCCCCTTCCCTTGTCCTATTCGGACTAGGAAGGGGAGGGGCGCGCGGCCACCTCTTGCCTCTTCTCCTCTTCTCCCTTAAGGCCCATGTTGGCCCAATAACCCCCCCGGGGGGGGGGAGGGGTTCCGGTAACCCGCCGGTACTCCGGTAAAATGCCGATTTCACCCGGAACAATTCCGATGTCCAAATATAGGCTTCCAATATATTAATCTTTATGTCTCGACCATTTCGAGACTCCTCGTCATGTCCATGATCACATCTGGAACTCCGAACAACCTTCAGTACATCAAAATGCATAAACTCATAATAACTGTCATCGTAACGTTAAGCGTGCGGACCCTACGGTTCGAGAACAATGTAGACATGACTGAGACACATCTCCGGTCAATAACCAATAGCGGGACCTGGATGCCCATATTGGCTCCTACATATTCTACGAAGATCTTTATCGGTTAGACCGCATAACAACATACGTTGTTCCCTTTGTCATCGGTATGTTACTTGCCCGAGATTCGGTCGTCGGTATCCAATACCTAGTTCAATCTCGTTACTGGCAAGTCTCTTTACTCGTTCCGTAATACATCATCTCGCAACTAACTCATTAGTCACAATGCTTGCAAGGCTTATGTGATGTGCATTACCGAGAGGGCCCAGAGAAACCTCTCCGACAATCGGAGTGACAAATCCTAATCTCGAAATACGCCAACCCAACATCTACCTTTGGAGACACCTGTAGTACTCCTTTATAATCACCCAGTTACGTTGTGACGTTTGGTAGTACCCAAAGTGTTCCTCCGGTAAACGGGAGTTGCATAATCTCATAGTCATAGGAACATGTATAAGTCATGAAGAATAGCAACAGCAACATACTAAACGATCGGGTGCTAAGCTAATGAAATGGGTCATGTCAATCAGATCATTCAAATAATGATGTGACCTCGTTAATCAAATAACGAGACCTTGTTCATGGTTAGGAAACATAACCATCTTTGATTAACGAGCTAGTCAAGTAGAGGCATACTAGTGACACTAAGTTTGTCTATGTATTCACACATGTATTATGTTTCCGGTTAATACAATTCTAGCATGAATAATAAACATTTATCATGATATAAGGAAATAAATAATAACTTTATTATTGCCTCTAGGGCATATTTCCTTTCAGAACGTTTGTCTAGCTCAATATGATGACTACTTGATAGTTTAGTGCACCATGCTTAACAGCTTAGAATCGGGATTTCAAAGACGTTTTGAACGTCATGGACCATATGAGATGTTCCAGGAGGTGAAGTTAATATTTCAAGAAAATACCCGAGTTGAGAGATATGAAGTCTCCAACAAGTTCTATAGCTAAAAGATGGAGGAGAATAGCTCAAGCAGCGAGCATTTGCTCAGATTGTCTGGGTACTACAATCGCTTGAATCAAGTGGGAGTTAATCTTCCGGATAAAATAGTGATTGACAGAATTCTCTAGTCACCATCACCAAGTTAGTATAACTTCGTGATGAACAATAGTATGCAAGGGATGACGTAAATGATTCTCGAGCTTTTCATGATGATGAAATCGATAAAGGTAGAAATCAAGAAAGAGCATCAAGTGTTGATGATTACCAAGACCACTAGTTTCAAGAAAAGGGCAAAGGGAAAGAAAGGGAACTTCAAGAAGAACGGCAAGCAAGTTGCTACTCAAGTGAAGAAGCCCAAGTCTGGACCTAAGCCTGAGACTAAGTGCTTCTACTGCAAAGAGACTGGTCACTGCAAGCGGAAATGCCCTGAATATTTAGTGGATAAGAAGGATGGCAAAGTGAACAAGGGTATATTTGATATACATGTTATTGATGTGTACCTTACTAGTATTTATAGTAGCCCTGGGTATTTTATACTTGTTCGGTTGCTAAAAATTAGTAACTCGAAATATGAGTTACTGAATAAATAGAGACTAGTTAAGGGTAAAGTGAAAATGTGTGCTGGAAGTGGTTCCAAGATTGATATGATCATGATCGCACACTCCCTATACTTTCGGGATTAGTGTTAAACCTAAATAAATGTTATTTGGTGTTTGCGTTGAGCATGAATATGCTTTGATCATGTTTATTGCAATACGGTTATTCATTTAAAAACAGAGAACACTTGTTGTTCTATTTTACATGAATAAAACCTTCTATGGTTATACACCTAATGAAATTGGTTTGTTGGATCTCAATCATAGTGATACACATATTCATAATATTGAAGCCAAAAGATGCAAAGTTAATAATGATAGTGCAAGTTATTTGTGGCACTGCCGTCTGGGTCATATTGGTATAAAGCGCATGAAAAAACTCCACGCTGATGGGCTTTTGAAATCACTTGATTATGAATCAGTTAATGCTTGCGAACCATGCCTCATGGGCAAGATTACTAAGACTCCGTTCTCCGGAACAATGGAGCAAGCAACAAACTTGTTGGAAATAATACATACTGATGTATGCAGTCCAATGAGTGTTGAGGCTCACGGCGAGTATCGTTATTTTCTGACCTTCACAGATGATTTGAGCAGATATGGGTATATCTACTTGATGAAACATAAGTCTGAAACATTTGAAAAGTTCAAAGAATTTCAGAGTGAAGTGGAAAATCATCGTAACAAGAAAATAAAGTTTCTACGATCTGATCGCAGAGGCGAATATTTCAGTTACGAGTTTGGCCTTCAATTAAAACAATGTGGAATAGTGTCACAAACTCATGCCACCTGGAACACCACAGCGTAATGGTGTGTCCAAACGTCATAACCGTACTTTATTTGATATAGTGCAATCTATGATGTCTCTTGCCGATTTACCACTATCGTTTTGGGGTTATGCATTAGGGACAGCTGCATTCAGATTAAAAAGGGCACCATCTAAATCCGTTGAGACGACACCGTATGAACTGTGGTTTAGCAAGAAACCTAAGCTGTCATTTCTTAAAGTTTGGGGTTGCGATGCTTATGTGAAAAAGTTTCATATTGATAAGCTCAAACCCAAGTTAGAGAAGTGCATCTTCATAGGATACCCAAAAGTAACTGTTGGGTACACCTTCTATCACAGATCCGAAGGCGAGATAATTGTTGCTGAGAATGGATCCTTTCTAGAGAAGGAGTTTCTCTCGAAAGAAGTGAGTGGGAGGAAAGTAGAACTTAATGAGGTAACTATACCTGCTCCCTTATTGGAAAGTAGTTCATCACGGAAATCTGTTTCTGTGACTCCTACACCAATTAGTGAGGAAGCTAATGATGATGATCATGTAACTCCAGATCAAGTCACTATCGTACCTCGTAGGTCAACCAGAGCAAGATTCGCACCAGAGTGGTACGGTAATCCTATTCTGGAGGTCATGTTACTTGACCACGATGAACCTACGAACTATGAGAAAGCGATGATGATCCCAGATTCCGCAAAATGGCTTGAGGCCATGAAATCTGAGATGGGATCCCTGTATGAGAACAAAGTGCGGACTTTGGTTGACTTTCCCGATGATCGGCAAGCCATAAAAAATAAATGGATCTTCAAGAGGAAGACAGACGCTGATAGTAGTGTTACTATCTACAAATTTCGACTTGTTGCGAAAGGTTTTCGGCAAATTCAAGGAGTTGACTACGATGAGACCTTCTCACCCGTAGCGATGCTTAAGTCCGTCCGAATCATGTTAGCTATTGCCGCATTTTATGATTATGAATTTTGGCAAATGGATGTAAAGACTGCATTCCTGAATGGATTTCTGGAGGAAGAGTTCTATATGATGCAACCAGAAGGTTTTGTCGATCCTAAAGGTGCTAACAAAATGTGCAAGCTCCAGTGATCCATCTATGGACTGGTGCAAGCATCTCAGAGTTGGAATATACGCTTTGATGAGTTGATCAAAGCATATAGTTTTATACAGACTTGTGGTGAAGCCTGTATTTACAAGAAAGTGAGTGGGAGCACTACAACATTTCTGATAAATGTATGTGAATGACATATTGTTGATCGAAAATAATGTAGAATTTTCTGGAAAGCATAAAGGAGTGTTTGAAAAGAGTTTTTTTAAATACCTCGATTAAGCTACTTACATATTGAGCATTAAGATCTATAGAGATATGTCAAGACGCTTGATAAATTTTCAATGAATACATACCTTGACAAGATTTTGAAGTAGTTCAAAATGGAATAGTCAAAGAAGAAGTTCTTGCCGGTGTTGCAAGGTGTGAAGTTGAGTAAAGACTCAAAACCCGACCACGGCAGAAAATAGAAAGAGAATGAAAAGTCATTCCCTATGACTCAGCCATAGGTTCTATAATGTATGCCATGCTGTATACCAGATCTATTGTATACCCTACACTGAGGGAGTACAATAGTGATCTAGGAGTAGACCACTGAACAACGGTCAAAATTATCCTTAGTGGAATAAGGATATGTTTCTTGATTATGGAGGTGACAAAAGGTTCATCGTAAAGGGTTACGTCGATGCAAGTTTTGACACTGATCCAGAGTCTCAATCTGGATACATATTGATAGTGGGAGTAATTAGCTAAAGCAGCTCCATGCAGAGCATTGTTGACATAGAAATATGCAAAATACATATGGATCTGAATGTGGCAGACCCGTAGACTAAACTTCTCTCACAAGCAAAACATGATCACACCTTAGTACTCTTTGGGTGTTAATCACATAGCGATGTAAACTAGATTATTGACTCTAGTAAACCCTTTGGGTGTTAGTCACATGAAGATGTGAACTAATCACATAGAGATGTGAACTATTGGTGTTAAATCACATGATGATGTGAACTAGATTATTGACTCTAGTGCAAGTGGGAGGCTGAAGGAAATAAGCCCTAGAGGTAATAAAAAAGTTGTTATTTATATTTCCTTATATCATGATAAATGTTTATTATTCATGCTAGAATTGTATTAACCGGAAACATAATACATGTATGAATACATAGACAGACATAGTGTCAATAGTATACCTCTACTTGACTAGCTCGTTAATCAAAGATGGTTAAGTTTCCTAACCATAGACATGAGTTGTCATTTGATTAACGGGATCACATCATTAGGAGAATGATGTGATTGACTTGACCCATTCCGTTAGCTTAGCACTTGATCGTTTGTTTATTGCTATTTCTTTCTTCATGACTTATACATGTTCTTATGACTATGAGATTATGCAACTCCCGAATACCGGAGGAACACTTTGTGTGCTACCAAACGTCACAATGTAACTAGGTGATTATAAAGGTGCTCTACAGGTGTCTCCGATGGTACTTGTTGAGTTGGCATAGATCAAGATTAGGATTTGTCACTCCGATTGTCGGAGAGGTATCTCTGGGCCCTCTCGGTAATACACATCACTATAATCCTTGCAAGAATCATAACTAATGAGTTAGTTACGGGATGATGTATTACGGAACGAGTAAAGAGACTTGCCGGTAAAGAGATTGAACTAGGTATTGGATACCGACGAACGAATCTCAGGCAAGTAACATACCGATGACAAAGAGAACAACGTATAGTGTTGTGCGGTTTGACCAATAAAGATCTTCGTAGAATATGTAGGAACCAATATGAGCATCCAGGTTCCGCTATTGGTTATTGACCGGAGACGTGTCTCGGTCATGTCTACATAGTTCTAAAACCCGTAGGGTCCGCACGCTTAAAGTTCTGTGATGATCGGTTTTATGAGTTTATATGTTTTAATGTACCGAAGGTAGTTTGGAGTCCCGGATTTGATCACGGACATGACGAGTTGTCTCGAAATGGTCGAGACATAAAGATTGATATATTGGAAGCCTACATTTGGACACTGATATAGTTCCGGGTGAAATCGGGAATTTACCGGAGTACTGAAGGGGTTACCGGAACCTCCCGGGTACTAATGGGCCTTGTTGGGCCATAAGGCAAAGAGAGAGGGTCCGGCCTAGGGCAGGCAGCGCGCCCTCTTCCCCCTATCCGAATTGGACTAGGAGAAGGGGGGGGGGGCGGCGCCCCCCTTTCCTTCTCTTTCTCTCCCTGCCTTTCCCCCTCCTAGTAGGAGTAGGAAAGGGAGGAATCCTCCTCCTAGGCGTGCCAACAAGAGCCGACCGGCCTCCCCCTTGCTCCTTTATATTCAGGGGCAAGGGGCACCTCTAGACACACAAGTTGATCACAAAGATCTCTCCCAGCCGTGTGCAGTGCTCCCCCTCCACCATAATCCACCTCGGTCATACTGTAGCGGTGTTTAAGCGAAGCCCTGCTGCGGTAGCTTCATCAACATCGTCACCACGCCATCGTGCTGACGAAACTCTTCCCCGAGTTCTACTGGATTGTGAGTTCGCGGGACGTCACCGAGATGAACGTGTGCTGAACGCGGAGGTGCCATACGTTCGGTACTAAGGATCGGTCGATCGTGAATACGTACGACTACATCAACCACATTGTCATAACGCTTCCGCTTAACAGTCTACGAGGGTACGTGGACGACACTCTCCCCTCTCGTTGCTATGCATCACCATGATCCTGCGTGTGCGTAGGAATTTTTTTGAAATTATTACGTTCCCCAACATAAGGTACTATAATGAACTCATTCTTTATTTATTTTGGTGTTAAACCTAATGTATTCCAACTTCTCCATGGTTCATAACCTCCGATACTAGCCATAGATTCATCAAAATAAGGAAACAACACGCGAAAAACAGAATCTGTCAAAAATAGAACAGTCTGTAGCAATCTGTAGGTTTCGAATACTTCTGTAACCCCAAAAATTCTAAAATGAATTTCTGGACGTGAGGAATTTATCTATTAATCATCTGCAAAAATAATCAACTTAATCGCGCTCTCCAGTAAAAAATGGCAGCAAATCTCGTGAGCGCTAAAGTTTCTATTTTTTTAAAGCAAGATCGCCAAGACATTCCCCAAGTCTTCCCAAAGGTTCTACTTGGCACAAACACTAATTAAAAGCACAAAAACACATCTAAACAGAGGCTATATTAATTATTTATTACTAAACAGAACCAAAAAGCAAGGAACAAAAATAAAATTGGGTTGCCTCTCAACAAGCGCTATCGTTTAACGCCCCTAGCTAGGCATTTGATAATTTCAATGATGCTCACATGAAAGACAAGAATTGAAGCACAAAAGAGAGCATCATAAAACATGTGACAAGCACATCTAAGTCTAACATACTTCCTATGCATATACATCTTATAGGCGAACAAATTATCAAGGCAAGCAAAAACTACCATATGCAAGGAAGCGGAAAGAAACAATAGCGATCTCAACATAATGAGAGGTAATTTAGTAACATGAAAATTTCTACAATCATATTTTCCTCTCTCATAATAATTACATGTAGGATCATAAGCAAATTCAATAATATAGCTATCACAAAACATATTCCTAACACGATCCACATGTATGTAAAGTTGACACTCTTCCAAAATAGTGGGATTAACATTAACTAAAGTCATGACCTCTCCAAACCCACTTTTATCAAATACTTCATATGATTGATCGTTCTCCAAATATGTGGGATCTAAAGTTGACACTCTTCCAAACCCACTTTCAATATTATTGCAAACATTATTATCAATCTCATATTCATCATGGGGCTTAAATAAATTTTCAAGATCATAAGAAGAATCACCCCAATCATGATCATTGCAACAAGTAGTAGACATAGAAAAACTAGCATCCCCAAGCTTAGGGTTTTGCATATTATTAGCACAATTGAAATCAATATAATTTATAGTAAAATAATTGCAATCATGCTTTTGATTCAAGGAACTATCAAGTATGGGTGCAATAGCAACGATCTCACATTTAACATAAGGAACTATAGCAAATTCGTCTTCATAAATATTGGCATCATGGCCACAAGAATAACAAGCATCATGTTCATCAAGGGATATTTCAATCAAATCATTGGAATCATAATTACCTATAAATTCATGCATATCATTATTTTCTTCCAAAGCAACGATCATTCTCTCAATAAATTCCTTAACATAGGCATTATGAGCATAGTTTTCATAGCAATGTTTAAGTATGTCAAGATTTTCATATTCATAGAGAGTAATATCATACTTTTCAATCAAATAAGCAACTTCATAAGCACCCTTAAAAGCAACAAATTCTTCAATTTGTTCGATATCGTAGTATGTATAAACACCCTTTGCATAAGAAGATAAGATTTCATTATCATTAAACTCACATAGGTAGGGAAGGTGTTTTTTTAGGGTTCTTAGAGCAACAAGTAAAATCACAAATTTCACAAAGATTCCAAGCATAACACAGCAATCTGTTTATTTGATTCCATAAGAGTTTCCCTTTTTCAGACAAACGGTGACGCACAAAATGAGCATGCTCGTCTAAAGTTTTCCCATCAACTAGGCTAGTTGGGGTTTCAGCACGAGCGCATAAGGACCGAAGATGATCCAAGTAGAGCACTTTAAGTGGATCCATATCAATAGATTTTTAGCGAGTAAAGATGCAAGCAAAATAGAAGGCATGTGGAAACACAAATAAAAAGACATACGGGAAGAGGGCGAAGAAAAGGCAAAGGCAATAGTGAAGTGGGGGAGAGGAAAACGAGAGGCAAATGGCAAATAATGTAATGCGAGGGATAAGAGTTTGCGATGGGTACTTGGTATGTCTTGACTTGTGCGTAGATCTCCCCGACAACGCCATCGAAAATCCTTCTTGCTACCTCTTGAGCACTGCATTGGTTTTCCCTTGAAGAGGAAAGGGTGATGCATCAAAGTAGCGTAAGTATTTCCCTCAGTTTTTGAGAACCAAGGTATCAATCCAGTAGGAGACTACACACAAGTCCCTCGTATCTACACAAACAAATAAGAACCTCGCAACCAACGCGATAAAGGGGTTGTCAATCCCTTCACGGTCACTTATGAGAGTGAGATCTGATAGAGATAATAATAATAAGATAAATATTTTTGCTATTTTTATTATATAGATTGAAAGTAAAGATTGCAAAATAAAATAGATTGGAAAGTTATATGATAAGAGATACACCCGGGGGCCATAGGTTTCACTAGTGGCTTCTCTCAAGATAGCATAAGTATTACGGTGGGTGAATAAATTACTGTCGAGCAATTGATAGAAAAGTGCATAATTATGATCATATCTAGGCATGATCATGTATATAGGCATCACGCCCGCGACAATTAGACCGAAACGATTCCGCATCTACTACTATTACTCCACACATCGACCGCTATCCATCATGCATCTAGAGTATTAAGTTCATAAGAACAGAGTAATGCATTAGGCAAGATGACATGATGTAGAGGGATAAACTCAAGCAATATGATATAAACCCCATCTTTTTATCCTTGATGGCAACAGTACAATACGTGCCTTGCTGCCCCTGCTGTCACTGGGAAAGGACACCGCAAGATTGAACCCAAAGCTAAGCACTTCTCCGATTGCAAGAAAGATCAATCTAGTAGGCCAAACCAGACTGATAATTCGAAGAGACTTGCAAAGATAACCAATCATACATAAAAGATTCCAGAGAAGAATCAAATATTGTTCATAGATAAAGTTGATCATAAACCCACAATTCATCAGATCTCGACAAACACATCGCAAAAAGAGTTACATCAAATAGATCTCCAAGAAGATCGAGGAGAACATTGTATTGACATCCAAAGAGAGAGAAGAAGCCATCTAGCTAATAACTATGGAACCGAATGTCTGAGGTAAACTACTCACACATCATCGGAGGGGCCATGGAGTTGATGTAGAGGCCCTCCATGATCGATTCCCCCTCTGGCGGAGCTCCGGAAAAGGCCCCAAGATGGGATCTCTTGGGTACAAAAGGTTGCGGTAGTGGAAATAGGGTTTCGTGGTGCTCCTGGATGTTTTTGGGGTATATGGATATATGTAGGAGGAAGAAGTAGGTCGGTGGAGCCACGAGGGGGGAGGGCGCGCCCAGGGGGGTAGGCGTGCCCCCTGCCTCTGGGCCTCCTCATTAGTTGCTTGATGTCCACTCCAAGTCCCTTGGATCACGTTTGTTCCAAAAATAACTCTCCCGAAGATTTTATTCCGTTTGGATTCCGTTTGATATCCCTTTTCTACGAAACACTAAAATTGGCAAAAAAACAACAATTTGCACTGGGCCTTGGGTTAGTAGGTTAGTCCCAAAAATAATATAAGTGTATAAATAAGCCCATTAACATCCAAAACAGATATTATAATAGCATGGAACAATCAAAAATTATAGATACGTTGGAGACGTATCACCGCTCCGCCCCCCGTCGCGCGGCGCCACTCCGCCCCTGTAGGTGAGGTTTCTTCCCCTTTTTTCTTTCTTTTTTTCCTTGCTGTTTTAAGGTTAATTAGTTAGTTATTTTTAGGTTAATTACTTAGTTAGTTAGTTAATTAGTTAGTAGGTGGTGTTTTACCCTACTGTACATAGTCAAAAAGGAGATTTCACCGTGAGCCGAGCTCACGTGTGCCCGCAGAAATCGCCATGGCAGACGAGGGAGGGGTCCTAGATCCCTCTATGACATTGGTGGGGATGGAGTAGGGTTTAGGGAGGGGAGAGATGAAGCAAAGCGAGCTCGAGGAGGTCCCGCATGAGTGCAGCTATTGGTGAGCTCGGGCGGTGCTCGGGTGAGCTCGAAAGGGGGCAGAGGAGGCCGAGGGAGGAAGGGCCCAACAGTTGGGTGTGTAGAGGACATCGAGGCAACCTCGGGAGACAGTGCATGGTTGCATTGTAGCGTGCTCCAGAGCGCACCATTGGCATGCCATGGCATAAATGGTATTGGATGCTCTAGGAGACCTCTGGAGTGAGAGAGGGGTAGAGACAGAAAACAATGGTGTCCAGAGAGAGAAAGTAGGGTTTTCACCCACCAATTATTGGTCCATGACCTTGCAAGAATTACTAGAGATAGAGGATGACCAGGGTCAGAGGTGGTAAAAATTTGAGCTCATGGGGAACAATGGAGGGGGTAAAAATAGTGGTTTTGGTAAAATTATAGAAGGTGTTTGATGATGTTTTCGGCAAGTAAATTAAAACTCCATGCCATGAGATTTAACATGATCAAATAGTAGATAGATCTAAGGTTTACCACCTAGTTTGAGAGCATTTGGACATGTTTGGCAATAGACATAAATGGTTTTGAGGGGTTTTGGTGATGTCATCTATTTCTCCAAGAGATGATACTTGGCAAGATAACCAAATATGGCATTTTTGACATGCTAGAATTTTCTTGGAATTTATAGAGAATATTTCTTTGTAAATATTCCAAAAGCTTGAAATATCAGAAAAGGGTTTTTGATGGATTGGACCGATATTTTGAACATGACCGTGTGTTGAAACTCTTATATATGGACAATATAGGTCCAATGAGCTTCCCTAAATTTTCTCAAATATTTTTGAAACAGTAAAATAAAATTTAACCTATTAAAGACCATTTCTGGCCTTAAGAAAAAGCCTTTAATTAGTTAGTTACTTATTTTTAAGGTTAATTACTTAGTTAGCTAGTTAGTTAATTTTTTAGGTGTTGTTTTCACCCACCAAATATTTTATTATGTTTATGTTGTACTAATTTTGTTTACTCTTTGTCATTGCAGGTGTTGACAGATGGTGGGCGCGGGTCGAGAGCGCTCCGAGCCTCCTTCCACGGGGCGTGCTAGGAGGGATGCTGTTATTCCACCCCAGCACCTTCGGAGAGCACTGGTAGACAACATGACGACACCGGCGGAGCTTCTTCTTCGGTCGGGAGAGGTCATGGGAAGACGAAGAGGGGTGCAACTAGAGGTGGATGTGGCGACGTGAGAGGTAGGAAGGCTGCTGCGCCTTCTTCGCCACCACCCCCAGCTGATTCTCTGGACCACCGGAGTGCTCCGTCTCAGGTGGACCCATCATACTTGGACCCGTCTCGGACTCCGGTCCATGAGCCTTGGGTCGCCGAGCCTTCGTCCCACGAGACTCGGGCCCCAGAGTCTTTGTCCCACGAGACTCCGATCCCAGAGTCTTCGTCCCACGTGACTCCTAAGACTAGTGGCCATGCTGATGGCGAGGAGACCTGGTCTGACAATAGTTTTAGCGAGGGTGAGCTGGTTGAGCAGGGCAAGAAGGTCTACCAGCATGGTGGTACAAAACTCCTGGCCGTGTCGGTGACCCACAATCAGAGGTGGTTGATTCAGCCTAACGGGGAGAAGTAAGTGCATTTACTCTTTTTTAACCTTTGTCCTTCATGTTTCTTCAAATTAATATCTAATGTGTTTGCCTTGTCATAATGCAGGGGTTGGATACACGCCGATGGTGTCCGCAGGCCCAACCAGGTCCTTGGTGTGCTGTGCCGGCACCACTTCCCGGGGTGGGTCATGTTGCCCAGTGAGGGTCAGGTTCCATAGCTAGCACTGAGCTGGGAGTTGTACGTGGCTACCCCGGCCCCGCCGGAGGAGAGGGTCGATAGTGTCTTGTGCGAGACGGTGGCCGACATTGTGAGGCGGTGGTTTTGGGTAATTTCTCCTTTATAGAATTAAAAATCAACATTACCTAGTGATTGTACTGATCAATGTTGTCTTGTTCGATTGCAAACCTTTTATAGGTGTTCTGAGGAACACGAGGCGTAGGCGGCTAGGGTTCTCGAAGCAAAGTGCAAGCGCCTACTTCAGAACTTACGACACGAGGCTAGGGCGCAGGCTGTTCGAGACTACTATGCCTCGACTAACATTAGGAGGGCCAAGAAGAAGTGCCGCGACAAGTATCTGAGTAAGGAGAAGTAGATGAAGGTAATTACATATTCTTAAGGCCTTGTACTTAGTTTCCTTGATTTCATTCGTAGGCGTAGCGCTGAAATTTCTCTTTGCCAAACTTAGGTGCCCCCAAGATGGTGTGCGGATATGATGGACTGTTTGGAGGCATTGGTGGATGAGTGGTGCTCTCCCCAATGGCTAGCCGAACACAACAAGGCCAGGGATAAGCGTGCCCAAATGCGAGGTGTGCCACACCATCAAGGGAGCTCCAACCTATTTGAGTACGGGGATCACCGGGTATGTGGTTTGAGCCCTTAACGATTCATGCAATTTCATTCTTCATGCTAGCTTCAGCCCTTTATGTTGTTCATCTCTTTTAGGCGAAACACAACAAGAAGGACGTGCCACCGCTGTACGACCTCTATGCCATGGCCCATACTGCCCTGTTCAAGAAGGCCAAGGCATTCTCTAAGGATGACCTCAATCATCCAGCGAGCTTCACCAACATCTCCTCCCACAACAAGCTCGTGAGGTACAGAGACTTTGGGAAGGCGACGAAAGGGAATGACTTCAACCCGAGCCAGATGTGACGCCCCGAGACCGTTGCGCCAGGTGTCTTCCAGTTATTCGCTGTCTTTGCCATGTCATTTGCTTGCGTGTTGCATCTTGCCATGTCATCATGTGGATTGCATCATCATGTTTTCAAAACTTGCATTCGTCCGGGTTCCCCCAGTTCCGCCCGTTGTCCGTTCTGAGCCCAGACACACTTGCACGCGCCCGCGGCACCTCCGAAATATTATTTTATAAGTGGTCGGAAAATGTTCTCGGAATGGGATGAAAGTTGGCATGTGGTGTTGTTTTGTTGTCAGTAGACCGCCTGTCAAATTTCATCGCGTTCGGGGTCCGTTTGATGCCCCAACGAATAACTATAGCGGCACCGCTGCCGCTCTAACGTCGGACGTTTTTGGTCTCCGAAAACTGCTGCCGGGCCCTCTCTCTCTCTCTCTCTCTCTCTCTTCTCTCCTCTCAGCCTCGCCACAGCCCACCAAGTCCATCCACCTACCCCTCTTCGCGTCCGGAGCCGTCCGATGCGATCGCACGGTCCGAAAACCCTCTCTGCACAATGCATCGAATCCCTCGCGCGCGTCCGGAAGTTGTCCCAAACCCGACCCGGGGAGTCGTCACCGTTGGGTCCGGATCATCCCCAAACATCTACAAAACATCTCCGTTTTCTTATTTGGACTTCCTAGTATATTTTTCTCGATCGCTCAATTTTAATTGAAGGAACGGATTAGCTCCTAAACTCTTCTTCTTTCCTTATATAATACTCACTAGTCTAAATCTGCACAAAACCCTAACTTCGGGGGCTTGTCCCATTTCCCCGCCGCCACCTTCCAAATTGTCATCGGGATCCTCCTAGATCCAATCGAGCAAACCCAGAGTCACCCCGCTCAAATCCCGCAGCCTCGCTCCCAGCCTCCCGCAAGCAGAGCCCCGCTTCTCCCGTCTTCACTCGCCTGTGCTCGTCTCCGCGCCGCCGGGACCGCAAGCCACCGGAGCACTAGGATCCCTCGCGCCCTTCTCCTTCCTTGTTTCCCCTCTGTCTCCCCCTCCGGTCTTTCTCTCTCTCTCTCTCTCTCTCTCTCTCTCTCTCTCTCTCTCTCTCTCTCTCTCTCATGCCGCTGCTCTCTTCTCTCTGTTGTCTTCGCAGCGCCGCCATGGATGGCCTCCCGTAGCTCCAGCTCGTTGCGCCGCCACGGTTCCCAACCGATCCATGCTGGAGAGCCTCAGACCCGCGTCCAGCCTTCGTTCCCGTGTCGTTTCCTCGCGCGCCAGACCTCCCCAGCTTGCCGGAGTCCCAACAGCCCTGCCTGCTCTGCATCCAGCCGGCGGCCTCAAGGAGATGCCCCTGCTTCGACCGCCCCTGCCTCGCCTCTGCTTCGAGCACCGCCGCGTCGTCTCCTCCCAGAACCCACCTGGCGCCGCCATCTTCGCTTGCCTCACCGTCGCTAAGATGCCAAGCCACCGGTTGCCTCCGCCGCCCTTGCCGTTCCTGGCCGGATCTCGCCGGCTGGGCCTCGTCCCCGGCCACCGGCGACCTCGTCGGAGTCCACCAGAGCCGCCCGCGTCCCCTCTGTCTGCTTCCTGTCGAATAGAGGAGCTGCGCCCGCAACCGCTGCCTCGCTCGCTTGCGTTGACCCGTTCCAGTGCCTGCGTGGACAAGCACCAAGGCCCAGCGTGCCCTGCCAGGCCGCCTCCTCCACAGAATCGGGCCAAGGCCCATGGTGAGGCCACCCCTGAGCGCCCTCCCCTTTTTTCCCCTGCTGTCGGGCCAGCCAGATTCGGCCCGCTTACTTTTTTCCAGATCGGTGAATTTGTCTTTTAAACGGGGAATTGCAGTTTTTACAGAAAAGAACCTAGCCTTCATGCATATATTTACTCATGACCCGTGCATCGGAATTAAACAAATTTTATATGAAAAATGCTTAGAATTTTATCTAGTTTCATAATATCCAACTTTTAATCATGTTTAAAATATTTAAAATGCTGTTTGATTAAATTTTCTCTAATAATATGTTAAAATGCTTTAATTCATAACTAAATAACCGTAGCTCCAAATTTAACAAACTTTATATGTAAATGGGGTAGAAAAATGCATAGATTATCTTGGTGACTTTACTTTCCATGTTTAACAACTATAAAATATGGTTTAGGAAAGAAAAGTACCAAACCTAAAATATGCATATGGGGATTTACCGGAATTGTTGTTCGTTGTTTCCGGCCTCATTTAAACTTGCCTAGATAGGTAGTTTTGTTGTGCTTCACCCTTTGTCATGTTAATAAACATTTAATATTGTTGGATACATAAACGAGATCGAACTAAATAACTTGAATGTGGTGTTCCGTCAATATGCAACTCGTTGCATATAGAGCTCCACTTAATTTGTAGTATTGTTTGTGCATTTTGCCATGCCATGCCTCATTAAACCGGACATGCATCATACTTGGTTGTGCATCATGCCATGATTATGTGATGGTTGATTACCATGTTGTTTGCTTCTTTCCGGTGTGCTTCTTCGGGTTGGTTCCGTTAACGTCGTGTTTGTGAGGATTCGTTCAACTTCATCCGTTTGTCTTCTTCATGGACTCGTTCTTCTTCCTGAGATACCGCCTCAACCACGGCCAGTGGAGCTCGCCATCGAGGCTAGGGCCCAGGATCTTCTGGCGGAGGCAAACAGGCAGGCTAAGCAGAGGGAGATGGAGCTAGACGAGAGGACGACTAGTCTGTTGGAGGTGGAGAGGAACCGGAACAACGCGTCTTACCGGGCCCTATACGAGCTCCTCGTGGTAAGTTTCTCGTGCATATTGCTATAGCGGACTAATATGACTGACTCGTAAAAACAAAATGTGCAGTCCGTGTGCGAGAAAAATGGTTAGACCCCTCCGTCGATGCCCCAGATTGCTATAGCGGACACAATGAGTTCATTTGAATGGTCATTAGTTACTAGTTTTCACATTTCAATTGCATCATGCTAATGAGACATTGCAAATGATCTTTGGTGCAGCATGCCTCCCGACAAGCTTCGACCGATCCTTCTTCGTGTCGCACTGGCGCAACCCCGACTGGTCCTTCTCCGTCTGGCACTGGCGCAAACCCGAGCCTTCACCTCCGTGATGACAGTAAGTTTTCTCTAGTGTTTTGCTTACCAAATGCATAAAGACATAGACTTAGCTTTATTTCCTCCAAAATGCTTACCATAATGACCTTGATTTAGCTAATCTTCCTCCAAAATGACATAATTAGCTTACTTAGCTCCAATATGATCTATACTTAGTGTCGTGGAATTGTCACAGCAGATGTCCTCTTGCAAGGACTTGATCATGGAGCCATCGCAACTAGGAAGCTTAAAGGGGTTAATCGGGACAAGGACACGCGAGGTTTATACTAGTTCAGCCCCTTACGGTGAAGGAAGGCCTACGTCTAGTTGGGTTGGAATTGCTTGAGGTTTCGATGACTAGGGAGCATGATACGCTATGCCCGGTTCTCGATCTCTTGTTTCTTACCCTGAGCTGCCGGCGGGTCGTCCCCTTATATACATGGGTTGACACCCTGCGGCCTACAGAGTCCCTGCCGGCTCATAAACAGTGTCTGGCTCGGTGACTAGTTAATTCTACCTTATGATACAAGTCATGCCATCATGGCGGTTTACCACTATGGGCCTTAAATCGCCTGTGGGCTTTAGACCCTTTATTGAACCGCCATCTTCATGCTTGGTCTTGGGCTTCTTCTGATGAGTCTTTCTTTGCGTAACCCGGCTCCTCCTGGGAGGCTTACACAAATAGTCATATCCCCAACATCAGGCCCCAGATTGATTTGATCCGGTTCATGTCAATCTTAAAATACCTTAAAAAACAAGCCTTCAGTCTTCTTGTCTGCGCCAAGGTTTTAACCCGCCATGACGTCATCTTCTGGATCTGCGTTAACCCGTCGTGACGTCATCTTCCATTAAATTCATATTTTACTCCATCATATCTTCCAACGGATCTTTGCCTTTACTGACCATTCCGAAAAACGAGGCGTCGGGGTCGCTGGATAATGATGTTCGGTCCCCTCGTTTCTCGCGCCGTCTTAGTCGACCCTTCCTTATAAATAGGTGCGACCTAGGTCATTCCCATTCTCCTTCTTCGGTCGTCTTCCTCCTCGCACTGTTTCTCTGCCACTCGAGCTCTGCCGCCGCCGCAGATTTCCTCGTCTTCTCCAACTCAGGCCGCTGCATCAACCTGACTTGACCAGAGAAACGCGACGGAACCCTGCAATAGCTCTGCATCTGCAAGTCCTTTTCCTTCCCTGCTTTCAGATCTGCATTGCGGCCTCCCGAGTTCGTCGGTGTTCATCACCGCCCGTTGCAAACCCTTGATAGTTTTCCTCTCCAATGCTCCTTTTTGATCTTTAGACAGTTAGAACTACTGCGGTGGCTGTTCCGAACCCATCTCGAATAGAAACAGATCTCATTTCCTTGTTTAAAGGCCTCTTTCAAGTGTATGAACTTCTCTGCACTGGTTTTAGGTCTAGAAATTTTCCTTTTCAGAATGATCGTTTGATCCAAAATAATAGCTGCAACTTGTGAAACCTGTTTGTTCCACACTTAACCAAAAAACGGCATATGTCGACTCTGTTTCAGCCATAGTAGTTCATGTGACCGGTTTAAGATAATATTGACTGTCATCACTGCCTGCTTTTGGCGACTTAAGACAATTTTCATCATCTTTAATACTTGCAGCTGTTTAAACATTATCACACATCCACCTGTATGTCATTAGGCCCCTACTTAAGCCGCCATCTCAGACAACCCAATAATGCTTATTCTCCGGGTTATAATAAACCGGAAAATTTCCTTTATCTTGTTGTAGGCTTTAATTTACTCAATGGCACCCAAAGATGTTAAACCTCCGATTACCTGCAACTGGATCCCATCCATTGTTACAGAGAGCAAACTGTCAGAGTTTGTGAAGTCCGGCCATCTGCCCAAGAAGGACGTCATGTATTTGAAGGAAATATGCCCTAGAGGCAATAATAAAGTTATTATTTATTTCCTTATATCATGATAAATGTTTATTATTCATGCTAGAATTGTATTAACCGGAAACATAATACATGTGTGAATACATAGATAAACTTAGTGTCACTAGTATGCCTCTACTAGACTAGCTCGTTAATCAAAGATGGTTATGTTTCCTAACCATGAACAATGTGTTGTTATTTGATTAACGAGGTCACATCATTAGTTGAATGATCTGATTGACATCACCCATTTCATTAGCTTAGCACCCGATCGTTTAGTATGTTGCTATTGCTTTCTTCATAACTTATACATGTTCCTATGACTATGAGATTATGCAACTCCCGTTTACCGGAGGAACACTTTGTGTGCCACCAAACGTCACAACATAACTGGGTGATTATAAAGGAGCTCTACAGGTGTCTACAAAGGTAGATGTTGGGTTGGCGTATTTCGAGATTAGGATTTGTCACTCTGATTGTCGGAGAGGTATCTCTGGGCCCTCTCGGTAATGCACATCACATAAGCCTTGCAAGCATTGTGACTAATGAGTTAGTTGCGATATGATGTATTACGGAACGAGTAAAGAGACTTGCCGGTAACGAGATTGAACTAGGTATTGGATACCGACGATCGAATCTCGGGCAAGTAACATACCGATGACAAAGGGAACAACGTATGTTGTTATGCGGTCTGACCGATAAAGATCTTCGTAGAATATGTAGGAGCCAATATGGGCATCCAGGTCCCGCTATTGGTTATTGACCGGAGATGTGTCTCAGTCATGTCTACATTGTTCTCGAACCGTAAGGTCCGCACGCTTAACGTTACGATGACAGTTATTATGAGTTTATGCATTTTGATGTACCGAAGTTAGTTCGGAGTCCCGGATGTGATCACGGACATGACGAGGAGTCTCGAAATGGCCGAGACATAAAGATTGATATATTGGATGACTATATTCGGACACCGGAAGTGTTCCGGGTGATTTCGGAGAAAACCGGAGAGCTGGAGGGTTACCGGAACCCTACCAGGAGAAGTAATGGGCCATATGGGCTTTAGTGGAGAGAGAGAAGGGCTGCCAGAGGTGGGCCGCGCGCCACCTCCTCCCTAGTCCGAATTGGACTAGGGGAGGGGGGCGGCGCCCCCCCTTTCCTTCTCCCACTCCACCTCTTTCCCCTTCCTAGTAGGAGTCCTACTACTAGGAGGAGGACTCCTCCTTGGCGCGCCACACCTGGCCGGCCGGCCTCCTCCCCTTGCTCCTTTATATACGGGGGCGGGGGCACCTCTAAACACACAAGTTGATCCACGTGATCGTTCCTTAGCCGTGTGCAGTGCCCCCTGCCACCATATTCCACCTCGATCATATCATTGTAGTGCTTAGGCGAAGCCCTGCGTCGGTAGAACATCAAGATCGTCATCACGCCGTCGTGCTGACGGAACTCCTCCCCGAAGCTTTGCTGGATCGGAGCTCGGGGATCGTCATCGAGCTGTACGTGTGCTAAGAACTCGGAGGTGCCGGAGTAACGGTGCTTGGATCGGTCGGATCGGGAAGAAGACGCACGACTACTTCCTCTATGTTGTGTCAACGCTTCCGTTGCGATCTACAAGGGTACGTAGATCAGACTCTCCCCCTCGTTGCTATGCATCACCATGATCTTGCGTGTGCGTAGGATTTTTTTTGAAATTACTAAGTTCCCCAACAGTCTTATCGTGCTCCTGACCCATTTGAAGAGAAACCTCAACCCAAGGAAGGGGAGGTCATCATTTTTACTGATCACATGAGCCAGGGATTTGCTCCTCCCGGTTCAAAATTCTTTAGAGACGTTTTGCGCTTCTTTGACTTAAGAGCTCAAGACATCGGGCCCAACTCCGTGTCAAATATCTGCAACTTTCAAGTTTTTTGTGAGGTCTACCTTGGAGAAGAACCCAGCCTACTTCTGTTCAGGGAATTGTTCTATTTGAACCGGCAGAATGAACGGGCCAACGGGCCCAGTCTGGAGATTGGTGGCATATCAATTCAAAGGCGGAGAGACTGCCTGTTCCCTTATGCTGAATTGCCGAGTCATCCAAAGGATTGGAACCAGACATGGTTCTACTGCCAAGATACTTCTCCGGCTGGCGAAAATCCACTGCCCGGCTTCCGCGCATTGCGCCTTGAACCTACTCACCCGCTGCCGGATAAGTTGACAGCTATTGAACGCCTGCCACTCACCCCCAAAATCAAGAGGATTAAAGCTCTTTTAGGGAACGGCTTAGATGGCATTGAATTGGTCCGAGTCTGGATTGCTTGGAGAATAATTCCGTTAAGCCGCCGCCCCGGCTTAATGTGTAATTATTCAGGCGAGAAGGATGACCCTCAACGTCATAACCCTGACGACTTACCAGATGATGTAGTGGAAGCTACAACTCAGTCCTTTTTGAAAGAGGGCACAGTGAATAGTAGTGCCTTCGACTTACTACCTTTTTGCCAGAAGAACCCGACCCCTGCAGTAAGTTTCCAGCCATCGGGTTATGTTTTATCATGTTAGGCTGTATTCTTACGCATAACCAGTTATAACCTTTTACAGGCAAATGATAGCTTCTGGAACACGCAATATGATCATGAGGCGGCCAAGAAAGCCAGGGCGGCCAAGAGAGCCGAAAAGAAAACTACCAAGTCCATCACCTCAAGGAAAAGGAAGCCAAGCGCCTCTGAGCTGTTTCAGCTTGATGATACTGATGATAATGAGGAAGAGGTAACCTTTGAGTTTCCCTTTCTCCTTTATTTCTACCTTACTGTTGCTAACCTTCTTTCAGGAAGACACGGGCAACAGCCAACCCGTCGAGGAAGAGGTAATTGTAATCTCCTCCGACTCCGAGCTTCGGCCGCATCAGAAAATTCGAAGAGTAACTCGGAAAGTAAGATTTTCACATCCTTTGGCTTACCAAGATCCTGACTTTCTTTTGAAGCGACAGATTTATGAGAGCCGGAGGTAGACCCGGACCAGCAAAGACGCGGAACTCTCCTCCGGCTTACCTGATGTGACCAGGAAACGCCAGACTGAGGTTATCTTTGATCTACACCTTCTTTTTCCTTTGGAGGGTTTCATTTGTTAGCCTCTCAATTATTCTGACTCCAACTATCAGGATATTTCACCTTCCTCCGGTGAGTCTATGCAGTCCAACATGCCAGCCTTCAAAACTGCTCCCGGGTAATATAAACTTGTTGTACCTTATGCTTTCTTTTACTCATATTTGCTATATTTAACCTGTCTACCTTTTCCACAGTGTGCAAGTAAAGCCCAGCAAAAGGGCAAAAAAGAATAAGCCGCCCCAAGAGTCGGTTGTGACTGAACCAGAGCTGGGCACAGCTGCTCCTGATGCCTCTGCTCACGAGCCGCCGCCTCAACCGTCTCATGATGTTCCTATATCTTCCTCTGACCCGCCTGCTGAACATACCTTCAACGATTCTGGTAACCCGAAGGCTCCTAGCCCCGCCAAGGGAAATGATCAGGAAGTTGAAATTCTCAAGACTCAGTTTGTTGAGCCGGCACAGCTGTCTATACTTGCCAAATGTTCTAAAGAGGAATTGGTGGAACGCCGGAAGGCCAAGCTAGACGTTGCTGACTATACTCATTTGAGTATTGGAGAGATTGTCTCTGGCTATATCAATCAAGTACAAAACAACCGTGACCTGGAAATTGACATGGTGAAGCAGATACAACAAAAATCTGAGGTATGACCTATGCTAGCTTACTTTCAATCACACTTACTGTGCCAGCCCCCAAGTCTATTGCTTATGAATAAATATGCTGTAGACTTAGAAAAATTGTTAGAGCTACTTTCCCGGCTTAAAGAAAAAATAGTTGAACCGGATGTAACACAATACCTTTAACTTGCGATATACATTAGCCCCCAAGTGCCAAAAATCTTTGCTTGCAAGGTATTTGTGACTTAATATCCGGGACCGGCTTAATAATTTAGAAAGCTTCGGTATACATTAGCCCCCAAGTGTCAAGTATCTTTGCTTGCAAAGTGCTTGGGACTTAATAGTACTTACCGTAACTTTAACTACCATCTGGTGCAATGCAGGCCACCATAAGTAAATTTGAATCGGAGATTGCTGATTTGAAGAATCGCCTGGCAACCCAGGAAAGTGAAATTGAAAAGGCCAACTCCAAATTTGAATTCAGCATCTCTAAACAAGAGAAGTTGAAGCAAAATTTTGAATCGGAGAAGAAAATTTGGGCTGATGGAAAGGCCGCACTGGTGACCCAGGCCGAGACAGCAGAGGCATCGCTTGCGGAAGCAACGGCCGAACTGTCCGACTTAAAGCGCCAGATATCTCGAATGGTTTCGGCAATCTTTGGTGAGTGACTTACTCAGACCTTAAATACTGCAAAACTCCCTGAATGACCATTTTAGTTGTCTCCTCTGACTCACCTTATATTTAATAACGCAGGCCCCAGGAGCACAAATCTTAAACAGAACATGGTAATCAAGCTGAAGGCGGTTTATACTCTGGTGGAACAACTCTACACCGGGTCACAACGTGCTCTGGCTGTTGCGGCTTTATCGAATGATGTTCCCTATCTCCTGCAAGATGTACTGAAGTGGCTTGCTATGCTACCTCAGCGAATCCAAGAGTTAAGGAGAGCATCTGCAAGAGCCGGAGTTATAGCCGCATTGAGCCGGGCCAAGGCGTGGCTTCCAGAACTAGACCCTGCTGACATTGCTCTTGGGTATCCAAGTTTAAAGGAAGACGGCACCGTGTTTAATGATAAGGATTTCACCGTCTGTGTGAAGGATATACGTCCGGTGGCCACTCTTATTGGGAACGATACTCACCTCACCAAGTGTCAGCCGGGTTATGACAAGGAGAATCGGAGAATCCCCGCGCCGCATTATGATGCTGTCAGCTTGATCCCTCCAACCCGTAAGCACACCTTTGCTCCTGAAGTTGACCCAACCGGTTTAATAGATGATGAAGCTGAGTTTGAAGCCTTGAGTGGCATTGACTGGGCCTCATCATCCTTCCAGGACAAAGCAGCCGGTGGAAAGACGGAGAAGGATAACCCAGAGGCTTCAAGTCAACCCCAAGAGTAGCTTGTCTGGCGCCACCTGTTTATGTCATCGTAGAAAACAATGCCGCATCATTCAGACTCGGGGAGTCTTGTAGCAAAGTAGAAGATACCTTAAGTTTTGGTATGCCTTTGCGCATGCTTATGGCCCTTAATTCTTGCATAAGCCGCCACCATTATTCTCTTTGTAGTTTGTATGAATCTGTTATGTCCTTTGCAAAAATACCTTGCATTGCCCTGTGATGATCACAGCTGATTTCCCGGCTTATATAAACCAACCCTAAGGGTAAACTTAACTCCTTCAAGAGGGTCACAAGATATCTAATGTTTGTCACTTGCAAAATATGATAACAAAATTCAAGGGTTTCTGATTCGAATATGATCAGTGACCCGTTCCAAAGGGGTTGAGCTAAGATTCGGATACGATCTGTTAGCCCCCAGTGGCTGTGGCGATGCCGATCAAGTGGGTATCGACAGCTATGTTCTCTTTGGTTCGAATACGACCTATGTTTGAACAGGAAGCCCCCAAGTGACCATAAGAGTTGTTTAATGACGCTGATTCGAATACGATCCACGTCAGACCCAAAAGGAGTTAATCTATGATTCAGATATGATCAAGAAGCCCCCAAATGGGTTTGGCAGTATGCCGATCAAGTGGGTATCGACAGCTATGTTCTCTTTGGTTCGAATACGACCTATGTTTGAACAGGAAGCCCCCAAGTGATCACGGCTAGATTCAGATATGATCATAAGCGGACCAAAGGAAAGCCGGATTCAGATATGATCCGCTTATCCTTGGTCATCTCCACCACTTGACAAGGAAAACACATAAAACCTTTTTGAGAGTGGAAAAAGGGACAGAGGTCCTGCTTTATTGCTTTATATAATATACATAGTATAAGTATATACACATTAGAGCCGATGGCTCAAGTATAATAAGGCCGAAGATGAGCAATATTCCATGGCCGACGGGTCTCCTCCTCCGACTTACGTGAATCTTTGTGTTCCCGAACGTCGATAAGGTAGTATGATCCATTGTTCAGATTCTTGCTGACCACAAAGGGTCCTTCCCAAGGAGGGGATAGCTTGTGCATATCAGATTGATCCTGGATGAGTCGGAGCACTAAGTCGCCTTCCTAAAAGGTTCTGGACTTAACCCGGCGGCTGTGGTAGTGGCGTAGGTCTTGCTGGTAAATCGCCGAGCGAGCTATTGCCAAGTCTCGCTCTTCATCCAACAGGTCAAGTGCATCTTTCCGAGCTTTTTCATTGTCTTCCTCAACATAAGCCGCCACACGGGGTGAATCGTGACGGATGTCACTTGGCAGGACCGCCTCTGCTCCATACACCATAAAGAAAGGCGTGTAACCCGTAGATCTGTTAGGTGTAGTATTGATGCTCCAGAGTACAGAAGGTAACTCCTCCACCCAACAACCCGGCGTCCGCTGTAAAGGGACCAAGAGCTGAGGCTTGATACCCTTCAAAATTTCCTGACTAGCTCGTTCTGCTTGGCCATTTGATTGAGGGTGAGCTACAGCTGAAACGTCAAGCTGGATATGTTCTTGTTGACAGAACTCTTCCATAGCTCCTTTGGAAAGGTTAGTACCATTATCAGTTATGATGCTGTGTGGAAAACCAAAGCGAAAAATCACCTTTTTTCATAAACTGGACTGCTGTGGCTGCATCACACTTACTGACTGGCTCCGCCTCCACCCACTTTGTGAACTTGTCAATTGCCACCAAGAGGTGAGTCTTTTTATCCTTAGACCTCTTGAAAGGCCCGACCATATCAAGCCCACAGACTACAAACGGCCAGGTGATTGGAATCATCCTCAATTCTTGAGCCGGCACATGGGCTCGTCGTGAGAATTTCTGACATCCGTCACATTTACTGACCAGGTCTTCTGCATCAGCATGAGCCGTCATCCAATAAAACCCATGACGGAAGGCTTTGGCCACAAGATATTTTGAGCCGGCATGATGACCACAATCACCTTCATGAATTTCACGAAGGATCTCCTGACCCTCTGTAGGTGACACACAATGTTGAATCACTCCAGTGACGCTGTAATGATGTAACTCGCCATTGACAATTGTCATGGACTTGGACCGCCGGACGATTTGTCTTGCCAAGGTCTCGTCCTCTGGCAACTCTCCCCGGGTCATGTAAGCCAAAAAAGGCACTGTCCAATCCACGGTAACGTGGAGAGCCGCCACCAGCTGTGCCTCCGGGTCTGGTATTGCCAGATCTTCTTCTGTAGGTAACTTAACAGAAGGATTATGCAAAACATCAAGAAAGGTGTTAGGCGGCACTGGCTTACGCTGAGACCCCAGCCGGCTTAAGGCATCCGCCGCCTCATTCTTCCTTCGATCAATGTGTTCCACTATGTAACCCTTGAAATATCCAGCCACAACATCGACTTCACGACGGTAAGCCGCCATGAGGGGATCTTTAGAGTCCCACTTGCCTGACACCTGTTGAGCCACAAGGTATGAGTCTCCTAAGCATCTTACCCGACTCAAGTTCATCTCTTTGGCCATCCGGAGACAATGGAGCAGGGCCTCATACTCAGATGCATTGTTAGTGCAAGGAAACATAAGCCGGAGCACATAACAAAATTTGTCACCTCGAGGGGAAGTTAATACAACTCCAGGCCCCGAGCCTTCCAACTGTCTGGACCCATCAAAGTGAATAATCCAATAAGTGTTATCGGGCTTCTCCTCAGGTGCCTGTAGCTCTGTCCAGTCATTGATAAAATCCACCAAAGCTTGAGATTTAATGGCAGTGCGCGGCGCGTACTTCAGACCATGAGGCCCGAGCTTGATGGCCCATTTGGCGACTCGTCCTGTAGCCTCTCTGTTCTGAATAATGTCTCCTAAGGGGGCAGAACTTACCACAGTTATAGGGTGACTTGGAAGTATTGCTTCAGCTTCCGGCTTGCCATGAACACCCCGTAAACAAGTTTCTGCCAATGAGGATATCTTTGCTTTGACTCGATGAGTACCTCACTGACATAATAAACCGGCCGTTGAACCGGGTGTTCCTTACCAGCCTCCTTGCGCTCTACCACAATCGCCACACTGATGGCTCGTGAATTAGCAGCCACATATAACAGCAAAGGCTCTTTGTCAATGGGAGCCGCAAGAACGGGTGGCTCAGATAACTGCCTCTTCAAATCCTCAAAAGCAGCATTAGCGGCCTCACTCCAGACAAAGGTGTCTGCCTTCCTCATTAATTGGTACAGCGGTAGGGCCTTCTCACCTAACCGGCTTATGAACTGGCTCAAAGCGGCGACACGACCCGCCAATCGCTGAACATCATTAATACATGCCGGTTTAGCCAAAGAAGTGATTGCCTTAATCTTCTCTGGATTAGCCTCGATGCCCCTATTTGAGACCAAGAATCCCAAAAGCTTGCCTGCAGGCACACCAAATACACACTTCTCCGGGTTAAGCATCATTTTGTAAACCCAGAGATTGTCAAAGGTTTCTCTGAGATCAGATATCAAGGTTTCCACCTCTCTGGATTTCACTACTATGTCATCCACATAAGCATGAACATTGCGCCCAATCTGATCGTGAAGACAATTCTGTACACACCGTTGATAAGTTGCCTGGGCACTCTTGAGCCCAAATAGCATAGACACATAGCAGAAGGCTCCGAACGGGGTGATGAAAGCCATTTTCTCTTGGTCCTTATCTGCCATCTTGATCTGATGATAGCCAAAATAAGCATCCAAAAAACTCAAACGTGCACAACCTGCCGTAGCATCAATGATTTGATCAATACGGGGGAGAGCAAAAGGATCAGCCGGACAAGCCTTATTTAGGTCCGTGTAATCCACACACATCCGCCAGGTGCCGTTTTTCTTGAGTACGAGCACCGGGTTAGCCAACCATTCCGGGTGAAAAACTTCAACAATGAACCCAGCCGCCAAGAGCCGGGCGACCTCTTCTCCTATAGCTTTTCGTCGCTCTTCATTGAATCGCCGCAGAAATTGCCTGGCCGACTTATACTTTGGATCAATATTAAGAGTGTGCTCAGCGAGTTCTCTCGGTACACCTGGCATGGTCAGAAGGTTTCCATGCAAAGATGTCCCGATTCTCACGGATGAACTCGATGAGCGCGCTTTCCTATTTGGGATCCAAGTTGGCACTGATGCTGAATTGCTTAGATGAATCGCCCGGAGTGAAATCAACAAGCTTAGTCTCTGCAGCCGATTTAAACTTCATGGCCGGGTCATGCTCCGTAGTCGGCTTCTTGAGAGAAGTCATATCTGCCGGGTCAACGTTATCTTGATAAAATTTGAGCTCCTCTGCTGCACAGACAGACTCGGCGTAAGCCGCATCGCCCTCTTCACACTCCAGGGCCACCTTTCGGCTTCCATGCACAGTGATGGTACCCTTGTAACCCGGCATCTTGAGCTGTAGATACACATAACACGGCCGTCCGAACAAAGCGTGATATGGACTCTTGATTTTGACCACCTCAAAAGTTAACTTTTCCGCCCTAGAATCATGCTCGTCTCCGAAGGCCACCTCTAGCTAAATCTTCCCCGCACGATAGGCCGACTTACCGGGCACCACTCCATGGAAGACGGTGTTGGAAGTCTTTAAATTCTTGTCAGTCAAGCCCATGCGCCGAAAGGTCTCGTAATAGAGGATGTTGATGCTGCTACCTCCATCCATGAGCACTTTAGTAAACTTATAACCACCAACTTGCGGTGCCACCACTAGGGCCAGTTGACCCGGATTATCAACCCGGGGAGGGTGATCCTCCCTGCTCCAGACAATAGGCTGTTCCGACCACCTCAAGTAACGAGGGACTGCCGGTTCAACAGAATTCACAGCCCTCTTATGAACTTTCTGATCACATTTGCACAAACTTGTGGTGAACACGTGATACTGCCCACTGCTTAACTATTTTGGATGGCTCTGATAACCCGACTGTTGCTGCTGCTGACCTCCTTGACCAAACAGCTGTTGATTATAACCACCCTGGTTTCCCTAAAAACTGGATCCTAAACCACCGCTCGGGCCATGAAAGCCGCCGGCTCCTGAACCGCCGCCCGGGCCTTGATTGCCATCAAATGTGTTATAATTCTTGAAAGCTTTCATGATTGCACAATCCTTCCATAAATGAGTCATTGGTCGTTCCCGGGTGCCGTGTTTCGGGTAGGGTTCATTGAGTAGTTGCTCGAGAGACGGACCTGACCCACCAAACCGGGGTGGCTTTCCTTTGCGCTTCTGATTGTTACCCTGTGCACTGGCCACAAATTCCAGGTTACTGTCCGCCTTACGCTTATTGCCTCCTTGACTCGCCGGGTTATGCTGCTGACCCTTTCCATTACCGTTCTTCTTTCCCTTCCCTGTCTTTTCCTCATCAGACGCGGGATCCTTGGTACTATCAGAGTTGGCATACTTAACCAAAGCCGCCATCAGCGTCCCCATATCGTTGCAATGACGCTTAAGGCGCCCCAGCTTCTGTCTCAGAGGCTCAAAGCGGCAATTCTTCTCCAGCATGAGAACTGCTAAGCCGGCATCCATCTTGTCAGACGAATGTATTATATCCTTGACCCGGCGCACCCAATGAGTCATAGATTCACCTTCTAACTGCTTACAATTTGTCAGATCCACAATTGACATAGACTGCTTGCAAGTATCTTTGAAGTTCTGGATGAAACGGGCTTTTAGCTCCGCCCATGAACTAATGGAGTTGGGTGGCAAACCCTTTAACCAAGAACGGGTCGTTCCGTCCAGCATCATGGTGAAATATTTAGCCATCGCCTCATCACTAACCACTAGCAGCTCCATAGCCATCTCATAACTTTCAATCCATGCCCCAGCCTGTAAATCGGCCGTGTAATTCGGCACCTTCCGAGGGCCCTTGAAATCCTTGGGCAGACGTACATTACGTAAAGCCGGTACCAGACAAGGAACTCCTCCGGTTCTAGCAACAACCCCCGCTTCAACGGAAGTCGCCGCGTAAGCCGGTGAGTTCTGTTGGGCTGCTAGCTGAGCCGCCAGCTGAGCCGCCCGCTCGTCCTCCTGACGTATCCGATCCTGAACCGGGTTATACCCGCCGGGCTAGTTCCGGTGCTGAGCATTACTTGACAAGGCCTCTGACTCCATGTGTCTACTGTAACTCAGGCTCCGATTTTGATGAGGCGGAGCTAACCAGGGCGGAGGAGTCGAGTGAATCCTATCCCGGCTATAGGAGTAGGTTTCTTGCTGAGCCAGGGCTGTTTGGACAAGTTCTCTAATCTTCTGGGTTTCCACTGCTGTCGGATCATCCCCATCTACCGGGAGAGCCGCCAAACGTGCTGATGATGCGATTAAGTTCTCCATGGGGTTTGAGAAGTGATCCTGCGGTATTGGTACATAATTGGGCGATGCCATATTGCCGTGAGGCGGTGCCATCTCCTGAGGCCAGACCGGACCTCCCGCTCCAGATGTAATAAGCTGATTCGCACCTGGCGGGTTATTTGGGCCGGCCCCGGGTGTAGCAAAGAGATTCCGAGGATCATAATTCTGAGGTAAACGGAATTGAGTTTTCTGATGTCTCCCCCTCATTACCTCATTAGATGCATTCAGGCTCAACGTGAGCTGCAAGGCTTCTGCCTGAAGTTGCTGTGCCCGTACGTCCAAAGCCGCCCCCTCTGCTGCTAATCTAGCGTCCTCAGCTGCTAAGGTTTCTTTGACCCGGGCGATCTCGTTGCGAACCTAAGCCACCTCAGCCTCATGCTCAGATTGGTTCGCAGGGATGACTGTAACAGTTAACAGAGCCATAAGCTTATCCATGAGATCCATCAGTACCTGAGCCGGTGAGCGCACGGGGCCTCCTGCCCCGGCTGCTCCTAACTCGGACATTATCGCCGCTGAAGCCATAGAATTTTGACCGGGTTGAGTACCAGCCATGAAGACTCCTGCCTGGTTTGGCGACTCTGAGAGGTCAGGAATAGTGCTGCCATCGGAGCAGCCCCCAAGCACGCCATCTTGAACTTGATACAGCGAATCTGTTGAGCCGGCAGATGAACCACCGTCAGAGAGGACGACCAGCTCACCATCACCTTCAGATCCTTCAGGAAGTTCACCTCCATGGATGCAACCCACAAAAGCACGCTTCATGACGGGTTGAACTCGGGCGGGTTTCGCACGCTGAGCCGTCTCGACGAGGTCGGTGCAGTTGTCCGGCTCAGGGCCCGGCTCACCAATTCGGCCAATGAAGATGTGAATTCCGCCAAAGGGGACCCGGTAACCGTACTCAATTGAACCGGCGTCGGGGCCCCAGCCTTCATCGTCGATGTAGATCTTGCCGCGACGACTCTTGGTCATCTGGCCGGCTGCGTATCCCTTGAGCCCTTCGAAGCTGCCCTTCAAGAACTCGAATCCACCATGCGCTGGCCCCATGGTGGGCGCCAACTGTCGTGGAATTATCACGGCAGATGTCCTCTTGCAAGGACTTGATCATGGAGCCATCGCAACTAGGAAGCTTAAAGGGGTTAATCAGGACAAGGACACGCGAGGTTTATACTAGTTCAGCCCCTTATGGTGAAGGAAGGCCTACGTCTAGTTGGGTTGGAATTGCTTGAGGTTTCGATGACCATGGAGCGAGATACGCTATGCCCGGTTCTCGGTCTCTTGTTTCTTACCCTAAGCCGTCGGTGGGTCGTCCCCTTATATACACGGGTTGACGCCCTGCGGCCTACAGAGTCCCTGCCGGCTCATAAACAGTGTCCGGCTCGGTGACTAGTTAATTCTACCTTATGATACAACTCATGCCATCATGGCGGTTTACCACTATGGGCCTTAAATCGCCGGTGGGCTTTAGACCCTTTATTGAACCGGCATCTTCATGCTTGGTCTTGGGCTTCTTCTGATGAGTCTTTCTTTGCGTAACCCGGCTCCTCCTGGGCGGCTTACACAAATAGTCATATCCCCAACACTTAGCTTTGTTTCCTCCGAAATGACCTAAGTTAGCTCTAATATGCTAAGTTATCTCTAATATGCTTAGTTAGCTAGGTTTGCTCAAAAATGACATACACTTAGCTTACATATGTAAAACATGGCATAATTAGCTTACTTAGGTTTGAAATGGCACACCAATCTTGATAACATCATATATGTCATATAGTTAGCTTATTTTCGTTGAAAATGACATAATAAGCCTAATTAGCTCCAAAATGATCAATTTTACCTAAGTTAGCTCCAAAATGACCTAAGTTAGCTCTAAAATGCTAAATTAGCTCTAATATGCTTAGTTACCTGGGTTAGCTCAATAAAGACCTATAATTAGCTTACTTATGTCAAAAATGGCATAAGATGCTTAGTTAACTCAAAAATGACCAAGTTTACATAGGTTACCTCCAATATGATCCATTTTACCTAGGTTAGCTGCAAGATGACCTATTTACCTAGCTTAGCTCTAAAATGACCTACATACTTGATACGTCTCCATCGTATCTACTTTTCCAAACACTTTTGACCTTATTTTGGACTCTAACTTGCATGATTTGAATGGAACTAACCCGGACTGACGCTGTTTTCAGCAGAATTGCCATGGTTTTATTTTTGTGCAGAAACAAAAGTTCTCGGAATGACCTGAAACTTCACGGAGAATATTTTTGGAATATATAAAAAATATTGGTGAAAGAATCAACGTCAGGGGGCCCACACCCTGTCCACGAGGGTGGGGGGCGCGCCCCCCTGCCTCGTGGGCCCCCCTAATGCTCCACCGACCTCAACTCCAACTCTATATATTCATGTTCGGGGATAAAAAACCAGAGAGAAGGATTCATCACATTTTACGATACGGAGCCGCCGCCAAGCCCTAATCACTCTCGGGAGGGCTGATCTGGAGTCCATTTGGGGCTCCGGAGAGGGGAATCTGTCGCCATCATCATCATCAACCTTTCTCCATCACCAATTTCATGATGCTCACCACCATGCGTGAGTAATTCCATCATAGGCTTGCTGGACGGTGATGGGATGGATGAGATTTATCATGTAATCGAGTTAGTTTTGTTAGGGTTTGATCCCTAGTATCCATTATGTTCTGAGATTGATGTTGCTATGACTTTGCTATGCTTAATGCTTGTCACTAGGGCCTGAGTGCCATGATTTCAGATCTGAACCTGTTATGTTTCCATGATTATATGTGAGTTCTTGATCCTATTTTTCAAGTCAATAGTCACCTACTATGTGTTATGATCCGGTAACCCCGAAGTGACAATAATCGGGACCACTCCCGGTGATGACCGTAGTTTGAGGAGTTCATGTATTCACTAAGTGTTAATGCTTTGGTCCGGTACTCTATTAAAAGGAGGCCTTAATATCCCTTAGTTTCCAATAGGACCCCGCTGCCACGGGAGGGTAGGACAAAATATGTCATGCAAGTTCTTTTCTATAAGCACGTATGACTATATTCGGAATACATGCCTATATTACATTAATGAACTGGAGCTAGTTCTGTGTCACCCTATGTTATAACTATTGCATGAGGAATCGCATCTGACAAAATTATCCATCACTGATCCATTGCCTACGAGCTTTTCACATATTGATCTTTGCTTAGTTACTTTTCCGTTGCCACTGTTACAATCACTACAAAACCAATACTATTACTTTTGCCACCGTTACCGTTAATTCCATATTACTTTGCTACTAAATACTTTGCTGCAGATATTAAGTCTTTTAGGTGCGGTTGAATTGATGACTCAACTATTAATACTTGAGAATATTATTTGGCTCCCCTTGTGTCGAATCAATAAATTTGGGTTGAATACTCTACCCTCAAAAACTGTTGCGATCCCCTATACTTGTGGGTTATCAATACTTAGCATTTTTTACCTAGCATAGCTAAAAAATGGCATTTTTCCTACCTTAGTTAGAATAAGAAGATAAAGAAGAGGAGAGGAGACTAAGAAAGAGAAGATAAATTCTTCTTCTTCTTCTTCTTCTTCTTCTTCTTCTTTTCCTTCTTTTTCTTCTAGCTAGTCTTTTTCTTCTTCTAACTTTCATCTTTCCTAATTTGCATATTTGCTTTAGATGAAGAGCTTGCGTTCATGGAGTCTAATCTTCTCCTTGTGCTTCTTTTATGTTCTCCAAAACTTGTTGGTGGATATGTGTTGGATATGTGTTGTTGCAAACTTGTTGTTGGATGCGCTGGATATGTGTTGGATATGTTGTTGGATATGTGTTGGTATGCTTGTGCCGGACCTGTTGCCGTGTGCTGGCTGACGACAAAGGCCTTTGCTGTATTCCAGGCATGCCTTTGCCGTTGGCCATGGCAGACGGCAAAGTGTCTGATTCCCGTAGTGTATGGCTTTCCAATCCTCGGGGTTACATCCTACGGTTAGCGTGTGCTCTGATAACATCTCTATAGCGACCCGAGCCAAAAATGGTCAAGTCTTCGTGTGTCTGTACCATACCAAGATCATGCTGGCACACACAGTATATTGATGAAAATATCAAAGTTCAATCACACCTGATTTATTACATCGAATCTCATATCCTACGGTCAGCGTGTGCTCTAATACCATCTCTGTAGCGACCCGAGCCAAAAATGGTCAAGTCTCCGTGTGTCTGTACCATACCAAGATCATGCTGGCACACACAGTATATTGATGAAAATATCAAAGTTCAATCACACCTGATTTATTACATCGAATCTCATATCAAGTCTTTATTACATCAGAATAAATACGACTGAAGGCTAACTCATGAGATAAACTACTGCGGAAACATAGAAGGTAGCGAGTCCATCTGATTCCAAAGGGCAATCTTCGAGCATAGATCGTAGCCTCACTCCTGGTCGGAATAAACGTCTGCAACATGAGACATTGTAGCCGTGTAGGTCAACATTTTTGAATATGTCGGCAAGTCATAGAGAGAAAACAATAATAAAGTGCTATCACTATATGCAATTTTGGCTGTGGAGCTCTAAGTCTAAGTTTTTGTGAAAAAGCAAATTTTCACTACAACAAAAGGACTTGCTTGCAATTACTACAAAATATTTGTTATTAATGAGATGGTTCCGCCAACCAATGTCTCATACCCAATCATTATTAATCCAACAAATAATTAATTATTTTGGTGTTGAGAGTTCTAGATAAATCTAATTCCAGGGGCTCACATGTCCATAACCGGGGACACGACTAATCGATTAGATTTCACACTTTGCGGAGTCTTGTGCATTTTACCCGTTAGAATTGTTCCCTCCTTTATGACCTCGCATTGCATGGTGTTTGAAGACGAGACGAATGAAACATGGTCTTCCATAGAGCTCCTCTGGGCCACTACCAGCGCCCATCCATTTCCTGCCGTTCTTCTACATTTGCTGGTACCGTCCGTCCATAGTCACACCTAGGGTCGACCAAGCCAGAGCCCATAATGACTTGCGGCTGCACAAGTAAGCTTCCGGTCAAGGTATATCCATCTGTCTCTTCGCGCCTGGGTGAAGCTTTCTGCAAGATTTGATGGTGCTTCTCCATGCATCCCTAGGTCAACCACTGGGTGCTCCAGGGTGCCATTGTTGGGGAACGTAGTTATTTCAAAAAATTTCCTACGCACACGCAAGATCTGTTGGGGAACATAGTAATTTCAAAAATTTCCTACGCACACACAAGATCATGGTGATCCATAGCAACGAGAGGGGAGAGTGTGATCTACGTACCCTCGTAGACCGACAGCGGAAGCGTTATGACAACGCGGTTGATGTAGTCGTACGTCTTCACGGCCCGACCGATCAAGCACCGAAACTACGGCACCTCCGAGTTCTAGCACACGTTCAGCTCGATGACGATCCCCGGACTCTGATCTAGCAAAGTGTCGGGGAAGAGTTCCGTCAGCACGACGGCGTGGTGACGATCTTGATGTTCTACCGTCGCAGGGCTTTGCCTAAGCACCGCTACAATATTATCGAGGATTATGGTGGAGGGGGGCACCGCACACGGCTAAGAGAACGATCACGAAGATCAACTTGTGTGTCTAGAGGTGCCCCCCTGCCCCCGTATATAAAGGAGCAAGGGGGAGGAGGCCGGCCCTAGGAGGGGCGCACCAGGGAGTAGGATTCCTACTCCTAGTTGGAGTAGGTTTCCTCCTTTCCTAGTCCAACTAGGAGAAGGGGGAAAGGGGGGAAGAGGGGAAGGAAGGGAGAGAGGGGCCGCGCCCCAAACCCCTTGTCCAATTTGGACTGGGCTTGGGAGGGGCGCGCGCCACCTCCTCGTCCTTTCCACTAAGGCCCATTAAGGCCCGTTGCTTCTTCCTCGTATTCCCGTAACTCCCCGGTACCTCCGAAAATACCCGAATCACTCGGAACCTTTCCGATGTCTGAATATAGTCGTCCAATATATCGATCTTTATGTCTCGACCATTTCGAGACTCCTCATCATGTCCCCGATCTCATCCGGGACTCCGAACTCCTTCGGTACATCAAAACTCATAAACTCATAATATAACTGTCATCGAAACCTTAAGCGTGCGGACCCTACGGGTTGAAGAACAATGTAGACATGACCGAGACACGTCTCCGGTCAATATCCAATAGCGGAACCTGGATGCTCATATTGGCTCCCACATATTCTACAAAGATCTTTATCGGTCAAACCGCATAACAACATACGTTGTTCCCTTTGTCATCGGTATGTTACTTGCCCGAGATTCGATCGTCGGTATCTCAATACCTAGTTCAATCTTGTTACCGGCAAGTCTCTTTACTCGTTTCGTAATACATCATCTTGCAACTAACTCATTAGTTGCAATGCTTGCAAGGCTTATGTGATGTGCATTACCGAGAGGGCCCAGAGATACCTCTCCGAGAAACGGAGTGACAAATCCTAATCTCGAAATACGCCAACCCAACATGTACCTTTGGAGACACCTGTAGAGCTCCTTTATAATCACCCAGTTATGTTGTGACGTTTGGTAGCACACAAAGTGTTCCTCCGGCAAATGGGAGTTGCATAATCTCATAGTCATAGGAACATGTATAAGTCATGAAGAAAGCAATAGCAACATACTGAACGATCGGGTGCTAAGCTAATGGAATGGGTCATGTCAATCACATCATTCTTCTAATGATGTGATCCTGTTAATCAAATAACAACTCTTTTGTTCATGCTTAGGAAACATAACCATCTTTGATTAACGAGCTAGTCAAGTAGAGTCATACTAGTGACACTCTATTTGTCTATGTATTCACACATGTATTATGTTTCCGCTTAATACAATTCTAGCATGAATAATAAACATTTATCATGATATAAGGAAATAAATAATAACTTTATTATTGCCTCTAGGGCATATTTCCTTCAGTCTCCCACTTGCACTAGAGTCAATAATCTAGTTCACATCGCCATGTGATTCAACACTGATAGTTCACATCACCATGTGATTAACACCCATAGTTCACATTGTCATGTGACCTATACCCAAAGGGTTTACTAGAGTCAGTAATCTAGTTCACATCGTTTATGTGATTAACACCCAAAGAGTACTAAGGTGTGATCATGTTTTGCTTGTGAGATAATTTTAGTCAACGGGTCTGTCACATACAGATCCGTAAGTATTTTGCGAATTCTATGTCTACAATGCTCTGCACGGAGCTACTCTAGCTAATTGCTCCCACTTTCAATATGTATCTAGATCGAGACTTAGAGTCATCCAGATCTGTGTCAAAACTTGCATCGACGTAACTTTTTACGACGAACCTTTTTGTCACCTCCATAATTGAGAAATATTTCCTTATTCTACTAAGGATAATTTTGACCGCTGTCCAGTGATCTACTCTTAGATCACTATTGTACTCCCTTGCTTTACACAGTGTAGGGTATACAATAGATCTGGTACACAGCATGCCATACTTTATAGAACCTATGGCTGAGGCATAGGGAATGACTTTCATTCTCTTTCTATCTTCTGCCGTGGTCGGGCTTTGAGTCTTACTCAATTTCACACCTTGTAACACAGCCAAGAACTCTTTCTTTCACTGTTCCAATTTTTGAACGACTTCAAAATATTGTCAAGGTATGTACTCATTGAAAAAAAAACTTATCAAGCGTCTTGATCTATCTCTATAGATCTTGATGCTTAATATGTAAGCAGCTTCACCGAGGTCTTTCTTTGAAAAACTTCTTTCAAAACACTCCTTTATGCTTTGTAGAATAGTTCTACATTATTTCCGATCAACAATATGTCATTCACATATACTTATCAAAAATGTTGTAGTGCTCCCACTCACTTTCTTGTAAATACAGGCTTCACCGCAAGTCTGTATAAAACTATATGCTTTGATCATCTCATCAAAGCGCATATTCCAACTCCGAGATGCTTGCACCAGTCCATAGATGGATCGCTGGAGCTTGCACATTTTGTTAGCACCTTTAGGATTGACAAAACCTTCTGGTTGTATCATATACAACTCTTCTTTAATAAATCCATTAAGGAATGCAGTTTTGTTTATCCATTTGCCGGATTTCATAAAATGCGGCAATTGCTAACATGATTCAGACATACTTAAGCATAGATATGAGTGAGAAACTCTCATCGTAGTCAACACCTTGAACTTGTCGAAAACCTTTTTGCGACAATTCTAGCTTTGTAGATAGTAACACTACTATCAGCGTCCGTCTTCCTCTTGAAGAATCATTTAATCTCAATGGCTCGCCGATCATTGGGCAAGTCAATCAAAGTCCATACTTTGTTTTCATACACGGATCTCATCTCAGATTTCATGGCCTCAAGCCATTTCGCGGAATCTGGGCTCATCATCGCTTCCTCATAGTTCGTAGGCTCGTCATGGTCAAGTAACATGACCTCCAGAACTAGATTACCGTACCACTCTGGTGCGGATCTCACTCTGGTTTTACCTACGAGGTTCGGTAGTAACTTGATCTGAAGTTACATGATCATCATCATTAGCTTCCTCACTAATCGGTCTAGTAGTAGCAGGAACAGATTTCTATGATGAACTTCTTTCCAATAAGGGAGCAGGTACAGTTACCTCATCAAGTTCTACTTTCCTCCCACTCACTTCTTTCGAGAGAAATTCCTTCTCTAGAAAGGATCCATTCAAAGCAACGAATATCTTGCCTTCGGATCTATGATAGAAGGTGTACCCAACATTTTCTTTTGGGTATCCTATGAAGACACACTTCTCCGATTTGGGTTTGAGCTTATCAGGTTGAAACTTTTTCACGTAAGCATTGCAACCTCAAACTTTAAGAAACGACAACTTAGGTTTCTTGCCAAACCATAGTTCATACGGTGTCATTTCAACGGATTTAGATGGTGCCCTATTTAACGTGAATGCAGCTGCCTCTAATGCATAACCCCAAAACGATAGTGGTAGATCGGTAAGAGACAACATAGGTCGCACCATATCTAATAAAGTACGGTTATGACGTTTGGACACACCATTACATTGTGGTGTTCCAGGTGGCGTGAGTAGTGAAACTATTTCACATTGTTTTTAACTGAAGGCCAAACTCGTAACTCAAATACTCTTCTCTACGATCAGATCATAGAAACTTTATTTTCTTGTTACGATGATTTTTCACTTCACTCTCAAATTCTTTGAACTTTTCAAATGTTTCAGACTGATGTTTCATCAAGTAGATATACTCATATCTGCTCAAATCATCTGTGAAGATCAGAAAATAATGATACCTGTCGCGAGCCTCAATATTCATCGGACCACATGTTGGGAACGTAGTAATTTCAAAAAATTTCCTACGCACACGCAAGATCATGGTGATGCATAGCAACGAGGGGAGAGTCTGATCTACGTACCCTTGTAGATCGCAACGGAAGCGTTGACACAACGTAGAGGAAGTAGTCGTACGTCTTCTTCCCGATCTGACCGATTCAAGCACCGTTACTCCGGCACCTCCGAGTTCTTAGCACACGTTCAGCTCGATGACGATCCTCGGGCTCCGATCCAGCAAAGCGTCGAGGAAGAGTTCCGTCAGCACGACGGCGTGGTGACGATCTTGTTGTACTACCGACGCAGGGCTTCGCCTAAGCACTACAACGGTATGATCAAGGTGGAATTTGCTGGCAGGGGGCACCGCACACGGCTAAGGAATGATCTCAAGGATCAACTTGTGTGTCTAGAGGGGCCCCCTGCCCCCGTATATAAAGGTTGCCAGGGGGAGGGCTGGCCGGCCAAGGGAGGAGGGCGCAGGAGGAGTCCTACTCCTACCGGGAGTAGGACTCCCCCCCCAATCCTATTCCTAATAGGTTTCCTTGAAGGGGAGAAGAGGAGGAGGTGGCCGGCCACCTCTCCTAGTCCTAATAGGACTAGGGGGAGGGGGAGGCGCGCAGCCCATCTAGGGCAGCCCCTTCTCTTTTCCACTAAAGCCCATTATGGCCCATATAGCTCCCGGGGGGTTCCGGTAACCCTCCCGGTATTCCGGTAAAATCTCGATTTCACCCGGAACACTTCCGATGTCCAAACATAGGCTTCCAATATATCAATCTTTACGTCTCGACCATTTTGAGACTCCTCGTCATGTCCGTGATCACATCCGGGACTCCGAACAACCTTCGGTACATCAAAATGCATAAACTCATAATAACTGTCATCGTAACGTTAAGCGTGCGGACCCTACGGTTCGAGAACAATGTAGACATGACCGAGACACGTCTCCGGTCAATAACCAATAGCGGGACCTGGATGCCCATATTGGCTCCTACATATTCTACGAAGATCTTTATCGGTCAGACCGCATAACAACATACGTTGTTCCCTTTGTCATCGGTATGTTACTTGCCCGAGATTCGATCGTCGGTATCCAATACCAAGTTCAATCTCGTTATCGGCAAGTCTCTTTACTCATTCTGTAATACATCATCCCGCAACTAACTCATTAGTTGCTATGCTTGCAAGGCTTGTGTGATGTGTATTACCGAGAGGGCCCAGAGATACCTCTCCGACAATCGGAGTGACAAATCCTATTCTCGAAATACGCCAACCCAACATCTACCATTGGAAACACCTGTAGTACTCCTTTATAATCACCCAGTTACGTTGTGACGTTTGGTAGCACCCAAAGTGTTCCTCCGGCAAACGGGAGTTGCATAATCTCATAGTCATAGGAACATGTATAAGTCATGAAGAAAGCAATAGCAACATACTAAACGATCGGGTGCTAAGCTAATGGAATGGGTCATGTCAATCAGATCATTCAACTAATGATGTGACCTTGTTAATCAAATAACAGCTCTTTTGTTCATGGTTAGGAAACATAACCATCTTTGATTAACGAGCTAGTCAAGTAGAGGCATACTAGTGACACTCTGTTTGTCTATGTATTCACACATGTATCATGTTTCCGGTTAATACAATTCTAGCATGAATAATAAACATTTATCATGATATAAGGAAATAAATAATAACTTTATTATTGCCTCTAGGGCATATTTCCTTCAGTCTCCCACTTGCACTAGAGTCAATAATCTAGATTACACAGTAATGATTCTAACACCCATGGAGCCTTGGTGCTGATCATGTTTTGCTCGTGGAAGAGGCTTAGTCAACGGGTTTGCAATATTCAGATCCGTATGTATCTTGCAAATCTCTATGTCTCCCACCTGGACTAGATCCCGGATGGAGTTGAAGCGTCTCTTGATGTGTTTGGTCCTTTTGTGAAATCTGGATTCCTTTGCCAAAGCAATTGCACCAGTATTGTCACAAAAGATTTTCATTGGACCCGATGCACTAGGTATGACACCTAGATCGGATATGAACTCCTTCATCCAGACTCCTTCGTTCGCTGCTTCCGAAGCAGCTATGTATTCCGCTTCACATGTAGATCCCGCTACGACGCTTTGTTTAGAACTGCACCGACTGACAGCTCCACCGTTTAAAGTAAACACGTATATGGTTTGCGATTTAGAATCGTCCGGATCAGTGTCAAAGCTTGCATCAACGTAACCTCTTATGGTGAGCTCTTTGTCACCTCCATATACGAGAAACATATCCTTAGTCCTTTTCAGGTATTTTAGGATGTTCTTGACCGCTGTCCAGTGATCCACTCCTGGATTACTTTGGTACCTTCCTGCTAAACTTATAGCAAGACACACTTCAGGTCTGGTACACAGCATTGCATACATGATAGAGCCTATGGCTGAAGCATAGGGAACATCTTTCATTTTCTCTCTATCTTCTGCAGTGGTCGGGCATTGAGTTTGACTCAACTTCACACCTTGTAACACAGGCAAGAACCCTTTCTTTGCTTGATCCATTTTGAACTTCTTCAAAATCTTGTCAAGGTATGTGCTTTGTGAAAGTCCAATTAAGCGTCTTGATCTATCTCTATAGATATTTATGCCTAATATGTAAGCAGCTTCCCCGAGGTCTTTCATCGAAAAACTTTTATTCAAGTATCTCTTTATGCTATCCAGAAATTCTATATCATTTCCAATCAGCAATATGTCATCCACATATAATATCAGAAATGCTACAGAGCTCCCACTCACTTTCTTGTAAATACAGGCTTCTCCAAACGTTTGTATAAAACCAAATGCTTTGATCACACTATCAAAGCGTTTATTCCAACTCCGAGAGGCTTGCACCAGTCCATATATGGATCACTGGAGCTTGCACACTTTGTTAGCTCCCTTTGGATCGACAAAACCTTTCGGTTGCATCATATACAACTCTTCTTCCAGAAATCCATTCAGGAATGCAGTTTTGACATCCATCTGCCATATTTCATAATCATAAAACACGGCAATTGCTAACATGATTCGGACAGACTTAAGCATCGCTACGGGTGAGAAGGTCTCATCGTAGTCAACCCCTTGAACTTGTCGAAAACCTTTTGCAACAAGTCGAGCTTTATAGACAGTAATATTACCGTCAGCGTCAGTCTTTTTCTTGAAGATCCATTTATTCTCAATTGCTTGCCGATCATCGGGCAAGTTAACCAAAGTCCATACTTTGTTCTCATACATGGATCCCATCTCAGATTTCATGGCTTCAAGCCACTTTGCGGAGTCTGGGCTCACCATCGCTTCTTCATAGTTCGTAGGTTCATCATGATCTAGTAGCATGACTTCCAAAATTGGATTACCGTACCATTCTGGTGCGGATCTCACTCTGGTTGATCTACGTGGTTCAGTAGTATCTTGACCTGAAGTTTCATGATCATCATCATTAGCTTCCTCACTAATTGGTATAGGTGTCGTAGAAACAGTTTTCTGCGACGTACTATTTTCCAGTAATGGAGCAGGTACAGTTACCTTGTCAAGTTCTACTTTCCTCCCACTCACTTCTTTCGAGAGAAACTCCTTCTCTAGAAATGATCCATTCTTAGCAACGAATGTCTTGCCTTCGGATCTGTGATAGAAGGTGTACCCAACAGTCTCCTTTGGGTATCCTATGAAGACACATTTCTCCGATTTGGGTTCGAGCTTATCAGGTTGAAGCTTTTTCACATAAGCATCGCAGCCCCAAACTTTAAGAAACGACAACTTTGGTTTCTTGCCAAACCATAGTTCATAAGGCGTCGTCTCAACGGATTTTGATGGTGCCCTATTTAACGTGAATGCGGCCGTCTCTAAAGCATGACCCCAAAATGACAGTGGTAAATCAGTAAGAGACATCATAGATCGCACCATATATAGTAAAGTACGATTACGACGTTCGGACACACCATTACGCTGTGGTGTTCCGGGTGGCGTGAGTTGCGAAACTATTCCACAATTTTGCAAATGTACACCAAACTCGTAACTCAAATATTCTCCTCCACGATCAGATCGTAGAAACTTTATTTTTTTGTTACGATGATTTTCAACTTCACTCTGAAATTCTTTGAACTTTTCAAATGTTTCAGACTTGTGTTTCATTAAGTAGATATACCCATATCTGCTTAAATCATCTGTGAAGGTGAGAAAATAACGATATCCGCCACGAGCCTCAATATTCATCGGACCACATACATCGGTATGTATGATTTCCAATAAATCTGTTGCTTTCTCCATAGTACCGGAGAACGGTGTTTTAGTCATCTTGCCCATGAGGCACGGTTCGCAAGTACCAAGTGATTCATAATCAAGTGATTCCAAAAGTCCATCAGTATGGAGTTTCTTCATGTGCTTTACACCGATATGACCTAAACGGCTGTGCCACAAATAAGTTGCACTTTCATTATCAATTCTGCATCTTTTGGCTTCTACATTATGAATATGTGTTTCACTACTATCGAGATTTAGCAAGAATAGACCACTCTTCAAGGGTGCATGACCATAAAAGATATTACTCATATAAATAGAACAACCATTATTCTCTGATTTAAATGAATAACCGTCTCGCATTATACAAGATCCAGATATAATGTTCATGCTCAACGCTGGCACCAAATAACAATTATTTAGGTCTAATATTAATCCCGAAGGTAGATGTAGAGGTAGCGTGCCGACCGCGATCACATCAACTTTGGAACCATTTCCCACGCGCATCGTCACCTCGTCCTTTGCTAGTGTCCGCTTATTCCGTAGTCCCTGTTTCGAGTTGCAAATATTAGCAACAGAACCAGTATCAAATACCCAGGTGCTACTGCGAGCTCTAGTAAGGTACACATCAATAACATGTATATCACATATACCTTTGTTCACCTTGCCATCCTTCTTATCCGCAAAATACTTGGGGCAGTTCCGCTTCCAGTGACCAGTCTGCTTGCAGTAGAAGCACTCAGTTTCAGGCTTAGGTCCAGACTTGGGTTTCTTCTCTTGAGCAGCAACTTGCTTGCCGTTCTTCTTGAAGTTCCCCTTCTTCTTCCCTTTGCCCTTTTTCTTGAAACTAGTGGTTTTGTTAACCATCAACACTTGATGCTCCTTCTTGATTTCTACCTCCGCAGCTTTCAGCATTGCGAAGAGCTCGGGAATAGTCTTGTTCATCCCTTGCATATTGTAGTTCATCACGAAGCTCTTGTAACTTGGTGGCAGTGATTGGAGAATTCTGTCAATGACGCAATCATCTGGAAGATTAACTCCCATCTGAATCAAGTGATTGTTATACCCAGACATTCTGAGTATATGCTCACTGACAGAACTGTTCTCCTCCATCTTGCAGCTATAGAACTTATTGGAGACTTCATATCTCTCAATTCGGGCATTTGCTTGAAATATTAACTTCAACTCCTGGAACATCTCATATGCTCCATGACGTTCAAAACTTCGTTGAAGTCCCGATTCTAAGCCGTAAAGCATGGCACACTGAACTATCGAGTAGTCATCAGCTTTGCTCTGCCAGACGTTCATAACATCTGGTGTTGCTCCAGCAGCAGGCCTGGCACCCAGCGGTGCTTCCAGGACGTAATTCTTCTGTGCAGCAATGAGGATAATCCTCAGGTTACGGACCCAGTCCGTGTAATTGCTACCATCATCTTTCAACTTTGCTTTCTCAAGGAACGCATTAAAATTTAACAGAACAACAGCACGAGCCATCTATCTACAATCAACATAAACAAGCAAGATACTATCAGGTACTAAGTTCATGATAAGTTTAAGTTCATTTAATCAAATTACTTAAGAACTCCCACTTAGATAGACATCCCTCTAATCCTCTAAGTGATCACGTGATCCAAATCAACTAAACCATAACCGATCATCACGTGAGATGGAGTAGTTTTCAATGGTGAACATCGTTATGTTGATCATATCTACTATATGATTCACGCTTGACCTTTCGGTCTCCGTGTTCCGAGGCCATATCTGCATATGCTAGGCTTGTCAAGTTTAACCTGAGTATTCTGCGTGTGCAAAACTGGCTTGCACCCGTTGTAGATGGACGTAGAGCTTATCACACCCGATCACCACGTGGTGTCTGGGCACTACGAACTTTGGCAACGGTGCATACTCAGGGAGAACACTTCTTGATAATTTAGTGAGAGATCATCTTATAATGCTACCGTCAATCAAAGCAAGATAAGATGCATAAAAGGATAAACATCACATGCAATCAATATAAGTGATATGATATGGCCATCATCATCTTGTGCTTGTGATCTCCATCTCCGAAGCACCGTCATGATCACCATCGTCACCGGCACGACACCTTGATATCCATCGTAGCATCGTTGTCGTCTTGCCAATCTTATGCTCCACGACTATCACTACCGCTTAGCAATAAAGTAAAGCATTACATCGCGATTGCATTGCATACAATAAAACGACAACCATATGGCTCCTGCCAGTTGCCGATAACTTGGTTACAAAACATGATCATCTCATACAATAAAATCAGCATCATGCCTTGACCATATCACATCACAACATGCCCTGCAAAAACAAGTTAGACGTCCTCTACTTTGTTGTTGCAAGTTTTACGTGGCTGCTATGGGCTTAAGCAAGAACTCATCTTACCTACGCATCAAAACCACAACGATAGTTTGTCAAATAGACTCCGTTTTAACCTTCTCAAGGACCGGGCGTAGCCATACTCGGTTCAACTAAAGTTGGAGAGACAGTCGCCCGCAAGCCATCTATGTGCGAAGAACGTCGAGGGAACCAGTCTCGCGTAAGCGTACGCATAAGGTTGGTCTGGGTCGTCTCGTCCAACAATACCGCTGAACCAAAGTATGACATGCTGGTAGGCAGTATGACTTGTATCGCCCACAACTCACTTGTGTTCTACTCGTGCAAATAACATCAAACCATAAAACCTAGGCTCTGATGCCACTGTTGGGAACGTAGTAATTTCAAAAAATTTCCTACGCACACGCAAGATCATGGTGATGCATAGCAACGAGGGAGAGTCTGATCTACGTACCCTTGTAGATCGCAAAGGAAGCGTTGACACAACATAGAGGAAGTAGTCGTACGTCTTCTTCCCGATCTGACCGATCCAAGCACCGTTACTCCGGCACCTCCGAGTTCTTAGCACACGTTCAGCTCGATGACGATCCTCGGGCTCCGATCCAGCAAAGCGTCGAGGAAGAGTTCCGTCAGCACGACGGCGTGGTGACGATCTTGATGTACTACCGACGCAGGGCTTCGCCTAAGCACTACAACGGTATGATCGAGGTGGAATTTGGTGGCAGGGGGCACCGCACACGGCTAAGGAACGATCTCAAGGATCAACTTGTGTGTCTAGAGGGGACCCCTGCCCCCGTATATAAAGGTTGCCAGGGGGAGGGCTGGCCGGCCAAGGGAGGAGGGCGCAGGAGGAGTCCTACTCCTACCGGGAGTAGGACCCCCCCCCCCCCCCAATCCTATTCCTAATAGGTTTCCTTGAAGGGGAGAAGAGGAGGAGGTGGCCGGCCACCTCTCCTAGTCCTAATAGGACTAGGGGGAGGGGGAGGCGCGCAGCCCATCTAGGGCAGCCCCTTCTCTTTTCCACTAAAGCCCATTATGGCTCATATAGCTCCCGGGGGGTTCCGGTAACCCTCCCGGTATTCCGGTAAAATCCCGATTTCACCCGGAACACTTCCGATGTCCAAACATAGGCTTACAATATATCAATCTTTACGTCTCGACCATTTCGAGACTCCTCGTCATGTCCGTGATCACATCCGGGACTCCGAACAACCTTCGGTACATCAAAATGCATAAACTCATAATAACTGTCATCGTAACGTTAAGCATGCGGACCCTACGGTTCAAGAACAATGTAGACATGACCGAGACACGTCTCCGGTCAATAACCAATAGCGGGACCTGGATGCCCATATTGGCTCCTACATATTCTACGAAGATCTTTATCGGTCAGACCGCATAACAACATACGTTGTTCCCTTTGTCATCGATATGTTACTTGCACGAGATTCGATCGTCGGTATCCAATACCTAGTTCAATCTCGTTATCGGCAAGTCTCTTTACTCGTTCTGTAATACATCATCCCGCAACTAACTCATTAGTTGCTATGCTTGCAAGGCTTGTGTGATGTGTATTACCGAGAGGGCCCAGAGATACCACTCCGACAATCGGAGTGACAAATCCTATTCTCGAAATACGCCAACCCAATATCTACCATTGGAAACACCTGTAGTACTCCTTTATAATCACCCAGTTACGTTGTGACGTTTGGTAGCACCCAAAGTGTTCCTCCGGTAAACGGGAGTTGCATAATCTCATAGTCATAGGAACATGTATAAGTCATGAAGAAAGCAATAGCAACATACTAAACGATCGGGTGCTAAGCTAATGGAATGGGTCATGTCAATCAGATCATTCAACTAATGATGTGACCTCGTTAATAAAATAACAACTCTTTTGTTCATGGTTAGGAAACATAACCATCTTTGATTAACGAGCTAGTCAAGTAGAGGCATACTAGTGACACTCTGTTTGTCTATGTATTCACACATGTATCATGTTTCCGGTTAATACAATTCTAGCATGAATAATAAACATTTATCATGATATAAGGAAATAAATAATAACTTTATTATTGCCTCTAGGGCATATTTCCTTCACCACATACATCAGTATGTATGATTTTCAACAAATCTGTTGCTCGCTCCATTGTTCCGAAGAACAGAGTCTTAGTCATCTTGCCCATGAGGCATGGTTCGCAAGCATCAACTAATTCATAATCAAGTGATTCCAAAAGCCCATCAGCATGGAGTTTCTTCATGCGCTTTACACCAATATGACCTAAACGGCAGTGCCACAAATACGTTGCACTATCATTATTAACTTTGCATCTTTTAGTTTCAATATTATGATTATGTGTATCACTACGATCGAGATCCAACGAACTATTTTCATTGGGTGTGTAACCATATAAGGTTTTATTCATATAAACAGAACAAAAATTTATTCTCTTACTTAAATGAATAACCGTATTACAATAAACATGATCAAATCATATTCATGCTCAACGCAAACACCAAATAACACTTATTTAGGTTCAACACTAATCCCGAAATTATAGGGAGTGTGCGATGATGATCATATCAATCTTGGAACCACTTCCAACACACATCGTCACTTCACCCTTAACTAGTCTGTGTTTATTCTACAACTTCCGTTTCGAGTTACTAATCTTAGCAACTGAACTAGTATCAAATACTGAGGGGTTGCTATAAACACTAGTAAAGTACACATCAATAACATGTATATCAAATATACTTATGTTCACTTTGCCATCCTTCTTATCCGCCAATCACTTGGGGTAGTTCCGCTTCCAGTGACCAGTCCCTTTGCAGTAGAAGCACTTAGTCTCAGGCTTAGGACCAGACTTGGGCTTCTTCACTTGAGCAGCAACTTGCTTGTTGTTCTTCTTGAAGTTCCCCTTCTTTCCTCTGCCCTTTTTTGAAACTTGTGGTCTTGTCTACCATCAACACTTGATGTTTTTCTCGATTTCTACCTTCGTCAATTCCAGCATTACGAAGAGCTTGGGAATCGTTTCCGTTATCCCTTGCATATTATAGTTCATCACGAAGTTCTACTAACTTGGTGATGGTGACTAGAGAATTCTGTCAATCACTATTTTATCTGGAAGATTAACTCCCACTTGATTCAAGCGATTGTAGTACCCAGACAATCTGAGCACATGCTCACTGCTTGAGCGATTCTCCTCCATCTTTTAGCTATAGAACTTGTTGGAGACTTCATATCTCTCAACTCGGGTATGTGCTTGAAATATTAACTTCAACTCCTGGAACATCTCATATGGTCCATGATGTTCAAAACGTCTTTGAAGTCTCGATTCTAAGCCGTTAAGCATGGTGTACTAAACTATCAAGTAGTCATCATATTGAGCTAGCCAAATGTGCATAACGTCTGCATCTGCTCCTGCAATAGGTCTGTCACCTAGCAGTGCATCAAGGACATAATTCTTCTGTGCAGCAATGAGGATAAACCTCAGATCACGGATCCAATCCGCGTCATTGCTAGTAACATCTTTCAACACAATTTTCCCTAGGAACATATCAAAATAAACACATGGAAGCAACAACGCAAGCTATTGATCTACAACATGATTTGCAAAATACTACCAGGACTAAGTTCATGATAAATTTAAGTTCAATTTAATCATATTACTTAAGAACTCCCACTTAGATAGACATCCCTCTAATCCTCTAAGTGATCACGTGATCCAAATCAACTAAACCATGTCCGATCATCACGTGAGATGGAGTAGTTTCATTGGTGAACATCACTATGTTGATCATATCTACTATATGATTCACGCTCGACCTTTCGGTCTCCGTGTTCTGAGGCCATATCTGTATATGCTTGGCTCGTCAAGTATAACCTGAGTATTTCGTGTGTGCAACTGTTTTGCACCCGTTGTCTTTGAACGTAGAGCCTATATCACACCCGATCATCACGTGGTGTGTCAGCATGAAGAACTTTCGCAACGGTGCATACTCAGGGAGAACACTTCTTGATAATTAGTGAGAGATCATCTTAAAATGCTACCGTCAAACTAAGCAAAATAAGATGTATAAAAGATAAACATCATATGCAATCAAAATATGTGACATGATATGGCCATCATCATCTTGCGCCTTTGATCTCCATCTCCAAAGTGCTGTCATGATCTCTATCGTCACCGGCATGACACCATGATCTCCATCATCTTGATCTATATCAATCTGTCGTCGCATGGTCGTCTCGCCAACTATTGCTCTTGCAACTATTGCTATCGCATAGCGATAAAGTAAAGCAATTATTTGGCGTTTGCATCTTATGCAATAGAGATATAACCATAAGGCATTTGCCAGTTGCCGATAACTTCAACAAAACATGATCATATCATACAACAACTTATATCTCATCACGTCTTGACCATATCACATCACAACATGCCCTGGAAAAACAAGTTAGACGTCCTCTACTTTGTTGTTGCAAGTTTTACGTGGCTGCTACAGCAAGAACCAATCTTACCTACGCATCAAAAAACCACAACGATAGTTTGTCAAGTTGGTGCTGTTTTAACTTTTGCAAGGACCGGGCGTAGCCACACTCGGTTCAACTAAAGTTCGAGAAACTGTCACCCGCTAGCCACCTTTGTGCAAAGCACGTCGGGAGAACCGGTCTCACGTAAGCGTACGCGTAATGTCGGCCCGGGCCGCTTCGTCCAACAATACCGCCGAACCAAAGTATGACATGCTGGTAAGCAGTATGACTTATATCGCCCACAACTCACTTGTGTTCTACTCGTGCATATAACATCAACACATAAAACCTAGGCTCGGATGCCATTGTTGGGGAACGTAGTAATTTCAAAAATTTCCTACGCACACGCAAGATCATGGTGATGCATAACAACGAGAGGGGAGAGTGTGATCTACGTACCCTCATAGACCGACAGCGGAAGCGTTATGACAACGCGGTTGATGTAGTCGTACGTCTTCACGGCCCGACCGATCAAGCACCGAAAATACGGCACCTCCGAGTTCTAGCACATGTTCGGCTCGATGACGATCCCCGGACTCCGATCCAGCAAAGTGTCGGGGAAGAGTTCCGTCAGCACGACGGCGTGGTGACGATCTTGATATTCTACCGTCGCAGGGCTTCGCCTAAGCACCGCTACAATATTACCGAGGATTATGGTGGAGGGGGGCACCGCACACGGCTAAGAGAACGATCATGAAGATCAACTTGTGTGTCTAGAGGTGCCCCCTGCCCCCGTATATAAAGGAGCAAGGGGGAGGAGGCCGGCCCTAGGAGGGGCGTGCCAGGGAGTAGGATTCCTACTCCTAGTTGGAGTAGGTTTCCTCCTTTCCTAGTCCAACTAGGAGAAGGGGGGAAAGGGGGGAAGAGGGGAAGGAAGGGAGAGAGGGGCCGCGCCCCAAACCCCTTGTCCAATTCGGACTAGGCTTGGGAGGGGCACGCGCCACCTCCCCGTCCTTTCCACTAAGGCCCATTAAGGCCCATTGCTTCTTCCTCATATTCTCGTAACTCCTCGATACCTCCAAAAATACCCGAATCACTCGGAACCTTTCCGATGTCCGAATATAGTCGTCCAATATATCGATCTTTACGTCTCGACCATTTCGAGAGTACTCGTCATGTCCCCGATCTCATCTAGGACCCCGAACTCCTTCGGTACATCAAAACTCATAAACTCATAATATAACTGTCATCGAAACCTTAATCGTGCGGACCCTACGGGTTCGAGAACAATGTAGACATGACCGAGACACGTCTCCGGTCAATATCCAATAGCGGAACCTGGATGCTCATATTGGCTCCCACATATTCTACGAAGATCTTTATCGATCAGACCGCATAACAACATACTTTGTTCCCTTTGTCATCGGTATGTTACTTACCCGAGATTCGATCGTCGGTATCTCAATACCTAGTTCAATCTCGTTACCGGCAAGTCTCTTTACTCGTTTCGTAATACATCATCTCGCAACTAACTCATTAGTTGCAATGCTTGCAAGGCTTATGTGATGTGCATTACCGAGAGGGCCCAGAGATACCTCTCCGACAAACGGAGTGACAAATCCTAATCTCGAAATACGCCAACCCAACATGTACCTTTGGAGACACCTGTAGAGCTCCTTTATAATCACCCAGTTACGTTGTGATGTTTGGTAGCACACAAAGTGTTCCTCCAGCAAACGGGAGTTGCATAATCTCATAGTCATAGGAACATGTATAAGTCATGAAGAAAGCAATAGAAACATACTAAACGATCGGGTGCTAAGCTAATGGAATGGGTCATGTCAATCACATCATTCTTCTAATGATGTGATCCCGTTAATCAAATAACAACTCTTTTGTTCATGGTTAGGAAACATAATCATCTTCGATGAACGAGCTAGTCAAGTCGAGGCATACTAGTGACACTCTGTTTATCTATGTATTCACACATGTATTATGTTTCCGGTTAATACAATTCTAGCATGAATAATAAACATTTATCATGATATAAGGAAATAAATAATAACTTTATTATTGCCTCTAGGGCATATTTCCTTCAAGATCATGGTGATGCATAGCAACGAGAGGGGAGAGTGTTGTCCACGTACCCTCGTAGACCGAAAGCGGAAGCGTTAGCACAACGCGGTTAACGTAGTCGTACGTCTTCACGATCCGACCGATCCAAGTACCGAACGCACGACACCTCCGAGTTCAGCACACGTTCATCTCGATGACGTCCCACGAACTCCGATCCATAGAGCTTCATGGGAGAGTTCCGTCAGCATGACGGCGTGGTGACGATGATGATGTTCTACCGATGCAGGGCTTCGCCTAAGCACCGCTACAATATGATCGATGTGGATTATGGTGGAGGGGGCACCACACACGACTAAGAGATCAAGAGATCAATTGTTGTGTCTTGGGGTGCCCCCCTGCCCCCGTATATAAAGGAGCAAGGGAGGAGGAGGCCGACCCTAGGAGGGGCGCGCCAAGGGAGTAGGATTCCTACTCCTAGTAGGAGTAGGTTTCCTCCTTTCTTAGTCCAACTAGGAGAAGGGGGGAAGGAGGGGAGTGGAGAAGGAAGGGAGAGGGGGGGCGCACCCCAAACCCCTTGTCCAATTCGGACTGGGCTTGGGAGGGGCGCGCGCCACCTCCTGGCTGCTGCGTCTCCTTCCCACTAAGGCCCATTAAGGCCCAATACTACTTCCCCGTATTCCCGTAACTCCCCGGTACTCCGAAAAATACCCGAATCACTCGGAACCTTTCTGATGTCCGAATATAGTCATCCAATATATCGATCTTTATGTCTCGACCATTTCGAGACTCCTCGTCATGTCCCCGATCTCATCCGAGACTCCAAACTACCTTCGGTGCATCAAATCACATAACTCATAATACAAATCGTCACCGAAACTTTAAGCGTGCGGACCCTACGGGTTCGAGAACTATGTAGACATGACCGAGACATGTCTCCGGTCAATAACCAATAGCGGAACCTAGATGCTCATATTGGTTCCTACATATTCTACGAAGATCTTTATCGGTCAAACCGCATAACAACATACGTTGTTCCCTTTGTCATCGGTATGTTACTTGCCCGAGACTCGATCGTCGGTATCTCAATACCTAGTTCAATCTCATTACCGGCAAGTCTCCTTACTCGTTCTGTAACACATCATCCCACAACTAACTCATTAATAGCAATGCTTGCAAGGCTTAAGTGATGTGCATTACCGAGAGGGCCCACAGATACCTCTCCGACAATCGGAGTGACAAATCCTAATCTCGAAATACGCCAACCCAACAATTACCTTTGGAGACACCTATAGAGCACCTTTATAATCACTCAGTTACGTTTTGACGTTTGGTAGCACACAAAGTGTTCCTCCGGTAAATGGGAGTTGCATAATCTCATAGTCATAGGAACATGTATAAGTCATGAAGAAAGCAATAACAACAAACTAAACGATCAAGTGCTATGCTAACGGAATGGGTCAAGTCAATCACATCATTCTCTAATGATGTGACCCCGTTAATCAAATGAAAACTCATGTCTATGGCTAGGAAACTTAACCATCTTTGATTCAACGAGCTAGTCAAGTACAGGCATACTTGTGACACTCTGTTTGTCTATGTATTCACACATGTATTATGTTTCCGGTTAATACAATTCTAGCATGAATAATAAACATTTATCATGATATAAGGAAATAAATAATAACTTTATTATTGCTTATAGGGCATATTTCCTTCAGTCTCCCACTTGCACTAGAGTCAATAATCTAGTTCACATCGCCATGTGATTTAATACCAATAGTTCACATCACCATGTGATTAACACCCATAGTTCACATCACATGTGACCAACACCCAAAGGGTTTACTAGAGTCAATAATCTAGTTCACATCGCTATGTTATTAACACCCAAAGAGTACTAAGGTGTGATCATGTTTTGCTTGTGAGAGAAGTTTAGTCAACGGGTCTGTCACATTCAGATCCGTAAGTATTTTGCAAATTTCTATGTCAACAATGCTCTGCACGGAGCTACTGTAGCTAATTGCTCCCACTTTCAATATGTATCCAGATTGAGACTTTGAGTCATCTGGATCAGTGTCAAAACTTGCATCAACGTAACCCTTTACGACGAACCTTTTGTTACCTCCATAATCGAGAAACATATCCTTATTCCACTAAGGATAATTTTGACCAATGTCCAGTGATCTACTCTTAGATCACTATTGTACTCCCTTGCCAAACTCAGGGCAGGCTATACAATAGGTCTGGTACACAGCATAGCATACTTTATAGAACCTATGGCCGAGGCATAGGAAATGACTTTCATTCTCTCTCTATCTTCTCTCGTGGTCGGGTTTTGAGTCTTACTCAACTTCACACCTTGTAACACAGGCAAGAACTCCTTCTTTGACTGTTCCATTTTGAACTACTTCAAATTCTTGTCAAGGTATGTACTCATTGAAAAACTTATCAAGCGTCTTGATCTATCTCTATAGATCTTGATGCTCAATATGTAAGGAGCTTCACCGAGGTCTTTCTTTGAAAAACTCCTTTCAAACATTCCTTTATGCTTTGCATAATAATTCTACATTATCTCCGATCAACAATATGTCATTCACATATACTTATCAGAAATGTTGTAGTGCTCCCACTCACTTTCTTGTAAATACAGGCTCCACCGCAAGTCTGTATAAAACTATATGCTTTGATCAACTTATCAAAGCGTATATTCCAACTCCGAGATGCTTGCACCAGTCCATAGATGTATCGCTGGAGCTTGCATATTTTGTTAGTACCTTTAGGATTGACAAAACCTTATGGTTGCATCATATACAACTCTTCTTTAATAAATCCATTAAGGAATGCAATTTTGTTTATCCATTTACCAGATTTCATAAAATGCGGCAATTGCTAACATGATTCGGACAGACTTAAGCATAGATACGAGTGAGAAACTCTCATCGTAGTCAACACCTTGAACTTGTCGAAAACCTTTTGCGACAATTCTAGCTTTGTAGATAGTAACACTACTATCAGTGTCCGTCTTCCTCTTGAAGATCCATTTAATCTCAATGGCTCACCGATCTTTGGGCAAGTCAATCAAAGTCCATACTTTGTTCTTATACATGGATCTCATCTCAGATTTCATGGCCTCAAGCCATTTCGCGGAATCTGGGCTCATCATCACTTACTCATAGTTCGTAGGTTCATCATGGTCAAGTAACATGACCTTCAGAACAGGATTATCGTACCACTCTGGTGCGGATCTCAATCTGGTTTACCTACGAGGTTCGGTAGTAACTTGATCTGAAGTTACATGATCATCATCATTAGCTTCCTCACTAATTGGTGTAGGAGTCACAGGAACAGATTTCTGTGATGAACTAATTTCCAATAAGGGAGCAAGTACAGTTACCTCATCAAGTTCTACTTTCCTCCTACTCACTTCTTTCGAGAGAAACTCCTTCTCTAGAAAGGATCCATTCTCAGCAATGAATATCTTGCCTTCAGATCTGTGATACAAGGTGTACCCAACATTTTCTTTTGGGTATCCTATGAAGACGCACTTCTCCGATTTGGGTTTGAGCTTATCAGGTTGAAACTTTTTCACATAAGCATTGCAACCTCAAACTTTAAGAAACGACAGCTTAGGTTTCTTGCCAAACCATAGTTCATACGATGTCATCTCAATGGATTTAGATGGTGCCCTATTTAACGTGAATGTAGCTGTCTCTAATGCATAACCCCAAAACGATAGTGGTAAATCGGTAAGAGACATCATAGATCGCACCATATCTAATAAAGTACGGTTACGACGTTCGGACACACCATTACACTGTGGTGTTCTATGTGGCATGAGTAGTGAAACTATTTCACATTGTTTTAACTGAAGGCCAAACTCGTAACTCAAATATTTTACTTCTGTGATCATATCGTAGAAACTTTTTATTTTTGTTATGATCATTCTCCACTTCACTCTGAAATTCTTTGAACTTTTCAAATGTTTCAGACTTGTGTTTCATCAAGTAGATATACTCATATCTGCTCAAATCATCTGTGAAGATCAAAAAATAATGATACATGCCGCGAGCCTCAGTATTCATCGGACCACATACATCAGTATGTATGATTTCCAACAAATCTTTTGCTCGCTCCATTGTTCCGGAGAACGGAGTCTTAGTCATCTTGCCCATGAGGCATGGTTCGCAAGCATCAACTGATTCATAATCAAGTGATTCCAAAAGCCCATCATCATGGATTTTCTTCATGCGCTTTACACCAATATGACCTAAACGGCAGTGCCACAAATAAGTTGCACTATCATTATTAACTTTGCATATTTTGGCTTCAATATTATGAAAATGTGTATCACCACGATCGCGATCCAACAAACCATTTTCATTGGGTGTATGACCATAGAAGGTTTTATTCATGTAAACAGAACAACAATTATTCTCTAACTTACATGAATAACCGTATTGCAATAAACATGATCCAATCATATTCATGCTCAACGCAAACACTAAATAACATTTATTTTAGGTTTAACACTAATCCCGAAAGTATAGGGAGTGTGCGATGTATCAATCTTGGAACCATTTCCAACACACATCGCCACTTCACCCTTAACTAGTCTCTGTTCATTCTGCAACTCCCGTTTCAAGTTACTATTCTTAGCAACCGAACTAGTATCAAATACTGAGGGGTTACTATAAACACTAGTAAAGTACACATCAATAAAATTTATATCAAATATACCTATGTTCATTTTGCCATCCTTCTTTTCCGCCAATTACTTGGGGTAGTTCCGCTTCCATTGACCAGTCCCTTTGCAGTAGAAGCACTCAGTTTCAGGCTTAGATCCAGACTTGGGTTTTTTCACTTGAGCAGCAACTTTCTTGCCGTTCTTCTTGAAGTTCCCCTTTCTTCCCTTTGTCCCTTTACTTGAAACTAGTGGTTTTGTTTACCATCAACACTTGATGCTTTTCTTGATTTCTACCTTCATCGATTTCAGCATCACGAAGAGCTTGGGAATCGTTTCTGTTATCCCTTGCATATTATAGTTCATCACGAAGTTCTACCAACTTGGTGATGGTGACTAGAGAATTATGTCAATCACTATTTTATCTGGAAGATTAAGTCCCACTTCACTCAAGCGATTGTGGTACCCAGACAATCTGAGCACATGCTCACTGCTTGAGCTATTCTCCTCCATCTTTTAGCTATAGAACTTTTTGGAGACTATATATCTCTCAACTCGGGTATTTTCTTGAAATATTAATTTCAACTCCTGGAACATCTCATATGGTCCATGACGTTCAAAATATCTTTGAAGTCCCGATTCTAAGCCATTAAGCATGGTGCACTAAACTATCAAGTAGTCATCATATTGAGCTAGCCAGACGTTCATAACGTCTGCATCTGCTCCTGCAGTAGGTTTGTCACCTAGCGGTGCATCAAGGACATAATTCTTCTATGCAGCAATGAGGATAAACCTTAGATCACGGATCCAATCCGCGTCATTGCTACTAACATCTTTCAACACAATTTTCCCTAGGAACATATCAAAATAAACACAGGGAAGCAACAACGCGAGCTATTGATCTACAACATGATTTGCAAAATACTACCAGGACTAAGTTCATGATAAATTTAAGTTCAATTAATCATATTACTTAAGAACTCCCACTTAGATAGACATCCCTCTAATCCTCTAAGTGATAACGTGATCGATATCAACTAAACCATGTCCGATCATCACGTGAGATGGAGTAGTTTCAATGGTGAACATCACTATGTTGATCATATCTACTATATGATTCACGCTCGACCTTTCGGTCTCAGTGTTCCGAGGCCATATCTGTTATATGCTAGGCTCGTCAAGTTTAACCTGAGTATTCTGCGTGTGCAACTGTTTTGCACCCGTTGTATTTGAACGTAGAGCCTATCACACCCGATCATCACGTGGTGTCTCAGCACGAAGAACTTTCGCAATGGTGCATACTCAGGGAGAACACTTGTACCTTGATAATTAGTGAGAGATCTTCTCATAAAGCTACCGTAGAACTAAGAAAAATAAGATGTATAAAAGATAAACATCACATGCAATCAAAATATGTGACATGATATGGCCATCATCATCTTGTGCCTTTGATCTCCATCTCCAAAGCATTGTCATGATTTCCATCGTCACCGGCATGACACGATGATCTCAATCATCTTGATCTATATCAATGTGTCGTCACATGGTCGTCTCGCCAACTATTGCTCTTGCAACTATTGCTATCGCATAGCGATAAAGTAAAGCAATTATTTGGCGCTTGCATCTTATGCAATAAAGAGACAACCATAAGGCTTCTGCCAGTTGCCGATAACTTCAACAAAACATGATCATCTTATACAACAACTTATATCTCATCACGTCTTGACCATATCACATCACAACATGCCCTGCAAAGACAAGTTAGACGTCCTCCACTTTGTTGTTGCAAGTTTTACGTGGTTGCTACGGGCTGAGCAAGAACCGTTGTTACTTACGCATCAAAACCACAATGATAGTTTGTCAAGTTAGTGCTGTTTTAACCTTCTCAAGGACCGGGCGTAGCCACACTCGGTTCAACTAAAGTTGGAGAAACTGACATCCGGTAGTCACCTGTGTGCATAGCACGGCGGTAAAACCAGTCTCGCGTAAGCGTACGCGTAATGTCGGTCCGGGCCGCTTCATCCAACAATACCGCCGAACCAAAGTGTGACATGCTGGTAAGCAGTATGACTTATATCGCCCACAACTCATTTGTGTTCTACTCGTGCATATTACATCAACGCATAGAACCTGGCTCGGATGCCACTGTTGGGGAACGTAGTAATTTTTAAAAAAACTCCTATGCACACGCAAGATCATGGTGATGCATAGCAACGAGAGGGGAGAGTGTTGTCCACGTACCCTCGTAGACCGAAAGCGGAAGCGTTAGCACAACGCGGTTGATGTAGTCGTACGTCTTCACGATCCGACCGATCCAAGTACCGAACGCATGGCACCTCCGAGTTCAGCACACGTTCAGCTCGATGACGTCCCGCGAACTCCGATCTAGCAGAGCTTCGTGGGAGAGTTCCGTTAGCACGACGGCGTGGTGACGATGATGATGTTCTACCGCCGCAGGGCTTCGCCTAAGCACTGCTACGATATGATCGAGGTGGATTATGGTGGAGGGGGGCACCGCACACGGCTAAGAGATCAAGAGATCAATTGTTGTGTCTTGGGGTGCCCCCCTACCCCGTATATAAAGGAGCAAGGGAGGAGGAGGCCGGCCCTAGGAGGGGCGCGCCAAGGGAGTAGGATTCCTACTCCTAGTAGGAGTAGGTTTCCTCCAAGCCCAGTCCAACTAGGAGAAGGGGGCAAAGGAGGGGAGTGGAGAAGGAAGGGAGAGGGGGTCCGCGCCCCAAACCCCTTGTCCAATTCGGACTGGGCTTGGGAGGGGCGCGTGCCACCTCCTGGCTGCTGCCTCTCCTTCCCACTAAGGCCCATTAAGGCCCAATACGACTTCCTCGTATTCCCGTAACTCCCCGGTACTCCGAAAAATACCCGAATCATTCAGAATATTTCCGATGTTCGAATATAGTCGTCCAATATATCGATCTTTACGTCTCAACCATTTCGAGACTCCTCGTCATGTCCCCGATCTCATACGGGACTCCGAACTACCTTCGGTACATCAAATCACATAACTCATAATACAAATCGTCACCGAAACTTTAAGCGTGCGGACCCTACGGGTTCGAGAACTATGTAGACATGACCGAGACATGTCTCGGGTCAATAACCAGTAGCGGGACCTGGATGCTCATATTGGTTCCTACATATTCTACGAAGATCTTTATCGGTCAAACCGCATAACAACATACGTTGTTCCCTTTGTCATCGGTATGTTACTTGCCCGAGACTCGATCGTCGGTATCTCAATACCTAGTTCAATCTCGTTACCGGCAAGTCTCTTTACTCATTCCGTAACACATCATCCCGCAACTAACTCATTAGTTGCAATGCTTGCAAGACTTAAGTGATGTGCATTATCGAGAGGGCCCAGAGATACCTCTCCGACAATCGGAGTGACAAATTCTAATCTCGAAATACGCCAATCCAACAAGTACCTTTGGAGACACCTGTAGAGCACCTTTATAATCACCTAGGTATGTTGTGACGTTTGGTAGCACACAAAGTGTTCCTCCGGTAAATGGGAGTTGCATAATCTCATAGTCATAGGAACATGTATAAAGCATGAAGAAAGCAATAGCAACAAACTAAACGATCAAGTGCTATGCTAACGGAATGGGTCAAGTCAATCACATCATTCTCTAATGATGTGACCCCGTTAATCAAATGACAACTCATGTCTATGGCTAGGAAACTTAACCATCTTTGATTCAACGAGCTAGTCAAGTAGAGGCATACTAGTGACACTCTGTTTGTCTATGTATTCACACATGTATTATGTTTGCAGTTAATACAATTCTAGTATGAATAATAAACATTTATCATGATATAAGGAAATAAATAATAACTTTATTATTGCTTCTAGGGCATATTTCCTTCAGCCATTCCATCCGCCCTCCACCCAGTAGTGAATTGAAGTCCGTCTTGAGATCTTGAAGTCTTGGGGTTGTAGCCATCAACTTAACTCTCATAAGTCCCATGTAAGTCACTCAACCAACCCTGTCTACGAAGAATAGCAAAATAACTATAACGTTTCCCGGGCATTGGTAACAAGGGGGTTTGGGTTCAACCTACCACATGATACTACTCAAGAACAAAAACAGATTCACCTACTTGCATGCATGGTGGGGGAATAACAACTAATGCAATAAAAAAAATCATGGACAGGTAATAAAATACATGATCAAATAACTTGCCTTGGTGACGATCTCCAAACTCTAATGACTCGTAATAATAAGCCTCACACTTCGGGTAATCTATCGAGACAAACAAGACATACATAAGCATACCCTCATACAATAATATAACACTATAATAGCAAGTAAAACTAATAATGAAACAATCAATGAAACACACAAATAAAACAAAAAACAAAACCAAGGAAAACACTAAAACTCAAAGCAAAGTCTTACTACAAGTAAAACAAGGTACAGATAAGTTTTCTACCACTAATTAATTTTTAACAGAAACAAAACTAAAGTTTTTACTAAATAACAGAAACAAAAACAACAAACAAATTTTTATGCAAAAAGAACCAACTTAAAATTATTTATAAATCTCCTATTATGCTCATAACACGTTTTCTAGTAAGATAAAAGAAAAAAAATACAAAAATATTTTTTACTACAAATAAAATTACTATCGATAACTTAACAAAAACTAAATAGAACTTGTCAAAAAGGACAAAACAAATAAATTTAAAACAATTAAAATCAAAGGAAATAGCACAAAACCTATAAGACACTAAAACAATACTATTTTCATTAAAACCTAATTTTAAATAATCCTAAAATTTACCAATTAAATCCTATTGATAAACAATGTCATATGGAACCAGTAGCAAAAAGAATCACTCAAAAATAATAATCGTACCTCAAATTATAGCCAATCTAGTGATTTGAGGAAATTTCAAGAAAATTCAAATCCATACTTTCAAATATAGTCAAACTTGATATCTATAGAAACTTCATAAAATTTCTAACCTAATGCAAAAGAATCACCTAAAAACTCTAAATATCCTAGGAGATATGCATTTTCTAAAACTGAAACTATTATGTCTTTAAAACAGAAACTAAAAAGAAAGAAAAATAAAATCTATCGATCGGGCGGGGTGCTACGCATCAGCATGTGATTGGCTAGAGGGGGTGTTCAATAGGAGCAAACGGGTGGGCGACTGTTACTTAACGATCTCGACGGCTGTGGCGGCTAACTAACAGAAAACCGGCCGATGGTTCAACTAAACCAATGAAGAAAATACCGCATAACGTTTCCTTTAAAAGTAGGATCTAATCTACAACGTCGAAAGTAGATCGGACGGCTGAGGGCGAATCCCGGCGGCTTATAGTGGGGAGAAGAGGTCTCCGGCGAGGTCGTCGTTGGCGGCGACTTCGGGTGTGTTCGAGGTCGGCGCTCCAAGGGTCCTCGAGCTCGGGGAAGATGCCCCGGCGATGAAAACGACGATGGCGAGGTGAATGGTGGTGGTGGGAGGGCTTGGGGGTGGCCGGAGATGGTGGAACGGGCGGTGGTGAGCGATGGCCGAGAGCTTCTCCGGCGTGCGATTGCGGTGGCGTCGGGGCGAGAGGGAGAGGGGTTTAGGGGGGCTTTCGGTCGAGGTCAGGGGTATAGGCGGGATAGCTTGGGGCAAGGGGCGACGTTTGGAATGAAATAGTCGAGGGCGGCGACGTAGTCCGACGACGGGAAGGAAAGAGGACGCGGGGGAGGAAGGCGAGCGTCGGGAAGGTACAGGCGGACGGCAGGCCCCACGTGCCAGAGAGAGAGAGAGAGAGAGAGAGAGGTGGGATCCGGGTGGGTGCAGATCTGGGCCGGATCACCGCGGGGGGGCGAGAAGTTTCTCTTCTTAAAACATTTTCCTATTTTAAATTTTCTGGCAGATAAGAAAAAGAAAATAGAGATGTTACAGCGTCGAGCGATGCAGTGTGGTTTGTGCATTTCTCTCATACGCGCGTGTGTGCGAGACGTTCGCTAACTAAAACCGAGCGAGGCGTTCGCTAACTAAAACCGAGCGAGGCGTTCGCTTACTGAACCTGAGTGATCGCACTAGCTAACACGAGCGATCGATCTCACTACATACTAAAGCCGATCGATCGATCCCTTCGCTGCTAACTGAACCCGAGCGATTCCTTCGCTGCTAACTAAACCCGACTGATTCCTTCGCTGCTGCTGCTAACTGAATCCGAGGGATTGATCGCTGCTGCTACTAACTGAATCCAAGCGTCTGTTGTTGCTTACTGAAGCTGATCGATCCCCCGTATGAGACATAGCCTGCCGGCGTTGGCTTGCCAATCGATGAACAATGCCCATTGCTGCCGCACGCGCGATACGTAGAACGAGTCAAGAAGTGGTGAGTCGAACTGGTTGGTTGGCCGTGAATGAACAATTCTCAGTGGGGATTGGATGAACGGTTGGGGATGGATGAACAAGACCCTGTGGAAGCTGAATGAACAGTAGTTGGTGGAGGCCGGAGGAAGCTGAATGAACAATTCTCAGTAGGAAGTCGACAGTGATGACAGTAATTGATGGAGTCCCGTTTTGCGGTACGCCACACCTCTTCCGATGAAAAATACCCTGTTTTGACCGTAGACGGTTGACGAGAAGTCCGTTTTCTCTGTTTTTCGGTACGCCACACTCTTCCTTATAAACATGACACCGTTTCTATCATAGGCGGTTGGCGAGAGTCCGTTTTTTTCATTTTGCGGTACGCCGAAAGATGCAGCTAGTAGGAATCAAAGTCGCATAATCTCCAGCTCAGCCAGAGGCTCATAGAAAAAGGTCGACGTAGATGCACCTGACAATAAAGAGCCAGAGGCAATCAGCAGGGCGTAATCACCTCCTCAGTGAAGTACACAGCTGAGTAGTTGACGCAGTAGCACAAGAGAGGAGCGGCCACCACCACGTGTGGTCGCTAGATGTGGTGGCAACATTTGAGACTGTCGGAGAGCGCGATTGGTCGGAGAGCGCCGAACGCGTGGAGATGCCTGGCACAGTGCGTGTACCGGTGGTATGCGCCATGAGCCTACCTTTCGCATAGCAATATATAGCTCATTACATTATATCATATATAACCGGTGAAGCGATATCAAATTCGCATGCATTCTACAATGAGTATATCACAACCGATACACCATATGACGGTATCGTTCTTATTACATAGAACCAACTATCCCATCCCTATCTCAGAAAGCTACTACACTAGTATATATCAGTCACTCTGTTGGTGTTGGATAGGAGCAGAAGGAGGAGGAAGGCAGACATCACACTCGCATAATCCATCATAGTTGCAACTAGCACTCCAATTGCATTGAGGGCACGCGTGCCCTTCCCCATTCACATGCTCGCGGCAGATGTGCAGGCAACCTACCTGATCACACGGTAGCGGCGTCTTGTGAAGTGACCCTGTACAGACGTCCGCCTTCACTGCAACCTCTGCAGAAGAAGAGAAAAAACCCCAATATACCATGAATAATGTAAAGCGTATGATTTCTTGTCGAGTCGATGAAGCGATGCTGCATCATCGTAAGAGGAATACCTGATGCCAGCACGAGGAAGGCGACCGCCAGGAGCAGCGTGTGTGCAGTCTTCATCTTCAGCAAGATGCACTGTGTTGGTAGGAGGAAGACTTGGTTTGTGTGGCTTGATCTGAGTTGCGAGGAACAGAAGAGATAGCAAAAGCCTTTTTATAGTGATACTGAAATGACAAACCAGGAACCGTTTCAATGCTGAATTAATAGCAATTAAGGACCTTAATTTGTGGACACTAATGCATTCTAAAGAACGTCAATTGATAGGGTCCACCGGGCACGCACTATTAATTGACTGTCCGTAGATGCCTCGTACTATCAAAAAAAGTACCCTTCTTCTAGTCCCGAGCTCGAGAGTTCGGGATGATGAACAGTAAATTCCGAAAAATTTGAAAGAAAAATAAAAAAATTCTGATTTTTTTGTTGTTGTGAACTTTCAAAAAATTTCTCAGTGCATGCAGCCCGAAAAAACATTTGTGGAAGGTATGGCAAAAAAAATCAATACTCCAAAATGCTTTCAAAAATAGCATTTTTGGAGGATCAATTTTGCTTTTTTACCACAACTTTTAAGAATATTATTTTATGATAAATTTTTGCAAGCACAAAAAACATTTGTCAAAATCTGCACCCAAAAAAATCAGTTTTTTTTAATTTTGTTTACCATTTTTTCAATTTTACTGTTCATCAGGGTGCATTTGAGCTCGGTATAGATACTTCGCGTCCCTCGTATCAATTGCATTTTCTTCGTCTACTACTTTTTTGGCCCAAGACTTGCCAGATGTTCTATCCAGTCCAATAAAATTATGACAAGATGACCGCTGCATGATAATGGAAATACCAGCCCAGAAAACGTTTAGACAAAGAATATATCATTGTGAAATCAACAGTGCATATGAACTCCGCTTTGGTACAGCCCCTAGAAAAGTTCACATATTTCGGTGCAGATTAAAGGTGAAGATTATCCCTTCAATAAAAAATATTTTTTAGTTTGTATTAAAATCAATTTATTCAATACATTTGATCTGCAGGCTAATATGGTGATAGCTTTTTAAGTCACTTTAAGATTCGTGTAAAATTTTAAGGGATGGTGTACCGAAGCGAAACTCATACGTAATTCTTTTACATTTTTTTTTACAGAATTGACCTTTACTGCAGCACCCCGCAGCGCACTTCATCATTCAAAGCCGTTTGGCTGGAAACACGAGATGCAGCTGTATATCTTCTTGGTTACCTTGGCTTACATGTTTTGCACATACTGATAGAATGCACACCACAATGTCTCGCTGCAAAAGAAGATATGCCCTAGTACAGCCCAAATCAAAAAATGAACTCGGTAGCCACAAAGCAATACAACCACAATGCCTCTCTATCTTTAGCCTGACTCACTTCATTCCACATAGGTGTCGACGAGTTTACACACTCTTCCAACGGGGATCCACAAAGCCAAGGATTATTGCTGTATATTGACGGGTCATCCAGCGCGTGCAGTTATCTGCCTGTAGGTATGTTCCCTAATAGACCATTGCTCGAGAGGTTCAGAGCGCTCATGGTCTTCAAAGCTGCAAAGCTTGACGGAATTTTCCCATAGTTGGTTCTCAGAAAGGTCCGAGGAATTCCTACTTGCATTGATACTGTTTTTCCGCAATCAGTGTCGGCGACTTGGCAAAGGCATTATGCATGGCCTTGATCTGCTTCAAAAAAGAATTATTTGGAGGGTGGTTGATGGATAGGTATAAATATTTTTGAGAGATGACTGGATTTTCAGGAACTCTGGCCTAAATATTATGGCTAAAAGAATACAACAAGGCTCAACGGGGTGTCTAATTTATTCATGACTAGGTCGAGGAGTTGGGATGAAAATTTGATTACTCATCATTTCCATTCCATGACGCAGAGAATATTTTAAATTTTTGTATTCTGGCTTCGGGAGTTGGAGACTTTCTTGAGTGGCACTATGAGAAGAATGGTTTATTCTTAGTTAAAAGTGCGTACAATCTTGCTTTGAGTCTCAAGGATCGGAAGGATTGTCTGGGGCAATCTGGAGATGCCGTGAATGGGGAAAGGAGAATGTGGGCTATTATTTGGAAAGCCAAGTTAGAAATTTTGTGTGGCGTGCCGCGTCAAATAGTCCTACAGCCCATGTTAATAGAGTTGCGGAACATCAAGCTATTTCAAGTACATGCTCTATGTGTGGTGTGGAAGAAGATAATACCTTTAATGCTCTCGTTAGGGTCCTAAGACTTGGGCTTTGCATATGACTTTCAAGGATGCATGGAATATTCACGCGGCAGGGGGTGGGGGTGGGGGGGGGGGGGGTGATTTCTAAAGGTTTTTGGGGCCGAACTAGTTGCTTATCTTGCTAGGTCGGCTTAGCTCACTGCTTCGTGAGCAAATTATATTTCTGTTCGGCGAGCTTGCCATATGAGAAAAGATTTTGGAAAGGGAAAGGTGGATAGTATTAATGCCACAAGTGTGGGGGTGGTCGCCGGGAATTCCTCGCGTGAAGTTATCATTTCATCACGGGAGTTTATCGAGCGTAGTACCAATGTGGATGAAGCAGAATTTCGGGTGTGCCTCGCAGGCCTCTATATGGATACATCCCTTAACGATCATATTATTTTAGAAACTGATAGCGCTTTTGTGGTGTCTGTTATTGCAAGTGAGAACCTCGACAGGTCATACCTCATTGATCTGAAAAGGGAAGTGATGAATATCTCCAAGGTGCTACCTAGCTTACACATTTCTAAGGTTATCCGTCAAGCCAATGTAGTGGCGCATCGGCTAGCAAAGTTAAGTTACGATAATATATCAATTGGATCCTTGTTAATAATTTTTCGGCCTGCATGGCGTACGCTGTAAGAGATGATTGTAATAACATTTTTAACTAATTTTTATATAGGAGTGTTTTTTAAATGTCGAAGGATTCCAGCAGTATTGCCCATGTCTTCCGGAATACAAGTATACAACCAGATAGTTGATTTCCTGATAAGTTTAGGTATGTAAGTCCAAGAATGGTCACTAGCTCTTTTGTGATTTCTTGTGAAAGAGAGTTACACATATTCTTCCAAACTAAATGAATTTGCACTTGATAAAATATATTGGTCAACGTATAAGAAGTCAGTACTTTTATTTTCTTGTGCTATGCTAGTAAAATTAATAAAATCATCTGAAACGGTTCGATGAGCTTGTTCTTTGACAAGTCCAGTACCTGGAGTTAGCGAAATTGTAATATTTGGTGGGGTATGATACCAACAAACATGTTTGATGACAATTGAAGAAAGTTGAGTTCATGCATGCTCATGCTTAACCAAGAAGAATTTTCATGGAGATTATTGCCTTCAAGATCTAGAACCATAAGATTTTTGCATTTCTTAAGATCCAGAGGGAAGGCTTCTCTGAATTGGATATTGGCTAGGAGTAAATATTTAAGATTATCTTGAGATGTCCTTGAAAATGGAACTACACCACAGAAAGAGTTGCTGGATAGATCCATGAATTGTAGACTTGACAAGTCCGAGAAACACATGGAGAGACCTCCATGTAAGTCATTGTTTGATAGGTGTACGAGGTTTAAATTAGATCATTTAGAGCATCTCTAACCGATCCCCAATAAGACGTTAGACGTTAGAGGAGGATAAATCTGTATTTTCACCTCTATCCGGCAACTAACTGAACCCCTAAAACTTTTTGTGGATGATATTTTTTACTACATGGTGGCCGTGACCCTTAAAGATACTCGGCTGCCTACTCGTGGAATAAGAAATTCCACCCATCAACTCTCCTCTCTTCCATTCCGCCGCCGCCAAAGCCCCGCCGACATGCCCTCGCCCCACCCCATCCACTCCGGTGCCTCCATGCTGCAGATAATGGTCCGATCAGCTGCTCCCTGCCGCCCATTCCCAGCACGGGTCCACATCTCCACACGTAGTCCCGCGCACGTGGCCGTGTCGCCTTTTCCTCCTTCCATGCCGGCTTCCCCGACCTCCCTCGATCTGTCGCCGCATAGGAACTAGCTCGACTGTTGGGGATCGTTGCAGAAATTAAATTTTTTCTACGCATCACCAAGATCAATCAATGGAGTTTACTAGCAACGAGAGGGCAGTGCATCTTCATACCTTTGAAGATCACGATACAGAAGCGTTGCAAGAATGCGGTCGGTGGAGTCTACACAAAGCGATTCAGATCGCGGCCGATTCCGATCTAAGCACCGAACAATGGTGCGTTCGCGTTCAACACACGTGTAGCCCGGTGACGTCTCCCGAGCCTTGATCCAGCAAGGAGAGAGGGAGAGGTTGGGGAAGACTCCGTCCAGCAGCAACACGACGGCGTGGTGGTGGTGGAGGAGCGTGGCACTCCAGCAGGGCTTCGCCAAGCACTACGAGAGACGAGGAGGGAGAGGGGTAGGGCTGCGCCAGGAGAAGGGGTACGGTTGCCCTCCCACCCCCCCACTATTTATAGGGGGGAGGGGAGAGGGGGGTGGCGCACCAGCCCACTAAGGGGCTGGTTCCCACCCAACTACAGCCCATTAGGTCCTTCGAGGCAGGTGGACCCTCCTGGTGGACCCCCGGAACCGCTTCGGTGGTCCCGGTACAATACCGATAAACCCCGAAACCTTTCCGGTGACTGAAACTGGACTTCCCATATATAAATATTTACCTACGGATCATTCCGGAACTCCTCGTGACGTCCGGGACCTCATCCGGGACTTCGAACAACATTGTGTAACCACGTACAAACTTTCTCTATAAACCTAGCGTCATCGAACCTTAAGTGTGTAGACCCTACGGGTTCGGGAATCATGCAGACATGACCGAGACATCTCTCCAGCCAATAACCAACAGCGGGATCTGGATACCCATGTTGGCTCCCACATGTTCCACGATGATCTCATCAGATGAACCACGATGTCAAGGATTCAATCAATCCCGTATACGATTCCCTTTGTCTACCGGTATAGTACTTGCCCGAGATTCGATCATCGGTATACCGATACCTTGTTCAATCTCGTTACGGCAAGTCTCTTTACTCGTTCTGTAACACATCATCCCGTGAACAACCCCTTAGTCACATTGAGCTCATTACGATGATGTCTTACCGAATGGGCCCAGAGATACCTCTCCGTCATACAGAGTGACAAATCCCAGTCTCGATTCGTGCCAACCCAACAGATACTTTCGGAGATACCCGTAGTGCACCTTTATAGCCACCCAGTTACGTTGTGACGTTTGGCACACCCAAAGCATTCCTACGGTATCCGAGAGTTGCACAATCTCATGGTCTAAGGAAAAGATACTTGACATTAGAAAAGCTTTAGCATACGAACTACACGATCTTGTGCTTGGCTTAGGATTGGGTCTTGTCCATCACATCATTCTCCTAATGATGTGATCCCGTTATCAACGACATCCAATGTCCATGGTCAGGAAACCGTAACCATCTATTGATCAACGAGCTAGTCAACTAGAGGCTCACTAGGGACATGTTGTGGTCTATGTATTCACACATGTATTACGATTTTCGGATAACACAATTATAGCATGAACAATAGACAATTATCATGAACAAGGAAATATAATACTAACCATTTTATTATTGCCTCTAGGGCATATTTCCAACAGTCTCCCACTTGCACTAGAGTCAATATTCTACTTACATTGTGATGAATCGAACACCCATAGAGTTTTGGTGTTGATCATTTTTTGCTCGTGGAAGAGGTTTAGTCAACGGATCTGTGACATTCAGGTCCGTATGCACTTTACAAATCTCTATGTCTTCATCTTGAACATTTTCACGAATGGAGTTGAAGCGCCGCTTGATATGCCTGGTCTTCTTGTGAAACCTGGGCTCCTTGGCAAGGGCAATGGCTCCAGTGCTGTCACAGAAGAGAGTCATCGGGCCTGACGCATTGGGAATAACTCCTAGGTCGGTAATGAACTCCTTCATCCAGATTGCTTCATGTGCTGCCCCCGAGGTTGCCATGTACTCCGCTTCACATGTAGATCCCGCCACGACGCTTTGCTTGCAACTGCACCAGCTGACTGCCCCACCATTCAAAATAAACGTATCCGGTTTGTGACATGGAGTCATCCAGATCTGTGTCGAAGCTAGCATTGACGTAATCCTTTACGACGAGCTTTTTTCACCTCCATAAATGAGAAACATATCCTTAGTCCTTTTCAGGTACTTCGGGATATTCTTGACCACTGTCCAGTGTTCCATGCCGGGATTACTTTGATACCTTCCTACCAAACTTACGGCAAGGTTTACATTAGGTCTGGTACACATCATGGCATACATAATAGACCCTATGGCCGAGGCATAGGGGATGACACTCATCTTTTCTCTATCTTCTGCCGTGGTCAGGCATTGAGCCGTGCTCAATCTCACACCTTGCAATACAGGCAAGAACCCCATCTTGGACTGATCCATATTGAACTTCTTCAATATCTTGTCAAGGTACATGCTTTGTGAAAGACCAATGAGGCGTCTCGATCTATCTCTATAGATCTTGATGCCTAATATATAAGCAGCTTCTCCAAGGTCCTTCATTGAAAAACACTTATTCAAGTAGGCCTTTATGCTTTCCAAGAATTCTATATCATTTCCCATCAATAGTATGTCATCCACATATAATATGAGAAATGCTACAGAGCTCCCACTCACTTTCTTGTAAACACATGCTTCTCCATAAGTCTGCGTAAACCCAAACGCTTTGATCATCTCATCAAATTGAATGTTCCAACTCCGAGATGCTTGCACCAGCCCATAGATTGAGCATTGGAGCTTGCTTACCTTGTCAGTATTCTTAGGATCGACAAAACCTTCTGGCTGCATCATATACAGTTCTTCCTTAAGGAAACCATTAAGGAATGCCGTTTTGACGTCCATTTGCCATATCTCATAATCATAGAATGCTGCAATTGCTAACATGATTCGGACGGACTTCAGCTTCGCTACGGGTGAGAAAGTTTCATCGTAGTCAACCCCTTGAACTTGTCGATAACCCTTAGCGACAAGCCGAGCCTTATAGATGGTCACATTACCATCCATGTCTGTCTTCTTCTTAAAGATCCATTTATTTTCTATGGCTCGCCGATCATCGGGCAAGTCCGTCAAAGCCCATACTTCGTTTTCATACATGCATCCTATCCAGAATCTGGTCCCGCCATCGCTTCTTCATAGTTCGAAGGTTCACCGTTGTCTAACAACATGATTTCTAGGACAAGGTTGCCGTACCACTCTGGAGCGGAACGTGTCCTTGTGGACCTACGAAGTTCAGTAGCAACTTGATCCGAAGTCCCTTGATCATCATCATTAACTCCCTCTCTAGTCGGTGCAGGCACCACAGAAACATTTTCTTGAGCTGCGCTACTTTCCGGTTCAAGAGGCAGTACTTCATCAAGTTCTACTTTCCTCCCACTTACTTCTTTCGAGAGAAACTCTTTCTCCAGAAAGGATCCATTATTGGCAGCAAAGATCTTGCCTTCGGATCTGAGGTAGAAGGTATACCCAATAGTTTCCTTAGGATATCCTATGAAGACACATTTTTCCGACTTGGGTTTGAGCTTTTCAGGTCGAAGTTTCTTGACATAAGCATCGCATCCCCAAAATTTAGAAACGACAACTTAGGTTTCTTCCCAAACCATAATTTATACGGTGTCGTCTCAACGGATTTTGACGGAGCCCTATTTAAAGTGAATGCGGCAGTCTCTAAAGCATATCCCCAAAATGATAGCAGTAGGTCGGTAAGAGACATCATAGATTGCACCATGTTTAATAGAGTGCGATTACGACGTTCGGACACACCATTACGCTGAGGTGTTCCAGGCGGCGTGAGTTGTGAAACAATTCCACATTTCCTTAAGTGCGTGCCAAATTCATGACTCAAATATTCTCCCCCATGATCTGATCGCAAGAACTTTATTTTCCTGTCACGTTGATTCTCTACCTCATTCTGAAATTCCTTGAACTTTTCAAAGGTCTAAGACTTGTGTTTCATTAGGTAGACATACCCATATCTACTCAAGTCATCTGTGAGGGTGAGAACATAACGATAGCCACCGCGAGCCTCGACGCTCATTGGACCGCACACATCAGTATGTATGATTTCCAATAAGTTGGTTGCCCGCTCCATTGTTCCAGAGAATGGAGTCTTGGTCATTTTGCCCATGAGGCATGGTTCGCATGTGTCAAATGATTCATAATCAAGAGACTCCAAAAGTCCATATGCATGGAGTTTCTTCATGCGCTTGACACCAATGTGACCAAGGCGGCAGTGCCACAAGTATGTGGGACTATCATTATCAACCTTACACTTCTTGGCATTCACACTATGAACATGTGTAACATCATGTTCGAGATTAAACAAGAATAAACCATTGACCAGCGGGGCATGACCATAAAACATATCTCTCAAATAAATGGAACAACCATTATTCTCGGATTTAAATGAGTAGCCATCTCGCATTAAACGAGATCCAGATCAATGTTCATGCTCAAAGCTGGTACTAAATAACAATTATTGAGGTTTAAAACTAATCCCGTAAGTAAATGTAGAGGCAGCGTGCCGACGGCGATCACATCGACCTAGGAACCATTCCCGACGTGCATCGTCACCTCGTCCTTCGCCAGTCTCCGCTTATTCCGCAGCTCCTATTTTGAGTTACAAATATGAGCAACCACACCGGTATCAAATACCCAGGAGCTACTACGAGCGCTGGTTAGGTACACATCAATAACATGTATATCACATATACCTTTGGTATTGCCGGCCTTCTTATCCGCTAAGTACTTGGGGCAGTTCCGCTTCCAGTGACCGTTTCCCTTGCAATAACAGCACTCAGTCTCTGGCTTGGGTCCATGCTTTGGCTTCTTCCCGGGAACTAGCTTACCGAGCACGGCAACTCCCTTGCCATCCTTCTTGAAGTTCTTCTTACCCTTGCCTTTCTTGAACTTAGTGGTTTTATTCATCATCAACACTTGATGTTCCTTTTTGATCTCCACCTCCGCTGATTTCAGCATTGAATATACCTCAGGAATGGTCTTTTCCATCCCCTGCATATTGAAGTTCATCACAAAGCTCTTGTAGCTAGGTGGGAGCGACTGAAGGATTATGTCAATGACCGCATCATCCGGGAGATTAACTCCCAGCTGAGATAAGCGGTTGTACAACCCAGACATTTTGAGTATATGCTCGCTGACAAAACTATTCTCCTCCATCTTACAACTGTAGAACTTGTCAGAGACTTCATATCTCTCTACCCGGGCATGAGCTTGGAAAACCATTTTCAGCTATTGGAACATCTCATATGCTCCATGCTGCTCAAAACGGTTTTGGAGCCCCTGTTCTAAGCTGTAAAGCATGCCGCACTGAACTAGGGAGTAATCATCACTACGCGACTGCCAAGCATTCATAATGTCTTGAGTTGCTGGGAAAACAGGTGCATCACCTAGCGGTGCTTCAAGGACATATGCTTTCTTAGCAGCTATGGGGATAATCCTCAGGTTACGGACCCAGTCCGTGTAGTTGCTACCATCGTCTTTCAGCTTGGTTTTCTCTAGGAACGCGTTGAAGTTGAGGGAAACATTAGCGTGGGCCATTTGATCTACAAGACACATTGCAAAGTTTTAGATTATGTTCATGATAATTAAGTTCATCTAATCAAATTATTTAATGAACTCCCACTCAGATAGACATCCCTCTAGTCATCTAAGTGATACATGATCCGAGTCAACTAGGTCGTGTCCGATCATCACGTGAGATAGACTAGTCATCGTTGGTGAACATCTTCATGTTGATCGTATCTTCTATATGACTCATGTTCGACCTTTCGGTCTTCCGTGTTTCGAGGCCATGTCTGTACATGCTAGGCTCGTCAAGTCAACCTAAGTGTATTGCGTGTGTAAATCTGGCTTACACCCGTTGTATGCGAACGTTAGAACCTATCACACCCGATCATCATGTGGTGCTTAAGAACAACGGACCTTAGCAACGGTGCACAGTTAGGGGAAACACTTTCTTGAAATTATTGTGAGGGATCATCTTATTTATGCTACCGTCGTTCTAAGCAAATAAGATGTAAAACATGATAAACATCACATGCAATCAAATAGTGACATGATATGGCCAATATCATTTTTCTCCTTTTGATCTCCATCTTCGGGGCGCCATGATCATCATCGTCACTGGCATGACACCATGATCTTAATCATCATGGTCTCCATCATTGTGTCTTCATGAAGTTGTCTCGCCAACTATTACTTCTACTACTATAGCTAACGGTTAGCAATAAAGTAAAGTAATTACATGACGTTTTCATTGACACGCATGTCATACAATAAATTAAGACAACTCCTATGGCTCCTGCCAGTTGTCATACTCATCGACATGCAAGTCGTGATTCCTATTACAAGAACATGATCAATCTCATACATCACATATATCATTCATCACATTCTTTTCGCCATATCACATCACACGGCATATGCTGCAAGAACAAGTTAGACGTCCCCTAATTGTTGTTGCAAATTTTTACGTGGCTGCTATAGGTTTCTAGCAAGAACGTTTCTTACCTACGCCAAAACCACAATGTGATATGCCAATTTCTATTTACCCTTCATAAGGACCCTCTTCATCGAATCCGATCCGACTAAAGTCGGAGAGACACACACCCGCTAGCCACCTTATGCAACTCGTGCATGTCAGTCGGTGGAACCTGTCTCACGTAAGCGCACGTGTAAAGTAGGCCCGGGCCGCTTCATCCCACGATGCCACCGAATCAAGATAAGACTAGTAACGAAAAGTAAATTGGCAAAGTCGACGCCCACAACAATTTGTGTTCTACTCGTGCATAGAAACTATGCATAGACCTAGCTCATGATGCCACTGTTGGGGATCGTTGTAGATATTAAAATTTTTCTATGCATCACCAAGATCAATCTATGGAGTTTACTAGCAACGAGAGGGGAGTGCATCTTCATACCTTTGAAGATTGTGATGCGGAAGCGTTGCAAGAACGCGGTCGGTGGAGCCGTACACGAAGCGATTCAGATCGCGGTCGATTCCGATCTAAGCACCGAACAACGATGCCTCCACGTTCAACATACGTGCAGCCCGGTGACGTCTCCCGCGCCTTGATCCAGCAAGGAGAGAGGGAGAGGTTGGGGAAGACTCCGTCCAGCAGCATCACAACGGCGTGGTGGTGGTGGTGGAGGAGCGTGGCACTCCAGCAGGGCTTCGCCAAGCACTGCGAGAGACGAGGAGGGAGAGGGGTAGGGCTGCGCCAAGAGAAGGGGTACGGTTGCCCTCCCACCCCTACTATTTATAGGGGGAAGGGGAGAGGGGGCCGGCCCCCTAGATCCATCTAGAGGGGGGGGGCAGCCCCTCGGGGGGGGGGGGCTTAGGATTTCCAACTAGGGGAGGGGGGCCCGCCCCGGGGCGGGGGGCAACGACCACCTAGGGTTTCCAACCCTAGGTGCCTTGGGCCCTTGGGGGCGCACTAGCCCACTAAGGGGCTGGTTCCCACCCAACTACATCCCATTAGGTCCTTCGGGGCAGGTGGACCCTCCCGGTGGACCCCCGGAACCCCTTCGGTGGTCCCGGTACAATACCGATAAACCCCGAAACCTTTCCGGTGACTGAAAATGGACTTCCCATATATAAATCTTTACCTCTGGACCATTCCGGAACTCCTTGTGACGTCCGGGATCTCATCCGGGACTCCGAACAACATTCGGTAACCACGTACAAACTTTCCCTATAACCCTAGCGTCATCGAACCTTAAGTGTGTAGACCCTACGGGTTCGGGAATCATGCAGACATGACCGAGACATCTCTCCAGCCAATAACCAACAACGGGATCTGGATACCCATGTTGGCTCCCACATGTTCCACGATGATCTCATCGGATGAACCATGATGTCAAGGATTCAATCAATCCCGTATACGTTTCCCTTTGTCTACCGGTATAGTACTTGCCCGAGATTCGATCGTCGGTATACCAATACCTTGTTCAATCTCGTTACGGCAAGTCTCTTTACTCGTTTCGTAACACATCATCCCGTGACCAAGCCCTTAGTCACATTGAACCCAGAGATACCTCTCCGTCATACGGAGTGACAAATCCCAGTCTCGATTCGTGCCAACCCAACAGATACTTTCGGAGATACCCGTAGTGCACCTTTATAGCCACCCAGTTACGTTGTGACGTTTGGCACACCCAAAGCATTCCTACGGTATCCGGGAGTTGCACAGTCTCATGGTCTAAGGAAAAGATACTTGACATTAGAAAAGTTTTAGCATACGAACTACACGATCTTGTACTAGGCTTAGGATTGGGTCTTGTCCATCACATCATTCTCCTAATGATGTGATCCCGTTATTAACGACACCCAATGTCCATGGTCAGAAAATCGTAACCATCTATTGATCAACGAGCTAGTCAACTAGAGGCTCACTAGGGACATGTTGTGTTCTATATATTCACACATGTATGGCGATTTCCGGATAACACAATTATAGCATGAATAATAGACAATTATCATGAACAAGGAAATATAAAAATAACCATTTTATTATTGCCTCCTGCAGCATTGGTAGGGGGCGTGGGTCGCGGAAATCATCGACTGTGAGGCACATGAAAAGGCTTGGATCAGATATTTTCACCCGGTGGTGCAGGCGGCGCGGGAATACGACATAATGTCGGTCCGCCTCCATGTTGTCAACGCCCGACGCAAGTGCACCGACGGCTTGCCACAATTGGCGCCTGTTGACACCTGTGAGGCCACCGCACGAGAGATACGGTAAGATCAGGTGGCCCACGAGCGCGTCGAGGCCGAGCAAGCTGGCGAAGGCGTACATGGACGAGCTCCGCCGCCTGTACTTGAAGCCCGTCGAGGCGGAGCACCGGCTGTACGAGCAGTACATGGCCGGGGCGATGGAGGTCATCGACCTTTGCTCCAGCGACTTCGACAGCGACAACGGTGGCAATGCAACAGGCCGGGGCGGTGTCGGCGACGAGGGCAATGGTGGTGGCGCCCGAGAAGATGCGCCACCTGCAGAAACAGACTGGTTGGAGAATTCTTTAGTTTTTATGCAATCTAGTTTAAATTCGTTTAGGTTATGTAAAATATTTATTTCGAATCAATTTTGATGTTGTAGTTTGGATCAAATTTCCATTGAATTTGTGTTGGAACTTTTAAGCAGTTAATTATAGAGGATTGGATTGTTGCAAAAGAAAAACTATAGGATTGCGTAGAAACCATACTTTTTTAAGGAGCAAATATGCTCCTCGGCCGTATTCTTCAAATTATAGGAGATCAGTTAGAGATGCTCTTCCAAGGAAAATTCTCACTCTGTATAGCTGGTTTGACTGAAATCCATGGTCCTGGATGCTTGCTAAAACAGTCGCTTAACTATGCAACAATCTCATTTGCTGTGAAGTGAACAGAACGAAGGGTTGTGCAGTTTTGAAATGTCTGACGGTTAATATCCGTAAATCCATTGTACCGTGGTCAACGCTCCTCCTACGGAAATGGATGACGGGAACAACCCAGAGAAGTTGTTGCTTGCAATGCTGACTCTATCAAGAACGCTGCGATTCCCAAGCTCGGGAAAGATGTGACCTACCGGCTGATTTTTCAACCCCTGCCGTTATGTTTCCAGTCTCCATTGGGAGCCCGGCGACAGCAAGCGGAGCTTCGTGAGCATCCCAATTGTTAGTTGGCTTGAGCCTGAGATTCTCCAAACTCGTCAAGTTAGTAATCTCTTGAGGTAGTGTGCCACTAAGAGCATCTGTAACATATGTGCGGTTGCGTGGCGCGTTAAAAAACTTTTACAGCATCGAAATAGTGTTTTCGTGAACGGGAGGGGTTGGTTGATTTTTCAGGCGCTGTAAATTTTAGCGTGCCGCTGTAGCACTTCACCAGGTGCGGTAAAATACAGCACGCGCGACTAGCCAGTGCTTGGAAAAATAAATAAAACAACACATAGTTCAAATTCATAGCATATATAAAAACATCACATAATTTAAGTCCCACACCACAAGCTAGTTCATATGATGCAAATAAAACTAGATAAAACGATACTTCTAGATAAACGATGCAAATAAACTAGATAAAAACTACTACTCCTCATCCTCCTCGGTGGTGTAGTCCGACGACATAAACGCGTCGGTCCACCGAGGATCGTCTTCGTCCTAGGTTGACGAGTTCTAGGCGCAGAGATGGGCGGAGCGACTCGCGCGTCAGGCGGACAAGCGTGGTGGCCTGCTGGTTTGTTGGTTTAAGGGACGCGTTCCTAGGGTTATTCTTGCTCTAAGATGATGTTCTGCTAGATACCGGCCCTTTTAGATCTTGCCATTGATGAGTTCCGGAATGCTCTGCTGGAAATCTTCATTGGGTGCTTGACGTGTGTAGATTGTAGGATCGGATGGGATTCGGTCGTGTGTGCCCCTATTTCAGCTTGAGTGGCTTCAGGAGGGTGTGGCGTGAAGCTTCGTTGTCTGTTGACATTAGGGGCATGTCCGTATTTTGATTTCTACGATAAAGAGAATGGCGAAGAACATCATGGTGGCTGAGGTCTAAGGCCTAGTAATGGTGGATCAAGTCTCGAGGCGACGATGACTTCGCTTGATGATTTGTGACTCGTAGCAGTGGCATCGGCAAGCGGGGGTGGCAGCACGAACAAAGTTCTTTGCTTTCAGGGTGAAAACCCAACGTCTGGCCTTAGTTGGTTGTGCCTGACAGTTTCCTTGTTGAAGGCATTGTTTTGAGAGTGTAGATTTTTTTCGGGTGACAATCTAAGATCTATGATCGGGCGATGACGACACTTGTATATTGTTTCTTCTTGGAGGTGTCACTTATGAAGAATTTGGTCTTTGAGTGTTGTTTTGATGGTGATTCGTGATCACTGTAGCAGGTTCGATCTTTCTTTATTTGCCTTTTTCTTCTAATTTTCGTTTGGCCATGTGCATTCGTCATGTCTTTACAATATTTTGTTGTTGCAGAGGCTGGGTGCAATTGATATCTCCATGATATTAATACATTTTCTTTGTCATTAGTAGAAAATAGGGATTTGGTTGGGGCCTGGCCAGCCCATTAGTCCCGGTTCAATCACGAACCGGGACCCATGGGGGCATACATCCCGGTTCGTCAGCCCAAGGGGCCGGCCGGGGCCTCGTGGTCATTGGTCCCGGTTCGTCTGGACCCATTTGTCCCGGTTCCTGGCACGAACCGGGACCAATGGGCCTCGCTCCTGGCCCACATACATTGGTCCCGGTTCGTGGCTCGAATCGGGACAGTAGGGGGAGCTTTAGTCCTGATTCCAGCCACGAACCGGGACAAATCAGTAGCCTATATATACCACATCGCCGCAGCAGAGCACTCCACAGTGCTCTATTTTTTCTGGCCGGCGAGGGGAGGGCATTTGGGTACTCTAGCTCACCTCCTATGCACATGAGGTGTTCGATGAAATGTCCGAGCCACACTAGTTAAGCTTTCTTCTCTCGAAGCTCGACCTCCAAACTCCATTTTCCCCAAGATTTGCATAGGTTTAGCGGTCCGTCCCGTCCCGTCCCCGTCTTCACCGCCGTCGATCGCCCGCGCCAATCTCGTCGCGGGCACCACCATAGTGAGCCTCTTGTTCTTATCTTCTTTTTGAAAGAAAAGAATTCATACTTTAGATAGATACTTGTCTATTTTTTTACTTTTATTATTGCTTGTTATTATATAGTGCAATGGTTTTGGTATCCGCCCTTGTCGGCCCTGATCCTGTCTATGATTCGAATGTGGTATATATTATATTTTTATAACTATTTGGTTCATTTATTGTTTATGAAAATTATGCCGACCAATGTGACATAGATTTTATTTATGTAGCAGGTAGTTGAACCGGAAATTCCAACCAACCCTATTGTCGAGAGGTTAAATTTAGTTGAAGAAGAAAAGAATTACTTGAAGGAAAAAAATTGAGGAGGAGAAGATGATATTGGAGTTGCATGTTACAGATATCGTCCATGATCACAAGATCAAGATGGATGCAATGCGGTTGAATATTAGAAAGATTAGAAAATATGTCATTCATACCGAGGCTTGGTATCATTATGCCGTTGAATCAATTGTTACCTTGGTTGTGATTATGATCGCATTTGTTGTTGCATTGAAAGGTTTTACATAGTTTCAATGTATGGTTTAACTAGATGCTCCGGAGAGCTATACATTGTTCGATGAGAACTATGTATGTACTTTGTTTTTAATGTGATGATGAATTTCTATTAATTTGGTCACTTCTTTTTTAATGTGATGAGAACTATGTATGTACTTTGTTTTTAATGTGAAATGATGATACCATGCCAACTTTCAACATTTTCAGAGTTCGTTTGAAATCCTTTTGAATTTTAGGGTCTTATAGCTCAAAAAAATTAGTAAATGCATGAAAAATAACAAACGAAGTCACAAAGGGTTGAAAATTTATGATGTGGCTTTGAATGGTGCATTTTGAACACACAAAAAGTCTGGAGTTCAAATAAGTTCAAAAAATGAAATCCCTTTGAAATAGATGAGTTTTCGTCCGAAACCCTGATACTTCGAAAGATATTGTCCGTTTTGTACACGAAGTGCATCTAGTTTTTGCCGTAACCCTCTCAACTTTTATGCACATGCTATGTGGGTGAAATTATGATACCATGCCAACTTTCAAACTTTTCAGAGTTTATTTGAAATGCTTCTGGATTTCAGGGTCATGTAGCGCATAAAAATCAGTAAATGCATGAAAAATAACAAATGAAGTTACAAAGGGTTGAAAATTAATGATGTGGCCTTGAATGGTGCATTTTGAACACACAAAAAGTCTGGAGTTCAAATAAGTTCAAAAAATGAAAGCTATATAAAATAACGAACCAATTTCAGGGTCATTTAGTGCAAAAAGAATAAACTAATAGCAAAAATAATGAACTTAAAATAATCAATTAAAATATTATGTTATGATCAACTAAAGCAAAACTATAATATTCTTCAATAGCAAAAAGAATCAACTAAAAAGTTTTTATAAAACTCTAATAGCAAAAGGAATCAACTAAAAAGCTTTTATAAACCTCTAGTATTTTTTAAACTAAAATTATATAAAATTTATGCAACTAAAATTATCAAAGTATTTTCTGTTCAAAACATTAATGGCAAAAAGAAATTTCATAAAGAAATTTGTTTGTTAAAAACTTTAATAGAAAACTAAAATAACAAAATCTGTTCTTGACTAAAACAAAGATTTAAAATAACCTAAAAATTACCAAATTTAATATAATGATAAACCACAATAATATTAAATAGCTGAAAAAGAATCACTCAGAAATCTATTTTTTCAGTAAAGTTATTCACAAACTAGTAATTCACACTAATTTAAAAGAATTCAAATTAAAAAATTAATGGCACTAACAGAAAGTCTATAATTTTTATGACCTAAGAGCAAAAGGAATGAAAGAAATAAAGCAAAAAACAGAAAAAAATAATGCAAAAAAAACAAAAAAAAACAAGAAAAAATGCCACCTACTGGGCCACCACGGCGTGAATACGACTAGAAACCCACCCACGGGCCAGGATTCAAGCCTGCAGAAGGCCCAGTGGGCCCATAGGCAGATACAATATGTTTAGGCCCATAAGCCTGCAGTTCAGAGGAGTTCAAAAGGGGAGGAAAAGCCGCGCTTATAAACCAGTGCGGAAGCCTCTCGGCTAGCGAGGTGGGAGTAAAGTTTTGGCCGCGACAGCAGCACCCCCTTTCGTCCCGGTTGGTGGCACCAACCGAGACCAATACCCACCTTTGGTCCCGGTTCGTGGCACCAACCGGGACTAAAGGTGGTATTAGTCCCAGTTGGTGCCACGAACCGGGACCAAAGGGCTGGCTATATAAACAACACTTTGCAAATTTTCAGCAGTTTCTCCCCGACGCCCGACGCCGCCCTCTACACCGATGCCCTGCTCCTCTTTGCCGTCGCCCGCGCCCGTCATCGCGCCGCCCCTGCCCCCGACGCCGCCCGCCGCCCATCGCTCCCGGCATCGCCGTCATCGTCGCCCGCGCCCGTCGTCGTCGTCGCCCGTGCCCTCGCCGTCGCCCGCCGTGTCGTCGTCGCCCGACGCCATCACCGCTCGCCGCCCCGGCCCTGCCCCGACGCGCGAGTCGCCTCGGCCCGCCCCCGTCCTCGTTGTTGCCCTGCCCCGCCCCCTTCGTCTCCGTCGCCCCTGCCCCGAGCGCGCACCCCCTGCCCCGTCGACGTAATCGCCATCGCCATCCTCGCCGCCGACCCCGCGCCCCCCCTCACCTTGGTCCGGCCGGTGCCCTCCCTGCCCTTGTTTTTTTCATATATATGATGATATATATGCTTGTTATCATAATTGTTTTTGTTCATATATATGATGATTTTTTATAGAATATGATATTTTTTGTTCATAGATGATCATATATATGATGTATGCATGGATGTGGATGAAATATGATGGTTTTTTGTTCATAGAATATGATGTTTTTTTATTCGTAGATTTTTTTGTTGATGAGAGAGGCGGGGACGTCGAGGAAGTTGTACTGTTTAGGGTTAGGGTCGTCGAGGAAGAAGGAAAATAAGGAAAAAGAAGAAAAGAGGAAGAAGGAAGAAGGAGAAGAAGAAGGAGAAGAAGAGGAGAAAAAAATAAGAAGAGGAAGTGGAAGAAAAAAAGGAGAAGAAGAGAAAATTTTCTATTTCTTCTTCTTCTTCTTCTTGTTTTTATCGGGAACGAGGGTGTCGAGGGTCGTCGAGGGGTCGAGGGTCGAGGATCGCCGAGGGGTCGAGAGATTGCCTAGTGTCAAAGTATTGAAGAAATCCATGCCTTCATCATCTACCGGAAGTTACCGGGGCATGTTGGTATGAAGTTTTGCAATGTTGTTTTGGAACGGAGTCCCGGATAGAATAATTCGTCTTTAGATATTCGGAAGGCTCTTGCTGAACTTTGTACCAAAATGCGAATTATCGTATCCGGGACTCCATTCCAGAACAACTTTGAAGAGGTTCGTACCATCATGCGCGTGTTACTTTCGCCTAATGATGAAGACATGGTTTTGTTGAATGCTTTGACACTAGAAAAATGTGACATGAGGGGGTCGAGGGTAAAGAACTAGGGCAGAGGGTCGTGGATCGCCGAGCGGTCGAGGGTTCGAGGGTCGTCGAGGGGCCTAGGGTTCGAGGGTCGAGGAACACCGAAGGGTCAAGGGTTCGAGGGTCGAGGGTCACCGAGGGGTTGAGAGGTTGCCTAGTGTCAAAGTATTGAAGAAATCCATGGCTTCATCATTAGCCGGAAGTAACCGGGGCATGATAGTACGAAGTTGTGCAAAGTTGTTTTGGAATGGAGTTCCGGATAGAATAATTCGCCTTTTTGTACGAATTTCAGCAAAGGCCTTCCAAATAGCGATATTCGGAAGGCTCTTGCTGAACTTTGTACGAAAAAGCGAATTATCCTATCTAGGACTCCATTCTAGAACAACTTTGCAGAACTTTGTACCATCATGCGCCTGTTACTTTGGCCTAATGATGAAGACATGGTTTTGTAGAATCCTTTGACACTAGACAAATGTTGTCGTTGAGGCCACCCCGAACCCTAGAAGCGTTGCCGAGGCCACCCCAAACCCTAGAGAAGCTTGGAGGCCACTAATATGATTCCTTGTTGTGATTACTAGCTAGGTCTACGTTTGCCACTAATATATCCATCTGTCATGTTTGTATAATAATTGCCATGTTGTAATATTTGCAGAAACTATGGAGCACGGCCGATACGAGGTCGCATAAGCGGTGTTGGGCGACATAATCGCAGTCGGAGGTGATTTCATGTCGTATCTTAATGACACAGATGGTCTAGAAGGAGAGGGTGAAGCAAGCTACGGTTATCGAACAATGGAGGAGGAAGGACATGATTATGATGGCTCCGGTGAACAAATGCCGATGCAAGAAGGAGACCATGATGACGGCTCCGGTGACCGAACAGAGTCCGGCCAGGTATATCTATTAATTAAGCCTGTGATGTCTAGCTAATTGATGCATTCATTGTTTTCGTATGTGCACATATTAACTCTCATCTTTCTTCTTTTTTCTAGCCCTCCGGATTGAGCACAACTTCGGTAAAGAAACGAGGCCCGAAGAAAAGTTGCGCCCGGATGAAAGGTTCATGATCACAGCAATCACGCGCGATGGCCAACCGATTGAACCCATCCGGACCAAGGAAGCATTTGCTGCTTAGTGTGGGGTTCTTGTTAGGGACAAGATCCCGATCAGCATCCAGCAATGGTGTAAGCTTGAGAAGGAAGACCCTGAGGTGTCTTATGTCAACGATATGTAGAAAGATGATCTTTGGACCGTGTTGAAGGCAAATTTCACCCTACCACCAGAGGAGGACCGGAGAAGCCAGTTAAAGAGCCATTGATCAAGTCGCATGCTCTTAAGAAGATGGCAGATCTATTCAGGATGTGGAAGAATGAGCTAAAAACAACGTTTGTCGACAAAGAAGAGACACCAGAATTCACCGCTCGGTATGAGAAGATCAGAGATCACTGGGGATGCATTTGTGGCCCACAAGACATCGGACAAGAGTAAGAAGATGTCAGCGACAAACAAGATAAATGCTGCGAAGAAGGAGCATCACCATCGCACGAGGTTAGGTGGCTACCTCAAAGCCCGGCCGTTGTGGGCCAAGGCTGAGAATGACCTGCTTGATAAAGGGGTCGAACCAGAGACATTGCACTAGCCAGACCATTGCCGGACTTGGTTCTTCGGGGTTGGCGGAAGCTTGGACCCTGTAACAGGGAAGTGTGTTTGGACGAACGAGAAAATTCGAATACCCGTCATGAAGCTTTAGGAGTATATCGCCGCAACGCAGCAAGCGACATTCGTTCCAGACAAAAAGAATGACGTGCTCACAATGGCCCTCGGGAATCCTGAGCACCCTGGACGGACACGAGGCACGCCATGGTCCATTCTGTGGAAGGCTAGGTTTCCGGACATAGGCGGTTACAAATGCTAGGAGAGGAGGAAGAAAGTGGAGCAAACCGAACTGCAGAAGCTGCACGCAAGGGTGCAAGCGCTAGAGGAACGAGAAGCTGTTCATAGCAAGCGACCTGCCGAAGCTACCCCCGAAGCTACCCCGCCATCTCAGCGGAGAAGCAGCGTGGCTTCCACTGAGCTGCTTTACCTGGAGCCTGTCTGCACGACTCCTGCTAGCTACCACGTGGATGGTATCACGGAGTCTCAACATTGCCACCTTATGACGGAATGGCAGAACTTCAAAGTCAAGGCGGCTGTCGGCTCTGTTCGACCTCCTGAACCCGGCACAACTTTTTACTGTCGTCCAATTCCAGAAGGATATGCTAGGGTGATGGTGGACGAAATAATGGAGGGATTTGAGGACCTCGAGCTTGACCACCCTACCGGTGAAGGGGAGACTCAGCTGGGTTCTGCTCTAAAGACTCCATGCTGATACGTCTCCAACGTATCTATAATTTTGATTGTTCTATGCTATTATATTATCTGTTTTGGATGTTTAATGGGATGATTTATACACTTCTATATTATTTTTGGGACTAACCTACTAGCCCAAGGCCCAGTGCAAATTGCTGTTTTTTGCCTATTTTAGTGTTTCGCAGAAAAGGAATATCAAACGGAATGAAACCTTCGGGAGAGTTATTTTTGGAACAAACGTGATCCAAGGGACTTGGAGTAGACGTCAAGAAATCAACGAGGAGGCCATGAGGCAGGGAGGCGCGCCTGCCCCCTGGGCGCGCCCCCACCCTCGTGGGGCCCTCATAGCTCCACCGACCTATTTCTTCCTCCTATATATATCCATATACTCCGAAAACATCCAGGAGCACCATGAAACCCTATTTCTACCACCACAACCTTTTGTACCCAAGAGATCCCATCTTGGGGCCTTTTCCGGAGCTCCGCCGGAGGGGGAATCGATCATGGAGGGCTTCTACATCAACACCATAGCCTCTCCGATGATGTGTGAGTAATTTACCACGGACCTTCGGGTCCATAGTTATTAGCTAGACGGCTTCTTCTCTCTATTTGCATCTCAATACAACGATCTCCTCGATCTTCTTGGAGATCTATTTGATGTAACTCTTTTTGTGGTGTGTTTATCGAGATCCGATGAATTGTGGTTTTATGATCAAGTTTATCTATGAACAATATTTGATTCTTCTCTGAAATCTTTTATGTATGATTTGTTATCTTTGCAAGTCTCTTCGAATTATCAGTTTGGCCTACTAGATTGATCTTTCTTGCAACGGGAGAAGTGCTTAGCTTTGGTTTCAATCTTGCGGTGTCCTTTCCCAGTGACAACAAGGGCAGCAAGGCACATATAGTATTGTTGCCATCAAGGATAAAAAGATGGGGTTTATATCATTTGCTTAAGTTTATCCCTCTACATCATGTCATCTTGCCTAATGCGTTACTCTGTTCTTATGAACTTAATACTCTAGATGCATGTTGGATAGCGGTCGATGTGTGGAGTAATAGTAGTAGATACAGAATCATTTCGGTCTACTTGTCGCGGACGTGATGCCTATATACATGATCATGCCTAGATATTCTCATAATTATGCACTTTTTTATCAATTGCTCGATAGTATTTTGTTCACCCACCGTAATACTTATGCTATCTTGAGAGAAGCCACTAGTGAAACCTAAGGCCTCGGGTCTATCTTTTATTATATAAGTTTCCCATCTATTTTATTTTGCAATCTTTACTTTCAATCTATATCATTAAAATACCAAAAATATTTATCTTATTATTATTATTATCTCTATCAGATATCACTCTCATAAGTGACCATGAAGGGATTGACAACCCCTTTATCGCGTTGGTTGCGAGGTTCTTATTTGTTTGTGTAGGTACGAGGGACTTGCGTGTAGTCTCCTCCTGTATTGATACCTTGGTTCTCAAAACTGAGGGAAATACTTACGGAACTTTGCTGCATCACCCTTTCCTCTTGAAGGGAAAACCAAAGCAGTGCTCAAGAGGTAGCAAGAAGGATTTCTGGCGCCGTTGCTGGGGAGATCTACCACAAGTCAAGACATACCAAGTACCCATCACAAACTCTTATCCCTCGCATTACATTATTTGCCATTTGCCTCTCGTTTTCCTCTCCCCCACTTCACCCTTGCCGTTTTATTCGTCCTCTTTTCCGCTCGCCTCTTTTCGGCTCGCTTCTTGTGTGCTTGTGTGTTGGATTGTTTGTCACGATGGCTCAAGATAATACTAAATTGTGTGATTTTTCCAATACCAACAATAATGATTTTATTAGCACTCCGATTGCTCCTCTTACTAATGTTGAATCTTGTGAGATTAATACTGCTTTGCCGAATCTTGTCATGAAAGATCTGTTTTCTGGCCTTCCTAGTGAAGATGCCGCTGCCCATCTAAAGAGCTTTGTTGATTTATGTGATATGCAAAAGAAGAAAGATGAGGATAATGATATTGTTAAATTGAAGCTATTCCCGTTTTCGCATGGAGATCGTGCTAAAACTTGGTTTTCCTCTGTGCCTAAAAATAGTATTGATTGTTGGAATAAGTGCAAAGATGCTTTTATCTCTAAGTATTTTCCTCTCGCTAAGATCAACTCTCTTAGAAACGATATCATGAACTTTAAGCAACTAGATCATGAGCATGTTGCACAATCTTGGGAAAGGATGAAATTAATGATTCTCAATTGCCCTACTCATGGTTTAAATTTATGGATGATCATACAATTTTTTTATGCTGGATTGGATTTTTCTTCTAGAAATCTTTTAGATTCGGCTGCAGGAGGCACTTTTATGGAAATCACTTTAGGAGAAGCTACTAAACTCCTAGATAATATAACGGTTAATTATTCTCAATGGCACACTGAAAGATCTTCTAGTAAAAAGGTTCATGCTATAGAAGAAATTAATGTTTTGAGTGGAAAGATGGATGATCTCATGAAATTGTTTGCTAATAAGAGTGTTTTTTCTGATCCTAATGACATGCTGATATGTCTCCAATGTATCTACTTTTCCAAACACTTTTGCCCTTGTTTTGGACTCTAACTTGCATGATTTGAATGGAACTAACCCGGACTGACGGTGTTTTCAGCAGAATTACCATGGTGTTATTTATGTGTAGGAGCAAACGTTCTCGGAATGACCTGAAACTTCACAGAGACACTTTTCAGAAAATAAGAAAAATACCTGCCAAAGATGAAGGCCAGGTGGCCACCACCTTGCCACAACGGTGGGGGGCGTGCCCCCTACCTTGTGGGCCCCCTGTTGCCTCTCCGACTCCACCTCCACCTCCATATATTGAGTTTCGGGGAGAAAAAAACTAGAGAGAAGAAATCATCATGTTTTACGATACGGAGCCGCCGCCAAGCCCTAAAACCTCTCGGGAGGGCTGATCTGGAGTCCGTTCGGGGCTCCGGAGAGGGGAATCCGTCGCCATCGTCATCATCAACCATCCTCCATCACCAATTTCATGATGCTCACCGCCGTGCGTGAGTAATTCCATTGTAGGCTTGCTGGACGGTGATGGGTTGGATGGGATCTATCATGTAATCAGGTTAGTTTTGTTAGGGTTTGATCCCTAGTGTCCACTATGTTCTGAGATTGATGTTGCTATGACTTTGCTATGCTTAATGCTTGTCACTAGGGCCCGAGTGCCATGATTTCAGATCTGAACCTATTATGTTTTCATCAATATATGAGTGTTCTTGATCCTTTCTTGCAAGTATATAGTCACCTATTATGTGTTATGATCCGTTAACCCTGAACTGACAATAATTGGGATACTTACTGATGATGACCGTAGTTTTAGGAGTTCATGTATTCACTATGTGTTAATGCTTTGTTCCGGTTCTCTATTAAAAGGAGGCCTTAATATCCCTTAGTTTCCGTAAGGACCCCGCTGCCACGGGAGGGTAGGACAAAAGATGTCATGCAAGTTCTTTTCCATAAGCACGTATGACTATATTCGGAATACATGCCTACATTATATCAATGAATTGGAGCTAGTTCTGTGTCACCCTAGGTTATGACTGTTACATGATGAACCGCATCCTGCATAATTCTCCATCACCGATCCATTGCCTACGAGCTTTCCATATATTGTTCTTTGCTTATTTACTTTTCTGTTGCTGTTGCTATCATCACTACAAAATACCAAAAACATTGCTTTTACTACTATTACCTTTTGTTACCGTTATCACTTCTATCATATTACTTTGCTACTAAATACTTCGCTGCAGATATTAACTTTCCAGGTGTGGTTGAATTGACAACTCAGCTGCTAATACTTGAGAATATTCTTTGGCTCCCCTTGTGTTGAATCAATAAATTTGGGTTGAATACTCTACCCTCGAAAATTTGGGTTGAATTGCGGGTTTATGATCAAGTTTATCTATGAACAATATTTGATTCTTCTCTGAAATCTTTTGTGTATGATTTGTTATCTTTGCAAGTCTCTTTGAATTATAAGTTTGGTTTGGCCTACTAGATTGATCTTTCTTGCAATGGGAGAAGTGCTTAGCTTTGGGTTCAATCTTGTGGTGTCCTTTCCCAGTGACAGCAGGGGCAACAAGGCACGTATTGTATTGTTGCCATTGAGGATAAAAAGATGGGGTTTACATCATATTGCATGAGTTTATCCCTCTACATCATGTCATCTTGCTTAAGGCGTTACTATGTTCTTATGAACTTAATACTCTAGATGCATGCTGGATAGCGGTCGATGTGTGGAGTAATAGTAGTAGATGCAAAATCGTTTTGGTCTACTTGTCACAGATGTGATGCCTATATACATGATCATACCTAGATATTCTCATAATTATTCGCTTTTCTATCAATTGCTCGTCAGTAGTTTGTTCACCCACCGTAATACTTATGCTATCTTGAGAGAAGCCACTAGTGAAACCTATGGCCCCCGGGTCTATTCTCCATCATACAAGTTTCCAATCTATTTTATTTTGCAATCTTTACTTTCAATCTATATCATAAAATACCAAAAATATTTATCTTCTTATTATTATCTCTATCAGATCTCACTCTTGCAAAGGGCCGTGAAGGGATTGACAACCCCTTTATCGCGTTGGTTGCGAGGTTCTAATTTGTTTGTGTAGGTACGAGGTGACTCACGCGTAGTCTCCTACTGGATTGATACATTGGTTCTCAAAAACTGAGGGAAATACCTACGCTGCTTTGCTGCATCACCCTTTCCTCTTCAAGGGAAAACCAACGCATGCTCAAGAGGTAGCACATGGCAAAAGAAAGTTCATCCCTACAAAATCATATAGTTTGGTCATGCTCCATTTTCGTCACACAAGAATGCTCTCATCATGCACAACCCCGATGACAAGCCAAGCAATTGTTTCATACTTTAGTAATCTCAAACTTTTTTCAACTTTCACGCAATACATGAGCGTGAGCCATTGATATAGCACTATCGGTGAAATAGAATAATGATAGGGGGTTATGTGGAGAAGACAAAAGGGAGAAAGTCTCACATCGACGTGGCTATTAAATGGGCTAGGGAGATGCCCATCAATTGATGTCAATTCAAGGAATAGGGACTGCCATGCAACGGATGCAGTAGAGCTATAAATGTATGAAAGCTCAACAAAAGAAACTAAGTGGGTATGCATCCAACTTGCTTGCTCACGAAGACCTAGGGCATTTGAGGAAGCCCATTGTTGGAATATACAAGCCAAGTTCTATAATGAAAAATTCCCACTAGTATATGAAAGTGACAAAACAAGAGACTCTCTGTCATAAAGATCATGGTGCTACTTTGAAGCACAAGTGTGGAAAAAAGGATAGTAGAATTGCCCCTTTATTTCTTCTCTTTTTTTGGACCTTTCTTTTTTGGCCTTTCTCTTTTTTGGTACAATGCTCCATTAATGATGATCATCACACTTCTATTTATTTACAACTCAATGATTACAACATGATACTAGAACAAAATATGACTCTATATGAATGCCTCTGGCGGCGTACTGGGAAGGGCAATGAATCAAGAGTGACATGTATGCTAAATTATGCATGGTGGCTTTGCCACAAATACGATGTCAACTACATGATCATGCAAAGCAATTTGACAATGATGAAGCGTGTCATAAATGAAACGGTGGAAAGTTGCATGGCAATATATCTCGAAATGGCTATGGAAATGCCATAATAAGTATGTATGGTTGCTATTTTGAGGAAGATATAAGGAGGTTTATGTGTGATAGAGCGTATCATATCACGGGGTTTGGATGCACCGGCGAAGTTTGCACCAACTCTCAAGGTGAGAAAGGGCAATGCACGGTACCGAAGAGGCTAGCAATGATGGAAGGGTGAGACTATGTATAATCCATGGACTCAACATTAGTCATAAAGAACTCACATACTTATTGCAAAAATCTACAAGTCATCAAAAACCAAGCACTACGTGCATGCTCCTAGGGCGGTAGATTGGTAGGAAAATACCATCGCTCCTCCCCGACCGCCACTCATAAGGAAGACAATCAAAAACACCTCATGTTTCAAATTTGTTACACAACAGTTACCATAAACGCATACTACGGAACTTGCAATCTTCAACACAAGTATTTATCAAATTCACAATTACTCAATTAGCACACTTTAATATCACCACCTTTATATCTCAAAACAATTATCAAGTATGAGACTTCTCATAGTATTCAATGCACTTTCTATGATAGTTTTTATTATACCCATCTTAGATGCCTATCATATTAGGACTAGTTTCATAACCAAAGCAAATTACCATGCTGTTCTAAGGGACTCTCAAAATGATATAAGTGAAGCATGAGAGATCAATAATTTCTATAAAATAAAACCACCACCGTGCTCTAAAAGATATAAGTGAAGCACTAGATCAAATTTTCTAGCTCAAAATATATAAGTGAAGCACATAGAGTATTCTAATAAATTTCAATTCATGTGTGTCTCTCCCAAAAGGTGTGTACAGCAAGGATGATTGTGGTAAACTAAAAAGCAAAGACTCAAATCATACAAGACGCTCCAAGCAAAACACAAATCATGTGGTGAATAAAAATATAGCCTCAAGTAAAGTTACCGATAGAAGAAGACGAAAGAGGGGATGCCTTCCGGGGCATCCCCAAGCTTAGGCTTTTGCTTGTCCTTGAATTTTACCTTGGGGTGCCTTGGGCATCCCCAAGCTTAGGATCTTGCCACTCCTTGTTCCATAATCCATCAAATCTTTACCCAAAACTTGAAAACTCCACAACACAAAACTTAAACAGAAAATCTCATGAGCTCTGATAGTATATGAAAACAAACCACCACTTAAGGTACTGTAATGAACTCATTCTTTATTTATTTGGTGTTAAACCTACTGTATTCCAACTTCTCTATGGTTCATAACCTCCGATACTAGCCATAGATTCATCAAAATAAGCAAACAACACACGAAAAACAGAATCTGTCAAAAATAGAACAATCTGTAGTAATCTGTAGGTTTCGAATACTTATGTAACCTGGTACATCTCCGTCGTATCTACTTTTCCAAACACCTTTGCCCTTGTTTTTGGACTCTAACTTGCATGATTTGAATGGAACTAACCCGGACTGACGCTGTTTTCAGCAGAATTGCCATGGTGTTATTTATGTGCAGAAACAAAATTCTCGGAATGACCTGAAACTTCACGGAACATATTTTCGGAAATAATAAAAAATCCTTGCAAAAGATGAAGACCAGGGGGCCCACACCCTAGCCACGAGGGTGGGGGCGCGCCTGTCCCCCTAGGGCGCGCCCCCTACCTCGTGGGCCCCCTGGAGCTCCTCCGACCTCAACTTCAACTCTATATATTTGCTTTTGGGGAGAAAAAATAGGAGAGGAAGATTCATCGCGTTTTACGATACGGACCGCCGCCAAGACCTAAAACCTCTCGGGAGGGCTGATCTGGAGTCCGTTCGGGGCTTCAGAGAGGGAAATCCGTCGCCATCGTCATCATCAACCTTCCTCCATCACCAATTTCATGATGCTCACCGCTGTGCGTGAGTAATTCCATCGTAGGCTTGCTGGGCGGTGATGGGTTGGATGAGATTTATCATGTAATCGAGTTAGTTTTGTTAGGGTTTGATCCCTAGTATCCACTATGTTCTGAGATTGATGTTGCTATGACTTTGCTATGCTTAATGCTTGTCACTACGGCCCGAGTGCCATGATTTCAGATCTGGACCTATTATGTTTTCATCAATATATGAGAGTTCTTGATCCTATCTTGCAAGTATATAGTCACCTATTATGTGTTATGATCCGTTAACCCCGAACTGACAATGATCAGGATATTTACAGGTGATGAACGTAGTTTGAGGAGTTCATGTATTCACTATGTGTTAATGCTTTGGTCTGCTACTCTATTAAAATGATGCATTAATATCCCTTAGTTTCCATTAGGACCCTGCTGCCATGGGAGGGTAGGACAAAAGATGTCATGCAAGTTCTTTTCCATAAGCACATATGACTATATTCAGAATACATGCCTACATTACATTGATGAATTGGAGCTAGTTCTGTGTCACCCTAGGTTATGACTGTTACATAATGAACCGCATCCGACATAATTCTCTATCACCGATCCATTGCCTACGAGCTTTCCATATATTGTTCTTTGCTTATTTACTTTTCTGCTGCTGTTGCTGTCATCACTACAAAATACCAAAAACACTACTTTTGCTACTGTTACCTTTTGCTACCATTACCACTACTATCATATTACTTTGCTACTAAATACTTTGCTGCAGATATTAAGTTTCCAGGTGTGGTTGAATTGACAACTCAGCTGCTAATACTTGAGACTATTCTTTGGCCGCCCTTGTGTCGAATCAATAAATTTGGGTTGAATACTCTACCCTCGAAAAGTGTTGCGATCCCCGTTGCCGGGGAGCATAGCTCTATTCTTTGAGTCACTTGGGATTTATATCTGCTTATCATTATGAAGAACTTGAGAGATCCAAAAACCAAGATTTATCACTCAACTACGAGGGGAGGTAAGGAACTGCCATCTAGCTCTGCACTTGATTCACATTCTGTTTTGAGGAAGCTTGCGACACCTAAACCTGCTTCTGCTATTCGTTCTGATATGTTGCATGTTATTGATGATGCTGTCGTGGTTCTAAGTCTGACAGTGAGGTAGGGGGGTGTGTATGAAGAGGCTAGACCTTAGCTATTGGGAAGTTGTAAGCACGCAAGGTTTACGAGTTTAGGCCCTTCTCGGAGGAAGTAACATCCCTACGTCTCGGTGCCCGGAGGCGGTCGACTGGATCATGCGTGTGTAAAATGACAGGGGTGCGAACCCGTCATACTGAGGAGGGGGGTGGCTTATATAGAGTTCGCCGGCCCTCTCCTCCCCTCAATAATGCAGGGTTTAAGGTACATTTAAGGTGGGCGTTACTGGTAACGCCCCTAATAAAGTGCTATAATGACCATAAAGACTGCCTAACAGCCGACCGTTTGCCTGCGGAGTGACTTCAGGTCTTCTGGCAGTCGAGTGATTGCTTCCTGGTCGAGTGATAGCTTCTTAGTCGAGTGAGATACCTTCAAGTCGATTGAATGCTGACTTCTTCTAGGGACGTCCTATGGTAGGGTTCTTTAGGTCGGGTCCGTGTCCCTACCGTAGGTACGTGACTTCATCATTAGCCCCCGAACGGATCGAGGCTAGAATGAGAAAAGGGGTTAGGGATCTTTCCGACTGATTCTTCAGGTTATATGGGCGCTTCGTTCTGGGTCGACCGTCACGGATGCCGTCATTAACCTCTTTCAGTCGCCTTGATCCGTTCCAGGTCTTTTGCCGAGTGGATTTCTTTACCTGTGAGGCATCGTGCGCCGGTGCGCGTGGGATTTCCGTTTTGCCAAGTTGTTCTGCAGCCAGCGGAGATCGCGGGATTCGGATTTTTTGGGAAGCGCGCGGAACGGGGGCGGCCGCAGTAATCGGGAGCGACAGTGCGAAGGCTCCTCGATCTCCGCGCCGCCTTTTTCGCCACGTACTGCGCGCGCGCCTGTCACGGGATTTGACTGGATAGCTCGGGCCTACCTGTCAGCCACTCGGAAGCGGCCCCTTATAAGTAGCTGGCTTGGAGCCCTCCATCAGTGCGCGTGCTCATCTCTTCCTCTTCTTTTGCTCTTCCTCCGTAGCCTTCCCCGCTTCCTTTACTCTCGCCCAGCCACCGCAAGACCAGCTCGAGATCTCGCTGGCGACGATGGTGAAGGGCAAGACGACCGCCCTGGAGCGCGCGAAGAAGGCGGCGGCGGCGGGGAAGGGGAAGAAGTCTGCGCGCGGCGGATCTTCCTCTCGGACGGCTCTGCCCAAGGGTTGGATCCAGGGCGACTGGATGCCTTCGGTGCTCCGTCAGGAGGATCTTGACGACTTGGTCGAGGGGGGAGCCATCCCTCACAAGGCTGCGCGTCTTCCGGGGGGAGAGATCGAACCCCAACCTCGCGACGGTGAGTGCGTGCTCCTCGCCACTCACATCGACCGAGGGTTTTCTCTGCCGCCCCACTCTTTCTTCCGCAGCTTCTTGAACTTCTTTGGAGTGCAGCTCCACCACTTTACCCCCAATTCCATAGTCTATCTCGCTGCCTTTATTTCAATGTGTGAGGCGTTCCTGGGTTGCCGCCCACACTGGGGGCTTTTGAAGCACATCTTTACCTGTCGCTCTCAGTCGGTTAAGAAAGCCAAGTCGAGTGACGAGAGGACACAAGTGATCCAATTGTGCGGGGGTTTGGCGATCCAAACGAGAGGGAAGAGCTGTTTCCCATCCATTACCTTCCCGGAGTCAGTTCGGGGCTGGCAAGCGACTTGGTTCTACTGCCAGGATCAGGCGACTCCAGGGCAGTCGACTGGGCTCCCACCTTTCACCCTCGACCGAGCCGAAAAGCCCACTTCTGTGAAGGTGATGCCTGAAGAGAAGGCCCAGGTCAAGATACTGGCCGGTCGAGTGGTTGAGCTTGTCCGCGAGGGCGTGACGGGGATGGATCTGCTGGAAGTCTTCCTCAAGAGACGAATCCAACCGCTCCAGGATCGGGACCATCCGATGTGGCTGTACTCTGGCCTCGAGGACACCACTCGGATCCACCCGGAGGATGTTACCGACGAGATGTTGGAGGGGTGGCTGTCCAGTATCACGGGGAACAAGGACAACCCCCGGGGAGCTAGGAGGGTCATTCCACTCGATAGCTCGTATGAGGTCGACCAGGTGTGTTTTTATGTCTTCCGACTGAAATCTTCGTTTTCTGTATTGGTCTCCTTTTGAGCAGGTTGATTGACTTTACCTTTGTTTGTTGTCTTTCAGGCAACCACTGAGATGTACTCGACGCCCAACGGGGCGCAGGGGTCGACTGAGGAAGGAGAAGGGAGCGGAGGCGAGAGCGGGGATGACCAGGGTGAGTGGGAGTCGGATGGTGAAGGAGAGGGAGGCGACGACATCTCCTCCAGCGAAGAGGAGGAGGAGGAGACTGAACCTCCCCGCCCAAAAAGGCGATCCAAGCTCACACATGACCCGGCACAGGGACGTGGTCAGGCGAGCGGCTCCGTCGGGCCGTCGTCAAAACGCCCTTGAACTTCTTCTCCCACACCGACTGGGAAGGTCCCCAAGCAACCACGCACGACGCTATCCAAGCCGCCCAAGACTCTGCCCAAGATGAAGATAACTGTCCCTGTTATTTCCGGGTAACAAAGCTTGTCTTCCCTCGTCGATTGGAGGACGGATCCTCGGTCGACTCGTTACGCTTAACTGGTTGATTCTTCGAAATTTGCAGTGCTGCTACCTCCGAGATCTCTACCAAGATGACGACCAAGAGATGGGGGACGCTGCTACCTCCAACCCTGGTACGATTTTTGACGTTCTGTTTTTGAGTTGACTTGGATGTTTCTTGCAATTCTGCTCGATTGAAAGTTCTTCCTGCAGCCTCTCCTCATGTTATCGACCTCCCGGATGACGACGACAACGAGCCGCTGAGGATAGGGGGGACCAAGAGGCCGTCGACTGACAGGACTCCCCAGCCTGCTCCGGCGCCTGAGGCCGTGGTTCGGGATAGCGGCGATGCCCCTCGGGCTTCTGTGACCTTTTCCAATCCCCTGTCGAGTGCGCAGCCCTCGGCGTCGACTGCCAATCCGACTTCGCTCTTTGTCGCGTACTCTGTCCCTGAAGACGAAGTGGCCGCTGCGAAGGAGGCCATACACCAGGCAGGGGTCATGATGGAACAGGTGAAGAAGGCTCGAGAGGCCAGCCAGGCAGCTTACGACGCAAGTTCGGCGCTTCAGAGCAACGTCCAGGTCAGTCGACTTGATACTTGATTGTATGAAGAGTCTTTCTCCCTCTTTCTTTTTCTCTTTGAAGATCTTTGTATCTATATCTGTACACCCACTGGGTGTGTTTTCTCTTTCTTGGACTAGTGGGGGCACGCTGAGTGCACCCACTGGGTGTAGTCCCCGAGACTACGGTGGACTGCTGGCAGTCGACTGTAGTCTTTATATTGTGTTTCTAAATCTGTGTTTCTTCACTCGGTTTGGTCTGGCCAGGTCGAGTGGAACCGTGTCCTGTCGACTGCGGGCAGTCGATTTTTTTTGGTCGGACCAGTGGGGGCACGCTGAGTGCACCCACTGGGTGTAGTCCCCGAGACTACTGTCGAATGTTTTTGATTCGGCTGTGGTCTTAGAAACGTCACCATTGTTCCTTAGTTACTTGGAAGCAACTTATCTTGACGTCTGTCGACTGGTTTTTCTTTTTGCAGAAATCCTGCGAACTTGCCGCTCGCTATGCTGAATTGGAGAAACAGAAGATTCAACTGGACCTTGATCTAGAGCTGGCCAGGACGGAGCTGCAGAAGGTCAGGGAGGGCGCCGCAGGTAAAGCGACTTTGTCGACTGATTTTGTTTTTAGGCTTGAGCATTCCTCTGCTGTTTCCGATTCGATCACCATTTCTTTGTTGGAGAATTGGAAAAAGCTTTGGCGAAGAAGGACCAGGACCTGGCTGCTGCCCGTAAGGAGGCTGATGACAAGACAGCTCTGGCCGCACAGAAGCTGGCTTCGGTCGACCAGTTAGAAAAAGAGAACACCAGGTTTGCAGACCGCTCTGACTGAAGCCAACAGGCTGACTGCAAATTGGAAGAAGAAGAACCTCCTCTTGGGCGAGCAGATGGAAGGCATCGCTCGTAGGAGGGACGACCTGGAGAGCTACTTGAGGAGCCTCGCCAAGAAGCTGTACATCAAACTTGAAGGTGCACATTTAATTCCGACTGGTTTTCTTTTGTGTCGACTCAATTTTGCGATCGTTGGCTTATCTTTAGGTCTTGTATGCAGAATTTTGTCAGAACTTCGAAGAGGAGACCGGGCGGATCGAAACGGGTCTAGACCCAATCAATTCTCCGGTGAAAGATGATACTGCCATGAACCTGCTCCGACTGGAATCTCGAATCGACGGCGCCGTGGATTACTTGGCTCGACTGAAGGTTGCCATGTCGCGGATCGACTCGACACTTTGGCCAGAGTCCACGCTCCAGAACGATCTCGAGTCTCTTATGGCTCGACTTGACAAAATCCCCGATCGAGTGTAGGAGTGGAAGAAGTCTTCTGCCCGGTGCGGCGCTGATGTGGCTCTATCTTTAGTCCGCGTCCACTGCAAGGAGGCGTGAGAAGAAAAGTTGGCCGCCATCCAAGTCGCCAATACCAAGAGGCACAACTTCCAAGACTTCATGGAGACCTTCATTGCTGCTGCTACTCGTATTGCGGACGGAATTGACCTGGATGAGTTCGTCGCTCCTGCCAGTCCTCCTCTTGAGGAATGAGAAAACTTTTATGCCTTTCCTTAAATTTGCCTCGGAATGCCGAGTGGACTTGTAATCGTTTAAACTCTGCCGAGCTGAGGGCTCGAGTACTTTGATTCGGGGCCCAGGGCCTTTTAGGCTTTATCCGAACTTAATTTCTTGCTGAATGTCTTCGTGGATGATTCGTCGAGTGGAACTTGATCTCCGTTCGAAGGAAAAGGTGGCGACCGACCCACACCCTGTTGCTGTAGAGTGGGGTGGAGCGCACATTGTATTTGTGGCGGAGCTCTCCAGGAAAAGGTGGCAGTCGACCCACGCCCTGTTACTGTAGGGTGGGACGAAGCTCACATTGTATTTGTGGCGGAGCTCTCCAGGAAAAGGTGGGTTTCATACTTAAGCGAGCACTGAACTGTACCTAAGCCCCCGAGTGGGGGGTTTGCTCTCCATTCGGTAGGATTTTTCAAACTTAGGCGAGTGTCTGACCGCAGCTAAGTCTCTTCGTGGAGAACTTAGGCGAGTGCCGAACTGCAGCTAAGCCCCCGAGTGGGAGGTTTGCTCTTCACTCGGTAGGATTTTTCAAACTTAGGTGAGTGTCTGACTGCAGCTAAGTCTCTTCATGGAGAACTTAGGCGCGTGCTGAACTGCAGCTAAGCCCCCGAGTGGGAGGTTTGCTCTCCACTCGGTAGGATTTTTCAAACTTAGGCGAGTGTCTGACTGCAGCTAAGTCTCTTCGTGGAGAACTTAGGCGAGTGCTGAACTGCAGCTAAGCCCCCGAGTGGGAGGTTTGCTCTCCACTCGGTAGGATTTTTCAAACTTAGGCGAGTGTCTGACTGCAGCTAAGTCTCTTCGTGGAGAACTTAGGCGAGTGCTGAACTGTAGCTAAGCCCCCGAGTGGGAGGTTTGCTCTTCACTCGATAGGATTTTCAAACTTAGGCGAATCGGATTCGCAGCTAAGCCCCCGAGTGGGAGGTTTGCTCTTCACTCGGTAGGATTTTCAAACTTAGGCGAATCGGATTCGCAGCTAAGCCCCCGAGTGGGAGGTTTTCTCTCCACTCGGTAGGGTTTTTCAAACTTAGGCGAATCGGATTCGCAGCTAAGCCCCCGAGTGGGAGGTTTGCTCTCCACTCGGTAGGATTTTTCAAACTTAGGCGAATCGGATTCGTAGCTAAGCCCCCGAGTGGGAGGTTTGCTCTCCACTCGGTAGGGTTTTTCAAACTTAGGCGAATCGGATTCGCAGCTAAGCCCCCGAGTGGGAGGTTTGCTCTCCACTCGGTAGGATTTTTCAAACTTAGGGGAATCGGATTCGTAGCTAAGCCCCCAAGTGGGAGGTTTGCTCTCCACTCGGTAGGATTTTTCAAACTTAGGCGAATCGGATTCGCAGCTAAGTCACCCACTGGGGGATTTCGGATACAAACAAAAGTGACAGCAATTATTGGAACACTCTTATTTCTGATAAAAATGAACTTCAGGAGTTTTTCTTATTACATCTGGTTTGAGGGCGGACTCAAGTGTAAAAGGGGCGGAGAAGCTCCGCGTTCCAAGCTCGAGGTTTGTCGATCTGTCGATCAACATTGTAAAGGTGATATGCTCCGTTGTGGAGGACTCTGGTGACGATGAAGGGGCCTTCCCAAGTGGGAGTGAGCTTGTGAGGTTTCTGTTGATCCACTCGGAGGACCAGATCTCCTTCTTGAAAGGCTCGACTCTTCACATTCCGGGCGTGGAATCGACGTAAGTCCTGCTGATAAATGGTCGATCTGATCATCGACATCTCCCTCTCTTCCTCCAAGAGGTCGACTGCGTCTTGTCGGGCCTGCTCCGCTTCATCTTCGGTGTAAAGTTCGACTCGGGGTGCATTATGAAGAAGATCGCTTGGCAGGACAGCTTCGGCTCCATAAACCAGAAAGAATGGGGTCCTTCCAGTCGACCGGTTAGGGGTGGTCCTTAATCCCCACAGAACTGACGGAAGCTCGTCGACCCAAGCGCCTGCCGCATGCTTGAGATCGCGCATCAGCCAAGGTTTTAGCCCTTTGAGAATCAGACCATTTGCTCTCTCAGCCTGTCCATTCGACTGGGGATGAGCGACTGAGGCGTAGTCGACTCGTGTGCCTTGAGAAGCGCAAAATGCTGTGAACTCGTCCGAATCAAAGTTTGACCCGTTATCAGTGATGATGCTGTGCGGGACTCCATATCTGAATGTTAACCCTCTGATGAAACTGATAGCGGTGCCAGCATCGAGGCTCTTTATGGGCTTAACTTCGATCCATTTGGTAAATTTGTCGACTGCCACAAGTACATGAGTGAATCCACTCCTGCCCGTTCTTAGGGCGCCAACCATGTCCAATCCCCAGACGGCAAAGGGCCAGACGAGCGGAATGGTTTTCAGGGCTGACGCGGGCTTGTGTGACATGTTGGAGTAGAACTGGCACCCCTCGCACTTGTCGACTATCTCTTTCGCCATCTCATTTGCCCTTGGCCAGTAAAATCCAGCTCGGTATGCTTTAGCCACAATAGTCCGAGAGGACGCATGGTGACCGCAGGTTCCCGAGTGGAAATCGTTAAGGATTATTTGACCCTCTTCTGGCGTTATGCATTTCTGGCCGACTCCGGTCGCACTCTCTCTGTACAGCTATCCCCTTATGACTGTGAAGGCCTTAGATCGGCGGATGATCTGTCGAGCCTCCTCCTCATCCTCCGGAAGTTCTTTCCTTAGCATATATGCAATGTACGGTATTGTCCAGTCAGGGATGATTGCCAAGACTTCCATGATTAGGTCGACTACTGCAAGCACTTCAACTTCAGTCGGATCTGTGGCACTTTTCGGCTGCGGGGCTTTCCAAGAACACGTTGCTTGGAATGGCTTCTCTCTTGGAGCCTATCTTGGCCAAGTCGTCAGCTGCCTGGTTTTTCAGTCGGGGGATGTGGTGGAGTTCCAACCCCTTGAACTTCTTCTCTAGCTTCCGCACTGCATTGCAGTATCCAGTCATTGCCAGACTCCTGACGTCCCACTCCTTCATCACTTGATTAACCACCAGATCTGAGTCGCCATAGACCATGAGGCGACAGACGCCGAGTGAAATGGCCATGCGCAACCCATACAGAAGTGCTTCATACTCTGCTTCGTTATTGGAGGAATCGAAGTGAATCTGGAGAACGTATCTGAGCTTATCTCCTCGGGGGGAGACCAAAACTACCCCAGCGCCCGAACCATTCAGCATCTTGGATCCATCGAAGAACATAGTCCAGTGTTCCGAGTGAACTTGAGTCGGAAGTTGCTATTCAATCCACTCGGCGATGAAATCCGCGATTGCTTGGGACTTGATGGCTTTCTTTGCTTCAAACTTGATATCTAAAGGAAGGAGTTCAATCGCCCACTTGGCCACTCGACCAGTTGCATCTCTGTTATGCAGGATCTCCGATAACGGGGCGTCGCTGACGACTGTAATGGAGTGGTCAGAGAAATAATGTGCAACTTTCTTCGTGGTCATATAAATCCCATATACAAGCTTCTGGTAGTGGGGGTATCTTTGTTTTGAAGGGGTCAAAACTTCAGACACATAATATACAGGGCGTTGAACTTTGAAGGCCTTCCCTTCCTCTTCCCGCTCGACCGTAAGTACTGTACTGACAACTTGTCCCGTGGCTGCAATGTAAAGCAGCAGAGGCTCTTTGCTGATTGGGGCAGCTAGCACCGGCTGGGTGGAGAGCAGAGCTTTGAGCTCCGCAAACGCTGCATCAGCTTCTGGAGTCCACTCGAACTTGTCAGACTTCTTCATCAGTCGGTAAAGAGGCAATGCTTTTTCATCGAGTCAACAAATGAATCGACTTAAGGCAGCCAAGCAGCCTGTAAGCTTTTGGACATCATGCACATGTACAGGACGCTTCATCCGGAGTATGGTGCCAATTTTTTCAGGATTGGCGTCGATTCCCCGTTCGGAAACGAGAAAACCGAGTAGCTTGCCACCTGGAACTCCGAAAGTGCACTTTGACGGATTGAGCTTGATATCGTACCTCCTGAGGTTGGCGAAGGTTTCAGCAAGGTCAGCCCGCAGGTCAGAACCTTTCCGGGACTTGACTACGATATCGTCCATGTACGCTTCCACATTCCGACTGATTTGAGTGAGTAAACACTTCTGGATCATTCTCATGAATGTGGCTCCGGCGTTCTTGAGGCCGAATGGCATGGTGACGTAACAGAAGCATCCGAATGGAGTGATGAAAGCTGTTTTGATTTCGTCGGGCCCATACAGACGGATCTGATGGTACCCGGAGTAGGCATCTAGAAAAGACAATCTCTCGCATCCCGCAGTTGAGTCGACAATCTGGTCGATGCGAGGGAGAGGAAAATGATCTTTCGGGCAGGCCCGATTGATATGCTTGAAATCAATGCACATACGGAGTGACTTGTCCTTCTTGGGGACCATGACGACATTGGCGAGCCACTCGGAGTGGTAGATCTCTCGGATGAACTCAGCTGCTAAGAGCCGAGCCACTTCCTCGCCAATGGCTTGTTTTTTCTGGACGGCGGACCGTCGAAGATGTTCCTTCACGGGCTTGAACTTTGAGTCGACTCGCAGGTGGTGCTTAGCCAGCCCCCTGGGAACTCCAGGCATGTCAGAGGGTTTCCATGCGAAGATGTCCCAGTTCTCACGGAGGAGCTGGATGAGCGCTTCTTCCTATTTGGAGTCGAGCGTCATCGAGATGTGAGTCGGAGCAGCGTCGGGATCGGTCAGGTGAATGTGGACTGTCTTCATTTCGCCAGCCGACTGAAAAGATGACTCGGAGGCAGGCTTCTTAGCTCGCAGCAATTCACTCGGGTCGGCAGCCTTTTGGTACTCTTTCAGCTTGACCACTGCCATCTGAGCGTCGGTGATCTTTGATCCCTTCTGAAAACATTCTTCTGCTTTCTTCCGGTTGCTCGTAACAGTGATCACACCTTTGGGGCCATGCATCTTTAATTTAAGATACACGTAACATGGTCGAGCCATGAAGCGTGCGTAAGCTGGCCTGCCCAAGATGGCGTGATAAGCACTCTGGAAGTCCACAACTTCAAACGTCAACTTTTCCTTGCGGTAATTCTTTGAATCACCGAAAACCACATCAAGAGCAATCTGGCCGAGTGACTCGGCTTTCTTCCCAGGAATGACTCCGTGGAAGCTCATGTTACTGGTGCTGAGTCTGGACATCGGAATGCCCATTCCTTTCAAGGTTTCAGCGTACAGTATGTTCAGGCCACTGCCGCCGTCCATCAGGACTTTGGTCAGTCGAGTGCCTTCGACAACTGGGTCGACCAACAAAGCTTGCCTCCCAGGGGTGGCAATGTGCGTCGGGTGATCGGACTGGTCGAATGTGATGGTAGTCTGAGACCACTTCAGGTAACTGGGAGTCACCGGGGCAACCATGTTCACCTCACGGTTAATGACTTTCAGTCAACTTTTGCTTTCGACATCAGCAAAAATCATCAAGGTGGAATTGACTTGGGGGTATCCATCGTCACTATCCTCCTTGTCTTCAACTCTGTCCGACTCTTTTTCCTTATCCTTGGGCTGCTTGCCCTGGAACTGCTGAATCAGAAGCCGACACTGTCGAGTGGTATGCTTCGGGAAAATAAAATTTCCTTCTTCATCTTTCTTGGTATGGATGTGACATGGCAGGTCCAGAACATCACTCCCATCATGATCTTTAACCTTCTTGGGCCTCCATGTACCCTTGGGCTTTCCCTTGAAATTTCCCTGGGCCACAGCTAGGGCCTCCCCAGGGGCGGCTGGCTCGGCCTTCCGCTTCTGCTTCCGACTGGAGTTTCCTCCGGTTTCTTGGGCGACTGACTTGAGTTTGCCACTTCGGAGTCGGTCCTCGTCTTCTCCATTAGCGTACTTGGTGGCAATCTCCATCATCCGATTAAGGGACATCTCTCCGGTCCGGCCAAACTTCAGATTCAACTCCCTGTACTTGACGCCTTCCTTGAAAGCGCAAACTGCTTGATGGTCTGGCACGTTCTCGACCGAGTGGTGCAGTGTGATCCACCTCTGGATGTATTCTCTCAGAGTTTCATTTGGCTTCTGCACGCAAGACCGCAGCTCCGTAAGGCCTGCAGGGCGCTTGCATGTCCCTTCGAAGGTTGTGATAAACACTCGGGAGAGATCCTCCCAAGTGTAAATGCTGCTGGGCGCCAACTGATTCAGCCACGCCCTAGCTGAGCCTTCCAACATGAGGGGTAAATGCTTCATGGCCACCTCATCATTGCCGCCGCCAATTTGCATAGCCACTCGGTAATCCTCGAGCCACGTGTCAGGCTTGGACTCACCGGTGAACTTGCTGACTCCATTCGCCAGCCTGAAATTGGGAGGGATCACCGCAGCCCTGATGGCTCGACTGAAACATTCAGGCCCCGAGGCGTGTGTCCTGCTGCCGGTGGGCGTATCTCTGTTGTGGCCCTCTCGATGAGCCCTATTCCTGTCCACCAGACCTTGAACGAGGATGGATCTCGCGTCAAAGCCTGGGTCCCTGGGGTCGACTGGAATCCTCCACCCAACGTTATGGGGGCGCCTGTCGTCTCGATGTCGAGGTGCATATGATCCACTCCTCGGGGGAGGGGACGGCACCCGACGTCTATCATCACGGTCGGGTCGGTGATCATATTGTTCATTTCTCCTATACTGATCGTGCCGGTCTCCACGTCCCTCACGCCTCGGGGGCGATCTCGGGCTGTGAGCCGACTGGACGGTTTCCGTTGCAACGGATCGACTGTGGATCCTGTCCCGCGACTGAGAGACGGCGGAATTCTGATTTCCCGCCGCTCGGAGCAATGCTCTGATCTGCAGCAATCCTCTGCCAGCCTCTGACTGAGAGGGCTGGATTGACTCTGCTATGCAGGCCACGGCAGCCAGGTTCTGAACCGGAGTTCGGTACACCTGCGGCGGTGGGAAGAGCTGACGTCGACTGGATTCGGGAGCTTGCTGGCGTCGACTGGACTCGGGAGCCTGCTGACGTCGACTGGACTCGGGAGCCCGCTGACGCGCCCGCTCGTCGAGAGCTCGCTGTAGATTCTCCAGTCGAGTGCGCTCGGCTAGATTAGCCAAGCGCGCGTCCTCCAAGGCCCGGGCCTCGGGGGTTTCTCCAACAATAGGGGTGTAGAGCGCGTCCATGTTCCGGCGGCGAAGCTCCTCCCGCTGTAATGACGTAAGAGGTTCGGGGAGGTATTCGTCGTGAGGGTGCGACGGATCGCCCCTATCGGCACCATCATCAGCGCGATGGAATCCAGGAGGACCGCGTGTCCTCTCGACCGCCAGAACCTCCGCCAAAGGGTCGCTGCTATCGCACTCGGATGCGGTCTCCGTGGAGCCAGTCGATAGATCGAACATGCCGCAGAGGGATTCGTCGGGCTCGATTGCCGCGACTTGCGGGGTCGCCGACTGGCGGGCCGCGGCGTGCTTCATCCACCGCTGGAGCCTCGACCGACCCGAGCGCTTGCGCTGGCGGGAGACAGGACGGGGAGATGACACGGGAGTCGACCGATATGGGGTCGACGGCTGCCGCAGGAGGATGCCACGGACGCACGCGCGGAAGTGCGTCGCACCGCGGACGGGGAGCGCGTCTACGTCAAGCGGCGCCTCCTGGATCCAGGCGGAGTCGTCGGCGATGAAAGTGAGTCCACCGAGACGGATCTCGCGGCCCTCTGCCAAAGCTCCGCAGGAAAACATGATCAAGTGGATCGGAAAAATCGCAACTTCTCCAATTAGGCGCTAAGACTAAGGCCCCACGGTGGGCGCCAACTGTCGTGGTTCTAAGTCTGACAGTGAGGTAGGGGGTGTGTATGAAGAGGCTAGACCTTAGCTATTGGGAAGTTGTAAGCACGCAAGGTTTACGAGTTCAGGCCCTTCTCGGAGGAAGTAACAGCCCTACGTCTCGGTGCCCGGAGGCGGTCGACTGGATTATGCGTGTGTAAAATGATAGGGGTGCGAACCCTTCATACTGAGGAGGGGGGTGGCTTATATAGAGTTCGCCGGCCCTCTCTTGCCCTCAGTAATGCAGGGTTTAAGGTACATTTAAGGTGGGCGTTACTGGTAACGCCCCTAATAAAGTGCTATAATGACCATAAAGACTGCCTAACAGCCGACCGTTTGCCTGCGGAGTGACTTCAGGTCTTCTGGCAGTCGAGTGATTGCTTCTTGGTCGAGTGATAGCTTCTTAGTCGAGTGAGATACCTTCAAGTCGATTGAATGGTGACTTCTTCTAGGGACGTCCTATGGTAGGGTTCTTTAGGACGGGTCCGTGTCCCTACCGTAGGTACGTGACTTCATCAGATGCCACTTCTGCTATGCATGATACTTATGATGAAACTACTTCTATGCTTGATACTACTGTGCCACTTGGTGAATTTCTTCATGAACAACTTGCTATGGTTAGAGAGAATGAAAATATTGAATGTGATAATATTCATGAAAGTGATGATGAAGACTCTTCCCCTAATAAATATGAATCACCTGTTATTCCTGAGGGTTATGTTTTTGAAAAAGAAGCTGCTCTAGCTATTTTAACTTGCAAAGATAGATACGAACTCAAGAGGTTATTAGCTAAATGGAAGCAGCAATCTTTTAATGCTAGAATGAAACTTGACCATGCTTGTGCTACTTCACCTATCTGTGTTACTGATAAGGATTATGAATTCTCTATTGATCCTGATATAATTACTTTGGTTGAATCTGATCCTTTTCATGGCTATGAATCTGAAACTGTTGTGGCACATCTTACTAAATTAAATGATATAGCCACCCTGTTCACTAATGATGAGAGAACTCGTTACTTTTGTATCCTTAAAATATTTTCGTTCTCATTAAAGGGTGATGCTAAGATGTGGTTTAACTCTCTGGATCATGTTAGTGTGCGTAGTCCCCATGATATGATTTATTACTTCTCTACTAAATATTTCCCTGCTCATAAGAAACAAGCTGCCTTAAGGGATATATATAATTTTGTGCAAATTGAAGAAGAAAGTCTCCCACAAGCTTGGGGGATGATACGTCTCCAACGTATCTATAATTTTTGATTGTTCCATGCTATTATATTATCAACCTTGGATGTTTTATATGCTATTTTATATGATTTTAGGGACTAACCTATTAACCTAGAGCCCATTGCCAGTTTCCGTTTTTTCCTTGTTTTAGAGTATCGCAGAAAAGGAAAATCAAACGGAGTCCAATTGACCTGAAACTTCACAGAACTTATTTTTGGAAGGAAAGCAACCCGGGAGACTTGGAGTCCACGTGAGGGAAGCAACGAGGAAGCCACGAGGCAGGGGGCGCGCCCTCCACCCTCGTGGGCCCCTCGTGGCCCCCCTAACGTACTTCTTCCACCTATATATCTCCATATAACCTAAAACAATCAGGGACCAGAATAGATCGGGAGTTCCGCCGCCAGAAGCCTCTGTAGCCACCGAAAACCAATCTAGACCCGTTCCGGCACCCTGCCGGAGGGGGCAATCCCTCTCCGATGGCCATCTTCATCATCCCGGTGCTCTCCATGACGAAGAGGGAGTAGTTCTCCCTCGGGGCTGAGGGTATGTACTAGTAGCTATGTGTTTGATCTCTCTCTCTCTCTCTCTCTCTCTCGTGTTCTTGAGGTGGTACGATCTTGATGTATCGCGAGCTTTGCTATTATAGTTGGATCTTATGATGTTATCTCCCCCTCTACTCTCTTGTAATGGATTGAGTTTCCCCTTCGAAGTTATCTTATCGGATTGAGTCTTTAAATTCGAGAACACTTGATGTATGTCTTGCCGTGCGTATCTGTGGTGACAATGGGATATCACGTGATTATGCCTCACACGATAATTATTTTGTTGAGTTTGCTCCCACGATTATTCACGAGAAGAAATTTGCTTATGTGGAGAGTAATAAAAATTCTATGCTTGTAGATCATGAAAATAATGCTTTGTGTGATAGCTATATTGTTGAATTCATTCATGGTTCTACTGAAAATTATTATGAGGGAGGAATATATGCTTGTAGGAATTGCAATAATATCAAGTTTCCTCTCTATGTGCTTAAAGTTTTGAAGTTATGATTGTTTTGCCCTCCTATGCTAGTTGACTATTATTCTCATAAGTTGTCTGCTCACAAAATCCCTATGCATAGGAAGTGGGTTAGACTTAAATGTGCTAGTCATATTCTTCATGATGCTTTCTTTATGTTACAATTCTTATCTTTTATGTGAGCATCATTGAAATCATCATGCCTAGCTAGGTGCGTTAAACGATAGCGCTTGTTGGGAGGCAACCCAACTTTATTTTTGTTCCTTGCTTTTTTCTCATGTTTAGTAATAAATAATATCTAGCCTCTTTTTAGATGTGGTTTTATTCTTTTAATTAATGTTTGTGCCAAGTAGAACCATTGGGAAGACTTGGGGAAAGTCTTTGCGATCATGCTGTAAAAACAGAAACTTTAGCGCTCATGAGAATTGCTGCCATTTTTATTTGGAAAGCGCTATTTAGTTAATTCTTTTTTCAGATGATTAATATACAAATTACTCAGGTCCAGCAATTTACTTTAGAATTTTATGAGTTCCATAAGTACACGTTTGATACAGATTACTACAGACTGTTATGTTTTTGACAGATTCTGTTTTCTATGTGTTGTTTGCTTATTTTGATGAATCTATGGCTAGTAAAAGAGTTTATAAACCATAGAGAAGTCAGAATAAAGTAGGTTTAACACCAATATAAATAAAGAATGAGTTCATAACAGTACCTAAGTGGTGATTTTATTTTCTTATACGAACGGAGCTTACCAGTTTTCTGTTAAGTTTTGTGTTGTGAAGTTTTCAAGTTTTGGGTAAAGATTCGATGGACTATGGAATAAGGAGTGGAAAGAGCCTAAGGTTGAGGATTTCCAAGTCACCCCAAGGTAATATTCAAGGACAACCAAGAGCCTAAGCTTGGGGATGCCCCAGAAGGCATCCCCTCTTTCGTCTTCGTTCATCGGTAACTTTACTTGGAGCTATATTTTTATTCTCGACATGATATGTGTTTTGCTTGGAGCGTCATTTTATTTTATTTAGTTTTGCTTTCTGTTTGAATAAAATACCAAGATCTGAAATTCTTAAATGTTAGAGAGTCTTCACATAGTTGCATAATTATTCCACTACTCATTGATCTTCACTTATATCTTTCGGAGTAGTTTGTTGTTGCTCTAGTGCTTCATTTGTATCTTTTTAGAGCACAGTGGTGGTTTTATTTTGAAGAAATAATTGATCTCTCATGTTTCACTTATATTATTTCGAGAGTCCTAAACAACATGGTAATTTGCTTTGGTTATGAATTTAGTCCTAATATGATGGGCATCCAAGAGGGGTATAATAAAAACTTTCATAGAGAGTGCATTGAATACTATGAGAAGTTTGATACTTGATGATTGTTTTGAGATATGAGAATGGTAATATTAGATTCATGATAGTTGAGTAGTTGTGAATTTGAGAAATACTTGTGTTGAAGTTTGTGATTCCCGTAGCATGCACGTATGGTGAACCGTTATGTGATGAAGTCGGAGCATGATTTATTCATTGATTGCCTTCCTTATGAGTGGCGGCCGGGGACGAGCGATGGTCTTTTCCTACCAATCTATCCCCCTAGGAGCATGCGCGTAGTACTTTGTTTCGATAACTAATAGATTTTTGCAATAAGTATGTGAGTTCTTTACGACTAATGTTGAGTCCATGGATTATATGCACTCTCACCCTTCCACCATTGATAGCCTCTCTAGTACCGCACAACTTTCGCCGGTACCATATACCTTCCTCAAAAAAGCCACCATACCTACCTATCATGGCATTTCCATAGCCATTCCGAGATATATTGCCATGCAACTTTCCACCGTTCCATTATTATGACACGCTTCATCATTGTCATATTGCTTTGCATGATCATGTAGTTGACATCATATTTGTGGCAAAGCCACCATTCATAATTCTTCCATACATGTCACTCTTGAGTCATTGCACATCCCGGTACACCGCCGGAGGCATTCATATAGAGTCATATTTTGTTCTAAGTATCGAGTTGTAATTCTTGAGTTGTAAGTAAATAGAAGTGTGATGATCATCATTATTAGAGCATTGTCCCAGTGAGGAAAGGATGATGGAGACTATGATTCCCCCATAAGTCGGGATGAGACTCCGGACAAAAAAAAGAGGCCATAAAAAAAGAGAAGGCCCAAAGAAAAAAAGAAAAAAAAGAGAGAAGTGGCAATGCTACTATCCTTTTACCACACTTGTGCTTCAAAGTAGCACCATGATATTCATGATAGAGAGTCTCCTATGTTGTCACTTTCATATACTAGTGGGAAATTTTCATTATAGAACTTGGCTTGTATATTCCAATGATGGGCTTCCTCAAAATGCCCTAGGTCTTCATGAGCAAGTGAGTTGGATGCACACCCACTTAGTTTCTTTTTGAGCTTTCATACACTTATAGCTCTAGTGCATCCGTTGCATGGCAATCCCTACTCACTCACATTGATATCTATTGATGGGCATCTCCATAGCCCGTTGATACGCCTAGTTGATGTGAGACTATCTTCTCCTTTTTTGTCTTCTCCACAACCACCATTCTATTCCACCTATAGTGTTATGTCCATGGCTCACGCTCATGTATTGCGTGAAGATTGAAAAAGTTTGAGAACATCAAATGTATGAAACAATTGCTTGGTTTGTCATCGGGGTTGCGCATGATTTAAATATTTTGCATGGTGAAGATAGAGCATAGCCAGACTATATGATTTTGTAGGGATAGCCTTCTTTGGCCATGTTATTTTGAGAAGACATAATTGCTTAGCTAGTATGCTTGAAGTATTATTATTTTTATGTCAATATTAAACTTTTTTCTTGAATCTTATGGATCTGAATATTCTTGCCAAAATGAAGAGAATTACTTAGAGAAATGTGTTAGGTAGCATTCCACATCAAAAATTCTGTTTTAATCATTTACCTACTCGAGGACGAGCAGGAATTAAGCTTGGGGATGCTGATACGTCTCCAACATATCTATAATTTTTTATTGTTCCATGCTATTATATTATCGACCTTGGATGGTTTATATGCATTTATATGCTATTTTATATGATTTTTGGGACTAACCTATTAACCTAGAGCCAAGTGCCAGTTTCTGTTTTTTACCTTGTTTTAGAATATCGCAGAAAAGGGAAACCAAACGGAGTCCAATTGACCCGAAATTCCACGGAACTCATTTTTGGATCAGAAGAAGCCCAGAAGACTTGGAGTGCACGTCAGGGGATCTACGAGGAAGCCATGAGGCAGGGGGCAATGCTACTATCCTTTTACCACACTTGTGCTTCAAAGTAGCACCATGATCTTCATGATAGAGAGTCTCCTATGTTGTCACTTTCATATACTAGTGGGAATCTTTCATTATAGAACATGGCTTGTATATTCCAATGATGGGCTTCCTCAAAATGTCCTAGGTCTTCGTGAGAAAGAGGGTTGGATGCACACCCACTAGTTTCTTTTGTTGAGCTTTCATACATTTATAGCTCTAGTGCATCCGTTGCATGGCAATCCCTACTCACTCACATTTATATCTATTAATGGGCATCTCCATAGCCCATTGATATGCCTAGTTGATGTGAGACTATCTTCTCCTGTTTGTCTTCTCCACAACCACCATTCTATTCCACCTATAGTGCTATATCCATGGCTCACGCTCATGTATTGCGTGAAGATTGAAAAAGTTTGAGAACATCAAAAGTATGAAACAATTGCTTGGCTTGTCATCAGGGTTGTGCATGATTTAAATATTTTGTGTGGTGAAGATGGAGCATAGCCAGACTATATGATTTTGTAGGGATAGCTTTCTTTGGCCATATTATTTTGAGAAGACATGATTGCTTAGTTAGTATGCTTGAAGTATTATTATGTCAATATTAAACTTTTGTCTTGAATCCTATGGATCTGAACATTCATGCCACAACAAAGAAGAATTACTTAGAGAAATATGTTTGGTAGCATTGCACATCAATTTTTTTGTTTTTATCATTTACCTACTCGAGGACGAGCAGGAATTAAGCTTGGGGATGCTGATACGTCTCCAACGTATCTATAATTTTTGATTGTTCCATGCTATTATATTATCAACCTTGGATGTTTTATATGCATTTATATGTTATTTTATATGATTTTTGGGACTAACCTATTAACCTAGAGCCCAGCGCCAGTTTCTGTTTTTCCTTGTTTTAGAGTATCGGAGAAAATGAAAATCAAACGGAGTCCAATTGACCTGAAACTTCATGGAACTTATTTTTGGAAGGAAAGCAACCCGGGAGACTTGGAGTCCACATAAGGGAAGAAACGAGGAAGCCACGAGGCAGGGGGCGTGCCCACCCCCTGGGCGCGCCCTCCACCCTCGTGGGCCCCTCGTGGCTCCCCTGACGTACTTCTTCCGCCTATATATCTCCATATACCCTAAAACGATCAGGGAGCAGAATAGATCGGGAGTTCCACCACCAAAAGCCTCCATAGCCACCGAAAATCAATCTAGACCCGTTCCGGCACCCTGCCGGAGGGGGCAATCCCTCTCCGGTCGCCATCTTCATCATCTCGGTGCTCTCCAAGACGAGGATGGAGTAGTTCTCCCTCGGGGCTGAGGGTATGTACCAGTAGCTATGTGTTTCATCTCTCTCTCTCTCTCTCGTGTTCTTGAGGTGGTACAATCTTGATGTATCGCGAGCTTTGCTATTATAGTTGGATCTTATGATGTTTTCTCCCCCCTCTACTCTCTTGTAATGGATTGAGTTTCCCCTTTGAAGTTATCTTATCGGATTGAGTCTTTACAGATTTGAGAACACTTGATGTATGTCTTGCCGTGCGTATCTGTGGTGACAATGGGATATCACGTGATTCACTTGATGTATGTTTTGGTGATCAACTTGCGGGTTCCGCCCATGAACATATGCATAGGGGTTGGCACACGTTTTCGTCGTGATTCTCTAGTAGAAACTTTGGGGCACTCTTTTGAGGTTCTATGTGTTGGTTGAATTGATGAATATGAGATTGTGTGATGCATATCGTATAATCATACCCATGGATACTTGAGGTGACATTTGAGTATCTAGGTGACATTAGGGTTTTAGTTGATTTGTGTCTTAAGGTGTTATTCTAGTACGAACAATAGGGCTGTTTGTGACACTTATAGGAATAGCCCAACGGATTGATTGGAAAGAATAACTTTGAGGTGGTTTCGTACCCTACCATAATCTCTTCGTTTGTTCTCCGCTATTAGTGACTTTGGAGTGACTCTTTGTTGCATGCTGAGGGATAGTTATATGATCCAATTATGTTATTATTGTTGAGAGGACTTGCACTAGTGAAAGTATGAACCCTAGGCCTTGTTTCAACGCATTGCAATGCCATTTGTGCTCACTTTTATCATTAGTTACCTTGCTGTTTTTATATTTTCAGATTACAAAAACCATTATCTACTATCCATATACCACTTGTATCACCATCTCTTCGCCGAACTAGTGCACCTATACAATTTACCATTGTATTGAGTGTGTTGGGGACACAAGAGACTCTTTGTTATTTGGTTGTAGGGTTGCTTGAGAGAGACCATCTTCACCCTACGCCTCCTACGTATTGATAAACCTTAGGTCATCCACTTGAGGGAAATTTGCTACTATCCTACAAACCTCTGCACTTGGAGGCCCAACAACGTCTACAAGAAGAAGGTTGTGTAGTATATATCAGGGGAGGCTTCGCAAGTTACTTAAAGCTTTGCCTGATCACCCTCTTAAGAAAAATGAAATACTTGATACCTTTTATAATGGACTAACCGATGCTTCTAGAGATTACCTGGATAGTTGTGCTGGTTCTGTTTTTAGGGAAAGAATTCCGGATGAAGCTGAAATTCTATTGAATAATATGTTGACAAATGAAAATAATTGGGCACTTCCTGAGCCTATTCCTAAACCAACTCCGAAGAAAAGAGGTGTTTTATTTCTCAGTCCTGAAGATATGCAAGAGGCAAAGAAATCTAGGAAAGAAAAAGGTATTAAAGCTGAAGATGTTAAGAATTTACCTCCTATTGAAGAAATACACGGTCTCAATTTACCGCCTGTTGAAGAAACATATGATCTTAATCCCTCACCTATTGAAGAAACGCATGGTCTTGATAATCCGACACAGGTAGTAAAGGTAAATTCTCTCTATAGATATGATAAAGCTGAAATCCCTCTTACTAAGTTTGCTAGCCCATGCTTAGATGAGTTTGATAAATTTATGGTTAAGCAAGAAGACTTCAATGCTTATTTTGGTAGATAATTGAAATAAAATTCAAATATGCTTGAACACTTGGGTGATTATATGGCTAATGTCAAAGGTGAACTTAAACTTATTAGTAAACATGCTTCTATGGTTACCACTCAAGTAGAACAAGTACTTAAGGCTCAAAATGATTTGCTCAATGAATTGAATAGTAAGAATAATGATAATGCTGTTAGAGTTATGACTAGAGGTGGTAGAATGACTCGGGAACCTCTGTATCCTGAAGGCCACCCTAAGAGAATTGAGCAAGATTCTCAGAGAAATAATATAGATGCACCTAGTCCTTCTAAAAGGAAGAAAAAGAAAAATGATAGGACTTTGCATGCTTCTAGTGAACCTGTTATTGATACACCTGAGAATCCAAATGATATTTCTATTTCTGATGCCGAAACACAATATGGTAATGAACCTGAAACTAGTGATAATAATAATGTTTATGATGATGCTCCACCTAGTAATGACAATGACATAGAAATTGAACCTGCTGCTGATCTTGATAACCCACAATTGAGAATCAACATTATGATAAGAAAGACTTTGTTGCTACGAAACATGATAAAGAAAGAGAGCCTTGGGTTGAGAAACCCATGCCTTTTCCTCCCAAACCATCCAAGAAAAAGGATGATGAGGATTTTGAGCGCTTTGCTGAAATGATTAGACCTATCTTTTTGCGTATGCGATTAACTGATATGCTCAAAACAAATCCTTATGCTAAGTACATGAAAGATATTATTACAAATAAAAGAAAGATACCGGAAGCTGAAATTTCCACCATGCTTGCTAATTATACTTTTAAGGGTGGAATACCAAAGAAACTTGGAGATCCCGGTGTACCCACTATACCATGCTCTATTAAAAGAAACTATGTTAAAACTGCTTTATGTGCTCCTAGAGCCCGTGTTAGTGTCATGCCTCTCTCTTTATATCATAGACTTGATTTGAATAAGTTGACACCTACTGAAATATCTTTGCAAATGGCTGATAAATCAACTGTTATACCTGTCGGTATTTGTGAGGATGTGCCTGTTGTAGTTGAAAAGGTTACTATTTTAACGGACTTTGTTATTCTTGATATTCCTGAGGACGATAGTATGTCTATTATTCTTGGAAGACCCTTTTTGAATACTGCAGGGGCTGTTATTGATTGCACTAAAGGCAATGTCACTTTTCATGTTAATGGTAATGAGCATACGATACACTTTCCAAGGAAACAACCTCAAGTTCATAGTATCAACTCTATTGGCAAAATTCCATCAATTATATTTGGAGATTTTGAATTTCCTCTTCCTACTGTCAAGAAGAAATATGATATTCTTATTGTTGGGGATGTGCATATCCCCGTTGAGGTAACATAGTGTTATTCAAAATTTCTCCGATTCCATGTTATTCGGAATGAGTTCGTTAACAAGACTTGATCTACCTTGTTAGTGGATTCCTTTTGATAAGCATGAGATGGATGAAACTAGAAGGCACAACCTTTTGTAACCTCCTTTTACTTTCTGTTATTTATATTAAATAAAACAAAAATAGTATTTCTCTGTATGTTATCTGAATTATCCGTGCAATATAAAAATACCCCGAAAATAAAAGTTCTCCAAATGCCCTGAAATTTAAATATGATTTTTTCTGGAATATTTGAGAATATTTGACACTATGAACACAGCAGGAGGGGCATCCACCTGGCCACGAGGGTGGAGGGCGCGCCCTACCCCCTGGGCGCGCCGCCTGTCTCATGGGCCCACGGTGGCCCTCCTCCACTTTTTCCTGCACCCACACACTCGTTCTTCCTCCCACAAACACGAATATCCAGCTCAAGCACGAGTTCTAGCTCATTTTGCTGCGATTTTCGATCTCCTTGCTCAAAGCACCTCTCACAAAACTTATTGGGGAGATTGTTCCTTGGTATGTGACTCCTCCATTGGTCCAATTAGTTTTTGTTCTAGTGCTTTATTCATTGCAAATTTGTGCTGCCTAGGTGACCATGTTCTTGAGCTTGCATGTCAAATTTATATGGTCAAAAGTAGTTCTAATGCATGATATAGGCTCTAGGCACTTGTAGGAGCTGTTGCTATCAATATTGTTGAGCTTGGTTCACTTTTGTTTGAAGTTACTAAAAATTTCAGAATTTTTCAGAAAATAATGAAGAGATTTTTGAGGGGCTCATCGAGCCGAAGCTCGAAGGAAAAGCAAAATGAAAAAGCAGAGAAGCCCAAGTATAATCTGCCTCGCACCGCGGAGGTTCGGCCGTGTGAAAGGCATTCCGATGATTTCTTGAGAGCAGCCGGGATTTATGATGATTTTTATGAATTGACTGAGAATGCAGGCCTCACTGCCTTCCTCCACGACCAACACGCACAATATGTCTTACTCACCAATATCTTTGTGCAAAACTTTCATTTCCATGCTAGGAGCTCACCACCTACGGTGGAATTTTATTTATATGATGAGCATAAGGAGATGTCACTTTATGATTTTTGTCGGGTTTGTTTGATCCCTTTTGAGGGCAAAATAGAGGAACCACATCGCGGCGATGTGGATAGGTTTATTGATACCATCACTATAGGGGAAACGAGGAAGGTTTCCGATGCACGAATCACTAGCATACATTTTCCTGTTTTATGCTAGTTTGCTAGATTTGCTAGTCGTTGCTTAATTGGTCGCGGAAACTGTGGAAACCTTAGTGTTCCTGATATTATTATTTTGTTCCATGGTTTATTCTCTGATAACTCTGTTAGTATGGGCGGTATTATTGCTAAACAATTAAGTCTGAACCGTACAAAGGGCCCCATCTTTGGAGGCATCTATGCTTCACGTCTAGCTGCACATTTTAACATACCTATTAGGCATTATGAGAAGGAAGAAAAATTGCTGCCCACTATTTATCTAGATTATATAAGTATGGTGGCACACGATTTTATTGTTAAGAATAGGGAAGGGAGCTTAAATACAAATTGTTCTTTCATAAACATCATCCTGAGACTATTACCCTGCCTGCTCCTTCCTTGTTTGATTTATCTGCAGGCCAGTATCTTGTTCCGTTAGAGGCTATTCACGCCCATCGGAACCCTACATTAGCCACAGAGCCAGAGTCGGAACCACAAGTCGATCCTCCACGATAGTCTAATTACCATTGGGATCCGGAAATGATTGCCAACCAGTGGCAGTCAGAGTCTTCTTCTCAGTACGACCCCAACTATTATTATGCATATCCGCCAGGCCAGCCGTGGCCATAGACCAACTTTGGCCAAAAGCCTAAGCTTGGGGGAGTACGTATTTCTCACCGACATTATATTCATGTTCACACACTCATTGCTAGATGTCGGTGCTCATACTTTTTCATTGTATCATCCATGCTAGTTTATTTTACTTTTTTTGCTTTCTTCTTGTGTGTTTAATAAACCTTAAGAAAAACAAAAAAATAATTGTAGCTTTTAATTAGTTTACTTTCCATGCTTGTAGTAGTAATTAAAACGAAAACCCAAAAAGATTTCCTATTCTTCTTTTACTTGTTGGGAGCTTTCCCATGTAAATAGTTTTATTTCTTTTTCTTTTCTTTGGGGGTCGATAGGAGAAGACCATGATTAAATTGTTGAAGTAGCTCTTATATGCATTACTGTTGATCTAACAGAAGAGCCCATATTGCCTTGTGTTCTCCTGTTTATTGAATGCTTGCAGATTCCAGCTTAGTCCAATGCACTACTATTATTATCCACATCATTCGGTCGTGCAAGTGAAAGGCAATTATGATGATATATGAGACTGACTGAGATGAGAAAAGCTGGTATGAACTCAACCTCTCTTGTTTTTGTAAATATGATTAGTTCATCGTTCCTGATTCAGCCTATTATGAATAAACATGTTTGCAATGACAACTAGAGATCATAGTTTCTTGTACCATGCTTGATTAGCTAGGAGCTTATAATGGTTTACCTTGCATGTCAACATGCTATTAAGATGGTTGTTATGTGGTATGATAGGGTGGTATCCTCCTCTGAATGATTTAAGTGACTTGACTTGGCGCATGTTCACGCATGTAGTTGAAACAAAATCAACATAGCCTTCATGATATTTATGTTCGTGGTGGATTATATCCTACTCATGCTTGCATTCGGTGTTGACTAATTTTAATGCATGTCCATGACTGTTGTCGCTCTCTAGCTGGTCGCTTCCCAGTCTTTTGCTAGCCTTCACCTGTACTAAGCGGGAATACTGCTTGTGCATCCAACTCCATAAACCCCAAAGTTATTCCATATGAGTCCACCATACCTACCTATATACGGTATCTACCTGCCGTTCCAAGTAAATTTGTATGCGGCAAACTCTAAACCTTCAAATAAATATCCTGTTTTGTATGCTCGAATAGCTCATGTATCAACTAGGGTTGTCCGTATCTTCCATGTTAGGCGGGTTATTCTCAAGAGGAGTGGACTCCGTTCTTCACTCACGAGAAAGTGGCTGGTCACCGGGATGCCCAGTCCCATGCTTTATGCAAACTAAATCAAAATAATTGCAAACAAAACTCCCCCTGGGACTCTTGTTAGTTGGAGGCACTCGTTGTTTCGAGCAAGCCATGGATTGATGCTTGTTGGTGGAGGGGGAGTATAAACTTTACCATTCTGTTTGGGAACCGCCTATAATGTGTGTAGGATGGAAGATATCGCCATCTCTTGGTTGTTATGTTGACAATGAAAGTATACCGCGCAAAATATTATTCACCTCGATTTCAAAACCGAAGCTCTGGCACCTCTACAAATCCATGCTTCCCTCTGCGAAGGGCCTATCTATTTACTTTCATGTTGAGTCATCATCCTCTTATTAAAAAGCACCAGTTAGAGAGCACCGCTGTCATTTGCATTCATTATTGTTAGTTTACATTGAGTATGACTTGACTGGATCTCTTTTACCATGAATTACAATGTCTAGTCAGTCCTTGATCTTTAAAGGTGCTCTGCATTTATGTTTTGCGGTCTCAGAAAGGGCTAGCGAGATACCATCTTGTTATATCATATTATGATTGTTTTGAGAAAGTGTTGTCATCCGAGATTCATTATTATTGCTCGCTAGTTGATTATGACATTGATATGAGTAAACATGAGACTTATGCGTTATTGTGAATATGGTTAGTTCATAATCTTTGCTGAAAACTTCAATGTTGGCTTTACATATTTACAACAACAAGAGCAAACAGAGTTTGTAAAAGTTTTTCTTTATCACTTTCAGTTTGTCAACTGAATTGCTTGAGGACAAGCAAAGGTTTAAGCTTGGGGGAGTTGATACGTCTCCGTCGTATCTAGTTTTCCAAACACTTTTGCCCTTGTTTTGGACTCTAACTTGCATGATTTGAATGGAACTAACCCGGACTGACGCTGTTTTCAGCAGAATTGCCATGGTGTTATTTATGTGCAGAAACAAAAGTTCTCGGAATGACCTGAAACTTCATGGAACATCTTTTCAGAAATAATAAAAATCCTTGCAAAAGATGAAGACCAGGGGGCCCACACCCTAGCCATGAGGGTGGGGGCGCGCCTGCCCCCCTAGGGCGCTCCCCCCTACCTCGTGGGCCCCCTGGAGCTCCTCTGATGTCAACTCCAACTCTATATATTTGCTTTCGGGGAGAAAAAAATAGGAGAGAAAGATTCATCGCGTTTTAAGATACGGAGCCGCCGCCAAGCCCTAAAACCTCTCGGGAGGGCTAATCTGGAGTCCGTTCGGGGCTCCGGAGAGGGGAATCCGTCGCCATCGTCATCACCAACCTTCCTCCATCACCAATTTCATGATGCTCACCGCCGTGCGTGAGTAATTCCATCGTAGGCTTGCTGGACGGTGATGGGTTGGATGAGATTTATCATATAATCGAGTAAGTTTTGTTAGGGTCTGATCCCTAGTATCCACTATGTTCTGAGATTGATGTTGCTATGACTTTGCTATGCTTAATGCTTGTCACTAGGGCCCGAGTGCCGTGATTTCAGATCTGAACCTATTATGTTTTCATCAATATATGAGAGTTCTTGATCCTATCTTGCAAGTCTATAGTCACCTATTATGTGTTATGATCCGCTAACCCCGAAGTGACAATAATCGGGATACTTACCGGTGATGACCTTAGTTTGAGGAGTTCATGTATTCACTATGTGTTAATGCTTTGGTCCGGTACTCTATTAAAAGGAGGCCTTAATATCCCTTAGATTCCATTAGGACCCCACTGCCACGGGAGGGTAGGACAAAAGATGTCATGCAAGTTCTTTTCCATAAGCACGTATGACTATATTCGGAATACATGCCTATATTACATTGATGAATTGGAGCTAGTTCTGTGTCACCCTAGGTAATGACTATTACAAGATGAACCCCATCCGGCATAATTCTCTATCACCGATCCATTGCCAACGAGCTTTCCATATATTGTTCTTTGCTTATTTACTTTTCCATTGCTATTGCTATCATCACTACAAAATACCCAAAACACTATTTTTGCTACTGTTACCTTTTGCTACCATTACCACTACTATCATATTACTTTGCTACTAAATACTTTGCTGCAGATATTAAGTTTCCAGGTGTGGTTGAATTGACAACTCAGCTGTTAATACTTGAGACTATTCTTTGGCTCCCCTTGTGTCGAATCAATAAATTTGGGTTGAATACTCTACCCTCGAAAACTGTTGTGATCCCCTATACTTGTGGGTTATCATAACCCCAAAAATTCTAAAATAAATTGCTGGACGTGAGTAATTTATCTATTAATCATCTGCAAATAGAATCAACCTAATCGCACTCTCCAATAAAAAATGGCAGCAAATCTCATGAGCGCTAAAGTTTCTGTTTTTATAGCAAGATCACAAAGACTTTCCCCAAGTCTTCCCAAAGGTTCTGCTTGGCACAAACACTAATCAAAAGCATAAAACCACATCTAAACATAGGCTAGATGAATTATTTAGTGAATAACGGCAAGGAAAAATATTGGGTTGTCTCCCAACAAGCGCTTTTCTTTTAACGCCCCTAGCTAGGAATAAGATATCAACGATGCTCACATGAAAGACAAGAATTGAAGCACAAAGAGAGCATCATAAAACACGTGACAAACACATCTAAGTCTAACATACTTCCGATGCATAGACATCTTATAGGCAAACAAATTATCAAGGCAAGCAAAAACTAGCATATGCAAGGAAGCGGAAAGAAACAATAGCAATCTCAACATAACGAGAGGTAATTTAGTAACATGAAAATTTCTACCACCATATTTTCCTCTCTCATAATAATTACATGGAGGATCATAATCAAATTCAACAATATAGCTATCACAAAACATATTCTTAAGACGAACCAAATGTATGCAAAGTTGACACTCTTCCAAAATAGTGGGATTAACATATTAACTTAAGTCATGACCTCTCCAAACCCACTTTTATCAAAAACTTCATAAGATTGAACATTCTCCAAATATGTGGGATCTAAAGTCGACACTCTTCCAAACCCACTTTCAATATTATTACAAACATTATTATCAATATCATATTCATCATGGGGCTTAAATAAATTTTCAAGATCATAAGAAGAATCACCCCAATCATGATCATTGCAACAAATAGTAGTCATAGCAATACTAGCATCCCCAAGCTTGAGGTTTTACATATCATTAAGACAATTCTCATTAAGAGAATTTATAATAACATCATTACAATCATGCTTTTCATCAAAGGAACTATCAAGTATGGGTGCAGTAGCAACGATCTCATGTTTAACATAAGGAACTATAGCAAACTCATCTTCATAAATATTGGCATCATGGCCACAAGAATAGCAAGCATCATGTTCATCAAGCGATATTTCAATCAAATCAAAGGAATCATAATTATCTATAGATTCATACATATCATTATTTTCTTCCGAAGCAACGGTCATTCTTTCAATAAATTCTTTGACATAGACATTATGAGCATAGTTTTCATAGTAATATTTAAGTATGTCAAAATTTTCAAATTCGTAGAGAGTATATCATACTTTTCAATCAAAGAAGCAACTTCATAATCACCCATAAAAGCAACAAATTCTTCAATTTGTTCGATATTGTAGTAACTATAAACACCCTTTGCATAAGAAGATAAGATTTCATTATCATTAAACTCACATAGGTAGGGGAGGTGTTTTTTAGGGTTCTTAGAGCAACAAGTAAAATCACAAATTTCACAAAGATTCCAAGCGTAACACATCAATCTGTTTATTTGATCCCATAAGAGTCTCCCTTTTTCAGACAAACGGTGATGCACAAAATGAGCATGCTCATCTAAAGATTTCTGATCAACTAGGCAAGTTGGGGTTTTAGCACGAGCACAAAGGGATCGAAGATGATCCAAGTAGAACATTTTAAGTGGATCTGTATCAATACATTTTTAGAAAGCAAAGATGCAAGCAAATGGAAGGCACATGGAAACACAAACAAAGATACATATGGGAAGAAGGCAAAGAAAAGGCAAAGGTTTTCGAAAATCGTTTTAGAAGTGGGGGAGAGGAAAACGATAGGAAAATGGCAAATAATGTAATGCGAGGGATAAGACTTTGTGATGGGTACTTGGTATGTCTTGACTTGTGCGTAGATCTCCCCGGCAACGGTGCCAGAAATCCTTCTTGCTACCTCTTGAGCACTGCGTTGGTTTTCCCTTGAAGAGGAAAGGGTGATGCAGCAAAGTAGCATAAGTATTTCCCTCAGTTTTTTAGAACCAAGGTATCAATCCAGTAGGAGACTACACGCAAGTCCCTCGTACCTACACAAACAGATAAGAACCTCGCAATCAACGTGATAAAGGGGTTGTCAATCCCTTAACGGTCACTTACGAGAGTGAGATCTGATAGAGATAATAATAATAAGATAAATATTTTTGGTATTTTTATGATATAGATTGAAAGTAAGGATTGCAAAATAAAATAGATTGGAAAGTTATATGATAAGAGATAGACCCGGGGCCATAGGTTTCACTAGTGGCTTCACTCAAGATAGCATAAGTATTACGGCGGGTGAACAAATTACTGTCGAGCAATTGATAGAAAAGTGCATAATTATGAGAATATCTAGGCATGATCATGCATATAGGCATCACCTCCGCGACAAGTAGACCGAAACGATTCTGCATCTACTACTATTACTCCACACATCGACTGCTATCCAACATGCATCTAGAGTATTAAGTTCATAAGAATAGAGTAATGCATTAGGAAAGATGACATGATGTAGAGGGATAAACTCAAGCAATATGATATAAACCCCATCTTTTTATCCTCGATGACAACAATACAATACGTGCCTTGCTGCCCCTGCTGTCACTGGGAAAGGACACCGCAAGATTGAATCCAAAGCTAAGCACTTCTCCCATTGCAAGAAAAATCAATCTAGTAGGCCAAACCAAACTGATAATTCGAAGAGACTTGCAAAGATAACCAATCATACATAAAAGATTTCAGAGAAGAATCAAATATTGTTCATAGATAAACTTGATCATAAACCCACAATTCATCGGATCTCGACAAACACACCGCAAAAGAGTTACATCAAATAGATCTCCAAGAAGATCGAGGAGAACATTGTATTAAGATCCAAAGTGAGAGAATAAGCCATCTAGCTAATAACTATGGACCCGAAGGTCTGAGGTAAACTACTCACACATCATCGGAGGGGCCATGGAGTTGATGTAGAGGCCCTGCATGATCGATTCCCCCTCCGACAGAGCTCCGGAAAAGGCCCCAAGATGGGATCTCTTGGGTACAGAAGGTTGCGGCGGTGGAAATAGGGTTTCGTGGTGCTCCTGGATGTTTTCGGGGTATATGAATATATATTGGAGGAAGAAGTAGGTCGGTGGAGCCACGAGGGGGGAGGGCGCGCCCCTGCTTCGTGGCCTCCTCGTTGGTTGCTTGACGTCCACTCCAAGTCCCCTGGATCACGTTTGTTCCAAAAATAACTCTCCCGAAGATTTTATTCCGTTTGGATTCCGTTTGATATTCCTTTTCTGCGAAACACTGAAATAGGCAAAAAAATAGCAATTTGCACTGGGCCTTGGGTTAGTAGGTTAGTCCCAAAAATAATATAAAAGTGTATAAATAATCCCATTAACATCCAAAACAGATAATATAATAGCATGGAACAATTAAAAATTATAGATATGTTGGAGACGTATCAAGCATCCCCAAGCTTAATTCCTGCTCGTCCTCGAGTAGGTAAATGATAAAAACAGAATTTTTTATGTGGAATGCTACCTAGCATAATTCTCAATGTAATTTTCTTTATGGTGGCATGAATGTTCAGATCCGAGAGATTCTAGACAGAAGTTTAATATTGACATAAAAATAATAATACTTCAAGCATACTAACTGAGCAATCATATATATAGGAGGAAGAAGTAGGTCAGTGGAGCCACGAGGGGCCCACGAGGGTGGAGGGTGCGCATAGGGGCATAGGCGCGGCCCCTGCCTCGTGGCCTCCTCGTTGGTTTCTTGACGTCCACTCCAAGTCCCCTGGATGACGTTTGTTCCAAAAATAACTCTCCCGAAGGTTTCATTCCGTTTGGATTCCGTTTGATATTCCTTTTCTATGAAACATTGAAATAGGCAAAAAAACAGGAATTTGCACTGGGCCTTGGGTTAGTAGGTTAGTCCCAAAAATAATATAAAAATGTATAAATAAGCCCATTAACATCCAAAACAGATAATATAATAGCATGGAACAATCAAAAATTATAGAAACGTTGGAGACGTATCACCAAATAAGTTCAAGAAGCCAGGACAGGACTCTTAGACTGTCAACATGATTGTGAGCAACGATGAGAGTGGGCCATCTAGGTATGGTAATTTGTTTACTGTATTTTCAGTTTGTCAGTCTACCGATTGGTGGACTGACACAGGTGCAAATATTCATGTGTGTGCTAACATTTCATTGTTTTCTTCATATCAGGCCACAGGGAACGGGTCCGTACTAATGGGGAACAACACGAGTGCTTCTGTTCATGGTGTTGGCACGGTCGATCTGAAGTTTACTTCGGGAAGCATCGTGCAACTGAAGAACGCGTAGCATGTCCCCGCCATCAAGAAGAATCTCGTTATTGGTTCCCTTCTATGTAGATAAGGGTTTAAGTTGGTATTCGAGTCTAATAAAGTGGTTACGAAATATGGACTGTTTGTTGGAAAATGTTATGAATGCGGAGGTCTGTTCCACTTTTCCCTCGCTATTTTTTTAATAAAGTCGTGAACAATATTCATTCGAGTGTTAATGAAACAGAAGTTTGGCATTCACGTGTTTGTCACATTGGTTTTGGTAGTATGACGTGGTTAGCAAAATTGAATTTAATCCCAAGTTTTACTTTAGCCAAAGGTTCTAAGTGCCATTCATGTGTGCAAGCAAAGCAACCTCGCAAGCCCCATAGGGCTGCGGAGGAGAGACATTTGGCACCGTTAGAACTCATACATTCTGATCTTTGTGACCTTAATGGTGTATTCACTAAAGGTGGAAAAAGATACTTCATGACGCTGATAGATGATTCTAATAGATATTGCTATGTATATCTTTTAAACACTAAAGATGAGGCTCTACACTACTTTAAAATCTATAAGGCAGAAGTTGAGAATCAACTTGAAAAGAAAATAAAACGAGTCCAGTCAGATCATGGTGGAGAGTATTTCTCTAATGAGTTTGATTCTTTCTGTGCGGAACACGAAATTATTCATGAGAGGACGCCTCCCTATCCACCTCAGTCAAATGGGGTTGCCGAACGGAAAAACCATACTCTAACAAATTTGGTTAATGCCATGTTAGATACATTGGGTTTATCCAAGGCATGATGGGGGGAGGCTATATTGACATCAGGTCATGTCCTGAATAAAGTTCCGACAAAAGACAATGGGATCACTCCGTATGAACAATGGGAAAAGAGAAGAATGACACTCTCATACTTACATACTTGGGGCTGCTTGGCGAAAGTCAATGTGCCAATACCCAAAAAGCGTAAGCTTGGACCAAAGACCGTGGACTGCGTTAATTTGGGCTACGCTAAGAATAGCGTCGGCTATAGATTTCTGGTAGTGAAATCTGAGGTACCTATCGTGAAGGTCAGTACGATTATGGAGTCTAAAGATGCTACATTCTTTGAGGATATTTTTCCTATGAGAGATATGCAAAGCACTTCTAGGCTGGAATCTGATGAGACTCCTGAACCCGCCATTCCGATGGAATATTATGAACAGACACATGATGGAAATCCTGAGAAGGATGACAAGGAAACCCTTGGTAGGGACAAGAGACAGAGGACTGCAAAGTCTTTTGGTGATGATTTCCTTGTATACCTTGTGGATGATACTCCCACTTCTATTTCAGAAGCTTATGTGTCTTCGGATGCTGACTATTCGAAAGAAGTGGTCCGTAGCGAGATGGACTCCATCATGGCTAACGGGTCATGGGAAATCACTGAACGCCCCTATTGCTATAAACCATTGGGATGTAAATGGGTTTTCAAAAAGAAGCTTAGGCCCGATGGTACGATTGAAAAGTACAAGGTTAGGCTTGTGGCCAAGGGCTATGACCAGAAAGAAGAGGAAGATTTCTTCGATACTTATTCACCTGTGGCCAGACTGACCACCATTCGAGTATTACTCTCGTTGGCGGTGTCGGTGTCAAAACCATCGGATCTCGGGTAGGGGGTCCCGAACTGTGCGTCTAAGGCGGATGGTAACAGGACGCGGGCAACACGATGTTTACCCAGGTTCGGGCCCTCTTGATGGAGGTAATACCCTATGTCCTACTTGATTGATCTTGATGATATGAGTATTACAAGAGTTGATCTACCACGAGATTGTAGAGGCTAAACCCTAGAAGCTAGCCTATGGTATGATTGTTGTTGTCCTACGGACTAAACCCTCCAGTTTATATAGACACCGAAGGGGGCTAGGGATACACAGAGTCGGTTACAAGGGAGGAGATCTACATAACCGCATTGCCAAGCTTGCCTTCCACGCCAAGGAGAGTCCCATCCGGACACGGGACGAAGTCTTAAATCTTGTATCTTCATAGTCCAACAGTCCGGCCAAGGGATATAGTCCGGCTGTCCGGAGACCCCCTAATCCAGGACTCCCTCAGTATCCCCCGAACCAGGCTTCAACGACGATGAGTTTGGCGCGTAGATTGTCTTCAGCATTGCAAGGCGGGTTCTTCTCCAAATTATGAATATCTGCTGAGTAGTGTCTGGCTCCCCATAAATGTTGCGCTTCTTGGCTTCCGCGCCCAATAAGGGCTATCTTCCACGAGTTGAGCGAATGCGAGGAGCCATGGCATTTTTACATTTGCCACCTTAGCCATGTAAGTAAACTGTCTATTAAAGAGATGGGGATTCTTAGATCCAGACCACACCATCCTCCCACGGCGAGTATCGATCGGAGCACGCTCGGAAAAATCCATTCCAACATGGCCGGCCATCACAGCTCCTCCTCTCTCTCCCGTAGCCCTAAGCCCGGTGATTGGGAGAAATGTTCCGTCCCGCACAACCAATTAGTAGGGTTACAGACCCAGGGATTTCTCCCTCCAGCGTATATGGTCCCCGTTCGAGCCAGGCTCGCCACCTATAATGGTGGGGAGCAAGCGGAGAGCTTCCCCAATCCCTCCAAGGGGGAGTGGGTATGCCTTGTCCCTTATATTTACTAAGGGGACTTGGATTTCCAATCCATCCGTTCCTCCGCGGGCTCCTGGAGTTTTATAGCCTCCAGTTGCATAACTTCACCCCCGCTTCCATATTACACATCGTTGGTTATGTTGCCCTTTGTGAGCTATTTCTGGGCTGCGAAGCTCATTTCGAGCTGTGGAAGAGGCTATTCTGCCTTGTGCCCCATACACAGAAGGGGTCAATATATCAAGTGGGTGGAGCCGAAATATGGCGCATCACCGGGGCCGGATACCTGTCCGGTACCCCGAAGAAGACGTCCGAAGACTGGCCTTCGGAGTGGTTTTACATGGAGGACGTCCCCCTTACAGATCCTATTCAGATGGGTCTTCCCAAGTTCGACAATGCCCCTTTGAAGAAACGCCGAAGCTAGCGCCCACGAAGCCCTCAGGAGGAAGATAACGGAGAAGTCCTTTACCTGATGGGCCAGATAAAAGTGCTGGCTCAATCAGGACTGACAATAATCTAGGTTATGTCAATATGTATAATGCGGGGGGTGCAGCCACTTCAATATCGAGGGCACCCCATGTGGCGCTTTAACGAGGAAGATGATGCCACCCGCTGCGGGCGTAAGGGACCGACTCAGTTGCCGCTCTAGCAAAAATTCTGTCCGATTTGTTCAAGGGAGAGGAAGAGGAGTTCATCCATATTAAGCCACGGGATGGATTCTCCATGTACAACCCTCCAAGCTGGGTGAGCTATCACTTTTTACTCCCAACCTTCCCACATTCTTCGTCATAAATACTCACCTTGCCGTTTCATGGCAAGAACTGCGAAAGGCTGTAAGGGAGGTCAACAGCCCACCTCCATAACCGGAGGACCCTGACCGAGCCCTCGATCCCAGACTTGAAGAGGATCCGGATATATTTGTGGAGCTGATCGACAGGACATTCTATCAATTGAGCTGCGATGATGCCATGGTGGCCATCATAGCCGACTATCATGGGCTACTCCCTGCATGGCATGTAAGAAACACCGGAGTCCCAACTTCCGAAAAGGATCCCCTTTTATGCACTTCACCTACCGTACACATATGGTGTCTTACAGGGAAGGCCATCGGGACGCCACGCCGAACCCGCGGTGACTCGCCAATAAGGGGCACCGAAGCCGGGTAGGCTAAAAGGGAAGGCGGTCAGGACTGAGACGCCGGCGCAGAGGTATGATACAGAACCTCGCTCCGTGGTTGTTGTCCTTTAAAATATAATAACGTCCATGTTTCCTAGTAGGAAAAACGCTCGCCGAACTATATCCGGGGAGGTTGCCGATCACACCTTCACCAGTCGGGCTCCAAGGCCGGACATAGAGGCGGAGGCTAACATGGGGCGAACGCCGGATGCTCCTCCTACAGAGGATGCGGATAGACTATTGGCTACAAATTCCGAAGTGGAGAGCGCCATGAATCACAGGCGTCGCCGAGCCGTACTCCATGACGCTTGCTTCTCCCAAGACGCATTCGATGCCTTCAACTCAGGAGACGCGTACATCCGTGCTGCTCAAAACGGTCTTGCCAGAGCCACGGACCAGTATGTAAAGGATATATGGGTAAGAAAATCTGACGATTATATATATCAGTAGCCCCTGAGACTTGAAACAGTTGAGACAACTGATTTAAGGATCATTATTTGTCCAGGTTCTTACAGAGAAGAATACCCAATTGTCTCAAGAGCTGGAAGAGTGCAAAGCCCAGCTACGGGCCGCCGTTGCCGCGTTGAAGGAGTCCGAGAAGGCCCCCTCTGGTAACACTTGTTTTCATTACAAAGAATGACAGGTACCAGATAGTATGCGGCATGCATGCAAATCTAACAATAGATGTTGCAGATGACTCCGGAGTGAATCTGGAGGCCGTGCCGGGGAATGCGCAACGTGCTAATCGACAGCTAAATGCTGGCGAGCGCGTGCTTACGCGGGTCAGGCAAGAGAAAAATGATCTCCAAGACGCCAATATCCAGATGGGCGTGGAACTGAAAGATATCTGAGCCCAGCTTGCGGACTCCGTGAAGGAGAATAAGCGGCTTCGACGCAGCATTTTCAGTAAGAGCTTGAACGAACTTTTGAAAGAGTTCGGCGAAGAAGCCAGCTAACAGAGTTATGTCTACAGGTATGCTGACGGGTCGTCCCGCGGAGGAGATGCCCGGGTCTGCGGGTGATCTTCTACCAGAACTCTCACAATTGCACGAACAAGTTCGGCAGGTGATGCAGGGTATTGCCCAAGCCTTGTGGCCATCCGCCTCCCCGCCAGGAGGCATGGGGGAGCTTATAGAGAAGCTCAAGGGAGCGCGGTGGCGCTTTCGATTATGGAAGATATCACCTGTCGACAAGGTGCAAGGGAAGCCTGGGCCATGGTGAAGACGCGATATACCAAAGCTGACCCAAACCACATGGCCGAGGTTGGACCTGTGCGGCCCGATGGGAAAGAGATCCCCGTCAGTTTGGTGTATGAACAAGTAGAATAAGCGGCAAAGTATTCCCAATAGGATTGTAGGCTAGAGAGCCTGTTGGATGGTATAGAAGAAGAATTTAGTCAGTCTTAGTGACTGTGTACTTTAAGTGACATATATAATGTCCCTAGCCGGATTGTAAATCATTTGTCATGGCAGACCTTTTCTCTTCGACCTCGGGGCCCGATAGTCCGGAGTGTATCAGAATACCCGTTCAGTTATGTAAAAATCGGGGTATGCATGGAAACCAGGCATAGGGGTCATAAGTGCTTGAACAGACAAGTACCCAACTAGCTATGTTATATTACATGGATAGTAAGAAACATCTTCCAGGGATAATAGTTCAGTTAAGGGTTCCTTTCCCTGGGTACGCATGCCCTAATGTGCATGTCCGAACATCAAAAAGAGATGCAGGCTATAAACATCCGGGGGCATGTATCAAAATAAATAAAAGTCATCTTTTGTTCACTGACCGAATATTCCCTTAAGAACGCTAGCTTTCGGCTTCACCCAGTCCGAGGTACACATCCGGCTGACCCGACAATAACAATCGCAGAGGTGCTCCCCTTATGCCCTAGCCGAATCAACGGGAACGTAGGGCATAAATACAAGAGCCAGGCAACCCAGTTTGGCCAAAACTTAAGTCATATCAATGCATATAATGGCAAAAAAAGGTACATGTGGAAGAATAACACATGTGTGGGGCATAAAGCCCAGAAAAATAGTTATATTAAGCTTCTGTATAGGAAGCCCCTAGGTATAATGAGCGCAGTTAGCGCGTCAAGATTGTGTAGTCAAGACACAAGTTAGCCTTTTAAGGCCTTGAGGAGAAGAAAACAGAAGAGAGAAAGAGAGAAAATACAGATAACGGATATGCAAAAAATTGACGGGGGTAAGGAGACGAACATAGAGCCCGGCACTAGGCGTAGAATCTTTGGAGTCTGGCTGCGTTCCATGGGTTTGGCTCGAGTCGATTGTACGATGCATCCCGCAGACGGTACGCTCCACCGGTCAGAACCTGGTCAATAATGAAGGGACCTTCCCATTTGGGCTTGAGCTTGTTCTTTTTCTTCTCTGGTAGGCGTAGAACTAGTTTGCCAACGTTATAGGTTTTGGCCCGTACTTCTCTACTTTGATACCTTCGAGCCTGTTGCTGATAGAATGCGGAACGGGCTTTTGCCACGTCGCGCTCCTCCTCTAGGGCATCCAAATTGTCCTACCGATCGAGCTCAGCCTCTTTTTCTTCGTACATGCGCACTCGAGGTGATTCATGAATTATGTCGCAAGGCAGAACTGCCTCTGTGCTGTACACCATAAAAAATGTGTGTATCCGGTAGTGCGATTCGGCGTGGTCCGCAGCCCCCATAGTATGGAGTCGAGCTCCTCTACCTAGTGTGTGTTTGATTCCTTTAAGTACCGCACTAATCTGGGTTTGATGCGGCTCATGATAAGACCATTTGCTCGCTCGACTTGACCGTTAGTTTGCGGGTGATAGATAGAAGCATAATCGAGCTTGATGCCCATGTTGCTGCACCAAAGTTTTACCTCATCGGCTGTAAAGTTCGTGTCGTTGTCAGTGATGATGCTGTGGGGGATGCCATAACGGTGTACAACCCCATATATGAAGTCTATCACCGCTCCGGATTCAGCCATTTTAATGGGTTTGGCTTCTATCCATTTGGTGAATTTATCCACCATGACCAGTAAGTATTTTTTTCTTATGGGTTCCCCCTTTGAGGGGTCCGACCATATCAAGCCCCCAGACCCCAAAGGGCCAAGTAATGGGGATTGGTTGGAGAGCGGTAGGCGGCATATGGCTTTGGTTTGAAAAAGCTGGCAATTGACGCAACGTTGGACCAGATCCTGTGCATCTGCTCGGGCCGTCGACCAATAGAAACCTGTATGGAAGGCCTTGCTTACAAGGGCCCGGGCTGCGGCGTGGTGGCCGCCGAGTCCAGCATGGAATTCTGCCAAAAGCTTCCGCCCTTCCTCTTTGGAGATGCACCTTTGAAGGACTCCGGTAGTGCTTTTCTTATAAAGCTCTCCCTCATGGACCTTGTAGGCTTTAGATCGCCGCACTATGCAGCGTGCCTCATTTTGGTCCTCGGGTAGTTCCTGCCTGGTTAGGTAGGCCAGGAATGGTTCTGTCCACGGGGCGATGACGGCCATTATCACGTGGGTTGAAGGTGTTATTTCGATGGCAGAGCCTCCGATTGTGTCAGAGTGTTCGGTATCTGGTGTTGTGGTCGGGTCCGGACTATTGTTACCGGTGTCCCCTTCCCATACCACAGATGGCTTAAACAGCCTTTCCAAGAAGATGCTAGGTGGGACAGGGTCGCGCTTAGCGCTGATACGGGCAAGGATATCTGCTGCCTGATTGTTTACCCGAGCCACATGGTGGAATTCAAGCCCCTTGAACCGAGCTGACATTTTGAGGACGACATTGTGATATGCCGCCATTTTTGAATCCTTGGCATCGAAGTCTCCATTTATTTGAGATATTGCGAGGTTCGAGTCCCCACGCACCTTTAGGCATTGAATGCCCATGGAAACTGCCATCCGGAGACCATGTAATAGGGCCTCGTATTCGGCTACGTTGTTGGAGTGTGTGTATAGTATTTGGAGTACGTATTGGACTGTATCTCTGGTGGGGGACGTCAGGACGATGCCAGCCCCCAGACCAGCCAGCATTTTAGAGCCGTCAAAGTGCATGATCCAATTGGAGTACGCGTCGTACTCTTTAGGGAGTTTGGCTTCTGTCCATTTGGCGATGAAATCGGCCATTACTTGCGACTTAATGGCTCGCCGTGGTCTATATGTTATGTCGAACGGGAGGAGCTCGATAGCCCATTTGGCAATCCGGCCCATGGCACCGCGGTTGTTTATTATGTCGTTGAGTGGTACTTCTGAGGCCACCGTAATTGAACACTCTTGAAAGTAGTGTCATAATTTCTGGGATGCCATGAATACCGCGTATGCTATCTTTTGATAATGTGGGTACCGTGATTTGCATGGAGTGAGGACAGTGGATACATAATATACCGGCTTTTGAAGTGGGAATTTATGTCCGTTCGTCTCTCGTTCGACGACGAGCACTGCGCTTACCACTTGGTGAGTTGCCGCTATATATAACAACATTGGTTTGCCAATATTTGGCGTGGCCAAGATTGGGTTGGTGGCCAAGATGGCTTTTATTTCTTCCAATCCGGCCATGGCTGCGTCCGTCCACTTGAAGTGTTCGATGCGCCGAAGAAGGCGATAAAGGGGGAGTGTCTTTTCTCCTAATCGGGAGATAAAGCGGCTTAAGGCCGCCACACATCCTGTTAACTTCTGGATTTTCTTGAGGTCAGTTGGGATAGCCAACTGCGACAGAGCTCGGATTTTAGCCGGATTTGCTTCAATTCCTCTACTGGAGACGATGAAGCTCAGGAGCTTTCCGGCGGGTACGCCGAAAACGCATTTTTCTAGATTGAGCTTAATGTCGTATGTTCGGAGATTGGCGAACATGAGCCTCAAGTCGTCTATTAAGGAGTCGACGTGTCTGGTTTTAGCGACCACATCGTCTATGTATGCCTCCATTGTTTTTCCGATCTACTTTTCCAGACATGTCTGAATCATGCGTTGATACGTTGCGTCGGTGTTTTTGAGCCCGACGGGCATTGTGTTAAAACAGAAGGGGCCGCATTGAGTGATAAATGCCATTGCAACTTGATCGGACTCCGCCATCTTAATTTGGTGGTAATCGGAGTATGCGTCGAGGAAGCACAATGAGTCATGTCCTGCTGTGGCGTCGATAATTTGATCGATGCGAGAGAGGGGGAAGGGATCCTTTGGGTAAGCCTTATTAAGGTCCTTGAAGTCGACGCATAGGCACTAGGATTTGTCCTCCTTTGGTACCATCACCAGGTTTGCTAGCCAGTCCAGATGTTTTATTTCTCTAATGAATCCGGCCTCCACTAACTTGGCTAGCTCCTCTCCCATGGCTTGTCGCTTAGGTTCAGAGAAATGCCAAAGAGTTTGCTTGACCGGCTTGAATCCCTTTAGAATGTTAAGGCTATGCTCGGCCAGCCTGCGTGGGATTCCCGGCATGTCTGAAGGATGCCAGGCGAATATGTCCCAATTCTCGCGCAGGAACTCCCGTAGTGCGGCGTCTACAGCAGGGTTTAACTGTGCCCCGATGGATGCTGTTTTTGTGGGTCCATTGGATGGACTTGGAATTTGACTATTTCATCCGCTAGTTTAAAAGAGGTGGACTTGGATCTTTTGTCGAATATCACGTCGTCCCTGTCCACTATGGAGCGCAGCGCAGTTAATTCCTCCACCGCAAGGGCTTCGAATAATGCCTCGAGGGCCAGTGCGGCTGTTTTGTTTTCAGCGCGGAGTGCTATGGTCAGATTACTAGCTAGAGTGATTATTCCATTGGGCCTGGGCATTTTGAGCTTCATGTACCCGTAATGGGGTATGGCTTGGAAGATCGTGATTGCCTCCCGCCCTAGAAGGGCGTGGTATCCGCTACTGAACGAGGCCACTTGGAATGTAATTTCTTCGGACCTGTAATTCTCCGGAGTGCCGAATACCACATCTAGTGTGATTTTCCCAGCGCAACGTGCCTCCCGACTGGGGATGATTCCTCGGAAGGTCGTGCTGCTTTGCTCAATACGGTTTCTATCTATTTCCATTTTTTGAAGAGTCTCCTCATAAATGAGGTTTAATCTGCTGCCGCCATCCATGAGCACTTTAGTAAGCCGAAAGTCGTCCACAATTGGACTGAGGACCAAGGCGGCTGGTGCTCGGGCTGTTCGGAATTTAGGTTCGTCACTGGCATTGAAGGTGATAGCCGTGTCGCTCCTTGGATTTATTGTTGCCATGTGGCAGACGTCGGCAAGGCTGCGGAGTGCTTGCTTACGCCTATTATTTGAGGCGAAGGTCTCGAAGACTGTCAATACTCTATTGTTATTGTAGGATCAAATTATGTCTAGAGGGGGGTGATTAGACTACTTGACCAAATAAAAATCTAGCCTTTTCCCAATTTTAGTTCTTGGCAGATTTTAGCTATCTTAGCACAAGTCAAGCAATCTCCACACAATTCAAGCAAGCATGCAAAAGAGTGTATGAGCAGCAGAAAGTAAAGCATGCAACTTGCAAGAATGTAAAGAGAAGGATTTGGAGGATTCAAACACAATTGGAGACACGGATGTTTTTGTCGTGGTTCCGATAGGTGGTGCTATCGTACATCCATGTTGATGGAGACTTCAACCCACGGAGAGTAACGGTTGCGCGAGTCCACGGAGGGCTCCACCCACGAAGGGTCCACAAAGAAGCAACCTTGTCTATTCCATCACAGCCGTCGCCCACGAAGGACTTGCCTCACTAGCGGTAGATCTTCACGAAGTAGCCGATCTCCTTGCCCTTACAAACTCCTTGGTTCAACTCCACAATCTTGTCGGAGGCTCCCAAGTGACACCTAGCCAATCTAGGAGACACCACTCTCCAAGAAGTAACAAATGGTGTGTTGATAATGAACTCCTTGCTCTTGTGCTTCAAATGATAGTCTCCCCAACACTCAACTCTCTCTCACAGGATTTGGATTTGGTGGAAAGAAGATTTGAGTGGAAAGCAACTTGGGGAAGGCTAGAGATCAAGATTCATATGGTTGGAATGGAATATCTTGACCTCAACACAAGTGTAGGTGGTTCTCTCTCAGAAAATGTGTATTGGAAGTGTAGGTATGTTCTGATGGCTCTCTCCTCGAATGAAGAGTGGGTGGAGGGGTATATATAGCCTCCACACAGAATCTAACCGTTACACACAATTTGCCAAACTCGGTGGGACCGAATGGTTAAACTCGGTCGGACCGATTCAGCAAACCTAGTGACCGTTAGGATTTTCGGTGGGACTGAGATGCAACTCGATAGGACCGATATGGTTAGGGTTAGGGCATAACGTAATCTCGGTGTGACCGATTACACAAACTCGGTGGGACCGATTTTGGTAATAAGCTAACCAGAGAGTTGGTCAGGTAAACTTGGTGGGACCGATTCGCTCATCTCGGTGAGACCGAAATGTTACAAAAGGGAAACAGAGAGTTTACATTGCAATCTCGGTGGGACCGACCGATCATCTCGGTAAGACCGAAACGTTACGAAGGGAAACAGAGAGATTACAATCCCATCTCGATGAGACCGAGATCCCTATCGGTGAAACCGAATTGCTAGGGTTTGTGGGAGTGGCAATGACATTTGAAACTCGGCGGCGCCGGATAGAAAGAATCGGCGGGGCCGAGTTTTACTTTTGGTTTAGGTCATATGTGGATGTGGGGAGGTAGTTTATATGAGTATATTGACTTAGGAGTCAAATGAGAACATTTGATCATAGGTCATACTCATCGTTTAAGCACAAGTGGGGTTACCACTTTTACATAAAGCATTGTTGTGTTCACACCATTAGAGTTACTTTAGCTCAATTCTTAGAGTAAAGCTCCCCCTAGATGTGAGATCCCCCCCTAAGAGGGATGAACTAACCTTGGGTTTTGTCGATGATGACTTCATTTAGATGTTGAAGATGTGGATGCTCAATGTTGATGTATATCATTTGGAGCTATCCATTGGAGTGAGTTGCACTTTCAATACCTACACGGGTTAGTCCCACAAGGAACAAACAAGGGTATCCATAGACATAGAGTGATGCACACACCAGATGATGTCTATGAAATCTTTTAGGTTACCTTGTCCCTTGTCTTAGCAACAAGAGGGTTTGTGACTCCTTGAACTAGTGCAAGATGTGGAAGTTGATTGCACTTGTTCTTGCCAAGATGATAAGAGTGAAGTATGTTGGCGGAGTCACCCTCAAGAACTCTCTAGTTCTTCTTCTTCGGGATCCACACCATCTTGATGGGAATCCTCGATGTTGTAGTTGTACTTGATGAAGTGGAACTTCAAGTAGTCTTGGGAACCCACTTGACCAAGGCCTTAGGAGCTTCTTCAAATGCATCAATTTCCTCTTGAAGCTTGTCCTTGCCTTTTTTCTTGTGGTCTTGTGGTGGAAGATCATCTTGAGCTTGTGTCCCTTTGAGAGAAGTAGGATCATACTTCTCTTGTTGAGGAACAAACTTCGTCTTGGGGTATTGATCTTCTACCCACTCAACTCCATTGGCATTGAACTTTCGTTCCAAACGAACACCTTGATTCTTTCGGTGCCTTCCTTGCTTGCGTACAATTTCCTCCAATTGCTTACTTCCGGCAAGGCTCTTGTAAACACCTTTCTCTATAATTCCCTTCAATAAGCTATTTTCTTTCTCAAGTGTAACTTGGCTAAGAGAATCATTAGTGGAATCAAGAGAACTACTAGAAGCAACAACATTGGATTTAGCGTGATTATTGTTACTACTAGAGGAAGAATCTTTCTTGTTCTTGTTACTAAACTTGACTTGAGGCATGTAAGTGGATAAGAGTAAAAGCTTAGCAATGTAAGAAGAACTTTTCTTGCGTAGATCATCATTGATTGCTTTTAAGAACTCATGCTCTTGCTCAAGGTTGAGCTTTTCAAAGCGCAATTTCTCATGAGTCCTTAAAAGTTCTCGATGATCTCCTAAGATAGTTTCATGAGCTAACTTAAGAGTATTTAGTTCTTTAGTTAGAGACTCAATCTTCTCCTTATCATTTTCATTTGTTTTATATTGATTAGCATGATTAATTGACGTTTCATCATAGTATTCATCACTAGAGTTATCAACAAGTAAATCATCATCACCTAACAAGTCATCTTCATCACTATTGAAATCAACATACTTGGGGTGTGATACCTTTGGGCCTTTAGCCATGACGCATGTTCCAACTCCTTCATTTGGTGAGTCAAATATGTCATAGGAGTTGGTTGTCACAAGTGCTAGACCGGCAACACCTTCATCTTGAGTATATTCGGAGTCAGAGTGATAGCTTCTCTCGGAGTGGTTGTCGGAGTCGGAGCCGGATACCCATTCACTAACATGAGCTTGATGTCTTCGTTTTGTGTAGCTCCTTGATGACTTGTCCTTTCTTTCCGAATCCTTGCTTCCCCGTGAGGGTCTTCGTTCATAACGATCATCTCTACTCCTTCTTTCTCTAGATGGTGATTCTTCTCTTCTACTTTTTCTCTTGGGAGAATCTTCTCTTCTCTTGTAGGGGGTCGTACACTCATTGGAATAGTGTTCGGGCCTTCCACAATTGTAGCAGTTTCGCTCTCGACTAGAAGATCCTTTGTCATTGTAGGACCTTGACTTGGAGCTTCTCTCTTTGCTTCTACTCTTGTATAACTTGTTTAAGTTCTTCACCATTAAGCTCAATTCTTCATTGAAGGTTTGTTTCTCACTCGATGATTTGGGGGCTTCACAAGATGCTTTGTAAGCACCACTTGATTTGTTGTGAAGTTATTCTTTATCCTTGAGTGACATCTCATGAGCAACAATTCTTCCGATGACTTCCGTTGGCTTGAGATCTTTGTAATTGGGCATCATTTGGATCAATGTGCACACGGTATTATATTTTCCATCCAAGGCTCTTAGGATCTTCTTGATGATGAATCTATCGGGCATCTCTTCACTCCCTAAGCCGGCAATCTCATTTGTGATAAGAGCAAGCCTAGAGTACATTTCAGCGACACCTTCACCATCTTCATTTTGAACTTGTCAAGTTGACTTTGAAGCAAATCCAACTTGGATTCCTTGACAGAGTCGGTACCTTCATGAATGTCAATCAAAGTATCCAAATTTCCTTTGCATTCTCAAGACGGCTGATTTTGTTGAATTCTTCGGGGCACAATCCGTTGAAGAGGATATCATAAGCTTGAGCGTTGTATTGTACCATCTTCAACTCGTCCGAGGCAGCTTCACGATTCGGTTCTCTCCCATCAAAGAATTCACCTTGCAAGCCAACACACACAATAGCCCAAACGGCGAGGTTATGTCCAAGAATATGCATTTTCATCTTATGCTTCCAACTAGCAAAATTAGTACCATCAAAGTAAGGACCTCTATGGTGATAATTTCCTTCGCTAGAGGCCATACTCTCCTAGGTTGTGAAACCATGGCTATGACCACCAAAAGCTATGGAAATCAAAGCAAATGGAGACCAAAGCTCTGATACCACTTGTAGGATCGAAAGTATGTCTAAGTGGGGTGATTAGACTACTTGACCAAATAAAAATCTAGCGTTTTCCCAATTTTAGTTCTTGACAGATTTTAGCTATCTTAGCACAAGTCAAGAAATCTCCACACAATTCAAGCAAGCATGCAAAAGAGTATATGAGCAGCGTAACTTAAAGCATGCAACTTGCAAGAATGTAAAGGGAAGGGTTTGGAGGATTCAAACGCAATTGGAGACACGGATGTTTTTGTCGTGGTTCCGATAGGTGGTGCTATTGTACATCCACGTTGATGGAGACTTCAACGCACGGAGGGTAACAGTTGCGTGAGTCCACGGAGGGCTCCACCCACGAAGGGTCCACGAAGAATCAACCTTGTCTATTCCATCACGGCCGTCGCCCATGAAGGACTTGCCTCACTAGCGGTAGATCTTCACGAAGTAGCCGATCTCATTGCCCTTACAAACTCCTTGGTTCAACTCCACAATCTTGTCGGAGGCTCCCAAGTGACACCTAGCCAATCTAGGAGACACCACTCTCCAAGAAGTAACAAATGGTGTGTTGATAATGAACTCCTTGCTCTTGTGCTTCAAATGATAGTCTCCCCAACACTCAACTCTCTCTCACAGGATTTGGATTTGGTGGAAAGAAGATTTGAGTGGAAAGCTACTTGGGGAAGGCTAGAGATCAAGATTCATATGGTTGGAATGGAATATCTTGACCTTAACACAAGTGTAGGTGGTTCTCTCTAAGAAAATGTGTATTGGAAGTGTAGGTATGTTCTGATGGCTCTCTCCTCGAATGAAGAGTGGGTGGAGGGGTATATATAGCCTCCACACAGAATCTAACCGTTACACACAATTGGCCAAACTCGATGGGACCGAATGGTTAAACTCGGTTGGACCGATTCAGCAAACCTAGTGACCGTTAGAATTTTCGGTGGGACTGAGATGCAACTCGGTAGGACCGATATGGTTAGGGTTAGGGCATAACGTAATCTCGGTGTGACCGATTACACAAACTCGATGGGACCGATTTTGGTAATAAGCTAACCAGAGAGTTGGTCAGGTAAACTTGGTGGGACCGATTCGCTCATCTTGGTGAGACCGAAATGTTACAAAAGGGAAACAGAGAGTTTACATTGCAATCTCGGTGGGACCGACCGCTCATCTCGGTAAGACCGAAACGTTATGAAGGGAAACAAAGAGATTACAATCCCATCTCGGTGAGACCGAGATCCCTATCGGTGAAACCGAATTGCTAGGGTTTGTGGGAGTGGCAATGACATTTGAAACTCGGCGGCGCCGGATAGAAAGAACCGGTGGGGCCGAGTTTTACTTTTGGTTTAGGTCATATGTGGATGCGGGAAGGTCGTTGAAGGTTTTGGAGCATATCACTAAGAACTTTGAGCAAGCAAGCCATTAAGAAACACCTCATCCCTCCTTGATAGTATTGCCTTTTCCTGTAGACTCAATGTGTTCTTGGATCACTAAAATATAAAATGTAGAGACTTGATCTTGAAGCTTGAGCCAAACTTTTTGTCCTTAGAATTTTGAGGGATCCACTTTCCTCATCCATGCCATGCCATTCATTGAGCTTTTCCTGAAATATTAATCTTGGAATAATGTTAGCTCAATGAGCTATATGTTGTTAGGAATTACCAAAACCAACCGGGGATAGTTGCACTTTCAGTTATCCACGGGATGGTGCTCTGCGTTGTTTTGAATGAGGAGATCCTCACCGCTCTTGGCCACCTGCCGGAGTACCCAACATGCTCTAAGGTTGTGTGTTGGTATGGTATCCGCTGTACTATGAATTTTGCAGGGCCCGTTAAGCCATCCCTCCAATACGGTTCCACGCCCTGTAGTGGGCTTTTACTTCTTTGTAATTGAGTCGGGCGACTTATGAGAGTGCACCCTTTTAGTTCGGACTGGGGGTTTTCAGAGCCAGATTATCCCAAAATTTTGTTTGGGTTTTCCAAGCGCTTTCCATCGCACAGTACTTCCGTACTATGGCCGCCAAGTCAGCTAAGTGTGCTATGTCATGGCGACTTATGGCGTTGAGGATTCCCTTGTCCGTGCAATTGTTGCAAAAGAACAAAATTGTGTCTTCCTCGCGACAGTCCTTGACCATGTTCATTACAAGGAGGAATCTGGCCTAATAGTGATGTACTGTCTCTTGGGGCTCTTGCCTAATGTGGGAAAGATCGTTTATATCTGGGTGGGTGGGTGGATTTAAGTCCAGACCTTGACCCAATCTGAGACCCAGGGGCGGGGGAGTTTCCGATCTTGGAAGTTCGGGCTCCGGGATGTTGCCCCGCAGGTTCGGCATGCTGCCTGATTCTAGGTTCAGGGTTAGGGTGATGTCCTCCCGTGGACAGGTATCCGGCTCGGAGAGATCGGGAATCCGGACATAGTTCGTCCCCAGGATAGAGGAAGAATCGCCGCATTGCTCCTCCACCATCGCTATCTGATGGGTGACCGGTGGAGAGTCAATCTCCCTTTGGTCGGGTTTAAGCCCAATCCGATCATAGTCCGTAGCGACTCCCAGAGAGGCGATGCGATCCAAGAGCTCGTTCAAACAGGAGAGCTCCATTAGATCCATCTGCTCGGTGAATTTTGAGCCGATGTGGAGCCTATTTTTGATGACCCGAGAAGTCATCGTCGGCGCAGTGGCCGAGCGGGCGGTCATGACGAAGCCGCATAGTCAGAGTGTTTGGCCTACAGCCAGGGCTCCCCCAAAGGTGATGTTGTTCTTGACAACGAGACGAGCCATCCCTCCTTATGATGATGACACAGTGGAACTCTCAATGAAAGCACCAATGTCGATGTCAAAACCGGCGGATCTCGGGTAGGGGGTCCCGAACTGTGCGTCTAAGGCGGATGGTAAAAGGAGGCAGGGGACACGATGTTTACCCGGGTTCGGGCCCTCTCGATGGATGTAATACCCTACGTCCTGCTTGATTGATCTTGATGATATGAGTATTACAAGAGTTGATCTACCACGAGATCATAGAGGCTAAATCCTAGAAGCTAGCCTATGGTATGATTGTTGTTGTCCAACGGACTAAACCCTCCAGTTTATATAGACACCGGAGGGGGATAGGGTTACACAGAGTCGGTTACAAGGGAGGAGATCTATATATCCGCATTGCCAAGCTTGCTGAGGGAGTCCTGGATAGCCGGACTATACCTTCAACCGGACTATACCTTCAGTCGGACTCCTGGACTATGAAGATACAAGATTGAAGACTTCGTCCCGTGTCTGGAAGGGACTTTCGTTGGCGTGGAAGGAAAGGTTTGGCGATACGGATATTCAGATCTCCTACCATTGTAACTGACTTTGTGTAACCCTAACCCTCTCCGGTGTCTATATAAACCGAAGGGTTTTAGTCCGTAGGACAACATAGACAACAACAATCATACCATAGGCTAGCTTCTAGGGTTTAGCCTCTCTGATCTCGTGGTAGATCTACTCTTGTACTACCCATATTATCAATATTAATCAAGTAGGACGTAGGGTTTTACCTCCATCGAGAGGGCCCGAACCTAGGTAAAACTTCGTGTCCCTTGCCTCCTGTTACCATCCGGCCTAGACGCACAGTTCGGGACCCCCTACCCGAGATCCGCCGGTTTTGACACCGACATTGGTGCTTTCATTGAGAGTTCCTCTGTGTCGTCGCCATCAGGAAGGATGCCTCGCCCCGTCTTTAAAGACGGCACCTTTGCTAAGGGAGCTTTGGCTATCGGCCAAACCCTCCGGCTAGGTGGTTTTCTTATGACCGCCCGTTCGGCTTCTGCGCCGACGATGACCTCTCGGGCCATCAAAAACAATCTTCATGTCAGCTCGGAACTCATCTAGCAGTTAGATCCAATGGAGCTCTCTTCCATAAACGAGCTCTTGGATCGCTTCGCCGCCCTGGGAGTCGCTACGGATTACGACCAGATTGGGCCTAAACCCAATCTGAGAGAGATTAACTTGATGGGAATCCTCGGTGTTGTAGTTTTACTTGATGAAGTGGAACTTGAAGTAGTCTTGGGAACCCACTTGACCAAGGCCTTAGGAGCTTCTTCAAATGCATCAATTTCCTCTTGAAGCTTGTCCTTGCCTTTTTTCTTGTGGTGTTGTGGTGGAAGATCATCTTGAGCTTGTGTCCCTTTGAGAGAAGTAGGATCACACTTCTCTTGTTGAGGAACAAAGTTTGTCTTGGGGTATTGATCTTCTTCCCACTCAACTCCATTGGCATTGAACTTTCGTTCAAAACCAACACCTTGATTCTTTCGGTGCCTTCCTTGCTTGCGTACAATTTCCTCCAATTGCTTACTTCCGGCAAGGCTCTTGTAAACACCTTTCTCTATAATTCCCTTCAATAAGCTATTTTCTTTCTCAAGTGTAACTTGGCTAAGAGAATCATTAGTGGAATCAAGAGAACTACTAGAAGCAACAACATTGGATTTAGCGTGATTATTGTTACTACTAGAGGAAGAATCTTTCTTGTTCTTGTTACTAAACTTGACTTGAGGCATGTAAGTGGATAAGAGTAAAAGCTTAGCAATGTAAGAAGAACTTTTCTTGCGTAGATCATCATTGATTGCTTTTAAGAACTCATGCTCTTGCTCAAGGTTGAGCTTTTCAAAGCGCAATTTCTCATGAGTCCTTAAAAGTTCTCGATGATCTCCTAAGATAGTTTCATGAGCTAACTTAAGAGTATTTAGTTCTTTAGTTAGAGACTCAATCTTCCCTTATCATTTTCATTTGTTTTATATTGATTAGCATGATTAATTGACGTTTCATCATAGTATTCATCACTAGAGTTATCAACAAGTAAATCATCATCACCTAACAAGTCATCTTCATCACTATTGAAATCAACATACTTGGGGTGTGATACCTTTGGGCCTTTAGCCATGACGCATGTTCCAACTCCTTCATTTGGTGAGTCAAATATGTCATAGGAGTTGGTTGTCACAAGTGCTAGACCGGCAACACCTTCATCTTGAGTATATTCGGAGTCAGAGTGATAGCTTCTCTCGGAGTGGTTGTCGGAGTCGGAGCCGGATACCCATTCACTAACATGAGCTTGATGTCTTCGTTTTGTGTAGCTCCTTGATGACTTGTCCTTTCTTTCCGAATCCTTGCTTCCCCGTGAGGGTCTTCGTTCATAACGATCATCTCTACTCCTTCTTTCTCTAGATGGTGATTCTTCTCTTCTACTTTTTCTCTTGGGAGAATCTTCTCTTCTCTTATAGGGGGTCGTACACTCATTGGAATAGTGTCCGGGCCTTCCACAATTGTAGCAGTTTTGCTCTCGACTAGAAGATCTTTTGTCATTGTAGGACCTTGACTTGGAGCTTCTCTCTTTGCTTCTACTCTTGTAGAACTTGTTGAAGTTCTTCACGATTAAGCTCAATTCTTCATTGAAGGTTTGTTTCTCACTCGATGATTTGGGGCTTCACATGAGGCTTTGTAAGCACCACTTGATTTGTTGTGAAGTTCCTCTTTATCCTTGAGTGACATCTCATGAGCAACAATTCTTCCGATGACTTCCGTTGGCTTGAGATCTTTGTAATTGGGCATCATTTGGATCAATGTGCACACGGTATCATATTTTCCATCCAAGGCTCTTAGGATCTCCTTGATGATGAATCTATCGGTCATCTCTTCACTCCCTAAGCCGGCAATCTCATTTGTGATAAGAGCAAGCCTAGAGTACATTTCAGCGACACCTTCACCATCCTTCATTTTGAACTTGTCAAGTTGACTTTGAAGCACATCCAACTTGGATTCCTTGACGGAGTCGGTACCTTCATGCATGTTAATCAAAGTATCCCAAATTTCCTTTGCATTCTCAAGACGGCTGATTTTGTTGAATTCTTCGGGGCACAATCCGTTGAAGAGGATATCACAAGCTTGAGCGTTGTATTGTAGCATCTTCAACTCGTCCGCGGCAGCTTCACGATTCGGTTCTCTCCCATCAAAGAATTCGCCTTGCAAGCCAACACACACAATAGCCCAAACGGCGGGGTTATGTCCAAGAATATGCATTTTCATCTTATGCTTCCAACTAGCAAAATTAGTACCATCAAAGTAAGGACCTCTATGGTGATAATTACCCTTGCTAGATGCCATACTCTCCTAGGTTGTGAAACCAAGGCTATGACCACCAAAAGCTATGGAAATCAAAGCAAATGGAGACCAAACCTCTGATACCACTTGTAGGATCGAAAGTATGTCTAAGGGGAGTGATTAGACTACTTGACCAAATAAAAATCTAGCCTTTTCCCAATTTTAGTTCTTGGCAGATTTTAGCTATCTTAGCACAAGTCAAGCAATCTCCACACAATTCAAGCAAGCATGCAAAAGAGTATATGAGCAGCGGAATGTAAAGCATGCAACTTGCAAGAATGTAAAGGGAAGGGTTTGGAGGATTCAAACGCAATTGGAGACATGGATGTTTTTGTCGTGGTTCCGATAGGTGGTGCTATCGTACATCCACGTTGATGGCGACTTCAACCCATGGAGGGTAACAGTTGCGCGAGTCCACGGAGGGCTCCACCCACGAAGGGTCCACGAAGAAGCAACCTTGTCTATTCCATCACGGCCATCGCCCACGAAGGACTTGCCTCACTAGCGGTAGATCTTCACGAAGTAGGCGATCTCCTTGCCCTTACAAACTCCTTGGTTCAACTCCACAATCTTGTCGGAGGCTCCCAAGTGACACCTAGCCAATCTAGGAGACACCACTCTCCAAGAAGTAACAAATGGTGTGTTGATAATGAACTCCTTGCTCTTGTGCTTCAAATGATAGTCTCCCCAACACTCAACTCTCTCTCACAGGATTTGGATTTGGTGGAAAGAAGATTTGAGTGGAAAGCAACTTGGGGAAGGCTAGAGATCAAGATTCATATGGTTGGAATGGAATATCTTGACCTCAACACAAGTGTAGGTGGTTCTCTCTCAGAAAATGTGTATTGGAAGTGTAGGTATGTTCTGATGGCTCTCTCCTCAAATGAAGAGTGGGTGGAGGGGTATATATAGCCTCCACACAGAATCTAACCGTTACACACAATTTGCCAAACTCGATGGGACCGAATGGTTAAACTCGGTCGGACCGATTCAGCAAACCTAGTGACCGTTAGGATTTTCGGTGGGACTGAGATGCAACTCGGTAGGACCGATATGGTTAGGGTTAGGGCATAACGTAATCTCGGTGTGACCAATTACACAAACTCGGTGGGACCAATTTTGGTAATAAGCTAACCAGAGAGTTGGTCAGGTAGACTCGGTGGGACCGATTCGCTCATCTCGGTGAGACCGAAATGTTACAAAAGGGAAACAGAGAGTTTACATTGCAATCTCGGTGGGACCGATCGCTCATCTCGGTAAGAACGAAACGTTACGAAGGGAAACAGAGAGATTACAATCCCATCTCGGTGAGACCGAGATCCCTATCGGTGAGACCGAGATCCCTATCAGTGAAACCGAATTGCTAGGGTTTGTGGCAGTGGCAATGACTTTTGAAACTCGGCGGCGCCGGATAGAAAGAATCGATGGGGCCGAGTTTTACTTTTGCTTTAGGTCAAATGTGGATGTGGGAAGGTAGTTGAAGGTTTTGGAGCATATCACTAAGCACTTTGAGCAAGCAAGCCATTAAGCAACACCTCATCCCTCCTTGATAGTATTGGCTTTTCCTATAGACTCAATGTGATCTTGGATCACTAAAATATAAAATGTAGAGACTTGATCTTGAAGCTTGAGCCAAACTTTTTGTCCTTAGAATTTTGAGGGATCCACTTTCCTCATCCATGCCATGCCGTTCATTGAGCTTTTCCTGAAATATTAATCTTGGAATAATGTTAGCTCAATGAGCTATATGTTGTTAGGAATTACCAAAACCACCCGGGGATAGTTGCATTTTCAGTTATCCATGGGATGGTGCTCTGCGTTGTTTTGAATGAGGAGATCCTCACCGCTCTTGGCCACCTGCCGGAGTACCCAACATGCTCTAAGGTTGTGTGTTGGTGTGGTATCCGCTGTACTATGAATTTTGCAGGGCCCGTTAAGCCATCCCTACAATACGGTTCCACGCCCTGTAGTGGGCTTTTACTTCTTTGTAATTGAGTCGGGCGACTTATGAGAGTGGACCCTTTTAGTTCGGACTGGGGGTTTTGTCAGAGCCGGATTATCCCAAAATTTTGTTTGGGTTTTCCAAGCGCTTTCCATCGCACAGTACTTCCGTACTATGGCTGCCAAGTCAGCAAAGTGTGCTATGTCACGGTGACTTATGGCGTTGAGGATTCCATTGTCTGTGCAACTGTTGCAAAAGAACAAAATTGTGTCTTCCTCGCGACAGTCCTTGACCTTGTTCATTACAAGGAGCAATCTGGCCCAATAGTGATGTACTGTCTCTTGGGGCTCTTGCCTAATGTGGGAAAGATCGTTTATATCTGGGTGGGTGGGTGGATTTAAGTCCAGACCTTGACCCAATCTGAGGCCCAGGGGCGGGGGGGTTTCCGATCTTGGAAGTTCGGGCTCCGGGATGTTGCCCCGCAGGTTCGAAATGCTGCCTGATTCTAGGTTCAGGGTTAGGGCGATGTCCTCCCGTGGACAGGTATCCGGCTCGGAGAGCTCGGGAATCCGTACATAGTTCGTCCCTAGGATAGAGGAAGAATCGCCGCATTGCTCCTCCACCACCACTATCTGATGGGTGACCGGCGGAGAGTTAATCTCCCTTTGGTCGGGTTTAAGCCCAACCCGATCATAGTCCATAGCGACTCCCAGAGCGGCGATGCGATCCAAGAGCTCGTTCAAACAGGAGAGCTCCATTAGATCCATCTACTCGATGAATTTTGAGCCGATGTGGAGGCTATTTTCGATGACCCGAGAAGTCATCGTCGGCGCAGTGGCCGAGCGGGCGGTCATGACGAAGCCGCATAGTCGGAGAGTTTGGCCTACAGCCAGGGCTCCCCCAAAGGTGATGTTGTTCTTGACAACGAGATGAGCCATCCCTCCTTATGATGACGACACAGTGGAACTCTCAATGAAAGCACCAATGTCGGTGTCAAAACCGGCGGATCTCGAGCAGGGGGTCCCGAACTGTCCGTCTAAGGCGGATGGTAACAGGAGGCGGTGGACACGATGTTTACCCGGGTTCGGGCCCTCTCGATGGATGTAATACCCTACGTCCTGCTTGATTGATCTTGATGATATGAGTATTACAAGAGTTGATCTACCACGAGATCGTAGAGGCTAAATCCTAGAAGCTAGCCTATGGTATGATTGTTGTTGTCCAACGGACTAAACCCTCTAGTTTATATAGACACCGGAGGGGGATAGGGTTACACAGAGTCGGTTACAAGGGAGGAGATCTACATATCCGCATTGCCAAGCTTGCTGAGGGAGTCCTGGATTAGGGGGTGTCCGGATAGCCGGACTATACCTTCAGTCGAACTCCTGGACTATGAAGATACAAGATTGAAGACTTCGTCCCGTGTTCGGAAGGGACTTTCGTTGGCGTGGATGGCAAGGCTTGGCGATACGGATATTCAGATCTCCTACCATTGTAACCGACTTTGTGTAACCCTAACCCTCCAGTGTCTATATAAACCAGAGGGTTTTAGTCCGTAGGACAACATAGACAACAACAATCATACCATAGGCTAGCTTCTAGGGTTTAGCCTCTCTGATCTCGTGGTAGATCTACCCTTGTACTACCCATATTATCAATATTAATCAAGCAGGACGTAGGGTTTTACCTCCATCGAGAGGGCCCGAACCTGGGTAAAACTTCGTGTCCCTTGCCTCCTGTTACCATCCGGCCAAGACGCACAGTTCGGGACCCCCTACCCGAGATCCGCCGGTTTTGACACCGACATTGGTGCTTTCATTGAGAGTTCCTCTGTGTCGTCGCCATCAGGAAGGATGCCTCGCCCCGTCTTTAAAGACGGCACCGTTGCTAAGGGAGCTTTGGCTATCGGCCAAACCCTCCGGCTAGGTGGTTTTCTTATGACCGCCCGTTCGGCTTCTGCGCCGACGATGACCTCTCAGGCCATCGAAAACAATCTTCATGTCAGCTCAGAACTCGTCGAGCAGTTAGATCCAATGGAGCTCTCTTCCATAAACGAGCTCTTGGATCGCTTCGCCGCCCTGGGAGTCGCTACGGATTACGACCAGATTGGGCCTAAACCCGATCTAAGAGAGATTAACTTGATGGGAATTCTCGGTGTTGTAGTTGTACTTGATGAAGTGGAACTTGAAGTAGTCTTGGGAACCCACTTGACCACGGCCTTAGGAGCTTCTTCAAATGCATCAATTTCCTCTTGAAGCTTGTCCTTGCCTTTTTCCTTGTGGTCTTGTGGTGGAAGATCATCTTTAGCTTGTGTCCCTTTGAGAGAAGTAGGATCATACTTCTCTTGTTGAGGAACAAACTTCGTCTTGGGGTATTGATCTTCTTCCCACTCAACTCCATTGGCATTGAACTTTCATTCAAAACCAACACCTTGATTCTTTCGGTGCCTTCATTGCTTGCGTACAATTTCCTCGAATTGCTTACTTCCGGCAAGGCTCTTGTAAACACCTTTCTCTATAATTCCCTTCAATAAGCTATTTTCTTGCTCAAGTGTAACTTGGCTAAGAGAATCATTAGTGTAATCAAGATAACTACTAGAAGCAACAATATTGGATTTAGCATGATTATTGTTACTACTAGAGGAAGAATCTTTCTTGTTCTTGTTACTAAACTTGACTTGAGGCATGTAAGTGGATAAGAGTAAAAGCTTAGCAATGTAAGAAGAACTTTTCTTGCGAAGATCATGATTGATTGCTTTGAAGAACTCATGCTCTTGCTCAAGGTTGAGCTTTTCAAAGCGCAATTTCTCATGAGTCCTTAAAAGTTCTCGATGATCTCCTAAGATAGTTTCATGAGCTAACTTAAGAGTATTTAGTTCTTTAGTTAGAGACTCACTCTTCTCCTTATCATTGTCATTCGTTTTATCTTGATTAGCATGATTAACTGACGTTTCATCATAGTATTCATCACTAGAGTTGTCAACAAGTAAATCATCATCACCTAACAAGTCATCTTCATCACTATTGAAATCAACATACTTGGGGTGTGATACCTTTGGGCCTTTAGCCATGAAGCATGTTCCAACTCCTTCATTTGTTGAGTCAAATATGTCATAGGAGTTGGTTGTCACAAGTGCTAGACCGGCAACACCTTCATCTTGAGTATATTCGGAGTCGGAGTTATAGCTTCTCTCGGAGTGGTTGTCGGAGTCGGAGCCGGATACCCATTCACCAACATGAGCTTGATGTCTTTGTTTTGTGTAGCTCCTTGATGACTTGTCCTTTCTTTCCGAATCCTTGCTTCTCCGTGAGGGTCTTCGTTCATAACGATCATCTCTAGTCCTTCTTTCTCTAGATGGTGATTCTTCTCTTCTACTTTTTCTCTTGTGAGAATCTTCTCTTCTCTTGTAGGGGGCGTACACTCATTGGAATAGTGTCCGGGCCTTCCACAATTGTAGGAGTTTCGGTCTCGACTAGAAGATCTTTTGTCATTGTAGGACCTTGAGTTGGAGCTTCTCTCTTTGCTTCTACTCTTATAGAACTTGTTGAAGTTCTTCACCATTAATCTCAATTCTTCATTGAAGCTTTGTTTCTCACTCGATGATTTGGGGGCTTCATATGAGGCTTTGTAAGCACCACTTGATTTGTTGTGAAGTTCCTCTTTATCCTTGAGTGACATCTCATGAGCAACAATTCTTTCGATGACTTCCGTTGGCTTGAGATCTTTGTAATTGGGCATCATTTGGATCAATGTGCACAAGGTATCATATTTTCCATCCAAGGCTCTTAGGATCTTCTTGATGATGAATCTATCGGTCATCTCTTCACTCCCTAAGCCGGCAATCTCATTTGTGATAAGAGCAAGCCTAGAGTACATTTCAGCGACACCTTCACCATCCTTCATTTTGAACTTGTCAAGTTGACTTTGAAGCACATCCAACTTGGATTCCTTGACGGAGTCGATACCTTCATGCATGTCAATCAAAGTATCCCAAATTTCCTTTGCATTCTCAAGACAGCTGATTTTGTTGAATTCTTCGAGGCACAATCCGTTGAAGAGGATATCACAAGCTTGAGCATTGTATTGTAGCATCTTCAACTCGTCCGCGGCAGCTTCACGATTCGGTTCTCTCCCGTCAAAGAATTCACCTTGCAAGCCAACACACACAATAGCCCAAACGGCGGGGTTATGTCCAAGAATATGCATTTTCATCTTATGCTTCCAACTAGCAAAATTAGTACCATCGAAGTAAGGACCTCTATGGTGATAATTTCCCTTGCTAGACGCCATACTATCCTAGGTTGTGGAACCAAGGCTATGACCAGCAAAAGCTATGGAAATCAAAGCAAATGGAGACCAAAGCTCTGATACCACTTGTAGGATCGAAAGTATGTCTAAGGGGGGGTGATTAGACTACTTGACCAAATAAAAATCTATCCTTTTCCCAATTTTAGTTCTTGGCAGATTTTAGCTATCTTAGCACAAGTCAAGCAATCTCCACACAATTCAAGCAAGCATGCAAAAGAGTATATGAGCAGCGGAAAGTAAAGCATGCAACTTGCAAGAATGTAAAGGGAAGGGTTTGGAGGATTCAAACGCAATTGGAGACACGGATGTTTTTGTCGTGGTTCCGATAGGTGGTGCTATCGTACATCCACGTTGATGGAGACTTCAACCCACGGAGGGTAACAGTTGCGCGAGTCCACGGAGGGCTCCACCCACGAAGGGTCCACGAAGAAGCAACCTTGTCTATTCCATCACGGCCGTCGCCCACGAAGGACTTGCCTCACTAGCGGTAGATCTTCACGAAGTAGGCGATCTCCTTGCCCTTACAAACTCCTTGGTTCAACTCCACAATCTTGTCGGAGGCTCCCAAGTGACACCTAGCCAATCTAGGAGACACCACTCTCCAAGAAGTAACAAATGGTGTGTTGATAATGAACTCCTTGCTCTTGTGCTTCAAATGATAGTCTCCCCAACACTCAACTCTCTCTCATAGGATTTGGATTTGGTGGAAAGAAGATTTGAGTGGAAAGCAACTTGGGGAAGGCTAGAGATCAAGATTCATATGGTTGGAATGGAATATCTTGACCTCAACACAAGTGTAGGTGGTTCTCTCTCAGAAAATGTGTATTGGAAGTGTAGGTATGTTCTGATGGCTCTCTCCTCGAATGAAGAGTGGGTGGAGGGGTATATATAGCCTCCACACAGAATCTAACCATTACACACAATTTGCCAAACTCGGTGGGACCGAATGGTTAAACTCGGTCGGACCGATTCAGCAAACCTAGTGACCGTGAGGATTTTTGGTGGGACTGTGATGCAACTCGGTGGGACTGAGACGCATGGTGACCACAGGTCCCCGAGTGGATATCATTGAGGATCACTCGACCTTCTTCAGGTGTTATGCCTTTCTGGCAGACTCCAGTCACACTTTCTCTGAACAACTGTCCTCTTATCACGGTGAAGCCCTTAGATCGACGAACGATCTGTCGAGCCTCTTCTTCATCTTCTGGGAGTTCTCTTCTAAGAATGTATGCGATATATGGTACCGTCCAATCGGGGGTGATGACCAAAACTTCCATGATCAAGTCGACCACGGCTGGAATCTCGATTTTAGTCGGATCGGTGGCACTCTTCGGCTATGGGGGCTCTTCAGTGAAGGGATCTTCTTGAACCGAGGGTGCATGAATATGCTCCAGGAACACATTACTGGGAATGGCTTCTCTCTTGGAGCCTATCTTGGCCATATCATCGGCTAATTGATTTTTCAGTCAGGGGATGTGATGGAGCTCTAACCCCTCGAACCTCTTTTCTAACTTTCTTATTGCATTGCAATACCAGTCATGGCTGGGCTTCTGACGTCCCACTCCTTCATCACTTGATTGACTACCAAATCTGAGTCGCCATAGACCATGAGGCGACGGACGCCGAGTGAGATGGCCATACGCAACCCATACAAGAGTGCTTCATATTCTGCTTCGTTATTGGAGGAATCAAAGTGAATCTGGAGGACATATCCGAGCTTGTCTCCTCGGGGGATACCAGTACCACCCCAGCACCGGAACCATTCAGCATCTTGGAACCATCAAAGAACATGGTCCAGTGCTCTGAGTGAACTTGAGTCGGCAGTTGCTGTTTGATCCACTCGGCGAGGAAATTTGCTATTGCTTGGGACTTGATAGCTTTCTTTGCCTCGAACTTGATATCTAAGGGAAGGAGTTCAATCGCCCACTTTGCCACTCAACCTGTTGCATCTCTGTTGTTCAGAATCTCTAATAATGGAGCGTTGCTGACGACTATAATGGAGTGGTCAGAGAAATAGTGTGCAACCTTCTTCGTGGTCATATAAATACCATAAACAAGCTTCTCATAATGTGGATATCTTTGCTTTGATGGAGTCAAAACTTCAGAGACATAATATACTGGGCGCTGAACTTTGTAAGGTTTTCCTTCTTCTTCCCGCTCGACCGTAAGTACTGTACTGACGACTTGTCCAGTGGCTGCAATGTAAAGTAGTAAAGGCTCTTTGCTTATTGGGGCAGCAAGCACTGGCTAGGTGGAAAGCAAGGCTTTAAGCTCTACAAATGTTGCATCAGCTTCAGGAGTCCACTCGAACTTATCTAACTTCTTCATCAGTCGGTAAAGAGGCAGTGCCTTTTCACCGAGGCGAGAAATGAATCGACTTAGAGCGGCCAAACAACTAGTAAGCTTATGAACATCATGCACATGCACAGGGCGTTTCATCCGGAGTATGGCACCCACTTTCTCTAGGTTAGTGTCGAGCCCTCGTTCGGAAACGAGAAAACCGAGTAATTTTCCACCTGTAACTCCGAACGTGCACTTTGATGGATTAAGCTTGATATCATACCTTCTGAGGTTGGCAAAAGTTTCAGGAAGGTCAGCCAGTAGGTCGGAACCTTTACGTGACTTGACCACAATGTCATCCATGTATGCTTCCACATTCTGACTGACCTGGGTGAGTAAACACTTCTGAATCATCCGCATGAATGTGGCTCCAGCGTTTTTCAAGCCGAATGGCATAGTGACATAACAGAAGCACCCAAATGGGGCGATGAAAGCTGTTTTTATCTCATTGGGTCCATAGATACGGATCTGATGATACCCGGAATAAGCGTCCAAAAAGGACAAACGCTCACACCCCGCAGTCGAGTCGACTATTTGGTCGATGCGAGGGAGAGGAAAGTGATCTTTCGAGCAGGCCCGATTGATATGCTTGAAGTCAATGCACATGTGAAGTGAGTCATCCTTCTTTGGGACCATGACAGCATTAGCTAACCACTCGTAGTGTTAAATCTCTCAGATAAACTCAGTTGTCAGAAGCCGAGCCACTTATTCACCGATTGCCTTTCTCTTCTGTACGGCGGACCGTCGAAGATGCTCTTTGACTGGTTTCACTTTTGGGTTGACTCACAAACGATGCTCAGCCAGTCCCCTGGGAACACCTGGCATGTCAAAAGGTTTACATGCAAAGATGTCCCAGTTCTCACAGAGGAACTGGATGAGCGCTTCTTCCTATTTGGAGTCGAGTGTTGTTGAAATGTGAGTCGGAGCAGCATTGGGATCGGTCGGGTGGATATGAATCGGCTACGTTTCCCCTGACGACTGAAATGCGGACTCTGTGGTAGGCTTCTTGGCTCGCAGCAAATCACTCGGATCTACATTTTTCTGGTACTCTTGTAGTTCCACTACTGCCATCTGTGCGTCGGCAATTTTTGAGCCCTTCTGGAAGCACTCTTCTGCCTTCTGCCGGTTGCCAGTGACAGTGATTACTCCTTTGGGCCCAGGCATCTTCAATTTGAGATACACGTAACATCGTCGAGCCATAAAACGCGCATAAGCGGGTCTCCCAGGATGGCATGGTAAGCACTCTTGAAATCCACTACCTCAAACATCAACTTTTCCTGGCGGTAATTCTTGGAATCACCGAAAACCACATCAAGTGTGATCTGGCCGAGTGACTGAGCTTTCTTGCTAGGTATAACACCATGGAAACTCATATTGCTTTCACTTAGCTTGTACATCGGAATGCCCATTCCTTTCAAGGTTTCAGCATAAAGAATATTCAAGCCGCTGCCACCATCCATCAGCACTTTAGTCAGTCGAGTGCCTTCGACTACTAGGTCGACCACCAGTGCTTGCCTCCCAGGGGTGGCTATATACGCTGGGTGGTCTGACTGGTCGAATATGATGGCAGTCTGGGACCACTTCAGATAACTGGGTGTTGCCGAAGCAACCATGTTTACCTCCCTGTTAATAACCTTCAATCGAATTTTGCTTTCAACATCAGCAAAAATCATCAGCGTGGAATTGACATTGGGAAAGCCATCATCATCTTCTTCCCTATCCTCACCTCCGTCCGACTTCTTTTCCTTTTCCTTGGGTTGTTCCTCTCGGAACTGCTGAATCAGGAAACGACACTGTCGAGTGGTGTGTTTAGGGTAAATGATGTTCCCCTCTTCATCTTTCTTGGTATGAATATGGCATGGTAAATCCAACACATCATTCCCATCTTTATCTTTAACTTTCTTGGGATTCCAGGGCCCTTTGGGTTTTCCCTGGAACTTTCCTTGGGCAACAGCTAAAGCTTCACCAGGAGCAGCTGGTTCAGCTTTTCGCTTCTGTTTCCGATTGGAATTCCCTCCTCCGGTTTCTTGGGCGACTGTTTTGTGTTTGCCAGTCCGGAGTCGGTCTTCCTCTTCACCATTGGCATATTTGGTGGCGATCTCCATCATCCGAGTCAGAGTCATATCTCCCGTCTGACCGAATTCATGTTCAATTCCCGATACTTAACGCCTTCCTTGAAGGCACAAATTGCTTGATGATCTGACACATTATCCACTGTATGGTGCAACGTGATCCATCTCTGGATAATCCCTCAAAGTTTCATTCGGTTTCTGGACACAACACTGCAATTCTGTCAACCCTGCCGGCCTTTTGCAAGTGCCTTCAAAGGTCCTAACAAACACTCGAGCAAGTTCTTCCCAGCTGTATATGCTGCCAGGAGCCAACTGATTCAACCACGCTCTGGCAGAGCCTTCCAACATCAAGGGGAGGTGCTTCATGGCAACATCATCATTGCCGCCACCAATCTGCACAGCCACTCGGTAATCCTCAAGCCAAGTGTCTGGCTTGGATTCGCCGGTGAACTTGCTGACCCCAGTCACCAACCTGAAGTTTGGAGGAATCACTGCTGCTCTGATGGCTCTGCTGAAACACTCGGGTCCTGAAACGTGTACCCTGCTTCCAGTCGGATGATCTCTATCGCGGCCTTCTCTGTGAGCTCTGTTTCTATCAACCAGACCTTGAACAAGGATTGACCTTGCATCAAAGCTTGGTTCTCTAGGGTCGACTGGAATTCTCCGTTCGCCACTGTGGGGGCGCCTGTCATCCTGCCGCCGAGGCACGTACGACCCACTCCTCAGAGGAGACGTGGGCACTCGACGACGATCATTGTTGTCGAGTCGATGATCATATTGTTCATGGTTCCTGTACTGATCTTGCCGGTATCCACGTCCCTCACGCCGCGGAGGCGGTCTCGGGCTATGGGCAGACTGGACAGTATCTGCCACCACAGACCTGCTATGAATCCTATTCCGCGACTGAGATACCGTTGTATTCTGCTCTCCTGCTGCCCGGAGTAAAGCCCGGATCTGCATCAAACCTCGGCCAGTTTCTGACTGGGAATGTTGAATTGACTCTGCTATTCGAGCTACAGCTGTGAGATTCTGGATCGGAGTTCGATATACCTGAGTCGGAGGCGGAAAAAGTTGTCATCGACTGGACTCGGGGATCCGTTGCCGAGCACGCTCGTCGAGTGCGCGCTGGAGGTTCTCCAGTCGAGTGCGCTCAGCCAAGTTGGCCAGGCGCGCCTCCTCCAAGGCTTGGGCCTCGGGGGTTTCTCAAACGATAGGAGTGAGGAGCGCGTCCATATTACGGCGACGAAGATCTTCCCTCCGCTGCGAAGAGAGGGGTTCGGGACGGTACTCCTCGTCAACACGCGACAGATCACCGCCGCCATCGCCACCGCCTGCCCGAGTGAAGCCAGGAGGACTATGTGGTCCATTGACCATCAAGACTTCTGCCGCAGGGTCGCTGCTGTCGCATTCGGACGCAGTCTCGACGGAACCAGTCGATAGATCGAACAGGCCGTAGAGAGTTTCATCAGGCTCGATTGTCAAGATTTGCGGGGTGGCCGATCGGTGGGCCACCGCGTGCCTCACCCACCGTTGAAGCCGCGACCGACCGGATCGCTGGCGCCGGTGAACAACGGAGAGGGAGGTTGCCACAGGAGTCGACTGATACGGAGTCGACGGTTGCCGAAGAAGGATGTCGCGAACGCACGCGCGGAAGTGCGTCGCCCTGCGGACGGGGAGCGCCTCGACGTCGAGTGGAGCTTCGTGAAGCCAAGCGGAGTCGTCGGCGATGAAGACGAGCGCGCCGAGATGGATCTCGCGGCCTTCAGCCAATCCTCCGTCGGAAACCATGATGATGGGAATCGGAAGAATCGCAACTTCTCCAATAAACTGCTAAGACACCGGCCCCACGGTGGGCGCCAACTGTCGTGGTTTTAAGTCTGACAGTAGAATGGGGATAGGGATGTAGAGGCAAGATCCTAGCTATGGAGGAGTTGTACACGCGAGTTTTACAAGTTCAGGTCGTTCTCGGAGGAAGTAACAGCCCTACGTCTCGGAGCCCGGAGGCGGTCGACTGATTATATGCGTGTGAGTTACAGGGGGTGCCAACCCTTGTGCCAGTGGAGGGGGGTGGCTTATATAGAGTGCGCCAGGACCCCGGCCAGCCCACGTTACAAGGGATTTAAGGTACATTAAGAGAGGAACGTTACTGGTAACGCTAGCCATTAAATGCTATAAATGACAATTAAGCCTATAAGTAAATGCTCGACCGTTGTTGGTGCAGAGTGGCTTTAGATCTTCTGTTCGTCGAGTGGCTTCTGCGACAGTCGAGTGCCATTGATTCTTCCGAGTGGAACGTCTCTGATCGAGTGGATAATGGTATCCTTTGAATGATTCTGACTTTAGGGTGATGTCCTAGGGGAAGGTGTCTAAGTCAGGCTTATGACCCTACCCTAGGTACATAACCTCATCACCCGCCGCGGCCCTCCTTCTCTCGCCGTCGTGGTAGCTCCTGGACGCCGCGGCGGATGGAGCCGGGGTCTTCCTCGTCGTCGGGCTCCGGCCCACCGGCCGCGCTCCGCCCCGTCAAACCCGAGCTGGAGGAGACGTCGCTCGGGCGCCGCACCCGCAGCGGCGCCCTCGTCATCAACGAGGGTGCCCGGTCCTCCCTGCGCGGATCCTTCCCCCTGGTCCGGCTGAAGCCGGAGCCGGGGCTGCTCCCGGTGAAGCCGGAGCACGTCGAAATGGTGATCCCGACGACGAGTCCGCCCTCAAGTGGGCGAAGGAGGACTACGTCCGGGAGCAGGTACGCCGCCAGCGTCGGACGTACGCGGAGCTCCAGACCCGGCGCCGCGGTCGCGAGGAGGGCGGCGTCATCGTCCTTGGCAGCGACGAGGAGGGCGAGGCCGGGCCGTCCAGCGCACCACCGTGCCTCGGCGACCCGGGCCAGGGCTGCAGCAGGGACGGCGCCGGCCCAAGCCAGCCGCGTGACGACGACGACAATGACGGCGGCGACTACACCCGCTTCTACAGGCTTCTTGGCATGTAGACGACGGCGACGGCGACGGCGGTGGCAGCTAGGCGTAGTTTGGCATAGTTTAGGCGTAGTTTAAGCGTAGTTTGCATGTGTTCATGTTTTTTTTTACAAAATTCAATAAAGTTTTGCCGAGTTCATGCAAAAATCGCCGAGTTTGCATATATTTTGTATGGAACGTCGCCGAACCTGAAGCAACTTGTGGGCCCACGACTGGGAGCTAGGTCGTCCCAAGAGCCAATCTAGCGCCGGCTCGCCTCCGAACGACTTTTTTCCGACGCCATGAGAGGCCGAACGGTTGGAAATGCTCTTATAGGCGTCGGGTCATTGATCCTGCGCAAACGCCAGTCGTTGTTGCCGCCTCTACTTCAAGCTCTATAAAAAACAAAACAAAGGTACCGTCAACAAATTAACCAAAGCAATCCCACGTCTTGCTGCTCGAGCTGAATAATACCTAATGCTAGCGCGAGGAAGGCGAGGGTCAAGAGCAACATCTGTGTAGTCTTCATCTTAATTTGCTATTCTTTCCGTCTAGATGAATAAGTCATTTTAGATTATGCACCGTGACCATTTTAGATTATGCACCGTGACGAAGAAGGAGGAGAAACGAGAGAACTTAATGTTTATTTGCTAATTAATAGCACTGCATACAATAAACTAACCATTGTATGTCGTGTTTGTTGTCTCAAGTCATTAAAAGTATGTACATCCCACATCTTTTATTGGTTGATATGTCAAGAAATAAGAAATGAGGTAGAAGTTAATGCACTGCGCCTAAGTGTTTTGAGATTATTTGATTTTCATAAGATGACTTACACACCTAGACAGAGAAAGTAGATAGATATGTGGTGTTTGTAACCCGCAAAAAGAAATAAAAGATGTGTTTGTAAGAACTCTTGTTGATTGTTTGAACAGGTGAAATGACAAACCATATATAGTGATTCTGAAATGATAAACCTGGAATCAAATTAATGCCAATTCCAAGTTATGAACGGGTGAAATGACAAACCATTTATAGGGATCTTGAAATAATAATCCTGGAATCAAATTAATGCCAAGTTAATAGCAATTAAGATGATTAATTCTGTGAATGAATATTCGTAAGTGCATTCTGCTAGAAAACCAAAACGTCAATGTATAATGTTTCCGAATATTCCACGGGCTGGCTACATGATGACGCTGCAAGTTCGATAGTTTGGATTGATGTACTGTGTCCTCCGTTCAAGAATAGAATATAAGATGTATTGATTTCCGTACAATTCAACCATTTGAATGCTTGGCCACAATTATAAAATAAAATAACAACATCTGCAATACCTAGTAGATAAAATACGAAAGTACTTTTCGTGATGGCTCAAATGATATAAATTTCATATTGTGGATATTTATATATTTTTCTAAAAACTCAGTCAAAACATGCATTTATTTGACTTTTGAAAAAACAAATACACTTTATATAAAGAAACAAAGGGGGTATTTAGGAAACAAACACATTTCCTATTCTTGAGATAAAAGACGTATCAGCGGGCGTACAATCGATCTGAACATTTATTTTAGCACAGTAGACATGTAGGAAGAATGCTTCTTTTTTTTAGGATAACACAAACTTACAAGCTATTGTTAGACTAGTCACAATGAGTAACTTAGACTAGTAACATCACATTTAATAGGCTATATTACAACCTCCACAGTGGATAGTAACATATGTGTGTTGTCATGTTATGGTTCATTTATTAGCCTATAGACTCATATTGTCTTGGTATGTGTGATGTTACAGTAATTAGGTAAGTTACCACCATCACCTCTCTCATCATTAAATATGTGCCACATAAGCAAAGTTACCTTGAAAGGTGTGATATTACTAGTGATGTTACTCCCAATGTGGCCAGCCTTACAACACAGGTGATCTCTAGTCACCAGATGGACTAGGCACTACTGGAAAATTCATGTTTGCCGAGTATCAGCATCTTTGCAGAGTGCATTTCGTTGGGTACTCGGTAAACATATCTTTACCGAGTGTCATAAAAAAACTTGGCAAAAAAACTTGATAAAACATGTGTTTTGCGGAGTGTCGTGGACAAATCACTAGGCAAATTAGGGGAACTCGGCAAAAAAAATGCTTTTTCTGAGGGCAACACTCGGCAAAAGGGTGTCTTTTCTGAGTGCTAAACTCGGCAAACGGGGGTATTCAATGCGCTGCAATATTTTGCCTGTCGAGATTGCATATGACATCGAATGAAGATGATCCAAAAATCAATTTTTTTCATTTTGACGAGACAAATAATTTCCATGATGAGAAAATTTTCATTTTAGCCTGTATTAATTACACTTTTTGCCATGCCAAAATATGGTCTCAAATGACTAAGGCGCTGGTCATATTTATTGCATAGTTTATGACAATGTGCCTAAACTTGGTGCTTACATGCATCTCACCATTACAAATAATGTTTCCAAATAGATGTTCCAACTTTTTTGTATAAAAGGTAATTTTGCCATTTTCTAAGTCCAAAAAATGGATATTTGTGTGAAGCGGGTACAAAAAACAGGGTGCAAAATGGCATCACTCCAATTTTCACTGAAAGTACACCGTATTTTTTCGAAAATTACCATGTTTTGTGGAATTTCTAGATTTCTAGCTACATTTGCACATTTAAATGACTTTGTATTGATTTCTCGGAAGTAATTCAAATTTGAACTGCAAGTATGTGATAGCTTTCTCCCAAAAATTAGCAAAAATCATTTTTAGGTACACAAGTTGTCATTATATGGAAGAACCACTTAGAGTTTTGGGAGATTCACCCCCTTGCTATGAATAGTCATGCTAGCCATTTTGACCTTGTTTTGGAAAAATAAATAAATAAAAAGAACACAAGTTCAAAATATACAATTGTTTTGCATGAAGTCCCTTAATGTGTACTTTGTTGAGGAACGTAGCAGAATTTTAAAATTTTCTACGCATCACCAAGATCAATCTATGGAGTCATCTAGCAACGAGGGAGAAAGGAGTGCATCTACATACCCTTGTAGATCGCGCACGGAAGCGTTCAAGAGAACGGGATGATGGAGTCGTACTCGACGTGATTCAAATCACCGATGACCAAGTGCCGAACGGACAGCACCTCCGCGTTCAACACACGTACGGTTGGGAAGACGTCTCCTCCTACTTGATCCAGCAAGGGGGGAGGAGAGGTTGATGAAGATCCAGCAGCACGACGGCGTGGTGGTGGACGCAACGGTAATCTCGGTAGGGCTTCGCCAAGCGCAGGGAGACGGAGGAGTGTCACGGGAGGGAGAGGGAGAGGCCAGGGGCTTGGATGCGCAGCCCTCCCTTCCCCCACCATATATAGGGTGCCTAGGGGGCGCCGGCCCGAGGAGATCCAATCTCCTAGGGGGGTGGCGGCCAAGGGGGTGCCTTGCCCCCCAAGGCAAGGGTGGCGCCCCCACCCCTAGGGTTCCTAACCCTAGGCGCAGGGGGAGGCCCAAGGGGGGCGCACCAGCCCACTAGGGGCTGGTTCCCCTCCCACTTCAGCCCATGGGGCCCTCCGGGATAGGTGGCCCCACCCGGTGGACCCCCGGGACACTTCCGGTGGTCCCGATACAATACTGGTGACCCCCGAAACCTTCCCGATGGCCGAAACTAGACTTCCTATATATAAATTTTTACCTCCGGACCATTCCGAAACTCCTCATGACATCCGGGATCTCATCCGGGACTCCGAACAACTTTCGGGTTACCGTATGCTAGTATCTCTACAACCCTAGCATCACCGAACCTTAAGTGTGTAGACCCTACGGGTTCGGGAGAAATGCAGTCATGACCGAGAAGCCTCTCTGGTCAATAACCAATAGCGGGATCTAGATACCCATGTTGGCTCCCACATGCTCCACGATGATTTCATTGGATGAACCACGATGTCGAGGATTCAATCAATCCGTATACAATTCCCTTTGTCAATCGGTACGTTACTTGCCCGAGACTCGACCGTCGGTATCCCAATACCTTGTTCAGTCTCGTTACCGGCAAGTCACTTTACTCGTACCGTAATGCATGATCCCGTGATCAACCACTTGATCACATTGAGCTCATTATGATGATGCATTACCGAGTGGGCCCAGAGATACCTCTCCGTCATACGGAGTGACAAATCCCAGTCTCGATTCATGCCAACCCAACAGACACTTTCGAAGATACCTGTAATGTACCTTTATAGTCACCCAGTTACGTTGTGACGTTTGGCACACCCAAGGCACTCCTACGGTATCCGGGAGTTGCACAATCTCATGGTCTAAGGAAATGATACTTGACATTCAGAAAAGCTACAGCAGACGAACTACACGATCTTTGAGATATGCTTAGGATTGGGTCTTGTCCATCACATCATTCTCCTAATGATGTGATCCCGTTATCAATGACATCTAATGTCCATAGTCAGGAAACCATGACTATCTTTTGATCAACGAGCTAGTCAACTAGAGGCTCACTAGGGACGTGTTGTGGTCTATGTATTCACACATGTATTACGATTTCCGGATAACACAATTATAGCATGAACAATAGACAATTATCATGAACAAAGAAATATAACAATAACCATTTTATTATTACCTCTAGGGCATATTTCCAACAGTCTCCCACTTGCACTAGAGTCAATAGTCTAGTTACATTGTGATGAATCGAACACCCATGCAGTTCTGGTGTTGATCATGTTTTGCTCTAGGGAGAGGTTTAGTCAACAGATCTGCCACATTCAGGTTCGTATGTACTTTACAAATCTCTATGTCTCCATTCTGAACACTTTCACGGATGGAGTTGAAGCGACGCTTGATATGTCTGGTCTTCCTGTGAAACCTGGGCTCCTTGGCAAGGGCAATAGCTCCAGTGTTGTCACAGAAGAGAGTCATCGGGCCCGACACATTGGGTATGACTCCTAGGTCGGTAATGAACTCCTTCACCCAGACTGCTTCTTGTGCTGCCTCCGAGGCTGCCATGTACTCCGCTTCACATGAAGATCCCGCCACAATGCTTTGCTTGCAACTGCACCAGCTTACTGCCCCACCATTCAAAATATACACGTATCCGGTTTGTGACTTAGAGTCATCCAGATCTGTGTCGAAGCTAGCATCGACGTAACCCTTTACGACGAGCTCTTCGTCACCTCCATAAACGAGAAACATTTCCTTAGTCCTTTTCAGGTACTTCAGGATATTCTTGACCGCTGTCCAGTGTTCCATGCCGGGATTACTTTGGTACCTTCCTACCAAACTTACAGCAAGGTTTACATCAGGTCTTGTACACAGCATATCATACATGATAGACCCTATGGCCGAGGCATAGGGGACGACACTCATCTTTTCTCTATCTTCAGCCGTGGTCGGGCATTGAGCCGTGCTCAATCTCGTATCTTGCAATACAGGCAAGAACCCCTTCTTTAACTGATCCATTTTGACCTTCTTCAATATCTTGTCAAGGTACGTACTCTGTGAAAGACCAATGAGGCGTCTCGATCTATCTCTATAGATCTTGATGCCTAATATATAAGCAGCTTCTCCAAGGTCCTTCATTGAAAAACACTTGTTCAAGTAGGCCTTTATGCTTTCCAAGAATTCTATATCATTTCCCATCAACAGTATGTCATCCACATACAATATGAGAAATGCTACAGAGCTCCCACTCACTTTCTTGTAAATGCAGGCTTCTCCATAAGTCTGCATAAACCCAAACGCTTTGATCATCTCATCAAAACGAATGTTCCAACTCCGAGATGCTTGCACCAGCCCATAAATCGAGCATTGGAGCTTGCACACCTTGTCAGCATTCTTAGGATCAACAAAACCTTCCGGCTGCATCATATACAATTCTTCCTTAAGGAAACCATTAAGGAATGCCGTTTTGACGTCCATTTGCCATATCTCATAAGCATAGAATGCGGCAATTTCTAACATGATTCGGACGGACTTCAGCTTCGCTATGGGTGAGAAAGTCTCATCGTAGTCAACCCCTTGAACTTGTCGATAACCCTTAGCAACAAGCCGAGCTTTATAGATGGTCACATTACCATCCGCGTCTGTCTTCTTCTTAAAGATCCATTTATTTTCTATGGCTCGCCGATCATCGGGCAAGTCAGTCAAAGTCCATACTTCGTTTTCATACATGGATCCTATCTCGGATTTCATGGCTTCCAGCCATTTGTCGGAATCCGGGCCCGCCATCGCTTCTTCATAGTTCGAAGGTTCACCGTTGTCTAACAACATGATTTCCAAGACAGGGTTGCCGTACCACTCTGGTGCGAAATGTGTCCTCGTGGACCTACGAAGTTCAGTAGTAACTTGATCTGAAGTTTCATGATCATCATCATTAACTTCCTCTCTAGTCGGTGCAGGCACCTCAGAAACATTTTCTCGAGCTGCGCCACTTACCAGTTCAAGAGGTAATACTTCATCAAGTTCTACTTTCCTCCCACTTATTTCTTTCGAGAGAAACTCTTTCTCTAGAAAGGACCCATTCTTGGCAACAAAGATCTTGCCTTCGGATCTGAGGTAGAAGGTATACCCAATAGTTTCTTTAGGGTATCCTATGAAGACGCATTTTTCCGATCTGGGTTTGAGCTTTTCAGGTTGAAGTTTCTTGACATAAGCATCGCATCCCCAAACTTTTAGAAATGACAGCTTAGGTTTCTTCCCAAACCATAATTCATACGGTGTCGTCTCAACGGATTTCGACGAAGCCCTATTTAAAGTGAATGCGGCAGTCTCTAAAGCATAGCCCCAAAATGACAGCGGTAAATCGGTAAGAGACATCATAGATCGCACCATATCTAATAGAGTGCGATTACGACGTTCGGACACACCATTACGCTGAGGTGTTCCAGGCGGCGTGAGTTGTGAAACTATTCCACATTTTCTTAAGTGTGTGCCAAATTCGTGACTCAAGTATTCTCCCCCACGATCTGATCGCAAGAACTTGATTTTCCTGTCACGTTGATTCTCAACCTCACTCTAAAATTCCTTGAACTTTTCAAAGGTCTCAGACTTGTGTTTCATTAAGTAGACATACCCATATCTACTCAAGTAATCAGTGAGGGTGAGAACATAACGATAGCCACCGCGAGCCTCAACACTCATTGGACCGCACACATCAGTATGTATGATTTCCAATAAGTTGGTTGCTCGTTCCATTGTTCCTGAGAACGGAGTCTTGGTCATTTTACCCATGAGGCATGGTTCGCACGTGTCAAATGATTCATAATCAAGAGACTCTAAAAGTCCATCTGCATAGAGCTTCTTCATGCGTTTGACACCTATGTGACCAAGGCGGCAGTGCCACAAGTATGTGGGACTATCATTATCAACCTTACATCTTTTGGTATTCACACTATGAATATGTGTAGAATTGCGCTCGAGATTCATTAAGAATAAACCATTCACCATTGGAGCATGACCATAAAACATATCTCTCATATAAATAGAACAACCATTATTCTCGGATTTAAATGAGTAGCCATCTCAAATTAAACGAGATCCTGATACAATGTTCATGCTCAAAGCTGGCACCAAATAACAATTATTGAGGTTTAAAACTAATCTCGTAGGTAAATGTAGAGGTAGCGTGCCGACGGCGATCACATCGACCTTGGAACCATTCCCGACACACATCGTCACCTCATCCTTCGCCAGTCTCCGCTTATTCCGCAGCTCCTGCTTTGAGTTACAAATGTGAGCAACCGCACCGGTATCAAATACCCATGAGCTACTACGAGTACTAGTAAGGTACACATAAATTACATGTATATCACATATACCTTTCGTGGTGCCGGCCTTCTTGTCCGCTAAGTATTTGGGGCAGTTTCGCTTCCAGTGACCACTTCCCTTGCAATAAAAACACTCAGTTTCGGGCTTGGGTCCATTCTTTGGCTTCTTCCCGGTAGCTTGCTTACCGGGCGCGGCAACTGCCTTGCCGTCCTTCTTGAAGTTCTTTTTACCCTTGCCTTTCTCGAACTTAGTGGTTTTATTCACCATCAACACTTGATGTTCCTTTTTGACTTCCACCTCTGCTGATTTCAGCATCAAATATACCTCAGGAATGGTCTTTTCCATCCCTTGCATATTGAAGTTCATCACAAAGCTCTTGTAGCTCGGTGGAAGCGACTGAAGGATTCTGTCAATGACCGCGTCCTCTGGGAGATTAACTCCCAGCTGAGTCAAGCGGTTATGCAACCCAGACATTTTGAGTATGTGCTCACTGACAGAACTATTTTCCTCCATCTTACAGCTGAAGAACTTGTCGGAGACTTCATATCTCTCGACCCGGGCATGAGCTTGAAAAACCATTTTCAGCTCTTCGAACATCTCATATGCTCCGTGTCTCTCAAGACGCTTTTGGAGCCCCGGTTCTAAGTTGTAAAGCATGCCGCACTGAACGAGGGAGTAATCATCAGCACGTGACTGCCAAGTGTTCATAACGTCTTGGTTCTGTGGGACGGGTGAGTCACCTAGCGGTGCTTCTAGGACATAATCTTTCTTGGCAGCTATGAGGATGATCCTCAGGTTCCGGACCCAGTCCGTATAGTTGCTGCCATCGTCTTTCAGTTTGGTTTTCTCTAGGAACGCGTTGAAGTTGAGGACAACGTGGGCCATTTGATCTACAAGACATATTGTAAAGATTTTAGACTAAGTTCATGATAATTAAGTTCATCTAATCAAATTATTCAATGAACTCCCACTCAGATAGACATCCCTCCAGTCATCTAAGTATAACATGATCCGAGTTAACTAGGTCATGTCCGATCATCACGTGAGACGGACTAGTCAACATCGGTGAACATCTTCATGTTGATCGTATCTTCTATACGACTCATGCTCAACCTTTCGGTCTTCTGTGTCCCGAGGCCATGTCTGCACATGCTAGGCTCGTCAAGTCAACCTAAGTGTATTGCGTGTGTAAATATGTCTTACACCCGTTGTATTCGAACGTTAGAATCTATCACACGCGATCATCACGTGGTGCTTCGACACAATGAACCTTCGCAACGGTGCACAGTTAGGGGGAACACTCTCTTGAAATTATTTCGAGGGATCATCTTATTTAAGCTACCGTCGTTCTAAGCAAATAAGATGTAAAACATGATAAACATCACATGTAATCAAATAGTGACATGATATGGCCAATATCATTCGCTCCTTTTGATCTCCATCTTCGGGGCTCCATGATCATCGTTGTCACCGGCATGACACCATGATCTCCATCATCGTGTCTTCCTGAAGTTGTCACGCCATCTATTACTTCTACTACTATGGCTAACGCTTTAGCAATAAAGTAAAGTAATTACATGACGTTTATGTTGACACGCAGGTCATAAATAAATAAAGACAACTCCTATGGCTCCTGCCGGTTGTCATACTCATCGACATGCAAGTCGTGATTCCTATTACTAGAACATGATCATCTCATACATCACATATATCATTCATCACATCCTTTGGCCATATCACATCACAAAACACTTGCTGGAAAAACAAGTTAGACGTCCTCTAATTATTGTTGCATGTTTTTACGTGGCTGCTATAGGATTCTAGCAAGAACGTTTCTTACCTACGCCAAAACCACAATGTGAATTGCCAATTTCTATTTACCCTTCATAAGGACCCTGTTCATCGAATCCGATCCGATTAAAGTGGGAGAGACAGACACCCGCCAGCCACCTTATGCAACTAGTGCATGTCAGTCGGTGGAACCGGTCTCACGTAAGCGTACGTGTAAGGTTGGTCCGGGCCGCTTCATCCCACAATACCGCTGAATCAAGATAAGACTAGTAACGGGAAGATAATTGACAATATCGACGCCCACAACTACTTTGTGTTCTACTCGTGCATAGTAATTACGCATAGACCTAGCTCTGATACCACTGTTGGGGAACGTAGCAGAATTTTAAAATTTTCTATGCATCACCAAGATCAATCTATGGAGTCATCTAGCAACGAGGGAGAAAGGAGTGCATCTACATATCCTTGTAGATCGCGCGCGGAAGCGTTCAAGAGAAGGGGGATGATGGAGTCGTACTCGACGTGATTCAAATCACCGATGACCAAGTGCCGAACGGACAGCACCTCCGCGTTCAACACACGTACGGTTGGGAAGACGTCTCCTCCTACTTGATCCAGCAAGGGGGAAGGAGAGGTTGATGAAGATCCAGCAGCACGACGGCATGGTGATGGAAGCAACGGTGATCTCGGCAGGGCTTCGTCAAGCGCAGGGAGACGGAGGAGTGTCATGGGAGGGAGAGGGAGAGGGCAGGGGCTTGGGTGCGCAGCCCTCCCTCCCCCCACTATATATAGGGTGCCTAGGGGGGCGCCGGCCCTAGGAGACCCAATCTCCTAGGGGGGTGGCGGCCAAGGGGGTGCCTTGTCCCCCAAGGCAAGGGTGGCGCCCCCACCCCTAGGGTTCCTAACCCTAGGCGCAGGGGGAGGCCCAAGGGGGGCGCACCAGCCCACTAGGGGCTGGTTCCCCTCCCACTTCAGCCCATGGGGCCCTCCGGGATAGGTGGCCCCACCTGGTGGACCCTCGGGACTCTTCTGGTGGTCCCGGTACAATACCGGTGACCCCCGAAACCTTCCCGATGGCCGAAACTGGACTTCCTATATATAAATCTTTACCTCCGGACCATTCCGGAACTCCTCATGACGTCCGGGATCTCATCCGGGACTCCGAACAACTTTCGGGTTACCGTATGCTAATATCTCTACAACCCTAGCGTCACCGAACCTTAAGTGTGTAGACCCTACGGGTTCGGGAGACATGCAGGCATGACCGAGAAGCCTCTCCGGTCAATAACCAACAGCGGGATCTAGATACCCATGTTGGCTCCCACATGATCCACGATGATCTCATTGGATGAACCACGATGTTGAGGATTCAATAAATCCGTATACAATTCCCTTTGTCAATCGGTACGTTACTTGCCCGAGACTCGATCGTCGGTATCCCAATACCTTGTTCAGTCTCGTTACCGGCAAGTCACTTTACTCGTACCGTAATGCATGATCCCGTGATCAACCACTTGATCACATTGAGCTCATTATGATGATGCATTACCGAGTGGGCCCAGAGATATCTCTCCGTCATACGGAGTGACAAATCCCAGTCTCGATTCGTGCCAACCCAACAGACACTTTCGGAGATACCTGTAATGTACCTTTATAGTCACCCAGTTACGTTGTGACATTTGGCACACCCAAGGCACTCCTACGGTATCCGGGATTTGCACAATCTCATGGTCTAATGAAATGATACTTGACATTCAGAAAAGCTACAGCAGACGAACTACACGATCTTTGAGCTATGCTTAGGATTGGGTCTTGTCCATCACATCATTCTCCTAATGATGTGATCCCATTATCAATGACATCTAATGTCCATAGTCAAGAAACCATGACTATCTTTTGGTCAACGAGCTAGTCAACTAGAGGCTCACTAGGGACGTGTTGTGGTCTATGTATTCACACATGTATTACGATTTCCGGATAACACAATTATAGCATGAACAATTGACAATTATCATGAACAAAGAAATATAACTATAACCATTTTATTATTGCCTCTAGGGCATATTTCCAACATACTTGTGGCGAGGAAAAATACCAAACTTGCAATATGACAATTTGGAAAGATAATCCTTAACAAAATGTATGAATATTCATGACTTTGAAGTCAAATGACCAAGGTGATGGCCATATTCATAACATAGATTATTATAATGTGCTAAAATTAGACACATAGGTGCATATTGCCATTACAAACAATGTTCCAAAATAGAGTTTACAAACAATGTTCACATAGGTATATATTACTCAAACATGACCATTTAGGCCAAGTTTTATTTTACAAGATCACGACAAGCTGTGAGGCGAGGTAATCCAGCTAAGACTTGGCAACTACCTTATCAACTTGATCTCTAAACCACTGAAACCAAAGTTTAAAATCCTTACATATGTTTCTATGGGTGAGCAGGGGGTGTGAGCTTTGCTTTGGAAAACATCAACGTTTCTTGAGTTCCATATCTTCCAGACAATCATGAGGAGCACTTCAGTCCAGACGCAAGAGTCCAACCCGATACGTGATGGGGTGAGCTAGAGATCTTGGTATCTTGGTGGTGTGGTTAGGCCGATATGGAGTCAATTCCGAGAGGCTACCATACAAGTGATGAAGAGGTGAAGATATCCTCTTAAGAGCACAAGTATCACGGGCATAGAGCATCACGAGCAATCATCTTGTGTGTAGATTGGGCCGAGTGTTGAGCCTTCCTCTGAACAATAGCCAAGAAAATGTTTTTAATTTATGTGGGGATCTTGAATGCTGGATTAGAGGCATGATCGTCTCTTCATCGTCATGCATGACGATGTCATAGGCTAACTTTGAGGAGAAGTTGGATCTATGGACAAGGTGGCGCTCCTCCGAACCGCCAGAGAGATGGAAATCCTGCAACATCAAAGAAAGAGCAGCAAAGGCAGGTGTCATGAGCCAATTCACTAGGTAAGTGGCCCATACCGCATGACATGTGAGACTAGAATGTCATTTTTGATAGAGTGTGAGTAGAGGCTTGGGAAGGTGATAGCTAGAGGTGTGATGTGAAGCAAGATATCATGTCAAAAAAGGGGGTTTTGTCCACTATTAGTGATCACAAAGGTTGTGGAGAGTATAATCAGGAAGTTATTTCAGAATGCAATAAGTAAATATAAATGCAATGAAAAACATTAAAATGTCATTTTTGCATTAAGAAATAGCTTCGCAAAAAATATGTAGAGTATAATCCGAGTGTCATTTATTGGGTACTCGGCTTACATTTTCTATAACCTAGTGTTGTGCAGATACACTCAGCTTATAGGAAACACCGTCACCGTGCCGTTAACCACCTCCGTGATGGCCACGTGGCACGAACCTTTACCGGGGTGTGTATGTAAGTTGTGCTCTTTTTGTGGTATATGTCGAGCATTTCCTATAAGTTAGGCATATTTTTGTCACGCTCGGCTTACGTCCTTACAGGGGGGTAAAATTTGTTCCCATGTTTTTTCCTTTTGATACTCGACATAACTGTTCAAGATATCTTCCGATATGCCGATAAATCGGCCGATTTATAGCTTACCGTTGTTAGATCGATAAGATAAATCGGCTGATAAAGATATGGCGATAAATTGGCCGATATGCCGATAAACTGGCCGATTTACCCCTTATCATGTGTCGACCGATAAGTTTCCGATAAGCGATATCCCCAACATTGCCGACATATAAGCCTATAAGCCGAGTATACGTAAATTCACGCCTAGCTACATCCATATACCTGGCAACTTTTGATTTTCCTGTAGTGGTGGTGTCCAAACCACACTGTGCGACCGTCGGAGAGTGTTGAACGCGTGGACGAGTTTGACAAGGTGCATGTACCGGTGGCATGCGCCATGACCCCACCTTTCACATAGCAATATATAGCTCATTACACTATACTAGCAAACATGCTCATGCGTTGTAACGGGAGAATTTTTTTACCCCCCATACACACACTTGACGACATTGAAATATCCCTTGAAATTTTTCATGATGCTACACAACAAGAAACATGATAAGTGGTGTTGTGCAGAAACATAAAGGTGGGATGATTTTTGAAGTGTATTCGAGATGTTTACAATTCATTATTCAACAGAAATATGTACCTAGTTGCCGGTATGTGTTTACGATTTTGTTGTCATTCCTCCTGAATGATGCCCAACAAATATTACATTAGGATGAAAATAGAAAAGTACTCACTCCGTTCCATAATATAAGACTGTTAGCTTGCAAAAACGTCTTATATGATGGGAGGAAGGGAGTACATTTTAGTATTCAATGATAGCATGTGCACAATAGCATTTTTTGTCTTATTGATATATGAGTTTGCAACTATAATCCAAGTCAAGACTTAATTTGGTTGCAAACATATTAGATAGCTCCATATTAAACAATCAATCTGTAAGGACATGCATACCAAATGTTCAAGGTTGCATATAATATCAATATTCTTACAATTTATGATCACTATTTCAAACAATATGGAAATCCACGTTAAGCCACGTGTTTACATAAAAGCTTGCATCAATAATTTAATGTACATCATCGGACATGGGATGGTTATTTCTGCACTGTGTGAAATAGAGGGGATGATTATTACCTATTAACCTTGAGCATATGGTACCGGTAGGAATAAACATCCTTGTGGTGCCAATAATAGCTTTTGTGAGAGCATCAAACTATAATATCTACTCAATTTAAATGAGATGGGAAACATATAAAGTATACATTTCCAAAATACCTCATATAAATAAGGTTGCACCCTAAACATAATTTTAAAATTAATTAACATGCAAGATAGTAGCATATTTGAAATCTACACATTTTTCTGAGGGGTTTTCATATACAACAAGTTAGAAAATTAGGGTTTGAAAGATATGAATACTTTGAAAAGCATTTCAATCTGCCTAAAACAGAAAAGAGAAAATTCAGAGAGAAGTGGGAGAAAGAGGGAGAAGCACGGACCGAAAAGAAAAGAGATCTCTAGCCAGTGGGTTGCATGTGTGCTTAGATGTGTTAGGGGATCCGTCCATATTAACCAAAGGCGGCGGCCGATGCAGCGACTTATAAAAAACGAATCATTTTTTTACTTATCGGTTGCATGAGGATAATTATTGACAACTCCGAGGGCAATCTGATGACCGACGGGCAGAAACACTAATCCCTTTATTAGTAGGTATATAGATCATATAATTGGTGAGGCCAATATGAAATAAGGTTCTCCCCGTCTAGCCCCCATTCCGGTGGTGCTTCTAGCGTCATGGGAGAGCGTATGTGAGGGAGTCCTGGATTAGGGGACAGCCGGACTATATCCCTTGGCCGGACTGTTGGACTATGAAGATACAAGATTAAAGACTTCGTCCCGTGTCCGAATGGGACTCTACTTGTTGTGGAAGGCAAGCTAGGCAATACGGATATGTATATCTCCTCCCTTGTAACCGACCTTGTGTAACCCTAGCCCCCTCCGGTGTCTATATAAACCGGAGGGTCTAGTCCGTAGGACAACAGACAATCATACCATAGGCTAGCTTCTAGGGCTTAGCCTCTACGATCTCGTGGTAGATCAACTCTTGTAATACTCATATCATCAAGAACAATCAAGCAGGACGTAGGGTATTACCTCCATCAAGAGGGCCCGAACCTTCCGCCTTAGACGCACAGTTCGGGACCCCCTACCCGAGATCCGCCGGTTTTGGCACCGACATTGGTGCTTTCATTGAGAGTTCCCCTGTGCCGTCACCGTAAGGCTCGATGTCCCCTTCGATCATCGGTAACAATGCGGTCCAGGGTGAGATTTTCCTCCCCGGACAGATCTTCATATTCGGCGGCTTCACACTGCGGGCCAATTCGCTTGGCCATCTAGAGCAGATCGAGAGCTATGCCCCTGGCCGTCAGCTCAGATTTGGAAACTTGAACTACACGTCCGACATCCGTGAAGACTTGATCTTCGACGGATTCAAGCCCATGTCAGACGCGCCGCAGAGTCGCGGCAAGCATGACATAACTCTACTGTCGAACAATGTTCGGGAGATCACATCTGCAACTACTCTGGCCATCAAGCCGGAGCAAGTCGGGCCATCTGAGAGCGGAGGGATAGACCCCGCCATGGAGGCCGCACTCTCAGTGGTGATAGAGCCAGATACTGACTTCACCCCTTACGAGAGCCGCGTCGCTGAACCACTGGATTCTTCTCCAGCCACGAGCTCCGAGCCGCCTGCATCCGCACCCATCGAATCCGATTGGGTGCCGATCATGGAGTTCACCTCCGCGGATATCTTTCAGCACTCACCTTTCGACGATGTGCTAAATTCATTAAGGTCTCTCTCCCTGTCAGGAGAACCTTGGCCGAACTATGTCCGGCTAGAATGGGATGCGGACGACGAAGAAATTCGCTGCCCACCCACCACCCACTTAGTAGCCACAGTCGACGACTTAACCGACATGCTAGACTTTGACTCCGAAGACTTCGACGGCATGGACGACAATGCAGGAGACGAATAGGAACCACCGCCCATAGGGCGCTGGACCGCCACCTCAGCATATGATATATACATGGTGGACACCCCCAAAGAAGGCAATGGCGATGAGACAGCGGAGGATGACCCCTCCAAGAAGCAACCCAAGCGTCGACGTCAGCAGCGCCGCTCTAAGTCCCGCCACAGCAAAAATAGTGATACTGGCACAGGAGATAATAACACTCCTGATAGTGCCGAAGACAACAACAATCCCCTCTAGCACGATGTAGAGCCGGAGGACGAACAAGCTAGCCCTCCAGAGCGGGCAGCAGATGGAGAACCGGAGGAGGACAATTACATGCCTCTCTCCGAAGACGAGGCGAGCCTCGGTGACGAAGAATTTATCATGCCCGAGGACCCCGTCGAGCAAGAGCGCTTCAAGCGCCGGCTTATGGCCACGGCAAATAGCCTGAAGAAAAAGCAGCAACAGCTTCAAGCTGATCAAGACTTGCTAGCAGACAGGTGGACTGAAGTCCTTGCGGCCGAGGAGTATGAACTCGAGCGCCCCTCCAAGAGTTACCCAAAATGCAGGTTGCTACCTCACCTCGAGGAGGAAGCATTGAAACCTCATTCACCAGTGTATGATGCGGCTGACCGGCCACCGCGTGGCCGAGCCAGAGAGGCGTTTCAGCCTGAAGTTCAGCTTGCACCCCGCCGCCACTCAATCAAAAATACTAAGGCCCGGGACAACACAAGGGACCTGCGAGACGTATTGGATAGTAGGGAAAAAATCGCAATGTCAATATACGGGTCACGGACACGCGCGCCAACACGGGACGATGACCGTCGCGTCGGATACACCAAGAGTAAATCCGGCCGGGCCGAATACAGCAGACAAGATTCATATGAACTGCATCGGGATATAGCTTGGCACAGAGGCGCCGCACACCCCCTATGCTTCACTGATGAAGTTATGAATCACGAATTCCCGGAGGGTTTCAAACCCGTAAATATCGAATCATACGATGGCACAACAGATCCCGCTGCATGGACTGAGGATTTCCTCCTTCACATCCACATGGCTCGCGGTGATGATCTACATGCCATCAAGTACCTCCCACTAAAACTCAAAGGGCCAGCTCGGCATTGGCTGAACAGCTTGCGAGCAGAGTCCGTCAGCAGTTGGGAGGATCTGGAAGACGCATTTCTTGACAACTTCCAGGGCACTTATGTGCAGCCACCGGATGCTGATCACTTGAGCCACATAACCCAGCAGCCAGGGGAATCGGCCAGACAATTCTGGACACGGTTCCTGACAAAGAAAAACCAAATTGTAGACTATCCGGACGCAGAGCCCCTAGCGGCATTCAAGCATAACATCTGCGACAAGTGGCTCGCCCGCCACCTCGGCCAGGAGAAGCCGAAATCTATGGCAGCCCTCACAACACTCATGAACCGCTTTTGCACAGGCGAGGATAGCTGGCTGGCTCGCAGCAACAACACATCGAGGAATCCGGCCACCTCGGATACCAAAGATGTTAAAGGTAGGCAACGTTGTAACAGACCAAAGCGCCGCAATAATGGCGATAACACAGAAGATACGGCAGTCAACGCCGGATTCAGAGGCTCTAGATCCGGTCAGCGGAAAAAGCCATTTAAAAGAAATACTCCGGCTCCGTCCAGTTTGGATCGCATACTGGATCACTCGTGTCAAATCCACGGCACCCCCGACAAGCCAGCCAATCACACCAACAGAGAATGATGGGTGTTCAAGCAGGCCGGCAAGTTAAATGCCAAAAACAAGGACAAGGGGCTGCATAGCGATGACGAGGAGGAGCCCCGGCCGCCAAACACAAGAGGACAGAAGGGGTTTCCCCCACAACTGAAGATGATGAACATGATATACGCAACCCACATTCCCAAGAGGGAGCAGAAGCGTGCACTAAGGGACGTCTATGTGATGGAGCCCATCGCCCCAAAATTCAACCCATGGTCCGCTTGCCTGATCACCTTCGATCGCAGGGATCACCCCACTGGCATCTGTCATGGCGGATCCGCCGCACTGGTCCTAGACCCCATCATTGACGGATTTCACCTCACTCGAGTCCTTATGGACGGCGGCAGCAGCCTGAACCTGCTCTATCAGGATACAGTGTGAAAAATGGGTATCGATCCCTCGAGGATCAAACCCAGCAAAACCACCTTTAAAGGCGTCATCCCAGGTGTAGAGGCCCATTGCACAGGCTCAATCACACTGGAAGTGGTCTTCGGATCACTGAACAACTTTCGCGAAGAGTTAATCTTCGATATCGTCCCGTTTCGCAGTGGCTATCATGCACTGCTCGGACGGACAGCTTTTGCAAAATTTAATGCAGTGCCGCATTACGCATACCTCAAGCTCAAGATGCCAGGCCAGGGGGTCATAACAGTAAATGGAAACACAGAACGCTCGCTCCGCACGGAAGAGCACACTGCGGCCCTTGCAGCAGAAGCACAAAGCAGCCTTCTAAGGCAGACCACTCATTCGGCGTCACAGCCCCCGGACACTTCAAGCGAGTCGGGAACAAGCTGCAACAAGATCTCCTGGCACGATTAGAGCTCGCCTAGCAATTCAGCCCCCGTCCCAGTCCCAGTCAAGTGACGAAATCCGTGCCGCGCATACATAACTACGCACTGAAAATACCATGGACATAGGCGGGGGCATGATCAGGACACGCCCCGCAATGTGGCTTAACCGCCCTAGGGGTTGTATACCTTTATCATTCCTTTTCTCTTTCAGGGTCTAACTCTCTGGAAGCCCTTTCCGGAAGTACGATTGCCGGACAGATTCCGGAAGCAACAACCAAGACGGCAAGAAGCTAAGATGAACACGGGAACCCCCAGGTGGTCTCTAATAATAATTGATATACCCATTTTTTACTATCTATGCGCAGCTTGCCCTCGGATAGGACATTTCAAATTGTCCTACTTTCTGCTTATTGCACTACTTGTACCAGTACGCTTCGACGTATTATTTAAATAACAATGCATATCATTAATCTATCATTGCATTATTTAAGTTTTGTTTCTCTTTCTCTTATATGTCCATCCGCACCCGCACATTCGGGTACGGTTAGTTCGCCAGGGGCTCTCGTTTACCCCATAATACGGTGCAAGAAGTCCAAGCACTTTCGACAGTGCGGCACCCCGAACTTATAGCATTATATGCATCAGCTCCGAATCATGTCTTTGGTCAAATGTTGGGTTCGCCCGGCTCCCATGCTTTGGTACCTTACGTTCTGCTATATCGGCTAACACTACTAGGGAAAACCTTATACACAGAATATTACCAGCAGCACTCTTCAAAATACAACGCTACTGCTATTTAGCAACAACGCGTGCCGGAAAAATGCGCTGCTGAAAGAAAAATAGCAGTAGCGCGTCATCTCTAAACCGTGCTACTGCTCTAATTGCCATGACCTCGCCGTCCAGCTAGTTATAGCAGTAGCGCCTTACACCGTATCGCGCTACCGCTATTCTCCTTACCTGTAGCGCTTTTTCATACCCACGCTACTACTAACCCTACCTTATCACCACGCGGCCGACCCTCTCTCTCACTCACTCTCCCTCTCAGTCACTCTCACCCGCGCCGATAACCATTGTCGTTCGTCGCCGCCATCGCACGTCCGCCACCGAGGTACTCCCTCCTTCCATCCCTCCTCCTCCCACCGCGCCCTCCACCCTCCTCCTCCCACCGCGCCCTCCTCCCTCCGCCTGCGGCCGCCCCCTCCTCCCTCCTCCGCCGGCAGCCCTTCTCCCACCGCCCCTCCCTCCTCCTCCGGCCGGCCCCTCCCCCTCCTCCTCCAGCCGCCCCTCCCCCTCCTTTCTCCTCCCTCCCAACCTTGTCTCTGTTTTTTGCAAATCCTAGGTAACTAGTTTATTTAGCAAGTGATTAATATAACTAGCTTATTTATATTAAGTGCTTAATGGACCTAGTTTATTTAGTAAGTGCTTAATAGAACTAGTTTATTTAGTAAATAGTTAATAAAAACTAGTTTAATTAGTGTTAGGATTATATATAAGATATTTTTGAATATTTTTTTCATATTTTGAACCATTGAAATGCAATGACCATCGATAAGTGGCCTATGTTTTGCCGGAGTGTTGATTAATTTCTGTTCCGGCAAATTTCAGGCGCTCGATGTGTCCTTTTTTAGCAAAGGTCATGCCGGATTTTTTGGGTTTTGCTATCGAGTTATAATCTCTGAATTTTGAACACAGGAGATGTCTGATGATGATGGGATCCCGGAGTGCGGGTACTGCTATGATGATTGGGGTGTGTGCGACAGGTTTCCTCACCTGCAAAATGATAGGTTTTTCACCGTGAAGCTGGAAGAGACCTTCGATGTTTGTACGGTATGCAACGACAAGCATTTCATCGTAATTAATATCATCACTTGTGCTTCTTTTGTTCAACCTGTAATTTATGGATTTTTTTTCAATTCGATTAGTACATCCCGTGCCATGCTAGACCATATGTATTGGAGAAGCTTGGTTTTGGTTTAGATGACTTTGAGAATGTGGAGACGAGGAGGGCTCACTTAAGAACTAAACATGGTTACGAGTTTCTGGTTAAGTTCTGTAATGCGGTCGATCGCTTCCATTTCGGTTGCTCTAATTGGGAAGCTCTCTGCAAGGCATATGGATTTGAGGAGGGAATGCGAATAAGATTTGATATTCGTCCCAAAGATTATGATGATGATGATAATATCGACATCTGGGTGGATGTGGATATGCCTCCAGTTTTGCCTAGATGTGAGTTTGTCAAACTAATTTGTTAAGTTCAGTAATTTATGTTGTTAATTTAAAAATATTTGGTGTTCGTCCATACTAAACGTATTTATTTATAATTTTCAGCTTATTTCTTATCTTCAAGAAATACTCGAAAGGTAGTAGACAACACATACTACAGCTATGACTCCAAGCTTAATTGTGAGGAGAAAGGTTATCTTGTCTCATTCATAGAAGATGTTGAGGCCTTCAAAACCAGTCACTCTATCAGCCAAAATTATACTAGATACGTGCCACTAGTCCATACATTGCTTGATGATAACTTCATTGCTAAAAACTTGGTAAGATTTTGTTAATGATGGTAACTTCATTGCATACATTATTCTTAAGTAAACCATTGCTAACTATATATGTTGTTATTTCGTTTTTGAACATAGGCTCCCGAAGCAGGTTGTGCCTGACATGCTATTTACCGAAGGTGATTTGCATATGGTTAGCTTACGACCAACTCCTTCGGAGGCTTACCATACTGCATACTCGATTTGTTCAAACGATGGAAGGCTCAAAATCAAAGAATGGAGCAAAGTGATGAATGCGCACACACAAATAATTGGAGACAAAATGAATGTGCGCAAGCCACAAGTTGGAGATAGGTTTATGTCCATTCTTCATTATGGTGAAGGACCGGTTTATCTTTTTTAGAGTATTTTAGCTAGGAAAGAGGAGTAGGTCCTAAGTATTAAGAACAATTAGTTAGTGTTGATTATATATGACTACAATGTCTTAGACTTGATGGTGATGCTGAGTAGGAGTAGTGACTATGAGTACTATGATGATGAGGAGGACGAGTTGTTATTATAACTAGTGACGAAGTTGTTATATGATGTCCCATCATGGACGAAAATGATGATTATGAGGAGTTATATGACAATGATATATTATGATGATAAGTTGTTAATGATATTATGATGATGATGATGAGAAGTTATTATGTCATTGGGTGAAAGAACCGCCGATTAGTTTCAAATGGATGGATCCAAAGTGACCATTGGTTACTTTGGATCCATGCACTTGAAACTAATCCAAGGTTCTTTCACCTACTGATTTAATAACTCATTACGATGTAAAAACAATATCTAAATTGCTAATGTATGAAAAATTGTATACAGGTATATGAATACGACCTAAAATTCAAAATAAATGGAATAGGGAATAATAGTAGTAGCAGTTGTTTTCGAAAGCGCTACTAATAATTAGCAGTAGCGATTGACTTGGAAAGCGCTACTACTAAGTAGATATAGCAGTAGCGAGTGCCAGTAGGCGCTACTGCTAAGCATTAGCTGTAGCGCCTTATCAGTAGCGCGCTTACCCGTGCTACTAATAGGCCAAAAACCAGCGCTACTGCTAGGCTTTTCCCTAGTAGTGTAACGTAGCGGTGGGAGAACTACTGCGATTGTGTCCCGGTTCTTCCGGACGAGCACCTCAGTAGAGAAAGCCGAAAACTGACTGTCATGATAAGGCGAGAGACTGGTCGCTGTTCGAGAGGTCTCAAGTCCTTAAAGACTTTTTCCGCTTCGGGCGAGGAGTCGGACTTGTCCGTCTTACGCGTGTATAGCGCCCCAAATTTGGCCCTCCGAATACCAGGGGCTTCGCCAAAATTTAAAATTATAGACTTCTATAGGCTCTTAAGCCAGTGCCGAGCTGGCCCTTTGAGTTTGAGGGGTAAATACTTAATGGCGTGGAGATCATCTCCCCAAGCCATGTGGATATGGAGGATATAGTCCTCAATCCAGACCCCAGGGTCTGTTGTTCCATCGTATGCCTCTATGTTTACGGGTTTGAATCTCTCTGAAAATTCATGGTCCAGCACCTCTCGGTGAAACATAGGGGGTGTGCGGCACCCCTATATCTGGGTGTACCACGTTGTTCGGATGTTTGTTGTGTTGCATCGTATGCTGGAGCACGCTTGCGTGGTCCATAGATGGATCTGGTTTCGCCGTCCTTTTGATGCGAGCCCTCGCGTAGATCGCGTATTGGCTTATGTGCGGCGTTGTTTGCCGCTTTATGTTGGCCGTGAGGTCGTCTATCCGGCCAAGTGGTCGTTTTGATTTTTGGTTGTGGGGGATCTAGGGCCTCCTCATCGAATTCAGGTAGCAACTTCTGCTTCGGGTAGCTCTTGGTGGGGTGATTGCCGCCGTACCTCGCTGCTGTGTTGAGTACTTTACTCCATCTGATTTGGAGTGTGTCCTGCGCAGCCTTGAGCCTTTCCTTCTGCTTTTTCAGACTCCTCGCGGTGGCAACAAGCCTTTGACGGGCATTCTACTGCTCCGGGTGCCTGTCCGGCGTTATGTCGTCCGGACTATTATCTTTGACAGAATTAGTTTGTTCGGTTTGATTCTCCGTATTGCTGTGGTCCGGCGGTGGTTCGCCTTGCTCCAATGCTGGGTCTGTATGATCATTATTTCTGCCGTGGCGGGATTTGGGGCGGCGCTTACGCCGCTGCTTTGGCTGCTTCTCGAGGGAACAAGCCTTCGTTGCGTCCTTCCATTCCTCGTCGTCGTCTTCTCTTGGTGTGTCCACCATGTATACGTCATATGATGAGGTGGACGTCCAGCGCCCTGTGGGCGGTGGTTCCTCTTCGCCTCCCCCATCGTCGTCCATACAGTCGATGTCTTCGGAGTCGAAGTCGAGCATGTCGGTTGAGTCATCGACATTGGCTATTAAGTGGGTGGTGGATGGGCATCGAATTTCTTCGTCGTCCGCATCCCGATCCTGTTAGCCATAGTCCGGCCAGGGCTCTCCTGACAAAGAGAAAGACCTTAGTGAATTCAGAATGTCGCGGAAGGGCGAGTGCTGAAAGATATCCGCGGCGGTGAATTCCATGATCCGCGCCCGATCGGATTCGATTGGCAGGGGCGCGGACGGTTCGGAGTCCAGAAAAGAGTCCGGTACCTTGGAGTCACGGGCTTCGCAGAGGATTAGGCTGGTGTTCGGCTCGATCGCTGTTGAGACTGCAGCCCCTGAGGCGGTGTCTAGCCACCCGTCCTCGATTGGCGCAGTTGGCTCAGAGCTAAGGGTCGGAGTTGATGCGGGCGCGGCCTCTGGGGTACTGTTCGGCGGCAGAGCTAGGTCATACCCGTCGTGACAGTGCGGCGTGTTGGAAATATGCCCTAGAGGCAATAATAAAATGGTTATTATTCTATTTCCTTATTCATGATAATTGTCTATTGTTCATGCTATAATTGTGTTATCCAGAAATCGTAATACATGTGTAAATACATAGACCACAACACGTACCTAGTGAGCCTCTAGTTGACTAGCTCGTTGATCAAAAGATAGTCATGGTTTCCTGACTATGGACATTGGATGTCATTGATAATGGGATCACATCATTAGAAGAATGATGTGATGGACAAGACCCAATCCTAAGCATAGCTTAAAGATCGTGTAGTTCGTTTGCTAGAGCTTTTCCGAATGTCAAGTATCACTTCCTTAGACCATGAGATTGTGCAACTCCCGGATACCGTAGGAGTGCTTTGGGTGTGCCAAACGTCACAACGTAATTGGGTGACTATAAAGGTGCAGTACGGGTATCTCCGAAAGTGTCTATTGGGTTGGCATGAATCGAGACTGGGATCTGTCACTCCGTATGACGGAGAGGTATCTCTAGGCCCACTCGGTAATGCATCATCATAATGAGCTCAATGTGACCAAGTGGTTGATCACGGGATCATGCATTACGGTACGAGTAAAGTGACTTGCCGGTAACGAGATTGAATGAGGTATTGGGATACCGACGATCGAGTCTCGGGCAAGTAACGTACCGATTGACAAAGGGAATTGTATACGGGATTGATTGAATCCTCGACATCATGGTTCATTCGATGAGATCATCAAGGAGTATGTGGGATCCAACATGGGTATCCAGATCCCGCTGTTGGTTATTGACCGGAGAGTCGTCTCGGTCATGTCTGCGTGTCTCCCGAACCCGTAGGGTCTACACACTTAAGGTTCGGTGACGCTAGGGTTGTTGAGATATTAGTATACGGTAACCCAAAAGTTGTTCAGAGTCCCGGATGAGATCCTGGACGTCACGAGGAGTTCCGGAATGGTCCAGAGGTGAAGATTTATATATAGGAAGTCAAGTTTCGGCCATCGGGAAAGTTTCGGGGGTAATCGGTATTGTACCGGGACCACCGGAAGAGTACCGGGGGTCCACTGGGTGGGGCCACCTATCCCAGAGGGCCCCATGGGCTGAAGTGGGAGGGGAACCAGCCCCTAGTGGGCTGGTGCTCCCCCCTTGGGCCTCCCCCTACGCCTAGGGTTGGAAACCCTAGGGGTGGAGGCGCCCCACTTGGCTTGGGGGCACTCCACCCCCCTTGGCCGCCGCCCCTCCTTGGAGATCCCATCTCCTAGGGCCGGCGCCCCCCCTAGGGGTCCTATATATAGTGGGGGAGGGAGGGCAGCCACACCCTAGCCCATGGCGCCTCCCTCTCCCTCCCGTGACACCTCTCCCTCTCGCTAAGCTTGGCGAAGCCCTGCCGAGATCGTCGTTGCTTCCACCATCACACCATCGTGCTGCTGGATCTTCATCAACCTCTCCTTCCCCCTTGCTGGATCAAGTTGGAGGAGACGTCTTCCCAACCGTACGTGTGTTGAACGCGGAGGTGCCGTCCGTTCGGCGCTAGGTCATCGGTGATTTGGATCACGATGAATACGACTCCACCAACCCCGTTCTCTTGAACACTTCCGCTCGTGATCTACAAGGGTATGTAGATGCACTCCCCTCTCCCTCGTTGCTAGATGACTCCATAGATTGATCTTGGTGATGCGTAGAAAATTTTAAAATTCTGCTACGTTCCCCAACACGGCGCGCCCGGTTGTGGCTCGAATCCATTGAAGATCAAGTCTCCGCGGATGTCGGCCGTATAGTTCAAACTTCCAAATCTGACCTGACGGCCAAGGGCATAGTTTTCAATCTGCTCCAGATGGCCAAGCGAATTAGCCCGTAGTGCAAAGCCGCCGAATACGAAGATCTGTCCGGTGAGAAAAGTCTCGCCCTGGACCGCATCGCTATCGATGATAGTAGGAGCCATCAAGCCTAACAGTGGCGACACAGAGGAACTCTCAATGAAAGCACCAGTGTCGGTGTCAAAACCGGCGGATCTCGGGTAGGGGGTCCCGAACTGTGCGTCTAGGCCGGATGTTAACAGGAGGCAGGGGACATGATGTTTTACCCAGGTTCGGGCCCTCTTGATGGAGGTAAAACCCTATGTCCTGCTTGATTAATATTGATGATATGGGTAGTACAAAAGTAGATCTACCACGAGATCGGAGAGGCTAAACCCTAGAAGCTAGCCTATGGTATGATTGTATGTTATGGTTGTTGTCCTACGGACTAAAACCCTTCGGTTTATATAGACACCGGAGAGGGTTATGGTTACACAAGGTCGGTTACAAAGGAGGAGATATCCATATACGTATTGCCTAGCTTGCCTTCCACGCCAAGTAGAGTCCCATCCGGACACGAGACGCAGTCTTCAATCTTGTATCTTTATAGTCTAACAGTCCGGCCAATGGAGATAGTCCGGCTGTCCGGAGAGCCCCTAATCCAGGACTCCCTCACTCACCTCGATCTGTCAGAAGTGTGCCATACAGCTGGTTTTGACGAAAAGCCATCGTGATCAGCTGTCCCGGATGCTCACTAAAACAGTCACTTAGCTCTGCAACAATGTTGTTTGCCATGAAGTCAACATGCTGCAAGGTTGTGCAGTTCTCAAAGGTCTGACGGTGAATACCCATAAACCCATTGTATCTAGCACTGACATAACTCAGCTCTCCTCCTACGCAAATGGATGATGGGAACAACCCAGAGAAGTTGTTGTTTGCAATGTCAATCACATGTAAGAGGCTTCTATTCCCAAGCTCGGGAAAGATGTGACCTACGAGCTGATTTTCTGACAGAGTCATAAACCTGCGTTTTACCAGATGAGAGATGGTACCTGGCAGCTGCCTTTCCAAATGGTTATACTCAAGGGATATACTGTCCAGTTCAGTCATGTTTCCAAACTCCATTGGGATGCTCCCTGTCAGGTTGTTGTATCCGAGGATCAGCACGCGGAGCTTCCCGAGCATCCCAATTGTTTTTGGCATTGATCCAATCAAAGTAGCCGAGCGCAGATTGAGGACCTCCAAGCTCGTCAAGTTACCAATCTCTTCAGGTAGTGTGCCATCGAGCCCCAGATCTGTCATGTAGAGGAATGCAAGGTGCTTCAGCTTGCCGATTCTGCGTGGAATGTCGCCCCTCAGATGCAGGTTACTGCTGATCTGCAACGTGGTCAAGCTCGTCAAGTTTCCAATTCCTTCTGGAATTGTACCGTACAATCATTTTGGTTCGGGTAGAGTCCACTCAGGAGCGCAAAGGCGGAGAAGTCGAACTTGTCAAGTGTGCCGCTCAGGCTTGTGCCGAGAAGTTTGAGCTGTAAGATGTGCCCGGGCGAGTTGCAGGTGATGTGCGTCCAATTGCAAAGACTGGTGGAGTTGGCCAACGACCATGATCCAAGGGAGTCATCGGCACTGGCCAAGCTAGCCTTCCACCTCACAAGTGCTTCAGCTTCACGCCGGCTGTCCGCTCTCACTGGCGCGACTGCGCATAGTAGGAGACAGGAGCAAGAGAGCAGGAGGCCTACAGGATGGAGATGCTTCATGGTGGCTTCGGGGTTCGCATACACTACCGGACTCGCGGGCTATGCCTACGGCCCACGGCCGTCGGCATAGATCTATGCCTACGGCTGCCGTCGGCATATATAGCCCCGTCGGCGTAGATTACGTCAGCGTAGATGTGTCAGACCGTCGGCGTAGTATAGCCGTCGGCATAGGTGCATATGCCGACGGCCGTGGGGTAGCCATCGGCATAGTTTAGCAGTCGGCGTTGTTTTCCGTCTGACGGCAACGAACGGCGCCGTCAACAGCGCTGGCGATTCAGGGGACGACACGTGGCGCACGTATGCCGACGGCCAAGCCGTCGGCATACGTGCGCCACGTGGCCGTCGGCATACGTGCGCCACGTGTCGTCCCCTGGCTTCTCCTGGCTGCAGAGATATGCCTATGGCAAAGCCGTCGGCATAGATTTCCATCTATGCCGACGGCTTTGCCGTAGGCATATCTCTGCCACGTGGCAGCTCCTGGTAACTCCTGGGCGTATATATGCCGACGGCTTTGCCGTAGGCATAGCTCCTGGTGGTTTTTTTTATTTCCCCTGTTTTCTCTTTTCCAATTCATTTGACAGCATTTGAAAACAGAACAATATGAAATTATGCAGAAATATGACAATTCATCATGTGAACATACTCAAGTTCATCTAAACATACTCAAGTTCACCATCATCATCTAAACATACTCAAGTTCATCACATCATCTAAAGATCATCACCAACGGAAGTTCATGAACATAAAAGTAGTGCAACACATGAAACATGATAAAAGTAGGAATATGAAAGGCATGGCACGATGGCCACATGCACGGAATCATCAAGCAAGAGCACCTCCGCCAAAACCACCACCACCTCCGCCAAAAGCGCCACCTCCGTCAAAACCACCACCACCACCTCCGCCAAAACCGCCATCGCGACCACCACCACTCTGCCAGATCGGAGTGACTGGGGTCGACGGAGCAGGAGTCGAGCCACCGGTCCCCTACATGTTTCAGAAAAGATTCTAACGGTAAATATGATATGATAGTGTTTCATGAACGAGAACTAGTTTGCTAGTAGTTAGGCAAATGTACTAACCGGACCATCACTGCCTAGTGCCACCCATTCATCGAACGTGGGCACGTGTGGGGGTTCTCCCGCAGGTGGTGGTGGGGGTCCCATTTGTGGTGGATCCGTGCGGTTACTCCAAGACGCCAACATAGCCTGAATGTTAGTTAAACAAGCAAACTAGAAGATCAGAAGGAATGAAAGTGCAAAAATTTAGGTTGGTTTTAAGAGGGCAAAACTAACCGTCATCATCTGACGGTTGTAATCATCGTTTGCCTTCACTCGTTTCAAGTACTCCCGCACCTCGAGATTCCTATGCTCGACAGACTCCTTATATGCCTACATAATTTAGGTTGTTTCTAAGTGAGCAATGCTTAAAATAAACTGAGAATGCAAGATAGAAAAAGATAAAGAGGAAGTACTTACAGCATGCTGACGGGCTAAGGGAGTCTGTGAACGCCCCGTACTCTCTAACTAGCTCGGGTTGCTAGCCCGAAGCCGTGTGTACGAGATCGAAGGAGTGATCAAGCCATCGAAACACGAATACCGGCCATTCTTCTTCCCCTGGATGGCCACCACCGCCGTGTCGTCGATCTGAGACTGGGCGACCTCAGCAACAGGAACATCCGGATGCAACTCCTGATAGTGATGAATGTAAGACCCCAGGTGCTCCTCGGTCTTGCCGTAGTACTGGCTCTCGCCCTCCTTGCGATGACTCCGCTCGCGGGCCAGCTTCCACGACTCCATGTCTGAGAGCGGCCTCTTCAACTTGTCCTCCTACAACGTCAAATAGAAGTCAGCCATACATAAGAATATGACGTAAAGAAGAACAAAAATGCATAATGCACATAGATATACCTTCATGGCCTTGAAGCCCCAGTGGTTCCTGTTTCCTTGGCCGAGTGTCCCGTCGTCTCCACGGTTAGCCCGGGCCTTGATGCTCTTGGCAGCAAACTCTGCATCGGCGCCGAGCCACCTATCCACCAAACTCGCCCATCCGTCATGCCTTCCATAGCACCAACGAGGAACAACCTATGCAAATTTTGGAAGCATGACATGTGAGCACGAAACATATAGTTGACTGCTAGAAACAATGAAAAGTTAGTAATAGTTACCATCATGAACTGCTCCTTGCTCAAGGTAAGTCGTAGCTTCTGCGCTTGACTTTTGGTCATCTTTTGGTGCAAGTAGATGTGGTAGTACTGCGAGACGGCAACCCAGTGCACCTCGTACTGCAACTGACGAGCTTTCTTCTTCGCAGCCGCAAGCAAGACCACGTCGGCTCTGGCCTTGTGCTCGTCAAGAACTCTATAGAGTTGCTGCAATCATGCATAAACCAGAAGCAAACAAGGCATGAGTTGAGTGATTCAATGATAAACTATGAACGAAACTGAAGAAAAGTGATTCAGAAGAGAACTTACCCAAAATTTGGTGATCACGGCCTTAGCGATCGTCCCGTACTCCGCGTTGCTGCAAGCCTCGTAGTGGGCCCAGCTCGTGGCCAAAACCCGCTGTTGCGGGTCCCTGTCTGGCCGCGGGCAGAATAGGCCAGGCCAAAACTCCTTCAACAGGACAGTGATAAGGCCGTTCGGTTTACGGCCCTTTCCGCGAAGGATCCAGTTTCTGCAAAAGAATCAAATGATTGCCATGTGTACAATAAGAAAATGTTGTCATGTGTTGAAAATATGATTGAGAGGCACTTACTCTGTCCCCACGGGTTCAATGAGCCACTTGTGCTCCTCGATAGAAGGTGGTGTAGGTAGTCCGGCATTACCACGCAGCCACCCCTGCGAAGAACCCGGTGGCAAGTCACCCCACAACGTGGGATCAACCTCCCCTCCACCCTCCTCGGCCTCCTCCTCACCCTCCTCCTCGGCCTCCTCCTCCTCACCCTCCTCCTCGGCCTCCTCCTCCTCACCCTCCTCCTCGGCCTCCTCCTCCTCGCCATCAGGAACATACTCCTCCTCCTCCTCATACTCAGAAGGTGCCTCTGTATAGGAGGGCATCGAAGAAGACCCTCCTATTTCAGACACGGCCCGGAGTTTTTTGCCCCGGTTGCCTCTCCCCCCACCTCCTCCTCCTCTAGGGGCTCTCCCCCCACCGCCTCCTCCTCTAGGGTCTCCTCCCCCGACCCCTCCACCTCCCTGTGAGGTGTCATCCTCGCGTAGTCGGGAGGGAACCTTGTGGGCTCGTCCACTCCGAGTAAGTCCTTTAAATTTACTGAGGAAACTAGCGCCGCTGGACTTGCCCATGATTAGCAAACCTGCATTGAGAAGAGAATAAACAATTAGTAAGCATATCAATTAAACAAGCATACAGGAAAAACATTAATACCAGAAGAGCACATTAAGCATACTATTGTAATGATCATTAAAAGAACTTACATTTTCTAGAACCCATATGAATCATCACTATTGTAATCTATTTGTGGACCGGTCTCATCATCACTATCACGCATATCTTCTTCGTTGTCTGACGGAGGTGGAGGCTCTTCCTCATCGTCAGCGTCTTCATTTAACTTTTCAAGCATAATTATGTCTCTTTGATTCACAACTGCCTCACCATCAATCCGTGCGTCGTCGTCGTTTGGGTCCAGGTCAACATAACCCAAGTCATCATCCTCGTTGTTTCGGACCACGTCATCATGTTCCTCTTGATAGAACACTCCCTCGTATGTCATGGGGTTTATGTTGTAGTAATCATCATCGTTCGGGTCCGGTAGCTTACCATGCGGCGACACCTTGAACACAACTTCCCAACCCTTTAGGTACTCTTTCTGGCATGGGTAAGGCAGATAATATACTTGTGTGGCCTGGGTAGCGGCGATAAAGAGATCAGCTCCAGCATAGACGGTTGATGGTTTAACTTCAACTAAACCAACAGAAGGCGTATGTCTCAGCCCCTTTTTGGGGTCGAACCATCGGCATTTGAACACAGTGAGACTTAGGTGTTCGCGGCCACGTTTGAATGTAAGCTCGTATATTTTTCCTACCCTTCCGTAGTAATCTACTTCATTATCTCCTTCAGTGAAGACTCCGGTATTTATGGTTTTGGGATCAGGCCGACTGTTCTGGTGCTCCTCTGTATGGAAGCGATATCCATTCACATCATACTTTTCGCATGTCATGACGACAGGATCAAAACCCATGGAAACCCATCTCAATTCTTCATCCATTGATTCGGTCGGATCATTTCCCTACAAGTTTAATTAAAAATATAGGGTGCATGAGTTTAATTGAAATTATAAGGTGCATGAGTTTAATTGAAAGTGTGAAAAATTACTTTCTCGATGAACCATGCAACGAAATTTTTCCTTCCATCAGCACCCTTTCGGAGAAGAGCAAGTGCCTCCGCTTCAGAAGGAGGCAGCATTCTCGTCCATTCTTCTTCAACGAATCGACTACAATAAGAAAAGCGGTATAAGAACTAGGCAAAGTGAACATAACGAATTGACTAAAAGAATGGTGCAAAGGTATTACCTCATCCACTCATCCTCAACTTCCTTGATGTTGTGCAAGATATAGAACATGACATCCTCCCACTCATCTCGTGGCATGAGATAAGATTTCGAGCATCCAGCCCTACTACCTTACCCGATGAATAGAGGCAACTTGGGTTTATACTTGGGTTCTTCTGTATTGTATCGAGACACCTTATTGTGCAACGTGGGAACATGGTCCGGATAGTAGGCCGTCCTGAGGTCTGCCACCTCCTCTAGGATAACTGCCTCAGCTATGGAAGCTTCAATCTTAGCTTTGTTTCCACATTTCTGTCTCAGATGCTTGTTCTGTCTCTCAGGGCCGTACTGCCAACGATTCTGCACAGGGCCCCCCAACAATACCTCGTTCGGGAGGTGCAAAAGGAGATGTGTCATCGGAGTAAAGAAGCCTGGCGGGAAGATCTTCTCTAGCTTGCATATCAACTCCAGTGCCTTCTTATGCATTTCTTTTATCTTCTCAGGACATACTTCTTTAGCACAAAGCGTGCGGAAGAAATGGCTTAACTCCGCAAGCACACGCCAGAAACGCTCGGGAACATAGCCCCGAACCATCACCGGCATAATCCGCTCAATCCATACATGATAGTCATGACTCTCGAGCCCGGTCACTCTACCCGTTGAAAGATTGACCCCCTTACTTATATTCGACGCATAACCATCAGTGAACTTCACGACGTGTTTCAACCACTTGAATGTCTCCATCTTATGATCCTTTTTAAGTACGAAGTCAGCATCTGGCTTGAACCAAGATTTTCGACTGCCTGTGGGAGGCTGCATGTGTAGACGTGGTCTATCGCAAATATTCTGTTGATCAACTCTAGCATTAACATTATCCTTTGTCTTATCAGGAATGTTGAGGATCGTGTGAAAAAGGGACTCTGCGACATTCTTTTCGGTGTGCATCACGTCTATGTTGTATGGAAGTTTGAGGTCCTTAAAATAGGGAAGCTATGTGAAGGGGGTAATGTGAGTCCAGTTGTGCGTCTCACCATATCCTTCAAAAAAATTCTCTTTACTTTTTCCTTTACCCTCGCCCTCGTCTTCGCCTATGCCTTTGCCTTTGCCTTTGCCTTTGCCCTCACCGGCAGGCTTAAGAGCTTTCAGCTGAGCAAGCACATCCGCACCAGAAAACGTTGGAATCTCGTTTACTTCATGGACAACTTTGCCTTTTGTGAAGTTCTTCTTGTCTTCCCTATCAGGATGGTCTGGAGGGAGGAACTGTCGGTGCAGGTCAAATGCAACATACTTGCCACCCTACTTCAGCCAAATGAAAATCAAGGCCTGCATGCACACTGGGCAAGGCATCTTTCCACTTGTACACCATCCGCAGAACAAGGCATAACCGGGAAAGTCATGCATGCAATATTGTAGCCAAACTTTCATCAAGAAATTTTTCTGCAGATGTCGGTCGTATGTCAACCTCGGGAAGTACCAAGAATGGTGCAAATCATCCACCAACGGCTGCATAAACACACTCAAATTCTTCCCCGGATATTCAGGCCCCGGAATTATAAGCGACAGGAACATGGTCTTGCGTTGCATTATGGCGCCGGGAGGAAGATTCAGCGGAATAACAAATACGGGCCAACAGCTGTATGGATTAGACGACATACCATATGGATTGAACCCATCACCTGTTATAGCAATTCTGACATTCCCAGCCTCGGCTGCTTCCTCCGGGTACTCTATATCGAATGACTTCCATGCTTCACCTCCTGATGGATGTACAATTTTTTTTGGATTGTACCTTTTCCCTTCCTTGTGCCACTTCATCATTTTGGCAGACTCCTCGGTGATGAAAAGGCGCTGCAGTCTTTTTATAAAATCAAGATACCGAAGAACCTTCACAGGGATTTTTAGCTGCTGCTTCTGACCATGCTTATCGACCACCTCAATATACCGAGAGGAACCGCACTTCCTACAGTACTTGTCATCCGCATACTCATGCCTAAACAAAAGGCAATTCTTTGGACAAACATGTATTTTCTCATAGTCCATCGAGAGCGCATTCATGATTTTCTTCGTATCGTACATGATTTTCGGCAGTTCATGGCCCTCAGGCAGGCTGTTAGCCCATACTCCCAGAAATGCTTCGAAGCAACCTCGGCTATAGCCGTACTCAGCCTTGACTACCATCAGTTGCGAGATGGCATCCAGCATAGACAGCTTGGCACCCTCATAGAGAGGTTTCTTTGACGAGGCCAAGATTTCCAGGAAGGCCTTTGCGGTTTACTCCGGCTCCTCCGGTTCATTCGCTGAATGTGACGGAGGTGTCGGCTGTGCAGCAAAGACATCATCTAGCATGTCTCTAACCACATCGTCCTCATAACCAGCGACGCGTTGTCGTATCACATCCTCTCTACCACGGTCCCGCTGGGCAAAGTTTATCGGCATATTAAAGTTGGGCATAAATCCATGCATGCAAAGGTGCTTAGTCATCTCACTCTTATCTCTGCGGATACGTCTCTTACATCTGGTACACGGGCATTCTGGCACCATCCTCATTGGACTACGGAATATCTCTTTCAAAAACACATCAGTTTTCTTGACCCACTCTGTTGTTACTTGATTCCGACGGAAAAACCCACTATACTGTTGGGGAACGTAGTAATTTCAAAAAAATTACTACGCACACGCAAGATCATGGTGATGCATAGCAACGAGAGGGGAGAGTGTTGTCTACGTACCAATGCAGACCGACTGCGGAAGCGATCACACAACATAGAGGAAGTAGTCGTACGTCTTCCCGATCCGACCGATCCAAGCACCGTTACTCCGGCACCTCCGAGTTCTTAGCACACGTTCAACTCGATGACGATCATCGGGCTCCGATCCAACAAAGCGTCGAGGAAGAGTTCCGTCAGCACGACGGCGTGGTGACGATCTTGATGTACTACCGACGCAGGGCTTCGCCTAAGCACTACAACGGTATGATCGAGGTGGAATTTGGTGGCAGGGGGCACCGCACACGGCTAAGGAACGATCTCAAGGATCAACTTGTGTGTCTAGAGGTGCCCCCTGCCCCCGTATATAAAGGATGAGAGGGGGAGGGCTGGCCGGCCAAGCTTGGAGGCGCAGGAGGAGTCCTACTCCCACCGGGAGTAGGACTCCCCCCTCCAATCCTATTCCAACTAGGATTCCTTAAAGGGGAGAGAGAGAGAGGTGGCCGGCCCCTTCTCCTAGTCCTAATAGGACTAGGGGGAGGGGGAAGGTGCGCAGCCCTTGTGGGCAGCCCTCTCACCTTTCCACTAAGGCCTATGTTGGCCCATTTGGCTACCGGGGGGTTCCGGTAACCCTCCCGGTAATCCGGTAAAATCCCGATTTCACCCGGAACACTTCCGATGTCCAAACATAGGCTTCCAATATATCAATCTTTATGTCTCGACCATTTTGAGACTCCTCGTCATGTCCGTGATCACATCCGGGACTCCGAACAACCTTCGGTACATCAAAATGCATAAACTCATAATAACTGTCATCGTAACGTTAAGCGTGCGGACCCTACGGTTCGAGAACAATGTAGACATGACCGAGACACGTCTCCGGTCAATAACCAATAGCGGGACCTGGATGCCCATATTGGCTCCTACATATTCTACGAAGATCTTTATCGGTCAGACCGCATAACAACATACGTTGTTCCCTTTGTCATCGGTATGTTACTTGCCCGAGATTCGATCATCGGTATCCAATACCTAGTTCAATCTCGTTACCGGCAAGTCTCTTTACTCGTTCCGTAATACAACATCCCACAACTAACTCATTAGTTGCAATGCTTGCAAGGCTTAAGTGATGTGCATTACCGAGAGGGCCCAGAGAAACCTCTCCGACAATCGGAGTGACAAATCCTAATCTCGAAATACGCCAACCCAACATCTACCTTTAGAGACACCTGTAGTACTCCTTTATAATCACCCAGTTACGTTGTGACATTTGGTAGTACCCAAAGTGTTCCTCCGGTAAACGGGAGTTGCATAATCTCATAGTCATAGGAACATGTATAAGTCATGAAGAATAGCAACAACAACATACTAAACGATCGGGTGCTAAGCTAATGAAATGGGTCATGTCAATCAGATCATTCAAATAATGATGTGACCTCGTTAATCAAATAACGAGACCTTGTTCATGGTTAGGAAACATAACCATCTTTGATTAACGAGCTAGTCAAGTAGAGGCATACTAGTGACACTTTGTTTGTCTATGTATTCACACATGTATTATGTTTCCGGTTAATACAATTCTAGCATGAATAATAAACATTTATCATGATATAAGGAAATAAATAATAACTTTATTATTGCCTCTAGGGCATATTTCATTCAGTCTCCCACTTGCACTAGAGTCAATAATCTAGTTCACATCGCCATGTGATTTAACAGCAATAGTTCACATCACCATGTGATTAACACCCATAGTTCACATCGTCATGTGACCAACACTCAAAGGGTTTACTAGAGTCAGTAATCTAGTTCACATATCTATGTGATTAACACCCAAAGAGTACTAAGGTGTGATCATGTTTTGCTTGTGAGATAATTTTAGTCAACGGGTCTGTCACATTCAGATCCGTAAGTATTTTGCAAGTTCTATGTCTACAATGCTCTACACGGAGCTACTCTAGCTAATTGCTCCCACTTTCAATATGTATCCAGATTGAGACTTTAGATTCATCTGGATCAGTGTCAAAAACTTGCATCGACGTCACCCTTTACGACGAACCTTTTTGTCACGTCCATAATCGAGAAACATATCCTTATTTCACTAAGGATAATTCTGACCGCTGTCCAGTGATCTACTCCTAGATCACTATTGTACTCCCTTGCCAAATCAATGCAGGGTATATAATAGATCTGGTATACAGCATGACATACTTTATAGAACCTATGGCCAAGGCATAGGGAATGACTTTCATTCTCTTTCTATCTTCTGCCGTGGTCGGGCTTTGAGTCTTACTCAACTTCACACCTTGTAATACAGGCAAGAACTCTTTCTTTGACTGCTCCATTTTGAACTACTTCAAAATCTTGTCAAGGTATGTACTCATTGAAAAAACTTATCAAGCGTCTTGATCTATCTCTATAGATCTTGAAGCTCAATATGTAAGCAGCTTCACCGAAGTCTTTCTTTGAAAAACTCCTTTCAAACACTCCTTTATGCTTTATAGAATAATTCTACATTATTTCCGATCAACAACATGTCATTCACATATACTTATCAGAAATGCTGTAGTGCTCCCACTCACTTTCTTGTAAATACAGGCTTCACCGCAAGTCTGTATAAAACTATATGCTTTGATCAACTCATCAAAGCGTATATTCCAATTCCGAGATGCTTGCACCAGTCCATAAATGGATCGCTGGAGCTTGCACACTTTGTTAGCACCTTTAGGATTGACAAAACCTTCTTGTTGCATCACATACAACTCTTCTTTAATAAATCCATTAAGGAATGCAGTTTTGTTTATCCATTTGCCAGATTTCATAAAATGCGGCAATTGCTAACATGATTCGGACAGACTTAAGCATAGATACGAGTGAGAAACTCTCATCGTAGTCAACACTTTGAACTTGTCGAAAACCTTTTGCGACAATTCTATCTTTGTAGATAGTAACACTACTATCAACGTCCGTCTTCCTCTTGAAGATCCATTTATTTTCTATGGCTTGCCGATCATCGGGCAAGTCAACCAAAGTCCATACTTTGTTTTCATACATGAATCCCATCTCAGATTTCATGGCCTCAAGCCATTTTGCGGAATCTGGGCTCATCATCGCTTCCTCATAGTTCGCAAGTTCATCATGGTCTAGTATCATGATTTCCAGAACAGGATTACCGTACCACTCTGGTGCGGATCTCACTCTGGTTTACCTACAAGATTCGGTAGTAACTTGATCTGAAGTTACATGATCATCATCATTAGCTTCCTTACTAATTGGTATAGGTGTCGCAGAAACAGTTTTCTGTGATGTACTACTTTCCAATAAGGGAGAAGGTACAATTACCTTATCAAGTTTTCTACTTTCCTCCCACTCACTTCTTTCGAGAGAAACTCCTTCTCTAGAAAAACTCCGAATTTAGCAACAAAAGTCTTGCCTTCGGATATGTGATAGAAGGTGTACCCAACTGTCTCCTTTGGGTATCCTATGAAGACATATTTCTCCGGTTTGAGTTTGAGCTTATCGAGATGAAACTTTTTCACATAAGCATCGCAACTCCAAACTTTAAGAAACGACAGCTTAGGTTTCTTGCCAAACCATAGTTCACACGGTGTCGTCTCAACGGATTTAGATGGTGCCCTATTTAACGTGAATGCAGCTGTCTCTAATGCATAACCCCAAAACGATAGTGGTAGATCGGTAAGATACATCATAGATTGTACTATATCCAATGAAGTACGGTTATGATGTTCGGACACACCATTATGCTATGGTGTTCCAGGTGGCGTGCGTAGTGAAACTATTTCACATTGTTTTAACTGAAGACCAAACTCGTAACTCAAATATTTTACCTCTGCGATCATATCGTAGAAACTTTTATTTTCTTGTCACAATGATTTTCACTTCACTCTGAAATTCTTTGAACTGTTCAAATGTTTCAGACTTATGTTTCATCAATTAGATATCCCCATATCTGCTCAAATCACCTTGTGAAGGTCAGAAAATAATGATACCTGTTGCAAGCCTTAAATATTCATCAGACCACATACATCAGTATGTATGATTTCCAACAAATCTGTTGCTTGCTTCATTGTTTCGGAGAATGGCATTTTAGTCATCTTGCCCATAAGGCATGGTTCGCAAGCATCAAGTGATTCCAAAAGCCCATCAGCATGGAGTTTCTTCATGCGCTTTATACCAATATGACCTAAACGGCAGTGCCACAAATAAGTTGCACTATCATTACTAACTTTGCATCTTTTGGTTTCAATATTATGAATATGTGTATCACTACGATCGAGATCCAACGAACTTGTTTCATTGGGTGTATGACCATCGAAGGTTTTATTCATGTAAACAGAACAACAATTATTCTCTGACTTTAATGAATAACCGTATTGCAATAAACATGATCAAATCATATTCATGCTCAACGCAAAAATCAAATAACACTTATTTAAGTTCAACACTAATCCCGAAAGTATAGGGGAGTGTGCGATGATGATCATATCAATCTTGGAACTACTTCCAACACCCATCGTCACTTCACCCTTAACTAGTCTCTGTTTATTCTGCAACTCCTATTTCGAGTTACTACTCTTAGCAACTGAACCTATATCAAATACCGAAGGGTTGCTATAAACACTAGTAAAGCACACGTCAATAACATGTATATCAAATATACTTATGTTCACTTTGCCATCCTTCTTATCCGCCAATCACTTGGGGTAGTTCCGCTTCCAGTGACCAGTCCCTTTGCAGTAGAAGCACTTAGTCTCAGGCTTAGGATCAGACTTGGGCTTCTTCACTTGAGCAGCAACTTGCTTGCCGTTCTTCTTGAAGTTCCCCTTCTTCCCTTTGCCCTTTTCTTGAAACTAGTGGTCTTGTCAACCATCAACACTTGATGTTTTTCTTGATTTCTACCTTCATCAATTTCATCATCACGAAGAGCTTGGGAATCGTTTCCGTTATCCCTTGCATATCATAGTTCATCACAAAGTTCTACTAACTTGGTGATGGTGACTAGAGAATTCTGTCAATCACTATCTTATCTGGAAGATTAACTCCCACTTGATTCAAGCGATTGTAGTACCCAGACAATCTGAGCACATGCTCACTAGTTGAGCGATTCTCCTCCATCTTTTAGCTATAGAACTTGTTGGAGACTTCATATCTCTCAACTCGGGTATTTGCTTGAAATATTAACTTCAACTCCTGGAACATCTCATATGGTCCATGACGTTCAAAACGTCTTTGAAGTCTCGATTCTAAGCCATTAAGCATGGTGCACTAAACTATCAAGTAGTCATCATATTGAGCTAGCCAAACATTCATAACGTCTGCATCTGCTCCTGCAATAGGTCTATCACCTAGCGGTGCATCAAGGACATAATTCTTCTGTGTAGCAATGAGGATAAACCTCAGATCACGGATCCAATCCGCATCATTGCTACTAACATCTTTCAATACAATTTTCTCTAGGAACATATCAAATTAAACACAGGGAAGCAACAACGCGAGCTATTGATCTACAACATAATTTGCAAAATACTACCAGGACTAAGTTCATGATAAATTTAAGTTCAATTTAATCATATTACTTAAGAACTCCCACTTAGATAGACATCCCTCTAATCCTCTAAGTGATCACGTGATCCAAATCAACTAAACCATGTCCGATCATCACGTGAGATGGAGTAGTTTCATTGGTGAACATCACTATGTTGATCATATCTACTATATGATTCACGCTCGACCTTTCGGTCTCCGTGTTCCGAGGCAATATCTTTATATGCTTGGCTCGTCAAGTATAACCTGAGTATTCTGCGTGTGCAACTGTTTTGCACCCGTTGTATTTGAACGTAGAGCCTATCACACCCGATCATCACGTGGTGTCTCAGCACGAAGAACTTTTGCAACGGTGCATACTCAGGGAGAACACTTCTTGATAATTAGTGAGAGATCATATTATAATGCTACCGTCAATCAAAGCAAGATAAGATGCATAAAAGGATAAACATCACATGCAATCAATATAAGTGATATGATATGGCCATCATCATCTTGTGCTTGTGATCTCCATCTCCGAAGCACCTTCATGATCACCATCGTCACCGGCGCGACACCTTGATCTCCATCGTAGCATCGTTGTCGTCTCGCCAATCTTATGCTTCCATGACTATCACTACCGCTTAGTAATAAAGTAAAGCATTACATCGCGATTGCATTGCATATAATAAAGCGACAACCATATGGCTCCTGCCAGTTGCCGGTAACTTGGTTACAAAACATGATCATCTCATACAATAAAATTTAGCATCATGCCTTGACCATATCACATCACAACATGCCCTGCAAAAACAAGTTAGAAGTCCTCTACTTTGTTGTTGCAAGTTTTACGTGGCTGCTACGGGCTTAAGCAAGAACTCATCTCACCTACGCATCAAAACCACAACGATAGTTTGTCAAATAGACTCCGTTTTAACCTTCTCAAGGACCGAGCGTAGCCACACTCGGTTCAACTAAAGTTGGAGAGACAGTCGCCCACAAGCCATCTATGTGCAAAGCACGTCGAGGGAACCGGTCTCGCGTAAGCGTACGCGTAAGGTTGGTCCGGGTCGTCTCGTCCAACAATACCGCCGAACCAAAGTATGACATGCTGGTAGGCAATATGACTTGTATCGCCCACAACTCATTTGTGTTCTACTCGTGCAAATAACATCTAACCATAAAACCTAGGCTCTGATACCACTGTTGGGGAACGTAGTAATTTCAAAAAATTTCCTACGCACACGCAAGATCATGGTGATGCATAGCAACGAGAGGGGAGAGTGTTGTCTGCGTACCAACGCAGACCGACTGCGGAAGCGATCACACAACATAGAGGAAGTAGTCGTACGTCTTCCCGATCCGACCGATTCAAGCACCGTTACTCCGGCACCTCTGAGTTCTTAGCACACGTTCAACTCGATGACGATCCTCGGGCTCCGATCCAGCAAAGCATCAAGGAAGAGTTCCGTCAGCACGACAGCGTGGTGACGATCTTGATGTACTACCGACGCAGGGCTTCGCCTAAGCACTACAACTGTATGATCGAGGTGGAATTTGGTGGCAGGGGGCACCGCACACGGCTAAGGAACGATCTCAAGGATCAACTTGTGTGTCTAGAGGTGCCCCCTGCCCCCGTATATAAAGGATGAGAGGGGGAGGGCTGGCCGGCCAAGCTTGGAGGCGTAGGAGGAGTCCTACTCCCACCGGGAGTAGGACTCCCCCCTCCAATCCTATGCCAACTAGGATTCCTTAAAGGGGAGAGAGAGAGAGAGAGAGAGAGAGGTGGCCGGCCCCTTCTCCTAGTCCTTAGGACTAGGGGGAGGGGGAAGGTGCGCAGCCCTTGTGGGCAGCCCTCTCACCTTTCCACTAAGGCCCATGTTGGCCCATTTGGCTCCCGGGGGGTTCCGGTAACCCTCCCGGTAATCCGGTAAAATCCCGATTTCACCCAGAACACTTCCGATGTCCAAACATAGGCTTCCAATATATCAATCTTTACGTCTCGACCATTTCAAGACTCCTCGTCATGTCCGTGATCACATCCGGGACTCCGAACAACCCTCGGTACATCAAAATGCATAAACTCATAATAACTGTCATCGTAACGTTAAGCGTGCGGACCCTACGGTTCGAGAACAATGTAGACATGACCGAGACACGTCTCTGGTCAATAACCAATAGCGGGACCTGGATGCCCATATTGGCTCCTACATATTCTACGAAGATCTTTATCGGTCAGACCGCATAACAACATACGTTGTTCCCTTTGTCATTGGTATGTTACTTGCCCGAGATTCGATCGTCGGTATCCAATACCTAGTTCAATCTCGTTACCGGCAAGTCTCTTTACTTGTTCCGTAATACAACATCCCACAACTAACTCATTAGTTGCAATGCTTGCAAGGCTTAAGTGATGTGCATTACCGAGAGGGCCCAGAGATACCTCTCCGACAATCGGAGTGACAAATCCTAATCTCGAAATACGCCAACCCAACATCTACCTTTGGAGACACCTGTAGTACTCCTTTATGATCACCCAGTTACGTTGTGACGTTTGGTAGTACCCAAAGTGTTCCTCCGGTAAACGGGAGTTGCATAATCTCATAGTCATAGGAACATGTATAAGTCATGAAGAAAGCAATAGCAACATACTAAATGATCAGGTGCTAAGCTAATGGAATGGGTCATGTCAATCAGATCATTCAACTAATGATGTGACCTCGTTAATCAAATAACAACTCTTTTGTCCATGGTTAGGAAACATAATCATCTTTGATTAACGAGCTAGTCAAGTAGAGGCATACTAGTGACACTTTGTTTGTCTATGTATTCACACATGTATTATGTTTCCGGTTAATACAATTCTAGCATGAATAATAAACATTTATCATGATATAAGGAAATAAATAATAACTTTATTATTGCCTCTAGGGCATATTTCCTTCATATACATCCACTGATTATCTGCCATCTCTGCTTTATTGGAAGCCACACAACAAAATTAAGGATTCATTTAAATTACTCACATCAATATTTTATTTTTTACAAGGTTGACGAGAATCGACATTTAATCCACCTACATCTCTAATAGGTAAAGATGGGTCCTAATCCCACCCGAGAATGTGTAGATTGAGTACGTTATCCATGCTCTACCCCATTCCGAGACAAAATTTCGGCAGCACCTCCCCGCTGTTCTCCAAATACACGTCTCGGCAAAATGCCAAGAGAATGTGCATCCGAAGAACAATAGGGAGGCGCCGCAGAAATCCTGTCTCAGAACGGGGTAGAGCATGAACAACGTACCCAATCTACACATCCTCGGGCTGTCCGTGGAAAGCGCTGGACAATCCGAAAGAGCTGCGGTGATAAATATGCAATTGAATGCATATTTATCGATGCAACCCTTTCGGACGGGAGACCTAGGTTACGCGACTTGATGTGAAAATTTAATCTAGTGACATGGAAAAAAAAGTGGACGAGGTCATGGAATTGCTGCTCACCCTCCGATGTAGAGGATGTAGTCGATCAAAGGAGGGACGATTGTGGACCAACACCTCCAACGTCGACGGTCACTCCACGAAGATGGAACACCACAAATCCTGTTAATTCGACCAAGTGCAAAAAAATAGGTTAAGCATTGACACTTTAAACTATGAAAAAAAATCATATTTCGTCAAGTGTCAAATATTGTCCTTCAATTTTTTTAGCAAGATCATCATGATTAAATAACCACTCATCATATGCCAATTTTGGAGCACATCTCACACAACTATTTTAGAAACTAAATGTCACATAGCAAGGATTTAGACACAAACATCATATATCTCACACAAACATCAACTCAAAACTTTGTTTTACATGCATATGTGAATAGACTTAGGGGCTGAATACACCATCCATTAATCTCACATGCATATATTGTCATAATCCATTATATATCATATTGGTACAAATATTTGCAGCAAATAAACATGAAACTATGAATGTCCATATATACACATGTCCATATATACATAGTAGTTATTTGCAGCAAATAAACATGAAACTATGAATGTCACAGTAGGAAAAATGAAAAAAAGAGCATAGCTCACCGGGCAGAGGGGCGTCACGACGATGGAGGGGACAGGAGGGACGGTCGCGGGCCGGAGCTAGCACCAGGGCCGGCCGGGCAGGGTCGCGGGCTAGCCGGAGCCGTGGCCAGGCGTGCTCGGGGAGGGGCCGAGGCGGGGCAGGGCCCAGTTCGTTGCGGGGCAGAGAGCTCGGGTGGAGGCGGCGGCGCGAGAAGGGGAGGGGAGGGGAGGGGGTGGAGCGGCGGTGGGCGGGCGGCAGAGAGCTGGCATGGCGGCGGCGGCGCGAGAAGGGGAGGGGAGGGAGGGGGTGGAGCGGTGGGGAGGGGGGCAGGCGAGGGAAGGGGAGAGTGGCGGGAGGCGGGGAGCAGCGGCGGGCGGGCGGCGGGGAGAGCCGCGGGAGGCGGGGAGCAGCGGCGGGCGGCGGCGGCAGCGCGGGCGGCGGGCGGCGGCAGGCTGCGGGCTGCGAGTGGATGAGGCTGCACAGCTGTGGGTGTGGGAAAGAACGAGCGGAGGAGGGCGGGCCGCGAGTGGATAAGGGGAACTATGCCGACGGCTTAGCCGTCGGCATATATTAACCACGCCACGTGGCATATATGCCGACGGCTAAGCCGTAGGCATAAGTGTATTTTTTTATACATATTAAATAAAAACTAGCCGTATACATGTTAATTACACACGTGGCATATATTATTAACTGTCTTCAAATATATTTTTAGTGTATATTATTTTCATGCACATTGAAAAGTTTCGTATATATATATAATACTTTTTTATATACACGTACATATTAAATATTTTCAAATACAAGTTCTTGAAATTTTTTTGAATGATACATGGTATATAATTATATTAAAAATGATACATGGTATACATATTTTTTACATGCACGAACATTATTTAAAATGTACCATACATTTTCTTTAATGGTTTGAAACATTATTTTTAATGACATGATCTTCTTTTTATATTGTACAACAATTTTCTAAAATATCACGTATATTTTTTTCTGAACCGAATTTTATCTATGGTCAGCAACATTTCTTTATGATATAAATATTTTCTATGGTCTCGCGAAAGGTGATACATAGGAGAGCAACTGACTGAGGGGTACCGTTACCGAGTGCCTGATCCGGTAACTATGCGAGTGCCTGATCCGTCTACTACTGTGTCATCGCCGTCCGTGAGGGGGGCCACGCCCCGGAGACGCGTGCCGCCTCTTCGGACATGCCAGCACACCACCCCGCATGTATGAGGGCCCGGTGCGACGCTCCGGTGCCATTGCTACCCCCCAGGTCCCCCGTCCCGCCTAACCCTGTAGTGTTTGGCCACGGGATCTAGCCCTTTGACTTTGCACGGACGGGCTTTGACCAGCGGACCTCCCCACCCAGTTGTGTTAGGTCAGCCCATAGGAACACTTTGGAGCAACATCTGGGCCAGACCCACAACAAGATCCCCTCCGTGTAGACCCGACGCATCCGTTTCCCCCTCCAGGTGCCGGCGGCGGCGCCGTCCGTGAGGGGGGCCATGCCCCGGAGACGCGTGCCGCCTCTTCGGACATTTCACCACACCACCCCGCATGTATGAGGGCCCGGTGCGACGCTCCGGTGGCATTGCTATCCCCACAGGGCCCCCGTCCCGCCTGACCCTGTAGCGTTTGACCACGGGATCTAGCCCTTTGACTTTGCACGGACGGGCTTTGACCAGCGACCTCCCCACCCAGTTGTGTTAGGTCACCCCATAGGAACACTTTGGAGCAACATCCGGGCCAGACCCACAACAAGATCCCCTCCGTGTAGACCCGGCTCGTCCGTTTCCCCCCTCCAGGTGCCGGCTGCGGCGCCGTCCGTGAGGGGGGGCACACACCGGACACGCGTGCCAGGCGTTTGCAACTGCCACAACACTTCCAGACTTGTGAGAGGCCGCCTACGCAAGATTTGGCGGCATGCTAGCCCCCGGAGGCCGCCGGCCACAGCCATAGACGCGCGAAGGACAATCCGCGTAGAGGAAATTTTTCGGATACTTCTCCATCACCAAAAATTATGAAAAAATATCATCGCTCCTATAGCACATGTGCTGACGTCGTGCAAAAAAACTCATGATTTTATCGCACTCCGAGTATTTAATAATATTCATGCCGCATCGTTACCGCAGAACGTCTACTACCGTGTCATCGCCGTCCGTGAGGGGGGCCACGCCCCGGAGACACGTGTCGCCTCTTCGGACATGCCACCACACCACCCCGCATGTATGAGGGCCCGGTGCGATGCTCCGGTGGCATTGCTACCCCCCGAGTGCCCCCGTCCCGCCTAACCTTGTAGCGTTTGACCACGGGATCTACCCCTTTGACTTTGCACGGAGGGGCTTTGACCAGTGGACCTCCCCACCTAGTTGTGTTAGGTCAGCCCATATGAACACTTTGGAGCAACATCCGGGCCAGACCCATAGCAAGATCCCCTCCACGTAGACCCCACGCGTCCGTTTCCCCCCTCCAATTGCCGGCGGCAGCGCCGTCCGTGAGGGGGGGCACACCCCGGACACGCGTGCCGGGCGTTTGCAACCGCCACAACACTTCCAGACTTGTGAGAGGCCGCCGGCGCAAGATTTGGCGGCATGCTAGCCCCCGGAGGACGCCGGCCACAGCCGTAGACGCGCGAAGGGCAATCCGCGTAGAGGGAATTTTTCGGATACTTCTCCATCACCAAAAATTATGAAAAAATACCATAGTTCCTATAGCACATGTGCCCACGTCGTGCAAAAAAACTCATGATTTTATCGTGCTCCGAGTATTTAATAATATTCACGCCGCATCGTTACCGCAAAACGTCTACTACCGTGTCATCACCATCTGTGAGGGGGGCCATGCCCCGGAGACGCGTGCCGCCTCTTCGGACATTTCACCACACCACCCCGCATGTATGAGGGCCCGGTGCGATGCTCCGGTGGCATTGCTACCCCCACAAGGCCCCCGTCCTGCCTGACCCTGTAGCGTTTGACCACGCGATCTAGCCCTTTGACTTTGCACGGACGGGCTTTGACCAGCGGACCTCCCCACCCGGTTGTGTTCGGTCAGCCCATAGGTGTTGGGGAACGTAGTAATTTCAAAAAAATTCCTACGCACACGCAAGATCATGGTGATGCATAGCAACGAGGGGGAGAGTCTGATCTACGTACCCTTGTAGATCGCAACGGAAGCGTTGACACAACGTAGAGGAAGTAGTCGTACGTCTTCTTCCCGATCCGACCGATCCAAGCACCGTTACTCCGGCACCTCCGAGTTCTTAGCACACATACAGCTCGATGACGATCCCCGGACTCCGATCCAGCAAAGCTTCAGGGAGGAGTTCCGTCAGCACGACGGCGTGGTGACGATCTTGATGTACTACCGACGCAGGGCTTCGCCTAAGCACTGCAACAATATGATCGAGGTGGAATTTGGTTGCAGGGGGCACCGCACACGGCTAAGGAACGATCACCAAGGATCAACTTGTGTGTCATGGGGTGCCCCCCTGCCTCCGTATATAAAGGAGCAAGGGGGAGGGGCCGGCCGGCCTAGGAGGAGGCGCGCCAAGGGGAGTCCTACTCCCACCGGGAGTAGGACTCCTTCTTTCCTTGTTGGAGTAGGAGAAGGGGAAAGAGGGGGGGAGGAATAAGGAAAAGGGGGCTGCGCCCCTTGTCCAATTCGGACCAGAGGGGGGGCGCAGGCCTCCTTCCTTTTGGCCTTTCTCCTCTATTCCCGTATGGCCCAATAAGGCCCATATACTCCCCGGCGAATTCCCGTAACTCTCCGGTACTCCGAAAAATACCCGAATCACTCGGAACCTTTCCGAAGTCCGAATATAGTCGTCCAATATATCGATCTTTACGTCTCGACCATTTCGAGACTCCTCGTCATGTCCCCGATCTCATCCGGGACTCCGAACTCCTTCGGTACATCAAAACTCATAAACTCATAATATAACTGTCATCGAAACCTTAAGCGTGCGGACCCTACGGTTCGAGAACAATGTAGACATGACCGAGACACGTCTCCGGTCAATAACCAATAGCGGGACCTGGATGCCCATATTGGCTCCTACATATTCTACGAAGATCTTTATCGGTCAGACCGCATAACAACATACGTTGTTCCCTTTGTCATCGGTATGTTACTTGCCCGAGATTCGATCGTCGGTATCCAATACCTAGTTCAATCTCGTTACCGGCAAGTCTCTTTACTCGTTCCGTAATACATCATCTCACAACTAACACATTAGTTGTAATGCTTGCAAGGCTTATGTGATGTGCATTACCGAGAGGGCCCAGAGATACCTCTCCGACAATCCGAGTGACAAATCCTATTCTCGAAATACGCCAACCCAACATCTACCATTGGAAACACCTGTAGTACTCCTTTATAATCACCCAGTTATGTTGTGACGTTTGGTAGCACCCAAAGTGTTCCTCCGGCAAACGGGAGTTGCATAATCTCATAGTCATAGGAACATGTATAAGTCATGAAGAAAGCAATAGCAACATACTAAACGATCGGGTGCTAAGCTAATGGAATGGGTCATGTCAATCAGATCATTCAACTAATGATGTGACCTCGTTAATCAAATAACAACTCTTTATTCATGGTTAGGAAACATAACCATCTTTGATTAACGAGCTAGTCAAGTAGAGGCATACTAGTGACACTCTATTTGTCTATGTATTCACACATGTATTATGTTTCTGGTTAATACAATTCTAGCATGAATAATAAACATTCATCATGATATAAGGAAATAAATAATAACTTTATTATTGCCTCTAGGGCATATTTCCTTCAGTCTCCCACTTGCACTGGAGTCAATAATCTAGATCACATCACCATGTGATTAACATCGATAGTTCACATCATCATGTGATTAACACCCATAGTTCACATCGCCATGTGACCAACACCCAAAGGGTTTACTAGATTCAGTAATCTAGTTCACATCGCTATGTGATTAACACCCAAAGAGTACTAAGGTGTGATCATGTTTTGCTTGTGAGAGAATCTTAGTCAACGGGTCTGCCACATTCAGATCCACATGTATTTTGCAAATTTCTATGTCAACAATGCTCTGCATGGAGCTACTCTAGCTAATTGCTCCTACTTTCAATATGTATCTAGACCGGGGCCGGATACCTGTCCGGTACCCCGAAGAAGACGTCCGAAGACTGGCCTTCGGAGTGGTTTTACATGGAGGACGTCCCCCTTACAGATCCTATTCAGATGGGTCTTCCCAAGTTCGACAATGCCCCTTTGAAGAAACGCCGAAGCTAGCGCCCACGGAGCCCTCAGGAGGAAGATAACGGAGAAGTCCTTTACCTGATGGGCCAGATAAAAGTGCTGGCTCAATCAGGACTGACAATAATCCAGGTTATGTCAATATGTATAATGCGGGGGGTGCAGCCACTTCAATATCGAGGGCACCCCATGTGGCGCTTTAACGAGGAAGATGATGCCACCCGCTGCGGGCGTAAGGGACCGACTCAGTTGCTGCTCTAGCAAAAATTCTGTCCGATTTGTTCAAGGGAGAGGAAGAGGAGTTCATCCATATTAAGCCACGGGATGGATTCTCCATGTACAACCCTCCAAGCTGGGTGAGCTATCACTTTTTACTCCCAACCTTCCCACATTCTTCGTCATAAATACTCACCTTGCCGTTTCATGGCAAGAACTGCGAAAGGCTGTAAGGGAGGTCAACAGCCCACCTCCATAACCGGAGGACCCTGACCGAGCCCTCGATCCCAGACTCGAAGAGGATCCGGATATATTTGTGGAGCTGATCGACAGGACATTCTATCAATTGAGCTGCGATGATGCCATGGTGGCCATCATAGCCGACTATCATGGGCTACTCCCTGCATCGCATGTAAGAAACACCGGAGTCCCAACTTTCGAAAAGGATCCCCTTTTATGCACTTCACCTACCGTACACATATGGTGTCTTACAGGGAAGGCCATCGGGACGCCACGCCGAACCCGCGGTGACTCGCCAATAAGGGGCACCGAAGCCGGGTAGGCTAAAAGGGAAGGCGGTCAGGACTGAGACGCCGGCGCAGAGGTATGATACAGAACCTCGCTCCGTGGTTGTTGTCCTTTAAAATATAATAACGTCCATGTTTCCTAGTAGGAAAAACGCTCGCCGGACTATATCCGGGGAGGTTGCCGATCACACCTTCACCAGTCGGGCTCCAAGGCCGGACATAGAGGCGGAGGCTAACACGGGGCGAACGCCGGATGCTCCTCCTACAGAGGATGCGGATAGACTATTGGCTACAAATTCCGAAGTGGAGAGCGCCATGAATCACAGGCGTCGCCGAGCCGTACTCCATGACGCTTGCTTCTCCCAAGACGCATTCGATGCCTTCAACTCAGGAGACGCGTACATCCGTGCTGCTGAAAACGGTCTTGCCAGAGCCACGGACCAGTATGTAAAGGATATATGGGTAAGAAAATCTGACGATTATATATATCAGTAGCCCCTGAGACTTGAAACAGTTGAGACAACTGATTTAAGGATCATTATTTGTCCAGGTTCTTACAGAGAAGAATACCCAATTGTCTCAAGAGCTGGAAGAGTGCAAAGCCCAGCTACGGGCCGCCGTTGCCGCGTTGAAGGAGTCCGAGAAGGCCCCCTCTGGTAACACTTGTTTTCATTACAAAGAATGACAGGTACCAGATAGTATGCGGCATGCATGCAAATCTAACAATAGATGTTGCAGATGACTCCGGAGTGAATCTGGAGGCCGTGCCGGGGAATGCGCAACGTGCTAATCGACAGCTAAATGCTGGCGAGCGCGTGCTTACGCGGGTCAGGCAAGAGAAAAATGATCTCCAAGACGCCAATATCCAGCTGGGCGTGGAACTGAAAGATATCCGAGCCCAGCTTGCGGACTCCGTGAAGGAGAATAAGCGGCTTCGACGCAGCATTTTCAGTAAGAGCTTGAACGAACTTTTGAAAGAGTTCGGCGAAGAAGCCAGCTAACAGAGTTATGTCTACAGGTATGCTGACGGGTCGTCCCGCGGAGGAGATGCCCGGGTCTGCGGGTGATCTTCTACCAGAACTCTCACAATTGCACGAACAAGTTCGGCAGGTGATGCAGGGTATTGCCCAAGCCTTGTGGCCATCCGCCTCCCCGCCAGGAGGCATGGGGGAGCTTATAGAGAAGCTCAAGGGAGCGCGGTGGCGCTTTCGATTATGGAAGATATCACCTGTCGACAAGGTGCAAGGGAAGCCTGGGCCATGGTGAAGACGCGATATACCAAAGCTGACCCAAACCACATGGCCGAGGTTGGACCTGTGCGGCCCGATGGGAAAGAGATCCCCGTCAGTTTGGTGTATGAACAAGTAGAATAAGCGGCAAAGTATTCCCAATAGGATTGTAGGCTAGACAGCCTGTTGGATGGTATAGAAGAAGAATTTAGTCAGTCTTAGTGACTGTGTACTTTAAGTGACATATATAATGTCCCTAGCCGGATTGTAAATCATTTGTCATGGCAGACCTTTTCTCTTCGACCTCGGGGCCCGATAGTCCGGAGTGTATCAGAATACCCGTTCAGTTATGTAAAAATCGGGGTATGCATGGAAACCAGGCGTAGGGGTCATAAGTGCTTGAACAGACAAGTACCCAACTAGCTATGTTATATTACATGGATAGTAAGAAACATCTTCCAGGGATAATAGTTCAGTTAAGGGTTCCTTTCCCTGGGTACGCATGCCCTAATGTGCATGTCCGAACATCAAAAAGAGATGCAGGCTATAAACATCCGGGGGCATGTATCAAAATAAATAAAAGTCATCTTTTGTTCACTGACCGAATATTCCCTTAAGAACGCTAGCTTTCGGCTTCACCCAGTCCGAGGTACACATCCGGCTGACCCGACAATAACAATCGCAGAGGTGCTCCCCTTATGCCCTAGCCGAATCAACGGGAACGTAGGGCATAAATACAAGAGCCAGGCAACCCAGTTTGGCCAAAACTTAAGTCATATCAATGCATATAATGGCAAAAAAAGGTACATGTGGAAGAATAACACATGTGTGGGGCATAAAGCCCAGAAAAATAGTTATATTAAGCTTCTGTATAGGAAGCCCCTAGGTATAATGAGCGCAGTTAGCGCGTCAAGATTGTGTAGTCAAGACACAAGTTAGCCTTTTAAGGCCTTGAGGAGAAGAAAACAGAAGAGAGAAAGAGAGAAAATACAGATAACGGATATGCAAAAAATTGACGGGGGTAAGGAGACGAACATAGAGCCCGGCACTAGGCGTAGAATCTTTGGAGTCTGGCTGCGTTCCATGGGTTTGGCTCGAGTCGATTGTACGATGCATCCCGCAGACGGTACGCTCCACCGGTCAGAACCTGGTCAATAATGAAGGGACCTTCCCATTTGGGCTTGAGCTTGTTCTTTTTCTTCTCTGGTAGGCGTAGAACTAGTTTGCCAACGTTATAGGTTTTGGCCCGTACTTCTCTGCTTTGATACCTTCGAGCCTGTTGCTGATAGAATGCGGAACGGGCTTTTGCCACGTCGCGCTCCTCCTCTAGGGCATCCAAATTGTCCTACCGATCGAGCTCAGCCTCTTTTTCTTCGTACATGCGCACTCGAGGTGAGTCATGAATTATGTCGCAAGGCAGAACTGCCTCTGTGCTGTACACCATAAAAAATGTGTGTATCCGGTAGTGCGATTCGGCGTGGTCCGCAGCCCCCATAGTATGGAGTCGAGCTCCTCTACCTAGTGTGTGTTTGATTCCTTTAAGTACCGCACTAATCTGGGTTTGATGCGGCTCATGATAAGACCATTTGCTCGCTCGACTTGACCGTTAGTTTGCGGGTGATAGATAGAAGCATAATCGAGCTTGATGCCCATGTTGCTGCACCAAAGTTTTACCTCATCGGCTGTAAAGTTCGTGTCGTTGTCAGTGATGATGCTGTGGGGGATGCCATAACGGTGTACAACCCCATATATGAAGTCTATCACCGCTCCGGATTCAGCCATTTTAATGGGTTTGGCTTCTATCCATTTGGTGAATTTATCCACCATGACCAGTAAGTATTTTTTTCTTATGGGTTCCCCCTTTGAGGGGTCCGACCATATCAAGCCCCCAGACCGCAAAGGGCCAAGTAATGGGGATTGGTTGGAGAGCGGTAGGCGGCATATGGCTTTGGTTTGAAAAAGCTGGCAATTGACGCAACGTTGGACCAGATCCTGTGCATCTGCTCGGGCCGTCGACCAATAGAAACCTGTATGGAAGGCCTTGCTTACAAGGGCCCGGGCTGCGGCGTGGTGGCCGCCGAGTCCAGCATGGAATTCTGCCAAAAGCTTCCGCCCTTCCTCTTTGGAGATGCACCTTTGAAGGACTCCGGTAGTGCTTTTCTTATAAAGCTCTCCCTCATGGACCTTGTAGGCTTTAGATCGCCGCACTATGCAGCGTGCCTCATTTTGGTCCTCGGGTAGTTCCTGCCTGGTTAGGTAGGCCAGGAATGGTTCTGTCCACGGGGCGATGACGGCCATTATCACGTGGGTTGAAGGTGTTATTTCGATGGCAGAGCCTCCGATTGTGTCAGAGTGTTCGGTATCTGGTGTTGTGGTCGGGTCCGGACTATTGTTACCGGTGTCCCCTTCCCATACCACAGATGGCTTAAACAGCCTTTCCAAGAAGATGCTAGGTGGGACAGGGTCGCGCTTAGCGCTGATACGGGCAAGGATATCTGCTGCCTGATTGTTTACCCGAGCCACATGGTGGAATTCAAGCCCCTTGAACCGAGCTGACATTTTGAGGACGACATTGTGATATGCCGCCATTTTTGAATCCTTGGCATCGAAGTCTCCATTTATTTGAGATATTGCGAGGTTCGAGTCCCCACGCACCTTTAGGCATTGAATGCCCATGGAAACTGCCATCCGGAGACCATGTAATAGGGCCTCGTATTCGGCTACGTTGTTGGAGTGTGTGTATAGTATTTGGAGTACGTATTGGACTGTATCTCTGGTGGGGGACGTCAGGACGATGCCAGCCCCCAGACCAGCCAGCATTTTAGAGCCGTCAAAGTGCATGATCCAATTGGAGTACGCGTCGTACTCTTTAGGGAGTTTGGCTTCTGTCCATTTGGCGATGAAATCGGCCATTACTTGCGACTTAATGGCTCGCCGTGGTCTATATGTTATGTCGAACGGGAGGAGCTCGATAGCCCATTTGGCAATCCGGCCCATGGCACCGCGGTTGTTTATTATGTCGTTGAGTGGTACTTCTGAGGCCACCGTAATTAAACACTCTTGAAAGTAGTGTCATAATTTCTGGGATGCCATGAATACCGCGTATGCTATCTTTTGATAATGTGGGTACCGTGATTTGCATGGAGTGAGGACAGTGGATACATAATATACCGGCTTTTGAAGTGGGAATTTATGTCCGTTCGTCTCTCGTTCGACGACGAGCACTGCGCTTACCACTTGGTGAGTTGCCGCTATATATAACAACATTGGTTTGCCGATATTTGGCGTGGCCAAGATTGGGTTGGTGGCCAAGATGGCTTTTATTTCTTCCAATCCGGCCATGGCTGCGTCCGTCCACTTGAAGTGTTCGATGCACCGAAGAAGGCGATAAAGGGGGAGTGTCTTTTCTCCTAATCGGGAGATAAAGCGGCTTAAGGCCGCCACACATCCTGTTAACTTCTGGATTTTCTTGAGGTCAGTTGGGATAGCCAACTGCGACAGAGCTCGGATTTTAGCCGGATTTGCTTCAATTCCTCTACTGGAGACGATGAAGCTCAGGAGCTTTCCGGCGGGTATGCCGAAAACGCATTTTTCTAGATTGAGCTTAATGTCGTATGTTCGGAGATTGGCGAACATGAGCCTCAAGTCGTCTATTAAGGAGTCGACGTGTCTGGTTTTAGCGACCACATCGTCTATGTATGCCTCCATTGTTTTTCCGATCTACTTTTCCAGACATGTCTGAATCATGCGTTGATACGTTGCGTCGGTGTTTTTGAGCCCGAAGGGCATTGTGTTAAAACAGAAGGGGCCGCATTGAGTGATAAATGCCATTGCAACTTGATCGGACTCCGCCATCTTAATTTGGTGGTAATCGGAGTATGCGTCGAGGAAGCACAATGAGTCATGTCCTGCTGTGGCGTCGATAATTTGATCGATGCGAGAGAGGGGGAAGGGATCCTTTGGGTAAGCCTTATTAAGGTCCTTGAAGTCGACGCATAGGCACTAGGATTTGTCCTCCTTTGGTACCATCACCAGGTTTGCTAGCCAGTCCAGATGTTTTATTTCTCTAATGAATCCGGCCTCCACTAACTTGGCTAGCTCCTCTCCCATGGCTTGTCGCTTAGGTTCAGAGAAATGCCAAAGAGTTTGCTTGACCGGCTTGAATCCCTTTAGAATGTTAAGGCTATGCTCGGCCAGCCTGCGTGGGATTCCCGGCATGTCTGAAGGATGCCAGGCGAATATGTCCCAATTCTCGCGCAGGAACTCCCGTAGTGCGGCGTCTACAGCAGGGTTTAACTGTGCCCCGATGGATGCTGTTTTTGTGGGTCCATTGGATGGACTTGGAATTTGACTATTTCATCCGCTAGTTTAAAAGAGGTGGACTTGGATCTTTTGTCGAATATCACGTCGTCCCTGTCCACTATGGAGCGCAGCGCAGTTAATTCCTCCACCGCAAGGGCTTCGAATAATGCCTCGAGGGCCAGTGCGGCTGTTTTGTTTTCAGCGCGGAGTGCTATGGTCAGATTACTAGCTAGAGTGATTATTCCATTGGGCCTGGGCATTTTGAGCTTCATGTACCCGTAATGGGGTATGGCTTGGAAGATCGTGATTGCCTCCCGCCCTAGAAGGGCGTGGTATCCGCTACTGAACGAGGCCACTTGGAATGTAATTTCTTCGGACCTGTAATTCTCCGGAGTGCCGAATACCACATCTAGTGTGATTTTCCCAGCGCAACGTGCCTCCCGACTGGGGATGATTCCTCGGAAGGTCGTGCTGCTTTGCTCAATACGGTTTCTATCTATTTCCATTTTTTGAAGAGTCTCCTCATAAATGAGGTTTAATCTGCTGCCGCCATCCATGAGCACTTTAGTAAGCCGAAAGTCGTCCACAATTGGACTGAGGACCAAGGCGGCTGGTGCTCGGGCTGTTCGGAATTTAGGTTCGTCACTGGCATTGAAGGTGATAGCCGTGTCGCTCCTTGGATTTATTGTTGCCATGTGGCAGACGTCGGCAAGGCTGCGGAGTGCTTGCTTACGCCTATTATTTGAGGCGAAGGTCTCGAAGACTGTCAATACTCTATTGTTATTGTAGGATCAAATTATGTCTAGAGGGGGGTGATTAGACTACTTGACCAAATAAAAATCTAGCCTTTTCCCAATTTTAGTTCTTGGCAGATTTTAGCTATCTTAGCACAAGTCAAGCAATCTCCACACAATTCAAGCAAGCATGCAAAAGAGTGTATGAGCAGCAGAAAGTAAAGCATGCAACTTGCAAGAATGTAAAGGGAAGGATTTGGAGGATTCAAACACAATTGGAGACACGGATGTTTTTGTCGTGGTTCCGATAGGTGGTGCTATCGTACATCCATGTTGATGGAGACTTCAACCCACGGAGAGTAACGGTTGCGCGAGTCCACGGAGGGCTCCACCCACGAAGGGTCCACAAGGAAGCAACCTTGTCTATTCCATCACAGCCGTCGCCCACGAAGGACTTGCCTCACTAGCGGTAGATCTTCACGAAGTAGCCGATCTCCTTGCCCTTACAAACTCCTTGGTTCAACTCCACAATCTTGTCGGAGGCTCCCAAGTGACACCTAGCCAATCTAGGAGACACCACTCTCCAAGAAGTAACAAATGGTGTGTTGATAATGAACTCCTTGCTCTTGTGCTTCAAATGATAGTCTCCCCAACACTCAACTCTCTCTCACAGGATTTGGATTTGGTGGAAAGAAGATTTGAGTGGAAAGCAACTTGGGGAAGGCTAGAGATCAAGATTCATATGGTTGGAATGGAATATCTTGACCTCAACACAAGTGTAGGTGGTTCTCTCTCAGAAAATGTGTATTGGAAGTGTAGGTATGTTCTGATGGCTCTCTCCTCGAATGAAGAGTGGGTGGAGGGGTATATATAGCCTCCACACAGAATCTAACCGTTACACACAATTTGCCAAACTCGATGGGACCGAATGGTTAAACTCGGTCGGACCGATTCAGCAAACCTAGTGACCGTTAGGATTTTCGGTGGGACTGAGATGCAACTCGATAGGACCGATATGGTTAGGGTTAGGGCATAACGTAATCTCGGTGTGACCGATTACACAAACTCGGTGGGACCGATTTTGGTAATAAGCTAACCAGAGAGTTGGTCAGGTAAACTTGGTGGGACCGATTCGCTCATCTCGGTGAGACCGAAATGTTACAAAAGGGAAACAGAGAGTTTACATTGCAATCTCGGTGGGACCGACCGATCATCTCGGTAAGACCGAAACGTTACGAAGGGAAACAAAGAGATTACAATCCCATCTCGATGAGACCGAGATCCCTATCGGTGAAACCGAATTGCTAGGGTTTGTGGGAGTGGCAATGACATTTGAAACTCGGCGGCGCCGGATAGAAAGAATCGGCGGGGCCGAGTTTTACTTTTGGTTTAGGTCATATGTGGATGTGGGGAGGTAGTTTAAGGTTTTGGAGCATATCACTAAGCACTTTGAGCAAGCAAGCCATTAAGCAACACCTCATCCCTCCTTGATAGTATTGGCTTTTCCTATAGACTCAATGTGATCTTGGATCACTAAAATATAAAATGTAGAGACTTGATATTGAAGCTTGAGCCAAACTTTTTGTCCTTAGAATTTTGAGGGATCCATTTTCCTCATCCATGCCATGCCATTCATTGAGCTTTTCCTGAAATATTAATGTTGGAATAATGTTAGCTCAATGAGCTATATGTTGTTAGGAATTACCAAAACCACCCGGGGATAGTTGCACTTTCAATCTCCCCCTTTTTGGTAATTGATGACAACATGTAGATCAAAGCTTCAACAAATGATAATATGAGTGAAAGATATCGTCGCTTTGAGAAGTATGTGAAAAGCAAGAGCTCCCCCTAAATTTGTGCATATCTTAAGATTTGCTTTGGACTGCAAATGCACAATGAGTTAGGGTCATGGGTTACTCTTCCATGTCACATACATCTTGGTGGAGCGATCAAAATGATAAGAATTAAATACATGCACTCATCACCAAGCAAAGTGAATGATCATATAAGGATAAGTAAGATAATATCATCTAACAAGCATAAGTGTAGTTTATGATCAACCACATGATCATCAATGTCTCACAGATAATAGCATAGTATCTCAAGCAATCAAAAGATAAACAAAGTTCAACCACCAAAGCAAGAGAGAATAAAAAGCAACGCTCTCTCTCGAAGCCTATGATCTATACATTTTTCTGCCCCTTTGGCAACAAGTTACCAAAAATTTCATAGAAAATGCATAGCACTAAAACGTCTCTCAGGCTTGGTCTTCAGGTGGTGGTGTCTAGAGAACGCCAAGGATGAAGGCTTCAGTCGAAGTAGACGGAGCTGATGGGGTAGGTGCTGGAGCTGGTGGCACTGAAGCTGTAGCAGGTGCAGATAAAGTGACTCTAGTGTCTGGTACAGGCACTGCAGCAGATCTCTGAGCTCGAGGCACTCGGCAAATGCATCAGTGGTTGTCTTGCCCTTCCTCTCCTGCATGTCATCCTGTAGCTGCTCCACAATAGACTGAATCTCAGTTACTTTGACATCTAAATCATAGAATTTTTGTTCCACGATTCTTTCCAGGCTCTCCTGGTTTTGAGTTAGGGTGGCCAACCCCTTCTCAATCCTCAAGATGATGCTATCAAGTAACCAAGCTGGTCCTGCTTGCTTTTCAAAAAGTACTCAGATGCCTCCTCTTGAGTTGGCATCTTGACAGCCTTCTCCATCTTTGCCTTCTCATTCTTCTCTTGAGCTTGTACTAATGATGGTTCATTCTCATTCATCACAACTTGATTGTCCTCGAAGTTTGGGTAGATGGGCAAGTGTTCCTTATCCAACAAGTATGTTCGTGTGCCCATCTTTGAGTTTATCAACTCCTGGATCTGTGGGGCATATCCACAACTTCTTTTCTGGTCAGTTGCAGTCCTCTTGATAGTCTCAACTATAAGGCTCATGACCTTGAACTTCTGTGGCACATCAAATATATGTAGCAAGTTAATTGCATGCCCTCTGATCATGTTGTGGTCACCTAACTTGGGCAAAAGAGTGTGCCTTAGGATCCAGTTGATCATTGGCAGTCCTGACAGAAGAAAATGGACTGACCCAAACTTGAAAGTCTCAAGAGCATCTTCAGGAATCTCCTTGTACATCTGTGACATAGAATTGTGATCCATGTTTTTATTGGCATAAACATCCAAGTCATCTTCACTTTCCTTTCGGGCATTGATCAGATTGGCTCATTCCTCAATAGTTGATTGGTATCTCGTACCTTCAGACATCCAAACTATTCTGCCATCTGGATAGAAGTGTGCTGTGGAGTAGAATTGCATTATGAGCTCCTCATTCTACTTTGTAAGCTTATGCCCAACAAAGTTTGCAACTCCACAAGCACGGAAGCTGTCAAACACACCGGGATAGTGTTCCTCATTTTCCTCCATGTAGGTCCAGTTGACCCACCTCATATCACACACTATAGGCTTCTTGTCCAGCAGCACTGTCTCATAGAAATCTTGCTGTTCCTTTGTGTGGAACCTGTAATCAATAGCAGTCCTTCTCTTGGTAGCATATGGATATGTCTCTCTCCATTTCCTCAATCCTGAGTCTCTCCTGATCTTCATGTTCTCAGCCACAGGATGAGCATCATTGTGGTCTGCAATTTTTGGCTTCAATTTTCTCAGAACATGCTCTTCATCTTCTTCTTCAGCAACAGTCTCAGGCACTGGGGCCTTGTTCTTCTCTGCAGCTGGTATGTTTCTCGTATTTCTCTTTGGTGCAGTCTTGGGCTTGGAGGCAGCTTTGGGTGCTTGTTTCGGCTTTCATGATGCAGCCCCTGTCATGATAGCATCACCCATAAGCTTCTGTGCCTTGGGTTCTGGTGCAGCAACCTCTTCTTCCTCTTCTTCTTCCATCATGGAAGCCTTTCCAATCACTCTGGCCATGGTATTCTTGACCCTTTCCTTCCTTTTCTTTCCTTCTGCAGTAGGCTCTTTGGGTTGAGATTCCAAAGATGCTTGAGAGGATGCTCTGGCCTTAGACATTGGTTGTCTTCCTGCTGGCCTTTTGATCTTCATTCCTGGCTTAACTACAGCTGAGTTGTACTCCTTCTTAACCACTTTCTTCTTTGATGTGGCCTCATCCTCAGTGGCCACATAGTCTTCATCCTCAGACTCTGAAGTTTTCTTCTTGCTTGCTCTAGTGGCAGCCTTTGGCAAATTGCTTGGGGTGCTCCTGCTACCATCATCTGAACTGCTAGAGGGACTAGTGCCCTCACTTAGGTGAACCTGCTCCTCTGACTTGTTCTGGCTGTCACTCTGGTCAGACATGTTGCAAAGACTAACTGCAGACCCTGTGAATAGATTGTAGATGAGATAGAGTGGATGAGCATCACAAAATGCAGAGGTTTTTGCAAAAGAATGAGTCAAAAAACTTAGTTTTAGTTTTCCACCGAAAGCATTTCGGATCAACTGATTTGCAAACTGGTGATACCAAAGCAGCTGTTCGAACCTAAACTAGTGAACTCGGTCAGACCGAGTCACAGTTCGGTGGCACCGAAACTGCTAGGGTTTCACAAAGTCCTGAACTCGGTCACACCGATTTGCAATTCTCGGTCAGACCGAGAACCACATGTGCAATGGCCTTGGCCAAATCGGTGGAACCGAGATCTGCAACCCGGTGGGTCCGAGATGGTTTCGGCGGAAACCTAACCCTAAATTTTCGATTCAACTCTAATCTATGGAGTGCTTTAACTTGATAGAAGTGTTTCAATCGTGGTAAGAGTCATAATGAACAAAATGTGCTAGGAATCGGACGGGAATAGCACTATGATCGAGTCCATACCCTAGTTCGGCGATGAACTCACTACGGCGGCAACGGCAGGGAAGAATTCCGGTGACGGCGGCGGAGACCAGCGACAGGAGGCGGCTGGCGACGAGGAGGACGATCCGGAGACCCAGGAGGCAGAGCGAGTTATGCGCGGGCGAAGGGGTTTCGGAGAAATTTCCAAAATTTTGCCCGTGAGTATATATAGCCCGACCCTGTCGGTGTGACCGAGTGGAACAACTCGGTGGCACCGAGATGCATAACTGTTGACAGTTACAGCAACTCAGTGTGACCGAAAAGTTCAAATCGGTTGCATCGAGATTGAAAACCTAGATCGACTTAGTGATCTCGGTATGACCGAAATGGATGAATCGGTCAGACCGAAATGCATAAAGAAGTTTTGGAAGTTTAAGTCTATGAAGAATCGGGGACTCCGAGTGCTCCTCACATAGAGTGGTTCAAATCTGACTTGATCAAATTTTGTGATGTAGCATGAATAGAGTTTGAGACGAGAAAAGCATAGATAGCTAGAGAGGGTTCTTAGGCATTCTTGTCCATCCACTTGGCAATAGAAAAGAAAACCAATCAATCAGAACAACAAGTGGATGTCCTCGAATGACTAAAATATGCAATCAACATGCTCACACAATAAAATGGCAATTGAAATATGTGGTAAAGCATGCACAACCAATTCTAGCATCTATCAAACAATTTGCGATGACTAGCTCATCTATATATGAGTATATTGACTTAGGAGTCAAATGAGAACATTTGATCATAGGTCATACTCATCGTTTAAGCACAAGTGGGGTTACCACTTTTACATAAAGCATTGTTGTGTTCACACCATTAGAGTTACTTTAGCTCAATTCTTAGAGTAAAGCTCCCCCTAGATGTGAGATCCCCCCCTAAGAGGGATGAACTAACCTTGGGTTTTGTCGATGATGACTTCATTTAGATGTTGAAGATGTGGATGCTCAATGTTGATGTATATCATTTGGAGCTATCCATTGGAGTGAGTTGCACTTTCAATACCTACACGGGTTAGTCCCACAAGGAACAAACAAGGGTATCCATAGACATAGAGTGATGCACACACCAGATGATGTCTATGAAATCTTTTAGGTTACCTTGTCCCTTGTCTTAGCAACAAGAGGGTTTGTGACTCCTTGAACTAGTGCAAGATGTGGAAGTTGATTGCACTTGTTCTTGCCAAGATGATAAGAGTGAAGTATGTTGGCGGAGTCACCCTCAAGAACTCTCTAGTTCTTCTTCTTCGGGATCCACACCATCTTGATGGGAATCCTCGATGTTGTAGTTGTACTTGATGAAGTGGAACTTCAAGTAGTCTTGGGAACCCACTTGACCAAGGCCCTAGGAGCTTCTTCAAATGCATCAATTTCCTCTTGAAGCTTGTCCTTGCCTTTTTTCTTGTGGTCTTGTGGTGGAAGATCATCTTGAGTTTGTGTCCCTTTGAGAGAAGTAGGATCATACTTCTCTTGTTGAGGAACAAACTTCGTCTTGGGGTATTGATCTTCTACCCACTCAACTCCATTGGCATTGAACTTTCGTTCCAAACCAACACCTTGATTCTTTCGGTGCCTTCCTTGCTTGCGTACAATTTCCTCCAATTGCTTACTTCCGGCAAGGCTCTTGTAAACACCTTTCTCTATAATTCCCTTCAATAAGCTATTTTCTTTCTCAAGTGTAACTTGGCTAAGAGAATCATTAGTGGAATCAAGAGAACTACTAGAAGCAACAACATTGGATTTAGCGTGATTATTGTTACTACTAGAGGAAGAATCTTTCTTGTTCTTGTTACTAAACTTGACTTGAGGCATGTAAGTGGATAAGAGTAAAAGCTTAGCAATGTAAGAAGAACTTTTCTTGCGTAGATCATCATTGATTGCTTTTAAGAACTCATGCTCTTGCTCAAGGTTGAGCTTTTCAAAGCGCAATTTCTCATGAGTCCTTAAAAGTTCTCGATGATCTCCTAAGACAATTTCATGAGCTAACTTAAGAGTATTTAGTTCTTTAGTTAGAGACTCAATCTTCTCCTTATCATTTTCATTTGTTTTATATTGATTAGCATGATTAATTGACGTTTCATCATAGTATTCATCACTAGAGTTATCAACAAGTAAATCATCATCACCTAACAAGTCATCTTCATCACTATTGAAATCAACATACTTGGGGTGTGATACCTTTGGGCCTTTAGCCATGACGCATGTTCCAACTCCTTCATTTGGTGAGTCAAATATGTCATAGGAGTTGGTTGTCACAAGTGCTAGACCGGCAACACCTTCATCTTGAGTATATTCGGAGTCAGAGTGATAGCTTCTCTCGGAGTGGTTGTCGGAGTCGGAGCCGGATACCCATTCACTAACATGAGCTTGATGTCTTCGTTTTGTGTAGCTCCTTGATGACTTGTCCTTTCTTTCTGAATCCTTGCTTCCCCGTGAGGGTCTTCGTTCATAACGATCATCTCTACTCCTTCTTTCTCTAGATGGTGATTCTTCTCTTCTACTTTTTCTCTTGGGAGAATCTTCTCTTCTCTTGTAGGGGGTCGTACACTCATTGGAATAGTGTTCGGGCCTTCCACAATTGTAGCAGTTTCGCTCTCGACTAGAAGATCCTTTGTCATTGTAGGACCTTGACTTGGAGCTTCTCTCTTTGCTTCTACTCTTGTATAACTTGTTTAAGTTCTTCACCATTAAGCTCAATTCTTCATTGAAGGTTTGTTTCTCACTCGATGATTTGGGGGCTTCACATGATGCTTTGTAAGCACCACTTGATTTGTTGTGAAGTTATTCTTTATCCTTGAGTGACATCTCATGAGCAACAATTCTTCCGATGACTTCCGTTGGCTTGAGATCTTTGTAATTGGGCATCATTTGGATCAATGTGCACACGGTATTATATTTTCCATCCAAGGCTCTTAGGATCTTCTTGATGATGAATCTATCGGGCATCTCTTCACTCCCTAAGCCGGCAATCTCATTTGTGATAAGAGCAAGCCTAGAGTACATTTCAGCGACACCTTCACCATCTTCATTTTGAACTTGTCAAGTTGACTTTGAAGCAAATCCAACTTGGATTCCTTGACAGAGTCGGTACCTTCATGAATGTCAATCAAAGTATCCAAATTTCCTTTGCATTCTCAAGACGGCTGATTTTGTTCAATTCTTCGGGGCACAATCCGTTGAAGAGGATATCATAAGCTTGAGCGTTGTATTGTACCATCTTCAACTCGTCCGCGGCAGCTTCACGATTCGGTTCTCTCCCATCAAAGAATTCACCTTGCAAGCCAACACACACAATAGCCCAAACGGCGAGGTTATGTCCAAGAATATGCATTTTCATCTTATGCTTCCAACTAGCAAAATTAGTACCATCAAAGTAAGGACCTCTATGGTGATAATTTCCCTCGCTAGAGGCCATACTCTCCTAGGTTGTGAAACCATGGCTATGACCACCAAAAGCTATGGAAATCAAAGCAAATGGAGACCAAAGCTCTGATACCACTTGTAGGATCGAAAGTATGTCTAAGTGGGGTGATTAGACTACTTGACCAAATAAAAATCTAGCGTTTTCCCAATTTTAGTTCTTGACAGATTTTAGCTATCTTAGCACAAGTCAAGAAATCTCCACACAATTCAAGCAAGCATGCAAAAGAGTATATGAGCAGCGTAACTTAAAGCATGCAACTTGCAAGAATGTAAAGGGAAGGGTTTGGAGGATTCAAACGCAATTGGAGACACGGATGTTTTTGTCGTGGTTCCGATAGGTGGTGCTATTGTACATCCACGTTGATGGAGACTTCAACCAACGGAGGGTAACAGTTGCGTGAGTCCACGGAGGGCTCCACCCACGAAGGGTCCACGAAGAATCAACCTTGTCTATTCCATCACGGCCGTCGCCCACGAAGGACTTGCCTCACTAGCGGTAGATCTTCACGAAGTAGCCGATCTCATTGCCCTTACAAACTCCTTGGTTCAACTCCACAATCTTGTCGGAGGCTCCCAAGTGACACCTAGCCAATCTAGGAGACACCACTCTCCAAGAAGTAACAAATGGTGTGTTGATAATGAACTCCTTGCTCTTGTGCTTCAAATGATAGTCTCCCCAACACTCAACTCTCTCTCACAGGATTTGGATTTGGTGGAAAGAAGATTCGAGTGGAAAGCTACTTGGGGAAGGCTAGAGATCAAGATTCATATGGTTGGAATGGAATATCTTGACCTTAACACAAGTGTAGGTGGTTCTCTCTAAGAAAATGTGTATTGGAAGTGTAGGTATGTTCTGATGGCTCTCTCCTCGAATGAAGAGTGGGTGGAGGGGTATATATAGCCTCCACACAGAATCTAACCGTTACACACAATTGGCCAAACTCGATGGGACCGAATGGTTAAACTCGGTTGGACCGATTCAGCAAACCTAGTGACCGTTAGGATTTTCGGTGGGACTGAGATGCAACTCGGTAGGACCGATATGGTTAGGGTTAGGGCATAACGTAATCTCAGTGTGACCGATTACACAAACTCGATGGGACCGATTTTGGTAATAAGCTAACCAGAGAGTTGGTCAGGTAAACTTGGTGGGACCGATTCGCTCATCTTGGTGAGACCGAAATGTTACAAAAGGGAAACAGAGAGTTTACATTGCAATCTCGGTGGGACCGACCGCTCATCTCGGTAAGACCAAAACGTTATGAAGGGAAACAAAGAGATTACAATCCCATCTCGGTGAGACCGAGATCCCTATCGGTGAAACCGAATTGCTAGGGTTTGTGGGAGTGGCAATGACATTTGAAACTCGGCGGCGCCGGATAGAAAGAACCGGTGGGGCCGAGTTTTACTTTTGGTTTAGGTCATATGTGGATGCGGGAAGGTCGTTGAAGGTTTTGGAGCATATCACTAAGAACTTTGAGCAAGCAAGCCATTAAGAAACACCTCATCCCTCCTTGATAGTATTGCCTTTTCCTGTAGACTCAATGTGATCTTGGATCACTAAAATATAAAATGTAGAGACTTGATCTTGAAGCTTGAGCCAAACTTTTTGTCCTTAGAATTTTGAGGGATCCACTTTCCTCATCCATGCCATGCCATTCATTGAGCTTTTCCTGAAATATTAATCTTGGAATAATGTTAGCTCAATGAGCTATATGTTGTTAGGAATTACCAAAACCAACCGGGGATAGTTGCACTTTCAGTTATCCACGGGATGGTGCTCTGCGTTGTTTTGAATGAGGAGATCCTCACCGCTCTTGGCCACCTGCCGGAGTACCCAACATGCTCTAAGGTTGTGTGTTGGTATGGTATCCGCTGTACTATGAATTTTGCAGGGCCCGTTAAGCCATCCCTCCAATACGGTTCCACGCCCTGTAGTGGGCTTTTACTTCTTTGTAATTGAGTCGGGCGACTTATGAGAGTGCACCCTTTTAGTTCGGACTGGGGGTTTTCAGAGCCAGATTATCCCAAAATTTTGTTTGGGTTTTCCAAGCGCTTTCCATCGCACAGTACTTCCGTACTATGGCCGCCAAGTCAGCTAAGTGTGCTATGTCATGGCGACTTATGGCGTTGAGGATTCCCTTGTCCGTGCAATTGTTGCAAAAGAACAAAATTGTGTCTTCCTCGCGACAGTCCTTGACCATGTTCATTACAAGGAGGAATCTGGCCTAATAGTGATGTACTGTCTCTTGGGGCTCTTGCCTAATGTGGGAAAGATCGTTTATATCTGGGTGGGTGGGTGGATTTAAGTCCAGACCTTGACCCAATCTGAGACCCAGGGGCGGGGGAGTTTCCGATCTTGGAAGTTCGGGCTCCGGGATGTTGCCCCGCAGGTTCGGCATGCTGCCTGATTCTAGGTTCAGGGTTAGGGCGATGTCCTGCCGTGGACAGGTATCCGGCTCGGAGAGATCGGGAATCCGGACATAGTTCGTCCCCAGGATAGAGGAAGAATCGCCGCATTGCTCCTCCACCATCGCTATCTGATGGGTGACCGGTGGAGAGTCAATCTCCCTTTGGTCGGGTTTAAGCCCAATCCGATCATAGTCCATAGCGACTCCCAGAGAGGCGATGCGATCCAAGAGCTCGTTCAAACAGGAGAGCTCCATTAGATCCATCTGCTCGGTGAATTTTGAGCCGATGTGGAGGCTATTTTTGATGACCCGAGAAGTCATCGTCGGCGCAGTGGCCGAGCGGACGGTCATGACGAAGCCGCATAGTCAGAGAGTTTGGCCTACAGCCAGGGCTCCCCCAAAGGTGATGTTGTTCTTGACAACGAGACGAGCCATCCCTCCTTATGATGATGACACAGTGGAACTCTCAATGAAAGCACCAATGTCGATGTCAAAACCGGCGGATCTCGGGTAGGGGGTCCCGAACTATGCGTCTAAGGCGGATGGTAAAAGGAGGCAGGGGACACGATGTTTACCCGGGTTCGGGCCCTCTCGATGGATGTAATACCCTACGTCCTGCTTGATTGATCTTGATGATATGAGTATTACAAGAGTTGATCTACCACGAGATCGTAGAGGCTAAATCCTAGAAGCTAGCCTATGGTATGATTGTTGTTGTCCAACGGACTAAACCCTCCAGTTTATATAGACACCGGAGGGGGATAGGGTTACACAGAGTCGGTTACAAGGGAGGAGATCTATATATCCGCATTGCCAAGCTTGCTGAGGGAGTCCTGGATAGCCGGACTATACCTTCAACCGGACTATACCTTCAGTCGGACTCCTGGACTATGAAGATACAAGATTGAAGACTTCGTCCCGTGTCTGGAAGGGACTTTCGTTGGCATGGAAGGAAAGGTTTGGCGATACGGATATTCAGATCTCCTACCATTGTAACTGACTTTGTGTAACCCTAACCCTCTCCGGTGTCTATATAAACCGGAGGGTTTTAGTCCGTAGGACAACATAGACAACAACAATCATACCATAGGCTAGCTTCTAGGGTTTAGCCTCTCTGATCTCGTGGTAATTCTACTCTTGTACTACCCATATTATCAATATTAATCAAGTAGGACGTAGGGTTTTACCTCCATCGAGAGGGCCCGAACCTAGGTAAAACTTTGTGTCCCTTGCCTCCTGTTACCATCCGGCCTAGACGCACAGTTCGGGACCCCCTACCCGAGATCCGCCGGTTTTGACACCGACATTGGTGCTTTCATTGAGAGTTCCTCTGTGTCGTCGCCATCAGGAAGGATGCCTCGCCCCGTCTTTAAAGACGGCACCGTTGCTAAGGGAGCTTTGGCTATCGGCCAAACCCTCCGGCTAGGTGGTTTTCTTATGACCGCCCGTTCGGCTTCTGCGCCGACGATGACCTCTCGGGCCATCAAAAACAATCTTCATGTCAGCTCGGAACTCATCGAGCAGTTAGATCCAATGGAGCTCTCTTCCATAAACGAGCTCTTGGATCGCTTCGCCGCCCTGGGAGTCGCTACGGATTACGACCAGATTGGGCCTAAACCCAATCTGAGAGAGATTAACTTGATGGGAATCCTCGGTGTTGTAGTTTTACTTGATGAAGTGGAACTTGAAGTAGTCTTGGGAACCCACTTGACCAAGGCCTTAGGAGCTTCTTCAAATGCATCAATTTCCTCTTGAAGCTTGTCCTTGCCTTTTTTCTTGTGGTGTTGTGGTGGAAGATCATCTTGAGCTTGTGTCCCTTTGAGAGAAGTAGGATCATACTTCTCTTGTTGAGGAACAAAGTTTGTCTTGGGGTATTGATCTTCTTCCCACTCAACTCCATTGGCATTGAACTTTCGTTCAAAACCAACACCTTGATTCTTTCGGTGCCTTCCTTGCTTGCGTACAATTTCCTCGAATTGCTTACTTCCGGCAAGGCTCTTGTAAACACCTTTCTCCTCTATAATTCCCTTCAATAAGCTATTTTCTTGCTCAAGTGTAACTTGGCTAAGAGAATCATTAGTGGAATCAAGAGAACTACTAGAAGCAACAATATTGGATTTAGCATGATTATTGTTACTACTAGAGGAAGAATCTTTCTTGTTCTTGTTACTAAACTTGACTTGAGGCATGTAAGTGGATAAGAGTAAAAGCTTAGCAATGTAAGAAGAACTTTTCTTACGAAGATTATCATTGATTGCTTTTAAGAACTCATGCTCTTGCTCAAGGTTGAGCTTTTCAAAGTGCAATTTCTCATGAGTCCTTAAAAGTTCTCGATGATCTCCTAAGATAGTTTCATGACCTAACTTAAGAGTATTTAGTTCTTTAGTTAGAGACTAAATCTTCTCCTTATCATTGTCATTCGTTTTATCTTCATTAGCATGATTAATTGACGTTTCATCATAGTATTCATCACTAGAGTTGTCAACAAGTAAATCATCATCACCTAACAAGTCATCTTCATCACTATTGAAATCAACATACTCGGGGTGTGATACCTTTGGGCCTTTAGCCATGAAGCATGTTCCAACTCCTTCATTTGGTGAGTCAAATATGTCATAGGAGTTGGTTGTCACGAGTGCTAGATCGGCAACACCTTCATCTTGAGTATATTCGAAGTCGGAGTGATAGCTTCTCTCGGAGTGGTTGTCGGAGTCGGAGCTGGATACCCATTCACCAACATGAGCTTGATGTCTTCGTTTTGTGTAGCTCCTTGATGACGTGTCCTTTCTTTCCGAATCCTTGCTTCTCTGTGAGGGTCTTCGTTCATAACGATCATCTCTACTCCTTCTTTCTCTAGATGGTGATTCTTCTCTTCTACTTTTTCTCTTGGGAGAATCTTCTCTTCTCTTGTAGGGGGCCGTACACTCATTGGAATAGTGTCCGGGCCTTCCACAATTGTAGCAGTTTTGCTCTCGACTAGAAGATCTTTTGTCATTGTAGGACCTTGACTTGGAGCTTCTCTCTTTGCTTCTACTCTTGTAGAACTTGTTGAAGTTCTTCACGATTAAGCTCAATTCTTCATTGAAGGTTTGTTTCTCACTCGATGATTTGGGGCTTCACATGAGGCTTTGTAAGCACCACTTGATTTGTTGTGAAGTTCCTCTTTATCCTTGAGTGACATCTCATGAGCAACAATTCTTCCGGTGACTTCCGTTGGCTTGAGATCTTTGTAATTGGGCATCATTTGGATCAATGTGCACACGGTATCATATTTTCCATCCAAGGCTCTTAGGATCTCCTTGATGATGAATCTATCGGTCATCTCTTCACTCCCTAAGCCGGCAATCTCATTTGTGATAAGAGCAAGCCTAGAGTACATTTCAGCGACACCTTCACCATCCTTCATTTTGAACTTGTCAAGTTGACTTTGAAGCACATCCAACTTGGATTCCTTGACGGAGTCGGTACCTTCATGCATGTTAATCAAAGTATCCCAAATTTCCTTTGCATTCTCAAGACGGCTGATTTTGTTGAATTCTTCGGGGCACAATCCGTTGAAGAGGATATCACAAGCTTGAGCGTTGTATTGTAGCATCTTCAACTCGTCCGCGGCAGCTTCACGATTCGGTTCTCTCCCATCAAAGAATTCGCCTTGCAAGCCCACACACACAATAGCCCAAACGGTGGGGTTATGTCCAAGAATATGCATTTTCATCTTATGCTTCCAACTAGCAAAATTAGTACCATCAAAGTAAGGACCTCTATGGTGATAATTACCCTTGCTAGACGCCATACTCTCCTAGGTTGTGAAACCAAGGCTATGACCACCAAAAGCTATGGAAATCAAAGCAAATGGAGACCAAAGCTCTGATACCACTTGTAGGATCGAAAGTATGTCTAAGGGGAGTGATTAGACTACTTGACCAAATAAAAATCTAGCCTTTTCCCAATTACAGTTCTTGGCAGATTTTAGCTATCTTAGCACAAGTCAAGCAATCTCCACACAATTCAAGCAAGCATGCAAAAGAGTATATGAGCAGCGGAATGTAAAGCATGCAACTTGCAAGAATGTAAAGGGAAGGGTTTGGAGGATTCAAACGCAATTGGAGACATGGATGTTTTTGTCGTGGTTCCGATAGGTGGTGCTATCGTACATCCACGTTGATGGCGACTTCAACCCATGGAGGGTAATAGTTGCGCGAGTCCACGGAGGGCTCCACCCACGAAGGGTCCATGAAGAAGCAACCTTGTCTATTCCATCACGGCCGTCGCCCACGAAGGACTTGCCTCACTAGCGGTAGATCTTCACGAAGTAGGCGATCTCCTTGCCCTTACAAACTCCTTGGTTCAACTCCACAATCTTGTCGGAGGCTCCCAAGTGACACCTAGCCAATCTAGGAGACACCACTCTCCAAGAAGTAACAAATAGTGTGTTGATAATGAACTCCTTGCTCTTGTGCTTCAAATGATAGTCTCCCCAACACTCAACTCTCTCTCACAGGATTTGGATTTGGTGGAAAGAAGATTTGAGTGGAAAGCAACTTGGGGAAGGCTAGAGATCAAGATTCATATGGTTGGAATGGAATATCTTGACCTCAACACAAGTGTAGGTGGTTCTCTCTCAGAAAATGTGTATTGGAAGTGTAGGTATGTTCTGATGGCTCTCTCCTCAAATGAAGAGTGGGTGGAGGGGTATATATAGCCTCCACACAGAATCTAACCGTTACACACAATTTGCCAAACTCGGTGGGACCGAATGGTTAAACTCGGTCGGACCGATTCAGCAAACCTAGTGACCGTTAGGATTTTCGGTGGGACTGAGATGCAACTCGGTAGGACCGATATGGTTAGGGTTAGGGCATAACGTAATCTCGGTGTGACCAATTACACAAACTCGGTGGGACCAATTTTGGTAATAAGCTAACCAGAGAGTTGGTCAGGTAGACTCGGTGGGACCGATTCGCTCATCTCGGTGAGACCGAAATGTTACAAAAGGGAAACAGAGAGTTTACATTGCAATCTCGGTGGGACCGATCGCTCATCTCGGTAAGAACGAAACGTTACGAAGGGAAACAGAGAGATTACAATCCCATCTCGGTGAGACCGAGATCCCTATCGGTGAGACCGAGATCCCTATCAGTGAAACCGAATTGCTAGGGTTTGTGGCAGTGGCAATGACTTTTGAAACTCGGCGGCGCCGGATAGAAAGAATCGATGGGGCCGAGTTTTACTTTTGCTTTAGGTCAAATGTGGATGTGGGAAGGTAGTTGAAGGTTTTGGAGCATATCACTAAGCACTTTGAGCAAGCAAGCCATTAAGCAACACCTCATCCCTCCTTGATAGTATTGGCTTTTCCTATAGACTCAATGTGATCTTGGATCACTAAAATATAAAATGTAGAGACTTGATCTTGAAGCTTGAGCCAAACTTTTTGTCCTTAGAATTTTGAGGGATCCACTTTCCTCATCCATGCCATGCCGTTCATTGAGCTTTTCCTGAAATATTAATCTTGGAATAATGTTAGCTCAATGAGCTATATGTTGTTAGGAATTACCAAAACCACCCGGGGATAGTTTCATTTTCAGTTATCCATGGGATGGTGCTCTGCGTTGTTTTGAATGAGGAGATCCTCACCGCTCTTGGCCACCTGCCGGAGTACCCAACATGCTCTAAGGTTGTGTGTTGGTGTGGTATCCGCTGTACTATGAATTTTGCAGGGCCCGTTAAGCCATCCCTCCAATACGGTTCCACGCCCTGTAGTGGGCTTTTACTTCTTTGTAATTGAGTCGGGCGACTTATGAGAGTGGACCCTTTTAGTTCGGACTGGGGGTTTTGTCAGAGCCGGATTATCCCAAAATTTTGTTTGGGTTTTCCAAGCGCTTTCCATCGCACAGTACTTCCGTACTATGGCTGCCAAGTCAGCAAAGTGTGCTATGTCACGGTGACTTATGGCGTTGAGGATTCCATTGTCTGTGCAACTGTTGCAAAAGAACAAAATTGTGTCTTCCTCGCGACAGTCCTTGACCTTGTTCATTACAAGGAGGAATCTGGCCCAATAGTGATGTACTGTCTCTTGGGGCTCTTGCCTAATGTGGGAAAGATCGTTTATATCTGGGTGGGTGGGTGGATTTAAGTCCAGACCTTGACCCAATCTGAGGCCCAGGGGCGGGGGGGTTTCCGATCTTGGAAGTTCGGGCTCCGGGATGTTGCCCCGCAGGTTCGAAATGCTGCCTGATTCTAGGTTCAGGGTTAGGGCGATGTCCTCCCGTGGACAGGTATCCGGCTCGGAGAGCTCGGGAATCCGGACATAGTTCGTCCCTAGGATAGAGGAAGAATCGCCGCATTGCTCCTCCACCACCACTATCTGATGGGTGACCGGCGGAGAGTTAATCTCCCTTTGGTCGGGTTTAAGCCCAACCCGATCATAGTCCATAGCGACTCCCAGAGCGGCGATGCGATCCAAGAGCTCGTTCAAACAGGAGAGCTCCATTAGATCCATCTACTCGGTGAATTTTGAGCCGATGTGGAGGCTATTTTCGATGACCCGAGAAGTCATCGTCGGCGCAGTGGCCGAGCGGGCGGTCATGATGAAGCCGCATAGTCGGAGAGTTTGGCCTACAGCCAGGGCTCCCCCAAAGGTGATGTTGTTCTTGACAACGAGATGAGCCATCCCTCCTTATGATGACGACACAGTGGAACTCTCAATGAAAGCACCAATGTCGGTGTCAAAACCGGCGGATCTCGGGCAGGGGGTCCCGAACTGTGCGTCTAAGGCGGATGGTAACAGGAGGCGGTGGACACGATGTTTACCCGGGTTCGGGCCCTCTCGATGGATGTAATACCCTACGTCCTGCTTGATTGATCTTGATGATATGAGTATTACAAGAGTTGATCTACCACGAGATCGTAGAGGCTAAATCCTAGAAGCTAGCCTATGGTATGATTGTTGTTGTCCAACTGACTAAACCCTCTAGTTTATATAGACACCGGAGGGGGATAGGGTTACACAGAGTCGGTTACAAGGGAGGAGATCTACATATCCGCATTGCCAAGCTTGCTGAGGGAGTCCTGGATTAGGGGGTGTCCGGATAGCCGGACTATACCTTCAGTCGAACTCCTGGACTATGAAGATACAAGATTGAAGACTTCGTCCCGTGTTCGGAAGGGACTTTCGTTGGCGTGGATGGCAAGGCTTGGCGATACGGATATTCAGATCTCCTACCATTGTAACCGACTTTGTGTAACCCTAACCCTCCAGTGTCTATATAAACCGGAGGGTTTTAGTCCGTAGGACAACATAGACAACAACAATCATACCATAGGCTAGCTTCTAGGGTTTAGCCTCTCTGATCTCGTGGTAGATCTACTCTTGTACTACCCATATTATCAATATTAATCAAGCAGGACGTAGGGTTTTACCTCCATCGAGAGGGCCCGAACCTGGGTAAAACTTCGTGTCCCTTGCCTCCTGTTACCATCCGGCCAAGACGCACAGTTCGGGACCCCCTACCCGAGATCCGCCGGTTTTGACACCGACATTGGTGCTTTCATTGAGAGTTCCTCTGTGTCGTCGCCATCAGGAAGGATGCCTCGCCCCGTCTTTAAAGACGGCACCGTTGCTAAGGGAGCTTTGGCTATCGGCCAAACCCTCCGGCTAGGTGGTTTTCTTATGACCGCCCGTTCGGCTTCTGCGCCGACGATGACCTCTCAGGCCATCGAAAACAATCTTCATGTCAGCTCGGAACTCGTCGAGCAGTTAGATCCAATGGAGCTCTCTTCCATAAACGAGCTCTTGGATCGCTTCGCCGCCCTGGGAGTCGCTACGGATTACGACCAGATTGGGCCTAAACCCGATCTAAGAGAGATTAACTTGATGGGAATTCTCGGTGTTGTAGTTGTACTTGATGAAGTGGAACTTGAAGTAGTCTTGGGAACCCACTTGACCACGGCCTTAGGAGCTTCTTCAAATGCATCAATTTCCTCTTGAAGCTTGTCCTTGCCTTTTTCCTTGTGGTCTTGTGGTGGAAGATCATCTTGAGCTTGTGTCCCTTTGAGAGAAGTAGGATCATACTTCTCTTGTTGAGGAACAAACTTCGTCTTGGGGTATTGATCTTCTTCCCACTCAACTCCATTGGCATTGAACTTTCATTCAAAACCAACACCTTGATTCTTTCGGTGCCTTCATTGCTTGCGTACAATTTCCTCGAATTGCTTACTTCCGGCAAGGCTCTTGTAAACACCTTTCTCTATAATTCCCTTCAATAAGCTATTTTCTTGCTCAAGTGTAACTTGGCTAAGAGAATCATTAGTGTAATCAAGATAACTACTAGAAGCAACAATATTGGATTTAGCATGATTATTGTTACTACTAGAGGAAGAATCTTTCTTGTTCTTGTTACTAAACTTGACTTGAGGCATGTAAGTGGATAAGAGTAAAAGCTTAGCAATGTAAGAAGAACTTTTCTTGCGAAGATCATGATTGATTGCTTTGAAGAACTCATGCTCTTGCTCAAGGTTGAGCTTTTCAAAGCGCAATTTCTCATGAGTCCTTAAAAGTTCTCGATGATCTCCTAAGATAGTTTCATGAGCTAACTTAAGAGTATTTAGTTCTTTAGTTAGAGACTCACTCTTCTCCTTATCATTGTCATTCGTTTTATCTTGATTAGCATGATTAACTGACGTTTCATCATAGTATTCATCACTAGAGTTGTCAACAAGTAAATCATCATCACCTAACAAGTCATCTTCATCACTATTGAAATCAACATACTTGGGGTGTGATACCTTTGGGCCTTTAGCCATGAAGCATGTTCCAACTCCTTCATTTGTTGAGTCAAATATGTCATAGGAGTTGGTTGTCACAAGTGCTAGACCGGCAACACCTTCATCTTGAGTATATTCGGAGTCGGAGTGATAGCTTCTCTCGGAGTGGTTGTCGGAGTCGGAGCCGGATACCCATTCACCAACATGAGCTTGATGTCTTTGTTTGTGTAGCTCCTTGATGACTTGTCCTTTCTTTCCGAATCCTTGCTTCTCCGTGAGGGTCTTCGTTCATAACGATCATCTCTAGTCCTTCTTTCTCTAGATGGTGATTCTTCTCTTCTACTTTTTCTCTTGTGAGAATCTTCTCTTCTCTTGTAGGGGGCGTACACTCATTGGAATAGTGTCCGGGCCTTCCACAATTGTAGGAGTTTCGGTCTCGACTAGAAGATCTTTTGTCATTGTAGGACCTTGAGTTGGAGCTTCTCTCTTTGCTTCTACTCTTATAGAACTTGTTGAAGTTCTTCACCATTAAGCTCAATTCTTCATTGAAGCTTTGTTTCTCACTCGATGATTTGGGGGCTTCACATGAGGCTTTGTAAGCACCACTTGATTTGTTGTGAAGTTCCTCTTTATCCTTGAGTGACATCTCATGAGCAACAATTCTTTCGATGACTTCCGTTGGCTTGAGATCTTTGTAATTGGGCATCATTTGGATCAATGTGCACAAGGTATCATATTTTCCATCCAAGGCTCTTAGGATCTTCTTGATGATGAATCTATCGGTCATCTCTTCACTCCCTAAGCCGGCAATCTCATTTGTGATAAGAGCAAGCCTAGAGTACATTTCAGCGACACCTTCACCATCCTTCATTTTGAACTTGTCAAGTTGACTTTGAAGCACATCCAACTTGGATTCCTTGACGGAGTCGATACCTTCATGCATGTCAATCAAAGTATCCCAAATTTCCTTTGCATTCTCAAGACAGCTGATTTTGTTGAATTCTTCGAGGCACAATCCGTTGAAGAGGATATCACAAGCTTGAGCATTGTATTGTAGCATCTTCAACTCGTCCGCGGCAGCTTCACGATTCGGTTCTCTCCCGTCAAAGAATTCACCTTGCAAGCCAACACACACAATAGCCCAAACGGCGGGGTTATGTCCAAGAATATGCATTTTCATCTTATGCTTCCAACTAGCAAAATTAGTACCATCGAAGTAAGGACCTCTATGGTGATAATTTCCCTCGCTAGACACCATACTATCCTAGGTTGTGGAACCAAGGCTATGACCAGCAAAAGCTATGGAAATCAAAGCAAATGGAGACCAAAGCTCTGATACCACTTGTAGGATCGAAAGTATGTCTAAGGGGGGGGTGATTAGACTACTTGACCAAATAAAAATCTATCCTTTTCCCAATTTTAGTTCTTGGCAGATTTTAGCTATCTTAGCACAAGTCAAGCAATCTCCACACAATTCAAGCAAGCATGCAAAAGAGTATATGAGCAGCGGAAAGTAAAGCATGCAACTTGCAAGAATGTAAAGGGAAGGGTTTGGAGGATTCAAACGCAATTGGAGACACGGATGTTTTTGTCGTGGTTCCGATAGGTGGTGCTATCGTACATCCACGTTGATGGAGACTTCAACCCACGGAGGGTAACAGTTGGGCGAGTCCACGGAGGGCTCCACCCACGAAGGGTCCACGAAGAAGCAACCTTGTCTATTCCATCACGGCCGTCGCCCACGAAGGACTTGCCTCACTAGCGGTAGATCTTCACGAAGTAGGCGATCTCCTTGCCCTTACAAACTCCTTGGTTCAACTCCACAATCTTGTCGGAGGCTCCCAAGTGACACCTAGCCAATCTAGGAGACACCACTCTCCAAGAAGTAACAAATGGTGTGTTGATAATGAACTCCTTGCTCTTGTGCTTCAAATGATAGTCTCCCCAACACTCAACTCTCTCTCATAGGATTTGGATTTGGTGGAAAGAAGATTTGAGTGGAAAGCAACTTGGGGAAGGCTAGAGATCAAGATTCATATGGTTGGAATGGAATATCTTGACCTCAACACAAGTGTAGGTGGTTCTCTCTCAAAAAATGTGTATTGGAAGTGTAGGTATGTTCTGATGGCTCTCTCCTCGAATGAAGAGTGGGTGGAGGGGTATATATAGCCTCCACACAGAATCTAACCATTACACACAATTTGCCAAACTCGGTGGGACCGAATGGTTAAACTCGGTCGGACCGATTCAGCAAACCTAGTGACCGTGAGGATTTTTGGTGGGACTGTGATGCAACTCGGTGGGACTGAGACGCATGGTGACCACAGGTCCCCGAGTGGATATCATTGAGGATCACTCGACCTTCTTCAGGTGTTATGCCTTTCTGGCAGACTCCAGTCACACTTTCTCTGAACAACTGTCCTCTTATCACGGTGAAGCCCTTAGATCGACGGACGATCTGTCGAGCCTCTTCTTCATCTTCTGGGAGTTCTCTTCTAAGAATGTATGCGATATATGGTACCGTCCAATCGGGGGTGATGACCAAAACTTCCATGATCAAGTCGACCACGGCTGGAATCTCGATTTTAGTCGGATCGGTGGCACTCTTCGGCTATGGGGGCTCTTCAGTGAAGGGATCTTCTTGAACCGAGGGTGCATGAATATGCTCCAGGAACACATTACTGGGAATGGCTTCTCTCTTGGAGCCTATCTTGGCCATATCATCGGCTAATTGATTTTTCAGTCAGGGGATGTGATGGAGCTCTAACCCCTCGAACCTCTTTTCTAACTTTCTTATTGCATTGCAATACCAGTCATGGCTGGGCTTCTGACGTCCCACTCCTTCATCACTTGATTGACTACCAAATCTGAGTCGCCATAGACCATGAGGCGACGGACGCCGAGTGAGATGGCCATACGCAACCCATACAAGAGTGCTTCATATTCTGCTTCGTTATTGGAGGAATCAAAGTGAATCTGGAGGACATATCCGAGCTTGTCTCCTCGGGGGATACCAGTACCACCCCAGCACCGGAACCATTCAGCATCTTGGAACCATCAAAGAACATGGTCCAGTGCTCTGAGTGAACTTGAGTCAGCAGTTGCTGTTTGATCCACTCGGCGAGGAAATTTGCTATTGCTTGGGACTTGATAGCTTTCTTTGCCTCGAACTTGATATCTAAGGGAAGGAGTTCAATCGCCCACTTTGCCACTCAACCTGTTGCATCTCTGTTGTTCAGAATCTCTAATAATGGAGCATTGCTGACGACTATAATGGAGTGGTCAGAGAAATAGTGTGCAACCTTCTTCGTGGTCATATAAATACCATAAACAAGCTTCTCATAATGTGGATATCTTTGCTTTGATGGAGTCAAAACTTCAGAGACATAATATACTGGGCGCTGAACTTTGTAAGCTTTTCCTTCTTCTTCCCGCTCGACCGTAAGTACTGTACTGACGACTTGTCCAGTGGCTGCAATGTAAAGTAGTAAAGGCTCTTTGCTTATTGGGGCAGCAAGCACTGGCTAGGTGGAAAGCAAGGCTTTAAGCTCTACAAATGTTGCATCAGCTTCAGGAGTCCACTCGAACTTATCTAACTTCTTCATCAGTCGGTAAAGAGGCAGTGCCTTTTCACCGAGGCGAGAAATGAATTGACTTAGAGCGGCCAAACAACTAGTAAGCTTATGAACATCATGCACATGCACAGGGCGTTTCATCCGGAGTATGGCACCCACTTTCTCTGGGTTAGTGTCGAGCCCTCGTTCGGAAACGAGAAAACCGAGTAATTTTCCACCTGTAACTCCGAACGTGCACTTTGATGGATTAAGCTTGATATCATACCTTCTGAGGTTGGCAAAAGTTTCAGGAAGGTCAGCCAGTAGGTCGGAACCTTTACGTGACTTGACCACAATGTCATCCATGTATGCTTCCACATTCTGACTGACCTGGGTGAGTAAACACTTCTGAATCATCCGCATGAATGTGGCTCCAGCGTTTTTCAAGCCGAATGGCATAGTGACATAACAGAAGCACCCAAATGGGGCGATGAAAGCTGTTTTTATCTCATTGGGTCCATACATACGGATCTGATGATACCCGGAATAAGCGTCCAAAAAGGACAAACGCTCACACCCCGCAGTCGAGTCGACTATTTGGTCGATGCGAGGGAGAGGAAAGTGATCTTTCGAGCAGGCCCGATTGATATGCTTGAAGTCAATGCACATGTGAAGTGAGTCATCCTTCTTTGGGACCATGACAGCATTAGCTAACCACTCGTAGTGTTAAATCTCTCGGATAAACTCAGTTGTCAGAAGCCGAGCCACTTATTCACCGATTGCCTTTCTCTTCTGTACGGCGGACCGTCGAAGATGCTCTTTGACTGGTTTCACTTTTGGGTTGACTCACAAACGATGCTCAGCCAGTCCCCTGGGAACACCTGGCATGTCAAAAGGTTTACATGCAAAGATGTCCCAGTTCTCACAGAGGAACTGGATGAGCGCTTCTTCCTATTTGGAGTCGAGTGTTGTTGAAATGTGAGTCGGAGCAGCATTGGGATCGGTCGGGTGGATATGAATCGGCTACGTTTCCCCTGACGACTGAAATGCGGACTCTGTGGTAGGCTTCTTGGCTCGCAGCAAATCACTCCGATCTGCATTTTTCTGGTACTCTTGTAGTTCCACTACTGCCATCTGTGCGTCGGCAATTTTTGAGCCCTTCTGGAAGCACTCTTCTGCCTTCTGCCGGTTGCCAGTGACAGTGATTACTCCTTTGGGCCCAGGCATCTTCAATTTGAGATACACGTAACATGGTCGAGCCATAAAACGCGCATAAGCGGGTCTCCCAGGATGGCATGGTAAGCACTCTTGAAATCCACTACCTCAAACATCAACTTTTCCTGGCGGTAATTCTTGGAATCACCGAAAACCACATCAAGTGTGATCTGGCCGAGTGACTGAGCTTTCTTGCTAGGTATAACACCATGGAAACTCATATTGCTTTCACTTAGCTTGTACATCGGAATGCCCATTCCTTTCAAGGTTTCAGCATAAAGAATATTCAAGCCGCTGCCACCATCCATCAGCACTTTAGTCAGTCGAGTGCCTTCGACTACTAGGTCGACCACCAGTGCTTGCCTCCCAGGGGTGGCTATATACGCTGGGTGGTCTGACTGGTCGAATATGATGGCAGTCTGGGACCACTTCAGATAACTGGGTGTTGCCGAAGCAACCATGTTTACCTCCCTGTTAATAACCTTCAATCGAATTTTGCTTTCAACATCAGCAAAAATCATCAGCGTGGAATTGACATTGGGAAAGCCATCATCATCTTCTTCCCTATCCTCACCTCCGTCCGACTTCTTTTCCTTTTCCTTGGGTTGTTCCTCTCGGAACTGCTGAATCAGGAAACGACACTGTCGAGTGGTGTGTTTAGGGTAAATGATGTTCCCCTCTTCATCTTTCTTGGTATGAATATGGCATGGTAAATCCAACACATCATTCCCATCTTTATCTTTAACTTTCTTGGGATTCCAGGGCCCTTTGGGTTTTCCCTGGAACTTTCCTTGGGCAACAGCTAAAGCTTCACCAGGAGCAGCTGGTTCAGCTTTTCGCTTCTGTTTCCGACTGGAATTCCCTCCTCCGGTTTCTTGGGCGACTGTTTTGTGTTTGCCAGTCCGGAGTCGGTCTTCCTCTTCACCATTGGCATATTTGGTGGCGATCTCCATCATCCGAGTCAGAGTCATATCTCCCGTCTGACCGAATTCATGTTCAATTCCCGATACTTAACGCCTTCCTTGAAGGCACAAATTGCTTGATGATCTGACACATTATCCACTGTATGGTGCAACGTGATCCATCTCTGGATAATCCCTCAAAGTTTCATTCGGTTTCTGGACACAACACTGCAATTCTGTCAACCCTGCCGGCCTTTTGCAAGTGCCTTCAAAGGTCCTAACAAGCACTCGAGCAAGTTCTTCCCAGCTGTATATGCTGCCAGGAGCCAACTGATTCAACCACGCTCTGGCAGAGCCTTCCAACATCAAGGGGAGGTGCTTCATGGCAACATCATCATTGCCGCCACCAATCTGCACAGCCACTCGGTAATCCTCAAGCCAAGTGTCTGGCTTGGATTCGCCGGTGAACTTGCTGACCCCAGTCGACAACCTGAAGTTTGGAGGAATCACTGCTGCTCTGATGGCTCTGCTGAAACACTCGGGTCCTGAAACGTGTACCCTGCTTCCAGTCGGATGATCTCTATCGCGGCCTTCTCTGTGAGCTCTGTTTCTATCAACCAGACCTTGAACAAGGATTGACCTTGCATCAAAGCTTGGTTCTCTAGGGTCGACTGGAATTCTCCGTTCGCCACTGTGGGGGCGCCTGTCATCCTGCCGCCGAGGCACGTACGACCCACTCCTCAGAGGAGACGTGGGCACTCGACGACGATCATTGTTGTCGAGTCGATGATCATATTGTTCATGGTTCCTGTACTGATCTTGCCGGTATCCACGTCCCTCACGCCGCGGAGGCGGTCTCGGGCTATGGGCAGACTGGACAGTATCTGCCACCACAGACCTGCTATGAATCCTATTCCGCGACTGAGATACCGTTGTATTCTGCTCTCCTGCTGCCCGGAGTAAAGCCCGGATCTGCATCAAACCTCGGCCAGTTTCTGACTGGGAAGGTTGAATTGACTCTGCTATTCGAGCTACAGCTGTGAGATTCTGGATCGGAGTTCGATATACCTGAGTCGGAGGCGGAAAAAGTTGTCATCGACTGGACTCGGGGATCCGTTGCCGAGCACGCTCGTCGAGTGCGCGCTGGAGGTTCTCCAGTCGAGTGCGCTCAGCCAAGTTGGCCAGGCGCGCCTCCTCCAAGGCTTGGGCCTCGGGGGTTTCTCAAACGATAGGAGTGAGGAGCGCGTCCATATTACGGCGACGAAGATCTTCCCTCCACTGCGAAGAGAGGGGTTCGGGACGGTACTCCTCGTCAACACGCGACAGATCACCGCCGCCATCGCCACCGCCTGCCCGAGTGAAGCCAGGAGGACTATGTGGTCCATTGACCATCAAGACTTCTGCCGCAGGGTCGCTGCTGTCGCATTCGGACGCAGTCTCGACGGAACCAGTCGATAGATCGAACAGGCCGTAGAGAGTTTCATCAGGCTCGATTGTCATGATTTGCGGGGTGGCCGATCGGTGGGCCACCGCGTGCCTCACCCACCGTTGAAGCCGCGACCGACCGGATCGCTGGCGCCGGTGAACAACGGAGAGGGAGGTTGCCACAGGAGTCGACTGATACGGAGTCGACGGTTGCCGAAGAAGGATGTCGCGAACGCACGCGCGGAAGTGCGTCGCCCCGCGGACGGGGAGCGCCTCGACATCGAGTGGAGCTTCGTGAAGCCAAGCGGAGTCGTCGGCGATGAAGACGAGCGCGCCGAGATGGATCTCGCGGCCTTCAGCCAATCCTCCGTCGGAAACCATGATGATGGGAATCGGAAGAATCGCAACTTCTCCAATAAACTGCTAAGACACCGGCCCCACGGTGGGCGCCAACTGTCGTGGTTTTAAGTCTGACAGTAGAATGGGGATAGGGATGTAGAGGCAAGATCCTAGCTATGGAGGAGTTGTACACGCGAGTTTTACAAGTTCAAGTCGTTCTCGGAGGAAGTAACAGCCCTACGTCTCGGAGCCCGGAGGCGGTCGACTGATTATATGCGTGTGAGTTACAGGGGGTGCCAACCCTTGTGCCAGTGGAGGGGGGTGGCTTATATAGAGTGCGCCAGGACCCCGGCCAGCCCACGTTACAAGGGATTTAAGGTACATTAAGAGAGGAACGTTACTGGTAACGCTAGCCATTAAATGCTATAAATGACAATTAAGCCTATAAGTAAATGCTCGACCGTTGTTGGTGCAGAGTGGCTTTAGATCTTCTGTTCGTCGAGTGGCTTCTGCGACAGTCGAGTGCCATTGATTCTTCCGAGTGGAACGTCTCTGATCGAGTGGATAATGGTACCCTTTGAATGATTCTGACTTTAGGGTGATGTCCTAGGGGAAGGTGTCTAAGTCAGGCTTATGACCCTACCCTAGGTACATAACCTCATCACCCGCCGCGGCCCTCCTTCTCTCGCCGTCGTGGTAGCTCCTGGACGCCGCGGCGGATGGAGCCGGGGTCGTCCTCGTCGTCGGGCTCCGGCTCACCGGCCGCGCTCCGCCCCGTCAAACCCGAGCCGGAGGAGACGTCGCTCGGGCGCCGCACCCGCAGCGGCGCCCTCGTCATCAACGAGGGTGCCCGGTCCTCCCTGCGCGGATCCTTCCCCCTGGTCCGGCCGAAGCCGGAGCCGGGGCTGCTCCCGGTGAAGCCGGAGCACGTCGAAATGGTGATCCCGACGACGAGTCCGCCCTCAAGTGGGCGAAGGAGGACTACGTCCGGGAGCAGGTACGCCGCCAGCGTCGGATGTACGCGGAGCTCCAGACCCGGCGCCGCGGTCGCGAGGAGGGCGGCGTCATCGTCCTTGGCAGCGACGAGGAGGGCGAGGCCGGGCCGTCCAGCGCACCACCGTGCCTCGGCGACCCGGGCCAGGGCTGCAGCAGGGACGGCGCCGGCCCAAGCCAGCCGCGTGACGACGACGACAATGACGGCGGCGACTACACCCGCTTCTACAGGCTTCTTGGCATGTAGACGACGGCAACGGCGACGGCGGTGGCAGCTAGGCGTAGTTTGGCATAGTTTAGGCGTAGTTTAAGCGTAGTTTGCATGTGTTCATGTTTTTTTTTACAAAATTCAATAAAGTTTTGCCGAGTTCATGCAAAAATCGCCGAGTTTGCATATATTTTGTATGGAACGTCGCCGAACCTGAAGCAACTTGTGGGCCCACGACTGGGAGCTAGATCGTCCCAAGAGCCAATCTAGCGCCGGCTCGCCTCCGAACGACTTTTTTCCGACGCCATGAGAGGCCGAACGGTTGGAAATGCTCTTATAGGCGTCGGGTCATTGATCCTGCGCAAACGCCAGTCGTTGTTGCCGCCTCTACTTCAAGCTCTATAAAAAACAAAACAAAGGTACCGTCAACAAATTAACCAAAGCAATCCCACGTCTTGCTGCTCGAGCTGAATAATACCTAATGCTAGCGCGAGGAAGGCGAGGGTCAAGAGCAACATCTGTGTAGTCTTCATCTTAATTTGCTATTCTTTCCGTCTAGATGAATAAGTCATTTTAGATTATGCACCGTGACCATTTTAGATTATGCACCGTGACGAAGAAGGAGGAGAAACGAGAGAACTTAATGTTTATTTGCTAATTAATAGCACTGCATACAATAAACTAACCATTGTATGTCGTGTTTGTTGTCTCAAGTCATTAAAAGCATGTACATCCCACATCTTTTATTGGTTGATATGTCAAGAAACAAGAAATGAGGTAGAAGTTAATGCACTGCGCCTAAGTGTTTTGAGATTATTTGATTTTCATAAGATGACTTACACACCTAGACAGAGAAAGTAGATAGATATGTGGTGTTTGTAACCCGCAAAAAGAAATAAAAGATGTGTTTGTAAGAACTCTTGTTGATTGTTTGAACAGGTGAAATGACAAACCATATATAGTGATTCTGAAATGATAAACCTGGAATCAAATTAATGCCAATTCCAAGTTATGAACGGGTGAAATGACAAACCATTTATAGGGATCTTGAAATAATAATCCTGGAATCAAATTAATGCCAAGTTAATAGCAATTAAGATGATTAATTCTGTGAATGAATATTCGTAAGTGCATTCTGCTAGAAAACCAAAACGTCAATGTATAATGTTTCCGAATATTCCACGGGCTGGCTACATGATGACGCTGCAAGTTCGATAGTTTGGATTGATGTACTGTGTCCTCCGTTCAAGAATAGAATATAAGATGTATTGATTTCCGTACAATTCAACCATTTGAATGCTTGGCCACAATTATAAAATAAAATAACAACATCTGCAATACCTAGTAGATAAAATACGAAAGTACTTTTCGTGATGGCTCAAATGATATAAATTTCATATTGTGGATATTTATATATTTTTCTAAAAACTCAGTCAAAACATGCATTTATTTGACTTTTGAAAAAACAAATACACTTTATATAAAGAAACAAAGGGGGTATTTAGGAAACAAACACATTTCCTATTCTTGAGATAAAAGACGTATCAGCGGGCGTACAATCGATCTGAACATTTATTTTAGCACAGTAGACATGTAGGAAGAATGCTTCTTTTTTTTAGGATAACACAAACTTACAAGCTATTGTTAGACTAGTCACAATGAGTAACTTAGACTAGTAACATCACATTTAATAGGCTATATTACAACCTCCACAGTGGATAGTAACATATGTGTGTTGTCATGTTATGGTTCATTTATTAGCCTATAGACTCATATTGTCTTGATATGTGTGATGTTACAGTAATTAGGTAAGTTACCACCATCACCTTTCTCATCATTAAATATGTGCCACATAAGCAAAGTTACCTTGAAAGGTGTGATATTACTAGTGATGTTACTCCCAATGTGGCCAGCCTTACAACACAGGTGATCTCTAGTCACCAGATGGACTAGGCACTACTGGAAAATTCATGTTTGCCGAGTATCAGCATCTTTGCAGAGTGCATTTCGTTGGGTACTCGGTAAACATATCTTTACCGAGTGTCATAAAAAAACTTGGCAAAAAAACTTGATAAAACATGTGTTTTGCGGAGTGTCGTGGACAAATCACTAGGCAAATTAGGGGAACTCGGCAAAAAAATGCTTTTTCTGAGGGCAACACTCGGCAAAAGGGTGTCTTTTCTGAGTGCTAAACTCGGCAAACGGGGGTATTCAATGCGCTGCAATATTTTGCCTGTCGAGATTGCATATGACATCGAATGAAGATGATCCAAAAATCAATTTTTTTCATTTTGACGAGACAAATAATTTCCATGATGAGAAAATTTTCATTTTAGCCTGTATTAATTACACTTTTTGCCATGCCAAAATATGGTCTCAAATGACTAAGGCGCTGGTCATATTTATTGCATAGTTTATGACAATGTGCCTAAACTTGGTGCTTACATGCATCTCACCATTACAAATAATGTTTCCAAATAGATGTTCCAACTTTTTTGTATAAAAGGTAATTTTGCCATTTTCTAAGTCCAAAAAATGGATATTTGTGTGAAGCGGGTACAAAAAACAGGGTGCAAAATGGCATCACTCCAATTTTCACTGAAAGTACACCGTATTTTTTCGAAAATTACCATGTTTTGTGGAATTTCTAGATTTCTAGCTACATTTGCACATTTAAATGACTTTGTATTGATTTCTCGGAAGTAATTCAAATTTGAACTGCAAGTATGTGATAGCTTTCTCCCAAAAATTAGCAAAAATCATTTTTAGGTACACAAGTTGTCATTATATGGAAGAACCACTTAGAGTTTTGGGAGATTCACCCCCTTGCTATGAATAGTCATGCTAGCCATTTTGACCTTGTTTTGGAAAAATAAATAAATAAAAAGAACACAAGTTCAAAATATACAATTGTTTTGCATGAAGTCCCTTAATGTGTACTTTGTTGAGGAACGTAGCAGAATTTTAAAATTTTCTACGCATCACCAAGATCAATCTATGGAGTCATCTAGCAACGAGGGAGAAAGGAGTGCATCTACATACCCTTGTAGATCGCGCACGGAAGCGTTCAAGAGAACGGGATGATGGAGTCGTACTCGACGTGATTCAAATCACCGATGACCAAGTGCCGAACGGACAGCACCTCCGCGTTCAACACACGTACGGTTGGGAAGACGTCTCCTCCTACTTGATCCAGCAAGGGGGAAGGAGAGGTTGATGAAGATCCAGCAGCACGACGGCGTGGTGGTGGACGCAACGGTGATCTCGGTAGGGCTTCGCCAAGCGCAGGGAGACGGAGGAGTGTCACGGGAGGGAGAGGGAGAGGCCAGGGGCTTGGATGCGCAGCCCTCCCTCCCCCCACCATATATAGGGTGCCTAGGGGGCGCCGGCCCGAGGAGATCCAATCTCCTAGGGGGGTGGCGGCCAAGGGGGTGCCTTGCCCCCCAAGGCAAGGGTGGCGCCCCCACCCCTAGGGTTCCTAACCCTAGGCGCAGGGGGAGGCCCAAGGGGGGCGCACCAGCCCACTAGGGGCTGGTTCCCCTCCCACTTCAGCCCATGGGGCCCTCCGGGATAGGTGGCCCCACCCGGTGGACCCCCGGGACACTTCCGGTGGTCCCGATACAATACTGGTGACCCCCGAAACCTTCCCGATGGCCGAAACTAGACTTCCTATATATAAATTTTTACCTCCGGACCATTCCGGAACTCCTCATGACATCCGGGATCTCATCCGGGACTCCGAACAACTTTCGGGTTACCGTATGCTAGTATCTCTACAACCCTAGCATCACCGAACCTTAAGTGTGTAGACCCTACGGGTTCGGGAGACATGCAGACATGACCGAGAAGCCTCTCTGGTCAATAACCAACAGCGGGATCTGGATACCCATGTTGGCTCCCACATGCTCCACGATGATTTCATTGGATGAACCACGATGTCGAGGATTCAATCAATCCGTATACAATTCCCTTTGTCAATCGGTACGTTACTTGCCCGAGACTCGACCGTCGGTATCCCAATACCTTGTTCAGTCTCGTTACCGGCAAGTCACTTTACTCGTACCGTAATGCATGATCCCGTGATCAACCACTTGATCACATTGAGCTCATTATGATGATGCATTACCGAGTGGGCCCAGAGATACCTCTCCGTCATACGGAGTGACAAATCCCAGTCTCGATTCATGCCAACCCAACAGACACTTTCGAAGATACCTGTAATGTACCTTTATAGTCACCCAGTTACGTTGTGACGTTTGGCACACCCAAGGCACTCCTACGGTATCCGGGAGTTGCACAATCTCATGGTCGAAGGAAATGATACTTGACATTCAGAAAAGCTACAGCAGACGAACTACACGATCTTTGAGCTATGCTTAGGATTGGGTCTTGTCCATCACATCATTCTCCTAATGATGTGATCCCGTTATCAATGACATCTAATGTCCATAGTCAGGAAACCATGACTATCTTTTGATCAACGAGCTAGTCAACTAGAGGCTCACTAGGGACGTGTTGTGGTCTATGTATTCACACATGTATTACGATTTCCGGATAACACAATTATAGCATGAACAATAGACAATTATCATGAACAAAGAAATATAACAATAACCATTTTATTATTACCTCTAGGGCATATTTCCAACAGTCTCCCACTTGCACTAGAGTCAATAGTCTAGTTACATTGTGATGAATCGAACACCCATGCAGTTCTGGTGTTGATCATGTTTTGCTCTAGGGAGAGGTTTAGTCAACAGATCTGCCACATTCAGGTTCGTATGTACTTTACAAATCTCTATGTCTCCATTCTGAACACTTTCACGGATGGAGTTGAAGCGACGCTTGATATGTCTGGTCTTCCTGTGAAACCTGGGCTCCTTGGCAAGGGCAATAGCTCCAGTGTTGTCACAGAAGAGAGTCATCGGGCCCGACGCATTGGGTATGACTCCTAGGTCGGTAATGAACTCCTTCACCCAGACTGCTTCTTGTGCTGCCTCCGAGGCTGCCATGTACTCCGCTTCACATGAAGATCCCGCCACAACGCTTTGCTTGCAACTGCACCAGCTTACTGCCCCACCATTCAAAATATACACGTATCCGGTTTGTGACTTAGAGTCATCCAGATCTGTGTCGAAGCTAGCATCGACGTAACCCTTTACGACGAGCTCTTCGTCACCTCCATAAACGAGAAACATTTCCTTAGTCCTTTTCAGGTACTTCAGGATATTCTTGACCGCTGTCCAGTGTTCCATGCCGGGATTACTTTGGTACCTTCCTACCAAACTTACAGCAAGGTTTACATCAGGTCTTGTACACAGCATATCATACATGATAGACCCTATGGCCGAGGCATAGGGGACGACACTCATCTTTTCTCTATCTTCAGCCGTGGTCGGGCATTGAGCCGTGCTCAATCTCGTATCTTGCAATACAGGCAAGAACCCCTTCTTTAACTGATCCATTTTGACCTTCTTCAATATCTTGTCAAGGTACGTACTCTGTGAAAGACCAATGAGGCGTCTCGATCTATCTCTATAGATCTTGATGCCTAATATATAAGCAGCTTCTCCAAGGTCCTTCATTGAAAAACACTTGTTCAAGTAGGCCTTTATGCTTTCCAAGAATTCTATATCATTTCCCATCAACAGTATGTCATCCACATACAATATGAGAAATGCTACAGAGCTCCCACTCACTTTCTTGTAAATGCAGGCTTCTCCATAAGTCTGCATAAACCCAAACGCTTTGATCATCTCATCAAAACGAATGTTCCAACTCCGAGATGCTTGCACCAGCCCATAAATCGAGCATTGGAGCTTGCACACCTTGTCAGCATTCTTAGGATCAACAAAACCTTCCGGCTGCATCATATACAATTCTTCCTTAAGGAAACCATTAAGGAATGCCGTTTTGACGTCCATTTGCCATATCTCATAAGCATAGAATGCGGCAATTTCTAACATGATTCGGACGGACTTCAGCTTCGCTATGGGTGAGAAAGTCTCATCGTAGTCAACCCCTTGAACTTGTCGATAGCCCTTAGCAACAAGCCGAGCTTTATAGATGGTCACATTACCATCCGCGTCTGTCTTCTTCTTAAAGATCCATTTATTTTCTATGGCTCGCCGATCATCGGGCAAGTCAGTCAAAGTCCATACTTCGTTTTCATACATGGATCCTATCTCGGATTTCATGGCTTCCAGCCATTTGTCGGAATCCGGGCCCGCCATCGCTTCTTCATAGTTCGAAGGTTCACCGTTGTCTAACAACATGATTTCCAAGACAGGGTTGCCGTACCACTCTGGTGCGAAATGTGTCCTCGTGGACCTACGAAGTTCAGTAGTAACTTGATCTGAAGTTTCATGATCATCATCATTAACTTCCTCTCTAGTCGGTGCAGGCACCTCAGAAACATTTTCTCGAGCTGCGCCACTTACCGGTTCAAGAGGTAATACTTCATCAAGTTCTACTTTCCTCCCACTTATTTCTTTCGAGAGAAACTCTTTCTCTAGAAAGGACCCATTCTTGGCAACAAAGATCTTGCCTTCGGATCTGAGGTAGAAGGTATACCCAATAGTTTCTTTAGGGTATCCTATGAAGACGCATTTTTCCGATCTGGGTTCGAGCTTTTCAGGTTGAAGTTTCTTGACATAAGCATCGCATCCCCAAACTTTTAGAAATGACAGCTTAGGTTTCTTCCCAAACCATAATTCATACGGTGTCGTCTCAACGGATTTCGACGAAGCCCTATTTAAAGTGAATGCGGCAGTCTCTAAAGCATAGCCCCAAAATGACAGCGGTAAATCGGTAAGAGACATCATAGATCGCACCATATCTAATAGAGTGCGATTACGACGTTCGGACACACCATTACGCTGAGGTGTTCCAGACGGCGTGAGTTGTGAAACTATTCCACATTTTCTTAAGTGTGTGCCAAATTCGTGACTCAAGTATTCTCCCCCACGATCTGATCGCAAGAACTTGATTTTCCTGTCACGTTGATTCTCAACCTCACTCTAAAATTCCTTGAACTTTTCAAAGGTCTCAGACTTGTGTTTCATTAAGTAGACATACCCATATCTACTCAAGTAATCAGTGAGGGTGAGAACATAACGATAGCCACCGCGAGCCTCAACACTCATTGGACCGCACACATCAGTATGTATGATTTCCAATAAGTTGGTTTCTCGTTCCATTGTTCCTGAGAACGGAGTCTTGGTCATTTTACCCATGAGGCATGGTTCGCACGTGTCAAATGATTCATAATCAAGAGACTCTAAAAGTCCATCTGCATAGAGCTTCTTCATGCGTTTGACACCTATGTGACCAAGGCGGCAGTGCCACAAGTATGTGGGACTATCATTATCAACCTTACATCTTTTGGTATTCACACTATGAATATGTGTAGAATTGCGCTCGAGATTCATTAAGAATAAACCATTCACCATTGGAGCATGACCATAAAACATATCTCTCATATAAATAGAACAACCATTATTCTCGGATTTAAATGAGTAGCCATCTCAAATTAAACGAGATCCTGATACAATGTTCATGCTCAAAGCTGGCACCAAATAACAATTATTGAGGTTTAAAACTAATCTCATAGGTAAATGTAGAGGTAGCGTGCCGACGGCGATCACATTGACCTTGGAACCATTCCCGACACACATCGTCACCTCATCCTTCGCGAGTCTCCGCTTATTCCGCAGCTCCTGCTTTGAGTTACAAATGTGAGCAACCGCACCGGTATCAAATACCCATGAGATACTACGAGTACTAGTAAGGTACACATCAATTACATGTATATCACATATACCTTCCGTGGTGCCGGCCTTCTTGTCCGCTAAGTATTTGGGGCAGTTCCGCTTCCAGTGACCACTTCCCTTGCAATAAAAACACTCAGTTTCGGGCTTGGGTCCATTCTTTGGCTTCTTCCCGGTAGCTTGCTTACCGGGCGCGGCAACTGCCTTGCCGTCCTTCTTGAAGTTCTTTTTACCCTTGCCTTTCTCGAACTTAGTGGTTTTATTCACCATCAACACTTGATGTTCCTTTTTGACTTCCACCTCTGCTGATTTCAGCATCGAATATACCTCAGGAATGGTCTTTTCCATCCCTTGCATATTGAAGTTCATCACAAAGCTCTTGTAGCTCGGTGGAAGCGACTGAAGGATTCTGTCAATGACCGCGTCCTCTGGGAGATTAACTCCCAGCTGAGTCAAGCGGTTATGCAACCCAGACATTTTGAGTATGTGCTCACTGACAGAACTATTTTCCTCCATCTTACAGCTGAAGAACTTGTCGGAGACTTCATATCTCTCGACCCGGGCATGAGCTTGAAAAACCATTTTCAGCTCTTCGAACATCTCATATGCTCCGTGTCTCTCAAAACGCTTTTGGAGCCCCGGTTCTAAGTTGTAAAGCATGCCGCACTGAACGAGGGAGTAATCATCAGCACGTGACTGCCAAGTGTTCATAACGTCTTGGTTCTGTGGGACGGGTGAGTCACCTAGCGGTGCTTCTAGGACATAATCTTTCTTGGCAGCTATGAGGATGATCCTCAGGTTCCGGACCCAGTCCGTATAGTTGCTGCCATCGTCTTTCAGTTTGGTTTTCTCTAGGAACGCGTTGAAGTTGAGGACAACGTGGGCCATTTGATCTACAAGACATATTGTAAAGATTTTAGACTAAGTTCATGATAATTAAGTTCATCTAATCAAATTATTCAATGAACTCCCACTCAGATAGACATCCCTCCAGTCATCTAAGTATAACATGATCCGAGTTAACTAGGTCATGTCCGATCATCACGTGAGACGGACTAGTCAACATCGGTGAACATCTTCATGTTGATCGTATCTTCTATACGACTCATGCTCAACCTTTCGGTCTTCTGTGTCCCGAGGCCATGTCTGTACATGCTAGGCTCGTCAAGTCAACCTAAGTGTATTGCGTGTGTAAATTTGTCTTACACCCGTTGTATTCGAACGTTAGAATCTATCACACGCGATCATCACGTGGTGCTTCGACACAATGAACCTTCGCAACGGTGCACAGTTAGGGGGAACACTCTCTTGAAATTATTTCGAGGGATCATCTTATTTAAGCTACCGTTGTTCTAAGCAAATAAGATGTAAAACATGATAAACATCACATGTAATCAAATAGTGACATGATATGGCCAATATCATTCGCTCCTTTTGATCTCCATCTTCGGGGCTCCATGATCATCGTTGTCACCGGCATGACACCATGATCTCCATCATCGTGTCTTCTTGAAGTTGTCACGCCATCTATTACTTCTACTACTATGGCTAACGCTTTAGCAATAAAGTAAAGTAATTACATGACGTTTATGTTGACACGCAGGTCATAAATAAATAAAGACAACTCCTATGGCTCCTGCCGGTTGTCATACTCATCGACATGCAAGTCGTGATTCCTATTACAAGAACATGATCATCTCATACATCACATATATCATTCATCACATCCTTTGGCAATATCACATCACAAAACACTTGCTGCAAAAACAAGTTAGACGTCCTCTAATTATTGTTGCATGTTTTTACGTGGCTGCTATAGGATTCTAGCAAGAACGTTTCTTACCTACGCCAAAACCACAATGTGAATTGCCAATTTCTATTTACCCTTCATAAGGACCCTGTTCATCGAATCCGATCCGATTAAAGTGGGAGAGACAGACACCCGCCAGCCACCTTATGCAACTAGTGCATGTCAGTCGGTGGAACCGGTCTCACGTAAGCGTACGTGTAAGGTTGGTCCGGGCCGCTTCATCCCACAATACCGCTGAATCAAGATAAGACTAGTAACGGGAAGATAATTGACAATATCGACGCCCACAACTACTTTGTGTTCTACTCGTGCATAGTAATTACGCATAGACCTAGCTCTGATACCACTGTTGGGGAACGTAGCAGAATTTTAAAATTTTCTATGCATCACCAAGATCAATCTATGGAGTCATCTAGCAACGAGGGAGAAAGGAGTGCATCTACATATCCTTGTAGATCGCGCGCGGAAGCGTTCAAGAGAAGGGGGATGATGGAGTCGTACTCGACGTGATTCAAATCACCGATGACCAAGTGCCGAACGGACAGCACCTCCGCGTTCAACACACGTACGGTTGGGAAGACGTCTCCTCCTACTTGATCCAGCAAGGGGGAAGGAGAGGTTGATGAAGATCCAGCAGCACGACGGCATGGTGATGGAAGCAACGGTGATCTCGGCAGGGCTTCGCCAAGCGCAGGGAGACGGAGGAGTGTCACGGGAGGGAGAGGGAGAGGGCAGGGGCTTGGGTGCGCAGCCCTCCCTCCCCCCACTATATATAGGGTGCCTAGGGGGGCGCCGGCCCTAGGAGACCCAATCTCCTAGGGGGGTGGCGGCCAAGGGGGTGCCTTGTCCCCCAAGGCAAGGGTGGCGCCCCCACCCCTAGGGTTCCTAACCCTAGGCGCAGGGGGAGGCCCAAGGGGGGCGCACCAGCCCACTAGGGGCTGGTTCCCCTCCCACTTCAGCCCATGGGGCCCTCCGGGATAGGTGGCCCCACCCGGTGGACCCTCGGGACTCTTCTGGTGGTCCCGGTACAATACCGGTGACCCCCGAAACCTTCCCGATGGGCGAAACTGGACTTCCTATATATAAATCTTTACCTCCGGACCATTCCGGAACTCCTCATGACGTCCGGGATCTCATCCGGGACTCCGAACAACTTTCGGGTTACCGTATGCTAATATCTCTACAACCCTAGCGTCACCGAACCTTAAGTGTGTAGACCCTACGGGTTCGGGAGACATGCAGGCATGACCGAGAAGCCTCTCCGGTCAATAACCAACAGCGGGATCTAGATACCCATGTTGGCTCCCACATGATCCACGATGATCTCATTGGATGAACCACGATGTTGAGGATTCAATAAATCCGTATACAATTCCCTTTGTCAATCGGTACGTTACTTGCCCGAGACTCGATCGTCGGTATCCCAATACCTTGTTCAGTCTCGTTACCGGCAAGTCACTTTACTCGTACCGTAATGCATGATCCCGTGATCAACCACTTGATCACATTGAGCTCATTATGATGATGCATTACCGAGTGGGCCCAGAGATATCTCTCCGTCATACGGAGTGACAAATCCCAGTCTCGATTCGTGCCAACCCAACAGACACTTTCGGAGATACCTGTAATGTACCTTTATAGTCACCCAGTTACGTTGTGACATTTGGCACACCCAAGGCACTCCTACGGTATCCGGGATTTGCACAATCTCATGGTCTAATGAAATGATACTTGACATTCAGAAAAGCTACAGCAGACGAACTACACGATCTTTGAGCTATGCTTAGGATTGGGTCTTGTCCATCACATCATTCTCCTAATGATGTGATCCCATTATCAATGACATCTAATGTCCATAGTCAAGAAACCATGACTATCTTTTGGTCAACGAGCTAGTCAACTAGAGGCTCACTAGGGACGTGTTGTGGTCTATGTATTCACACATGTATTACGATTTCCGGATAACACAATTATAGCATGAACAATTGACAATTATCATGAACAAAGAAATATAACTATAACCATTTTATTATTGCCTCTAGGGCATATTTCCAACATACTTGTGGCGAGCAAAAATACCAAACTTGCAATATGACAATTTGGAAAGATAATCCTTAACAAAATGTATGAATATTCATGACTTTGAAGTCAAATGACCAAGGTGATGGCCATATTCATAACATAGATTATTATAATGTGCTAAAATTAGACACATAGGTGCATATTGCCATTACAAACAATGTTCCAAAATAGAGTTTAGAAACAATGTTCACATAGGTATATATTACTCAAACATGACCATTTAGGCCAAGTTTTATTTTACAAGATCACGACAAGCTGTGAGGCGAGGTAATCCAGCTAAGACTTGGCAACTACCTTATCAACTTGATCTCTAAACCACTGAAACCAAAGTTTAAAATCCTTACATATGTTTCTATGGGTGAGCAGGGGGTGTGAGCTTTGCTTTGGAAAACATCAACGTTTCTTGAGTTCCATATCTTCCACACAATCATGAGGAGCACTTCAGTCCAGACACAAGAGTCCAACCCGATACGTGATGGGGTGAGCTAGAGATCTTGGTATCTTGGTGGTGTGGTTAGGCCGATATGGAGTCAATTCCGAGAGGCTACCATACAAGTGATGAAGAGGTGAAGATATCCTCTTAAGAGCACAAGTATCACGGGCATAGAGCATCACGAGCAATCATCTTGTGTGTAGATTGGGCCGAGTGTTGAGCCTTCCTCTGAACAATAGCCAAGAAAATGTTTTTAATTTATGTGGGGATCTTGAATGCTGGATTAGAGGCATGATCGTCTCTTCATCGTCATGCATGACGATGTCATAGGCTAACTTTGAGGAGAAGTTGGATCTATGGACAAGGTGGCGCTCCTCCGAACCGCCAGAGAGATGGAAATCCTGCAACATCAAAGAAAGAGCAGCAAAGGCAGGTGTCATGAGCCAATTCACTAGGTAAGTGGCCCATACCGCATGACATGTGAGACTAGAATGTCATTTTTGATAGAGTGTGAGTAGAGGCTTGGGAAGGTGATAGCTAGAGGTGTGATGTGAAGCAAGATATCATGTCAAAAAAGGGGGTTTTGTCCACTATTAGTGATCACAAAGGTTGTGGAGAGTATAATCAGGAAGTTATTTCAGAATGCAATAAGTAAATATAAATGCAATGAAAAACATTAAAATGTCATTTTTGCATTAAGAAATAGCTTCGCAAAAAATATGTAGAGTATAATCCGAGTGTCATTTATTGGGTACTCGGCTTACATTTTCTATAACCTAGTGTTGTGCAGATACACTCAGCTTATAGGAAACACCGTCACCGTGCCGTTAACCACCTCCGTGATGGCCACGTGGCACGAACCTTTACCGGGGTGTGTATGTAAGTTGTGCTCTTTTTGTGGTATATGTCGAGCATTTCCTATAAGTTAGGCATATTTTTGTCACGCTCGGCTTACGTCCTTACAGGGGGGTAAAATTTGTTCCCATGTTTTTTCCTTTTGATACTCGACATAACTGTTCAAGATATCTTCCGATATGCCGATAAATCGGCCGATTTATAGCTTACCGTTGTTAGATCGATAAGATAAATCGGCTGATAAATCAGCGGATATGGCGATAAATTGGCCGATATGCCGATAAACTGGCCGATTTACCCCTTATCATGTGTCGACCGATAAGTTTCCGATAAGCGATATCCCCAACATTGCCGACATATAAGCCTATAAGCCGAGTATACGTAAATTCACGCCTAGCTACATCCATATACCTGGCAACTTTTGATTTTCCTGTAGTGGTGGTGTCCAAACCACACTGTGCGACCGTCGGAGAGTGTTGAACGCGTGGACGAGTTTGACAAGGTGCATGTACCGGTGGCATGCGCCATGACCCCACCTTTCACATAGCAATATATAGCTCATTACACTATACTAGCAAACATGCTCATGCGTTGTAACGGGAGAATTTTTTTACCCCCCATACACACACTTGACGACATTGAAATATCCCTTGAAATTTTTCATGATGCTACACAACAAGAAACATGATAAGTGGTGTTGTGCAGAAACATAAAGGTGGGATGATTTTTTAAGTGTATTCGAGATGTTTACAATTCATTATTCAACAGAAATATGTACCTAGTTGCCGGTATGTGTTTACGATTTTGTTGTCATTCCTCCTGAATGATGCCCAACAAATATTACATTAGGATGAAAATAGAAAAGTACTCACTCCGTTCCATAATATAAGACTGTTAGCTTGCAAAAACGTCTTATATGATGGGAGGAAGGGAGTACATTTTAGTATTCAATGATAGCATGTGCACAATAGCATTTTTTGTCTTATTGATATATGAGTTTGCAACTATAATCCAAGTCAAGACTTAATTTGGTTGCAAACATATTAGATAGCTCCATATTAAACAATCAATCTGTAAGGACATGCATACCAAATGTTCAAGGTTGCATATAATATCAATATTCTTACAATTTATGATCACTATTTCAAACAATATGGAAATCCACGTTAAGCCACGTGTTTACATAAAAGCTTGCATCAATAATTTAATGTACATCATCGGACATGGGATGGTTATTTCTGCACTGTGTGAAATAGAGGGGATGATTATTACCTATTAACCTTGAGCATATGGTACCGGTAGGAATAAACATCCTTGTGGTGCCAATAATAGCTTTTGTGAGAGCATCAAACTATAATATCTACTCAATTTAAATGAGATGGGAAACATATAAAGTATACATTTCCAAAATACCTCATATAAATAAGGTTGCACCCTAAACATAATTTTAAAATTAATTAACATGCAAGATAGTAGCATATTTGAAATCTACACATTTTTCTGAGGGGTTTTCATATACAACAAGTTAGAAAATTAGGGTTTGAAAGATATGAATACTTTGAAAAGCATTTCAATCTGCCTAAAACAGAAAAGAGAAAATTCAGAGAGAAGTGGGAGAAAGAGGGAGAAGCACGGACCGAAAAGAAAAGAGATCTCTAGCCAGTGGGTTGCATGTGTGCTTAGATGTGTTAGGGGATCCGTCCATATTAACCAAAGGCGGCGGCCGATGCAGCGACTTATAAAAAACGAATCATTTTTTTACTTATCGGTTGCATGAGGATAATTATTGACAACTCCGAGGGCAATCTGATGACCGACGGGCAGAAACACTAATCCCTTTATTAGTAGGTATATAGATCATATAATTGGTGAGGCCAATATGAAATAAGGTTCTCCCCGTCTAGCCCCCATTCCGGTGGTGCTTCTAGCGTCATGGGAGAGCGTATGTGAGGGAGTCCTGGATTAGGGGACAGCCGGACTATATCCCTTGGCCGGACTGTTGGACTATGAAGATACAAGATTAAAGACTTCGTCCCGTGTCCGAATGGGACTCTACTTGTTGTGGAAGGCAAGCTAGGCAATACGGATATGTATATCTCCTCCCTTGTAACCGACCTTGTGTAACCCTAGCCCCCTCCGGTGTCTATATAAACCGGAGGGTCTAGTCCGTAGGACAACAGACAATCATACCATAGGCTAGCTTCTAGGGCTTAGCCTCTACGATCTCGTGGTAGATCAACTCTTGTAATACTCATATCATCAAGAACAATCAAGCAGGACGTAGGGTATTACCTCCATCAAGAGGGCCCGAACCTTCCGCCTTAGACGCACAGTTCGGGACCCCCTACCCGAGATCCGCCGGTTTTGGCACCGACATTGGTGCTTTCATTGAGAGTTCCCCTGTGCCGTCACCGTAAGGCTCGATGTCCCCTTTGATCATCGGTAACAATGCGGTCCAGGGTGAGATTTTCCTCCCCGGACAGATCTTCATATTCGGCGGCTTCACACTGCGGGCCAATTCGCTTGGCCATCTAGAGCAGATCGAGAGCTATGCCCCTGGCCGTCAGCTCAGATTTGGAAACTTGAACTACACGTCCAACATCCGTGAAGACTTGATCTTCGACGGATTCAAGCCCATGTCACACGCGCCGCAGAGTCGCGGCAAGCATGACATAACTCTACTGTCGAACAATGTTCGGGAGATCACATCTGCAACTACTCTGGCCATCAAGCCGGAGCAAGTCGGGCCATCTGAGAGCGGAGGGATAGACCCCGCCATGGAGGCCGCACTCTCAGTGGTGATAGAGCCAGATACTGACTTCACCCCTTACGAGAGCCGCGTCGCTGAACCACTGGATTCTTCTCCAGCCACGGGCTCCGAGCCGCCTGCATCCGCACCCATCGAATCCGATTGGGTGCCGATCATGGAGTTCACCTCCGCGGATATCTTTCAGCACTCACCTTTCGACGATGTGCTAAATTCATTAAGGTCTCTCTCCCTGTCAGGAGAACCTTGGCCGAACTATGTCCGGCTAGAATGGGATGCGGACGACGAAGAAATTCGCTGCCCACCCACCACCCACTTAGTAGCCACAGTCGACGACTTAACCGACATGCTAGACTTTGACTCCGAAGACTTCGACGGCATGGACGACAATGCAGGAGACGAATAGGAACCACCGCCCATAGGGCGCTGGACCGCCACCTCAGCATATGATATATACATGGTGGACACCCCCAAAGAAGGCAATGGCGATGAGACAGCGGAGGATGACCCCTCCAAGAAGCAACCCAAGCGTCGACGTCAGCAGCGCCGCTCTAAGTCCCGCCACAGCAAAAATAGTGATACTGGCACAGGAGATAATAACACTCCTGATAGTGCCGAAGACAACAACAATCCCCTCTAGCACGATGTAGAGCCGGAGGACGAACAAGCTAGCCCTCCAGAGCGGGCAGCAGATGGAGAACCGGAGGAGGACAATTACATGCCTCTCTCCGAAGACGAGGCGAGCCTCGGTGACGAAGAATTTATCATGCCCGAGGACCCCGTCGAGCAAGAGCGCTTCAAGCGCCGGCTTATGGCCACGGCAAATAGCCTGAAGAAAAAGCAGCAACAGCTTCAAGCTGATCAAGACTTGCTAGCAGACAGGTGGACTGAAGTCCTTGCGGCCGAGGAGTATGAACTCGAGCGCCCCTCCAAGAGTTACCCAAAATGCAGGTTGCTACCTCACCTCGAGGAGGAAGCATTGAAACCTCATTCACCAGTGTATGATGCGGCTGACCGGCCACCGCGTGGCCGAGCCAGAGAGGCGTTTCAGCCTGAAGTTCAGCTTGCACCCCGCCGCCACTCAATCAAAAATACTAAGGCCCGGGACAACACAAGGGACCTGCGAGACGTATTGGATAGTAGGGAAAAAATCGCAAGGTCAATATACGGGTCACGGACACGCGCGCCAACACGGGACGATGACCGTCGCGTCGGATACACCAAGAGTAAATCCGGCCGGGCCGAATACAGCAGACAAGATTCATATGAACTGCATCGGGATATAGCTTGGCACAGAGGCGCCGCACACCCCCTATGCTTCACTGATGAAGTTATGAATCACGAATTCCCGGAGGGTTTCAAACCCGTAAATATCGAATCATACGATGGCACAACAGATCCCGCTGCATGGACTGAGGATTTCCTCCTTCACATCCACATGGCTCGCGGTGATGATCTACATGCCATCAAGTACCTCCCACTAAAACTCAAAGGGCCAGCTCGGCATTGGCTGAACAGCTTGCGAGCAGAGTCCGTCAGCAGTTGGGAGGATCTGGAAGACGCATTTCTTGACAACTTCCAGGGCACTTATGTGCAGCCACCGGATGCTGATCACTTGAGCCACATAACCCAGCAGCCAGGGGAATCGGCCAGACAATTCTGGACACGGTTCCTGACAAAGAAAAACCAAATTGTAGACTATCCGGACGCAGAGCCCCTAGCGGCATTCAAGCATAACATCTGCGACAAGTGGCTCGCCCGCCACCTCGGCCAGGAGAAGCCGAAATCTATGGCAGCCCTCACAACACTCATGAACCGCTTTTGCACAGGCGAGGATAGCTGGCTGGCTCGCAGCAACAACACATCGAGGAATCCGTCCACCTCGGATACCAAAGATGTTAAAGGTAGGCAACGTTGTAACAGACCAAAGCGCCGCAATAATGGCGATAACACAGAAGATACGGCAGTCAACGCCGGATTCAGAGGCTCTAGATCCGGTCAGCGGAAAAAGCCATTTAAAAGAAATACTCCGGCTCCGTCCAGTTTGGATCGCATACTGGATCGCTCGTGTCAAATCCACGGCACCCCCGACAAGCCAGCCAATCACACCAACAGAGAATGATGGGTGTTCAAGCAGGCCGGCAAGTTAAATGCCAAAAACAAGGACAAGGGGCTGCATAGCGATGACGAGGAGGAGCCCCGGCCGCCAAACACAGGAGGACAGAAGGGGTTTCCCCCACAAGTGAAGACGATGAACATGATATACGCAACCCACATTCCCAAGAGGGAGCAGAAGCGTGCACTAAGGGACGTCTATGTGATGGAGCCCATCGCCCCAAAATTCAACCCATGGTCCGCTTGCCTGATCACCTTCGATCGCAGGGATCACCCCACTGGCATCTGTCATGGCGGATCCGCCGCACTGGTCCTAGACCCCATCATTGATGGATTTCACCTCACTCGAGTCCTTATGGACGGCGGCAGCAGCCTGAACCTGCTCTATCAGGATACAGTGTGAAAAATGGGTATCGATCCCTCGAGGATCAAACCCAGCAAAACCACCTTTAAAGGCGTCATCCCAGGTGTAGAGGCCCATTGCACAGGCTCAATCACACTGGAAGTGGTCTTCGGATCACCGAACAACTTTCGCGAAGAGTTAATCTTCGATATCGTCCCGTTTCGCAGTGGCTATCATGCACTGCTCGGACGGACAGCTTTTGCAAAATTTAATGCAGTGCCGCATTACGCATACCTCAAGCTCAAGATGCCAGGCCAGGGGGTCATAACAGTAAATGGAAACACAGAACGCTCGCTCCGCACGGAAGAGCACACTGCGGCCCTTGCAGCAGAAGCACAAAGCAGCCTTCTAAGGCAGACCACTCATTCGGCGTCACAGCCCCCGGACACTTCAAGCGAGTCGGGAACAAGCTGCAACAAGATCTCCTGGCACGATTAGAGCTCGCCTAGCAATTCAGCCCCCGTCCCAGTCCCAGTCAAGTGACGAAATCCGTGCCGCGCATACATAACTACGCACTGAAAATACCATGGACATAGGCGGGGGCATGATCAGGACACGCCCCGCAATGTGGCTTAACCGCCCTAGGGGTTGTATACCTTTATCATTCCTTTTCTCTTTCAGGGTCTAACTCTCTGGAAGCCCTTTCCGGAAGTACGATTGCCGGACAGATTCCGGAAGCAACAACCAAGACGGCAAGAAGCTAAGATGAACACGGGAACCCCCAGGTGGTCTCTAATAATAATTGATATACCCATTTTTTACTATCTATGCGCAGCTTGCCCTCGGATAGGACATTTCAAATTGTCCTACTTTCTGCTTATTGCACTACTTGTACCAGTACGCTTCGACGTATTATTTAAATAACAATGCATATCATTAATCTATCATTGCATTATTTAAGTTTTGTTTCTCTTTCTCTTATATGTCCATCCGCACCCGCACATTCGGGTACGGTTAGTTCGCCAGGGGCTCTCGTTTACCCCATAATACGGTGCAAGAAGTCCAAGCACTTTCGACAGTGCGGCACCCCGAACTTATAGCATTATATGCATCAGCTCCGAATCATGTCTTTGGTCAAATGTTGGGTTCGCCCGGCTCCCATGCTTTGGTACCTTACGTTCTGCTATATCGGCTAACACTACTAGGGAAAACCTTATACACAGAATATTACCAGCAGCACTCTTCAAAATACAACGCTACTGCTATTTAGCAACAACGCGTGCCGGAAAAATGCGCTGCTGAAAGAAAAATAGCAGTAGCGCGTCATCTCTAAACCGTGCTACTGCTCTAATTGCCATGACCTCGCCGTCCAGCTAGTTATAGCAGTAGCGCCTTACACCGTATCGCGCTACCGCTATTCTCCTTACCTGTAGCGCTTTTTCATACCCACGCTACTACTAACCCTACCTTATCACCACGCGGCCGACCCTCTCTCTCACTCACTCTCCTTCTCAGTCACTCTCACCCGCGCCGATAACCATTGTCGTTCGTCGCCGCCATTGCACGTCCGCCACCGAGGTACTCCCTCCTTCCATCCCTCCTCCTCCCACCGCGCCCTCCACCCTCCTCCTCCCACCGCGCCCTCCTCCCTCCGCCTGCGGCCGCCCCCTCCTCCCTCCTCCGCCGGCAGCCCTTCTCCCACCGCCCCTCCCTCCTCCTCCGGCCGGCCCCTCCCCCTCCTCCTCCAGCCGCCCCTCCCCCTCCTTTCTCCTCCCTCCCTCCCTTGTCTCTGTTTTTTGCAAATCCTAGGTAACTAGTTTATTTAGCAAGTGATTAATATAACTAGCTTATTTATATTAAGTGCTTAATGGACCTAGTTTATTTAGTAAGTGCTTAATAGAACTAGTTTATTTAGTAAATAGTTAATAAAAACTAGTTTAATTAGTGTTAGGATTATATATAAGATATTTTTGAATATTTTTTTTCATATTTTGAACCATTGAAATGCAATGACCATCGATAAGTGGCCTATGTTTTGCCGGAGTGTTGATTAATTTCTGTTCCGGCAAATTTCAGGCGCTCGATGTGTCCTTTTTTAGCAAAGGTCATGCCGGATTTTTAGGGTTTTGCTATCGAGTTATAATCTCTGAATTTTGAACACAGGAGATGTCTGATGATGATGGGATCCCGGAGTGCGGGTACTGCTATGATGATTGGGGTGTGTGCGACAGGTTTCCTCACCTGCAAAATGATAGGTTTTTCACCGTGAAGCTGGAAGAGACCTTCGATGTTTGTACGGTATGCAACGACAAGCATTTCATCGTAATTAATATCATCACTTGTGCTTCTTTTGTTCAACCTGTAATTTATGGATTTTTTTCAATTCGATTAGTACATCCCGTGCCATGCTAGACCGTATGTATTGGAGAAGCTTGGTTTTGGTTTAGATGACTTTGAGAATGTGGAGACGAGGAGGGCTCACTTAAGAACTAAACATGGTTACGAGTTTCTGGTTAAGTTCTGTAATGCGGTCGATCGCTTCCATTTCGGTTGCTCTAATTGGGAAGCTCTCTGCAAGGCATATGGATTTGAGGAGGGAATGCGAATAAGATTTGATATTCGTCCCAAAGATTATGATGATGATGATAATATCGACATCTGGGTGGATGTGGATATGCCTCCAGTTTTGCCTAGATGTGAGTTTGTCAAACTAATTTGTTAAGTTCAGTAATTTATGTTGTTAATTTAAAAATATTTGGTGTTCGTCCATACTAAACGTATTTATTTATAATTTTCAGCTTATTTCTTATCTTCAAGAAATACTCGGAAGGTAGTAGACAACACATACTACAGCTATGACTCCAAGCTTAATTGTGAGGAGAAAGGTTATCTTGTCTCATTCATAGAAGATGTTGAGGCCTTCAAAACCAGTCACTCTATCAGCCAAAATTATACTAGATACGTGCCACTAGTCCATACATTGCTTGATGATAACTTCATTGCTAAAAACTTGGTAAGATTTTGTTAATGATGGTAACTTCATTGCATACATTATTCTTAAGTAAACCATTGCTAACTATATATGTTGTTATTTCGTTTTTGAACATAGGCTCCCGAAGCAGGTTGTGCCTGACATGCTATTTACCGAAGGTGATTTGCATATGGTTAGCTTACGACCAACTCCTTCGGAGGCTTACCATACTGCATACTCGATTTGTTCAAACGATGGAAGGCTCAAAATCAAAGAATGGAGCAAAGTGATGAATGCGCACACACAAATAATTGGAGACAAAATGAATGTGCGCAAGCCACAAGTTGGAGATAGGTTTATGTCCATTCTTCATTATGGTGAAGGACCGGTTTATCTTTTTTAGAGTATTTTAGCTAGGAAAGAGGAGTAGGTCCTAAGTATTAAGAACAATTAGTTAGTGTTGATTATATATGACTACAATGTCTTAGACTTGATGGTGATGCTGAGTAGGAGTAGTGACTATGAGTACTATGATGATGAGGAGGACGAGTTGTTATTATAACTAGTGACGAAGTTGTTATATGATGTCCCATCATGGACGAAAATGATGATTATGAGGAGTTATATGACAATGATATATTATGATGATAAGTTGTTAATGATATTATGATGATGATGATGAGAAGTTATTATGTCATTGGGTGAAAGAACCGCCGATTAGTTTCAAATGGATGGATCCAAAGTGACCATTGGTTACTTTGGATCCATGCACTTGAAACTAATACAAGGTTCTTTCACCTACTGATTTAATAACTCATTACGATGTAAAAACAATCTCTAAATTGCTAATGTATGAAAAATTGTATACAGGTATATGAATACGACCTAAAATTCAAAATAAATGGAATAGGGAATAATAGTAGTAGCGGTTGTTTTCGAAAGCGCTACTAATAATTAGCAGTAGCGATTGACTTGGAAAGCGCTACTACTAAGTAGATATAGCAGTAGCGAGTGCCAGTAGGCGCTACTGCTAAGCATTAGCTGTAGCGCCTTATCAGTAGCGCGCTTACCCGTGCTACTAATAGGCCAAAAACCAGCGCTACTGCTAGGCTTTTCCCTAGTAGTGTAACGTAGCGGTGGGAGAACTACTGCGATTGTGTCCCGGTTCTTCCGGACGAGCACCTCAGTAGAGAAAGCCGAAAACTGACTGTCATGATAAGGCGAGAGACTGGTCGCTGTTCGAGAGGTCTCAAGTCCTTAAAGACTTTTTCCGCTTCGGGCGAGGAGTCGGACTTGTCCGTCTTACGCGTGTATAGCGCCCCAAATTTGGCCCTCCGAATACCAGGGGCTTCGCCAAAATTTAAAATTATAGACTTCTATGGCTAAGTGAGAGTGATAAAGCATTATAGTCTGATTGCCTGGTTCATTGCACTGAACACCTCCCTTGAAGGACCCAAAATTGGGGTAAAGAGTGCTCCATTTTATCTCGAACACCCCAGTACTAGTTACATGGGGGCAGAACCCAACGACTGCCCAACTCTCAGATTTTATAAACGGCCGCACAGAAGGTAATATTTTAAATTAAGAAAGTGTTGCATGGCGCAAATGAACTCGTTTCATATTACAGGATCACATGGGCATGTTCATTCAAAAGTTACATCCTTGGCACACTCATCCGCCACTAGGCGGGAACCCTTCAGGACACTCTCATAATAATTCTTGGGGCAGCAATGCTCCTTGCCCTCCGGCGGCCCCTCCTTCACCAGCTTCATGGCGTCCAGCTTCGCCCAGTGCACCTTCGCCCGGGCAAAAGCCCTGCGTGCACCCTCGATGCAGACGGACCGCTTTATGACTTCAAGTCGTGGGCAGGTTTCCACAAGCTGCCTCACCAGACCGAAGTAGCTGCCATACAGGGGCTCGCCAGGCCACATCCGGACTATAAGGCCCCTCATGGCCTGTTCGGCCGCCTTGTGAAGCTCGACCAACTGCTTCAGCTGGTCGCTCAAGGGCACCGGGTGTTCGGTCCCAGTATACTGGGACCAGAATAACTTCTCCATCGAGCTCCCCTCCTCAGCTAGGTAAAACTCCATGGCATCCAGTACACTGCGGGGAAGATCTGCAAACGCTCCTGGAGAGCTCCGAACTCGGATAAGAAAAAGGAAAGTCTCCTTCACGTTCTTGCTTTGCATAACGAATGCCTTACCCGCTGCTATCTTCTTCACCGCGTTAATCTCCTGGAGGGCCTTGTGGGCTTCGGCCTTGGCGCTCCGGACGCTTTCAAGCGCCTGCGCGAGCTCGGACTCGCGCGTCTTAGAGTCAAGCTCCAAGACTCGTGCTTTTTGGCGAGAGCCTCGAGCTCTTGCTGCACCTCGCCTACCCGGGCTTCTTGCTTCTGTCGTTCAATGCGCTCCTTGGCCGCTCTGTCTTCGGCATCGGACAATGCCTTCCTCAGGGTCGCCACTTCGGTCGTGGCCCCTGGCAAACCCATGATGATCCTATTACTTTACACCCGAACTTCTTTTTAAATATATAGACAAAGGTATTACTTACCTTTGTTCTCCTCGAGCTGCCTCTTGGTAAGGCCGAGCTCGGTCTCGGACCGCTCCAGGTCCTGCTTCAGTGCAGAGACCTCCGTAGTACGTGCGGCAGTGGCCGGCAGTGAAGCCTGCACATACACATAGATACATTCTGATTAGACTCCTGAGTCATCATTTGATCCTCTATTCGGCTTTTCTTTTTGAACGCCGAACAGAGCATCAGGGGCTACTATCTATGCGGTAATATTTTTTTATATATGTATATTTTGATTACTTACCTCAAAGCATGTTAGGAGGCTGGCGCAAGCTTCGGTCAGCCCGTTTTTGGCGGACTGAACCTTCTCGACCACCGTACTCATGATAGTGTGGTGCTCTTCGTCGATGGAAGCACTGCGAAGCGCTTCCAGCAAGTTGTCCGCTGCCTCTGGATGGACAGAGGACACCGGCACGGATGGTTGGCCCCCTTAACGGGGGACCGCCTGCCGGAGTCCAGAACCATCGAAGGTTCCGGCGCAGTGTTCGGCTGGGGGCCGAACTCGGAGCCCGTAGGAGCCTCGCTCCCTTGGTACCCAGGGTCCGGGAAGTCGCCTCGAGGCGCCCCCAGGACCACCTCCCCTTGGCTTGGTGCCTTTTGAGACAACACCTCGGCGGTGTCCGTAGGGCGAGGGGTGGAAGCGGTCGGGAGAGAACCACTGTTCATATCCGACGAGTCCAAAGAGCTGCTCGACGAGGATACGTTGAGATGAGCTCGGGACAGACTGCATAATCATGTTCGGCATGAGGAGAGGTAGTGCAATAAAACATACCATGAAGTACTATGTTGTCCGGACACTTACGACTTCCCCAGGGGCTTGACCATGGGTAGCCACTCGTCGTCGCCGTCGGCGGCCGTCGTGGCGTAGTCCGGAGGAGGGTCCTTCCCTTCTTGGACCCTTCGGCCTCCCCGGATGGGTCGGCCTTCCTTTGCTTGTCTCCCCCGGCTGGGGGGGAGAACTTTTCTCCTCCTCCTCCTCGTTTTCGTGGGAGGAGTGCGCGTTGGAGTCAACGGACGATGAGTCCGATACAACCTTGCACCGGAGACCCTTTCGGGTCCCCGCGGCCTTCTTCTTGGCCTTCTTTGCCGACACCTCATAAGGTGACAGAGTCAGCATCTTCGTTAGAAGAGCGTCTGCAGGATCTTCGGGCAGAGGGGCTGGGCAATCAAGCTGCTCCGCCGTCTTTATCCAGTCCTGTTAATGACATGGAAGCTTAGATCCTACACATAACTAAACCGGGGCAAATAAATACCCTGAGAGATATAAAAGCCTACCGGATTGGCGCGGCGCTTTGCGCTGAGTTCGCGGTCCTCGGTGAGGGAGGGAGGAATCTCGGCGCTCTTGAATAGCACCCTCCAGACGTCCTCGTGCGTCGTCTCATAGAGCTCTCGCAGCGTCTGGTGCTTGGCCGAGTCGAACTCCCACAAATCAAATGCTCGTCGTTGACACGGAAGGATTCGGCGGAAGAGCATAACCTAGATCACGTTGACAAGCTTGATTTTCTTGTTCGTCATGTTCTGGATGCAGGTCTGGAGTCCAGCCAGCTCTACCGAAGAACCCCAGGACATGCCCTTCTCTTTCCAGGAGGTGAGCCGCGTGGGGACTCCGGGTCGAAATTTGGGGGCCGCCACCCAGTTGGAGTCACGCGGCTCAGTGATGTAGAACCATCCTGATTGCCACCCCTTTATGGTCTCCACGTAGGAGCCTTCGAGCCAAGTGATGTTAGGCATCTTGCCCACCATGGCGCCTCCGCACTCTGCCTGCTGGCTGACCACCACCTTTGGTTTGACATTAGAAGTCTTCAGCCACTGGCCGAAATGGGGCTTGATGCGGAGGAAGGCCTCGCACACAACGATAAACGCCGAGATGTTGAGGATGAAATTGGGGGTCAGATCGTGAAAATCCAGCCCGTAGTAGAACATGAGCCCGCGGACGAACGGGTGGAGGGGAAATCCTAGTCCGTAGACAAAGTGGGTAAGAAAAACTTGAAGGAAATATGCCCTAGAGGCAATAATAAAGTTATTATTTATTTCCTTATATCATGATAAATGTTTATTATTCATGCTAGAATTGTATTAACCGGAAACATAATACATGTGTGAATACATAGACAAACAAAGTGTCACTAGTATGCCTCTACTAGACTAGCTCGTTAATCAAAGATGGTTATGTTTCCTAACCATGAACAAAGAGTTGTTATTTGATTAACGAGGTCACATCATTAGTTGAATGATCTGATTGACATGACCCATTCCATTAGCTTAGCACCCGATCGTTTAGTATGTTGCTATTGCTTTCTTCATGACTTATACATGTTCCTATAACTATGAGATTATGCAACTCCCGTTTACCGGAGGAACACTTTGGGTACTACCAAACGTCACAACGTAACTGGGTGATTATAAAGGAGTACTACAGGTGTCTCCAATGGTAGATGTTGGGTTGGCGTATTTCGAGATTAGGGTTTGTCACTCCGATTGTCGGAGAGGTATCTCTGGGCCCTCTCGGTAATGCACATCACATAAGCCTTGCAAGCACTGCAACTAATATGTTAGTTGTGAGATGATGTATTACAGAACGAGTAAAGAGACTTGCCGGTAACGAGATTGAACTAGGTATTGGATACCGACGATCGAATCTCGGGCAAGTAACATGCCGATGACAAAGGGAACAACGTATGTTGTTATGCGGTCTGGCTGATAAAGATCTTCGTAGAATATGTAGGAGCCAATATGGGCATCCAGGTCCCGCTATTGGTTATTGACCGGAGACGTGTCTCGGTCATGTCTACATTGTTCTCGAACCATAGGGTCCGCACGCTTAACGTTACGATGACAGTTATTATGAGTTTATGCATTTTGATGTACCGAAGGTTGTTCGGAGTCCCGGATGAGATCACGGACATGACGAGGAGTCTCGAAATGGTCGAGACGTAAAGATTGATATATTGGAAGCCTATGTTTGGACATAGGAAGTGTTCCGGATGAAATCGGGATTTTACCGGAATACCGGGAGGGTTACCGGAACCCCCCGGGAGACGAATGGGCCTATTGGGCCTTAGTGGAAAAGAGAAAAGGGAAGCCCACAAGCTGGCCGGCGCCCCCCCTTTCCCCAAGTCCTAGTAGGACTAGGATAAGGGGCCGGCCCCCCTTCTCTCTCCTTTTCCCCCCGGGAGTCCTAATAGGATTAGGATTGGAGGGAGGAGTCCTACTCCCGGTGGGAGTAGGACTCCCCTGCACCTCCTCTCCCTGGCCGGCCAGCTCCCCCTCCTCCAACCTTTATATACGGGGGCAGGGGGCACCCCAAGGCACACAAGTTGATCCTTGAGATCGTTCCTTAGCCGTGTGCGGTGCCCCCTGCCACCAAATTCCACCTCGATCATACCGTTGTAGTGCTTAGGCGAAGCCCTGCGTCGGTAGTACATCAAGATCGTCACCACGCCGTTGTGCTGACGGAACTCTTCCTCGACGCTTTGCTGGATCGGAGCCCGAGGATCGTCATCGAGCTGAACGTGTGCCAAGAACTCGGAGGTGCCGGAGTAACGGTGCTTGGATCGGTCGGATCGGGAAGAAGATGTACGACTACTTCCTCTACGTTGTGTGATCGCTTCCGCAGTCGGTCTGCGTTGGTACGTAGACAACACTCTCCCCTCTCGTTGCTGTGCATCACCATGATCTTGCGTGTGCGTAGGAAAATTTTCGAAATTACTGCGTTCCCCAACAAAACTACCCTCTCATGGGGTTCGGGTGTAGGGATGATCTGCCCTGCATCTGGCAGCCGGTGCGTGATGTCCACGGCCAGATATCCGGCTTCCCGTAACTTTTTGATGTTCTCCTCCGTGACGGAGGAGACCATCCACTTGCCTCCTGCTCCAGACATGCTTGGAGTGGTTTGAGAAGAAGAACGCGAGCTTGGGCGCTAGAGCTCGAGTGTGAGGGAATGGGTAAGCAAGGAGGAAGAATGCGTGGGTGAAAAGAGTAAATCCTTGTCCCTTTATAAGGGCGGAAGAGGCGATGTGTCTCCCCACTTGCCTGGTAAAACCGCTTATTCCCCAGGCGTCGTAATTGATGGCGCGGTTGGGTTACCCACGTCCGTATTGATGAGAATCCCATTATAAGGGGAACACGATCTCTGCTTTGACAAGACGTGTCAAGATAACCGCCTCATGATATGTGCGGTGCTGGTTGAGAAAAACGGTTCGAATAATGACCGGGCCGTGGCGTGATGTCATGATGTCAAAACGTGTCAGCGGATTAGATTGGTGGAAATATTATTCTCTCTATGGTGGTATGTGGAACTTGTTTTGCAGGACCGGACACTATCCGTGTGTTCAAACTCTTCCATGGAGTATTCGGAGGAGGAACCCGCCTTGCAATACCGAAGACAATACTGCGTGTCGGACTCATCGTCATTGAAGCCTGGTTCAGGGGCTACTAAGGGAGTCCTGGATAGGGAGTCTTCGGACTCATCCTTTGGCCGGACTGTTGGACTATGAAGATACAAGATTGAAGACTTCGTCCCGTGTCCGGATGGGACTCTACTTGGCGTGGAAGGCAAGCTAGGCAATACGGATATGTATATCTCCTCCCTTGTAACCGACCTTGTGTAACCCTAGCCCCCTCTGGTGTCTATATAAACTGGAGGGTTTAGTCCGTAGGACAATAGACAATCATACCATAGGCTAGCTTCTAGGGTTTATCCTCTACGATCTCGTGGTAGATCAACTCTTGTAATACTCATATTATTAAGAACAATCAAGCAGGGCATAGGGTATTACCTCCATCAAGAGGGCCCAAACCTGGGTAAACATCGTGTCCCCTGCCTCCTGTTACCATCTGCCTTAGACGCACAGTTCGGTACCCCCTACCCGAGATCCGCTAGTTTTGACACCGACAGTATGCTTCTCCATCTTTCTCCCATTTATATCTGAATTTTCTCTAGCCAGTGGGTTGCATGTGTGCTTGCAATGTGTTAGGGGATCCGTCCTTATTAACCAAAGGCAACGGCTGATGCAGTGACTTATAAAAAAAGAACCATTTTTCCACTTATCGATTGCATGAGGGTAATTATTGACAACTTTGAGGGCAATCTGATGATGGAAGGGGCGAAACACTAATCCCTTTATTAGTGGGTATATAGATCATATAACTGGTGAAGCCAATATGAAATAAGGTTCTCGCCGCCTAGCCCTCATTCTGGTGGTGCTTCTAGCATCATCGGAGAGTGTATGCTTCTCCCTCTTTGTCCCATTTCTCTCTGAATTTTCTCTAGCTAGTGGGTTGCATGTGTGCTTGCGATGTGTTGGGGGATCCGTCCTTATTAACCAAAGGCGATGGCCGATGCATTGACTTATAAAAAAGAATTGTTTTTCCACTTATCGGTTGCATGAGGGTAATTATTGACAACTCTGGGGCAATCTGATGACGTAAGGGCAAAAACACTAATCCCTTTATTAGTAGGTATATAGATCAGATAATTGGTGAAGCCAATATGAAATAAGGTTCTCCCCACCTAGCCCCACTCTGGTGGTGCTTCTAGCCCCCATTCTGGTGGTGCTTCTAGAATCATCGGAGAACGTATGCTTCTCCCTCTTTTTCCCATTTCTCTCTAAATTTTCTCTAGCCAGTTGGTTGCATGTGTGCTTGCGATGTGTTGGGGATTCGTCCTTATTAACCAAAGGCGATGGCTGATGCATCGACTTATAAAAATAATAATTGTTTTTCCACTTATCGGTTGCATGAGGGTAATTATTGACAACTCTGGGGGCAATCTGATGACGGAAGGGCAGACACACTAATCCTTTTATTAGTAGGTATATAGATCAGATAACTGGTGAAGCCAATATGAAATAAGGTTCCTCCCACCTAGCCCCACTCTGGTGGTGCTTCTAGCCCCAATTCGGGTGGTGCTTCTAGCGTCATCGGAGAGCGTGTGAAGATTTGTCATCTTTGTTTGTGTGTCTACAGGTTGGACCCTCCGATCTACGCATCTCTTCATCGACGGTGGTTGCTGCTCTAGTCCGCTTGTCCAATGAGGTTTTAGCACGACGACTTTTCTACTGTCTACTACAATAAGGTTTGTCCCGCTCTGATGAGGGAGGCACGATAATGGCAGCGCGCCTTCAGCTCGCTCCAGTGAATGTTTTAGCAAGTACTCCCCATGTAAACTAATATAAGATCTTTTAGGTCATTAAACTAAGCTGTAGTATAGTGATTTAAAGATCTTATTTTAGTTCACAGATGGAGTAAGTCGGAGCTTAGCCCCTCTTATATGACAAGAGGATTCTCCTAATTTTCTTGTAGCTGTCTTATCAAACGATATAAGTGTTTTGCCTGATGAATAGAAAACGCGATGAAGCCTTTCCATTTAAAAAAAAAACTGGTGAAGCGATATCAAATTCGGGTGCATTCTACAATGAGTAGATCACACCCGATACACGTTCTTATTAGAGAGAGCTGATTAACCATCCTATTCCTATGTTAGAAAGATGTACATGTCAGTCGCTCTGTTGGTGTTGGATAGGGGCAGAAGGAGGAGGGAGGCAGACATCACACCGGCATAGTCCATTATAGTTGCAACTAGCACTCCAATTGCATTGAGGGCACGCGTGCCCTTCCCCATTCACATGCTCGCGGCAAATGTGCAGGCAACCTACCTGATCACACGGTAGCGGCGTCTTGTGAAGTGACGCTGCACAATTGTCCGCCTTCACTGCAGCCTCTGCAGAAGAACAGAAAAAACCACAATACCGTGAATAATGTAAAGCGTATGATTGTTTGTCGAGTCGATGAAGCGATGAGATGCATCATCGTAAGAGGAATACCTGATGCCAGCACGAGGAAGGCGACTGCCAGGAGCAGCGTGTGTGCAGTCTTCATCTTTAGGAGAAAGACTTGGTTTGTCTGGCTCGATCTGAGTTCCGAGGAACAGACGAGATGGCAAAAGCCTTTTTATAGTGATACTGAAATGATAAATCAGGAACCGTTTCAATGCTGAATTAATAGGGATTAAGGAAATTAATTTCTGAACACTAAGAGGGTGCTTGGATCCGAGGGATTTCTTTTAGTCTGACTAAAAATAGTCTTTTTAAGAAGCTAAAGTTCCAAGTATCCCTGACTAAAGAGGGGCTAAAACTAGTCTTGAGACTAATTTTTTTTAGTCAGGGGTACCCCTACTAAAATGCGGATTAGTCCTCTCTCTCCTCATTTAACTCCTCTCCTTTAACACATGTGAGTTCTGGATTGAAAGGTTTGGAGGATAATAAATGCTCATTAATTTGATTTTAGTCTCTTTAGTATTCGGATCCAAGCATGAGTGAGGCTAGCAAGTTTTAGTCCCACTACTTTTAGTCATGAGACTAAAACGTATCCAAACACCCTCTAATGCATTCTAAAGAATGTTAATTAATTCTCCCTATACGCCTCGTATCATTAGTGCTACGTCCATTTTCAAATATAGTGAAGCAATATGAGTGAACATATACTCTAAAAGACCTCTATATACATCCGAATCCGAATGTAGTTCTATAGTGTAATCTCTAAAAGAAGACTTATATTTCCTCCATCCCAAAATAAGTGTCTCAACCTTAAGAGGGTGTTTGGATACGTTTTAGTCTCATGACTAAAAGTAGTGGGACTAAAACTTGCTAGCCTCAGCCATGCTTGGATCCAAACACTAAAGAGACTAAAATCAAGTTAATGTGCATTTATTATCCTCTAAACCCTCCAATTCAGAACTCGACTGTGTTAAAGGAGGGAATTAAATAAGCAGAGAGAGAACTAATCCATATTTTAGTAGGGGTACCCCTGACTAAAAAAATTTAGTCTTAAGACTAGTTTTAGCCCCTCTTTAGTCACGGGTGCTTGGAACTTTAGCCTCTTAAAAAGACTGTTTTTAGTCAGACTAAAATAAGTCCCTTGGATCCAAGCACCCTCTAAAGCATCTCCAGCCGTTGGCCCCCTAGGCGACGATTTTACGCGCCTCCTGGGGGTGAGCCGGCGCTAAAATCAGCGCAGGGGCAAGCGGGTTCCCAGCCGCTCGGCCCAAGGTCGCCCCGGACGCGTTTTTTTATTTAAAAAAACTAAATTCGGCGAAGTTCGGCAAAGTTCGGCTAAAATTCGGCAAACTTGATATTCATATTCAACATGTTCAGTGTTTTACATAAATTATTTAAAAAAACTAATCTACGGGGCGAAGAACTCGATTAGCGCGGCGAAGTCGCCGATGTCGCCGCCGTCCTCGTCGTCGTCGGCGGCCTTCTCCTTCTTGACGGCGCGGCCGCCCCTGCTGGACCCCTGCCCGGCGTCTTCATGGCGGACAGGCGGTGGCGGCACGTCGTCGTCGTCGCTGTCGTCGAGGACGACGATGCCTCCCTCGTCCCGGCCACGGCGACGAGCTTCGAACCGCGCGAAGGCGGCACGCTGGCGCTCCCTCTCCGCTGCACCCAGTCGTCGCGCGCCCATTTGAGGGATGCTTCGTCGTCGAGCGCCTCCTCCTTGACGGGCTCCGTCTTCACGACGGGGAGCCCCAGCTCCGGCTTAACGGCGGCGAGCCCCGGCTCCGTCTTCGGCTTGACGAAACGCGGAGGAGCCGAGGAGGTGGCACGCCGGCCGCCCTCGTTGATGACGATGCCGGCGCTGCGGGTGCGCCGGCCGAGCGGCGTCTCCGCGGAGGGCTCTTCCTTGACGCCGAAGAGCGCCGGCGAGCCGGAAGAGTGGCAGGAGGAGCGGGAGGAGGAGGAGGTGGCGAACCTCCTGGGCATCCATGGCCCGGCGCTCCGGCGAGGGGCCGGCACGGCCACCGCGGCGGGTTGTTGCCGCCCTCGAGGTGTGCGATCACCTCGTGCAAGGTGCGGGCGGGGACCCCCCACCAGACGCGGCGGCCGTCGCCGTTCTTCGTGCCGCCGACCACCATCGCCCAGTTCGTGGACGCCAGCCTCTGCGCCTGCCGCCGCTGGAAATAGTCCGTCTAGGCCGCGTGGTTGTCAGCAGCGTACTGGGGGGGCGCTGCTCCTCCGACAGAGACGCCCGCACGCGGTCGACCTCAGCGGCGAAGAGGCCGGGGCGCACGTCGACGTCGGGCACAGGGGGGATGGGGACGCCATCGTTGCTGAGCTTCCACCCCGTCGGCCTGGCGCACATGTCCGGCGGCGCCGAGATGTTCGCCTCGAAGAGGCCACGACTCGCACTCCTGGAGCGTGCGGCAGCCGAAGCCGTTGGCCGCCGCGGCGTCGTCGGGAAAGCGTTCGGCCATGGAGAGAGAAGGGGAAGGGGAAGGAAGGGGAGAGTGGCAGAGCTCGGCGGCGGAAGGGAGGGACGACGGCTGGTTTGGGCTCGGGGGTGGAAGGGAGGGACGACGGCTGGTGTGGCCAGCGGCGAGGGAAGTCTCTGTTTATATAGCCCCAGGCCGTGTGAACGTGTGACAGAAGTGGAGGCGTCGCCGCGCCTGCTCGCCCGTGACGCGTCGCCAGTGAGGAATCAATGGCAAGGCTGACCGACGGCAGCCTTGCCATTGATTCCCCGCGGGAAACCGAGGCTTTCTGGGGAGGATGAGGCGCGTGCCGCTGACTCGGCGGGCCCGCCGAGTTTTCGCGCCAAAACCCCTCGTCCCGGCGCCCCCTAGCGCACCGGGTTCAGCCTCGGGCCGCCGGCGCCGATTTCGGCCCAAACCGGCGAAAACGGGTTTCTGGGGCAGGACTGAGCCGAATTTTTGGCGCGGTGCGGCAAAAACGTCTGGGGAAGGCCTGTTGGGGCCCCGGCTGGAGATGCTCTTAGTATAACTTTATACTAAAGTTAGTACAAAGTTGAGACATTTATTTTTTATTTTGAAACGGAGGGAGTAAAAATTTGGTCTCCTCCTTATTTTGACAAGACTTGCGAGATTATTTAGGAACGGAGGGAGTAAAAAAATTGGTCTACTCCTTATTTTATCCGAGACTTGCGAGATTTTCTCTCCGGTCCAATGAAACTATGATGAGATAACCGGTGCATGATAAGGGAAATACCAGCCCAGAAAATGTGCAGAAAATGAACTCTGCTTCGGTACGATCTCCCTAGAAAAGTTTATAGATTTCAGTGCAGATTAAAGGCCAAGATCAGAGATTACACCTTCAAATAAAAAAGGAGTATTTAAATTAAACCCGAGCTCACATGCTCCCAGATAATTTGTAAAGTCGGAACAAAAATAGTAAAAAGAAAAAGAAAACTGTTTTTTTGGTAAACATTGATGAATGTTTTAACTGCCTGGAAAATTTTGTGATGAAATGACATTCTTGGAGGTGCGGGCAAAAAAATTGATGCTCCGAAAAGACTATTGTTGTAAGCATTTTAAAGCATCGGTTTGGTTTTTTTGTCCAAACCTTCAAGAATGTAATTTCAGCACAAAAATTTGCTGGTACTCAAATCATTCATCAATGTTTATCGCAAAAATATTAGAAATTTTGTACTATTTTTTGGATTTTACTGTTCATCAAGGAGCACGAGAGCTCATGATCAAAAGAACACTTTGCTTTTTGCATCCAAATCAATCTATTCAATACATTTTATGTACGGGCTAATATGGCGATAGCATTTTTAAGTAACTTTAAGATTCGTGTATACTTTTATGGGGTGGTGTACCGAAGCAAAACTCCACTGTAGTTCTTTTACAACCCCCCAAAGAAGGAGAATATTATAGAATAGGACATATGTATGTGGCAACCGTGTGGCAAATTACAAAACTGCCACACGATCTCATAAAGCGATCCCTTTGTCAAACCCACCCACCCAGGCACCCACGATCCCCACCTACCTATCGCGTTGCTGCCCTGCGCAGAATCTCGTGGTCGCCCACGCCGCCGCCCACGCCAGTCCGTGCCCCCAAGCTCGACATGCTTGCCAGCCCTTCCTGGTCGAGGTCGTCCCTGCCGATCCACTCCACTGAGCGCTGCCACCGCCGTCAGTGCGAGTCCCGGCCACCGCGCTCACGTGCTTTCCCATCTCAGCGAACTTCCCTCTCAGGCGGTCGTGATGGGAAGGCAGAGGAGGGCCATGGTGGGGCGGGCAGCGGTGCTCTCCCTTGAAGCAGGGCTAGAAGCGAGGCGACGAGTGCGCGTCTCACGGTCGGGAAGGCGGGCGGGCGACGACTGCCGGCACGGGTGCTGCTGCTGCGGCCACGCGCGACAAGCGGTGGCAGATAGCCTAACGAGCTGCTGTAGCGGGTGCGGGGCTCACAACCGGGAAGACGATGGGCAGCGGCGTCCGGTGCTCACCCAGTAGCCGGAGAGGCCAACGACAGCGGCCGACGTTGTTGCTGCTGGTGCTGCGGCATCCACATGTGACGAGCTGTTGCGGCCACGGACCAAGATCCATTCAGCAAGCAGCAGTTTCTCATACTTGTTGTTTGATTGATCCATTCAACTGCAAGAGTGCACGTCTCTGTGTCGCGGACATGGACCAAGATCAGCAGTTGTTTGGTCCATTCAGCTCTGACTCATGCGACTACTTCTAATGATGATGATGCTTTTTACAAGTGCCAGTAGTAGCTTGAAGGAAAGAGCCTCATGTTGATGAAAATAGAATGATGCTAGCATCAATTTTGAAGCAGCAGCAGCAGATCTAGCATCAATTTTGTTCTCTCTTGAGGTGAATAGAGTACTCAGCTTCTCTTTGGTTGAAATTTTGCTCATAAATAGGGGGTTATATGTTGATGATAAATCATGGTTGTTGAAAATAGTCTCGCAAGAGGTGAAGAACCAAATTCATTGTATATTTTATCTGTTCTTTCCTAAACCAAACACACACTTAGATACAAACATCGCGGTAACTTTGACCCAGGGAAAAAATGTTGGAAAATATACCCCGGTAATTGATGTGTAAATATCATGATAGTATACGCACAAAAGAGCTGATAACTCACATACAAATATCACGGTAATTTGGAACCATAGGAAAATATTTTTGAAAACATACCCTGATAAATTACGTGAAATAATATGGTAATATATGAAAAACATACCCGATAAATTACATACAAACAACGCAGTAACTTTTACCAAAGAAAGAAAAACGTTGTTGAAAAACATACCCGGTAACTTATATGAAAACACCATGGTAATATATGAACCACCTATTAGATAACCTACTTACAAACACCACAGTAACTTTAACCAAGGAGGGGAAATTATTGAAAAACATCATTGATAACTTAAGTGAAAATAGCACGGTAATATATGAACCACATGCCCGATAAGTTACTTACAAACATCACGGTAACTTTGACCAAAGGGGGGGTGGGATTGTTAAAAACATCCCCCGATAACTTATGTGAAAATAGCACGGTAATTAAAGAACCGTGTACCTGATAACTTACGTACAAATACTGCGGTAACTTTGACCAAGGAGAGAAAAAGTTGTTGGAAACATAACCCCCTCCTCCTGATAACTTATGTAAAATAGCACGGTAATGCACGAATTACATACCTGATAACTTAAGTACAAACACCATTGTAACTTTTGACCAAGGGGGAAAAATTGCTGAAAAATATAACCCCATTAACTTATGTATAAACACCACTGTGAATAACATACTATAGGGGTGGTAACTTATGTAGCCGAGGCATGTTAACTTTTGACCCAGTTGTTGGAATATACGTACCAACATGGGATATAGTTCTGAAGATCTCGTGGCGACGAATCTTTTATGTGAAAACGGTTTTGCATCAGATCGATGGTTTGAGCTACAAAACATTTTAAATTTTGAGAATAAGAAGAATCTAAGATGACATCGACTTTTTTATGCTCTAGTGCATACATACATATGCATGTAGAGAAGGTGTGAGAACAATGTTTATGCCTCCGGTAATTTATGTGAAAATACCACGGTAAGTTGCATACTACATGTGTGATAACTTATGTAGCCGAGGCGTGGTAACTTTTGATCTGAAAAAAAATTCTTCAGAACATACCAACATGGGATCTAGTTTTGAAGATCTCGTCGTGACGAGTCTTTTATGTCAAAGCGGTTTTTGCATCGGACTGGCGGTTTGAGCTACAAAACATTTTGAATTTTTGGAATAAGGAGAATCTAGGATAAGATCAACTTTTTTGTCTTCTGATGCATGCATGTAATCAAAGTAATGAATGCCCGTGAAAGAAAGGTGATTCATTCTAATGCAATTATGCATGTAATTAAAAAGGAAAGAGAAGGTGTGTGATAGTTTTAGCTATGTGGCACACGTGTGCCAAATATCACAGTCTTACAAAATATACCTTTGGTTCAGCACCACGCGACACACTTCATCATTCAGAGCCGTTTGCTTGGAAACACGAGATATAGCTATATTTCTTATTGGTTACCTTGGCTTACATGTTGTCCACATACTCACCTCAATCCCTCGTTGTGAAACAAAAAGATGTCCCAGTACAGCCAGAACCCGAAAAGGAACTCAGTGGCCACAAAGTAATACAACCACAATGCCTCAGCCTGACTCACTTCGTTCCACATTGGTGTCGACGAGTTTACACACTCTTCCAGAAGAGTCCACAAAGCCTAGGATTATTCTTGTATATCGACGGGTTATCAAGCGTCTGCCGCTGTTTCCCTATATGTATCCTCTCCCTGATAGATTGTTGCTCGAGGGTTCAGATAACTTATGCTCTTCAAATCCGCAAAGCTTAGAGGAAGTTTCTCCCGTAGTTGGTTCTCAGAAAGGTCCGAGGATTCCTACTTGATACTGTTTTTCCCTAATCGGTGTCGGCGACTCGGCAAGGCATTATGCATGGCCTTAATATTCTTAAAAAGGAATTCTTTGTAGGGTGGTTGATGGATCAAGTATAATTGGACAAATAATTAGATTCCAGGGAACTCTGGCCTACAAATGATGGGTAGAAGGAATAGAACAAGTCTCAACTCTCAAGTGGGTGTCTGATTTATTCATGACTGGGTTGAGGAGTTGGGATGAGAATTTGGCTACACATCTTTTTCAACCCCATGATGCAGAGACTATTTTAAATTTGTGTTTTCTTCCTTCGGGAGTTGGAGACTTTCTTGTGTGGCACTATGAGAAGAATCATTTTGTTCGTAGTTGAAAGTGTGTACAATCTTGCTTCAAGCCTCCAGGATTGTATAGGGCAATATAGTGATGTCCTGAATGGGGAAAGGAGAATGTGGGGTATTATTTGAAAAGCCAAGGTTCCTCAGAAGATCAGAATTATTATCCTACTGTGTCATGTCAAATAACCTTGGGGTTCAGGTTAATAGAGTTCCGCATCATCAAGTTACTTCAGGTATGTGCTTTATTTGAAAATACCTTTCATGCTCGTATAAACTGTCCTAAGGCTCGGCCTTTGCGTATGGCTTTGAGGTATGTGCAGAATATTCCGGGGCAAGAATACTCCAAGTTTTCAGGGCCAAATTGGTTGCTTATCTTGCTAGATCAGTTTAGCGTGCCGCTTGGTGAGCAAATTATATTCCTATTCAGGACAGTTTGGCATCTAAGGAATGATTTGATTTTGGGAAGAGGGAGGAATCTGTTTCAGGCTCAGCTATCTTTATCGATAATTATTGGGCGTTCTTTTCCTCTTGCTAGTCCAATGTTGAGGTTGTTCCTGATAATAAGGGTAAGGGGTGTGGATGCTGAATTGAGGCTTGTCCCCACTGCGTTGATAACTCAGGTGGTGTGGCAACCTCCCCCTGATGCATGTATTAAAATGAAGTTTTGTGGATAGTATTAGCGCCGTGAGTGTGGGGTTGGTTGCTAGGAATTCCTCTGGTGAATTCATCATTTCATCTTGGGAGTTTATTGGGTGTTGGACTAGTGTGGATGAAGCAGAATTTCGAGTGTGCCTCGCAGGCCTCTATATCGGTATATCTCTTAACAATCATATTATTTTGCAAACTGATTGTACTTTTGTGGTGTCTTTTCTTGCAAATGAGAACCTAGACTGGTCATACCTCATTGATCTGAAGAAGTAAGCGTTGAGTATCTCTAAGGTTCTACCCGGCTTACACATTTCTAAGATTAACCGTCAAGCCAATGTGGTGGTGCATCCGCTAGCGAAGTTAAGGTTTGATAATACATTGGATGGGATCCTTGTTATAGTTTTCCGCTCTATGTGACGTATACTATAAGAGATGATTTGTAATAACATTTTTAATTAATTAATATATGGTGTTTTTTTAAAGAAGTCCAAGGATTCCAGCAGTACCAGGTTGCCAGTGTCTTTGGGAAAACAACCAAATAGATTATTCCCAGATAAATTGAGGTATCTCAATCCAAGAAGGTCGTTAGCCCTTTTGAGATTTCTTGTGAAAGAGAGTTACCAGATACGTCAAGACCTGTCTTGGCTGCTATACTCAGATGGTAAATATGATCCACACTCTCTCGGACTATATGAGTATGCACTTGATAAATATATTGGTGAAGGTATATGCAATGCTTTCCTGTTCTTGTGACATGCCAGTAAAATACGTAAAATCGTCTGGAACAGGTTAGATGAGCTTGTTCTTTGACAAGTCCAGCACCTAGAGTTGGTGAAATTGTAACATGTGGTGGGGTGCAGGGGCATTGCTAGGCCCCGGGTTGCCAGGGCCATGGCCTAGGGAGTGGAGAGCATTTTCTTCGTTGACTGTAGCTACAGTGACGCTACAACAGCTACCGTATGTACAAGGTTGGCCCATGGCGTAGGTGGATCTTGTTTACGGCACTGGTCGGGTATGGTACCAACAGATATGTTTCATGATAAGCAAAGAAACATGTGTTCGGGCATGCTCATGCTTAACCAAGAAGGTATTATACGAGAGAAATTATTGCCTCCAAGACCTAGAATCCTAAGATTTTTGCATTTCTTAAGACCCAGAGGAAAGGTTTATGTGAATTGGTTATTGGCCAAGAATAAATATTTAAGAAGGAAGCGTTGAGTATCTCCAAGCTTCTACCTGACTTACACATTTCTAAGATTAACCATCAAGCCAATGTGGTGGCGCATCCGCTAGCGAAGTTAAGTTTTGATAATATATTGGATATGATCCTTGTTATAGTTTTCCGCCCTACAATGTCATTTGTTGTGAAGTCAATATATTGTAGGGTTGAATGTTGAAGTGTATATGTGGACTATCTAGCCTTTTCTTTAGTTCATACTTTTACTTGTGTTGCCTAGTGCATGAAGCTTAACATAGTATCAGAGCCTAAGGTCTTATTTCAAGTCCCGACTTTCGCAGTTTATTTAAAAATTATTGATGCCCCTCTTTGTGTCCACGTATAGGCCTCTTGAGCTATATCTTTGAGTCTATTCACATATTGACTTCTCGTGTCACACGTGAGAGGGGGTGTTGAAGTGTATATGTGATTACCTAGCCCTTTCCATCAGTTCTGACTTTTGATTGTGTTGGCTAGTGCATGAAGCTTAACATGGTTTCAGGACCTAAGGTCTTGAGTTCAAGTCCTGGCTTTCGTAATTTATTCAAAAATTGCTTTTGTTGTGAAGTCCCATATCTTCCAGAGGATCGTGGGGAGCACTTCAAGCCATAAGCAAGTCGATGGGTGATGGGTGAGCCAGAGATCTTGAAACCTTGGTGGTCTGGTTAGGCTGAGCTGGAGCCAAATCCGAGAGGCAATCAGACAGGCGATGAAGACACTGTGAGGTTGGTTGCATGGGTGTTGCTTGTCGTGCCAAGATATCCAAGGCAGTAGGGGAGTGAAGTTGTGGATTAGGTATTTGAAAGCAAACTTCATTACAAGACAATATGTTTTTTGTAGCTAGATCTTTGATGGATAGACCACCAAATTCCTTAGGTCTGCAAACGTTTCTCCATGCGACGAGGCACTTGGACCCTGCACAAGATTCCTCCCTGGTCCAAAAAGGCTCTTCTGAAAGTGTTAATAGCATTATAAAAATTGGTAGTTTGAAAATATAAATAAAATATGTTGCTAGAGAGTCCAAAACCGAAGAGATCAGGACAAGTTAACCAGCGCGAGAGAGTAGTTTGTCTGGCTAGATGTGGACAAGTTAACCAGCGTGACAAGTTAACCAGCGTAGTATGTGTAGCCTTCATCTTCAGCTAGATGTGGTACTGTAGGTAGGAGGAAGTCTTGCTGATGGTTTGTCTGGCTCTGAGTTGCGAGGAACAAACGAGATAAGCGTTTTTTATAGTGATAGTGAATTGACAAATCAGGAACCATATCAATGCCGAATTAATAGCGATTAAGCATGGCCAAAGAAATATTAATTCATATTCGTACTAAATGCATTCTTAAAAAGCGTTAATGGATAGGGTCCACCGGGGCACCGGGCACGCACTGTTGTTGCAACTGTCTAATACTCCCTCTGTCTCATAATGTAAGACTCAAAAAACATTTTAATTATGGAACAAAGGGAATAGTAATTGTCTCTAACGCCTTGTATCAATGGCCTTTTTCGTCTATAAATACTGTTCTTACTTGGTCCAGGACTTGCGAGATTTTCTCTCCAGTCCAATGACATTATGACACGATGACAGGTGCAAGATAATGGAAATACCAATGCACAAAACGATCAGGTAAAAAAGAATATGTCATTGTCGAATGTGGTCCATAGATGTAAAGTACAAAGATTTTTTTTCAACCGAGTGATAACAAATTTGTTTGATTGGGACCTAAGATGTGACAAAACGAAGGTTTGGGCGAGGACAAACAAGACAGCCACCCAGTGCCAACTTACAGATTCCTTATTACAGAGCGGAAAGATGTTTTCCTCGCCTCGTTTCTCATGGAATTGGGGCACAAGAATATGTAGGCTTCAGCAGCACAAAACTAAAACAGGCTCATACATGAAAAAGCAGCATCCAATACACACACACGCACAACTTCCTCACGGCAATTCTTTTATTTTTACAGCAAAGGAAGTAAAATAGGAGTATTACAGAATCAGCCTGTACTTCATCACCATGCGGCGCACTTCATCATTCAGAGCCGTCGGCCTGGAAGCGCGACATGAAGTTATACATCTTCTTGGTCACCTTCCCTTGCATGTTGTCCACATACTGGTAAAATGCACACCTCCAGGTCTCGCTGCGAAACATGAAGATGCCCCAGTACAGCCAGAACCCAAAGATGAACCCAGCAGCCACGAAGCAATACAACCACAATGCCTCTCTATCTTCATCCAGGCTTTTTTCAGTTTGCGCCGGTGTCGAGGAGTTTATGCAGTCTTCCAACAGAAATCCGCAAAGCCCAGGATTATTACTGTATATGGAAGGATCTATGAGTGTCCGTAGCTGATCGCCTGTAGGTATCCTCCCTGACAAACTATTGCTCGAGAAGTTCAGCACGCTGATGCTCTTCAGAGCTGCCAGGCTTTGAGGAATTTTCCCCGAGAGTTGGTTCCGAGAAAGGTCCAAGGATTCCAGCAGTACCATATTGCCAATGTCTTCAGGAATACAGCCTGACAGATGATTTCCTGATAAGTTCAGGTACCTGACTCTACCAAGGGTTGTGAGCCCATTTGGGACCTCTAGTGTAAGAGAGTTGCTAGATAAGTCGATACCCACCACGGCTGCTATCGTCAAATCGTAAACATGATCCACATTCTTCCAAACTATACGAATTTCCACTTGGTAAGAGTATTTGTCATAGTCTGTGAAGTCATTGTTTTGCTGTTCTTGTGCCATGCCAGTAAAATTCCTAAAATCATCTGGAATGGGTCCGGTGAGCTTGTTTTTGGACAAGTCCAATACTTGGAGCTGGCGAAATTGTAAGATCTCGTGAGGTATGATGCCGTCAAACATGTTTGATGACAACCGAAGAAAGTTGAGTTGAGGCAAACTCATGCTTACCCAAGAAGGTATTGTACCTCCAAGATCTAGAGTAGTAAGGTTTTTGCATTTCTTAAGACCCAGAGGAAAGGTTCCTGTAAATTTGTTATTGCCTAGGAGTAGATATCTAAGATCATCTCCACAAGTCATCGAGGACGGAAATACACCACTGAAAGAGTTGCTGGATAGATCCATGAATTCCAAACTTTGCAACTCCCAGAAACACTTGGAAAGGCCTCCATGTAAGGCGTTATCTGATAGGTCTAGGAGGACTAAATCAGTGGAGTTGCAAAGGAATTCCTCACTGTCGGTGTCAAAACCGGCGGATATCGGGTAGGGGGTCCCGAACTGTGCGTCTAGGCCGGATGTTAACAGGAGGCAGGGGACACGATGTTTTACCCAGGTTCGGGCCCTCTTGATGGAGGTAAAACCCTACGTACTGCTTGATTAATATTGATGATATGGGTAGTACAAGAGTAAATCTACCACGAGCTCCACACATAACGTGAGGCGGTTTCTTGACACGTCTTGTCAAAGTAGAGATCGTGTTCCCCCAATTACGGGATTCTCATTAATGCGGTCGTGGGTAACCCAACCGTGTCTAGGACTCCTAGATTATAGGCAAGTCCTAAACGGCTACGGAGAGGACGCTTGATATTCACCCTCTTTATAAAGGGACAAGGTTTTCGCTTTTTCCCTCTCGTGCTCAATCGAACCCTTCCCCCGCCTCGAATTCCAACACCCAAAGCCCAGGTTAGGTGCTCCGGATCTTCAATCATGTCCGGATCCAGCCTTCAAGGCCGATGGATGCCCTCCTCCGTGACGGAAGAGGACATCAAGAAGTTGAGGGAGGCCAGATACCTGACCGCCGAGGTTTCGCATCGGCTACCTGCTCGAGGGCAGGTCGTCCCTACTCCCGAACCCAACGAGAATGTCGTGTTCATCTCCCACTTCCTCCGAGGCCTAGGCCTCACTCTGGATCCCTTCGTCGGGGGTTTGATGTTCTATTACGGGCTAGATTTCCACGATCTAGCTCCGGACTCCTTTCTCCACATCTCGACATTTATTGTCGTGTGTGAGGCCTTCCTCCGCATTACCCCTCACTTCGGCCTGTGGCTCAAGACCTTTGAAGTGAAGCCGAAGATGATCGAGGGGCAACATGCAGTGTGCGGAGGTGCATCAATAGGCAAGATGGCAGGAGCTCCATGGCCGAAAGGTTCCTTTTCAGAGGTGTCCGAATTATGGCAACGGGAGTGGTTTTACGTCACGGCTCCCAGAAGTGCCAAGTGGGCGGCCGCCCCCGCTTTCCGCTCGGGCCCCCCACCACAACTAATGTCATGGATTAGCAGAGGACTGAGCTGGGGTCCAGCCAAGGACGTGCCTATACTGCAAAGCCGCATTCGAGATCTCTTCGAGGGAGATTTTAATTTGGTCGTGGTAATACAAGTTATGCTAGTTCGTCAAGTCCAGCCTTGCAAACGCCGGCCCCTTCGCTTATGGGAGTTCAACCCAGAAGGACCGCGTGCCATTCAAAGTTTCCTCGGCCTGACGCACGAGGAGATGTACAAGTCATTCTTCGGACCTCAAATAGAGTGTCCGGATACTACCGAGGATGTGGGCCTGAGCAGTAACCGCGCCGTCGAACAAGTAAGAAATCCTTTAGCCGAACACACTGTCTTTTATTCATCATGAAGTTATTTCTGAGAGTTCGCTCTTTGACCAGGACTGGCTAACAAAGGCGAAGATGATTCGGTGTTTGGCCCCCCTCCCTGAGGGTTTGGAAAATCCGGTATTGGAAAAGATGCTCGAGCTCGCACCTTGCCCGGAGCCCTCGAAGGAATATACGGGGGGATAATACGGGCGGACGCGGGCCCCCATCACTGCCAGTTCCAACCAAGGGAATGAGCGTCTCCATGAAGGAGGATAACCGGGGGAGGAAAAGGACTACTTCCGAGGATCCGGAAGCCGAGGCCTCCAAACGGGAGAAGAAGTCTCCCACAGAGGGTCCTGCCTCGGGGGGTGCTTTTGCCGCACAAAGTCCGCGGGGGGATCAGCCCTCCAATGAGTCATAAGTGATCCAAAATACTTTAATAGTGAAGGTATACTATCTTTTTTCTGAGAAAATAACCACCGCATATATCTTGCAGTTCGGGCCTTAGCCCCTCTCAGCTGAGCTCGTCTTCGGGGGATCTTCTTCCAGAGATGATGGAGAGCGAAACGCCTTCCCCGGACTCCTTCGCTCAAGAAGAGGGTGACCCCGAAGTGTCGTCATGGAGGGCCTCTCCGGATCCGGTGAGGCCAGAAGATAATCCCATAGACCCCCGAAGTCCCCAGTGTCCGGCTCCCGAAGAGAGCAAACAAAAAAGTCCGGCACCGTCTGGTATGCGGTCGGACGCTCTGAGGGAGCTGGTGGGGCGAGCGGCCATCTCAGAAGAACACCGTACGCTGATGGGTACGGTGATGGAGAGAATTTCGTCCGCCGAAAGCGGATTACATGAAGCCTTTATGAGTCTACTGACAGGCTTTGAGGTACGTGAGATAATATGTGATAGTACCGCACATGTTAGGTGTGCCCTGTGTAGATAGTAGCCCCTGAGACTCTGGTTGTCGTCGAGAACGGCGGCGAACAGAGGATCATAGTCCCAGGCAATAACCAGACTGCCCTTATGTGCAGGTGGTGGAAGCTCCGGTGGCTAGCTGGACTGGTGAGTTTGCCGAATTAAAATGGCAACTGGATGCGGCAGACGCCGACATCGAGCTTGTTAACAAGAGGCTTGACGAGGCACAGGGTAAGTGTTATTATCTGGTGAACGCCACATAGTAAGAGCAGCATGATGCCAGTATCTTTAATATGTTGTGACTGCAGATGGAGCTGCCACCGTGGAAACCTTGCGGGCAGAACTTGCCCGAGCCAAGGAACAAGCGAGGATTAGTAATGCGGCTGCTTTGAAGGGGGCCGAAGAGTTGAAAGCCGAGAAGGTCGCACATTGCGAGAGCCAAGAGAAGATGGCCAAGATGGCCGTAGAATTAAAAGACACTGCCGAGCGTTGTTGGCTCCTTGAAAAAGAAAACCGAGCGAAGGCAACGAACCTTGAGAAGGCCACGATGGCGGACAAAGACACCCGCTCTGCTATGAGAGCGAAGAAGGAGGAGCCGTGGGAAGCCGGGGATATTGCGGCTGGGAAGCCCTTCATGCTACGGAGGAAGTTCGGAAATCCACAGTATGCCCCTCTGGATCGGCTATGGAGTTCAACAGATGCGTATATGGACTTGGCAGCGAGCGTTGCCGATGCGGCCAAATACTTCTAAGGTCAAACAGATCGTGAAGTGGACAAGCTGTTCTGGTCGCAATTCAACGTTCCAGAGCGTCCGCTTCCATTGACTGATCAGCTAGCCGAATGGGCCGAACTAAATAGGTTGTCCGGACTCGCCATGAGGTTTGCCGTGGATCAGCTATGGCCGGAAAAGCCAAAGCCGAACAGCTATTTCAGTTTAGTGCATCGGTTCCTTGGTGTGGTGCCGCGCATTAATGCGATGAAGAGGTTGGCGTGCATAGAAGGCTCGCGGATGGCCCTTGCCTGTATTAAAGCATACTGGGCGGAGATGGATGCTACCACTGTTGCGGCGCAGGGTTCGGCCATAGGCCGAGTGGCTGCCGAGCACTATTTCGAGGAGGTTCTCGAGGGTGCTCGTTTGATAGAGGCCCAGTGCTCGAAGAATATTATGTTTGAGTGATATGTATTCTCATTGTAAACACAATGCTTTTATGAAATTTTATAAGGCTATGTTTATACTTTTGCCTGAAAGTAGTATGATGCCTCCTATGCGGCCGTTTATGTATACATGCGTATAACCTGAAAGATTGCAGTCGTCGGCTTCAACCCTCACGCATATAATGCGGAGGTGCTCGTGAAAACGTGTGTTCACACTTAACACAACGTCTTGGTCCTATTAAGGAGGTGATAGCGTAGCGAACGAGGCAACCGGACTATAATGCTTTAACACTTTTACTTAGCCATAGGAGTTTGACAATGGGGCTACTAGATAGCCCCTGGTGGCTCCGCACTCTCCCGATCTCGGGGTGCGTACATGCCTGGCCGGAAAACGGCCCTTCGTTAAGGCGGAGGAATTCTAACATTCCGATAGGTCATTGAGTGGTTGACCAGTCTCACGCTATATCATGACAGTCAGTTTTCGGCTTTCTCTACTGAGGTGCTCGTCCGGATGAACCAGGGCACAATCGCAGTAGTTCTCCTGGTGCTGCCTTAGCCGATAAAGCGGAACGTAAGGCACCAAAACACAGGAGCCGGGCAAAACCAACATTTGACCAAAGACAATGATTCGGAGCTAATGCATATAAGGCCAAACTCGCGACGCCGAACACTCCCTAAGGTATTCGGTCTTTATGGTATAAACCGGGCCTAAATAGTGCCCTTTGTAAGAAGCCCCTTGTGTCCAGGTACGTGCATTATTCTGACGTGACCACATGCCAAGACGTCAGCATCCTTCTCAATTGTGCTGAGAATTCGGTGGATGTGTATCAACAAGAGACAGTAAAAAAGGTTTACACAGGGTCTTAATCTAAAAAGAATCCTTGGAGCGGGTCCCTGCTGCATGTCTGCGCCTGTGTCTCCATTGTGCCGTATCCTGGACGGGTGTAGCACGATGGTCATTTGTCTGCGCGCGTTGAGCCCCTTGTATTTGTAATAGGGGTGTGGCCATCAATCCGGTATAAATTACATATAGCAGCGCCAGACTCGTCTAACCGCGTTCGTGGTCTTGACGACCTATCAAATACTTTAGTTGGCGAGGCCGTTTTTAGTGACGCCTGCCAAGGCAGTCGCATTCCCTTCGGCGCACAAGGATCGCTTAATACTTTCTTTCACGTAATGATGTCGCGTGGACCGGGCATCTTGAGCGTCAGGGAAGCGTAATGTGGTATTGCATTAAAGCGAGCAAAAGCTTCACGTCCAAGTAGTGCTTGATAGCCGCATTGAAACGGAGCAATGTGGAAGGTTAAATGTTCGCTACGGGAGTTATCGGGGAAGCCGAATATAACCTTTAGTAGCAGGGAGCCCGTGCAGTGAGCCCCTGGGCCTGGCATTACTCCTTTAAAGGTAGTGTTGCTATGGCAAATTTTCGTTGGGTCTATCCCCATTTCGCGGATTGTATCCTGGTATATCAGGTTTAGACTGCTGCCACCGTCCATCAGGACTCGTGTGAAGTGGTATCCGTCAATTATTGGGTCTAATACCAGGGCAACCCATCCTGCACGCCGGATACTTGCTGAGTAATCACGATGGTCGAAAGTGATCGGTTGAAACGACCGGTGGCAGGACTCCGCGGTGATAGGCCCTTGGGCATATTTTTCTGGGAGTGCCGTTTTGTTTCTTCCCTTGATCACGTGTAACATGTTTACTGTTTTGACTCCTGGTGGAAATTTCTTTTGTTCCCCAGTGTCTTGCTTGAGAGGCTCATCCTCGTCTTCGCTTGGTGTGTCCTCCCCCTTGTGTACGGCGTTGAGCTTGCCGGACTGCTTGAAGACCCAATATGATTAGCGGGTTTACCAGGGGTGCTATGGATCTGACATATTTGGTCCAGAATTTTGTTTAGGCTGGACAGTTCGTCTCTGGCGCCTTTAGAGGGCGGCTTTTGCTGACCTGGCCGAGAGCTTTTGAATCCGGCGTTTACTACCGTGCTCTTCGTGCTGTCTTCTTTATTCCGGCGTTTGTTATTGCTGTTGCGTCATGATTTCCCGTTTCCATCTCTAACTTCGGATGTACTGGGGTCGCTGGTGCTGCATCTGGCTATCAGCTATCCTCACCCGTGCAAAAGCGGGTCATGAGGCTTGTTAATGCTGCCATTGTTCTCGGATTTTCTTGGTCGAGGTGTCTGGCAAGCCATTCGTCATGGACGCTATGCTTAAAAGCTGTCAAGGCTTCGGCGTCCGGACAGTCGACAATTTGGTTCTTTTTAGTAAGAAACATGTTCCAAAGCTTTTGGGCTGACTCTCCGGGCTGTTGAGTTATATGGCTCAAATCATCCGCGTCCGGAGGTCGGACATAAGTCCCTTGAAAATTTGCCCGAAAGGCGTCTTCGAGCTCTTCCCAACTTCCAATGAAGCTTTCGGGGAGGCTCTTAAGCCAGTGCCGAGCTGGCCCTTTGAGTTTGAGGGGTAAATACTTAATGGCGTGGAGATCATCTCCCCAAGCCATGTGGATATGGAGGATATAGTCCTCAATCCAGACCCCAGGGTCTGTTGTTCCATCGTATGCCTCTATGTTTACGGGTTTGAATCTCTCTGAAAATTCATGGTCCAGCACCTCTCGGTGAAACATAGGGGGTGTGCGGCACCCCTATATCTGGGTGTACCACGTTGTTCGGATGTTTGTTGTGTTGCATCGTATGCTGGAGCACGCTTGCGTGGTCCATAGATGGATCTGGTTTCGCCGTCCTTTTGATGCGAGCCCTCGCGTAGATCGCGTATTGGCTTATGTGCGGCGTTGTTTGCCGCTTTATGTTGGCCGTGAGGTCGTCTATCCGGCCAAGTGGCCGTTTTGATTTTTGGTTGTGGGGGATCTAGGGCCTCCTCATCGAATTCAGGTAGCAACTTCTGCTTCGGGTAGCTCTTGGTGGGGTGATTGCCGCCGTACCTCGCTGCTGTGTTGAGTACTTTACTCCATCTGATTTGGAGTGTGTCCTGCGCAGCCTTGAGCCTTTCCTTCTGCTTTTTCAGACTCCTCGCGGTGGCAACAAGCCTTTGACGGGCATTCTACTGCTCCGGGTGCCTGTCCGGCGTTATGTCGTCCGGACTATTATCTTTGACAGAATTAGTTTGTTCGGTTTGATTCTCCGTATTGCTGTGGTCCGGCGGTGGTTCGCCTTGCTCCAATGCTGGGTCTGTATGATCATTATTTCTGCCGTGGCGGGATTTGGGGCGGCGCTTACGCCGCTGCTTTGGCTGCTTCTCGAGGGAACAAGCCTTCGTTGCGTCCTTCCGTTCCTCGTCGTCGTCTTCTCTTGGTGTGTCCACCATGTATACGTCATATGATGAGGTGGACGTCCAGCGCCCTGTGGGCGGTGGTTCCTCTTCGCCTCCCCCATCGTCGTCCATACAGTCGATGTCTTCGGAGTCGAAGTCGAGCATGTCGGTTGAGTCATCGACATTGGCTATTAAGTGGGTGGTGGATGGGCATCGAATTTCTTCGTCGTCCGCATCCCGATCCTGTTGGCCATAGTCCGGCCAGGGCTCTCCTGACAAAGAGAAAGACCTTAGTGAATTCAGAATGTCGCGGAAGGGCGAGTGCTGAAAGATATCCGCGGCGGTGAATTCCATGATCCGCGCCCGATCGGATTCGATTGGCAGGGGCGCGGACGGTTCGGAGTCCAGAAAAGAGTCCGGTACCTTGGAGTCACGGGCTTCGCAGAGGATTAGGCTGGTGTTCGGCTCGATCGCTGTTGAGACTGCAGCCCCTGAGGCGGTGTCTAGCCACCCGTCCTCGATTGGCGCAGTTGGCTCAGAGCTAAGGGTCGGAGTTGATGCGGGCGCGGCCTCTGGGGTACTGTTCGGCGGCAGAGCTAGGTCATACCCGTCGTGACAGTGCGGCGTGTTGGAAATATGCCCTAGAGGCAATAATAAAATGGTTATTATTCTATTTCCTTATTCATGATAATTGTCTATTGTTCATGCTATAATTGTGTTATCCAGAAATCGTAATACATGTGTAAATACATAGACCACAACACGTACCTAGTGAGCCTCTAGTTGACTAGCTCGTTGATCAAAAGATAGTCATGGTTTCCTGACTATGGACATTGGATGTCATTGATAATGGGATCACATCATTAGAAGAATGATGTGATGGACAAGACCCAATCCTAAGCATAGCTTAAAGATCGTGTAGTTCGTTTGCTAGAGCTTTTCCGAATGTCAAGTATCACTTCCTTAGACCATGAGATTGTGCAACTCCCGGATACCGTAGGAGTGCTTTGGGTGTGCCAAACGTCACAACGTAATTGGGTGACTATAAAGGTGCAGTACGGGTATCTCCGAAAGTGTCTATTGGGTTGGCATGAATCGAGACTGGGATCTGTCACTCCGTATGACGGAGAGGTATCTCTAGGCCCACTCGGTAATGCATCATCATAATGAGCTCAATGTGACCAAGTGGTTGATCACGGGATCATGCATTACGGTACGAGTAAAGTGACTTGCCGGTAACGAGATTGAATGAGGTATTGGGATACCGACGATCGAGTCTCGGGCAAGTAACGTACCGATTGACAAAGGGAATTGTATACGGGATTGATTGAATCCTCGACATCGTGGTTCATTCGATGAGATCATCGAGGAGTATGTGGGAGCCAACATGGGTATCCAGATCCCGCTGTTGGTTATTGACCGGAGAGTCGTCTCGGTCATGTCTGCGTGTCTCCCGAACCCGTAGGGTCTACACACTTAAGGTTCGGTGACGCTAGGGTTGTTGAGATATTAGTATACGGTAACCCAAAAGTTGTTCGGAGTCCCGGATGAGATCCTGGACGTCACGAGGAGTTCCGGAATGGTCCGGAGGTGAAGATTTATATATAGGAAGTCAAGTTTCGGCCATCGGGAAAGTTTCGGGGGTAATCGGTATTGTACCGGGACCACCGGAAGAGTACCGGGGGTCCACTGGGTGGGGCCACCTATCCCAGAGGGCCCCATGGGCTGAAGTGGGAGGGGAACCAGCCCCTAGTGGGCTGGTGCTCCCCCCTTGGGCCTCCCCCTACGCCTAGGGTTGGAAACCCTAGGGGTGGAGGCGCCCCACTTGGCTTGGGGGGCACTCCACCCCCCTTGGCCGCCGCCCCTCCTTGGAGATCCCATCTCCTAGGGCCGGCGCCCCCCCTAGGGGTCCTATATATAGTGGGGGAGGGAGGGCAGCCGCACCCTAGCCCCTGGCGCCTCCCTCTCCCTCCCGTGACACCTCTCCCTCTCGCTAAGCTTGGCGAAGCCCTGCCGAGATCGTCGTTGCTTCCACCATCACGCCATCGTGCTGCTGGATCTTCATCAACCTCTCCTTCCCCCTTGCTGGATCAAGTTGGAGGAGACGTCTTCCCAACCGTACGTGTGTTGAACGCGGAGGTGCCGTCCGTTCGGCGCTAGGTCATCGGTGATTTGGATCACGATGAATACGACTCCACCAACCCCGTTCTCTTGAACACTTCCGCTCGTGATCTACAAGGGTATGTAGATGCACTCCCCTCTCCCTCGTTGCTAGATGACTCCATAGATTGATCTTGGTGATGCGTAGAAAATTTTAAAATTCTGCTACGTTCCCCAACACGGCGCGCCCGGTTGTGGCTCGAATCCATCGAAGATCAAGTCTCCGCGGATGTCGGCTGTATAGTTCAAACTTCCAAATCTGACCTGACGGCCAGGGGCATAGTTTTCAATCTGCTCCAGATGGCCAAGCGAATTAGCCCGTAGTGCAAAGCCGCCGAATACGAAGATCTGTCCGGTGAGAAAAGTCTCGCCCTGGACCGCATCGCTATCGATGATAGTAGGAGCCATCAAGCCTAACAGTGGCGACACAGAGGAACTCTCAATGAAAGCACCAGTGTCGGTGTCAAAACCGGCGGATCTCGGGTAGGGGGTCCCGAACTGTGCGTCTAGGCCGGATGTTAACAGGAGGCAGGGGACACGATGTTTTACCCAGGTTCGGGCCCTCTTGATGGAGGTAAAACCCTATGTCCTGCTTGATTAATATTGATGATATGGGTAGTACAAAAGTAGATCTACCACGAGATCGGAGAGGCTAAACCCTAGAAGCTAGCCTATGGTATGATTGTATGTTATGGTTGTTATCCTACGGACTAAAACCCTTCGGTTTATATAGACACCGGAGAGGGTTATGGTTACACAAGGCCGGTTACAAAGGAGGAGATATCCATATACGTATTGCCTAGCTTGCCTTCCACGCCAAGTAGAGTCCCATCCGGACACGAGACGCAGTCTTCAATCTTGTATCTTTATAGTCTAACAGTCCGGCCAATGGAGATAGTCCGGCTGTCCGGAGAGCCCCTAATCCAGGACTCCCTCACTCACCTCGATCTGTCAGAAGTGTGCCATACAGCTGGTTTTAACGAAAAGCCATCGTGATCAGCTGTCCCGGATGCTCACTAAAACAGTCACTTAGCTCTGCAACAATGTTGTTTGCCATGAAGTCAACATGCTGCAAGGTTGTGCAGTTCTCAAAGGTCTGACGGTGAATACCCATAAACCCATTGTATCTAGCACTGACATAACTCAGCTCTCCTCCTACGCAAATGGATGATGGGAACAACCCAGAGAAGTTGTTGTTTGCAATGTCAATCACATGTAAGAGGCTTCTATTCCCAAGCTCGGGAAAGATGTGACCTACGAGCTGATTTTCTGACAGAGTCATAAACCTGCGTTTTACCAGATGAGAGATGGTACCTGGCAGCTGCCTTTCCAAATGGTTATACTCAAGGGATATACTGTCCAGTTCAGTCATGTTTCCAAACTCCATTGGGATGCTCCCTGTCAGGTTGTTGTATCCGAGGATTAGCACGCGGAGCTTCCCGAGCATCCCAATTGTTTTTGGCATTGATCCAATCAAAGTAGCCGAGCGCAGATTGAGGACCTCCAAGCTCGTCAAGTTACCAATCTCTTCAGGTAGTGTGCCATCGAGCCCCAGATCTGTCATGTAGAGGAATGCAAGGTGCTTCAGCTTGCCGATTCTGCGTGGAATGTCGCCCCTCAGATGCAGGTTACTGCTGATCTGCAACGTGGTCAAGCTCGTCAAGTTTCCAATTCCTTCTGGAATTGTACCGTACAATCATTTTGGTCCGGGTAGAGTCCACTCAGGAGCGCAAAGGCGGAGAAGTCGAACTTGTCAAGTGTGCCGCTCAGGCTTGTGCCGAGAAGTTTGAGCTGTAAGATGTGCCCGGGCGAGTTGCAGGTGATGTGCGTCCAATTGCAAAGACTGATGGAGTTGGCCAACGACCATGATCCAAGGGAGTCATCGGCACTGGCCAAGCTAGCCTTCCACCTCACAAGTGCTTCAGCTTCACGCCGGCTGTCCGCTCTCACTGGCGCGACTGCGCATAGTAGGAGACAGGAGCAAGAGAGCAGGAGGCCTACAGGATGGAGATGCTTCATGGTGGCTTCGGGGTTCGCATACACTACCGGACTCGCGGGCTATGCCTACGGCCCACGGCCGTCGGCATAGGTCCTTTGCCGTCGGCATAGATCTATGCCTACGGCTGCCGTCGGCATATATAGCCCCGTCGGCGTAGATTACGTCAGCGTAGATGTGTCAGACCGTCGGCGTAGTATAGCCGTCGGCATAGGTGCATATGCCGACGGTCGTGGGGTAGCCATCGGCATAGTTTAGCCGCCGGCGTTGTTTTCCGTCTGACGGCAACGAACGGCGCCGTCAACAGCGCTGGCGATTCAGGGGACGACACGTGGCGCACGTATGCCGACGGCCAAGCCGTCGGCATACGTGCGCCACGTGGCCGTCGGCATACGTGCGCCACATGTCGTCCCCTGGCTTCTCCTGGCTGCAGAGATATGCCTATGGCAAAGCCGTCGGCATAGATTTCCATCTATGCCGACGGCTTTGCCGTAGGCATATCTCTGCCACGTGGCAGCTCCTGGTAACTCCTGGGCGTATATATGCCGACGGCTTTGCCGTAGGCATAGCTCCTGGTGGTTTTTTTTATTTCCCCTGTTTTCTCTTTTCCAATTCATTTGACAGCATTTGAAAACAGAACAATATGAAATTATGCAGAAATATGACAATTCATCATGTGAACATACTCAAGTTCATCTAAACATACTCAAGTTCACCATCATCATCTAAACATACTCAAGTTCATCACATCATCTAAAGATCATCACCAACGGAAGTTCATGAACATAAAAGTAGTGCAACACATGAAACATGATAAAAGTAGGAATATGAAAGGCATGGCACGATGGCCACATGCACGGAATCATCAAGCAAGAGCACCTCCGCCAAAACCACCACCACCTCCGCCAAAAGCGCCACCTCCGTCAAAACCACCACCACCACCTCCGCCAAAACCGCCATCGCGACCACCACCACTCTGCCAGATCGGAGTGACTGGGGTCGACGGAGCAGGAGTCGAGCCACCGGTCCCCTACATGTTTCAGAAAAGATTCTAACGGTAAATATGATATGATAGTGTTTCATGAACGAGAACTAGTTTGCTAGTAGTTAGGCAAATGTACTAACCGGACCATCACTGCCTAGTGCCACCCATTCATCGAACGTGGGCACGTGTGGGGGTTCTCCCGCAGGTGGTGGTGGGGGTCCCATTTGTGGTGGATCCGTGCGGTTAGTCCAAGACGCCAACATAGCCTGAATGTTAGTTAAACAAGCAAACTAGAAGATCAGAAGGAATGAAAGTGCAAAAATTTAGGTTGGTTTTAAGAGGGCAAAACTAACCGTCATCATCTGACGGTTGTAATCATCGTTTGCCTTCACTCGTTTCAAGTACTCCCGCACCTCGAGATTCCTATGCTCGACAAACTCCTTATATGCCTACATAATTTAGGTTGTTTCTAAGTGAGCAATGCTTAAAATAAACTGAGAATGCAAGATAGAAAAAGATAAAGAGGAAGTACTTACAGCATGCTGACGGGCTAAGGGAGTCTGTGAACGCCCCGTACTCTCTAACTAGCTCGGGTTGCTAGCCCGAAGCCGTGTGTACGAGATCGAAGGAGTGATCAAGCCATCAAAACACGGATACCGGCCATTCTTCTTCCCCTGGATGGCCACCACCGCCGTGTCGTCGATCTGAGACTGGGCGACCTCAGCAACAGGAACATCCGGATGCAACTCCTGATAGTGATGAATGTAAGACCCCAGGTGCTCCTCGGTCTTGCCGTAGTACTGGCTCTCGCCCTCCTTGCGATGACTCCGCTCGCGGGCCAGCTTCCACGACTCCATGTCTGAGAGCGGCCTCTTCAACTTGTCCTCCTACAACGTCAAATAGAAGTCAGCCATACATAAGAATATGACATAAAGAAGAACAAAAATGCATAATGCACATAGATATACCTTCATGGCCTTGAAGCCCCAGTGGTTCCTGTTTCCTTGGCCGAGTGTCCCGTCGTCTCCACGGTTAGCCCGGGCCTTGATGCTCTTGGCAGCAAACTCTGCATCGGCGCCGAGCCACCTATCCACCAAACTCGCCCATCCGTCATGCCTTCCATAGCACCAACGAGGAACAACCTATGCAAATTTTGGAAGCATGACATGTGAGCACGAAACATATAGTTGACTGCTAGAAACAATGAAAAGTTAGTAATAGTTACCATCATGAACTGCTCCTTGCTCAAGGTAAGTCGTAGCTTCTGCGCTTGACTTTTGGTCATCTTTTGGTGCAAGTAGATGTGGTAGTACTGCGAGACGGCAACCCAGTGCACCTCGTGCTGCAACTGACGAGCTTTCTTCTTCGCAGCCGCAAGCAAGACCACGTCGGCTCTGGCCTTGTGCTCGTCAAGAACTCTATAGAGTTGCTGCAATCATGCATAAACCAGAAGCAAACAAGGCATGAGTTGAGTGATTCAATGATAAACTATGAACGAAACTGAAGACAAGTGATTCAGAAGAGAACTTACCCAAAATTTGGTGATCACGGCCTTAGCGATCGTCCCGTACTCCGCGTTGCTGCAAGCCTCGTAGTGGGCCCAGCTCGTGGCCAAAACCCGCTGTTGCGGGTCCCTGTCTGGCCGCGGGCAGAATAGGCCAGGCCAAAACTCCTTCAACAGGACAGTGATAAGGCCGTTCGGTTTACGTCCCTTTCCGCGAAGGATCCAGTTTCTGCAAAAGAATCAAATGATTGCCATGTGTACAATAAGAAAATGTTGTCATGTGTTGAAAATATGATTGAGAGGCACTTACTCTGTCCCCACGGGTTCAATGAGCCACTTGTGCTCCTCGATAGAAGGTGGTGTAGGTAGTCCGGCATTACCACGCAGCCACCCCTGCGAAGAACCCGGTGGCAAGTCACCCCACAACGTGGGATCAACCTCCCCTCCACCCTCCTCGGCCTCCTCCTCACCCTCCTCCTCGGCCTCCTCCTCCTCACCCTCCTCCTCGGCCTCCTCCTCCTCACCCTCCTCCTCGGCCTCCTCCTCCTCGCCATCAGGAACATACTCCTCCTCCTCATACTCAGCAGGTGCCTCTGTATAGGAGGGCATCGAAGAAGACCCTCCTATTTCAGACACGGCCCGGAGTTTTTTGCCCCGGTTGCCTCTCCCCCCACCTCCTCCTCCTCTAGGGGCTCTCCCCCCACCGCCTCCTCCTCTAGGGTCTCCTCCCCCGACCCCTCCACCTCCCTGTGAGGTGTCATCCTCGCGTAGTCGGGAGGGAACCTTGTGGGCTCGTCCACTCCGAGTAAGTCCTTTAAATTTACTGAGGAAACTAGCGCCGCTGGACTTGCCCATGATTAGCAAACCTGCATTGAGAAGAGAATAAACAATTAGTAAGCATATCAATTAAACAAGCATACAGGAAAAACATTAATACCAGAAGAGCACATTAAGCATACTATTGTAATGATCATTAAAAGAACTTACATTTTCTAGAACCCATATGAATCATCACTATTGTAATCTATTTGTGGACCGGTCTCATCATCACTATCACGCATATCTTCTTCGTTGTCTGACGGAGGTGGAGGCTCTTCCTCATCGTCAGCGTCTTCATTTAACTTTTCAAGCATAATTATGTCTCTTTGATTCACAACTGCCTCACCATCAATCCGTGCGTCGTCGTCATTTGGGTCCAGGTCAACATAACCCAAGTCATCATCCTCGTTGTTTCGGACCACGTCATCATGTTCCTCTTGATAGAACACTCCCTCGTATGTCATGGGGTTTATGTTGTAGTAATCATCATCGTTCGGGTCCGGTAGCTTACCATGCGGCGACACCTTGAACACAACTTCCCAACCCTTTAGGTACTCTTTCTGGCATGGGTAAGGCAGATAATATACTTGTGTGGCCTGGGTAGCGGCGATAAAGAGATCAGCTCCAGCATAGACGGTTGATGGTTTAACTTCAACTAAACCAACAGAAGGCGTATGTCTCAGCCCCTTTTTGGGGTCGAACCATCGGCATTTGAACACAGTGAGACTTAGGTGTTCGCGGCCACGTTTGAATGTAAGCTCGTATATTTTTCCTACCCTTCCGTAGTAATCTACTTCATTATCTCCTTCAGTGAAGACTCCGGTATTTATGGTTTTGGGATCAGGCCGACTGTTCTGGTGCTCCTCTGTATGGAAGCGATATCCATTCACATCATACTTTTCGCATGTCATGACGACAGGATCAAAACCCATGGAAACCCATCTCAATTCTTCATCCATTGATTCGGTCGGATCATTTCCCTACAAGTTTAATTAAAAATATAGGGTGCATGAGTTTAATTGAAATTATAGGGTGCATGAGTTTAATTGAAAGTGTGAAAAATTACTTTCTCGATGAACCACGCAACGAAATTTTTCCTTCCATCAGCACCCTTTCGGAGAAGAGCAAGTGCCTCCGCTTCAGAAGGAGGCAGCATTCTCGTCCATTCTTCTTCAACGAATCGACTACAATAAGAAAAGCGGTATAAGAACTAGGCAAAGTGAACATAACGAATTGACTAAAAGAATGGTGCAAAGGTATTACCTCATCCACTCATCCTCAACTTCCTTGATGTTGTGCAAGATATAGAACATGACATCCTCCCACTCATCTCGTGGCATGAGATAAGATTTCGAGCATCCAGCCCTACTACCTTACCCGATGAATAGAGGCAACTTGGGTTTATACTTGGGTTCTTCTGTATTGTATCGAGACACCTTATTGTGCAACGTGGGAACATGGTCCGGATAGTAGGCTGTCCTGAGGTCTGCCACCTCCTCTAGGATAACTGCCTCAGCTATGGAAGCTTCAATCTTAGCTTTGTTTCCACATTTCTGTCTCAGATGCTTGTTCTGTCTCTCAGGACCGTACTGCCAACGATTCTGCACAGGGCCCCCCAACAATACCTCGTTCGGGAGGTGCAAAAGGAGATGTGTCATCGGAGTAAAGAAGCCTGGCGGGAAGATCTTCTCTAGCTTGCATATCAACTCCAGTGCCTTCTTATGCATTTCTTTTATCTTCTCAGGACATACTTCTTTAGCACAAAGCGTGCGGAAGAAATGGCTTAACTCCGCAAGCACACGCCAGAAACGCTCGGGAACATAGCCCCGAACCATCACCGGCATAATCCGCTCAATCCATACATGATAGTCATGACTCTTGAGCCCGGTCACTCTACCCGTTGAAAGATTGACCCCCTTACTTATATTCGACGCATAACCATCAGTGAACTTCACGACGTGTTTCAGCCACTTGAATGTCTCCATCTTATGATCCTTTTTAAGTACGAAGTCAGCATCTGGCTTGAACCAAGATTTTCGACTGCCTGTGGGAGGCTGCATGTGTAGACGTGGTCTATCGCAAATATTCTGTTGATCAACTCTAGCATTAACATTATCCTTTGTCTTATCAGGAATGTTGAGGATCGTGTGAAAAAGGGACTCTGCGACATTCTTTTCGGTGTGCATCACGTCTATGTTGTATGGAAGTTTGAGGTCCTTAAAATAGGGAAGCTATGTGAAGGGGGTAATGTGAGTCCAGTTGTGCGTCTCACCATATCCTTCAAAAAAATTCTCTTTACTTTTTCCTTTACCCTCGCCCTCGTCTTCGCCTATGCCTTTGCCTTTGCCTTTGCCTTTGCCCTCACCGGCAGGCTTAAGAGCTTTCAGCTGAGCAAGCACATCCGCACCAGAAAACGTTGGAATCTCGTTTACTTCATGGACAACTTTGCCTTTTGTGAAGTTCTTCTTGTCTTCCCTATCAGGATGGTCTGGAGGGAGGAACTGTCGGTGCAGGTCAAATGCAACATACTTGCCACCCTTCTTCAGCCAAATGAAAATCAAGGCCTGCATGCACACTGGGCAAGGCATCTTTCCACTTGTACACCATCCGCAGAACAAGGCATAACCGGGAAAGTCATGCATGCAATATTGTAGCCAAACTTTCATCAAGAAATTTTTCTGCAGATGTCGGTCGTATGTCAACCTCGGGAAGTACCAAGAATGGTGCAAATCATCCACCAACGGCTGCATAAACACACTCAAATTCTTCCCCGGATATTCAGGCCCCGGAATTATAAGCGACAGGAACATGGTCTTGCGTTGCATTATGGCGCCGGGAGGGAGATTCAGCGGAATAACAAATACGGGCCAACAGCTGTATGGATTAGACGACATACCATATGGATTGAACCCATCACCTGTTATAGCAATTCTGACATTCCCAGCCTCGGCTGCTTCCTCCGGGTACTCTATATCGAATGACTTCTATGCTTCACCTCCTGATGGATGTACAATTTTTTTTGGATTGTACCTTTTCCCTTCCTTGTGCCACTTCATCATTTTGGCAGACTCCTCGGTGATGAAAAGGCGCTGCAGTCTTTTTATAAAATCAAGATACCGAAGAACCTTCACAGGGATTTTTAGCTGCTGCTTCTGACCATGCTTATCGACCACCTCAATATACCGAGAGGAACCGCACTTCCTACAGTACTTGTCATCCGCATACTCATGCCTAAACAAAAGGCAATTCTTTGGACAAACATGTATTTTCTCATAATCCATCGAGAGCGCATTCATGATTTTCTTCGTATCGTACATGATTTTCGGCAGTTCATGGCCCTCAGGCAGGCTGTTAGCCCATACTCCCAGAAATGCTTCGAAGCAACCTCGGCTATAGCCGTACTCAGCCTTGACTACCATCAGTTGCGAGATGGCATCCAGCATAGACAGCTTGGCACCCTCATAGAGAGGTTTCTTTGACGAGGCCAAGATTTCCAGGAAGGCCTTTGCGGTTTACTCCGGCTCCTCCGGTTCATTCGCTGAATGTGACGGAGGTGTCGGCTGTGCAGCAAAGACATCATCTAGCATGTCTCTAACCACATCGTCCTCATAACCAGCGACGCGTTGTCGTATCACATCCTCTCTACCACGGTCCCGTTGGGCAAAGTTTATCGGCATATTAAAGTTGGGCATAAATCCATACATGCAAAGGTGCTTAGTCATCTCACTCTTATCTCTGCGGATACGTCTCTTACATCTGGTACACGGGCATTCTGGCACCATCCTCATTGGACTACGGAATATCTCTTTCAAAAACACATCAGTTTTCTCGACCCACTCTGTTGTTACTTGATTCCGACGGAAAAACCCACTATACTGTTGGGGAACGTAGTAATTTCAAAAAAATTCCTACGCACACGCAAGATCATGGTGATGCATAGCAACGAGAGGGGAGAGTGTTGTCTACGTACCAACGCAAACCGACTGCGGAAGCGATCACACAACGTAGAGGAAGTAGTCGTACGTCTTCCCGATCCGACCGATCCAAGCACCGTTACTCCGGCACCTCCGAGTTCTTAGCACACGTTCAACTCGATGACGATCATCGGGCTCCGATCCAACAAAGCGTCGAGGAAGAGTTCCGTCAGCACGACGGCGTGGTGACGATCTTGATGTACTACCGACGCAGGGCTTCGCCTAAGCACTACAACGGTATGATCGAGGTGGAATTTGGTGGCAGGGGGCACCGCACACGGCTAAGGAACGATCTCAAGGATCAACTTGTGTGTCTAGAGGTGCCCCCTGCCCCCGTATATAAAGGATGAGAGGGGGAGGGCTGGCCGGCCAAGCTTGGAGGCGCAGGAGGAGTCCTACTCCCACCGGGAGTAGGACTCCCCCCTCCAATCCTATTCCAACTAGGATTCCTTAAAGGGGAGAGAGAGAGAGGTGGCCGGCCCCTTCTCCTAGTCCTAATAGGACTAGGGGGAGGGGGAAGGTGCGCAGCCCTTGTGGGCAGCCCTCTCACCTTTCCACTAAGGCCTATGTTGGCCCATTTGGCTACCGGGGGGTTCCGGTAACCCTCCCGGTAATCCGGTAAAATCCCGATTTCACCCGGAACACTTCCGATGTCCAAACATAGGCTTCCAATATATCAATCTTTATGTCTCGACCATTTTGAGACTCCTCGTCATGTCCGTGATCACATCCGGGACTCCGAACAACCTTCGGTACATCAAAATGCATAAACTCATAATAACTGTCATCATAACGTTAAGCGTGCGGACCCTACGGTTCGAGAACAATGTAGACATGACCGAGACACGTCTCCGGTCAATAACCAATAGCGGGACCTGGATGCCCATATTGGCTCCTACATATTCTACGAAGATCTTTATTGGTCAGACCGCATAACAACATACGTTGTTCCCTTTGTCATCGGTATGTTACTTGCCCGAGATTCGATCATCGGTATCCAATACCTAGTTCAATCTCGTTACCGGCAAGTCTCTTTACTCGTTCCGTAATACAACATCCCACAACTAACTCATTAGTTGCAATGCTTGCAAGGCTTAAGTGATGTGCATTACTGAGAGGGCCCAGAGATACCTCTCCGACAATTGGAGTGACAAATCCTAATCTCGAAATACGCCAACCCAACATCTACCTTTGGAGACACCTGTAGTACTCCTTTATGATCACCCAGTTACGTTGTGACATTTGGTAGTACCCAAAGTGTTCCTCCGGTAAACGGGAGTTGCATAATCTCATAGTCATAGGAACATGTATAAGTCATGAAGAAAGCAATAGCAACATACTAAACGATCGGGTGCTAAGCTAATGGAATGGGTCATGTCAATCAGATCATTCAACTAATGATGTGACCTCGTTAATCAAATAACAACTCTTTTGTCCATGGTTAGGAAACATAACCATCTTTGATTAACGAGCTAGTCAAGTAGAGGCATACTAGTGACACTTTGTTTGTCTATGTATTCACACATGTATTATGTTTCCGGTTAATACAATTCTAGCATGAATAATAAACATTTATCATGATATAAGGAAATAAATAATAACTTTGTTATTGCCTCTAGGGCATATTTCCTTCAGTCTCCCACTTGCACTAGAGTCAATAATCTAGTTCACATCGCCATGTGATTTAACAGCAATAGTTCACATCACCATGTGATTAACACCCATAGTTCACATCGTCATGTGACCAACACTCAAAGGGTTTACTAGAGTCAGTAATCTAGTTCACATATCTATGTGATTAACACCCAAAGAGTACTAAGGTGTGATCATGTTTTGCTTGTGAGATAATTTTAGTCAACGGGTCTGTCACATTCAGATCCGTAAGTATTTTGCAAGTTCTATGTCTACAATGCTCTACACGGAGCTACTCTAGCTAATTGCTCCCACTTTCAATATGTATCCAGATTGAGACTTTAGATTCATCTGGATCAGTGTCAAAAACTTGCATCGACGTCACCCTTTACGACGAACCTTTTTGTCACGTCCATAATCGAGAAACATATCCTTATTTCACTAAGGATAATTCTGACCGCTGTCCAGTGATCTACTCCTAGATCACTATTGTACTCCCTTGCCAAATCAATGCAGGGTATATAATAGATCTGGTATACAGCATGACATACTTTATAGAACCTATGGCCAAGGCATAGGGAATGACTTTCATTCTCTTTCTATCTTCTGCCGTGGTCGGGCTTTGAGTCTTACTCAACTTCACACCTTGTAATACAGGCAAGAACTCTTTCTTTGACTGCTCCATTTTGAACTACTTCAAAATCTTGTCAAGGTATGTACTCATTGAAAAAACTTATCAAGCGTCTTGATCTATCTCTATAGATCTTGAAGCTCAATATGTAAGCAGCTTCACCGAAGTCTTTCTTTGAAAAACTCCTTTCAAACACTCCTTTATGCTTTATAGAATAATTCTACATTATTTCCGATCAACAACATGTCATTCACATATACTTATCAGAAATGCTGTAGTGCTCCCACTCACTTTCTTGTAAATACAGGCTTCACCGCAAGTCTGTATAAAACTATATGCTTTGATCAACTCATCAAAGCGTATATTCCAATTCCGAGATGCTTGCACCAGTCCATAAATGGATCGCTGGAGCTTGCACACTTTGTTAGCACCTTTAGGATTGACAAAACCTTCTTGTTGCATCACATACAACTCTTCTTTAATAAATCCATTAAGGAATGCAGTTTTGTTTATCCATTTGCCAGATTTCATAAAATGCGGCAATTGCTAACATGATTCGGACAGACTTAAGCATAGATACGAGTGAGAAACTCTCATCGTAGTCAACACTTTGAACTTGTCGAAAACCTTTTGCGACAATTCTAGCTTTGTAGATAGTAACACTACTATCAACGTCCGTCTTCCTCTTGAAGATCCATTTATTTTCTATGGCTTGCCGATCATCGGGCAAGTCAACCAAAGTCCATACTTTGTTTTCATACATGAATCCCATCTCAGATTTCATGGCCTCAAGCCATTTTGCGGAATCTGGGCTCATCATCGCTTCCTCATAGTTCGCAAGTTCATCATGGTCTAGTATCATGATTTCCAGAACAGGATTACCGTACCACTCTGGTGCGGATCTCACTCTGGTTTACCTACAAGATTCGGTAGTAACTTGATCTGAAGTTACATGATCATCATCATTAGCTTCCTCACTAATTGGTATAGGTGTCGCAGAAACAGTTTTCTGTGATGTACTACTTTCCAATAAGGGAGAAGGTACAATTACCTTATCAAGTTTTCTACTTTCCTCCCACTCACTTCTTTCGAGAGAAACTCCTTCTCTAGAAAAACTCCGAATTTAGCAACAAAAGTCTTGCCTTCGGATATGTGATAGAAGGTGTACCCAACTGTCTCCTTTGGGTATCCTATGAAGACATATTTCTCCGGTTTGAGTTTGAGCTTATCGAGATGAAACTTTTTCACATAAGCATCGCAACTCCAAACTTTAAGAAACGACAGCTTAGGTTTCTTGCCAAACCATAGTTCACACGGTGTCGTCTCAACGGATTTAGATGGTGCCCTATTTAACGTGAATGCAGCTGTCTCTAATGCATAACCCCAAAACGATAGTGGTAGATCGGTAAGATACATCATAGATTGTACTATATCCAATGAAGTACGGTTATGACGTTCGGACACACCATTATGCTATGGTGTTCCAGGTGGCGTGCGTAGTGAAACTATTTCACATTGTTTTAACTGAAGACCAAACTCGTAACTCAAATATTTTACCTCTGCGATCATATCGTAGAAACTTTTATTTTCTTGTCACAATGATTTTCACTTCACTCTGAAATTCTTTGAACTGTTCAAATGTTTCAGACTTATGTTTCATCAATTAGATATCCCCATATCTGCTCAAATCATCTTGTGAAGGTCAGAAAATAATGATACCTGTTGCAAGCCTTAAATATTCATCAGACCACATACATCAGTATGTATGATTTCCAACAAATCTGTTGCTTGCTTCATTGTTCCGGAGAATGGCATTTTAGTCATCTTGCCCATAAGGCATGGTTCGCAAGCATCAAGTGATTCATAATCAAGTGATTCCAAAAGCCCATCAGCATGGAGTTTCTTCATGCGCTTTATACCAATATGACCTAAACGGCAGTGCCACAAATAAGTTGCACTATCATTACTAACTTTGCATCTTTTGGTTTCAATATTATGAATATGTGTATCACTACGATCGAGATCCAACGAACTTGTTTCATTGGGTGTATGACCATCGAAGGTTTTATTCATGTAAACAGAACAACAATTATTCTCTGACTTTAATGAATAACCGTATTGCAATAAACATGATCAAATCATATTCATGCTCAACGCAAAAATCAAATAACACTTATTTAAGTTCAACACTAATCCCGAAAGTATAGGGGAGTGTGCGATGATGATCATATCAATCTTGGAACTACTTCCAACACCCATCGTCACTTCACCCTTAACTAGTCTCTGTTTATTCTGCAACTCCTATTTCGAGTTACTACTCTTAGCAACTGAACCTATATCAAATACCGAAGGGTTGCTATAAACACTAGTAAAGCACACGTCAATAACATGTATATCAAATATACTTATGTTCACTTTGCCATCCTTCTTATCCGCCAATCACTTGGGGTAGTTCCGCTTCCAGTGACCAGTCCCTTTGCAGTAGAAGCACTTAGTCTCAGGCTTAGGATCAGACTTGGGCTTCTTCACTTGAGCAGCAACTTGCTTGCCGTTCTTCTTGAAGTTCCCCTTCTTCCCTTTGCCCTTTTCTTGAAACTAGTGGTCTTGTCAACCATCAACACTTGATGTTTTTCTTGATTTCTACCTTCATCAATTTCAGCATCACGAAGAGCTTGGGAATCGTTTCCGTTATCCCTTGCATATCATAGTTCATCACGAAGTTCTACTAACTTGGTGATGGTGACTAGAGAATTCTGTCAATCACTATCTTATCTGGAAGATTAACTCCCACTTGATTCAAGCGATTGTAGTACCCAGACAATCTGAGCACATGCTCACTAGTTGAGCGATTCTCCTCCATCTTTTAGCTATAGAACTTGTTGGAGACTTCATATCTCTCAACTCGGGTATTTGCTTGAAATATTAACTTCAACTCCTGGAACATCTCATATGGTCCATGACGTTCAAAACGTCTTTGAAGTCTCGATTCTAAGCCATTAAGCATGGTGCACTAAACTATCAAGTAGTCATCATATTGAGCTAGCCAAACATTCATAACGTCTGCATCTGCTCCTGCAATAGGTCTATCACCTAGCGGTGCATCAAGGACATAATTCTTCTGTGTAGCAATGAGGATAAACCTCAGATCACGGATCCAATCCGCATCATTGCTACTAACATCTTTCAATACAATTTTCTCTAGGAACATATCAAATTAAACACAGGGAAGCAACAACGCGAGCTATTGATCTACAACATAATTTGCAAAATACTACCAGGACTAAGTTCATGATAAATTTAAGTTCAATTTAATCATATTACTTAAGAACTCCCACTTAGATAGACATCCCTCTAATCCTCTAAGTGATCACGTGATCCAAATCAACTAAACCATGTCCGATCATCACGTGAGATGGAGTAGTTTCATTGGTGAACATCACTATGTTGATCATATCTACTATATGATTCACGCTCGACCTTTCGGTCTCCGTGTTCCGAGGCAATATCTTTATATGCTTGGCTCGTCAAGTATAACCTGAGTATTCTGCGTGTGCAACTGTTTTGCACCCGTTGTATTTGAACGTAGAGCCTATCACACCCGATCATCACGTGGTGTCTCAGCACGAAGAACTTTTGCAACGGTGCATACTCAGGGAGAACACTTCTTGATAATTAGTGAGAGATCATCTTATAATGCTACCGTCAATCAAAGCAAGATAAGATGCATAAAAGGATAAACATCACATGCAATCAATATAAGTGATATGATATGGCCATCATCATCTTGTGCTTGTGATCTCCATCTCCGAAGCACCTTCATGATCACCATCGTCACCGGCGCGACACCTTGATCTCCATCGTAGCATCGTTGTCGTCTCGCCAATCTTATGCTTCCACGACTATCACTACCGCTTAGTAATAAAGTAAAGCATTACATCGCGATTGCATTGCATATAATAAAGCGACAACCATATGGCTCCTGCCAGTTGCCGGTAACTTGGTTACAAAACATGATCATCTCATACAATAAAATTTAGCATCATGCCTTGACCATATTACATCACAACATGCCCTGCAAAAACAAGTTAGAAGTCCTCTACTTTGTTGTTGCAAGTTTTACGTGGCTGCTACGGGCTTAAGCAAGAACTCATCTCACCTACGCATCAAAACAACAACGATAGTTTGTCAAATAGACTCCGTTTTAACCTTCTCAGGGACCGAGCGTAGCCACACTCGGTTCAACTAAAGTTGGAGAGACAGTCGCCCACAAGCCATCTATGTGCAAAGCACGTCGAGGGAACCGGTCTCGCGTAAGCGTACGCGTAAGGTTGGTCCGGGTCGTCTCGTCCAACAATACCGCCGAACCAAAGTATGACATGCTGGTAGGCAATATGACTTGTATCGCCCACAACTCATTTGTGTTCTACTCGTGCAAATAACATCTAACCATAAAACCTAGGCTCTGATATCACTGTTGGGGAACGTAGTAATTTCAAAAAATTTCCTACGCACACGCAAGATCATGGTGATGCATAGCAACGAGAGGGGAGAGTGTTGTCTGCGTACCAACGCAGACCGACTGCGGAAGCGATCACACAACATAGAGGAAGTAGTCGTACGTCTTCCCGATCCGACCGATTCAAGCACCGTTACTCCGGCACCTCCGAGTTCTTAGCACACGTTCAACTCGATGACGATCCTCGGGCTCCGATCCAGCAAAGCGTCAAGGAAGAGTTCCGTCAGCACGACAGCGTGGTGACGATCTTGATGTACTACCGACGCAGGGCTTCGCCTAAGCACTACAACGGTATGATCGAGGTGGAATTTGGTGGCAGGGGGCACCGCACACGGCTAAGGAACGATCTCAAGGATCAACTTGTGTGTCTAGAGGTGCCCCCTGCCCCCGTATATAAAGGATGAGAGGGGGAGGGCTGGCCGGCCAAGCTTGGAGGCGCAGGAGGAGTCCTACTCCCACCGGGAGTAGGACTCCCCCCTCCAATCCTATTCCAACTAGGATTCCTTAAAGGGGAGAGAGAGAGAGAGAGAGAGAGGTGGCCGGCCCCTTCTCCTAGTCCTTAGGACTAGGGGGAGGGGGAAGGTGCGCAGCCCTTGTGGGCAGCCCTCTCACCTTTCCACTAAGGCCCATGTTGGCCCATTTGGCTCCCGGGGGGTTCCGGTAACCCTCCCGGTAATCCGGTAAAATCCCGATTTCACCCAGAACACTTCCGATGTCCAAACATAGGCTTCCAATATATCAATCTTTACGTCTCGACCATTTCAAGACTCCTCGTCATGTCCGTGATCACATCCGGGACTCCGAACAACCCTCGGTACATCAAAATGCATAAACTCATAATAACTGTCATCGTAACGTTAAGCGTGCGGACCCTACGGTTCGAGAACAATGTAGACATGACCGAGACACGTCTCCGGTCAATAACCAATAGCGGGACCTGGATGCCCATATTGGCTCCTACATATTCTACGAAGATCTTTATCGGTCAGACCGCATAACAACATACGTTGTTCCCTTTGTCATTGGTATGTTACTTGCCCGAGATTCGATCGTCGGTATCCAATACCTAGTTCAATCTCGTTACCGGCAAGTCTCTTTACTCGTTCCGTAATACAACATCCCACAACTAACTCATTAGTTGCAATGCTTGCAAGGCTTAAGTGATGTGCATTACCGAGAGGGCCCAGAGATACCTCTCCGACAATCGGAGTGACAAATCCTAATCTCGAAATACGCCAACCCAACATCTACCTTTGGAGACACCTGTAGTACTCCTTTATGATCACCCAGTTACGTTGTGACGTTTGGTAGTACCCAAAGTGTTCCTCCGGTAAACGGGAGTTGCATAATCTCATAGTCATAGGAACATGTATAAGTCATGAAGAAAGCAATAGCAACATACTAAACGATCAGGTGCTAAGCTAATGGAATGGGTCATGTCAATCAGATCATTCAACTAATGATGTGACCTCGTTAATCAAATAACAACTCTTTTGTCCATGGTTAGGAAACATAATCATCTTTGATTAACGAGCTAGTCAAGTAGAGGCATACTAGTGACACTTTGTTTGTCTATGTATTCACACATGTATTATGTTTCCGGTTAATACAATTCTAGCATGAATAATAAACATTTATCATGATATAAGGAAATAAATAATAACTTTATTATTGCCTCTAGGGCATATTTCCTTCATATACATCCACTGATTATCTGCCATCTCTGCTTTATTGGAAGCCACACAACAAAATTAAGGATTCATTTAAATTACTCACATCAATATTTTATTTTTTACAAGGTTGACGAGAATCGACATTTAATCCACCTACATCTCTAATAGGTAAAGATGGGTCCTAATCCCACCCGAGAATGTGTAGATTGAGTACGTTATCCATGCTCTACCCCATTCCGAGACAAAATTTCGGCAGCACCTCCCCGCTGTTCTCCAAATACACGTCTCGGCAAAATGCCAAGAGAATGTGCATCCGAAGAACAATAGGGAGGCGCCGCAGAAATCCTGTCTCGGAACGGGGTAGAGCATGAACAACGTACCCAATCTACACATCCTCGGGCTGTCCGTGGAAAGCGCTGGACAATCCGAAAGAGCTGCGGTGATAAATATGCAATTGAATGCATATTTATCGATGCAACCCTTTCGGACGGGAGACCTAGGTTACGCGACTTGATGTGAAAATTTAATCTAGTGACATGGAAAAAAAAGTGGACGAGGTCATGGAATTGCTGCTCACCCTCCGATGTAGAGGATGTAGTCGATCAAAGGAGGGACGATTGTGGACCAACACCTCCAACGTCGACGGTCACTCCACGAAGATGGAACACCACAAATCCTGTTAATTCGACCAAGTGCAAAAAAATAGGTTAAGCATTGACACTTTAAACTATGAAAAAAATCATATTTCGTCAAGTGTCAAATATTGTCCTTCAATTTTTTTAGCAAGATCATCATGATTAAATAACCACTCATCATATGCCAATTTTGGAGCACATCTCACACAACTATTTTAGAAACTAAATGTCACATAGCAAGGATTTAGACACAAACATCATATATCTCACACAAACATCAACTCAAAAATTTGTTTTACATGCATATGTGAATAGACTTAGGGGCTGAATACACCATCCATTAATCTCACATGCATATATTGTCATAATCCATTATATATCATATTGGTACAAATATTTGCAGCAAATAAACATGAAACTATGAATGTCCATATATACACATGTCCATATATACATAGTAGTTATTTGCAGCAAATAAACATGAAACTATGAATGTCACAGTAGGAAAAATGAAAAAAAGAGCATAGCTCACCGGGCAGAGGGGCGTCACGACGATGGAGGGGACAGGAGGGACGGTCGCGGGCCGGAGCTAGCACCAGGGCCGGCCGGGCAGGGTCGCGGGCTAGCCGGAGCCGTGGCCAGGCGTGCTCGGGGAGGGGCCGAGGCGGGGCAGGGCCCAGTTCGTTGCGGGGCAGAGAGCTCGGGTGGAGGCGGCGGCGCGAGAAGGGGAGGGGAGGGGAGGGGGTGGAGCGGCGGTGGGCGGGCGGCAGAGAGCTGGCATGGCGGCGGCGGCGCGAGAAGGGGAGGGGAGGGGAGGGGGTGGAGCGGTGGGAAGGGGGCAGGCGAGGGAAGGGGAGAGTGGCGGGAGGCGGGGAGCAGCGGCGGGCGGGCGGCGGGGAGAGCCGCGGGAGGCGGGGAGCAGCGGCGGGCGGCGGCGGCAGCGCGGGCGGCGGGCGGCGGCAGGCTGCGGGCTGCGAGTGGATGAGGCTGCACAGCTGTGGGTGTGGGAAAGAACGAGCGGAGGAGGGCGGGCCGCGAGTGGATAAGGGGAACTATGCCGACGGCTTAGCCGTCGGCATATATTAACCACGCCACGTGGCATATATGCCGACGGCTAAGCCGTAGGCATAGGTGTATTACACACGTGGCATATATTATTAACTGTCTTCAAATATATTTTTAGTGTATATTATTTTCATGCACATTGAAAAGTTTCGTATATATATATAATACTTTTTTATATACACGTACATATTAAATATTTTCAAATACAAGTTCTTGAAATTTTTTTGAATGATACATGGTATATAATTATATTAAAAATGATACATGGTATACATATTTTTTACATGCACGAACATTATTTAAAATGTACCATACATTTTCTTTAATGGTTTGAAACATTATTTTTAATGACATGATCTTCTTTTTATATTGTACAACAATTTTCTAAAATATCACGTATATTTTTTTCTGAACCGAATTTTATCTATGGACAGCAACATTTCTTTATGATATAAATATTTTCTATGGTCTCGCGAAAGGTGATACATAGGAGAGCAACTGACTGAGGGGTACCGTTACCGAGTGCCTGATCCGGTAACTATGCGAGTGCCTGATCCGTCTACTACTGTGTCATCGCCGTCCGTGAGGGGGGCCACGCCCCGGAGACGCGTGCCGCCTCTTCGGACATGCCAGCACACCACCCCGCATGTATGAGGGCCCGGTGCGACGCTCCGGTGCCATTGCTACCCCCCAGGTCCCCCGTCCCGCCTAACCCTGTAGTGTTTGGCCACGGGATCTAGCCCTTTGACTTTGCACGGACGGGCTTTGACCAGCGGACCTCCCCACCCAGTTGTGTTAGGTCAGCCCATAGGAACACTTTGGAGCAACATCTGGGCCAGACCCACAACAAGATCCCCTCCGTGTAGACCCGACGCATCCGTTTCCCCCTCCAGGTGCCGGCGGCGGCGCCGTCCGTGAGGGGGGCCATGCCCCGGAGACGCGTGCCGCCTCTTCGGACATTTCACCACACCACCCCGCATGTATGAGGGCCCGGTGCGACGCTCCGGTGGCATTGCTATCCCCACAGGGCCCCCGTCCCGCCTGACCCTGTAGCGTTTGACCACGGGATCTAGCCCTTTGACTTTGCACGGACGGGCTTTGACCAGCGACCTCCCCACCCAGTTGTGTTAGGTCACCCCATAGGAACACTTTGGAGCAACATCCGGGCCAGACCCACAACAAGATCCCCTCCGTGTAGACCCGGCTCGTCCGTTTCCCCCCTCCAGGTGCCGGCTGCGGCGCCGTCCGTGAGGGGGGGCACACACCGGACACGCGTGCCGGGCGTTTGCAACTGCCACAACACTTCCAGACTTGTGAGAGGCCGCCTACGCAAGATTTGGCGGCATGCTAGCCCCCGGAGGCCGCCGGCCACAGCCGTAGACGCGCGAAGGACAATCCGCGTAGAGGAAATTTTTCGGATACTTCTCCATCACCAAAAATTATGAAAAAATATCATCGCTCCTATAGCACATGTGCTGACGTCGTGCAAAAAAACTCATGATTTTATCGCGCTCCGAGTATTTAATAATATTCACGCCGCATCGTTACCGCAGAACGTCTACTACCGTGTCATCGCCGTCCGTGAGGGGGGCCACGCCCCGGAGACACGTGCCGCCTCTTCGGACATGCCACCACACCACCCCGCATGTATGAGGGCCCGGTGCGACGCTCCGGTGGCATTGCTACCCCCCGAGTGCCCCCGTCCCGCCTAACCTTGTAGCGTTTGACCACGGGATCTACCCCTTTGACTTTGCACGGAGGGGCTTTGACCAGTGGACCTCCCCACCTAGTTGTGTTAGGTCAGCCCATATGAACACTTTGGAGCAACATCCGGGCCAGACCCATAGCAAGATCCCCTCCACGTAGACCCCACGCGTCCGTTTCCCCCCTCCAATTGCCGGCGGCAGCGCCGTCCGTGAGGGGGGGCACACCCCGGACACGCGTGCCGGGCGTTTGCAACCGCCACAACACTTCCAGACTTGTGAGAGGCCGCCGGCGCAAGATTTGGCGGCATGCTAGCCCCCGGAGGACGCCGGCCACAGCCGTAGACGCGCGAAGGGCAATCCGCGTAGAGGGAATTTTTCGGATACTTCTCCATCACCAAAAATTATGAAAAAATACCATCGTTCCTATAGCACATGTGCCCACGTCGTGCAAAAAAACTCATGATTTTATCGTGCTCCGAGTATTTAATAATATTCACGCCGCATCGTTACCGCAAAACGTCTACTACCGTGTCATCACCATCTGTGAGGGGGGCCATGCCCCGGAGACGCGTGCCGCCTCTTCGGACATTTCACCACACCACCCCGCATGTATGAGGGCCCGGTGCGATGCTCCGGTGGCATTGCTACCCCCACAAGGCCCCCGTCCCGCCTGACCCTGTAGCGTTTGACCACGGGATCTAGCCCTTTGACTTTGCACGGACGGGCTTTGACCAGCGGACCTCCCCACCCGGTTGTGTTCGGTCAGCCCATAGGTGTTGGGGAACGTAGTAATTTCAAAAAAATTCCTACGCACACGCAAGATCATGGTGATGCATAGCAACGAGGGGGGGAGTCTGATCTACGTACCCTTGTAGATCGCAACGGAAGCGTTGACACAACGTAGAGGAAGTAGTCGTACGTCTTCTTCCCGATCCGACCGATCCAAGCACCGTTACTCCGGCACCTCCGAGTTCTTAGCACACGTACAGCTCGATGACGATCCCCAGGCTCCGATCCAGCAAAGCTTCAGGGAGGAGTTCCGTCAGCACGACGGCGTGGTGACGATCTTGATGTACTACCGACGCAGGGCTTCGCCTAAGCACTGCAACAATATGATCGAGGTGGAATTTGGTTGCAGGGGGCACCGCACACGGCTAAGGAACGATCACCAAGGATCAACTTGTGTGTCATGGGGTGCCCCCCTGCCTCCGTATATAAAGGAGCAAGGGGGAGGGGCCGGCCGGCCTAGGAGGAGGCGCGCCAAGGGGAGTCCTACTCCCACCGGGAGTAGGACTCCTTCTTTCCTTGTTGGAGTAGGAGAAGGGGAAAGAGGGGGGGAGGAATAAGGAAAAGGGGGCTGCGCCCCTTGTCCAATTCGGACCAGAGGGGGGGCGCAGGCCTCCTTCCTTTTGGCCTTTCTCCTCTATTCCCGTATGGCCCAATAAGGCCCATATACTCCCCGGCGAATTCCCGTAACTCTCCGGTACTCCGAAAAATACCCGAATCACTCGGAACCTTTCCGAAGTCCGAATATAGTCGTCCAATATATCGATCTTTACGTCTCGACCATTTCGAGACTCCTCGTCATGTCCCCGATCTCATCCGGGACTCCGAACTCCTTCGGTACATCAAAACTCATAAACTCATAATATAACTGTCATCGAAACCTTAAGCGTGCGGACCCTACGGTTCGAGAACAATGTAGACATGACCGAGACACGTCTCCGGTCAATAACCAATAGCGGGACCTGGATGCCCATATTGGCTCCTACATATTCTACGAAGATCTTTATCGGTCAGACCGCATAACAACATACGTTGTTCCCTTTGTCATCGGTATGTTACTTGCCCGAGATTCGATCGTCGGTATCCAATACCTAGTTCAATCTCGTTACCGGCAAGTCTCTTTACTCGTTCCGTAATACATCATCTCACAACTAACACATTAGTTGTAATGCTTGCAAGGCTTATGTGATGTGCATTACCGAGAGGGCCCAGAGATACCTCTCCGACAATCCGAGTGACAAATCCTATTCTCGAAATACGCCAACCCAACATCTACCATTGGAAACACCTGTAGTACTCCTTTATAATCACCCAGTTATGTTGTGACGTTTGGTAGCACCCAAAGTGTTCCTCCGGCAAACGGGAGTTGCATAATCTCATAGTCATAGGAACATGTATAAGTCATGAAGAAAGCAATAGCAACATACTAAACGATCGGGTGCTAAGCTAATGGAATGGGTCATGTCAATCAGATCATTCAACTAATGATGTGACCTCGTTAATCAAATAACAACTCTTTATTCATGGTTAGGAAACATAACCATCTTTGATTAACGAGCTAGTCAAGTAGAGGCATACTAGTGACACTCTATTTGTCTATGTATTCACACATGTATTATGTTTCTGGTTAATACAATTCTAGCATGAATAATAAACATTCATCATGATATAAGGAAATAAATAATAACTTTATTATTGCCTCTAGGGCATATTTTCTTCAATAGGTACACTTTGGAGCAACATCCGGGCCAAACCCACAATAAGATCCCCTCCGTGTAGACCCGACGCATCCGTTTCCCCCCTCCAGGTGCTGGCGACGGCGCCGTCCGTGAGGGGGGGCACACCCCGGACACGCGTGCCGGGCGTTTGCAACCACCACAACACTTCCAAACTTGTGAGAGGCCGCCTACGCAAGATTTGGCGGCATGCTAGCCCCCGGAGGCCGCCGGCCACAGCCGTAGACGCGCGAAGGGCAATCCGCGTAGAGGGAATTTTTAGGATACTTCTCCATCACCAAAAATTATAAAAAAAATATTATCGTTCCTATAGCACATGTGCCCACGTCGTGCAAAAAAACTCATGATTTTATCGCGCTCCAAGTATTTAATAATATTCACGCCGCATCGTTACCGCAAAATGGCTACTACCGTGTCATCGCCGTCCGTTAGGGGGGGGGCACGCCCCGGAGACGCGTGCCGCCTCTTCGGACATGCCACCACACCACCCCGCATGTATGACGGCCCGGTGCGATGCTCCGGTGGCATTGCTACCCCCAGGGCCCCCGTCCCGCCTAACCTAGGAGCGGTTGATCACGAGATCTAGCCCTTTGACTTCCCACGGACGGGCTCTGACCAGTGGACCTCTCCACCCGGTTGTGTCAGGTCTACCCATAGGGACACCCAGGAGCAACATCCGGGCCAAACCCACAGCTATATCCACTCCGTGTAGACCAGACGCGTCCGTTCCCCCCCCCCTCCAGGTGACGGCAGCAGCGCCGTCCGTGATGGGGGGGCACACCCCGGAGATGCGTGTCGCCTCTTCGGACATGCCACAACACCACCCCGCATGTATGAGGGCCCGGTACGACGCTCCGGTGGCATTGCTACCCCCCAGGGCCCTCGTCCCGCCTAACCCTGGAGCGATTGACCACGGGATCTAGCCCTTTGACTTTGCACGGATGGGCTTTGACCAGTGGACCTCTCCACCCGGTTGTGTCGGGTCGGCCCAGAGGGACACCGGGGAGCAACATCTGGGCCAAACCCACAGCTAAATCCACTCCGTGTAGACCCGATGCGGTAGTTTCCCCCCTCCAGGTGCCGGCGGCGGCGCCGTCCGTGAGGGGGGCCACGCACCGGAGACGCGTGAGTCCTCTTCGGACATGTCACAACACCACCCCACATGTATGAGGCGCGGTACGATGCTCCGGTGGCATTGCTACCCCCCGGGGCCCCCGTCCCGCCTAACCCTGGAGCGGTTGACCACGAGATCTAGCCCTTTGACTTCCCACGGACGGGCTTTGACCAGCGGACCTCTCCACCCGGTTGTGTCAGGTCGGCCCAAAGGGACACCGGGGAGCAACATCCGGGCCAGACCCACAGCAAGATCCTCTTCGTGTAGACCCGACGCGTCCGTTTCCCCCTCCAGGAGCCGGCGTCGGCGCCGTCCGTGACGGGGGCCACACCCAAGAGACGCGTGCCGCCTCTTCGGACATGCCACAACACCACCCCGCATGTATGAGGGCCCGGTACGACGCTCCAGTGGCATTGCTACCCCCCAGGGCCCCCGTCCCGGCTAACCCTGTAGCGTTTGACCACGGGATCTAGCCCTTTGACTTTGCACGGACGGGCTTTGACCAGGGGACCTCTCCACCCGGTTGTGTCAGGTCCGCCCATAAGGACACCCGGGAGCAACATCCGGGCCAAACCCACAGATACATCCACTCCATGTAGACCCGACGCGTCCGTTCCCCCCTCCAGGTGCCGGCGACGGCGCCGTCCGTGACGGGGCCACACCCCGGAGATGTGTGCCGCCTCTTCGGACATGGCATAACACCATCCGATTGTGGTAGGTCATCCGATATATATGAACACTTGGAGCAAAGTCCCCTTCGTATAGACCCGATGCGGTTGTTCCCCATTCCAGTTGCCGGCTGGCAGCGACACCGTTCGTGAGGGGGGTCACACCGCTCTGTACAGAACCGAAAAATAATGTATGTATGATTATTAACACATACTGTATGTAAGTTAGTTAAATAATAATAATAAAGAAAACAGTGAAGAAAAAGAAAAAAAACTATATGTATGCTTATTAACACATACTATATGCTTATTAACATACTATATGCTTATTAACACATACTATATGTATGCTTATTAACACAATCTATATGTATGCTTATTAACACATACTATATGCTTAATAATAATAATAATAATAATAATAATAATAATAATAATAATAATAATAATAATAATAATATATGGAAAAAAGAAAAAGAAACTATGCCGACGGCTGCCGTCGGCATAGGTCCTGGTCAGTGCGCTCTGGATCGGTGACATATCACCCGTATCTATGCCGACGGCCACCCGTCACGGCCGTCGGCATAGATTTGACGTCGTTAGCCGACCGTGATGAGTGTTGTCGGCGGGCCCGCATCTATGCCGACGGCAGCTGTAGGCGTAGTCTAGGATAAGCCGACGGCTGTTATGTGCCGACGGCTGCTGTCGGCGTAGACGGGAATAGCCCGACGGCCATTGTACGCCGACGGCTAGGACCTAGCTGTCGGCATAACTCGGATTAGGCCGACGGTGGCCGTCGGCATACATTTGGCTGTCGGCTTAGAGCCCTGTTCCGGTAGTGATAGGTGGTGGTTCATGGCTACAAGGACTCAGGGAGTAGTAATCCTCCGGATGAGCCGGCCGGCCGGCCGGCCGTCCCTCCACTATAGTGGTGGTCCGGCGGACCTGGTGGTTTACAAATGGCACACTCTATAAATGACGTAATGCCAGTTTAGATTAAGGAGAAGCTACATGCTACTAGTAGTTTAGTGTGGAGGGATGCCCATAATAAGAGTAAGAAATTACAAATGGTACGATGTACGGATTATGTCATTATCAGGGTGATACTTGGAAGCCATGGCACACAGATGCTTAATCAACTCTGATATTGGACCATATCACCCGATATGTTGTTGATATCCAGTATGCTGAAGACAATACCCTACCAATCTGAACCTTGATGCTTCCTGCCTCCTAGAGCAGCAATTCAGGCTTCGATGGCAAACGCATGGGCAAACGAAAAGGGAAAAGCCACACAAAAAGAGAAACATAACCAAATAAACATACTTGCCAAACATAACTGGTATCACGAAATGAGCGTTGAGGTCAAACTAAACCGGCGCAGATTTTTTTTCTTAAGAGTTACAGTATGTCTTAACTTACTCACCTTATTTTCCCTCCAAAATTGGGAAGCCCTTCCGCATAGCTCCTGCCTTCTCCTCAGCAACCAAAGGGCTCCTACTTGGCAGTTGGCACCCATGGAATTGGAATCCCCAGGCTAAGCAGACTTGGACGGCTATCTAGGTTAGGACTCGAGAGGCACTCAATGCGAGCAAACGTATATAAGCACAATCAAAGATGGCACTGGTGGCGCCCCGCATGGCTCTGTGTCAGCAGTCAGCAGAATCGGAGACGATGGAGGCAATCTAGGAAATGGTACCCACTGCCCAGGACTAATTCTGATCTGTATCCGGAAGAGAGATTCGTCGGCGCAAGGGCAGAGATGGTAGAGGAAGATCTGGAGGAGGCACCGGAGCCAGGGACGGTGGTGGACGGCCGCGGGGCACGCGGCGAGGCGGCCGGCCGCCGGCCGCGGAAGGGGAGGGAGATACATATTCTTTTTCTTCTCTTTTTAGATTATTGGGAATTAGGAAGGGGGAGACTTTTTCTTCGAGGGATGTGGAAGGGAATCATTGTGCACAGATGGGCTTAGCCCAGTTGCAGATACCGGACGCGCTGGTCCATAGTACAGTGTCCCGCTGGAAAGCAGCTTTTTTTTTGCGGATCGCTGGAAAGCAGCTTGATTTTCTATTATGGCGAAGTATTAGGTGAAAATATTAATTCAATGAAAATCTGAAAACTTACCACCAGAGCCACCGGATGGTAGATGGACGGATTAGATAAGAGGTTGGATGCCCCATAGCCACTTAAACATATTTACCGAAATCCCCTTGCTATACACGACAGCTCCAAATCCAGCGAAGACCACGACGAATGGCGGAGCGGCGACGGCGACGGTAATGGTGGATGCTTAACGGCGCATCCAACATGACGCCAACCCTCGGGCGGTTCCTCTTCCTCCCGTGAACGCCCTGTCGGCAACGGGCACCTTAATTCTTGGTGGTGACCATAATTCATTCATGGCAGCTTCACCCCTTCTAATTGGTTTGATTCTAGTCTCGTACTGTATGGCTGGCTTGGCTAGGCTGGATCTAGAATTCCCAGTCGATAAACTCGTGGCCATGGACTTGTTTTGATAGCTCACGCCCCTACGTGTGTGGCGCAGCTGATTGATGCCTGCATAATGCTTGCGCATACATTCAATTGTTGCAACTACTTTTAGATGTGGTTGGCCGGCGAGCGGCTGTAGTTCCTTACTCCGGCGAGGCGGCGAGCTCGTTCCGATGCATACGAACAGGAGGGGATTTGAGCTCCACCTTTCGACGGTTCACCTTGTAGCCATTACCGCCGACTCGCCGGACGCGCACGACCACGCTTTGCTTTCGCGTCCTGCGTTGTCTTCCCCGGCGTCGGAAGTACCTCGCGCATGCCTGATAAGAGATTGCTTCGCCTTATGGTTCGCTGATTCGCCGGCTGCCATTATCGGGGGAAGAACGAGGCAACGAGCACAGGTGGAGGAAGAGCAAAGGGCGAAGGGTGCGCAAAGGTGTTTTCTGTAAATATGTTTAAGTGGCTATGGGGCATCCCACCGCTTATCTAATCCGTCCATCTATCATCCAATGGCTCTGATGGTAAATTTTTAGATTTTCACTAAATTACTGTTTTCACATACTTTGCCATTATATAAAATCTTCTCAAAAAAACTTCTAACCCTAAAAAGATTATATAAAATCTTCTCAAAAAATTCTTTTAGAAAACTGAGTTGTAGACAAAATTACTCGATTTTCACCCCTAATAAAAGACTGTGATTTTTATTTTATTTTATTGGCTGGAAAACAGTAGGAAAGGGTTCTACTGTGGTTTCTTTAAGAAAGTCTTTACCTAATATTAAAGGACGAAAGCTTTTATAGTTCTCTATACGTCACCCTCTTCATATTCGTTGATTTTATATTAATCATAAAGATTAACGGCTAAGATACAAAAGTAATTTGCATAGATTCTTTTTCCTATCTTTTTTCTTAATACAGTACAGACGCAAGCGCTCATATAAATGCGCATACACTCATTCCTATGAACGCACACACGCACACCCTACCTATATGAGCATCTCCGAGAGACTAAGCCGGCATATCATTTTGAGATTTTACGAAGTCACCGTAGACGCCTCGTAATCGACGGGAACGTCTCTTCCCACTAAAAGCGTATTGCGAGCACCAGAATTTGAACCCTGATGGGTTGGGAATACCACTGTCCACCTAACCATCTCAACCAGAGGTTGGTTCGCGATTTTTTTTTCCTATCTATAAAAGGGTAATGTTTCCCTCTTCACAAAAGAAAAGGCAATGTTTCCCGATACGTCCTTTCTTTGATAAGCACGAGCTAACCATGATCGATCTCCTACCGCATGTACCGATCATCTAGCGCACGAACGGATCGATCCCAACACATATTCCAAGTCCCAGTCGATCACTTCCAAAAAAAACAATGCCAATCGATCGATACCTTCGCGAAAAAAACAACACCCATCGTTTCTCGACCGATCACTGTAAAAAAAAGGTCCCAATATATCGATCTGTTCCCCCAAAAAAAACGATGATCGTTTCCGATCGATCACTTAAAAAAAGGGTCCAAACCGATCGCCGCGTTCCCGAAAAAGAAAAACGCCCATCGTTTCCTAGCGCACGTACATGTATTCCACGGATCAGTTCAAAAAAAAAAAACGATCCATCTTCGCAGGATCAGTCTTCTTTTTTCGTGGTCACCAGGATCAATCTCCCAACAGGCGCCTAGCCTGTTTTTTTTTAAAGCAGGTGCCTAGCCTAGCGCACGTACACATATTCCACGAAACGATTTTCAGCAGGATCGTACAATGTTTTTTTTTTGGAGAAACATATGGTACTATGTCTATGTACATAGACCTCGATGGATTCTTTTTGTTGGGCGGCACACCTCGATGGATGCTTCTTTTTAGATGGATACCTGGTTACTTTCACTGGCGGTCATCAGTTTATATGGGCTACACATGATGCAACCACGCTAATTTTTTTTTAGAAATGCAACCACGCTAATTGGCCTAACTAAACCAGCGACGAGACGCATGACACCACTAACCGACCGAGTTATCCTAAAAAAACTAACCGGTCAAGTCCAGTCTCAAGAAAAGAAAAACTATCAGTCGAACCTCGAGGACAACACACCATTGGCAGAGTCTAGGCCGACGGCCAGCCGGACGACGGCGGACGGGAGCCAGCAAACATAGGGCATGACGATACGTACGTCCTTCGCAACTCCACACACTATTGCATCCATGTGACCACAGACATGAAGAGAAGAGGCTAGCAGGTACAAACGGCAGAGGTATATATTTTTTAAAATTTTAAATAGTAAGTACTAGGGAACAATCCTCTACAAGCTTGCCACCTTGATTCTCTCCATGATCAATCCATAATTTGACTAAAAAAATATCATTTTTATGAGTATTTTTTAATAATATAAAAGAATGGCTAGGGAACAGTCGACTAAATTTGTTTTCTGGATCATTAGTTGATTTGTTCCCGGTGATTGGATGGAAAAGGAACCGTCAGATCTTCTTCTTCTATACCTCTTAAAAAATATTCATTGTATTCCTCCTCATGGTCTCGATTTGAACCGCCTACTTCCACCACCATAGCTAGCGGCGCTCCGACGATTACCTCGTCCTCCCTTCGACCTCCCCCACCACCATGTTTGCCGCCGCCCCCGCCCATCCCTCCAAACCCGGCAAACTACCCGGTTTCTTCGGCTAACTTGCACCCCATGCACCCTAAGATAAACAAGGAGATTGTGCTTCCCGTGCACTATAAGATAGACAAGGAGGCCGCTGCTCCCCCTTCAAACTAAGATGGACAAGATACAATTTCACGCCATCAGAGACGAGGATGGTTGGCGGCCTTGTCTCCGAGCAAGGGATGTTTATACTTTATGTTTTCTCCCGTTGAAACACACGGGCATATGTGCTAATAAAATATAATGTATAGAAAATATGTACTACTGTGTTTACATAGGAGGGGGAGGCAGAGTTCAGAGTTACAAACATTGTTGTCCCCAAGCATTGAACGATGTGGGTGCTTCATCTTTATTCTCCGAACAGTTGCTACAGTGAAATATTCTTCGAGACCCATGGTGGGATCTTTATTATTGAAAATTATTCCATTTCTTAGGCCTCCATGTGTTCCAACATGGAAGGATCTTTTTTTTTGAAATGGCAGTTATCCTGCATTCATTAAGAAGAAAAAGTTGCTCAGTTAATTAGGGAAAACCAAGCGAAAACCAGATTGCCCAGTTAATTATAAAGAACCAGGCAAAAACCATCACAACCGCTGAGCGGCACAATTAAGAAACCCACGCACTTCAAAGAGGGCCTCGGCGAGACAGCACGCAGGCGTCATCGTCATCACTCCTTCCCTAGAGGCATCATCGCCATCCATACACTCTGAGCAAACAGACTCCGACTTCGCCGTAATTGACCGTCGACTCAACCCACATTGTAGCGGACGTGTGACGCTGCATAAAGATCTGCGCCAAAACTCAGCTACATGCTAGACAGCGCAGCTCCGACTCTGACGAAGAACTCTAAAGGGACAAAACTAGGCACGGCTGACGCCACGGGAGATCACCGAACATGCCACGTGCGGCCAGTCATCGTATACCACAGGGCCCCGCCGCAGCATCTTCGACTCCGCAGCAACAAACAAACCGAGGCAATATGCAAACACGTCGGAGAAGAGCCGACTACCGCAAACATTGCTACATCGCTCCCACCATCATCGTTGCCACAGAAGTCTGGCCTCCACAACCGCCGCAAACCACTGGTCCCTCTTGCCGATACCGAGCTCCGAGATGAAGCCCCCAAGAGGGAAAACGATGAAGGAAATATGCCCTAGAGGCAATAATAAAGTTATTATTTATTTCCTTATATCATGATAAATGTTTATTATTCATGCTAGAATTGTATTAACCAGAAACATAATACATGTGTGAATACATAGACAAACAGAGTGTCATTAGTATGCCTCTACTTGACTAGCTCGTTAATCAAAGATGGTTATGTTTCCTAACCATGGACAAAGAGTTGTTATTTGATTAACGGGATCACATCATTAGATGAATGATCTGATTGACATGACCCATTCCATTAGCTTAGCACCCGATCGTTTAGTATATTGCTATTGCTTTCTTCATGACTTATACATGTTCCTATGACTATGAGATTATGCAACTCCCGTTTACCGGAGGAACACTTTGGGTACTACCAAACGTCACAACATAATTGGGTGATCATAAAGGAGTACTACAGGTGTCTCCAAAGGTAGATGTTGGGTTGGCGTATTTCGAGATTAGGATTTGTCACTCCGATTATCGGAGAGGTATCTCTGGGCCCTCTCGGTAATGCACATCACTTAAGCCTTGCAAGCATTGCAACTAATGAGTTAGTTGTGGGATGATGTATTACGGAACGAGTAAAGAGACTTGCCAGTAACGAGATTGAACAAGGTATTGGATACCGACGATCGAATCTCGGGCAAGTAACATACCGATGACAAAGGAAATAACGTATGTTGCTATGCGGTCTGACCGATAAAGATCTTCGTAAAATATGTAGGAGCCAATATGGGCATCCAGGTCCCGCTATTGGTTATTGACCGGAGACGTGTCTCGGTCATGTCTACATTGTTCTCGAACCGTAGGGTCCGCACGCTTAAGGTTTCGATGACAGTTATATTATGAGTTTATGAGTTTTGATGTACCGAAGGAGTTCGGAGTCCCGGATGAGATCGGGGACATGACGAGGAGTCTCGAAATGGTCGAGACATAAAGATCGATATATTGGACGACTATATTCGGACTTCGGAAAGGTTCCGAGTGATTCGGGAATTTTTCAGAGTACCGGAGAGTTACGGGAATTCGCCGGGGAGTATATGGGCCTTATTGGGCCATACGGGAATAGAGGAAAGAGTCCAAAAGGAAGGAGGCCTGCGCCCCCCCTCTGGTCCGAATTGGACAAGGGGCGCAGCCCCCTTTTCCTTATTCATCTCCCCCTCTTTCCCCTTCTCCTACTCCAACAAGGAAGGAGGGAGTCCTACTCCCGGTGGGAGTAGGACTCCCCTTGGCGCGCCTCCTCCTAGGCCGGCCGCCCCCTCCCCCTTGCTCCTTTATATACGGAGGCAGGGGGGCACCCCATGACACACAAGTTGATCCACGTGATCGTTCCTTAGCCGTGTGCGGTGCCCCCTGCCACCATATTCCACCTCGATCATATCGTTGTAGTGCTTAGGCGAAGCCCTGCGTCGGTAGAACATCAAGATCGTCATCACGTCGTCGTGCTGACGGAACTCTTCCTCGACGCTTTGCTGGATCGGAGCCCGAGGATCGTCATCGAGCTGAACGTGTGCTAAGAACTCGGAGGTGCCGGAGTAACGGTGCTTGGATCGGTCGGATCGGGAAGACGTACGACTACTTCCTCTACGTTGTGTGATTGCTTCCGCAGTCGGTCTGCGTTGGTACGTAGACAACACTCTCCCCTCTCGTTGCTATGCATCACCATGATCTTGCGTGTGCGTAGGAAATTTTTTGAAATTACTACGTTCCCTAACAGTGGTATCCGAGCCTAGGTTTTATGGTTTGATATTATTTGCACGAGTAGAACACAAGTGAGTTGTGGGCGATACAAGTCATACTGCCTACCAGCATGTCATACTTTGGTTCGGCGGTATTGTTGGACGAGACGACCCGGACCAACCTTACGCGTACGCTTACGCGAGACCGGTTCCCTCGACGTGCTTTGCACATAGATGGCTTGCGGGCGACTGTCTCTCCAACTTTAGTTGAACCAAGTGTGGCTACACCCGGTCCTTGAGAAGGTTAAAACGGAGTCTATTTGACAAACTATCGTTGTGGTTTTGATGCGTTGGTGAGATGAGTTCTTGCTTAATCCCGTAGCAGCCACGTAAAACTTGCAACAACAAAGTAGAGGACGTCTAACTTGTTTTTGTAGGGCATGTTGTGATGTGATATGGTCAAGGCATGATGCTAAATTTTATTGTATGAGATGATCATGTTTTGTAACCAAGTTATCGGCAACTGGCAGGAGCCATATGGTTGTCGCTTTATTGTATGCAATGCAATCGCGATGTAATGCTTTACTTTATTACTAAGCGGTAGTGATAGTTGTGGAAGCATAAGATTGGCGAGACGACAACGATGCTACGATGGAGATCAAGGTGTCGTGCCGGTGACGATGGTGATCATGACGGTGCTTCGGAGATGGAGATCACAAGCACAAGATGATAATGACCATATCATATCACTTATATTGATTGCATGTGATGTTTATCCTTTTATGCATCTTATCTTGCTTTGATTGACGGTAGCATTATAAGATGATCTCTCACTAAATTATCAAGAAGTGTTCTCCCTGAGTATGCACCGTTGCCAAAGTTCGTCGTGCCCAGACACCACGTAATGATCGGGTGTGATAAGCTCTACGTCCATCTACAACGGGTGCAAGCCAGTTTTGCACACGCAGAATACTCAGGTTAAACTTGACGAGCCTAGCATATGCAGATATGGCCTCGGAACACAGAGACCGAAAGGTCGAGCGTGAATCATATAGTAGATATGATCAACATAACGATGTTCACCATTGAAAACTACTCCATCTCACGTGATGATCGGTTATGGTTTAGTTGATTTGGATCACGTGATCACTTAGAAGATAAGAGGGATGTCTTTCTAAGTGGGAGTTCTTAAGTAATATGATTAATTGAACTTTAATTTATCATGAACCTAGTCCTGGTAGTATTAGCATATCTATGTTGTAGATCAATAGCTCGTGTTGTTGCTTCCCTGTGTTTATTTTGATATGTTCCTAGAGAAAAACTATGTTGAAAGATGTTAGTAGCAATGATGCAGATTGGATCCGTGATATGAGGTTTGTCCTCATTGCTGCACAGAAAAATTATGTTCTTGATGCACCGTTAGGTGACAAACCTATTGCAGGAGCAGATGCAGACGTTATGAACGTTTGGCTAGCTCAATATGATGACTACTTGATAGTTTAGTGCACCATGCTTAATGGCTTAGAATCGGGACTTCAAAGACGTTTTGAACGTCATGGACCATATGAGATGTTCCAGGAGTTGAAGTTAATATTTCAAGCAAATACCCGAGTTGAGAGATATGAAGTCTCCAACAAGTTCTATAGCTAAAAGATGGAGGAGAATCGCTCAACTAGTGAGCATGTGCCCAGATTGTCTGAGTACTACAATCGCTTGAATCAAGTGGGAGTTAATCTTCCAGATAAGATAGTGATTGACAGAATTCTCTAGTCACCATCACCAAGTTAGTAGAACTTCGTGATGAACAATAGTATGCAAGGGATGACGAAAACGAATCCCGAGCTTTTCATGATGATAAAATCAATGAAGGTAGAAATCAAGAAAGAGCATCAAGTGTTGATGGTTGACAAGATCACTAGTTTCAAGAAAAGGGCAAAGGGAAAAGGGGGAACTTCAAGAAGAACAGCAAGCAAGTTGCTGCTCAAGTGAAGAAGCCCAAGTCTGGTCCTAAGCCTGAGACTAAGTGCTTCTACTACAAAGGGACTGGTCACTGGAAGCGGAACTACCCCAAGTGATTGGCGGATAAGAAGGATGGCAAAGTGAACATAAGTATATTTGATATACATGTTATTGATGTGTACTTTACTAGTGTTTATAGCAACCCCTCAGTATTTGATGCTAGTTCAGTTGCTAAGAGTAGTAACTCGAAACGGGAGTTGCAGAATGAACAGAGACTAGTTAAGGGTGAAGTGACGATGTGTGTTGGAAGTGGTTCCAAGATTGATATGATCATCATCGCACACTCCCTATACTTTCGGGATTAGTGTTGAACCTAAATAAGTGTTATTTGGTGTTTGCATTGAGCATGAATATGATTTGATCATGTTTATTGTAATACGGTTATTCATTTAAGTAAAAGAATAAATTGTTGTTCTGTTTACATGAATAAAAACTTATATGGTTACACACCCAATGAAAATAGTTCATTGGATCTCGATCTTAGTGATACACATATTCATAATATTGAAACCAAAAGATGCAAAGTTAATAATGATAGTGCAACTTATTTGTGGCACTGCTGTTTAGGTCATATTGGTGTAAAGCACATGAAGAAACTCCATGCTGATGGGATTTTGGAATCACTTGATTATGAATCACTTGATGCTTGCGAACCATGCCTTATGGGCAAGATGACTAAGACTCCGTTCTCCGGAGCGAGCAAATGACTTATTGGAAATAATACATACTGATGTATGCGGTCCGATGAGTGTTTAGGCTCACGGCAAGTATCGTTATTTTCTAAACTTCACAGATGATTTGAGCAAATATGGGTATATCTACTTGATGAAACATAAGTCTGAAACATTTGAAAAGTTCAAAGAATTTCAGAGTGAAGTGGAAAATCATCGTGATAAGAAAATAAAGTTTCTACGATCTGATCGCGGAGACAAATATTTGAGTTACGAGTTTGGTCTTCAGTTAAAACAATGTGAAATAGTTTCACTACTCACGCCACCTGGAACACCACAGCATAATGGTGTGTCCGAACGTCATAACCGTACTTTATTGGATATAGTGCAATCTATGATGTTTCTTACCGATTTACCACTATCGTTTTTGGGGTCATGCATTAGAGACAGCTGCATTCATGTTAAAAAGGGGAACCATCTATATCCGTCGAGACGACGCCTTATGAACTATGGTTTGGCAAGAAACCAAAGTTGTCGTTTCTTGAAGTTTGGGGTTGCGATGCTTATGAGAAAAAGTTTCATCCTGATAAGCTCAAACCCAAATCGGAGAAATATGTCTTCATAGGATACCCAAAGGAGACTATTGGGTACACCTTCTATCACAGATCCTAAGGCAAGACATTCGTTGCTTATAATGGATCCTTTCTAGAGAAGGAGTTTCTCTTGAAAGAAGTGAGTGGGAGGAAAGTAGAAAACTTGATAAGGTAATTGTACCTTCTACCTTATTGGAAAGTAGTTCATCACAAAAATCTGTTCTTGTGACTACTACACCAATTAGTGAGGAAGTTAATGATGATGATCATGTAACATTCAGATCAAGTTACTACCGAATCTCGTAGGTAAACCAGAGTGAGATCCGCACCAGAGTGGTATGGTAATCCTGTTCTGGAGGTCATGTTACTTGACCATGACGAACCTACGAACTATGAGGAAGCGATGATGAGCCCAGATTCCGCGAAATGGTTTGAGGCCATGAAATCTGAGATATGATCCATGTATGAGAACAAAGTTTGGACTTTGGTTGACTTCCCGATGATCGGCAAGCAATTGAGAATAAATGGATCTTCAAGAGGAAGACGGACGCTGATAGTAGTGTTACTATCTACAAAGCTAGAATTGTCGCAAAAGGTTTTCGACAAGTTCAAGGTGTTGACTACGATGAGAGCTTCTCACTCGTATCTATGCTTGAGTCTGTCCGAATCATGTTAGTAATTGCCGCATTTTATGAAATCTGGCAAAGGGATAAACAAAACTGCATTCCTTAATGGATTTATTAAAGAAGAGTTGTATATGATGCAACAAAAGGTTTTGTCAATCCGAAAGGTGCTAACAAAATATGCAAACTCCAGCGATCCATCTGTGGACTGGTGCAAGCATCTCGGAGTTGGAATATACGCTTTGATGAGTTGATCAAAGCATATAGTTTTATACAGACTTGCGGTGAAGCCTGTATTTACAAGAAAGTGAGTGGAAGCACTACAGCATTTCTGATAAGTATATGTGAATGACATATTGTTGATCAGAAATAATGTAGAATTATTCTGTAAAGCATAAAGGAGTGTTTGAAAGGAGTTTTTCAAAGAAAGACTTCGGTGAAGCTGCTTACATATTGAGCTTCAAGATCTATAGAGATAGATCAAGACGCTTGATAAGTTTTTTCAATGAGTACATACCTTGACAAGATTTTGAAGTAGTTCAAAATGGAGCAGTCAAAGAAAGAGTTCTTGCGTGTATTATAAGGTGTGAAGTTGAGTAAGACTCAAAGCCCGACCACGGCAGAAGATAGAAAGAGAATGAAAGTCATTCCCTATGCCTTGGCCATAGGTTCTATAAAGTATGTCATGCTGTATACCAGATCTATTGTATACCCTGCACTGATTTGGCAAGGGAGTACAATAGTAATCTAGGAGTAGATCACTGGACAACGGTCAGAATTATCCTTAGTGAAATAAGGATATGTTTCTCGATTATGGACGTGATAAAAAGGTTCGTCGTAAAGGGTTACGCCGATGCAAGTTTTGACACTAATCTAGATGACTCTAAGTCTCGGTCTAGATACATATTGAAAGTGGGAGCAATTAGCTAGAGTAGCTCCATGCAGAGCATTGTTAACATAGAAATTTGCAAAATACATGTGAATCTGAATGTGGCAGACCCGTTGACTAAGATTCTATCACAAGCAAAACATGATCACACCTTAGTACTCTTTGGGTGTTAATCACATAGCGATGTGAACTAGATTACTGAATCTAGTAAACCCTTTGGGTGTTGGTCACATGGCGATGTGAACTATGGGTGTTAATCACATGATGATGTGAACTATCGATGTTAATCACATGGTGATGTGATCTAGATTATTGACTCTAGTGCAAGTGGGAGACTGAAGGAAATATGCCCTAGAGGCAATAATAAAGTTATTATTTATTTCCTTATATCATGATAAATGTTTATTATTCATGCTAGAATTGTATTAACCAGAAACATAATACATGTGTGAATACATAGACAAACAGAGTGTCACTAGTATGCCTCTACTTGACTAGCTCGTTAATCAAAGATGGTTATGTTTCCTAACCATGGACAAAGAGTTGTTATTTGATTAATGGGATCACATCATTAGATGAATGATCTGATTGACATGACCCATTCCATTAGCTTAGCACCCGATCGTTTAGTATGTTGCTATTGCTTTCTTCATGACTTATACATGTTCCTATGACTATGAGATTATGCAACTCCCGTTTACCGGAGGAACACTTTGGGTACTACCAAACGTCACAACGTAACTGGGTGATCATAAAGGAGTACTACAGGTGTCTCAAAAGGTAGATGTTGGGTTGGCGTATTTCGAGATTAGGATTTGTCACTCCGATTGTCGGAGAGGTATCTCTGGGCCCTCTCGGTAATGCACATCACTTAAGCCTTGCAAGCATTGCAACTAATGAGTTAGTTGTGGGATGATGTATTACGGAACGAGTAAAGAGACTTGCCAGTAACGAGATTGAACTAGGTATTGGATACCGACGATCGAATCTCGGGCAAGTAACATACCGATGACAAAGGAAACACCGTATGTTGTTATGCGGTCTGACCGATAAAGATCTACGTAGAATATGTAGGAGCCAATATGGGCATCCAGGTCCCGCTATTGGTTATTGACCGGAGACGTGTCTCGGTCATGTCTACATTGTTCTCGAACCGTAGGGTCCGCACGCTTAAGGTTTCGATGACAGTTATATTATGAGCTTATGAGTTTTGATGTACCGAAGGAGTTCGGAGTCCGGATGAGATCGGGGACATGATGAGGAGTCTCGAAATGGTCGAGACGTAAAGATCGATATATTGGACGACTATATTCGGACTTCGGAAAGGTTCCGAGTGATTCGGGAATTTTTCGGAGTACCGGAGAGTTACGGGAATTCGCCGGGGAGTATATGGGCCTTATTGGGCCATACGGGAATAGAGGAAAGAGTCCAAAAGGAAGGAGGCCTGCGCCCCCCCTCTGGTCCGAATTGGACAAGGGGCGCAGCCCCCTTTTCCTTATTCATCTTCCCCTATTTCCCCTTCTCCTACTCCAACAAGGAAGGAGGGAGTCCTACTCCCGGTGGGAGTAGGACTCCCCTTGGCGCGCCTCCTCCTAGGCCGGCCGCCCCCTCCCCCTTGCTCCTTTATATACGGAGGCAGGGGGGCACCCCATGACACACAAGTTGATCCACGTGATCGTTCCTTAGCCGTGTGCGGTGCCCCCTGCCACCATATTCCACCTCGATCATATCGTTGTAGTGCTTAGGCGAAGCCCTGCGTCGGTAGAACATCAAGATCGTCATCACGCCGTCGTGCTGACGGAACTCTTCCTTGACGCTTTGCTGGATCGGAGCCCGAGGATCGTCATCGAGCTGAACGTGTGCTAAGAACTCGGAGGTGCCGGAGTAACGGTGCTTGGATCGGTCGGATCGGGAAGATGTACGACTACTTCCTCTACGTTGTGTGATCGCTTCCGCAGTCGGTCTGCGTTGGTACATAGACAACACTCTCCCCTCTCGTTGCTATGCATCACCATGATCTTGCGTGTGCGTAGGAAATTTTTTGAAATTACTACGTTCCCTAACAAACGACACACCAAAATGTCGCCATCGTCCGATCACAAGATCAAGGGTTTCCCCTGGAAAGGCCGCGATGGCTGGATCCGTGGAGGAGGAGTGCGGCAGCAAAGTAGCTATGCCTCTAGGAAGGTCACGATGGCCACAGCCGCCGCCATCGTTGGTCACGGCACAAGGCCGAGACAGGGTCTTCATCCCAAGCTCCTGCATCACCTCAGCCACACATCATCCCGCACCGGTGTCGAGAAGCCCACCAACCGCCACCACCAACGAAGCTGCCCGTCGACGAAGAGGCACCGAGACCGCCGCAGCCAACCACACCTCACGGAGACTGCCGGCGATCAACCTCCCACACAAGGGCCCACCATCCATCGCTGCCACCACAATTGAACATACCACATCCAGAGTCTAAGCGTGTAGCGACACTTGACGAAGAGGTGTATCCCCGTTTCTTATTCACTTTTGCAAAGCGGGCAAGGGCCACAATTTGATCAACCACGCTTCTCCAAGCGATCGGCGTTTCAAATCCTATCTGGCAGAGCCAACCAAGCAAAGAATGCCTGGTTATTTTTCATCATCACAGCAAGTCACTGTAACGAACCTGCTGCCAATGGATGCTACTTGTTCAGAAACAGAGGAAAAAGGATTCTGACAGCCTGAAGATGGAGACGCAGTGCTAGGTAGAGCCATGTGTGTTTTGGTGGTCTGTGAGTGGGCCCACGAAGGCAGTGGGTGACATACAAAAAGAATTTGCCGGACAGAGCAGAAAAAATAACTGAAGGAAAGATTCCATCTCACCTTTGTTCAACCAGTACTTCTTCGAGAGAATTTCTTATTTGACACTATCTTAAAATCTGCTTCCTTATTTGACACTGGAAAAAAAATTCTTCCCTATTTGACACAAGTTCTAAATTTTATTCCCTATATGATATTTTTGTTCATTTTGAGCCTAAATGACACCTGAAAAGACTCTTTTGCCCCTCATGTGGTATGTGTGTGGGGGGCAATAGCGCACACACACAGCACCAGTGCGAGGGCAGAAACACACACGCAGCAACACATACACATGCACCAACACACACGCAGCAACACGCACGCGCACGTGCACACACACACACGCAGCAACACACATGCACGCGCGCACACACGCAGCAACACACACGCACGCAGCACACACATTCATACACACACACGCAGGCAGCACATAGGCACGCAACAGCACACACACACGCACGTACACACGCAGTAGCAAACACAGACGCAACGGCACACATGCACACACACATGCAGCAGCAGCACACATGTGCGCGTGCACCCACACACGCAACAGCACACATGCGCGCGCATACATACCGCATGTGGGGCAAAATTGTCTTTTCAGGTGTCATTTAGGCTCAAAATGGACGGAAGTGTCGTATAGAGAATAAAATTTAAGACTAGTGTCAAATAGGGAAGAAACACTTTTCCAGTGTCAAATAAGGAACCAGATTTTAAGACAGTGTCAAATAAGGAATTTTCTCTACTTCTTCTCCTGTGTATCTTCCCTCACGCCGCAGAAATTTCGCCAGAGGCAACGGGGCCATTAATCCATTACAATCAAGAGTACTTTCAGATGTTGTCTTCACAAGAGCTTCTCCCGGACTAGTAATCAGGATCCAGAGCTCACAACGCACCCGCGTAGCAAGTGCTTCATCTGCAGGAACGCCGACAACAGACGGCCTGCATCAAGTGCATGACGCTGTGGTTATCAAATTGATGAGCAAACCAGTAAATTTGACACAGTATGCTTCAGTTTTCTTTACCATATTCATAATTAATGACCCTCTGCTTAATACTGATCCGTTTGCTGAGAGTTAAAAACGATATACATCCCTACATTTGCCAAAAACTCCACAAAATGGCTGCACAAGAAGAATTCAAAACAGCATGTCTTACTGTTACAAAACAAGCTACAGGTTCAAAATTATGACAACTGATTTCAGAGAACTCATTCACTTTACTCCAAACAGCCTTAGCTACTTCACAACATAAAAGTAGAAGTTGTACAGTTCATCTGACACCAGTAGGTTTCAGAGCCACAAAAATTGAATAACGCCATGCACATCGAAGTACTAGCAGATAATTTTACAACCAAAAAGGAGAAGCCGCAGAGTTCATCTTTTGGTTCTGACTGTACTGAGGAATCAAAGTACTGAATGGAAATATTACATATATATTGATCGATAATGGGCGTGTATCCACCCACCATTGCTTCAGCACCAAAGCGATGCACTTTCTCATTCAATGGCTTTGGCCTGGAAGCGCGACATGCAGCCATATGTCTTCTTGGTTACCTTGGCTTGCATGTTGTCCACATACTGATAGAACGCAAACCTCCATGTCTCGCTGCGAAACATGAAGATGCCCCAGTACAGCCAGAACCCAAAGATGAACCCAGCAGCCACAAAGCAATACAGCCACAGTGCCTCCCTATCTTCAGGTTGACCCATATCATTTTGTGTTGATGTTGATGAGTTAACACAGTCCTTCAACGGAAAACCGCACAGCCCAGGATTGTTGCTGTATATCGATGGATCTACGAGCGTCTGCAGCTGATTGCCTGTAGGTATCCTCCCTGATAACCCATTGCTTGAGAGGTTCAGAACGCTCATGTCCTTCAAAGTTGCAAAGCTTGGAGGAATCTTTCCTGAGAGCTGGTTCTGCGAAAGGTCCAATGATTCCAGCAGTACTAGGTTGCCAATGTCTTCCGGAATACAACCTGACAGATTATTTCCTGATAAGTTCAGGAACCTGAGACCATGAAGGGTTGTGAGCCCATCTGGGATCTCTTGCGAAAGAGAATTGCCTGATAAGTCGATGCCTACCATGGCTGCTATCATCTTATTGTAAACATGACCAACATTCTTCCAAACTATTTCGATCGGCTCTGCATACATGTAGTGCTCATAGTACATGATGTCAGTGTTGTTATGTTCATGTACCATGCCAGTGAAATTCGTAAAATCATCTGGAACGGGTCCAGTGAGCTTGTTTTCTGACAAGTCCAATATCTGGAGTCGGCGAAACTGTAATATCTCGTGGGGTATGACACCTTCAAACATGTTTGATGACAAACGAAGAAATATGAGTTCAGGTAAACTCCTGCTTATCCAAGATGGTATTGTACCTGAGAAATTATTGCCTCCAAGGTCTAGAGCGATTAGCTTTTTACATTTCCTAAGACCCAAAGGAAAGGTTCCTTTGAAATGGTTATTGGCTAGGCGGAGATAGTTGAGACCACATGTCCTCGAGAATGGAACTACACTACTGAAAGAATTGCTGGACAGGTCCATGAACACCAAACTTGCCATGTCCCAGAAACACTGAGAGAGACCTCCATGTAAGGCATTATTTGATAGTTCTAGGGAGATTAAACTGGTATAATTACAAAGGAATGCCTCGCCCCGATCAGTCAGAAGGGTGCCATACAACTGGTTTTGACCGAAAGCCATCGCCTGAAGCTGTCCTTGATGCTCACCAAAACAATCCCTTAGCTCTGCAACTATGTTGTTTGCCGTGAAGTCAACACGTCGCAAGGTTGTGCAGTTCTGAAAGGACTGGCGGTGAATGCCTGTAAATCCATTGTATCTAGCACTGACATAACTCAGCGCTCCTCCTACACAAATGGATGATGGGAACAACCCAGAGAAGTTATTCCTCTGAATTTCAACCGTATCCAGGAGGCTGCTATTTCCAAGCTCAGCGACAATGTGACCTTGGATCTGATTTTCTGTCAGATACAAATACCGGAGATTTATCAAATGAGAGATCGTACCTGGTAGTTGCCCTTCCAAGTAGTTATTGGATAAGTACAATTCTTGTAGTTCAGTCATGTTTCCAATCTCAAGTGGGATGCTCCCTGTCAGATGGTTGTATCTCAGGCTCAACTCACGGAGCTTCATGAGCATCCCAATTTTTGGTGGGATTGATCCAGTCAAATTAACCATGTCCAGAGAAAGCTTCTCCAAGCTCGTCAAGTTACCAATCTCTTCAGGTAGCATGCCATTGAGCCCCAAAGTTGATAGTTGCAGTACAGCAAGGTGCTTCAGCTGGCCAATGCTGCGTGGAATGGCACCCCTCAAATTCAGACTGCCCGTGATCTCCAACACGACCAAGCTTGTCAGGTTGCCAATTCCTGATGGAATTGTGCCATGTAAACCATTCTCGAACAGAGTGAGTTGCTTCAGGTGTAGGAAGGCCGAGAAGTCGAGCTCATCAAGTGTACCATTCAGACTGACAATGGTAAGGTCGAGCCTTATGATGTGCCCGGCTGAGTCGCAAGTGATGTATGTCCACTTGCAAAAGTTTGTGGAGTTGGCCATCGACCATGGCCCGAGGGACTCATCAGCACCCTCCAAGCTAGCCTTCCAATTCACAAGTGCTTCAGCTTCACGCCGGATGTCGGCTCTCACCGGCGCGGTGACATATAGTTGGAGACAGGTGTAAGAGAGTAGGAGAAAGCATACAGAATGGAGATGCTTCATGATGGCTTGCTATGAATGGTGCGTCACTGCTGCTGCAGAGGATATAAAACCTCTGGATGATCCAGCCGGCCATTACAGTGGTCATCCGGTGGATCTCCTGGTTTACAAATGGCACATTCTCAGTGAATGACATGCTGTCAGTTTAGATCAAGGAGAAGCTAAATGCTAGTATTATATAGTCCCCATGAGATTAGGAAATTACAAATCGCATGATGTGTGCATGTGTCATTATCAGGTTGACACTGACACTTGGAAGTCATGGCGCACTTGCATATGCTTAACTCGAAATTGTAAATAACCTTTCAACTCTTATATTGGGACGTACCACGGGTGCGGATTTTTGGAGGCCGAGCTCCAGTGAGCTCGGTATTTTGAAAAAGAAAATCAAAAAGTGTATTTAAAAGTTTGAAGAAAATTTGAAAAAAAAATCCATGAAAACATATATGTATTCCGCAAGAACGTGTTAAGTTTCGTCGAAAAATGCTGTGATTTGTAGGCTGTACAAAAATAACAAATTTCTGGCCCAATAACAAAAATAAAAGGCCCATTAAAAATGTGTGTTTGTCTTTTTTCTCTACGCCACACGTAAACGTATAATATTGTGAAATTTTGCATATACATAGCATACATGTGCATGTGTGTCCAAAAAATAAATTTGGAATTTTTCGCGCTCCAAAAAAATAAAATTTGAAAACGAGCTCACTGGAGCTCGGGCATTTTCCGAACATACCACCCACTATATTGGTTGACATCTATAATATGCTGACGACAATAAGCTACCAATCCGATATGCATGATTTAGAACCTTGCTCCTAGCCTCCTAGAACAACAATTCAGGATTCATTGGCAGACGCCTGTGCCCAGAGAAGGGCAAAAAAGTAGAGAAATAGCTAACTAAGAAAAAAAACAATTTTACAGTAAACTTGCCAAAAAATACTCCCTCAGTCCCATAATGTAAGACATTTTTTTGACACTACATTATGGGGCGGAGGGAGTAATATAAGATATTTTAGATCACTAAACTAATGATCTAGACTATCTTATACTCCCTCCATCCGGAAATAGTTGTCATTAAAATGGGTGAAAATGGATGTATTTAGAACTAAAATACATCTAAATACATTCATTTCAATGACAAGTATTTCCGGACGGAGGGAGTACTAGTTTACTGAGGGAGTAGTTTTTTATTGCAAAATGATTTTTGGTGGAGGTCAAAGAAACCAGCATATATTACTCCAGAGTTTGTTCTAATCAGCAATCTGTAGAGCAAATACTACAATGACAACAGTGTGGGTACTGTCATTAGAGAACCCTCCTGACATGTTGAGAAAGTGTGGGTACCGTTACTTCAAATGTTACATGGATAATGTCACTAAAGTGTATTAGCATTAAAAAAGATTAGCTTCATGATAATATGATAACAGTATTGATCTTCGATGAGCAAAATGAAATTTTCTCCTGTTGGTCAACAACAACAACAACAACAACAAAGCCTTTAGTCCCAAACAAGTTGGGGTAGGCTAGAGGTGAAACCCATAAGATCTCGCAACCAACTCATGGCTCTGGCACATGGATAGCAAGCTTCCACGCACCCCTGTTCATAGCTAGTTCTTTGATAATACTCCAATCCTTCAGGTCCCTCTTAACGGACTCCTCCCATGTCAAATTTTCTCCTGTTGGTCAAGATCCACAAAATATTTTGAAGTAGAATATTAGTTCCCCTGACTTCTCATCTATTCCTCAGAGAGCTTAAACAGGATCACTAACATTGCCAGATTTGCTAGTAGGCCAACCATACATGGTTATATTGAAATGGAAGCAACCCATCAGCTTCTGTAACATGCTGAGAAGCTTATTTTCCAGTACACTGTTCAGGCCCAGAAATTATCTTCTTGTAGCAATTTTCAATCATTTCGCAAATGCCTCATCCTCTCAGGTTTTCAATCAATTTAACAGTTTAAGTCATACTATAGTGTTTCCTATGTCTACAATCTCCAGGTATTATAACACTTCAACTAATGCAGGCTGGGGAGTTATAATACGTCGAGTCTCCAGACAAGAAAAATTACAGTAAGGTAGCTCCTTAACAGGGCTATTCATCTATGCCTTATGGTTAACTTTCATGTCAACTCTCCAAATATCACAACTCTCCAATTAGTTGATACTGGAAAGCTATAATATTCGGATACTAGACATAAAAACAAGAAAATAAGGTAGCGCCCCTGCAAAATTATTCAGCCCTCCTAATTGTGCAGATGTTAAATCACCATATGGGATGAGGCATTTTCTATCCACCAGATCTTAGTACCAATTAGTCTGAGAGATAATAGGGTAATGCTATGCAAAAACATGATCCTGTCCGTTGCAAAATCTTCCAAAAGGCATTCAAACCTGGTAAAGAAAGATGAATAAATTAGAGTCTTGACAAATGAGCAAAACATCCAACCCAAACACTGCGCAGTTCAACCAGCACAATATGTCACATAAATGAATTAAAAGTGTGATTGCATTTGAAGTATTGACTGGTCAATGGGCAGCACTGATTCAACCTTGCAACCAACTTAGGTTATATATCAAAAAAGGTACTGATTAAACCAATACGAGAAAACAGACTTGTCAGAAGCAGAACAATTGTAAGTGTGTTTGAAGCTCAGTATTCCCTAACAAAGACATGAATTGATAATTTACCGGATCAATAGGGAGAAACACCCAAGAAGAAGCCTTTTCATATCTTGCTTACAAGGAGTCCAAGCAAGTGAAAATTAGGGATGCAAGCAAGCAACTCACAAAGCCCACATATAAGTATGTCTAAAGCCAACCCTATGTTAGCATCAAATGAGGAATTGCATTAAGTTGACTATAGGTTTAGTTATATGTGGACTTGATGGGTTGCCCGGTTGCATCCTTGACAAACAAAGTAAACATAGATCCCACAGAAGGACAAACAAATCTGTGAATGACATAACAGATTACAGATACCATGAGGCCAACACAACAACTAATGACACTTTAACAAAGAAATAAGAAGTGATTCGACAACATAATACTACTAATCTTGAAATTAAAGGGCATAGTCAAAACAATACCTCATTGCATTTCAAGCATTGGAACTTTGCAACTTCTGTCAAGCAATTGTGAAACCGATGGTCTCATGTGTCTCATGTTTTGCGCTACGCTGCAAAAGTCTGTGCACATGAATTCTCTCTCTGACATCTTGCAGTTTGATGCTTCCATGTGGCCAAAAAAATGTTTGGAGCATGCACATGCCTAGAGGAGTTCACTTGTTATTGCAAAGATCTCCGCACATGTAAGCTATCAAGAAGCCTATTGTAAGCCACAATGTTTGGTATAAACCCTAAATCAAGCATTTCATCTAACACAGCCTCGCCTTCCTTCACCCTTCCCTGCCTACCAAACCCCTGCACCAGCACGCTATAAGTCACAACATCTGCCTGAAAACCCTTCTCCTTAGCCAGAATCCTCAGCTTGTTTGCATCAGAAGTCCGCCCAGCTTCACAAAGTGCCTCAAAGATACAGTTACAAGAAATGGTATCTGGGACGATCCCCTCCCTAACCATCCTTCCCATCAACCGGCACACATCATCCAGCTTCCCCGCCTTCATCAAGCACTCCAGAACCGTTACGCCAGCAGGGGCACTCAAGCAGGATGCCCTGTTCCTCTCCAATACCAACTCCACCACTTCCACTGCTTTGTCTACCCTCCCAACATGGCACAGAGATTCAACAAGATCCAAGCAATCAAACCCTTCCGGCACCACAGCATCCACCAAAAACTCCGCAAACACCTCGGCTGCCTTCAAAGCCTCGCCTCCACGGCACAACCCACCCATCAAAATCTCCATAGAAGCAACCGACAGCCCGGCCCCAAGCTGCAGCATCTCGTGAGCAACCTTAAGGCCTTCCTTGTACCTGCCTTCTCTGAAGAACCCGCGCATAAGAGTATTGAAGCTCACACCAGTGGGCGCACAGCTCCGGCGCCGCATCTCCTCGAACCACCGCATGGCGGCATCGACGCCTTCGACGCGGCAGGAGCTGTTGATGAGTATGTTGAAGGTGTAGGCATCCGGGGCGACGCGGTGGGCGCTGGTCATCTCGCCGTAGAAGCGGATGGCGTCGTCGTGGCGGCGGAGCCGGGCCAGGGCGTGGAGGATGATGTTGTAGAACTCGGCGGGGAGGGGCGAGTCCGCGGCGCGCCGGAGGGACGCGAGGGCCTCGGACGCCGCGGGGATGTCGCCGGAGGTGGCGAAGGCGAGGATGGCCTTGCGGAAGGTGGGGAGGAGGTCGGGGCAGGCGAAGATGGAGTCGTCGGCGCAGGGGCAGGGGCGGGAGAGGACGAGCTGGAGGAGGCGCCGCAGCGAGGGGAGGCGGCGGGAGGCCGCGAGGCGCGCGGCGAGGAGGCTGGTGAGGCGGTGGTCGGGGCGGAAGGCCGAGGAGGCGTCGGCGGCCGCGAGGAGGAGGTGGAGGTCGAGCGGCGCGAGCCGCGGGTGGTGCCGCGCGCGGCGCAGCAGGCGGAGGAGCGCCTCCGGGGAGGAGGCGTGCGCGGAGGGGAGCGACGGGAGGGGGCTCGGCGGCGAGAGGTGGGAGACGGCGAGCGGGAGGAGCGGCAGGGTGGGGTCGAGGGGGATGGAGGCGGGTGAGGTGGAGCCTTCAGGGGCTTCTAGTGCTTCGATCTCCGGCGAGATGAGGCGGTGGTGCTTGGAGATGATGGAGGGGAGCTTCCGCGCCAGGCGGCGCGAGGCGGCCATCGCCGGCCGCCGGAGGGAGAAAGGGGAGGGAATCAGAGGAGAGGAGTGTGTGTGGCCGGGTCAGTGAGATGGGCTTAGCCCACGGGCAGAGCTGGATTTGTTTTCTGGGGCATGGGCTACATGACGATCCACTGGCGAAGCCCAGATATAATAGTACAAATTCCCCTAAAAAAAGATAATAGTACGAATACTATTCAACTTCAAATTTTCCCTCTGAAAAATACATTTTCACTTCAAAAATTCCATTGTGAGCTATTCTAAAAAATCCATTCTGGTTGAGAAATCATTGGCCCAATCAATACCATGATCAAATTTAAAATTGAATAACTCATTTGAATGAGAAAGCTCCTTGAGAATCGTTGACCCAGTGAAAACCGTGAACCAAATCTAAAGTTGAACACCTCAACTGAATAGAAGGATTCCAAAATTAGACGAGCATAGTGAATTAGAAGATTGACAGACCCAACTAACATTCAGACCGAATCAACACTAAATTCAGAAAAAAAAAACTTGAGCAAGGGGAAGGACTAGGGATTAATCGTTTTTAGGGGCAAATGCTTAGACACAACCATGGTTTGCAGCTGCCAGGGTTTAACCCTATACAATAATTCATGTCGGATGGGGTTCACTGTAGAACGATGAAATCCCTAGCCATGTTGGTATCTTGAGAGATCTGGAATGAGAGAAATGCTAGTCTTCCTTGACGAGGCTTCCATACCTTTGTGGATCTTCTACAAGTGCAAAATCCATGCAACCCTTTGGATTTTGGCAGGGGCCTCAGAGTCTTTAGGAGTAATTCTTTTAGTCTTTTCAGCTTTCATGGCTCGACCTTTGTGGTCTTGTCACTTTAAAACTATGTCTCATACTTCTCCGTTCCTAAATATAAGTTTTTTTAGAGATTTCAATGCGGATTACATACAGAGCAAAATGAGTGAATCTACACTCTAAAATATGTCTATATATATCGTATGTAGTTTTTATTGAAATCTCTAAAAAAGACTTGTATTTAGAAATGGAGGAAGTATTTTTAATGAATGAGATGAGGCCAGTTTTTCTTTTTTTTAAGGGAATGGATGCCTTATCTATACCCCTACATAGTGTGTGAATAATTTTGAAAGTTGGTCGTTGGATGAAGTCAATTCGATGGTACGGAGATAGCAAATCCGAGCACTACTGGCAGTTGGATATCATCTATATTCCACTAGATTCTGCAACATGTACAATCCAGAAGATTCTGTGGTTGAACTTAAGCATAATGCACAAACCTCAAAACACAAGCATTTTTCCTTTGTTCTAGAATCTTCCATATCATAATTGTCTAAGCTTTTTTTGTCTAAATGAATTGCCATTATTTGTTTTTACTTTATGCTTTAAAATGCACAATTCCATAAATCTTAAAATAGATAACTTTTTTATAAAAATAATTGATTTTGAATGAGATGAACTATAAGAATTTAACTAACATCTATATCATGCATATATGACTCAAAGCTTACATATTATAATGTGATATTTATTCATAATTCAGTTATCAAATCTCATACGTGCAATGCACATGTACCTTGCTAGTAGCCATTAGAAGACAAAGTGGAGATGGAGATGAACAGTAAAAGGCGTGGGTCCACCAATCAACGAGAACAAGCGTTAGTAATCAGCACAGAACGGTATCAAGCATTGTTGGCCATTCGATCTGAGATGAGCGTCGACGGCTGTGAAACTGTAACCAAGAGGAATGAACCGTGAAACTGTCTCTTTTCTTCAGATTCTTCGGAGCTTCAGATTTCTAGGCTTGACACAGCACCCCCTCTTTGTGCAAAATGGAAGGTAGCTTTCGGTTCCCTCCAATGCCTGATACTCCTACTCTTTGTTGTGCAGTGTCGCATTGTGCCGACAGAAAGGCACATCATATAGGATATTAACACCTTCAGTGGTAATTTTGCAATGGATGGGATATATACTCAGAATCAAATCTGGTGGGTGACGATTGCTCTGCTCCTACTAATCGGCCGCACCTGCACGTGGAGATGAGTACGAGTGCAGCAATGAACGCTCACAACGGGTGGCCGCAGACTGCAGTACAATCAATCTGTACTGCTGTGCCGGGGGAGGAACGCTGGCTCTGGCTGCAGTACAACAAGCTGTACTCGCTCTCGTGTCGACATCGACACTGCGGGAGTAGTAGTAGTACGTAGTACTTCACTTCTGTCTGCGAGGGAAAATGCAGTACAGTACTGCACTGATCCCAGTGAGTCACATCCTTCCTCCCTGAGCCTGAGTGGCACGAAAAGGAGCTATAAGTAGAGCCAATTGCCACGAGTTACTCCCGCAGTATATAATAAGCCTGAAGAAGAGGATACGCGACCACAGATTTCCGTCAGCGTAGCAGGAATGACGTTATGCTGAAAAAGGATAGGACATGCGAGGAAGCTCCTGCGGGGTCGAACTGGGAACACATGAGATGAGCTCATTGATCGCCCCCGAAGCGACTCATGTGTTCTCAGGTCGCCCCTGCTGGAGCCTCCACGCCGCCCCGCAAACCGATTGCTTGATGCGGATTAGAATGGTAAATACCGGTACGTACCTCCCTTTTTTTAGCCCTGCAAAAACTGCCGATGCCAAATGTACAGCTCCATGGGACCGGAAGCTTCCACGGCAAAGACATGTGGTAGTCACAGTTCCATAATCTCATTTTCTATTTTTCATATTATGTCCCTGATTTTCATGGGACCCTACCATTAATCGTGTAGCAGCATGTAACTAGATCCCATTACAAACGCTGCTGAGAGCATCATAGATCTGCCTGGCTGTACTCTCATCGTCGCAGTAGATCACCGTCCTTTCAGGCGCCATCTTCACCAGAGCTTCTTGCGGACTGGTAATCGAAATCGAGCGCTCACAACCCGCCAAACTATCATCGTCGTCTGCGGGAAAAGCACAAGCGATCCCCTTCTCCTGCAACGCTGACAACAAACGGCCTGCATCGACAGCTCCCCAGTGTAGCAACTGCCGCTTCGATTGATCGGGCTGATCCTTCGGAGCAACCAGCACGTACTGCCCGTTGCTGAGATGGAGCTTTGCTCTCAGCCTCGCCACGGCAATGGCGTTGTCCAACTGCCTAGGCTGCAACCCAAAGGCGAAATCGGTTGGAAGCCCCACCTCGAAGTCTTCTTGTATGTTTGGGATCTCGATGGTGTTGCCCTTGGAGTAGTACAGACATGACCATGGGGCGTCCTCCTTTGATGGACACTGCGACTTCACTTCTTCGGGAACTGCAGGGTAAAGTAGAGCATGATGAAAGTATCGCTCGCTTCAAGAAAATCAGCTCCACCAGAAGGATGTGGGAAAATAAGTAATGGCATACCAGAACAAGCTTCGGTTTGAGAACCGACACCAATGGATTGACTTTTCGCACCCTGACAAGAAGAAACTCGCCTTTTGTCGACATATTCTGCTTTATTACTATGAATAGTGAGACATAAACATAAGCTTTTCAAGTTTTAACATACTTTATTCCAGAAAGGAAAGAACATTCAAGAACTTGGATTGCCACAGGCTTGAAAGGCTTAAGAATCAACTCAGCATCAACTCCTTGCTGCACGTAAAATAATTACGTATTTAGCGTCACCGATAGCAGTTAAGATTATGCCACGTCCGGTGAAAAGATTGGAAACCTGCTTACCTCCAAAACAAGAAGATTCCGTTTATCTGCATGCCACCGACGAAGCAAATGGACTGCTGTGCTGTGCCTAAGGCTCCAGTCTGGACAAAATACAATGCAGGGCTCCTTCCACGCTGCCCTGGCAGGATTCTAGCGTTATTACACAGCAGAAAATGCAGGAAACAACATTAAAAAAGTAACTGAAATCCAACTGTTCAAATGCGCTCACATGAATAAAAAGCAGGATAAGTCATAGTATAAATTATGCTAAAGGTAGCAACCAGATATTGTTGGTCCTCCGTAAATTAACAAACAACCAAAACAAAAATAAGAAACAACCAGTACCGAGCTTTCTATAAGGAGAGTAAAAGAGATCGAAGTTAGTGATCCTAAACTAAACAATCTTAAGGTTACTTATCATGTATTGTCGTAAAAAGGTAATAACTAGCAACAGATTTTTGATAAACTTCTTACAGCAGGCCCTTTGAGTATAGATGAGGAAACAGAAATAGTCTGCCTTCCTTCAGAAGCTCCGCATGGCCAAATAATGCCTCCTCCTCCCTCGAGAATAGCTGCAGGATAAATAGTGTTGCAGCAAGATCATGTTAAGTTCATATGTCAAAACAAACCTTAGTGAGAAGGGAATGACCTTTTCTTGGTGTGGCTTACATAGCCATTCTGGCACGGAATTGGTAAAGGATATTATTTTTTCTGCTGCACCAGAAATCATGAATATGGGTACCTGACTCAAACAGGGAAAAAATGTCAGCCCAAAACAACAGATGCAAAACATGTGAGAAGACAAATGGGTGATGCAGAGAAAATATAGTGATTTGGAATGGGCATAATATTTCATATACGTAGTAGAACTAAAGGAGCTTGATATTTAAATGACTACAGTGTAGAACTAAAAAACACCCTTTGTACCGCATGCATCTTTAAACACTCTTTAAAGCTAATAATCTACAGCCGGTTGACTGCAAGTCAGGCATTATCAACTTCACATTTCACCATTAGCAAAATCATGCATATCCTAACTCCTAAGTAAAAGTATATGCTGGTACTATTAACAACATTACTACAAAGCCTGACTCACACAAAGCACAATAAAAATATATTTTATCATTAATATTAACAAGAGTCCACTATACAATAACAAGGGGTCAAGAACTGCTACAATTACCTTCATGTTGGAAGAATGTAGCGTTTCTGATATATGTTCCAAAATTAAAAGAATAACCCCAAGTCGTCCTATTGGTATTAAAACAGAACCTCCAGATTTAATTGCATCTGATATACATGAGCATATGAAACTGATCCTCTCAATCTCCTCTGCAATACCATCATTCTTAGACAGGCATTGGACATATTCATCCTCATCAACACCATCATCCCTTGAAGATTTTAAGCAACATTCCATGCAAAAAGAAATGAAGTAGGTTATTTTTAACACATACACAAGTCATACAAAACTAAACTGCGACGCACTAGCATACCTCGACAGTGAGTCATCACAAAGCATTGCATTCTCACCCAGATTCTCATTATTCTCATCCATGACATCCAAGGATGGGAAATCTGAAAACAAAATGATATCATTTTCCTTCAGAGAGTTATAGTCGCAATCTAAGGCATGGGCTGACACAAACACGGTGCTTGGCAAGTAGGTAATACTTGCTCTTGGACCCTTTATTGACCAGACACAATTGCCAAGGTCCAGGCCAGAGCTAGAGGCTTTCAGCATCAACATGCCATTGAAGCAAACCTCCTCTCCATATTTCACAGTCTGGGTTTTTCGCATGCACTCTTCTATGTTTGGGGCACTGCAATAGGTGTAATCCAATTAAGATAAGAAAACTGGATGATAGAGCATCGTTGATGTCATTATTAAGTAGTGAATCTTCTATGCAGTCATATAATTGAATGGCAACCATATGGTCCAATCTCACATATTTCCTTGCAAGAACTAAAATCTAGTCAGCTCTATTTGCATTTAACTGAGATACTGAGCATATGGAACCATGTAGATCTTTTACTCAAATGGCATTTTCAGTTGTCAACAACAACACTGGCCTAACACCAAGCTAGGTTACTAGGGATGTAAACATGTGTCCTATCAGATGTGAACATGGAACTACAGAGTCAAGTATGTATTTCAGGTAACTCCAGGTTAAGAAAAACTATCACATGTTACAAACTTACCATATATTGATGAATGAAATTTTGGTATCTATTAAACTTCATAATTTGCTACTCCCTCCATCCCAAATTACTTGTCGCACAGAGGGAGTACTTGACTATTAAAATATTAGAATTTGGTTGTTGTCAATTTATGGATCTGGTTGGATACTATTTGCTCCTAGCACACCCCGTAAGATTATCAAATTTTAATTAACCAGTGGGTATATTTTGAAGCTTTCCAATATAAATTTCTCTATAGTAAAAGGGTAACACGATATGCAATTCAGCAAGTATATGGCCTATTAAATAATGTGTACCTGTAGAGAGGCATTAAAGGAGCTAAATCCATTCCTTCATCTTCAATCACTATATTCTGCAACAACGGCAGGAGTTTATGAAGTTTCTCCCCTTGCATCCACTTGGGTGGTCCATCCATATCAGGCCCATAGTATCTTACAAACTCAGAGTGCATCTCCACGAGCTCCCCCATCATTAGCTTTCCGATCCTTGCAGCCAACTCTGTAACATAAACCTATTCATAGTTCCATACAGACAGTCAACAACCGTGCTGTATATTTCATCGTATGCATTAGCACCTACCTATGGAGGTGAAGTTCAGTCTTACAGAAGATTTTACAAACAACATAATATATTTCGATCCCTTGGTAATTGCATATGACCAAAAATTCCCACTCTTGCTTTAAGAAAAAACATGCCCAGACGTTCAAACCCTAAATTCCACTTTGTAGTAAAGGGGATGTTAATTGTCTGCAATCGAGAACAAAAAGCCAATGAGCATGCCCTTGGGATTCATACAGGAGCCAACTTATTTTCATTATTTTCTTAAAATAGAACATCAACTCCAATTGTTCTGCCCCTGCTAACCCCCTATTTTTGTACACCTCAGTGCTAACTAACCTACAGAGGTTAAATTATCTACAAACTAAAGAAATGACAATGAGCTAACTCATCTATCCTTCAGACTATTGGATTTCACATTCAGCAAGCTTGTTCTTTGCAAGATCATGCACTAATACAGTAACATGTTGACAACGGTCTCAAACATGTAAAAAACGCCTCTTCACTAGGGAAAAAACCAACAATCGTTCAAATTCCTAACACAAGCTGCAGCCTAAACATTACCAGTTTGCAATCTAGGGTGCTATACATCACAGAGCAGAAGGGATGGGAGTCACCTTGGTGTTTGCGAAGCTTGGGAGCCGCGTGAGGAAGGGGAGCCCAAGCATCCCCGTGGCGGACGACACGAGCACGGCATCCACGCCACCTGCTTTGGCGGCCGCGGACGCCGCCGGCGACCAGTAGTAGGGAACCGCGCGGATGAGGTCCCCCGCGTCACCGCAGTCCGGGCCGAGCGGCACCGGGGCGAATGCTGTGAGGACCGAGAGGTCGACGGGGCAGTCGAGGAGGAGGCGGACCCCCTCCAGCTCCAGTAAGTGGCTCGCCGGCGAGTGGTAGCCGCCGCCGACGCCGCTGCCGGGGGTGGTCACGCAGGTCAGTTTCATGGCGGATTGGGGCGCAGGAAGGAAGGCCTCTCCTTCTATGTCAGCTGCCTACTCCAGCGCCAGCGCCGCTGCTCCTTTTTCCCCGTCTCGGCGAGACAGCACGAAGCGGCGGCGCGCCGGCGCCACCGCCGAGACTTGACATACGGCGCGTTGAGCGCAGCCGTGCTGGATAGCGCACAGGCGTGCCGCATGGGCTGCGGCCCAGACTCGCCCCTTCCCCACCGCGCTCTCGCTCCCTCGCCCGCTAGTTCTTTTTCTCGATTGCTTCTTCTTTTTTCTTTGTTCTTTTTTCTTTTTTCTTTTTGCTAGTTTGCTGTCTCAGAAAAAGATACTCCCTCCGTACTATGTCTGCGACAGTCAATATGAACTGGAGGGAGTAAATTTCCTGTTAATTTTGATTTTTGGTGAAATCAAAAGGATTTAAAGAAATTACTTGAATTTGAAAAATGTTCACAAAGTCCAAAAAGATTGAAAATTCAAATAATGTTTAAAAAATTCAAAATGATTTAAAAAAACATTAAAAGTTTTCAAATAGTTCATGGATTTACAGTAAGGAAGTTTAAAAAAAACGCGAATCTGAAACAGTGGATGCCATCTTGAGAACAAATAGTAGGCCCATGGGTATACCTGGCCATGGGAAGCCCGACCCGGCCCGGCCCGACGCTGCTCTCGGGCCGGGCTTGGGCCTAGATTTTAAGCCCAATGGCCGGGCCGGCCCGGGCCCGGGCCCGTTGTTTTTGTGTTTTTCTGAAGGTTGGGCCGGGCCGGCCCGGAGCCTGACGGGCTTTTACATGTATGGGCCGGGCTCGGGCCCAAAAAACAGGCCCGATGGCCGGGCCGGGCCGGGCCCTAGCCTGGGTTTTTTGCGTCGGGCTTGGCTAGGCCCGGCCCGGCCCGAGGTATGGCCAGGTATACCCATGGGTTACATTAATAGTAGGCCTGTTGGGGAACGTTGCAGAAAACAAAAAATTTTCTACGGTTTCACCAAGATCCATCTATGAGTTCATCTAGCAACGAGTGATCGGATGCATCTACATACCTTTGTAGATCGCGAGCGGAAGCGTTCACTAGAACGTGGATGATGGAGTCGTACTCGTCGTGATCCAAATCACCGATGACCAAGCGCCGAACGGACGGCACCTCCGCGTTCAACACACGTACAGAGCGAATGACGTCTCCTCCTTCTTGATCCAGCAAGGGGGAAGGAGAGGTTGATGAAGATCCAGCAGCACGATGTAGCTGTCACGTGCAGCAGGGCTTCGCCGAGCGTCTGGGCGAGAGGGAGAAGTGTAGCAGGGGAGAGGGGGCGCCAAGAAGCAAGGGTGCGGCTGCCCCCTCCCTCCCCCCCTTTATATAGGCCCCCTGGGGGGCGCCGTCCCTTGGGAGATCCAATCTCCAAGGGGGGCGGCGGCCAAGGGGGGTGGAGTGCCCCCCAAGGCAAGTGGGGCGCCCCCCCCCCCCCCCACCCTAGGGTTCCAACCCTAGGAGCAGGGGGTGGGCCTAAGGGGGCGCACCAGCCCACTAAGGGCTGGTTCCCCCTCCCACTTCAGCCCATGGGGCCCTCCGAGATGGGTGGCCCCACCCGGTGGACCCCCGGGACCCATCCGGTGGTCCCGGTACAATACCGGTGACCCCCGAAACTTTCTCGATGGCCGAAACTGCACTTCCTATATATAATTCTTTACCTCCGGACCATTCCGGAACTCCTTGTGACGTCCGAGATCTCATCCGGGACTCCGAACAACTTTCGGATTACTGCATATACATATCTTTACAACCCTAGCGTCACCGGACCTTAAGTGTGTAGACCCTACGGGTTCGGGAGACATGTAGACATGACCGAGATTGCTCTCCGGTCAATAACCAACAGCGGGATTTGGATACCCATGTTGGCTCCCACATGCTCCTCGATGATCTCATCGGATGAACCACGATGTCGAGGATTCAAGCAACCTCGTATACAATTCCCTTTGTCAATCGGTATGTTACTTGCTCGAGATTCGATCGTCGGTATCCCAATACCTTGTTCTTTCTCGTTACCGGCAAGTCACTTTACTCGTACCGTAATGCATGATCCCCTGACCAAACACTTGGTCACTTTGAGCTCATAATGATGATGCATTACCGAGTGGGCCCAGTGATACCTCTCCGTCAATATGGAGTGACAAATCCCAGTCTTGATCCGTGTCAACCCAACAGACACTTTTGGAGATACCCGTAGTATACCTTTATAGTCACCCAGTTACGTTGTGACGTTTGGTACACCCAAAGCACTCCTACGGTATCCGGGAGTTACACGATCTCATGGTGTAAGGAAAGGATACTTGACATTGGAAAAACTCTAGCAAACGAACTATACGATCTTATGCTATGTTTAGGATTGGGTCTTGTCCATCACATCATTCTCCTAATGATGTGATCTCGTTATCAATGACATCCAATGTCCATAGTCAGGAAACCATGACTATCTGTTGATCAACGAGCTAGTCAACTAGAGGCTTACTAGGGACATGTTGGTGTCTATTATTCACACATGTATTACGATTTCCGGATAACACAATTATAGCATGAATAAAGACAATTATCATGAACAAGGAAATATAATAATAATGCTTTTATTATTGCCTCTAGGGCATATTTCCAACAGTCTCCCACTTGCACTAGAGTCAATAATCTAGTTACATTGTGATGAATCGAACACCCATGGAATTCTGGTGTTGATCATGTTTTGCTCTAGGGAGAGGTTTAGTCAATGGATCCGCTACATTCTGGTCCGTATGTACTTTACAAATATCTATGTCTCCATCTTGAACATTTTCACGAATGGAGTTGAAGCGACGCTTGATGTGCCTGGTCTTCTTGTGAAACCTGGGCTCCTTGGCAAGTGCAATAGCTCCAGTGTTGTCACAAAAGAGTTTGATTGGCCCCGGCGCATTGGGTATGACTCCTAGGTCGGTGATGAACTCCTTTACCCAAATTGCTTCATGCGCTGCCTCTGAGGCTGCCATGTACTCCGCTTCACATGTAGATCCCGCCACGACGCTCTGCTTGCAACTGCACGAGCTTACTGCCCCACCATTCAAAATATACAGGTATCCGGTTTGTGACTTAGAGTCATCCAGATCTGTGTCGAAGCTAGCGTCGACGTAACCCTTTACGACGAGCTCTTCGTCACCTCCATAAACGAGAAACATTTCCTTAGTCCTTTTCAGGTACTTCAGGATATTCTTGACCGCTGTCCAGTGTTCCCTGCCGGGATTACTTTGGTACCTTCCTACCAAACTTACGGCAAGGTTTACATCAGGTCTGGTACACAGCATGGCATACATAATAGAACCTATGGATGAGGCATAGGGGATGACACTCATCTCTTCTATATCTTCTGCCGTGGTCGGACATTGAGCCGAGCTCAATTTCACACCTTGTAACACAAGCAAGAACCCCTTCTTAGACTGATCCATATTGAATTTCTTCAATATCTTATCAAGGTATGTGCTTTGTGAAAGACCTATGAGGCGTCTTGATCTATCTCTATAGATCTTGATGCCTAATATATATGCAGCTTCTCCAAGGTCCTTCATTGAAAAACTCTTATTCAAGTAGGCCTTAATGTTGTCCAAGAGTTCTATATCATTTCCCATCAAAAGTATGTCATCTTCTTCTACATATAATATGAGAAATGCTACAGAGCTCCCACTCACTTTCTTGTAAACACAGACTTCTCCATAAGTCTGCGTAAACCCAAATGCTTTGATCATCTCATCAAAGCGAATGTTCCAACTCCGAGATGCTTGCACTAGCCCATAAATCGAGCGTTGGAGCTTACACACCTTGTCAGCATTCTTAGGGTCGACAAAACCTTTCGGCTGTATCATATACAATTCTTCCTTAAGATAGCCATTAAGGAATGCCGTTTTGACATCCATTTGCCATATCTCATAATCATAGTATGCGGCAATTGCTAACATGATTCGGACGGACTTCAGCTTCACTACGGGAGAGAAAGTCTCATCGTAGTCAACCCCTTGAACTTGTCGATAACCTTTAGCGACAAGCCAAGCTTTATAGATGGTCACATTACCATCCGCGTCCGTCTTCTTTTTAAAGATCCATTTATTTTCTATCGCTCGCCGATCATCGGGCAAGTCTGTCAAAGTCCATACTTTGTTTTCGTACATGGATCCTATCTCGGATTGCATGGCCTCTAGCCATTTGTTGGAATCTGGGCCCGCCATTGCCTCTTCATAGTTCTAAGGTTCATCGTTGTCTAACAACATGATTTCCAGGACAGGGTTGCCATACCACTCTGGTGCGGAACGTGTCCTTGTGGACCTGCGAAGTTCAGTAGGAGCTTGATATGAAGTATCTTGATCATCATCATTAACTTCCTCTCTAATCGGTGCAGGCACCACAGGAACATTTTCCTGAGCTGTGCTACTCTCCGTTTCAAGAGGCAGTACTTCATCAAGCTCCACTTTCCTCCCACTTACTTCTTTCGAGAGAAACTCTTTCTCTAAAAAGGATCCATTCCTGGCAACAAAGATCTTGCCTTCGGATCTGAGGTAGAAGGTATACCCAACAGTTTCTTTAGGGTATCCTATGAAGACGCATTTTTCCGACTTGGGTTCGAGCTTTTCAGGTTGAAGTTTCTTGACATAAGCATCGCATCCCCAAACTTTTAGAAACGATAGCTTAGGTTTCTTCCCAAACCATAATTCATACGGTGTCGTCCCAACGGATTTCGACGGAGCCCTATTTAAAGTGAATGCGGTAGTCTCTAAAGCATAGCCCCAAAAGGATAGCGGTAAATCGGTAAGAGACATCATAGATCGCACCATATCTAATAGAGTGCGATTACGACGTTCGGACACACCATTACGCTGAGGTGTTCCAGGCGGCGTGAGTTGTGAAATTATTCCACATTTTCTTAAGTGTGTGCCAAATTCGTGACTCAAGTATTCTCCTCCACGATCTGATCGCAAAAACTTGATTTTTCTGTCACGTTGATTCTCAACCTTACTCTGAAATTCCTTGAACTTTTCGAATGTTTCAGACTTGTGTTTCATTAAGTAGACATACCCATATCTACTCAAGTCATCAGTGAGAGTGAGAACATAACGATATCCTCCGCGAGCCTCAACACTCATTGGACCGCACACATCAGTATGTATGATTTCCAATAAATTGGTTGCTCGCTCCATTGTTCCGGAGAACGGAGTCTTGGTCATTTTGCCCATGAGGCATGGTTCGCATGTGTCAAATGATTCATAATCGAGAGACTCTAAAAGTCCATCAGCATGGAGCTTCTTCATGCGCTTGACACCAATGTGACCAAGGCGGCAGTGCCACAAGTATGCGGGACTATCGTTATCAACTTTAATTCTTTTGGTATTCACACTATGAATATGTGTATCATCACGTACGAGATTCATTAAGAATAAACCATTAACCATCGGAGCATGACCATAAAACATATCACTCATATAAATAGAACAACCATTATTCTCGGATTTAAATGAGTAGCCATCTCGAATTAAACGAGATCCAGATACAATGTTCATGCTCAAACTTGGCACTAAATAACAATTATTGAGGTTTAAAACTAACCCCGTAAGTAAATGTAGAGGTAGCATGCCGACGGCGATCACATCGACCTTGGAACCATTCCCGACGCGCATCGTCACCTCGTCCTTCACCAGTCTCCGCTTATTCCGCAGCTCCTGCTTTGACTTACAAATGTGAGCAACCGCACCGGTATCAAATACCCAGGAGCTACTACGAGTACTGGTAAGGTACACATCAATTATATGTATATCACATATACCTTTTGTTTTGCCGGCCTATTTGTCCGCTAAGTATTTGGGGCAGTTCCGCTTCCAGTGACCACTTCCCTTGCAATAAAAGCACTCAGTCTCGGGCTTGGGTCCATTCTTTGGCTTCTTCCCGGTAGCTTGCTTACCGGGCGCGGCAACTCCCTTGCCGTCCTTGTTGAAGTTCTTTTTACCCTTGCCTTTCTTGAACTTAGTGGTTTTATTCACCATCAACACTTGATGTTCCTTTTTGACTTCTACCTCTGCTGATTTCAGCATTGCAAATAATTCAGGAATGGTCTTTTCCATCCCCTGCATATTGAAGTTCATCACAAAGCTCTTGTGGCTTGGTGGAAGTGACTGAAGGATTCTGTCAATGACTGCGTCATCCGGGAGATTAACTCCCAGCTGAGTCAAGCGGTTATGTAACCCAGACATTGTGAGTATGTGCTCATTGACAGAACTATTTTCCTCCATCTTACAGCTGAAAAACTTGTCGGAGACTTCATATCTCTCGACCCGGGCATGAGCTTGGAAAACCATTTTCAGCTCTTCGAACATCTCATATGCTCCGTGTCTCTCAAAAGGTTTTTGGAGCCCCCGTTCTAGGCTGTAAAGCATGCCGCACTGAACGAGGGAGTAATCATCAGCACGTGTCTGCCAAGCGTTCATCACGTCTTGGTTCTGTGGGACGGGTGCGTCACCTAGTGGTGCTTGTAGGACATAACATTTCTTGGCAGCTATGAGGATGATCCTCAGGTTCCGGACCCAGTCCGTATAGTTGCTGCCATCGTCTTTCAGCTTGGTTTTCTCTAGAAACGCGTTGAAGTTGAGGACAACGTTGGCCATTTGATCTACAAGACATATTGTAAAGATTTTAGACTAAGTTCATGATAATTAAGTTCATCTAATTAAATTATTCAATGAACTCCCACTCAGATGGACATCCCTCCAGTCATCTAAGTATAACATGATCCGAGTTAACTAGGCCGTGTCCGATCATCACGTGAGACGGACTAGTCAACATCAGTGAACATCTTCATGTTGATCGTATATTCTATACGACTCATGCTCGACCTTTCGGTCTTCTGTGTTTCGAGTCCATGTCTGTACATGCTAGGCTCGTCAAGTCAACCTAAGTGTTTGCATGTGTAAATCTGTCTTACACCCGTTGTATGTGAACGTTGGAATCTAACACCCGATCATCACGTGGTGCTTCGAAACAATGAACTGTCGCAACGGTGCACAGTTAGGGGGAACACTTTCTTGAAATTATTATGAGGGATCATCTTATTTACTACCGTCGTTCTAAGTAAACAAGATGTACAAAACATGATAAATATCACATGCAATCAAGTAATAATAGTGACATGATATGGCCAATATCACATAGCTCCTTTGATCTCCATCTTGGGGCTCCATGATCATCTTGTCACCAGCATGACACCATGATCTCCATCATCATGATCTCCATCATTGTGTCTCCATGAAGTTGCTCGCCAACTATTACTTCTACTACTGTGGCTAACGCGTTTAGCAATAAAGTAAAGTAATTTACATGGCGTTTCTCAATGACACGTAGGTCATACAAAAAATAAAGACAACTCCTATGGCTCCTGCCGGTTGTCATACTCATCGACATGCAAGTCGTGATTCCTATTACAAGAACATGATCTCATACATCACATATATATCATTCATCATTCATCACAACTTTGGCCATATCACATCACAGAACACTTGCTGCAAAAACAAGTTAGACGTCCTCTAATTGTTGTTGCAAGTTTTACGTGGCTGCAATAGGGTTCTAGCAAGAACGTTTTTTTTACCTACGTGAAAGCCACAACGTGATTTGTCAACTTCTATTTACCCTTCATAAGGACCCTTTTCATCGAATCCGCTCCAACTAAAGTGGGAGAGACAGACACCCGCCAGCCACCTTATGCAACTAGTGCATGTTAGTCGGTGGAACCGGTCTCACGTAAGCGTACGTGTAAGGTTGGTCCGGGCCGCTTCATCCCAAAATACCGCTGAAGCAAGATAAGACTAGTAGCGGCAAGAAAGTTGACAACATCTACACCCACAACAAATTATGTTCTACTCATGCAAAGAGAACTACGCATAAACCTGGCTCATGATGCCACTGTTGGGGAACGTTGCAGAAAACAAAAAATTTCCTACGGTTTCACCAAGATCCATCTATGAGTTCATCTAGCAACGAGTGATCGGATGCATCTACATACCTTTGTAGATCGCGAGCGGAAGCGTTCACTAGAACGTGGATGATGGAGTCGTACTCGCCGTGATCCAAATCACCGATGACCAAGCGCCGAACGGACGGCACCTCCGCGTTCAACACACATACGGAGCGGATGACGTCTCCTCCTTCTTGATCCAGCAAGGGGGAAGGAGAGGTTGATGAAGATCCAGCAGCACGATAGCGTGGTGGTGGATGCAGCTGTCACGTGCAGCAGGGCTTCGCCGAGCGTCTGCGCGAGAGGGAGAGGTGTAGCAGGGGAGAGGGGGGGCGCCAAGAAGCAAGGGTGCGGCTGCCCCCTCCCTCCCCCCTTTATATAGGCCCCCTGGGGGACGCCGGCCCTTGGGAGATCCAATCTCCAAGGGGGGCGGCGGCCAAGGGGGGTGGAGTGCCCACCAAGGCAAGTGGGGCGCCCCCCACCCTAGGGTTCCAACCCTAGCTAGGCGCAGGGGGTGGGCCTAAGGGGGCGCACCAGCCCACTAAGGGCTGGTTCCCCCTCCCACTTCAGCCCATGGGGCCCTCCGAGATGGGTGGCCCCACCCGGTGGGCCCTCGGGACCCATCCGGTGGCCCCGGTACAATACCGGCGACCCCCGAAACTTTCCCGATGGCCAAAACTGCACTTCCTATATATAATTCTTTACCTCCGGACCATTCCGGAACTCCTCTTGACGTATGAGATCTCATCCGGGACTCCGAACAACTTTCGGATTACTGCATATACATATCTTTACAACCCTAGCGTCACCGGACCTTAAGTGTGTAGGCCCTACGGGTTCGGGAGACATGTAGACATGACCGAGATTGCTCTCCGGTCAATAACCAACAGCGGGATCTGGATACCCATGTTGGCTCCCACATGCTCCTCGATGATCTCATCGGATGAACCACGATGTCGAGGATTCAAGCAACCCCGTATACAATTCCCTTTGCCAATCGGTATGTTACTTGCCCGAGATTCGATCGTCGGTATCCCAATACCTTGTTCTTTCTCGTTACCGGCAAGTCACTTTACTCGTACCGTAATGCATGATCCCGTGACCAGACACTTGGTCACTTTGAGCTCATAATGATGATGCATTACCGAGTGGGCCCAGTGATACCTCTCCGTCATACGGAGTGACAAATCCCAGTCTTGATCCGTGTCAACCCAACAGACACTTTCGGAGATACCCATAGTATACCTTTATAGTCACCCAGTTACGTTGTGACGTTTGGTACACCCAAAGCACTCCTACGGTATCCGGGAGTTACACGATCTCATGGTCTAAGGAAAGGATACTTGACATTGGAAAACTCTAGCAAACGAACTATACGATCTTATGCTATGTTTAGGATTGGGTCTTGTCCATCACATCATTCTCCTAATGATGTGATCTCGTTATCAATGACATCCAATGTCCATAGTCAGGAAACCATGACTATCTGTTGATCAACGAGCTAGTCAACTAGAGGCTTACTAGGGACATGTTGGTGTCTATTATTCACACATGTATTACGATTTCCGGATAACACAATTATAGCATGAATAAAGACAATTATCATGAACAAGGAAATATAATAATAATGCTTTTATTATTGCCTCTAGGGCATATTTCCAACATACCCATGGGTTACATTAATAGTAGGCCCATGCGTTGCGAGCGTCGGTGTCGTTTGATGAATCACATTCTGCTTCGGGCTTGCGTGCACGTCTCCTTCGTTTCCGCCAAGTGTGTGATGACATTAGCTGGGAGCGTTGCTTGTTTAACCCGCTAGGTAAAATCAGTGACAGAGCCAGAAACTAAATATAAAGGGGGCCAAAACATGTCATATGATGTTAGAGAGGGCCAAATCACCTAAACCGAGCTAATTTTGTCTCACAAATGGAGGATTAGGAATGCATATATGTGTATTTGTGAGAGCATGTGGTGGGGGGGGGGGGGGGGAGGCCCCTGCCAGCACCCCCTGCCTCCGCCACTGGGTAAAATCATGTCGTTGCTTCGCTCGACTTTGCAATGGCCATTTGTGATGTTATCGTTGGGTCGTGTTTCCCTTTTGGTCCCGCGCGTCCGAGGTTGTTTGGCTACTTTTCGGTGTAGTGTTTGCATCTCAGAGCCCCAGACACTATTGCGGCACGCAAGGAGTGGTTGTGGCGAGCGGGCAGTGGGTTTCCTGTTTTCTCCCTCTCTGTGTCGGTGAGTGATGTCTGTGTGTTGGTTGATGCTCCTTTTGTGTCGGTTTCACTCTTCCTTCGAATGGTTCCACCGTTTTTCCTCGTGGTTGTTCCTGGGACCGAGCTTTCCTGGTCACATGGCTTAAGGGCATCTCCAGCCGTTGAGCCCCCCAGGAGGCATTTTTTCGCCTCTTGGGGGGCTGCCGGCGACAACTTTGGCGTGGGGGCGAGAATTTTTCCACTCGTTCCGCCCCCAGGAGACGAGAAGCGGGGGCCGACGAGGAGGGAGGAGAAGGACTGGCGTGCACCTCCCCTGCCTGGCCGCCGCGCGCGCCCCGCCCTGGCCGCCGCGCGCGCCCCTGGCCTGGTGTTGCTGTCCACGCGCGCCCCTGCCTCGCTCCCAGGCCGCGCCCGTCCGCGCCCTCCTGTGCCCAGGCCTCGCCGGCCGCGCGGCCGCGCCCCAGCCTCGACTCGGCATCGCCGTGCAGGAGGCCCGTCTCGCCACGCTTGGGGCCGGGGCTGCCCATGCAGCTCGAGGCCCAGCTCCTCCTCCGCCGCGGGAGGATCCATCGCGTTGCCGTGCGCGGGCGCGGAGCACGGGCGGGGAGGGGAGCACCTCGACGAGCGTCGCCATGAGGATGGAGCCCATGGTTCGGGGCGCGGGCGGAGGCGCGGCGAGGCGTATTGGAGCGCAAGGCTGGGAAGGAGGAGGGGTCGGAGGAGAGGAGGGCGGCGAGGTCGGGGCCTCGTCGGCTTCGAGGGAGCTGCAGCTGGTGCACTTTGAGGGAGAGAGAGAGAGGAGGAAGCACGTGGGTGGGCCAGCAAGGAAAAGTCGGGGGACAGGAGGGAGACGCTGGCAGGTGGGGGCAGCGCCTAAAACGGCGAAATTAGGCCTCCCAGGAGCCCCCCGGTGCGCTGGGTGTCACATGCAAGCGCCGGCGCTGTTTTTTCCTTTTCCCGGCGAAAAACGAGTACTTGGGGGCGTGAGTAAGGCGTTTTTTACCCGCCGGCGCTAAAAAAATGGCTTGGGGAGACTTCTTGGGGGCCCTAGTGGAGATGCCCTAATAACTCGTCTGTTCCTCCTTCCTTGTTGTCCTGCCTACGTCTCGCCCGGCCATGTCATGCTGGCGTGCATCATTTTGTGCTGCCAGCGGCCAGTGGTGTTACTTCTTTACCATACCTTCGTAGACCTCTGTCACGCTGCTGTTGAACCCGCCGACTCATGTACCATCCTGTGTGGTGGGTTTATCTCATGGTTTGTTCGTGTCCTGATGTTTCATTAATCCCATCTTTTCCCCCGCCTCCTCTTCCATCTTGTGCAGCCATTTCCTTTGCAGTCGTCAATTCGCACCCCACAACTCTTTCGCTTCGCTTCATGTAAAGGGGTTCTTCGAGTTTCCTCGCTCCATCTGTGTGTTCATATATTGTGAATTTCAAATATATGTGTGTCTGATTTATAACTATATTAAAACGTATAGTCATCAAAGAACTTTCTTCTAAATTATACAGCTCCACTGAAAACCTCTTTTGATCGGGAACGTTGATTACTTTGAGGACCTTCCAATTTTTTTTGGTCAAGCTGGAAGATAAGTATGTGAACCAACTTGTGATTGAGATGGTTAGGTGGATAGTGGTATCTCCAACCCACCAGGGTTCAAATCCTGGTGCTTGTATTATTTCTGAATTTATTTCAGGATTTCCGGCGATGCGCTTTCAGTGGGAGGAGACGTTCCCGTCGACGACGAGGCGCCTACGGTGGCTTCGTAAATGTCAAGATGATATGACGGCTCAGTCTCTCAGAGATGCTCATAGGAGTAGGGTGTGCATGTATGCGTTCATAGGGGTATGCGCGTGTATATGAGCGCTTGTGTCTGTACTGTACTGATGCTTAAAAAAAGCTAGAAGATAAGTACGAGTTGCTAATATTTTAGAGTTGGCAGATGTTGACTAGTCAACGAAGTCAACGAGCGTTAGCCGTCGTCGAACAGTCAACAACCAGTGATCGACTCGCTCACCACACATTGTTCAGAACTGTTGACGCCAACACTTGTCTTTCTCTCCCACACCACACCAGAGGCCACACCATGCCTGGCGCTCGTGCCGCGGCCGTCCTGGCGCTCGCGCTCCTGCCGACGCTGGCCGCCGCCGCCATCGATTTCCGTCGTGAGGCCCCGCCGCCCGGTCACACGTGCGGCGCGCAGGGCACGTACGCTCCCGGCAGCGCCTACGAGACCAACCTGCGGCGTCTCGGCGCCATCCTTCCCTCCCAGGCAAACGCGTCCTCCTGCAAGTGCTCTCCCGGCAACAACGCCGGCGAGCGTCCCGATAGGGTCATCGCGTCGGCCTACTGCTACTGGCTCCCCGACGGGAGCTCGCCAGACTGCGGGGCCTGCATCACGCAGGCTTTCCGGGAGGCGGAACGGCTGTGCCCGTACCACAGGCAGGCCATGGTCGTGGTCGACGGCGGCGCGTGCAGCGTCTGCTTCCACGACGAACAGCGCATGGAGGAGGGCATGGGCGTCGGCCTCACCGGGCGTAAGCGACTCTATCTCTACATAAGTCCCATTTGAATAATTTGATTGCCCAGTGAGAAAAGTTTGGCACAAAATGATGTTGTGTTTGCCAAGAACCTTCAAACTGTCTTCTGTTGGTGACATAGACTTACAGTAGAAAAGAATGAGCTAAACCCAGAAATTCTAGAACCACAGTTTGTATGATTCTGTCTTACCCATGGTAGCAAATAGTCGGATCCATCCTTGAATTAGAATTACTAGAGACACTAGGTTCAATGGCAGGTTGGTCTTATCACCAGCCACATGTGAATATCTTACTTTCGCTTTTCTCTAGATTTTTTTTGCTTATAAGAGATAATGATCAAGATAACAGATAAAACGTGAATTATATATGTTATTACTTGTCAGTTGTGTACATGGACAACGCAGAATTAACCACCTGTTCTTTTCTTGCACTGTTGCTCTGCAAATGTAGTTAGTTTGGTCTTCTTAATTTATCTCATGTAGCCTTGTTATGGACTTTGAAACTTACAAGTGCTATATGAATGTTTCAGAATTTGCACTGGAGCCAAATGCATCATATCTTGAGTTTCTATGTCTGAAGCTGAGGTCTCTGTTAGAGAAGCAACTCTTGGAATCACATAACAAGAGTGAACATTCGACCCAAACTCAAGTTTGGAAGTCACCACAACAAGCCGCTATGTGAAGGATTATGTCTATGACAGGCCATGAATCTCTTCAGAAGAACAGCCATGAAACCTTCTTTGCGACAAGGATATATGCTAACCGAGTCTTTGAATTTCCATTGATCAAGATGAAAAGAGAGCCTACCTCTGTTTTTTCTTCTTGTTTCAGTTATGTAATGTGTGGATAGTGTTACTACTTTTTCTCTTTGCATTTGCAGAATAAATGACGCGAATGGCTTTGGTCCACTTAATGAAATGAGACCCACTTCCCTTATGTAAAACTTAAAAGTGCTTTTAGGAAATCACTTGAATGATCTCAGACTGTGTTACTTATGAACCCATGGCATAAGAGACTTTGGCCGCAACAGCCATTCATATCCAAGTCTTATTCTGTAAAACATGAAATAACTTTTTTTCACCGAATCAGGAAGCTGAATCGAACCGGCGATGCCCATGCCCAACTACAGATGTGTATAGACAGTCTTCAGTTTTATCTAATGAGTCTAGTGCTTTGCTCCACCAATCACAGGGGCATTACAATCAGAGTCCTTTCAAATTGATCATCAGCCAGCAAATTTGACATATTACACTTCAGTTTTTTTAACCAAATTCATAAAGATCCTCTGCTTAATGTTGGGAGCTAAGAACGATGGCATTCGTATGTTTCCAGAAACTCCACAAAATGGCTGTTCAAGAAATGCTCAAAACAGCATGCCTAGTGTTACCAACCAAAAAGCAAGCTACAGATTCAAATTTATCACTAACTGATTTCAAAGAACTCATTCACTTCACTCCAAATAGCCTTAGGTACCAAACAATCAAATCTGAAACCGGTAGGTTTCAGCGCCACAAAACTTGAATAGCATCAAATTACTGGAAAATACGTTTACAACCAACCGTCCAACTAACAAAGGAAAGGAAATACTACACACATGCTCGATATAGGACGCGATACACCATTACTTCAACAAGAAGCGACACACTTCATCATTCAGGCCCTTTAACCTGGAAGCACGAAATGCAGCTTCGTATATTCTTGGTCACCTTCGCTTGCATGTTGTCCACATACTGATAGAATGAATATCTCCATGTCTCGCTGCGAAACAAGAAGCCCAAGTATAGCCAGAACCCAGAGATAAACCCAGCAGCCACAAAGCAGTAAAACCACAGCGCCTCTCTATCTTCATCCAGACTCGTTTCAGGTTGCGTCGGTGTTGACGAGCTTACGCAGTCTTCCAACGGAAACCCGCATAACCCAAGATTATTGCTGTATATTGACGGGTCATCAAGTGTCCGCAGCTGATCACCCATAGGTATCCTCCCTGATAACATGTTGGTTGAGAGGTTCAGATTGCTTATGCTCTTCAAATCTGCAAAGCCTCGAGGAATTCCCCCCCTGAGTTGGTTCCAAGAAAGGTCCAAGGATTCCAGCAGTACCAGATTGCCAATGTCTCCAGGAATATAGCCTGACAGATGATTTCCTGATAAGTTCAGGTACCTGAGTCCAAGAAGGGTTGTGAGCCCATTTGGGATTTCTAGTGTAAGAGAGTTGCCAGATAAGTCGATACCCACCACGGCTGTTATCGCTAAACTGTAAACATGATCCACATTCTTCCAAACCATATGAATTTCCACTTGATAAGAATATATTTTTTTGTATGTGAAGTCATTGTTGTTCCGTTCTTGTGCCATGCCAGTAAAATTCCTAAAATCGTCTGGAATGGGTCCGGTGAGCTTGTTTTTGGACAAGTCCAATACTTGGAGCTGGCGAAATTGTAAGATCTCGTGGGGTATGATGCCGTCAAACATGTTTGATGACAATCCAAGAAAGACGAGTTCAGGTAAACTTATGCTTATCCAAGAAGGTATTGTACCAGAAAAATCATTGTCTCCAAGATCTAGAACAGTAAGCTTTTTGCATCTCTTAAGACCCAGAGGAAAGGTTCCTGTAAAATTGTTATTGGCTAGGAGTAGATATTTAAGATAATCTTGACATGTCCTCGAGAACGGAACTACACCACTGAAAGAGTTGCTGGACAGATCCAGGAATAGCAAATTTGGCAAGTCCCAGAAACACTTGGAAAAACCTCCATGTAAGACATTGTTTCATAGGTCTAGGAAGCCTAAATTAGTACGGTTACAAAGGAAATCCTCACCCCGATCAGTCAGAAGTGTGCCATGCAGCTGGTTATGACTGAAAGCCATGGAGTACAGGTGTCCTGGATGCTCACTAAAACAGTCCCTTAGCTCTGCAACAATGTTGTTTGCCGTGAAGTCAACATATTGCAGGGTTGTGCAGTTTTGAAAGGCCTGGGGGTGAATACCGGTAAATCCATTATATTCAGCAAAAACAGTCCACAGTGCTCCTTTTACGCAAATGGATGATGGGAACGCCCCAGAGAAGTTGTTGTTTGCAATGTAGATTACCTCAAGGAGGCTGCTATTTCCAAGCCCGGGGAAGATGTGACCTACCAGCTGATTTTCTGACAGAAACAAAGACTGGAGTTTGACCAAATGAGAGATGGTACCTGGCAGCTGCCCTCCCAAATAGTTATCCTCAAGGTTTAGGGTCTGCAGTCCTGTCATGTTTCCAATCTCCATTGGGATGCTCCCTGTCAAATTATTGCCTAGGCTCAACTCGCGGAGCTTCATGAGCATCCCAATTGTTGGTGGTATCGATCCTGCCAAAGTAGCCAAATTGATAGTGAGCGTTATCAAGCTTGTCAAGTTGCCAATCTCTTGAGGTAGTGTGCTATCGAGCCCCAAAGCTTCCAGTTGCAGATGAGAAAGTTGTTTCAGTTGTCCAATGCTGTGTGGAATGCGCCCCCTTAAGTACGGGTTCTGCATGATCCTCAGCATGACCAAGCTCGTCAGGTTGCCAATCCCTGCTGGAATCGTACCGAATAGACCATTCCGGATCAGGGTGAGACTCCTCAAGTGGGGAAAGGCTGAGAAGTCTAACTTGTCAAGTGTGCCGTTCAGACTTGTGTAGGCCAGGTCGAGCTCTATGACGTGCCCGGCCTGGCCACAGGTGATGTGCGTCGACCTGCAAAGGCTCGTGGAGTTGGCCATGGACCATGGCCCAAGGGACTCATCGGCACCATCCAAGCTAGCCTTCCATTTCACAAGTGCTTCAGCTTCACGCCGGATGTCCGCTCTCACTAGCGCGACTGCACATAGTAGGAGACAAGAGCAAGAGCAAGAGAGCAGGAGGCCTACGGGATGGAGATGCTTCATGGTGGCTTCGGAGTTTGGATGGGTGGTGGTTCATGGCTACAGGGACTCAGGGATATTAATCCTCCAGATGAGACAGCCGGTCGGCCGTCCCTCCACTACAGTGGTGGTTTACGAATGGCACACTTTCGTAATGTCAGTTTAGATTAAGGACAAGCTACATGCTAGTTTATTATGGAGGCCGGCTCATAATAAGAGTAAGAAATTACAAATGGTACGATGTACGATGTATGACCATGTCATTATCAGGGTGACGCTTAGAAGCCATGGCACACAGATACTTAATCATCTCTTGTTTTTTTGAAAGATCCGGTAAACACCGGCTTCATTGATTTAGTTACTTAATCAACTCTGATATTGGACCATATCACCCTACCAGTCTGAACCTTTATCCTGCCTCCTAGAGCAGCAATTCAGGCTTCAATGGCAGACGCCTGCGCCCACGAAAAGTAGAACACACAAACAAAGAAGAGAAACATAGCCAAATAAAACAGAGAAACATTTCTAGAATATTATTCTAATTTGCCAAACATAATTGGTATCACGAAATTAAGGTTGAGGTCAAATTGAACGGAACGGGCGTAGATTTTGTGTCTCAACAAAACTCACTTCCTTTTCCCTCCGAAATTTAGAAGCACTTCCACATAGCTCCTGCCATCTCCTCGTCAAGCCAAAGGCCTCCCTACTTGCAGTCGATACCAACTAGCCCCCACCGACGGGATCCCTAGCCTAAGCATATTGGACGAAGACTAGGTTAGGACCCGGGAGACACCCACGGTGCAAGCAAACGTTTCTGCACAGCGAGAGATGGCAATGGTGCAGCGCCACATCACTCCGTGTCAGCACAATCGGAGATGATGGAGGCAATCTAGGAAATGGTACCCACTGCCCAGGACTAATTCTGATTTGTATCTGAAGATAAATTCGTCAGCGCAGGGGCAGAGGTGGTAGAGAACGGTGCGGATGAGGCACCGGATCCAGGGAAGACGGTGGAAGGCCGCGGGGCACGCGGCGAGGCGGCCATCCGCCGGCCGCGGAAGGGGAGGGCTGGAAGGAACACATCGGAGGAAGAATGTGGCCGGAATCAGTGTGTAGAGATGGGCTTAGCCCAGTAGCAGAGATATCGGATGCGCTGGTCTCTTCATGAGTGTGTGCGCTTATTTCTCAAAAAAAAAACATGGGCGCTTGTTCTATAAAAAAAATAGCGGTGGTTCAGTTCTTTATTTTTCATTTTCGGTTTTGGTGATTTTGTAATGGTCAAACAACGGATATACGGAGGGACAACTGGATACCAAGGTATTACGATATGAGGCCAATCACTCATCTCACCCAAGATGCACCACGATTTCTATGTGACCTTATCTAGTAAAACACGGGGGATTGGATCAAGGAATTAGTCCCCAACACCTTCATCCCCATCGACTATTCTATCTATTTCACTTTGCAGCAGGACAACTCAAGATTCTTGGGCTTGAAACTTTGATCGAACAAGCATTTTTTTCCAATGAGATCTGCTTACCGAATGATTATCACAAGAAAGCACCATGCGTGAAGCGTGGCTAGAGGAACGAGCTAATTCATGGAAGGTGCAGGTGTCGTCAAAGATCAAAGTTTTCCCTTGCGTCTTGCAGAACAATTTATCCCATCTACGGACTTGCTCCATCACCCCAACATGGATGTTTGCAGCAACTGCACTCTCCGTTGGGTGGAGGATTCATGGGACATTCGCTCCAGGACTGTACAATGTCTCACTGTGTGTCGGCTCTTGCTGACCTAGTGGAAACTATGAACCAGACAAGGGAACCTGATGCCAATTGTTGGATGTTTTCTTTGCAAATATTACTTCTATATTAAAACTTCATTCAAACATTCGCCAGAGTGCTCCTCCTCGGTGGATTCGTCCTCCCGTGGCTAATACAAAACTAATGGTGGACGAAGTTGTATCCATAACATCAAACATAGGCTTGATCAGTGTTATATGCAGATACATCAATGGAGCATACCTGGTAGCTTCAACTTGGTGTTGGCAAGAGTTGTCTACCCTGCTTCCCTTGAGGCTTTGGCATGTCGAGAAGCCATGTCCTTGCCGACATATCTCATGCAAACTCGTATCGTCATTGCCTCGGATTGCAAAGAAGTTATTAAGAAGGAAGAGCTTTGAACACTCGTGAACACAAGGTTATGTTATTTGAGTTCAAGCTTGCTCTTTTCTTTCTGAAGGAAGAGCTTTGAACATGGAGACGCACAACCTTGCTAAACAAATGTTAGGTTTATCTGAAGGATGCCATCTTTGGCTCCTTCACCCATCTAATCTAAATTGTACTCCTATAAAGATTACTGACAAAAAGGTGGAGCATGAGCTTAGCCTAAATTTTTCAATGGTTTTTTGTCTGGTCTTTTCCTTTTTATTTTCCAACTGATTTAATATAAATATTAAAAATGTTCACACAAATAAAAATGTTAAAGAATTTTTAAAAATAAAATAAAAATATTATAAATTTATAAAAATGATCGCAAATTTCAATATTATTTATGTAATTTAGAAAGAATCATGTATTTTAAAACATGTTTACCAATTTTAAAAATTATTCATGTATTTTACAAACTGTTCATGGACTTTAAAAATGTTCTTGAATCTAAAACATGATCCTGTATCTTTTAAAATAATATATTTTGAAAATTCTTCTGAAATTTAGAAACAATTGTATTTTAAAAACCATCCATGTTTTTTAAATGTTCAAGAATTTTCGATAGGGAGAAAGTAGTAGAAGAAAAAGGAAAATGAAAAATAAAAAAAGAGGAAAAAGATCAAAGAAAACGGGAGGAAAATGGATACAAGAAAACAAAAAAAATCAGATGAAAGACCTATGAAGAAAAAACAAGAAAACCATCCGCTTTGCTTGATCGATCGCTGAACTTGGGCTGGTCCATCACCACGCGTGTGTGTTTGCTCGACAAATCGCCACAACGAGCCGTGAATAGGATTCACCCTATCACCCTATACAGTACAATATCTGGCCAAAGCTACTCGATTTTCTATTTGAAAAACTATTAAATTTTCAGCTAAAAAACAAAAACAAAACTACTCGTGTTTCATTTTATTTTATTGATAAAAACAGTAGGAAAGGGTTCTACTGTGATTTCTTCAATTGAAGTAAAATATAATGTTAGGCAGTGGTCGAGTTACAAATAATTTGTCTCCAGGCTTTGAAACAATGTAGGTGTTTCACCTTTATTCTATCGGCGGCTATAGTGAAATCTTCTTTGAGATTCCTTAACCACCTTCCTATGATGGGATCTTCATTATTGGAAATTGTTCCCTTTTTTCAGATGAAAATTATTCCATTTCTTAGCCCTCAATATATTCTAGCATCCAAGGATGATGATATCCATGCTGAAAGGCTTTTTGATCACTTGCCTTGCCAGCTCCACTTCTGTAAAAAAAATCCATTTGAACATGTTGGGAGCAACGATACTCGCCTTTTCTCTTCCAAATACATATATTTTCAAACACCGAGTAGAACGCAAAATGCACACATGCACTTGCACCACCATCACATGGGCACATACACAAATTGCCTACTGAAGACAGGAGTCATTGGCTGCAAGCACCTCATATCAAAAGAATTTTTTTCCCGCCTCATATTGAAAGAATTTTTCGTCTTAATGAGATAGAACTACTCACCATAGTTTTAACTTTTGGGATCAGATGTTTATTTATTATTCAACTTTAGGTGGCTTTGCATTCTCAAATACACTGTAGAAATCTACCAACTTGGAACCTTCCACAAAATAATAATAGTAGTAGTAGTAATAATAATAATAATAATGATAATAATAATAATAATAATAATAATAATAATAATAATAATAATAGCAGAAAACAAAGGCGCACAACTCAACATACATGCTCTCTATTTTTCTTTCTTTCAGATTCGTTCACAATTTTCTCTAGCAACATAAATGCATGTGCCTGGTTGCTTTTCCATCATCACAGCAGATCACTGTATAACCACCCTGCTGCCTATGGATGATACTCATTCAGGAACAAAGGATGAAACAGATTCTGACAGAGGTAGTCTGAATATGGAGACGCTTCTACTCATCGTTTGGAGACAGAAAAAATAACTGAAGAGAAGTTCCGTCTCACTTTTATTCCTCCTGTATTTTCTTCCTTTGTGTATCTTCTCTCACGCCACGGCAATTCACCAGAGCCAACAGGGTTATTACAATCATAGTATTTTCAGATGCTATCTTCACCGGTGCTTCTACCGTACTAGTGCTTCATCTGCAGAAATGCTGACAGCACAGCATTCTGCTTTGGTTGATCAGATTGATGAGCAGCCAGCAAATTTGAAATATTACGCTTCAGTTTCTTTAACCAAATTCATAATTGATGACCGTCTGCTTGGTATTGATCCGTGTGTTGAGAGCTAAAAACAATAACATTCAGGCCTCCTTTGGTTCATAGGATTGAAAAATCATAAGAATAGAAAAGTCATAGGAAATGAGATGACATGCATCTCAAATCCTATGGATGGAGATGCCTTTTGACTCACACCATAGGATTTTTCCCATTGAGTCTAGGCTAATATTTATTTTCCTATGAAACGTGAAGGATAGGAAGAATTCCTCCATAGGAATAGGATTTCATTCTTATAAACCAAAGAGCTCTGAAGAAATTTTTTCTATAAAAATCCTATCCTATGAAAATCCTACAAAATTCCTCCAAACCAAAGGAGGCCTTAGCTCATGTTTTTTTCCTCCAAAATGTGAAGGATTGATTCCTACCCTACATATGAATAGGAATCCATTCCTACTCCCTCCGGTCCTTTTTAATTCGCATATAAGATTTGTCTGAAGTCAAACCTCATAAACTTTGACCAAGTTTATAGAAAAAAGTACCAAGATTTAGAATATGAAATCAACAACATTAGATGCGTCATGACTTTACTTTTCATATTGTATAAACTTTGGATTGTAGATGTTAATACTTTTTCATATAAATATGGTCAAACTTTACAAAGTTTGACTTCAGGCAATCCTTATATGCAGAGTAAAAAGGACCGGAGGGAGTACAAACCAAAGGGCTTCAAAGGAAAATTTCCTATGCAAATCCTATCCTATAGAAATCCTATGAGATTCCTACAAATCAAAGGAGGCCTCATATGTTTCCAGAAACTCCACAAAAATGGCTGCCCAAGAAGTGCTCAAAACAGCATGCCTAGTGTTACTAACCAAAAAACAAGCTACAGATTCAGAATTATCACTACTTAACTGATTTCAGATAACTCATTTACTTCACTCCAAATAGCCTTAGGTACCGAACAATCAAATCTGGAACCAGTAGGTTTCAGCGCCACAAAACTTGAATAACATCAAATTACAAGCAAGTACTTTTACAACCAGCCGCCCAACGAACAAAGGAAGGGAAATACTACACACATGCTTGATAAAGGACGAGATCCATTACTTCAACAACAAGCGACGCACTTCATCATTCAGGCCCTTTGACCTGGAAGCGTGAAATGCAGCTGTATACTTTCTTGGTTACCTTGCCTTGCATGTTGTCCACATACTGATAGAATGAATACCTCCATGTCTCGCCGTGAAATAAGAAGATGCCCCAGTACAGCCAGAACCCAAAGATGAACCCAGCAGCCACGAAGCAATACAACCACAATGTCTCTCTATCTTCATCCAGGCTTGTTTCAGTTTGTGTCGGTGTCGGCGAGTTTTTGCAGTCTTCCAACGGAAACCCGCATAGCCCAGGATTATTGCTGTATATTGACTGGTCAACGAGTGTCCGCAGCTGATCACCCATAGGTATCCTCCCTGATAACATGTTGGTTGAGAGGTTCAGAGCGCTTATGCTCTTCAAATCTGCAAAGCCTTGAGGAATTTCTCCCCTAAGTTGGTTCCGAGAAAGGTCCAAGGATTCCAGCAGTACCAGATTGCCAATGTCTTCAGGAATATAGCCTGACAGATGATTTCCTGATAAGTTCAGGTACCTGAGTCCAACAAGGGTTGTGAGCCCTTTCGGGATTTCCTGTGATAGAAAGTTTCCAGACAAGTCGATACCAACCATGCGTGCTCTCGCAGTAATGTATAAATATTCCACATTCTTCCACACTATTTGCATTTGTGGTGCATCAAATTGGTACACGTCTTCTCCAAAGGATTCCTGTTCATGTTCATGTGCCATGCCAGTAAAATTCGTAAAATCACCTGGAACGGGTCCTGTGAGCTTATTTCTTGACAAATCCAATAGCCAGAGTACCTGAAAGTGTAATATCTGGGGAGGTATGACACCTTCAAACATATTCGTTGACAGACGAAGAAATTTGAGTCCAGGTAAACTCCTGCTTATCCAAGATGGTATTGTACCTGAGAAATTATTGCCTCCGAGTCTAAAGTGGTAAGGTTTTTGCATTTCTTAAGAACCAAAGGAAAGGCTCCATCGAAATGGTTATTGGCCAGGTGTAGATACTTAAGAGTATCTTCACATGTCCTCGAAAATGGAACTACACCGCTGAAAGAGTTGCTGGACAGATCCATGAATGTCACACGTGGCATCTCCCAGAAACACTTGGAGAGACCACCATGTAAGGAATTGTGTGATAGGTCCACGTAGTATAAACGAGAATGGTTGCAAATAAATACCTCGCCTTGGTCTGTCAGAAGTGTGCCATACAGCTGGTTTTGACTGAAAGCTAACACCTGAAGCTTTCCTAGAAGTGGAAGGTCACCAAAATAGTCCCTTATTTCTGCAACAATATTGTTTGCCACCAAGTCAATGACCACCAGGGTTGTGCAGTTTTGGAAGGTCTGCTGGCGAATGCTTGTAAATCCATTGTATCTAGCCCAGGCCAAAGACAGTGTTCCTCCGTCGCAAACGGATGATGGGAACACCCCGGAGAAGTTGTTACTTGCAATATTGATCATCTCTAAGTGGCTGCTATTCCCAAGCTCGGGGAAGATATGGCCTCCGAGCTGGTTCCTTGCCAGATCCAAATTCCGGAGATTTGTCAAACGAGATATGGTATCTGGTAGCTGCCCTTCCTAATAGTTGTATGATAAGTATATGACCTCCAGTTCTGTCATGTTTCCAATCTCCAGCGGGATGCTCCCTGTCAGATTATTCTTTCGCAGGCTCAGCCACTGGAGCTTCACGAGCAGCCCAATGGTTGGTGGGATTGATCCAGTCAAATTAACTGAGTCCAGATCGAGGTCCACCAAGCTCGTCAAGTTAGCAATCTCTTCAGGTAGCACGCCATTGAGGCCAAAACCAGGCATTAGTAGTACCGCAAGGTGCTTCAGCTGGGCAATGCTGTGTGGAATGGTGCCCCTCAAACCCCTGTTCCGGCTGATGTCCAACTCGACCAAGCTTGTCAGATTGCCAATCCCTGCTGGAATTGTACCGTGCAGATCATTCTGGACCAAGATGAGTTTCCTCAGGTGGGGAAAGGCTGAGAAGTCGAGCTGGTCAAGTGTGCCGTTCAGACTTGCACTCTCAAGGTCAAGCTCCTCCAAGCTCGTCAAGTTAGCTATCTCTTCAGGCAGCACGCCGCTGAGCCTCAAACCAGGCATTCGAAGTACAGCAAGGTGCTTCAGCTGGCCAATGCTGCGTGGAATGTTGCCCCTCAGATACTGGTTCCAACTGATGTCCAACTCGACCAAGCTTGTCAGATTCCCAATCCCTGCTGGAATTGTACTGTACAGATCATTATAGGACAGGAGGAGTCTCCTCAAGTGGGGAAAGACTGAGAAGTCTAACTTGTCAAGTGTGCCGTTCAGACTTGCCCTGTCAAGGTCGAGCTCTATGATGTGCCCGGCCGTGTCGCAGGTGATGTGCGTCCACCTGCAAAGGCTGGTGGAGTTGGCCATCGACCATGGCCCAAGGGACTCATCGGCATCAGCCAAGCTAGCCTTCCAATTCACAAGTGCTTCAGCTTCACGCCGGGTGTCGGCCTTCACTGGCGTGATCTCAGCGCATAGTAGGAGGCAGGTGTAAGGCAGTAGGAGAAAGCATACAGAATGCAGATGCTTCATGATGGCTTGGTACGAGTTGTGCTTCACTGCCGCAGAGGATATAAAGACTCTGAAGCTGGCCGGCCAGCCGTCCATTACAGTGGTCGTATGGTGGATCTCGTGGTTAACAAATGGCACATTCTCTGTAAACGGCGTACTTTTAGTTCAGATTAAGGAAAAGATACATGCTACGTACTGTAGTATTTTTATAGTCCCCATGACAACAGGAAACTACAAACTGCATGATGTATTCATGTGTCACTATCAGGGTGACACTTGGAAGTCATTGCTTAAGTTGAAATTATAAATAACTTTTGAACTCTGATACTTGAACGTATCACCCAATATATTGGTTGATATCTAATATATGTTGAAGACAATAAGTTACCAATTCCATATCCACGACTTAAGAACCTTGCTCCTAGCCTCCTAGAGCAGCAATTCGGGCATCATTGGCAGCCGCTTGTGCCCACAAAAAGGAGAAAAATAGCTAACTAAGAAGAAAAAATAGAATAGACATCCCAAAAATATTTGGTACTGTAAAATGATTTTTGGCTGGGGTCAAAGAAAAGCATGTCCAGCGAGTTTGTTCTAAACAGCCAGTTTGGAGAGCAAATACAATGATAACAATGTGGTCGCTGTCATTAGAGAACCCAACTGACATGTTTGGAAACTGTGTGGGTACTGTCACTTGAAATGTTTCATAGATAGTGTCACTAAAAGGGCATTAGCATTAAAAACAAATTGGTTCATGGTAGTATGATACAATATTTATCTTCGATAATAGGAAAACAACCAAGTTTTCCAGTTGGGCAAGATCCATAAATATATTGAAGTAGATGGGGAGACAAATAAGCAGAAGCAGTGATTTATTTGCATGTAATAGTAGTTCCCCTGACTTCCCAGCTATTCCTTGGAGTGCTTAAACAGGATCACTAACCTTACCAGACTTGCCAATCACCAAATCCTGGTTATGTTTGAAAGGGAAACAACCCATCAGCTTCTGTAACATGCTGAGAAGCTTATCTTCCAGTATGCTTTACAGGCCCAGGAAATGATCTTCTTGTATAGTGTGTCATCCTATAAGTTTCATGATCGATTGAATGCTAGAAGCCAAGGGATATGTGACCTTTGGAAGATGCCATACATCTTTCCTATGTCTACAATCTCCAGGTATTATAGCGCTCTAACTCATGCAGACCGGGGAGTTACAGTAAGATAGCTCCTTAATGAGACTATTCATCTCTGCCTTATGGTTACCTTTCCTGTCTAATGTCAAAATATCATAACTCTCCAGTAGTTGATACCAGAAAGCTACAATATCTGGGCACTGGACATAAGGGACGAGAATGTTAAGGTAGCTCCCCTGCAAAATCATTCAATCCCGCTAACTGTACAGATGTCAAATCACCAGATGGCACGAGGCATTTTCTATCAACAAGATCTTAGTACCACTTGGTCTGAGAGATATTAGGAAAATGCTATACAAAAACATGATCCTGTACAGTTCAAACAGGGAGGCCTTCAAACCTGGTAAACAAAGATGAATTAATTAGACTCTAAAGAAATGAGCAAAACATGCACTCAAACACTGTACAGTTCAAACAGCACAATACGTCACACAAATGGGCAGCACTGATACAACATTTGAAGTGTCGACTGACCAATGGGCACCACTGATACAACATTGCAACCAACCAAAGTTATAAATAAATAAAAGATACTGATTAAATCAATACAAGAAAACATGGGTTCCCACTGATGAAGGTTGTGACTTGTCAGATCCAGAACTATTGCAAGTATGTGTGAGGCTAGCTATTCCTTAACTAGGACATCAATTGGTAATTTACCAGAATCGAGAGGAGAAACACCCAAGAAGACCCAAACCGTTTTGTATCTTGCTTACTAGGAGTCCAAGCAAGTGATAATTACGAATGCAAGAAAGCAACCCGCAAAGCCCACATTTAAGTATACCTAAAGCTAACCTTATGTTAATTTCAAATGGGGAATTGCACTAAGTTGACTTTAAGTATAGTTCTATATCCGTTCCAGAAAACGGTATAGCTATATGCAGGCTTGGCGGGTTGGCTGATTGCATCCTTGACGAACAAAGTAAATATAGATCCCGTAGGAGGACGAACAAATCAGTGAATTACATATCTGTTTACAGGTATCATGAGTCCAAGACGATGACTAATGGTACTTTAACTAAGAAGCAACAATGTGTGCAGACAACAAAATCAAGACTAATGTTCGAACTAAAGGGCATAATCAAAACAATACCTCATTTGAATCACTGGAATTTCGCAACTTCTGTCAGTGCAATTGTGACCACCGCTCATCTCAACTGACATCTATCCGACTATCCCTTGTTTTGTTTTATGTTCCTCCAAAAGTCTGTGCACATGAATTCTAAGCACCAACTCTCTGACATCTTGCAGTTTGATGCTTCCATGTGGCCAAAAAATGTTTGGAGCATACACATGCCTAGAGGAGTTCACTTGTTATTGCAAAGATCTCCGCACGTGTAAGCTAACAAGAAGCCTATTGTAAGCCACAATGTTACGTATAAACCCTAAATCAAGCATTTCATCCAACACAGCCTCGCCTTCCTTCACCCTGCCCTGCCTACCAAACCCCTGCACCAGCATGCTATAAGTCACACCATCAGCCTGAAAACCCTTCTCCTTAGCCAAAATCCTCAGCAAGTTTGCATCAGAAGTCCGCCCAGCTTCACAAAGTGCCTCGAAGATACAGTTACAAGAAATGGTATCTGGGACGATCCCCTCCCTAACCATCCTTCCCATCAACCGGCACACATCATCCAGCTTCCCCGCCTTCATCAAGCACTCCAGAACCGTTACGCCAGCAGGGACACTCAAGCAGGATGCCCTGTTCCTCTCCAATACCAACTCCACCACTTCCACTGCTTTGTCCACCCTTTCAACATGGCACAGAGATTCAACCAGATCCAAGCAATCAAACCCTTCCGGCACCACAGCATCCACCAAAAACTCCGCAAACACCTCGGCTGCCTTCAAAGCATCGCCTCCACGGCACAGCCCACCGGTCAAAATCTCCATGGAAGCAACCGACAGCCCAGCTCCAAGCTGCAGCATCTCGTGAGCAACCTTAAGGCCTTCCTTGTACCTTCCTTCTCTGAAGAACCCGCGCATAAGAGTATTGAAGCTCACATCAGTCGGCGCACAGCTCCGGTGCCGCATCTCCTCAAACCACCGCATGGCGGCATCAACGCCTTCGACACGGCAGGAGCTGTTGATGAGTATGTTGAAGGTGTAGGCATCAGGGGCGACGCGGTGGACGCTGGTCATCTCGCCGTAGAAGCGGATGGCGTCGTCGTGGCGGTGGAGACGGGCGAGGGCGTGGAGGATGATGTTGTAGAACTCGGCGGGGAGGGGCGAGTCCGCGGCGCGGCGGAGGGACGCCAGGGCCTCGGACGCCGCGGGGATGTCGCCGGAGGTGGCGAAGGCGAGGATGGCCTTGCGGAAGGTGGGGAGGAGGTCGGGGCAGGCGAAGATGGAGTCGTCGGCGCAGGGGCAGGGGTGGGAGAGGACGAGCTGGAGGAGGAGCCGCAGCGAGGGGAGGCGGCGGGAGGCCGCGAGGCGCGCGGCGAGGAGGCTGGTGAGGCGGTGGTCGGGGCGGAAGGCCGAGGAGGCGTCGGCGGCCGCGAGGAGGAGGTGGAGGTCGAGCGGCGCGAGGCGCGGGTGGTGCCGCGCGCGGCGCAGGAGGCGGAGGAGCGCCGCGGGGGAGGAGGCGTGCGCGGCGGGGAGAGCCGGGAGGGGGCTCGGCGGCGAGAGGTGGGAGACGGCGAGCGGGAGGAGCGGCATGGAGGGGTCGAGGGGGGTGGAGGCGGGCGAGGTGGAGATTTCGGGGGTCTCCTCTAGGATTTCCATCTCCGGCGAGATGAGGCGCTGGTGTTTGGAGATGATGGAGGGGAGCTTCCGCGCCAGGCGGCGGGAGGCGGCCATCGCCGGCTGCGGAAGAGAAGGGGGAGGGAATCTGAGGAGTGTGTGGCCGGGTCATGGGCTTAGCCCACTGGCAGAAATGGATATGTTTTCGACGAGTGCATGGTGCCTGGGCTACATGACAATCCACTGGCGAAGCCCAGATTATAGTACGAATACTATTCAACTTCAAATTTTCCCTCTGAAAAATACGTTTTCACTTCAAAACTTCCACTGTGTACTGTCAAAAAAAATCCATTACTTAAAAAAAAGGTCTCCTAAGAAAATTCCAGGTTTATTTACATTTATTATATTTGTACTTTGCATGCTCTCGCATTTCACAAAGACCATCCTAAATTTCAAGGTGGGACCCGGAAGAAGGACTTCACAAAATTGGAACCTTCCATGGAAAAACACTAATAAGAACATTGACCCTTTCATGCCCCGAGAACCATCGCGACACCGAGAACTGAGAGTCTATCATAACTATAGAAGGGTTGGGCATGGTTCCATATGTTGTTGGTGTTATTGTGATTTCATAAAAGAAAACAGATTGATTTGGCGTGTGGGTAATATGATGAAGTGTGTAGGTGTTTGATGGGCTTTCGGTGTGATTATGTGTTATCTGCTAGTCAACACATGCTTAGGTGGGGAAGTTTTCTTGCGCTAGTGACTGCATGTACTATATTGTGCTATAATGTCACATGTTGACGCCTTTTTATATGGTGAGAGGGTGCGCGGGACTAATGTGTTTTACATCTTGGTTGAGAAATCTCTGACCCATTCAAAACCGTGATCAAATTCAAAATTTAATAACTCAATTGAAAGAGAGTTCTTTGAGAAATCTTTGACCCGGTCAAAATCGTGAGCCAAATCTGAAGTTGAACACCTCGATTGAATAGAAGGATTCCAAAATTAGGGAGCATAGTGAATTACAAGACTGACTGACCCAACTAACATTTAGACCGAATTGACACTAAATTCAGAGAAAGAAAACTTGAGCAAGGGGAAGGACTAGGGATTAATCGTTCTTAGGGGTAAATGCTTAGGCACAACCATGGTTGGTGGCGGCTAGGGTTTAACCCCATACAATAACTGATGTCTTATGGCACTCATTGCAGAATGATGAAATTGCTAACCATGTTGGTATGTTGGGAGATCTGGAATGAGAGGAATGCTAGAGTCTTTCGTGATGAGGCTTCCTTACCTTCGAGGATCATAGTCTTTAGGAGTATTTCTCTTAGTCTTTTCGGCCTTCATGGCTCGACCTTTGTGTGTCACTTAAAAACTATGTCTCCTATTCTAAATGAATGAGATGGGGCAAGTTTTTTTTAAAGGAAGTGGATGCCTTATAGCCATTAGAAGACAAAAGTGGAGATTGAGATGAACAGTAAAAGTCACGAGGCCACCAATCAATGGCGACAAGCGTTAGTAATCAGCACAAACCTGTATCAAGCATGGTTGGCCATTCGATCTGAGCTTAGCGTTGACACGGGCGTCGGCGGCTGTGAAACAGTGACCGAAAGGGATGAACCGTGAAACGGTCTCTTTTCTTCGTATTCTTCGGAGCTTCAAATTTCTGGGCTTGACACAACACCCCTCTTGTGCGTCGGCGGAGCGGGAGGACGCGACGATGGAGCTCGGGGAAGGTGGAATATGGAGCGCTAGAAAAGGAAGGTAGATTTTGGTTCGGCCTTTCATTGCATTGTACCACAGTGGTGCACATGCATTTTCTTTGCTCCCTCCGATAACTGATGCTTCTACTCTTTGTTGTGCAGTGTCGCCTTGTGCCGACAGAAAGGCACATCATACATGACAATTAACACGTTCCATGGTACCGTGGTAGCTTTGCAATGGATGGCACTCCTTCTGTTCGAAATTACTTGTCTCAAAAATGAATGTATTTAGAGGTATTTTAGTTTTAGGTACATCTATTTTTGAAACAAGTAATTCCGAACAGAGAAAGTATACATTAACTCCAAATCAGAGCTGGCGGGTGACGATTGGTCCTACTAATCGGCCGCACCGGCACGTGGAGACGACAACGAGTGCAGCAATGAACGCAAATAAAGCTGCAAGTGGGAGGTTCTAAATCACAACGGGTGGCCGCAGACTGCAGTACAATCTGTACTGCCGTGCCGGAGGAGGAACGCTGGCCCTGGCTGCAGTACAAGTGTACAACCAGCTGTACTCGCTCTCTCCGGCTATCTCGGACATGGACGCACCGAGAATGGTACTAGTACGTACTTAGAGTACTTCACTTGTGCCTGAAAATGCAGTGCAGTACAACACCAATCTCCGTCCGTCACATCCCTCCCTCCCTCCCTTGGTGCCACCAAAAGCTACAAGTAGAATCGATCGCTACGACTTGGTTATAATAAGCCTGAAGAAGAGGATATACCGCCATATATTTCCGTCAGCAGAGCAGGAGTGTCTTTACGGTAAACAAGGGCAGGATACGCGAGGAAATTCCTGCGGGGTCGAGCTGGGAACACATGAGATATGAACCGCTTGATTGAATATCAACTCATGTGTTCTCAGGTCGCCCCCGCTGGAGCCTCCTCGCCGCAGATCGACTGCTTCATTGATGCATACTCGGTCGTCGGCCAGGCGTGTTCAGAGGCCCCTCGGTTTCATCAGAGATCAAACTGGTAAATGTGCAACTGCTTCTCTTCTCTTGATACCAATGTGGGTCCTAATAAATGTAGAAAACCACCAACTCCAACCTTCCAGTTGCGCAATTCCACATTCCTTCATCATCTGATTCTCTTTCCTTTCAGATCACCTCCCCAGTTTTCATGGGTCCCTACCATTCACCGTGCAGTAGCATGCAACTAGATCCCATTACAAACGCTGCTGAGAGCATCATAGATCTGCTTGGTTGTATTCTCATCGTCGCAGTAGATCATGGTCTTTTCAGATGTTATCTTCACCAGAGCTTCTGCCGGACTGGTGATCAAAATCGAGCGCACGCAGCCCGCCGAGCTATCATCGTCGTCTGCAGGGAAAGCACAGGCGATCCCCTTCTCCTGCAACGCCGACAACAGACGGGCTGCATCCACAGCTCCCCAGTGTAGCAGCTGCCGCATCGACTGATCGGACTGATCCTTCGGAGCTGCTACCAGCACGTACTGCCCGTTGCTGAGATGGAGCTTTGCTCTCAGCCTCGCGACGGCAATGGCCTTGTCCAACTGCCTAGGCTGCAACCCAAAGGCGAAATCGGTTGGAAGCCCCACCTCGAAGTCTTCCCGTATGTTTGGGATCTCCATGGTTTTGCCCTTGGAGTAGTACAGATATGACCATGGGGCATCCTCCTTTGATGGACACCGCGACTTCAGTTCTTCAGGGAACTGCAAGGGTACAGTAGAGCGTGAGGAGATGATCACTCTCGCTCGAAGAAAAGTAGCTCCAGCAGAAGGGTGCAGAAAATAAGCAATGGCATACCAGAACGAGCTTCGGTTTGAGAACTGACAGCAATGGATTGACTTTCCGCACCCTGTCAACAAGAAACTCGAGCCTTTAGTCTACATATTCTGATTTGCTACTATGAATTAGTGAAACATAAGCATGAGCTTTTGAATTTTCAACATACTTTATTCCAGAAAGGAAAGAACATTCAAGAACTTGGATTGCCACAGGCATGAAAGGCTTAAGAGTCAACTCAGAATCAACTCCTTCCTGCACGTAAAATAATTATGTGTTTAGCGCCACCAACAGCAGTTAAAGATTATGCTAGGTTCCGTGAAAAGATTGGACACAGTGTACCTCCAAAATAAGAAGATTTCGTTTATCTGCATGCCACCGACGAAGCAAATGGACTGCTGTGCTGTGCCTAAGGCTCCAGTCTGGACAAAATACAATGCAGGGCTCCTTCCACGCTGCCCTGACAGGATTCTAGCGTTGTTACACAGCAGAAAATGCAGGAAACAACATCAAAAAATTAACTGAAATCCAACTGTTCAAGTGAGATCATATGAATCAAAAGCAGGATATGTCATAGTATAAATTATGCTAAAGGTAGCAACCAGATATTGATGGACCTCCATAAATTATCAAACAACCAAAACCAAAATAAGAAACAACCAGTACCAAGCTTTCTATAAGGAGAGTATAAAAGAGATGATAAAGTCGAAGTTGGTGATCCTAAACTAAACAACCTTAAGGTTACCTATCATTGTATAGTCATAAAAAGTAATAACTAGCAACAAAATTTTGATAAACTTCTTACAGCAGGCCCTTTGAATATAGATGAGGAAACAGAAATAGTCTGCCTTCCTTCAGAAGCTCCACATGGCCGAATAATGCCTCCTCCTCCCTCGAGAATAGCTGCAGGATAAATAGTGTTTCAGTAAGACCATGTTAATTAAGTTCATATGTCAAAACAACCATAGTGAGAAAGGAATGACCTTTTCTTGGCGTGGCTTACATAGCCATTCTGGCACAGCATTGGTAAAGGATATTATTTTTTCTGCTGCGCCAGAAATCATAAATATGGGTACCTGACTCAAACAGGGAAAAAATGTCAGCCCAAAACAACAGATGCAAAACATGTGAGAAGACGGGTGGTGCAGAGAAAATATAGTGATTTGGAATGGGCATAATATTTCATATAGTAGAACTAAAGGAGCTTGATATTTAAATGATTGCAGTGTAGAACTAAAACACTCTTTGTACCACATGCATCTTTAAACACTCTTTAAAGCTAGTCATCTATTCATCTTACAGCCAGTTGACTGCACGTCAGGCCTTGTCAACTGGACATTTCACCATTAGCAAAACCAAGCACATCCTAAGTAAAAATATATGCCGTTGGTATTAACAACATTACTACAAAGCCTGACTCACACAAAGCACAATAAAAATATATATTTACATTACTATTAACAAGAGTCCACTATACAGTAACAAGGGGTCAAGAACTGCTAGAATTACCTTCATGTTGGAAGAAAGTAACGTTTCTGATATATGTTCCAAAATTAAAAGAATAACCCCAAGTCGTCCTATTGGTATTAAAACAGAACCTCCAGATTTAATTGCATCTGATATACATGAGCATATGAAACTGATTCTCTCAATCTCCTCTGCAATATCATCATTCTTAGACAGGCACTGGACGTCTTCATCCTCATCAACACCACCATCCCTTGAAGATTGTAAGTAACATTCAATGCAAAAGGTTATTTTTAACGCATAAGCAATTCATACAAACTGAAGAGCGACACACTAGCATACCTCAACACAGAGTCATCACAAAGCATTGCATTCTCACCCAGATTCTCATTATTCTCATCCATGTCATTCAAGGATGAGAAATCTGAAAACAAAATGACATCATTTTCCTTCAGAGAGTTATAGTCGCAATCTAAGGCATGGGCTGACACAAACATGGTGCTTGGCAAGTAGGTAATACTTGCTCTTGGACCCTTTATTGACCAGACACAATTGCCAAGCTCCAGGCCAGAGCTAGAGGCTTTCAGCATCAACATGCCATTGAAGCAGACCTCCTCTCCGTATTTCACAGTCTGGGTTTTTCGCATGCATTCTTCTATGTTTGGGGCACTGCAATAGGTGTAATCCAGTTAAGATAAGAAAGCAGGATGATAGAGCAGCGTTGATGTCATTATTAAGTAGTGAATCTTCTATGCAGTCAATATAATTGAATGGCAACCATATGGTCCAATCTCACATATTTCCTTGCAAGAACTAAAATCTAGTCAGCTTTATTTGCATGCAACCGAGATACTAAGCATATGGAAGCATACACCAAGCTAGGTTACTAGGGATATAAACTTGTGTCCTATCAGATGTGTACATGAAATTACAGAGTCAAGTATGTATTTCAAGTAACTCCAGGTTAAAAAAGAACTATCATATGTTACAAACTTACCCTATATTCATGAATGAAATTTTGGTATCTATTAAACTTCTTAATTTGCTACTTGACTAGTAAAATATGGATACTATTTGCTCCTAGCACACTCCCTAAGATTATCAAATTTTAATTAACCAGTGGAAACAATTTCTAAAGGTCAAGGATAAATATGGAAAACTGGGTATATTTTGAAGCTTTCAGATATAAATTTCTTTATAGTAAAAGGGTAACTCGATATGCAATACGGCAAGTATATGGCCTATTAAATACTGTGTACCTGTAAAGGGGCATCAAAGGAGCTAAATCCATTCCCTCATCTTCAATCACTATATTCTGCAACGACGACAGGAGTTTATGGAGTTTCTCCCCTTGCATCCACTTGGGTGGCACATCCGTATCTGGCCCGTAGTACCTTACAAACTCAGAGTGCATCTCCACGAGCTCCCCCATCATTAGCTTTCCAATCCTTGCAGCTAACTCTGTAACATAAACCTATTCATAGTTTCATACAGACAGTCAACAACTGCGCTCTATATTTCATTGTATGCATTAGCACCTACCTATGGAGGTGAAGTTTTGTCTCACAGAAGATTTTACAGCCAACATAATATATTTCAATCCCTTGGTAATTGTATATGACCAAAATTTCTTACTCTAGCTTTAAGAAAAAACATGCCCAGACGTTTAGCCCCTAAGTTCCACTTTGTAGTAAAGGGGCCTAAGGATATTATTTGTCTGCAATCAAGAGTAAAAAAAGCCAATGAGCATGCCTTTGGTATTCATACAGGAGTGGACTTGTTTTCATTATTTTCTTAAAATAAATCATCAAGTCCAATTGTTCTGCCCCGGTTTTCCCCATTTTACACACCTCAGTGCTACCCTGAGGAGGTTAATTATCCGCAAAGTAAAGAAAAAAAATAATGAGCTAGCCCATCTGTCTTTCAGACTATTGTTTGCATTCAGCAGGCTTCTTCTTCCAGATGATCTGAATAGCTATCAACTATTGAATAGACAAAAATCATGCACTAACATGTTAACAGCAGTTTCAAACATGTAACACACCTCTTCACTACGGCGACAAACAACAATCGTTCAAATTTCTAACCAAAGCTGCAGCCTAAACTATAGCAGTTTGCAATCTAGGGTGCTATGCATCAAGGAGTAGCAGGGATGGCAGTCACCTTGGTATTTGCGAAGCTTGGGAGCCGGGTGAGGAAGGGGAGCCCAAGCATCCCCGTGGCAGACGACACAAGCACAGCATCCACGCCACCTGCTTTGGCGGCCGCCGGCGCCGCCAGCGACCAGTAGTACGGCACCGCGCGGATGAGCTTCCCCGCGTCACCGGAGTCCGCGCCGAGTGGCACCGGGGCGAATGCTGCGAGGGCCGAGAGGTCGACGGGGCAGTCTAGGAGGAGGCGGACCCCCTCCAGCTCCAGTAAGTGGCTCGCCGGCGAGTGGTAGCCGCCGCCTCTGCCGGGGGTGGTCACGCAGGTCAGTTTCATGGCGGCAGTGGCGGATGTAGCACAGGGGCGGTCGCCCCGGGTCTCCGACGGCGGAGCAAGCACACCTGGCGGATCTAGGATTTGAAAACAGGGTGGTCCTCCTACAAAAATTGACAGCAAATATGGCATTTGAATATATTTTGACACTGCAATTTCATATTTCCATTACATTCTTGATACTAGTACATTGATCCCAATATTAAGCAGGAACAGAGCAGATCAAATAACACCGAAGAGACGATGAACATCTGCACGAACCCTAAACAAGGAATAGCTAGCATGTGAATATGTTCTAACTAACTCCCAATAGCACATAGAAATAGATCAATATGATATGTTCTTACAAACATACTAAAATTCTCACTAAGTCCCAGTTTTGCATAAAAGAAGCCTACATAGCACATAGCTTGAGAAATTCAAAGAAGACTTATGTTTCTGGCCTACGCTTTTCAGTGGCCATGAAATTCTCAATTATATTTATATCATCTCCATTCACCTTTTAGAAAATATCCCGCTCAATGTATGTGACTAGGCAACTGGCAGACGCACAAGTTCTTCGGTTTGCTCTCTGGCCACATTCGTTATAGCCAAAAAGAGAAGCAATGTCTCCAGTCCTCTTCATCCTTCAATAACTATGCAATAATACTTTGCTTTCTATGAATCATAATGACATTGGACTGGGCATAATTATGTGTATATGTGTCCATCAATTCATCTGTATATGTACTGAAGAAATTTGCTAACCCTAAATCGAAAATTGGGGAATGGGGCCATGGGCAGTGGATGGGGTGTACCTCAGATCGGAAATAAGAAGAATGCTGGCTCGGAAGCCAGCGCCGACTTGCGGGGCGCCAGGCAGTGGGCACCTGCCGGCTGCCGCACAAGGCAGGGGCGCAGAGCGGTGGGCGAGGAGCCGCGGGCGCGCGCTGGCGCCGGGCGCCGGGCGGGCAGGGCGGAGAGGAAGGCGGATCCTCCGCTCCTGCCTCCAGGGATGGCGAGGTAGGCAGCGACGGCGTCCGGCGTGCGGCGAGCGGACGTTTCTGGGGGAGCGACTCAGTCCCTGGATGCTGGCTGGAGAGACTGGCGAACGACCCAACTCGATTCGTTTTTCGGCTACTAGAAAGAGATGGGCCGGGACGGGATTATGGGGATTTTCTAGGGCAGTTATTGGGCTTTAACTTTTTTCTGAGCCTATAGACTGGTCCAAAATCCCAAGGTGGGCCGGGGACCATCCTGTCCACACTATGGCTCGGCCAGGCTCGAGCAGGCTGAAATAACTAATTGAGGAGTATTTGTTGTAAAGATCACTTCAATTCTCCTGGTTGCGATAAGTGGCGCACATGCAGCGCGCCACTTGTCGCAACCTGAGAGTTTTTCCTTTTTTCGTATATTCGTTTATTCAAAACGTTTTATCTCTTAAATCGTGCGTTCAAATCTTGAACCGTTTTTACCGTTGGATTCCTCGCGTCAAGATCTTCAAAACTAGATCCCATGTTGATAGGTTTTGATAAACCTTTTTCATGAAAAAACTGGACGAAAAAACCGAACCGGGAGCACAGGTTTTTTCCCTTTCCGAAAGAGGCATGCCCGTGCCCTTCACGAAATCACAACCGTGCCTCTCGCGGAAGGAAAAAAAAAGAGAAAACGCATTTTTTCCATTTCCGAGGAGGCACGGTCGTGACTCTCGTAAAAGCACAACCGTGCCTCTTGCGGAAGCAAAACCGTGACTCCCGCGAAAGGAAAAAAAACAGAAAACACGTTTTTTTTCCTTTCCGAGAGGCACGGCCATGACTCTCGCGAAAGCACAACCGTGCCTATCGCGGAAGCAAAACCGTGACTCTCGCAGAAAAAAAACAGAAAACGCGTTTGTTTTCGTTTTCGAGAGGCACAGCCGTGACTCTCACGAAAGCACACCCATGCCTCTTGCGGAAGCAAAATCGTGACTCGCGAAAGCAAAAAAACATAAAAACACGTTTTTTTCGCTTTCGAGAGGCACGACCGTGACTCTCGCGAAAGCAAAACCGTACCTCTCGCGGAAGCAAAACCGTGACTCTCGTGAAAGGAAAAAAAAGAAAACACGTCTTTTCGCGTAAAAAAATTTGTCCCCATTTTTTTTGATTGAAAAGCTAAGGAAGACCGGTGAAAAACCAAAACGTCGAAAAAACCCGAAAAAACCCGTTTAAAAGGCCGAAAACACATGCGAAAAAATAAAAAAAACAAAATCCGGAGGGAGCGCCCAAAGCGCGACACGTGACGAATGGCTGAGAGCACGCCAAATGATGCTGATCGTTGCGAGGCTCCTGAAGGAGCGCTCGTTAACTAGTTGCTCTCCAAGCAAGTAGCAACGCTTCTCTTTTGTCTAAAAAAAGCAACGCTTCTCTTCCCCTCAAAAAAAAATAGAGAGAGCAACGCTTCTCTTTGTCTAAAAAAGGGGGGGTTCTGTTGTATACTGAAAAGTACGAACTGACTTAAAACATAAACATAAAGGAAAGGCTGAATTCGAAACATCTTGAATAGGATTCTCTCTTCTCGGAGAGCTTGAGACTGAAATGAGTGGGCCGGCCAAAGAAGACCACTACCCCCCCCCCCCCCGCCCCCGCATCGTCCGCCTGGAAGACACGGGTGGCGACTAGGGTCCCCCCCCCCCCCCCCCGCGCCGCCACCCCCTTCCCCCGCTCTCCCCTCGCCGCCACCGGAGGATCTCGCCGGGCTTTATCCCGCGGACGCCCGGGAAGGTGGCGGCGAGGCCTCTGACGCTCCGTTCCTGGCGGAGGTTTCCGGATCTGCGGCGGCGGCCCTTCTTGGCGAGGCAACGGCGTCCTCCTCGGCTTGAGCCGGTTGCGGGTGATTCTGGCCGGTTTGCTCGACCACGCGGGTGGTGAGCCGCCGGCGGGGTTGTCTACGGCACGTAGTTCCCCCTCTTTGACTCCCTCTGCACCGCCGTTTCCAATTTCTTGTGTCACGCGCGCCGGATCTGGAGCTGGTGTGTGCTTGGTGGTGAGGTCTAGGACTGCGGGAAACTGTTGGTTGGCCTGTCCAGCTCGGCGGCAGCGACGCCATTGGCACCGTTCTTCCTCCTTGGAGGTGCAGCCGAGGTCCTTCCCTCCCCACCCTCGTTCCCCCCTCCCGGGTGAAAGCCCAAAACCCGGCTAGGATTGGGCGGTAACGCCGCGTCTCGTGTTGTGCTCCTCCTTGGAGGTGCCGCCTGGGGAGGGATCGTGTTCGGGTGAGGTGGGTCAAAGGTCAGAGCTTTGGGCGGCTCTGGTTGTCTGGTGGCGGTTCCGTCGGGATTTGCTTGGCTGGCATTGTCTCTGTTCCCCTCATGGGTGGAGCCCACTCGTTGCGGCGTGTTTGTCACAGGGCTGGCGGTGCAACACCTTCGATCCGGCGATAGGGGATATGGTTCTCCTTCCCAGCAATAGCAACACGTCCCAGCTGTGGGCTCTCGGTTCTCTTCTTCAACGGCCGACGGGCCTTGCTCCTTGACGTTCCGCGGTCTTCCTTGATGTCCTTGCTGGCCTTTCCTCAACAGCCGCTCCCGGTGGCTTTTCTGTAGCTTACTGGTGTCCTAAGTTGCGGCAGTATGGTGGATGTTGTGTGCTCATTGGCCATGGGGTTGTGCTCTGCGGTTGCTCCAGGTCTCGAGGTCGGCACCTCTTTTGCTCTAGGGTGAGCGCTTCTCAGGTCCGCTGGTTCGACGCCTTTCGATCCAAGGCGAGAGGGAAGGGTCCCTCTGCGGCGCGAGAGGAGGAAGATGCTTAGATCTCTTCATCCTGGATGTCAGCCCAGTTCATGCCCACACTCTGTTTTAGCAGGTCCTCATCCTGTTTGCTGGTCGCTACCCTTGGTACCAGTTTGTTGCGGTCTTCAGCTAGTGCAAGCAATGGGCTTTGTTTTATCTTTCTTTCGTGACTGTGCGCTGCGTTGAGTTGTAAGCTCCCTAGAATGCTCCCTTGTATCGTTGGGCCGATGTGGTATGTTGTGTGTCTGTAATTCCTGGCCGGTTGATGGCTTTGTTAATTCAAAGCCGGACTCTTCGTGAGCCTTCGCTTCTAAAAAAAGACCACTATGGAAGTGAAAGGGGAGGGACTACAAGCCGACGCCGGAAGCGACTCGCTTCTATTCTCGATTAGATATAGATGGGGAATCTGTATAGATTGTCTTTTTTCGACAACCTCTCTAAAACGCATATGAGAAAATTGCACTTCACGGCACGGCAAAAAAAGAGCTTCACTCGGTTGGCCCTCCTAAGCTTCCGCCTACTTTCTCTTCTCTTAAGTCTAAAACAAGTGGGGGGCAGGATTCGAATCTACGTCGAAAACCTTCAACAGATTTACAGTATGTTGCTTTTGACCGCTCGTCCACTCGCCGTCATTGCATTCTTTGGTTTTGCATAATTACTTATAATCATGTGCGCGTGCACTCGATCGTTGAGTCAAGCGGTCGGCCAAAGACCGCTCGATCAACACACATTGCGCGGCCATGATTGCCAGGTGTCCCCTGGTCAGATGCTGGCCCCGCACACCTGGTCCGATGGCATCACGTAGCGCACCGCGCACCCTTTGTGGTGGACGCCACCTGTCATTGACCCCTGTGGCGTGGAGAGGTATGAGGTCGGTGGTGAGCGACGACATAGTAGTGTGGGTTGGCAGTTTTGAATTTCATGCCACTCTCACCTGCATGCTTCCATCTCTCTCTCTCTCTCTCTCTCTCTCTCTCTCTCTCTCTCTCTGCTTCCCCCTCCCTCATTTCTCCCCATGCGATTCACCAAGGATTTGATTCATAACCGGCATCATCACCGCAACCGCAGCTGAAGGCGAGTGCAGGAAGGCAAAGGCGTAGCGGGGCGGCATCCGTTGCTTGTCGCTAGCTCAGGTATGGTCGCCGCCCGCCCTCGCATCTTGTTCCCCTTGTCATTTACCCCCGAGGCTGTCTATTTTGCTAGCGGTCCTTTACTAGTGTTCGTCGACGGAGAAGCAGTGGTTACCGCGGTGACATCGAGAGGTGGCGGTGCTTACCGCGGCGCCACTCAGTGGAAGTTGCGCTTGTTTTTGGAGATGTACCACAGCGGTACGTGTCATTTTGTCGTTTAGATCCCGTTTTAGATAGGCGCATCCACATCACGTAGCTACCGCGAGGGGTTTTGATCCCGTTTCATTTTTTATCATCAGTACACACTTACTTAGGAGTAAGTCTGCATCCTTGTTAGCAAGTGCATCCCCCCCGAGACTGCCGCCAAGCATAATTTCACGAACCAAGTCAACAGAAGATGCACCCAAGCTTTTGCACAGAGCCAACATCAGCGTGCATCACTCATGATTGTCCTGAGTCCCTGTCAATGAATCATGTGGTGATTGATACGTCTCCAACGTATCTATATTTTTTGATTGCTCCATGCTATATTATCTACTGTTTTGGGCAATATTGGGCTTTATTATCCACTTTTTATATTACTTTTGGGACTAAGCTATTAACTGGAGTGTAACGCCCTCGATGCGGCTATATCTCCCATGTGTCAAAGCACGACTTAGAGGCATATGTTGGGGAACGCAGTAATTTCAAAAATTTTCCTACGCACACGCAAGATCATGGTGATGCATAGCAACGAGAGGGGAGAGTGTTGTCTACGTACCAACGCAGACCGACTGCGGAAGCGATCACACAACGTAGAGGAAGTAGTCATACGTCTTCTTCCCGATCCGACCGATCCAAGCACCGTTACTCCGGCACCTCCGAGTTCTTAGCACACGTTCAGCTCGATGACGTTCCTCGGGCTCCGATCCAGCAAAGCGTCGAGGAAGAGTTTCGTCAGCACGACGGCGTGATGACGATCTTGATGTACTACCGACGCAGGGCTTCGCCTAAGCACTGTAACGGTATGATCGAGGTGGAATTTGGTGGCAGGGGGCACCGCACACGGCTAAGGAACGATCTCAAGGATCAACTTGTGTGTCTTGGGGTGCCCCTGCCCCCGTATATAAAGGTTGGAGGAGGGGGAGCCGGCCGGCCAGGGAGAGGAGGCGCAGGGGAGTCCTACTCCCACCGGGAGTAGGACTCCTCCCTCCAATCCTAATCCAATTAGGACTCTCGGGGAGAAAGGAGAAAGAGGGGGGCCAGCCCCTTCTCCTAGTCCTACTAGGACTTGGGGAAAGGGGGGGCGCCGGCCAGCTTGGGCTTGTCCCTTTTCTCTTTTTCCACTAAGGCCCAATAGGCCCATTAGTCTCCCGGGGGGTTCCGGTAACCCTCCCGGTATTCCGGTAAAATCCCGATTTCACCCGGAACACTTCCTATGTCCAAACATAGGCTTCCAATATATCAATCTTTACGTCTCGACCATTTCGAGACTCCTCGTCATGTCCGTGATCTCATCCGGGACTCCGAACAACCTTCGGTACATCAAAATGCATAAACTCATAATAACTGTCATCGTAACGTTAAGCGTGCGGACCCTACGGTTCGAGAACAATGTAGACATGACCGAGACACGTCTCCGGTCAATAACCAATAGCGGGACCTGGATGCCCATATTGGCTCCTACATATTCTACGAAGATCTTTATCGGTCAGACCGCATAACAACATACGTTGTTCCCTTTGTCATCGGTATGTTACTTGCCCGAGATTCGATCGTCGGTATCCAATACCTAGTTCAATCTCGTTACCGGCAAGTCTCTTTACTCGTTCCGTAATACATCATCTCACAACTAACATATTAGTTGCAGTGCTTGCAAGGCTTATGTGATGTGCATTACCGAGAGGGCCCAGAGATACCTCTCCGACAATCGGAGTGACAAACCCTAATCTCGAAATACGCCAACCCAACATCTACCATTGGAGACACCTGTAGTACTCCTTTATAATCACCCAGTTACGTTGTGACGTTTGGTAGTACCCAAAGTGTTCCTCCGGTAAACGGGAGTTGCATAATCTCATAGTTATAGGAACATGTATAAGTCATGAAGAAAGCAATAGCAACATACTAAACGATCGGGTGCTAAGCTAATGGAATGGGTCATGTCAATCAGATCATTCTACTAATGATGTGACCTCATTAATCAAATAACAACTCTTTGTTCATGGTTAGGAAACATAACCATCTTTGATTAACGAGCTAGTCAAGTAGAGGCATACTAGTGACACTTTGTTGGTCTATGTATTCACACATGTATTATGTTTCCGGTTAATACAATTCTAGCATGAATAATAAACATTTATCATGATATAAGGAAATAAATAATAACTTTATTATTGCCTCTAGGGCATATTTCCTTCAGTCTCCCACTTGCACTAGAGTCAATAATCTAGATTACACAGTAATGATTCTAACACCCATGGAGCCTTGGTGCTGATCATGTTTTGCTCGTGGAAGAGGCTTAGTCAACGGGTCTGCAACATTCAGATCCATATGTATCTTGCAAATCTCTATGTCTCCCACCTGGACTAAATCCCGGATGGAGTTGAAGCGTCTCTTGATGTGTTTGGTTCTTTTGTGAAATCTGGATTCCTTTGCCAAGGCAATTGCACCAGTATTTTCACAGAAGATTTTCATTGGACCCGATGCACTAGGTATGACACCTAGATCGGATATGAACTCCTTCATCCAGACTCCTTCGTTTGCTGCTTCCGAAGCAGCTATGTACTCCGCTTCACATGTAGATCCCGCTACGACGCTTTGTTTAGAACTGCACCAACTGACAGCTTCACCGTTTAAAGTAAACACGTATCCGGTTTGCGATTTAGAATCGTCCGGATCAGTGTCAAAGCTTGCATCAACGTAACCTTTTACGGTGAGCTCTTTGTCACCTCCATATACGAGAAACATATCCTTAGTCCTTTTCAGGTATTTCAGGATATTCTTGACCGCTGTCCAGTGATCCATTCGTGGATTACTTTGGTACCTCCCTGCTAAACTTATAGCAAGGCACACATCAGGTCTGCTACACAGCATTGCATACATGATAGAGCCTATGGCTGAAGCATAGGGAACATCTTTCATTTTCTCTCTATCTTCTGCAGTGGTCGGGCATTGAGTCTGACTCAACTTCACACCTTGTAACACAGGCAAGAACCCTTTCTTTGCTTGATCCATTTTGAACTTCTTCAAAATCTTGTCAAGGTATGTGCTCTGTGAAAGTCCAATTAAGCGTTTTGATCTATCTCTATAGATCTTTATGCCTAATATGTAAGCAGCTTCCCCGAGGTCTTTCATCGAAAAACTTTTATTCAAGTACCCCTTTATGCTATCCAGAAATTCTATATCATTTCCAATCAGCAATATGTCATCCACATATAATATCAGAAATGCTACAGAGCTCCCACTCACTTTCTTGTAAATACAGGCTTCTCCAAAAGTCTGTATAAAGCCAAATGCTTTGATCACACTATCAAAGCGTTTATTCCAACTCCGAGATGCTTGCACCAGTCCATAAATGGATCGCTGGAGTTTGCATACTTTGTTAGCTCCTTTTGGATCGACAAAACCTTCTGGTTGTATCATATACAACTCTTCTTCCAGAAATCCATTCAGGAATGCAGTTTTGACATCCATCTGCCATATTTCATAATCATAAAATGCGGCAATTGCTAACATAATTCTGACGGACTTAAGCATCGCTACGGGTGAGAAGGTCTCATCGTAGTCAACCCCTTGAACTTGTCGAAAACCTTTCGCGACAAGTCGAGCTTTATAGACAGTAACATTACCGTCAGCGTCAGTCTTTTTCTTGAAGATCCATTTATTCTCAATTGCTTGCCGATCATCGGGCAAGTCAACCAAAGTCCATACTTTGTTTTCATACATGGATCCCATCTCAGATTTCATGGCCTCAAGCCACTTTGCGGAATCTGGGCTCACCATCGCTTCTTCATAGTTCGTAGGTTCATCATGATCTAGTAGCATGACTTCCAGAACTGGATTACCGTACCACTCTGGTGCGGATCTCACTCTGGTTGATCTACGTGGTTCAGTAGTATCTTGTCCTGAAGTTTCATGATCATCATCATTAGCTTCCTCACTGATTGGTATAGGTGTCGCAGAAACAGTTTTCTGTGATGTACTATTTTCCAATAAGGGAGCAGGTACAGTTACCTCGTCAAGTTCTACTTTCCTCCCACTCACTTCTTTCGAGAGAAACTCCTTCTCTAGAAAGTTTCCGAATTTAGCAACAAAAGTCTTGCCTTCGGATCTGTGATAGAAGGTGTATCCAATAGTTTCCTTTGGATATCCTATGAAGACACATTTCTCCGATTTGGGTTCGAGCTTATCAGGTTGAAGCTTTTTCACATAAGCATCGCAGCCCCAAACTTTAAGAAACGACAACTTTGGTTTCTTGCCAAACCATAGTTCATAAGGTGTCGTCTCAACGGATTTTGATGGTGCCCTATTTAACGTGAATGCGGCCGTCTCTAAAGCATAACCCCAAAACGATAGCGGTAAATCAGTAAGAGACATCATAGATCGCACCATATCTAGTAAAGTACGATTACGACGTTCGGACACACCATTACGTTGTGGTGTTCCGGGTGGCGTGAGTTGCGAAACTATTCCACAATTTTTCAAATGTACACCAAACTCGTAACTCAAATATTCTCCTCCACGATCAGATCGTAGAAACTTTATTTTCTTGTTACGATGATTTTCAACCTCACTCTGAAATTCTTTGAACTTTTCAAATGTTTCAGACTTATGTTTCATTAAGTAGATATACCCATATCTGCTTAAATCATCTATGAAGGTGAGAAAATAACGATATCCGCCACGAGCCTCAATATTCATCGGACCACATACATCGGTATGTATGATTTCCAACAAATCTGTTGCTCTCTCCATAGTACCGGAGAACGGTGTCTTAGTCATCTTGCCTATGAGGCACGGTTCGCAAGTACCAAGTGATTCATAATCAAGTGGTTCCAAAAGCCCATCAGTATGGAGTTTCTTCATGCGCTTTACACCAATATGACCTAAACGGCAGTGCCACAAATAAGTTGCACTATCATTATTAACTTTGCATCTTTTGGCTTCTACATTATGAATATGTGTATCACTATCTTCGAGATTCAACAAGAATAGACCACTCTTCAAAGGTGCATGACCATAAAAGATATTATTCATATAAATAGAACAACCATTATTCTCTGATTTAAATGAATAACCGTCTCGCATCAAACAAGATCCAGATATAATGTTCATGCTCAACGCTGGCACCAAATAACAATTATTTAGGTCTAATATTAATCCCGAAGGTAGATGTAGAGGTAGCGTGCCGACCGCGATCACATCGACTTTGGAACCGTTTCCCACGCGCATCGTCACCTCGTCCTTTGCTAGCGTCCGCTTATTCCGTAGTCCCTGTTTCGAGTTGCAAATATTAGCAACAGAACCAGTATCAAATACCCAGGTGCTACTGCGAGCTCTAGTAAGGTACACATCAATAACATGTATATCACATATACCTTTGCTCACTTTGCCATCCTTCTTATCCGCCAAATACTTGGGGCAGTTCCGCTTCCAGTGACCAGTCTGCTTGCAGTAGAAGCACTCAGTTTCAGGCTTAGGTCCAGACTTGGGTTTCTTCTCCTGAGCAGCAACTTGCTTGCTGTTCTTCTTGAAGTTTCCCTTCTTCTTTCCTTTGCCCTTTTTCTTGAAACTAGTGGTTTTGTTAACCATCAACACTTGATGCTCCTTCTTGATTTCTACCTCCGCAGCTTTCAGCATTGCGAAGAGCTCGGGAATAGTCTTGTTCATCCCTTGCATATTATAGTTCATCACGAAGCTCTTGTAGCTTGGTGCAGTGATTGGAGAATTCTGTCAATGACGCAGTCATCTGGAAGATTAACTCCCATCTGAATCAAGTGATTATTATACCCAGACATTTTGAGTATATGCTCACTGACAGAACTGTTCTCCTCCATCTTGCAGCTATAGAACTTATTGGAGACTTCATATCTCTCATTTTGGGCATTTGCTTGAAATATTAACTTCAACTCCTGGAACATCTCATATGCACCATGACGTTCAAAACGTCGTTGAAGTCCCGATTCTAAGCCGTAAAGCATGGCACACCGAACTATCGAGTAGTCATCAGCTTTGCTCTGCCAGACGTTCATAACATCTGGCGTTGCTCCAGCAGCAGGCCTGTCACCCAGCGGTGCTTCCAGGACGTAATTCTTCTGTGCAGCAATGAGGATAATCCTCAGGTTACGGACCCAGTCCGTGTAATTGCTACCATCATCTTTCAACTTTGCTTTCTCAAGGAACGCATTAAAATTCAACGGAACAATAGCACGAGCCATCTATCTACAATCAACATAAACAAGCAAGATACTATCAGGTACTAAGTTCATGATAAGTTTAAGTTCAGTTAATCAAATTACTTAGGAACTCCCACTTAGATAGACATCCCTCTAATCCTCTAAGTGATCACGTGATCCAAATCAACTAAACCATAACCGATCATCACGTGAGATGGAGTGGTTTTCAATGGTGAACATCGTTATGTTGATCATATCTACTATATGATTCACGCTCGACCTTTCGGTCTCCGTGTTCCGAGGCCATATCTGTATATGCTTGGCTCGTCAAGTATAACCCGAGTATTCTGCGTGTGCAACTGTTTTGCACCCGTTGTATTTGGACGTAGAGCTTATCACACCCGATCATCACGTGGTGTCTGGGCACGACGAACTTTGGCAACGGTGCATACTCGGGGAGAACACTTCTTGATAATTTAGTGAGAGATCATCTTATAATGCTACCGTCAATCAAAGCAAGATAAGATGCATAAAAGGATAAACATCACATGCAATCAATATAAGTGATATGATATGGCCATCATCTTGTGCTTGTGATCTCCATCTCCGAAGCACCGTCATGATCACCATCGTCACCGGCGCGACACCTTGATCTCCATCGTAGCATCGTTGTCGTCTCGCCAATCTTATGCTTCCACGACTATCACTACCGTTTAGTAATCAAGTAAAGCATTACATCGCGATTGCATTGCATACAATAAAGCGACAACCATATGGCTCCTGCCAGTTGCCGATAACTCGGTTACAAAACATGATCATCTCATACAATAAAATCAGCATCATGCCTTGACCATATCACATCACAACATACCCTGCAAAAACAAGTTAGACGTCCTCTACTTTGTTATTGCAAGTTTTACGTGGCTGTTACGGGCTTAAGTAAGAACTCATCTCACCTACGCATCAAAACCACAACGATAGTTCGTCAAATAGACTCTGTTTTAACCTTCTCAAGGACCGGGCGTAGTCACACTTGGTTCAACTAAAGTTGGAGAGACAGTCTTCCGCAAGCCATCTATGTGCAAAGCACGTCGAGGGAACCGGTCTCGCGTAAGAGTACGCGTAAGGTTGGTCCGGATCGTCTCACCCAACAATACCGCCGAACCAAAGTATGACATGCTGGTAGGCAGTATGACTTGTATCGCCCACAACTCACTTGTGTTCTACTCGTGCAAATAACATCAAACCATAAAACCTAGGCTCGGATGCCACTGTTGGGGAACGCAGTAATTTCGAAAATTTTCCTACGCACACGCAAGATCATGGTGATGCATAGCAACGAGAGGGGAGAGTGTTGTCTACGTACCAACGCAGACCGACTGCGGAAGCGATCACACAACGTAGAGGAAGTAGTCGTACGTCTTCTTCCCGATCCGACCGATCCAAGCACCGTTACTCCGGCACCTCCGAGTTCTTAGCACACGTTCAGCTCGATGACGTTCCTCGGGCTCCGATCCAGCAAAGCGTCGAGGAAGAGTTTCGTCAGCACGACGGCGTGATGACGATCTTGATGTACTACCGACGCAGGGCTTCGCCTAAGCACTGTAACGGTATGATCGAGGTGGAATTTGGTGGCAGGGGGCACCGCACACGGCTAAGGAACGATCTCAAGGATCAACTTGTGTGTCTTGGGGTGCCCCCTGCCCCCGTATATAAAGGTTGGAGGAGGGGGAGCCGGCCGGCCAGGGAGAGGAGGCGCAGGGGAGTCCTACTCCCACCGGGAGTAGGACTCCTCCCTCCAATCCTAATCCAATTAGGACTCTCGGGGAGAAAGGAGAAAGAGGGGGGCCGGCCCCTTCTCCCAGTCCTACTAGGACTTGGGGAAAGGGGGGGCGCCGGCCAGCTTGGGCTTGTCCCTTTTCTCTTTTTCCACTAAGGCCCAATAGGCCCATTAGTCTCCCGGGGGGTTCCGGTAACCCTCCCGGTATTCCGGTAAAATCCCGATTTCACCCGGAACACTTCCTATGTCCAAACATAGGCTTCCAATATATCAATCTTTACGTCTCGACCATTTCGAGACTCCTCGTCATGTCCGTGATCTCATCCGGGACTCCGAACAACCTTCGGTACATCAAAATGCATAAACTCATAATAACTGTCATCGTAACGTTAAGCGTGCGGACCCTACGGTTCGAGAACAATGTAGACATGACCGAGACACGTCTCCGGTCAATAACCAATAGCGGGACCTGGATGCCCATATTGGCTCCTACATATTCTACGAAGATCTTTATCGGTCAGACCGCATAACAACATACGTTGTTCCCTTTGTCATCGGTATGTTACTTGCCCGAGATTCGATCGTCGGTATCCAATACCTAGTTCAATCTCGTTACCGGCAAGTCTCTTTACTCGTTCCGTAATACATCATCTCACAACTAACATATTAGTTGCAGTGCTTGCAAGGCTTATGTGATGTGCATTACCGAGAGGGCCCAGAGATACCTCTCCGACAATCGGAGTGACAAACCCTAATCTCGAAATACGCCAACCCAACATCTACCATTGGAGACACCTGTAGTACTCCTTTATAATCACCCAGTTACGTTGTGACGTTTGGTAGTACCCAAAGTGTTCCTCCGGTAAACGGGAGTTGCATAATCTCATAGTTATAGGAACATGTATAAGTCATGAAGAAAGCAATAGCAACATACTAAACGATCGGGTGCTAAGCTAATGGAATGGGTCATGTCAATCAGATCATTCTACTAATGATGTGACCTCGTTAATCAAATAACAACTCTTTGTTCATGGTTAGGAAACATAACCATCTTTGATTAACGAGCTAGTCAAGTAGAGGCATACTAGTGACACTTTGTTGGTCTATGTATTCACACATGTATTATGTTTCCGGTTAATACAATTCTAGCATGAATAATAAACATTTATCATGATATAAGGAAATAAATAATAACTTTATTATTGCCTCTAGGGCATATTTCTTCAGCATAACCGCGTTGAAAGCAATGTCGCAAGGGAGGTAATCTTCGCAAACAACCCATGTAGGACATAAAGGGAAAGAGATACATAGTTGGCTTACAATCGTCACTTCACACAATACATGAATATAACATTACATCATCCAGATACAAACAAGGTCCGACTACGGAACCAAAATAAAAGAAGACTACCCTAAATGCTACACAGATCCCCGATCGTCCCGACTGGGCTCCACTACTGACCAACTAGAACGAAACAACACAAAGGACAAGATCTTCATCGAGCTCCTCCTGAGCTTGGTTGCGTCACCTGCTCGGTAACATCGGCACCTGCAAACTGGTTTTGAAAGTATCTATGAGTCACCGTGACTCAGCAATCTCACACCCTCGCGATCAAGACTATTTAAGCTCATGGGTAAGGTAAAGGTATGAGGTGGAGCTGCAGCAAGCGACTAGCATATATGGTGGCTAACATACGCAAAAGAGAGCGAGAAGAGAAGGCAAAGCATGATCGAGAAAACTATGATCAAGAAGTGATCCTATAGCAACCTACGTCAAGCATAACTCCAACACCGTGTTCACTTCCCGGACTCCGCCGGAAAGAGACCATCACGGTTACACACGCGGTTGATGTATTTTAATTAAGATCAACTTCAGGTTTTCTACAACCGGAGATTAACAAATTCCCATCTTCCCATAACCGCGGGCACGGCTTTCGAAAGTTCAAATCCCTGCAGGGGAGTCCCAACTTAGCCCATCACAAGCTCTCACGGTCAACGAAGGATAAACCTTCTCTCGAGACATTCCGATCAGACTCGGTATCCCGGTTCTACAAGACAACTTCGACAAAGGTAAAACAAGTCCAGCAACACCGCCCGAATGTGCCGACAAATCCCGATAGGAGCTGCACATATCTCGTTCTCAGGGCACACTCAGATGAGACATCCTACGAGTAAAACCAAACCTCAAGTTGCCCCGAGGTGGCCTCGCAGTCTGCTCGGTCGGACCAACACTCAAAGGAGCACTGGCCCAGGGGGGTTTTAAAAAAATGACCCTCGGGCTCCGGAAACCCAAGGGAAAAAGAGGCTAGGTGGCAAATGGTAAAACCAAGGTTGGGCATTGCTGGAAGAGTTTTATTCAAGGCGAACTGTCAAGGGGTTCCCATTATACCCAACCGCGTGAGGAACGCAAAATCCGGGAACATAACACCGATACGACGGAAACTAGGGCGGCAAGAGTGGAACAAAACACCAGGCATAAGGCCGAGCCTTCCACCCTTTACCAAGTATATAGATGCATTAATTAAATAAGATATATTGTGATATCCCAACAAGTAACCATGTTCCAACAAGGAACAACATCTCCATGTTTCAACAAGGGACAAACTTCAATCTTCACATGCAACTAACAACGCTATAAGAGGGGCTGAGCAAAGCGGTAACATAGCCAAACAACGGTTTGCTAGGACAAGGTGGGTTAGAGGATTGGCTTAACAATATGGGAGGCATGATAAGCAAGTGATAGGTATCGCAGCACAGGCATAGCAAAAGAGCGAGCAACTAGCAAGCAAAGATAGAAGTGATTTCGAGGGTATGATCATATTGCCTGAAATCCCGCAAGGAAGAAGAACGAGTCCATGAAGAAGACAAACGGGCGTAGTCGAACGGGTCCTCACAAACACGGCGTTATTGGAACCAATCCGAAGAAGCAAACACCGGAAAGAAGCACACAACATAGTAAACAACCAACACATGAACATGGTATGATATGCGGGATGCGGTATGTGATGCATATGCAAGATTTGCAAAGGAATGATGGAACCTGGCCTCAACTTGGAAATCCAAGAGTGCCACTGGAAAGGTGAGATGATTTCGGTTGAAATCGATATAAAGATCACCGGAATCGGATGCACGGTTTGGAAATGGCAAGCAAAACAAATATGACAACGGTCTGCGATAATCAGCAAGTAGCCAACTAAATGCAACAAGATAAATATGCTACGACACTCAAACATGGCAACAAACTACATGGCAGGGATCCACTCAAGATGCTTGACAAAATACGAACACTGAGCTACGGCTAATCCATCCATTAACAGGTTCAAACAAGCATGGCAAAAATGCAAATGGTAACAGGTTTCAGACTTAGTGAAATTAACACTAGTTTGGAATTTCAGATCAGGTAGCACACTTTGAAGCATGAAAACTATATGCTACAGGAACTTAACATGGCAAAGCAAGGCATGACATGAAGCTACTCAAAACACTTAACAAAAGTCCCTTAGTGACCTTGAGCCAAAAGGAATCAGAAAATACAATTGCAAGCATGTGAACATGGCAAAAACATAATCAGGTTACAGACTTAGTGAAAAAATTAGAGCATGCAAATCTGTTAACGAGTAGGCATGTTTACGAGCTCGATGCACTCACTACAGAGTATGGCATGACAAACTAAGCATACACTCATCAAGAATACATAATATAGAAGCTAGACATGGCAAGAACAACAACACAGCATGCACGGATCAACAACAACATCCTCGGCAAAATCGCTAACGAGTCAACAATCTGCCAGGATTCACGAAATAGCAAAAGTAGAGCTCGATTGACTCAAGCTAGGGTGCTCCATAATTGCAAAAAAAGACATGGATGGATAGAGCACCACAATATTAACAAATCATCCTTACTGATCATCCTCTAAATAGGCACAAATCACTAGGAAACAACATGAATATATGGCATATTGATAAAAACAGAAGAAGGACTTAGAGAAATTCTAAGTCCCTGAAATCAGCCTTAACGAATGCACTACTTTGCAAGCATGTGCTAGTCACCACATATATCACAAAAATACATGGATAGCACCTCTGTAAAGATGGCATGGCATATAACAAAACTCATGTAGAGCTCAGGGGCATATCATGCACACATTAATCATGGAGAAAAATGACAAATAGCTATTTGATGAAACAGATCTGACAATTAACTCAAATAGCTCTCTTCCAACAGCATTTCAGGCATCAAGATGAGCTCTAATGAAAATGATGCAATGAGATGAAATGAAGTACTCTCTGAGATGAACATTTTGATATGCTACACACGCAAAACGGAGCTACGGATGCAAAGTTACAAGGTGATGAAAAATGCAAAAGATTAGGGTTAGAGGAGAAAAGTCAACCGCGAGGGGATTTCAGATCCAGATCCAGCGTGGGGCACTGTAGCAGCCGACGCGCAAACCGAGGTCAGCGGCGCGGGCTCGTCGGAGAAGAGGGCGGGGAGGACGCCAGCGACGAGGGAAAAGACAGTGGAGGCGTGGATCGGCGACGAGCTCACCGGAGAGGACCGAACGGCGGCGGGCGGCGAGGCTCCGGCCGGACGCACGGCGTACGGCGCAGACAGCGGCGGTGGCCGGCAAGGCGGCGTCGCGCGGCGGGAGCCAGCGCGGGAGGCGGCGGAGGCGCACCGGTGGCGGCGAAGCGCGGGCCCGGCGCGGTTCCGGTGACGCAGCCCGGCGAGGAAGTCCGGCGCAACCGGGGCGCGCGAGTGCGGCGGCGGGCGGCTTCGGGCCCGGGCGGGCCTGCCTCGGGCCCCGCGGGCCGTGGCGGGAGGAGAGAGAGGCGCGGGATGACGTGGCGCAAGCTGATAGGCCGAGGGCGGCGGCGATGATGACATGGCGGCGCGCCATTGGTCGGGTGGCGTGGCCGGCCCGGGTGGACATGTCCGGCCGCCGGGCGGACGTGTCCGGCGGCGCAAGGAGGATGAAGGTTAGGGTTTAGACTGCGAGATTTTCGGGGAGAGCCACATATTTATAGGTAGAGGGAGCTAGGAGAGTCCAAATGAGGTGTGGTTTTCGGCCATGCGATCGTGATCGAACGACCGATATGATGGAGGAGGTTTAGGTGGGTTTTGGGCCACTTTGGAGGGGTGATGGGCTGCAACACACACGAGGCCTTTTCGGTCCCTCGGTTAACCGTTGGAGTATCAAACGAAGTCCAAATGACACGAAACTTGACAAGCGGTCTACCGGTAGTAAACCAAGGCCGCATGACAAGTCTCGGTCCAATCCGAAAACATTTAACACCCGCACATGAAAAGAGGTAGAAAGGGGCACCGGGTGACATAGGAGCGCCGGATTGCAAAACGGACAACGGGGAAAATGCTCGTATGCATGAGACGAACATGTATGCAAATGAAATGCACATGATGACATGATATGCAAAGCATGACACGCAAGCAATGACAAGGCAACAACAGCGAATAACTGGAAGACACCTGGCAGATCGGTCTCGGGGCGTCACATGGAGGCCCAACCCAGATTTGTTGTTTTATGCCTATTTCAGTGTTTTGAAGAAAAGGAATATCAGACGGAGTTGAAACGGAACGAAATCAACTGGAGAAGTTATTTTTGGAAGGAAACACACCTGATGGACTTGGACCCCATGTCATAAGATACGGGAGCTGTGGGCGCGCCCCCTGCCTCGTGGGGCCCCCGTGGCTCCCCTGACGTGCTTCTTCTGCCTATATAACTCCATATACCCTAAAACTTCCAGAACGGAGATTAGATCGGTAGTTCCGCCGCCAGAAGCCTTCGTATCCACCGAAAACCAATCTAGACCCGTTTCGGCACCCTGCCAGAGGGGGCAATCCCTCTCCGGTGGCCATCTTCATCATCCCGGTGCTCTCCATGACGAGGAGGGAGTAGTTCTCCCTCGGGGCTGAGGGTATGTACCAGTAGCTATGTGTTTGATCTCTCTCTCGTGTTCTTGAGGTGATATGATCTTGATGTATCGCGAGCTTTGCTATTATAGTTGGATCCTATGTTTCTCCTCCCCCTCTTCTCTCTTGTAATGAATTGACTTTTCCCTTTGGAGTTATCTTATCGGATTGAGTCTTTAAAGATTTGAGAACACTTGATGTATGTCTTGCCGTGCGTATCTGTGGTGACAACGGGATATCACGTGATTCACTTGATGTATGTTTTGGTGATCAACTTGCGGGTTCCGCCCATGAACCTATGCATAGGGGTTGGCACACGTTTTCGTCGTGATTCTCCGGTAGAAACTTTGGGGCACTCTTTGAGGTCCTTTGTGTTGGTTGAATAGATGAATCTGAGATTGTGTGATGCATATCGTATAATCATACCCACGGATACTTGAGGTGACATTGGAGTATCTAGGTGACATTAGGGTTTTGGTTGATTTGTGTCTTAAGGTGTTATTCTAGTACGAACTCTAGGGTTGTTTGTGACACTTATAGGAATATCCCAACGGATTGATTGGAAAGAATAACTTTGAGGTGGTTTCGTACCCTACCATAATCTCTTCGTTTGTTCTCCGCTATTAGTGACTTTGGAGTGACTCTTTGTTGCATATTGAGGGATAGTTATTTGATCCAATTATGTTAGTATTGTTGAGGGAACTTACACTAGCGAAAGTATGAACCCTAGGCCTTATTTCAACACATTGCAATACCGTTTACGCTCACTTTTATCACTTGTTACCTTGCTGTTTTTATAATTTCAGATTACAAATACCTTTATCTACCATCCATATACCACTTGTATCACCATCTCTTCGCCAAACTAGTGCACCTATACAATTTACCATTGTATTTGGGTGTGTTGAGGACACAAGAGACTCTTTGTTATTTGGTTGCAGGGTTGCTTGAGAGAGACCATCTTCATCCTACGCCTCCTACGGATTGATAAATCTTAGGTCATCCACTTGATGGAAATTTGCTACTGTCCTACAAACCTCTGCACTTGGAGGCCCAACAATGCCTACAAGAAGAAGGTTGTGTAGTAGACATCAGTGATGCAAACAATTGTCCCGCGATCCAAACTGATAAAAGCTCGCCGTATGGAGTATCTTCAACCTTGTCGACGTTCAGTGAGCGAAAATAAGCACACATGACCTAATTCTGTCGAAATTAGTTTGTAAGCTTTATTGATACAATTTTACAATGTTCGTTGTTGTTTGTTGAGTTTTGTGGCAGCAGGATTCTCTTGCTTAGGGATTTCCTGCGCGAGTTGCTCCTCTTATTTGTTTCAAATATTCAATTTAAGATATGAATTTCACCAATATATGTCTTTGTGTACGTTCCCTATTGTGTTTTTAGCTGAACCAAATCAGTTATGTTTATATGAATACTAGCTCCTTTTACTTGAGCAAGATCACAAAGAAAGGAATCTATATGAAATTTTAGAAAGAATTCTACATAAGCAACTTCATATTTTGGGATGCCCTTTTACATTTCTTATTAATTTGCAATGGATATGAGCTAACATATCCTATTGTCGGGTATCTGGACTACCATCACTTAATGAAATTGATTTGATCAAACTTTTACTGATGTCAAGTTTTCCACATACATGAGAGTACCATCAGGCATCATACCAAGCATGTTCTTTTCTGTGCAATGCCTACTTGATTAACTGAACTTTTCTTTTCTCATTTCTACCATTTAGTGACATGGATGTTTTTGATGGGGAACGTAGTAATTTCAAAAAAAATCCTACACACACGCAAGATCATGGTGATGCATAGCAACGAGAGGGGAGAGTGTGTCCACGTACCCTCGTAGATCGAAAGCGAAAGCGTTAGCATAACACGGTTGATGTAGTCACACGTCTTCACGATCCGACCGATCAAGTACCGAACGCACGGCACCTCCGAGTTCTGCACACACTAGTAGAAAAAGGGCCTAATGTGAGACACATTAGTCCCGGTTCGATTTTGGCCCGGTACTAATGGTACCATTAGTGCCGGTTTGAACGGCTATGCATTAATGCCAGTTCGTGTTGAACCTTTAGTACCGGTTCATGCTACGAACCGGTACTAGGCTGGCGTCAGGTCGGGGCCCCACGATCACCTTTAGTACCGATTCGTGGCACAAACCGGTACTAAAGGGCTAACCTTTAGTACCGGTTCGTGCCATGAACTGGGACTAAAGGGGTCTTACCTATAGTCCCGGTTGGAGGCATAAACCGGGACTATAGGGCAATTTTCAAACTCTACCCCCCCCCCCCCCCCCCCCCCCCCCGCGTGTATCGCCATTTCAGTTTTGAAAAAATCAAAAGAAAATGATAAAAACTTCAAAAAAATAAAATCCTTCGAGAGGTAGTTATATGTTGTGAACGCTAAGCCTTTCATCTGATCTAATAGCTTTGAGTGATGTGGTACTTCTGAACGGGTCAGCGTGGCCCGCAATACCAAGTTTGACCTGTAGGCTTCTCTGTTGATTTATATCAAGTTGTGATCAAGAAGCTCTTGCTGTCATGTGGTTGTATGGAATTTATGCTTGTTTGATACCAAAACTACCAAGTCATTTTGTTGTGCGTTTGAAATATATGCCAGCTACCCATGTCTCTATTTTCTTGAACTGGAGAACTATTTTGCAATCTACCTGCCTCATGTGTCTATTTCTTGAACTGAAAATTTGACTTTGCCTTTTTTATCTATGTCCCGTTTTTATCCCGAGAGGTTATCTGGTGCTCTTCTCAATATGCTGAATACTCATTTAGCAATCCACATGTGTTTTCTGTTTGTGAGTTTTGTTTTACCTGACAATAAATGTGGCAGATTATCCTCTCAATTTGGTCACTTGCTAGTTTCACCTGATTGTTAGTAGTGCTTGGAGCAGAACCTGTTACATTGGATGAAACGCTTTATCTGCCATACGAAGTTTATCTGAAGTGTTAGCCATGCTGAGGTTGATTTGGGTAATATCCATTTCTTGTACAGAAGATTAAGCATTCTACATAAAACGTGTTCCTGTTGCCTCATGGGTAGATAGCAAGTTATCATTCGTACTAAATTCTATATGCATCAATATATGAGCCTTTCTTCAATACCAGAGTCCGGCATGGCTATGTGGTACCACTTGGTTAGTCCTGCAGTAACATACACATGCTCAGGTTTTTTCATTTGATCTGATATTTCAATCCCACTTCTTGTCTTTTTACAGCTACATCAGGATCTTTTCCCAGTTTTGCCTCCAGTTTTGCATCTTTCTGCATTGTATCATGTGCTAGCTTCCACAAATCTTTGAGAAGTCAAACTTCTCTTTGGCAGTTTCATGTGCCTCCTATGGTGTAAATGTTTTTATGGTTGTTGTTTCATAATTAACTGCTAGCTGGGGATAATAACTTGGTTAAAAGACAAGAGTTGTCTGCTTTGCAGTGAAGATGAAACCTGATAACATATGTTCTTTGATTGTGATGTTACCAAGCTAGTTTGGCAAGATTTGGCTGGCGTTGTTTCTGGGCCTGGTTTCGTCAATTATGGATCTTCTGCTAGAATTTGGATCAGTAATAGGAGTAAGAAAATGCTGCTGTGAATGTGATTACATCATATTGGTTGTAACAACATCTTATATCATGGGACGTAGGGAGTATAATCTTTGCTTGCATTGTGTCAGACTGGTTTATCAGGTACCCTGCCAGAGGCTGCTACATTTCCTAAAATGTTGGCGAGCAGTGTTTGCTGCTCCAGGAAGGCAAAGCTCTGGTGACTCCCCAGCCCGGCTTAAACTATAGAACGGCGTCCTTGATGGCCCCAGGACACAAGAAATCAGGGAGCTGCGACCGTCGCTGTAGTTTCTATTCTGGCGCATTTTCAGTTTTGCTGATGTGATGCTGGCTGTAAGAATAATAATTCATGACTACTAGATGTTGATGTTTTGAGATGTGGCCTGTTTAAAAGGTCTGTAATGGTCTAAATGTTGTGACACTGTTTTCATTTCGTTTGAAATGGAACAGGGCGAAGAGCCTTTTGATTTAAAAAAAAATCTTGACTCGCTGGAAGAATTGTCGGGCATCTTAGATTTATAAGAATACATTCGAGATCTTTTCAGTTACACTGGATTTACTTTCTTTATTTGGATGACAATTGTGTTGCTGCTGTGGTAAAAATAATGAGCTGTGACAAAAAAACGAAGTTGCTATTTCTATCTGAAAAATTTATCAGGCCATGTTTTCTGCTGTACTTATTACTTATAAATTTATAATGGAAGAAAACTAAATCCAGTTGTTACTGAATGTATATTATGTGTGGTTGCGAGATAACTGGCCATTTGTTACTGCAGTTGCAGCCAATCGCTCAGCTTCTCAGATTTAGGCTACTGATCAGCAGCCACTTGTGTACCGCATGACCCTTTTGGAGTTCCTGGTTACATTTGACCCCATCTATATTAAGTCTACAAGTTCACCATCTAGATTACCAAAAAAATCCAGTGTGTTTGCGACACGATACTGGTGATCGAAAGGTCTCGTTGGTCATCTTGAAGTTAGTTGTGTGCCTTGGGTGCATAGTTGCAGTTCTACCAGAGCTAAGCATCGTCGACGTAGCACCGCATCGAAACAGTGGCTGTGCATACAGTAATTCAGAACCACCACAATTTTGGGCAGAGTCTTCACAAGACCTACCTAACCAGACACAATAGATGCATGAAGAAAACTGAATTTACAGCCCAAAATTTGTCCTGCGGTAACATACGCATGCTAATGTTTTTTCATTTGTCTTTACCAGCTACATCAGGATCAAACTGTAGCATCATACATAATTGCAATCCTGAGTAAGAATTTACAGCCCAATCTTCTAAACCAACTGCAACTTGCTAGCATCCCTAATCCCTCCATGATTCCTGAGGTTTCCATCACAGGGCCTCCCCAACCCGATCCTCCGGCCACATGTATATCCATGTCGGCAGGAGAAACAGCTGGTAATGATAAACTGTTGCTACACAAGAGCTCAACTTTAGCACCATTTCGTATTCAGAGAACAAATCGAACAACAAGTCCCACGATCGTATCAGCGGGTTCGAGCCATGGTGAAGAAGAATTTATATGCCCACGCTGAGAGCAGAGAACTGGAAGCTGTGCATGTAAAGTACCTGTCACCCCCTGGTCAGTCTGGTCTATCTTCTTCCAAGTTCCAGCAAATTTATTACACCTGTCCAGCAAAATATGTAATCATCTGACTCATTTAGAAATATCAACTGCATATCGTGTGACAAAGTTATTATGTGCAACTGTGCTACAGATTGTGTTAGATCATTCTGGATATCCTCGGAGATCAAACAATGAGCAACACCTGTATCCTCAGAACAAAATATGGTGTATATGTTATCTCAAAGTAAAGCCTTGTCAGGCAAAAACTTCTGAAACTATAAAACCCATCTAGAAACAGAAGCCACAAATTGTGTCAGGATCTTTTTTGTAAGCAAAGCACATCTTAAGTTCTTAGGAGCCATGGTGAGCTGCCAAAGCACATCTTCAGTTCATGACGGCAATCGTGACCATTCTGCAGTAATGCAACAACGAACAAGTTAAAAAAGGAAGGAGTGAAAGGCGTGAATCATAGACGACAAGGGAGCATTACAAAAAACAGATGAACATTCATAAGTTCGGCTGCAGCCTAGAGTAGTTCCAGACCCCCGGTAAGAAAATCTAAGCCTGTTTCCAGCCTAGAACAAAGATCTTGCAGGATTAACAAAACTTATGGAGAACAACAGGATACAGCATATATTCAAGGATTCAGTTGCAGTGCTAAATTCAGATAAGATGAAACACAAGATAGCATCAAACTTAAGAACCACATTATCCACTGCAGAAATTAAGAACCACATTGTGAAACACAAGATAGCGTCAAACTTAAGAACCACATTATCTCTGCTGCAGAAATTAAGAACCACATTGTGCGACACAAGATAGCATCAAATCAAACTTAAGAACCACATTATCTACTGCAGAAATTAAGAATCACATTGTGCAACACAAGATAGCATCAAATCAAACTTAAGAATCACATTGCACAACACAACATAGCACCAAATCAAACTTAAGAATCACATTGCTCCCAAACTTGAGCCGTGATATATTGTCATGGAGTATACGCTGTAGAGTTATAACGGCCAGGGTTTGATTTTAGCAAACAATAACCATAGTAGCAGTAAAGGTAATGACTAGTTTAACTAGAGCGACTTAATCAAAGCGGTTGGTGAGATCTCAGCCGTTGAGAGGAGTCACTATCAGCCCCTGGGTAACTGAACAAGTAGAGGAGAGGAACATCTTCAGAGATGGCCGCTGTATGTAGGAACTCTGTTAAGCGCACTGACTTCCATGGCCGGATCCTAGCAGAGACGGCGCCGCTGCCGTCATTGAGCAGGGCCAGGGAGCGGTGAACTCTTCCAAGCTAAAGTTCAATTCCGGGTCCGCACCAATGTGCGCCCAGACGTCGTCTTCGGCCGACAGATTTGGTGCGGGAGGAGGGGGCGGAGGAAACAGGACGGGCAGCAACGGAATTGGTGGAGGCGGCGGCGCCGGAAACAGGAGCTGCCGCTTGACGGCGGGTGATTCGTCCGCGGCGGACTTCCTCTTGCGCGCGGACGCGGAGTTCTTGGAGGCGGACTTTAGGAACCGCGGGCTCTGGTAGATCTTGCAGAGGCAAAGAACCGGCCTCGGCTGGCCGCCGTCGTCGTGCTGGTTGACGCTGAACTCCGTCATGAGCCACTCCGGCGGCTTCTTGTCCTCCTTGGGGTTGGGCGTGTACGTGAACCTCTCCAGGCGCCCGACGGCGCGGCCCTCGGCGCCGACGACGCCGTTCCCTCGCTCTTGCTTCCATGTGCCCTTGCCCCCTCCGACGATCCGGCACTTGCGGCTGTCCTGGGCGCTCCTGGGCTTCACGAGGCTGAAGAAGTACCAGTTCTTGCTCTCCCCCTGAGCCCTCGCCGGGCCCGGCAGGCGGCCGGCGACGAGGGAAGCCGGGTCCGTGGCGTACACGTCTGCCTCGTGGAAGAACTGCTTGGCGGCGTCCGGGAGCGGCTGGCCGGAGATTCTTGGGCGGAGGTAGAAGGAGACGAGCTCGCGGTCGGTCGGGCAGAAGGCGAAGCCGGGCGCGGGCTGAGGAGGCGGAGGCGGAGGCGGAGGAGGCGACGCGACGGGCGGAGGCGTGGTGGGTGAGGGGGCAGGGGCCAGGAGGGGGGCGGCGGCGACGCCATGGGCTAGGGTTTGCGGCGGTGGCGGCGAGTGGTAGGGCGAGAGGAGGCGGTGGCCGGTTCCCTCCCATTCGAACCACGGGTTCGGGAAGGAGGCAGGCTCGCCCTCGCCTGAGTAGAAGGAGGAAGAGCCTGCCGGCGGCGACGCCATGGGCGGGCTAGGGTTTGGGGCGATGAGGAGGGGGGCGCGCCGGAGGCAGGGAGAGGCGGCGGCGGCGGGTCCCGATCTTAAAAGGACGCGCGAGCTGTGTTGTGCTCGGAGTCCTGGCCTCGATCGCGCGTTTGCTGTCACGCGCGCCGCTCGTGACGCGTGGCCCTCCCCAAACCCAACCCAATCCAATTGGCGGCGGAAGCAAGGATTTGACTTTTGAAGCGAGTAGTATGGATTATGGAAGGCCCAAGTTCACGTACGCGTCCAGTCCTTTTTGTTTTTTGTTTTTTTTAAGTTACCTACGCGTCTAGTATTGCTAGTAGTATTATGCTTGGGACGTTTTTCGCCCCTAATAATTAATAAGAAAAAGAAAAGAGCCATTTGGTCATGTGAATCATGATTGTCCATTGATAGCTTTATGTGCGAATCATAATTGTCTATCGGTATGTTTTAAGATACAATCTCAAGATCCCCAGCTCAGTCTCTTTGGCGTGTTCATAGGGGTAAAGATGTGTGGCTGCAGTCATAAAGATACGTGCATGTACGTGTTTATAAGCGTCTACATTTGTACTGTGTTTTTCAATAGTATCAAGGTCCTCATTGTGTTTGACACTCTGCTTGCCGAACGCCCTCACCCCTACCTTCTGCACCATGTCTGTTAAATGCAGTGGCAGGCCACCATATCCCTCTTACACACTCTCCGATGCGTCGACAATAAATTAAATGGTTTCAAAGCGGTGTGAATATGTGTATCGAAAAACAAGCCACCCCGTATGAAAAGAATGCATTCACGTGTCGTTAAAGAAAAGAGAACATTTTCATTTGCTTTGAAAGAAAAGAATAAGAGGTCACTTTGCTATTAGAACTAGATGACACCCTGCACGTTGTTGCAAGAATTTTTTGTAATATATTTCATAGTGATTTGGTTGTATTGAACATGAACATTTGAATTAATTGAGAACTAAAACTGACATCATGTAAATTCTCATGCATGTTTGCATGTCGAGGTGTGACATTTAATATGCATAGTTGCATGTTGTATAGGCATGCTTGTATATTGAGAGAAATAGCTTAGTGGAGACTAGCTATTTAGATATAAAAGATGAATCAAAACAATGATTTACACAAACATCATGAGTTCACAAGTCGTAATATCAATCTCGTTCATCAATAGGGTTTCCTATTCACCCTCCAATAGTTGGTTCTAATCTCCCCAACTCAGAGGAGCTTATATTGCCCATTTCAATCATCGAGGCGGTGAAATTCTTAAAGAAGTCCTTGTCGCTATCGGAGAACCTGTGAACAATTGGCGTGAGGGGCGCTGCGGTAGCGAGTTTAGATAGCATTACCTGGTCCAGAAGGAATTGGGTGCGGCCGCACAAGAGTTTGTCACAGTACTTGTAGCCCAAGATGTTGTGTCGAGGTTCACCGGCATATTTTGTCCTACATGGCATTGCAGTTATGCTGCGTGAGCTGGGACCACCCACCCAATGGTGTGCGTTCCTTGGAGGGTGACGAGGTTAGTGTCATTGGGGCCCAAGTCTCTGAACTACTCCTATAGCGTCTCCAAAGAGTCAAAAATGATTGTGATATTATTGGTGCTCTCGACATTGGTGGTCATGTCATCACGCCGCTTCAACGATACACTCTAGGGCGTCCCTCCAGCCAGCTCAACGGAGATCAGGGCGACCAGGGCTTGGATGTTGGTGCAAGACACAATGCCAGGGGAATGCATTCTTCAGCGTGCGCTTGGTGATATTGTCCACCTCAAACCCACAGATCAATCTGTCATTGACATGGACCTGCTTTTCAATTCCGATCATCAGGAGGTCTTTGTCCAGCTAAAGTGAGCCATCAAAGCCCTTGACAAAGTATTCATGGAAGTGGAGACAGATGAGGCTGGCTGGGATGCGCACATCGGCGAGGCGGGTGTTCTGGATAATGCATCGACAATGTCACACACACTAGGGCACCAGTCATCTAGAAGGGTGAGCTCAACCTGGCATAGACATCACCATGACTATGGGTTCCGTGACTCGGCGCTAGGACTAGTGTTGCCATGAGCAAGAGGCTGTTGTGAGCAGCTAATGGCATCCAAGAGGAAGCGATGTGGACGACCCTTTCTATAGAGCGCATAGGTCGTTGGCAAGCGACATAGCGCATACCCCCTCACGCGCTACTATTTCTATGGGCCAGCCCATTTAGGGGTTCACCCCAACCGGTTTTGGGAAGGGAACCGTTTTTTCCTGTTTTTTTTCTTTATTTTCTTTCTTTCCTTTTTTCATTTTCCTTTTTCTTTTTTACCCCTTTACTGCTTTATTTTTGTTTTTTATTTTTTCTTTTCTCTATTTTCATTTTTATTCTTGTTTTTCAATTTGCGAAAATCATTTAAATTCGTGATATTTTTCAAATGATGAACATTTTTTAAGTACGTGAATATTTTTGTCGAAATCACGGTTTTGATTTTACAAATTCGTGAACATTCTCTTAAATCATGAACATTTTTTTAAACTCACGAACATTTTTTTGAAATCGTGAAATTGTTTTAGAATTTTTTTGAAATCATGAACATTTTTTGAAATCAATACATTTTTAGAAATCATGAACATTTTTCTAAAATTCATGAACATTTTCTAAATTTGTGAACATTTTTTTACAAATTCGTGAACATTTTTTGAATTCCCGAGCATCTTCTTGAAGCCATGAATATTTTTTTGAATTCATGATTGTTTGATTCAAAATTAGCAACTTTTTGAAATATAGAACCTTTTGATATCCTAAATTATTGAAGAAAGAAAAAAAGAAAAAGGAAAAGAAGAACAAAAAACAGGCGGCGTCCTGGCCGCAGATGGGCCTGCCCAGAAGGGCGCGAAGGGGAGAGCGGGGGGGGGGGGGGGGGGGGGTCGTTTCCTTTGCAGCGTGTTACGGTGTGTTTGGTAGCATTGCCAAACTACCATGGTTGTTCCCCTCTGATACATGATCAGTGTAGACATGCTGAGTGCACGCATTTGATGTTGTTTGGTTGCGGTGTATGTGCTGAGACATGCTGAGCTCAGACTCTGTTTGGCAGCTTGCATTTGTTTAGACATGTCAGTTGGTACTGTAGCAACCGGTATTTTCAAATAAGTGAACAAAACATTTAAAAAATGTGAACAATTTTTTGAAACATGAAAAAACAACATTTTTGAAAATGTATACATTTTTTGAAATTCTATTTTTTAATTTTTTTGAAAGTTTAATCTTTTTAATTTTTTAAAAAATGGAACTTTTTTTGAAGATCTTACCAAAACTTGAAAATCAGAACATTTTTTGAAAATTTTAACATATTTTGAAAATCTGGAGATTTTTTGAAAATTTGAAAAACTTTTGGTATTCTGAAGATTAAATTATTTTTTAGAAATTCTGAACATTTTCTGAAACATGTTGTGGCTCGCTTTGCTCATGCATGCTGACCAGTGAACGGCTGTTGGGGTGTTCTCTCTTCGTGCATGCTAAGAGCGTATTTGGGCTGGGCTCGTGCATGCCGAGACCCATGCAGGCTACCAAAACACCCAAAAAGTGGTCGAGGAGGAAACTCTTGAGCTCATATACTCTCCATGCACTCTACCAAACACACCCTATGTGCCGTATAGCAGTTTTCCATGTGCTCTACTACTGAAGGAGGGGTAGGGAGGCGGGCTAGGGTTTGAGAGGAGGAGGGGGGCACCGGAGGCAGGGAGCGGTAGTGGTGGCGGGTCCTGATCTTAAAGGACGCGCGAGCTGTGTTGCGCTCGGAGTCCTGGTCTCGATCGTGCGTTTGCGCGCCTCTCATGATGTGTGGCCCTCCCCCAAACCCAACCCAACTCAATTGGCGGTAGCACGGTTTTGACTTTTTTTGAAGCGTGTATGGAAGGCCCAGGTTCACGTTTTTTTAGTTACATACGCGTCTAGTATTGCTAGTAGTACTTGCTTGGGCCGTTTTTCTCCCTAAGAAAAAAGAGTCATTTGTTCATGTGAATCACCCCTCGATTTTTTTGTTCATGTGGATCATAATTGTCTATTGATAGGTTTTAAGATACAATCTCAAGATCCCCACTCGGTCTCTTTGACGTGATCATAGGTAGTGGGGGAGCTACAAAAGAGAAGTTGGGCGGGCCGGAGAGCACAAAATAAGCCAAGACATTCGACCATGGTGGTGGGCAGTTGCCGGACACTGAGCTCCTCTGCTGAGTGCTTTTATCGAGGAACTACATAATGAATGCTTCAGTGAGGCTGTTGCATTCCTGCTCTGCATGTACGCACCCCATTGAGCCTTGCTGAAGCTCCGCCAGTGTTCATAGGGGTAAGGATGCATGCGCGCGGTCATAAAGATGTGTGTATGTACGTGTTCGTAAGTGTCTGCGTCTGTATTATGTTTCTCAAAGGAAAAAGATTAGCTTATGCAAGTCTTGGCTGCTCCTCGGCCTCGCTGCTCCTACTGTGACTAATCACATTTGGAACACCCGGTTGGCCTCAACATCAACAACTTGCCCACCATTGCCCTTGCCATCTTGTAAAAAAATCTGGGACTCTTGCAATGCCCATGTTTTCTGCAATGAGCACCACTCTGCGTTCGGCACTCTTAGAAACATCATTTCAGACTATTCTCTTTGGATTTTTCGGGTTTAGGGACCATGTTAGTATAGAGGCCACTATGTATTGGCGCCTTTATCTCTCCTCTCGTTGTGTAAACTTATGTAATTAACACTGCCTACCTGCTCTTTGAGTAATGCATTCATGAGGGGATCCTCCCCCACCAAGTGATCACTCAATGAAAAAAGATTTCCTAGAGTGTAGGCCGCGGTGAAAAGAGTTATTGTTCAACAAAGAATACATGTTCTCTACCGCAATGGTACATGTTATGTCATTCAAGCCATCCTGATGTGAGAGTGCCACACGGATTAGAATTCTTCCACACAATCTTGAACGTATTGTGTACTTTTTGTCCAAACAAACAAAAACTCAAAATGTTAGAAGAATAGTGAGGGTGACCATTTGAAATATTATTAATATGTGTCTAGGGCACTACATTTTGATCATAAGAGATGTAGTTGACCTTCAAACTTTTTAACTAGTCGATTAGTTGATTAATGTGTGTTTGGAAATAGCACTGATCTATCTTGGATGATGGCGGGGCCATGTATCTAAGGAGTTGATATCTGTGTTTGTTTCATGATGTTGTATCAAAGGGAGCTAGGAACTGTAAAGACAAGAAGGGAGCATAACTTGGGGGTATTGCGCATGTGTAAGGAGAGCATTGAGTGAAGGAAGGGTGTGGGACATGTTTAGAGTGAAAGAAGGGCGTGGGACATCTTGAGTTGGAGGAATAGGCAATATATAGTTGCTCAATTAATTGGTGTGTTAAAAGAATTAACCCCTTAGTTGTTCGATTAGATGTTCGTTTGTTGTTGTTTGCTTTGGGTGCCTCTTCTCATGTTCATCTGCGAACGGTAGATAGTCATGTCTCCAGTATTAGCCGATGGTGTTGAGTCGATTCTCAGTACATGTCGGGACGCTTGTCTCGTGGATTTGGTTTCTTCCCCTAGATCACATCGCCCATGATGGGTGATATATAACTAACATCAACGAGGAAGTTTCCTCCACAAATCCTTGAAAATGCCATTCTCTTTGTTGCTCATACCCATGTTCAAGGTTCTGACTTTGTAATTGTTTTTTGTGGGGGGCTCGATACTATAATCTTGTGGGTGACTTTTTGTCCGTCATCTTCAGAAATTATTCTTGGGTGCATCATTCAACAACTGATTATAATAAGTCAAGTGTCAACTTATTATACTAGATTATAGCATGAGAGTTAAATACAAACCCCAGATCTTAAGGCAATGATTAGAATTTGTTGTAATTATTCTTAGTATTTATGGATGCATGCTAAGGCTTTAATCCCATGTATATGTGAGCCAATGTCTTTACAACATATAAGCTTAGGCTCTATCCACATGAGAAAAATCAAGCAATAAAAAAATCAATGCAAATACTTATTGAGTCACTTGTTGCACTCATTTACTTTCATTTGATTCTTCTTTATATATTTGCAACCATCCAAACACACAATTGTCACTTTGGCTTTTTGAGTGATTTGTTTTGTGTTCGACACTCTACTTATCGAACACGCCCACCCCCTACCTTCTACACTATGCCTGTTAAATGTAGTGGCAAGCCACCATATCCCTTTTGCACACTCTCCAATGCATCGACAATAAACTGAATGGTTTCAAAGCACAGTGAATATGTGTATCAAAACACACACATATACATGCAGTAGGTTAGCGGGGGCTAGCTATCTTTTTGCGACTAGGGGGCTAGCTACTTAGATATAGAATATGAATCAAAACAATGATTTACACAGGCATCATGAGTTCACAAGTCGTAATAGCAATCTCGTTTATCAATAGGGTTTTCTACCCACCCTCCAATAGTTGGTTCTAATCTCCCAACCTCTTCCTGTCAGAGGGCTTATGTTCCCCATTTCAATCATCGAGGTAGCGAAATTCTTAAAGAAGTCCTTGTTGCTATTGGGGAACATGTGAACAATTGGTGTGAGGGTCACCGCAGCAGTGAGGTTAGATGGCATTATTGGTCCAGAGGGAATGGGGCGCGGCCGCACAAGAGTTTGTCGTAGTACTTGATGCCAAAGATGTTGTGTCAAGGTTCACCGACATTGTTTGCCCGCCGCAGTTCCGCTGAGTGAGCTGGGACTGCACCCACCCAATGGTGTGGGTTCCTTGGAGGGCGACGAGATTAGTGTCATTGGGGTCCAAGTTTCTGAACTACTCCTATGGCGTCTCCAGAGAGTCCTCGAGCCAGCTCAACGGAGACCAGGGTGACCACAACTTGGATGTTGGCGCAAGACACAATGCCAGGGGAATGCATTCTCTAGCGTGCGTTTGGTGATATCGGCCACCTCAATGCCAAGGGAATGCATGGACCTGCTTTTCAATTTTGATCATCAAGAGGTCTTTGACCAACCAATGCGAGCCATCAAAGCCCTTGACAAAGTATTCATGGAAGTCGAGACATATGATTCGCATGTCGACAAGGCGGGCGTTCTGGATAATGCATCGACAATGTCATGCACGCTAGGGCACTAGTCATCATAGAAGGATAAGCTCAAGTCGGCATGGACACTGCCATGACTATGAGTTCCGTGACACGGCGCTAGGACTAGTGTTTCCATGAGCAGGATGTTGTCATGAGAAGCTAACAACACAAGAGGAAGCGGCCATGTGCATTACTACACATTGAAAACGAGGGTAGGGAGGCGGTGCACAGGCCCATGCACACACCCCACGGGCAAGAAGGAGGGGATGTGGGCCCACGTGGCTCCCCTCTAGCCCTCCTTTGGCTGTGTTGTCTCCAATGTTATTCATTAATGTATTTTTCTTTTATTTTCCAGAGTCCGAAAAATTCTGAAGGATTACTACACATTTAGAAGGATGGTAGGGAGGCGGTGCATGGGCACATGCACACACACCACGGGCCAGAAGGAGGGGGTGTGGGCCAACGTGGCTCCTCTAGGGTCCTACTTTGGCAGTTGTGTTGTCTCCAACGTTATTCATTACTGTAATTTTCTTTTATTTTTCAGAGTCCAGAAAATCTTGAAATCGGAGACACAAAAACTTGCCCCCTTCCTATCAATTTGTTAATAGGTTATTCCAAATCTTTACCTAATAATAAAGTAAATTGGGTTTATTTCATCCGTCATGGCCTTTTTTTTAGAAAAGTCCCTCTATTTCAGAGAATTCAACCCGCAGTCCTGTTTTAAGTTAATACGAATCGTTATTTTCGTATTTTACACAAAAGTCCTTATCTTTTCTTAAAATCAACCCGCCATCCGGATTTAAGTCACATTCGAACCGTTATTTTACATTTTTTGAAACCCCCCCCTGATGTTTTAGGTAATTCATCCGCGGATCATATTTAAGTCAAACAAATGCTTTTTAAAATCATCCATATCTTTTAAACCGTTACTCCGATTTAAATATGTTATATATGAAATTTGATTAGAAAAATATGTAGAATATGAATATGAGATTATTTTTACCTGTTAAGTATTTTTAAATATCATTTCATAATATATTTGAGTCAAACAAAATGATTTTCTAAATTATCTATGTCTTTTAAATTGTAACTTTGATTTTAAGATATTATATATGAAATTTTATTAGAAAAATATGTGCAATCTAAATATGATGTTAATTTTACCTTTTAAATATCTTTAAAATATTGTTGTGGAAGCAAACTTATAATTTATAGCGCAAGATTTGGATTTTTTTCATACCGGCGGCGATCCAGACTGCAAATAAACACCCCACTATAAGAGAGAGAGGGAGAGGGAGGAGAGAGGGAGATGGAGACGCCTTAGGATTAACCATATTCAACACATGTTTTTTGTTATTTTGTGTGAACATCGAGGGCATCACCGGCGAGGGTGAGAAGGTGGATAAGCGGCAACACAAATATGATGCCTCGCAAAAATAAAGGAGATGGACCTATTATGGTCTTGAGTGATGGTTGTTGAGTTAAGAGCGTGTGTTATGTTTTCTCTCCCATTGCAACGCACGGGCTCTTTTGCTAGTAGATATAAAACCATGAAAATTTTGATAAGGCAATGTCATAAATTCAAAATACATAGATATATAGTCCCATGACATGCCATTTTGTAGCAGTGGTAAAGCGATATGAATATGTTTATCAAAGACAAGTCATTTGATATACAAATATTGGTTTGCGAAAATCACATACTAAACATTTACATTTGTATCCAAAACAAAATAATAAGGGAACACTTTACAGTTGGAATGAATTAAAAGAATGACTTACACAAAGACAACGAGTTCACAACTCATAACATCAATCTCATTAGTCAATAGGGTTTTCTGTTCATCCTCCTACAGTTGTTCCTAATCTCCCCGGCCCTTCCGGTCAACGGGCTTATGTTCCCCATTTTGACCATCGAGGCCGCGAAATTCTTGAAGAAGTCCTTCTGGCTTCCGGAGAACCTGCGAACGATCCGTGCGGTGGTCGCGGCGGCAACGGGATCAGACAACATTACCTGGTCGGAAGGGAGAGGGGCGCGGCCACGCAAGAGGTTGCCGTAATACTTGTTGTCAAAGACGTCAGGGGTGACTGTGTCGAGATTCACGAGCGTCTCGTCGTCCTGCCTGGCGCTGCAGTTCCGCTGCGTGAACTGGCATTGCGCCCGCCCAAAGGTGTGTGCTCCTTGGAGGGCGACAAGGTCAGTGTCGTCGAGGCCCAAGTTTTTGAACTTCTCCTGGAGCGTCTCCAGAGAGTCGAAGGGGCTCGGGAGATTGTTGGCGCTCTCGATGTTGGTGGTCGTGCCATCACGGCGGCCCAGCGGCACACTCCAGCGCGGCCCTCCAGCCAGCTCGACGGAAATCTCGGAGGCAAGGGCAAGGATGTCGGCGCAAGACACGATGCTGGGGCATGCGTTTTCCAGTGCACGCTTGATGTCGTCGACCACTTTGAACCCGCGTGCTGACTTGTCGTTGGCAGGGACCTCCTTCTCGGTCATGATCGCCGGGAGGTCGTTGTCCAACAAAAGCGAGCCATCACAGCCCTGAACAAAGCAATCGTGGAAGTGAAGGCGGATGAGACTGGCCGGGATGCGCGCGTCGGCGACGCGGGCTTTCTGGATGACGCGCCGGACAATGTCGCCCGCACCGGGGCACGAGTCGTCGTAGAAGGACAAGCTTAACCCGGCACCAGCATCGGCACCTGCATGACCGTGAGCTCCAAGGCTCAGCGCTAGGACCAGCGCTGCCGTGAGCAAGAGGCTGCAGCGAGCAGCTAACGGGAAGCCAGAGGAAGCCGCCATGTGCACCACTGCACGTTCAGAAGGAGAAGGCTAGAATTAATTTGCAAGCTAGCTGCTAGAAGGGAATGAACGAATATCGCAGCGATGGATGTGAGTGAAACCAGAACGGTATGGAAGCTATATATAGTCTCTCCATTTTGCTTGATGTTGAACTTCTTGGTAGGATTTCATGGACGCGTGTTTGACATGTTCCACATGCCGTTGTCAACTTGAGTATTAGCGCTGCCGTACGTCGCCTATGGCCTACCGCAGCTTTCCATTGCTGCACGAGGCTGCTCATTTTATTTTACTACTGTATATGATTAGCGCCAACAAATTGGAAGATGTCGTTCTGATCTAAGAGAAGAAGTCCTCCGCATGAAATATTGTGCTGTACTCCAGCCGTTCCATAATATAAGACCTTATTATATCTGATTTGGGTCGGAAAAGGTTTAATTTTCCTTATTCAATGTGATATGTGGACGACTTTGTATGTAGTTGCCACTTGCCAGGAATGGGCCGATAAACTAAGACCGGATCAGCCACAACGTGTAATCCTTACATTTCTTCTATCCTTCTCCCATTTCTTTATTTTCTTTATACAATGAGAGACGTTTTGCTTCTATTTGTATACACGGGAAGTCTTCAACAAGCAACGCTTTTGGTTTAGAATACTACTAGCCATTCCGCGGAAAGTCTTTTAAGATTTGTAGAAGGTGGGAAAAGGAAGCATGTGCGCATTTTGTGACTAATTATTTCTGTAGAAAGTCTCCTTTGACTTTGGGTGGTGTGTGTTAAATATAAAAAAAGTTTGAAGAGTAAAAGGTAAAAGAAATTGTGTTCTATATCAATTCCACACTTACTGTTTGAAACCCTGATACTCCGTCAGAGAGTGTTCAGTTTGTACACGAAATGCATTCAGTTTTTCTCGTAATACTTTCAAATTTTTACCACATCCTATCAGGGTCATATAATGACACCATGCCAAGTTTCATCCTTTTCTAAAATCAACTGCATGTTATTTTGAACCGAGTGTTTTTTTCTTTTTAATGGTCAGAAAATCAATTAATGCTTTAAGAATAGCAAATCAACCCAGAATAGCCCCAAATTTGATCATGAGACTTTTCACTATGTATAATAAAAATAGAAGAAGTTTGAATGCGAAATGTTGTAAAAAAATGAGTTCTCTATGAAGTCCTAGGCTTCTGTTCGTAACCCTGATACTTTGTCTCAAAGTGTTCAGTTTGTATACAAGGTGCATCAAAATTTTCGGTAAGGACATCTCCAACACCGATCCTCAAAACGTCTGCATACGTCCGGACCGCGTTGTCCGGATGTGTTCTGCTATCCAACACAGGCCTGTAACTGTCTGTCGAGCGGTCCACCCGTGTTCCCTCCCGCAAAACGGAGACAAACATGTGTGTGTGTGGGGGGGAGGGGGGGGGGGGGGGGTGGGGGGGGGGGCTTGCGGGCGTCCGGACCGCTGCCACGCCCACGTCTGACCGCCCTGGCCCACCCAAATCCCCTCCCTGACCGCACGCGCTTCCCATCAAGAACGGCCAGCGCCGCTGCAGAGCGTCAGTGTCGCATTCGTGCCCGGCCAGAGCAGACACAACCTCTCACTAGCGTCGGCATCAAGGTGGCATGCCGGCCGAGACAACGCCATTTGCGCCTCTTCCCGGTGCAGGCAACTGTTCCATGTTCAAATGACATGACGGCCATCTGTCCGTCCATCTACCGCCCACACTAATGACACGCAGTTGCCGAGGCGGCTACTCCGACACCACCTGTTCGTCCCTTTGTCGCCCACGATTGCTATACAAACTAATGCGTCGGTCATGGCCGCTATCATCCGCCTCCGATCCCTTTCTCCTCTCTGCACCACTCCCACCATTGCTTCGTTGCGCTCCAATGGTCTCTTGGACGGGCTAACGGCGAAGCAGAAGGAGCTGCCGGCTGGCTGGTCGGTAGACAGCCGAAGGACGATCCCAATGAAGAACATGGGCGGTGATGAGCCGGTGCCACGCCCCTCGTCGACGCCACCATCGTCGAGGCATGTGCCCACTACATGGACATGGTGCGGGATGAGCGGGAGCAGCAGTTCCGGGAGGCGCGGGCCGACGTCGCCTACGACCCCTAGCTCCTCCAAGAGCACCAGGAACCGGAGGAGAAGCTCATCGCCGCTATGGCCATCGCGCCGGACACGAACCTAGCGGAGCAGGCAGCGCTGCTTGAGTCCTACCACTCCGCCCATGAGATCTGCCTCGCTCGCTGGTGGTACTTCTAGTATAAAAAGGAACTGGAGAACGTAGCAATTTCAAAAAAAAATCCTTCGCACACGCAAGATCATGGTGATGCATAGCAACGAGAGGGGAGAGTGTGTCCACGTACCCTCGTAGACCGAAAGCGGAAGCGCCAGCACAACGCGATTGATGTAGTCGTACGTCTTCACGATCCGACCGACCCAAGTACCGAACGTACAGCACCTCCGAGTTCAGCACACGTTCAGCTCGATGACGTCCCACGAACTCCGATCCAGCAGAGCTTCGAGGGAGAGTTCCGTCAGCACGACGGCGTGATGACGGTGATGATGATGCTACCGACGTAGGGCTTCGCCTAAGCACCGCTACGATATGAGCGAGGTGGATTATGGTGGAGGGGGGCACCGCACACGGCTGAGAGAGATCAACAGATCAACTTGTGTGTCTTGGGGTGCCCCCTGCCCCCCGTATATAAAGGAGCAAGGGAGGAGGAGGCCGGCCCTAGGAGGTGCGCACCAAGGGAGTAGGATTCCTACTCCTAGTAGGAGTAGGTTCCCTCCTTTCCTAATCTAACTAGGAGAAGGGGGCAAAGGAGGGGAGTGGAGAAGGAAGGGAGAGGGGGGCCGCGCTCCAAACCCCTTGTCCAATTCGGACTGGGCTTGGGAGGGGCGCGCGCCACCTCCTGGCTGCTGCCTCTCCTTCCCACTAAGGCCCATTAAGGCCCAATACTACTTCCCCGTATTCCCGTAACTCCACGGTACTCCGAAAAATACCCGAATCACTCGGAACCTTTCCGATGTCCGAATATAGTCGTCCAATATATCGATCTTTACGTCTCGACCATTTCGAGACTCCTCGTCATGTCCCCGATCTCATCTGGGACTCCGAACTACCTTCAGTACATCAAATCACATAACTCATAATACAAATCCTCACTGAAACTTTAAGCGTGCGGACCCTACAGGTTCGAGAACTATGTAGACATGACCGAGACATGTCTCCGGTCAATAACCAATAGCGGAACCTGGATGCTCATATTGGTTCCTACATATTCTACGAAGATCTTTATCGGTCAAACCGCATAACAACATACGATGTTCCCTTTGTCATCGGTATATTACTTGCCCGAGATTTGATCGTCGGTATCTCAATACCTAGTTCAATCTCGTTACCGACAAGTCTCTTTACTCGTTCCGTAATACATCATCCCGCAATTAACTCATTAGTTGCAATGCTTGCAAGGCTTATAGTGATGTGCATTACCGAGTGGGCCCAGAGATACCTCTCTGACAATCGGAGTGACAAATCCTAATCTCAAAATACGCCAACCCAACAAGTACCTTCAGAGACACCTGTAGAGCACCTTTATAATTACCCAGTTACGTTGTGACATTTGGTGGCACACAAAGTGTTCCTCCGGTAAACGGGAGTTGCATAATCTCACAGTCATAGGAACATGTATAAGTCATGAAGAAAGCAATAGCAACAAACTAAACGATCAAGTGCTAAGCTAACGGAATGGGTCAAGTCAATCACATCATTCTCCTAATGATGTGATCCCGTTAATCAAATGACAACTCATGTCTATGGTTAGGAAACATAACCATCTTTGATCAACGAGATAGTCAAGTAGAGGCATACTAGTGACACTCTATTTGTCTATGTATTCACACATGTATTATGTTTCCGGTCAATACAATTCTAGCATGAATAATAACATTTATCATGATATAAGGAAATAAATAATAACTTTATTATTGCCTCTAGGGCATATTTCCTTTAGTCTCCCACTTGCACTAGAGTCAATAATCTAGTTCACATCGCCATGTGATTTAATACCAATAGTTCACATCACCATGTGATTAACACCCATAGTTCACATCGTCATGTGACCAACACCCAAAGGGTTTACTAGAGTCAATAATCTAGTTCACATTGCTATGTGATTAATACCCAAAGAGTACTAAGGTGTGATCATGTTTTGCTTATGAGGGAAGTTTAGTCAACGGGTCTGCCACATTTAGATCTGTATGTATTTTGCAAATTTCTATGTCAACAATGCTCTGCACGGAGCTACTCTAGCTAATTGCTCCCACTTTCAATATGTATTCAGATTGAGACTTTGAGTCATCTGGATCAGTGTCAAAACTTGCATCAACGTAACCCTTTACCACGAACCTTTTTGTCACCTCCATAATCGAGAAACATATCCTTATTCTACTAAGGATAATTTTGACCAATGTCCAGTGATCTACTCCTAGATCACTATTGTACTCCCTTGCCAAATTCAGTGTAGGGTATACAATAGATCTGGTACACATCATGGCATATTTTATAGAACCTATGGCCAAGGCATAGGGAATGACTTTCATTCTTTTTCTATCTTTTGCCGTGGTCGGACTTTGAGTCTTACTCAGTTTCACACCTTGTAACACAGGCAAGTACTCTTTCTTTGACTGTTCCATTTTGAACTGCTTCAAAATCTTGTCAAGGTATGTACTCATTGAAAAACTTATCAAGCGTCTTGATCTATCTCTGTAGAGCTTGATGCTCAATATGTAAGCAGCTTCACCGAGGTCTTTCTTTGAAAAACTCCTTTCAAACACTCCTTTATGCTTTGCAGAATAATTCTACATTATCTCTTATCAACAATATGTCATTCACATATACTTATCAGAAATGCTGTAGTGCTCCCACTCACTTTCTTGTAAATACAGGCTTCACCGCAAGTCTGTATAAAACTATATGCTTTGGTCAACTTATCAAAGCGTATATTCGAACTCCGAGATGTTTGCACCAGTCCATTGATGGATCACTGGAGCTTGCATATTTTGTTAACACCTTTAGGATCGACAAAACCTTTCTGGTTGCATCATATACAACTCTTCTTTAATAAATCCTTTAGGGAATGCAATTTTGTTTATCCATTTGCCAGATTTCATAAAATGCGGCAATTGCTAACATGATTCGGACAGACTTAAGCATAGATACGAGTGAGAAACTCTCATCGCAGTCAACACCTTGAACTTGTCGAAAACCTTTTGCGACAATTCTAGCTTTGTAGATAGTAACACTACTATCAGCGCCCGTCTTCCTCTTGAAGATCCATTTAATCTCAATGGCTCGCCGATCATTGGGCAGGTCAATCAAAGTCCATACTTTGTTCTCATACATGGATCTCATCTCAGATTTCATGACCTTAAGACATTTTGCAAAATCTGGGCTCATCATCGCTTCCTCATAGTTCGTAGGTTCGTCATGGTCAAGTAACATGACCTCCAGAACAGGATTACCGCACCACTCTGGTGCAGATCTTACTCTGGTTGACCTACGAGGTTCGGTAGTAACTTGATTTGAAGATACATGATCATCATCATTATCTTCCTCACTAATTGGTGTAGGAGTCACACGAACAGATTTCTGTGATGAGCTACTTTCCAATAAGGGAGCAGGTACAATTACCTCATCAAGTTCTACTTTCCTCCCACTCACTTCTTTCGAGAGAAACTCCTTCTCTAGAAAGGATCCATTATCAGCAATGAATATCTTGCCTTCGGATCTGTGATAGAAGGTGTACCCAATAGTCTCTTTTGGGTATCCTATGAAGACGCACTTCTCCGATTTGGGTTTGAGCTTATCATGCTGAAACTTTTTCACATAAGCATCGCAACCCCAAACTTTAAGAAACGACAGCTTAGGTTTCTTGCTAAACCACAGTTCATACTGTGTCGTCTCAACGGATTTTGATGGTGCCCTATTTAATGTGAATGCAGCTGTGTCTAATGCATAACCCCAAAACGATAGTGGTATATCGGTAAGAGACATCATAGATCACACCATATCTAATAAAGTACGGTTACGATGTTTGGATACACCATTACGTTGTGGTGTTCCGGGTGGCGTGAGTTGCGAAACTATTCCACATTGTTTCAAATGAAGACCAAACTCGTAACTCAAATATTCTCCTCCATGATCAGATCATATTTATTTTCTTGTTATGATTATTTTCCACTTCACTCTGAAATTATATGAACTTTTCAATTGTTTCAGACTTCATGTTTCATCAAGTAGATATACCCATATCTGCTCAAATCATCTGTGAAGGTCAGAAAATAACGATACCCGCCGCGAGCCTCAACACTCATCGGACCGCATACATTAGTATGTATTATTTCCAATAAGTCAGTTGCTCGCTCCATTGTTCCGTAGAACAGGGTCTTAGTCATCTTGCCCATGAGGCATGGTTCGCAAGCATCAAGTGATTCATAATGAAGTGATTCCAAAAGCCCATCAACATGGAGTTTCTTCATGCGCTTTACACCAATATGACCTAAAGGGCAGTGCCACAAATAAGTTGCATTATCAAAATTAACTTTGCATATTTTGGCTTCAATATTATGAATATGTGTATCACTATGATCGAGATCCAACGAACCATTTTCATTGGGTGTGTAACCATATAAGGTTTTATTCATTTAAACAGAACAACAATTATTCTCTAACTTAAATGAATAACCGTATTGCAATAAACATGATCAAATCATATTCATGCTCAACGAAACACCAAATAACACTTATTTAGGTTCAACACTAATTCCGAAAGTATAGGGAGTGTGCGATGATGATCATATCAATCTTGGAACCACTTCCAATACACATCGTCACTTCACCCTTAACTAGTTTCTGTTCATTCTGCAACTCCCGTTTCGAGTTACTACTCATAGCAACTGAACTAGTATCAAATACTGAGGGGTTGCTATAAATAGTAGTAAGGTACATATCAATAAAATGTATATCAAATATACCTTTGTTCACTTGCCATCCTTCTTATCCGCCAAATACTTGGGGCAGTTCCACTTCCAGTTACCAGTCCTTTTGCAGTAGAAGCACTTAGTCTCGGGCTTAGGTCCAGACTTGGGCTTCTTCACTTGAGCAGCAACTTGCTTGCCGTTCTACTTGAAGTTCCCCTTCTTCCCTTTGCCCTTTTCCTTGAAACTAATGGTCTTGTCAACCATCAACATTTGATGCTCTTTCTTGATTTCTACCTTCATCGATTTCATCATCATGAAAAGCTCAGGAATCATTTTCATCACCCCCTGCATACTATAGTTCATCACAAAGTTCTACTAACTTGGTGATGGTGACTAGAGAATTCTGTCAATCACTATCTTATCTGGAAGATTAACTCCCACTTGATTCAAGCGATTGTAGTACCCAGACAATCTGAGCACATGCTCACTGCTTGAGCTATTCTCCTCCATCTTTTAGCTATAGAACTTGTTGGAGACTTCATATCTCTCAACTCGGGTATTTGCTTGAAATATTAACTTCAACTCCTGGAACATCTCATATGGTCCATGACGTTCAAAACGTCTTTGAAGTCCCGATTCTAAGCCGTTAAGCATGGTGCACTAAACTATCAAGTAGTCATCATATTGAGCTAGCCAAACATTCATAACGTCTGTATTTGCTCCTGTAATAGATCTGTCACCTAACGGTGCATCAAGGACATAATTCTTCTGTGCAGCAATGAGGATAATCCTCAGATCACGGATCCAATCCGCATCATTGCTACTAACATCTTTCAACATAGTTTTTCTCTAGGAACATATAAAAATTAAACGGGGAGCAATATCGCGAGCTATTGATCTACAACATAGATATGCTAATACTACCAGAACTAAATTCATGATAAATTAAAGTTTAATTAATCATATTACTTAAGAACTCCCACTTAGATAGACATCTCTCTAATCTTCTAAGTGATCATGTGATCCATATCAACTAAACCATGTCCGATCATCACGTGAGATGGAGTAGTTTCAATGGTGAACATCACTATGTTGATCATATCTACTATATGATTCACGCTCGACCTTTCGGTCTCAGTGTTCCGAGGCCATATCTGTTATATGCTAGGCTCGTCAAGTTTAAGCTGAGTATTCCACGTGTGCAACTGTTTTGCACCCGTTGTATTTGAACATAGAGCCTATCACACCCGATCATCACGTGGTGTCTCAGCACGAAGAACTTTCGCAATGGTGCATACTCAGGGAGAACACTTATACCTTGATAATTTAGTGAGAAATCATCTTATAAAGCTACCGCCGAACTAAGCAAAATAAGATGTATAAAAGATAAACATCACAGACAATCATAATTGTTGACACCAGATTTTGGCACGGCCAAGAACTTAATTAAGATGGCCTCAAATAGAGAAGTGCTCAAAGTGCGAAAGTTTCGTATCGTCAAAAGGGAAAACTTTGATATTTGGGCCATAGTCATCCGGTTTCATCTCTAAGGCTGAAGTTGTATTCGAAGTACTCAGATTTTGTATTCAGAATACTATTCGGCTGATTACGCCCCCAAGATGGCCTCATATGGGAAAAGTTCCTAGACGGATTGTCTTCGTATCGTCGAAACGATTGATTTTTATATAAAGAACGTCTAAATCGGAGGTCGTATGCAACCTGTGGGGACAAAACAAGGTCAGAAATAGAAGCTGCAGAGTCATTTCGGACCGACCGAGTTGATTGACTCGGTGAGACCGAGTTGATCCGAAAAATTACAGAAAGTTACAGAAAGTTTGCAACGTTCACTTGATGGGACCGAAGCAAACTAATCGGTGAGACCGAGTTGGTCCGGGAAATTACCAAAGATTCCTGTCCGAGTTAGGTTAGGGTTTTTAGTGTTTTGGACGGAATTTTTAGTCCTTTTCTTGTACGGGAAGTCCAGCCGCCTCATAAATATATGAGAGGTGACGACCGATTGAACAACACACAATCGATCAAATCATCTATCACTTTTTATCTTTTATATTTTCTCCTTAACCCTAGTTCTTCTTCTTCCTCGTTCTTCGTCTGCTCTTCTTGTTGCAGGGCGGCGAACCTCGAGGCCCCAGGGGCAATCAGGTCGACCTAGGGCAGCCCATAGCTGCCGCACGTCCAGACGGGGTCCCTCCCGGGCGTGCGGGGTTTTGGGTCTTCAAAAGCGCCCACCGGATTGTTTTGCGTACCGCGCTTCCGGCGGGTCTCCTTCGACATGAGCTGCGGTGCATCACCCTCGGCGTTGGAGGTACACGGTGACGTGTTCGTGTGCGAACACACTTTTTGGCGACTCCGCTGGGGACAAAAGATCAAGAATCATCATCAACCATGTCTAATCTCCCCAAGCCCTCAGAAGTTGACGCCGATAACATCATTAAGCCCGGTCTTGATGAACTATCGGATGAACATCGCCAAGCCTACGAAGCGCGCAAGAAGCAGCGTGAAGAGGCTTTTGAGGCGCTCAAGAAGAAGCGCGAGGAGGAGGATTTGGAAGCATTTCTTTCAAGTTTCAAGAAGGACCGTCAAGGCAACATCACTCCGGTTGGAAACACCAATTTTCCTCCCCTCATCAACGAACAAGATCTAATCACTGTGAGTAAAGTTTTTTCTCCAGAGCAAGTGGCTGTGATTGAAAGTCTTGTTAGTAAGGGTAATGTGATGGCATACAATTATTTTGTGGCTAGTGCTAATGCTCAGAAAAATATGCCTCCATCATCTAGTGGTACTATTGGTATATCTGAAAACCCTAGTCTAAAGTTGTCACATCTTACATCGGTTAGGCAGAAACATGATGAATCGGTCACCGATTATGTCAAGAGGTTTAGAGATATAAAAAACCGATGTTATAGCTTATTGATAACTGAGAGAGACTTGGCAGATCTTGTTCTTAATGGTTTGAAAACTCACATTAAAGAGAGGCTAGAAAGTTATGAGTTTTTGAGCATTAATCAAGTCTTGCAAAAAGCTTTGGCCCAAGAGAGTCGAAGTAAAGAGGTCCATAGGTCTACAACCGATCGTCCTAGAATGCATATGGTTGAACACAATGATGATAATTCGGACGATGAGGTTGATGTCTATACTACTGAATTTGTTTGGTCCTCAAAGGCCAAACCCTATATGTGCAATGCTCTTAAGCCGATTCGCAAGAATCGTGATGAGGAGATGAGGTTTACTTTTGATATATCAAAGTGTGACAAAATATTTGATGCACTCTTGCAAGATAAGATGATTAGAATATCACACACCATACCGCCGTTTGAGGAGCTGAAACGGCGTGCTTATTGCAAGTACCATAATTCATTTTCTCATGCTACTAACGATTGCAATGTTTTCCGACGACAGATACAATCGTCCATTAATGACGGACGATTGAATTTTGCTGAGATGCAATTTGATAAACAACCCTTCCCGATAAACACCATAGACTTGGAGGGAAAGAAAATGTTGATTCGGCCTAGCATAGCCGAATCTGCTAATAAAGATAATGTTGTTATTGGTGAACCCATGAATAGCAAGGAGGGCGACAAGGTCTTGGGAAGAAAGATTGTGCTTGAGAAGCAACCCGATGGCAAGGAAGTGTTGAAGATCACTATAAAAAATGCCACACTCGGGGGGCAACCACAAGTACAAGAGGATGCTCATGTTAAATTGATCAAGCCCAAGAATTTAGAAGTTGGCAAGTGGAAAAAGAATGAAACTAAGAACAAGAGAATCAAGCCAACTTTTGATATGTTGCTATCCAAATATGCAAGTCAAGCGGCCGGTTCTAGCTCTAATCGGCCATCACATTCAAAGCGTTCAAGATTGCCTCCGGAGCAAGAGTTTCGATGATATGCAAGGCCATATGGGTCATGGGCACCGACACCATGGATGTCACAACCCTTCTATGCACCATATTACATAAGAGGCTTCGGTGGAGGATGGGGGCAACCCCCAATGGCTCCTTATGCTTTCCATATGGGGTGGGCAGCACCTAGAAGGCTTGCTCGCGAGAGGCTTTATTATCCCACACAAGGCCGTTTGAGCTATGGTGCAAATCGGCCAACAAAAAATTCTCCAAGTAAGGCCAATAAAAAAGTGTGGTGTGTTAAGTCATCTAATGCGAAAATTTCAGAATGCGACAAGCAAAAGGAGATCGAAAAGCCGGTTGTTGGTAATCTGGCTACTTCTAATGGTGATATTGTTATTGTTCAGCAGGGTTCGATGGTTAGTGATCATGAGCCGAGCACAAGCAAGGCCAAACCAAGGGATCCCAAATATACTCAACCTAAGTGCTGTCCTCCCGGTTTAACCAAGACCATGAAAAGGAGATTACAACGCATGAGGAACCACGAGAAGGTAGAGCACAAAGAGGAGAGGCAAAGGGACGAATTGTTAAGTGAAATTCGGCCCATGGCACTCACAAAACAAGTGTGGAGGCCTAAACAAAAACAAAACACAGATGCTTCTACATTGGCTGCAGCAACACCTTCACCACCAAAAGAGGATGATGCAAACCCTATTACATCGTCCACACCACCTGAAAAAGCCCCTTCGATTGAGGAAACTTTAAGGCCAATATACACAATGGGGGATGAAGATGAGATGGTGGATTATGACTCTACGCCGGTTCGGGAAGGTATGGATATTAATATGGTGTATTACTTACCTGTCGAGTTTCGTGCTATAGGTGAAGAAGGGGAGGTGGCTCAACTGGATTTTGGTCCAAAGAACACTATCTTCGAGAAGCCAAAAGAACCGGTGAAACACTTGAAGCCATTGTACCTCAAAGGTCATATTAACGGATCGCCGGTTGCTAGGATGCTCGTTGATGGTGGTGCTGTGGTAAATCTTATGCCCTACTCGGTCTTCAAGAAGTTGGGGTTAGATGATGATGCATTGATGAAGACCAATATGGTACTTAATGGATTTGAGGGTAAAGAAAAGACAGAGGCCAAAGGTGTGATGTGCATGGAACTCACCGTGGGAAGCAAGACTTTGGCCACCACATTCTTCATTGTCGAGGTGCAAGGTAACTATAATGTTATATTAGGCCGCGATTGGCTTCACCAATATGTGCCATCTACCATGCATCAATTCTTAATACAATGGGTCGATGATGAGGTAGAAGTCATTCACACGGATAATTCGGCTTGTGTTGCTTTGGCCGATACATCGGTGGATTGGAATCATCCGGATGTTACTTGCTTAACAGGGCGTGACCTCTCAGAGTTTGATTTCCTTAGTGCTACGAGGAACGGGTTCATTCCCATCTCTTTAAAGCCGATTCGTGGTAATCGGTTCCAGGGTATGATGTAAACAAGAAGTTAAACATGGCCGATATAGAAATTATCGCCCTAAGCACATAGAATGGCCGATGGAGTGTTGACATCGTCCTTAGGAAAATCATCATGCAAGTTATTTTTCGGCACACAAGTTTGCCGAAAAATAGGGGGGCATGTGTTGACACCAGATTTTGGCACGGCCAAGAACTTAATTAAGATGGCCTCAAATAGAGAAGTGCTCAAAGTGAGAAAGTTCCGTATCGTCAAAAGGGAAAACTTTGATATTTGGGCCATAGTCATCCGGTTTCATCTCTAAGGCTGAAGTTGTGTTCGAAGTACTCAGATTTTGTATTCAGAATACTATTCGGCTGATTACGCCCCCAAGATGGCCTCATATGGGAAAAGTTTCTAGACGGATTGTCTTCGTATCGTTGAAACGATCGATTTTCATATAAAGAACGTCTAAATCGGAGGTCGTATGCAACCTGTGGAGACAAAACAAGGTCAGAAATAGAAGCTGCAGAGTCATTTCGGACCGACCGAGTTGATTGACTCGGTGAGACCGAGTTGATCCAAAAAATTATAGAAAGTTACAGAAAGTTTGCACCGTTCACTCGGTGGGACCGAAGCAAACTAATCGGTGAGACCGAGTTGGTCCGGGAAATTACCAAAGATTCCTGTCCGAGTTAGGTTAGGGTTTTTGGTGTTTTGGACGGAATTTTTAGTCCTTTTCTTGTACGGGAAGTCCAGCCGCCTCATAAATATATGAGAGGTGACGGCCGATTGAACAACACACAATCGATCAAATCATCTATCACTTTTTATCTTTTATCTTTTCTCCTTAACCCTAGTTCTTCTTCTTCCTCGTTCTTCGTCTGCTCTTCTTGTTGCAGGGCGGCAAACCTCAAGGCCCTAGGGGCGATCAGGTCGACCTAGGGCAGCCCATAGCCGCCGCGCGTCCAGACGGGGTCGCTCCTGGGCGTGCGGGGTTTCGGGTCTTCAAAAGCGCCCACCGGACTGTCTTGCGTACCGCGCTTCTGGCGGGTCTCCTTCGACGTGAGCTGCGGTGCATCACCCTCGGTGTTGGAGGTACACGGTGACGTGTTCGTGTGCGAACAATAATATGTGACATGATATGGCCATCATCATCTTGTGCCTTTGATCTCCATCTCCAAAGCATCGTCATGATCTCCATCGTCACCGGTATGACACCATTATCTCCATCATCTTGATCTATATCAATGCGTCGTCATATGGTCGTCTCGCCAACTATTGCTCTTGCAACTATTGCTATCGCATAGCGATAAATTAAAGCAATTATTTGGCGCTTGCATCTTATGCAATAGAGAGACAACCATAAGGCTTTTGCCAGTTGCCGATAACTTCAACAAAACATGATCATCTCATACAACAACTTATATCTCATCACGTCTTGACCATATCACATCACAACATGCCCTGCAAAAACAAGTTAGACGTCCTCTACTTTGTTGTTGCAAGTTTTACGTGGCTGCTACGGGCTGAGCAAGAACCGTTCTTACCTACGCATCAAAACCACAACGATAGTTTGTCAAGTTGGTGCTGTTTTAACCTTCGCAAGGACCGGGCGTAGCCACACTCGGTTCAACTAAAGTTGGAGAAACTGACACCCGCTAGTCACCTATGCATAGCACGGCGGTAAAACCAGTCTCGTGTAAGCGTACACGTAATGTCGGTTCGGGCCGCTTCATCCAACAATACCGCCGAACCAAAGTGTGACATGCTGGTAAGTAGTATGACTTATATCGCCCACAACTCACTTGTGTTCTACTCGTGCATATGACATCAATGCATAAAACCTGGTTCGGATGCCACTGTTGGGGAACGTAGTAATTTCAAAAAAAATCCTTTGCACACGCAAGATCATGGTGATGCATAGCAAAGAGATGGGAGAGTGTGCCCACGTACCCTCGTAGACCGAAAGCGCAAGCGTTAGCACAACACGGTTGATGTAGTCGTACGTCTTCATGATCCGACTGATCCAAGTACCGAATGTACGGCACCTCCGAGTTCAGCACACGTTCAGCTCGATGACGTCCCACGAAATCCGATGCAGCAGAGCTTCGAGGGAGAGTTCCGTCAGCACGACGGCGTGATGATGGTGATGATGATGCTACCGACGCAGGGCTTCGCCTAAGCACCGCTACGATATGATCGAGGTGGATTATGGTGGAGGGGGGCACCGCACACGGCTGGGAAAGATCAATAGATCAACTTGTGTGTCTTGGGGTGCCCCCCCTGCCCCCATATATAAAGGAGCAAGGGAGGAGGAGGCCGACCCTAGGAGGGGCACGCCAAGGGAGTAGGATTCCTACTCCTAGTAGGAGTAGGTTTCCTCCTTTCCTAGTCCAACTAGGAGAAGGAGGGAAAGGAGAGGGGAGTGGAGAAGGAAGGGAGAGGGGCCGCGCCCCAAACCCCTTGTCCAATTCGGACTGGGCTTGGGAGGGGCGCGCACCTGTTGGGGAACGTAGTAATTTCAAAATTTTCCTACGCACACGCAAGATCATGGTGACGCATAGCAACGAGGGGGAGAGCATGATCTACGTACCCTTGTAGATCGCAACGGAAGCGTTGACACAACGTAGAGGAAGTAGTCGTACGTCTTCTTCCCGATCCGACCGATCCAAGCACCGTTACTCCGGCACCTCCGAGTTCTTAGCACACGTACAGCTCGATGACGATCCCCGGGCTCCGATCCAGCAAAGCTTCGGGGAGGAGTTCCGTCAGCACGATGGCGTGGTGACGATCTTGATGTTCTACCGACGCAGGGCTTCGCCTAAGCACTACAACGATATGATCGAGGTGGAATATGGTGGCAGGGGGCACCGCACACGGCTAAGGAACGATCTCAAAGATCAACTTGTGTGTCTAGAGGTGCCCCCTTGCCCCTGTATATAAAGGAGCAAGGGGGGAGGGTTCCTAGGCCGCAGCCCTCTCTCTCTCCTAAGGCCCAATAAGGCCCATTACTTCCCCGGAGGGTTCCGGTAACCCTTCCGGTACTCCGGTTTTCTCCGAAATCACCCGGAACACTTCCGGTGTCCGAATATAGCCGTCCAATATATCAATCTTTATGTCTCGACCATTTCGAGACTCCTCGTCATGTCCGTGATCACATCCGGGACTCCGAACTAACTTCGGTACATTAAAATGCATAAACTCATAATAACTGTCATCGTAACGTTTAAGCGTGCGGACCCTACGGTTCGAGAACAATGTAGACATGACCGAGACACGTCTCTGGTCAATAGCCAATAGCGGGACCTGGATGCCCATATTGGCTCCTACATATTCTACGAAGATCTTTATCGGTCAGACCGCATAACAACATACGTTGTTCCCTTTGTCATCGGTACGTTACTTGCCCGAGATTCGATCGTTGGTATCCAATACCTAGTTCAATCTCATTACCGGCAAGTCTCTTTACTCATTCTGTAATACATCATCCCGCAACTAACTCATTAGTTGCAATGCTTGCAAGGCTTATGCGATGTGCATTACCGAGAGGGCCCAGAGATACCTCTCCGATGATCGGAGTGACAAATCCTAATCTCGAAATACGCCAACCCAACATCTACCTTTGGAGACACCTGTAGAGCTCCTTTATAATCACCCAGTTACGTTGTGACGTTTGGTAGCACACAAAGTGTTCCTCTGGTAAACGGGAGTTGCATAATCTCATAGTTATAGGAACATGTATAAGTCATGAAGAAAGCAATAGCAACATACTAAACGATTGGGCGCTAAGCTAATGGAATGGGTCATGTCAATCAGATCATTCAACTAATGATGTGACCTCGTTAATCAAATAACAACACTTTGTTTATGGTTAGGAAACATAACCATCTTTGATTAACGAGCTAGTCAAGTAGAGGCATACTAGTGACACTAAGTTTGTCTATGTATTCACACATGTATTATGTTTCCGGTTAATACAATTCTAGCATGAATAATAAACATTTATCATGATATAAGGAAATAAATAATAACTTCATTATTGCCTCTAGGGCATATTTCCTTCAGTCTCCCACTTGCACTAGAGTCAATAATCTAGATTACACAGTAATGATTCTAACACCCATGGAGCCTTGGTGCTGATCATGTTTTGCTCGTGGAAGAGGCTTAGTCAACGGGTCTGCAACATTCAGATCCGTATGTATCTTGCAAATCTCTATGTCTCCCACCTGGACTAGATCCCGGATGGAATTGAAGCGTCTCTTGATGTGCTTGGTCCTCTTGTGAAATCTGGATTCCTTTGCAAGGCAATTGCACCAGTATTGTCACAAAAGATTTTCATTGGTCCCGATGCATGAGGTATAACACCTAGATCGGATATGAACTCCTTCATCCAGACTCCTTCGTTTGCTGCTTCCGAAGCAGCTATGTACTCCGCTTCACATGTAGATCCCGCTACGACGCTTTGTTTAGAGCTGCACCAACTGACAGCTCCACCGTTTAATATAAACGCATATCCGGTTTGCGATTTAGAATCGTCCGTATCAGTGTCAAAGCTTGCATCAACGTAACCTCTTACGATGAGCTCTTTATCACCTCCATATACGAGAAACATATCCTTAGTCCTTTTCAGGTATTTCAGGATGTTCTTGACCGCTGTCCAGTGATCCACTCCTGGATTACTTTGGTACCTCCCTGCTAAACTTATAGCAAGGCACACATCAGGTCTGGTACATAGCATTGCATACATGATAGAGCCTATGGCTGAAGCATAGGGAACATCTTTCATTTTCTCTCTATCTTCTGCAGTGGTCGGGCATTGAGTCTGACTCAACTTCACACCTTGTAACACAGGCAAGAACCCTTTCTTTGCTTGATCCATTTTGAACTTCTTCAAAATCTTATCAAGGTATGTGCTTTGTGAAAGTCCAATTAAGCGTCTTGATCTATCTCTATAGATCTTTATGTTGGGGAACGCAGTAATTTCAAAAAATTTCCTACGCACACGCAAGATCATGGTGATGCACAGCAACGAGAGGGGAGAGTGTTGTCTACGTACCAACGCAGACCGACTGCGGAAGCGATCACACAACATAGAGGAAGTAGTCGTACGTCTTCTTCCCGATCCGACCGATCCAAGTACCGTTACTCCGGCACCTCCGAGTTCTTAGCACACGTTCAGCTCGATGACGTTCCTCGGGCTCCAATCCAGCAAAGCGTCGAGGAAGAGTTCCATCAGCACGACGGCGTGATGACGATCTTGATGTACTACCGACGCAGGGCTTCGCCTAAGCACTACAACGGTACGATCGAGGTGGAATTTGGTGGCAGGGGGCACCGCACACGGCTAAGGAAAGATCTCAAGGATCAAGTTGTGTGTCCATGGGGTGCCCCCTGCCCCCGTATATAAAGGCCAGGGGCAGGGGGTTCGGCCGGCTAGGAGGGAGGCGCAGGGAGGAGTCCTACTCCCACCGGGAGTAGGACTCCTCCCCTCCAATCCTATTCCAACTAGGACTCTTGGGGGGAAAGGAGAAAGAGGGGGCCGGCCCACCTCTCCTAGTCCTACTAGGACTTGGGGAAGGGGGGGCGCCGGCTAGGCTTGTGGGCTGCCTCTTCTCTCTTTTCCACTAAGGCCCAATAGGCCCATTTGCCTCCCGGGGGGTTCCGGTAACCCTCCCGGTAATCCGGTAAAATCCCGATTTCACCCGGAACGCTTCCGGTGCCCAAACATAGGCTTCCAATATATCAATCTTTACGTCTCGACCATTTCGAGACTCCTCGTCATGTCCGTGATCTCATCCGGGACTCCGAACAACCTTCGGTACATCAAAATGCATAAACTCATAATAACTGTCATCGTAACGTTAAGTGTGCGGACCCTACGGTTCGAGAACAATGTAGACATGACCGAGACACGTCTCCGGTCAATAACCAATAGCGGGACCTGGATGCCCATATTGGCTCCTACATATTCTACGAAGATCTTTATCGGTCAGACCGCATAACAACATACGTTGTTCCCTTTGTCATCGGTATGTTACTTGCCCGAGATTCGATCGTCGGTATCCAATACCTAGTTCAATCTCGTTACCGGCAAGTCTCTTTACTCGTTCCGTAATACATCATCTCACAACTAACTTATTAGTTGCAGTGCTTGCAAGGCTTATGTGATGTGCATTACCGAGAGGGCCCAGAGATACCTCTCCGACAATCGGAGTGACAAACCCTAATCTCGAAATACGCCAACCCAACATTTACCATTGGAGACACCTGTAGTACTCCTTTATAATCACCCAGTTACGTTGTGACGTTTGGTAGTACCCAAAGTGTTCCTCCGGTAAACGGGAGTTGCATAATCTCATAGTTATAGGAACATGTATAAGTCATGAAGAAAGCAATAGCAACATACTAAACGATCGGGTGCTAAGCTAATGGAATGGGTCATGTCAATCAGATCATTCTACTAATGATGTGACCTTGTTAATCAAATAACAACTCCTTGTTCATGGTTAGGAAACATAACCATCTTTGATTAACGAGCTAGTCAAGTAGAGGCATACTAGTGACACTCTGTTGGTCTATGTATTCACACATGTATTATGTTTCCGGTTAATACAATTCTAGCATGAATAATAAACATTTATCATGAAGTAAGGAAATAAATAATAACTTTATTATTGCCTCTAGGGCATATTTCCTTCACTTTATGCCTAATATGTAAGCAGCTTCACCGAGGTCTTTCATTGAAAAACTCTTATTCAAGTATCCCTTTATGCTATCCAGAAATTCTATGTCATTTCCAATCAATAATATGTCATCCACATATAATATCAGAAATGCTACAGAGCTCCCACTCGCTTTCTTGTAAATACAGGTTTCTCCGAAAGTCTGTATAAAACCAAATGCTTTAATCACACTATCAAAGCGTTTATTCCAACTCCGAGAGGCTTGCACCAGTCCATAAATGGATTGCTGGAGCTTGCACACTTTGTTAGCTCCCTTTGGATCGACAAAACCTTCCGGTTGCATCATATACAACTCTTCTTCTAGAAATCCATTCAGGAATGCAGTTTTGACATCCATTTGCCAAATTTCATAATCATAAAATGCGGCAATTGCTAACATGATTTGGACAGACTTAAGCATCGCTACGGGTGAGAAGGTCTCATCGTAGTCAACCCCTTGAACTTGTCGAAAACCTTTTGCGACAAGTCGAGCTTTGTATGCAGTAACATTACCATCAACGTCTGTCTTCTTCTTGAAGATCCATTTATTCTCAATTGCTTGCCGATCATCGGGCAAGTCAACCAAAGTCCATACTTTGTTCTCATACATGGATCCCATCTCAGATTTCATGGCTTCAAGCCATTTTGCGGAATCTGGGCTCACCATCGCTTCTTCATAGTTCGTAGGTTCATCATGATCTAGTAGCATGACTTCCAGAACAGGATTACCGTACCACTCTGGTGCGGATCTCACTCTGGTTGATCTACGAGGTTCAGTAATATCTTGACCTAAAGTTTCATGATCATCATCATTAGCTTCCTCACTAATTGGTATAGGTGTCGCAGAAACAGTTTTCTGTGATGTACTACTTTCCAATAAGGGAGCAGGTACAGTTACCTCATCAAGTCCTACTTTCCTCCCACTCACTTCTTTCGAGAGAAACTCCTTCTCTAGAAAGGATCCATTCTTAGCAACGAATGCCTTGCCTTTGGATCTGTGATAGAAGGTGTACCCAATAGTCTCCTTTGGGTATCCTATGAAGACACATTTCTCCGATTTGGGTTCGAGCTTATCAGGTTGAAGCTTTTTCACATAAGCATCACAGCCCCAAACTTTAAGAAACGACAACTTTGGTTTCTTGCCAAACCATAGTTCATAAGGTGTCGTCTCAACGGATTTTGATGGTGCCCTATTTAACGTGAATGCAGCCGTCTCTAAAGCATAACCCCAAAACGATAACGGTAAATCAGTAAGAGACATCATAGATCGCACCATATCTAGTAAAGTATGATTACGATGTTCAGACACACTATTACACTGTGGTGTTCCGGGTGGCGTGAGTTGCGAAACTATTCCACAATTTTTCAAATGTACACCAAACTCGTAACTCAAATATTCTCCTCCACGATCAGATCGTCGAAACTTTATTTTCTTGTTACGATGATTTTCAACTTCACTCTGAAATTCTTTGAACTTTTCAAATGTCTCAGACTTATGTTTCATTTAGATGTACCCATATCTGCTTAAGTCATCTGTGAAGGTGAGAAAATAACGATATCCGCCACGAGCCTCAATATTCATCGGACCACATACATCGGTATGTATGATTTCCAACAAATCTGTTGCTCTCTCCATAGTACCGGAGAACGGTGTTTTAGTCATCTTGCCCATGAGGCACGGTTCGCAAGTACCAAGTGATTCATAATCAAGTGGTTCCAAAAGTCCATCAGTATGGAGTTTCTTCATGCGCTTTATACCGATATGACCTAAACGGCAGTGCCACAAATAAGTTGCACTGTCATTATCAACTCTGCATCTTTTGGCTTCAACATTATGAATATGTGTGTTACTACTATCGAGATTCATCAAAAATAGACCACTTCTCAAAGGTGCATGACCATAAAAGATATTACTCATATAAATAGAACAACCATTATTCTCTGATTTAAATGAATAACCGTCTCACATCAAACAAGATCCAGATATAATGTTCATGCTCAACGCTGGCACCAAATAACAATTATTTAGGTCTGATATTAATCCCGAAGGTAGATGTAGAGGTAGCGTGCCGACCGCGATCACATCGAATTTGGAACCATTTCCCACGCGCATCGTCACCTCATCCTTTGCCAGTGTTCGCTTAATCCGTAGTCCCTGTTTCGAGTTGCAAATATTAGCAACAGAACCAGTTGTCGTGGTTCTAAGTCTGACAGTGAGGTAGGGGGGTATGTATGAAGAGGCTAGGCCTTAGCTATTGGGAAGTTGTAAGCACGCAAGGTTTACGAGTTCAGGCCCTTCTCGGAGGAAGTAACAGTCCTACGTCTCGGTGCCCGTCTAGCTCAGTCGGTAGAGCACAAGGCTCTTAACCTTGTGGTCTTGGGTTCACACCCCTGTCATTTTACACACGCATAATCCAGTCGACCGCCTCCGGGCACCATGACGTAGGGCTGTTACTTCCTCCGAGAAGGGCCTGAACTCATAAACCTTGCGTGCTTACAACTTCCCAATAGCTAAGGCCTAGCCTCTTCATACATACCCCCTACCTCACTGTCAGACTTAGAACCACGACAGTTGGCGCCCACCATGGGGCATTAGTCTTAGCGCCCAGTTGGAGAAGTTGCAATTTTTCTGATCCACTTGATCATGTTTTCCTGCGGAGCTTTGGCAGAGGGCCGTGAGATCCGTCTCGGCGGACTCACTTTCATCGCCGACGACTCCGCCTGGCTCCAGAAGGCGCCGCTTGACGTCGACGCGCTCCCCGTCCGCGGTGCGACGCACTTCCGCGCATGCGTCCGTGGCGTCCTCCTGCGGCAGCCGTCGACCCCATATCGGCCGATTCCCGTGTCATCTCCCCGTCCCGTCTCCCGCCAGCGCAAGCGCTCGGGTTGGTCGAGGCTCCAGCGGTGGATGAAGCACGCCGCGGCCCGCCAGTCGGCGACCCCGCAAGTCGCGGCAATCGAGCCCGACGAATCCCTCTGCGGCCTGTTCGATCTGTCGACTGGCTCCACGGAGACCGCATCCGAGTGCGATAGCAGCGACCCTTTGACGGAGGTTCTGGCGGTCGAGGGGACACGCAGCCCTCCTGGATTCCATCGCGCTGATGATGGTGCCGATAGGGGCGATCCGTCGCACCCTCACGACGAATACCTCCCCGAACCTCTTACGTCGTTACAGCGGGAGGAGCTTCGCCGCCGGAACATGGACGCGCTCTACACCCCTATTGTTGGAGAAACCCCCGAGGCCCGGGCCTTGGAGGACGCGCGTTTGGCTAATCTAGCCGAGCGCACTTGACTAGAGAATCTACAGGGAGCTCTCGACGAGCGGGCGCGTCAGCGGGCTCCCGAGTCCAGTCGACGCCAGCAGGCTCCCGAGTCCAGTCGACGCCAACAAGCTCCCGAATCTAGTCGGCGTCAGCTCTTCCCACCGCCGCAGGTGTACCGAACTCCGGTTCAGAACCTGGCTGCCGCGGCCCGCATAGCAGAGTCAATCCAGCCCTCTTAGTCAGAGGCTGGCAGAGGATTGCTGCAGATCAGAGCATTGCTCGGAGCGGCGGGAAATCAGAATTCTGCCGTCTCCCAGTCGCGGGACAGGATCCACAGTCGATCCGTTGCAACGGAAACCGTCCAGTCGGCTCACAGCCCGAGATCGCCCCCGAGGCGTGAGGGACGTGGAGAACGGCACGATCAGTATAGGAGAAATGAACAATATGATCACCGACCCGACCGTGATGATAAACGTCGGATGCCGTCCCCTCCCCCGAGGAGTGGATCATATGCACCTCGACATCGAGACGACAGGTGCCCCCACAACATTGGGCAGAGGATTCCAGTCGACCCCAGGGACCCAGGCTTTGACGCGAGATCCATCCTCGTTCAAGGTCTGGTGGACAAGAACAGGGCTCATCGAGAGGGCCACAACAGAGATACGCCCACCGGCAGCAGGACACACGCCTCGGGGCCTGAATGTTTCAGTCGAGCCATCAGGGCTGCGGTGATCCCTCCCAACTTCAGGCTGGCGACTGGAGTCAGCAAGTTCACCGGTGAGTCCAAGCCTGACACGTGGCTCGAGGATTACCGAGTGGCTGTGCAGATTGGCGGCGGCAATGATGAGGTGGCCATGAAGCATTTACCCCTCATGTTGGAAGGCTCAGCTAGGGCGTGGCTGAATCAGTTGGCGCCCAGCAGCATTTACACTTGGGAGGATCTCTCCCGAGTGTTTATCACAACCTTCGAAGCGACATGCAAGCGCCCTGCAGGCCTTACGGAGCTGCGGTCTTGCGTGCAGAAGCCAAATGAAACTCTGAGAGAATACATCCAGAGGTGGATCACACTGCACCACTCGGTCGAGAACGTGCCAGACCATCAAGCAGTTTGCGCTTTCAAGGAAGGCGTCAAGTACAAGGAGTTGAATCTGAAGTTTGGCCGGACCGGAGAGATGTCCCTTAATCGGATGATGGAGATTGCCACCAAGTACGCTAATGGAGAAGACGAGGACCGACTCCGAAGTGGCAAACTCAAGTCAGTCGCCCAAGAAACCGGAGGAAACTCCAGTCGGAAGCAGAAGAGGAAGGCCGAGCTAGCCGCCCGTGGGGAGGCCCTGGCTGTGGCCCAGGGAAATTTCAAGGGAAAGCCCAAGGGCACATGGAAGCCCAAGAAGGTTAAAGATCAGGATGGGAATGATGTTCTGGACCTGCCATGTCACATCCATACCAAGAAAGATGAAGAAGGAAATTTTATTTTCCCAAAGCATACCACTCGACAGTGTCGGCTTCTGATTCAGCAGTTCCAGGGCAAGCAGCCCAAGGATAAGGAAAAAGAGCCAGACAGAGTTGAAGACAAGGAGGATAGTGACGGTGGATACCCCCAAGTCAATTCCTCCTTGATGATTTTTGCTGATGTTGAAAGCAAAAGTCGACTGAAAGTCATTAACCGTGAGGTCAACATGGTTGCCCCGGCGACTCCCAGTTACCTGAAGTGGTCTCAGACTGCCATCACATTCGACCAGTCCGATCACCCGACGCACATTGCCACCCCTGGGAGGCAAGCTTTGGTGGTCGACCCAGTTGTCGAAGGCACTCAACTGACCAAAGTCCTGATGGACGGCGGCAGTGGCCTGAACATACTGTACGCTGAAACCTTGAAAGGAATGGGCATTCCGATGTCCAGACTCAGCACCAGTAACATGAGCTTCCACGGAGTCATTCCTGGGAAGAAAGCCGAGTCACTCGGCCAGATTGCTCTTGATGTGGTTTTCGGTGATTCAAAGAATTACCGCAAGGAAAAGTTAACGTTTGAAGTTGTGGACTTCCAGAGTGCTTATCACGCCATCTTGGGCAGGCCAGCTTACGCACGCTTCATGGCTCGACCATGTTACGTGTATCTTAAATTAAAGATGCCTGGCCCCAAAGGTGTGATCACTGTTACGGGCAACCGGAAGAAAGCAGAAGAATGTTTCCAGAAGGGATCAAAGATCGCCGACGCTCAGATGGCAGTGGTCGAACTGAAAGAATACTAAAAGGCTGCCGACCCGAGTGAATTGCTGCGAGCTAAGAAGCCTGCCTCCGAGTCAGCTTTTCCGTCGGCTGGCGAAACGAAGACAGTCCACATTCACGCGACCGATCCCGACGCTGCTCCGAATCACATCTCGACGACGCTCGACTCCAAATAGGAAGAAGCACTCATCCAGCTCCTCCGTGAGAACTGGGATATCTTCGCATGGAAACCCTCTGACATGCCTGGAGTTCCCAGGGGGCTGGCTGAGCACCGCCTGCGAGTCGACTCAAAGTTCAAGCCCGTGAAGGAACATCTTCGACGGTCCGCCGTCCAGAAAAAACAAGCCATTGGCGAGGAAGTGGCTCGGCTCTTAGCAGCTGAGTTCATCCGAGAGATCTACCACTCCGAGTGGCTCGCCAATGTTGTCATGGTCCCCAAGAAGGACAAGTCACTCCGTATGTGCATTGATTTCAAGCATATCAATCGGGCCTGCCCGAAAGATCATTTTCCTCTCCCTCGCATCGACCATATTATCGACTCAACTGCGGGATGCGAGAGATTGTCTTTTCTAGATGCCTACTCCGGGTACCATCAGATCCGTCTGTATGGGCCCGATGAAATCAAAACAGCTTTCATCACTCCATTCGGATGCTTCTGTTACGTCACCATGCCATTCGGCCTCAAGAACGCCGGAGCCACATTCATGAGAATGATCCAGAAGTGTTTACTCACTCAAATCAGTCGGAATGTGGAGGCGTACATGGACGATATCGTAGTCAAGTCCCGGAAAGGTTCCGACCTGCGGGCTGACCTTGCTGAAACCTTCGCCAACCTCAGGAGGTACGATATCAAGCTCAATCCGTCAAAATGCACTTTCGGAGTTCCAGGTGGCAAGCTACTCGGTTTTCTCGTTTCCGAACGGGGAATCGACGCTAATCCTGAAAAAATTGGCACGATACTCCGGATGAAGCGTCCTGTACGTGTGCATGATGTCCAAAAGCTTACAGGCTGCTTGGCCGCCTTAAGTCGATTCATTTCTCGACTCGGTGAAAAAGCGTTGCCTCTTTACCGACTGATGAAGAAGTCTGACAAGTTCGAGTGGACTCCAGAAGCTGATGCAGCGTTTGCAGAGCTCAAAGCTCTGCTCTCCACCCAGCCGGTGCTAGCTGCCCCAATCAGCAAAGAGCCTCTGCTGCTTTACATTGCAGCCACGGGACAAGTTGTCAGTACAGTACTTACAGTCGAGCGGGAAGAGGAAGGGAAGGCCTTCAAAGTTCAACGCCCTGTATATTATGTGTCTGAAGTTTTGACCCCTTCAAAACAAAGATACCCCCACTACCAGAAGCTTGTATATGGGATTTATATGACCACGAAGAAAGTTGCACATTATTTCTCTGACCACTCCATTACAGTCGTCAGCGACGCCCCGTTATCGAAGATCCTGCATAACAGAGATGCAACTGGTTGAGTGGCCAAGTGGGCGATTGAACTCCTTCCTTTAGATATCAAGTTTGAAGCAAAGAAAGCCATCAAGTCCCAAGCAATCGCGGATTTCATCACCGAGTGGATTGAACAGCAACTTCTGACTCAAGTTCACTCGAAACACTGGACTATGTTCTTCGATGGATCCAAGATGCTGAATGGTTCGGGCGTGGGGGTAGTTTTGGTCTCCCCCCGAGGAGATAAGCTCAGATACGTTCTCCAGATTCACTTCGATTCCTCCAATAACGAAGCAGAGTATGAAGCACTTTTGTATGGGTTGCGCATGGCCATTTCACTCGGCGTCCGTCGCCTCATGGTCTATGGCGACTCAGATCTGGTGGTTAATCAAGTGATGAAGGAGTGGGACGTCAGGAGTCCGGCAATGACTGGATACTGCAATGCAGTGCGGAAGCTAGAGAAGAAGTTCAAGGGGTTGGAACTCCACCACATCCCCCGAGTGAAAAACCAGGCAGCTGACGACTTGGCAAAGATAGGCTCCAAGAGAGAAGCCATTCCAAGCAACGTGTTCTTGGAACACATTCACTCATCGTCAGTCCAAGAGGATCCTTTCACAGAAGAAGCCCCGCAGCCGAAAAGTGCCACAGATCCGACTGAAGTTGAAGTGCCCGCAGTAGTCGACCTAATCATGGAAGTCTTGGCAATCACCCCTAACTGGACAATACCGTACATTGCATATATCCTAAGGAAAGAACTTCCAGAGGATGAAGAGGAGGCTCGACAGATCGTCCGCCGATCTAAGGCCTTCACAGTCATAAGGGGACAGCTGTACAGAGAGAGTGCGACCGGAGTCGGCCAGAAATGCATAACGCCAGAAGAAGGTCAAATAATCCTTAACGATATCCACTCAGGAACCTGCGGTCACCATGCGTCCTCTCAGACTATTGTGGCTAAAGCATACCGAGCTGGATTTTACTGGCCAAGGGCAAATGAGATGGTGAAAGAGATAGTCGACAAGTGCGAGGGGTGCCAGTTCTACTCCAACATGTCACACAAGCCCGCGTCAGCCCTGAAAACCATTCCGCTCGTCTGGCCCTTTGCCGTCTGGGGATTGGACATGGTTGGCCCCCTAAGAACGGGCAGGAGTGGATTCACTCATGTACTTGTGGCAGTCGACAAATTTACCAAATGGATCGAAGCTAAGCCCATAAAGAGCCTCGATGCTGGCACCGCTATCAGTTTCATCAGAGGGTTAACATTCAGATATGGAGTCCCGCACAACATCATCACTGATAACGGGTCAAACTTTGATTCGGATGAGTTCAGAACATTTTGCGCTTCTCAAGGCACACGGGTCGACTACGCCTCAGTCGCTCATCCCCAGTTGAATGGACAGGCTGAGAGAGCAAATGGTCTGATTCTCAAAGGGCTAAAACCTCGGCTGATGCGCGATCTCAAGCACGCGGTAGGCGCTTGGGTCAACGAGCTTCCGTCAGTTCTGTGGGGATTAAGGACCACCCCTAATCGGTCGACTGGAAGGACCCCATTCTTTCTGGTTTATGGAGCCGAAGCTGTCCTGCCAAGCGATCTTCTTCATAACGCACCCCGAGTCGAACTTTACACCGAAGATGAAGCGGAGCAGGCCCGGCAAGACGCAGTCGACCTCTTGGAGGAAGAGAGGGAGATGGCGATGATCAGATCGACCATTTATCAGCAGGACTTATGTCGATTCCACGCCCGGAATGTGAAGAGTCGAGCCTTTCAAGAAGGAGATCTGGTCCTCCGAGTGGATCAACAGAAACCTCACAAGCTCGCTCCCACTTGGGAAGGCCCCTTCATCGTCACCAGAGTCCTCCACAACGGAGCATATCACCTTTACAATGTTGATCGACAGATCGACGAACCTCGAGCTTCGAACGCGGAGCTTCTCCGCCCCTTTTACACTTGAGTCCACCCTCAAACCAGATGTAATAAGAAAAACTCCTGAAGTTCATTTTTATCAGAAATAAGAGTGTTCCAATAATTGCTGTCACTTTTGTTTGTATCCGAAATCCCCCAGTGGGTGACTTAGCTGCGAATCCGATTCGCCTAAGTTTGAAAAATCCTACCAAGTGGAGAGCAAACCTCCCACTCGGGGGCTTAGCTGCGAATCCGATTCGCCTAAGTTTGAAAAACCCTACCGAGTGGAGAGCAAACCTCCCACTCGGGGGCTTAGCTGCGAATCCGATTCGCCTAAGTTTGAAAAATCCTACCGAGTGAAGAGCAAACCTCCCACTCGGGGGCTTAGCTGCAGTTCAGCACTCGCCTAAGTTCTCCACGAAGAGACTTAGCTGCAGTCAGACACTCGCCTAAGTTTGAAAAATCCTACCGAGTGGAGAGCAAACCTCCCACTCGGGGGCTTAGCTGCAGTTCAGCACTCGCCTAAGTTCTCCACGAAGAGACTTAGCTGCAGTCAGACACTCGCCTAAGTTTGAAAAATCCTACCGAGTGGAGAGCAAACCTCCCACTCGGGGGCTTAGCTGTAGTTCGGCACTCGCCTAAGTTCTCCACGAAGAGACTTAGCTGCAGTCAGACACTCGCCTAAGTTTGAAAAATCCTACCGAGTGGAGAGCAAACCTCCCACTCGGGGGCTTAGCTGCACTTCGGCACTCGCCTAAGTTCTCCACGAAGAGACTTAGCTGCGGTCAGACACTGGCCTAAGTTTGAAAAATCCTACCGAGTGGAGAGCAAACCTCCCACTCGGGGGCTTAGCTGCGGTTCAGCACTCGCCTAAGTTCTCCACGAAGAGACTTAGCTGCAGTCAGACACTCGCCTAAGTTTGAAAAATCCTACCGAGTGGAGAGCAAACCTCCCACTCGGGGGCTTAGCTGCAGTTCGGCACTCGCCTAAGTTCTCCACGAAGAGACTTAGCTGCGGTCAGACACTCGCCTAAGTTTGAAAAATCCTACCGAGTGGAGAGCAAACCTCCCACTCGGGGGCTTAGCTGCAGTTCGGCACTCGCCTAAGTTCTCCATGAAGAGACTTAGCTGCGGTCAGACACTCGCCTAAGTTTGAAAAATCCTACCGAGTGGAGAGCAAACCTCCCACTCGGGGGTTTAGCTGCAGTTCGGCACTCGCCTAAGTTCTCCATGAAGAGACTTAGCTGTGGTCAGACACTCGCCTAAGTTTGAAAAATCCTACCGAATGGAGAGCAAACCTCCCACTCGGGGGCTTAGGTACAGTTCAGTGCTCGCTTAAGTATGAAACCCACCTTCTCCTGGGGAGCTCCGCCACAAATACAATGTGAGCTTCGTCCCACTCTACAGTAACAGGGCGTGGGTCGACTGCCACCTTCTCCTGGAGAGCTCCGCCACAAATACAATGTGAGCTTCGTCCCACTCTACAGTAACAGGGCGTGGGTCGACTGCCACCTTTTCCTAGAGAGCTCCGCCACAAATACAATGTGAGCTTCATCCTACTCTACAGTAACAGGGCGTGGGTCGACTGCCACCTTTTCCTGGAGAGCTCTGCCACAAATACAATGTGCGCTCCACCCCACTCTACAGCAACAGGGTGTGGGTCGGTCGTCACCTTTTCCTTTGGACGGAGATCAAGTTCCACTCGACGAATCATCCACGAAGACATTCAGCAAGAAATTAAGTTCGGATAAAGCTTAAAAGGCCCTGGGCCCCGAATCAAAGTACTCGAGCCCTCAGCTTGGCAGAGTTTAAACGATTACAAGTCCACTCGGCATTCCGAGGCAAATTTAAGGAAAGGCATAAAAGTTTTCTCATTCCTCAAGAGGAGGACTGGCAGGAGCGACGAACTCATCCAGGTCAATTCTGTCCACAATACGAGTGGCAGCAGCAATGAAGGTCTCCATGAAGTCTTGGAAGCTGTGCCTCTTGGTATTGGCGACTTGGATGGCGGCCAACTTTTCTTCTCGCGCCTCCTTGCAGTGGACGTAGACTAAAGATAGAGCCACATCAGCGCCGCACCGGGCAGAAGACTTCTTCCACTCCTGCACTCGATCGGGGATTTTGTCAAGTCGAGCCATAAGAGACTCGAGATCGTTCTGAGCGTGGACTCTGGCCAAAGTGTCGAGTCGATCCGCGACATGGCAACCTTCAGTTGAGCCAAGTAATCCACGGCGCCGTTGATTCGAGATTCCAGTTGGAGCAGGTTCATGGCAGTATCATCTTTCACCGGAGAATTGATTGGGTCCAGACCCGTTTCGATCTGCCCAGTCTCCTCTTCGAAGTTCTGACAGAATTCTGCATACAAGACCTAAAGATAAGCCAACGATCGCAAAATTGAGTCGACACAAAAGTAAAAAACAGTCGAAACTGGATGTGCACCTTCAAGTTTGATGTACAGCCTCTTGGCGAGGCTCCTCAAGTAGCTCTCCAGGTCGTCCCTCCTACGAGCGATGCCTTCCATCTCCTCGCCCAAGAGGAGGTTCTTCTTCTTCCAATTTGCAGTCAGCCTGTTGGCTTCAGTCAGAGCGGTCTGCAACCTGGTGTTCTCTTTTTCTAACTGGTCGACCGAAGCCAGCTTCTGTTCGGCCAGAGCTGTCTTGTCATCAGCCTCCTTGCGGGCAGCAGCCAGGTCCTGGTCCTTCCTCGCCAAAGCTTTTTCCAATTCTCCTACAAAGAAATGGTGATCGAATCAGAAACAGAAGAGGAATGCTCAAGCCTAAAAACAAAATCAGTCGACAAAGTCGCTTTACCTGCGGCGCCCTCCCTGACCTTCTGCAGCTCCGTCCTGGCCAGCTCTAGATCAAGGTCCAGTTGAATCTTCTGTTTCTCCAATTCAGCATAGCGAGCGGCAAGTTCGCAGGATTTCTGCAAAAAGAAAAACTAGTCGACAGACGTTCGAGATAAGTTGCTTCCGAGTAACTAAGGAACAATGGTGACGTTTCTAAGACCACAGCCGAATCAAAAACATTCGACAGTAGTCTCGGGGACTACACCCAGTGGGTGCACTCAGCGTGCCCCCACTGGTTCGACCAAAAAAAAATCGACTGCCCGCAGTCGACAGGACATGGTCCCACTCGACCTGGCCAGACCAAACCGAGTGAAGAAATACAGATTCAGAAACACAATATAAAGACTACAGTCGACTACCAGCAGTCCACCGTAGTCTCGGGGACTACACCCAGTGGGTGCACTCAGCGTGCCCCCACTAGTCCAAGAAAGAGAAAACACACCCAGTGGGTGTACAGATACAGATACAAAGATCTTCAAAAAAAGAAAGAGGGAGAAAGACTCTTCAAACAATCAAGTATCAAGTCGACTGACCTGGACGTTGCTCTGAAGCGCCGAACTTGCGTCGTAAGCTGCCTGGCTGGCCTCCCGAGCCTTCTTCACCTGTTCCATCATGACCCCCGCCCGGTGTATGGCCTCCTTCGCAGTGGCCACTTTGTCTTCAGGGACAGAGTACGCGACAAAGAGCGAAGTCGGATTGGCAGTCGACGCCGAGGGCTGCGCACTCGACAAGGGATTGGCAAAGGTCATAGAAGCCCGAGGGGCATCGCCGCCATCCCGAGCCACGGCCTCAGGCGCCGGAGCAGGCTGGGGAGTCCTGTCAGTCGACGGCCTCTTGGTCCTCCCTATCCTCAGCGACTCGTTGTCGTCGTCATCCGGGAGGTCGATAACATGAGGAGGGGCTGCAGGAAGAACTTTCAATCGACCAGAATTGCAAGAAATGATCAAGTCAACTCAAAAAATAGAACATCAATAATCGTACCAGGGTTGGAGGTAGCAGCGTCCCCCATCTCTTGATCGTCGTCTTTGGCAGAGACCTCGGAGGTAGCAGCACTGCAAATTTCGAAGAATCAGCCAGTTAAGCATAATGAGTCGACCGAGGATCCGTCCTCCAATCGACAAAGGAAGACAAGATTTGTTACCCAGAAATAACAGGGACAGTTATCTTCATCTTGGGCAGAGTCTTGGGCGGCTTGGATAGCGTCGTGCGTGGTTTCTTGGGGACCTTCCCAGTCGGTGTTGGAGAAGAAGTCCGAGGGCGTTTCGACGATGGCCCGACGGAGGCAGTCGCCTGACCACGTCCCTGCGCCGGGTCGTGTGCAAGCTTGGATCGCCTTTCCGGGCGGGGAGGTTCGGTCTCCTCCTCCTCCTCTTCGCCGGAGAAGACGTCATCGCCTCCCTCTCCTTCGCCGTCTGACTCCCACTCGCCCTGGTCGTCCCCGCTCTCACCTCTGCTCCCTTCTCCTTCCTTAGTCGACCCCTGTGCCCCATTGGGGGTCGAATACATCTCAGTGGTCGCCTGAAAGATAGCAGACAAAACGGAAAGTCAGTCGACCCGCCCGAAAGAAGACCAATGCAGAAAACGAAAATTTCAGTCGGAAACATAAAAACGCACCTGGTCGACCTCATACGAGCTGTCGAGTGGAATGACCCTCCTAGCTCCTCGGGGGTTATCCTTGTTCCCCGTGATGCTTGACAGCCACCCCTCCAACATCTCGTCGGTGACCTCCTCCGGGTGGATCCGAGTGGTGTCCTCGAGGCCAGAGTACAGCCACATCGGGTGGTCCTGAGCCTGGAGTGGTTGGATTCGCCTCTTGAGGAAGACTTCCAGGAGGTCCATCCCCGTCACGCCCTCACGGACAAGTTCAACCACTCGACCCGCCAGTATCTTGACCTGGGCCTTTTCTTCGGGCGTCACCTTCAGAGAAGCAGGCTTTTCGGCTCGGTCGAGGGTGAAGGGTGGGAGTCTAGTCGACTGCCCTGGAGTCACCTGATCCTGGCAGTAGAACCAAGTCGCCTGCCAGCCTCGAACTGACTCCGGGAAGGTAATGGAGGGAAAACAGCTTTTCCCCCTCGTCTGGATCGCCAAGCCCCCACACAGCTGGATCACCTGTGTCCTCTCGTCACTCGACTTGGCCTTCTTAACCGACTGAGAGCGACAGGTGAAGATGTGCTTGAAAAGCCCCCAGTGTGGGCGGCACCCCAGGAACGCCTCACACATAGAAATAAAGGCGGCGAGATAGACTATGGAGTTCAGAGTAAAGTGATGGAGCTGCGCTCCGAAGAAGTTCAAGAAGTTGCGGAAGAAAGAGTGGGGCGGCAGAGAAAACCCTCGGTCAATATGAGTAGCCAGGAGCACGCACTCACCGTCGCGTGGTTGGGGCTCGATTTCTCCCCCCGGAAGACGTGCAGCCTTGTGGGGAATGGCTCCTCCCTCGACCAGGTCGTCGAGGTCCTCCTGACGGAGCACCGAGGGCATCCAGTCGCCCTGGATCCACCCTTTGGGCAGGGCCGTCCGGGAGGAAGATCCGCCGCGCGCAGACTTCTTCCCCTTCCCCGCCGCCGCCTTCTTCGCGCGCTCCAGAGCGGTCGTCTTGCCCTTCACCATCGTCGTCGGCGAGGTCTCGAGCTGGTTTGTGGTGGCTGGGCGAGAGCGAAGGAAGCGGGGGAGACGACGGAGAAACAGAGAAAGAAGGGGAAGAGATGAGCACGCGCACGGTTGGAGGGCTCCGAGCCAGCTACTTATAAGGGGCCACTTTCGAGTGGCCGACAAGTGGGCCCGAGCTATCCAGTCAAATCCCGTGGCAGGCGCGCGCGCAGTACGTGGCGAAAAAGGCGGCGCAGGGATCGAGGAGCCTTCGCACTGTCGCTCCCGATTACTGCGGCCGTCCCCGTTCCGCGCGCTTCCCAAAAAATCCAAATCCCGCGATCTCCGCTGGCTGCAGAACAACTTGACGAAACGGAAAACCCGCGCACACCGGCGCTCGATGCCTCACAAGTAAAGAAATCCATTCGACGAAAGGCCTGGAACGGATCAAGGCGACTGAAAGAGGTTAATGACGTCATTCGTGACAGTCGACCCAGAACGAAGCACCCATAATAACCCGAAAGATCGGCCGGAAAGGTCCCTAACCCCTTTTCTCACTCTAGCCTCAATCCGTTCGGGGGCTAATGATGAAGTCATGTACCTACGGTAGGGACACGGACCCGTCCTAAAGAGCCCTACCATAGGACATCCCTAGAAGAAGTCACCTTTCAATCAACTTGAAAGTATCCCACTCGACGGGTTGAAGACACTCGACCAAGAAGCTGTCACTCGACCAAGAAGCTGTCACTCGACCAAGAAGCCAACCACTCGACTGCCAGAAGACCTCAAGTCACTCCTCACGCAAACGGTCGGCTATTAAGTAGTCTTTATGATTATTATGACACTTTATTAGGGACGTTATCAGTAACGCCCACCTTAAATGTACCTTAAACCCTGCATTACTGAGGGCAGGAGAGGGCTGGCGAACTCTATATAAGCCATCCCCCTCCTCAGTATCAGGGGTTCGCACCCCTGTCATTTTACACACGCATAATCCAGTCGACCGCCTCCGGGCACCGAGACGTAGGGCTGTTACTTCCTCCGAGAAGGGCCTGAACTCGTAAACCTTGCGTGCTTACAACTTCCCAATAGCTAAGGCCTAGCCTCTTCATACATACCCCCTACCTCACTGTCAGACTTAGAACCACGACACCAGTATCAAATACCCAGGTGCTACTGCGAGCTCTAGTAAGGTACACATCAATAACTTGTATATCACATATACCTTTGTTCACCTTGCCATCCTTCTTATCCGCCAAATACTTGGGGCAGTTCTGCTTCCAGTGACCAGTCTACTTGCAGTAGAAGCACTCAGTTTCAGGCTTAGGTCCAGACTTGGGTTTCTTCTCTTGAGCAGCAACTTGCTTGATGTTCTTCTTGAAGTTCCCCTTCTTCTTCCCTTTGCCCTTTTTCTTGAAACTAGTGGTCTTGCTGACCATCAACACTTGATGCTCCTTTTTGGTTTCTACCTCCGCAGCTTTTAGCATTGCGAAGAGCTCGGGAATAGTCTTGTTCATCCCTTGCATATTATAGTTCATCACGAAGCTCTTGTAGCTTGGTGGCAGTGATTGGAGAATTCTGTCAATGACGCAATCATCTGGAAGATTAACTCCCATCTGAATCAAGTGATTATTATACCCAGACATTTTGAGTATATGCTCACTGACAGAACTGTTCTCCTCCATCTTGCAGCTATAGAACTTATTGGAGACTTCATATCTCTCAATCCGGGCATTTGCTTGAAATATTAACTTCAACTCCTGGAACATCTCATATGCTCCATGACGTTCAAAATGTCGTTGAAGTCCCGATTCTAAGCCGTAAAGCATGGCACACTGAACTATCGAGTAGTCATCAGCTTTGCTCTGCCAAATGTTCATAACATCTGGTGTTGCTCCAGCAGCAGGCCTGGCACCCGGCGGTGCTTCTAGGACATAATTCTTCTATGCAGCAATGAGGATAATCCTCAAGTTACGGACCCAGTCCGTGTAATTGCTACCATCATCTTTCAACTTTGCTTTCTCAAGGAATGCATTAAAATTCAACGGAACAACAGCACGAGCCATCTATCAACATAAACAAGCAAGATACTATCAGGTACAAAGTTCATGATAAGTTTAAGTTCAATTAATCAAATTACTTAAGAACTCCCACTTAGATAGACATCCCTCTAATCCTCTAAGTGATCACGTGATCCAAATCAACTAAACCATAACCGATCATCACATGAGATGGAGTAGTTTTGAATAGTGAACATCGCTATGTTGATCATATCTATTATATGATTCACGCTCGACCTTTCGGTCTCCGTGTTCCGAGGCCATATCTGCATATGCTAGGCTCGTCAAGTTTAACCTAAGTATTCTGCGTGTGCAAAAACTGGCTTGCACCCGTTGTAGATGGACGTAGAGCTTATCACACCCGATCATCACGTGGTGTCTGGGCACGACGAACTTTGGCAATGGAGCATACTCAGGGAGAACACTTCTTGATAATTTAGTGAGAGATAATCTTATAATGCTACCGTCAATCAAAGCAAGATAAGATGCATAAAAAGATAAACATCACATGCAATCAATATAAGTGATATGATATGGCCATCATCATCTTGTGCTTGTGATCTCCATCTCTGAAGCACCGTCATGATCACCATCGTCACCGACGCGACACCTTGATCTCCATCGTAGCATCGTTGTCATCTCGCCAATCTTATGCTTCCACGACTATCGCTACCGCTTAGTGATAAAGTAAAGCATTACATCGCGATTGCATTGCATACAATAAAGCGACAACCATATGGCTCCTGCCAGTTGCCGATAACTCGGTTACAAAACATGATCATCTCATACAATAAAATTTAGCATCATGTCTTGGCCATATCACATCACAACATGCCCTGCAAAAACAAGTTAGACGTCCTCTACTTTGTTATTGCAAGTTTTACGTGGCTGCTACGGGCTTAAGTAAGAACCAATCTCACCTACGCATCAAAACCACAACGATAGTTTGTCAAATAGACTCCGTTTTAACCTTCGCAAGGACCGGGCGTAGCCACACTCGGTTCAACTAAAGTTGGAGAAACTGACACCCGCCAGCCACCTGTGTGCAAAGCATGGCGGTAGAACCAGTCTCGCGTAAGCGTACGCGTAATGTCGGTCCGGGCCGCTTCATCCAACAATACCACCGAACCAAAGTATGACATGCTAGTAGGCAGTATGACTTATATCGCCCACAACTCACTTGTGTTCTACTCGTGCATATAACATCAAAGCATAAAACCTAGGCTCGGATGCCACTGTTGGGGAACGTAGTAATTTCAAAATTTTCCTACACACACGCAAGATCATGGTGGCGCATAGCAACGAGGGGGAGAGCATGATCTGCGTACCCTTGTAGATCGCAACGGAAGCATTGACACAACGTAGAGGAAGTAGTCATATGTCTTCTTCCCGATCCGACCGATCCAAGCACCGTTACTCCGGCACCTCCGAGTTCTTAGCACACGTACAGCTCGATGACGATCCCCGGGCTCCGATCCAGCAAAGCTTCGGGGAGGAGTTCCGTCAGCACGACGGCGTGGTGACGATCTTGATGGTCTACCGACGTAGGGCTTCGCCTAAGGACTACAACGATATGATCAAGGTGGAATATGGTGGCAGGGGGCACCGCACACGGCTAAGGAACGATCTCAAAGATCAACTTGTGTGTTCTAGGGTGCCCCCTGCCCCCGTATATAAAGGAGCAAGGGGGAGGCCGGCCGGCCCTATGGGGCGCGCCAAGGGGAGGGGGAGTCCTCCTCCTAGTGGGAGTAGGACTCCCCTTTCCTAATCCAATTAGGAAACCCTAAGGGGGAAGGAAAGAGGGGGAGAGGGAGAGGGAAAGAGGGGCCGCGCCCCCTTCCCTAGTCCAATTCGGACTCCCCATGTGGGGGGGGGGGCACCTCCTAGGCCGCAGCCCTCTCTCTCCCCTAAGGCCCAATAAGGCCCATTACTTCCCCGGAGGGTTCCGGTAACCCTTTCGGTACTCCGGTTTTCTCCGAAATCACCCGGAACACTTCCGGTGTCCGAATATAGCCGTCCAATATATCAATCTTTATGTCTCGACCATTTCGAGACTCCTCGTCATGTCCATGATCACATCCGGGACTCCGAACTAACTTTGGTACATCAAAATGCATAAACTCATAATAACTATCATCTTAACGTTTAAGCGTGCGGACCCTACGGTTCGAGAACAATGTAGACATGACCGAGACACGTCTCCGGTCAATAACCAATAGCGGGACCTGGATGCCCATATTGGCTCCTACATATTCTACGAAGATCTTTATCGGTCAGACCGCATAACAACATACGTTGTTCCCTTTGTCACCGGTATGTTACTTGCCCGAGATTCGATCGTCGGTATCCAATACCTAGTTCAATCTCATTACCGGCAAGTCTCTTTACTCGTTCTGTAATACATCATCCCGCAACTAACTCATTAGTTGCAATGCTTGCAAGGCTTATGTGATGTGCATTACCGAGAGGGCCCAGAGATACCTCTCCGACAATCGGAGTGACAAATCCTAATCTTGAAATACGCCAACCCAACATCTACCTTTGGAGACACCTGTAGAGCTCCTTTATAATCACCCAATTATGTTGTGACATTTGGTAGCACACAAAGTGTTCCTCTGGTAAACGGGAGTTGCATAATCTCATAGTTATAGGAACATGTATAAGTCATGAAGAAAGCAATAGCAACATACTAAACGATCGGGTGCTAAGCTAATGGAATGGGTGATGTCAATCAGATCATTCAACTAATGATGTGACCTCGTTAATAAAATAACAACACTTTGTTTATGGTTAGGAAACATAACCATCTTTGATTAACAAGCTAGTCAAGTAGAGGCATACTAGTGACACTAAGTTTGTATATGTATTCACACATGTATTATGTTTCCGGTTAATACAATTCTAGCATGAATAATAAACATTTATCATGATATAAGGAAATAAATAATAACTTTATTATTGCCTCTAGGGCATATTTCCTTCAGCACCACCTCCTGGCTGCTGCCTCTCCTTCCCACTAAGGTCCATTAAGGCCCAATACTACTTCCCCGTATTCCCGTAACTCCCCGGTACGTCGAAAAATACCCGAATCACTCGGAACCTTTCCGATGTCCGAATATAGTCGTCCAATATATAGATCTTTACATCTCGACCATTTCGAGACTCCTTGTCATGTCCCCGATCTCATCCGGGACTCTGAACTACCTTCGGTACATCAAATCACATAACTCATAATACAAATCCTCACCGAAACTTTACGCGTGCGGACCCTACGGGTTCGAGAACTATGTAGACATGACCGAGACATGTCTCCGGTCAATAACCAATAGCGGAACCTGGATGCTCATATTGGTTCCTACATATTCTACGAAGATCTTTATCGGTCAAACCGCATAACAACATACGTTGTTCCCTTTGTCATCGGTATGTTACTTGCCCGAGATTCGATCATCGGTATCTCAATACCTAATTCAATCTCGTTATCGGCAAGTCTCTTTACTCGTTCCGTAATACATCATCCCGCAACTAACTCAGTAATTGCAATGCTTGCAAGGCTTATAGTGATGTGCATTACCGAGTGGGCCTAGAGATACCTCTCCGACAATCGGAGTGACAAATCCTAATCTCGAAATACGCCAACCCAACAAGTACCTTCGGAGACACCTGTAGTGCACCTTTATAATCACCCAGTTACGTTGTGATGTTTGCTGGCACACAAAGTGTTCCTCCGGTAAACGGGAGTTGCATAATCTCATAGTCATAGGAACATATATAAGTCATGAAGAAAGCAATTGCAACAAACTAAACGATCAAGTGCTAAGCTAACGGAATGGGTCAAGTCAATCACATCATTCTCCTAATGATGTGATGCCGTTAATCAAATGACAACTCATGTGTATGGTTAGGAAACATAACCATCTTTGATCAACGAGCTAGTCAAGTAGAGGCATACTAGTGACACTCTGTTTGTCTATGTATTCACACATGTATTATGTTTCCGGTTAATACAATTCTAGCATGAATAATAAACATTTATCATGATATAAGGAAATAAATAATAACTTTATTATTGCCTCTAGGGCATATTTCCTTCAAGACCACCTACAAGGAGTTCGACGAGGCGGCGGACGAGGTGTGGGGAAAGACCGACGAAGAGGCGGAGGATATCTCCGGCTCCGTCAACCCCGTGCCCCTGCACCCCGACCACAAAGCAGACACGTCCGCGGGCACCGCCGTCCACGGGGAAGAGTATACCATGGTAGGTCTCCGCTGCTGGGTCCCAAGAAGGCCAACGCTCCTCCCCTCCCATTGAAGCCAAGGTTGGTGGGCTCAACATTGTCGGCCAATTAGCCGCTTGGTGGCAATGTAGAGGCAGACAACTTCACTTCCCGTGGCTCCGAAGGTGGAAGCTGCGGAGGTGTAGCTTGAGAGCGCTGGGGCAGAACTCAAGGCGAAGCTTCAGTTCTCAGGGATCATGGCCGGACACGGGGAACGGGCGCCGACGATCATAGATTACATAAATTAATTATACCTCCAGAGCTGGACGAGCACCGCTTTTCGTTGATGTGTGTCCAAAATATAATGAAATCCTACATGTTTATATGAAATCCGACCGTGTTTGAACCAGTTTTGCCTGGTTAGTTCGAATTGTTGTCCTAATGTATGCGGGAAGCGTTGGATGGCCACCCCCGCATCCGTGTCCGTGGACTGATCCATCCTACCTGCGGGTGTATGCGGAAGGAAATTTACGGGTTGTCGTTGGAGATGCCCTAAGACTCACACTTTTACTACACCCTATGAGGGTCATATGATGACATCATAACAAGTTTCATCCTTTCTTGAGATCGTTTGTATATTATTTTGAACCAAATAGTGTTTTTTGATTTCAATGGTCAGAAAATCAATTAATATTCTAAAAATAGTTAATCAAACCCGAATAGTCCCCAATTTGATAAAGAGACTTTTAACAATGCATATTAAACAAAGAAAAAGTTTAAACATGAAATGATGTAAATACATTGAGTTCTCTGTGGCAACTCTGATACTTCGTTTGAGAGTGGAAAATTTGAAAACTTAAATTTGGACATGTTTTGCAAAAAGTCTAGGGAAAATGTAAAACGGCTATAACTTTTGCATACGATGTCGGAAAAAATGTATAATATATCAAAAAATTCAGCACGAAAATCCGCATCCGATTTTGACGGCCTACGGCCTGTTTGCAATTTTTTAGAATCCTCAAATTCCAAAAGGAAAAAAACATATGCTCAAATTTCAGTTTTTTAAATTTTGGTTAAATCTGGTCAAACTACTTATTCAAGAAGTATTAATGTTGCTACATAATTATTCAAGAATATTAGTGTTCCTAAATAATTATTCCAATGTTTTGAATTTTGGTCAAATCTGGTCAAACTGTGGTCAAACTTATTCAAGAAATATTATTGTTACTAAATAATTACTGTTTTTTAGAATAATAGTTTCAAACTCAAACGGTGAAACGTGTGACCTAATGCTCAAGCTAAACTGCTGAGGGTTAATAGGATTGACAGCTTACATTTGTCAGGAAAACAACAAGTGCAGACTTGGAAAGTGGGGAGAATAGAACTCCGAAGTTAAGCGTGCTCAGGCTGGGGGAGTGAGAGGATGGGTGACCGGCCGGAAAGTTAGACGATTTGGAATGAGTGATCCACACTTGAGCAGTTTAGAGGGGTGATTAGAGACTAAATCATCAAATACTTCAGAAAATTGAAAACCGAAAAAATCCAAAATTTTCAAAAAAATTCAAAAAAATACCTTTAGTACCGGTTGGTAACACCAACCGGTACTAAAGGTCCCCCATACCACGATGCGAGCTCACGCCACGTGGTGGGCCTTTAGTGGCGGTTCGTGCTGAACCGGTACTAAAGGGGGGGCTTTAGTCTCCACCCTTTAGTGCCGGTTGTAGAACCGGCACTAAAGGCCCTGACGAACTGGTTTTAAAGCTCCGTTCCTAAGCACCGCTATGATATTATCGAGGTGGATTATGGTGGAGGGGGGCACCGCACACGGCTAAGAGACCAAGAGATCAATTGTTGTGTCTATGGGGTGCCCCTGCCCCCGTATATAAAGGAGCAAGGGGGCAGAGGCGGCCGGCCAGGAGGAGGCGTGCCAGGGAGGAGTCCTACTCCCACCGGGAGTAGGACTCCCTCCTTTCCTAGTTGGAGTAGGAGAAGGGGAAGGAGGAGGGAGATAGGAAGGAAAGGGGGGCGCCGCCTCCCCCTCCTTGTCCAATTCGGAATAGAGGGGGAGGGGTGCGCGGCCTGCCCTGGCCGCCCCTCCTCTTCTACACTAAGCCCCCCGGGGGGGGGGGTTCCGGTAACCCCCGGTACTCCGGTAAAATCCCGATTTCACCCGGAACACTTCCGATATCCAAATATAGGCTTCCAATATATCAATCTTTTATGTCTCGACCATTTCGAGACTCCTCGTCATGTCCGTGATCACATCCGGTACTCCGAAAACTCGTAATATAACCGTCATCGAACTTTAAGCATGCGGACCCTACGGGTTCGAGAACTATGTAGACATGACCGAGACATGTCTCCGGTCAATAACCAATAGAGGAACCTGGATGCTCATATTGGCTCCCACATATTTTACGCAGATCTTTATCGGTCAAACCGCATAACAACATACGTTGTTCCCTTTGTCATCGGCATGTTACTTGCCCGAGATTCGATCGTCGGTATCTCAATACCTAGTTCAATCTCGTTATCGGCAAGTCTCTTTACTCGTTCCGTAATACATCATCCCATAACTAACTCATTAGTTTCATTTCTTGCAAGGCTTATAGTGATGTGCATTACCGAGTGGGCCCAGAGATACCTCTCCGACATCGGAGTGACAAATCCTAATCTCGAAATACGCCAACCCAACAAGTACCTTCGGAGACACCTGTAGAGCACCTTTATAGTCACCCAGTTATGTTGTGACGTTTGGTAGCACACAAAGTGTTCCTCTGGTAAACGGGAGTTGCATAATCTCATAGTCATAGGAACATGTATAAGTCATGAAGAAAGCAATAGCAGAATACTAAACGATCGAGTGCTAAGCTAACGGAATGGGTCAAGTCAATCACATCATTCTCCTAATGATGTGATCCCGTTAATCAAATGACAACTCTTTGTCCATGGCTAGGAAACATAACCATCTTTGATTAACGAGCTAGTCAAGTAGAGGCATATTAGTGACACTCTGTTTGTCCATGTATTCACACATGTATCATGTTTCCAGTTAATACAATTCTAGCATGAATAATAAAAATTTATCATGATATAAGGAAATAAATAATAACTTTATTATTGCGTCTAGGGCATATTTCCTTCAGTCTCCCACTTGCACTAGAGTCAATAATCTAGATTACACAGTAATGATTCTAACACCCATGGAGTCTTGGTGCTGATCATGTTTTGCTCGTGGAAGAGGCTTAGTCAACGGGTCTGCAACATTCAGATCCGTATGTATCTTGCAAATCTCTATGTCTCCCACCTGGACTTGATCCCGGATGGAGTTGAAGTGTCTCTTGATGTGCTTGGTTCTCTTGTGAAATCTGGATTCCTTTGCCAAGGCAATTGCACCAGTATTGTCACAAAAGATTTTCATTGGACCTGATGCACTAGGTATGACACCTAGATCGGATATGAACTCCTTCATTTGCTGCTTCCGAAGCAGCAATGTGCTCTGCTTCACACGTAGATCCCGCCACGACACATTGTTTAGAACTGCACCAACTGACAGCTCCACCATTCAATATAAATACGTATCCGGTTTGCGATAATGCGACTTAGAATCATCCGGATCAGTGTCAAAGCTTGCATCGACGTAACCATTTACGATGAGCTCTTTGTCACCTCCATAAATGAGAAATATATCCTTAGTCCTTTTCAGGTTTTCAGGATGTTCTTGACCGCTGTCTAGTGATCCACTCCTGGATTACTTTGGTACCTCCCCGCTAAACTAATAGCAAGGCACACATCAGGTCTGGTACACAGCATTGCATACATGATAGAGCCTATGGCTGAAGCATAGGGGACATCTTTCATTTTCTCTCTATCTTCTGCAGTGGTCGGGCATTGAGTCTTACTCAACTTCACACCTTGTAACACAGGCAAGAACCCTTTCTTTGCTTGATCCATTTTGAACTTCTTCAAAACTTTGTCAAGGTATGTGCTTTGTGAAAGTCCAATTAAGCGTCTTGATCTATCTCTATAGATCTTGATGCCCAATATATAAGGAGCTTCATCGAGGTCCTTCATAGAAAAACTCTTATTCAAGTATCCCTTTATGCTATCCAGAAATTCTATATCATTTCCAATTAGCAACATTGTTGGAAATATGCCCTAGAGGCAATAATAAATTGATTATTATTATATTTCCTTGTTCATGATAATCGTTTATTATCCATGTTAGAATTGTGTTGATAGGAAACTCAGATACATGTGTGGATACATAGACAACACCATGTCCCTAGTAAGCCTCTAGTTGACTAGCTCGTTGATCAATAGATGGTCACGGTTTCCTGACCATGGACATTGGATGTCGTTGATAACGGGATCACATCATTAGGAGAATGATGTGATGGACAAGACCCAACCCTAAGCCCAGCACAAGATCATGAGATTGTGCAACTCCCGAATACCGTAGGAGTGCTTTGGGTGTGCCAAACGTCACAACGTAACTGGGTGGCTATAAAGGTACACTACAGGTATGTCCGAAAGTGTCTGTTGGGTTGGCACGAACTGGGCCTGGGATTTGTCACTTCGTGTAAACGGAGAGGTATCTCTGGGCCCACTCGGTAGGACATCATCATAATGTGCACAATGTGATCAAGGAATTGATCACGGGATGATGTGTTACGGAATGAGTAAAGAGACTTGCCGGTAACGAGATTGAACAGGGTATCGGGATACCGACGATCGAATCTCGGGCAAGTATCGTACCGATAGACAAAGGGAATTGCATACGAGATTGATTAAGTCCTTGACATCGTGGTTCATCCGATGAGATCATCATGGAACATGCGGGAGCCAACATGGGTATCCAGATCCCGCTGTTGGTTATTGACCGGAGAACATCTCGGTCATGTCTGCATGTCTGCCGAACCCGTAGGGTCTACACACTTAAGGTTCGATGACGCTAGGGTTATAAAGGAAGTTTGTATGTGGTAACCGAATGTTGTTCGGAGTCCCGAACAAGATCCTGGACGTCACGAGGAGTTCCGGAATGGTCCGGAGGTAAAGATTTATATATGGGAAGTCCTGTTTTGGTCACCGGAAAAGTTTCGGGTTTTATTGGTAACGTACCAGGACCACCGGGAGGGTCCCGAAGGTCCACCAAGTGGGGCCACAAGCCCCGGAGGGCTGCATGGGCCAAGTGTGGGAGGGGACAAGCCCCAGGTGGGCTGGTGCGCCCCCCACCAAGGCCCAAGGCGCAAGGAAGAGGGGAAGGGGGCAAACCCTAGGGTAGATGGGCCCTAAGGCCCACCCTGGTGCGCCTCCCCCTCTCCCCTCCCCTTGGCCGCCCCTAGATGGGATCTAGGGGGCTGCTGCCACCCCTAGGGAGGGAACCCTAGGTGGGGGTGCAGCCCCTCCCCTCCCCTATATATAGTTGAGGTTTGGGCTGCCCAATACACATGAGTTCCTCTTTTTCTTGGCGCAGCCCTATCCCTCTCTTTCTCCTCATATCTCGCAGTGCTTGGCGAAGCCCTGCTGGATCACCACGCTCCTCCATCACCACCACGCCGTTGTGCTGCTGTTGGATGGAGTCTTCCTCAACCTCTCCCTCTCTCCTTGCTGGATCAAGGCATGGGAGACGTCGTCGGGCTGTACGTGTGTTGAACACGGAGGTGTCGTCCGTTCGGCACTAGGATCTCCGGTGATTTGGATCACGACGAGTACGACTCCCTCAACCCCGTTCTCTTGAACGCTTCCGCTTAGCGATCTACAAGGGTATATAGATCCACTCTCCTTCCCCTCGTTGCTGGTTTCTCCATAGATTGATCTTGGTGATACATAGGAAAATTTTGAATTTCTGCTACGTTCCCCAATAGTGGCATCATGAGCTAGGTCTATGCATAGTTACTATGCACGAGTAGAACACAAAGTAGTTGTGGGCGTCGATATTGTCAATTATCTTGCCGTTACTAGTCTTATCTTGATTCGGCGGCATCGTGGGATGAAGCGGCCCGGACCGACCTTACACGTACTCTTACGTGAGACTGGTTCCACCGACTGACATGCACTACTTGCATAAGGTGGCTAGCGGGTGTCTGTCTCTCCCACTTTAGTCGGATCAGATTCGATGAAAAGGGTCCTTATGAAGGGTAAATAGCAATTGGCATATCACGTTGTGGTTTTTGCGTAGGTAAGAAACGTTCTTGCTAGAAACCCATAGCAGCCACGTAAAACATGCAAACAACAATTAGAGGACGTCTAACTTGTTTTTGCAGGGTATGCTGTGATATGGCCAAGAAGAATGTGATGAAGGATATGTGATGTATGAGATTGATCATGTTCTTGTAATAGGAATCACGACTTGCATGTCGATGAGTATGACAACCGGCAGGAGCCATAGGAGTTGTCTTAATTTATTTATGACCTGCGTGTCAACATAAACGTCATATAATTACTTTACTTTATTGCTAACCGTTAGCTATAGTAGTAGAAGTAATAAGTTGGCGAGACAACTTCATGGAGACACGATGATGGAGATCATGATGATGGAGATCATGGTGTCATGCCGGTGGCGATGATGATCATGGGGCCCCGAAGATGGAGATCAAAAGGAGCAATATGATATTGGCCATATCATGTCACTATTTGATTGCATGTGATGTTTATCATGTTTATACATCTTATTTGCTTAGAACGACGGTAGTAAATAAGATGATCCCTCATTAAAATTTCATGAAAGTATTCCCCCTAACTGTGCACCGTTGCAAAAGTTCGTCGTTTTGAAGCAGCACGTGATGATCGGGTGTGATAGATTCTTACGTTCAAATACAACGGGTGTTGACAAGCCTAGCATGTACAGACATGGCCTCGGAACACATGCAAAACACTTAGGTTGACTTGACGAGCCTAGCATGTACAGACATGGCCTCGGAACACAAGAGACCGAAAGGTCGAGCATGAGTCGTATAGAAGATACGATCAACATGAAGATGTTCACCGATGTTGACTAGTCCGTCTCACGTGATGATCGGACACGGCCTAGTTGACTCGGATCATGTAATCACTTAGATGACTAGAGGGATGTCTATCTGAGTGGGAGTTCATAAGATGAACTTGTTTATCCTGAACATAGTCAAAAGGTCTTCGCAAATTATGTCGTAGCTCGTGCTTCAGTTCTATTGTTTAGATATGTTCCTAGAGAAAATTTAGTTGAAAGTTGATAGTAGCAATTATGCGGACTAGGTCCGTAAACTGAGGACTGTCCTCATTGCTTCATAGAAGGCTTATGTCCTTAATACACCGCTCAATGTGCTAAACCTCGAACGTCGTCTGTGGATGTTGCGAACATCTGACATACACATTTTGATAACTACGTGATAGTTCAGTTAAATGGTTTAGAGTTAAGGCAGCCTGGCTATTCTCATGCACCGTCTTCATCTGCTCCATCATCACGTTAACCTGATGGATGGCTTCCGCGGTCACATCCGACTGGTTTTCCGGAACGGGGTAGCTGGTGAAGAAGAGGGCAGACGACCCAGGTGCGGCAGCTTGGAGCTCCGAGGCGTGAGATTGGACGACTGAAGGAGACACCAGTACAGTCGACGGTGTAGGGCGCTCACTCGACAAGGGTACATCGAAGGTTACAAAGGCCCCGCCCGCATCTTCAAATTGACGGACGGTTGGTGTTGTCATTGGTCCCTGCTGAGACGCATTACCAGCCGCCACCTTTTTGTTCTTTCTGGGCCTAGGAGCCACATCTTCATCGTCGTCTGGGAGATTGATGACATTGGGTGGAGCTGCAGAGAAGTTCACTCGACCCCGAGTGAACTGCTAGAATTCAATCGACCGAGTAATCAAGAACAAGATCATAAGAGTTTTTACCTGGGTTGGAGGTAACTGCGTCTTCCATCTCCTCGTCTCGGTACTGGTAGGAAGAGGTTCCTGATGTAGCAGCACTGCAAATGTCCGCACTCAGTCGCTTACGTTCTGTTGCTCGAACCAACGAAAAGAACAGGTCAGATGATTACCCAGAGATGGTGGGGATGGTCACTTTGATTCTAGGCAAAGCCTTCGGTGGTTTGGAGGAGGTGGCCTTTGATGCTTTTGGCGCAGGAGGCGGCACAACCTTGAGCTGCTTCGGAGCCTTCTCAATCGACGCTGGGGAAGACGTCCGAGGGCGCTTTGAAGATTGCCCAGTCGGCGCGGTCGCCAGGACTGGGGTGCTCGCCGGGTCGTGAGCGTGCTTGGATCTCCTCTCTCTGGGAGGAGGTGAGTCGACCTCTTTGTCATCACTCGAGTCGTCGCTCTCCTCGTCCTCCTCTGCATCTGAGTGCCACTCGCCACTCTCACCCCCGCTCGCTCCTTCCTCGATGTCTTGCTCCTGCACTCCATTGGGCATCGAGTACATATCAATGAGAGCCTGAAAGGACAACGAGCAAAAGAAATACAGTCGACCATCAACAAGGTGTCACACAGTGAATCGAGAAGATACTTGGCAAAGCAGAATCATACTTGTTCCGGCTGGCACGAGTGGTTGAATGGAATCATCCTCCTAGACCCCCGGGGATTGTCTTTGTTGCTGGTGATTCCCCTCAGCCACTTCTCCACTGTGTCTTCGCTGACATCCTCCGGGGGGATCTGAGTGGAGTCCTCGAGTCCCGAGTACATCCACATCGGATGGTCACGGTCCTGAAGCAGTTGGATGCGTCGACTGAGAAAGACCTCCAGCAGGTCCATCCCCATCACCCCGTCGCGGACAAGTTGGACAACCCGCTTGACCAACGCCTTAACCTGCGCCTTCTCTTCTGGGATCACCCTCAAGGAGGAGGGCTTCTCCACTCGAGCCAGGGAAAAAGGGGGAACTCTAGTCGACTGACCCGGGGTCGGCTGGTCCTTACAGTAAAACCAAGTCGACTGCCAGCCCCGGACCGAGTCGGGAAGGATCATCGCTGGGAAGTACTCTTATTCCTCATCTGGATCCCAAGGCCCCCGCACATCTGGATCACGTGTGTCCTCTCATCACTCCGGTTGGCCTTCTTGACTGACTGGGAGCGACAGGTGAATATGTGTTTGAAGAGACCCCAGTGCGGTCGACAACCCAAGAAATTTCCGCACATTGACACAAAGGCAGCCAGATAAACTATGGTGTTTGGAGTGAAGTGGTGGAGTTGAGCCCCGAAGAAGTTCAAAAAGCCACGAAAGAAAGGATGGGGAGGCAAAGAAAACCCGCGGTCGACATGAGTGGCAAGGAGAATGCACTCACCCTCCCGCGGCTACGGCTCGGTCTCATTCCCCGGGAGCCGCGCCGATTCGTGGGGGATCAGTCCCTCCTCCACCAGGTCATCGAGGTCGTCCTGGCTGATCGTCGAGCGGATCCAGTCACCCTGGATCCAGCCCGGCGGCAGGCCAGATCTATTGGAAATATGCCCTAGAGGCAATAATAAATTGGTTATTATTATATTTCCTTGTTCATGATAATCGTTTATTGTCCATGCTAGAATTGTATTGATAGGAAACTCAGATACATGTGTGGATACATAGACAACACCATGTCCCTAGTAAGCCTCTAGTTGACTAGCTCGTTGATCAATAGATGGTTATGGTTTCCTGACCATGGACGTTGGATGTCATTGATAACGGGATCACATCATTAGGAGAATGATGTGATGGACAAGACCCAATCCTAAGCCTAGCACAAAGATCATGTAGTTCGTATGCTAAAGCTTTTCTAATGTCAAATATCATTTCCTTAGACCATGAGATTGTGCAACTCCCGGATACCGTAGGAGTGCTTTGGGTGTACCAAACGTCACAACGTAACTGGGTGGCTATAAAGGTACACTATAGGTATCTCCGAAAGTGTCTGTTGGGTTGGCACGAATCGAGACTGGGATTTGTCACTCCGTGTAAACGGAGAGGTATCTTTGGGCCCACCCGGTAGGACATCATCATAATGTGCACAATGTGATCAAGGAGTTGATCACGGGATGATGTGTTACGGAACGAGTAAAGAGACTTGCCGGTAACGAGATTGAACAAGGTATCGGGATACCGACGATCGAATCTCGGGCAAGCATCGTACCGATAGACAAAGGGAATTGTATACGGGATTGATTAAGTCCTTGACATCGTGGTTCATCCGATGAGATCATCGTGGAGCATGTGGGAGCCAACATGGGTATCCAGATCCCGCTGTTGGTTATTGACCGGAGAACGTCTCGGTCATGTCTGCATGGTTCCCGAACCCGTAGGGTCTACACACTTAAGGTTCGATGACGCTAGGGTTATAAAGGAAGTTTGTATGTGGTTACCGGATGTTGTTCGGAGTCCCGGATGAGATCCCGGACGTCACGAGGAGTTCCGGAATGGTCCGGAGGTAAAGATTTATATATAGGAAGTCCTGTTTTGGTCACCGGAAAAGTTTCGGGTTTTATCGGTAACGTACCGGGACCACCGGGAGGGTCCCGGGGGTCCACTAAGTGGGGCCACAAGCCCCGGAGGGATGCATGGGCCAAGTGTGGGAGGGGACCAGCCCCAGGTGGGCTGGTGCGCCCCCCCACCAAGGCCCAAGGCGCAAGGGAGTGGGCAAAGGGGGCAAACCCTAGGGCAGATGGGCCCTAAGGCCTACCCTGGTGCGCCTCCCCCTCTCCCCTCCCCTTGGCCGCCCCTAGATGGGATGTAGGGGGCTGCCGCCACCCCTAGGGAGGGAACCCTAGGTGGGGGCGCAGCCCCTCCCCTTCCCCTATATATACTTGAGGTTTGGGCTGCCCACAACACACGAGTTCCTCACTATCTTGGCGCAGCCCTACCCCTCTCTTTCTCCTCATATCTCGTGGTGCTTGGCGAAGCCCTGCTGGGATCACCATGCTCCTCCACCACCACCACGCTGTTGTGCTGCTGCTGGATGGAGTCTTCCTCAACCTCTCCCTCTCTCCTTGCTGGATCAAGGCATGGGAGACGTCACCGGGCTATACATGTGTTCAACACGGAGGTGCCGTTCGTTCGGCACTAGGATCATCGGTGATTTGGATCACGACGAGTACGACTCCATCAACCCCGTTCTCTTGAGCGCTTCCGCTTAGCGATCTACAAGGGTATGTAGATGCACTCTCCTTCCCCTCGTTGCTAGTCTCTCCATAGATAGATCTTGGTGACACGTAGGAAATTTTTTGAATTTCTGCTACGTTCCCCAACAGTGGCATCATGAGCTAGGTCTATTGCATAGATTCTATGCACGAGTAGAACACAAAGTAGTTGTGGGTGTTGATTTTGTTCAATATGCTTACCGTTACTAGTCCAATATTGATTCGGCGGCATTGTGGGATGAAGCGGCCACGTAAAACATGCAAACAACAATTAGGGGATGTCTAACTTGTTTTTGCAGGGTATTCTATGTGATGTGATATGGCCAAGAAGAATATGATGAAGGATATGTGATGTATGAGATTGATCATGTTCTTGTAATAGGAATCACGACTTGCATGTCGATGAGTATGACAACTGGTAGGAGCCATAGGAGTTGTCTTAATTTATTTATGACCTGCATGTCAACATAAACGTCATGTAATTACTTTACTTTATTGCTAACCGTTAGCTGTAGTAGTAGAAGTAATAAGTTGGCGAGACAACTTCATGGAGACATGATGATGGAGATCATGATGATGGAGATCATGATGATGGAGATCATGGTGTCATGCTGGTGACGATGATGATCATGGAGCCCCAAAGATGGAGATCAAAAGGAGCAATATGATATTGGCCATATCATGTCACTATTTGATTGCATGTGATGTTTATCATGTTTATACATCTTATTTGCTTAGAACGACGGTAGTAAATAAGATGATCCCTCATTAAAATTTCAAGAAAGTGTTCCTTTTGATCCCGGATGAGATCCCGGACGTCACGAGGAGTTCCGGAATGGTCCGGAGGTAAAGATTTATATATGCGTAGTTTCTATGCATATTTCCAACAGTCATCCACATATACTATTAGAAATGCTACAGAGCTCCCACTAACTTTCTTGTAAATACAAGCTTCTCCAAAAGTCTGTATAAAACCATATGCTTTAATCACACTATCAAAGCGTTTATTCCAACTCCGAGAGGCTTGCACCAGTCCATAAATGGATTGCTGGAGCTTGCACACTTTGTTAGCTCCCTTTGGATCAACAAAACCTTCTGGTTGCATCATATACAACTCTTCTTCCAGAAATCCATTCAGGAATGCAGTTTTGACATCCATTTGCCAAATTTCATAATCATAAAATGCGGCAATTGCTAACATGATTCAGACAGACTTAAGCATCTCTATGGGTGAGAAAGTCTCATCATAGTCAATCCCTTGAACTTGTCAAAAACCTTTTCCAACAAGTCGAGCTTTATAGACAGTAATATTACCGTTAGTGTTAGTCTTCTTCTTGAAGATCCATTTATTCTCAATGGCTTGCCGCTCATCGGGCAAGTCAACCAAAGTCCACACTTTGTTCTCATACATGGATCCCATCTCAGATTTCATGGCCTCAAGCAATTTTGCGGAATCTGGGCTCACCATCACTTCTTCATAGTTCGTAGGGTCATCATGGTCTAGTAACATGACTTCCAGAACAGGATTACCGTACCACTCTGGTGCGGATCTTACTCTGGTTGATCTACGAGGTTCGGTAGTAACTTGATCTAAAGCTTCATGATCATCATCATTAGCTTCCTCGTTGATTGGTGTAGGTGTCACAGAAACTGGTTTCTGTGATGAACTACTTACCAATAAGGGAGCAGGTACAATTACCTCATCAAGTTCTAGTTTCGTCCCACTCACTTCTTTCGAGAGAAATTCCTTCTGTAGAAAGATTCCAAATTTAGCAACAAAAGTCTTGCCTTCGGATCTGTGATAGAAGGTGTACCCAACAGTCTCTTTTGGGTATCCTATGAAGACACATTTCTCCTATTTGGGTTTGAGCTTATCAGGTTGAAGCTTTTTCACATAAGCATCGCAACCCCAAACTTTAAGAAACGACAACTTTGGTTTCTTGCCAAACCATAGTTCATAAGGCGTCGTCTCAACGGATTTTGTTGGTGCCCTATTTAATGTGAATGCGGCCATCTCTAAAGCATAACCCCAAAATGATAGCGGTAAATCAGTAAGAGACATCATAGATCGCACCATATCCAGTAAAGTATGATTACGACATTCGGACACACCATTACGCTGTGGTGTTCCGGGTGGCGTGAGTTGCGAAACTATTCCGCATTGTTTCAAATGAAGACCAAACTCGTAACCCAAATATTCTCCTCCATGATCAGATCATAGAAACTTTATTTTCTTATTACGATGATTTTCAACTTCACTCTAAAATTATTTGAACTTATTAAATGTTTCAAACTTATGTTTCATTAAGTAGATATACCCATATCTGCTTAAATCATCTGTGAAGGTGAGAAAATAACGATACCCGCCGTGAGCCTCAACATTCATCGGACCACATACATCAGTATGTATGATTTCCAACAAATATGTTGCTCGCTCCATAGTTCCAGAGAACGGCGTTTTAGTCATCTTGCCCATGAGGCATGGTTCGCAAGTACCAAGTGATTCATAATCAAGTGATTCCAAAATAACATCGGAATGGAGTTTCTTCATGCGCTTTACACCAATATGACCTAAACGGCAGTGCCACAAATAAGTTGCACTATCATTATCAACTCTGCATCTTTTGGCTTCAATATTATGGATATGTGTATCACTACTATCGAGATTTAATATAAATAGACCACTCTTCAAGGGTGCATGACCATAAAAGATATTACTCATATAAATAGAACAACCATTATTCACTGATTTAAATGAATAACCGTCTCGCATCAAACAAGATCCAGATATAATGTTCATGGTAACCGCTGGCACCAAATAAAAATTATGCAGGTCTAAAACTAATCTTGAAGGTAGATGTAGAGGTAGCGTGCCGATCGCGATCACATCGACTTTGGAACCATTTCCTACGCGCATCGTCACCTCGTCCTTAGCCAACGCTTAATCCGTAGCCCCTGTTTCGAGTTGCAAATATTAGCAACAGAACCAGTATCAAATACCCAGGTGCTACTGCGAGGTTTAGTAAGGTACACATCAATAACATGTATATCACATATACCTTTGTTCACCTTGCCATCCTTCTTATCCACCAAATACTTGGGGCAGTTCTGCTTCTAGTGACCAGTCTGCTTGCAGTAGAAGCACTTAGTCTCAGGCTTAGGTCCAGACTTGGGTTTCTTCTCCTAAGCAGCAACTTGTTTGCTGTTCTTCTTGAAGTTCCCCTTCTTCCTCCCTTTGCCCTTTTTCTTGAAAATGGTGGTCTTGTTGACCATCAACACTTGATGCTCCTCCTTGATTTCTACCTTCGTAGCCTTTAGCATTGCGAAGAGCTCGGGAATCGTCTTATCCATCCCTTGCATGTTATAGTTCACCACGAAGCTCTTGTAGCTTGGTGGCAGTGATTGAAGAATTTTGTCAATGACGCTATCATCTGGAAGATTAACTCCCAGTTGAATCAAGTGATTGTTATACCTAGACGTTATGAGTATATGCTCATTGACAGAACTATTCTCCTCCATCTTGCAGCTGCAGAACTTATTGGAGACTTCATATCTCTCAATCCGGGCATTTGCTTGAAATATTAACTTTAACTCCTGGAACATCTCATATGCTCCATGATGTTCAAAACGTCGTTGAAGTCCCAGTTCTAAGCCGTAAAGCATGGCACACTAAACTATCGAGTAGTCCTCAGCTTTGCTCTGCCAGACGTTCATAACATCTGGTGTTGCTCCTGCAGCAAGTTTGGCACCTAGCGGTGCTTCCAGGACGTAATTCTTCTGTGCAGCAATGAGGATAATCCTGAAGTTACGGACCCAGTCCGTGTAATTGCTACCATCATCTTTCAACTTTGCTTTCTCAAGGAACGCATTAAAATTCAACGGAACAATAGCACGGGCCATCTATCTACAATCAACATAGACAAGAAAGATACTATCAGGTACTAAGTACATGATAAATTTAAGTTCAATTAATCATATTACTTAAGAACTCCCACTTAGATAGACATCCCTCTAATCCTCTAAGTGATCATGTGATCCATATCAACTAAACCATGTCTGATCATCACGTGAGATAGAGTAGTTTCAATGGTGAACATCACTATGTTGATCATATCTACTATATGATTCACACTCGACCTTTCGGTCTCAGTGTTCCGAGGCCATATCTGTTATATGTTAGGCTCGTCAAGTTTAACCTGAGTATTCTGCGTGTGCACCTATTTTGCATCCGTTGTATTTGAACGTAGAGCCTATCACACCCGATCATCACATGGTGTCTCAGCACGAAGAACTTTCACAATGGTGCATGCTCAGGGAGAACACTTATACCTTGATAATTTAGTGAGAGATCATCTTATAATGCTACCGTCAACCAAAGTAAGATAAGATGCATAAAAGATAAACATCACATGCAATCAATATAAGTGATATGATATGGCCATCATCATCTTGTGCTTGTGATCTCCATCTCCGAAGCACCGTCATGATCACCATCGTCACCGGCGTGACACCTTGATCTCCATTGTAGCATTGTTGTTGTCTCTCCAACTTATGCTTCTACGACTATCGCTACCGCTTAGTGATAAAGTAAAGCATTACAGGGCGATTGCATTGCATACAATAAAGCGACAACCATATGGCTCCTGCCAGTTGCCGACAACTCGGTTACAAAACATGATCATCTCATACAATAAAATATAGCATCATGCCTTGACCATATCACATCACAACATGCCCTGCAAAAACAATTTAGACGTCCCTCTACTTTGTTGTTGCAAGTTTTACATGGCTGCTACGGGCTGAGCAAGAACCGTTCTTACCTACGCATCAAAACCACAATGATAGTTCGTCAAGTTAGTGCTGTTTTAACCTTCTCAAGGACCGGGCATAGCCACACTCGGTTCAACTAAAGTTGGAGAAACTGACACCCGCTAGTCACCTGTGTCCATAACACGATGGTAAAACCAGTCTCGCGTAAGCGTACAGGTAATGTCGGTCTGGGCCACTTCATCCAGCAATACCGCCAAACTAAAGTGCGACATGTTGGTAAGCAGTATGACTTGTATCGCCCACAACTCACTTGTGTTCTACTCGTGCATATAACATCAACGCATAAAACCAGGCTCGGATGCCACTGATGGGGAACGTAGTAATTTCAAAAAAAAAATCCTATGCACACGCAAGATCATAGTGATTGCTACCTCATGAGCACCGCGTTGGATTTCCTTGAAGAGGAAAGGATGATGCAGCAAAGTAGCATAAGTATTTCCCTCAGTTTTTGAGAACCAATGTATCAATCCAGTAGGAGGCTACGCGCGAGTCCCTCGTACCTGCACAAAACAAATAACTCCTCGCAACCAACGCGATAAAGGGTTGTCAATCCCTTCACGGTCACTTACGAGAGTGAGATCTGATAGATAGGATAGGATAATATTTTTGGTATTTTTTTGATAAAGATGCAAAGCAAAGTAAAAAGCAAAGTGGTGGAAGATTAATATGATGAAGATAGACCCGGGGGCCATAGGCTTCACTAGTGGCTTCTCTCAAGAGCATAAGTACTTTACGGTGGGTGAACGAATTACTGTTGAGCAATTGACAGAATTAAGCATAGTTATGAGAATATCTAGGTATGATCATGTATATAGGCATCACGTCCGAGACAAGTAGACCGACTCCTGCCTGCATCTACTACTATTACTCCACTCATCGACCGCTATCCAGCATGCATCTAGAGTATTAAGTTCAAGAAAACAGAGTAACGCCTTAAGCAAGATGACATGATGTAGAAGAATAAATTCATGCAATATGATAAAAAAAACATCTTGTTATCCTCGATGGCAACAATACAATACGTGCCTTGCTGCCCCTACTGTCACTGGGAAAGGATACCGCAAGATTGAACCCAAAGCTAAGCACTTCTCCCATTACAAGAAAAACCAATATAGTAGGCCAAACCAAACTGATAATTCGAAGAGACTTGCAGAGATAACCAATCATACATAAAAGAATTCAGAGAAGATTCAAATATTGTTCATAGATAATCTTGATCATAAACCCACAATTCATCGGTCTCAACAAACACACCGCAAAAAGAAGACTACATCGAATAGATCTCCACGAGAGAGGGGAGAACATTGTATTGAGATCCAAAAAGAGAGAAGAAGCCATCTAGCTACTAACTATGGACCCAAAGGTCTGAGGTAAACTACTCACACTTCATCAGAGAGGCTATGCTGATGATGTAGAAGCCCTCCGTGATGGATGACCCCTCCGGCGGAGCTCCGGAACAGGCCCCAAGATGGGATCTCGTGGGTACAGAAGGTTGCGGAGGTGGAATTAGGTTTTTGGCTCAGTATCTGATCGTTTGGGGGTACGTTGGTATATATAGGAGGAAGGAGTACGTCGTTGGAGCAACAGGGGGCCCACGAGGGTGGAGGGCGCGCCCTGGGGGGTGGGCGCACCCCCCTACCTCGTGGCTTCCTCCTTTCTTTCTTGACGTAGGGTCCAAGTCTCCTGGATCATAATCTTCCTAAAAATCACATTCCCGAAGGTTTCATTCCGTTTGGACTCCATTTGATATTCCTTTTCTGCGAAATTCTGAAATAGGCAAAAAAAACAACAATTATGGGCTGGGCCTCCGGTTAATAGGTTAGTCCCAAAAATAATATAAAAGTAGATAATAAAGCCCAATAATGTCCAAAACAATAAATAATATAGCATGGAGCAATAAAAAATTATAGATATGTTGGAGACGTATCAGTGATGCATAGCAATGAGAGGGGAGAGTGTGTCCACGTACCCTCGTAGACCGAAAGCAGAAGCATTAGCACAACGCGGTTGATGTAGTCGTACGTCTTCACGATCCGACCGATCAAGTACCGAACGCACGACACCTCCGAGTTCTGCACACGTTCAACTCGATGACGTCCCTCGAACTCCGATCCAGCCGAGTGTTGAGGGAGAGTTTCGTCAGGACGACGGTGTGGTGATGATGATGATGTTGGGCTTCGCCTAAGCATTGCTATGATATTATCGAGGTGGATTATGGTGGAGGGGGGCACCGCACACGGCTAAGAGATCAATTGTTGTGTCTATGGGGTGCCCCCTGCCCTCGTATATAAAGGAGCAAGGGGGGAGAGGTGGCCGGCCAGGAGGAGGCGCGCCAGGGAGGAGTCCTACTCCCACCGGGAGTAGGACTCCCTCCTTTCCTAGTTGGGGTAGGAGAAGGGGAAGGAGGAGGGAGAGAGGAAGGAAAGGGGGGCACCGCCCCCTCCTTGTCCAATTCGGACTAGAGGGGGAGGGGGCGCGCGGCCTGCCCTGGCCGCCCCTCCTCTTCTCCACTAAGGCGCATCTTGGCCCATAAAGCCCCCCCCCCCCCCCGGGGGGGGGGGGGTTCCCCGGTACTCCGGTAAAATCCCGATTTCACCCGGAACACTTCTGATATCCAAATATAGGCTTCCAATATATCAATCTTTATGTCTCGACCATTTGGAGACTCCTCGTCATGTCCGTGATCACATCTAGGACTCCGAGCTATCTTCGGTACATCAAAACACATAAACTCATAATATAACCGTCATCGAACTTTAAGCGTGCGGACCCTACGGGTTCGAGAACTATGTAGACATGACCGAGACATGTCTCCGGTCAATAACCAATAGCGGAACCTGGATGCTCATATTGTCTCCCACATATTCTACGAAGATCTTTATCGGTCAAACCGCATAACAACATACATTGTTCCCTTTATCATCGGTATGTTACTTGCCCGAGATTCGATCGTCGGTATCTCAAAACCTAGTTCAATCTCGTTACCAGCAAGTCTCTTTACTCATTCCGTAATACATCATCCTGTAACTAACTCATTAGTTGCATTGCTTGCAAGGCTTATAGTGATGTGCATTACCGAGTGGGCCCAGAGATACCTCTCTGACAATCGGAGTGACAAATCCTAATCTCGAGATATGCCAACCCAACAAGTACCTTCGGAGACACCTGTAGAGCACCTTTATAATCAGCCAGTTACGTTGTGACGTTTGGTAGCATACAAAGTGTTCCTCCGGTAAACGGGAGTTGCATAATCTCATAGTCATAGGAACATGTATAAGTCATGAAGAAAGCAATAACAGAATACTAAACGATCGAGTGCTAAGCTAACGGAATGGGTCAAGTCAATTACATCATTCTCCTAACGATGTGATCCCATTAATCAAATGACAACTCTTTGTCTATGGCTAGGAAACATAACCATCTTTGATTAACGAGCTAGTCAAGTAGAGGCATACTAGTGACACTCTGTTTGTCTATGTGTTCACACATGTATCATGTTTCCGGTTAATACAATTCTAGCATGAATAATAAACATTTATCATGATATAAAGAAATAAATAATAACTTTATTATTGCCTCTAGGGCATATTTCCTTCAGCTTTCTATGAGACGATGCATGTTTTCCACTCTTCTTGGTTAAATGAACTTCTCTTTCTTCATGTTTGGTCACAATGAATATTTATCCATGCTGAATTATAATTACAAATGCTTTGCACATGATCGAGAAGAAGCTGCACATGACAAATACATCCACCAAGATGATGATACCTGCCCATTCAAGCTTGGAGACAGCACCATGGGTTGGGGCAGCCACTTCATGCTTGGAACCAACAAGAGGGCCGCCATCACGATGAACTGGTTATGGTTTCACAACCACGCGAACATCCAGGGATGTGACATTGTGCCTTCCATTTCAAGTGCAAGGTTATGCGCCGCCTCTCTCTCTCTCTCATTGTGCATCGTCTCTAGACGCACCACCATCAATTGTGGCTACCGCCTATACATATGATACATGCATTCTGTTTAGTTTCTCTCTAAGACTTGATATGCCTGCGTTCTGATGATCCGACGAACTCTGCATCTCTTTGGAGACCGCCCACCTTTTGGAGGATGTTAGACTTTGATTTCAACCACTTGCCGTGCTCTTTATCAGTCATCCACCTTGTAAGATAATCACCTATCTATTAATGTAGACCTACTAGCTGGCTCTGCTCGCTCTGCTAGATGAATAAATAATTTGTTGCTACAGTTCTATTGCATGTGTTCTTTAAAAAATTGGCGTTCATTTGGACTGCATATACACGTTAACAAATGCGCGAGTAAGATTAGTACGCACAACCACGCGCATGAGGCACCCCAGCCACTAGGTAAGTACCATGAAGCAAGTTTTCTAGTGGTATATATTTCACGTTCAACAACCTGACAACCAAGTTAATTTCTTCCCCTCCACCTCCCTCCAGATCCCCTCTGCCTCCCGTCCACCTCCCCTTCAGTTCACATCCACCTCCGTCCCGATCCCCTCCGCCTCCCGTCGGCCTCCCATCCCGCCGCCGCCGGATCCCGGCTGGGCAAAGCCCATGCAAGGGGATGATGGCGGCGGCGGGGCGTCCCTCTGTCGCGGCTATGACGGTGGATCTTGAGTGGGCGCCTCGACACGACGTGTGTGTGGCCATGGCGCTGGTCACACAGCGATGAGACCTCCTCTACCTTTGGTTGTCTTCATCATCGGTCCAAAGAGATCTAGTCGGTGGGTGTTGCTGATAATCCCCAAGTGCAAGGAATCATCGTAGCAATTTACCAAGGTGGAAGTAATAAGTATGGAGTGTCGAACCCACAAGGAGCTAAAGTTAAGATCAATATTCTCTCAAGTCCTATCTGCCACTGATATGACTCTATGTACACCGGACATTTGCTTCCATCTAGAAACGAGAAATAAAACTATGTTGTGGGTATGAAGAGGATAACCTTGCATGATATCGGAGAACTAAAATATAAAAGTAGGTGCTATTAACATAAAGTTAGAATATATTATAATATATTATAAATAGCGAGTGTGGAATAATGATGGTTCAATGTGCGAAATTGTCCTAGCCAATTGTTAACAAGATCGGTAGTCGTCATTGCAATTTCATATGAGGGAGATGCATAAGCTAACATACTTTCTCTTCTTGGATCATATGCATTTGTGATTGGAACTCTAGCAAGCATCCGCAACTACTAAAGATCATTAAGGTAAAATATTTCACCAGTAGGATAGATGAAGAATTTGGGTCACTTATAAGCACCATAATTAGCAACAATCCTTAGGGAAGGCTTTAGGTGGAATATAACCCAAGATAACTCCAATGAAGAGGTTGATGGATTTAAAATACCCTATTCTTAATAACATGTGAATCATGAAACATGAGCTCAAATTATCAAGAATGACATAATGCCACCTCCAATGATAAGGTAGAAAGAATTGCACTCCGGATAGCAAGAAGAAGAATGCTTGAGTTCCTCTGAAAATAATCTCGATGAACACTTCGAAAAAGGAATTAAATCCTTGACGAACCGCCATGTAGAACATCCATGAAGATCTCCGGTAACAAAAGGATAACGAGAAGAAAGGAAAGTTGAAAACACAAGGTGAACTTTATAATGATTTAGATGGATCTCCGTGATAATATAAATGAGAGAGCTTGGAACTCCGGGAAAAGAAAGATAAAGCAAGTGAAACCGAGAGATTGCTGAGCCTCCAGAATAAGGAATTAATCACTTGGATGAACAAGAATAAGGATTACATTATGCTTATCCTTCATCAATTGAAATTGATGATGAGCAAACGGATTTCGCATACTACTTATTCTCGTTGAAAAGGATTAAGAGAGATGTCGATAACTTGATAAGGTCTTCACCGAAACCCCGGAAGGATTGAAACAACGAATGAATTGATATGATAGCCATGGGAGAGAACCTTAAGCAAACCACCGGTAGGATTGGAAAGAACGAATAAATTGATAAGATTAAAAAAGGAAGAGAAATCTTGAATGAACCACCGTAAGAATTGAAAATGAAAGAAGTAAAGGGGTGAATCACCGGTAAGAATTTGCAAATGAACAAAGAAACATGAGAGAGTTTGGATACAAGAGAACGAAGAGATCATGACTGATTAGAGGATATTTGAACGATGCACCGGTAAGATTTAGAGAATGAGAGCTGAAAATTGAGAATGAATAAACCCGAAATGACGATCTCCGGAGAAACAAACTAAAAATACTCTGAATTACTCCGGATGGGTGAAAAGAAATTCTCACAACCGAAACAATTATGAGAGGATGGCATTTAAGCTAGAGCCACAAATCTTTGAGAGAACGGATAAGATATGGAGGTAAAACTCTTCTTCGGTCTTCAAATGCAGAGATTGATGATGAGAACCACCACTGAGAATTATTGAGGCACTCTGGAATGAAGAATGGAAAGGTTGATCCAATGATGAAAAGAATTTGGAAGATCTTGGAGAAAGACATTTGACTGATGACAATTCATTCTTACGTCAAACTTCGAAAAGAATTTTTTATGAGGATAGCTCCGGGAGAATTAGAAGAGTCAGGTAAGATCCTGGGAAAAGACCTGTGGGTTAGGGCCCACTCAAAAAACACCGTTGAACGATTTGAAGGAGAGACTGCACCGGTTGTATTAAATGGCTTGAATAAGATAAGACCTCGAAATAGCTTGAACGGATGCAAAGTGGAAACATGAATCTTCGAGATATCTTCAGTCCTCCAAAACAAAAGCATATCGAGAAGTGAAAGATTAAGAGGTACACCGGCATGAGAAATCATTTGAAACAAGGAAAAGGATGTGATCAACAAAGCTTGAATTGAAACCACCGGAGAAGAAATAGAACGAAGGATAATAAACTCGAAGTTTCGTTAGTAACTTCCTGAGAATCACCTGATAAGAACATTGACGGAAAAAAATGGAGAGACTTCACATGAATAAGATGGGTACTTGATTAAGAAATCTTAGCCCTTGAAGAAAAGGGGTGGGTGGGTGGGAAAACAAAGGCAACTTGGAGATGGATGAAACAAACACCATTGAGAAGAACTGATAATTGATCTCGCGAATGTAGGAATGATCGGATCCACCTGAAGAGAAAACGCCGGTTGAAAAGGAATTACATGACAATCTCGATTATGAAGAAGGATTGGTATTCACATAGGAACATGATAATACCGCTTAGACAAGGGATGGAATCCACATTCGACTTCGAAGCAACTCGAATACTACAACTCAAAAACAAAACAAGGATTGGCATGCAGAATGAGCCGGAACAAACATATCATAGATCCCATATCGTATCATGTGTCTGTTGGAAAGAATTCCTACGAGCTACTTGAATTCCCACTTATAAACTCCAAAACTTTCCGGTTATGCAAACAGGTGTTGGGGATACAGGGGAAGCATAATATCTCACCCAAAACTAGCAAATCCTACATTCAGCTGTATCCATCCTTCAACACATAACCAAGAAATCTACGGAAATCGTTTACCTCAACCTTCGAAAAGCATCCGTTCGATGTCGGTGAAACTCAGGTATTCCAGAATCTCAACGATAAAATTGTGACGGCAACACCTCGGAGCTGAACTCCCCGGGACACTACCACAACCCCTAAATGTCAGGAGGCACCAAGAACAATTTTCTCATCACAAAACCATCGGAACGATTCCAAGATACCCGCACGATCTCTAAGAAAAATTAGTGAAATTTGAGAAGAGAAGAGTTAAAACTCTACGTCACGATGCCTCACCAGAGCGATGAAGGTACTGAGGAGTAAAAAGAATTCCTAACTCTCCGATATATAATTCCTAAAAGACTCAAAACATTTTTCTAGACTCAACAACGCCAACGATTCGATCAAGCAGGGGGCTCCTAAGGTCGGGGAAGGCTCTGATTACCAACTTGTAACGCCCTCGATGCGGCTATATCTCCCACGTGTCGAAGCACGACTTAGAGGCATAACCGCATTGAAAGCAATGTCGCAAGTGAGCTAATCTTCACACAACCCATGTAATACATAAAGGGAAAGAGATACATAGTTGGCTTACAATCGCCACTTCACACAAAACATGAATAAAGCATTACATCATCCAGATACACTCAAGGTCCGTCTACGGAACAAAAATAAAAGAAGACTACCCCAAATGCTACACAGATCCCCGATCGACCCAACTGGGCTCCACTACTGATCAACTGGAAATGGAACAACATAACAAACACGATCTTCAACGAGCTCCTCCTTGAGCTTGGTTGCGTCACCTGCACGATATCATCGGCACCTGCAAACTGGGTTTGGAAGTATCTGTGAGTCATGGGGACTCAGCAATCTCATACCCTCGCGATCAAGACTATTTAAGCTTATGGGTAAGGTAAAGGTGTGAGGTGGAGCTGCAGCAAGCGACTAGCATATTTGGTCGCTAAACATACGCAAATGAGAGCTAGAAGAGAAGGCAAAAGCACGGTCGAACAACTATGATCAAGAAGTGATCCTAGAACAACCTACGTCAAGCATTACTCCAACACCGTGTTCACCTCCCGGACCCGGCCGAGAAGAGACCATCACGGTTACACACGCGGTTGATGCATTTTAATTAAGGTAAAATTCAGGTTTTCTACAACCGGACATTAACAAATTCCCATCTGCCCATAACCGCGGGCATGACTTTCGAAAGTTCAAACCCTGCAGGGGTGTCCCAACTTAGCCCATCACAAGCTCTTAGGGTCAACGAAGGATATTTCTTCTCCCAAGACAATCCGATCAGACTCGGCATCCCGGTTACAAGACATCCTCGACAATGGTAAAAACAAGTCTAGCTAAGCCGCCCGAATGTGCCGACAAATCCCGATAGGAGCTGCACATATCTCGTTCTCAAGGCACACTCAGATAGGTCAAGCTACGAGTAAAACTAGCCCTCGAGTTTCCCCGAGGTGGCCCCGCAGGCTGCCCGGTTCAGACCAACACTTAGACAAGCACTGGCCCGGGGGGGTTAAAATAAAGATGACCTTCGAGAGAGCGACTCCCAAGGGAAAAGTAGGTGGTGGTGAGGAAAATGATAAAACCAAGCTTGGGCCTTGCTGGAGGAGTTTTATTCAAGGCGAACTGTCAATGGGTTCCCATTATAACCCAACCGCGTAAGGAACACAAAATCCGGGAACATAACACCGAAATGACGGAAACTAGGGCGGCAAGAGTGGAACAGAACACCAGGCATAAGGCCGGGCCTTCCACCCTTTACCAAGTATATAGATGCATTAATTAAATAAGAGATATTGTGATATCCCAACAAATATCCATGTTCCAACATGGAACAAACTCCAATCTTCACCTGCAACTACCAACGCTATAAGAGGGGCTGAACAAAGTGGTAACATAGCCAAACAACGGTTTGCTAGGACAAGGTGGGTTAGATGTTGGCTTAGCAACATGGGAGGCATGATAAAGCAAGTGGTTGGTATCGCAGCATAGGCATAGCAAAAGAGCGAGCATCTAGCAAGCAAAGATAGAAGTGATTTCGAGGGTATGGTCATCTTGCCTGAGATCCTGCAAGGAAGAAGAACGAGTCCATGAGGAAGACAAACAGACGTAGTCGAATGAATCCTCACAAACGCAACATTATCGGAACCAACCCGAAGAAGCCACACTGGAAAGAAGCAAACAACATAGTAAACAACCACGACATAAGCATGGCATGATGCACCACCAAGTATGATGCATGTCCGGTTTAATGAAGCATGGCATGGCAAAAGTGCACAAGCAATCCTACAAATTAGGTGGTGCTCAATATGCAACGGTGCATATGACGAAACACCACGACAAGTTATTTAGTTCGGTCTCGTTTATGTACCCAACAATATTAAATGTTGATTAACATGGCAAGGGGTGAAGCACAACAAAACTACCTATCTAGGCAAGTTTAAATGAGGCCGGAAACAACAAACAACAATTCCGGTAAAACCCCATATGCATATTTTAACGTTTGGTACTGTTCTGCCCTAAACACAATTTTAGAGTTGTTAAACATGCAAAGTAAAGCCACCATGTCGAACTAAGCATTTTTCTACCCCATTTACATATAAAGTTTATTAAATTTGGAGCTACGGTTATTTAGTTATGAATTAAAGCATTTTAGCATGGCATATGGGCAAAAATTACACAAACAACATTTTAAACATTTTAAACATGGATGAAAATGACATATTATGAAACTAGATGAAAAACCTGCATATTTCATACATGAATCATTTTAAACCGATGCACGGATGATAAGTTATTAAATGCATGTACATGGAGGGTTTTTCCTGCAAAACTGCACTCTCCGAAAAAAGGGAAAACGTTCTATGAAAGAAAAGGCATGTCGGGCCGAATCTGCTCTCACCATGGGCCTTGCCCAGAACTGTGGAGAGGTGCCAGGAGGGGCGCGCTGGGCTGGCGCGGTCCAGCAGAGGAGCGGCTGGGTCTTGGGCCTTGGAGAGGCTGGGCCGGCTGGCCAGGCCGTAGCCCACGCGTCGGCGGTTCCTGTCGTCGTCCTCCTCCTCGATCCAGAGGGGATCAAGGGAAGGCAGGGGTGGCATGGCCTTCGAGCTCCATCGAAGCGAGGGGCGTGGCTGCACACGACGGACGAGATCCCTTAGATCCGGCGTGGAGGAGGCCGGAGTGGCCGGATCCAGGGTCGGCGCATCCATGGGTGGTTGACGACGGCTGCGGAAGCTTTAGGTGACGGCGGTGGTTCCCTGCGGGGCAGGAGAGAGAGTGCAAGGTGAGGGAGAGGGATGAGGCCGCAGCAACGAGAGGGGAGACCAGGTGGAGATGTACTAGCCAGGAGGAGGTCCGGCGACCGGCCGGCGGTGGCGGCTGCACTTGTTGCCGGAGTGAGGAGGAGGTCGGGATCCAGGCTCCTCCCGATCCAGACGAGTGAGGCAGCGGGGAGCTCGGGTGCACGCGGGTGGCCTCGGGCTCAGATCGGCAGCGGCGGGCCATGGCAAAGTGGGGCGACGGGGAGCCAGGTGGCGGCCTGCGGTAGGCCGATCCGGCGGCTGGGTGGCGGCGCAGCCACTGGGACGCTGCCAAGTGGCGCTGGTGAGATGGATGGCGCCGGATTTGGAAGGGGAAGGCGGCTGGTGGCACGGAATTTGAGGAGGGAGGCGGCAGGGAGGTAGGGGAAGGGCTAGGCTGCCAAATTTGGAAGGGGTTTGTCCATATATATGCAGGGATGGCTAGGGTTTGGGTTTAGGGGGGTTTTAGGAGCGTTTCGGAGCCTCCGATCGCGATCTAACGGTCCGGAATGGAGGGGGGTTTAGGTGGGATGCATGTGGGTTGTGAAAATAGGTTGGGCTGAGATGAGAGGAGAGGAGTGCAGCCTGGCAACTGTTTCCAGAGACCGAAAATGCCCGACGTTTTGACCGACTATAATATCGCTATAGCTATCCATTGGGGCATCAAACGAACTCCGAATGCGATGAAACTTGGCAGGCGGCCTACCTACAACATAACAAAACCGCATGCCAACTTTCAACCCATTCCAAGAACATTTTCCGGCCACTTATAAAATACTTTTTCGGACATGCCGCAGGCGCGTGCAAGTATGTCTGGGCTCAGAACGGGCAACAGAAAGAACTGGGGGAACCCGGACGGATGCATGTTTTGAAAACATGATGATGCAATGCAAATGATGACATGATGAAATGCAACATGCAAGCAAATGACAAGGCAACAACAGCGAATAACTGGAGGACACCTGGCACATCGATCTCGGGGCGTTACAACACTCCACCACTACGAGAGGATCTCGTCCCGAGATCTAGAATGGCACCGGAGGGAAAACGGAAGAGAAAGAGAAGAGGTAAGGATAAGTTGCTTCTTTGACAAACGAGTGAGACCAAAGAACCTTGAAAAGGTTAAGCCATTTCGAGAAAATAATACAGCGGAGATAAACGAAGTTGAGAACACTCCATTAGAAAAGACGGACAAGGAAGAACAACTTCGGGCAGCACTCCGATTGAAACGAAAAGGAATTGAATAAGAACTTGATAAGATGAGAAGATACTTGATTGAAAACACGACACTCCGGTTGGAAAAGGATTAGCAAAGGAAAGAATATGGTGTTGACAAACCAAGATGAGGGGTGAAAAGAGCAACATTGCTAGACCTCCGTGAGAAAGAATCGAAGATAGGTAAATAAAATAGGAGAATTGAAAAGAAAATGCCATCTTCTGCCACAAAAGAGCTTGAGAATGCATCCTTAGTAGAAGGGTCGAACGGAATTGTTGGAAAACCAACAACGAAAGAATAAGCTTGATGTGGGCTTATGGAATACATCTCAAATTATGAGGTGACATTCTGCCACTCACGGGAAAAAGAATTGGATTGATATGAACAAGGAGATGAGAAAATATTTCATCAGTAGGATAGATGAAGAATTTGGGTCACTTATAAGCACCATAATTAACAACAATCCTTAGGGAAGGCTTTAGGTGGAATATAACCCAAGATAACGCCAATGAAGAGGTTGATGGATTTAAAATACCCCATTCTTAATAACATGTGAATCATGAAACATGAGCTCAAATTATCAAGAATGACATAATACCACCTCCAATGATAAGGTAGAAAGAATTGCACTCCGGATAGCAAGAAGAAGAATGCTTGAGTTCCTCTGAAAAGAATCTCGATGAACACTTCAAAAAAGGAATTAAATCCTTGATGAACCGCCATGTAGAACATCCATGAAGATCTCCGGTAACAAAAGGATAACGAGAAGAAAGGAAAGTTGAAAACACAAGGTGAACCTTATAATGATTTAGATGGATCTCCGTGATAATATAAATGAGAGAGCTTGGAACTCCGGGAAAATAAAGATAAAGCAAGTGAAACCGAGAGTTTGTTGAGCCTCCGGAATAAGGAATTAATCACTTGGATGAACAAGAATAAGAATTATATTATGCTTATCCTTCATCAATTTAAATTGATGACGAGCAAACAGATTTCGCATACTACTTATTCTCGTTGAAAAGGATTAAGAGAGGTGTCGATAACTTGATAAGGTCTTCACCGAAACCCCGGTAGGATTGAAACGACGAATGAATTGATATGATAGCCATGGGAGAGAACCTTAAGCAAACCACCGGTAGGATTGGAAAGAACGAATAAATTGATAAGATAAAAAAGGAAGAGAAATCTTGAACGAACCACCGTAAGAATTGAAAATGAACGAAGTTAAGGGGTGAATCACCGGTAAGAATTTGCAAATGAACGAAGATACATGAGAGAGTTTAGATACAAGAGAACGAAGAGATCATGACTGATTAGAGGATATTTGAACGATGCACCGGTAAGATTTAGAGAATGAGAGCTGAAAATTGAGAATGAGTAAACCCAAAATGACGATCTCCGGAGAAACAAACTAAAAATACTCTGAATTACTCCGGATGGGTGTAAAGAAATTCTCACAACCGAAACAATTGTGAGAGGATGGCATTTAAGCTAGAGCCACGAATCTCTGAGAGAACGGATAAGATATGGAGGTAAAACTCTTCTTCGGTCTTCAAATGCAGAGAATGATGATGAGAACCACCACTGAGAATTATTGAGGCACTCCGGAATGATGAATGGAAAGGTTGATCCAATGATGAAAAGAATTTGGAAGATCTTGGAGAAAGACATTTGACTGATGACAATTCATTCTTACGTCAAACTTCGAAAATAATTTTTTATGAGGTTAGCTCCGGGAGAATTAGAAGAGTCAAGTAAGATCCTGGGAAAAAACCTGTGGGTTAGGGCCCACTCAAAAAACACCGTTGAACGATTTGAAGGAGAGATTGCACCGGTTGAATTAAATGGCTTGAATAAGATAAGACCTCGAAATAGCTTGAACGGATGCAAAGTGGAAACACGAATCTTCAAGATATCTTCAGCCCTCCAAAACAAAAGCATATCGAGAAGTGAAAGATTAAGAGGTACACCGGCATGAGAAAGCATTTGAAACAAGGAAAAGGATGTGATCAACAAAGCTTGAATTGAAACCACCGGAGAAGAAATAGAACGAAGAATAATAAACTCGAAGTTTCGTTAGTAACTTCCTGAGAATGACCGGATAAGAACATTGACGGAAAAAAATGGAGAGACTTCACATCAATAAGATGGGTACTTGATTAAGAAATCTCAGCCCTTGAAGAAAAGGGGTGGGTGGGTGGGAAAACAAAGGCAACTTGGAGATGGATGAAACAAACACCGTTGAGAAGAACTGATAATTGATCTCGCGAATGTAGGAATGATCGGATCCACCTGAAGAGAAAACGCCGGTTGAAAAGGAATTACATGACAATCTCGATTATGAAGAAGGATTGGTATTCACATAGGAACATGATAATACCGCTTAGACAAGGGATGGAATCCACATCCGACTTCGAAGCAACTCGAATACCACAACTCAAAAACAAAATAAGGATTGGCTTGCAGAATGAGCCGGAACAAACATATGATAAATCCCATATCATATCATTTGTCTGTTGGAAAGAATTCCTACGAGCTACTTGAATTCCCACTTATAAACTCCCGAAACTTTCCGGTTATGCAATCGGGTGTTGGGGATACAGGGGAAGCATAATATCTCACCCAAAACTAGCAAATCCTACATCCAGTTGTATCCACCCTTCAACACATAACCAAGAAATCTTCGGAAATCGTTTACCTCAACCTTCGAAAAGCATCCGTTCGATGTCGTCGAAACTCAGGTATTCCACAATCTCAATGATAAAATTGTGACGACAACACCTCGGAGCTCAACTCCCCGGGACACTGCCACAACCCCTAAATGTCAGGAGGCACCAAGAACAATGTTCTCGTCACAAAACCATCGAAACGATTCCAAGATACCCGCGCGATCTCTAAATTTTTTTTAGTGAAATTTGAGAAGAGAAGTGTCAAAAATCTACGTCAGGATGCCTCACCAGAGCAACGAAGGGACTGAGGAGTAAAAAGAATTCCTAACTCTCCAATATATAATTCCTAAAAGACTCAAAACATTTTTCTAGACTCAACAACACCAATGATTCGATCAAGCAGGGGGCTCCTAAGGTCGGGGAAGGCTCTGATTACCAACTTGTAACACCCTCGATGCGGCTATATCTCCCACGTGTCGAAGCACGACTTAGAGGCATAACCGCATTGAAAGCAATGTCGCAAGTGAGGTAATCTTCACACAACCCATGTAATACATAAAGGGAAAGAGATACATAGTTGGCTTACAATCGCCACTTCACACAAAACATGAATAAAGCATTACATCATCCAGATACAATCAAGGTCCGTCTATGGAACCAGAATAAAAGACGACTACCCCAAATGCTACACAGATCCCCGATCGTCCCAACTGGGCTCCACTACTGATCAACTGGAAATGGAACAACATAATGAACACGATCTTCAACGAGCTCCTCCTTGAGCTTGGTTGCGTCACTTGCACGATATCATCGGCACCTGCAAACTGGGTTTGGAAGTATCTGTGAGTCACGGGGACTCAGCAATCTCATACCCTCGCGATCAAGACTATTTAAGCTTACGGGTAAGGTAAAGGTGCGAGGTGGAGTTGCAGCAAGCGACTAGCATATTTGGTCGCTAAAAATACGCAAATGAGAGCGAGAAGAGAAGGCAAAAGCACGGTCGAACAACTATGATCAAGAAGTGATCCTAGAACAACCTACGTCAAGCATTACTCCAACACCGTGTTCACCTCCCAGACCCCGCCGAGAAGAGACCATCACGGTTACACGCGCGGTTGATGCATTTTAATTAAGGTAAACTTCAGGTTTTCTACAACCGGACATTAACAAATTCCCATCTGCCCATAACCGCGGGCATAGCTTTCGAAAGGTCAAACCCTGCAGGGTGTCCCAACTTAGCCCATCACAAGCTCTCACGGTCAATGAAGGATATTCCTTCTCCCAAGACAATCCAATCAGACTCGGCATCCCGGTTACAAGACATCCTCGACAATGGTAAAAACAAGTCCAGCAAAGCCGCCCGAATGTGCCGACAAATCTCGATGGGAGCTGCACATATCTCGTTCTCAAGGCACACTCAGATAGGTCAAGCTACGAGTAAAACCAGCCCTCGAGTTTCCCCGAGGTGGCCCCGCAGGCTGCCCGGTTCGGACCAACACTTAGACAAGCACTGGTCCAAGGGGGTTAAAATAAAGATGACCCTCGAGAGAGCGACTCCCAAGGGAAAAGTAGGTGGTGGTGAGGCAAATGATAAAACCAAGGTTGGGCCTTGCTGGAGGAGTTTTATTCAAGGCGCACTGTCAAGGGGTTCCCATTATAACCCAACCGCGTAAGGAACACAAAATCCGGGAACATAACACCAATATGATGGAAACTAGGGCGGCAAGAGTGGAACAAAACACTAGGCATAAGGCCGAGCCTTCCACCCTTTACCAAGTATATAGATGCATTAATTAAATAAGATATATTGTGATATCCCAACAAATATCCATGTTCCAACATGGAACAAACTCCAATCTTCACCTGCAACTAGCAACGCTATAAAAGGGGCTGAGCAAAGCGGTAACATAGCCAAACAACGGTTTGCTAGGACAAGGTGGGTTAGAGGCTTGGCTTAGCAACATGGGAGGCATGATAAAGCAAGTGGTAGGTATCGCAGCATAGGCATAGGAAAAGAGTGAGCATCTAGCAAGCAAAGATAGAAATGATTTCGAGGGTATGGTCATCTTGCCAGAGATCCCGCAGGGAAGAAGAACGAGTCCATGAGGAAGACAAACGGACATAGTCGAACGAATCCTCACAAACGCAACGTTATCGGTACCAACCCAAAGAAGCCACACCGGAAAGAAGCAAACAACATAGTAAACAACCACGACATAAGCATGGCATGATGCACCACCAAGTATGATGTATGTCCGGTTTAATGAAGCATGGCATGGCAAAAGTGCAGAAGCAATCCTACAAATTAAGTGGAGCTCAATATGCAACGGTGCATATTGGCGAAACACCACGACAAGTTATTTAGTTCAATCTCGTTTATGTACCCAACAATATTAAATGTTAATTAACATGGCAAGGGGTGATGCACAACAAAACTACCTATCTAGGCAAGTTTAAATGAGGCCGGAAACAACGAACAACAATTCCGGTAAAACCCCGTATGCATATTTTAAGGTTTGGTACTGTTCTGCCCTAAACACAATTTTAGAGTTGTTACACATGCAAAGTAAAGTCACCATGTTAAACTAGGCAATTTTCTACCCCATTTACATATAAAGTTTATTAAATTTGGAGCTACGGTTATTTAGTTATGAATTAAAGCATTTTAGCATGGCATATGGGCAAAAATTACACAAACAACATTTTAAACATTTTAAACATGGATTAAAATGACATATTATGAAACTAGATGAAAAACTAAGCATATTTCATATATGAATCATTTTAAACCGATGCACGGATGATGAGTTATTAAATGCATGTACATGGAGGGTTTTTCCTGCAAAACTGCAGTCTCTGAAAAAAAGGAAAAATGTTCTATGAAAGAAAAGGCATGTCGGGCCGGATCTGCTCTCACCATGGGCCTTGCCCAGAACTGAGGAGAGGTGCCACGAGGGGCACGCTGGGCTGGCGCGGTCCAGCAGAGGAGCGGCTGGGTCTTGGGCCTTGGAGAGGCTGGGCCGGCTGGCCAGGCCGTAGCCCACCGTCGGCAGTTCCTGTCGTCGTCCTCCTCCTCGATCCAGAGGGGATCGAGGGAAGGCAGGGGAGGCATGGCCTTCGAGCTCCATCGAAGCGAGGGGCGCGGCGGCATACGACGGACGGGATCCCTCGGATCCGGCACGGAGGAGGCCGGAGTGACCGGATCCGGGGTCGGCATATCCATGGGTGGTTGACGACGGCTGTGGAAGCTTTAGGTGACGGCGGTGGTTCCCTGCGGGGCAGGAGAGAGAGAGAGTGCAAGGTGAGGGAGAGGGATGAGGCCGAAGCAACGAGAGGGGAGAGCAGGCGGAGATGCACTAGCCAGTAGGAGGTCCGGCGACCGGCCGGCGGCGGCGGCTGCACTTGTTGCCGGAGTGAGGAGGAGGTCGGGATCCGGGCACCTCCCGATCCAGACGAGCTAGGCAGCGGGGAGCTCGGGTGCACGCGGGTGGACTCGGGCTCAGATCGGCAGCACCGGGCCGAATGCGGGCCTGCAGGGCCGCGGCGAAGTGGGGTGACGGGGAGCCAGGTGGCGGACTGCGGTAGGCCGATCCGGCGGCTGGGTGGCGGCGCAGCCACTGGGACGCTGCCAAGTGGCGCTGGTGAGGTGGCTGGCGCCAGATTTGGAGGGGGAAGGCGGCTGGTGGCACGGAATTTGAGGAGGGAGGCAGCAGGGAGGTAGGGGAAGGGCTAGGCTGCCAAATTTGGAAGGGGTTTGTCCATATATATGCAGGGATGGCTAGGGTTTGGGTTTAGGGGGTTTTTAGGAGCGTTTCGGAGCCTCGGATCGTGATCTGACGGTCCGGAGCGGAGGGGGGTTTAGGTGGGATGCAGGTGGGTTGTGAAAAGAGGTTGGGCTGAGATGAGAGGAGAGGAGTGCAGCCCGGCAACTGTTTCCGGAGACCGAAAACGCCCGACGTTTTGACCGACTATAATGTCGCTATAGCTATCCGTTGGGGCATCAAACGATCTCCCAATGCGATGAAACTTGGCAGGCGGCCTACCTACAACATAACAACACCGCATGCCAACTTTCAACCCATTCCGAGAACATTGTACGGCCACTTATAAAATACTATTTCGGGCATGCCGCAGGCGCGTGCAAGTGTGTCTGGGCTCAGAACAGGCAACAGAAAGAACTGGGGGAACCCGGACGGATGCAGGTTTTGAAAACATGATGATGCAATGCACATGATGACATGATGAAATGCGACATGCAAGCAAATGACAAGGCAACAACAGCGAATAACTGGAGGACACCCGGCACATCGGTCTCGGGGCATTACATACTTATTGCAAAAATCTATTAGTCATCCAAACAAAGTACTATGCGCATGCTCCTAGGGGGATAGATTGGTAGGGAAAGACCATCGCTCGTCCCCGACCGCCACTCATAAGGAAGACAATCAATAAATAAATCATGCTCCGACTTCGTCACATAACGATTCACCATACGTGCATGCTACGGGAATCACAAACTTCAACACATGTATTTCTCAAATTCATAACCACTCAACTAGCATGACTCTAATATCACCATCTCCATATCTCAAAACAATTATCAAGTATCAAACTTCTCATAGTATTCAACACACTCATAAGAGAATTTTATTATTCTTGAATACCTAGCATATTAGGATTTTAAGCAAATTACCATGGTATTTAAGACTCTCAAAATAATCTAAGTGAAGCATGAGAGTTCATCTATTTCTTCAAAATAAAACTACCACCATGCTCTAAAAGATATAAGTGAAGCACTAGAGCAAATGACAAACTACTCCGAAATATATAAGTGAAGATCACTGAGTAGTCGAATAATTATGCAACTATGTGAAGACTCTCTAACATTTAATAATTTCAGATCTTGGTATTCTATTCAAACAGCAAGCAAAGCAAAATAAAATTACATTCTAAGAATAGCAAACATCATGTGAAGAAGCAAACACTTAGGATCAACTGATACTAACCGATAGTTGTTGAAGAAGAAAGGTGGGATGCCAACCGGGGCATCCCCAAGCTTAGATGCTTGAGACTTCTTGAAATATTATCTTGGGGTGCCTTGGGCATCCCCAATCTTGAGCTTTTGTGTCTCCATAATTCCTCTCATATCACGGTCTCCCTAAATCTCAAAAGCTTCATCCACACAAAACTCAACAAGGACTCGTGAGATAAGTTAGTATAAACCATTGCCAAAACCTTATCATACTCTACTGTAGCAAATCACTAAAATTATTATTCAACATTGCATACTAAATTCCTCTGCATATTTAATATTCCCATCCTCAAATAGAATCATTAAAGAAGCAAACATATGCAAACAATGCAAACATAACAGCAATCTGCCTAAACAGGATAGTCTGTAAAGAATGCTGCAACATCCATACTTCCCTAGCTCCAAAAATTATGAAATAAAATTCCCACTGTAGTAAATTTATAAAAGCTTAATATTAAAAAGGTTTCAACATTTTATCACATTCTTACTTTTCTAGGGAATTATTGCAACAGCGGTAAACTTTCTGTTTTCAAACAGCAACAAGTGGACTTCTAAAATAGGCATAGTAAAGACTATCAATGACACTTTTATTGAAATAAAAGATGAAAAACATTGTTATAAATAACATTAAGCAAATTCTAACAAAATAAATTGACGCTCCAAGCAAAACACATATCATGTGGCGAATACAAATATAGCTCCAAGTAAAGTTATCGATGAACGAAGACGAAAGAGGGGATGCCTTCCGGGGCATCCCCAAGCTTAGGCAAGAGGTTGTCCTTGAATTTTACCTTGGGGTGCCATGGGAATACCCAAGCTTAGGTTCTTTCCACTCCTTGTTCCATAGTCCATCGAATCCTTACCCAAAACTTGAAAACTTCACAACACAAAACTTAATAGAAAACTCGTAAGCTCCGTTAGCGAAAGAAAACAAAACACCACTTCAAGGTACTGTAATGAACTCATTCTTTATTTATATTGGTATTAAACCTACTGTATTCACTTATCTATGGTTTATAAAATATTTTACTAGCCATAGATTCATCAAAATAAGCAAACAACACATAGAAAACAGGATCTGTCAAAAACAGAACAGTCTGTAGTAATCTGAATCAAACGTATACTTCTGGAGCTCATAAAATTCTCAAATAAATTTCTGGACCTGAGGAATTTATCTATTAATCATATGAAAAAAGAATTAACTAAATATCACTCTCCAAATAAAAATGGCAGCAATTCTCGTGAGCGCTAAAGTTTCTGTTTTTTACAGCATGATCGCAAAGACTTTCCCCAAGTCTCCCCAAAGGTTCTACTTGGCACAAACACTAATTAAAAGCATAAAACCACATCTAAGCAGAGGCTAGATGAATTATTTATTACTAAACAGGAGCAAAAATCAATAAACAAAAATAAAATTGGGTTGCCTCCCAACAAGCGCTATCGTTTAATGCCCCTAGCTAGGCATGATGATTTCAACGATGCTCACATAAAGGATAAGAATTGAAATATAAAGAGAGCATCATGAAGAATATGACTAGCATATTTAAGTCTAACATACTTCCTATGCATAGGGATTTTGTGAGCAAACAACTTGTGGAAACAATAATCAACTAGCATAGGAGAGCAAAGCAAGCATAATTTCAAGATTTTAAGCACATAGAGAGGAAACTTGATATTATTGCAACTCCTACAAGCATATATTCCTCCCTCATAATAATTTTCAGTAGCATCATGAATGAATTCAACAATATAACCAGCACCTAAAGCATTCTTTTCATGATCTACAAGCATAGAAATTTTACTTCTCTCCACATAAGCAAAATTCTTCTCTTGAATAGTAGTGGGAACAAACTCAACAAAGTAACTATCATGTGATTGAAAATTAAGATCAAGATGATAAGTTTCATGGTTATCATTATTCTTTAAAGCATACGTGTCATCACCATAATCATCATAGATAGGAGGCATGCTTTCATCATAATAAATTTGCTCATCAAAACTTGGGGGACAAAAAATATCATCTTCATCAAACATAGCTTCCCCAATCTTGTGGCTTTGCATATCATTAGCATCATGGATATTCAAGGAATTCATACTAACAACATTGCAATCATGCTCATCATTCAAATATTTAGTGCCAAACATTTTATAGATATCTTCTTCTAGCACTTGAGCACAATTTTCCTTTCCATCATACTCACGAAAGATATTAAAAAGGTGAAGCGTATGAGACAAACTCAATTCCATTTTTTATAGTTTTCTTTTATAAACTAAACTAGTGATAAAACAAGAAACTAAAAGACTCGATTGCAAGATCTAAAGATATACCTTGAAGCACTCACCTCCCCGGTAGCGGCGCCAGAAAAGAGCTTGATGTCTACAACACAACCTTCTTCTTGTAGACGTTGTTGGGCCTCCAAGTGCAGAGGTTTGTAGGACAGTAGAAAATTTCCCTCAAGTGGATGACCTAAGGTTTATCAATCCGTAGGAGGCGTAGGATGAAGATGGTCTCTCTCAAGCAACCCTGCAACCGAATAACAAAGAGTCTGTTGTGTCCCCAACACACCCAATACAATGGTAAATTGTATAGGTGCACTAGTTCGGCGAAGAGATGATGATACAAGTGGTATATGGATGGTAGATAATAGTATTTGTAATCTGAAATAATAAAAACAGCAAGGTAGCAAGTGATAAAAGTGAGCGTAAATGGTATTGCAATTTGTGGAAACAAGGCCTAGGGTTCATACTTTCGCTAGTGTAAGTTCCCTAAATAATGATAACATAATTGGATCACATAACTATCCCTCAACATGCAACAAAGAGTCACTCCAAAGTCACTAATAGTGGAGAACGAATGAAGAGATTATGGCAGGGTATGAAAACACCTCAAAGTTATTCTTTCCAATCAATCCGTTGGGCTATTCCTATAATTGTCACAAACATCCCTAGAGTTCGTACTAGAATAACACCTTAAGACACAAATCAACCAAAACCCTAATGTCACCTAGATACTCCATTGTCACCTCAAGTATCCGTGGGCATGATTATACGATATGCATCACACAATCTCAATTCATCTATTCAACCAACACATAGGACCTCAAAGAGTGCCCCAAAGTTTCTACCGGAGAATCACGACAAAAACGTGTGCCAACCCCTATGCATAGGTTCATGAACCCGCAAGTTGGTCACCAAAACATACATCAAGTGGCACGCGGTATCCCATTGTCACCATAGATATCCACGGCAAGACATACATCAAGTGTTCTCGAATCTTTAAAGACTCAATCCGATAAGATTACTTCAAAGAGGAAACTCGATTCATTACAAGAGAGAACAGGGGGAGGAGAAACATAAGATCCAACTATAATAGCAAAGCTCACGATACATCAAGATCTTGCCAAATCAAGAACACGAGAGAGAGAGAGAGATCAAACACATAGCTACTGGTACATACTCTCAGCCCCGAGGGAGAACTACTCCCTCCTCGTCATGGAGAGCACCGGGATGATGAAGATGGCCACCGGTGAGGGTCCCCCCCCCTCCGGCAGGGTGCCGGAACGGGTCTAGATTGGTTTTCGGTGGCTACGGAGGCTTCTGGCGGCAGAACAACCGATCTATTGTGCGTTCTGGAATTTTTGGGGTATATGGAGTTATATAGGCAGAAGAAGCACGCCAGTGGAGCCACGAGGGCCTCACGAGGCAGGGGGGCATGCCCCCACCCTCATGAGCACCTCGTTTCTTCCTTGACGTGGGGTCCAAGTCCATCACGTGTGTTTCCTTCCAAAAATAACTTCTCCAATTGATTTCGTTCCGTTTCGACTCTGTCTCATATTCCTTTTCTTCAAAACACTGAAATAGGCAAAAACAGCAAATCTGGGCTGGGCCTCCGGTTAATAGGTTAGTCCCAACAATAATATAAAAGTGGATAATAAATCCCAATATTGCCCAAAACAGTAGATAATATAGCATGGAGCAATCAAAAATTATAGATACGTTGGAGACGTATCTGTTGCATAAGGTGGCTAGCGGGTGTCTGTCTCTCCCACTTTAGTCGGATCGGATTCGATGAAAAGGGTTTTTATGAAGGGTAAATAGAAATTGGTATATCACGTTGTGGTTTTGGCACAGGTAAGAAACGTTCTTGCTAGAAACCTATAGCAGCCACGTAAAAACTTGGAACAATAATTAGAGGACGTCTAACTTGTTTTTGCAGCATATGCCGTGTGATGTGATATGGCCAAAAGGATGTGATGAATGATATATCTGATGTATGAGATTTATCATGTTCTTGTAATAGGAATCACGACTTGCATGTCGATGAGTATGACAACCGGTAGGAGCCATAGGAGTTGTCTTAATTTATTTATGACCTGCGAGTCAACATAAACGTCATGTAATTACTTTACTTTATCGCTAACCGTTAGCCATAGTAGTAGAAGTAATAGTTGGCGAGACAACTTCATGAAGACACGATGATGGAGATCATGATGATGGAGGTCATGGTGTCATGCCGGTGACGATGATGATCATGGCGCCCCAAAGATGGAGATCAAAAGGAGCAAAATGATATTGGCCATATCATGCCACTATTTGATTGCATGTGATGTTTATCATGTTTTACATCTTATTTGCTTAGAATGACGGTAGCATAAATAAGATGATCCCTCGCAATAATTTCAAGAAAGTGTTCCCCCTAACTGTGCACAGTTGCTAAGGTCCGTTGTTCTGAAGCACCACGTGATGATCGGGTGTGATAGGTTCTAACGTTCGCATACAACGGGTGTAAGCCAGATTTACACACGCAATACACTTAGGTTGACTTGACGAGCCTAGCATGTACAGACATGGCCTCGGAACACAGAAGACCGAAAGGTCGAACATGAGTCGTATAGAAGATACGATCAACATGAAAATGTTCACCGATGATGACTAGTCTGTCTCACGTGATGATCGGACACGGCCTAGTTGACTCGGATCATGTATCACTTAGATGACTAGAGGGATGTCTATCTGAGTGGGAGTTCATTAAATAATTTGATTAGATGAACTTAATTATCATGAACATAGTCTAAAATTCTTTGCAATATGTCTTGTAGATCAAATGGCCCACGCTAATCTTGCCCTCAACTTCAACGCGTTCCTAGAGAAAACCAAGCTGAAAGACGGTGGCAGCAACTACCCGGACTGGGTCTGTAACCTGAGGATTATCCTCATAGCTGCCAGGAAAGCATATGTCCTTGATGCACTGCTAGGTGAAGCACCTGTTTTCCCAGCAGAACAAGACGTTATGAACGCTTGGCAGACGTGTAGTGATGATTACTCCCTAGTTCAGTGTGGCATGCTTTACAGCTTAGAACCGGGGCTCCAAAAGCGTTTTGAGCAACACAGAGCATATGAGATGTTCCAAGAGCTAAAAATGGTTTTCCAAGCTCATGCCCGGGTCGAGAGATATGAAGTCTCCGACAAGTTCTACAGTTGTAAGATGGAGGAGAATAGTTCCGTCAGTGAGCACATACTCAAAATGTCTGGGTTGCACAACCGCTTGTCTTAGCTGGGAGTTAATCTCCCGGATGATGCGGTCGTTGACAGAACCTTCAGTCGCTCCCACCTAGCTACATGAGCTTTGTGATGAAGTTTAATATGTAGGGGATGGAAAAGACCATTCCTAAGGTATATTCAATGCTAAAATTAGCGGAGGTGGAAATCGAAAAGGAACATCAAGTGTTGATGGTGAATAAAACCACTAAGTTCAAGAAAGGCAAGGGTAAAAAGAACTTCAAGAAGGACGGGAAGGGAGTTGCCGCACCCGGTAAGCAAGCTGCCGGGAAGAAGCCAAAGAATGGACCCAAGCCTGAGACTGAGTGCTTTTATTGCAAGGGAAACGGTCACTGGAAGCGGAACTGCCCCAAGTACTTAGCAGATAAGAAGGCCGGCAATGCCAAAGGTATATGTGATATACATGTTATTGATGTGTACCTAACCAGCGCTCGTAGTAGCTCCTGGGTATTTGATACCGGTGCAGTTGCTCATATTTGTAACTCAAAACAGGAACTGCGGAATAAACAGAGACTGGCGAAGGACGAGGTGACGATGCGCGTCGGGAATGGTTCCAAGGTCGATGTGATCGCCGTCGGCACGCTACCTCTACATTTACCTACGGGATTAGTTTTGAATCTCAATAATTATTATTTAGTACTAGCTTTGAGCATGAACATTGTATATGGATCTCGTTTAATACGAGATGGCTACTCATTTAAATCTGAGAATAATGGTTGTTCTATTTATATGAGAGACATGTTTTATGGTCATGCCCCGCTGGTCAATGGTTTATTCTTATTTAATATCGAACGTGATGTTACACATATTCATAGTGTGAATGCCAAAAGATGTAAGGTTGATAATGATAGTCCCACATACTTGTGGCACTGTCGCCTTGGTCAGATTGGTGTCAAACGCATGAAGAAACTCCATGCAGATGGACTTTTGGAGTCTCTTGATTATGAATCATTTGACACGTGTGAACCATGCCTCATGGGCAAAATGACCAAGACTCCGTTCTCCGGAACAATGGAGCGAGCAACCAACTTATTGGAAATCATACATACTGATGTGTGCGGTCCAATGAGTGTAGAGGCTCGCGGTGGCTATCATTATGTTCTCACCCTCACTGATGACTTGAGTAGATATGGGTATGTCTACTTAATGAAACACAAGTCTGAGACCTTTGAAAAGTTCAAGGAATTTCAGAGTGAGGTTGAGAATCAACGTGACAGGAAAATCAAGTTCTTACGATCAGATCGTGGGGGAGAATATTTGAGTCACGAATTTGGCACGCACTTAAGGAAATGTGGAATAGTTTCACAACTCACGCCGCTTGGAACACCTCAGCATAATGGTGTGTCCGAACGTCGTAATCGCACTCTATTGGATATGGTGCGATCTATGATGTCTCTTACCGATCTACCACTATCATTTTGGGATTATGCTATAGAGACTGCCGCATTCACTTTAAAAAGGGCTCCGTAGAAATCCGTTGAGACGACACTGTATGAATTGTGGTTTGGTAATAAACCTAAGCTGTCGTTTCTGAAAGTTTGGGGATGCAATGCTTATGTCAAGAAACTTCAACCTGCAAAGCTCGAACCCAAATCGGAAAAATGCGTCTTCATAGGATACCCTAAAGAAACTATTGGGTATACCTTCTACCTCAGTTCCGAAGGCAAGATCTTTGTTGCCAAGAATGGATCCTTTCTAGAGAAAGAGTTTCTCTCGAAAGAAGTAAGTGGGAGGAAAGTAGAACTTGATGAAGTATTGCCTCTTGAACCGGAGAGTGGCGCAGCTCAAGAAAATGTTCCTGAGGTGCCTGCACCGACTAGAGAGGAAGTTAATGATGATGATCATGAAACTTCAGATCAAGTTGTTACTGAACTTCGTAGGTCCACAAGGACACGTTCCGCACCAGAGTGGTACGGCAACCCTGTCCTGGAAAACATGTTGTTAGACAATGGTGAACCTTCGAACTATGAAGAAGCGATGGTGGGCCCAGATTCCGACAAATGGCTGGAAGCCATGAAATCCGAGATAGGATCCATGTATGAAAACAAAGTATGTACTTTTACTGACTTGCTCGATGATCGGCGAGCCATAGAAAATAATTGGATCTTTAAGAAGAAGACAGACGCGGATGGTAATGTGACCATCTATAAGGCTCGGCTTGTCGCTAAGGGTTATCGACAAGTTCAAGGGGTTGACTACGATGAGACTTTCTCGCCCGTAGCGAAGCTGAAGTCCATCCGAATCATGTTAGCAATTGCCGCATTCTATGATTATGAGATATGGCAAATGGATGTCAAAACGACATTCCTTAATGGTTTCCTCAATGAAGAATTGTATATGATGCAGCCAGAAGGTTTTGTCAATCCTAAGAATGCCGACAAGGTGTGCAAGCTCCAACGCTCAATCTATGGGCTGGTGCAAGCATCTCGGGGTTCAAACATTCGATTTGATGAGATGATCAAAGCGTTTGGGTTTACGTAGACTTATGGAGAAGCCCGTATTTACAAGAAAGTGAGTGCGAGCTCTGTAGCATTTCTCATATTATATGTGGATGACATGCTATTGATGGGAAATGATATAGAATTCTTGGAAAGCATAAAGGCCTACTTGAGCAAGTGTTTCAATGAAGGGTCTTGGAGAAGCTGCTTATATATTAGGCATCAAGATCTATAGAGATAGATCGAGACGCCTCATTGGTCTTTCATAAAGTACATACCTTGACAAGATATTGAAGAAGTTCAATATGCATTAGTCCAAGAAGGTGTTCTTGCCTGTATTGCAAGGTGTGAGATTGACCACGGCTCAATTCCCGACCACGATAGAAGATAGAGAAAAGATGAGTGTCGTCCCCTATGCCTCGGCCATAGGGTCTATTATGTATGCCATGTTGTGTACCAGACCTGATGTAAGCCTTGCCGTAAGTTTGGTAGGAAGGTACCAAAGTAATCGCGGCATGGAACACTGGACAGCGGTCAAGAATATCCTGAAGTACCTGAAGAGGACTAAGGATATGTTTCTTGTTTATGGAGGTGACGAAGAGCTCGTCGTAAAGGGTTATGTCGATGCTAGCTTTGACACAGATCTGGATGACTCTAAGTCACAAACCGGATACATGTATATTTTGAATGGTGGGGCAGTCAGCTGGTGCAGTTGCAGGCAAAGCGTCGTGGCGGGATCTACATGTGAAGCGGAGTACATGGCAGCCTCGGAGGCAGCACAAGAAGCAATCTAGATGAAGGAGTTCATTACCGACCTAGGAGTTATTCCCAATGCGTCGGGCCTGATGACTCTCTTCTGTGACAATACTGGAGTTATTGCCCTTGCCAAGGAGCCCAGGTTTCACAGGAAGACCAGGCATATCAAGCGTCGCTTCAACTCCATTCGTGAAAATGTTCAAAATGGAGACATAGATATTTGTAAAGTGCATACGGACCTGAATGTCGCAGATTTGTTGACTAAACCTCTTCCTCGAGCAAAACATGATCAACACCAGAACTCTATGGGTGTTCGATTCATCACAATGTAACTAGATTATTGACTCTAGTGCAAGTGGGAGACTGTTGGAAATATGCCCTAGAGGCAATAATAAAATGGTTATTATTATATTTCCTTGTTCATGATAATTGTCTATTGTTCATGCTATAATTGTGTTATCCGGAAATCGTAATACATGTGTGAATACATAGACCACAACATGTCCCTAGTGAGCCTCTAGTTGACTAGCTCGTTGATCAATAGATGGCTACGGTTTCCTGACCATGGACATTGGATGTCATTGATAACGGGATCACATCATTAGGAGAATGATGTGATGGACAAGACCCAATCCTAAGCATAGCGCAAGATCGTGTAGTTCGTCTGCTAAAGCTTTTCTAATGTCAAGTATCTTTTCCTTAGACCATGAGATTGTGCAACTCCCGGATACTGTAGGAATACTTTGGGTGTGCCAAACGTCACAACATAACTGGGTGATTATAAAGGTGCACTACAGGTATCTCCAAAAGTGTCTGTTGGGTTGGCACGAATCGAGACTGGGATTTCTCACTCCGTATGACGGAGAGGTATCTCTGGGCCCACTCGGTAAGACATCATCGTAATGAGCTCAATGTGACTAAGGGTTGGTCACGGGATGATGAGTTACGGAACGAGTAAAGTGACCTGCCGGTAACGAGATTGAACGAGGTATTGGGATACTGACGATCAAATCCCGGGCAAGTAACGTACCGATTGACAAAGGGAATTGTATACAGGATTGCTTGAATCCTCGACATCGTGGTTCATCCGATGAGATTATCGTGGAACATGTGGGAGCAACATGGGTATCCAGATCCCGCTGTTGGTTATTGGCCGGAGAGTTGTCTCGGTCATGTCTGCATGGTTCCCGAACCCGTAGGGTCTACACACTTAAGGTTCGATGACGCTAGGGTTATTAGGAAGACTTGTATGTGATTACCGAATGTTGTTCGGAGTCCCGGATGAGATCCCGGACGTCATGAGGAGTTCCGGAATGGTCTGGAGGTGAAGGTTTATATGTGGGAAGTTGTCATACGGTCACCGGAAAAGTTCGGGGGCATATCGGTATTGTACCGGGGCCACCGGAAGGGTTCCGGGGGTCCACCGAGAGGGGCCACCTCTCTCGGAGGGCCTCATGGGCCGTAGAGGAAAGGGAACCAGCCCTTGGAGGGCTGGGTGCATCCCCCCTTGGGCCCATGCGCCTAGGGTTGGGGGAGGGGGAACCCTAGAGGGGGCGCCCCCCTTGCTTGGGGGGCAAGCCCTTCCCCTTGCCCCCCCCCCCCTCTAGATCTCATCTAGAGGGGGCCGCCCCCCTTCCCCTATAAATAGAGGGGCAATGGGAGGGATGCACACCACATCAAAGGCGCAGCCCCTCCCCTCCCCAACACCTCTCCTCCTCCGTTAAGAGCTTGGCGAAGCCCTGCCGGAGTACTGCTGCTCCACCACCACCACGCCGTCGTGCTGCTATTGGAGCTCTCTTCCTCAACCTCTCCCTCCTCCTTGCTGGATCAAGGCGCGGGAAACATCTCCGCTCCGTACGTGTGTTGAATGCGGAGGTGCCGTCCGTTCGACGCTAGGATCATCGGTGATTTGGATCACGACGAGTACGACTCCATCAACCCCGTTCTCTTGAACATTTCCGCTCGCGATCTACAAGGGTATGTAGATGCACTCCTCTCCCTCTCATTGCTAGATGACTCCATAGATTGATCTTGGTGATGCATAGAAAATTTTAAATTTCTGCTACGATCTCCAACACATTCTACACATCGATGGCGGCAAATCTCGGCGGTGTGGCGCAGTGGAGACTCGGCATCCGATGGGTGGTGATGGACTCGTGCAGGAGGACGACGCTGTCTGGCGTCGTGGTGGTGTCGATGGCAGAGAGGCCTGGCAAGGTCGATGCGTTAGTATCTGATCTGAGGGTGGATCGGTGGATGACGGAGGTGACGGCCATTGCAGCGTGCGCATGTGGTGCCCACTGAAAGTGCGTCGGACCAGTGTGTAACCCAGTCCAGATATATGGCTTGGATGGGGCATCCGACATTAGATGTTAGGTATTGGTGTGATGTCTGTTTGGTATTAGGCTCGGACATTCGGCACTCCTTCATCACGAGGATAGGAGTAGCTACATGTGTTGCCAAGATGGTGGTTTCAGGCTTACTGATGTATTACCTTTGTAAGTGTTGTGTGAATAATTAATAAAATGACTGCCTGCATTGCCTAGATGCAGAGGCCAAGGTACATCCTCCTTTTCAAAAAAAAAACCGGTTCATAAGCTGGCAACTGAGTGATAGTAATATGGTAAGTACCGACGTAATCTGATAAGTACTGATAAAAAAATTGTTGAAACATGTATACACGCAAGAGAGAAAGAAAGAGCCACATGTGAAGAGCCACATTCCAGGTTTCTCAAAGAATGGGTAGTTTTTTTCGGGTAAAAGAATCGTAGTTGGCTATTGGAATCTGACATAAAAATTGGTCGGTTTGGATTACTGAAATTTTGTCTATTTTGGGCCTAGCCCAATAGCAGTTTCAGAAATTCCTAATAAATCTTAGAGGCCCACTCAGCCCATTTGTCCAAGGCAAGGGATACTACTAAAGTTTAGTCCCACATTGCTAGTTGAGTGGGAATTGGACCTCCTTATAAGGGAGGTTCTTTCCCCACTTGTATGAGCATGAGAACAAAAGAGACATCCACGCGCGCTCCTCCTCTGCCGCCCACCTCGCCACGCCACGCCTCGCCTCGTCACGACGCGACGAAGGAATGAGCCGAGCCGATGTCTAAATTTTTGCCACGCACTACGGGTATATGAAAGGTCACACGAAAGCTGAAAAGATTTTTGCGAAAGTCGAGTTCGAATGCGAACGGTGCAGCTCTTCGGCTGCTGGCTGTTCACTTCATCTCTATCTCTTTGTTTCGCCTCCCGTCGCTGCCCTCTCGCCTCCTTCTCTTGCGCCTATAAAAGGGAGGTCGCTCCTCCTAGAGAGACGCACCAGAACTACTCCTTCCCTCGCCATCGGTTCCATTTCTGAGCTGCTGGTGTCTTGCTCATCCCGGCTTGCGGCGTGCACCGCACGTCGGGACAGTAGGCCTCCGAAACCGCACCTTTTGAGTCCTGTACGGGAGAAGGGTGATAAGGTTTTTGGGGAGCGCTCAGCGCGACTACTGGCTGCTTCATCACGGACGATCCGTTCCCCGACGACGACTTCTTCCCCGACGTCCACGACCTCCTCGACGACATGGCAGGCAAGGACACCGACCCCAAGTCCAGCGCTTCTGCTGCTGCTGTCCTGTACGTGTTCTTCTCCTTTCTATTAGAGGTCCTGCTACAGTTCCTTGTTCTAATATTTGCCCTAGATATGTTAGACTCTATTTCATATATGCAACTTGCTATACTGTCTGCTCTAGATATGTTTAGTTACAGTTCATATATGAAGATGCTGTTTACCTTCTCTTTGTCAAATCGCATGGCTTGTTTTGTCACTACTATTCTGCTCATGCTTTATCTAGTATTTCTGTTAATAAAATCATTCGGTAAATTGCTCATATTTCCAACAATTCAAAAACCTTATTATAGGCAATTTACCCCGAGTGGTTTTGCTGCTTCCATGAGACCTCCTATGTTCGAGGGTATCCACTATAAGAGGTGGCGCGTGAGAGCGGCCTTATGGTTTCAAACCATGAGTTGCTATGACACCACTCTCGGCAAACCTGATGGAGAGCTTGATGCTCAACATGCACAAGCTTTTCAGAAAATGGATACTCTTTTTAAGGCTGCTCTCTTGAGTGTTCTTGGTGAGGACATAGTTGATGCTTATGCGTCAATTGATAATGGAAAAGATATGTGGGATGCACTCGAGGCCAAGTTTGGGGTCTCGGATGCTGGCACTAAGTTGTACATCATGGAGCAATTCAATGATTACAGGATGACTGAAGAGCGCTCCGTGGTTGAGCAAGCTCATGAGATACAATCATTTGCTAGAGAACTTGAGCACTTCAGTTGTATGCTACCGGACAAGTTTGTTGCCGGAGGTATTATCACTAAGCTTCCTCCTTCGTGGAGGAACTTTGCTACCTTACTGAAGCATAAGAGACAGGAGTTTTCCGTCCCGGATCTCATTGGCACTCTTGATGTGGAAGAAAAGGTGAGAGCAAAGGATACACATGCTCGAGGTATTGAGGAAGGATCTAGTGCCAATCTGGTACAAAAGAAGAACTTCCAGCCCCACAAGTTCAAGAACAAGGGCAAGTTTGATGATAAAGCAAAGTTTGATGGGAAGAACAAGGCTGTGCAGCACACGAACTTTAAGAAGAAGAATGACAAGAAGAAAGGTGCTTGTCATGTGTGTGGCGATCCTGATCATTGGGCTCCTAGTTGCCCTAATCTCTATGACAAGCGTCACCCTGGGAAAGGCGGCAAGACCGCTAATGTTGTCATTGGAGACACTGACATTAAGGATGATGGGTATGGTATATTTTCCACTATTCTTTCAGTATGTCATTCTCCTGATTGGTTGATTGGCACGGGTGCTAATGTGCATGTATGTGGTGATATTTCCATGTTTTCGTCTTATTAGACCGCAGGGACTTCAACCGTGTTGATGGGCAACGGTTCAAGTGCTTCTGTTCGTGGTGTTGGCACGGTCGATCTGAAGTTTACTTCAGGGAAGATCGTGTGGCTGAAGAACGTGCATTATGTCCCCTCCGTCAATAAAAATCTTGTTAGCGGATCTCTTCTATGTAGAGATGGCTACAAGCTTGTCTTTGAGTCGAATAAATTTGTAATATCCAAGTATGGAACCTTTGTTGGTAAAGCCTATGAGTCAGGAGGTCTGTTTCGTTTATCCTTATCAGACGTTTGCAATAAAGTTGTTAATCATATTTGCAACAATAGTGAATCCAATGTGTGGCATTCACGTCTCTGTCATGTTAACTTTGGTTGCATGTCACGACTAGCGAAGTTGAACTTAATCCCTAGTTTCACCATTGTCAAGGGATCTAAGTGTCAAGTTTGTGTGCAAGCTAAGCAACCTCATAAGTCTCACACAACTGCGGAAACGAGAAATCTTGCACCACTAGAGCTCATACATTCAGATCTATGTGAAATGAATGGTGTTTTGACAAAAGGTGGAAACAAATATTTCATGACGTTAATTGATGACTCCACTAGATACTATCGTGTGTATCTTCTGAAATCTAAGGATGAGACTTTGAACTTTTTCAAGATCTATAAAGCTAAAGTGGAAAATTAACTTGATCGGAAAATCAAGAGGCTTAGGTCCGACCGTGGTGGAGAGTATTTTTCCAATGAATTTGATGCTTTTTGTGCGAAACATGGTATAATCCATGAGAGGACGCCTCCCTATTCACCTCAGTCAAATGGGGTGGCCGAAAGAAAGAACCGTACTCTAATTGATTTGGTTAACGCCATGTTAGACACATCGGGTCTCTCCAAGGCATGGTGGGGGGAAGCGATATTGATGGCATGTCATGTCCTGACTGAGTTCCCACAAAGAACAAAGAGATAACTCCATTCGAGGAATGGGAGAAGAAAAGGTTAAAACTCTCTACATGGGGTTGTTTGGCGAAAGTCAATGTTCCAATTCCAAAGAAGCGGAAGCTTGGACCAAAGACTGTGGATTGTGTTTTCCTGGGATATGCTTTTCATAGCATTGGCTATAGATTCTTGGTTGTAAAATCTGAGGTGCCTGACATGCATGTCGGTACGATCATGGAGTCAGATGATGTGACTTTCTTTGAAGATATCTTTCCCATGAAGGATATGGCTACCTCATCTAATCAGGAGATGCCTAGTTCATCGAATCAGGAACCAGTTACAATTACCGAACCAGCCATTTCGATGGAACACTTTGAAAGTCCTGTGGAGGAGAACAATGAAGCTCCTACTAGGAGCAAGAGACAGAGGACTGCGAAGTCCTTTGGTGATGATTTTCTTGTGTATCTCATAGATGACACTCCCAGTTCTATTTCAGAGGCCTATGCATCTGAAGATGCTGACTCTAGAAGGAAGCGGTTCGTAGCGAGATGGATTCCATCTTGGCGAATGAAACTTGGGAGATAACTAATCGTCCTTATGGGTGCAAACCTATAGGATGCAAATGGGTATTCAAGAAGAAGCTTAGGCCTGATGGTACTATTGAAAAGTACAAGGCTCGGCTCGTGGCTAAGGGTTATACCCAATAGGAAGGTGAAGACTTCTTTGATACTTACTCACCTGTGGCTCGACTGACCACTATTCGAGTTCCACTTTCACTAGCTGCCTCGCATGGTCTTCTCGTTCATCAAATGGATGTTAAGTCTGCTTTCCTAAATAGAGAGTTGGACGAGGAAATTTATATGGAACAACCAGATGGGTTTGTACTAGATGGTCAGGAAGGAAAGGTGTGCAAGTTGCTGAAGTCTTTGTATGGACTCAAGCAAGCACCCAAACAGTGGCATGAGAAGTTTGAAAGAACTTTTAACAGCTGCATGCTTTGTTGTGAACGAAGCTGACAAATGTGTGCACTATCGCCATGGTGGGGGCGAGGGAGTTATCATTTGCTTGTATGTTGATGACATACTGATTTTCGGAACAAATCTGAATGTTATTAAGGAGGTCAAGAGTTTCCTATCTCGCTGTTTTGAGATGAAGGATTTAGGAGTGGCTGATGTCATTCTGAACATCAAGTTGTTGAGAGACGATGATGGTGGGATTACATTGCTTCAATCTCACTATGTGGAAAAGATCTTGAGTCGCTTTGGCTATAGTGACTGCAAGCCCTCTCCAACACTTTATGATGCAAGTGTGTTACTTTGAAAGAATCGAAGAATTGCTAGAGATCAATTGAAATATTCTCAGATTATTGGCTCGCTTATGTACTTAGCAAGTGCTACAAGACCTGACATCTATTTTGCTGTTAGCAAACTGAGCCGGTTTGTCTCAAAACCAGGAGATGTGCATTGGAAAGCTCTAAAGAGAGTTTTGCGTTATTTGAAAGGCACTGCAAATTATGGAATTCACTACACCGGGCACCCAAAGGTGCTTGAAGGGTATAGTGACTCAAACTGGATCTCAGATGGTGATGAGATAAAGGCCACGAGCGGATATGTATTCACTCATGAAGGTGGCGCTGTTTCTTAGAAGTCTTGCAAGCAGACCATCTTAACAAGGTCAACAACGGAAGCAGAACTCACAACACTAGATACAGCTACGGTCGAAGCAGATTGGTTTCGTCGGCTCTTGAATGACTTGCCGGTCGTTGAGAAACCTGTACCGGGTGTTCTTATGAACTGCGACAATCAAACTGTGATCACGAAAGTGAGCAGCTCAAAGGATAACATGAAGTCATCAAGACACGTTCAGAGAAGGTTAAAGTCTGTCAGAAAAACGAGAAACTCCGGAGTTATTGCATTGGATTATATCCAAACGTCTAAAAATCTAGCAGATCCTTTTACTAAGGGTCTATCACGTAATGTGATTGATAATGCATCGAGGGAGATGGGTATGAGACCCACCATATGAGTTGTTCATAGTGGTAACCTATTCTTTGTGATCGGAGATCCCGTGAATTAGATGTGGAAGACAAGCTGTTGGTCAACTGAGAGAAGAGTATCCTTACTATTAACAGTACCACTCCATGAAGAAGTAATACTCTCCTAAAACTGCATGGCAGGTTGATGTATATCTTAATGTGTTCTAAGTGGCTCATTTAAGCGGAGATGTTGTCCTGCAGAACATCTTTTGAAGAACACACCTATATGAGTCTGATTGTCAAACGTCGCAATCTATGAGAGTAGGGTTCTCTCTAGTAAACTCATGAAATGTCTCGGAGTATGACGCATAAGCTCCACCCGCGGGGAAGACCCAGGTAGCCACGTATCGGTCAAGGCTTTATGTGAAGCTAGATTCGCAGAAAACTTGCAGTTCAAGGCCCAGTCCACTGTTTAAGTTGCTTACTAGTGTAGCATAGAGTTTTAGGTGGAAGTTCAACTTAACAGTCTCCACTGCAGTACCGGTATATAAAACAGTGTTTTGGAATCAAAGACAATTTTTGTGTGCCTCTGGGATCTGGTGGGAGATTGCTGGAATTTTGTCTATTTTGGGCCTAGCCCAATAGCAGTTTCAAAAATTCCTAATAAATCCTAGAGGCCCACTTAGCCCATTTGTGCAAGCCAAGGGATACTACTAAAGTTTAGTCCTACATTGCCAGTTGAGTGGGAGTTGGACCTTCTTATAAGGGAGGTTCTTTCCCCACTTGTATGAGCATGAGAACAAGAGGGACATCCACGCGCACTCCTCCTCCGCCGCCCGCCTCGCCACGCCGCGCCGCGGATTGCGGGAATGAGCCGAGCCGATGTCTAAATTTTTGCCACGCACTACGGGTATACGAAAGGTCACACGGAAGCTGAACAGATTTTTGCGAAAGTAGAGTTCGAATGCGAACGGTGCAGCTCTTCGGCTGCTGGCTGTTCGCTTCATCTCCGTCTCTTCGTTTCGCCTCCCGTCGTTGCCCTCTCGCCTCCTTCTCTTGCGCCTATAAAAGGGAGGCCGCTCCTCCCAGAGAGACGCACCAGAACTACTCCTTCCCTCGCAATCGGTTCCATTTCTGAGCTGCTGTTGTCTTCCTCATCCCGGCTTGCGGCGTGCGCCGCACGCCGGGACAGTAGGCCTCCGAAACCGTACCTTTTGAGTCACTGGTAGAAAAAGGGCCTATAGTCCCGGTTCGTAAGGGCCTTTAGTCCCGGTTCCTGAACTGGGACTAAAGTGTCGGTACTAATACCTCCCACCTTTAGTCCCGGTTCAATCCAGAACCGGGACTAAAGCCCATCCACGTGGGCAGTGCGCAGAGCCCAGTCAGGAGACCCTTTGGTCCCGGTTGGTGGCACCAACCGGGACCAATAGGCATCCACGCGTCAGCATTTCTGTGGCTAGGGTTTTTGTTTTTTTTTGAAGGGGGGGGGGGTTGGGGGTTTTGGGGGGTTAATTTAGGTGTTTCATATATTGTGTTAGATAGCTATAATTAATATAGAGAAGTGTCCTCTCTTATGTCCGTGCTTGGTCAACGCTATGTACTATACATACGTATAGAGAGGACTAGACACGCTGGCTAGCTAGTAAAGCAAACGAAGGAAACAGAAGATCGTCATGAACATATATGCATACAGAAAGAAGTGATATCGACCACCTCTCCTTCTCCGAGAGATTGGTCGAACAACAAGTTCTCGTATATCTATCTGACAGTACCGGCTACATATATACAGTAATTATCTCTTACAAATATAATCATACGGACTCAGCTTTAACATAGAATTCTCCGTCTTCAGGGATCACGTGGTCAAGAAAGAATGCCGCCAATTCCTCTTGAATTGCTCGCATGCGAGCTGGTGCTAGGAGTTCATCCCGCTTCCGAAACATCTAATTTGAAGAAGGGGGTCAATACATATATATATATATGAATGAATAAAACTCAACACAAATGATGGTAATAAAATAAAATTGTGAATATTGTTATTTACGTACTTCATATTGTTCGTTAGAGTACCCGCCCCGCTCACACGTCGTGTGGCGGATGGACTCGCAGATGTAGTATCCACAGAAATCATTCCCTTGTTCCTGCCACAACCACTTTACAAGAAATAGAGGTCAATCAAACTGATAAGCAAGAATGCTAAATGGTATTGATGAAACTAGCGCTTGAATCACTAGAAGATGCGCGGAACATGCTACTATAGTACTTACTTTCGGGTGTCTAAATTCCAGCTCCTTCGGCAGTCCCGGAACTTTTTTGGTGAATTTTCTCCAAACCCTGCCGGACAAAGAAAACAATTACTTGATATCAGGAAATGAACAAAGTTGCTGATATGGTGGATAATGATCGATTTAACTTACTTCTTGAGGATTTCAGTCATGTTTGCATAGTCCTGGGGATCTTTTCGTCTTGAGTCTAAGACGGTTACTAGTCCCTGCTCAAGCTTAATATCTAGGAGAATATAGTGGTAACTGCACACGCATGCATAACTCATGAATTACATAATTATAACCTTGAGTAATATATAATTAAGGGAAACCGAATACGCACAAGACAGTAACACTCACTTGAAGTTGTAAGGAAAGAGTATTATATCTTTGTTTTGATTTATTACGAACGATTGTAGCATGTTGGCCTCGGTAGCTGCGGCATGAAGTTTAACCTCAGTTGCATCTATGAGATATGTGTTAATGAACCCAATATCACCGACTTGTCTTTTCTTCAATTCGGCGATCTTCAATCTGCATAATATAGTGAGGATGATTATAAATACATGCAATGAAAGAGCTAAGCTATATAGAGAAACTTAATGACAGAAGTAGTACTACTTACAGACAGTAGCAGGCGATCGTTGTTTTATCGAGGGCCAATTGATTGAAAAACTGATAGAACTCCTCAAATGGAACAGGCAACAGATCAATTCCAACGAGGTCATGCTCCTTTTTAACTCTCACATACAAAGTACTCCTCCCCCCAGAGTCTCTACAGATTTTCAAGTACCAATCATGCAATCTTCGCATCATCGTTGATAGAGATCTTTCATCTTTGACGAGAGGCTTCCCGTACTCGTATCTTTGCATCCGCTTGTCCATGGGTTCATAATGTACTTCGTCGGGCAGGTAATCTGCAAGATTATTATAACCGGGCACCATCCTCGGGTCATTAGCGACGTTGTGGCTAGGCACCTTGAGCGGGGGGCATGATTGCTTCGCTTGTTTGCCGAGCTGGGCAATTTGTTTCCCAGCTCATCGTTTTTTCAGCCTTTCATCACTGATAGTAGTTCCCGACCGCTCCGCTTCGGCAAATTCCTTTCCAATAATGCGGTCATAGTTTCCTTTCGGCGGATCAGACTTTGGTGGTTTTGTCAGGGCAGCCAGAGTGCGCTTCACTTTCACCCCATCTACCTTCTCCTCCGGAGGTGGATGTTGCTTTGCTTTCACCCCTTCAAAGAATTTCCTCACTTCTTCTCGCGCGATCTCGGTGTTCTCCTCCTGGGTCCTCTCGTATGGTAACTTCTCTGGAGTCTTCAGAGAAGGACCGAATCTGTATGTCCTCCCGCCTCTGGTTGTACTGCTAGACGCCGACCAAGCAGACGAAGCGGTTGTCTTCTTTACTTGCTTAAGAGGCGGAGGAGAAGGACTACGACCCGCCGGAGCAGCTGGAGCGGCGGCAGGTCTCTTCTGCCCTTGCTGACGAGGCGGAGAAGGAGGAGGTTGGCTGCTCGGGCGCGTCGGCGCAGGCAGAGACGAAGGCGGAGTGCCGCCACGCGCCGGAGAAGGAGCCGGCCGAGGGCCCTGATCGTCACTCGCCGGAGGAGGAGGCGGTGGAGGAGGCGGAGTGCCCTGACTCGTCGGAGGAGGAGGAGGAGGCGGAGGCGTCCAGTTCGGAAGGTTGATGAGGTCCTTCCGCCATAGGCATGGAGTCTTCAGAGCAGACCCCAGCCGAGTCTCCCCTTCACCGGTAGGGTGGTCAAGCTGGAGGTCCTCAAATCCCTCCGTTATCTCATCCACCATCACCCTAGCATATCCTTCTGGAATCGGCATGCAGTGAAAAGTTGCGCCGGGTTCAGTAGGATAAACAGAGCCAACAGCCGCCTTGACCTTCAAATTCATCCATTGCGTCATAAGGTGGCAATTTTGAGACTCCGTTATAGCATCCACAGGATAGCTGGCAGGAGCCGTCAAGGCATGCTGTAGCTGAAGCTGCTCGGTGGAAGCCACGCTGCTTCTGCGCTGAGATGGCGGGGTAGCTTCGGGGGAGGCTTCGGCAGTACGTTTGCTGCGATTTGCTTCTCGTTCCTCTATCGCTTGTACCCTTGCGTGCAGCGCCTGCAGTTCGGTCTGCTGCACTTTTTTCCTCCTCTCATGGGATTTGTAACCGCCTGCGTCCGGAAACCCAACATTCCATGGAACGGAGCCTGGCGTGCCTCGTGTCCGTCCAGGGTGCTCAGGATTCCCGAGGGCCATTGTGAGCTCATCGTGCTCTTTGTCTGGAAAGAACGTCCCTTCCTGCGCTGCGTCGATATAGTGCTTAAGCCTACTGACTGGTATGTCCATTTGTTCGTTCGTCCAAATGCATCCCCCTGTTTCAGGGTCCAAGGTTCCGCCAGCCCCGAAGAACCAAGTCCGGCAACGGTCTGGCCAGTTATATGTCTCTGGTCTGATCCCTTTATGAAGCAGATCATTCTCAACCTTGGACCACTTAGGCCGGGCTACGAGGTAGCCACCTGACCCCGTGTGATGGTGAAGCTTCTTCTTCACGGCATTCTGCTTGTTTGTCGCCGACATCTTCTTGCTCTTTTCCGATGTCTTGTAGGCCACAAATGCGGGCCAGTGATCTCTGATCTTCTCATATCTGCCCTTGAATTCTGGTGTCTCTTTTTTATCGACAAACCTATTGAGCTCTTTCTTCCACCTCCTGAATAGATCTGCCATCCTCTTCAGAGCAAAAGACTTGATTAATTTCTCTTTAATTGGGTTCTCTGGATTATCCTCTGGCGGTAGGGTGAAATTTGACTTCAGCTCAGTCCAAAGATCATTTTTCTGCATATCATTGACATAAGACACCTCAGGGTCTTCTTTAGCCGGCTTAAACCATTGCTGGATGCTTATCGGGATCTTGTCCCTAACCAGAACCCCGCACTGAGCAACAAATGCCCTCTTTGTCCGGAGGGGTTCAATAGGTTGGCCGTCGGGCGCGATTGCTGTGATCTCAAGCTTTTCATCCGAGCTCAACTTTTTCTTCGGGCCTCGTCTCTTTACCGAAGTTGTGCTCGATCCGGAGGGCTAGAAAAAAGAACAAAGACTTAATTAATATGTGTACATACCAAAACAATGAATGCATCAATCAGCTAGTCAGCATAGACTTAACTAATATATATACCTGACCGGACTCGGTTCGGTCACCGGAGCCGTCATCACTTTCTCCTTCTTGCACCGGCATTGGGTCACCGGCGCCGTCCTCATGTTCTTCTTCTTGCACCGGCATTAGGTCACCGTAGCCAGCTTGTTCACCCTCTCCTTCCGGACCATCGAAGATATCGTTGAGATAGTACGAGACGGCATCACTTCCTTCTGCGATTATCTCCCTCAACAACGCTTCTTTTCTTGCTTCGTCTAGGGCGGTGTCCATAGTTTCTACAAATATTTACAACATGGCAATTATTATTCAAACATGACAGATGGATATATTAGTGCCAAACGTAGAACTAGCTACCTAATCATAGTAAGCTATCGGGAGGGGGTATATATCGACAACGACGACACTACATCTATATATGTCCCTCGATGACCCTCGTTCCTGATAAAAAAAGAGGAAGAAGAAGAAAAAAAAGAGGAGAAGAACTCCTCTATTCTTTCTTCTCCTCTTTTTTCTTCTTCTTCCTCTTCTTTTTTTATCCTCTTCTTCCTCTCATGTTCGAGAGGATCGCCTTGGGGTCGGGAGGTTGCCTAGTGTCAAAGGATTCAACAAAACCATGTCTTCATCATTAGGCGAAAGTAACATGTGCATGATGGTAGGAAGCTCTTCAAAGTTGTTCTGGAACGGAGTCCCAGATAGGATAATCCGCCTTTTGGTACAAAGTTCAGCAAGAGCCTTCCGAATATCGCTATTTGGAAGGCCTCTGCTGAATTCGTACCAAAAGGCGGATTATTCTATCCGGGACTCCATTCCAGAACAACTTTGCAGAACTTCGTACCAACATGCCCTGGTTACTTCCGGCTAATAATGAAGGCATGGATTTCTTCAATACTTTGACACTAGGAAACCTCTCTCTACTTCCGGCTAATAATAATAATAATAAGAAGAAGAAGAAGAAGAAGAAGAAGAAAAGAAGAAAAAAAAGAGGAGAAGAAGAAAGGAATAGTGGAGAAGAAGAGAAAATAGAATATATTCTATTTTCTCTTTTCTCCACTATTCCTTTCTTCTTCTCCTCTTCTTTTTCTTCTTTTTTCTTCTTCTTATTTATTTCTCCTCTTCTTTTCGGTAGAGGAAACCCTAAATAGCTAGCAAGTTTCGTGGGTGTGAGATACATGTGGCCTTCGGTGTCGGACACTACATCCACATCCCACAAGTGACGTGGGCGTCGAAGCCCGCGCCACTTGTGGGATGTGGGTGTAGTGTCTGACACCGACGGTACATGTATCTCACACCGACGATACTTTCTATTTAGGGTTTCTCCTCTACCGCTCCTCGACCTCTCGACGACCCTCGTTCCCGATAAAATAAAGAGGAAGAAGAAGAAGAAAAAAGAAGAGAAGAAAGAATAGAGGAGAAGACTTCCTCTTCTTCCTCTCCTCTTCTTCTCCCTCTTCTTCCCCTTCTTCCTCGCCTCTCTCATGAATGTCCGGCGTTCTCGACCCCCCCCCACGTGTCGAAGAAAAAAAAGAAGAAAAAAAAGAGGAGAAGAAGAAAGGAATAGAGGAGAAAAGAGAAAATAGAATATATATTCTATTTTTCTCTTCTTCTCCTCTATTCCTTTCTTCTTCTCCTCTTCTTTTTCTTCTTTTTTCTTCTTCTTATTTATTTCTCCTCTTCTTCCTCTCCCCTCTTCTTCTCCTTTCTTCCTCTTCTTATTTCCTTTTTCCTCTCATTCTTTTTCTTCTTCGTCCTTTCTTAAAAATACATGAAGTAGTATTGCTTGTTTTTTTTAAAATAATGATCAAATATAAATTTTAGAAAAAAGTAAAGGTTTTGCCTAATTCATTGTTCATATGAATATACAAACATTTGAACATATCATCATATATATGAACATACATTTTCTTTGCATATGCATATGAACATACATACATACATTTTTCTTTCATATGAACATACATACATACATTTTCTAAAAATCTGAACATACATACATATAAACATACATACATACATTTTCTAAAAATCTGAACATAAACATACATACATATGAACATACATACATACATATAAACATAACATACATACACAAAAAATTCTAAAAATCTGCCTAAAAAATCTAAAAATCTGCCTAAAAAAATTATATGAAAAAAGCATACATCATCCATCCATCCATATAATGAACATATACATCATCCATCCATCCATATAATCAACATATGCATATGAAAAAAAATTATATGAAAAAAAATTATATGAAGAGGATCGAGGGGACAGGGAGGAAAGGGGGTCGCCGGAGCCGGACCGAACGGGGAGGAGGGGCGGCGTCGAGGCAGGGGCGGCAGTGGGGGCGGGCGCCGGCGACGACGACAATGGTGGGGGCGGGCCGGGGCGCAGGGGCACGGCCGTGCGTGCTCGGGGACGGGGCGGCGGCCGGCGTGGGCTCGGGCGCGGGGCAGGGGGACGGGGAGACGGGGATGGCGGCCGACGGCGGCGACGGCGACGAGGAGCGCGCGAGCGATTTGGGCAGCCTGGCGGCGGGGGCAACTGGCTAGGGAGGCGAGGGAGATGTGAAATTTTCACAAGTCCTGGTTATATAGCAAGGGCATTGGTCCCGGTTCGTGGTACCAACCGGGACCAATGCCACCCTGTAGTCCCGGTTGGAGCCACGAACCGGGACCAAAGGCCAACTTTCAGCAGCCCAAAGGGCGGGAAGCGAAGCCCATTGGTCCCGGTTGGTGGCACCAACCGGGACTAAAGGGTGGCAATGGTCACGGCTGGTGCCACCAACCGGGACCAATGCCACCTTTAGTCCCGGTTGGTGCCACCAACCGGGACCAATGCCCCCCTGCGCCCCGCGTCCAAAAGTTTAGTCCCACATCGCTAGTTGAGAGGGCTCTGGAGTGGTTTATAAGCGCTGCTGCGCCCACCCTCCTGAGCTCCTCTCAACTGCAGGCTTTCGGGCCTAACCTGTCATTGCAATGCATGTGGGCCTACTGTGCCTGCTGCGGGCCTGAATCCTGGCCCATGTAGGGTTTCTAGTCGTATTCAGGCCGTGGAGGCCCAGTAGGTGGCATTTTTTTTCTTTTTTATTTCTACATTTTTTTGGTTTTTTATTTTTTGCTTTTAGGTCACAAAAATTATAAACTTTCTATTAGTGCCATTAGTTTTAAATTTTAAATAGTTTAAATTTGAATTTTTAAAAATTTGTGTGAATCACTAGTTTATGAATAACTTTACTATAAAATTAGAATTTTTTTCTATTTATTTTTTATTTCTACTTAAAACTAAATACTTACAGTTTTTTAGTGATTTCTTTTTGCTTTTAGGTCACAAAAATTATAAACTTTCTGTTAGTGCCATTAGTTTTAAATTTTAAATAGTTTAAATTTGAATTTTTAAAAATTTGAAGAATATTATAGTTTTATTTTAGTTTAATTACTTACAGTTTTTTAGTGATACTTATAGTTTTATTTTACTTATAATTTAATTTTTTTTGTTTTCTTCTTTTGTTTTATTTTTTGCTTTTTATTTTTTTATTTGTACTAAATACTTATAGTTTTAAAATGTATGTGAATCGCTAGTTTATGAATAACTTTACTATGAAGTTAGATCATCTGTTACAAAGGGATTTCATTTTCTTGAACTTATTTGAACTCCATATTTTTTCTGTGTTCAAAATGCACCATTCAAAGACACATCATCAATTTTCAACCCTTTCTGACTTCATTTGTTATTTTTCATGCATTTATTGATTTTTTTTGAGCTATAAGACCCTGAAATTGAAAAGCATTTCAAATGAACTCCGAAAAGGTTGAAAGTTGGCATGGTATCATCATTTCACCCACATAGCATGTGCAACAAAGTTGAGATGGTTACGGCAAAAACTGGATGCACTTCGTGTACAAAACGGACAATCTCTTTCGAAGTATCAGGGTTTCGGACGAAAGATCATCTGTTACAAAGGGATTTCATTTTCTTGGACTTATTTGAACTCCATATTTTTTCTGTGTTCAAAATGCACCATTCAAAGACACATCATCAATTTTCAACCCTTTCTGACTTCATTTGTTATTTTTCATGGATTTATTGATTTTTTTTGAGCTATAAGACCCTGAAATTGAAAAGCATTTCAAATGAACTCCGAAAAGGTTGAAAGTTGGCATGGTATCATCATTTCACCCACATAGCATGTGCAACAAAGTTGAGATGGTTACGGAAAAAACTGGATGCACTTCGTGTACAAAACGAACAATCTCTTTCAAAGTATCAGAGTTTCGGACGAAAGATCATCTGTTACAAAGTTGACATGGTATCATCATAATAGTTGCGGGAGAAAGTCTTCACTTTTTCTTCGCTTGTGTCATTTGCTTATTGCGCCGTAACCATGGATAATCTTCATTGTTTATCAGGATGCTTGGGTCAGCCTTGACATTGAAGGGAGGAATTTCATGAAACTTTTCATAATCTTCAGACATGTCTGTCTTGCCGTCCACTCCCAGGATGTCCCTTTTTCCTGAAAGAACTACGTGGCGCTTTGGTTCATCGTATGATGTATTCGCTTCCTTATCTTTTCTTTTTCTCGGTTTGGTAGACATGTCCTTCACATAGATAACCTGTGCCACATCATTGGCTAGGACGAACGGTTCGTCAGTGTACCCAAGATTTTTCAGATCCACTGTTTTCATTCCGTACTGTGGGTCTACCTGTACGCCGCCGCCAAACAGAATGACCCATTTGCACTTAAACAAAGGGACCTTAAAATCAAGTCCGTAGTCAAGTTCCCATATGTCCACTATGTAACCATAATATGTGTCCTTTCCGCTCTCGGTTGCTGCATCAAAGCGGACACCACTGTTTTGGTTGGTGCTCTTTTGATCTTGGGCGATCGTGTAAAATGTATTCTCATTTATCTCGTATCCTTTGTAAGTCAATACAGTCAAAGATGGTCCCCTGGACAACAAATACAACTCATCACAAACAGTGTTGTCACCTCTGAGACGTGTTTCCAACTAACTGCTGAAAGTCCTGATGTGTTCACATGTAATCTAGTCGTCGCATTGCTCCGGGTGTTTGGAGCGCAGACTGTTTTTGTGTTCATCGACATATGGGGTCACCAAGGTAGAGTTATGTAGAACTGTGTAGTGTGCTTGAGACCAAGAATATCCGTCCCTGCATATTATTGAGTCTCTTCCAAGAGTGCCTTTTCCAGTCAGTCTCCCCTCATACCGCGATTTAGGGAGACCTATCTTGTTAAGGCCAGGAATGAAGTCAACACAAAACCCGATAACATCCTCTGTTTGATGGCCCATGGAGATGCTTCCTTCTGGCCTAGCGCGGTTACAGACATATTTCTTTAGGACTCCCATGAACCTCTCAAAGGGGAACATATTGTGTAGAAATACGGGCCCCAGGATGACAATCTCGTCGACTAGATGAACTAGGACGTGCGTCATGATATTGAAGAAGGATGGTGGGAACACCAGCTCGAAACTGACAAGACATTGCGCCACATCACTCCTTAGCCTTGGTACCATTTCTGGATCGATCACCTTCTGAGAGATTGCATTGAGGAATGCACATAGCTTCACAATGGCTAATCGGACGTTTTCCGGTAAAAGCCCCCTCAATGCAACCGGAAGCAGTTGCGTCATAATCACGTGGCAGTCATGAGACTTTAGGTTCTGAAAGTTTTTCTCTGGCATATTTATTATTCCCTTTATATTCGATGAGAAGCCAGTCGTGACCTTCATACTAAGCAGGCATTCAAAGAAGATTTCTTTCTCTTCTTTCGTAAGAGCGTAGCTGGCAGGACCTTTATACTGCTTCGGAGGCATGTCGTCTTTTTCGTGCAAACGTTGCAGGTCCTCCCGTGCCTCCGGCGTATCTTTTGTCTTCCCATACACGCCCAAGAAGCCTAGCAGGTTCACACAAAGGTTCTTCGTCACGTGCATCACGTCGATTGAGGAGCGGACCTCTAGGTCTTTCCAGTAGGGTAGGTCCCAAAATATAGATTTCTTCTTCCACATGGGTGCGTGTCCCTCAGCGTCATTCGAAACAGCTAGTCCACCGGGACCCTTTCCAAAGATGACGAAGGGTAAATCATTGACCATAGCAAGCACGTGATCACCGGTGCGCATGGCGGGCTTCTTCCGGTGATTTGCCTCGCCTTTGAAATGCTTGCCTTTCTTTCGACATTGATGGTTGGTCGGAAGAAATCGACGATGGCCCAGGTACACATTCTTCCTGCATTTGTCCAGGTATATACTTTCAGTGTCATCTAAACAGTGCGTGCATGCGTGGTATCCTTTGTTTGTCTGTCCTGAAAGGTTACTGAGAACAGGCCAATTGTTGATGGTCACGAACAGCAACGCCTTAAGGTTAAATTCCTCCTGTCTGTGCTCATCCCACGTACGTACACCGTCTCCATTCCACAGCTGTAAAAGTTCTTCAACTAATGGCCTTAGGTACACATCAATTTCGTTGCCGGGTTGCTTAGGGCCTTGGATGAGAACTGGCATCATAATGAACTTCCGCTTCATGCACATCCAAGGAGGAAGGTTATACATACATAGAGTCACGGGCCAGGTGCTGTGATTACTGCTCTGCTCCCCGAAAGGATTAATGCCATCCGCGCTTAAAGCAAACCATACATTCCTTGGGTCCTTTGCAAACTCATCCCAGTACTTTCTCTCGATTTTTCTCCACTGTGACCCGTCAGCGGGTGCTCTCAACTTCCCATCTTTCTTTCGGTTCTCACTGTGCCATCGCATCAACTTGGCATGCTCTTCGTTTCTGAACAGACGTTTCAACCGTGGTATTATAGGAGCATACCACATCACCTTTGCAAGGACCCTCTTCCTGAGGGGCTCGCCGTCAACATCACCGGGGTCATCTCGTCTGATCTTATACCGCAGCGCACCGCATACCGGGCATGCGTTCAGATCCTTGTATGCACCGCGGTAGAGGATGCAGTCATTAGGGCATGCATGTATCTTCTCCACCTCCAATCCTAGAGGGCATACGACCTTCTTTGCTGCGTATGTACTGTCGGGCAATTCGTTATCCTTTGGAAGCTTCCTCTTCAATATTTTCAGTAGCTTCTCAAATCCTTTGTCAGCCACAGCATTCTCTACCTTCCACTGCAGCAATTCCAGTACGGTACCGAGCTTTGTGTTGCCATCTTCGCAATTGGGGTATAACCCTTTTTTGTGATCCTCTAACATGCGATCGAACTTCAGCTTCTCCTTTTGACTAATGCATTGCGTCCTTGCATCGACAATGACCCGGCGGAGATCATCATCATCGGGCACAACGTCTGGTTCCTCTTGATCTTCAGCAGCTTCACCCGTGGCAGCATCATTGGGCACATCGTATGGTTCCTCTTGATCTTCACCAGCTCCCCCCGTTGCAGCATCACCGTATTCAGGGGGCACATAGTTGTCATCGTACTCTTCTTCTTCGCCGTCTTCCATCATAACCCCTATTTCTCCGTGCCTCGTCCAAACATTATAGTGTGGCATGAAACCCTTGTAAAGCAGGTGGGAGTGAAGGATTTTCCGGTTAGAGTAAGACCTCGTATTCCCACATTCAGTGCATGGACAACACATAAAACCATTCTGCTTGTTTGCCTCAGCCGCATCGAGAAACTCATGCACGCCCTTAATGTACTCGCGGGTGTGTCTGTCACCGTACATCCATTGCCGGTTCATCTGCGTGCATTATATATAATTAAGTGTCCAAATTAATAGAAGTTCATCATCACATTAAAACCAAAGTACATACATAGTTCTCATCTAACAACATATAGCTCTCCAGAGCATCTAATTAATTAAACCATACATTGAAACTATGTAAAACATTTCAATGTGAAAACAAATGCGATCATAATCGCAACCAAGGTAACAATTGATCCAACGGCATAATGATACCAAGCCTCGGTATGAATGGCATATTTTCTAATCTTTCTAATCATCAAGCGCATTGCATCCATCTTGATCTTGTGATCATCGACGACATCCGCAACATGCAACTCCAATATCATCTTCTCCTCCTCAATTTTTTTTATTTTTTCCTTCAACAAATTGTTTTCTTCTTCAACTAAATTTAACCTCTCGACAATAGGGTCGATTGGCATTTCCGATTCACATACATCCTAGATAAATAAAATCTATGTCACGTTGGTCGGCATAATTTTCATAAACAATAAATAAACCAATAGTTATAAAGATAATATACATACCACATCCGAATCATAGACAGGACGAGGGCCGGCGGGGGCGGATATCAAAACCATCGCACTATATAAGATGCAATAATAAATGTAAGAAAATGATACAAGTATCTATCTAAACATACAAGTAAGAATATTTTTCCTTTCAGAAAGAAGATAAGAACAAGAGGCTCACCACGGTGGTGTCGGTGATGAGATCGGCGCGGGTGATCGACGGCGGTGAAGACGGGGACGGGGCGTGACGGACCGCTAAATCTAGACAAATCTCGAGGAAAATGGAGCTTGGAGGTCGAGCTTCTAGAGGAGAAAGCTTAAGTAGTGTGGCTCGGGCATTCCATCGAACACCTCATGTGCATAGGAGGTGAGCTAGAGCACCACAAAGGCCTCTCCCCCTCGGCCAGAAAAAACAGAGCACTGTGCTCTGCCCTTGCGCGAGGGGGTATATATAGGCAATTCATTGGTCCCGGTTTGTGGCATGAACCGGGACTAAAGGGGAGCCTTTGGTCCCGGTTCATACCACCAACCGGGACCAATGGTGGTGGGCCAGGAGGGAGGCCCTTTGGTCCCGGTTCAGCCCACCAACCGGGACCAAAAGGTCCATACAAACCGGGACCAATGGCCCACGTGGCCCGGCCGGCCCCCTGGGCTCACGAACCGGGACCAATGCCCACATTGGTCCCGGTTCAAGACTGGACCGGGACTAATGGGCTGAGGCGGCCTGGACCATAGCCCCTTTTTCTACTAGTGAGTCCTGTACGGGAGAAGGGTGATAAGGTTTTTGGGGAGCGCTCATCGCGACTACTGGCTGCTTCATCACGGACGATCCGTTCCCCGACGACGACTTCTTCCCCGACGTCCACGACCTCCTCGACGACATGGCAGGCGAGGACACCGACCCCAAGTTCAGCGCTTCTGCTGCTGCTGTCCCGTACGTGTTCTTCTCCTTTCTATTAGAGGTCCTGCTACAGTTCCTTGTTCTAGTATTTGCCCTAGATATGTTAGACTCTATTTTATATATGCAACTTGCTATACTGTTTGATCTAGATATGTTTAGTTACAGTTCATATATGAAGATGTTGTTTACCTTCTCTTTGTCAAATCGCATGGCTTGTTTTATCACTACTATTCTGGTCATGCTTTATCTAGTATTTCTGTTAATAAAATCATTCGGTAAATTGCTCATATTTCTAACAATCAATCAGTTTCCAAAAGCCAATTTTCAAAAACTGGAGGGATCCAAACAGGGCCTTAAGCTAACTTCAAACTCTCAGTTCCGTGCAATCTTCACATGGACGGGGCAAATCATTGGTCTAAAGTCAAAGATTTGAGTCGGCCATGTATGCCAACGTATATTCAGATTCCCTATTAAACAATTGAAGTACGTACTTCCTCCGTTTTTATTTACTCTGCATATTAGAGTTGACTGAAGTCAAACTTCGTAAAGTTTGACCAAATTTATAGAAAACAATATAGGCATTTATCATAATAAATCTATACGATGTGAAAGTATATTTAATAATAAATCTAATGTTGTTGATTTGTTATTGTATATCTTAATATTTTGTATATAAACTTGGTCAAAGTTTGTAAAATTTGACTTTGATCAAAGCTAATATGCGAACTAAATAAAAACGGAGGGAGTACTGAATAGTGGGCAACTGGAACATGTTTACTTGAGAGCCAATCTACCTATAATTTTCAGCTGGCAGATGTTGACTCCTAGATAGACGGTAGCTCGCAGTCAACGGTCGACAACCACTCTTAATTCAGAGCTCAGCTAATCCACAATATATACATTGTCTAACCTCAGCAGATCAGAGCGCCATCCTCCCGTTAATCGAACCCAAACACTTACTTGTCTTTCTCCGGCCATGGCCACCGCCGCGGTCCTCATCCTGCTCGCATCGCTCCTCCCGGCGCTAGCCGCCGGAACCGATAGCAGCTCGTCCGCCTCTGACTACGGCTTGGCCCTCAAGCCCAGTCACAAGTGCGGCGTCGTCCTGCCCGTCGCCGTGGGCACCTACGACATGGGCACGTACGCTCCGGGCAGCGCGTACGAGGCCACCCTGCGCCATCTCGTCGCCACCATTCCCGCCATGGCGAATGCGGAATCCAGCGGCTCCTCTTATTACAGGGAGTCCTGCCGCGACGGTGCCGGCGCGTGCGGGCGCTCATACGTTGACGACGCCGGCGAGAGCCCCAATCGGATTGTGGCCTCCGGCTACTGCTCATGGCACCGGGACGTCAAGTCGCCGGACTGCGGCGCTTGCATCGCGCTGGCCTTCGAGGAGGCGCAGAGGCTGTGCCCGTTCCAGAGGATGGCTGAGGCCGCGGTTGACGGCGGCGCGTGCAAGTGCAGCGCACACTTCCACGACTACGACATCATGGAGGAGTTCCAGCACGGTGACCTCAGTAGTAAACTCCTCTCTCTCTCTCTCTCTCTCTCTCTCTCTCTCTCTCTCTCTCTCTCTCTCTCTCTCTCTCTCTCTCTCTCTCGCACACACACTAGATCTAAAACAAAACTATAAAAATTTCGTACATCACTTTGAGAGCCAGATTTGCTACACATTACAACCGAGTTTTTTTGCGGGAAAAAAGTTCACTATTTGATATACATCACAGTCACTATAGTGCAATCACTATTTTGTTTTAACATGTATCATTATTAATCTTTCGTTCTCATATAGAACCAGCTATGTTGATTACTGAACACTCATCTAAGATCCTTCCTCTGCCACTGCTCTAACATTCCCTTTTCACCCGTCCGCCTTCAGATCAGGGGCGGACATAGACCAATATTGTAAGGGATCTTAACAATTTCTATCCTAAGAAGTTCAAATGTCTCATGCATAAAATTGGCAAGTTAAATCTACACACAAAAGAATTTGTTAGCTGGTTCTATATGAAGAGTTGAAGACAAACAGAGAATGAATCATATCCCGAAATGAAACTCCATAGATTTTTTCGGTTGACGTGTGCCTTTATTAGTGTGTGGAGTATTACTAAGTACTAGCAAGATGTCCATGCGTTGCACCGAACATCAAAATGCATTTATATGAGTAGTTTACCTTATGAGAGATAAGGATGAAGAGGAAATGTCTTATCTACAAATGTGGAGAGGGTGCGGGTTTGTTTTCGCAAAATTGTCATTCCTTTCTATCCATCAAATATAGATCGGACGACCTATATTGCAGGATGGCAGGCACACCATCATCACCAACTCTGTTTTTTTTATAAGAATAGAGATATTGCTTAATCTTGAAAAATATATGTCACTGCTAATCCAGAGGATTGCGATAAAATTAGAGAGCAGTTTTAACCGGTCCCTCTTACCTTGTCTTTTCACATGAGAGGTAAAAGTAAATAATAGATCTGTGCCATTGATTTCATTAAGTAGTGGGTCTGATAACTCTTACCTTTTTTACCCCATGTGAAAAAGAGGATGTACTCCCTTCATTTCCTTATACAAGGCCACAAACTCATACTACAGGTACCAAGATAAAATTTAATGACTTCTTTGCAAGTCAACTTTTCTTTCTGTTAACCGGGATCATTAATACACCACAAGCATGCAACGAATGAATCGGAAGGAAGTGCCTGGGTATCATTATGACTACATGCAAGTATTAAAAAGTTGCTAGTACGAGGAAACATTATTAATTTTTGCCTCGATTACTGTTGGTGGCCTTGTATTGATGCAAAATGTATTTTTGATACTCCCTCCATTTGCTTATACAAGGCCACTATGAAAAATACATTTTGCATCTATACAAGGCCACCAACACTAATCGAGACAAAAGTTAATGATATTTTCTCGAACTAGCAACATATTTAATACTTGCATGCATGCAGTCATAATGACCCTCCAATCAGCTTTCTACCCCTTCCTTGCATGCATGCGGTGTATTAATGATCCCACTAAACAAAAAGAAAAGTGAGTTTAGAAAGTAAAACATTAAACTTTATCTTGGTACCTGTAATATGAGTTTGTGGCCTTGTATATAAAAATGGAGGGAGTAGTGGTCTTATATAAAGGAATGGAGGGAGTAAGAGGGATCATGTTTAAATTTAAAAAAAGGTAAGAGGAACCATGTTAAAATGCTCATTTAAAATACCTTCAAGGATTAGGATCTTTCATTAGGTACGGTGGTTATTTTGAGAAATATAATCTAGTAAAGTGTACTAATTGATAAGGGAGCACTCTTTGTTGTATTTGTGACAATAATGAACTATCCAACATTTATTTGTAGATTGCCAATTTGGACAACCGTACATGTAGCTTTGGTTTTGCCATCCCTTTAATGTACCTCACATATATATATGTAAAGGTCGATTGCCTAATATTAACCCACGAATGAGAACCAAAGTTCTGGTTGGGGCACCTGCCTTATATTGGGCTATTTTGGCTAACTTGAAATGGTATTGTTTTTAAGCGGACAAATTCATATATGTAGGTGATCCTCGGTGGAACACATCGGAGCAGGTCGTGGGCGTTGTTGTGGGAAAAGAGGAGAACATCACGAGAATGAGATGGGCATGCCGTACCTTGGAGACAACAATCATGGAGATCTTAGCAAACCTTGGGTGGATGTCTAAAAGAAGAATTTGTGCCTAGTTTTCATTCCATGCTCATGAACAATGTGTGTTCTATTTGGGCCATTTATTGGTTTCTTTAAATCAGTTGGAGGCTGGAACTATGTAATAACGGAAGGTTGGGCATATGCATTATGGAGAAAACATTCACATTTCTTAACATGAAGGTAAGAAAATTGGGAATTCGGGAGAATGACGAACTCTAGGATTCAACTTTTGCTAAGTTGGGCTCTAGATGGAAGCATGTTGCTTGGGTGGCTCGGTGTGAATACTCGTAAATGGCCAATTAGCAGCCTGATGGCCTAGTTGTGCCCTCCCTCCTTCCACTCGTGGCCCACCTTTTCTTCAGCAAAAATTGCCCAACAAATATCAGAGATGAGATCATAAATACTCTTCAAGTGCCCAATGAAACCTTGAACGATAGGTACTTGGGAATGCCCGCTGATGTAGGCTCTTCTAAACAGGGGGCTTCCAAGTATTTAAAGGACGGGGTATGGAACAAGGTTAAAGAATGGATGACAAAAAATTTCTCTTCAGCTGGCAAAGAGGTTTTGATCAAGTCAGTGGCTCAGGCGGTTTCAGTTTACTCTATGTCGTGTTTCAGATTACCAAGAGGCTTATGCGAGCACCTGAATAAACTCGTACAGCAATTCTGGTGGGGAAGCAAGGAAGGACAAAAGAAGATGTCATGGGTTTCTTGGAAGGACATGACCTAGCCCAAGTTTCTCGGTGGATTGGGATTCAGAGAATTTGAGTTTTTCAACCTAGTGTTGCTTGCTAAGCAGGCATGGCACATTCTACAATGTCCTCACACTCTTTGTTCGATGATGTTGAAAGCTATTTATTTCCCGCTGGTAATATTTTGTCAGCCGAACTTGGGAACCATCCTTCACAGATATGGCGAGCAATAATTGAAGGAATAGATGTGCTACACCAAGGCTTGATCCAAAGAGTTGGGGACAATTCTTCCATCGATATTTGGTCGAACAACTCGATCCCTAGAGAGGAAAACATGAGACTGATTGTGTGCCTCGCGACGGTCCGCCCCAGCCTCGTTAGTGAGCTCATAAATCATGTTGAGGCCTCATGGAATAGGGATGTATTACAACAAACTTGTATCTCCACCGATGTGGACGCAATCTTGAGCATACCGCTTTGTACTAGAAATAATGTGGATTTTTGGGCATGAAATTTTGAGAAGACGGTTTTTCACAGTGAGGTCGGCATACTACATGCTCACCCACACACAGTGTCGATGGGAGGTTCGGCTAGATGGGCGTGCGAGCTCCTCCGATTCTAGAGCCGAGGAGAATGGATGGAAGCAGCTCTGGCAGGTGGATGTCCCGGGAAAGCTATACATTTTTTTGTGGAGGCTGGCTAAGTATTCTACCCGACTGAAGACGTCCGGCATCATCAACATATTTCACTATCTGATAGTTGTCTGTTGTCTGGAGCAACAGACTCATGGCGTCATTCCCTACTCGAGTGCATGTCGTCGAGGTGTGTTTGTGCTTTGGTTGACGATGGTGACCTAGTTAAGCACTTAATTGCTACGACAGACCCAAGCGCAAAATAGTGGCTATTTGGGATGATGAATACTTTATCGCATGACAAGCTTGTCACCCTCAAGATGACTCTCTGCTACATGGACAGCAAGGCGGAAGGCCATCCATAAGTCTATTCTCCAAAGTCCTCTTGCCACACGTATGTTCATTCAATGCTTCATTGCTGAACTGGAGAGCATCAAGAATGCCCCTAGACCAATGATACCTACTCATGTAGCAAATGTTCGACAACACCAGGTTTGGATGCCTCCTCCAGCAGGGAGATTTAAGATCATTGTGGACGGAGGGCTCTCCCAAGATGGCTCCGTGGGTGCATCCTTTGTTGTATGCCGTGATAACAAGGGCCTTTACTTAGGGTCCTTGGCGATGAAATACTAGCATGTTGAGAAGCGCAAGCACTTGCCCAAGACCTGAATCTGGGAAGAATCATCATCTCATGTGATAGTAAAAGTGTTGTCAATGATATAAAGCATGGCTCTCGAGGGAAGAACGGCACAATAGTTCAAGAGATCAATGTGAATCAACAACTTTTTGAAGTATGTGATAACATCTTCGAAGGTAGGGACACAAAAAAGAAGCTCATGGCTTACTTAAATTTTTGGTTTCTCTTAAACAGGGTCGCCACTTGTGGCTAGGCTAACCACGTGACCATTTTTGTATTCCTTTGAAATTCCATTTAATCAATAATGTGCCCTTTATCCCTTAAAAACCTATTTTTGGCCCATTTCACTAAAATATTACATCTGCTGCCTCGATCCATGGCAGCAACGCCCATCTTCTTTCTTGTCTACCCTAAAAATAGACGGGACGGAAGGGGGCTACATGGTGTGTTAGACAATTGAGGTTGAGGAGTCCTGGAGTGCCTTGCTTCCATGTTAAATCCGCCATTGCTCCAGATAGGTCATTTTTGCTGGAGAATGTCCTTCTAGATGTCTTCGTCGTGATGTTGTTTCACGCAATTGGTTTCGATTGTGTCAAGTTCCTTTTCAACCAAGAATGGTGCGCCAAGGGTATAGGCCTCTCTATATTGTGCCCCTTGTGAGGAAGGGTGCTCATTCCGCTGTCGAGTCTAGACTTACTTCTTGTTTTTAATATTATCACTAACTCTTCTGGTTGGTTTGTTTAGAAAAATCCAAATACTCACGGATCAATGTAGAACCAGCTGAGTTCGTGAAATCCAACAACGTAAATGATGTTAACAGTTCACCTACGATAGGTAAATATAGATGGTCCATGCCACTTGTGTCCACTGTATTTCTTCTTACTACAAGCCGTAGATTTTGTAAGTCAAGTTACATACTAGATTATTCCAGCACGATGGGCAGGATTACAGTTGTTTTATATAAGAAAGATAAGATAATAAGCAATTTGCCATTCTTCAATCAACTGTGCAAAATTTTGACTCCTCAGCTATTTAAATTGTACAGGTTCACACTCTTGTATATATATTAGTTTTAGTATATTAAACCGGCTAAGATAGGAGGGCCCCCTCATTTTGGGCGGTTTTTTGTTTTGAAGGCTATGCGAGTTTAACATGTGGCTGCCAATAAACAATGTTCTCAAATAAACTGTAAGTATGCTCATAAATTAAGTATGTAAGTGATCTTTCATAAACAGTAATCATAGATGCACAATAACCGGATGTGAACGGTGACTGCGGGTGAACATGTTGTGTTTGAACAGTACTTCATGTGAACAGTGTTTCAAAAAATGCAAACACACTTTAAAAAATTGGTGCATACAATAATTACCAGTTAACATTATTTCCGTATGTACCATATTTTTGGAAACAAAAATACAACTAAAATTTTGAAAAAATCTGAGATGTTGACACATTAAAGACAAGGGACATTGTAGGTTCATGCAAATTTTCATACTCAGATGACATCCGAGAAGCTCGATATAAAAATTTCGGACACTACTAGAAAAAGGCCTGTTAGTGGCGCATCTTTCTTTGCCATTAATGGCACACTATAGGTGCGCCACTATTACCATGCCACTAGTAACAAATAGTAATGGCGCACACTGACTTAGTAATGACGCATCACATAGAAGTGCGCCATTACTAACAATTTTTTCAAAAAAAATCATTTTTTTCAAATTTTTCTTAATCTCATGTCACTATGACTTAATGTCGGATCAATATGCTTAATCTCAAGTCAACTCACACACTAAGTGGTCACACCACCTCACTTAACAGGCACTTGTTGATATATCTACCATATCAATCCTATTAAACCTTGTTGATGTTTAGGGCTTTGTTCATGTTCATGAGTGTGATGAAATTTTAAAAATATATTTCAAACTTCCTGATCATATTATCTATCATATTTTGAAAAAAAAATCCAAAAAAAATTGAAACCAAATTTTCTTTCTATTACTAGTGGCGCACCTAGCAAATGGTGCACCACTACTAAGTTTGAAACTTTTTTCCATTTTTCCCCTCTAGATCTTAAAAGTCCCGTATCTTTCGTTCTGTTATGTTTTTGGGGATTTTGAACATCTTCAACGGGGTTCCCCCAGTTGAATTCGGATGTAACTTTTCGAGTAGATGATTTTTCATATAAAAAACTTTTTAATCCAAGTTCGTATGCAAAAGTTATGCTCATTTTACGAAATTCCAGAGAGATTTTGCAAATAAAGTCAAAATTCATATTTGTAAATTTTCCCAACAACTAGACCACATATCACATGGGAAACTTATTTTCTTTTATTTTTTTGACATTTCCATCATTTTTTTATTTTTTAAAAAACTGAAAAGGCGGTCAGGAGGGGTTGCATTTGGTCAAAGTTAGTAATGATGCACTTTGTGTAGGTGCGCCATTATTAAATTTGACATAGTAATGGCGTACCTATGCAAAATGCGCCATTAGTAAGTTTGATCAAGGTTTGACCCAATCATATACATAGTAATGGCGCACTTTATACAAGTACGCCATTACTATGTCAACTAGTAATGGCGCACTATCCCCTGGTGCGCCACAGTTAACATTTTTTTTCAAAACTAGTAATGGCGCACCACATACATGATGCGTCATTAATGTCTATATTAACTATATCCGTTTTTCTAGTAGTGGGAGCTCAAATTAGCTTCCTCTTTTCCTTTTTTTTCTCCCCTCTGTGATTTATGTTAGAACTACACATGTTTATTCAGGTGGCCTCCGCTTTAAATAAGTCTACCGACTAAGATAGTTCTGTTGGAGAACGTAGTAATTTCAAAAAAATTCCTACGCACACGCAAGATCATAGTAATGCATAGCAACGAGAGGGGAGAGTGTGATCTACGTACCCTTGTAGATCGACAACGGAAGCGTTTGGTTGATGTAGTCGTACGTCTCCACGGCCAGACCGATCAAGCACCGAAACTACGGCACCTCCGAGTTCTAGCACACGTTCAGCTCGATGACGATCCCCGGACTCCGATCCAGCAAAATGTCGGGGAAGAGTTCCGTCAGCACGACGGCGTGGTGACGATCTTGATGTGCTACTGTCGCAGGGCTTCACCTAAGCACTGCTACAATATTATCGAGGACTATGGTGGCAGGGGGCGCCGCACACGGCTAAGAATATGATCACGTGGATCAACTTGTGTTCCTCTGGAGTGCCCCTGCCTCCGTATATAAAGGCTCAAGGGGGGTGCGGCCGGCCTAGGAGAGGCACGCCAGGAGGAGTCCTACTTCCTCCGGGAGTAGGACTCCCCCCCCCCCAATCCTAGTTGGAATAGGATTCGCGGAGGGGGAGGAAGGAAGGGGGGCCGGCCCCCTCTCCTTGTCCTATTCGGACCAAGGAAGGGGAGGGGCACGCGGCCCATCTCTGGCTGCCTCTTCTCTTTTCCACTAAAGCCCACTAAGGCCCATATATCTCCCGGGAGGTTCCGGTAACCTCCCGGTACTCCGGTAAAATCCCGATTTCACCCGGAACACTTCCGATATCCAAACATAGGCTTCCAATATATCAATCTTTATGTCTCGGCCATTTCGAGACTCTTCGTCATGTCTGTGATCACATCCGGGACTCCGAACAACCTTCGGTACATCAAAACGTATAAACTCATAATATAACTGTCATCGAAACCTTAAGCGTGCGGACCCTACGGGTTCGAGAACAATGTAGACATGACCGAGACACGTCTCCGGTCAATAACCAATAGCGGGACCTGGATGCCCATATTGGCTCCTACATATTCTACGAAGATCTTTATTGATCAGACCGCATAATAACATACGTTGTTCCCTTTGTCATTGGTATGTTACTTGCCTGAGATTCGATCGTCGGTATACAATACCTAGTTCAATCTTGTTACCGGCAAGTCTCTTTACTCGTTCCGTAATACATCATCCCACAACTAACTCATTAGTTGCAATGCTTGCAAGGCTTTAAGTGATGTGCATTACCGAGAGGGCCCAGAGATACCTCTCCGACATTCGGAGTGACAAATCCTAATCTCGAAATACGCCAACCCAACATGTACCTTTGGAGACACCTGTAGAGCTCCTTTATAATCACCCAGTTACGTTGTGACGTTTGGTAGCACACAAAGTGTTCCTCCGGCAAACGGGAGTTGCATAATCTCATAGTCATAGGAACATGTATAAGTCATGAAGAAAGCAATAGCAACATACTAAATGATCAAGTGCTAAGCTAACGGAATGGGTCATGTCAATCAGATCATTCCTCTAATGATGTGATCCCGTTAATCAAATAACAACTCTTTGTCAATGGTTAGGAAACATAACCATCTTTGATTAACGAGCTAGTCAAGTAGAGGCATACTAGTGACACTTTGTTTGTCTATGTATTCACACATGTATTATGTTTCCGGTTAATACAATTCTAGCATGAATAATAAACATTTATCATGAAATAAGGAAATAAATAATAACTTTATTATTGCCTCTAGGGCATATTTCCTTCAGTCTCCCACTTGCACTAGAGTCAATAATCTAGTTCACATCGCTATATGATTAACATCAATAGTTCACATCTTTATGTGATTGGTTCACATCTCCATGTGACTAACACCCAAAGGATTTACTAGATTCAATAATCTAGTTCACATCGCTATGTGATTAACACCCAAAGAGTGATCATGTTTTGCTTGTGAGAGAAATTTAGTCAACGGGCCTGCCAAATTCAGATCCGTATGTATTTTGCAAAATTCTATGTCTACAATGCTCTGCACGGAGCTACTCTAGCTAATTGCTCCCACTTTCAATATGTATCCAGATTGAGACTTAGAGTCATCTGGATCAGTGTCAAAACTTGCATCGACGTAACCCTTTACGACGAACCTTTTGTCACCTCCGTAATCGAGAAACATATCCTTATTTCAGTAAGGATAATTTTGACCGTTGTCCATTAATCTACTCCTAGATCACTATTGTACTCCCTCTCTTAACACAGTGTATGGTATACAATAGATCTGGTACACAGCATGGCATACTTTATAGAACCTATGACTGAGGCATATGGAATGACTTTCATTCTCATTCTATCTTCTGTCGTGGTCGGGCTTTGAGTCTTACTCAACTTCACACCTTGTAACATAGGCAAGAAACTTTTTCTTTGACTGTTCCATTTTTGAACTACTTCAAAATCTTGTCGAGGTATGTACTCATTGAAAAAACTTATCAAGCGTCTTGATCTATCTCTATAGATCTTGATACTCAATATGTAAGCAGCTTCACCGATGTCTTTCTTTGAAAAACTCCTTTCAAACACTCATTTATGCTTTGCAGAATAATTCTACATTATTTCCGATCAACAATATGTCATTCACATATACTTATCAGAAATGTTGTAGTGCTCCCACTCACTTTCTTGTAAATACAGACTTCACCGCAAGTCTGTATAAAACTATATGCTTTGATCAACTTATCAAGGCGTATATTCCAACTCCAAAATGCTTGCACCAGTCCATAAATGGATCGCTGGAGCTTGCATATTTTGTTAGCACCTTTAGGATTGACAAAACCATCTTGTTGCATCACATACAACTCTTCTTTAATAAATTCATTAAGGAATGCAGTTTTGTTTATTCATTTGCCAGATTTCATAAAATGCGGCAATTGCTAACATGATTCGGACAGACTTAAGCATAGATATGAGTGAGAAACTCTCATCGTAGTCAACACCTTGAACTTGTCGAAAACCTTTTGTGACAATTCTAGCTTTGTAGATAGTAACACTACTATCCGTGTCCGTCTTCCTCTTGAAGATCCATTTATTATCAATGGCTTGCCGATCCTCGGGCAAGTCCACCAAAGTCCACACTTTGTTCTCATACATGAATCCTATCTCAGATTTCATGGCCTCAAGCCATTTATCGGAATCTGGGCTCATCATCGCTTCCTCATAGTTCGTAGGTTCGTCATGGTCAAGTAACATGACCTCCAGAATAGGATTACCGTACCACTCTGGTACGGATCTCACTCTGGTTTACCTACGAGATTCGGTAGTAACTTGATCTGAAGTTACATGATCATCATCATTAGCTTCCTCACTAATTGGTGTAGTAGTCACAGGAACAGATTTCTGTGATGAACTATTTTCCAATAAGGGAGAAGGTACAATTACCTTATCAAGTTTTCTACTTTCCTCCCACTCACTTCTTTCGAGAGAAACTCCTTCTCTAGAAAGGATCCATTCTTAGCAACGAATGTCTTGCCTTCGGATCTGTGATAGAAGGTGTACCCAACTGTCTCCTTTGGGTATCCTATGAAGACATATTTCTCCAATTTGAGTTTGAGCTTATCGAGATGAAACTTTTTCACATAAGCATCGCAACTCCAAACTTTAAGAAACGACAGCTTAGGTTTCTTGCCAAACCATAGTTCACACGGTGTCGTCTCAACGGATTTAGATGGTGCCCTATTTAACGTGAATGCAGCTGTCTCTAATGCATAACCCCAAAACGATAGTGGTAGATCGGTAAGAGACATCATAGATCGCACTATATCTAATAAAGTACGGTTATGACGTTCGGATACACCATTACACTATGGTGTTCCAGGTGGCGTGAGTAGTGAAACTATTTCACATTTGTTTTAATTGAAGGTCAAACTCGCACTACTACAAATTAGGGCATTAACGACCAGCCATCATTAATACATGGTTGTTATTAGTACAACCGGCTAGTCCCACGTACAACTTTTGGCCCGTGAGGCCCCCTCGGCGACCAGGGGTCTGCCCATCGTTAAATTGCCATAGTTGGTGGTCGTGCGTGGTTAGTTGGATTATTTTCGGGAGCAGTTGTTAGAAATTTGTTAGCCCTTTATGCATCGAAGAAAGAAGGATAAGTGGGTTTTCTCTTAAAAATAGAAGGATAAGTGTTGACATGCGTGGGAAAGAAGGATAACTAGGTTCTTTAACCTAACTGAGACGCGTGCACACCAGAAAAATCCATGACGGCAGAAGTGGAACCCCGGCCATCCCAAAGATCGAAGGCGGCCATGGAGCGTGATCTTCATCTCAGCTTGGAGGAAGTGTAGCAGCGGAAGAGATGGATATATGTACACACGTATGCCTCCTTCGAATTCCATTGAAGGTGTGTTCCCCTTATTTCAATTTTTGCTCTTGATAAACGTCACATACAAGATACAACTCTTATCTTCCACATAAGTTAATTACAGCTGGGCACCGTGCAGGATCGATTTCAATCGGGCTTAAGGAGATCCAGATCCTAATTTCTGTGGGAATCGTGGGGGCAAGCCTTCCGCGGCGTCCGCGCTATCACATGGCCTGCAAAAAATAGTGCACAACCGGTGAGCTGACATGGATGGGATCTGAGGACTGAGGTCGTCTGAAGCCTGAAGGTGTGTGTTCGTGCTTTGAGAAGAAGAAAGAGGTGTGCCTCATTGTTTGACGAGAAGGGGTTTCCTGGTCTAGTGCAACTCAGCCATGTGAACCACGACTCCAAGTCCAAGCAAAATTACCATTCAAAAGAAAAACTCGACGCCAAATTCCAGAGGGAAAAAACATGATGTACTGACGTATATATTTCATATGAATTTGATACCTTGTATGTTTTTATGTGACCATATAAACCATGAATTACAATGTAGATTTCTCTATTTTTTTATTGATCCATCTATTGTTCATTGTGGATTACAGATTACAGATTTAAGATTATCAATTCTCTTTTGCGACTGAGGCAGCAAGGGCTGAATGTTCGCCAGAGGTCTATACTGTGGAAAAAAAGTTTGGAAATGCCGTGCGGCTATATACTGTGGTATTTCCTTCACGTCCTACTTCCAATTTAATATGTTCTCATTTGGACTGTAGATGGTAATTGTAGTGTCATATAGTCATACTGGTTGTACGTAGTGTAGGCAACAAGGACTGAATGTTCGGTCTTTCTTTCTCTGGTCACTAAGCTTAAAATTAAGAGATCAGCACACTCATTAAGTCCTTTACTAGGCTGTGATGTCTAGCTTATGACTAAGATTTTCATATATGTATGTATATTGCTTATTCTTGAGCACAATAGTTTTTTTTTTGAAGATAAGAGACTTTATTCCTCAATAGTATTTTATTTAAGCAGGGGAGAATTGTATTCAACGATAATTAGTTGGGGTATATAATATATATACCACAACCAAAAAAGCTCGATTTTTTTGCTGAGAAATAAAACAACTCAAGTCTTGCTTGAATTAGACAAGAAACACACCAATTAATATTTTCTTAAAATAGTTGTCTTTGTCGCATAAAGACTATTGAAGAACTTTGCATTGAACATGTCTAAGCGGTAGGAAATATTTTATATGGTTTTAATTGGTAGAACATGAAATAAGGTGCAACCCTTTTATATGCTATTATCCTTTGTGCTAATTCATTGATATGCGCTGATTTTTTTTTTGTAGAATAGATGGTCCACCATAACAGAAGCATCATGAGGCATTGTAGTCTTTGATGAAGAATGATGTGCGCTCAAATACAAGGACTTGCGATGGTGTCCAATGACCGAGAATTATGAGAAAAAAAATCTCTTTTTAGATGTGCTTGATTTTTTTAGGGATGAACAACTACAATGGTTGTCTAGAGAGTATTTTTTTGTTCACAATTGCTGGATGGCATTTTAACTTTAGAACTATGTATGAGGATCATGTTCAGTGTATATGGTTTGAATTTATATATATAAAGTTATGATACTTTGGTTGTTCAAATTAGAGTGGTCAAATATTTACATAACCATGGAAATACTTTTGCCAATTAGAAAACTGGTCACTAATACATGAATTGTGGTCATTATCTCATCATAATTAACGACGTCGCGTTGTCCCGTCGTTACAAAATAACGGCGAAAGTTGTCCGGTTGTTACAAAATAACGACTGGTAAAAGGATGTGGTCGTTATACTTTTAACGACGGAGCCTATACGACCACAAAGATGTGGTCGTTAATGACCTTCAGCGACCACATTCTAACTTTTAACGACCACATATATCATCGTTAAAAATCATTTTCCTAGTAGTGTCGTAACTCAAATATTTTACCTCTGCGATCATATCGTAGAAACTTTTATTTTCTTGTCACGTTGATTTTCCACTTCACTCTGAAATTCTTTGAATTTTTCAAATGTTTCAGACTTATGTTTCATCAAGTAGATATCCCCATATCTGCTCAAATTATCTGTGAATGTCAGAAAATAATGATACCTGCTGCAAGCCTTAATATTCATCGGACCACATACATCAGTATGTATGATTTCCAACAAATCTGTTGCTTGCTTCATTGTTCCAGAGAACGGCGTTTTAGTCATCTTGCCCATAAGGCATGGTTCGCAAGCATCAAGTGATTCATAATCAAGTGATTCCAAAAGCCCATCAGCATGGAGTTTCTTCATGCGCTTTACACCAATATGACTTAAACGGCAGTGCCATAAATAAGTTGCACTATCATTATTAACTTTGCATCTTTTGGTTTCAATATTATGAATATGTGTATCACTACGATCGAGATCCAACGAACTTGTTTCATTGGGTGTATGACCATCGAAGGTTTTATTCATGTAAACAGAACAACAATTATTCTCTGACTTTAATGAATAACCGTATTGCAATAAACATGATCAAATCATATTCATGCTCAACGCAAAAACCAAATAACACTTATTTAGGTTCAACACTAATCCCGAAAGTATAGGGAAGTGTGTGCGATGATGATTATATCAATCTTGGAACTACTTCCAACACACATCGTCACTTCACCCTTAACTAGTCTCTGTTTATTCTGCAACTCCTGTTTCGAGTTACTACTCTTAGCAACTGATCCAGTATCAAATATTGAGGGGTTGCTATAAACACTAGTAAAGTACACATCAATAACATGTATATCAAATATACTTTTGTTCACTTTGCCATCCTTCTTATCCACCAAATACTTGGGGCAGTTCTGCTTCCTGTGACCAGTCCCTTTGCAGTAGAAGCACTTAGTCTCAGGCTTAGGACCAGACTTGGGCTTCTTCACTTGAGCAGCAACTTGCTTGCTATTCTTCTTGAAGTTCCCCTTCTTCCCTTTGCCTTTTTCTTGAAACTAGTGGTCTTGTTAACCATCAACACTTGATGTTTTTATTGATTTCTACCTTCGTCGATTTCAGCATCACGAAGAGCTTGGGAATTGTTTCCGTTATCCCTTGCATATTATAGTTCATCACGAAGTTCTACTAACTTGGTGATGGTGACTAGAGAATTCTGTCAATCACTATTTTATCTGGAAGATCAACTCCCACTTGATTCAAGTGATTGTAGTACCCAGACAATCTTAGCACATGCTCACTGCTTGAGCTATTCTCCTCCATCTTTTAGCTATAGAACTTGTTGGAGACTTCATATTTCTCAACTCGGGTATTTGCTTAAAATATTAACTTCAACTCCTGGAACATCTCATATGGTCCATGACGTTTAAAACGTCTTTGAAGTCCCGATTCTAAGCCGTTAAGCATGGTGCACTAAACTATCAAGTAGTCATCATATTTAGCTAGCCAAACGTTCATAACGTCAGCATCTGCTCCTGCAATAGGTCTGTCACCTAGCGATGCATCAAGGACATAATTCCTCTGTGCAGCAATGAGGATAAACCTCAGATCACAAATCCAATACGCATCATTGCTACTAACATCTTTCAATATAATTTTCTCTAGGAACATATCAAAATAAACACAGGGAAGCAACAACGCGAGCTATTGATCTACAATATAATTTGCAAAATACTACCAGGACTAAGTTCATGATAAATTTAAGTTCAATTAATCATATTACTTAAGAACTCCCACTTAGATAGACATCCCTCTAATCCTCTAAGTGATCACGTGATCCAAATCAACTAAACCATGTCCGATCATCACGTGAGATGGAGCAGTTTCATTGGTGAACATCACTATGTTGATCATATCTACTATATGATTCACGCTCGACCTTTCGGTCTCCGTGTTCCGAGGCCATATCTGCATATGCTTGGCTCGTCAAGTATAACCTGAGTATTCCGCGTGTGCAACTGTTTTGCACCCTTTGTATATGAACGTAGAGCCTATCACACCCGATCATCACGTGGTGTCTCAGCACGAAGAACTTTCGCAACGGTGCATACTCAGGGAGAACACTTCTTGATAATTAGTGAGAGATTATCTTAAAATGCTACCGTCAAACTAAGCAAAAATAAGATGTATAAAAGAAAACATCATATGCAATCAAAATATGTGACATGATATGGCCATCATCATCTTGCTTCTTTGATCTCCATCTCTAAAGTACTGTCATGATCTATATTGTCACCGGTATGACACCATGATCTCCATCATCTTGATCTATATCAATGTGTCGTCACGTGGTCGTCTCGCCAACAATTGCTCTTGCAACTATTGCTATCGCATAGCGATAAAGTAAAGCAAGTATTGGACACTTGCATCTTATGCAATAGAGAGACAACCATAAGGATTTTGCCAGTTGCTGATAACTTCAACAAAACATGATTATCTCATACAACAACTTATATCTCATCACATCTTGACCATATCACATCACAACATGCCCTGCAAAAACAAGTTAGACGTCCTCTACTTTGTTGTTGCAAGTTTTACGTGGCTGCTACGGACTTAGCAAGAACCGTTCTTACCTACGCATCAAAAACCACAATGATAGTTTGTCAAGTTGGTGTTGTTTTAACCTTTGCAAGGACCGGGCGTAGCCACACTCGGTTCAACTAAAGTTGGAGAAACTGACACCCGCCAGCCACCTGTGTGCAAAGCACGTTGGTAGAACAAGTCTCGCGTAAGCGTACGCGTAATGTCGGTCCGGGCCGCTTCATCCAACAATACCGCCGAACCAAAGTATGACATGTTGGTAAGCACTATGACTTATATCGCCCACAACTCACTTGTGTTCTACTCGTGCATATAACATCAAACCATAAAAACCTAGGCTCGGATGTCACTGTTGGAGAACGTAGTAATTTCAAAAAAAATCCTACGCACACGCAAGATCATGGTGATGCATAGCAACGAGAGGGGAGAGTGTGATCTACGTACCCTTGTAGATCGACAACGGAAGCGTTTGGTTGATGTAGTCGTACATCTCCACGGCCCGACCGATCAAGCACCGAAACTACGGCACCTCTGAGTTCTAGCACACGTTCAGCTCGATGACGATCCCCGGACTCCGATCCAGCAAAGTGTCGGGGAAGAGTTCCGTCAGCACGACGGCGTGGTGACGATCTTGATGTACTACTATCGCAGGGCTTCGCCTAAGCACCGCTACAATATTATCGAGGACTATGGTGGCAGGGGGCGCCGCACACGGCTAAGAATATGATCACGTGGATCAACTTGTGTTCCTATGGGTGCCCCTGCCTCCGTATATAAAGGCTCAAGGGGGGGTGCGACCGGCCTAGGAGAGGCGCGCCAGGAGGGGGGAAAAGGAAGGGGGGCCGGCCCCCTCTCCTTGTCCTATTCGGACCAAGGGAGGGGAGGGGCGCGCGGCCCATCTATGGCTGCCTCTTCTCTTTTCCACTAAAGCCCACTAAGGCCCATATATCTCCCGGGGGGTTCCGGTAACCTCCCTGTACTCCGGTAAAATCCCGATTTCACCCGGAACACTTCCGATATCCAAACATAGGCTTCCAATATATCAATCTTTATGTCTCGACCATTTCGAGACTCCTCGTCATGTCCGTGATCACATCCGGGACGCCGAACAACCTTCGGTACATCAAAACGTATAAACTCATAATATAACTGTCATCGAAACCTTAAGCGTGCGGACCCTACGGGTTCGAGAACAATGTAGACATGACCGAGACACGTCTCCGGTCAATAACCAATAGCGGGACCTGGATGCCCATATTGGCTCCTACATATTCTACGAAGATCTTTATCGGTCAGACCGCATAACAACATACGTTGTTCCCTTTGTCATCGGTATGTTACTTGCCTGAGATTCGATCGTCGGTATCCAATACCTAGTTCAATCTTGTTACCGGCAAGTCTCTTTACTCGTTCCGTAATACATCATCCCGCAACTAACTCATTAGTTGCAATGCTTGCAAGGCTTTAAGTGATGTGCATTACCAAGAGGGCCCAGAGATACCTCTCCGACATTCGGAGTGACAAATCCTAATCTTGAAATACGCCAACCCAACATGTACCTTTGGAGACACCTGTAGAGCTCCTTTATAATCACCCAGTTACGTTGTGATGTTTGGTAGCACACAAAGTGTTCCTCCGGCAAACGGGAGTTGCATAATCTCATAGTCATAGGAACATGTATAAGTCATGAAGAAAGCAATAGCAACATACTAAACGATCAAGTGCTAAGATAACGGAATGGGTCATGTCAATCAGATCATTCATCTAATGATGTCATCCCGTTAATCAAATAACAACTCTTTGTCCATGGTTAGGAAACATAACCATCTTTGATTAACGAGCTAGTCAAGTAGAGGCATACTAGTGACACTTTGTTTGTCTATGTATTCACACATGTATTATGTTTCCGGTTAATACAATTCTAGCATGAATAATAAACATTTATCATGAAATAAGGAAATAAATAATAACTTTATTATTGCCTCTAGGGCATATTTCCTTCAAGTCCGTCCCTCGTAATTTGGGGGATTAGAGCATCTACACTCGCAATACCCAAAAGCCGTCTCCAAACGCCCGCAGACACGCCCGGACAGTGACCAGACCACAACAACAAAAACATACTCCAAAACCATGAAACTCAAATCATACCTCAAATCCATAATACCCATGCAAATAAAAACCTATGTACCTAAAACTACTCATGGTCGGTGATCTCGGCAATCTCCGTGCCCTACAATGGGTAGACGGGCAAGTGTGAAAGCACCTTCGCTTGTGGAAGCTCTGGCACCTCCTTTGCCTCTGCCTTCGCGTCCAGTTCGGCGAGCAGCACCTCCGTCGCCGTCAGTTCTTGCAGGATGAACTACCAGTTCGCCTTGACGTACGTCTTGTCCTGGATGGACTCGAGGATGGCTGTCTGCTCCAGCATCTCTACGCTTGGGCAGCCTCATACTCTGCCTCCGCATTCGCCATGGTGAAGCTCCCAGCCGGCAACGCCTTCTCCTCTAGCTCCGTCGCCTCCTCCTCCATGGGCTCTGCTTCCGTCGGCTACTCCCCCTCCTTCTCCTCCCCCGCCTGCTCCTGCTTCTCCTCATCCTCCAACGGCTCCTGCAAATCCGGAAGAAGGAGGCGGCCAAACAAGTAGCCCGCCTCACCTGGATCTGCTTCAGCAGCTACACACTCCGCTTCGGAGTAACCATGGCATAGGTGGTGATCCAGCGCCTCGGCATCGCAAGCGACGGACGAAAGTGGAAGTGCCGGCGATGGAGAGAAGAAAGAGGAAGAAATGGGGCGGGCTAGGATTCTGTTGCCGCTGTTCGGCTTAAATAGCCAGCTTCCTCCCTCGGGCGGCACGCCGGAGCGGCGCCACACGGCGTGAAGCAGAGGAGGCGCCCATTGGACCAGTGGTCTCTTCACATCCCTGCATGGGCCCTATCCGCCAGTCCTACATGGCGGGCATGCCCGGGCATGTCCGAGCCTCCCCATATTAGCCCCGGATATGGGGAGTGTCGGTCAGTCGGGCATTTGGCCCGCCTATGGGGAGCACGGTTGGGTGGCGTTTTTTCGTCCGGGCAATGATCGGTCAGCTCATCCAGGCGTTTGGGGCGGGCATGGTGTCCGGTTGTAGATGATCTTATACATGATTTCTAACGTATTGACGCGTGTTACATTTTACCATCGGTTTGGTCATGGCTTTACATGGTAGTTTGCTGTCATTTTTTTGTTGTCTAACGGTTTGGTTGGTTCACTGTTTATATGTATATGTGGTGCTCTCGGGTTTTGTTATTTTTTCTTTTTGTTGACATGGCTTTCTTTGATCAGATCGTGCACATGCTCGGTTGTCACGACAAGTTCTATGTGGTCTTGTATTATTTGGAAGGCTCTGGTGAAGTCCAAGCCGCTGCAATGTTGTGCATGCCAGTAAAAAAGGCTCCACCTTAGCCCTGCTTCTTCCCCACCGATGCCCTAATTCTTACGCCATGTATCGTCATGCTCGGCAACCCTACACCCATCGTGACAGGCATCCTCGCATCGCTGTCCTCAACATCCTATATGTGGCTGTCACCCGTGGGACAATTTTCGTGTTTTGACCATTTTAGAAAATGGGTTTTAGAAAATGATCAAAACACGAAAATTTGCCTCACCCGTGGAGTCGGCCGAGATCTCTTCGGCGCACAACATAGATGGCTCAGACGCACTAATGCACCTCCTGCATTAGCATCCTCTATTACCCGTGTTCTCCACTAACGTCAGGCTCCACGCCACAGCCATCGTCCGGCTCTCACCGAGCTGCACCAGGCTCCACTCTGGGTGGAACGGAGGCATGTACATGGAGGGATACTCTCCGTCCATCCACCACACTGAAACTTCTGACCTCTCATCGCACGCCATCTTTGACATCCACACCATGGCCACGGAGTCGTGGCCTCCGCCACGCTCTTTGGGCGCATGACTCCCTCAACGACGCGCTATCCTCATTTTGCTTGTTGGTGTGGTGCTGGTGCCTTACCTCTTGTCCTGCGCATCCATCGGTCTGGCGTAATACTACGCGCACACGGCAGTGCAGGCGATGAGATACACCCTGGGGCCGGTCGGGTTCACGTCGGGGCTGGTGATGGGGACAATGTTCGCCGCCCATGTGCCAACTCGGCCTCTCCCTACCACATGCTCCCTCTCTCAGACCTCCCTGGATCCACAACAATCTGCACCGAGCGCTACTGGTGTGGGGCGGGAAGCAGACACCAAGTTGTGGATGCGCGCTATCTTTCCTTTTTTGATACTTTTACTGCTTCGTGATGATTTACCTGCAGGGTTACGTGGATCTAAGGGGTGTTTCTTTGTTTTACAAATACAAAAGCCTTCCCCAAGCATCCACCACTTCACAACTCCTCTCTTTATAAACCTCCTCTAGAAAATGCTCTCTCGGATCCTATATCTCTCAATTCTCGACAGGTCAAAAAAGAAGAGAAAAAATGCATTGACGGTGGAGGCGACAAGGGCAAAGCAGCGCAGCAGCAGGACTGCGGCCTCTCCAGTCTCGACCCCGCCCTCTCCCCCGACTTCTAGTGGATTAGCCGACGACGACCGTCGGTAGAGGAGTTGTGACTCGCAAAGGGGGTCGCGTGCGGTGGAGACAAGCACTGGGTGTAGGGACATCGTCCGCTGCTAGGGAACAACCCGAAGAAGCCTCAACCAGCGCTAGAAACCGTTCCCAACTACTCCCAGGCCCCTCCTCAGTCCCAATCATTTTTATTTCTCCTAGTAATGATCATAGTCGACAACATACCCTATATTCCATTCTTCAATCAATAATGCAAATTTTGACGCATTTGCTCCACCAACTATTTAAAATTTGAGGGTTCATAGCTGACATCATAACCCATGTGACAATAATATATCGTGTTCATTACTGTTTTCACAAGATCGGATAAATTAATGTTGGTTTATAATTCATATATATATATATATATATATATAGAGAGAGAGAGAGAGAGAGAGAGAGAGAAATTAATAATGAAAAATCCCGAAATATTTGCCTAACATAGAGTATGATGGTCTTCAATAAATGATGTTAATTGTCCCTAAGTTCCAGTTTGTAGTAAAGGGACCTAAGGATGTTAATTGTCTGCAATCGAGGTAAGAAATGGCAATCAGCATGTCCTTGGGATTCATAAAGGAGTGGACTTGTCTTCATTATTTTTATAAAATAAAATATCAAATACAATTGTTCTGCCCCTGTTTTCCCATTTTACACATCTCAGTGTGAGGCTAGTGGGCCGGTCCAATACTGTCGTTGCCTCTGGCGTGAATCCCCCCCCACCCTCCCCCCCCCCCCCCCCCCTGTCTCTATATATTTGTTCTTATCGGTTTTCACTATTTTAATCGGTTTTTTGTTGTTTGCTTTCTTTTTTCTATGGTATTCTTTGTTTCTTTCTTCTATTTTCGTGGGTTTTCTTTGTTTTTCTATTTTAAACACATGCCTACTTTTTTCAATACACATTGTGCTTTTTCTCATATTTTTTGTAGGCAAATCAAAAAGCTTTATTCAGACAAAGGCATTTCCCGGACAATCAGCTAGGAGGCTAGTCGCTAGAAAGTTGGGAGTTTCATCAAGCTAGCTTTCGGTCTCATTCAATGTGGGAGCGTGCTTAGCAGAAAGATGAGCTCGTAGGTTTGCTGACATATTTACATGCTGAATATATAAAAAAATAGTGCTCTATTTCTAACATGATAGAGATAGGAGCCACAATTGAACGAGAAATGTGACGAGTGTTCTAGAGTGTCACCAACTACATGCAGTCTACCTCCTTTGTCACCTACGAGAATCCTCGAAACATTGTGAAACAAACACCATCGCGCAATGAAAAGATTTCAGCTATCAGTGGGTCAGACATACCCAAGTATGGTTTGGACCAAGCACCAAGCATGGCCGAAGACGAGTGTGCGACACCTCCCTCACCACCCCGGCCATCAGTAAAAAAATAATGCCCCGTCGGTGGTGATCTTGATAATACCCGGATCGGGGGTCCACCAGTCGAAACCCGGCAAGACAACGGGGGTCTTCCGAGGAATATGAAGGGGAGCAAGCGCCTCCTTTGTTAATCTGATTGTAGTGGTAGGACCCCTCTCATCTTCGCCATGCTTCAGACAATTACGAGAATGCCAAATAGCCCACATAATAGTGATTATCTTCACTCATTTTTCTAATTCATGGATAGCATTTTTTTGATACACTGAATTTTTTTAAAAATATATGACATATATTTTTAAATACATGTTTTCAAATATATTTTTAATACATTTTACACATTGTTCAATTACACATTGAATTTTGTTTAATGGCATGAAACATTTGCTTAAACTATGCGCACATGTTTTACATTGTATACACATTTTCTTAAATGTCATTAACATATATTTAAAATGCATGAACATTTTCTAAAAGCCTCACGTACATTTTTTCGAATGGTTCAAAACATTTTTTGAAATATTTGAACCTTTTTACATTGGATATTTTTTTAAATGTCTCTAATATTTTTTCAAATGCGTGATTTTTAAAAAATCTCACAAATTCTTGAAACACGTGAACAATTTCAAAATGTTGCATACATTTGTTTTAGTGCTATCAGCAATTTTTGAACAACGCAAACATTTTCTCTACATTATATGAAAGTTAAATGCATTTTTGTAACATCAAGGAAAATGTTTTTACATTTTGAAATATAAATAAAGTAATAAAAACATTTGTGTTAAAGATCCAGCAGTCCTCCCACGTCACCTCACTACAAACGAAGTATACGTGACAGTTATTTATCGCATTAAGCAATGCTACAGATTAAGTCTCGCGTCGAGCACTACAGTATGAGGCCGGGCAGATCAATCCTGCGATCTCCTCGTCGCCTGGCGGCGTTGCTAAGCACTGAACTGAGCTCGAGTTCATGTACAGTTGGTAAGGCATGACCTATTAGAATGGAATGAGTCGGCTTTTACACATTTTTCCTTTTTTCTTTGATTTTTTCTTTCTTGTTTTTCAATGTTTTTTCGTTTTCTTTTTCTATTTTATTTTTTCTAATTTTCTTGTTTTGGTTTCTTTTTTCTTCGCCATTTTTTGTTATTCTTTTTTGGTTTTCATTTTTTTGCTTTTTCTTTGTTTCCTTTTGTTTTTCATTCTGCATTCTTATATACATGATCAACCTTTTTCCAAATACTTGTTCATACTTGTTCAATACTTTTCAAATACTTGTTCAATATATTTCAAACACTTATTTAACTTTTTTTATATACATGGTCAACATTTTATAAAATACTTGTGCAACATTTTTAAAATACTTGTTCAACATTTTTCAAATGCTTTATTAATATTTTTTAAAATTCTTGTTCAAAAAATTTCAAATACATGTTCAATATTTTTCGAACGCTTGATTAACATTTTTCGAACGCTTGATTAACATTTTTCAAATACTTGTTCAACATTTCTTCAAATACTTGTTCAATATTTTTTTAATGCTTGTTCAACATTTTTTTTAACGCTTGATCAACATTTTTCAAATACTTGTTCAACATTTTTCTGAATGCAACATTTAAAAAGTTCAAATACTTGTTCAGAATTTTTCAAATACTTATTCAACTTTTTTTGAATGCTTGATTACATTTTCAAATACCTGTTCAATATTTTCCAAATGTTTTTGCAGAGTTTTTTTGTAATATATATGGGTCGGTGTTGAAAATGCACTTAGGTGCGCTACGTGCTGAACAAGGCTCACTTAGGCCTTGTACAATGGGAGATGCTTGGGGAGGTGCTTAGAAAAATAAACCGGATTTTTTTAAGCACCGGTGCTTATTTCTATAGGAGAGACGCTTAGTTAAGCGTCTACTCTCTACAAATAAGCACCGGTGCTTAAGAAAATCCTGATTTATTTCTCTAAGCACCTCCCATTGTACAAGGCCTTAGTCATCTAGAAAAGGCAGCTGCCTTGAGAACACACGGTTGACAAAATTTACAATATTCTGTGTCTCTTACGATATTATTATAAAAGACGAATACTCTTGCAAAGTCTAAGATGTAATAAGAGGAAGAAAAATATAGCTGATAGTGTCGACACATACAGATTAATCCAAGAATGTTCAGATTATTCATGTCGTCTGCTTGGTGTGGCGAGGCTAGAGTTTCTCGACGTGCGACAATATTTGGTGTCATGTGCTTCATGTCGATTCAAGGTTCAATGACGACGACTGTGACTCTGGAGTGTTGATCCTTAGGGGCACATGTACGAAGACTTTTCAACTGTCATCGGTAAGGTCAGGCTGACTCCGATAGGATGGCGGCGACAACGACGGGTCGGCGGCTCGTTCTATTGGTGGTGGTCGTTTGATGGTACATGTCCCAGACGTAATTTTTACTATGCTTCGGGAGCTTTGCGGTCTCCTCTCCCCCCCCCCCCTAACCCTAGGCGGCTAGGGTCTTTTTTTCCATCCAAACTCCACCGATGAGTCCATGGATTCACCTCCCATCTGTCCACGACTCCGCCGTCTGGTGGCGGGAAGGAGAATCCCGGTGTCTCCATTCCGGTTAGTAATTTAGGTTAGGTTTTTTTAGTCCTCGTAGTTACGGCGCTCAGGCGAATGGTGGCATTTCTTTTTTGAGTTTGTCTTCAGACTAATAGTCTATTTCTTATACCATATCTCTATCCCATGAAATTCTCGAGCCAAAAGATGGATGCATATGTTGCATTTCATTATGCTAAATGATATCAACTAAATGGTGTAACAATTCCATAAATTGCATATAGCAATAAATAAATCGGCAAAATTCTTTCTTCTATCTAAAATATTAGAAAGAATGTACCCCATCTTTGCATTTATTGTGATTCTTTGTCAACTACCATTCGAAATGGAATAGTTTTAGTTTTATTACTTCAATGAAATCCATTTTTTTCAAAAAGAAAATAAAAGACTATTTTGATTTCTATATAACTCTTATGTATCAGAATATGATTTTTTTTGTTTCTTCATAAACAATATATCTTCTTGCTTACCATTTGCATCTTCTGGAACTTTTCTGGAACGAATCCACTTTTTTAGGAAGATGGACCATTTTGAGATAATGTATCTTGGTTTTTCTCGGAAAACCCTATAGTTTTTTATGGATCCTCTTATGCATTATGTTCGGTATCAAGGAAAGGCGATTCTTGCATCAAAATGCACTTTTTTTAAAAAAGAAATGTCAAGACGGATCCGGTAGGGGAGCGGCGACAGCGACGCGTCGGCGGCTCGTTTTGAAGTCAATAGTGGTCGTTCAGTGGTCTCGGAATGTCAATGTGATTTTTATTATGTTTAAAATGCTTTGTACTCTCGATGAACCTTTATAATCTTTTCCGTAAAACAAGGATTTGGATCATTTTTCAGACAGAGAAAAACGCGCAAACATGCGACGGGATTCATGTGAAGGCAACCCGCTCGTCAGACGCTCCAGAGGAATGGAAAACAGCTGAGTCTAGTGAAACAGACAGAAGCGTGTTTTCGAAAAGAAAAGGTCAAATAGCAGCTGATAGGTCGGTAACACTCCCAGCAGAGCCAGGGCGTCAATCTCCAGCAAACCCGGCGTCGTCCGGTTTCAGATTACAGCAGCGTGCGCCGCGGCGCGTGTCTTCCTTGCGTCAACGGCGATACATACGCAGGCAGTGACTCTGCAGGCAATGCAGGGGGAAAGGAGCTTGTGCCGGAGTAGGGCGCACGGCGCACACAGTCCGGAGCCCAGACGACGTGCCGTCCGTTCGCGCGGCCGCGGCAACCTCACGGTGGCTTGCCTTCGTTGCCAACCTCGTCCTTCTAGTAGTGGCCAATGACAAAAGCCTTTTCTCCAAGCGTGTACATCGCCGTTGATCTCTTCGTAGGAAAAAGGCATTCTCATCTTATTTTCTTTCTTCTCTTTCTGGCGGCCGGCGTCAGCCTTGTTTAGCGTTTGTTCTTCGTGCTTCACAAGGCACCACTGTCCCAAGCTTCCTAGAAGGGAGCATTAGCCTTGAGCCGCTATGATTAATTACCGAATGCATGTTATAATAATCTGATTAAAGAAAGAAGGCGCGGGAAGATGCCAACTGCTAGTACTAGATGTCTTATTAGCTGCGTTGAGCACGTAACATAAGGTTCGACGTCAGCCAAAAAATGACGGAGCAAAAATAGATATCTGAGACGGCTGCGCCAACCTGGCAAATCATGGTGGACGAACGGTGCAGATGATGAGATGGATGACGAAAATGCATAGTCTGATCGGTCATCTCATCTCCCCGGCTGCTGCAATGGTGTATGGAACATTGGAACCGGTAAACAACACGTACGTACCCCTTGGTTCCTTCTGCGTTAAGTATTTAGATATGTACACGTCCCCGTCATACATATCCACTGCCCATTATACTGGCGTATACATATGTCGCACCGCTCCACCTTATCCATGCCAAATATGCCACGTATAGATGTTAGTGTTTTCTAGAGACCAGAATGCAAAAATGTGTACCTAGACTAGCTAGACTGGCGTACACATACGTAGTTTTGAGACAAAAAATGTGGTTCGCACGTCGCTGAGGGCTAACACCGTGTGACTACCAAGTCATCGTTCGTGTACATCTCCACTTAATTGCATTGCTCTTTCTGTTTGAAATACAGTTGTACTCCCTCCGTTATTAAATATTTTTTTTAGACATTTTAAATGGACTAGTACATATGGATGTATATAGACATATTTTAAAGTATAGATCCACTCATTTTGCTTTTTATTGAAATCTTTAGAAAGATAAATTTTTAGGAACGGAGGGAGTATATACCATCGGTATTGTGCATTATTTGTCGTTCGTCGCTTACGGGGTCACAGTGATGCACACGCGTAGAGGCTGCGTGACGTCCGTTGGGCCATTGAGCAGGCAAGTTCAAGGGCATACAATAGCACAACCGGCTAGCTGTTTCATATTTCCGCGGCAAAATACAGCCACTTGTGGAGCGAGGCCATCCCACTAGTCACACAAGTTGAGATTAGAAATCGCATTATTTTGGTTGAATTTGCGCGCTGCTACGTCGAAGTCACGCCGAATGGCAACGATATAGGAGTATATTATTATAACTAGTTCAAGTTTAAAACCGTGAACAACTGGACGGATCAACGGTCACAACTTGCAGGCGCACGCCGGTCAGGGAGCCGAGGAAATTTCAGGGGACGTGATAAAATGAGAAGACTAATCCAACTGGTGGGGTTGTTCTTCAGATTACTAACTTACGCCAAATTAGATGACTCAACTTTGTATTAACTTTAGTATAAAGTTGGGTCATCTATTTTAAAACAAAAGAAGTATATAGAAAAGTGGGTAGCACCCACCGTAGATAGTACATAGGAGTACATACTACTATGTCAACAAAAACAAACAAACCCAGTCAACCATTGGTAAAGAGTTAGGTAAGGTCGTCAATAATAAGAGAAATTGATGTGAATGTGAAGGCTCGAATTGAACAGCAAACTTGTCGTTCAACAATGCACGGCACGTGAGACCAAAAAATAACACCAAAAATCAAATTTTACTACTCACCCAGTATCACATGTATACTTTTGAAGGATTTGATGCAATATCGCCATCACAGATAGGCATGTAGTACAACCTAGTGTAAACAAATTGTGCACATCGTTGAATGAAGCTCCCAAAGTTTTCCCCGCAAAAAAAAAATTGTGCACACACAAAAGGCACAAACACACACATTCTCCACAAAGCTCTCCCATTTTTCATGCTCTCTTTTGTGGAGAAAACGAGAATCACAATGGCTGCCAACCAAGGAAAAGGAGAGATACTATTCCAAGGGACCACCAGTTGAGATTTATAATAGGCTAAACATTTGGATCTCCGTGAGAGAGAAAAAACAAGTGGTCGTCAGGGCAACCCCAATGGGCTGACTCAAACAAATGCAAAGTATGTTCTTCTTTTGTCCCCGTTTAGGTGGCCAAATGCACAGACGTCTACCCCATATCCGTCATTCCCTGGGCAGTGCATCCAATGGGGCGGTCCATTTAGCCCTCCCTAGCCGTTTATTAATCAATTTATCATTTTAAACATACAATCTTGATTGGAATAAACAAATAAGTCACATAGCCTACATCAAAATATGTCACATAGTTTACATCTAAATAAATAAAAAAATCACATGGTTTACAATCAAATGGAACTAAAATTATAGCAAATAAATTGGAAGAAAATGAGAAGATAGAACTATTGGTTTCCTATGTGAGTCCACAATGCTCAACCAAGTCATGTTGAAGTTGAATGTGAATTGTCTGGTAACGCATTTCATGATGAAATTGGATGAACTATGCAAACATTGCCGCTCCACCCTTGGGCAGAATCACTCCCTTATGCGCAAACCACATTTAATTTTTATTTTTGAAGGCACCTTCATTTTCCATACATGAATAGCTAGGGACTCATCCATTATTAATGAAGTCCACATATATAGATTTAACTGAGAACATGCCTGAAACTGAAAGTTTTCATCGGAATACATCTGTGACTTATTAGACAGATTGACCTCCATCAACCTATGCACTAAATCCAGCCTTCTATCTCAACGTTCCCCAACTAGAGCCCGCCTGAATTGAATATTTAGGAGGACCGAACCTAGTACTCACAAATTCATCTTTACATTGTAAAATATAATAAAACGTTGGATATTGTACAACTAGAGACGTCTCTCCTAGCTAGCCAAGTGTCCTCCTGAAATTGGCAGAGAGAGCGTGAAGGTCGGGTGCGAGGATGCCATGATGCTGCACAGCTCATCCCAAGAAATCCACGCCGGCGGCCACTGGCTCCCATAGCCAGCCAGGGGAGGCACGGTGGAGTGGGCGAGAGGTCGGGGGCATGCAGTTCTCTGCTGCCATGGGGAGAGGCCGGGCGTCTCTCAGCGGCCACGTGATCAAATGCGTAGGAGTAGGGAGGGGTGGATCTGAACAAGGAGGAGGAAACAGAGAAGGAGACACAGGTGCACCAGATCAAGGCGAGAGCATAAAGCGGTGGAGTGGGACCCATACAGTTTCCGGAGTCCATGAGAAACATCTAGACACAGACCACAAAACCGAAAGTGAACCGTGTAAAAAAAGAAAGTGAGCCATAGAGAAAACCGGGGACATGTGTCAGCCAGGAAAGAGCCAACGGCTAACAACTTAAATGCATGGGAGGAGCTCTAGCATAGCCAACTTAGTATTTGTATATAAACGTTGACAAAATTCAGAGCATTCTGCGTCACTTTCGATATTATTATTAGCAAAGAAGAACACTCTTCCAGACTCTAAAACGTAAGAACAATAATGTTGCTTATGGTGTCGGCGCATACTGATTCATCATCCAGGGGAGAAAAAAAGGAACGCACAAACGTCCAGAGTGGCATCACGATAGTTCTAGTCAGAAGCTTCAGAAGAATGGAAAACTGTAGTTCTAGTGAGTCAAACAGACCGAAGCGCGTTTTTTCATAAAAAAGAAAGAAAGTCAAACCCCAGCAAAAGTGCAGAACCGGCTCCCAGTTTCGGATCTATAATACATAAATAGTTGATCCCGCTAAGTCTAATTCTCTCAACATGCAGTTCCCCACATCATCAAATATGCCACGTCATCATTCACTAGAACTATTTTGTAGCACATGCATACCACAATTTAATTGTTCCATCTCCAATAATCCAACGTACATGCATACTTTTTGTTCACATATAATTACTTTTGAAAATAATAGCTTTCGATTTAGATCATTTCATTCATATAGAATGTATCTAAAATTAATTTTTAAAATCCCACAGCACTGCGCGGAGAAATCACCTAGTTATAGCAGTGACTTGGTAGGGAAGGCCGGAGTAGGGCGTTCGCGCGGCAAGCCAGCCTACGGTGGCTTGTCACCGTTGCCAACCTCGTCCTTCCAGTCGTCTTAGTAGTGGCCAATGACAAAAGCCTTTCTTTCTTCTCCAAGCGTGTACATCTCCGCCGATTTCCTCGTACGTGCTTTCTCAGGAAAAGGCACTCTGACTCGTCCATTTTCGTTCTTCTTTTACCGTTTTACGGCGGCCGGCGTCAGCGTAGGTCCTCCGTGCTTCACAAGGTAATAATACCGCCCTAAGCTTCCTAGCAGGGAGCGCTAGCCTTGAGCACATATGATTATTTACCAAATGCAGCTTACAATAATTCTGATTAAAGAAAGAAGGCGCTGGAAAATGTCAATTGCCAACTAGAACTAGGAGTAGGTGCCTTAGCTGCGTTCAGCACGCAACATAAGTTTAGACGTCAGCCAAAAAAGGATGGGGCAACAATAGGTATATGAGCCGGCTGCGCCAACCAGGCGAATCATGGTGGACGAACGGTGCAGATGATGAGATGGACGATGGAAAGGCGTAGTCTCATCGGTCATCTCATCTTCCCGGCTGCTGCAATGGCATACGGAAGGAACCGGTAAACAACACCTACGTAGTACCATTTTGGTTCCTTCTGCGCTAAGTTTTTAGATATGCACGCGTCTTTGTCATGCATATCCATTGGCCACTATACTGGCGTATACATGTGTCGCACCGCTTCACCTTATCCGTGCCAAATATGCCATGTATAAATTGTGGTATTCCGGGAGACCGGAATGCAAGTATGTCAACGTAAAACTAGCTAGCTAGACTGGTAGTGTAGTTTCGAGACAAAAAATGCGGGTCATCGTTCGTGTATCTCCATTTAATTGTATTGCTCTTTCTGTTTGAAATACCACTGGTATATCTGTATACATCCATTGTGCTGTATTTTATTGCTTACAGAGTCACGGTGATATGCACACACGTACAGGCTCCGTGACATCCGTTGGAACATTGAGCAGCCAAGTTCAAGGGAATAGAGTAAGCACAACAAGCTAGCTGTTCCATATTTCCTTGGCAAAATACAGCAACTTGTGGAACAAGACAGTCCCATTCCCACGGAAAAATACGCGCGTTAAAATTTCACATTTGTTTGGTTCAATTAGCGCGTGTTGCTACGTCAAGGTCACGCCGAAGGGCAGCGACAAATCTTGTCTAGTTTAAACCATGAGCAACTAGATGAACCAACGGTCACAACTGGCCGAGGGGCGTGCCGCTGGAACCAGGGCCAAGGAAATTTCTGGGGACGTCCGTGGCGAGGGAGATGAAGATCCATCGGATAATAAAATGAGAAGACTAATTGATGATGGTTGTTTTGTGTGTGTGTCCGCGCGCGCGCGTGCATGTGGGATCTATGATGGTTGTTCGTTCCCCAAATTACTTGGCTATATGCGGAGAAAATATTATATACGAAAGTGGGTAGCACCTACCGTATACACTACTCCTATGTCAACAAAAACAAACGAACACATCCAACCATTGGTAGGTTAAGAATTAGGTAAGGTCGTCAATAAGAGAATGGATGAAATTGCTTGAAATGTGAAGGCTTGAATGGAGCGGAGTTGAACAACAAATTGTCGTTCAGCAATACACAGCACGTGAGACCAATATAAATAACACCGGAAAGCATATGACTCCTGCTACAGAGACGATACTTCCTACACGACCCATGCCCAACACAAAAGATTAGACCGGCCCTGAGTGGATTCAAGATGCAGCGCACCAGCGGATGTTGCATCGTATGACGATCAAACATCGAAACGTCATGTGTACAGTAGTTTTCGAAAGCAGATTTACTACTCACCCCAATATTAAATATTTAAGTGTATGCTTTTGGATGATTTAATGTAATATCACCATCACATGTAGGCATGTAGTACAACCTAGTGCAAACCAATTGTGCACACGCAAAAGGCACAAAACACACACATGATCCGCAGAGCTCTCTCCCCTTCTCCATGCTCTCTTTTGTGGAGAGAATGAGAATCACAATATCTGCCAAACAAAAAAGAAAGTAGAGATACTATTCCATGGGACCACTAGTTGCGATTTACTAGGCTAATCATGTGGATCTCGGCGAGAAAAAAGCAACCGGCCTTTTAGAGTCTTCTTTTCTTCTTTGAGAGTGTCCAAATTGCGTGGTATATTTTAGTAGAAGGCAGAGAATATGTTACAAGAATGGATAGGAACATCAAGAAATGTTATACTGTTACTATCACTTTGAGTTATCTATCTTTTCTATATCTCTTTGTGTATATTGATTTTTTTACTTGAAATGTATGAAATTAGAAAGGGTAAAATGTGCTATAATTTTCGCTAAATGAGATAGAATGGATGAAAATTTCATAAATGAGGTAATTTCTTTCACAAAAGTTAAAACTGGGGTAAAAATGAAATTCAATAAAAAAATCTCAGCAATTTACTACTTTTCATTAAAACAACAACTTAGAAATTATCATATTTTATTACCTTCTTATTGAGCGATAACAAGAGGGAGGATATGATTCATTGAACAAAGGAAAGGCAAAAAGACTCATGTCCGGTTAACTAGAAGAAATCGAGCTAGAGCTCTAACAATAAGCAACTACCTAGTTAAACTAGATCTAGATTGTCCGGCTTAAGGCATCTCCAACGCTGTCTCTCAAACCACCTGCAAGGATCCGGACAGCGTGGTCTGGGTGTGTTTTATCATCCAACGCGGTCCTGCATCGGTCCACCGACCGGTTCAGACGCTCTCTTTTTTTGTAAACTGGGGGGAGGGCTTTGCGGGCGTCTGGACCCGCTACCACGCCCACGTCTGACAAAACTGGCCCACCAAAAACCTGAGCGCTCCTGCGCGCTTTCCCGGCCAAAGCCATTAACGCCGCTCTAGAGCGGCCGCCCATTGACGCCGGCCCAGAGCAGGCGTGACCTCTCGCCTGTTGTTGGCATTGAAGCGACCTGCCGGCCAAGGGCGCCGCCCGTGCCGCGTCCCTGGTCTCCACACCTGTTCAATGCCAAAGAGACTTTTACTGTACGGGACGGAACGGATGTCTACCCCACCCGTTCAATGCTCATCCCTCCGCCTGTCGCCATTAAATAGGCTCGCCGACCGAGAAACCAACTCCGGCGCCTGCACGTTGATGCACTCGGACGCTTGACCTCACTGGCATCCACTATTTAAAGACGGCCACACCTGGCGAATAGCCCACAACAACCCCATCCACCCCACATCTTTCTTATGCGCGCCACATCCACCATGACTGTGAGTGGGTACGCTGTGTGGGAGAGCCTGTCGATGGAGATGAAGCACGAGATCACCACCCTTGCCGCCGCCTGGCAGAGCTTTCATGCAAGGCGGATCGAGGTCGGGATGCTAGCCAACTCCCCTGAGGTATCTGACGAGAACGACCCCACGATGGAGACGGGCTCCGACAACGACTCAACACTGAAGCCCGTGCAGGTGCATGCAGACTTGACCAAGGAGCAAGCGCATGTGCACTTCAACACCACCATGACGAAGGAGCAGTCTGCGTCGGCACCTATGTCACTGTTCCAGCAGGCACATGAAGAGCAATGGTCCTCCTCTAGCAGCACCGGCTGGCGGAAGGCCAGGTCAACGGTGAGCGAACGAGCGACGAAGCCGTGGCGACCTAGGCAGCGGTGAACCCCAACTTCGTCGTCGAGCAGCAGGCACTCTACAAGGACGCCCGCGCTCAAGCTGCTGCTCGCAAAGTGGCTTAGCCGAACGCGGACGCGATGCTGAATGCGCTGGCGATCGCAGACCAGTACGCCACCACCTGCGCGTCCTACGTGCCGCCAAACACTGTTTGGTCGCGCCGCGGGGATGACGACAATGCCGGTCCCTCCATTTCCATCGTGGACCTCATGTCCATCGGTGGCGGATAGGTGGCGGACTCCTCGGATGATGATGAGTAGGGCATGTGAACGGCAAGGCCTGGTGTCTCAAGTGGGTCGATCTGTCTCGCATGTTCCACTCTTCCTCGGCGGAAACCGCACCTTCACTTCATGAGTCTTGTCACAGCCGCTCATCGAGACGGCGAGGAAGGTGGAGCAGTGAGTTGGCTCGATCGTATCCGGCGGGCTCGGCGGGCCACTTAGCCAGTTTTTATGATGGAAAACCCCTCTTGCTGCTCGTCGGATGCCATGGAGAGTGTGGAGAATATGGTGCAAGGAGGATATGGGAAGCGGAGGTATGGTGCAGTTCTTGCCCGGCGTCTGGCATCGTTTAAATAGCCGGTGGACGCGAAGAGCCAATCAACGTTGTGTTTAATGTCGTCCGGCTCGCGAACGGATGTGTGGCCGGAGTAGGTCTCCCGGCACACGCGTGACTTTAATGATGGCAGGTGAGGACGCGTGTTCAGCTGGGCGTGCAGCGGCCAGCGCACCGCTTCAATGTCGGCGCCATTGAGAGGTTTCATCCACCCTGGTCGTTAATGTGGAGTGGCCGCTCACAGCGGCATGAATGTGGGCAGTTGGAGCCGAACGGAAAAGCACGCGGGCGAGGGAAGAGGGTTTTGGGTGTGACATGGTTGCCAGATGCGGACGTGGCAGCTGTCCGGACGCCCGCACCCCCTCCCCCACTTTGTCTCCAGTTTGTGAGAAAATGCACGATTGGACCGGTCTGCGGATCGATACAAGATAGCGTTGGATGATAGAACATGTCTGGACGGTTTGTGTTGGCGTTGGAATGACATTATTTCAGCCACAAAATGAGTGGTTTCTCCCCACGTGTAAATAAGAGCAACTCCAACGGGCCGATCCAAACGGACGGTGATTTTGTCCGCTTTTTGTCCGTTTGGGTCGGCCAAGCAGATACGGATGTCCGCTTCCGCGTTTGGGTTGGCTCGTGCGCCCAACGCCGGCCTGACCCATTTTGACGGCGCTAGAAAATAAAAATAAACGCATGCATATTAAAAAAAAGAAACAACATTAATTAAACATTAAATCCGGCCACGAAGGCCGACGAGAGTCCACGCGTCCACATTTGCATTTAGAAAAAATAAAAACAACCTAAACTATGAGGTGGCGCGCTGCCCTAGGCATCGTCGTCGTCCTCGGGGTCCGTGAGGTCGATGAGCATCGGCGCCGGCCCGGCCCAGGCGAACGCCGTGTTCCAGAGTGCCGTCATGTCGGGCGCAGGCAGTGCCGGCGCGGGGGTGTGTGCGGCCGCCTGTGCAGCCGCGGCCTGGCGCGCCTCCTCCTCGGCCTCGCGATGCTCCTCCTCGAGGTCGCGCTCGAGCATCTCGAGGTACTCGCCGTCGCGGCGCTCCTCGGCCACCCGGATCTGGTGCCAGTGCTCGAGGTACGTTGCCTCCTGCGCCGGCGTCGCTCCCATCTAGAGCGGCGGCGTCGCTCCCATCCAGGAGTAGCGCTCAATGGGGGACGGCTCCGGCTCGGGCTCCGGCTAGGGGATGGCGGGGCCACCGGTGGCACCACGCCGTCGCCCGCCGCGGAGAGGGCAAGTGCCTGCACCATTGTCGTCTCGTACTGAGCCTCCTCTTCCTGCGCCGCTCGTCCTCCTCGCTCTCCCGGTAGACGGCCGCAAGGGCCGCCTGGTCCTCCTCGCGGACGATGAGCGCTGGCGGCGGCGAGCTCCGGTCGACCTTGCGCACGCCCCGTCACCTCGCCTCCTCGTGCTCGAAGGCGAACCACCTCGCCCAGTTGGGGCGAGTCGGATGCGTAGGCGGCCTCGCGGCGCTGCTCCAGCGTCAGCAGCGCCCGCCGGCGCCGTCGTCCGTGGCGCCGCCGACACTGGGATCCTATCTGGATCCAGATGCCAGTCGTGCGGCAGGGTCACGTCGGTATACGGCAGAGGCTGGCGGTGCTGCCAGTGCCACTCTGTCTGGTGCACTGGCACGTTCACGCGCTGCCTTTGCCGGCGAGGCGCCGACGCCGGCGGAGGCGGGAGGAACTCTGAGGGGAAAGGGGTGACGCGGGCCTTGCCCTTGGCCTTGCTGCCGCTGGCATCGGAGAAGAGGCACATCTCGCTGTGGTTGTGGTGGCTAGGTTTTGCTAGTGACGAGGGAGCAAAGCTTGGCAGATGTGTACGGTGAGTTTGGATAAGGACGGCCCCGCCGCACGGTCGGCTTAAAAAAGACGAGCGCTGTCGCAGACGCGTGGGCCTGTGGTCATAAACTAAGCTGGTAAAACGCTCCCAGCCGAGCCAAGGCATCAATCTCGAGCAAAACCGGCGTCCGGTTTCAGATTATAGCAGTGTGCGCTCCGGTCACCGCGGTCAGCGACGATACATACGTAGTGACTTCCTACGTAGGGAACGCGCCGTCCTTTGGCGGCGCGGAATTGCTCCACACATGACAGCGTGTGGCCGATCTATGCATGACAACAAAATCCAGCGAACAGAGTGTGAGCTGTGGACGAGATTCCATGGCTGTGATTCATCGTCGTGCACTGGTCGGCTAATTCAGTCGTCCGCCCAGCAGTGCTCTTCGCGGCGGCGGCGGCAAAGGTGACTTGCCTTCGTTGCCAACCTCGTTCCTGAAGTGGCCAATGACAAAAGCCTTTTCCCCTAGCGTGCGTGCAGTTTTCATTTACCTTTTCTTTACGACGTAGTCGGCGACTCAGCGTTGCTACTTGCTTAGGTCCTTCGTGCTTACTTGCTGCTGTCTTAAGCTTCCTAGAAGGGAGCATTAAGCCCCTCTGATTAATTACCAAATGCAGTTTATAATCTGACACGTAACATAAGGAGCGGCAATAGATATATGAGACGGCTGCGCCAACCTGCAGGCTAATAATCGTCCATGAACGGTGTGGATGATGAGATGATTGCTGATGAAAAAGGATAGCCTGATGGGTCGTCTCATCTCCCCGGCTGCTGAAATGGCATACGGAACCGGTAAACAACACGTACGCACCCCTTGGTTCCTTCTGCGTTAAGTATTTAGATATGTACGCGTCATTGTCATACGTACATATCCACTGCCCACTCTACTGGCGTATACGTGTGTCGCACCCTCCACCTTATCAAGTTTTCAGTATGCCTTGTGTCAATTGTGGTGTTTTCTGGGACCGAAATGCAAATACGCAAATACATGTATTCCCTCCGTTTTTTAGTCTGCATGTAAAATTTATCTAGAATCAAACTTCGTAAAGTTTGATCATGTTGATAGGAAGAAAATATCAATATTCACAAATACAAAATCAATATCATTAGATGGATCATGAAATTAATTTTCAATTCATACTCCTACTATATACCTTCGGCATTGTAAATGTTTATATATTTTAATACAAAATAGGTTAAACTTTACGCAGACTTCAAACAGATTTTATATGCAGAGTAACAAGAGATGAAGGGAGTGCCAATTAACCGAGCAATTCTTTTTTTCTTAATCAATGAAAATAGCAAATCTTTTGCCTCGTTTTAAAAAAAAATGAAGGGAGTACACACCAAGCTAGACTGGTAGTGTAGTTCCGAGACAAAATGCGGTAGCAGGCACGTCGCTGACAACCAACAACGCGTGAGTACCGAGTCATCGTACTACACCCTCTGTTTGAAAACAGTATGCACGTATCCATCGTATTCTGTATTAGTATTCGCCATTCGTTTGCTTACGGAGCCAAAATGATGCACGCGTACAGGCCCTGTGACGTACACCGGACCATTCAGCAGGCACAGTCAAGGGAAAATGACATGCATGCACGTACAACTGACTGTGCACAACAAGTTGTCACATATTTCTTCCGCATAATACAACCACTTGTGGAGCAAGACCTTCCCACTAGCCACGCAAGTTGAGCAAACGCTCGTTAAATTTACATTTGTTTTTCTAGAAGAGTTAACTTTACATTTGCTTGGGTTAAATTAGCGCGTTGCTACGTCAAAGTCACGCCGAATGGCAACGGCAAAATCTTCTAGTTTAAATCATGCGCAACCAGATGCATGAGCCAACGGTCACAACTGGTCGAGGGGCGTGCCGTTGGAAGCGGAGCCAAGGAAATTTCCGGGGACGTGATCTCGAAGAGAGAGATGCGTCAAGGTCGGATAGTCAAATGTGATGAATTTACATATGCAAAGGGGATAGTGTAGTACAATATATGAAGGTGGGCAGCACCCACCGTAGATCATGTATACTATGTCAATGAAAACAAATGTGAGCAACCAAACCCTAGGCAGGTTATTGTAAGAGTTAGGCAAGGTTGAATAAGTAAGAGAATGGATGAAGTTGCTGGGAATGTCAAGACTTGCGCGTGGTTGAACAAACTCTCTCGTTTCAACAAGGCACGGCATGCGTGACCAATAAACAACAACCGGAAAGCAAATTTACTAGCAGTACTACCAAGTTTTTCTTTAACTGCCCTCGTTTCAGAAAAGTTTTCTTTAACTAATCGCTCGATATTAAATGTATACTTTGGGAGGATTGGATCTGATATCACCATCACATGTAGTAGATGTAGGCATGTAGTACAACCTAATACAAACAAATGTGCACGCTCAAAAAGCACAAAAGCACACATGCTCACTGCCAAAAGCTATCACCCTTTTTTTCCATGTTCTCTTTTTGAGAGAATCACGTGGCTATACGTGACATGGAGGAGAAATACAGTACTATGGCCCTAGGAAGCATGCGATTTACAAAAAGAAAAAGCGTTTTCGATCCCGGACACAAGTGCTCCTAGTGGTAAAAAAGTTTTTCAATATATTCTTTTTGTCAAAAACACCAAAAAATCTAACTGGATTACTATTTTTGAAATACATATAATAGGCTTGGCCCTTTCGAACTTTCCGATTTGTTGTTTCTTGAATTTTGGTTGTAATTTCTTAAGTATTAATTGAAATTATACTTTTGTGTTTAGTGATATGAAAACTCACTATCACCTAGTTTCACGTCAATAATAAGACTATATAGGAGAGATAGTCGTGTGGTTGCACCTGAAGTAATCGACATGTTTGGTGAACTGATAATTTGCCATGAAACAATTTAAATGATTGCGAGAAGTTTGGTTTGTATTTGTACATATGAAAGTGCGTTATATCGACTAGAGGGGGGTGAATAGGCGATTTTTATGAAATTCTTCACTGAGGAATTTGCCGGTGAGGAAATTTCTTAGCGAAGAACTACTAGCAGCGGAATAAGTACTCAAAAGTAAGCATAACAGAATACAAGCATAGTCATCATGATGAAATGAAGATAGACACAGAGTACAGGAAGCGTAAGCACAGGATAACTCAAGATGAAGACAAACAGACTGAAGAAATTGAACTGAGGAAATTGAAAGTCTTCAGTCAAAGTCTTCAAACACAAATATGAACAAACACACAACACAGTTATGAGGAAATGAAAGAGTTGAGGGAATAGAACCAGTAAGCTTGGTGAAGACAATGATTTGGTAGACCAGTTTCAACTGCTGTCTTAGTTGTACGTCTGGTTGGAGCGGCTGAGTATTTAAACTCGACGACACACAGTCCCGGACACCCAGTCAAGGACACTTAGTCCAAGGCACCCAGTCCTCACCGTATTCTCCTTGAACTAATGTCACACAGACCTCGTCCAATCACTCGTGGTAAGTCTTCAGGCGACTTCCAAACCTTCACAAATTTGGTCACCCGGCGATCCACAATTCCTCTTGGATGCTATAGACCATGACGCCTAACCGTCTGGAAGAAGCACAGTCTTCAAAGATAACAAGCGTCGGATCCACTCAGGATCAATCTCTTCAGTGATGCTCAATCACTTGGGGTTTGTAGGTGTTTGGGTTTTGGGTTTTTGGTTTTTCCTCACTTGATGATTTTCGCTCAAAGTCCTAAGAGGATGGGTTGCTCTCAAATGACAAGTGTCAGTTTCTTTTGGAGCAGCCAACCAGCTAGTGGTTATAGGGGGCGGCTATTTATAGCCCAGGGAGCAGCACGGCATGATAAGACATAAATGCCCTTCAATGATATGACCGTTAGGTGGATAGATATTTTGGGACAGCTGGCGCATAGCACAGCAACGGTCGGAATTTTGAGAAGCAAAATCCTCAGGGCTATCATGTTCCTCACTATGTATGCAATCCGCACTGGCGAATTCCTAACTCCTCAGTCAGGACAAATTCCTCAGAGACCAGAAGAACTTCGTCTCTGTCACTGAAGAAATTGACTGAACTGTATGAGATTTCCAATGGCTTCACTCGAAGGGATTGGTAGGTGTAGGATTTTGAGTTGAGCATCACATGGAAATTTTTCCTTAGTATTTCCTCGACCCCCTTTAACAGTACGGTGTTTCCTATGACTCAAGAAAGAGAAAAACAAAACTATGAAGACGAAGGTCTTCAAGCTTCATATTCCTCGCATGAATATCAAGTCTTCACGGACACACCAATTTCTTCACTTTCAAAGTCTTCATTAAAGTCTTAAGAAATACCAAAATCTTTAGTCAAAGATATTCATTTTTAGGGGTCGACTTTTCCTGTAAATATCAAACTCCTCATAGACTTATAGACCTGTGTACACTCACAAATGCATTAGTCCCTTAACCTATAAGTCTTCAATACACCAAAATCACTAAGGGGCACTAGATGCATCTCCCCCTTTTTGGTGATTGATGACAATATAGGTTAAGTTTTCAACGGAGATAAACATATGAAGTGTAACTACTGATATTGAGGAATTTGATTGCAAGATATAAAAGAACTCCCCCTGAAGATGTGCATAGTGAGGAATTTGCTTTTGAAGCAATGCACACTTGAAGAGTTGAATCATGGAGATCTCCCCCTATATCTTGTAATTCATACACGCATTTAACATATAATATGAAGAATTTGAAATGCATGATGAAATATGGTGCCTGATGAAATTCAGCATGCGTGCAATAATATTAACAAGGAATAAGCATGCAGAATAGTGCATCAAAAGTATCAGAGCACAATGCATCAAAAGTATCAGAGCACCATCGGGTTTAAGATTATAACTCGATCCAATAAAGTTTCAGAAGAACGAGAGTTGTAACTTAGCAAAAAAACGCCCATATAGTAGACCCGCTTGAAGACTAACTCATATTTCTCCCCCTTTGTCATCGAATGACCAAAATGATCGAAAATGAGGACTAACGCCCCTGAAGACAATCATGTTGATGAAGGAGCGCCAATGTTGTTGGGGTCGTTTGTTGATGTAGGGCCTGCCGCAGTGTCATCCAAATCTTCATGTTCATCAGTGTCGCGCGATGAAGAAAATGAGCTGGCCACCAGAGAAGGAACCTGGACCTTCTTGAATTTCTTCGATGGAGGTGCAGACCAGTCAAAATCTTCTTTGAGACCCATGTTCTTCAGATCTTCTTCACCATACAGATGTGACAGGATTGCCCAGGTGCGACCGAAGACTTGATAGAGGTAGTAGTGGTTTTTCTTCACTGCATTGTGTGTGGCAGTCATGTTGTGAAGAAGTGAACCAAATTGACGCTTAAGCCATTTGTGATTTCGATCCACCTTCTGGTGAAGACTAAGCACAAGTTCACGGTCAGTCATCACGCGCGGAGCAGTGGCTTGAGGAGTGGACTTAGGTGCATTGGTAGAGTCATGTGTGGCAGAGTCATCATTGGTGGAATAAGATGCAGCTTTGCGAAACTGACCATCCAATGGATGAATGCCTTCATCTATTACAGCTGGTGCCTTGCCCTTTCCATCAACTGAGGAATATGTCTGCTTGAGGACTTCAATTGGGGGCAAGTAGCTGAGGTGATTCTGGAAATCAGCTTTGTAGTTAAGTGAAGACCTTGTCCTGAGGAATCTCATAATCCAAGGTGCATAAGGCTTCAGCTCAAATGGAGACAGTGCAACATTGATCATAGTCCTCATGAAGAAATCGTGATAATTGACAGGAATGCCATGAACGATGTTGAATACCAGATTCTTCATGATGCCAACAATTTCCTCATCAGATGAGTCATGGCCTTTGATGGGACTGATTGTCCTTGTAAGAATACGATAGACAGTTCTGGGCACGTACAACAATTCCTTCACGAGGAATTTGGTTCTTGGTGCTTGACCTGGCTTCAAAGGTTTTATCAGCACCTGCATGTAATGATGTGTGAGCTCAGGTTCACTGTAGATGCAGCAAGCTTCTTCAAGGGGAGGACTGAGTGGTAGAGCATGAAGCAATTCAGAGGCTGGTGCAGTGTAGTGAGTGTTTTCAGACATCCAGTCCAGCACCCATGAATTCACATCTTCAGCATCTCCGGTGATGTGCAGCATTGCATAGAATTGAAGAATCGGTTCTTCATTCCAATCACAGATGTCAGAGCAAAAGTTGAGCAGTCCAGCGTCGTGAAGAACACTGAGGACTGGTGCGAAGCACGGCAGAGATTCCATATCCATATGAGGAATATGCTCATGGTAGAAGATCTTCTCCTTGTTGAACAGCACTGAGGAATAGAAATTGGCTTGACTGGCAGTCCAGAAACGCCTCTTCCTAATGCGAGCAGAGTCATATGGGTTGTAATCTTCGAAGAAGACGTGCTCACCAAAGAAGTCATCAGCCTTGAACTTTTGCTTGCGTGAGAATGGATCATTTGGCTTCGGCAGAGGAGTGTCAGTGAGTTGCATCACGACCTCAGAAATCTCAATCGCAGGTTCTTCAGGCTGAGGAAATCTCTGGTTCCTCCTCAGTGGCATTCTGTGTCGTTGGTTGTTCAGCAGCAGCAGCAGTTTCTTCAGCGCTAGTGGCTGGAATTTCCTCATGGACAGATGCAGTGGGATGAGTTTCTTCAGAGCCCATGTGAACAGTTTGTGTGGGGGACTGAGGAATTTGCTGTAGAGGGGTGAACATTGGAGAATTTGGATGCCGACCTTCCCAGAATTCATCACTGATTACGGGTGTGGAGCAGCCAATGTCCACATCTTCATCTTCCATTTCTTCAACGCCAGCCCCTTCAGCTGTGAACTAAGGCATAGGAGAGGAGATGATAGGTGTTGAAGGGATCGCATCCACTTCAATTTCTTCATCCAACGGTTCAGACAAAGCAGTAGAAGGAGTTTCTTCATCAGATCCGTTGGGGATCACATATTATTCATCAAAAGGAACAAGGTCCTTTGATGGCCTGGTTGAGATGGGAACAACATCAATCGGATTTGCAAACGAACTTGTCATAGGCTTCATTTTCTTTGGAGCTGAAGAATCTGAAGAAGCTGATGCTTTCCTTTTCGTCACTGCAGCACGCTCTACAGCCTTGGTCTTCTTCACATCTGATGCAGATGGAAGGATTGGAGTTGAAGTTGGTGCAGGAGCAGCTGAGGAATCTAGTTGATTTTCTTCAGGCAATACTGATGCAGTTGCCCTGAGTTCTTCAGTTTCTTCAGGCACACCACTAGTGGGTGCCCTGGCAATTTCTTCAGCGGCTGGAATGCAGTCATCAGCCCTGGAACTCACATTTTCTTCAGCAGCCTGATTGTCATCAGCGGTGCTGGCATTTTCTTCAGTAGGCTGAGCAGATGCTTTAGCCTGAGGAATTTCCTATTGCATTGGGGCTGCAACATTGGAAGTGAAGTTATCCGCAAGTTTTACAAAACAAACCTTGGCTCCAAGCCAATCAGCGCGATATGCGTCAAAGTCATCACTGAGTTTCTTAATCTCAGTCTGAATAGTGACAAGTTCTTCAGTTGTCATAGAGACAATGTTTTTCTTCAGATAGCGCTCTTTCTTGTACTGCGCTTTCTTGATCTGCCTGGCCTTCTCAAATTTCCACTTTTCTTCTTGAATGAAGTGGGTCGGCATGTGACTCTGGCCAGGAGTCAGCTTGAAGTCAGGCAAGGGAGTGTTGGGGTCCCTGTGCCAATTATCAATGTAGTTGAGGATCAGCTTGGGATCCAAAAGCAGTGGCACCTCTGATCCCTTGGCTCTAGCGGCCCTGACTTGCCTGTCTCTGATGATTTCTACAAGTTCATCATCATCAGCTTCTGTTGGGGAATGCAGCAGAATTTTAAAATTTTCTACGCATCACCAAGATCAATCTATGGAGTCATCTAGCAACGAGGGAGAGAGGAGTGCCTCTACATACCCTTGTAGATCACGAGCGGAAGCATTTAATAGAACGGGGTTGATGAAGTCGTACTCTTCGTGATCCAAATCACCGAAGATCCTAGCGCCGAACGGATGGCACCTCCACGTTCAACACACGTACAGAGCGAGGACATCTCCCGCGTCTTGATCCAGCAAGGAGGAGGGAGAGGTTGAGGAAGAGGGCTCCAACAGCAGCACGACGGCGTGGTGGTGGTGAAGCTGCAGTACTCCGGCAGGGCTTCGCCAAGCTCTTATGGAGGAGGAGAGGTGTTGGGGAGGGGAGGGGCTGCGCCTTGGATGTTGTATGCAGCCCTCCCCTCACCCCTCTATTTATAGGGGAAGGGGGAAGGGGGCCGGCCCCCTCTATATGAGATCTAGAGGGGGGCGGCGGCCAAGGGGAGGGGGGCTTGCCCCCCAAGCAAGGGGGCGCCCCCTTAGGGTTTCCCCCAAACCCTAGGTGCATGGGCCCTAGGAGGGTGTGGCGCCCCAGCCCACTTGGACTGGTTCCCTTCTCCATACAGCCCATAAGGCCCTCCGGAAGAGGTGGCCCCTCCCGGTGGACCCCCGGAACCCCTCCGGTGGCCCCGGTACAATACCGATATGCCCCCGAACCTTTTCGGCGACCGTATGACAACTTCCCATATATAAATCTTTACCTCTGGACCATTCCGAAATTCCTCGTGACGTCTGGGATCTCATCCGGGACTCCAAACAACATTCGGTAATCACATACAAGTCTTCCTAACAACCCTAGCGTCACTGAACCTTAAGTGTGTAGACCCTACGGGTTCGGGAGACATGCAGACATGACCGAGACTACTCTCCGGTCAATAACCAACAGCGGGATCTGGATACCCATGTTGCCTCCCACATGCTCCACGATGATCTCATCGAATGAACCATGATGTCGAGGATTCAATCAATCTGTATACAATTCCCTTTGTCAATCAGTACGTTACTTGCCCGAGACTCGATCGTCGGTATCCCAATACCTTGTTCAGTCTCGTTACCGGCAAGTCACTTTACTCGTACCGTAATGCATGATCCCGTGATCAACCACTTGATCACATTGAGCTCATTATGATGATGCATTACCGAGTGGGCCCAGAGATACCTCTCCGTCATACGGAGTGACAAATCCCAGTCTCGATTCGTGCCAACCCAACAGACACTTTCGGAGATACCTGTAATGTACCTTTATAGTCACCCAGTTATGTTGTGACGTTTGGCACACCCAAGGCACTCCTACGGTATCTGGGAGTTGCACAATCTCATGGTCTAAGGAAATGATACTTGACATTCAGAAAAGCTACAGCAAACGAACTACACGATCTTTGAGCTAAGCTTAGGATTGGGTCTTGTCCATCACATCATTCTCCTAATGATGTGATCCCGTTATCAATGACATCCAATGTCCATAGTCAGGAAACCATGACTATCTTTTGATCAACGAGCTAGTCAACTAGAGGCTCACTAGGGACATGTTGTGGTCTATGTATTCACACATGTATTACGATTTCCGGATAACACAATTATAGCATGAACATTAAACAATTATCATGAACAAAGAAATATAATAACAACCATTTTATTATTGCCTCTAGGGCATATTTCCAACAGTCTCCCACTTGCACTAGAGTCAATATTCTAGTTACATTGTGATGAATCGAACACCCATGCAGTTCTGGTGTTGATCATGTTTTGCTCTAGGGAGAGGTTTAGTCAACGGATCTGCCACATTCAGGTCCATATGTACTTTACAACTCTCTATGTCTCCATTTTGAACACTTTCACGAGTGGAGTTGAAGCGACGCTTGATATGCCTGGTCTTCCTGTGAAACCTGGGCTCCTTGGCAAGGGCAATAGCTCCAATGTTGTCATAGAAGAGAGTCATCGGGCCCGACGCATTGGGTATGACTCTTAGGTCGGTAATGAACTCCTTCACCCAGACTGCTTCTTCTGCTGCCTCCGAGGGTGCCATGTACTCCGCTTCACATGTAGATCCCACCACAACGCTTTACTTGCAACTGCACCAGCTTACTGCCCCACCATTCAAAATATACACATATCCGGTTTGTGACTTAGAGTCATCCAGATCTGTGTCGAAGCTAGCATCGACGTAACCCTTTACGACGAGCTCTCTGTCACCTCCATAAACGAGAAACATTTCCTTAGTCCTTTTCAGGTACTTCAGGATATTCTTGACCGTTGTCCAGTGTTCCATGCCGGGATTACTTTGGTACCTTCCTACCAAACTTACGGCAAGGTTTACATCAGGTCTGGTACACAGCATAGCATACATGATAGACCCTATGGCCGAGGCATAGGGGACGACACTCATCTTTTCTCTATCTTCTGCAGTGGTCAGGCATTGAGCAGTGCTCAATCTCGTACCTTGCAATACAGGCAAGAACCCCTTCTTTGACTGATCCATTTTGAACTTCTTCAATATCTTGTCAAGGTACGTACTCTGTGAAAGACCAATGAGGCGTCTCGATCTATCTCTATAGATCTTGATGCCTAATATATAAGCAGCTTCTCCAAGGTCCTTCATTGAAAAACACTTGTTCAAGTAGGCCTTTATGCTTTCCAAGAATTCTATATCATTTCCCATCAACACTATGTCATCCACATACAATATGAGAAATGCTACAGAGCTCCCACTCACTTTCTTGTAAATGCAGGCTTCTCCATAAGTCTGCATAAACCCAAACGCTTTGATCATCTCATCAAAATGAATGTTCCAACTCCGAGATGCTTGCACCATCCCATAAATCGAGCGTTGGAGCTTGCACACCTTGTCAGCATTCTTAGGATCGACAAAACCTTCTGGTTGCATCATATACAATTCTTCCTTAAGGAAACCATTAAGGAATGCCGTTTTGACGTCCATTTGCCATATCTCATAATCATAGAATGCGGAAATTGCTAACATGATTCGGACGGACTTCAGCTTCGCTATGGGTGAGAAAGTCTCATCGTAGTCAACCCCTTGAACTTGTCGATAACCCTTGGCGACAAGCCAAGCTTTATAGATGGTCACATTACCATCCGCGTCTGTCTTCTTCTTAAAGATCCATTTATTTTCTATGGCTTGCCGATCATCGGGCAAGTCAGTCAAAGTCCATACTTCTTTTCATACGTGGATCCTATCTCGGATTTCATGGCTTCCAGCCATTTGTCGGAATCCGGGCCCGCCATCGCTTCTTCATAGTTCGAAGGTTCCCCGTTGTCTAACAACATGATTTCCAAGACAGGGTTGCCGTACCACTCTGGTGCGGAACGTGTCCTCGTGGACCTACGAACTTCAGTAGTAACTTGATCTGAAGTTTCATGATTATCATCATTAACTTCCTCTCTAGTCGGTGCAGGCACCTCGGGAACATTTTCTTGAGCTACCGCCACTTACCGGTTCAAGAGGTAATACTTCATCAAGTTCTACTTTCCTCCCACTTATTTCTTTCGAGAGAAACTCTTTCTCTAGAAAGGACCCATTCTTGGCAACAAAGATTTTGCCTTCGGATCTGAGGTAGAAGGTATACCCAACAGTTTCTTTAGGGTATCCTATGAAGACGCATTTTTCCGACTTGGGTTGGAGCTTTTTAGGTTGAAGTTTCTTGACATAAGCATCGCATCCCCAAACTTTTAGAAATGACAGCTTAGGTTTCTTTCCAAACCATAATTCATACGGTGTCGTCTCAACGGATTTCGACGGAGCCCTATTTAAAGTGAATGCGACAGTCTCTAAAGCATAGCCCCAAAATGACAGCGGTAAATCGGTAAGAGACATCATAGATCGCACCATATCCAATAGAGTGCGATTACGACATTCAGACACACCATTACGCTGAGGTGTTCCAGGCGGCGTGAGTTGTGAAACTATTCCACATTTTCTTAAGTGTGTGCCAAATTCGTGACTCAAGTATTCTCCCCCACGATCTGATCGCAAGAACATGATTTTCTTGTCACGTTGATTCTCAACCTCACTCTGAAATTCCTTGAACTTTTCAAAGGTCTCAGACTTGTGTTTCCTTAAGTAGACATACCCATATCTACTCAAGTCATAAGTGAGGGTGAGAACATAACGATAGCCACCGCGAGCCTCAACACTCATTGGACCACACACATCAGTATGTATGATTTCAAATAAGTTGGTTGCTCGCTCCATTGTTCCTGAGAACGGAGTCTTGGTCATTTTACCCATGAGGCATGGTTCGCACGTGTCAAATGATTCATAATCAAGAGACTCTAAAAGTCCATCTGCATGGAGCTTCTTCATGCGTTTGACAGCTATGTGACCAAGGCGGCAGTGCCACAAGTATGTGGAACTATCATTATCAACCTTACATCTTTTGGTATTCACACTATGAATATGTGTAGCATTACGCTCGAGATTCATTAAGAATAAACCATTCACCATCGGAGCATGACCATAAAACATATCTCTCATATAAATAGAACAACCATTATTCTCGAATTTAAATGAGTAGCCATCTCGAATTAAATGAGATCCTGATACAATGTTCATGCTCAAAGCTGGCACTAAATAAAAATTATTGAGGTTTAAAACTAATCCATAGGTAAATGTAGAGGCAGCGTGCCGACGGCGATCACATCGACCTTGGAACCATTCCCGACGCGCATCGTCACCTCATCCTTCGCTAGTCTCCGCTTATTCCGCAGCTCGTGCTTTGAGTTACAAATGTGAGCAACCGCACCGGTATTAAATACCCAGGAGCTACTACGAGTACTGGTAAGGTACACATCAATTACATGTATATCACATATACCTTTAGTGTTGCCGGCCTTCTTGTCCGCTAAGTATTTGGGGCAGTTCCGCTTCCAGTGACCACTTCCCTTGCAATAAAAGCACTCAGTCTCGGGCCTGGGTCCATTCTTCGGCTTCTTCCCGGCAGCTTGCTTACCGGGCGCGGCAACTCCCTTGCCGTCCTTCTTGAAGTTCTTCTTACCCTTGCCTTTCGTGAACTTAGTGGTTTTATTCACCATCAACACTTGATGTTCCTTTTTGGTTTCCACCTCTGCTGATTTCAGCATTGAATACACCTCAGGAATGGTCTTTTCCATCCCCTGCATATTGAAGTTCATCCCAAAGCTCTTGTAGCTTGGTGGAAGCGACTGAAGGATTCTGTCAATGACCGCGTCATCCGGGAGATTAACTCCCAGCTGAGTCAAGCGGTTATGTAACCCAGACATTTTGAGTATGTGCTCACTGACAGAACTATTTTCCTCCATCTTACAGCTGAAGAACTTGTCGGAGACTTCATATCTCTCGACCCGGGCATGAGCTTGAAAAACCATTTTCAGCTCTTCGAACATCTCATATGCTCCGTGTCTCTCAAAACGCTTTTGGAGCCCCGGTTCTAAGCTGTAAAGCATGCCGCACTGAACGAGGGAGTAATCATTGGCACGTGATTGCCAAGCGTTCATAACGCCTTGGTTCTCTGGCACAGGTGCGTCACCTAGCGGTGCTTATAGGACATAATCTTTCTTGGCAGCTATGAGGATGATCCTCAGGTTCCGGACCCAGTCCGTATAGTTGCTGCCATCGTCTTTCAGCTTGGTTTTCTCTAGGAACGCATTGAAGTTGAGGACAATGTTGGCCATTTGATCTACAAGACATATTGTAAAGATTTTAGACTAAGTTCATGATAATTAAGTTCATCTAATAAAATTACTTAATGAACTCCCACTCAAATAGACATCCCTCTAGTCATCTAAGTGAAACATGATCCGAGTTAACTAGGCCGTGTCCGATCATCACGTGAGACAGACTAGCCAACATCGGTGAACATCTTCATGTTGATGGTATCTTCTATATGACTCATGCTCGACCTTTCGGTCTTCTGTGTTCCGAGGCCATGTCTGTACATGCTAGGCTCGTCAAGTCAACCTAAGTGTATTGCGTGTGTAAATCTGGCTTACACCCGTTGTATTTGAACGTTAGAATCTATCACACCCGATCATCACGTGGTGCTTCGAGACAACGAACCTTCGCAACGGTGCACAGTTAGGGGGAACACTTTCTTGAAATTATTACGAGGGATCATCTTATTTAAGCTACCGTCGTTCTAAGCAAATAAGATGTAAACCATGATAAACATCACATGCAATCAAACAGTGACATGATATGGCCAATATCATTTGCTCCTTTTGATCTCCATCTTCGGGGCTCCATGATCATCGTTGTCACCGGCATGACACCATGATCTCCATCATCGTGTCTTCTTGAAGTTGTCTCGTCATCTATTACTTCTACTACTATGGCTAACGCTTTAGCAATAAAGTAAAGTAATTACATGACGTTTATGTTGACACGCAGGTCATAAATAAATAAAGACAACTCCTATGGCTCCTGCCGGTTGTCATACTCATCGACATGCAAGTCGTGATTCCTATTACAAGAACATGATCATCTCATACATCACATATATCATTCATCACATCCTTTGGCCATATCACATCACAAAACACTTGCTGCAAAAACAAGTTAGACATCCTCTAATTGTTGTTGCAAGTTTTTACGTGGCTGCTATAGGATTCTAGCAAGAACGTTTCTTACCTATGCAAAAACCACAACGTGAATTGCCAATTTCTATTTACCCTTCATAAGGACCCTGTTCATCGAATCCGATCCGACTAAAGTGGGAGAGACAGACACCCGCCAGCCACCTTATGCAACTAGTGCATGTCAGTCGGTGGAACCGGTCTCATGTAAGCATACGTGTAAGGTTGGTCCGGGCCGCTTCATCCCACAATGCCGCTGAATCAAGATAAGACTAGTAACGACAAGATAATTGACAATATCGACGCCCACAACTGCTTTGTGTTCTACTCGTGCATAGTAACTACGCATAGACCTAGCTCATGATGCCACTATTGGGGAACGTAGCAGAATTTTAAAATTTTCTACGCATCACCAAGATCAATCCATGGAGTCATCTAGCAACGAGGGAGAGAGGAGTGCATCTACATGCCCTTGTAGATCACGAGCGGAAGCGTTCAAGAGAACGGGGTTGATGAAGTCATACTCGTCGTGATCCAAATCACCGAAGATCCTAGCGCCGAACGGAAGGCACCTCCGTGTTCAACGCACGTACGGAGCGAGGACGTCTCTTGCGCCTTGATCCAGCAAGGAGGAGGGAGATGTTGAGGAAGAGGGCTCCAACAGCAGCACGACGGCGTGGTGGTGGTGAAGCTGCAGTACTCCGGCAGGGCTTTGCCAAGCTCTTATGGAGGAGGAGAGGTGTTGGGGAGGGGAGGGGCTGCGCCTTGGATGTTGTATGCAGCCCTCTCCTCACCCCTCTATTTATCGGGGAAGGGGGAAGGGGGCCGGCCCCCTCTAGATGAGATCTAGAGGGGGGCGGCGGCCAAGGGGAGGGGGGCTTGCCCCCCAAGCAAGGGGGCGTCCCCCTTAGGCTTTGTTCGGTTACACCTCTTCCCACAAGGATTGGAGGGGATTGGGGGGGGGGGGATTTGACTTGTAGGAGATCTAATCCCCCCTTAATCCCTGCCAAACCTCTTCAATTCCCTGTGAACCGAACGCAGCCTTAGGGTTTCCCCCAAACCCTAGGCGCATGGGCCCTAGGGGGGGTGTGGTGCCCCAGCCCACTTGGGCTGGTTCCCTTCTCCATACAGCCCATAAGGCCCTCCGAAAGAGGTGGCCCCTCCCGGTGGACCCCCGAAACCCCTTCGGTGGCCCCGGTACGATACTGATATGCCCCCGAACCTTTCCGGCGACCGTATGACAACTTCCCATATATAAATCTTTACCTTCGGACCATTCCAGAACTCCTCGTGACGTCCGGGATCTCATCCGGGACTCCAAACAACATTCGGTAATCACATACAAGTCTTCCTAACAACCCTAGCGTCACCGAACCTTAAGTGTGTAGACCCTACGGGTTCGGGAGACATGCAGACATGACCGAGACGACTCTCCGGTCAATAACCAACAACGGGATCTGGATACCTATGTTGGCTCCCACATGCTCCACGATGATATCATCGGATGAACCACGATGTCGAGGATTCAATCAATCCGTATACAATTCCCTTTGTCAATCGGTACGTTACTTGCCCGAGACTCGATCGTCGGTATCCCAATACCTTGTTCAGTCTCGTTACCGGCAAGTCACTTTACTCGTATCGTAATGCATGATCCCGTGATCAACCACTTGATCACATTGAGCTCATTATGATGATGCATTACCAAGTGGGCCCAGAGATACCTCTCCGTCATACGGAGTGACAAATCCCAGTCTCGATTCGTGCCAACCCAACAGACACTTTCGGAGATACCTGTAATGTACCTTTATAGCCACCCAATTACGTTGTGACGTTTGGCACACCCAAGGCACTCCTACGGTATCCGGGAGTTGCACAATCTCATGGTCTAAGGAAATGATACTTGACATTCAGAAAAGCTACAACAACGAACTACACGATCTTTGAGCTAAGCTTAGGATTGGGTCTTGTCCATCACATCATTCTCCTAATGATGTGATCCCGTTATCAATGACATCCAATGTCCATAGTCAGGAAACCATGACTATCTTTGATCAACGAGCTAGTCAACTAGAGGCTCACTAGGGACGTGTTGTGGTCTATGTACTCACACATGTATTATGATTTCCGGATAACACAATTATAGCATGAACAATAGACAATTATCATGAACAAAGAAATATAATAATAACCATTTTATTATTGCCTCTAGGGCATATTTCCAACAGCTTTGTCTTCATTAGACGGCACTTGGAAAGCGACTTGCTTCTTTTGAGGACTTGGGGGAGGGCCTCGTCCAGCAGTGGCCTTTTTTTCTTCAGCAGTGAGGGGCCAGCTGAGGAACTTGGTGCAGCTGAGGGACTAGCTGAGACACCTGAGGCAATGGAGATGCCGGCAGTCCTTTGGCACGAAGCGAGATGCACATGTGCTGAGGATTTGGTCGGAACAGCTGAAGGCTTTGGCGGAGGAGCTGGGGACTTTGGAGGAACAGGAGCAGCATGAGGAATTTGCTGTGAGGGCATTGCTAATGAGCTTGGCCTTGAGGGCATTGTTGGTGAAGCACTTGGCTTGCGCGCAGGCTTCTTAGACATAGCCTTCTTTGGCTTGACAGCAGAGGCCTCAGCAGAGGCAGCAGCAGCAACAGAGTCTTCATTGAATTTCCTCACTGCTTCTCTGGCTTGCTTAGCCAGCTCGGCTTGGCGCTTAGCCCATTCATCAGGATAGTCCTCACCGTGCTTGAGGCTGGTGGGATCTGCTATTTGTCCAGGTGCTAATGGAGCTCTTGGGCATGGAGGATTGAGTGCGAATTTCTTCATGTACTTAGGAGTGGCATATCTGTACTCCCTCCATTCTCTTGCCCATCTCCTCTCTATCCTCTATTTGCGCACTTTGCGCTCATTCTTGGTTTCCTCAGTAGGTGTACAGTACCCAGCATATATGTCATCGGGGATTTCAAATGTTGTATTCACCTCAGGCCTCTTTCCTCCCTTTTGTGGCTTCTTACCATCAGCCATTTTCTTCAGTTGAGGAATTTGAACAATTGAATTTTCTGAAGAAGTATGCAACTTTTCTTCGAGGAACGCTGCAAATGAGTTAAGTTGATGAGAACCTAGTGATTCAGCACCTGACATGTGTACCTGTGAAGAGAGTATAGTTGCGAGGAATTTGGAGAGGTCATATGCATTCTCAGAAGGTTTTTCAAAAAGAACAAGTTTGAGGAATTTGACCAGATGAGTCTTGAAGATTTTCACTAAGCGTTCTTTGTCTTAGGTTCCAGAGTTGTATAGATCGAAGATCCACACAATCGAGGAATCTTGAAGAAAAATGATGCTTAGAGAAACGAATTAAGAACAGATGACTTGTGAGGTGTTCAGTGTGTGAAGATATGAAGAAAAACACTTTTGAAAATTTTGTAGATAATCATTCGAATCAATGAGGGCAGTAAAAGTAACTTTTAATTACCCTGGATGAAGAACACGATGAACTGGAGTGAGGCGATGTGAAGTTCGTCTGTGCAGATCTTCCACCCCCTAACTTGGCGGAGGAAGACGGCTACGGCGGCGGCGGAGTGAAGATGTCCGCGGTCGGCACGAGTACGTCGGCGACGAGGTCGAGGCAGTGAAGCTCTTCCTCACGGCGACAATGAAGTAGCGGCAGCGGTAGGGTTTGAGAAGCTCGAGCTGGAGAGAGAGGTCGAGCGGAGTAAAAGAAGTGAGGAAGGGAAGGAGTGGTATTTATAGCCACGGTGAAAAATTTCTCGCCCGAAGAAATTGGACGAACGTGCCCCTGACCCTTCTCATTCGCATGACATGTGTCATCCACGTAGTGAGAGGTGGAGATCGTGTTAGATCGTGGGTGAGCGGATAAGTGTATCGTGGGATGCGGAACGGTTTGAGCAACAAAGCCGAAAATTTAGATAAGATAGGTTTTAAAGTTCCGTTCGCAATTTCTTCAGCTGACAAGGACATAGTGAAGATTTTGAACGAGTTTCAAATAGAACGCACATGAAGAATTTGTGAACAGATTGGGTTGAGTGTAGCATAGAGGGGAAGGGTCCGATCACATTCACTTAGCAGAAAACCAACTTAAAGAAATAGCAATAAGTGAATGTTGTAGAGGACATAAACTCATATATATATACATATACATATATATATAGCCAATGAAGAAAAACGACGGAACCAGTGAAGACTATGCAAAGTTGAAGAATATGAATAATTTGAGGAATTTCAACTTTTGGTGGTGGCGTGACCCACCGTATAAGAATGATGATTTCAGACACTGCGTACAATTATCATAGGGTTTTGAGAATCAAATTCTTTATTAATTTCTTCACACTAAGAGTGTCATTCTTCATTGATTGAAGAAAAACATTTCTTCATGTGTTGCACATCTAAGTCATCAATTTTGCATAAGTGTTAGGATGAGTGTCCTTTTCAAAGAACATTCGAAGATTCTAGGATATTTAGCTCACACCGCAACTTGCTAAATCTCTTCTCATCCAAGGGCTTTGTGAAGATATCAGCTAGTTGTTCTTCAGTCTTCACATGCTCAATAGAAATGTCGCCCTTTAACACATGATCACGAAGAAAATGATGACGAATCTAAATGTGCTTTGTCTTCGAGTGCTGAACTGGGTTGTGAGCAATCTTGATGGCACTCTCATTGTCACAGAGGAGAAGCACATTCTTCATGTTGACGTCATAGTCCTTGAGAGTTTGCTTCATCCATAGCAATTGGGCATAGCAAGAACCAGCGGCAATGTACTCAGCTTCAACAGTAAATAGTGATACGCAGTTCTGTTTCTTCGAGGACCAACAGACCAAAGATCGTCCGAGGAAATGACATGTACCAGATGTTGACTTGCGATCCACACGATCACCAGCATAGTCAGAGTTAGAATATCCAACAAGATCAAAAGCCGAGCCCTTGGGGTACCATAATCCAAGTGTTGGTGTGTGATCTAGATATCGAAGAATATGCTTCACAGCCTTATGGTGTGATTCCTTCGGTTCAGCTTGAAATCGGGCACACACGCAAACACTAAGCATTATATCTGTTCTAGATGCACATAAGTACAATAAGGAACCTATCATGGAGCGGTATACCTTATGATCGAAGTCAATACCATTTTCATCAGTGCACAGATGGCCATTTGTGGGCATAGGAATTTTAACGCCTTTGCAATCTTGCGTGCCGAATTTCCTCAGTACATCCTCGAGGTATTTCTCCTGAGATATGAATATGCCATTGTGTTGTTGACGAATTTGAAGACCTAAGAAGAATTTCAACTCTCCCATCCTAGACATTTGATATTCTTCACTCAACATATAGGCAAATTCATCACTATAACGTTGGTCAGTACAGCCAAAGATAATATCATCAACATATATTTGGTGCACAAACAATTCACCATCATAAGATTTAGTGAAAAGATAGGGTCGAGTGAACCGGGTTTGAAGCCTTTCTTCATGAGGAGTTCCTTCAAGGTATCATACCAAGCCCGTGGGGCCTGCTTGAGGCCATAGAGGGCCTTGTTGAGTCTGAAGACTTTGTCAGGATTCTTTGGATCTTCAAAACCTGGGGGTTGAGCAACATATACTTCTTCCTCAAGCTTACCATTAAGGAATGCACTTTTCACATCCATTTGATATAAAGTGATATCATGATGGTTAGCATAAGCAAGTAATATGCGAATAGCCTCAAGTCTAGCAACAGGTGCAAAAGTTTCACCGAAATCAATTCCTTCCACCTGTGTGTAGCCTTGAGCTACAAGCCGTGCCTTATTCCTCACCACAAGGCCATTTTCATCTTGCTTGTTGCAGTAGATCCACTTTGTGCCGATGATATTGTGCTTGCGAGGATCTGGACGTTTGACCAGTTCCCAGACATTGTTGAGCTCGAACTGATGTAATTCTTCTTGCATGGCCTGAATCCACTCAGACTCCAGAAATGCTTCATCTACCTTAGTGGGCTCTGTAATAGAGACAAAAGCATACTGCCCACAAAAGTTAGACAAATGTGAAGCTTTTGAGCGTGTGAGAGGACCTGGCGCTTTGATGTCATTGATGATCTTTTCAACTTGCACTTCTTTTGCAATGCGAGGATGAGCTGGTTGTCATTGAAGAGTTTGATCAGCGTTTTCTTCAGCACCATTTTCTTCAGCATTTTCTTCAGGTGCATTAGCTCGACGTTCTTCATGTTCTGGAATGAATTCTTCATCAGATTCTTCAGTAGGAATGACATCCTCAGTAGCCTTGAACTTGATAGTTTCCTCAGGTGCTGGTTCATCTATCACAGTAGGTAGGTGCTCTCTTTGCGAGCCATTAGTTTCATCGAACCGCACATCTACAGTTTCAACAACTTTGTGAAGAACATTGTTGAACACTCTGTAGGTGTGCGAGTCCTTTCTGTAACCAAGCATAAAACCTTCGTGTGCTTTCGGTGCAAATTTTGAGTTGTGATGAGGATCTCTAATCCAACATTTAGCACCGAAGACTTTGAAATAACTTACACTGGGTTTCTTATCAGTGAGAAGTTCATAGGCAGTCTTTTTGAAGAATTTGTGAAGATATACTCTGTTGATGATGTGGCACGCAGTATCAATTGCTTCAGTCCAGAAACGACGGGGCGTTTTGTATTCATCAAGCATAGTGCGAGCCATCTCAGCAAGAGTCCTGTTCTTGCGCTCCACGACGCCATTCTGCTGAGGAGTGTAAGGAGCAGATAACTCATGAGTAATACCAAGTTCATCAAGATAGTCATCGAGACCAGAATTCTTGAACTCAGTGCCATTGTCACTTCTGATGTGCTTGATCTTCACACCAAAGTTGGCCGAAGCCCTCGAGGAAAATCGTTTGAAGACTTCCTGCACTTCATGTTTGTAAGTAACAAGGTGTACCCATGTGTAGCGAGAATAATCATCAACAATAACAAAGCCATATTGAGATGCTTCATTTGAAATAGCAGAATAATGATTAGGACCAAAGAGATCCATGTGAAGCAATTCAAATGGGCAAGTGGTGGTCATGATAGTCTTTGCTGGATGCTTGGCCTTCGTCATCTTCCCAGCTTCACAGGCTCCACATAGGTGATCCTTGAGGAATTTGACATTCTCGATGCCAATGACATGCCTCTTCTTCGCAAGCATGTGCAAATTCCTCATGCCTGCATGACCAAGTCGTCGATGCCAGAGCCAGCCTTCTGAAGCTTTTGCAAGTAAGCACACGGCTGGTTGTGGTCCTGTAGAGAAATCAACAATATATAGGTCTCCTCTCCTAAAGCCTTCGAATACTTTGGAATTGTCAGCTTCCATTGTTGGGGAACGTAGTAATTTCAAAAACTTTCCTACGCACACGCAAGATCATGGTGATGCATAGCAACGAGAGGGGAGAGTGTAATCTACGTACCCTTGTAGATCGACAGCAGAAGCGTTATGACAACGCGGTTGATGTAGTCATACGTCTTCACGGCCCGACCGATCAAGCACCGAAACTACGGCACCTCCGAGTTTTAGCACACATTCAGCTCGATGACGATCCCCGGACTCCGATCCAGCAAAGTGTCGGGGAAGAGTTTCGTCAGCACGACGGTGTGGTGACGATCTTGATGTACTACAGTCGCAGGGCTTCGCCTAAGCACCGCTACAATATTATCGAGGACTATGGTGGCAGGGGGCGCCGCACACGGCTAAGAATATGATCACGTGGATCAACTTGTGTGTTTCTGGGGTGCCCCTGCCTTCGTATATAAAGGTTCAAGAGAGGAGGAGGTCGGCCGGCCCCTATGGCGCGCCAAGGAGCTACTAGGAGGGGGAAAGAAGTGGGGAGGAAGAAGGAAAGGGGGGCGCCGCCCCCCCTCTCCTAGTCCAATTCGGACCAGGGAGGAGGAGGCGCGCGGCCCACCTTTGGCTGCCCCTCTTTCTCTCCACTAAGGCCCATATGGCCCATTACTTCTCCCGGGGGTTCCGGTAACCCTCCGGCTTTCCGGTTTTCTCCGAAATCACCTGGAACACTTCCGGTGTCCGAATATAGCTGTCCAATATATCAATCTTTATGTCTCGACCATTTCAAGACTCCTCGTTATGTCCGTGATCACATCCGGGACTCCGAACAACCTTCGGTACATCAAAACATATAAACTCATAATATAACTGTCATCGAAACCTTAAGCGTGCAGACCCTACGGGTTCGAGAACAATGTAGACATGACCGAGACATGTCTCCGGTCAATAACCAATAGCGGGACCTGGATGCCCATATTGGCTCCTACATATTCTACGAAGATCTTTATCAGTCAGACCACATAACAACATACGTTGTTCCCTTTGTCATCGGTATGTTACTTGCCCGAGATTCCATCGTCGGTATCCAATACCTAGTTCAATCTCGTTATCGGCAAGTCTCTTTACTCGTTCTATAATACATCATCTCGCAACTAACTCATTAGTTGCATTGCTTGCAAGGCTTAAGTGATGTGTATTACCGAGAGGGCCCAGAGATACCTCTCCGACGATCGGAGTGACAAATCCTAATCTCGAAATACGTCAACCCAACATGTACCTTTGGAGACACCTGTAGAGTACCTTTATAATCACCCAGTTACGTTGTGACGTTTGGTAGCACACAAAGTGTTCCTCCGGTACACGCGAGTTACATAATCTCATAGTCACAGGAACATGTATAAGTCATGAAGAAAGCAATAGCAACATACTAAACGATCGGATGTTAAGCTAATGGAATGGGTCATGTCAATCAGATCATTCAACTAATGATGTGATCCCGTTAATAAAATGACAACTCTTTGTCAATGGTTAGGAAACATAACCATTTTTGATTAATGAGCTAGTCAAGTAGAGGCATACTAGTGACACTCTGTTTGTCTATGTATTCACACATGTATTATGTTGCCGGTTAATACAATTCTAGCATGAATAATAAACTTTTATCATGATATAAGGAAATAAATAATAACTTTATTATTGCCTCTAGGGCATATTTCCTTCAGTCTCCCACTTGCACTAGAGTCAATAATCTAGATTACACAGTAATGATTCTAACACCCATGGAGCTTTGGTGCTGATCATGTTTTGCTCGTGGAAGAGGCTTAGTCAACGGGTCTGCTACATTCAGCTCCGTATGTATCTTGCAAATCTCTATGTCTCCCACCTGGACTAGATCCCGGATGGAATTGAAGCGTCTCTTGATGTGCTTGGTTCTCTTGTGAAATCTGGATTCCTTCGCCAAGGCAATTGCACCAGTATTGTCACAAAAGATTTTCATTGGACCCGATGCACTAGGTATGACACCTAGATCAGATATGAACTCCTTCATCCAGACTCCTTCGTTTGCTGCTTCCGAAGCAGCTATGTACTCTGCTTCACATGTAGATCCCGCCACGACGCTTTGTTTTGAACTGCACCAACTGACAGCTCCACTGTTTAATGTAAACACATATCCGGTTTGCGATTTAGAATCGTCCGGATCAGTGTCAAAGCTTGCATCAACGTAACCGTTTACAATGAGCTCTTTGTCACCTCCATATACGAGAAACATATCCTTAGTCCTTTTCAGGTATTTCAGGATGTTCTTGACCGCTGTACAGTGATCCACTCCTGGATTACTTTGGTACCTCCCTGCTAAACTTATAGCAAGGCACACATCAGGTCTGGTACACAGCATTGCATACATGATAGAGCCTATGGCTGAAGCATAGGGAACATCTTTCATTTTCTCTCTATCTTCTGCAGTGGTCGGGCATTGAGTCTGACTCAACTTCACACCTTGTAACACAGGCAAGAACCCTTTCTTTGCTTGATCCATTTTGAACTTCTTCAAAATCTTGTCAAGGTATGTGCTTTGTGAAAGTCCAATTAAGCGTCTTGATCTATCTCTATAGATCTTTATGCCTAATATGTAAGCAGCTTCACCGAGGTCTTTCATTGAAAAACTCTTATTCAAGTATCCCTTTATGCTATCCAGAAATTCTATATCATTTCCAATTAGTAATATGTCATCTACATATAATATCAGAAATGCTACAGAGCTCCCACTCACTTTCTTGTAAATACAGGCTTCTCCGAAAGTCTGTATAAAACCAAATGCTTTGATCACACTATCAAAGCGTTTATTCCAACTCCGAGAGGCTTGCACCAGTCCATAAATGGATCGCTGGAGCTTGCACACTTTGTTAGCTCCCTTTGGATCGACAAAACCTTCCGGTTGCATCATATACAACTCTTCTTCCAGAAATCCATTCAGGATTGCAGTTTTGACACCCATCTGCCAAATTTCATAATCATAAAATGCAGCAATTGCTAACATGATTCGGACAGACTTAAGCATCGCTACGGGTGAGAAGGTCTCATCGTAGTCAACCCCTTGAACTTGTCGAAAACCCTTTGCGACAAGTCGAGCTTGTAGACAGTAATATTACCGTCAGTGTCAGTCTTCTTCTTGAAAATCCATTTATTCTCAATTGCTTGCCGATCATCGGGCAAGTCAACCAAAGTCCATACTTTGTTCTCATACATGGATCCCATCTCAGATTTCATGGCTTCAAGCCATTTTGCGGAATCTGGGCTCACCATCGCTTCTTCATAGTTCGTAGGTTCATCATGATCTAGCAGCATGATTTCCAGAACAGGATTACCGTACCACTCTGGCGTGGATCTCACCCTGGTTGATCTACGAGGTTCAGTAGTATCTTGTCCTGAAGTTTCATGATCATTATCATTAGCTTCCTCACTAATTGGTGTAGGTGTCGCAGAAACAGTTTTCTGTGATGTACTACTTTCCAATAAGGGAGCAGGTATAGTTACCTTATCAAGTTCTACTTTTCTCCCACTCACATCTTTCGAGAGAAACTCCTTCTCCAGAAAGTTTCTGAATTTAGCAACAAAAGTCTTGCCTTCGGATCTGTGATAGAAGGTGTATCCAATAGTTTCCTTTGGATATCCTATGAAAATACATTTCTCCGATTTGGGTTCGAGCTTATCAGGTTGAAGCTTTTTCACATAAGCATCGCAGCCCCAAACTTTCAGGAACGACAAATTTGGTTTCTTGCCAAACCATAGTTCATAAGGCGTCGTCTCAACGGATTTTGATGGTGCCCTATTTAACGTGAATGCGGCCGTCTCTAAAGCATAACCCCAAAACTGATAGCGGCAAATCAGTAAGAGACATCATAGATCGCACCATATCTAGTAAAGTGCGATTACGATGTTCGGACACACCATTACGCTGTGGTGTTCCGGGTGGCGTGAGTTGCGAAACTATTCCGCATTGCTTCAAATGTACACCAAACTCGTAACTCAAATATTCTCCTCCACGATCAGATCGTAGAAACTTTATTTTCTTGTTACGATGATTTTCAACTTCACTCTGAAATTCTTTGAACTTTTCAAATGTTTCAGACTTATGTTTCATTAAGTAGATATACCCATATCTGCTTAAGTCATCTGTGAAGGTGAGAAAATAACGATATCCGCCACTAGCTTCAATATTCATTGGACCACATACATCTGTATGTATGGTTTCCAACAAATCTGTTGCTCTCTCCATTGTACCGGAGAACGGTGTTTTAGTCATCTTGCCCATGAGGCACGGTTCGCAAGTACTAAGTGATTCATAATCATGTGGCTCCAAAAGTCCATCAGTATGGAGTTTCTTCATCGCTTTACACCGATATGACCTAAACGGTAGTGCCACAAATAAGTTGCACCATCATTATCAACTCTGCATCTTTTGGCTTCAACATTATGAATATGTGTATCGCTACTATCGAGATTTAATAAGAATAGACCACTCTTCAAGGGTGCATGACCATAAAAGATATTACTCATATAAATAGAACAACCATTATTCTCTGATTTAAATGAATAACTGTCTCGCATTAAACAAGATCCAGATATAATGTTCATGCTCAACGCTGGCACCAAATAACAATTATTTAGGTCTAATACTAATCCCGAAGGTAGATGTAGAGGTAGCGTGCCGACCGCGATCACATCGACTTTGGAACCGTTTCCCACGCGCATCGTCACCTCGTCCTTAGCCAATCTTCGCTTAATCCGTAGTCCATGTTTCAAGTTGCAAATATTAGCAACAGAACCAGTATCAAATACCCAGGTGCTACTGCGAGCATTAGTAAGGTACACATCAATAACATGTATATCACATATACCTTTGTTCACCTTGCCATCCTTCTTATCCGCCAAATACTTGGGGCAGTTCCGCTTCCAGTGACCAGTCTGCTTGCAGTAGAAGCACTCAGTTTCAGGATTAGGTCCAGACTTGGGTTTCTTCTCTTGAGTAGCAACTTGCTTGCCGTTTTTCTTGAAGTTCCCCTTCTTCTTCCCTTTGCCCTTTTTCTTGAAACTAGTGGTCTTGTTGACCATCAACACTTGATGCTCCTTTTTGATTTCTACCTCCGCAGCTTTCAGCATTGCGAAGAGCTCGGGAATAGTCTTGTTCGTCCCTTGCATATTATAGTTCATCACGAAGCTCTTGTAGCTTGGTGGCAGTGATTGGAGAATTCTGTCAATGACGCAATCATCTAGAAGATTAACTCCCATCTGAATCAAGTGATTATTATACTCAGACATTTTGAGTATATGCTCACTGACAGAACTGTTCTCCTCCATCTTGCAGCTATAGAACTTATTGGAGACTTCATATCTCTCAATTCGGGCATTTGCTTGAAATATTAACTTCAACTCCTGGAACATCTCATATGCTCCATGACGTTCAAAACGTCGTTGAAGTCCCGATTCTAAGCCGTAAAGCATGGCACACTGAACTATCGAGTAGTCATCAGCTTTGCTCTGCCAGACATTCATAACATCTGGTGTTGCTCCAGCAGCAGGCCTGGCATCCAGCGGTGCTTCCAGGACGTAATTCTTCTATGCAGCAATGAGGATAATCCTCAAGTTACGGACCCAGTCCGTGTAATTGCTACCATCATCTTTCAACTTTGTTTTCTCAAGGAACGCATTAAAATTCAGCGGAACAACAGCACGGGCCATCTATCTACAATCAAACATACATAAGCAAGATACTATCAGGTACTAAGTTCATGATAAATTTAAGTTCAATTAATCAAATTACTTAAGAACTCCCACTTAGATAGACATCCCTCTAATCCTCTAAGTGATCACGTGATCCAAATCAACTAAACCATGTCCGATCATCACGTGAGATGGAGTAGTTTCATTGGTGAACATCACTATGTTGATCATATCTACTATATGATTCACGCTCGACCTTTCGGTCTTCGTGTTCCGAGGCCATATCTGTATATGCTTGGCTCGTCAAGTATAACCTGAGTATTCCGCGTGTGCAACTGTTTTGCACCCGTTGTATTTGAACGTAGAGCCTATCACACCCGATCATTACGTGGTGTCTCAGCACGAAGAACTTTCGCAACGGTGCATACTCAGGGAGAACACTTCTTGATAATTTAGTGAGAGATCATCTTATAATGCTACCGTCAATGAAAGCAAGATAAGATGCATAAAAGATAAACATCACATGCAATCAATATAAGTGATATGATATGGCCATCATCATCTTGTGCTTGTGATCTCCATCTCCGAAGCACCGTCGTGATCACCATCGTCACCGGCGCGACACCTTGATCTCCATCGTAGCATCTTGTCGTCTCGCCAATCTTATGCTTCCACGACTATCGCTACCGCTTAGTGATAAAGTAAAGCATTACAGCGCGATTGCATTGCATACAATAAAGCGACAACCATATGGCTCCTGCCAGTTGCCGATAACTCAGTTACAAAACATGATCATCTCATACAATAAAATTTAGCATCATGTCTTGACCATATCACATCGCAGCATGCCCTGCAAAAACAAGTTAGACGTCCTCTACTTTGTTGTTGCAAGTTTTACGTGGCTGCTACGGGCTTAAGCAAGAACCAATCTTACCTACGCATCAAAACCACAACGATAGTTTGTCAAGTTGGTGTTGTTTTAACCTTCACAAGGACCGGGCATAGCCACACTCGGTTCAACTAAAGTTGGAGAAACTATCACCCGCAAGCCACCTATGTGCAAAGCACGTCGGGAGAATCGGTCTCGCGTAAGCGTACGCGTAATGTCGGTCCGGGCCGCTACATCCAACAATACCGCCGAACCAAAGTGTGACATGCTGGTAAGCAGTATGACTTATATCTCCCACAACTCACTTGTGTTCTACTCGTGCATATAACATCAACACATAAAACCTAGGCTCGGATGCCACTGTTGGGGAACGTAGTAATTTCAAAAAAATTCCTACGCACACGCAAGATCATGGTGATGCATAGCAACAAGAGGGGAGAGTGTAATCTGCGTACCCTTGTAGATCGACAGCGGAAGCGTTATGAAAATGCGGTTGATGTAGTCATACGTCTTCACGGCCCGATCGATCAAGCACCGAAACTATGGCACCTCCGAGTTTTAGCACACGTTCAGCTCGATGACGATCCCCGGACTCCGATCTGGGAAGAGTTCCGTCAGCACGACGGTGTGGTGACGATCTTGATGTACTGCTGTCGTAGGGCTTCGCCTAAGCACCGCTACAATATTATCGAGGACTATGGTGGCAGGGGGCGCCGCACACGGCTAAGAATATGATCACGTGGATCAACTTGTGTGTTTCTGGGGTGCCCCTGCCTCCGTATATAAAGGTTCAAGAGAGGAGGAGGCCGGCCGGCCCCTATGGCGCGCCAAGGAGGAGTCCTCCTCCTAGTAGGAGTAGGACTCCTACTAGGAGGGGGAAAGAAGTGGGGAGGAAGAAGGAAAGGGGGGCGCCGCCCCCCCTCTCCTAGTCCAATTCGGACCAGGGGGGAGGAGGCGCGCGGCCCACCTTTGGCTGCCCCTCTCTCTCCACTAAGGCCCATATGGCGCATTACTTCTCCCGGGGGGGGGGGGGTTCCGGTAACCCTCTGGCTTTCCGGTTTTCTCTGAAATCACCCGGAACACTTCCGGTGTTCGAATATAGCCGTCCAATATATCAATCTTTATGTCTCGACCATTTCGAGACTCCTCGTTATGTCCGTGATCACATCCGGGACTCCGAACAACCTTCGGTACATCAAAACGTATAAACTCATAATATAACTGTCATCAAAACTTTAAGCGTGCGGACCCTACGGGTTCGAGAACAATGTAGACATGACCGAGACATGTCTCCAGTCAATAACCAATAGCGGGACCTGGATGCCCATATTGGCTCCTACATATTCTACGAAGATCTTTATCGGTCAGACCGCATAACAACATACGTTGTTCCCTTTGTCATCGGTATGTTACTTGCCCGAGATTCGATCGTCGGTATCCAATACCTAGTTCAATCTCGTTACCGGCAAGTCTCTTTACTCGTTCTATAATACATCATCTCGCAACTAACTCATTAGTTGCATTGCTTGCAAGGCTTAAGTGATGTGTATTACCGAGAGGGCCCAGAGATACCTCTCCGACGATCGGAGTGACAAATCCTAATCTCGAAATACGTCAACCCAACATGTACCTTTGGAGACACCTGTAGAGTACCTTTATAATCACCCAGTTACGTTGTGATGTTTGGTAGCACACAAAGTGTTCCTTCGGCACACAGGAGTTACATAATCTCATAGTCATAGGAACATGTATAAGTCATGAAGAAAGCAATAGCAACATACTAAACGATCGGATGTTAAGCTAATGGAATGGGTCATGTCAATCAGATCATTCAACTAATGATGTGATCCCGTTAATCAAATGACAACTCTTTGTCAATGGTTAGGAAACATAACCATCTTTGATTAACGAGCTAGTCAAGTAGAGGCATACTAGTGACACTCTGTTTGTCTATGTATTCACACATGTATTATGTTTCCGGTTAATACAATTCTAACATGAATAATAAACTTTTATCATGATATAAGGAAATAAATAATAACTTTATTATTGCCTCTAGGGCATATTTCCTTCATCCATAACCACAACACAACGGTACTTGACAAAGACAACAACCATATCAAGATCACAAAGCATTGAGACATACATAAGGTTGTATCCTAAGGACTCGACACGCATGACTTTGCCCATGTGTCGATCCTTTGTAATCGCAACCTTACCTAGACCCAATACCTGACTTTTTCCTTTGTCAGCAAAGATGATATGCTTCAGATGCGACGGAGATAACGGAGCATCCATCAATAGATTCTTGTCACGAGTCATGTGGTTTGTACATCCACTATAGAGGACCCACTCAGTGGCTTTGGGTTGATCATCCTGCAGATGAATTAGTGCAGCTTACAAACTCATATACTTCATCAGTGAAGAATATGACATCAATTCATCAGATCAATTTCATCAAGTAAAAGAACTAATAATGCAATATGAGGACGTGAGAAATGAAAGTTCATTTCTTCATGGTTAGCCTGCGTCCTTTCAGGCATGCTCAGGTCTCCAGCAAATTCTTCAGACGATTATGTGCGTCTGGAGACCTGACCATGCAGAAGAGATTAGTTATTTTTCTTCACCACCCACATCTGAAGGGGTGGCAAATAGTTCATCATTCTGCGAGCTCCATACGAGAAGGATGGCATAGAGGCCAGTCCATTTCGTTTCACATAAGAGGGGTTAGAGTAAGCATAAGAGTATGCAGAGAAATTCTTCGAGGACTTATGGACATAATGATTTGAAGAATAATGCACATATCCATAATCCTTAGATCTTCCCTACGAAACAGACGGGTTAGCACGATGATGTTCATATGAGGACTTTGATCCATATGAGGAATTTGGTCCATATGAAGAATTTGATCTGGGGTTCCTATTCTTCATAGGTGGCGTCATGATGACATTCACCTGAAGATTTTCAAGGCATCTTTTGGGAACCCAGATTTTCTTCATAGGGGAGTCGTTCCTGCAGTTAGTGCCAACATATCTAGCAAATACGTCACCATTATGATTTTTGAGTAGCTTATAGTTGGAGTCAATTGACTCATCATCAGAATGAGGAGATTCACATGCAAATCCAGATAAGTTAGATGGATTAACTGGAGGTCCCTTTGCAGCAACCCATGTAGTTTTGGGGTACTGCTCAGGCTTCCAATATGTACCATCAACATTGAGTTTCCTCTCAAAGGCGATACCCTCTTTCCTAGGGTTCCTGTTGAGGATCTGCTTTTTAAGCACATCACAAAGAGCCTGATGCCCTTTGAGGCTTTTGTACATGCCTGTCGTGTATAATTCCTTCAGCCCTGCATCGTCAGTGATACTAGCAATGTCCTCAGATGAGGAATTAGTGATAGCAGAGGCATATGAAGAATTTGAAACATTAGCAGCATTTGAACATTCAGGTGAAGAATTAGCAGATTCACGTTCAATGCACTTCAAGCATGGAGGAACAAATTCTTCCTGAGAAGCGCTGATTTGTTGAGCAAGTAATGAATCGCGCTCCTTTTGAAGATCTTCATAACTCACTCTTAGCTTTTCAAGATCTTGCTTTCTTTGAAGAAATTCATAAGAAAGCTTCTCATGATCGGATAAGAGAGTGTTATGATGACTTTGAAGATTGTCAAACCTAGTCTGAAATCTCTGAAGATTTTCAGTCAGGGCTTTAGTGCGATCCATTTCTTCACCCAACATATCATCACTTTTGTCTAGCATGTTTTGAACCTTTTCTAAAGCCCTTTGTTGTTTTACAACAATCTTAGCAAGTTTAGAATAGCTGGGCTTAAGATTTTCATCAGATTCATTCTCACTTGATTTAGATGAGGTATATTTGAGTACCTTGGCACCCTTTGCCATGAAGCAGTAGGTGGGAGCGTAGCCATCATCCCCTTCATCAGCTTTGTTGGTGAGGTTATTTTCTTCAGTGTTGAAGATAGACTTGCTGACGAATGCAGTAGCGAGAGCTAGGATCACCACTCCGGATTCGGACTCCTCAGATGACTCCTCTTCCTCATTTTCTTCAGATTCAGCTTTAGAGTCCATTTCTTTGCCAATGAATGCCCTGGCCTTCTTGGAGCTGCTCTTCTTGTGATATGAAGGCTTTGAGGATTTTGATGATGAGGATTTTGAGGATTTCTTCTTTTTCTTCGCATTATCAGAACTGTAATCCTTGTATTTTTTCTTTGATTCCTTTTCCCATTGAGGACAGTGTTGAATGTAATGTCCAGGCTTCTTACATTTGTGGCAGAGCCTCCTCTTGTAGTCACTTGATGAGGAATCATTGCTCCTTGAGGGTCTTCCAAGGCGACCACGTCTTGAGAACTTTTGGAACTTCTTCACGAGCAGAGCCAGATCATGGCTCAGTTCTTCAGGATCACCAAGGCTGCTATCAGAGTCTTTATCTTCGGACTCAGATACTGCCTTGGCCTTTAGTGCACGTGATCTGCCATAGCTTGAACCATAGAGATCTCTTTTTTCAGCAAGTTGGAACTCATGAGTATTTAGCCTCTCGAGAATATCAGCGGGATCAAGTGACTTGTAATCAGCACGTTCTTGTATCATCAATGCCAAAGTGTCAAATGAGGAATCAAGCAATCTCAGCAATTTCTTCACCACCTCATGGTTGGTGATGTCCGTGGCACCAAGTGCTTGAAGCTCATTTGAGATGTCAGTGAGGCGATCGAAGGTTTGTTGAACATTTTCATTGTCGAGTCTTTTGAAGCGGTTGAAGAGATTGCGAAGAACATCAACTCGAGAGTCACGCTGAGTTGAGACTCCTTCATTCACTTTGGACAACCTGTCCTAGATAAGCTTCGCTGTCTCCAAAGCACTCACTCTGCCATACTGTCCTTTGCTCAGATGGCCACATATGATATTCTTCGCTTGAGAGTCGAGTTGCTTGAATCTCTTCACATCAGCATCATTCAGAGAAGGTGTGACTGAGGGAACACCATTTTCCACAACATACCAGAGATCGTTATCAATTGCTTCAAGATGCATTCGCATCTTATTCTTCCAGTAGGGGTAGTCCGTCCCATCGAAGGTAGGACACCCAGCAGAGACCTTGATCATACCTGTGGTCGACATAACTAAAACTCCAAGCGGTTAAACCAAAATCACACAGAACAAGGGAGTACCTCGCTCTGATACCAATTGAAAGTGTGTTATATCGACTAGAGGGGGGTGAATAGGCGATTTTTATGAAATTCTTCACTGAGGAATTTGCCAATGAGGAAATTCCTTAGCAAAGGACTACTAGCAGCGGAATAAGTACTCAAAAGTAAGCATAACAGAATACAAGCATAGTCATCATGATGAAATGAAGACAGGCACAGAGTACAGGAAGCGTAAGCATAGGATAACTCAAGATGAAGACAAACAGACTGAAGAAATTGAACTGAGGAAATTGAAAGTCTTCAGTCAAAGTCTTCAAACACAGAGAACAAACACACAACACAGTTATGAGGAAATGAAAGAGTTGAGGGAATAGAACCAGTAAGCTTGGTGAAGACAATGATTTGGTAGACCAGTTCCAACTGCTGTCTCAGTTGTACGTTTGGTTGGAGTGACTGAGTATTTAAACTTGAGGACACCCAGTCAAGGACACTTAGTCCAAGACACCCCGTCCTCACCGTATTCTCCTTGAACTAAGGTCACACAGACCTCGTCCAATCACTCGTGGTAAGTCTTTAGGCGACTTCCAAACCTTCACAAACTTGGTCACCCGGCGATCCACAATTCCTCTTGGATGCTCTAGACCATGACGCCTAACCGTCTGGAAGAAGCACAGTCTTCAAAGGTAACAAGCGTCGGATCCACTCAGGATCAATCTCTTCAGTGATGCTCAATCACTTGGGGTTTGTAGGTGTTTGGGTTTTGGGTTTTTGGTTTTTCCCCACTTGATGATTTTTGCTCAAAGTCCTCAAAGGATGGGTTGCTCTCAAATGACAAGTGTCAGTTTCTCTTGGAGCAGCCAACCAGCTAGTCGTTGTAGGGGCGGCTATTTATAGCCTAGGGAGCAGCCCGACATGATAAGACATAAATGCCCTTCAATGATATGACCGTTAGGTGGATAGATATTTTGGGACAGCTGGCGCATAGCACAACAACGGTCGGAATTTTAAGTAGCAAAATCCTCAGGGCTATCATGTTCCTCATTGTGTAGGCAATCCGCACTGGTGAATTCCTAACTCCTCAGTCAGGACAAATTCCTCAGAGACCAGAAGAAGTTCGTCTCTGTCACTAAAGAAATTGACTGAACTGTATGAGATTTCCAATGGCTTCACTCGAAGGGATTGGTAGGTGTAGGATTTTGAGTTGAGCATCACATGGAAATTTTTCCTTAGTATTTCCTCGACCCCCTTTAACAGTACGGTGTTTCCTATGACTCAAGAAAGAGAAAAATAAAACTATGAAGACGAAGGTCTTCAAGCTTCATATTCCTCGCATGAATATCAAGTCTTCACGGACACACCAATTTCTTCACTTTCAAAGTCTTCATGAAAGTCTTCAGAAATACCAAAATCTTCAGTCGAAGATATTCATTTTTAGGGGTCGACTTTTCCTGTAAATATCAAACTCCTCATAGACTTATAGACCTGTGTACACTCACAAATGCATTAGTCCCTTAACCTATAAGTCTTCAATACATCAAATTCACTAAGGGATACTAGATGCACTTACAACATATTTGAATTTGCTTTTACGGTCTCTATAGCTTGTTTTTTTTGGTACAACATGCAATTCTTATTTTGATTTTTTTGTGCAATGGTAAAGAACATCCTAACATGCATGACTGATGTTTCTGACGGTTTTCTATATTGGTATGGAAGTTTAAAATATATTTTCCCATACTAGGTATTTGGTGCTTGAGAGCCAAAACATTGCCCCCTGATTTACGATAATAAACATGTGGATCTTAGTGAGAAAATATCCATGGATCCTAGACCCAATTTATATGCGGAGTAATTTGTGTTTGTTCCTGATATCTCCTTTTTGCTGATCCGGTATTGGAACTAAAAAGAGTATCCCGCACCTACTTTCCCAGAGGTGACCTTGATTTATCGAACCCATGAGAGGAAGATTCCCTTGAAGCGATGGTCTCTAGCAAGCTTTTGCTAAAGTGTCAAACTCAACTTTTGACCGGTTCAACGAGCAAATATTGTTTCAAACACTTATAATAATAAAAAGGTACGGGAATGAGGTCTTAATGCTTACAACCATGTATCGGTGTTGAGATCAAAGATGATATTAGTTTGTGCTCGGAAAGCCACCCATCAAGAGGTGCTTGCTTTGTTTGGAACGGGGGTGTGTGTCCAAATAACATCTTGACCGACACGAGTCCTGCATTAAGAATCAGTTGTCCTACCGAAGGCCCTATCCGTCTCACGGGGTTGCCCCGATAATTAAGATAATAATATCACACAAAAGCTTTGGGCGTTCAATGAATACACCTCATGAATCCCCAATAATACGATCCATGTTACCCTACTAAACCTTACTATCACCGATGTTCAGTATAACACTTCACGGTCCCCTTGCTCCTAGCTTCACCGGTGCTCGATCTTCATGGTAGCCATAGGAACCCGGAATTTCTCCTGAATTGCAAACATGTGGAAATATTGTTCATACAAGGATTTCCACATGCGAGGATTCTCGCTAGTTAATTGGGGAAGACCCTATGGATGGATGTGTTTGCCCGATCCCTGCGAGGATCTGTCTAGCATGAGCAAACATGGACGAACCTGAGGTAGGGAAAGGAGGAATGCACTAGTCGTTGGCCGGGGTGGACACCGGCGCAAACAGCGGTGCCAGGCCCCGTAGAAGAACATCTTCACCGTGGTCTTGAAGCCCGACGGTCCCACCCTCCGTGTCCCTGCGGTGCCGGTGTGGTCATGCAGAGGTGTTGTGGGCGCTAGTGGTGGTGACGCGGGCGCCACCACTGACTGTCGCTCCGCGGTAGGAGCCGACACGCCTGTTGGAGTTCGGTGCCCGCGGCGGAGAGCTGATCCACGCACAGTTCCAAATTGTCCAGCTTGGAAGTGTGGGAGCGAATATCAGCGTGGATGGCGCCGAGGGAGCCGGTCGGCTTGTCGAAGTAGTCCTTGAAGGAGGGTTCCATGGCGGCGATTCGATCCTTGATTGATTTTTGCAGCCGCGTCTCCACCAGATGAGTCAGGGTGTGGACCGAAGGCTTTGAATACCAGATGCTAACAGCCTAACAGTATTCCTGTTGATCTATTGCCCCAACACACAAATTTGAGTATCAAGTATTGATTACAAGCCTCTGGTACAAGAATTGGAGAAGTGATCGGGAGTAGAGAGGAACAGGTGCCGCCGCCGCCGGTTTCATGATCCACCGGATGATCGCTTCAAAAAGTGTCTTGGAGGTTAAGTAGCTGGACTGCCGATTACACCCATTCCGGGCCTTGGTCGGGCCGAGCCGTAGGCGAGGCCACTGGCTTCTCCTCTGGTAGGGCCAGCATGTCAGGGCCACTGACAACCGTTGTCCCCTTAATCATCCAACCATAAATTTATTCTCGTGTCCTTGCATAATCAGCCGGAGAATACCCTCCTCCGGTAACTTAAAAATTGCCACACCCTACGAACCATCATGTGCGACTCAATAGGACAGTAAACGTGTGTATTTCGGGCGCATAACCGGGGGATACCAAGTGTTTAACTTGCAAAATCCAAATACACAAAGGACATTTCGACAAACAATTTCGTGCGGAGCACATTTTTTTTCCTTCCAGAAGTATGCCACTTCATCACACTATTTTTAAGAAGAAGCAATCAAAAGACATCTTAAATCTGATAATAATTCTAAAACAAATAGTGAATCAGTAAAGTGAATAGGCAACTGTACGGGGAAGGATGCCATTTATTACTTGCCCTAGCTGCCTACTGTTCCACTGGCATTCGGAGTACTACATCTCTCTCAAGCTCCCCTAAATAACATTCGAAAAATAGTAGGAGCCGAGCGGAAAGCCGGCTCGCTTTCGAGGACCGCGATGCGAAGATTCCGCGTACGTAGCAAGGTGGCAGGCAGTGGCAGGTGGCGAGCAGTTTCCTCCGGGATGGGTTTTCTTGCACGTGACCGCTAGGCGTGTGTCATGTGTGGGATATATACTCCTCCGGCTCCCCGTGATACCACTACTCGACGCATCCCCCTCCCCTCGCCCCCAAAAAAGTCACCCAGCCAAATCAAAACTCCAACCACCGTCAGCCAAGCGAACCGCAGCCCCGGCACAGGACACAGCCCCAAAGGAAGCACGCACGAAGCATCCTCTAGACTCTGCAAGCCTCCAAGCCTTCGCCGCCGCCGCCGCGGTCGCCTCCCCACCCGGTCCTCGCGCGCCGCCGCTGCCACAGCAGCCGCCCCCACCGCCACCGCGTTTTCATCTGCCATCTGCGGAGACACCCATCTACTACTACTCTTCAGGCGAGGGCGGAGGGGCAGACAGAGGAGAGGGAGAGGCATGGGGGGCGGGCATTCGAGGAGCGAGTCGCGGGGGGACGGGAGCGGGAACGGGCGGTACGCGCACTCGGCGTCCTTCCAGCAGCCGCCGGCGCCGCAGTGGGGGCCGCCGGGGGCGGGAGGGTACCCGTACGGCGCCGGCCAGGACGCGCAGGGCGGCTACTACGGCGCGCCGCCGCAGCAGGGGGGCTACGCCGCGCCCTACCCGGCCTACCAGCCCGCGCCCGTCGCCGCGCAGCCGCCGCCGCCCGCAGCGCGGGCGGGGGCGGCCAACAAGCCGCGCCTCGACCGGCGCTACTCGCGGATCGCCGACGACTTCCGGTCCGTGGAGCAGGTGCGTCCCCTTGGTGATTTCGAGTTTGTTGGGATTGTTGTTAGTTCAAGCGTGTTCGTCCCTAACTCTCGGCGCGTTCGTCCGGAACTCTCGGCGCGAATAGATCGAAACAGTGAGTTGGTGCGTGCTGCCAAGTCCCTAGATCCCATCTTCGGATTGCTGGGAAGCTGTTGGCATCGCCGATTTGTGTTCCGTAGTCGGTCAATCTGCAGCCCATTCGAGGTTTCCAGAGAGTTCATGACTCTCCATTAGCAGGTCAACCGGATTGAGTTCACGCCGAATCAGCACGACATCACAAATTAATCTCGTGGTCAACCATCAATCACTGTTGATGAATGATTCCCGCACGCGATAACAAAATAAATTGGTTGGTCGCAGCTCACTAGAAGAATTATACATGTTTATTGGGTGGTTGCCAGCTTGGTAATCATGTTTGCTTGTATTAGTTGGTGTGTGTTGCTTGGTCTTCTCAAACAGGATAATGACTATGGGTGGCAATAATCTATCGCCTCAAGTTCTGGGATGCTCAGTCGCCCAATGTGCCGTGTAGATGCCTGTATATTGTCACACTGTGGTGCAGTTTGTCTGACAGTGACTTTCCTGATTAAATCTGTGCATCATACTTTCCTATCGGTTTCGCAAGTATGGCCCACTACATTTCTTACTGCGACTAGTAGCTTATCAATCAAAAGTTTGTTCACCAACTTCTGTTAGGTTCTGGCGTTCTTTCTGTAGTATACTGGCTTCAGCGTCAATAGTATAAGATTCAGGCACATAAGCAAACAATTGATTTTCAAAATCCGGATAGTTAAGAATTGATAATGTGTTTGCAGGTTACTGATGCTCTAGCTCAAGCTGGACTCGAGTCTTCGAATCTCATCGTGGGTATTGATTTCACAAAGAGCAATGAATGGACAGGTTAGTGCTTGTGAACCACCTGTTTGCTTTATTCCCAATAATCAGTTCCACTGATCCTGATGCTAATGATTTGTTCCCTTTATCAGGAAAATTCTCCTTCCATGGGCGTAGTTTACATCACATTAGCAATGTACCAAATCCTTATGAACAAGGAATCTCGATTCTTGGACAGACATTGTCTAAATTTGATGAAGATAACTTGATTCCCTGCTTCGGATTTGGAGATGGTAAAGATCGTGTAATAGTTGATCATTTCTCACCACTGTGTGACGATTCATCTAAATCGTACCCATTTGCTTACTTTTTTCAGCATCTACACATGACCAAGACGTATTCTGTTTTTACCCTGATGAGAGACCGTGCAATGGATTCTCAGAAGCTCTTGAGCGATACCGGGAACTCGTTCCACATTTGCGCTTGGCTGGTAAGCTTAAGTCACCCTATTGTCTTTCAAGTAGGTTCGATTGGTGTGTTAGTTCTGAGTATTAATGTTGATTTTGAACAGGACCAACATCTTTTGCACCAATAATTGAGATGGCTATGACCATCGTGGAGCAAAGTGGTGGGCAGTACCATGTTCTGCTGATAATTGCTGACGGACAGGTACTACACTTTACCCTCTTCTGATGGTACATGTAATTGCACAGTTGGTACTTCTGACTCCTGGGCAGTGAGCATGCTAGATATGCTTCATTTAGAATTGTTGCATTCCAACTGCAAGGTGCTTTTTTCTTTTTCTGTTAACATAGGCATGACTGTTTGTTTGTATGCATATCTGGAGTGCTGGTATGTATAATAATAAACTTATAACAGAAGAAAACTTCTATATCTGGTAAAAGCTGTAAAACTTTTATTTCAAGATCAAACTCCTATATCTGGCAAAACTGTATAACTCTTGAAGAACTTCAACTCGATATAATGTGTTTGCAAAAATGTAACCATTCTTCCAGGATATGTATCCTTCTTTTATTAATCTGAACTATGCACCCTGCACTGTAGTGTCAAACTGTTCTCTTCACACTTGATCAAACAGTTCATATTTGTGATTATCATGCTTTCCATGTTCTCTCTGCTGTATAAACCTCAAAACTGGATATCTTCTTTATGTTCTCTTGTTAACTTGTGTACTTTACGTAGGTTACAAGGAGTGTAGATACTGCATCTGGGCAGCTGAGTTCCCAAGAGCAAAAGACTGTTGATGCCATTGTGAGGGCCAGGTTAGTCCTTCATATCGCCTTTGTTATAATGTTTACATAGTGATGTGCACCTCACCTTCATTTTTGCAGTGACTACTTGCTTTATTGTGTGCACTGAATTTATTGCCCTCCCATGTCATGGATGTTGCTCATCGCTTAAGTTTTTTGCTTATGTATGCAGTGAACTGCCGCTATCTATTGTGTTAGTAGGAGTTGGTGATGGCCCATGGGACATGATGAAGGAATTTGATGACAATATTCCTGCCCGGGCTTTTGATAATTTTCAAGTAAGTCACAGGGGAACGTAGTGATAAAGATCTGATATGATTGATGTCATATGTTTTTTCCTTTTCCGAACCTTGACTGGCTGACGCCATTGTAACACTGAGAATCTTTTACTTGTCCAGTTTGTGAACTTCTCGGAGATAATGTCTAAAAACATGCCACAATCAAGAAAAGAGGCAGCGTTTGCACTTTCAGCCTTGATGGAGATACCACAACAGTACAAAGCAACTGTGGAATTAGGAATATTAGGGTATATGCTCCCCCACCCCTTTCAAGTGCTTGATTCGTTATTTTTTTATTCATTCTGAAATATGCACTGACTTGTATCAATGTGGCAAACAGTCGTCGTTCTATGAAGGCTCCAGAAAGGGTTCCTCTGCCTCCTCCTGGTGGAAGCCACGATGCTTATTCATATGGATCTAAAAGCTTTAGTAAACCTCAGCCTAGTACATCTTCATCAGCGTATCCTCCCTATGAAACCACACATACTGCGGCCCCCGCTGCACCGTCTTCTGCTTATGATAATCAGGTAAAGTTTTATCTGTCGTGATTTCAGATGTCGCTTGATCTTTGGATTTCCTATTTCTTTATGCAGAAAATTTGCAGTCTCGGGTGTCTTACTAACATATTATTACTCATGTGCAGGTGTGCCCTATCTGCCTTGTGAACCCGAAAGACATGGCTTTTGGCTGTGGACACCAGGTGAGTGGATTAGCGCATTGTTGTTGCTTCTTTGGGAAATCATTTTCTGTTTTTGTGCGTGGGTTGAAACGTCGGTGTCAACATCCTTTCTAACAAAGCATTTCCTTTGCAGACGTGCTGTGAATGTGGACAGACATTGGAGTCATGCCCAATCTGTCGGAGTCCAATTACCACCAGAATAAAGCTATATTAGCAAGTGGTGGTTTGGATCATTGCGAATGGGTGGCGTTACTGGAGACCACCCCTGCGTCACACTGGACGATGGACTTCAAGCTCTCCAAGCCCAGTCCATGAAGGGCTCGATCGGCTCTCGGAGATTACGCCAGGCATCGGTCTGCGTCGAGTTTTGCAGGGCCGATGAATCCGCCGTCCCAAAGATGGGAGCAGGGGCCGGTCTCGAGTATCTACACCCAACCAGGAATGATCCAAACTCCAGCCGGAGGAAACAGATGCCGGTTTTCAAGGGCCATTGGCATGCGAAAACAACAAAAAAAGAGAGAAAAGAACAGAAAGACGAGAAACTGCTGCTGATGGATCCAGCAAACCGTGTGTGGTACTTGCAAGTGTGTACATATGGATGTGGTTCTTGAGCTGCCGTTTCACCCGGGATATGTTTGTTTTTTGATTGATTGATGCGTTGGTCTGTACAAATCCGCCCGCAGTGTTCTCTTCCAACGGGAAGTGGCATTATTTTATTTTATTTTTCGTTTCGAAATGGAAGTTTCTTCTTGCTCAAATGGCGTCCAATGCAGGTGGTTCACCACTACTACTATGAGTACTGCTATTTTAGTGTCACGTTTGGCATGTTAACGTGCCCACGCATTGACACGGATACGATGGTCTGATAGTGCTGGTAGTAACTGTTATGTCACGGTTGGGCGCACGCACTGCATCATCATCCTGCGCGGCGGGATCGTCGTGCTCTAGGTGTCGGCGAAGAAGCGGTAGACGCTGGCGTTGTGCAGGATGAGTCTGACGGCGGCGGCGGAGGTGGCGAGTCCGATGGCCGAGGAGACGACGATGATGCTCCAGTGCCAGAGCCTGCCCCATCTCCCGTCGCACTCCCCTTTGATCTTGAGGACGATCATGCTGGGGAACATGAAGGTGAGCGGGAAGAGCGCGAAGGATCCGAAGAGGTTGACGAAGTCGCCCATGAATGGGAAGAGCGCGGTGACGAAGACGTTGACCCCGAAGAGCAGCCCCCTGGCGAAGAGCCTGCGCGTCATGTTGTAGCGCGAGAACATGCCCTCCTCCAGCCGCTGCAGCCCCGTGTCCATGCCCTCGTGGATCGGCACCGTGAACAGCTGCACGCGCAGACTCGTACGATTTATAAGACGCAACGCAACATCAACGACAAAGACACCGATCGAGCGGAGGAGCTGGAGAAGAATCGCGCGCGTACGTACGTGCTGCGAGACGATGCTCTGGAGGAAGGCGGTGGCGTTGATGAGCACGGAGGCCCAGCGCGGGCCGGAGAGCTGGTTGGGCAGGTACTCGGACGCGGCGGCGCCGTACGCCCAGTACCCGGCCACGCTGATCCCGTAGTACCCCGCCGCCCCCACCGTGTACTGCAGCGCCAGCGCCCGCCGCATGTTGCCCACCGCCGGCTTCCGCAGCGTCGACTGGATCTCCGGGAGCAGGCCCGAGGTGTTGCACACCAGGATCGCCGCCACGGCCCCCAGCGCGTTGAACGCCTTCTCCGCCTCCGTCCCGTGGATGGCGTAGTCAACCCGCCGCGAGTTCGACCTCCCTACGTACGCAGTTCGTTACAACGTCAGTGAGCTTTTGCCTTTGAATGGTATAATGAAAATGCACGCACGCGGCACGCATATGCGTGGTCACCACCACTCCACCAGTACCGTCTCTGACGAGGACGGCGAGCAGCGCGACGTCGAAGGTGACGGTGAGCGCGGCGGAGGTGGCCAGCCAGTTCCGCATGGCGGAGATGGTGGGCACGAAGTAGGCGAAGGCGAAGTAGACGAACCCCGTCGCCGCGATGAACCACTGCAGCCGCGGAGGGGTCTGGGTGAACTCCGCGCTGATCGCCTGCATGCGGGTGGAAAGCAGCGCACGCACGTTGACTACGGTTGTTAGTTAATTAATCGTGCTAATGCCATTATGACTCACGATCAAATAATTAATCATGCTGTTGTGTGTGTGAAAAATATATTTTTAAAGAGGTGATGGCCGATCGAACGGTGAACCTTGAGTGCTCTCCCGCCGAGCAGAATGAAGCCCATGCTTCCCAGGAGCAGGGTGGTGAACTGCAGGAACCATGTGAGGTAGTACATTTTCCTCCCTTCACACGCACAACAAGCAGAGCATAATCAGTGACGACGTGTCGGATGCATTTCGTTCTCCATTGTAATTAGTCACGAAGCTCTCAAGTCATCGAGTCAGCCTAGCTAGAACGCTTTCTCGAAAAGAAAAAAACAAACTCTGGCTGCGTACCGAAGACGAAGCCCATGAGGTCCCTGTAGCGGATGAACCGCTGGCCGTCGACGACGTGGAGGCCGGCGAGGAGCCAGTTGGCGTACCAGGCGGCGGCGGCGAGGAGCAGCAGGCAGGCGGCGCCCCACCCCCACCCCAGCGGCACCATCATCAGGTTGGAGAAGCTGAGCACGTAGGCGCAGTTGAACCCCGTCACCAGCAGCAGCCCGACCTGCTGCCATGAGTCTGCACACGCACTCATCAAGTCATCATGCACCATTGCCATGCGTCTCCAAACTTAACAAGCTACTAGATGGATTATTGACGTTTACACGACGACGAACCTGTGTCCACCGCGTGGGCGGTGGCCGCCGTGGTGTACCCGCTGCCGTCGCCGGCGGCGGCCTTGTGCTGCGCTCCGGCTCCCGCCTCCGTGTCCAGCGACGAGGAGGCCATTGCTACTAGTTCTCTTTTTCTGCTACGTCGCCGAGCTGTGTTCTGTTTGAACGACCTAGGCAGGCAGGCAGGGATGGAACCGGCGAAGGATATGGCCTAACAGCTCATATAGGCTCCCGGATATATAGACAGAGGAGTGAGGTCACAGACTAAAGGTCTTGTGATCATGCATGTCGTTGCCGGGATACAGTAAAGGTGCACCACTAGAGTCGATCGGCCTGCTCAGCACGAGGGCGGGCGTACGTACGTATCCATCCGGCGCGCGAGTGCGTAGGCCCCTCCCCTAAAAACGACCTACGTGCAAAACCAAATCAAACCGCAAGTGGCAACCAAATGTGATGTGATGGTATCTTATTAAACGTGACGCTCCTCGATCCAGCAATGGATCAACACAAAAGTGTGGGATTTGAACGTCATTTCTTTCATGGTAACACGGGTTTCATTTACAGAATAAAGATCAAGTTACAAGACATGTAAGCACCGATCTTACATGACCGAAAAGATTGGAAAAACCTATGCAAAATACCAGTGTCTGTTCCTCTCCTTCGACACCATCAAAGTGGCCACCAAAGGATAAGAAGACAAATCACCTCTCCACCCAAGCTCGACGTGACTCCATCGCTGATCAGCAGCTTTACGGGCCTTCGAAATAGTTTGCCAAAAGCAAAACCATAGCGGTTGAAAGAATCAGACCGGAGCAATATGTTCCCGGACACACCGTCGAACTTCAGAACTGACACCCCCGCATGACAATGATGTCGGAGGAGGAAATCAGAACTGTTAGCCTCCAACCACATACCCAGCACAAAATGCTTCATCTTCCAGATGTCATTTGCGTAGACAACAGCCCGCGCGTACTCCTGAACGACAAAACCTCCCTGCTCTACCATGATGTCGGGGACAACGCCACAGCAACGGGGGCAGAGCAGAAGGAGAGACACACCTGATGGAGTCACTGCCGCAGCCTCGCCAACACCATCCATGGACCCTAACATTGTTGATCTGAAGTATCGGCAGACACACGATGCCATCAACTTCGAGACGCCGTCATGAAAGGCACCACTAGTATGGGAGTGAAACTGAGACACATATATTCGTCTGCGCGGCGCTCCCACCACCCCAACGACGCACCATGACCTACAACCCCCCCCCCCCCCCCCTCCTTCCGCCGGAGCAGCAACAAGGAGAGAAGGGGCCGGTGGAGATCGGTGGAAAGAGATCGCATCCATAGTCGCCTGGCTGGTGGCGACGGCTAGGGTAGGGAAAACAATTGAACGGCGTCAGGCCGCTTTCGCGCCCCAACGTCATTTATTTACACCTGATGTTCTTCCGAGTCTGGCTAATATTAATTAATGCACTTGTTGATAAAAAAGGTGGTTTACCGGCTAATAAATAAAGAAAATGGTCGAGTGCCCCGGCAGGAGCAGCACGTGACGGCGCCTCCGTGGCATGTGGCGCTGCCCCGACCGATCGGGCCGGGCGGCCGCGCGCGCCGTTTCCTGGGTTTGTAACTTGCACCGTCGTCATGCACGCACGCTGGCACGCAGTGCCTCCGTCGATCGATCGGCGGCATGGTGCGCCCGGGCCTTTTCCGTTAGGCCAAAATGTCAGGGAAGTTGGGTGACGCGGTGCTCAACTGCTGTCTGCTGGTGACCCCATCGGCCGCCGCATGCAGAACAGGCGCGCGCTAACACAATACCTATTGTGATTGATTAATGAAGTGTAAAAATTAATGATATCTTGAGAAAAAAGAGATAAGGCGAGAAGGAGTGGGGCGTGGTGGTGATTGATGGTCGGACTGAGCGGAGGCACGGGGATGGACCGATGCCGGCAGCGGCCGTCATGCCAGATTGTTTCAGAGGCTTCCTTTTTTAATTGCTCAATAATAAGGTTGTGGGGGATAAGGATGAACGAGGAAAATGTGGAGAGAGGTGCAGATATCTTTTTGCAAATTTATCATAGTTTGTTTTTTATCCATCAGATATAAATCAGACGGTCTATATTGCAAGATGGCAGACACACCATTATCATCAACTCGGTTTTTTATAAAAGTAGAGAAAAGATACTCCTTCCGTAAAGAGATATAAGAGTGTTTAGATCAAGCCGCTTGGTTAAAAGCCTTACGCATTCTGTTAGTTCAATTTGAGGACAGTTATTCCCACTCCTATTCCGCCTCTCACAGCACTTAAAAGTTTCTGTAAAACCAGTGGCTTTGCGTGAAGTGGTAGGAAATAGCATTCCCGAAAAGATAATATACATATGATCAAATGTATAGCTTTATTATTCAGTGTTATGCTACCCAACGAAGCATAAGGTCACTCCCAATTTAAAGAATGCATGTGTAAAACAAAGAATTGAAATACATAGAATTTCCGCATACCTAGGTGTTTGATTCACAAAGACCTTATTGATGGACGTGGGTGTCTCTTGGGCATTCTTTTTGCTACACGACGTGTTTTGCAGCTGATCACATAAGTATACAAAAATTTCATTGCCCATCCGCGACTGCCCAAAGCAAAAGTTGATAACATGGTATCCATATCACGGATTCCCTATCAGAGCACTAGAATATGCTACGTACAAAAGCAACACCATTAAGATGTTATGTAACTCTCATCCATATATTCGATTATCTCACAGCAAAGAACATCACACACGCCTTTTCAAAGAGGAAAATAAAGGAACAACATGGCGAGAGCTTTAATGTTCTCATTTAAACACAAACCGAACGAGATTTGATTGACGCAATGCAGCACTCAACCACCGGCCACTCACACAATCTAGGAGGCTTTCCCCGTCGATTCTTTATGCCCGAGCCTTCCAGATCATCTGGCAGAGAAGGACCAAACACAAAGAATTGTCGCCAGAGTCACGAAGTTGACCCGATATCTTTCGCGGACAGAAAGGCCTCCATTGCTGAAACTTTTGCAGAAACATTGAACAAGAGGCAATATGATAAAATGAGAAGGCGGAATCCCATAACAGTGGAGTGGAATATCTGCAGGAGCTGACCAGGATTGATTTGCAATATGGCATGCAAAAACAAAATTGTCACCAGTGCCATAGTGGTCAGTGCACTAGTTTCTGCAGCTCTAGATAGCGGTTATGATGTCGCTTTTGATGCTACTCTCCTTCTAGTATTATCTTCATACAGGTACAACAGAGATGTTGCATTGGCAGCTAGCTGAAGCTAATGTATTTCTTTCTACAAAGCACTACCACCACCTACACTGGATTATACTAAAACTAACCATAGTATAACCTGGACGATACTTTAGATGGACCGGCAGTTACTGCGCATGGAACATCTAGGGAGGGGTGACCGTCCGATCTTGTTTTGCTTTTAACGCAGTTTCCACATAGTAGTACAGTCTCCACAAAGTTGTGTCATCCTAAGGAAATGGAAGCAAGTGAGGATATGGTGAATATAGTACGTAATAAAGTAAATCAAGTGGAGATATACGAGACTTGAAGCTTCTGCAAACAAGTAAATTTAATAGCAAAGTTAACGCAAAACATGCTGTCATTTGAAGCCTGCATCTAACATAACACGTATGTACCTCTCATAATTTCATAAAGACTAAAATAAAATTCCTAACATATCTACATGGCAGAATCATGGTTGGCGTAATAGTAAGTAGCATGACCAATGTCATTTACTTAAAAGTAAAATTAAGTAGTAGGAACAGATAGGTTGAGTACCAGTCTTCCTAAGTTGAATGATACTTTATCAGAAACCGAGATTTCAGGTCTCCTCATTTTAACTACCTCCACCATGTGATCAAGTGCCGTCTCTGGGAGTTTGCGGACGCGCCTACCAAGTTCAATCTTCTCAGGAGTGGTCATAGATCTGACAGTATGCAGCAATTCAATAAATTTCTGCATATAGTAGATGTATATACAATCTTGACAGTCAGCATAAGTAAGCATATCACTCAAATTGAGACAAGCGACATATGATACCTGCACTTGGATGCCACTATGTCCAGTAAATCATAAACACCTTGCTCCATTTCAGCAAGCTGAAAAAAATGTCTCACTTAAATCCTTAGAATAACTCATGAAAAATATGTGTAAGATATTATTTGACAAAGGATATTTCATAACCACATGCCATGTTGAATACCTTCCGCAGCAACCCATCGGAGAACATCTTTGCAGCCTCTTGACGTGTTTTGCCACTTTCTTCTATCAGCCGGATATCTCTTGTGAGCTGCCAGAAGCAAAAGCCTCATCTGTTAGGCTGCTACTGCTTTGGCAATTTCTGAAAATGTTCTTATAATGGAACCACTGGTTTGGTGCATAGCCTAACTTGACATCATTCTCACATCATTTGACATGAAAGACCAACAAACAAAACCAGTCACCTATTTTTTCGGCAGGATTATGGTTGGCTATTGCAAGTGGGTACAATAAGTATTTAAGTTTCCCCTCACAAAAGTGGCAACGAAATTGCATCCACTATTTGCATTAATGGCCATCCGATTCTTAAAAAGGTAGCTGGGATGAGGATATTCTCCTTAATCTTCCATTTTTCAAAGATTAAATGTTGGATTGGCTGAACGAAACGCCCAAGCATAACAGTTAGGTATAGAACAAAGATTCTTCACCTGTGCAAAGATATCTGAATCAATATGACCATGCGATTCTTCATAAGCATCGATTGTAGAAACTGTCACAGTTTTCTGTTTTTTAACACTTGGTGGGGCGATACTGTCCTCATACGATCCGCTTCCATGGTTTGACGGCAACTTCTCAGACCTAAATTCAGATAGTGCGAAAATGTAACCAAATATCTGCAGCCAATTTTAGATATTAGACAAATCACAGCAGTTCTGCCTGAGCAATATCAAAGAATCTTAAATTAATAACTATAGTACTGTAACTTCAGAAGCTTATGTAGACAGATAGATCGAGAACCCTTAAAACATTGGAGTAAAAAGAAATAAAAAACTACTAGGTTCGACATGGCTGAAATATGACTATCAATACTAGGTCTATTTTATCGTGGGCTGCCCAACCACCCAACTAACACAAGAGGATTATCGTGGGCCGGCCCAACCGCCTAACTAACAGAAAAAGATTAGTCCTTCCCGGCCAGCCCAACCGCCTAACCAACAGAAAAAGATTAGTCCTTCCCGGCGAGTCAAACCAGGTGACCCCTTATCCTCGCACGAGCAACGACGGCCACATATTCCTTTCCTCTATTTCTTCTCCATCATTGACTCTTCCCAAATCGTCCATGCGCTGCCTCCCCGATCCGTAAGCCACCTCCGGCGAATACACAGACGAGCCAAGCCTCCCCAATCATGTCCCTCCTATTCTCCTCCCTCTTCCTTCTTTGCAACAACGGCGGCAAACGACGACTGTAAAACGCGACTATGTTTCCCGATGGCGGAAACGGCCACAAGAAAGTGCATGTTGCAGTTGTGACAATGCTCCTGTTGCAAAAGGGTCATGTTACAGCCTCATAAATAAAGTTTCACAAAAAACGCCATGTTTGCAATTCCAACAAGGGCCCTATTGCAATTGTAACTAGGCTCTTGTTGCAAAAGGGTCAAGCTACAACCTCGCAAAAAAAAGTCATGTTTGCAATTGCAACAAGAAACTTGTTGCAATTGCGACAAGGGTCAAGTTGCAGTGGGGAAACAAAGAAGAGGGATCATACGCATCATAGATCGGACGACTCATGACCCGGCCGATCTTTTAAGATCAGTGGGCGGACGCGTAGCACACCCTTATAAATATGCGCTAACCTTGCTACTTGCACTCGTTGACTTTTTTTAATCTATCGAGCACATAGTACTAGTATATAGCAATATAGCTCTATCAGTAAAAATTTAGCCATATGTGTAAAGTTGCTAGTTTGCTAAATGACATGGAATATCCATGAACTATTGCATCTGTTTTTTCAATATAAATTATATATTTTGCATGCTTGTGCTTTTTCTAAGATTTCAAGTAGAAAATTGGAGCCCAAGCCCAGCCCAACAATTGCGTTTTTAGGCTAGGCCTACTGAACCGAGCTGCCTATGCCTATGTTTAAGCCTACAAGAGCAAGGAAAGAGATTCTCGTTAACTAACAACGCATTTGGCAATATTTGGGAAGGGGAACGGGAGTTTAGAATAGGGTGTTGTATTGAGAATAGAAATGGATGCATCCATTTATTTACAATCCTTTGTTTGGTACATAATAGAAATTTTGTGTGGGAATTTGAAGAGAAACTATATTGCCTAGTTTGGTTTGTGGTAATTGACAAGGGACTAGATAAGGGAAGGTAATGTATGTTATGATGAAGTGTCAAGATGGATCACTAAACCAATTCCCTTTCAACTTCGAACCCTTACCCAACTCCCATGCCTAATCTCTTCTCAATTCCCAACCCGTAAGCAAACAATATATTTCAAGTCATGTACCCCTTCCATTCCCTCCCTAGCTCTAACTAGTAAGGTACACGTGCATTGCACGCATGAGATTTGGTAACCAAATTATGAATAAATACCACACTATAGCATGTAAGCTTTGAGTCATATATGCATGATTTAGATGTTCGTTTAATTCTTATAGTTCATCTCATTCAAAATTAATTAGTTTTATAAAAAAAATCTATTTTAAGATTCATGGAATTGTGCATTGTAAAGCATAAAGTAAAAACAAATAGTGACAATTCATTTAGAATAAAAAAAAGTTTGGGCAATTAAGATATGGAAGATTATAGAACAAAGGAGAAGTGCTTGTGTTTTGAGGTTTGTGCATTATGCTTAAGTTCAACCATAGAGTCTTCTAGATTGTACATGTGGCAGAAACTAGTGGAATGTAGATGATATCCAACGGCCATTAGTGCTCGGATTTGCCATCTTTGTACCGTCAGATTGGCTTCACCAACGACCAACTTTCAAAGTTATTCACACTATATAGGGGTATAGATTACCACCCAAACACATTGTAATTGTTTGTTAGAGCCTATGATAATAACTCTATGATATTGGTCTTATTTTCACCCTAAATGAACCAAATGAATAAGACCCTCACAACCTTAGGCATACCAATAGAATCAACACATTTAACACTAGCCCATTGTGCATGTTCCCAGAGGTAGATTTTGTAAGAAAAAAATGAGATAAACTCCATACTTTCCTAACTCCATCGCTTCCTATGCCCATTATAGTAGCATCAAGTCGACCAATTCATCGGGTGTTTGGATGGACTAGTTGTTAATGGAACTTAATGTAGTATGCGGGTTAACAGGTCATCAACATCATCATTGAGGATTGTAAAAACCTCATTTTGAGGAATGGCATGGAACATAGTGGATAGAAGCCTAAAATGTGAAGTATTTGTACCTCATCAACTTCATCATTGAGGATTGTAAAAACCTTATGGAGAGCATGCTTTAATCTCTCCATGGCATATTTTGATAGGCCCCTAATTTCTTCCATGAATAATGGAAGAGAATCTTCACCCGCTTTGCGGTTATATTGGGCCATAACAACTTCAGTTTGTTTTGCAACTCCAGTACAGAATGTGCCTTCTTTTCCGAGTAACAACTCAGAGATAATATTTTTATAGTGCTTGATAGGATCAATTCCAGACACATTTCTCTCAGAAGAGTCTCTTGACATCTGAAAGATTTGGTACTGCAAGTAGTAGAATACAAACAATGATATGGATTAGCTATTGTGGCAATTCAACAAGTGGGCTAGAAGATGGTACATATCTAGTGGAATACTCTTCATGTAGATATAGAAAAGGAATCAAGGGGAGACACATCTCATCCTTAGATAGCTAATCCCATTGGTATGGGGATCCACTTTGTTAATTCAACAACACCAAAGGGCCTATACAATAGATCTACCAACAAACAGTGCTCTAACAATTGGTAGGTCAAGTCAAGATCGATAGAAGGTTTAAAGATAAGTTTGAAATAGAGCTTGCTAGCGAGCTCAAGCCCACCTTAGAGAAATCTCAAACTCGGCTCAAAATGAGACACAAACATGTGCACTCATAAAGAATAGAGTAAGCTCAGCAATTTCAAGTGGGCTTGAGCACGACTTTGACAAAGTGCACATTGACAAGACATAAGAAAAGTAGTCATTGTTGAGAAGACCAAGCAAGTTGTTGCAAGAGGTTGGCCAAACATCATGCAGAGAATCAACATTGATGGTGTGGTTCCTCATAAGTCACCATCTATACATTTTCCATAGTTGTGCATGGGAATCAAGAGTGCGGGGAGAGAAAGAGAGATGTTGGAGGAAGCGAGTGAGAGGCCTCCTAAAAGGTTGTGTGCCTCCCTGACGGGCCCATGGATGTGTCACATAAGAAATTGGCTCGATATGTGTCCATAATGTCAAAATGAAGAAAATACCAAAGTGGTTCAGATTGAGAATGTTGGTACTGTGAGGAAATCTGGAACAAAATCTCAATTTATAACTAAGAGTTGATCTTATGGCCTCTGCGAAACAAATGATTCTTAAAGCATTGGATTCTACAAAGAATGAGACTATCATTAACATATAACAATTTTATAGAGAGAATGTCCATGCAAAATCTTTGATCCAAAGGGCTTCGTATGGATTAAAATACTTCGATCCAAGGAGGACTTACTGATAATACCATGAGTGAATCAATTACATCCTCTAGGTCACATCCCATCTTGATATTTACCCAAAGCTTAGATGTTTACCTAACACTTTCTTGAACTGTTTTTACTATCTAAATTATTACTTGTCTCATAGTATAAGGTGCATCATGATTTGTGTAGGCAAGAGTTTGATGAACAATTACTCTACTAAAATAGGAATGCGTCCGTACGGAAATAATTGTCAGAAAAATGGATGTATCTAGAAGTAAAATACATTTAGATACATTCATCCTTCCAACAAATATTTTCGGGCGAAGGGAGTATAATTTATGTGACATAAACATTATATCATTAGAACCGTGTTAAAAAATAGTTATAAATATCACATAAGTTACACATCACTAAAATAATTGTTGATCAAATCCTTGTCTTTAGCGAATTATAGTACGCCTTGCATCATGAAACAATGAACCCACTATAACAGATCTACTTCAAATCTATCATACCTTTGTCAGATCTATATCTAAACACAAAAGCATGATCTAAAACAAAACAGATCTATGAAGAACATCTTTTAAATAGCCAAATAGATGAAGAAAAAAAATCCATTTCAAAATCAAAAGTCGGCCAAACCCGAAGATCCGTACCCGGGGAGGCAGATAGCAGGCGCACGAGCGGATCCTTCGTTTCCTCTCCTAGCTTCCCTCAGCGCAGATCCCTTCGCTTCCGCCTGCCCTAATTAGATTAGATCGATCCCTTTCTGGGCGGTTCCTAGGTTTTATAGCCCCCCGATGGCGCAGGTGACGGCGCATCGAACGCGGCCGTGGGCTCGTGGCCCTCACCAGGTCCCGTGCGAGCAGCCCACGTTACAAAAGTTGGACTGGGTAAGCTTGGTGTACCTCTTGTAAGGCTTGCCTGCGGTGGTGTGGGTTGGGATGGGCTCGTTGTTTTCAGCGCTGTTTTTGCAATGTGTAACAAATGGGCTGTACTGAACAAACTGGCCCAATTTGTCATGATTTTTTGACAGAAAGATCAAGTAATTTCCCTGCCATCTTTTACAGAGTGCGACTACATTACAGAGTACGGACAGTAATCTACTACGGCTACAGATTCAAAATTGCCGATGCACGTGCATCATTATATGCACACCTTCAGTATGACCTGCCTTGAACGTATGGCAAGCTCTATGAACATTCTGTACATAAAGTACATGCTGCAAAGGAAACCAGGTGAGAAGGCATTGCATTGCATTTTGCAGGCGCGGTAGATTATTTACATTGCACATGGAGAACGCGATCACAACTTCATCGCAATAATAAGTGTGTTCGTCGTCCACAAGCGTACTACACCTACTATCTCTCTCGGATGTTTGTTTTTTCATCTACTTGCCTTGCAGCACATGGATCACAGGAACCCCGATGAACCTCTCCCCTGTGCCGCCTTGCTGCTCTGCCCTGAGAACTTGATTGCCGCCGCCAGGTTGCCGGCTTGCGGCTGAAGCTCAGCTAGCTCTTTCACTCGTAGCAAAATGGCCGGTGGTATTGGAATGATCGAAGGGTTGCTTTTCCGCGGACAAACACCCTGCTCAGCACCATTGAAGAGTGAAGAAAGTGAGCAATCAGTAATCCAGGAGCAAACAGGACAGGATGGGAATAACTGAGCTGATTGGAAAAAAAAGTTGAACATCCGTATAAATTGAAAAGGGAGAAGTAATTACATCATTTTCCGGCGAAAGCTGTGTCTGGCTGGCTCTTAGCAGATTGCGCCACTTATCCTAAACAACGGCAGCGTGATCCATTAGAAAACCAAATCGTAAGGAGTGAGTGAGGAACTGCGAGAGTAAACCCACCTTGAGATCCACTGAGGTGCGGTAAGAATATGAGGCAAAGGATAGTCTTCTAATCTCAGACCATTTGCCAGGCCCGAACTGAGCCACGCCATCGACCAGCTTCAGAACCTCGGACAATGTCCATGCTCGATGATGCTTCCGCTTCAAACCCCGCTTTGTTTTCGTCTTGGCATCAGTTCTGCAAATATCCTCTGGCTCTATGGAATGAATCTCCTTGTTATCAGCTGTTTCTACATGCCCTCCTTTCTTCTCAGCTGTTTCTATATGCCCTCCTTTCTTCTCAGCTGTTTCTATATGCCCTCCTTTCTTCTCAGCATTTTTCTAGTACCAAGATGGACAAGAGAAAACATATCATTGCATGCCAAACACGGCCGCATTTGCAGCTCAGTAATAATGTTTGAAGTAATATGTGTTTCAACATATATTTCTAGCTAGTTATTATCAGCTTCTAAAGTGTACATTTTTCCTACGTGGTCCTACATGATCAGAGGCATATGGCATACCGTTAGTGGAACTTCCACGGCACTGCTTGCATGATTCACATGTTCACCATCTTTTCCCAACATCGTCTCAACTGCCATCTGAACCTCAGGACATTCCACAGGTGGATCATCATCCTGTTATTCAAGGTATAACATAAAGAGCATACTTAGTGACATCTAGTGAGACATCCAAGAAATAATGTGTGACATCTAGTGAGACATACAAAAATAATGCTAACACACGCCACAATTACTAATAACGGCTCAGCAGAACAATGTGGCAGGTTGCATTAACTTTGTCTAATTAGGCTATCGTATGTACTTTTCAGGCTTTCCCCATTTGGACCGGTTGGCTAATTGGTCCAAATTGTTCTAACAGTGCACTGGGCATGATATGGCAATGCAAGTCTTCCTTGACAGTTATACATTAACCTACATGTCAGACACAGACTGTAGAGATATCCACAAGGAAAGATTTGTATTGAAGTGAGGCCAACATGTTAAGCTCTTTAAGAGACAGCATGGGCAAACGTTGTAATGAAGGTTCAGAGATTTATCATATTTTTCTAAGAAAATGGCAGAAGGAATTGACAAGGCAGCGAAATAGGGTAATGAGTTCAATGAACAAAAATAATAACTCAATTAGGTACTGAATAGAGTTGCTTGAAATATACACCCTCTGTTCCAAAATGTAAGACGTTTTGGCAGTTTAAATGGAACTGCCAAAATGTCGTATATTTAGGAACAGAGGTAGTACCACAAGTTTCTTAGGTGAGAATCTGGCATGTGAGCAGCTGAGTGTATAGTGATTCTATCCTACTTGGGCCATACTGATAATAATATGCCAAAATGTATTAGCTATGTGTTTTGTTTAAGTCTCAACTGTTTTGAGAACAAAGCTACAAAGGGCACAATACCCTATAAACAAAATCCATCTTCAAGAAAATAACGAGAATGACATGTACCATCATTACCAGAATGTAGTAACTTAATGTATGTGTCTCTTCGCAGTAATAAAAAAGGCAGACGATTGCAAAGCTGTAAAAGTAAGTAGATTGTTACCAAAAATGAAATGAAGTTTCTCCGAGGACGCCCTCTTCTCATCCTTGACGCATAAGGAACATATACACTAAATCCTCCAAAAGTATCCTTCCGGGTAGGATAAGTTATACTCAATGAATCAACTTCTTGTAAAGGAGTAACCCGTTGTCTGAGTAACACCTCACCATGTGCAACCCTTTTTCCTGGTGAAGAAAGCTTCCCAGTGGAGTCAAGTGTCTCGGTATCTGAGAGCTCCTCAATGTACCTTTTTGTTGGTTTTCTAAGTCTCTTAGCGGCGCCTTGTTCATCCTGCAAAGTTCCTTCTGATTCATCGTTGTCTGTTGATACTCCTTTTAGCCTATTGGAGGATCGCTGTTGGTCCTCACTCCGATAGTAAGAGCAAGATGGTGTATCTCTCTCATTTCCAGGACCCAATACTTGATACCTAACCAAAGAAGTAGCCTCAACCTCAGCCTTAGGTATTCCTCCAATTGTAGGTAGCTCGTGTTTGGCATCCTTGCAAACTATTTTATAATCTTTAACTACACAGCCTGAACTTTGAACATCGCAGGAATTGGTCAATCCCATTGTAATCCGTCTTTTGAGCCATAACTTGTCCTTGACAGTAGTTTCGCGTCCAAATGTGGCTCTAAATGCTTCCTGAAGTTCTCTAATTGTAAGATTATCCAAACAGACTTCTCCTCTTAAAATGGAGAAGTCGGGAACTGAACTAGTAACTCCAGAGACAGATGGTCCTGTAGATGAGTTATTTACAGATCTTGAACAAGCATCAGTCTTTTCTTTTTCAGCACTGCAAGAGTCATTTAATACTGTTGATTTTGGAGTCTCGGTGGAAGCATTGTCCTGGTGAACAATGTTGTTATCGCCTTGTTCCGTATCTGGTTTGTGATCATGAACAACTGTACACTTCGAGGGAATATCAAGCGAGTCATCCGACGGTTTTAACCTGTCTACCTGCGCAATTTATATGCATCAATTAAATTCACTGATAAGTAGAACATAGACAATGTGTACAAGAAGGATTTGTAGATGGTTTAAATATTTAAAGCAAATGATCCAATAACAATAAATTGTCAAACCCTGAGCTCAAGCATTAATCGATACCATGCAGATAATAGGCCCGCAATTTGTTAACAAGTTTAGTCCACCGCTCACAATTTGTTAGTCTAGAGAGATTTGGTTAAAACTAACAGCAGCATACTCACTTATTAGCCACATGAAAAGACTTTATCTGCACCACAACAAAGAAACCATGGTAAAGTAGAAATAGCATTTATTGTTAGTTTAGGCATGGAAACTTGATTATATTTCAAGTCTACTATGCACTATATCAATTCCGATACATGCTTCCATTTCTCCATGTTAATTATTAATCATGTTCTAAAATATCTTCCACACATATATGAGAATTCCAAATATGAAGGAAAGCTTAAGCATGAATGACAATGGCGCTGCTTGAGTAGGAAAGACAGAGCTGACTAGATGACAATACTTGGTGCTAATTCCAGAGGTTGTTCAAACTAGATCTAATACATACTCATATATGCATATAATGTAATATTATTGAAGTCATGGACAAGGCCTGTTTGCAACGCAGGAATCATATAGGAAACAAAATCATGCTTCAAAACATGGCAAACTCTGATTTGCAAATTTTATAGAAATTGGGCAGCCCATATGAAAACCATGCCAGATTTAGTTTCAAACATGACCCGAAAGAATCATGTGTACACACCAAACCTATTTTCTAGTAGAATAAACCTACAGTAAAATAGCAAATCTGACAAGCTTAAAATCATGGCAAATAATGATACCCCTACAAAAGCAACATACATACCTCTAGGTCAGCATCAAACTGTTGTGTATGTATTTCACCATTAGTCTCTAATTCGGAATACCCCTCTGCACAAGTTTAATAAGCAGTAAGCATCTTAAGTAGTCAAAGGGGTTGAATTAATGAACTTTGTATGGACTATCAATATGATGCATGAAACATGAACTTTGTATGGCTAAACTGCATCCCAACATCACAGCTTAAATACTGTACTGTCCAATGAAGTAAGATCATCAAAAGGAAATGATATAGCACTGTAATAATTCGAACTGAATAAAGATACTGACATCACCTTCAAAGTCAGGCTCCTTCAGAAGCATGCAGTCATTAGTAAAAAAATCCTCCACATTTCCTACATCATCAATAGAAGGCAGATCAACCTTGTCATCAAGAAACTGTTCAATCTGCAGGACTTCGTCCTCCGTAGGAGGAACAAGCGTTCCATCACCTTCAACCTTTAAAAAAAAACGTTTATCAAAGGGCTATAAGCAAATGGAAACATCACAGTGAGTTATGTACCTTCAAATATAGCCAAAGAGATACAGTACAACTAAGAAAGTTAGAATATACCCGAACTAGCTGGTAAACCACGGGATCCAAACTGCCATTCTCTTCAAAGTCATTCCCTCCATTCTTAGTCTCCTCAGCATCTTGTAGAGTTTCCACTTCCATAGATCAGTACAAACTTCATCCAATGTTCGTACTAATCAAATCCTACCAGAATGGAATTCTAAAATCAGATGGAATCAATTCAAACTACAGTATAAAGCCATCCAAGAAAAAATGAAGGTAAGTACGTAATAGTAACACAGCAGAAGCAATTGTTAATGCTGATCGAACAAAGTCACCAAGAGGAAAACATGTCGTAGTGAATAAAACTGTGGCAAACAAAAGGATTCAGATGATAATTGTTCATCAATCATCATTTTCATATACATAAAAAACATGGCATAATTGGAATGCAATCTAGAGCAGAAGTTCCTTGATTATATTCCTCTTTTGACCTGACAAGATTTCATGAACACATTTCAGGCTGCAATCTAGAACAGTATGTAAAGCATCATCAATGAAGCCACTGATATTTTCTCCAGGTAGTTCTCCCCATTACTGATTAAAGGGGTAGTAACTGACTTCAGCTATGCTTCCAAGATTAACAGAAGGATCTAGTTCTTCGTATGGTTAGCCGAGACCCCATTAGCCAGTTCCTGAACAATAGCACTTCCTACATACAGGAAATCGTCCCCAGAAAAACTAACAAAAGGGCTAACATCAACAGGAGACATTCAAGAATCTACTAAATTCATCAGTGGTGAAAGCACCCCGTGCCTGAAAATAGCTCTGCCTACTGTTCAATCCACACTTCGACCGTCAATTCCACTGTAAATCAGCTTAAGGATATGGTGACTGAGCATGGATTCCCCACTGTGTTTACTACATGGAGAGCATATAGCTCCAGTTAAGCAAACAGAGCAACAACAAAAAAACAACTAAAAACTACCTAAATATGCGCTGATATAAATTATCGGAACAATCAACGAAACCAGGATACAGCTAGCAGCGCAAAAATGGTCGATTAAAGCTACCAGAGCAGAAATTACAGCCGGTGATTAAGCGGAACCGAGCTCTGTATCACCTCACGCATCACGAGCGGCGGCCTCAAACTCAAAACTAGACACTAATCCGGCACCACAGCGGGCTCTTCCACAGTTACCCCCCCCCCCCCCCCCCCCCCCGCGCGCCCTCCCCGCCAGCTCTGCTGACGTCACTTCGCACCGAATCAGAAATCAGGCGCGAAATACAGCGCGATCAGGCGAAATCCCGCGCGCCCGATCACGCGGAGCTGAAATTGACTCGCCTATCACGAAATCTACCGGAAAACAACCGCGAAATAAGCATAGGAACGCGGCGATCGGGCGGATCGGGCGGAGCGTACCTCACCGCGATCAGCAGCGGCGGCGGCGGAGGGCGGATCCCCGCAGCATTGGCCCGATCGGCCGGGCCGAGCAGCCGGCGGGCGGATCAGATCGCGCGAGGGCGGGGCGGAGGCGGAGGCGGGGGATCGCTCGGTGGTCCGCTCCTCGTTTGCTTCGTCTCTTCTGTTCTCGGTATGGAGGGGAGCTCCGTTTTGGTGCGATAGGGAAGGGTGGATGCGAAAGGCAGAGAGAGAGAGAGAGGAGGTGGTTTCGAAAAGGGGGGAGGGGAACTCGAGGGGTGGGAGTGGGAGGGGCTGGGCGGCCGGGATCGGCTCCGGATGGGGATCCGACGGCTGGGGGGCAAGTGGCCGGTGGGGGAGTGGGGAGTGGCGCAGCACGGGAGAGCCTTCTGGAGCACGCAAAGATTGGGGTGAGCGAGCGAGCGCTCACGTCCGCGAAAAATTAGAGCCGAGTAAGCAAAGTGTGCTGAGCAAGACGTTTAGAGCATCTCTAGCACAACTTTATATCGCGGGCTCTTAGGTCTTGTATAATGATAGATGTTTAGGGAGGTGTTTAGAAAGATAACCGAATTTTTCTGAAGCACCAGTGCTTATTTCTATATGAGAGACGCTTAGTTAAGCGTCTACCCTGTACAAATAGACACTGGTGTTTAAGAAAAGCCTGGTTTATTTCTCTAAGCACCTACCATTGTACAAGGCCTTAGGCCCTCTTTGTTTGGGCTAAAGATTCATGAGAACCGATTCGGCCCTGGATTCCTGAAAATCGTTGCAGCTGTGGATTATGAAGAATCGGAATCGGTTGGTTTGTTTACCTCGCGTTGCTGCAGAGGATAGAACACATGGTACTGGTCAGACCGTCGCGGGTCAGGAAAGGGTACAACCGAGCTCAGGGGCGGCCGCCGCTGGATCTCGGACAGCGAATGTGGATGATGGTGGCCGGTGGCGCGCGGTGCAGGGAGACCTCGGGGCGGCGTTTGCAGCGACAACGGCCAGCACGACGCAGGCGGAGCGGCTGGACAGTGGCAGAGGCAGGGTTCGTAGGCCGGAATACGGGGAAGGGCGAAGTTGAATGAAATATGCCCTAGAGGCAATAATAAAGTTGTTATTTTATATTTCCTTATATCATGATAAATGTTTATTATCCATGCTAAAATTGTATTAACCGAAAACTTGATACATGTGTGGATATACATAGATAAAACACCATGTCCCTAGTAAGCCTCTACTAGACTAGCTCGTTAATCAAAGATGGTTAAGTTTTCTAACCATAGACATGTGTTGTCATTTGATGAACGGGGTCACATCATTAGGAGAATGATGTGATGGACAAGACCCATCCGTTAGCTTAGCATAATGATCGTTAAGTTTTATTGCTATTGCTTTCTTCATAACTTATACATATTCTTTCGACTATGAGATTATGCAACTCCCGAATACCGGAGGAATACCTTGTGCGCTATCAAACGTCACAACGTAACTGGGTGGTTATAAAGATGCTCTACAGGTATCTCTGAAGGTGTTTGTTGGGTTGGCATAGATCGAGATTAGGATTTGTCACTCTGAGTACCGGAGAGGTATCTCTAGGCCCTCTCGGTAATGCACATCATAATAAGCCTTGCAAGCAATGTGACTAATGAGTTAGTTACGGGATGATGCATTACGAAATGAGTAAAGAGACTTGACGGTAACGAGATTGAACTAGGTATGGAGATCCCGATGATCGAATCTTGAGCAAATAACATACCGATGACAAAGGAAATAACGTATGTTGTCATCATGGTACGACCGATATAAAGATCTTTATCGGTGTCAAAACCGGCGGATCTCGGGTAGGGGGTCCCGAACTGTGCGTCTAAGGCGGATGGTAACAGGAGGCGGGGGACACGATGTTTACCCAGGTTCGGGCCCTCTTGATGGAGGTAATACCCTACGTCCTGCTTGATTGATATTGATGATATGAGTATTACAAGAGTTGATCTACCACGAGATCGTAGAGGCTAAACCTTAGAAGCTAGCATATGGTATGATTGTTGTTGTCCTACGGACTAAACCCTCCGGTTTATATAGACACTGGAGGGGGCTAGGGTTACACAGAGTCGGTTACAAGGGAGGAGATCTTCATATTCGTATTGCCAAGCTTGCCTTCCACGCCAAAGAGAGTCTCATCCGAACACGGGGCGAAGTCTTCAATCTTGTATCTTCATAGTCCAACAGTACGGCCAAAGGATATAGTCCGGCTGTTCGGAGACCCCCTAATCCAGGACTCCCTCAGTAGCCCCTGAACCAGGCTTCAATGACGATGAGTCCGGCGCGTAGATTTGTCTTCGGCATTGCAAGGCGGGTTCCTCCTCCGAATACTCCATAGAAGATTTTGAACACAAGGATAGTGTCCGGCTCTGCAAAACAAGTTCCACATACCACCGTAGAGAGAATAATATTTCCACAAATCTAATCTGCTGACACGTTTAGCAACATGACATCACACCATGGCCCGGTCATTATTCGAACCGTTTTTCTCAACCAGCACTGCACATATCGCGAGGCGGTTTTCTTGACACGTCTTGTCGAAGCAGAGATCGAGTCCCCGTATTACGGGATTCTCATCAATACGGACGTGGGTAACCCAACCGTGCCATCAATTATGGCGCTCGAGGAATAAGCGATTTTTTCAGGTAAGTGGGGAGGCGCATCGCCTCTTCCGCCCTTATAAAGGGACAAAGATTTACCCTTTTTACCCACGCCTTCTTCCTCCTTGCTTATCCATTCTTGCGCACTCGAGCTCCAGCGCCCAAGTTCGCGTCTTTCTCCTCAAACCACTTCAAGCATGTCCAGAGCGGGAGGCAAGTGGATGGTCTCCTCTGTCACGGAGGAGAGCATCGTAAAGCTACGGGAAGCTGGATATCTAGCCGCGGACATCGCGCACCGGCTGCCAGATGCGGGGCAGATCATCCCTACGCCCGCACCCCATGAGAGGGTAGTTTTCCTTACCCACTTTGTCCGCGGACTGGGGTTTCCCCTTCACCCGTTTGTCCGCGGGCTCATGTTGTACTACGAGCCGGATTTTCATGACCTGGCCCCCAATTTCATCCTCAACATCTCGGCGTTTATCGTCGTGTGCGAGGCCTTCCTCCGCATCAGGCCCCACTTCGGCATGTGGCTGAAGAGCTTCAATGTTAAACCGAAGGTGGTGGTCGGCCAGCAAGCGGAGTGCAGAGGCGCCATGGTGGGCAAAATACCTAACGTCACCTGGCTCGAAGGCTCCTATGTGGAGACCATAAAGGGGTGGCAATTGGGGTGGTTCTACATCACCGAACCGCGCGACACCAACTGGGTGGCGGCCCCCGAATTTCGATCCGTAATCCCCACGTGGCTCACCTCCTGGAAAGAGAAGGGCCTGTCCTAGGGTTCCCCGGTAGAGCTGACCGGACTTCAGACCTGCATCAAGAACATGATGAGCAAGAAAATCAAGCTCGTCAACGTGGTCCAGGTCATGCTCTTCCACCGGATTCTCCCGTGTCAACGACGGGTATTCAATTTGTGGGAGTTCGACCCGGCCAAGCACCAGACGATGCGAGAGCTCTTCGACACGACGCACAAGGACGTCTAGAAGGTGCTGTTCAAGGGCGCCGAGGTACCTCCTCCCCTTACCGAGGACCGCGGACTCAGCGCAAAGCGCCATGCCTATCCGGTAAGTTTTTATATCTCACAGGATATTTATTTGCCCCAGTTTAATCATGTGCGGGATCTAAGCTTCCATGCCATTAACAGGACTGGGTAGAGACATCGGAGCGGATCGATTGCCCAGCCCCCCTGCCTAAAGATCCTGCAGATGCTCTCCTAACGGAGATGCTGGTTCCGGCGCCTTACGAGGTGTGAGTGAAGAAGGCCAAGAAGAAGGCCACGGGGACCCGAAAGGGTCTCCGGCCTAAGGTTATATCGGACTCATTGTTCGATAACTCCGAAGCGCACTCCTCCCACAAAAATGAGGAGGAGGAAGAGGAAAGTTCTCCCCCTAGCCGGGGGAGACAAGAAAAGGAAGGTCGCCCAACCGGGGAGGCCGAAGGGTCTAAGAAGGGAAGGACCCTCCTTCCGGAGTGCTCCATGACGGCCGCCCACAGCGACAACGAGTGGTTACCCAGGGACAAGCCCCTGGCGAAGTTGTAAGTATCCGGATACCATAGTAATTCATGGTATGTTTTATTGCACTGCTTCTCCTTACGCCGAATATGATTATGCAGTCCGCCCCGAGCCCGTATCGACGTATCTTCGTCGGACGGTTCTTTGGAATCGTCGGATATGAATAGCGATTCACTTCCGACCGCCTCCACCCCTTGCCCTACGGACAACGTCGAGGTGTTATCTCAAAAGGCACCGAGCCGAGGGGAGGTAGTCCTGGGGGCGCCTCAAGGCAACCTTCTGGACCCTGGGCGCAAAGGGAGCAAGACTCCCACGGGCTCCAAGTTCGGCCCCCAGCCGAACACTGCGCCGGAACCTTCGGTGGTTCCGGACTCCTGCAGGCGACCCCCCGTTAAGAGGGGCAAGCCGCCCGTGCCGGTGGCCTCTGTTCATCCAGAGGCACCGGACAACTTGTTGGAAGCGCTTCGCGGCACTTCCATCAATGAAGAGCACCGCACTATCATGAGTGCGGTGATCGAGAAAGTTCAGTCCGCCAAAAACGGACTAACCGAAGCTTGTGCCAGCCTCCTAACAGGCTTTCAGGTAAGCAATCAAAATATAGGAAAAATATTACCGCATAGACACTAGCCCCTGAAGCTCTGTTTGGCGTTCGCGAAGAAAGGCCGAATAGAGGATAAAATAATGACTTGGGAGTCTAATCAGGATATGTCTATGTGCATATGCAGGCTTCACTGCTGGCCGTTGCCGCACGTACTGCGGAGGTCGTTGCACTGAAGCAGGACCTTGAGCAGTCCGAGGATGAGCTCGGCCTTACCAAGAGGCAGCTCGAGGAGAGCAAAGGTAAGCAATACCTTGTCGATATATTAAAAAGAAATTTGGTTGTAAAATAATAGGATCATCATGAATTTGCCAGGGGCCACAACCGAGGTGGCGACCCTGAAGAAGGCGCTGTCCGAGGCCGAAGACAAAGTGGCCAAGGAGCGCATTGAGAGGGAAAAGCAAGAAGCCTGGGTAGGCGAGGTGCAGCAAGAGCTCGAAGCTCTCGCCAAAAAACACGAGTCCTTGGAGCTTGACTCTAAGACGCGAGAGTTCGAGCTTGCAAAGGCGCTCGAAAGCGCACAGAGCGCCAAGGCTGAAGCCCACAAGGTCCTCCAGGAGATTGATGCGCTGAAGAAGATAGCAACGGGTAAGGCATTCATTATGCAAAGCAAGCATGTGAAGGAAACTTTCCTTTTACTTACCCGAGTTCGGAGCTCTCCAGGAGCGTTCGCAGATCTTCCCCGTAGTGTGCTGGATGCCGCGGAGTTTTACCGAGCTGAGGAGGGGAGCTCGACGGAAAAGTTGTTCTAGTCTCAGTATACTGGGACCGAACACCCAATGCCCTTGAGTAACCAGCTGAAGCAACTGGTCGAGCTTCACAAGGCGGCCGAACAGGCCATGAAGGGTCTTATAGTCCGGATGTGGCTTGGCGATCCCCTGCCTAGCAGCTACTTCAGTCTGGTGAGGCGGCTTGTGGATGCATGTCCACGGCTTGAAGTCATGAAGCGGTCCGTCTGCATCGAGGGTGCGCACAGGGCTTTTGCCCGGGCAAAGGTGCACTGGGCGAAGCTGGACGCCGTAAAGCTGGTGAATGAGGGGACGTCGGAGGGCAAGGAGCATCGCTGCCCGAAATGTATTATGACAGTGTCCTGAAGGGTTCCCGCCTTGTGGCGGAGGAATGTGCTAAAGATGTAATTTTTGAATGAACATGCTCATGTGATCCTGTAATGTGAAACGAGTTCATTTGCGCCATGCAACGCTTTTTGAATTTAAAATATTACCTTCTGTGCGGCCGTTTATAAAATCTGAGAGTTGGCCAGTCGTCGGCTTCTGCCCCCCATGTAGCTAGTACTGGGGTGTTCGGGATAAACCTGAACACTCTTTATCCCAATTTTGGGTCCTTCGAGGGAGGTGTTCAGCACAACGAACCAGGCAATCGGACTATAAGGCTTTATCACTCTCACTTAGCCATAGAAGTCTGCAATTTTAAATTTTGGCAAAGCCCCTAGTATTCGGAAGGCCGAATTTGGGGCGCTATATATGCCTAAGTCGGGCAAGGCCGACTCCTCGCCCAAAGCGGAAAAAGTCTTTAAGGACTTGAGACCTCTCGAACAGCAACCAGCTCTCGCCTTATCATGACAGTCAGTTTTCGGCTTTCTCTACTAAGGTGCTCGTCCGGAAGAACCGGGACACAATCGCGGTAGTTCTCCCAATGCTACCTTAGCCGATATAGCGGAACGTAAGGTACCAAAACATGGGAGTCAGGCAAACCCAACTATTGACCCAAGACATGATTCGGAGCTGATGCATATAATGCTATAAGTTAGGGGTGCCCACTGTCGAAAGTGTTCGGACTTCTCACGCCGTATTAAGGGGTAAACGAAAGCCCCTGGCGTACTGACCGTACCAGAATGTACGGGTGCAAGTTGTCGTAAATGAACATATAAGAAAAAAGGGATGGATAATGCAATAATAGACTTAATGCTATGCATTGTTATTTAAATAATACGTCGAAGCGTACTGGTACAAGTAATGCAATAAGCAAAAAATAGGACTATTTGACATGTCCTATCTAAGGGCAAGCTGCGTATGGGTAGTAAAAAGCGGGTATATTGTTTGTTATTAGAGACCACCTGGGGGTTCCCTTGTACGCCTTAGCTTCTTGCCTCCTTGGTTGTTCCTTCTCGTAATGTGTCCGGCAATCATTCTACCAGAAATGGCTTCCAGAGAGTAAGGTCCTGAAAAAGAAAAATGATAAAGGTATGCAGCCCCTAGGGCGGTTAAGCCGCATTGCGGGACGTGCCCTGATCGTGCCCCCGCCTATGCCCATGGTATTTTCAGTGCGTAATTATGTACGCGCGGCACAGATTTTGTCGCTCGACTGGGACTAGGACGGGGGCCGAATTGCTAGGCGAGCTCTGAACGTGCCAGGCGATCCTATTGCAGGTTACTCCGGACTCGCTTGACGGCGTCCGGGGGCTGTATCGCTGAATTGGCGGTTTGCCTTAAAAGGCTGCTTTGTGCTTCTGCTGCGAGGGCCGCAGTGTGCTCTTCTGTGCGGAGCGAGCGTTCTGTGTTTCCATTGACTGTTATGATCCCCCTAGGTCCTGGCATCTTGAGCTTGAGGTATGCGTAATGCGGTACCGCATTGAATTTTGCAAATGCGGTTCGCCCGAGCAGTGCGTGATAGCCACTGCAGAACGGGACGATATCGAAGATTAACTCCTTGCTTTGGAAGTTGTCCGGAGATCCGAAGACCACTTCCAGTGTGATTGAGCCCGTGCAATGGGCCTCTACACCTGGGATGACGTCCTTAAAGGTGGTTTTGGTGGGTTTGATCCTCGAGGGATCTATACCCATTTTGTGCATTGTATCCTGATAGAGCAGGTTCAGGCTGCTGCCGCCGTCCATAAGGACTTGAGTGAGGTGAAATCCGTCGATGATGGGGTCTAGGACCAATGCAGTGGATCCGCCATGACAGATACTAGTGGGGTGGTCCCTGCGATCGAAGGTGATCGGACAAGAGGACCATGGGTTGAACTTTGGGGCAACGGGCTCTATCGCATAGACGTCCCTTAGTGCATGCTTCCGTTCCCTCTTGGGAATGTGGGTTGCGTATATCATGTTCACCGTCTTCACTTGTGGGGGGAACCTCTTCTGTCCTCCGTGTTCGGCGGCCGGGGCTCCTCCTCGTCATCACTATGCAGCCTATTGTCCTTGTTTTCGGCATTCAACTTGGCGGCCTGCTTGAACACCCAGCATTCTCTATTGGTGTGATTGGCTGGCTTATCAGGGGTGCCGTGGATTTGACACAAGCGATCAAGTATGCGATCCAAACTGGATGAGCCCGGAGTACTTCTTTTGAATGGCTTTTTCCGCTGACCGGATCTAGGGCCTCTGAATCCGGCATTGACTGCCGTATCATCGGCGTTATCGCCGTTGTTGCGACGCTTTTGTCTGTTATGACGTGGTCTGCCGTTGGCATCTTTAGTATCTGAAGCGCCCGGATTCCTTGATGTGTTGTTGCTGCGAGCCAACCAGCTATCCTCGCCCGCGCAAAAGCGGGTCATGAGTGTCGTGAGGGCTGCCATAGACTTCGGCTTCTCCTGGCCGAGGTGCTGGGCGAGCCACTCGTCATGGATGTTATGCTTGAATGCCACTAAGGCCTCTGCATCCGGGCAGTCGACAATTTGGTTTTTCTTAGTTAGGAACCATGTCCAAAATTGCCTGGCCGATTCCCATGGCTGCTGAGTTATATGGCTCAAGTCATCAGCATCCGGTGGTCGCACATAAGTGCCCTGGAAGTTGTCAAGGAATGCATCTTCCAAATCCTCCCAACTGCCGACGGAGTCTGCTGGCAAGCTATTCAGCCAATACCGAGCTGGTCCTTTGAGTTTTAGTGGGAGGTACTTGATGGCATGTAGGTCATCACCGCGAGCCATGTGGATGTGGAGGAGGAAATCCTCGATCCATACAGCGGGATCTGTTGTACCATCATACGATTCGATATTTACGGGTTTAAAACCCTCCGGGAGTTCGTGATCCATAACTTCATTCGTGAAGCATAGGGGGTGTGCGGCGCCTCTGTGCCGGGCTATATCACGACGCAGTTCATATGAGTCTTGTCTATTGTATTCGGCCCAGCCGGATTTACTTTTAGTGTGTCCGGCGTGACGGTCATCGTCCCGCGTTGGCGCACGTCCTCGTGACCCGTATATCGACCTTGCATGTTTTGCCCTGCTTTCCAATATGTCTCGTAGGTCCCGGGTGTTGCCCCGGGCCTTGGTATTTTTGTTTGAGTGGCGGCGGGGTGCAGGCTGAACTTCAGGCTGAAATGCCTCTCTGGCTCGGCCACGAGGTGGCCGGTCAGCCGCATCGTACACTGGTGATGTAGGTTTCAATGCTTCCTCCTCGAGGTGAGGTAGCAACCTGCGCTTTGGGTAACTCTTGGAGGGGCGCTCGAGTTCGTATTCCTCGGCCGCAAGGACTTTGGTCCATCTGTCCGCTAGCAGATCTTGATCAGCTCGAAGCTGTTGTTGCTTTTTCTTCAAGCTATTTGCTGTGGCCATAAGCCGGCGCTTGAAGCGCTCGTGCTCGACGGGATGCTCAGGCAAGATAAATTCTTCTTCGCCGAGGCTCACCTCCTCTTCAGAGAGAGGCATGTAATTGTCCTCCTCCAATTCTCCATCTGCTGCCCGCTCTGGAGGGCTAGCTTGTTCACCCTCCCGCTCTAAATCGTGCTGGAGGGGATTTTTGACGTCTTTGGCACTATCCGGAGTGTTGTTGTCTCTTGTGCCGGTATCACTACTTTTGCTATGGCGGGACTTAGAGCGGGGCCGCTGACATCGCCGCTTGGGTTGCTTCTTGGAGGGGTCATCCTCCGCTGTCTCGTCGCCATTGCCTTCTTTGGGGGTGTCCACCATGTATATATCATATGATGAGGTGGCGGTCCAGTGCCCTGTGGGCGGTGGTTCCTGTTCGTCTCCTGCATCGTCGTCCATACCATCGATGTCTTCGGAGTCAAAGTCGAGCATGTCAGTTAAATCGTCGATAGTGGCTACTAAGTGGGTGGTGGGTGGGGAGCGAATTTCTTCGTCGTCCGCATCCCATTCTAGCCGGACATAATTCGGCCAAGGTTCTCCTAACAAGGAGAGAGACCTTAATGAATTTAGCATGTCGCTGAAAGGTGAGTGCTGAAAGATATCCGTGGAGGTGAACTCCATGATCGGAGCCCAATCAGATTCGATAGGCATGGACACAGGCGGCTGAAAGTGCAACTATCCCTAGGTGGTTTTGGTAATTCATAACAACATATAGCTCATTGAGCTAATGCTATTCCAAGATGATTATTTCAGGAAAGCTCAATGATTGGCATGGCATGGATGTGAAAGTGGAACCCTCAAAATGCTAAGGACAAAGAATTGGCTCAAGCTCAAAAGTTCAAGACTCTTCATTTTATATTTTAGTGATCCAAGATTACATTGAGTCTTTAGGAAAAGCCAATACTATCAAGGAGGTATGAGGTGTTGCTTAATGAGCCTCTTGCTTTATGTGCTTAGTGATATGCTCCAAAATCCTCAACCACCTTTCCATATCCACAAATGACCTAAACCCTAAGGCAAACTTGGTCATACCGATTCTGTCAATCCGGCGCCACCGAGTTTCACTTGTCATTTGCCACTGCCAAACCCCAGCAATTTGGTCCTACCGATAAGGATCTCGGTCACACCAAGATGGGGTTGCAAACTCTCTATTTCCCTTTCGTAACTTTTCGGTCTCACCGAAAGAGCGAATCGGTCCCACCGAGAATGCAATGCAAACTCTCTGTTTCCTTCTTGTAACTTTTCGGTCTCACCGAAAGAGCAAGTCGGTCCCACCGAGTTTGCCTGACCAACTCTCTGGTTAGCTAATTGCCGAACTTGGTCTCACCGAGTTTGTGCGATCGGTCTCACCGAGATTACGTTATGCCCAAACCCTAACCGAATCAGTCCTACCGAGTTGCATGTCAGTCCCACCGAAATTCCTAACGGTCACTAGGTTTACTATTTCGGTCCGACCGAGTTTGTTTATTCGGTCCCACCGAGATTGGTAAATTGTGTGTAACGGTTGGATTTTGTGTGGAGGCTATATATACCCCTCCACCTCCTCTTCACTCATGGAGAGAGCCATCAGAACACATACACCATTCCAACTCATATGTTCTGAGAAGAGAACCACCTACTCATGTGTTGAGACCAAGATATTCCATTCCAATAATATGAATCTTGATCTCTAGCCTTCCCCAAGTTGCTTTCCACTCAAATCTTCTTTCCACCAGATCCAAATCCTATGAGAGAGAGTTGAGTGTTGGGGAGACTATCATTTGAAGCACAAGAGCAAGGAGTTCATTATCAACACACCATTTGTTACTTCTTGGAGAGTGGTGTCTCCTAGATTGGCTAGGTGTCACTTGGGAGCCTCCGACAAGATCTACCGCTAGTGAGGCAAGTCCTTCGTGGGCGATGGCCATGGTGGGATAGACAAGGTTGCTTCTTTGTGGACCCTTCATGGGTGGAGCCCTCCGTGGACTCGCGCAACCGTTACCCTTCGTGGGTTGAAGTCTCCATCAACGTGGATGTAGGATAGCACCACCTATCCGAACCACGGGAAAGACATCCGTGTCTCCGATTGCGTTTGAATCCTCAAAACCCTTCCCTTTATATTCTTGCAAGTTGCATGCTTTACTTTGCGCTGCCAATATACTCTTTGCATGCTTGCTTGAATTGTGTGATGATTGCTTGACTTGTCCTAAGATAGCTAAAATCTGCCAAGAACTAAAATTGGGAAAAGGTTAAGTTTTTATTTGGTCAAGTAGTCTAATCACCCCCCTCTAGACATACTTTCGATCCTACAAGTGGTATCAGAGCTTTGGTCTCCATTTGCTTTGATCTCCATAGTTTTGGTGGTCATAGCCTTGGTTTCACAACCTAGGAGAGTATGGCGTCTAGCGAGGGAAATTATCACCGTAGAGGTCCTTACTTTGATGGCACTAATTTTGCTAGTTGGAAGCATAAAATGAAAATGCATATTCTTGGACATAACCCCGCCGTATGGGCTATTGTTTGTGTTGGTTTGCAAGGTGAGTTCTTTGATGGGAGAGAACCAAACCGTGAAGCTACCGCGGATGAGTTGAAGATGTTGCAATACAATGCTCAAGCTTGTGATATTCTCTTCAACGGATTGTGCCCCGAAGAATTCAACAAAATCAGCCATCTTGAGAATGCAAAGGAAATTTGGGACACTTTGATTGATATGCACGAAGGTACCGACTCCGTCAAGGAATCCAAGTTGGATGTGCTCCAAAGTCAACTTGACAAGTTCAAGATGAAGGATGGTGAAGGTGTCGCCGAAATGTACTCTAGGCTTGCTCTCATCACAAATGAGATTGCCGGCTTAGGAAGTGAAGAGATGACCGATAGATTCATCATCAAGAAGATCCTAAGAGCCTTGGATGGGAGATATGATATCGTGTGCACATTGATTCAAATGATGCCCAATTACAAAGATCTCAAACCAACGGAAGTGATTGGAAGGATTGTTGCTCATGAGATGTCACTCAAGGATAAAGAGGAACTTCACAACAAATCAAGTGGTGCCTACAAAGCCTCATGTGAAGTCCCCACATCATCAAGTGAGAAACAAAACTTCAATGAAGAATTGAGCTTAATGGTGAATAACTTCAACAAGTTCTACAAGAGTAGAAACAAAGATAGAAGCTTCAAGTCAAGGTCCTACAATGACAAAAGATCTTCTAGTCGAGAGCGAAACTGCTATAATTGTGGAAGACCCGGACACTATTCCAATGAGTGTATGGCTCCCTACAAGAGAAGAGAAGATTCTCCAAAAAGAAGAAGCAAAGAATCTCCAACAAGAGAGAGAAGGAGTAGAGATGATCGTTATGAACGAAGATACTCACGGAGAAGCAAGGATTCGGAAAGGAAGGAAAAATCATCAAGGAGCTATACAAAACGAAGACATCAAGCTCATGTTGGTGAATGGGTATCCGGCTCCGACTCCGGCAGCCACTCCGAGAGAAGTTATCACTCCGACTCCGAAGATACTCAAGATGAAGGTGTTGCCGGTCTAGCACTTGTGTCAACCAACTCCTACGACATATTTGACTCACCAAATGAAGGAATTGGAAGATGCTTCATGGCCAAAGGTCCTAAGGTAACACACCCCGAGTATGTTGACTTTAATAGTGATGAAGATGACTTGTTAGGTGATGATGATTTGCTTGTTGACAACTCTAGTGAAGAATATTATGGTGAAATATCAATTAATCATGCTAAAACGAATGACAATGATAAGGAGAAGATTGAGGCTCTAACTAAAGAACTAAACACTCTTAAGTTAGCCCATGAAACTATCTTCGAAGATCATCGAGAACTTTTAAGAGCTCATGAGAAACTACGCTTTGAAAAGCTTAATCTTGAGCAAGAGCATGAGTTCTTAAAAGCAATCAATGATGATCTCCGCAAGAAAGGTTCTTCTCACATTGCCAAGCGTTTACTTTTATCCACCTACATGCCTCAAGTCAAGACTAGTAACAAGAATAAGAAAGATTCTTCCTCTAGTAGTAACAATGATCATGCTAAATCCAATATTGTTGCTTCTAGTAGTTCTCTTGATTCCACTAATGATTCTCTTAGCCAAGTTACACTTGAGCAAGAAAATAGCTTATTGAAGGGAATTATAGAGAAAGGTGTTTACAAGAGCCTTGCCGGAAGTAAGCAATTCGAGGAAATTGTGCGCAAGCAAGGAATGCACCGGAAGAATCAAGGTGTTGGTTTTGAATGAAAGTTCAATGCCAATGGAGTTGAATGGGAAGAAGATCAATACCCCAAGACAGAGTTTATTCCTCAACAAGAGAAGTATGATACTTCCTTCAAGGTCGATGATGAATTCATGTAGATGTTGAAGATGTGGATGCTCAATGTTGATGTAGATCACTTGGAGCTATCCATTTGAGTGAATTGCACTTTCAATACCTACATGGGTTAGTCCCACAAGGAACAAACAAGGATATCCATAGACATAGCGTGATGCACACACAAGATGATGTCCATGAAAACTTTAGGTTACCTTGTCCCTTGTCTTACCAACAAGAGGGTTTGTGACTCCTTGAACTAGTGCAAGATGTGGAAGTTGATTGCACTTGTTCTTGCCAAAATGATAAGAGTGAAGTATGCTGGCGGAGTCACCCTCAAGAACTCTCTAGTTCTTCTTCTTTTGGATCCACACCATCTTGATGGGAATCCTTGGAGTTGTAGTCGTACTTGATGTAGTGGAACTTGAAGTAGTCTTGGGAACCCACTTGACTAAGGTCTTAGGAGCTTCTTCAAATGCATCAATCTCCTCTTGAAGCTTGTCCTTGCCTTTTTGCTTGTAGTCTTGTGGTGGAAGATCATCTTGAGCTTGTGTTCAAGGTTAGTTCATCCCTCTTAGGGGGGATATCACATCTAGGGGGAGCTTTACTCTAAGACTTGAGCTAAAGCAACTCTAAAGATGTGAATACAACAATGCTTTATGTAAAAGTGGTAACCCCACTTGAGCTTAAACGATGAGTATGACCTATGATCAAGTGTTCTCACTTGACTCCTAAGTCAATATACTCATATATAGATGACCTAGTCATCGCAAATTGCTTGATAGATGCTAGAATTGGTTGTGCATACTTTGCCACATATTTCATTTGCCATCTTATTGTGTGAGCATGTTGGTTGCATATTTTACTCATTCGAGGACATCCACTTGTTGTTTTGATTGTTTGGCTTTCTTCTTTTGCCAAGTGGATGGACAAGAATGCCTAAGAACCTCCTCTAGCTATCTATGCTTTTATCGTCTCAAACTCTATTCATGCTGCATCACAAAACTTGATCAAGTCAGATTCGAACCACTCTGTGTGAGGAGCGCTCGGAGTCCCCGATTCGTCATAGACTTAAACTTCCAAAACCTCTTTATGAATCTCGGTCTGACCGATACTCCATTTTCGGTCCTACCGAGTTCATTAAGTTGATCTAGGTTTTCGATCTCGGTGCAACCGATTTGAACTTTTCGGTCACACCGAGTTGCAATAACTGCACACAGTTTTGCATCTCGGTGCCACCGAGTTGTTCCACTCGGTCACACCGACAAGGTCGGGCTATATATAGTGACGGGCAAAATTTAGGAAATTTCTCCAAAACCTCTTCGCCCGCGCGATAGCCTGCTTTGCCTTCGTGGTCTCCGGATCGTCTTCTCGCCGCCAGCAGCCTCCAGTCGCTGGTCTCCGCTGCCGTCAATGGAATTCTGCCCCGCCGTTGCCGCCGTAGCGAGTCTCCGCCGAACTAGGGTATGGACTCGATCTTTGTGCTATTCTCCACTCCGATTCCTAGCACAGTGTGATCATCATGATTCTTGCCACGATTAAAACACTCCTATCCAGTCAATGAACTCGTAGATTAGGTTTAATTCGAAAATTTTAGGGTTAGGTTTCCGCCGAAACCATCTCGGACCCACTGAGTTGAAAAACTCGGTCCCACCGATCTGGCTTTTGCCATTGCACAAGTGAAACTCGGTCTGACCGAGAATAACTTATCGGTGCGATCGATTTTGGAATTCTGTGAAACCCTAGCAGTCTCGGTGCCATCGAACTGTGACTCGGTCTGACCGAGTTCACCAGTTCTGGTGCCAAATCTGCTTTGGTGTCACCGAGTTTGAAAATCGGTAGATCCGAGATGCTTTCTGTGGAAAACTAAAACTAAGTTTTTGAATTAATCTTTTGCAAAAATCTCTGCTTTTTGTGATGCTCATCCACTCTATCTTATCCATAATCTATTCACAGGGTCAGCAGTCAGTTTGCAACATGTCTGATCAAAGTGATAGCTAGAATGTGTCTGAGCAGCAAGTTGTGATGAGTGAGGGCACTAGCCCCTCAAGTTCTTCTGATGATGGCAGCGGGAGCACCCCCAGCAATCTGTCTAAGGCTGCCACACGTCAAAGGAAGAAGAGAACGTCTGATTCTGAGGATGAAGACTATGTGGCAGAGGAAGAGGCCACATCAAAGAGAGTTGAGCCAGCTCAAGGCACAAAGCCAGGCCTGAAAATCAAAAGGCCAGCAGGCAGGCAGCCCATGTCAAAGGCTAGAGCTTCAACTGTGAAGCCTGCTCCCGTTGAGCCCGTTGCTGCCGAGGGCAAAAAGAGGAAAGAAAGAGTGAAGAAGACTGTAGCCAGAGTGCTTGGGAAGGCCTCCATCATGGTAGATGAGGAGGAGGAAGAAGAAGAGGTTGCTGCACCAGCACCCAAGGCAGCCAAACTCATGGGAGATGCTATAAGGTAAGGAACACCTGCCCATCCGTCCAGATTTTGAGGATAACCAAGTGGTTATGACTGAGAATGAACCCTCATCTGCCCATGCACAAGCTCAGAAGGAGAAGGCAAAGAAGGAAAAAGCTGTCAGGATGCCTACTCAAGCGGAGGCATCTGATTACTTCTTGAAGACCAAACAAGAGCAGCTCGGTTACCTGATAGCGTCCACCTTGCGGATTGAGCAGAGTATAGCTACCCTGACTCAGAACCAGGCGAGCCTAGAGAGGATCATGGAACAGAGGTTCTATGACATGGACATCAAGGTGACAGAGATACAGACCGCCGTGGAGCAGCTTCAGGAGGACATGAATGAGAGGAGAGGCAGGACCACGACTGATGCTTTTGCGAGGGTGCCACGAGGTCCGAGGTCGTCTGCACTGCCAGTTGCTGACACCAGAGCCACAACGTCTGCGCCAGCCACAGCCTCAGTTCCACCAGCTCCAGCATCCACTTCAGCCTCGACTCCGACCACTTCTACCGAAGGCTTCGTCCTTGGCGTGCTCCGAACTCCACCACCACCTGAAGATCAAGCCTATGCATTTTCTAGCACTATGCATTTTCTAGGAACTTTTTGGTAACTTGTTGCCAAAGGGGGAGAAAATGTATAGATCATAGGCTTCAAGAGAGAGTGTTGCTTTTATTCTCTCTTGTTTTATTTGGTGTTTTTTTCGAACTTTGTTTGCTTGCGTGTGCGATACTATGTCATTATTCGTGAGGCATCGATGATCAAGTATTTGATCATAAGCTACACTTAATGGTTGCTTAATGCTTGCTAAATATTATCATTCTATCTATTGTTTGTGATCATTCACTATTCTTGGTGATGAGTGCATGTATTTCAATCTTATCATTTTTGAGCGCTCCACCAAGATGTATGTGACATGGAAGAGTAACCCATGATTCTAACTCCTTGTGCATTTGCAGTCCAAAGCAAATTTTAAATATGCACAAATTTAGGGGGAGCTCTTACTTATCACATACTTCTCAAAGCGACAATGTATTTCATGATTATTATTTGTCGAAGCTTTGATCTATATGTTGTCATCAATTACCAAAAAGGGGGAGATTGAAAGTGCAACTATCCCTAGGTGGTTTTGGTAATTCATAACAACATATAGCTCATTGAGCTAATGCTATTCCAAGATGATTATTTCAGGAAAGCTCAATGATTGGCATGGCATGGATGTGAAAGTGGAACCCTCAAAATGCTAAGGACAAAGAATTGGCTCAAGCTCAAAAGTTCAAGACTCTTCATTTTATATTTTAGTGATCCAAGATCACATTGAGTCTTTAGGAAAAGCCAATACTATCAAGGAGGGATGAGGTGTTGCTTAATGATCCTCTTGCTTTATGTGCTTAGTGATATGCTCCAAAATCCTCAACCACCTTTCCATATCCACAAATGACCTAAACCCTAAGCCAAACTCGGTCATACCGATTCTGTCAATCCGGCGCCACCGAGTTTCACTTATCATTTGCCACTGCCAAACCCTAGCAATTTGGTCCTACCGATAAGGATCTCGGTCACATCGAGATGGGGTTGCAAACTCTCTATTTCCCTTTCGTAACTTTTCGGTCTCACCGAAAGAGCGAATCGGTCCCACCGAGAATGCAATGCAAACTCTCTGTTTCCTTCTTGTAACTTTTCGGTCTCACCGAAAGAGCAAGTCGGTCCCACCGAGTTTGCCTGACCAACTCTCTGGTTAGCTAATTGCCGAACTCGGTCTCACCGAGTTTGTGCGATCGGTCTCACCGAGATTACGTTATGCCCAAACCCTAACCGAATCGGTCCTACCGAGTTGCATCTCAGTCCCACCGAAATTCCTAACGGTCACTAGGTTTACTATTTTGGTCAGACCGAGTTTTCTGATTCGGTCCCACCGAGATTGGTAGATTGTGTGTAACGGTTGGATTTTGTGTGGAGGCTATATATACCCCTCCACCTCCTCTTCATTCGGAGAGAGAGCCATCAGAACACATACACCATTCCTACTCATATGTTCTGAGAAAGAACCACCTACTCATGTGTTGAGACCAAGATATTCCATTCCTACCATATGAATCTTGATCTCTAGCCTTCCCCAAGTTGCTTTCCACTCAAATCTTCTTTCCATCAGATCCAAATCCTATGAGAGAGAGTTGAGTGTTGGGGAGACTATCATTTGAAGCACAAGAGCAAGGAGTTCATCATCAACACACCATTTGTTACTTCTTGGAGAGTGGTGTCTCCTAGATTGGCTAGGTGTCACTTGGGAGCCTCCGACAAGATTGTGGAGTTGAACCAAGGAGTTTGTAAGAGCAAGGAGATCGCCTACTTCGTGAAGATCTACCGCTAGTGAGGCAAGTCCTTCGTGGGCGATGGCCGTGGTGGAATAGACAAGGTTGCTTCTTCATGGACCCTTCGTGGGTGGAACCCTCCGTGGACTCGCGCAACCATTACCCTCCGTGGGTTGAAGTCTCCATCAACGTGGATGTAGGATAGCACCACCTATCCGAACCACGGGAAAACATCCGTGTCTCCAATTGTGTTTGAATCCTCCAAACCCTTCCCTTTACATTCTTGCAAGTTGCATGCTTTACTTTCCGCTGCGAATAAACTCTTTGCATGCTTGCTTGAATTGTGTGATGATTGCTTGACTTGCTCTAAGATAGCTAAAATCTGCCAAGAACTAAAATTGGGAAAAGGCTAAGTTTTTAGTTGGTCAAGTAGTCTAATCACCCCCCCTCTAGACATACTTTCGATCCTACAGCGGCTCAAAGTCCGTGGCCGGAGACGAATCCAGTGGTTCGTCAACACGGCTCTTGTAAGGGGTGAAGTCAGTATCCGGCTCCATCGCCACTGAGAGTGCGGACTCCATCTCGGGGTATATCCCCCCATCCTCGGATGGCACAATTTGCTCCGGATTGAGGGTCGGAGTAGTTGCAGGTGTGATCTCCCGAACACTGTCCGACGGTAGAGTTACGTCATGCTCGTCATGATTGTGCGGCGCACTTGACAAGGGCTCGAATCCATCGAAGATCAAGTCTCTGCGGATGTCGGCAGTGTAGTTTAAGTTTCCGAACCTGACCTGATGGTCAGGGGTGTAGCTCTCGATTTGCTCCAGATGGCCAAGCGAGTTGGCCCGCAGTGCGAAGCCGCCGAATACGAAGATCTGTCCGGGGAGGAAAACCTCACCCTAGACCGCATCATTACCGATGATTGAAGGAGCCATCAAGCCTTATGATGATGGCACAGTGGAACTCTCAATGAAAGCACCAATTTCGGTGTCAAAACCGGCGGATCTCGGGTAGGGGGTCCCGAACTGTGCGTCTAAGGCGGATGGTAACAGGAGGCGGGGGACACGATGTTTACCCAGGTTCGGGCCCTCTTGATGGAGGTAATACCCTATGTCCTACTTGATTGATATTGATGATATGAGTATTACAAGAGTTGATCTACCAGGAGATCATAGAGGCTAAACCCTAGAAGCTAGCCTATGGTATGATTGTTGTTGTCCTACGGACTAAACCCTCCGGTTTATATAGACACCGGAGAGGGCTAGGGTTACACAGATTCGGTTACAAGGGAGGAGATCTTCATATCCGTATTGCCAAGATTGCCTTCCATGCCAAGGAAAGTCTCATCCGGACACGGGACGAAGTCTTCAATCTTGTATCTTCATAGTCCAACAGTCCGGCCAAAGGATATAGTCCGGCTGTCCGGAGACCCCCTAATCCAGGACTCCCTCAATCTTCTTAGAATATGTGGGAACCAATATGAGAATCCAGGTTCTTATTGACCAGAGAGGTGTCTCGGTCATGTCTACATAGTTCTCGAACCCGTAGGGTCCGCACGCTTAACGTTCGATAACGATTTTGTATTATATGAGTTATGTGATTTGGTGACTCAACGTTGTTCGGAGTCCCAGATGAGATCACGGACATGACGAGGAGTCTCGAAATGGTTGAGAGGTAAATATTCATATATAGGACGATGATATTCGGACACCGAAAGTGTTCTGGGGGTACCAGGTACATATCGGGTCACCGGAAGGAGTTCCAGGCACCCCCGACAAAGATTTGGGCCTATTGGGCCAAGAGGGGAAACACAGCAGCCAACATGGGCTGTTGGGCCCCCTTGCTGGCCGAATAGGAAGGGGAAAGGAAAAGGGGAAGAGAGAAGGAAGGGGAGGCAATTCGGCCTCCCCCTTCCTTCCCTCCTCTCTCCCCTTTCATCCCCTCTCCGAAAAAGATGGTGTGGGGGGGGGGGGGAATTGGACAAGGCCCCCAAGTAGGATTCCTCCTACTTGGGGCACCCCATGGCTGTCTCCCTCCCCCTCCCACCTATATATATGTGGGGAGGGGGCGCCTAGAACACACAACAAACATTGTTAGCCGTGTGCTGCACCCCCTCCATAGTTTACGCCTCTGGTCATATTCACGTAGTGCTTAGGCGAAGCCCTGCGCGGATCACTTCATCATCACCGTCACCACGCCGTCGTGCTAACGGAACTCTCCCTCGACACTTTGCTGGATCAAGAGTTTGAGGGATGTCATCGAGCTGAACGTGTGTAGAACTCGAAGGTGCCGTACGTTCGGTACTTGATCGGTCGGAACGAGAAGGAGTTCGACTACATCAACCACGTTGTCAAACGCTTTCGCTTTCGGTCTACGAGGGTACGTTGACACACTCTCCCCCTCTCATTGGTATGCATCTCCTAGATAGATCTTGCATGAGCGTAGTAAATTTTTTGAAATTGCATGCTATGTTTCCTAACAGAAGTTTGCAGCATGCTAGTTTTGGAGCTACCAGCGAATGTGCCACCGCCGGAACCCTAGAGAGAGCCCCGCATCGCCCCTCTCCCTCTGTTTTCGTTTGATCAAAAATAACGACCGAAGGAGAAACACGTCGTGGGAAGATTTGGGTCGTGGGTGGAGTGGCATTCTTGTTGTAATAACTGGTAGAACTTGGGCTAGACTTCAAGTTGCGTAAGTGGCCGCTCAGGAATCACCAGAATCGGCAAATTCGCAGCTTCAGCTTTGAAGACCGTGGTAGTTCATTTTCCAAAAGTGATTCTAGGAATCTAATGTGATAAGCTGTGTGTTTGTTTGAGATTTAGATTTTGTGAGGCCTAGAATCCGAGAATCAGTAGTTGTAGCTCAAACAAAGGCCACCTTAAAGTCGTTATGAGGACCGAGAAAAACGTGTTTTAAGGATCGAGACTGCGGCCGAACAGATCTCGTACAATCAACCCGTAAAAAGGAATATTCTCTGAATATACCGAACAGGCTCACAACTAGCCTACTTTTTTCTGGCCATCCTTTTCCTCGCGCCAATTTGAAATCGGCACATGCCGTAGGCCAGGGCGGCCACCGATGGACGGGCGGACAAGGAAGATGTGGGGTGGCTGTAGCGTGTGGGTGAAGGCCAGGGCGGCCGCGGCAGCCAGACTCCTCGGTTCGCCGTAGCTAGCTAGCTAGTTAGCTCCTTCGCTGGGAGAGACGCACATCGATTCAGTAGCTAGCTCCATTCGAATCGGTTCAACTAGAGCTAGCCAGTGTTGGGGAACGCAGTATTTCAAAAAAATTCCTACGCACACGCAAGATCCATCTAGGTGATGCATAGAAACAAGAGGGGAGAGTGTGTCCACGTACCCTCGTAGACCAAAAGCGGAAGTGTTAAGTAACACGGTTGATGTAGTCGAACGTCTTTGAGATCCAACCGATCAAGTACCGAACTCACGGCACCTCCGCGATCTGCACACGTTCGGCTCAGTGACGTCCCTCGTACTCTTGATCCAGTTGAGGCCGAGGGAGAGTTTCCTCAATGCGACGGCGTGATGACGGTGATGATGAAGTTACCGACGCAGAGCTTCTCCTAAGCACTACAACGATATGACCGAGGTGAAAATCTGTGGAGGGGGCACCGCACACGGCTAAGACAACTGTCAACTTGTGTGTCCTAGGGTGCCCCCTACCCCCGTATGTAAAGGAGCAAGGGGGAGGCCGGCCGGCCCTCATGGGGCGCGCTCCCAAGTAGGATTCCTACTAGGAATAGGAATCCTATTCCTAGTAGGTTTCCAATAAGGCAAGAGAGGGGGAAGGAAGGAGAGGGACAAAGGGAGAAGGAAAGGGAGGGGGCGCCGCCCCCTCCTAGTCCAAATCAGACTCCTCAAGGGGGGGGGGCACACGGCCAGTCCTAGGGCCCTCTCCTCTCTCTCACACAAGGCCCATGTTGGCCCATTAGTTCCCCCGGGGTTTCCGATAACCCCCGGCACTCCGATATTTATCCGGTGACCCCATAACTCATCCGGTGTCCGAATAACATCATCCAATATATCAATCTTTATGTCTCGACCATTTCGAGACTCCTCGTCATGTCCGTGGTCACATCTGGGACTCCGAACTACCTTCGGTACATCAAAACACATAAACTCATAATACCGATCGTCATCGAACGTTAAGCATGCAGACCCTACGGGTTCAAGAACTATGTAGACATCACCGAGACTCATCTACGGTCAATAACCAATAGAGGAACCTGGATGCTCATATTGGTTCCTACATATTCTATGAAGATCTTTATTGGTCAAACCGCATAACAACATACGTTGTTCCCTTTGTCATCGGTATGTTACTTGCCCGAGATTCGATCGTCGGTATCTCAATACCTAGTTCAATCTCGTTACTGGCAAGTCTCTTTACTTGTTCTATAATGCAACATCCTGCAACTAACTCATTAGTCACATTGCTTGCAAGGCTTATAGTGACGTGCATTACCGAGAGGGCCCAGAGATACCTCTCCGATACACGAAGTGACAAATCCTAATCTCGATCTATGCCAACTCAACGAACACAATTGGAGACACCTATAGAGCATCTTTGTAGTCACCCAGTTACGTTGTGATGTTTGATAGCACACTAAGTGTTCCTCCGGTATTCGGGAGTTGCATAATCTCATAGTCATAGGAACATGTATAAGTCATGAAGAAAGCAATAGCAATAAACTAAATGATCATAGTGCTAAGCTAACAGATGGGTCAAGTCAATCACATCATTCTCTAATGATGTGATCCCGTTCATCAAATGACAACTCATGTCTATGGTTAGGAAACTTAACCATCTTTGATTAACAAGCTAGTCAAGTAGATGCATACTAGTGACACTCTGTTTGTCTATGTATTCACACATGTACTAAGTTTCCGGTTAATACAATTCTAGCATGAACAATAAACATTTACCATGATATAAGGAAATATAAATAACAACTTTATTATTGCCTCTAGGGCATATTTCCTTCAGCTAGCTCCATTCATATCGATTCAGCTAGCTAGCTCCTTCGTCGGGAGAGCCGCGGGCGGGCGCGGTAGCCGGTACGGGCGGACGGGAGCGAGCCATGAAGGTTTCGGTGGCAGTTGGACTCTCGCCAATGGTCTTTCGCATATATAGGGCACTCTCGGGTTGGCTCCGAAATCCTTATTTTCACAGATTCGGTGGGGTTGTTTTCCACGCCCCTTAAAAATTTTACAAGTTAGAGTTATTTACGGGTTCTATTCAGGACGCCTTTTCAGCCTAAAACTGTAAACCGACGGTTATTTTACAGTTCCGCGTATTTTAAGGGGTCTGCTAAGATTGTTGGGGATATGACTATTGGGTATGAACCGCCCAGGAGGGGCCGGGTGATACCATTGGCGGTTTACCAATGACGATGGCGGATCATATGAGCCCATTGATGGTCTAAGGCCCAGAAGGGACTTAAGGCCCGGGAGGATGAACCGCCATGTGATACGTCTCCAACGTATCTATAATTTTTGATTGTTCCATGCTATTATATTATCTGTTTTGGATGTTTAATGGGCTTTAATATGCTCTTTTATATTATTTTTGGGACTAACCTATTAACCGGAGGCCCAGTGTCAGTTTCTGTTTTTTTGCCTATTTTAGTGTTTCGCAGAAAAGGAATATCAAACGGAACGAAACCTTCGCGAGGATCTTTCTTGGAACAAATGCAAACCAGGAGACTTGGAGTGGAAGTCTGGAACTCCGCAAAGCTTCCATGAGGCAGGAGGGCACGCCCAGGGGGGTAGGCGCGCCCCCACCCTCATGGGCCTCATGGAGCTCCACCGACGTACTTCTTTCGCCTATATATACTCTTATACCCTAAAAACATCCAGGGAAGCCACAAAACCACTCTTCCACCACCGCAACCTTCTGTACCCGTGAGATCCCATCTGGGGCCTTTTCCGGCGATCTGTCAGAGGGGGATTCGATCACGGAGGGCTTCTACATCAACACCTTAGCCTCTCCGATGATGTGTGAGTAGTTTACCACAGACCTTCGGGTCCATAGTTATTAGCTAGATGGCTTCTTCTCTCTCTTTGGTTCTCAATACAAAGTTCTCCTCGGTGTTCTTGGAGATCTATTTGATGTAATACTTTTTGCGGTGTGTTTGCCGAGATCCGATGAATTGTGGATTTATGATCAAGTTTATCTATGAACAATATTTGGTTCTTCTCTGAATTCTTACATGCATGATTTGATATCTTTGCAAGTCTCTTCAAATTATTGGTTTAGTTTGGCCTACTAGATTGCTCTTTCTTGCAATGGGAGAAGTGCTTAGCTTTGGGTTCAATCTTGTGGTGTCCTTTCCCAGTGACAGTAGGGGCAACAAGGTGATGTCTACTACACAACCTTCTTCTTGTAGACTTTGTTGGGCCTCCAAGTGCAGAGGTTTGTAGGACAGTAGCAAATTTCCCTCAAGTGGATGACCTAAGGTTTATCAATCTATAGGAAGCGTAGGATGAAGATGGTCTCTCTCAAGCAACCCTGCAACCAAATAACAAAGAGTCTCTTGTGTCCCCAAAACACCCAATACAATGGTAAATTGCATAGGTGTACTAGTTCGGTGAAGAGTGTTGGAAATATGCCCTAGAGGCAATAATAAATTGGTTATTATTATATTTCCTTGTTCATGATAATCGTTTATTATCCATGCTAGAATTGTATTGATAGGAAACTCAGATACATGTGTGGATACATAGACAACACCATGTCCCTAGTAAGCCTCTAGTTGACTAGCTCGTTGATCAATAGATGGTTACGGTTTGCTGACCATGGACATTGGATGTCGTTGATAACGGGACCACATCATTAGGAGAATGATGTGATGGACGAGACCCAATCCTAAGCCTAGCACAAAGATCGTGTAGTTCGTATGCTAAAGCTTTTCTAATGTCAAGTATCATTTCCTTAGACCATGAGATTGTGCAACTCCCGGATACCGTAGGAGTGCTTTGGGTGTGCCAAACGTCACAACGTAACTGGGTGGCTATAAAGGTACACTACAAGTATCTCCGAAAGTGTCTGTTGGGTTGGCACGAATCGAGACTGGGATTTGTCACTCCGTGTAAACGGAGAGGTATCTCTGGGCCCACTCGGTAGGACATCATCATAATGTGCACAATGTGATCAAGGAGTTGATCACGGGATGATGTGTTACGGAACGAGTAAAGAGACTTGCCGGTAACGAGATTGAACAAGGTATCGGGATACCGACGATCGAATCTCGGGCAAGTATCGTACCGATAGACAAAGGGAATTGCATACGGGATTGATTAAGTCCTTGACATCGTGGTTCATCCGATGAGATCATCGTGGAACATGTGGGAGCCAACATGGGTATCCAGATCCCGCTGTTGGTTATTGACCGGAGAACGTCTTGGTCATGTCTGCATGCTTCCCGAACCCGTAGGGTCTACACACTTAAGGTTCGATGACGCTAGGGTTATAAAGGAAGTTTGTATGTGGTTACCGAATGTTGTTCGGAGTCCCGGATGAGATCTCGGACGTCATGAGGAGTTCCAGAATGGTCTGGAGGTAAAGATTTATATATGTGAAGTCATCATACGATCACCGGAATAATTCGGGGGGGATGCCGGTATTGTACCGGGACCACCGAAGGGGTTCCGGGGGTCCACCTGCCCCGGAGGGCCCTATGGGCTGTATGTGGAGAGGGACCAACCCCTTAGTTGGCTGGGCGCCTCCCCCCCTAAGGCCCATGCGCCTAGGGTTTTGGGGGAACCCTAAAGGGGGGGCACCCCCTTGCCTTGGGGGCAAGGCAACCCCCCTGGTCGCCGCCCCCTCCTCAGATGGGATCTGAGGGGGCCCCCCCTCTCCCTTGCCCCTATATATATGTGGGGGGTGGGAGGGCAGCCGCACCCAAGGTTCTGGCACAGCCCTCCCCCTCTCCCAAGTCCTTCTCCTCTCCCGTGGTGCTTGGCGAAGCCCTGCAGGATTGCCACGCTCCTTCACCACCACCACGCCGTTGTGCTACTGCTGGATGGAGTCTCCCTCAACCTCTCCCTCTCTCCTTGCTGGATCAAGGCATGGGAGACGTCACCGGGCTGTACGTGTGTTGAACGCGGAGGTGCCATCCGTTCGGCACTAGGATCTCCAATGATTTGGATCACGACGAGTACGACTCCATCAACCCCGTTCACTTGAACGCTTCCGCTTAGCGATCTACAAGGGTATGTAGATGCACTCTCCTTCCCCTCGTTGCTGGTTTCTCCATAGATAGATCTTGGTGACACGTAGGAAAATTTTGAATTTCTGCTACGTTCCCCAACAGTGGCATCACGAGCCAGGTCTATTGCGTAGATTCTATGCACGAGTAGAACACAAAGCAGTTGTGGGCGTTGATTTTGTCAATTTACTTGCCGTTACTAGTCTTATCTTGATTCGGCGGCATCGTGGGATGAAGCGGCTCGGACCGACCTTACACGTACTCTTACGTGAGACTGGTTCCACCGACTGACATGCACTAGTTGCATAAGGTGGCTAGCGGGTGTCTGTCTCTCCCACTTTAGTCGGATCGGATTCGATGAAAAGGGTCCTTATGAAGGGTAAATAGCAATTGACATATCACGTTGTGGTTTTTGCGTAGGTAAGAAACGTTCTTGCTAGAAACCCATAGCAGCCACGTAAAACATGCAAACAACAACTAGAGGACGTCTAACTTGTTTTTGCAGGGTATGCTATGTGATGTGATATGGCCAAAAGGATGTGATGAATGATATATGTGATGTATGAGATTGATCATGTTCTTGTAATAGGAATCACGACTTGCATGTCGATGAGTATGACAACCGGCAGGAGCCATATGAGTTGTCTTAATTTATTTATGACCTGCGTGTCAACATAAACATCATGTAATTACTTTACTTTATTGCTAACGGTTAGCTGTAGTAGTAGAAGTAATAGTTGGCGAGACAACTTCATGAAGACACAATGATGGAGATCATGGTGTCATGCCGGTGACAATGATGATCATGGAGCCCCGAAGATGGAGATTAAAAGGAGCAATATGATATTGGCCATATCATGTCACTATTTTATTGCATGTGATGTTTATCATGTTTATACATCTTATTTGCTTAGAACGACGGTAGTAAATAAGATGATCCCTCATTAAAATTTCAAGAAAGTGTTCCCCCTAACTGTGCACCGTTGCGACAGTTCGTTGTTTCGAAGCACCACGTGATGATCGGGTGTGATAGATTCTTACGTTCGAATACAACGGGTGTTGACGAGCCTAGCATGTACAGACATGGCCTCGGAACACATGCAAACACTTAGGTTGACTTGACGAGCCTAGCATGTACAGACATGGCCTCGGAACACAGAAGACCGAAAGGTCGAGCATGAGTCGTATGGCAGATACGATCAACATGAAGATGTTCACCGATGTTGACTAGTCCGTCTCACGTGATGATCGGACATGGCCTAGTTGACTCGGATCATGTAATCACTTAGATGACTAGACGGACGTCTATCTGAGTGGGAGTTCATAAGATGAACTTAATTATCCTGAACATAGTCAAAAGGTCTTCGCAAATTATGTCGTAGCTCGCGCTTCAGTTCTACTGTTTAGATATGTTCCTAGAGAAAATTTAGTTGAAAGTTGATAGTAGCAATTATGCGGACTAGGTCCGTAAACTGAGGATTGTCCTCATTGCTTCATAGAAGGCTTATGTCCTTAATGCACCGCTCAGTGAGCTGAACCTCGAACGTCATCTGTGGATGTTGCGAACATCTGACATACACATTTTGATAACTACGTGATAGTTCAGTTAAACGGTTCAGAGTTGAGGCACCGAAGACATTTTGAAACGTCGCGAAACATATGAGATGTTTCGAGGGCTAAAATTGGGATTTCAGGCTCGTGCCCACGTCAAGAGGTATAAGACCTCCGACGATTTTCTTAGCCTGCAAACTAAGGGAGAAAAGCTCAATTGTTGAGCTTGTGCTCAGATTGTCTGAGTACAACAATCATTTGAATCGAGTGGGAGTTGATCTTCCAGATGAGATAGTGATGTTTCTCCGAAGTCATTACCACCAAGCTGCTAGAGTTTCGTGATGAACTATAATATATCAAGGACATATATGATGATCCTTGAGATATTCGCGATGTTTGACACCACAAAAGTAGAAATCAAGAAGGAGCATCAATTGTTGATGGTTGGTGAAACCACTAGTTTCAAGAAGGGCAAGGGCAAGAAGGGATACTTCATGAAACGGCAAATCAGCTGCTGTCATAGTGAAGAAACCCAAGGTTGAACCCAAACCCGAGACTAAGTGCTTCTGTAATAAGAGGAACAGCCACTGGAGCAGAATTACCCTAGATACTTGGTAGATGAGAAGGCTGGCAAGGTCGATAGAAGTATATTGGATATACATTGTGTTAATGTGTACTTTACTAGTACTCCTAGTAGCACCATGGTATTAGATACCGGTTCGGTTGCTAAGTGTTAGTAAACTCGAAATAAAAGGCTGCGGAGTAAACGGAGACTAGTAAAGGTGAGCTGGCAATATGTGTTGGAAGTTTTTCCAAGCTTGATGTGATCAAGCATCGCACGCTCCCTCTTCCATCGAGGTTGGTGTTTGCGTTGAGCATAGACATGATTGGATTATGTCTATCGCGATATGGTTATTCATTTAAGGAGAATAATGGTTACTCTGTTTATTTGAATAATACCTTCAATGGTCTTGCACCTAAAATGAATGGTTTATTGAATCTCGATCGTAGTGATACACATGTTCATGCCAAAAGATATAAGATAGTAATGATAGTACCACCTACTTGTGGCACTGCCACTTAAGTCATATCGGTATAAAACGCATGAAGAAGCTCCATGTTGATGGATCTTTGGGCTCACTCATTTTTGAAAAGTTTGAGACATGCGAACCATGTCTATTGGTGTATATGCATGAAGAAACTCCATGCAAATGGACCATTTGGACTCACTTGATTTTGAATCACTTGATACATGCAAATCATACCACATGGGCAAGATGACTGAAAGCCTCGTTTTCAGTAAATGGAACTAGAAAGCAACTTGTTGGAAGTAATACATTTTTGATGTGTGCAGTCCAATGAGTGCTGAGGCATGTAGTGGATATCGTTATGTTCATACTTCACAGATGATTTGAGTAGATGTTGAGTATATTTACTTGATGAATCACGAGTCTGAATTATTGAAAGGTTCAAGTAATTTCAGGGTGAAGTTGAAAGATCATCGTGACAAGAGGATAAAATATCTATATATGATCATAGAGATGAATATCTGAATTACGAGTTTGGCACAGAATTAAGACATTGTGGAAATTGTTTCACAACTAATACAGCCTGGAACACCATAGTGTGATGGTGTGTCCGGACATCATAACTGCACCCTATTGGATATGATACATACCATGATGTCTCTTATCGAATTACCATGATAGTTTATGGGTTAGGCATTAGAGACAACCACATTCACTTTAAATAGGGCACCACGTAATTCCGATGAGATGACACCGTATGAACTATGGTTTAGAGAAACCTAAGCTGTCATTTCTTAAAAGTTTGGGGCTACGACGCTTATGTGGAAAAGTTTCAGGCTGATAAGCTCGAACCCAAAGCGGATAAATGCATCTTCATAGGACACCCAAAAACAGTTGGGTATACCTCCTGTCTCAGATTCGAAAGCAATAAGGGATTGTTTCTAGAATCGGGTCCTTTCTCGAGGAAAAGTTTCTCTCGAAAGAATTGAGTGGGAGGATGGTGGAGACTTGATGAGGTTATTGAACCGTCTCTTCAACTAGTGTGTGGCAGGGCACAGGAAGTTGTTCCTGTGGCACCTACACCAATTGAAGTGGAAGCTTATGATAGTAATCATGAAACTTCAGATCAAGTCACTACCAAACCTCGTAGGATGACAAGGATGCGTACTACTTCAGAGTGGTACGTAATCCTGTCTTGGAAGTCATGTTGCTAGACAACAATGAACCTACGAGCTATGAAGAAGCGATGGTGGGCCTGGATTCCAAAATGGCTCGAGGCCATATAATCCGAGAGAGGATCCATATATGAAAACAAAGTGTAGACTTTGACGGAATGGCTCGATGGTCATAAGGCTGTTGAGTACAGATGGATTTATAAGGAAGACGGAGAATGATGGTAAGTACCACCATTAAGAAAGCTTGACTTGTCGTTAATATGTTTTCCGACAAGTTCAGGGAGTTGACTACGATGAGACTTTCTCACTCGTAGCGATGTTAAGAGTCTGTTGGAATTATATTAGCGATTACTGCATTATTTATGAAATCTTGCAGATAGGATGTCAAAACATTGTTTCCTCAACAATTTTCTTGAGGAAAGGTTGTATGTGATACAACCGGAAGGTTTTGTCAATCCTGAAAGATGCTAATAAGTATGCAAAGCTCCAGCAATCCTTCTAAGGACTGGAGTAAGCATCTCGGAGTTGGAATGTATGCTTTGATGAGATGATCAAAGTTTTTGGGTGTATACAAAGTTTATGAGAAACTTGTATTTCCAAAGAAGTGAGTGGGAGCACTATAGAATTTCTGATGAGTATATGTTGTTGACATATTGTTGATCAAAAATGACGTAGAATTTCTGGAAAGCATATAGGGTTATTTGGAAAGTGTTTTTCAGTGGAAAGCCTGGATTAAGCTACTTGAACATTGAGCATCAAGATCTACAAGGATAGATCAAAACGCTTAATGGTACTTTCAAATGAGCACATACCTTGACATGATCTTAAAGGTGTTCAAGATGGATCAGTCAAAGAAGGAGTTCTTGCCTGAGTTGTAAGGTATGAAGTTAAGACTTAAAGCTCGACCACGGCAAAAGAAAGAGGAAGGACGAAGGTCGTCCCCTATGCTTAAGACATAGGCTCTACAGTATGCTATGCTGTGTACTGCACCTGAAGTGTGCCTTGCCATGAGTCAGTCAAGGGGTACAAGAGTGATCCAAGAGTGGATCACAAGACAGCGGTCAAAGTTATCCTTAGTAACTAGTGGACTAAGAAATTTTCTCGATTATGGAGGTGGTAAAAGAGTTCGTCGTAAAGGGTTACGCCGATGCAAACTTTGACACTAATCCAGATTATTCTGAGTAGTAAACTGGATTCATATAGTAGAACAGTTATTTGGAATAGTTCCGAATAGAACGTGGTAACTGCATCTAGAAGATGACATAGAAATTTGCGAAGTACATACGGATCTGAATGTTTCAGACCCGTTGACTGAAACCTCTCTCACAAGCATAACATAATCAAACCCTAAACTCTTTGGGTGTTAGTCACATGGGGATGTGACCTTGAGTGTTAATCACATATCGATGTGAATTGGATTATTGACTCTAGTGCAAGTGGGAGACTGTTGGAAATATGCCCTAGAGGCAATAATAAATTGGTTATTATTATATTTCCTTGTTCATGATAATCGTTTATTATCCATGCTAGAATTGTATTGATAGGAAACTCAGATACATGTGTGGATACATAGACAACACCATGTCCCTAGTAAGCCTCTAGTTGACTAGCTCGTTGATCAATAGATGGTTACGGTTTCCTGACCATGGACATTGGATGTCGTTGATAACGGGATCACATCATTAGGAGAATGATGTGATGGATGAGACCCAATCCTAAGCAAAGCACAAAGATCGTGTAGTTCGTATGCTAAAGCTTTTCTAATGTCAAGTATCATTTCCTTAGACCATGAGATTGTGCAACTCCCGGATACCGTAGGAGTGCTTTGGGTGTGCCAAACGTCACAACGTAACTGGGTGGCTATAAAGGTACACTACATGTATCTCCAAAAGTGTCTGTTGGGTTGGCACGAATCGAGACTGGCATTTGTCACTTCGTGTAAACGGAGAGGTATCTCTGGGCCCACTCGGTAGGACATCATCATAATGTGCACAATGTGATCAAGGAGTTGATCATGGGATGATGTGTTACGGAACAAGTAAAGAGACTTGCCGGTAACGAGATTGAACAAGGTATCGGGATACCGACGATCGAATCTCGGGCAAGTATCGTACCGATAGACAAAGGGAATTGCATACGGGATTGATTAAGTCCTTGACATCGTGGTTCATCCGATGAGATCATCGTGGAACATGTGGGAGCCAACATGGGTATCCATATCCCGCTGTTGGTTATTGACCGGAGAACGTCTCGGTCATGTCTGCATGCTTCCCGAACCCGTAGGGTCTACACACTTAAGGTTCGATGACGCTAGGGTTATAAAGGAAGTTTGTATGTGGTTACCGAATGTTGTTCGGAGTCCCGGATGAGATCCCGGACATCACGAGGAGTTCCGGAATGGTCCGGAGGTAAAGATTTGTATATGGGAAGTCATCATACAGTCACCAGAATAATTCGGGGGGATGTCGGTATTGTACCGGGACCACCGAAGGGGTTCCGGGGGTCCACCAGGAGGGTCCACCTCCCCGGAGGGCCCTATGGGCTGTATGTGGAGAGGGACCAGCCCCTTAGTGGGCTGGGCGCCTCCCCCCCTAAGGCCCATGCGCCTAGGGTTTTGGGGGAACCCTAAAGGGGAGGCGCCCCCTTGCCATGGGGGGCAAGGCAACCCCCCTGGCCGCCGCCCCCACCTAAAATGGGATCTGAGGGGGCCGGCCCCCCTCTCCCTTGCCCCTATATATATGTGGGGGGTGGGAGGGCAGCCGCACCCAAGGTTCTGGCGCAGCCCTCCCCCTCTCCCAAGTCCTTCTCCTCTCCCGTGGTGCTTGGCGAAGCCCTGCAGGATTGCCACGCTCCTTCACCACCACCACGCCGTTGTGCTGCTGCTGGATGGAGTCTTCCTCAACCTCTCCCTCTCTCCTTGCTGGATCAAGGCATGGGAGACGTCACCGGGCTGTACGTGTGTTGAACGCGGAGGTGCCGTCCGTTCGGCACTAGGATCTCCGGTGATTTGGATCACGACGAGTACGACTCCATCAACCCCGTTCACTTGAACGCTTCCGCTTAGCGATCTACAAGGGTATGTAGATGCACTCTCCTTCCCCTCATTGCTGGTTTCTCCATAGATAGATCTTGGTGACACGTAGGAAAATTTTGAATTTCTGCTATGTTCCCCAACAAAGAGATGGTGATACAAGTGGTATATGGATGGTAGATAAAGGTTTTTGTAATCTGAAAAATATAAAAATAGCAAGGTAACTAATGATAAAAGTGAGCACAAACGATATTGCAATGCTAGGAAACAAGGCCTAGGGTTCATACTTTCACTAGTGCAAGTTCTCACAACAATAATAACATAATTGGATCATTTAACTATCCCTCAACATGCAACAAAGAGTCACTCCAAAGTCACTAATAGCGGAGAACAAACAAAGAGATTATGGCAGGGTACGAAACCACCTCAAAGTTATCCTTTCTGATCGATCTATTCAAGAGTCTGTAGTAAAATAACATGAAGCTATTCTTTCTGTTCAATCTATCATAGAGTTCATACTAGAATAACACCTTAAGACACAAATCAACCAAAACCCTAATGTCACCTAGATACTCCAATGTCACCTCAAGTATCCGTGGGTATGATTATACGATATGCATCACACAATCTCAGATTCATCTATTCAGCCAACACAAAGTACTTCAAAGAGTGCCCCAAAGTTTCTACCAGAGAGTTAAGATGAAATCGTGTGCCAACCCCTATGCATAGGTTCATGGGCGGAACCCGGAAGTTGATCACCAAAATATACATCAAGTGGATCACGTGATATCCCATTGTCACCACAGATAGGCACGGCAAGACATACATCAAGTGTTCTCAAATCCTTAAAGACTCAATCCGATAACATAACCTCAAAGGGAAACTCAATCCATTACAAGAGATTAGAGGGGGAGAAACATCATAAGATCCAACTATAATAGCAAAGCTCGCGATACATCAAGATCGTACCACCTCAAGAACACGAGAGAGAGAGAGAGAGATCAAACACATAGCTACTGGTACATAACCTCAGCCCCGAGGGATAACTACTCCCTCCTCGTCATGGAGAGCACAGGAATGATGAAGATGGCCACCGGAGAGGGATTCCCCCCTCCGGCAGGGTGCCGGAACGGGTCTAGATTGGTTTTCGGTGGCTACGGAGGCTTCTGGCGGCGGAACTCCCGATCTATTGTGCTCCCCGAAGTTTTTAGGGTATGTGGGTATATATAGGAGGAAGAAGTACGTTGGTGGATCTCCAGGCTGTCCACGAGGCAGGGGGCACACCTAGGGGGGTGGGCACGCCCCCACCCTCGTGGGCAGCCCGGGACTCTCCTGGTCCATCTCTGATACTCCGTGGGCTTCTTCTGGTCCAAAAATAAGTTCCGTGAAGTTTCAGGTCAATTGGACTCCGTTTGATTTTCCTTTTCTGCGATACTCTAAAACAAGGAAAAAACAAAAACAGAAACTGGCACTGGGCTTTGGGTTAATAGTTTAGTCCCAAAAATAATATAAAAGTGTTTAATAAAGCCCATTAATCATCCAAAACAGAATATAATATAGCAAGAAGCAATAAAAAATTATAGATACGTTGGAGATGTATCAAGCATCCCCAAGCTTAATTCCTGCTCGTCCTTGAGTAGGTAAATGATAAAAACAGATTACTACCTAACATAATCATCAATGTAATCTTCTTTATTGTGGCATGAATGTTCAGATCCATCAGATTCAAGACAAAAGTTTAATATTGACATAAAAATAATAATACTTCAAGCATACTAACTAAGCAATCATGTCTTCTCAAAATAACATGGCCAATGAAAGTTCATCCCTACAAAATCATATATTTTGGTCCTGCTCCATTTTCGTCACACAAGAATGCTCTCATCATGCACAACCCCGATGACAAGCCAAGCAATTGTTTCATACTTTAGTAATCTCAAACTTTTTTAACTTTCACTCAATACATGAGCGTGAGCCATGGATATAGAACTATGGGTGGAATAGAATATAATGATGGGGGTTATGTGGAGAAGACAAAAAAGGAGAAAGTCTCACATCAACGTGGCTAATCAATGGGCTATGGATATGCCCATCGATTGATGTTAATGCAAGGAATAGGGATTGCCATGCAACGGATGCACTAGGGCTATAAATGCATGAAAGCTCAACAAAAGAAACTAAGTGGGTGTGCATCCAACTTGCTTGCTCACAAAGACCTAGGGCATTTGAGGAAGCCCATTGTTGGAATATACAAGCCAAGTTCTATAATGAAAAATTCCCACTAGTATATGAAAGTGACAAAACAAGAGACTCTCTATCACGAAAATCATGGTGCTACTTTGAAGCACAAGTGTGGAAAAAAAGGATAGTAGCATTGTCCCTTTTTATTTTCTTTTTTTGGGCCTTCCCTTTTTTTTTGGCCTTTATCCTTTTTTGGGACAATACTCTATGAACGATGATGATCACACTTCTATTTATTTACAACTCAGTGATTACAACTCGATAGTAGAACAAAGTATGACTCTATATGAATGCCTCCGGCGGTATACCGGGATAGCAATGAATCAAGAGTGACATGTATGAAAAATTATGAACGGTGGCTTTGCCGCAAATACGATGTCAACTTCATGATTATGCAAAGCAATATGACAATGATGAACGTGTCATGATAAACATAACGGTGGAAAGTTGCATGGCAATATATCTCGGAATGGTTATGGAATTGCCATAATAGGTAGATATGGTGGCTGTTTTGACGAAGATATAAGCAGGTTTATGTGTGAAAGAGCGTATCATATCACGGGGTTTGGATGCACCAGCGAAGTTTGCAACAACTCTTAATGTGAGAAAGGGCAATGCACGGTACCGAAGAGGCTAGCAATGATGGAAGGGTAAGAGTGCGTATAATCCATGGACTCAACATTAGTCATAAAGAACTCATATACTTATTGCAAAAATATACAAGTCATCAAAAACCAAGCACTACATGCATGCTCCTAGGGGGATAGATTGGTAGGAAAAGACCATCGCTCGTCCCCGACCGCCACTCAGAAGGAAGACAATCAAAGAACACCTCATGTTTCAAATTTGTTACATAACGTTTACCATACATGCATGCTACGGGACTTGCAAACTTCAACACAAGTATTTCTCAATTTCACAACTACTCAACTAGCACAACTTTAATATCACTACCTCTGACGGTGTCCTGGACTAGGGGGTACTCAACACATCATCTCCCGATCTGATAGATTGGGCCGAGGACCCCCGTGGCCGTATACTCATGGGCCAGTTCAAACGGCTGCCGCATACAAGGAAGATTCCACAAGACTTGGCGATCAAGACAAGACTTCTCCCCACCGGCGTATTCGGCTAGGACTCTTGTTATCCTAGGCCTCCGGTGCATTATATAAACCGAGGCCAGGCTAGTCGATAAACATCATCATACAACAATCATACCATAGGCTAGCTTCTAGGGTTTAGCCTCCTTGATCTCGTGGTAGATCTACTCTTGTACTACCCATATCATCAATATTAATCGAGCAGGATGTAGGGTTTTACCTCCATCAAGAGGGCCCGAACCTGGGTAAAACATTGTGTCCCTTGTCTCCTGTTACCATCCGCCTAGACGCACAGTTCGGGACCCCCTACCCGAGATTCGCCGGTTTTGACACCGACATTGGTGCTTTCATTGAGAGTTCCGCTGTGTGATCGACAAAAGGACCGATGGCTCGTTTGCAGATCAACTGCGACTTCGGCATCTTCGTCACCAGCTCGACTGGTCACCTTGGTTTGACCAAGAATTGCGCCCCGTGTTCGGATCACTATGTTCGGACGAGGGCCTTCATCAAACATCAACTCCGATCTCTATCAAGATCACGGAGGAATCATCCATGGAGCTCGGGGGCTCAGCGTCAACATTGCCCTCAAGCGACCGTGCTGTTTTTCTGGACAGCAAACTCGTATCTGCCGCCACCACCTCCTTAAGTATCGCTTTGATGATCGCTTTGGTGGAATTGTGCGGAATTGAGTCTATAACAACCCTAGAAAATTTCGTCGAGTTCCGATGGAGGAATCTCTGGCAATCCACGATATACCGGAGCCCTGTCAAATCTGGACGGGAATTTGGATGAGTTTAGGGCGTGGTGCCTAGCTTCTATCTCGGATGTCCTTTGGAAGATGCAACCATTGATCGGCTGCGGAATTCCTATATCTACCACCTCTCAAAATTTCAGCTCGACCCGACCGTCCAAACTCCGGGAACCTTCCGATTAGTGCATCACTTTTCGGATCTGTTTTCTGCGCGAAAACGAATCCGATCCGAGTTCATCTTTTTTATGAACGGGATTTCGGACACCCCTTTTGAAGGAAGTTTTGTATGGGGTATTGTGTTTTGTTCCCGAACACATCCCACTAACTTTAAGATCTTTTTGAACATGATCTTCAACATCATGCTGGTGTCAAATCAGTCCGGCAATATTACTCCACGGCTGCCGACCTGCGCTAGACACGGCGTCACTTTGTTGAGCCGAGCTCAACTTCTTCGGATCATCATCTCGGCAAGCCGAACAAGAGTCCGGCATCGCGAAGGATAAATCATCACCAACATCGCCGCCCCACGGATTACACGGAGCGGGCATACCGGCATCGCCGCACGGTCGCTTCATCAAGCCGACATCGACCATGTCACGACCTGCATTGACAGGGCCGCACTATTGCTTCTTCAAGCTGGTGTCCATCACGCCGACCTACTTCGACTCATCGGCTGACATCGAGGCTTCGACATCTCAGCTGGACCGGGGGCTTCGCCATCTCTTCATCAACCTACTCCGGACACTTCGGCGTCACTAGCCGACCAGCTCCGTCACGTTAGCTGGGCCGAGGGCTTTGCCTCGGCGAGCCAACCTTCGCCAGCATTGCCATGTCGTCGTTTTTTCGCCCATCAGGCAATGGGTGTGCGGATCGAGTCCCAATTTTGGGAATCACCTTCCTTCGGATGGCTACAACAAATAAACCAGTTTTCATACATAGTCCGGCGAACGCCACATCCGGAGCTCGGACCGACCTGTGAATTCAGGCTTTGCCACGCCTTTACTACATTACGCCGACGCCCTGCATCGACACTGACTTTGGCGCCAGGCCATATTTCTTCTATTCCTCACTTTGCATAAATTATTTATGATGCAACATTTTTTTAATTATCATTATTACTATTATCTCCGGTTTGCACTATTTTTTGTGCAGAGGAAAATGATCCGGGGACTGCGGCGTCACTCTGCCGGTCTGCATTGACCGTGCTATGTCACCACTTCGGCGTGTCGAGCTCTCCGCTCCGCCACCTCGGGACCAGCTTGGGGGATGGAACCTTGCCCCGCATCAAGCTCGGACCGCGTCATCAATACCGAACACATTAACCAGCTAAGTCGCTTTCATGCTCAAAGCTTTAATTTCTAACTTGTGTCCGGTTCGACCAAGCATTATACTTTTTTGGAAAAAAGTTGCTTGTCAAAAACTTTCTTGTCCAAACTTTGTTTGTGACGCATACATTCAAATACCCAATTCATTCGGGGGCTTCCTTCATGAAGCTTTTCCACTTGCATATGATTATACTTGTACGGCTTCGTTCCTTGTTCGTGTATTATGCCACAATATGCACCACATTGACTTAAGCGATTTGCAAGCTGGGTTGCCTCGCTCCTGTGTTTACCCCTACGTTCCCGATTGTTCGGCTAGGGAGTAAAGGGAGCACCTCTGCGGTTTTCACGATCGGGTCACCCGAGCCAGACCTCAGACTGGGTGAAGCCGAAAGCTAGCGCTCTTATAGTTATTCAATGATGGTCGACACACAACGGAACTCATGAGTACAAAAAATCTATTGCACAAGTCTCATAATAACAATGAGCACCGAAGAAAGGTATCGGTGGGGGTACTATTTTCTTCGAAGATGCTTCTTACTCTTCGCAGTAATATAGCATAAGTTCCCTGAGCGCGCTTTGTCTGTTACAGCCTTATGGCTTGATTGCCTGGTTATTGGAAACACCGTCGATATTCTCGATCAATGGAGTACATAACACTTTTCGGTCCTTGACCAAAGAGGGAGAAGCCGACGGTCGGTTAAGACGTGTTTAAAGTTCGGTTGAACATAGATATGATATAAGTACTTCGGTACATGCAATCATTCTTCTCCCAAGTCACTTGGGGGCTCTTAAGTTTATTTGAGCTGTTTTATAATAAGTGTTCTTGTTCTTAGTCGTTGCAAAGTTTTATTATTATTATTTATCACTCCTTTTTTTGACACGAGTGTGCGGTCACTAGCCGGGGAGCCTAATTTCTCTCTCAAAGCCGCTAGAGTTTAGTTTGCTAAGCTGACTTGATGAGAAGTACTCCGCCCTTGGGATAGGAGGTTGAAGCCGTAGGCTGACCCGCTCGAAGTCTTGAGATAGGATGTATCATGTTAAAGCACGACAGAAGCACTTCTTTTTTCTAAGACGAACTTTCGGATTGGCACCGAACACTTGATATTGTTCGGACGTCATGTTTTTACTGACGTTTCTTGGTTTTCCAAGCTTTTTGGCACTTTTAAACTATTTGTGCTTTTCCAGCATTAGTCTCGCAATGCAACGCCGGACACCTTTAGGGATTCAGCAAAAACATTCTCGGATATTGCTATATATGCATCGGTTTCGAATTGTGTCTTCGGTCAATAGTTTGGTTGCCCGGCTCCTGTGCTTTCCTCCTACGTTCCGCTGTGTTTGGCTAGGTGTGCAAAGGGAGAACCACTGTGATTGTGCTTCCAGCTCGCATGGTCAAGCACCTCAGTGGAGAAAGCCGAAAACTGACTGTCACAATAAGCGTAAACTGGTCAGTGATCCGATGACTATGACGGGCCGTTCATAACATTGGCCGAAGTGTTCACGGCTTGACCTCGACTGTCGCCGAACACTACCGGGGGCTATTAACTGGCCTCCCAAACTAAATCCTCGATATTTTGCTCTTACATTAGAGCTGAGGATTAATGATCATGCTTAGCATGACAACCCAAAGAAAGGAACCGATAACGGGACTATTTTCTTTGGAAGACATTTCTTCTGTTAAACAGTAATATAACATATCTCTCTGTGTACCTTTGTTTATAAAACCGTATGGCCAGATTGCCTTGTTTGTTGTAAATATTTGCCCTCGTAAAGGCTTTATAAAGTAGGACAAACACTCCTCAGCTACTGGCCGAGGAGGTGGAAGCTGATGGTCGGTCAACAAAGTTTTGTACAATGCGGATCTGAGCATTAATGACATAAAGTACTTGGATACATAGAGTCATTACACATAATTTGTGATTTTACTATGGATATTGATCCTTAATTCGGCCACCCGTGCCCGCATTAAGGCTCGGGGGCTACTGGGCTTCGGGCTTATTATTTACAAATATTAAAGGGGCACATCGATCCCCTGATCTAGTGTTGCCACCCGACCAGTGTCTTGGGGGCTACTGCATTGCTTGTCCAATGCAAAAAAAATTATGTGCAATATAGTTTCCGAGGAGATTTTGATCCTCAGGTTGGTCGGCCGCACCCAACCTGAGTCTCGAGGACTGAGCACGCCGCTTTTAGTGTCCCGAAGTATTCTGCCGAGCTAGGACTTGATCCTCAGGCCGATTTTGCAAATCGACCTGAGTCTCAGCGGCTACTGGGATCAGCGGTCTTATGTCATCCTTCATGTGCATCTCGGGTTTTAGACCGATACACACCTTGAGGGCTACTGGCTATATATCTCGGCAGAGAATAAATTGCACCAATAAAAAATATTGACAAAAAATCGGCCCATAGTCGGGGTGGTGCGCCACCTCGGAAGCAATCCGGCATAAAGCTCGGGCGCTAGTGGCTGGCTCCATAGAGGGCATTTCCGGCATTAAGCTCGGCTAAACTCCTTCAAACTTTTTTGAACCAAGGTGATATGACACCTCGGATATAGTCCGGCGTTGGAGCTCGGATACAGTCCGGCGTTGGAGCTCGGATACATAGTCCGGCGTTGGAGCTCGGATACATTTCGACGTTAGAGCTGGGAAGCGGTCCGGCGTTGGTGCTCGGCCGCAAAAGATACCTCGAATGCAGTCCCGCGTTGGAGCTTGGACGCAAGAGGACGCTGCCGCCCGGGAACAACTTCAAACCCGAGGTGTGGCATAAAAATAGCAAGGCATTGATAAAGGCCGGAAACTTAAAGGGGCTCCTCGGATACCCGACGTGTAAACTCGTCGAATGCATTTCGGCAATCCTCAAGATCGAAGATACAGAAGATTCGTTGAACCAGTTTTCAAGACCGACGACCGAAGATGAAGAACAGTTCGGAAGAATCGAGGAGCGTCCCTAACTTGAAGACCGGTTCAGGGGGCTACTGACGGTGTCCTGGACTAGGGGGTACTCAACACGTCATCTCCCGATCTGATAGATTGGGCCGAGGACCCCCGTGGCCGTATACTCATGGGTCAGTTCGGACGGCTGCCGCATACAAGGAAGATTCCACAAGACTTGGCGATCAAGACAAGACTTCTCCCCACCGGCGTATTCGGCTAGGACTCTTGTTATCCTAGGCCTCCGGTGCATTATATAAACCGAGGCCAGGCTAGTCGATAAACATCATCATACAACAATCATACCATAGGCTAGCTTCTAGGGTTTAGCCTCCTTGATCTCGTGGTAGATCTACTCTTGTACTACCCATATCATCAATATTAATCGAGCAGGATGTAGGGTTTTACCTCCATCAAGAGGGCCCGAACCTGGGTAAAACATTATGTCCCTTGTCTCCTGTTACCATCCGCCTAGACGCACAGTTCGGGACCCCCTACCCGAGATCCGCCGGTTTTGACACCGACAACCTCCATATCTCAAAACAATCATCAATCATCAAACTTCTCTTAGTATTCAGCACACTCATAAGAAAGTTTTTTTACTAGTCTCGAATACTTAGCATATTAAGATTAATTTCCCAATTTAAGAAAATTACCATGCTGTTTAAGACTCTCAAAATAATATAAGTGAAGCATGAGAATTCATATATTTCTATAAAATAAAACCACCACCGTGCTCTAAAAAGATATAAGTGAAGCACTAGAGCAACAACAAACTACTCCGAAAGATATAAGTGAAGATCAATGAGTAGTCGAATAATTATGCAACTATGAAGACTCTCTAACATTTAAGAATTTCAAATCTTGGTATTTTATTCAAACAGCAAGCAAAACAAAATAAAATAAAATGACGGTCCAAGCAAAACACATATCATGTGGCGAATAAAAATATAGCTCCAAGTAAAGTTACCGATGAACGAAGACGAAAGAGGGGATGCCATCCGGGGCATCCCCAAGCTTAGGCTCTTGGTTGTCCTCGAATATTTGGGGTGCCTTGGGCATCCCCAAGCTTAGGCTCTTGCCACTCCTTAGTCCATAGTCCATCGAATCTTTACCCAAAACTTGAAAACTTCACAACACAAAACTTAATAGAAAACTTGTAAGCTCCGTTAGTATAAGAAAATAAATCATCACTTAGGTACTATTGTGAACTCATTCTAAATTCATATTGGTGTAATATATACTGTATTCCAACTTCTCTATGGTTCATACCCTCTGATACTACTCATAGATTCATCAAAATAAGCAAACAACACATAGAAAACAGAATCTATCAAAAACAGAATAGTCTGTAGTAATCTATGGCTAACGCAAACTTCTGGAACCCCAAAAATTCTAAAATAAATTTCTGGACGTGAGTAATTTATCTATTAATCATCTTCAAAAATAATTAACTAAATAGCACTTTCCAAATAAAAATGGCAGCAATTCTCGTGAGTGCTAAAGTTTGTGTTGTTTACAGCAAGATCAAAAAGACTTTCTCCAAGTCTTCCCAACGGTTCTACTTGGCACAAGCACTAATTAAACACAAAAAACACAAACAAAACAGAGGCTAGATAATTTATTTTTTACTAAACAGGAACAAAAAGCAAATAACAAAAATATAATTGGGTTGCCTCCCAACAAGCGCAATCGTTTAACGCCCCTAGCTAGGCATGATGATTTCAACGATGCTCACATAAACGATAAGAATTGTAACATAAACAGAGCATCATGAAGAATATGACTAGAACATTTAAGTCTAACCCACTTCATATGCATAGGGATTTTGTGAGCAAACAACTTGTGGGAACAAGAATCAACTTGCATAGGAAGGTAAAATAAGGATAACTTCAAGATTTTCAACACATAGAGAGGAAACTTGATATTATTGCAATTCCTACAAGCATATGTTCCTCCCTCATAATAATTTTCAGTAGCATCATGAATGAATTCAACAATATAACTATCACATAAAGCATTTTTTTCATGATCTACAAGCATAGAAAATTTACTACTCTCTACATAAGCAAAATTCTTCTCAATCGGAATAGTGGGAGTATCATAAGAGACTCGAATACTATAAACTATTTCCACATTAAAATAGTAATGTTCAGAAAAAGGGTAATCATAATCATGACAAGTTATATATATATAATCATCACTACTTTTTATAGCATATGTATCATCACAATAATTATCATAAGTAGCAACTTTGTTCTCATCATAATCGATTGAAGCCTCTTCCAAGATAGTGGAATCATCACTAAATAAAGTCATGACCTCTCCAAATCCACTTTCATAATTATCATAATAAGATTCAACATCCTCCAAAATAGTGGGATCATTACTTCCTAAAGTTGACACTCTTCCAAACCCACCTTCATCAATATAATCATCATAAATAGGAGGCATGCTATCATCATTATAAATTTGCATATCAAAACTCGGGAGACTAAAAATATCATCTTCATTAAACGTAGCATCCCCAAGCTTGGGACAAACATTAATTGCAGCAAATATATTCTCAAAAACATCATCTTCATCAAATATAGCATCCCCAAGCTTGGGCCTTTTCATATCATAAGCATAATCACTCTCATCATTAATAGTATGGATAGTACCAATAGTATAGCAATTATCATCATCACAATGAGTAATAGGAGCAACATTATTTGGGAGAGATACCTTTCTACCTTTTCTTCTCCATCTTTTCTTTTTCTTCTTCACATAATGTGTGGGTTCAACCCTCTTTTTGGAGCTCCTTATTAATGAGATTGGTTGAATAGAAGGCTCCTCCTCGTTACTTGATTCATCATAAGAAATAATAGGAGGATATTGGGAAGTCTCTTCCCTTTCATTAGTATTCTCTTCATCTTCTATTTCTTTTCTTTTCTTTATGTAATTGGCAATATAAGGATTTTCAATACAATTCACTGCACAATACATATAAATTTCCTCTAGATCAAAATCAAGAAGTTTATCACGGGAAAATACTGGAAGATAGTTAGTTATACGTTTCATTTCTTCATAAACTATAAGCAAACTAAGTTCATTATGATGTGTAAGGGAAATCGAGTCATCTCAATTTTTGGAAACGATTAGATCATGAAACAATTTGCATCGGATGGTTAAATGACCACGTTCATTGCAAAGTTCACAAGTACGGCTAAGAAAATTTAAATTTTCAGCACAAACATCTAGCCTTTCTTGCAAACATTTAGTTTCTAAGTACTTATGACTCTTAAATAATCTATCTTCCCTAATTGGCGTGTACTTGCAAATTCTATGCACTCCACAAAAAATCGACATGCTTATAAGAGACATTCTCATCATGACTAGTGCAATCATCATTAGTACTATGGATATTCAAAGATTTAGTGCAAAACATTTTAATGCATTCTTCTTCTAACACTTTGGCACAATTTTCCTTCCCATCATACTCACAAAAGATATTAAAAAGATGAAGCGTATGAGGCAAACTCAATTCCATATTTTTTTGTAGTTTTCTTTTATAAACTAAACTAGTGCTAAAACAAGAAACAAAAAGATTCGATTGCAAGATCTAAAGATATACCTTCAAGCGCTAACCTTCCCGGCAATGGCGCCAGAAAAGAGCTTGATTTCTACTACACAACCTTCTTCTTGTAGACTTTGTTGGGCCTCCAAGTGCAGAGGTTTGTAGGACAGTAGAAAATTTCCCTCAAGTGGATGACCTAAGGTTTATCAATCCGTAGGAGGCGTAGGATGAAGATGGTCTCTCTCAAGAAACTCTACAACCAAATAGCAAAGAGTCTCTTGTGTCCCCAACACACCCAATACAATGGTAAATTGTATAGGTGTACTAGTTCGGCGAAGAGATGGTGATACAAGTGGTATATGGATGGTAGATAAAGGTTTTTGTAATCTGAAAAATATAAAAACAACAAGGTAACTAATGATAAAAGTGAGCACAAATGGTATTGCAATGCATTGAAACAAGGCCTAGGGTTCATACTTTCACTAGTGCAAGTTCTCTCAACAACAATAACATAATTGGATCATATAACTATCCCTCAACATGCAACAAAGAGTCACTCCAAAGTCACTAATAGCGGAGAACAAACGAATAGATTATGGAAGGGTACGAAACCACCTCAAAGTTATCCTTTCTGATCGATCTATTCAAGAGTCCGTAGTAAAATAACATGAAGCTATTCTTTCTGTTCAATCTATCATAGAGTTCGTACTAGAGTAACACCTTAAGAGACAAATCAACCAAAACTCTAATGTCACCTAGATACTCCAATGTCACCTCAAGTATCCGTGGGTATGATTATACGATATGCATTACACAATCTCAGATTCATCTATTCAACCAACACAAAGTACTTCAAAGAGTGCCCCAAAGTTTCTACCGGAGAGTCAAGACGAAAACGTGTGCCAACCCCTATGCATAGGTTCATGGGCGGAACCCGCAAGTTGATCACCAAAACATACATCAAGTGGATAACGTGATATCCCATTGTCACCACAGATAAGCACGGCAAGACATACATCAAGTGTTCTCAAATCCTTAAAGACTCAATCCGATAAGATAAATTCAAAGGGAAAACTCAATCCATTACAAGAGAGTAGAGGGGGAGAAACATCATAAGATCCAACTATAATAGCAAAGCTCACGATACATCAAGAGCGTACCACCTCAACAACACGAGAGAGAGAGATCAAACACATAGCTACTGGTACATACCCTCAGCCCCAAGGGATAACTACTCCCTCCTCATCATGGAGAGCACCGGGATGATGAAGATGTCCACCGGAGAGGGATTCCCCTCTCCGGCAGGGTGCCAGAACGGGTCTAGATTGGTTTTCGGTGGCTACGGAGGCTTCTGGCGGTGGAACTCCCGATCTATTGTGCTCCCCGAAGTTTTTAGTGTATATGGGTATATATAGGAGGAAGAAGTACGTCGTAGGATCTCCAGGCTGTCCACGAGGCAGGGGTGTTGGAAATATGCCCTAGAGGCAATAATAAAATGGTTATTATTGCATTTCCTTGTTCATGATAATTGTCTATTGTTCATGCTATAATTGTATTAACTGGAAACCGTAATACATGTGTGAATACATAGACCACAACATGTCCCTAGTAAGCCTCTAGTCGACTAGCTCATTGATCAATAGATGGTTATGGTTTCCTGACCATGGACATTGGATGTCGTTGATAATGGGATCCCATCATTAGGAGAATGATGTGAGGGACAAGACCCAATCCTAAGCATAGCACAAGATCGTATAGTTCGTCTGCTAAAGCTTTTCTAATGTCAAGTATCATTTCCTTAGACCATGAGATTGTGCAACTCCCGGATACCGTAGGAATGCTTTGGGTGTGCCAAACGTCACAACGTAACTGGGTGGCTATAAAGGCACACTACGGGTATCTCCGAAAGTGTCTGTTGAGTTGGCATGAATCGAAACTGGGATTTGTCACTCCGTGTGATGGAGAGGTATCTCTGGGCCCACTCGGTAATGCATCATCATAATGTGCTCAATGTGACTAATGAGTTAGCCATGGGACCATGCGTTACGGAATGAGTAAAGAGACTTGCCAGTAACGAGATTGAACGAGGTATGGGGATACCGATGATCGAATCTCGGGCAAGTAACATACCGATAGACAAAGGGAATTGTATACGGGATTGATTGAATCCCCGACATTATGGTTCATCCGATGAGATCATCATGCCACATGTGGGAGCCAATATGGGTATCCAGATCCCGCTATTGGTTATTGGCTGGAGAGATGTCTCAGTCATGTCTGCATGGTTCCCGAACCCTTAGGGTCTACACACTTAAGGTCGGTGACACTAGAGTTGTTATTGGGAAATAGTATGTGGTTACCGAAGATTGTTCGGAGTCCCGGATGAGATCCCGGACGTGACGAGGAGTTCCGGAATGGTCCGAAGGTGAAGGTCGATATATTGGACGAAGGGTATTGGAGTCCGAAATTGTTCCGGGGGTACCGGGTGACGACCAGCGTGTCCGAAAGGGGTTTCGGAGGCCCCGACAAGCGTTGGGGGCCTTATGGGCCAAGGGGAGGGGGCACATCAGCCCACTAAGGGGATGAGCGCCCCTCCCACCCCATCTCACATAACTTGGAGAGGTGGGGGCGCATCCCCTAGGGCAGCCACCCCTCCCGGCTTGGGGGGCAAGTTTCCTAGGGGTGGGGGCGCCCAAACCCATCTAGGGTTTTCCCTGTGGCCGCCGCCCCTCCCCTAGGGAACCCTAGGGTGCCTCCTCCACCCCTTCCCCCTATATATAGTGAGGGAGAGAGAGGGCGGCCGCACCCCTTCCTTGGCGCAGCCCCTCCCTCCTCCAACTCTTCCTTCTCCTCCGTAGAGCTTGGCGAAGCCCTGCAGGAATACCACAAACTCCACCACCACGCCGTCGTGCTGCCGGAGTTCTACCTCAACTTCTCCTCTCCTCTTGCTGGATCAAGAAGGAGGAGACGTCCCCGGGCTGTACGTGTGTTGAACATGGAGGCGCCGTCTGTTTGGCGCTAGATCGGATCTTCTGTGATTTGAATCACCGCGAGTACGACTCCATCAATCGCGTTCTTGTAACGCTTCCGTTAGCGATCTTCAAGGGTATGAAGATGCACTCCCTCTCTCTCGTTGCTAGCATCTCCTAGATTGATCTTGGTGACATGTAGGAAAATTTTGAATTATTGCTATGTTCCCCAACAGTGGCATCATGAGCTAGGTCTATGCGTAGATTCTATGCACGAGTAGAACACAAAGCAGTTGTGGGCGATGATTTGTTCAATTTGCTTACCGTTACTAATCTTATCTTGATCCGGCAGCATTGTGGGATGAAGTGGCCCGGACCGACTTTACACGTATGCTTACGTGAGACTGGTTCCACCGACTGACATGCACTTGATGCATAAGGTGGCTGGTGGGTGTCTGCCTCTCCCACTTTAGTCGGATCAGATTCGATGAAAAGGGTCCTTATGAAGGGTAAATAGCAATTGGCATATCACCGTTGTGGTTTTGCGTAGGTAAGAAACGTTAGTGCTAGAAACCCATAGCAGGCACGTAAAACATGCAACAACAATTAGAGGGCATCTAACTTGTTTTCGCAGGGTATGCTATGTGATGTGATATGGCCAAAAGGATGTGATGAATGATATATGTGATGTATGAGATTGATCATGTTCTTGTAGTAGGAATCACGACTTGCATGTCGATGAGTATGACAACTGACAGGAGCCATAGGAGTTGTCTTAATTTATTTATGACCTGCGTGTCAACATAAATGTCATGTAATTACTTTACTTTATTGCTAACCGTTAGCCATAGTAGTAGAAGTAATAGTTGGCAAGGCAACTTCATGAAGACACGATGATGGAGATCATGGTGTCATGCCGGTGATGATGGTGTTCATGCCACGCCTCGAAGATGGAGATCAAAGGCGCAAGATGATATTGGCCATATCATGTCACTTTATGATTTGCATGTGATGTTTGTGATGTTTACATCTTATTTGATTAGAACAACGGTAGCATAAATAAGATGGTCCCTCACTAAAATTTCAAGAAAGTGTTCCCCCTAATTGTGCACCATTGCGAAAGTTCGTTGTTTCGAAGCACCACGTGATGATCGGGTGTGATAGATTCTAACGTTCGCATACAACGGGTGTAAGCCAGATTTACACATGCGAAACACTTAGGTTGACTTGACGAGCCTAGCATGTACAGACATGGCCGCGGAACACAAGAGACTGAAAGGTCGAACATGAGTCGTATAGTAGATATGATCAACATGAAGATGTTCACTGATGATGACTAGTCTGTCTCACATGATGATCGGACACGGCCTAGTTGACTCGGTTCATTTATCACTTAGATGACTAGTGGGATGTCTATCTAAGTGGGAGTTCATTAAATAATCAGATGAACTTAATTATCATGAACATAGTCAAAAGGTCTTCGCAAATTATGTCATAGCTTACACTTTAGTTCTACTATTTAAGATATGTTCCTAGAGAAAATTTAGTTGAAAGTTGATAGTAGAAATTATGTGGACTGGGTCCGTCAACTGAGGATTATCCTCATTGTTGCGCAGAAGGCTTATGTCCTTAATGCACCGCTCGGTGTGCTGAACCTCGAGCATCGTCTGTAGATGTTGGGAAACATCTGACATACGTGTTTTGATGACTACGTGATAGTTCAGTGCGTAATGCTAACAGTTTATAATTGTGGCACCAAGGACGTTTTTGAAACGTCGCAGAACATATGAGATGTTCCAAAGACTGAAATTGGGATTTCAGACTAGTGCCCACGTCAAGAGGTATGAGACCTATGACAAGTTTCTTAAGCCTGCAAACTAAGGGAGAAAAGCTCAATCGTTGAGCATGTACTCAGATTGTCTGAGTACTACAATCGCTTTAATCGAGTGGGAGTTAATCTTCCAGATGAGATAGTGATGGTTCTCCATAGTCACTATCACCAAGCTATTAGAGCTTCATGATGAACTATAACATATCAGGTATAGACATGATGATCCTTGAGCAACTCGCGATGTTTGGCACCGCGAAAGTAGAAATCAAGTAGGAGCATCAATTGTTGATGGTTAAACCACTAGTTTCAAGAAGGGCAAGGGAAAGAAGGGATACTTCATGAAATGGCAAATCAGTTGCTGCTCTAGTGAAGAAACCCAAGGTTGAACCCAAACCCGAGACTAAGTGCTTCTGTAATGAGGGGAACGGTCACTGAAGCAGAACTACCCTAGATACTTGGTAGATGAGAAGGCTCACAAGGTCGACAGAGGTATTTTGACTATACGTTATATTATTGTGTACTTTATTAGTACTCCTAGTAGCACTAGGGTAAAAAATAGTGGTTCGGTTGCTAAGTGTTAGTAACTCGAAATAAAAGGCTGCGGAGACTAGCTAAAGGTGAGATGACGATATGTGTTGGAAGTGTTTCCAAGGTTGATGTGATCAAACATCGCACGCTCCCTCTACCATCGGGATTGGTGTTAAACCTAAATAATTGTTATTTGGTGTTTGCATTGAGCATAGACATGATTGGATTATGTTTATCGCAATACGGTTATTCATTTAAGGAAAATAATGGTTACTCTATTTATTTGAATAATACCTTCAATGGTCATGCACCTAAAATGAATGGTTTATTGAATCTCGATCGTAGTGATACACATGTTCATGCCAAAAGATATAAGATAGTAATGATAGTACCACATACTTGTGGCACTGCCATTTGAGTCATGTTGGTATAAAACGCATGAAGAAGCTCCATGTTGATGGATCTTTGGACTCACTCGTTTTTGCAAAGATTGAGACATGCGAACCATGTCTATTGGTAGATATGCATGAAGAAACTCCATACAGATGGATCATTTGGACTCACTTGATTTTGAATCACTTGAGACATGCAAATCATACCACATGGGCAAGATGACTGAAAGGCCTCGTTTTCAGTAAGATGGAACAAGAAAGCAACTTGTTGGAAGTAATACATTTTGATGTGTGCAGTCCAATGAGTGCTGAGGCACGCAGTGGATATCGTTATGTTCTTACTTCACAGATGATTTGAGTAGATGCTGAGTATATTTACTTGATGAAACACAAGTCTGAATTATTGAAAGGTTTAAGTAATTTCAGAGTGAAGTTGAATATCGTCGTGACAAGATGATAAAATGTCTATGATATGATCATAGAGATGAATATCTGAGTTACGAGTTCGGCACACAATTAAGACATTGTGGAAATTATTTCACAACTAATACCTCTTGGAACACCATAGTGTGATGGTGTGTCCGAACATCATAACTGCACCCTATTTGATATGGTGCATACCATGATGTATCTTATCGAATTACCACTATCGTTTATGGGTTAGGCATTAGAGACAACCGCATTCACTTTAAATAGGGCACCACACAATTCCATTGAGACAACACCGTTTAAACTATGGTTTAGAAAAACCTAAGCTGTCGTTTCTTAGAAGTTTGGGGCTGCGACGCTTATGTGAAAAAGTTTCAGGCTGATAAGCTCAAACCCAAAGCGGATAAATGCATCTTCATAGAATACCCAAAACAGTTGGGTATACCTCCTATTTCATATCCGGAAGCAAAAGTGATTGTTTCTAGAAACGGGTCCTTTCTCGAAAAAAGTTTCTCTCCAAAGAATTGAGTGTGAGGATGATGGAGACTTGATGAGGTTATTGAACCGTCACTTCAACTAGTGTGCAGCAGGGCACATGAAGTTGTTCCTGTGGCACCTACACAAATTGAAGTGGAAGCTTATGATAGTGATCATGAAACTTCGGATCAAGTCACTACCAAACCTCATAGGTCGACAAGGATGCGTACTACTTCAGAGTGGTACGTAATCCTGTCTTGGAAGTCATGTTGCTAGACAAGAATGAACCTACGAGCTATGGAGAAGCGATGGTGGGCCCGGATTCCGACGAATGGCTCGAGGCCATAAAATCCGAGAGAGGATCCATGTATAAAAACAAAGTATAGACTTTGGAAGAACTACTTGATGGTCGTAAGGCTGTTGGGTGCAGATGGATTTTAGAAGGAAGACGAACAATGATGGTAAGTGTCACCATTAAGAAAGCTCGACTTGTCGTTAAGATGTTTTCCGACAAGTTCAAGGAGTTGAATACGATGAGACCTTCTCACTCATAGCGATGCTAAGAGTCTGTTGGAATTATGTTAGCAGTTACTGCATTATTTATGAAATCTTGCAGATAGGATGTCAGAACATTGTTTCCTCGACGATTTTTTTGAGGAAAGGTTGTATGTGATACAACCAGAAGGTTTTGTCAATCCTAAAAGATGCTAACAAGTATGCAAAGCTCCAGCAATCCTTCTAAGGACTGGAGTAAGCATCTCGGAGTTGGAATGTACACTTTGATGAAATGACAAGGATTTTGGGTTTATACAAAGTTTATGAGAAACTTGTATTTCCAAAGAAGTGAGTGGGAGCATTATAGAATTTTTGATGAGTATATGTTGTTAACATATTGTTGATCAGAAATGATGTAGAATTTCTGTAAAGCATACAGGGTTATTTGAAAAGTGTTTTTCAATGGAAAACCTGGATTATGCTACTTGAACATTGAGCATCAAGATCTATAAGGATAGATCAAAAATGCTTAATAGTACTTTCAAATGAATACATACCGTGACAAGATTTTGAAGGAGTTCAAAATAGATCAGCAAAGAAGGAGTTCTTGGTTGTGTTACAAGGTGTGAGTATTGAGTAAGACTCAAGACCTGATCACGGCAGAAGAGAGAAAGGACGAAGGTCGTCCCCTATGCTTTAGACGTAGGCTCTACAGTATGCTATGCTGTGTACCGCACCTGAAGTGTGCCTTGCCATGAGTTAGTCAAGGGGTATAAGAGTGATCCAGGAATGGATCACATGACAGCGGTCAAACTTATCCTTAGTAACTAGTGGACTAAGGAATTTTGTCGATTATGGAGGTGGCAAAAGAGTTCTTCGTAAAGGCTTACGTCGATGCAAACTTTGGCACTAATCCGAATGACTCTGAGTAGTAAACCGGATTCGTATAGTAGAGCAGTTATTTGGAATAGCTCCAAGTAGCGCGTGGTAGCTGCATCTACAAGATGACATAGAGATTTGTAAAGCACACATGGATCTGAAAGGTTCAGACTGATTGACTAATAAACCTCTTTCACAAGCGAGATATGAACAAACCCCATGGGTGTTGGATTCATTACAGTCACACAGTGATGTGAACTAGATTATTGACTCTAGTGCAAGTGGGAGACTGTTGGAAATATGCCCTAGAGGCAATAATAAAATGGTTATTATTGTATTTCCTTGTTCACGATAATTGTCTATTGTTCATGCTATAATTGTATTAACTGGAAACCGTAATACATGTGTGAATACATAGACCACAACATGTCCCTAGTAAGTCTCTAGTTGACTAGATCGTTGATCAATAGATGGTTATGGTTTCCTAACCATGGACATTGGATGTCGTTGATAACGGGATCACATCATTAGGAGAATGATGTGATGGACAAGACCCAATCCTAAGCATAGCACAAGATTGTATAGTTCGTCTGCTAAAGCTTTTCTAATGTCAAGTATCATTTCCTTAGACCATGAGATTGTGCAACTCCCGGATACCGTAGGAATGCTTTGGGTGTGCCAAACGTCACAACATAATTGGGTGGCTATAAAGGCACACTACGGGTATCTCCGAAAGTGTCTGTTGAGTTGGCACAAATCGAGACTGGGATTTGTCACTCCGTGTGACGGAGAGGTATCTCTGGGCCCACTCGGTAATGCATCATCATAATGAGATCAATGTGACTAATGAGTTAGCCATGGGATCATGCATTACGGAATGAGTAAAGAGACTTGCTGGTAACGAGATTGAGCGAGGTATGGGGATACCGACGATCGAATCTCAGGCAACTAACATACCGATAGACAAAGGGAATTGTATACGGGATTGATTGAATCCCCGACATCATGGTTCATCTGATGAGATCATCATGGAACATGTGGGAGCCAATATGGGTATCCAGATCCCGCTATTGGTTAATGGCTGGAGAGATGTCTCGGTCATGTCTGCATGGTTCCCGAACCCGTAGGGTCTACATACTTAAGGTCGGTGATGCTAGAGTTGTTATGGGAAATAGTATGTGGTTACCGAAGGTTGTTCGGAGTCTCGGATGAGATCCCGGATGTGACGAGGAGTTCCGGAATGGTCCGAAGGTGAAGATCGATATATTGGACGAAGGGTATTGGAGTCCGGAATTGTTCCGGGCGTACCGGGTGACGACCAGCGTGTCCGAAAGGGGTTTCGGAGGCCCCGACAAGCGTTGGAGGGCCTTATGGGCCAAGGGGAGGGGGCACATCAGCCCACTAAGGGGCTGAGCTCCCCTCCCACCCCATCTCACGTAACTTGGAGAGGTGGGGGCGCCTCCCCTAGGTCAGCCACCCCTCCCGGCTTGGGGGGCAAGTTCCCTAGGGGTGGGGGCGCCCAAACCCATCTAGGGTTTTCCCTATGGCCGCCGCCCCTCCCCTAGGGAACCCTAGGGTGCCTCCTCCATCCCCTTCCCCCTATATATAGTGAGGGAGAGAGAGGGCAGCCGCACCCCTTCCCTGGCGCAGCCCCTCCCTCCTCCAACTCTTCCTTCTCCTCCGTAGAGCTTGGCGAAGCCCTGCAGGAATACCACAAACTCCACCACCACGTTGTCGTGCTGCCGGAGTTCTCCCTCAACTTCTCCTCTCCTCTTGCTGGATCAAGAAGGAGGAGACGTCCCCAGGCTGTAAGTGTGTTGAACGTGGAGGCGCCGTCCGTTCGGCGCTAGATCGGATCTTCCGCGATTTGAATCGCCGCGAGTACGACTACATCAATCGCATTCTTGTAACGCTTCTGCTTAGCGATCTTCAAGGGTATGAAGATGCACTCCCTCTCTCTCATTGCTAGCATCTCCCTGATTGATCTTGGTGACACGTAGGAAAATTTTGAGTTATTGCTACGTTCCCCAACAAGGGGGGTGCGCCCCCACCCTCGTGGGCAGCCCGGGACTCTCTTGGTCCATCTCCGATACTCCGTGGGCTTCTTTTGGTCCAAAAATAAGTCCCATGAAATTTCAGGTCAATTGGACTCCGTTTGATTTTCCTTTTCTGCGATACTCTAAAACAAGGAAAAAACAGAAATTGGCACTGGGCTCTAGGTTAATAGGTTAGTCCCAAAAATCATTTAAAATAGCACATAAATGCATATAAAACATCCAAGGTTGATAATATAATAGCATGGAACAATAAAAAATTATAGATACGTTGGAGACGTATCTGCATCCCCAAGCTTCATTCCTGCTCGTCCTCGAGTAGGTAAATGATAAAAACAGAATTTTTGATGTGGAATGCTACCTAACATATTTATCCATGTAGTTCTATTTATTGTGGCAAGAATATTCAGATCCATAAGATTCAAGACAAAAGTTTAATATTGACATAAAAATAATAATACTTCAGCATACTAACCAATTAATCATGTCTTCTCAAAATAACATGGCCAAGGAAAGCTATCCGTACAAAATCATATAGTCTGGCTATGCTCTATCTTCACCACACAAAATATTTAAATCATGCACAACCCCGATGACAAGCCAAGCAATTGTTTCATACTTTTGATGTTGTCAAACTTTTTCAATCTTCATGCAATACATGAGCGTGAGCCATGGACATAGCACTATAGGTAGAATAGAATGGTGGTTGTGGAGAAGACAAAAAGGATAAGATAGTCTCACATCAACTAGGCGTATCAAAGGGCTATGGATATGCCCATCAATATATATTAATGTGAGTGAGTAGGGATTTCCATGCAACGGATGCACTAGAGCTATAAATGTATGAAAGCTCAACAAAAGAAACTAGTGGGTGTGCATCCAACTCGCTTGCTCACGAAGACCTAGGGAATTTTGAAGAAGCCCATCATTGGAATATACAAGCCAAGTTCTATAATGAAAGATTCCCACTAGTATATGAAAGTGACAACATAGGAGACTCTCTATCATGAAGATCATGGTGCTACTTTGAAGCACAAGTGTGGTAAAATGATAGTAGCATTGCCCCTTCTCTCTTTTTCTCTCATTTTATTTATTTATTTATTTTATTATTTTATATTATTTTATTTGGGCCTTTTCTCTTTTTATGGCCTCTTTTTTGTTCTCTTTTTTTATTTTTTTGTCCAGAGTCTCATCCTGACTTATGGGGGAATCATAGTCTCCATCATCCTTTCCTCACTAGTTCAATGCTCTAATAATGATGATCATCACAATTTTATTTACTTACAACTCAATAATTACAACTCGATACTTAGAACAAAATATGACTCTATATGAATGCCTCCGGTGGTGTACCGGGATGTGCAATGACTCAAGAGTGACATGTATGGAAGAATTATGAATGGTGGCTTTGCCACAAATACGATGTCAACTACATGATCATGCAAAGCAATATGACAATGATGAAGCGTGTCATAATAACGGAACGGTGGAAAGTTGCATGGCAATATATCTCGGAATGGCTATGGAAATGCCATAATAGGTAGGTATGGTGGTTGTTTTGAGGAAGATATATGGTGGGTTATGGTACCGGCGAAAGTTGCACGGTACTAGAGAGGCTAGCAATGGTAGAAGGGTGAGAGTGCGTATAATCCATGGACTCAACATTAGTCATAAAGAACTCACATACTTATCGCGAAAATCTATAGTTATCGAAACAAAGTACTACGCGCATGCTCCTAGGGGGATAGATTGGTAGGAAAAGACCATCGCTCGTCCCCGTCCGCCACTCATAAGGAAGACAATCAATAAATAAATCATGCTCCGACTTCGTCACATAACGGTTCACCATACGTGCATGCTACGGGAATCACAAACTTCAACACAAGTATTTCTCAAATTCACAACTACTCAACTAGCATGACTCTAATATCACCATCTCCATATCTCAAAACAATTATCAAGTATCAAAGTTCTCTTTGTATTCAATGCACTTCATATGAAAGTTTTTATTATATCCCTCTTGGATGCCCATCATATTAGGACTAGTTTCATAACCAAAGCAAACTACCATGTTGTTCTAAAGACTCTCAAAATAATATAAGTGAAGCATGATAGTTCATCTATTTCTTCAAAATAAAACCACCACCGGGCTCTAAAAGGACATAAGTGAATCACTAGAGCAAATGACAAACTACTCGGAAAGATATAAGTGAAGATCAATGCGTAGTCGAATAATTATGCAACTATGTGAAGACTCTCTCACATTTAATAATTTCAGATCTTGGTATTTTATTCAAATAGCAAGCAAAACAAAATAAAACAAAATGATGCTCCAAGAAAAACACATATCATGTGGCGAATAAAAATATAGCTCCAAGTAAAGTTACCGATGAACGAAGACGAAAGAGGGGATGCCTTCTGGGGCATCCCCAAGCTTAGGCTTTTGGTTTTCCTTGAATATTACCTTGGGGTGCCTTGGGCATCCCCAATCTTAGGCTCTTGCCACTCCTTACTCCATAGTCCATCGAATCTTTACCCAAAACTTGAAAACTTCACAACACAAAACTTAATAGAAAACTCGTAAGCTCCGTTAGTATAAGAAAATAAATCACCACTTAGGTACTGTTTTGAACTCATTCTAAATTCATATTGGTGTAATATCTACTGTATTCCAACTTATCTATGGTTCATACCCTCCTATACTACTCATAGATTCATCAAAATAAGCAAACAACACATAGAAAACAGAATCTGTCAAAAACAGAACAGTCTGTAGTAATCTGGATCAAACGTATACTTATGGAACCCCAAAAATTCAAAAATAAATTGCTGGACGTGAGTAATTTAAGTATTAATCACCTTCAAAAATAATTAACTAAATATCACTATCTAAATAAAAATGGCAGCAATTCTCGTGAGCGCTAAAGTTTCTGTTTTTTACAGCAAGATCAAAAAGACTTTCCCCAAGTCTTCCCAATGGTTCTACTTGGCACAAACACTAATTAAACACAAAAAACACAACCAAAACAGAGGCTAGATAAATTATTTATTACTAGACATGAGTAAAAATCAAGGAAAATAAAATTGGGTTGCCTCCCAACAAGCGCTATCGTTTAACGCCCCTAGCTAGGCATGATGATTTCAATGATGCTCACATAAAGGATAAGAATTGAAACATAAAGAGAGCATCATTAAGAGTATGACTAGCACATTTAAGTCTAACCCACTTCCTATGCATAGGGATTTTGTGAGCAAACAACTTATGGGAACAATAATCAACTATCATAGGAGGGCAAAACAAGCATAACTTTAAAACTTTAAGCACATAGAGAGGAAACTTGATATTATTGCAATTCCTAAAAGCATATGTTCCTCCCTCATAGTAATTTTCAGTAGCATCACGAATGAATTCAACAATATAACCAGCACCTAAAGCATTCTTTTCATGATCTACAAGCATAGAAACTTTATTACTCTCCACACAAACAAAATTCTTCTCATGAATAATAGTGGGAGCAAACTCAACAAAATAATTATCATGTGAGGCATAATCCAATTGAAAACTAAAATCATGATGACAAGTTTCATGGATATCATTATTCTTTATAGCATACAAGTCATCACAATAATCATCATATATAGCAATTTTGTTCTCATAATCAATTGGAACCTCTTCCGAAATAGTGGATTCATCACAAAATAAAGTCATGACCTCTCCAAATCCACTTTCATCAATATAATCATCATAAATAGGAGGCATGTTTTCATCATAATAAATTTGCTCATCAAAACTTGGGGGACAAAAAATATCATCTTCATCAAACATAGCTTCCCCAAGCTTGTGGCTTTGCATATCATTAGCATCATGGATATTCAAGGAATTCGTACTAACAACATTGCAATCATGCTCATCATTCAAATATTTAGTGCCAAACATTCTAATGCATTCTTCTCATGAAAGACATTAAAAAGATGAAGCATATGAGGCATCCTTAATTCCATTTTTTGTAGTTTTCTTTTATAAACTAAACTAGTGCTAAAACAAGAAACAAAAAGATTCGATTGCAAGATCTAAAGATATACCTTCAAGCGCTAACCTCCCTGGCAACGGCGCCAGAAAATAGCTTGATGTCTACTACACAACCTTCTTCTTGTAGACGTTGTTGGGCCTCCAAGTACAGAGGTTTGTAGGATAGTAGCAAATTTCCCTCAAGTGGATGACCTAAGGTTTATCAATCTGTGGGAGGCATAGGATGAAGATGGTCTCTCTCAAGCAACCCTTCAACCAAATAACAAAGAGTCTCTGTGTCCCCAACACACCCAATACAATGGTAAATTGTATAGGTGCACTAGTTCGGCGAAGAGATGGTGATACAAGTGGTATATGGATGGTAGATAAAGGTTTTTGTAATCTGAAAATATAAAAACAGCAAGGAAACTAATGATAAAAGTGAGCACAAACGGTATTGCAATGCTAGGAAACAAGGCCTAGGGTTCATACTTTCACTAGTGCAAGTTCTCTCAACAATAATAACATAACTGGATCATATAACTATCCCTCAACATGCAACAAAGAGTCACTCCAAAGTCACTAATAGCGGAGAACAAACGAAGAGATTATGGTCGGGTACGAAACCACCTCAAAGTTATCCTTTCTGATCGATCTATTCAAGAGTCCGTAGTAAAATAACATGAAGCTATTCTTTCCGTTCAATCTATCATAGAGTTCGTACTAGAATAACACCTTAAGACACAAATCAACCAAAACCCTAATGTCACCTAGATACTCCAATGTCACCTCAAATATCCGTGGGTATGATTATACGATATGCATCACACAATCTCAGATTCATCTATTCAAACCAACACAAAGTACTTCAAGGAGTGCCCCAAAGATTCTACCGGAGAGTCAAGACGAAAACGTGTGCCAACCCCTATGCATAGGTTCATGGGCGAAACCCGCAAGTTGATCACCAAAACATATATACATCATGTGGATCAATAGAATACCCCATTGTCACCACGGGTATCCCACGCAAGACATACATCAAGTGTTCTCAAATCCTTAAAGACTCAATCCAATAAGATAACTTCAAAAGGAAAACTCAATCCATTACAAGAGAGTAGAGGGGGAGAAACATCATAAGATCCAACTATAATAGCAAAGCTCGTGATACATGAAGATCGTACCACCTCAAGAACACGAGATAGAGATCAAACACATAGCTACTGGTACATACCCTCAGCCCCGAGGGAGAACTACTCCCTCCTCGTCATGGAGAGCACCGGGATGATGAAGATGGCCACCGGAGAGGGATTCCCCCTCCGGCAGGGTGCCGGAACGGGTCTAGATTGGCTTTCGGTGGCTACGGAGGCTTCTGGCGGCGGAACTCCCGATCTATTGTGCTCCCTGAAGTTTTTAGGGTATATGGGTATATATGGGAGGAAGAAGTATGTCAGTGGACCTCCGGGCTGTCCATGAGGCAGGGGGCGCGCCTAGGGGGGGGGGGGGGGGGGGGCGGGGGGGTGGGCGCGCCCCCACCCTCGTGGGTAGCCCGGGACTCTCCTGGTCCATCTCCGATACTCCGTGGGCTTCTTCTGGTCCAAAAATAAGTCCCGTGAAGTTTCAGGTCAATTGGACTCTGTTTGATTTTCCTTTTCTGCGATACTCTAAAACAAGGAAAAAACAGAAACTGGCACTGGGCTCTAGGTTAATAGGTTAGTCCCAAAAATCATATAAAATAGCATATAAATGCATATAAAACATCCAAGGTTGATAATATAATAGCATGGAACAATAAAAAATTATAGATACATTGGAGACGTATCAGTAATACTCCGCCTCAGTATGTTCCGACACCTCCGGGTCATTATTCTAACCCGTTGGACAATATGATTGCTGCGGCAACGCGATTGGCGGCTCTACCGGTTGAAGGCAAGTCCCCAATGGCGATAAAGACATGGAGGGCGAGAGAACTTCTTCAGACAACCATGGCTCAGCAGGTGGCTTATTCTTACAGTCGCGAGCGAATTCACTCAACCCATCGTCCAAGCCAGAGTTACAGCATGCATATTGACTCATTAGTGGTCTCAAGGAGTGAGCAACACCGTAACCAGCCTTGTGGACATAACCCGATGCACGGTAGTGCCAATGCTCAGACTCTAGTGGATTAGGGCAGAGCACGTTGGGGGGCCAAGTTGGCGGCTCAGCAAGCGGCTCATCAACACTCTCTGGCTTATCCGTCAGCTTCGGTGGAGGCAGGCGTGATCTCTAGAACCTTGGGTGTGCCATGTTTAGTGTCGGCTCTGCGTAACAAGCGTTTACCCAAGGATTTCAAGGGTCCTCGCAAGGTGCCTAATTACACAGCAGATTAACCCCCCAAAGCTTGGATTGGAAGTTATGAGATGGTCATGGAGATGCTGGATGTTAGTGATGCCGCATGTGCTAAGTATTTCACCATGATATTGGATGGGCTGGCTCACACTTGGTTGAAAGGGTTGCCCGCCAACTCCATTGGGTCATGGGCGGAGCTGAAGGCCCGTTTTATCCAAAATTTCAAAGACACATGCAAGCATCCTATGTCAATCCTGGATTTGGATTCTTGTGTCCAAGGTGAGGGCGAGTCAACAACCCACTGGGTGCGCTGGATCTCAACTATTATACACTCGTCAGACAACATCAACGTCAGCTCAACGGTTTTGATGTTGGAGAAAAATTGTCGTTTCCTCCCCCTCAAGCAGAAGCTTGGACGACTTAAGCACCACTGCAATGACATGGGGAAGCTCATGGTAGCTCTTCTCAAATATGCTGACTCTGATAGTACCAAAGACCCTGAATCTGATGAAGAGAAGGCTAGTAAGGGGAAGAAGAGCGGTAATACAAAGGGGAAGCAGTATAATACGACAAGCCAAGGTGGTAATGGTAAGCGCAAGTCCAACGGCAATTTGGACTTTGTGTCTACCACCAGTGCGCAGAATAATAATCAACGTCGCAAAGGAAGGCCGGCCCAGCCTGGAGGATCGAAATTCGACCTCGAAGCGGTGATGAATTAGCCTTGTCCGAGGCACGTTACACGTGAGAAGCCGGCCGCTCATCTGTGGAAGGATTGCTTTATCATGAAGGAGTTCAAGGCTTCCAATCTTTTTCAGAATAACCATGGCCCGAATGGCGGTTCAGGATCTGGCTCTCATGGACCGGGCTTTGGTGGTGGTGGTTAAAACTCTAGATTCCAGGGCCAAGGCAATCAAGGTGGCTTTAACCAGTAGTCTGGTCAAGGGAATCAACAGCAGTCTGGTTATCAGAATAATCCAAAGCAGTTGAATGGTGGAAAATACCATGTTTTCACCACAAGTTTATGCAAGCGGGACCAGAAGCTCCATAAAAGGGCAGTGAACGCAATTGAGTCAGTGATTCCCCGTTACTTGCGATGGTCTGAACACCCTATTCTCTGGAGTCGTGAGGATCACCCGCCCCGGGTTGATAATCCGGGTCATTTGGCGCTGGTGGTGGCACCACAGGTCGGAGGGTAACAAATTAACTAAGGTACTCATGGATGGGGGCAACATCATCAATATTCTGTATTATGAAACTTTTCGACGTATGAGCTTGACTGACAAAGATCTTAAGCCGTCAAACATTGTTTTTCATGGCGTGGTGCCTGCTAAGTCCGCGTATCCAGTGGGCAAAATATCTTTGGAAGTTGCCTTTGTAGATGTGTTGGGGAACATAGTATTTCAAAAAAATTCCTACGATCACGCAAGATCTATCTAGAAGATTCATAGCAACGAGAGGGGAGAGTGTGTCTACGTACCCTCATAGACCGAAAGCGGAAGCGTTAAGTAACACGGTTGATGTAGTCGAACGTCTTCGCGATCCAACCGATCAAGTACCGAACGCACGACACCTCTGCCATCTGCACACGTTCAGCTCAGTGACGTCCCTCGAACTCTAGATCCAGCTGAGGCCAAGGGAGAGTTTCGTCAGCATGACATCGCGTTGACGGTGATGATGAAGTTACCGACGCAGGGCTTCTCCTAAGCACCACGACAATATGACCGAGGTGGAAATCTGGAGGGGGCACCACACACGGCTAAGAGATCAACTTGTGTGTCTATGGGGTGCCCCCCTCCCTCGTATATAAAGGAGTGGAGGAGGGGGCCGGCCGACCTCATAGTGCGCGCCCCAAGGGGGAATCCTACTCCTACTAGGAGTAGGTTCCCCCCTTTCCTAGTCCAACTAGGAGGGGGGAGGAAAGGGAAGAGGGGAAGAAGGAAAGGGGGCCGGCCCCCTCCCTAATTCGGATTGGGTTTGGGGGGGGGGGGGGGCGCCCCTCCTCTTGGCCGCCTCCTCTCTCTTCCACTAAAGCCCATGAAGGCCCATTAAACCCCCGGGGGGTTTCGGTAACCCCCCGGTACTCCAAAAAATGCCCGAACTTATCCAAAACCTTTCTAGTGTCCAAACATAACCTTCTAATATATCAATCTTCATGTCTCAACCATTTCGAGAGTCCTCGTCATGTCCGTGATCACATCCGGGACTCCGAACAACCTATGGTACACCAAATCACATAACTCACAATACATATCGTCATCGAACGTTAAACGTGCGGACCCTATGGGTTCGAGAGCTATGTAGACATGAATGAGACTCATCTCCGGTCAATAACCAATAGAGGAAGCTGGATGATCATATTGGTTCCTACATATTCTACGAAGATCTTTATCGGTCAAACCGCATAACAACATACGTTGTTCCCTTTGTCATCGGTATGTTACTTGCCCGAGATTCGATCATCGGTGTCATCATACCTAGTTCAATCTCGTTGCCATCAAGTCTCTTTACTCGTTCCGTAATGCAACATCCCGTAACTAACTCATTATTCACATTTCTTGCAAGGCTTATAGTGATGTGCATTACCGAGAGGGCCCAGAGATACCTCTTCGACAATCGGAGTGACAAATCTAATCTCGATCTATGCCAACTCAACAAACACCATCAGAGACACCTGTAGAGCATCTTTATAATCACCCAATTACATTGTGATGTTTGATAGCACACTAAGTGTTCCTTCAGTATTCGGGAGTTGCATAATCCCATAGTCATAGGAACATGTATAAGTTATGGAGAAAGCAAGATCATAGTGCTAAGCTAACGGATGGGTCATGTCAATCACATCATTCTCTAATGATGTGATCCCGTTTATAAAATGACAACTCATGTCTATGGTTAGGAAACTTAACCATCTTTGATTACCGAGCTAGTCAAGTAGAGGCATACTAGTGACACTCTGTTTGTCTATGTATTCACACATGTACTAAGTTTCTGGTTAATATAATTCTAACATGAATAATAAACATTTATCATGATATAAGGAAATATAAATAACAACTTTATTATTGCCTCTAGGGCATATTTCCTTCAGTCTCCCACTTGCACTAGAGTCAATAATCTATATTACATTGTAATGATTCTAACACCCATGGAGTCTGGGTGTTGATCATGTTTTGCTCATGAGAGAGGCTTAGTCAACGGGTCTGCAACATTCAGATCTGTATGTATCTTGCAAATTTCTATGTCTCCCTCCTTGACTTGATCGCGGATGGAATTGAAGCGTCTCTTGATGTGCTTGGTTCTGTTGTGAAATCTGGATTCCTTTGCCAAGGCAATTGCACTAGTATTGTCACATACGATTTTCATTGGACCTGATGCACTAGGCATGACACCTAGATCAGATATGAACTCCTTCATCCAGACTCCTTCATTTGCTTCTCCCGAAGCAGCTATGTATTTCGCTTCACACGTAGATCCCGCCAGGACGCTTTGCTTAGAACTGCACCAACTGACAGCTCCACCATTCAATAAAAATACTTATCCGGTTTGTGACTTAGAGTCATGCAGATCAGTGTCAAAGCTTGCATCGACGTAACCATTTATGACGAGCTCTTTGTCACCTCCATTAAGAAACATATACTTAGTCCTTTTCAGGTATTTCAGGATGTTCTTGACCCAGTGATCCACTCCTAGATTACTTTGGTACCTCCCTGCTAAACTAATAGCAAGGCACACATCAGGTCTGGTACACGGCATTGCATACATGACAGAACCTATGGCTGAGGCATAGGGAATGACTTTCATCTCTCTATCTTCTTTAGTGGTCGGGCATTGAGTCTGACTCAACTTCACCCTCTCTTCTTTGAGATATCCATTAAGGAATGCAGTTTTGACATCCATTTGCCAAATTTCATAATCATAAAATGCGGCAATTGCTAACATGATTCGGACAGACTTAAGCATTGCTACGGGTGAGGAGGTCTCATCGTAGTCAACTCCTTGAACTTGTCAAAAACCTTTCGCAACAAGTCAAGCTTTGTAGACAGTAATATTACCGTCAGCATCAGTCTTGTTCTTGAAGATCCATTTATTCTCTATGGCTTGCCGATCATCGGACAAGTCAACCAAAGTCCATACTTTGTTCTCATACATGGATCCCATCTCAGATTTCATGGCCTCAAGCCATTTTGCAGAATCTGGGCTCATCATCGATTCCTCATAGTTTGTAGGTTTGTCATGGTCGAGTAACATGACTTCCAGAATAGGATTACCGTACCACTCTGGTGCGGATCTTACTCTGGTTGACCTACGAGGTTCAGTAGTAACTTGATCAGAAGTTTCATGATCATCATCATTAGCTTCCTCACTAATTGGTGTAGGAATCACTGGAACTGATTTCTGTGATGAACTACTTTCCAATAGGGGAGCAGGTACAATTACCTCATCAAGTTCTACTTTCCTCCCACTCACTTCTTTCGAGAGAAACTCCTCTAGAAAGGATCCCACTACTAGGGAAAACCCTAGCAGTAGCGCTGGTTTTGTGCTCACTAGTAGCGCGGGTAGGCGCGCTACTAATAAGGCGCTACAGCTATTGCTTAGCAGTAATGCATGCCCGCACGCGCTACTGCTAGGACAAATAGCTGCAGCGTTTGTTCACTCCCACGCTACTGCTAATGTAACTACTGGCAACGTGTTTTCTCTCCATCGCTACAAGTATTCTTTTTATTTTTTTATTTTTAGTGTATTTATGCGCCATCGTACAAATATTGGTACAATACCAGTTATGAGGTTTACACCATTATGTCCATAACAGTGTGTCAAATGAAGGTGGATTAGGTTCAAGTGGAGGCAATATCTGGTGCATGTCAAAAGTATACTACTAATCCAAACTTGATCTAGTTTGGACTAGTAGTACTTTCGATGTGCACCACATGTTGCCTCCACTTGAATCTAATCCGCCAGCACAAGCTATTTAATCATCATCATAGTCATTACCACCAACAGTATTTATTTAATCACCACTAACACTAGCTAATAATAATCATCATAGTCATTACCACCAACACTAGCTATTTTATTATCATAGTAATAGTGTAGCACATCATCATCCTCAAACTCATTTCTAGCTAGCTAATCACTCCTGCTGCTCTCTCTTAGGTAAAATAACATAAAACATGTGTATCTCTCCTCCTTGATCAAGTTGGATCATGCAGATGAACCCGTCTCCTAATCGTGGGTAGCGCATCTATTTCTGCCCCCTAGTACTTCTCTGCGCTTCTCCATCACACATTTGGTCCAGTCTTGCACTATTAAGCATCCGTCGCTAATCTTGAATGCACTAAAGTAATCTGTAGGATATCTTGGCCGTAAGCTAATAATACTCATGGTACCTTTAGTCTCGATCCCATAAGGCACAACATTCATCAGGAGTCCCTGTTGAAGAACATCGTATGGTAACATACTTAGCAATGAAGTTTAGCTTCAAAAATAATGTATGGAAAAGATGCACTGAGGACAAATAGTAAAAATCTTACCATCCTTCCTAAATAGATGTGACCGTAGTTCATTACGAACACTATTGGTCGCACGTTTTCAGTACTAACATTTCTAAGTGCAGGAAGAAAATTTGTCTTGACAGTATCAACATCCTCAAGCCATGAAACATAATGACTTAGCTCCTCGCATTTTAGTTCAGCCTCGGGATAGTAGTAGGTCTTGTCTACCAAGCGCTGGACATGTTTGCTTGCACCGAAATAAGCTGACAATACAAATTAGTTTTCAACTATTTTTGAATAAACAATATCAAAGACATAAATATGGTTGAGAAACTTACATAATGGTATAACTAGAGGCATCTGCACATCAACCCAGATGTCGGTATTACCTTCAATATCATCTTCCGGACGAATATCAAAGGTGATAACCATATCAGGCTCAAATGCATAAGTCTTGCATAGTGCTCGCCATGTTTTGCATCCAAAATAGGTGTAGTCGTATGAATTGTATAATTTTGCATGGAAAATATAACCATGCCCGGTCTTCAAGTAAACTTTCTTTTCCTCCATAGTACGACTAAAACCTATCTTATCCAATACAAAAACTCTTGCATGGCAGGGGATACGCTAGTAGAATAGTAAAAAAAGACTTGTCATGCTTAATGTCATGCTTAAATTATAAGTTGAAGCAAATGTCATGCTTAATTACGAAAAAAGACTTGTCGTTGTGACTTACTATATCCACTTCGAAGTTCTTGTCCAGCTTGATGCTGAAGCGCCTATCATCATCTAGGAAGATTCCGTCGCACAGGCCGCACTCGTCTTCGCAGTATTTGCAAATACCGAAATCCTTTTCGTCGTTAGACATTTCCTATGTTCATAGTTAAAACATTAATTGAAAATCATTCGAAGACAACTACCAGGATACTCAACACACAAATCCGGGGCACTCAATATTTCCTACATACTCTGGCACAAGTCATGCCAAAATTCACGGAAAAATCCGGCATGACCTTTGCTAAAATAGGACATATCGAGTGCCTGAAATTTGCCGGAACGGAAATGAATCAACACTCCGGCAAAACATAGGCCACTCGGAGGTGTAACCTGCAAACATGACCGGCCACTTGGGCAAGCACATATCCTATTTGAGCAACAGAAGATATACATTTCAAAATATCTTATAGGACTCAAATTAGCATGCATTCAATAAGCAAAAGTAAATCATCTCATGCGTCCATACATCGTCGAATATTATCACTAATACATCCCGAATAGTGTCATACATATAACATCACTAATACAACTAAAACCCTAGCACACGACGGGTATCGGCGCGGGCGGTGGACACCCACAGAGAAGGAACCATCACGGGATCATAGCTCTAGTGAGATCCCTGGAGAACCTGCCAGGTATTGGAGAACCTGTGCTCCAACGCAAACAAGTAGCGACGGACGTGCGCGTCCTCCTCACTGACATGGTGACGCACCACCTCCGGGGGTCCTCGAGCCTCTGGACCGTCACTGGCCCACGCGACCGCCACCAAAGAAGGTTCATGTCAACAACAGGCTGGCTCCTCACCAACCTGCGCCCCCGGTAGGTAGCGCCTCCCAGTACCACCCCGGCAGAGCCCAGTCCCGGACATGGCCCATCTGGTCAAGCAGGTGTCATCCTCTGCCGACTCGACGACAAGGATGCGGGATAGGCATCGTCCACGTCGGTGCGGGAAAAGTTGCTTTAACTAAAAAGTTCGCAACAAATTCTTACTAACTAGTTCTATTAATTCAACTAGTTCTTATTAAAAATAAACTTACTATAAATAAATTAAACTAGTACCTAATTAGTACCTAGTTCTTACTAACTAATTAGTACCTAGGAACTACTGCCCTAATTACCATCTAATTTGATGAAGCTAGGGGTGGAAAGTCGTAGCGGATATTCCAATTATCCAACTATAAAGTGAAATAAGTGGTCAAATTTTACTCGTTTTATGATTCATCTTAGAAATTTGATTCGTTTCCACCCTTACATGAACCCTAACTCATTTGAGCCGCATGCGCATCCGATTCGTTTCCACCCTTACATGAACCCTAACTAATTTGATGCAACTAAAATATAAAGAAACCCTAGGCAGAGGTAGGGGAGAGGGAGGAGCAGGCATGCTCACCTCAGGTGCCTGCGACGAGGGAGGGGCAGGCGGTGGCGAGGTCGGGGTCAGGGCTTGGGCGCGCGACAGATGGCGGCGTCTGGGGCGGCGTTGAGGCCGGGGGCGGGGCGACATTGAATCTGGGGTCGAGGGCAGCGTAGAGGGTGTGCGGAGAGCGCGCGGCGGCCGACGGGCGATAGCGGCGGCGAGAGTGGAGAGCTGGATTTGGGGGAAGTGGTTGTGGGGAAGGATGAACCCCGTGGTTAAGTCAGAAGTAGCAGTAGCGCGTTCTAGAAAGCGCACTACTGCTACGTTAGCTACAACGCGTTCTGGGATACACGCTACTGCTACTCCTTTCTCTTTCCCCCCCTTTTCATTTAGTTTTCTTCACATTTTATTTTTTCCTTTCACCTTATTCTATTTCTTTCATTTTCAATTACCTTTCTATTTGCTTTCCATTTAATTTTATATCCTTTAGTAGTAGCGAGTTTATATTAAAACGCGCTGCTACAAAGAAAGTAGCGGTAGCGCGGTTTGATATAGGTCGCTACTACTATGTGTAGCCTATCGGCTAAGCCATGGGAATTTTAGTAGTAACGTGTTTAGAACAAGACGCGCTACTGCTAAAACTTTATCTGCAGCGCGGTTTGCACAGGCGTGCTACTGCTACTTAGTACCAGCGTGCTTCTTTGACCCGCGCTACTGCTAAAGTTCTGTGTATAAGGTTTTCCCTAGTAGTGTCCATTCTTAGCAACGAATATCTTGCCTTCGGATCTGTGATAGAAGGTGTACCCAACAGTCTCCTTTGGGTATCCTATGAAGACACATTTCTCCGATTTGGGTTCGAGCTTATCAGGTTGAAGCTTTTTCACATAAGCATCGCAACCCCAAACTTTGAGAAACGACAACTTGGGTTTCTTGCCAAACCACAGTTCATATGGTGTCGTCTCATCGGATTTTGATGGCACCCTATTTAACGTGAATGCAGCCGTCTCTAAAGCATAACCCCAAAACGATAGAGGTAAATCAGTAAGAGGCATCATAAATCGCACCATATCTAATAAAGTGCGGTTACAACGTTCGGACACACCATTACGTTGTGGTGTTCCAGGTGGCGTGAGTTGCGAAACTATTCCGCATTGTTTCAAATGAAGACCAAACTCGTCACTCAAATGTTCCCCTCCATGATCAGATCGTAAAAACTTTATTTTCTTGTTATGGTGATTTTCCACTTCACTCTGAAATTCTTTGAACTTTTCAAATGTTTCAGACTTATGTTTCATCAAGTAGACATACCCATATCTGCTCAAATCATCTATGAAGGTCAGAAAACAACGATACCCGCCACGAGCATCAACACTCATTGGACCGCATACATCAGTATGTATTATTTCCAATAAGTCTGTTGCTCGTTCCATTATTCCAGAGAACGGAGTCTTAGTCATCTTGCCCATGAGGCATGGTTCGCAAGCATCAGGTGATTCCAAAAGCCCATCAACATGGAGTTTCTTCATACGCTTTACACCAATATGACCTAAACGGCAGTGCCACAAATAAGTTGCACTACCATTATTGAACTTATATCTTTTGGCTTCAATACTACGAATATGTGTATCACTACTATCAAGATTTAGTAAAAATAGACCACTCATCAAGGGTGCATGACCATAAAAGATATTACTCATATAAATAGAAGAACAATTATTCTCTGATTTAAATGAATAACCATCTCGCATCAAACAAGATCCAAATATAATGTTCATGCTTAACGCTGGCACCAAATAACAATTATTTAGGTATAAAACTAATCCCAAAGGTAGATGTAGAGGTAGCGTGCCGACGACGATCACATCGACTTTGGAACCATTTTCCACATGCATCGTCACCTCGTCCTTAGCCAATCTTCGCTTAATCCGCAGCCCTTGTTTCGACTTGCAAATATTAGCAACAGAACCAATATCAAATACCCCGGCGCTACTGCGAGCCTTAGTAAGGTACACATCAATAACATGTATATCAAATATACCTTTCACTTTGCCATCCTTCTTATCCGCCAAATACTTGGGGCAGTTCCGCTTCCAGTGACCAGTCCCTTTGCAGTAGAAGCACTCAGTCTCAGGCTTAGGTCCAGACTTGGGCTTCTTCACTTGAGCAGCAACTTGCTTGCTATTCTTCTTGAAGTTCCCCTTCTTTCCTTTGCCCTTTTTCTTGAAACTAGTGGTCTTGTTGACCATCAACTCTTGATGCTCCTTCTTGATTTCTACCTCCAAAGCCTTTAGCTTCACGAGGAGCTCGAGAATTGTCTTATCCATACCTTGCATATTATAGTTCATCCTGAAGCTTTTGTAGCTTGGTGGAAGTGATTGAAGAACTCTATCAACGACACTATCGACTGGAACATTAACTCCTAGCTGAGTCAAGTGATTGTGGACCCAGACATTCTGGGTATGTGCTCACTGACAGAACTATTCTCCTCCATTTTGCAGCTATAGAACTTATTGGAGAGTTCATATCTCTCAATGTCGGTGTCAAAACCAGCGGATCTTGGGTAGGGGGTCCCGAACTGTGCATCTAAGGCGGATGGTAACATGAGGCGGGGGACACAATGTTTACCCAGGTTCAGGTCCTCTCGATGGAGGTAATACCCTACTTCCTGCTTGATTGATCTTGATGATATGAGTATTACAAGAGTTGATCTACCACGAGATCGGAGAGGCTAAACCCTAGAAGCTAGCCTATGGTATGATTGTTGTTGTCCTATAGACTAAAACCCTCTGGTTTATATAGACGCCGGAGGGGCTAGGGTTACACAGAGTCGGTTACAAGGGTGGAGATCTACATATCCGAATCACGAAGCTTGCCTTCCACGCAAAGGAGAGTCCCAACCGGATACGGGACGAAGTCTTCAATCCTGTATCTTCATAGTCCAACAGTCTGGCCAAGGGATATAGTCCGGCTATCCGAGGACCCCCTAATCCAGCACTCCCTCAGTAGCCCCTGAACCAGGCTTCAATGATGATGAGTCCGGCGCGCAGATTGTCTTCGACATTGCAAGGCGGGTTCCTCCTCCGAATACTCCATAGAAGATTTTGAACACAAGGATAGTGTCCGGCTCTACAAAACAAATTCCACGTACCACCGTAGAGAGTATAATATTTCCACAAATCTAATCTACTGACAACTTTTCATAACATGACATCAAGCCCTGGCCTCGGTCATTATTCGAACCGTTTTCCCAAACCAGCCACTGCATGTGTTGTGAGGCGGTTTTATTGGCACGTCTTGTCGAAGCAGAGATCGTGTCCCCTTATCACGGGATTCTCATCAATACGGGTGTGGGTAACCCAATCGTGCTCGTTAGTACAACTCCTTGATTTTAGGCAAGTTCCAAACGGCCATGCGGAGGATGCTTGATATTCGCCCACTTTATAAAGGGGCCAAAGCTTGTCCTTTTCTTATCGCGCTCAATCCCTCCCTTCCCCCACCCCGAGTTCCAACACCCAAGGCTCAGGCGAAGCGCTTAGGACCTTCAATCATGTTCGGATCAAACCTTCAGGGCCGGTGGATGGCTTCCTCTATCATAGAGGAGGACATTAAGAAGCTAAGGGAGGCTAGGTATCAGACCACCGAAATCTTGCACAGGCTGCCTACCCGAGGACAGGTCATCCCCACTCCCAAACCCAACGAGAGTGTCGTATTTGTTTCCCACTTCCTCCGAGGGCTAGGCTTTAGTCTTGATCCCTTTGTCAGAGGGCTCATGTTCTATTATGGGCTCGACTTCCATGATTTTGCTCCGGATTCCATCCTTCACATCTCATCGTTTATCGTCGTATGTGAGGCCTTCCTCCGCATCAGCCCACACTTCGGCTTATGGCTCAAGACCTTCAATGTGAAACCGAAGATGATCGATGTGCGACACACAGAATGCGGAGGTGCCACAATAAGAAAAGGCATCGATGCCCCATGGACAAAGGGTTCCTTCCTGGAGATATCCAACTTATGGAAGTGGGAGTGGTTTTACATCGCAGCTCCCCGAAGTACTAAGTGGGTGGCTGCCCCCGCCTTCTGTTCGGGCCCCCACCACAACTGGCGTCATGGGTCAACAAGGGGCTAGACTAGGGGCCGATTAATGACGTGCCGACATTGCAAAGTCGCATCCAAGATCTCCTCAAGAGGGACGTCGGTCTCGTCAAAGTAATGCAAGTTATGCTAGTTCATCGGGTCCTGCCATGTCAAAGTCGATCTCTTCGTATGTGGGAGTTTAACCCGGAAGGACCGTGAACTATTCAGCAGTTCTTCGGCGGGACGCTTGAAGAGATGTATAAATTGTTCTTCGGATCACGAATAAAGTGTCCGGACACCACCGAGGATGCGGGTCTCAACTGTAATCGTCCAGATACCCAGGTAAGTATTTCCACGACCGAACACACTGCCTTTTCATTTGCCATAACATAATTCTGAAAGAATTTCTCTTGGCCAGAACTGGGTAAGAAAGGAAAAGACGATCAGGTGTTTGGCCCCCCTTCCCGAGGGCTCACCGGATCCTGTACTAGCCAGGATGCTGGAGTACGCACCTTATCAAGTGCCCTCGGGGGAAGATAAAAGGAGAGACGAAGAAGCCGAAAGCAAGCCTCACATATTACTCATCCAAACCGAGGGAATTATTACCTCCACAAAGGAGGATAATCGGGGAGAAGAATCCGAAATTCCCTCTTCCCAAGGAAGGAATAGGACCGCTCCTGAAGACTTGGAAACAAAGGTTTCCAAACGAGAGAAGAAACCCTCGCCAGGAGGCCCTGCCTTGGAGGGCATCCTTGCTGCCTAGTGCTCGCAAGGGGGTCAGCCCTCCACCGAGCCGTAAGTGAACAAAAGTACTTTTGGTAAATATATTTTGCCTTATCTCCGCGGACAATAACCGAGATGTATGTCTTGCAGTCCGAATCGTAGCCGTTTTCGGGGGATCTTCTTCCGGTGATGATGGAGAGCGAAGCGCCTCCCTTTGTCTCCCTGCCTCCTAGGACGGATGACCCTAAGGTGTCATCACGGAGGATTCCCCTGATCCACCATGGCCAGAAGGTATCCCTTCGGCGACCCGAAGTCCGGAGTATTCGGCTCCTAAGGGGAGCGACAGAAAGAGTCTGGGATTGTCCGGTGCGCAACCGGACGCACTGATGAATCTTTTGGAGCAAGCGGCAATCTCAGAGGAGCATCGTACCTTAATGGGTACTGTGATTGAGAGGATCTCATCCGCCAAAAGTGGGTTGCATGAAGCTTTTGTGAGCCTGCTAAGAGGCTTTGAGGTACGCAAAGTAATATAAAAAAAATTGACGGTACCGCACACGCTAGGTGTGCTCTATACAGATAGTAGCCGCTAAGACTCTGGTTGCTGTCCAGGGGCAGCAAATAGAGGATCATAGTCCCAGGTAAATAATCGCGCTGCTTTCATGTGCAGATGACTGACAGTCCGGTGGCTGGCCGGACTACTGAGCTGGCCGGACTAAGCCGACAACTTGACACGGCAGATGCCGACATTGCGCTTGTGAACAAGCGGCTTGACGAGGCACAGTGTATATATTTTCGGGTGGTCAACAGATATTAGGAGGATCATGATGCTAGTATCTAATGTATGCTGTGACTGCAGATGGAGCTGCCGCCGTGGAGACCCTTCGGGCGGAACTTGCCTGAGCCAAGGAACAAGCCAGGAGAAGTGATGCGGCCGCCCTAAAGGTGGCCAAAGACTTAAGAGCCGAATAGGCTGCTCATCGCAAGAGAAAAGATAAGATAGCCAAGATGGCTGTTGAGCTGAAAGATGCCGCCGGCCGATATGAGCTTCTTGAAAAGGAAAGCCAAGTGAGAGCGACCGACCTGAATATTGCCGTGGAGGCAGCCAAGGAAACCCGTTCTAAAATCAGAGCGGCAGAGGAAGAGCTCCATCAAGCCGGAGATATCACGGCTGGGAAGCCCTTTTTGTTGCGGACAAAGTTCAGAGATCCGAAGTATGCCCCTCTGGATCGATTATGGAGTGCTGCAGACGCGTATGCGGACTTGGCAATGAGTGCTACTGATGCGACTGCATTTTTCAAAGATCAAGAAGATCACAAAGTAGATAAGTTGTTCTGGTCGCAGTTCAGTGCTCCGACGCGTCCGCTGCTCTTAAATGAGCAAATGGCCCAGTGGGTGGAGCTCCATAGGTTGTCCGGGCTTGCCATGAGGTCTGTCGTGGATCATCTTTGGCCAGAAGGGCCAAAGCCGAATAGTTATTTTGGTTTAGTGCAACGATTCCTTGGTGCTGTATAGCATATCGATGCCATAAAGAGGTCGGCGTGCATAGAGGGTGCGCGGATGCCTCTTGCCCGTGTTAAGACATACTGGGCAGAGATGGATGCCACCACTATTGCAACCTAGGGTCCGGCCATAGGCCAGGTCTCGGCCAAGCACTATTTAGAAGAAGTCCTAGAAGGCACTCGTTTAATAGAGGGGTAGTGCCCGAAGAATGTTATGTTCGGGTGACATGTATCCCAATTGTAAAAACAATACTCTTTGAATTATAAAGGCTATGTTTGTACTTTTTCCTGAAAGTATTATGATGCCTCCTGTGCGGCCATTTTATGTATGTATATAACCTGAAAATTTGCAGTCGTCGGCTTCAGCCCCCACACACATAATGCGGGGGTGTTCGGAAAAGCACGTATTCACACTTGATCCAATGTCTTGGTCCATGAAGGAGGTGATAGCGCGGCGAACAAGGCAATCAGATTATATTGCTTTAACACTTTCACTTAGCCATAGGAGTTTGAAAGTGGGGCTACTATATAGCCCCTGGTACCTCTGCGCTTATCCGAATGCAGTGCGCATACATACATGACCGGGAAACCGGTCCGTCGTTAATGCGGAGGAATCGCGAAGATTCCGCTGAGTCATCGAGTGGTTGACCAGTCTTGCGCTTTATCATGACAGTCAGTTTTTGGCTTTCTCTACTAAGGTGCTCGCCCAAATGAACCAGGGCACAATCGCAGTAGTTCTCCCGGTGCCACCTTAGCCGATAGAGCGGAACGTAAGGTAGCAAAACACGGGAGCCGGGAAAACCCAACATTTGACCAAAGACATGATTCGGAGCTGATGCATATAAGGCCAAACTCGCGACACCGAACACTCCCTAAGGTATTCGAACTTTACAACATATATCGGGCTAAGCAAAGCCCTTGATAATGAACCCTGAATTTCCAGGTACGTGCATTAGTCTGACATGGCGAAAATGCGAATAACGTCAGCATCCCTCTCGGTTGTGTTGAGTATCCGGAGGGTGTAAAGCAACAAGAGACAGTGAGAAAGGTTTACACAGGGTCTTAATCTAAAAAGAAACCTTTGAGCGGGGCCGTGCTACACGTCTGTGCCTGTGTCTCCGTTGTGCCGTGTCCTGGAAGGGTGTAGCACGATTGTCATCTGCAAGAGAGAAAAAACCGAGGTGAAAGCCTACGTGCGGAAAATTGGTTATTATTAATAGACCATTGAAATTCAATCTAAGTAAGGTCAAACCAAACTATAGTCCTTTTTACATGCGGGAAGCCCCTAGCGCCACCTATGGGGGTATATCCATCGACCCAATCTCGGGTTTATCTGAACTGTTACAGCGACGGGGGTGCCGGACTCATCTTGCCGTGTCCGCGGTCTTGACGACCGATCATTTATTTTGGTTGGAGGGGTCGTTCAGTGTTCGGCTGCGAAAGCCGCCGTACATTCCTCTGCATGTAAGGAATGCTCTGAGTTTCCGCTAACTATGATGATGCCACGTGGACCGGGCATCTTGAGCTTAAGATAAGCGTAATGCGGCATTGCGTTAAAACGAGCGAAGGCTGTTCTTCCGAGTAGTGCTTGATAGCCGCTTCGGAATGGAGCAATGTCGAAGGTTAATTCTTCGCTTCAGAAGTTGTCGGGAGAACTGAATACAACCTCCAGTACTATAGATCCCGTGCAGCGGGCCTCTGGGCCTGGTACTACTCCTTTAAAGGTAGTATTGCGTTGGCTGATTCTTGTTGGGTCTATCCCCATTTTGCGGACTGTGTCTTGATATATTAAATTAAGACTAGTGCCGCCATCCATAAGGACTCGGGTGAGATGGTATCCATCAATTATTGGGTCTAGTACCAAGGCAGCTGATCCTCTGTGTCGGATACAAGTCGGGTGATCCCTACGATCGAAAGTGATTGGGCAGGCCGACCAAGGGTTGAACTTGGGGGTAACGGGCTCTACGGTGCATACGTCTCGGAGCGTGCGTGTGCTCCTCCTATTCGTTACGTGAATCATGTTCACCGTATTGACTTCTGGTGGGAATTTTTTTGTCCCCCAGTGTTTTGTTGGTGAGGCTCATCCTCGTCTTCACTTGGTGTCTCCCTCCCCTTGTGTTCGGCGTTTAGCTTGCTGGCCTGCTTAAAGACCCAACATTCTTTGTTGGTGTGATTTGCAGGTTTATCGGAGGTGCCGTGAATCTGACATAATCTGTCCAGAATCTTGTTTAGGCTGGACGATCCATCTTTGCTGCCTTTGAATGGCTTTTTCCGTTGACCGGGTCGAGAGCCCTTGAATCTGGCGTTTACCGCCGTGTTGTCTGGGCTGTCTTCGTTGCTTCGACGCTTGCTTTTATTGCGTCGTGGTTTTCCATTGCCATCCCTAACTTCGGATGTGCTTGGGTCGCTAGTGCCGCGGCGGGCCAGCCAACTATCCTCGCTCGCGAAAAAGCGGATCATAAGGTTTGTTAGGGCTGCCATTGTCCTTGGTTTTTCCTGGCCGAGGTTTCTGGCAAGCCATTCGTCCCGGACACTATGTTTGAAAGCCGCTAAGGCTCCAGCGTCCGGGCAATCGACAATTTGATTCTTCTTAGTGAGGTATCTGTTCCAAAGCTTTTGAGCTGACTCTCTGGGTTGCTGAATTATGTGACTTAAATCATCTGCATCCAGAGGTCGAACATAGGTCCCTTGAAAATTAGCCCTGAAAGTGTCCTCGAGCTCTTCCCAACTTCCAATTGAGTTTTTGGGGAGGCTTTTCAACCAGTGCCTAGCTGGTCCTTTCAACTTTAAGGGCAAGTATTTGATGGCGTGGAGATCATCTCCACGAGCCATGTGGATGTGAAGGATAAAGTCCTCAATCCAGACCCCAGGGTCTGTTGTTCCTTCGTATGACTCTATGTTCACGGGTTTGAATCCTTCTGGGAATTCATGGTCCAGTACCTCGTCGGTGAATCATAGGGGGTGCGCGGCACCCCTGTATTTGGGTGTGTTTGACGGTTGTATTGTTCGGTTTTGATTCCGAACTGTTATTCTGTCAGTATAGTCAGTTGGGCGGCGATGATTCTATGCCGGAACGCACTTCCAAGGTCCGTAAATGGACCTAGTCAAACCGGCTTTTTTGTGTAGGTCCTCATGTAGGTCGTGTGCTGACTTGTGTACGTCATCGTTAGCTGCCCTGTCGTGACCACGGGGTGGCCGGTCCGGTTGATCGGCCATTTTATTTTCCGGCTGAGTGGGCTCTAAGGCCTCGTCGTCGAATTCAGGCAACAGCTTGCGCTTTGGATAGCTTTTTGTGTGGCGATTATCACCGTACTTTTCTTCTGTGTCAAGCACTTTATTCCATCTGTTGTTGAGCGTATTCTACGCGGTCTTAAGCCTTTGCTTCTGCTTCTTCAGGCTCCGCGCGGTTTCAATGAGCCTTTTATGAAGGTTCTCTTGTTCCACGTGTCTTTCAGGGATGATGTGTGCATCGTCGTCCGGACTAGTCATGTCTCCGGAGACAGGTTGATGAGTTTTACCCTCGGGGTCATCGTGACCTGACAGCGGCTCCGTACTATGTTCGCCATCCGCTGGTTCATCTGCTCCACCGCTGGGTTCATGTGGTCATTGTCTCCTTTGAGGTCGACCGGGGTGTTACTCTTTCTTGCACTGTTATCGCTATTTTTGCCGGGGCAGGATTTGGAGCGGCGCTTACGCCGTTGCTTTGGTTGCTTCTTGAGGGAATTGTCCTTCACTGCTTCCTCCCATTCCTCGCCATCATTTTCTTGGGGTGCATCCACCATGTATATATCATGCAATGAAGTGGCAGTCCAGTGCCCTGCGGGCGATGGTTCCTGTTCGTTTCCCGCATCGTCTTCCATACCGTCAATGTCTTCAGAGCCGAAATCAAGCATGTCGGTTAAGTCGTCGACAGTTGGTATTAAGTGGGTGGTGGGCGGGGAACAAATTTCTTTGTCGTCCGCTTCCCACTTGAGCCGAACACAGTTCGGCCAAGGGCCTCCTGACAAGGAGAGAGACCGTAATGATTTTAGCACGTCGCCTAGGGGCGAGTGCTGAAAGATATCCGCGGAGGTGAAATCCATTATCGGTGCCCAATCAGATTGGATGGGCACGAACACGAGCGGTTCGAGTCTGTGGCCGGGGACGAATCCGAGTGTCCAGCAACACAGTTCTCATAGGAGGTGAGGTCAGTATTCGGCTCTATCGCCGCTGAGTGTGCGGCCTCCGTGGCGGGGTCCATCCACCCGTCCTCGGATGGCGCGATCTGTTCCAGATTGAGGGCCGGAGTAGTTATAGGTGTGATCTCCCGAACACTGTCCGATGGCAGAGCTAAATCATGCTCATCATGACTATGCGGCGTACCTGCCATGGGTTCGAATCCGTTGAAGATCAAGTCTCCGCGGATGTCAGCGGTATAGTTCAAGCTTCCAAACCTGACCTGATGGCCAGGGGCGTAGCTCTCGATCTTCTCCAGATGGCCAAGCGAGTTGGCCCGCAGTACGAAGCCGCCGAATACGAAGATCTGTCTAGGGAGGAAAATCTCACCCTAGATCGCATCGTTGCCGATGATCGAAGGAGCCATCAAGCCTTATGATGACGACATAGTGGAACTCTCAATGAAAGCACCAATGTCGGTGTCAAAACTGGCGGATCTCGGGTAGGGGGTCCCGAACTGTGCGTCTAAGGCGGATGGTAATAGGAGACGGGGGCCACAATGTTTACCCAGGTTCGGGCCCTCTCGATGGAGGTAACACCCTACTTCCTGCTTGATTGATCTTGATGATATGAGTATTACAAGAGTTGATCTACCACGAGATCGGAGAGGCTAAACCCTAGGAGCTAGCCTATGGTATGATTGTTGTTGTCCTACGGACTAAAATCCTCCAGTTTATATAGACACTGGAGGGGCTAGGGTTACACAGAGTTGGTTACAAGGGAGGAGATCTACATATCCGAATCGCCAAGCTTGCCTTCCACGCAAAGGAGAGTCCCAACCAGATACGGGACGAAGTCTTCAATCCTGTATCTTCATAGTCCAACAGTCCGTCCAAGGGATATAGTCCGGCTGTCCGAGGACCCCGTAATCCAGGACTCCCTCACTCAATCTGGGCATTTGCTTGAAATATTAACTTCAACTCCTAGAACATCTCATATGCTCCATGACATTCAAAACGTCGTTGAAGTCCCAGTTCTAAGCCGTAAAGCATGGCACACTGAACTATCGAGTAGTCATCAGCTTTGCTCTGCCAGGTGTTCATACCATCTGGAGTTGCTCCTGCAGCGGGTTTGGCACCTAGCGGTGCTTCCAGGACGTAATTCTTCTATGTAGCAATGAGGATAATCCTCAAGTTATGGACCCAGTCCTTGTAGTTGCTACCATCATCTTTTAACTTAGCTTTCTCTAGGAACACATTAAAATTCAACAGAACAACAACACGGGCCATTTATCTATAACAACATAGACATGCAAAATACTATCAGGTACTAAGGTCATGATAAGTTAACGTTCAATTAATCATATTACTTAAGAACTCCCACTTAGATAGACATCTCTCTAATCATCTAAGTGATCACATGATCCATATCAACTAAACCATGTCTGATCATCACGTGAGATGGAGTAGTTTTCAATGGTGAACGTCACTATGTTGATCATATCTACTATATGATTCATGCTCGACCTTATGGTCTCAGTGTTCCGAGGCCATAATTGCATATGCTAGGCTCGTCAAGTTTAACCTGAGTATTCTGCTTGTGCAAAACTGGCTTGCACCCATTGTATGTGAACATAGAGCTTATCACACCCGATCATCACGTGGTGTCTCGGCACGACAAACTGTAGCAACGGTGCATACTCAGGGAACACACTTATACCTTGAAATTTAGTGAGAGATCATCTTATAATGCTACCGTCGTACGAAGCAAAATAAGATGCATAAAGGATAAACATCACATGCAATCAATATAAGTGATATGATATGGCCATCATCATCTTGTGCCTTTGATCTCCATCTCCAAAGCACCATCATGCACTACAAAAAAAATACACTTCCATGATGATACGTGTTTGTCACAGTAGGTCTAGTTTTTTGTCATGCATATACATCCATGACAAATTTATGACAGAATCAAGATATTCATACTTGTGCTGTCGTAGAAGTGTTCCATGACATTACCAAAATTATCATCACGGAAGTGTCCACTTCCATGATGATAAATCGCGCGTCATAGAAGTGCTTTCGTCAAGGGTGACCGACACATGGCATCCACTGTAACGGAACGCCGTTAAGCTATCGGGTCAGGTTTTGGATCCGATAACCCGTTAACAGCCCCGACCAATGGGGATTTTCCACGTGTAAAATCATCAATGGCTGGAGGAGACACGTGTCACGTCCACGTTGGCGCAGGTGTCACTCATCCAATGGGCGAGACGCGCCTATGATATGTTGACAGGTGGACCGGCCCATCAAGTTTAAATGGGCCGGCCAAATTGAAGGCCCACAAGATTTTGTGGACCATAATGGGCCGGCCCAGCTAAAGGCCCACGAGATTTTGCAGACCATAATGGGTTGGCCCGGCTAAAGGCCCACAAGATTTTGCGGGCCATAATGGGCCGGCCTAGGTAAAGGCCCACAAGATTTTTGTGTGCCATAATGGGCCGGCCCAGGTAAAGGCCCACAAGATTCTTGCGGATCATAATGGGCCGGCCCAGCTAAAGGCCCACGAGATTTCACTGACATTAATGGGCCGGCCCAGGTGTAGGCCCACAAGATTTTGAGGACCCTAGTAGGCCGGCCCATTAACTGGCTGCCATGTTTTGGGCCAAATGCCGGCCCATATTTGATCCGGTCCATTAATGGCCTGCCACGCTCCAGGCCTAATAGTGGCCCATATGAGATCCGACCCGTTAAAAGCCTACCATGTTCTGGGCCAAATTACGGCCCAGATCAGGTCGGGCCCTTTAAGAGGCTTTGGGCTCAATTATGGCCCATATCAGATTCGGCCTGTCAACTAGACACTATGCTTTTGGGCCCACTTGCTAAAGGCCCACTTAGTAATTCGGCCTAATATTAGTTTTGGCCTGTTAAGGGCCCGTTTAACATTTCGGCCCTATATTAATTTCGGCCTGTTAAAAGCCCGTCATATAGTTGGGCCTAACTATGGCCCGGTTTGCATCCGGCCTGCTCGCAGCCGATATCTGATTGGGCCAAACAAGGACCGAGACAATTTTGGCCTATTAAAAGCCCGTGATTTGATTCGCACAATCATGGGCGGGGGTTCATTTCGGGCTGCCGCCGGCCCATGAGTTGTTCGGCACGTTTCAGGCCCAACCTACACCGTGATTGCATGACGGCCCGATTATGTACCGTAATTTTACGGTTTGGCCGGTTTACTGCGAAGATAGGATATATATACAGTAAAATAGCTGCAGCATCATGAATAAGAAAAAACCTAGACTATACAATAAATACGGCATATTACATCCACTGGGCATCAAAGTTCGCCACTATGATAATAAAGCACAAGCAAACAGCAGATTACATACACGGGGCATCAAAGATCGCCACTAGTGCAAATAAACACGCCGACAAAATAATATACAAAACTGACAGCACTTCAATAGAGTTCAAGAAAGGTTAGCCCTGCTGGGGAGCTGCAGCGCAAGCAGCTGAGCAAGATGATGAGACTGCGCTTGTTCAACACTTATATCTTCCTCACTCTGAAAGATAAACAAGCAGACAGATGCCAGGTTTTGCACATAAAAGTATCAGTGCTGAAAATTCATCACATTTCTTACTGACGAATAAAGTGACACAGTTTAAAATTGTATTAACACAATATGGTATTGTTCAGGTCAAGACATGGCAGGAAATGACATTATGAAGGAGTTGGCAGCTTCACGACACCACTGGATTACAGATCAAGAACTCATAAGTATCAATGGTTAGTGTGCTGTCAATTTATACCATTTCAGATTGGCAAATAAAGAGACGGTTTAAATAATAGTAGAATGATATGACATTGTTCATAGTTAAGACATTGCCGAATATGACATTGTGCTGTAGTGTGTAGGTTCACCAAACCACTGGATTACGGATGAAGAACAGAAGCATACATGCAGTGCAAAAGAAGATCACTTGCTCTGTATAGTTTAATTTACATGGTATGAAGAAGGAACTTGGTTGTACAACTAAAAACCTAAATTAAGAAAGGACAAACTTTTGTTTATGAACTACATAATAAACTTTAAACAAGCAATTTGATGCAAACACCAAAAATAAACAGCTGTTGCAGTCATGCCTACCAAATATATACAACAAAGTTTGAAGGCTTGAGATGGACAAACTTACATTATTGGTGAAGACAGCCTCTATAAAGGCGTTGTCCATGCTGATGGGGGGGGGGGGCACTTCAAGAAGTTTACCACAGAATCTTCTTCCAAAGCATTGCCTATATTCTACATTTTGTTAAGAGTAAATATAGATGTGATAATATACGAAAAAATGGAGAATATTTAAGATAAGATGAAGAGTGATGCAACATAACCAAGTAGCTATAAATGTAAGTGCAGCGATACAGGCAAAAGGTACAGCCAAGAGCAATGCACAGCTAAACTTCTTCAGTACAACCTTATGGTAAGAGTAAATATAGATCTGATGTGTAGAAAATGGAGGGCAAAGGAAAATAAGATGCAGAGTGATGGTACATGAACAACTACCTGTCATTATAAGTACACTAATAAAGGACATCATGTACTTACAAGAACAATGCAGAGCTAAGAAAACATTGACATTGGATATATTCTACACTAATGTAACCATTCATACAGATCAGATAATTTGGAGTGAACAATTGATAAGCAAGCTATCATGCATACTGCTGTCACATAATGAACCAGGTATGTATGCAAGTACAGTGATACAGGACAACAGGTACTAACAAGAGCAAAGTAGCGGGCAACATATTTGCGATATCCTGTCGTTCTTGTCAAACCGGAATTCTTCTTCGAGCAGATTTCCCGCAAAAAAGATCCATAAGGCACATGCGGAAAAGTAGAAGTTGAAATTGTCATGTGATTTCATAGACAGTACCTCATCCTCGGAATGAGACCAGTGCATAAAAAGGTTTTTCCATTCAATGTCTTCTAAATTTAGCACAGGAGACTTCACCGGAAATTCGTTTATACACTTGCCATCAAAGTGTGATTTCCTCAGGTAACACTGATACTGCTGCAATGCTTCCTTGAAAAGCACAAGCAAGCTTTGCTCGTCATGACTATCCAGATTGACCCTCGCCTAGTTACAACAATGTAATGTAAATCATTGATGTGTTCAATCAGCAGAAAACAGGAAAATAATAACCATGAATAATAGCACTTACACGTAAGTTGCACAGGAAGATGTGAAAATGATGTTTGTCTTCACAATAATCTTCCCATGATGGGAATATATGCACGTAGTCCCTAAAACATTGAAAGCGTTGCCTTTTAAAATGGGGATAAATGGAATGGGGTTCCAATCTGCAGGAATTGGCCGTCTCTACAGTTGGGATAGTTCTTCGGCCGGTGGACTTGTTGTACTTTTTGCTGGAGTGGGATTTTTTTGTGGTACAGATGGTGCTATGGCAAATGAAATCGGTATACCTTTTGCTGGAGTGCATGTCCTGTGTAGTGGGGCTAGTGGTGTGGCCATTGAAGTATGGGTACAGTCTGCTGGAGTCGGTCCTTTGTTTTGTGTCACTGGTTGTACAGCCAATATAAGTGTGGGTGCTGTCTGATTTCTCCGGCACCACCATGTTTTTCAAGGACTTTGCTGGTGCTCCTTCAGGTTCGGCAATCACCCTCTTCCTTTTTGATGTTGGATGCACATGAACAACATTTGAGTGGAAAAACATGGTATGATGACAGATGGAATATGTATTGATAATGGATGTGCATGGCATCTCGACATATATGATGAGTAAACTAAGCAGATGGCGGTGCAACAAAGTAGAAGAAATGCAAGACAACATATGCAAGATACCCGCAATCAATAGAACATTGCCAAATTAGAACATGCACCTTGATGGGTGAACAGGACAGGCCATCTGCCTTTGACTCCTCGAGGTTAGAATAGTCATTAGGATCATATTCTGAACAAGAATCAACAGGTGGGGAGCGTATGAGTTTCATTGCATCCAGAATGGAACTCAATGCCTTGGTGCCAATTTTGTAAGTCATTGCAGGGTTTAGCTTCAAGAGTGGACTACTTCTAGTGCGACACAAAGCAGCTACACAGATCATAGTGTAGATATAACGGGAAACCTTAAGCATCAGAGCAAAATCAGCAAAGTGGAACTTGCTGGAATATATGTGCTAGTATTGCCGGTATGGCTAGAAAGGCTTCGGATACCAGCTCTCTTCAAGTGAAGGTGCGGTACTGTTAATATCAGTGTAACTCTCAAAGGCGACACAGCTCCCCGCATTTCCTTGCTATTCTTATAGGATTCAAGTGGGCAGGGCACTACAAATCCTATTCCTATGTTTACAAGATCCTACGAACCAAAGAGGCTCAAAGTGTCCGTCACAACCGACCATATAGACCTCTACACTGCAAATGTCCCTGCTCATTTTCAGTACAAGGAACATACTGTACTACTATCATACTCCATCCAATCCAAAATATAAGTCTTGGCAGAGATTTCCACTATGGATCACATACAGATGTATCCAGATACATTTTAGAGTGTAGATTCACTCATTTTGCTCCATATGTAGTCCATGGTGGAATCTATACAAAGACTTGTATTTAGGAACGAAGAGAGTACATTTTGAAGAAGAACAGAAGAGGAACATGGTAAAGAAGAGCAAGCAGATTTTGGATAATAAAATGTTGGTTGCGCAGTGCCCACACATGATGAACCAGAGCGCATTAAGAATGCAACTCCCAACTGTTTCTCGACCATTTCAGGCGGTTGGATGAAGATCCTATGTCTCCTAACCCTTCTTCTTCCTCTCTTTGATTCGTCCCATACAGAACACCGCACGGGCCGCCGGCCGGACCACCGGCCCCCATCGCCTGTGTTCCTCCGCCACCCCCACCCACCCCCGCTCCAACCCCCACCCCCGTCGAGTTTTCTTCGTTCGGCGAGGCCCCACAACCACCCGAGCCCCTTCAATCGCACCGGCGAACTCCGGCGAGCTTTGAAAAATCGACCGACCCAATTTTGAAATTTAGTCTACTGTGATTTAACTAGTGTGGAATATAAAAGGGGAAAACCATAAGCATTGGGAGTATAGTGTTGAGCATGCCATGGCGGATCTAAAGGTGCAAACCGGACAAAGGCAACTTCGCAACCAAGACAAGAAATCAGAGTAAAGCAGTGGCGATCTATTTTCTTGCTGCGATAAATAAGTTGAGCAGATACAAAAGAGTACCGCCTCTGGTGTGGCGCCGTGTACGCATCTGCTGAGAATTTGACGGTGCCGCGGTAGCGATGGCTGTCGGCGGCGTGGAAGCAGATCTAGGAGGGTAGACGGTGGTGGCAGGGCACGGTGGACGAGACGGTCGTAGGAGCGGCGCTGGCAAGGTGGATGATGGCGGGGATGAAGCGAGAGGATGGGATGCAAGGATCCCGGTCAGAATCCGTGGATGAGAGAGGTCGATCTCTTGTAATGGACGGTGGTGTCGGGGTATCAGCTCCGGCATGGTGGAGGAGGACGGCGATGGATGGGGTGGCGGACGACGGCGGACGGAGGAGGGTGGGGTGGGGAGGGTGTTTTGGCGCCCACGGAGTACGAATGGGGAAAAGGGAGGTAGAGAGGAAGGGGAACCATGTATTAAGGGCGCGCTTGTCTCAAATGCGAGGAAATTTACAAACTTAGCCCCCATTTCAAATTTCTACTACATCACAACAACATTAGTCGGTTGGGGATAGGACGGTAATCTCGCATACACCGAATATTTGCGGACGAGAGTTTGTTTTTGGCGCCCACCGTGTATGAATATGTATCGGGGAGGGAGTCGATTTCGGTCGAGGACACACTGTGTTTTGGCGCCCACCGTGTATGAATCCGGGTGAGAGGTGGTTACGTCACATTTGGGTGAAATTACAAACCTACCCCTATCGAAACCTATAGAAATCCAGCGGATAGGCTTTGCGTGGCAGGGATAGGCAGTAGTGATTTCCATCTCGCAGATTTTGGTTTCGGGCGGTTACTGCGACTTTCCCCGCTTCATTCAAATTTTGCAGAGTGCATGTTACCATGCTAATTCAATTCAAATCCCATTTGTATTCTATTTTTTCGGGCGGGATCCATTTTCAATTGGAATTACATTCTATATACATCATTTTTTATATACACTTTCAAAAGCACAACACCATTTATACATAAATATGGTTTACAAATGGCATGATCTCAGATTCATAAGGTTGTATCCATCAATTTGGATTTTCAAATATTTGAAACCACTTTATGTTGAAATCCAATGTTTGCATTCCTCGCTAAGTGTCTCCAATTAATGTGTGTTTCATGTGGTTTTTTTACTTCTCAAACATGTATAATGTGTTTCACACACGCAACATATAGTGTAATCCCGTTTAGACATTAATTGCATATAAACCATGCATTGTTTGTAATTGAAGAATCTATGGATCACGAATATTGATAAACTATATAACATTACATGTGTGCCCAAATTCAAATGAGTATGCATGTTTGATACACCAATTTGCGTTATGATATTATCGATGTCGTGATCTCCAGTTTAAATATTTGAATCCCCTTTAATCCAGATATTCATCTCATATAGCTATCACTCATGCTTATATAGGACTATCTCTCTGGACCTATACACATTAATCGTCTCTCAGGTATCTCTCGTGCTACCTGTATGCCGACAATGATCTTTTATCTTCATAACACACTGACGGTACTCCCTCCCTCGACCTTCATCACTCCATCTCTCTCTAAGTATATCTTGCTCCCTGCTATGTGTCTCTAACTATGATTCTCCATGTGGAATCTCTTTCTCTCACACAAACACAAAACTTTGTCTCCCGGGGTCTCATTTCTCTCTACTATTCCCATGTGTGCCACTCGCACACCCCTCATACAGAGATGTCTTTCGCTCCTTAGATATGAGAACCTACGACTTCAATATCTCTTTCTCACACACAAACACAAACTCTGTCTCCCAGGGTCTCATATTTCTCCATTGTTCTCTTGTATGTCGCTCACACACACCCTCTCTCCCTAGAGATATCTTGCGTTCCCTCGTATGTCTCTCTAGCTATCACTCTCGTTGTAAAATATCTTTCTCTCTCGCAGACACAAAACTCCGTCTCTCTGGATCTCATTTCTCTCTGATATCTGTTTGTACGTGACTCACATGCACCCTCTCTCTATCTCTCTCACACCCATACACATAACCCAGCCTTCTGATCCACTCGACTCCTATCTCTAACGCACACTAGCTAGCATCTTTATATTTCTATTTATCTATTTCTCCATCAACCTTCTTTCTCGCCCTCACTCTTGATTCCTATCACGCACACTACATATGTTTCTCTCTACATGCAGTCAAGTGCCCTCTCACACACATATATAACTTCACCCTTTGAACCACCTGACGGTCATCTTCAACACCCAAACTAGCGGATGTCCCTCTAGCTAGCATCTCCATCTCTGTATCTATCTGTAGTTTCTCTGTCAACATTTCTTTCTCGCACGGAGTCTTGCTTCCTGTCACCCACACTATATATGTCTCTCTGTCGGGGGTGCTGATCCCACGGACACCTATGGGGACCGGCAGATCGGGCCCCTTTTGGTTCGGCAGGGGGCGGAGAGAGCACGAAGAGCAGATCAAGGCGAAGCGCACGAGCAACGCGATCGGTTTACCCAGGTTCGGGCCGCACGGATGCGTAAAACCCTACTCCTGCTTTGTGGTTGTATTGATTTCTTGCTCGGGAGCGCGGTGTGCTACAGTACATTCCAGCAGCTAGCGAGACAGAGCGTGAGTGCGTTCTGTTGGCCGACCCTTTCTACGTTGCGCATGGGCCTCCTTTTATACGTTCAAGGGGTCATCGACAGGTGGCAACATAGACAAGGACAAAAATGGAAAAGGCATTGCGGTTGGCACCGCCGCCTACAACAGTGTTATCATACCTAACCCTGACGGCAGGGGACAAGGGCATTAAATGCCTGTCTGCGTCGCCTAGATGGTGCAGAAAGGGACCGCCAGGGACGCCACTGCTTGCCACGATGGCGATCTTGTCAGCGCCGCTTGCCATCGTGTACCTCTGGCTGCACAGCCTTCCGCCACGTACGCCTGGAAGGGTCCCAGAGCGACACGTTGGTGGATGTGTTGGAGCGCAGGTATAGAGTGGAGGTTTGCCGCGGCAAGTGCCTTGCCGCGGTCGTTGTCTTGTCGCATCCGGGAGCTTGTCGCTCACCGGGCCTTGGTTGGCCTTCCCGGCAAGCTCCTCTTGCCGGGGTCTTGTCTCCTTGTTCTTGGATACTTTGTTCTTGAATGGCTTCAAAGGAACCACGGAGGATCTTGGCGGTCACCCGGCAAGCCTTGCCGCCGGACGCTGCGACTGCCCTTGCACAAGTTCGGGATACTAAGGTACCCCTACTTTAGTACACTGACAGGAGCCCCCGGGCCTGGGCCATACACGGTGCCGAGTGCTGTTGGGCCAGGCCCAAAACAGGGCACGGGCACGCGCGGCCTAGGTTACGCCGTATCTCACTCCGCATCCACCGCGCCCTCCCCGCACGGCACGCATCGAACGCGACGTCGTGGGAGAGATCGTGGGCGGTTTCTTTATTAGGAAAGGCGGAACGTCCGCCCCTCCCCCTTTATAAGCAAGGGGAAGCAGGGGTAGTGTGCCCACTCGCCCCCTTTCCACTCCAATCTCAGAAGCCTCCGCCGTGCCTCCATCTTCCCAAAGCAACAAGAGAGCAGCGCCCTGCCCCCCACCGCCACCGGCACCACCAACGCCGTCGACCTCCTCCACCACTTCCGCCATGGCTCCGAAAGCCGACAAGGGGAAAGCCGTGAAGTCAACCGAGGCGCAACGGCTTGCGGCACTGCGGAAGGAGCGATCCATCTTCCCCCTCAAGCTTGCCGCGAAGGAGCTGAGGGAGTACTACTACCTCTTCTGGTCGACGGAGACGCGAGCGCATCCGAGCACCAAGGTACTCCCAGCCACTTCTCATAAGATGGCTCCGAACGGATATCCCTTTTTCGCCATATTCTTCTACTGCGGGCTCTGCCCGCCCTTCTCCGAATTCTTTTGCGACATTATGAACACCTTCGGCCTCTGCCTCCTTGATTTCACCCCCAATGCTGTCCTGACCATGGCAGTTTTCACACACCTTTGCGAAAACTTTGTCGGAGTCCACCCAAACGTAGCTCTTTTCCGCCACTTCTTTATACCCCGGGTAGAGAGAGGAGAGCCCTTATCTGGCGGAATCGCCTGGGTCTCAAGGACCGGCAAGAAGGACTCTTATCTTGAGGGCGAGTTCCGCGGCAAGTGGGAGGAGTGGAGAGCAGACTGGTGCTGGATTGTCGAGGATAACCCGTAGCCATTTACCGCCCGGCGCCAAACAGCAGCAGTACGCGGCAGCGACTGGAGCGACGTGGCCCCGGAAGACAGCAGGCTGAGGATTGCCGTTAGCAGGATCCAACGCCTCAGGCTTGCCGGACTCACTGTAGGCGCCGTTGGCGCAGACTTCCTTCGCCGCCGCATCGCCCCCTACAGGAACGGAGGAGGCCTGCCTGGGAGTTCAAGATCGCGGCGGATATCATGAGGCTGCGCCCAGGCCTCAATTACAACTTCACTGTTTTGGAGCTGAATGCGATGCTTTAGGAGCTGTTCAAGTATGATCCAGATCATCCCGAAGTTTTTAGGTTGCCGCAGGGCGTCATCCCATTGTGCAACAATTCTGCGCTCGACCGCATCAGGGCAATGATGCCGCTGTGCGACTCGCATGGACTTGAGCCAACTTGGCAAGAGCCTGCAGACGACGTCGTGCAGCAGTTCTTCGACAACTTGGTAGAAGTGCCGATCCGCCCCGACAAGAAGGATGGCCTCACTCGCGACACCACCGAAGTGGAGCTGAAGCGCATCGCCACCAGGCTGGAAGAGGCGGCGGCAGCTACAGCGGCAGGCGAGTTCGGATTCACCTTGGAGGAGGCAGAGGTAGCAGAGGCGGCAAACCTTGCCGAGCGAGAGGAGATTGCCGGCAAGAAAGAGCTTGCTCGGCAAGAGGAGCCTGCCGGCAAGAAAGATCTTGCCGGGCAAGGGGAGACTGCCGGCAAGAAAGAGCTTGCCGGGCGTGACACCGAGCCGAGCGAGCCCGCCGAGGATACAAGCGGCTCGTTGGAGATCGACTCCTCCTCCTCCTCATCTTTGGACAGCACACCGCAAGTAGAGCCTCCATCTCCACCAAGAAGGCGTCTTCGCAAGGCCGGGGACGTGGCGAGGCGGCAGGCGAGTCGACAGTCACCGCGCCGCGCGACACGCTCCTCCGCGGCAAGCATCGTAGCCGGGGGAGCGCCTCACGCTGCTGCGGCAACTGGAGCAGGGTCTTCCCGGACCATTGCTTCTGCTCCCGCCAAGCGGCCAAGGGAACCTACTCCTCCACCTTCCCGCGCCGGACGCGAGCCGGATTTCGACTTCTCCGCGTTCAGCTCCGACGAGGAAGAAGAAGAAGAGTAAGTTTCTCTTATTGTACTTGCAGTTCTTCAATCTTTGCTATTTTTGTCTTGCATCTCATTTGCTTCAATCTGAACCCATCCCTTCTTAGGACTCTAGCCCAGAGAGCGGCAAAGAGAGCCAAGGCCCCGGTGATTGTCATCGAGGACAAACCCACCGCGTCAACAGGGGATGCGCCCGAGACAATCTTGCCGGACCCGGCGACTGATCTCCAGAGCAGCCCCCAGCGTAAGTATCTTGTTTACTTTCCGCTGTTGGGCATGCACAAAGATTCTTGCTTTGCTGATATATGTTTGTTGACTTGTGCAGGAGCAGAGCAGCCCCACTAGGAGAGCCCGGAGGCCGCCCCCGAGGTGCCAAGGGAGAGTCCTCCGGCAAGGGAGAGGTCCCCGGCAAGGGAGAGTTCTCCGGCAAGGGAGACGTCTCCGGCAAGGGAGGGGTCTCCGGCAAGGGACAGCACCAGTGGCCCCCCGGTGACGGAGACCACAACTGCAGAACCTGGCACAGGTACTCTCCTTGCTTCAAAACTTCCCTTGGGTTCTTCTTCTTGTTGATCTTCTTCTTTCTTGGATATTTGCTTGAATCTTCTCCCCTTTTTTCGGCTGTCAGATCCATCTGCTCCGGAGCCGATGGAGACCGAGGTTGCCGCCGAGGACGCAGCCGGCGCTGACGAGCCCACTGACGAAGAGGCCGCCAGGGCTGCCACTGCAGAAGCAGGCGGGGGATCGGGCGATCGCACTAACGACCCCGAGGCCGCAGGAGCGCCAGGCGCTGCACCGACTGCCGATCCCTCCGCCGCTGCTGCAGCGCCAGGCTCCGAAGAGCCCCAGCCTGGCGTCTACTTGAAGGCCTGGCGTCGAGGGAGAAAGGTTTGACGGAGAAGTGCTTGCTTCCACCGGGCTGGCGCTGGTGGACGCGCCAAGCAGTAGCAGCGGCGAGCCTGAGGAGGAGCGGCTGCTACGGAAGCTGGTGTCACTCTACCGCGCCCGGCAAGCCAAGCTTGAATCTCGTGAGGCGCTTGTCGCCAAGGCAGGAGTCGACATCGAGAAGCGCGCGGAAGAGCTCCGGGGTCAAAATCAAGAAGCTCTCCGGTCTTTGGCAGTGGAGTGGGAGCGGCTTGCCGAGGAGCAGAGGGCCTTCCTCCTCGAGAAGGCAGAAGTCGAAGAGCAACAAAGGCTTGCCGCTGAGAAGCTGTCCGTGCAGGAGGGCGAGCTGGTGTAGCGGAAAGTTGATCTTGACAGCCACGAGGAGGAGCTTGCCGCGCGCGAGCGAACGGTTGGCGGAGCTCTCAAACAAGCCGAAGACGCTGCCGCAGCTACCGAGGCCACCAAGAAAGAGCTAGAGACGAAGGTGGCGCAGCTGGAAGCCGATCTCAAGGCGGGCGGTGACGAGCTTGCCGCGCTCAAGCTTGAGCGGGAGAAGGACGCCAACAGCTACTCGGAGCTACAGACCCGCCTCGCCGAGAAGGGCAAGGAGCTTGACGCCGCCAAGGACTCTACTATAGATCTTGAGTTGAAGCTGATCGCTTTGACCAAGATGCTTGACAGCGCCAAGGAGCAGGAGACGGCCCTGAAGGAGGATGTCAAGGCTGGCAAGGCGTTGCTGGCGAGCGCCGCTGCCGCCCAGAGCACCTTCCGGGAGAATGTGGAGCACTGGACGGAAGGGCTCGTGGATGTTGCCGCCGACATCAACAAGGAGCTGGCACAGCTGGGAATGGAGGATCTCGGGTATTCCTCCGACGAGAACCTCCAACCCAGCGCCAAGCTCACTTCATTCTTCAAAGGCGTGGCGACGACACTCCGGCGACTCAGGGAAGGGATCCCGAAGCAGCTTGCCGACGAGTCGCGCAAGATCTGCGCGGGAGCTCTTCAGAAGGTGCTGATGAAGGTGGCGTTCCGCAATCCGGGCCTCAACCTCACCAACGTCCTCAGGTCCTTGCCGCCGGATGCTGATCTGGAGGCGCTCAAGACCCTTGTCGCACCCATTGTGGATAGGGTGAGCGGAATCAAGAGGGTCGAGGGCGACCGCGTAGACTAGGCGCCCGTTTGCCTCTTTTCTTGTCGCTGCTGATAATGTTATGAAAACAGTCTGTTAGAGCCGCGACAAGCTATCTTGTATTATAACTTTGTTTTGGGCAATGATTGCAATGTTATTTCCTCTACTTGATCCTTTCCTTTGTATGTTTCTGCCCTACGCTTTTAGGGAACTTGCCGGCGTAGGCACCTTTGCCGCGAGCGCTGAGTGCGGGACGTCAGCAGCCTGCTGGCGGTGCCGCTGCGGACAAGAAACCTTGTTGCAGCTAGTCGTAGCTCACTTAAGTTGTTGAGCGGACTCGAAACAACAGTAAGGGTGCAACTAGCTACGAGTTGGTTCCTCTGCGCACAGGTTTTCCATACAAAGTACGGTCATTCAAGGAAGATAACTTAAATTTTTTAAAAAATCTGATTGCTCAAACTTTGGCAACTTATCTTTTCTGTTGTTTGCTTCCCGGCAAGGCGAAACCTTCTTGAACGACGCCTGGTCCATACCGTATCTTCTCCTTCCCCCTGGCAAACTTGTGCGCGAGAGAACCTTCCTTTCCTTGAGAGAAAAAAGAAGAAGGAGAAAAAGATATGGAGCCTTATGGCTCGTTGTTGCTTACCGGGGATAGGTGCTGCACAAAGTGTCAGATAACACATGCAAAATAAAAAAAACATGAAATCAACAAAGTGTGCGGAGCACATGATATTTATGCACGGGGTCTGCGCCCGGCTTTGTACAAAGGATTACATGCAACAGCGGCAAGACTTGTACAAAACGTGGTTGCCGGAACAGGTTCCGGCAACCGCACCCTACGGGTAAAACTTACGAAGATGCTCAATATTCCAGGAGTTGCTCACTGGGATGCCATCTTCGGTCTCTAGGCAGACAGCGCCAGGCCTAGTGACTCGTTTCACCCGGTAAGGGCCTTCCCACTTTGGCGTCAACTTGTTGGAATTCTTGGCGGACTGAATGCGCCGAAGAACAAGGTCGCCTTCCGCGAGACTTCTGGCGTTAACTTTGCGGCTATGGTAGCGGCACAAAGCTTGCTGGTAGCGAGCAGCTCGCACAGCAGCCTGAAGACGGTCTTCCTCAAGGAGCAGCGCGTCATCTTGTCGCAGCTGCTCTTGCTCAAGCTCATCGTAAGCGAGCACTCGAGGTGACCCGTATACGAGTTCCGTGGGGAGAAATGCCTCTGCTCCATAGACTAGAGCGAAAGGGGTCTGGCCAGTGGCTTGATTTGGCGTTGTCCTGATCGACCAAAGAACCTCCGACAGCTCCTCGATCCAGTTTCTTCCTCACTTGTGCAGCCCGTCGAAAGTTCTGGTCTTGAGCCCACGCAGCACTTCAGCATTTGCCCTCTCCGCTTGACCGTTGCTTCTCGGGTGAGCAACAGAAGCGAAGCAGACCTTGGCGCCAAGATCTTGGACGTACTGCATGAAGGTGCGGCTCGTAAATTGCGTACCATTGTCGGTAATTATCCTGTTAGGGATCCCGAAACAGCAAACAATCGACCTGAAGAACTTGACTGCTGACTGTGTTGTCACCTTCCTCACTGGTTCCACTTCCGGCCACTTTGTGAACTTGTCGATTGCGACGTACAAGTACTCAAAGCCCCCGACTGCTCGGGGAAAGGGGCCGAGGATGTCGAGCCCCCAGACCGAAAATGGCCAGGATAAAGGGATCGTCTGGAGAACTTGAGCTGGCTGGTGTATCTGCTTAGAATGGAACTGGCACGCTTCACACTTGGTTACTTGTGCAGTTGCATCCTGGAGGGCTGTCGGCCAGAAGAAGCCTTGCCGGAATGCCTTCCCGGCAAGAGCTCTTGCACCAATGTGGTGACCACATATGCCTCCATGTATCTCTGCCAACAGCTTTTGTCCATCTTCTCGGGGAATACACTTCAATTTCACACCGTTGAGTCTTCTTCTGCACAGTGTGTTATCGACAAACTGGTACATACTAGACTGCCGGGCTACTCTTTCCGCTTCTTCTTGCTCTTCGGGAAGTTCTCCTGTCTGAAGGAAATGGACAATCTGTTGTGCCCATGTTGGAGCTTGTGGCTCGACAACAAGGACTAAAGGCATGTCTGCTGCTGCGGGAACATCCGCTTCTACGGCAAGAGCCTGCGGCTCTGCTGGAGCTTGACGTTCCCCGGCAAGCTTGCCAGAGCAGAACTTGTCGGGAGCGTCTGCTTCGACGGAACAAACCCTAGGGCTTGCCGGAGCAGACTGCTCCTCAGCACTCTTGGTGTTGATCTTGGGGACCTTCTTGGCGGCGGCTTCTGGAAGCTCTGCCGGAAAATAGTCGCCAGAAATCAACTTCCTCTTCTTGCTCTGTCCAGTTGACGGCATTACGGACGGCTGAGTCAGCTTGAGCACAAAGATCCCTGGTTCCACAGGTAACTTAAGTGCAGCGCACTTTGACAGGCTATCGGCAATGTCGTTCTGAGCTCTTGGGACATGCTCCATCTGTAGGCCGTCAAAGTGCTCTTCCAGCTTTCTCACTTCGTCAATGTAGGCTTCCATCAACGGACTCTAATAATTCTTGTTCACTTGGCGGACGACAAGCTGCGAGTCACCCCTGATAATGAGCTTCTTGATCCCAAGGTCTGCCGCGATCCTGAGACCGGCAAGCAAGCCTTCATACTCTGCAGTATTGTTTGTCGCTTGCTCCTTGGGAAAGTGCATCTGGATCACGTACTTGAGGTGCTCTCCGGTGGGTGCAACAAGCAGCACGCCAGCGCCGGCACCTTGTAGCGAGAAGGCACCATCAAAGTACATGAGCCACTCTTTGTTTGCTTCCTTGACGGGGATGCTCGTCTCTGGAATTTCTTCATCTGGTGTTGGCGTCCACTCTGCTATGAATTCTGCCAATGCTCTGCTTTGGATAGTTGAAGTACTCTCAAACTTGAGGCCAAAGCTTGACAGTTCCAGTGCCCACTCAACAATCCTGCCTGTCGCTTCTGGATTCTGCAGTATCCTCTTCAGCAGAAAGCGAGTGACAACTGTGATCTCATGTGCTTGGAAGTAATGGCGCAGCTTTCTCGAGGCCATGAGAAGGCCGAAAAGCAACTTCTGTACACCAGAGTACCTTGACCTAGCCCCCTGCAGAAGGGAACTGACAAAGTAAACTGGGCGCTGCACCATTTTCTTCTGTATCTCTTCGCGCATCTGCGCAGATCCATCCTTGTCGGGACCAGAGCTTGTCGGGGAAGCCCCCTGCTTGTCGCTGGATGCGCTTGCCGCGGTTGCTGGCTCGTCATTTGCCTCCCTCTCCGCTACTAACGTAGCACTAACCACTTGATTGGTTGCCGCTATATACAGCAGCAACTTCTCTTGCGGCTTAGGTGCGACAAGTGTTGGAGTGGAGGACAGGTATCTCTCCAAGTCCTGCAGCGCAGCCTCCGCTTCCGGAGTCCATTTCATTGGACCTGCCTTTTTCAAAATTTTGAAAAACGGCAGGGCGCGCTCAGCAGACCGAGAGATAAACCTTCTGAGAGCAGCCACGCATTCGTACATCCTTGACGCGCTTTGGTGCTTCTATCTGCTCAATGGCCTTGATCTTGTCGGGATTGGCTTCAATTCTCCGCTGAGACACAAAGAACCCGAGAAGCTTGCTGGAGGAGACTCCAAACACACACTTCTCGGGGTTAAGCTTGAGGTTGATCTTGCGCAGATTTGCAAAGGTCTCGTCTAAATCTTGAATTAGAGTTGCCCTGTCCTTGCTCTTGACCACTATATCATCCATGTAGGCTTCCACATTTCTGTGTATTTGTGGCTTCAGAGCGACATGGACTACTCTTGCAAATGTTGAACCAGCATTCTTTAAACCGAAAGGCATCCGTATGAAACAGTATGTGCCACACGGAGTAATGAATGCGGTTTTCTCCTCATCCTCTTCTGCCATGAAGATTTGATGGTATCCTGAGTATGCGTCAAGAAATGAAAGCAAATCACATCTGGCCGTGGAGTCGACAATCTGGTCAATGCGCGGCAAGGGAAATGGGTCTTTGGGACAAGCTTTATTAACATCAGTAAAGTCGATACAAAGCCTCCATTTCCCGTTTGCCTTGCGCACGACTACATGATTGGCTAGCCACGTGGGATGGAGCACTCCTCTGACAAGGCCTACTGCTTCCAATTTCTTGATTTCTTCTGCTATGAATTCTTGGCGCTCCACTGCTTGCTTCCTGACTTTCTGTTTGACGGGCCGTGCATGAGGACAAACGGCAAGATGGTGCTCAATTACTTTCCTGGGAACACCGGGGATGTCAGACGGTTGCCATGCAAACACGTCGACATTCGCCCGCAGGAAAGCAATGAGCGCGCTTTCCTATTTAGGGTCCAGAGTGGCACTGATGGTGAAGGTACCACCGGTGCCGTCCTCCTTGGCGGACACCTTCTTAGTATGTGGCGGAGCTGCCATTGCCTTCTTACACTTGCCGGTGGAGCTCGATGGTGCGTCCTCGACAGTAGCGCAGCACTCCGAAGAGGTGCGCTTGCCGGAGTGGGCATCAGAGCTCTTGCCGGACTTGGTCTTCTTCTTCCCCCCGGGAGCTTCAGCGGCAAGTGTCTTGCGATCTGTTGCGGCTGCTGCTTCTCGGTAGATCTTCTCGGTGCAGATAAGAGCATCCTTCTGTCACCAGGGATAGAGATGACGCTTATCGGGCCTGGCATCTTGAGCAAGTTGTATGCGTAGTGAGAGGCTGCCATGAACTTGGCGAGTGCTGGACGGCCAAGTATCCCATTGTAAGGCAATGGGAAATCGGCAACGTCAAAAGTGACCCTCTCAGTCCTGAAGTTCATCTCGCTGCCAAATGTTACCGGCAACGTGACCTTCCCTTTCGGCTTGCTCCTTCCCGGGTTGATTCCTTGGAACGTGCCGGTCTCTTCGAGCTCGTTGTCAGGGATTTGGAGTTTCTGGAGTACAGCGGAGGAGATCAGGTTCAAGCCGGCCCCGCCGTCAACTAGCATCTTAGTGACCTTGAGGTTGCGTATAGTTTGTGAAACTAACAGCGGCAAGCACCCGACCGCAGTTGTGCGATCAGGGTGGTCCTCAATGTCAAAGATGATAGGCGTGCTGGACCATTTCAGAAGCTTGCGCGATTCGACAGGTGGTTCTGCCGCATTGACTTCCCGCGCCCACTGCTTGAGTTGGCGGTGTGAAGTATGCAGAGAAGCACCGCCGTCAATGCACAAAACTTATGTGGCTTTCTAGAACTCCTGCTCACTGATCCCGACATCATCCATGTCTTCTTCGTCGTCGTCTTCTTCGTCCTTGTTGCTGCCACGGGGAGGTCTGTCTCCTTGCCGCTGCTTGGCCTTGCCGCGGCGTCCTCCCTGGCCGGCGCGTTTCTTGCTGGATTCTCCAGCGCCTCCTTGGGCCCTCTCCTTGTCGCGCCGCTCGTACTCAGCTTTTTGCTGCTGGACAAGCTGCTCGACTTTCTTGCAGGTCTGGAGGTCATGGCCCTTGGTGCGGTGGATCTTGCAGTACTGCTTGTCGGTGCCATCCTACTTGTCGGCAACCGCCACAGCCTGGCAGTTGGTGCATGCGGCAATCTCCTTGCCGGAGCTACCAACCTTGGCTTTCTTGGCGGCGCCGTCGTTGCCGGACTGCTCAACGACTAGCACCTCTTTGCTTTTCTTCTTCCTGTTGTTCCGCCGCCGGTTCTTCTTTGCCGGGGCAGCATCCTCGCTGTTAGATCCTCCTGCTCCAGTATTCTCTCCGGGGAGTTTCCTCCCTTCTTCAGCACGTGCACACTTGTCGCCCAGGGCATATAGCTCACTGACATCTCTGATCCTGCTCATCGCCATCTCCTCCCGCATCCTGCGGTTACGCACGTTCTGATGGAACACGCTGATGACCGCGGCAGGGTGGATGTCTGGGATGTTGCGTTGTACACGGCTGAATCTCTGAATATACTTGCGCAGGGGCTCTCCTTCCTTCTGGGCGAGCAGGTGAAGGTCACTCTCTTGGCCATGAGGTTTGTGGCCGCCTGTAAAGGCGCCAACAAACTGATGGCACAGGTCTTCCCAAGAGGATATGGAGTTGTCCGGCAAGTGCATGAGCCAGGACCTGACTTCGGGCTTGAGCACCAGCGGGAAGTAGTTGGCAAGGACCTTGTCGTCTCGCCCCCCGGCAGCTTGCACCGTGATGGTGTAGATGCTGAGGAACTCCGACGGGTGCGACTTGCCGTCGTACTTCTCTGGTACGTCTGGCTTGAAATTCTTCTGGCTGGGCCACTGGACTTGCCACAGCTCACGGGTAAACGCAGGGCAACCTACCGCGTACGGCAAGTCGCCTGGTTCCCCTGGCGCATGCATGTCGACAGAGGGCCCAGCGCGCAGGTCTGATTGACGCTGCGCTTATCTTCGGCGCTCGATGCGGGTACGAGCGTCTTCTTGCTGTCGTTCGTGAAGAACTTGGCGCTGATCACGACGAGCTCGTGGATCAGATGATGTGGTGGAGTCACTGTCGTGGTGGATCCGGCGAGTCGGCGATCTTGGCCTTCGAGGCGGAGAGTGCACAGTGGTTGCACCCTCCCCGGTCTTGTCGCCATCGGCTCGTGCCTGGCTGACTTGCCGCGGCTGCGATGTGCTTGGCTGCCATGGGTTGTCGCCGTTGGCGAAGCCGATGAGATTCTGGATGGTGGCCCTCCAGTCGTCGATTTTGTCTGGCGCTGGAGGGTAGTCTAGGAGCAGTTGAGCTCGCGCCAAAGCTTCTGCCGGAGTGGCGGGCGGCGGCGGCGAACGGTGCGAGGAACGGGATATGCTCGGACTTCTAACTACGTAAGAAGGAGCAGTACCTCGTCCAGGCGACCGTGCCCCGCTCGTGCCAGCATGATGGCGTGCGTGCTGGTCTTGAGCACTCCGGGATCCACCAGCTTGATCTTGGCCCAGCAAACGTATGGTACCATGAGTACCATAACGCTGCTGGTCCCGCGCCTCCTGAGATGGGCACGGTGCGTGTACGGACGCCGAGGTCTTGGAGTGCGCCCGGTCGTTATGGGAGCCGACTGCGCCGCTGATGTGCAGCGCAGTCTTGTCCTTGGACCTGGCAGCACCGTGGGCTCCCTCGTTGATGCCCGTTCTTCCACCGGTGTCTACCCCACCATCCGTTCGCTCCGGCGATGGTGGGTTCGGCGCGGACGGAGCAGCCGCCTCCGAAGCCTTCTTCATCGGCGGCATGTCGATGAAGATGATGAAGATTTGGCTCGTGCGAACGCCGGATCAGGTTCACACAACCTCGACGCACCCCTACCTGGCGCGCCAAAGATGTCGGGGTCCTGATCCCACGGACACCTATGGGGACCGGCGGACCGGGCCCCTTTTGGTTCGGCAGGGGGCGGAGAGAGCACGAAGAGCAGATCGAGGCGAAGCGCATGAGCAACGCGATCGGTTTACCTAGGTTCGGGCCGCACGGATGCGTAATACCCTACTCCTGCTTTGTGGTTGTATTGATTTCTTGCTCGGGAGCGCGGTGTGCTACAGTACATTCCAGCAGCTAGCGAGACAGAGCGTGAGTGCGTTCTGTTGGCCGACCCTTTCTACGTTGCGCATGGGCCTCCTTTTATACGCTCAAGGGGTCACCGACAGCTGGCAACATAGACAAGGGCAAAAATGGAAAAGGCATTGCGGTTGGCACCGCCGCCTACAATAGTGTTATCATACCTAACCCTGACGGCAGGGGACAAGGGCATTAAATGCCTGTCTGCGTCACCTAGACGGTGCAGAAAGGGACCGCCAGGGACGCCACTGCTTGCCACGATGGCGATCTTGTGAGCGCCGCTTGCCACTGTGTACCTCTGGCTGCACAACCTTCCGCCACGTACGCCTGGAAGGGTCCGAGAGCGACACGTTGGTGGATGTGCTGGAGCGCAGGTGCAGAGTGGAGGTTTGCCGCGGCAAGTGCCTTGCCGCGGTCGTTGTCTTGTCACATCCGGGAGCTTGTCGCTCACCGGGCCTTGGTTGGCCTTCCCGGCAAGCTCCTCTTGCCAGGGTCTTGTCTCCTTCCCAGCAAGCTCCTCTTGCCGGGGTCTTGTCTCCTTGTTCTTGGATACTTTGTTCTTGAATGGCTTCAAAGGAACCACGGAGGATCTTGGCGGTCGCCCGTCAAGCCTTGCCGCGGGACGCTGCGACTGCCCATGCACAAGTTCGGGATACTAAGGTACCCCTACTTTAGTACACCGACACTCTCCATACATATGCATTTATAGGTTGGTCTCTTTTGCACAATCGTTGCGCCTCACTTCCTCTGCTCGCCATAGATGCATGCTCTAGCCCATGCCACTATCTCTTAAAGACAAAAACACATGCTCAATTGTCAGGCCTTTTCCCCGCATTCTCACATGCATGCATATTGTCATACCGATCCGTCTCTCCCATGTCATTGATCTTATGACTTATGTCTTCTTTCTTTTATCTCGATCATGCACGCGCGCACACACACACATCCCACGTATACCTGTATACCTCTCACACATGCACGTTCAACGTCTCTATGTCTCCATACGTAGTTAATTACCCTCAATCCTAATGCCACATCGAATCGTTCTCCTCTTTTGTGCACATAACTTCCGCCTGGATGGGTAAAACACACACTCACACTTAACAATCTCCTTCTAGCTACCCCCCGCCTCTCACTCTTCCCCTATATCCCCGAAACCAATAAGACCATCCCTTTGTTTAATTCCCGCCTACATGCACCATCGATATATAGTAGTCTTCCTTGGTGTCTCTCGAACAAACACATTCTCTCGATGTCGACTCCTCTCACGCGCACACACCTTCTCTTCCCTCTCTACACTACAAAATAAAGACACATCCGTGACATTTTGGGCCGAACGAATTTTTTTCTGTCATACATATGACACTTCTATGATGATAATTGTGACAAAACCCGGTATCATCATAGATGTGGTGGGCTCTTACTTCTATGACAAAAAATCAAGACAGAAAATGGGCTTTTTTGTCTTGGGTGGGCCGGGGACGCAGCTGCATGACATTCTTTGGGCCGTTCATGACAGAAAAAACCATGGTAGAAGCGAGGACGAGGAAAATTTCGGGGAGTTCCCCGTTACGGTGGGAGGTCGGGGGCCGAGTGATGCGCGTTTCTCTTGAACCCGAGCGAGGCATTGGGCTCTAACTGAACCCGAGCGATTGCACTGCAGGCTACGCGTTATTGAACCAGAGCGATCGATCGATGGCTGTTAACTAAACCTGATCGAGCGATTCCTTCGCTACTGCTGCTAACTGAAGCCGATCGATTGGATGAACAATGACCGTTGCCGGGGGGGGGGGTTGGATGAACAGGTGAGCGGTGGTGTTGCCTCTGGATGAACAGGACCCCGTGGTGTGGTGGAGGACTGTATGAATAGTAGACGGTGGAGGGGTGCCCATGGAGGGGTGGTTGAATAGGACCCCGTGGTGTGGAGGGCTGGATGAACAGTAGACGGTGGAGGGGTGCCCGTGGAGGGGTGGTTGAATAGTAGCCGGTGGAGTAGCGCGTGGTGGAGCCTGGATGAACAGGAACCCGTGGAGGCTGGAGGAGGTCGACGGTAGCCCGTGGAGGCTGGAGGAGGTCGACGGTGGAGATGAACAGTATCTCGTGGAGTCCCGTTTTGCGGTACGCCACACCCCTCCCGATGAACAGGACCCCCGTTTCGACCGTAGGAGGTCCGTTTCGTCCATTTTGCGGTACGCCACACCCCTCCCGATCAACAGGACTCCCGTTTCGACCGTAGGAGGTTTGTTTCCTCCATTTTGCGGTACGCCACACCCCTCCCGATCAATAGGACCCCCGTTTCGACCGTAGGAGGTCTGTTTCCTCCGTCCAAGCCCTCCCGATGAACACGACCACGCATTCCGTTCTGACCCAGCCGGTTGGCTCCCACGCGTTCCGTTGCCTCCTGATGAACACGACGCATTCCGTTGCCTCCCAATGAACACGACGCATTCCGTTGCCTCCCCATGAACACGACGCATTCCGTTGCATCCCCATGAACATGACACATTCTGTTGCCTCCCCATGAACACGACGACGACGCTGTTTCTCCGTTCCGAGCTAGCCATGTACACGAGCCCTGGCCGTACGTATGCGTGAGTAGGCGTTCGAGACCCCGCCCATATGTACACATACGTGGCCGTATTTTCTTTCTTGCACCCTGGCCGCTGTACGTACGTGTACATGCTACGTGCGCGCCTCTACTAAGACACGTGCGCGCCTCTACATCGACCGGTATTTACATACACGTTCGCGACCAGAATGTCAACGCTACGTATGCTTCGACCAGGTGGGTCCCGACTGTTAGGCACTTCCTTGCGTGCGAAGATGTAGCTGGTGGGTCCCAGCAGTCAGGGGGGCGAATCGTTTTTTTTTGCCTGGACGCACTTCCTTGCGTGCGAAGGTGTAGCTGGTGGGTCCCAACAGTCAGGGGGAAACGTTTTTTTCAAGAAATATGATGGCTCATATGGTGGGTCCCCGCTGTCAGGTGGAGGAATAATTATTTTGCATGTAATAAGGAGGCACTTCCGCACTGCGGCCGTGGACCCAGCTGTCAGCCTCTCCACGTATAGTGCACGTCTGATGGAAGCCGTTCCTTGACCATGTTGACCACGCCGCGCCGAGAGCACCAGTGCGGTCGACGATGGTGAGGCCTAGGAAGGGGACGATGCGGAGCCGGGGAAGACGCGGGAGTGGATGCCCACGCGTAGAGGAGTACGAGGGTTCACTGTTCGCTGCGGTGTGAGGCTGCCGTCGCCGCAGAATAACAGGGGGTGTGGGTGAGTAGAGGGATGGCCTGGCCAGCAGTGGGAGTAGTAGGGGTGGTGAGGCCTCCGCCGCATCGCAGCTAGCCACGGGAGGCAGGAGCACAAGGCACGACCAGCGCTGGTTTGGGTGGCTGGAGAAAGAAGACCAGAGGTTGAAGAAGCACTATGGCCGTTGGATGGATATCGTACGGTCACTAGAGCTAGAATCATGCATATTGACTAAGTTGACAAAGCTCTCCGTCCCCGTCAACTTAGTAGGCCCACAAGTCATCCTGCCACTATACTGGGTCCCAGCTAATAGGGGGAGTTTTCATTTTTTTGTGCGTAATAAGGAGGCACTTCCTTACGTGCGAAGATATAGCGGCGGTAACGTTTTTTTGCGAAATACAAAGGCCCTTTCAATGGGTACCTGATGTTAGGTGGAGGAATTATTATTTTGCGCGTAATAAGAAGGCATTTCCTTGCGTGTGGCTGTGGACCCAGCTGTCGGCCTCTCCACGTACAGTCCACTTCAGATGCATGTCGTTCGTTGACCACGTTGACCAGGCCACGCCGAGAGCACCAGGGCGGTGGACGACGGCGAGGCCTAGGAAGGGAACGACACAGAGGCAGGGAAGACTCGGCAGTTGTTTCCCACGCGGAGGGGAGTATGACTGTACGAGGGTTTACTGGTTCGTCTGCCGTCCCCGGAGAATAACAGCAGGTGTGGGTGAGTAGAGGGATGGCTAGGCCAGCGATGCGAGTACGGTGGGGCGGTGAGGCCTGCGCGGCAGCACAGCCGGCCGCGGGGAGGAGGGAGCAGGCAGTCCCGTCGGCGCTTGTTTGAGCGGCTGGAGCAGGAAGAGCGGAGATTGAAGAAGCACGACGCCCGTTGGATGGCCATCCAACAGTCACTGCTTGTGCGTCAACCTTTTTTTAAGGAAAGCCTCAAATCTGTGGAAAACAACATACAACCAATCTGCCATTATTTCTAATAATTTACAGCCCATTTGCTAATTATTAAGGTTTTTTGGAGCCCATATTCTTTTTGTTAGCATTACAGCCCATATTGTGGCCATGATTAAACAATTATATGAAATTTTGCATATTTCGGTGCGGTCCGAACTGTTTTTAATCTCGAAATTTCGACTCACATTTAAACTGATTTTAAAAATAAATGTATATCAATATAAAATCCAACAAATTCTCCACGCATAAAAATTAATGAAATTTAAAATCTCAAAATGAAAAAAAAAGATATTTGAAACTAATTGCCGGTTTGATGTGTTTTAAAAATGTACAACCCATTTCTCATTACTGATGGGACATTTTCTCGGCCAGCCGAATGAAAACTCTCCTCGTCTTGAAAGATTTGCAGCCCAACAAGCCTGACAAAGCGACTTACTTGGAAAATCACAAAAAACTGGGTTGTGGCCGTGGACCCAGCTGTTAGCCTCTCCACCTACAGTACTCTTCCGATGGAATGTCGTTGACCACATTGACCACGCCGCGCGGAGAGCACCAAGGCGGTGGACGATGGCGAGGCCTAGGAAGGGGACGACATGGAGCCGGGGAAGACGCGGCAGTGGATGCCCACGCGGAGAGGAGTACAAGGGTTCACTGGTTCGGCTGCGGTGTGAGGCTGCCATCGCCGCATGGCCTGGCTAGCGGTGGGAGTAGTAGGGGGCGATGAGGCCTCAACGGCAGCACAGCCGGCCACTGGAGGCAGGAGCAGGCGGTCTCCCCGGCGCTGGTTTGGGCGGCTGGTGCAAGAAGAGCAGCGATTGAAGAAGCAGCAGGACTGTTCGATTCAAATCCAACGGTTACTGCTGCTAGAACCGTTTGTTCACTAAGTTGACAAGCCCTGTGTACGCGTCAACTTAGTAGGCCCACAGGTCAGCCTCCCAACTGGTGCACCCCAGATGTCAGTGGGAGGAATCATTTTTCGCGTAATAAGTAGGTAGTTGATTGCGTGCGGCCAGGCCAGTGGAGGGAGTAGGGTGGGCCGGGGAAGCCTGCGCGACATCATAGCGGGCCACATGAGGAGGGAGCAGGCAGTCCCGCCGGCGCTAGTTTAGGCGGCTGGAGCAGGAAGATCAGAGATTGAAGAAGCACGTCGGCCGTTGGATGGACATCCAATAGTCACTGCTGCTAGAATCGTGTGTTCACTGACAAAGCCTTGCGTAAACAAGTCAGCCTCAAAATCTGTGGCATGTATAGCCCATTTGCTATTATTTTTATAATTTTACTCATTTTCTAATTCATATGGAATTTATTGCAGCCCGTTTTCCATTTTTAGAATTGCTGGCCATTTTCTGGTCAGTACTAGGGTCAAAAAATTAACTAAATATGTGTGAAATTTTGAAAATTCACAAATTTTTGCTGGGGGACGAAATATTCTTAATCCAAAAAATTAATAGCCATACTAAAAAAATTTAAAAATAAATTAGTACTATGTCATGTTAAATCCAATGAAATACGTATAAGATATCATTGAAGAACAAAAAAAAGAAACTTATATCCCATTTGCTCTAATTTTTTGGAATTTTCAACCCCTTTTGATATTACTTTTAACAGACATTGACCATATTCTTAAGCCAGGCCGGAATGCATCCCTCCTCGTCTTGAAAGATTTGCAGCCCAGTAATTCGGAGAAAACAAATAGGCCTAGCCTAGGTATTCTTCAAAAAGAAATACTGGGCTACCAATTTTCCCAAAGAACTAGTACATGCGCATTTAGCTTTATTTATTTATTTATTTATTTATTTACTTACTTATTTATGTTTAGGGGACCATAAGCATGTACCTGGGCCGGATTCATGTGAGAGCCTCCCTTCCAGTTAATTATGGGCTTCTCTATTGGGCCTTCATCAGTGGGCTACGTGTTAACAACAAGTGGAAAATGTGTTCCATACAAAAAATAGTATGCACTACGTACGATACGGGGCACTAAAGGATCGGACCGTGCAACGACTTCCAAAACATTGTGTTTGTCGTTCTAACAACACATTTATTCAACCAACAGACAAAATGTACTACTGATTGTACATTGAAAACAACAGCAACATCAACCAGGGCTGGGGGTGCAACAGAAGCAGTAAGCAGGCCAGAAGAGTGAAGACACAGCTCTCTCTTCCAAACCAAACATCAGCCATCATTACAAAAGGGCTACCAAAAAGAACAAGTGTATGCATCAAACTAAATAAAGATCCTACTACACCAAGTGTACGCATCTAACTAACTGGCTCAGTTAGACGTTACTATTTTTTAAGCTATGGAGATTGGCTGACAGCTTGAACCAGATGGGTGCCTGACGGGGGAAACTTTAGCCAGCAGGTCAATGTCTGATACTTGCGACCCTCTCTCCTACTTTGGGCTGCAGAGCGTGGCGGCACATATCAGGGTATGGTGCATGCAGAGATGCATGGTACGTTGTGTACACACAGTTTTGCCTGATGAACGAAACCGCGCTACCATCATGATCCTTGCCGTCGGTTATCTCCTGGTTAATCGGATAATTCAGTCCGGCAAACAGAGAGCGTGTACCAAGGCTACTTACCACCCTCCAGTCAAAAATTCCTGAAGGCCCAGAGACCTTGCAGTGAATGTGATTGTATTCCATGAAACAACACGTCTGGTACGTGCGAATGATCATCAATCTTTCGCCGTCGTCTGATCGCGCCAGGAACCACCTGCAACTGCCATGCCGCTTTTCTTTGAAAGGTTCTGGGATTAGGAGGGTAGGGACACCAGGCGGCCTACAACATCATATCAAGTTGGAGTCAAATAAAAAAGGGCTCTTGATTTAGTCAATCTTAAGAACAACATGTTATGAGCATGAATATTTTTTCAGCAAGTGTTGACAGTAATATAAGCAAGCCATCATGATATCATAGGAAAGTATCATACTGTTGTAATAGTCGTTTGTAGCGATGACTGGAGTAGGCCAGCAATACGTCCAGCCATAGAAGGAGTCGACAACGTAAATGAAGCCCTTGTGTTCAATGGCATCAGAGAACCATGGAGGATGTATGATCCTGCGATGGACGTGCAAATTTATCCACTTACCGCAGTGACCTGTCAGATAGGCGAGACCGCGGTTGAAGAACACAATTAGCCTGAAGTCTTTATAATTCGCAGATCTTATGGGCACTTGGCAGATTACAACCTTGAGCAAATCAAACTTGGTATCATGTTGTCTACTGTAAGATTCCGAGTACTCTGGGCCGCGGTGCCAAAGCAGTGCAGTGTTAATCGAAGGAAGTGGGATCAATCGCCGGGTGTAGACCTCCATGAGCATCCAGCTGCCGCGACCGTCGACGAGCACCATCCAAGACATATTCATGCCGACCCAGTACATACTGTTAATGTAGTTGAGGCTGACGGGGATCGGATCGCAGTCAAGGGGGTTGATGCTCGCCAGCCTACGATCGTTATGCTGCGTGACACAATGTTTCTGAAGATCAGGCGGCATCAACAAGCAAGGAGCTAGCTTAAAAAGCTCCGACCTGAGGGCTTTGAGTAAACGTTACAGCCCCGACGAGCACGCGGCGAGCGGCATGGTACTGAGATTGTCCACACGCGAAACAATGAGCTTGATTATCTCTGTGGGGAGCGAATTCCAGCCACTCTTTCGGCAGACGCTGCTCGGTTCTGCCATTGTTAGTGCTTGGGTTTCGGACGAGGGGGGGGGAGGCGCCTTAGCGGGGATGGAAGATTGGACGAGATTATGTGCGGACAAAGATGGAGGAGCGAATATGTGCTGCGGGAAGTGGACAGGTGATGATGACTACAACATGCCGCTTGACTTACGAGACACATACCAGTAGCGTAGGGTCATGTCGATGCCAGACAACTTGCTTGAGTGTTCGAAGTACTGGTACTCCCTACAGTGCTATGCCCTAACTTGCTTGAGTAGAGTAGTAGAGTAGGACTCTGCTCTACTACTAGCACCGGAGGAGTAGTATATTCTAATCTAAAATAGTTACAAACTTCAATGCCCGAGCATGGAACGACTACGAACCATGCTCAAAGACCGTGTCTACGTGGTGTTTGGACATGGGCGACAACCTCAACGCCAACGGTGCTGCTCCCGTTGCACCGTATGTGTTTATGTCCTTCCTGTTCGAAATCGTGGTATAATTCATGATTTATTTTGTGCTTATCCGGATTAAACCTCATAGTAACTTTCTCATATATTCAACTGGCGCAACGTCCCCTACCACTACTAGGGAAAAGCCTGCCAGCAGCGAGGGTTTTGGGCCTCTCAGTAGCGCGGGCACCGGCACTACTAATAAGGCGCTACAGTTTCATATATAGCCACTCCCGTTTCATGGAAGGCCTGGTCAATGCCTCCAAGGAGCCCTTCGTCCACTACTATGAGTGCCCGATGCCGTTTTGTGGCTCGCCGACGGATATGGTGCATCACCTCGTGGATGCGTGCAGCGGTCACTGCTGGCCCTTGGCGGAGAACATCAAGTACGAGACGTGCTACTCGTTCACCATGCCGGAGTCGCTGGAGGATCGACGTGAGAGGGAGGGGGAGGAGATAGCGATGAACGTGAACGTGAGGGGGAGGAGATAGTGATATCGTGGGAGGCGTAGTATTTATAGCGAGCAATGGCACACCTACGTAAGATATGGACAGAGCTGCACTGACTTAACTACAGGTCCAGTTGCGTCACTGACATGTGGGCTAGACCCCTGTTGGGCCCATATGTCAGTGACCCAATGCACCTGCAGTTAAGTAACAGCTACGTGGGCATATTTGTTGGAGTAAATTACGGGGGAGCGAAGGGGTGGAAATATTGCTGGTCACAACGGCTTGGACAAGCGTGGGGGGAGGAGAGTCATGCATGCCGATTTTTTCACACGGGGTGGAGTGGTGGGACCACCGGAGGGAGGAGAGTTTGGCAGGCATATTGTTTCCACACATGGAGAGGAAAAGATTTGGAGACGAACGGTCTTCCTGCAGGTATGGGGAACGGTGCATAATAAGTCATCTTGCATGCCGGGCTAGGTATAATCTCAAGTCATTAAAAACATACACGGCCCACACCTGTTCATATTTCAAGGTGCACTAAATTATTGCATGCGATGATTAAGGCTGGCCATAATGGTGGTATCTTAGCTAGTATCATGCACACGGGAATATCAAACATGCTAATGTGGCAAAGAATTAAAGAAGAGAGGGGGGTTAGAGTAACTAGTGTTCAAGCATGCATTGTTAAACACATTTTTTTTGAAGAACGACAGCACTAGTTGAGTACTTTTGCAGACTTCAAAAACTATTCCAGCGCCTCTACTATCTTGCTAAGAGTAGATGAAATTTTTTAATTGAGCCCTTTAAACTAGAAGGGAAGTAGCGGTACTCTAATAGCTAACCTTGTTGTGATGACAAGATAGGACATGGCACGCACCTGGACGGAGGAACTAGTCTGCATTGTGCGTTTAAGTTTTGTCTGAAGTCAATGTACCTCTACTTTCACTGGACTTATAGAAAAATGTGTCAACATTCACAATGTTAAATCAATATTTTTACACTCATTATAAAACGTAGTTCTTATACTCATTATAATCAGTATTGTAGATATTGATATTTTTAGTATAAATTTGGTCATGGGATTTCATTGATGCCTGTCAAAGCATGGAGGAAGCGGAGCTTAGGGCTTGCATTGCCGGTCTCTACATAGGTATTTCTCTTCATAATCTAGTAATTTTAGAGACTGATTGCGCTTTTGTGGTAGCGTCTCTTGCATCGGGGGACTATGACAAGTCTTCTATGCGTGACTTGAAGATGAAAGCGTTGAGCATCTCGAAGTTGATCAACAATCTTCAATTGTCAAAGATTAACCGTTCGACCAATAAGGTGGCACACTTAATCGCTAAGTATAGCTTTGATAATAGATTAGATGGTATTCTTGTAAATAATGTACCGCCCTGTGTGGTGAATATTGTATCGAATGAGTGTACTGGTGTGGCTAGTTAATTAATATAAGGTGGTGTTCAAAAAAGTATAAATTTGGTCAAACACTTTGCAAATAGTTGACGGGAGTAAAAAGGACCAGAGGGAGTATCATGCATGCGGAGTAGGCAAAAAAATTGCTTGTCTAAAAAAAGGCAAAAAATGCTCATTTATAGCCGGTCGAAGTCTCAAAGGGCGCGACCACGTGAGGGAGGCGGAGGTCATGGGAGGCGTGACATTTGACAGAATTAAGTGAAGTTACATCCACGCGCCGGCATGGCGTGTGAACAGGCAGAAGCTATACCGTTAGGCCTACGATATGGGTCTAGTAGACATGACATCTAGTGGGTCCCGCATAGTTCTCGAGAACTCTTTGGGGGCTTACAGCCGTTTATCCACCGGGCAAGCCTGCAACCCCACACAGTTCACACGCCCTACTCGTCCCCGTCTTCTACCTTGCAACAGTTCACTCCCAGTCATCCTGTCCTTTCACATTAGTTCGCTCCCAGTTTTTTTGCGGGGTACAACAGTTCAACTTCTCCTAACCCTCCTCCAAAATCCATGGCCTCCCAAATCTCCATGGTCGCCGCTGAGTACTAGGTTAGAGCCATCACCGGCGATCATTTCATCATCATCTACACACGTGGATCCGAGACGGTGAAAGCATGGCTTGCTCACTTGCTACACATGTTCAACAGTTCAACAGATGAGTGGGTCGCTGGGCTAGATGTTGAGTACACCACAATCCTGGGACGAGAGAAGGATCTAAAGGACGAAGAGAGGAAGAAGCCCGCCGTGATCCAGGTTTGCATACATAACGTTTGCTTGGTCTACCACATATGCCATGCCGACGTTGAGTGCCAGGATTTTAAGAACTTCCTCAAGGACAGAAGAGTGAAATTCGTTACTGTAGGCTTTAAGAATGACATGGATGTCCTGCGTCGGATAGGTCTCGTTGTAGGCCAGCCCTTCGATCTCCAGAAGGCAAGCCTGGTGTCCTCCTCTCAACCTTCAATGTTGACCCTGGCAGCAGCCATGATTGATCCTTCGTATGCTAAACTGAAGAAACCACATCACGAGTTTCATCATGCATGGGAGTCGAAGACATTAGATGAAGATCACATTCTGTACGCAGCAATGGATGCCTACCTTTGTTTAAATATCTACAAGGGTTGGATGAAGAAGCAGAGCCCAGTGTCCGGTTCAAGCAAAGAAGCGGCGGCGAAGAGGAAGAGGAAGAGGGACGAGGACAAAGTCGAGGACGTGGACTCGGACTCCGAGTAGATGGCAGTGTCGTCGCTCATGCTGGTTCTACTGCAGTGTCAAGCGGACTAGTTTCTTAGTTTATTTTCAAGGGTGTGTTGTGCTGAGGCCCTAGCAGAACTATGTTTATGTCCTTTCTCGTTATTTGAACTCTTTAGTACGTACAGTAGTACTAGTACTATGTCTTACTATTGTTCTTCTTGCAGTTGGTACTACTGCTTGTATCATCGTGTTCCTACTGTACTTAATACATTCGTACTAGTAGTATAATTTGGGCCAGTCGATTTGTGAAAGAAGTTCGACGGAGCGAAGGAAGAAGATGGCAGAAGAGGTGGAAGAAGCCCTTTGTCGGGTGGTAGGTGCGACATATGCCAACGGGTGGCTTATCATTGTGGGAGCCAATAAGACATCGCCGGTGCCTGGAAATGGGTTGAGGCGAAGATAAGCTCACCGGCGTACTTTACCCAGCTTCAGGGCTCCCCGTGGAGATAACACCCCTACTGCTGCTCTGCGGGGTCTCCGCATGATCACTAGATGAACAAGTAGCTACACAATGCTCCTTGAGCTATTTTGGTGGAAGGAGGAAGAAGGGCACGGCTAGCTTGCTTCTTCCCCTCCTATGTGTCTAAAACTAGTTAGGGTCCAACCCTTTGCATGGGTGCACCGGGGGGTTTATATAGGCCTACCCCCCGGGGGTACAATGGTAATCCGGCTGGGCGCGGGGCCCAGCCATCTGTGACTGCGCTCGCCGGCCTCTGCGCTGGTTGCTGGGGCCCGCCGACTGGTGGGTCCCGCCAGCTGCCGGCCTCTTGGTCGACAAGCAGGCCCCACCGTCCAAGGCCTGGTCGGTGGCTGGTTGCTGTTGCTCTAGGCTGATGACGCGGGCTTGGTCGTGGTGGGCGTGGCTACAGTACCGCCGCCCGGCAGGCGATTACTGTAGCCTCACTGTGTCTTAATGGGGCGTCTCCTTCGAGGAGGATGGCAAGCCGGCTATGGGGAGCCGGCTCTCTCTCTGGCCGACTGGGAGGAAGGTGGCCGCTTTCGGGCGTCTCTCTACCCGAAGGGTCCCACCGCCTCGTGGGCCACGCTGGTGGCCCGTCGTGGATGGCGTCAGGGTCGTTGTGGCAACAGTGCCGCACCGGGCGGGTCGTGGTCACCCGTACGGCGCACTGTGCCGGCCGTGCTCCAGGTTTTGGGGGTGGCAGGCTTCACTGTAGCCACGCCCCGCTTCATCACCGCTGGGTGGATGCAAACTTTGAGGGTACGGTCTTGACCGCTTCATGGGAGCCGGCTTCTTGGAGTCGGCCTTCTCGCGGCCGGCTTCTCGAAGTCGGCCCTCCCATGGCTTTCTTCATGAGGGCTGAGGTTGGGCCGCCTCCCGAAGCCGGCCTGGATGACAGCCGGCAAAGGGGAAGGCGGCCCCAGGTCTTGGATTCTTGGGAGCCGGACGAGCTCGTAATTTTTTCAGGAGGGCCAGGGGAAGCCGGCTAGGCTACCCATGGCTATTTACTCCGACAGTAGTCCCCGAAGCTGATCGAGCTTCGAGGCGGACAGAAGGACGAGAAGCTTGGTCAGCATCTCACCCTGAGGAGCCGGCTTTGCTCTTGTGTTCTTGCAGGTGAGACGGCGTTTGCCCCGCGTGCTGACTGCGGGCCCACCCGCGGGCCACGTGGCAGCGGAAACCTGCCAGTGCACGCGCGCGACGGGACGCCGCCGTAGGCCCGGGCCCGCCACTCCCTGGCCTCGGCCCGAGCGCTGATCTTCTGCGGCCCAGGTGGACCGTTCGCCTTCCTGTGGCGGTTTCATTGCACCATTAAGGCGTAATAAACGCGGGACATGGGGGAGTGGGCACGATCGATCCCCACGCCCCCCACGCCGCGCCTCCTCGGTTCCGCCGTGTGAGCCTACAAGTAGGGGGAGAAAGGGGGAGGGCAAAGGTTCGCACGCTCTCCCCCTCTCCGCTCTCCCTTGTCTTCCTTCTTCTTCTTATCATCGCCGCAGCCTCCCATCTCAGCGCCGCCGCGCCACCGCGTCCTCACGCTCTCATGGCGCTGTCGAGCTCATGGGATGGCTCCAATGTCGACGACGATCATGTGGAGTTCCTCCGCCAGACCCGACGCATGCCCGGCGCCAACCTCGCGCGGGTCCGCTTGGCGCCGGAGGCGGAGATCTCGCCGACACCGGAGGAAGGCGAGTGGGTCGTCTTCCGCTCGCACTTCCTGCGCGGCTTCGGCCTTCCGGCGGGTGGGTTTCTGCGCTCCTTCCTCGAGTTCTACAACCTGGAGCCGCATCACCTCACGCGCAATGCGGTGATGCTGCTGTCGGCCTTCGTCTCCCTCTGCGAAGGCTTCTTGGGCGTGCTCCCCACGCTGGAGCTCTAGGGAGAATTCTTCCAGAGCAAGCTCGGCACCGTCGTCGCCGGCGTGCCCGCCCCCTGCGGAGCCTACATCGCCATGAGGAGGTCAGGCGAGAACAATCCGTTCCCGCCCATCCCCCTAATCCAGTCGGTGAAGGTATGGCAGAGGTCGTATTTCTATGTGAAGAATGCCGGCTCGCCCCCAAGAGGAGATAACCTCAATCTGCCGGCTTACGTAGCCGGCCCGCCGGCTGGGAGGCAGCCGTCATGGAGCTACCGGTCCAGGTCCCTGTCTCAGGCCGGGAACGCCGCCATCGCCCGGCTTCGAGTGATGATCCAGTCAGAAGGCCTGCGCGGATCCGACTTGGTGGCCGCCTTCAAGGAGCGCCAGATTCTTCCTCTCCAAAGCCGGCCCCATATGATGTGCCAGATGAGCAGCCGCTTCGACCCAAGCTGGCTGAGCACCAGGGAGATGCCTCATGCGGAGGTGTCGCTCATGGTTAACTACATCGTCAATTGCAAGTTCGGCGCCGACTGGTGGTACGGAAAGGCGCCGTATTCACGCGCCAATCCTCCGCCTGTGGTAAGTTTTCCTCTCTTTCTTCTCTTTATGTCAATAGCCAGCATCATGATGGCCGGCTTTTGACCAGTCGGCTCTTCCTAGCAGAACCCCCTTCTTCCGCCGCCGCCCGGGCGGCAGGGATAGAACGTCAGTACGCCGCCGACCGCACGGTGGATGACGTCGACGACCGGATTTGGGGGCGGCCGCCATGGAAGACACCGTTGCGGGGGACAGCGCCGAGCCCGGAGGCACAGGGCTCACCGCCAGCTTCGACGATTGGCCGGATGATGCTGATGTAGAAGTCGTCCCGCGCCGCCAGCCGGCGGCCGACCATCAAGGCGCGGGCTCGTCCACCGCGCCGGCTGCCAGCAGCGACGCACAGAAGCGCCGGGCCGCGTCGACCCTCTTCGGTAGCCGGCCGAAGAAGCCGAAAGCCTCCGCCGCGGAGACAAAACGAGACGAGGCGGCCGCGAAGGTGGCCCGCTTCCGCAAAGCGGTGAAGCAGCCTCAGACAGTCTCAGCGTAAGTCGTCGTTTGCCTGGACGCACTTTTCTCATTGTTTTTCTTCTGTTTTGAACATTCTTCCTGATCTTTCTCCGTTTGATGAACAGGGCGCCGCTTTCCCTTGAGCGGGGCCCGGGCGGCTCCATGGTTGGGCCGACTGGAGGGTCTTCAGGCCCCCGCTGCCGACCTCAGGGAGGTCACGAAGCGGAACACCCGTGAGGCGCGGGAGGTGCGGGAAGCGGCGGAACGGGCAGCGGCCCAGGCGACGAAAGAGCAGGCCGACGCGGCAGCCAAGGCCCAGGCGGAGGCGGCGACCACGGAGACGGAGGCGGACGGTTCGCGTAACCAGCCTCCGCTGCTCGCCATCCCCCTCCGATCTGTGGCCCCAGACACTGCATTGCCCCTGACGGAGGAAATCGTCCAAGACGCGCCGGTGATGGAGAGGGGAGAGGACCTCGTGGTCCTCGGGGAGAGGGCGCCAGCGACGGCGCCAACCGGAGCGGGCCAAGGCGGCCAATCGTCAGCGGCACCGGAGGAGCCGGCTGGGGGGAAGCCGGCGAGCGGAGCCGACCTCGAGGTTTAGCTGGTGGCGCATCAGCGCGCGGGGGGAAACGCGGCTCCGCCAGAGTCGCGCCGAGCTGCGGGCGCCGGCCAGTCGGCGGAGGCCCTGGAGGCAGCCAGCACCGCCACGTCCGAGTGGACTCCCAGCGGGGGAACGGGCGAGCTGAATGTGGCGGCTCAAGGGGTCCGGAGCCGGCTTCAAGCGCAGGCCGTCCTGCTGCAGCATCTCACCCATGAGTTCTTGTTGACGCGGACCGCCATCCGGGTGAGTTTTTTATTCTTGGCTGCATTGGTTTCTTGATTTCTTCCGTGGGGGCGCGTCAGCGCACCCACTGGGTGTAGTCCCCGAGATTCGGGCCGACTGCTGAGCAGTCGGGTCGGATCTTTCTCGACGACAACCTTATTCTTGCCTCTTTTCTAAACTTTCAGGAATATCATAATTCTCGTGCTGCCGCCTTCAACTCCCAGGCTCAGGAGTTGAGCCGGACGACCGACGACCTGGTCAACAGCCGAAGTAAGTTCTTGAACTTGTCTATCTCCCGTGGGGGCGCGTCAGCGCTCCCACTGGGTGTAGTCCCCGAGATTCGGGCCGACTACTGAGCAGTCGGGTCGGATCTTCCTTGACGACTTTTTCCTTATTGGTTTTCTCTTTTGCCCTTTGTGCTTTCAGGAGCCAACGCCGACTTGAGGAAGGAGGTCGGCGAAGCGCAGGCCGCCCTTCGCGCCAAGGACGCCGAGTACGCCAACTTGGTCCAGGAGGTTGACCGCCTGGCCAAGAAGCTGGCTGACCAGGAGGAAAGCCACAAGGCGGCCCTGCAGAAAGCGCAGGACAACGAGGCCGCCCTGAAGGCGGAGTTTGAGACTGAGGCGGCGAGTTGGGCAGAGACCCGGCAAGCGCTGGATGAAGGCTTCGGCCGCATCGAAGACTTGATCGACGGTAAGCACCTTCCTCGCTCCTCTCCTGTCTCCTGCCGCCTGGGTTTTGGCTTGACTTGTGCTGCTGCCCGTTTTCTTATGCAGACTATTTTCCTGGTTACTCCGCCTTCGCCGCCCAATCCATCGAGGCCCACCGCGAGGCGCGCCGTCAGGCGGGGGTCGTCATCACGCCGGACGCAAATCGGACACTAGAGGAGCAGCTCGTGACCATCCAAGCGCGGCTGCAGCCGGCTCACCGGATGCTTCGCCGGCTCCAGCGTGCCGGGGCGCAGGTGCTGGCCGCCCTCTGGCCTGCCGACATGATCCCCCGCACCCCAAGCTGGACCGCCGACTGGCTGGAGGTCGCAGTTGGTCGTTTTGAAGCTTGGAAGGCGTCGGCGGCCCGTCTTGGAGCCGGGCGGGCGTTGGAATTCATTAGCGCTTGGTACCCGGGGTTGAACCTGGACCAGCTGCGCACTTGGCGGCTGGAGGCCGATGCGGAGCTGGAAGAAGTGCGGCCGGCAATCGCCCAGCGTGCTTCGATGATCGCCGAGTGCACCGACACCAGCGTCTTCGCGCCTAAAATCAATGATGATGGCGTCGCCCAGCCGCAGGAGTGGTTCGGTCTGAACCCGACGGAGAGCGAGGACTCGGCCGAGGAGATCGCCTCTAGCAACGAGGGCAAAGATGACGAGGAAGAGGGCGGTGAAAACGTCGAGCCGGCTAGTGGAACAACCGGCCAGCCTTAGGCTGACCGTGCCTCCAGCAACGAGGCGCGCAGAAGCGCGCCCTTTGCGGGAGGCGGTGATCAAGCCGAGGTTCGCCAGCCGGCCACTCCTCCAGCCGGCACAACCGTCTCCACTGATGTAGTATCGAAAGTATGTCTAGAGGGGGGTGATTAGACTACTTGACCAAATAAAAACTTAACCTTTTCCCAATTTTAGTTCTTGGCAGATTTTAGCTATCTTAGGACAAGTCAAGCAATAATCACACAATTCAAGCAAGCATGCAAAAATTATATTGGCAGCGGAAAGTAAAGCATGCAACTTGCAAGAATATAAAGGGAAGGGTTTTGAGGATTCAAATGCAATCGGAGACACGGATGTTTTCCCCGTGGTTCGGATAGGTGGTGCTATCCTACATCCACGTTGATGGAGACTTCAACCCACGAAGGGTAACGGTTGCACGAGTCCACGGAGGGCTCCACCCACAAAGGGTCCACGAAGAAGCAACCTTGTCTATCCCACCATGGCCATCGCCCACGAAGGACTTGCCTCACTAGCGGTAGATCTTCACGAAGTAGGCGATCTCCTTGCCCTTACAAACTCCTTGGTTCAACTCCACAATCTTGTTAGAGGCTCCCAAGTGACACCTAGCCAATCTAGGAGACACCACTCTCCAAGAAGTAACAAATGGTGTGTTGATAATGAACTCCTTGCTCTTGTGCTTCAAATGATAGTCTCCCCAACACTCAACTCTCTCTCATAGGATTTGGATCTGGTGGAAAGAAGATTTGAGTGGAAAGCAACTTGGGGAAGGCTAGAGATCAAGATTCATATGATTGGAATGGAATATCTTGGTCTCAACACATGAGTAGGTGGTTCTCTTCTCAAAACATATGAGTTGGAATGGTGTATGTGTTCTGATGGCTCTCTCCACGAGTGAAGAGGAGGTGGAGGGGTATATATAGCCTCCATACAAAATCCAACCGTTACACACAATTTACCAATCTCGGTGGGACCGAATAAACAAACTCGGTCGGACCGAAATAGTAAACCTAATGACCGTTAGGAATTTCGGTGGGACTGACATGCAACTCGGTAGGACCGATTTGGTTAGGGTTTGGGCATAACGTAATCTCGGTGAGACCGATTGCACAAACTCGGTGAGACCGAGTTTGGCAATAAGCTAACCAGAGAGTTGGTCAGGCAAACTCGGTGGGACCGACTCGCTCTTTCGGTGAGACCGAAAAGTTACAAGAAGGAAACATAGAGTTTACATTGCAATCTCAGTGGGACCGATTCGCTCTTTCGGTGAGACCGAAAAGTTACAAAAGGGAAACAGAGAGTTTGCAATCCCATCTCGGTGAGACCGAGATCCTTATCGGTAGGACCGAATTGCTAGGGTTTGGCAGTGGCAAATGACAAGTGAAACTCGGTGGCGCCGGATTGAAAGAATCGATACGACCGAGTTTGGCTTAGTGTTTAGGTCATTTGTGGCTATGGAAAAGTGGTTGAGGATTTTGGAGCATATCACCAACCACATAAAGCAAGAGGCTCATTAAGCAACACATCATCCCTCCTTGATAGTATTGGCTTTTCCTAAAGACTCAATGTGATCTTGGATCACTAAAATATAAAATGAAGAGTCTTGAACTTTTGAGCTTGATCCAATTCTTTGTCCTTAGCAATTTGAGGGTTCCACTTTCACATCCATGCCATGCCAATCATTGAGCTTTCCTGAAATAATCATCTTGAAATAGCATTAGCTCAATGAGCTATATGTTGTTATGAATTACCAAAACGACCTAGGGATAGTTGCACTTTCAATCTCCCCCTTTTTGGTAATTGATGACAACATATAGATCAAAGCTTCGACAAATTATAATAATCATGAAATACATCATCGCTTTGAGAAGTATGTGACAAGTAAGAGCTCCCCCTAAATTTGTGCATATTTAGAATTTGCTTTGGACTACAAATGCACAAGGAGTTTAGAGTCATGGGTTACTCTTCCATGTCACATACATCTTGGTGGAGCGCTTAAAATGATAAGAATGAAATACATGCACTCATCACCAAGAATAGTGAGTGATCACATAAGATAGATAGGATAATAATAGCATTAAGCAAACATTAAGTGTAGCTTATGATCAAACACATGATCATCGATGTCTCACAGGCATAAAGACGTAGTATCTCACACACAAGCAAATAAAGTTCAAAAAACCACCAAATAAAACAAGAGAGAATAAAAGCAACACTCTCTCTCGAAGCCTATGATCTATACATTTTCTCCCCCTTTGGCAACAAGTTACCAAAAAGTTCCTAGAAAATGCATAGTGCTAAGTCGACGCTCAGGCTTGATCTTCAGGTGGTGGTGGAGTCCGGAGCACTCCAAGGACGAAGCCTTCGGTAGACATGGTCGGAGTTGAGGCTGAAGTGGACGCTGGAGCTGGTGGAACCGAGGCTGTGGCTGGCGCAGACGTGGTAGCTCTGGTGTCAGCAACTGGCATTGCAGACGACCTCGGACCTCGTGGCACCCTGGCAAAAGCATTAGTCGTAGTCCTGCCTCTCCTCTCATTCATGTCATCCTGGAGCTGCTCCACGGCAGTCTGTATCTCTGTCACCTTGATGTCCAAATCATAGAACCTCTGTTCCATGATCCTCTCTAAGCTTGCCTAGTTCTGAGTTAGGGTGGCTAGTCCTTGCTCAATCCGCAGGGTGGACGCAATCAGGTAACCAAGCTGCTCTTGTTTGGTTTTCAGAAAATATTCAGATGCCTCCTCTTGAGTAGGCATCCTGGCAGCTTTCTCCTTCTTCGCCTTCTCCTTCTTGGCTTGTGCTTGGGCAGATGATGGCTCATTCTCAGTCATGATCACTTGATTATCTTTGAAGTCTGGACGGATGGGCAGGTGTTCCTTATCCAACAAGTATGTGCCCATGCCCATCTTTGAGTTGATGAGCTCCTGAATCTGTGGGGCATACCCACAACTCCTCTTCTGATCTGCTGCAGTCCTTTTGATTGTTTCCACTATGAGGCTCATGACTTTGAATTTTTGAGGCACGTCAAAGACATGAAGCAAATTGATCGCGTGACCTCTGATCATCTTGTGATCTCCAGACTTGGGCAATAGGGTGTGCCTAAGTATCCAATTGATAGTGGGCAGTCCTGATAGAAGATAATGCACTGAGCCAAATTTTAACGTGTCAAGTGCTTCATTCGGAATCTCCTTGTACATGTTGGACATTGAGTTGTGGTCCATCTTCTTCTTGGCATAAATGTCCAAGTCATCTGCGTGCTCCTCTGGGGCATGAATTAGCTGAGCCCATTCAGCAACTGTGGACTGGTACCTCGTACCCTCTGACATCCATACAATCCTGCCATCTGGATAGAAATGTGCGGTGGAGTAGAATTGCATGATTAGCTCCTCGTTCCACTTTGTGAGCTTCTGCCCAACAAAGTCTGCAACTCCACACGCACTAAAGCTGTCATACACTCCAGGATAGTGTTCCTCATTTTCCTTCATGTAGGTCCAGTCGACCCATCTCATGTCACATACTATTGGCTTCTTGTCAAGCAAAACTGTCTCATAGAAATCCTGCTGCTCCTTGGTGTGAAACCTGTAGTCCACTACAGTCCTTCTCCTAGAAGCATACGGATCTGCTTCTCTCCACTTCCTCAGCCCTGAATCTCTCCTGAGCTTCATATCCTCAGCCACAGGATGAGCATCGTCGTGGTCTGGGATCTTGGGCTTGAGCTTCCTAAGGACATTCTCTTCCTCTTCTTCTGCAACTTCAGGCACTGGGGCCTTGTTCTTCTCAGCAGCTGGGATGCTTCTTGTGTTTCTCTTTGGCTTTGGCTTTGGAGCTGACTTGGCCTTGGAAGCAGCTCCCCCTGATTTTATGGCATCACCCATTAGCTTGGGTGCCTTGGGTGCTGGTGCAGCAACCTCTTCTTCTTCCTCCTCATCTTCCATGATGGAGGCCTTGCCAAGCACTCTGGCTACAGTCTTCTTGACCCTTTCCTTCCTCTTTTTGCCTTCAGCAGCAACTGGTTCTGTGGGTGCAGGCTTCACAGTTGAAGCTCTAACCTTAGACATGGGCTGCCTGCCTGCTGGCCTTTTGATCTTCAGCCCTGGCTTTGTGCCTGCTGCTGGCTCAACTCTCTTTGATGTGGCCTCTTCCTCTGCCACATAATCCTCATCTTCAGAATCTGAGGTTCTCTTCTTCCTTTGTCTAGTGGCAGCTTTAGGCAGATTGCTGGGGGTGCTCCCACTGCCATCATCTGAAGAGCTGGAGGGACTAGTGCCCTCACTCATCACCACTTGCTGCTCTGAGAGGTTCTGGCTGCCACTTTGGTCTGACATGATGCAAACTCTGACTGCTGACCCCTAGTTCGGCGGGGACTCGCTACGGCGGCAACGGCGGGGCAGAATTCCGTTGACGGCGACGGAGACCAGCGACTGGAGGCTGCTGGCGGCGAGGAGGACGATCCGGAGACCTAGGAGGCAGAGCGAGCTATGCGCGGGCGAAGAGGTTTCGGAGAAATTTCCAAAATTTTGCCCGTCACTATATATAGCCTGACCCTGTCGGTGTGACCGAGTGGAACAACTTGGTGGCACCGAGATGCAAAACTGTATACAGTTATTGCAACTCGGTGTGACCGAGTGGTTCAAATCGGTTGCACCGAGATCGAAAACCTAGATCAACTTAATGATCTCGGTAGGACCGAAAGTATGGTATCGGTCAGACCGAGAATCACAAAGAGGTTTTGGAAGTTTAAGTCTATGACGAATCGGGGACTCCGAGCGCTCCTCACACAGAGTGGTTCGAATCTGACTTGATCAAATTTTGTGATGCAACATGAATAGAGTTTGAGACGAGAAAGGCATAGATAGCTAGAGGGGGTTCTTAGTCATTCTTGTCCATCCACTTGGCAAAAGAAGATAAAGCCAAACAATCAAAACAACAAGTGGATGTCCTCGAATGAGTAAAATATGCAACCAACATGCTCACACAATAAGATGGCAAATGAAATTTGTGGCAAAGCATGCACAACCAATTCTAGCATCTATCAAGCAATTTGCGATGACTAGGTCATCTATATATGAGTATATTGACTTAGGAGTCAAGTGAGAACCCTTGATCGTAGGTCATACTCATCGTTTAAGCTCAAGTGGGGTTACCACTTTTACATAAAGCATTGTTGTATTAACATCTTTAGAGTTGCTTTAGCTCAAGTTTTAGAGTAAAGCTCCCCCTAGATGTGATATCCCCCTAAGAGGGATGAACTAACCTTGGGTTTTGTCGATGATGACTTCATGTAGATGTTGAAGATGTGGATGCTCAATGTTGATGTAGATCACTTGGAGCTATCCATTTGAGTGAATTGCACTTTCAATACCTACATGGGTTAGTCCCACAAGGAACAAACAAGGATATCCATAGACATAGAGTGATGCATACACAAGATGATGTCCATGAAAACTTTAGGTTACCTTGTCCCTTGTCTTACCAACAAGAGGGTTTGTGACTCCTTGAACTAGTGCATGATGTGGAAGTTGATTGCACTTGTTCTTGCCAAAATGATGAGAGTGAAATATGTTGGCGGAGTCACCCTCAAGAACTCTCTAGTTCTTTTTCTTTTGGATCCACACCATCTTGATGGGAATCCTTGGAGTTGTAGTCGTACTTGATGAAGTGCAACTTGACGTGGTCTTGGGAATCCACTTGACTAAGGTCTTAGGAGCTTCTTCAAATGCATCAATCTCCTCTTGAAGCTTGTCCTTGCCTTTTTGCTTGTAGTCTTGTGGTGGAAGATCATCTTGAGCTTGTGTCCCCTTGAAAGAAGTATCAGACTTCTCTTGTTGAGGAACAAACTTTGTCTTGGGGTATTTATCTTCTTCCCACTCCACTCCATTGGCATTGAACTTTCGTTCAAAACCAGCACCTTGATTCTTCCGGTGCATTCCTTGCTTGCGCACAATTTCCTCGAATTGCTTACTCCCGGCAAGGCTTTTGTACACTCCTTTCTCTATAATCCCCTTCAATAAGATATTTTCTTGCTCAAGTGTAACTTGGCTAAGAGAATCATTAGTGGAATCAAGAGAACTACTAGAAGCAACAATATTGGATTTAGCATGATCATTGTTACTACTAGAGGAAGAATCTTTCTTGTTCTTGTTACTAGACTTGACTTGAGGCATGTAAGTGGATAATAGTAAACGCTTGGCAATGTAAGAAGAACTTTTCTTGCGGAGATCATCATTGATTGCTTTTAAGAACTCATGCTCTTGCTCAAGATTGAGCTTTTCAAAGCGTAATTTCTCATGAGCTCTTAAAAGTTCTCGATGATCTTCGAAGATAGTTTCATGAGCTAACTTAAGAGTGTTTAGTTCTTTAGTTAGAACCTCAATCTTCTCCTTATCATTGTCATTCATTTTAGCATGATTAATTGATGTTTCATCATAGTACTCATCACTAGAGTTGTCAACAAGCAAGTCATCATCACCTAACAAGTCATCTTCATCACTATTAAAATCAACATACTAGGGGTGTGTTACCTTAGGACCTTTGGCCATGAAACATCTTCCAATTCCTTCATTTGGTGAGTCAAATATGTCGTAGGAGTTGGTTGACACAAGTGCTAGACCGGCAACACCTTCATCTTGAGTATCTTCGGAGTCGGAGTGATAACTTCTCTCGGAGTGGCTGTCGGAGTCGGAGCCGGATACCCATTCACCAACATGAGCTTGATGTCTTCGTTTTGTGTAGCTCCTTGATGATTTTTCCTTCCTTTCCGAATCCTTGCTTCTCCGTGAGTATCTTCGTTCGTAACGATCATCTCTACTCCTTCTCTCTCTTGGAGGTGATTCTTTGCTTCTTCTTTTTGGAGAATCTTCTCTTCTCTTGTAGGGAGCCATACACTCATTGGAATAGTGTCCGGGTCTTCCACAATTATAGCAGTTTCGCTCTCGACTAGAAGATCTTTTGTCATTGCAGGACCTTGACTTGAAGCTTCTATCTTTGCTTCTACTCTTGTAGAACTTGTTGAAGTTCTTCACCATTAAGCTCAATTCTTCATTGAAGTTTTGTTTCTCACTTGATGATGTGGGGACTTCACATGAGGCTTTGTAGGCACCACTTGATTTGTTGTGAAGTTCCTCTTTATCCTTGAGTGACATCTCATGAGCAACAATCCTTCCAATCACTTCCGTTGGTTTGAGATCTTTGTAATTGGGCATCATTTGAATCAATGTGCACACGATATCATATCTCCCATCCAAGGCTCTTAGGATCTTCTTGATGATGAATCTATCGGTCATCTCTTCACTTCCTAAGCCGGCAATCTCATTTGTGATGAGAGCAAGCCTAGAGTACATTTCGGCGACACCTTCACCATCCTTCATCTTGAACTTGTCAAGTTGACTTTGGAGCACATCCAACTTGGATTCCTTGACGGAGTCGGTACCTTCATGCATATCAATCAAAGTGTCCCAAATTTCCTTTGCATTCTCAAGATGGCTGATTTTGTTGAATTCTTCGGGGCACAATCCGTTGAAGAGAATATCACAAGCTTGAGCATTGTATTGCAACATCTTCAACTCATCCGCGGTAGCTTCACGGTTTGGTTCTCTCCCATCAAAGAACTCACCTTGCAAACCAACACAAACAATAGCCCATACGGCGGGGTTATGTCCAAGAATATGCATTTTCATTTTATGCTTCCAACTAGCAAAATTAGTGCCATCAAAGTAAGGACCTCTACGGTGATAATTTCCCTCGCTAGACGCCATACTCTCCTAGGTTGTGAAACCAAGGCTATGACCACCAAAACTATGGAGATCAAAGCAAATGGAGACCAAAGCTCTGATACCACTTGTAGGATCGAAAGTATGTCTAGAGGGGGGGTGATTAGACTACTTGACCAAATAAAAACTTAACCTTTTCCCAATTTTAGTTCTTGGCAGATTTTAGCTATCTTAGGACAAGTCAAGCAATCATCACACAATTCAAGCAAGCATGCAAAGAGTATATTGGCAGCGCTAAGTAAAGCATGCAACTTGCAAGAATATAAAGGGAAGGGTTTTGAGGATTCAAACGCAATCGGAGACACGGATGTTTTTCCCGTGGTTCGGATAGGTGGTGCTATCCTACATCCACGTTGATGGAGACTTCAACCCACGAAGGGTAACGGTTGCGCGAGTCCACGGAGGGCTCCACCCATGAAGGGTCCACAAAGAAGCAACCTTGTCTATCCCACCATGGCCATCGCCCACGAAGGACTTGCCTCACTAGCGGTAGATCTTGTCGGAGGCTCCCAAGTGACACCTAGCCAATCTAGGAGACACCACTCTCCAAGAAGTAACAAATGGTGTGTTGATAATGAACTCCTTGCTCTTGTGCTTCAAATGATAGTCTCCCCAACACTCAACTCTCTCTCATAGGATTTGGATCTGGTGGAAAGAAGATTTGAGTGGAAAGCAACTTGGGGAAGGCTAGAGATCAAGATTCATATTATTGGAATGGAATATCTTGGTCTCAACACATGAGTAGGTGGTTCTCTTCTCAGAACATATGAGTTGGAATGGTGTATGTGTTCTGATGGCTCTCTCCATGAGTGAAGAGGAGGTGGAGGGGTATATATAGCCTCCACACAAAATCCAACCGTTACACACAATTTACCAATCTCGGTGGAACCGAATAAACAAACTCGGTCGGACCGAAATAGTAAACCTAGTGACCGTTAGGAATTTCGGTGGGACTGACATGCAACTCGGTAGGACCGATTCGGTTAGGGTTTGGGCATAACGTAATCTCGGTGAGACCGATTGCACAAACTCGGTGAGACCGAGTTTGGCAATAAGCTAACCAGAGAGTTGGTCAGGCAAACTCGGTGGGACCGACTCGCTCTGTTGGTGAGACCGAAAAGTTACAAGAAGGAAACATAGAGTTTACATTGCAATCTCGGTGGGACCGATTCGCTCTTTCGGTGAGACCAAAAAGTTACGAAAGGGAAACAGAGAGTTTGCAATCCCATCTCGGTGAGACCGAGATCCTTATCGGTAGGACCGAATTGCTAGGGTTTGGCAGTGGCAAATGACAAGTGAAACTCGGTGGCACCGGATTGAAAGAATCGGTATGACCGAGTTTGGCTTAGTGTTTAGGTCATTTGTGGCTATGGAAAAGTGGTTGAGGATTTTGGAGCATGTCACCAAGCACATTAAGCAAAGAGGCTCATTAAGCAACACCTCATCCCTCCTTGATAGTATTGGCTTTTCCTAAAGACTCAATGTGATCTTGGATCACTAAAATATAAAATGAAGAGTCTTGAACTTTTGAGCTTGAGCCAATACTTTGTCCTTAGCATTTTGAGGGTTCCACTTTCACATCCATGCCATGCCAATCATTGAGCTTTCCTGAAATAATCATCTTGAAATAGCATTAGCTCAATGAGCTATATGTTGTTATGAATTACCAAAACCACCTAGGGATTGTTGCACTTTCAACTGACCAGCCCGACTCGTCAGTCGCCCCGCCAGCTTGACCCGCCGTTCATAATTTTTCCTGCTTGTTGTCTTTTGAACAATCTTTAAGCTTTCGCAGTTCCACCCACTGGGGGTGTATTCAAACTATGTTGAATGCTGGCCTCTTGGAGGTCTTTTTATGTAAATATTATTATGTGCATGTTTGGTTTCCATTCGCGTACGCTTTTTATCCTTAGGCTTTTTCCTTTGCCACCTTCCCACTTTGGGGAGGCAAGTACTCAAGCTTTCTTGGATTGAAGTGAAGTGAATGGAAACTAGCCGCCGACTACTCTGGTAGTCGGTTGGTGGTAGGCGGCAAACCGACTCTTGTTATATTAGTCCGTTGGTCCCTAGCCATTTTTCGTGTGCGCACCCTTTCCTGCTTTTGACTCTTGCCAGCCGAACAGTCGGTTCTTCGAACTGCGGCTTTGGCAAGAGCTAAGCCTGGGTGTCGGCACACTACTTGCCTAACCGCGGGTAAGACTTCTAATATAACTCTAGTCGGTTAGTCCCCGGGCCGACTAGTCGAACCCGATGCTGGACAGAATAAGTAAATGAAATGACAAGGTCATAAGCATGATATTGTTCATTCATAGATAAAAGATGGCAGTCCCCGAGTCCTCCTCGGGGGGCCTATTGTCTCATACTTAGTACAAAAGTTAACGTGATACATACTGCATTTCAACTGTAAAATCTTCGAAGGAGGTTGGCGTTCCATGGTCGTTCCGACTCCTTGCCGGAGTCGTCTCTCTTGCATGCCTTGGGCTTCTGTGCGTCGATCAGGTAGTAGGAGTCGTTGCCTAGAGCTCTGCTGATGACGAAGGGGCCCTCCTAAGGGGCCGAGAGCTTGTGCTGGCCGGCTGTTCGCTGGATTAGCCGGAGCACAAGATTGCCATCTTGGAAGGATCTTGGCCTGACCTTCCGACTGTGGTAGCGGCGCAACCCCTGCTGGTAGATGGCAGTCCGGCTGAGGGCTAACAACCGGCCTTCTTCCAGCAGGCCGATGCCATCTTCTCGTGCTTCCTTGGCCTCCGCCTCCGTGTACATGGTTACCCGAGGCGAGTCGAAATCGATGTTGGTTGGGATGATCGCCTCGGCACCGTACACGAGGAAGAAAGGAGTGAAGCCGGTTGACTTGTTTGGGGTAGTGCGCAGACTCCAGAGGACAGCCGGCAGCTCATCGAGCCAACAACCGGCTGAACACTCCAGTGGCACGACCAGTCAGGGCTTGATGTCGGAGAGGATGAGGCCGCTGGCTCGCTCGACCTGGCCATTTGACTGCGGGTGGGCGACGGACGCTAAGTCCAGCCGAATGCCTTGTGCGGTGCAGAAACGTGCCAAGGCTCCTTTGGCAAAATTCGTGCCATTGTCGGTGATGATGCTGTGTGGCACGCCGTACCGAGTTGTTATGTCTGCGATGAATGTCACGGCAGTCGGCCCATTCAGCTTCTTGATCGGTTTTGCCTCAATCCACTTGGTGAATTTGTTGACGGCGATGAGCAAATGCGTCATGCCGCCACGCGCCGTCTTGAATGGGCCCACCATGTCCAATCCCCACACGGCGAAGGGCCAGGTGATGGGAATGGTCTTGAGTGCCGAAGCCGGCATGTGTTGCTTGGAGCTGAAGAGTTGGCACCCTTTGCAACATTTGACTAATTCTTTGGCGTCTTCCAAAGCAGTCGGCCAGAAGAAACCATGGCGGAAGGCTTTGGCGACGAGTGATCTTGAAGCCGCATGGTGGCCGCATTCTCCTTGGTGGATGTCTCTGAGGATTGCAATGCCCTTCTCTTGCTCGACGCACCGTTGGAGGACTCCGGTGACACTGCGCTTGACGAGTTCTCTGTTGACGATCGTGTTTGCTCTGGCTCGATGTTGGACTTATCTTGCCTCTGTTTCGTCAGCTGGCAGATCTTGGTTCACTAGAAAGTTGAGGATGGACTGAGCCCATGATGGAGCGGCGACTTATTCCATTGCCAGCGTGGCTACTGCCACTAGGGTGGACGGGCTGGGTGATGAAATGCTGGAGTCGGCCGCCGGCTGTTGTGTTGGTGCAGTCCCCGGGCCGGCTACTGCAGTCCCCGAGCCGGGTGTGGCAGTCCCCAAGCTGGTTACTGCAGTCCCCGGGCCGAGTACTGACATCGTCTTCTTCTTCCAGCGCCAGGGATCTCGCTAGGCGGTCGATCCGATGGCGGGCGTCGTTCTCGCCGACTCCTTCGCGGCGACCTAGTCGGCCGCTGAGAGTCGGGTGCGCCACTGGCGGCGGGGTGGGATATCTCTCTCCACGAGGTCGGGGCGGGGGCGGGTTACCCCGCCATTCCATGGCTCGGGGACGGCCGTCCGCGTCTCGCTCGATGGAGATTCGGGTCCGGCTTCGGCTGGAAGCCGGCTCTTTCTCGCGCCGCGCGTGGGTGTTGCTCGTAGTCGGCGTCCGTGACGACGCGCCGTGATCCTGGCGCGGGGAGGGCTTCCCGCACGGGCGTCGGCTTCGTGCCGCTGCGCGGCTGCGTCAATCAACTGCTGTATGCGCCGGGTCATGTGGGGGAGCTCTTCGGCCTCCAAGCCGTCCAACTCGTCTACGGCCGCCTGGGCGGCACGTAAGTTCTCGAGCAGAGTGGCATAGACTGGGCGGTCAACTCCTAGCGCGTCGACGATGACAGCGCTGCGTTGCCTGACAACGCCGGCCCGGCTTGGCCTGCCCGGGGCCGGCGTGCCGAAGGCGGCACGGTCAGCTTCGCGCTGGTAGGCTTCGTTGAGGCGTCTCACGGAAGGCAGCCTCCGGCCCTCCGCGAGGAGGGCAAGGCGGCATGCCTCCAGTGCTTCGTCATCGGCGTCAGCCGGGAGGGGGACGGACAAGTCGTGCGCCGCCGCACGCGGGGCGTCGTGAGTGCTCTCGTCGGCCGGGCCGCCATGGCTGATGACCATCACCTCAGTGGTGACAGTATCGCGGTCGGTGGGCCGAGGGAGCGGGTCGTTGTAGATCGCGACGTTGGTGGGGAAGGTGTCGTAGGAGGCCGTGTCGGAATCGACAGGCATTGGGTCGGTGGAGCCAACCGACTCCAGGTCCACACCGGGCTCGCTGGAGACATGGAGCTGGCCGAGGAGGTTGACGAGGTGGTCAGTGCCCGCATCAGAGGCGAGCTCGTCGGAGATGCGGGTTTCGTCGAGGAGATCGGCGAGGCTGCTTGCCGCGCAGATGTCGGTGACGCCTTGCAGCGCGTCGTGGCAAGCGCCATCGGGCGTGTCGGGCTGGCTACGCTCGCTGGGGAGGAAGAGGGTTCCCGTCCAGAACAGGTCTCCGGACGACGGTGCACCTGGCCCCACGGTGGGTGCCAAATGTCGGGTGGTAGGTGCGACATATGCCAACGGGTGGCTTATCATTGTGGGGGCCAATATGACATCGCCGGTGCCTGGAAACGGGATGAGGCGAAGATAAGCTCGCCGGCGTACTTTACCCAGCTTCAGGGCTCTCCTGGAGATAACACCCCTACTGCTGCTCTGCGGGGTCTCCACATGATCACTAGATGAACAAGTAGCTACACAATGCTCCTTGAGCTGTTTTGGTGGAAGGAGAAAGAAGGGCATGGCTAGCTTGCTTCTTCCCCTCCTATGTGTCTAAAACTAGTCAGGGTCCAACCCTTTGCATGGGTGCACCGGGGGGTTTATATAGGCCTACCCCCCGGGGGTACAATGGTAATCCAGCTGGGCGCGGGGCCCAGCCGTCTATGACTGCGCTCGCCGGCCTCTGCGCTGGTTGCTGGGGCCAGCCGACTGGTGGGTCCCGCCAGCTGCCGGCCTCTTGGTCGACAAGCAGGCCCCACCATCCAGGGCCTGGTCGGTGGCTGGTTGCTGTTGCTCTAGGCTGATGACGCGGGCTTGGTCGTGGTGGGCGTGGCTACAGTACCGCCGCCGGGCGGGCGATTACTGTAGCCTCACCGTGTCTTGTCTCCTTAATGGGGCGTCTCCTTCGAGGAGGATGGCAAGCTGGCTATGGGGAGCAGGCTCTCTCTCTGGTCGACTGGGAGGAAGTGTGGCCGCCTTCGGGCGTCTCTCTGCCCGAAGGGTCCCACCGCCTCGTGGGCCACGCTGGTGGCCCGTCGTGGATGGCGTCAGGGTTGTTGTGGCAACAGTGCCGCGCCGGGCGGGTCGTGGTCACCCGTACGGCGCGCTGTGCCAGTCGTGCTCCGGGTTTTGGGGGTGGCAGGCTTCACTGTAGCCACGCCCCGCTTCGTCACCGCTGGGTGGATGCAAACTTTGAGGGTACGGTCTTGACCGCTTCATGGGAGCCGGCTTCTTAGAGTCGGCCTTCTCGCGGCCGGCTTCTCGAAGTCGGCCCTCCCATGGCTTTCCTCATGAGGGCTGAGGTTGGGCCGCCTCCCGAAGCCGGCCTGGATGACAGCCGGCAAAGGGGAAGGCGGCCCCAGGTCTTGGGTTCTTGGGAGCCGGACGAGCTCGTAATTTTTTCAGGAGGGCCAGGGGAAGCCAGCTAGGCTACCCATGGCTATTTACTCCGACACCCTTCTAGCCATCCATGTTGCATCAAGCGGCTCACATGAGTCGACTGACCCAAATTGCTCCTTCAGATTGCAGGATCCACGTGGCATTCAAGGTCTCGAAGGTAGATTCCGCGTCTGCACCCGGTTTGCGGGCTCGACGCGCGCACGACCGGCTTCCGCCGCGACAACCACCATGCACACCTCCTCCGCGTGGCCGGAGGCGACAATGACACGGTAGTTCCTCCTCGCCGGCGTGCTGGAGCACGCGCTTGTCCTCCTCTTCGTATGCTGCGTGCATAGACGTGGCTCCACCAGCTGCTCACGCACTTAGCAGCGCGGCGGCATCGCGAGGAGGGACTACAGATGACGTGAGCGGGCGAGCCTTCGGCTTCATGGCACAGGGATGGCGGCGACACGGCGGTGATGGGCGAGAAATTGTTGGCCAGAGTAGGCAGGCGCCGACATGCGCAATGGCGGCGCCGGCATATTGATGAGTGCGTGTGTGGGATCTTACTTTATTTATATATATAAGGTTGGTCAAACTTAAAAGAAAACCGTACTAGTACACGTAAACATTAGACTTAGGCAGCACTTTTATTAGTTAGTACCACAACCATGATACGGAATCCTGTGCAAGCGCGTGAACCGCGGCCACGTGGTTGATCGGACGGTGCTTCACCGTGTCATGCTCGAAGGACATCCACCGAACCTTTTTGTGTGTGTGAAAACAATCCTCGAATATTACTCAACTATTTTTTCCTGTGAAAGTTCTTGACGCTGCAATATTTCCATATATTTGAATTTAGCTCGAGTTCGTGTTTATTTGGATTTGGACGTTTTAGGTGGGCCCTAGTTTTTTAATACTGATTTTGTGTGTGTGACTGAGAGAGAACTTGTGTATGTGTCCATATGTGTGCTGTGGCGGAAGGGCAATGTGGAGACGATGTGCGTGTGATACAGACATAGAGAGGTGTGAATGTGCAAATGATCATGCATGAGTGAGACATAGACAGATGCCGATATGTTGTGTATACATGAGAGAATGGTCTTCTAGTTTAGGGCCTGTTTGGTTCCAATAAGTTAAGTCAGGTGACTTAAAATTAGTGACTTGTAAGTCACGCCTGTTTGGTTGTCATCTGCCTTATAAGTCACCTGACCACACCTTCCCACCTTGTTTTTTTAATGTAAAGGTGACGGGACCCACGTAAAAGGGGGTCACTTATAAGTTTTAAGTTGGGGTGGAGCAACTTATGACTTATAAGTTGGGGTGACTTATAAGTTGGGTCCGTTTGGCAAAATAAGTCACTTTTTGCACTTTTCGACTTATAAGTTGGTGACTTATTTGGAACCAAACAGGGCCTTACTTGTGTGTGTGTGTGTGTGAGAGAGAGAGAGAGAGAGAGGGAGAGAGAGAGACAGAGAGAGGAGCATCCGTAACACAACAACCATCTCTCTCGATTCGTCCGTCCCTCGCACGGCCACATGCAACACATGCATCAACGCGCACATTTTGACACCCTCACCCGGCCCCTGCCCACCTCAAGGCCCGCACAATCTCTTCATGAATACCCATTTCTCTCCTTAGGATTGTTTTCTTTCAATATCTGACACACACACACACACACATAGAGAGACACGCAACACAACACACACACACACACACACACACACTCCCCCGAGCACACAATTCATCCCCATCCAAGGTTATACAGCGACCACTCTCGCTTGTGCTTCTTTGCACCCCAACACACACAACACCTCAATCTTCAAAGAAGGCATCGAGCAGATCAAAGACGGCAACCACACCGCGCTAGAGAATGCGGGGTCATTTGGAAGAAGGGTGATGTGACGACGGCAGACTGACTCCTCCCCCACCCTCTCTCTCTCTTGCACAAAATTACCAATCCCTCTCTCCCCCACACAAAATTGTCAATCCCTCAACCCACGAGATCCTTCCCCTCTCGTCCATGTTTTTCCAGCTCTCTCATCAAACATGTTGTCTCTTCTCCTTCCACGTATACAAAATCCAGATGCACACGCATCTCATGTATATTACATGTATCCATCTTTCTCACAAACCTAACTTCTTCCTCTCTCTCTCTGTCTCTGTCTCGTTAGGTTTGTCTCCTACTCCCTCGTCCACATACATACAATCTTTCCCGCCCTATCTGCTCCATCTTCAAAAGCTCTCTCTGCACATTTCATTCACACATTGGGATATGTCAAAATGTTGCTTCTATAATGGATGATGTAGAGTTATGGTTGTTTTTGTTGCATCCTACAAAGTGATAACTATGAAATACATTTAGATTCTCATTTGACTGGGATTATGTGAGTTTGAGCATGTTGTGAAGTACTATAGACCTTGTATACATCTTGGGATTCTTCAATGATTGTAACTGTTGAATTGTATAGACCATTACATTCGAAGTCAATAGCCTAATATATTTATTTCACAATTTCAACAAATGATAGTTCACTACAAACTAAGAAAACAAATTTGTACTCCCTCCGTTTTTATTTAAGTCCGCGTATTAGCATTGGTCAAAGTCAAGTTTTGTAAACTCTCAGAAAGTTTATAACAAAAAATATTAATATATACAATAACAAATAAATACCATTAGATTCATTATTGAATGTACTTTCACATCATACATATTTGTTATGGTAAATATTTATATTTTTCTATAAACTTGGTCAAACTTTAGGAAGTTTGACTTCGGTCAAACCTAATATGCAGAGTTTACTACTACTACTCGCTAGTTGCTTAGCCGAATCACTCAACACACCACATGGGGAGTCCAGTGTCACAAACTTTTGAGGTCGGCGGGAAAATCTCCCACGACCCTGATTCGAGCAATGGGAAGTTACCATCATAGCCTTCGGAATAGGCCTATGGATGACGCTTGGTAGGGGGCTGTTTTCGTAACTTCAGGTTCACCCTACCCAGCCAACCCCACCCCGGCACCCAGAGTAGTACACCTGAATACTCCCCATTTTCTATCCCACCGCAAAATAGACTTCTCCACGGCACCGCAGCCTTCATGCTCCTCCCCTTTACATCGGCGCACTTGTCCACCGCAGTGCATCTGCCTCATCGACGACCTCGTATGCTGCACTGGAGCCGGTCCACCGTCGTTGTCGTACACGGAGCCTCTTCCCCGGCATCGTCTTCCACAGTCTCGGATCTGCTTCTCGGAAGCCGACGCCAAGCGCAGAAGTACCACTGTCGTGGATAATGAACTAACTCCCGTTGCCGACCATGACTCACAGAGGCCGCCGCGACCATCGTTATCCTCCTTGATTGGTAATGTGTGTATTGAATCACTTAGCAGTACATGTGCAGTTCCAATTTTGTTCATACCTACCCTTCAAATTTCTTGGGTGCTATTGTTCCCGTAAAAGTAATTGGTTATAGCCTCCATTGTCCAACATAATATCAGCCTGTAATTGTGCGTCGCTCCTCTATCGCGCTGTGCTTGGGTAGGTTTTTCATCTGCAACCAGTAGTGTGGCAAATGATGGAAAGGTTTTTAGAACTAGCAAGATGCCCATGCGTTGCACGCATCAAGATGCATTTGTATGAATAGTTTATCTTGTGGGAGAAAAGGATGAACGAGGGAAGGCCTTATTTGCAAATCTGGAGAGGGGTATGGGCATCTTTTTGCAAAATTCCCATTTGTTTCCTTCCTACCTGTCAGATATAAATCGGACGGCCTATATTGCAAGAAAAAAGTATAGAGAAAAAAAGTAGACAGTAAAGGAAGTAGAGATAAATATTAAATATTAAATATTAAATGAATATAATAGTAGAGAAGAGAGTAGAGATAGCATGTTGAGATTTTTAAAGCGCCGCGCGTTGCCATTCTGTTGGAGATGCTCTAACATGGCAAACGAGTGCTTTAATGTTGCCCACAAGATGCACGAGTATTACTAGTACTATATTTTTCTTGCCATGTTGAGATTTTAAAACCACGAGTGCGAACATGCAGAGGAGCAATGAAGACCAAACACGGGATATTCGGGACATCTTCAAGGAGCGTGGCAAGTTAAAGAGGAGCTGCACCGAACCTGTAAAACGAGCTTTGGTAAGTAACACCCTTTCAATTCCTTTCGTGTAGCCTCGTGTTCTTCGATGTGTACATGTTGTAGTTTCTGTTTCTCTTAAGCGTGGTGTTCTTCGATGTGTAATAAGAAGAGTCTTAATCGTCCTGATGCTTTTGTTTTTAGCTTGATGTAGGAAGTGGGTGTTCTCACCTTGTAGTCTGTTTTTATTTATTTTTCCTTTTGAATTCACTTCTCTGAGTTCTGTTTATCTGGCTTCTACTAAATGGATCTGGGTTGCTCTGAGTATTGATCTAAAAAAGAAGTAACTTCATGTCAGCATGCAGTTCCTGCGAGGAGGGAAGTAAGGTCAAGCTCGAGATCATGTTTCTGAAATGAGGCTGGATTACACACAAGGTGCCAGTTCCCTAATGATACTGGATTAGACACAAGGTGCAAATTCCCAAATGATGCTGGATTGCACACAAGCCAGGTGGAGTCATGAGCTCTTCGTGTCCTCATGGCATTAGTAAAGGCTGAAAGAAAGCGTGCAACAACCCTTGAGAATGTAGCTGAGTTCCTGAAGAAGCGAAAAGAGCAATCAGATGCTCTCTTCACCCAAGCCAAAGAAGAGATGGAAGAGGCCAGAAATAAGCTAGCCGAGGCAGAGCAGGCTAGGCGTCTCCTGCTATATAAAACTGTTGTCAATACAAAATTTCCTTCATAATAGCTAGGTTCAAATGTTTATCCAGTCAGCATGCCTGTTGTGATGTCCGTGCATCTACTGATGTGGCACAAAATGTATTTTTTCGGGTCATGTAATAACAACAATTACTTTCCAAACAATAACAGACGAAGCATTGGACATGGTATAGTTCACACGCAAGCCCGACATTCCAAGTTCAACTTCCACATCAAATACATGTTCACAGATATCTGCACATTCATACATAATGTCCACAACCATGATTCACTTCAAAGCCAAAAAATGTGAGGAGAGTTATAAATAAAGAAAATCCTCTACTAGTTCCTGCTACCAGTGCGAGCACAACAAGTCAAGACCATGCGTAAATTAATTATATTTTAGTCATTTTTTGTGTTCTAAAATGCCTGCTGGCTCGCAGAAGGACGTGTTGCCGGCACACGCGCAGATTCAATGAAGGCAGGTGGGGCAGTCTTAAGATGGTTGCACGCGGCGAGGAGGCGTGCTCAGCCGGGCCTGCAGCGAGTGCGGCCCTCTTGGCCGGCGCGCCGGTTCAATGCCTGCGCTATGAGAGGCCGCGTCCGTGTTAGAGCAATTACGCGGCGAGGAGGCGTGCTCAGCTGACTATTCCTACAAAGGTGCTCCACCACGTACCCGGTACCCGCGAATGCAGCAATCGTGCACCTAGGGTTTTAGGGTCTATTTGTTAACGTTGCCTTTACGTAACAGTCATGTGTGCGAGACAGCGAGAGGCTGACTGCGTGCGTGCGCCTCTTCTCTTTGTATATGTACTCCACTATTTTTCTGGTGTCCAAAAAATTATAATAATTACTAGCAATGTGCCAATGCGTTGCCACACGATCAAAGTAGATTAATACATATTCACCGATTTGATAGAAAAAAATTCTAGTTTTGAAATACGTATATCACTAAAAATATGTTATGTTTCACTCAAAATAAATTCCTTTGGCGGTTTTGATGAAATAAGGGAGGGATGTTGTTGGTTTCAAGATTCGAGAAGTGGTATATGTCTAATTTCTACTCTTACTAGCAAGATGGCTAGGTGTTGCATGGAACATCAAGATCTTGTGGGAGAAAAGGATGAACGAGGGAAGGCCTTATCTGTAAATGTGGTGAAGAGTGCGGTTAAATTGCCATATTTTCCTTCCTACCCGTCAGATATAAATCAGACGACCTACATTGCAGGATGGCAGGCCCACCATCATCACCAACTCTATTTGTTTTATCCCTACTCTTATAAAAAGCATTGTTGGTGATGATCGTGTGCCTGCCATCCTGCAATATAGGCCATCCGATCTATATCTGATGGATAGGAAGGAAACTATGGCAATTTTGCAAAAAGATACCCACACCCCTCTCCACATTTGCAAATAAGGCCTTCCCTCGTTCATCCTTTTCCCCCACAAGATAAAATACTCATACAAATGCATCTTGATGTTCCGTGCAACGGATGGGCATCTTGCTAGTTATTGCAAAAAGCCCATTTGTGTGTGTGAGAGAGGGAGAGTGGAGGAGGACGGAGTGCATGTGTGACAAAGACACAAGGAGTGTGTGTGCGATAGGTATCAACTTAAAATGAGGCGATAGTGTGTGTGTGCATGATCGAGAGGGCGTGTCTCAAGAAGGGAAGAAACATCTACATGCATACAAGGAGTGGGAGAGAGACATGTATGCGATGGTGCAAGCATGAGTGTGCCGGTGTATAAACCTATCTAGAGGATAGCTAGTCGATAAATGTTTGTGAGAGAAATACGAGTCAGGGTGCGAAAGCGAGAGTTTTGTGTGTGAGAGAGAGAGAGACAGTAGTCGGGAAGGGGAGTGGAAGCAGGAGTTGTGTGTGTGTGTCTGTGAGAGAGAGAGAGAGGAGACGGTAGTCGGGGTTGTCTGATCGGTAAACAAATGAATAATGTCAGTCTGGGATGGAGACGAAAAGGAGACCGCAACAAATGTTGTGTCTACAGGAGAGAGAGCAATTTTAGTGGTATGAGTCATATGTAGAGACATATAGGGTGTGTGAGAGAATCCCATAGAGAGAAAGACAAAGTGAAAGACGAGTGGAGACTGTGTGTGTGGCGGTGAAAAAGAAAGCTTAGGTACCGAGTGATACCAGAGAACAGTAGAGACGTGAGAGATAATGAAAACCGCGTAATGTATAATGATAGGGAGAGTGTGACACTTGTCAAGGGAGACATCGAGAGACCATGTTTGCGACGATAGGAGAAACATGAAGTGAGCATGCGGGTGAGCTGGAGAAAAGAGAGTGATAGCTACCTGAAGGAGCATGCATGCGAGAGAGATGGGCGTGAAAGGAGTGAACAAAAAAGGGATTCAAATATTTGAATTCGAGATGATGATACATGTAATCCATACTCGAACCAAAATTGATCTATCAAACATGCATACTCATATGAATTCACGCACATCTATGTTATTTAATATGTGGATATTACTAATCCATACATTTTAGTAGAACATAAATTGGTTAAATTTTTTCGAATTCAACCTTAAGATTTCGAGATCGTTGTATTTGTAAATCATATTATACATATAAAGGAGAAGAATTCTTTGTTGTGCTTTTGAAAGTATATATAAAAAATGATGTATATAGAATGTAATTCCAATTGAAAATGGTTCCCGCCCGAAAAAAATAGAATACAAACAGGATTCGAATTGAGTTGGCATGGTAAACATGCACTCTCCAAAATTTGAACGAAGCGGGGAAAGTCACATTAACCGCCCAAAACCAAAATCTGCGAGATGGAAATCACTACTGCCTATCCCTGCCACGCAAAGCCTATCTGCTGGATTTCTATAGGTTTCGATAGGGGTAGGTTTGTAATTTCACCAAAACATGACGTAACCGCCTCTCACCCGGATTCATACACGGTGGGTGTCGGTGTCAAAACCGGCGGATCTCGGGTAGGGGATCCCGAACTGTGTGTCTAAGGCGGATGGTAATAGGAGGCAGGGGACACAATGTTTTACCCAGGTTCGGGCCCTCTTGATGGAGGTAAAACCCTACGTCCTGCTTGATTAATATTGATGATATGGGTAGTACAAGAGTAGATCTACCACGAGATCGGAGAGGCTAAACCCTAGAAGCTAGCCTATGGTATGATCATATGTTGTCCTATGGACTAAAACCCTCCGGTTTATATAGACACCGGAGAGGTTAGGGTTACACAAGGTCGGTTACAAAGGAGGAGATATACATATCCGTATTGCCTAGCTTGCCTTCCATGCCAAGTAGAGTCCCATCTGGACACGAGACGAAGTCTTCAATCTTGTATCTTCATAGTCTAATAGTCTGGCCAAAGAATATAGTCCGGCTGTCCGGAGACCCCCTAATCCAGGACTCCCTCAGTAGCCCCTGAACCAGGCTTCAATGACGATGAGTCCGGCGCGCAGTATTGTCTTCGGCATTGCAAGGCGGGTTCCTCCTCCGAATACACCACGGAAGAATTTGAATACAAGGCTAGTGTCTGACCCTGCAAAATAAGTTCCACATATCACCGTAGAGAGAATAATATTTTCGCAAATCTAATTCGCTGACTTGTTTTGGCAACACGACATTATGTCATGGCCTAGTGATTATTCGAACCGTTTCCTTTAACTAGCCCCGCACATAACGCGAGGCAGTTTTTTGACACGTCTTGTCAAAGCAGATCGTGTCCCCTTATCACGGGATTCTCATCAATACGGGCATGGGTAACCCAACCGCGCCATCGATTACGGCGCTTGGGGGATAAGAGAGTTTACCAGGCTAGTGGGGACGCATAGTTTCGTTCGCCCATATAAAGGGATAAGGATTTACTTTTTCATCCATGCCTTCTTCCTCCTTTGCTCATCCACCTTCGCACACTCGAGCTCCAGCGCCCAATTTCGCATTTCCCACCTCGACCTTCTCCAACCATGTCCGGAGCGGGAGGCAGGTGGATGGTCTCCTCCATCACGGAGGGACACGTCAAGAAGCTGAGGAGAGCCGGATACTTGCCCGACAACATCGCGCACCGGCTCCCAGAGGAGGGCTAGCTCATCCCCACCCCCAGGCCCCATGAGAGGGTAGTGTTCCTCACCCATTTCCTCCACGGACTGGGATTTCCTCTCCACCCATTTGTCTGGGGGCTCATGTTCTACTACTGCCTGGATTCCCACAATCTTGCCCCGAACTTCATCCTCAACATCTCGGCGTTTATCATCGTGTGCGAGGCTTTCCTCCGCATCAAGCCCCACTTCGGCTTATGGCTAAAGACTTTCAATGTCAAGCCGAAGGTAGTGAGCGGCCGCCAGGCGGAGTGCGGAGGCGCCATGGTGGGCAAGATGCCCAACATCACATGGCTCGAGGGCTCCTTTGTGGAGACCATAAAGGGGTGGCAATCGGGGTGGTTCTACATCACCGAGCCGTGAGACTCTACATGGGTAGCGGCCCCCGAGTTCCGATCTGGCTTCCCCACGCGGCTCACCTCCTGGCAAGAGAAGGTCCTGTCCTGGGGTAGTTCGGGAGAGCTGACCGGACTCCAAACATGTATTCAAAACATGGTGACTAAGAAGCTCAAACTCGTCAACGTAGTCCAGGTCATGCTCCACCACCGGATCCTCCCATGCCAACAACGGGCCTTCAACTTGTGGGAGTTCGACCCGGCGCAGCACCAAACTCTGAACAGGCTCTTTGATACAACTCACGAAGATGCCTAGAGGGTGCTGTTCAAGAGCGCCGAGGTCCCCCATCCCATTACTGAGGATCGCGGATTCAGCGCGAAGCGCCAAGCCAGTGCGGTAAGCTGCTTTACCTCTTACAGGATACTTATTTTTCATAGATTGACTCCATGCGGGATCTAAACTCCCGTACCTTTGACAGGACTGGTAGGAGACGGCCGGACAGATCGACTGTCCGGCTCTTTTGCCCGAAGGCCCAGCAGATGCTCTTCTGACGAAGATGCTGACTCCGGCTCCTTATACGGTGCCAGAGAAGACCAAGAAGGCCAAGGGAACCCGAAAGAGTTCCCGACGCCAGGCGTCATCGGACTCACCGTCCGAGGACCCTACGGCGCAATCCTCCCCCAAAGACAAGGAGGCAGAAGAAGATGCTCCCCCTCCAGACGGGGGAGACAAGAAAGGAAGGCCGCCCCAACTGGGGAGGCCATAGGGTCCAAGAAGGGGAGGACTCTCCTTCCGGACAGCTCTACCACCGCTGCCGACGGCAAAGACGAGTGGCTGCCCAAGGCCAAGCCCCTGGGGAACTCATAAGTATTCAGATACCAGAGTAACTCATAGTATTCCTTTGTCGCACTACTTCACCTAACGCCGAAATATGATTATGCAGGCCGCCTCGAGCCCATATCGATGTATCATCGGACGGCTCCCTGGGCTCGTCGGATATGGATAGCGATCCAGTCGCGACCGCTACCTCCCCTCATCCTGCGGACGACGCCGAGGTGCTATCTCACGAGGCACCGGGTCGAGGGGAGGCAGTCCCGGAGGCGCCTCAAGGCGGCTTCCCGGACTCCGGGAGCCGAGGGGACAAGGCCCATGAGAGCTCCGAGTTCGGCCCTCAGCCGAACACCGCGCCGGAACCTCCAGTGGTTCCGAACTCGGGCAAGCGGTCTCCTTCTAAGAGGGGCGAGACGCCTGTACCGGTGACCTCTGTCCATCCAGAGGCGCCGGACAATCTGCTGGAAGGTTCCATCGACAAGGAGCACCGCACTATCATGAGTGCGGTGATCCAGAAGGTTCAGTCCGCCAAGAGCGGATTGACTGAAGCCTGTGCTAGCCTTCTAATAGGCTTTGAGGTAAGTGTTTAAAATATAGGAAAATATTACCGCATAGATAGTAGCCCCTGATGCTCTGTTCGGTGTTCACAAAGAAAAGCTGAACAGAGGATTAAACAATATCACATGAGTCTAATATGAGTATGTCAATATGCGTATGCAGGCTTCGCTGCTGGCGTCCGCCGCACTGACTGCGGAGGTTGCCGTACTGAAGCAGTACCTTAAAGGGTCCCAGGACGAGCTCGGCCTTGCCAAGAGGCAGCTCGAGGAGAACAAAGGTAAGTAGTACCTAGTTTGTGGATATGTATAAAAAGAGTGCGATTGCAAAATGACAGGATCATCATGAATTTGCCAGGGGCCACGACCGAAGTGGCGACCCTAAAGCTAGAGCTGTCTGAGGCCGAAGATAAAGCGGCCAAGGAGCGCACCGAGCGAGAAAAGCAAGAGGCTCGGGTGGGTGAGGTGCAGCTAGATCTCCAGGCTCTCGTGACGAAGCACCAGGCGTTGGAGCTTGACTCGAAGACGCGGGAGTCTGAGCTTGCCGCGGCCCTCGCGAGCACAAAAAGTGCCAAGGCCGAAGCCCAAAAGGCCCTCCAGGAGATCGACGCAATGAAGAAGATAGCGGCGGGTAAGGCATTCTATATGCAGAGCAAGCATGTAAAAGTAAATTACCGATTACTTACCCAAATTCGGAGCTCTCCAGGAGCATTCGCAAATTTGCCCCGCAGCGTGTCGGATGCTGCACAGTTTTACCAAGCCGAGGAGGGAAGCTCAACGGAGAAGCTGTTCTGGTCTCAGTATACTGGGACCCAACACCCGATGCCTCTGAGCGACCATCTAAAACAGCTGGTTGAGCTGCACAAGGCGGCCGAACAGGCGATGAAGGGCGTTATAGTCCGACTGTGGCCTGGCGACGCCCTTCCGAACGGCTACTTCATCCTGGTGAGGCGGCTTGTGGATGCCTGCCCACGGCTGGAGGTCATCAAGTGGTCCGTCTGCATCGAAGGTGCACACCGTGCTTTCGCCCGTGTGAAGGTGCAGTGGGCCAACCTAGACGCCGTGAAGCTGATCAAGGAAGGGCCGCCGCAGGGCAAGGAGCATCGCACCCCCGAAATTTATTATGAGGGTGTCCTGAAGGGTGCCCGTCTTGTATGGGATGAATGTTCAAAGGAACTAATATTTGAGTAAACTTGCTCGTGTGATCCTGTATGATGAAAACTTGTTTCATATGCGCTATGCAACACTTGTGTGAATTTAAAATATTACCTTCTGTTTGGCTGTTTATCCAATCTGAGAGATGGCTAGTCCTCGGCTTCTGCCCCCATGCCACGAGTGCTGGGGTGTTCGGGGTAAACCTGAGCACTCTTGTTCCCATGTTTGGGTCCTTCGAGGGAGGTGCTCAGCACAACGAACAAGGCAACCAGACTAATAATGCTTTATCACTCTCACTTAGCCATAGAATTCCATAAATTTAAATTTCGGCGAAGCCCCTGGTATTCGGAAGGCCGAATTTGGGGCGCGATACACGCCTTTAAGCCGGACAAGGCCGGCCCCTCGCTCTAAGCGGCATAAGTCTTTAGGGACTCAAAAACCTCGTCGAACAGCGACCAGTCTCTCGCCTTATCATGACAGTCAGTTTTAGCTTTCTCTACCGAGGTGCTTTAGCCCAGTAGAACCGGGGCACAATCGCAGTAGTTCTCCTAGCGCTACCTTAGCCGATAGAGCGCAACGTAAGGTACCAAAACATAGGAGCCGGGCAAACCCAACATTTGACCAAACACATGATTCGGAGCTGATGCATATAATGCTATAAGTTCGGGGTGCTACACTTGTGAAAGTGTTCGGACTTTTCACACCATATTGTGGGGTATGTAAGCCCCTGGTGTATTGGCCGTACCAAAGTGTACGGTTGCAGGGTGTTATTAATGAACACATATATATGTAACAAGAATGCAATAATAGTTGTAATGTTTTGCGTTGTTTATTCAAAAAGGCGCGTTAAAGCAGAATGATACAGATGGTGCGATAAGCAAAGAGTAGGACTATGTCCCTTCCAAGGCCAAGCTGAGGAATAGTATTAAATCAAATATTTTGCTCGTTATTGTAATCCACCTGGGAATTCCGTGGTGTGACGTAGCTTTCTGCCTCCTTGGTTGCTGCATCATGTGTTCGGCAATAGTGCTGTCGGACAGGGTTTCCAGAGATTAAGGTCCTGAAAAAGAGAAAAATAACCAAATGGGAAGCCCCTAGTGCGGTTTAAACCGTGTCTTGGAGTGTGCCGCAGTTGTGCCCCCCTCCCCACCTGTGCCCATGGTATTTTTAATGCATAATTATGTATGCGTGGCACGAGTTTTGCCGTTTGGCTGGGACTGGGGTGGGGCCGCATTGCTACGCGAGCTCAGATCGCGCCAGGCGGTCTAGTTGCCGATTGCTCCGAGCGCGCTTGAAGGTGTCCGGGTCTTGAAACGCCGAACTGGTGGATTGCCTTGAGAGGCTACTTTGCGCTTCTGCTGCGAGGGCCGCGGTGTGCTCCTTCGTTCGGACAGAGCGCTCTGTTCTTCCATTGACTGTAATAACCCCACGAGGTCCTGGCATCTTGAGCTTGAGGTATGCATAATGCGGTACCGCATTGAATCTTGCAAATGCGGTTCGCCCGAGCAGTGCATGATAACCACTGCGGAACGGGACTATATCAAAGATTAACTCTTCGCTTCGGAAGTTATCCGGGGATCCGAAGACCACTTCCAGTGTAATTGAGCCTGTGCAATGGGCCTCTATGCCTGTAATGACGCCTTTAAAGGTCGTTTTTGTGGGTTTGATCCTTGAGGGGTCTATACCCATTTTGCGCACTATGTCCTGATAAAGCAGGTTCAGGCGGCTGCCGCCATCCATAAGGACTCGAGTGAGGTGAAATCCGTCAATGATTGGGTCCAGAACCAGTGCAGTGAATCCGCCATGACGGATACTAGTGGGATGGTCCCTGCGATCGAAAGTGATCGAATATGAGGACCATGGGTTGAACTTTGGGGCGACTGGCTCCAACGCATATACGTCCCTGAGCGCACGCTTAAGCTCCCTCTTGGGGATGTGTGTTGCGTATATCATGTTCACCATCCGCACTTGTGGGGGAAACCTCTTCTGTCCTCCGGTGTGTGGCTGCCGGGGCTCCTCCTCGTCATCGCTATGTGGCCCCTTGTCCTTGTTTTCGGCAATTAACTTGCCGGCCTGCTTGAACACCCAACAATCACCACTTTTTCTTTGGCGGGACTTAGAGCAGCGCCGCTGACGTCGGCGCTTGGGTTGCTTCTTGGAGGGGTCATCCTCCACTATCTCGTCACCATTTCCTTCTTTGGGTGTATCCACCATGTATATATCATATGATGAGGTGGCTGTCCAGTGCCCTGTGGGAAGTGGTTCCTCTTCGTCTCCCGTATCATCGTCCATACCGTCGATGTCTTCGGAGTCGAAGTCGGGCATGTAGGTTAAGTCATTGACAGTGGCTACTAAGTGGGTGGTGGGTGGGCCGCGAATTTCTTCGTCGGCCGCATCCCAGTCCTGCCGGACATAGTTCGGCCAGGATCCTCCTGACAAGGAGAGAGACCTTAATGAGTTCAGTATGTCGCCAAAGGGCGAGTGCTGAAAAATATCCGCGGAGGTAAACTCCATGATCGGCGCCCAATCGGATTCGATAGGAACGGGCGCAGGCGGTTCGAACTCCGTGGCCGGAGAAGGATCCGGCAGTTTAACAACACGGCTCTCGTGCAAGGTAAGGTCGATGTTTGGCTCGATCGCCGCTGAGGGTCAGGCCTCCATGGTGGGGTCCATCCACCCGTCCATGGACGGGGCAACTGGCTCCGAATTGAGGGTCGGTGCGGCTGCCTGTGCGATCTCCTGAACACTGTCCGATGGTAGAGCTAAATCGTACTCATCGTGACCGCGTGACACACAAGGCAGAGGCTCGAATCCGTCGAAGATCAAGTCTCCACGGATATGGGCCGTGTAGTTTAAGCTTCCAAACCTGACCTGGTGGCCAGGGGCATAACTTTCAATCTGCTCCAGATGGCCAAGCGAATTGGCCCGTAGTGTAAAGCCGCCGAACACGAAGATCTGCCTGGGGAGAAAAGTCTCACCTTGGACTGCATCACTATCGATGATAGTAGGATCCATCAAGCCTAACGGCGATGACAAAGAGGAACTCTCAATGAAAGCACCAATGTCGGTGTCAAAACCGGCGGATCTCGGGTAGGGGGTGCCGAACTGTACATCTAAGGCAGATGGTAACAGGAGGCAGGGGACACAATGTTTTACCCAGGTTCGGGCCCTCTTGATGGAGGTAAAACCCTACATCCTGCTTGATTGATATTGATGATGTGGGTAGTACAAGAGTAGATCTACCATGGGATCGGAGAGGCTAAACCCTAGAGGCTAGCCTATGGTATGATTGTATGTTGTCCTACAGACTAAAACCCTCTGGTTTATATAGACACCAGAGAGGTTAGGGTTACACAAGGTCGGTTACAAAGGAGGAGATATACATATCCGCATTGCCTAGCTTGCCTTCCACGCCAAGTAGAGTCCCATCCGGACACGAGATGAAGTCTTCAATCTTGTATCTTCATAGTCTAACAGTTCGGCCAAAGAATATAGTCCAGCTGTCCGGAGACCCCCTAATCCAGGACTCCCTCAGTGGGCGCCAAAACACAGTGTGTCCTCGGCCGAAATCGACTCCCTCCCTGATTCATATTCATACACGGTGGGCGCCAAAAACAAACTCTCATCGGCAAATATTCGGTGTATGCGAGATTACCGTCCTATCCCCAACCGACTAATGTTGCTGCGATGTAGTTGAAATTTTAAACGGGGGCTAAGTTTGTAAATTTCCTCACATTTGAGACAAGCGCGCCCTGAATACATGGTTCCCCCTTCCTCTCTACCTCCCTTTTCCCCATTCGTACTCCGTGGGCGCCAAAACACCCTCTCCACCCCACCCTCCTCCGTCCGCTGCCGTCCGCCACCCCATCAACCGCCGTCCTCCTCCTCCATGCCGGAGCTGATACCCCGACACCGCCGTCCATTACAAGAGATAAACCTCTCTAATCCACGGCTTCGGACCGGGATCCTTGCATCCCATCCTCTCGCTTGATCCCCGCCATCGTCCACCTTGCCGGCGCCGCTCCTACGACCGTCTCGTCCACCACGCCCCGCCACCACCGTCTACCCTCCTAGATCTGCTTCCACACCGCCGACAGCCATCGCTACCGCAACACTGTCAAATTCTCAGCAGATGTGTACACGGCGCCGCACCAGAGGCGATACTCTTTTGTAGTGGAAGATGAGCAGGGACATTTGCAGTGTAGAGGTCTATACGGTCGGTTGTGATGGACACTTTGAGCCTCTTTGAATCGTAGGATCTTGTAAACATAGGAATAGGATTTGTAGTGGCCTTCCCACTTGAATCCTATAAGAATAGCAAGGAAATGCGGGGAGCTGTGTCGCCTTTGAGAGTTACACTGATATTAACAGTACCGCACCTTCACTTGAAGAGAGCTGGTATCCGAAGCCTTTCTAGCCGTACCGGTAATACTAGCACATATATTCCAGCAAGTTCCACTTTGCTGATTTTACTCTAATGCTTAAGGTTTTCCCATTATATCTACACTATGATCTGTGTAGCTGCTTTGTGTCGCACTAGCAGCAGTCCACTCTTGAAGCTAAACACTGCAATGACTTATGAAATTGGCACGAAGGAATTGAGTGCCATTTTGGATGCAATGAAACTCATACGCTCCCCACCTGTTGATTCTTGTTCAAAATATGATCCTAATGACTATTCTAACCTCGAGGAGTCAAAGGCAGATGGCCTGTCCTGTTCACCCATCAAGGTGCCTGTTCTAATTTGGCAATGTTTTATTGATTACGAGTATCTTGCATATGTTGTCTTGCATTTCTTCTACTTTGTTGCACCGCCATCTGCTTAGTTTACTCATCATATATGTCGAGATGCCATGCCCGTCCATTATCAATACATATTCCATCTATCATCATACCATGTTTTTCCACTCAAATGTTGTTCTTGTGCATCAGACATCAAAAAGGAAGAGGGCGATTGCTGAACCTGAAGGAGCACCAGCAAAGTCCTTGAAGAACGTGGTGGTGCCGGAGAAATCAGACAGCACCCCACTTATATTGGCTGTACAACCAGTGACACAAAACATAGGACCGACTCCAGCAGACTGTACCCATACTTCACTGGCCACACCACTAGCCCCACCACACAGGACCTGCACTCCAGCAAAAGGTATACCAATTTCATTTGCCATAGCACCAGCTGTACCACAAAAAAATCCCACTCCAGCAAAAAGTACAGCAAGTCCACCGGCCGAAGACCTATCCCAACTGTAGAGACGGCCAATTCTTGTAGATTGGAACCCCATTCCATTTATTCCCAGTTTAAAAGACAATGCTTTCAATGTTGTTAGGGACCACGTGCACATATTCCCATCATGGGAAGATTATTGTGAAGACAAACACCATTTTCACATCTTCCTGTGCAACTTACGTGTAAGTGCTATTATGCATGGTTATTATTTTCCTGTTTTCTCCTGATTGAACACATCAATGATTTACATTAAATTATTGTAAATAGGTGAGGGTCAATCTGGATAGTCATGACGAGCAAAGCTTGCTTGTGCTTTTCAAGGAAGCATTGCAGCAGTATCGGTGTTACCTGAGGAAATCACACTTTCATGGCAAGTCTATAAATGAATTTTCGGTGAAGTCTCCTGTGCTAAATTTAGAAGACATTGAATGGAAAAACCTTGTTATGCACTGGTCTCGTTCCCAGGATGTGGTACTGTCTATGAAATCACATGACAATTTGAACTTGTACTTTTCCACATGTGCCTTACGGATCTTTTTTGCAGGAAATCTGCTCGAAGAAGAATTCTGGTTTGACAAGAACGACAGGATATCGCAAATATGTGGCCCGCTGCTTTGCTCTTGTTAGTACCTGTTGTCCTGTATCACTGTACTTGCATACATACCTAGTTCATTATGTGACAACAGTATGCATGATAGCTTGCTTATCAATTGTTCGTTCCAAATTATCTGATCTGTATGAATGGTTACATTAGTGTAGAATATATCCAATGCCAATGTTTTTTAGCTCTGCATTGTTCTTGTAAGTACATGTTGTCCTTTATCAGTGTATTTATAATGACAGGTAGTTGTTCATATACCATCACTCTGCAGCTTATTTTCCTTTGCCCTCCATTTTCTACACATCAGATCTATATTTACCTTACCATAAGGTTGGTTCTGAAGAAGTTTAGCTGTGCATTACTCTTGGCTGTACCTTTTGCCTGTATCGCTGCACTTACATTTATAGCTACTTGGTTATGTAGCATCACTCTTCATCTTATCTTAAATATTCTCCATTTTTTCATATATTATCACATCTATATTTACTCTTAACAAAATGTAGAATAAAGGCAATGCTTTTGAAGAAGATTCTGTGGTAAATTTTTGAATTGCCCCCATCAGCGTGGACAAGGCCTTTATAGAGCCTGTCTTCACCAATAATGTAAGTTTGTCCATCTCAAGACTTAAAACTTTGTTGTATATATTTGGTTAGGCATGACTGCAACAACTGTTTATTTTTGGTGTTTGCATCAAATTGCTTGTTAAAAGTTTATTATGTAGTTCATAAACAAAAGTTTGTCCTTTCTCAATTTAAGTTTTCAGTTGTACAACCAAGTTCCTTCTTCATACCATGTAAATTAAACTATACAGAGCAAACGATCTTCTTTTGCACTACATGTATGCTTCTGTTCTTCATCCGTAATCCAGTGGTGTGGTGAACCTACCCACTACAGCACAATGTCATATTCTGCAATGTCTTAACTATGAACAATGTCATATCATTCTACTATTATTTAAACCGTCTCTTTATTTGCCAATCTGAAATGGTATAAATTGACTGCACACAAACCATTGATACTTATGAGTTCTTGATCTGTAATCCAGTGGTGTCATGAAGCTGGCAACTCCTTCACAATGTCATTTCCTGCCATATCTTGACCTGAACAATACCATATTGTGTTAATGCAATTTTAAACTGTGTCACTTTATTCGTCAGTAAGAAATGTGATGAATTATCAGCATTGATACTTTTATGTGCAAAACCTGTCATCTGTCTGCTTGTTTATCTTTCAGAGTGAGGAAGATATAAGTGTTTAACAAGCGCAGTCTCATCATCTTGCTCAGCTGCTTGCGCTGCAGCTCCCCAGCAGGGCTAACCTTTCTTGAACTCTATTGAAGTGCTGTCAGTTTTGTATATTATTCTGTCGGCGTGTTTATTTGCACTGGTGGCGATCTTTGATGCCCCGTGTATGTAATCTTCTGTCTGCTTGTGCTTTATTATCATAGTGGCGAACTTTGATGCCCAGTGGATGTAATATGCCATAATTTCTTTATTGTATAGTCTAGGTTTTTTCTTATTCACGATGCTGCACTTATTTTACTGTATATATATCCTATCTTCGCAGTAAACTGGCCAAACTGTAAAATTACGGTACATAATCGGGCCGTCATGCTATCACGATGTAGGTTGGGCCTGAAACGTGCCGAACAGCTCACGGGCCGGCAACAGCCCGAAATGAACCCCGGTCCATGATTGTGCGAATCAAATCACCGGATTTTAACATGCCAAAATTGTCTCGGTCCTTGTTTGGCCCAATCAGATATCAGCTGCGAGCAGGCCGGATGCAAACCGGGCCGTAGTTAGGCCCAACTATATGACGGGCTTTTAACAGGCCAAAATTAATATAGGGCCGAAATGTTAAATGGGCCCTTAACAGGCCAAAACTAATATCAGGCCGAATTACTAAGTGGGCCTTTAGCAAGTGGGCCCAAAAGCATAGTGTCCAGGTGACGGGCCGAATATGATATGGGCCATAATTGAGCCCAAAGCCTCTTAAAGGGCCAGACCTGATCTGGGCCGTAATTTGGCCCAGAACGTGGTAGGCTTTTAACAGGCCAGATCTCATATGGGCCACTATTAGGCCTGGAGCGTGGCCGGCCCATTATGATCAGCACGAATCTGTGGGCCTTTACCTGGGCCGGCACATTATGGCACACAAAAATCTTGTGGGCCTTTACCTGGGCCAGCCCATTATGGCCCGCAAAATCTTGTGGGCCTTTAGCTAGGCCAGCCCATTATGGTCCGCAAAATCTCGTGGGCCTTCAGCTGGGCCGGCCCATTATGGTCCGCAAAATCTTGTGGGCCTTTAGCTGGGCCGGCCCATTTAAACTTGATGGGCCGGTCCACGTGTCAACATATCATAGCGCGTCTCGCCCATTGGATGAGTGACACCTGTGCCAACGCGGACCTGACACGTGTCACCTCCAGCCAATGATGATTTTACACGTGGAAAATCCCCATTGGTCGGGGCTGTTAATGGGTTATTGGATCCAAAACCCGACCCGATAGCTTAACGGCGTTCCGTTACGGTGGATGCCACGTGTCGGTCACCCTTGACAAAAGCACTTCTGTGACGCGCGATTTATCGTCATGGAAGTGGACACTTCCGTGATGATAATTTTGGTAATGTCATGGAGCACTTCTATGACAGCACAGGTATGACTATCTTGATTCTGTCACAAATTTGTCATGAATGTACATGCATGACAAAAAACGCGACCTACTGTGACAAACACGTATCATCACGGAAGTGTAGTTTTTTGTAGTGCTACGGGCATTTTCTCTCTCGCACCCCGTCGTTGGTGGTCTCTGCCATACACATCACCTCTCTATGATGAAGCCATGCACACTTAAATTACATCCACCACAGAGGACCCCGCGACACACACACACACACACACACACACGCATGCACGCACCCCCCCCACACAAACTAAGACTCCATCTCTCTCTCACACACACACACATGCACGCACACCCCCCACACACACACTAAGACTCCATCTCTCTCTCTCTCTCACACACACACACAAACTAAGCCTCCATCTCTCTCTCTCTCTCCTCTCTCTCTCTCTCTCTCACACACACACACCCCACATACACACACACACTAAGACTCCATCTCACACACACATGCTCTAGGCGGAGCATTTGTTCCTACCACCCTTCATCCAACCTAACCCGTATGATAAACAATAACCTTTATTTACTTGCATAAAATGGACAAATTCCACTTTACTTTAGTAGTGGGCAAACTTATCATCTCTACCCTTATAAAAAACGAGTTGGCGGTGATGGTGTGCCTGCCATCTAGTAATACAGACCATATGATCTATATCTGAGGATAGAAAGCAAACTATGATAATTTTACAAAAGATACCCCCACCTCGCTCCACATCATTATCTCCCGCAACCTCATTGCTTAGCAATTAAAAAAGGAATAAGTCTCTAGAATAATCTAGCATGCATGGTGGCCGTTGCCGCCTGCCGGCGCCGTCCATCCCCATGCCTCCGCCCATTCCGACCAACAGTCACCACCATGCTCCATTCCTCCTTGCCTTATCTCTCATCTTTCATTTTTTTCGATGACATTCTCGAGATACCAGTTTTCCGATAAAATTGTCGAGATATCATTAGTTTTTACACATGGGATTACTCCTGCATGGGTCAATCACAACAGGTGTTTTGTAAAAAAAATGCATATTGACATTCCGTGCAATGCACGAGAATCTTGCTTGTAATTATATAACGCAAATCACGAGCAGGAAGTGACATTTTTTGACACAACCACGTTAACATGGCCACGTAAATCACTAGCTAAAGTAAATACCATTATACTTATATCCCGATGCAAAAGGTTGAGTACATGTCTAAAGAGTAGATTCGCACACACGCACTCTGTCTCTCAAAATCTCTCTCACACACACAAGCACCAGTTACGTGACGCCCACTTAAGCAGACACGTATGTTACAATTTGTCCACCCGCGGGTACACGTGATGCTGCGCATTTATTTAAGCCGGAAGGCGAACCCAAACAGTGGCTGCATCCATTCCCCTCCTGCCGCCTCTTCTCTGGTCGCCGTCGCCCGGTAGCCATGGGCCGGCCGAAGGTAACAACATACGCCATACTCCCACCGTAGCGGCACTTTAATATGGAAATTTTAGTGGTCATGCATGCATCTTTTTGTGCTAGCACTCCTATATAAGGGTTGACCGGTCGCTTCCCGCGGACGTGCGCGGGCGGTGGAAGAGGAAAGAGAAGAAATGCGGGCTATGGAGTAACGTTTTTTTACCACAATTTCTTAGGAAATTGAGTGCAATAATTGAGTAGTTTTGCAAACTACCAGTACTACACCTGAAACGGTTCGAAACCTATACTCCATTGCCAGCGCGCGCTTCCCACGTGAAACGGTCAGCGTCGCCCTGGAGCGTCAGTGCCGCATTAATGCCTGGCCAGAGCGGAGGCGACCTCTCACTGGCGCCGGCTTTGAAGTGGCGCGACGGCCGAGAGAGCACCGCTTCCCGGTGCATGCGACTGCTTCGCGTCGAGACTGGCCATAGGCCCTGTTTGGATCCATGGATTAGAGTTAGTTTGAGCTAGTTGGGGCTCAAATAGCCCTAAAGTATCAAAGCATGAGGGTTTAAATGGGAGCAAGTTGCACCAAACCCACCAAAAAAACTATCCCACCCAAGAGGTGCTAACTGGAGATAGTTCTCATTGGGACCACTGAAAAATCACTTTTCTCTCTCCATGAAGTGCATTTATTGTCAATCGAACCCTGTCACCCAAACACCTCTTTGGCTACAGTTAGTTCAGGGTTAGTCATGAGTTAGTCTAACCTCTAGCTAAGTTAGAGTATCAAACAGGAGCAGTATAGGACATGCAAGTTGCTCAAAGCATACATGCAAATTCGTACGTGAAAGGATTTTTTTCTTTTTGAAAACAGAACATGAAAGGAATTTTTTAAGAATGATCTTGGCATGTCGCTAACATGTGATAGTTAATCGACCTCAATAGACGGTGGAAACGCCAGCACGCCGGACTTTGATAGAGATGAGGTGGGAGAAGCGATATAGGCTGCTGGATTACTAGAGATAGGTGTCGCACGGAAGCCAAGAAATATGGTGATAGCGTGGGTTAGCCATGTACTAGTATGATGTAACTACACTGGGTTGCCGTGCTTCGTACTCTTCCAGTCCACTATGGAGATGATTGGTTAATTTTATATTGCTGAATAATATTAAATATTTTGAGTGCAGACGCTCCACCACGAGGTTCCTTGCTCCTTCTCGGTCGTCCGGAATCTATGTTCTTCCACTCTATTTTTTACGTGAGCTTTGTTCATCCTTTTGCCAACACGCGAGACATCTAGCATCAAGGTGCATGTGTTATGCAAGGATCGTTCCATCTATATGAAGAACACGTGGGACTGGAACTACGAGACGGATATGTACCCAGGAGTGGACGTACGAACCTGAGTAATGTAGCGCAGTAAGTGAAGTAGAAAGGCACAAATGGTATGAACATGCATGGAATATAGGGTGTGTTTGGTTGCGTTCTCGTCTCAGCATAGTTGTTCCCTCTTCATGCATGCTCAACTCAACACCCCTCTTCATGCATGCTCTCTTCATGCATGCTTCTAGTGTATTTGTGCTAAAGTAGTGTGGACTCATGCACCGTCCATACACTCTACCAAACACCCAAAAGTAGGTCGATCGAGAAGGGAACTCTTGGGCGGCATTTGTCTCTTACTATGTACTACCACTAAATGTTGTACGTGCAATGCACGGTGATGTTATGGAGTATGTGCCTAAGTACTCTACTACTACTATATTAGTTGGAGGCACATATTAACTTTTATATTTGTTTACGTGTATGCCCCGAGACCTTCCAACTAGACGTGTCTTTCTCTCCAGGTCGCACTTTGTATCGTTCATACCACTAACTACTACTACGTGTGGTCTCTGACCCAGAAGTGGCAGAAGTGGAGACGCTCTACCATGCTGTTTTTTTACGCTGGGCTCTACCACGCTGTTCATGTCCCACTCCTTTCGCTGACATGTGGGACATCCAGCACGTGCCGTGTTTGGCACCCTTCATCGTAAGTGTTGAAACGCTAGCATTCATCAGAAATAAAAAATAATTATAAATCGGCAGTGATAATATTTTTTTGCGAACCAATCAGCAGTGATACTATACCACACGGTTTCCTTGCCCCTTGATATCGGAAAGAATACTTCCATTCGCCAACATGTGGGACGTCGACCATCCTGGTCCACTTGCCATGCACGCAAAACTCCAAGGGAGAGTCACCCAGGTCATCGCGCCGCAGTAACAATGACCAATGAGCCGTCAAATCACAGGCCCACTTCCCACTTTGAAGTTGCTCGGACGAAGGAACCATCATGACTTCATTGAATTCTGCTTCTTGAAGAAAACTACTGTACCAGCAGTACTGCTAGCTACAGTAGTTACTCCAACAGAGGCCTTGTCGGAGAAAATAGCCATGGGTAGCCTAGCCGGCTTCCCCTGGCCCTCCTGAAAAAATTACGAGCTCGTCCGGCTCCCAAGAACCCAAGACCTGGGGCCGCCTTCCCTTTGCCGGCTGTCATCCAGGCCGGCTTCGGGAGGCGACCCAACCTCAGCCCTCATGAAGAAAGCCATGGGAGGGCCGACTTCGAGAAGCCGACCGCGAGAAGGCCGACTCCAAGAAGCCGGCTCCCATGAAGCGGTCAAGACCGTACCCTTAAAGTTTGCATCCACCCTGCGATGATGAAGCGGGGCGTGGCTATAGTGAAGCCTGCCACCCCCAAAACCCGAAGCACGACCGGCACAGTGCGCCGTACGGGTGACCACGACCCGCTCGGCATGGCACTGTTGCCATGACGACCCTGATGTCATCCACGACGGGCCACCAGCGTGGCCCACGAGGCGGTGGGACCCTTCGGGCAGAGAGACGCTCGAAGGCGTCCACACTTCCTCGCAGTCGGCCAGAGAGAGAGCCGAGTCCCCATAGCCGGCTTGCCATCCTCCTCGAAGGAGACGCCCCATTAAGGAGACAAGACACGGTGAGGCTACAGTAATCGCCCGCCAGGCGGCGGTACTGTAGCCACGCCCACCACGACCAAGCCCGCGTCATCAGCCTAGAGCAACAGTAACCAACCACCGACCAGGCCCTGGACGGTGGGGCCTGCTGGTCGACCAAGAGGCCGGCAACTGGCGAGACCCACCAGTCGGCTGGCCCCAGCAACCAGCGCAGAGGCCGGCGAGCGCAGTCATAGACGGCTGGGCCCCGCGCCCAGCTGGATTACCATTGTACCCCCGGGGGGTAGGCCTATATAAACCCCCCGGTGCACCCATGCAAAGGGTTGGACCCTGACTAGTTTTAGACACATAGGAGGGGAAGAAGCAAGCTAGCCATGCCCTTCTTTCTCCTTCCACCAAAACAGCTCAAGGACTCCCAAGCCCAGGCAGCTCTCCCTGTGCGTACAGGGCCCAGCCGAGTCCACGCGCGACTACCTCACGCGCTGGGCCGAGCTCCGCAATTCTTGCGAAGGGGTGCACGAGGTGCAAGCCATCGAATACTTCACTGCCGGGTGCCGAGAAGGCACCCTCCTCAAGCACAAGCTCCTCTGCGACGAGCCGACTACCCTCGATGAGCTTCTGAACATAGCCGACAAATACGCCACCGCCGACTCTTCTATGAAGACCGAGCTCCGGGTAGACGCGTCCAGGAAAGTACTCAACCCGGCACCCAAGACGCCGGCACGGGATTTCGGCCGACGCCAACACCCGAATGACCAGAAGCGCAAGGGCCCTGCACCGCCTCCCGCTAGTCGGCAGGTGGCCACGATCGAAGACACGCCGCCTAAGGGGCGGCCCGCACCCAAGAAGCCCAAGGGCGGCCGGCCGGCTTGGCAGCCGGCTTTCTCCTACGAGCAAACTCTTGACGCCCCGTGCAAGTTCCATAGCGGCGCGAAGCCGTCCAACCACACAACCCGGAAGTGCAATTGGCTCACTCGAATCTCCAAGGGCGAAGGGCTCGCGCCGCCTCCGCCTGCCGGCCCGCCGCCTCCGGTTCCACCGCCCCAGGCCGCTCGGCCCGTAGTCGGAGCCGTGCAAGATGAGTTTCCCGACGAGCAAGCATCCTACATCATCTTTACAAGCCAGCTCGAAGACCGGCGCAGCAAGCGCCCAGAGCACCAGGAAGTCAGCGTGGTTGCTGCTAACCCCGCCGGACACATGCATTGGTCAGAAAAGCCCATCAGCTGGAGCCGGGCTGATCACCCAGAGGTGATGCCGTCTCCCGGCTCTTACGCGTTGGTCCTGGAAGCCACCCTCGCGATAGACAGACGCGCCGCCCGCTTCTCCCGCATGCTGATAGATGGCGGAAGCAGCATCAACATCCTGTACCGTGACACCCTGGAGAAGCTAAGTGTCAAGACAAAGCAGCTCATGCCAACTCGGACTGTGTTTCATGGCATCGTAGCCAGTTTGTCCTGCTCCCCCATTGGCAAGATCAAGATTGATGTACTCTTTGGAGACAAGGAGCATTTCCGCCGAGAAGCAATCTGGTTTGAAGTGGTGGACCTGGAAAGCCCCTACCACGCGTTGCTTGGCCGACCCGCCTTGGCCAAGTTCATGGCAGTTCCCCACTATGCATACCTCAAGATGAAGATACCAAGTTCCAAGGGCATCATCACCATAGCCGGCGATTACAAGAAGTATGCCGAGTGCGCTGCAGCCAGCAGCCGGCTGGCCGAGTCCCTTGTGATTGCCGAAGAGAAGAAAATACTGAACCGGGTCATGGCCCTAGCCAGCAAGCAGCAAAACTAGTCCCCCGACCCCAAAGAGTATGATGCCCAAGGATCTTTCCAGCCGGCCAAGGAAACCAAGAAGATACCCCTTGACCCCGAGCACCCCGAGAGGTTTGCCGTCATAGGGGCAAGCCTGAATAGCAAATAGGAAGGCGAGCTCGCCGATTTCCTCCGTGAGAATCGGGACATCTTTGCATGGTCCCCCAAGGACATGCCGGGTGTTCCGAAGGATTTCGCCGAGCACAAACTACACGTCCAAGAAGACGCAAAACCAGTCAAGCAGCCCCTCCGCCGACTATCAGAGGAGAAGAGAAGGATTGTAGGGGAGGAGATAGCCCGGCTTCTGGCAGCCGGCTTCATTATGGAAGTTTTCTTTCCAGAGTGGCTTGCCAACCCGGTCCTTGTGTTGAAGAAGAACAACAAGTGGCGCATGTGTATAGATTACACAAGCATCAACAAGGCCTGCCCCAAAGATCCCTTCGCCCTACCAAGGATTGACCTAGTGATAGACTCCACGGCCTGATGCGAGCTGTTGAGTTTCTTGGATGCTTACTCAGGATATCACCAGATAAAGCTAGACCCGGATGACCGCCTGCAGACCGCCTTCATCACGCCATTTGGAGCCTTCTGCTACCTGACTATGACATTCGGCTTGAGAAATGCCGGTGCCACTTTTCAGCGCTGCATGCAGAAGTGCCTCCTCAAGCACCTCGGCAAAAATGCTCACGTCTACATGGACGACATCGTGGTGAAGACGGAGAAGCGCGGCACCTTGCTGGAAGACCTGAAAGAAACATTTGAGAACCTGCGCCGGTTCCAAATCAAGCTCAACCCCGAGAAATGCATGTTCGGAGTACCAGTCGGCCAGCTCCTAGGCTTCCTGGTCTCCTAACGCGGCATCAAATGCAACCCGGTGAAGATCAAGGCCATCGAGAGAATGGCGATCCCTACCAAGCTTCGAGAAATCCAGAAGTTCACCGGATGCTTGGCCTCATTGAACCGCTTCATAAGCCGGCTCGGAGAGAAAGCCCTCCCTCTCTACCACCTCATGAAGAAAAGCACTCACTTCGAGTGGAACGACCAAGCCGACCAAGCTTTCCACGAGCTGAAGAAGATGCTGGCCATGCCGCCTGTCCTGGCGGCGCCGACTAAGAAAGAGCCCATGCTCCTTTACATTGCCGCCACCAGCCGGGTGGTCAGTACCGTCATCGTAGTCCAACGTCCAGAAGAAGGCCGAGCCTAGCCGGTCCAGAGGCCGGTGTATTATTTGAGCGAGGTGCTGTCTGCCTCAAAGCAGAATTACCCGCACTACCAGAAGATGTGTTATGGCGTGTACTTCACTGCCAAGAAGCTGAAGCCCTACTTTGAAGAGCATCCCATCACGGTCGTATGCACTGCCCCGCTGGCCGAGATCATAGGCAGCCGAGACGCATCCAGCCGGGTGGCGAAGTGGGCCATTGAGCTGGCCCCTTACACGATCTTCTATCAGCCCTGCACCGCCATCAAGTCCCAAGCACTGGCCGACTTCCTTGTCGACTGGGCCGAGACCCAGTACCTGCCGCCGGCTCCTGACTCCACTCATTGGCTCATGCACTTCGATGGGTCCAAGATGCGCACCGGCTTGGGAGCCGGTGTCGTCCTTACCTCCCCCAAGGGCGACAAGCTCAGATACACGTTGCAGATTCACTTTGCCGCCTCCAACAATGTAGCCGAGTACGAGGCGCTCATACATGGGCTCCGGCTTGCCAAGGAACTCGGCATCCGCCGGATTCTATGTTATGGCGACTCGGACTTGGTGGTCCAGCAGTCATCCGGCGACTGGGACGCCAAGGACGCAAATATGGCAAGCTACCACTTCCTTCTCCAGCAAACCAGTGGGTACTTTGAAGGATGCGAGTTCCTCCACGTACCGCGAGCCAACAACGAGCCAGCCGATGCCCTGGCTCGAATAGGCTCCACTCGGCAAGCAATACCAACCGGCGTCGCTCTACAACGCCTCCTCAAGCCGTCCATCAAGCCGTCTCTAGAATCCGACTCCATCTTCGTACCGCCCGACCCCGACGCGGCCGGGTCCGGCTCAAAGAACCAAGCAGGTGACCCGGGGACTTCAGTACTCGGCCCGGGGACTGCAGTAACCGGCTTGGGGACTGCCACACCCGGCTCGGGGACTGCAGTAGCCGGCCCGGGGACTGCACCAACACAATAGCCGGCGGCCGACTCTAGCATTTCATCACCCAGCCCGCCCACCCTGGTGGCAATAGCTACGCTGGCAATAGAAGAAGTCACCGCTCCATCATGGGCTCAATCCATCCTCAACTTCCTAGTGAACCAAGATCTGCCGGCTGATGAAACAGAGGCAAGACAAGTCCAATGTCGAGCCGGAGCATACACAATCGTCAACAGAGAACTCGTCAAGCGCAGTGTCACTGGAGTCCTCCAATGGTGCGTCGAGCAAGAGAAGGGCATTGCAATCCTCAGAGACATCCACCAAGGAGAATGTGGCCACCATGCGGCTTCAAGATCACTCGTTGCCAAAGCCTTCCGCCATGGTTTCTTCTGGCCGACTGCTTTGGATGACGCCAAAGAATTAGTCAAACATTGCAAAGGGTGCCAACTCTTCAGCTCCAAGCAACACATGCCGGCTTCGGCACTCAAGACCATTCCCATCACCTGGCCCTTCGCCGTGTGGGGATTGGACATGGTGGGCCCATTCAAGACAGCGCGCGGCGGCATGGCGCATTTGCTCGTCGCCGTCGACAAATTCACCAAGTGGATTGAGGCAAAGCCGATCAAGAAGCTGAATGGGCCGACTGTCGTGACATTCATCGCAGACATAACAACTCGGTACGGCGTGCCACACAGCATCATCACCGATAATGGCACGAATTTGGCCAAAGGAGCATTGGCATGTTTTTGCGCTGCACAAGGCATCTGGCTGGACTTAGCGTCCGTCGCCCACCTGCAGTCAAACGGCCAGGTCGAGCGAGCCAACGGCCTCATCCTCTCCGGCATCAAGCCCCGACTGGTCGTGCCACTGGAGCGTTCAGCCGGCTGTTGGCTCGATGAGCTGCCGGCTGTCCTCTGGAGTCTGCGCACTACCCCAAACAAGTCAACCGGCTTCACTCCTTTCTTCCTCGTGTACGGTGCCGAAGTGATCATCCCAACCGACATCGAGTTCGACTCGCCTCGGGTAACCATGTACACGGAGGCGGAAGCCAAGGAAGCACGAGAAGACGGCGTCGACCTGCTGGAAGAAGGCCGGCTGTTAGCCCTCAGCCGGTCTGCCATCTACCAGCAGGGGTTGCGCCGCTACCACAGTCGGAAAGTCAGGCCAAGATCCTTCCAAGAGGGCGATCTTGTGCTCCGGCTGATCCAGCGAACAGCCGGCCAGCACAAGCTCTCGGCCCCTTGGGAGGGCCCCTTCGTCATCAGCAGAGCTCTAGGCAATGACTCCTACTACCTGATCGACGCACAGAAGCCCAAGGCACGCAAGAGAGACGACTCCGGCAAGGAGTCGGAACGACCATGGAACGCCAACCTCCTTCGGAGATTTTACAGTTGAAATGCAGTATGTATCACGTTAACTTTTGTACTAAGTACGAGACAATAAGCCCCCCGAGGAGGACTCGGGGACTGCCATCTTTTATCTATGGATGAAAAATATCATGCTTATGACCTTGTCATTTCATTTACTTATTCTGTCCGGCACCGGGTTCGACTAGTCGGCCCGGGGACTAACCGACTAGAGTTATATTAGAAGTCTTACCCACGATCAGGCAAGTAGTGTGCCGACACCCAGGCTTAGCTCTTGCCAAAGCCGCAGTTCGAAGAACCGGCTGTTCGGCTGGCAAGAGTCAAAAGCAGGAAAGGGTGCGCACACGAAAAATGGCTAGGGACCAACGGACTAATATAACAAGAGCCGGTTTGCCGCCTACCGCCGACCGACTGCCAGAGTAGCCGGCCGGCCGGTTTCCATTCACTTCACTCCAATCCAAGAAAGATTGAGTACTTGCCTCCCCAAAGTGGGAAGGCGGCAAAGGAAAAAGCCTAAGGATAAAAAGCGTACGCGAATGGAAACCAAACATGCACATAATAATATTTACATAAAAAGACCTCCAAGAGGACAGCATTCAACATAGTTTGAATACACCCCCAGTGGGTGGAACTGCGAAAGCTTAAAGATTGTTCAAAAGACAACAAGCAGGAAAAATTAAGAACGGCGGGTCAAGCTGGCGGGGCGACTGATGAGTCAGGCTGGTCGGTGGAGACGGTTGTGCCGGCTGGAGGAGTGGCCGGCTGGCGAACCTCGGCTTGATCACCGCCTCCCGCAGAGGGCGTGCTTCCGCGCGCCTCGTTGCTGGAGGCACGGTCAGGCTGAGGCTGGCCGGTTGTTCCACTAGCCGGCTCGACATTTTCACCTCCCTCTTCCTCGTCATCTTCGCCCTCGTCGCTGGAGGCGATCTCCTCGGCCGAGTCCTCGCTCTCCGCTGGGTTCAGACCGAACCACTCCTCCGGCTGGGCGATGCCATCATCATTGATTTCAGGCGCGAAGACGCTGGTGTCGGTGCACTCGGCGATCGTCGAAGCACGCTGGGCGATTGCCGGCCGCACTTCTTCCAGCTCCGCATCGGCCTCCAGCCACCAAGTGTGCAGCTGGTCCAGGTTCAACCCCTGGTACCAAGCGCGAACGAATTCCAACGCCTGCCCGGCTCCAAGACGGGCCGCCGACGCCTTCCAAGCTTCAAAACGACCAACTGCGACCTCCAGCCAGTCGGCGGTCCGGCTTGGGGTGGGGGGGATCATCTCCGCGGGCCAGAGGGCGCCAGCACCTGCGCCCCGACACGTTGGAGCCGGCGAAGCATCCGGTGAGCCGGCTGCAGCCGCGCTTGGATGGCCACGAGCTGCTCCGCCAGCGTCCGATTTGCGTCCGGCGCGATGACGACCCCCGCCTGACGGCGCGCCTCGCGGTGGGCCTCAATGGATTGGGCGGCGAAGGCGGAATAACCAGGAAAATAGTCTGCACAAGAGAACGGGCAGCAGCACAAGTCAAGCCAAAACCCAGGCGCATGAGACAGGAGAGGAGCGAGGAAGGTGCTTACCGTCGATCAAGTCATCGATGCGGCCGAAGCCTTCATCCAGCGCTTGCCGGGTCTCTGCCCAACTCGCCGCCTCAGTCTCAAACTCCGCCTTCAGGGCGGCCTCGTTGTCCTGTTCTTTCTGCAGGGCCGCCTTGTGGCTTTCCTCCTGGTCAGCCAGCTTCTTGGCCAGGCGGTCACGCTCCTGGACCAAGTCGGCGTACTCGGTGTCCTTGGCGCGAAGGGCGGCCTGCGCTTCGCCGAGCTCCTTCCTCAAGTCGGCGTTGGCTCCTGAAAGCACGAAGGGCAAAAGAGAAAACCAATAAGGTAAAAGTCGTCAAGGAAGATCCAACCCGACTGCTCAGCAGTCGGCCCGAATCTCAGGGACTACACCCAGTGGGAGCGCTGACGCGCCCTCACAGGAGATAGACAAGTTCAAGCACTTACTTCGGCTGTTGACCAGGTCATCGGTCCTCCGGCTCAACTCCTGAGCCTGGGAGTTGAAGGCGGCAGCACGAGAATTATGATATTCCTGAAAGTTCAGAAAAGAGGCAAGAATAAGGTTGTCGTCAGGAAAGATCCGACCCGACTGCTCAGCAGTCGGCCCGAATCTCGGGGACTACACCCAGTGGGTGTGCTGACGCGCCCCCATGGAAGAAATCAAGAAACCAACACGGCCAAGGATAAAAAACTCACCCGGATGGCGGTCCGCGTCGACAAGAACTCCTGGGTGAGCTGCTGCAGCAGGGCGGCCTGCGCCTGAAGCCGGCTCCGGACCCCTTGAGCCGCCACATTCAGCTCGCCCGTTCCCCCGCTGGGAGTCCACTCGAACATGGCGGTGCTGGCCGCCTCCAGGGCCTCCGCCGACTGGCCGGCGCCCGCAGCTCGGCGCGACTCCGGCGGAGCCGCGTTTCCCCCCGCGCGCTGGTGCGCCACCAGCTGCACCTCGAGCCCAGCTCCGCTCGCCGGCTTCCCCCTAGCCGGCTCCTCCGGCGTCGCTGACGATTGGCCACCTTGGCCCGCTCCGGTTGGCGCCGTCACTGGCACCCTCTCTGCGAGGACTACGAGGTCCTCTCCCCTCTCCATCAGCGGCGCGTCTTCGACAATTTCCTCCGCCAGGGGCAGTGCGGTGTCCGAGGCCATGGATTGGAGGGGGATGGCGAGCATCGGAGGCTGGTTGCGCGAACCCTCCGCCTCCGTCTCCGTGGTCGCCGCCTCCGCCTGGGCCTTGTCTGCCGCGTCGGCCTGCTCCTTCGCCGCCTGGGTGGCTGCCCGTTCCGCTGCTTCTCGCTCCTCCTGCGCCTCACGGGCGTTCCGCTCCGTGGCCTCCTTGAGGTCGGCGGAGGGGTCCACGCGGCATGGGCCTGAAGACCCTCTAGTCGGCCCAACCACGGAGCCGCCCGGGCCCCGCTCAAGGGAAAGCGGCGCCCTGTTCATCAAACAGAGAAAGGTCAGGAAGAATGTTCAAAACAGAAGAAAAACAATGAGAAAAGTGCGTCCAGGCAAACGATGACTTACGCTGAGACTGTCTGAGGCTGCTTCACCGCTTTGCGGAAACGGGCCGCCTTCGCGGCCGCCTCGTCTCATTTTGTCGCCGCAGCGGAGGCTTTCGGCTTCTTTAGCCGGCTGCCGAAGAGGGTCAACGCGGCCCGACGCTTCTGTGCGCCGCTGCTGGCAGCCGGCGCGGTGGACGAGCCCGCGCCTTGATGGTCGGCCGCCGGCTGGCGGCGCGGGACGACTTCTTCATCAGCATCATCCCGCCAGTCTTTGAAGCTGGCGGTGAGCCCTGTGCCTCCGGGCTCGGCGTTGTCCCCCGCAATGGCGTCTTCCATGGCGGCCGCCCCTAGATCCGGGTCGTCGACGTCGTCCACCGTGCAGTCGGCAGCGTACTGGCGTTCTATCCCTGCCGCCCCAGGCGGCGGCGGAAGAAGGGGGTTCTGCCAGGAAGAGCCGACTGGTCAAAGCTGTCCATCATGAGGCCGGCTATCGGCATAAAGAGAAGAAAGAGAGGAAAACTTACCACAGGCGGAGGATTGGCGCGTGAATACGGCGCCTTGCCGTACCGCCAGTCGGCGCCTAGCTTGCAATCGGCGATGTAGTTAACCATGAGCGACACCTCCGCATGAGGCATCTCCCTGGTGGTCAGCCGGCTTGGGTCGAAGTGGCCGCTCATCTGGCACATCATACGGGGCCGGCTTTGGAGAGGAAGAATCTGGCGCTCCACGAAGGCGGCCACCAAGTCGGATGCGCGCAGGCCTTCTGACTGGATCATCACCCGAAGCCGGGCGATGGCGGCATTCCCAGCCTGAGACAGGTACCTGGATCGGTAGCTCCATGACGGCTGCCTCCCAGCCGGCGGGCTGGCTATGTAAGCCGGCAGATTGATATTGTCTCCTCTTGGGGGCGAGCCGGCTTTCTTCACATAGAAATACGACCTCTGCCATACCTTCACCGACTGGATTAGGGGGATGGACGGGAATGGATTGTTCTCGCCTAACCTCCTCATGGCGATGTAGACTCCACAGGGGGCGGGCACGCCAGCGACGACGGTGCCGAGCTTGCTCTGGAAGAATTCTCCCCAAAGCTCCAGCGTGGGGAGCACGCCCAAGAAGCCTTCGCAGAGGGAGACGAAGGCCGACAGCAGCATCACCGCATTGGGCGTGAGGTGATGCGGCTGTAGGTTGTAGAACTCGAGGGAGGAGCGCAAAAATCCACTCACCGGAAGGCCGAAGCAGCGCAGGAAGTGCGAGCGGAAGACGACCCGCTCGCCTTCCTCCGGTGCCGGCGAGATCTCCGTCTCCGGTGCCAGGAGGACCCGCACGAGGTTGGCGCCGGGCAGGCATCGGGTCTGGCGAAGGAACTCCACATGATCTTCGTGGACATTGGAGCCATCCCATGAGCTCGACAGCGCCATGAGAGCGTGAGGACGCGGTGGCGCGGCGGCGCTGAGATGGGAGGCTGCGGCGACGGCAAGAAGAAGAAGGAAGACAAGGGAGAGCGGAGCGGGGAGAGCGTGCGAACCTCTGCCTTCCCCCCTTCCTCCCCCTACTTATAGGCTCACACGGCGGAGCCGAGGAGGCGCGGTGTGGGGAGGGGGGGCATGGGGATCGATCATGACCACTCCCCCACGTCCCGCGTTTATTACACCTTAATGGCGCAATGAAACCGCCACAGGAAGGCGAACGGTCCACCTGGGCCACAGAAGATCAGCGCTTGGGCCGAGGCCAGGGAGTGGCGGGCCCGGGCCTGCGGCGGCGTCCCGTCGCGCGCGTGCACTGGCAGGTTTACGCTGCCACGTGGCCCGCGGGTGGGCCCGCAGTCAGCACGCGGGTCAAACACCGTCTCGCCTGCAAGACACAAGAGCAAAGCCGGCTCCTCAGGGTGAGAAGCTGACCAAGCTTCTCGTCCTTCTGTCCGCCTCGAAGCTCGATCAGCTTCATGGACTACTGTCGGAGTAAATAGCCATGGGTAGCCTAGCTGGCTTCCCCTGGCCCTCCTGAAAAAATTACGCACTTGTCCGGCTCCCAAGAACCCAAGACCTGGGGCCGCCTTCCCTTTGCCGGCTATCATCTAGGCCGGCTTCAGGAGGCGGCCCAACCTCAGCCCTCATGAAGAAAGCCATGGGAGGGCCGACTTTGAGAAGCCAGACGCGAGAAGGCCGACTCCAAGAAGCCGGCTCCCATGAAGCGGTCAAGACCGTATCCTTAAAGTTTGCATCCACCCTGCGATGATGAAGCGGGACGTGGCTACAGTGAAGCCTGCCACCCCCAAAACCTAGAGCACGACCGGCACAATGCACCGTACGGGTGACCACGACCCGCCCGGCGTGGCACTGTTGCCATGACGACCCTGACGCCATCCACGACGGGCCACCAGCGTGGCCCACGAGGCGGTGGGACCCTTCGGGCAGAGAGACGCCCGAAGGCAGCCACACTTCCTCCCAGTCGGCCAAAGAGAGAGAGCCGACTCCCCATAGCCGGCTTGCCATCCTCCTTGAAGGAGACGCCCCATTAAGGAGACAAGACACGGTGAGGCTACAGTAATCGCCCGCCAGGTGGCGGTACTGTAGCCACGCCCACCACGACCAAGCCCGCATCATCAGCCTAGAGCAACAGTAACCAGCCACCGACCAGGCCCTGGACGGTGGGGCTTGCTGGTCGACCAAGAGGCCGGCAACCGGCGGGACCCACCAGTCGGCGGGCCCCAGCGACCGGCACAGAAGCCGGCGAGCGTAGTCACAGACGGCTGGGCCCCGCGCCCAGCCGGATTACCATTGTACCCCCAGTGGGTAGGCCTATATAAACCCCCCGGTGCACCCATGCAAAGGGTTCGACCCCAAGCTAGTTTTAGACACCATACGAGGAGAGGAAGCAAGCTAGCCGTGCCCTTCTTCCTCCTTCCACCAAAATAGCTCAAGGGGCATTGTGTAGCTACTTGTTCATCTAGTGATCATGCGGAGACCCCGCATAGCAGCAGTAGGGGTGTTATCTCCACGGAGAGCCCTGAAGCTGGGTAAAGTCCGCAGGTGAGCTTATCTTCGCCTCATCCCGTTTCCAGGCACCGACGATGTCTTATTGGCTCCCACAATGATAAGCCACCCGTTGGCATATGTCGCACCTACCACCCGACATGCCTCCTTTTGTTCATAGGATAGGAATATGAAAATCATAGGAAGTTGGATGACATGCATCTCAATTCCTATAGAGAAAGAGATGCCATTTGATGCTTAGGATAGGAATTTTTTCATTTAGTCTAGGCTAATGTACTGGCAATTTGCTCTAAAAACTACAGTAGTAACTAGTAGTATTGGTACATGCTCGTACTCAGACACACACACACACACACTAACTACTAGTACTACTACTTCTCATATGCTGGCCAAACGTCGTTGTTCTCTTTCCCGGCTTTGTTGGCGACAGCCCACCATGCTTGGATCTCCGCCGGCCTCTCCGCAGCAGCGCGTGCGTCCTTTTCTTTCTTGCGGTGGCGGGCCTCTCATTTCTTGAGTGCTTTCTGACTTTTCTGCTCCCTATGTGCGGCTTTAGCCGCCTCTTGCTCTACCACCCATTCGGCCTTGGCATCTTCAAATTCCTCCCACATAGTTGTGAGGTCGCGAGCGGCGATGAACTCGGCACGGCGGGATGCCATCGCTTCCCTACCATTTTGTGTGCGGTCGTGGGCAGCGAGGAACTTGGCGCGGCGGGATGCCATCGCTGCCTTACCGATTAGTGTGCGGCGCGGTGGCATGAACGACGCTTGGTGAGAGCTCTAGGGTGGAGTGGCCGGACAACCATATAGTGCATTGGTTTGTCAAGAGCTCAAGGATAGAAGATGAAGCAAATTTGGATTCCCCTTCAATCCTGGTCATTTATTACTGAGTAAAATGCATTGGTGGTCATCGAACTTGTCTTGATAGCTCACTTTGATCATTGTATATGAGATATGGTGATTATACGGTCACTGGCTCAGCGTATAGCTCCGTATTTGTCTGGTTGACCAGTCAAACAGTCCGCATGCGCCTCATCAGCTTTTGTTCTTTATCTATCTACATGGGCCTACCTGTCAATGGAGAAAGAAATACTGTAAAAACCAAAATTATGCGTATGTGGGGAATCAAACCACGGACTCGTCGCTGCAACGCACCCTCGTCAGCCAAATGAAAATGAAATACTTCACGTCAGACACTCACGCTCATTCTGTCAAAGCATGCTAATGCATGCACGTCGCCCTCTAAATCAAAGTCCTGCTCATGGCGCAACGCAAACGGCGAGCCCATCACCTGCGCGCCCCGGCGGTGCCTGACATTACTGTTTAGACGTTTGATGGAGGCCTACGCGAACGCCGAGCATGTATTCACCTGGCTCAACACCAACGGTCATACTCGGACTGCCTTGCTCATGTATATCGTCCATCACAACTACAATCTATAAAACAGCCTAAGCTAGAGAGGGTACTATGGTAGTATGGTACGGAGTATGTACTATCGTGAGCGACCGATCTTAGTGCCACTACACACCGAAACCCTTCCATCGCTAGCGCGCGCTTCCCGCCTGAAACGGTCACCGTCTCTCCAGAATGTCAATGCCGCATTCACCGGACTTAACTGCAGGTGCAATTGGTGTGTCACTGACATGCGGGCCAGATGCCCGTTGGGCCCACATGTCAGTAACCGAAACACATCTGCAGTTAAGTCACCAAAGCAGCGTCCGCATTCATGCCCGACGAACCTACTCCGGCGCCAGTTGTCCCTCCGTCTGCCGCGGCTCATTGCCATTCGCCCGCTATATTAACTTGAGCCCCAGCTCCCAGCCATAGCCAAAGACCCACACTTATTCTCCTCCGGTCCCTTCCTTCTGTCGGCACTACTTCAACCATGGCCTCCTGGTGCTCCGAAGCTCTCTTGGATGTACTGTCACAGGAGTAGACGAGGGACATCAGCGGCTCCGCTCCGGGCACGCTCCAAAGCTCTCTTCGATGTATTGTCGCATGAGCAACCGAAGGAGATCGCCGGCACGCCCCCGGCCGCCCTCCGCCGCCACGACCACGAAGCCGGCACGCGTGCGCGAGCGCAGCCGGCAGCAAGGAAGGCCACCACTACTCCACTCAGTCGATGCCAAGCTTGGTGGGGTAAACATCGGTGGCCGATTAGCCGCTTGACGGTGACGTGGAGGCGGAAATCTTCAGAACCTTGTGCTCTGGAGGAGGAGGTTATCGAGGCAGATGAGGAGGAGGCAAAGGCAATGGCCGACTTTCTCGGGTTCATGGCCGGACATGGTGGTCAGGCGTCGGCGATCGTTTACATTAGGTTTATAGTAGGTTTTAGTACGGTTTGTGCGAAATATGCAATGAATTTTATCCAGTTTGTAGGAAAAGTTTTGAATTTCGTCCGGTTAATTTGAAATTTGCTTTGTTTGCACGAATTTCATCCGGTTAGTTCATATAGTTGTCGAAAGGTATGCGGGCAGCATCAGATGGCATCCATCAGTGTCCTCGGACAGATGCCGGTGTAAATTTGTGGGCCAGCGCTGGAGATGCCCTAACTATCATGCTATAATCGCTAACAATCCTCGATTATTTGGCAGGGAACAGTTATCCCTCGATCAAAATCAGATCCGCGGTGTTTCGCACTCCTCCCGCGTAAGAGTGTAAACTCTTGCTTACATAAAAATGGAGCAAGTGGACGACACTGTAGTACGTCATATCACTTGAACTAGCCCGCCTAACAAGCGGGAAAGCACCGCCCTCGTCATTTTGTTCTGGATTTCTATCGATCGATCGCGCGAAAATGTTACGCTTTGCAAGTTCTAAAGGAAAAGGCGGCACACTTACGACTCATACGCGTCGCAACCCCGACAGTCCGGCTCGCACGCCACTCACCAGAGGGGACACGCGTTGTCTTGCAATTTCACTGACATGTGAGACCGTAATTGAATAAACCGTCGATAGCCGAAATCTAATCGCTCGACGGCGTCGGCTGAGAAGAGAGGAACGGGGGAGGGAGAAGAGATCGCCCGCCCGCCGCGCCCGGACTCCAAGAAATATATGGTGATAATGTGAGGTGGGCCATGCTGGAGCTCGGACTGCTTCCGGAGCCCGCTCTCACCGCCCTGGCCCCTCAAGACGCCAGCTATTGGGGAACGTAGCAATAATTCAAAAATTTCCTACGTGTCACCAAGATCAATCTAGGAGATGCTAGCAACGAGAGAGAGGGAGTGCATCTTCATACCCTGGAAGATCGCTAAGTGGAAGCGTTACAAGAACGCGGTTGATGGAGTCGTACTCGCGGCGATTCAAATCACGTAAGATCTAATCTAGCGCCGAACGGACGGCGCCTCCGCGTTCAACACACGTACAACCCGGGGACGTCTCCTCCGTCTTGATCCAGCAAGAGGAGAGGAGAAGTTGAGGGAGAACTCCGATAGCACGACGGCGTGGTGGTGATGGAGCACGTGGTTCTTCGGCAGGGCTTCGCCAAGCGCTACGGAGGAGGAGGAGGTGTAGGAGAGGGGGAGGGGCTTTGCCAGGGGAAGGGTGCAACTGCCCTCTCTCTCCCTCACTATATATAGGGGCAAGGGGGTGGAGGAGGCGCCCTAGGGTTCCCTAGGGGAGGGGCGGCGGCCACAAGGAAAACCCTAGATGGGTTTGGGCGCCCCCACCCCTAGGAAACTAGCCCCCCAAGCCGGAAGGGGTGGCTGCCCTAGGGGAGGCGCCCCACCTCTCCAAGTTACGTGAGATGGGGTGGGAAGGGCGCTCAGCCCCTTAGTGGACTGATGTGCCCCCTTCCCTTGGCCCATAAGGCCCCCAACGCTTGTCGGGGCCTCCGAAACCCCTTTCAGACACGCTGGTCGTCACCCGGTACCCTCGGAACAATTCCGGACTCCAATACACTTCGTCCAATATATCGATCTTCATGATGAAGCTATGTACCTAGGGTAGGGTCACGGACCTATCCTAACTGCCCAACCCAAGGACACCTCTAGAATAAATCACCTTTCAATCGACTTGGATGTGTTCCACTCGACAGACTCGAAGACACTCGACCAAGAAAAATTACTCGACCAAGATCCAACCACTCGACGGCCAGGAGACCTAAAGTCACTCCGCACGCTAACGGTCGGTCATTAAGTAGCTTTTATGGTCATCATAGCACTTTATTACTAGCGTTATTAGTAACGCCCTGCCTTAATGTACATAGAACCCTTCGTAACGTGGGCTGGCCGGGGTCCTGGCGCACTCTATATAAGCCACCCCCTCCTCCGAGACAAGGGTTCGCACCTCTATAACTCATACACACATAATCCAGTCGACCGCCTCCGGGCTCCGAGACGTAGGGCTTTTACTTCCTCCGAGAAGGGCCTGAACTCGTAAACCTTGCGTCCTTACAACCTCTCCATAGCTAAGACCTCGCCTCTCCATACTTACCCCCCTACGTTAGTGTCAGACTTAGAACCACGACAGTTGGTGCCCACCGTGGGGCAGGTGTTTTAGCGTTTTGTTGGAGGAGTTGCGATCTTTTCCGACCTGAATCAACATGGTTTTCGATGGAGTTTTGGTGGAGGGCCGCGAGATTTGTCTCGGCGCGCTCACGTTCATCGCCGACGACTCCGCCTGGTTTCAGGAGGCTCCGCTCGACGTGGACGTACTCCCTGTCCGCGGGGCAATGCACTTTAGCGCGTGCGTCCGCGGCGTTCTCCTGCTGCAACCGTCGACCACCTATCGGTCGGCTCCTGTGTTGTCCTCCCTCCCCGTTTCCTTCTAGCGCAAGCGCTCCGATCGGTCGAGACTTCAGCGGTGGGTGAGACACGCGGTGGCCCGTCAGTCGGCCACCCCTCAAGTCGCGGCAATCGAGCCCGACGAATCCCTCTACGGCCTATTCGGTCTGTCGACTGGCTCCGAAGAGACTGCATCCGAGTGCAACAGCAGCGATCCGGCGGCAGAGGTTCTGATGGTCGACGGACCGCCCAGTCCCCCCGGTTTTACCCGCACCGGCGGAGGCGCGAGAGGAGGCGACCCGTCGCGTCCCCATGAGGAGTATCTTCCCGAGCCTCTCACTTCGCCGCAGAGAGAAGAACTTCACCGCCGAAATGTGGATGCGCTGCACACTCCTATCGTTGGAGAAACCCCTCAGGCTCGCGCCTTGGAGGATGCACGCCTGGCAAACTTGGCCGAGCGCACTCGAGTAGAGAACCTCCAACGAGCACTCGACGAGCGGGCGCGACAACGGGTTCCCGAATCCAGTCGACGTCAGCTCTTCCTGCCCCCACAGGTATATCGGACTCCGATTCAGAATTTAGCAGTTGTGGCCCATATAGCGGAGTCGATTCAGCCTTCCCAGTCAGAGGCTGGCAGAGGCTTGCTGCAGATCAGAGCATTACTCCGGCCAGCAGGAGATCAGAATTCCGCTGTTTCTCAGTCGCGGAACAGAATTCACAGCAGATCCGTTGCTGCGGACACAGTCTAGTTGGCTCATAGCCCGAGATCGCCCCCGAGGCATGAGGGACGTGGAGACCGGCGTGACCAGTATGGGAACCATGAGCAGTATGATCACCAAGTCGATCGTGACAGTCGACGTCGAGTGCCCACGCCTCCCCCAAGGAGCGGGTCGTATGTGCCTCGCTAGCAGGATGACAAGCGCCCTCATAGTGGTGGGCGAAGGATTCCAGTCGTCTCTAGAGGGCCAGGCTTTGACGCGAGATCCATCCTCGTCCAAGGTCTGGTCGACAGGAACAGGGCTCACCGAGAAGGCCACGACAGAGATGCGCCTGCCAGCAGCAGAGTACATGTTTCGGGGCCAGAGTGCTTTAGTAGAGCAATCAGGGCTGCTGTGATTCCTCCCAATTTCAGGTTGGCGACTAGAGTCAGTAAGTTCACTGGCGAGTCCAAGCCCGATACTTGGCTTGAGGACTACCGAGTGGCCGTCCAGATTGGCGGCGGTAATGATGAAGTGGCCATGAAGCACGTGCCTCTCATGTTGGAGGGCTCGGCCAGAGCGTGGCTAAACCAGTTAGCGCCTAGCAGCATTTACACTTGGGAAGATCTCTCTCGAGTGTTCGTCACCACATTTGAGGGCACATGCAAGTGACCAGCAGGACTGACGGAATTGCGGTCTTGTGTGCAAAAGCCGAATGAAACTTTGAGGGATTACATCCAGAGATGGATCACGTTACATCACTCGGTGGAGAATGTGCCTGACCACCAAGCAATTTGTGCCTTCAAGGAAGGCGTCAAGTACAGAGTGAAGGAAATATGCCCTAGAGGCAATAATAAAGTTATTATTTATTTCCTTATATCATGATAAAGGTTTATTATTCATGCTAGAATTTTATTAACCGAAAACATAATACATGTGTGAATACATAGACAAACAGAGTGTCACTAGTATGCCTCTACTTGACTAGCTCGTTTATCAAAGATGGTTATGTTTCCTAACCATGGACAAAGAGTTGTCATTTGATTAACCGGATCACATCATTAGTTGAATGATCTGATTGACATGACCCATTCCATTAGCTTAGCACCCGATCGTTTAGTATGTTGCTATTGCTTTCTTCATGACTTATACATGTTCCTATGACTATGAGATTATGTAACTCCCGTGTGCCGGAGGAACACTTTGTGTGCTACCAAACGTCACAACATAACTGGGTGATTATAAAGGTGCTCTACAGGTGTCTCCAAAGGTACATGTTGGGTTGACGTATTTCGAGATTAGGATTTGGCACTCCGATCGTCAGAGAGGTATCTCTGGGCCCTCTCGGTAATGCACATCACTTAAGCCTTGCAAGCATTGCAGCTAATGAGTTAGTTGTGAGATGATGTATTACGGAACTAGTAAAGAGACTTGCCGGTAACGAGATTGAACTAGGTATTGGATACCGACGATCGAATCTCGGGCAAGTAACATACCGATGACAAAGGGAACAACGTATGTTGTTATGCGGTCTGACCGATAAAGATCTTCATAGAATATGTCGAAGCCAATATGGGCATCCAGGTCCCGCTATTGGTTATTGACTGGAGACGTGTCTCGGTCATGTCTACATTGTTCTCGAACCCGTAGGGTCCGCACGCTTAAGGTTTCGATGACAGTTATATTATGAGTTTATACGTTTTGATGTACCGAAGGTTGTTCGGAGTCCCGGATGTGATCACGTACATGACGAGGAGTCTCGAAATGGTCGAGACATGAAGATTGATATATTGGAAGCCTATGTTTGGATATCGGAAGTGTTCCGAGTGAAATCGGGATTTTACCGGAGTACCGGGAGGTTACCGTAACCCCCGGGAGGTATATGGGCCTTAGTGGGCCTTAGAGGAAAAGAGAAGAGGCAGCCGGAGATGGGCCGCACGCCCCTCCCCTCCCTTGGTCCGAATAGGACAAGGAGAGGGGGCCGGCCCCCCTTCTTCTTTTCCCCCCTCCGCTAATCCTATTCCAACTAGGATTGGGGGGAGGGGGAATCCTACTCCCGGAGGGAGTAGGACTCCTCCTGGCGCGCCTCTCCTAGGCCGGCCGCACCCCCCCTTGAGCCTTTATTTACGGAGGCAGGGGCACCCCAGAGGAACACAAGTTGATCCACGTGATCATATTCTTAGCCGTGTGCGGTGCCCCCTGCCACCATAGTCCTCGATAATATTGCAGAAGTGCTTAGGCGAAGCCCTGCGACAGTAGTACATCAAGATCATCACCACACCGTCGTGCTAAGGGAACTCTTCCCCGACACTTTGCTGGATCGGAGTCCGGGGATCGTCATCGAGCTGAACGTGTGCTAGAACTCGGAGGTGCCGTAGTTTCAGTGCTTGATCGGTCAGGCCGTGGAGACGTACGACTACATCAACCAAACGCTTCCGTTGTCGATCTACAAGGGTACGTAGATCACACTCTCCCCTCTCATTGCTATGCATCACCATGATCTTGCGTGTGCGTAGGAATTTTTTTGAAATTACTACGTTCCCCAGCAGTGGCATCCGAGCCTAGGTTTATGTGTTGATGTTATATGCACGAGTAGAACACAAGTGAGTTGTGGGCGATATAAGTCATATTGCTTACGAGCATGTTATACTTTGGTTCGGCGGTATTGTTGGACGAAGCGGCCCGGACCGACATTACGCGTATGCTTACGCGAGACCGGTTCTCCTGATGTGCTTTGCACATAGGTGGCTTGCGGGTGACAGTTTCTCCAACTTTAGTTGAACCGAGTGTGGCTACGCCTGGTCCTTGCGAAGGTTAAAACAGCACCAACTTGACAAACTATCGTTGTGGTTTTGATGCCTAGGTAAGATTGGTTCTTGCTTAAGCCCATAGCAGCCACGTAAAACTTCCAACAACAAAGTAGAGGACGTCTAACTTCTTTTTGCAGGGCGTGTTGTGATGTGATATTGTCAAGACATGATGCTAAATTTTATTGTATGAGATGATCATGTTTTGTAACCGAGTTATCGGCAACTGGCAGGAGCCATATGGTTGTCGCTTTATTGTATGCAATGCAATCGTGTTGTAATGCTTTACTTTATCACTAAGCGGTAGTGATAGTCGTGGAAGCATAAGATTGGTGAGACAACAATGATGCTACGATGGAGATCAAGGTGTCGCGCCAGTGACGATGGTGATCATGATGGTGCTTCGGAGATGGAGATCACAAGCACAAGATGATGATGGCCATATCATATCACTTATATTGAGTGCATGTGATGTTTATCTTTTATGCATCTTATCTTGCTTTGATTGACGGTAGCATTATAAGATGATCTCTCACTAAATTATCAAGATAAAAGTGTTCTCCCTGAGTATGCACCATTGCCAAAGTTCGTCGTGCCCAGACACCACGTGATGATCGGGTGTGATAAGCTCTACGTCCATCTACAACGGGTGGAAGCCAGTTTTGCACACGCAGAATACTCAGGTTAAACTTGACGAGCCTAGCATATGCAGATATGGCCTCGGAACACTGAGATCAAAAGATTGAGCGTGAGTCATATAGTAGATATATTGAAAACTACTCCATTTCACATGATGATCGGTTATGGTTTAGTTGATTGGGATCACGTGATCACTTAGAAGATTAGAGGGATGTCTATCTAAGTGGGAGTTCTTAAGTAATATGATTAATTGAACTTAAATTTATCATGAACTTAGTACATGATAGTATCTTGCTTATGTATGTTTGATTGTAGAAAGATGGCCCGTGCTGTTGTTCCGTTGAATGTTAATGCGTTCCTTGAGAAAGCAAAGTTGAAAGATGATGGTAGCAATTACATGGACTGGGTCCGTAACTTGAGGATTATCCTCATTGCTGCACAGAAGAATTACGTCCTGGAAGCACCACTGGGTGCCAGGCCTGCTGCTGGAGCAACACCAGATGTTATGAACATCTGGCAGAGCAAAGCTGATGACTACTCAATAGTTCAGTGTGCCATGCTTTATGGCTTAGAATCAGGACTTCAACGACGTTTTGAACATCATGGAGCATATGAGATGTTCCAGGAGTTGAAGTTAATATTTCAAGCAAATGCCCGGATTGAGAGATATGAAGTCTCCAATAAGTTCTATAGTTGCAAGGTGGAGGAGAACAGTTCTGTTAGTGAGGATATACTCAAAATGTCTGGGTATAATAATCACTTGATTCAGATGGGAGTTAATCTTCCAGATGATTGCGTCATTGACAGAATTCTCCAATCACTACCACCAAGCTACAAGAGCTTCGTGATGAACTATAATATGCAAGGGATGAATAAGACTATTCCCGAGCTCTTTGCAATGTTGAAAGCTACGGAGGTAGAAATCAAAAAGGAGCATCAAGTGTTGATGGTCAACAAGACCACCAGTTTCAAGAAAAAAGGCAAAGGGAAGAAGAAGGGGAACTTCGAGAAGAACAGCAAGCAAGTTGTTGCTCAAGAGAAGAAACCCAAGTCTGGACCTAAGCCTGAAACTGAGTGCTTCTACTGCAAGCAGACTGGTCACTGGAAGCGGAACTGCCCCAAGTATTTGGCGGATAAGAAGGATGGCAAGGTGAACAAAGGTATATGTGATATACATGTTATTGATGTGTACCTTACTAGAGCTCGCAGTAACACCTGGGTATTTGATACTGGTTCTGTTGCTAATATTTGCAACTCGAAACAGGGACTACGGATTAAGCGAACACTAGCAAAGGACGAGGTGACGATGCGCGTGGGAAACGGTTCCAAAGTCGATGAGATCGCGGTCGGCACGCTACCTCTACATCTACCTTCGGGATTAGTATTAGACCTAAATAATTGTTATTTGGTGCCAGCGTTGAACATGAACATTATATCTGGATCTTGTTTAATGCGAGACGGTTATTCATTTAAATCAGAGAATAATGGTTGTTCTATTTATATGAGTAATATCTTTTATGGTCATGCACCTTTGAAGAGTGGTCTATTTTTGATGAATCTTGATAGTAGTAACACACATGTTCATAATGTTGAAGCCAAAAGATGCAGAGTTAATAATGATAGTGCAACTTATTTGTGGCACTGCCGTTTAGGTCATATCGGTATAAAGCGCATGAAGAAACTCCATACTGATGGGCTTTTTGGAACCACTTGATTATGAATCACTTGGTACTTGCGAACCGTGCCTCATGGGCAAGATGACTAAAACACCGTTCTCCGGCACTATGGAGAGAGCAACAGATTTGTTGGAAATCATACATACAGATGTATGTGGTCCGATGAATATTGAGGCTCATGGCGGATATCGTTATTTTCTCACCTTCACAGATGACTTAAGCAGATATGGGTATATCTACTTATTGAAACATAAGTTGAAACATTTGAAAAGTTCAAAGAATTTCAGAGTGAAGTTGAAAATCATCGTAACAATAAAATAAAGTTTCTATGATCTGATCGTGGAGGAGAATATTTGAGTTACGAGTTTGGTGTACATTTGAAGCAATGCGGAATAGTTTCGCAACTCATGCCACCCGGAACACCACAGCGTAACGGTGTGTCCAAACGTCGTAATCTTACTTTACTAGATATGGTGCGATCCATGATGTCTCTTACAGATTTACCGCTATCGTTTTGGGGTTATGCTTTAGAGACGGCCGCATTCACGTTAAATAGGGCACCATCAAAATCCGTTGAGACGGCGCCTTATGAACTATGGTTTGGCAAGAAACCAAAGTTGTCGTTTCTTAAAGTTTGGGGCTGCGATGCTTATGTGAAAAAGCTTCAACCTGATAAGCTTGAACCCAAATCACAGAAATGTGTCTTCATAGGATACCCAAACAAGATTGTTGGGTACACCTTCTATCACAGATCCGAAGGCAAGACATTCGTTGCTAAGAATGGATCCTTTCTAGAGAAGGAGCTTCTCTCGAAAGAAGTGAGTGGGAGGAAAGTAGAACTTGACGAGGTAACTGTACATGCTCCCTTATTGGAAAGTAGTACATCGCAGAAACCTGTTTCTGCGACACCTACACCAATTAGAGAGGAAGCTAATGATAATGATCATGAAACTTCAAAACAAGATACTACTGAACCTCGTAGATCAACCAGAGTAAGATCCGCGCCAGAGTGGTACGGTAATCCTATTCTGGAAATCATGCTACTAGATCATGATGAACCTACGAACTATGAAGAAGTGATGGTGAGCCCAAATTCCGCAAAATGGCTTGAAGCCATGAAATCTGAGATGGGATCCATGTATGAGAACAAAGTATGGACTTTGGTTGACTTGCCCGATGATCGGCAAGCAATTGAGAATAAATGGATCTTCAAGAAGAAGACTGACGCTGACGGTAATATTACTGTCTACAAAGCTCGACTTGTCGCAAAAGGTTTTCGACAAGTTCAAGGGGTTGACTATGATGAGACCTTCTCACCCGTAGCGATGCTTAAGTCTGTCCGAATCATGTTAGCAATTGCCGCATTTTATGATTATGAAATTTGGCAGATGGATGTAGAAACTGCATTCCTGAATGGGTTTCTGGAAGAAGAGTTGTATATGATGCAACCGGAAGGTTTTATCGATCCAAAGGGAGCTAACAAAGTGTGCAAGCTCCAGCGATCCATTTATGGACTGGTGCAAGCCTCTCGGAGTTGGAATAAACGCTTTGATAGTGTGATCAAAGCATTTGGTTTTATACAGACTTTCGGAGAAGCCTGTATTTACAAGAAAGTGAGTGGGAGCTCTGTAGCATTTCTGATATTATATGTGGATGACATATTACTGATTGGAAATAATATAGAATTTCAGGATAGCATAAAGGGATACTTGAATAAGAGTTTTTCAATGAAATACCTCGGTGAAGCTGCTTACATATTAGCCATAAAAATCTGTGGAGATAGATCAAGACGGTTAATTGGACTTTCACAAAGCACATACCTTGACAAGATTTTGAAGAAGTTCAAAATGGATCAAGCAAAGAAAGGGTTCTTGCCTGTATTACAAGGTGTGAAGTTGAGTCAGACTCAATGCCCGACCACTGCAGAAGATAGAGAGAAAATGAAAGATATTCCCTATGCTCCAGCCATAGGCTCTATCATGTATGCAATGCTGTGTACCAGACCTGATGTGTGCCTTGCTATAAGTTTAGCAGGGAGGTACCAAAGTAATCCAGGAGTGGATCACTGGACAGCGGTCAAGAACATCCTGAAATACTTGAAAAGGACTAAGGATATGTTTCTCGTATATGGAGGTGACAAAGAGCTCATCGTAAATGGTTACGTTGATGCAAGCTTTGACACTGATCCGGACGATTCTAAATCAGAAATCGGATACGTGTTTACATTAAACGGTGGAGCTGTCAGTTGGTGCAGTTCTAAACAAAGCGTTGTGGCGGGATCTACATGTGAAGCGGAGTACATAGCTGCTTCAGAAGCAGCAAACGAAGGAGTCTGGATGAAGGAGTTCATATCCGATCTAGGTGTCATACCTAGTGCATCGGGTCCAATGAAAATCTTTCGTGACAATACTGGTGCAATTGCCTTGGCAAAGGAATCCAGATTTCACAAGAGAACCAAACACATCAAGAGACGCTTCAATTCCATCCGGGATCTAGTCCAGGTGGGAGACATAGAGATTTGCAAGATACATACGGAGCTGAATGTAGCAGACCCGTTGACTAAGCCTCTTCCACGAGCAAAACATGATCAGCACCAAAGCTCCATGGGTGTTAGAATCATTACTGTGTAATCTAGATTATTGACTCTAGTGCAAGTGGGAGACTGAAGGAAATATGCCCTAGAGGCAATAATAAAGTTATTATTTATTTCCTTATATCATGATAAAGGTTTATTATTCATGCTAGAATTGTATTTACCGGAAACATAATACATGTGTGAATACATAGACAAACAGAGTGTCACTAGTATGCCTCTACTTGACTAGCTCGTTAATCAAAGATGGTTATGTTTCCTAACCATGGACAAAGAGTTGTCATTTGATTAACGGGATCACATCATTAGTTGAATGATCTGATTGACATGACCTATTCCATTAGCTTAGCACCCGATCGTTTAGTATGTTGCTATTGCTTTCTTCATGACTTATACATGTTCCTATGACTATGAGATTATGTAACTCCCGTGTGCCGGAGGAACACTTTGTGTGCTACCAAACGTCACAACGTAACTGGGTGATTATAAAGGTGCTCTACAGGTGTCTCCAAAGGTACATGTTGGGTTGACGTATTTCGAGATTAGGATTTGTCACTCCGATCGTCGGAGAGGTATCTCTGGGCCCTCTCGGTAATGCACATCACTTAAGCCTTGCAAGCATTGAAGCTAATGAGTTAGTTGCGAGATGATGTATTACGGAACGAGTAAAGAGACTTGCCGGTAACGAGATTGAACTAGGTATTGGATACCGAAGATCGAATCTCGGGCAAGTAACATACCGATGACAAAGGGAACAACGTATGTTGTTATGCGGTCTGACCGATAAAGATCTTCGTAGAATATGTAGGAGCCAATATGGGCATCCAGGTCCCGCTATTGGTTATTGACCGGAGACGTGTCTCGGTCATGTCTACATTGTTCTCGAACCCGTAGGGTCCGCACGCTTAAGGTTTTGATGACAGTTATATTATGAGTTTATACGTTTTGCTGTACCGAAGGTTGTTCGGAGTCCCAGATGTGATCACGAACATGACGAGGAGTCTCGAAATGGTCGAGACATAAATATTGATATATTGGAAGCCTATGTTTGGATATCGGAAGTGTTCTGTGTGAAATCGGGATTTTACCGGAGTGCCGGGAGGTTACCGAAACCCCCGGGAGGTATATGGGCCTTAGTGGGCCTTAGTGGAAAAGAGAAGAGGCAGCCGGAGATGGGCCGCACGCTCCTCCCCTCCCTTGGTCCGAATAGGACAAGGAGAGGGGGCTGCCCCCCCTTCTTCTTTTCCCCCCTCCGCTAATCCTATTCCAACTAGGATTGGGGGGGGGGGATCCTACTCCCAGAGGGAGTAGGACTCCTCCTGGCGCGCCTCTCCTAGGCCGGCCGCACCCCCCCTTGAGCCTTTATATACGGAGGCAGGGGCACCCCAGAGGAACACAAGTTGATCCACGTGATCATATTCTTAGCCGTGTGCGGCGCCCCCTGCCACCATAGTCCTTGATAATATTGCAGCAATGCTTAGGAGAAGCCCTGCGACAGTAGTACATCAAGATCGTCACCACACCGTCGTGCTGACGGAACTCTTCCCCGACACTTTGCTGGATCGGAGTCCAAGGATCGTTATCGAGCTAAACATGTGCTAGAACTCGGAGGTGTCGTAGTTTCGGTGCTTGATCGGTCGGGCCGTGGAGACGTACGACTACATCAACCAAACGCTTCCGTTGTCGATCTACAAGGGTACGTAGATCACACTCTCCCCTCTCATTGCTATGCATCACCATGATCTTGCGTGTGCATAGGAATTTTTTTGAAATTACTACGTTCCCCAACACAGAGAACTGAATTTGAAATTCGGACGAACCGGAGATATGTCCCTGAATCGGATGATGGAGATTGCCACCAAGTACGCTAATGGCGAAGATGAGGATCGACTCAGGAGTGGCAAGCTCAAGTCAGTTGCCCAAGAAACTGGAGGCAATTCCAATCGGAAACAGAAGCGGAAAGCCGAGCTAGCGGCTCCCAGGGAAGCCTTAGCTTGGGCCCAAAGAAAGTCTAAAGGGAAACCTAAAGGGTCTTGGAACCCCCAAAAGGTTAAAGACCAGGAGGGAAATGACGTGTTGGACTTACCGTGTCTTGTCCACACGAAGAAAGATGAAGAGGGTAATTTTATTTACCCGAAACATACCACTCGGCAGTGTCGACTCTTGATCCAGTAGTTCCAGGGCAAGCAACCCAAGGGTAAGGAAAAGGAGTCAGACAAGGTCGAGGACAAAGAGGACAGTGATGACGGATACCCTCAAGTCAATTCCACCCTAGTGATTTTTGCTGATGTTGAGAGCAAAAGTCGACTGAAAGTTATTAACCGAGAGGTGAATATGGTCGCTCCGGCGACACCTAGTTACCTGAAATGGTCTCAGACTGCCATAACATTCGACCAGTCTGACCACCCAACGCACATCGCCACCCCTGGGAGGCAAGCTTTGGTGGTCGACCCAGTTGTTGAAGGCACTCGACTGACCAAAGTCCTGATGGATGGTGGCAGTGGTTTGAACATATTATACGCTGAGACGTTGAAGGGGATGGGCATTCCGATGTCCAGACTCAGTGCCAGCAACATGAGTTTCCATGGAGTCATTCCTGGGAAGAAGGCTGAATCACTCGGCCATATTGCTCTTGATGTGGTTTTCGGTGATTCCAAGAATTACCGCAAAGAAAAGTTGACGTTTGAAGTTGTAGACTTCCAGAGTGCCTATCACGCTATTCTGGGCAGGCCGGCTTATGCACGCTTCATGGCCCGACCATGTTACGTGTATCTCAAATTGAAGATGCCTGGCCCCAAAGGTGTGATCACCATTACGGGAAATTGGAAGAAAGCGGAACAATGTTTTTAGAAAGGTTCGAAGATCACCGACGCATAGATGGCAGTGGTGGAGTTGCAGGAATACCAGAAGACTGCAAACCCGAGTGATCTGTTGCGAGCCAAGAAGCCCGCTACAGAGACAGCTTTCCGGTCGACTGGCGACACGAAGACAGCTCACATCCACCCGACCGACCCCAACGCCGCCCCGACTCATATCTCGACAATGCTCGAATCCAAATAGGAAGAAGCACTCATCTAGTTCCTCCGTGAGAACTGGGACATCTTTGCATGGAAGCCTTCTGACATGCCAGGTGTTCCCTGGGAGCTGGCTGAGCATCGCCTGAGAGTCGACTCAAAAGTAAAACCTATCAAGGAACATCTTCGACGGTCCGCCGTCCAAAAGAGAAAAGCTATTGGCGAAGAGGTGGCTCAGCTCTTAGCAGCGGAGTTCATCCGAGAAATCTACCACTCCGAGTGGCTCGCCAACGCTGTCATGGTCCCCAAGAAGGACAAGTCACTTCGCATGTGCATTGACTTTAAACAAATCAATCGAGCATGCCGAAAGATCATTTTCCTCTCCCCCGCATCGACCAGAAAGTCGACTCGACTACGGGGTGTGAGCGACTGTCTTTCTTAGACGCCTATTCCGGGTACCATCAGATCCGTCTGTATGGACCTAACGAGATCAAGACAGCTTTCGTCACTCCATTCGGGTGCTTCTGTTATGTTACCATGCCGTTCGGCCTCAAGAATGCCGGAGCCACATTCATGAGGATGATTCAGAAGTGTTTACTCACTCAAATCAGTTGGAACGTGGAAGCATACATGGATGATATTGTGGTCAAGTCACGGAAGGGTTCCAACCTGCTGACTGACCTTGCTGAAACCTTTACCAACCTCAAGAGGTATGATATCAAGCTTAATCCATCAAAGTGTACATTCGGAGTCCCTGGCGGAAAGTTACTCGGCTTTCTCGTTTCCAAACGGGGAATCGACGCCAATCCAGAAAAAGTTGGCACTATACTCCGAATGAAAAGCCCTGTGCGAGTGCACGACGTCCAGAAGCTTACCGGTTGTTTGGCCGCCCTAAGTCGATTCATATCTCGCCTCGGTGAAAAGGCATTACCTCTTTACCGATTTATGAAGAAGTCCGACAACTTCGAGTGGACTCCTGAAGCTGATGCAGCGTTTGCAGAGCTCAAAACTCTGCTCTCCACCCAGCCGGTGGTTGCTACCCCAATCAGCAAAGAGCCTTTGCTGATTTACATTGCAGCCACATGACAAGTCGTCAGTACGGTACTTACGGTCGAGCGGGAAGAAGAAGGGAAAACCTTCAAAGTTCAGCGCCCAGTATATTATATTTCTGAAGTCTTGACCCCATCGAAGCAAAGATATCCTCACTATCAAAAGCTTGTATATGGGATTTATATGACCACCAAGAAAGTTGCTCACTACTTCTCTGATCATTCCATTACTGTCGTCAGTGACGCTCCATTATCAGAGATCCTGCATAACAGGGATGCAACTATTCGAGTGGCAAAATGGGCGATTGAACTCCTTCCCCTTGATATCAAATTTGAGGCAAAGAAAGCTATCAAGCCCCAAGCAATCGCAGATTTTGCCGCCGAGTGGATTGAACAGCAGCTGCCGACTCAGATTCACTCGGAGCATTGGACTATGTTTTTTGACGGCTCCAAGATGCTGAGTGGTTCCGGTGCCGGAGTGGTGTTGGTCTCCCCCAGAGGAGATAAACTCAGATATGTTCTTCAAATCCATTTTGATTCCTACAATAACGAGGTAGAATATGAAGCACTTTTATATGGGTTGCGCATGGCAATCTCACTCGGCGTCCATCGCCTCATGGTCTATGGCGACTCAGATTTGGTGGTTAATCAGGTGATGAAGGAATGGGATGTCAGAAGTCCAGCCATGACTGGTTATTGCAATGCGGTGAGAAAACAGGAGAAGAAATTCGAGGGGTTAGAGCTTCATCACATACCCCGACTGAAAAATCAAGCAGCTGATGATTTGGGAAAAATTGGTTCCAAAAGAGAAGCCATTCCCATCAATGTGTTTTGGAACACATCCACACACCATCAGTCCAGGAGGATCCCTTCACGGAAGAGGCCCCGCAGCCAAAAAGCACCACGGATCCGACTGAAGTTGAAGTTCCAGCTGTGGTCGATCTGATAATGGAAGTGCTGGTTATCACTCCCGTCTGGACAGAACCGTACATCGCGTACATCCTAAGGAAAGAACTCCCAGAAGACGAGGAAGAGGCTCAACAAATCGTCCGTCGATCCAAGGCCTTTACAGTCATAAAGGGATAGTTATATAGGGAAAGTGTGACTCGGATCGGCCAGAAGTGTATCACACTAGAAGAAGGTCAGATGATCTTTAACGATATCCACTCGGGGACCTGTGGTCATCACGCATCCTCTCGGACCATTGTGGCTAAAGCATACCGAGCGGGGTTCTACTGGCCAAGCGCCAATGAGATGGCTAAAGAGATAGTCGACAAATGTGAAGGGTGTCAGTATTACTCCAATATGCCGCACAAGCCCGCGTCAGCCCTGAAAACCATTCCACTCGTCTGGCCCTTCGCTGTTTGGGGGATGGACATGGTTGGGCCACTGAGAACAGGCAGGAGCAGCTTCACTCATGTGCTGGTAGCAGTCGACAACTTCACCAAATGGATTAAAGCCAAGCCTATCAAGAATCTCGATGCCTACACCGCTATCAGTTTCATCAGAGAATTGATATTCAGATATGGAGTTCCGCACAGTATCATCACGGAAAATAGGTCAAACTTCGATTCCGACAAGTTCAGGGCCTTTTGCGCCTCTCAAGGCACTCGGGTCGACTATGCTTCGGTCGCTCACCCCCAGTCGAATGGAAAAGCAGAAAGGGCAAATGGCCTAATTCTCAAAGGACTGAAACCCCGATTGATGCGCGATCTCAAGCACGCAGTAGGTGCATGGGTTGATGAGCTCCCATCAGTCCTTTGGGGATTGAGGACAACCCCGAATTGATCGACCGGAAGAACCCCATTCTTTCTGGTCTACGGAGCCGAGGTAGTCTTACCGAGTGACCTGCTTCACAACGCTCCCAGAGTCGAGCTTCACTCAGAAGATGAGGCAGAACAAGCCCGGCGGGACACAGTCGACCTCCTAGAAGAAGAAAGAGAAATGGCCTTGATTCGATCGACCATCTATCAGCAAGACTTGCATCGATTCCATGCCAGAAACGTGAAGAGCCGAGCCTTCCAAGAAGGAGACTTAGTCCTCCGAGTGGCTCAGCAGAAACCACACAAGCTCGCTCCTACTTGGGAAGGCCCCTTCATAGTCACCAGAGTCCTCCACAATGGAGCATACCACCTCTACAATGTCGAACGCCAGATTGATGAGCCACGAGCCTGGAATGCGGAGCTACTCCACCCCTTTTATACTTGAATTCTCACTTGGATGAGATGTAATAAGAAAAAATCCTGTAGTTTATTTATCAAGGACAAGAGCGTTATAATTTTCCCAGTGATTATTATTGTTTTTGTTTGTGTAAGAAATCCCCCAGTGGGTGGCTTAGCTGCAAATCCGTTTCGCCTAAGTTTGAAAAAATCCTATCGAGTGGAGAGCCAGCCTCCCACTCGGGGGCTTAGCTGCGAATCCGTTTTGCCTAAGTTTGAAAAAATCCTACCGAGTGGATTACAATCCTCCCACTCGGGGGCTTAGCTGCAGTCCAGTACTCGCCTAAGTTCTCTCGCTTGGAGACTTAGCTGCAGTCAGGCACTCGCCTAAGTTTGAAAAAATCCTACCGAGTGGAGAGCAATCCTCCCACTCGGGGGCTTAGCTGCAGTCCAGTACTCGCCTAAGTTCTCTCACTTGGAGACTTAGCTGCAGTCAGGCACTCGCCTAAGTTTGGAAAAATCCTACCGAGTGGAGAGCAATCCTCCCACTCGGGGGCTTAGCTGCAGTCCAGTACTCGCCTAAGTTCTCTCACTAGAAGACTTAGCTGCAGTCAGGCACTCGCCTAAGTTTGAAAAAATCCTACCGAGTGGGGAGCAATCCTCCCACTCGGGGGCTTAGCTGCAGTCCAGTACTCGCCTAAGTTCTCTCACTAGAAGACTTAGCTGCAGTCAGGCACTCGCCTAAGTTTGAAAAAATCCTACCAGGTGGAGAACAATCCTCCCACTCGGGGGCTTAGCTGCAGCCTAGTACTCGCCTAAGTTCTCTCACTAGAAGACTTAGCTGTAGTCAGGCACTCGCCTAAGTTTGAAAAAATCCTACTGAGTGGAGAGCAATCCTCCCACTCAGGGGCTTAGCTACAGTCCAGTACTCGCCTAAGTACGAAACACATCTCAATCCTCAAGGACGACGAGGGGCGGGTCGACTGCCACCTTCTCCTGGAGAGCTTCGCCACAAATACAATGCGCGATACATCCTGCTCTATAGTAACGAAGTACGGTTCGACTTCCACCTTCTCCGGGAGAGCTTCGCCACAAATACAATGTGCGCTCCATCCCACTCTGCAGTAACAGGGCGTGGGTCGACCGCCGCCATCCCTTGGGGAGCTTCGCCACAAATACAAGACATGGGTCGACTGCTTCCCTCTCCTTCGGAACTGCGCTGCGAGTGCAAAAGTTGTCTCGAATGAAGAATGGGTTCACTCAGCAGGAGATTCATAAAGATATTCAACGGTAAACCAAGTTCAGATAAATTCTAAAGGTTCCAGACCACAGATCGAAGTACTCGGGCATGCAGCCCGAAAAAGTTTTGTCGGCGTTCTGGGAACGGGGGTCCCCAGACTTGCCTGCCTGCGGCCTGCGGCGTGGCTCAAAAGGGGGGCCCAGCACGGCCCATCTTCACCAACACAAACCCAAGACCCTCATGAGGGGCCAAGCCTCGCGAGGCGGACGACATGAAGCTTCCTCAGGAACGGTCTCGTCAGGCTGGCTCACGAGGAGGCAGAGAGATAGAGGTGGGGTACCTCACGAGGTGCCCATGACGCAAGCCGTGACAACTCAGGGCGCAAGGCGGGTGCCAGCCCGCGCAACGTCCTCCTTTCCTCTTTGGTGCAAAGGGGGCAAGCGCAGCCGCGGAGTACCGAGGCATCAGGCAAAGGTTGCCATTTCGGTGCAACGAGACCAAGACCAGGAGGACTATGAGACAGAGGTCACCGTGGAGCCCAAGGCGGCGTCATCCCTAGAGCTTTGCGCAGGCGAAGACTACTTTTGTCAGGATAGCTGATACTTGCTGTCCCCCTTCAAATTAGCCCGCCATTGTTGGCTCCCTTCCCGCTCAATATTTGGGAAGAGGACCAAGGCCTCCATAAATAGGACCAGCCACCCACATAGCTGGGAGGGGGGGAAGAAAAAAAGGCCTCTGGGGTTGGGTGGTAGGAAGAAAGAGGCTCGTTAGACAGGTTAGAAGTAGAGAGAGAGAGAGAGAGAGAGAGAGAGAGAGAGAAAGGTGGCTGAACTCCTCCTAGCAGTTCACCGCCCCAGCCAAGAACAGACCCTCGCGAGGCTGTTCTTCCTTGTTCATCATCATCAGCCCAAGAGGCAATCCACACACCACACACTGGAGTAGGGTATTACACCACAACGGTAGCCCGAACCAGTACAAACCTTGTGTCTCTAGTGCTGTTCTTCCCATAGCTTTGATCCTAGCATGGCGGAGGGGTGCAGGTAGGTAGGAGGCGAAATCTCCACGCACACCCCAGTGTTTGAACCTCAAGGGTCTGCCGGAACCCGAAATCTGACATTTGGCGCGCCAGGTAGGGGTGCGCCGGAATTCGTCCTCCACCGCCCCGTTCTCCTCCGACCGTCACGCCCATGTCTGACGCTCGTCGGGCCCGCGCCGAGCGCCGGGCCGCACTCGCTTCCCGCGTCATCCAGATGGCCCCTGTCGGCGGGCATCCACGCCGTTCCCCGTCACCTGCCATCAATGCCGCCACCGGCCCGGCGGGGGACGAACGGCAAGCATCATCCCAGCACCCGTCCGTGCGGCAAGACGGCCGTACCGCAACTCCCTCGCTCGCCCCAGCTGGATCTTCATCCCGCGCGCTCCGCACGCCCATGGAGGCTCGGGCTGCACACATCGCAGCAAACGAGCTCCTGCGCTACCGTCCTGTCGACGACGTCTATGAAGAATGGCTCGACCGCGTCGCCGAGCTCGTCCGCGCTGCAGGGGGCTCTTCCGCGCTGTCCGTTCCGCTGCACCGCACCCCGCCCTGCGCGGGCAAAGAGGCTCCGGCGGCGCCCCGGCCGCCTCCTCCTCAAGAAGACGCCATGGCTCCAAGGCGCATGGCCCCTGGGCGGAACCCGCTCCGTCAGGTGCCAACGCAACAAGAACAGAGCTGCCAAGAAGTCCCTCACCCGCCAGAAGCTGCCCGGGCGCTCCCTCCTCCAGCACGTCGCGACCATCCCCCTGCTCCAGCGCGTGGGGACATGCAAGACCAGGCTCTCCATCACCTAAGGCCTCCAGTGGCCACAGCAGGCTGCCGCGCCTACACCACCGAACTACGCAACGTCGCATGGCCCGGCAAGTTCAAACCAGACCTGCCTCCTCGCTACGACGGCACGGCCGACCCTGTGGAGTTCCTCCAGCTCTACTAGTTGGGCATCGAAGCTGCCTGCCACAGACCCAGAAGAGAAGAAGCTCAAGGCCAAGGATGTGAAGCGCAAGGGGGCTGCAGTGCTCGCGGGAGAACCAGACACCAAGCAAGGCAGAGATCAGCCCGAACCTCCCAAGGGCAGCCGGTACTGCGTGTACCACGACCTCCACACCCACAACACCAACGAATGCCAAGAACTCTGAGTCATGCATGAAGGAAGGATCGGACGTCGCCCCGACCGCAGTGACCGGGGATACGACCGAGGAGGAGGAAGGAACGCAGGACGCTGGGAAGACCGTGGCCCGCGCCAGGGGTGGCGCGACCAACCCCGCGAGGATCGCTGGCAAGACCTGCCTCGCGAGGGAGGCTGGAGGGATCAGCCTTGCGAGGATTGCCCGCAAGGCAACGCAGGCCTCCCACCGCTGCCGCCGCAGCCAAGGAGAAACGAGGACCGCCACCAGGACGAGGAGGCTGGGGGCTTCCAGGAGCCGCGCGCGATCGCCTGCATCCTGGGCGGAGCTCAAGCCCTAGCCTCTCAACGCATCTTCAAGCAGTTCGCACGCGAAGTGAACGCAGCCCTCCACAGGCTCGAAGCCATGCGCCCTCTCAGGTGGTCGGCGTGCGCCATCACATTCAGCTCAGCAGATCAACTCAAGTGTGGGGCTACAGCCGGAGTCCTCCCGATGCTCTGTTCCCCAATCATCAGCAACGTGGTGGTCACCAAGACCCTCATCGATGGCGGGGCAGGGCTCAACATCCTATCCGTAGAGACATTCAATAACCTCCAAGTGCCCAACAGCCAGCTTCAGCCAACCAAGCCCTTCTCCGGTATCACCGACGGCTCCACGGTCCCGATCGGGCAGGTCCGCGTCCCTATCACCTTCGGGGCACGCGACAACTACCGCACCGAGCTCATCGACTTCGACGTTGCTCACATTCGCCTGCCGTACAACGCCATCCTTGGGTACCCAGCACTGACCAAGTTTATGGCCATAACTCACCACAGCTACAACGTCCTCAAGATGCCAGGAAGCGGCGGAGTCATCACGGTGCCCTGTGAAGAGAAGGACGCGGTGTGTTCCCTAGAGCGAGCCTTTCAGGCCGCATCACTGGAATACCCAGATCGCGGAAGCAGGAGGCTTCCCGAGGCCGCCCCCAAGAAGAAGACATCGTCCGGCCTGGCCCCTCAGGAGGCAGGCCCCTCAGGGCCCGTGCCTGCCCAGGGGGAACCTCCTTCCATTGCATAGGAAAGCGCGCCCGGCGCCCTCCTCTGGCAGGGCTCGGGGGCTCTCCCCTGGAGGGCCACTGACCTAGCTAGGGTCGCAAGGGAGGCGCTTGGGCACCACATGGAGGCGTGTTTTGAAGCACGTTTCCCTCAAGAAGGAGCAAGGCAAGGAGATCCAGACCCATAGGAGTTCGTCAGCAAGGCCATTCAGGAGCTACAGGAGTCCAGAGTCATGAGAGGCGCCCGCCACCTACCAGCAGTGGCTCCCCATCCAGGCGAGGATAGCGGGCTGCGCGTCTGCATCGATGTACTAGGGCTCAACCGATTCGCCTCCCTGGGGCGCCTCTGGCCCTCGCGAGTGGGGCGCTGCGGAGGTCCAACCCACAGCTACGTTCGCATGCCTTACGGCTTGCCGAGCGCGGCTGACACACACCAGCGTCTCATGAGGGGCATCACGGAGGCACAAGAGGCCAGGCACTCCGCAGCCCTGGCGGAGATGAAGATGGCCCGCGAGGAACCGCCAGCGCCTCCGGAGCCTCCCGAGGCCCCTGGGCCTGGGGGCTCATGAGGATCGGCTTCCGCAGCCCACCGAGCCGGCTACACCAACACCCCTTCGTCTTCAGCATCATCAGGTGACATCTTTCAAGTTTCACTTCCGACTGGGAGCGCCCCCAGGACTGCATTATTCCCAGGCCGCGTGGGTCCGTCCCTGCGGCGTGTATCCCTTTTCATTCCATGTTGTTGGCTTACCTTGTTGGGGGCGCCCCTCGGGCAGCATGATCCCCAAGTCGCTCGGGCCTGACCCAGTGATCTCCGCGTCTATTTGAACGAATCCACTCCTTCGCGGCTAATGTGCTTTACCTAGTTGCCTGCTCAGCTGACGCCAACTAACAGAGCTGCTCCCAAACGGCACGACGCTTGCGCATGGGTCCGTCCCTGCAACACCGACAAACTTGGATGGCTGAGCTCTGGCCGCGGCAGCCCCGCATAGCGTCACCTCGTCAAGCCTTCAGTGCCTCACTACCCTTCGGAAGCAACCAACGGCTGACCGTCAATTGTTATGGCAACTCCTTGCTCTTTCTATGATGGACCTGCGGGACCTCCTGAAGGAGCTGTGTCAGGCGAGGCTCTTGCTGTGTCTCCTTCACTCTCGTCCACGCGAACTGCTTGCATGTTAAAGGAGGGGTGCCTGAGCATCATGACTCAGGGCTCCTACTGGCTCTCCAGCCCTCACCCTCTGGCCTTGACCACGGCATCGCGACCTGGCATACCAGCGACGGCTGAGACTCGCTCGAGGACCGGGACCCGAGGACGTAGAGCAGAAAGGGGAGCAAAGGCGAGAGGGGAGAGACACACGAGGACCTCGCCGAGCAACCTCGCGCATGCCGATGCACGGACCCGGCCACACACCAGAGAGCGGCCACTGATCCTCGAGATCAGTTATCGCCCGGAAGCGCCAGCTACCGTGGCACCATCCCTGCACCTAATGCTATCCCATGTTAGCGGCGTCGCTCCCCTTTTTCACCGAACGACGGCTACTTGGGCGCCAAAGGGGACCTCCTAAGCATCGCGACTCAGGGGCTCTTACCGGACTCTGGGTCGCTCACCTCCTGGCCTTGACCACGGCATCGCGACCTGGCATACCAGCGACGGCTGAAGCCGCCTTGGGACTGGGACCTGTCGGCGCAGAGCACCAAGCCCTCATGAGGTTCGAAAGGGAGGACCGAGCTAAGACGGGATGAGCAACTCGCGCAAATCTACGACAAGGGTTATATTAACAAAACAGGATCACAGGCACCTTACAAGCCCCCACGGGGCGCGTTTTTGGTTCCTCGCAGGGAACAGACCTAAAGAGACGCAAACTACGCGCATCGCTACAAAAGACGCCATCATCAACAGTGGGCCGTCAAGCACCGACGCCAACCCCATCCAGATCAGAGTCGGCGGCGGCCTGACGAGCCTGCCCTGCTCCGGGAGCGGCGCCAACTCGGGGGCTCGTAGCTGTCGTCGCTCGTCTCCGGAGTCGCGAAGGGCTCACCGGATTCGCTGGAGCCTCCGACATCTCCACCGCCTGAGGAGCCGCCAAGGGCGATTGGCGAGCCCAGTCCTCGTAGCAACAGGGCCCTGGCCGCCTTCACCGGGGCAGCACTCCACCCGGCGCCCGTTCGCGTCGAAGACCTTGAGGAGCATCACCGAAGCACCGTCGTTGTTCAAGTGGATCGCGAAGACGCCCCTTGTCCTGCAAACCCGGGCAATCTCTCTCCAGCACCGGGTCATGTAGACCTCGCCCGGGGCGGCGACCGCGACCTCAGCCTCGGCCGCGAGGGTGCTACAGTTGGTGTGCTACAGCCAGAGCTCCAGGGGCTCCCCCTGCGGGATGATGGAGGCGAAGAAGGGAGGAAGGCGGATCCAAGACTGAAGAGGAATGGCGACGTGGAGCACGAACTCTTGGGAGGAGCCCTCGGTGTGGCCCCCAGGGGGGACGACCCACAGCTTCGTGACCCGTCGGCGCCGACGACGGCGCCGCCCGTGGCGGTCAGCATCAGCTCCTTCAGGGCCCTTGACATGGGCATACAATGGAAGCGGGAACCCTGGCGGCGCGCGCTCGCCCCAAGGCCTCGGCACCACCTGAAGGGCCCCTTCGTCCGGGCCACGGGGGGTGAGCTGTTTCTTCGGTGGGAGGGGGTCTGGCCCCTCTCGGGGAGCCTTTCCCTTCTCTGCCGCCGAGAACCGGCGGATCGGAGCCATCGCGGCAAGACGGAGCAAGGATCGGGAAGAAGGAGAAGCGAGGAGGGGTGGACTGGAAGGGCACGCGCTGTTCCATTCTTATGGCCGGCGAAGGCCAACCGCCGGCCTCCATGATCGCAGGTAATCATGACCCGTTTTTGCATGCAGGGACTTGTCCCATCCGTGCAGTTGCCGAGGCATCGTGAGGAAGGGGAGACACCCACGTCCAATCAACCGCCATGTGGCACCCAAGGCTGCAGGCTGTTAGGGCCCGCGGCGCTTCGCTCTTGCCCTTCCGCCTCCTTGCACGGCCAAGTCCGGGCGCGCCTTGGGCCCGGGGGCTACTGTCGGCGTTCTGGGAACGGGGGTCCCCAGACTTGCCTGCCTGTGGCCTGCGGCGTGGCTCAAAAGGGGGGCCCAACACGGCCCATCTTCACCAACACAAACCCAAGACCCTCGCGAGGGGCGAAGCCTCGCGAGGCGGATGACGCGAAGCTTCCTCAGGCACGGCCTCGTCAGGCTGGCTCACGAGGAGGCGGAGAGATCAAGGCGGGGTACCTCACGAGGTGCCCATGACGCAAGCCGTGACAACTCAGGGCGCCAGGCGGGTGCCAGCCCGCGCAGCGTCCTCCTTTCCTCTTTGGTGCAAAGGGGGCAAGCGCAGCCGCGGAGTACCGAGGCATCAGGCAAAGGTTGCCATTTCGGTGCAATGAGACCAAGACTAGGAGGACTACGAGACGGAGGTCACCGTGGAGCCCAAGGCGGCGTCATCACCAGAGCTTTGCGCGGGCGAAGACTACTTTTGTCAGGATAGCTGATACTTGCTGTCCCCCTTCAAATTAGCCCACCATTGTTGGCTCCCTTCCCACTCAATATTTTGGAAGAGGACCAGGGCCTCTATAAATACGATCAGCCACCCACATAGCTGGGGGGAGAAAAAAAGGTCTCTGGGGTTGGGTGGTAGGAAGAAAAAGGCTCGTTAGAGAGGTTAGAAGCAGAGAGAGAGAGAGAGAGAGAGAGAGAGAGAGAGTGAAAGGTGGCTGAACTCCTCCTAGCTGTTCACCGCCCCAGCCAAGAACAGACCCTCGTGAGGCTATTCTTCCTTGTATTGTTCATCATCATCATCCCAAGAGGCAATCCACACACCACACACTCGAGTAGGGTATTTCACCACAACGGAGGCCCGAACCAGTATAAACCCTATGTCTCTTGTGCTGTTCTTCCCATAGCTTTGATCCTAGCGTGGTGGAGGGGTGCAAGTAGGTCGGAGGCGAAATCTCCGCGCGCACCCCAGTGTTCGAACCTCAAGGGTCTGCCGGAACCCGAAATCCGACAAGTTTAACGGTTACAAAAACAACTCGGCGTTCCGAGGCAAATTTAAGGTGGGACATAAGAGTTTGTTCACTCCGTGGGAGGAGGGCTGGCAGGCTCGACAAACTCATCCAGGTCGACACCATCGGCTATCCGAGTGGCTGCAGCAATGAAAGTCTCCATAAAGGTTCGGAAGTCATGCTTCTGGGTGTTGGCGACCTTGATTGCTGCCAACTTGTCTTGTCGCACCTCCTTGCAGTGGACAAGAACCAAGGACAGAGCCACATCAGCGCCACACCGAGCAGAAGACTTCTTCCACTCCTGCACTCGGTCACGGATTCCGTTAAATCGAGTCATCAGAGACTCGAGATTGTTTTGGAGCGCAGCGTCTGGCCAAAGTGCCAGGTCGATCCATGACATGGCGACCTTCAGTCGAGCAAAGTAGTCCACGGCACCATCGATGCGAGATTCCAGTCGGAGCAGATTCATGGCAGTTTCATCTTTCACGGGAGAGTTGATTGGATCCAAACCTGGTTCGATCCGCCCAGTCTCCTCTTCAAAGTTCTGACAAAACTCTGCATTCATGATCCAAGGATAAGTCAATTTTCATACACTGAGTCGACACAAAAAAAAACACCAGTCGAAACTAAATGTGCACCTTCAAGCTTGATGTACAACTTCTTGGCGAGGCTCCTCAAGTAGCTCTCTAGATCGTCCCTCCTACGAGCGATGCCTTCCATCTTTTCATTCAGGTTGAGGTTATCCTTCTTCCAACGTGTACATTCCCTGTTGGCTTCATTCAGAGCGGTCTTCAGCCTGGTATTCTCTTCTTCTAACTAGCCGACCGAAGCCAGCTTCTGTTTGGCCAGAGCGGTCTTGTCGTCAGCCTCGTTACGGGCAGCAACCAAGTCCTGATCCTTCTTCGCCAGAGCTTCTCTCAGTTTTTCTGCAAAGAAATGATGATTGATTCGGAAATAGCAGAAGGGTACTCAAGCCTAAAACTAACCAGTCGACAAAATCGTCTTACCTGTGGTGCCGTCTCTGACCTTTTGCAGCTCTGTCCTGGCCAGCTCCAAATCAAGGTTCAGTTGAATCTGCTGCTTCTCCAAGTTAGCAAAGCGAGCTCCAAGATGCAAGATTTCTGAAATCCAAGGGGAGAAGTTATCGTTACAGCAAAAAAACAACAACAAAGACAATAAATACTAAGACTACGGTCGACTGCCAGCAGTCCACCATAGTCTCGGGGACTACACCCAATGGGTGCACTTAGCATGCCCCCACCGGTTCTGATCCCACTCGACCGGCCCGCTGAAGTCGAGTCCAAAAAAAGAGAGAGAAAGAAAGTAGAACTCAGACTACAGTCGACTGCCAGCAGTCCACTATAGTCTCGGGGACTACACCCAGTGGGTGCACTTAGCGTGCCCCCACCGGTTCTGATCCCACTCGACCGGCCCGCCAAAGTCAAGTGGAAGAGACAAACTACCAGTTTGGTTTACACATTCGGCAAAATACCAAGACTACAGTCGACTGCCAGCAGTCCACCGTAGTCTCCACTAGTCCAAAACTTCAATCGACGCACCCAGTGGGTGTACAGACGCAAAGATTTTCGGAAAGAATCTTTAGGTAGCCGACTAACCTGAACGTTGCTCTGGAGAGCCGAGCTGGCATCATAGGCGGCTTGGCTGGCGTCCCGCACCATCTTCATCTTGTCCATCATAATGCCCGCCTGGCGTATAGCTTCCCTAGCAGCATTCACCTCGTCCTCTGGGACATGATGGGTTGCAAAAACTAAAGGCGGGTCGACAGGGGCCTGAGCAGTCGAAGAAGAAGGCAAGGCACTCGACAGGGGCTCCGCGAAGGTAAGAGAACCCCGATTGACGTCACCAGTGTCCTGAACGACTGGTTCCACCCTCGGCTGTCAGATTTCGAGTTCCGGCAGACCCTTAAGGTTCGAACACTGGGGTGCGCGCGGAGATTACGCCTTCTACCTCCCCGCCTCGCAAAGATCTGAAACTACTAAAAGAACTACACAAGAGACACAAGATTTATACTGGGTCGGGCCACCGTTGTGGTGTAACACCCTACTCTAGTGTGCGGTTGGTGGATTGTCTCTTGGGGCTGATGATGATGGATAATACAAGGAAGAACAGCCTCGCGAGGGTCTGTTCTTGGCTGGGGTGATGAACTGCTAGGAGGAGTTTAGCTACCCTTCTCTTTCTCTCTCTCTCTTACTCTTACTAGCCAACCGAACCAAAAGCTCGAACCCCCCGCTATGTGGGCAGCTGGCCCTATTTATAGAGGCCCTGGTCCTCTTCCCAAATATTGAGCGGGAAGGGAGCCAACAATGGCGGGCTAATTTGAAGGGGGACAGCAAGTATCAACTACCCTGACAAAAGCAGTCTTCGCCTGCGCAAAGCTTTGATGATGACGCCTTTTTGGGCTCCACGGTGACCTCCGTCTCGTAGTCCTCCTGGTCTTGGTCTCGTTGCACCGAAATGGCAACCTTTGCCTGATGCCTCGGTACTCCACGGCTGCGCTTGCCCCCTTTGCAACAAAGAGGAAGGAAGGACGATGCGCGCACTGGCACCCGCCTGGCGCCCTGAGTCGTCATGGCTTGCGTCACGGGCACCTCGCGAGGTACCCTACCTTGATCTCTCCGCCTCCTCGCGAGCCAGCTTGACGAGGCCGTGCCTGAAGAAGCTCCGTGTGGTCCGCCTCGCGAGGCTTGGCCCCTCGCAAGGGTCTTGAGTCTTGTGCTGATGAAGATGGGCCATGCTGGGCCTCCTTTGAGCCACGCCGCAGGCCGCAGGTAGGCAAGTCTTGGGACCCCCATTCCCAGAACGCCGACAGTAGCCCCCGGGCCCAAGGCGCGCCTGGACTTGGCCGTGCCGAGAAGAGAAAGGGCGAGGGCGAAGCGCCGCGGGCCCTAACAGCCTGCGGCCTTGGGCGCCGCATGGCGGTTGATGGGACGTGGGCGGCACTGTTCCCCCCACGCCCCCTTATTCTGCGCCCTGCTAGGCAGACTTGTAATTGCACACAGCCACTCCCCTTCCTGTTGCTCGTGCGTCCCCTGTTCTTCCTTCCCTCGAATGCCTGCTCCCGCCTCCAATCCAATCTCGAATCTCCCCCCTTCCCATTGTCATGACTCCGACAAGGAAGGAGAGAGGGGAGAAGCCCATGCCTCCGTCTTGTGCGCCGCCATCGGTGGCCCCCGCCGCCGGCCAGTCGACCGTACTCAATCAAGAGTGCCTGGGCAGGGACAGCTTGGCTCTAGCCTCCGCCTTCAATGAGTGCGGGAGGATGACGGCCTGGCCTACGTCCCACTTCTCCATCGACAGGATAGCAACTGAGGTCCCATGTTTTACCGATGCCTTGTGGGCGGGTCTGGTTCCCCCCTTCTCTGATTTCTTCAATGCCGTGCTTTCCCATTATCAGGTCCACATGATGCATCTAAGTCCTGAGTCCATCACCCTCCTTTCGGTGTTCGCCTTCGTTTGCGAAGCCATGGTGAGAATCCCTCCTTCGGTTGCCTTGCTGCACCACTTCTTCTCGCTGCACCTTGCCGACCCTTCCCAATGCTGGGCGTGCGTGAGCTTTGCTGCCGAGCATGAGACCGAGGCCTCTGGGATTGACTTCAAACTCCCCCTGCCCGCAGTTGGGTTCCGCGAGCGGTGGTTGTATGTGGACGCAGGGGTGCCCAGCCCCCTGCTATCGGAGCCGACCTCGCCTGCTGTCCCCAATTCGGGTTGGGGCCAGGAGATGCTCAAGAGCCCCCGGCTCATCTTTGTCTGGAGTCGCTTCACGCTCCTGAGGAAGCTTGGCGTGACAGTGCCTAAGGTGGTGAAGGAGTTTCTGTTATGCCGTGTTGCTCCCCTTCAACGCCACTCTCGCCGGATGTGGGCCTTCCGCGGGCGCGGGGATAGCATGGGGCTCCAGGAAGAGGACCTGGCTCCCGCGGTGCTGAAGTCGATACTATTGACCTTGGCCGGGGACCTCAATCCCGGCAACGTCCGGCAGGGAGGGGCCTTGCTGTACCTCTGCCAAAGCAGGGCCGACTTCGTGAAGCAGATGCCCGTCTTTGATGAGTTGGGGCTGCGCCCTGCCGGCCTCCAGGGACCTCGCGAGAATCCAATGGTGGTGACTACCCTTCCCACCGGCCAAGGTGGCTCCTCCTCAAGTGGCGGAGCAGGGAGGCAGGAGGCGCCGGAGGCCGAGGGGGCTCCTGATGAGGTGGCAGCGCCGGGTGATGCTCGCGAGGGACAGCTCCTGGGACTCGTGCCGCTGCGGCTGAAGGTGGCAAGCAGCCGCTCCCAGCGCCCGGGGCTGGGGCCTTGGAGGCCCCAGCCGCGTCTTCTAGCGAGGAGATGGGCGGCACGCGCCAGGCTGGCGCCCCTGACGCGGATCACTCTGATGCTCCGTCCTCGCCGCAGGCTGATCCTTGCGCTCTTCTCTTGGGCCGCTTCCGCGTGGACTTTGAGGCCCTCCGGAGGAAAAGGGAGGCCCTGGGTGACGACTTCCCTTGTCGCGTGCTGAAGCATAGGAAGTACTTCGCCACTAACGAGTAAGTCTTCTTCCTCTCTGGCTCCTGATCCTCTTGTTGCTTTCACAGATCCTTGCTCCGCAGTCCCCTTCCGGCCGAGCTCGCCGAAGTAGCAGAGGTGCCGCCTCCCTTGGCTTCGCCCCCTCTACCGCCTTCAAATGCTCCGAGCAGCTCTGCCCTTGTGGTAAGGGTGTCTGAAGGGGTGGACCATCCCGAGGTGCACCGCGACCCTTCATTCCCCGTGATTTTCCTTCGTGAGCCCTCTCAGGGAATAGCCAGTCTGCCATGGGCTCCTCGTATGGTCGCGGACTGCGACTGATTGAGGCGCCCCTTGCGCCCTTCATCTGGGGTCGGGCTGGCTCCAGGCTGGGCTTCTGGTGCGACGCGCCCGGCCGCCGCGAGGGTGCCAGCCCCCTGCCCGGGGGAACGATGATTCGTGGCCCCCGACGCTTGCTTGGGGCAGATGACGGTGTGGAAGACGTTCTTGAGCGCGCCCGAGAGCGCCGCGCTCGCCGCTAAGGGTTCCTTCGAAGAGCGACCGACGCGGTGAACTTGCTTGGGGAGGAGCTTGCAGACGAAGACGCGCGCCTGGAGGCCGAGGGCCTGCGCCTGGCTGTAGGGAGGCGCGAGCTGGAGGCCGCCATTGCCCTCGCGCGCCGTCAGCGTGATCTTGACGATGAAGAGGCGAAGGCGTCGCTGGAGGCCTCTCGAGTGGCCCGATCCCAGGCCACCGAGGAGGCCTGGAGAGCTGACCGATGGCGAGAGGCGGCGGAGGAGCGGGCTCGCGAGCTCCTGGCCCGGTGCCACTCACTGGAGGAGCAAGTGGAGCTGCGCGAGCTGGCCCTTGCGTCGATGCGGGTGGCCACCGGCGACCCAGCCGAGCTCCAGAGGCGCGAACAAGCGTTGGCGCTGGAAGCCGCCGAACGCACTCGCGAGTACGAGCGGCTGGAGACGAGGGAGCGCTTGGTGACGCAGGCGGAGGACGATGTCGCCGCACGGGAGGCTTGTGTCCTGGAGGAGGTCGGTCGTCGGGTGGCGATGACGCGCCAAGACCTCGAGCGCGAGTTCGAGAGGAGACTGGAGTTGATCCGGGTCAAAGCTGAAGGGAGGACCGCAGCCTTGAGGGTCAAGCGGGAGGAGGCGACACGGCTGGCCAACGCCTCCCAGGCCGCCCTTGAGGTAGCGCAAGGGGAGTTAGGCACCTCCCAGGCCGAGATGCTCTATCTTTGTCAGCGGGTGGAGGAGGCTGAGGGCATCACGCGCAAAAACGCGGACGAGATATGTCAGTGGCAGGTCCTGGGGCACGTGCACGATCCCATGCTCGCCACGCTCCGGGAGAGAGCTAGCGCGGCCCTGGGCAACATCTGTGAGGCTGCTGTTGGCGAGCCGCACACAGCCAACTATGCTGGCTACCTTCAGTTCTTCACTGCCGTGGTGACGCAGCTGGAGGCGCGTTCGGCAAGGGCCAATAGGTTGGTGGAAGAGAGGAGCCACGCGCTGCTCGGGTGCGCCTTCTCCCGTGTCTTCAGCCATCTCCTAAACATGGATTCCCGCTTCGATTTTGACGCTGTCATCACTCCAGTTCCCCAGGCCATCTGCGGTGACCTGGCGCACTGGGTGGAAGACAACGTGGACGCCCTTGTCAGGCCCTTCGCTTCGGACGATGACGACGTGATCGTGGGTGCTGACGAGGGCGGCGCGGCGAGCGGCCCTGACGCCGCTGGCGGCGACGCAGACGACAATGGCGAATTCGGCGACCCCAACGAAGGCTCGGGAGGTGCTTCCGGGGACGCATTGGGGGATTGGTCCGACTGAATGTGTATCGCTCCTGTCTTTTTTACCCTGCATGAATAGAACTCAGGTTCTTGACCTGATGGTTGTGAGAGCATTTTCGGAGGGGAAGCCCCTCATGTAGAACCAGTGTTCGTCGTATCAGTAGTTGTCATATAGCACGAGCGCCCACGCCGGGTGGTTGGCAGGTTTACCTTTGTTTCGCGCTAGCCCCGAAGCAGCCTGTGGGAGGGTGTGACGCCCTTGGTGTTCTTTAGTTGAATCTGTCGGACACGAGGGTGCCGCTGGCGGGGAGCTTCACAAGCATTGGCCTTCTTCACGGGCTCTGGGCCTTTTCCTGAACGCAAGAGCTTCACAGGCACTCGCCTTGCTTCACAGGCTCTGGGCCTTTTCTCGAACGTGAGAGCTTCACAAGCACTCGCCTTGCTTCACAGGCTTTGGGCCTTTTCTCGAACGCGAGAGCTTCACAGGCACTCGCCTTGCTTCACAGGCTCTGGGCCTTTTCCAAACAGGGCAACCTCCGCAGGCACCCGAAGATCCTCCCGAGAGGGAGCAACAGCAGCAGTTTGGGTTGCGCATGAGCTAGGCCTGACCGGACTCGCGAGGGGCTCGCGAGGGGAGGCAGCTGTGGCGAAGCGGTAACCAGAACGCGAGAAATGGCTCGAGCGAGAATAAGCACCCCTTCCCCGAACACACACAAATCTCAAATTCGAATCCAACTTAAACCCAGCAGGGGAAAAGCTACAGCCAAAGGGAAAGGCAATGAAAAGTAGACAAAAGGCCGCGTCCGGCACCTAATCTAGTTTTGGACGTCTTCTCACCAGCGCGGAGCTAAGTGCTGTCCACTGGGCGTGGGAGGGAGCCCCAGGGCCTAAGGCCGGCACCCCTGAGACTCCGGGGCGTGTACAACCCCACTCATTATTACATGAGAGTGTCACGGGGCGGCGAGCTTCACAGGCACCGGGCCTTCTTCATAGGTACTGGCCTTGCTTCATATCGCCAGACGAGGGCCCCACCTTGCGCCACACTCTAGTGCCATCAGCAACGACCGGAACCCAGGACGCCGCCCGATGGGGTAGAGTGGTCGCCAGCGGTTCCCCCGACGACCACGGGTCCTCCGCCAGGGGCAGGCCCTGAGGCACCTCCCCAACAGAGGGCCTACCTTCTGAGAACACCTTGCTCCGAACGCCGCGGTGGTGATGTTGGATCTCGGCCCCTCTCCTGCAGCCCCCTGCGCCCTCCTCCCGAGGGGTAGGAGACTGTGGGAGCGGGGCAGCTGCTTGCCGCGGCGACCTGCACTTCCTGCGATCCATGGTTAGCGTATACCTGCTCCTGAAGAATCAGTGGTGCCCAATAATCGTTGCCTCCAGCATGGCCAGCGGGACCGTTCTGGGGCTCCTGGAGGGGCTCAGCTTCCAGTGCCTCGTCCCCCCAGCTTGGGCCGAGGAGCGAGCCTTGTCCGTTCTTGCGAGGGTGTCCTTGGTCCATCATGAGGGGCACGTATTCCTCTGTCGCCGTTATCCCGAAAGCCACGCCGTGATGCCCCGCACGCCACGCGGTCCCGCCTGTCACGCCCACTGCGGGGTGGTAACGCGGCCGCCCGCTGGGGCCGCGGGTCGCGTTGAGTCCTTCTTCTTCGCGGGCCGGGGGCGGGGGCAGCGCCGCCGCCGGTCCGGTGCTGACAGCTTCGCTGGCGTTGGAGTAGCCTTGGAGTCCGTGGGCACATGCGGAGCCCCCGCGTGGGTCGCCCTGGGCTTGAGATGGGAGCTGGGTGGAGAAGGGGTGAGCCCCCGAGGCGGCGAAGCCCAGGAGCTCCGCCACTCGCTCCAGCAGTACGTCGCGGCCGTCCTCCAGCAATCTGCACCGCAGCAGCTCTCGGGCCACCGTGAGCGTGGCCCTCGAGTTCGCCTGCTCCCGGCGGGTGTAGGGTGTCGTAGTTGCGGCGTGATTGGAGGCCCTTGCTGCCGACCGCGCCTGCCGCGGCGTAAGAGTTGCCGAAGTCTGTCCGCGTCGCCCGCGGCCCGCAGCGCCCTATGGACCGCGAGCTGCCTGGGGCACGGGGTCGCCCGAGGCGAGCGGTTCCGCGCGGTCGGGCCACGCAGCCTACGGGTCGGGGTTGCCCTCCTGGTTGCCAGGCATGGTGATGACGACGCGACGGGGCACGGAGTGGTAGAAGACGAATTCCGGTGCACCCCTACCTGGCGCGCCAAATGTCGGATTTCTGGTTCTGGCAGACCCTTAAGGTTCGAACACTGGGGTGCGCATGGAGATTACGCCTTCTACCTCCCCGCCTCGCAAAGATCTGAAACTACTAAAAGAACTACACAAGAGACACAATATTTATATTGGTTCGGGCCACCGTTGTGGTGTAACACCCTACTCCAGTGTGCGGTTGGTGGATTGTCTCTTGGGGCTGATGATGATGGATAATACAAGGAAGAACAGCCTCGCGAGGGTCTGTTCTTGGCTGGGGTGATGAACTGCTAGGAGGAGTTCAGCCACCCTTCTCTTTCTCTCTCTCTCTCTCTTACTCTTACTAGCCAACCGAACCAAAAGCTCGAACCCCCTGCTATGTGGGCGGCTGGCCCTATTTATAGAGGCCCTGGTCCTCTTCCCAAATATTGAGCGGGAAGGGAGCCAACAATGGCGGGCTAATTTGAAGGGGGACAGCAAGTATCAACTACCCTGACAAAAGCAGTCTTCGCCTGCGCAAAGCTCTGATGGTGACGCCGTCTTGGGCTCCACGGTGACCTCCGTCTCGTAGTCCTCCTGGTCTTGGTCTCGTTGCACCAAAACGGCAACCTTTGCCTGATGCCTTGGTACTCTGCGGCTGCGCTTGCCCCCTTTGCACCAAAGAGGAAGGAAGGACGCTGCGCGCACTGGCACCCGCCTGGCGCCCTGAGTCATCATGGCTTGCATCACGGGCACCTCGCGAGGTACCCTGCCTTGATCTCTCCGCCTCCTCGCGAGCCAGCTGGGCCTCCTCTGAGCCGTGCCTGAAGAAGCTCCGTGTCGTCCTCCTTGCGAGGCTTGGCCCCTCATGAGGGTCTTGAGTCTTGTGCTGATGAAGATGGGCCATGCTGGGCCTCCTCTGAGCCACGCCGCAGGCCGCAGGCAGGCAAGTCTGGGGACCCCCGTTCCGTGAACGCCGACATCGGCGTTGACTGTTGCGCCTCACTTATAGGAGCTTGCCTACTCTTCCTCGTCAAAGACCTCTCGGGCTCTTCATCATCATCAGGGAGGTCAATAATGTTGGGAGCTGTGCAAAGTTCAAATTGCCAAAATCACGTCACCCAATGATGCACGAAGCAGTTGAATCGACCAAAGAAAAATAGTATGGCAGAAATCATACCCGGATTAGAAGTGACAGCATCCTCCATCACCTCATCATCATCCCTGTAAGCTGAGGTCCCGGAAGTGGCAGCGCTAACAATTCCAAAGTTCGTCCAGTTAAAACAAGAAAAACAAACAGCGCGGAGCGTCGAGTGAATACAAGGAGAGACACTCACGCGGGGACAACAGGTATATCGATCTTGATCTTTGGCAATGCCTTCCGAGTCTTCGGCTCTACAACTTTGGGATGCTTTGGCCCCTTCTCCGTTGGGGTTGGTGAAGAGACCCGAGGACGCTTCGAAGACTGACCAGCCTGAGCAGTTGCCTTGTCGCGGGCACTCGGCCATTCTTGGTCAAGCTTGGATCATCTCTCTATGCGAGGAGGCGACTCGAATTCTTCCCCATCACTTGAGTCGTCACTTCCACCATCCCCTTCACCATCGGAAGTCCACTCGCCACTTTCGCCACCAATCGCCTCGTCTTCCAGAGCTTGCTCTTGCTCCCCGTTGGGCATCGAATACATTTCAATAATGGCCTAAAAGAAAGCAGGGAGAACAAAGTCAGTCGACGCAATACAGACAGCTGCGCGAGTGAATTCAGATTACAAGCAAAAACTCAGAATCAGACCTGCTCTGGTGTACGCGACTGGTCGAATGGGGGAACTCTCCTGGCTCCTCTGGGATTGTCCTTGTTCCCGGTAATGCTCGATAGCCACTTCTCCAGCATGTCATCATCGACCTCCTCCGGGTGGATCCGAGTGGAGTCTTCTAGACCCGAATACATCCACATCGGGTGGTCTCTGGCTTGGAGAGGCTGGATACGCCGCTGGAGGAAGACCTCCAAGAGATCCATACCAGTGACCCCATCACGAATGAGCTGGACCACTCGGTTGACCAACACCTTCACGTGCGCCTTCTCCTCCGGGAGCACCTTCAAAGGGGATGGTTTTTCCACTCGGTCCATGGTGAAGGGAGGGAGGCCAGTCGATTGCCCTAGCGTCGACTGGTCTTTGCAGTAGAACCAGGTCGACTGCCATCCGCGAACTGAATCGGGAAGAATCATGGCCGGAAAGGAGCTTTTTCCCCTCGTCTGGATGCCAAGACCCCCACACATCTGGATCACTTGGGTCCTCTCGTCACTCGGATTAGCCTTTTTCACTGTCTGGGAGCGACAAGTGAAAATATGCTTGAAAAGACCCCAGTGAGGTCGACAACCCAAGAAGTTATCACACAAGGAAATGAACGCGGCAAGATAAACGATTGAGTTGGGGGTAAAATGGTGGATTTGTGCCCCAAAGAAGTTCAGAAACCCTCGGAAGAAAGGATGAGGAGGCAAGGAAAACCCACGGTCGACGTGGGTGGCAAGAAGAACGCACTCACCCTCCCGAGGTTGCGGCTTGGATTCCTTCCCCGGAAGCCGCGCCGAGTCGTAGGGGATTAGCCCTCCCTCAGCCAGGTCGTCGACGTCTTCTTGGGAGATCCTCGAGTGGATCCAGTCGCCCTGGATCCAACCCTTCGGCAGGCCAGTCCGCGAGGAAGATCCGCCCCGGCTCGTCGCCTTCCCCTTCGATCTCGCCGTTGCCTTCTTCGCCCGCTCCAGAGCCGCTGTCTTCTCCTTCACCATTGTCGCCGATGAGACGCATGTGGTGCGGTGGCGCTGGGGCGAGAGTGAGCGCAGCAGAGAGGCGTGAGGAGGAGAAGAGGTAATGGGGCGCACTGTTCGGCAGACTCCGGTCCAACGCCTTATATGAGGCCGCTTCCGAGTGGCTGATAGGTAGGCCCAGATGGCTTTGTCAAATCCCGTAACGACCGTGCGAGCGATACGTGGTGAAAAAGGTGGCGCGGGGATCGAGGCGGCTCCGCTCTATCCCATCCGATTACTGCGGCCTCCCCCGTCCCACGCGCTTCCCAAAATTCGGATCCCACTAAATCCGCGGGCAGCAAACAACTTGTCAGACCAAAGATCTCCTCCGCACCTTCACTCGGAGCCTTACAAGTAATGAAACTCATTCGACGAAGAATTAAGAATGGATCAAGGTGACTAAAAAGGAAGTCGCTATCATCACTCAGGTCCGTTAATCCGAAACAGGATATGCTCACGGCATGGAGAACGAGTCGGAGAAGTCCTCAACTCCTTCCCCACTCAAACCTCGATCCATTTGGGGGCTAATGATGAAGCTATGTACCTAGGGTAGGGTCACGGACCTGTCCTAACTGCCCAACCCAAGGACACCTCTAGAATAAATCACCTTTCAATCGACTTGGAGGTGTTCCACTCGACAGACTCGAAGACACTCGACCAAGAAGCAATTACTCGACCAAGATCCAACCACTCGACGGACAGGAGACCTAAAGTCACTCCGCACGCTAACGGTCGGTCATTAAGTAGCTTTTATGGTCATCATAGCACTTTATTACTAGCGTTATCAGTAATGCCCTGCCTTAATGTACATTGAAGCCTTCATAACGTGGGCTGGCCGGGGTCCTGGCGCACTCTATATAAGCCATCCCCCTCCTCCGAGACAAGGGTTCGCACCTCTGTAACTCATACATACATAATCCAGTCGACCGCTTCCGGGCTCCGAGACGTAGGCCTTTTACTTCCTCCGAGAAGGGCCTGAACTCGTAAACCTTGCGTCCTTACAACCTCTCCATAGCTAAGACCTCGCCTCTCCATACTTACCCCCCTACGTTACTGTCAGACTTAGAACCATGACACTTCACCTCCGAACCATTCTGGAACTCCTCGTCATGTCCAGGATCTCATCCGGGACTCTGAACAACCTTCGGCAACCACATACTATTTCTCATAACAACTCTAGCATCACTGAACCTTAAGTGTGTAGACCCTATGGGTTCGAAAACCATGCAGACATGACCGAGACATCTCTCCGGCCAATAACTGATAGCGGGATCTGGATACCCATATTGGCTCCCACATGTTCCATGATGATCTCATCGGATGAACCATGATGTCGGGGATTCAATCAATCCCGTATACAATTCCCTTTGTCTACCGGTATGTTACTTGCCCGAGGTTCGATCGTCGGTATCCCCATACCTCGTTCAATCTCGTTACGGGCAAGTCTCTTTACTCGTTCCGTAACGCATGATCTAGTGGCTAACTCATTAGTCACATTGAGCTAATTATGATGATGCATCACCGAGTGGGCCCAGAGATACCTCTCTGTCACACGAAGTGACAAATCCCAGTCTCGATTTGTGCCAACTCAACAGACACTTTCAGAGATACCCGTAGTGTGCCTTTATAGCCACCTAGTTACGTTGTGACGTTTGGCACACCCAAAGCATTCCTACGGTATCCGGGAGTTGCACAATCTCATGGTCTAAGGAAATGATACTTGACATTAGAAAAGCTTTAGCAGACGAACTATACGATCTTCTACTATGCTTAGGATTGGGTCTTGTCCATCACATCATTCTCCTGATGATGTTATCCCGTTATCAACGACATCCAATGTCCATGGTCAGGAAACCATAACCATGTATTGATCAATGAGCTAGTCAACTAGAGGCTTACTAGGGACATGTTGTGGTCTATGTATTCACACATGTATTACGGTTTCCAGTTAATACAATTATAGCATGAACAATAGACAATTATCATGAACAAGGAAATACAATAATAACCATTTTATTATTGCCTCCCGGGCATATTTCCAACACCAGCTGCCCGCCGCATGCATGCATAGCAAGTAGTACTCCTTATGTGGAGGAGAGAGAGGCATTGACAAAGTCAAGGAGTGGGATCTACAAGAGCCCGTCTCTACACGTGCTCCTAGGTATAAAAAATAATTCTAAAAAGGCATAGAACACAATTGTGTCTTAAAAAATAAAGGTAAAAAACATTTGAGAGGAAATAGAGGAAATAGATAGAGAGAAAGTGAGAAAAAGTTGTAACCTGGGCATTACATGAGGAAGGCGGGAGTGGTGCACATGCCAAGTTCACTGGGCTGCTGTGTTTCACACTCCTCCGTCGTAACAGTGGAGACAATAGCTTTCATCAAAAAGAAACAATGAATACTCGTTGCTCGTCCTCTATATCGAAAAGAATACTTTCATTCACCGACATGTGGGACGTCGACCATCCTGGTCCACCTGCCATGCACAAAATTATCTAGAAAGGCAAATACTCCTTTCTGGTTTATAGGGCTATACTACTCCCTTCGTCTAGGTGTGTAAGTCATCTTACGAAAACCAAATAGTCCCAAAACACTTAGGCATGGTGCATTAACTTCTACCTTGTTTCTTGTTTCTTGACATGTCAACCAATAAGATATGGGGGGTGTGCATGCTTTTAATGACTTGCAATGGCTAGTTCATTGCATGCAATGCTATTAATTACAAATAAACATTGGTGACCCCAGGAGGAAACGGTGCTAAGCACGTGGACCTATGCAGAATGAGTATCAACCAATGGATAATGGAGTTTAATTGTTAAACAATAGCAATTTAGTCTCATGCAAGAGCGTGGCTAGTACTCCAAGGAACCGCACCACGCAAGCGTTCACAACTGCCATGTTCGGGTTGTGCTTGGCTCTTCACCTCTTCGAGAAGACGAACAATGATGTTACTCCTACTTCTACAAATCGAATCCACTGCTGCATGTCCGTCCACCTCGTGCGGGAGGGATAGCGTGTAGCGAACGCTTCTACTTACTGCTCCTGCCTTTGCGTCTATGACAGGTGGGCCCAACAGGTGGTTGGCCCTCCTGTCATGCAGCCAAAGGCAGGTGCAGTTAAGGCACTGGAGCTCAGTCCGCGAGGGAGAGGGCGTTGTAGTAATAAAATTTCTCAGTCTTGTACGAGTTGACGCGACACACCAAAGCACTGCACTCGATATAAGTCTTTTTACACATTTCAGATGGGCTACTTCGTATGTAGGAGTAGACACATTCTGCTTCGTATGTAGTCACTTGTTGCAATCTCTAAAAAGACTTATATTTGGAAACGGAGGGAGTACAACTCATGCATGCATGCCGTGACTTTCCTTTTGATACTTGCATGTGTTGATTTGATGCACCTTGCCGAATTTTGACTATAAATTTAACTAACCAAATTTTAATGTATGTCACAAAAAATTACGGGGCTGTTTGGATTGTGACTATGTTTGTCTTATGTTGCCACATTATTTTTCCCACACTTGCCTAACCTGAGTTGCTCAAATTGTTAGACACACTTTGGCTTGCCTAAGGGAATCTTGCCACAATTTTTGTGTCTATCACATGTGGGGTTCACTGCTAATAAAAAAATCTTGTCTTAGGTGTGGCTAATAAAAAAGACTTATATTTAGGAACGGAGGGAGTAGAAAATATAAATAATAATGCATGTTGGGGCAACCCACGTTTCCGCTAATTTTAGCCGTGGGCTTGTTCACAATTTTTACGAGGGGGTGGTTGTTAATTGAATGGAGGGACTTGTAGTACCAGACTTGAACGATACAAAGTGCGACCTGGCACACTGTAACACCACTTGGAACAAGCAGGTAGCTATCTTAAAAAACAACCAACAACTAAAAAACCGCTACTTGGCATATAGTAGTACACAATTTTAAACGATTGTTTTGATGGAGTGAAATAGGAAAACGACCCCACTACATATATATATAGGCCGGAGCCTCCACGCTTGCTTGCTAGGGTTGCTCTATTCACACACTCTCGTCCTCTCCAGATCTAATCAAGATAGGGGTAGTAACACTGTCTTTCTCCCTTCAAAAACACTGACTTTATATCCTCACCGCTGGTTACAGATCCGGACGTTTCCCCCTCAGCCAGTGAAGGGGAGGGGGGCAGCATTTAGGCCGTCGTTGACAGCAAGGGAGGAGACCCACTGCCGACCGCACCGTTATGTCTGGCCGAGCGCCAGCGCGGGAGGTCCTCCGATCCCTTCGTCGTTGCCTGTGGGCAGATCCGGCCTCCCGCCGCCCACCTATCCACATCCCGACGACCTTCATGTATATCTTCGTTCGAAACCACCTTAGCTCTACTTCCCCAGCTCGCTACGTCGCTGCATGTGCATCATTTTCTACCTCTCAGCCCACTCTCGATCGGATGGTCCAACGTCACATTTTTTTCTTCTATTGTTAGAGGTAAAGCTACTTCATGGAGTCGAATCTTATACTCCCTCCGTCCGAAAATACTTGTCATTGAAATGGATGTATCTAGATGTATTTTAGTTCTAGACACATCCATTTTGATGACAAGTAATTCTGGACGGAGGGAGTACTTGGTTCAAACAAGAAATAAAGTGGGGGTGGGGGAATTTAGTATGTACATCGGACTTGGTACAAACAGGAAGGAAAGGGGGTGAAAGTAGTACAGACTGGTCATCCAACCGGTCACTTGGTCGAAAAGGGAAATATAGGGATAAGGCTGTACACAGTGGTATGACCAGGACTAGATTTGCTATCCACACATAGGAGTAGGTGGCTAGAGTGAACAAAAATGGGACCAGCCCAGATATGTTTCTTCGATGTTTGTTTCTCAGGGCAACAAACTATGAATCACCACTTTATGCCCATGTTTACGTACATGGTGCTGGACTGCTGGTGCACCCACTATCCCATGCCCTTATACCAAATATTTAGGCTCCGTTCATAATAAAAGGGCAAAAAACATAGGTCTTGATGAAAATAGAGGAATAGGAAAGGAATGTAGGTATAAAACTATGGAACAACGAACCGGAGGAAACTCTCAAGAGAATGTGTTCGGATGGACTACGAAATGTACATATTTGTCTTTTTAGAGTAGCATGCTTGGCAGTATGAGATGCTATTTGTTTATTCAGCTGCACAGTGACTACTCTTGTCCTCACCTCACGTACCACACATAGGTTGATTTTTTTATTCCGGCAACACAGCACAGCAACCTGTCTAACGCATGGCAGCGAGCTCCTGCCTCGGGATTTCGCCCAAAAAATGAGCAGTGCGTGGATGTTTCTAATCCTATGGAATCAGTACTACCAGACCAGCTTTCCTATGAAACACTATTCACCTTTCCCGTGTTCCGAACGGTTGGAAGGGAGAGAATACTGTAGGAATTGTGTTCCTACGAAAATCCTGCACCAAACCTGTGAACCGAACGCAGCCTTAGCTATTCTTAATCTAATGTCCCTGGTAAAAATGAAGCCATGCCATTGTTATAAGCCATGACAAGTTTAGCCAAATGTTTTTGCCTGTAATTGTTTGAGACTCTGACTATTTCCTCTGTGCCTTTTTGTGCAAACAGGGATATCCAATTCACCTGGTTGCTGTTGTGACCTTTTGGTACACTGCACAAAACTCTTCTTAAAAGAAGTGACTTTTGTGTTGTTTAACTGGAATGTCAGAATGGAACAGTTGGTTCATTTTGGTGGAACTGCACAAAGGGAGATCTGTGTTCCAATCCTCGTCATCCATATTTGCGCCATAACCTTCCTTTAGGTAAGAATGATATTTAATGCATGTGTTCATCTCTATTTTCCGACTGCCATGAGAAAATAATGTTGTTTTTTACTAGTACACTTGTACTCCCTCACTGACAAAACCAATTTTGAATTAGAAGGCCAATCATGTACTTGGTTTCGCCAACTGGTGAGGAGAAAGAGAAACAGAGCATGAAGAGAAAGAAGAAGAAGAATAAGCAGTGCCAAGGCGATCTTGCTGAAGCCAGAGGCCTCAGTCGAGGCCATTCAAGGGCTCTGGCAACGACTACCTTACATGTGAGATGATCTGGCAGGGAGCCCTTCCACTTCTACTGTCTCACTTAATTAATTAGGAGTACTTAAGTACCACTAATTTATTACTGCCTAATTTTCCTGTTGGAGTTAAACAAATCTTTAGTAGGACCCTATGCTGAATCATGTACGTGTGTATGTTTGTCTATGGAGGTGAATCATGTGGTGGAGCAGGGAGGGAGTATTATTAGTGTCATGACATAATAGTGCTATTGTTTTGCATGTCAATTTATTGCCATTGGTTCAATGAGGCAATGTTTTGCGTATTGTCCATCATGAATTGATGCTACTGTTTGAGTAATATGCTAATGTATTCCTATCCTTTCTCACTAAGCTAATGAAGGTTTCACCTTGTTCCTACTTGTGCAAACAGGGATCATGTTGTGCCAATCATACATTTTAGTGGAACTACACAAGACAATACAATGAACTGTATCCCAGCCAGTGCTTTAACTCTGCTGGAAGTTCTTGATAATCTTTCGATAAAATCTCAGCACTGGTAAACAAGAGTGATTTCAACCATACATTTGAAGTGCAGAAAAATATATACTATTGTGTGATTCCACTGAGTGCTTTATCATCTCTTATGGGACTACATGAATAAGCTTTTTTTTTCTCAGGTTGGTATGGGCCTAAGGCCTTCATCCATATTAGTTTGATGTCATCTCTATTTGTATCGTGCTATTGTCATGAGAAACTCCTTTATCTTTGCACGTAATAGTTTTGCAACCTATGATAAATGGCAATGCTTTGAGTGTTGAGTTCAGCTAATTGGCACTGATTAAATAAACTAATACCTCTCTTTAAGCAAGACTACTATGTTTCTAACTTTACCCATTAAGATAATGAGGGTGCTTCTATTTGTTAGTGTATGTTTCATCAACTAGTCCCACTATTACAGTAATCTCACTCTCTCAATATATGTGCCAACAGGGATGCTCGATTTTGGTGGAACTGCACAAAAACTTTGGGTGCTTCATTGCCTCAATAGCTTCCGTCCTTTCCTGTCAGTCGCTAATCTCCGCTTGCTTTCTTCCTTTGCTGTCAGTCACTTGGCTTATATCGGCTTCCAGTCAAAGGAAATAGTAATTGGTATGATACCTCACACAGGTTGGTACTAGTCTTTATCCTGATTATTGTGCCTATCATATGTATTGGTAATTTGGTATTGTGCTACTATTTGCCAATTTCATAAAGGAGTAATTTGGAGCCTGAACTCACAGGGAAATCATTACATCGGGTGATTTTCAGTAGAACTGCACAAAATGATCAGATGGACAGGTACTTATGTTGCTGCTATGTAGTCCAAAGTTCACTCAGACAAGCATCGATGTTGATAAGAAGTGCCTATATTCATTCAAGTATCAACCGGTGTCAACCAATTGTCAAACTCCAAGTATTAGGAGAGTGAACGCCAAAAATATTGCTTGGTGCATAGCCTAGAAAAACGCAGTCCAGTCTTTGGTCCCAACTTGTGCCTTTTGGTTATTGGCACATATGGTAGCGAACTATATGGCATGGAGTCTAAAGATTCCAGACAAGTTGGTTGACGCGTATATTCATCTGGCACTTAATCAGTCTGCACGCCAAGGATGCTCCATTTCAGTTGAACCACACAAAAAATTTGGGTGGTTCATTTTCTCAACCGCCTCCTTTCTCGTCTGCAATGTAGAATTTTGGTGAGATACAGGACCAAGATGAGCCAGTAAACTAGTTGGATGAAAGTAGCGGCCAAGTTGCTCAAACCTCCCTTGGCACGAGGCCATTATTTGAGGATAAACCTACAAGCAAAGTTCAGATTGTGTGTGCTGCCTCTTATGTACTCGAAAGTTTACTCGTACAAGAACTAATTTTAGCAAGAAGTACCTCCGATTGAACACCATTTACCAGTCTGTACCCTAGGTAATTAAAGTTCGTCCATGGATCATATTGGCCGTGATCTCAATCATTTGGATGCATAAACATACTGAACATGTGTATATCTGAATCTTTTTGCGAATTATGTATGAATATTGTCGTGTGATCTATCAATCATTTGGATGCATAGATATGCTGAGCCTCTGTATATATGAATCTTTTGAGTTGTTGATAGTGAATGTTGGCTATGAATATGAACGTGTCCTGTGAACCTGGGTTTGATATGAATGTTTGCGTTTTCTGTTGTATTTGTGTGTGAACTTGTTAGTATGCCTACTGTGGGGTATAAAACGCAGGTCTCTTATAAAAGTAATGTTGTGTCCAATTTATGTTTTCCCTTCTAACCACATTATATATATTTATATTATTACTATTATCGTATATTTTATAGAGACTTATATATACATTATAAAAACATCCCACGTGCTATTAACTTATAAAAGTAAATGTTTAACGGAAGTTGGCAAGGAAAATCCCGGTTGTTTTTGACTCACACGCAAGGAAAATCCTGGTGATTGCGTACAAAAGCTTGCGAAGATTTTAAGGACCAATTTAATAATAACGCGCTGATTTTTATTTTGAGAAATAACTCGCTAATTTATTAATTATATATATATAATGTGCCTCTCCGGTTTATTCTTTGATATTAATTGCTCCTTCTAACATGACATTATATATATAACGAGCCCACCTAATACGTGTATTTCAAGGAAGTGCAAATGGGCTGGGATTTCTTAGAAAATATAAATGGGCCTGATTGACGCGAAATTATTTGTTCACCCAGCCCAGCAAATGGACTGTACATTCTAGTAAACATGGGTTAAATATATGCCACATTTTTGCAGGCTGACATGTGGGCCAATAGGTCGAAGCCTACACAGGGCGTTGTCAACTAGGTAAACAAATGATTGTGTCATCCACAGCCAATGGATTTATATCCAACGGCCGGCATGCACCTTCAATCTCTCATCTTCTTCCTCCAGCGTCCCCGGGACCGCCTGGTCCGGCCTCCGGCGGCTAGCGGCTCTGCTTAGCACGCATCGCTGCGAAGCGCTACCCCACCGCCGGCCAGGCTATCCCTCCACCCCTCGACACCTCCTGCTATTCTCCATAGACTACAGCCCCATGCCGCAACAGAACCAGTTATAACCCTTCTCGTCCTCTCAATCTACGACTCCACTGCCACGTTTTCCCATCTCCGAGTCGTTCCCGTCCGGGGCCTCTCCGTCGTCCACCGCCTCGCTGCATTCGGGGCGGTGTGGTCAACAAACGAGAGTCATCGAAAGAGGACTGTACGTGGAGAGCCTAACGGCTGGGACCCACGAGGTCCATGATCGCACGCACAGAAAGTTCCTCCTTATTAAGCTGAAAAAATGTTTCCTCCACCTGATAGCTAGGACCCACCGGCTATATCTTCGCATGGAAGGAAGTGCCTCCTTGTTTTGTGAAAAAATTATTCATCCCGTTGACAGCTGGGACCCGTCAGATTTGGTGACTGACTTGTGGGCCTACCAAGCAGACGTGTACGCACGACTTTGTCAACTTAATCAACAAATGATTCTAGCAGCTGGACCATTGGATGTTAATCCAACAGCCGTGCTCCTTCTTCAACCTCTGTTCTTGCTCCTGTCTCCCGTGGGCGGCGTCGCGGCTGTGCTACCGTGCACCCGAACCAGTGAAGTTTCCCACTCCTCTCCATCTGCGGCCTCACTGCCCCGTCTTCCCCATATCCGAGTCGTTCCAGTATGGGTGCGCTCAGCACCGTTTGGTCAACATGGTCAACAAACGGGAGTCATCGGAAGATGACTGTACGTGAGAGGCTGACTATGGGGATGCACCACGCCCATGGACGCATGCATGCAACGGAACGCAGCGAGGTCAATGTGGTCAAGGAACGACTTCCATCGGAAGTATACTATACGTGGAGAGTCTCAGCTGGGTCCATGGGCGCAGCAAGTAAGTGCCTCCTTATTACGTGGAAAGTAATGATTCCTCCAACTGACAGCAGGGACCCACTGGATAGGCCACCGTATTTTGTGAAAAAAACTTTTGCCCCCTGACTGCTGGGACCCACCTGATGGGCCACCGTATTTCGCGCAAAAAACGTTCCCCCCGCTGTCAGCTCGGACCCACCGGAAGTGCCTCCTTATTACGCACAAAAAAAATGAATACTCCGCCAGCTAGCTAGGACCCACCTTGGTGGGAGGCTGACTTGTGGGCCTACTAAGTTGATGGGGATGAAGGGCTTTGTCAACTTAGTCAATATGAATGATTCTAGCTCCAGTGACCGTACGATGTCCATCCAACGGCCATAGTGCTTCTTCAACCTCTGGTCTTCTTGCTCCAGCCGCCCAAAGCAGCGCTGGTCGTGCCCCATGCTCCTGCCTCCCGTGGTCGGTTGTGCTGCCGCGGAGGCCTCACCGCCCCCTACTATTCCCACCGCTGGCCAGGCCCTGCGGCGACGGCAGCCTCACACCACAGCCGAACCAGTGAACCCTCGTACACCTCTCCGCGCGGGCTTCCACTGTCACGTCTTCCCCGGCTCCGCATCGTCCCCTTCCTAGGCCTCGCCGTCGTCCACCACCATGGTGCTCTCCGTGTGGCGTGGTCAATGTGGTCAAGGAACGACTTCCATCGGAAGAGTACTGTACGTGGAGAGGCTAACAGCTGGGTCCATGGCCACATCCCAGTTTTTTGTGATTTGCCAAGTAAGTTGCTTTGTCAGGCATGTTGGGTTGCAAATCTTTCAAGACGAGGAGAGCTTTCATTCGGCTGGCCGAGAAAATGGCCCATCAATAATGAGAAATGGGATGTACATTTTTAAAACACATCAAATCGGCAATTAGTTTCAAATATCTTTTTTCATTTCGAGATTTTAAATTACATTAATTTTTATGCGTGGAGAATTTGTTGGATTTTATATTGATATACATTTATTTTTAAAATCAGTTTGAATGTGAGTCGAAATTTCAGGATTAAAAACAGTCGGACCGCATAGAAATATGCAAAATTTCATATAATTTTTTAACCGTGGCCACAATATGAGCTGTAATGCTAACAAAAAGAATATGGGCTCCAAAAAAACCTTAAGAATTAGAAAATGGGCTTTAAATTATTAGAAATAATGGCAGATGGGATGTATGCTGTTTTCCACAGATTTGAGGCTTTCCTAAAAAAAGGTCGACGCACAAGCAGTGACTGTTGGATGTCCATCGAACGGCCGTCGTGCTTCTTCAATCTCTGCTCTTCCTGCTCCAGCCACTCAAACAAGCGCTGGCGGGACTGCCTGCTCCCTCCTCCCCGCGGCCGGCTGTGCTGCCGCGCAGGCCTCACCGCCCCACCATACTCCCATCGCTGGCCTAGCCATCCCTCTACTCTCCCACACCTGCTGTTATTCTCCGGCGATGGTAGACGAACCAGTAAACCCTCGTACAGTTGTACTCCCCTCCGCATGGGAAACAACTGCCGAGTCTTTCCTGCCTCCATGTCGTTCCCTTCCTAGGCCTCGCCGTCGTCCACCGCCCTGGTGCTCTCAGCATGGCCTGGTCAACGTGGTCAACGACGGACATGCATCTGAAGTGGACTGTACGTGGAGAGGCCAACAGCTGGGTCCACGGCCGCACGAAGGGAAATGCCACCTTATTACACGCAAAATAATGATTCCTCCACCTGACATCAGGGACCTACCGAAAGGGCCTCTGTATTTCGTGAAAAAAACTTTACCGCCATTGACAGCTCGGACCCACCAGCTATATCTTCGCACGCAAGGAAGTGCCTCCTTATTATGCACAAAAAAATGAATACTCCACCTGTTAGCTGGGACCCAGTATAGTGGCAGGCTGACTTGTGGGCCTACTATGTTGATGGGGACGGAGGGCTTTGTCAACTTAGTCAATATGCACGATTCTAGCTCCAGTGACCGTACGATGTCCATCCAACAGCCGTAGTGCTTCTTCAACCTCTGGTCTTCTTGCTCTAGTCGCCCAAACCAGCATCGGTCGTGCCTCATGTTCCTGCCTCCCGTGGCCGGCTGCGATGCGGCGGAGGCCTCACCGCCACCTACTACTCCCACCACTGGCTAGGCCATCCCTCTACTCACCCACACCCCCTGTTATTCTGTGGCGATGGCAGCCTCACACCGCAGCGAACTAGTGAACCCTCGTACTCCTCTACGTGTGGGCATCCATTGTCGCGTCTTCCCCGGCTCCGCGTCGTCCCCTTCCTAGGGCTCGCCGTCGTCCACCGCCCTGGTGCTCTTGGCGTGGCGTGGTCAACGTGGTCAAGGAACGGCTTCCATCGGACGTGGATTGTACGTGGAGAGGCTGACAGCTGGGTCCACGGCTGCAGCAAGGAAGTGCCTCCTTATTAGGTGCAAAATAATTATTCCTCCACCTGACAGCGGGGACCCACCGGACAGGCCATCCTATTTCATGAAAAAAACGTTTGCTCCTGACTGCTGGGTCCCACCAGCTATATCTTTGCATGCAAGGAGGTTCGTCCGGGCAAAAAAAATGATTCGCCCCCCTGACAGCTGGGACCCACCAGCTACATCTTCACAGGCAAGGAAGTGCCTGACAGTCGGGACCCACCTGGTCGAAGGGTACGTAGCGTTGTCATTCTGGTTGCAAACGTGTACGTACATATATACTGGTGGATGTAGAGGCGCGCACGTGTCATAGTAGAGGCGCGTATGTGTCGTAGTAGAGGCGCGCACGTAGCATGTACACGTACGTACAGCGGCCAGGGTGCAAGAAAGAAAATAGGGCCACGTATGTGTACATACGGGCGGGGTCTCGAACGCCTACTCGCGCATACGTACGTCCAGGGCTCGTGTACATGGCTGGGTCAGAACGGAGAAACAACTTCATCATCGTGTTCATGGGGAGGCAACGGAATGCGTCGCGTTCATGGGGAGGCAACGGAATGCGTCGTGTTCATGGGGAGGCAACGGAATGCGTCGTGTTCATGGGGAGGCAACGGAATACGTCGTGTTCATGGGGAGGCAACAGAACGCGTGGGAGCCAACCGGCTGGTTCAGAACGGAATGCGTGGTCATGTTCATCGGGAGGGCTTGGACGGAACAGGCGATCGAAACGAGGCCTGGCGTACCGCACAACGGAGGAAACGGACCTCCTACATTTGGAATGGGGTCCTGTTGATAGGGAGGGGTCTGGCGTACCGCAAAACGGAGGAAACGGACCTCCTACGGTTGAAACGGGGGTCCTGTTGATCGGGAGGGGTGTGGCGTACTACAAAATGGACGAAACAGACCTCCTACGGTTGAAACGGGGGTCCTGTTGATCGGGAGGGGTGTGGCGTACCGCAAAACGGACGAAACGGACTTGTGTTGGAGCGCTACGATCGAAACGGGGGTCCTGTTCACCAGGAGGGGTGTGGCGTACCGCAAAACGGGACTCCACGGGATACTGTTCATATCCACCGTCGACCACCTCCAGCCTCCACGGGCTACCGTCGACCTCCTCCATCCTCCACGGGTGTGGCGTACCGCAAGACGCAAGTCGTTGTCAATTTAGTCAACAAATAATTCTGACATGTTAGCCGTTGGATTTACATCCAACGACCAACATCCATCTTCAATCTCTCATCTTCTTCCTCCAGCGCCACCGGGACCACCTCCCGCCTCCTGCTGCTAGCAGCTCTGCTTAGCACGCTTCGCTATGAAGCGCTACTCCACCGTTGGCCAGGCCATCCCTCCACCCCTCCACACCTCCTGTTCTTCTCCACCGACTGCCGAACCACGCCGCACTAGAACCAGTTAACCCTCGTACACCTCTCCGTCCGCGACTCTACTCCTGCGTCTTCCAATCTCCGGCTCGTTGTTGTCCGGGGCCTCGCCGTCGTCCACCACCTTGGATGCACTCGGCGCGGCGTGGTCAACGTGGTCAACGAACGACACCATCTGAAGTAGACTGTGCGTGGAGAGGTTGACAGCTAGGTCCACGACCGTACACAAGCAAATGCCTCCTTATTATGCGCAAAGTAATGATTCCTCCACCTGACATCTGGGACCCACCGGAAGGGCCTTTGTATTTCGCAAAAATAACGTGCCCCCGCTGACATGTCGGACCCACCAGCTATCTTCGCACGCAAGGAAGTGCCTCCTTATTACGCACAAAAAAATGAATATTCCCCCTGCCGGCTGGAACCCAGCATAGTGGGAGGCTGACTTGTGGGCCTACCAAGTTGAGGGGGACGGAGGGCTTTGTCAACTTAGTCAATATGAACGATTCTAGCTCCTGTTACCGTACGATGTTCATCCAACGGCCGTAGTGCTTCTTCAACCTCCGGTCTTCTTGCTCCAGCCGCCCAAACCAGCGTCGGTCGTGCCACAGGTGTCGGTGTCAAAACTGGCGGATCTCGGGTAGGGGGTCCCAAACTATGCGTCTAAGGCGGATGGTAACAGGAGGCAGGGGACACGATATTTTACCCAGGTTCGGGCCCTCTTGATGGAGGTAAAACCCTACATCCTGCTTGATTGATATTGATGATATGGGTAGTACAAGAGTAGATCTACCACGAGATCAGAGAGGCTAAACCCTAGAAGCTAGCCTATGGTATGATTGTTGAAGTGTATGTTGTATATTCTATCGACTAGCCTGGCCCTGGTTTATATAATGCACTAGAGGCCTAGGTTAACAAGAGTCCTAGACGAATACGTCGGTGGGGAGAAGTCCTTGTCTTGATCGCCAAGTCTTTGTGGAATCTTCCTTGTATGCGGCAGCTGTCCGAACTGGCCCATGAGTATACGGCCATGGGGGGCCTCGGCCCAATCTAATAGATCGGGAGACGACGTGGTGAGTACCCCCTAGCCCAGGACACCGTCAGTAGCCCCCTGAACCGGTCTTCAAGTTAGGGACGCTCCTCGATTCTTCCGAACTGTTCTTCATCTTCGGTCATCGGTCTTGAAAACTGGTTCAACAAATCTTCTCATCTTCGATCTTGAGGATCGCCGAAATGCATTCGACGAGTTTATATGCCGGGTATCCGAGGAGCCCCTTTAAGTTTCCGGCCTTTATCAATGCCTTATTATTTTTATGCCACACCTCGGGTTTGAAGTTGTTCCCGGGAGGCAGTGTCCTCTTGCGTCCGAGCTCTAACGTCGGGCTGTATTCGAGGTATCTTTTGCAACCGAGCACCAACGCCGGACCGCTTCCCAGCTCTAACGCCGGAATGTATCCGAGCCCCAACGCCGGACTATGTATCCGAGCTCTAACGCCGGTCTGTATATCCGAGGTGTCGTAAATCACCTTGGTTGAAAGAAGTTTGAAGGAGTTTAGCCGAGCTTAATGCCGGAAATGCCCTCTACGGAGCTAGCCACTAGCGCCCGAGCTTTATGCCGGACTGCTTCCGAGGTGGTGCACCACCCCGAATGTGGGCCGATTTTTGTGAATATTTTTTGTTGGTGCAATTTATTCTCTGCCGAGATATATAGCCAGTAGCCCTCAAGGTGTGTATTGGTCTAAAACCCGAGATGCACCTGAAGGATGACGTAAGACCGCTGATCCTAGTAGCCGCTAAGACTCAGGTTGATTTGCAAAATCGGCCTGAGGATCAATCCAAGCTTGGCAGAATACTTTGGGACACTAAAAGCGGCGTGCTTAGTCCTCGAGACTCAGGTTGGGTGCGGCCGACCAACCTGAGGATCAAAATCTCCTCGGAAACTATATTGCACATAAAATTTTCTGCATTGGACAAGCAATGCAGTACCCCCAAGACACTGGTCGGGTGGCAACACCAGATCAGGGGATCGATGTGCCCCTTTAATATTTTTAAATAATAAGCCCGAAGCCCAGTAGCCCCCGAGCCTTAATGCGGGCACGGGTGGCCGAATTAAGGATCAATATCCATAGTAAAATCACAAACTATGTGTAATGACTTTATGTATCCAAGTACTTTACGTCATTAATGCTCCGATCCGCATTGTACAAAACTTTGTTGACCGACCATCGGCTTCCACCTCCTCGGCCAGTAGCCGAGGAGTGTTTCTCCTACTTTATAAAGCCTTTATGAGGGCAAAGATTTACAACAAACAAGGCAATCTGGCCATACGGTTTTATAACAAAGGTACGCAGAGAGATATGTTATAGTACTGTTTAACAGAAGAAATGTCTTCCAAAGAAAATAGTCCCGCTATCGGTTCCTTTCTTTTGGTTGTCATGCTAAGCATGATCATTAAACCTTAGCTCTAATGTAAGAGAAAAATATCGAGGATTTAGTTTGAGAGGCCAGTTAATAGCCCCCGGTAGTGTTCGGCGACAGTCGGGGTCAAGCCGTAAACACTTCGGCCAATGTTATGAACGACCCGTCTTTTAACATAGTCATCGGATCGCTGACCAGTTTACGCTTATTGTGACAGTCAGTTTTCGGCTTTCTCCACTTAGGTGCTTAACCATGTGAGCTGGAAGCACAATCGCGGTGGTTCTCCGTTTGCACGCCTAGCCGAACAAAACGGAACGTAGGAAGCAAGTGCAGGAGCCGGGCAACCCAACTATTGACCGAAGACACAATTCAAAACCGATGCATATATAGCAATATCTGAGAATGTTTTTGCCGAATCCCTAAAGGTGTCCGGCGTTGCACTGCGATACTAATGCTGGAAAAGCACAAATAGTTTAGAAGTGCCAAAAAGCTTGGAAAACCAAGAAACGTCAGTAAAAACATGACGTCCGAACAAGATCAAGTGTTCGGTGCCAATCCGAAAATTGGTCTTAGAAAAAAGAAGTGCTTCTGTCGTGCTTTAACATGATACATCCTATCTCAAGACTTCGAGCGGGTCAGCCTACGGCTTCAACCTCCTATCCCGAGGGCGGAGTACTTCTCATTAGGCCAGTTTAGCAAACTAAACTCTAGCGGCTTTGAGAGAGAAATTAGGCTCCCCGGCTAGTGACTGCACACTCGTGTCGAAAAAAGGAGTAACAAATAATAATAATAAAACTTTGCAACGACTAAGAAGAAGAACACTTATTATTAAACGGCTCAAATAAACTTAAGAGCCCCCAAGTGACTCGAGTAAAAGAATGATTCCATGTACCGAAGTACTTATATCATATCTATGTTCAACCGAACTTTAAACGCATCTTAACCGACCATCGGCTTCTCCCTCTTCAGTCAAGGACCAAAAAGTGTTATGTACTCCATCTGTCGAGAATATCGACGGTGTTTCCAATAACCAGGGAAGCAGGCCATAAGGCTGTAACAGACAAAGTGCGCTCAGGGAACTTATGCTATATTACTGCAAAGTGTAAGAAGCATCTTCGAAGAAAATAGTACCCCCACCGATACCTTTCTTCGGTGCTCATTGTTATTATGAGACTTGTGCAATAGATTTTTTGTACTCATGAGTTCTGTTGTGTGCCGACCATCATTGAAAACAATAAGAGCGCTAGCTTTCGGCTTCACCCAGTATGAGGTCCGGCTCGGGTGACCCGATCGTGACAATCGCAGAGGTGCTCCCTTTACTCCCTATCCGAACAATCGGGAACGTAGGGGTAAACACAGGAGCGAGGCAACCCAGCTTGCAAATCGCTTAAGTCAATATGGTGCATATTGTGGCGTAATACACGAACAAGGAACGAAGCCGTACAAGTATAATCATATGCAAGAGGAAAAGCTTCATAAAGGAAGACCCCAAGTAAACGGGGTATTTGAATTTATGCGTCACAAACAAAGTTTGGACAAGGCAATTTTTTACAAGCAACTTTTTTCCAAAAAAGTATAATTCTTGGTCGAACCGAACACAAGTTAGAAATTAAAGCTTTGAGCATGAAAGCGACTTAGCTGGTTAATGTGTTCGGTATTGATGACGCGGTCTGAGCTTGATGCGGGGCAAGGTTCCATCCCCCAAGCTGGTCCCGAGGTGGCGGAGCGGAGAGCTCGACACGCCGAAGTGGTGACATAGCACAGTCAATGCAGACCGGCAGAGTGACGCCAAAGTCCCCGGATCATTTTCCTGTGCACAAAAAATAGTGCAAACCGGAGATAATAGTAATAATGATAATTAAAAAAATGTTGCATAATAAATAATTTATGCAAAGTGAGGAATAGAATAAATATGGCCTGGCGCCGAAGTCAATGTCGATGCAGGGCGTCGGCGTGATGTAGTAAAGGCGTGGCAAAGCCTGAATTCATAGGTCGGTCCGAGCTCCAGATGCGGCGTTCGCCGGACTATGTACGGAAACTGATCGAACCACCACGCGACCGTCGTTAATGCCGTCACCATTTGATAGACCTGTGTACATATCATGGACAAACCAGAGTAATAATTCCTTGGAAAAAATGAACCCAAACAAGCAAAAAATACTGCGATTAATAGCACCTGGTTTATTTGTTGTAGCAATCCGAAGGAAGGCGATTCCCAAAATTGGGACTCGCTCCGCACACCCATTGCCTGATGGGCAATAAAATGACGGCATGGCAATGCTGGTAAAGGTTGACTCGCCGAGGCAAAGCCCTCGGCCCAGCTAACGTGACGGAGCTGGTCGGCTAGTGACGCCGAAGTGTCCGGAGTATGTTGATGAAGAGATGGCGAAGCCCCCGGTCCAGCCGAGATGTTGAAGCCTCGACATCAGCCGATAAGTCGAAGTAGGTCGGCGTGATGGACACCAGCTTGAAGAAGCAATAGTGCGGCCCTGTCGATGCAGGTCGTGACGTGGTCGATGCCGGCTTGATGAAGCGACCGTGCGGAGATGCCGGTATGCCCGCTCCGTGTAATCCGTGGGGCGGCGATGTTGATGATGATTTATCTTTCGCGATGCCGGACTCTTGTTCGGCTTGCCGAGATGATGATCCAAAGAAGTTGAGCTCGGCTAAAGTAACGACGTGTGTAGCGCAGGTCGGCAGCCGTGGAGTAATATTGCCGGACTGGTTTGACACCAGCATGATGTTGAAGATCATGTTCAAAAGATCTTAAAGTTAGTGGGATGTGTTCGCGAACAAAACACAATACCCCATACAAAACTTCCTTCAAAAGGGATGTCCGAAATCCCGTTCATAAAAAAGATGAACTCGGGTCGGATTCTTATTCGCGCAGAAAACAGATCCGAAAAGTGATGCACTAATCGGAAGGTTCCCGGAGTTTGGACGGCTGGATTGAGCTGAAATTTTGAGAGGTGGTAGATATAGGAATTCCGCAGCCGATCAAGGGTTGGATCTTCCAAAGGACGTCTGAGCTAGAAGCTGGACACCACGCCCTATACTCATCCAAATTCCCGTCCAGATTTGACAAGGCTCCGGTATATCGTGGATTGCCAGAGATTCCTCCATCAGAACTCGACGAAATTTTCCAGGGTTGTTATAGACTCAATTCCACACAATTCCACCAAAGCGATCGTCAAAGCAATACTTGAGGAGGTGGTGGTGGCAGATACAAGTTCGCTGTCCAAAAACAAACAGCACGGTCGCTTGAGGGCAATGTTGACGTTGAGCCCCCGAGCTCCATAGATGATTCCTCCGTGATCTTGCTAGAGATCGGAGTTGATGTTTGATGAAGGCCCCCTTCCGAACATGGTGATCCAAACACGGGGCATAATTCTTGGTCGAACCAAGGTGACCAGTCGAACTGGTGACGAAGACGCCGAAGTCACAGTTGATCTGCAGGTGAGCCATCGATCCTTTTGTCGATCACAAAGCGGAACTCTCAATGAAAGCACCAATGTCGGTGTTAAAACCGGCAGATCTCGGGTAGGGGGTCCCGAACTGTGCGTCTAAGGCGGATGGTAACAGGAGGCAGGGGACACGATATTTTACCCAGGTTCGGGCCCTCTTGATGGAGGTAAAACCCTACGTCCTGCTTGATTGATATTGATGATATGGGTAGTACAAGAGTAGATCTACCATGAGATCAGAGAGGCTAAACCCTAGAAGCTAGCCTATGGTATGACTGTTGAAGTGTATGTTGTATATTCTATCGACTAGCCTGGCCCTGGTTTATATAATGCACCAGAGGCCTAGGTTAACAAGAGTCCTAGCCGAATACGCCGGTGGGGAGAAGTCCTTGTCTTGATCGCCAAGTCTTTGTGAAATCTTCCTTGTATGCGGCAGCTGTCCGAACTGGCCCATGAGTATACGACCATGGGGGGCCTCGGCCCAATCTAATAGATCGGGAGACGACGTGGTGAGTACCCCCTAGCCCAGGACACCGTCAGCGTGCTCCTGCCTCCCGTGGCTGGCTGTGATGCCATAGAGGCCTCACCGCCCCCTACTACTCCTACCGCTGGCCAGGCCATCCCTCTACTCACCCACACCCCCTGTTATTCTGCGGCGACAGCAGCCTCACACCGCAGCCAAACCAGTGAACCATTGTACTCCTCTTCGTGTGGGCATCCACTGCTGCGTCTTCCCCGACTCCGAGTCGTCCCCTTCCTAGTCCTCGCCGTCGTCCACCGCCGTGGTGCTCTCGGTGCGGCGTGGTCAACATGGTTAAGGAACAACTTCCATCAGACGTACACTATACGTGGAGAGGCTGACAGCTGGGTCCATGGCCGTAGCAAGGAAGTGCCTCCTGATTACACGCAAAATAATGATTCCTCCACCTGACAGCGGGGACCCACCGGACGGGCCATCATATTTCGCAAAAAAAAGTTTCCCCATGACTGTTGGGACCCACTAGCTACATCTTCGCATGCAAGGAAGTGCGTCCGGGCAAAAAAAAACGATTTGCCCCCCTGACTGCTGGGACCCACCAGCTAAATCTTCACACGCAAGGAAGTGCGTCTGGGAAAAAAAACGATTCACCCCCTGACTGCTGGGACCGACCAGCTACATCTTCGCACGCAAGGAAGTGCCTGACAGTCGGGACCCACCTGGTCGAAGCATACGTAGCGTTGTCATTCTGGTCGCAAAACATGTACGTACATATATACTGGTGGATGTAGAGGCGCGCACGTGTCATAGTAGAGGCGCGTACGTGTCGTAGTAGAGGCGCGCACATAGCATGTACACGTACGTACAGCGGCTAGGGTGCAAGAAAGAAATTACGGCCACGTATGTGTACATACGGGCGGGGTCTCGAAGGCAACTCACGCATACATACGGCCAGGGCTCGTGTACATGGCTGGGTCGGAACGGAGAAACAGCTCGTCGTCATGTTCATGGGGAGGCAACGGAATGCGTCGTGTTCATGGGGAGGCAACGGAATGCATCGTGTTCATCAGGAGGCAACGAAATGCATTGTGTTCATCGGGAAGCAACGGAATGCGTGTGAGCCAACCGGCTGGGTCGGAATGGAATGTGTGGTCGTGTTCATTAGGAGGGCTTGGACGGAACATGCGATGGAAACGAGGCCTGAACGGGGTCCTGTTGATCGGGAGGGGTCTGGTGTACCATAAAACGGAGGAAACGGACCTCCTACGGTCGAAATGGGGGTCCTGTTGATCGGGAGTGGTGTGGCGTACCGCAAAACGGACGAAACGGGGTTCCAGTTCATCGGGAGGGGTGTGGCGTACTGCAAAACAGACGAAACGGACTTGTGTTGGAGCGCTACGGTCGAAACGGGGGTCCTGTTCATAGGGAGGGGTGTGGCGTACCGCAAAACGGGACTCCACGGATACTTTTCATCTCCACCGTCGACCTCCCCCAGCCTCCACGGGCTACCGTCGACCTCCTCCAGCCTCCATGGGCTCCTGTTCATCCAGCCTCCACCGCGCGCTACTCCACCGGCTACTGTTCAACCACCCCCTCCACGGGCACCCCTCCACCCTCTACTGTTCATCCCGCCTTCCACACCACGGGGTCCTGTTCAACCACCCCTCCACGGGCACCCCTCCACCGTCTACTGTTCATCCAGCCCTCCACCACACCACGGGGTCCTGTTCATCCAAAGGCAACACCATCGCTCACTGTTCATCCACCCCCCGCAACGCTCACTGTTCATCCCAGAGGCAGCATCGATCGGCTTCAGTTAGCAGTAGTAGCGAAGGAATTGCTTGATCGGGTTCAGTTAACAGCCATCGATCGATCGCTCGGGTTCAGTAACGTGTAGCCTACAGTGCAATCGCTCGGGTTCAGTTAGAGCCCATCACCTCACTCGGGTTCAGTTAGAGCCAACGCCTCGCACACACGCGCGTACGTGTACGAGAGAAACGTGCATCGCTCGGCCCCCGACCTCCCACCGTAACCGGGAACTCCCCGAAATTTTCCTCCCCCTCGCTTCTACCATGGTTTTTTCTATCATGGACGGCCCAAAGAATGTCATGCAGCTGCGTCTCCGGCCCGCCCAGGACGAAAAGCCCATTTTATGTCATGGAAGTAGGAGCCCACCACATCTATGATGATACCAGATTTTGTCACAATTATTGTCATAGAAGTGTCATATGTATGACAGAAAAAAATTCGTTCGGCCCAAAATGTCACGGATGTGTCTTTTTTTGTAGTGATGATCACCATCGTCACTGGCTTGACACCTTGATCTCCATCGTAGCATCGTTGTCGTCTCGCCAACTATTGCTTCCACGACTATCGCTACCGCTTAGTGATAAAGTAAAACAATTACATGGCGATTGCATTTCATACAATAAAGCGACAACCGTATAGCTCCTGCCAGTTGCCGATAACTGTGTTACAAAACATGATGATCTCATACAACAATTTATATAATCACGTCTTGACCATATCACATCACAACATGCCCTGCAAAAACAAGTTAGACGTCCCCTACTTTGTTGTTGCAAGTTTTACATGGCTGCTACGGGCTTAGCAAGAACCGTCCTTACCTACACATCAAAAACCACAACGCGGTATTGATAACCCACAAGTATAGGGGATCATAATAGTTTTCGTGGGTAGAGTATTCAACCCAAATTTATTGATTCGACACAAGGGGAGACAAAGAATATTCTCAAGTATTAACAGTTGAGTTGTCAATTCAACCACACCTAAAAGACTTAATATCTGCAACAAAGTATTTAGTAGCAAAGTAATATGGTAGTAGCGGTAACGGTGGCAAAAGTAATGGTATTGGTTTTGTAGTGATTGTAACAGTAGCAACAGAAAAGTAAATAAGCGAAGATCAATATATGAAAAGCTCGTAGGAATTGGATCAGTGATGGATAATTATGTCGGATGCGATTCCTCATGCAGCAGTTATAACATAGCGTGACACAGAACTAGCTCCAGTTCATCAATGTAATGTAGGCATGTATTCTGAATATAGTCATACGTGCTTATGGAAAAGAACTTGCATGACATCTTTTGTCCTACCCTCCCGTGGCAGCGGGGTCCTATTGGGAACTAATGGATATTAAGGCCTCCTTTTAATAGAGTACCAGACCAAAGCATTAACACTTAGTAAATGCATGAACTCCTCAAACTACGGTCATCACCCGTAAGTATCCCGATTATTGTCACTTCGGGTTAACGGATCATAACACGTAATAGGTGACTACAGACTTGCAAGATAGGATCAAGAACTCACATATATTCATGAAAACATAATAGGTTCAGATCTGAAATCATGGCACTCGGGCCCTAGTGACAAGCATTAAGCATAGCAAAGTCATAGCAACATCAATCTCAGAATATAGTGGATACTAGGGATCAAACCCTAACAAAACTAACTCGATTATATGGTAAATCTCATCCAACCCATCACCGTCCAGCAAGCCTACGATGGAATTACTCACGCACGGCGGTGAGCATCGTGAAATTGGTGATGGAGGAAGGTTGATGATGACGATGGTGACGGATTCCCCTCTCTGGAGCCCCGAACATACTCCAGATCAGCCCTCCCGAGGGAGATTAGGGCTTGGTGGCAGCTCCATATCGTAAAGCACGATGAATCCTTCTCTCTGATTTGTTTCTCCCCGAACGTGAATATACAGAGTTGGAGTTGAGGTTGGTGGAGCACTAGGGGGCCCATGAGGCAGGGGGCGCGCCCCCCACCCTCGTGGACAGGGTGTGGCCTCCAAAAATATTCTCCGTTGATTTTCAGGTCATTCCAAGAACTTTTATTTCTGCACAAAAATAACACCATGGCAATTCTGCTGAAAACAATGTCAGTCCAGGTTAGTTTTGTCAGGGATATACCCCGTGGTGTAACCCGGCCGGACTTGGTGATTCACCGGTGACCCGCACTGACCAGATGGTTTACAAGCAACCTGACTGAACATTATGACTCGCTGGTAACCCGGCGGGCGGGACAGACGGATGACAAGGCCTAAGGCCCAGAAGGCCGGTTTATGTTAATGGTGGGCCGGTTTAAGAGAAAAGGTGTGAGGAATGTTTCCCTTAAAATTAGTCAAGACCCGTACTTGTATCCGGTTTGTATTAGAAGAGAGACCAGTCCTAATCATAATAGGACTCCACATGTAACCCGCCTCTTGAACATATATAAGGAGGGGCAGGGCTCCCCAAAGAGGGACAGGAAAGAAGAAAATAATAGCTAAGGGTTAGAGACAACTAGGAGAGCCGGTTTACGGCGACTCCCTCATGATCATAATGAGACCTAGCCACAAACAGCATGTAGGGCTATTCCGGATGATGTTTCTCGGGGCCCGAAGCTGTATAAACCCTTGTCTTGTGTGTTGATCCGCCTTGCGTCTCTCGATTCCGACCAACCCCTTCAAGCTGTCGCATAGATGCGTTGGCCTCACGACTAAGTCCTCACACTAGGACATCTGCCGTGACAATTCCACGACAATTGGCGCCCACCGTAGGGCCTGCGCACGGTGGTGTTGAGTTCTTGGAGGGATCTCTCCTAGGGATTGAGGAGCTCACAATTTTTTTTGGAGGAAGAAAAGCTGGTTTGAAAGGATTTGCATCAGCGTCAAGTTCGTCATTCCAGATTTGAAGATTTCTGAGATTTAAGATTCAAGACAACCTATGGTTACCCGCGTGGTCGCACACGACAAGGCGATCCATCCGGTCGATTTACACTATGCTATTCTACAAAATCGCCAAGACCGGTCGTAGCAAAAATACGCTGCGGCCGCGGGTGGCCAGTCAAGGAAACAAAGCCATGTTTTACCCAGGACCTGAATTACTGCTACTACTAGTACATGTCAGATCAGATCGGTGCAAAGTTCAAGCCGCCGAAACCGACATGATTTGATGGCTCTATTGTCCGGTTCACATGTGCGTCACGGCACGTGTCTGGTGACCCGTCGATCCGAGGACGGATCGATTTCTGTTGCAGCCGAGACCGACTGGAGTTTCCTACGCGCATGCCTCCAATGTTGTTGTCTGATCCGGCAATTTCCGCTGCTGGACTCGAGGTGCGGCAGAAAACTCGTTAATCCGTCAAGCCGCCGAGAGACCGAGACAATCAATTTCCCCTGCCGTGGATTGTTTTGCTGGTTTCAAGTCCCGAGGCACTAGGCTACATCGCTGCTGGCTGCTGCTACTACATGATCAATTAGTACTACTTCTAGTACGTGGTGATTTCCACAAAAAACCTCATGTTGATTTCCCAAGTCGCTGTCACTCATCACGTCGAACTACAAGTTTAGATTTGTTTTTCTTCAACTGCTACGTTCACCCGAAGCAATCAGGTGATACCCGTCCAATCTGTTTTAATAACATAGATAAATTTTTGTGTGAATGGTTACTCTGGTATGTAGTATTGTTTCGCAGGGTAATTGTTCATTACAAATGAGGCATTATACCGTGGATACGGACCACACCGGCTTACAACATCGTGGCCATCTCTTGTGACCGCACGGGCTTAAAGCACTGTGGCCGTCTTTTATGTCTGTGCCGGTTTACAACACGGAGGACGACTTGCCCGTCCGCACTGGCTTAAAATGTCACGGTCGACTCATCTCTCCGAGCCGCTTCTGATGCTGCGGTCGGTTTACTGTCCGCTCTGCGGTCTGGCTTATTCAAAGTGCCGGGATGACTAATGGACTTTACGCATAGATCATATGTCGTTCACAAACATCAGGTGATATCTATCCAAATTTATCTTATTAACACTTATTATTTTTGTCAAAGAACAATTACTCCGCCCTGTAATATTTTTACGCAGGACAACTTTTTATGCCATTATATTGTGGATACGGAGGGCATGCACTAGCATTCGTCCATGCCACGCTGCTCGACAAACATGCGTGCAAGCCGCCGTTCCCGCGGTCCAGTCCGCGTCAACTCGTCTGGACCGTGCGAATTGCCCGATAAAGCGCACACAGGCCGCCGTCCCCCGCGGTCCGGTCTGCATCAACATACGACCGACTCGCTCGTCCGTGCGGGCTTACAATGCCAGTGCCCACTCTCCCCGTCCACAATGGTTTACAACGCCGTGGCCGATGCACATGTCTACTCCCATGGCCGACTCGCCCATCATGGATTTCAGCTTTACCGCAGTAATCATCAACTCTGCGACGGATAAATTCCGGCTCAACATATCAGGTGAAATAAATCCAGTATATTTTTATATTATATATTCCTTTCCTTAAGAAGAGCAATTACACTGGCTTGCGATATTATTTATGCAGGAGCAATTGTTCACTGCAAAAGATATGGTCGTGTCTTGGATATATAGCTCGCGCCACTATTATTATGCGCAAGTGCCGCCTCTAATATTGTGGACGTCTTTACCGTCCGTATATTGTAGCCTGGTTTACATCGACACGCCAGGGTCGCACCTGTCTGCATGTGTGGTTTATAAGTATGAGCAAGTCACGGCTTGGGTAGCTAGCCCAGTTTTTTCTTTCAAATTGGAGGCAAATTATCGTCAACCCCCGTTTGCACTGGATGGCTCAATGGGAAGGCGCACAAGTCGCCGCCACTACAGTTTGGTTAACTTCAAATCGCCAGTTGGAAGGAACCATTGGCCGAGTTGCTGACACGGCTCATACAGGATTATTTATAACTCGCCACAGTCACCTCAACCTTCTATGGATTCACATCATGCTATCAACACCAATGATATACAATTTATGCCGATTTATACCATGGTCAAATATGGAGAATCTCAAGCCAACTCCTTGAGCCACCTTGAGACTCGGGGGCTACAATGATATGACTCAGCAAATGCTGCCGGTTTTCAGTGAAGTCAAGAACCCCAGGACGTTGGAGGGAAAGATAACCCGGTCCCGGAAGCTACTACCATATTGATGAAGATTTAAAGGCCATCTAAAAAATTCCGGTTCAAAATGAAGAATGCCAATTTAAAATCCGGTTCAAGGGAAATCTGTTCTCCCACAGAGCTCTGGAGCTTTCAAATCCGGTTTTAGAATTTCTGGAACAAAAAAGAATTAACTTCTCGCAAGTTCGAGTTTAAAGGCCGTCAGAAATTTTGGCTGAAAATGAAGATTCCGGTTCAAAATTCGGCTCAAGGGAAAGATGTCTCCCATAAAGCTTTGAAGCTCTTAATATCCGGTTTAACATCCGGTTCAAGAAGAAATATCTCTCGCAAAGATCGAGTTCTCAAAAAAGTTAAAGGTTGCTGAAGAGGACCTGTTGCCATGATGCGCGGTTCAAACATGGGTTATCCCGCCGTATTGGCTTATCATATTGACCACATGGGGGCTTCTGTTTATAAAAGAGGAGTTCTGGTTACATACTGATCCGTCTGTCAAGCCAATATTATCATAAGAGCACAGCTCTGGTTACTTCGGTAATCCGGCTATCAAGCCAATATTATCACAAGAGGCTAAAGAGAGTTTTTTGCACAGCACAGCTCAAACATGGGTATCCCTTGAGCACAGCTCACAATATCACTTGGGGGCTATGTTTGAACCATAGTCACACCTCTTGATAGGCTTAAGGCCACCAGGGAAATCACTTGGGGGATCTGGTCATATCTGAATCACAGCTTATACCCTCTTGATCAGCATAAGGGCACCAGGGAAATCACTTGGGGGCTTGGTCGTATCCGAACCATAGCTACACCTCTTGATAGGCATAAGGCCACCAGGGAAATCACTTGGGGGCTATGGGTTCAAACCATAGTTACACCTCTTGATAGGCATAAGGGCATTAGGGAAATCACTTGGGGGCTTGGTCGTATTCGAACCATACTTACACCTTTGATCGGCGCAATGCCACAATTATGAGTACATGGGGGCTCTGGTCGTATCCGAACCATAACTTAAACCCTCTTGATCATACATATACATCATCATATATTGCATCATCATTACATCATCATAGCATGTATCATATGTGCATGGATATACCGGCGTTCATTAACCCGGCTTGACTTTCAAAGACAAGTTGTTTGTACATGATCACTTATAATCCGGCGCTTATTAACCCCGTCTGGTTTTAACTAACAAGTCGCCAGTGTTATAAGGAAAATCCGGTGTTTATTATATCCCGGTATGGTTTATTATCATAATCCGGCAAATTAAGGAAGGAGTTCTCAATACTCAAGATTGGGGTTACCACCCTCACTACAAGAATTGGTTAAACCAATGAGGTGATTCAATGTCACAGGTATCATCTATGTCATATTTGATTATCTTCAATTACAGCTTTGGTTATAAAACCCTAGCTATTTATATGGGCATTATGACCCGCCCTGCAGTAAACCGCCAAGGATTCTTGTGATCTACTTGTGTGCAACATAACAATGCATTTGGGTGGCTACCCACCCTGGCTTTCAATGTTAAGTTGCCGGGGCATATGTTATTTACACTTTGAGAAGGATTGGCAGAATTATGACATATAAATTCAAACTCATCATCAAAATTGATGCTTCCAAAGGGTTACCCATTTTGGATTTTCTCAAAGGCTATCAGCCGCCGGGTTATAAAAATTCCGGCTTACAATGAATGCACATTAAGTCGCCATCGGCCAAGAGCCGCCGAGTATTTAAACTCCGGATTTACTTATCAACTGGTAAGATATTCATATCTTTCATTGCCAAAATTGTCTGGATTTTCATGATGATATTGAATGATTGAGGTTTTTAAACCGGATTATATTATTCAAATCTTCAAATAGCCAAACATGGCTGGATTTTTTTATGGTTATCAATAACTAGTATTATTGAGGTTTTCAGAGTCGCTTTAAGCGCAATGGCTATTATCTTATAAATAGATATAATTTATTCTACAATTGAAGGAATAGTCCCGAGTCGCTACAGGCTTACGACCCAGCACTTGGGGGCTACATTATTCAAGTTGAGATTATATTAAATATACAAGTCTCATGTCACTGCAAGCATGCACCATGACACTTGGGGGCTACCAATTGCTCCTTCTGGGCTATCAATTGCTCACCTTATTGAAGACCTGACTCATCACATTGTAATGAGCCGGCCCTTGGGGGCTACCAATTGCTCCTATCAATGATTCAAGGTACACAAGTCTTAATTCGTTATATTCAAGGGTCCACTGCTCAGTTGGTAAAACACAAAGCTCTTAACCTTGTGGACGTGGGTTCAAGCCCCATGGTGGAGTTACATCATATGATATTATTTTCAATGAAGCATGATTATATTTATAAAGTCCCTACTCATTATTGCATAATGACCTAGCCCTTGGGGGCTACACTAGGTGAAGTTTTTATGAACATAAGACAATTACAAATCCCAGGTTGCTGCAAGCATGACAACCTGGCACTTGGGGGCTACATATATGGAGTATTCAGTTTATATGATTGAGATGAACAAACCGGATTTCTTCAAGGTTGCAACACTTATTGGAGCAAGTCTTAAGTTATCACAATGTTCTCCTCTTAAGACTTGGGGGGCTACAGGTATTATGCATATAAAGGAGGAGCGTCCTCAAATTATCAGTTTTGAGGAAATCAGGAAGATCAATTGCATGACCCGGTATCAACAACAATTATGACCCGGTGCCATCAATATTTATGAACCGGCAATTTTGGCAATGATAAACCGGCAAGTTCTACATTTTCAAACCGGTCGATATCAGTTGAATATTTGAAGACCAATATTTTTGTCAACTCAGAGCATTGAAGGCCGACTCAAATGGATTCTTTATTTACAATATTTAGTCTACAAGCAAATTGATTATGAAGCTGGTCTATTGACCCAGATTTTCTAGAAGGAGGAAATGACAAGGACTTAAGGATGATTAGGTGTCGGTTTACAAGAATTCTTAACCTGGAGCACAACCTGTCAAATTTGTTCTTGTGATTATTTTGCAGCATAAGTTTACCATGGATAAATCCAAGCTAAACTTGGGGGCTAATGTCGGGGATATACAAGGTTGTCAGAATCACGATTTTGAATCGGATCGGAGCTCTGATGGTAGAATCGTAAATCATAGAATCTTCACTACCAGGATCGTAGAAACGTAGATTTTATGAACGAAAATCACAGAATCAGATGGGTAAGTTTGGATCGTAAAGTCGTAGAATCGTATAACAGAATCGCGATTCTAACAACCTTGGGGATATACCCAGTGGTGTAACCCGGCCGGACTTGGTGATTCACCAGCGACCCGCACTGACCAGGCGGTTTACAAGCAACCTGACTGAACATTATGACTCACTGGTAACCCGGTGGGCAGGACAGACGGATGACAAGGCCCAAGGCCCAGAAGGCCGGTTTATGTTAATGGTGGGCCGGTTTAAGAGAAAAGGTGTGAGGAATGTTTCCCTTTAAAGGAGTCGAGACCCGTACTTGTATCTGGTTTGTATTAGAAGAGAGACCAGTCCAAATCCTAATAGGACTCCACATGTAACCCGCCCCTTCAACATATATAAGGAGGGGCCGGGCTTCCCAAAGAGGGACAGGAAAGAAGAAAATAATAGCTAAGGGTTAGAGACAACTAGGAGAGCCGGTTTACAGCGACTCCCTCATGAGCATAATGAGACCTAGCCACAAACAACATGTAGGGCTATTCCGGATGATGTTTCTCGGGGCCCGAAGCTGTATAAACCCTTGTCTTGTGTGTTGATCCGCCTTGCGTCTCTCGATTCTAACCAACCCCTTCAAGCTACCGCATAGATGCGTTGGCCTCACGACTAAGTCCTCACACTAGGACATCTGTCATGACAATTCCATGAGGCAGGGGGCGCGCCCCCACCCTCGTGGACAGGGTGTGGGCCCCCTGGCCGTGATTCTTTTGCCAGTATTTTTTATATATTCCAAAAATATTCTCCGTGGATTTTCAGGTCATTCCGAGAACTTTTATTTCTGCACAAAATAACACCATGACAATTCTGCTGAAAACAACGTCAGTCCGGGTTAGTTCCATTCAAATCATGCAAGTTAGAGTCCAAAACAAGGGCAAAAGTGTTTGGAAAAGTAGATATGTTGCAGAAGTATCAACTCCCGCAAGCTTAAACATTTGCTTCTCCTCAAGCAATTTAGTTGATAAACTGAAAGTGATAAAGAATTTTTTTTACAAACTCTGTTTTCTCTTGTTGTTGTAAATATGTAAAGCCAGCATTCAAGTTTTCAGCAAAGATTATGAACTAACCATATTCACAATAACATTTAGGTCTCATGTTTACTCATATCAATGGCATAATCAACTAGCGAGCAATAATAGTAAATCTCAGACGACAACACTTTCTCAAAACAATCATAATATGATATAACAAGATGGTATCTCGCTAGCCCTTTCTGAGACCGCAAAACATAAATGCAGAGCACCCCTGAAGATCAAGGGCTGACTGGAAATTGTAATTCATGGTAAAAGAGATCCAGTCACAGTCATACTCAATGTAAAATAATAGTAATGCATGCAAATGACAGCGGTGCTCTCCAACTGGTGCTTTTTAATAAGAGGATGATGACTCAACATAAAAGTAAATACATAGGCCCTTCCTAGAGGGAAGCAGGGATTTGTAGAGGTGCCAGAGCTTGATTTTGAAATAGAGATGAATAATATTTTGAGCGGTATACTTTCATTGTCAACATAGCAACTGAGAGATCTCGATATCTTCCATGCTACACACATTATAGGCAGTTCCCAAGCAAAATGGTAAAGTTTATACTCCCCCACCACCAAAAAGCATCAATACATGGCTTGCCCGAAACAACGGGTGCATCCAACTAACAACAATCCTAGGGGAGTTTTGTTTGCAATTATTTTGATTTGGTTTGAGCATGGGACTGGGCATCCCGGTGACCAGCCATTTTTCTCGCGAGTGAGGAGCGGAGTCCACTCCTCTTGAGAATAACCCGCCTATCATGTAAGATACAGACAACCCTAGTTGATACATGAGCTATTCGAGCATACAAAACAGAATTTCATTTAAAGGTTTAGAGTTTGGCACATACAAATTTACTTGGAACGGCAGGTAGATACCGCATATAGGAAGGTATGGTGGACTCATATGGAATAACTTTTGGGGTTTATGGAAGTGGATGCACAAGCAGTATTCCCGCTTAGTACAAGTGAAGGCTAGAAAGAGACTGGGAAGCGACCAGCTAGAGAGCGACAATAGTCATGAACATGCATTAGAATTAATCAACACTGAAGGCAAGCATGAGTAGGATATAATTCACCATGAACATAAATATCGCAGAGGCTATGTTGATTTTGTTTCTACTACATGCGTGAACATGTGGCAAGTCAAGCCACTCGAATCGTTCAAAGGAGGATACCACTCTATCATACCACATCACAACCATTTTAATAGCATGTTGGCACACAAGGTAAACCATTATAAACTCCTAGCAAATTAAGCATGGTGTGAGCAACTATAATCTCTAATTATCATTGCAAACATGTTTGATTCATAATAGGATGAATCAGGAACGATGGACTAATCATATTTACAAAAACAAGAGAGGTCGAGTTCATACCAGCTTCTCTCATCTCAATCAGTTCATCATATATCGTCGTTAGTGCCTTTCACTTGCACAACCGAACGGTGTGGATAATAATAATAGTGAACGTGCATTGGACTAAGATGGAATCTGCAAGCATTTAATTCAAGGGAGAAGACAAGGTAATATGGGCTCTTTGTTAGATCAACAATAATGCATATGAGAGCCACTCAACATTTTCATCAAGGTCTTCTCCTCTCAACCCCCAAAGAAAAAGAAATAAAACTATTTACACGGGAAAGCTCCCAACAAGCAAAAGAAGAACGAGAAATCTTTTTGGGTTTTCTTTTTAATTATTACTACTACAGGCATGGAAAGTAAACTAGCAAAAAGCTACAACTATTTTTTTTGGTTTTTATTAAGGTTTTTCAAACACACAAGAATAAAGCTTAAAAAGAAATTAAACTAGCATGGATGATACAATGAAAAAGTATGAGCACCGACAACTGGCATGAATGCATGAACATGAATGTAATGTCAGTGAGAAATACGTACTCCCCCAAGCTTAGGCTTTTGCCCTAAGTTGGTCTATGCCCATGGGTCAAAGCTGTAGCTAGGGTCATACTTAGATGCAGCGGCAATTGCCTCATGAGATGCAGCTTGGAGGCGAGCTACCTCCTTCCTCCTCTCATACTCGTTCGCGTCCTCCCTGGTTATAATATATCTCCTTTTTGCGTGAAAGTCAAAGAAACCAGGAGCAGGGAGAGCAACATGGACAGTGCAATGTCTGTCAAAGATTAGTCGATATTGGAGGAACTGTTCGTTCCTGTCAACAAACTGATGACGAACCATAGCATTATAATCTAGATTAGTAGGGGGCAACTTCATATCATTTCCATGTATGGGTACCTCAAGAAAATTAGCTAAACGGGTTGCGTAAATTCCACCAACAAATCCCCATTAATACTGTTATTATGCAACCTACATGCAACAATGGCCCCCAAGTTATATTGTTTATCTCCTAATACGGCACTCTTGAGAACACTAAGATCCGGAACACACATGTGACGTTCCTCATCCTTACCGTTTATGAATCTACCTATAAAGAGAGAAAAATAATGTATGGCAGGAAAATGAATGCTCCCTATGGTAGCTTGCGTGATTTCTCTAGATCCCCCCACAATTATACTAGCAAGAAAGTCTTTATATTCAGATTTGCGAGGTTCACTAACATTACCCCACTGCGGGAGTTTACAAGCAGCATTAAAATCTTCTAAGTCCATGGTATAAGATTTGTCATAAAGATCAAGTAGGACAGAGTGAGAATTGCGTGATGATGTAAATTTAAACCTTCTCACAAAGGAATCAGTTAGGTAGTGGTACTGGGGGCACTTATCTGTCACGAAGCCCTCAAGTTCAGCGTTATGCACATATGCTTCAAATTCCTTCTTAATTCCTGCTTGGACAATGAAATTTTCTGACGGCCATTCACAAGGCCGCACTTGAGCTTCTCTTGGTAGTTCATAGTCCGGCTCACGTATTGCGAGCCTGGGTCCTTGCTTCTTTGAAGAACCACCTTGGTACATTTTCCTAAACATATTTCTTCCTCTGAAATTTCTCAAATTTTTAGTGACGCAAAAATAAAAGTGAACCAAACTCAACAAGATTGATAGCAACTACTCCTACAAGTGCATAGAGGCCATATCATGCATTAAAACTACATTTGACCATATAAATTTGACATGCAAGCTCAAGAACAGGGTCACCTAAGCAACAAAATTAGCAATAAATAAAGCACTAGAACAAAAACTAGGACCATTGGAGGAGTCACATACCGAAGAACAATCCCCCAAAGCAGTTTTGTGAATGGAGCTTTGAGCAAGGAGATCGAAAATGGCAGCAAGATGAGCTAGAACTCGGGTTTGAGCTAGTGGGTGATTTTTTATGGAGGAAGACGAAGTGTGTGGGTGCAATAATAAGTGGAGGGGGCCCACGTGGGGTCCACGAGGCAGGGGGCGCCCTTCACCCTCGTGGGCACATGGTGAGGCCCCCTGTTGTGTTCTCAGTGCCAATAATTCTTAAATATTCCAAAAAAAATCATATTAAATTTTCAGGGCATTTGGAGAACTTTTATTTTCGAGGTATTTTTTATTGCAAGGATAATTCAGAAAACAGACAGAAAATACTAACTTTATTTAAACTAAATAATAGAAAGTAAAAGGAGGGTACAGGGAGTTGTGCTTTCTAACTTCATCCATCTCATGCTCGTCAAAAGGAATCCACTAACAAGGTTGATCAAGTCTTGTTAACAAACTCATTCCGAATCGCATGAAACCGAAGAAATTTCGAATAACACTAGGTTAACTCAACGGGGATATGCATGTCCCCAACTATAAGTATATCATATTTCTTCTTGACAGTAGGAAGAGGAAATTCAAAACCTCCAATAGTAATCGTTGAATTTTTTTTCAATAGAATTGATAATGTGGACTTGAGGTTGTTTCCTTGGAAAGTGTACCGTATGCTCATTACCATTAACTTGAAAAGTGACATTGCCTTTGTTGAAATCAATAACAGCCCCTGGAGTATTTAGAAAGGGTCTACCAAGAATAATAGACATACTATTGTCCTCAAGAATATCAAGAATAACAATGTCTGTTAAAATAGTAACGTTTGCAACCACAGCGGACACATGCTCACAAATACCGACAGGTATAGCGGTTGATTTATCCGCCATTTGCAAAGATATTTCAGTAGGTGTCAACTTATTCAAATCAAGTCTACGATATAAAGAGAGAGGCATAACACTAACACCGGCTCCAAGATCACATAAAGCAGTTTTAACATAGTTTCTTTTAATGGAGCATGGTATAGTTGGTACTCTTGGATCTCCAAGTTTCTTTGGTATTACACCCTTAAAAGTGTAATTAGCAAGCATGGTGGAAATTTCAGCTTCCGGCATCTTTCTTTTATTAGTAATAATATCTTTAATATACTTAGCATAAGGATTCATTTTAAGCATATCGGTCAAACGCATAGGCAAAAAGATAGGTCTAATCATTTCAGTAAAGCGCTCATAATCCTCATCATCCTTTTTCTTGGATGGTTTAGGAGGAAAGGGCATGGGTTTCTGAACCCATGGTTCTCTTTCTTTACCGTGCTTCCTAGCAAAAAAGTCTCTCTTATCATAACATTGTGAAAGAACATGTGGTGCCCCCATGTTTGGTTTTGGTAATTGATGACAATCTCTATGGACTAATGGTTGCATTGAGTTATATTTGAAGGATTTGTCCATAGGCATTTCTTGAAGTCCATGTGTTGGTTTCAAGGAGTTTATGAGTTGACCAAGGTGATATTAAGGTCCAAAGTTGGGTCATGCATCATCCAAATGAAGAGAGTTGGAAAGGTTCAAGGTTGATCAAGACTAAGTCAAGAGTGAATCAAGTTGATCAACTCACAAAGCGTAGAAGATGTACTGAGAGAGATCAAGTGATCCCATGGTATGGTAAGCATTGTCAATTACGCTTTGTGTACTAACCCATGGTCTTCGTGAGAGTTCTTTGTGGGGTTAGGTTGCCGTGTGAAAGTTCAAGTGATGCATCACGAAGAGATCAAGTGCTTGAAGCTTGTCGTCCATTGTGGTGACGATGGACTTGTGAAGGTGTGCAGAAGAGTGGCTCACCCATAGTGGAGTATGGGGGAGCAAGCTACTAGTCTTCACCAAGCCAACGTAATCAACAAAGGTGGTCCAACTTGAGGGAGTGAAGATCGTCATCATCTTGCTCAAGTGGACCATGTGCAAGGCAAATGTTTGCCATTGATAGGTTTTCTATTTTTTCGGTCTCATGGTGGTAGTTGGGAGACCGGGTGATACGTCCATTTTGCATCATGCTTTTATATCGATATTTATTGCATTATGGGCTGTTATTACACATTATGTCACAATACTTATGCCTATTCTCTCTTATTTTACAAGGTTTACCTAAAGAGGGAGAATGCCGGCAGCTGGGATTCTGGGCTGGAAAAGGAGAAAGTATTAGAGACCTATTCTGCACAGCTCCAAAAGTCCTGAAACTTCACGGAAGTCATCTTCAGAATATATAAAAAATACTGAGTGCAAGAAGTTCCAGAGGGGGGCCACACCCTGGCCACGAGGGTGGGGGGCGCGCCCTACCCCCCTGGGCACGCCCCCTGCCTCGTGGGCCCCCTGGTGGCCCTCCGATGCCCATCTTATGCTATATGGAGTCTTTTGATGAGGAAAAGATCATAAGCCAGCTTTCGGGACGAGACTCCGCCGCCACGAGGCAGAACCTTGGCGGAACCAATCTAGGGCTCTGGCGGAGCTGTTCTACCGGGGAAGCTTCCCTCCGGGGGGGGGGGGGGAATCATTGCCATCGTCATCACCAACGATCCTCTCATCGGGAGGGGGTCAATCTCCATCAACATCTTCACTAGCACCATCTCCTCTCAAATTCTAGTTCATCTCTTGTATCCAATTCTAGTCTCCAAGTCTAGGATTGGTACCTGTGGGTTGCTAGTAGTGTTGATTACTCCTTGTAGTTGATGCTAGTTGGTTTATTTGGTGGAAGATCATATGTTCAGATCCTATATGCATATTAATACCCCTATGATTATGAACATGGTTATGCTTTGTGAGTAGTTACATTTGTTCCCGAGGACATGGGAGAAGTCTTGCTATTAGTAGTCATGTGAATTTGGTATTCGTTCGATATTTTGATGAGATGTATGTTGTCTCTCCTCTAGTGGTGTTATGTGAATGTCGACTACATGACACTTCACCATTATTTGGTCCTAGAGGAAGGCATTGGGAAGTAATAAGTAGATGATGGGTTGCTAGAGTGACAGAAGCTTAAACCCTAGTTTATGGGTTGCTTCGTAAGGGGCTGATTTGGATCCATATGTTTCATGTTATGGTTAGGTTTACCTTAATACTTTTGTTGTAGTTGCGGATGCTTGCAATAGAGGTTAATCATAAGTGGGATGCTTGTCCAAGTAAGGGCAGTACCCAAGCACCGGTCCAGCCACATACCAAATTATCAAAGTACCGAACGTGAATCATATGAACGTGATGAAAACTAGCTTGACGATAATTCCCATGTGTCCTCGGGAGCGCTTTTCTATATATAAGAATTTGTCCAGGCTTATACTTTGCTACAAAAAGGATTGGGCCACCTTGCTGCACTTTATTTACTTTTGTTACTTGTTGCTTGTTACAAATTATCTTATCACAAAACTATCTGTCACCTATAATTTCAGTGCTTGCAGAGAATACCTTACTGAAAACTGCTTATCATTTCCTTCTGCTCCTCGTTGGGTTCGACACTCTTACTTATAGAAAGGACTACGATAGGTCCCCTATACTTGCGGGTCATCAAGACTCTTTTCTGGCACCGTTGCCGGGGGGTGAAGCGCCTTTGGTAGGTGGAATTTGGTAAGGAAATATTTATATAGTGTGCTGAAATTTACTGTCACTTGTTACTGTGGAAAGTAATCCTCTGAGGAGCTTGTTCGGGGTATCTTCACCCCAACCAGTAGAGCAAAGAGTTTCTCCTCAACCTATTGAACCTACTGAAAATGAAAATGTCTACTTTGAGATTCCTTCGGGTATGGTAGAAAAACTGCTAGCTAATCCTTTTGCACGAGACGGAACAATGCATCCTGATGAGCACCTAATATATGTGGATGAAGTTTGTGGATTATTTAAGCTTGCAGGTGATGACCCACAAGTATAGGGGATCTATCGTAGTCCTTTCGATAAGTAAGAGTGTCGAACCCAACGAGGAGCAGAAGGAAATGATAAGCGGTTTTCAGCAAGGTATTCTCTGCAAGTACTGAAATAAGTGGTAACAGATAGTTTTGTGATAAGATAAATTGTAACGAGCAACAAGTAACAAAAGTAAATAAAGTGCGGAAAGGTGGCCCAATCCTTTTCGTAGCAAAGGACAAGCCGGAACAAACTCTTAGAATAGGAAAAGTGCTCCCGAGGACACATGGGAATATCGTCAAGCTATTTTTCATCATGTTCATATGATTCAAGTTCGATACTTTGATAATTTGATATGTGGGTGGACCAGTGCTTGGGTGTTGTTCTTACTTGAACAAGAATCCCACTTATGATTATCCTCTATTGCAAGCATCCGCAACTACAACAAAAGTATTAAGGTAAACCTAACCATAGCATGAAACATGTGGATCCAAATCAGCCCCTTACGAAGCAACGCATAAACTATGGTTTAAGCTTCTATCACTCTAGCAACCCATCATCTACTTATTACTTCCCAATGCCTTCATCTAGGCCTAAATAATGGTGAAGTGTTATGTAGTCGACATCACATAACACCACTAGAGGCTAGACAACATACATCTTATCAAAATATCAAACGAATACCAAATTCACATGACTACTAATAGCAAGACTTCTCCCTTGTCCTCAGGAACAAACGTAATTACTCACAAAACATATTCATGTTCATAATCAAAGGGGTAATAATATGCATATAGGATCTGAACATATGATCTTCCACCAAATAAACCAACTAGCATCAACTACAAGGAGTAATCAACACTACTAGCAACCTACTAGCACCAATCCCAGACTTTGAGACAAGAATTGGATACAAGAGATGAACTAGGGTTTGGAGATGAGATGGTGCTGGTGAAGATGTTGATGGAGATTGCCCTCTCCCGATGAGAGGAGCATTGGTGATGACGATGGTGATGATTTCCCCCTCCCGGAGGGAAGTATCCCCGGCAGAACAGATCTGCCGGAGCTCTAGATTGGTTCCAGCAAGGTTCCGCCTCGTGGCGGCGGAGTCTCGTCCCGGAAAGTTCCTTCCGATTTTTTTCTCATTGAAAGACTTCATATAGGAGAAGATAGATGTCGGAGAGCCACCAGGGGGCCCACGAGGTAGGGGGCGCGCCCTAGGGGGGGCGCCCCCACCCTCATGAGCAGGGTGTGGGCCCCCTGGCCTTCATCTTTGGCGAGGATTTTTCTTTATTTATTTTAAGATGTTCCGTGAAGTTGGACTTTTGGAGTTGCGCAGAATAGGTCTCTAATATTTGCTCCTTTTCCAGCCCATAATTCCAGCTGTCGGCATTCTCCCTCCTTATGTAAACCTTGTAAAATAAGAGAGAATAGCCATAAGTATTGTGACATAAAGTGAAATAACAGTCCATAATGCAATAAATATTGATCTAAAAGCATGACGCAAAATGGACGTATCAACTCCCCCAAGCTTAGACCTCGCTTGTCCTCAAGCGAAAAGCCGGTAACAATAAATATGTCCTCATGTTTAGAGGTAGAGGCGTTGATAAAAATTAAAATACAGACATGAAGGCATCATGATTATTCTCATAACAGCAACATATATAGATTTTGTCATATGATTACTTATGTTCAAATGATGATCTGTTCACAATGCAAAAGTATAAATCATAAACCTTATTGGGCTCCGACAAACTATAATCTCATTCATTGAGGCAATTGCAATTTATCATAACATCGAAAAGAGTCTATGTGAGAGCTAAAAAAGCAAGTCCACATACTCAACTATCATTTAGTCCTCCATAATTGCTAACACTCACGCAATACTTGTGGTTACAGATTTTTAATCGGACACAGAGAAAGATAGGGGCTTATAGTTTTGCCCCACAACCTTTTACCTCAAGGGTAATGTCAACAATAATGCTTCATGCTCCCCTACATCCAATTAGGCCCTTCGCAGAGGGAAGCAGAGGTTGCCATGCGCTTTTATGGTTGGATGCACAAAATCTCAATGCGAAAGAACGTCACTTTATATTGCCCCTTGTGATATGAACCTTTATTATGCAGTCCGTCACTTTTATTACTTCCACATCACAAGATCGTATAAAGCTTATTTCTCCCACACCAATCAATTATACATGTTTAGAGCAATTTTTATTGCTTTGCACCGATGACAACTTACTTGAAGGCTCTTACTCAATCCATAGGTAGATATGGTGGACTCTCATGGCAAAACTAGTTTAGGGATTTTGGAAGCACAAGTAGTATTTCTACTTAGTGCTGAGAATTTGGCTAGCGTGAGGGGGAAAGGCAAGCTCAACAAGTTAGAGGATCCATGACAACATACTTTATCTCAGATATAAGAAAGGCATAACTCATTACGTTGTCTTCCTTGTCCAACATCAACTCTTTAGCATGTCATATTTTAATGAGTGCTCCCAATCATAAAAGATGTCAATGATAATATATCTATATGTGAAAACCTCTCTTTCCTTATTACTTCCTATTAATTGCAACAATGACCAAAGCTATGGCTGCCAACTCCCAACAACTTTTAATCATCATACTCTTTTTATGTGAAGTCATTACTCTCAATAAGATCAATATGAACTCTTTGTTTCTTTTTATTCTTTTTCTCTTTTCTTTTATTCACCCAAGATCATGGAAAAATAATCAAGCCCTTGACTCAACATTAATCTTTATTATATATAGCTCACGGACTCGATTACAAAGAGAGATCATAAAGCAAAACTCAAAACTAGATCATGCCATAAACTTTGTTCTACCAGATCAAGATACTACTAATAGGATCGAACTAAGAAAAACGGTAAAGATAGGAGTTGTGATTGTGATGAGATACCGGGGCACCTCCCCCAAGCTTGGCAGTTGCCAAGGGGAGTGCCCATACCCATGTGATTATATCTCCTTGGTCGGTGAAGAAGGTGGAGGTAACGGATAATCGCACACCGAGCGTAAGAGGTCCTCCAGCTTGCGAATAATGCCCTTGAGTGCGACAATATGATCCTTCAACAAAATATTTTCTTGTGTGAGATACTTGTTTTGTATACGAGCTAACTCAATCATCTTGAAAGCTTCAATCTCAGTTGGGGTAAGAAGGTTATGATCAATTTGAAGGATGTCTTTTGCTGCTGGAGCTTGATCCGCCGTGGCCTTCTTGATCCTTTCATCCTTGTTGACCCTCGTGGGTTCTTCCCTCTTCAGATCTATCTTCATTAGCCAAGCATCGTTGTCACCATTGTTGGAGGAGGGAGACGACATGATGCCTAGCCTGGAAAACCCTGACAGAAAACAGCTCGAAATAAGAACAGAGGAGGTTTGAGTGATACGGGAGTCAAAATCTTCGGGAGGTTATATAATGAATTTTTACCGACCAAAATACATATCTGTAACATCCCAAATTTTCAATTTGGAATGTTATACATAGATCATATGCATATCATATTTTTCTTGCATTTTGGTTGATCCTAGAAATTTCACGCAACTCAAGGACCCTCGGAGAGAGTTGGAGATTTCGTTATTTTCATATTTGAGAGTTTGCTCGAATTGAAAAGAGGATCTTTTGATTTATTTATTTTATCTTCAACTATTTTTCCGATGTCAAATTATGAGAGAGGGAATAATATGACTTTCCCAAAAGTTAGGAAAAATGAAGATTTAATAAATAGATCAATTTTGTTTTCCGGTGTTTGTTTGCGATTTATTTGGATAGGGAAAAATGCGCATTTTCAAAAATTGCATTTTAGGTCCGGAGAAAAGTTCATTTTGTTCGGCTCATTTTTAGGAGTCGGGGAAAATTTACTTTTTAGAATTTTGGAGCCCCTTTGGTTTAGTTTTCTTTTGTTTTCTGCGCGTGAGAACCGTTTAAAAAAAACTGGATCCGCAGACGGCCGGGCGAAGGCCCAAGCCGCCGGCCAAGGCCATCGCCCCAGGGAGCCAGCGCGCGCCGCGCCAGGCACCAGCGCAGGAGGCCGCCGCCTCTTGCCTTGCCGAATCCTTTTTGGATTCTAGGGTAGCTCTTGTCTCTTTTCCTTATTCCGTTTATTTTCTAGATCTTTCCTACTCCTATTCTAATTCCTTGCCCCCTACCCCAAGTTTTCCTCACCCCTCCCCAATATAAATACCCAAGCACCCCCCTCTAAACACATCAAATCCAAAGCTCCAAGCCCCAAGCCTAGAGCTCCACCGCGCCCGACACCCGTGCCGCGCCTCGCCTAGTGCCGCGCCGCCGCACCACCCCACCGCCGCCGCACCACTCCGCCGCCGCCGCACCTTGCCGCCGCCTACGCCCACGCCGCCGGAGTTCCTCGCCGGAAACTTCACCGGAGGTAGCCCCACGCTATATCTATTCTTCTCATCGGATCGTTTTCTTCTAATCGTTCCGATTCTTTTTCTCCGATTCGTTTTTCTTTGCCAAACCGTTCCGGTTCTCTAGATCAGTTTTTCGATCGGTTTTCCTCTCCTAAACCCTAGATCAGATTCGTTTTCTTTACCGATTTAGTTGCCTAGATTGGTTTCGTTCTTCTTTTGGACCATTCGTCCTAACGAATGTGATCACCGATTCTTTTCTGGTTAATGACGCCCGTTCGTTTAACCGTTCTTCTTTTTCTTCTTGTCGGATTTATTCCGCGATCGCGATCTCAGATCCGATCTTCGTTCTAGTTTATTTTCTCGCTCGTTTATCGAATCAGGTGATTCAAGTGCCTGGAGTTTCGTTTGAAACCGCCGTTCCGTCTAATCAACTTGAACAAGCTTTTGCTACAGTAAAATTTGACCTAGTTTCAACTTGCTAGAACCGAGTTGTTTTTCTTCCGTCGTTTGTTTTCCGCCGTTTGTCGGTTTTTTTCTTTCTTCGCAACCGGAGTTCTTAAGTTGAACTATCTGGTTCGATCTTTTGTTCGAGTTTTACCAGTGCATTAGATGAGTACTTATTGTATGCTTGTTGTTTGTCTGCGATAGATTACCCGGATTGCGCCGCTTGTTATTTCGAATCTCTAGGACTCGCGGATCATCAGCAAGGCAAGTAACACTTTGATCATACCTTTTCTACAACCCAGTTTTATTGCATTAGATCCATCCTCCCACCTTGCATGTTTAGGATCTAATTAAATTGTGGGATGGGAAGTAGATGAGGTAGTACCTATTACCTGTTACTATGAAACCTTTGGGAGTTACTTCTACATTTGCTTATTATGCCATGCTATGCTAGTAGACGTGGATTGGGTGAGTGATATCCATGACAGATGTGAGATTGATAATTTAATGGTTTATCTAAGGTGGCAACTTAAACACACATCTGGGTGGATTGAGGCACCTGATGTCTATCAGGACTTGCCTGTTTTTTTGGACCGCCACCCAGGCTCAAAGGGATCATAAGATTTTTCATGCTAAATACTTACGTGTGCAGCCACAAGCCATTATGGGCTCTGGCATAGTTGACTAAGTCGTGCGAACTCTTATAGGGGTAGACTAGCAGATGTAGGGGTTGTAGGTGGTACGGTGTACTCCGTCGTAAGGTGCTAGCACTTCTGAAAGACTATGTCTCGGTCATCCGTTTCTCAAACACCATGTAGTGCGAGAAATCCAACGGAGGCGATCGAGTCTTGTGGGGAAAGGTGCGCAAACCTCTGCAGAGTATAACAAACTAATCATGATTAGCCGTGTCCCCGGTTATGGACAATCTTGAGTATCTAGTACTTGAATATCATGTGAATCTCATCATGTTACTTCTAATTAATATTGTTGGGTTAATGACTATTTTTAATTGGGATTGAGAATGCTGTCAACCATTCTCAATGTTTAACAACCACCATGATAGTTAAATAAATTTATTCCTTTGCAGTAAGGAAAAATTGGCTTTACGCAAAACAGTAACCATAGAGCTTTCCACCAGCCAAATATGCAGATAGTATAGCTGTTTCATTCCATTACTCTCTATGTGTTACCTCGCCAGCATATTCCACGTGCTGACCCGTTTCGGGCTGCAACGTTAATGTTGCAGACTTTTCAGACGATGGTTGAGGTGATTTTTAGGTCGGGGTTCTATACTCAGTGATGCCGTTGGAGTTGATGGACCCATTTATCTTCCAAGTCTTCCGCTGTTAACGTTGTTAGATGGCCTTACGCCATATTTATTGTAATAAGTTCTTTTGAGCCATCGATGTAATAAGTGTGTGATTGCAACTCTGCTATAAATCCTCGATGTACTGTGTGGTGTCAGCATTACTGATCCAGGGATGACACTATAGCACAGTAGACGTGATCCATTCGGGTCAGGTCGCTACAGAGATGGTATCAGAGCACACGCTGACTGTAGGACACGACCACTGAGTCAAAGCCATAGATCACTATTCTCTCCTCATTTTCTAACTTCTCATCTTTTCTACTCTTTAGGATGAAGGACGCGAAGATTAAGTACGCTCAACCGGACGAAGGCACACCTTTTGGATTTCACTTGAAGGAAGTCACCAAGTATCTGAACATTGGACTACCAAGTTTCACCGGGACTTTCAACGCCACTTTGCCTGAAGAGGAGCACTGGAAGATTCAAGCTCATGTTCCGGGAAGGACATTCGCGCCAATCATGAAGCCCATAGATAGTGTTTTCAATGCACCAACTTGGAGTCTAGGAAGGAGCATGGCAGCCCATATCACCATAGGACGCATTGGAGAAGTTTATCAAGAAGACCTCAAGGACTCTATCTACCAGATTTGCGGACGCCGGGATGAACAATGGGAGTTAATCAGCACCAAGAAGGATAAATCCATTGCAGCATTCATCCAGGAGTTAAACCAGCACATTCGACGCCACGAGAACCAGATGTGCAATGATATGATGGAGTTGAAGAATGCGAAAGCGAGGATCATCGAGCTAGAAGGAGAACTGAAGGCTACACGCAAGGACTACATGGACGAAATCGTAGCTCTAGCAAGACACAACAGCGATCTTAAGCAAGAGATTGAAGAACTCAAGAGGGAGTTAGCATCCAAGGAGGAAGAGGAGTACGTCGCATGCTCGGATAACTACATCATCATCGACGACACCGATTCGGATCCAAGTGATCCTGACTTTGACGATGAAGCTGGAGCGGATATCATGGAGTCTTCCACTGGTTCAAATTTTTAGATGACCACCAAATATTAGTAGTATTTCCCCCCCATGTAAACACTATAGTTCGAGCACTTTTGCGATAGCTAGATCGATTGTATGCCCTTGTTTGATTGAATGAAGTGATTTTGTGTGAATTTGCTCATGTGCATTGGGGTAGTGTTTTCTCTTTAGACCTCATTCTATTCTTATTTCTCTTCTTTTCTAAAAACCTTCAGATGCCTCCGAGACGTGACACATGATTTCCACCGGAGCTCACCCAGTTGATCCAACAACAGAATCAGTTGATGCAGATGTTAGTTCAGAATCAGCAGAACAACAACAACAACCCACCACCACCACCACCCCCTGTTGACCACTTAGCCCATTTCCTTAGGCTAAATATGCCGGTGTTTTCCAGTAGCATCGAGCCGATAGTAGCAGACGATTGGCTCCGCAAGATAGGAAGGGAGTTGACCACTGCAGGATGCACGGATGGTGAGAAAGTGAAGTTTGCCGCACATCAGTTGGAAGGACCCGCGGCAGCATGGTGGGAGAATTTCACAGCCACTTTCCCAGTTGACACTGTCACATGGGATCAGTTCCAGCAAGCTTTCCGCACTGCACATGTTTCAGCAGGAGCCATGGCCATGAAGAAGCGTGAGTTTTGCAACTTACGCCAAGGAGGAAGGACAGTTGGCCAGTATGTGGATGACTTCAGCAAGTTAGCACGTTACGCCCCAGATGACGTTGCTACGGATGCAGCTAAGCAGGAGAAGTTTCTGGAAGGATTGAATAATGAGCTAAGCCTGCAGTTGATGGTAGAAAGTTTCAGAAACTACCAGGAGTTGGTAGATCATGCCATCATGATTGAAGGGAAGGAACAGCAGATTGAGAACCGCAAGAGGAAGTATGGACAAGGGAAGCATAACTCTGGAGTCCAGCAGAAGCCCCGTTTTACCCCTAAATCGGGATTTCAGTTTCAGCATACCCATGGAGGAAGTAGTTCGCACAACCACAATGGCCACAAGAATGGTAATGGGAATGGAGGAAGCAACGGCCAAAACCGGACCGCCCCATCGACCCCATCCAAGAGAGACCTGAGTCACGTCACCTATTTCAAGTGTTCCAAGACCAGACATTATGCCAATGAATGTCCTGAAGGCCAGAATGGAAATGGCAATGGAAGCTCATGGAAGAAGCCGAACCCTTTCAATAGGGGACAGGTGAACCACGTTAGCATGGAGGAGATTGAAGATCAGCCTGATGCGGTGATCGGTAAGTTTCTGGTTAAGTCATTTACCGCACTCGTTCTTTTCGATACTGGTGCATCGCATTCATACCTATCAAGGGGATTTGTGGATAAATATAACCTTCCAACCCAAGCCCTTAGGTCGCCCATGTTAGTAAGCTCACCAGGAGCGGAGTTTATGGCTAGACAATGGTGTGATCGGTTACCATTGAGCATTGGTAACTATGTTTTTCCCTCAGACCTAATAGTATTGGAATCTCAAGGATTGGATGTGATTTTAGGCATGGATTGGTTATCACAGTATGAAGGGAATATTGAATGCGCTAGTAAGTCAATTTTGCTTACCACGCCGGAAGGAAGAAGGATCAAGTATGTATCCCGGCATGTGCCAAAGAGGACCCAAGTAAATTGTCTGACAGGAGTTGTGCAAGAGGAAGTGCCAGTGGTAAAGGATTTTCCTGATGTATTTCCTGAAGAGTTGCCAGGCATGCCACGGGATAGAGACATTGAGTTTCTGATTGAGTTGTTGCCAGGCACTGGACCCATATCAAAGAGACCGTACCGGATGCCAACAAAGGATTTGGTGGAAATTAAGAATCAGATTAAGGAGTTATTGGAGAAGGGTTACATTCACCCAAGTTCTTCACCTTGGGGATCACCCGTACTTCTAGTGGAGAAGAAGGATGGATCATTAAGGATGGTTGTTGATTATCGTGGATTGAATGAAGTAACCATCAAGAACAAGTACCCACTGCCAATGATAAATTATCTGTTTGATCGTTTGCAAGGAGCTAAAGTGTTTTCCAAGATTGATTTGCGATCAGGGTACCACCAGTTGAAGATTCGAGAGCAGGACATACCTAAGACATCATTCACCATGAGATATGGATTGTACGAGTATACCGTTATGTCATTTGGATTGACTAACGCGCCAGCCTATTTTATGAACATGATGAACAAAGTGTTTATGGAATTTTTAGATAAGTTCGTCGTAGTGTTCATTGATGATATCCTGGTTTATTCGAAGAATGAAGAAGAGCATAAGGAACATTTGTGGTTGGTATTGGAGAAGCTAAGGGAACATCAGTTATATGCCAAATTTAGCAAATGTGAGTTTTGGTTGAAGGAAGTTGGATTTCTTGGACACGTTATATCCGGGGAAGGGATAGCAGTTGACCCTGCAAAGGTTGAGACCGTAACCAAATGGGAAACACCAAAGACAGTTGGAGAGATCCGGAGTTTCTTGGACTAGCGGGATATTACCGGAGATTCATTGAGAACTTTTCAAAGATTGCAAAGCCTATGACGGAGTTGTTGAAGAAGGATACTAAGTTCAAATGGACTGAGGAGTGTGAGGCTAGTTTCCAGGAGTTGAAGAAACGATTGGTTACCTCACCAGTATTGATTTTGCCAGATCAGACCAAGGATTATGAGGTATATTGCGACGCTTCACGTCGAGGACTTGGACCAGTGCTTATGCAGGAAGGGAGAGTTGTTTCGTATTCTTCACGACAACTGAAGCCTCATGAGTTGAATTACGCCACACATGACTTGGAGTTAGCAGCCGTAGTGCATGCATTGAAGACATGGAGACATTTCCTCATTGGAAATCATTGTGAGGTGTACACGGATCACAAGAGTTTGAAGTACATTTTCACGCAGAAGGAGTTGAACCTCAGACAAAGGAGATGGTTGGAGCTCATCAAGGATTATGATATGAGATTGCATTACCATCCGGGAAAGGCTAATGTAGTAGCTGACGCATTGAGCCGCAAGAGCCATGTCAATACGTTAATGACGGGAGAAATATCCAAGGAGTTAGCAGAAAACCTTCATGAACTAAGTTTAGAGATAGTTCCGAAAGGCTATGTAGCAGCATTGGAGATTCAGTCAACATTGATGGATAAAATCAGAGAAGCTCAGAAATCTGACACGGAGATTGCTTCTATAAAGGAAAAATTAAGCAAAGGAAAAGCAAAGGGATTTCGTGAGGATGAGCATGATACCCTATGGTTTGAGGACCGTGTTTATGTGCCAAATGACCCGGAGATCAGGAAGTTGATTTTGCAAGAGGCACATGATTCACCGTATTCGATTCACCCAGGAAATACCAAGATGTACTTGGATTTGAAGGAGACATTCTGGTGGACCGGAATGAAGAAGGATATTGCCGCCTATGTAGCAGTTTGTGACGTATGTCATAGAGTGAAGGCAGAACATCAGAAGCCAGCCGGATTGTTACAACCATTGCCGATACCCGAATGGAAGTGGGATAAAATAGGCATGGATTTTATCATAGGACTACCCAGGACGAAAGCAGGATATGACTCGATATGGGTGGTAGTTGATCGTTTGACTAAGGTAGCACATTTCTTTCCAGTTAAGACCACTTACACCAGTGCTAAGCTGGCAAAGATATACATGACTAGGATCATTTGTTTGCATGGAGTTCCAAGGAGTATTGTATCAGACAGAGGAACCCAATTTACCTCAAAGTTTTGGAATCAGTTGCATGAAACTTTGGGAACTAGGCTAGAGTTCAGCACCGCTTTTCATCCGCACACAGATGGACAGACCGAGAGGGTCAATCAGATTTTGGAAGATATGCTGAGAGCTTGTGCACTAGATTATGGATCTAGTTGGAACGATAACTTGCCGTATGCGGAGTTTTCTTATAACAACAGTTACCAAACTAGTTTGAAGATGGCACCTTTCGAAGCTTTGTACGGAAGGAGATGCAGGACACCGTTGTCATGGGACGAAGTTGGAGACCGTCAATTCTTTGGACCAGATTTGATTAAGGAGTCTGAACGGAAAGTAAAGTTGATACGCGATAGGCTCAAGATAGCCCAGTCCAGGAAGAAGAGCTACGCAGATGCTAAACGCAAAGATACAGTTTACGAAACCGAAGACAGAGTGTATCTCCGAGTATCCCCACTTCAAGGAGTTAAGCGCTTTGGAGTTAAGGGAAAGTTAGCACCGCGTTTTGTTGGACCATATAAGATTTTGCAACGTATGGGAGAAGTCGCGTATAAGTTGGAATTACCAGAGGGACTATCAAGAGTTCATGACGTATTCCATGTTTCTCAGCTGAAGAAATGTCACGCCGAGATGGCCGAGGTACCTTTAAGAGATACAGTGCCGCTAGAAGCGATTCAGTTGAAGGACGACTTAACGTATGAAGAGAAGCCAGTCAAGATTCTCGAGTTTGCCAGTAGAGTTACTCGTAGCAAGGTTATCAAGTTTTGCAAAGTTCAGTGGAACCATCACTCAGAGGACGAAGCCACCTGGGAGAGAGAAGAATACTTGCTCAAGGACCACCCTCACCTATTTTCTAGCCAACCCGAATCTCGAGGGCGAGATTCATCTTAAGGGGGGTAGGTTTGTAACATCCCAAATTTTCAATTTGGAATGTTATACATAGATCATATGCATATCATATTTTTCTTGCATTTTGGTTGATCCTAGAAATTTCACGCAACTCAAGGACCCTCGGAGAGAGTTGGAGATTTCGTTATTTTCATATTTGAGAGTTTTCTCGAATTGAAAAGAGGATCTTTTGATTTATTTATTTTATCTTCAACTATTTTTCCGATGTCAAATTATGAGAGAGGGAATAATATGACTTTCCCAAAAGTTAGGAAAAATGAAGATTTAATAAATAGATTAATTTTGTTTTCCGGTGTTTGTTTGCGATTTGTTTGGATAGGGAAAAATGCGCATTTTCAAAAATTGCATTTTAGGTCCGGAGAAAAGTTCATTTTGTTCGGCTCATTTTTAGGAGTCGGGGAAAATTTACTTTTTAGAATTTTGGAGTCCGTTTGGTTTAGTTTTCTTTTGTTTTCTGCGTGTGAGAACCGTTTAAAAAAACTGGATCCGCAGCCGGCCGGGCCAAGGCCCAAGCCGCCGGCCAAGGCCATCGCCCCAGGGAGCCAGCGCGCGCCGCGCCAGGCACCAGGGCAGGAGGCCACCGCCTCTTGCCTTGCCGAATCCTTTTTGGATTCTAGGGTAGCTCTTGTCTCTTTTCCTTATCCCGTTTATTTTCTAGATCTTTCCTACTCCTATACTAATTCCTTGCCCCCTACCCCAAGTTTTCCTCACCCCTCCCCAATATAAATACCCAAGCACCCCCCCTCTAAACACATCAAATCCAAAGCTCCAAGCCCCAAGCCTAGAGCTCCACCGCGCCCCACACCCGTGCCGCGCCTCGCCTAGTGCCGCACCGCCGCACCACCCCACGGCCGCCGCACCACTCCGCCGTCGCCGCACCTTGCCGCCGCCTACGCCCACGCCGCCGGAGTTCCTCGCCAGAAACTTCACCGGAGGTAGCCCCACGCTACATCTATTCTTCTCATCGGATCGTTTTCTTCTAATCGTTCCGATTCTTTTTCTCCAATTCGTTTTTCTTCGCCAAACCGTTCCGGTTCTCTAGATCGGTTTTTCGATCGGTTTTCCTCTCCTAAACCCTAGATCGGATTCGTTTTCTTTTCCGATTTAGTTGCCTACATCGGTTTCGTTCTTCTTTCGGACCGTTCGTCCTAACGAACATGATCACCGATTCTTTTCCGGTTAACGACGCCCGTTCGTTTAACCGTTCTTCTTTTTCTTCCTGTCGGATTTATTCCGCGATCGCGATCTCAGATCCGATCTTCGTTCTAGTTTATTTTCTCGCTCGTTTATCGGAATCAGGTGATTCAAGCGCCTGGAGTTTCGTTTCTAAACCGCCGTTCGGTCTAATCAACTTGAACAAGCTTTTGCTACAATAAAATTTGACCTAGTTTCAACTTGCTAGAACCGAGTTGTTTTTCTTCCGTCATTTGTTTTCCGCCGTTTGTCGGTTTTTTTTCTTTCTTCGCAACCGGAGTTCTTAAGTTGAACTATCTGGTTCGATCTTTTGTTCGAGTTTTACCTGTGGATTAGATGAGTACTTATTGTATGCTTGTTGTTTGTCTGCGATAGATTACCCGGATTGCGCCGCTTGTTATTTCGAATCTCTAGGACTCGCGGATCATCAGCAAGGCAAGTAACACTTTGATCATACCTTTTCTAAAACCCAGTTTTATTGCATTAGATCCATCCTCACACCTTGCATGTTTAGGATCTAATTAAATTGTGGGATGGGAAGTAGATGAGGTAGTACCTATTACCTGTTACTATGAAACCTTTGGGAGTTACTTCTACGTTTGCTTATTATGCCATGCTATGCTAGTAGACGTGGATTGGGTGAGTGATATCCATGATAGATGTGAGATTGATAATTTAATGGTTTATCTAAGGTGGCAACTTAAACACACATCTGGGTGGATTGAGGCACCTGATGTCTATCAGGACTTGCCTGTTTTTTTTCGGACCGCCACCCAGGCTCAAAGGGATCATAAGATTTTTCATGCTAAATACTTACGTGTGCAGCCACAAGCCATTATGGGCTCTGGCATAGTTGACTAAGTCGTGCGAACTCTTATAGGGGTAGACTAGCAGATGTAGGGGTTGTAGGTGGTACGGTGTACTCCGTCGTAAGGTGCTAGCGCTTCTGAAAGACTATGTCTCGGTCATCCGTTTCTCAAACACCATGTAGTGCGAGAAATCCAACGGAGGCGATCGAGTCTTGTGGGGAAAAGTGCGCAAACCTCTGCAGAGTATAACAAACTAATCATGATTAGCCGTGTCCCCAGTTATGGACAATCTTGAGTATCTAGTACTTGAATATCATGTGAATCTCATCATGTTACTTCTAATTAATATTGTTGGGTTAATGACTATTTTTAATTGGGATTGAGAATGCTGTCAACCATTCTCAATGTTTAACAACCACCATGATAGTTAAATAAATTTATTCCTTTGCAGTAGGGAAAAATTGGCTTTACGCAAAACAGTAACCATAGAGCTTTCCACCAGCCAAATATGCATATAGTATAGCTGTTTCATTCCATTACTCTCTATGTGTTACCTTGCCAGCATATTCCATGTGTTGACCCATTTCGGGCTGCAACGTTAATGTTGCAGACTTTTCAGACAACGATTGAGGTGATTTTTAGGTCGGGGTTCTATACTAAGTGATGCCGTTGGAGTTGATGGACCCATTTATCTTCCAAGTCTTCCGTTGTTAACGTTGTTAGATGGCCTTATGCCATATTTATTGTAATAAGTTCTTTTGAGCCATCGATGTAATAAGTGTGTGATTGCAACTCTGCTATAAATCCTCGATGTACTGTGTGGTGTCAGCATTACTGATCCAGGGATGACACTATAGCACAGTAGACGTGATCCATTCGGGTCAGGTCGCTACAATATCGTGCAAGAAAACAGAGTCCGGAGGGCACACGAGGTGCTCACGAGGTAGGGGGCGCGCCCACCACCCTCGTGGAACCCTCGTGTCCTTCCTGGACTACTACTTATTTTTCTATTTTTCTAAATATTCCAAAACGGAGAAATATTGCCTTAAAAATTGTTTTGGAGTTGGTTTACTTACCGTACCACATACCTATTCCTTTCGGAGTCTGAAATGTTCCGGAAAGTGTCCCTTATGTATTCCTCCGGGGTTACGGTTTCAATAATAATGGTTTCAACATTTATGGGATTACCTGAGATATAATGTTTGATTCTTTGACCGTTTACCACCTTCGGATTTGTGCCTTCGAAGTTGTTGATCTTTATGGCACCGGAACGATAGACCTCTTCGATAACGTAGGGGCCTTCCCATTTAGAGAGAAGTTTTCCTGCAAAAAATCTTAAACGAGAGTTGTATAGCAATACATAATCACCTACATTAAACTCATGCTTTTGTATCCTTTTGTCATGCCATCTTTTAACTTTTTCTTTAAACAACTTGGCATTTTCATAAGCTTGGGTTCTCCATTCATCAAGTGAGCTAATATCAAATAACCTCTTCTCACCGGCAAGTTTGAAATCATAGTTGAGCTCTTTAATAGCCCAATATGCCTTATGTTCTAGTTCGAGAGGTAAGTGACATGCTTTTCCATAAACCATTTTATACAGAGACATACCCATAGGATTTTTGTATGCAGTCCTATAAACCCATAATGCATCATCAAGTTTCTTGGACCAATTCTTTCTAGACCTATTAATAGTCTTTTCCAAAATTAATTTGAGCTCTCTATTGCTCAACTCTACTTGACCACTAGACTGAGGTTGATAAGGAGATGCAATTCTATGATTAACATCATATTTAGCAAGCATTTTACGGAAAGCACCATGAATAAAGTGTGAACCACCATCAGTCATTAAATATCTAGGGACTCCAAACCTCGGGAAAATAACTTCTTTAAGCATTTTAATAGAAGTGTTATGATCAGCACTACTAGTTGGAATAGCTTCTACCCACTTAGTAACGTAATCAACAGCAACTAAAATATGTGTGTATCCATTAGAGGCAGGAAAAGGTCCCATATAATCAAAGCCCAAACATCAAATGGTTCAATAACGAGTGAATAATTCATAGGCATTTCTTGACGTCTACTAATATTACCAATTCTTTGACATTCATCACAAGACAAGACAAACTTACGGGCATCCTTGAAGAGAGTAGGCCAATAAAAACCAGATTGCAATACCTTATGTGCAGTTCTATCTCCAGCGTGGTGTCCTCCATAAGACTCGGAGTGACACTTGCATAGGATCTGTTCATGTCCATGCTCAGGTACACAACGTCTAATAACACCATCTACTCCTTTATAAAGATGTGGGTCATCCCAAAAGTAATGTCTCAAGTCACAGAAAAACTTTTTCTTTTGCTGGTACGTGAAGCTAGGTGGTATAAACTTAGCAACAATATAATTAGCATAATCAGGATACCATGGAGTACTATGAGAAGTACTTATAACATTTAATTGTTCATCAAGAAAGCTATCATTAATAGGTAGTGGGTCATCAAGAACATTCTCTAACCTAGACAAGTTGTCTGCAACGGGGTTCTCAGCTCCCTTTCTATCAACAATATGCAAATCAAATTCTTGTAGCAAGAGAAACCATCTAATAAGTCTAGGTTAGCATCTTTCTTTTCCATAAGGTATTTAATAGCAGCATGATCAGTTTGAATATTTACTTTAGAATCAACAATATAAGGTCTGAACTTATCACAAGAAAATACAACTGCTAAAAGCTCCTTTTCAGTAGTAGCATAATTTCTTTGAGCATTGTCTAGAGTCTTACTAGCATAATGAATAACATTTAATTTCTTATCAACTCTTTGCCCTAGAACAACACCTACAGCATAATCACTGGCATCACACATAATTTCAAAGCGTAAATTCCAATCAGGTGGCTGAACAACAGGTGCAGAGACTAATGCTTTCTTAAGTGCTTCAAATGCTTCTACACAATCATCATCAAAGACAAATGGTATATCTTTTTGCAATAAATTAGTCAGAGATCGAGAAATTTTTGAGAAGTCCTTAATGAACCTCCTGTAAAATCCGACGTGACCAAGGAAACTTCTTATACCTTTGATGTCCTTGGGACATGGCATCTTTTCAATAGCATCAACCTTGGCTTTATCAACTTCAATACCTCTTTCAGAAACTTTGTGCCCCAAGACAATACCTTCATTAACCATAAAGTGGCACTTTTCCCAATTCAAGACAAGATTAGTTTCTTCACATCTCTGCAAAACTCGATCAAGATTGCTCAAGCAATCATCAAAAGAGGAACCATAGACAGAAAGATCATCCATGAAAACCTCACAAATCTTTTCACAAAAGTCAGAGAATATAGCTATCATGCATCTTTGAAAGGTAGCAGGTGCATTACATAAACCAAAAGGCATACGTCTATAAGCAAAAGTACCAAAAGGGCATGTAAAAGTAGTCTTTGATTGATCTCTAGCCGACACAGGTATTTGAGAGAAACTAGAATAACCATCTAGAAAGCAATAGTGTGTATGTTTGCATTATCTTTCTAGCATTTGATCAATAAAAGGTAAGGGGTAATGATCTTTCTTAGTAGCTTTATTTAATTTACGGAAATCAATTACCATCCTATAACCTCTGATAATTCTTTGTGGAATCAATTCATCTTTATCATTAGGAACAACAGTAATACCTCCCTTCTTAGGGACACAATGGACAGGACTTACCCACTCACTATCAGCAACGGGATAGATTATACCTGCCTCCAGAAGCTTTAGTATTTCTTTTCTTACCACTTCTTTCATTTTAGGATTCAGACATTGTTGAGGATCACGAACTGGTTTGGTATCTGCTTCCAAATTTATTTTATGTTGACATAGAGTGGGACTAATGCCCTTAAGATCATCAAGAGTATATCCAATAGGAGCACGGTGCTTCTTTAGAGTTTTCAATAATCTTTCTTCTTCATGCTCTGAAAGGTTACCACTAATAATAACAGGATATATCTTCTTTTCATCAATATAAGCATATTTAAGATTACCAGGCAACGGTTTAAGCTCAAACACGGGATCACCCTTGGGTGGAGGAGGATCCCCTAAGATTTCAACAGGCAAATTGTGATGGAGAATAGGTTCCTGTTTAAAGAATACTTCATTTATTTCCCTTTTTTCATTCATGAACATATCATTTTCATGGTCTAGCAAATAGTGTTCTAAAGGATCACTAGGAGGTACGGCAATAGAAGCAAGACCGATAATTTCATCCTTACTAGGTAATTCTTCCTCACGATGTTGTTTACTAAATTTAGAGAAATTAAACTCATGAACCATATCATCCAAGCCAATAGTAACGACATTCTTTTTGCAATCTATCCTAGCATTAACAGTGTTCAAGAAGGGTCTACCAAATATAATGGGACAAAAGCTATCTTGCGGAGAAGTAAGAACAAGAAAATCAGCGGGATATTTAGTTTTCCCACACAAGACTTCAACATCTCTGACAATTCCAATTGGTGAAATAGTATCTCTATTGGCAAGTTTAATTGTGACATCAATACCTTCTAACTCAGTAGGTGCAATTTCATTCTTAATTTCTTCGTATAAAGTATGCGGTATAACACTAGCACTTGCACCCATATCACATAAGCCATGATAACAAGGATCTCCTATTTTAACAGAAATAACAGACACGCCTACCACAGGTCTATGTTTATCTTTAGTACAAGGTTTAGCAATTCTAGCAGTTTCACCTTCGAACTGAATAACATGCCCATCAATATTATCAGACAAGAGATCTTTAACAATAGCAATATTAGGTTCTACTTTAACTTGCTCAAGGGGTGTATAAGTTCTAATATTGCTTTTACGAACAACAGTTGAAGCTTTAGCATGATCCTTTACTCTAACAGGGAAAGGTGGTTTCTCAACATAAGAAGTAGGAACAATAGGATCATTATAAGTGACAGTCTTTTCTTCAACCACTACTAGAAACTACGATTTTACCTAGAGTGGTATACCCTAGGTAAAATGCGAAAAACCCTAGGTAAAGACTTTACCTAGAGCTTGCCCTAGGTAAAGAACCTTAGATAAAGTATAGTCGGTAAAGAGGTCTTTCCCTAGGGTGAACCTGTCAAGCCCTAGGGAACCATTTCTTTACCTAGGGCCACATGCCCTAGGGAAAGAATTCATGTGAGTTGTTTGTCCAGCGTGGAAAGTTGTTTTACCTACAAGAGCGTTTAGCTCTAGGGAAAGATGGTGGGTCCAGGATATATCATATTCATATTAGCCATATCAAATATGCAATTTGAATTTATAATTCATATTTTCAAACAATTGAATTTGGATCCATAATTCAAATTTATAAATTGCAACCCGAATTCAATGTACACATCAGATTCTTGTTCAATTACACATACATCCCACTCATGGTCAATGTACAACTAGGATTCAAGAAGTAAACTATAGCTAAAGTTTGCTACAACTAAGAGTATAACTAAATCAGAATGTACATGTGTTGTTGGTCAGGCCAATTATCTGCAGGTTCTGCTTGATTTGCTACACCTCCGATTACGACCTTGAGCAAGAGCATGAATTATAAGTTAGTGTCCATCAACCAATAGACCATGACCACCCGTAAGAACATGTTCCTACAAACGGAGAAGGTAATCCAGTGATAAGTAAAGAGTTTGAACACAAAGAAATCAAGAACGGGCTTAGGATTATAGTGAATAGGCCTAACAATTCCTAACAAGGATATAATATGATCTAGACCAGAATTAATTCGTCTCGAGGAAATAATATTGGTCAAGTTCATTGATAAAGTTCGTTGCACTAATCACTAGAAAATGTACAAAGATTAATATTTTGGTGTTGGGCTCAACCAATTTTGCTTCTCCACAGCACATGAACTTAACCAAACATACAATGCCTTTTGCCTATACGATTTGATGGGGATAAAACATAGAATGGTATGTGTTCTCTCACACACCAGGTTGCCACCATTGCAATTGATACCACCGAATTATGCTAGATTGAATGTACACAAGACATGTATTTATACAGCAAACTATAATTCTCTGGGAGAATTGGAAGGTGATGTTGTATTTATATAGCAAACAATAGTTCCATGAAAAAAAATCAAATGTGTTAAGTCTACAACAGAGACAATCATATCTGCAAACAGTAAGACATCTATATAGCGCGCGATGCTTCGTTTGATAGAACTTTCAGAATCCCATGAGCTGTATTTTGAACTAAATCAAATGTGCCCTACATGATCATAAAATAAACAGCAATTTTTGCAACAGCAAATTGTTCCCCAAAACATTACCCTAGGATATTAATTACCATGTTAAACATGTGTCCTCACATAAAAATTGATGTATATATCTGGAGCAGAGCCAGATGAACTTACAGAGACATGCACTTATAGAGACGGTAATCTTCATATAATACCTTGATATAAGAAAACAAAGACAGTAACTAGTTATGGCAGGAAAAAGGTTATATATGAAGGAAATATGCCCTAGAGTCAATAATAATGTTATTATTTTATTTCCTTATATCATGATAAATGTTTATTATTCATGCTAGAATTGTATTATCCGGAAACATAATACTTGTGTGAATACATAGACAAACCAAACGTCACTAGTATGCCTCTACTTGACTAGCTCGTTAATCAAAGATGGTTATGTTTCCTAACCATAGACATGTCTTGTCATTTGATTAACGGGATCACATCATTAGGAGAATGATGTGATTGACATGACCCATTCCATTAGCTTAGCACCCGATCGTTTAGTATGTTGCTATTGCTTTCTTCATGACTTATACATGTTCCTATGACTATGAGATTATGCAACTCCCGTTTACCGGAGGAACACTTTGTGTGCTACCAAACGTCACAATGTAACTGGGTGATTATAAAGGAGCTCTACAGGTGTCTCCAAAGGTGAATGTTGGGTTGGCGTATTTCAAGATTAGGATTTGTCACTCCGATTGTCGGAGAGGTATCTGTGGGCCCTCTCGGTAATGCACATCACATAAGCCTTGCAAGCATTACAACTAATGAGTTAGTTGCAAGATGATGTATTACGAAACGAGTAAAGAGACTTGCCGGTAAAGAGATTGAACTAGGTATTGAGATACCGACGATCGAATCTCAGGCAAGTAACATACCGATGACAAAGGGAACAACGTATGTTGTTATGCGGTCTGACCGATAAAGATCTCCGTAGAATATGTAGGAGCCAATATGAGCATCCAGGTTCTGCTATTGGTTATTGACCGGAGACGTGTCTCGGTCATGTATACATTGTTCTCGAACCCGTAGGGTCCGCACGCTTAAGGTTTCGATGACAGTTATATTATGAGTTTTGATGTACCGAAGTTAGTTCGGAGTCCCGGATGTGATCACGGACATGACGAGGAGTCTCGAAATGGCCGAGGCATAAAGATTGATATATTGGACGGCTATATTCGGACACCGGAAGTGCTCTGGGTGATTTCGGAGAAAACCGGAGAGCCGGAGGGTTACCGGAACCCCCCCGGGAGAAGTGATGGGCCATATGGGCCTTAGTGGAGAGAGAGGGGCAGCCAAGGTGGGCCGCGCGCCTCCTCCCCCTGGTCCGAATTGGACTAGGAGAGGGGGGGCGGTGCCCCCCTTTCCTTCTCCCTCCCCACTTCTTTCCCCCTCCTAGTAGGAGTCCTACTCCTACTAGGAGGAGGACTCCTCCTTGGCACGCCATAGGGGCCGGCCGGCCTCCTCCCCTTGCTCCTTTATATACGGGGGCAGGGGCACCCCTAGACACAAGTTGATCCACGTGATCATATTCTTAGCCGTGTGCGGTGCCCCCTTCCACCATAATCCTCGATAATATTGTAGCGGTGCTTAGGCGAAGCCCTGCGATGGTAGTACATCAAGATCGTCACCACGCCATTGTGCTGACGGAACTCTTCCCCGACACTTTGCTGGATCGGAGTGCGGGGATCGTCATCGAGCTGAACGTGTGCTAAAACTCGGAGGTGCCGTAGTTTCGGTGCTTGATCGGTCGGGCCGTGAAGACGTACGACTATATCAACCACGTTGTGCTAACGCTTCCGCTGTCGGTCTACAAGGGTACGTAGATCACACTCTCCCCTCTTGTTGCTATGCATCACCATGATCTTGCGTGTGCGTAGGAATTTTTTTGAAATTACTACGTTCCCCAATAGTGGCATCCGAGCCTAGGTTTTATGTGGTGATGTTATATGCACGAGTAGAACACAAGTGAGTTGTGGGCGATATAAGTCATACTGCTTACCAGCATGTCATACTTTGGTTCGGCGGTATTGTTGGACGAAGCGGCCCGGACCGACATTACGTGTACGCTTACGCGAGTCCGGTTCTCCCGACGTGCTTTGCACAAAGGTGGCTAGCGGGTGATAGTTTCTCCAACTTTAGTTGAACCGAGTGTGGCTACGCCCGGTCCTTGCGAAGGTTAAAACAGCACCAACTTGACAAACTATCGTTGTGGTTTTGATGCGTAGGTAAGATTGGTTCTTGCTTAAGCCCGTAGCAGCCACGTAAAACCTGCAACAACAAAGTAGAGGACGTCTAACTTGTTTTTGCAGGGCATGTTGTGATGTGATATGGTCAAGACATGATGCTAAATTTTATTGTATGAGATGATCATGTTTTGTAACCAAGTTATCGGCAACTGGCAGGAGCCATATGGTTGTTGCTTTATTGTATGCAATGCAAATGTGCTGTAATGCTTTACTTTATCACTAAGCGGTAGCGATAGTTGTGGAAGCATAAGATTGGCGAGACGACAACGATGCTATGATGGTGATCAACATGTTGCGCCGGTGACGATGGTGATCACGACGGTGCTTCAAAGATGGAGATCACAAGCACAAGATGATGATGGCCATATCATATCACTTATATTGATTGCATGTGATGTTTATCTTTTATGCATCTTATCTTGCTTTGATTGACGGTAGCATTTTAAGATGATCTCTCACTAATTATCAAGAAGTGTTCTCCCTGAGTATGCACCGTTGCGAAAGTTCTTCGTGCTGAGACACCACGTGATGATCGGGTGTGATAGGCTCTACGTTCAAATACAACGGGTGCAAAATAGTTGCACACGCAGAATACTCAGGTTATACTTGACGAGCCAAGCATATACAGATATGGCCTCGGAACACAAAGACCGAAAGGTCGAGCGTTAATCATATAGTAGATATGATCAACATAGCGATGTTCATCAATGAAACTACTCCATCTTACGTGATGATCGGACATGGTTTAGTTGATTTGGATCACATAATCACTTAAAGGATTAGAGGGATGTCTATCTAAGTGGGAGTTCTTTATTAATATGATTAATTGAACCTAAATTTATCATGGACTTAGTACCTGATAGTATCTTTCTTGTTTATGTTTGACTGTAGATAGATGGCCCGTGCTGTTGTTCCATTGAATTTTAATGCGTTCCTTGAGAAAGCAAAATTGAAAGATGATGGTAGCAATTACACGGACTGGGTCCGTAACTTGAGGATTATCCTCATTGGTGCACAGAAGAATTACATCCTGGAAGCACTGCTGGGTGTCATGCCTGCTGCTGGAGCAACACCAGATGTTATGAACGTCTGGCAGAGCAAAGTTGATGACTACTCGATAGTTCAGTGTGCCATGCTTTACGGCTTAGAATCGGGACTTCAACGATGTTTTGAACGTCATGGAGCATATGAGATGTTCCAGGAGTTGAAGTTAATATTTCAAGCAAATACCCGGATTGAGAGATATGAAGTCTCCAATAAGTTCTATAGCTGCAAGATGGAGGAGAACAGTCCTGTCATTGAGCATATACTCAAAATGTCTGGGTATAATAATCACTTGATTCAATTGGGAGTTAAACTTCCAGATGATTGCTTCATTGACAGAATTCTCCAATCACTACCACCTAGCTACAAGAGCTTCGTGATGAACTATAATATGCAAGGGATGAATAAGACTATTCCCGAGCTCTTCGCAATGCTGAAAGCTGCGGAGGTAGAAATCAAGAAGGAGCATCAACTGTTGATGGTCAACAAAACCACTAGTTTCAAGAAAAAGGGCAAAGGGAAGAAGAAGGGGAACTTCAAAAAGAACAGCAAGCAAGTTGCTACTCAAGAGAAGAAACCCAAACCTGGACCTAAGCCTGAAACTGAGTGCTTCTACTGCAAGCAGACTGGTCACTGGAAGCGGAACTGCCCCAAGTATTTGGCAGATAAGAAGGATGGCAAGGTGAACAAAGATATATGTGATATACATGTTATTGATGTGTACCTTACTAATGCTCGCAGTAGCACCTGGGTATTTGATACTGGTTCTGTTGCTAATATTTGCAACTCGAAACAGGGACTACGGATTAAGCGAAGATTGGCTAATGACGAGGTGACGATGCGCGTGGGAAATGGTTCCAAAGGTGATGTGATCGCAGTCGGCACGCTACCTCTACATCTACCTTCGGGATTAGTATTAGACCTAAATAATTGTTATTTGGTGCCAGCGTTAAGCATGAACATTATATCTGGATCTTGTTTGATGCGAGACGGTTATTCATTTAAATCAGAGAATAATGGTTGTTCTATTTATATGAGTAATATCTTTTATGGTAATGCACCCTTAAAGATTGGTCTATTCTTATTAAATCTCGATAGTAGTGACACAAATATTCATAATGTTGAAGCCAAAAGATGCAGAGTTGATAATGATAGTGCAACTTATTTGTGGCACTGCCGTTTGGGTCATATCAGTGTAAAGCGCATGAAGAAACTCCATACTGATGGGCTTTTGGAACCACTTGATTATGAATCACTTGGTACTTGCGAACCGTGCCTTATGGGTAAGATGACAAAAACACCATTCTCCGATACTATGGGGAGAGCAACAGATTTGTTGGAAATCATACATACAGATGTATGTGGTCCGATGAATGTTGAGGCTCGTGGCGGATATCGTTATTTTCTCACCTTCACAGATGACTTAAGCAGATATGGGTATATCTACTTAATGAAACATAAGTCTGAAAAGTTCAAAGAATTTCAGAGTGAAGTTGAAAATCATCGTAACAAGAAAATAAAATTCCTACGATCTGATCGTGGAGGAGAATATTTGAGTTACGAGTTTGGTGTACATTTGAAACAATGTGAATGGTTTCGCAACTCACGCCACCCGGAACACCACAGCGTAATGGTGTGTCCGAACGTCGTAATCGTACTTTACTTGATATGGTGCGATCTATGATGTCTCTTACTGATTTACCGCTATCATTTTGGGGATATGCTCTAGAGACGGCCGCATTCACGTTAAATAGGGCACCATCAAAATACGTTGAGACGACGCCTTATGAACTATGGTTTGGCAAGAAACCAGAGTTGTCGTTTCTGAAAGTTTGGGGCTGCGATGCTTATGTGAAAAAGCTTCAACTTGATAAGCTCGAACCCAAATCAGAAAAATGTGTCTTCATAGGATATCCAAAGGAAACTATTGGACACACCTTCTATCACAGATCCGAAGGCAAGACTTTTGTTGCTAAATTCGGAAACTTTCTAGAGAAGGAGTTTCTCTCGAAAGAAGTGAGTGGGAGGAAAGTAGAACTTGACGAGGTAATTGTACCTGCTCCCTTATTGGAAGGTAGTACATCACAGAAACCAGTTTTTGTGACACCTACACCAATTAGTGAGGAAGCTAATGATAATGATCATGAAACTTCAGAACAAGATACTACTGAACCTCGTAGATCAACCAGAGTAAGATCCGTGCCAGAGTGGTATGGTAATCCTATTCTGGAAGTCATGCTACTAGATCATGATGAACCTACGAACTATGCAGAAGCGATGGTGAGCCCAGATTCTGCAAGATGGCTTGAAGCCATGAAATCTGAGATGGGATCCATGTATGAGAACAAAGTATGGACTTTGGTTGACTTGCCCAATGATCGGCAAGCAATTGAGAATAAATGGATCTTCAAGAAGAAGACTGACGCTGACGGTAATGTTACTGTCTACAAAGCTCGACTTGTCGCAAAAGGTTTTTGGCAAGTTCAAGGGATTTACTACGATGAGACCTTCTCACCCGTGGCGATGCTTAAGTCTGTCCGAATCAAGTTAGCAATTGCCGCATTTTATGATTATGAAATTTGGCAAATGGATGTCAAAACTGCATTCCTGAATGGATTTCTGCAAGAAGAGTTGTATATGATGCAGCCGGAAGGTTTTGTCAATCCAAAGGGAGCTAACCAAGTGTGCAAGCTCCAGCGATCCATTTATGGACTGGTGCAAGCCTCTCGGAGTTGGAATAAACGCTTTGATAGTGTGATCAAAGCATTTGGTTTTATACAGACTTTTGGAGAAGCCTGTATTTACAAGAAAGTGAGTGGGAGCTCTGTAGCATTTCTGATATTATATGTAGATGACATATTACTAATCGGAGATGATATAGAATTTCTGGATAGCATAAAAGGATACTTGAATAAAAGTTTTTCAATGAAAGACCTCGGTGAAGCTGCCTACATATTGGGCATCAAGATCTATAGAGACAGATCGAGATGCTTAATCAGACTTTCACAAAGCACATACCTTGACAAAGTTTTGAAAAAGTTCAAAATGGATCAAGCATAGAAAGGATTCTTGCCTGTGTTACAAGGTGTGAAATTGAGTAAGACTCAAAGTCCGACCAATGCAGAAGATAGAGAGAAAATGAAAGATGTTCCCTATGCTTCAGCCATAGGCTCTATCATGTATGCAATGTTGTGTACCAGACCTGATGTGTGTCTTGCTATAAGTCTAGCAGGGAGGTACCAAAGTAATCCAAGAGTGGATCACTGGACAGCGGTCAAGAACATCCTGAAATACCTGAAAAGGACTAAGGATATGTTTCTCATATATGGAGGTGACAAAGAGCTCATCGTAAATGGTTACGTTGATGCAAGCTTTGACACTGATCTGGACGATTCTAAATCGCAAACCGGATACGTGTTTACATTAAACGGTGGAGCTGTCAGTTGGTGCAGTTCTAAACAAAGCGTCGTAGCGGGATCTACATGTGAAGCGGAGTACATAGCTGCTTCGGAAGCAGCAAACGAAGGAGTCTGGATGAAGGAGTTCATATCCGATCTAGGTGTCATACCTAGTGCATCGGGTCCAATGAAAATCTTTTGTGACAATACTGGTGCAATTGCCTTGGCAAAGGAATCCAGATTTCACAAGAGAACCAAGCACATCAAGAGATGCTTCAATTCCATCCGGGATCTAGTCTAGGAGGGAGACATAGAGATTTGCAAGATGCATACAGATCTGAATGTAGCAGACCCGTTGACAAAGCCTCTTCCATGAGCAAAACATGATCAGCACCAAAGCTCCATGGGTGTTAGAATCATTACTGTGTACTCTAGATTATTGACTCTAGTGCAAGTGGGAGACTGAAGGAAATATGCCCTAGAGTCAATAATAATGTTATTATTTTATTTCCTTATATCATGATAAATGTTTATTATTCATGCTAGAATTGTATTATCCGGAAACATAATACTTGTGTGAATACATAGACAAACCAAACGTCACTAGTATGCCTCTACTTGACTAGCTCGTTAATCGAAGATGGTTATGTTTCCTAACCATAGACATGTGTTGTCATTTGATTAATGGGATCACATCATTAGGAGAATGATGTGATTGACATGACCCATTCCATTAGCTTAGCACCCGATCGTTTAGTATGTTGCTATTGCTTTCTTCATGACTTATACATGTTCCTATGACTATGAGATTATGCAACTCCCGTTTACCGGAGGAACACTTTGTGTGCTACCAAACGTCACAACGTAACTGGGTGATTATAAAGGAGCTCTACAGGTGTCTCCAAAGGTGAATGTTGGATTGGCGTATTTCAAGATTAGGATTTGTCACTCCGATTGTCGGAGAGGTATCTCTGGGCCCTCTCGGTAATGCACATCACATAAGCCTTGCAAGCATTACAACTAATGAGTTAGTTGCAAGATGATGTATTACGAAACGAGTAAAGAGACTTGCCGGTATAGAGATTGAACTAGGTATTGAGATACCGACGATCGAATCTCAGGCAAGTAACATACCGATGACAAAGGGAACAACGTATGTTGTTATGCGGTCTGACCGATAAAGATCTTCGTAGAATATGTAGGAGCCAATATGAGCATCCAGGTTCCGCTATTGGTTATTGACCGGAGACGTGTCTCGGTCATGTCTACATTGTTCTCGATGACAGTTATATTATGAGTTTATGAGTTTTGATGTACCGAAGTTAGTTCGGAGTCCCGGATGTGATCACGGACATGAAGAGGAGTCTCGAAATGGTCGAGACATAAAGATTGATATATTGGATGACGGCTATATTCGGACACCGGAAGTGTTCCGGGTGATTTCGGAGAAAACCGGAGAGCCGGAGGGTTACCGGAACCCCCCGGGAGAAGTAATGGGTCATATGGGCCTTAGTGGAGAGAGAGAGAGAGGGGCAGCCAATGTTGGCCGCGCGCCTCCTCCCCCTGGTCCGAATTGGACTAGGAGAGGGGGGCGGCGCCCCCCTTTCCTTCTCCCTCCCCACTTCTTTCCCCTCCTAGCAGGAGTCCTACTCCTACTAGGAGGAGGACTCCTCCTTGGCGTGCCATAGGGGCCGGCCGGCCTCCTCCCCTTGCTCCTTTATATACGGGGGCAGGTGGCACCCCTAGACACGAGTTGATCCATGTGATCATATTCTTAGCCGTGTGCGGTGCCCCCTTCCACAATAATCCCCGATAATATTGTAGCGGTGCTTAGGCGAAGCCCTGCGACGGTAGTACATCAAGATCGTCACCACGCCGTCGTGCTGACAGAACTCTTCCCCGACAGTTTGCTGGATCGGAGTCCGGGGATCATCATCGAGCTGAACGTGTGCTAAAACTCGGAGGTGCCGTAGTTTTGGTGCTTGATCGGTCGGGCCGTGAAGACGTACGACTACATCAACCGCGTTGTGCTAACGCTTCCGCTGTCGGTCTACAAGGGTACGTAGATCACACTCTCCCCTTTTGTTGCTATGCATCACCATGATCTTGCGTGTGCGTAGGAATTTTTTTGAAATTACTACGTTCCCCAACAATATATAAATTGCAATTGTGCATGTACTTCTCAAGTTGCATCTCCTACCTCAATAGAGAATAGCATCCATGGGAGATCAAGACTCCTTCTTGAGTAGATTGGGACTAGTTTGGAGACGCTCCATCATGTATCTGAACCAGAGAACCCATGGAGCTAAGGTGGAGCCTGGTGTGATCGTCATTTGAACAGTATCGAGTCAGCTTTAAGAAATGAAACTTAGGCAATTACATTCTATGCTAGTGGATTACAACAAATAGTTTTGAACTTATCTAAGTCATGAAATAATTCATGTATTGCTGACCCACTTAACACACAATCAGATGGCGCTATGTACTCCGTCCCACACAAGCAAATGTCAATGACTAGTAACTACGTGAACATACAAATAGTGGTGTTCAAGAATTATAAATATTTGCTAGAAAAACATTTGCAACTGCAACACACCAATGAATATATAATGTTTGACCTACGTACATGAGAAGATAGTCTTGCTCTATCACAGTCTGACCACAAAAGAAGCGCCTCTTTCAGAGAGATCTAACCTGCAGTGTGTATAAATGTACCCACCTACCTAGATATTCCTGATTTTCACTGGACATGTGAAATTACCAAATCCAGAGAACATAAGAGTGAGATAAGGAAGAACCTATTGGACAGAAGGGATCTCGTGGCCATCCAGTAAGCAAGGATGGCTCGGTTACCACAGGTGGCAAGGTCGGCACAGGCGGCGTGGTCAGCAAAATGCGCGGGCAACAAGGGAATTGCGGCGCCGTCACCCAGCTGGCATTGCCATGGTCACCCCACCCATCGCATCAAATTTATAAATTGCAGCCAAAATTCATCATACACATCAGATTCACGATAAGTGGACACATACATCAGACTCATGATCAATTTAGAGCCAAAATTCTAAGAGTAAATCAATTTTAAGTTTGCTGCAGCTAGCAGTACACCTAAATCAACATGTACAAGTGCTATTGATTAGGCCAAATATCTGCTACTATTGGTCAGTCCATCTCAGGTTAAGACACAACATATAATATAACAAACTTGTTTTTATACCAAGTAAGCTGGTATGACACACTGAGCATCATATCCTAAAGATGCAAGCTTAATTACCATGTTACAAGTTTGACTACTTCTATGGTTCTACATAGAAAATTAAATTTCGGCAGCAAGGAATGCAGAGTAACATAAAAAGAAGGGTTAATTGGATATAGGCAGTGAACAACAGTGCGGGAAGGGTGGAACAACGGTACCTCGATGGGGGAGGGGAGGATAAGTAGAACGGTGGTGTCAGTGGCGAAGATGTACTCGATGTAGGGAGGAGAGGTAGTTGGGCTTCGGTGGTGCTGCAGGGTCGGCGGCAGGAGGGACATCTCGGGGAGTCATTGGTGAAGCAACGCCCAAGCGATGGGAGAGGCAGCTCAGGTGCCTTCCAATCTTTGAGGGGAGGGGCAGCTTTGCAACGAGAGGGCAAAGCTTTGGACGAAGTTGTCAAGAGGAGGCGGATCCCGATCCACTGGTCAGAGTAGAGGAGGGACTCTGGTGGACCGAGATCGGACGGGCGGCGGCAGCGACATCAAAGGAGAAACCCTAGCAGGCGGTGGTATGGGGGTCAGAGGGAGGGGAAGAGAAGTGACGACCTCGGTGGCAGAGAAGCTTGGCTGGCCGGAGCTGGGCACGCCCCAGATCTGGGAAGCTCTCTATGTTGGGAGAGGGGGATTTGGACTTGGCCAGGGAGAAGATTGCCCAAATTTTCATCTCCTTCGCGCACTTTCTCGCTACACGCCATGTCTCACTCTCACTGATAAGTGGGCCAACATGTGCAGAAGTAATTAAAGGGTGCGGGGAGGCAAAACATGTGGCGCGCTGGCTACCAAAAACACAAGGGAAGCTAGCTAAAGTGGGGCCTGTTAAGGTGAAATTTGTTTCCCCTTTTTTTTGCTAGAAAATGATCTTTTCCTAGGGTATACTGCTCATGCCTTTTCTTTACCTTGAGGAGGCCAATGAGCTCAAGGTAAAGACCTTGGCCCTGGGTAAAATGATAGTTTCTAGTAGTGAACTTTAATAGGTGCAGCTACTTTTACTTCTATGGGAGGATGATATTTAAACCACTTCTCCTTAGGGAGATCAACATAAGTAGCAAAAGATTCACAGAAAGAAGCTACTATCTCAGAGTCAAGTCCATATTTAGCGCTAAACTTATGGAAAATATCGGTGTCCATAAAAGATTTAACACAATCAAACTTAGGTGTCATACCTGACTCCTTACCTTCGTCGAGGTCCCAATCTTCAGAGTTGCGTTTAATTCTATCCAATAAATTCCATTTAAATTCAATAGTCTTCATCATAAAAGAGCCAGCACAAGAAGTATCGAGCATAGTGCGATTGTTTTCAGAAAGCCGAGCATAAAAAATTTGAATGATCATTTCTCTTGAGAGCTCATGATTGGGGCATGAATATAACATTGATTTAAGCGTCCCCTGAGCTTTAGCGATGCTTTCTCCTTTGCGAGGCCAGAAATTATATATATAATTGCGATCACGATGAACAAGATGCATAGGGTAATACTTTTGATGAAATTCCAACTTCAATCTTTTATAGTCCCATGATCTCATATCATCACATAGCCTATACCATATCAATGCGTCTCCCTTCAAAGATAAAGGGAAGACCTTCTTCTTAGCAACATCATCGGGTATACCTACAACCTTAAATAATCCACAAACTTCATCCACACATCTTAAGTGCGCATTAGGATGCTTTGTTCCATCTCCTGTAAAAGGGTTAGCTAGCAGTTTTTCCATCATACCCGAAGGAAATTCAAAAGGAGTTTCATTTTCAATAGGTTCAGTAGGTTGAGGAGCAACTCTTTTCTCTACTGGACGGGGTGAAGATACCCCGAACAAGCCCCTCAGAGAATTACTTTCCATAGTAGCAAGTGACAGTAGATTTCAGCACACTATATAAATTTTTCCTTACCAAATTCCACCTACCAAAGGCGCTACACTCCCCGGCAACGGCGCCAGAAAAGAGTCTTGATTACCCACAAGTATAGGGGATCTATCGTAGTCCTTTCGATAAGTAAGAGTGTCGAACCCAATGAGGAGCAGAAGGAAATGATAAGCGGTTTTCAGCAAGGTATTCTCTGCAAGTACTGAAATAAGTGGTAACAAATAGTTTTGTGATAAGATAAATTGTAACGAGCAACAAGTCACAAAAGTAAATAATGTGTAGAAAGGTGGCCCAATCCTTTTCATAACAAAGGACAAGCCGGAACAAACTCTTATAATAGGAAAAGTGCTTCCGAGGACACATGGGAATATCGTCAAGCTATTTTTCATCACGTTCATATGATTCGCGTTCGATACTTTGATAATTTGATATGTGGGTGGACCAGTGCTTGGGTGTTGTTCTTACTTGCACAAGCATCCCACTTATGATTAACCTCTATTGCAAGCATCCGCAATTACAATAAAAGTATTAAGGTAAACCTAACCATAGCATGAAACATGTGGATCCAAATCAGCCCCTTACGAAGTAACGCATAAACTATGGTTTAAGCTTCTATCACTCTAGCAACCCATCATCTACTTATTACTTCCCAATGCCTTCATCTAGGCCTAAATAATGGTGAAGTGTTATGTAGTCGACGTTCACATAACACCACTAGAGGCTAGACAACATACATCTTATCAAAATATCAAACAAATACCAAATTCACATGACTTCTAATAGCAAGACTTCTCCCTTGTCCTCAGGAACAAACGTAATTACTCACAAAGCATATTCATGTTCATAATCAGAGGGGTAATAATATGCATATAGGATCTGAATATATGATCTTCCACCAAATAAACCAACTAGCATCAACTACAAGGAGCAATCAACACTACTAGCAACCTACTAGCACCAATCCCGGACTTTGAGACAAGAATTGGATACAAGATATGAACTAGGGTTTGGAGATAAGATGGTGCTGGTGAAGATGTTGATGGAGATTGCCCTCTCCCGATGAGAGGAGCGTTGGTGATGACGATGGTGATGATTTCCCCCTCCCGAAGGGAAGTATCCCCGGTAGAACAGATCTGCCAGAGCTCTAGATTGGTTCCGCCAAGGTTCCGCCTCGTGGTGGCGGAGTCTCATCCCGAAAAGTTCCTTTTGATTTTTTTCTCATCGAATGACTTCCTATAGGAGAAGATGGACATGGGAGAGCCACCAGGGGGCCCACGAGGTAGGGGGCGCGCCCTAGGGGGGGGCGCCCCCCACCCTCGTGAGCAGGGTGTGGGCTCCTTGGCCTTCATCTTTGGCAAGGATTTTTTTCTTTATTTATTTTAAGATGTTCCGTGAAGTTTCAGGACTTTTGGAGTTGCGAGGAATAGGTCTCTAATATTTTCTCCTTTTCCAGCCCAGAATTCCAGCTGCCGGCATCCTCCCTCCTTATGTAAACCTTGTAAAATAAGAGAGAATAGCCATAAGTATTGTGACATAAAGTGAAATAACAATCCATAATGCAATAAATATTGATATAAAAGCATGATGCAAAATGGACGTATCAGCAGGTGTGCCCAATGATGTTATTAAGAAGAAGGTGTTCCCTTTATCTTTGAGGGGAGATGCATTAAAATGGTATAGGCTATGTGATGATATGGGATCATGGAACTACAAACGATTGAAATTGGAATTTCATCAGAAGTTTTATCCTATGCATCTTGTTCATCGTGATCGCAATTATATATATAATTTTTGGCCTCGCGAAGGAGAAAGCATCACTCAAGCTTGGGGGAGGCTTAAGTCAATGTTATATTCATGCCCCAATCATGAGCTCTCAAGAGAAATGATTATTCAAAAATTTTATGCTAGGCTTTCTGATGACAACCGCACCAGGCTCGATACTTCTTGTGTTGGCTCTTTTATGATGAAGACTATTGAATTCAAATGGGATTTATTAGAAAGAATTAAACGCAACTCTGAAGATTGGGACCTCGACGAAGGTAAGAAGTTAGTTATGACACCTAAGTTTGATTGTGTTAAATCTTTTATGGATACCGATTTTTTCCGTAAATTTGGCACTAAATATGGACTTGACTCTGAAATAGTAGCTTCTTTCTGTGAATCTTTTGCTACTCATGTTGATCTCCCTAGGGAGAAGTGGTTTAAATATCATCCTCCCATAGAAGTAAAAGTAGCTGCACCTATTAAAGTTGAAGAAAAGACTGTCACTTATAATGATCGTATTGTTCCTATTGCTTATGTTGAGAACCCACCTTTTCCTGTTAGGATAAAAGATCATGCTAAAGCTTCAACTATGGTTCGTAAAAGCAATATTAGAACCTATACACCTCCTGAGCAAATTAAAGTTGAACCTAATATTGCTATTGTTAAAGATCTCTTGTTTGATAATATTGATGGGCATGTTATCCATTTCTGTGATGAGACTGCTATAATTGCTAAACCTTGTGCTAAAGATAAACATAGACCCGTGGTAGGCATGCCTATTATTTCTGTAAAAATAGGAGATCATTGTTATCATGGCTTGTGTGATATGGGTGCTAGTGCTAGTGCAATACCTATTGACTTATACAAAGAAATTATGCATGATATTGCACCTGCTGAGATAGAAGACATTGATGTTACCATTAAGCTTGCCAATAGAGATACCATATCACCCATTGGAATTGCTAGAGATGTTGAAGTCTTGTGTGGGAAAACTAAATATCCTGCTGATTTTCTTGTTCTTGGTTCCCCACAAGATAGCTTTTGTCCCATTATATTTGGTAGACCCTTCTTGAACACAGTTAATGCTAAGATAGATTGCGTAAAGGATGTTGTTACTATTGGTTTAGGTGATATGTCTCATGAGTTTAATTTCTCTAAATTTCATAGACAACACCGTGAAGAGGAATTGCCTAGTAAAGATGAAATTATTGGTTTTGCTTCTATTGCCGTGCCTCCTAGTGATCCTTTAGAACAGTATTTGCTAGACCATGAAAATGATATGTTTATGAATGAAAGAAGGGAAATAGATGAAGTATTCTTTAAATAGGAACCCATCCTGAAACACAATTTGCCTGTCGAAATCCTAGGGGATCCTCCTCCACCCAAGGGTGATCCCGTGTTTGAGCTCAAACCGTTACCTGATACTCTTAAATATGATTATCTTGATGAGAAAAATATATATCCTATTATTATTAGTGCTAAACTTTCAGAGCATGAAGAAGAGAGATTATTAAAAACTCTAAAGAAGCACCATGCTGCTATTGGATACACTCTTGATGATCTTAAGGGTATTAGTCCCACACTATGTCAATACAAAATAAATTTGGAGAAAGATGCCAAACCAGTTCGTGATCACCAACGACGGCTGAATCCTAAGATGAAAGAAGTGGTAAGAAAGGAAATACTAAAGCTCCTTGAGGCAGGTATAATTTATCCCATTGCTGATAGTCAGTGGGTAAGTCTTGTCCATTGTGTCCCTAAAAAGGGAGGTATTACTGTCGTTCCTAATGATAAAGATGAATTGATTCCGCAAAGAATTATTACAGGTTATAGGATGGTAAGTGATTTCCACAAATTAAATAAGGCTACTAAAAAAGATCATTACCCCTTACCTTTTATTGATCAAATGCTAGAAAGATTATCCAAACATACACATTTTTGCTTTCTAGATGGTTATTCTGGTTTCTTTCAAATACCTGTGTCAGCTGATGATCAATCTAATACCACTTTTACTTGCCCGTTCGGTACTTTCGCTTATAGATGTATGCCTTTTGGTTTATGTAATGCACCTGCTACCTTCCAAAGATGCATGATGGCTATATTCTCTGACTTTTGTGAAAAGATTTGTGAGGTTTTCATGGACTATTTCTCCGTCTATGGATCCTCTTTTGATGATTGCTTAAGCAACCTTGCTCGAGTTTTGCAGAGATGTGAAGAAACTAACCTTGTCTTGAATTGGGAGAAGTGCCACTTTATGGTTAATGAAGGTATTGTCTTGGGGCATAAAGTTTCTGAAAGAGGTATTGAAGTTGATAAAGCTAAGGTTTATGCCGGTGTAAGAAGTTTCCTTGGTCACGCCGGTTTTTATAGGAGGTTCATTAAGGACTTCTCAAAAATTTCTCGGCCTCTGACTAATTTATTACAAAAAGATATACCATTAGTTTTTGATGATGATTGCGTAGAAGCATTTGAAATACTTAAGAAAGCATTGATCTCTGCACCTATTGTTCAGCCACCGGATTGGAATTTACCCTTTGAAATTATGTGTGATGCTAGTGATTATGCTGTAGGTGTTGTTCTAGGGCAAAGAGTTGATAAGAAATTAAATGTTATTCAATATGCTAGTAAAACTCTAGACAATGCTCAGAGAAATTATGCTACTACTGAAAAAGCATTTTTGGTTGTTGTATTCGCTTGTGATAAGTTCAGACCTTATATTGTTGATTCTAAAGTAACTATTCACACGGATCATGCTGCTATTAAATATCTTATGAAAAAGAAAGATGCTAAACCTAGACTTATTAGATGGGTTCTCTTGCTACAAGAATTTGATTTGCATATTATTGATAGAAAGGGAGCTGAGAACCCCGTTGTAGACAACTTGTCTAGGCTAGAGAATGTTCTTGATGACCCACTACCTATTGATGATAGCTTTCCTGATGAACAATTAAATGTCATTAATGCTTCACATACTGCTCCATGGTATGCTGATTATGCTTAGAGATCGTGCTAAAGCTTGGTTTTCGTCTTTGCCTAAAAATAGTATTAATTCTTGGAATAAGTGCAAAGATGCTTCTATCTCTAAGTATTTTCCTCCCCCTAAGTTTATCTCTCTTAGAAACGATATTATGAATTTTAAGCAACTTGATCATGAACATGTTGCGCAAGCTTGGGAGAGGATGAAATTAATGATACGTAATTGCCCTACGCATGGTTTGAATTTGTGGATGATTATACAAAAAATTTATGCCGGATTGAATTTTGCTTCTAGAAATCTTTTAGATTCGCCCGTGGGAGGCACTTTTATGGAAATCACTTTAGGAGAAGCTACTAAACTCCTACATAATATTATGGTTAATTATTCTCAATGGCATACTGAAAGATCTACTAATAAAAAGGTGGATGCGATAGAAGAAATTAATGTTTTGAGTGGAAAGATGGATGAGCTTATGAAATTATTTGCTAATAAAAGTGTTTCTTATGGTCCTAATGATATGCCCTTGTCTACTTTGATTGAGAATAATAATGAATCTATGGATGTGAATTTTGTTGGTAGGAACAATTTTGGTAACAACGCGTATAGAGGAAACTTTAATCCTAGGCCGTATCCTAGTAATCCCTCTAATAATTATGGTAATTCCTACAACAATTCTTATGGAAATTATAATAAGATGCCCTCTGATTTTGAATCCAATATTAAAAAATTTATTACTTCGCCAAAGAATTTCAATGCTTTGATTGAAGAAAAATTGCTTAAGATTGATGAGTTGGCTAGGAATCTTGAAAGAATTTCTCTTGATGTTGATTCTTTGAAACTTAGATCTATTCCAACTAAGCATGATATCAATGAGTCTCTCAAAAGCCATGAGAATTTCCATTGATGAGTGCAAAGAAAGAACCGCTAGGATGCGTGCTAAGAAAGATGCCTTCATAAGAGCGTGTTCTTCTAGTTTCCATGATAATAAAGATGAAGATCTAAAAGTTATTGATGTGTCCCCTATTAAATATTTGTGTTGCAATATGAATCTTGATAATGATGGGACTGAATGTGATCCACCTTTACCTAGAAGGCGTTCCAAAAATTCGGAGTTTTTAGATCTTAATGCTAAATTTGATAAAAGTGGGATTGAAGAAATTAAAACCCTAGATGTTGCTAAACCCACTATTTTGGATTTCAAGGAATTTAATTATGAAATTACTCTTTATTTGATTTTATTTCCTTGTTGCAATCTGTGCTAAATTCTCCTCATGCTTATAGTCAAAATAAAGCGTTTACTAAATATATCGTTGATGCCTTGATGCTATCTTATGAAGAAAAACTTGAGCTGGAAGTTTCTATCCCTAGAAAACTTTATGATGAGTGGGAACCAACTATTAAAATTAAAATTAAAGATCATTAATGCTATGCTTTGTGTGATTTGGGTGCTAGTGTTTCCACGATTCCAAAGACTTTGTGTGATTTGTTAGGTTTCCGTGATTTTGATGATTGCTCTCTAAACTTGCACCTCGCGGATTCCACTATTAAGAAACCTATGGGAAGAATTAATTATGTTCTTATTGTTGCAAATAGGAATTATGTGCCCGTATATTTTATTGTTCTTGACATAGATTGCAATCCTTCATGTCCTATTATTCTTGGTAGACCGTTCCTTAGAACGATTGGTGCAATTATTGATATGAAGGAAGGAAATATTAGATTCCAATTTCCGTTAAGGAAAGGCATGGAACACTTTCGTAGAGAGAAAATTAAATCACCTTATGAATCTATTATGAGAGCCACTTAATGATTGCCTACCAAAGATGGCAATACCTAGATCTATCCTTGCTCTTTATGCCTAGCTAGGGGTGTTAAACGATAGCGCTTGTTCGGAGACAACCCAATTTTATTTTTCTCCCTTGCTTTTTGCTCCTGTTTATTAATAAATAATTTTCCTAGCCTCTATTTTTGTTTTGTTTTTTGTGTTTAATTAGTGTTTGTGCCAAGTAGAACCGTTGGGAAGACTTGGGGAAAGTCTTGATATCTTGCTGTAAAAAACAGAAACTTTAGCGCTCACGAGAACTGCTGCAATTTTTATTTTGAAAGTGCTATTTAGTTAATTATTTTTTCAGATGATTAATAGATAAATTACTCACGTCCAGCAACTTATTTTAGAATTTTTGGGGTTCCAGATCTTGCGCTAGCTACAGATTACTACAGACTATTCTGTTTTTGACAGATTCTGTTTTTCGTGTGTTGTTTGCTTATTTTGATGAATCTATGGCTAGTAAAATAGTTTATAAACCATAGAGAAGTTGTAATACAATAGGTTTAACACCAATATAAATAAAGAATGAGTTCATTACAGTACCTTGAAGTGGTCTTTTGTTTTCTTTCGCTGACGGAGCTCACGAGATTTTCTACTTTAAGTTTTGTGTTGTGAAGTTTTCGAGTTTTGGGTAAAGATTTGATGGATTATGGAACAAGGAGTGGAAAGAGCCTAAGCTTGGGGATGCCCATGGAACCCCCAAGATAATCTATGGACACCTAAAATTCAAAGCTTGGGGATGCCCCGGAAGACATCCCCTCTTTCGTCTACTTCTATCCGTAACTTTACTTGGAGCTATATTTTTATTCACCACATGATATGTGTTTCGCTTGGAGCGTCTTGTATGATTTGAGTCTTTGATTTTTAGTTTACCACAATCATCCTTGCTGTACACACCTTTTGAGAGAGCCATACATGATTTGGAATTTGTTAGAATACTCTATGTGCTTCGCTTATATCATTTGAGTTATATAGTTTTGCTCTAGTACTTCAATTATATCATTTAGAGCATGGTGGTGGATTTGTTTTATAGAAACTATTGATCTATCATGCTTCACTTATATTATTTTGAGAGTCTCAAATAGCATGCTAATTTTCCTAAATAATCCTAATATGCTTGGTATTCAAGAATAGTAAAAAACTTTCTTATGAGTGTGTTGAATGCTATGAGAAGTTTGATGCTTGATAATTGTTTTGAGATATGAAGATGGTGATATTAAAGTTGTGCTAGTTGAGTAGTTGTGAATTTGAGAAATACTTGTGTTAAAGTTTGTGATTCCCGTAGCATGCACGTATGGTGAATCGTTATGTGATGAAGTCGGAGCATGATTGATTTTTTGATTGTCTTCCTTATGAGTGGCGGTCGGGGACGAGCGATGGTCTTTTCCTACCAGTCTATCCCCCTAGGAGCATGCGCTTAATACTTTGATTTGATAACTTGTAGATTTTTGCACTAAGTATATGAGTTCTTTATGACTAATGTTGAGTCCATGGATTATATGCACTTTTCTTCCTTCCACCATTGCTAGCCTCTCTAATACCGCGCACCTTTAGCCGGTATCATACACCCACCATATACCTTCCTCAAAACAGCCACCATACCTACCTATTATGGCATTTCCATAGCCAATCCGAGATATATTGCCATGCAACTTTCCACCATTCCGTTTATTATGACACACTCCATCATTGTCATATTTCTTAGCATGATCATGTAGTTGACATCGTATTTGTGGCAAAGCCACCATTCATAATTCTTTCATCTATGTCACTCTTCACTACTAGAAAAAGGCATGCTAGTGGCGCACCAGTTTTGCCTTCTAATGGCGCACTACTGGTGCGCCACTAGCATCATGCCATCAGAATTTTTTTTCTAATGGCGCACCTATGGTGCGCCATTAGTATGGCCCACGGTGCGCCATTAGTATGTGGTATACTAATGGCGCACCACATAGAAGTGTGCCATTAGTAACAATTTTTTTTCAAAATTTTTTAGAATTTTTTTTAATTTTTTTTCTTAATCTCGGGTCAATATGCTTAATCTCAGGTCAAATCGCACTCCGTGGTCAAACTTCCCGAAAGGTCACCCATCCTCACACTACTCCAGCCCAAGCACGCTTAACTTCAGAGTTCTATCCAACCCCAGCAACAGCTCACTTCACAGGCACTTGTTGATATATCTAGCATATCAATCTTATTATACCTTTTTGATGTCTAGGACTTTCTTCATGTTCATGACTATGATGAAATTTTGAAAAATATTTCAAACTTCCCGGTCATATTACGTATCATTTTTTGAAGAAAAGTTCAAAAAAAAATTCAAAACCAAATTTTTTTTGAATTTTTTTGCCTCTAGGTCTTGAAAGCCCCGTAACTTTTTTCTGTTAGGTTTTTGGGGATTTTGAAAATGTTTAACGGGGTTCCCCCTATTAAATTCGGATGTAACTTTTCGAGTAGATGATTTTTCATATATAAAACTTTTTAATCCGAGTTCGTATGCAAAAGTTATGCCCATTTTACAAATTTCCAGAGAGATTTTGCAAATAAAATTTATATTTATATTTGTAAATTTTTCCAACAACTAGACCACATATGACATGGGAAACTTATTTTCTTTTATTTTTTTGACATTTTTATCATTTTTCTTTATTTTTTAAAACTGAAAAGGCGGTCCACCGGGGGGGTGCATTCGGTGGAAGCCGGGCAAACTAGTAATGGCGCACCGTGGGGTGGTGCGCCATTAGTAGTTAAACTAGTAATGGCGCACCACACCCACGGTGCGCCATTAGTAACAAAATTGTTTTTTTTAAAACTTCTAATGGCGCACCGCACACGAGGTGCGCCATTAGTAATATATTTCTAATGGCGTACCTATATGTGGTGCGCCATTTCTATATTCTAATGGCGCACCACACATGTGGTGCGCCATTAGTGTCCATTTCATCTATAGCCGTTTTCCTAGTAGTGCTTGATTCATTGCATATCCTGGTACACCGCCGGAGGCATTCATATAGAGTCATATTTTGTTCTAAGTATCGAGTTGTAATTGTTGAGTTGTAAGAAAATAAAAGTGTCATGATCATCATTATTAGAGCATTGTCCCGGTAAGGAAAGGATGATGGAGACTATGATTCCCCCACAAGTCGGGATGAGACTCCGGACAAAAAATAAAATAAAAAGAGGAAATAAGAAAAGAGAAAAGGCCCAAATAAAAAAATAAGAGAAAAAGAGAGAAGGGACAATGTTACTATCCTTTACCACACTTGTGCTTCAAAGTAGCACCATGATATTCATGATAGAGAGTCTCTCACTTCGTCACTTTCATTTACTAGTGGGAATTTTTCATTATAGAACTTGGCTTGTATATTCCAATGATGGGCTTCCTCAAAATGCCCTAGGTCTTCATGAGCAAGCAAGTTGGATGCACACCCACTTAGTTTCTTTTGTTGAGCTTTCATATACTTATAGCTCCAGTGCATCCATTGCATGGAAATCCCTACTCACTCACATTGATATCTATTGATGGGCATCTCCATAGCCTGTTGATATGCCTAGTTGATGTGAGACTATCTTCTCCCTTTTTGTCTTCTCCACAACCACCATTCTATTCCACATATAGTGCTATATCCATGGCTCACGCTCATGTATTGCTTGAAGATTGAAAAATTTTGAGAATGTCAAAAGTATGAAACAATTGCTTGGCTTGTCATCGGGGTTGTGCATGATAGAGCATAGCCAGACTATATGATTTTGTAGGGATAACTTTCTTTGGCCATGTTATTTTGAGAAGACATGATTGCTTTGTTAGTATGCTTGAAGTATTATTATTATTATTATTATTATTATTATTATTATTATTATTATTATTATTATTATGTCAATATTAAACTTTTATCTTGAATATTTCGGATCTGAATATTCATACCACAATTAAGAAGAGTTACATTAAAATTATGCCAAGTAGCACTCCACATCAAAAATTATCTTTTTTATCATTTACCTACTCGAGGACGAGCAGGAATTAAGCTTGGGGATGCTTGATACGTCTCCAAAGTATCTATAATTTTTGATTGCTCCATGCTATATTATCTACTATTTTGGACATTATTGGGCTTTATTTTCCACTTTTATATTATTTTTGTGACTAACCTATAATCGGAGGCCCAACCCAGAATTGCTGTTTTTGTGCCTATTTTAGGGTTTCGAAGAAAAGGAATATCAAACGGAGTCCAAACGGAATGAAACCTTCAGGAACGTGATTTTCTCACCGAACATGATCCAAGAGACTTGGACCCTACGTCAAGAAACAAAGGAGGAGGCCACGAGGTAGGGGGGCATGCCTACCCACCCCCAGACGCGCCCTCCACCCTCTGGGCCCCTTGTTGCTCCACCGACGTACTCCTTCCTCCTATATATACCTACGTACCCCCAAACGATCGGATACGGAGCCAAAAGCCTAATTCCACCGCCGCAACTTTCTGTATCCACGAGATCCCATCTTGGGGCCTATTCCGGAGCTCCGCCAGAGGGGGCATCCATCACGGAGGGCTTCTACATCAACACCATAGCCTCTCCAATGAAGTGTGAGTAGTTTACCTCAGAACTTCGGGTCCATATTTATTAGCTAGATGGCTTCTTCTCTCTTTTTGGATGTCAATACAATGATCTCCCCCTCTCTTGTGGAGATCTATTCGATGTAATCTTCTTTTTGCGGTGTGTTTGTTGAGACCGATGAATTGTGGGTTTATGATCAAGATTATCTATGAACAATATTTGAATATCCTCTGAATTCTTTTATGTATGATTGGTTATCTTTGCAAGTCTCTTCGAATTATCAGTTTGGTTTGGCCTGCTAGATTGATCTTTCTTGCAATGGAAGAAGTGCTTAGCTTTGGGTTCAATCTTGTGGTGTCCTTTCCTAGTGACAGTAGGGGCAGCAAGGCACGTATTGGATTGTTTCCATCGAGGATAATAAGATGGGGTTGTTATCATATTGCATGAATTTATCCCTCTACATCATGTCATCTTCCTTAAGGCGTTACTCTGTTTTCATGAACTTAATACTCTAGATGCATGCTGGATAGCGGTCGATCAGTGGAGTAATAGTAGTACATGCAGGCAGGAGTCGGTCTACCTGACTTGGACATGATGCCTATATACATGATCATACCTATATATTCTCATACCTATGCTCAATTCTGTCAATTGCTCAACAGTAATTCGTTCACCCACTGTAAAATACCTATGCTCTTGAGAGAAGCCACTAGTGAAACCTATGGCCCCCGGGTCTATCTTCATCATATTAATCTTCCAATACTTAGTTATTTCCTTTGCATTTTTACTTTGCTTTTATTTTACTTTGCATCTTTATCACAAAAATACCAAAAATATTATCTTGTCATATCTATCAGATCTCACTCTCGTAAGTGACCGTGTAGGGATTGACAACCCCTTATCGCGTTGGTTGCGAGGGTTTATTTGTTTCTGTAGGTACGAGGGACTCGTGCGTGGCCTCCTACTAGATTGATACCTTGGTTCTAAAAAACTGAGGGAAATACTAACGCTACTTTGCTGCACCACCCTTTCCTCTTCAACGGAAAACCAACGCAAGTGCTCAAGAGCTAGCAGTGATCAGCAGATATAAATCCCAAGTGACTCAAAGAATAGAGCTATGCTCCCCGGCAACGGCGCCAAAAAATAGTCTTGATAACCCACAAGTATAGGGGATCACAACAGTTTTCGAGGGTAGAGTATTCAACCCAAATTTATTGATTTGACACAAGGCGAGCCAAAGAATATTCTCAAGTATTAACAGTTGAGTTGTCAATTGAACCACACCTGAAAGACTTAATATCTGCAACAAAGTATTTAGTAGCAAAGTAATATGATAGTAGCGGTAATGGTGGCAAAAGTAATGGTATTGGTTTTGTAGTGATTGTAACAGTAGCAACGGAAAAGTAAATAAGCAAAGATCAATATATGAAAAGCTCGTATGCATTGGATCAGTGATGGATAATTATGTCAGATGCGATTCCTCATGAAATAGTTATAACATAGGGTGACACAGAACTAGCTCCAGTTCATCAATGTAATGTAGGCATGTATTCTGAATATAGTCATATGTGCTTGTGGAAAAGAACTTGCATGACATCTTTTGTCCTACCCTCCCCTGGCAGCGGGGTTCTATTGGAAACTAAGGGATATTAAGATCTCCTTTTAATAGAGTACCGGACCAAAGCGTTAACACTTAGTGAATACATGAACTCCTCATACTACGGTCATCACTGGTATGTATCCCGATTATTGTCACTTCGGGGTTAACGGATCATAACACATAATAGGTGACTATAGACTAGCAAGATGGGATCAAGAACTCACATGTATTCATGAAAACATAATAGGTTCAGATCTGAAATCATGGCACTCGGGCACTAGTGACAAGCATTAAGCATAGCAAAGTCATAGCAACATCAATCTCAGAACATAGTGGATACTAGGGATCAAACCCTAACAAAACTAACTCGATCACATAGTAAATCTCATCCAACCCATCACCGTCCAGCAAGCCTATGATGGAATTACTCACGCACGGCGGTGAGCATCATGAAATTGGTGATGGGGGAAGGTTGATGATGACGATGGCGACGGATTCCCCTCTCCGGAGCCCCGAATGGACTCCAGATCAGCCCTCCAGAGAGAGATTAGGGCTTGGCGGTGGCTCCGTATCGTAAAGCGCGACGAGTCCTTCTCTCTGATTTGTTTCTCCCCGGACGTGAATATATAGAGTTAGAGTTGAGGTCGGTGGAGCACCAGGGGGCCTGATACGTCTCCAACGTATCTATAATTTTTGATTGTTCCATGCTATATTATATTCTGTTTTGGACATTATTGGTCTTTATTATACACTTTTATATTATTTTTGGGACTAACCTATTAACCGGAGGCCCAGCCCAGAATTGCTAGTTTTTGCCTATTTCAGAGTTTCACAGAAAAAGAATATCAAATGGAGTCCAAACGGAATGAAACCTTCGGGAACATGATTTTCGGAACGAACGTGATTCACAGGACTTGGACCCTACAACAAGACATCAACCAGGAGGCCACGAGGTAGGGGGCGCGCCTACCCCCTGGTCGTGCCCTCCACCCTCGTGGCCCCCCTGTTGCTCCACCGACGTACTCCTACCTCCTATATATACCTACGTACCCCCAAACTACTAGATAAAGAGCCAAAACCCTAATTCCACCGTTGTAACTTTCTGTATCCATGAGATCCCATCTTGGGGCCTTTTTCGGAGCTCCGCCAGAGGGGGCATCGATCACGAAGGGCTTCTACATCAACACCATAGCCCCTCCGATGAAGTGTGAGTAGTTTACCTCAGACCTTCGGGTCCATAGTTATTAGCTAGATGGCTTCTTCTCTCTTTTTGGATCTCAATACAATGTTCTCCCCCTCTCCCATGGAGATCTATTCGATGTAATCTTCTTTTGCGGTGTGTTTGTTGAAACCGATGAACTGTGGGTTTATGATCAAGTTTATCTATGAACAATATTTGAATCTTCTCTGAATTCTTTTATGTATGATTGGTTATCTTTGCAAGTCTCTTCAAATTATCAGTTTGGTTTGGCCTACTGGATTGATCTTTCTTGCAATGGGAGAAGTGATTAGCTTTGGGTTCAATCTTGTAGTGTCCTTTCCTAGTGACAGTAGGGGCAGTAAGGCACATATTGTATTGTTGCCATCGAGGATAACAAGATGGGGTTTATATCATATTGCATGAGTTTATCCCTCTACATCATGTCATCTTGCTTAAAGCATTACTCTGTTCTTATGAACTTAATACTCTAGATGCATGCTGGATAGAGGTCGATGTGTGGAGTAATAGTAGTAGATGCATGCTGGATAGAGGTCGATGTGTGGAGTAATAGTAGTAGATGCATGCTGGATAGAGGTCGATGTGTGGAGTAATAGTAGTAGATGCAGGCAGGAGTCGGTCTACTTGTCTCGGACTTGATGCCTATATACATGATCATACCTAAATATTCTCATAACTATGCTCAATTCTGTCAATTGCTCAATAGTAATTTGTTCACCCAACACTTATGCTCTTGGGAGAAGCCACTAGTGAAACCTATGGCCCCCGGTTCTATTTTCCATCATATTGATCTTCCAACACTTAGTTATTTTTCTTTCCTTTTATTTTACTTTGCATTTTTATCAGAAAAAATACCAAAAATATTATCTTATCATATCTATCAGATCTCACTCTTGTAAGTGACCGTGTAGGGATTGACAACCCCTTATCGCGTTGGTTGCGAGGATTTATTTGTTTGTGTAGGTGTGAGGGACTCGTGCGTGGCCTCCTACTAGATTGATACCTTGGTTCTGAAAAACTAAGGGAAATACTTACACTACTTTGCGGGATCACCCTTTCCTCTTCAAGGGAAAACCAACGCAGTGCTCAAGAGGTAGCAAGAAGGATTTCTGGAGCCGTTGCCAGGGAGGTCTACGCAAAAGTCAACACACCAAGTACCCATCACAAACCCTTATCTCCCGCATTACATTATTTTCCATTTGCCTCTCGTTTTCCTCTCCCCCACTTCACCCTTGCCGTTTTATTCGCCCTCTCTTTTCCATTTGCCTCTTTTTGCCCGTCTCTCATTTGCTCGTGTGTTGGATTGCTTGCTTGTCACGATGGCTCAAGATAATACTAAATTGTGTGACTTTACCAATACCAACAACAATGATTTCCTTAGCACTCCGATTGCTCCTCTTACCAATACCGAATCTTGTGAAATCAATGCTGCTGTGTTGAATCTTGTCATGAAAGATCAATTCGCCGGCCTTCCTAGTGAAGATGTCGCTACCCATCTAAATAGCTTCGTTGATTTGTGTGATATGCAAAAGAAGAAAGATGTGGATACTGATATTGTTAAATTGAAGCTATTTCCTTTTTCACTTAGATATCATGCTAAAGCTTGGTTTTCGTCTTTGCCTAAAAATAGTATTGATTCTTGGAATAAGTGCAAAGATGCTTCTATCTCTAAGTATTTTCCTCCCACTAAGTTTATCTCTCTTAGAAATGATATTATGAATTTTAAGCAACTTGATCATGAACATGTTGCACAAGCTTGGGAGAGGATGAAATTAATGATACGTAATTGCCCTACGCATGGTTTGAATTTGTGGATGATTATACAAAAAATTTATGCCGGATTGAACTTTGCTTCTAGAAGTCTTTTAGATTCGCCCGTGGGAGGCACTTTTATGGAAATCACTTTAGGAGAAGCTACTAAACTCCTAGATAATATTATGGTTAATTATTCTCAATGGCACACTAAAAGATCTACTAATAAAAAAGTGCATGCGATAGAAGAAATTAATGTTTTTTGTGGAAAGATGGATGAACTTATGAAATTATTTGCTAATAAAAGTGTTTCTTCTGATCCTAATGATATGCCATTGTCTACTTTGATTGAGAATAATAATGAATCTATGGATGTGAATTTTGTTGATAGGAATAATTTTGGTAACAACGCGTATAGAGGAAACTTCAATCCTAGGCCGTATCCTAGTAATTCCTCTAATAATTATGGTAATTCCTACAACAATTCTTATGGAAATTATAATAAGATGTCCTCTGATTTTGAATCTAATATTAAAGAATTTATTACTTCGCAAAAGAATTTCAATGCTTTGATTGAAGAAAAATTGCTTAAGATTGATGAGTTGGCTAGGAACGTTGATAGAATTTCTATTGATGTTGATTCTGTGAAACTTAGATCTATTGCACCTAAGCATGATATCAATGAGTCTCTCAAAGCCATGAGAACTTCCATTGATGAGTGCAAAGAAAGAACCGCCAGGATGCGTGCTAAGAAAGGTTGCTTTATAAAAGTGTGTTCTTCTAGTTTCCATGATAATAAAGATGAAGATCTAAAAGTTATTGATGTGTCCCCTATTAAATATCTGTTTTTCAATATGAATCTTGATAATGATGGGACTAATTATGATCCACCTTTACCTAGATGGCGTTCCAAAAATTCGGAGTCTTTAGATCTTGATGTTAAAATTGTTAAAAGTGGGATTGAAGAAGTCAAAACTTTAAATATTAATGAACCCACTATTTTGGATTTCAAGGAATTTAATTATTGCTCTTGGATAGATTGTATTTCCTTGTTGCAATCTGTGCTAAATTCTCCTCATGCTTATAGTCAAAATAATGCTTTCACTATACATATCGTTGATGCTTTGATGCAATCTTATGAAGAAAAACTTGAGTTGGAAGTTTCTATCCCTAGAAAACTTTATGATGAGTGGGGGCCTACTATTAAAATTAAAATTAAAGATCATGAATGCTATGCTTTGTGTGATTTGGGTGCTAGTGTTTCGACGATTCCAAAGACTTTGTGCGATTTGTTAGGTTTCCGTGATTTTGATGATTGCTCTTTAAACTTGCACCTTGCGGATTCCACCATTAAGAAACATATGGGAAGAATTAATGATGTTCTTATTGTTGCAAATAGGAACTATGTGCCCGTAGATTTTTTATTGTTCTTGGTAGCAATTGCAATCCTTCATGTCCTATTATTCTTGGTAGACCTTTCCTTAGAACGATCGGTGCAATTATTGATATGAACGAAGGAAATATTAGATTCCAATTTCCGTTAAGCAAAGGCATGGAACACTTTCCTAGAAAGAAAATTAAATTACCATATGAATCTATCATGAGAGCCACTTATGGATTGCCTACCAAAGATGGCAATACCTAGATCTATCCGTGCTTTTTATGCCTAGCTAGGGGCGTTAAACGATAGCGCTTGTTGGGAGGCAACCCAATTTTATTTTTATTAGTTGCTTTTTTATCCTGTTTAGTAATAAATAATTTATCTAGATTCTGTTTTGTTTGTGTTTTTTGTGTTTAATTAGTGTTTGTTCCAACTAGAACCGTTGGGAAGACTTGGGGAAAGTTTTTTTAATCTTGCTGTAAAAAACAGAAACTTTAGCGCTCACGAGAATTGCTGCCATTTTTATTTGGAAAGTGATATTTAGTTAATTATTTTTTAATATTATTAATAAATAAATTCCTCATGTCCAGCAATTTATTTTAGAATTTTTGGGGTTCCAGATCTTGCGTTAGCTACAGATTACAACAGACTGTTCAGTTTTTGACAGATTCTGTTTTTCGTGTGTTGTTTGCTTATTTTAATGAATCTATGGCTAGTAAAATAGTTTATAAACCATAGAGAAGTTGGAATACAGTAGGTTTAACACCAAAAAAAAATGAGTTCATTACAGTACCTTGAAGTGGTGTTTTGTTTTCTTTCGCTAACGGAGCTCACGAGATTTTCTACTTTAAGTTTTGTGTTGTGAAGTTTTCAAGTTTTGGGTGAAAGATTTGATGGATTATGGAACAAGGAGTGGCAATAGCCTAACTTGGGGATACCCATGGAACCCCAAGATAATCTAAGGACACCTAAAAGCTAAAGCTTGGGGATGCCCCGGAAGGCATCCCCTCCTTCGTCTACTTCCATCGGCAACTTTACTTGGAGCTATATTTTTATTCACCACATGATAAGTGTTTTGCTTGGAGCGTCTTGTATGATTTGAGTCTTCGCTTTTTAGTTTAACACAATCATCCTTGCTGTACACACCTTTTGAGAGACACACAGATGATTCGGAAATTATTAGAATACTCAGTGTGCTTCACTTATATCTTTTGAGTTATATAGTTTTTGCTCTAGTACTTCACTTATATCTTTTAGAGCACGGTGGTGGTTCTATTTTATAGAAGCTATTATTATCTCATGCTTCACTTAGATTATTTTGAGAGTCTTAAATAGCATGGTAATTTACTTAAATAATCCTAATAGACTACGTATTCAAGACTAGTAAAAACTTTCTTATGAGTGTGTTGAATACTAAGAGAAGTTTGATGCTTGATGATTGTTTTGAGACATGGAGGTAGTGATATCAAAGTTGTGCTAGTTTAGTAGTTGTGAATTTGAAAAATACTTGTGTTCAAGTTTGTAAGTCCCGTAGCATGCACGTATGCTAAACGTTATGTAACAAATTTGAAACATGAGGTGTTCTTTGATTGTCCTCCTTATGAGTGGCGGTTGGGGACGAGCGATGGTCTTCTCCTACCAATCTATCCCCCTAGGAGCATGCACGTAGTGCTTGGTTTTTGATGACTTGTAGATTTTTGCAATAAGTATGTGAGTTCTTTATGACTAATGTTGAGTCCATGGATTATACACACTCTCACCTTTCCATCATTGCTAGCCTCTTCGGTACCGTGCATTGCCCTTTCTCACATTGAGAGCTGGTGCAAACTTCGCCGGTGCATCCAAATACCATGATATGATACGCTCTTTCACACATAAACCTCCTTATATCTTCCTCAAAACAGCCACCGTACCTACCTATTATGCCATTCCCATAGCCATTCCGAGATATATTGCCATGCAACTTTTCACCGTTCCATTTATCATGACACGTTCATCATTGTCATATTGATTTGCATGATCATATAGTTGACATAGTATTTGTGGCAAAGCCACCATTCATAATGCATTCATAGATGTCACTCTTGGTTCATTGCATATCCCGGTACACCGCCGGAGGCATTCATATAGAGTCATACTTTGTTCTAGTATCAAGTTGTAATCATTGAGTTGTAAATAAATAGAAGTGTGATGATCATCATTTTCCAGAGCATTGTCCCAAGTGAGGAAAAAAAGAGAAAGGCCATAAAAAAGAGAGGGCCCAAAAAATGAGAGAAAAAGAGAGAAGGGACAATATTACTACCCTTTTTACCACACTTGTGCTTCAAAGTAGCACCATAATCTTCATGATATAAAATCTTTTGTTTTGTCACTTTCATATACTAGTGGGAACTTTTCATTATAGAACTTGGCTTGTATATTCCAACAATGGGCTTCCTCAAATGCCCTAGGTCTTCATGAGCAAGCAAGTTGGATGCACACCCACTTAGTTTCTTTTGTTGAGCTTTCATATATTTATAGCTCTAGTGCATCCGTTGCATGGCAATCCCTACTCCTTGCATTAACATCAATTGATGGGCATCTCCATAGCTCATTGATTAGCCTCGTTGATGTGAGACTTTCTCCCTTTTTTGTCCTCTCCACATAACCCACATCATTATATTCTATTCCACCCATAGTGCTATATCCATGACTCACGCTCATGTATTGCATGAAGATTGAAAAAGTTTGAGATTACTAAAGTATGAAACAATTGCTTGGCTTGTCATTGGGGTTGTGCATGATGAGAGCATTATTGTGTGATGAAAATGGAGCATGACTAAACTATATGATTTTGTAGGGATGAACTTTCTTTGGCCATGTTATTTTGAGAAGACATAATTGCTTAGTTAGTATGCTTGAAGTATTATTATTTTTATGTCAATATTGAACTTTTATCTTGAATCTTTCGGATATGAATATTCATGCCACAATTAAGAAGAATTACATTGAAATTATGCAAAGTAGCATTCCACATCAAAAATTCTGCTTTTATCATTTACCTACTCGAGGACGAGCAGGAATTAAGTTTGGGGATGCATGATACGTCTCCAACGTATCTATAATTTTTTATTATTCCATGCTATATTATATTCTATTTTGGACATTATTGGGCTTTATTATACATTTTTATATTATTTTTGAGACTAACCTATTAACCAGAGGCCCAGCCCAGAATTGCTATTTTTTTGCCTATTTCAGAGTTTCGCAGAAAAAGAATATCAAACGGAGTCCAAACGGAATGAAACCTTCGGGAACATGATTTTTGGAACGAACATGATCCAGAGGACTTGGACCCTACGTCAAGACATCAACTAGGAGGCCACGAGGTAGGGGGCGCGCCTACCCCCACTGGGCGCGCCCTCCACCCTCGTGGGCCCCCCGTTGCTCCACCGACGAACTCCTTCCTCCTATATATACCTACGTACCCCCAAACTACCATATGCGGAGCCAAAACCCTAATTCCAACGCCGTAACTTTCTGTATCCACGAGATCCCATCTTGGGGCATTTTCCGGAGCTCCACCGGAGGGGGCATCGATCACGGAGGGCTTCTACATCAACACCATATAGCCCCTCCGATGAAGTGTGAGTAGTTTACCTCAGACCTTCAGGTCCATAGTTATTAGCCAGTTGGCTTCTTCTCTCTTTTTGGATCTCAATACAATGTTCTCCCCCTCTCTCGTGGAGATCTATTCGATGTAATCTTCTTTTGCGGTGTGTTTGTTGAGACCGATGAATTGTGGGTTTATGATCAAGTTTATCCATGAACAATATTTGAATCTTCTCTGAATTCTTTTATGTATGATTGGTTATCTTTGCAAGTCTCTTCGAATTATCAGTTTGGTTTGGCCTACTAGATTGATCTTTCTTGCAATGGGAGAAGTGCTTAGCTTTGGGTTCAGTCTTGCGGTGTCCTTTCCCAGTGACAGTAGGGGAAGCAAGGCACATATTGTATTGTTGCCATCGAGGATAACAAGATGGGGTTTATATCATATTGCATGAGTTTATCCCTCTACATCATGTCATCTTGCTTAAAGTGTTACTCTATTCTTATGAACTTAATACTCTAGATGCATGCTGGATAGAGGTCGATGTGTGGAGTAATGGTAGTAGATGCAGGCAGGAGTCGGTCTACTTGTCTCGGACGTGATGCCTATATACATGATCATACCTACATATTCTCATAACTATGCTCAATTCTGTCAATTGCTCAATAGTAATTTGTTCACCCACCGTAAATACTTATGCTCTTGAGAGAAGCCACTAGTGGAACCTATGGCCCCCGGGTCTATTTTCCATCATATTAATCTTCCAACACTTAGTTATTTTTATTGCCTTTTATTTTACTTTGCATCTTTATCATAAAAAATACCAAAAATATTATCTTATCATATGTATCAGATCTCACTCTCGTAAGTGACTGTGTAGGGATTGGCAACACCTTATCGCGTTGGTTGCGAAGATTTATTTTTTTGTGTAGGTGCAAGGGACTCTTGCGTGGCCTCCTACTGGATTGATACCTTGGTTCTCAAAAAGTGAGGGAAATACTTACGCTACTTTTCTGCATCACCCTTTCCTCTTCAAGGGAAAACCAACGCAGTGCTCAAAGACGTAGCAGGGCCCACGAGGCAGGGGGCGCGCCGGGCGGGGGGGGGGGGGGGGGGGGGGGGTAGGCACGCCCCCACCCTCATGGACGGGGTGTGGCCCCTGGCCTTGATTCTTTCGCCAGTATTTTTTATATATTCCAAAAATATTCTCCATTGATTTTCAGGTCATTCCGAGAACTTTTATTTCTGCACAAAAATAACACCATGGCAATTCTGCTGAAAATAGCGTCAGACCGGGTTAGTTCCATTCAAATCATGCAAGTTAGACTCCGAAACAAGGGAAAAAGTGTTTGGAAAAGTAGATACGTTGGAGACGTATCGGGTATAGTGATTGCTTTTTGATCTTCAGAAAGAACCCTATTCATTGAATCCTATTCAACTAAAGTTGGAGAAACTGACACCCTCCAGCCACCTATGTGAAAAGCACGTCGGTAGAACCAGTCTCATGAACGCGGTCATCCAACAATACAGCCGAATCAAGAAACAACTAGTGACGGCAAGCAATATGTATATACCCACGCCCGCAACTCCTTTGTGTTCTACTCGTGCATATAACATCTACGCATAGACCTGGCTCGGATGCCACTGTTGGGAAACGCAGTATTTCAAAAAAATTCCTACGATCACGCAAGATCTTGATGTCTACTACACAACCTTCTTCTTGTAGACGTTGTTGGGCCTCTAAGTGTAGAGGTTTGTAGGACAGTAGCAAATTTCCCTCAAGTGGATGACCTAAGGTTTATCAATCCATAGGAGGCGTAGGATGAAGATGGTCTCTCTCAAGCAACCCTGCAACCAAATAACAAAGAGTCTCTTATGTCCCCAACACACCCAATACAATGGTAAATTGTATAGGTGCACTAGTTCAGCGAAGAAATGGTGATACAAGTGGTATATGTATGGTAGATATATGTTTTTGTAATCTGAAAATATAAAAACAGCAAGGTAACTAATGATAAAAGTGAGCGTATGAGACAAACTCAATTCCATTTTTTGTAGTTTTATTTTATAAACTAAACTAGTGCTAAAACAAGAAACTAAAAGACTCAATTGCAAGCCTAGGGTTCATACTTTCACTAGTGCAAGTTCTCTCAACAATAATAACATAATTGGATCACATAACTATCCCCCAACATGCAACAAAGAGTCACTCCAAAGTCACTAATAGCGGAGAGCAAACAAAGAGATTATGGTAGGGTACGAAACCACCTCAAAGTTATTCTTTCCAATCAATCTGTTGGGCTATTCCTATAAGTGTGACAAACAACCCTAGAGTTCGTACTAGAATAACACCTTAAGATACAAATCAACCGAAACCCTAATGTCACCTAGATACTCCAATGTCACCTCAAGTATCCGTGGGTATGATTATATGATATGCATCACACAATCTCAGATTCATCTATTCAACCAACACATAGAACCTTGAAGAGTGCCCCAAAGTTTATACTGGAGAATCACGACGAAAATGTGTGCCAACCCCAATGCATAGGTTCATGGGCGGAACCTGCAAGTTGATCACCAAAACATACATCAAGTGAATCACGTGATATCCTATTGTCACCACAGATACGCATGGCAAGACATACATCAAGTGTTCTCAAATCTTTAAAGACTCAATCCGATAAGATAACCTCAAAGGGAAAACTCAATTCATTATAAGAGAGTTGAGGGGGAGAAACATCATAAGATCCAACTATAATAGCAAAGCTCGCGATACATCAAGATCGTATCACCTCAAGAACAAGAGAGAGAGAGATCAAACACATAACTACTGGTACATACCCTTAGCCCCGAGGGAGTACTACTCCCTCCTCGTCATGGAGAGCACCGATATGATGAAGATAGCCACCGGAGAAGGATTCCCCCTCCCGCAGGGTGCCGGAATGGGTCTAGATTGGCTTTTGGTGGCTACGGAGGCTTCTGGCATCTATTCCGTTCCCCGATCGTTTTAGGGTATATGGAGATATATAGGAGGAAGAAGTACGTCAGGGGAGCCACGAGAGGCCCACGAGGGTGGAGGGCGCGCCCAGGGGGTGGGCGCGCCCCCCTGCCTCGTGGCTTCCTTGTTGCTTTCTTGATATGGACTCCAAGTCTCCCAGGTTGCTTTCGTTCCAAAAATAAGTTCCGTGAAGTTTCAGGTCAATTGGACTCCGTTCGATTTTCCTTTTCTGTGATACTCTAAAACAAGGAAAAACAGAAACTAGCACTGGCACTGGGCTCTGGGTTAATAGGTTAGTCCCAAAAATAATATAAAAGTGCATAATAAAGCATATAATACATCCAAGGTTGATAATATAATAGCATGGAACAATAAAAAATTATAGATACGTTGGAGACGTATTAGCATCCCCAAGCTTAATTCCTGCTCGTCCTCGAGTAGGTAAATGATAAAAACAGAATTTTTGATGTGGAATGCTACCTAACATGTTTCTCCAAGTAATTTTTATTTTCGCATGAATGTTCAGATCCATAAGATTCAAGACAAAAGTTTAATATTGACATAAAAATAATAATACTTCAAGCATACTAACTAAGCAATCATGTCTTCTCAAAATAAGATGGCCAAAGAAAGTTATCCCTACAAAATCATATAGTCTGGCTATGCTCCATCTTCACCACACAAAATATTTAAATCATGCACAACCCCGATGACAAGCCAAGCAATTGTTTCATACTTTTGATGTTCTCAGACTTTTTCAATCTTCACGCAATACATGTGCGTGAGCCATGGACATAGCACTATAGGTGGAATAGAATGGTGGTTGTGGAGAAAAAAAAGGAGAAGATAGTCTCACATCAACTAGGCGTATCAACGAGATATGGAGATGCCCATTAATAGATATCAATGTGAGTGAGTAGGGATTTCCATGCAACGGATGCACTAGAGCTATAAGTGTATGAAAGCTCAACAAAAGAAACTAGTGGGTGTGCATCCAACTTGCTTGCTCACAAAGACCTAGGGCATTTTGAGGAAGCCCATCATTGGAATATACAAGCCAAGTTCTATAATGAAAGATTCCCACTAGTATATCAAAGTGACAACATAGGAGACTCTCTATCACGAAGATTATGGTGCTACTTTGAAGCACAAGTGTGGTAAAAGGATAGTAGCATTGTCCCTTCTCTTTTTTTCTCTCATTTATTATTATTATTATTTTATTTGGGCCTTTCTCCTTTTTTATGGCATCTTTTTTTCTCTTTTTTTATTTGGGCTTCTTTGGCCTCTTTTATTTTTTTGTCCGGAGTCTCATCCCGACTTGTGGGGGAATCATAGTCTCCATCATCCTTTCCTCACTGGGACAGTGCTCTAATAATGATGATCATCACACTTTTATTTACTATTAACTCAAGAATTACAACTCGATTCTTAGAACAAAATATGACTCTATATGAATGCCTCCGGCGGTGTACCGGGATGTGCAATGATGCATGAGTGACATGTATGAAAGAATTATGAACGGTGGCTTTGCCACAAATACGATGTCAACTACATGATCATGCAAAGCAATATGACAATGATGAAGCATGTCATAATAAACGGAACGGTGGAAAGTTGCATGGCAATATCTCGGAACGGCTATGGAAATGCCATAATAGGTAGGTATAGTGGCTGTTTTGAGGAAGATATATGGTGGGTTTATGGTACCAGCGAAAGTTGCGCGGTACTAGAGACGCTAGCAATGGTGGAAGGGTGAGAGTGCGTATAATCCATGGACTCAACATTATTCATAAAGAACTCACATAATTATTGCAAAAATCTAGTAGTTATCTAAATAAAGTACTACGCGCATGCTCCTATGGGGATAGATTGGTAGGAAAAGACCATCGCTCGTCCCCGACCGCCACTCATAAGGAAGGCAATCAATAAATAAATCATGCTCCGACTTCATCACATAATGGTTCACCATACGTGTGTCGGGGTTGCTAATCCCACGGACACCTATGGGACCGGCGGACCGAGCCCCTTTTGGTTCGGCAGGGGGCGGAGAGCGCACGAAGAGCAGATCGAGGCGAAGCGCACGAGCACGCGATCGGTTTACCCAGGTTCGTGCCGCACGGATGCGTAAAACCCTACTCCTGCTTTGATTTGTATTGTGTTCTTGCTCGGGAGCGCTGATTGCTACAGTACACTAAGCATATCATCGCATATTACTACACTACATGCATGTCATACAATTATTCACCAAATGAATTCTAAACTAGGCCTCTCATCACAGTACTACAACATGCATATCATATGAACTACTACACTAACTAAGCATGCATATCATGTAATTACCACACTAAGTAACATACCATGATATGCCGTTTAACATTCATCCTTGTGAGGCGGGTCACGAATGGCTTCCCTAGGTAGTCTTCATGTAGCGGAAGCATGTCCCAGAGGTTGTCGATTTCCTCGTCGCCCAGTCTGAGTCCTTGGGCATACAGGTATTCAACAAGTGGGTTATCATCATCATCCGGATAGTGAGGATGAAGTTCATGAGGAGGAAGATGGTGCTGATTCAGATGATGACGATTCAGATGATGATGAGAACCCACTTGTTGAATACCTGTATGCGCAAGGACTCAGACTGGGCGACGAGGAAATTGACAACCTCTGGGACATGCTTCCGCTACGTGAAGACTACCTAGGGAAGCCATTCGTGACCCGCCTCACAAGGATGAATGTTAAACGGCATATCATGGTATGTTACTTAGTGTGGTAATTACATGATATGCATGCTTAGTTAGTGTAGTAGTTCATATGATATGCATGTTGTAGTACTGTGATGAGAGGCCTAGTTTAGAATTCATTTGGTGAATAATTGTATGACATGCATGTAGTGTAGTAATATGCGATGATTTGTATTGTGTTCTTGCTCGGGAGCGCTGATTGCTACAAGGGCATTAAATGCCTGTCTGCGTCACCTAGACGGTGCAGAAAGGGACCGCTAGGGACGCCACTGCTCGCCACGATGGCGATCTTGTCAGCGCCGCTTGCCACCGTGTACCGCTAGCTGCATAGCTTCCCGCCACATACGCCTGGAAGGGTCCCAGAGTGACACGTTGGTGGATGTGCTGGAGCGCAGGTACAGAGTGGGGGCTTGCCGCGGCAAGCGCCTTGTCGCGGTTGTTGTCTTGTCGCGCCCGGGAGCTTGTCGCTCACCGGGCCTTGCCGGGACGCATGGTGCGTTGCGGCAAGTTCCTTGAGATGCTTTGGTTGGCCTTCCCGGCAAGCTCCTCTTGCCGGGGTCTTGTCTCCTTCCCGGCAAGCTCCTCTTGCCGGGATCTTGGATACTTTGTTCTTGAATGGCTCCAAAGGAACCACGGAGGACCTTGGCGGTCACCCGGCAAGCTTTGCCGCGGGACGCTGCGAGTGCCCGTGCACAAGTTCGGGATACTAGGGTACCCCTACTCTAGTACACCGACAGGAGCCCCCCGGCCTGGGCCATACACGGTGCCGAGCGCTGTTGGGCCAGGCCCAAAACAGGGCACGGGCACGCGCGGCCTGGGTTACACCGTATCTCACTCCGCATCCACCGCGCCCTCGCCGAACGGCACGCGTCGAACACGGCGTCGTGGGAGAGATCGTGGGTGGTTTCTTTATTAGGAAAGGCGGAACGTCTGCCCCTCCCCCTTTATAAGCAAGGGGAAGCAGGGGTAGTGCGCCCACTCGCCCCCTTTCCATTCCAATCTCAGAAGCCTCCGCCCCACCTCCGTCTTCCCAAAGCTGAAAAGAGAGCTGCGCCCTGCCCCCCCCCCCCATCGCCACCAGCACCACCAACGCCGTCGACCTCCTCCACCACCTCCGCCATGGCTCCAAAAGCCGACAAGGGGAAGGCTGTGAAGTCGATCGAGGCGCAGCGGCTTGCGGCGCTGCGGAACGAGCGGGCCATCTTCCCCCCAAGCTTGCCGCGAAGGAGCTGACGGAGTACTACTACCTCTTCTGGTCGACGGAGACACGGGCGCATCCGAGCACGAAGGTACTCCCAGCTGCCGCTCATAAAATGGCTCCAAATGGATATCCCTTCTTCGCCGTGTTCTTCTACTGCGGGCTCTGCCCGCCCTTCTCTGAATTTTTCTGCGACATCATGAACACCTACGGCCTCTGCCTCCTTGATTTCACCCCCAATGCCGTTCTGACCATGGCAGTTTTCGCGCATCTCTGCGAAAACTTTGTCGGAGTCCATCCCAACGTAGCCCTTTTCCGCCACTTCTTTATGCCCCGAGTAGAGAGAGGAGAGCCCTTATCCGGCTGAATCCCCTGGGTCTCAAGGACCGGCAAGAAGGACTCTTATCTGGAGGGCGAGTTCCACGGCAAGTGGGAGGAGTGGAGAGCAGATTGGTGCTGGATTGTCGAGGAGAACCCACAGCCATTTACCGCCCGGCGACAAACCGCAGCAGTGCGCAGCAGCGATTGGAGTGACGTGGCCCCGGAAGACGACAGGCTGAGGATTGCCGTCACCAGGATCTAACGCCTCAGGCTTGCCGGACTCACTGTAGGCGCCGTTGGCGCAGATTTCCTTCGCCGCCACATCGCCCCCCTGCAGGAACGGAGGAGGCCCGCCTGGGAGTTCAAGAATGCGGCAGATATCATGAGGCTGCGTCCGGGCCTCAACTACAACTTCACTGTCTTGGAGCTCAACGCAATGCTTCAGGAGCTCCTCAAGTATGATCCTGATCATCCCGAAGTATTTAGGTTGCCGCAGGGTGTCGTTCCGTTGTGCAACAATTCCGCGCTTGACCGCATCCGGGCAATGATGCCGCTGTGTGACTCGCATGGACTTATGCCAACTTGGCAAGAGCCTGCAGACGAGGTCGTGCAGGAATTCTTCGACAACCTGGTAGAAGTGCCGATCCGCCCCGACGAGAAGAACGGCCTCACTCGCGACACCACCGATGCGGAGTTGAAGCGCATCGCCACCAGGCTGGAAGAGGCGGTGGCAGCGGCAGCGGCAGGCGAGTTTGGATTCACCTTGGAGGAGGCAGAGGCAGCAGAGGCGGCAAACCGTGCTGAGCGAGAGGATCTTGCCGGCAAGAAAAATCTTGCCCGGCAATAGGAGCTTGCCGGCAAGAAAGATCTTGCCGGGCATGACGCCTAGCCGAGCGACCCTGCCGAGCATACGAGAGGCTCGTTGGAGATCAACTCCTCTTCCTCCTCATCCTCAGACAGCTCGCCGCAAGCAGAGCCTCCATCTCCACCAAGAAGGCGTCTTCGCAAGGCCAGGGACGTAGCGAGGTGGCAGGCGAGTCGACAGTCACCGCGCCGCGCGACACGCTCCACCGCGGCAAGCACTGTTGCCGCGGGAGCGCCCCACGCTGCTGCGGCAACTGGAGCGGGGTCTTCCCGGACCACTGCTTCTGCTCCCCCCAAGCGGCCAAGGGAACCTACTCCTCCGCCTTCCCGCGCCGGACGCGAGCCGGACTTCGACTTCTCCGCGTTCAGCTCCGACGAGGAAGAATAAGAAGAGTAAGATTTTCTTGTTGTACTTGCAGTGCTTCAATCCTTGCTGTTTTTGTCTTGCATCTCATTTGCTTTACTCTGAACCCTTTTCTTTCTTAGGACTCTGGCCCAGAGAGCGGCGAAGAGAGCCAAGGCCCCGGTGATTGTCATCGAGGACGAACCCGCCGCGTCAGCAGGGGATGCGCCCGAGACAACCCTGCCGGACCCGGCAACTGTTCTCCAGAGCAGCCCCCAGCGTAAGTATATGGTTTGCTTTCGCTATTGGGCGTGCATGGAGATTCTTGCTTTGCTGATATCTGACTGTTGACTTGTGCAGGAGTAGAGCAGCCCCACCAGCAACGCCCGAAGGCCGCCCCCGAAACGCCAAGGGAGAGTCCTCCGGCAAGGGAGAGGTCCCCGGCAAGGGAGAGCTCTCCGGCAAGGGAGACGTCTCCGGCAAGGGAGGGTTCCCCGGCAAGGGACAGCACCAGTGGCCCCCCGGCGGTGGAGACCACAACTGCAGAACCTGGCACAGGTACTCTCCTTGCTTCAAAACTTCCCTTGGGTTCTTCTTCTTTTGATTTTCTTTTTTTTGGATATTTGCTTGATTCTTCTCCCCTTTCCGGCTGTCAGATCCATCTGCTGTGGAGCCGAGGTTGCCGCTGACGATGCCGTTGCCGCCGAGGAAGCAGCCGGCGCTGATGAGCCTGCCGGCGAAGAGGCCGCTAGGGCTGCCGCTGCAGAAGCAGGCGGGGGATCTGGCGATCGCACTGACGACCCTGAGGCCGCAGGAGCGCCAGGCGCTGCACCGACCGCCGATCCCTCCGCCGCTGCCGCAGCGCCAGGCTCCGAAGAGCCCCAGCCTGGCGTGGCCGGCGAGGACATCTTCATCAACCTCCCCTGGGCGTCAAGCTCCAGGGCGCCGATCGAAGGAGAGAGCTTCGATGGAGACGTGCTCGCCTTCGCCGGGCTGGCGCTGGTTGATGCGCCAAGCAGCAGCGGCGGCGAGCCTGAGGAGGAGCGGCTGCTGCGGAAACTGGTGTCACTCTACCGCGCCCGGCAAGCCAAGCTAGAATCCCGTGGGGCGCTTGTCGCGAAGGCGGGAGTCGACATCGAGAAGCGCGCGGAGGAGCTCCGGGGTCACAATCAAGAAGCTCTCTAGTCGCTGGCAGTGGAGCGAGCGCGACTCGCCGAGGAGCGGGAGGCCTTCCTCCTCGAGAAGGCCGAAGCCGAAGAGCAACAGCGGCTTGCCGCTGAGAAGTTGTCGGTGCAGGAAGGCGAGCTGGTGCAGCGGAAGGTCCATCTTGACAGCCACGAGGAGGAGCTTGCCGCGCGCGAGCGAACGTTTGGCGGAGCCCTCAAACAAGTAGAAGACGCTACCGCAGCTGCCGCAACTGCCGAGGCCCCCAAGAAGGAGCTGGAGACGAGGGTGGCGCAGCTGGAGGCGGATCTCAAGGCGAGCGGTGACGAGCTTGCCGCGCTCAAGATTGAGCGGGAGAAGGACGCCCATAGCTACTCGGAGCTGCAGGCTCGTCTCGCCGAGAAGGGCCAGGAACTCAGCGCCGCCAAGGACTCCAACGCTGATCTTGAGTTGAAGCTGACCGCTTTGACCAAGATGCTGGACGGGGCCAAGGAGCAAGAGACTGCCTTGAAGGAGGAGGTCAAGGCCGGCAAGGCGTTGCTGGCGAGTTCCGCTGCCGCCCAGAGCACTTTCTGGGAGAATGTGGAGCACTGGACGAAGGGTCTTGTGGATGTTGCCGCAGATATCGACAAGGAGCTGGCGCAGCTGGGGATGGAGGATCTCGGGTATCCCTCCGACGAGAACCTCCAACCCAGCGCCAAGCTCACTTCGTTCTTCAAGGGCGTGGCGACGGCCCTCCGGCGACTCCGGGCGAGGATCCCAAAGCAGCTGGCCGACGAGTTGCGCAAGATCTGGGCGAGAGCTCTTCAGAAAGTGCTGGTGAAGGTGGCCTTCCCAACCCGGGCCTCAACCTCACCAACATCCTCAGGTCCTTGCCGCCGGATGCTGATCTGGAGGCACTCAAGACCCTTGTCGCACCCATTGTGGACAAGGTGAGCGGAATCAAGAGGGTTGAGGGCGATCGCGTAGATTAGGCCGCCCATTTTCTTCTTTTCTTGTCGCTGTTGGTCATGTTACGAAAACAATCTATTAGAGCTGCGACAAGCTATCTTGTAATATAACTCTGTTTCGGGTAATGATTGCAATGTTATTTCCTTTACTTGACTCCTTCCTTTGTATGTTTTTACCCTACGCTTTTAGGGAACTTGCCGGAGCAGGCACCTTTGCCGCGAGCGCTGAGTGCGGGACGTCAGCAGCCTGCTGGCGGTGCCGCTGCCGACAAGAAACCTTGTCGCAGCTAGTCGCAGCTCACTTAAGTTGTTGAGCGGACTCGAAACAACAGTAAGGGCGCAACTAGCTACGAGTTGGTTCCTCCGCGCACAGGTTTTCCATACAAAGTACGGTCGTTCAAGGAAGATAACTTAAAAATTTAAAGGAAATCTGATTGCTCAAGGTTTGGCAACTTATCTTTTCTGTATTTGCTTCCCGGCAAGGCGAAACTTTCTTGAACGACGCCTGGTCCATACCATATCTTCTCCTTTCCCCCCGGCAAACTTGTGCGCAAGGGAACCTTCCTTTCCTTGAGAGAAAAAAGAAAGAGGAGAAAAAGATACAGAGCCTTATGGCTCGTTGTTGCTTACCGGGGGTAAGTGCTGCACAAGGTGTCAGATAACACATGCAAAAAATATAAAGCATGAAACTGACAAGATGTGCGGAGCACATGATCTTTATGCACGGGGTCTGCGCCCGGCTTTGTACAAAGGATTACATGCAACAGCGGCAAGACTTGTACAAAAGGTGGTTGCCGGAACAGGTTCCGGCAACCGCGCCCTACGGGTAAAACTTACAAAGATGCGCAATATTCCAGGAGTTGCTCACTGGTATGCCATCTTCGGTCTCAAGGCGGACAGCGCCAGGCCTAGTGACTCGTTTCACCCGGTAAGGGCCTTCCCACTTCGGCGTCAACTTGTTGGAATTCTTCGCGGACTGAACACGCCGAAGAACAAGGTCACCTTCCTCGAGACTTCTGGCGTTAACTTTGCGGCTATGGTAGCGGCGCAAAGCTTGCTGGTAGCGAGCAGCTCGCACAGCAGCCTGAAGACGGTCTTCCTCAAGGAGCAGCGCGTCGTCTTGTCGCAGCTGCTCTTGCTCGAGCTCATCATAAGCGAGCACTCGAGGTGACCCATATACGAGTTCCGTGGGGAGAACTGCCTCTGCTCCATAGACTAGAGCGAAAGGTGTCTGGCCAGTGGCTCGATTTGGCGTCGTCCTGATCGACCAAAGAACCACCGGCAGCTCCTCGATCCAGTTTTTTCCACACTTGTGCAGCCTGTCGAAAGTTCTGGTCTTGAGCCCACGTAGCACTTCAGCATTTGTCCTCTCCGCTTGACCGTTGCTTCTCGGGTGAGCAACAGAAGCGAAGCAGACCTTGGCGCCAAGATCTTGGACGTACTGCATGAAGGTGCGGCTCGTGAATTGCGTACCGTTGTCGGTGATTATCCTGTTAGGGATCCCGAAGCGGCAAACAATCGACCTGCAGAACTTGACTGTTGACTGTGCTGTCACCTTCCTCACTGGTTCCACTTCCGGCCACTTTGTGAACTTGTCGATTGCAATGTACAAGTACTCAAAGCCCCCGACAGCTCGGGGAAAGGGGCCGAGGATATCGAGCCCCAGACCGAAAATGGCCAGGATAAAGGGATCGTCTGGAGAGCTTGAGCTGGCTGGTGTATCTGCTTGGAATGGAACTGGCATGCTTCACACTTGGTTACTTGTGCAGTTGCATCCTGGAGGGCTGTCGGCCAAAAGAAACCTTGCCGGAATGCTTTGCCGGCAAGTGCTCTTGCGCCAATGTGGTGACCACATATGCCTCCATGTATCTCTGCCAACAGCTTTTGTCCATCTTCCCGGTGAATACACTTCAATTTCACACCGTTGAGTCTTCTTCTGTACAGTGTGCTATCGACAAACTGGTACATACTTGACTGCCGGGCTACTCTTTCCGCTTCTTCTTGCTCTTCGGGAAGTTCTCCTGTCTTAAGGAAATGGACAATTTGCTGTGCCCATGCTGGAGCTTGTGGCTCGACAACAAGGACTAAAGGCGTATCTGCTGCTGCGGGAACATCCGCTTCTACGGCGAGAACTTGCGGCTCTGCCGGAGCTTGACGTTCCCTGGCAAGCTTGCCGAAGCAAAACTTGTTGGGAGCGTCTGCTTCAACGGAACAAACCCTAGGGCTTGCCGGAGCTGACTGCTCCTCAGCACTCTTGGTATTGATCTTGGGGACCTTCTTGGCGGCGGCTTCGGGAAGCTCTGCTGGAAAATAGTCACCAGAAATCAACTTCCTCTTCTTGCTCTGTCCAGATGACGGCGTTACGAACGGTCGAGTCAGCTTGAGCACAAAGATCCCTGGTTCCACAGGTAACTTAAGTGCGGCGCACTTTGACAGGCCATCGGCAATGTCGTTCTGAGCTCTTGGGACATGCTCCATCTGTAGGCCGTCAAAGTGTTCTTCTAGCTTTCTCACTTCGTCAACGTAGGCTTCCATCAACGGACTCTGATAACTCTTGTTCACTTGGCGGACGACAAGCTGCGAGTCACCCCTGACAATGAGCTTCTTGATCCCAAGGTCTGCCGCGATCCTGAGGCCGGCAAGCAAGCCTTCATACTCTGCAGTATTGTTTGTCGCTTGCTCCTTGGGAAAGTGCATCTGGACTATGTACTTGAGGTGCTCTCCGGTGGGTGCGACAAGCAGCACGCCAGCGCCGGAGCCTTGCAGCGAGAAGGCACCGTCAAAGTACATGAGCCACTCTTTACTTGCTTCCTTGACGGGGATGCTCGTTTCTGGAATTTCTTCGTCTGGTGTTGGCGTCCACTCTGCTATGAATTCTGCTAATGCTCTGCTTTGGATAGTTGAAGTACTCTCAAACTTGAGGCCAAAGCTCGATAGTTCCAGTGCCCACTCGACAATCCTGCCTGTCGCTTCTGGATTCTGTAGTATCCTCTTCAGCGGAAAGTGAGTGACAACTGTGATCTCATGTGCTTGGAAGTAATGGCGCAACTTTCTCGAGGCCATGAGAAGGCCGAAAAGCAGTTTCTGCACACCAGAGTACCTTGACCTAGCCCCCTGTAGAAGGGAACTGACAAAGTAAACTGGGCGCTGCACCATTCTCTTCTGCACCTCTTCGCGCACCTGCGCAGATCCATCCTTGTCGGCACCAGAGCTTGTCGGGGAAGCCCCCTGCTTGTCGCTGGATGCGCTTGCCGCGGTTGCTGGCTCGTCATCTGCCTCCCTCTCTGCCACTAACGCAGCACTAACCACTTGATTGGTTGCCGCTATGTACAGCAGCAACTTCTCTTGCGGCTTAGGTGTGACAAGTGTTGGAGTGGAGGACACGTATTTCTTCAAGTCCTGCAGCGAAGCCTCCGCTTCCGGAGTCCATTTCATTGGACCTGCCTTTTTCAAAATTTTGAAAAATGGCAGGGCGCGCTTAGCAGACCGAGAGATAAACCTGCTGAGAGCAGCCACGCAACCGGCAAGTCTTCGTACATCCTTGACGTGCTTTGGTGCTTCGATCTGCTCAATGGCCCTGATCTTGTCGGGATTGGCTTCAATTCCCTGCCGAGACACGAAGAACCCGAGAAGCTTGCTGGAGGGAACTCCAAACACACACTTCTCGGGGTTGAGCTTGAGGTTGATCTTGCGCAGATTTGCAAAGGTCTCGTCTAAATCTTGGATTAAGGTTGCCCTGTCCTTGCTCTTGACCACTATATCATCCATGTAGGCTTCCACATTTCTGTGCATTTGCGGCTCAAGAGCGACATGGACTACCCTTGCAAATGTTGAACCAGCATTCTTTAAACCTAAAGGCATCCATATGAAACAGTACGTGCCACATGGAGTAATGAATGCGGTTTTCTCCTCATCCTCTTCTGCCATGAAGATTTGATGGTATCCTGAGTATGCGTCAAGAAATGAAAGCAAGTCACATCCGGCCGTGGAGTCGACAATCTGGTCAATGCGCGGCAAGGGAAATGGGTCTTTGGGACAAGCTTTATTAACATCAGTAAAGTCGATACAAAGCCTCCATTTCCCGTTTGCCTTGCGCACGACTACAGGATTGGCCAACCACGCAGGATGGAGCACTCCTCTGACAAGGCCTGCTGCTTCCAATTTCTTGATTTCTTCTGCGATGAATTCTTGGCGCTCCACTGCTTGCTTCCTGACCTTCTGCTTGACGGGCCGCGCATGAGGACAAACGGCAAGATGGTGCTCAATTACTTTCCTGGGAACACCGGGGATGTCAGGCGGTTGCCACGCAAACACGTTGACGTTCGCCCGCAGGAAAGCAATGAGCGCGCTTTCCTATTTAGGATCAAGCGTGGCACTGATGGTGAAGGTACCACCAGTGCCGTCCTCCTTGGCGGATACTTTCCTGGTCTCTGGCGGGGCCGCCATTGCCTTTTTACACTTGCCGGTGGATCTCGATGGTGCGTCCTCGATGGTAGCGCAGCACTCCGAAGAGGTGCGCTTGCCGGAGTGGGCATCAGAACTCTTGCCGGACTTGGTCTTCCTCTTCCCCCCGGGAGCTCCAGCGGCAAGTGATTTGCGATCTGTTGCCACTGCTGCTTCCCGGTAGATCTTGTCGGCGCAGATAAGAGCATCCTTCTTGTCGCCAGGGACAGAGATGACGCTTATCGGGCCTGGCATGTTGAGCATGTTGTATGCGTAGTGAGAGGCTGCCATGAACTTGGCGAGTGCTGGACGGCCTAGTATCCCATTGTAAGGCAATGGAAAATCGGCAACGTCAAAAGTGACCCTCTCAGTCCTAAAGTTCAACTCGCTGCCAAATGTCACTGGCAACGTGACCTTCCCCTTCGGCTTGCTCCTTCCCGGGTTAATTCCTTGGAAGGTGCTGGTCTCTTTGAGCTCGCTGTCAGGGATCTGGAGTTTCTGGAGTACAGCGGAGGAGATCAGGTTCAAGCCGGCCCCGCCGTCAATTAGCATCTTAGTGACCTTGAGGTTGCGGATAGTTGGTGAAACCAACATCGGCAAGCACCCGACCGCAGTTGTGCGATCAGGGTGGTCCTCAATATCAAAGATGATAGGCGTGCTGGACCATTTCAGAAGCTTGCGCGATTCGACAGGTGGTTCCGCCGCATTGACTTCCCGCACCCACTGTTTGAGTTGGCGGTGCGAAGTATGCAGAGAAGCACCACCGTCAATGCACAAGACCTCTATGGCTTTCTGGAACTCCTGCTCACTGGTCTCGACATCATCCATGTCTTCGTCATCGTCGTCGTCGTCTTCATCCTTGTCGCGGCCGCGGGGAGGTCTGTCTCCTTGCCGCTGCTTGGCCTTGCCGCGGCGTCCTCCCCGATTGGCGCGCTTCTTGCCAGATTCTCCGGCGCCTCCTTGGGCCCTCTCCTTGTCACGCCGCTCGTACTCAGCTTTTTGCTGCTGGACAAGCTGCTCGACCTTCTTGCAGCTCTGGAGGTCATGGCCCTTGGTGCGGTGGATCTTGCAGTACTGCTTGTCGGTGCCGTCCTGCTTGTCGGCGACCGCCACTGCCTCGCAGTTGGTGCATGCGGCAATCTCCTTGCCGGAGCTACCAACTTTGGCTTTCTTGGCGCTACCGTCGTTGCCGGACTGCTCGACGACTAGCACATCTTTGCCTTTCTTCTTCCTATTGTTCCGCCGCCGGTTTTTCTTTGCCGGGGCAGCATCCTCGCTGTCAGATCCTCCTGCTCTTGTATTCTCTCCGGGGAGTTTCCTCCCTTCCTCAGCACGTGCACACTTGTCGGCCAGGGAATACAGCTCGCTGACATCTCATATCTTGCACATCGCCATCTCCTCCCGCATCCTGCGGTTACGCACGTTCTGATGGAATGCGCTGATGACCGCGGCAGGGTGGACGTCTGGGATGTTGTGCTGGACATGGCTGAATCTCTGAATATACTTGTGCAGGGGCTCTCCTTCCTTCTGGGCGAGCAGGTGAAGGTCACTCTCTTGGCCATGGGGTTTGTGGCCGCCTATAAAGGCGCCAACAAACTGATGGCACAGGTCTGCCCAGGAGGATATGGAGTTGTCTGTCAAGTGCATGAGCCAGGACCTGACGTTGGGCTTGAGCACTAGCGGGAAGTAGTTGGCAAGGACCTTGTCGTCTCACCCCCCGGCAGCTTGCACCGTGATGGTGTAGATGCTGAGGAACTCCGACGGATGCGACTTGCCGTCGTACTTCTCCGGTATGTCTAGCTTGAAATTCTTCTTGCTGGGCCACTGGACTTGCCGCAGCTCACGGGTAAACGCAGGGCAACCTACCACGTACGGCAAGTCGCCTAGTTCCCCTGGCGCATGCATGTCAATAGAGGGCCCAGCGCGCTGGTCTGGTTGACGCCGCGCTTCTCTTCGGCGCTCGATGCGAGTATGAGCGTCTTCTTGCTGTCATTCGTAAAGAACTTAGCGCTGATCGCGACGAACTCATGGATCCGATGACGCGGTGGAGTCGCTGTCGTGGTGGATCCGGCGAGTCGGCGATCTTGGCCTTCGGGGCGGAGAGTGCACAGTGGTTGCACCCTCGCCGGTCTTGTCGCCACCGGCTCGTGCCTGGCTGACTTGCCGCGGCTGCGAAGTACTCGGCTGCCGTGGATTGTCGCCGTTGGCGAAGCCGATGAGACTCTGAATGGTGGCCCTCCAGTCGTCGATCTTGTCCGCCGCTGGAGGGTAGTCTAGGAGCAGTTGGGCTCGCGCCAAAGCTTCTGCTGAAGTGGTGGGCGGCGGCGGCGAATGGTGCGAGGAGCGGGATATGCTCGGACTTCTAACGATGTTAGAAGGAGCAGTATCTCGTCCAGGCGACCGTGCCCCACTCGCGCCAGCACATTGGTGTGCATGCTGGTCTTGAGCACTCCGAGATCCACCAGCTCGATCTTGGTCCAGCAAGCGTATGGTACTGTGAGTACCATGACGCTGCTGGTCTCGCGCCTCCTGGGATGGGCGCGGTGCGTGTACGGATGCTGAGGTCTTGGAGTGCGCCCGGTCGTTGTGGGAGCCGACTGCACCACCGATGAGGAGCGCAGCCTTGTCCTTGGACCTGGCAGCACCGTGAGCACCCTCGTCGGTGCCCATTCTTCCGCCGGCGTCTACGCCACCAGCCGTTCGCTCCGGCGATGGTGGGTTCGGCGCGGACGGAGCAGCCGCCTCCGAAGCCTTCTTCTTCGGCGGCATGTCGATGAAGATGATGAAGATCTAGCTCGTGCAAACGCCGGATCAGGTTCACATGACCTCGACGCACCCCTACCTGGCGCGCCAAAGATGTCGGGGTTGCTAATCCCACGGGCACCTATGGGACTGGCGGACCGAGCCCCTTTTGGTTCGGCAGGGGGCGGAGAGCGCACGAAGAGCAGATCGAGGTGAAGCGCACGAGCACGCAACCGGTTTACACAGGTTCGGGCCACACGGATGCGTAAAACCCTACTCCTTCTTTGATTTGTATTGTGTTCTTGCTCGGGAGCGCTGATTGCTACAGTACACACCAGCAGCTAGCGAGACCGAGCGTGGGAATGATCGTCCCCCCTCTACGTTGCGCATGGGCCTCCTTTTATATGCTCAGGGGGTCACCGACAGGTGGCAACATAGACAAAGGGGTAAAAATGGAAAAGGCGTGGTGCTTGGCACCGCCGCCTACTATAGTGCATCATACCTAACCCTGACGGCAGGGGACAAGGGCATTAAATGCCTGTCTGCGTCACCTAGACGGTGCAGAAAGGGACCGCCAGGGACGCCATTGCTCGCCACGATGGCGATCTTGTCAGCGCCGCTTGCCACCGTGTACCGCTAGCTGCACAGCTTCCCGCCACGTACGCCTGGAAGGGTCCCAGAGCGACACATTGGTGGATGTGCTGGAGCGCAGGTACAGAGTGGGGGCTTGCCGCGGCAAGCGCCTTGCCGCGGTTGTTGTCTTGTCACGCCCGGGAGCTTGTCGCTCACCGGGCCTTGCCAGGACGCATGGTGCGTTGTAGCAAGTTCCTTGAGATGCCTTGGTTGGCCTTCCCAGCAAGCTCCTCTTGCCGGGGTCTTGGATACTTTGTTCTTGAATGGCTCCAAAGGAACCACGGAGGACCTTGGCGGTCACCCGGCAAGCTTTGCCGCGGGACACTGCGACTGCCCGTGCACAAGTTCGGGATACTAGGGTACCCCTACTCTAGTACACCGACAACGTGCATGCTACGGGAATCACAAACTTCAACACAAGTATTTCTCAAATTCACAACTACTCAACTAGCATGACTCTAATATCACCATCTTCATATCTCAAAACAATTATCAAGCATCAAACTTCTCATAGTATTCAATGCACTTTATATGAAAGTTTTTATTATATCCCTCTTGGATGCCCATCATATTAGGACTAAATTCATAACCAAAGAAAATTACCATGCTGTTTAGGACTCTCAAAATAATATTAGTGATGCATGAGAGTTCATCTATTTCTATAAAATAAAACCACCACCGTGCTCTAAAAAGATATAAGTGACGCACTAGAGCAACAACAAACTACTCCGAAAGATATAAGTGAAGATTAATGAGTAGTCGAATAATTATGCAACTATGTGAAGAATCTATAACATTTAAGAATTTCAGATCTTGGTATTTTATTCAAACAGCAAGAAAAACTTAAATAAAATATAATGACGCTCCAAGGAAAACACATATCATGTGGCGAATAAAAATATAGCTCCAAGTAAAGTTACCGATGAACGAAGACGAAAGAGGGGATGCCTTCCGGGGCATCCCCAAGCTTAGGCTCTCGGTCATCCTTGAATATTACCTTGGGGTTCCTTGGGCATCCCCAAGCTTAGGCTCTTTCCACTCCTTATTCCATAGTCCATCGAATCTTTACCCAAAACTTGAGAACTTCACAACACAAAACTTAACAGAAAACTCGTAAGCTCAGTTAGCGAAAGAAAACAAAACACCACTTCAAGGTACTGTAATGAACTAATTATTTATTTATATTGGTGTTAAACCTACTGTATTCCAACTTCTCTATGGTTTATAGACTATTTTACTAGCCATAGATTCATCAAAATAAGCAAACAACACACGAAAAACAGAATCTGTCAAAAACAGACAGTCTGTAGTAATCTGTATCAAATGTATACTTATGGAACACATAAAATTCCCAAATAAATTGCAGGACGTGAGGAATTTATCTATTAATCGTCTGCAAAAATAATTAACTAAATATCACTCTCCAAATAAAAATGGCAGCAGTTCTGGTGAGCGCTAAAGTTTTTGTTTTTACAGCAAGATCAACAAGGCTTTCCCCAAGTCTTCCCAACGGTTCTACTTGGCACAAACACTAATTAAAACATAAAACTCAATCATAACAGAGGCTAGATAAATTATTTATTACTAAACAGAACAAAAAGTAAGGAACAAAAATAAAGATTGGGTTGCCTCCCAACAAGCGCTATCATTTAACGCCCCTAGCTAGGCATGATGATTTCAATGATGCTCACATAAAAGATAAGAATTGAAACATAAAGAGAACATCATAAAGAATATGACTAGCACACTTAAGTCTAACCCACTTCCTATGCATAGGGATTTTTTGAGCAAACAACTTGTGGGAACAAGAATCAACTTGCATAGGAAGGTAAAACAAGGATAACTTAAAACTTTAAGCACATAGAGAGGAAACTTGATATTATTGCAATTCCTACAAGCATATATTCCTCCCTCGTAATAATTTTCAATAGAATCATGAATGAATTCAACAATATAACTAGCACGTAAAGCATTCTTTTCATGATCTACAAGCATAGAATTTTTATTACTCTCCACATAAGCAAAATTCTTCTCATTCGGAATAGTGGGAGCATCATAAGAGACTCGAATACTATAAATTGTTTCCACATTAAAATAGTAATGTTCAGAAAAGGGGTAATCATAATCATGAAAAGTTTTATAAATATAATCACTACTTTTTATAGCATAAGTATCATCACAATAATCATCATAAATAGGAGGCATGCTATCATCATTATAAATTTGCATATCAAAACTTGGGAGACTAAAAATATCATATTCATTAAACATAGCTTCCCCAAGCTTGGGAAAACATTAATCGCAGAAAATATATTCTCAAAAACATCATCTTCATCAAACATAGCATCCCCAAGCTTGAGCCTTTTCATATCATAAGCATAATCACTCTCATCATTAATAGTATGGATAGCACCAATAGTATAGCAATTATCATATTCTTCCAAGCAAGTGCCAAAAAGATTTTCAAGATCATAAGAAGTATCATTATCTTCCACAAATATATTTTCATGAGGCACAATAGTAATAGGAGCAGCATTAGTTGGGGGAGATATCTTTTTACCTCTCTTCCTTTTTCTTTTCTTCTTCTTCACCACACCATGTGTGGGTTCAATCCTCTTTTTGGAGCTCCTTATTAATGAGATTGGTTGAATAGGAGGCTCCTCCTCGTTACCTGATTCATCACAAGAAATAATAGGAGGGTATTGGGAAGTCTCTTCCCTTTCATTAGTATTCTCTTCATCTTCTTTTTTTTCTTTTCTTTATGTAGTTGGCCATATAAGGATTTTCAATACAATTCACCGCACAATACATATAAATTTCCTCTAGATCAAAATGAAGAACTCTATCAAGGGAAAATTCTGGAATATCCTTAGTTATACATTTCATTTCTTCATAACCCAAGAGCAAACTAAGTTAATTTTATGTGCAAGGGAAATTAAGTCATCATAATTTTTGGATACGATACGATCATGAAACAATTTGCATTGGGTACTAAAATGATCACGTTCATTAAAAATTTCACAAGTACGGCTAAGAAAATTTAAATTTTCAGCACAAACATCTTGCCTTTCTTGCAACCATTTAGTTTCCAAGTACTTATGCCTCTTGCAATATCTATCTTCCCTATTTGGTGTGTACTTCCAAACCCAATGCATTCCACAAAAATTTACATGTTTATAGGAGACATTTTCATCATAATTAGTGCAATCATCATTAGTACCATCGATATTCAAGGAGTTCATACTAACAACATTGTAATCATGCTCATCATTCAAAGATTTAGTGCCAAACATTTTAATGCATTCTTCTTCTAACACTTTGGCACAATTTTCCTTTCCATCATACTCACGAAGGATATTAAAAAGATGAAGTGTATGAGACAAACTCAATTCCATTTTTTGTAGTTTTATTTTATAAACTAAACTAGTGCTAAAACAAGAAACTAAAAGACTCAATTGCAAGATCTGAAGATATACCTTCAAGCGCTAACCTCCCCGGCAACGGCGCCAGAAAAGAGCTTGATGTCTACTACACAACCTTCTTCTTGTAGACGTTGTTGGGCCTCCAAGTGCAGAGGTTTGTAGGACAGTAGCAAATTTCCCTCAAGTGGATGACCTAAGGTTTATCAATCCGTAGGAGGCATAGGTTGAAGATGGTCTCTCTCAAGCAACCCTGCAACCAAATAACAAAGAGTCTCTTGTGTCCCCAACACACCCAATACAATGGTAAATTGTATAGGTGCACTAGTTCGGCGAAGAGATGGTGATACAAGTGGTATATGGATGGTAGATAAAGGTATTTGTAATCTGAAAATATAAAAACAGCAAGGTAACTAATGATAAAAGTGAGCGTAAACGGTATTGCAATGTGTTGAAACAAGGCCTAGGGTTAATACTTTCACTAGTGTAAGTTCTCTCAACAATAATAACATAATTGGATCACATAACTATCCCTCAACATGCAACAAAGAGTCACTCCAAAGTCACTAATAGCGGAGAACAAACGAAGAGATTATGGTAGGGTACGAAACCACCTCAAATTTATTCTTTCCAATCAATCTGTTGGGCTATTCCTATAAGTGTCACAAACAGCCCTAGAGTTCGTACTAGAATAACACCTTAAGATACAAATCAACCAAAACCCTAATGTCACCTAGATACTCCAATATCACCTCAAGTATCCATGGGTATGATTATACGATATGCATCACACAATCTCAGATTCATCTATTCAACCAACACATAGAACCTCGAAGAGTGCCCCAAAGTTCATACCAGAGAATCACGACGAAAACGTGTGCCAACCCCTATGCATAGGTTCATGGGCGGAACCCGCAAGTTGATCACCAAAACATACATCAAGTGAATCACGTGATATCCCATTGTCACCACAGATACGCACGGCAAGACATACATCAAGTGTTCTCAAATCTTTAAAGACTCAATCCGATAAGATAACCTCAAAGGGAAAACTCAATTCATTACAAGAGATTAGAGGGGGAGAAACATAATAAGATCCAACTATAATAGCAAAGCTCGCGATACATCAAGATCGTATCACCTCAAGAACACGAGAGAGAGAGAGAGAGAGAGAGATCAAACACATAGCTATTGGTACATACCCTCAGCCCCGAGGGAGAACTACTCCCTCCTCGTCATGGAGAGAACTGGGATGATGAAGATAGCCAGCGGAGAAGGATTCGCCCTCCGACAGGGTGCCAGAACGGGTCTAGATTGGCTTTCGGTGGCTACGGAGGCTTCTGGTGGCGGAACTCCCGATCTATTCTGTTCCCCGGCCGTTTTAGGGTATATGGAGATATATAGGAGGAAGAAGTACGTCAGGGGAGCCACGAGGGGCCCACGAGGGTGGAGGGCGCGTGCAGGGGGGTGGGCGTGCCCCCCTGCCTCGTGGCTTTCTCGTTGCTTTCTTGACGTGGACTCCAAGTCTCCCGGGTTGCTTTCGTTCCAAAAATAAGTTCCGTGAAGTTTCAGGTCAATTGGACTCCGTCTGATTTTCCTTTTCTATGATACTCTAAAATAAGGAAAAAACAAAAACTGGCACTTGGCTCTGGGTTAATAGGTTGTTCTCAAAAATAATATAAAAGTGCATAATAAAGCATATAAAACATCCAGGGTTGATAATATAGTAGCATGGAACAATAAAAAATTATAGATACGTTGGAGACGTATCAGATCTATCTAGAAGATGCATAGCAACGAGAGGGTAGAGTGTGTCTACATACCCTCGTAGACCGAAAGCGGAAGCGTTAAGTAACGCGGTTGATGTAGTCGAACGTCTTCGCGATCCAACCGATCAAGTATCAAACGCACGGCACCTCTACGATCTGCACACGTTCAGCTCGGTGACGTCCCTCGAACTCTAGATCCAGCTGAAGCCGAGGGAGAGTTTCGTCAGCATGATGGCGTGTTGACGATGATGATGAAGTTACCGATGGAGGGCTTCGCCTAAGCACTACGACAATATAACCAAGGTGGAAATCTGTGGAGGGGGGCACTGCACAAGGCTAAGAGATCAACTTGTGTGTCTATGGGGTGCCCCCCTCCCGCGTATATAAAGGAGTGGAGGAGGGGTCGGACGGCCTCATAGGGCGCGCCCCAAGGGGGGAATCCTACTCCTACTAGGAGTAGGTTCCCCCCTTTCCTCGTCCACCTAGGAGGGGGAAGGAAAGGGGGCGGCCCCTCCCCAATTCAGATGGGAGCTCCTAACGGGTGCCTTTAGCACCAGTTGGCAGTTCGGGCGCCAACGCGGCTGTGAACTGGGCCGGCTCAGCAAAAAGTCAAGTCAGTGGATAGAGCTCGTTTGCAAGCAAAGAACAGCCAAAAATTGGTTGCGCCAGAGGATGGAACCCGCGCCGTCCAGTAGCTAACGACACGGGCAAACAAACTGCACTACACCGCACTATTGATGAAATCATGGGAGAATGTTTAAAGTACTCTGTCGCCGCACAATTTATTCATACACATGTAAACGTACTGTAGCGCTTTGATTTTTAAATTATTTGAGAACATTTGGGAAAATTTTCATGAATTACAGAAAATTTCATTGGTTTCAAAAAAAGATCGTATGTCGAAAAAAAATCATCGCTCTTGTAAAAAAAGTTCACGGTTTTCAAATAAAGTTCATAGATTTTGAAAAAGTTCATCGACTTTGAAAAAAAGATCACGATTTTGAAAAAAAAGTTCACAATTTTTAAAAAAGTTCATCTATTTTTGAAAAGGGTTCGCCGATTTTCAAAAGAGTTCATCGATTTTGAAAAAGAGCTCATCGTTTTGAAAATAGTTCATCGATCTTGAAAGAGTTCATCGACTTGGAAAAAAGGTTCATCGATTTTGAAAAGTGTTCATTGATTTTGAAAAAAAATCGTCGAAATTTGAAAAAAGAGTTCATAGATTTTGATAAAAAGTTTGATTTTGAAAAAGAGTTCATCCATTTTGAAAAAAAAAGTTCATCGAATTTGAAAAAAGTTCATCGATTTGGGAAAAAATGTTCACTGATTTCAAAAAAGAGTTCATCGAATTTGAAAAAAGTTCACTGATTTTTGAAAAAGTTCGTGAAATTTGAAAAAATTTCTTTCATTTTTAAAAAAAGTTCATTGGTTTGCGAAAAAGTTCATGGAGAATTTGAAAAGTTCATTGAACCAGGAAAAAAAGAAAAAGGAAAGTAGATGGACAAAAAGGATGTGAAAGATGTACCTAGACACATGAGGTTAGGTGTCAGGGTGGTCATTGCGTTCAAGCCGAAGGAGGAGGTTGCATGGTCGATTCACGCTCTTGCTGAATTACTTTTTCTCTCTTGAAGGCAGAAAAAAACATAGACGGGCCGGCCCATCTGGATTGAAAGGAAAGCAGAGGGGCGTGCGATGTTTGCGAATAACACCTAAACGGGCGCTTAAGGCGCCATTTAGGGTTTGCCAATTCAGATTGGGTTTAGGGGGGCGTGCCCCTCCTCTTGGCCGCCTCCTCTCTCTTCCACTAAATCCCATGAAGGCCCATTAACCCCCCAGGGGGTTCCGGTAACACCCCGGTACTACGAAAATGCCCGAACTTATCCGAAACCTTTCCGGTGTCCAAACATAACCTTCCAATATATCAATATTCATGTCTCGACCATTTCGAGACTCCTCATCATGACTGTGATCACATTCGGGACTCCGAACAACCTTTGATACGTCAAATCACATAACTCACAAAACATATCGTCATCGAACGTTAACCGTGCGGACCCTACAGGTTCGAGAACTATGTAGAAATGACCGAGACTCATATTTGGTCAATAACCAATAGCGGAACCTGGATGCTCATATTGGTTCCTACATATTCTACGAAGATCTTTATCGGTCAAACCGCATAACAACATACATTGTTCCCTTTGTCATCGGTATGTTACTTGCCCGAGATTCGAACGTCGGTATCATCATACATAGTTCAATCTCGTTCCGGCAAGTCTCTTTACTCGTTCCATAATGCAACATCCTGTAACTAACTCATTAGTCACATTACTTGCAAGGCTTATAGTGATGTGCATTACCGAGAGGGCCCAGAGATACCTCTCCGACAGTCGGAGTGACAAATCCTAATCTCGATCTATGCCAACTCAACAAACACCATCGGAGACACCTGTAGAGCATCTTTATAATCACCCAATTACGTTGTAGCGTTTGATAGCACACTAAGTGTTCCTCCGGTATTCGGGAGTTGCATAATCTCATAGTCATAGGAACATGTATAAGTTATGGAGAAAGGAATAGCAATAAACTAAACGATCATAGTGCTAAGCTAACAGATGGGTCATGTCAATCACATCATTCTCTAATGATGTGATCCCGTTTATCAAATGACAACTCGTGTCTATGGTTAGGAAACTTAACCATCTTTGATTAACGAGCTAGTCAAGTAGAGGCGTACTAGTGAGACTCTGTTTGTCCATGTATTCACACATGTACTAAGTTTCCGGTTAATACAATTCTAACATGAATAATAAACATTTATCATGATATAAGGAAATGTAAATAACAAATTTATTATTGCCGTTAGGGCATATTTCCTTCAAGATGATCATGATTCCAGATCTAAGACATTGACTTTTGAGGTGGTTAAAATCAAAAGCCCTTATCATGCTCTGTTTGGGCGGCCAGCTTATGCTAAGTTCATGCCAAGGCCTTGTTATGTTTATTTGTAGCTTAAGATGCCAGGTCACGAGGGCACCATCACAGTGCATGGAAGCCAGAAGATAGCCTTGGAGTGTGAGGAAGGCGATGCTGCTTATGCTAAGTCCATCCGTGCAATAGAAGAATTGAATTTTTCCAAGGATAATTGACCCGACGGACATGACATCTTTGAAGAAGCCAACCACAGAACATGACCCCCTGTTGAAATTTAAGTCGGCGGATGACACTAAGCTACTTGATTTTGTTCCTAGCGATTCGTCCAAGCAGATTAGTATCAGTGCTAATCTGGATCCGAAATAGGAAAGCGCGCTCATCGAGTTCATCCATGAGAATCGGGACATCTTTGCATGGAAACCTTCAGACATGCCAGGTGTACCGAGGGAACTCGTTGAGCACACTCAATATTGTTCCGAAGTTTAAAGCGGTCAAGCAATTCCTTCGCCGTTTCAATGAAGACAGGCGCAAGGCTATTGGTGAAGAAGTAGCCCGGCTCTTGGCAGCTGGGTTTATTGTTGAAGTTTTTCATCCGGAGTGGTTGGCTAACCAGGTGCTGGTACTTAAGAAAAATGGTACGTGGCGTATGTGTGTGGATTACACGGACTTAAACAAGGCTTGTTCGACTGATCCCTTTGCTCTCCCCCATATTGATTAGATCATTGATGCTACGGTGGGTTGTGAGCATTTGAGTTTTTGGATGCTTATTCTGGTTATCATCAGATCAAGATGGCAGTTTAGGACTAGGAGAAGACAGCCTTCATCACTCCCTTTGGAGCTTTCTGTTACGTGTCTATGCCTTTTGGGCTCAAGAGTGCCCAGGCGACTTACCAGCGGTATGTGCAAAATTGCCTTTATGATCAGATTGGGCGCAATGTGCATGCTTATGTGGATGATATTGTGGTAAAATCCAAGAAGAAGGAAACATTGATAGATGACTTGAAAGAGACATTTGATAATCTTCGGTTCTACAAGATGATGCTTAACTCGGTCAAGTGTGTCTTTGGCATACCAGCAGGCAAGCTCTTAGGTTTTCTGGTTTCTGAACGGGGTATTAAAGCTAACCCAGAGAAGATAAAGGCCATTACCTCCGTGGCTAAACCGACATGTAGTAATGATATTCAGCGTCTGGTGGGTCGTATTGCGGCCTTAAGCCGGTTCATAAGCCGGCTAGGTGAAAAGGCTATTCCTCTTTACCACATGATGAAGAACACAAATCACTTTGTCCGGAGTGATGCTGTTGATCAGGCATTTGAGGCCTTGAAGAAACAGTTGGCTGAGCCGGCGGTTCTTGCTGCTCCCATTGATAAAGAGCCTCTGTTGTTATATGTGGCTGCCAACAGCCGATCTGTTAGCATGGCAATTGTGGTGGAAAGGAAGGAGTCAGGCAAGGAGTATCCGGTTCAGAGGCCGATTTACTACATCAATGAGGTGCTCATTGAGTCCAAGAAGAGATATCCGCATTGGCAGAAGCTTGTATATGGGGTGTTCATGGCTAGTCGAAAGCTCAAGCAATATTTCCTGGCTCATCCCATCATTGTGGTTAGTTCTGCTCCTTTAGGGGATATTATTCAAAACAGAGAAGCCACAGGTCGGGTAGCCAAGTGAGCCATTGAGCTTGGACCCCATGGTTTGAAGTATATGCCTTGCACAGCTATCAAGTCTCAAGCACTTGTGGATTTCATCAATGATTGGATAGAGCTGCAGATGCCTAAGGAGAAGCCGGATAGCACATATTGGACTATTCACTTTGATGGATCCAGGCAGTTGGAAGGCTCGGGGGTTGGAGTTATCTTGACTTCCCCAAAAGGTGATAAATTTTGTTATATTTTAAGGTTGATGTTCCCTTGTACTAACAATGCAGCTGAGTATGAGGCCTTGCTTCATGGTCTTTGGATGGCTAAGGAGATGAACTTAAGCCGGGTAAGGTGTTTTGGTGACTCAAATTTGGTAGCTCAACAAGTCTCTGGCACTTGGGATTCTAAGGACCCACTCATGGCGGCTTATCGCCGAGAGGTTGATGCTATTGCCGGTCACTTCAAGGGCTATCAAGTAGAGAATGTTGATCGAAGGAAAAATGAGGCGGCTGATACTTTAAGCCGGCTGGGGTCCCAGTGTAAGCCGGTGCCACCCAATATTTTCCTTGATATTCTGCACAATCCTTCGGTCAAACTGCCTACAGAGGAAGATCTTGTTGTCCCTGACCTGGAAGCACAGCTGGTGGCAGCTCTTCATGCTATTCCTGATTGGACAGTTACATATTTGGCGTATATGACCTGGGGCGAGTTACCTGAAGATGAAACTTTGGCCAGGCAGATAACCTGGCGGTCTAAGTCAATGACTATTGTCAATGGAGAGTTGCATCATCGCAGTGTTACGGGGGTGTTTCAACGTTGTGTTTCTCCTGAGGAAGGCTGTGAGATCTTATCAGAGGTTCATGAAGGAGATTGTGGTCATCATGCCGGCTCTAAGTCTCTCATGGCCAAGGCTTTCCATCATGGATTTTATTGTCTCACGGCTCATGCTGATGCAGAGGATTTGGTCAGTAAATGTGATGGTTGTCAGAAATTTTCAAGACGAGCTCATGTGCCGGCTCAAGAGTTGAGGATGATTCCAATTGCTTGGCCATTTGCAGCCTAGGGGCTTGATATGGTCGGACCTTTCAAAAGGTCCAAGGATAAAAAGACCCACCTTTTGGTGGCGGTTGACAAATTTACAAAGTGGGTTGAAGCAGAGCCGGTTAGTAAGTGTGCTGCGGCGACGGCGGTTCAATTCATCAAAAAAGTGATTTTCCGTTTTGGCTTTCCCCACAGCATTATAACTGATAATGGCACTAATCTGTCCAAGGGTGCTATGAAAGAGTTTTATCAACGAGAGCATATTCGACTTGATGTATCATCAGTGGCTCACCCCCAGTCCAATGGTCAAGCTGAGAGAGCCAATCAAGAAATTTTGAGAAGCATCAAGCCTCGGATTATGGTCCCTTTGCATAGGACGCCGGGTTGTTGGGTGGAGGAGTTATGCTCAGTATTATGGAGTATCAATACTACCCCAACTGATCGACGGGTTACATGCCTTTCTTCATGGTTTACGGGGCAGAGGCGGTTCTCCCTAGTGACATCCGTCACGACTCGCCCCGAGTGGCGGCTTATGTTGAAACTGGTAATGAAAAAGCATGTCAGGATGCACTTGACCTGTTGGATGAGGAGCGTGACCTTGCGGCGGCTCGTTCGGCGATTTACCAGCAAGATCCGCGTCGTTACCACAGCCGCCGGTTAAAACCAGGACCTTTCAAGAAGGCGATTTGGTGCTCTGACTTATCCAGGATCAAACTGATATGCACAAACTATCCCCACCTTGGGAAGGGCCCTTTGTGGTCAGCAAGAATCTAAACAATGGGTCATACTAACTTATCGATGTTCGAGACCACAAGGACTCACGCACATCGGAGGAGGAGACCCACCAGCCGTGGAATGTTGCTCATCTTCGGCCTTAGTACACTTGAGCCATTGGCACTTGTGATGTACATATTTATATCATTGTATATGTCATGATAAATATAATAAAGCCGACATCCCTGATAATTCAGGGCCTCTGTCATTTCATTTCTCAGAAACATGAGTCTTTATTGTCACTTCATATGATCACTTGTAGGTTTGACGCCCAGTTTAAAGGGACCAAAGGGAGTCTACTGCACCGCACAACTCAAACATAGGTACCCGGTGAGCACAGCTCAAAAATATATCACTTGGGGGCTCCATGTTCACAGAACATAGCTTTGATAACCCCTTCTTGGTTTGAAATGCCAGGTGTATAACACCAAAGAGTTTCAGTTGATCCTGCCTTGTACATCTACCACTCCGCCCAGGTAATCCTGGAATGACCCGCCAAACTCTTGACAGTCAATCTTATAAAAGACCCTGAACTTCTCAAGGTTACAATGGCGGTTGATCATGTGAGGTCCGGCTTACAAGGTTTGAAGGACTAGCTCGTGGTTGTGCAAGCCCATGAAAAGCACTTGGGTTTTAGGCCTGGCCGCCTATGAAAGCCTTGTTTTCTGATTTTTTTGAAGATTATTTTCTGAGGTTTTTCTCTTATGACATGTTAATACATGATTGAAAACCGATGATGGCTATGTTGCCTTATGGTTCATATATGAATATATCTGGTGCTTGTTAACCCGGCCTGGCTTTGGACTTTAAGTCGCCAGTGTATGATGATTTCATGTGTTTAGACCGATGTGCTCTAAGTTTTGAGATATTACCCCTTGCTGCATGCTGATACGTCTCCAAAGTATCTATAATTTTTGATTGTTCCATGCTATTATATTATCTGTTTTGGATATTTATGGGCTTTATTAGACACTTTTATATTATTTTTGGGACTAACCTATTAACCCAGAGCCCAGTGCCAGTTTCTGTTTTTTCCTTGTTTTAGAGTATCGCAGAAAAGGAAAATCAAACGGAGTCCAAACGGAATGAAACCTTCAGAAAAGTTATTTTTGGAAAGAAAGCAATACAGGAGACTTGGAGTGCACGTCAGGGGATCAACAAGGAAGCCACGAGGCAGGGGGGCGCGCCCACCCCCCTGGGCGCGCCCTCCACCCTCGTGGGCCCCTCGTGGCTCCCCTGATGTATTTCTTCCGCCTATATATATCCACATATCCTAAAACCATCGGGGAGCACAATAGCTCGGGAGTTCCGCCGCCAGAAGCCTCCGTAGCCACCGAAAACCAATCTAGACCCGTTTCGGCACCCTGCCGGAGGGGGAAGCCCTCTCCGGTGGCCATCTTCATCATCCCGGTGCTCTCCATGACGAGGAGGGAGTAGTTCTCCCTCAGGGCTGAGGGTATGTGATACGTCTCTGTTGTATCTACTTTTCCAAACACTTCTGCCCTTGTTTTGGACTCTAACTTGCATGATTTGAATGGAACTAACCCGGACTGACGCTATTTTCAGCAGAATTACCATGGTGTTATTTATGTGCAGAAACAAACGTTCTCGGAATGACCTGAAACTTCACGGAGCAACTTTTTGGAAAATATAAAAAATACCTGCAAAAGATGAAGGCAAGGGGGCCCACCACCTATCCACGAGGGTGGGGGGCGTGCCCCCTACCTCGTGGGCCCCCTGGTGCCTCTCCGACTCCAACTCCAACTCTATATATTGTATTTTAGGGAGAAAAAAAATCAGAGAGAAGGATTCATCACGTTTTACGATACGGAGCCACCACCAAGCCCTAAAACCTCTCGGGAGGGCTGATCTAGAGTCTGTTCGGGGCTCCGGAGAGGGGAATCCATCGCCATTGTCATTGTCATCATCAACCATCCTCCATCACCAATTTCATGATGCTCACCGCCGTGCGTGAGTAATTCCATCGTAGGCTTGCTGGACGGTGATGGTTTGGATGAGATTTATCATGTAATCGAGTTAGTTTTGTTAGGGTTTGATCGCTAGTATCCACTATGTTTTGAGATTGATGTTGCTATGACTTTGTTATGCTTAATGCTTGTCACTAGGGCCCGAGTGCCATGATTTCATATCTGAACCTATTATGTTTTCATCAATATATGAGAGTTCTTAACCCTATCTTGCAAGTCTATAGTCACCTATTATGTGTTATGATTAGTTAACCCCGAAGTGACAATAATCAGGATACTTATCGGTGATGACCATAGTTTGAGGAGTTCATGTATTCACTATCTGTTAATGATTTGTCCCGGTACTCTATTAAAAGGAGGCCTTAATATCCCTTACTTTCCGTAAGGACCCCGCTGCCACGGGAGGGTAGGACAAAAGATGTCATGCAAGTTCTTTTCCATAAGCGCGTATGATTATATTCAGAATACATGCCTACATTACATTGATGAACTGGAGCTAGTTCTGTGTCACCCTAGGTTATGACTGTTACATGATGAACCGCATATAGCATAATTCTCTATCACCGATCCATTGCCTACGAGCTTTCCATATATTGTTCTTTGCTTATTTACTTTTCCGTTGCTATTGCTATCATCACTACAAAATACCAAAAACATTACTTTTACTACTGTTATCTTTTGCTACCGTTACACTATTATCATATTACTTTTCTACTAAATACTTTGCTGCAGATATTAAGTTTCCAGGTGTGGTTGAATTGACAACTCAGCTGCTAATACTTGAGAATATTGTTTGGCTCCCCTTGTGTCGAATCAATAAATTTGGGTTGAATACTCTACCCTCGAAAATTGTTGCGATCCCATATACTTGTGGGTTATCAAGACTATTTTCTGGCGCCGTTGCCGGGGAGCATAGCTCTATTCTTGGAGTCACTTGGGATATATATCTGCTTATCATTATGAAGAACTTGAAAGATCCAAGAACCAAGATTTATCCCTCAACTATGAAGGGGAGGTAAGGAACTGCCATCTAGCTCTACACTTGATTCACCTTCTGTTTTTAGTAAGCTTGCGACACCTAAACCTGCTTCTGCTATTCGTTCTAATATGTCGCATGTTATTGATGATGCCACTTCTGCTATACATGATACTTATGATGAAACTACTTCTATGCTTGATACTACTGTGCCACTTGGTGAATTTCTTGATGAACAAATTGCTAGAGCTAGAGAGATTGAAAATATTGAATCTGATAATACTGATGAAAGTGATGATGAAGAATCACTTGTTATTCCTAAGGGTTATGTTTTTGATCAAGAAGCTTCTTTAGCTATTTTAGCTTGCAAAGATAGATATGAACTCAAAAGGTTATTAGCTAAATGGAATAAGCAATCTCTAAATGCTAGAATGAAACCTGACCCTGCTTTTGCTACTTCACCTATCTGTGTTACTGATAAGGATTATGAATTCTCTATTGATCCTTATATAATTACTTTGGTTGAATTTGATCCTTTTCATGGTTATGAATCTGAAACTGTTGTGGCACATCTTACTAAACTGAATGATATAGCCACCCTGTTCACTAAAGATGAGAGAACTCATTACTTTTATATCCTTAAAATATTTCCGTTCTCACTAAAGGGTGATGCTAAGATATGGTTTAATTCCCTTGATCCTGGTTGTGTGTGTAGTCCCCGGGATATGATTTATTACTTCTCTGCTAAATATTTCCATGATCATAAGAAACAAGCTGCTTTAAGGGATATATATAATTTTGTGCAAATTGAAGAAGAGAGTCTCCCACAAGCTTGGGGGAGGCTTCTCCAATTACTTAATGCTTTGCCTGTTCATCCTCTTAAGAAAAATGAAATACTTGATATCTTTTATAATGGACTAACCGATGCCTCCAGAGATTACCTGGATAGTTGTGTTGGTTCTGTTTTCAGGGAAAGAACACCGGATGAAGCTGAAATTCTATTGAATAATATGTTGACAAATGAAAATAATTGGACACCTCCGAAGCCAGTTCCTGAGTCTATTCCTAAACCAACTCCGAAGAAGAGGGGTATTCTATTTCTCAGTCCTGAAGATATGCAAGAGGCAAAGAAATCTATGAAAGAAAAAGGTATTAGAGATGAAGATGTTAAGAATTTACCTCCTATTGAAGAAATACATGGTCTTGATAACCCGACATAGGTAGTAAAGGTAAATTCTCTCTATAGATATGATAAATCTGAAATCCCATTTACTAAGTTTGCTAGCCCATGCTTAGATGAGTTTGATAAATTTATGGCTAAGCAAGAAGATTTTAATGCTTATTTTGGTAGACAATTGAAATACAATTCAAATATGCTTGAACACTTGGGTGATTATATGGCTAATTTTAGAGGTGAACTTAAACTTATTAGTAAACATGCTTCTATGGTTACTACTCAAGTAGAACAATTAACTAAAGCTCAAAATGATTTGCTCAATGAATTGAATAATAAGAATAATGATAATGCTGTTAGAGTTATGACTAGAGGTGGTAGAATGACTCAGGAACCTTTTGTATCCTGAAGGCCATCCTAAAAGAATTGAGCAAGATTCTCAGAGAAATAATATAGATACACCTAGTTCTTCTAAAAAGAAGAAAAAGAAAAATGATAGGACTTTGCATGCTTCTAGTGATCCTATTGTTGAAACACCTGAGAATCCAAATGATATTTCTATTTCTGATGCTGAAACACAATCTGGTAATGAACCTGAAACTAGTGATAATGTTAATGATAATGTTCATGATGATGCTCAACCTAGTAATGATAATGATATAGAAATTGAACCTGCTTTTGATCTCGATAACCCACAGTCAAAGAATCAACGTTATGATAAGAAAGACTTTGTTGCTAGGAAACATGGTAAAGAAAGAGACCCTTGGGTTCAGAAACCCATGCCTTTTCCTCCCAAACCATCCAAGAAAAAGGATGATGAGGATTTTGAGCGCTTTGCTGAAATGATTAGACCTATCTTTTTGCGTATGCGATTAACTGATATGCTCAAAACCAATCCTTATGCTAAGTACATGAAAGATATAATTAAAAATAAAAGAAAGATACCGGAAGCTGAAATTTCCACCATGCTTGCTAATTATACTTTTAAGCGTGGAATACCAAAGAAACTTGGAGATCCAGGGGTACCCACTATACCATGCTCCATTAAAAGAAACTATGTTAAAACTGCTTTATGTGATCTTGGAGCCGGTGTTAGTGTTATGCCTCTCTCTTTATATCGTAGACTTGATTTGAATAAGTTGACACCTATGAAATATCTTTGCAAATGGCTGATAAATCAACTGCTATACCTGTCGGTATTTGTGAGGATGTGCCTGTTGTAGTTGCAAACATTACTATTTTAATGGACTTTGTTATTCTTGATATTCCCGAGGATGATAGTATGTCTATTATTCTTGGAAGACCCTTTTTGAATACTGCAGGGGCTGTTATTGATTGCACTAAAGGCAATGTCACTTTTCATGTTAATGGCAATGAGCATACGATACACTTTCTGAGGAAACAACCTCAAGTTCATAGTATCAACTCTACTGGAAAAATTCCATCGATTATATTTGGAAGTTTTGAATTTCTTCTTCCTACTGTCAAGAACAAATATGATATTCTTATTATTGGGGATGTGCATATCCCCGTTGAGGTAACATAGTGTTATTCGAAATTTCTCCGATTCCATGTTATTCGGAATGAGTTCGTTAACAAGACTTGATCAACCTTGTTAGTGGATTCCTTTTGATGATCATGAGATGGATGAAACTACAAGGCACAACCTTCTGCACCCCACTTTTACTTTCTGTTATTTATATTAAATAAAATAAAAATAGTATTTCTCCGACTGTTATCAGATTATCTGTGTAATATAAAAATACCCCAAAAATAAAAGTTCTCCAAATGCCCTGAAATTTAAATATGATTTTTTCCAGAATATTTGAGAATATTTGGCACTGAAAACACAGCAGGGGGCCAACCACCTGCCCACGAGGGTGGAGGGCGCACCCTACCCCCCTTGGCGCGCCCCCTGCCTCGTGGGCCCACGGTGGCCCTCCTCCACTTATCCTTTCACCCATACACTTCTTCTTCCTCCCCCAAACACAAATAACCAGCTCAAACCCGAGTCCAAGCTCGTTTTGCTGCCATTTTAGATCTCCTTGCTCAAAGCACCTCTCACAAAACTGCTTGGGGAGATTGTTCCTTGGTATGTGACTCCTCCATTGGTCCAATTAGTTTTTGTTTTAGTGCTTTATTCATTCCAAATTTTTGCTGCGTAGGTGACCCTGTTCTTGAGCTTGCATGTCAAATTTATATGGTCAAAAGTAGTTTTGATGCATGATATAGGCTCTAGGCACTTGTAGGAGTAGTTGCTATCAATATTATTGAGTTTGGTTTACTTTTCTTTCGAAGTTACTAAAAATTTCAGAATTTTTCAGAAAATGATGAAGAGACTTTTGAGGGGCTCATCGAGCCGAAGCTCGAAGGAAAAGGCATCGAAGCCTAAGTATAATCTGCCGCGCATCGCAGAGGTTCGGTCGTGTGAATGGCCTTCCGATGATTTCTTGAAAGCAGCCGGGATTTATGAAGATTTTTATGAAATGGCTAAGAATGCAGGCCTCATCGCTTTCCTCCATGACCAACACGATCAGTATCTCTTACTCACAAATATCTTTGTGCAAAACTTTCATTTCCATTCTAGGAACTCGCCACCTACGGTGGAGTTTTATTTATATGATGAGTATAAGGAGATGTCACTTTATGATTTTTGTCGGGTCTGCTTAGTCTCTTTCGAGGGCAAAACAGAGGAACCACATCGCAAGGATGTGGATGGGTTCATTGATACTATCACTGTAGGGGAAACAAGGAAGGTTTTCGATGCACGAATCACTAGCATACATTTTCCTGTTCTACATTATTTTGCATTATTTGCTAGTCGTTGTTTAATTGGTCGCGGAAACTGTGGAAACCTTAGTGTCCCTGATATTATTATTTTGCTCCACCGTCTATACGGTGATAACTCTGTTAGTATGGGCGGCATTATTGCTAAACGGTTAAGTCTGAACCATACAAAGGGGCCCATCTTTGGAGGCATCTATGCTTCACGCCTAGCTGCACATTTTAACATACCTATTAGGCATTATGAGAAGGAATAAAAAGTGTTGCCTCGTGTTTATTTAGACTATAAAAGTATGGTGGCACATGATTTTATTGTTAAGAATAGGGAAGGAGAGCTTAAATACAAATTGTTCTTTGATAAACATCATCCTGAGACTATCACCCTGCCTTCTCCTTCTTTGTTTGATTTATCTGCAGGCCAGTACCTTGTTCCGTTAGAGGCTATTCATGCCTACCGGAACCCTGCACCAGCCATGGAGCCAGAGCCGGAACCACAAGTTGATCCTTCATGACGGTCTAATTACCAGTGGGATCCGGAGATGATTGCCAACCACTGGCAATCGGAGTCTTCTTCTTCTTCGCAGTATGAACCCAACTATTATTATGGATATCTGCCAGGCCAGCCGTGGCCATAGACCAACTTAGGCCAAAAGCCTAAGCTTGGGGGAGTACGTATTTCCCACCGACATTACATTTATGTTCACACACTCATTGCTAGATGTCAGTGCTCATATTTTTTCATTGTATCATCCATGTTAGTTTACTTTCCTTTTTATGCTTTCTTCTTGTGTGTTTAATAAACCTTAAGAAAAACCAAAAAAATAGTTGTAGCTTTTAATTAGTTTACTTTCCATGCTTGTAGTAGTAATTAAAAAGAAAACTCAAAAATATTTCCTGTTCTTCTTTTGCTTGTTGGGAGCTCTCCTGTGTAAATAGTTTTATTTCTTTTCTTTTCTTCGGGGGTCGATAGGAGAAGACCATAGTTAAATTGTTGAAGTGACTCTTATATGCATTATTGTTGATCTGACGAAAGAGCCCAAATTGCCTTGTCTTCTCCTGTTTATTGAATGCTTGCAGATTCCAGCTTAGTCCAATGCACGAGCACTATTATTATCATTCACACTATTCGGTCGTGCAAGTGAAGGGCAATTATGACGATATATGATGGACTGGCTGAGATGAGAAAGGCTGGTATGAATTCGACCTCTTTTGTTTTTGTAAATATGATTAGTTCATCGTTCCTGATTCAGCCTATTATGAATAAACATGTTTGCAATGACAACTAGAGATCATGGTGCTTATGCCATGCTTGATTAGCTATGAGTTATACTGGTTTACCTTGCGTACCAACATGCTATTAAAATGGTTATGATGTGGTATGATAGGGTGGTATCCTCCTCTGAATGATTTAAGTGACTCGAATTGGCACATGTTTACGCATGGAGTTGAAGCAAAATCAACATAGCCTTCACGATATTTATGTTAATGGTGGATTATATCCTACTCATGCTTGCATTCGGTGTTGATTAATTTTAATGCATGTTAATGACTGTTGTCACTCTCTAGCTAGTCCCTTCCCAGTCTTTTGCTATCCTTCACCTGTACTAAGCGGGAATACTGCTTGTGCATCCAAATCCATAAACCCCAAAGTTATTCCATATGAGTCCACTATACCTACCTATATACGATATCTACCTACTGTTCCAAGTAAATTTGTATGTGCCAAACTCTAAACCTTCAAATAAATATACTTTTTTGTATGCTCGAATAGCTCATGTATCAACTAGGGTTGTCCATATCTTCCATGTTAGGAGGGTTATTCTCAAGACGAGTGGACTCCGCTCCTCACTCATGAGATAAATGGCTGGTCACGAGGATTCCCAATCCCATGCTTTATGCAAACTAAATCAAAATAATTGCAAACAAAACTTCCCCTAGGATTCTTGTTAGTTGGAGGCACTCGTTGTTTAGAGCAAGCCATGGATTGATGCTTGTTGGTGGAAGGGGGAGTATAAACTTTACCATTCTGTTTGGGAACCGCCTATAATGTGTGTAGCATGGAAGATATTGCCATCTCTTGGTTGTTATGTTGACAATGAAAGTATACCGCTCAAAATATTATTCAACTCTATTTCAAAACCGAGCTCTGGCATCTCTACAAATCTCTGCTTCCCTCTGCGAAGGGCCTATCTATTTACTTTTATGTTGAGTCATCCTCCTCTTATTAAAAAGCATCAGTTGGAGAGCACCACTGTCATTTGCATTCATTACTGTTAGTTTACATTGAGTATGACTTGACTGGATCTCTTTTACCATGAATTACAATGCCTAGTCAGTCCTTGATCTTTAAAGGTGCTCTGCATTTATGTTTTGCGGTCTCAGAAAGGGCTAGCGAGATAACATCTTCTTATATCATATTATGATTTTTTTTGAGAAAGTATTGTCATCCGAGATTTATTATTATGAATCGCTAGTTGATTATGCCATTGATATGAGTAAACTTGAGACCTAAGCGTTATTGGGAATGTGGTTAGTTATAATCTTTACCGAAAACTTGAATGCTGGCTTTACATATTTACAACAACAAGAGCAAACTGAGTTTGTAAAAGTTTTTCTTTATCACTTTCAGTTTATCAACTGAATTGCTTGAGGACAAGCAAAGGTTTAAGCTTGGGGCAGTTGATACGTCTCCGTTGTATCTACTTTTCCAAACACTTTTGCCCTTGTTTTGGACTCTAACTTGCATGATTTGAATGGAACTAACCCGGACTGACGCTGTTTTCAGCAGAATTACCATGGTGTTATTTATGTGCAGAAACAAACGTTCTCGGAATGACCTGAAACTTCACGGAGCAACTTTTTGGAAAATATAAAAAATAGCCGCAAAAGATGAAGGCCAGGGGGCCCACCACCTATCCACGAGGGTGGGGGCGTGCACCCCTACCTTGTGGGGCCCCTGGTGCCTCTCCGACTCCAACTCCAACTCTATATATTGTATTTCGGGGAGAAAAAAATCAGAGAGAAGGATTCATCGTGTTTTACGATACGTAGCCGCCGCCAAGCCCTAAAATCTCTCGGGAGGGATGATCTGGAGTCCATTCGGGGCTCCGGTGAGGGGAATCCATCGCCATTGTCATCATTAACCATCCTCCATCACCAATTTCATGATGCTCACCGCCGTGCGTGAGTAATTCCATCGTAGGCTTGCTGGACGGTGATGGGTTGGATGAGATTTATCATGTAATCGAGTTAGTTATGTTAGGGCTTGATCCCTAGTATCCGCTATGTTCTGAGATTGATGTTGCTATGACTTCGCTATGCTTAATGCTTATCACTAGGGCCCGAGTGCCATGATTTCAGATATGAACCTATTATGTTTCGATCAATATATGAGAGTTCTTGATCCTATCTTGCAAGTCTATAGTCACCTATTATGTGTTATGATCTGTTAACCCCGAAGTGACATAAATCGGGATACTTACCGGTGATGACCGTAGTTTGAGGAGTTCATGTATTCACTATGTCTTAATGCTTTGTTCTGGTACTCTATTAAAAGGAGGCCTTAATATCCCTTAGTTTCCGTAAGGACCCCGCTGCCACGGGAGGGAAAAACAAAAGATGTCATGCAAGTTCTTTTCCATAAGCACGTATGACTATATTCGGAATACATGCCTACATTGCATTGATGAACTGGAGCTAGTTCTGTGTCACCCTAGGTTATGACGGTTACATGATGAACCGCATCCGGCATAATTCTCTATCACCGATCCATTGCCTACGAGCTTTCCATATATTGTTCTTCGCTTATTTACTTTTCCGTTGCTATTGCTATCATCACTACAAAATACCAAAAACATTACTTTTACTACTGTTACCTTTTGTTGCCATTACCACTACTATCATATTACTTTGCTACTAATCACTTTGCTGCAGATATGAAGTTTCCAGGTGTGGTTGAATTGACAACTCAGCTGCTAATACTTGAGAATATTCTTTGGCTCCCCTTGTGTAGAATCAATAAATTTGGGTTGAATACTCTACCTGTTGTGATCCCCTATACTTGTGGGTTATCAGTATGTACCAGTAGCTATGTGTTTGATCTCTCTCTCTCTCTATCTCTCATGTTCTTGATTTTGCATGATCTTGATGTATCGTGAGCTTTGCTATTATAGTTGGATCTTATGTTTCTCCTCCCCCTCTACTCTTGTAATGAATTGAGTTTTCCCTTTGAAGTTATCTTATCGGATTGAGTCTTTAAAGATTTGAGAACACTTGATGTTTGTCTAGCCGTGCGTATCTGTGGTGACAATGGGATATCATGTGATTCACTTGATGTATGTTTTGGAGATCAACTTGTGGGTTCCGCCCATGAACCTATGCATAGGGGTTGGCACACGTTTTCGTCGTGATTCTCCGGTAGAAACTTTGGGGCACTCTTCGAGGTTCTATGTGTTGGTTGAATAGATGAATCTGAGATTGTGTGATGCATATCGTATAATCATACCCACGGATACTTGAGGTGACATTGGAGTATCTAGGTGACATTAGGGTTTTGGTTGATTTGTGTCTTAAGGTGTTATTCTAGTACGAACTCTAGGGCTGTTTGTGACACTTATAGGAATAGCCCAACGGATTGATTGGAAAGAATAACTTTGAGGTGGTTTCGTACCCTACCATAATCTCTTTGTTTGTTCTCCGCTATTAGTGACTTTGGAGTGACTCTTTGTTGCATGTTGAGGGATAGTTATGTGATCCAATTATGTTATTATCACAACAAAAAAAGACACATCCGTGACATTTTGGGCCGAACGAATTTTTTTTTCTGTCATACATATGACACTTCTATGACCATAATTGTGACAAAACCCGGTATCATCATAGATGTGGTGGGCTCCTACTTCTATGACAGAAAATCATGACAGAAAATGGGCTTTTTGTCCTGGGCGGGCCGGAGACGCAGCTGCATGACATTCTTTGGGCCGTCCATGACGGAAAAAACCGTGGTAGAAGCGAGGGGGAGGAAAATTTTGGGGAGTTCCCGGTAACGGTGGGAGGTCGGGGGCCAAGCGATGTGCGTTTCTCTCGTACACGTACGTGCATGTGTGCGAGGCGTTGGCTCTAACTGAACCCAGCGAGGCATTGGGCTCTAACTGAACCCGAGCGATTACACTGCAGGCTGCGCGTTACTGAACCCAAGCGATCGATCGATGGCTGTTAACTGAAACCGATCGAGCGATTCCTTCGCTACTGCTGCTAACTGAAGCTGGTCGATGCTGCCTCTGGGATGAACAGTGAGCGTTGTGGGGGGTTTGGATGAACAGTGAGCCGTGGCATTGCCTCTGGATGAACAGGACCCCATGGTGTGGTGGAGAGCTGGATGAACAGTAGACGGTGGAGGGGTGCCCGTGGAGGGGTGGTTGAACAGGACCCCGTGGTGTGGAGGGCTGGATGAACAGTAGATGGTGGAGGGGTGCCCGTGGAGGGGTGGTTGAACAGTAGCCGGTGGAGTGGTGCGCGGCGGAGGCTAGATGAACAGGAGCCTGTGGAGGCTGGAGGAGGTCGACGGTAGCCCGTGGAGGCTGGAGGAGGTCGACAGTGGAGATGAACAGTATCCCGTGGAGTCCCATTTTGCGGTACGCCACACCCCTCCTGATGAACAGGACCCCTGTTTCGACCGTAGCGCTCCAACACAAGTCCGTTTTGTCCGTTTTGCGGTATGCCACACCCCTCTCCATGAACAGGACCCCCGTTTCGACCGTAGGAGCTCCATTTCGTCCGTTTTGGTGTACGCCACACCCCTCCCGATCAACAGGACCCCCGTTTCGACCGTAGGAGGTCCATTTCCTCCATTTTGCGGTACACCAGACCCGTCCTGATCAACAGGACCCCTTTGAGGCCTCGTTTCCATCGCCTGTTCCATCCAAGCCCTCCCGATGAACACGACCACGCATTCCGTTCCGACCCAGCCGGTTGGCTCCGACGCGTTCCGTTGCCTCCCGATGAACACGACGCATTCTGTTGCCTCCCGATGAACACAACACATTCCGTTGCCTCCCCATGAACACGACGCATTCCGTTGCTTCCCCATGAACGAGACGACGACGTTGTTTCTCCGTTCCGACCCAGCCATGTACACGAGCTCTGGCCGTACGTATGCGCGTGTAGGCCTTCGAGACCCCGCCCGTATATACACATACGTGGCCGTATTTTCTTTCTTGCACCCTGGCCGCTGTACATACGTGTACATGCTATGTGCGCGCCTCTACTACGACCCGTACGCGCCTCTACTACGACACATGCGCGCCTCTACATCCACCAGTATATATGTATGTACACGTTCGCGACCAGAATGACAACGCTACGTACAGTTCGACCAGGTGGGTCTCGACTGTCAGGCACTTCCTCGCGTGCGAAGATGTAGCTGGTGGGTCCCAACAGTCAGGGGGCAAATTGTTTTTTTTGCCCGGACGCACTTCCTTGCGTGCGAAGATGTAGCTGGTGGCTCCCAGCAGTCAGGGGGCGAATCGTTTTTCTTTACCCGGACGCACTTCCTTGCATGCGAAGATGTAGCTGGTGGGTCCCAGCAGTCAGGGGGAAACATTTTTTTCGCGAAATACGGTGGCCCGTCCGGTGGGTCCCCGCTGTCAGGTGGAGGAATCGTTATTTTGCGCGTAATAAGGAGGCACTTCCTTGCTGCGGCAGTGGACCCAGCTGTCAGCCTCTCCACGTACAGTCCACGTCCGATGGAAGTCGTTCCTTGACCACGTTGACCACGCCGCGCCGAGAGCACCACGGTGGTGGACGAAGGCGAGGACTAGGAAGGGGACGACTCGGAGCCTGGGAAGATGTAGCAGTGGATGCCCGCGCGAAGAGTAGTACGAGAGTTCACTGGTTCGGCTGCGTGTGAGGCTCCTATCGCCGCAGAATAACAGGGGGTGTGGGTGAGTAGAGGGATGGCCTGGCCAGTGGTGGGAGTAGTAGGGGGCGGTGGGGCCTCCGCGGCATCACAACCGGCCATGGGAGGCAGGAGCACACGGCACGACCGGTGCTTGTTTGGGCGGCTGGAGCAAGAAGACCGGAGGTTGAAGAAGCACTACGGCCGTTGGATGAACATCGTACGGTAACAGGAGCTAGCACTACAAAAAGATACACTTCCGTGATGATACGTGTTTGTCACAGTAGGTCGCTTTTTTGTCATGCATGTACATCCATGACAAATTTATGACAGAATCAAGATAGTCATACCTGTGTTGTCGTAGAAGTGTTCCATGACATTACCAAAATTATCATCACGGAAGTGTCCACTTCCATGACGATAAATTGCGTGTCACAGAAGTGCTTTCGTCAAGGGTGACCGACACGTGGCATCCACCGTAACAGAATGCCGTTAAGCTATCGGGTCGGGTTTTGGATCCGATAACCCGTTAACAGCCCCGACCAATGGGGATTTTCCACGTGTAAAATCATCATTGGCTAGAGGAAACACGTGTCGGCTCATCGTCGAGACAGATGTCATCCACTCACTGGACAGAAGGCGCCTATGATACGTAGACACGTGGCACGACCCAACAAGTTTAAATGGGCCGGCCCAACTAAAGGCCCACAAGATTTTGCGGACCATAATGGGCCGGCCCAGCTAAAGGCCCACGAGATTTTGCGGACCATAATGGGCTGGCCCAGCTAAAGGCCCACAAGATTTCACGGGCCATAATGGGCTGGCCGAGGTAAAGGCCCACAAGATTTTTGTGTGCCATAATAGGCCGACCTAGGTAAAGGCCCACAAAATTCTTGCGGATCATAATGGGCCGGCCCAGCTAAAGGCCCACGAGATTTCCCCGACATTAATGGGCTGGCCCAGCTGTAGGCCCACAAGATTTTGTGGACCCTAGTAGGCCGGCCTGTTAACTGGCTGCCATGTTTTGGGCCAAATGCCGGCCCATATTTGATACGGTCTATTAATGGCCTGCCACGCTCCGGGCCTAATAGTGGCCCATATGAGATCCGGCTCGTTAAAAGCCTACCACGTTCTGGGCCAAATTACGGCCCAGATCAGGTCCGGCCCTTTAAGAGGTTTTGGGCCTAATTATGGCCCATATCAGATTCGGCCCGTCAACTAGACACTATGCTTTTGGGCCCACTTGCTAAAGGCCCACTTAGTAATTCGGCCTGATATTAGTTTTGGCCTTTTAAGGGCCCATTTAACATTTCAGCCCTATATTAATTTCAGCATGTTAAAAGTCCGTCATATAGTTGGGCCTAACTACGGCCCGGTTTGCATCCAGCCTGTTCGCAGTCGATATCTGATTGGGCCAAACAAGGACCAAGACAATTTTTCGGCCTGTTAAATGCCTGTGATTTGATTCGCACAATCATGGGCCGGGGTTCATTTCGGGCTGCTGCCGGCCCGTGAGCTGATCGGCACGTTTCAGGCCCAACCTACATCATGATTGCATGACGGCCCGATTATGTATCGGAATTTTACGGTTTGGCCGATTTAATGCGAAGACATGATATATATACAGTAAAATAACTGCAGCATCGTGAATAAGAAAAAACCTATACTATACAATAAAGAAATTATGGCATATTAGAGCCACTGGGCATCAAGGTTCGCCACTATGGTAATAAAGCACAAGCAGACAATAGATTACATACACTGGCCATCAAAGATCGCCACCAGTGCAAATAAACATGCCGACAAAATAATATACAAAACCGACAGCACTTCAATAGAGTTCAAGAAAGGTTAGCCTTGCTGGGGAGCTGCAGCGCAAGCAGCTGAGCAAGATGATGAGACTGCGCTTGTTCAACACTTATATCTTCCTCACTCTGAAAGATAAACAAGCAGACAGATGACAGGTTTTGCACATAAAAGTATCAGTGCTGACAATTCATCACATTTCTTACTGACGAATAAAGTGACACAGTTTAAATTTGCATTAACACAATATGGTATTGTTCAGGTCAAGACATGGTAGGAAATGACATTGTGAAGGAGTTGGCAGCTTCACGACACCACTGGATTACAGATCAAGAACTCATAAGTATCAATGGTTAGTGTGCTCTCAATTTATACCATTTTAGATTGGCAAATAAAGAGACAGTTTAAATAATAGTAGAATGATATGACATTTTTCATAGTTAAGACAATGCAGAATATGACATTGTGCTGTAGTGGGTAGGTTCACCACACCACTGGATTACAGATGAAGAACAGAAGCATACATGCAGTGCAAAAGAAGAACACTTGCTCTATATAGTTTAATTTACATGGTATGAAGAAGGAACTTGGTTGTACAACTGAAAACTTAAATTGAGAAAGGATGAACTTTTGTTTATGAACTACATCTAATAAACTTTAAACAAGTAATTTGATGCAAACACCAAAAATAAACAGTTGCTGCAGTCATGCCTAACCAAATATGTACAACAAAGTTTGAAGGCTTGAGATGAACAAACTTACATTATTGGTGAAGACAGGCTCTATAAAGGCCTTGTCCATGCTGATGGGGGGGCAATTCGAAAAGTTTACCACAGAATCTTCTTCAAAAGCATTGCCTTTATTCTACATTTTGTTAAGAGTAAATATAGATGTGATAATATACGAAAAAATGGAGAATATTTAAGATAAGATGAAGAGTGATGCTACATAACCAAGTAGCTATAAATGTAAGTGCAGCGATGCAGGCAAAAGGTACAGCCAAGAGCAATGCACAGCTAAACTTCTTCAGTACCAACCTTATGGTAAGAGTAAATATAGATTTGATGTGTAGAAAATGGAGGGCAAAGGTAAATAAGTTGCAGAGTGATGGTACATGAACAACTACCTATCATTATAAGTACACTGATAAAGGACAGCATGTACTTACAAGAACAATGCAGAGCTAAAAAACATTGGCATTGGATATATTCTACACTAATGTAACCATTCATACAGATCAGATAATTTGGAGCGAACAATTGGTAAGCAAGCTATCATGCATACTGCTGTCACATAATGAACCAGGTATCTATGCAAGTACAGTGATACAAGACAACCGGTACTAACAAGAGCAAAGTAGCGGGCAGCATTTTTGCGATATCCTGTCGTTCTTGTCAAATTGGAATTCTTCTTCGAGCAGATTTCCTGCAAAAAGATTCGTAAGGCACATGCGGAAAAGTAGAAGTTCAAATTGTCATGTGATTTCATAGACAATACCTCATCCTGGGAACAAGACCAGTGCATAACAAGGTTTTTCCATTCAATGTCTTCTAAATTTAGCACGGGAGACTTCACCAGAAATTCGTTTATAGACTTGCCATCAAAGTGTGATTTCCTCAGGTAACACCGATACTGCTGCAATGCTTCCTTGAAAAGCACAAGCAAGCTTTGCTCGTCATGACTATCCAGATTGACCCTCGCCTAGTTACAACAATGTAATGTAAATCATTGATGTGTTCAATCAGCAGAAAACAGGAAAATAATAGCCATGAATAATAGCACTTACACGTAAGTTGGACAGGAAGATGTGAAAATGGTGTTTGTCTTCACAATAATCTTCCCATAATGGGAATATATGCACGTCGTCCCTAACAACATTGAAAGCATTGTCTTTTAAATTGGGAATAAATGGAAAGGGGTTTCAATCTACAGGAATTGGCCGTTTCTGTAGTTGGGATAGGTCTTTGGCCGGTGGACTTGCTGTACTTTTTGCTGGAGTGGGATTTTTCTATGGTATAGCTGGTGCTATGGCAAATGAAATCGGTATACCTTTTGCTGGAGTGCAGGTCCTGTGTGGTGGGGCTAGTGGTGTGGCCAGTGAAGTATGGGTATAGTCTGCTGGAGTCGATCCTACGTTTTGTGTCACTGGTTGTACATCCAATATAAGTGGGGTGCTGTCTGATTTCTCTGGCACCACCATGTTTTTCAAGGACTTTGCTGGTGCTCCTTCAGGTTCGGCAATCACCCTCTTCCTTTTTGATGTCTAATGCACAAGAACAGCATTTGAGTGGAAAAACATGGTATGATGACAGATGGAATATGTATTGATAATGGATGGGCATGGCATCTCAACATATATGATGAGTAAACTAAGCAGATGGCGGTGCAACAAAGTAGAAGAAATGCAAGACAACATATGCAAGATACCCGAATCAATAAAACATTGCCAAATTAGAACAGGCACCTTGATGGGTGAACAGGACAGGCCATCTGCCTTTGACTCCTCAAGGTTAGAATAGTCATTAGGATCATATTCTGAACAAGAATCAACAGGTGGGGAGCGTATGAGTTTCATTGCATCCAGAATGGCACTCAATGCCTTGGTGCCAATTTTGTAAGTCATTGCAGTGTTTAGCTTCAAGAGTGGACTGCTGCTAGTTCGACACAAAGCAGCTACACAGACCATAGTGTAGATATAATGGGAAAACCTTAAGCATCAGAGAAAAATCAGCAAAGTGGAACTTGCTGGAATATATGTGCTAGTATTGCCGGTACGGCTACAAAGGCTTCGGATACCAACTCTCTTCAAGTGAAGGTGCGGTACTGTTAATATCAGTGTAACTCTCAAGTGAAGGTGCAAACCGGACAAAGGCAACTTCGCAACCAAGACAAGAAATCAGAGTAAAGCAGTGGTGATCTATTTTCTTGCCGCGATAAATAAGTTGAGTAGATACGAAAGAGTACCGCCTCTGGTGCGGCGCCGTGTACGCATCTGCTGAGAATTTGACGGTGCTGCGATAGCGATGGCTGTCGGTAGCGTGGAAGCAGATCTAGGAGGGTAGACAGTGGTAGCGGGGCACGGTGGACGAGACGGTCGTAGGAGCGGCGCCGGCTAGGTGGACGACGGCGGGGATGAAGCGAGAGGACGGGATGCAAGGATCCCGGTCCGAAGTCGTGGATGAGAGAGGTCGATCTCTTGTAATGGACGGCGGCGTCGGGGTATCAGCTCCGGCATGGTGGAGGAGGACGGCGGTGGATGGGGTGGCAGACGGCGGCGGACGGAGGAGGGTGGGGTGGAGAGGGTGTTTTGGCGCCTGCGGAGTATGAATGGGGAGAAGGGAGGTAGAGAGGAAGGGGGGAACCATGTATTCAGGGCGCGCTTGTCTCAAATGCGAGGAAATTTACAAACTTAGCCCCCGTTTCAAATTTCTACTACATTACAGCAACATTAGTCGGTTGGGGATAGGACGGTAATCTCGCATACACCGAATATTTGCCGATGAGAGTTTGTTTTTCGCGCCCACCGTGTATGAATATGAATCGGGGAGGGAGTCGATTTCAGCTGAGGACACACTGTGTTTTGGCGCCCACCGTGTATGAATCCGGGTGAGAGGCGGTTACGTCACATTTGGGTGAAATTACAAACCTACCCCTATCGAAACCTATAGAAATCGAGCATATAGGCTTTGTGTGGCAGGGATAAGCAGTAGTGATTTCCATCTCGCAAATTTTGGTTTCGGGCGGTTACTGCAACTTTCCCCACTTCGTTCAAATTTTGCAGAGTGCACATTTACCATGCCAACTCAATTCGAATCCCGTTTGTATTCTATTTTTTTCGGGCGGGATCCATTTTTAATTGGAATTACATTCTATATACATAATTTTTTTATATATACTTTCAAAAGCACAACAAAGAATTCTGCTCCTTTATATGTATAATATGATTTACAAATACAACGATCTTGAAATCTTAAGGTTGAATTCGAAAAAATTTAACCAAATTATGTTCTACTAAACTGTATGGATCAGTAATATCTACATATTAAATAACATAGATGTGCGTGAATTCATATGAGTATGCATGTTTGATAGATCAATTTTGGTTCGAGTATGGATTACATGTATCATCATCTCGAATTCAAATATTTGAATCCCTTTTTTGTTCACTCCTTTCACGCCCATCTCTCTCGCATGCATGCTCCTTCAGGTAGCTATCACTCTCTTTTCTCCAGCTCACCCGCACGCTCACTTCATGTTGCTCCTATCCTCACAAACATGGTCTCTTGACGTCTCCCTTGAGAAGTGTCACACTCTCCCTATCATTATAAATTACATGGTTTTCATTATCTCTCATGTCTCTACTGTTCTCTGGTATCACTCGGTACCTAAGCTTTCTTTTTCACCGCCAAACACACAGTCTCCACTCATCTTTCACTTTGTCTTTCTCTCAATGGGATTCTCTCACAGACCCTATATGTCTCTACATATGACTCATACCACTAAAATTACTCTCTCTATCTCTCCTGTAGACACAACATTTGTTGCGGTCTCCTTTTCGTCTCCATCCCAGACTGACATTATTCATTTGTTTACCGATCAGACAACCTCGACTACCGTCTCCTCTCTCTCTCACACACACAGACACACACACAACTCCTACCACTAAAATGTGGACGGAAAACAAGATTTTGTTATACCCAAACAAAAAAGGACTGGAGGGAGTGATTGCTCTGACATGGACGCGACCTCTCATAGCGCAGGCATTGAACCGGCGCGCCGGCCAAGAGGGCCGCACTCGCTGTAGGCCCGGCTGAGCACGCCTCCTCGCCGCATGCAACCAGCTTAAGACTGCCCCACCTGCCTTCATTGAATCTGCGCGTGTGCCGGCAACACGTCCTTCCACGAACCGGCAGGCACTTTAGAATACAAAAAATGACTAAAATATAATTAATTTACGCATGGTCTTGACTTGTTGTGCTCGCACTGGTAGCAGGAACTAGTAGAGGATTTTCTTTATTTATAACTCTCCTCACATTTTTTTGGCTTTGAAGTGAATCATGGTTGTGGACATTATGTATGAATGTGCAGATATCTGTGAACATGAGTTTGATGTGGAAGTTGAACTTGGAATGTCGGGCTTGCGCGTGAACTATACCATGTCCAATGCTTCATCTGTTATTGTTTGGAAAGTAATTGTTGTTATTACATGACCCAAAAAAAACATTTTGTGCCACATCAGTAGATGCACGGACATCACAACAGGCATGCTGACTGGATAAACATTTAAACCTAGCTATTATGAAGGAAATTTTGTATTGACAACAGTTTTAGATAGCAGGAGACGCCTAGCCTGCTCTGCCTCTGCTAGCTTATTTCTGGCTTCTTCCATCTCTTCTTTGGCTTGGGTGAAGAGAGCATCTGATTGCTCTTTTCGCTTCTTCAGGAACTCAGCTACATTCTCAAGGGCTGCTGCATGCTTTCTTTCAGCCTTTACTAATGCCACGAGGACACGAACAGCTGATGACTCCACCTGGCTTGTGTGTAATCCAGCATCATCTGGGAATTTGCACCTTGTGTCTAATCCAGCATCATTAGGGAACTGGCACCTTATGTGTAATCCAGCCTCATTTTGGAAACATGATCTCGAGTTTGACCATACTTCCCTCCTCGCAGAAACTACATCCTGACATGAAGTTACTTCTTTTTTAGATCAATACTCAGAGCAACCTAGATCCATTTAGTAGTAGCCAGATAAACAGAACTCGGAGAAGTGAATTCAAAAGGAAAAAATAAATAAAAACAGACTACAAGGTGAGAACACCCACTTCCTACATCAAGCTAAAAACGAAAGCATTAGGACGATTAAGACTCTTCTTATTACACATCGAAGAGCACCACGCTTAAGAGAAACAGAAACTACAACATATACACATCGAAGAACACAAGGCTACACGAAAGTAATTGAAAGGGTGTTACTTACCAAAGCTCGTTTTACAGGTTTGGTGCAGCTCCTCTTTAACTTGCCACACTCCTTGAAGATGTCCCGAATATCCCGTGTTTGGTCTTCATTGCTCCTCTGCATGTTCGCACTTGTGGTTTTAAAATCTCAACATGGCAAGAAAAATATACTACTAGTAATACTCGCGCATCTTGTGGGCAACATTAAAGCACTCGTCTACCATGTTAGAGCATCTCCAAAAAGATAAACTACTCATAAAAATGCATCTTGATGCGTGCAACACATGGGCATTTTGCTAGTTCCAAAAACCTTTCCATCATTTGCCACACTACTGGTTGCAGATGAAAAACCTACCGAAGCACAGCGTGATATAGGAGCGATGCACAATTACAAGCTGATATTCTGTTGGACAATGGAGGCTATAACCAATTACTTTTACGGTAACAATAGCACCCAGGAAATTTGAAGGGTAGGTATGAACAAAATTGGAACTGCACATGTACTACTAAGTGATTCAATACACACATTACCAATCGAGGAGGAGAACGATGGTCGCGGCAGCCTCTGTGAGTCATGGTCGGCAACGGGAGTCAGTTCATTGTCCATGACGGTGGAACTTCTGCGCTTGGCATCGGCTTCCGGGAAGCAGATCCAAGACCGTGGAAGACGATGCCGGGTAAGAGGCTCCGTGTACGACGACGATGATGGATCGGCTCCAGTGCGACGTACGAGGTCGTCGATGAGGCAGATGCGCTACGGTGGACGAGTGCGCCGATGTAAAGGGGAGGAGCATGAAGGCTGCGATGCCGTGGAGAAGTCTATTTTGCGGTGGGGATAGAAATTGGGGAGTATTCAGGTGTACTACTCTGGGTGCCGGGGTGGGGTTGGCTGGGTAGGGTGAACTTGAAGTTACGAAAACAGCCCCCTACCAAGCGTCATCCGTAGGCCTGTTCTGAAGGCTATGATGGTAACTTCTCACTGCTCGAATCAGGGTCGCAGGAGATTTTCCCGCCGACCTCAAAATTTTGTGACACTAGACTCCCCGTGTGGCGTGTTGAGTGATTCGGCTAAGCAACTAGCGAGTAGTAGTAAACTCTGCATATTAGGTTTGACCGAAGTCAGACTTCCTAAACTTTGACCAAGTTTATAGAAAAATATAAACATTTACCATAACAAATATGTATGATGTGAAAGTACATTCAATAATGAATCTAATGGTATTTATTTGTTATTGTATTTGTGAATATTTTTTGTTATAAGCTTACTGAGAGTTTACAAAACTTGACTTTGACCAATGCTAATACACGGACTTAAATAAAAATGGAGGGAGTACACATTTGTTTTCTTAGTTTGTACTGAACTAATCATTTGTTGAAATTGTGAAATAAATATATTAGGCTATTGACTTCGAATGTAATGGTCTATACATTTCAATAGTTACAATCATTGTCGAATCCCAAGATGTATACAAGGTCTATAGTACTTCACAACATGCTCAAACTCACATAATCCCAGTCAAATGAGAATCTAAATGCATTTCATAGTTATTACTTTGTAGGATGCAACAAGAACAACCATAACTCTACATCAGCCATTAAAGAAGCAACATTTTGACATATCCCAATGTGTGAACGAAACATGCAGAGAGAGCTTTTGAAGATGGAGCAGATAGGGCGGGAAAGATTGTATGTATGTGGACGAGAGAGTAGGAGACAAACCTAATGAGACAGAGAGAGAGATAGAGAGAGAAAGAGAGAGGAAGAAGTTAGGTCTATGAGAAAGATGCATACATGTAATATACATGAGATGCATGTGCATCTAGATTCTGTATACGTGGAAGGAGAAGAGACAACAGTTTGATGAGAGAGCAGGAAAAACATGGACGAGAGGGGAAGGATCTCGTGGGTTGAGGGATTGACAATTTTGTGCGGGGGAGAGAGGGATTGGTAATTTTGTGCAAGAGAGAGAGGGTGGGGGAGGAGTCAGTCAGATGTCGTCACATCACCCTACTTCCAAATGACCCTGCATTCTCTAGCACGGTGTGGTCGCCGTCTTCGATCTGCTCATTGCCCTCTTTGAAGATTGAGGTGTTGTGCATGTTGGGGTGCAAAGAAGCACAAGCGAGAGTGGTCGCCGTATAACCTTGGATGGGGATGAATTGTGTGCTCGGGGGAGTGTGTGTGTGTTGTGTTGGGTGTGTGTGTGTGTGTGTGTGTGTGTCAGATATTGAGAGAAAACAAACCAAAGGAGAGAAATGGGTATTCACGAAGAGATTGTGTGGGCCTTGAGGTGGGCAGGGGCGGGTGAGGGTGTCAAAATGTGCGCGTTGATGCATGTGTTGCATGGGACTGTGCGAGGGACGGACGAATCGAGAGAGATGGTTGTTGTGTTACAGATGCTCCTCTCTCTGTCTCTCTCCCTCTCTCTCTCTCTCTCTCTCTCTCTCTCACACACACACACACACAAGTAAACTAGAAGACCGTTCTCTCATGTATACACAACGTATCGGCATCTGTCTATGTCTCACTCATGCACGATCATTTGCACATTCACACCTCTCTATGTATGTATCACACGCACACCGTCTCCACATTGCCCTTCCGCCACAACACACATATGGACACATACACACATTCTCTCTCAGTCACACACACAAAATCAGTATTAAAAAAACTAGGGCACACCTAAAACGTCCAAATCCAAATAAACATGAACTGGAGCTAAATTCAAATATATGGAAATATTGCGGTGTCAAGAACTTTCACAAGAAAAAAAGTTGAGTAATATTCGAGGATTGTTTTCACACACACAAAAAGGTTCGGTGGATGTCCTTCGAGCGTGACACGGTGACGCACCGTTCGATCGACCGCGCGGCCGCGGTTCACACGCTTGCACAAGATTCCGTATCATGGCCATGGTACTAAGGCTGGTCACAATGGGCAAGAACATAAGCTAGTAACTAATAAAAGCGCTGCCTAAGTCTAATGTTTACGTGTACTAGTACGGTTTTCTTTTAAGTTTGGCCAACCTTATATATGAAACTAAAGTAAGCTCCCACACGCGCACTCATCAATATGCCGCCGCCATTGCGCATGCCGGCGCTCGCCTGCTCCGGCAAACAATTTCTCGTCCATCACCGCCGTGTCGCCGCCATCCCTGTGCCATGAAGCCAAAGGCTCGCCCGCTCACGTCGTCTGTAGTCCCTCCTCGCGATGTCGCCGTGCTGCCAAGCACGCGAGCAGCTGGTGGAGCCGCGTCTATGCATGCAGCATACGAAGAGGAGGATGAGCGCGTGCTCCAGCACCCCGGCGAGGAGGAACTAGCGTGTCATTGTCGTCTCCGCCCGCGCGGAGGAGGCGCGCATGGTGGCTGTCACGGCGGAAGCCGGTCAAGCGCGCGTCAAGCCTGGAAACCGGGGGCGGACGTGGAATCTACCTTCGAGACCTTGAATGCCACGTGGATCCTGCAATCTGAAGGAGCAATTTGGGTTAGTCGACTCATGTGAGCCGTTTAATGCAACATGGATGGCTAGAAGGGCTTCTTCCACCTCTTCTGCCATCTTCTTCCTTCGCTCCGTCAAACTTCTTTCAAAAATCGACTGACCCAAATTATACTACTAGTACGAACGTATTAAGTATAGTAGGAACACGAAGATACGAGCAGTACTACCAACTGCAAGAACAACAATAGTAAGACATAGTACTACTACTACTGTACGTACTAAAGAGTTCAAATAACGAGAAAGAACATAAACATAGTTATGCTGGGGCCTCAGCACAACACACCCTTGAAAATAAACTAATAAGCAACTAGTTCGCTTGACACTGCAGTAGAACCACCATGAGCGACGGCACTGCCACCTACTTGGAGTCCAAGTCCACATCCTCGACCTCGTCCTCGTCCCTCTTCCTCTTCCTCTTCGCCGATGCTTCTTTTCTTGAACCGGACACTGGGCTCTGCTTCTTCATCCAACCCTTGTAGATATTTAAACAAAGGTAGGCATCCATTGCTACGTGTAGGATGTGATCTTCATCTAATGTCTTCAACTCCCATGCATGATGAAACTCATGATGAGGTTTCTTCAGTTTAGCGTACGAAGGATCAATCATGGCTGTTGCCAGGGTCAGCAATGAAGGTTGAGAGGAGGACACTAGGCTTGCCTGCTGGAGATCGAAGGGCTTGCCTACAACGAGACCTATCTGACGCAGGACGTTACTGTCGTTCTTAAAGCCTATAGTAACGAATTTCACTCTTTTGTCCTTGAGGAAGTTCTTAAAATCCTGGCACTCAACGTCGGCATGGCATATGTGGTAGACCAAGCAAACGTTATGTACGCAAACCTGTATCATGGTGGGCTTCTTCCTCTCTTCGTCCTTTAGATCCTTCTCTCATCCCAGGACTGTGGTGTACTCAACATCTAGCCCAGCGACCCACTCATCCGTTGAACTGTTGAACATGCGTAGGAAGCGAGCAAGCCATGCTTTCACCGTCTCAGATCCACGTGTGTAAATGATGATGAACTGATCACCGATGATGGCTCTAACCTGGTACTCAGCGGCGACCATCGAGATTTGGGAGGCCATGGATTTTGGAGGAGGGTTAGGAGAAGTTGAACTGTTGTACCCCGCAAAAAAACTGGGAGCGAACTAATGTGAAAGGAGGGGACGACTGGGAGCGAACTATTGTAAGGTAGAAGACGGGGACGGGTAGGGCGTGCGAATGGCGTGGGGTTGCTGGCTTGCCCAGTGGATAAACAGATGCAAGCCCCCAAAGAGTTCTCGAGAACTATGCGGGACCCACTAGATGTCATGTCTACTAGACCCATATCGTAGGCCTGACGGTATAGCTTCTGCCTGTTCGCACGCCATGCCGGCGCATGGATGTAACTTCACTTAATTCCGTCAAACATCGCGCCTCCCACGACCTTCGCCTCCCTCGCGCGGTCGCGCCCTTTGAGACTTCGACCGGCTATAAATGAGCATTTTTTTGCCTTTTTTTAGACAAGCAATTTTTTTGCCTACTCGCATGCATGATACTCCCTCTGGTCCTTTTTACTCCCATCAACCGTTTGCAAAGTGTTTGACCAAATTTATACTTTTTTTGAACACCACCTTATATTAATTAACCAGCCACACCAGTACACTCATTCGATATAATATTCACCACACAGGGCAGTACGTTATTTACAAGAATACCATCTAATCTATTGTCAAAACTATACTTAGCAATTAAGTGTGCCACCTTATTGGCCAAATGGCTAGTCTTTGACAATTAAAGATTGTTGATCAACTTCGAGATGCTCAACGCTTTCATCTTCAGGTCACGCATAGCAGACCTGTCAACACTTTGACAGGCATCAATGAAATCCCACAACCAAATTTATACTAAAAATATCAATATCTACAATACTCCCAAAACACTTCTACCTCGTTTCTTGTTTCTTGACATATCAACCAATAGGAGATGTGGGTGTGCATGCTTTTAATGACTTGAGACTACCAAACACGACATGCAGTGGTTAGTTCATTGCATGCAATGCTATTAATTAGCAAATAAACATTAAGATCTCTCGTTTTCCCCTCCTCCTTGGTCACAGTGCACAATCTAAGATGACTTGCTCACCTAGACGGAGGGAGTACTGATTATAATGAGTACTCCCTCCTTCCATCTATATAGGGCCTAATGCATTTTTCAAGACCGCCTTTGACTATTGATAAAATTAATACTACATGACATGCATAATGTGAAAATTATATCATTGAAAGCTCCTTTCACATACGAATTTGATGATGTGCTTTGTGTAAGTTGCATGTCATATATTATTGCTCTAACATTTGGTCAAAGTTAGCCTCGAAAAACGCATTAGGCCCAATATAGATGGAAGGAGGGAGTGTAAGAACTACGTTTTATAATGAGTGTAAAAATATTGATTTGACATTGTGAATGTTGACACATTGTGGAATAGTTTTTGAAGTCTGCAAAAGTACTCAACTAGTGATGTCGTTCTTCACAAAAAAATGTGTTTACCAATGCATGCATGAACTCTAGTTACTCTAACCCCCCCCCTCTCTTCTTTAATTCTTTGCCACACCAGCATGTTTGCTATTCCCGTGTGCATGATACCAGCTAAGATACCACCATTATGGCCAGCCTTAATCATCGCATGCAATAATTTAATGCACCTTGAAATATGAACATGTGTAGGGCGTGTTTGTTTTTAATGACTTGAGCCTATACCTAGCCCGGCATGCAAGATGACTTATTATGCACCGTTCCCCATACCTGCAGGAAGCCCGTTCATCTCCAAATTTTTTCCTCTCCATGTGTGGAAACAATATGCCTGCCAAACTCTCCTTCTCCCTCCGGCAGTCCCACCACTCCACCCCGTGTGAAAAAATCTGCATGCATGACTCTCCTCCCCCCACGCTCGTCCAATCCGTTGTGACCAGCAATATTTCCACCCCTTCGCTCCCCCGTCATTTACTCCAACAAATATGCCCACGTAGTTGTTAGTTAACTGCAGCTGCATTCGGTCACTGACATATGGGCCCAACAGGGGTCCGGCCCACATGTTAGTGCGCAACTGGACCAGCAGTTAAGTCAGTGCGGCTCAATCCATATCTTACGTAGTTGTGCCATTGCTCGCTATAAATACTGCGCCTCCCACGACATCGCTATCTCCTCCCCCTCACGTTCACATTCATCGCTATCTCCTCCCCCTCCCTCTCATGTCGACCACCATGGCATCGCCCCTCCCAAGCCCTAGGAGCCCCTCGCTGCACCGCGCGGACGGTCACGCGTCGCCGTTCCATTCCTCGCTGCCACTCGTCGAGGAGGACACATCGGTGTTCCGCTCCTCGCTACTATGCGACGCGTCGCCGTTCCGTTCCTCGCTGCCACTAGTCGAGGAGGACGCGTCGGTGTTCCGCTCCTCGCCGCGACGCGTCGACGTGGACGCGTCGGTGTTCCCAATCTCGCCAGCACGCATGCCGGAGGACGCGTCGGCTCCCTGCTACAAGGAGAACACCGCGCCGCCCGCCGAGCCCCCAGCCTTGAGGAGCTTTGGAAAGAAATGGATGTCGCCCTGTGGGAGGCTTTGCCTCCAGCAGAGCGCGCCAAAATAGAGGCGGAGAAGAAGGCCGAGGAAGAGAAGCACACCACGGAACAAGCTGCCTGGGAGGCCTATGTCGCGTCTGAGAGAGTCAGGCAATTGGCTCTTTGGCAGAAGGCTCGTGCGAGGGCCATGAGGGTGGCGGAGGACGCCCGTGCCGGCGCCCTGAGTGCAGTCGGGCCCAAGCGCCTCATCTACTCTTGGCGGTACGTGGACCGGGTGCACGCTTCCAGCGAGGAGGAGTACCTATTGGCGCCGGATCACCACACTGATGAGATCGCGCTCGCCCGCCGGCAAGCCGCCAATCAGCACCTCGCAAGTTGCGAGGCTGAGGAAGAGGCGTTGTGTCGGCACACTGGGAAACAGCCGCGCACCAGGGCACTTGTGGCGCGCCGCAAGCGCTCCTGTGATCCTTGTGGCTTTTAGGAGGAGTATAATTTTTGTTTCGTAAGGCGATCTCATTAGTTTTGGGACGCAAATGATAAATCCTGAATGTTCAGGAATTTTTAGCGTCCTTAATTAAGTACATGCATATAGCACAAACTTTACTATATACTATCAGACTACACGTCTCTCTCGATATATGCTTGCAGACTGTGCTACTCCCTCCGTCCAGGTTAATAAGTCATCTTCGGTTGTGCACCGTGACCAAGAAGGAGGGAAGACTTATACACCTAGACGGAGGGAGTACTACTATTACTTATGTACATGCAAATGCATGTTTTAACATTACGATGCGGTTCTTGTAAAAGTAGAAAAATAGCACTAGTCAAGCTTGAGAAACCATTCAATGCAAAACAAATGCAAAAATGCTCATTTGATTGTTTACTTTTAGCTTCCTTCTCTGTGGTTATTTCTCTGTCATACTTTGTACGGAGTATCTCACTGGTTGGAAAGGCATGCAAATTCCCAAACCGCTTCCTACACCCCGTATCTCACTGGTTGTCGGCATTGACGTTGTCGCCCATGTCGTCGAGGATGAGGTTGCCGAGGTCGGGGAAGAAGTCGTCGTTCGCAACTAATCATGTGGACTAGCATAGTAGTAGGATACAGAGTAGAAACATGAATTCTACCACGATTTCGAACAGGAAGGACAGAAACACATACGGTGCAATGGGAGCAGCACCGTTGGCGTTGAGGTTGTTGCCCATGTCCAAACACCACGTAGACACGGTCTTTGAGCACGGTTCGTAGTCGTTCCACGGTCGGGCATTGAAGTTTGTAACTATTTTAGATTAGAATATACTACTTCTCCGGTGCTAGTAGTAGAGCAGAGTCCTACTCTACTACTCTACTCAAGCAAGTTAGGGCATAGCATTGTAGGGAGTACCAGTATTGTGATCACTCAAGCAAGTTGTCTGGCATCGACATGACCCTACGCTGCTGGTATGTGTCTCGTAAGTCAAGCGGCGTGCTGTAGTCATCATCACCTGTCCACTTCCCGCAGCACATATTCGCTTCTCCATCTTTGTCCGCACATAATCTCGTCCAATCTTCCATCCCCGCTAAGGCGCCTCCCCCCCTCGTCCGAAACCCAAGCACTAACAATGGCAGAACCGAGCAGCGTCCACCGAAAGAGTGGCTGGAATTTGCTCCCCACCGAGGTAATCAAGCTCATTGTTTCACGTGTGGACAATATCAATACCATGCCGCTCCCCGCGTGCTCGTCGGGGCTGTACCGTTTACTCAAAGCCCTCAGGCCGGAGCTTTTTAAGCCAAGTCCTTGCTTGATGATGCCGCCTGATCTCCAGAAACGGTGTGTCACGCAGCATAACGATCGTAGAGTGGAGATCATCAACCCCCTTGACTGCGATCCGATCCCAGTCAGCCTCAACTACATTAACGGTATGTACTGGGTCGGCATGAACACGTCTTGGATGGTGCTCGTCGACGGTCGCAGCAACTGGATGCTCATGGAGGTCTACACCCGGCGATTGATCCCCCTTCCTTCGATTAACACTGCACTGCTTTGGCACCGCGGCCCAGAATACTCAAAATCTTACAGTAGCCAACATGATACCAAGTTTGATTTGCTCAAGGTTGTAATCTGCCAAGTGCCCACAAGATCTGCGAATTATAAAGACTTCAGGCTAATTGCATTCTTCAACCGCGGTCTCGCACATCTGACAGGTCACTGTGGTAAGTGGATAAATCTGCACGTCCATCGCAGGATCATACATCCTCCATGGTTCTCTGATGCCATTGAACACAAGGGCTTCATTTACGCTGTCAACTGCTTCTATGGCTGGACGTATTGCTAGCCTACTCCAGTCATCGCTACAAACGGCTGTTATAGCAGTATGTTACTTTCCTATGATATCATGATGGCCTGCTTATATTACTGTCAACATTTGCAAATATTCATGCTCATAACATGCTGTTCTTAAGATTGACTAAACCAAGAGCCCTTTTTTATTTGACTCCAACTTGATATGATGTTGTAGGCCGCATGGTGTCCCTACCCTTCCTAATCCCAGAACCTTTCAAAGAAAAGCGGCATGGCCGTTGCAGGTGGTTCCTGGCTCGATTAGACGACGGCGAAAGATTGATGATCGTTCGCACGTACCGGACGTGTTGTTTCGCGGAATACAATCACAGTCACTGCAAGGTCTTTGAGAAGGATCCCAGATTCTATGGGCCATCAGGAATTTTTGACTGGAGGCTGGTAAGTAGCCTTCGTACACGCTCTCTGTTTGTCGAACTGAATTATCTGATTAACCAGGAGATAACGTGACGGCAAGGATCATGATGGCTGCGCGGTTTCGTTCATTAGGCAAAACTGTGTGTACACAGCGTACCATGCGTCTCTACATGCACCATACCCTGATATGTGCCGCCACGCTCTGCAGCCCAACGTAGGAGAGAGGGTCGCAAGTATCAGACTTCGACCTGCTGGCTGGAGTTTCCCCCATTAGTCACCCATCTGTTTCAAGCCGTCAGCCAATCTCCACAGCTTAATAAATAGTAACGTCTAACTAAGCCAGTTAGTTAGATGCATACACTTGGTGTAGTAGGATCTTTATTTAGTTTGATGCATACACTTGTTCTTTTTTGGTAGCCCTTTTGTAATGATGGCTGATGTTTGGTTTGGAAGAGAGAGCTGCGTCTTCACTCTTCTAGCCTGCTTACTGCTTCTGTTGCACCCCCAGCCCTGGTTGCTGCTGCTGCTGTTTTCAATGTACAATCAGTAGTATATTTCGTCTATTAGTTGAATAAATGTGTTGTTAGAACAACAAACACAATGTTTTGGAAGTCGTTTCATAGTTCGATCCTTTAGTGCCCCGTACCGTATGTAGCGCATACTATTTATCATACGAAACACTTTTTTTTGAAACTCGGAACACATTTTCCACTTGTTGATAACATGCAACCCACTGATGAAGGCCCAATAGAGAAGCCCATAATTAACTAGAAGGGAGGCTCTCACATGAATCCTGCCCTCGTACATGCTCATGGTCCCCTAAACATAAATAAGTAAATAAATAAATAAAGCTAAATGCTCATGCACCAGTTCTTTGGGAAAATAGGTAGCCCAATATTTCTTTTTGAAGAATACCCAAGCTAGGCCTATTTGTTTTCTCCGAATTACTAGGCTGCAAATCTTTCAAGGCAACGAGGGATGCATTCCGGCCTGGCTTAAGTGTATGGTCAATGTCTGTTAAAAGTAATATCAAAAGGGGTTGAAAATTCCAAAAAAAATTATAGCAAATGGGATATAAGTTTCTTTTTTTGTTTTTGTTCTTCACTGATATCTTATACGTATTTCATTGGATTTAACATGACATAGTACTAATTTATTTTTAAATTTTTTTAGTATGGCTATTAATTTTTGGATTAAGAATATTTCGTCCCCCAACAAAAATTTGCGAATTTTCAAAATTTCCCACATATTTAGTTAATTTTTTGACCCTGGTACTGACCAAAAATGGCCAGCAATTCTAAAAATGGAAAACGGGCTGCAATAAATTCCATATGAATTAGAAAATGAGTAAAATTATAAAAATAATAGCAAATGGGTTGTACACGCCACAGATTTTGAGGCTGACTTGTTTACGCAAGGCTTTGTCAGTGAACACACGATTCTATCAGCAGTGACTGTTGGATGTCCATCCAATGGCCGACGTGCTTCTTCAATCTCTGATCTTCCTGCTCTAGCCGCCTAAACTAGCACCGGCGGGACTGCCTGCTCGCTCCTCTTGTGGCCCGCTGTGATGCCGCGCAGGCTTCCCCAGCCCACCCTACTCCCTCTGCTGGCATGGCCGCACGCAATCAACTGCCTCCTTATTACGTGAAAAAATGATTCCTCCCACTGACATCTGGGGCGCACCGGTTGGGAGGCTGACCTGTGGGCCTACTAAGTTGACGCGTATGCAGGGCTTGTCAACTTAGTCAACAAACGATTCTAGCAGCAGTAACCGTTGAATTTGAATCAAACGGTCCTGCTGCTTCTTCAATAGATGCTCTTCTTGCACTAGCCGCCCAAACCAGCGCCGGGGAGACCGCCTGCTCCTGCCTCCAGTGGCCAGCTGTGCTACCGATGAGCTTCGTGGCCCCCTACTACTCCCACCGCTAGCCAGGCCCTGCGGCGACGGCAGCCTCACACCGCAGCCGAACCAGTGAACCCTCGTACTCCTCTCCGCGTGGGCAGCCACTGCCGCATCTTCCCCGGCTCCGTGTCGTCCCCTTCCTAGGCCTCGCCGTCGTCCACCGCCTTGGTGCTCTCGGCGCGGCATGGTCAACGACATTCCATCGAAAGAGTACTATACGTGGAGAGGCTGACAGCTGGGTCCACGGCCACAGCCCAGTTTTTTTGTGATTTGCCAAGTAAGTCGCTTTGTCAGGCCTGTTGGGCTGCAAATCTTTCAAGACGAGGAGAGTTGTCATTCGGCTGGCCGAGAAAATGGCCCATCAGTAATGAGAAATGGATTGTACATTTTTAAAACACATCAAACCGGCAATTAGTTTCAAATATCTTTTTTTCATTTCGAGATTTGAAATTACATTAATTTTATGTGTGGAGATTTTGTTGGATTTTATATTGATATACATTTATTTATAAAATCAGTTTGAATGTGAGTCGAAATTTCGGGATTAAAAACAGTTCAGACCGCACCGAAATATGCAAAATTTCGTATAATTTTTTAACCGTGGCCACAATATGGGCTGTAATGCTAACAAAAAGAATATGGGCTCCAAAAAAACCTTAATAATTAGCAAATTGGCTGTAAATTATTAGAAATAATGGCAGATGGGTTGTATGCTGTTTTCCATAGATTTGAGGCTTTCCTAAAAAAAGGTTGATGCACAAGCAGTGACTATTGGATGGCCATCCAATGGCCGTCGTGCTTCTTCAATCTCTGCTCTTCCTGCTCCAGCCGCTCAAACAGGCGCCGGCGGGACTGCCTGCTCCCTCCTCCCCGCGGCCGGCTCTGCTGCCGCGCAAGCCTCACCGCCCCACCGTACTCCCATCATTGGCCTAGCCATCCTTCTACTCACCCACACCTGCTGTTATTCTCGGGCGATGGCAGACGAACCAGTAAACCCTCGTACAGTCGTACTCCACTCTGCATGGTAAACAACTGCCGAGTCTTCCTTGCCTCCGTGTCGTTCCCTTCCTAGGCCTCGCCGTCGTCCACCGCCCTGGTGCTCTCAGCGCGGCCTGGACAACGTGGTCAACGATCGACATGCATCTGAAGTGGACTTTACGTGGAGAGGCCGACAACTGGGTCCACGGCCGCACGCAAGGAAATGCCTCCTTAGTACGCGCAAAATAATGATTCCTCCACCTGACATCAGGGACCCACCGAAAGGGCCTCTATATTTCATGAAAAAAACGTTACCGCCACTGACAGCTCGGACCCACCAGCTATATCTTCGCACGCAAGGAAGTGCCTCCTTATTACGCACAAAAAATGAATACTCCCCTTGTCAGCTGGAACCCAGTATAGTGGCAGGCTGACTTGTTGGCCTACTAAGTTGACGGGGACGATTCTAGCTCCAGTGACCATACGATGTCCATCCAACGGTCGTAGTGCTTCTTCAACCTCTGGTCTTCTTGCTCCAGCCGCCCAAACTAGCGCCGGTTATGCCTCGTGCTCCTGCCTCCCGTGGCCGGCTGCGATGCGGCGGAGGCCTCACCGCCCCCTACTACACCCACCGCTGGCCAGGCCATCCCTCTACTCACCCACACCCCCTGTTATTCTGCGGCGATGGCAGCCTCACACCGCAGCGAACCAGTGAATCCTCGTACTCCTCTATGCGTGGGCATCCACTGCCACGTCTTCCCCGGCTCCGCGTCGTCCCCTTCCTAGCCCTCGCCGTCGTCCACCGCCCTGGTGCTCTCGGAGCGGCGTGGTCAACATGGTCAAGGAACGGCTTCCATCGGACGTGGACTATACGTGGAGAGGCTGACAGCTGGGTCCACGACTGCAGCAAGGAAGTTCCTCCTTATTATGTGCAAAATAATTATTCCTCCACCTTACAGCGGAACCCACCGGACGGGCCACCGTATTTCTCCCCCCTGACTGCTGGGGCCCACCAGCTACATCTTCGCACGCAAGGAAGTACCTGACAGTCGGGACCCACCTGGTCGAAGCGTACGTAGCATTGTCATTCTGGTCGCCTATGTGTACGTACATATAAACTGGTCGATGTAGAGGCGCGCATGTGTCGTAGTAGAGGCGGCCAGGGTGCAAGAAAGAAAATAAGGCCACGTATGTGTACATATGAGCGGGGTCTCAAACGCCTACTCGCGCATACGTACGGCCAGGGCTCGTGTACATGGCTGGGTCAGAACGGAGAAATAGCATCGTCGTCGTGTTCATGGGGAGGCAACGGAATGCGTCATGTTCATGGGGAGGCAACGGAATGCGTCGTGTTCATGGGGAGGCAACGGAACGCGTGGGAGCCAACCGGCTGGGTCGGAACGGAATGCGTGGTCGTGTTCATCGGGAGGGCTTGGACGGAATAGGCGATGGAAACGAGGCCTGGCGTACCGCAAAACGGAGGAAACAGCCTTGTGTTCGACCGGCCACGTTCGAAACGGGATCCTGTTCATCGGGAGGGGTCTGTCGTACCGCAAAACAGAGGAAACGGGCCTCCTACGGTCGAAATGGGGGTCCTGTTGATCGGGAGGGGTGTGGCGTACCACAAAACGGACGAAATGGACTTGTGTTGGACCGCTACGGTCGAAACGGGGGTCCTGTTCATCGGGAGGGGTGTGGCGTACCGCAAAACGGGACTCCACGGGATATTGTTCATCTCCACCGTCGACCCCCTCCAGCCTCCACGAGCTACTATTCATCCACTGTCGACCTCCTCCCGCCTCCACCTGCGACTGTTCATCCACGGGCTCCTGTTCATCCAGCCTCCGTCGTGCGCTACTCCACCGGCTACTGTTCAACCAGCCCTCTCCACGAGCTCCTATTCAACCACCCCTCCACGGGCTACTGTTCATCCTGCCCTCCACCGTCTACTACTCATCCTGCCCTCCACGGGGTGGTCCTGTTCATCCAGCCCTCCATGGGGTCCTGTTCATCCAGCCCCAGCCATCTCGATCGATCGGGGTCCTATTCATCCAGAGGCAACACCACGGGGTCCTGTTCATCCACCCCCACCGGGAACTATAAATCCACCCCCCCCCCCCCCCGCAACACTCACTGTTCATCCAGAGGCAGCATCGATCGGCTTCAGTTAGCAGCAGTAGCGAAGGAATCGCTCGATCGGGTTCAGTTAACAGCCATCAATCGATCGCTCGGGTTCAGTAACGCTTAGCCTACAGTGCAATCGCTCGGGTTCAGTTAGAGCCCAACGCCTCGCTCGGGTTCAGTTAGAGCCAACGCCTTGCACACACGCGCGTACGTGTACGAAAGAAACGCGCATTGCTCGGCCCCCGACCTCCCACCGTAACCAGGAACTCCCCGTAATTTTCGTCCCCCTTGCTTCTACCACGGTTTTTCCGTCATGGACGACCCAAAGAATGTCATGCAGCTGCGTCTCCGGCCCACCCAGGACGAAAAGCCCATTTTCTGTCATGATTTTTTGTCATAGAAGTAGGAGCCCACCACATCTATGATGATACCGGGGTTTGTCACAATTATCGTCATAGAAGTATCATATGTATGATAGAAAAAAAATTCGTTCGGCACAAAATGTCACGGATGTGTCTTTTTTTGTAGTGTAGAATCGTTCATATTGACTAAGTTGACAAAGCCCTCCGTCCCCGTCAACTTGGTAGGCCCACAAGTCAGCCTCCCACTATGCTGGGTTCCAGCTGGCAGGGGGAATATTCATTTTTTGTGCGTAATAAGGAGGCACTTTCTTGCATGCGAAGATAGCTGGTGGGTCCGACATGTCAGTGGGGGCATGTTATTTTCGTGAAATACAGATGCCCTTCCGGTGGGTCCCAGATGTCAGGTGGAGGAATCATTATTTTGCGCGTAATAAGGACGCATTTCCTTGTGTGCGGCCGTGGACCCAGCTGCCAGGCCTCTCCACGCACAGTCTACTTTGGATGGTGTCGTTCGTTAACCACATTGACCACGCCGCGCCGAGCGCATCCAAGGTGGTGGATGACGGCGAGGCCCCGGAAAACAACGAGCCGGAGATGGGAAGACACAGGAGTAGAGTCACAGACGGAGAGGTGTACGAGGGTTAACTGGTTCTAGTGCGGTGTTGTTCGGCAATCGGTGGAGAAGAACATGAGGTGTGGAGGGGTGGAGGGATGGCCGGGCCAATGGTGGAGTAGCGCTTCATACGAAGCGTGCTAAGCAGAGCTGCTAGCAGCAGGAGGCGGGAGGTGGTCCCGGCAGCGCTGGAGGAAGAAGACAAGAGATTGAAGATGGATGTCGGTCGTTGGATGTAATTCCAACGGCTAACATGTCAGAATCATTTGTTGACTAAATTGACAACGACTTGCGTTGGCTTCGACCTATTGGCCCACATTTCAGCCTCCAAAAATGTGGCACGTATTCAACCCATTTTTTTAGAATTTACAGTCTTTTTTTGCGCGGTAGAATTTACAGTCAATTTGATCTTTTTTTAATTACAGCCATTAGCTGGGCTGGGTGAACAAATATTGTAGCGTCCATGTGGCCCATTTATTTTATTTTCTAAAAAATTATAGGCCATTTGCACTTTCTCGAAATACACGATTTTGCTGGGCTGATTCTAATTATAATGTTGGGTTGGGCCAGCAATGTTATCAAAAAATAAAAAAGGGGCTGAGCATTTTGTTATAAATATATTTAAATAATAAGTGATATTATTACATTCGTCCTTAAATCTTACCAAGCTTTTTTACACAATCACTAGGATTTTCGTGCCAAAACAATCCAGGATTTTATTTGTCAACAAATTATTTTTATAAGTTAATAAGATGTGGGATATTGTTTTTTCTTACATATGTAAGTATCTGTTAAATATATGATGACAATAAAAAATATATAATAAAATATAAAAAATATTTTTTTTAAACAGGGAGCATCTCCCCGGTTCCATTGCTGAGAACGAAACCACAACATATTCTGATACAGCGGCTCAAAGAGCAGTTCGAAAGAAAATGTAGAAAAGCTACAAACTAGGGGGTGGATGAACAAGTTCTCTGAATAACACAAATCACCCGAGCGGTGCCAAAGGCAGAGCAGATAGAGCACTCAAATGACACAAGGAGGGTCCAGCGAAGCCTTCATGGTCTTCAGCCGAGGGGCCGTGTCAGCCTGCGGCGACCAGTAAGCAAGCGGAGACACCGGGCTGGAAGGCGTAGCATGGTGGATGTCCCTCTTTTTTGGCGCCAGGTGCCCATCATCTTCATTAGAGATCTTGAGACGAGCCAACGGGTCCAGCCCCAGAGCAGGTCGAGCCTTGTTCAGCCACAAGTGATCGCCAACGGTTTCTGGAGGGATCTTGTTAGGGTTTCCACGAAGCTCATCAACTTGTCCTTGTCCGATCCGGAGGAGAGAATCGCCCAGTTCCTCACCATGTTCCTGATCAACCTGAAGACCTGAGGAATGGAAATCCAGGAGGTGTTACTGAAAATCATAGCATTTCTATATTTCCAAAGGCACCAAAGGACAACTGAGCTAACAGTATTTAAAACTGAGCACTTTTTGGTAGCAATCCAGAATCTGGTGACAGATTCGAAGGATGAGCCAATTTGACTAGAGAAATATTCCTCAATGTGGGCCCAGAGATGTTTAGCAACTATACATTCAAAAAATAGGTGAGAACAAGACTCTTGTTCCAAGCAGTAAACACAATCAAGGGGTTTGATGATGTGTCTCTTCCTAAGGTTATCCCTAGTCATCAATTTGTTTTTGGAGATGCTACCTCTTGAGCACTGCGTTGGATTTCCCCGAAGAGGAAGGGATGATGCAGCAAAGTAGCGTAAGTATTTCCCCCAGTTTTTGAGAACCAAGGTATCAATCCAGTAGGAGGCTATGCTCGAGTCCCTCGTACCTACAAAAAAACAATAGCTCAACACAACCAATGTGCTTAGGGGTTGTCAATCCCTTCACAGTCACTTACGAAAGTGAGATCTGATAGAGATGATAAATAATATTTTTGGTATTTTTGGTATAGACATGCAAACTAAATAAAGTAAAAGCAAAGTAAAAGAAAATCAATAATAAAGTGATGGAGATTGATATGATGTGAAAGAGACCCGGGGGCCATAGGTTTCACTAGTGGCTTCTCTCAAGAGCATAAGTATTCTACGGTGGGTGAACAAATTACTGTTGAGCAATTGACAGAATTGACCATAGTTATGAGAATATCTAGGCATGATCATGTATATAGGCATCACGTCCGAGACAAGTAGACCGAAACGATTCTGCATCTACTACTATTACTCCACTCATCGACCACTATCCAGCATGCATCTAGAGTATTAAGTTAAAAACAGAGTAACGCCTTAAGCAAGATGACATGATGTAGAGGGATAGTTTCATGCAATATGATAAAAAACCCATCTTGTTATCCTCGATGGCAATGATACAATACGTGCCTTGCTACCCCTTTTGTCACTAGGAAAGGACACCGCAAGATCGAACCCAAAGCTAAGCACTTCTCCCATGGCAAGAACAACCAATCTAGTAGGCCAAACCAAACTGATAATTCGAAGAGACTTGCAAAGATAACCAATCATACATAAAAGAATTCAGAGAAGATTCATATATTATTCATAGATAGACTTGATCATAAACCAACAATTCATCGGTCTCAACAAACACACCGCAAAAACAAGATTACATCGAATAGATCTCCACGAGAGAGGGGGAGACCATTGTATTGAGATCCAAAAAGAGAGAAGAAGACATCTAGCTACTAGCTATGGACCCATAGGTTTGAAGTAAACTACTCACACATCATCGGAGGGGCTTGGATGATGATGTAGAAGCCCTCCGACACCGATGCCCCCTCTGGCGGAGCTCCGGAACAGGCCACAAGATGGGATCTCGTGGATACAGAAAGTTGCGGCGGTGGGATTAGGTTTTTGGCTCTGTCCCCGATTGTTTGGGGGTTCGTGGATATATATAGGACGAAGAAGTACGTCGGTGGAGCTTCGAGGGGCCCACGAGGCAGGGGGCGCCCTAGGAGGGGGGCGCGCCCCCTACCCTCGTGACCACCTCGTGGCTTTCTTGACAGAGGGTCCAAGTCTCCTAGATCTTATCTGATGAGAAAATCACATTTCCAAAGGTTTCATTCCGTTTGAACTCTGTTTGATATTCCTTTTCTTCGAAACCCTAAAACAGGCAAAAAAACAGCAATTCTGGGCCGGGCCTCCGGTTAATAGGTTAGTCCCAAAAATAATATAAAAGTGGATAATAAAGCCCAATAATGTCTAAAACAGTAGATAATATAGCATGGAGCAATAAAAAATTATAGATACGTTGGAGACGTATCAAGCATCCCCAAGCTTAATTCCTGCTCGTCCTCGAGTAGGTAAATGATAAAAACAGAATTTTTGATGCAGAGTGCTACTTCGCATAATTTCAATGTGAATCTTCTTAATTGTCCTATGAATATTCAGATTCGAAAGATTCAAGACAAAAGTTCATATTGATATAAAAATAATAATACTTCAAGCATACAAACAAAGCAATTATGTCTTCTCAAAATATCATGGCCAAAGAAAGCTATCCCTACAAAATCATATAGTCTGGCTATGCTCTATCTTCACCACACAAAGTATTTAAATCATGCACAACCCCGATGACAAGCCAAGCAATTGTTTCATACTTCTGACATTTTCAAAAACTTTTTCGATCTTCACGCATTACATGAGCGTGAGCAATGGATATAGCACTATAGGTGGAATAGAATGGTGGTTGTGGAGAAGACAAAAAGGGAGAAGATAGTCTCACATCAACTAGGCGTATCAATGGGCTCTGGAGATGCCCATCAATAGATATCAATGTGAGTGAGTAGGGATTGCCATGCAACAGATGCACTAGAGCTATAAGTTTATGAAAGCTCAAAAGAAACTAAGTGGGTGTGCATCCAACTCGCTTGCTCACGAAGACCTAGGGCATTTTGAGGAAGCCCATCATTGGAATATACAAGCCAAGTTCTATAATGAAAAATTCCCACTAGTATATGGAAGTGACATAATGAGAAACTCTCTATCATGAAGATCATGGTGCTACTTTGAAGCACAAGTGTGGTAAAAGGATAGTAACATTGTCCCTTCTCTCTTTGTCTCTCATTTTTTTTTGGGCCTTCCTCTCTTTTTTATGGCCTCTTTTTTTCGTCCGGAGTCTCATCCCGACTTGTGGGGGAATCATAGTCTCCATCATCCTTTCCTCACTGGGACAATGCTCTAATGATGATGATCATCACACTTTTATTTACTTACAACTCATGAATTACAACTCGATTCTTAGAACAAAATATGACTCTATATGAATGCCTCCGGCGGTGTACCGGGATATGCAATGAATCAAGAGTGACATGTATGAAATAATTATGAACGGTGGCTTTGCCACAAATACGATGTCAACTACATGATCATGCTAGCAATATGACAATGATGGAGCGTGTCATAATGAAAGGAACGGTGGAAAGTTGCATGGAAATATATCTCGGAATGGCTATGGAAATGCCATGATATGTAGGTATGGTGTCTGTTTTGAGGAAGGTATTTGGTGGGTGTATGATACCGGTGAAAAGTGCATGGTATTAGAGAGGCTAGCAATGGTGGAAGGAAGGAAAGTGCGTATAATCCATGCACTCAACATTAGTCGTAAAGAACTCATTTACTTATTATAAAAATCTAGAAGCTATCAAAGCAAAGTATTACGTGCATGCTCCTAGGGGGATAGATTGGTAGGAAAAGACCATCGCTCGTCCCCGACCGCCACTCATAAGGAAGACAAACAATAAATAAATCATGCTCCGAGTTCATCACATAATGGTTCACCATATGTGCATGCTACGGGAATCATAAACTTTAACACAAGCATTTCTCAAATTCACAACTACTCAACTAGCATGACTCTAATATCACGAGCCTCATATCTCAAAACAATTATCAAGCATCAATTTCTTCTTAGTATTCAACACACTCATACGAAAGTTTTATTATTAATCTTGCATACCAAGCATATTAGGATTTTAAGCAAATTACCATTCTATTAAGACTCTCAAAATAATCTGAGTGAAGCATGAGAGATCAATAGTTTCTATAAAACAAATCCACAACCGTGCTCTAAAAGATATAAGTGAAGCACTAGAGCAAAACTATAAAGCTCAAAAGATATAAGTGAAGTACATAGAGTATTCTATCAAATTCCAAATCATGTATGGCTCTCTAAAAAGGTGTGTACAGCAAGGATGATTGTGGTAAACTAATAAGCAAAGACTCAAATCATAAAAGACGCTCCAAGCAAAACACATATCATGTGGTGAATAAAAATATAGCTCCGAGTAAAGTTACCGATAGAAGTAGAGGAAAGAGGGGATGCCTTCCGGGGCATCCCCAAGCTTTGGCTTTTAGGTGTCCTTAGATTATCTTGGGGGTGCCATGTGCATCCCCAATATTAGGCTCTTGCCACTCCTGGTTCCATAATCCATCAAATCTTTACCCAAAACTTGAAAACTTCACAACACAAAACTTAAAGTAGAAAACTCGTGAGCTTTGTTAGCGAAAGAAAACAAAAGACCACTTCAAGGTATTGTAATGAACTCATTATTTATTTATATGGGTGTTATACCTACTATATTCCAACTTCTCTATGGATTATAAACTATTTTACTAGCCATAGATTCATCAAAATAAGCAAACAACACACGAAAAACAGAATCTATCAAAACAGAACAGTCTGTAGTAATCTGTAGCTAGCGCAAGATCTGGAACCCCAAAAATTCTAAAATAAATTGCTGGGAGTGAGGAATTTATCTATTAATCATCTGAAAAAAGAATTAACTAAATAGAACTTTCCAAATAAAAATGACAGCAGTTCTCGTGAGCACTAAAGTTTCTGTTTTTTACAGCAAGTTCAACAAGACTTTCCCCAAGTCTTCCCAACAGTTCTACTTGGTATAAACACTAATTAAACAAAAGACACAACCAAAACAGAGGCTAGATAATTTATTTATTACTAAACAGGAGCAAAAAGCAAGGAATAAAAATAAAATTGGGTTGCCTCCCAACAAGCGCTATCGTTTAACGCCCCTAGCTAGGCATAACAAGCAAGAATAGATCTAGGTATTGCCATAATAACAAAATAGATTGTTAAAACTCATTTCATATTCTCTACGTTCAGCAGCAAGTTTTCTTTGAGGCAAGCAAAAGTAATCAAAAGGGCTAAATTTGTTGGGACAAAAGATCAACCTTGGGAGGTATAGGTTCCTCCTTTGGTCCTTCATATTGCACAACCAATTCATCATTATAAGCATTCTTTTGACAGAACTTTGTGAGCCTATATTCAAGAGAATATCCCAATTCATTATCTCGAATAGCTAAATCATCATTAAGTTCAGAAATTCTATCAACTAAAACATTGGTAGGAACCCTTTTTCTAAGATTTTCATTGAAAGCAACATAGTCTAGAGATTGAAAACGCATTATTTCTTCTTGATCAAAGAGGATAGTCTCTATGGGAGGACGGCAAGCATCCACCCTATAATGCGCAAAGATTTCTTTGGCCTCTTTAATTATGAATCGAAACTCATGATCCAAAAAGATAGTAACGGCACGCTTAACAGAAGAATGCTCAATATTAGAAAATTCTAGGAAGATCCTTTGTATAGAAGGATGCAAGTGCATGAATTGCCTCTCAAGTTCAACTACAAGCATGGCAATAGCGTCCACAAGACTACTAGTTCTATGAAGAATAGAACTGCCCATAGAAGTTAAAGCACCGGCACAAGTAAATAAATCTTGAATAACTCCTTTTCCAATAATATTACCGCTACCAACACGAAATCTTTTTATATGGGAGATAGTGGGTTCTTTAGTAGGAGCATCAAAATTATTATCGACAATAGTATCCCCAATTTCAGACATAGAGGCGGAAGGTAAAGAACTAGCCATAACGACAAGCAAACTAACACACGAGCAAACAAAAAGCAAACGGGCAAAAAGGCAAACGGAGAGGGAGGATAAAGAGAGAGGGTGAATAGAACGGCAACGATGAAGTGGGGGAGAGGAAAACGAGAGGCAAATGGCAAATAATGTAATGCGGGAGATAGGGATTGTGATGGGTACTTGGTATGTTGACTTTTGCGCAGACTCCCCAGCAACGGTGCCAGAAATTCTTCTTGCTACCTCTTGAGCATTGCGTTGGATTTCCCCGAAGAGGAAGGGATGATGCAGCAAAGTAGCGTAAGTATTTCCCTCAGTTTTTGAGAACCAAGTTATCAATCTAGTAGGAGGCTACGCTCGAGTCCCTCATACCTACACAAAAACAATAGCTCAACGCAACCAACGTGCTTAGGGGTTGTCAATCCCTTCACGGTCACTTACGAAAGTGAGATCTGATAGAGATGATAAATAATATTTTTGGTATTTTTGGTATAGAGATGCAAAGTAAATAAAGTAAAAGCAAAGTAAAAGCAAAGCAATAATAAAGTGATGGAGATTGATATGATGCGAAAGAGACCCGGGGGCCATATGTTTCACTAGTGGCTTCTCTCAAGAGCATAAGTATTCTACGGTGGGTGAACAAATTACTGTTGAGCAATTGACAGATTTGAGCATAGTTATGAGAGTATCTAGGCATGATCATGTATATAGGCATCACGTCCGAGACAAGTAGACCGAAACGATTCTGTATCTACTACTATTACTCCACTCATCGACCGCTATCCAGCATGCATCTAGAGTATTAAGTTAAAAACAGAGTAACGCCTTAAGCAAGATGACATGATGTAGAGGGATATCTTCATGCAATATGTTAAAAAAACCATCTTGTTATCCTCGATGGCAACGATACAATACGTGCCTTGCTGCCCCTTCTGTCACTGGGAAAGGACACCGTAAGATCGAACCCAAAGCTAAGCACTTCTCCCATGGCAAGAACAACCAATCTAGTAGGCCAAACCAAACTGATAATTCAAAGAGACTTGCATAGATAACCAATCATACATAAAAGAATTCAGAGAAGATTCAAATATTATTCATAGATAGACTTGATCATAAACCCACAATTCATCGATCTCAACAAACACACCGCAAAAAGAAGATTACATCGAATAGATCTCCACGAGAGAGGGGGAGAACATTGTATTGAGATCCAAAAGGAGAGAAGAAGCCATCTAGCTACTAGATATGGACCCATAGGTCTGAAGTAAACTACTGACACTTCATCGGAGGGGCTTGGATGATGATGTAGAAGCCCTCCGAGATCGATGCCCCCTGCGACGGAGCTCCGAAACAGGCCCCAAGATGGGATCTCATGGATACAGGAAGTTGCGGCGGTGGAATTAGGTTTTTGGCTCCATCCCCGATCATTTGGGGGTACGTGGATATATAGGAGGAAGAAGTACGTCGGTGGAGCTTCGAGGGGCCCACGAGGTAGGGGCGCACCCTAGGGGGGCGCGCCCCTACCCTCGTGACCACCTCGTGGCTTTCTTGATGGAGGGTCCAAGTCTCCTGGATCTTATCTGATGAGAAAATCACGTTTCCGAAGGTTTCATTCCGTTTGGACTCCGTTTGATATTCCTTTTCTTCGAAACCCTAAAACAGGCAAAAAACAACAATTCTGGGTTGGGCCTCCGGTTAATAGGTTAGTCCCAAAAATAATATAAAAGTGGATAATAAAGCCCAATAATGTCTAAAACAGTAGATAATATAGCATGGATCAATCAAAAATTATAGATACGTTGGAGACGTATCAGGAGAGAAGCTAGAGAAATACATGAATTTTAGGGGGAACTCTCAATTTCCAGATAGCAGGGATAAACACGGGTTGAACCCCTCGAAAGTTGATAACATGATAGAGGGAGCTGGAGGAATACTTCCCCTTATTGTCTAGCTGCCAAATCAGGGCATCTGGCTCGGTAGTAAAGGTAATGCTTTTGGCAATTTCCTCCAACTGGAACCATTGTTCCATGAGACTATCACTAAAGTTCCTTCTAAAAGAGAGTTTTAGGCATTGACCGTCCCAAACTTCATTGACACTTTTGTTAAGCTCATCGTAGACAGAGTAAATAGGCCAAAATTGGACTGCTAGGGGGGATGTGCCAAACCAAGTATCTTCCCAGAATCTGGTTCTGCTCCCATCCCCTATGTTCCATCTGTAGCCAAATTTCACAGCATGCATAATAGATTTTAATCCTTTCCAGAATCTAGAGGTCTTAGGGTTGGAGGAAGGGACAAAAATATTAGGTTTATTTCCTAGGTATTTATGGGCAATAAGAAGCTTCCAGGGTTTCAGGTCTTCCTCATAGAATCTTTTAATCCAAGACCCTAGAAGACAGATGTTAATTTCTTGGAGGTTAGGTATGCCTAGGCCTCCAAAATCTTTTTTCATAGAGACTAGGGCCCAATTAGCAAGGTGTAGCTTCCTATTTCCCTCAAAATCATTCCACAAGCAATGAGACATCTGAAAATTGATGAGGTTCACTGCCCATTTAGGGAACTTGAAGAAGGAGAGGAGATGCACTGGAATGCTAGCCAAACAAGCTTGTATGAGGATCAACCTACCTCTGTAAGAGAGAAGTTTGCCCCTCCACCCAGCAATCCTTTTAATGATTTTATCCAGAAGGGGTTGGATATCCTCTCTCCTAAGTTTATCATAGTGGAGAGGGATACCTAGGTACTTAATGGGGAAGTTACCTTTATTACAGACTATAATAGAGAGGAAGTCAGCTAACTCCTGATCATCCATGTTGATAGGGATGAGTTCACTTTTAGAGTAGTTGATTCTCATGCCTGAGACTTGTTCAAAATAGGTTAGAACAGTTTTCAGATTTCTAGCATGTGTGGAGTCATTGTCTAAGAAAAGGATGGTATCATCTGCATATTGAAGGTAGATGATGCCACCAGGGCAGACCTCAGGACAGAGCCCTGCAATCAGACTATGATCAGCAGCTTTGCTCAGCATTTTAGTAAGAATGTCCACTACTAAATTAAACAAAAGCGGGGAGATGGGGTCACCTTGCCTAAGGCCTTTACCAGCAAGGAAAAAAATCACTTTCACAGTTATTTAATTTGACCCCAACAGGCCCCCCATGAGTAAGTTGCTGGATCCAACTAGTCCATTTACCCCAAAAACATCTAAGCTCCAGGAGTTTCATAATAAAATCAAGGTCAAATTTATCGAAGGCAGTCTAAACTAGAACCACCATCTAGAGAAAAATTCTCACAAACAGAGCCTTCAGATCTGTTTTGGTGAGGGTAAATAAAGGAAGAGCATTCAATGCCATCATTAAGAGAAGTAACATCTACACCAATCTTAGTAGTAATGGCATTGAAGGAAGGATCATTGAAATTGGAGAAGGAAGTGTGTTTCATACCCTAGGGTTTTTGCACTTCCAGGTTCTGAACCTCTTTGAGCTGTTGAGCCTTTTCAATAAAGGTTCTCTTGTCACCAGCTACCCTAGCACTGGTTCTGGTGGCTTGAACAGGACCCCATTTGGGAAGGTGCTTCTCCTTAGGAAGGGTAGGGAAGTCAGAGTTGTATTTTGAGTCCAAATTGTCTGGGAGTTTAGTTGTTTCAACAAGTGCCTCTTGATCCTCTTGTAGATCTACAGAACCTTCTAATTCCATCAGATCATCATCTTCCAGGAGCTCCATTTCCCCGAGGAGGTTGAATCCATCAATTTCATCAAGCATAGAATTCAAGATCTTTTCCTGGATGCTGAGTTGAGGAGTGTATGGAGAATCAGGGAGGTGTGTCTTGAGGACTGAAGTGGGTGTAGTTTATCCAAGCATATGATTGCGGCCAAAAGACTGTCCTCTGATGTTAGGGGCCGCAGAATTGGCAGCAGGCCCTTTATCTGGTTCAGATCTAGAGCTCCTGTTGGATTCAGCATCTTCAGTAAGATTGGTACCAGTTTCAGCTGTAGAGACATATGTACCAGCAGAGAGGTTGGTGGAGGTGCCAGTTTCAGTGGGGGTTAAGGACTCCACCTCAATGAGTAGCCTGTAGATTTTGTTCCCAACTACAAAAAGCTTTTCAGTAGGGATTTTGGAGGGATCTATACATAAGATTTTGACCCTAACAGTTTCATAGAATGACTTGAAATTATGTTGCCAATCCACATCCAGTAAGACCCCAGAGTGGAAGTGATTTGATCCAGCATAGTCCAGTCACACCACTTGGGGGTTCAATTTCCTGATCTTGATCCAAGTTTCCTGGAGGTCCTCTTCAGCTTCAATCTTGCCTTTCCAGACTTCAGTGGTATCCAGTAACTTGAACTACATCTATTTCAGGAGGGAATTTGACCAAGAATGTCCACTCATCTAGGTCATTGATTGGCCAGGGCCAGTTGATTTTGTAAATGTCTGCAAACTCAGTGGCAAGTTCCTGCTTGGTCACTTCACCAGCTTCTACCAGAACAATCCCCACATTCTTCAGGGATCCATGATACTGAGCATTTTCATCAGGTGGGTCTATGTGATATAACCCTAATCCTGGAGCAACACTTCCAACATATCTAGCAGAACTGTGGGTTTTCCTTCTGACAGGGCAATTCTCAACTTTATGGGTAACCATTTTGCAGATAAAACAACTCTTGGGCTTAACACATTTATCCAAATGATGCCCTGGTTCCCCACAATTGTAGCAGATCACCTCAGAGTATGCCATAAGGCCTGAAGCAGGGGCAGGAGCAGTTTTCTAGATGTCATGTCTCTTCTTTTGCTTACTCTTGCCTTGAGATTTCCCACTGATCTGAGAGTCAGAACCATCAGCAGATTGATCTCCTGCCCAGATTGTGCCCCCATTTGGGGCGGAGGTGGGCCGTACCACTACCCAACCGGTGCTCCCCCCATTGTGATAGGCGAAATTCATCGGAGTTCCTGGTTCCTTCTCATCCTCCAGCCAGATGTTGTCTCTCAGGAAGCAGAAATAACCATCAGTCAGCTCAATTGAAGCATATTGCAAGCCTAATTTCAATCTTCTGCAGGTTTGGGGGAGAGGTAAGGTAGGGGGTCCACCTACTCTGGCTCCGGTGGCGTGCTGGTGGGCATGAGTCCAGTCAAGCATTCCCATCTCGCAGCACGGCGTGGATCTCCTGAATTCACTTCTCCTTTCGCCCATCGAACAAACGCAATCGGTGGCTCCTTGGGGTGGGGCATCCTGTGCTTCTCTGAGAAATCTCCTTTGAAGTAGATCCGCAGGGCTAGATTCAGCAGCTCCCAATCCACATGATCCTTGCACATCTGAGCATACCTGCGTGAGTGAGAGAACGGATTTGGTCCCTCCTCGGCTTCCTCCCTCGCAGCTTCCTCCTATGCTTCCCTCCATTCGCGCGTGCACTGGGTCCAGGAGAGAGCGTCGTCGCGGATCTACATCGCCCGCTTCCTCCATCTCCTCCCTCGAGTCTACCGCAGCACCGCCGGCGCGACGGAGTTGAGTGGCTGGAGCATCCGCGGGAAGGCTTTGTAGACATGTGGGAGATGCATCTTGTACATCTGCCTGTCTTCCAGCCATTCCCCCGTGGATATGGCCGGCGACTCCATGGGGTGCGCGAGCGGACTTGCTGAGGGTGGCAGGCGTGCCCGGAGTCAGGAGGCGGGGGGTGGCGGCGAGATCTATGGCGGCGGCGAGGGTGGAGGTGGTGGCGGGAGCGAAGGGGATCGCGAGAGCGGTCATCTATTTGCCAATTATGTGAACTAAACAGTCAACATATAAACTAATTTAAATATATATAATATAGTTAGAAGGGAAACATAAGTTGGACCTGGCGTTCCTATTCTTATATTTAAAATAGAACAGACCTCTGCGTTTTCTTCAGAAAAATACATAAATTGGGCTGCCAAAAATAAAACCTCGGATGGGAGGTCCATAGGCCGGTCGATACATGACGGCCCTAAGAAAATACAAACAGACCTATGGACCTCCCACCCGAGGTCGTGGGCTGCGCATGTTAAAAATGAAAGCCTAGACGGGGCAGCCCAAAACCACGTCCAACACTTGCCAAAACTTCGTCCCTCGTTTTCTCTGTGTTTCGCACACTCGACATTGTGTGGGCATTTTGACTGTGCATCATATGAAGATGTGATATGCATGAATGTTGATCAGCATGATGTTAACTCGCTGGTAGTTCCATTTTCGACCATGAATAAAACTTCCAACATGATGTTAACCCTATTTGAAAAGGCCGTGTTAATATAAATGCTCTGCCTCTGAAAGTTGCAATTTCTTATCTGAAACTGAACTTGCAGTTTCTTATCTGAAACTGAAACTTGTAGTTTCTTCTCTGAGAATCACATTGTCTACACTTTTATACTCCTATGAAACTACATTTTGTAAGTGCTAAAAATAGATATCTAGAATTCATAAAATACTTCATATGCTCAATACTACAAATCTGAAATTCAAAAGACATTCATATCTGAAAGTACACTCAAAATACACAACACAAAACACAATTCACAACCTGCAAATACTGACAACCCTAAGCTCCTCCTGACAATTCACAACATGCCTCACTATTGGGCTGGGGGGCAGCCCCCTCCTATTCCTCGGCGGTAGACAGGCGCCCCGTGAGACGATGTGAACGGCGAGGGAGACGATGGCGGGGAAGCATTGTCGGGCCAACTTCTTTTCTCCTCTTGCAGTTGGGTTCGGTCGACGAAGACTCCACCGGCTCGCTCTGGCAGGACACCCTCACAAACGGCACCCTGTAGATGCTCGATCATTTAATCTCTGGTGGATGCTCCATCTGGGATCGATACTCCCACCACCGCTCCCTCACGATCGGATTCGATGAATATTTTTGCTCCATGGCCCAGAGGAGCAGCTCTATGTACTCCGGCGCGACTCCCTTCGGGAGTATCGCCGCCTTTTCGCTCTGTTGCAGATATTTGGCCATGGATGTCGCCGTCGCCGCTAGTTGGTCCTTGTTGTCAAACCAAGACTGTATCTCCAACATCCTAGCTAGCTTCACATGGTCGCCATCTGCGATCCTCACATATCGGTTGTACTCCTCCATCGATCTACTTCTCCACAACACCTTCACTCACCGGCGGTGGTTTTTGAATGGAAGAGGAGAGGAGCAGCGCTGGTTTTGGATTAGAACGGGAGAGGAGCGACGCTGGTTTTGGACTGGAACAGGAGAGGAGGGGCGGTGGTTTTGAAATGGAAGAGGAGAGGAGCGGCACTGCATTTAGATTGGAACAGGAGAGTAGTGGTGGTGGTTTAAGAGGAGAAGAGCAGAAGAGCGCCGCCGGTCTTGGAAGTATTTTTTGTTGTTGTGCATATTTTGGGTCAAAGTTTGACCACCTACTGTATTTAACAAGCAAAATGTGAATGCATGTCGCCAAAAATTGTATCATTTGGTTCGTATCTGAATGTACTTCCAAATTATATGATTTTTGCAACGTATAACATATATTTTATGTGCGAAAATCATGGTCAATTATGACCCAGAATAAAAGGGAGACTAGTTAATGTGGGGTCGCTTTCTTAATTGAAGGGTAAATTGATTTTGATTATGATCCAGTCACAACGCGCTGGCCCTCTCGTCCAATCCTAAATCGCTGTCGCACGCTCCTCTCCCTCTTCTCCATTGCAAAAGCACCTCCTCTCCTCTCCATCATCTCCATTCCAAAACCACCGTCTCGCCTCTCCCTCTTATGATCTTCTCCATTGCAAAACCACCTCCTCTCCTCTCCATCATCTCCATTCCAAAACCACCATCTCGCCTCTCCCTCTTATGATCTTCTCCATTGCAAAACCACCTCCTCTCCTCTCCATCATCTCCATTCCAAAACCACCGTCTCGCCTCTCCCTCTTATGATCTTCTCCATTGCAAAACCACCTCCTCTCCTCTCCACCATCTCCATTCCAAAACCACCGTCTTGCCTCTCCCTCTTCTCTATTGCAAGACCACTGTCTCTCCTCCGTTTTCTAGACGCTTTGCTCCATGGCGCGGGCGCAATCCATGGATACAAAATTAGTATACTGTATACTATTTAAAAGTCGAGAGCGGGGCTTTTCCTGCGCGGTAGGCAGTGGGGCAGTTCCGCCTAGTCAGTTCGATAGAGACGCGAGAAGACAAGGGGGTAGGCTGCTGCAAACGTAGGGCTGTGTGATTTGACAGCGAGTTACTGCTGGACAGGTGGGGCCCCGTGATTTGACTTGCCATTATCATTTTAACTACGGTGCTACGACCGGCGTGAGAATCCCGATTCCTGACCACCTCAATACAGGTGCCTCTCCCAATGCTCCACCATGTAGTAGAGGCTGACACTTGCATGAGAGCCCACTTCTCCACTTTTTCCTTGCCTCTCTTTCCTCCACATATGCAAAAATGCCATGTAAAGCGCACTATTGTACTTACTTTTACTTGCTCCTATAGGTGCTTAAGCTTGCCACATAGGCATAAAGTCTGATGTGGCAAGTTAATCAAAAAGAGAGAGACTAGTTTGGTGACCCAAGGAAGAAATGGTGCTAAGCGTGTGTACCTAGGTGAAAAGACAATTTTGAGTCTATAGCTAATTAAATGAAGCAAACTTAGCAACACCATTTCATTGGAAGAGGTCACTCCTTGGCAAATGCAATAAATACTAGTACTCCCTGTGTCCCATAATATAAGAACGTTTTTGGCACTACACTAGTGTCAAAAACATTCTTATATTATGGGACGGAGGGAGTACGAAGAAAGAAATAGAGACGAGTAAAAAAATACACTTATAGCCAACCTTATAGCCAACCTTGTTGTAGTATGAGTGACTAAGTGATGACTATGTATGACATGCCAACATCAGATAGCCTAACGCACCATGTTAAATCTCCAAGGGCGCGACCGCGCGAGCGACGCGGCGGTCGTGGTAGGCACGACCATGATACGGGCTGCTGGCAGCCCTTGGATCTGAGATCAAACGGTCGCATGCTAAGTTGCTGAAAATTTGCAGAATAACCCTCCAGGATAGGATATTCACCCATAGGTCTAGAATCACGCCATGCAACTGTTCGATCTCAGATCCAAGGGCTCTCGGAAGCCCGTATCATGGGAGAATGGAAAGCCACTACCCTGCCGTTCGCACGCTGGCAGTTCGCTCCTACTCGTCCCCACACGTCCTTCAATACTATGGTGGTTCGCTCCTAGTCGTCCCGTCCATTCACATTACGGCAGTTCCACTAATCCTAACCCTCCTCCCAAATCCATGGTGTCCCAAATCTCCACGATCGGCGGTGAGTACAAGGTTATAACCATCACCGGCGATGAGTTCGACGTCATCTACACCCGTTCTTCTGCGACGGTGAAAGGATGCCTTTCTCGCTTCAGACGCATGTTCGAAAACTCAGATGATGAGTGGGTCGCTGGGCTAGATGTTGAGTACACCACAGTCCTGGGACCAGAGAAGAATCTAAAGGACGAAGAGAGGAAGAAGCCCGCCGTGATCTAGGTTTGCATACAAAACGTTTGCTTAGTCTACCACATATGCCATGCCGACGTTGAGTGCTAGGATTTTAAGAACTTCCTCAAGGACAAAACAGTGAAATTCGTTACTGTAGACTTTAAGAACGACAGGGATGTCCTGCGTCAGATAGGTCTCGTTGTAGGCAACCCCTTCGGCCTCCAGAAGAATCGGCTGGTGTCCTCTCGTCAGCCTTCAATGCTGACCCTGGCAGGAGCCATGGTTCATCCTTCGTACGGTAAACTAGAGAAACCTCCATACACGTTTCATCGTCATGCATGGCAGCGAAATGTACTAGATATAGACCACATCCACTATGCTGCAATGGATGGCTACCTTTGCTTCAATATCTACAAGGGTTGGATGAAGAGCAATAGCCAAGTGTGCGGTTCAAGCAAAGAAGTATCGGCCAAGAGGAAGAGGGACAAGGACGAAGTCGAGGACGTGGATGAGGACTCCGAGTAAGGTGGCAGTGTCGTTGCTCATGGTGGTTCTAATGCAGTGTCTACCGGAATAGTTGCAAAGTTTAATTTCAAGTGTGCTTAATTTAATTTGAGGGGTGTGTTGTGCTGAGCCCCCAGCAAAACTATGTTATGTTTCTTCTCGTTACTTTAACTCTTCAGTACGTACATACTAGTATTTCTTACATTTCATCTTTTAGTTGGTATAGTACTACCACTCGTTTCTTCACATTATATACGTACAATATATATGGCCAACATCATATAGCCAGCAGTTTAGTTGTCAAAGAATTTCAGGGTGCTTAGTTTTGTCAAAGAATTCTAGGATGCTTAGAGGGTGCTTCGATCCAAGGGACTTATTTTAGTCTGGCTAAAAATAGTCTCTTTGAGAGGCTAAAGTTCCAAGCACCCCTGACTAAAGAGGGGCTAAAACTAGTCTTGAGACTAAAAAATTTTAGTCAGGGGTACCCTTACTAAAATGTGGATTAGTCCTCTCTCTACTCATTTAACTCCTCTCCTTTAACACAGGCGAGTTCTGGATTGGAGGGTTTGGAGAATAATAAATGCTCATTAACTTGATTTTAGCCTTTTTAGTATTTGGATCCAAGCATGGGTGAGGCTAGCATGTTTTAGTCCCACTAATTTTAGTCATGGGACTAAAACGTACCCAAGCACCCTCTTAGTTTTATTTGAGGGGTGGGTTGTGCTGGACACCATTATTGTGACTAGCATTTTTAATAGTACTATATGCACAATTTGGCGACGAGCGCTCTCTATATGTACCACCTTTTTTAAATTTCAGGTTTTGCTCCATGGCGCAATCCATCGATACTACTGTTGTACAAAAGTATACATTTTTTTAAAAGGCTAGAGGGCGGGTGTCGGTGTCAAAACCGGCGGATCTCGGGTAGGGGGTCCCGAACTATGCGTCTAAGGCAGATGGTAACAGGAGGCAGGGGACACGATGTTTTACCCAGGTTCGGGCCCTCTTGATGGAGGTAAAACCCTACATCCTGCTTGATTATTCTTGATAATATGAGTAGTACAAGAGTTGACCTACCACGAGATCGGAGAGGCTAAACCCTAAAAGCTAGCCTATGGTATGATTGTATGTTGTCCTACGGACTAAAACCCTCCGGTTTATATAGACACCGAAGGGGGCTAGGGTTACACAAGGTCGGTTACAAAGGAGGAGATATACATATCCGTATTGCCTAGCTTGCCTTCCACGCCAAGTAGAGTCCCATCCGTACATGGGACAAATTCTACAATCTTGTATCTTCATAGTCCAACAGTCCGGCCAAAGGATATAGTCCAGCTGTTCGGAGACCCCCTAATCCAAGACTCCCTCAGTAGCCCCTGAACCAGGCTTCAATGACGATGAGTCCGGCATGCAGTGTTGTCTTCGGCATTGCAAGGCGGGTTCCTCCTCCGAATACACCACAGAAGAGTTTGAATACAGGGATAGTGTCCGACCCTGCAAATAAGTTCCACATACCACCGTAGAGAGAATGACATTTCCACAAATCTAATCTGCTGACACGTTTTGGCAGCATGACATCACGCCATGGCCCGGTAATTATTTGAACCGTTTTTCCTTAACCAGCCCCGCACATAACACGAGGCGGTTTCTTGACACGTCTTGTCAAAGGAGAGATCGTGTTCCCCTTATTACGGGATTCTCATCAATATGGACGTGGGTAACCCAACCGCGCCATCAATTACGGCGTTTGGTAGATAAGCGACTTTTACCAGGCTAGTGGGGGCGCATAGTTTAGTCTGCCCTTATTAAGGGATAAGATCTCACCTTTTTCTACCCACGCCTTCTTCCTCCTTGCTCATCCATTCTTGCGCACTCGAGCTCTAGTGCTCAAGTCCGTATCCTCCTTCTCAACTCTCTCCAAAACATGTCCGGAGCAGGAGGCAAGTGGATGGCCTCCTCCGTCACGGAGGGGCACATCAAAAAGTTATGTGGAGCCGGATACTTAGCCGCGGACATCGCGCATCGGCTGCCAGCCGCGGGGCAGGTCATCCCTACCCCAGAACCTCATGAGAAGGTGGTCTGACTCCCCCACTTCGTCCGCGGACTGGGGTTTCCCCTCCATCCATTTGTCTGCGGCCTCATGTTCTATTATGGGCTGGACATTCATGATCTGGCCCCGAACTTCATCCCCAACATCTCGGCGTTCATCATCGTATGCGAGGCCTTCCTCTGCATCCGGCCCCACTTCGGCCTGTGGCTAAAGGCCTTCAACATCAAGCCGGAGGTGGTGGGCGGCCAACAAGCGGAATGCGACGGAGCCATGGTGGGCAAAATGCCCAACGTTGCATGGCTCGAGGGCTCCTTCGTGGAGACCGTAAAGGGGTGGCAATCAAGGTGGTTCTACATCACCGAGCCGCGCGACACCAACTGGGTGGCGGCCCCCGAGTTTCGATCCAGAATCCCCACGCGGCTCACTTCCTGGAAGGAGAAGGGCCTGTCCTGGGTTCATCGGTAGAGCTGGATGGAATCCAGAAGTGTATCCGGAACATGACGAGCAAGAAACTTAAGCTCGTTAACATAGTCCAGGTCATGCTCTTCCGCTGTTAGGACCAGATTTTCGGGATATGATTTCCCAGAAAATGGCCCTTGTGCTCACCAACCCCAGGATTACTGTTAGCTGATGAGGCACCTACTTGATATAGAAACTCCAAGCAAAATACAAGATTTGTAGTACAAGACCATTCTGGCCTATGAGTACAACAATTAGTCTCTGGTGGTTGATGGCGGAAGCGGTTTTTGGATTATCAAAGTCTATGGGACTCCATTTCCCACAGGAATAGCTGACCTGGATAACTCCTATCTTCGCGAGGCTGCTATTACCATTGCGTAGATTCCGGGGCTGTCATCGCAATGCTCCTCTCCATGCAAGAAATCTGGCTAAGACAATAGCCAGGGACAAGCCAGTGAGTACTTTGAATGTACTCGCAAACATTATGAACACAGGTATAATATAACAAAAGATAATCATGCTCTGAAATATGCCATGATCACTATGTCAGTCATAAATAAAAATCATGATGCATGCAAGTAGGTTAATCATGTCAAATATGAGTATGCAATCAGAGAGTAGAAATAGAATGCACCGATCGGGTGTCTGAAGCGACGCCTCGAAAGGATAACAATATAAGGCATGCCTCAGTCGGGCGTCTGAGCAACACCACATAAAGGGCTTATATATAAAAGATATAACAAGCAGGCCACAGTTGGTGTCTGTGCGACACCACATAAAGGGCTTATAAGTAATTGAAATGACAAGCATGCCATATTCGGGCGTCTGAGCGACACCACATAAAGGGCTTATATATAAAAGATATAACAAGCAGGCCACAGTCGGGCGTCTGTGCGACACCACATAAAGGGCTCATAAGTAATTGAAATGACCAGCATGCCATAGTCGGGCGTCTGAGCGACACCACATAAAGGGCTTATAAGTAATTGAAATGACAAGCATGCCATAGTCGGGTGAGGGAGTCCTGGATTAGGGGGTATCCGGATGGCCGGACTATACCTTCGACCGGACTCTTGGACTATGAAGATACAAGATTGAAGACTTCGTCCCGTGTTCGGAAGGGACTTTCCTTGGCGTGGAAGGCAAGCTTGGCGATACGGATATGTAGATCTCCTACCATTGTAACCGACTCTGTGTAACCCTAGCCCTCTCTGGTGTCTATATAAACCGGAGAGTTTTAGTCCGTAGGATGAAAAACAATCATACCATAGGCTAGCTTCTAGGGTTTAGCCTCTCTGGTCTCGTGGTAGATCTACTCTTGTACTACCCATATCATCAATATCAATCAAGCAGGACGTAGGGTTTTACCTCCATCAAGAGGGCCCGAACCTGGGTAAAACATCATGTCCCCTGCCTCCTGTTACCATCCGACCTAGATGCACAATTCGGGACCCCCTACCCGAGATCCGCCGGTTTTGACACCGACATTGGTTCTTTCATTGAGAGTTCCTATGTGTCGTTGCTTTTAGGCCCGATGGCTTCTCCGATCATCAACAGCGATGCGATCCAGGATGAGACTTTTCTCCCCGGACAGATCTTCGTATTCGGCGGCTTTGCACCATGGGCCAATTCGCTTGGTCATCTGGAGCAGATCGAAAGCTACGCCCCTGGCCATCAGGTCAGATTTGGAAGTTTGAACTACACGGCCGACATCCGCGGAGACTTGATCTTCGACGGATTCGGACCACAGCCGAGTGCGCCGCACTATCATGCTAGGCATGATTTAGCTCTGCCGTCGAACAGTGCCTTGGAGGCCGCACCTGTGTCCACTCCGACCCCTAGCTCGGAGCCGATCACACCAACCGAGGATGGGTGGTTAGACACCGCCTCGGGGGCTGCAATCTCTACGGCGATCGAGCCGAACACAAGCCCTAGTCTCTGCGAAGCCCGTGACTCCAAGGATCCGGACTCCTCTCCGGACTCCGAGCCCTCTGCGCCCCGACAGATCGAACCCGATTGGGTGCCGATTGTGGAGTTCACCGCCGCGGACATCTTTCAGCACTCGCCCTTTGGCGATATTCTGAATTCACTAAAGTCTCTCTCTTTGTCAGGAGAGCCCTGGCCGGACTATAGTCGGCAAGGTTGGGATGCGGATGATGAAGAAATTCAAAGCCCACCCACCACCCACTTCGTAGCCACTGTCGATGATTTTAACCGACATGCTCGACTTTGAGTCCGAAGACATCGACGGTATGGACGCCGATGCAGGAGAAGATCAAGATCCAGCGCCTATAGGGCACTGGAAATCCACCTCATCGTATGATATATACATGGTGGACACCCCAAAAGAAGGCAATGGTGATGGAATAGCGGAGGATGACCCCTCCAAGAAGCAGCCTAGGCGTCAGCGGTGCCGCTCTAAATCCCGCCAAAACAAAAACGGTGATTCTGGCACGGGGGATAATAACACCCCGGACAGTGCCGAAGACAACCACCTCCAGCAAGATTCAGCACAGGAGGATAGAGAAGCCAGCCCTCATGAGAGAGCGGCAGACAGAGAGGTTGAGGACGATAATTATATGCCTCCCTCCGAAGACGAGGCAAGCCTCGACGATGATGAATTTGTCGTGCCGGAGGATCCCGTCAAACAAGAGCGTTTCAAACGCAGGCTTATGGCCACGGTGAACAGCCTCAAGAAAAAACAGCAACAGCTTAGAGCTGATCAGGATTTGCTAGCCGACAAATGGACTGAAGTCCTTGCGGCCGAAGAGTATGAACTCGAACGCCCCTCCAAGAGCTACCCAAAGCGCAGGTTGCTACCCCAATTAGAGGAGGAAGCACTTAAACCTACATCACCAGCGCATGATGCGGCCGACCGGCCACCCCGTGGCCGCGACAGAGAGGCCTCTCGGCCCTCCACTGAAGTCGCACCCCGTGGCCGCGACAGAGAGGCCTCTCGGCCCTCCACTGAAGTCGCACCCCGGAGCCGCTCAAAAACTACCAAGGCATGGGAAAATGCGCCAGACCTACGAGACATATTGTAGAACAAGTCAAGGCAAACAAGATCGATCTATGGATCACGTTGGTGCCCCAAGGCACGAGACGGTACTCGTCACGCCGGATATAGTAAATCCGGTCGGGCCGAACACAGTAGACAAAGCTCGTTTGAGCTGCGTCGTGATATAGCCCAGTATAGAGGCGCCGCACACCCACTATGCTTCACAGATGAAGTAATGGATCATCAAATCCCCGAGGGTTTCAAACCTATGAGCATCGAATCATATGATGGCACAACAGATCCTACGGTTTGGATCGAGGACTATCTCCTTCATATCCACATGGCCCGCGGTGATGACTTACACGCCATCAAATACCTCCCACTCAAGCTTAAAGGACCAGCTCGGCATTGGCTTAACAGCTTGCCAGCAGAATCAATTGGTTGTTGGGAGGACCTGGAAGCCGCATTCCTTGACAATTTCCAGGGCACTTATGTGCGACCACCAGACACCGATGACCTAAGCCACATAATTCAGCAGCCGGAGGAATCGGCCAAACAATTCTGGACACGGTTCCTAACCAAGAAAAATCAAATTGTCGACTGCCCGGACGCAGTGGCCTTAGCAGCCTTCAAGCATAACATCCGTGACGAGTGGCTTGCACGACACCTAGGACAGGAAAAGCCGAAATCTATGGTAGCCCTCACGACACTTATGACCCGCTTTTGCACGGGAGAAGACAGCTGGCTAGCTCGCAGCAATAACATGACCAAGAACCCTGGTAATTCGTATACTAAGGATAGTAGTGGCATGTCACGTCGCAACAAGCAAAAGCGCCGCATTAACGGCGACAATGCTGAGGATACGGCAGTTAATGCCGGATTCAGAGGCTCTAAACCCTGCCAGCGGAACAAGCCATTCAAAAGAAATACTCCGGGCCCGTCCAATTTAGACCGAATACTCGACCGCGCATGCCAGATACATGGCACCCCCGAAAAACCAGCCAAACACACCAACAGGGATTGTTGGGTGTTCAAGTAGGCAGGCAAGTTAAATGCCGAAAGCAGAGACAAGGGGCTGCATAGCGATGACGAGGAGGAGCCCCAGCCGCCGAACAACAGTGGACAGAAAGGTTTTCCCCCACAAGTGCGGACGGTGAACATGATATACGCAACCCACGTCCCCAAGAGGGAGCGGAAGCGTGTGCTAAGGGACGTATACGCGATGGAGCCAGTCGCCCCAAAGTTCAACCCACTAGCATCCATCATGGCGAATTCACCGCATTGGTTCTAGACCCAATTATTGATGGATTTCACCTCACTAGAGTCCTTATGGACGGCGGCATCAGCCTGAACCTGCTTTATCAGGATACAGTGCGGAAAATGGGCATCGATCCCTCGAGGATTAAACCCACTAGAACGACCTTTAAAGGCGTCATACCAGGTGTAGAAGCCAACTGTACAGGCTCAGTTACACTTGAAGTGGTCTTCGGATCACCAGATAATTTCCGAAGCGAGGAGTTAATCTTTGACATAGTCCCGTTCCGTAGTGGCTATAACGCACTGCTCGGGCGAACCACATTTGCCAAATTCAATGTGGTGCCGCACTACGCATAACTCAAGCTCAAGATGCCAGGCCCTCGAGGCGTCATCACGGTCAATGGAAACACCGAATGCTCTCTCTGAATGGAGGAGCATACGGTGGCTATCGCAGCGGAAGTACAAAGCAGCCTCTCAAGGCAATTCTCTAGTCCGGCCATTAAATGTCCGGACACCGTCAAGCGCGCCCGGAGTAACCTACACCAAGATCGCCCGACACGTTAAGAGCAAGCGTAGCAATGCGGCCCCAACCCCAGCCCTCGCAAACTTGCGAAACCAATGCTGCGTGTACATAACTACGCTCTGGAAATACCATGGGCACAGGGGGAGGGGCACCATCATGGCACGCCCGAAACGCGGCTTAAACCGCACTAGGGGCTGCCAATTTCTTAATTTTCTCTTATTTTCAGGACTCCATTCTTCGGAAGGCTTGTCCGGCAGTACTATTGCTGCACAAACGATACAACCATGGAAGCAGAAAGCTACGCCGCACTACGGAACTCTAAGGTGGTCTCTATAACGAGCAGTATACCTGTTTTGCATAACATTCCGCAGCTCGCCCCTGGAAAGGACATATTTGATAGTCCCATCTTTTGCTTATGGCACTATTTGTATCGTTCTGCTTTAATCGCAGCTTTTTTAAAATAAACAATGCATAGCTTCCGTCTATTATTGCATTACCTTTTTTTACGAATATATGTTCATTAATGACATGTTGCACCCATACACTTTGGTACGGCCAATACGCCAGGGGCTTAAGTACCCCCACATCATGGTGTGAGAAGTCCGAACACTTTCACAAGTGCGGCACCCCGAACTTATAGCATTATATGCATCGGCTCCGAATCATGTCTTGGGTCAATAGTTGGGTTTGCCCGGCTCCTATGTTTTGGTACCTTACGTTCCGTCATATCGGCTAAGGTAGCACTAGGAGAACTACTGCGATTGTGCCCCAGTTGAGCTGGGCTAAGCACCTCAGTGGAGAAAGCTAAAATTGACCGTCATGGTGAGGCGAGAGCTGGTCGCTGTTCGAGAGGTTTTCGAGTCCCTAAAGACTTATGCCGCTTAGAGCGAGGAGTCGGCTTTGTCCGGCCTAGGCGTGGATAGCACCCCGAACTCGGTCTTCCGAACACTAGGGGCTTCGCCGAAATTTAAAATTATAGAATTCTATGGCTAAGTGAGAGTGTTCAAGCATGATAGTCCGATTGCCTTGTTTGTTGTGTTGAGCGCCTCCCTCGAAGGACCCAAGAATGGGAAAAAGAGCACTCATGTTTATCCCAAACACCCCAGCACTCGGAGCATGGGGGCAGAAGCCGACGACTCGCCATCTCTCAAATTTGATAAACGACCGCACAGAAGGTAATATTTTAAATTCAAAAGCGTTGCTTAGCGCATATGAACAAGTTTTCAGCGTACAGGATCACAAATGCGAGTTTACTCAAAAATTACATCTTTGGAGCATTCATCCGCTATAAGGCGGGCACCCTTCAGGACGCCCTCATAATATGCTTCCGGGACACGATGCTCCTTGCCCGGCGGCGGCCCGTCCTTCACCAGCTTCTCCGCATCCATCTTGCCCCAGTGCACTTTAGCACGGGCAAGCGCCCTACGGGCACCTTCGATACAGACGGAGCGCTTGATTACTTCAAGCCGTGGACAGGCATCCACCAGCCACCTCACCAGCCTGAAGTAGCTCCCAGGCAGAGCCTCTCCAGGCCACAGCCGAACTAGGAGGCCCTTTACGGCCTGTTCGGCAACCTTGTGGAGCTCGACCATCTGCTTCAGCTGGTCGCTCAAATGCACCAGGTGTCCGGCCTCAGCATACTGAGACCAGAACACCTTCTCCGTCGAGCTCCCCTCCTCGGCTCGGTAGTAGGCGGCGGCATCAGACGCACTGCGGGGCAAATCTGCGAATGCTCCTGGAGAGCTCTGGACTCGAGTAAGTAACAAATAATTCACTTTCACGTGCTTGCTTTGCATAATGAATGCCTTACCCGCCGCTATCTTCTTGATCGTGTCAATTTCTTTGAGGGCTTTCTGGGCTTCGGCCTTGGCAGACTTCGCGCTTTTGAGGGCTGCCGCAAGCTCGGACGCTTGCGTCTTTGAGTCAAGCTCCAAACTCTCGTGTTTTTTCATGAGAGCCTATTGCTCTTTCTGCACCTCCTCCACCCGCGCCTCCTGGTTCTCTCTCTCCGTGCGCTCCACGGTCGCCCTATTTTCAACCTCGGACAGCACTTGCTTAAGGGTTGCCACCTCGGCCATGGCCCCTATAATAGCACGTTGATCCTGTCATTTTTTGCAACCACATCTTCTCTATATAATTGCGCAAGGTATTACTTACCTTCCTTCTCCTCGAGTTGCCTCTTGGCATGGTCGAGCTCGTTCTCGGACCGCGTGAGGTTCTGCTTCAGCGTATCCACCTTCGCAGTCAGTGCGACGGAGGCCAGCAGTGAAGCCTGCATACGCATTTTGACTTGATTATGTTAGACTCCTGCCATTATTAGATCCTCTATTCGGCTTTTCTTTCCGAATGCCGAACAGAGCATCAGGGGCTACTGTCTATGCGGTAATATTTTTACATATTCTTTACCTACCTCAAAGCCTGTTAGAAGGCTAGCACAGGCTTCAATCAGTCCGCTCTTGGCGGACTGAACCTTCTGGATCACCACACTCATGATAGTGCGGTGCTCCTCGTCGATGGAGGCGCCGTTAAGCGTCTCCAGCAAATTGTCCGGTGCCTCCGGTTGGACGGAGGTCACCGGCTTGGTAGGCTTGCTCCTCTTGGAAGGAGGCTGCCTACCGGAGTCCGGAACCGTTGAAGGTTCCGGCGCGGTGTCCGGCTCAAGGCCGGACTTGGAGCCCTTGGGGGTTCTATCCCCTTTACGCCTGGAGTCCGGGAGGTTGCCTTGTGGCGCCTCCAGGACCACCTCCTCCTGGCTTGGAACCTGTTGGGACGCCACCCCGGCGCCGTTCGTAGGGTGGGGGGAGGAAGCCATCGGAAGCGAATTCACATCCGACGAGTCCAGGGAGCCGCTCGACGACTCGTCGAGCCCAGCCTTGGGCGGACTGCACAATCATGTTCGACGTAAGGAAAAGCTGTGCAATGTGGGAATACTATGAATCACTCTGGTATCCGTATACTTACGATTTCGCCAGGGGCTTGTCCCTGCGCGGCCACTCCTCTTCGCCGTCGTCGGCGTTGGTGGAGTAGTCCGGAGGAGGGGTCTTCCCCCTCTTGGACCCTTCGGCCTCCCCGGTTGGGGCGGCCTTCCTTTTCTTCCCTCCCCCCGCTCGGGGGGGGGGGGAGAGGTCTCTTCTTCCTCCTCCTCATCTTCATGGGAGGAGTGCGCCTTGGAGTCGTCGGATGGTGAATCCAACACCTCCTGGCTCCGGGGACTCTTTCGAGCCCCCTGGCCCTCTTCTTGGCCTTCTTCTCCGGCACCACATAGGGTGCCGGAACCAACAGCTTCGCAAAGCGAGGGTCCGCTAGGCCTTCGGGCAAAGGAACCAGACAGTTGATCTCTCCGGACGTCTCCTGCCAATCCTGTCAAAGGTAAGGGAGCTTAAGATCCCGCATGGAGTCAAACTATGAAAAACTAATACCCTATAAAAGGTAAATACAGCTTACCGCACGAGCGCGACGCTGTGTGCTGAATCCGCGATCCTCGGTAGCGGATGCGGGAGCCTCGGCGCCCTTGAAAAGCACCTTCCAGGCATCTTCATACGTTGGGTCGAAGAGCCTGCTTAGAGTTCTGTGCTGCGCCGGGTCGAACTCCCATAGGTTGAAAGCCCGTTGTTGACACGGGAGGATTCGGCGGATGAGCATAACGTGGACTACGTCGACAAGTTTGAGCTTCTTGTCCACCAGGGTTTGGACGCATGTTTGGAGTCCGGTCAGCTCTCCTTCTTTACCCCACGACAGGCCCGTCTCTTTCCAGGAGGTGAGCCGTGTAGGGGGTCCGGATCGGAACTTGGGGGCTGCGACCCATTCAGGGTCGCGCGGCTTGGTGATGTAAAACCACCGCGATTGCCACCCCTTTAGGGACTCCATGAAGGAGCCCTCAGGCCATAGGACGTTGGGCATCTTGCCCACCATGGCGCCTCCGCACTCCGCCTGAGTGCCACGCACCACCTTCGGCTTGACATTGAAAGTCTTGAGCCATAGGCTGAAATTGGGGCGGATGCAGAAGAAAGCCTCGCACACGACGATAAACGCCGAGATATTGAGGACAAAATTCGGGGCCAGATCGTGGAAATCCAGGCCATAGTAGAACATGAGCCCCCGGACAAATGGGTGGAGGGGGAAGCCCAGTCTGCGGAGGAAATGGGGGAGGAACACCACCCTCTCATGGGGCCTAGGGGTGGGGATGAGCTGCCCCTCTTCGGGAAGCCGGTGCGCAATGTTGTTAGACAAGTATCCGGCCTTCCTCAGTCTTTTGATGTGTCCCTCCATGACGGAGGAGACCATCCACTTGCCTCCCGCTCCGGACTTGGCTGGAGAAGGTTGAGGTGGGGTGTGCGGACTTGGGCGCTGGAGCTCGAGTGCGCGGAAATGGGTAGGAAAAGGAGGAAGAAGGCATGGATGAAAAGGTGGAGCCTTATCCCCTTATATGGGCAGACGCGACTATGCGCCCCCACCAGCCTGGTAAAACTCGCTTATCTCCCAAGCGTCGTAGTCAATGGCGCCGTTGGGTTACCCACACCCGTATTGATGAGAATCCCGGAATAAGGGGACACGATCTCTGCTTTAACAAGACGTGCCAAGGAAACCACCTCGCTAAACGCGCTGAGGTGGGATAGTAAAACGATTCGAATAAAAATTTGGCCGTGGTGTGATGTCACGCTATGGAATACGTCAGCAAATTAGATTTGTGTAAATATTATTCTCTCTATGGCAATATGTGGAAACTTATTTTGCAGAGCCGGACACTACCTTTGTGTTCAAAATCTTCTATGAAGTACTTGGAGGAGGAACCCGCCTTGCAATGCCGAAGACAATCTGCACGCCGGACTCGTCATCATTGAAGCCTGGTTCAGGGGCTACTGAGGGAGTCCTGGATTAGGGGGTGTCCGGATGGCCGGACTATACCTTCGACCGGACTCCTGGACTATGAAGATACAAGATTGAAGACTTCGTCCCGTGTCCGGAAGGGACTTTCCTTGGCGTGGAAGGCAAGCTTGGCAATACGGATATGTAGATCTCCTACCATTGTAACCGACTCTATGTAACCCTAGCCCTCTCCGGTGTCTATATAAACTGGAGAGTTTTAGTCCGTAGGACGAACAACAATCATACCATAGGCTAGCTTCTAGGGTTTAGCCTCTCTGATCTTGTGGTAGATCTACTCTTGTACTACCCATATCATCAATATCAATCAAGTAGGACGTTCGGTTTTACCTCCATCAAGAGGGCCCGAACCTGGGTAAAACATCATGTCCCCTGCCTCCTGTTACCATCCGATCTAGACGCACAGTTCGGGACCCCCTCCCCGAGATCCGCCGGTTTTGATACCGACATCGGGCGTCTGAGCGGCACCACATAAAGGGCTTATGTAAGAATAATCACAGTGAATGTCCAGGAGGTAGAACCATCCCAGGGATACTCATTAATTCAAATAATACAAATGGTTAGTCCACGACAATAGTAATCATAATCATCATATGTCACAGATCATAATCAAGGTTCTGGTTTAGTAGTTTTTCCTCCGGAGACCGACACTAAGACCGACACTTGACCGATCCCAGACTGTAGTCCTTAACCATGGACGCGGCTATTCGAATAGATATAATCTCTGCAGAGGGTGTACTCTTTACCCACTAGCAACGGATTCCTTTAGTCCATCGGGACTAATTCTGTCTACGGTCTTTCATTCGAAAACACACCTGACCGCACACACCAGCCTAACTTACTGGTGTCTGGAATCACCCACGACACCCGTCAAGCAAAACTCTAACTGGGGAGGCTACAACCTCGTTTAGCATGGGATCAAACTTATATCGCGCGCTCTGAGGGGTGCCCCCCTCTCGGTCCCAACCGGAAACACCCATGCCCTCGGACCATCTGGCATGCCTACCGGATGCAGCCGGTATCTTCCACCATGGCCTCTCTGTACAGTGTGTGCTAGGACAGGGGTTGACAATTTACTGAATCGTACCTTACCTACAGCAGGGACAAGTGGCAGCACGAAACAAGTATGGGGGTTACTAGAACAAGACTCGATCTACGGCCGACTCAGGAGGTTTAAGTATTCCCTGCATGATTAGCATACCGAATATGTTTCAACCAACGGACAGAATCACCACTCCTCATACCTCATCATGCCCTACCGGAGACAACCGTCTCGATGAGGAACCAGAGATAAGCTCGTGTCTACCCAAGACAGAGACTTTCTCGGCTTCCTTCCGGTAGGCATGAAAGGCATGCGAGGATGACTACTATCGCAAACATATCAAACTCCAATAGCATGAGATCATCAATATGCACTCATGAGTATGATCATATCCTCACATAAAATAACGGATACTCCGTGTCACGGTGGTGTTGTAACCGTATCAAACAACACACAAAATATTATGCCCGGGTTCAGAATGCTTGCCTTCAAGTTGTGGAGAGGCAGGGTGCATTCCAAAACTTTTTTGAAAGTTTTCTTCTCTCTCCATAATCCTATTTTAAGAAAATTTGAGATTAACACATAGTTTTCAAAACAGTACAAAAAGTTGTTTGGAAAATTTTCAAATAAATATGAAAATAAACTAGACCAAATTTGAGGAACAACAGAAAAAGAATCAAGTCATTTGGACTTATATTTAAAAAGTTATAGCCAGTCAAAGTTTAGTCAACATTCTGTTTTTAAATAAAACCAGAAAAAGAAAACATTTCGGGGAGAACACGCTTTCGAGGTAGAGGAGACGTACTTCAGGGGTTTTACGCCTCCACTAAAACACGTTGCGTTGGGGCTGGTCACTGACAATGGGTCCCTTGGGCCCGCTGGTCAAGTTTGGCCAGTCGCCCACGCCTTCTTCCTCCTCTGTCCGCGCGAGGGCGGGGTTCCGGCGATCGCCGTCATCGAACGGCGACTCCTCGAGGGGTTCTGAGGGCGGGGATGGATCCGTCAGTCTGGGGCGGTCCTCCCGGTAGTTGCTAGGTTGGCATGGATGGTGGGAGTCACTGGCGGCGAGCTCCGCGGCGGGGATGGCTTCGGGTGGATTTGGGGGTCGGGGCTATGGTGGTTCCCGATCGCGTTTGAGGGGCTGAGCAGCTTCGCAAGGTCGAGGGAAGTCGTATGGTGGCGCTGGAAGGACTAGGGGGCTCCGGCTATGGCGAATTTAGTCGAGGGACGACGACGGTCGATGTTGCCGGAGGCGAGGAAGATGGTGGTTTCTGAAGAATTTGAGTAGGGGGTGCACTCTACGGCTTGCCTGAGGATGCTTGAGCGAGGTCTGGATCCATTTATAGCCGGGAAAGGTCAGTTCCGCCGCTGCTGGGGATAAAATCACCGGCCGACCACTTCTGTTGCGGCAGGGCGACGTGGCGATGGCCGGAGCAGGGTCGGTGCTAGCGGACGGGATTGGAGATAAGGATGGCCTGCTGACGAGGGCAGCTGGCGAGGAGTTGTGGCTCGGCCGGTGTCGTCCATGGCAGAGGCGCACTATGGACACCGGCGTGCCACCAAGAGGGCCCTGACGGCGGCGTTGTAGGGTGCTAGGGCGGCTTGGAGTGTTCTGGCGAGTGGTCGAGGGCGGGGCGTGGCTCTGCATGCAAGCAAAGTCCAGGGCGCAGGGGTAGCGGACGCGGTGGCTCTATTGCACGCACGCGTGCAAAACGTGTGCTCTGGGCGCGCCCAGAGCATGCATGCAACATGCTCAACAAAACGCCAGGGTGGCCTAGAGTGTTTGAGCGAGGCTGGCAATTAACAGGACTAGGTTAGAGTTTGCAAGGAGATTAATGGACATGGTGGTTAGGTCAGGGGATCAAGTTTATAATGCAAACTAAAAGCCATGCCAAAACTGGCTATGCACACAGGGTGTTTGACAGAATGTCAAGGGCATCTAGGTAACTCTTGGGGTGGCCAAAATCCCCAGATCCTAGTCTCTTTAGATAATGAAGAGGTTGGCAAGGTCATTTGGGCAAAACCAGAAACTTGCTAGTGCAAGTTTTGCAAATCTTCAGTTTTGGACAGAAAGAAAAAGGCATGATTGCATGTACTTAAAATCCTCCAATGGGTCCACTCTCCTGGACTTAAGGGTTTTGTAGGGTGGACTATAAGCAGGAAAAAGAATAATAGCTAAAAGGGCAAGTTAAATTATGTTTGCAGTACAAACCACCAAGCTGGACTAGAATGAAGATGAGGTTGATTTACTCAAATTTTTAAAAGAACACCACTGGGTTTTTTGCATAAAGTTGAATAATATACTACTACTAACATCCCATAATTTTGGTGGAAGCTTTAAATAAATATTTAAATAGGTTGTAGTGCAAAATTGCCAACTGGACCAGATTTGAAAATTTGGTGTAAAGCTCAAAATCTCCAATGCATAGAAGATATTTTTGCATAAAAGTGATTTAAAAATATCACATGACTTCCCCAAATTCTGCTTGGAATATTAAATAAATTTATCAAAGGGTTGTAGTTCAAATGGGACCCTAAAACCATGGGAATCCATTTTTAAAGAAATAAAGATCAGGAAAATAATTATATAATTAATTCCACTGATAAAAGAAATGTTTTCTAGAGAGGCTATACAAGTCCAACAATATATTTGGAAAGTTTTCACTTGGGGTAAAAACTCCATAAAAACAAAGAAAAGAATGGTTTTGAAATCAAAAGAAAATCCAAAAAATGAAAATTTTGTTTTCCTGGCAAAATTTTATTTAATAAAACAAGGTCAAAATTTTGGGGTGTCACATCCGCCGGATCCTCCCCTGTCAACAACGAGATTTCAACTTATGGGAGTTCGACTCGGACCGGCACCAGACTCTAAGCGAGCTCTTCGACACGATGCACAAAGACGTCTGGAGGGTGTTGTTCAAGGGCGCCGAGGTCCCTCCCTCTCTCACCGAGGACCATGGGCTAAGCGCGAAGCGCCCTGCGAATCCGGTAAGTTCTGTACATCTTGTAGGATATTTATTTCCCATGGCTTAACCACGTGCGGGGTCTGAGCTCCCATGCCTTTGACAGGACTGGGTGGAGGCATCAGAGCAGATTGACTGTCCGACCCCTCTGCCCGAAGACACTGCGGACGCTCTCCTGACGGAGATGCTGACTTCGGCTCCTTATAAGGTGCCGGAGAATACCAAGAAGAAGGCCAAGGGAACCCGAAAGAGTTCCCGGCGCCAGGTGGTATCGGACTCATCGTCCGATAACTCCACGACGCACTCCTCCCATGAAGATGAGGAGGAGTGAAAGTGCGTTATATCGACTAGAGGGGGGTGAATAGGCGATTTTTATGAAAGTATTCAAAACATGGAAGTTATGAAGACAAACAGAGTGAACAAGCCTATCACTATGCAGCAGAAGTTAGATTACACAACGCAAGCCATGGTCAAGTATACAATATAGTGAAAGCACAGTGACGAACAGCTTCAGTGTAATGAGGATAAGGTTGGAAGAAGTTATGAAGCCAAACAGATCGTACAGTCAAGTTGTGAAGACAGAAGATAAAGCAAGCATGCAATAGCTTCACAATGTATACTGGTAAGTAAAGGGAGGCGAAGATGAAACCAGTGACATGTTGAAGACAATGATATGTTGGACCAGTTCCAGTTGCTGTGACAACTGTACGTCTGGTTGGAGCGGCTAGGTATTTAAACCAAAGGACACACAGTCCCGGACACCCAGTCCTGAACACGCAGCTCAGGACACCCAGTCCTCACCGTTTTCTCCTTGAGCTAAGGTCACACAGACCCCGCCCAATCACTCTGGTAAGTCTTCAAGGTAGACTCCCAAACCTTCACAGACTTCGTTCACCGGCAATCCACAATTCCTCTTGGATGCTCAGAACGCGACGCCTAACCGTCTGGAGGATGCATAGTCCTCAAGTGTAATAAGTCTTCAGATCACTCAGACAAGAAGACTTAAGTGATGCCCAATTACTCTGGCTCTGGGTGGTTAGGCTTTTCTCCTCACTAAGGATTTTCTCTCAAAGGCTTCGAGGTGGGTTGCTCTCAAACGACAAAAGCCGTGCACTGAAATCTGAGCAGCCAACCGTTTATGGTTGTGGGGGTGGACTATTTATAGCCACTTGGAAACCCGACCTGATTTGTCCGAAATGACCCTGGGTCACTAAGGAACTGACACATGTACTAACGGTCGGATTTCGAACTCTCACGGCAACTTTACTTGGGCTGCAAGTAAAGCTGACTTGTCTGACTCTGGACAAGATTTTCTCTCATTGTCTTCACTCGAAGACATAGGATTTGAATTAGGCATCACTTCAGTCATCCTGACTGGTTCTCTTGGACCCCACTTAACAGTACGGTGGTTCCTATGACACAACATGAATGAAGTAAAACTACGAAGGATCTAAGTCTTCGAGTTCCATAGGCTTCATGGGGAGTCTTCATATGTCATTGTCTTCGACATGAATGTCTTCATGAACCACCATTGTCTTCAATGTCTTCGTACATTTTTAGGGGTCATCTCTGGTAACTAAACCGAATCAATGAGGGACTTCTACCTGTGTTATCCTGCAATTCTCACAAACACATTAGTCCCTCAACTAGGTTTGTCGTCAATACTCCAAAACCAACTAGGGGTGGCACTAGATGCACTTATAAGGAGGGAGATGAAGATGCTCCCCCTCCAGCCGGGGGAGACAAGAAAAGGAAGGCCGCCCCAATCGGGGAGGCTGAAGGGTCCAAGAAAGAAGGACTCTCCTTCCGGACTGCTCCACCACCGCCGCCGAAGGCGAAGACAAGTGGCTGCTCAGGGCCAAGCCCTTGGCGAAGTCGTAAGTATTCGGATACCAGAGTAACTCCTAGCATACCTTTGTGGCACTACTTCTCCTAACGCCGAATATGATTATGCAGACCGCCCCAAGCCCGTATCAACGTGTCCTCATCGGACGGCTCCTTGGATTCGTCGGATATGGATAGCGATCCACTTCCGACCGCCTCCTTCCCTTGCCCTACGGACAATGCCGAGGTATTGTCTCAAGGGGCACCCAGCCGGGGGGAGACAGTCCCGGAGGCGCCTCAAGGCAACCTTCCGGACTCCAGGAGAAAAGGGAGCAAGGCTCCCGGGGGCTCCAAGTTCGGCTCTCAGCCGAACACCGCGCCGGAACCCCCAGTGGTTCTGGACTCGGGCAGGCGGCCCCCTTCCAAAAGGGGTAAGACGCTCGTGTCGGTGACCTCTGTCCATCCAAAGGCACCGGAAAACCTGCTGGGAGCGCTTCGCGGCGCTTCCATCGACGAAGAGCACCGCACTATTATGAGTGCGATGATCAAGAAGGTTCAGTCCGCCAAGAGTGGACTGCGTGAAGCCTGTGCCAGCCTTCTAACAGGCTTTGAGGTAAGTATTTAAAATATAGGAAAAATATTACTGCATAGACAGTAGCCCCTGATGCTCTGTTTGGTGTTCACAAAGAAAAGCCGAATAGAGGATCAAATAATATCTGCAGGAGTCTAATATAAGTATGTCTATATGCGTATGCAGGCTTCGCTGCTGACCTCTGCCGCACTGACTGCGGAGGTCGCCGCACTGAAGCAGGACCTCGAGGGGTCCGAGAAAGAGATCGGCCTTGCTAAGACGCAGCTCGAGGAGAACAAAGGTAAGTAATACCTAGTCTATAGATATATATATATATATATATATAAAAGATGTGATTGCAAAATGACAGGATCATCATGAATTTGCCAGGGGCCACGACCGAAGTGGCGACCCTGAAGCAAGCGCTGTCCGAGGCCGAAAACAAAGCGGCCCAGGAGCGCACCGAGCGGAAAAGGCAAGAGGCACGGGTGGGCGAGGTACAGCAAGAGCTCCAAGCTCTCGTGACGAAGCATGAGGCGTTGGAGCTTGACTCGAAGACGCGAGAGTCTGAGCTTGCCGCGGCCCTTGAGAGTGCAAAGAATGCCAAGGCTGAAGCCCAAAAGGCCCTCCAGGAGATTGAGGTGATGAGGAAGATAGCGGCGGGTAAGGCATTCAATATGCAAAGCAAGCATGTGAAAGTAAATTACTTGTTACTTACCCGAGTCCGGAGCTCTCCAGGAGCATTCGTAGATTTGCCCCGCAGCGTGTCGGATGCCGCAAAGTTTTACCAGGACGAGGAGGGAAGCTCGACGGAGAAGCTGTTCTAGTCTTAGTATATTGGGACCGAACACCCGATGCCTCTGAGCGACCAGAATGAACATATACATATATATATATATATATATAAAGAAGAACAGAAAATGCAATAATAGTCTAGTGCTATGCATTGTTTATTCAAAAAGGTGTGTTAAAGCAGAATGATACAAATAGTGCGATAAGCAAAAAGTAGGACTATTTGACATGTCCCCTCCAAGGGCAAGCTGAGGAATGGTATAAAGCAAGTATTTCACTCGTTATCGTTATCCACCTGGGAGTTCCGTGGTGCGACGTAGATTTCTGCCTCCTTGGTTACTACATCATCTGTTCAGAACTCATGCTGCCGGATAGGGTTTCCAGAGATTAAAGTCCTGAAAGAGAGAAAAATAACAAGGCGGGAAGCCCCTAGTGCGGTTGAGCCGCGTTTTGGGGCGTGCCGCAGTCGTGCCGCCCTCCCCACCTATGCGCATGGTATTTTCAATGCGTAATTATGTATGCATGGCATGGATTTCGCCGTGTGGCTGGGGCTGGGGTGGGGGCCGCATTGCTATGCGAGATCAGAATGTGCCAGGCAGTCTTGCTGCCGATTACTCCGGGCGCGCTTGAAGGTGTCCGGGTCCTTAATTGTCGAACTAGTGGATTGCCTTAAGAGGCCGCTTTGCGCTTCTGCTGCGAGGGCCGCAGTGTGCTCCTCCGTGCGGAGAGAGCGCTATGTGTTTCCATTAACTGTGATGACCCCCCGAGGTCCTGGCATCTTGAGCTTGAGGTATGCATAATGTGGTACCGCATTGAATCTCGCAAATGCGGTTCACCCGAGTAGTGCATGATAGCCACTGCAAAATGGGACTATATCGAAGATTAACTCCTCGCTTCAGAAGTTATCCGGGGATCCGAAGACCACTTCCAGTGTCACTGGGCCTGTGCAATGGGCCTCTACACCTGGTATGATGCCTTTGAAGGTCGTTTTTGTGTGTTTGATCCTTGAGGGGTCTATACCCATTTTGCGCACTATGTCCTGATAAAGCAGGTTCAGGCTGCTACCGCCATCCATAAGGACTCGAGTGAGGTGAAATCCATCAATGATTGGGTCTAGGACCAGTGCGGCGAATCCGCCATGACGGATACTAGTGGGATGGTCCCTGCGATCGAAGGTGATCAGGCAAGAGGACCATGGGTTGAACTTTGGGGCGACTGGCTCCAACGCATATACATCCCTTAGCGCACGCTTCGGCCCCTTCTTGGGGATGTGGGTTGCGTATATCATGTTCACCGTCCGCACTTGTGGGGGGAACCTCTTCTGTCCTCCGATGTTCGACAGCCGGGGCTCCTCCTCATCATCGCTATGCGACCCCTTATCTTTGTTTTCGGCATTTAACTTGTCGGCCTGCTTGAACACCCAACAATCCATGTTGGTGTGGTTGGTTGGCTTGTCGGGGGTGCCATGTATTTCACACGAGCGATCGAGTATACGGTCCAAACTGGATGGGCCGGAGTGCTTCTTTTAAATGGCTTTTTCTGCTAACCGAGTTTAGAGCCTTTGAATCCGGCATTGACTGTCGTATCCTTTGTATTGTCGCTGTTAATGCGGTGCTTGTGTTTGTTGTGACATGACCTGCCATTGCCATCCTTGGTATCCGAAGTACCATGGTTCTTTGATATGTTATTGCTGCAAGCCAGCCATCTGTCTTCTCCCGCACAAAAGCGGGTCATAAGTGTCGTGAGGGCTGCCATAGATTTCGGCTTTTCCTGGCCAAGGTGCCGGGCGAGCCACTCGTCGCGGATGTTATGCTTAAAAGCTGCTAGGGCTTCTACATCCGGACAGTCGATGATTTGAGTTTTCTTTGTTAGGAACCGTGTCCAGAATTGCCTGGACGACTCCTCTGGCTGCAGAATTATGTGGCTCAAATCATCGGCATCTGGCCGTCGCACATAAGTGCCCTGGAAGTTGTCGAGGAATGCGGCTTCCAGATCTTCCCAACAGCCAACGGACTCTGCTGGCAAGCTGTTGAGCCAATGTCAAGCTGGTCCTTTGAGCTTGAGTGGGACGTATTTGATGGTGTGTAGATCATCACCGCGAGCCATGTGGATGTGCAGGAGGAAATCCTCGATCCATACCGCAGGATCTGTTGTTGCCGTCATATGATTCGATATTTACGGGTTTGAAACCCTCTGGAATTTGGTGATCCATTACTTTGTCTGTGAAGCATAGGGGGTGTGCGGCGCCTCTATACTAGAGGGCTATATCGTGACGCAGCTCACATGAGTCTTGCCCGCTGTGTTCGGCCCGACCGGATTTACTTTTACTGTATCCGGCGTGACGGTTATCGTCTCGCATAGTGGCGCGCCCTCGTGATCCGTAGATTGATCTTGCATGTTTTGCTTTGTCCTCCAATATGTCTCACGGGTCTAGCATGTTTCCCCGTGCCTTGTCATTTTTATTTGAGTGGCGTCGGGGTGTGGGCTGAGTTTTTGGCTGAAATGCCTCTCTGTTGCGGCCACGATGTGGCTGGTTAGCCGCATCATATGCTGGAGATGTAGGTTTGAGTGCTTCCTCCTCCAGTCGGGGTAGCAACCTACGCTTTGGGTAACTCTTGGAGGGGCGTTCGAGTTTATATTCCTCGGCCGCAAGGATTCAGTCCATCTGTCAGCTAGCAAATCTTGATTAGCTTGAAGTTGTTGTTGCTTTTTCTTAAGGCTATTTGCCGTTGCTATAAGCCGGCGCTTGAAGAGCTCTTGTTCGACGGGATCCTCAGGCACGACGAATTCGTCATCGTCGAGGCTTGCCTCGTCTTCGGAGGGAGGCATGTAATTATCATCCTCCGCCTCTCCATCTGCCGCTTTCTCGGGAGGGCTGGCTTCTCCATCCTCCTGCCCTAAATCTTGCTGGAGGGGATTGTTGTCATCTTCGGCACTGTCCGGAGTGCTATTATCTCCTGTGCCGGGGTCGCCGCTTTTGCTTTAGCGAGACTTAGAGCGGCGCCGCTGACGCCGGTGCTACCTCTTGAGCTTGTGTTGGATTTCCCCGAAGAGGAAGGGATGATGCAGCAGAGTAGCGTAAGTATTTCCCTCAGTTTTTGAGAACCAAGGTATCAATCCAGTAGGAGGCCACGCTCAAGTCCCTCGTACCTGCACAAAACGATAGCTACTCGCAACCAACGCGATCAGGAGTTGTCAATCCCTTCACGGTCACTTATGAGAGTGAGATCTGATAGATATAATATTTTTGGTATTTTTGGTATAAAGATGCAAAGTAAAAAGTAAAGGCAAAGTAAAAAGTAAAGGCAAAGTAAAAAAGCAAAGCAAGATTAAAGTGATGGAGATTAATATGATGAGCATAGACCCGGGGGCCATAGGTTTAACTAGTGGCTTCTCTCAAGAGCATAAGTATTCTACGATGGGTGAACAAATTACTGTTGAGCAATTGACAGAATTAAGCATAGTTATGAGAATATCTAGGCATGATCATGTATATAGGCATCACGTCCGTGACAAGTAGACCGAAACGATTCTGCATCTACTACTATTACTCCACTCATCGACCGCTATCCAGCATGCATCTAGAGTATTAAGTTAAAACAGAGTAACGCCTTAAGCAAGATGACATGATGTAGAGAGATAAATTCATGCAATATGAAATAAACCCCATCTTGTTATCCTCGATGGCAATGATACAATACGTGCCTTGCTGCCCCTTCTATCACTGGGAAAGGACACCGCAAGATCGAACCCAAAGCTAAGCACTTCTCCCATGGCAAGAACTACCAATCTAGTTGGCCAAACCAAACGGATAATTCGAAGAGACTTGCAAAGATAACCAATCATACATAAAAGAATTCAAAGAAGATTCAAATATTATTCATAGATAGACTTGATCATAAACCCACAATTCATCGGTCTCAACAAACACACTGCAAAAAGAAGATTATATCGAATAGATCTCCACAAGAGAGGGGGAGAACTTTGTATTGAGATCCAAAAAGAGAGAAGAAGCCATCTAGCTACTGACTATGGACCCGAAGGTCTGAGGTAAACTACTCACACTTCATCGGAGAGGCTATGATGATGTAGAAGCCCTCCGTGATGATGGCCCTCTCTGGCGGAGCTTCGGAACAGGCCCCAAGATGGGATCTCGTGGATACAGAAAGTTGCGGCGGTGGAATTAGGTTTTTGGCTCCTTTTCTATTCATTTGGGGGTACGTAGGTATATATAGGAGGAAGGAGTATGTTGGTGGAGCACCGAGGGGCCCACGAGGCAGGGGGCGCGCCCCCCACCCTCATGACCGCCTCTCTAATGCCTTGGCGTAGGGTCCAAGTCTCCTGGATCATGTTCGGTGAGAAAATCACGTTCCTGAAGGTTTCCTTCTGTTTGGACTCCGTTTGATATTCCGTTTCTTCGAAACACTGAAATAGGCAAAAAAACAGCAATTCTAGGCTGGGCCTCCGGTTAATAGGTTAGTCCCAAAAATAATATAAAAGTGGAAAATAAAGCCCAATATAGTCCAAAATAGTAGATAATATAGCATGGAGCAATCAAAAATTATAGGTACGTTGGAGACGTATCAGCCGGCGCTTGGGTTGCTTCTTGGAGGGGTCATCCTCCGCTGTCTCGTCGCCATTGCCTTCTTTGGGTGTGTCCACCATGTATATATCATATGATGAGGTGGCTGTCCAGTGCCCGGTGGGCAGTGGTTCCTCTTCGCCTCCCGCATCGTCGTCCATATCGTCGATGTCTTCGGAGTCGAAGTCGAGCATGTTGGTTAAGTCGTGGACAGTGGCTACTAAGTGGAACGTGGGTGGGCGGCGAATTTCTTCGTCATCCGCATCCCAATCCTGCCGAACATAGTTCGGCCAGGACTCTCCTGACAAGGATAGAGACCTTAATGAGTTCAGTATGTCGCCGAAGGGCGAGTGCTGAAAGATATCCGCGGAGGTAAACTCCATGATCGGCGCCCAATCGGCTTCGATAGGCACGGGCGCAGGCGGTTGGGAGTCCGTGGCTGGGGAGGAATCCGGTAGTTCGGCGTCACGGCTCTCGTGAAGGGTAAGGTCGATACTCGGCTCGATCGCTGATGAAAGTGCGGCCTCCGTGGCAGGGTCTATCCATCCGTCCATGGATGGCGTAGCTGGTTCAGAATTGAGGGTCGGAGCGGTTGCCGGTGCGATCTCCTGAACACTGTCTGATGGTAGAGCTAGATCATACTCATCGTGACCGTGTGGCGCACAAGGCAGGGGTTCGAATCCGTCGAAGATCAAGTCTCTATGGATATCTGCCGTGTAGTTTAAGCTTCCAAACCTGACTTGGTGGCCAGGGGCGTAACTCTCGATCTGCTCCAGATGGCCAAGCGAGTTGGCCCGCAGTGCAAAGCCTCCGAACACAAAGATCTATCCGGGGAGAAAAGTATCACCCTGGACTGCATCGCTATCGATGATCGAAGGAGCCATCAAGCCTAACGGCAACGACACAAAGGAACTCTCAATGAAAGCACCAATGTCGGTGTCAAAACCGGCGGATCTTGGGTAGGGGGTCCCAAACTGTGCGTCTAAGGCGGATGGTAACAAGAGGCAGGGGACACGATGTTTTACCCAGGTTCGGGCCCTCTTGATGGAGGTAAAACCCTACGTCCTGCTTGATTATTCTTGATAATATGAGTAGTACAAGAGTTGACCTACCACGAGACTGGAGAGGCTAAACCCTCAAAGCTAGCCTATGGTATGATTGTATGTTGTCCTACGGACTAAAACCCTCCGGTTTATATAGACACCGAAGGGGGCTAGGGTTACACAAGGTCGGTTACAAAGGAGGAGATATACATATCTGTATTGCCTAGCTTGCCTTCCACGCCAAGTAGAGTCCCATCCGGGCACGGGACGAAGCCTTCAATCTTGTATCTTCATAGTCCAACAGTCCGGCCAAAGGATATAGTCCGGCTGTCCGGAGACCCCCTAATCTAGGACTCCCTCAGCGGGGCAGTCTAGCTTGGTCAGTTTCACGAGAGGCGAGGGCCTTTGTGATTTGATGGCTCATTACTGCTGGAAGGCGGGGCCTTATGATTTGACTGCTCGTATAAATGCGCCGACGACCTGATCGAGGAGGAGCGAAGAACCGTGCGGTATACTCAAGTTTTCCACTAGAGTAGTACTGCGACGGAGGAGCACGAAACACGGCAGCCCAGTGCCATATGGCAATAAAAATGATCTAATTTGCTAGTCATCTCATTGTTAGCATTGTTCTATTCATTCCCTCAAAAAAACATTTTTCTATTCATGCCTCGCAGAGAACGTGACACGTGCGGCGAAACACCCGAAGCAAAAGATGAAACACAGGAGCAAAAGAAGAAGGAAGATTATCACCCCAAATGATCTAATTCGTCGCGGAGTCGTAACTGCTTCTTCATCTCCTCCACGACCTCCATATCCTTGCGCGTCTCCTACGCCATCTTCTTCATTCTGTCCATGACGCGGGATTTCTCAATGCGAGCCTTCATCATTTGTTCCACGGCCGCATTACGTACCTTGACAGCAGTCGGGTGCTCGATGCGGAGCTTCGCCTACTCCTCCTTCTATTCCATGACGAGGGCATGCAGCATCTTCATCGAGGAACTACTATTCTCAAGCAGCTTCTTCCAGCCGGCGTTCTTCTCCTTCAGCAGGTCAATCTCATGGCAGAGCTTCGCCTTGTACTCCTGAAGTCGCAGGATTTCGCCGATCACCTTCTTCTCCGAGGCAATGCTCTTCTTCAGCAGCATCACTAAGTCGGCGGTTAACTCCCCCTGCGGATTGAGCTCAGCGGGTATGTCGTCGAGGCTCTCCTTCAGCAACTCCATCAAGCCTTGGATGAACTCCTTCTGCTTATTGAGGTGCTTATTGAGCTGACCGGGCATGCCGTCGAGGGATAACGACTCCAGCTCCGCCGGCTCGGCATGTTCGCCTCCGCAGCTAGGGCGCTCCTGGGAGCCATCGCCTGCCCGTGAGAGATCTTTCGAGGTCTCTACATGGCGGCGAGCCCTCTCTTTTTTTCGCAGCCTTGGTTGCCACTCCCTTGTTACGAGTAGTTCTCGACCAGAGCTCTGCTCACCGGCCATGGCAACGACGGACGAAGAAGAAGTACTTATGAGGAGGAAAGGTAGAGTAATTTTTGGTTAGGTAGTTCCCCTTTTTATAACCTAAGTACTAGCACTAGTACTAATACCTGCATAGTGGGAACACGTTCAGGTTTGGTACGTACTAGTAGGTGTGAGTAGGCTTTCAAATGTGATGGGAACAAGGTAAAGATTAATTGATGGTTTTGGTTTCGAGGCCCGAAACGGCTCCCGATGAGTTTAGCGGAACATAAATTTCAAGTACTACACTGCTCAAATGCGTAAATATTATGTTACTGTCAAAAATTGGCACAAAATACGAAGGAGACCAATGGAAGTACTACTAGCAACCCACGATTTAACTACTCGCATGCGCACAGTGGAGTAATAATGTCTTTCTTCCGCCCTCACGTCCACTCAATTTGCATGCGCTGTATTAATTGACCATCAATGAAGTGAACGACTTTACACGCATCAAATTATCACATGGGTGGATCTTGGTACAAAATTGCGTCCGCCCATGTACCCGCGTGTCCATGCGAGGGAATGAGTGCGTGCGTGCACATCTTTGCTTCGTGCATGTACTGCCAGTATGGCTCAGGGAGGACGAGTACATTCTTCTGGAACCAGTAGCACGTCACTGTGATCAATCCACGCAAGGAGGTCGCGACAACGCCTCCACATGTGCCACGTGGCTTCATGAACTGTAAGAGAGACACTGTGTAGCATGCCATTGGTATTCTAATTTACGTGTTTTGCACATACTCGAAGTACTAGTAAGGTACATGTGCATTGCATGGATCAGATTTTGCAACCAAATTACACTATAGCATGTAAGCTCTGAGTCATATATGCCTGATGTAGCCCTTCATTTAATTCTTATAGTTCATCTCATTCAAAATCAATTAGTTTTTATAAAAAAAGCTAAGAACGCGGGAATAGGAAAAACATGGGATTATAGTGGAATGTCGTCTTGAATCCTACAGGGTTGTACGAGTGTTTGATTGTGCATAGAAAAAACACAGAATTGTTTCAAAGAGGTTTGAGTGGATGGGATGTTTCCTATGAAATCTAGTGCAAATGAATCATATGGAAAAATTCCTATGGTTTACAATCCTACGTATCAAACAACCAAGATAGGAAAAATTCCTAATGATTAGAATCCTCCAAAATTCCTTTGAGAATCCTTTGAATCAAAGAAGCCATTAATCTATTTTATGATTCATGGAATTGTGCATTGTAAAGCATAAAGTAAAAACAAATAATGGCAATTCAACTAGAAAAAAAGTTTGGGCAGTTATGATGCGGAAGATTCTAGAACAAAAGAGAACCACTGTTGTTTTGAGGTTTGTGCATTATACTTATGTTCAACCATGGAGTCTGCTACTAGATTGTACATGTGGCAAAATCCGATGGGGGCTAGAAGATGGTGCGAGGGGCCAAGTGGAGGGAGACTATGAAGGAATGCACAAGTGTGAGATCGATATTTAGAGAGAGGGGGGGCGAACACGTGCGCTGTTGCACGCAGTGGCGGAGCCATGAAAAATAAATGAGCTAGGGGGCCAAGCATTGCTAATCATTTACGAGGAGGGTCAATTCATGAACTTAAACCATTTTTAGCAGCAATTGTCTAATGATCACATTCATATTAGCCTCGATATATAGTGATGTTAGGGGGGAGGGGCAGGGCCCTTACTGCCCCCTGTCTTCGCCATTGTGCACGTGTCTGAGAGATGAAGCGGAAGGCATGGATGATAAGAGGGGGACGTTGGATATATGATTAATGTGGGTGTATTAGCTATATATGTTAATCCTATATAGAGAGGTATAGATTGATCGATGTGGACGTGGGAAAGAGGGTGAGACCTCACTGGATATATCAATTGATCGGTTTGTGTGGAAAACTATGAAAGACCTAGCTATATACACACATACATAGAGGAACATCGATCGTTGCGCATGCACGTGTGAGAGATAAAGAATGCCCGATATGATGGAGAGGGGGATGTGTGTGGGTTTGTGCCTTCATGGGAGACCAACCTGAAGAAAAAGATTGTATGCGTGCGATGGATAATGTCGACTGGTAGTGTGTGTGCATGCATGCACGAGAGAAAGTTAGTGGTACAATTATAAAGAGAAGACTACTGTGTGGGTGTAAAAGAATAGGTGAGGTCATAATCAATGTAAAGTTGAATTCAAATATTTGAATAAGAGATCCTGATGTTTCAAACCCATGCATGCATGAATATAATAGAGATCTGCGCGGTGTGGTTTGGAAACGAGCATGTTGTAATGTATACACATTGAACAAGGTCAGACTGATTTGAATTTGAGGTACCGATGGCAAACATCATTTGGCCAAGTCGCATCCGTGCATGGACACACTATTCTAATTGTTGGGGAACGTTGCAGAAAACAAAAAATTTCCTACGGTTTCACCAAGATCCATCTATGAGTTCATCTAGCAACGAGTGATTGGATGCATCTACATACCTTTGTAGATCGCGAGCGGAAGCGTTCAAAGAACGGGGATGAGGTAGTCCTACTCGACGTGATCCAAATCACCGGAGATCCTAGCACCGAAAGGACGGCACCTCCGCGTTCAACACACGTACGGTCAGCGTGACGTCTCCTCCTTCTTGATCTAGCAAGGGGGAAGGAGAGGTTGAGGAAGATGGCTCCAGCAGCAGCACGACGGCGTGGTGATGGTGGAGATGCAGTACTCCGACAAGGCTTCGCCGAGCTCTATGGAGGAGGAGGAGGTGTTGGAGGGGAGAGGGAGGTGCCAGGGGCAAGGGTATGAGGCCCTTCCTCCCCTCCCCCCCACTATATATAGGGGGCCTAGGGGGCGCCGGCCCTAGGAGATGCAATCTCCAAGGGGGGCGGCAGCCAAGGGGAGGGGGCTTGCCCCCCAAGCAAAGGGGGCGCCCCTTTAGGGTTTCCCCCACCCTAGGCGCATGGGCCCTAGGGGGAAGTGGCGCCCCAGCCCACTTTGGGCTGGATCCCTTCCTCATACAGCCCATAAGGCCCTCCGGGAGAGGTGGCCCCTCCCGGTGGACCCCCGGAACCCCTCGGTGGCCCCGGTACAATACCGATATGCCCCTGAACCTTTTCGGCGACCGTATGATAACTTCCCATATATAAATCTTTACCTCCGGACCATTCCGGAACTCCTCGTGACATCCGGGATCTCATCCGAGACTCCGAACAACATTCGGGTTACTGCATATTCATATCCCTACAACCCTAGCGTCACCGAACCTTAAGTGTGTAGACCCTACGGGTTCGGGAGACATGTAGACATGACCGAGATAGCAATCCGGTCAATAACCAACAGCGGGATCTGGATACCCATGTTGGCTCCCACATGCTCCTCGATGATCTCATCGGATGAACCACGATGTCGAGGATTCAAACAACCCCGTATACAATTCCCTTTGTCAATCGGTACGTTACTTGCCCGAGATTCGATCGTCGGTATCCCAATACCTCGTTCAATCTCGTTACCGGCAAGTCACTTTACTCGTACCGTAATGCATGATCCCGTGACCAGACACTTGGTCGCTTTGAGCTCATTGTGATGATGCATTACCGAGTGGGCCCAGAGATACCTCTCCATCATACGGAGTGACAAATCCCAGTCTTGATCCGTGTCAACCCAACAGACACTTTCGGAGATACCCGTAGTATACCTTTATAGTCACCCAATTACATTGTGACGTTTGGTACACCCAAAGCACTCCTACGGTATCCAGGAGTTACATGATCTCATGGTCTAAGGAAAGGATACTTGACATTGGAAAAAGTCTAGCAAACGAACTATACGATCTTGTGCTATGTTTAGGATTGGGTCTTGTCCATCACATCATTCTCCTAATGATGTGATCCTGTTATCAATGACATCCAATGTCCATAGTTAGGAAACCATGACTATCTGTTGATCAATGAGCTAGTCAACTAGAGGCTTACTAGGGACATGTTGGTGTCTATTTATTCACACATGTATTGCGATTTCCGGATAACACAATTATAGCATGAATAAAGAAAATTATCATGAACAAGGAAATATAATAATAATGCTTTTATTATTGCCTCTAGGGCATATTTCCAATAGTCTCCCACTTGCACTAGAGTCAATAATCTAGTTACATTGTGATGAATCTAACACCCATGGAATTCTGGTGTTGATCATGTTTTGCTCTAGGGAGAGGTTTAGTCAATGGATCTGCTACATTCAGGTCCGTATGTACTTTACAAATATATATGTCTCCATCTTGAACATTTTCATGAATGGAGTTGAACGACACTTGATGTGCCTGGTCTTCTTATGAAACCTGGGCTCCTTGGCAAGTGCAATAGCTCTAGTGTTGTCACCGAAGAGTTTGATTGGCCCCGACGCATTGGGTATGACTCCTAGGTCGGTGATGAACTCCTTCACCCATATTGCTTCATGTGCTGCCTCCGAGGCTGCCATGTACTCCGCTTCACATGTAGATCCCGCCACGACGCTCTGCTTGCAACTGCACCAGCTTACCGCCCCACCATTCAAAATATACATGTATCCGGTTTGTGACTTAGAGTCATCCAGATCTGTGTCAAAGCTAGCATCGACGTAACCCTTTACGACGAGCTCTTCGTCACCTCCATAAACGAGAAACATTTCCTTAGTCCTTTCCAGGTACTTCAGGATATTCTTGACCGTTGTCCAGTGTTCCTTGCCGGGATTACTTTGGTACCTACCTACCAAACTTACGGCAAGGTTTACATCAGGTCTGGTACACAGCATCGCATACATAATAGAACCTATGGCTGAGGCATAGGGGATGACGCTCATCTCTTCTATATCTTCTGCCGTGGTCGGACATTGAGTTGAGCTCAATTTCACACCTTGCAACACAGGCAAGAACCCCTTCTTAGACTGATCCATATTCAACTTCTTCAATATCTTATCAAGGTATGTGCTTTATGAAAGACCTATGAGGCGTCTTGATCTATCTCTATAGACCTGTTTTGTGTCTAATTACCATATATGTGAATTATGCAATGTCATCTTGTTGCAAGACATTATATATGTGAATTATGCAATGTTATCTTGTTGCAAGGCACTATGTATGTGAATTGTGCAATGCCATGTTGTTTAGGCAAGTGTCATATATGTGAATTATATCATGCCGTCCTTTTTTTGTATTTCTCATTGCTTTTGTCGACAGTGTTTGTATATTCAACTGCTCTTCCTGTGCATCAGCCATTTGAATTGGTGATGGAGAAATCTGGAGTGAAAACAAGGTCTTCAGAGCAGACAATGCTACCTGCTGAAGCAGATATCTTGCTGGTTACAGATAGCTCTTCAGAGGAGGATTCAGAGGCAGATGACCAGTCCTATTATCCCCCTGAGTTGTATGCTCAAACTTGGCAGGGTTATATTACTCATATAATACATATGTTGTATTGCAATGCTTAGTTTTTACACCATATACACAATATTGAATGCCATCTCCTTAGTTGACACATCATATATGCGATTGCCCTCTGCTCACTTCCTTAGTATATAAATCATATATTTGAATTATGTCATGCCATGATGTTTACATAGACAGCATGTATCTGAATTATGGCAAGCCAACCCATTTTCTAAAGATATAATATAGTTATATCATCTCATCCTGTTTACATAGTCATCATATTTTAAATTATGTCATTCTATCCGTGGATTATATCATGCCATCATGTTTCCATCGACGACATGTTTGTGATTTATGGCGTACCAACCACTTTAATAGACACATCGTATAGTTATATCATGTCATCCTGTTTAAATAGTCATCATATTTTGAAGTATGTCATTCTATCCTGTTTAGTTAGCCATCATACATGTGAAATTGTGTCATGCTATCCTGTTTAATTAGCCATCATATATGTGAAATTATGTCCTGCTATTCTGTTTGCTTAGACAACATAAATGTGAATTATTCCATGCCCTGTTTTCTTCCCTACTATCCATTGCACCTGTCTATCTTACAATGTTTGTACATTCAATTACTTTTCTTGTTTATCAGCCATTTCAATTGGAGGGAGTGATGGCAGTATCTGTGGGAGTAAAAACACGGTCTTCAGAAAAGATCGTGCTACCTGTCGATGCAGATAGAACCACGGTTGTACTTGCCCAAGAACCAGCCCCACCACACATCACTACTGGAATCAGCTAATTTGCCATCTGCCAGTTCTTTGCCGTCTGCCAGCAGACGACAAAGAAGCTCTTTGCCATCAGCTACCAAAAAGCAGACGACAAAGAACTGGCTGATGGCAAAGACCTTCTTTGCCATCAGCCAGTTCTTTGCCGTCCGCTAGCTGACGGCAAAGATTCTTTGCCGTCGGCTAGCAGACGGCAAAGAGGGAGGGGCCCCACTGACGAGCTGCTTAAAAAAATTAACGGGCCCCACCTCTTTGCCGTCTGCTAGCAGACGGCAAAGATGGATAAAGGCGGACGGCAAAGAGCGGCAGACGGCAAAGGGTTGCGTAACTAACGGCCCCCCACCCCCCGCCCGTTACTCTCTCTACACTCCCTCTTCCCTCCCCGACGCCCACCAGATCCCCACCCACCGCCGCCCCCACCGCCCGGCGCCGCCACCCCCGCCCCGCCGCCCGGCGCCGCCCCCGCACCCGCCCCGCCCCGACCCCCCCGCCCGGCGCCGCCCCGTCGCCCGCACCACCCTGCTCCCCCTCCGCCCACCGCCCCCACCGCCTGGCGCCGCCCCCGTCCCCGCCGCCACCCCCGCCCCGCCGCCCGGCGCCGCCCCCGCACCACAGCCCCCGCACCCGGCGCCGCCACCGCACCCGCCCCGCCCCGCCCCCGAGCCCCCCGCCCGACGCCACCCCCGTCGCCCGCACCACCCTGCTCCCCCTCCGCCCACCGCCCGCACCGCCGCCGCCGAGCCTCGCTGCCGTCGAGCACCGCCCCACCCCGCCGCCCCACCCTGCCACCGCACCTCGCCGCACCTCCCTGCCCCGAAGGTGAGAGCCCCTCTTCTCCTTTTTTTTGTTTTTTCTATTTTTTTAGTTTAGATTACTTTTAGTTTTGTTTTAGATTTAGTTTAGTTTTATATTTAGTTTAGTTTAGATTACTTTTAGTTTTAGGTTTAGTTTAGTTTTAGGTTTACGTTTAGTTGAAAAAAGAAGAAGAAGAAGAAGAAGAAGAAGAAGAAGAAGAAGAAGAAGAAGAAGAAGAAGAAGAAGAAGAAGAAGAAGAAGAAGAAGAAGAAGAAGAAGAAGAAGAAGAAGAAGAAGAAGAAGAGGAAGAAGAAGAAGAAGAAGAAGAAGGAAAAAAGGAAGAAAAGGAAAAAGAGGAAGAAGAAGAAAAGGAAAAAAAAACCCGACCGGACACGGTACCCAGACCCCGACACGACACCCCGACCCCGAGACCCCGACCCCGACACCCCGACTCCGACCCCGACCCCGACCCCGACCACGACACCCCGACCCCGACAACCCGACCCCGACCCCGACACCCCGACCCCGACCCCGACCCGACACGGTACCCAGACCCCGACCCGGCACCCCGACACGAGACCCCGACCCCGAGACCCCGACCCCGACCCCGACACCCTGACCCCGACACCCCGACCCCGACCCCGACCCCGACCCCGACACCCCGGCCCCCCAAGCCTGACCCGACACCCCGACCCCGACCCTGACCCCCCGAGCCTGACCCGACACCCCGACCCCGAGCCTGACCCGACACCCTGACCCCGACACCACACCCCGACCCCGAAACAACACCCCGACACCGACACAGCACTATCCCGACATCGACACGACACCCCGACCCCCCGACCACGAAACAGCACCCCGACCCCGACACGGCACCCCGACACCGACAGGACACCCCGACCACCGACACCTCCCGAAAAAGGTGTTCTTTGGCCTTCCAGAGGCCGACGGGGTCATATATTTGTGAATTATTAGTTAGGTCATATATTTTTCGATTTTGTTATGAAAAACATCATATATAATTGTGTTGATCGTGTAGTTTTAAATGTGCAGTTGTTTCATCGCTGCGAGGTTTGGTGTTCGACGACCTCGCCGTGCGTTTGACGAGCTCTGCCCCTTCGTTCGTGGGTGAGCACAAATGACAAGTCCTCCTCCCCCATTAATTATTTGATCTATTCCGATGAAACTTGATAGCTAGCTATATATGTGTCTTGAATCATCAGTATGCGTAACCAATATGTGTCTCCCGTTCGAAAGCGTCATCGTTATAAATATGCATGCATTTGCATATTTATAACCTTGATTCTTTCGAATTGTCCAAGGCTATCCATGGACAGCCCGAGTATGTGTAGATTGGGTTCGTTTTCCCATATGCTTTGCTCCGGATCCGACGCATATATTTCGTCAGTGCCTCCCCTGTTGTTCTCCGGGTACACATCCTCTCTGTTTATTGCAGAGACGTGTATCAGGAGAACAGCGGGGAGGTGCTGCCGAAATTTTGCGTCGGATCCGGAGCATAGCATGGGAAAATAAACCCAATCTACACATACACGGGTGGGATTAGGACCTATCATTACCTATTAGAGTGTAGGTTGCATGGACGTAATAAAATTGACAAAGTAGATCAACTGATGAATATATACATGGTGAATTACATATATAATTGTTGTGTGTCCAGTAGCTCTGAAAGTCAAGATGAGTGACCGTGCTTGGATGTATACCAGTCACACTGGTCAGAACAAATGGAGCGCTGAATGGTTCACAACAACTAAGGGGTTTCTGCAAGCCGCATTTGCAAATGGCCAAAAGAAAACCTGGTGCCCCTGTTTCCGATGCGGCAATTGGGAAAAGAAGACAGAGGCTGAAATGGGCAAACACCTGCAGAAGAGTGGTTTTACGCCCGATTATACGGTGTGGACATTTCATGGTGAGTCTGCCCAACGTGACCGAGCTGAGGTGGATCGTCGTCGCACCGACGAGCATGGTACCGGGATGGAAAACATGGTGCAAGGCTAGGATGATGCTCGGGATTCGGACGAGGAGATGGAGGAATCTGCAAAGGCCTTCAATGAAATGTTGGAGTCTTCGAAACATCCGCTCCACGAGCACACTGAGCTTTGTCAGTTGGATGCCATCTCACAAGTAATGGCTCTGAAGGCTCAGTTCAACTTGGGCAGAGAATGCTATGACGCAATTATGACAGTATTTGGACGCTTTCTACCCAAAGGCCATGTAATGCCTCCAAACCTGTACCAATCGGACAAAATCCTCCATGCACTGAAGATGCCCTATGAGAAGATACATGCCTGTGAGAAAGGATGTGCCTTATTTAGGCTTGACTATGCGGACTTGAACTATTGTCCCATTTGCAAGTCTTCCAGGTATATTGTGGTAGACAACGGTATGGGTGAGAAGACACAGACCAAAATCCCCGTTAGTGTTCTTCGGTATATGCCAATCGTACCAAGACTTCAACGTCTTTTCATGGTCGAAGAGACGGCCAGACAGATGACATGGCACAAAACAGGCAAAAGAACCGAACTAGATGCAGATGGGAATCTGATGATGGTACACACATCGGATGGTGTTGCGTGGAAAAAGTTAGATGAATTACATGCTGACAAAGCGGCAGATTCGAGGCATCCTCGAGTCGGCATCAGCACGGATGGGTTCAGTGTGTTTGGTATGACGGCAGCCCAATACAGTTGTTGGCCCGTATTTGTCTTTCCACTCAATCTCCCCCCCCCCCCCCCGGACAGATTATGCAAAGAAAGAACATTTTCCTGACGTTGATAATTCCAGGACCCAACTATCCGGGCAAAAATATGAATGTGTACATGCAGCCGCTTAAGGACGAATTGCAAGAAGCCTGGGATAATGGGTTCAAGACATACGAGACCTTTAGCAAACGGAACTTCATAATGCGTGTCTGGTACATGTACTCAACGCATGACTTGCCGGCGTATGCGCTATTCGTTGGCTGGTGTGTGCATGGAAGGTTCCCGTGCCCCACATGCAAGGGAGCTCTTGAGTTTCGTTGGCTTCAGGCCGGTCGCAAGTTTTCTTGCTTCGACATGCATAGACAGTTCCTGGATCCTCGCCATAAGTTCAGGAAAGACAAGAAGAACTTCATCAGGGGTAGAGTTGTCAAAAACTCTGCACCACCTGCATTGACAGGCCAACAGACCCTGGATCAGTTAAACGCTCTCGAGCCAGATCCACAACGTCTAGGGTACTTCAAGGGGTATAATACTAAGCACGCGTGGACTCACAAAACATGCTTATGGGATCTGCCTTACTTCAAAGACCTCCTTTGCCCACACAACATCGACGTGATGCACACTGAGAAGAATATCGCCGAGGCACTTTTTGGTACATTGTTCGGCATAGATGGGAAGTCAAAGGATAATACTAAGGCTAGAGTCAATCTGGAGGCGCTATGTGATAGGCCGTTACAAAACATGAAAGAACCGAAAGGAAAGCAGAACTGGACGAAGCCAAAGGCATGGTTCAATCTTGGAAGGCCAGCTATGAGGGAAATTCTCTTGTGGGTGCAACAGCAGTTGATGTTCCCCGATGGGTATGCATCAAATCTAAAGAGGGGAGCGAATCTTGATAAACTGAAGATATTTGGTCTCAAGAGTCAAGATTGGCACATATGGATTGAGCGGGTAATGCCGGTGATGTTGCGTGGCTTCATCCCTGAGGATGAATGGCTAGTACTGGCAGAATTCGGCTATTTGTTCCGTGTTCTTTGTGCGAAAGAACTATCGCCTGGCGTGCTAGAAGAAATGGAAGAGTTGGCGCCGGAGTTGATCTGCAAGTTAGAGAAGATCTTTCCACCGGGCTTCTTTAATCCAATGCAGCATTTGATTTTGCATCTCCCGACCGAGGCAAGATTGGGGGGGCCCGTGCAAAATTGTTGGTGCTACCCAACTGAGAGGATGCAGAAGACGCTTCGAGAAAAATGTAAAAATAAATGTAGAATTGAAGCATCGATGGCTGAGGCATTCATCAAAGAGGAGGCGGCAAACTTCGTAACAGCGCACTACGAAGCCAAAAATCGTCATTTGCATAATCCGAAGCCTCGGTACAATGCTGATGAGCCTAAAAAGGGTGGATCCAACCTCAGCCTATTCAAAGGGAATCTCGCACCAGCTAGTGTTTCACATCCAGTATCTTTGGATAACGAAAAATGGCGGACCATTTCGTTGTATATCTTCAACAACCTGATAGAAGTGCGGCCGTACATCGAGTAAGTTCTTGGTACATTGTTTCGCAACTTCTATTTCCTTTGAACTACTCTTATTCCTGGATATGTCATACAGTCGATACGTCACCATATTCTCGTATGGAGCGGAGATCCAAAAGGATTCCGTCGAAGAGTATGAGCTTCTCGCAAAGCAAGGAGGTGGCTATCCCGGTTTCATCTCTTGGTTCAAACAAACGGTAATTTCTATTAGACAATTTCATTTCATTCGCTAATTTGTGCATAATGCAACAATCCTTTCATATTAAACTTGTAGGCTAATTCAGAGTCTATGGACGCCGAATTGAGACAAGTCACTAATGGTTTTGACTATAAGGTCCGTTCATTTGACAAGTATGACATCAACGGGTATCGCTTTCATACCTATGGCAAAGAGCTATCTATGGCCGACCAAAAGTCTACAAATTGTTGTGTATCTGCTATCGGCGAAGGAGGTACCGAGTATTATGGGAGAGTTGAAGCAATTTATGAACTTCTGTTCCATGGTGAAAACCCACCGAATGTCGTAGTCTTCAAATGTTATTGGTTTCAGCCGAAGGAGACTAGAAGGACTCATGAACATATAGGGCTAGTTGAAATCAACCAAAGCACTCATTTAGATGTTCCTAATGTCTATATTATGGCTCAACAGGCGACCCAAGTATTCTATCTACCGTGGGCCTGCCAAACTAATCCAAATCTGAAAGGTTGGGATGTCGTTTATGAAGTGCCACCACGTGCTAGACTTTCTCCCCCAAAGGAAGAGGATTATGAACCTCACATTAACCCAGACACATATGAAGGAGAATTCTTCCAAGAGACACGTCTTTCCAAAAAGCGTTTCAAGAACCGCTATACTTCACCCCAAAACATTGAAGTAGACAGCGACAATGAATCCGACATCACCCCAGAGGAGGAACAAGAAGAGCCGAAACAAGAAGAGGTTACTGCTGTGGATGACATGTCAATGCTTGACCAATTACGTCAAGGTGGCCTTGCACATGTTGATGCCAATGAACCCTATGAGCCCGTCATTGATTATAGTGATGATGATGATTATGCATTTATTGATGATACTGATCGAGATTATTAGTAGTGTCAGGTATTACATTTTTTTATGTTGTACTTGATGATGATACACTTAAGTGATACACATATTATTATTCATGTCGGTCTTTCTTTATGTTGTACTAATTTCGTTTACTGTTTGTCATGGCAGGTGTTGAAAGATGGTGGGCGCTGGTCGGGAGCGTGTTCTGAGGTCTTCCATTCCAGACGCACCTCTCCGCCGAGCGTTGCTGGACAGTATGGCCACACCGCCGGGCCCTTCTTCGTCGACCGCGGTGCCCAGCAGGGGACGAGGTAGGAAGAGAGGAGGTGGGGCACGTGGTCGTGGGAGAGGAGGTAGGGTGACTGCTACGGCGCCTTCCTCGCCGCCATCCCCAGCTGTTTCACCCGAGCACGTGACTGCTAGGGTGGACTCGTCCGAGGAGGAGGCTACACGAACTCCGGTCCACGAGCCTCCGGTCCACGGGTCTTGGGCCCACGAGCCTCGGGTCGACTGGCCTTCGGCCCACGAGAGTTCGGCCCACGTGACCCCGGAGGAGCACACGTCCGGATGGGGTACCTGGCCGGATCAGCCCGAGGAGCCGAGTGGCCATGCTGATGATGGTGGGGAGCCGACTGATCTTGAGGAGGAGGGGGGCACCGTCTACCAGCATGGTGCTACACGGCTCCCGTCCGTGCCGGTGACCCGCGAGCAGAGGTGGTTGATTTTCCCTGATGGGGAGAGGTATGTAAGTGCATTTAATATTTTTGTACCTTGTGCATTCACGTTTTATCAAATAACTAATGCGTTGGCCTTGTCATGCTGTAGGGGTTGGGACCACCATCATAGTGTCCGCCGGCCCAACTCCATCCTTGGAGTTCTTTGCCGGCAAAACTTCTCGGGGTTTGTCACGTTGCCTGGTGAGGGTCGGCTTCCAGAGCTTGGATTGAGCTGGGAGCACTACGTGGCTGCCCCGGCCCCGCCGTATGAGATTATCGACGGTGTCGTGTGCGACACGAGGGCAGACATGGTGATCAGAAAGTTCTGGGTAATTTCTTCTTTACACATTTAAAAATCTTCAACTAGCTAGTTATTAATTGTACTAATCAATATTGTCTCATTTGATTGCAGACATTCTACAGGTGTGAGGAGGGATACGAGGAGGACGCGGCACATGTTATCGAGAACGTCTGCAAGCGCCTACTCCAGAACTTATAGCACGAGGCTCGAGTGCAGGCTGTTCGAGACTACTACGCCTTGCGTGGTATCAAGAAGACCAAGCCGGCGTGCCACGATAAGTTCCTGAGTAAGGAGCAGTACATGAAGGTAATTCTTAAGGCCTTTTCTACTTAAGTTCCTTCATTTAGTAATTCTTAGCCGTAGCGCTCAAGTTTCTATTTGCTAACTTAGGCGCCTCCGAGATGGTGTGCGGATCGGATGGATTGTTGGGAGATGTTGGTCGATGAGTGGTGCTCAAAACAATGGCTAGCCCTCCACAACGAGGCCAAGGACAAACGTGCCCAAATGGAAGGTGTGCCACACCATCAAGGCAGCTCCAACTTATATCAGTTCGGGCGCAACTGGGTATGTGGTTTGCTTCATGATTCATGCAATTCATTCATCATGCTAGCTTGAGCCCTTTAATTACTAATTTTCATTGTTTCTCTCTTTCAGGCACGCTACAATAAGGCGGATAAGGTGCCAGAGGTGTACGACCTGTATGCCATGGCCCACACTGCCTCTTTTAAGAAAGTCAAGGCTTTCTCTCAGTCTGACCTCGATGATGCAAACAACTTCACCAACATCTCCTCCCACAACAAGCTCGTGAGATATAGAGATGAGGGGAAGGCGAGGAAAGGGGAGGACTTTAACCCGAGCTAGGGTCCCATTGATCCAGAGTTGTTGATGATATCTGGTGGCGGGAGGTCCCATGGCTCCATAGCCATTGGAGATGGACTTATCCGTTGTCCTAGCACTCTCCTGGAGATCAAGGCGCGCCAGTCGAGCTCCGCTCCTGAGATAAGGCCTCGTGAACGGCCAGTGCAACTCGCCATCAAGGTTAGTGATACGTACTCAGTTATCTTTCTCCATTACATTGTGTGCGCTTCCATCAATGATTACAAATGGTCATGTGAGTGGTGTTGCAGGCTGCTATACAGAGTGAGAGAGATAGAACGGAGAAACTTCTGGCGGAGGTGGCGGAGAGGCAGCGGGAGTTGGAGGAGAGGACAGCAAATGATGGAGGAGGAGAGGGCACGGAATGACATGCAGGCAAGGGCCATGTACGAGCTCCTTGTGGTAAGTTTCTTCTACAGATTAGCCAAAACATTCATGTAGTGTTTGTCTCATTACTAACTAGTATGACTGAGTCGCCAAAACCAAATGTGCAGTCTGTGTGCGAGAAGACAGGTCAGACCGCTCCGCCGATGCCAGTGATTGCTCCTGGGACCACGGCGAGTTTTATTTGAATGGACATTACTTGCTAGTCTTAACATTTGAGTGTCATCATGCTAACAAGACATTGGAAATGATCTTTGGTGCAGCGTAACTCCAGACAAGCATCGCACGATCCTTCTCCAGCTACCGACACGAGCCACCCCGCTCCTACACCTCCTGGATCTTGGTAAGTTTATCTAGTGTTTTGCTTAACACATGCATAAAGACCTAGACTTAGCTTTATTTCCTCCAATGCTTACCATAATGACCTAGACTTAGCTTCTTCTCCTCCAAAATGACTTAATAAGCTTACTGACCTCCAAAACCATCCATTTTACCTAAGTTAGCTCTAAAACGATCTGTACTTAGCTTACTTATGTCAAAAATTGCATAATTAGCTTAGTTAGCTCATAGACGATCCATTTTACCTAAGTTAGCTCTAAAATGACCCATTTTACCTAGGTTAGCTTATAAATGATCTAGTTCATCCAAGTTAGCTCAAAAATGACCCATTTTACCTAGATTAGCTCCTAAATGATCCATTTTACCTATGTTAGCTCTAAAACGACCCATTTCACCTAGGTTAACTCCAAAATGACCCATCTTACCTAGGTTATCTCATAAATGATCCATTTCAACTAATTTAGCTCATAAACGATCCATTTCACCAAGTTAGCTAAAAACGATCCATTTCACCTAAATTAGCTCTTAAATGATCCATTTCACCTAAGTTAGCTCAAAAAGAACCATTTCAACTAAATTAGCTCATAAATGATCCATTTCACCTAAGTTAGCTGAAAAACGATCCATTTCAACTAAGTTAGCTCATAAATGATCCATTTCACCTAAGTTAGCTAAAAACGATCCATTTCACCTTAGTTACCTCAAAAACGATCCATTTGACCTTAGTTAGCTCATAAACGACCCATTTCAACTAAGTTAGCTCATAAATGATCCATTTCACCTTAGCTAGCTCATAAACGACCCATTTCAACTTAGTTAGCTCATATATGATCCATTTCATGTAAGTTAGCTCATAAATGACATACTCTTCTTGTTCTAGTCTTCTTCTTGTTCTACTCTTCTTCTTGTTCTACTCTTCTTGTTCTAACTTTCTTATTTTTCATTTTGCAGATTTCATTCACTTGACGAAAGCATGCATAGATGGAGTGCTCCTTATCCCTTTCTCTGTTTCTTTTGTATCGTTGAACTATGCATGTATCGTTGGATGAAACTATTGTAATATATATGGTTGGATGCCTCTATGTTGAACTTCTTATGTATGATGGAACTATGCATGTAATATATATGGTTGGATGATGAAGTTATGTGTTGGATATCTTATATGTTTGCTCTGTAATGGCCTTTTGAAATATATCTATATATGTCATATATATTTGTGATGAAAATTGTTGGATTTAATAAAAAACAGATAAAAGAGCCAATATGCAGGCTCTTTGCCGTCTGCCACCGACGGCAACGGGCTCTTTGCCGTCTGCCGCGGATGGCAAAGAAGACACGTGGCATCCAGCTGTGCTTCCTAGGAGCCCATTTGGCTAGTTTGCCTACAGTGGCAGACGGCAAAGACTTTGCCATCAGTGGTAGATGGCAAAGAACCTGCCATGTAGTGACGTGTAGATGACATCATACGGCGTACGGCAAAGACACTAGAAATTTTGCCGTCAGCGGCGGACGGCAAAGGCCTGCCGTTAGCCACTTAACGGACTGACAGCGCAATTATTGCCGTCCACTCTCTTTGCCGTCCGCCACGGACGGCAAAGACTTTGCCATCAGTAGCAGACGGCAAAGTAGCTGTTTACCGTAGCCTACTTTGCCGGAGCCTTTTGCCGTCCGCGGCTGACGGCAAAGGCCTTTGCCGTCCGCCGTTCATGCCTTTGCCGTCCGCCGTGGCGGACGGCAAAGTAGCTGATTCCTGTAGTGCATAACCCACACTCATGCAGATTGTACCCCTACCCAGTTGGACAGAGAACCAGCTACACCCCTTCTAACCCCAACCCCAGCAGATAGACACCCAGTTCCCGTTGACACAGCACCGTCTCCACCATAGAGCACCCAAACACGAGCAGTTAGTAAGGCAACTGCAGTGCCCAAATCACGAGGACCACCACTCCGAACCTAAAGTCAATGCTTAAAGCAGAAGAAGAATTGTTCTCAGGTCAGGTTCCGTAGCTATGGTTCATACTGATTTGCTCTTGCATCACTGTATTTACTGATACCAACTAATTTCAAATTTGAAGGATGCAACTGAAACTCCAATGGTGCAACAGGTATGTTTTAAACATGTTTCTTCAATGTGTTTGGTTGTTTGCTGTTGTAACTTGCTCTATGTTGATTTTAGTTTCAATTGAATAATCAGTTATGTTCTCATGCCATGCACATTACAAGTGTTGTTATTGCTCTGTAGTTTCCCACACTTATATTCTATCTATGCTGCTTTGTCTTAAATAGATATGATTCAAATTGTATCTATCTTGATTTGGCAACATAAACTAGAATGATATAGACCATACAGTGACCATACTACATAGATATATGTTTGTTTCATGCTGTTATCCTATCCACCTTACTACTGAACTAGTTTACCAAAATGTGTTTCATATACTACATTATAAACCTGAGATGTGTTTGTTTGTTTCTCTTTTAGAACGGGGATAAAATATTGGAGAAGAGTACCCTGTTATGCAATGGTAAAGGAAGTAATGCAGATAAGGTTCAAGATAGTGAGACATCCCTGTTGGTCTCCAAGAAAGTTGATAAAAACTATATTGAAGACACTGAGACAACCCCAAAGTCCTGTCTTGATGTAGTGTTCGAGTTACTAGCTACCACTGCTGGCACCAACTCTTCAAACTCGTTGCCTGAATCAGTTCGGCTTCTTGAGTCTCAACTTCAAGTTGAAAGACATTGATCAGATGTTATGCGACAGGAAGCCGAAGGACTGAGGAAGTCCCTGTACTTTCTGGTGCAGCAGCAAGCACTGGAGGACTTAAGCGCCAAACAAGAGAAAGTTAATAAGCTTGCTAAGCATCTTGCCAGCATTATGGGTACCCAGGATATTGTTTCTTGAGCTCTTCTGAAGAGGTTTCAGTTCTGTACTTGTTTTGCTGCGGCGTTTATATGTTGTTGTGTTCCCTATATTTGCACTGGTGGCGGACTTTGATGCCCAGTGGATGTAATATGTGTAATAGCCGTGATAGCCTATTGTAAGTTGCTTATTTATTTCCTTGTTGTCTTGTTTATTTGTTTGCTTGTAGTCAGTGCAGTTATTTTTCTGCGGTTTGCTAGTGGCTGCAATAACCTATTTTTTTAAACTAGGCCACAATAACCATGGGCTAATATTTACTGTAGTGACACTGGGCCTCCTACGGGCCGTAGAAATAGTGGGCCTTCTACGGGCCGTATAAACAGTGGGCCTTTTACGGGCCGTAGAAACAGTGGGCCTTCTACGGGCTGTAGAAACAATGGGCCTTCTACGGGTCGTAGAAACAATGGGCCTTCTACGGGATGTATCATCAATGGGCCTTATACGGGCCGTATGATCGATTGGCCAAACATGGGCCAAACAGACCGCATTCTGGCCGTAAATGGGCTAGAGTTGGAATCGTCCATTCATGGGCCGACCATAACAGGCCATCGTTAATAGGCCGTATTTGATACTGTAACCAGGGGCTGAATTTGGCCCACAAGAAGAAAATGACAGTAACGGGCCGTAAGTAAAAGAATGCTGGAAAATAGCCCAAGAATAAATGGGCTCTGAGAAGGCCAAAAGATAACATGGGTTGGAAACGGCCCAACGGAATAACGGGCCATTAATGGGTATAAAGTGATACACTGTTCTTTATGGGCCAGTTTCACCACGGGCCGTTAATGGGTGTAAAGTGATACACTGTTCATTACGGGCCAGTTTCACCACGGGCCGTTAATAGGCCAAGAGTTACATAGGGCCTCATATGGGCCGAAAGACGTCATGGGCCATACATGGGCCAGAAGTGAAAACGAGCTGGAATCATATTGGATGGCCCAGATGACGCTACTGGGCCTAATTCGAATAGGGCGTAACGGGCCTTAGGTTAGCGGGTTGTAAATGGGCTATATGCGAACAGGCCGTTAACAGGCTTTCCATGGGCCAGCCCGCCACCTTTTGACCAAGTCAAACGGGCCGGCCTTTTCACAGGAATGGGCCTCTGTTGGGCCGTGCCACATGTCGACGTATCATAGGCGCCTTCTTTCCAATGAGTGGATGACATCTGTCCCAGCGATGAGCCGACACGTGTTTCCTCCAGCCAATGATGATTTTACACGTGGAAAATCCCCATTGGTCGGTGCTGTTAATGGGTTATCGGATCCAAAACCCGACCCGATAGCTTAACGGTATTCCGTTATGGTGGATGCCACGTGTCGGTCACCCTTGACGAAAGCACTTCTGTGACGCGCGATTTATCATCATGGAAGTGGACACTTCCGTGATGATAATTTTGGTAATGTCATGGAACACTTCTACGACAGCACAGGTATGACTATCTTGATTCTGTCATAAATTTGTCATGGATGTACATGCATGCTAGAAAACGTGACCTACTGTGACAAACACGTATCATCATGGAAGTGTATTTTTTTGTAGTGTATTGTTGAGAGAACTTGCACTAGTGAAAGTATGAACCCTAGGCCTTGTTTCAACGCATTGCAACACCGTTTACGCTCACTTTTATCATTAGTTACCTTGCTGTTTTTATATTTTCAGATTACAAAAACATATATCTACCATCCATACACCACTTGTATCACCATCTCTTCGCCGAACTAGTGCACCTATACAATTTACCATTGTATTGGGTGTGTTGGGGACATAAGAGACTCTTTGTTATTTGGTTGGAGGGTTGCTTGAGAGAGACCATCTTCAACCTACGCCTCCTAGGGATTAATAAACCTTAGGTTATCCACTTGAGGGAAATTTGCTACTGCCCTACAAACCTCTGCACTTGGAGGGCCAACAACGTCTACAAGAAGAAGGTTGTGTAGTAGACATCAAGCTCTTTTCTGGCGCCATTGCCGGGGAGGTTAGGGCTTGAAGGTATATCTTTAGATCTTGCAATCGAGTCTTTTAGTTTCTTGTTTTATCACTAGTTTAGTTTATAAAAGAAAATTACAAAAAATGGAATTAAGTTTGCCTCATACGCTTCATCTTTTTAATATCTTTCATAAGTATGATGGAAAGGAAAATTGTGACAAAGTGTTAGAAGAAGAATGCATTAAAATGTTTGGCACTAAATCTTTGAATGATGAGCATGATTGCAATGTTGTTAGTATGAACTCCTTAAATATCCATAGTACTAATGATGATTGCACTAGTTATGATGAAAATGTCTCCTATAAAGATGTCAATTTTTGTGGAGTGCATTGGGTTTGCAAGTACACACCAAATAGGGAAGATAGATATTGCAAGAGGCATAAGCATTTAGAAACTAAATTGTTGCAAGAAAGGCTAGATGTTTGTGCTGAAAATTTAAATTTTCTTGGCCATACTTGTGAACTTTGCAATGAACGGGGTCATTTAACTATCCGATGCAAATTGTTTCATGGTCTAATTGTGTCCAAAAATTGTGATGACTTGATTTCCCTTGCACATTATAATGAACTTAGTTTCCTTATGGGTTACGAAGAAATGAAACGCATAACTAAGCATCTTCCAGAATTTGCCCGTTATAAACTTCTTGATTTTGATCTAGAAGAAATTTATATGTATTGTGCGGTGAATTGCATTGAAAATCCTTATATTGCCAATTACATAAAGAAAAGAAAACAAATAGGGGATGAAGAGAATACTAATGAAAGGGAAGAGACTTCCCAATATCCTCCTATTATTTCTTATGATGAATCAGGTAACGAGGAGGAGCCTTCTATTCAACCAATCTCATTAATAAGGAGCTCCAAAAAGAGGATCGAACCCACACATGATGTGAAGAAGAAGAAGAAGAAAAGAAAAAGGAAGAGAGGTAAAAATATATCTCCCCCGAATAATGTTGCTCCTATTATTGTTGTGCCTCATGAAAATGAATCAAAAATAATTGTGGAAGATGATGCACTTGATGATGATCTCGTTATGCCCATTGCTTGTTGTGATGATTATGATTGGGGAGATAATGATACTTCTTCTGATCTTGTAAATCTTTTTGGCACTCGCTTGGAAGAATATGATAATTGCTATACTATTGGTGCTATCCATACTATTAATGATGAGAGTGATTATGCTTATGATATGAAAAGGACCAAGATTGGGGATGCTATGTTTGATGAAGATGATGTTTTTGAGAATATATTTGCTGCAATTAATGTTTGGCCCAAGCTTGGGGAAGCTACGTTTAATGAAGATGATATTTTTAGTCTCCTAAGTTTTGATATGCAAATTTATAATGATGATAGCATGCCTCCTACTTATGATAATTATTGTGATGATACATATTCTATAAAAAGTAGTGAGGATTATATTTATAAAACTTGTCATGATTATGATTACCCCTTTTATGAACATTACTGTTTTAATGTGGAAACAATTTATAGTATTCGAGTCTCTTATGATACTCCCACTATTCCGATTGAGAAGAATTTTGCTTATGTAGAGAGTATTAAAAATTCTATGCTTGTAGATCATGAAAAGAATGCTTTATGTGATGGTTATATTGTTGAATTAATTCATGATTCTACTGAAATTATTATGAGGGAGGAACTTATGCTTGTAGGAATTGCAATAATATCAAGTTTCCTCTCTATGTGCTTAAAGTTTTGAAGTTATACTTGTTTTACCTTCCTATGCAAGTTGATTCTTGTTCCCACAAGTTGTTTGCTCACAAAATCCCTATGCATAGGAAGTGGGCAAGACTTAAATGTGCTAGTCATATTCTTCATGATGCTCTCTTTATGTTTCAGTTCTTATCCTTTATGTGAGCATCATTGAAATCATCATGCCTAGCTAGGGGCATTAAACGATATCGCTTGTTGGGAGGCAACCCAATTTTATTTTTGTTCCTTGATTTTTGCTCCTATTTAGCAATAAATAATTTATATAGCCTCTGTGATGATTGATTTTTTATGTTTTAATTAGTGTTTTTGCCAAGTAGAACCGTTGGGAAGACTTGGGGAAAGTCTTGTTGATCTTGTTGTAAAAAACAGAAACTTTAGTGCTCACGAGAATTGCTGCATTTTTATTGGAGAGTGATATTTAGTTAATTCTTTTTGAAGATGATTAATAGATAAATTCCTCACGTCCAGAAATTTATTTTAGAATTTTTGGGGTTCCAGAAGTATACGTTTGATGCAGATTACTACAGACTATTCTGTTTTTGACAGATTCTGTTTTCTATGTGTTGTTTACTTATTTTGATGAATCTATGGCTAGTAAAAGAGTTTATAAACCATAGAGAAGTTGGAATACAGTAGGTTTAACACCAATATAAATAAAGAATGAGTTCATTACAGTACTTTGAAGTGGTGATTTATTTTCATATACTAACGGAGCTCACGGGATTTTCTGTTTAAGTTTTGTGTTGTGAAGTTTTCAAGTTTTGGGTAAAGATTTGATGGATTATGGAACAAGGAGTGGCAAAAGCCTAAGCTTGGGGATGCCCCGGAAGGCATCCCCTCTTTCGTCTTCGTTCATCGGTAACTTTACTTGGAGCTATATTTTTATTCGCCACATGATATGTGTTTTGCTTGGAGCGTCATTTTATTTTATTTTGTTTTGCTTGTTGTTTGAATAAAATACCAAGATCTGAAATTATTAAATGTTAGAGAGTCTTCACATAGTTGCATAATTATTCGACTACACATTGATCTTCACTTATATCTTTCGGAGTAGTTTGTCATTTGCTCTAGTACTTCACTTATATCTTTTTAGAGCACGGTGGTGGTTTTATTTTATAGAAATAGATGAACTCTCATGCTTCACTTATATTATTTTGAGAGTCTTTAGAATAGCATGGTAGTTTGCTTTGGTTATGAAACTAGTCCTAATATGATGGGCATCCAAGAGGAATGTAATACAAACTTTCATATAAGTGCATTGAATACTAAGAGAAGTTTGATACTTGATGATTGTTTTGAGATATGGAGATAGTGATATTAAAGTTGTGCTAGTTGACTAGTTGTGAATTTGAGGAATACTTGTGTTGAAGTTTGCAAGTTCCGTAGCATGCATGTATGGTAAACGTTGTGTAACAAATTTGAAACATGAGGTGTTATTTGATTGTCTTCCTTATGAGTGGCGGTCGGGGACGAGCGATGGTCTTTTCCTGCCAATCTATCCCCTTAGGAGCATGCGCGTAATACTTGGTTTTTGATGACTTGTAGATTTTTGCAATAAGTATGTGAGTTCTTTATGACTAATGTTGAGTCCATGGATTATACGCACTCTTACCCTTCCATCATTGCTAGCCTCTTCGGTACCGTGCATTGCCCTTTCTCACATTGATAGTTGGTGCAAACTTCGCCGGTGCATCCAAACCCCGTGATATGATACGCTCTTTCACACATAAACCTCCTTATATCTTCCTCAAAACAGCCACCATACCTACCTATTATGGCATTTCCATAGCCATTCCGAGATATATTGCCATGCAACTTTCCACCATTCCGTTTATCATGACACATTCATCATTGTCATATTGCTTAGCATGATCATGTAGCTGACATAGTATTTGTGGCAAAGCCACCGTTCATAATTCTTTCATACATGTCACTCTTGGTTCATTGCATATCCTAGTACAACGCCGGATGCATTCATATAGAGTCATCTTTTGTTCTAGCATCGAGTTGTAATCATTGAGTTGTAAATAAATAGAAGTGTGATGATCATCATTTTCTAGAGCATTGTCCCAAGTGAGGAATTAAATTAAAAAAATAGGAGAAGGCCCAAAAAATATGAGAGAAAAAGAGAGAAGGGACAATGTTACTATCCTTTTACCACACTTGTGCTTCAAAGTAGCACCAAGATCTTCATGATAGAGAGTCTCTTATGTTGTCACTTCCATATACTCGTGGGAAATTTTCATTATAGAACTTGGCTTGTATATTCCAGCAATGGACCTCCTCAAGTGCCCTAGGTCTTCGTGAGCAAGCAAGTTGGATGCACACCCACTTAGTTCTTTTGTTGAGCTTTCATACATTTATAGCTCTAGTGCATCTGTTGCATGGCAATCCCTACTCCTTGCATTGACATAAATTGATGGGCATCTCCCTAGCCCATTGATTAGCCGTGTCGATGTGAGACTTTCTCCTTTTTGTCTTCTCCACAGAACCCACATCATCATATTCTATTCCACCCATAGTGCTATATCCATGGCTCACGCTCATGTATTGCGTGAAAGTTCAAAAAAGTTTGAGATTACTAAAGTATGAAACAATTGCTTGGCTTGTCATCGAGGTTGTGCATGATGAGAGCATTCTTGTGTGACGAAAATGGAGCATGACCAAACTATATGATTTTGTAGGGATGAACTTTCTTTGGCCATGTTATTTTGAGAAGACATGATTGCTTAGTTAGTATGCTTGAAGTATTATTATTTTTATGTCAATATTAAACTTTTGTCTTGAATCTTATGGATCTGAACATTAATGCCAAAATGAAGAGAATTACTTAGAGAAATATGTTAGGTAGCATTCCACATCAAAAATTCTGTTTTTATCATTTACCTACTCGAGGACGAGCTGGAATTAAGCTTGGGGATGCTGATACGTCTCCAACGTATCTATAATTTTTGATTGTTCCATGCTTTTATATTATATGTTTTGGATGTTTATGGGCTTTATTAGACACTTTTATATTATTTTTGGGACTAACCTATTAACCCAGAGCCCATTGCCAGTTTCTATTTTTTCCTTGTTTTAGAGTATCGTAGAAAAGGAAAATCAAACGGAGTCCAAACGGAATGAAACCTTCGGAAAAGTTATTTTTGGAATGAAAGCAATACAGGAGGCTTGGAGTGCACATGAGGGGATCAATGAGGAAGCCACGAGGCAGGGGGCGCGCCCACCCCCTGGGTGCGCCCTCCACCCTCGTGGGCCCCTCGTGGCTCCCCTGATGTATTTCTTCCGCCTATATATATCCACATACCCTAAAACCATCGGGGAGCACAATAGATTGGGAGTTCCACCGCCAGAAGCCTCCGTAGCCACCAAAAACCAATCTACACCCGTTCTGGCACCCTGTCAGAGGGGGAATCCCTCTCTAGTGGCCATCTTCATCATCTCGATGCTCTCCATGACGAGGAGGGAGTAGTTCTCCCTCGGGGCTGAGGGTATGTACCAGTAGCTATGTGTTTGATCTCTCTCTCTCTCTCTCTCTCTCTCTCTCTCTCGTGTTCTTGATTTGGCATGATCTTGATGTATCGTGAGCTTTGCTATTATAGTTGGATCTTATGTTTCTCCTCTCCCTCTACTATCTTCTAATGAATTGAGTTTTCCCTTTGAAGTTATCTTATCGGATTGAGTCTTTAAAGATTTGAGAACACTTGATGTATGTCTTGTCATGCGTATCTGTGGTGACAATGGGATATCACGTGATTCACTTGATGTATGTTTTGGTGATCAACTTGCGGGTTCCGCCCATGAACCTATGCATAGGGGTTGGCACACGTTTTCTTCGTGATTCTCCGGTAGAAACTTTGGGGCACTCTTTGAGGTTCTATGTGTTGGTTGAAAAGGTGAATATGAGATTGTGTGATGCATATCGTATAAGCATACCCACGGATACTTGAGGTGACATTGGAGTATCTAGGTGACATTAGGGTTTTGGTTGATTTGTGTCTTAAGGTGTTATTCTAGTACGAACTCTAGGGCTGTTTGTGACACTTATAGGAATAGCCCAACGGATTGATTGGAAAGAATAACTTTGAGGTGGTTTCATACCCTACCATAATCTCTTCGTTTGTTCTCTGCTATTCGTGACTTTGGAGTGACTCTTTGTTGGATGTTGAGGGATAGTTATGTGATCCAATTATGTTATTATTGTTGAGAGAACTTGCACTAGTGAAAGTATGAACCCTAGGCCTTGTTTCAACGCATTGCAACACCATTTACGCTCACTTTTATCATTAGTTACCTTGCTGTTTTTATATTTTCAGATTACAAAAACATATATCTACCATCCATATACCACTTGTATCACCATCTCTTCACCGAACTAGTGCACCTATACAATTTACCATTGTATTGGGTGTGTTGGGGACACAAGAGACTCTTTGTTATTTGGTTGCAGGGTTGCTTGAGAGAGACCATCTTCATCCTACGCCTCCTACGGATTGATAAACCTTAGGTCATCCACTTGAGGGAAATTTGCTACTGTCCTACAAACCTCTGCACTTGGAGGCCCAACAACGTCTACAAGAAGAAGGTTGTGTAGTAGACATCACATGCGGCGTTGTAAGCCGGCGGTACAAATCAATTGAACAGCGTGTTGCGCTCCCCATCTTTGGATTATAACCCTTACTGCACAACTTTGGTAAACCGGCAGTATGAGCAAATATCAAAGGTATGATATTTTGTTATGAGTACATAAGGTTGCAATTAAACCGGCCCTGGTTATGGACAGTTGTAGTTGCCAGTGGTTTTTTATATCAAGTATTATGACCCGCCCTGGGGTAAGCCGCCAGGGTACTTATGATCTATTTGTATGCAGGAAAAAATATGATCTGCATAATTGATGATATCATGAAGCATAAAGTGGCAGATCTTTTGTGGGTGGATCAACAGTGTTTATGCAAAACAAAATGTGCACGATGGCATGACAGATCAAAGTTTAACTAACCTATTACAAGGCATTCGATGGCCCAAAGAGAATAAGTGTTTTTGAGGCGTCAACAATAAAATAATATAAAACAGCTCATGGCTCCTGACGGGTTGAAGCATCCGGATCATCCTGCGCCTCTTCTTCTTCTTCAGCTCCTTGATTATCCATCAACTGGAAGTCAGGCGCCACCTAGTTGATATCGGTCAACGCTCTAAACACAGCTTCATCATTAATAAGGTTGGATGGATCAATGTCAGGAGCGAAGGTGTGCTTACGAATCGGTGGGGTGAGATTCGTCTCTTGATGAACCGACGCCTTCATTTTCTTGTTATCAGCATCATAAGCCGCCTGGTAGGTGGACAGATTGGTTTCTTCGGCTAACTTACTTGCTAATGGGCGCATTGCTCCAGCTATTTCTGCAAAGTCATCAGCACTGAAGGCAGATCCATCCTCTTTGACACTGGGGCAACCATTGGCCAAATCTTCTGGATCCAGGTCTGCTTGCCATGCTTTTGCCCGGCTTAAGGCAGTCAGTACGCCGGCTCTGGCAGAGGCTCGCTTTAATTCATCAATCCTTTGGGGTAGCACTGATAGCCTCTCCAGTGTATCTTTGATGAGAGTGGGTGTAGATTTCTTATGCATAGCAGCAACAATTGTACATTGGGTGCCAATATATAATTGTTCTACAAAAGTGTAGACAGCTTTAAGCCGGATGCGCATATTTGAGCCCAACTTGGCGCTCCGAGAACCTACACCAGTAAATTTATGATAAGCCGACAGATGATTTATAATATGTTTATTGAGATGCAAGGGGATCATATTTCCTACTTACCAAAGATGGATGATGACATATTATTGGTCTGTTGCTTTAAACCGGACAACTCGTGAGTCACCGGTTTAAGTGCAGCTTCAACATGCTCTGCTCTCTTCGATAGAGCTGCCTTTTCGGTCTCCTAGCCGTCTTTGTCAGTGTTGAAGTTTTGCTTCAACTGCTCAATGTTTTCTAAAGCAGCCTTCAGTTCTGATTTGGCCTTGGATGTCTCAGATTGCTGAGTTTTAATATTGGCCTTCAGATCATTGAGTTGCGAATCCTTCTCATTCAGTTCAGCCTGCGATATAGACAAACATGGAAGATATTATGAGCATGATTATTTTTTTGAAAGTCCCAAGGACAATACAAGTTTTTTCCTTGGCACTTGGGGGCTAATGTCCATTGCTCTTATGAATTTTTTGAAGTCCCAAGCACAATACAAGTATTTTCCTTGGCACTTGGGGGCTAATGCCTATTGCTCTTTTCAAAGACAAATTTATATGATGACCCAGGTATAATGATACGATCCGGTTTACCAAGGTGATATCTTGAAGTGTGGATTTATCGATGTTTATAAGGCTCGGTTTAACTATACTAGTTAAATCGACCCTTGGGGGCTATGGATGCGAAGTTCATTTCTTATACTTAAAGTACTGGCTTAACTTGATGATTTAAGCCAGCCCTTGGGGGCTACTAATGATGATGTTTAGTTCCTTCATAGCAGTTGGAAAGTCTACATCATATTCAATCCTATCATATCCTATAAACTTGGCGGCTGATAGACATATGATTATGAAGAGAATAGTGATTGGATTACCTCAGAGCGTTCCTTCATCAAATTGATTAAGCCGTCTTCAAAATCACGGCTGGTGTATAGACGGTTCAAGTAACCAGAGTGAATGTCTTGGGCACTGAACTGGGCGTAGCTCTCTAAGTCTACCTTCCACTTGCCTTTATCATCAGCAAAAATTTCTTCCTTGGCGCTGTGCTTGGATAAGATAGTGGGGTTAGCCGGTGCTGTGTAACCAAACCCAGTGACGACGACATTGCCAGTCTTCTCTTCAGTAGGCTTAGCTGGGCTTCGCGTCTTAGAAATGGCCGGCTCAACATTCATATGGTCTATGGAAATTTCATGCTCTTCTGGTGGCGGGTCATCAATGGTGGCTTCAGCAATTGGGTTGGAAGATTCGGGTTGTTGTTTTTTCGGCTCAGATGGATTGGAGTCGTCAGGCGACTTGTTCAGTTTCACCTTTTTACTAGGCTTAGCGTGGCCACCGAGAATAAGAAATACACAGATGTCAGCATATCAATAAAGTATGAAGTTTCATGGATTAAATATACCCTTACCCAGGTACACTCTTGAAGGCTGGGATGTGAGCACCTGTTGAGTCGCCGGAGGAGGAAAGAGACGTTGCCTGATAATTTGAATCAGACGGATTAAGAGGTTGACGGAAAAGACCTGCCTTGGGATAATCTAAGTCATGAGTGTTTGAAACCTTCGGTCGACGTTTGCGAGGTGCTGAGGTGTTGGGTAAGCCGGAGGATAACACTCTGCCGCCACTGTTCCGGGTTGTGCGGCGAGCTTCATGTTGCTGCTTCTTCAAAAGAAAATAGGGATCCAAGTGAGCTAAAGGGTGAGAAAATCTTACTTTCCGGCTTGCTTGTCGAGTTTTCTGTGTTGGCAGAGGTTCTGAGCCGGAGGAAAGAATAATTACCTCTGCATCACCTGCATGGTTGGCCTCCGCCTCATCCTGATAATAGTCATTGTCAATAAGATGTACAAAAAACGAGCCAAGGGAATCAAGTCCTACCTCCGACTCGTCATCATCATCTTTGTCATCCAAGTTGAATAATTCGGTAGTGTTGGATTTCTTCTTAGCAGGCCTTTTGGTGGCCTTAGTCTTTGTCTGGGTCTTCTTTGGTTTTTTTGGCAATTTCTTGTCCCAGAAGGATGAGCCGGCCTATAAACATCAAATGAGTATGAGCAAGACAACTAAAAATATGAGTTAAGTATGAGCTGGAGTCAAACTTATAGCTGGCGGCTTATTCAGAATACAGAAAGGACTCAGTCCGAATTGACTGCAATCCTCCAAGCTCTCATTCAATAGAGTCTTGGTCATGTTGTTGATGTCTTCTTCAGTTATCTTGATTTGACAATGGCGCTGAGGATCTGTTAACTCGCCGGTATACTCACACATTAAACCAAGCCGGATGCTTAGAGGTAATATTCTCCAGGCAACCCAACAGCAAACTAGACCGATCCCGGTCAAGCCATTGGCCATCAGAGCCCGGATCTGTGCAAAAGTTGGCACATATTTATTCTGTTCCGATGTGCTGATGCAGTCCGGAAGAGGATGTCTGCTACTGAGCTGGCTGGCGCGGTAACCCGGTAGGGGATTTTCTCCTTCTGGTGAGGTGTCTTGGCAATAAAACCAAGTCTGGTTCCAGTCCTTGGGGTGACTAGGCGGGTTAGCAGCAGGGAAGATGGCCACTTTTTGGTGTTTTATGGATATGCCGCCTAGTTCAAGGCTAGGTCCTGCTACCTCTTGAGCACTGCATTGGTTTTCCCCGAAGAGGAAGGGATGATGCAGCAAAGTAGCGTAAGTATTTCCCTCAGTTTTTGAGATGCAAGGTATCAATCCAGTAGGAGGCTACGCGCAAGTCCCTCGTACCTGCACAAAACAAATAAATCCTCGAAACCAACGTAAATAGGGGTTGCCAATCCCCATAAGGCCACTTACGAGAGTGAGATCTGATAGGTATGATAAGATAATATTTTTGGTATTTTTATGATAAAGATGCAAAGTAAAATAAAGGCAAAGTAAATAGCAAAGGAAAAAACTAAGTAGTAGGAGATCAATATGATAAAGATAGACCCGGGGGCCATAGGTTTCACTAGTGGCTTCTCTCAAGAGCATAAGTATTCTACGGTGGGTGAACAAATTACTGTTGAGCAATTGACGGAATTGAGCATAGTTATGAGAATATCTAGGTATGATCATGTATATAGGCATCACGTCCGAGACAAGTAGACCGACTCCTGCCTGCATCTACTACTATTACTACACTCATGGACCGCTATCCAGCATGCATCTAGAGTATTAAGTTAAAAACAGAGTAACGCCTTAAGCAAGATGACATGATGTAGAGGGATAGACTCATGCAATGTGAAGAAAACCCCATCTTGTTATCCTCGATGGCAACAATACAATATGTGCCTTGCTGCCCTTATTGTCACTGGGAAAGGACACCGCAAGATTGAACCCAAAGCTAAGCACTTCTCCCATTGCAAGAAAGATCAATCTAGTAGGCCAAACCAAACTGATAATTGGAAGAGACTTGCAAAGATAACCAATCATACATAAAAGAATTCAGAGAAGATACAAATATTATTCATAGATAGACATGATCATAAACCCACAATTCATCGGTCTCAACAAACACACCGCAAAAAGAAGATTACATCGAATAGTTCTCCACAAGAGACGGGGAGAACATTGTATTGAGATCCAAAAAGAGAGAAGAAGCCATCTAGCTACTAACTATGGACCCGTAGGTCTGAGGTAAACTACTCACACTTCATCGGAGGGGCTATGGTGTTGATGTAGAAGCCCTCCGTGATTGATGCCCCCTCCGGCGGAGCTCCGGAACAGGCCCCAAGATGGGATCTCGTGGATACAGAAAGTTACGGCGGTGGAATTAGGGGTTTGGCTCCGTATCTGATCGTTTAGGGGTGCGTAGGTATATATAGGACGAAGGAGTACGTCGGTGGAGCAACAGGGGGCCCACGAGGGTGGAGGGCGCGCCTGGTGGGGGTGGGCACGCCCCCTACCTCGTGGCCTCCTCTTTTCTTTCTTGACGTAGGGTCCAGGTCTCTCTGGTCTTGTTCGTTGAGAAAATCACGTTCCCGAAGGTTTCATTCCGTTTGGACTACGTTTGATATTCCTTTTCTTCGAAACCCTAAAACAGAAAAAAAAACCAACAATTCTGGGTTGGGCCTCCGGTTAATAGGTTAGTCCCAAAAATAATATATAAGTGGATAATAAAGCCCAATAATGTCCAAAACAGTAGATAATATAGCATGGAGCAATCAAAAATTATAGATACGTTGGAGACGTATGAAGCATCCCCAAGCTTAATTCCTGCTCGTCCTCGAGTAGGTAAATGATAAAAACAGAATTTTTTATGCGGAGTGCTACTTGGCATGATTTTAATATAATTATTCTTAATTGTGGTATGAATATTCAGATCCGAAAGATTCAAGACAAAAGTTCATATTGACATAAAAATAATAATACTTCAAGCATACTAACAAAGCAAATATGTCTTCTCAAAATAACATGGCTAAAGAAAGTTATCCCTACAAAATCATATAGTCTGGCTATGCTCTATCTTCACCACACAAAATATTTAAATCATGCACAACCCCGATGACAAGCCAAGCAATTGTTTCATACTTTTGACATTCTCAAAACTTTTTCAATCTTCACGCAATACATGAGCGTGAGCCATGAATATAGCACTATAGGTGGAATAGAGTGGTGGTTGTGGAGAAGACAAAAAGGGAGAAGATAGTCTCACATCAACTAGGTGTATCAACGGTCCATGGAGATGCCCATCAATAGATATCAATGTGAGTGAGTAGGGATTGCCATGCAACAGATGCACTAGAGCTATAAGTATATGAAAGCTCAAAAGGAAACTAAGTGGGTTTTCATCCAACTTGCTTGCTCATGAAGACCTAGGGCAATTTGCGGAAGCCCGTCATTGGAATATACAAGCCAAGTTCTATAATGAAAGATTCCCACTAGTATATGAAAGTGATGACATGAGAGACTCTCTACTATGAAGATCATGGTGCTACTTTGAAGCACAGGTGTGGTAAAAGGATAGTAACATTGTCCCTTCTCTCTTTTTCTCTCATTTTTTTATTTGGGCCTTTTCTCTTTTTTATGGCCTCTTTTCTTTATTTATTTGGGATTCTTTGGCCTCTTTTATTTTTCGTATGGAGTCTCATCCCGACTTGTGGGGGAATCATAGTCTCCATCATCCTTTCCTCACTGGGACAATGCTCTAATAATGATTATCAACACACTTTTATTTTTCTTACAACTCAACAATTACAACTCGATACTTAGAACAAAATATGACTCTATGTGAATGCCTCCGGTGGTGTACCGGGATATGCAATGATGCATGAGTGACATGTATGAAAGAATTATGAATGGTGGCTTTGCTACAAATATGATGTCAACTACATGATCATGCTAAGCAATATGACAATGATGGAGTGTGTCATAATGAACGGAACGGTGGAAAGTTGCATGGCAATATATCTCGGAATGGCTATGGAAATGCCACAATAGGTAGGTATGGTGGCTGTTTTGAGGAAGGTATATGGTGGTTGTATGATACCGGCGAAAGGTGCGCGGTATTAGAGAGGCTAGCAAAGGTGGAAGGGTGAGAGTGCGTATAATCCATGGAGTCAACATTAGTCATAAAGAACTCATATACTTATTGCAAAAATCTACAAGTTATCAAAGCAAAGTATTACGCGCATGCTCCTAGGGGGATAGATTGGTAGGAAAAGACCATCGCTCGTCCCCGACCGCCACTCATAAGGAAGATAATCAAAAAATAAATCATGCTCCGACTTCATCACATAACGGTTCACCATACGTGCATGCTACGGGAGTCACAAGCTTAAACACAAGTATTTCTAAAATTCACAACTACTCAACTAGCATGACTTTAATATCACCATCTTCATATCTCAAAACAATTATCAATTCTCAAACTTATCATAGTATTCAACACACTCATAAGAAAGTTTTATTATTAATCTTGTATACCAAGCATATTAGGATTTTAAGAGAATTACCATGCTATTTAAGACTCTCAAAAATAATCTAAGTGAAGCATGAGAGATCAATAGTTTCTATAAAACAAATCCACCACCGTGCTCTAAAAGATATAAGTGAAGTACTAGAGCAAAATTATATAACTCAAAAGATATAAGCGAAGCACATAGAGTATTCTAACAAATTCCAAATCATGTATGGCTCTCTCAAAAGGTGTGTACAGAAAGGATTATTGTGGTAAACTAACAAGCAAAGACTCAAATAATACAAGATGCTCCAAGCAAAACAAATATCATGTGGCGAATAAAAATATAGCTCCAAGTAAAGTTACCGATAGAAGTAGACGAAAGAGGGGATGCCTTCCGGGGCATCCCCAAGATTTGGCTTTTAGGTATCCTTAGATTATCTTGGGGGTGCCATGGGCATCCCCAAGCTTAGGCTCTTGCCACTCGTTGTTCCATAATCCATCAAATCTTTGCCCAAAACTTGAAAACTTCACAATACAAAACTTAAAGTAGAAAATCTCGTGAGCTCCGTTAGCGAAAGAAAACAAAAGACCACTTCAAGGTACTGTAATGAACTCATTCTTTATTTATATTGATGTTATACCTACTGTATTCCAACTTCTCTATGGTTTATAAACTATTTTACTAGCCATAGATTCATCAAAATAAGCAAACAACACAAGAAAAACAGAATCTGTCAAAAACAGAACAGTCTGTAGTAATCTGTAGCTAGCGCAAGATCTGGAACCCCAAAAATTCTAAAATAAATTGTTTGACGTGAGTAATTTATGTATTAATCATCTGAAAAAATAATTAACTAAATATCACTTTCCAAATAAAAATTACAGCAGTTCTCGTGAGCGCTAAAGTTTCTGTTTTTTTACAGCAAGTTCAACAAGACTTTCCCAAGTCTTCCCAACGGTTCTACTTGGCACAAACACTAATTAAACACAAAACACGACCAAAACAGAGGCTAGATAAATTATTTATTATTAAACAGGAGCAAAAATCAAGGAATAAAAATAAAATTGGGTTTCCTCCCAACAAGCGCTATCGTTTAACGCCCCTAGCTAGGCATAACAAGCAAGAATAGATCTAGGTATTGCCATCTTTGGTAGGCAATCCATAAATGGCTCTCATAATAGATTCATAAGGTAATTTGATTTTATTTTTAGAAAAGTGTTCCATGCCTTTTCTTAATGGAAATTGGAATCTAATATTTCCTTCCTTCATATCAATAATTGCACCAATCGTTCTAAGGAAAGGTCTACCAAGAATAGCAGGACATGAAGGATTGCAATCTATGTCAAGAACAATAAAATCTACGGGCACATAGTTCCTATTTTAACAATAAGAACATCATTAATTTTCCCATAGGTTTCTTAATAGTGGAATCCGCAAGGTGCAAGTTTAGAGAGCAATCATCAAAATCATGGAAACCTAACAAATCAAACAAAGTCTTTGGAATCGTGGAAACACTAGCACCCAAATCACATAAAGCATAGCATTCATGATCTTTAATTTTAATTTTAATAGTTGGTTCCCACTCATCATAAAGTTTTCTAGGGATAGAAACTTCCAATTCAAGTTTTTCTTCATAAGATTGCATCAAGGCATCAACGATATGTTTAGTAAACGCTTTATTTTGACTATAAGCATGAGGAGGATTTAGCACGGATTGCAACAAGGAAATACAATCAATCAAACATAAATTTTCATAGTTAAATTCCTTGAAATCCATAATAGTGGGTTTAGCAACATCTAGGGTTTTAATTTCTTCAATCCCACTTTTATCAAATTTAGCATCAAGATCAACAAATTCCGAATTCTTGGAATGCCTTCTAGGTAAAGGTGCATCATATTCAGTCCCATCATTATCAAGATTCATATTGCAAAACAAAGATTTAATTGGGGAGACATCAATAATTTTTAGATCTTCATCTTTATTTTCATAGCAACTAGAAGAACACGCTCTTATAAGGGAATCTTTCTTAGCACGCATCCTAGCGGTTCTTTCTTTGCACTCATCAATGGAAATTCTCATGGCTTTGAGAGACTCATTGATACCATGCTTAGGTGGAATAGATCTAAGTTTCAAAGAATCAACATCAAGAGCAATTCTATCAAGGTTCCTAGCCAAATCATCAATCTTAAGCAATTTTTCTTCAATCATAGCATTAAAATTCTTTTGCGAAGTAATAAATTCTTTAATATTAGATTCAAAATTAGAGGGCATCTTATTATAATTTCCATAAGAATTGTTGTAGGAATTACCATAATTATTAGAGGGATTACTAGGATAAGGCCCAGGGTTGAAATTTCCTCTATACTTGTTGTTACCAAAATTGTTCCTACCAACAAAATTCACATCCATAGACTCATTATTATTCTCAATCAAAGTAGACAAGGGCATATCATTAGGATAATAAAAAACACTCTTATTAGCAAATAATTTCATAAGTTCATCCATCTTTCCACTCAAAACATTAATTTCTTCTATCGCATGCACCTTTTTATTAGTAGATCTTTCAGTGTGCCACTGAGAATAATTAACCATAATATTATCTAGGAGTTTAGTAGCTTCTCCTAAAGTGATTTCCATAAAAGTGCCTCTCGCGGCCGAATCTAAAAGATTTCTAGAAGCAAAATTCAATCCGGCATAAAATTTTGAACAATCATCCACAAATTTAAACCATGAGTAGGGCAATTACGTATCATTAGTTTCATTCTCTCCCAAGCTTGTGCAACATGTTCATGATCAAGTTGCTTAAAATTCATAATATCGTTTCTAAGAGAGATGATCTTAGCGGGAGGAAAATACTTAGAGATAAAAGCATCTTTGCACTTGTTCCATGAATCAATACTATTTTTAGGCAAAGATGAAAAGCAAGCTTTAGCACGATCTCTAAGCAAAAAAGGAAAAAACTTCAATTTAACAATATCATTGTTCACATCTTTCTTCTTTTGCATGTCACAGAAATCAACGAAGCTATTTAGATGGGTAGCGGCATCTTCACTAGGAAGGCCGAAAAACGGATCTTTCATGACAAGATTCAGCAAAGCAGTATTAATTTCACAAGATTCAGCATCGGTAAGAGGAGAAATCAGAGTGCTAATAAAATCATTGTTGTTGGTATTGGTGAAGTCACACAATTTAGTATTATCTTGAGCCATCGTGACAAGCAAGCAAGTGGGCAAAAAGAGGCAAATAGAGAAAGAGAGGGAGGATAGAGAGAGAGAGAGGGCGAATAAAACGGCAAGGGTGAAGTGGGGGGAGAGAAAAACGAGAGACAAATGGCAAATAATGTAATGCGGGAGATAAGGGTATGTGATGGGTACTTGGTATGTTGACTTTTGCGTAGACCTCCCCGGCAACGGCGCCAGAAATCCTTCTTGCTACCTCTTGAGCACTGCGTTGGTTTTCCCCGAAGAGGAAGGGATGATGCAGCAAAGTATCGTAAGTATTTCCCTCGGTTTTTTAGAACCAAGGTATCAATCCAGTAGGAGGCTACGCACGAGTCCCTCGTACATGCACAAAACAAATAAATCATCGCAACCAACGCAAATAGGGGTTGTCAATCCCTATAAGGCCACTTACGAGAGTAAGATCTGATAGGTATGATAAGATAATATTTTGGTATTTTTATGATAAAGATGCAAAGTAAAATAAAGGCAAAGTAAATAGCAAAGGAAAAAACTAAGTAGTAGGAGATCAATATGATAAAGATAGACCCAGGGGCCATAGGTTTCACTAGTGGCTTCTCTCCAAAGCATAAGTATTCTATGGTGAGTGAACAAATTACTGTTGAGCAATTGACGGAATTGAGCATATTATGAGAATATCTAGGTATGATCATGTATATAGGCATCACGTCCGAGACAAGTAGACCGACTCCTGCCTGCATCTACTACTATTACTACACTCATCGACCGCTATCCAGCATGCATCTAGAGTATTAAGTTAAGAACAGAGTAATGCCTTAAGCAAGATGACATGATGTAGAGGGATAGACTCATGCAATATGAAGAAAACCCCATCTTGTTATCCTCGATGGCAACAATACAATACGTGCCTTGCTGCCCTTACTGTCACCGGAAAAGGACACCGCAAGATTGAACCCAAAGCTAGGCACTTCTCCCATTGCAAGAAATATCAATCTAGTAGGCCAAACCAAACTGATAATTCGAAGAGACTTGCAAACATAACCAATCACACATAAAAGAATTCATAGAAGATTCAAATATTATTCATAGATAGACTTGATCATAGACCCACAATTCATCGATCTCAACAAACACACCGCAAAAAGAAGATTACATCGAATAGTTCTCCACAAGAGAGGGGGGGAACATTGTATTGAGATCCAAAAAGAGAGAAGAACCCATCTAGCTACTAACTATGGACCCGTAGGTCTGAGGTAAACTACTCACACTTCATCGGAGGGGCTATGGTGTTGACGTAGAAGCCCTCCGTGATCGATGCCCCCTCCGGTGGAGCTCCGGAAGAGGCCCCAAGATGGGATCTTGTGGATACAGAAAGTTACGGAGGTGGAATTAGGGTTTTGGCTCCGTATCTGATCGTTTGGGGGTACGCAGGTATATATAGGAGGAAGGAGTACGTCGGTGGAGCAACAGGGGGCCCACGAGGGTGGAGGGCGTGCCTGGTGGGGGTGGGCGCGCCCCCTACCTCGTGGCCTCCTCTTTTCTTTCTTGACGTAGGGTCCAAGTCTCTCTGGTATTGTTCGTTGAGAAAATCACGTTCCCGAAGGTTTCATTCCGTTTGGACTCCGTTTGATATTCCTTTTCTTCGAAACACTAAAACAGGCAAAAAACAACAATTCTGGGTTGAGCCTCCAGTTAATAGGTTAGTCCCAAAAATAATATATAAGTGGATAATAAAGCCCAATAATGTCCAAAATAGTAGATAATATAGCATGGAGCAATCAAAAATTATAGATATGTTTTGGAGATGTATCAGGTCCATCTGTGAATTCATTCTGCCGGTTTAAATAGTAGAACTCTCTGAATAGTTCTATGGTGGGCTCCTGTTGAAGGTACACCTCATTGAACACTTGGAAATTGCAGATATTTGGAACGCAGTTTGGTCCGATATCTTGTGGATGGAGCTTGAAGAAATGCAGCACGTCACGGAAGAATCTTGAGCCGGGAGGACTAAAGCTCCGGTCCATATGATCCATGAAAACCACCACTTCACCATCTTTTGGCTTAGGGAAAGTTTCATTACCCGGAACCCTCCAGTGGATGTCTTCTTTCTTGGTTAGCACGCCGGTTTGAACATATTCTTTCAAATCTTCCTCGGTGACCCGGGAAACAACCCAGTTGCAGGCGGTGACGGTCTTGACCATCTTTGAAAACAAAGTGCTAAATGAAGGAAACATTACCAGTTTAAGGTCATGCTATTAAACTAGATCATTGATTCAAAGGCAAGGTGCTATGAACAATTGAGAGATTAAGCCGGGCAATGAACATTGAAGTATTGGCGGTTTAAATGGGGACAAATGGTACCAACCAGATTAAGGATTTTGCTGGTAAGGCGGACAGAGTCTAACTGTCAAGATATATGTTGCAGAGTTAAAATTATGTGTAAGCATGGTTAAACTGGAGATATATTGCCGGGTCAGGCAAGTTATAAAGCATATGGTGGCGGTTTAACAAATTTTGGTGTCTTATGATAGATCATGGTTTACAGTATAAGCCACTGTAACAGTTATGGCACTTCAAATTTATCAATTGGTGGTCAAACAGGTTTTCACAAGTTACCACTATAATTTTGGATCTACCGCAGTTTAGAAAAAGCAGTAAAATTCTAGCCTAAGGTGGTGGCAGTGGAAAAGTTTGGATACCCTAATGAGATCTTCTATGGAGAGATGTTGTTCTAATAATGAAAATGGTGTTGGAACTACTTCTGCACAAGATTTATGGCTTATCTAGAATAAGAATAATCAGATTTGATGGGAACAATGCAAGAAATAGCAAGAACACTGACGAACAAGCCTGTACCCTAAAAGCAGATCTAAAGTTGAGGAAGAGAAGCACTTACAGTTGCAGATGGGCTGCGGTGGCTTGCCGGAGTTCTCTGGTCTGATCAGGTTGATGTAACGGCCTGCGGTGATGCGGCGGTCGGAGGTCGCGGCGGCGGAGCTTGAGCGCTGGTGCGGCCGTGCGAAGGAGGAAGATGAAGGAGAAAATGAAAAAGACCCCCTGCCCCTGTTTATAAGGGGTGGCTGCAAGGCATGCGCGGGAATCGAGGGGGCCGAAATCATTATATGGCTATATGGACGCCTTGATTCTCGAGACGTCTATTAAGATAAGGATCAATTAAGATGTTTCGGGCCACGTGTGAAGTTAATGTGAAGTGACATCATGGCGGCTTAAGAGAATTCTGTGCGCTGATGTCATGGCGGTTTATAGCAAGGTTTATCAAATAAAGGTGATGCGAGATTTTGTCAGGTCGGATATTGAAGATTGACATGAACAAGTTCAAATCAACCTGGGGCCTAATGTTGGGGATATGACTATTGGGTATGAACCGCCCAGGATGGGCCGTGCCATACCACTGGCGGTTTACCAATGAAGATGGCGGATCATATGAGCCCATTGACGGTCCAAGGCCCAGAAGAGACTTAAGGCCTGGGAGGATGAACCGCCATGTATGTATGACTTGTGTTGTAAGGCATGTGTAGTTAGTCACCGAGATGGAAACGTTGTGTATAAGCCGGCCGGGACTCTATGAACCGCCGGGCGTCAACCTGTGTATATAAAGGGGCGACCCGGCGGCGGCTTAGGGCAAGAAACAAGAGATCGAGAACTAGGTCAAGTGTATTCGCTCCCTGGTAATCGAAACCCTAGCAATACAATCCCAAACTGGAGTAGGCCCTTACCTTCATCGTAAGGGGCCGAACCAGTATAAACTTTCCGTGTCCTTTGTCCCGTTTAACCCCTTTAAGTTAACCTAGCTGCGATGGCCCTGCGACTAAGTCCTTCTGTTAGAACATCTGTTGTGACAATTCCACGACAAAGATGCTCTTAGGCTTTGTGTGTGCGTAAGCCTGATCTACACCCAGAACATGTGACACTCCACTTTGCACAGGAGAAATGAAGAATTTAGGGCATGCAGATCAATATTTTTTTTCCTGTATAATGCTAGCTCAGTGATAGGGACCCTATCTTGGTTCTAGGCCAGCCAAGTTCGACCACTCGCGGGTGCGAATATCCAACTGTGTTTCTCGCCCTTCATATAAAAATATGCCGTGGGATGCTTGCCCCTCTGGTCTCGTTCTTTTTAGATTGAGTTTGTTGTATATGGTGTTCTTACCTAATCATATGGTTGTAGTTCTAACTAGTTGTATCTATCATGTACTTCGTACGTGGATGTAAATTAAGGAGAGGTCGGTGGTAATCACAACGGGGAACCAATATTTTTAACTTGGTAATCAGAGCATTAAGATTCTGTTATCTCTTCTCTCGTAGCCATGGCTCCAACCTCTCATGCCAACACCAACGCAAACAAGGGCGCCGTTGTTGTTGGTTCTAGTCCCTCTACTCTCATCTCCATTAGTGCCATCGGCAACCTCAACACTATCCGCCTCACGAGCGGCAAATTCCTTCTCTGGAGGACTCAAGCCGTCCCCGCCCTCTGTGCTCAAGGCCTGTTTGGCTATGCCGATGGTTCCATCATAGCGCTGCCACACACCATCACCGAAGGCACCGACGATGTTGCCAGTAGATAGCCAATCCCGACTTCCTTCGGTGGTACCAGCAACATCATCACACTGTCATGATCACACTGCTTGGCTACATGACTGACGAGATCCTCGGCTAGACGACCCTCTTCACTTCCGCCACCGTCCTTTGGTCTACACTCCATGACATGTTCGCCTTCCAAGGGCACACTCGCATCATGCATGTGTGATACCAACTCTCAAACCTGTAGAAAAAGGATCTCTCAGCAAACCCCTCTCGAACGAAAATGCAATCTTGCCCCTCCTCCACCCCATAGCCCACGATATCCACCATTGTATAGTTTCTTGCCTTCACCAAGTGGCACGCCAACATGATGAATCTACCGTTCAAAATGGAATTGCCATCGTATTGATTGTGCATGGAAAGTCCGTGGATACCAATAAGTAGTTGGCAGTGAATGACTTGGGGAAACATAGAAGATGAGGTGCACTGAGTCGTTCGTTAGGAAGTCCAAACCTTTAGATTGACTTTGAATTCGACAATTTTTTTCTGAGAGATTATTGACTCCAAACCTTTAGATCGCCTTGTCGAAAAGAAACCCCTCTAGATTTGCCGCTGCCCAAAATAACACTTTCCATTTCGCTACTTTTTTTGTTAGAAGGAAAAACTCACCAAGCAGGAGGCAATTTTGCCACGGAAGAAAAAAGATCAGCCCATGAGTGCGCTCCGCGAGACATCCGCCCCTGGGTCGCGTCGGCCGCCCCCCACAATTTTCAGTCGGAAACCCGCATCTCGCCGCAGCCGACCACGCATACCTCCAGCTCCAGCTCCCGCCGACGATCGCAGTCGAAACCCTAGCTCCGGGAGCAGAGGATGAGGCCCACAGCGACGGGGCCGGGCGGCGGCGTGGTGAGGCGGAAGGCGGGGGCGGCGGCGGCGGCGGCGGCGGCGAGCCGGGAGTGGCTGGTGGTGCCGGCGTCGGGGCGGGCGCGGGTAGAGGAGGCCGGGAAGCACGCGGTGATGGCGCGGACGGGGCTGCCGGCGCGCGACCTGAGGGTGCTCGACCCGCTGCTGTCCTACCCGTCCACGATCCTCGGCCGCGAGCGCGCCATCGTCGTCAACCTCGAGCGCGTCAAGGCCGTCATCACCGCCGCCGAGGTGCTGCTCCCCAACTCCAAGGACCCGGACTTCGCGCGCTTCGTCCGCGACCTCCAGGCCCGCGTGCTCGCTTACTCCGCGGACCAGGTCTTGCTTGAACCACTACCTTTCTGTCGATTCATCATTTTGCTTGCTTCTAGGCTTGTGATTTAGGCTAGTGAAGTACCATTGCGCGATATCTGAACTGTAGGTGGATATTACAGTTAAGTGGAAACAGTTGTACTTTAAGATTTCGAGTCATATGTAATGCTAATCCTTGTATTACACTGAAAAGTAGAAACATAACATCTGGATTAGGACCTGAATGTTGCCAGTGGTTGTAACTATTGGCAATATATCTTTGGTATGTCGTGTGGGATCAGATGTTTTTCATGGTTTCTCAAAACTGTAATTGGACAGTTGTGCTGGTGCTGCCACTGTTGTTGAGTAGATTTGTTAAATCACCCCACCCATGTCTTCAGACTTGTCTAAACATCATACGGTGCCAAGAATACAAGTTAATTTGTTTGTTGTCATGTTTTGAGAAATTGCCGGTGAACTGAACTGGACATCTGCCAAAAACAGCATCAGACCTTCATACAATTGGCACAATATATGTTCTGCTGCCATGCGAAATTTTGCACTTTAGTGATTGGATGCATGTAAGAACACATGGGTGATCAAATAGTTCTTTTCAAACAGTTTCAAGTGAAAACCTTGAATACCAGCACCAAGCTGTGTAGTCCACATTCCTTCATTCTTTCCAGAGGGAGCTGCTGAGCTAGTTAAAAAAGGAACTATGGTTTACACAGTTTCATCTCAAACCGTTCTTGAATTCTGACTCTGTAGGCTATTCCACTTGAGTCTGCTGCTATGTAGCTATGGCGATACTGTGATAAGTGACTGAGGATATGTGACATTTCTTATTTTAACAGGCTGCAGAGTTTACTGATATGGATGGTGAATCATCTGCAATTGCTTCACCATTTCCTGCTCCTAGTTCATCTAAAGGACATGAACTGGAGATGGCTAAGAGGACTCCTAATGCAGTGGGTGAAATGACTCACAGCAGCAGTGTGCCCACATTGACTGCTATGAAAGATGGAAGCACCAAGGTTTTACCCTTTGAATTCCGTGCGCTTGAAGTGTGTCTCGAGTCAGCTTGTAGATCTCTGGAAGAGGAGGTATGTGTTTCATCTTATTTCTGAAAATTATTCAAGATATTTAATACAATTGGATTAATCTATTTGCCATCTTAGGGTAGTTGTTTCAACAAGCTATGGTTCATATTATATTATGACTTGTTTGATATTGAGCCTTTGTTATTACATATGATGTTGGGCGATTTCTTCACCACTGCTTATTGGATAAACTTGAGGCCTGGTTGGAGCAATTTATAGAAGTTTGATAATCCCGTCTTTCCCAGAAAACCTTGGACAGTCTTGTTTTTATGTAATTTATAGATAGATGGAATCATGCTTAGTGTAGAAGCCGTTCTTAAGCTGGTCTGTCTGGAGTAGTCTTTTGACCGTTCTCTGTTTTATTTTAATATATATTCATTTTAGATAGTCAAGTTTACAAACTACTTTCGATATAGCAGTACACCTCAGTTCTCACAAGTAGGCAGAACATGGTGTACTTGTAGTTGTAGATAGTAACTGAACCTTTTTTTCCCAGACTGTGACTCTGGAGAAAGAGGCATATCCAGCATTGGATGAGCTAACTTCAAAGATCAGTACCCTGAATCTTGAGCGAGTTAGGCAAATTAAGAGCCGGCTGGTGGCAATCTCTGGACGCGTGCAGAAGGTAGGCAATTTAACTTGTTTGAGGATTCAATATAATATCAATGTCCATCTTCTCTTCAATTTCTACTGCCGCTATATCTTAGGTAGGTGTTGTCAAACATAATTTGTTGTTTCATTCTGCTGGCTACTTTTGAATGATCAGTGCTTCTGCGACCTCTATAACTATATGAAAGAACTTTACCAAACCATCCAAACCTTCACCATACAAGTATAAAACACATCCGGCTACCACCTACCTCTATATCTATTATCCCTGCTAATAATTTCCTCGCAAAAGTCTAATCGCTTAAATCTTCTGCACTCCTTTCCCTTCTAGACTCCGCAAAATAATTCCACCTTGATAAAAAAAATACATTCTGATAGGTGAGGGATGAGCTTGAGCATCTATTGGACGATGAAATGGATATGGCTGAAATGTACTTGACAGAAAAACTTGCTCGAGAAGATATCAGTGAGACTTCATCTAGAGTTGAGGTTGATGATCATGATCATGATCATGACCCGTCTCAGTTGGAGGAGGATATGTAAGTCATCAAAGCGAGACATCTCTACTTTCTTCTTATAGATGGATTCTTATCTGCTATTTCCATAGACCATAAAATAGTCCTTCCTAGTCGTATGCATCTTATGCATGCATGGATATGTTAAATGTGTGGAATCATTTCATTTGTGTGTAGGGATGAGGATTATAGAAGCGAGCCAGCTGGAACTGCAAGCAATGGTAGCTTTGTTGGTTATAAGCCCAACATTGAAGAACTGGAGATGCTTTTAGAGGCCTATTTTGTGCAAATTGACGGTACACTAAATAAGCTTTCGCATGTAAGCGTTCTTCTCTCTGTGTTTTTCTCCTTCTCATGTTACTTGCACCATTCCAAATATTGCTGAGATCCTGCCCACTTATTATTGTTAACATGAAGTATTTTCTTAGCAGATAAAAGAACTTCAGATCAGGATTGTAGATTTTATAATGCTATACGTGGTATGTTAAGAACATAAAATGCTGCTACTGTTAGTATAAGAAAACAAAGTTATGGCAAAAGTTATAAAATGCTATGCTTCACTCCCAATAAAAGAAGAAATCATCTTGCCCAGTTTACTGAAATGACCCCTTTGAACAAGCTAATATCAGAATACAGTGTTTTGTTTTTTGGTTGATTCGATTTTACCCTCGATTGATTTTACTGTGGGTTCTCTAGAATGATTTATCTTATGTGCCATTTTCTGTCAGCAATATTCTTTCTAACCTTGAGACATTACCGTAGGGAGTTTTGTATAGTATAATTGTAAATCAAACTCTTAAGCTTATATTTGTTGTATCCTTGCTTGAAGCTGAGGGAGTATGTTGATGACACCGAGGATTACATCAACATAATGTTGGACGACAAGCAGAATCAGCTTCTACAGATGGGGGTCATGCTCTCGACCGCAACGGTTGTCATTACTGCCGGAGTGGCTGTCGTTGGTCTTTTCGGGATGAACATTGGCATCTCTCTTTACAATCCCGTAGGCGAGGAGCAGACGCGAGCAGCACATGTTAAGTTTTGGGAAACCACTTTCGGCACCATTGCTGGGTGCACGATCCTGTATGTAATAGCCATGGGCTGGGGGAAGAGAAGCGGGCTATTGCAATGAGGGCGCACCCAATCCTGTCAACAACTGCTCCCGCGGAAGCCTTGGCTGGACAACCCCTAAAATAGGGCGGCGTGCGCCTGGAATATATTGGTACCTCAAAATGCATACCTGTAACCTATCCCTTGAAAGCCTTAGAAGGGAGGGAAGAAAGTTTTCTTGATGCAAGACAATGGGTAGCTGGAAGGGAAGGAAAATCGTTGCATAAAGTGTTGGCACAATGCTGTCATATATCATACCAACTCAGAGTTTGCTATTGCACCTGCGGGGTGAGCAGTTGCTTAAATCCTCTTGGTGCAAACTGCTCTTGTAAAAGTTTTTCTTGCCATTGTATATGTATAAACCTGCTGCTACAAGTGAGTTAAATCACTGTAGAAATGCTGGTACTGGCCTGTCTTGGCCAGGGGAGAGTTTTTATCATGTGTGATGTTGCTGACAGTGTTGAGTCCATTTTGTTTGTTTGCACTTTGTACTCTGATCGCTGGTTTGGTCATCGTTGTAATCGTTGTAATACTAATCCTATAAACGGCTGTTCTTTTGTTTGAATCGAGAGAGATTTGCGTCACTACTAATAATAACCTAAAGAAAATTTCAGGAAAATTTGTCAAGCCAAAATAGGGAAAGCGAGGGAACTACCAAATTTTGTCAAAAATTATGAAGGCAAATTCTAGTAGGATGACATTTTGCTTTTGGGTAACCAAAAGGCTGCCGCGTTACCAGAATCTCTGAACCCCATTGAATCCCCCTTCCATCCGTGGGCCGTGGCCGCCGTGCCCAAACCGCACTCCGGCGCAGGGAAGGAGATCGCGCGGCGAGGCGCCCATAAAAGCTGCGGCAGAGGGAGCCGCCCCCCTCGGAACGCGCCGGAGAGGATGGGGAGGAGGAAGATGGCGCAGGTCGCCACGTACGTCGCGGTGGCCCTCGCCGCGTTCCTCTTCTGGCAGTCCACGCGCAGCCCCGCCCCCACGCCGCCGCCGCCGACGCCGTCCCCGGGGGCCTCCGTGTTCCCGCGGGCGGAGTCGGCGGTGCTCCCGGACCCGGCCCGCTTCTTCGCCCCGCACCTCCTCGCCGCACCGCTCCCCACCAGCTCCTTCTTCCAGAACTTCGCGCTCAACGACGGGGACCAGCCCGAGTACATCCACCCCTACCTGGTCAAGTCCGCCGCCGGGGGGCTCAAGGTGTGCTACCCCAAGAGCGTCCACTCCCCGTCCTTCCACGCCCAGGCCTTCGTCGCCGACCTCACCCTCTCCTCCCCGTCCGACGCCGCGGCCGGGGTCGGATGGCGCCACCACATCGCCGCCTTCGACGACCTCTCCGTGACCCTCGACTTCTCCCGGTCGCTGCGCGCGTTCCTCGTCCGAGGCAGCCCCTTCGTCACCGTCTCCACCATGTGCGCCCGTTGCCCCGTCGACATCTCCATCGCCTCCGTCCACGCCTTCCTCGAGGCCGCGCCCCGCGACGACTCGCTCACCAGGTGGCGCCTCCGGATGAACAGCGGCCAGACCTTCCTCCTCTACGCCTCCGCGCCGATCCGCCTGTCCATGTCCAGCGTCACGCGGCTCGCGGCGCCCGGCTTCCTTGGCGTCATCCGCGTCGCGTTCCTGCCCGACGCGGCCATGGAGGCCGTGCTCGACCGGTACAGCGGCCGCTACCCGACGGCCGGGGTGGCCGCGCTGGACCGCCCCTTCTCCGTCGACTACGCCTGGTGCACGCAGGGGTCGGGGGACCTGCTCATGCTCGCCCACCCGCTCCACCTCCGGCTGCTCTCCAAGGACAGCCGCGTCCGGATGCTCGACGACTTCAGGTACCGCAGCATCGACGGCGACCTGGTCGGCGTCGTCGGCGACGCCTGGGCTCTGAGGACCGACCCGGTGTTCCCCACCTGGCATTCCACCCGGGGCGTCAGCGAGGACGGGGTGCCCGAGATCGTGGCCGCGCTGCGCAAGGACGTGGACGAGCTCGCCTCCAGCCCCATCACGACCACCTCGTCCTACTTCTACGGCAAGGCGGTCGCCAGGGCCGCGAGGCTGGCGTTGATCGCCGAGGAGGTCGGGTGCCCCGACGTCATCCCGGCGGTGCACCGGTTCCTGAATGCCACCGTCACGCCCTGGCTGGACGGCAGCTTCGAGGGCAATGGCTTCCTGTACGATCCCAAGTGGGGCGGCCTCGTCACTCGGCAGGGGATGACGGACACCGGCGCCGACTTCGGCTTCGGGATCTACAACGACCACCACTACCACCTGGGCTACTTCGTGTACGCCATTGCTGTGCTCGCCAAGATCGACCCGGCCTGGGGGCGCGAGTACATGCCGCAGGCCTGCTCCATGGTCGCCGATTTCATGACGCTGTCGCGAGGAGCCGGCGCGAGCTACCCGAGGCTGAGGACGTTTGATCTCTGGAAGCTGCATTCCTGGGCCGGGGGCCTGACGGAGTTCGGCGACGGGCGCAACCAGGAGAGCACCAGCGAGGCCGTCAACGCCTACTACTCCGCCGCGCTCCTCGGGCTGAGCTACGGGGACAAACACCTCGTCTCCGCCGCAGCCACGCTCACCGCGCTCGAGATGGTGGCGGCGCAGACATGGTGGCACATCCGTGAGGGCGACGCGATCTACGAGGACGACTTCACCAGCAACAACCGCCTCGTCGGCGTCGTGTGGGCCAACAAGAGGGACAGCGGCCTCTGGTTCGCGCCGCCGGAGTGGAAGGAGTGCAGGCTGGGCATCCAGCTCCTGCCGATCGTGCCCATCAGCGAGGCCCTCTTCCCGGACGCCGGCTTCGTCAAGGAGCTGGTGAGCTGGACCGCACCGGCGTTGGCCAGGGACGGCGTCGGCGACGGGTGGAAGGGGTTCGTGTACGCCTTGGAGGGGGTCTATGACAAGGAGTCGGCGCTGGCCAAGACGAGGGCGCTGGCGTCGCACGACGACGGCAACACGCTGACCAACCTGCTGTGGTGGCTCCACAGCCGCGGCTCGCCGGGCGCCGACATTGCTGCTGTTGGTGTCGCCGGTGCGGTCGCCGTTGATGCTGCTGGTGGTACTGCTCATGGAATGCTCTTGGATATGCTCGCGGCGGAAGAATCTCTGGCTTCAGCGTGAGAGTTTTTGGTTTGTTGAGATGATGTTGCGATTCGTTCCGTGGTGCTTTGGACATCACGATCTTGACATTTTGTAGTGCTTTTTGCCTGAGTAGATCGTCAAATACCTGATGCTAGTTTAGTCTGTGTTGCCTCAAGATTGAAGTTGAAATGAACTCTTCGTTAAGGATCAGTAAACTCGTTGCTTTGTAGTACTCCAAGAGGTGCGCTTCGGTACAACACACACATACACACACCCAACGTATAAAGGGTAGGCGGTCATTTCACACGCTATATTAAAATACCCGCCCGTCCGCGCCCACGCCCGCATGCACGCCCGCCCCGCCGCGTACACCCGAGTGATTAAAAAAAAAACCCGATCGGACGAACCCTATCTTCACGTCGCCTCAGTCGCCGCCTCTCTTGCCGCTGCCATCTCCGGCAGTACCTGGCCGACGGAAAATAAACCTACGCGTTGTGCGCTACCGGACGCCGACAACCGCCTAGGTGGGGCAGACGGCGGCGCCGTCGTCAGCTCGGCGTGCTGTTCGCCCTCGCGTTGTGTGTGACTAGACGCCGACAACCGCCGCGGTCGGGCAGACGCCTCTGTCGCCGTCAGCTCGTAGTTGTTCGCCGTCGAGTCTCCGGCGAATCCCAACACTATTCTCATGTTTGACGAAGGCAACGAGGTACGCGAGGTGCTGGCATAGTGATTTAAAAACGGATTTTAATTACAAAGATGTTACGTGATGTTTGAATGGATCTTTGATTATATATGAACGTGTATAGATTGAGGCTGAAATAGGATATGACGGCGATGATGGCGGTAGCGAGGACGGATCATTGTCATTGGATGAAGGCGAACATGACGGCGAAAATTATATGAGTTTGGATGAGTCTTACAGTGGCAATGTAAGTGGTCTCCATGTTGTCAACCATATTAAATACAAGCATCCGTGATGACAATAACATGTTTGACTTTGCACAGATAGGAGGGGATGATGACAATGAGGATATGGATGTAGATGATTCATATGCTGAAAGCGGAAGCCATGTAGGTTTAGATTTATGTATTGTAGGTTATTTTAAAGTGACATGAAAAACGCATCAAATCTTACATATCATATTTACAATTTGCGCAGATGGAAGTGGAAGGGTACTATGAGTGGAATTATTTTGATGATGCCAATGACAAAAACAATATCGATGCATCTTATAATGACAGCTCGAGCAAAGTAAGTAGTGGAAAGTGAATACATATGATAGTCCTTATACAACTACTTACTGACATATAAGGTTGTTTGTGTTTTTTTCCAGGGAGAGGTTGGTGGCACGTGCGAAAACGATGATGATGCCGATGGTGATGAGTGCAATTTTGACACTGGGTACGATGAATACCAGCAAGAATCATTGGACAGGCATTGGATGGTGATGTTCACGACGTCCAGGACAGACGAGGAGGCATATGATTTCTATAACGATTATGCGAAAAAGCGTGGATTCAGCATTAGGAAGGACAACTTGAAATATGCAAAGGGCATCGATGCACGTAGCCGCTTGAGGAGGTTTCTGTGTTCAAGGGCTGGGAAACGACAAGCCAAGTTTTGTACCATGGAAGGGAAGAAGCGCAGGCTGAGAGCGGAGACTCGGTGCTATTGCGAGGCCCATCTAACTGTGAAGCTTGACAGAGAGTGCTCCATTTGGTATGTCAGCAGTTTCAGCGATGATCATAGTCACACTCTTGTTGGACCGGATTAAGTTATATATCTTCGATCTCATAATCAGACAAAGGAATACCAGAAGCTCGAGATCTTAGCAATGGCAGGTGCTGGGCTCAAAAGAATTGGATTTATGACAACTTCGTTAGTAGGTATGGATCATATGCACGGGCTGGTTTCGGGAGGAGGAAGCTTTATAACATGTGTTATAGGGAGAAAATGAAGTTGCTAGCAAAGGGTGATGCGGACACTGCGATTGGTATCATGATGACGAGAAAGGCACGAGATCCAGACTTTTTCTTTGAGCACACTGTTGACGCAGAAGGCAAGCTGAAGAACATGTTCAGGTGTAATTCTCAGTCACGTCGGGATTACCTTGACTCAGTGGCGGATCTAGAATTTTGAAGCAAGGTGGTCCACCATAAAAAAATTGACCACTAATTTGACACACCAGCGAAGATCCATGATCCAAACTTGCGTCTTTAAAATAAAGAGAAAAATTGTCCAATGTAATATCTAGCAGTATTATGTAACAAGAACAATGTTTTTCAAAAGAAGGCATGGCACTGTTATCCTTTCCTTGTAGAAATATTCTTGTGCAAACAATGAAAAGTAAACTGCTTTCAAATAACAATGGTAATATGGCATCAATGTGACAAAGAGATTTAGCAAAACCAGCGGTTGTAATTGGGCTTGAGAGTCCACGAGAGGGTAGCAAAAGCTGTAGGTACTTTGTCTAAAAAAAGTTGTAGGTACTCACTCTAGTAAAAGTTGTAGTCGCCCCTTTGGTAAGAAAAGTCACGAGGAATCAGCGGACGAGTAGAGTGTCTTTCTGGTCGGAAAATAGGCGGACATAGTGCATGTTGAACGTCCTGGTTAATAGACAGTATTGGGCTTTTATTTTATTCATAGTTTTACCTCCTGTGGTATGGGTTGATCCAAAATCCCAGGGTGGGCCATGGCCCACCCTGTCCACCCTCTAGATCCGCCCCTGCCTTGACTTTGGTAATGTAATCGTCTTCGACAGCACTTACAAGATGAATAGGTACGGAATGACATTCATACCTTTTGTTGGTCTAAACAATCATCGTTGCAACACTGTGTTCGGTTGTGCTGTTGTGTCAGATGAGACGGAGGATACATATGTTTGGGTGTTGCAGACCTTCTTGAGAGCTCATTGTCAGAAGAAACCGAGGTCTGTAATTACAGACGGAGACGCAGCCATGATAATGGCTGTCAAGAAGGTCCTTACTGACGTGTGGCATCGACTTAATTTGTTCGTGGCATATAGAGAAAAACATGTAGAAACACCTCCACCACAAGTCCCTTAAGGAGTTCAGGTCTCTTATTTACTATGCTACTACACATGATGAGTTTGAGGCGAGATGGGCAGCTTTTAGAGCTAAATGGGAGTCGGAGAAAACTGAAACATGGTTGCGTAGGATGTACAGGAAGAAAAGGCTTTGGGCTGTGTCATATCTCACCGGTGGGTTCTTCCATGGTATGCGGAGTAACCAGAGGAGCGAGAGTCTGAACTCTTGCCTTCATATGCATTTTGACTCTGGCATGACAATTGTTGATATGGTTGTGCATTATGAGAACTGCATTGTTCGGCTCCGTGAGAACGAGTCACACGACGACTGCATGTCCACACAGACACTCCATGTACTAGTACTCGACGAGTTCAAATGCATTGAAAAAGCCGCCGCCCCATGACTTCACTGCAGTGAACTTTTACCTCTTGCAGAAAGAAACGAAGAAGGCAGCGGATCTTGAGATCATAGATATACTCAGTGGATCCGTCAGTAGGAGATTCATAGTGGCATGGAAAAATAGCAGGCAACTGAGATTCAAAGTGAACTATACACCTACTAATTCAGAAGAAACAGTGAAGTGTAGGTGTGATAGTATGAAACGTAAAGGTCTTCCATGCAAGCATGTTATTTATGTTTTAGCCAGGTTGAACGTGAAGGACTTACCCAAGTGCTTAGTGCTGCAAAGATTCACCAAAAATGCTAGAGGTGGACTGCCCGTGAAACGCACTAGCGATCTCTTCGCATGGGGATGGGCAGGTACCAAGGAGAGAACTAAGTACAGTGAGTTGACTATTTTGTCTGCGGAAGCAAATCATGCGACATGTCATAGACCATTCCTATTTGATAAACTAAAGGCTGCTCTGGAGGATGTGATAGCAAACAAGGACGTTGAGGAGAAAGATTATGTGAGGCAGCATAGGGTTGCACATGACGATGCTTTTGTGCCGGATCTAGATCATGTTTTTGTTGGTGATCCAGAGAAAATCAATACGAAAGAAGCACCGAAAGGGCAGAATAACAAAGGCCGTGGTAAGAAACCTGGCGTGACTACAAACGGTAGACCTAAAGGTTTTGATGAGAAACCTCATGTACGCCTATGCGGTTTATGCAGAATAAAAGGTCATTTCAAAAACAATTCTCCTCAGAATTATAAGTATGTGCACACCTTTTTATTAACGTTCTTTTCTTATTTAGTTTATTCTTTATAAAATTTTGACGTATATTATGATCTTTCTATGCAGGAACATGGCATGATGATCATAGCAAGGGTTGTTTGAATAAGAAGAACAACTTCTGAATAGAGTTGACGATTTATTTGGTTGTATTAAAGAATAATACTTATATATTTGTTTCGGTACATCGATATGGGAGACTTGTAATCGGTTTTTACTTATGTCATATTTGTTGGCACTATACTCGTTGTTCTTTTCTTAATATGATATGCGACATACACATTTTTACATTATAATATATATTTCTTGGCGCTATAGGCATTGTTTTTTAATATGATATATGATGTATACATTATTTTTGTAGAAATATATGATTTTGTATATAAAACATGCATGTTGGGTGATCGGAGGTGTTGTACAGCCGTCGGTTGCTTTAATTTAAAATAAAAACGTTAACAGCCGTTGGGCCGCGAGTGACGCCAGCGGGCGCAAAGAGGCGCTACGTACGAGGACAATTCTGGTGCCGCCGCAGATGGCGATCCCGAGGCAGACGCCGCCCTCGGGCGCAGAGGGGCACAGAGGGGCCGGCGGGGAATCAACCTTAGGGGCGGCACAGGCCAACCCTGGAGCGACGCGCGACGCGGGCCGGCTGGCCAGATGACGCGGCCCACGTGTGCCATCTCGCGCCGAACACGTATTAACATCTGATACGTCAACATGATATATCAACTGGGTATTTTAAAGTCCCAACATCGTACATTCGCGAGAACACTCATTCAACACAAAATATAAATTAAATTTTAAAATATCAAATGATTAAAATGTACTTTAAATAAATTTGTCAGTATACATAATCTGGACATGTGAAAAATATTTGGAACTCGCATAAAAAGATAAAAGCATCCACACACAATCCTCACTCATGAACACATAATGTTTCGAAAACCACGTAGAATTCTCGTATGCGATTTTTATTTTTGTTTCCTTTTCGCAAGTCGAATTACTTTGTTCTTAACTTCTGTAAGCTTATTTTCTGGGGACAAAATAATTCTAGCTATCATTCTTTCTCTCGAACTATCAATAGATTTCTGAAAAGAAATAATTTTTTTAATTTCATCACTTATATATATAATATGATGAACTAGTTTTTCATACTAAAAATGTACCCACCTGAGAAATAACAGTAACAAAATTTTCTCAGTCCCAGTATTGAAAACAGCGAAGGACGAACATCCCAGATGAATTCCGGTGTTCGAAAATCATAAGTGCAATTTTCAAAGCACGTTAAGTAAGATAGCACTGAATCAATTAATGTATTTCAAAAGCACGTGCAACATGTAACTCACCCATCTTATTGTTGAGGCATGTCGTACGGGACTATAGGCCATACGGACAAATCCAAAAACGACATAATTGCACTATCATTTGCATCTTGGATATCTCCTGCAAATTGCTCTCTCTGATAAAAAAAATATAAACACGTTGACTACATAGGGTAAACAAATTATATGGTTAATTATACACACATGAATATGGAACTTACAAAATTTTCAACGAATTTCCTGGTAGCTTCAGAGATATTTTCTTCCCCCCTCAAAGAATCAAGAATTTGGAACTCTTTCTTTCTAGTGTGCATAACACACGTAATCCAATGGTTTTTATTCTTATTTAAAGCAAAATAAGCCTATTTCACAACTTAAATATTGTTACTAAGCTGGCCTTTCACATATGATAGTAATGAAAAAACAATTCTGCAATACAAACGGTACCTTCGGTTTTGCAAAATATTCTGTCATGCATCTGTTGAGAGGTTCATTTGCATGTGCTAAATCTTCTGGATCGTCTATCGACTTCCCTCGTCTTACTAACTTTGGACGAGTGTTCAATAACCAGTAAGACCTATGTGTGGGTACAAGATACCTGTCCTTGACGATACTTGAAACCGATATGTATGTCGCATAAGCGTCAATTACCTGAAATAGATGACTAAATTTAACATGGATGCAATATACTTAACACATGAAATAAGCATGACAATAAAAGTACATACATCACCGGATAACCATGCATGGTTAAGTATCTGGCAAACTCTTGCCGCAGAAAGTCCTTCATCTTTACCGTTGTTGAATATTTCATGGTTCTTATGTTTTGGTGAGTGCTTGTACGCTTTCACGTACTGCATAGCGGCATGCATCATATCATCCACAGAATGATCAAACTGAGGGGTTGTTTCATTAAACAGTTCTACAACAAAAGTCAATATAGTTTTAGTACAAATTTTTAATATATAATTATCAAAAAAAAATACTCATACCATGTTTAACTTACTAGCTTTCGCGGAACGTTTCACACGTTTTCTCGGAGTCTTTTTAACATAAGGAGATTTCTGGTACTTTGACGCACTCCGCTTTCGCTTCCCTGCAATCACCTCCTTCTTCTCATCTATCTCGCTATTACCATCCGACACGCCCTGTGACACTTCTTGCTCATTTTGTTGCACTTGCCATCTTGTTGCTTCTATTTCATTGATTTTTAGAGATGATGCTTCTTTTTTTTTCTGACTGCTCTGGGACATCTATATGATCATCCTTCTCATCTTTATAGCTACTCAAGTGACCAGTACTGAGTTTGAATGAATCGTCTCCTTCGAAATCCAAATCATAATGCCCACTGCCATTTCGTCCATTAGGTGTGTGTATGTCATCATACTGAAATTCTTTTTTAGGATACTTGTTTTCATACCTGGACTCACTATTCTATCCAAACAGATTTTCTTCCTCCTCTGCCATTGTGCCTGGTTTGTACCGTACATCTGTTTTATTCATTTTCTCTAACAATCTCTGCAAAAGTAAGCCCAGTTACATGTTATATCTTTTTGTCAATTAATCGAGTTTAATAGAGTGCATACCAGAATTGCTATTTTTACCCGTGCGCATAACTCCGGCATACAAAACAATTCCTTACGCATTTCCTTCATATCATTCATAACCCGGTCCATAAAAGGATTTAGGTTAGCAAGGACCTCGGACACACAGTCCACTTTTTTCTTTCCTGTAACGGATGACTTTCGGCTACTATTTTTCTTACTACTTTCAGTTTGTTCATCTGCAAGTTTTTTCATTCTATACTCTTTCGTAATGCAGTCATCTATCTGCAAAGTGAGTATGCAATGAAAACATGAGTACATAACATTCTCAATGGATAATCAATGTTTTGTTAAATAAACATTACAATATTACCAATCCATGACCACGACCATTTTCCAGGTCATACTTGTCTCGTTTCTTCACTTTAGATTCAGTCCAGTTTTTCATTAGGGGAACTTGCAACGACAACGGGTCATTTTTCGGGCCGGTGGTTGGATGCACCTTCTCCCAATACAAGTACTACAAAACAAATGACAAAACAAATTACGAACGCATAACATGAAGGAATATTAAATAGCATTAATTAATACCATACCTGGAGTAGGGCTAGGTTGCCACATGGTCATTGCCTCACACGGACGTCCTGCTTGAGTTTACCAAACTCCGTCAAACAAGTTCGCAAAGTGAACACGTTAAAATTCAACGTGCTTATCCGCTTCAGGTCATGCACCAACGCGTAGTACTCCTTTGGTATGGAGACAACTGACATCGGTGCAATAATAGTCCCCAACAAAACAAGAACAGACATCCGAAGACTCATCGTCGGCGGATTTATTCCTCATAATTTTTTGAATCAAGTCATCTATCATTATCTGACCATTTTTTTGTGAACGTACTGAATAGGAATTTTATTTATTAACTCTTTTCCTTCCGTCGCAAGAAATGTCAAAAACATCCTCACCTTCATTCTTAAACCCAAATATTGAAAACACATCGTCCGGTCTAAGTGAAATAAGGCCTTTACTGCCACTATCTTCTTGTACCATGAATTTTTTGCTGTTTGGCTTATAACCTAACATCATAAAATGCAGCAAATAATCTCTCATTTGTACTGACGGAATGATCAACATCTCTTGCAAGTTTGTTTCCTAGAACCTAAATCGCTGAGCGGTTGTTAATTTCTCAACGAGACTTATCCACTTCTCTGTGGAACATGGAATCACACCATTGATGTCCATACTGCATGTTAAATTTTTTTCCTATTAATAAATATAATTAGGCAATAGCATTCGAAGAAATTGTATGAGACGGGAAAACGTGACCTTGATCCGGGCGACAGCCGCCGAACAACGGCTGTGGCGGAGGGAAAGTAGGCAGCCAAGCATCGGCGATCTGCACCGGCGGACTTGGGGCGGCCTAACACCCAATGCGGCAACGTGCGCCGTTGACGGTCGACGGTGATGGACGGCGCTGCACACGCGGTGACAGCGCTGCGCGTGTGGGGCGATCGTGCTAGGGCGACTTGGGGGCACGGGGCGGCGTACGAGGGCGAGTGGTGGGGTTGGGTAGGGTTCCCCCGTGCGTGGCGGTATACGGCGATGGACAGGAAAAACGTTTTTCAGCGCCGACTGGGCCAGGCCCGATACCGCCCAACCTATCCGTGCGACGGCGGCACCGCCCAACCTGCTAATGTTTAGTCCCACATTGCTTCTCATCATGCTTATTCACTTGTTTAAATACCGTTCTCTGTCTGCAATGTTAAGTCCCTGATTATGGCGGTCTTACTGAAGTAGGTTAATGTATATTATGCTCTGGCACTCCAAAATCATGGAGTGTCACATCAATAATTCACATTAATCTTATTTAGTAAATCCGTCCACACTACGGGATTTTTTATATTTTTGTTTTATATTTATTTTTTATGTTTCCATGAAACATCACCATTTATTTTCACATGCTACAGATTTTCACATGTTATAATTTTTTGTGTTTCGCCGTGCGTGGCACACAAGCACGCCTGCAAAATTTGGGTGTGTTTCGACACTCGATGCATTTACTACAATTTTCTCTGTGAAAATACCCAGAAAAGGCCTCCCGACGCGACGCAACTTCCGTTCATACTCCGATTTCATCGAAATTTGGCGTGGGAGACCGTGGGGGTCACTCACACACGCACACAAAAGTTGGGTGCGTTTTGTCCATGTTGACATGTAGTCACAGTACAAACCTCAGATATCGGGTTGGGTGACATGCATCCAGTAGGTGTTCCCTTTCGCAATGCCATGAAACATCGCCATTTTTTTCACACGCTACAGTGCGGCACACAAGCATGGCTGCAAAATTTGGGTGCCTTTTGACACTCGATGCATTTACTACAATTTTCTCCGTGAAAATACTCAGAAAAAGTCTCCCGACATGATGCAGCTTCCGTTCGTACTCCGATTCCGTCGAAATTTGGCGTGGGAGACCGTGGGGGTCACTCACACGCGCACGCAAAAGTTGGGTGCGTTTCGTCCATATTGACATGTAGTCACGGTATAAACCTCGGATATCGGTTTGGGGTGACATGCATCCAGTAGGTGTTCCCTTTCGTAAAGCCATGAAACGTCGCCATTTTTTTCACACGCTACAGTACGGCACACAAGCACGCCTGCAAAATTTGGGTGCCTTTCGACACTCGATGCATTTACTACGTTTTCTTCGTGAAAATACCTAGAAAAGGTCTCCTGACGTGACGCAACTTCTGTTCTTACTCCGATTCCGTCGAAATTTGGCGTGGGAGACCGTGGGGGTCACTCGCACACGTACGCAAAAGTTGGGTGTGTTTCGTCCATGTTGACATGTAGTCACAGTACAAACCTCAGATATCGGTTTGAGGTGACATGCATCCAGTAGGTGTTCCCTTTCGCAAAGCCATGAAACGTCGCCATTTTTTTACACGCTATAGTGTGGCACACAAGCACGCCTGCAAAATTTGGATGCCTTTCGACGCTCGATGCATTTACTACGATTTTCTTCGTGAAAATACCCAGAAAATGTCTCCCGACGTGATGCAACTTCCGTTTGTACTCCGATTCCGTCGAAATTTGGTGTGGGAGACCATGGGGGTCACTCACATGCGCACTAAAAAGTTGGATGTGTTTCATTATTAGAATTTTTTTAATATGAATTAATGCATGAAAAATACAAAAAATGCAATGATTTTTTTAACAGCCGGCGCACGCGGCGCAAACTGCCGGGCTAGTAAGGCGACCCACGACAGCCACTTGGGCGCCGTTTGCGGCGCACACATGAGGGCCCATGAAAGCCAAAAATCCACGGCGGCCACCGTCCAACCTGCTAATTGTTTAGTCCCACATTGCTTTTGGACACGCTTATTCACCTGTTTAAATATCGTCCTCTGAGTACAGTGTTAACTTCTTCAGTGTCGCGGTCTTTCCTCATTAGGATAATGTGAATGATGCTCTGGCACTCCATAATCATGGAGTGTCACATCAAAAATTCAAATTAATCTTTTGAGGTAAATCCGTCAACACTAAAGGAATTTTTATTCTATTTTTTAATATTTACAAATACAGTACTCTTTGGACACATTATTTTTATATTTACACCTATAGTGGACATAAAAGGCGCGCGGGGGCGACCCACGGCGTGCACGGGCCAAAGCAGGGGCGGCCCACGGCGCGCACGGGCCAAGATGGGGCGGCCGGCCGTGTGTGCGCCGCTTAGGGGCGCCAACCGCCAACAGTGTTGTATTTTTAGTCCCACATTGCTAGTTTTCACGGCTAATAACGTGTTTAAATAGCTTCATCCGTCTACAACATCAAATCTTTAATCGTGGTGGCCATCCCTCACTATGCTTATGCAGGTTCTGCTCTGTTACTCCATAATTATTGTGGACTGATATAGCATGACCTGTATAAGTGTTGTAAGATATGACTATCCGCGCTTAAAGATTTTTTTGTATGTCTCGACAGAGATTTTTTTGTAGGAGCAAAGGCCTTGTCCGAAAACAAGTTTTTTTTAACATCCTTCAAATGAACCCAAATTTTTTCCATAGTGTTGTACCATCATGACTAGGATGCATGACAAGTTTCGTGGCTTTTTGCCACTTTATGAATTTTCTATAATTTTTTCGGCCGAAACACCTAAAACACTGACGGGACGTGACGCAATGTGGTCTTGCTATCGAAATACGATCAATTTTTGGATTTCGTGTGGGAGTGGGCATACTAACTCACATGCAAAATTTCAGGCCATTCTAAAGATGTCAAAAAATTGAACTCGTTCTCCGTAGACCGTTCGGGTAGGAGCAAAGGCCCTGTCCGAAAACGAGTTTTTTGTCGACATCCTTCAAATGAACCCAAATGTTTTCCATAATGTTGTACCATAATGACTAGGATGCATGACAAGTTTCATGGCTTTTTGCCACTTTATGAATTTTCTATAATTTGTTCAGTCGAAACACCTAAAACATTGGCTGGACGTGACGCAACGTGATCTTGGTATCGACATACGATCAATTTTTGGATTCTGTGTGGGAGTGGGCATACTAACTCACATGCAAAATTTCAGGCCATTCTGAAGATGTCAAAAAATTGAACTCGTTCTCTGATACGTCTCCAACGTATCTATAATTTTTGATTGTTCCATGCTATATTATATTCTGTTTTGGACATTATTGGGCTTTATTATACACTTTTGTATTATTTTTGGGACTAACTTATTAACCGGAGGCCCAGCCCAAAATTGCTGTTTTTTTGCCTATTTCAGAGTTTCGCAGAAAAAGAATATCAAACGGAGTCCAAACGGAATGAAACCTTCGGGAACATGATTTTCGGAACGAACGTGATCCAGAGGACTTGGACCCTACGTCAAGACATCAACCAAGAGGCCACGAGGTAGGGGGCGCGCCTACCCCCTGGGCACGCCCTCCACCCTCGTGGGCCCCCTGTTGCTCCACCGACGTACTCCTTCCTCCTATATATACCTGCGTACCCCCAAACTACCAGATACGGAGCCAAAACCCTAATTCCACCTTCGTAACTTTCTGTATCCACGAGATCCCATCTTGGGGCCTTTTCCGGAGCTCCGCGGAGGGGGCATCGATCACGAAGGGCTTCTACATCAACACCATAGCCCCTCCGATGAAGTGTGAGTAGTTTACCTCAGACCTTCGGGTCCATAGTTATTAGCTAGATGGCTTTTCTCTCTTTTTGGGTCTCAATACAAAGTTCTCCCCCTCTCTTGTGGAGATCTATTCGATGTAATCTTCTTTTGCGGTGTGTTTGTTGAGACCGATGAATTGTGGGTTTATGATCAAGTTTATCTATGAACAATATTTGAATCTTCTCTGAATTCTTTTATGTATGATTGGTTATCTTTGCAAGTCTCTTTGAATTATCAGTTTGGTTTGTCCTACTAGATTGATCTTTCTTGCAATGGGAGAAGTGCTTAGCTTTGGGTTCAATCTTGCGGTGTCCTTTCCCAGTGACAGTAGGGGCAGCAAGGCACGTATTGTATTGTTGCCATCGAGGATAACAAGATGGGGTTTATATCATATTGCATGAGTTTATCCCTCGACATCATGTCATCTTGCTTAAAGCGTTACTCTGTTCTTATGAACTTAATACTCTAGATGCATGCTGGATAGCGGTCAATGTGTGGAGTAATAGTAGTAGATGCAGGCAGGAGTCGGTCTACTTGTCTCGGACGTGATGCCTATATACATGATCATACCTAGATATTCTCATAACTATGCTCAATTCTGTCAATTGCTCAACAGTAATTTGTTTACCCACCGTGAATACTTATGCTCTTGAGAGAAGCCACTAGTGAAACCTATGGCCCCGGGTCTATCTTCCATCATATTAATCTTCCAATACTTAGTTATTTCCTTTGCCATTTATTTTACTTTGCATCTTTATCATAAAAATACCAAACATATTATCTTATCATATCTATCAGAACTCACTCTCGTAAGTGACCGTGTAGGGATTGACAACCCCTTATCGCGTTGGTTGCGAGGATTTATTTGTTTGCGTAGGTGCGAGGGACTCGTGCGTGGCCTCCTACTGGATTGATACCTTGGTTCTCAAAAACTGAGGGAAATACTTATGCTACTTTGCTGCATCACCCTTTCCTCTTCAAGGGAAAACCAACGCAGTGCTCAAGAGGTAGCAAGAAGGATTTCTGGCGCCGTTGTCGGGGAGGTCTACGCAAAATTCAACACACCAAGTACCCATCACAAACCCTTATCCCCTGCATTACATTATTTGCCATTTTCCTCTCGTTTTCCTCTCCCCCACTTCACCCTTGATGTTTTATTCGCCCTTCTTCTGTCCGTCTTTTTGTTTGCTTTTATGTCTTACTTGGCTCGTTTGCTCGTTTGGTTGGAATAGTAGTTTATTTATTACTAAACAGAGAACCTAAGATCTATGGATCCTCATCCACTTGCTAACATTTTTAAGAGATCGAATTATGATGAACCAATTGCTAGTGAGTTTTGTGCAGTAGATTATCTTTATGAGGTTTTGCTTGAAATTCGTGAATCTGAAAAGTGTGATGAATTACTTTATGAAGCGATTCACGATAGATCTTTGAATAAAAAGCATGATTGCAATGATTTTATTATAAATTCTATTTATGTAAATTGTGCTAATAATATGCAAAAGCCTAAGCTTGGGTATGCTAGTTTTGCTATGTCCTCTACTTGTTGCAATGATCATGATTGGGGTGATTCTTCTTATAATATTGAAAATTTATTTAAGCCCCATGATGAATATGAGATTGATAATAGTGTTTTCAATATTATTGAAAGTGGGTTTGTAAGAGTGTCAACTTTAGATTCCACATATTTGGAGAATGTTCAATCATATGAAATTTTTGATAAAAGTGGGTTTGGAGAGGTCATGACTTTAGTTAATATTAATCCCACTATTTTGGAAGAGTGTAACTTTGCATGCATGTGGATCGTGTTGAAAATATTTTATGTGATAACTATTTTGTTAAATTTTCTTATGATCCTACATGTAATTATTATGAGAAAGAAAAATATGGTGGTAGAAATTTTCATGTTACTAAATTACCTCTCGTTATGTTGAGATTGCTATTGTTTCTTTCTGTTTCCTTGCATATGCTAGTTTTTGCTTGCCTTGATAATTTGTTTGCCTATAAGATGCCTATGCATAGGAAGTATGTTATACTTAGATGCGTTTGTCATGTGTTTTATGATGCTCTCTTTGTGCTTCAATTCTTGTCTTTCATGTGAGCATCATGGAAATATTATGCCTAGCTATAAGGCTTTAAAGAAAGCGCTTGTTGGGAGACAACACAATATTTTTCCTTGCTGTTATTCAATAAATAATTTATATAGCCTCTATTTTTGTTGTGTTTTTTGTGTTTAATTAGTGTTTGTGCAAAGTAGAACTGTTGGGAAGACTTGGGGAAAGTCTTTTTAATCCTGCTGTAAAAAACAGAAACTTTAGCGCTCACGAGAATTGCTGCCATTTTTATTTGGAAAGTTCTATTTAGTTAATTCTATTTGCAGATGATTAATAGATAAATTCCTCACGTCCAGAAATTTATTTTAGAATTTTTGGGGTTCCAGATCTTGCGTTAGCTACATATTACTACAGACTTTTCTGTTTTTGACAGATTCTGTTTTTCGTGTGTTGTTTGCTTATTTTAATGAATCTATGGCTAGTAAAATAGTTTATAAACCATAGAGAAGTTGGAATACAGTAGGTTTAACACCAACATAAATAAGGAATGAGTTCATTACAGTACCTTGAAGTGGTGTTTTGTTTTCTTTTGCTAACGGAGCTCACGAGATTTTCTACTTTAAGTTTTGTGTTGTGAAGTTTTCAAGTTTTGGGTGAAAGATTTGATGGATTATGGAACAATGAGTGGCAAGAGCCTAAGCTTGGGGATGCCCATGGCACCCCAAGATAATCTAAGGAAACCTAAAAGCCAAAGCTTGGGGATGCCCCGGAAGGCATCCCCTCTTTTGTCTACTTCCATCGGTAACTTTACTTGGAGCTATATTTTTATTCACCACATGATATGTGTTTTGCTTGGAGAGTCTTTTATGATTTGAGTCTTTGCTTTTTAGTTTACCACAATCATCCTTGCTGTTACACACCTTTTGAGAGAGACACACATGATTCAGAAATTATTCGAATACTCTATGTGCTTCACTTATATCTTTTGAGTTATATACTTTTTGCTCTAGTACTTCACTTATAACTTGAAGAGCACGGTGGTGGTTTTGTTTTATAGAAACTATTATTCTCTCATTCTTCACTTAGATTATTTTTAGAGTCTTAAATAGCATGGTAATTTACTTAAATAATCCTAATATGCTAGGTATTCAAGACTAGTAAAAACTTTCTTATGAGTGTGCTGAATACTAAGAGAAGTTTGATGCTTGATGATTGTTTTGAGACATGGAGGTAGTGATATCAAAGTTGTGCTAGTTGAGTAGTTGTGAATTTGAAAAATACTTGTGTTGAAGTTTGCAAGTCCCGTAGCATGCACGTATGGTAAACGTTATGTAACAAATTTGAAACATGAGGTGTTCTTTGAGTGTCCTCCTTATGAGTGCGGTCGGGGACGAGCGATGGTGTTTTCCTACCAATCTATCCCCCTAGGAGCATGCGCGTAGTGCTTGGTTTTGGATGACTTGTAGATTTTTGCAATAAGTATGTGAGTTCTTTATGAATAATGTGGAGTCCATGGATTATACGCACTCTCACCTTTCCATCATTGCTAGCCTCTTCGGTACCGTGCATTGCCCTTTCTCACATTGAGAGTTGGTGCAAACTTCGCTGGTGCATCCAAACCCCATGATATGATACGCTCTTTCACACATAAACCTCCTTATATCTTCCTCAAAACAGCCACCATACCTACCTATTATGGCATTCCCATAGCCATTCCGAGATATATTGCCATGCAACTTTCCACCGTTCCGTTTATCATGACACGTTCATCATTGTCATATTGCTTTGCATGACCATGTAGTTGACATAGTATTTGTGGCAAAACCACCATTCATAATCCTTTCATACATGTCACTCTTGGTTCATTGCATATCCCGGTACACTGCCGGAGGCATTCATATAGAGTCATACTTTGTTCTAGTATCGAGTTGTAATCATTGAGTTGTAAATAAATAGAAGTGTGCTGATCATCATTTTCTAGAGCATTGTCCCAAGTGAGGAAAAAAGGCCATAAAAAAGAGAAGGCCCCCAAAAAGTGAGAGAAAAAGAGAGAAGGGACAATGTTACTACCCTTTTTACCACACTTGTGCTTCAAAGTAGCACCATAATCTTCATGATAGAGAGTCTTTTGTTTTGTCACTTTCATATACCAGTGGGAATTTTTCATTCTAGAACTTGGCTTGTATATTCCAACAATGGGCTTCCTCAAATGCCCTAGGTCTTCGTGAGCAAGCAAGTTGGATGCACACCCATTTAGGCTCTTTTGTTGAGCTTTCATATATTTATAGCTCTAGTGCATCCGTTGCATGGCAATCCCTACTCCTTGCATTAACATCAATTGATGGGCATCTCCATAGCTCATTGATTAGCCTCATTGATGTGAGACTTTCTCCCTTTTTGTCTTCTCCACATAACCTCCATCATTATATTCTATTCCACCAATAGTGCTATATCCATGGCTCACACTCATGTATTGCGTGAAGGTTGAAAAAGTTTGAGATTACTAAAGTATGAAACAATTGCTTGGCTTGTCATCGGGGTTGTGAATGATGAGAGCATTCTTGTGTGACGAAAATGGAGCATGACTAAACTATATGATTTTGTAGGGATGAACTTTCTTTGGCCATGTTATTTTGAGAAGACATAATTGCTTAGTTAGTATGCTTGAAGTATTATTATTTTTATGTCAATATTGAACTTTTATCTTGAATCTTTCGGATCTGAATATTCATACCACAATTAAGAAGAATTACATTGAAATTATGCCAAGTAGCAATGCACATCAAAAATTCTGTTTTTATTATTTACCTACTCGAGGATGAGCAGGAATTAAGCTTGGGGATGCTTGATACGTCTCCAACGTATCTATAATTTTTGATTGTTCCATGCTATATTATATTCTGTTTTGGACATTATTGAGCTTTATTATACACTTTTATATTATTCTTGGGACTAACCTATTAACCAGAGGCCCAGCCCAGAATTGCTGTTTTTTTGCCTATTTCAGAGTTTCGCAGAAAAAGAATATCAAACGGAGTCCAAATGGAATGAAACCTTCGGGAATGTGATTTTCGGAACGAACGTGATCCAGAGTACTTGGACCCTACATCAAGACATCAACCAGGAGGCCACGAGGTAGGGGGTGTGCCTACCCCCTGGGCGCGCCCCCACCCTCGTGGGCCCCCTGTTGCTCCACCTGTTGGGGAACGTAGTAATTTCAAAAAATTTCCTACGCACACGCAAGATCATGGTGATGCATAGCAACGAGAGGGGAGAGTGTGATCTACGTACCCTCATAGACCCACAGTGGAAGCGTTATGACAACGCGGTTGATGTAGTCGTACGTCTTCACGGCCCGACCGATCAAGCACCGAAACTACGGCACTCCGAGTTCTAGCACACGTTCAGCTCGATGACGATCCCCGGACTCCGATCCAGCAAAGTGTCGGGGAAGAGTTCCGTCAGCACGACGGCGTGGTGACGATCTTGATGTTGTACTGTCGCAGGGCTTCGCCTAAGCACCACTACAATATTATCGAGGACTATGGTGGAAGGGGGCACCGCACACGGCTAAGAGAACGATTTTGAAGATCAACTTGTGTGTCTAGGGGTGCCCCCTGCCCCAGTATATAAAGGAGCCAAGGGGGGGGGGTGCGGCCGGCCCTAGGAGGAGGCGCGCCGGAGGAGTCCTACTCCTACCAGGAGTAGGACTCCCACCCTTTCCCTAGTTGGATTTGGACTTAGTGGAAGGAGGAGAGGGAAGAAAGGAAAGGGGGGGGGGGCGCCGCCCCCCTCCTTGTCCAATTTGGACTTGGGGGGGGGGGGGGGGAGGGGCGCGCGGCAGCCCCTAGGCCTCCTCTCCTCTTCCTCCACTAGGCCCATTAAGGCCCATTAGGTTACCGGGGGGTTCCGGTAACCTCCCGGTACTCCGGTAAAATGCCGATTTCACCCGGAACACTTCCGATGTCCAAACATAGGCTTCCAATATATCGATCTTTATGTATTGACCATTTCGAGACTCCTCGTCATGTCCGTGATCACATCCGGGACTCCGAACAAACTTCAGTACATCAAAATATATAAACTCATAATGAAACTATCATCGTAATGTTAATCGTGCGGACCCTACGTGTTCGAGAACAATGTAGACATGACCGAGACATGTCTCTGGTCAATAACCAATAGCGAAACATGGATGCTCATATTGGCTCCCACATATTCTATGAAGATCTTTTATCAGTCAGACCGCATAACAACATACTTTGTTCCCTTTGTCATCGGTATGTTACTTGCCCGAGATTCGATCGTCGGTACCTCAATACCTAGTTCAATCTCGTTACCGGCAAGTCTCTTTACTCGTTTCGTAATACATCATCTCACAACTAACTCATTAGTTGCAATGCTTGCAAGGCTTATGTGATGTGAATTACTGAGAGGGCCCAGAGATACCTCTCCGACAATCGGAGTGACAAATCCTAATCTCGAAATACGCCAACCCAACATGTACCTTTGGAGACACCTTTAGAGCTCCTTTATAATCACCCAGTTATGTTGTGACGTTTGGTAGCACACAAAGTGTTCCTCCGGCAAACGGGAGTTCATAATCTCATAGTCATAGGAACATGTATAAGTCATGAAGAAAGCAATAGCAACATACTAAACGATCGGGTGCTAAGCTAATGGAATGGGTCATGTCAATCACATCATTCTCCTAATGATGTGATCCCGTTAATCAAATGGCAACACATGTCTATAGTTAGGAAACATAACCATCTTTGATTAACGACCTAGTCAAGTAGAGGCACACTAGTGACATTTTAGTTTGTCTTTGTATTCGCACAAGTATTATGTTTCCGGATAATAAAATTCTAGCATGAATAATAAACATTTATCATGATATAAGGAAATAAAATAATAACATTATTATTGCCTCTAGGGCATATTTCCTTCAGTCTCCCACTTGCACTAGAGTCAATAATCTAGATTACACAGTAATGATTCTAACACCCATGAAGTTTTGGTGCTGATCATGTTTTGCTCGTGGAAGAGGCTTAGTCAACGGGTCTGCAACATTCAGATCCGTATGTATCTTGCAAATCTCTATGTCTCCCACCTGGACTAGATTCCGGATGGAATTGAAGCGTCTCTTGATGTGCCTGGTTCTCTTGTGAAATCTGGATTCCTTTGCCAAGGCAATTGCACCAGTATTGTCACAAAAGATTTTCATTGGACCCGATGCACTAGGTATGACACCTAGATCGGATATGAACCCCTTCATCCAGACTCCTTCGTTTGCTGCTTCCGAAGCAGCTATGTACTCCGCTTCACATGTAGATCCGGCCACAACACTTTGTTTAGAACTGCACCAACTGACAGCTCCACCGTTTAATGTAAATACGTATCCGGTTTGCGATTTAGAATCGTCCGGATCAGTGTCAAAGCTTGCATCAACGTAACCATTTACGATGAGCTCTTTGTCACCTCATATAAGATAAACATATCCTTAGTCCTTTTCAGGTATTTCAGGATGTTTTTGACCGCTGTCCAGTGATCCACTCCTGGATTACTTTGGTACCTCCCTGCTAGACTTATATCAAGACACACATCAGGTCTGGTACATAGCATTGCATACATGATAGAGCCTATGGCTGAAGCATAGGGAACATCTTTCATTTTCTCTCTATCTTCTGCATTGGTCGGGCATTGAGTCTTTCTCAATTTCACACCTTGTAACACAGGCAAGAATCCTTTCTTTGCTTGATCCATTTTGAGCTTCTTCAAAATTTTGTCAAGGTATGTGCTTTGTGAAAGTCCAATTAAGCGTCTTGATCTATCTCTATAGATCTTAATGCCCAATATCTAAGCAGCTTCACCGAGGTCTTTCATTGAAAACCTCTTATTCAAGTATCCCTTTATGCTATCCAGAAATTCTATATCATTTCCAATTAGTAATATGTCATCTACATATAATATCAGAAATGCTATAGAGCTCCCACTCACTTTCTTGTAAATACAGGCTTCTCCAAAAGTCTGTACAAAACCAAATGCTTTGATCACACTATCAAAGCATTTATTCCAACTACGAGAGGCTTGCACCAGTCCATAAATGGATCGCTGGAGCTTGCACACTTTGTTAGCTCTCTTTGGATCAACAAAACCTTCCGGCTACATCATATACAACTCTTCTTCCAGAAATCCATTCAGGAATGCAGTTTTGACATCCATCTGCCAAATTTCATAATTATAAAATGCGGCAATTGCTAACATGATTCAGACAGACTTAAGCATCGCTACGGCTGAGAAGGTCTCATCGTAGTCAATCCCTTGAACTTGTCAAAAACCTTTTGCGACAAGTCGAGCTTTGTAGACAGTAACATTACCGTCAGCGTCAGTCTTCTTCTTGAAGATCCATTTATTTTCAATTGCTTGCCGATCATTGGGCAAGTCAACCAAAGTCCACACTTTGTTCTCATACATGGATCCCATCTCAGATTTCATGGCTTCAAGCCATTTGCGGAATCTGGGCTCACCATCGCTTCTTCATAGTTCGTAGGTTCATCATGATCTAGTAGCATGACTTCCAGAACAGGATTACCGTACCACTCTGGTGTGGATCTTATTCTGGTTGATCTACGAGGTTCAGTAGTATATTGTTCTGAAGTTTCATGATCATCATCATTAGCTTCCTCACTAATTGGTGTAGGTGTCACAGAAACTGGTTTCTGTGATGTACTACTTTCCAATAAGGGAGCAGGTATAGTTACCTCATCAAGTTCTACTTTCCTCCCACTCACTTCTTTCAAGATAAACTCCTTCTCTAGAAAATTTCCGAATTTAGCAACAAAAGTCTTGCCTTCGGATCTGTGATAGAAGGTGTATCCAATAGTTTCCTTTGGATATCCTATGAAGACACATTTCTCCGATTTGGGTTTGAGCTTATCAGGTTGAAGCTTTTTCACATAAGCATCGCAGCCCCAAACTTTCAGAAACGACAACTTTGGTTTCTTGCCAAACCACAGTTCATAAGGCGTCGTCTCAACGGATTTTGATGGTGCCCTATTTAACGTGAATGTGGCCATCTCTAAAGCATAACCCCAAAATGATAGCGGTAAATCAGTAAGAGACATCATAGATCGTACCATATCTAGTAAAGTACGATTATGACGTTCGGACACACCATTACGCTGTGGTGTTCCGGGTGGCGTGAGTTGTGAAACTATTCCGCATTGTTTCAAATGTACACCAAACTCGTAACTCAAATATTCTCCTCCATGATCAGATCGTAGGAATTTTATTTTCTTGTTACGATGATTTTCAACTTCACTCTGAAATTCTTTGAACTTTTCAAATGTTTCAGACTTATGTTTCATTAAGTAGATATACCCATATCTGCTTAAGTCATTTGTGAAGGTGAGAAAATAACGATATCCGCCACGAGCCTCAACATTCATCGGACCACATACATTTGTATGTATGATTTCCAACAAATCTGTTGCTCTCTCCATAGTACTGAAGAACGGTGTTTTTGTCATCTTGCCCATAAGGCACGGTTCGCAAGTACCAAGTGATTCATAATCAAGTGGTTCCAAAAGTCCATCAGTATGGAGTTTCTTCATGCACTTTACACCGATATGACCTAAACGGCAGTGCCACAAATAAGTTGCACTATCATTATCAACTCTGCATCTTTTGGCTTCAACATTATGAATATGTGTGTCACTACTATTGAGATTTAATAAGAATAGACCACTCTTTAAGGACGTATGACCATAAAAGATATTACTCATATAAATAGAACAACCATTATTTTCTGATTTAAATGAATAACTGTCTCGCATCAAACAAGATCCAGATATAATGTTCATGCTTAACGCTAGCACCAAATAACAATTATTTAGGTAGCGTGCCGACCGCGATCACATCGACTTTGGAACCATTTCCCACGTGCATCGTCACCTCGTCCTTAGCCAATCTTCGCTTAATCCGTAGTCCCTGTTTCGAGTTGCAAATATTAGCAACAGAACCAGTATCAAATACCCAGGTGCTACTGCGAGCATTAGTAAGGTACACATCAATAACATGTATATCGTATACAGCTTTGTTCACCTTGCCATCCTTCTTATCCGCCAAATACTTGGGGCATTTCCGCTTCCAGTGACCAGTCTGCTTGCAGTAGAAGCACTCAGTTTCAGGCCTAGGTCCAGATTTGGGTTTCTTCTCCTGAGTAGCAACTTGCTTGCTGTTCTTTTTGAAGTTCCCTTTCTTCTTCCCTTTGCCCTTTTTCGTGAAACTAGTGGTCTTGTTGACCATCAACACTTGATGCTCCTTCTTGATTTCTACCTCCGCAGCTTTCAGCATTGCGAAGAGCTCGGGAATAGTCTTATTCATCCCTTGCATATTATAGTTCATCATGAAGCTCTTGTAGCTAGGCGGCAGTGATTGGAGAATTCTGTCAATGACGCAATCATCTGGAAGATTAACTCCCAATTGAATCAAGTGATTATTATACCCAGACATTTTGAGTATATGCTCACTGACAGAACTGTTCTCCTCCATCTTGCAGCTATAGAACTTGTTGGAGACTTCATATCTCTCAATGCGGGCATTTGCTTGGAATATTAACTTCAACTCCTGGAACATCTCATATGCTCCATGACGTTCAAAACATCGTTGAAGTCCCGATTCTAAGCCGTAAAGCATGGCACACTGAACTATCAAGTAGTCATCAACTTTGCTCTGCCAGACATTCATAACATCTGGTGTTGCTCCAGTAGCAGGCCTGGCACCCAGCGGTGCTTCCAAGATGTAATTCTTCCGTGCATCAATGAGGATAATCCTCAAGTTACGGACCCAGTCCGTGTAATTGCTACCATCATCTTTCAACTTTGCTTTCTCAAGGAACGCATTAAAATTCAACGGAATAACAGCACGGGCCATCTATCTACAATTAAACATAAACAAGCAAGATACTATCAAGTACTAAGTTCATGATAAATTTAAGTTCAATTAATCATATTACTAAAGAACTCCCACTTAGATAGACATCCCTCTAATCCTCTAAGTGATCACGTGATCCAGATCAACTAAACCATGTACGATCATCACATGAGATGGAGTAGTTTCATTGGTGAACATCACTATGTTGATCATATCTACTATATGATTCACGCTCGACCTTTCGGTCTCCGTGTTCTGAGGCCATATCTGTATATGCTTGGCTCGTCAAGTATAACCTGAGTATTCCGCGTGTGCAACTGTTTTGCACCTATTGTATTTGAACGTAGAGCCTATCACGCCCGATCATCACGTGGTGTCTCAGCACGAAGAACTTTCGCAACGGTGCATACTCAGGGAGAAAACTTCTTGATAATTAGTGAGAGATCATCTTAAAATGCTACCGTCAATCAAAGCATGATAAGATGCATAAAAGATAAACATCACATGCAATCAATATAAGTGATATGATATGGCCATCATCATCTTGTGCTTGTGATCTCCATCTTCGAAGCACCGTCATGATCACCATCGTCACCGGCGCGACACCTTGATCATCATCGTAGCATCGTTGTCATCTCGCCAATCTTATGCTTCCACGACTATCGCTGCCGCTTAGTGATAAAGTAAAGCATTACAGCGCAATTGCATTGCATACAATAAAGCGACAACCATATGGCTCCTACCAGTTGCCGATAACTCGGTTACAAAACATGATCATCTCATACAATAAAATTTAGCATCATGTCTTGACCATATCACATCACAACAAGCCCTGCAAAAACAAGTTAGACGTCCTCTACTTTGTTGTTGCAAGTTTTACATGGCTGCTACGGGCTTAGCAAGAACCGTTCTTACCTACGCATCAAAACCACAACGATAGTTTGTCAAGTTGGTGCTGTTTTAACCTTCACAAGGATCGGGCGTAGCCACACTCGGTTCAACTAAAGTTGGAGAAACTGACACCCGCTAGCCACCTTTGTGCAAAGCACGTCGGGAGAACCGGTCTCGCGTAAGCGTACGCGTAATGTCGGCCCAGGCCGCTTCGTCCAACAATACCACCGAACCAAAGTATGACATGATGGTAAGCAGTATGACTTATATCGCCCACAACTCACTTGTGTTCTACTCGTGCATATTACATCAACGCATAAAACCTAGGCTCGGATGCCACTGTTGGGGAACGTAGTAATTTCAAAAAAATTCCTACGCACACGCAAGATAATGGTGATGCATAGCAACGAGAGGGCAGAGTGTGATCTACGTACCCTCGTAGACCGACAGCGGAAGCGTTATGAGAACGCGGTTGATGTAGTCGTACGTCTTCACGGCCCGACCGATCAAGCACCAAAACTACGGCACCTCCGAGTTCTAGCACATGTTCAGCTCGATGACGATCCCCGGACTCCGATCCAGCAAAGTGTCGGGGAAGAGTTTCGTCAGCACGATGGCGTGGTGACGATCTTGATGTTGCACTGTCGCAGGTCTTCGCCTAAGCACCACTACAATATTATCGAGGACTATGGTGGAAGGGGGCACCGCACACGGCTAAGAGAACGATTTTGAAGATCAACTTGTGTGTCTAGGGGTGCCCCCTGTCCCCATATATAAAGGAGCCATGGGGGGGTGTGGCCGGCCCTAGGAGGAGGCGCGCCGGAGGAGTCCTACTCCTACCCGAAGTAGGATTCCCACCCTTTCCCTAGTTGGATTAGGACTTGGGGGGAAGGAGGAGAGGGAAGAAAGGAAAAGGGGGGGGGCGCCGCCCCCCTCCTTGTCCAATTCGGACTTGGGGGGGGGGGGAGGGGCGCGCGGCAGCCCCTAGGCCTCATCTCCTCTTCCTCCACTAGGCCCATTAAGGCCCATTAGGTTACCGGGGGGTTCCGGTAACCTCCCGGTACTCCGGTAAAATGCCGATTTCACCCGGAACACTTCCGATGTCCAAACATAGGCTTCAAATATATCAATCTTTATGTCTCGACCATTTCGAGACTCCTCGTCATGTCCGTGATCACATCCGGGACTCCAAAAAAACTTCGGTACATCAAAATATATAAACTCATAATGAAACTGTCATCGTAACGTTAAGCGTGCGGACCCTACGGGTTCGAGAACAACGTAAACATGACCGAGACATGTCTCCGGTCAATAACCAATAGCGGAACATGGATGCTCATATTGGCTCCCACATATTCTACGAAGATCTTTTATCGGTCAGACCGCATAACAACATACTTTGTTCCCTTTGTCATCGGTATGTTACTTGCCCGAGATTCGATCGTCGGTATCTCAATACCTAGTTCAATCTCGTTACCGGCAAGTCTCTTTACTCGTTTCGTAATACATCATCTCACAACTAACTCATTAGTTGCAATGCTTGCAAGGCTTATGTGATGTGCGTTACCGAGAGGGCCCAGAGATACCTCTCCGACAATCGGAGTGACAAATCCTAATCTCGAAATACGCCAACCCAACATGTACCTTTGGAGACACCTGTAGAGCTCCTTTATAATCACCCAGTTACATTGTGACGTTTGGTAGCACACAAAGTGTTCCTCCGGCAAACGGGAGTTGCATAATCTCATAGTCATAGGAACATGTATAAGTCATGAAGAAAGCAATAGCAACATACTAAACGATCGGGTGCTAAGCTAATGGAATGGGTCATGTCAATCACATCATTATCCTAATGATGTGATCCCATTAATCAAATGACAACACATGTCTATAGTTAGGAAACATAACCATCTTTGATTAACGACCTAGTCAAGTAGAGGCACACTAGTGATGTTTTAGTTTGTCTATGCATTCACACAAGTATTATGTTTCTGGATAATACAATTCTAGCATGAATAATAAACATTTATCATGATATAAGGAAATAAAATAATAACATTATTATTGCCTCTAGGGCATATTTCCTTCACCACCGACGTACTCCTTCCTCCTATATATACCTACATACCCCCAAATTACCAGATACGGAGCCAAAACCCTAATTCGACCGCCGTAACTTTCTGTATCCACGAGATCCCATCTTGGGGCCTCTTCCGGAGCTCCGCCGGAGGGGGCATCGATCACGGAGGGCTTCTACATCAACACCATAGCCCCTCCGATGAAGTGTGAGTAGTTTACCTCAGACCTTCGGGTCCATAGTTATTAGCTAGATGGCTTCTTCTCTCTTTTTGGATCTCAATACAAAGTTCTCCCCTCTCTTGTGGAGATCTATTCGATGTAATCTTCTTTTGCCGTGTGTTTGTTGAGACCAATGAATTGTGGGTTTATGATCAAGTTTATCTATGAACAGTATTTGAATCTTCTCTGAATTCTTTTATGCATGATTGGTTATCTTTACAAGTCTCTTCGAATTATCAGTTTGGTTTGGCCTAGTGGATTGATCTTTCTTGCAATGGGATAAGTGCTTAGCTTTGGGTTCAATCTTGCGGTGTCCTTTCCCAGTGACAGTAGGGGCAGCAAGGCACGTATTGTATTGTTGCCATCGAGGATAACAAGATGGGGTTTATATCATATTGCATGAGTTTATTCCTCTACATCATGTCATCTTGCTTAAAGCGTTACTCTGTTCTTATGAACTTAATACTCTAGATGCATGCTGGATAGCGGTCGATGTGTGGAGTAATAGTAGTAGATGCAGGCAGGAGTCGGTCTACTTGTCTCGGACGTGATGCCTATATACATGATCATACCTAGATATTCTCATAACTATGCTCAATTCTGTCAATTTCTCAACAGTAATTTGTTTACCCACCGTGAATACTTATGCTCTTGAGAGAAGCCACAGGTGAAACCTATGCCCCCCGGGTCTATCTTCCATCATATTAATCTTCCAATACTTAGTTATTTCCTTTGCCATATATTTTACTTTGCATCTTTATCATAAAAATACTAAAAATATTATCTTATCATATCTATCAGATCTCACTCTCGTAAGTGATCGTGTAGGGATTGACAACCCTTTATTGCGTTGGTTGCGAGGATTTGTTTGTTTGTCTAGGTGCGAGGTACTCGTGCGTGGCCTCCTACTGGATTGATACCTTGGTTCTCAAAAACTGAGGGAAATACTTACGCTACTTTGCTGCATCACCCTTTCCTCTTCAAGGGAAAACCAACACAGTGCTGAAGAGGTAGCATTCTCCGAAAACTGTTCAGGTACTAAAAATGTCATTTAAATCAGGTGTGACAAATATTACAAAAATTTAACTTGCGTAAAGTGCTAAACTATCAAAAATATCAAAAGTAAGATAGATAGTAATGATATAGTCTGAGTTTAAATGCGCTAGCAGCACTCCCGCAGCTGCCCGGACGGTGTGCGGCAGAGCTGCCGGGCAGTGCAAATTCAAATCACACTATTACTAACTATCTTATCTGCCAGGGTGCATGAATCCGCCTATTTTAGCCGGTCGGGGCGTCCTTCGGCGGGCGAGGTGGGACTAAAAAATGCGCCTCCACCGTACCGGACACCACCCCTGCGCCCTGGACCGCTCGCGCGCGCCTTCCACGCGGCCCATTCGGCCCACCTCGGTGGTCCTCGCAGCGCCGTGGGAGGCGAGGTCTAAGTTTAGTCCCACCTTGCCAGCCGAAGCGCGCCCGCACCGACTTAAATAGCATGCCCCGCCCTACCCCACCGTACTCCAAAACAAAAAACAATAGCACGACCCCACCCTACCCCGTCTATTTGGGCCCGTGGGCCTTGCAGGGCCGAAAAGTGGTCCCTTTCACCGACGGCTTGATTGGGAACGACTTAGTACGCCTCGCTCGGCTCCGGGCCGGCGGTCTTTTTTTGAAAAAACAAATTTTTGTTTTGTTTTTGCTAATATTATGTAATTTTTTATTGTTTCATTTTTATTTAATTTTCTAATTTGTATAATTTTTTCAATTCAAGTTTAGTTCTGTTGTAATTTTTTTACAAGAGGACAATTTCAAATAATGGTATTTGTTCGAAGTTCGATACAAAATTTTTTATTTTCATTATTTTTTGTAGTATTTTTATTTTCCACCTTTGTTTTGTTTTTATTTCCTTTCCTAATTTTCATATTTTTTTGCATTCAAAGTTTAACTCATTGCTGTTTTTAAAATTTATTTTCATTCTTTTTTGCTAATATTATTTATTTGTCCATTTTTCTTTTTTCTTTTCTTTCCTAATTTTCATACTTTTTTTGCACTTCAAGCTTAACTTTTTCTGTTTTTTAATTTTTTACAATAATTTTATACAATATAACAATTTTAAATAATAGTATGGATTAAAACACTCAATTTGTAAACAATATCTTAAAACCATGCATTCAAACACACTCGATGTTTCATTATAGTTTTCATAAATATTTTACACAATACTAGAAATTTAACTTAACTAAACTAAAAAACATTACGAAAATAATTAAACATTACTAAATGTTATTTTGAAATTAACCTAAATTAAACTACTCGTCCTCGACGCCGCTGAAGTCCGCCACGTTGGAGAGGCCGTCACCGTCGTCGCTGTTGTTGCTGCTGCTGTCGTTGTCCAGGGGCACCACCGGCGCGGCCGGCGCAGCCATCTAGCCGGCCACCGCGGCATGGTAGCCGGGGAAGTCCGGCGGGTCCTCTGGGTGGACGGCGACCGCGGCGACCTGCATTTACTCCTGGACGAGGGGCGGCGGCATCGGGACGTTCTCCGATTCCGGATCGCCGTCAGGTAGCCCGGCATGTCCTCCGGGTCGCCGGCCTCCATCGCCAGCCGCCTGTACTTGACCAACAACGCCGGCTCTGGTTCCTGTGCCGGCTCGGGTGGAGGGGCGCGGCTGGACCCGGCGTCGTCCTGTGCGTGCGTGCGACGATCGCCGCTACCGAGGCGGACAGAGCCGCGGTCACCGGCGAGGGGCCTGCGCGGGGCCGCGCGCGTGCCGAGGTTCATCCGCGCGCCCATAGTTTCATGGGTGGACCGTGCCTCACAGCGGCGGAAGAGCATGTAGCCGTAGGTCGTCGGGGCGGGCACGACGCCGGCGATAGCCTGGGCGCGGTGTGGGGCGACGACGTCCTCGAAGGAGCGCCCATCCCAGAGGTGGTGCCGCGCCGCGCGGTTGTGCTTGACGAGCGGGCGGGGGCGGCGTAGGCGGCAATCATGGTTGTCGGTGAGCCGGGCCGCCCAGCCGGGGTGGTCGGGGCGTACTGCGGGTCCGCCCGCTCCTTTGGCGAGAGCCGCGCCCGGTACAGACCAACGGCGCAGGCGAAGTTCGGCGTGCCGACGTCGGGCACTAGCGCGACAGGCACGTCGTCGACGCTGAGACGCCACCTCGATGACAGGCGGACGTCGGGTGCAGCAGGGATGGAGAAGTGGGCGAGCTCCTCCGCCTCCTCCAGGGTCAGATTCGGGCGGACCATTGCCGACGGCAGAGAGAGAGAGGGCGCGAGAGGCAGTGCTGGGTGCCGGCGAGTGGGGGAGGCGAGAACGGGGTGCCACCGACGGCGGGACGGGCCGGCTTTTATAGGGGCGGGGAGGGGGCGGGGCGGGTACCGGTGATTAATGCCAGCAGGCGAGGGGGCGGCGTGCGCAGGCGGTTAAAGCGGTGGCGTGGACAGGCGGCGAGTGCAGGGGCGCTGCACGGCGTAAATGGCCACCGCAATCTACGCCGGATTAATGCGGGGACGGCAGTGGTGGACTAAGTACGCTTGGGCCTCCCCTCACGCTAGCGTACACCGCCACGTACGGCATATAGCGGACCGTACGTCCGCGCGCCGCGGTATGCCACGTTACGCCGCGCCCCCTCTGAAATTCCCATCCTACCCCTTCTCACTTATCGTATCGAAGAGGTATCTTCTAATCTAGGACGTCGATGTGTCCAGGGGGTTGTACCGAATTAGAAGTGGTACTCCAATCGTTCATTGCTCGTCATCATACATCCCCTATCTATGTAGCTTGGGCCTCATGTGCCAATAAACGAAGTTATAAACTCAAATAAACTAGTCTATGCGAATAATATCCTAATAACATGATTTGAGATGCTGCTGCATTGCCCGTTCGCCCAAAGTCTGCATCTAAGGATAGCAATGTGTCGAATTCCGCTTACGTCGAACAATATCAAATCCATACCCAAATTCATGAAGATATACTTTATACCCAAATCATTGCTTTCTAGTTCAATCCGCTTGCGGTGAACAACATTCTCACAAAATGACATAGCACAACATTAACATTCTCATAAAATTACAATGATGACTTTATAATAAACTTATGTTGGGGGAAAGGACAATGGATTAGGGGTTCAGAGAATATGAGTAATGCTACACTTACACACTACTAGGAAAAGGGCTATAGATGAAATTGACACTAATGACGCACCACACATGTGGTGCGCCATTACTATATACTAATGGCGCACCATGTGTTGGTGCGTCATTAGTGTGGAAGACACTAATGGTGCACCAGGCACACGATGCGCCACTAGTAACAAAATGTTTTTTTTCATTTTTTCAAACATACTAATGGCGCATCCGGGCAGAGTGCGCCATTAGTAGTTCTACTACTAATGGCGCACCAGCCATAGAGTGCGCCACTACTGTTTTTTTTACTTTTTTTGCAAAACTACTAATGGCGCACCGTTGCGTAGTGCGCCATTACTAGTTTAAACTAGTAATGGTGCACTGTGCCACGGTTCGCCATTAGTATTTTTTTTTACTTTTTGAATTCATGAATATTTTTTCAAATTTGATGATATTTTTTCATATTTAATATGAAAAAATATTGAATATTCATGAGGACACTCGATCTCGATCCCCCTCCCTCTTGATAGCTATCCCCCTCGCTAGACCCCCCTCGCCGCCGATCACCCCCCGAACCCTCCCCCGCTCCACCGCCGCCGACGACCCCCCGCACCCTCCCCCGCTCCACCACCGCCGCTGACACCCCGCACCTTCCCCCGGCCCGCTCCACCGCCGCCGCCGACACCCGCACCCTCCCCCACTTTTTGAAGATATTTTTAAATAACAAATTTGATGATATTTTCAAATAAGAAATTTGATGATATCTTCAAATAACAAATTTGATGATATTTTCAATTAACAATAAAAAAATTGATGAAAATTTCAAAAAAAAATTTGATGATATCTTTTGTTCTAGTCCTCATGAAAATAACAAATTTGATAAAAACAAATTATTAGATGCAACAAGAAATAATGAAAAAAATGTTACTAATGGCGCCATTGCTGTCAAAAAAAAGTTACTAATGGCGCACCAGAGGAGGGTGCGCCATGGCTATCAGAAAAAAACTACTAATGGCGCACCAGAGGGTGGTGCGCCATTGCTATAGTGTCTAGCTGGATACCCCTTCACCCGATCCCCACTTCCCTCTCCCTCGCCAGATCCCCCCTTCCCTCTCCCTCGCCAGATCCCCTTTCCCTCCCACGCCGCGCCCGCTACGACGACCACGGGCCTGCTCCAACGACCGCCGCGCCCGCTCCACACCCGCTCCGGCTCCCCCGCCTGCCGCCACGACTGCCAGCCCGACGCCGCGGCGCACCCAGCCATCCAAAGCCTCCGCTACCCCGCAGCCGGCACAGGAGCCCAGCAGCGCCTCCCTCCGCCGCCCCTACTGCGCCGCCGCCCGTCCTCCTCCGCCCGTAAGCCCCCCTCCTCCTCCGCCCGTCCTCCTCCGCCCGTAAGCCCCCCTCCACTCCAAACCCCTGACCCCTTCTTGTCTCGTCTCTACAGGTAGACCGCGCCGGCAAGTGACCAGGACGACGCCCGGAGAGGAGAGGAGGGCCTTCTCCTCACCGTGTAGCCGCCGACCTTGTCCTGCTCGAGGAGGAGTAGGAGGGGCGCACCCAGCCACCACAGTCGCCGCAATCAAGGGCTTCTTCCACCTAGACCTCTAAATCCACGGCACCGTCGTTCAGCCACCCAAGGTGAAGGTGCCCCCAACTCCCCTCCGTCCCCTCTCCCCTCCTTGTTTCATTCGATCTAGTAGCCATGGATTTGGGTTCCTCAAGGCTGCCTAATTACTCTACCATGTGTTCCTACTACTAGCTCTAGCCATGGATTAGGGGCTAGTGTAGATGCAAAATAAGGTCAAATCCCTCTTGAATTTAGGTCAAATTAGGTTCAAATCCCTCTGAAATTAGTATGTAAAGCTCACTGTTTTGAAGTTCTAATTAGTTTAGTACCTTAGTAAGCAATAACACAAGCTTGCTGCTAGTTCAGTACCTTTTGCTGCTAGTTCCTCAAGGAGTTCTGCTCAAAATTAGCTCAACAAGTTGCATCTGGCTTTTAGAAAGTTGTTTTGGCTTAAGAGGATAAGTTGTTGTATATACTGTCATAAAGTTCAGCAAGAACAGGGCATCAACAGTGCTACTCTAGTATCTAGTCGGGGAGGGACAAAATGGACAGGGCATCACTGTAGCTGTACTGCAGAACAAACTATTAGTCTTAGGATTAACACTCCTCATATGAGATGAGAGGATTTTTTTAAATGGCTTTTCCCTCTAGCTAGCTTTAAATGGCATCACTGTAGCTGCCAATTCAGATAAACCTGAATTGACTTTTCCAGTGTTGTATTTGTCCCCTCGGATTATTGTAAATTATATGTGTTGGGGAACGTAGCAGAAATTCAAAATTTTCCTACGTGTCACCAAGATCTATCTATGGAGAGACCAGCAACGAGGGGAAGGAGAGTGCATCTACATACCCTTGTAGATCGCTAAGCGGAAGCGTTCAAGAGAACGGGGTTGATGGAGTCGTACTCGTCGTGATCCAAATCACCGATGAACAAGTGCCGAACGGACGGCACCTCCGCGTTCAACACACGTACAGCCCGGTGACGTCTTCCACGCCTTGATCCAGCAAGGAGAGAGGGAGAGGTTGAGGAAGACTTCATCCAACAGCAGCACAACGGCGTGGTGGTGGTGGAGGAGCGTGGCTATCCTGCAGGGCTTCGCCAAGCACCACAGAAGAGGAGGAAGAAGAGACGAAGGGCTGCACCAAGAGAGATTGAATCGTGTGTGTTATGGGCAGCCCTAGGCCTCATATATATAAGGAAGGGGAGGGGCTGCGCCCCCTCTAGGGTTCCCACCCCTAGGGGGGGTGGCAGCCCTAGATGGGGATCAAAGGTGGCGGCCAAGAGGGGGAGAGGAGAGGGAGGCGCACCAAATCCCCTAGGGTTTGCCCCCTTTCCACCTCTTAGGCGCCATGGGCCCTTATGGGAGGCGCACCAGCCCACTAAGGGGCTGGTCCCTCACCACTCTTGGCCCATGCAAGCCTCCGGGGTTGGTGGCCCCACTTGGTGGACCCCCGGGACCCTCCCGGTGGTCCCGGTACGTTACCGATAAACCCCGAAACTTTTCCGGTGACCAAAACAGGACTTCCCATATATAAATCTTTACCTCCGGACCATTCCGGAACTCCTCGTGACGTCTGGGATCTTATCCGGGACTCCGAACAACATTCGGTAACAACATACAAACTTCCTTTATGACCCTAGCGTCATCGAACCTTAAGTGTGTAGACCCTACGGGTTCGGGAGACATGCAGACATGACCGAGACGTTCTCCGGTCAATAACCAACAGCGGGATCTGGATACCCATGTTGGCTCCCACATGTTCCACGATGATCTCATTGGATGAACCACGATGTCAAGGACTTAATCAATCCCGTATACAATTCCCTTTGTCTATCGGTACGATACTTGCCCGAGATTCGATCGTCGGTATCCAGATACCTTGTTCGATCTCGTTACCTGCAAGTCTCTTTACTCGTTTTGTAACACATCATCCCGTGATCAACTCCTTGATCACATTGTGCACATTATGATGATGTCCTACCGAGTGGGCCCAGAGATACCTCTCCGCTTACACGGAGTGACAAATCCCAGTCTCGATTCGTGCCAACCTAACAGACACTTTCGGAGATACCTGTAATGTACCTTTATAGCCACCCAGTTATGTTGTGACGTTTGGCACACCCAAAGCACTCCTACGGTATCCGGGAGTTGCACAATCTCATGGTCTAAGGAAATGATACTTGACATTAGAAAAGCTTTAGCATACGAACTACACGATCTTTGTGCTAGGCTTAGGATTGGGTCTTGTCCATCACATCATTCTCCTAATGATGTGATCCCGTTATCAACGACATCCAATGTCCATGGTTAGGAAACCGTAACCATCTATTGATCAACGAGCTAGTCAACTAGAGGCTTACTAGGGACATGGTGTTGTCTATGCATCCACACATGTATCTGAGTTTCCTATCAATACAATTATAGCATGGATAATAAACGATTATCATGAACAAGGAAATATAATAATAATCAATTTATTATTGCCTCTAGGGCATATTTCCAACAGTCTCCCACTTGCACTAGAGTCAATAATCCAGTTCACATCGATATGTGATTAACACTCAAGGTCACATCCTCATGTGACTAACACCCTAAAGAGTTCTGGGTTTGATCATGTTATGCTTGTGAGAGAGGTTTTAGTCAACGGGTCTGAACCTTTCAGATCCGTGTGTGCTTTACAAATCTCTATGTCATCTCCTAGATGCAGCTACCACGCTCTATTTGAAGCTATTCCAAATAACTATTCTACTTGGAGCTATTCTAAATTGTAGCTCCATTATATGTATCCGGTATCTCTACTTAGAGCTATCCGGATAGGTGTTAAGCTTGCATCGACGTAACCCTTTATGACGAACTCTTTTACCACCTCCATAACCGAGAAACTTCCTTAGTCCACTAGTTACTATGGATAACTTTGACCGCTGTCATGTGATCCATTCTTGGATCACTCTTGTACCCCTTGACTGACTCATGGCAAGGCACACTTCAGGTGCGGTACACAGCATAGCATACTGTAGAGCCTATGTATTAAGCATAAGGGACGACTTTCGTCCTTTCTCTCTATTCTGCCGTGGTCGAGCTTTAAGTCTTAACTTCATACCTTACAACTCAGGCAAGAACTCCTTCTTTGACTGATCCATTTTGAACACCTTCAAGATCATGTCAAGGTATGTGCTCATTTGAAAGTTCCATTAAGCATTTTGATATATCCTTGTAGATCTTGATGCTCAATGTTCAAGTAGCTTAATCCAGGCTTTCCATTGAAAAACACTTTCCAAATAATCCTATATGCTTTCCAGAAATTCTACGTCACTTCTGATCAACAATATGTCAACAACATATACTTATCAGAAATTCTATAGTGCTCCCACTCACTTCTTTGGAAATACAAGTTTCTCATAAACTTTGTATACACCAAAATCTTTGATCATCTCATCAAAGCATACATGCCAACTCCGAGATGTTTACTCCAGTCCTTAGAAGGATTGCTGGAGCTTTGCATACTTATTAGCATATTTCAGGATTGACAAAACCTTCCGGTTGTATCACATACAACCTTTCCTCATAAATCGTCGAGGAAACAATGTTTTGACATCCTATCTGCAAGATTTCATAAATAGTGCAGTAATCGCTAATATAATTCCAACAGACTTTTAGCATCGCTACGAGTGGGAAAATCTCACCGTAGTCAACTCCTTGAACTTGTCAGAAAACATCTTAACGACAAGTCGAGCTTTCTTAATGGTGACATTTACCATCATTGTCCATCTTCCTTTTAAAATCCATATGTACCCAACAGCCTTACGACCATCAAGTAGTTCTTCCAAAGTCTACACTTTGTTTTCATATATGGATCCTCTCTTGGATTATATGGCCTCGAGCCATTTTGGAATCCAGGCCCACCATCGCTTCTCCATAGCTCGTAGGTTCATTGTTGTCTAGCAACATGACTTCCAAGACAGGATTACGTACCACTCTAAAGTAGTACGCATTCTTGTCATCCCACGAGGTTTGGGAGTGACTTGATCCGAAGTCTCATGATCAATATCATAAGCTTCCACTTCAATTGGTGTAGGTGCCATAGGAACAACTCTTTGTGCCCTGCTATACACTAGTTGAAGTAACGGTTCAATAACCTCATCAAGTCTCCACCATCCTCCCACCCAATTCTTTCGAGAGAAACTTTTCCTCGAGAAAGGACCCGATTCTAAAAACAATCCTTTATTGCTTTCGAATCTGAGACATGAGGTATACCCAACTGTTTTGGGTGTTCTATGAAGATGCATTTATCCGCTTTGGGTTCGAGCTTATCAGGCTGAAACCTTTTCATATAAGCATCGCAGCCCCAAAATTTTAAGAAATGACATCTTAGGTTTCTCTAAACCATAGTTCATACGGTGTCATCTCATCGGAATTACGTGGTGCCCTATTTAAGGTGAATGTGGTTGTCTCTAATGCCTAACCCATAAACTATCGTGGTTATTCGATAAGAGACATCATGGTATGCATCATATCCAATAGGGTGCAGTTATGATGTTCGGACACACCATCACACTATGGTGTTCCAGGCTGTATCAGTTGTGAAACAATTTCCACAATGTCTTAATTCTATGCCAAACTCGTAAATCAGATATTCATCTCTATGATCATATCATAGATACTTTATCCTCTTGTCATGACGATCTTTCAACTTCACCCTGAAATTACTTGAACCTTTCAATAATTCAGACTCGCGATTCATCAAGTAAATATACTCAACATCTACTCAAATCATCTGTGAAGTAAGAACATAACGATATCCACTACACGCCTCAGCACTCATTGGACTGCACACATCAAAATGTATTACTTCCAGCAAGTTGCTTTCTGGTTCCATTTTACTGAAACCGAGGCTTTCAGTCATCTTGCCCATGTGGTATGATTTGCATGTCTCAAGTGATTCAAAATCAAGTGAGTTCAAATGGTCCATTTGCATGGAGTTTCTTCATGCATATACACCAATAGACACGGTTCGCATGTCTCAAACTTTTCAAAAAATGAGTGAGTCCAAAGATCCATCAACATGGAGCTTCTTCATGCGTTTTATACCGATATGACTTAAATGGCAGTGCCACAAGTAGGTGGTACTATCATTACTATCCTATATCTTTTGGCATGAACATGTGTATCACTACGATCGAGATTCAATAAACCATTCATTTTAGGCGTAAGACCATTGAAGGTATTATTCAAATAAACAGAGTAACTATTATTCTCTTTAAATGAATAACCATATTGCGATAGACATAATCCAATCATGTCTATGCTCAACGCAAACACCAAATAACAATTATTTTGGTTTAACACCAATCTCGATGGTAGAGGGAGCGTGCGATGCTTGATCATATCAACATTGGAAACACTTCCAACACATATTGTCAGCTCACCTTTAGCTAGTCTCCGTTTAATCCGTAGCTTTTATTTCGAGTTACTAACACTTAGCAACCGAACCGGTATCTAATACCCTGGTGCTACTAGGAGTACTAGTAAAGTACACATTAACATAATGTATATCCAGTATACTTCCATCGACAGCCTTCTCATCTACCAAGTATCTAGGGTAATTCTGCTCTAGTGGTTGTTCCCCTTATTACAGAAGCACTTAGTCTCGGGTTGGGGTTCATCCTTTGGGTTTCTTCACTAGAGCAGCAACTGACTTGTCGTTTCATGAAGTATCCCTTTCTTGCCCTTGCCCTTCTTGAAACTAGTGGTTTTTAACTAACCATCAACAATTGATGCTCCTACTTGACTTCTACTTTCGTGGTGTCAAACATCGCGAATATCTCAAGGATCATCATATATGTCCCTGATATATCATAGTTCATCACGAAGCTCTAGCAGCTTGGTGGTAATGACTTCGGAGAAACATCACTATCTCATTTGGAAGATTAACTCCCACTCGATTCAAGTGATTGTTGTACTCAGACAATCTGAGCACAAGCTCAACAATTAAGCTTTTCTCCTTAGTTTGTAGGCTAAGAAAATCGTCGGAGGTCTTATACCTCTTGACGTGGGCACGAGCCTGAAATCCCAATTTCAGCCCTCGAAACATCTCATATGTTTCGCGACATTTCAAAACGTCTTCGGTGCCTCAACTCTAAACCGTTTAACTGAACTATCACGTAGTTATCAAAACGTGTATGTCAGATGTTCGCAACATCCACAGACAACGTTCGAGGTTCAGCACACTGAGCAGTGCATTAAGGACATAAGCCTTCTAAGAAGCAATGAGGACAATCCTCAGTTTACGGACCTAGTCCGCATAATTGCTACTATCAACTTTCAACTAATTTTCTCTAGGAACATATCTAAACAGCAGAACTGAGGCGCGAGCTACGACATAATTTGCAAAATCCTTTTGAGTATGTTCAGGATAATTAAGTTCATCTTATGAACTCCCACTCAGATAGACATCCCTCTAGTCATCTAAGCGATTACATGATCCGAGTCAACTAGGCCGTGTCCGATCATCACATGAGACGGACTAGTCAACATTGGTGAACATCTTCATGTTGATCCTATCTACCATACGACTCATGCTCGACCTTTCGGTCTTCTGTGTTCCGAGGCCATGTCTGTACATGCTAGGATCGTCAAGTCAACCTAAGTGTTTGCATGTGTTCCGAGTCCATGTCTGTACATGCTAGGCTCGTCAACACCCGTTGTATTCGAACGTAAGAATCTATCACACCCGATCATCACGTGGTGCTTCGAAACGACGAACTTTAGCAACGGTGCACAATTAGGGGAGAACACTTCTTGAAATTTTAATGAGGGATCATCTTATTTACTACCGTCGTTCTAAGCAAATAAGATGTATAAACATGATAAACATCACATGCAATCAACTAGTGACATGATATGGCCAATATCACTTTGCTCCTTTTGATCTCCATCTTCGGGGCTCCATGATCATCATTGTCACCGGCATGACACCATGATCTCCATCATCATGATCTCCATCATCGTGTCTTCATGAAGTTGTCTCGTCATCTATTACTTCTACTACTATGGCTAACGCTTTAGCAATAAAGTAAAGTAATTACATGACGTTTATGTTGACACACAGGTCATAAATAAATTAAGACAACTCCTATGGCTCCTGCCGGTTGTCATACTCATCGACATGCAAGTCGTGATTCCTATTACAAGAACATGATCAATCTCATACATCACATATATCATTCATCACATCCTTTTGGCCATATCACATCACATAGCATACCCTGCAAAAACAAGTTAGACGTCCTCTAATTGTTGTTTGCATGTTTTACGTGGCTGCTATGGGTTTCTAGCAAGAACGTTTCTTACCTACGCAAAGACCACAACGTGATATGCCAATTGCTATTTACCCTTCATAAGGACCCTTTTCATCGAATCCGATCCGACTAAAGTGGGAGAGACAGACACCCGCTAGCCACCTTATGCAACTAGTGTATGTCAGTCGGTGGAACCAGTCTCACGTAAGAGTACGTGTAAGGTCGGTCCGGGTCGCTTCATCCCACAATGCCGCCAAATCAAGATTGGACTAGTAACGGTAAGCATATTGAACAAAATCAACGCCCGCAACTACTTTGTGTTCTACTCGTGCATAGAATCTACGCAATAGACCTAGCTCATGATGCCACTGTTGGGGAACGTAGCAGAAATTCAAAATTTTCCTACGTGTCACCAAGATCTATCTATGGAGAGACCAGCAACGAGGGGAAGGAGAGTGCATCTACATACCCTTGTAGATCGCTAAGCGGAAGCGTTCAAGAGAACGGGGTTGATGGAGTCATACTCGTCGTGATCCAAATCACCGATGACCAAGTGCCGAATGGACGGCACCTCCGCGTTCAACACACGTACAGCCCGGTGACGTCTCCCACGCCTTGATCCAGCAAGGAGAGAGGGAGAGGTTGAGGAAGACTTCATCCAACAGCAGCACAACGGCGTGGTGGTGGTGGTGGAGCAGCGTGGCTATCCTGCAGGGCTTCGCCAAGCACCACAGAAGAGGAGGAAGAAGAGACGCAGGGCTGCACCAAGAGAGATTGAATCGCGTGTGTTATGGGCAGCCCTAGGCCTCATATATATAGGGAAGGGGAGGGGCTGCGCCCCCTCTAGGGTTCCCACCCCTAGGGGGGGGGGGGGCGGCAGCCCTAGATGGGGATCAAAGGTGGCGGCCAAGAGGGGGAGAGGAGAGGGAGGCGCACCAATATGGGCCCTAAGGCCCATATCCCCTAGGGTTTGCCCCCTTTCCACCTCTTAGGCGCCATGGGCCCTTATGGGAGGCGAACCAACCCACTAAGGGGCTGGTCCCTCACCACTCTTGGCCCATGCAAGCCTCCGGGGTTGGTGGCCCCACTTGGTGGACCCCCGGGACCCTCCCGGTGGTCCCGGTACGTTACCGATAAACCCCGAAACTTTTCCGGTGACCAAAACAGGACTTCCCATATATAAATCTTTACCTCCGGACCATTCTGGAACTCCTCGTGACGTCTGGGATCTCATCCGGGACTCCGAACAACATTCGGTAACCACATACAAACTTCCTTTATGACCCTAGCGTCATCGAACCTTAAGTGTGTAGACCCTACGGGTTCGGGAGACATGCAGACATGACCGAGACGTTCTCCGGTGAATAACCAACAGCGGGATCTGGATACCCATGTTGGCTCCCACATGTTCCACGATGGTCTCATCGGATGAACCACGATGTCAAGGACTTAATCAATCCCGTATACAATTCCCTTTGTCTATCGGTACGATACTTGCCCGAGATTCGATCGTCGGTATCCAGATACCTTGTTCGATCTCGTTACCTGCAAGTCTCTTTACTCGTTTTGTAACACATCATCCCGTGATCAACTCCTTGATCACATTGTGCATATTATGATGATGTCCTACCGAGTGGGCCCAGAGATACCTCTCCGCTTACACGGAGTGACAAATCCCAGTCTCGATTCGTGCCAACCCAACAGACACTTTCGGAGATACCTGTAATGTACCTTTATAGCCACCCGGTTACATTGTGACGTTTGGCACACCCAAAGCACTCCTACGGTATCCGGGAGTTGCACAATCTCATGGTCTAAGGAAATGATACTTGACATTAGAAAAGCTTTAGCATACGAACTACACGATCTTTGTGCTAGGCTTAGGATTGGGTCTTGTCCATCACATCATTCTCCTAATGATGTGATCCCGTTATCAACGACATCCAATGTCCATGGTTAGGAAACCGTAACCATCTATTGATCAACGAGCTAGTCAACTAGAGGCTTACTAGGGACATGGTGTTGTCTATGCATCCACACATGTATCTGAGTTTCCTATCAATACAATTATAGCATGGATAATAAACGATTATCATGAACAAGGAAATATAATAATAATCAATTTATTATTGCCTCTAGGGCATATTTCCAACAATATGTAGTGAAGCATGCAAATTGGATTTGCTATAGTCAACCTATTAATATTTGTCAGTTTTGAAAATTCAGTTTATTCGGTTACTAAAAATTTAGTTAATTCAGTTAGGCACACAAATTTCAGAACTTTTGTGTGCCCTAGTACTTGGTGTTTGTAGGAAATTCAGTTAATCCATCGAGGTGAGCACCGATGCTACCAAAAGGGAAGACATGTATGAGTTTGGAGAAAGTGTCAATTTGATTTTCAGTTGCTAGCTACCTGTGATTTCTTGTTTCAATTTGGATTCCAGAAATGTTACTGTGTGTTACTATGACCCAACTTTATCTGTATCATAGCATGCTACTATCAGTTATTTTTGAACATCAAATTCAGTCTGTATCTTGCGTTCTGTTTTTGTTCAAAATTTCTCAAACTCTGAATAAATAAAATTATTTGGAAAGAAGCACATGAGTATCAACAATAATTGTTTCTTTCTGCTTGAATGAATGGAGTACAATACAAGTTCAGGAACAAGGGACATTTTTTGCAATTGTGAACTCTCAATGCTCAAGTCTGGAAGTGTTTACAAATTCAAAGAGTTCACATGACTACTGGTTAAATACTCTAGTGTATTTAGTGTAAATCTAGTCTGAAACTAGTAGAGCTCTTGTTGATTTGCAAATTCAGTTTAAACAAAAATTTGGTACATGACTACCGATCATGTATGAAAGATGTTGCTACTAGATGAGCACAAGAACTAATTAGTAGATATTGATTTTAAATGATTTTGAATTTTTATGACTAGTGATCAGGTTTCAAATGATTTTGAATTTTTATGATTTTTATGCACATAGGTGAAGCCAATCACTACACTTCAGGTTCTACTCCTGGAACACTTCAGGAATTTTACTTCATAACTGGAGTATTTTGATGATATTGGGCGGTTTTGTCTCCGACCATCGTCTCGTGATGATATTGTGGGGTGTTGTGGGGTTGCAGCTGGGTGGGGTGGGGTAACGAAGCTGGAGTAGTGGGGTGTTGTGGGGTAATGTACAAGGGTAAGGTTCCCGGAGTCTACGACGACTGGGAGGAGTGTCGGAGACAGGTTCACCATTTCAGCGGTAACAGTTACAAAGGGTACACCACTAGGGTGGAGGCGGAATCTAAATACGCCCGCTATCTAGCGGGAGAGAGGAGGGAGCGTTCGAGGAACCGGATGAAGACCAGTTTCATCACGATGATGCTCATCGTGATGACCGCAGCTCTCTTCTATGTGATGGTAGTTTAGATGATCGATATCGACTTGTAATGTGAAGACAAACTCGATACTCGCGGTATCGAGACTTGTAATGTTTTATCTTTGTTCGGTCTTTTGAATTCGGAGACTAATATGATGAATTGTATTCGGAGACTAATCTTCTATTGTATTCGATGAATCTGCTGTTGCTGTGTGCTATTGTCTATATTCTGTCAAATAATATATTTTGTAACCTGTGCAAAAATCAGAAAAGTAAAAAAAAATAAAACCTAATATTCATACTAATGGCACATCACTACATAGTGCGCCATTAGTATGCCAAAGTATACTAATGGCGCATCACCAAACAGTGCGCCATTAGTATGCCAAGTATACTAATGGCGCATCCATCCGCAGTGCGCCATTAGTGTGCCAAAGCACATGGTTAAATATGGCCCCTGGGAGGCATACTAATGGTGCATGGTGTTATATACTAATGGCGCACTGGGTGGTGCGCCATTAGTATACCAGATACTAATGGCGCACTAGTGGTGCGCCATTAGTAATAAATACTAGTGGCGTGATACTAATGGCGCACCAGTGATGCGCCATTAGTAGGCAAAACTGGTGTGCCATTAGTAGGCCTTTTCCTAGTAGTGACAGGGGCTTGCTAAAACCCTAGGAACATGACTTATATGAGCAAGAATGAGCAAGAGCGAGGAACAAACCAAATGATTAACATTTCATACACATTAGTTATACCAAAGTGAGTTTCCGGTTTTGTGCTCTAGAACAATCTACCTAGATAATTGTTAGTATGACATATTTGTATTTGGATATTTTTAAGAGTAATATGGACATGAATGCATATATGCACCTACTATTGATTATGTGGCACAACTCAACTCGTGGAGAAATGTCACTTTCTTCTATTGTGCTTAGATTTAGATGAAACACAACGTAACATAAAATATTCTTGAACGCCCCATTTTTTATTTTTGGAAGGTAAAAGGATTTGGATGACAAAATGTGGTTCAACTTAGCACAAAAATATATTTGCAATGATAAATACCGAATTGTGTTAATTAAAATATAGTATAAAATGGGGGCATATTAGAGTACACCATCACCTCGCTTGGTTGTATTTGAAAACATATTAGGGAATAATATTTCAAAAAGGTGTATCAATTAAAAGGTACTCCCTCCGTCCAAAATTACTTGTCGCGGAAATGGATAAAAAAAGATGTATCTAAAACTAACATACTTCCATTTAGTCGATAAGTAATTCTGGATGGAGGGACTATAAATTTGGTGAGAATGAGTTATGATGAAGTCAAAAAGATTACTATAAATTGATGAGAGAACCAAGTAGAACCAACAAACAAACCACAGGCGGGCACATGCAGGAACATAGTGTCGGCGTGAGAGCACGATCACCTATGGGGCATGGATGCCTCTTTGTGGTCCGGCAAGGGGACGATCATATTGCACAAAGAGTAGAAACGATAGGGCAGCGCGGTGGTGGACAACTCTCTTTTACCCAGGTTCGGAATGCTTTGCAGCGTAAAACCATACTCCTGCTTTGGTGGATTAATCTGGAGGTGCACGAAGGCGTGTGGGCTCAGGCCCGACAAGGCTGCCTCGGGGAGAGGAGCGCACGCGTACAAGCATGGAGGGAACAGGTGTTCGAACCCTTTGCTAAGTTGCCTCGGGCCTCCTTTTATAGCTTAAGGGGCGACCACAGTGGCAAAACAGTCATTTTAGTGTGATTAGATAGCTAACAATGCTATCATACCTAACTCTGTCAGTTAGGACAAAGTGCATTAAATGCATTTCTAGGTGTCATGCTAAGGTTGAAGCCCGGCAAGCTTGCCGCGCCGCTTATCCATCTATTCCTTATTAGTGTGACACGCCATCTGGACGGGTGTCAATAAACCTAATCTCTTCTCTAGTATGCTGCCACATGCCTGTCATGATCCACCTAGCCACCTAAGAGGCTGACGCTGAAGGAAATATGCCCTAGAGGCAATAATAAAGTTGTTATTTATATTTCCTTATATCATGATAAATGTTTATTATTCATGCTAGAATTGTATTAACCAAAAACTTAGTACATGTGTGAATACATAGACAAACAGAGTGTCACTAGTTTGCCTCTACGTGACTAGCTCGTTGACATGATTTGTCATTTGATAAACGGGATCACATCATTAGAGAATGATGTGATTGACTTGACCGATCCATTAGCTTATCACGATGATCGCTTAGTTTGTTGCTATTGCTTTCTCCATAACTCTACATGTTCCTATGACTATGAGATCATGCAACTCCCCAATACCGGAGGAACACTTTGTGTGCTACCAAAAGTCACAATGTAACTGGGTGATTATAAAGGTGCTCTACAGGTGTCTCTGATGGTGTTTGTTGAGTTGGCATGGATCAAGATTAGGATTTGTCACTTCGATTGTCGGAGAGGTATCTCTGGGCCCTCTCGGTAATGTACATCACTATAAGCCTTGCAAGAAATGTAGCTAATGAGTTAGTTACAGGATGTAGCATTACAGAACGAGTAAAGAGACTTGCCGGTAACGAGATTGAACTAGGTATTGAGATACCGATGATCGAATCTCGGGCAAGTAACATACCGATGACAAAAGGAACAACGTATATCGTTATGCGGTTTGACCGATAAAGATCTTCATAGAATATGTAGGAACCTATATGAGCATCCAGGTTCCGCTATTTGTTATTAAGCGGAGACATGTCATGTCTGCATAGTTCTCGAACCCATAGGGTCTGCACGCTTAACGTTCGGTGACGATCGGTATTATGAGTTTATGTGGTTTGATGTACCGAAGGTAGTTCGGAGTCCCGGATTTGATCATGGACATGATGAGGAGTCTCGAAATGGTCGAGACATAAAGATTGATATATTGATAGCCTATGTTTGGACATCGGAATGGTTCCGGATGAGTTCGGGCATTTTCCGGAGTACCGGGAGGTTACCGGAACCCCCCGGGGAGTATATGGGCCTTATTGGGTCTTAGTGGAATAGAGGAGAGGGAAGGAAAAGGTGGGAGGCGCGCCCCCTAGCCCAATCCTAATGGGAGGGGGGTCGGGCCCCCCTTTCGTTTCTCCTCTCCTCTCCTTCCTTCTCTCCTACTCCTACTACATGGAAGGGGGAAATCCTACTCCCGATGGGAGTAGGACTACCCTAGAGTGAGCCATAGAGAGGGCCGGCCCCTCCCTCCTCCACTCCTTTACGGGGGAGGGGGGCACCCCATAGACACACAAGTTGATCATTGATCTTTAGCCGTGTGCGGTGCCCCATCCACCATAATCCACCTCGATAATATCGTAGCGGTGCTTAGGCGAAGCCCTGTTCCGGTAGCAACATCATCACCGTCATCACACTGTCGTGCTGACAAAGCTCTCCCTCGAAGCTCTACTGGATCATGAGTTCGCGGGACATCACCGAGCCGAACGTGTGAAGATCGCGGAGGTGATGTATCTTCGGTACTAGATCGGTCGATCGTGAAGACATACGACTACATCAACCGCGTTGTCATGATGCTTCCGCTTATGGTCTACTAGGGTACGCAGATGATAATCTCCCCTCTCGTTGCTATGCATCACCATGATCTTGCGTGTGCATAGGATTTTTTTTGAAATTACTGTGTTCCTCAACAGTGGCATCCGAGCCAGGTTTATGCGTAAATGTTATATGCACGAGTAGAACACAAAGGAGTTGTGGGCATGGGTATATACATATTGCTTGCCGTCACTAGTTGATTCTTGATTCAGCGACATTGTTGGATGAAGCGGCCCAGACTGACATTACGCGTACGCTTACGCGTGACTGGTTCTACCGATGTGCTTCGCACACAGGTGGTTAGTGGGTGTCTGTTTCTCCAGCTTTAGTTCAATCGGATTCAATGAACAGGGTTCTTTCTGAAGATCAAAAAGCAATCACTATACCGCATTGTGGTTTTTGATGCGTAGGTAAGAACGGTTCTTACTCAGCCCATAGCAGCCACGTAAAACTTGCAACAACAAAGTAGATGACGTGTAACTTGTTTTTGCAGGGCATGTTGTGATGTGATATGGTCAAGACATGATGCTATATTTTATTGTATGAAATGATCATGTTTTGCAACACAGTTATCGGCAACTGGCAGGAGCCATATGGTTGTCGCTTTATTGTATGAAATTCATTCGCCATGTAATTGATTTACTTTATCACTAACCAGTAGCGATAGTCGTAGAAGCAATAGTTGGCGAGACGACAACGATGCTTCGATGGAGATTAAGGTGTCAAGCCGGGGACGATGGTGATCATGACGGTGCTTTGGAGATGGAGATCAAAGGCACAAGATGATGATGGCCATATCATATCACTTGTATTGATTGCATGTGACGTTTATCCTTTATGCATCTTATTTTCCTTAGTTCGGCAGTAGCATTATAAGATGATCTCTCACTAAATTTCAAGGTATAAGTTTTCTCCCTGAGTATGCACCGTTGCTACAGTTCATCGTGCCGAGACACCATGTGATGATCGGGTGTGATAAGCTCTACGTTCACATACAATGGGTGCAAGCCAGTTTTGCACACGTGGAATACTTGGGTTAAACTTGACGAGCCTAGCATATGCATATATGGCCTCGGAACATTGGAGACTGAAAGGTCGAGCGTCAATCATATAGTAGATATGATCAACATAGTGATGTTCACCATTGAAAACTACTCCATCTCACGTGATGATCGGACATGGTTTAGTTGATATGGATCACGTAATCACTTAGATGATTAGAGAGATGTCTATCTAAGTGGCAGTTCTTAAGTAATTTGATTAATTGAACTTTAATTTATCATGAACTTAGTACCTGATAGTATTTTGCATGTCTATGTTGTTGTAGATAGATGGCACATGCTATTGTACCATTGAATTTTAATGCGTTCCTAGAGAAAGCTAAGTTGAAAGATGATGGTAGCAACTACACGGACTTGGTCCGTAACTTGAGGATTATCCTCATTGCTGCACAGAAGAATTATGTCCTGGAAGCACCTTTGGGTGACAAACCCGCTGCAGGAGCAACACCGTTTGTTATGAACACCTGGCAGAGCAAAGCTGGTGACTACTCGATAGTTCAGTGTGCCATGCTTTACGGCTTAGAATAGGGACTTCAACGACATTTTGAACGTCATAGAGCATATGAGATGTTCCTGGAGTTGAAGTTAATAATTCAAGAAAATGCCCGGATTGAGAGATATGAAGTCTCCAATAAGTTCTACAGCTGCAAGATGGAGGAGAATAGTTTTGTCAGTGAACATATACTCAGAATGTCTGGGTACCACAACCACTTGACTCAACTGGGAGTTAATCTTCCTGATGATAGTGTCATTGACAGAGTTCTTCAATCACTGCCACCAAGCTACAAGAGCTTCATGATGAACTATAATATGCAAGGGATGGATAAGACGATTCGTGAGCTCTTCGCAATGCTAAAGGCTGCGGAGGTAGAAATCAAGAAGGAGCATCAAGTGTTGATGGTCAACAAGACCACCAGTTTCAAGAAAAAGGGTAAAGGGAAGAAGGGGGATTTCAAGAAGAACAACAAGCCAGTTGCTGCTCAAGTGAAGAAACCCAAGTCTGGACCTAAGCCTGAGACTGAGTGCTTCTACTGCAAAGGAACTGGTCACTGGAAGCGGAACTGCCCCAAGTATTTGGCAGAGAAGAAGGATGGCAAAGTGAAAGGTATATTTGATATACATGTTATTGATGTGTACCTTACTAATGCTCGCACTAGTGCCTGAGTATTTGATACTGGTTCAGCTGCTAACATTTGCAACTCGAAAATGGGGCTACGGATTAAGCGAAGATTGGCTAAGGACGAGGTGACGATGCGCGTGGGAAATGGTTCCAAAGTCGATGTGATCACCGTCGGCACGCTACCTCTACATCTACCTTCAGGATTAGTTTTAGACCTAAATAATTGTTATTTGGTGCCAGCGTTGAGCATGAACATTATATCTGGATCTTGTTTGATGTGAGACGGATATTCATTTAAATAAGAGAATAATGGTTGTTCTATTTATATGAGTAATATATTTTATTGTCATGCACCCCTAATGGGTGGTCTATTTTTACTAAATCTTGATAGTAGTGATACACATGTTCATAGTATTGAAGCCAAAAGATGCAGAATTGATAATGATAGTGCAACTTATTTGTGGCACTACCGTTTAGGTCATATTGGTGTAAAGCGCATGAAGAAACTCCATTCTGATGGACTTCTGGAATCACTTGGTACTTGCGAACCATGCCTCATGGGCAATATGACGAAAACTTCGTTCTCCGGAACAATGGAGCAAGCAACCGAGTTATTGGAAGTCATACATACTGATGTATGTGTTCCAATGAACATTGAAGCTCGCGGCGGATATCGTTATTTTCTCACCTTCATAGATGATTTGAGTAGATATAGGTATATCTACTTAATGAAGCATAAGTCTGAAACATTTGAAAAGTTCAAAGAATTTTAGAGTGAAGTGGAAAATCATCGTAACAAGAAAATCAAGTTTCTACGATCTGATTGTGGAGGCGAATATTTGAGTTATGAGTTTGGACTTCATTTGAAACAATGCGGAATAGTTTCGCAACTCACGCCAACTGGAACACCACAGCGTAATGGTGTGTCCAAACATCGTAATCGTACTTTACTAGATATGGTGCGATCTATGATGTCTCTCACTGATTTACTGCTATTATTTTGTTGTTATGCTTTAGAGACAACTGCATTCACATTAAATAGGGCACCATCTAAACCCGTCGAGACAACACCTTATGAACTGTGGTTTGGCAAGAAACCCAAGTTATCGTTTCTTAAAGTTTGGGGCGGCGATGCTTATGTGAAAAAGCTTCAACTTGATAAACTCGAACCCAAATCGGAGAAATGTGTCTTCATAGGATACCCAAAGGAGACTGTTGGGTACACCTTCTATCACAGATCCGAAGGCAAGATATTCGTTGCCAAGAATGGATCCTTTCTAGAGAAGGAGTTTCTCTCGAAAGAAGTGAGTGGGAGGAAAGTAGAACTTGACGAGGTAATTGTACCTTCTCCCTTATTGGAAAGTAGTTCATCACTGAAATCAGTTCCAGTGATTCCTACACCAGTAAGTGAGGAAGCTAATGATGATGATCATGAAACTTCTGATCAAGTTACTTGACCATGACGATCCTACGAACTATGAGGAAGCGATGATGAGCCCAGATTCCGCAAAATGGCTTGAAGCCATGAAATCTGAGATGGGATCCATGTATGAGAACAAAGTATGGACTTTGGTTGACTTGTCCGATGATGGGCAGGCCATAGAGAATAAATGGATCTTCAATAAGAAGACTGACATTGATGGTAATGTTACTATCTACAAAGCTCGACTTGTTGCGAAAGGTTTTCGACAAGTTCAAGGAGTTGACTACGATGAGACTTTCTTAACCGTAGAGATCCTTAAGTCCGTCCAAATCATGTTAGCAATAACCGCATTTTATGATTATGAAATTTGGCAAATGGATGTCAAAACTACATTCCTGAATGGACACCTTAAAGAAGAGTTGTATATTATGCTGAAGGAAATATGCCCTAGAGGCAATAATAAAGTTATTATTTATTTCCTTATATCATGATAAATGTTTATTATTCATGCTAGAATTGTATTAACCGGAAACATAATACATGTGTGAATACATAGACAAACTTAGTGTCACTAGTATGCCTCTACTTGACTAGCTCGTTAATCAAAGATGGTTATGTTTCCTAACCATGAACAAGGTGTTGTTATTTGATTAACGAGGTCACATCATTGGTTGAATGATCTGATTGACATGACCCATTCCATTACCTTAGCACCCGATCGTTTAGTATGTTACTATTGCTTTCTTCATGACTTATACATGTTCCTATGACTATGAGATTATGCAACTCCCGTTTGCCGGAGGAACACTTTGGGTGCTACCAAACGTCACAACGTAACTGGGTGATATAAAGGAGCATTACATGTGTCTCCAAAGGTAGATGTTGGGTTGGCGTATTTCGAGATTAGGATTTGTCACTCCGATTGTCGAAGAGGTATCTCTGGGCCCTCTTGGTAATGCACATCACATAAGCCTTGCAAGCATTACAACTAATGAGTTAGTTGCAAGATGATGTATTACGGAACGAGTAAAGAGACTTGTCGGTAACGAGATTGAACTAGGTATTGGATACCGATGATCGAATCTCGGGAAAGTAACATACAGATGACAAAGGGAACAATGTATGTTGTTATGCGGTCTGACCGATAAAGATCTTCGTAGAATATGTAGGAGCCAATATGGGCATCCAGGTCCCACTATTGGTTATTGACCAGAGAGGTGTGTCAGTTATGTCTACATAGTTCTCGAACCCGTAGGGTCCGCACGCTTAACGTTCGTTGACGATATAGTACTATGTGAGTTATGAATGTTGGTGACCGAATGTTGTTCGGAGTCCAGGATGAGATCACGGATATGACGAGGAACTCCGGAATGGTCCGGAGACAAAGTTTGATATATGGGATAATAGTGTTTGATCACCGGAAGGGTTCCGGAAATCACCGGAAGGGGTTCCGGATGTTTCCCGAAATGTTTGGGTACGAGAACACTTTATTTGGGCCAAAGGGGAAAGCCCACAAGGTTTTTGGAAAACGCAAAAGGAAGTTTTGCGGAGTCCAAGGGCCAGACGCCTGGGTCCCTGGCATCTGGGTCCAGACGCCGGGAACCCTGGCGTCTGGCCCTGGAGTCCGAGAAGGACTCTTGCCTTTCGTGTGAAACCGACTTTGTGGAGGCTTTTACTCCAAGTTTCGACGCCAGGGCTCAACATATAAATAGAGGGGCAGGGCTAGCACCAGAGACAGATCAAGAAACACCAAGCCGTGCGCCGGCAACCCTGTTCCCTCTAGTTTATCCTCCGTCATAGTTTTCGTAGTGCTTAGGCGAAGCCCTGCAGAGATTGTTCTTCACCAACACCGTCACCACGCCGTCGTGCTGCCGGAACTCATCTACTACTTCGCCCCTCTTGCTGGATCGAGAAGGCGAGGACGTCACCGAGCCGTACGTGTGCAGAACTCGGAGGTGCCGTGCTTTCAGTACTTGGATCGGTCGGATCGTGAAGACGTTCGACTACATCAACCGCGTTGATATAACGCTTCCTCTTGCGATCTACAAGGGTATGTAGATCAGACTCTCCCCCTCGTTGCTATGCATCACCATGATCTTGCGTGTGCGTAGGAATTTTTTTGAAATTACTACGTTCCCCAACAGATGCAACCAGAAGGTTTTGTCGATCCAAAAGGTTCTAACAAAGTGTGCAAGCTCCATTGATCCATTTATGGACTGGTGCAAGCCTCTCGGAGTTGGAATATACGCTTTGATAGTGTGATCAAAGCATATGGTTTTATACAGACTTTTGGAGAAGCCTGTATTTACAAGAAAGTGAGTGGGAGCTCCGTAGGATTTCTAATATTATATGTAGATGACATATTATTAATCGGAAATGATACTGAATTTTTGAATAGCATAAAAGGATACTTGAATAAGAATTTTTCAATGAAAGACCTCGATGAAGCTGCTTATATATTGGGCATCAAGATCTATAGAGATAGAACAAGATGCTTGATTGGACTTTCACAAAGCACATACCTTAGTAAAGTTTTGAAGAAGTTCAAAATGGATCGGGCAAAGAAAGGGTTCTTGCCTGCATTACAAGGTGTGAAGTTGAGTCAGACTCAATGCCCGACCACTGTAGAAGATAGAGAGAAAATGAAAGGTGTTCCCTATGCTTCAGCCATAGGCTCTATCATGTATGCAATGCTGTGTACCAGACCTAATGTGTGCCTAGCTATAAGTTTAGCAGGGAGGTATCAAAGTAATCCAGGAGTGGATCACTCGACAGCAGTCAAGAACATCCTGAAATACCTAAAAAGGACTAAGGATATGTTTCTCGTATATGGAGGTGACAAAGAGCTCGTCGTAAACGGTTACGTCGATGCAAGCATTGACACTGATCCGGATGAATCTAAGTCAAAAACCGGATACATGTTTTTATTAAATGGTGGAGCTGTCAGTTGGTGCAGTTCCAAGCAGAGCGTTGTGGCGGGATTCACGTGTGAAGCGGAATACATAGCTGCTTCGGAAGCAGCAAATGAAGGAGTCTGGATGAAGGAGTTCATATCCGATCTAGGTGTCATACCTAGTGCATCGGGTCCAATGAAAATCTTTTGTGACAATACTGGTGCAATTGCCTTGGTAAAGGAATCCATAGTTCACAAGAGAACCAAGCACATCAAGAGACGCTTCAATTCCATCCGCGATCAAGTCAAGGAGGGAGACATAGAGATTTCCAAGATACATACGGATCTGAATGTTGCAGACCCGTTGACTAAGCCTCTCTCATGAGCAAAACATGATCAGCACCAAGACTCCATGGGTGTTAGAATCATTACAATGTAATCTAGATTATTGGCTCTAGTGCAAATGGGAGACCAAAGGAAATATGCCCAGAGGCAATAATAAAGTTGTTATTTATATTTCCTTATATCATGATAAATGTTTATTATTCATGCTAGAATTGTATTAACCGGAAACTTAGTACATGTGTGAATACATAGACCAACAGAGTGTCACTAGTTTGCCTCTACTTGACTAGCTCGTTGAATCAATGATGGTTATGTTTCCTAACCATAGACATGAGTTGTCATTTGATTAATGGGATCACATCATTAGAGAATAATGTGGTTGACTTGACCCATCCGTTAGCTTAGCACGATGATCATTTAGTTTGTTGCTATTGCTTTTCTCCATAACTGTACATGTTCCTATGACTATGATATCATGCAACTCCCGAATACCGGAGGAACACTTTGTGTGCTACAAAACATCACAACATAACTGGGTGATTATAAAGGTGCTCTACAGGTGTCGTCGATGGTGTTTGTTGAGTTGGCATGGATCAAGATTAGGATTTGTCACTCCGATTGTCGGAGAGGTATCTTTGGGCCCTCTCGGTAATGTACATCACTATAAGCCTTGCAAGCAATGTAGATAATGAGTTAGTTATGGGATGTAGTATTACGGAACGATTAAAGAGACTTGCCGGTAACGAGATTGAACTAGCTATTGAGATACCGACGATCGAATCTCAGGCAAGTAACATACCGATGACGAAAGGTACAACGTATATCATTATGTGGTTTGACCGATAAAGATCTTCCTAGAATATGTAGGAACCAATATGAGCATCCAGGTTCCACTATTGGTTATTGACCGGAGACATGTCTCGGTCATGTCTACATAATTCTCGAACCTGTAGGGTCCGCACGCTTAACATTTGGTGACAATCGGTATTACGAGTTTATGTGTTTTGATGTACCAAAGGTAGTTCGGAGTCCTGGATTTGATCACGGACATGACGAGGAGTCTCGAAATGGTTGAGACATAAAGATCAATATATTGGAAGCCTATGTTTGGACATCAGAATGGTTCTGGATGAGTTTGGGCATTTTCCAGAGTATCGGGAGGTTACCGGAACCCCCCGGGGAGTATATGGGCCTTATTGGGCCTTAGTGGAATAGAGGAGTGGGAAGGAAAAGGTGGTAGGCGCGCCCCCTAGCCCAATCCGAATTGGGAGGGGGCCGGTGATACGTCTCCAACGTATCTATAATTTTTGATTGTTCCATGCTATTATATTATCTGTTTTGGATGTTAATGGGCTTTATTTTACACTTTTATATTATTTTTGGGACTAACCTATTAACCCAAGGCCCATTGCAAATTGTTGTTTTTTGCCTATTTCAGTGTTTCGTAGAAAAGGAATATCAAACGGAATCCAAACGGAATGAAACCTTCGGGAACGTGATTTTTGGAACAAACGTGATCCATAGGACTTGGAGTGGACATCAAGAAACGAACGAGGAGTCCAGGAGGCTGGGGCGCGCCCTCCCCCCTCGTGGGCCCCTCGTGGCTGAACCTACCTACTTCTTCCACCTATATATACTCATATACCCTGAAAACATCCAGTAGCACCACAAAACCCTATTTCCACCGCCGCAACCTTCTGTACCCAAGAGATCCCATCTTGAGGCCTTTTCCGGAGCTCCGCCGGAGGAGGCATCGATCATGGAGGGCCTCTACATCAACTCCATGGCCTCTCCGGTGATGTGTGAGTAGTTTACTTCAGACCTTCGGGTCCATAGTTATTAGCTAGATGGGTTCTTCTCTCTCTTTGAATCTCAATACAAAGTTCTCCTCGATCTTCTTGGATATCTATGAAGGAAATATGCCCTAGAGGCAATAATAAAGTTATTATTTATTTCCTTATATCATGATAAATGTTTATTATTCATGCTAGAATTGTATTAACCGGAAACATAATACATGTGTGAATACATAGACCAACAGAGTGTCACTAGTATGCCTCTACTAGACTAGCTCGTTAATCAAAGATGGTTATGTTTCCTAACCATGAACAAAGAGTTGTTATTTGATTAACGAGGTCACATCATTAGTTGAATGATCTGACTGACATGACCCATTCCATTAGCTTAGCACCCGATCATTTAGTATGTTGCTATTGCTTTCTTCATGACTTATACATGTTCCTATAACTATGAGATTATGCAACTCCCGTTTACCGGAGGAACACTTTGGGTACTACCAAACGTCACAACGTAACTGGGTGATTATAAAGGAGTACTACAGGTGTCTCCAATGGTAGATGTTGGGTTGGCGTATTTCGAGATTAGGGTTTGTCACTCCAATTGTCGGAGAGGTATCTCTGGGCCCTCTCGGTAATGCACATCACTTAAGCCTTGCAAGCATTGCAACTAATGAGTTAGTTGTGGGATGATGTATTACAGAACGAGTAAAGAGACTTGCCGGTAACGAGATTGAACTAGGTATTGGATGCCGACGATCGAATCTCGGGCAAGTAACATACCGATGACAAAGGGAACAACGTATGTTGTTATGCGGTCTGACCGATAAAGATCTTCGTAGAATATGTAGGAGCCAATATGGGCATCCAGGTCCCGCTATTGGTTATTGACCGGAGACGTGTCTCGGTCATGTCTACATTGTTCTCGAACCGTAGGGTCCGCACGCTTAACGTTACGATGACAGTTATTATGAGTTTATGCATTTTGATGTACCGAAGGTTGTTCGGAGTCCCGGATGAGATCACGGACATGACGAGGAGTCTCGAAATGGTCGATACGTAAAGATTGATATATTGGAAGCCTATGTTTGGACATCGGAAGTGTTCCGGGTGAAATCGGGATTTTACCGGATTACCGGGAGGGTTACCGAAACCCCCCGGGAGCCAAATGGGCCAACATGGGCCTTAGTGGAAAGGTGAGAGGGCAGCCCACATAGGGCTGCGCCTCCCCCCCTCTCCCTAGTCCTATTAGGACTAGGAGAGGGGCCGGCCACCTCTCTCTCTCTCTCCCCTTTGAAGGTTTCCTAGTTGGACTAGGATTGGAGGGGGGAGTCCTACTCCCGGTAGGAGTAGGACTCCTCCTGCGCCTACACCTCTTTGGCCGGCCAGCCCCCCTCCCTCCAACCTTTATATACGGAGGCAGGGGGCACCCCAAGACACACAAGTTGATCCTTGAGATCGTTCCTTAGCCGTGTGCGGTGCCCCCTGCCACCAAATTCCACCTCGATCATACCGTTATAGTGCTTAGGCGAAGCCCTGCGTCGGTAGTACATCAAGATCGTCACCACGCCGTCGTGCTGACGGAACTCTTCCTCGACGCTTTGCTGGATCGGAGCCCGAGGAACGTCATCGAGCTGAACGTGTGCTAAGAACTCGGAGGTGCCGGAGTAACGGTGCTTGGATCGATCGGATCGGGAAGAAGACGTACGACTACTTCCTCTACGTTGTGTGATCGCTTCCGCAGTCGGTCTGCGTTGGTACGTAGACAACACTCTCCCCTCTCGTTGCTGTGCATCACCATGATCTTGCGTGTGCGTAGGAATTTTTTTGAAATTACTGCGTTCCCCAACAGTGGCATCCGAGCCTAGGTTTTTATGGTTTGATGTTATATGCACGAGTAGAACACAAGTGAGTTGTGGGCGATACAAGTCATACTGCCTACCAGCATGTCATACTTTGGTTCGGCGGTATTGTTGGACGAGACGATCCGGACCAACCTTACGCGTACTCTTACGCGAGACCGGTTCCCACGACGTGCTTTGCACATAGATGGCTTGCGGAAGACTGCCTCTCCAACTTTAGTTGAACCAAGTGTGACTACGCCCGGTCCTTGAGAAGGTTAAAACAGAGTCTATTTGACGAACTATCGTTGTGGTTTTGATGCGTAGGTGAGATGAGTTCTTACTTAAGCCCGTAGCAGCCACGTAAAACTTGCAACAACAAAGTAGAGGACGTCTAACTTGTTTTTGCAGGGCATGTTGTGATGTGATATGGTCAAGGCATGATGCTGATTTTATTGTATGAGATGATCATGTTTTGTAACCGAGTTATCGGCAACTGGCAGGAGCCATATGGTTGTCGCTTTATTGTATGCAATGCAATCGCGATGTAATGCTTTACTTTATTACTAAGCGGTAGTGATAGTCGTAGAAGCATAAGATTGGCGAGACGACAACGATGCTACGATGGAGATCAAGGTGTCGCGCCGGTGACGATGGTGATCATGACGGTGCTTCGGAGATGGAGATCACAAAGCACAAGATGATGATGGCCATATCATATCACTTATATTGATTGCATGTGATGTTTATCCTTTTATGCATCTTATCTTGCTTTGATTGACGGTAGCATTATAAGGTGATCTCTCACTAAATTATCAAGAAGTGTTCTCCCTGAGTATGCACCGTTGCAAAAGTTCTTCGTGCTGAGACACCACGTGATGATCGGGTGTGATAGGCTCTATGTTCAAATACAACGGGTGCAAAACAGTTGCACACGCGGAATACTCAGGTTATACTTGACGAGCCAAGCATATACAGATATGGCCTCGGAACACGGAGACCGAAAGGTCGAGCGTGAATCATATAGTAGATATGATCAACATATTGATGTTCACCATTGAAAACTACTCCATCACACGTGATGATCGGTTATGGTTTAGTTGATTTGGATCACGTGATCACTTAGAGGATTAGAGGGATGTCTATCTAAGTGGGAGTTCTTAAGTAAATTAACTGAACTTAAAAATTATCATGAACTTAGTACCTGGTAGTATTTTGCAAATTATGTTGTAGATCAATAGCTCGCGTTGTTGCTTCCCTGTGTTTATTTTGATATGTTCCTAGAGAAAATTGTGTTGAAAGATGTTAGTAGCAATGATGCGGATTGGATCCGTGATCTGAGGTTTATCCTCATTGCTGCACAGAAGAATTATGTCCTTGATGCACCGCTAGGTGACAGACCTATTGCAGGAGCAGATGCAGACGTTATGAACGTTTGGCTAGCTCAATATGATGACTACTTGATAGTTTAAGTGCACCATGCTTAATGGCTTAGAATCGGGACTTCAAAGACGTTTTGAACGTCATGGAGCATATGAGATGTTCCAGGAGTTGAAGTTAATATTTCAAGCAAATACCCGAGTTGAGAGATATGAAGTCTCCAACAAGTTCTATAGCTAAAAGATGGAGGAGAATCGCTCAACTAGTGAGCATGTGCTCAGATTGTCTGGGTACTACATTCGCTTGAATCAAGTGGGAGTTAATCTTCCAGATAAGATAGTGATTGATAGAATTCTCTAGTCACCATCACCAAGTTAGTAGAACTTCGTGATGAACTATAATATGCAAGGGATAACGGAAACAACTCCCAAGCTCTTCGTGATGCTGAAATCAACGAAGGTAGAAATCAAGAAAAACATCAAGTATTGATGGTTGACAAGACCACTAGTTTCAAGAAAAGGGCAGAGGGAAGAAGGGGAACTTCAAGAAGAACGGCAAGCAAGTTGTTGCTCAAGTGAAGAAGCCCAAGTCTAATCCTAAGCCTGAGACTAAGTGCTTCTACTGCAAAGGGACTGGTCACTGGAAGCGGAACTACCCCAAGTGATTGGCGGATAAGAAGGATGGCAAAGTGAACATAAGTATATTTGATATACATGTTATTGATGTGTACTTTACTAGTGTTTAAAGAAACCCCTTAGTATTCGATGCTAGTTCAGTTGCTAAGATTAGTAACTCGAAACGGGAGTTGCAGAATAGACAAAGACTAGTTAAGGGTGAAGTGACGATGTGTGTTGGAAGTGGTTCCAAGATTGATATGATCATCATCGCACACTCCCTATAATTTCGGGATTAGTGTTGAACTTAAATAAGTGTTATTTGGTTTTTGCGTTGAGCATGAATATGATTTGATCATGTTTATTGCAAAACGGTTATTCATTAAAGTAAGAGAATAAATTGTTGTTCTGTTTACATGAATAAAACCTTATATGGTTACACACCCAATGAAAATAGTTCGTTGGATCTCGATCATGGTGATACACATAATCATAATATTGAAACCAAAAGATGCAAAGTTAATAATGATAGTGCAACTTATTTGTAGCACTGCCGTTTAGGTCATATTGGTGTAAAGCGCATGAAGAAACTCCAGGCTGATGGGATTTTGGAATCACTTGATTATGAATCAGTTGATGCTTGCGAACCGTGCCTTTTTGGCAAGATGACTAAAACGACGTTCTCCGGAACAATGAAGCAAGCAACAGATTTGTTGAAGATCATACATACTGATGTATGTGGTCCGATGAATATTAAGGCTTGCAGCAAGTATCATTATTTTCTGACCTTCATAGATGATTTGAGCAGATATGGGGATATCTACTTGATGAAACATAAGTCTGAAACATTTGGAAAGTTCAAAGAATTTCAGAGTAAAGTGAAAAATCATCGTGACAAGAAAGTAAAAGTTTCTACGATATGATCGCGGAGACAAATATTTGAGTTACGAGTTTGGTCTTCAGTTAAAACAAGGTGAAATAGTTTCACTACGCACGCCACCTGGAACACCACAGCATAATGGTGTGTCCGAACGTCATAACCATACTTTATTGGATATAGTACAATCTATGATGTATCTTACCGATCTACCACTATCGTTTTGGGGTTATGCATTAGAGACAGCTGCATTCACGTTAAATAGGGCACCATATAAATCCGTTGAGACGACACCGTGTGAACTATGGTTTGGCAAGAAACCTAAGCTGTCGTTTCTTAAAGTTTGGGGTTGCGATGCTTATATGAAAAAGTTTCATCCTGATAAGCTCAAACTCAAATCGGAGAAGTGCGTCTTCATAGGATATCCAAAGGAAACTATTGGATACACCTTCTATCACAGATCCGAAGGCAAGACTTTTGTTGCTAAAATTCGGAAACTTTCTGGAGAAGGAGTTTCTCTCGAAAGAAGTGAGTGGGAGGAAAGTAGAACTTGACGAGGTAACTGTACCTACTCCGTTATTGGGAAATAGTACATCACAGAAAACTGTTTCTGTGAGACCTACACCAATAAGAGAGGAAGTTAATGATGATGATCATGAAACTTTAGATCAAGATACTACTATACCTCGTAGATCAACTAGAGTAAGATCCGCACCAGAGTGGTACGGTAATCCTGTTCTGGAAGTCATGCTACTAGATCATGATGAACCTACGAACTATGAAGAAGCGATGGTGAGCCCAGATTCCGCAAAGTGGCTTGAAGCCATGAAATCTGAGATGGGATCCATGTATGAGAACAAAGTATGGACTTTGGTTGACTTGCCCGATGATCGGCAAGCAATTGAGAATAAATGGATCTTTAAGAAAAAGACTGACGCTGATGGTAATGTTACTGTCTACAAAGCTCGACTTGTCGCAAAAGGTTTTCGACAAGTTCAAGGAGTTGACTACGATGAGACTTTCTCACCCGTAGCGATGCTTAAGTCTGTCAGAATCATGTTAGCAATTGCCGCATTTTATGATTATGAAATTTGGCAAATGGATGTAAAACCGCATTCCTGAATGGATTTCTGGAAGAAGAGTTGTATATGATGCAACCAGAAGGTTTTGTCGATCCAAAGGGAGCTAACAAAGTGTGCAAACTCCAGCGATCCATTTATGGACTGGTGCAAGCATCTCGGAGTTGGAATAAACACTTTGATAGTGTGATCAAAGCATTTGGGTTTATACAGACTTTTGGAGAAGCCTGCATTTACAAGAAAGTGAGTGGGAGCTCTGTAGCATTTCTGATATTATATGTGGATGACATATTACTCATTGGAAATGATATAGAATTTCTGGATAGCATAAAGGGATACTTGAATAAAAGTTTTTCGATGAAAGACCTCGGGGAAGCTGCTTACATATTAGGCATAAAAATCTATAGAGATAGATCAAAACGCTTAATTGGACTTTCACAAAGCACATACCTTGACAAGATTTTGAAGAAGTTCAAAATGGATCAAGCAAAGAAAGGGTTCTTGCCTGTATTACAAGGTGTGAAGTTGAGTCAGACTCAATGCCCGACCACTGCAGAAGATAGAGAGAAAATGAAAGATGTTCCCTATGCTTCAGCCATAGGCTCTATCATGTATGCAATGCTGTGTACCAGACCTGATGTGTGCCTTGCTATAAGTTTAGCAGGGAGGTACCAAAGTAATCCAGGAGTGGATCACTGGACAGTGGTCAAGAACATCCTGAAATACCTGAAAAGGACTAAGGATATGTTTCTCGTATATGGAGGTGACAAAGAGCTCACCGTAAGAGGTTACGTTGATGCAAGCTTTGACACTGATCCGGACGATTCTAAATCGCAAACCGGATACGTGTTTACTTTAAACGGTGGAGCTGTCAGTTGGTGCAGTTCTAAACAAAGCGTCGTAGCGGGATCTACATGTGAAGCGGAGTACATAGCTGCTTCGGAAGCAGCAAACGAAGGAGTCTGGATGAAGGAGTTCATATCCGATCTAGGTGTCATACCTAGTGCATCGGGTCCAATGAAAATCTTCTGTGACAATACTGGTGTAATTGCCTTGGCAAAGGAATCCAGATTTCACAAAAGAACCAAACACATCAAGAGACGCTTCAACTCCATCCGGGATTTAGTCCAGGTGGGAGACATAGAAATTTGCAAGATACATACGGATCTGAATGTTGCAGACCCGTTGACTAAGCCTCTTCCACGAGCAAAACATGATCAGCACCAAGACTCCATGGGTGTTAGAATCATTACTGTGTAATCTAGATTGTTGACTCTAGTGCAAGTGGGAGACTGAAGGAAATATGCCCTAGAGGCAATAATAAAGTTATTATTTATTTCCTTATATCATGATAAATGTTTATTATTCATGCTAGAATTGTATTAACCGGAAACATAATACATGTGTGAATACATAGACCAACAGAGTGTCACTAGTATGCCTCTACTAGACTAGCTCGTTAATCAAAGATGGTTATGTTTCCTAACCATGAACAAAGAGTTGTTATTTGATTAACGAGGTCACATCATTAGTTGAATGATCTGACTGACATGACCCATTCCATTAGCTTAGCACCCGATCGTTTAGTATGTTGCTATTGCTTTCTTCATGACTTATACATGTTCCTATAACTATGAGATTATGCAACTCCCGTTTACCGGAGGAACACTTTGGGTACTACCAAACGTCACAACGTAACTGGGTGATTATAAAGGAGTACTACAGGTGTCTCCAATGGTAGATGTTGGGTTGGCGTATTTCGAGATTAGGGTTTGTCACTCCGATTGTCGGAGAGGTATCTCTGGGCCCTCTCGGTAATGCACATCACTTAAGCCTTGCAAGCATTGCAACTAATGAGTTAGTTGTGGGATGATGTATTACAGAACGAGTAAAGAGACTTGCCGGTAACGAGATTGAACTAGGTATTGGATGCCGACGATCGAATCTCGGGCAAGTAACATACCGATGACAAAGGGAACAACGTATGTTGTTATGCGGTCTGACCGATAAAGATCTTCGTAGAATATGTAGGAGCCAATATGGGCATCCAGGTCCCGCTATTGGTTATTGACCGGAGACGTGTCTCGGTCATGTCTACATTGTTCTCGAACCGTAGGGTCCGCACGCTTAACGTTACGATGACAGTTATTATGAGTTTATGCATTTTGATGTACCGAAGGTTGTTCGGAGTCCCGGATGAGATCACGGACATGACGAGGAGTCTCGAAATGGTCGATACGTAAAGATTGATATATTGGAAGCCTATGTTTGGACATCGGAAGTGTTCCGGGTGAAATCGGGATTTTACCGGATTACCGGGAGGGTTACCGGAACCCCCAGGAGCCAAATGGGCCAACATGGGCCTTAGTGGAAAGGTGAGAGGGCAGACCACATAGGGCTGCGCCTCCCCCCCTCTCCCTAGTCCTATTAGGACTAGGAGAGGGGCCGGCCACCTCTCTCTCTCTCTCCCCTTTGAAGGTTTCCTAGTTGGACTAGGATTGGAGGGGGGAGTCCTACTCCCGGTAGGAGTAGGACTCCTCCTGCGCCTACACCTCTTTGGCCGGCCAGCCCCCCTCCCTCCAACCTTTATATACGGAGGCAGGGGGCACCCCAAGACACACAAGTTGATCCTTGAGATCGTTCCTTAGCCGTGTGCGGTGCCCCCTGCCACCAAATTCCACCTCGATCATACCGTTACAGTGCTTAGGCGAAGCCCTGCGTCGGTAGTACATCAAGATCGTCACCACGCCGTCGTGCTGACGGAACTCTTCCTCGACGCTTTGCTGGATCGGAGCCCGAGGAACGTCATCGAGCTGAACGTGTGCTAAGAACTCGGAGGTGCCGGAGTAACGGTGCTTGGATCGATCGGATCGGGAAGAAGACGTACGACTACTTCCTCTACGTTGTGTGATCGCTTCCGCAGTCGGTCTGCGTTGGTACGTAGACAACACTCTCCCCTCTCGTTGCTGTGCATCACCATGATCTTGCGTGTGCGTAGGAAAATTTTTGAAATTACTGCGTTCCCCAACAATCTATTCGATGTAACTCTTTTTGCGGTGTGTTTGTCGAGATCCGATGAATTGTGGGTTTATGATCAAGTCTATCTATGAACAGTATTTGATTCTTCTCTGAAATCTTTTATGTATGATTGGTTATCTTTGCAAGTATCTTCGAATTATCAGTTTGGTTTGGCCTACTAGATTGATCTTTCTTGCAATGGGAGAAGTGCTTAGCTTTGGGTTCAATCTTGCAGTGCTCGATCCCAGTGACAGAAAGGGAAACAACATGTATTGTATTGTTGCCATCGAGGATAAAAAGATGGGGTTAATATCATATTGCTTGAGTTTATCCCTCTACATCATGTCATCTTACCTAACGCGTTACTCTGTTCTTATGATACTCTATATGCATGCTGGATAGCGGTCGATGTGTGGAGTAATAGTAGTAGATGCAGGCAGGAGTCGGTCTACTTGTCACGGACGTGATGCCTATATACATGATCATGCCTAGATATTCTCATAATTATTCCCTTTTCTATCAATTGCTCCACAGTAATTTGTTCACCCACCGTAATACTTATGCCATCTTGAGAGAAGCCGCTAGTGAAACCTATGGCCCCCGGGTCTATTTTCCGTCATATATGTTTCCAATCTATTTTATTTTGCAATCTATACTTTCAATCTATATCATAAAAATACCAAAAATATTTATCTTATTATTATTATCTCTACCAGATCTCACTCTCGTAAGTGACCGTGAAGGGCTTGACAACCCCTTTATCGCGTCGGTTGCGAGACTCTTATTTGTTTGTGTAGGTACGAGGGACTTGCGTGTGGCCTCCTACTGGATTGATACCTTGGTTCTCAAAAACTGAGGGAGATACTTACGCTACTCTACGGCATCACCCTTTCCTCTTCAAGGGAAAACCAACGCAGTGCTCAAGAGGTAGCAAGAAGGATTTCTGGCGCCGTTGCCGGGGAGTCTACGCACAAGTCAAGACATACCAAGTACTGTCGGATTCACGGGTTCCGGCAGACCCTTAAGGTTCGAACACTGGGGTGCATGCGGAGATCTGGCCTTCTACCTCCCCGTCTCACAAAGATCTAAACTACTAAAGGAACTGCACAAGGGACACAAGATTTATACTGGTTCGGGCCACCATTGTGGTGTAATACCCTACTCCAGTGTGTGGTGGATGGATTGCCTCCTGGGGCTGGTGATGATGAACAGTACAAGGAAGAACAGCCTCGCGAGGGTCTGTTCTTGGCTGGGGTGATGAACTGCTGGGAGGGATTCAGTCACCTTCTCTCTCTCTCTCTATCACTTACTCTCTCTACTTGCTAGTCAGATCCACACGCCGAACCCCTTGCTACGTGGGTGGTCGTCCCTATTTATAGGGGACCTGGTCCTCTTCGCAAATATCAAGCGGGAAGGGAGCCAACAATGGCATGCTAATTTGAAGGGGGACAGCAAGTACTCTTATCCTGACTAAAGTTGGTCTTCACCTGCGAAAGACCCTGTGGTGACGCCGTGCTGGGCTCCATGGTGACCTCCGTCTCGTAGTCCGCTTGGTCCTGGTCTCGTTGCACCGAAATGGCAACCTTTGCCTGATGCCTCGGTACTCCGCGGCTGCGCTTGCCCCCTTTGCACCAAAGAGGAAAGAAGGACGCTGCGCGCGCTGGCGCCCGCCTGGCACCCTCGATCGTCATGGCTTGCGTCACGGGCACCTCGCGAGGTACCCCGCCTTGATATCTCTGTCTCCTCGCGAGCCAGTCTGAGGAGGCTGCGCCCGAGGATGCACCATGTCGTCCGCCTAGTGAGGCTTGGCCCCTCGCGAGGTTCTTGAGTCTTGTGCTGATGAAGATGGGCCATGCTGGGCCTCCTTTGAGCCACGCCGCAGGCCGCGGGCAGGCAAGTTTGGGGACCCCCGTTCCTAGAACGCCGACAGTAGCTCCCAGGCCCAAGGCGCGCATGGGCTTGGCCGTGTCGAGAGGCGAAAGGGCAAGGGCGAAGCGCCGCGAGCCCTAACAGCCTGCGGCCTTGGGCACCGCGTGGCGGTTGACGGGACGTGGGTGCTTCAGCAACCGCGCAGGTTGGTAAAGGAGCAGCATCTGCCCAGACTTCACCTTTTGCTCTCTCCGGTCGCTGCTCAGATCCCCTTTCTTGTGCCTTCCCTTTCTTCCTCTAAACTTCCAGATCTACTCCCGCTGCGCGACCTAGGAAGCCATGGCGCCTCGCCAGCCTCCGGCCAAAGCTTGGTATTCCCCTGCTCTGGACCTGCCGAATGTGTCCAAGGCGAGCCTTGCCCGGCTGCGCCGGATGGCGACGGCGCAGGGCGTCAACGGGACGGAGGTGTTCAAGACCGGCTCCGCCACCCCCGAGGGTCGTGGGAGCACCTTTTATCCTCTCTTTGTAAGCTCCATTGCTGCGGGCTTGGTGCCTCCCTTCTCCGACTTCTTCTTCTCCGTCCTCCGCCATTATGACTTGCAGGATCTGCATCTCCACCCCAACTCTGTCCTCCTTCTGGCGATCTTCGCTTACTACTACGAGGCCCACATAGGGGTGCAGCCTTTGGTGGCCCTGCTGCGCCACTACTTCTCCCTCCGGGTCTCCGGCAGCTCTCTTTCTGCGTGCATGGGCTTCGTCGCGTATGGCGGCACCATTGCCATCTCGAATCCCGGGAAGAGGATTGAGGGCTTCAGGAGCAAGTGGGTCTTGGCAGATGCCGGGCGCATCCACCCTCGGCTGATCTTGCCCATGGAGCAACCCGTGAGCTCCAGCGACTGGTGCCGAGCGGAGCTCACGGACCCCCGCGCGAAACTGGCGTTGGAGAAGATGGACGCGGACCTGAGGCCGGCCAACATGGCGGCGACGAAGTTGACCGGTGCGTCGCTGCTGAAGGAGTTCCTGGAGCACCAGCTGGCTCCGCTCCGGCAGTACTCTCCTCCAATGTGGAGGCCTCATCCGAGCCCTGGGGCTGTGGACGAAGAGGATGTGACCGCGGTTCTCCAATCTCTAGTCGGGGGCGAGGTGGCAAGGTTGAAGGACGCTCCCAAGCCCTTGTTCCTTCATGACGAGTGGAAGCGGGTGGTGAAGTCCATGCCTGTTTTTAACGGGGACGGGCTCGTGCCCGCGGTGGCTTCTGAAGGACCGGTGGATGTGCCCTCCGGCGACTCCAGCGATGAGGAGGAGGAAGAGGAGCAGGGAGAGGGGCCTGACTCTGGGGCGACTGATGGAGAGTCGAGGGCTCCCCTCTCCCGGCGCGGGTCCCGCACTCTCCGCCTGAGCGATGACGATGATGATGATGATGATGATGATGATGTGCAGGGTAGCGGGAGCTCGCCCACGATCCCGAAGAAGGACATGACCGGCCTGATGTCCCACGGGTCCGTCCTGACTCCGGGGTGAACCGGGGACGCGCCTTCTGCTTCTGAGGTCGACCCTTCCAGCCGGCTGTCAGGCTTCAAGTTAGGCCGGAGGCTGCCCGAGCTCACCGGCGAAGACCCGTAAGTGCTTGATCCTTGATCTTTTGTTTCTCGTTCCGCCGACGAGGCTTCATGATTGCTTCTCTTGAATAGGCTGGCGCCTGCGGCGAAGAAGCTGAAGGGAGCCCCCGAGGCCCCACCTGCGGCGACGCCTTCGCCTGCAGGGGAGGGAGATCGTGACGCGCGGGCCTCTCCTGCCCGTCCATCCTTGCGAGGCCTGGCCATGCTGGCTGGGGCGAGCTCAGCCCCCATGGCCCAAGTGACTCCAGAGGTGCCCTCGTCTGGCGTTGCTGCTACGGCTGTGGAGGCGCAGCGGACTTCGCCTCAGGACACTGCGGCCTCGCCGCCGCTACTTTCTCTTCCCATTCCACTGACCGTTGGTTCCCCAGCTCCTCCTGTTGTTTTGGGGCACACCGACGTTTCTCCGCCTCCTTCTTCCATCTTGGAGCGTGCCGTCGCCGAACTGGACCGGCTGCGGCAGGATCTTCTCGGCGCCGACCCTCGCCTGGTGGCCGGGCGCCTGGAACTGGCTTCGGGGTGGATTCGTTCTGATGCTTCAATTCGGGCGGCGTTGGTTCAGGCCTCAACGACCTGTGACGGAGAGAGGGAGGCCACCCTCGAGGCGAAGGCTGCTCGTGACGCAGCCCTGGGGGAAGCGGTCGAAGTCCGCGATCGTTGCAAGGCGTTGGAGGACGAGCTGCAAGGCCTGCGGGGCCAACTTGCGGAGGAGGTCCACCTGCGCCAAGAGCTGGAGAAGGGGGCGAAGGCACGTGAGGCGGCGCTCGAGGACCGGGAGGCCAAGCTCAAGAAGCGCCACGACCACCTAGGCGCGTTGAAGAAGGAGCTGGAGGTGACGAAGGTCGAGCTGGACGCTAAGGCCCGGGTTCTTGCCGAGGATCGCGTGGCCTTCGCGGACATGGAGAAAGATGCCCGTGCTTCGCTGAAGATGCTTTACGAGAGCGGCCTGGGCGGCCCGCTAGCCGGTGATGGGGATGGCCCGGCCAAGCTGCTTCCCTTCCTGGTTAAGGCCCTTGGGGATGTCGCCCTTGGCATCGGCCCCGCGGCCGAGGACGAGGCGCGCGTCTTGTCTTCTGCTGCGCTGACGCGGGTCTTTGCCCACATCTACCTTCGTGATCCCAACACCGACCTCGACAGCCTGCTGGAACCGGTGAGCGGCGAGGGTGCTTCCGCCGCTGTCGAAGCCGTGAAGGGGCGCGCGGAGGCGCTGCTGGGGAAGTTCCGGGCCTTCAGCACCAAGCCAAAGCAAGGCGCTGCCGGCCCTGCTGCTCCATGAGGCGAAGCCACTCCACACAGCTTCACCGCCGACAAATGGCTTCGTTCCATCCCTGTTCTTCTTTCAATTCCTGCACATGCATCACGCCTCGGGGAGGCATTTAAACTTGCGTTTGGTATTGAGATGACAGTATGGACTGTAATATTTGCTTTTAAATTCCTTGAGTTTTATGCTTTTTCTTCCCTACTTGCTTGTGTTCTGCGCCGGCAGAGCCCGGCCCCGCGCGTGCCTCACCCAGCATTAGCCCCGACCGGAAACCAGGACGGGACCAAAGGAGTGAGGGGCTACGTGACAAGTTAGGCTCCTGAGTCGCGATGCTCAGGAGTCCCCCTTGGCGTGCGAACAACAAGTAGGGAGGCGTGATGTAGGTGTATCTTCTGTTCTACGTCTGCAGAGCCCGACTCCGCGCGTACCTCACCCAGCATAGCCTTTCAGAACTAAGGAGTGAGGGGCTACGGAGCCAGTTAGGCTCCTGAGTCGCGATGCTCAGGAGTCCCCCTTGACGCGCAAACAGCGGGTGATGAGGTGCGATGTAAGAGGGGCTACCGTTCTACGTCTGCAGAGCCCGGCCCCGCGCGTACCTCACCCAGCATAGCCTTTCAGAACTAAGGAGTGAGGGGCTACGGGACCAGTTAGGCCCCTGAGTCGCGATGCTCAGGGGTCCCCCTTGACGCGCAAACGGCCTTCATACCTTGGCTCCGCTCGGGGAGAGACGCGCGGGGAACCAGGCCCGAGGGGCCTGGCTGGGCGGCGTACGTCTGGGTGAGACCCAGTCGTAGCCCCCATGCCAAGCCCCCTTGTGCGGCACTCCCGAGGGGAGGCGTTGTGACGAGGCCAGCCACTGAGCTCTGGGCTCCCTGAGATTAATGTGGCCCGGAGGCCACCCCCAGTTGTTTATCACCAGCGCGGAGCATAGCGCTTCCGTATGTGTACGGGCATAGCCGCTCCTCAGCAGTGTCGTCAGCCAGCACGGAGCATGGTGCTTCCACTGGTACGTGGGAGGGGGCTCCCCCCCGGGAGGAGCCCCCGGGGCATGTACAGCCCCGCCCTGACACGTGGCCGGCACGGTAGGGCTAGGTGAGGTGTATCTGGGCACTCGTGAGCTAGCGCGGGACTCACGAGGCCCTACCTCTAGGCGGGTTGCGCCTGGCACTAGGCCGTATCTTGAGATGTGTCCCTGCAAAATTTGGTTAGATGCCGGTACTCTACGTCCTCAGGTCCCGGCCCTCGAGCTTGTCTCAGCCGTCGCTGGTATGCCAGGTCACGATGCCATGGACAAGGCCAGAGGGTGAGGGCTGGAGAGCCAGTAAGAGCCCTGAGTCGCGATTCTCAGGCACCCCCCTTTAACGCGCAAGTGGCCGACATGGAGAAGAAAGGATGCCGCGGACAGGCACCATGCAGTTAAGCGTGATAGGCAATGCATAGTTGGAAATAAATGCGAGGGAGATACACGCCGCTGGGCCTAGCCCGAGCGGCTTGGGGATGCTGCAGCCCGAGGGGCGCCCCCAACAAGGCAAACTAACGACCGAAAGATAAAAGTGGATTCATGCCGCAGGGACGGACCCACGCGGCCTGGGAGTGATGCAACCCTGGGAGGGCGCTCCCAGCTGGGAATGGAACTTGAAAGATGTCATCTGAGGATGTCGTCGGCGTAGTGGCGTTGGTGCAGCAGACTTGATGGGTTGCAGAAGCCTATCCTCACGAGCCCCCAGGCCCTGGGGCCTCGGGAGGCTCCGGAGGCACCGGTGGCTCCTCGCGAGCTGTCTTCATCTCCGCTAGGGCCACGGAATGCCTGTCTTCTTGAGCCTCCATGATGCCCGTCATGAGGCGCTGGTACACCGCAGCCATGCTCGGCAGGCCGTAAGGCATGCAAACATAGCTGTGGGGTGGTCCCCCGCAGCGCCCCACTTGCGAGGGCCAGAGACGCTCCGTCATGGCGATCTGATTGAGCCCTGGTACATCGACGCAGACGCGCAGCCCACCATCCTCGCCTGGATGTAGGGCCACAGCTGGTATGCGGCGGCAACCTCTCATGATCCTTGTCTCCTGTAGTTCTTGAATGGCCTTGTTAACGAACTCCTGTTGGTCTAACCTTCCTTGCCTGGCTCCTTCTCGGGGGAAACGTGCTGCGAAGCACGCTTCCACATGGTGCCCGAGCGCCTCCCTCGTGACCCTGGCTAGGTCGGTGGCCCTCTAGGTGAGAGCCCCCGAGCCCTGCCTGAGGAGGGCGCCGGGCGCGCTTTCCTATGCGATGGATGGGGGGTCCCCCTGGGAAGACACGGGCCCTGAGGGGCCGACCCTGACGATGTCTTCTTCTTCTTGGGGGTGGTCTCAGGAAGCCTCCTGCTTCCGCGATCTGGGTCTTCTAGTGACGCGGCCTGATAGGCCCGCTCCAGGGAACACACTGCATCCTTCTCTTCACAGGGCACCGTGATGACGCCACCAGTTCCTGCCATCTTGAGGACGTTGTAGCTGTGGTGAGTCACGGCCATGAACTTGGCCAGCGCTGGGTACCCGAGGATGGCGTTGTACGGCATGCGGATGTGGGCAACGTCGAAGTCGATGAGCTCGGTGCGGTAGTTGCTGCGAGCCCCGAAGGTGACAGGGAGGCGGACCTGCCCGATCGGGACTGTGGAACCGTCGGTGATTCCGGAGAAAGGCTTGGTCGGCTGAAGCTGGTCATAGGTTACTTGGAGATTGTTGAATGTTTCCACGGACAGGACGTTGAGCCCTGCCCCACCATCGATGAGGGTCTTGGTGACAAGCACGTTGCTGATGACTGGGGAGCAAAGCATCGGGAGGACTCCTGCCGTGGCCGCGCACTTGAGCTGGTCTGCCGAGCTGAACGTGATGGCGCACGCCGACCACCTAAGGGGGCGCATCGCTTCGAGCTTGGGGAGAACTGCATTCACTTCGTGGGCGAACTGCTTGAAGATACGTTGAGAGGCTGGGGCTTGAGCTCCGCCCAGGATGCAGGCGATTGCGCGCGGCTCTTGGAAGCCCCCAGCCCCCTCGTCTTGATGGCAGTCTTCGTTCCTCCTTGGCTGAGGCGGCAGCAGAGGTAGGCCTGCGTTGCCATGAGGGCGATCCTCATGAGGCTGATCTCTCCAGTCTCCCGCGTGAGGCAGGTCCCGCCAGCGGTCCTCACGAGGTTGGTCGCGCCACCCCTGGCGCGGGCCGCGATCTTCCCAGTGTCCTGGGTTTCTTCCTCCTCCTCAGCCGTAGCCCCGGTCAGCACGGTCAGGGCGACGGCCAATCCTTCCCTCTCGCACGGCGTGGAGTTCTTGACATTCGTTGGTGTTGTGGGTGTGGAGGTGGTGGTACACACAGTACCGGCTGCCCCTGGAGGATTCGGGCAGATCCTTGCCCCGCTTGGTGTCTAGTTCTGCGGCAAGTACGGCAGCCCCCTTGCGCTTCACGTCCTTGGCCTTGGGCTTCTTCTCTTCTGGGTCCATGGCAGGCGGCTCGAGGAGGGAGAGACGTCCCTCCTCAGCCCTGGCGCACTTGTTCGCCAAGTTGAACAGCTCTAGGGAGGTGCAGAGGTCTTCGTGCATTGCCAGCTCCTCCTTCATCTTGACGTCGCGCACGCCGTCGGAGAAGGCCGAGATGATGGCCTCCTCGGACACCTTGGGGATCTTGAGGCGCGCGCTGTAGAAGCGCTGGATGTATTTTTGCAGGGTCTCTCCGGGTTGTTGCTTGATGCGGCGCATGTCGCTCACGGCGGGTGGCTGGTCGCGAGTACCTTGGAAGTTGGCGATGAAGCGGGCGCGCATCTGTCCCAGGAGGAGATCGTGCCTGGAGCCAGATTCAGGAGGCAGGTTCGAGCTCCTTCCTTGAGCGCCATGGGGAACCAGTTCGCCATGACCTTTTCATCCCCGCTGGCAGCCTCGATGCCCAGCTCATAGAGCTGGAGGAACTCTACGGGATCAGTCGTGCCATCGTAGCAAGGAGGCAGGTCGGGCTTGAACTTGCCGGGCCATGCCACGCTACGCAGCTCGGTGGTGTAGGCGCGGCAGCCCGCGGTGGCCACAAAAGGCTTCGGTTGGTGGAGAGCTTGGTCTTGAGGGTCCCCACGCGCTGCAGCTAGGAGCAGGGCGGGGTCTTGGCGCGCCGGAGCTGGAGCAGGGTCGCGGCGCGCCGGAGCAGGGAGCGCCCTGGCAGCCCCTTGCGGGCGAGGGACTTCTTGGCAGCTCCGTTCTTGTTGCGCTGGCGCCTGACGGAGCGGGTTCCGCCCAGGGGCCAAGCGCCTTGGAGCCATGGCATCTTCTTGGTGGGGAGGCGGCTGGTGCGCCTCTGGAGCTTCGTTGCCTGCACGGGGTGGAGTGTGGCGCAGAGGAACGGACGGCGCGGAAAAGCCCCCTGCGGTGCGGACAAGCTCGGCGATGCGGGCGAGCCACTCTTCGTAGACGTCGTCGATGGGGCGGTAGAGCAGGAGCTCGTTTGCTGCGAGGAGCGCAGCTCGAGCCTCCAAGGGTGCGCGGAGCGTGTGGGACGAAGAACCGGCTGGTGCGAGTGATGGAGTAGCGGTGCGGCCGTCTTGGCGCACGGAGGGATGCTAAGATGACGCTTGCTGCTCACCCCCCGCCGGGCTGGTGGCGGTGTTGACGGCGGGCGACGGGGAACGACGAGGATGCCCACTGACGGGGGCCGTCTGGGCGACGCGAGAAGCGATGGCGGCCCGGCGCTCGGCGCAGGCCCGACGAGCGTCGGACATGGATGCGACAGTCGGAGGAGAACGGAGTGGCGGAGGACAGATTCCGGCGCACCCCTACCTGGCGCGCCAAATGTCGGATTCACGGGTTCCGGCAGACCCTTAAGGTTCGAGCACTGGGGTGCATGCGGAGATCTGGCCTTCTACCTCCCCGTCTCACAAAGATCTAAACTACCAAAGGAACTGCACAAGGGACACAAGATTTATACTGGTTCGGGCCACCATTGTGGTGTAATACCCTACTCTAGTGTGTGGTGGATGGATTGCCTCCTGGGGCTGGTGATGATGAACAATACAAGGAAGAACAGCCTCGCGAGGGTCTGTTCTTGGCTGGGGTGATGAACTGCTGGGAGGGGTTCAGTCACCTTCTCTCTCTCTCTATCACTTACTCTCTCTACTTGCTAGTCAGATCCACATGCCGAACCCCTTGCTATGTGGGTGGCCGTCCCTATTTATAGGGGCCCTGGTCCTCTTCCCAAATATCGAGCGGGAAGGGAGCCAACAATGGCGGGCTAATTTGAAGGGGGACAGCAAGTACTCTTATCCTGACTAAAGTTGGTCTTCGCCTGCGAAAGACCCTATGGTGACGCCGTGCTGGGCTCCATGGTGACCTCCGTCTCGTAGTCCGCTTGGTCCTGGTCTCGTTGCACCGAAATGGCAACCTTTGCCTGATGCCTTGGTACTCCGCGGCTGCGCTTGCCCCCTTTGCACCAAAGAGGAAAGAAGGACGCTGCGCGCTGGCGCCCGCCTGGCACCCTCGATCGTCATGGCTTGCGTCACGGGCACCTCGCGAGGTACCCCGCCTTGATATCTCCGTCTCCTCACGAGCCAGTCTGAGGAGGTTGCGCCTAAGGATGCGCCGTGTCGTCCGCCTCGTGAGGCTTGGCCCCTCGCGAGGGTCTTGAGTCTTGTGCTGATGAAGATGGGCCATGCTGGGCCTCCTTTGAGCCACGCCGTAGGCCGCAGGCAGGCCAGTCTGGGGACCCTCGTTCCCAGAACGCCGACAAGTACCCATCACAAACTCTTATCCCTCGCATTACATTATTTTCCATTTGCCTCTCGTTTCCCTCTCCCCCACTTCACCTTTGCCGTTTTATTCACCCTTCTTCTGTTCGTCTTTTCGTTTGCTTTGATGTCTTACTTGGCTCGTTTGCTCGTTTGGTTGGAATTGTTGTTTATTTATTGCTAAACAGAGAACCTAAGATCTATGGATCCTCAACCGCTTGCTAATCTTTTTAAGAGATCCAATTATGATGAACCAATTGCTAGTGAGTTTTGTGCACTAGATTATCTTTATGAAGTTTTGCTTGAAATTCGTGAATCTGAAATTGTGATGAAGTACTTTATGGAGTGATTCATGATGGATCTTTGAATAAAAAGTACGATTGCAATGATGGTAGTATAAATTCTATTAATGTCAATTGTGCTTATAATATGCAAAACCCTAAGCTTGAGGATGCTAGTTTCGCTATGTCTACTACTTGTTGCAATGATCATGATTGGGGTGATTCTTCTTTTGATTTGCAATAATATTGAAAGTGGGTTTGAAAGATTGTAAGCTTTAGATCCCACATATTTGGGGGATGTTCAATCTTATGAAGTTTTTGATAAAAGTGGGTTTGGAGAGGTCATGACTTTAGTTAATGTTAATCCCACTATTTTGGAAGAGTGTCAACTTTGCATACATGTGGATCGTGTTAAGAATATGTTTTGTGATAGTTATATTGTTGAATTTGATTATGATCCTACATGTAATTATTATGAGAGAGGAAAATATGGTGGTAGAAATTTTCATGTTACTAAATTACCTCTCATTATGTTGAGATTGCTATTGCTTCTTTCCGCTTCCTTGCATATGCTAGTTTTTGCTTGCCTTGATAATTTGTTTGCCTATAAGATTCCTATGCATAGGAAGTATGTTAGACTTAGATGTGTTTGTCACGTGTTTTATGATGCTCTCTTTGTGCTTCAATTCTTGTCTTTCATGTCAGCATCGTTGAAATCTTATGCCTAGCTATAAGGCTTTAAAGAAAAGCGCTTGTTGGGAGACAACCCAATATTTTTCCTTGTTGTTATTAAATAAATAATTCATCTATACTCTGTTTAGATGTGGTTTTATGCTTTTAATTAGTGTTTTTGCCAAGTAGAACCTTTGGGAAGACTTGGGGAAAGTCTTTGCGATCTTGCTGTAAAAAACAGAAACTTTAGCGCTCACGAGATTTGATGCCATTTTTTACTGGAGAGTGCTATTTAGTTAATTATTTTTTCAGATGATTAATAGATAAATTACTCACGTCCAGAAATTTATTTTAGAATTTTTGAGGTTCCAGAAGTATTCGAAACCTACAGATTACTACAGACTATTCTGTTTTTGATAGATTCTGTTTTTCGTGTGTTGTTTGCTCATTTTGATGAATCTATGGAAAGTAATAGAGTTTATGAACCATTGAAAAGTTGGAATATAGTAGGTTTAACACCAATATAAATAAAGAATGAGTTCATTACAGTACCTTGAAGTGGTGGTTTGTTTTCTTTTACTAACGGAGCTCAGGAGATTTTCTTTTAAGTTTTGTGTTGTGAAGTTTTCAAGTTTTGGGTAAAGATTTGATGGATTATGGAACAAGGAGAGGCAAGAGCCTAAGCTTGGGTATGCCCAAGGCACCCCAAGGTAAAATCCAAGGACAACCAAAATCCTAAGCTTGGGTATGCCCCGGAAGGCATCCCCTCTTTCGTCTTCGTCCATCGGTAACTTTACTTGGAGCTATATTTTTATTCACCACATGGTATGTGTTTTTCTTTGAGTGTCTTGTATGATTTGAGTCTTTGCTTTTTAGTTTACCACAATCATCCTTTCTGTACACACCTTTTGGGAGAGACACACATGAATTGGAATTTATTAGAATACTCTATGTGCTTCACTTATACCTTTTGAGCTAGATAATTTTGCTCTAGTGCTTTGCTTATATCTTTTAGAGCACGGTGGTGGTTGTATTTTATAGAAATTATTGATGTATCATGCTTCACTTATATTATTTTGAGAATCCCTTCGAACAGCATGGCAATTTGCTTTGTTTATGAATTTAGTCCTAATATGATAGGCACCCAAGATCGGTATAATAAAAAAATTCATAAAAAGTGCATTGAGTACTAGGAGAAGTTTGATACTTGACAATTGTTTTGAGATATAAAGGTGGTAATATTAGAGTGTGCTAGTTGAGTAGTTGTGAATTTGAGAAATACTTGCGTTGAAGTTTGCAAGTCCCGTAGCATGCACGTATGGTGACCGTTGTGTAACAAATTTGAAACATGAGGTGTTATTTGATTGTCTTCCTTATGAGTGGCGGTCGGGGACGAGCAATGGTCTTTTCCTACCAATCTATCCTCCTAGGAGCATGTGCGTAATGCTTGGTTTTTGATGACTTGTAGATTTTTGCAATAAGTATGTGAGTTCATTATGACTAATGTTGAGTCCATGGATTATACGCACTCTCACCCTTCCATCATTGCTAGCCTCATCGGTACCGTGCATTGCGCTTTCTCACCTTGGGAGTTGGTGCAAACTTAGCCGGTGCATCCAAACCCCGTGATATGATACGCTCTGTCACACATAAACCTCCTTATATCTTCCTCAAAACAGCCACCATACCTATCTATTATGGCATTTCCTAGCCATTCCGAGATATATTGCCATGCAACTTTCCACCGTTCCATTTATCATGACACACATCATCATTGACATATTGCCTTGCATGATCATTTAGTTGACATCGTATCTGTGGCAAAGCCACCGTTCATAATTTTTCATACATGTCACTCTTGATTCATTGCCCTTCCCGGTACACCGCCGGAGGCATTCATATAGAGTCATACTTTGTTCTAGTATTGAGCTATAAATAAATAGAAGTGTGATGATCATCATTAATAGAGCATTATCCCCAAAAAAGGCCAAATAAAAAAGGAAGGCCCCCAAAAAATAAAAAAATAAAAGGGGCAATGCTACTATCCTTTTTTTCCACACTTGTGCTTCAAAGTAGCACCATGACCTTTATGGTAGAGAGTCTCTTGTTTTGTCACTTTCATATACTAGTGGAAAATTTTCATTATAGAACTTGGCTTGTATATTCCAACAATGGGCTTCCTCAAATGCCCTAGGTCTTCGTGAGCAAGCAAGTTGGATGCACACCCACTTAGTTTCTTTTGTTTAGCTTTCATACATTTATAGCTCTAGTGCATCCGTTGAATGGCAATCCCTACTCCTTGCATTGACATCAATTGATGGGCATCTCCCTAGCCGGCCCATTGATTAGCCGTGTCGATGTGATACTTTCTCCTTTTTTATCTTCTCCACATAACCCCCACCATCATATTCTATTCCACCCATAGTGCTATATCCATGGCTCACGCTCATGTATTGTGTGAAAGTTAAAAAAAGTTTGAGATTACTAAAGTGTGAAACAATTTCTTGGCTTGTCATCGGGGTTGTGCATGATTAGAGCATTCTTGTGTGATGAAAATGGTGACCAAACTGTATGATTTTGTAGGGATGAACATTCTTTTGCCATGTTATTTTGAGAAGACATAATTGCTTGGTTAGTATGCTTGAAGTATTATTATTTTATGTCAATATTAGACTTTTGTCTTGAATCTTTCGGATCTGAATATTCATGCCACAATAAATAGAATTACATTGAGAATTATGCTAGGTAGCATTCCACATCAAAAATTCTGTTTTTATCATTTACCTACTCGAGGACGAGCAGGAATTAAGCTTGGGGATGCTTGATACGTCTCCAACATATCTATAATTTTTGATTGTTCAATGCTATTATATTATCTATTTTGGATGTTATAATGGGCTTTATTTTACACTTTTATATTATTTTTGGGACTAACCTATTAACCCAAGGCCGTGTGCAAATTGATGTTTTTTTTGCATATTTCAGTGTTTCGCAGAAAAGGAATATCAAACGGAATCCAAACGGAATGAAACCTTCGGGAACGTGATTTTTGGAACAAACATGATCCAGAGGACTTGGAGTGGACGCCAAGAAACGAACGAGGAGTCCATGAGGCAGGGGGGCGCCCTCCCCCCTCGTGGGCCCCTCGTGGCTCAACCGACCTACTTCTTCCTCCTATATATACTCATATACCCTGAAAACATCCAGGAGCACCATGAAACCCTATTTCCACCGCCGCAACCTTCTGTACCCAAGAGATCCCATCTTGGGGCCTTTTCCGGAGCTCCACCGGAGGGGGCATCGATCACAGAGGGCCTCTACATCAACTCCATGGCCTCTCTGGTGATGTGTGAGTAGTTTACTTCAGACCTTCGGGTCCATAGTTATTTGCTAGATGGCTTCTTCACCCTCTTTCAATCTCAATACAAAGTTCTCCTCGATCTTCTTGGATATCTATTCGATGTAACTCTTTTTGCGGTGTGTTTGTCGAGATCCGATGAATTGTGGGTTTATGATCAAGTCTATCTATGAACAATATTTGATTCTTCTCTAAAATCTTTTATGTATGATTGGTTATCTTTGCAAGTCTCTTTGAATTATCAGTTTGGTTTGGCCTACTAGATTGATCTTTCTTGCAATGGGAGAAGTGCTTAGATTTGGGTTCAATCTTGCGGTGCTTTGTAACACCCACGATGCGGTTATATCTCCCACGTGTCGGAGCCCGACTTAGAGGCATAACCGCATTTTAGGCATGTCGCAAGAGGGGTAATCTTTACACATCCCATGTACTGAATGAGAAAGGGATAAAGAGTTGGCTTACAATCTCCACTTCACACAATACATAATTATAGCATTACAACATCTAGAATACAATCACGGCCCGACTACGGAACCAAAATAAAAGAAGACCACCCCTAATGCTAGATCCCTGATCGCCCCGACTGGGCTCCACTACTGATCAACTAGAAATGAAACAACACAACGAACACGATCTTCATCGAGCTCCTCCTTGATCTCGGTTGCGTCACTTGCACTGGTAGCATCGGCACCTGCAACTGGTTTTGGAAGTAATCTGTGAGTCACGGGGACTCAGCAATCTCACACCCTCGCGATCAAGACTATTTAAGCTTATGGGTAGGAAAATGTAGTAAGGTGGAGCTGCATCAAGCACTAGCATATATGGTGGCTAACTTACGCAAATGAGAGCGAGAAGAGAAGCAAAGCACGGTCATGAACTAGAAGTGATCAAGAAGTAATCTTGAAACTACTTACGTTCAAGCATAACACAAGAACCGTGTTCACTTCCCAGACTCCTCCGGAAAGAGACCATCACGGCTACACATGCGGTTGATGCATTTTATTTAAGTTAAGTGTCAAGTTCTCTACAACTGGATATTAACAAATTCCCATCTGCCCATAATTGCGGGCACGGCTTTCGAAAGTTCAAAACCCGGCAGGGGTGTCCCAACTTAGCCCATCACAAGCTCTCATGGTCAACGAAGGATATTCCTTCTCCCAGGGAGACCCGATCAGACTCGGAATCCCGGTTACAAGACATTTCGACAATGGTAAAACAAGACCAGCAAGACCGCCCGATGCGCCGACATCCTGATAGGAGCTGCACATATCTCGTTCTCAGGGCAACACCGGATGAGCACTACGTACAGCTAAAACCAACCCTCAAGTTTCCCCGAGGTGGCGCCGCAAGTGGCTCTGTTTCGGACCAACACTTAGACAAGCACTGGCCCGAGGGGTTAAAATAAAGATGACCCTTGAGTTTGCAGAACCCAAGGGAAGGTGATAGGTTGTTAGTGCAAATGTAAAACCAAGGCTGGGCCTTGCTGGAGGAGTTTTATTCAAGGCGAACTGTCAAGGGGTTCCCATTATAACCCAACCGCGTAAGGAACACAAAATCAAGGAACATAACACCGGTATGACGGAAACTAGGGCGGCAAGAGTGGAACAAAACACCATGCATAAGGCCGAGCCTTCCACCCTTTACCAAGTATATAGATGCATTAAATAAATAGCAGAGATATTGTGATATCCCAACACTAATCATGTTCCAACATGGAACAAACTCCAATCTTCACCTGCAACTAGCAACACTATAAGAGGGGCTGAGCAAAGCGGTAACATAGCCAAACAACGGTTTGCTCGGAAAGGTGGGTTAGAGGCCGAACATGGCAATATGGGAGGCATGATATAGCAGGTGGTAGGTATCGCAGCATAGCAAAAGAGCGAGCAACTAGCCAGCAAAGATAGAAGTGATTTCGAGGGTATGGTCATCTTGCCTGCAAAGTTCTCCGAGTTGACGAAAGCTTGATCCTCGTAAGCGTACTCAACGGGTTCCTCGAACACGTACTCGTCTCCCGGCTCTACCCAAGGCAAGAACACAAGCAAAGGAAACCACAATCAACCACGGTGCAATGCGCAAGCAACATGATGCAAAACATGACATGATATGCGAGATGTGATATGCAATGCATATGCGAGCTCCGGAAGGAAAAGATTGAACCAGGCTTCAACTTGGCAAACCAAGTGCATCGCTGGAAAGATGAGATGATTTCGGTCGAAATCGATATAAAGATCGCCAGAAACGGATGCACGGTTTGCAAATGACAAGCAAAACAAGAATGGCACAATTCTGCGATTAACAACACAATGCCACCTAGAATGCAACAAGAAACTAAGCTACTGCTCTCCAACATAGAAACAAAGCACATGGCAGTGATCTACTCAAGAAGCATGATAAAAGATGAACACTGAGCTATGGCTAAATCACACAAGAGCAGCTTCAAACAAGCATGGCAAAAGTGCAAAAGATATCAGCATCACGGACTTAGTGAAAATACTAACATGTCAAGATTTAACATCAGGAAGCAATGTTTAGAGAAAGATAACAACATGCTACAGGAACAGAACATACAAACAAAGGCATGGCATGAATCTACTCAAAGCATTTAATAAAAGTCCCTTACTGACCATAAGCCAAAAGGATCATAAGATACGATGGCACCCATGTAAACATATCAAGTTTCGTTAACAGATTCAAACTTAGCAGAAAACTGGGCATGGCATAAACAGAATTACGAAGGCACGTTTGCGAGCTCGATGCACTCAACACAAGGCATTGCATGACAAGCTAAGCATACTACCAGCAAGAAGACATGTTCAAGAAGCTAACCATGGCAATAACCATCTCATAGCATGCATGGATCAACTACAACACCCTTGGCAAAATTGATTAACATGTAAACAATCTGCCAGGAACATTTTATAGCAAAAGTATAGCAAGATTGAGTCATGCTAGGGCACTCCATAAATTCAAACAGGGACATGGATGGATAGAGCATAACAATATCTCAAAATCATCCTTACTGAAGATACTCAAAAGAAGCATGGATCTCTCTGTAGCAACATGAATACATGGCATAAAAATAACGGCAGAGCAAAGACTTGGTGAAATTCTAAGTATCTGAAATCAGCAACATCACGAGAGCTACTTTGCATGCCTGTGCTAGTCACCACCTTGATCACAAAAATACATGGCATACACCCCTGTAAAGATGGCATGACATATAACAAAACACATGTAGAGATCATGTCCATATGCAGCACACAATAATCATGGCAAAAATGACAAGCGCTCATAATCTGATAAGAATCAGGAACTAACATTCTATAGCACTCTTGCATCAACAATTAGGGCATCAAGATGGACTCAAACAAGCGTGGTGCAATGGAATGAAATGAAGAGCACATCATGATGAACATTTTGATATATTGCACGCGCAAAATGGAGCTACGGATGAGGAGTTATGGCATGATGAACAGAGCATAAAAATACTACAGGGATTCGGGGCTTAGAGAGAATTCAACCTCCGGAAGAAGTCAACGGGATGAGGACGTGCGGGATGTGGGGATCCGGGACGCAACGAGGCCGTTTGGATCGGTGTCCTGGTGGATCTCATCCACCCAGACCGGATCTGGGACGAGGCCGTCTAGATCGGCGGAACCCGAGGCCGGCCATGGGACCCGGGCGGCCGGACGGAGGACGGCGGCGCGCTCGCGGGCCCGGAGGCGGTGACGCTCGCCGGTGTCGGCGGCCGGCGAGGCGAACGACGGGAGGGAGGCGAGGCGGCGCCGGGCGATGGTGGGCGGTGGCTCCGGTCGCCGGCGGGAGGAGCAGGGGTGGCGCATGGCGGCGGAGACATCGGCGGGCGGCGGCGCGGGGCTCCACGGGGCGCGGGAGCCCGCGGGAGGCGGTGGCGCGGCGAACCTGGCCGGGGCGGATCTGGACCTCCCGGGCCCGCGCGGGCGCGGAGGAGAGAGAAGGCCGGCGCTGGTGATGTGGCGGTGGCGGATTGGCTGGAGACGGCGGTGGAGCTGAGGTGGCGGATGCTGATTGGGCGGAGCGAGGTGGACGATGGATGCGTCCGACGCGGACGGACATGTCCGGTGGCGCGGGGAGGAAGACGCTAGGGTTTCATGTGCGAATTTTCGGGGGGAGGTGCAAATATATAGGTAGAGGGAGCTAGGAGAGTCCAAATGAGGTGCGGTTTTGGGCCACGCGATCGTGATCGAACGGCCGAGAGGATGGAGGGGGTTTGGATGGGTTTTGGTCCACTTTGAAGGGGTGTTGGGCTGCAACACACACGAGGCCTTTATGGTTCTTCGGTTAACCGTTGGAGTATCAAACGGACTCCAAATTGCACGAAACTTGACAGGTGGTCTACCGGTGGTGTACCAAGGCCTCTTGGCAAATCTCGGTCCAATCCGAGAACATTTAACACCCGCACACGAAAAGAGACAAAAGGGGACGCCGGAGGACATAGGAGTGCCGGATTGCAAAACAGACAACGGGGAAAGTGCTCGGATGCATGAGATGAACACGTATGCGAATGCGATGCACATGGTGACATGATATGAAATGCATGACACGCAAACAAATGACAAGGCAACAACAGCGAATAACTGGAAGACACCTGGCGCATCGGTCTCGGGGCGTTACATGCTCGATCCCAGTGACAGAAAGGGAAACGAAACGTATTGTATTGTTGCCATCAAGGATAAAAAGATGGGGTTTATATCATATTGCTTGAGTTTATCCCTCTACATCATGTCATCTTACCTAATGTGTTAGTCTGTTCTTATGAACTTAATACTCTATATGCATGCTGTATAGCGGTCGATGTGTGGAGTAATAGTAGCAGATGCAGGCAGGAGTCGGTCTACTTGTCATGGATGTGATGCCTATATACATGATCATGCCTAGATATTCTCATAATTATTCGCTTTTCTATCAATTGCTCAACAGTAATTTGTTCACCCACAGTAATACTTATGCTATCTTGAGAGAGGCCGCTAGTGAAACCTATGCCCCCCGGGTCTATTTTCCATCATGTAAGTTTCGAATCTATTTTATTTTTCAATCTTTACTTTCAATCTATATCATAAAAATACCAAAAATATTTATCTTATTATTATTATCTCTATCAGATCTCACTCCCGTAAGTGACCGTGAAGGGCTTCACAACCCATTTATCGCGTTGGTTGGGAGGTTCTTATTTGTTTGTGTAGGTATGAGGGACTTGCGTGTGGCCTCCTACTGGATTGATACATTGGTTCTCAAAAACTGAGGGAAATACTTACGCTACTTTGCGGCATCACCCTTTCCTCTTCAAGGGAAAACCAACACAGTGCTCAAGAGGTAGAAGCCGCCCCCTTTCCTTTCTCCTCTCCTCCCTTCCTTCTCTCCTACTCCTACTACATGGAAGGGGGGAATCCTACTCCTGGTGGGAGTAGGACTCCCCTTGGGCGCGCCATAGAGAGGGCCGGCCCCTCCCCTCCTCCACTTCTTTATATACGAGGGAGGGGCACCCCATAGACACACAAGTTGATCATAGATCTTTAGCCGTGTGCGGTGCCCCCCTCCACCATAATCCACCTCGGTAATATCATAGCGGTGCTTAGGCGAAGCCCTATTCTGGTAGAAACATCATCACCGTCATCACGGCATCGTGCTAACGAAGATCTCCCTTGAAGCTCTACTGGATCGTGAGTTCGCGGGACGTCACCGAGCCGAACGTGTGCAGATCGCGGAGGTGTCGTATCTTCGGTACTAGATCGGCCAATCATGAAGACGTACGACTACATCAACCGCTTTGTCATAACGCTTCCGCTTACGGTCTACGAGTGTACGTAGACGATACTCTCCCCTTCCGTTGCTATGCATCACCATGATCTTGCGTGTGCGTAGGAATTTTTTTTGAAATTACTGTGTTCCCCAACAGACACCGCATTGATAAATGATCGGTGGGTGATGAGGTGGAGCGGTGGTGTTCTGGTGGGAGTCTGCTAGCAAGGCGCCTGGCGGGCCTTGAGCTTGATGGCTCTGGAGGCCTTGCCGAGGCTAACTGGTATTGACCCTCCCGGCGTGGCTTCAACCCTGCCGAGCTTGCCTGCCCAGCAAGGGAGGCCTTGCGTGAGGTGCTTCTCTGGTGGTTTGACCTTCTTAATGCACTCTTTGATCTTACGAAGAGCGGTTTCTCTGGCTCATCTTGCATTATGCATGAGTTCTTGATGCATGCTCCATCGTACACTTGTGGACAAGTCTGGGCGGTGAACACAAATGTTTGTCGCACCAACACATAGAAAAATTAATGACTCAAAATAAGAAAGAAATGAACCAACAAGAGGTTTATCTTTCAGAGCCATGTATTAGAATTAAAGATAATGCCTTCAGAAGACAAGTGAGAATTGCTATTGATGTAACCGAGATTATTTTATCTTTTTGACCATTGTGCCGTATAAAACTGGAGACTGACAAAAATAAGGCACAATAACTGATGTAAAATGCCATTGGGCATGTGGTGACTGCTAGTAGCGACCGTTGAGGTGAACGAAGGTCTACACTGGATCATATCTAGAGAGCTAGTTCAACTTTCTTTATAGCAAGTACTGAATTGTGAGTGTCAATTCTAGGGTTGCGCGAGGGGTCAATTTCACCAGGCATTTATAGTACATGCAGATGAAGAATGGTCTAACAAACGAGAAGGAGTACTAGTTTAAGAACTACTCCCTCCATCCCAAAATAAGTGACTCAACTTTGTACTAACTTTTAGTATAAAGTTGAGTCACTTATTTTGGGAGGGAGGGAGTATTTTTTCTAGATGATGTATGTGTCACCAAATGTCAGCCTGATGGTAAACCTGTGACATCACGGATTGATGGGTAACAGAAGGTTCCGCCATGTGATTAGTACTGATAGAAGGGGAGAGAGGGGTGGCAGCTAGAGAGGAATGATTGACCTTTAGTAGTATTCATGGAGTGTTAATGTTTAGACTCAACACTTGGTTGGATAAATGAGGCACATGGGCTTGGAGCATAGACATAGAAATAGAGGAGCCACAATCCAACACTCCCCCTTTGGAGGGTGATATATATATATATATATATATATATATATATATATATATATATATATATATATATATATCATGCTCATCTTTTCGCAAGCAAGGCTCCAAAGATTTCTACGAGATAATCAACAACTTGTTGTCCATAGCTCATGTGAGTTATCATGATGATTCCAGCACCCAACTTCTCTTTAATAAAGAACATGTCTATTATCTTCACAAGTTTTGTTATGTCATGTTGCACTGGATTATTATCATTGTTGATGGTAGATTTGTTCTCACATTCAAAGGATCTTGTCTCAACACTTACAAGTCGAGTAGAAGGTCCCTTACCCACAACATTGCATTCAACCCTTGGGACATTGCCCTATGGTGAGATTCTGCCATTGATTTTGACACTTCATATTTTTTTGCTTATCCATGATACCAAGTTTCCACCAACAAACACAAATAGCCAGAGGTTGATCGCCTATCATCAAGACTGCTAGCCTAGACAACATCACTATAATCATCAACATATTTGCTATGAAATACGCTTGGTATGAGCTATCTAAAAAACAAAATCATGAACTTCTATAGTGAATAGTGCATATGCTAGAAATGCACTTTTTGCGGGGTAAATAGGAGTGTTATTTCGAATGATATGGTTACAGTAAAGAGCAATATTTTCTCGATACATAGGGCCCCTCTATGTAGCCATAGAGCTGGGCTACATTTAGTACAACTATACCTTGCCAAACAATCTGCAAAACTATTTTGATATATACGAAGCTTATGCGGAATAAACTCCCGCTCTACCAATAATGTTGTAATCTCCAGAGCCAAGTGATCATATGCAGAATGATCCAAAGAGTTGTCAGTCAAAATAGATAGTGTTAGTGTTGAGTCCGACCAAACAATGACTGGAAGATCCATGTGTTCAGGAGCAAGAGCCATGCCTTGCATTCAGTGGAGGATCCATGAATTAAAGGTTGGTTGGGTGGAAAATGTCTCAAACTTTTGATAACATGGGTCAAATTACAGTAATACATGTATTTTACATAAATTTTACACTGTTCATCTCTGAATTAGGACTAAATCAGGGATGTCGGGGGAGGGGGTAGGCCCCTGCTGCCCCCCCCCCCCCGTCTCCGCCACTGCTTGCATTAGTGCATGGATTTCTGCTTCATTGAAGTCGTTACAATTGAACATGAATCTATGTCTACGCTGTACCATCTATTGCTGGAAAAGAACCATCTAGAGTGAGGGTTGCCTTATGTGTGTGTAGCTTGCACAATGACGCATTTCATCATAAAAAATTATAGCATGCTTCCCCTAGCATAAGGCTAGAGTTTCCTATCCTTGTAGGCGATTCCGTCGCCCGTGAGTCCCCCGCCATGATCGATCTCCCTCCTCCCCGTAGGAGGCCTACGAACGACGCCCTCATGTCCTCCTCCCCCTCGGTAGTGATGGATCCACCTGCGGACGCCCTCTCAGGAACTAGTGTTGGCGGCGGCTCCTTCGGGGCGCCGGATCTTGGTGATGTGCTGGAACAACTCAACTTGGAAGACGAAGAATTTGATGATCTGGTGATAGATGAAGCCGATCCAGAGATCAATGAAAGTGTGAGATGGCTTGCGCTGGCTAGGGTTTGCACGGACAAGACCTTCAGCCAGTCGGCTTTCTACAAGGATATGCGTGCAGCATGGAATCCTGCGCAGCCGGTGAGGTTCCGCCCAGTAGGTCTGAAGCTCTTTGTCGTGCAGGCTTCATGCTTGGGAGACTGGGAACGGATGATGGATCAAGGGCCATGGCTCTTCAGGAATCTACTTGTGCTGATGGTTCCATATGATGGCTTTACAAAAGCAGAAGAGGTGCCGATGGTGTTCATGCCGATCTGGATCCAAATTCATAAGATCCCGGAGGCGCTCTGTAAGAAAAATATTGTGGAAAATCTGCTTCGGAACTCAGGAGAGATTGTAGAGATGAGGCTCAACAGTAATACTCGTGGTGATTACATTAGGGTTAGGGTTCGGCATGACGTCCGCCGACCTCTCAGCAAGTTTGTCAGTGTCATGAGGGGGAAAGAACGCCAAATTTATTTGGTGAGATATGAAAAATTGGCACGCTTCTGTAGTGTATGTGGGATGATTGGACACGACTGCAAGGAGTGCAGATCCAGTGTGCATGAGGAGAAGGATAAGAAGTATGGCGCTTGGCTCTATGCGGACAGCTTGAATAAGCCTCCTTCCCATGATAGCTTTAGTCGAGGGAGGAACCAGAAGTAGCCCGCTCCTCAACCCTCGCAGAACATCTCGCCAAGGGAGAAGGTGGTTTATCCGGAGACCTTGGATGCGGCAACAAGCCCATCTAAGGAGGGACGCACGAACATGCAAATGGATCCTGCTGCTAGGAAAAGACTCGCATTGGAGGGTGATTGCTACCTCTTGAGCACTGTGTTGGTTTTCCCTTGAAGAGGAAAGGGTGATGCGGTAAAGTAGCGTAAGTATTTCCCTCAGTTTTTGAGAACCAAGGTATCAATCCAGTAGGAGCTCACGCTCGAGTCCCACGCACCTACACAAACAAATAAGAACCTCGCAACCAACACGATAAAGGGGCTGTCAATCCCTTCATGGTCACTTACGAGAGTGAGATCTGATAGATATGATAAGATAATATTTTTGGTATTTTTATGATAAAGAGAAATAAAGATGCAAAGTAAAATAAACGACAATAGAAATAACTAAGTGTTGGAAGATCAATATGATGGAAGATAGACCCGGGGGCCATAGGTTTCACTAGTGGCTTCTCTCAAGAGCATAAGTATTACGATGGGTAAACGAATTACTGTCGAGCAATTGATAGAATTGAGCATAGTTATGAGAATATCTAGGTATGATCATGTATATAGGCATCACGTCCGTGACAAGTAGACCAAAATGATTCTGCATCTACTACTATTACTCCACACATCAACCGCTGTCCAGCATGGATCTAGAGTATTAAGTTCATAAGAACAGAGTAATGCTTTAAGGAAGATGACATGATGTAGAGGGATAAACTCATGCAATATGATATAAACCCCATCTTTTTATCCTCGATGGCAACAATACAATACGTGCCTTGTTGCCCCTGCTGTCACTGGGAAAGGACACCGCAAGATTGAACCCAAAGCTAAGCACTTCTCCCATTGCAAGAAAGATCAATCTAGTAGGCCAAACCAAGCTGATAATTCGAGGAGACTTGCAAAGATAAAAAATCATACATAAAAGAGAAGATTCAAATATTGTTCATAGATAAACTTGATCAAAAACCCACAATTCATCGGATCTCGACAAACACACCGCAAAAGAAGATTACATCGAATAGATCTCCAAGAAGATCGAGGAGAACTTTGTATTGAGATCCAAAGAGAGAGAAGAAGCCATCTAACTAATAACTATGGACCCGAAGGCATGAAGTAAACTACTCACACATCACCAGAGAAGCCATGGAGTTAATGAGAGGCCCCCCGTGATCAATGCCCCCTCCGGCAGTGCTCCGCAAAAGGCCCCAAGATGGGATCTATCAGGTACAGAAGGTTGCGGCAGTGGAATTAGGTTTTCGTGGTGCTCCTGGATGTTTGGTGGGTACGTGGATATATATAGGAGGAAGGAGTATGTCGGTGGAGCAACAAGGGGCCCACGAGGGTGGAGGGCGCGCCCCCTACCTCGTGGCCTCCTTGATTGTTTCTTGATGCCCACTCCAAGTCTCCTGGATCACGCTTGTTGAGAAAATCACGTTCCTGAAGGTTTCATTCCGTTTGGACTTCGTTTGATATTCCTTTTCGGCAAAACTCTAAAATAGGCAAAAAAAACAACAATTTGGGTTAGGCCTCCGGTTAGTAGGTTAGTCCCAAAAATGATATAAAAGTGTAAAATAAAGCCCATTAACATCCAAACACAGATAATATAATAGCATGGAACAATCAAAAATTATAGATACGTTGGAGACGCATCAAACATCAATGTAATTTTTGATGTGGAATTCTTCCTAACATATTTATCAATGTAATTTTTCTTTATTGTGGCACGAATGTTCAGATCTGAAAGATTCAAGCTAAAAGTTTAATATTGACATAAAAATAATAATACTTCAAGCATACTAACTAAGCAATCATGTCTTCTCAAAATAACATGGCCAAAGAAAGTTCATCCCTACAAAATCATATAGTTTGGTCATGCTCCATTTTTGTCACACAAGAATGCTCTCATCATGAACAACCCCGATGATAAGCCAAGCAATTGTTTCACGCTTTAGTAATCTCAAACTTTTTTCAACTTTCACGCAATACATGAGCGTGAGCCATGGATGTAGCACTATGGGTGGAATAGAATATACTGAAGGGGGTTACGTGGAGAAGACAAAAAGGAGAAAGTCTCACATCGACGCGGCTAATCAATGGGATAGGGATATGCCCATCAATTGACGTCAATGCAAGGAGTAGGGATTGCCATGCAACGGATGCACTAGAGCTATAAATGTATGAAAGCTCAACAAAAGAAACTAAGTGGGTGTGCATCCAACTTGCTTTCTCACGAAGACCTAGGGCACTTGAGGAGGCCCATTGTTGGAATATACAAGCCAAGTTCTATAATGAAAAGTTACCACTAGTATATGAAAATGACAAAACAAGAGACTCTCTATCATAAAGATCATGGTGCTACTTTGAAGCACAAGTGTGGAAAAAGGATAGTAGCATTGCCCCTTTTTATTCTATTTTTTTGGGCCTTCTTTTTTGGTTCTTTTTTTTGGCCTTTCTCTTTTTTTTGGGACAATGCTCTATTAATGATGATCATCACACTTCTATTTATTTACAACTCAATGATTACAACTTGATACTAGAACAAGATATGACTCTATATCAATGCCTCCGGCGGTGTACCAGGATGTGCAATGACTCATGAGTGACATGTATCAAAAAATTATGAATGATGGCTTTGCCACAGATACGATGTCAACTACATGATCATGCAAGGCAATATGACAATGATGATGCGTGTCATAATAAACGGAACGGTGGAAAGTTGCATGGCAATATATCTCGGAATGGCTATGGAAATGCCATAATAGGTAGGTATGGTGGCTATTTTGAGGAAGATATAAGGAGGTTTATGTGTGATAGAGCGTATCATATCACGGGATTTGGATGCACCGGCGAAGTTTGCACCAACTCTCAAGGTGAGAAAGGGCAATGCACGGTACCGAAGAGGCTATCAATGATGGAAGGGTGAGAGTGCGTATAATCCATGGACTCAACATTAGTCATAAAGAACTCACATACTTATTGCAAAAATCTACAAGTCATCAAAAACCAAGTATTACGCGCATGCTCCTAGGGGATAGATTGGTAGGAAAAGACCATCGCTCGTCCCCGACCACCACTCATAAGGAAGACAATCAAATAACACCTCATGTTTCAAATTTGTTACACAACGTTTACCATATGTGCATGCTACGGGACTTGCAAACTTCAACACAAGTATTTCTCAAATTCACAACCACTCAACTAGCACAACTTTAATATCACCATCTCCATATCTCAAATCAATCATCAAGTATCAAACTTCTCTTAGTATTCAATGCACTTATATGGAAGTTTTTATTATGCCTAAAAGAAAATTGCCATGTTGTTCTAAAGGACTCTCAAAATAATATAACTGAAGCATGAGAGATGAATTATTTCTATAAAATAAAACCACGGTCGTGCTCTAAAAGATATAAGTGAAGCACATAGAGTATTCTCATAAATTTCAAATCATGTGAGTCTCTATCAAAAGGTGTGTACAGCAAGGATGATTGTGGTAAACTAAAAAGCAAAGACTCAAATCATACAAGACGCTCCAAGCAAAACACATATCATGTGGCGAATAAAAATATAGCTCCAAGTAAAATTACCGATGGACGAAGACGAAAGAGGGGATGCCTTCCAGGGCATCCTCAAGCTTAGGATTTTTGGTGTCCTTGAATTTTACCTTGGGGTGCAATGGGCATCCCCAAGCTTAGGCTTTTGCCACTCCTTGTTCCATAATCCATCAAATCTTTACCCAAAACTTGAAAACTTCACAACACAAAACTTAAATAGAAAATCTCGTGAGCTCCGTTAGCGAAAGAAAAGAAAAGACCACTTCAAGGTACTGTAATGAACTCATTCTTTATTTATATTGGTGTTCAAACTACTGTATTCCAACTTCTCTATGGTTTATAAACTCTTTTAGTAGCCATAGATTCATCAAAATAAGCAAACAACACATGAAAAACAGAATCTATCAAAAAATAGAACAGTCTGTAGTAATCTATAACTAACGCAAACTTCTGGAATCCCAAAAATTCTAAAATAAATTTCTGGACGTGGGGAATTTATCTATTAATCATCTGCAAAAATAATTAACTAAATATCACTTTCCAAATAAAAATGGCAGCAATTCTCGTGAGCGCTAAAGTTTCTATTTGTTACAGCAAGATCAAAAAGACTTTCCCCAAGTCTTCCCAATGGTTCTACTTGGCACAAACACTAATTAAACACAAAAAACACGACCAAAACAAAGGCTAGATAAATTATTTATTACTAAACAGGAGCAAAAAGCAAGGAATAAAAATAAAACTGGGTTGCCTCCCAACAAGCGGTATCGTGTAACGCCCCTAGCTATGCATAAAAGCAAGGATAGATCTAGGTATTGCCATCTTTGGTTTGCAATCCATAAGTGGCTCTCATAATAGATTCATATGGTATTTTAATTTTCTTTCTAGGAAAGTGTTCCATGCCCTTCCTTAACAGAAATTGGAATCTAATATTCCCTTCCTTCATATCAATAATTGCACCAATCGTTCTAAGGAAAGGTCTACCAAGAATAATAGGACATGAAGGATTGCAATCTATGTCAAGAACAATGAAATCTACGGGCACATAGTTCCTATTTGCAACAATAATAACGTCATTAATTCTTCCCATAGGTTTCTTAATAGTGGAATCCGCAAGGTGCAAGTTTAAAGAACAATCATCAAATTCACGGAATCGTAGCAAATCACATAAAGTTTTCGGAATCGTGGAAACACTAGCACCCAAATCACACAAAGCATAGCGTTCATGATCTTTAATTTTAATTTTAATAGTAGGTTCCCACTCATAATAAAGTTTTCTAGGGATAGAAACTTCCAACTCAAGTTTTTCTTCATAAGATTGCATCAAAGCATCAACGATATGTTTAGTAAAAGCTTTATCTTGACTATAAGCATGAGGAGAATTTAGCACGGATTGCAACAAGGAAATACAATCTATCAAAGAGCAATTATCATAATTAAATTCCTTGAAATCCAAAATAGTGGGTTCATTGATATCTAAAGTTTTGACCTCTTCAATCCCACTTTACCAATTTTTGCACCAAGATCTAAAAACTCCGATTTTTTAGAACACCTTATAGGTAAAGGTGGCTCATCTTCAGTCCCATCATTATCAAGATTCATATTTCAAAACAAAGATTTAATAGGAGACACATCAATAACTTTTAGATCTTCATCTTTATTTTCATAGAAACTAGAAGAACACGCTTTCACAAAGCAATCTTTCTTAGCACGCATCCTAGCGGTTCTTTCTTTGCACTCATCAATGGAAATTCTCATGGCTTTGAGAGACTCATTGATATCATGATTAGGTGGGATATATCTAAGTTTCAAAGAATCAACATCAAGAGAAATTCTATAAACGTTCCTAGCCAATTCATCAACCTTAAGCATTTTTTCTTCAAGCAAAGCATTGAAATTATTTTGCGAATTCATAAACTCCTTAACACTAGTCTCAAATTCAGAGGGCATCTTATTAAAATTTCCATAAGAATTGTTGTAGGAATTACCATAATTATTAGAGGAATTACCAGGAAACGGCCTAGAATTAAAATTACATCTATACGCGTTGTTACCAAAATTGTTCCTACCAACAAAATTCACATCCATAGATTCATTATTATTCTCAATCAAAGTAGACAAAGGCATATCATTAGGATCAATAGGAGCACTCTTATTAGCAAACAATTTCATAAGTTCGTCCATCTTTCCACTCAAAACATTAATTTCTTCTATCACATGCACTTTTTGATTAGTAGATCTTTCGGTGTGCCATTGAGAATAATTAACCATAATATTATCTAGGAGTTTAGTAGCTTCTCCTAAAGTGATTTCCATAGAAGTGCCTCCTGCGGCTGAATCTAAAAGATTTCTAGAAGCAAAATTCAATCCGGCATAAATTTTTTGTATAATCATCCAAAGACTCAAACGTATCATTAATTTCATCCTCTCCCAAGCTTGTGCTACATGTTCATGATCAAGTTGCTTAAAATTCATAATATCGTTTCTAAGAGAGATGATCTTAGCGGGAGGAAAATACTTAGAGATAAAAGCATCTTTGCACTTATTCCTTGAATCAATACTATTTTTAGGCAAAGACGAAAACCAAGCTTTAGCACGATCTCTAAGGGAAAAAGGAAATAGCTTCAATTTAACAATATCATTGTCCACATCTTTCTTCTTTTGCATATCACACAAATCAACAAAGCTATTTAGATGTGTGGCAGCATCTTCACTAGGAAAGCCGGCGAATTGATCTTTCATGACAAGATTCAACAAAGCAACATTAATTTCACAAGATTCAACATCGGTAAGAGGAGCAATCGGAGTGCTAAGAAAATCATTGTTGTTGGTATTGGTAAAGTCACACAATTGGTATTGTCTTGAGCCATCGTGACAAGCAAGCAATCCAACACACGAGCAAACAATAAGCGAGCAAAAAAGAGGCGAAAGGAAAAAGAGAGGGCGAATAAAATGACAAGGGAGAAGTGGGGGAGAGGAAAACGAGAGGCAAATGGCAAATAATGTAATGCGAGGGATAAGAGTTTGTGATGGATACTTGGTATGTCTTGACTTGTGCATAGACTCCCCGACAATGGCACCAGAAATGGCTCGTTGTCGGGAGTCAAATCTTGACTTGACTTGGCGCGAATCTCCCCGACAATGGCACCAGAAATCCTTCTTGCTACCTCTTGAGCACTGCGTTGGTTTTCCCTTGAAGAGGAAAGGGTGATGCAGTAAAGTAGCATAAGTATTTCCCTCAGTTTTTGAGAACCAAGGTATCAATCCAGTAGGAGATCACGCTCGAGTCCCACGCACCTACACAAAAAAATAAGAACCTCGCAACCAACGTGATAAAGGGGTTGTCAATCCCTTCACGATCACTTACGAGAGTGAGATCTGATAGATATGATAAGATAATATTTTTGGTATTTTTATGATAAAGAGAAATAAAGATGCAAAGTAAAATAAACGGCAATAGAAATAACTAAGTGTTGGAAGATTAATATGATGGAAGATAGACCCGGGGGCCATAGGTTTCACTAGTGGCTTCTCTCAAGAGCATAAGTATTACGGTGGATAAACGAATTGCTGTCGAGCAATTGATAGAATTGAGCATAGTTATGAGAATATCTAGGTATGATCATGTATATAGGCATCACGTCCATGACAAGCAGACCGAAATGATTCTGCATCTCCTACTATTACTCCACACATCGACCGCTATCCAGCATGCATCTAGAGTATTAAGTTCATAAGAATAGAGTAATGGTTTAAGTGAGAGGACATGTGATACGTCTCCGTCGTATATACTTTTACAAACACTTTTGCCCTTGTTTTGGACTCTAACTTGCATGATTTGAATGGAACTAACCCGGACTGACGCTGTTTTCGGCGGAATTGCCATGGTGTTATTTATGTGCAGAAACAAAAGTTCTCGGAATGACTTGAAACTTCACGGAACATCTTTTCAGAAATAATAAAAAATCCCTGCAAAAGATGAAGACCAGGGGGCCCACACCCTATCCACGAGGGTGAGGGGCGCGCCCCCCTACCTCGTGGGCCCCCTGGAGCTTCTCTGACCTCAACTCTAACTCTGTATATTTGCTTTCGGGGAGAAAAAAATAAGGGATAAGGATTCATCGCGTTTTACGATACAGAGCCACCGCCAAGCCCTAAAACCTCTCGGGAGGGCTGATCTGGAGTCCGTTCGGGGCTCCGGAGAGGGGAATCTGTTGCCATCGTCATCATCAACCATCCTCCATCACCAATTTTATGATGCTCACCACCGTGCGTGAGTAATTCCATCATAGGCTTGCTGGACGGTGATGGGTTGGATGAGATTTATCATGTAATCGAGTTAGTTTTGTTAGGGTTTGATCCCTAGTATCCACTATGTTTTGTGATTGATGTTGCTATGACTTTGCTATGCTTAATGCTTGTCACTAGGGCCCGGGTGCCACGATTTCAGATCTGAACCTATTATGTTTTCATCAATATATGTGAGTTCTTGATCCTATCTTGCAAGTCTATAGTCACCTATTATGTGTTATGATCCGTTAACCTCGAAGTGACAATAATCGGGATACTTACCGGTGATGACCGTAGTTTGAGGAGTTCATGTATTCACTATGTGTTAATGATTTGGTCCGGTACTATATTAAAAGTTCCGGCGCAGTGTCCGGCTGGGGGCCGAACTCGGAGCCCATACGGGCCTCGCTCCCTTGGTACCCAGGGTCCAGGAAGTCACCTCGAGGCGCCCCCAGAACCACCTCCCCTTGGCTCGGTGCCTTTTGAGACAACACCTCAGCGTTGTCCATAGGGCGAGGGGTGGTAGCGGTCGGGAGAGAACCGATGTTCATATCCGACGAGTCCAGAGAGCCGCTCGACGAGGGTACATCAAGATGAGCTCAGGACGGACTGCATAATCATGTTCGGCATGAGGAGAGGTAGTGTAATAAAACATACCATGAAGTGATATGGTGCCCGGACACTTACGATTTTGCCAGGGGCTTGACCCTGGGCAGCCACTCGTCGCCGCAGTCGGCGGCCGTCGTGGCGCAGTCCGGAGGGAGGGTCCTTCCCTTCTTGGACCCTTCGGCCTCCCCGGTTGGGACGGCCTTCCTTTTCTTGTCTCCCCCGGCTTCATGGGAGGAGTGTGTGTCGAAGTCATCGGACGATGAGTCCGATACAACCTTGCGCCGGAGACCCTTTCGGGTCCCCACGACTTTCTTCTTGGTCTTCTTCAACGGCACCTTGTAAGGTGCCGGAGTCAGCATCTCCATTAGGAGAGCGCCTGCAGGATCTTTGGGCAGGGGGCTGGGCAATCAAGCTGCTCCACTGTCTCTATCAAGTCATGTTAATGGCATAGAAGCTTAGATCCCGCATATAACTAAACCGGAGCAAATAAATACCCTGAGAGATATAAAAACTTACCGGATTGGCGCGGCGTTTTGCGCTGAGTCCGCGGTCCTTGCTGAGGGAAGGAGGAATCTTGATGCCCTCAAACAGCACCCTCTAGACGTCCTCGTGCGTCGTGTCATAGAGTTGCCGCAGCGTCTGGTGCTTGGCCGAGTCGAACTCCCACAAATTGAATGCCCGTCGTTGACACGGGAGGATCCGGCGGAAGAGCATGACCTGGACCACGTTGACGAGCTTGATTTTCTTGCTCGTCATGTTTCCGATATAGGTATGGAGTCCGGTCAACTCTACCGAAGAACCCCTAGACATGCCCTTCTCTTTCCAAGAGGTGAGCCGCGTGGGGATTCTGGATCAAAATTTGGGGGCCGCCGCCTAGTTGGAGTCGCGTGGCTCGGTGATGTAGAACCACCCCGATTGCCACCCCTTTATGGTAACCACATAGGTGCCCTCGAGCCAGGTGATGTTAGGCATCTTGCCGACCATGGCGCCTCTGCACTCTGCTTGCTGGCCACCCACCACCTTCGGTTTAACATTAAAGGTTTTCAGCCATATGCCGAAGTGGGGCTTGATGCGGAGGAAGGCCTCACACACGATGATAAACGCCGAGATGTTGAGGATGAAATTGGGGGCCAGATCATGAAAATCCAGCCCATATTAGAACATGAGCCCGCGGACAAACGGGTGGAGGGGAAATCCCAGTCCGCGGACAAAATGGGTAAGAAAAACTACCCTCTCATGGGGTTCGGGCGTTGGGACGATCTTCCCCGCATTTGGCAGCCGGTGCGCGATATCCGCAGCCAGGTATCCGGCTTCCCGTAACTTTTTAATGTTCTCCTCTGTGACGGAGGAGACCATCCACTTGCCTCCTGCTCCAGGCATGCTTGGAGTGGTTTGAGAAGAAGAACACGAGCTTGGGCGCTAGAGCTCGAGTGTGCGGGAATGGGTAAGCGAGGAGGAAGAAGGCGTGGGTGAAAAAAGTAAATCTTTGTCCCTTTACAAGGGCGGAAAAGGTGATGTGTCTCCCCACTTTCCTGGCAAAAACCGCTTATTCCCCAGGCGCCGTAATTGATGGCGCGGTTGGGTTACCCACGTCCGTATTGATGAGAATCCCGTGATAAGGGGAACACGATCTCTGCTTTGACAAGACGTGTCAAGAAAACTGCCTCGCAATATGTGCGGAGCTGGTTGAGAAAAGCGGTTCGAATAATAACCGGGCCATGTCGTGATGTCATGCTGTCAAAACGTGTCAGCAGATTAGATTTGTGGAAATATTACTCTCTCTATGGTGGTATGTGGAACTTATTTTGCAGGGTCGGGCACTGTCCTTGTATTCAAACTCTTACATGGTGTATTCGGAGGAGGAACCTGCCTTGCAATGCCGAAGACAACACTGCGTGCCGGACTCATCGTCATTGAACCCTGGTTCAGGGGCTACTGAGGGAGTCCTGGATTAGGGGGTCTCCGGACAGCTGGACTATATCCTTTGTCCGAACTGTCGGACTATGAAGATACAAGATTGAAGACTTCGTCTCGTTTCCGGATGGGACTCTACTTGGCGTGGAAGGCAAGCTAGGCAATATGGATATGTATATCTCTTCCTTTGTAACCGACCTTGTGTGACCCTATCCCCCTTCGGTGTCTATATAAACCGGAGGGGTTTTAGTCCGTAGGACAACAGGCAATCATACCATAGGCTAGCTTCTAGGGTTTATCCTCTTTGATCTCGTGGTAGATCAACTCTTGTAATACTCATATCATCAAGAACAATCAAGAAGGACATAGGGAATTACCTCCATCAAGAGGGCCCGAACCTGGGTAAACATCGTGTCCCCTGCCTCCTATTACCATCCGCCTTAGACACACAGTTCGGGACCCCCTACCCGAGATCTGCCGGTTTTGACACCGACATTGGTGCTTTCATTGAGAGTTCCACTGTGTCGTCACCATAAGGCTTGATGGCTCCTTCGACCGTCGCTAGCGATGCGGTCCAGGGTGAGGCTTTCCTCCCCGGACAGATCTTCGTATTCAGTGGCTTCGCACTGCGGGCCAATTCGCTTGGCCATCTGGAGCAGATCGAGAGCTACGCCCCTGGCCATCAGGTTAGATTTGGAAACTTGAACTACACAGCCGACATCCATGGAGACTTGATCTTTGATGGATTCGAGCCCATGCCGGACGCGCCGCACAGTCACGACGAGCAAGACGTAACTCTGCCGTCGGATAGTGTTCGGGAGATTGCATCCGCAGCTACTCCGGTCGTTAATCCAGAGCAAATCACGCCATCCGAGAGCGGAGGGATAGACCCCGCCATAGAGGCCGCACTCTCAGCGGCGATAGAGATAGATACTGACTTCACCCCTTTCGAGAGCCGTGTCACCGAACCACTGGATTTATCCCCGGCCACGGACTCTGAGCCGCCTACATCCGTGCCTGTCGAATCCGATGGGGCGCCGATCATGGAGTTCACCTCCGTGGATATCTTTCAGCACTCACCTTTCGAAGATGTGCTAAATTCATTAAGGTCTCTCTCCTTGTCAGGAGAACCTTGGCAGAACTATGTCCCGCTAGAATGGGATGCGGACAACGAAGAAAATTGGCTGCCCACCCACCACCCACTTAGTAGCCACTGTCAACGACTTAACAGACATGCTCGACTTCGAATCCGAAGACATCAACAGTATGGACATCGATGCAGGAGACGAACAGGAACCACCGCCCTCAGGGTGCTGGACCACCACCTCATCATATGATATATACATGGCGGACACCCCCAAAGAAGGCAATGGCGACGAGACAGCGGAGGATGATCCCTCCAAGAAGCAACCCAAGCGCCGACTTCAGTGGCGCCGCTCTAAATCCCGCCACAGCAAGAGCAGTGATACTGGCACAGGAGATAATAACACTCCGGATAGCGCCAAAGACAACAACAATCCCCTCCAGCACGATGTAGAGCTGGAAGACAAACAAGCTAGTCCGCTAGAGCAGGCAGCAGATGGAGAACCGGAGGAGGACAATTACATGCCTCTCTCCGAAGATGAGGCGAGCCTCGGCGACGACGAGTTTATCGTGCCTAAGGACCCCGTCGAGCAAGAGTGCTTCAAGCGCCGACTTATGGCCACGGCAAATAGCCTAAAGAAAAAGCAGCAACAGCTTCAAGCTGATCAAGACTTGCTAGCAGACAGGTGGACCGAAGTCCTTGCGGCCGAGGAGCATGAACTCGAGCGCCGTCCAAGAGTTACCCAAAATGCAGGTTGCTACCTCACCTCGAGGAGGAAGCATTGAAACCTCATTCACCAGTGTACGATGCAGCGGACCGGCCACTACGCGGCCGAGCCAGAGAGGCGTTTCAGCCTGAAGTTCAGCCCACACCCCGTCGCCACTCAATCAAAAATACTAAGGCCCGGGGTTACACAGAGGACCTATGAGACATATTGGACAGTAAGGCAAAAATCACAAGGTCAATATACGGGACAAGGGCACGCGCGCCAACACGGGACGATGATCGTCGCGTCGGATACACCAAGAGTAAATCCGGCCTGGCCAAATACAGAAGACAAGACTCATACGAACTGCGTTGGGATATAGTCCGGCACAAAGGCGCCACACACCCCCTATGCTTCACTGATGAAGTTATGAATCATGAATTCCCGGAGGGTTTCAAACCCGTAAATATCGAATCATACGATGGCACAACAGATCCCGCTGTATGGATTGAGAACTTCCTCCTTCACATCCACATGGCTCACGGTGATGATCTACACGCCAGCAAGTACCTCCCACTAAAACTCAAAGGACCAGCTCGGCATTGGCTGAACAACTTGCCAGCAGATTCGGTCGGCAGTTGGGAGGATCTGGAAGATGCATTCCTTGACAACATCGAGGGCACTTATGTGCGGCCACCGGATGCTGATGACTTGAGCCACATAACCCAACAACCAAGGGAATCGGCCAGACAATTCTGGACACGGTTCCTGACCAAGAAAAACCAAATTGTAGATTGTCCAGATGAAGAGGCCCTAGCGGCATTCAAGCATAACATCCGCGACGAGTGGCTCGCCAAACACCTCGACCAGGAGAAGCCGAAGTCCATGACAGCCCTCACAACACTCATGACCCGCTTTTGCGCGGGCGAGGATAGCTGGCTGGCTCGCAGCAACAACACATCAAGGAATCCGGATACCTCGGATACCAAAGATGTTAACGGTAGACAGCATCGTAACAGACCAAAGCGCCGCAATAACGGTGATAACACCGAAGATACGGTAGTCAATGCCGGATTCAGAGGCTCTAGATTCGGTCAGCGGAAAAAGCCATTTAAAAGAAATACTCCGGGTCCGTCCAGTCTGGATCGCATACTGGATCGCTCGTGTCAAATCCATGGCACCCCCGACAAGCCAGCCAATCACACCAACAGAGAATGTTGGGTGTTCAAGCAGGCCGACAAGTTAAATGCCGAGAACAAGGACAAGGGGCTGCATAGCGATGATGAGGAGGAGCCTCGGCCGCCGAACACAGGAGGACAGAAGGGGTTTCCCCCACAAGTGAAGACGGTGAACATGATATACGCAACCCACATTCCCAAGAGGGAGCGGAAGCGTGCACTTAGGGACGTCTATGCGATGGAGCCCGTCGCCCCAAAGTTCAACCCATGGTCTGCTTGTCCGATCACCTTCGATCGCAGGGACCACCCCACTAGCATCCATCATGGCAGATCCGCCGCACTGGTCCTAGACCCCATCATTGACGGATTTCACCTCACTCGAGTCTTTATGGACGGCGGCAGCAGCCTGAACCTGCTTTATCAGGATATAGTGCGAAAAATGGTTATCGATCCCTCGAGGATCAAACCCAGCAAAACCACCTTTAAAGGCGTCATCCCAGGTGTAGAGGCCCATTGCACAGGCTCAATCACACTAGAAGTGGTCTTCGGATCACGGGATAACTTCCGAAGCGAAGAGTTAATCTTCGACATCGTCCTGTTTCGCAGTGGCTATCATGCACCGCTCGGACGGACATCATTTGCAAAATTCAATGCAGTGCCGCATTACGCATACCTCAAGCTCAAGATGTCAGGACCTCGCAGGGTCATAATAGTAAATGGAAACACAGAACGCTCACTCCGTACGGAAGAGCACACAGCGGCCCTTGCAGCAGAAGCACAAAGCAGCCTATTCAAGCACACCACTCATTCGGCGTCACGGCCCCCGGACACCTTCAAGCGAGTCCGGAACAAGATGCAACAGGATCGCCTGGCACGATCAGAGCTCGCCTAGCAATTTGGCCCCCGTTCCAGTCCTAGTGAAGCGACGAAATCCATGCCGCGCGTACATAACTACACATTGAAAATACCATGGAGATAGGCGGGGGCACAATCAGGACACTCCCCGCATTGTGGCTTAACCACACTAGGGGCTGTATATCTTTGACATTCCTTTTCTCTTTCAGGGCCTAACTCTCTGGAAGCCCTTTCCGGTAGTATGATTGCCGGACACATTCCGGAAGCAACAACCAAGGCGGCAAGAAGCTAAGATGAACACGGGAACCGTCAGGTGGTCTCTAGTAATAATTGATATACCCGCTTTTCACTATTTATGTGTAGCTTGCCCTGGGATAGGACATTTCGAATTGTCCTACTTTATGCTTATTGCACTACTTGTACCAAGTATGCTTCGACGTATCATTTAAATAACAATGCATACCATTAATCTATCATTGCATTATTTAAGTTTTTCTCTTTCTCTTATATGTCCATTTACGACAATCCGCACCCGCACGTGCGGGTACGGTCAGTTCGCCAGGGGTCCTCGTTTACCCCATAATACGGTGCAAGAAGTCTGAACACTTTTGACAGTGCGGCACCCCGAACTTATAGCATTATATGCATCAGCTCCGAATCATGTCTTTGGTCAAATGTTGGGTTGCCCGGCTCCCATGCTTTGGTACCTTATGTTCCGCTATATCGGCTAAGGTAGCGGTGGGAGAACTACTGCGATTGTGTCCCGGTTCTTTCGGATGAGCACCTTGTTGGGGATCGTAGCATAAATTTAAAATTTTCTATGCATCACCAAGATCAATCTATGGAGTCATCTAACAACGAGAGTGAGAGGAGTGCATCTACATACCCTTGTAGATCGCGAGCGGAAGCATTCAAGAGAACGGGTTTGAAGGAGTTGTACTCGACGTGATCCAAATCACCAAAGATCCTAGTGCCGAATGGACGGCACCTCCGCGTTCAACACACGTATGGAGCGGTGACGTCCCCGCGCCTTGATCCAGCAAGGAGGAGGGAGAGGTTGAGGCAGAGAGCTCCAACAGCAGCACGACGGCGTGGTGGTGGTGGAGCGGCCGTACTCCGACAGGGCTTCGCCAAGCTCTTAACGGAGGAGGAGAGGTGTTGGGGAGGGGAGGGGCTGCGCCTTGGATGTGGTATGCAGCCCTCCCCTTGCCCCTCTATTTATAGGGGAAGGAGGAAGGGGGCGGCCCCCTCTAGATGAGATCTAGAGGGAGGCGGCGGCCAAGGTGTAACGCCCCACATGTAACCTTCCCCAATTGTACTCCGACTCATGCCGTTTCCGGCATTAAGTTATATTTAATTCTCAGGTTCGGGTCTTTGTCTCCGTGTGTTGTTTTTGTTTTCGTGCATCTCATATCATGTCATCACGTGCATTGCATTCGCATACATGTTCATCTCATGCATCCGAGCACTTTCCCCGTTGTCCGTTTTGCATTCCGGCGCTTCGTTCTCCTCCGGTGGCCATTTCTAGCTTTCTTTCATGTGTGGGGATTAAACATTTCCGGATTGGGCCGAGACTTGCCATGCGGCCTTGGTTTACTACCGGTAGACCGCCTGTCAAGTTTCGGGTCATTTGGACTTCGTTTGATACTCCAACGGTTAACCGAGGGACCGGAAAGGCCTCGTGTGTGTGCAGCCCAACACCCCTCCCTTTTGGCCCAAAACCCACCAAACTCAGCTCCATCGTCTCGGTCGTTCGATCACGATCGTGTGGGCGAAAACCGCACCTCATTTGGACTCTCCTAGCTCCACTTATGCCTATAAATACCCCTCCATCTCGGATCTCTTCTTCTCCCCCTCGAAACCCTAAATTTTTTTAAAAAAAAGCCTCCGCCGCCGCCGGACACGTCCGGGACGGAGCCGGACGCGTCCGCCCGCCGCCGCCAGCCTATCAGACGCCGCCACGTGTCCCGGGCGGGCGCCCACATCGCCGCCGCCGCGCCGGCCCGCCCGAGCCCGCGGGGAGCCCGCCTCCTCGCTCGACCGGGCCACTCTCCCCGCCGCCGCCTCGCTTCGTCTTCCCCGACGCCGACCGCCGCCGGCGCCGGAGCTTGCCGCGCCGCCGCGGTCCCGCATCTCCGCCGCGCCGCCCCGCATCCCCGCAGCTCGCCGCGCCTCCTCCCGGCGGCGCGCCGCGACGCCGCCGCCTCCGTCGCTCCGGTGGTCGCCGCCCGGAGTCGGCCTCGCCTCCCCTACGTCCGGCAAGACGCCGGCCGCCACCGCCCTTCGTCGCCGGCGAGCGACCTCGCCGGTCCAGCCTCGGGAGGCGCGCCCCGATCCAGATCCGCGGATGCTACAGTAAACCCTAGGGTGCTATTTTTTTTCTAAGTCCCAGGATTTTTTACTCCATATGCTCCTGTTCGAGGCCCCGTAACTTTGCATCCGTAGCTCCATTTTGGGCGTATGATATGTCAAATTCTTCGTCTCGACGAGCACATCATTTCATTACATTGCATCATTTGCATTTGAGGTCATCTTGGTGCCCAAAATGCTGTTGGGAGGAGGCATGTTGAGTTACATTGCAGATCCGTTAATCCAACATGCACTTTTGTCATTTTTGCCATATTTAATCCGTGCATGATATGCCTGTGCCCCTTTGGGATGAATTGTTAAGCATGTTGTCTTACTTCCAGAGGTGCCTTCCATGTATTTTTAGGATGTGTGTGTTGTCTTGTGCAAGCTTGCGAAGAGGGCTACCTGAGATTACAGATTTCAGGGACTTAGTGAATTTCACTAAGTCTGAGCCGTTTAGTTCACGATGCTATATGTCCGGCTTGTTTCCTAGTGATCCGTGCCTCTTTTGAGGATGATCAGTAAGAGTGATTTGTTATGCTTGTTGTGCTTAATCCATCCATGTCTTTACTTGTTATGTTGGAGCACCCTAGGTTGACTCAATCAAGCTCAACTTTTGGATAGTTGCTGTTTTGGGCAGATCGTTAACTCTTTTGCGATTTTGCCGGAGTGATTGCTAGTGATCCATGCATGCTATGCCATTGTTCTTGCCGTGTCTAGCTAGCATTTTGTTCCTTCTTAATGGATATATGCTTGCCTTGCCATAACCTGCACCGTAGTGAGAGCTTCGAGCTCGTTTATATGCCTCCGTGAGTTATTATTTCAGCATGTCCCAGTTTTCACTAAGTCTGAAAACTGATTGTGTTTCATCAATGTTCGTGTGCTCGGTAGAATATTTTGTGAACCCTTTTGGCCCCAGGTCATGTTGGGTGTTTTGTTAAGCTTGTTGAGTAGCTCCATGCCATGCTCTTACTTGCCATGTTCAGGTTCTCCTTCATGTTGTTTTGCTGCTCCGAAGAGGGCATCGTGGTCTGAAATTTCAGACTAGCGTTAATTTCGCTAAGTCTGAAATCTGTTTTGCTTATTCAGTTTTGCCATGCTTGTTTGAAGCCCTTAATGGATGAATTTGCCTATGCCTCAGTCATGATGATTTGTTAAGCTTGATGAGTACATCACTGCCATGCAATTTGTTTTCATGTTGGGTGGCTGTAGCATGTTCATTTTGTTGCGTTTAGGAGGCATGTTGCTGTTAATCGCAGATCGGTTCGTTTAGTAAAACGCTTGCCATTTCTTAACCGTAGCTCCGATTGCCATGATCTTTATATCGTTTTCAGGGGATTTCTTCCCCTCTATCTAGTGGCACACTTGGATTTCCAAGTTGAGGCCAGGTTCATGCATTTCCTGTTATATGTTGCATTCTTGCATCCCGCATCGCATCCCGCATAGCATATCATCTTTGCATATTATTGGTTGCCCTTGCACGTGGTTGATTGTATCCTTGTTGCTTGTTTGTGTTGGTGGGTAGAGCCGGGAGACGAGTTCGCTAACGAGGAGCCCGTTGAGTTTGCTTTTGAGGATCCAGTCAATTCTGACAACTGTGCAGGCAAGATGATCACACCCTTGAAATCACTACTATCTTTGCTATGCTAGTTTGCTCGCTCTTTTGCTTTGCCAATGCTACGATGCCTACCATTTGCTTGTCAGCCTCCCAATTGCCATTATTGAGCCTCTAACCCACCTTTGTCCTAGCAAACCATTGATTGGCTATGTTACCGCTTTGCTCAGCCCTTCTTATAGCGTTGTTAGTTGCAGGTGAAGATTGGAGCCGTTCCTTGTTGGAACATTTATTTACTTGTTGGGATATCACTATATTGCTATGTTATCTTTACTCATCTATATACTTGGTAAAGGGTGGAAGGCTCGGCCTCTCGCCTAGTGTTTTGTTCCACTCTTGCCGCCCTAGTTTCCGTCATATCGGTGTTATGTTCCCGGTTTGTTGCGTCCCTTACGCGGTTGGGCTATAATGGGAACCCCTTGATAGTTCGCCTTGATTAAAGCTTTTCCAGCAATGCCCAACATTGGTTTTACCATTTGCCACCTACCCCTTTTTCTTTCCCTTGGGTTTCCGGAGCCCGAGGGTCATCTTTATTTTAGCCCCCCCACGGGCCAGTGCTCCTCTGAGTGTTGGTCCGGAACGTCAGCCGCCGGTGGCCACCAGGGGCAACTCTGGGCTGGCCTACCGGAAGTTTAGAAAATCTGAGTGTGCCCTGAGAAAGAGATATGTGCAGCTCCTATCGGGATTTGTCGGCGCATTCGGGCGGTGTTGCTGGACTAGTTTTGACCTGTCGAATCATCTTGTTGTACCGGGATACCGAGTCTGATCGGTGGGTCCTGGGTGGAGGTATATTCCTTCGTTGACCGTGAGAGCTTGTTATGGGCTAAGTTGGGACCCCCCTGCAGGGATTGATCTTTCGAAAGCCGTGCCCGCGGTTATGGGCAGATGGGAATTTGTTAATGTCCAGTTGTAGATAACTTGAACTTAATTAATTAAAATGAATCAACTGCGTGTGTTGCCGTGATGGCCTCTTCTCGGCGGAGTCCGGGAAGTGGACACGGCGTTGGAGTTATGCTTGCGTAGTCTGCTCTATTTAGTTACCGCTCGTGCTTTGCCTTCTCTTCTCGCTCTCTTTTGCGAATAAGGTAGCCACCGTATATGCTAATCGCTTGCTGCAGCTCCACTCACATTACCCCTTTCCTACCTATTAAGCTTAAATAGTCTTGATCGCGAGGGTGCGAGATTGCTGAGTCCTTGTGGCTCACAGATTACTATATCACCAGATGCAGGGACCGATGATACTCCTCCGGATGGCGCGTTCGAGCTGAAGTGGGAGTATGACGAGGACTCTCAACGATACTATGTTTCTTTTCCTGATGATCAGTAGTGGTGCCTGCTCGGGGTTCGATTCAGGGTTTAGTCGCATGTTGGGGAGTCTTTTCTATTTTGGCGCCGTAGTCGGGCCATGAGTGTTTGTATGATGAATGCTATTTATGTACCTTGATGTGACGTGGCGAGTGTAAGCCGACTATTATTATTATTCCCCCTTTATATTGATATGTACATGGGTTGTGTGAAGATTGCCTCACTTGCGACATATGCCTTCAATGCGATTATGCCTCTAAGTCGTGCCTTGACACGTGGGAGATATAGTCGCATCGAGGGTGTTACACAAGGGGTGGCTTGCCCCCCAAGCAAGGGGGGGCCTCTAGGGTTCCCCCCCCCCAACCCTAGGCGCATGGGCCCATGGGGGGATGCGCCCAGCACACTTGGGGCTGGTTCCCTTTCCTCTGCGGCCCATGAGGCCCCCCGAGAGAGGTTGCCCCTCCCGGTGGACCCCCAGAACCCCTCCGGTGGCCCCGGTACAATACCGATAAGCCCCCGAACCTTTCCGGTGACCGTATGACAACTTCCTATATATAAATCTTCACCTCCGGACCATTCCGGAACTCCTCGTGACATCTGGGATCTCATCCGGGACTCTGAACAACATTCGGTAATCACATACAAGTCTTCCTAATAACCCTAGCGTCATCGAACCTTAAGTGTGTAGACCCTACGAGTTCGGGAGCCATGCAGACATGACTGAGACAACTCTCCAGCCAATAACCAACAGAGGGGTCTGGATACCCATGTTGGCTCCCACATGTTCCACGATGATCTCATCGGATGAACCACAATGTCGAGGATTCAAGCAATCCCGTATACAATTCCCTTTGTCAATCGGTACGTTACTTACCCGAAATTCGATCGTCGGTATCCCAATACCTCATTCAATCTCGTTACCGGCAAGTCACTTTACTCGTTCCGTAACACATCATCCCGTGACCAACCCTTAGTCACATTGAGCTCATTACGATGATGTCTTACCGAGTGGGCCCAGAGATACCTCTCTGTCATACGGAGTGGCAAATCCCAGTCTTGATTTGTGCCAACCTAACAGACACTTTCGGAGATACTCGTAGTGCACCTTTACAGTCACCCAGTTACATTGTGACGTTTGGCACACCCAAAGTATTCCTACAGTATCCGGGAGTTGCACAATCTCATGGTCTAAGGAAAAGATACTTGACATAAGAATAGCTTTAGCAGACGGACTACACGATCTTGCGCTATGCTTAGGATTGGGTCTTGTCCATCACATCATTCTCCTAATGATGTGATCGCGTTATCAATGACATCCAATGTCCATGGTCAGGAAACCATAACCATCTATTGATCAACGAGCTAGTCAACTAGAGGCTCAATAGGGACATGTTGTGGTCTATGTATTCACACATGTATTACGATTTCCGGATAACACAATTATAGCATGAACAATAGACAATTATCATGAACAAGGAAATATAATAATAACCATTTTATTATTGCCTCTAGGGCATATTTCCAACAAACCTCAGTAGAGAAAGCCAAAAACTGACTGTCATGATAAGGCGAGAGACTGGCCGCTGTTCGAGAGGTCTCAAGTCCTTAAAGACTTTTTCCGCTTCGGGCGAGGAGTCAGCCTTGTCCGGCTTAGGCGTGTATAGCGCCCCAAATTCGGCCCTCTGAATACAAGGGGCTTCGCCAAAAAATTTAAAATCATAGACTTCTATGGCTAAGTGAGAGTGATAAAGCATTATAGTCCGATTGCCTGGTTCGTTGCGTTGAACACCTCCCTCGAAGGACCCAAAATTGGGGTAAAGAGTGTTCAGGTTTATCCCGAACACCCCAGTACTAGTTACATGGGGATAGAAGTCGACGACTGGCCAACTCTCAGATTTTATAATCGGCCACACAGAAGGTAATATTTTAAATTAAGAAAGCATCGCATGGCGCAAACGAACTCATTTCATATTACAGGATCACATGAGCATGTTCATTCAAAAATTACATCCTTGGCACAGTCATCTGCCATTAAGCGGGAACCCTTCAGGACACTCTCATAGTAATTCTCGGGGCAGCGATGCTCCTTGCCCTCCGGCGGCCCCTCCTTCACTACCTTCACGGCGTCCAGCTTCGCCCAGTGCACCTTCGCTCGGGCAAAAGCCCTGCATGCACCCTCGATGCAGACGGGCCGCTTGATGACTTCAAGCCGTGGGCAGGCTTCCACAAGCCGCCTCACCAGACCGAAGTAGTTGCTAGACATGGGCTCGCCAGGCCACATCCGGACTATAAGGCCCCTCATGGTCTGTTCGGCCGCCTTGTGAAGTTCGACCAACTGCTTCAGCTGGTCGCTCAAGGGCACGGGGTGTTCGGTCCTAGTATACTAAGACCAGAACAACTTCTCTGTTGAGCTCCCCTCCTCAGCCCGGTAAAACTCCGCGGCATCCAGTACACTGCAGGGAAGATCTGCAAACGCTCCTAGAGAGCTCCGAACTCGGGTAAGAAAAAGGAAAGTCTCCTTCACGTGCTTGCTTTGCATAATGAATGCCTTACCCGCTGCTATCTTCTTCACCGCTTCAATCTCCTAGAGGGCCTTGTGGGCTTCGGCCTTGGCGCTCCAGACGCTTTCAAGCGCCTACGCGAGCTCGGACTCTCGCATCTTGGAGTCAAGCTCCAAGGACTCGTGCTTTTTGGCGACAGCCTCGAGCTCTTGCTGCACCTCGCCTACTCGGGCTTCTTGTTTCTCCCGTTCAATGCGTTCTTTGGCCGCTTTGTCTTCGGCCTCGGACAACGCCTTCCTCAGGGTCGCCACCTCGGTCGTGGCCCCTAACAAATCCATGATGATCCTATTACTTTACTCCCAAACTTCTTTTTAACTATATAGACATGGGTATTCCATACCTTTGCTCTCTTTGAGCTGCCTCTTGGTAAGGCTGAGCTCGTCCTCGGACCGCTTCAGGTCCTGCTTTAGCGCAGAGACCTCCGCAGTGCGTGCGGCAGCGGCCAGCAGTGAAGCCTGAACATACACATAGACATACTCTAGTTAGACTCCGGAGTTATCATTTGATCCTCTATTCGGCTTTTCCTCGCGAACGCCGAACAGAGCATCAGGGGCTACTATCTATGTGATAATATTTTCTTATATTTTGATTGCTTACCTCAAAGCCTGTTAGGAGGCTGCGCAAGCTTCGGTCAGTCCGTTTTTGGCGGCCTGAACCTTCTCGACCACCGCACTCACAATAGTGCGGTGCTCTTCATCGACGGAAGCGCTACGAAGCGCTTCCAGCAAGTTGTCCGGTGCCTCTGGTTGGACAGAGGACATCGGCACATATGGTTGGCCCCCCTTAACGGGGGACCGCCTGTCGGAGTCCGGAACCATCGAAGGTTCCGGCGCAGTGTCCGGCTGGGGGCCGAACTCGGAGCCCGTAGGGGCCTCGCTCCCTTGGTACACAGGGTCCAGGAAGTCGCCTCGAGGCGCCTCCAGAACCACCTCCCCTTGGCTCGGTGCCTTTTGAGACAACACCTCGGCGTTGTCCGTAGGGCGAGGGGTGGTAGCGGTCGGGAGAGAACCGTTGTTCATACCAAAGAGCCGCTCGACGAGGGTACATCAAGATGAGCTCGGGATGGACTGCATAATCATGTTCGGCATGAGGAGAGGCAGTGTAATAAAACATACCATGAAGTGATATGGTGCCCAGACACTTACGATTTTGCCAGGGGCTTGACCCTGGGCAGCCACTCGTCGCTGCAGTCGGCGGCCGTCGTGGCGCAGTCCGGAGGGAGGGTCCTTCCCTTCTTGGACCCTTCGGCCTCCCCGGTTGGGACGGCCTTCCTTTTCTTGTCTCCCCCGGCTTCATGGGAGGAGTGTGCGTCGAAGTCATCGGACGATGAGTCCGATACAACCTTGCGCCGGAGACCCTTTCAGGTCCCCGCGACTTTCTTCTTGGTCTTCTTCAACGGCACCTTGTAAGGTGCCGGAGTCAGCATCTCCGTTAGGAGAGCGCCTGCAGGATCTTCGGGCAGGGGGCTGGGCAATCAAGCTGCTCCACTGTCTCTATCAAGTCATGTTAATGGCATAGAAGCTTAGATCCCGCATATAACTAAACCGGCGCAAATAAATACCCTGAGAGATATAAAAACTTACCGGATTGGCGCGGCGTTTTGCGCTGAGTCCGCGGTCCTTGGTGAGGGAAGGAGGAATCTCGGTGCCATCGAACAGCACCCTCTAGACGTCCTCGTGCGTCGTGTCATAGAGCTGCTGCAGCGTCTGGTGCTTGGCCGAGTCGAACTCCCACAAATCGAATGCCCGTCGTTGACACAGGAGGATCCGGCGGAAGAGCATGACCTGGACCATGTTGACGAGCTTGATTTTCTTGCTCATCATGTTTCGGATATAGGTATGGAGTCCGGTCAACTCTACCGAAGAACCCTTGGACATGCCCTTCTCTTTCCAAGAGGTGAGCCGCGTGGGGATTCCGGATCGAAACTTGGGGGCCGCCGCCCAGTTGGAGTCGCGCGGCTCGGTGATGTAGAACCACCCCGATTGCCACCCCTTTATGGTATCCACATAGGTGCCCTCGAGCCAGGTGATGTTAGGCATCTTGCCCACCATGGCGCCTCTGCACTCTGCTTGCTGGCCACCCACCACCTTCGGTTTAACATTAAAGGTTTTCAGCCATATGCCAAAGTGGGGCTTGATGTGGAGGAAGGCCTCACACACGATGATAAACGCCGAGATGTTGAGGATGAAATTGGGGGCCAGATCATGAAAATCCAGCCCATAGTAGAACATGAGCCTGTGGACAAACGGGTGGAGGGGAAATCCCAGTCCACGGACAAAATGGGTAAGAAAAACTACACTCTCATGGGGTTCGGGCGTTGGGACGATCTTCCCCGCATTTGGCAGCCGGTGCGCGATATCCGCAGCCAGGTATCCGGCTTCTCGTAACTTTTTGATGTTCTCCTTTGTGACGGAGGAGACCATCCACTTACCTCCTGCTCCAGATATGCTTTGAGTGGTTTGAGAAGAAGAACACGAGCTTGGGCGCTAGAGCTCGAGTGTGCGGGAATGGGTAAGCGAGGAGGAAGAAGGCGTGGGTGAAAAAAGTAAATCTTTGTCCCTTTACAAGGGCGGAAAAGGCGATGTGTCTCCCCACTTGCCTGGCAAAACCGCTTATTCCCCAGGCGCCGTAATTGATGGCGCGGTTGGGTTACCCACGTCCGTATTGATGAGAATCCCGTGATAAGGGGAACACGATCTCTGCTTTGACAAGACGTGTCAAGAAAACCGCCTCACGATATGTGCGGAGCTGGTTGAGAAAAGCGGTTCGAATAATAATCGGGCCATGTCATGATGTCATGCTGTCAAAACGTGTCAGCAGATTAGATTTGTGGAAATATTACTCTCTCTATGGTGGTATGTGGAACTTATTTTGCAGGGTCGGGCACTGTCCTTGTATTCAAACTCTTCCATGGTGTATTCGGAGGAGGATCCTGCCTTGCAATGCCGAAGACAACACTGCGTGCCGGACTCATCGTCATTGAACCCTGGTTCAGGGGCTACTGAGGGAGTCCTGGATTAGGGGGTCTCCGGACAGCTGGACTATATCCTTTGTCCGAACTGTCGGACTATGAAGATACAAGATTGAAGACTTCGTCTCGTTTCCGGATGGGACTCTACTTGGCGTGGAAGGCAAGCTAGGCAATATGGATATGTATATCTCTTCCTTTGTAACCGACCTTGTGTGACCCTAGCCCCCTCCGGTGTCTATATAAACCGGAGGGGTTTTAGTCCGTAGGACAACAGACAATCATACCATAGGCTAGCTTCTAGGGTTTAGCCTCTTTGATCTCGTGGTAGATCAACTCTTGTAATACTCATGTCATCAAGAACAATCAAGAAGGACGTAGGGTATTACCTCCATTAAGAGGGCCCGAACCTGGGTAAACATCGTGTCCCCTGCCTCCTGTTACCATCCTCCTTAGACGCACAGTTCGGGACCCCCTACCCGAGATCTGCCGGTTTTGACACCGACAACCCCCTACACTTGTGGGTTATCAAGACTATTTTTTGGCGCCGTTGCTGGGGAGCATAGCTCTATTCTTTGAGTCGCTTGGGATTTATATCTGCTTATCATTATGTAGAACTTGAGAGATCCAAAAACCAAGATTTATCCCTCAACTACGAGGGGAGGTAAGGAACTGCCATCTAGCTCTGCACTTGATTCACCTTCTGTTTTGAGGAAGCTTGCGACACCTAAACCTGCTTCCGCTATTCGTTCTGATATGTCGCATGTTATTGATGATGCCACTTCTTCTATGCGTGACACTTATGATGAAACTACTTCTATGCTTTATACTATTGTGCCACTTGGTGAATTTCTTGATGAACAACTTGCTAGGGTTAGAGAGAATGAAAATATTGAATATGATAATATTGATGAAAGTGATGATGAAAACTCTCCCTCTAATGAATATAAATCACCTGTTATTCCTGAGGCTTATGTTTTTGAAAAAGAAGCTGCTTTAGCTATTTTAGCTTGCAAAGATAGATATGAACTCAAGAGGTTATTAGCTAAATGGAAGCAGCAATCTCTTAATGCTAGAATGAAACCTGACCCTGCTTTTGCTACTTCACCTATCTGTGTTACTGATAAGGATTATGAATTCTCTATTGATCTTGATATAATTACTTTGGTCGAATCTAATCCTTTTCATGGCTATGAATCTGAAGTGTTGTGGCACATCTTACTAAATTAAATGATATAGCCACCCTGTTCACTAATGATGAGAGAACTCGCTACTTTTATATCCTTAAAATATTTCCGTTCTCATTAAAGGATGATGCTAAGATATGGTTTAATTCTCTTGATCCTGGTTGTGTGCGTAGTCCCCAGGATATGATTTATTACTTCTCTGCTAAATATTTCCCTGCTCATAAGAAACAAGCTGCTTTGAGGGATATATATAATTTTGTGCAAATTGAAAAAGAGAGTCTCCCACAAGCTTGGGGGAGGCTTCTCAAGTTACTTAATTCTTTGCATGATCATCCTCTTAAGAAAAATGAAATACTTGATATCTTTTATAATGGACTAACCGATGCTTCCAGAGATTACCTGGATAGTTGTGCTGGTTCTATTTTCAGGGAAAAGAACACTGGATGAAGCTGAAATTCTATTGAATAATATGTTGACAAATGAAAATAATCGGACACTTCCTGAGCCTATTCCTAAACCAACTCCGAAGAAAAGGGGTATTCTATTTCTCAGTCCTGAAGATATGCAAGAGGCAAAGAAATCGATGAAAGAAAAAGGTATTAAAGCTGAAGATGTTAAGAATTCACCTCCTATTGAAGAAAATACACGGTCTTAATTTACCGCCTGTTGAAGAAACATATGATCTTAATCCATTACCTATTGAAGAAACACATGGTCTTGATAACCCGACACGGGTAGTAAAGGTAAATTCTCTCTATAGATATGATAAAGCTGAAATTCCATTTACTAAGTTTGCTAGCCCATGCTTGGATGAGTTTGATAATTTTATGGTGAAGCAAGAAGATTTTAATGCTTATTTTGGTAGACAATTGAAATACAATTCAAATATGCTTGAACACTTGGGTGATTATATGGCTAATGTTAAAGGTGAACTTAAACTTATTAGTAAACATGCTTCTATGGTTACCACTCAAGTAGAACAAGTACTTAAGGCTCAAAATGATTTTCTCAATGAATTGAATAGTAAGAATAATGATAATGTTGTTAGAGTTATGACTAGAGGTGGTAAAATGACTCAGGAACCTTTGAATCCTGAAGGCCACCCTAAGAGAATTGAGCAATATTCTCAGAGAAATTGTGACGCCTAGGTAATTAAGCTACGGTAACCCTCTGCTAATGATGCCACATCACATCGGTTACTGTTGATAAACTCGCGTTGGTTCGAAAAACCAGTTCAAATTTCAAATTTAAAATAACGTCAAACGGTAAAAGTTTTCAAACTTTAAAACTAAAATGTTCTAGAGGTGCCAAATGATGCATAGGTAATTATGAGGGAGAATCCACATTTTTTTTGAAATGTTTAAAAACTCTAAAATGAATAAAACAGCAGAAAAAACAATTATTTGAATACCTAAAAAACCAATATTTAAATTGTTCTAAATTAATTTGAGTATTTGTGTGCTGCTTCAAATTATTACCTAGTATTTGTGTGCTAAATATTAGCTTTAGATAAATATTTTTACTACAGAAGAGAACTACAAATTAGAAAAGAATAAAAGTAAAATAGAAAAAGCCTCTATGCATCTTGGCCCAACCCCTACAGAGTCAAGCCCAGCCCAACACTGCTCCATCCCCTACCTAACGCTCTCTCTCCTGTGTGTGTCGTGCATCCCGGTCGCCATGGCACGGATGCTCGACGCGTGCTGCTATAGTGAATCGAGGAGAGGATAAGAAGGCCACCAGGAACCCTCGACGAACCCTAGCTCCCTTCTTTCCCCCCTCACGCCTTCTCCACCAAATCGAGCCGTGCCCGAGACCATAGCCGCCGCCGCCTTCGTAGATCCCGCAGCCACCGTGGTTCCCGCGCCACAGGAGCACGTCTACGAGGTCCACCACAGCCGACTTCACCCGTTCTGGACGCCGCATCAACCAGGGAACTCCGTAACTGACACCTCCGGATCCCCTCCTTCCTCGTACCGATTCACGCCATATGCTGCCACTCCATGAGCTCGGTTGCCTGTTGTTCTGCCCGCACCTCGCGTCGTGGTCGCGCCCTCTGTCCGCGTCCGCCGTGCTCCGTCCCTGTCCCGCCGCGACCCTGCTTCACTGCCCCGCGCCCCCGCGGCCGCTCCTGGCCGCGCTGGGCGCCGCCCCTGCTGCTAGTTGCTTCTACTGTCGTGGCTGTTGGTTGCTGTATACGGCTGTGTCGCTCACCCCGCCCGCGATGCTGCAGCTGCTCATCATCGCGCCCGCGTCACGCCGACACCCACCTCTGCAAGCCGGCGCACCATCCGCCTCTGCTGCCCCATCGCTTGCTGCCTTCCCGCGTACGTGCTGCTGTTGGTGCGTACTGCTCTTGATGATGCGCTGCTACTCCCCTGTACTGCTTCCTCTACTACTTGTGCTCGCTAGATGTTGCTGCTGCTCACGTACAGCGGCTGTTGATCGCCCATGGCTACTACGGCTGCAGCAGCTACCTTTGTCCAGGGGGCCATCCCATTAGATTAGTCTAGGATTAGGTACGGTAGTTAAATTGCTTAATTAGTATAATGTGTGGATGACATGTGGGTCCACCTTTTTAGATTAGATAAGTCTTTTGGAAAATTAATAAAACAGTGACATGTGGGCAACCACCTCTGCTTTTGACCAGCCAAGTTGACCTAGTCAATTCGGATTAAAAATTAATTACAAAATTCCAATATTTCAGAAAAATGTTTAAAACTTTAGAAATTAATAGAAAATAAACCGTAACCCAAATGAAGATAATTTGTATATGAAAGTTGCTCAGAATTTCAAGACGAACCTTGATACGCAGCCCGCTCGTCCGCCACGCGTCCCTAGCATAGTGAACACGCAACTTTCCCCCTCCGATTCATCTGTCTGGAAACGCAAAACATCGGGGATATTTTCCCGGATGTTTCCCCCCTTCGCCGGTACCACCTCATACCGCGTTAGGGCACCCCTAGCATCGCTACTTGTCATGGCATGCATCGCTATGCATCTGTTTGCTTAATATTTATTGTTTCTTCCCCCTCTTCTCTCTGATAGACTACGAGACCAACGCCGCTGCTACCCAGTACGACTACGGTGTTGACGGCCCCTCTCTCTTGCCAGAGCAACCAGGCAAGCCCCCCCCCCCCCCCTTGATCACCAGATATCGCCTACTCTTCTCTATACTGCTTGCATTAGAGTAGTGTAGCGTGTTACTGCTTTCCGTTAATCCTATCCTGATGCATAGCCTGTCCTTACTACTACTGTTGTTACCTTTATCTGCAATCCTAATGCTTAGTATAGGATGCTAGTTTATCATCAGTGGCCCTACACTCTTGTCCGTCTGCCATGCTATACTACTGGGCCGTGATCACTTCTGGAAGTGATCACGGGCATATACTATATACTTTACACTGTTACATTACCTGTGGTACTGTTCGGAGATGGGGGCTGAAGGGGCAGGTGGCTCCATCCAGGTAGTGGTGGGCCTGAGTTCCCGACGGCCCCCGACTGTTACTTTGTGGCGGAGCGACAGGGCAGGTTGAGACCACCTAGGAGAGAGGTGGGCCTGGCCCTGGTCGGTGTTCGCGGATACTTAAACACGCTTAATGAGATCTTGGTATTTGATCTAAGTCTGGCCACTGGCTTATACGCACTAACCATCTACGCGGGGACAGTTATGGGCACTCGACGTCGTGGTATCAGCCGAAGCCTTCATGACGTCAGCGACTGTGCGACGCGCGCCGGGTTGGACCGCGTAACGCAACTTCCTTTGTAATGGAGGTTGCTAGGTCTGCTCACCGGCCGCGTACGCAACGTGCAGGTGTGCAATGGGCGATGGGCCCAGACCCCTGCGCCATAGGATTTAGACCGGCGTGCTGACCTCTCTGTTGTGCCTAGGTAGGGCTGCGACATGTTGATCTTCCGAGGCCGGGCATGACCCAGAAAAGTGTGTCCGGACAAAGGGGATCGAGCGTGTTGGGAAATGTGGTGCACCCCTGCAGGGAAGTTGATCTATTCGAATAGCCGTGTCCCTCGGTAAAAGGACGACCCGGAGTTGTACCTTGACCTTATGACAACTAGAACTAGATACTTAATAAAACACACCCTTCCAAGTGCCAGATACAACCGGTGATCGCTCTCTCACAGGGCGACGAGGGGAGGATCATCGGTTAGGATTATGCCATGCGATGCTACTTGGTGAACTTACCATCTACTCTCTTCTACATTCTGCAAGATGGAGGTGGCCAAAAGTGTAGTCTTCGACAGGACTAGCTATCCCCCTCTTATTCCGGCATTCTGCAGTTCTGTCCATATATGATACCCCTTTTCCATTTGATACCAATGCATACATATGTAGTGTAGCTCCTTGCTTGCGAGTACTTTGGATGAGTACTCACGGTTGCTTTTCTCCCCCTTTTTCCCCTTCCTATATCCGATTGCTGTGACTAGACGTTGGAGTCCAGGAGCCAGACGCCACTGTCAATGACGACTACTACTACTCGGGAGCCGCCTACTACTACGTGCAGCCCGCTGACGACGACCAGGAGTAGTTTAGGAGGATCCCAGGCAGGAGGCCTGCGCCTCTTTCGATCTGTATCCCAGTTTGTGCTAGCCTTCTTAAGGCAAACTTGTTTAACTTATGCCTGTACTCAGATATTGTTGCTTTCGCTGACTCGTCTATGATCGAGCTCTTGTATTCGAGCCCTCAAGGCCCCTGGCTTGTAATATGATGCTGGTATGACTTATTTTATTTGTAGAGTTGTGTTGTGATATCTTCCCCTGAGTCCCTGATCTTGATCGTACACGTTTGCGTGTATGATTAGTGTATGATTGAATCAGGGGCGTCACAGAAATAATATAGATGCACCTAGTCCTTCTAAAAGGAAGAAAAAGAAAAATGATAGGACTTTGCATGTTTCTAGTGAATCTATTGCTGAAACACCTGAGAATCAAAATGATATTTCTATTTCTGATGCTGAAACACAATCTGGTAATGAACCTGAAACTAGCGATAATGCTAATAATAATGTTCATGATTATGCTCAACCTAGTAATGATAATGATATAGAAATTAAACCTGCTGTTGATCTTGATAACCCACAATCAAAGAATCAACGTTATGATAAGAAAGACTTTGTTACTAGGAAACATGGTAAAGAAAGAGAACGACGGGTTTAGAAACCCATGCCTTTTCCTCCCAAATCATCCAAGAAAAAGGATGATGAGGATTTTGAGCGCTTTGCTGAAATGATTAGACCTATCTTTTTGCGTATGCGATTAGCTGATATTCTTAAAATGAATCCTTATGCCAAGTATATGAAAGATATTGTTACCAATAAAAGAAAGATATCGAAAGCTGAAATTTCCACCATGCTTGCTAATTATACTTTTAAAGGTGGAATACCTAAGAAACTAGGAGATCCTGGAGTACCAACTATACCATGCTCCATTAAAAGAAATTATGTTAAAAATGCTTTATGTGATCTTGGAGCCGGTGTTAGTGTTATGCCTCTCTCTTTATATCATAGACTTGATTTGAATAAGTTGACACCTACTGAAATATCTTTGCAAATGGCTGATAAATCAACTGCTATACCTATCGATATTTGTGAGGATGTGCCTATTGTAGTTGCAAATGTTACTATTTTAACGGACTTTGTTACTCTTGATATTCCCGAGGACGATAGTATGTCTATTATTCTTGGAAGACCTTTTTTAAATACTGCAGGGGTTGTTACTGATTGCACTAAAGGCAATGTCACTTTTCATGTTAATGGTAATGATCATATGGTACACTTTGCGAGGAAACAACCTCAGGTCCACAGTATTAATACTATTGGAAAAATTCCATCGATTATTTTTGGAGGTTTTGAATTTCCTCTTCCTATTGTCAAGAAGAAATATGATATTCTTATTGTTGGGGATGTGCATATCCCCGTTGAGGTAACATAGTGTTATTCGAAATTTCTCCGGTTCCATGTTATTCGGAATGAGTTTGTTAACAAGACCTGATCAATCTTGTTAATGGATTCTTTTTGATGAGCATGAGATGGATGAAACTAGAAGGCACAACCTTCTATACCCTCCTTTTAATTTCTGTTATCTATATTAAATAAAATAAAAATAAGTATTTTCTGGCTGTTATGTGAATTATCCGTGCAATATAAAAATACCCCGAAAATAAAAGTTCTCCAAATGTCCTGAAATTTAAATATGATTTTTTCTGGAATATTTGAGAATATTTGGCACTGAGAACACAGCAGGAGGGGCATCCACCTGGCCATGAGGGTGGAGGGCGCGCCCTACCCCCCTGGGCGCGCCCTCTGCCTCGTGGGCCCATGGTGGACCTCCTCCACTTATTCCTGCACCCATACACTTCTTTTCCTCCCACAAACACGAATATCCAGCTCAAGCACGAGTTCTAGCTCATTTTGCTGCGATTTTTGATCTCGTTGCTCAAAGCACCTCTCACAAAACTGCTTGGGGAGATTTGTAACACCCCGGTAGTTAAGCTACAGTAACCACTTGCTAATGGTGCCATGTCATCAAGCTTTACTAAGTCAAATTTTCACTTAATAAATTCAAAGTCAAATTCAAATTGAAATTGCAAGTCAAATAAATTATTTCTTTTGGCAGTAAAACTAAAATGTGCATAATATTGAAAAAAAATTACCAAAGCTGTTATAAAAATAAAACCAACACTTTTGAAACTCCAAAAATGCCCCTAGGAATTAAAATAGTGGACCAACAACACATTGCTTGGCCTTTTTGATTTCTAAAAATGTTTGAACCTTTTCAAAAGATCTTAAACTTTTCGTGGAAGTGCTATATAATGCGATGATGATTTTGTGACAAGTTGCGTAATTTACAAAAGTCATTTGGTGGTCAAGCAATTTACAAACCGGAGCTAAAATGAAAAACTGATAACAAAAAGAAAGAAGAAAAACTAATACTGCTGCACTGGGCCAAAGTTGCCATTGTGCAGCCCAGCCCACCAGGCCACAACCTTTCATCCACCTCCCGCTACAGGAGGAAGAGGGGAGCCGTGGCAAGCATCCAGCCGCCATGGCCATGGATGGCCTCCACGTGCCCTCCCTCAGCCTATAAATTTGCCCAATTGAAAGCCTAGCACGCGCTCGTTCGATTCCTTTTTCCTTCCCCCATCGCCACCCTCCTCATCCGCCCAAATTCGAGCTCGGAATCTCACACGGTGACCGCGCACATCGTCACTGTTGCCGCAGCGAACATGCTCCCCGGTGCCTGTGGATACGTCCAAGAGGACCGCCACCCTTGACTTCATCTTCCCCGAGCAACAAATCGAGTCGGGACGGTCAGAACACTCGCCATCGCCGCCATCTTCACCGAGTACATCTTCGTCGTCCGTCGTCGTTTGCCGCCGCTCCGGTCTAGCCCCGACCTCCCCAACCTCGTAATCGGCATCGTTGTGAGCTCCTCCTCCATCCCCATTGCTTATTGCCTCTATTCGTTGCCATAGCCGCCCGTACTCGCCGAGGCCGCCGCTCTTGGAGTTCGCGCTCACCGCGTACGCGCGCGCCCCTAGCCACGCTTGTGCGCCTCTGCCTTGACTGCGCCGTCCGCGTGCCCCTCGCTGGTCGCCTCTCCGACGCGCCTAGTGCACGCACGCGCCCAGCCATGCAACCGCTGCCCGCCTGCGTTGCTGCCGTTGCTCCTGACCGCTGCTGCTCGCTGCTACTCGGGCCGCCGCCTAGCACCACATCGCCGGAGGCCGCCGCTGCCCCACCGCTCGCGGCTGCGCCCGCCTCAGCCGACGGCGTCCACCTCCGCCCGGGCCTGCTAGCGCCCCCCTGTGCCGAGCCTTCCCCGGGCCAGCACCATGGCCGCCGGCGTAGTACTCTACGAGTACGTACGTACGGGCACAACCTCACTAGAGGCCGATTTGGGCCACTGGCACATGGGCCCGACCCCCCTATTAATTAGGAAGGCCCTAATTAGTTTAGCCCAAAACCCCCTAATTAAGCTAAGTAAATTTAGTCAAGAACCTGTTAATTAAAATGAGTCCATGCCAATTGGGACCAACGTACACTGTTCACTTTGGACTAGTCAAAATATTGACTGGGTCAACCCAGCACCTCGGCCCACATGTCATACACATGCGCACATTGCTGGCTACACTCCTGTGTACCCATAGCAATTTGTCTGTTTATTATTTCGAATTAAATTAAATGCAGAAATTCTAGGATTTGTTTAAATCTTCAAAAAATCATATAAAATAATCCGTAACTCGGATGAAAATACTTTGTACATAAAAGTTGCTCAGAACGACGAGACGAATCCGGATACGCAGCTCATTCGTCCGCCACGCATCCCTACCACAGCGAACACGCAACTTTCCCCCTCCGGTTCATCTGTCCGAAAACGCAAAACACCGGGAATACTTTCCCGGATGTTTTCCCCCTTCACCGGTACCACCTCGTACCGCGTTAGGGCACACCTATGTCGGGGGTTGGGTGCGACGTATGCCAAAGAATGGCTTATCATGGTGGGGGCGAGTAGAACGTCGCCGGTGCCTGGAAACGGGATGAGGCGTAGACATGCACGCCGGCGAATCTTACCCATCTTCAGGGCTCTCCGGGGAGATAATACCCCTACTGCTGCTCTACGGGGTCTCCGCATGATCACTATGGCAAAGTGTTTACACGATTGCTCCTTGAGCTATTTTCTGGAGGTAGGAGAGGGCAAGGCTAGCTCTTTCCCTCCTATATGATATGGTCTAGAGCTAATGGGTTCCAACCCTTTGCATGGGTGCCCTGGGGGGTTTATATAGGCCTACCCCCCAGGGGTACAATGGTCATCCGGCTGAACGCGGGCCCAACCGTCAGTGCCTCCGGCCTCCGTCTTCTCCCCCGACTGCTGGGGCCCACCGACTGATGGGCCCCGCCGACTGGCTAGGTACGGAGCCGACAGGCCGCGTCCGTCGCGGGCGGGTCTTGCCGGCTGCTGATTACTGTTGCCGTGCTTCTGATGACGCGGGCTTGGTCATGGAGTCGTGGCAACAGCCCCGCCGCCTAGCGGGCGATCACTATTGCCACTCTCCATCACATCTGATTAATGGGGCGTGGGCCCCGGGGGAGGGTCTGGCCGACTCTCGGGGGCCGACTGGTGGCGCACTTGCCGTCTCCTGGGGTCCCACTGGCTGGTGGGACCCGCCGCCCCAGGGTCATACAGACAAGCCGTCGTGGGCGCGGGATTCGGTCCTTCGGCGCTGATGTCAGGGCCGGCACGGCAACAGTGCCACGCCGCACGGAGATCTCCTCGGGTACGGCGTGCTGTAGCCATGCCTGCCCCTGGTAAGGGGCGGGAGCGGGCTTTACTGTAGCCACTCCCCGGTCCTGTCCCTCCCGATGAGGATATGGGGTTTGTTGGAGTCGCGGGCCGACTCCCCAAAGCCGGCTTCTCTGGAAGTCGCCATTCAGGAGTCGGCTTATCCCGAAGTCGTCCCCGTGACTCGGCCGCGAGTGGGCAGTCAGTCGCCTTGCCGCCGACTTCTCAGAAGGCGGCTCTTCGTCCTGGGGTCTTGAGGGGCGCAGCCTGCCCCGATGTCTTGAAAGGTTCTAGGCCTCGGGTTAGCCTACCCGTTGCCCATTACTCCGACAGTAGTCCCCAAAGCTGGTGAGGCACCGCAGACGATTGGCCGAGAAGTCTCAGCAGTTTCTCTTTCCGGGTGCTCGACACAAGGTTCTTGCTTGATTTCCCCCGGGCCGACTAGAAGGAGTCGGACCCGCCCAACTCTGACTTGCACAGTATTTCGAACGTCATGGCGGGGTCCAGGTAGCATGTTGGCTAATCTTCCAGGCCGCCGCCCATTCCGGGCCTGTCACGTGGCAACGCGCGGCCGGGCCAGTCTGCCAGCCTACGTGCGTGACGGGATAGGCCCGTAGAAGGGGCCGCCATTACCGTGCCTCGGTGCTCGAGCGGATCCGCTGTGGGCCGAGCGGACGGTTGGGATTCTTGTGGAGTTACTACGCGCAGTAACTTTGTCGTGGGAACGTGGGGGTCATGGGGTCGTGGGCGCAGTAAATCCCACGACCGCCCCCTCGGCTTCGCAGCCCATGAGGCTATAAGTAGGGGGAGGAGGGGCGCGGTAGAGCACGCGCGCCCCTCCTTCCCACTACTCCTTGCTCTTCTCCTTCTTCTTCTTCCTCACCCCGCCATGCACCCAAGCTTTGACGACCGCCGCGGCGATTAGCTCACGATGAGTTCTTCTTCTGCCGCCGCGCCTCCCTTGGTGCGTTCCGGCACCTGGGACGGCTCAGAAGTTCATGACGACCACATCGAGTTCCTCCGCAAGACTCATCGGCTCCCCGACGAAGATTACGTGCGAGTGCGTCTTGCGCCGAGGGAGGAGATTTCCCCAGCGCCGGAGGAGGGCGAGCAGGTCATCTTCCGCTCGCACTGCCTGCGCGGATTGGGGCTGCCAGCGAGCAGCTTCTTCCGCTCTTTTCTGGAGTTCTACGGCCTCCAGCCGCACCACCACACACACAACACGGTGGTGTTGATGTCCGCCTTCGTGGCCTTGTGCGAAGGCTTCCTCGGAGTCCTCCCCACCCTCGAGCTCTAGGGGGAGTTCTTCTACTCCAAGCTCGGCACCCAGGCTGCAGGCGTGCCGACTCAATGCGGCGCGTTCATCGCCGGGCGGAGATCGGGGGCCGACAACCCCTTCCCCACCATCAAGCTGATAAAGTCGGCGAAGATGTGACAGCGATCGTACTTCTACATCAAGAGCGTCTTCACGGGGGGCGATTGGGTCAACCTGTCGGCCTTCGAAGCCGGCCTGCCGGCTGGGAGACTGCCCAACTGGTCATTTCGGGCCAAGTCATTGACGCCTGCGGGAGCCGGCGCCGTCGCACGACTCCGAGTGCTGACGCAGTCGGAGGGCCTCACCGGTCCGGACCTGCTGGCCGCCTTCGTGGCGCGCCGAGTTCTCCTGCTCCAAGGCCGCCCCACATGATATGCCAAATGAGTGGGCGCCGTGACCCGAGTCGGATGTGCACCAAGGACATGCCTCACGAGGAGGTGGCGTATATGGTGAACTACCTCTCGATAGCAAGCTGCTGGAGGACTGGCGGTTCGGCAAGGAGCCGTACTCCCACGCCAACCCCCCACCTACAGTGAGTTGCCCTTTCTTTCTTTCTTCGAGTTGTCTTCTTTCTTGCCATGTTTGTTTTGTGCGACCTGACCAGTCGGCTTTGGTCAAAATCCCCTCCTCCATCCACCAGTCAGCACCTCGGGACCGGCCCGCGGGTTCCTTGCCGACCGGGCGGAGAGCGATGTCGACGACCCCGATCTGGGGGCGACGGCTTTGGAAGACGACGCCGAAGGAGGAGGCGGCCCGCGGCTCGGGGCCAGTCTAGAGGACTGGCCTGACGACGATGAGGAGGTCGCCCCCCCCCCCCCCCGCCAGCAGCCAGCCATCCCGGCGCGGGCTCTTCTGCCGCGCCGGGCGCTCCAAGCGGCGGGAAGAAGCGCAGGGCCGTGCCGACTTTGTTCGGTAGTCGGCCGAAGAAGCCCAAGAGTTCGGCTACGGCGACCAAGCGGGACAAGGCGGCCGCGAAGGCCATCCGCTTCCGCAAGGAAGTAAAGAAGCCGCCACTGGTCTCCGCGTGAGTATTCCGTCTTAACACTTTATTCTTTCTATGTAGCTTTGTCTGAGTCTTTTACTGGCTTCCCTCGCTTCAGGGCTCCCCTCACTCTTGAGAGGGTTGTCGCCGCCTCCGTCATGGGGTCAGCGGAGACGTCCGCCACCACTCGGCGGATTGACTCCGCTGCTGACCTCCGGGAGGCGACGGAGCGGAACGCGCAGGAGAAGCGCAACGAGGAAGAGGCCGCCCGCCTGGAGAAGGTGGAGGCCGATAAGGCGGAGGCCTCCGTCAAGAACAAACTGGCGGAGGCCGAAGCCGTCGCCGCGACGAAGCGGTAGGCTGAGGAGGCCGCGCACCACCAATCGGCGGTGTTCATCACCCCGCTGAACTATGCGCCGCTGCCTCCGGAATTCACGGGGCAGACTGGGGAAGCCGGCCGCGAGAACCCCGTCATGGAGAAGGAAGGCGGCAACTCCTCCACGCCGGACATGATCGTTCCGCCGCCGCCTCCGCCGCCGTCTGGGAGCACACAAGGCAAACAACCAGTGGACCCTCCGGTGCCGCCGACTGAAGACGAGGCCGTGGCGAGGCTACTCCTTCAAGTCGGCTCGCCAATGCGCCGTCGTCTTGAGAAAGCGACCTCGGCGCCACACCCCCTGGAGACCGGCACCGCCAGCTCGGCGATCCCGGATACCGAAGAGACGAGCGTCGCACCCATTGGGTGGGTGCGGGGAAGCGGCACAGGGCCGCTGAACCAGGCGCTTCTGGACGTCCAAACGAAGCTTCGAGCTGAGGGCGATGCCATCTAGAACTGCACCAAGGCGTACCTGGCATCGCGGGAAGCCGTCCGGGTATGTTTTCTCTTTGGTCCTTGTTTTCTTGTTCCTCTCTGTGGGGGTGCGCCAGCGCACCCATTGGGTGTAGTCCCCGAGTTTCGGGCCGGCTGTTGAGCAGGCGTCCCAGAACTCCAATTGGTGAGCTCCGGGTACTAACTTTTGTCTGAAATATTTATCGCAGGACTACCACAACCTCCGCATTACTGCCTTCAACCGTAACATTGAAGAGATGGGCAAGCGGACCGCCGACTTGTCGGAGAGCTGGAGTAAGTCCTGTTTCTTCTTTGCGGGGGCGCGCTGGCGCACCCGCGGGCTGTAGTCCCCGAGATTCGGGCCGACTGCAGAGCAGTCGGGCCGGATCTGCCCAGCGACCTTCTTTACTGATGACTTAACGCCTTCTTTCTTCCTTCTCTTCAAAAGCCAACGTTGTTCTTCAACAACAGTTGAGCGAAGCCAACTCCACGTTGCGCGCCAAGGGGGAGGAGTGCAGCAAGCTCGCCAGAGAGCACGATCTGCTGGCCACTCAATTGGCAGAGCAGAGGGAGCTGCTTGCGAAGACGCAGAAGGAGGCGAAAGAGGCGGAGACCGCCCTGCTGGCCGAGTTCGTGAGCGAGCGCTCCTCCTGGACTGACAAAGAGGCAATGCTGGCCTCCAGCTTCCATGAGATTGAAGACATTGTTGATGGTGAGTTTCTTTACTTTCAATCTTCGAGCTGCCGATTATAAATCGTGCCGACTCCCAGTTTTTGACTTGTTTCTTCGTTTCTTCCATCTTGGTAAACTTCTTCCCTGGGCACTCGCAGGCCGCCATCCAAGCCATCGAGGCTGACCGTGAAGGTCGGAGGGCGGAAGGTGCAGAGATCGCCGCCGACGCCCCCCGAACCCTTGATGAGCATATCCTGAGCATCAAGGCTCACCTTTGGCCGACTCACCGGATGCTGCGCCGGCTTCAACGTGTCGGCGCCCAGGCGATTGCTGCCCTGTGGCCGGACATGCAGGCTCCGCGCACCCCCAGTCGGACTACCGACTGGCTGGAGGTCGTGGCTGGTCGTCTTGAGGCCTGGAAAGGTTCCTCGGCCCTAGCTGGAGCGCGCCGGGCCTTGGAGTTCGTCAAGGCGTGGTATCCGGGGCTGCACCTAAACCGGCTGGCCACACTTCGGTCAGAGGCCCAGCCGGAGCTGGCAGCTGCGGAAGACGCCCTCGTCAAGCATGCGGCAGCGAGCGCCGAGTACACCAACACCAGTATCTTCGTCCCAAGTGGTCTGAAGACGGCGAGGAGGTACCGCCGGAGTGGTTTGGGATGAACCCAGACTACGGCGAGGACTCGGCGGAGGTGATCGGTTCCAGCGCCGAGGAGGAAGGCGAGGCGGAGGACGGAGGCGAGACGGAAGAACCAGAAGATGGAGCGGACGGCCAGCCCCAGCTCGACCGTGCCTCCAGCAACGAGCCGCGTGCGACCGAGCCAACTGCCGCTGGGGGCGATCGAGCCGAGACTGCCCAGCCGGCCGCCCCAACGCCTGACGCTGCCGTTTCCTCCGAACCTCCGAATCCGTCTGCTGCCTTATCTTTATTTTATCTGCTTTAGTAGTCTTTGAAGAACTTGTTAATTTGCACAATTCCACCCGCGGGGTGTATTTTGAACTTCTGCTCGAAGATTCTGCCAAGGGCCTATGCTATGTAAATATTTATCTGAATTCTATCTTTTCTTGCTCAATGCTCTTTTGGGTTTTTCCTTGCCGCTTTCCCTTAGTTGTCTGTCTTGCCAGTTGGACAGCCGCTCCGCGGACTGCCGTTGGATCAAATGCTTGGCTACTTTGGGGAGGCAAGTACTTAGTCATGTTAGAGTTTTTTAGCAAGTTGAATAGAAAGCGGTGAGCCGACTGCTTAATAGTCGGTTTGCGAAAAGAAAAATGGAAGGCTGGAAGCGGGCTTTAAGCTATGTTCTATGCTTTGAGTCCTTAGCCATTTTTCATGTGAACGCCCATTCTACCGTACTCCTGCCACCATACAGTCGCTCTGCAAGCTGCGGTTTCTGACAGGAGACGGCTTAGGCATCACACACTACTTGTCCGGCTGCAGGAAGCATTTCATAGTGCAAGGCGGCAAGTCCCCGGGCCGACCTGTCGAGCCCGGTGCCCAGCGGCAATCAAAGAGTAACATACTCGTAGGCATAACTTTTATCATATAGACAAAAGAGGGTAGTCCCCGAGCTCATCTCGGGGGGCCCGAAGTCTTGGTACTTTAATACAAAAGGTAGCTTGGTACATACTGCATCAACTGTAAAATCTTCGGGGGAGATTTGCATTCCATGGCCGCTCTGTCTCTTTGCCGGAGTCGTCCCTCTTGCGTGCTCGGGGCTTCTGAGCGTCAATCAGGTAGTAGGAGTCGTTGCCCAGCACTTTGCTGATGATGAAAGGACCTTCCCAAGGTGCCGATAGCTTCTGCTGGCCGGCTGTTCGCTGGATCAGCCGGAGCACAAGGTCGCCTTCTTGGAAAGATCTTGGCTTGACCTTCCTGTTGTGGTATCGGCGCAGGCTCTGCTGGTAGATGCTTGAACGGCTGAGTGCCAACAGCCGGCCCTCTTCTAGCAGATCGACATCGTCTTGACGTGCTTCTTCTGCTTCCTCCTCGGTGTACATGGTGACTCGCGGGGAGTCGAACTCTATGTCCGTTGGGACGACGGCTTCAACACCGTAGACGAGGAAGAAAGGCGTGAAGCCGGTTGACTTGTTTGGAGTCGTGTGTAGACTCCAGAGGATGGCTGGCAACTCATTGAGCCAGCAGCCAGTCGAGCGCTCCAGAGGCTCGACCAGCCGGGGCTTGATGCCGGACAGGATGAGTCCGTTTGCTCGCTCCACCTGGCCGTTTGACTGTGGACGGGATATGGACGCTAGGTCCAGTCGGATGCCCTGTGTTGCGCAAAAATGGGCCAAGGCGCCTTTGGCAAAATTTGTGGCGTTGTCGGTGATGATGCTGTGTGGTATGCTGTACCGAATTGTGATATCGGAGATGAAAGTCACGGCAGTTGGACCGTTCATTTTCTTGATTGGCTTCGCTTCTATCCACTTGGTGAACTTGTCCACTGCGACAAGTAAGTGAGTTAAGCCACCTCGTGCCGTCTTGAATGGTCCCACCATGTCTAGACCCCAAACTGCGAAAGGCTAGGCAATGGGGATGGTCTTGAGTGCAGAAGCCGGCTGGTGCGGCTTGGAGCTGAACTTCTGGCACCCTTTGCATTTTTGAACCAATTCCTTGGCCTCTTCTAAGGCAGTCGGCTAGAAGAAACCGTGTCGAAAGGCTTTTGCGACGAGTGCTCTTGAAGCCGCATGGTGGCTGCACTCGCCTTGATGGATGTCTTTGAGAATTGCTTGTCCTTGCTCTGGCTCTACGCAGTGCTGGTACACACCAGTGACGCTGCGCCTGACCAGCTCTCTGTTGACTATGGTGTAGGCTGCCGTCCGGCGTTGTACTTGCCGAGCTGAGGTCTCATTAGTCGGCAGCTCTTTGCTCACTAGGAATTTGAGGATGGACTGGGCCCATGATGGTGCTGCTATTTCTTCGACTGCCAGAACTGCGACTTGGACGAGGGCGGCTAGGCTGGGAGGCGGCGGCTTGGAGTCAACAACCGCTTGCTGGGTTAATGAAGTCCCCAGGCCGACTGGCGCGGCTCTTGGGCCGAGTTCTGGAGTCTTCGAGCCCGCCGCCGCAGTCCCCGGGGCAGGTACTGCAGTCCCTGGGCCGGCTTCGACTGTGGCGCCTTTGGAGCCATCTGCCAAAATCCTCATACCGTCTGCTGGGGCTGGAGTCAGATTCGACTTCTTCGGGGGGAGCCGGCACGAAGATGGAGTCTGATTCTGGTGAAGGCTTGACAGACGGCTTGAGGAGGCGTTGAAGGGCGACGCCGGATGGTATTGCTTGGCGGGTAGAGCTGATTCATGCCAAGGCGTCTGCTTGGTCGTTGTCGTTTCTTGGCACATGGAGGAACTCGCGCCCCTCGAAATACCCACTGAGTTGCTGCACGAGGAAACGGTAACTCGCCATGTTTGCATCTTTGGCGTCCCAGTCGCCAGATGACTGTTGGACCACTAAGTCCGAGTCGCCATAACACAGGATCCGGTGAATGCCAAGTTCTTTGCCAAGCCGGAGCCCGTGAATGAGCGCCTCGTACTCGTCGACGTTGTTGGAGGCGGCAAAATGGATTTGCAGTGCGTATTTGAGCTTGTCGCCTTTACGCGAAGTGAGGACGACGTCAGCTCCCAAGCCGGTGCGCATCTTGGAACCGTCGAAGTGCATCCGCCAATGGGTGGAGTCGGGCGCTGGAGGTAGGTACTGGGTCTCGGCCCAGTCGACGAGAAAGTCAGCCAGTGCTTGTGACTTGATGGCGGTGCGGGGCTGGTAGTGGATGGTGTAGGGAGCCAGCTCTATGGCCCACTTGGCCACTCGACCAGAAGCATCTCGGCTTCCGATGATCTCGGCAAGTGGGGCCGTGCCGACCACAGTGATTGGATGCTCTTAAAAGTAAGGCTTCAATTTCTTGGTGGTAAAGTGTACGCCATAGCACATCTTCTGGTAGTGGGGGTAGTTCTGCTTGGAGGCTGACAGTACTTCGCTCAGGTAATATACCGGTCTTTGGACAGGTAGTGCCTTGCCTTCCTCCTTGCGTTCCACTACAATGACCGTGCTGACAACCCGGCTGGTGGCGGCGATGTACAGGAGCATAGGTTCCTTAGGAGTCGGAGCCGCCAGAACAGGTGGAGTAGTCAGCATCTTTTTCAGCTGGAGAAAAGCTTCGTCCGCCTTGAGGTTCCACTTGAAAAAAGTGGTCTTCTTCATGAGTTGGTATAAGGGGAGAGCTTTCTCGCCCAGCCGACTGATGAAACGGCTGATGGACGCCAAGCAGCCGGTGAACTTTTGCACGTCCAGCAGTCGGCTGGGTACCTCCATCCTCTCAATGGCCTTAATCTTTACAGGGTTGCATTTTATGCCGCGTTCGGAGACCAGGAAGCCAAGGAGTTGGCCGGCTGGTACTCCGAAGACGCACATCTCGAGGTTGAGCTTGATCTGGAATTGGCGCAGGTTCTCAAAAGTCTCCTTGAGGTCTTCTAGCAGTGTTCCACGCTTTTCCGTCTTCACCACCACATCGTCCACGTAGACGTGGGCGTTTCTCCCGAGTTGCTTGAGGAGGCACTTCTGCATGCAACCCTGAAAGGCGGCGACGGCATTCCTCAAGCCGAACGTCATGATGAGGTAGCAGAAGGCTCCAAACGGCGTGATGAAGGCGGTCTTCAGTCTGTCAGCCGGGTTCAGGTTGATCTGGTGACATCCTGAGTATGCATCCAAAAAGCTCAACAGCTCGCATCCGGCGGTGGAGTCTATCACCTAATCAATTCTTGGTAGAGCAAACGGGTCCTTGGGGCAGGCTTTGTTGAGGATCGTGTAGTCAATACACATTCGCCACTGCTTGTTCTTCTTCAGTACCAGGACCGGATTGGCTAGCCACTCTGGAAAGAATACTTCCATAATGAAGCCAGCCGCTAGGAGTCGGGCTATTTCTTCTTCGACAACGCTTCTCTTCTATTCTGATAGGCGGCGCAGGGGCTGCCTGACCGGCTTTGCATCAGATCGGACATGTAGCTTGTGCTCGGCGAATTCCGTCGGTACACCTGGCATGTCTTTGGGGGACCATGCGAAGATGTCCCGATTCTCATGGAGGAAATTGACGAGCTCGCCTTCCTATTTGCTGTCGAGGTTCGCACCTACGACAGCGTACCTCTCTGGGTGTGAAAGTGCGTTATATTGACTAGAGGGGGGTGAATAGGCGATTTTTATGAAAGTCTTCAAAATGTGGAAGTTATGAAGACAAACAGAATGGACAAGCCTATCACTATGCAGCGGAAGTTAGATTACACAAGGCAAGCCATGGTCAAGTATACAATACAGTGAAAGCACAGTGACAAACAGCTTCAGTGTAATGAGGATCAGATAGGAAGAAGTTATGAAGCCAAACAAATCATACAGTCAAGTTGTGAAGACAGAAGATAAAGCAAGCATGCAATGGCTTCACAAGGTGTAATGGTAAGTAAAGGGAGGTGAAGATGAAACTAGTGACACGCTGAAGACAATGATTTGTTGGACCAGTTCCAGTTGCTGTGACAACTGTACGTCTGGTTGGAGCGGCTAGGTATTTAAACCAAAGGACACACAGTCCCGGACACCCAGTCCTGAACACGCAGCTCAGGACACCCAGTCCTCACCGTTTTATCCTTGAGCTAAGGTCACACAGACCTCGCCCAATCACTCTGGTAAGTCTTCAAGGTAGACTCCCAAACCTTCACAGACTTCGTTCACCGGCAATCCACAATTTCTCTTGGATGCTCAGAATGCGACGCCTAACCGTCTGGAGGATGCATAGTCCTCATGTGTAATAAGTCTTCAGATCACTCAGACAAGAAGACTTAAGTGATGCCCAATTACTCTAGCTCTAGGTGGTTAGGGCTTTTCTCCTCGCTAGGGATTTTCTCTCAAAGGCTTCGAGGTAGGTTGCTCTCAAACGACAAAAGCCGTGCACTGAAATCTGAGCAGCCAACCGTTTATGGTTGTAGGGGTGGACTATTTATAGCCACTTGGCAACCCGACCTGATTTGTACGAAATGACCCTGGGTCACTAAGGAACTGACACGTGTATCAATGGTCGAATTTCGAACTCACACGGCAACTTTACTTGGGCTACAAGTAAAGCTGACTTGTCTGACTCTGGACAAGATTTTCTCTCATTGTCTTCACTCGAAGACATAGGATTTGAATTAGGCATCACTTCAGTCATCCTGACTGGTTCTCTTGGACCCCACTTAACAGTACGGTGGTTCCTATGACACAACATGAATGAAGTAAAACTACGAAGGATCTAAGTCTTCGAGTTCCATAAGCTTCATGGGGAGTCTTCACATGTCATTGTCTTCGACATGAATGTCTTGATAAACCACCATTGTCTTCAATGTCTTCGTACATTTTTAGGGGTCATCTCTGGTAGCTAAACCGAATCAATGAGGGACTTCTACCTGTGTTATCCTGCAATTCTCACAAACACATTAGTCCCTCAACTAGGTTTGTCGTCAATACTCCAAAACCAACTAGGGGTGGCACTAGATGCACTTACAATCTCCCCCTTTTTGGTGATTGATGACAAACTAGTTGAAGTTTTCAACGGGGAATATAATTTGTGAAATTGTAAAGGAATTGTCTTCATAAGCTGCAAGGGCTCCCCCTGAAGATGTGCATATAAGTAATTTGCTTCTGGAACGCAAATGCACATGGCAGGTTGTACTTGTGGGAATCCACTTCAACTTATGATGACAATCCACCATGCATGTAAAGGTATATGAAGAGAATGACATGCATAATGAAAAATGGACGTCTGCGAAATGATATAAGTGCGGAAATTATCGTCGTACATGCGGAATTTATCTTCGCAAAAACATAGTGGCAAACAAGTAGCAGACGACCATCAAGTTTAAGTGTTACAACTCAAAGAACCAAATGTAGCAAAATGAGAGTTGTAAGCACGAAGCAAAATGCAAAATATAAAGCACCCGCCCATATTATTGACCCGCTTGAAGACTATAAACATCATATGCTTCTCCCCCTTTTGTCAGTGATGACCAAAAAGGTTTGAAGACATAGAGTTTTCTATGCGTTCCCAGGCGCAGCAGGGTCGGTGGAGGCGTTTGGTGGTGCTGAAGAGCTTGGTGCAGGGTCGACGCGCGCTGAAGAAGGTGGTGGTGATGTAGCGTCGTCTTCTTCCTCAATGATTCTTCCAGTCACGGTGGCAGCAGAGGAAGAGAACTCTGAATCTTCAAGGGACGGAGTTCTGCGCAGCACAGCTCTTCTGGGGGGTGTGGAGTCAAACTTGAATCTCTCTCTGAAGCCATCCTCTTGAAGTTCAGCTTCAGTGCACATCATGGTGAGGCCTTTCCAAGTGCGGCGACAGGTTTCATGTGCGACAAATGCATTCTTGGTGGCCAGATTTCTGATGCGATTGACGTCTTGCATGATACTTCTCATCTGCCTTTTGAGCCAGTCGTGATGCCTATCTTGCTTTTGGTGAAGAGCCACAAGAAGTTCTCGGTCATTTAGTGTACGAGCGCGTTTCTTGGGTCTCTGTGCAGCTGTGCTGTCAGTGGCTTCAGTTGATGCAGGGGCACGTGTGGTGCCAGCCATTGGATACACTCTTGAGATGGCTTCAACACCTTCATCATTCTGAGTGAAGCTCTGGTGTTCTGCATTCTGAAGACTTAATGGTTGCTTGGCAGGCTCAGGATATATTGCTTCAGCAGAGGTGTCCACATCGGGTAAGAAGATCCTATGGTTGCGGGCTGAGGGCTGATAGGAGATAGTAGAGTGAAGCTTGATCAGCCTCATAACCCAAGGAGCATAAATCTTCAAACCAAAGAGATTGGAGCCAGACGCTGCAAGTTGGCGTATAAAGAGATCCTGTGCGTTGAAGCATTTGCCATGCAGGATACAGAAGATGAGAGTCTTCATGGCACCTTCAACCTTGGCATATGGAGAGTGCCCCTTAATGGGCCAGAGAGTCCGCCTGACGATGTGATATATAGTTCTGGGCAGGTACTCTAAGTCTTCAACGAAGAACTCAGTTGGATAAGGTGCATCAAGAGGCAATGGCTTCATCATTGAGAGCATCTGACTCATATTTGGCTCAGGTCGCTGGAATATGCTCTCAATTGCTTCAGCATGGAGTTGGCAGCCTTCTTCGAAGAGTTCGCCAGGAGTGGGTAGGCCAGTAAGCTCAATGATATCGAATGCATTGGCTTCATGATGGACATTGCCGGTCATCCACTCCAGGACCCAAGTCTTCGGATCTCTGTTGTAGCCTTTAAAATGCAGTGTGGCATAGAACTGGAGCAGAAGCTCTTCATTCCAGTGCTCTTCATCGGTGATAAACGGCAGCAGACCCACTTGCTTGAAGCAATCCAGTGCTTCTTCCAGACCAGGCAGACCAGCAACGGCTTCAACCTCAAGGCGCTGGTGAGGAAAGATGTGGCCTTGGTTGTATAGGATGCATGAATAGTAGCTGCGCTGTGGGTAGCTCCAGAACCTATCTGATACAATTCGTTCCCTCGAATAAGGGTTCGTGGAGCTGTTGAAGAACGTGTTATCTGCCCTAAAGCTATTGACATTAAAGGAGCCAGGAGCTGATGCAGGACCTGGGAACCTTGGCAGTCGTGGGATCGGCTTCTGGACCTGGGGCTTGTGCGCAACATGATAGTTGAACTGTGGACCGGCAGCAGACACAGGCACAGAAGGTTCAGATGCAGTAGCTTCAGTGTCTCTTGAAGCTGTTGGTTGGTCGGGCTCCACAATTGCTTCAATGTTTTCAGCCTCAACATGTGTAGTGAGAGGGACGGATTCAGGTGCGTTCTCCTTGAGAACTTCTTCTTGTTGGTTCGGGGGAGACAGAGCTTGAGGTTCTTCTTCATGCTCTTCGGCTGATGCAGCCAGAATGTCGTCAGCAGCCTGAGCCCTTGGCCCTTTGTGAAGCCTATGGAATGTAGGCGACGCCGGTGGAGTTGCAGTGGGCTGGGGCTCATTCTCTTCCTCCTGCGGGCGATCTGCCCACGATGCATCTTGGGTGATTGGTGTCAATGGACGACCAATGCTGATCATTTCGCTTGTTTCAAGCTGAGGAAGGGCTGCATCACCTTGTACATTGTCTTGGAGACCAATGTCTTCAGCAGCGTTGGGGTCGGCTGCTGGAATGTCTTCAGCGTGCGGAGCCTCTGTGAAAGCAGGCTCATGCACGGTCAACTGACGATCTTCGTCAGGATAGCGGACGGAGAGGGGTTCGACTATCAGGGGCTCTGTGGGAGCAGCCCGAGATTTCTTGGTCTTGCGCTTCTTGATGGTGGGGTCAGAAGGAGAGGCTTCAGGGTGTTTCCTCTTCCTTGCTTCAGCTTCGGCTGTCCGTGTCTTCTTGAGCTCTGAAGCGGTTGAGCGGTGCTTTGGCTTCGAGCCAGTCTTAGCAGTGGGGAAGACAATCGAAACAGCTTCTTGCGCGTCTCGGCCTCATTGTAGGCCTGCACACAGCGATCAGCCAAAGTCTTCATTCGCTCCCGCGAACCCTGAGCTTCTGCACGTTTCTTCAAAAAGTTTTCCTTCAACTCGTGCAACATGACCTTGAAGTCCTTGACTTCTTGGACGCTGAGCTTGGCCATATTCTGCTTGAACTGAGCCTTTTCAAAATCAATCTTCTGCTTCAGTTCAACAATGCGCTGGGCAATTGCATGTTCTGAAGCAATAGCGCCGTGGAAGGCGACACTGAGGCCAATGGGCAGCTGTAGATCATTGAAGCTGATATTGGGTGTATCAAACCACTCATCGATGAAGTTGTGGAGGATTGCTGCATCAAACAGAGGCAGATTGTTGAAGATTTCAGCCTCCCCCTTGCTCTTGATGAGCTGCTCAAGAGCGTCATCGCCAAGATCTTCGTCACTGGACATATCAATGGTCTCACTGCGCAGAATGGCAGCAGCTGTGAGCTCTTTGCCTGTGTGTGCCTGAGGCTTCTTGGCTTCTTGGGGCTTGGAGACACGTGATAAGTCTTCAGACTGCACACTTGCTTCAGGAGGTGCAGTTGCCAATGGCTTCGCTCTGGAGATTTTGGGAGAAGCGGCTGGCTTTGAAACTTTTGGCTTCTTCGTCTGCTCCAGCTTTGGTGCAGCAGGAGCGTCATCAGACTCAGTGTCTGTTGGAGGGTCATTCACGGCAGTCCCTTGGACTAGAATGTGAGTGATGAGGCCTTCGAGATTGGCATACGGCCCGATGATATTGGGATTTGCGTCGCGTGTGCCATCCGCCCTTGGTTTAGAGGGACCAGGGTTGAAGTCCAACCCCAACTCCTTCTTGTTTTGCTTCGCAGAGTTCTGAGCAAATTGGAAGTTGCGCTTGAACAGAGTGTCATCGCGACACCAGAGAAGTGATGACGGATGTGCTTCAGCTGGCTGTGGTCCTCTGACCATGCATGGAAAGAAGCCTTGAGCAATGGCTTCGTCTCTGGATCGGGGTACGAGATTTTTGTACAATACGTCTCCCCATGGTCTCTTGATGGCGCACTTTTCTGCATATAGCTTAGTGGCGAAGCGGTATTGGAACCACTGCTCTGCCCAATATCTTCGAATCCATTGGATTCGTGTCTTGCGCTGACCATAGCTCTCTTCAGGATTAGTTTTGTACATTTCTGCCAAGTCATCAGGCAGATCTTTAGACGTTTCACCACGTCTCTGCCTGCCTCCCTTCCTTGCTGGTTTTTCTGCTGCCATGAAGCTTAACTTGGAAGGCTTCAAGATGTTCAAAGTCTTCAAAGGCTTCCTTTTGCTTGACCAACAAGAACTCGCTTCAGGAGAATTGATGTGACGCTGTAAGAACTCTGCAAATGAATGCAGACTATGAGAACCAAAAGATTCTCCCACGGACATGTACCTGTGACAGCATTAAGGTGCGAGGGAAGGGGAAGAGGTCATATGCATTCTCAGAAGATTTTGAAAATAAATCAGTTTAGAAGATATTGACCGCATCATGCGAAGACATTCACTTTATAGAAAAGAAGTTGGTTCTAGATTGTACGAACCCATAGATCAGTACAAGTGAGGAATCTAACTACTTCATTAAGCACAAGTGAATATACTAGGCAAGTTATGAGATGCAGATTGAGAGAGATGTAACTTGTGTGAATAGAAACTTCTTATGGCAGAAAGTGACCGAACTTATAGGATCAAATGAGGCTGTAAAAAGAGGTTTTATTTACCACACTTGGAACTGCTAGACGAAGTGGGAGTTGAGGCCGAGCAGTTCGATCCTCCGTGCCCTAACTTGGTGACGGAAGACACCTACGGCGACGACGGAGAGAGTGATGTCCGCGGTCAGCGTGAAAACGGCGTCGGAGAGGTTGCGGCAGTGAAGCGCTTCGTCGTCGGCGTCGTTGAGAGCTAGCGGTGGCGCTAGGGTTCGTGCGAGGGTGGAAGAAGAGATAATGACCGCAGTGAATCATGTATTTATAGGGATAGGGGCGGCACTGCGCTATTACTCAGGTGCCCCTGGCGATTCGCATCTGATCAGCACGTGGCCATCATGCGGTATTGTGGGGGCAGTTCCACATCCCACGCACGCCTTGTTTGTCGGGTGTCGTTCCTACTTCTCCGGATTTCTTGTTGATGAAATAACATTGAAAACGGTTTTAAAGTTTCTCTCTGTGTCTTCTGCTGACAAGGATGCAGTGAAGACATTCGACAGTTTCAATAGAATGCATACGACTTGGAGAGATAGAGTTTGAGGTAGGAAGCATGGAGAGGTTAGGGTCCGATCACATTCACTTAGTTCAAAAGATTCAAACAAGAAGACATAGCTATAAGTGAATGCTGTAGAGGACAGAACACCAGTACATATATATATATATATAATTAACGCAGTGAAGATAATCATGAAGAGAAATTGAGATTGAAGCCAAACCAAATGTGAAGACATAGCAAATGTAACGCCATGAGTGAAACACTTCAAGCAGGAAATTTGGTGGTGGCGTTACCCACCGTATAGGAAGTATTAGACCCAGACACGGCGCACAATTATCGTGGCGCTCCGAAGTCAAATTACATGTTAATGTATTCACACTTAGAATGTATGTCTTCATTGATTGAAGATATACGTTACTTCGTGTGTTGCACATCTAAGTCATCAACATGCATAAGTGTTAGGATGTGTGCCTGATCACAGGACATTTGAGGATTCCAAGATATTTAGCTCACACCGTAACTTGCAAAATCTCTTCTCATCCAAGGGTTTGGTGAAGATATTTGCCAATTGCTCTTCAGTGTTGACGTGTATGATATCAATATCTTCCTTTGCAACATGATCTCTGAGAAAATGATGACGAATTTCAATGTGCTTTGTCTTCGAGTGCTGAACTGGGTTGTTGGCGATCTTGATGGCGCTTTCGTTGTCGCAGTAAAGTGGCACTTGCTTCAGATGAATGCCATAATCCTTGAGGGTTTGCTTCATCCATAGAAGCTGAGCGCAGCAGGATCCAGCAGCAATGTATTCAGATTCAGTAGTGGAGAGAGATACACAGTTCTGCTTCTTTGAAGACCAACATACAAGTGATCGGCCCAGAAAGTGACATGTGCCTGATGTGGACTTCCGATCAACCTTGTCACCAGCGTAATCAGCATCCGAAAATCCAACCAGATCAAACTCTGAGCCCTTTGGATACCATAACCCTAGAGTTGGGGTGTGAGCCAAATATCGAAGAATTCGCTTCACAGCTAAGTGATGCGACTCCTTTGGTGCCGCTTGGAATCGAGCACACATGCAAACACTAAGCATAATATTTGGCCTAGATGCACATAAATAAAGCAAAGAACCAATCATGGAGCGGTATACCTTTTGATCGAACTCTTTACCATTGTCGTCAGGACCCAGATGATGCTTGGCTGGCATTGGTGTTGTGAAACCTTTGCAGTCTTGCATACCGAACTTCTTCAGGCAATCTTTGAGATACTTCTCTTGAGATATGAAGATGCCATTGCGTTGTTGCCGTATCTGAAGACCGAGGAAGAATTTCAGCTCCCCCATCATAGACATCTGATATTGCTCTTGCATCATATATCCGAACTCCTCACTGTACTTCTGATTGGTGCAGCCAAAGATAATGTCATCCACATATATTTGGCACACAAACAGTTCACCATCATATGTCTTCGTGAAGAGAGTGGGATCTAGGGAACCAGGTATGAAGCCTTTGCTCTTCAGGAAGTATTTGAGTGTATCATACCAGGCCCGAGGGGCTTGTTTGAGGCCATATAGTGCCTTATTGACCTTGTAAACCATGTCAGGATGTTTTGGATCTTCAAACCCAGGTGGTTGTGCAACATACACTTCTTCTTCAATTTTGCCATTGATAAAGGTACTCTTCACATCCATTTGATACAGAATTATGTTGTGATGATTTGCATAGGCCAGCAGTATACGGATGGCTTCAAGTCTGTCCACAGGAGCAAATGTTTCATCGAAGTCAATGCCTTCCACTTGAGTATATCCTTGAGCAACGAGACGAGCCTTGTTTCTGACGACTTGACCATGCTCATCTTGCTTGTTGCGGTATATCCATTTGGTGCCTATTATGTTATGCTTCCGTGGATCAGGACGCTTAACCAATTCCCATACATTGTTCAGCTCAAATTGTTGAAGCTCTTCTTGCATAGCTTGAATCCACTCAGGTTCAATAAAAGCTTCTTCAACTTTCTTGGGTTCTGTGATTGAAACGAATGCGAAGTGTCCGCAGAAATTTGCCAGTTGAGTTGCCCTTGAACGAGTCAGTGGACCAGGTGCATTAATGCCATCAATTATTCTGTCAATCTGCACTTCATTGGCAACACGAGGATGTATGGGTCGAAGACTTTGCTCTTGCTGATTTATGTTGTCGTGGGGAGGAATATCTTCAGGCTGAGCATTGTCTTCATGTGGATCAGGTGCTGAGATGATAAGTTCTTCTTCAGGATGAGCTTCAGAAGGTATAATTTCTCCAGTTCCCATTAGCTTGATTGATTCACTGGCTGGAACTTCATCTAGCACATCTGGCAGTTGCTCTCTTTGTGACCCATTGGTCTCATCGAACCGCACATCCACTGTTTCAACAAATTTGTAGTGAAAGAGATTGAAGACTCTGTAGGAGTGCGAATCCTTTCCATATCCAAGCATAAAGCCCTCATGTGCTTTTGGAGCAAATTTTGAGGTGTGGTGAGGGTCCTTGATCCAGCATCTTGAGCCAAACACTCTGAAGTAACTGACATTTGGCTTCTTGCCAGTTAGAAGTTCATAAGATGTCTTGTTCAGAAGCTTGTGAAGATAGACACGGTTGATTGTATGGCATGCAGTGTCAATGGCTTCAGTCCAGAATTTTCTTGGAGTCTTGTACTCATCTAACATTGTTCTGGCCATCTCAATGAGTGTTCTGTTCTTGCGTTCGACGATGCCATTCTGCTGTGGCGTGTACGGAGCTGAGAATTCATGAGTGATGCCCAATGTATCAAGATATGTGTGAAGACCGGTGTTCTTGAATTCAGTGCCATTGTCACTTCTGATGTGCTTTATCTTGGCGCCATAATTGTTCATAGCCCGATTTGCGAAGCGTCTGAAGACATCCTGCACTTCAGTCTTGTAAAGGATTATGTGCACCCAAGTATATCTGGAGTAATCATCAATAATGACAAAGCCGTAGAGGCAAGCAGTAGTGGAAAACGTTGAGTAGTGAGTGGGACCAAAGAGATCCATGTGAAGCAGTTCGAAGGGTCGAGTAGTGGTCATGATTGTCTTCGAAGGATGTTTTGCCCTTGTCATCTTCCCTGCTTCACAGGCACCGCATAAGTGATCTTTCTTGAACTTGACGCCCTCGATGCCTATGACATGCTTCTTCTTCGCAAGGGTGTGGAGGTTCCTCATGCCAGCATGCCCAAGCCTCCGATGCCAAAGCCAACATTCTGAAGCCTTTGCGAGAAGACATACTGCAAGCTGTGGCCCTGCTGAGAAATCTACCACGTACAAATCATCTTTCCGATACCCTTCAAACACTAGAGACTTGTCAGATTCCATTAGTACCAGGCAATGATATTTTCCAAAGATTACAATCATGTTCAAATCACAAAGCATTGAGACAGACATTAAGTTGAAGCCAAGGGATTCAACAAACATGACTTTATCCATGTGTTGATCCTTTGAGATTGCAACTCTACCTAGACCTAATACCTTACTTTTACCAGTGTCAGCAAATGTGATGTGGCTCTTGTCAGATGGACGTAAGGTTGAGTCCATAAAGAGACTTCTTTTGCCAGTCATGTGATTTGTACACCCACTGTCAATAATCCATTCTGAAGACTCTGAAGTCGCTGGTGTCGTACCCTACAGTGCAGTTAGGGGGATAGGCTTCACGAAGAGTATTGTGAAGCAAAAACATTTGACGAACCAGTGGATTATGAAAACTTAGATCTAGGTTAGGACTAGTAGGGAGAGTAGCATGCGATTCAGGTACGAAATACATAGTGATGCCATTCGGGCATTTGATCTTGCGCCCCACAAGATTTTTAAGGTCCCCAGCAATAGCGTCAGAAGATTTTGGTTTTCTGCTGGAGACCTTTCCCTGCAAAAGAGAGTTAAGCTTTCTTAACCACCCACATCTTCAAGGGTGGCTTAGAAGCAATAAGTCTAAGTGCAGCATCTGAGAATTTTGGCTTTGGAGCCCTGGCAAACAGTCTAGCAGGCGGGCAATAGTACTCATAAGAATAAGCAGAATAGTTCTTGGTCATATGAGCATGACGGTTTGAAGAACCGCTCTCATATGCCTGAGCATGGTTTCCCTGCAAAACATTTGCGTTAGTGCGACTCAGGTGAGTCCTCTGCCTGTATGAAGCCTTTGGAACATATGAAGCCTTTGGTCTGAGGTTTGTCTTCTTCATGTGAGGTGTCATGAGGACATTCACAGGAAGATTCTCCAGACACATTTTTGGAACCCAGATCTTCTTCATAGGCGGTCCATTCCTGCAGTTAGTACCAATGTACCTGGCAAATACTTCACCATTCTGATTTTTAAACAGTTTATAGTTTGCATCAAAGGATTCATCAATGATAATAGGATCAGCACAAGTGAAGCCAGATAGATTGGATGGATCTGCTGAGGATTCCTTTGCAGCAACCCATGTGGTTTTGGGGTACTGCTCAGGTTTCCAGTAAGATCCATCTGCATTAATTTTCCTCACGAACCCAACACCCTCTTTCCTAGGGTTTCGGTTTAGAATCTGCTTCTTGAGGACATCACATAATGTCTGATGTCCTTTGAGACTTTTGTACATCCCTGTTTCAAGCAATGTCTTCAACCTACATTCTCATCAGCAATAGCAGTGGTATCCTCAGCAGAGGGGTTAGTTACCACTTCAACAGTTGAAGATATTGCAATAGCAGTAGCAGTGGAACATTCAGCAACAGAAGTAGCATTATCACGCTCAATGCATTTAAGGCATGGTGGTTCAAATCCTTCCTGAGCGGAACTGATCTGTTCGGCTCGAAGTGACTCATTTTGCTTTTGAAGATCTTCATGATCCGCTCTCAACTTCTCAAGATCTTGCTTCTTTTGAAGATAATCATAGGAAAGCTTTTCATGAGTAGTTGAGAGAGTCTCAAGACGATCTTCGAGTTCCTGATACTTAACATGAAGATTTTTTATGTCTTCAATTAAGGATTCAGAACGAGTCATTTTAGCACCCAACAGATCATCGCTTCTGTCTAACAGTTTTTGAATATGTTCCATGGCCTTTTGTTGTTCAGTTGCGATTTTAGCAAGTGTTTTGTAGCTGGGTTTTGAATCACAATCAGAGTCATCGTCACTGGATGTTTGATAGTGAGTAGTGCGTGTGTTTACCTTGGCACCGCGTGCCATGAAGCAGTAGGTAGGAGTAGAGTCATCCTTGTCATTTGCATCGGTGTTGGTGATGAAGTCATTGTCTTCAGTGTTGAAGATGGACTTGGCGATGTAGGCTGTAGCCAGACTCGCAATGCCAGAATCAGACTCCTCCTCAGACTCCACCTCTGCCTCCTCAGAAGCGGACTCCTCCTCTGAATCCATTTCCTTGCCAACAAACGCACGAGTCTTGCCAGTTGAGCTCTTCTTGTGTGATGAAGACTTGGAGGAAGACTTGGAAGAAGACTTTGAGTATTTCTTCTTCTTGTCGTCGGAGTCATATTCCTTACTCTTCTTCTTCTTTCTGCTCTCATTGTCCCACTGTGGACACTCAGAGATGAAGTGTCCAGTTTTCTTGCACTTGTGACATGTTTTCTTCTTGTAGTCATGAGCAGATGCTTCATCATTCCTTGAGCTTGATCGTGAAGACTTTCTGAAGCCTTTCTTCTTGGTGAATTTCTGGAACTTCTTCACTAGCATTGCAAGTTCCCGTCCAATGTCTTCAGGAACATCAGAACAGCTGTCAGATTCATCTTCAGATGAGGACACCGCTTTTGCCTTCAAGGCACGAGTTCGCCCATAGTTTGGACTGTAGATATCTCTTTTCTCAGAAAGCTGAAACTCATGTGTGTTGAGCCTCTCAAGTATGTCAGACGGATCGAGTGTCTTGAAATCTGGACGTTCTTGAATCATCAGGGCTAGGATGTCAAACGAACTGTCAAGTGATCTCAGCAGCGTCTTGACGATTTCATGTTTGGTGATCTCAGTGGCGCCGAGGGCTTGAAGCTCATTTGTGATGTCAGTGAGCCGGTCAAATGTGTGTTGGAAATTCTCATTGTCATTTCGCTTGAAGCGGTTGAAGAGATTGCGAAGAACGCTGATTCTCTGATCTCTCTGGGTTCAGATGCCTTCATTGACTTTGGAGAGCCAGTCCCAGACCAGCTTGGATGTCTTCAAGGCACTCACACGGCCGTACTGTCCCTTAGTCAGATGACCACAGATGATATTCTTGGCAGTAGAGTCCAGTTGAGTGAACTTCTTGACATCAGCAGCAGTGACACCTTCTCCAGCCTTGGGAACGCCGTTTTCGACAACATACCATAGGTCGACGTCAATGGCTTCAAGATGCATGCGCATCTTATTCTTCCAGTAGGGATATTCAGTTCCATCAAAGACGGGGCACGCAGCGGAGACTTTAATTATCCCTGCAGTCGACATAGCTAAAACTCCAGGTGGTTAAACCGAATCACACAGAACAAGGGAGCACCTTGCTCTGATACCAATTGAAAGTGCGTTATATCGACTAGAGGGGGGTGAATAGGCGATTTTTATGAAAGTCTTCAAAACGTGGAAGTTATGAAGACAAACAGAATGGACAAGCCTATCACTATGCAGTGGAAGTTAGATTACACAAGGCAAGCCATGGTCAAGTATACAATACAGTGAAAGCACAGTGACAAACAGCTTCAATGTAATGAGGATCAGATAGGAAGAAGTTATGAAGCCAAACAAATCACACAGTCAAGTTATGAAGACAAAAGATAAAGCAAGCATGCAATGGCTTCACAATGTGTAATGGTAAGTAAAGGGAGGTGAAGATGAAACCAGTGACACGTTGAAGACAATGATTTGTTGGACCAGTTCCAGTTGTTGTGACAACTGTACGTCTGGTTGGAGCGGCTAGGTATTTAAACCAAAGGACACAGTCCCGGACACCCAGTCCTGAACACGCAGCTCAGGACACCCAGTCCTCACCGTTTTCTCCTTGAGCTAAGGTCACACAGACCTCGCCCAATCACTCTGGTAAGTCTTCAAGGTAGACTCCCAAACCTTCACAGACTTCGTTCACCGGCAATCCACAATTTCTCTTGGATGCTCAGAACGCGACGCCTAACCGTCTGGAGGATGCATAGTCCTCAAGTGTAATATGTCTTCAGATCACTCAGACAAGAAGACTTAAGTGATGCCCAATTACTCTGGCTCTGGGTGGTTAGGGCTTTTCTCCTCGCTAGGGATTTTCTCTCAAAGGCTTCGAGGTGGGTTGCTCTCAAACGACAAAAGCCGTGCACTGAAATCTGAGCAGCCAACCGTTTATGGTTGTAGGGGTGGACTATTTATAGCCACTTGGCAACCCGACCTGATTTGTCCAAAATGACCCTGGGTCACTAAGGAACTGACACGTGTATCAACGGTCGAATTTCGAACTCACACGGCAACTTTACTTGGGCTACAAGTAAAGCTGACTTGTCTGACTCTGGACAAGATTTTCTCTCATTGTCTTCACTCGAAGACATAGGATTTGAATTAGGCATCACTTCAGTCATCCTGACTGGTTCTCTTGGACCCCACTTAACAGTACGGTGGTTCCTATGACACAACATGAATGAAGTAAAACTACGAAGGATCTAAGTCTTCGAGTTCCATAAGCTTCATGGGGAGTCTTCACATGTCATTGTCTTCGACATGAATGTCTTCATAAACCACCATTGTCTTCAATGTCTTCGTACATTTTTAGGGGTCATCTCTGGTAGCTAAACCGAATCAATGAGGGACTTCTACCTGTGTTATCCTGCAATTCTCACAAACACATTAGTCCCTCAACTAGGTTTGTCGTCAATACTCCAAAACCAACTAGGGGTGGCACTAGATGCACTTACAGGGTGCTCCAGATCCAAGGGTATCTTCTTTGTCTCCTTGGCCGGCTTGAACGAACCCTCAGCCTCCAACTCCTTTGGGTTGGGCGATACCTCTAGCTGCTTGCCGGCCATCACCACAACCCGTTCAAGGAGCCGCTTCTCGACCGCGATTACCAGGGACTCGGCTAGCCGACTGCTCTCAGCCGCACAGGCAGACGACTTCCGGTAGTCGCCGGCTATGGTCAGAATCCCCGTGGAACTGGGCATCTTCATTTTGAGGTAGGCGTAGTGGGGGACCGCCATGAACTTGGCCATGGCGGGTCGGCCGAGTAGTGCATGGTATGGGCTCTCAAGGTCCACCACCTCAAACCAAACTGACTCTCGGCGGAAGTGATCTTTGTCTCCAAAGAGGACGTCCATCAGGATCTTGCCGATTGGTGAGCAGGAAAGCCCAGGAACAATGCCGTGGAACACAGTCCGGCTGTTCTGAAGCTGTCTTTGCTTGATTCCTAATTTCTCCATGGTGTCCTTGTACAGGATGTTAATGTTGCTGCCTCCGTCTATCAGAACTCGCGAGAAACGAGCAGCTCGTCTATCCGTGGCAACGGTGGCATCCAGGACCAAGGCATAAGAGCCCGGACTCGGCATCACCTCTGGGTGATCAGCCCTGCTCCAGCTGATAGGCTTTTCGGACCAGTGCATGAACTCTGGCATCTCCGATGCTACTGCGTTCACCTCTTGTCTCTGCAGCCGCCTGCTACATCGATCATCATCCATATTGGTAAATACCACATAGGCTCCGTGTTCTTCGGGGTATTCATCTTGTACTGCGCCGACTGGCCTGACAGCCGACTGCTGGGGCGGAGGCGGCAGCGGCTGCCCAGCAGGCGGAGGAGGTAGGAGGCCGTCTCCCTTGGCGATCCTGGTGAGCCAGTGCCACTTCGGGTGGTGTGATTCGACGGGTTCGTGCTGCTATGGAACTTGCAAGGTCCATCCAGAGTCTGCTCGTAGGAGAAGGCCGGCAACCAGTTGGGCTTGCCGCCTTTCTGTCGCTTGGGCGGAGGCTGCCCATCCGGCTGCTGGGCTTCAACTGTCGCGACCTGCCGGCTGCTGGAAGCCGGCTGCGGGGCCTTGCGCTTGTGGTCGCTCTGCTGTTGTCGCTGACTGGCGTCTCCTGCTGGAGTTCTTGGAGCCTGAGGGGCCACTTTGCCAGTTGCGCTGACTTGAATCTCCGCCTTCATGGAGGAGTCGGCCGTGGCGTACTTGTCTGCTATGATCAGCAGCTCGTCGAGGGTTTCTGGCTCGTTGCAGAGGAGCTTGTGCTTGAGGAGGGTGCCTTCTCTGCACCCGGCGGTGAAGTACTCGATAGCCTGCACCTCGTGCACGCCCTCGCAGGAGTTTTGAAGCTCAGCCCAACGTGTGAGGTAGTCGCGAGTCGACTCGTCGGGACCTTGCATGCACAAGGAAAGCTGACGAGGCTTGGGAGGGTACTTGTACGTCTTGGTGAAGTTGCAGACGAATGCCTCGGTGAAGTCGACCCAGCCATTGATGATGCGGGGCTTCAGGCTGTTCAGCCATGTCCAGGCCGTGCCCTGGAGCATGAGCGGAACGTATTTTACGGCAACACGCTTGTTGCCGTTCGCTATGCTGACAGCCCTGGAGTAGTTGACTAGCCAGTCTTCCGGCTTCACGGAGCCGGTGTACTTGGGCGTGTCTCTTGGGAGTGTGAACCCTTTGGGAAAGGGCTCGTCTCGAATGCGGGGCCCGAAACAAGGCGGACCCAACTCGTCTTCTTCCAATGCCAGGGATCGGTGAAGCCGGTCGATCCGGTGGCGGGCGTCGTTTTCTCCGACTCCCTCTCGGCGGCCAAGGCGGTCGCCGAGAGTCAGATGGTCAACAGGCAGCAAGGAGACTCGTCTCTCCTTGCGAGGAGGAGGAGGCGAACAGTCGTCCCGTCGTTCCACTGCTCTCGGGCGGCCGTCTCGGTCGCGCTCTATGGTAATGTGAGTCCGTCTGTGGCTGACAGCCGGATCCTTGTCTCTTCTTCCTCGGGCGCCGCCAGTCGGCGTTCGAGACGTCACGCCTTGGTCTAGGTGAAGGTCGCCGTTCTACCGCTGCGGCGCCTCTGTGTGGCAGCCGGCCTCGTTCTGCGTGGCAGCCGCGTCGAGGAGCCGCTAGACTCGCTCCATCATCAGGCGGCGCTCTTCGCCCTCGAAATTGTCCAGCTCGTCCGCCGCCGCCTGGGCGGCTCGAATGTTCTTCGCAGGTGTAGCGTACACATGGCGTCTTGCCCCGAACAGGTTGGCGATGGCTACGCTGCGCTGCTGGACCGTGCCAAGGCGGCTGGGCCCAGCTGGGGCTGGCGAGCCACCAACAGCGCGATCCATCTCTCGCTGGTAGGCTTCTGACAAGCGTCTCATGCTAGCCAGCTTCTTCGCACCTTCGACCAGCTGAAGGCAGCGCGCCTCCAACGTCTCCGTGTCAGCGTCTTCCGGAATGGGCGCAGTCAGGTCTTGTAGCGCCGCGCCAAGTGGGTCATGCGCTCCTCCGCCGGGGAGCTCGTCATGACTGATGATGAGCACCTCGGTGATGGTGCTTCCGCCGCTCTCCGCACGAGGGAGAGGCTCGTCGTAGACCACCACATTAGTGGGGAACGCGTCGAGCGATGCGGTGTCGGAGTCGACCAGCATCGGGTCAGTGGAACCTACAGACTCCAAGTCCACGGCAGGCTCGCCGGCGACGTGGAGTTGATCGAGGAGGCCCGCGAGGAGGCTCTCAGAGCCGCCCACGCCTGCGTCGGATGCAGGTTCGTTGGAGATGCGAACCTTGCCAACAAGTTCGGCGAGGCGGCTGGCTGTGCAGGCGATCTCAACGCCATGCAGCGCGTCAGCGCTAACTCCGTCTGGTGTGACTGGCTGGCTGCACTCGCCAGGGAGGAAAAGGGTTCTCGTCCAGAGCAGGTCCCTGGATGGCGGTGCACCAGGCCCCATGGTGGGCGCCAAATGTCGGGGGCCGGGTGCGACATATGCCAAAGGATGGCTTATCATGGTGGGGGCGAGTAGAACGTCGCCGGTGCCTGGAAACGGATGAGGCGTAGACATGCACACCGGCGAAACTTACCCAGCTTCAGGGCTCTCCGGGGAGATAATACCCCTACTGGTGCTCTACGGGGTCTCCGCATGATCACTATGGCAAAGTTTTTACACGATTGCTCCTTGAGCTGTTTTCTGGAGGTAGGAGAGGGCAAGTCTAGCTCTCTCCCTCCTATATGATCTGGTCTAGAGCTAATGGATTCCAACCCTTTGCATGGGTGCCCTGGGGGGTTCATATAGGCCAACCCCCCAGGGGTACAATGGTAATACGGCTGGACACGGGCCCAACCGTCAGTGCCTCCGGCCTCCGTCTTCTCCGCCGACTGCTGGGGCCCGCCAACTGGCTAGGTACGGAGCCGACAGGCCGCGTCCGCCGCGGGCGGGTCTTGTCGGCTGCTGATTACTGTTGCCGTGCTTCTGATGACACGGGCTTGGTCATGGAGTCATGGCAACAGCCCCGCCGCCTGGTGGGCGATCACTATTGCCACTCTCCGTCACATCTGATTAATGGCGCGTGGGCCCCGGGGGAGGGTCCGACTGACTCTCGGGGGCCGACTGGTGGCGCACTTGCCGTCTCCTGGGGTCCCACTGGCTGGTGGGACCCGCCGCCCCAGGGTCATACAGACAAGCCGTCGTGGGCGCAGGATTCGGTCCTTCGGCGCTAATGTCAGGGCCAGCACGGCAATAGTGCCACGCCGCACGGAGATCTCCCCGGGTACGGCGTGCTGTAGCCATGCCTGCCCCTGGTAAGGGGCGGGAGCGGGCTTTACTGTAGCCACTCCCCGGTCATGTCCCTCCCGATGAGGATATAGGGTTTGTTGGAGTCGCGGGCCGACTCTCCAAAGCCGGCTTCTCTGGAACTCGCCAATTAGGAGTCGGCTTATCCTGAAGTCGTCCCCGGGACTCGGCCGCGAGTGGGCAGTCGGTCGCCTTGCCGCTGACTTCTCAGAAGGTGGCTCTTCGTCCTGGGGTCTTGAGGGGCGCAGCCTGCCCCGATGTCTTGAAAGGTTCCGGGCCTCGGGTTAGCCTACCCGTGGCCCATTACTCCGACAACCTAGCATCACACTTTGTCATGTCATGCATCGTCATGCATTGGTTTGCATTATATTTATTGTTTCTTCCCCCTCTTCTCTCGCTAGACACCGAGACCGACGCCGCTGCTACCCAGTACGACTACGGTGTTGACGACCCCCCTCTTGCCAGAGCAACCAGGCAAGCCCCCCCTTGATCACCAGATATCACCTACTCTTCTCTATACTGCTTGCATTAGAGTAGTGTAGCATGTTACTGCTTTCCATTAATCCTATTCTGGTGCATAGCCTGTCCTTGCCACTACTGTTGTTAGCTTTACCTGCAATCCTAATGCTTAGTATAGGATGCTAGTGTTCCACTAGTGGCCCTACACTCTTGTCCGTCTGCCATGCTATACTACTGGGCCGTGATCACTTCGGGAGGTGATCACGGGCATATACTATATACTTTACACTGTTACAATACCTGTGGTACTGTTCGGAGTTGGGGGCTGAAGGGGCAGGTGGCTCCATCCAGGTAGAGGTGGGCCTGGGTTCCCGACGGCCCCCGACCGTTACTTTGTGGCGGAGCGACAGGGCAGGTTAAGACCACCTAGGAGAGAGGTGGGCCTGGCCCTGGTCGGCGTTCATGGATACTTAACACGTTTAACGAGATCTTGGTATTTGATCTGAGTCTGGCCACTTGCCTATACGCACTAACCATCTAAGCGGGGACAGTTATGGGCACTCGACGTCGTGATATCAGTCGAAGCCTTCGTGACGTCAGCAACTGAGCGGCGCGCGCCAGATTGGACTGGAACGCCTACTCTTGTATAAGGGAGGCTAGGTCTGCTCACCGGCCGCGTTCGCAACGTGTAGGTGTGCAAAGGGCGATGGGCCCAGACCCCTGCGCCATAGGATTTAGACCGGTGTGTTGACCTCTCTGTTGTGCCTAGGTAGGGTTGCGACGTGTTGATCTTCCGAGGCCGGGCATGACCCAGAAAAGTGTGTCCGGCCAAATGGGATCGAGCGTGTTGGGTTATGTGGTGCACCCCTGCAGGGAAGTTAATCTATTCGAATAGCCGTGATCTTCGATAACAGGACGACTTGGAGTTGTACCTTGACCTTATGACAACTAAAACCGGATACTTAATAAAACACACCCTTCCAAGTGACAGATACAACCGGTGGTAGCTCTCTTACAGGGCGACAAGGGGAGGATCATCGGTTAGGATTATGCTACACGATGCTACTTGGAGAACTTCAGTCTACTCTTTTCTACATGCTGCAAGATGGAGGCTGCCAGAAGCGTAGTCTTCGACAGGATTAGTTTCCCCCTCTTATTCTGGCATTCTGCAGTTCAGTCCACATACGATACCCTTATTCCATTTGATACCCATGCATATGTAGTGTAGCTCCTTGCTTGCGAGTACTTTGGATGAGTACTCACGCTTGCTTTCTCCCCCTTTTCCCCCTTTCCTTTCTTTCTGGTTGTCGCAACCAGATGCTGGAGTCCAGGAGCCAGACACCACCGTCAATGACGACTCCTACTACACCGGAGGTGCCTACTACTACGTGCAGGCCGCTGACGACGTCCAGGAGTAGTTTAGGAGGATCCCAGGCAGGAGGCCTGCGCCTCTTTCGATCTGTATCCCAATTTGTGCTAGCCTTCTTAAGGCAAACTTGTTTAACTTATGTCTGTACTCAGATATTGTTGCTTCCGCTGACTCGTCTATGATCGAGCTCTTGTATTCGAGCCCTCGAGGCCCCTGGCTTGTCATATGATGCTTGTATGACTTATTTTATTTGTAGAGTTGTGTTGTGATATCTTCCCGTGAGTCCCTGATCTTGATCGTACATGTTTGCGTGTATGATTAGTGTACGGTCAAATCGGGGGCGTCACAAGTTGGTATCAGAGCCGACTGCCTATAGGATCCCCCTTCCACACTCTTTGGCCGAAGTTGAGTCTAGTCATTGCAAAACTTTTACTAACATGGTTGTGCGGCTTACGGGCCCACGTCGCCATTGGGTGGCAGTAGGATCTTTTATTCCTTGACCTATACTCTGGGACTCTGACATCTCTTCTATTCGGGTTAAATGAATTTACTAAAACTCTAACATTAGGTTCTCGTAAATACTTTCTCCCGGAGAGCCCCTTCAGTCCAGATGATCGCTGGATGCACCAGGATATTTTGAAGATACTCTCCGATGTTTCCCCGAGACCCTTGTGCCCTTCGCCGTTGCAGTTCCATACCATCGATAAATCCCTATGGAAAGCTACATACACTTGTCGTCCATAACTTCATTTCCAATTGTTGTTGTTATTACAAGATACCCTGAAATACTTCGGATATTCCGAGGATCCTTTGTGTCTACTATCTTGCGGCTCCTTTTCCTCATGAATACATGTATGAATAATTCATCGCATTTACCGGGGATTCGTTCATCCCCAGTTGTTCAGGTGTATCGCAAAATTCTTCGAAATGCCATTCGATCTTCCGAAATCCTCAGTAGCCTATTGCTCTTGATCTTCTTTACCTGCTTGCATAATGGTTAATTCCATATGTCAAGCAATATTCATTAAAATCCTTGTGATGAACATTCTGACCATATTGATTCAGCATGTGTGCGAATGCACGCAATCATCAGTTGATCCTTATAAATTATCTTTCCGGCTCAGATGACTTCCCGAACATGAGCTGGTTCTTGACCATTCAAATAGTTGTCGATTGTACCCCTAAGGCTATTCAACTTATCCAACCCTAATCAGAGTGTTGTTTCTGATCCCTTGATTTGAAAATCATAATTCTATTGCATTTGAGCTTAAATTAGTCAGTTGTCTCTATGGTCTGATCTTCTTACCTTTTCCCTTCTTCTGGTTGAGTACCGATGCTCACATCAGATCCCTTGTGGACCACCAGATCCTTTGTTGGATTTTATTCAACACCGTCCTTCATATTCATTAAACATTGTGAGCTTTTCTTCGGATACATAATGCCTTTGGTAAATTGTATCCTCTCTTTGTGAACCATGCTCTACTTTCGAACTTGTATTATTTACTCCGAAGTTTGTGGTATATGTTCCTAAGATGCCGTGATGGGTTGAACCTACGCCTTCCCTAATCCGCGTGAACCCGAAAGATTTCACGGGTCATACTTATCTGGTATTGCACCGGGTAAAAAAAACTTCCAACAACTAATGTCATTTTTGAAATACGAGAGGTGAATGGAAGGTTATACATTGAAGAAGTGGGAGTCGACCTTGAACTTTGTGTTCATGCCCATGGACACCATGTAAGTCCTACCATAGAAGCTTCCTGTAATAATAACTATTTCGTTGACATTATATCATTTGGTATCTGTGAATTGATCCTATGCAATCGTGGTTCCGACCATATTTTCTCTTTGATCCAATTTCTTGGACAAGTTAAAGAACTTGTCTTTTGCAAGTCAATACACTAGTCCAACCTCTACTTTGATCTACTGTCGAGTATTACCCTCTGGTATCTCGAGATTATCTTTGAACTACATAACTTCTAGCGAGTTCTTCATCAAGTACTACATTCTCACTGATTACAATTTTTAATGGACTCTGAGTTATTAAACACTCAAAGACACCGATAACTGAACTGAGTCCGCACTACGGTTCAACAACTCTTAGTAATCTTCTTTACTTGCGAGTTTGTACTTGATCACGTCATCCCAAGCCTCATCGACTATATCAGTATCATGCTAATTTTAACTGTGCTACCTGGTCCTTATTTCCGGAGCACCACTTTCGGCGATGAGCTAAGCTTAAGTCGATCTTCCTTGTCTTGTCGTTTCACCTCGAACAACAAGCTTGATTCCCAGTTGGTGTCGTATTCATGGTTCCAGTAATCTTTCTCTCTGCATTAGTCATGTTGCTTGTTGTAGCCATTGTTCAATTGCTTCATCGTGGAGCCTCTCGACAAAAATTTTCATGATCATCCTCAGCATTCTGAGCTCTTCCAGGATATCAATTGAATTCATGATGAGAAATACCATCCTTGCCCTCGATGATTTGTGTTATCATCGAGCACTTTATTGCCTTCCGTTCAACACAAACTTGTTTGTGTTTTGTGTTATACCTTGAGATCCTTCTATCCAGCATTTGCTCTTTACCTTGGAGTATTACCATCTGTTATGTTAAGAATGTCATGAGAATTTCACCACCTCTTAAGAAATTCTTGATGCAGTGATGCTTCTCGCCATCACCATTCTTTCTTCCCCCGTGTTGAGTGAACTCTGTTGTGAGAATTTAATATCTCTAGCAACCCTATTGTTTCAAAGTGAATGGCCGATAGTTTCGTTATCGAGTCACCATTCTAACGTTGATCGTGCAACCCAACCCATATTTCGGGAGCACCTTTCAATCAAATGTTTAATTATGTATGTTTTTCTCCAGCATACCTCATTATATCATTTGATATAACAGTTGTTACCTCCTTGTTCACATAATTGTGGAGATCTATCTTTTTGGAAATCTCGATGAATTGTCACTGAGTCCATCAGCCACCTCCTCATCCTCTTCTTGGTTTAATGATGAACTCTGGAACTTGCTTCTACAGTTCATTCCTGATAATCTTATAAGGCCATATCGTCGATTTGTGTTGCACCTCTTCTTCTTAGGCATCCAGAGTCTGAGGTATCCTGACACCAATCAGATCTGAATCTAGGTCATATATGATGGTTGGAACATATTTCCAGGAGTTATAACTTCTTTACATGACTGGGTAAGGTGATGTCATGCCTAGCACACCTGACCGGAGGCCCTATTGTTATAGATTCCTTTTTAGCAAGGTTATCCATTCTTCCATGAGGAAATTGTAAGACTTATTCTATGACTTGATCCTGATGGATCCTTTGTGTATCTAAAGTCCGACATTGCTCGAAGACCATGTCAATGCTATCTCGAAGCATGTATGTGGTACTCCGATTTTCAACAAGAACATTTGAAGCCCAATGCTAAATGTTTCTTGCTCAATTATCCAAACACCGTTGTATGGGTAATGCCATGAAAATTCCTCTCCCATTACATAAATGGTTTCCTACATTATATTCTGCCATGGATATCATATTCGGCTTGTCCTTGGGAAGGATATACCCCTGAAATGTGTGTTTAAACACATTTTCCTTTCCATTGTTCTGTTTAACCTTTCTTCTGCTCTATATGAAATAAGCAGTAGCATTTCCCTGCTTATGTAAATACCTCGGTGTGCAACCTTGTCAGTAAGACCCTGTTACTATTGTTGATGATATTCCGGTAACCACCGATGGACGAGAACTTTGCCTATTGGTCCGCCTCGTTCAACGAGCAGGAAAATGGTTCTCTTCGTCCCTCGCCCTTGGTACCGATGTTGTTGCCGACCTAATTGACAGGCTACTCTCTGACATGCCTTACTATCATGACTGTGCAAGATGTAACCGCCCTTCCTACTTTAACCCACATGGTGGGCCCATAACCCACAGTTCCACAGGATCGAAACCTGACTCTCCTATACCCCTGGTTCCCAAGCTTGTTCCTTGCGCATGGCCTCGTATGTAATTCCTAAGCCACCTTCCAAGAGATCATCAATTCTGGTATCAGGCACAATACTTATTCCGTTGCTTTGAGCCCCTTTCACGCCTTGTTTTAGGCATCGAATGATTGCCTGCCCGCCCGAAACTGCCCGCGATACCTCCTTACTTTGCTCTCGATATTTTTATTAAGTTTCAATTCGAGAGTTATTTCCGCCACCTTCCCCGAGGTTGGCTAATAGAGAAGCAACCTTGAAGAGGTCAATTATTCCGAAGATACCTCTTATCCTTTTCCCTAAGTACGATGGAGATCTTGAAGAAAAGGATGAAAACTTTGTCACAATAGCCTGAAGCAGAGAACTAAAGACATCATCTCAAAGGATCGACTACTTCGGGAAGAGCAACCAAGACCGAGAAGATCCATTAGAATCTCCTAACCAGAACTTTCCACCCTTACCGCCACCTCTTAAATCTCGGGATGAGATTTCTTGTAGAGGAGGAGATTTGTAACACCCCGGTAGTTAAGCTACAGTAACCACTTGCTAATGGTGCCATGTCATCAAGCTTTACTAAGTCAAATTTTCACTTAATAAATTCAAAGTCAAATTCAAATTGAAATTGCAAGTCAAATAAATTATTTCTTTTGGCAGTAAAACTAAAATGTTCATAATATTGAAAAATTACCAAAGCTGTTATAAAAATAAAACCAACACTTTTGAAACTCCAAAAATGCCCCTAGGAATTAAAATAGTGGACCAACAGCACATTACTTGGCCTTTTTATTTCTAGAAATGTTTGAACCTTTTCAAAAGACCTTAAACTTTTTGTGGCAGTGTTATATAATGCGATGATGATTTTGTGACAAGTTGCATAATTTACAAAAGTCATTTGGTGGTCAAGCAATTCACAAACCGGAGCTAAAATGAAAAACTGATAACAAAAAGAAAGAAGAAAAACTAATACTGCTGCACTGGGCCAAAGTTGCCATAGTGCAGCCCAGCCCACCAGGCCACAACATTTCATCCACCTCCCGCTACAGGAGGAAGAGGGGAGCCGTGGCAAGCATCCAGCCGCCCTGGCCATGGATGGCCTCCACGTGCCCTCCCTCAGCCTATAAATTTGCCCAATTGAAACCCTAGCACGCGCTCGTTCGATTCCTTTTTCCTTCCCCCATCGCCACCCTCCTCATCCGCCCAAATTCGAGCTCGGAATCTCACACGGTGACCGCGCACATCGTCACTGTTGCCGCAGCGAACATGCTCCCCGGTGCCTGTGGATACGTCCAAGAGGACCGCCACCCTTGACTTCATCTTCCCCGAGCAACAAATCGAGTCGGGACGGTCAGAACGCTCGCCATCGCCGCCATCTTCACTGAGTACATCTTCGTCATCCGTCGTCGTTTGTCGCCGCTCCGGTCCAGCCCCGACCTCCCCAACCTCGCCATCGGCATTGTTGTGAGCTCCTCCTCCATCCCCATTGCTTATTGCCTCGATTCATTGCCGTAGCCGCCCGTACTCGCCGAGGCCGCCGCTCTTGGAGTCCGCGTTCACTGCATACGCGCGCGCCCCTGGCCACACTTGTGCGCCTCTGCCTTGACTGCGCCGTTCGCGTGCCCCCCGCTGCTCGCCTCTCCGGCGCGCCTAGTGCATGCACGCGCCCAGCCATGCCACCGCTGCCGCCCGCGTTGCTGCCGTTGCTCCTGACCGCTGCTGCTCGCTGCTTTGCTACGTTGCTGCTGCTCGGGCCGCCGCCTAGCACCACATCGCCGGAGGCCGCCGCTGCCCCCCCCCCCCCCCCCCCCCCTCCCGCGCCCCACCGCTCGCGGCTGCGCCCACCTCGGCCGACGGCGTCCACCTCCGCCCCGGCCTGCTCGCGCCCCCCTGTGCCGAGCCTTTCCCGGGCCAGCACCATGGCCGCCGGCGTAGTACTCTACGAGTACATACCTACGGGCACAGCCTCACTAGAGGCCGATTTGGGCCACTGGCACATGGGCCCGACCCCCCTGTTAATTAGGAAGGCCCTAATTAGTTTAGCCCAAAACCCCCTAATTAAGCTAAGTAAATTTAGTCAAGAACCTGTTAATTGAAATGAGTCCATGACAATTGGGACCAACATACACTGTTCACTTTGGACTAGTCAAAATATTGACTGGGTTAACCTAGCACCTGGCCCCACATGTCATACACATGCGCACATTGCTGGGTAAACTCCTGTGTACCCATAGCAATTTGTCTGTTTATTATTTCGAATTAAATTAAATGTAGAAATTCCAGCATTTGTTTAAATCTTCAAAAAATCATATAAAATAATCCGTAACTCGGATGAAAATACTTTGTACATGAAAGTTGCTCAGACCGACGAGACGAATCCGGATATGCAGCTCGTTCATCCGCCACGCATCCCTAGCATAGGGAACATGCAACTTTCCCCCTCCGATTCATCTGTCCGAAAACGCAAAACATCGGGAATACTTTCCCGGATGTTTTCCCCCTTCACCGGTACCACCTCGTACCGCGTTAGGGCACACCTAGCATCACGCTTTGTCATGTCATGCATTGGTTTGCATTATATTTATTGTTATTTCCCCCTCTTCTCTCGCTAGACACCGAGACCGATGCTGCTGCTACCCAGTACGACTACGGTGTTGACAACCCCTCTCTCTTGCTAGAGCAACCAGGCAAGCCCCCCCTTGATCACCAGATATCACCTACTCTTCTCTATACTGCTTGCATTAGAGTAGTGTAGCATGTTACTGCTTTCCGTTAATCCTATTCTGGTGCATAGCCTGTCCTTGCCACTACTGTTGTTACCTTTACCTGCAATCCTAATGCTTAGTATAGGATGCTAGTGTTCCATCAGTGGCCCTACACTCTTGTCCGTCTGCCATGCTATACTACTGGGCCGTGATCACTTAGGGAGGTGATCACGGGCATATACTATATACTTTACATAGTTACATTACCTGTGGAACTGTTCGGAGTTGGGGGTTGAAGGGGTAGGTGGCTCCATCCAGGTAGAGGTGGGCCTGGGTTCCCGACGGCCCCCGACCGTTACTTTGTGGCGGAGCGACAGGGCAGGTTGAGACCACCTAGGAGAGAGGTGGGCCTGGCCCTAGTCGGCGTTCATGGATACTTAACACGTTTAACAAGATCTTGGTATTTGATCTGAGTCTGGCCACTTGCCTATATGCACTAACCATCTAAGCGGGGACAGTTATGGGCACTCGACGTCGTGGTATTAGCCGAAGCCTTCGTGACGTCAGCAACAGAGCGGCGCGCGCCAAATTGGACTGGAACGCCTACTCTTGTATAAGGGAGGCTAGGTCTGCTCACCGGCCGCGTTCGCAACGTGCAGGTGTGCAAAGGGCGATGGGCCCAGACCCCTGCACCATAGGATTTAGATCGGCGTGCTGACCTCTCTGTTGTGCCTAGGTAGGGCTGCGACGTGTTGATCTTCCGAGGCCGGGCATGACCTAGAAAAGTGTGTCCGGCCAAATGGGATCGAGCGTGTTGGGTTATGTGGTGCACCCCTGTAGGGAAGTTAATCTATTTGAATAGCCGTGATCTTCGGTAACAGGACGACTTCGAGTTGTACCTTGACCTTATGACAACTAGAATCGGATACTTAATAAAACACACCCTTCCAAGTGCCAGATACAACCGGTGGTCGCTCTCTCACTAGGCGACGAGGGGAGGATCATCGGTTAGGATTATGCTACGCGATGCTAGTTGGAGGACTTCAGTCTACTCTCTTCTACATGCTGCAAGATGGAGGCTGCCAGAAGCGTAGTCTTCGACAGGATTAGTTTCCCCCTCTTATTCTGGCATTCTGCAGTTTAGTCCACATACGATACCCTTATTCCATTTGATACCCATGCATATGTAGTGTAGCTCCTTGCTTGCGAGTACTTTGGATGAGTACTCACGGTTGCTTTCTCCCCCTTTTTCCCCCTTTCCTTTCTTTCTGGTGGTCGCAACCAGATGCCGGAGTCCAGGAGCCAGACGCCACCGTCGACGACGACTCCTACTACACCGGATGTGCCTACTACTACGTGCAGGCCGCTGACGACGTCCAGGAGTAGTTTTGGAGGATCCCAGGCAGGAGGCATGCGCCTCTTTCAATCTGTATCCCAGTTTGTGCTAGCCTTCTTAAGGCAAACTTGTTTAACTTATGTCTGTACTCAGATATTGTTGCTTCCGCTGACTCGTCTATGATCGAGCTCTTGTATTCGAGCCCTCGGGGCCCCTGGCTTGTAATATGATGCTTGTATGACTTATTTTATTTGTAGAGTTGTGTTGTGATATCTTCCTGTGAGTCCCTGATCTTGATCGTACACATTTGCGTGTATGATTAGTGTACGGTCAAATTGGGGGCGTCACAAGATTGTTCCTTGGTATGTGACTCCTCCATTGGTCCAATTAGTTTTTGTTCTAGTGTTTTATTCATTGCAAATTTTTGCTGCTTAGGTGACCCTGTTCTTGAGCTTGCATGTCAAATTTATATGGTCAAAAGTAGTTTTGATGCATGATATAGGCTCTAGGCACTTGTAGGAGTAGTTGCTATCAATTTTATTGAGTTTGGTTCACTTTTATTTGAAGTTACTAAAAATTTCAGAAATTTTTCAGAGGAAGAAATATGTTTAGGAAAATGTACCAAGGTGGCTCTTCAAGGAAACAAGTGCCCAGGCTTGCAATGCGTGATGCTGATGATGAGCCACCAAGAGACGCTCCAGTGCGTCCTTGTGAATGGCCTTCGGAAAACTTTATGGATCGAGCGGGAATTAAGGAAGAATTTAACGCATATTTGCGTAACGCTGATCTTGTGAGCTTCAAGGAAGAAAAGTGCCGCCAGTATCACTATCTCGCTAGTTCCTTTGTGAGGAGGTTTGAATTTTCATCTTCGCGTAATTCTCCAACTGTCCTGTTTGATCTTTATGAAAATTCTTACACTATGGACTTAGATGATGTTACCACTGCTTGTAAGCTTCCACAATGGGGTAGTATCAGGGAACCTCGCAAATCTGAATTTAGAGATTTTCTTGCTAGTATAATTGTGGGGGAATCTAGAGATATAACACAAGCTACCATAGGAAGCATTCACTCTCTTGCTATACATTATTTTGCTCTCTTCATAGGTAGATGCATTAATGGTAAAGATGAGGCATGTCACATGTGTGTCCCTGACCTCAGTATTCTTAGGAGCGTTGTGTTAGGAGATAAATCTTATAATTTGGGAGCCATTGTTGCACGTAGGTTGCATCTTAATAGATTTAATGGAGATTTCTTTGGTGGAATTTATACAACCCGCATAGCTAATTTTCTTGGTATAGCCATACGTGAAGATGATATTGAGTTGCCTCCTGCTTATTTGGATTACGAGGCTATGGTTCACCACCAGTTTGTCGAGAGGAATGAATCACCTCTCCAGTATCACTTAATCTTTGACAGACGCCGTGCTGTCCATATTACTCTCCCTGCTCCTGCCTTCTTTGATTATCAGGCAAAAGGAAGATATGTTATTACCAGAGAGGAGGCAGATGAGTACGAGAGGAGGGTGGAGGCCGCTCGTCGCCACGCTGCAGCTCAGGAGGCGATAGCCGCTGCATCTCAGTACAACCCCAACTATTACTATGGATATCTGCCAGGCCAACCGTGGCCATAGACCAACTTAGGCCAAAAGCCTAAGCTTGGGGGAGTATGTATTTCCCACCAACATTACATTCATGTTCACACACTCATTGCTAGATGTCGGTGCTCATACTTTTTCATTGTATCATCCACGCTAGTTTATTTCCTTTTTATGCTTTCTTCTTGTATGTTTAATAAACCTTAAGAAAAAACCAAAAAAAAATAGTTGTAGCTTTTAGCTAGTTTTAATTTCCATGCTTGTAGTAGTAATTAAAAATAAAACCCAAAAAGATTGCATGTTCTTCTTTTGCTTGTTAGGAGCTTTCCCGTGTAAATAGTTTTATTTCTTTTCTTTTCTTTGGGGGTCGATAGGAGAAGACCATGATTAAATTGTTGAAGTGGTTCTTATATGCATTATTGTTGATCTGACAAAAGAGCCCATACTGCCTTGTCTTCTCCTGTTTATTGAATGTTTGTAGATTCCAGCTTAGTCCAATGCACGTGCACTATTATTATTATTCACATCATTCAGTCATGCAAGTGAAAGGCAATTATGACGATATATGATGGATTGACTGAGATGAGAAAAGCTGGTATGCGCTCGACCTCTCTTGTTTATGTAAATATGATTAGTTCACCGTTCCTGATTCAGCCTATTATGAATAAACATGTTTGCAATGACAACTAGAGATCATAATTTCTTGTGCCATGCTTGATTACCTAGGAGTTTATAATGGTTAACCTTGCGTGCCAACATGCTATTAAAATGGTAGTGATGTGGTATGACAGGGTGGTATCCTCTTTTGAACGATTCGAGTGGCTTGACTTGGCACATTGATACGTCCATTTTGCATCATGCTTTTATATCGATATTTATTGCATTATGGGTTGTTATTACACATTATGTCACAATACTTATGCTTATTCTCTCTTATTTTACAAGGTTTACATAAAGAGGGAGAATGCCGGCACCTGGGATTCGGGGTTGGAAAAGGAGCAAATATTAGAGACCTATTCTGCACAGCTCCAAAAGTCCTAAAACTTCACGGAAGACGTTTTCAGAATATATAAAAAATACTGAGCGCAAGAAGTTCACCAGGGAGGCACACCTTGCCCATGAGGGTGGGGGCGCGCCTTACCCCCTGGGCGCACCCCCCTACCTCGTGGGGCCCCTGGTGACCCTCCGATGGCCATCTTCTGCTATATGGAGTCTTTCGATGAGGAAAAAATCATAATCCATCTCCTCGGACGAAACTCCGCCGCCACGAGGAGGAACCTTGATAGAACCAATCTAGGAGTCTGGCGGAGCTGTTCTGCCGAGGAAACTTCCCTCCGGGGGGGGGGGGGGGAATCGTCGCCATCGTCACCAACGCCCCTCTCATCGGGAGAGGGCAATCTCCGTCAACATCTTCACCAACACCATCTCCTCTCAAAACCCTAGTTCATCTCTTGTATCCATTTCTTGTCTCTAAGCCCGGGATTGGTACCTGTGGGTTGCTAGTAGTGTTGATTACTCCTTGTAGTTGATGCTAGTTGGTTTACTTGGTGGAAGATCATATGTTTAGATCCATTATGCATATTAATACCCCTCTGATTATGAACATGAATATGCTTTGTGAGTAGTTGCGTTTGTTCCTGAGGACATGGGAGAAATCTTGCTATTAGTAGTCATGTGAATTTGGTATTCGTTCGATATTTTGATGAGATGTATGTTGTCATCCCTCTAGTGGTGTCATGTGAACGTCGACTACATGACACTTCACCATTATTTGGGCCTAGAGGAAGGCATTGGGAAGTAATAAGTAGATGATGGGTTGCTAGAGTGACAGAAGCTTAAACCCTATTTTATGCGTTGCTTCGTAAGGGGCTGATTTGTATCCATATGCTTCATGATATGGTTAGGTTTACCTTAATACTTTTGTTGTAGTTGTGGATGCTTGCAATAGAGGTTAATCATAAGTGGGATGCTTCTCCAAGTAAGGACAGTACCCAAGCACCGGTCCACCCACATACCAAATTATCAAAGTACCGAACGCGAATCATATGAACGTGATGAAAACTAGCTTGATGATATTCCCATGTGTCCTCGGGAGCGCTTTTCTCTATATAAGAGTTTGTCCAGGCTTGTCCTTTGCTACAAAAAGGATTGGGCCACCTTGTTGCACTTTATTTACTTTTGTTACTTGTTGCTCGTTACAGATTATCCTATCACAAAACTATCTATTACCACTTATTTCAGTACTTTTAGAGAATACCTTGCTGGAAACTGCTTATCATTTCCTTCTGCTCCTCGTTGGGTTCGACACTCTTACTTATCAAAAAGACTACGATAGATCCCCTATACTTGTGGGTCATCAAGACTCTTTTCTGGCGCCATTGTCGGGGAGTGAAGCGCCTTTGGTAGGTGGAATTTGGTAAGGAAAAATTTATATAGTGTGCTGAAATTTACTGTCACTTGTTACTATGTAGAGTAATCCTCTGAGGGGCTTGTTCGGGGTATCTTCACCCTAACCAGTAGAGCAAAGAGTTGCTCCTCAACCTACTGAACCTACTGAAAATGAAAATGTCTGCTTTGAAATTCCTTCGGGTATGATAGAAAAACTGCTAGCTAATCCTTTTGCAGGAGATGGAACAAAGCATCCTGATGAGCACCTAATATATGTGGATGAAGTTTGTGGATTATTTAAGCTTGCAGGTGTACCCAAAGATGTTGTTAAGAAGAAGGTCTTCCATTTATCTTTGAAGGGAGATGCATTGACATGGTATAGGCTATGTGATGATACGGGGTCATGGAACTACAAACGATTGAAATTGGAATTTCATCAGAAGTTTTATCCTATGCATCTTGTTCATCGTGATCACAATTATATATATAATTTTTTGGCCTTGCAATGGAGAAAGCATCGCTCAAGCTTGGGGGAGGCTTAAATTAATGTTATATTCATTCCCCAATCATGAGCTCTCAAGAGAGATGATTATTCAAAATTTATATGCTCGGCTTTCTGATAACAATCACACCATGCTCAATACTTCTTGTGCTGGCTCTTTTATGACGAAGACTATTGAATTCAAATGGGATTTATTGGAAAGAATTAAACGCAAATCTGAAGATTGGGACCTCGACGAAGGTAAGGAGTCCGGTATGACACCTAAGTTTGACTGTGTTAAATCTTTTATGGATACCGATGTTTTCCGTAAATTTAGCACTAAATATAGACTTGACTCTAAGATAGTAGCTTCTTTTTGTGAATCTTTTGCTACTTATGTTGATCTCCCCTAGGAGAAGTGGTTTAAATATCATCCTCCCATAGAAGTAAAAGTAGTTGCACATATTAAAGTTGAAGAAGAGACTATCACTTATAATGATCCTATTGTTCCTACTTCTTATATTGAGAAACCACCTTTCCCTGTTAGGATAAAGGATCATGCTAAAGCTTCAACTGTGGTTCCTAAAAGCAATATTAGAACATATACACCTCCTAAGCAAGTTAAAGTTTAACCTAATATTGCTATTGTTAAAGATCTTTTGGCTGATAATATTGATGGGCATGTTATTTATTTCTGTGATGAAACTGCTAGAATTGCTAAACCTTGTGCTAAAGATAAACCTAGACCTGTGGTAGGCATGCCTGTTATTTCTATTAAAATAGGAGATCATTGTTATCATGGCTTATGTGATATGGGTGCCAGTGCTAGTGCAATACCTATTGACCTATATAGAGAAATTATGCATGATATTGCACCTGTTGAGTTAGAAGATATTGATGTCACAATTAAACTTGCAAATAGAGATACTATTTATCCAATGGGAATTGTTAGAGATGTTGAAGTATTGTGTGGGAAAACTAAATATCCTGCTAATTTTCTTGTTCTTGGTTCCCCACAAGATAGCTTTTGTCCCATTATATTTGGTAGACCCTTCTTAAACATTGTTAATGCTAAGATAGATTGCAAAAAGGACGTTATTACTATCGGTTTAGATGATATGTCTCATGAATTTAATTTCTCTAAATTTAGTAGACAACACCGTGAAGAAGAATTATCTAGTAAGGATGAAATTATTGGTCTTGCCTCTATTGCCGTACCTCCTAGTGATCCTTTAGAACAATATTTGCTAGACCATGAAAATGATATGTTTATGAATGAAAGAAGGGAAATAGATGAAGTATTCTTTAAACAGGAACCTATTCTGAAACACAATTTGCCTGTTGAAATCCTAGGGGATCCTCCTCCACCCAAGGGTGATCCCGTGTTTGAGCTTAAACTGTTGCCTGATACTCTTAAATATGCTTATCTTGATGAGAAAAAGATACTCCCTCCGTTCCTAAATATAGGGTGTATAGTTTTTGGCACGGAAATTAAAGAACGCACGTGGAGGAAGAATTTCACAAGTTTTGGGCGAGATTATACCTAACTAATTGACATGAGAAAATAGAGGAGCTTGCCCTATATAAGGAAATGTAATCAAATCCCTTCAAAAATTATTCAAACGAGTGGTGAAACGCAATACACCTTATATTTTGGACTTTTTCTCAAAAATCTATATCAAGGAACAGAGGGAGTATATCCTGTTATTATTAGTGTTGACCTTTCAGAGCATGAGGAAGAAAGATTATTGAAAACTCTGAAGAAGCACCGTGCTGCTATTGGGTATACTCTTGATGATCTTAAGGGCATTAGTCCCACTCTATGTCAGCATAAAATAAATTTGGAAGAAGATGCTAACCCAGTTCGTGATCATCAACGACGGCTGAATCCTAAAATGAAAGAAGTGGTAAGAAAGGAAATACTAAAGCTCCTTGAGGCAGGTATAATCTATCCCGTTGCTGATAGTCAATGGGTAAGTCCTGTCCATTGTGTCCCTAAGAAGGGAGGTATTACTGTCGTTCCTAATAATAAAGATGAATTGATTCCTCAAAGAACTATTACAGGTTATAGGATGGTAATTGATTTCCGCAAATTAAATAAGGCCACTAAAAAGGATCATTACCCCTTACCTTCTATCGATCAAATGCTAGAAAGATTATCTAAACATTCACATTTTTGCTTTCTAGATGGTTATTCTGGTTTCTCTCAAATACCTGTGTCAGCCAAGGATCAATCGAAGACTACTTTTACTTGCCCTTTTGGTACTTTTGCTTATAGACGTATGCCTTTTGGTTTATGTAATGCACCTCCTACCTTTCAAAGATGCATGATGGCTACATTCTCTGACTTTTGTGAAAAGATTTGTGAGGTTTTCATGGACGATTTCTCCGTCTATGGATCTTCTTTTGATGATTGCTTGAGCAACCTTGATCAAGTTTTGCAAAGATGTGAAGAAACTAATCTTGTCTTGAATTGGGAAAAGTGTCACTTTATGGTTAATGAAGGTATTGTCTTGGGGCATAAAGTTTCCGAAAGAGGTATTGAAGTTGATAAAGCCAAGGTGGATGCTATTGAAAAGATGCCATGCCCCAAGGACATCAAAGGTATAAGAAATTTCTTTGGTCACGCCGGATTTTATAGGAGGTTCATTAAGGACTTCTCAAAAATTTCTCAGCCTTTGACTAATTTATTAGAAAAAGATATACCATTTGTCTTTGATGATGATTGTGTAGAAGCATTTGAAATACTTAAGAAAGCATTGATCTCTGCACCTATTGTTCAGCCACCTGATTGGAATTTACCCTTTGAAATTATGTGTGATGCTAGTGATTATGCTGTAGGTGATATTCTAGGGCAAAGAGTTGATAAGAAATTAAATGTTATTCAATATGATAGTAAAACCCTAGACAGTGCTCAAAGAAATTATGCTACTACTGAAAAAGAATTCTTAGCAATTGTATTTGCTTGTGATAAGTTCAAACCTTATATTGTTGATTCTAAAGTAACTATTCACACTGATCATGCTGCTATTAAATATCTTATGGAAAAGAAAGATGCTAAACCTAGACTTATTAGATGGGTTCTCTTGCTACACGAATTTGACTTACATATTGTTGACAGAAAGGGAGCTGAGAACCCCGTTGCAGACAACTTGTCTAGGTTAGAAAATGTGCTTGATGACCCACTACCTATTGATGATAGCTTTCCTGATGAGCAATTAAATGTCATAAATGCTTCTCATACAGCTCCATGGTATGCTGATTATGCTAATTACATTGTTTCCAAATTCATACCACCTAGTTTCACATACCAGCAAAAGAAAAGGTTCTTCTATGATTTGAGGCATTACTTTTGGGATGACCCACTTCTTTGTAAAGAAGGAGTAGATGGTGTTATTAGATGTTGTGTACCTGAGCATGAACAGGAACAGATCCTACACAAGTGTCACTCCAAAGCTTATGGAGGACACCATGCTGGAGATAGAACTGTACATAACGTATTGCAATCTGGTTTTCATTAGCCTACTCTCTTCAAGGATGCCGTAAGTTTGTCTTATCTTGTGATGAATGTCAAAGAATTGGTAATATTAGTAGACGTCAAGAAATGCCTATGGACTATTCACTCGTTATTGAACCATTTGATGTTTGGGGCTTTGACTATATGGGACCTTTTCCTGCCTCTAATGGTTATACACATATTTTAGTTGATGTTGATTACGTTACTAAGTGGGTAGAAGCTATTCCAACTAGTAGTGCTGATCATAACACTTCTATTAAAATGCTTAAAGAAGTTATTTTTCCAAGATTTGGAGTCCCTAGATATTTAATGACTGATGGTGGTTCACATTTTATTCATGGTGTTTTCCATAAAATGCTTGCTAAGTATGATGTTAATCATAGAATTGCATCCCCTTATCACCCTCAGTCTAGTGGTCAAGTAGAATTGAGTAATAGAGAGCTCAAATCAATTTTGCAAAAGACTGTCAATAGGTTTAGAAAGAATTGGTCCAAGAAACTTGATGATGCATTATGGGCCTATAGAACTGCATATAAAAATCCTATGGGTATGTCTCCGTATAAAATGGTTTATGGAAAAGCATGTCACTTACCTCTCGAACTAGAACACAAGACATATTGGGCTATTAAAGAGCTCAATTATGATTTTAAACTTGCCGGTGAGAAGAGGTTATTTGATATAAGCTCACTCGATGAATGAAGAACTGTCGGTGTCAAAACCGGCGGATCTCGGGTAGGGGGTCCCGAACTGTGCGTCTAGGCCGGATGGTAACAGGAGGCAAGGGACACGAAGTTTTACCCAGGTTCGGGCCCTCTCGATGGAGGTAAAACCCTACGTCCTGCTTGATTAATATTGATGATATGGGTAGTACAGGAGTAGATCTACCACGAGATCAGAGAGGCTAAACCCTAGAAGCTAGCCTATGGTATGATTGTTGTTGTCTATGTTGTCCTACGGACTAAAACCCTCCGGTTTATATAGACACCGGAGAGGGTTAGGGTTACACAAAGTCGGTTACAATGGTAGGAGATCTACATATCCGTATCGCCAAGCTTGCCTTCCACGCCAAGGAAAGTCCCTCCCGGACACAGGACGAAGTCTTCAATCTTGTATCTTCGTAGTCCAGGAGTCCGGCTGAAGGTATAGTCCGGCCATCCAGACACCCCCTAATCCAGGACTCCCTCAGTAGCCCCTGAACCAGGCTTCAATGACGACGAGTCCGGCGCGCAGATTGTCTTCGGCATTGCAAGGTGGGTTCCTCCTCCAAGTACATCATAGAAGATTTTGAACACAAAGATAGTGTCCGGCTCTGCAAAATAAGTTTCCACATATTGCCATAGAGAATAATATTTACACAAATGTAATCTGCTGACGTATTCCATAGTGTGACACACCACGGCCAAGCCTTTTTCCGAGTCGTTTCATTATCCCACCTCAGCGCGTCATGCGAGGCGGTTTCCTTGGCATGTCTTGTTAAAGCAGAGATCGTGTCCCCTTATTCTGGGATTCTCATCAATACAGGCGTGGGTAACCCAACCGCTTCTAGGAATCCTAGATTATAGGCAAGTCCAAACGGACACGGAGAGGACGCTTGATATCCGCCCTCTTTATAAAGGGACAAGGCTTTTATTTTTCCCTCCCGTGCTCAACCGAATCCTTCCCCCGCCTCAAGCTCAAACGCCCAAAGTTTAGGTTAGGCGCTCCGAACCCAGTCATGTCCGGATCTAGCCTTCAAGGCTGATGGATGCCTTCCTCCGTCACGGAAGAAGACATCAAAAAGTTGAGGGAGGCTAGATATCTGACCGCCGAGATTTTGCATCGGCTGCCTCCCCGGGGGCAGGCCGTCCCCTCCCCTGAACCCAAAGAGAGCATCGTGTTCGTCTCCCACTTCGTCTGAGGTCTAGGCCTTGCTCTGGATCCTTTCGTTAGGGGCTTGATGTTTTACTACGGGCTAGATTTCCATGACCTAGCTCCGGACTCCTTTCTTCATATCACGACATTTATTGTCGTGTGCGAGGCCTTCCTACGGGTTACCCCTCACTTTGGCCTATGGCTCAAGACCTTTAAAGTAAATCCGAAGATGATCGACGGGCAACATGCGGCGTGTGGAGGTGCCTCAATACGCACGATGACGAGAGCTTCATGGCCCAAAGGTTCCATTCCAGAGGTGTCTGAATTGTGGCAACATGAGTGGTTCTACATCACGACTCCTAGAAGTGCCAAGTGGACGGCCGCCCCCGTTTTCCGCTCGGGCCCTCCACCACAACTGATGTCATGGATTAGCAGAGGACTGAGCTGGGGTCCAGCCAAGGACGTGCCTATACTGCAACGCCGCATTCGAGATCTATTTAATGGAGATTTCAGTTTGGTTGCGGTAATACAAGTTATGCTGGTCCGTCAAGTCCAGCCTTGCAAACGCCGGCCCCTTTGCTTGTGGGAGTTCAATCCCGAGGGACCGCGTGTCATTCAAAATTTCCTCGGCCTGACGCACAAGGAGATGTACAAGTCATTCTTCGGACCTCAGGTAGAGTCTCCGGAAATCACCGAGGACGTGGGCCTGAGCAGTAACCATGCCGCCAAACAGGTAAGGAATCTTCCGGCCGAATATACTATCTCTCATTTGTTACGAAGTTATCTATGAGAGTTCGCTTTTTGACCAGGACTAGCTAACAAAGGAGAAGTTGATTCGGTGTTCGGCCCCCCTCCCTGAGGGTTTGGAAAATCCGGTACTGGAAAAGATGCTCCAGGTCGCACCCTGCCCGGAGCCCTTGAAGGAAGATACCGAGGAGGATAATACGGGCGGACGCGGGCCCCCAACGCTGCCCATTCTAACCGAGGGAGCGAGCATCTCCATGAAGGAAGACGACCGGAGGAGGAAAAGGACTGTGCCCGGGGGTTCGGAAGCCGAAGCTTCCAAACGGGAGAAAAAGTCTCCCACAAAGGGTCCTACCTTGGGGGCACTTTTGCCGCACAAAGTCCGCGGGGGAATCAATTCTCTAGCGAGTCGTAAGTGACCCGAAATACTGTAATAGCACAGGTATGCCATCTTTTCTTCTGAGGAAATAACCACCGCATATATCTTTTGCAGTTCGGGGCTTAGCCCCTCTCAAATGAGCTCGTCTTCAGGGGATCTTCTTCCAGAGATGATGGAGAGCGAAACGCCTCCTCCGGACTCCTCCGCTCCGGAAGCGGGCGACCCCGAAGTGTCGTCGCAGAGGGCCTCTCCGAATCCAGTGAGGCCAGAAGATAATCCCATTGACCCCCGGAGCTCCCAATGTCCGGATCCCGAAGAGAGCAGACAAAAGAGTCTAGCACCGTCTAGTGTGTGATCGGATGTTCTGAGGGAGTTGGTGGGGCGAGTGGCCATCTCAGATGAATACCGTATGTTGATGAATACGGTGGTGGAGAGAATCGCGTCCGCCGAAAGCGGATTGCATGAAGCTTTTATGAGTCTACTGACAGGCTTTGGGGTACATAAAATAATGTATGATAGTCCAGCACATGCTAGGTGTGCCCTGTGTAGATAGCAGCCCCTGAGACTCTGGTTGTCGTCGAAAACGATGACGAACAGAGGATCATATTCCCAGGACATAAACATACTGCCTCTATGTGCAGGTGATGGAAGCTCCGGTGGCTAGCCGAACTAGCGAGTTTGCTCATTTAGAACGGCAGTTGGATGCGGCAGACACCGACATCGAGCTTGTTAACAAAAGGCTTGATGAGGCACAGGGTAAGTGTCATTATCTGGTAAATGCCACATAGGAAGAGTAGCATGATGCCAGTATCTTTAATATGTTGTGATTGCAGATGGAGCTGCCACTGTTGAAGCTTTGCAGGCAGAACTTGCCCGAGCCAAGGAACAAGCGAGGTTGGGTAATGCGGCTACTTTGAAGGTGGCCGAAGAGTTGCAAGCCGAGAAGGCCGCACATGGCGAGAGCCGAGATAAGATGGCCAAGATGGCCATAGAATTAAAAGCCGCTGCCGACCGTTGTCGGGTTCTTGAAAAGGAAAACCAGGCGAAGGCATTGGACCTTAAGAAGGCTGCTGCGACGAGAAAAGACCTCCGCTCTGTTATGAGGGCAAAGAAGGAGGAGCTGCAAGAAGCCGGGGATATTGTAGCTGGGAAATCCTTTATGTTGCAGAGGAAGTTCGGAGATCCACGGTATGCCCCTCTGGATCGGCTGTGGAGTTCGGAGGATGTGTATATGGATTTGGCAGCGAGCGCTGCTGATGCGGCCAAGTACTTCCAGGGTCAGATGGACCGTGAAGTAGACCAGCTGTTTTGGAGACAATTCCATTCTCCCGAGCGCCCGCTTTCATTGACTGACCAATTAGCCAAATGGGCCAAACTAAATAGGTTGTCCGGACTCTCCATGAGGTCTGTTGTGGATCAGCTATGGCCGGAAAGGTCAAAACCAAACAACTATTTCAGCTTGGTGCAGCAGTTCCTTGACGTGGTGCCGCGCATTAATGCGATGAAGAGGTCGGCGTGCATAGAGGGCGCACGAATGGCCTTTGCCCGTGTTAAAGCATACTGGGTGGAGATGGATGCTACCAGTGTTGCAGCGCGGGATTCGGCCATAGGTCGAAGGGCTGCTGAGCACTACTTTGAAGAAGTTCTTGAGGGTGCTCGTTTGATAGAGACCCAGTGCTCAAAAAATATTATGTTTGAGTGATATGTAATCTCATTGTAAGAGACATGCTTTTATAGATTTTTATAAGGCTATTTTTATACTTTGCCTGAAAGTAGTATGATGCCTCCTGGGCGACCATTTATGTATACATGTGTATAACCTGAAAGATTGCAGTCGTCGGCTTCAACCCCCACGCATGGAGATGCTTGCAAAAACACGCGTTCACACTTAACCCAACGTCTTGGTCCTATTAAGGAGGTGATAGTGGAGCGAGCGAGGCAACCGGGCTATAATGCTTTAGCACTTTCACTTAGCCATAGGAGTTTGACAGTGGGGCTACTAGATAGCCCCTGGTGGCTCCGCACTCTCCCGATCCCGGGGTGCATACATGCCTGGCCAAAAAACGGCCCTTCGTTAAGGCGGAGGAATTCTAACATTCCAATAGGTCATCGAGTGGTTGACCAGTCTCACGCTATATCATGATAGTCAGTTTTCGGCTTTCTCTACTGAGGTGCTCGTCCGGAAGAACCAGGGCACAATCGCAGTAGTTCTCCTGGTGCTACCTTATCCGGTAAAGCGGAACGTAAGGCACCAAAACACAGGAGCCGGGAAAACCCAACATTTTACCAAAGACAATGATTCGGAGCTGATGCATATAAGGCCAAACTCGCGACGCCGAACACTCCCTAAGGTATTCGGTCTTAGTGGTATAAACCGGGCTTAAATAATGGCCTTTGTAAGAAGCCCCTTCTGTCCAGGTACGTGCATTGTTCTGGCGTGGCCACATGCCGAGATGTTAGCATCCTCTTCAACGGTGGATATGTATCAACAAGAGACAGTAAAAAAGTTTACGCAGGGTCTTAATCTAAAAAGAATCCTTGGAACGGGTCCCTGCTGCACGTCTGCGCCTGTGTCTCCTGGACGGGTGTAGCACGATGATCGTCTCTAAAAGAGAGGAATTTAGGTGAAAAAGTTGTCGTGCAAAAAGATAGTTTTTTAAAGAAACCATGTATAATTCAAGATGAGAAGAAACTGAAACTTGTCTGCGCGCGTTGAGCCCCTTGTATTGACAAATAGGGGTGTGACCATTTATTCGGCATAAGTAGTGGCGCTGGACTTGATTAGTTGTGTTTGAGGTCTTGACGACCTACTGTGTGCGTGTCGGATACTTACTGAGTAATCGCGATGGTCGAAAGTGATCGGTTGAGACGACCAGTGGCAGGACTTCGCGGTGACAGGCACTTGGGTATATTTTCTTGGGAGTGTCGCGTTGTTCTTTCCCTTGATCACGTGTAACACGTTTACTGTTTTGACTTCTAGTGGAAAATTCTTTTGTTCCCCCGTGTCTTGCTTGGGAGGCTCATCCTCGTCTTCACTTGGCGTATCCTCCCCCTTGTGTACGGCGTTGAGCTTGTTGGACTGCTTGAAGACCCAACATTCTATGTGGGTATGATTAGCAGGTTTACCAGGGGTACTATGGATCTGACATACTTGGTCCAGAATTTTATTGAGGCTGGACAGTTCATCCCTGGTGCCTTTAGGGGGCGGCTTTTGACCTGGCCGAGACCTTTTGAATCCGGCATTTACTGTCGTGCCCTTCGTGCTGTCTTCTTTATTCCAGCGTTTGTTATTGCTGTTGCGCCGTGATTTCCCGTTTCCATTTCTAACTTCAGATGTACTGGGGTCGCTGGTGCTGCATCTGGCTAGCCAGCTGTCCTCACCCGTGCAAAAGTGGGTCATGAGGTTTGTTAATGCGGCCATCATTCTCGGCTTATTTTGGCCGAGGTGTCTGGCGAGCCATTCGTCACGGACGCTATGCTTGAAAGCTGCCAAGGCTTCGGCGTCCGGACAGTCGACAATCTGGTTCTTTTTAGTAAGAAACCTGTTCCAAAGCTTTTGGGCTGACTCTCCGGGCTGTTGAGTTATATGACTCAAATCGTCCGCATCCGGAGGTCAGACATAAGTCCCTTGAAAATTTGCCCGAAAGGCGTCTTTGAGCTCTTCCCAACTTCCAATGGATATTTCGAGGAGGCCTTTGAGCCAGTGACGAGCTGGCCCTTTGAGCTTGAGGGGTAAGTACTTGATGGCGTGGAGATCGTCTCCTCGAGCCATATGGATATGAAGGATGTAGTCCTCAATCCAGACCCCAGGGTCTGTTGTTCCGTTGTATGCCTCTATGTTTACGGGCTTGAATCCCTCTGGAAATTCATGGTCCAGCACCTCATCGGTGAAACATAGGGGGTGTGCGGCACCCCTGTAGCTGAGTGTGCCACGTTGTTCGGATGTTTGTTGTGTTGCATTGTATGATGGGGCGCGCTTGCGTGGTCCATAGATGGATCTTGTTGCGCCGTCCTTTGGGTGCGAGCCCTCGCATGGGTCACGTGTTGTATTGTGAGCGGCGTTGTATGCCGCTCTGTGTTGGTAGAGGGGTCGTCTATCCGACCAGGTGGCTGCTTTGATATTTGGTTGTGGGGGGTCTGAGGCCTCCTCATCGAATTCAGGTAGCAGCTTCCGCTTTGGGTAGCTCTTGGAGGGGCGATTGTTGCCGTACCTCGCTGCAGTGTTGAGCATTTTACTCCATCTGATTTGGAGTGTGTCTTGCGCAGCCTTGAGCCTTTGCTTCTGCTTTTTAAGACTCCTCGCGGTGGCAACAAGCCTTTTACGGGCATTCTGCTGCTCCGGGTGCCTGTCCGGCGTTGTGTCGTCCGGACCATTATCCTTGATAGAGTTTGTTTGTTCGGTTTGATTATCCGGATTGCCATTGTCCGGCAGCGGTTCGCCCTGCTCCAGCGCTAGGTCTGTGTGATCGCTATTTCTGTCGAAGCGGGATTTGGGGCGGCGCTTGCGTCGCCGCTTTGACTACTTTTCGAGGGAACAAGCTTTCGGTGCGTCCTTCCGCTCCTCGTCGTCATCTTTTGGTGCGTCCACCATGTATACGTCATATGACGAGGTGGCATTCCAGGGCCCAATAGGCGCTGGTTCTTCATCGGTGTCCATACCGTCGATGTCTTCGGAGTTGAAGTCGAGCATGTTGGTTAAATCGTCAACAGTGGCTACAAAGTGGGTGGTGGGTGGGCTTTGAATTTCTTCATCGTCTGTATCCCAATCTTGCTGACCGTAGTCCGGCCAGGGCTCTCCTGATAAAGAGAGAGACTTTAGTGATTTCATAATATCGCCGAAGGGCGAGTGCTGAAAGATGTCCGCGGCCGTAAACTCCATGATCGGCGCCCAATCAGATTCGATCGGCGAAGGCACAAATGGTTCAGAGTCTGGAGAGGAGTCCGGCTCCTTGGAATCACGAGTCTCGCGGAGTGCGGGGCTGGTGTTCGGCTCGATCGCCGTTGGGATCGGAGCCCCCAAGGCGGCGTCCAACCGCCCATCCTCGATCGGCGCAGTTAGCTCCGAATTAAGGGTCGAAGCCGATGCGGGTGCGGCCTCCAGGGCACTGTTCGGTGGCAGAGCTAGATCATGCTCGTCGGGACAATGCGGCGCGCTCGGCAGTGGCTCGAATCCGTCGAAGATCAAGTCCCCGCGGATGTCAGCCGTGTAGTTTAAACTTCCAAATCTGACCTGACGGCCAGGGGCGTAGCTTTCAATCTGCTCCAGATGGCCAAGTGAATTGGCCCGCAGTGCGAAGCCGCCGAAGACGAAGATCTGTCCGGGGAGGAAGGTCTCACCCTGGACTGCATCGCTATTGATAATCGTAGGAGCCATCGAGCCTTACGGCGACGACACAGAGGAACTCTTAATGAAAGCACCAATGTCGGTGTCAAAACCGGCGGATCTCGGGTAGGGGGTCCCGAACTGTGCGTCTAGGCCGGATGGTAACAGGAGGCAAGGGACATGAGGTTTTACCCAGGTTCGGGCCCTCTCGATGGAGGTAAAACCCTACGTCCTGCTTGATTAATATTGATGATATGGGTAGTACAAGAGTAAATCTACCACGAGATCAGAGAGGCTAAACCCTAGAGGCTAGCCTATGGTATGATTGTTGTTGTCTATGTTGTCCTACGGACTAAAACCCTCCGGTTTATATAGACACTGGAGAGGGTTAGGGTTACACAAACTCGGTTACAATGGTAGGATATCTACATATCCGTATCGCCAAGCTTGCCTTCCACGCCAAGGAAAGTCCCTCCCGGACACAGGACGAAGTCTTCAATCTTGTATCTTCGTAGTCCAGGAGTCCGGCTGAAGGTATAGTCCGGCCATCCGGACACCCCCTAATCCAGGACTCCCTCAAGAACCCAAGCCTGTGAAAATGTCAAGTTGTTTAAAGAAAAGGTTAAAAGATGGCATGATAAAATGATACGAAAGCGTGAGTTTAATGTAGGTGATTATGCATTGCTGTACAACTCTCGTTTAAGATTTTTTGCAGGAAAACTTCTCTCTAAATGGGAAGGTCCTTATGTTATCGAGGAGGTCTATCGTTCCGGTGCCATAAAAATCAACAACTTCGAAGGCACAAATCCGAAGGTGGTGAACGGTCAAAGAATCAAACATTATATCTCAGGTAATCCCATAAATGTTGAAACCAATGTTATTGAAACCGTAACCCCGGAGGAATACATAAGGGACACTTTCCGGAACGTTTCAGACTCCGAAAAGGAATAGGTATGTGGTACGGTAAGTAAACCGACTCCAAAACAGTTTTTAAGGCAATATTTCTCCGTTTTGGAATATTTAGAAAAATAGAAAAATAAGAAGCAGTCCGGGAAGGACACGAGGGCTCCACGAGGGTGGAGGGTGCGCCATACCCTCCTGGGCGCGCCCCCTACCTCGTGGGCACCTCGTGTGCTTTCCAGACTCCGTTTTCTTACACGACACGTATTTTGGTCGGTAAAAATTCATTATATAATCTCCCGGGGGTTTTGACTCCCATATCACGCAATTATCCTCTGTTTGTGTTTCGAGCTGTTGCTGCTGCTGCAGATTAGAGCAAGATGTATTCGCAAGAGTCAGTCGGGGAGAGCCGGGTGTCTCATCCGGCACCGCGATCAATGACAAACAACAATGTTGACCTCTTTGGGCCAGCAACGGAGGAAGAGATGGAGGCTGATTTGAAGAGGATAGATGCCATGGAAGAGGATCAAGAAGTCACTTCCCGCTTCCGAGCTGGATTCACAATGGGAGACCTACAGAACTCGGCTATTCCAAACTCGATTATCCCTTCCAATGTTAGATTTCTTTCTTATGAGAATATGAAAAAGAGTGTCACTAGTTCTCCCGCAGCTATGCAGCACCCTTGGGTGCAGGGAGCTTTGGCTGTTACAGGAAAACTCCGAAAGGAAATAATGGACCTCAAGCAGCAAGTCAATAAGCTCGAGGAGGAGAATCGTATCCTGAGGGGCATCATCGCCAAGAATATCACGTCACCATCCCCGAAAAGAGAGACATAATCACATGGGTATGGGCACTCCCCTTGGCAACTGCCAAGCTTGGGGAGTGCCCCGGTATCATATCACCATCACTTTTATCTTAATCATTTTTCTTAGTTCGATCCTTTTGGTAATATCTTGATCTAGTAGAATAAAGTTTATGGCATGATCTAGTTTTGAGTTTTGCTTTATGATCCCTCTATGTAATCGAGTCCATGAGCTATATATAATAAAGATTAGTGTTGAGTCAAGGGCTTGATTATTTTGCCATGATCCTAAGTGAATAAAAGAAAATAGAAATAAATAAAAAAGGAAACAAAGAGATCTTATGGATCTTATGGAGAGTAATGAGCTCACATAGAAAAGTATGATGAATAAAAGTTGTTGAGAGTTGACAAACATAGTTTTGGTCATCGTTGCAATTAATAGGAAGTGATAAAGAAAGAGAGGTCTTCACATATAAATATACTATCTTGGACATCTTTTATGATTGTGAAGCACTCATTAAAATATGACATGCTAAAGAGTTGACGTTGGACAAGGAAGACAACGTAATGGGTTATGTTTTCTTACATCTGAGATAAATTATATTGTCATGGATCATCCAACATGGTTGAGCTTGCCTTTCCCCCTCATGCTAGCCAAATTCATCGCACCAAGTAGAGATACTACTTGTGCTTCCAAATACCATTAAACCAGTTTTGCCATGAGAGTCCACCATACCTACCTATGGATTGAGTAAGATCCTCCAAGTAAGTTGTCATCGGTGCAAGCAATAAAAATTGCTCTCTAAATATGTATGACTTATTAGTGTGGGAGAAAATAAGCTTTATACGATCGTGTGATATGGAAGAAATAAAAGCGACAGACTGCATAATAAAGGCCCATATCACAAGTGGCAATATAAAGTGATGTTCTTTCGCATTAAGATTTTGTGAATCCAACCATAAAAGCGCATGACAACCTCTGCTTCCGTCTGCGAAGGGCCTATCTTTTACTTTACCTCCTACCTTGCATAAGAGTCATGGTGATCTTCACCCTTCCTTTTTACATTTTATCCTTTGGCAAGCACAGTATGTTGGAAAAATCCTGGTATATATGGCTAATTGGATGTGAGTTTTCATGAACTATTATTGTTGACATTACCCTTGAGGCAAAACGTTGGGAGGCAAAACTATAAGCCCCTATCTTTCTCTGTGTCCAATTAAAACTCCATACCCATAAGTATTGTGTGAGTGTCAGCAATTGTGAAAGACTATATGATAGTTGAGTATGTGGACTTGCTGAAAAGCTCTTATATATTGACTCTTTCCTATGTTATGATAAATTGCAATTGCTCCAATGACTGAGATTATAGTTTGTTAGTTTTCAATGAAGTTTACGATTCATACTTGAAATTGTGATTGAGTTATTACTCTAGCATAAGAAATCATATGACAAGAATTATGTAAGTTGCTGTTCTAAGAATGATCATGATGCCCTCATGTCCGTATTTTACTTTTATCGACACCTCTATCTCCAAACACGTGGACATATTTTTCGATTTCGGCTTTCGCTTGAGGACAAGCCAGGTCTAAGCTTGGGGGAGTTGATAAGTCCATTTTGCATCATGCTTTTATATCGATATTTATTGCATTATGTGTTGTTATTACACATTATGTCACAATACTTATGCCTATTCTCTCTTATTTTACAAGGTTTACATAAAGAGGGAGAATGCCGGCAACTGGGATTCTGGGCTGGAAAAGGAGCAAATATTAGAGACCTATTCTGCACAGCTCCAAAAGTCCTGAAACTTCACGGAAGACGTTTTCAGAATATATAAAAAATACTGAGCGCACGAAGTTCACCAGGGGGGGCCACACCCTGCCCACGAGGGTGGGGGGCGCGCCCTACCCCCCAGGGCGCGCCCCCTACCTCGTGGGCCCCCTGGTGGCCCTCCGATGGCCATCTTCTGCTATATGGAGTCTTTCGATGAGGAAAAAAATCATAAGCCATCTCCTCGGACGAAACTCCGCCGCCACGAGGAGGAACCTTGGTGGAACCAATCTAGGGCTCTGGCGGAGCTGTCCTGTCGGGGAAACTTCCCTCCGAAAGGGGGAAATCATCGTCATCGTCATCACCAACGCTCCTCTCATCGGGATAGGGCAATCTCGATCAACATCTTCACCAGCACCATCTTCTCTCAAAACCCTAGTTCATCTCTTGTATCCAATTCTTGTCTCTAAGCCCGTGATTGGTACCTGTGGGTTCCTAGTAGTGTTGATTACTCCTTGTAGTTGATGCTAGTTGGTTTACTTGGTGGAAGATCGTATGTTCAGATCCATTATGCATATTAATACCCCTCTGATTATGAACATGAATATGCTTTGTGAGTAGTTACGTTTGTTCCTGAGGACATGGGAGAAGTCTTGCCATTAGTAGTCATGTGAATTTGGTATTCGTTCGATATTTTGATGAGATGTATGTTGTCATCCCTCTAGTGGTGTCATGTGAACGTCGACTACATGACACTTCACCATTATTTGGGCCTAGAGTAAGGCATTGGGAAGTAATAAGTAGATGATGGGTTGCTAGAGTGACAGAAGATTAAACCCTAGTTTATGTGTTGCTTCGTAAGGGGCTGATTTGGATCCATATGCTTCATGCTATGGTTAGGTTTACCTTAATACTTTTGTTGTAGTTGTGGATGCTTGCAATAGAGGTTAATCACAAGTGGGATGCTTGTCCAAGTAAGGACAGTACCCAAGCACCGGTCCACCCACATACCAAATTATCAAAGTACCGAACGTGAATCATATGAACGTGATGAAAACTAGCTTGACGATATTCTCATGTGTCCTCGGGAGCGCTTTTCTCTATATAAGAGTTTGTCCAGGCTTGTCCTTTGCTACAAAAAGGATTGGGCCACCTTGCTGCACTTTATTTACTTTTGTTACTTGTTGCTCGTTACAAATTACTAGATCATGGAAGGTGCGCGTTGCTGCACCCATCTGTTTGTAATATTGAATATTAATGTTCAAAGAAAATATTGAATAATTGCTGGAACAGAATGGTTGGTGTACTCGACATATCTACCACAACCCGGATAACCATCCCCCAGGTGTAGTCGTAGTTCTTGTTTAGTCCATGCTATCAACACTTGGTTTCATTGTTTTAGGAAATCAAGTGCACACGTTCCATGTTTCCTTTTTTCTACTAGTAATTTTGAATCGTCTCGAATGAGAAGCACACCATTTCTTCCATGTTGCATTTCTTAGAAGCATAAAAATAATATATGTTAAAACATGCGCACAAAGTAGACTCGAGTAAGATAAACCACATTTCCGGTGATGAAGACACAAACACATTTGAACTTAAAAGCGATGGAGGAATATGGAACATGGTATTAAAAGAAAAGGGTAAATCGACAACAAAGTTATCTAATCATTAAGACCACCTACGGATAAATTTTACTAACCCTTATTGAAAACACTTGGTATAACTTCATGCCTTCCTCGTACTTTAACTCATGTCCATAGTTTGGTTACACTAATTTTTCATAACACAAACCTAAGCAAACAGTGTACTGTTATGCACTAAGTAATTAGAATTATAAAAAAATACTATTTATTAACTTGCCCCCAGGCGAGTATACAAATTTGTCTCTTCTCTCCACTCCTTTCAGCCCAAAGTGTTGCTCATCATGGGTCCTGTAGTGGAGACCTCAATTTCACATCTCACCGTATAAGTATGAGATATTATTTTCAGAGAAATAACAAAGAAACATCTAATGCGGAAACACAAGATATGTTAATCTGATAATATGCCAGATGCTTTTTTTACTAACATGGAGTGCTTGAATTATAAGCACATGGATCTCTCTATACTGTGGATCTCCACATTGCTCCTCTTATCTTATAAGATATATAAATTATATGTATGCAGAATTGAGTACTCTAAAATCAAGGTAAAAATAGTAAAGTACCTTGTTAGTAATTCTCATAAGATTTTGATGTGACCAGCACTGCGTCGGTGACAAGAGCAAACACGAAAAAATCCATATGCAACAAGGCTTCACATCTTTAAGGATAGTGATTCTGCTTACTTGTGTACCTAGGAGATGCTCTTATAGAAACCTTTTTAAGAAGGCCAAATCTTTCATGCATGCGATGATACAATTTTTAAAAATCATATACAAATAAGAAACCTTGATATCAGAATGAGACAACCCAGAAAAAAAAGTATATCAAGATAAAGGGAACTATGAATCAGCAAAACCCAAAAAATTCCTGCCTCAAATAAGCTGCTAAGATCCGCTCATTCTACTGTAAACCAAGTTTCAATGTCATCCTTTGTGGTAGTACCTCACCTGAATAAATCCATTGCTAGAGAATTGATACAAAAGGATTAATACCAAGTTCATTGAGGCGTTCGCACAAACACAAACTTGCAGTAAAATAATGGGAGGATCATTCCTGAATATGAGGAATTAACACAAACATATAACACAGTGTGATGGAGATGATCAAACAATGGGGAGAAAACCTCAATTTATAGATTGCCTGCTGCAAACAAAATATATAATCAGCAACTTGTCCATAGCAATCGATCAAATTTACAAAATGGTTACACCGAATTTTCAACACAAATCTAATTAGGAGTCTTGTTTACAAACATCCATAAACACCGACTACCATCAGTAGCAAGATCTGAGCAAAAACATGCAAATTGGGGAAGCGGAGTGGGGGATTTAGCAACATATGGAGAGAAAAACAAAGGCATTGATCGGTTTTTTACTAAAGGATCCTCGCGACAGTTGGAGCTCAGGATTCGACCTTGCTTGCTGATGCAGCTTGTAGCACAAATTGCGGGAAAACCAACCTTCATCTATCTCTAAATAAGTGGCAGTCGAGGGATGTGGTCGTCGGGGGGCACGTGCCGTCAGCGAGTGTGATTGTACACGAAGGCGGCGGCGGCGTTCGAGGAATCCCCCATCGACCATCTATAAAAGGTGTGAGCAACTGAGGCGTCGAGGAGGAGCTACTTGAACTGGAGTCGTCGCCCAAGATGCTCGTAGCTTTTTCGTCGCCGCCTCTACTGAAGGAAATATGCCCTAGAGGCAATAATAAAGTTATTATTTATTTCCTTATATCATGATAAATGTTTATTATCCATGCTAGAATTGTATTAACCGGAAACATAATACATGTGTGAATATATAGGAAAACAGAGTGTCACTAGTATGCCTCTACTTGACTAGCTCGTTAATCAAAGATGGTTATGTTTCCTAACCATGGACAAAAGAGTTGTTATTTGATTAATGAGATCACATCATTAGTTGAATGATTTGATTGACATGACCCATTCCATTAGCTTAGCACCCGATCGTTTAGTATGTTGCTATTGCTTTCTTCATGACTTATACATGTTCCTATGACTATGAGATTATGCAACTCCCGTTTGCCGGAGGAACACTTTGGGTGCTACCAAATGTCACAACGTAACTGGGTGATTATAAAGGAGTACTACAGGTGTCTCCAAAGGTACATGTTGGGTTGGCGTATTTCGAGATTAGGATATGTCACTCCGATTGTCGGAGAGGTATCTCTGGGCCCTCTCGGTAATGCACATCACATAAGCCTTGCAAGCATTACAACTAATGTGTTAGTTGTGAGATGATGTATTACAGAACGAGTAAAGAGACTTGCCGGTAACGAGATTGAACTAGGTATTGGATACCGACGATCGAATCTCGGGCAAGTAACATACCGATGACAAAGGGAACAACGTATGTTGTTATGCGGTTTGAGTGATAAAGATCTTCGTAGAATATGTAGGAGCCAATATGGGCATCCAGGTCCCGCTATTGGTTATTGACCGGAGACGTGTCTCGGTCATGTCTACATTGTTCTCGAACCGTAGGGTCCGCACGCTTAAGGTTTCGATGACAGTTATATTATGAGTTTATGAGTTTTGATGTACCGAAGGAGTTCGGAGTCCCGGATGAGATCGGGGACATGACGAGGAGTCTCGAAATGGTCGAGACGTAAAGATCGATATATTGGACGACTATATTCGGACTTCGGAAAAGTTCCGAGTGATTCGGGTATTTTTCGGAGTACAGAGAGTTACGGGAATTCGCCGGGGAGTGTATGGGCCTTATTGGGCCATACGGGAATAGAGGAGAGAGGCCAAAAGGAAGGAGGTCTGCGCCCCCCCCCCCCTCTGGTCCGAATTGGACAAGGGGCGCAGCCCCCTTTTCCTTATTCCTCTCCCCCTCTTTCCCCTTCTCCTACTCCAACAAGGAAGGAGGGAGTCCTACTCCCGGTGGGAGTAGGACTCCCCTTGGCGCGCCTCCTCCTAGGCCGGCCGGCCCCTCCCCCTTGCTCCTTTATATACGGAGGCAGGGGGCACCCCATGACACACAAGTTGATCCACGTGATCATTCCTTAGCCGTGTGCGGTGCCCCCTGCCACTATATTCCACCTCGATCATATCATTGTAGTGCTCAGGCGAAGCCCTGCGTCGGTAGAACATCAGGATCGTCATCACGCCGTCGTGCTGACGGAACTCCTCCCCGAAGCTTTGCTGGATCGGAGCCCGGGGATCGTCATCGAGCTGTACGTGTGCTAAGAACTCGAAGGTGCCGGAGTAACGGTGCTTGGATCGGTCGGATCGGGAAGAAGACGTACGACTACTTCCTCTACGTTGTGTCAACGCTTCCGTTGCGATCTACAAGGGTACGTAGATCAGACTCTCCCCCTCGTTGCTATGCATCACCATGATCTTGCGTGTGCGTAGGAAATTTTTTGAAATTACTACGTTCCCCAACAGTGGCATCCGAGCCTAGGTTTTATGGTTTGATGTTATTCGCACGAGTAGAACACAAGTGAGTTGTGGGCGATATAAGTCATACTGCCTACCAGCATGTCATACTTTGGTTCGGCGGTATTGGTGGACGAGACGACCCGGACCAACATTACGCGTACGCTTACGCGAGACCGGTTCCCCCGACGTGCTTTGCACACAGGTGGCTTGCGGGCGACTGTCTCTCCAACTTTAGTTGAACCGAGTGTGGCTACGCCCGGTCCTTGCAAAGGTTAAAACGGAGTCTATTTGACAAACTATCGTTGTGGTTTTGATGCGTAGGTGAGATTGGTTCTTGCTTAAGCCCGTAGCAGCCACGTAAAACTTGCAACAACAAAGTAGAGGACGTCTAACTTGTTTTTGCAGGGCATGTTGTGATGTGATATGGTCAAGACATGATGCTAAATTTTATTGTATGAGATGATCATGTTTTGTAACCGAGTTATTGGCAACTGGCAGGAGCCATATGGTTGTCGCTTTATTGTATGCAATGCAATCGCGATGTAATGCTTTACTTTATCACTAAGCGGTAGCGATAGTCGTGGAAGCATAAGATTGGCGAGACGACAACGATGCTACGATGGAGATCAAGGTGTCGCGCCGGTGACGATGGTGATCATGACAGTGCTTCGGAGATGGAGATCACAGGCACAAGATGATGATGGCCATATCATATCACTTATATTGATTGCATGTGATGTTTATCTTTTATGCATCTTATCTTGCTTTTATTGACGGTAGCATTATAAGATGATCTCTCACTAATTATCAAGAAGTGTTCTCCCTGAGTATGCACCGTTGCGAAAGTTCTTCGTGCTGAGACACCACGTGATGATCGGGTGTGATAAGCTCTACGTTCAAATACAACGGGTGCAAAACAGTTGCACACGCGGAATACTCAGGTTATACTTGACGAGCCAAGCATATACAGATATGGCCTCGGAACACGGAGACCGAAAGGTCGAGCGTGAATCAATAGTAGATATGATCAACATAGTGATGTTCACCAATGAAACTACTCCATCTCACGTGATGATCGGACACGGTTTAGTTAATTTGGATCACGTGATCACTTAGAAGATTAGAGGGATGTCTATCTAAGTGGGAGTTCTTAAGTAATATGATTAATTGAACTTAAATTTATCATGAACTTAGTCCTGGTAGTATTTTGTAAATCATGTTGTAGATCAATAGCTCGCGTTGTTGCTTCCCTATGTTTATTTTGATATGTTCCTAGAGAAAATTGTATTGAAAGATGTTAGTAGCAATGATGCGGATTGGATCCGTGATCTGAGGTTTATCCTCATTGCTGCACAGAAGAATTATGTCCTTGATGCACCGCTAGGTGACAGACCTATTGCAGGAGCAGATGCAGACGTTATGAACGTTTGGCTAGCTCAATATGATGACTACTTTATAGTTTAGTGCACCATGCTTAATGGCTTAGAATCGGGACTTCAAAGACGTTTTTGAACGTCATGGACCATATGAGATGTTCCAGGAGTTGAAGTTAATATTTCAAGCAAATACCCGAGTTGAGAGATATGAAGTCTCCAACAAGTTCTATAGCTAAAAGATGGAGGAGAATCGCTCAACTAGTGAGCATGTGCTCAGATTGTCTGGGTACTACAATCGCTTGAATCAAGTGGGAGTTAATCTTCCAGATAAGATAGTGATTGACAGAATTCTCTAGTCACCATCACTAAGTTAGTAGAACTTCGTGATGAACTATAATATGCAAGGGATAACGGAAAAAACTCCCAAGCTCTTCGTGATGCTAAAATCAACGAAGGTAGAAATCAAGAAAAACATCAAGTGTTGATGGTTGACAAGACCACTAGTTTCAAGAAAAGAGCAAAGGGAAGAAGGGGAACTTCAAGAAGAACGGCAAGCAAGTTGCTGCTCAAGTGAAGAAGCCCAAGTCTGATCCTAAGCCTGAGACAAAGTGCTTCTACTGCAAAGGGACTGGTCACTGGAAGCAGAACTACCCCAAGTGATTGGCGGATAAAAAGGATGGCAAAGTGAATATAAGTATATTTGATATACATGTTATTGATGTGTACTTTACTAGTGTTTATAGCAACCCCTCAGCATTTGATACTAGTTCAGTTGCTAAGATTAGTAACTCGAAATGGGAGTTGCAGAATAAACAGAGACTAGTTAAGGGTGAAGTAACGATGTGTGTTGGAATTGGTTCCAAAATTGGTATGATCATCATCGCACACTCCCTATACTTTCGGGATTAGTGTTGAACCTAAATAAGTGTTATTTGGTGTTTATGTTGAGCGTGAATATGATTTGATCATGTTTATTGCAATATGGTTATTCATTTAAGTTAGAGAACAATTGTTGTTCTGTTTACATGAATAAAACCTTCTATGGTTATACACACCAACGAAATGGTTTGTTGGATCTCGATCATAGTAATACACATATTCATAATATTGAAGCCAAAAGATGCAAAGTTAATAATGATAGTGCAACTTATTTGTGGCACTGCCGTTTAAGTCATATTAGTGTAAAGCACATGAAGAAACTCCATGATGATGGGCTTTTGGAATCACTTGATTATGAATCACTTGATGCTTGCGAACCATGCCTTATGGGCAAGATGACTAAAGACTCTGTTCTCCGGAACAATGGAGCGAGCAACTGACTTATTGGAAATAATACATACTGATGTATGCGATCCGATGAGTGTTGAAGCTCGCGGCAAGTATCGTTATTTTCTGACCTTCACAGATGATTTGAGCAGATATGGGTATATCTACTTGATGAAACATAAGTCTGAAACATTTGAAAAGTTCAAAGAATTTCAGAGTGAAGTGAAAAATCATCGTAACAAGAAAATAAAGTTTCTACGATCTGATCGTAGAGAAGAGTATTTGAGTTACGAGTTGGGCCTTCAGTTAAAAACAATGTGAAATAGTTTCACTACTCACGCCACCTGGAACACCACAATGTAATGGTGTGTCCGAACGTCATAACCGTACTTTATTAGATATGGTGCGATCTATGATGTCTCTTACCGATATACCACTATCGTTTTGGGGTTATGCATTGGAGATAGTTGCATTCACGTTAAATAGGGCACCATCTAAATCCGTTGAGACGACACTGTATGAACTATGGTTTGGCAAGAAACCAAAGTTGTCGTTTCTTAAAGTTTGGGGTTGTGATGCTTATGTGAAAAAGTTTCATCCTGATAAGCTCAAAACCAAATCGGAGAAATATGTCTTCATAGGATACCCAAAAGGAGACTGTTGGGTACACTTCTATCACAGATCCTAAGGCAAGACAATCGTTGCTTATAATGGATCCTTTCTAGAGAAGGAGTTTCTCTCGAAAGAAGTGAGTGGGAGGAAAGTAGAACTTGATAAGGTAATTGTACCTTCTCCCTTATTGGAAAGTAGTTCATCACAGAAATCTGTTCCTGTGACTACTACACCAATTAATGAGGAAGCTAATGATGATGATCATGTAACTTCAGATCAAGTTACTACCGAATCTCGTAGGTAAACCAGAGTGAGATCCGCACCAGAGTGGTACGGTAATCCTGTTTTGGAGGTCATGTTACTTGACCATGACGAACCTATGAACTATGAGGAAGCGATGATGAGCCCAGATTCCGGGAAATGGTTTGAGGCCATGAAATATGAGATATGATCCATGTATGAGAACAAAGTTTGGACTTTGGTTGACTTGCCCGATGATCGGCAAGCAATTGAGAATAAATGGATCTTCAAGAGGAAGACGGACGCTGATAGTAGTGTTACTATCTACAAAGCTAGAATTATCGCAAAAAGTTTTCGATAAGTTCAAGGTGTTGACTACGATGAGAGATTCTCACTCGTATCTATGCTTAAGTCTGTTCGAATCATGTTATCAATTGCCACATTTTATGAAATCTGGCAAATGGATAAACAAAACTGCATTCCTTAATGGATTTATTAAAGAAGAGTTGTATACGATGCAACTAGTAGGTTTTGTCAATCCTAAAGGTGCTAACGAAATATGCAAGATCTAGCGATTCATCTATGGACTGGTGCAAGCATCTCAGAGTTGGAATACACGCTTTGATAAGTTGATCAAAGCATATAGTTTTATACAGACTTGTGGTGAAGCCTGTATTTACAAGAAAGTGAGTGTGAGCACTACAGCATCTCTGATAAGTATATGTGAATGACATATTATTGATCGGAAATAATGTAGAATAATTCTGTAAAGCATAAAGGAGTATTTGAAAGGAGTTTTTTCAAAGAAAGACTTCGGTGAAGCTGCTTACATATTGAGCTTCAAGATCTATAAAGATAGATCAAGACGCTTGATAAGTTTTTTCAATGAGTACATACCTTGACAAGATTTTGAAGTAGTTCAAAAATGGAGCAGTCAAAGAAAGAGTTCTTGCCTGTATTACAAGGTGGGAAGTTGAGTAAGACTCAAAGCCCGACCACGGCAGAAGATAGAAAGAGAATGAAAGTCATTCCCTGTGCCTCAGTCATAGGTTCTATAAAGTATGCCATACTGTGTACCAGATCTATTGTATACCCTGCACTGATTTGGCAAGGGAGTACAATAGTGATCTAGGAGTAGATCACTGGACAGCGGTCAAAATTATCCTTAGTAGAATAAGGAAATATTTCTCGATTATGGAGGTGACAAAAGGTTCGTCGTAAAAAGTTACGTCGATGCAAGTTTTGACACGGATCTGGATGACTCTAAGTCTCGATCTAGATACATATTGAAGGTGGGAGCAATTAGCTAGAGTAGCTCCGTGCAGAGCATTGTAGACATAGAAAATTGCAAAATACATAACGGATCTGAATGTGAAAGACCGCTGACTAAGATTCTCTCACAAGCAAAACATGATCACACCTTAGTACTCTTTGGGTGTTAATCACGTAGCGATGTGAACTAGATTATCGAATCTAGTAAACCCTTTGGGTGTTGGTCACATGACAATATGAACTATGGGTGTTAATCACATGATGATGTGAACTATCGATGTTAATCACATGGTGATGTGATCTAGATTATTGACTCTAGTGCAAGTGGGAGACTGAAGGAAATATGCCCTAGAGGCAATAATAAAGTTATTATTTATTTCCTTATATCATGATAAATGTTTATTATTCATGCTAGAATTGTATTAACCGGAAACATAATACATGTGTGAATACATAGACAAACAGAGTGTCACTAGTATGCCTCTACTTGACTAGCTCGTTAATCAAAGATGGTTATGTTTCCTAACCATGGACAAAAGAGTTGTTATTTGATTAACGAGATCACATCATTAGTTGAATGATCTGATTGACATGACCCATTCCATTAGCTTAGCACCCGATCATTTAGTATGTTGCTATTGCTTTCTTCATGACTTATACATGTTCCTATGACTATGAGATTATGCAACTCCCGTTTGCCGGAGGAACACTTTGGGTGCTACCAAACGCCACAACGTAACTGGGTGATTATAAAGGAGTACTACAGGTGTCTCCAAAGGTACATGTTGGGTTGGCGTATTTCGATATTAGGATTTGTCACTCCGATTGTCGGAGAGGTATCTCTGGGCCCTCTCGGTAATGCACATCACATAAGCCTTGCAAGCATTACAACTAATGTGTTAGTTGTGAGATGATGTATTACGGAATGAGTAAAGAGACTTGCCGGTAACGAGATTGAACTAGGTATTGGATACCGACGATCGAATCTCGGGCAAGTAACATACCGATGACAAAGGGAACAACGTATGTTGTTATGCGGTTTGACCGATAAAGATCTTCGTAGAATATGTAGGAGCCAATATGGGCATCCAGGTCCCGCTATTGGTTATTGACCGGAGACGTGTCTCGGTCATGTCTACATTGTTCTCGAACCGTAGGGTCCGCACGCTTAAGGTTTCGATGACAGTTATATTATGAGTTTATGAGTTTTGATGTACCGAAGGAGTTTGGAGTCCCGGATGAGATCGGGGACATGACGAGGAGTCTCGAAATGGTCGAGACGTAAAGATCGATATATTGGATGACTATATTCGGACTTCGGAAAGGTTCCGAGTGATTCGGGTATTTTTCGGAGTACCGGAGAGTTACGGGAATTCGCCGGGGAGTATATGGGCCTTATTGGGCCATACGGGAATAGAGGAGAGAGGCCAAAAGGAAGGAGGCCTGCGCCCCCCTCTGGTCCGAATTGGACAAGGGGCGCAGCCCCCTTTTCCTTATTCCTCTCCCCCTCTTTCCCCTTCTCCTACTCCAACAAGGAAGGAGGGAGTCCTACTCCCGGTGGGAGTAGGACTCCCCTTGGCGCGCCTCCTCCTAGGCCGGCCGGCCCCTCCCCCTTGCTCCTTTATATACGGAGGCAGGGGGGCACCCCATGACACACAAGTTGATCCACGTGATCATTCCTTAGCCGTGTGCGGTGCCCCCTGCCACTATATTCCACCTCGATCATATCGTTGTAGTGCTCAGGCGAAGCCCTGCGTCGGTAGACATCAAGATCGTCATCACGCCGTCGTGCTAACGGAACTCCTCCCCGAAGCTTTGCTGGATCGGAGCCCGGGGATCGTCATCGAGCTGTACGTGTGCTAAGAACTCGGAGGTGCCGGAGTAACGGTGCTTGGATCGGTCGGATCGGGAAGAAGACGTACGACTACTTCCTCTACGTTGTGTCAACGCTTCCGTTGCGATCTACAAGGGTACGTAGATCAGAATCTCTCCCTCGTTGCTATGCATCACCATGATCTTGCGTGTGCGTAGGAAATTTTTTGAAATTACTATGTTCCCCAACATCTACAGCCTGGTTAGGGCTTCACGATCTAGCGCGTGGCCATCGGCTAATCAACTCACTCTCCCGTGATAGGCAATCCGTTTGCTGGAGCACGAAGGGTGAGGGAGAGCACCAGGAGACGAAGCTATATGCGAGCGCAGGAACTGAAGCGGCTGTAGGTTGGGGAAAACGCACACCTCCATTAGTCGCCGCCCGTAAGTGGCGCACATCGCTCGCGGTGAATGCTCCCTGGAACTGAAAATTCATTGCCTCCTTCAATGCTTCAACTATAGTCCGTTTCACCCCTCCGCTTCACCGAACAGTTGAGCGACGCTTCGCCTCTACCTGCATCGGCATGCGCGTCGGGAGGCTCGAACCAACACGGGCACATGGTCTCGGTCCTCGACCAGTAACCGTCCGAACCGCATCGCCAACACTCACCTCTCACCAGCAACCATGCGACTCACTTTTTTTTTGCTCGAGAGAAGCGACCGACTGTCTCTACTCCTTTTGACGGAGCAAGTTCCTCTTCCGCTCCAAACAAGCCGCACCACATAACGCTACATGGGAGGAGAGAGCGAGTGCGCTCGACAATTTTTTTCTCGCCCTTCCAAAGTTGCGACGGACGGTAAAGCAATTACAACAAACTGAAGGCCTGTTGGGCCCAATTAATAGGAGATTGTGGATTTTGTTATGAGAGAAGCGACCCAGCCCATGCAGCCCGATTTGCACATCAGAGGAAGGCTAGACCGGATTAGAGGGAAATCCAACCGCTAGAAACGCCCACAACTTGACATCTGACGGCCAAAAGCGATAATGGCCTGAGAGGGCTCCAATAGTGCTTAGTTATAATGTCTTTAAATCCTATCATAAACTATCTGTTACCACATATTTCAGTACTTACAGAGAATACCTTGCTGGAAACTACTTATCATTTTCTTCTGCTCCTTGTTGGGTTCGACACTCTTACTTATCAAAAGTACTACGATAGATCCCCTATACTTGTGGGTCATCACACATGTTCACGCATGTAGTTGAAACAAAATCAACATAGCCTTCACGATATTTATGTTCATGGTGGATTATATTCTACTCATGCTTGCATTTGGTGTTGATTAATTTTAATGCATGTTCATGACTGTTGTCGCTCTCTAGCTAGTCGCTTCCCAGTCTTTTTCTAGCCTTCACCTGTACTAAGCGGGAATACTGCTTGTGCATCCAACTCCATAAACCCCAAAGTTATTCCATATGAGTCCACCATACCTACCAATATACGGTATCTACTTGTCGTTCCAAGTAAATTTGTATGTGCCAAACTCTAAACCTTCAAATAAATATCCTGTTTTGTATGCTCGAATAGCTCATGTATCAACTAGGGTTGTTCGTATCTTCCATGTTAGGCGGGTTATTCTCAAGAGGAGTGGACTCCGCTCCTCACTCACGAGAAAGTGGTTGGTCACCGGGATGCTTAGTCCCATGCTTTATGCAAATCAAATCAAAATAATTGCAAATAAAACTCCCCCTGGGACTCTTGTTAGTTGGAGGCACTCGTTGTTTCGAGCAAGCCATGGATTGATGCTTGTTGGTGGAGGGGGAGTATAAACTTTACCATTCTGTTTGGGAATCGCCTATAATGTGTGTAGCATGGAAGATATCTCCATCTCTTGGTTGTTATTTTGACAATGAAAGTATACCGCTCAAAATATTATTCACCTCTATTTCAAAACCGAGCTTTGGCACCTCTACAAATCCCTGCTTCCCTCTACGAAGGGCCTATCTATTTACTTTTATGTTGAGTCATCATCCTCTTATTAAAAAGCACCAGTTGGAGAGCACCGCTATCATTTGCATTCATTATTGTTAGTTTACATTGAGTATGACTTGACTGGATCTCTTTTACCATGAATTACAATGTCTAGTCAGTCCTTGATCTTTAAAGGTGCTCTGCATTTATGTTTTGCGGTCTCAGAAAGGGCTAGCGAGATACCATCTTGTCATATCATATTATGATTGTTTTGAGAAAGTGTTATCATCCGAGATTGCTCACTAGTTGATTATGCCATTGATATGAGTAAACATGAGACCTAAGCGTTATTGTGAATATGGTTAGTTTATAATCTTTGCTGAAAACTTGAATGCTGGCTTTACATATTTACAACAACAAGAGCAAACAGAGTTTGTAAAAGTTTTTATTTATCACTTTCAGTTTGTCAACTGAATTGCTTGAGGACAAGCAAAGGTTTAAGCTTGGGGGAGTTGATACGTCTCCGTCGTATCTACTTTTCCAAACACTTTTGTCCTTGTTTTGGACTCTAACTTGCATGATTTGAATGGAACTAGCCCAGACTGACGCTGTTTTCAGCAGAATTGCCATGGTGTTATTTATGTGCAGAAACAAAAGTTCTCGGAATGACTGAAACTTCACGGAACATCTTTTGGGAAATAATAAAAAATCCTTGCAAAAGATGAAGACCAGGGGGCCCACACCCTGGCCACGAGGGTGGGGGGTGCGCCTCCCCCCCTAGGGCGCGCCCCCCTACCTCGTGGGCCCCCTGGAGCTTCTCCGACCTCAACTCCAACTCTATATATTTGCTTTCGGGGAGAAAAAAAGGGAGAATGATTCATCACGCTTTACGATACGGAGCCGCCGCCAAGCCCTAAAACCTCTCGGGAGGGCTGATCTGGAGTCCGTTCAGGGCTCCGAAGAGGGGAATCCGTCGCCATCGTCATCATCTACCATCCTCCATCACCAATTTCATGATGCTCACCGCCGTGCGTGAGTAATTCCATCGTAGGCTTGCTGGACGGTGATGGGTTGGATGAGATTTATCATGTAATCGAGTTAGTTTTGTTAGGGTTTGATCCCTAGTATCCACTATGTTCTGAGATTGATGTTGCTATGACTTTGCTATGCTTAATGCTTGTCACGAGGGCCCGAGTGCCATGGTTTCATATCTGAACCTATTATGTTTTCATCAATATATGAGAGTTCTCAATCCTATCTTGCAAGTCTATAGTCACCTATTATGTGTTATGATCCGTTAACCCCGACGTGACAATAATCGGGATACTTACCGGTGATGACCGTAGTTTGAGGAGTTCATGTATTCACTATGTGTTAATGCTTTGGTCCGGTACTCTATTAAAAGGAGGCCTCAATATCCCTTAGTTTCCATTAGGACCCCGCTGCCACGGGAGGGTAGGACAAAAGATGTCATGCAAGTTCTTTTCCATAAGCATGTATGACTATATTCGGAATACATGCCTACATTACATTGATGAATTGGAGCTAGTTCTTGTCACCCTAGGTTATGATTGTTACATGATGAACCGCATCCGGCATAATTCTCCATCATCGATCCATTGCCTACGAGCTTTCCATATATTGTTCTTCGCTTATTTTACTTTTCCGTTGCTATTGCTATCATCACTACAAAATACCAAAAACATTACTTTTTCTATCATTACCTTTTGCTACCGTTACCACTGCTATCATATTACTTTGCTACTAAACACTTTGCTGCAGATATTAACATGATGTAGAGGGATAAACTCATGCAATATGGTATAAATCCCATCTTTTTATCCTTGATGGCAACAATACAATACGTGCCTTGATGCCCCTGCTGTCACTGGGAAAGGACACCGCCAGATTGAACACAAAGCTAAGCACTTCTCCCATTGTAAGAAAGATCAATCTAGTAGGCCAAATGAAACTGATAATTCGAAGAGACTTGCAAAGATAAACCAATCATACATAAAAGAGAAGAATCAAATATTGTTCATAGATAAACTTGATCATAAACCCACAATTCATCGTATCTCGACAAACACACCGCAAAAGAAGATTACATCGAATAGATCTCCAAGAAGATCGAGGAGGACTTTGTATTGAGATCCAAAGAGAGAGAAGAAGCCATCTAGCTAATAACTATGGACCCGAAGGTCTGAAGTAAACTACTCACACATCACCGGAGAGGCCATGGAGTTGATGTAGAGGCCCTCTGTGATCAATGCCCCCTCCAGCGGAGCTCCGGAAAAGGCCCCAAGATGGGATCTCTCGGGTACAGAAGGTTGCGGCGGTGGAATTAGGTTTTCATGGTGCTCCTGGATGTTTGGGGGTACGTGGATATATATAGGAGGAAGGAGTACGTCGGTGGAGCAACGAGGGGCCCACGAGGGTGGAGGGCGCACCCAGGGGGTAAGCGTGCCCCCTGCCTCGTGGCCTCCTCGATTGTTTCTTGACGCCCACTCCAAGTCTCCTGGATCATGTTTGTTGAGAAAATCACGTTCCCGAAGGTTTCATTCCGTTTGGACTCCGTTTGATATTCCTTTTCGGCGAAACTCTAAAATAGGCAAAAAAAACAACAATTTGGACTAGGCCTCTAGTTAGTAGGTCCAAACCAGGGTCTAATAGCGTGGCAAACAACAATTCTCGGGGTGTTTTGGCACTTACTCAAGGGAAGGGAGAGGATGAGACGGAGAACTCCTCTCCTTCCAACAGCAGCAACAGCAAGAGAGCCCGTGTCGACTCGAGCAATGTGTCTGGAGATAGATCGGTGGCCTCCTTCGAGGAGGACCGCCGGGAGCAATGAATATTCTCGTGTGGAACTACCGGGGGGAACCGTCGGACAGTTCATGAGGTTTTGGCCCTCTCAAAAGCCAATTCCCCGGGGCTTGTGTTTTTGTCTGAGACAAGGCAGGCCTCTACAAAGATGGAGAGATTAAAATGGAGGTTACACTTGAAGGGTTTTGCAGGTGTTTCGAGTGATGGTCTCAGTGGAGGACTCGCGCGCTATTGGGTTGAGAAGCTTAACGTGACTGTGTTGGATTCATGTGCATGGTACATTGATGTGCGAGTGGAGGACATGGCGAGTGAAAAGATTTGGAGGACAACCTTTGTATATGGAGAACCTCGGGTGGAGAACCGACACCGCATGTGGAGTGCACTATCCCTACTGCGTGCGATCTCTTCTGAACCATGGTTGGTTTGTGGCGACTTTAACGAGGCTATGTGGCAGCATGAGCACATGTCAAGGAACCAACATTCTGAGAATCAAATGATGTTATTTCATGATTGTTTGATGGCCTGTGAGCTATGGGACTTGGGCTTCTCGGGATTTCCTTTTACATATGATAACGGTCAGCCCGGTGACCGGTCCGTTTGGGTCCGCCTCAACAGAGCATGTGTGGATGAGAATTGGAGGGAGCTCTTCCCGGCTGCAGAAGTGCTTCACCTGGCATCCTCGTGTTCTGATCATAGTCTGCTCCTTGTGCAGCTCACATTGGTGGAACCAAAGAGGGGTCGGGCGTCGCCCCGGTATGAGATTATGTGGGAACGACATCCCGCGCTAGCCGAAGTTGTGGCAAGGAACTCGGCGAGGAGCAATCTTGCCGGCGACCTTGCGGCGGTCTGGGAGGCCCTGCATGAAATGATGAAGGGGCTCCGGGCATGGAGTAAGGAGCACTTTGGCCATGTGACAGAAGAAATTGAGAAACTGCATGAGGAGTTGGCTGATCTGCAGCTTAGGGATGCCGACCGTGCTGAGATCCGCCAGAAAATGTTTCAACTGGATGAACTTTTGTATCGTGAAGAGATGATGTGGCTTCAATGGTCACGGATTACGTGGTTGAAGGAGGGTGAACGCAACACTGCTTACTTGCATTGGAGAGTCGTTTGGCGCACACGAAGGAACTATATTCAGAAGCTGGGACGAGCGGATGGTACTTGGTGCTCGTCCCCTTCTGACATGGAACGAATGGCGACATCTTACTTCAAGGAAGTTTACACCAAGGATCCAACCTTAACTCCGGACAGTGTGCGTGAAGGAGTTCTGCCGAAGGTGTCTGAAGCTATGAACGACAGGCTGTGCGCCCCTTTTTCTGAGGAGGAGGTGTCGGATGCTCTTTTTCAAATAGGACCGTTGAAGGGCCCTGGAACGGATGGATTTCCAACAAGGTTTTTCCAGCATAACTGGTCAGAGTTAAAACCTCAAATTATTGCAGCGGTGTTAGAATTTTTTGTCTCTGGTATTTTGCCTGAAGGTGTTAATGACATGACAATCGTCCTTATCCCGAAAGTTCCTCACCCGAAGGAGCTCAAGGACTTTAGGACTATCAGTCTTTGCAATATTATTTATAAAATTGTGTCTAAATGCATGGTTAACCGGCTTAGGTCGCTGCTCTCAGAGTTGATATCGGAGAACCAAAGTGCTTTTATCCCGGGCCGGCTTATATCAGATAATTCTATCATTGCCTTTGAGTGCATTCATCACATACAAACTCTGAAAGGAAACAATAATGTTGCATGTGCGTACAAGCTTGACTTGTCGAAGGCCTATGATCGTGTTGATTGGGACTTCCTGGAGAAGGCGATAAACAAATGGGGGTTCTCAAATCAATGGATTTCTTGGATTATGACATGCGTGAGGTCAGTACAATATTCTGTCAAATTTAATGGGAAGCCGTTGGAGGTTTTTACACCATCGAGAGGACTTCGACAAGGTGGCCCATTGTCTCCTTTCTTATTTCTCTTTGTTGCTAATGCTCTTTCTGCTCTCCTGTCAAAATTAGTGAATGAAGGAAGCTTGAGAGGAGTGACCATCTGCCGTGGTGCACCGGTGATATCTCACTTTTTATTTGCGGATGATACTTTGTTGTTTTTTGAAGCTTCTGGCCAGCAAGCGGACATTGTTAAAGGTTTGTTGAACACTTATTCCTCGGCGACGTGTCAACTTATTAATCCCGAGAAGTGTTCCATCCTTTTCTCTGGAAACTGTAATGCGTCAGTGGTGAAGGAAATCTATAATATCTTGGAGGTGCAGCAACAAGTGTTCGAACCAAAATACCTCGGTTTGGCGATACCTGAAGGTAGAGTGCATAAGGGCCAGTTTGAGACCCTTCAAGACAAGCTAAGGAAAAGGCTAATTGATTGGAGTGAACAATATGTTTCTGTTGGGAACAAGGAGATCCTCATTAAGGCCGTGGCACAAACAATCCAAGCATACGTTATGAGTGTGTTCCGACTTACTCTTCGGTGTGTGATGATCTTACAAAGATGATGAGGTAGTATTGGTGGGGGGTGGAGAACGGGAAGAGGAAGATGGCATGGCTTAGCTGGGAGAAGATGATGCTTCCGAAGGCTATGGGAGGTGTGGGATTTCGTGATATGAGGGCCTTTAATCAAGCTTTGTTGGCCAAGCAGGCTTGGCGTCTCCTGGACAGCCTGGATAGCTTGTGTGCTCACTTGTTGAAGGCCAAATACTACCCAAGGGGGAATTTATTGGACATGGTATTCTCAGCTAGTTCTTCGGCGGTGTGGAAAGGTATTGTTCACGGACTTGATCTTGTGAAGAAAGGCATTATATGGCGAGTAGGTAATGGTACTCTCATTAAAACATGGAGAGATGCTTGGATCCCTAGAGGACATAATTTTCGGCCAGTAACTCCCAAGGGGAATTGTCGATACAATTGGGTGGGCTGACTTCTTGGATGAGCATGGTGCATGGAATATGCAGCGGCTCAGGGAACACTTTTGGGACTTGGATGTGCGGGAGATTCTGAAGATTCGCACATCTCCTATGAATGAGCAGTACTTCATCGTGTGGTTCCCTGAAAAGATTGGACAGTTTAATGTCTGAAGTGCTTACCATCTCGCAACGGAAGTTCAGCATTCGGTACACTTGAGTTCCTCTAGTGGCAACCCCTCCGGACGGAGGCCTATCTGGCAGCGTATTTGGAGTTCCCATGTTCCGTTGAAAATGAAGATTATGGCTTGGAAGGCTATTCGGGTGCCCTTGCTACAAATGAGTGCAAGAAATTAGTGGCGGAGCTTGGGCTAAATTTGTGGAGGGGCAAATGGGCTGGAGGGGCAAAAAAACATAACTTTGGGCTGATTTTAACTGGACATATGGGCTGAATACTAGGGGATATATGCTAGCTTTCTCATGGGCTGGGGGGGCAACGGCCCAGGTTGCTCTCCACCAAGCTCCGCCACTGCAAGAAATATAGACACATCTCAATTAGAGATAGATGTCCGTTATGTGGGAGAGAGAAGGAGAAGAGCTTCCATGCTCTTGTCTCATGTGATCATGCGAGCAGAATTTGGACACACATGAGGCTGGTATGGCGTCTTCCTAGCAATGCTGTCTTACAAGACACAGGACGGGACTGGCTGTTAAATGTTCTTGTGAACTGCGACGATAAAATGAGGGATTGCACGATCATGCTGATATGGCGAATTTGGTCTTTGCGCTCAGACCTCACTCATGGCAAGGAGGCTCCCCCGTTGTCGGCGACGTCAGACTACCTCCAGAGTTATATGAACTCCCTCAACCTATGCGGCAGATTTTCAACGGAAGAAATTCTTAAGGGGAAGATGCCGAGGGTGCAGGAGGCTCCACACGTGGTTCCCAGGCCGAGCACCCCTTTGGCTTCGCCGCGGCCGCCGGCTGAATTCGCTGCCCTCTCGGTGGACAGTGCTTTCATGCAGGAGGACGGGTCTGCTGCGGCGGGTATGATCCTTCGGCGTCAAGATGGGAGTGTAATCTTTGCAGCATACATGTGTATATTCAATTGCAATGACGCGTTGGAAGCGGAACTGCATGCGATCATGCAAGGCATGGCACTGGCCATGCAGCACTGTTCCATGCCAATTGTTGTGCAGTCAGACTCAGCTTCGGCGTTGGCAGCATTGACCGGAGAGAGCTTAACCAGGTCAGCTTATGGACAATTGGTGACGGAGATCAAGCATCATATGGAGACTCGGGAGTTTGTTCCATCAAAAATCAAGCATGAGCAAAATAGGGTAGCACATCAGTTGGCATTGTATAGTCGTACGGAGTTCACTACTGTTGTATGGCTAGGGAGAAGCCCTCCTTGTATCGAGGATTTGGTGCCTCTTGATTGTAACCCTATGCATATGCAATAAAACTCTCTTTTTATCGCAAAAAAATCATAAAAAATTATAGAGATGCAGTGTAAATCCCTAGGTTCATGTTTATTATTTTTAGAGATGGAAACTTTAGTAAACTTATTATAAAATATGATATATTTTTTCAAAAATCCTGGCTCCATCGAGCACGGGATCCCGAGATAGCAATTTCCGGCCTAAACGTGCCGTGCTAGCGAAGAAGACGCAAACTCATCCCTGAAACCCTGACTAGGCAGCCGACCGCGCAAAAATCGGAGGATGACGAATCTTCGATTGTTCGCCTCTCTCGCGACGGGAAGGCTGTCCTCACGCCGGATCTGCGGCCAGGTCATAGGACCGGCAACGCACCTGCTCTCTGTACGTATCTCTATCTCTCTGCTCCTCCCAATATCTCAACCTAATTATCTCCGCCTCTCAGCAATGTGGCTAGTTGATCTCTCCTTCGAAGAAGAACCTCCCTGTTGGTGTGCGCGGATTTGGCTTCTCTGACAAGTAGCTCAACTATTACCAGCATATTTTGCTCAACCCATACTAGTACTCCTTCCGTCCCATAATGTTAGACGTTTTTTGACACTACATTATGGGATGGAGGGAGTACTGTTTAGTTTGGCGCTCTATCCCCAAATCGTATGATGACGACTGCTTCTTTCAGAAAATTACTTCTCGTACATGGATTTCATGTAGGATTGCCATTGTTTTGAGGTTTATTTGGATTTGCATATCTGCCCTAGCAGAGCTAAACGCATCCATCCTGGCACTGGCAGTAGAAAGGACGACTTCTTGGGCTTAATTAGTATGTTCATTGTTGGTGTTTACAGTCGGTCCATATTATTGAGTTTGATTCGCCTTGCCCATCTTACAGTTACTGTACTAATATTTGTAGGGTTTAATTCGTGGCAATCTGAACTTGATATCCTTTGTCATGGTGTGAACACTCAACTGGAATCTGAATTTTCTTTCTAAAGAACAATGTTGTGATTGAAGGTTTGCTTTCCCTGAGCGAATGGCTCATCAACATTGTCATCATTCCCCTCTATACAACATGGCACTGTTCAACATTGCAATGCTCCAGATGTTGATCGCCAGTCCATTGGTTGGCCTTGATCTTGTCCTTGGTCCTCGTTGCTGTCTATCCTGCCTCTGTTCTCCTCTTCCTTGTGCTTGCTTCTGCCAAATAACTGGTGGTTCCTGAATATATCTGGTGCTGGAATATATCGCCGGGAGCTAAATGTGGTTTAAGATTGTTTTGCACTATCACATCTAACAACAAAATGTGTTGCAGCTGACAAAGTCAGGTTATTCTAGTGTTAGGAAGATAATTTATCGGTTATATGCTGTCAGAAATCACACAAGAAAACGGTAGCTTGGGTGAATCAATAAATGTGGAATAATAGAGTCTGCAGTTGATTTTGGATTAACGCGATCGTTTATTCTTTGCAGGTTGCCCATTCGCCAAGTCAAAGACTGGTCACTTGGCACTGTTATGTCCCTGGGTTCCTTGCCAGTCTTGTTGGAGAACGTTGCAGAAAACAAAAAATTTCCTACTCATTTCACCAAGATCATCTAGGAGTTCATCTAGCAACGAGTCACGAGATGCATCTACATACCTTTGTAGATCGCGTGCGGAAGCGTTCAACGAACGGGGATGATGTAGTCGTACACAACGTGATCCAAATCACCGATGACCAGCGCCGAACGGACGGCACCTCCGCGTTCAACACACGTACGGGACGGGAGACGTCTCCTCCTTCTTGATCCAGCAAGGGGGAAGGAGAGGTTGACGAAGATCCAGCAGCACGACGGCGTGGTGGTGGATGCAGGGCGTCGCAGTAGCAGGGCTTCGCCTATACTACGAGGAAGAGAGACGTAACAGGGAGAGAGGGAGGCGCCAGGGGCTGGTGTGTGAAGTCCCTCCTCTCCCCCACTATATATAGGGGTGCCATGGGGGGGCGCCGGCCCAAGTAGATGGAATCTACTAGGGGGGGCGGCGGCCTAGGGTGGGGCTTGCTCCCCAAGGCAAGGGGGCGCCCCACCTAGGGTTTCCCCTTTGCCCTAGCCGCATGGGCCCCCTAGGGGCTGGCGCCCCAGCCCACTATGGGCTGGGTTCCCTCCTATTTCAGCCCATGGGGCCCTCCGGGATAGGTGGCCCCACCCGGTGGACCCCCGGGACCCTTCCGGTGGTCCCGGTACAATACCGGGTACCCCGAAACTTGTCCCGATGGCCGAAACTGCACATCCTATATATAATTCTTTACCTCCGGACCATTCCGGAACTCCTCGTGACGTCCTGGATCTCATCCGGGACCCCGAACAACATTCGGGTTACTGCATATACTTATCTTCACAACCCTAGCGTCACCGAACCTTAAGTGTGTAGACCCTACGGGTTCGGGAGACAAGCAGACATGACCGAGACGACTCTCCGGTCAATAACCAACAGCGGGATCTGGATACCTATGTTGGCTCCCACATGCTCCACGATGATCTCATCGGATGAACCACGATGTCGAGGATTCAATCAACCCCGTATGCAATTCCCTTTGTCAATCGATATATTACTTGCCCGAGATTCGATCGTCGGTATCCCAATACCTCGTTCAATCTCGTCACCGGCAAGTCACTTTACTCGTACCGTAATGCATGATCCCGTGACCAGACACTTGGTCACTTTGAGCTCATTATGATGATGCATTACCGAGTGGGCCCAGTGATACCTCTCCGTCATACGGAGTGACAAATCCCAGTCTTGATCCGTGTCAACCCAACAGACACTTTCGGAGATACCCGTAGTATACCTTTATAATCACCCAGTTACGTTGTGACGTTTGGTACACCCAAAGCACTCCTACGGTATCCGGGAGTTACACGATCTCATGGTCTAAGGAAAAGATACTTGACATTGCAAAACTCTAGCAAACGAACTATACGATCTTTATGCTATGTTTAGGATTGGGTCTTGTCCATCACATCATTCTCCTAATGATGTGATCTCGTTATCAATGACATCTTATGTCCATAGCCAGGAAACCATGACTATCTGTTGATTAACGAGCTAGTCAACTAGAGGCTTACTAGGGACATGTTGGTGTCTATTATTCACACATGTATTACGATTTCCGGATAACACAATTATAGCATGAATAAAGACAATTACCATGAACAAGGAAATATAATAATAATGCTTTTATTATTGCCTCTATGGCATATTTCCAACAGTCTCCCACTTGCACTAGAGTCAATAATCTAGTTACATTGTGATGAATCGAACACCCATGGAATTCTGGTGTTGATCATGTTTTGCCCTAGGGAGAGGTTTAGTCAACGGATCTGCTACATTCAGGTCCGTATGTACTTTACAAATTTCTACGTCTCCATCTTGAACATTTTCACGAATGGAGTTGAAGCGACGCTTGATGTGCCTTGTCTTCTTGTGAAACCTGGGCTCCTTGGCAAGTGCAATAGCTCCAGTGTTGTCACAGAAGAGCTTGATCGGCCCCGACGCATTGGGTATGACTCCGAGGTCGGTGATGAACTCCTTCACCCAGATTGCTTCATGTGCTGCCTCCGAGGCTGCCATGTAGTCCGCTTCACATGTAGATCCCGCCACGACGCTCTGCTTGCAACTGCACCAGCTGACTGCCCCACCATTCAAAATATACACGTATCCGGTTTGTGACTTTGAGTCATCCAGATCTGTGTCGAAGCTAGCATCGACGTAACCCTTTATGACGAGCTCTTCGTCACCTCCATAAACGAGAAACATCTCCTTAGTCCTTTTCAGGTACTTTAGGATATTCTTGACCGCTGTCCAGTGTTCCTTGCCGGGATTACTTTGGTATCTTCCTACCAAACTTACGGCAAGATTTACATCAGGTCTGGTACACAGCATGGCATACATAATAGAACCTATGGCTGAGGCATAGGGGATGACACTCATCTCTTCTATTTCTTCTGCCGTGGTCGGACTTTGAGCCGAGCTCAATTTCATACCTTGCAGTACAGGCAAGAACCCCTTCTTAGACTGATCCATATTGAACTTCTTCAATATCTTATCAAGGTATGTGCTTTGTGAAAGACCTATGAGGCTTCTTGATCTATCTCTATAGATCTTGATGCCTAATATATAAGCAGCTTCTCCAAGGTCCTTCATTGAAAAACTCTTATTCAAGTAGGCCTTGATGCTGTCCAAGAGTTTTATATCATTTACCATCAAAAGTATGTCATCTACATATAATATGAGAAATGCTACAGAGCTCCCACTCACTTTCTTGTAAACACAGGCTTCTCCATAAGTCTGCGTAAACCCAAACGCTTTGATCATCTCATCAAAGCGAATGTTCCAACTCCGAGATGCTTGCACCAGCCCATAAATCGAGCGTTGGAGCTTGCATACCTTGTCAGCATTCTTAGGATCGACAAAACCTTCCGGCTGCATCATATACAATTCTTCCTTAAGGAAACCATTAAGGAATGCCGTTTTGACGTCCATTTGCCATATTTCATAGTCGTAAAACGCGGCAATTGCTAACATGATTCGGACGGACTTCAGCTTCGCTACCGGTGAGAAAGTCTCATCGTAGTCAACCCCTTGAACTTGTCGGTAACCCTTAGCGACAAGCCGAGCCTTATAGATGGTCACATTACCATCCGCGTCTGTCTTCTTCTTAAAGATCCATTTATTTTCTATGGCTCGCCGTTCAACAGGCAAGTCAGTCAAAGTCCACACTTCGTTTTCATACATGGATCCTATCTCGGATTTCATGGCTTCTAGCCATTTGTCGGAATTCGGGCCCGCCATCGCTTCTTCATAGTTCGAAGGTTCACCGTTGTCTAACAACATGATTTCCAAGACAGGGTTGCCGTACCACTCTGGTGCGGAACGTGTCCTTGTGGACCTTCGAATTTCAGTAGGAGCTAGATCAGAAGTATCTTGATCATTATCATTAACATCCTCTCTAGTCGGTGCTGGCACCTCAGGAACATTTTCTTGAGTTGCGCCATTTTCCGGTTCAAGAGGCAATACTTCATCTAGTTCTACTTTCCTCCCACTTACTTCTTTCGAGAGAAACTCCTTCTCTAGAAAGGATCCATTCTTGGCAACAAAGACCTTGCCTTCGGATCTGAGGTAGAAGGTATACCCAATAGTTTCTTTAGGGTATCCTATGAAGACGCATTTTTCCGACTTGGGTTCGAGCTTTTCAGGTTGAAGTTTCTTGACATAAGCATCGCATCCCCAAACTTTTAGAAACGACAGCTTAGGTTTCTTCCCAAACCATAATTCATACGGTGTCGTCTCAACGGATTTCGACAGAGCCCTATTTAAAGTGAATGCGGCAGTCTCTAAAGCATAGCCCCAAAAAGATAGCGGTAAATCGGTAAGAGACATCATAGACCGCACCATATCTAATAGAGTGCGATTACGATGTTTGGACACACCGTTACACTGAGGTGTTCCAGGCGGCGTTAGTTGTGAAACTATTCCACATTTTCTTAAGTGTGTGCCAAATTCGTGACTCAAGTATTCTCCTCCACGATCTGATCGTAGAAACTTGATTTTCCTGTCACGTTGATCCTCAACCTCACTCTGAAATTCCTTAAACTTTTCAAAGGTTTCATACTTGTGTTTCATTAAGTAGACATACCCATATCTACTCAAGTCATCAGTGAGAGTGAGAACATAACGATAGCCACCGCGAGCCTCAACACTCATTGGACCGCACACATCAGTATGTATGATTTCCAATAAGTTGGTTGCTCGCTCCATTGTTCCTGAGAACGGAGTCTTGGTCATTTCACCCATGAGGCATGGTTCGCACGTGTCAAATGATTCATAATCAAGAGACTCTAAAAGTCCATCTGCATGGAGCTTCTTCATGCGTTTGACACCTATGTGACCAAGGCGGCAGTGCCACAAGTATGTGGGACTATCATTATCAACCTTACATCTTTTGGTATTCACACTATGAACATGTGTAGCATTACGCTCGAGATTCATTAAGAATAAACCATTCACCATAGGAGCATGACCATAAAACATATCTCTCATATAAATGGAACAACCATTATTCTCGGATTTAAATGAGTAGCCATCTCGAATTAAACGAGATCCCGATACAATGTTCATGCTCAAAGCTGGCACTAAATAACAATTATTGAGTTTTAAAACTAATCCCGTAGGTAAATGAAGAGGCAGCGTGCCGACGGCGATCACATCGACCTTGGAACCATTCCCGACGCGCATCGTCACCTCGTCCTTCGCCAGTCTCCGTTTATTCCGCAGCTCCTGCTTTGAGTTACAAATGTGAGCAACTGCACCGGTATCAAATACCCAAGAGCTACTACGAGTACTGGTTAGGTACACATCAATTACATGTATATCACATATACCTTTTGTTTTGCCGGCCTTCTTGTCCGCTAAGTATTTGGGGCAATTCCGCTTCCAGTGACCACTTCCCTTGCAATAAAAACACTCAGTCTCGGGCTTGGGTCCATTCTTTGGCTTCTTCCCGGCAGCTTGCTTGCCGGGCGCGGCAACTTCCTTGCCGTCCTTCTTGAAGGCTTTCTTACCCTTGCCCTTCTTGAACTTAGTGGTTTTATTGACCATCAGCACCTGATGTTCCTTCTTGACTTCTACCTCTGCTGATTTCAGCATAGCAAATACTTCAGGAATGGTCTTTTCCATCCCCTGCATATTGAAGTTCATCACAAAGCTCTTGTAGCTCGGTGGAAGCGACTGGAGGATTCTGTCAATGACCGCATCATCCGGGAGATTAACTCCTAGCTGAGTCAAGCGGTTATGTAATCCAGACATCGTGAGTATGTGCTCACTGACAGAACTTTTTTCCTCCATCTTACAGCTGAAGAACTTGTCGGAGACCTCATATCTCTCGACCCGGGCATGAGCTTGGAAAACCATTCTCAGCTCTTCGAACATCTCATATGCTCCATGTCTCTCAAAACGCTTTTGGAGCCCCGGTTCTAAACTGTAAAGCATGCCGCACTGAACGAGGGAGTAGTCATTGGTACGTGCCTGCCAAGCGTTCATAACGTCTTGTTCAGCAGGGAGGACAGGTGCGTCACCCAGCGGTGCTTGTAGGACATAATCTTTCTTGGCAGCTATGAGGATGATCCTCAGGTTCCGGACCCAGTCCGTGTAGTTGCTGCCATCGTCTTTCAGCTTGGTTTTCTCTAGGAACGCGTTGAAGTTGAGGACTACGTTGGCCATTTGATCTACAAGACATATTGTAAATATTTTAGACTAAGTTCATGATAATTAAGTTCATCAAATCAAATTATTTATGAACTCCCACTTAGATAGACATCCCTCTTCTAGTCATCTAAGTATAACATGATCCGAGTTAACTAGGCCGTGTCCGATCATCACGTGAGACGGACTAGTCAACGTAGGTGAACATCTTCATGTTGATCGTATCTTCTATACGACTCATGCTCGACCTTTCGGTCTTCTGTGTTCCGAGGCCATGTCTGTACATGCTAGGCTCGTCAAGTCAACCTAAGTGTTTGCATGTGTAAATCTGTCTTACACCTGTTGTATGTGAACGTTAGAATCTATCACACCCGATCATCACGTGGTGCTTCGAAACAACGAACTGTCGCAACGGTGCACAGTTAGGGGGAACACTTCTTGAAATTATTATGAGGGATCATCTTATTTACTACCGTCGTTCTAAGTAAACAAGATGCAAAACATGATAAATATCACATGCAATCAAATAATAAACGTGACATGATATGGCCAATATCACATAGCTCCTTTGATCTCCATCTTGGGGCTCCATGATCATCTTGTCACCGGCTTGACACCATGATCTCCATCATCATGATCTCCATCATCGTGTCTCCATGAAGTTGCTCGCCAACTATTACTTCTACTACTAAGGCTAACGCGTTTAGCAATAAAGTAAAGTAATTTACATGGCGTTTCTCAATGACACGCAGGTCATATAAAAGAATAAAGACAACTCCTATGGCTCCTGCCGGTTGTCATACTCATCGACATGCAAGTCGTGATTCCTATTACAATAGCATGAACATCTCATACATCACATATAGATCATTCATCATTCATCACAACTTTGGCCATATCATATCACAAAGCACTTGCTGCAAAAACAAGTTAGACGTCCTCTAATTGTTGTTGCAAGTTTTACGTGGCTGAATTAGGGTTCTAGCAAGAACGTTTTCTTACCTACGTGAAAGCCACAACGTGATTTGTCAACTTCTATTTACCCTTCATAAGGACCCTGTTCATCGAATCCGCTCCAACTAAAGTGGGAGAGACAGACACCCGCCAGCCACCTTATGCAACTAGTGCATGTTAGTCGGTGGAACCGGTCTCACGTAAGCGTACGTGTAAGGTTGGTCCGGGCCGCTTCATCCCACAATACCGCTGAAGCAAGAAAAGACTAGTAGCGGCAAGAAAGTTGACAAATCCACGCCCACAACAAATTGTGTTCTACTCGCGCAAAAGAACTACGCATAGACCTAGCTCATGATGCCACTGTTTGAGAACGTTGCAGAAAACAAAAAATTTCCTACTCGTTTCACCAAGATCATCTAGGAGTTCATCTAGCAACGAGTCACGAGATGCATCTACATACCTTTGTAGATCGCGTGCGGAAGCGTTCAACGAACGGGGATGATGTAGTCGTACACAACGTGATCCAAATCACCGATGACCAGCGCCGAACGGACGGCACCTCCGCGTTCAACACACGTACGGGACGGGAGACGTCTCCTCCTTCTTGATCCAGCAAGGGGGAAGGAGAGGTTGACGAAGATCCAGCAGCACGACGGCGTGGTGGTGGATGCAGGGCGTCGCAGTAGCAGGGCTTCGCCTATACTACGAGGAAGAGAGACGTAACGGGGAGAGAGGGAGGCGCCAGGGGCTGGTGTGTGAAGTCCCTCCTCTCCCCCACTATATATAGGGGTGCCATGGGGGGGGCACCGGCCCTAGTAGATGGAATCTACTAGGGGGGGCGGCGGCCTAGGGTGGGGCTTGCTCCCCAAGGCAAGGGGGCGCCCCACCTAGGGTTTCCCCTTTGCCCTAGCCGCATGGGCCCCCTAGGGGCTGGCGCCCCAGCCCACTATGGGCTGGGTTCCCTCCTATTTCAGCCCATGGGGCCCTCCGGGATAGGTGGCCCCACCCGGTGGACCCCCGGGACCCTTCCGGTGGTCCCGGTACAATACCGGGTACCCCGAAACTTGTCCCGATGGCCGAAACTGCACATCCTATATATAATTCTTTACCTCCGGACCATTCCGGAACTCCTCGTGACGTCCTGGATCTCATCCGGGACCCCGAACAACATTCGGGTTACTGCATATACTTATCTTCACAACCCTAGCGTCACCGAACCTTAAGTGTGTAGACCCTACGGGTTCGGGAGACAAGCAGACATGACCGAGACGACTCTCCGGTCAATAACCAACAGCGGGATCTGGATACCTATGTTGGCTCCCACATGCTCCACGATGATCTCATCGGATGAACCACGATGTCGAGGATTCAATCAACCCCGTATGCAATTCCCTTTGTCAATCGATATATTACTTGCCCGAGATTCGATCGTCGGTATCCCAATACCTCGTTCAATCTCGTCACCGGCAAGTCACTTTACTCGTACCGTAATGCATGATCCCGTGACCAGACACTTGGTCACTTTGAGCTCATTATGATGATGCATTACCGAGTGGGCCTAGTGATACCTCTCCGTCATACGGAGTGACAAATCCCAGTCTTGATCCGTGTCAACTCAACAGACACTTTCGGAGATACCCGTAGTATACCTTTATAATCACCCAGTTACGTTGTGACGTTTGGTACACCCAAAGCACTCCTACGGTATCCGGGAGTTACACGATCTCATGGTCTAAGGAAAAGATACTTGACATTGCAAAACTCTAGCAAACGAACTATACGATCTTTATGCTATGTTTAGGATTGGGTCTTGTCCATCACATCATTCTCCTAATGATGTGATCTCGTTATCAATGACATCTTATGTCCATAGCCAGGAAACCATGACTATCTGTTGATTAACGAGCTAGTCAACTAGAGGCTTACTAGGGACATGTTGGTGTCTGTTATTCATACATGTATTACGATTTCCGGATAACACAATTATAGCATGAATAAAGACAATTACCATGAACAAGGAAATATAATAATAATGCTTTTATTATTGCCTCTAGGGCATATTTCCAACAAGTCTTTGCTGGAGGCATATGGTATCTCAAAACTAATCCAGAGGAGCCGGGTGGTATGAAATGGATCTGCCTTATTAATTTGGATCTCCTGCCTTGTTTAATTGTTACTTAGCCCACAAGTCTTTTGCTTGGTTTGTAACTGCAGCTCAGAAGCCCACCGTTGAGGACCCGGAGGAGAAAGCCATGAAGAAGAGATTCGAGGAGTGGATGGTGGTGCACAAGCGCAGATACAAGGACAAGGAGGAGAAGGCGCGGCGCTACGAGCTGTTCAAGGGGTGTGTCAAGCGGGTGAACGAGCTCAACGCCGCGTCACGGCCGGGTGAAGCCCGGTACAAACCATACCAATATTCTGACTTTACCAAGGAAGAGAGGAACAAAGTACTCGGAATCTTGGTCGAACCATCTATGCTCGACGAGTGGAACGAGGAGAAGAGGCGCAAAACACAAGGGGGTCATGACGGCGGCGCCGACGAGGACGACTGGGAAGAACATATGCGCCTGATACAAAAGGGTCTTCGCACTACGACCCTTAATGGCAAGGTACAACGCAAAGCACAGCAGTCGTCCTGAGTGGTGAATTAGTATCTATATTAGCTTCCATCAGTGTGTTATATCGATATATATATATATAGATGCCCCTGGGATTGGTGAGTTTATGCCAGTGTCTGTTGCTACTTATGCCTGGAGCCTTGCAGTGTTGAATTTTAATTGGAACTTCCCCTGTACCGCTGTACGTGCTCTTATCTTAGTATTATAAAACATAATTATGGAGTTGAACACTTGGAACCCTTCCTTGTTGATTTTGCATGGCGCATGTTATAGTATGTTTGAGCAAGTAGCTCTGGGTGCTTCACTGAATGAGTCGAATGACTAGTTTGGCTGGCAGTTGCGAAGATGGCATCGTCCTCCCATGTTGATTATGCCCATATTATCTGCATTCAGAACCTCTCTCGAAACATATGGTCTTTTTTTCTAGTCAAGTGCCCACACTTGTATCACAACATCAACTCTATCTTACGACCAACTACTGATAGCTGCACCCCCTTTCTCATACACCTTCACCCTGTGGACCTGCTCGATAATGTAGCCCAATAGTTTTCTAAAAGGTCAATTTGGAACACTGAGCACTTCATTCATAGTTCGAAAATCAACATATGAAGTTTAAAGAAATGCCGAGGCAAATTCTTCGCCTTAACACGGGTGCCCAGAGTTTGATGATGAAATAAGTTAACACGTGAGCTACATACAAAAAGACAAATACATGGGTTTTTAGTGGTGAACAGTGCAGTCACATTTTCAAATCATGAATTTTCCATTTTTACGTAGCTCATGTGTTAACATATTTTTCATCATCAAACTTCGCACATGTGTAGTATAAATTCGTATTGTCATGTAGGAATTGTTTAACCATTTTTTGAAACTTCAAATGCGATTTTTGAACTATTCAAAAATAAAGTGACACCCATGCTCCAAAAATACTTGTTCGGTGGTTTCCTACGTTCTGCTGAAGCCTCCTACCTCGCCCCTCCTCTTCGCTGCCGAGAATCGAATCACTTCATATTTCAAGCAATTATTGAGTATAAGCTCAACAACTAGAACTTGTTCTTCCCTGCGAAAAAAAACTAGAACTCGAGTTGAGTAAAAACAATACTTTTCTTGAGAAAAGTATATATTAGAAGAGCTTTGTTTTTTGAGAAAAAAAAAAGAGAAGAAGAACTTGTCCTCACTGCTCTCACTAGACAGGCCAGGCTTAAAAGGAAACGAGGCCCAGCTCAGCTGCCCCCCGCTCTCTCTCGGTCCACTCCACTCAGCCCAAAATCCGATCCCCGGCCGTCGATTGGAGGTAACCCGTCCATCCCCACGCGCAGCCGTCGCCAAATCCACCAAATCCGCCGGAGCCAGAGATCGGAGAGGGAGAAGATGGTGCGGGTGGCGACCTTCTTCGGGATGACCTTCGGCGCGTTCCTCTTCTGGGAGTCCATGGACAAGGTCCACGTCTGGATCGCCCTCCACCAGGACGAGAAGGTAACCTAATCGCCGGCCTATTCTTCCCCCCTTTCTCCCTCTAAGTCCGTTAGCTCGCCGCGCCAGATCTACCAGGTCTTCGATCCTCCCCGTCTTCGATTAGCTCCGTATATCCCGTCCAACATGACCGGATGAACCGTAGATTCTGGGAGTACGCTGGCCTTGTTTGTCCAGGTGCGATGCCGAGATTTGGAGCAGGGGGGATTTCCCCACTCGTTAGTTTTTCTAGTTACCGACGATCTGCTCAGGGATTGCAATTTACATCTCGATCTTTTGAAAAAAAGAAATGGAGATAGAAATGATTCTTAAAGAGTTGCAGCACACAAAGGGTAAAACATATAAGGGTGATAGAAGATGCATCTGATCACACCCAGCACGAAAGCCATATACACACTAGGATATTCATATTGTAATAGGAGCTGTGAACCTCCCTAAACAAAAGACATTTCAAGGTATTCCATTGTAAATAGAAGGTTAGTCCAGTAGGAAGGAAACACCACCCATTACCTCCTGTGTGTTTATGTTCAGAGTCCAATTCTGACGCATACTTCCGCCGCTGTACATCAGCTTCATTCACCTTGCAGGCCTCCGCCTCCCACAATAGTTCTTTCCAGCATTTCACAGCTGCAAGAATAACATAGATTTCCCCGCAAGAAAAAAAGAATAACATAGATTTGAAGCTAGTCCTACATTCCCACTGCTTTGGTTCTTCACACAGAATGTTACATGATTATAGTCTGCCTGAGAGTCCAGTCAGTCAGTCCAAATACAATTAGTGCGAGTTGGACCCTTTTCTTGCTGCTGTTAATCATTCAACCGAAAACTCGCGCCACTGAAACTGGGATTACATCTTGAATGTATCCATCCATCCTGTTCTCTACTTTGGTATGGCCTATCCTACTACTGAGCAGGGACTTGAGAAATTTGCTTAATTATTGTTGGGCTTCTTTGGCAATGAATTGATGTACTCCCTCCATCTCAGTTTACAAGTCTTGCACGTGTACCTAGATCGTTAATTTGACCAACTTAATAAGAGGCATACATTACAAAAAATATAGAATTAAAAACTTTAGATATTCTATTTTCTAATGATATAATTTTTACGTTAAACAATTTATTTTATATAAGTTAAATTGACGGCCTAGATACACGTGCAAGACTTATAAACTGAGATGGAGGGAATAGTTTCTAATCATCCGGGTACCATGCTAGATGATCATGGTACGCTGGAGAGTTCAGACAGTCAGTCCAGATAAATTTAGTGTGAGTTGGACCTTTTTCTTGCTGCTGCTAATCATTCAACAGAAAAGAGAAAACTCAAGCCACTGAAACTGGGATTACATCTTGAATCTATCCATCTAGTTTGTTCTCTACTTTGGTATTGCCTATCCTACTACTGAGTAGTGCTTTCAGAAATTTGCATGATAATTGTTGGACTTCTTTGGCAATGAATCGATGTAGCTTCTAATCGTCCGGGTACCATGCTAGATGATCATAGTTTGCCGGAGAGTTCAGACAGTCAGTCCAAATACAATTTGTGTGAGTTGGACCCTTTTCTTGCTGCTGCTAATCATTCAACAGAAAAGTGAAAACTCAAGCCACTGAAACTCGGATTACATCTTGAATCTATCCATCTAGTCTGTTTTCTACTTTGGTATTGCCTTCAGAAATTTGCATGATTATTGTTGGAACTTTCTGGGTAAACTGATGTAGCTTCTATTCTCCCGGATACCATGTGGGTTCACCTTCGCTTACAGACTAACCATTTTGCCCATATTAAGGGTAAATCGCTCAAGGGCAGCTTGTAACCTATACATTCAACTAGTATGTGCACTGAACAATCATAAAAAAGTGTATGCACAGTGAACAATATTCAAGATATGAAACCATAACTGGTCACCTTTTATGGTATTTCTAGCAGTATAATCGATGACCAGTGCTCGAAAAGAGTCATGATTAGTTGAGAGTTTCAGACTAGTCTATAGTCAGTACCCAATTGACTCTTTGACTCTTGATCATTGGGGGTTATGCTAAGGATAAATTTCGTAAGGGTACTCGCCATCATTTTACAAACACATTAAGCATGTTTCTGTCTATACTTTTCGCACCTGCTTGTCAGAATATTTGATATCACCCTCCACTGTCCCCAAAAGATCATATTTGGTGAATAACTCTGTTGAAATTCCAGAGTGGGAGATGAAAACCTTTTGTATTTATGTTAACGTGGGTGCTGGGGGTAGAATTATTGTTTCCACACTGATATATTTAATGCTTCTTGTGGATTAGATTTGTCTAAATTCATCTCGGGACTTGAGGTGTGAGAGCATTACATGTCTAATTGTTATTCGGAACTTATTAGGCTAGTCATAGTGGGGAGTAACTTAGGCTAGTGTCATGCATATGACACTAGTCTTTGTTACTACCTTCATAATGCAAAGTAACATACAAGTAGTATCATAGATGATAGCATTTATTACATTATAGACTCATTTTGCTTTGGGTTGCATTATGTTACAGTAACATATTATGTTACTCCAAAAACATCTCTCGTCATTAACTATATGCCACATAAGCAAATTTGTCTTGGAATGCGCTATGTTACTTGCTAAGTTACTCCCACTATGACCAGCCTTAGTGCCATCGAAACATAGACAGGTGGTTTCAGCTTTTGGTGTGTTCGTTTACACCAAAAACATCATCACCTGTACAGGGTCCAACCACATACACACCCCCATAACCAAAATCACCACTACCATGGAAAAAGTTTTTTGCAAATCCGTGTACTATAAATATATGTGGATATAAGTTAGTAGTATTTAGAAATGCACAGGTGTTTTTTCTGGAAGCAGCTAAAAGTTGTCTTGTTATTTCAGCAAGAAAGGATGGAAAGGGAGATGGAGATAAAGAAGATGCAAGCAGACCTAATTGCTCAAGCAAAAGAGAGTGAATCATGATTGTCTTTTCGCCAATGGTTTCAACTAGTTGCTTTGTCATGTTTTTACTTTCCAAGTGATAAGCCTTGGCTGATGTATGCTTGACACCTCTAATAAACCAAGTTGTTATAACTTTGTTGAATCCAAGAGGCAATGCTCATGGTAAATCATGTTCAGTTTATAAAACAGCACAACCCAGCTTCACTGCCTTGGTTATGAGGCGTTGTTTTGAATAGCTTATGCAATATTTTGTAATGAAGGTGCTATTTTTCTTTATCAGACAAATGGTTGGTGGTGTTTCAAGGAGATGTTTTCATATTCCGGTTGGTTGTTTGATGCGCCATTCTAAGTGGAGTAATATTTACCGAGAGCAAGCTGGCTCATGAATTCTTGGTGGGACCAGTGAAGGCAGTTATTTCATTTGTGACCGGGGTCGCCATTGACCAGCCTTTCAGCGGAAGGGTGAAAATTGTTTACTACTGTAGTAGTATATCACAAAAGAAAATGTCTTCAAAGATTGCACGCTTCATGCTACGATTATTAAGCACAACTTTTGTGTTTTTGAAAGTGAACCGATGTACATTACTCAACAGCGAGATAAACCATCTATGACAAGCCAAAAACAGCTCCCTTGTGTAGAATCGCGCTTACCCTAATAACACGATGCATGCTGGCACTGGTAGAAAAAGAGGCTTCCGTCCAGCCCCATTAGTCGCGAAACTGTAGGAACCGCGACTAATGAAGTCTTTAGTCGTGGTTCGGCAGACGAACCGCGACCAAATGCCTGGGCCCAGGGCGCTCGCGGGCTTTAGTCGCGGTTGGCCAGGCCAACCGCGACTAAAGGTGCCCAAAGGCCTTTAGTCGCGGGCGCCTTTAGTCGCGGTTGGCCACCGCGACTAAAGCTCCTCCCTTTTAGTCCCGGTTTGTGGCACGAACCGGAACTAATGGGGTTGAGACCTTTAGTCCCGGTTCGTGCCACGAACTGGTACTAAAGGTCCCATTTTCAAACTCTACCCCCCCCCCCCCCCCCCTCCCCCGTGGATCGCCTTTTCAGTTTTAAAAAAAATAAAAGAAAATAATGGAAATGTCAAAAAAATAAAAGAAAATAAGTTTCTCATGTGATATGTGGTCTAGTTGTTGGGAAAATTTGCAAATGTGAATTTTGACTTTATTTGCAAAATCTCTCTGAAATTTGTAAAAATGGGCATAACTTTTGCATACTAACTCGGATGAAAAAGTTTTTTATATGAAAAATCATCTACTCGAAAAGTTACATCCAAATTTAACGGGGGAAACCCCGTTAAACATTTTCAAAATCCTCAAAAACCTAATAGAAAAAAAGTTACGGGGCTTTTAAGATCTAGAGTGGAAAAAATTGAAAAATATTCAAACAGTGGGCAAACTATGGTCAAACAATGGTCAAACTAATTATTCTAGAATATTAGTGTTACTAAATAATTATTTTAATTATTTCAATTTTGGTCAAATCTGGTCAAACTGTGGTCAAACAATGGTCAAACTAATTATTCAAGAAATATTAGTGTTACTAAATAATTATTGTTTTTTAAAACAATAGTTTCAAACTCAAACAGTGAAATGTGTCACTTCATGCTCAAGCAAAATTCCTGAAGGTTAATAGGATTGACATCTTATTATTGTCAGGAAAACAACAAGTGCAGACTTGGAGCGTGGGAGAATAGAACCCGGAAGTTAAGCGTGCTTGGGCTGGAGTAGTGAGAGGGATGGGTGACCGGTTGGGAAGTTAGATGATTTGGAATGATGAGGGGTGATAAAAGAATAAATTGAGAAGTGATGAGGGGTGGTGATTACAGACTAGAGGTTAAAATAATTCAGAAATTTAAAAATAAAAAAATTTTAAAAAAAAATTTCAATTTTTTTTTCAAAAACCTGTGGCGGCCTTTAGTCGCGGTTAGCCACAAGAACCGGGACTAAAGACTTTTGTCGCGGTCCGTAAGAGCCGCGGCTAAAGGGGGGGTCTTTAGTCGCGCTTATTTAGTCCCGTTGCACAGCCGGGACTAAAGGCTGTTGCGAACCGGGACTAAAGGGCTTTTTTCTACCAGTGTGGTGTGATTTAACACATTCGCTCAACTCTGATTAGCAATCCAATACCATGTACTCGCTCTCCCTCCTCGCCATCCATCTCAACCTAGTAAGAACTTGCTCGAGACTAAACCATCTACTACTAAAATTCATACCGAGAGCAAGCTGGCTACTGTACTCGAGACTAAACCACGATCAATCACGCAAAAGAAAACCGAAGTTCATGCGATGCCGTCAAATTAAGATCGCATGGTTCACGTGATGACGATTAAATCATACTACCACCAATTCGCATTGAAGTACCGCCAGTTTCTGTAACAAATTTCACCCCATTTCCTCCTTTTTTTTTAACAGAGATCGGGCTGCCACTATATTAAAACCGGTAATAGTACATCACTGCTGGTAAAATAAAGATTACACATAAGTCTTCCTCGCAGTTGGTAAGAGCATCTCCAATAGCACCCCCACCCCAACGTCACCACGAAAGTCCAAACCCCCACTCTCACTCGTCGCCGGCCACCATGGCCGCCGGCGAAAATGGGAAGGGAGGCCGGAAGGAGATGCATAGAAGTCCATTTCCTCTAATTAACACACAAAAACAACAAGGCTAAGACCTAAGAACCGAGCAGGTTCCTCAGATAACAAGATAAAGCATCGCTACCCTAACACGTCTCAGGCTGATGCTGTTTATTGACGACGTGATCACCACAGCTCGCTCAACTACTGGATCCGATCGATCCTCAGTCGGACTCGTCCCCGTTGCCGAAATCGACGTAGTCATCCTGGAACTTGAGGACAAACGGCTTGCGGTCCGTGCGCTCCTGGATGTGCTTGTCGTACCGATCTCGGGCCTTCGCCATGAACTTGTCGTCGTACGGGAACTCCTTGTCGCCATAGTAGTGGCCGTGCGTGTCCATCTCGACGACCACCGTGTCGTCGGAAATGCCGAACGCCGCCTCCTTCCCGGGCGGCCTGGAGCCGCCGTCCTCCCCCTTGCTCTTCGTGGCGCGCACCTCGACGCGGCCCGTCGCCGGCGCCTCCTTCCTCTTCAGCCCGCCGGACTCCCTCTTGGGCGCCGGACGTGCTTCGCCGCTGCCGCCGCCGGCCTTGCTGCTGCTGGAGGGCCGCTGCGAGGACTTCTTGTTGACCGTCGGCTGACGTGATCCGCCGCTCTTCATGTCGCGGCGGAGGGAGTTGTTTTGTCTTTTGTGTGGGTCTGTGGGTTATAGCTGGGATATCCACTCGTTCATCGATCGACGGGTATATATAGACGCGGAGGCGAACCCTAGAACGTAGAGCGTCTGGTTGCCCAAGGAAAATCGCGTGGCCCCGATGGTACTCCGTTTGACTAGCAGGTTATCTGAACAGTGCAAGCGAGAGTAGTAAATTGTTCATGCTGTACAGATATCTCATTCACCTGTCGCACCGCTCGGTCACTGTTGCTCCTTTCCGTGAGACGCAAGGTGTTGCAGTAGAGCGTTGCCGTCCCGTCCCATCACTGTTTAATTTTTTTCCGCCTTACGTCCGAAAAATAAATTAGTTTCACTGTTTGTTTGAGCTCATATGTCATCAGGTTGTAGAGGCATGCCACGAATACTACTCTACTTCTTTAGCACGGCTCTCACGGGTATATATATACCCCGCTCGTTCTGCAGCATCGTGATCGAGCCAATGCATTAAACTTTTTGACACGGCGTGACTTTTGGGCGCGTACATAATAGTACCGTATACTGTAGTTCGCAACGCATACAAAGGACTGGCTCAATCAGACAAGCACATGCACCGCTGGTTCATACTGTGTAAGATTTGCCTTTCAGTTTCTGTTTTTTGGTATACAAGTTAAGGAACATATACAGTATACCAAATCGTTACTCTCGCTGAATTTATTACGCAAAATCAGCCTTCGCAAGGACGAGCCATCAATGGGGTAGCTACGTCGGGTCCTTTCTCGCAAAAAAAAAAAGCTACGTCGGGTCCAATCTTTGGACCAAGTAAAGCCCTGCACCTCGCACTGATGTGTTAAAAAGCTACTCCTAGGCAGCTGCACGCCACACCGATTAGTCAAAGATGTCTCGTCGGACAGTGCACATCACCCCATCCGCACGTCCTAGCTTGCCCACAAAGCCATCATCGTGTGCACAGCCCAGTCGATCGTTGTCCAAAAATCGTTCGTACACCGAGCACGACGCAGAGCGGCAACATCCTCGGCACACCCCACAACCCCTAGTACTGTAGCCATGCTACTCCAGCGCTGACCCAACCCCTTTTTTCTTGCCCATCTCTCGTGTAGAGAATGGTTTGGTGCATCGATAATAATTGATCGTGCACTAGGCATACATATATATATAGGTATAAGGGGTGCGACCGGTGTCTTGTCTCCCAAGATACAAGTACATACAGGCGAGAGAGACACTACAAGTGCGGCATATAAAACCCAGACCTACGTACAAGTACACATGTTCAACACCCCCTGCAGTCGAAGCGTCACCGGTGACACAGAGACTGGACCGAAAGCCCTCAAACGTCGAGGTGGGCAGTCCCTTTGTCATGACATCGGCGAACTGCTGATCAGTGGGCACATGGAGAACTCGAACACGACCAAGTGCGACGTGCTCCCGGACGAAGTGAATGTCGAGCTCAATATGCTTCGTCCGTCGGTGATGGACAAGGTTGGCAGCGAGATACACCGCGGAGACGTTGTCACGGTAAACAAGCGTCGCCTTGGTAACTTCGCATAGCAACTTCTGAAGTAGCTGTCATAGCCAAGAGCACTCCGCGACGGCGTTGGCCACAACCTTGTACTCGGCCTCGACGCTCGATCGTGAGACCGTGGGTTGTCGTTTAGACGACTACGAAATCAGAGAGGGCCCGAGGTAGACACAGTAGCCGGAAGTGGAGCGGCGAGTGTCGGGACACCCAGCCCAGTTGGCGTCGGAGTAGGCGACAAGGCTGGTGCCAGGTGATGCCGTCAGGGTGAGACCCATAGCTGTGGTGCTACGTATGTACTGAAGAATACGTTTCACCAGAGCCCAATGAGTATCACGAGGAGCATGCATATGAAGGCACACCTGCTGGACAGCGTATTGAATGTCCGGACGCGTCAGTGTGAGGTACTGAAGCGCACTGACGATGGAGAGGTAGAAGGGAGCGTCGGACGCCGGAGAACCCTCGACGGCGGACAGCTTAGCCTTCGTGTTGACAGGCGTAGGAGCAGGCTTGCAGTTAAGCATGCCCGCTCTCTCCAGAAGCTCGTAGGCGTACTTCTGCTAGTGCAGGAAGAAGCCAGTGGCCCGGCGCACAACCTCGATGCTGAGAAAGTAGCGGAGAGCCCTCAAGTCCTAGAGGGCGAACTCGGTGCCGAGGCGAGCTGTGATCTGCTGAAGGAGCGCTGGCGAGGAGGCAGTCAGGATGATGTCATCGACATACAGGAGGAGGTACGCGGTGGCGGGACCCTGGTGATAAACAAACAGGGAGGCATAAGACCGTGTGGATCGGAACACATGCTGCTGAAGAAAGGCCGCGATCCGCTGGTACCAGGCCCGAGGCGCCTGCTTCAACACGTAGAGAGAACGGGAGAGCAAGCACACGTTGTCCGGATAGTCGGTGTCGACGAAACCAGTAGGCTGCTGACAGAACACCTGCTCGTCGAGATGGCCATGCAAAAAAGCATTAGACACATCGAGCTGGTGGACTGGCCAGGCGCGAGAAACAGCAAGCTGGAGAACAGCGCGAATCGTGCCCGGTTTAACAACCGGGGCGAAGGTGTCGGTGAAGTCCACGCCGGCACGCTCGCGAAAGCCACGCACGACCCAACGCGCCTTGTAGCGCTCAAGGGAACCGTCGGGGCGAGTCTTGTGGCAGAAGACCCACTTGACAGTGATGACGTTGGCACGAGGAGGCCGCGGGACAAGCTGCCACGTACGGTTGCCCTGCAGGGCGTCGAACTCCTCACACATCGCAGCAAGCCAGTTCGGATCCCGAAGGGCTGCGCGAACGGAGGTGGGGAGCGGGGACGGGGCCGCAGGGGATGCGACACACACGTACTCGTCGGAAGTGTAGCGCGTGCTAGGACGAAACGTCCCAGTCCGAGCCCGAGTGACCACACCAGCCGGCGGAGCCGAGAGGGGGACTGGCGAGGATGAGCTCGAGCCGGTCTCCGGATCGGCCGAAGGGGCCGGGGCGTCGGGGGCGGCCGACGGGGCCGCGACGTCAGGGGCAGCCGAGGGGGGCCGAGGGGGCGCCAGGGGCGGCCGAGGGGGCCGTGGCAATGGGGTCCGCCGAGGGGGCCGCGGCGACAGGGGCGGCCGAGGGGCCCGCAGCGACGGGGGCCGCCAAGGGAGCCGCGGCGACGGGGGCCGCCGGCACCGGGAGCGCGGGCAGGGCCAAGCCTGGTGCACGGTGGGGCGGTTCGCCAGAGGTGGGGGTAGGGGCGAACCGCGCCGATGGGGACGCCGAGGGTGACGGTACCTGCTGAAAACGGAAACACCAACTCATCAAAGTACACGTGCCGCGAGGTGAAAACGCGGTAGGACACTGGATCATAGCACCCGTAACCTTTGGTGTTGGGAGGATACCCAAGGAAGATGCAAGGAAGTGACCGGCGAGCGAGTTTGTGAGGTGCAGTGGACGCGGTGCTAGGATAATAAAGACACCCAAAGATGCGAAGACCATCATAAGATGGAACCGCACCGAAGAGGAGCTGGTGAGGAGTGTAGTTCTAGCGCAGATGACACGGGCGAATGTTTATGAGGAGGCTGGCGGTCGCGAGCGCGTCCGGCCAGAACCGAGGAGGCACGTAGGAGTGGAAGAGCAACGTGCGGACATAGTCATTAAGAGTGTGAATGACGCGCTCGGCGCGACCATTCTGCTGGGACGTGTAGGGGCAAGTGAGGCGGAAGATGGTGCTGTGCGACGCAAGAAGATTGCGGAGGGCGATGTTCTCAAACTCCTTGTCGTTGTCAGTTTGCAAGGCAAGAATAGGACGACCCAACTGTGTGGTGACGTATGAATAATAAGCTGTGAGTGTGGCAAGAGCGTCGGACTTGCGACGGAGAGGAAAAGTCCACACATAATGAGAGAAATCATCCAATATCACCAAATAGTATAAGTAACCCGTGTTGCTCGCAACCGGGGACGTCCAAACATCACTATGCAATAACTGAAATGGAAAAGTGGAAATGTTTGTAGACTCGCTAAAGGGAAGTCGAACGTGCTTGCCAAGACGGCAAGCCTCACAAGAGTGGTCGTCAACCTTATTACATGAGAAAGAAAAACTCTGAAGAATCTGACACATAACGGTGGAGTTTTGATGACCGAGGCGGGCGTGCCAAAGATCGACACTAGCAGCGAAGGCGTCGGGACGATGGGTGGTGGTGGCGCCGGAGGGATGCACCGGGTAAAGCTCGTCTGGGCTGTCACATCGGTGGAGTACTATCCGTGTACGGACGTCCTTCACAGAAAAGCCGATATCGTAAAATTCAACAGTGATAGGATTTTCACGAGCAAGCGACGAACAGAAACAAGATTGGTGACTAAGTTAGGAGACACAAGAACATTAGACATGTTAACGGGAGTAGAAGTAGAAGGAAAAGACATATGACCAACATGTGTAATGGGAATGGAGGAACCGTTACCAAGGGTGATGCGAGTGGGAGTATGAACAGGAGTGGCGGATGTGAGGTTATCAGGATGAGCAGTCATGTGAGCGGTGGCGCCCGAGTCCATGTACCAGTCACCGCCGCCACCGTAGGAGCTCGGTGACGGGGTGGAGTGCAGAGCAGCGAGAAGGGCCGGGTCCCACGGTGGCGGCACCCGGGGAGGGAGAAACGCTCCGTAGGCCGGCACAGGAGCGACGCCGTAGGCGCCGTAGGCGGGCGCGGGCGCTGGCACGGGTGCGGCGCCGTAGCCGCTGTAGGGGGCGGCGTTCTGCATGGTGAAGAGTGCCTGGTGGCTCGCCGGCCGAGGCCCAAGGATGCCCAGAGCGGGAGCCCGAGGGACCGACATCAATTACGCGTGTACGACGCCCGTCCACGGGTTGGTGCCGTAAGTCCACGGCGGTTGGCCTACTGCTGCTGATGACGAGGGCCCCCCCTTGCACCTGTTTGCGACCGCCCCCCCGGCGGTTGCCGCGGCGCCCGCCGCCCTGCTGCGGCTGCCGGGGGCAGCAGGTGGGGCGGGGGGCTCGGGCGGGAGGGGGTAAAACCCAGGAGGCGCGGGGGGCGCCGGCTGGTGACGGGGCGCAGGCGCGGGCAGGGCGGCTGGTGGAGGGGCACCACGCGAGGTGCCGCCAGTGAGGGCGTGGTGCTGCACGCGCTTCTTTGTAAGTGCATCTAGTGCTCCTTGGTGATTTTGGTGTATTGAAGACTTATAGGTTAAGGGACTAATGCATTTGTGAGTGTACACAGGTCTACAAGTCTACGACGAGTTTGATATTTACAGAGAAATTCGACCCCTAAAAATGAAGTTCTTCGATAGAAGACTTTGAATTTCTGAAGACTTTCTGAAGACTTTAAAAGTGAAGAAATTGGTGTGACCTTAAAGACTTGGTATTCATTCGAGGAACATTAAGCGTGAAGACTTTTGTTTTTGTAGTTTTATTTTCTCTTTCTTGAGTCATAGGAAACACCGTATTGTTAAAGGGGGTCGGGGAAATACTGAGGAAAAATTTCCATGTGATGCCCAACTCAAAATCCTACACCTACCAATCCCTTCGAGTGAAGCCATTGGAAATCTCATACAGTCCAGTCATATTCTTCAGTGACAGAGACGAAGTTTTTCTGGTCTCTGAGGAATTTGTTCTGACTTAGGAGTTAGGAATTCGCTAGTGCGGATTACCTACACAGTGAGGAACATGATAGCCCTGAGGATTTTGCTACTCAAAATTCCGACCGTTGCTGTGCTATAAGCCAGTTATCCCAAAATATCTATCCACCCAACGGTCATATCATTGAAGGACATTTATGTCTTATCATGTCAGGCTGCTCCCTAGGCTATAAATAGCCGCCCCCTACAATCACTAGCTGGTTAGCTGCTCCGAGAGAAACTGACACTTGTCATTTGAGAGCAACCCATCCTCCGAGGACTTTGAGTGAAAATCACCAAGTGAGGAAAACCCAAACCCAAACACCTACAAACCCCAAGTGATTGAGCATCACTGAAGAGATTGATCCTGCGTGGATCCGATGCTTTTTACCTTTGAATATTGTGCTTCTTCCAGACGGTTAGGCGTCATGGTCTAGAGCATCCAAGAGGAATTGTCGATCGCCGAGTGACCAAGTTTGTGAAGGTTCGAAAGTCACCTGAAGATTTACCACGAGTGATTGGGCAAGGTCCGTGTGACCTTAGCTCAAGGGGAATACGATGAGGACTGAGTGTCCTGAGTTGCGTGTTCAGGATTGGGTGTCCGGGACTGTGTGTCCTCAGGTTCAAATACCTAGCCACCCTAACCAGATGTACAACTAAGACATCAGTTGGAACTGGTCTACCAAATCATTGTCTTCACCAAGCTTACTGATTCTATTTCCTCAACTCTTTCATTTCCTCATAACTGTGTTGTGTGCTTGTTCATATCTGTGCTTGAAGACTTTGACTGAAGATTTTCTTAATTTCCTCAGTTCAATTTATTCAGTCTGTTTGTCTTCATCCTATGCTATCTTGTGCTTACACTTTCTGTACTCTGTGTCTGTCTTCATTTCATCATGATGACTATGCTTGTGTTCTGTTATGTTTACTTTTGAGTACTTATTCCACTGCTAGCAGTTCTTCGCTAAAGAATTTCCTCACCTGGAAATTCCTCAGTGAAGAATTCATAAAAATCGCCTATTCACCCCCCTCTAGTCGATATAACGCACTTTCAATTGGTATCAGAGCAAGGTACTCCTTGTTCTGTGTGATTTTGGTTTAACCGCCTGAAGTTTTATTTATGTCGACCGCAGATATGAAGAAAGTGACATGCCCCATCTTTGACGGTCACGAGTATCCCAAGTGGAAGACCATGCTGAAGAAACGCCTCATGGCGATGAACAGCGAGCTGTGGACCGTCACTGAGATTGATCTGACCGATCTGTGCAAGATGGCGGAAGAAGATGACATTCACAAGTACACTCTTCTCAACCTCACGGCGAAGGACGTCATCTGCTCCTGTCTGTCTCAAAATCAGTTCAGGAATATTATGCATCTCGATCATGCGAAGCTTATCTGGGACCGTCTCTCTGAGGTCTATGAAGGTCATCATACCTGTCATGATCCTTGGTTTGAGGACTTCAAGAAATCTCTCAAAGCGATGACATTCGAACCAGAATCATCATCTTCTGCATCATGCCTTATGGCAAAAGATGCTAAGGTAACTGAATGCTACCTATCCGAGTCTAGTGATGATGAATCTGGTGATGAATTTGGACCCAACTATGTCAAACTTGCTTCCCTTGCCACTAAACAACAAAGAGCTTTGGAAAAAGTTTAACACATGCTAAATAAGAGCGATGATATGTTGGGTGAAGAAATGGATCAGTCAAATACTTTAGCTGAAAGTCTTCAGAGACTTCATACTAAGTATGACACCCTTCAAGATCATCATAACACTCTTTTATCTGATCATGAGAAGCTTTCTTATGAATTTCTTCAAAGAAAGCAAGACCTTGAAAAGCTAAGAATGAGTTATGAAGATCTTCAGAAGGAGCGCGATTCATTACTTGCTCAACAAATCAACGCTTCTCGGGAAGAATTTGTTCCTCCTTGTTTGAAATGCATTAAACGTGAATCTGCTAATTCTTCACCTGAATATTCAAATGCTGCTAATATTTCAAATTCTTCACATGCCTCTGCTATCACTAATTCCTCATCTGAGGACACTGCTAGTATCACTGATGATGCAGGGCTGAAGGAATTGTACATGACATGCATGTACAAAAGCCTCAAAGGGCATCAGACTCTTTGTGATGTGCTTAAAAAGCAGCTCCTCAACAGGAACCCTAGGAAAGAGGGTATTGCCTTTGAGAGGAAACTCAATGCTGATGGTACATATTGGAAGCCTCAGCAGTACCCCCAAACTACATGGGTTGCTGCAAAGGGACCTCCAGTTGATCCATCTAACTTATCTGGATTTGCATGTGAATCTCCTCGTTCTGACGATGAGTCGTTTGACTCCAACTATAAACTATTCAAAAGTCAGAATGGTGAAGTATTTGCTAGATATGTTGGCACTAACTGCAGGAATGGTCCCCTTATGAAGAAAATCTAGGTTCCCAAAAGGTGCCTTGAAAGTCTTCAGGTGAATGTCCTCACGACACCACCTATGAAGAATAGGAACCCCAGATCAAATTCTTCATATGGACCAAATTCCTAAAAAGTTCAAAGTCCTCACATGAGTATCATCGTGCTAACAACTCTGTTTCGCAGGGAAGAGCTAAGGGCTATGAATATGAGCATTATTCTTCTAATTATCATGTTCATAAGTCCTCGAAGAATTTCTCTACTTATCCATATGATTATCCTAACTCCTCTCATGTGAAACAAAAATGGACTGGCTTCTATGCCACCTTTCTCGTATGGAGCTCACAGAGTGATGAACTCTTTCCCACCCCTTCAGATGTGGGTGGTGAAGAAAAAGAACTAATCTCTTCTGCAGGGTCAGGTCTCCAGACGTACGTAATCGTCTGAAGAATTTGCTGGAGACCTGAGTATGCCTGAAAGGACGCAGGCTAATCATAAAGAAATGAACTTTCATTTCTCACGTCCTCATACTGCTTTATCTGTTCTTTTGCTTGATGAAATTGATCTGATGAATTGATGTCATATTCTTCACTGATGAAGTATATGAGTTCGTAAGTTGCACTAATTCATCTGCAGGATGATCAACCCAAAGCCACTGAGTGGGTCCTCGATAGTGGATGTACAAATCATATGACTGGTGACAAGAATCTATTGATGGATGCTCCATTATCTCCGTCGCATCTGAAGCATATCATCTTTGCCAACAAAGGCAAAAGTCAGGTATTGGGTCTAGGTAAGGTTGCGATCACAAAGGATCGACACATGGACAAAGTCATGCTTGTCGAGTCCTTAGGATACAACCTCATGTCTGTCTCAATGCTTTGCGATCTTGATATGGTTGTTGTCTTTGGCAAGTACCATTGTGTTGTGGTTATGGAAACTGACAATTCCAAAGTCTTCGAAGGCTTTAGGAGAGGAGATCTGTATATTGTTGATTTCTCTATAGAACCACAACCAGCCGTGTGCCTACTTGCAAAAGCTGGCTCTGGCATCGACGACTTGGTCATGCAGGCATGAGGAATCTGCACACTCCTGTGAAGAAGAAGCATGTCATCTGCATCGAGAATGTCAAATTCCTCAAGGATCACCTATGTGGAGCCTGTGAAGCTGGGAAGATGACAAAGGCTAAGCATCCAGCAAAGACTATCATGACCACCACTCGTCCATTTGAATTGCTTCACATGGATCTCTTCGGTCCTAATCAGTATTCTGCTATTTCAAATGATGCATCTCAATATGGCTTTGTTATTGTTGATGATTACTCTCGATACACATGGGTACACATTGTTACTTACAAACATGAAGTGCAGGAAGTCTTCAAACGATTTTCCTCGAGGGTTTCAACCAACTTTGGTGTGAAGATCAAGCACATCAGAAGTGATAATGGAACTGAGTTCAAGAATTCTGGTCTAGATGACTACCTTGACGAACTTGGTATTACTCATGAGTTATCTGCTCCTTATACTCCTCAGCAGAATGGTGTCGTGGAGTGCAAGAACAGGACTCTTGCTGAGATGGCTCGTACTATGCTTGATGAATACAAAACCCCTCGTCGTTTCTGGATTGAGGCAATTGATACTGCGTGCCACATCATCAACAGAGTATATCTTCACAAATTTTTCAAGAAGACTGCCTATGAACTCCTCACTAATAAGAAACTCAATGTAAGTTATTTCAAAGTCTTCGGTGCTAAATGTTGGATTAGAGATCCTCATCACAACTCAAAATTTGCACCGAAAGCACATGAAGGTTTTATGCTTGGTTACGGAAAGGACTCGCACACCTACAGAGTCTTCAATAACATTCTTCACAAGGTTGTTGAAATTGTAGATGTGCGGTTCGATGAAACTAATGGCTCGCAAAGAGAGCACCTACCTGCTGTGATAGATGAACCAGCACCTGAGAAAACTAGCAAGTTCAAGGCTGCTGAGGATGTCATTCCTACTAAAGAATCTGCTGAAGAATTCATTTCAGAACATGAAGAACGTCGAGCTAATGCACCTGAAGAAAATACTGAAGAAAATGGTGCTGAAGAGAATGCTGATCAAATTCCTCAACGACAACCAGCTCATACTCGCATTGCAAAAGAAGTGCAAGTTGAAAAGATCATCAATGACATCAAAGCACCAGGTCCTCTCACACGCTCAAAAGCTTCACATTTATCTAACTTTTGTGGGCACTATGCTTTTGTCTCTATCACAGAGCCCACTAAGGTAGATGAAGCATTTCTGGAGCCTGAGTGAATTCAGGGCATGCAAAAAGAACTACATCAGTTCGAGCTCAACAATGTCTGGGAACTGGTCAAACGTCCAGATCCTCACAAGCACAATATCATTGGCACAAAGTGCATCTACCGCAACAAGCAAGATGATAATGGCCTTGTGGTGAGGAATAAGGCACGACTCGTAGCTCAAGGCTACACACAGGTTGAAGGAATTGATTTCGATGAAACTTTTGCACCTGTTGCTAGACTTAAGGCTATTCGCATATTACTTGCTTATGCTAACCATCATGATATCACTTTATATAAAATGGATGTGAAAAGTGCATTCCTCAATGGTAACATTGAGGAAGGAGTATATGTTGCTCAACCCCCAGATTTTGAAGATCCAAAGAATCCTGACAAAGTCTTCAGACTCAACAAGGCCCTCTATGGCCTCAAGCAGGCCCCACGGGCGTGGTATGATACCTTGAAGGAATTCTTCATGAAGAAAGTATTCAAACCCAGTTCACTCGACCCTACTCTTTTCACTAAATCTTATGATGGTGAATTGTTTATGTGCCAAGTATATGTTGATGATATTATCTTTGGCTGTACTGACCAACGTTATAGTGATGAATTTGCTTACATGATGAGTGAAGAATACCAAATGTCTATGATGGGAGAATGAAAATTCTTCTTAGGTCTTCAAATTCGTCAACAACGCAATGGCATATTCATATCTCAGGAGAAATACCTCAAGGATGTACTAAGGAAATTCGGCATGCAAGATTGCAAAGGCGTCAAAATTCCTATGCCCACAAATGGCCATCTGTGCACTGATGAAAATGGTATTGACTTCGATCATAAGGTATACCGCTCCATGATTGGTTCTTTATTATACTTATGTGCATCTAGGCCAGATATAATGCTTAGTGTTTGCATGTGTGCCCGATCTCAAGCTACACCGAAGGAATCACACCATAAGGCTGTGAAGCATATTCTTTGATATCTAGCTCACACACCAACACTTGAATTATGATACCCCAAGGGCTCGGCTTTTGATCTCATTGGATATTCTGACTCTGACTATGCTGGTGATCTTGTGGACCGCAAGTCAACATCTGGTACATGTCATTTCCTCGGACGATCCTTGGTCTGTTGGTTCTCGAAAAAACAGAACTACGTATCACTATCTACTGCTGAAGCTGAGTATATTGCCGTTGGTTCTTGCTGTGCTCAGTTGCTATGGATGAAGCAAACTCTTAAGGACTACGGCGTCAACATGAAGAATGTGCCTCTCTTCTGTGACAATGAGAGTGCCATTAAGGTTGTTCACAACCCAGTTCAGCACTCGAAGACTAAGCACATTCAGATTCGTCATCATTTTCTTCGTGATCATGTGTTGAAGGGCGACATTTCTATTGAACATGTGAAGACTGAAGAACAGCTAGCCGATATCTTCACAAAGCCCTTGGATGAGAAGAGATTTAGCAAGTTATGGTGTGAGCTAAATATTCTAAAATCTTCGAATGTTCTCTGAAAAGGACACTCATCCTAACACTTATGTAAAATTGATGACTTAGATGTGCAACACATGAAGAAACGTTTTTCTTCAATCAATAAAGAATAACACTCTAAGTGTGAAAAAATTAACGAAGAATTTGATTCTCAAAACCCTACGATAATTGTACGCGGTGTCTGAAATCATCATTCTTATACGGTGGGTCACGCCACCACAAAAAGTTAAAATTTCTCAGTTGTTCAAATCTTCAACTTTGCATTGTCTTCACTGTTTCCGTTGTTTTTCTTCTTTGGCTATATATATATATATATATATATATATATATATATATATATTATATATATATATAGTTACATTCATAAACAAATTACGTTTGGAATACAAATAGTTACATTCATATTGATTCACTACATAAAATTTGGTATAAGAAAATAAAAAATAGGTTATAAGACCAAAAATACTGCATTTTAATGTATGTTTTTACGTTCGTAACTTTACATAACATAAAATATTTTTTACGGTGAGTATATATTTTCTTACGTTCTTTTTTTACGTATGAAATATGACAAAAATTACGAAACCTAAAAATATGGTGCATTGACGTCAAAATAGAGAGGGGGTGAAGAATAACTATTCCTCACCCATAGCGCTACAACATTGAGGAAGGAGTATATATATATATATATATATATATATATATATATATATATGAGTTTATGTCATCTACAACATTCACTTATAGCTATATCTTCAAGTTGGTTTTTCTGCTAAGTGAATGTGATCGGACCCTTCCCCCTCTATGCTATACTCAACCCAATTTTCGGCTTTGCCGCTCAAACCGTTCCGCATCCCACGACATACTTATCCACTCACCCATGATCTAACACGATCTCCACTTCTCAGTGTGTGCGTGACACATGTCATGCGAATGAGAAGGGTCAGGGGCACGTTCGTCCAAATTCTTCGGGCGAACGGTTTTCACCATGGCTATAAATACCCCTCTCCCCTTCCTCACTTCTTTTACTCTACTCGACCTCTCTCCAGATCGAGCTTCTCAAACCCTAGCACTGCCGCTACTTCATCATCGCCGGTGAGGAAGAGCTTCACTGCCTCGACCTCGTCGCCGCCGTACTCGCGCCGGCCGCGGAAATCTTCACTCCGCCGCCGCCGTAGCCGTCTTCCTCCGCCGAGTTAGGGCGTGGAAGATCTACACAGACGAACTTGACCTCTCCATCTCTCAGTTCGTCGTGTTCTCTAACTTTTACTGCCCTCTTTGATTCGAATGTTTTCTAGAAAATCTTCGAAGGTGTTTTTCTTCAAATCATCACACACTAAAACACCTCACATATCATCTGTTCTTAATTCATTTCTCTAAGCTATGTTTCTCTTCAAGATTTCTCAAATGTGTGGATTTTTGATCTCCACATCTCTGGAACCTAAGACAAAGAATGCTTAGTGAAATTCTTCAAGACTCATCTGGTCAAATTCCTCAAACTTGTTCTTTTTACAAAACCTTCCGAGAGCACATATGACCTCTCCAAATTCCTCGCAACTATACTTTGTTCACAGGTACTCATGTCAGCTGCTGAATCTCTAGGTTCTCATCAACTTAACTCATTTGCAGCGTTCCTCGAAGAAAAGTTGCATACTTCTTCAGAAAATTCAATTGTTCAAATTCCTCAACTGAAGAAAATGGCTGACGGTAAGAATCCACAGAAAGGAGGAAAGAGGGCTGAGGTCAACATAGCGTTTGAAAATCCCTAATGACATATACAAAGATTACTGCACTCCTGATGAGGCCAAGTTTGGAAAAGAGGACAAAAATCAGCGCAAGGTGCGCATACAGAGGATAGAAAGGAGATGGGCTAGAGAGTGGAGGGAGTACAGATATGTCACTCCCAAATACATGAAGAAATTCGCACTCAATCCTCCATGCCCAAGACCTTCATTGGCACCTTGCCAAATAGCTGATCCCACCAGCCTCAAGCGTGGTGAGGATTATCCGGATGAATGGGCCAAGCGCCAAACCAAGTTGGCTAAACAAGCCAAAGAAGCTGTGAGGAAATTCAACGAAGACTCTGCTGCTGCTGCTGCCGCTGAGGCCTCTGTCAAGCCTAAGAAGGCCATGTCAAAGAAGCCTACGCACAAGCCACGTGCTTCACCTTCAGTGGTTTCAAGGCCAAATTCCTCAGCAATGCCCTCACGGCCAGAATCTTAAAAGCCATCAAGGCCAACTTCTCATGTTGCTCATGTTCCTCCCAAATCCTTAGCTCCTCACAAGTCCTCAGCTGTTCCGACAAAGTCCTCTGCACCTGCGCATATCGCCACATTTCAAAGGACCACAGGCGTCTCAATTGCCTCAGGAGCTTCAGCTAGTTCCTCAGCTGCACCAAATTCTTCAACGGGACCCTCTCTACTGAAGACAAAGGCCACTGCTGGACGAGGTCCTCGCCCTAGTCCTCAGAAGAAGCAGGCCGCCTTCCAAGTATCGTCTAAAGAAGACGAAGCTGATGATGATGAACTTGCTAAAATCATCAGAGATAGGCAAGTCAGGGCTGCTAGAGCCAAGGGAACAGATGTTCCACTACTTTTGGATCCAAAGTTGATTCTCGAATACATTGATGTTTGGCACAAGGACCCCAACACTCCCATGCCTGATTTCAAGCTGACTCCTGGCCAAAGTCACATGCTGACCCATTTCATCCAAGAAGAAAAATGGAAATATGAGAAGGCCAGGCAGATCAAGAAAGCGCAATAGAAGAAGGAGAAATTTCTGAAGAACAACGTTGTCACTATGACAACCGATGAACTTGTAAAAATCTAATCTGAAATCAAAACCCTCAACAATGACTTCAAAGCCTACTATGCTGATTGGCAAGGAGCCAAAGTCAGATTTGTAAAGATAATTGAACAGTTCACTTCCAATGTTGTTGCCCCAACGCAACTGGAAATTCCTTAAGCTGAAGCATCTGCTCAGCCAACTGAAGAACATGCCAACACCGTTGATGAAAATCGGGCTGCTGAAGAAAATGTAAGTTCCAGGGCTGATGACTGCATTCCAGCCGCTGAAGAAATTGCCAGGGCATCCACTAGTGGTGCGCCTGAAGAAAATGAAGAAGCTAGGGCAACTTCATCAGTTGTGCCTGAAGAAAATCAACCAGATTCCTTTGCTTGTCATGCGCCTACACCAACTCCGATCCTTCCATCTGCATTGGATGTGAAGAAAACCAAGGCTGCAGAGCGTGCAGTAGTGAAGAAAAGGAAAGCATCGGCTTTTTCAGATTCTTCAGCTCCGAAGGAAATGAAGCCTTTGACCAGCTTGTTTGAAAATCCCATCGATGTTGTTCCTCTCTCTACTATGCCATCAAAGGACCTTGTTCCTTTCGATGAAGAATATGTAATTCCCAGCGGATCTGATGTAGAAACTCCTTCTGCTGCTTCGTCAGAGCAGTTGGATGAAGAAATTGAAGTGGATGAGATCCCTTCAACACCTGTCATTTCCTCGCCTCTGCCTCAATTCACTGCTGAATAGGCTGGCGTTGAAGAAATGGAAGATGAAGATGTGGACGTTGGCTGCTCCACACCAGTGATGAGTGATGAATTCTAGGAAAGTCAGCATCCAAACTCTCTAATGTTCACACCGTTGCAGCAAATACCTCAGTCCCCTGCACAAACTGTTCAAATGGGCTCTGAAGAAACTCACCCCACTTCATCTGTACGTGAAGAAATTCCAGCCATAGTGCTGAAGAAACTGTTGCTGCTGAACATCTGAAGACGCAGACTGCCACTGAAGAGGAACCCGAAATTCCTCAGCCTGAAGAACCTGTGATTGAGATTCCTGAGGTCATGATGCAACTCACTGACACTTCTCTACCCAAGCTAAAGGATCCATTCTCCAGGAAGAAAAACTTCAAGGCTGATGATTTCTTCAGCGAGCACGTATTCTTCGCAGACTACAACCCTTATGACTCTGCTCGCATTAGGAAGAGGCGTTTCTGGACAGCCAGCCAAGCCAATTTCTATTCCTCAGTGTTGTTCAACAAAAAAAAATCTTCTACCATGAGCACATTCCTCCCGTGGAAATGGAATCTCTGTCGTGCTTCATGCCAATCCTTAGTGTTCTTCACGATGCTGGACTATTAAACTTCTATTCTGACATCTGCAATTGGAATGAAGAATTGATTCTTCAATTTTATGCGACGCTGCACATCACAGAAGATTATGAATATGTGAATTCATGGGTGCCGGACTGGATGTCTGAGAACACTCACTACACAGCACCAGCTACTGAATTGCTTCATGCCTTACCACTCAGTCCTCCCCTTGAAGAAGCTTGTTGCATTTACAGTGAACCTGAGCTTACAAATCACTATATGCAAATTCTGATGAAACCTTTGAAGCCAGGTCAGGCCCCACGAACCAAATTCCTCATGAAGGAATTACTTTATGTGCCCAGAAGTGTCTATCGCATTCTAACAAGGACAATGAGTCCCATCAAAGGCCACGACTCATCTGATGAGAAAATGTTGACATCATGAAGAATCTGGTATTCAATATCATCCATGGCATTCCTGTCAATTATCACGATTTCTTCACGAGGATTCTGGCAAATGTTGCACTTTCTCCATTTGAGCTGAAGCCTTATGCACCTTGGATTATGAGATTCCTCAGGACAAGGTCTTCACTCAACTACAAAGCTGATTTTCAGAATCACCTCAGCTACTTGCCCCCGATTGAAGTCCTCAAGCAGACCTATTCATCAGTTGATGAAAAGGGCAAGGCACCAGCTGTTATAGATGAAGGCATTCGTCCATTGGATGGAAAGTTTCGCAAAGCTGCATCTTATTCCACCAATGATGACTCTGCCACACATGACTCTGCCAATGCACCCAAGTCTACTCCTCAAGCCACTGCTCCTCGTGTGATGACTGATCGTGAGCTTCTGCTTAGTCTTCACCAGAAGGTGGATCGAAATCATAAATGGGTTGAGCGTCAGTTTGGTTCATTTCTTCACAACATAACTGCTACACACAATGCAGTGAAGAAAAACTGTTACTACCTCCATGAAGTTTTCGGTCGCACCTGGGCCATTCTGTCACTTTTGTATGGTGAAGAAGATCTCAAGAAAATGTGTCTCAAGGAAGATTTTGACTGGTCTGCACCTCCACCGAAGAAATTCAAGAAGGTCAAGGTTCCTTCCTTGGTGGCCAGCTCATATTCTTCATCGCGCGACACCGATGAGAATGAAGACTTGGACGACACTGCGGCAGGCCCTTCCACGACAAACGAACCCAACAACGCTGGCGCTCCTTCATCAACTTGATATTATTCAGGGGCGTTAGTCCTCATATTCGATCATTTTGGTCATTTGATGACAAAGGGGGAGAGTTTTGAGTTAGTCTTCAAGCGGGTCTTTCTATATGGGCGTTTTTTTGTTAAGTTATAACTCTCGTTATTCTAAGACTTTATTGGATCAAGTTGTAAACTTAAACACGATGGTGCTCTGATACTTTTGATATGTGTTTCTGCATGCTTATTCCTCATATATGCTAACGCACGCATGCTGAATTACATCAGTCACCATATTTCATCATGCATTTCAAATTCTTCATTATGATATGTCAAATGCGTGTATGAATTACAAGATATAGGGGGAGATCTCCATGATTCTACTCTTCAAGTGTGCAATGCTTCAAAAGCAAATACCTCACCATGCACATATTCAGGGGGAGTTCTTCTATATCTTGCAATCAAATTCCTCAATATCAGTATTTACACTTCATATGTTTATCCCCATTGAAAACTTAACCTATATTGTCATCAATCACCAAAAAGGGGGAGATTGTAAGTGCATCTAGTGCCCCTTAGTGATTTTGGTGTATTGAAGACTTATAGGTTAAGGAACTAATGCGTTTGTGAGTGTACACATGTCTATAAGTCTATGAGGAGTTTGATATTTACAGAGAAAGTCGACCCCTAAAAATGAAGTTCTTCGACAGAAGACTTTGGATTTCTGAAGACTTTGAAAATGAAGAAATTGGTGTGACCTTGAAGACTTGGTATTCATTCGAGGAACATGAAGCGTGAATTTCGTAGTTTTATTTTCTCTTTCTTGAGTGATAGGAAACACCGTACTGTTAAAGGGGGTCGAGGAAATACTAAGGAAAAATTTCCATGTCATGCTCAACTCAAAATCCTACACCTACCAATCCCTTCGAGTGAAGCCATTGGAAATCTCATACAGTCCAGTCATATTCTTCAGTGACAGAGACAAAGTTCTTCTGGTCTCTGAGGAATTTGTTCTGACTGAGGAGTTAGGAATTCGCCAGTGGGGATTACCTACACAGTGAGGAACATAATAGCCCCGAGGATTTTGCTACTCAAAATTCCGACCGTTGCTGTGCTATGAGCCAGCTGTCCCAAAATATCTATCCACCTAACGGTCATATCATTGAAGGGCATTTATGTCTTATCATGTCGGGCTGCTCCCTAGGCTATAAATAGCCGCCCCCTACAACCACTAGCTGGTTGGCTGCTTCGAGAGAAACTGACACTTGTCATTTGAGAGCAACCCATCCTCTGAGGACTTTGAGCGAAAATCATCAAGTGAGGAAAACCCAAACCCAAACACCTACAAACCCCAAGTGATTGAGCATCACTGAAGAGATTGATCCTGCGTGGATCCGACGCTTGTTACCTTTGAAGACTGTGCTTCTTCCAGACGGTTAGGCGTCATGGTCTAGAGCATCCAAGAGGAATTGTGTATCGCCGAGTGACCAAGTTTGTGAAGGTTCGGAAGTCACCCGAAGACTTACCACGAGTGATTGGGCGAGGTCTGTGTGACCTTAGCTCAAGGGGAATACGGTGAGGACTGAGTGTCCTGAGTTGCGTGTTCAGGACTGGGTGTCCGGGACTGTGTGTCCTCAGGTTCAAATACCTAGCCGCCCTAACCAGATGTACAACTGAGACAGCAGTTGGAACTGGTCTACCAAATCATTGTCTTCACCAAGCTTACTGATTCTATTTCCTCAACTCTTTCATTTCCTCATAACTGTGTTGTGTGCTTGTTCATATCTGTGCTTGAAGACTTTGACTGAAGATTTTCTTAATTTCCTCAGTTCAATTTATTCAGTCTGTTTGTCTTCATCCTGTGCTATCTTGTGCTTACACTTTCTGTACTCTGTGCCTGTCTTCATTTCGTCATGATGACTATGCTTGTGTTCTGTTATGTTTACTTTTGAGTACTTATTCCACTGCTAGCAGTTCTTCGCTAAGGAATTTCCTCACCTGCAAATTCCTCAGTGAAGAATTCATAAAAATCGCCTATTCACCCCCCTCTAGTCGATATAACGCACTTTCATTTTTGACCCCCTTCATCCGGCGCTCCTCCAACCGCAAGTATGCCACGAACTTGGGGAAGGAGGGCTCCGGCATGAGGGAGAGGTTGGAGGCGGCGTTACCGAAGTCCTCGTTGAGGCCGGCGGTGAGCGTGCTGAGAAGGAGGTCGTCATCAACCTTGGCGCCAATGTCACGGAGCTCATCCGCCAACGTCTTCAAGCGGCGGCAGTAGTCATCGATAGACAGATCATCCTGATGACAGTCAAAGAATTCCTGCTGCAAAAAAACACGGCGTTGAAGCTTGTTGTCGGTGAAGAGGCCGTTGAGCTTAACCCACATGGCGCGGGCGTCATCACCATCGCTCACGACCGTGTGAAACAGGTCCTTCGAGATGGTGGTGAAGAACCACCGGATGAGTTTAGCGTCGATCGCGGTCCACTCGGAGTCGCCCACCATGGCACGGGAGTCGACGGAGCAGTCAACGTGATCCACGAGGTTGTTCTCGTGGAAGAGCAACGAGAAGTACGTCTTCCACGTGAAGTACGTGGCTTCAGTGGCATCGAGGACGACGGGGACGCGGTCGTGGATGTTGATGTCGCGGATGTCAGCGGGGTCTGGCCCGGCGAAGGGGTTGGAGTAGGAAGAGGCAGAGGAAGACATGGCGGCACGGCGGTGATACGATGCGGCGATGCAGCAGCAAGCAACGCGCAACAGCAGATAGGGAGCGGCGCGAGAGATCGAGTCGGGCTGGCTGGAGGCATGCGCGAGCGAGCGAAGCAAGCGGCTGATAGCGAGCGGCGCGAGGGAACGAGCGGGTGAATGGGGGCGCGCGCAAGCGTAGCGAGCTGGCGGCGGGTAGCGGGCGGGATCGCTAGCGGGCGGCGGGTTACGGGGATCGGGGGCTGCTAGCGGGATCGGGATCCGGACACACGCGGGAAGGAGATCGCAGCGCAGGGAGGCGGGAGCGGCGTGGGGCGGCGGCGGCGACAGATCGCGGCGGCGGCGGCAGCTAGGATTAGGCGGAAGCGAGAGAGGATCGACTTGCTCTGATACCATGTAGAGAATGGTTTGGTGCATCGATAATACTTGATCATGCACTAGGCACATATATATCTAGATACAAGGGGTGCGACCGATGTCTTGTCTTTCAAGATACAAGTACATACATGCGAGAGAGACACTACAGGTGCGGCATACAAAATCCAGACCTACGTACATGTACACATGTTCAACATCTCGAACTTTATAGCCAACACCCCGCCGCCTTCCCGGCCGGCCTGGAGCCGCCGTGCCCCCCTCCTCCTCTTCAGCCCGCCAAACTCCCTCTTGGGCACCGGACGTGCTTCACCGCCGCCGGCCTTGCTGCTTGGGGGCCGCTGCGCGGACTTCTTGTTGACCGTCGGTTGACGTGATCCGCCGCTCTTCATGTCGCCGAGGAGGGAGTTTTTTTGAACGAGAAAGGCACCCATGATGCCAATTTCATTCAACTCAGTAACAGTGTACATCATGAATTACAACTCCCTGAATGTTGCAAGAAGACAGTGGAGATGATAGGGCAAGTTGAGTGAGAATGAGTTGAACTAAAACAACTAAAAACAGGTCATGTTGCTCTGGTCAGAACCTGATGAGCTACATTGTGGGCTATGGCATTGATCTCTCTGGATATATGGAACACCTGCGATTGCAACTGTCGAGTGGTGTTGTAGAACTTTGCAATGAGCTTTCTGATCGACCAAGGAATCGCATCAGCCAAAACATTTTTGCTTGTCGTTGCTTTAGCCAAAGAGAGATTATCAGTGAGGAAGGTAGGTTGGCTAATTTGCAAAAGTTGAGTCACCCTCGCAGCAAGAACAAGGGCATGTGCTTCTGCTTGTAATGGAGAAAAGGTGGGCTTGGCCGAGGCTTGAATTTGGACCTGCATGCTCCTTTGATCCTGCAAAAAGTTAAGAAAGACACCAATACCCGTGGCTGTTTGTCCATGCGTTAGACCTGGGATCTTTCTGCATTTAAAAGAAGCATCAGAATAAAATTTTGCCCCCGAAATAAGAAGATCCGTCCTAATAGTTTGTCCCTGCAGCGGCAAAAGAGTGGAGTTTGTAACGTTTTGCTGGAGAGAATAAGTCTTTGCACCATCAGGAGAGGCATCTTTAAGTTTAATGCTTTCATCCAACGCTATTGTAGACATAAAAACCTGATGAGAAGATTTTTTTTCTACCAAAAAGCAATCATTTCTTGATTTCCAAATGCACCATAAGAAATTAAAAATATTTGGGATTGATGCATGAGAGTGGTTCATGGTCACAAGAGCATGGATAAGAACCTGTATAGAATGATGATCTTCAGTTAAGATATCAGTCCTAAGATACCAAAGATGCCCAAACCATGCAGCCCTAGCAAATGCACAATTGAAAAAACAAATGCAATTCATCCTTATTTTGAACACAACGACAACACTCTTTATCAATATGACTGGAGGGAGTTGGTTTTGTGTGGAGGTTTACCCGGGATCTTTGGGACACATTTGGTGTCGTTCTATGGGTATATACAAAGGAGGCAAACCCTAGAATGTAGAGCGTCTGGTTGCCCAAGAAATATCGCGCGGCCCCAACGGTAGTAAATAAGAGTTTAACTTGTGAAAATTCGTTTTCTTTCGGGTGAGTGAAAATTCGTTTCCTGCATTCCGGGGGAATAATTTGGTACGCTTCATGATTTGTTTCCAACAATTTATCCTATCAATTTGATTGTTTTCTTCTGAGATCGGCCTTTCAACGCCGCTACCGCTATCACGACCGTCCGGGCACCACCGTTTGGACTAGCAGGCTATGTGAACACTACAAACGGGAGTAGTGTAAATTGTTCATGCTGTACAGATTCTTTCTCACCTGTTACACCGTTCGGTTACTGTTGCTCCTTTCCGGGAGACGAGAGGTGTTGCAGTAGAGCGTTGCCGTCCTGTGCCATCACTGTTTAATAATTTTCTTCGCCTTACATCCGGAAAATAAATGAGTTTCGCTGTTTGTTTGAGCTCATATACATCATCACGTTGTAGAGGCATGCCACGAACATCAGTTAGGGAACTTTTTTTTTAATGTGAGACGGAGGATATGAAACAAAAGAAGAGGCGAGAGAGTGCGCGACATGCAAAAGATTTCAGAAGTTGCATGGAAAAGTGAGAGAGAGAGAGAGAGAGAGCTGCGGCATGCAAAGATTTTTGGGGAGTTTTTAGGGAGCGTCTCTCTCACGGGTGCCTGAATTTTTGTGTGGTTTCAGTCACTTTGTTTTAGTGTCGTACAATTTGCTTCCAACGGCAGCAACAACCTCTTTTTATTCTCACAAAACCTGTTTGTTATTGCTGTTTCGATTGATTTTCACCAATCTAGTCTTTTTTTAGGGGTTCACCAATCTAGTCTAGCAAAGCAAAAGCCCAAAGGGAGAGAAGCTAGCCAGGCCGGTTGCTTGATCGGCTACAGATCCAATAAGCTGGTAAGAAAAGTCACATCCATAATCCTCTTAGTATATTAATTCTGGTTGCCCTAAACAAATTAATTTTGGATTTTATCCTATCATAACGCACCGACCAAAAAAATATCTTGCGATTCAATGAAATAAACATTAATAATAATGTCTTAAGTAGATCAATTACAAAAATAAATTTTGTTTCAAGTTTATAACACAAAGTTAAGCAATGTGCCATGATTGCATAATCAAACCACTGTCGCATGCACGGATACAAGAGAAAATCCAACGGCCAAACAAACAACTAAGAAACTAAAAAAAGGAGCTATTTGTGGTCAACATTGTCGATCGCCAAACTGAAGATACGATCGAACCCGTCAACACTTAATTAGGATGTTATTCATCTTGCACTTCGCCCAACTGTACTCAATTCATCCGGGCGGTGTAGTGTCATCATGAGGAACATTAATAATCAATATGATTCAAATAGTTTAATTCTAGAAGTGAACTTATTTTAATTTCCTAGCATAACATTAAGTAGATTCACATCACTGCAACATCAAAAGTTAGGCAAAACCTTGCACACTGCTTTTCTAGAACTTCCACTATTCAACAATATGCAAGAACAAATATATAGTAGTGTGACTTTCAGAAAATAGTCACTTTCTCAAAAAAAAAATCACACAGCTCATTTTATGGGAGTGATGTTACTTCAAATAAGAAATGCTATAAAATAACAGATTTGCTATTTCATATCTAACATTTTAACCACATGATTTAGACTCAAGATTCATATTTTTTTGATCTTTTTTTATAGTTAGGTGTTGTTCTTATACTCGTCGCTCACATGAGGGAGCCCTCATAGCATTTAGGCTGTTGTCTTTTTCACAACCTCGTGGGTTGCCTCAGCGTGGGCTGCAGCCACAAGTGTTTTTCTTCTTTTTCCCTTTTCTTCCTTTTTATTTATTTCGTTTCAAATGCGTAAAAAAATTATTATTTTTTTCTCTCTTTTCAATTTTTTCTATATCATTTTCTTTAATCCAGAATTTTTTTCCATCACCGTTAGTTGACTCTCCACCACCAAAAAGAGGGGTTGTCTTTTTTCTTGTCTCAGTTGTAAGTTCATCCTTGACTCGTAACTGAGGCCCGAACTTATTCCCTATTGCAATCCCAGCCCGACCTGCAACTGGGTCCATAGTTTTAAATAGCCGGCTATAGTGTCCGCTATAGCCTTTTCAGCAGGGTGCCGCTAAATGGTCGCTTTCATAAATTGCCCGCTATAGCCAGCTTTAGCCCGCTATAGCTGATTTGGAGGCTCGTCGCTATTTTCCATAGCCCGCTATTTAAAACATTTTCTGGGTCTCAACATTTTTTGTCTCGGTTGCAAGTTCACCCTCGACACGCAACTGGAGCCTAATTTATTTTAGCCGCAATTAGAAGTCCACCCTCAACTTGCAACTGAAAAGTGACCATTTTTTGTCCCGGTTGCAAGTTCATCAACTCGCAATTGGGGCCTGACCTTTTTTCGAATTGATAATCTAACCTCGGCTCACAAATGGGGTAAGCTTTTTTTATCCCAGTTGCAAGTCTACCGTCGATACGCAACTAGGCCAACCTTTTATCCCAGTTGCAAGTCAACCCTTGACTCGTAACTCAGGCCTGACCATTTTTTTTGTCTCAGTTGCAAGTCCACCCACGACTGGTAATTGGGCCTAGCATTTTTTGTTGTCCTTGTTGCAAGTACACCCTCGACTCGCAAGTGTGGCATGACTTTTTCCTTCTAGTTGCAAGTCCAAGTTTGACTCGTAACTGGGCCCGACATTTTTTGTCTCAATTGAGAGTCCACCCGCGACTCATAACCATAGTTTGTTGCAAGTCCCGACCATAGTTTGTTGTTGTCCTAGTTACAAGTCCACCCTCGACTCGCAACTGGGAGTTTTTTTATTTTTCATCTCAGTTGCAAGTCCACCCTCAATTCGCAACTCATGTCATTGTTTTATATACTTGTGTCAGTTATAAGTCCACCCTCGACTCGCAACTAGGCACGTAGTTTGTTTTATCCCGGTTGTAAGCCCATCATTGATTTGTAACTGAGATTGTGTTTTTGTCTTTCATCCTAGTTGTAAGTCCATCCTTAACTCGCAACTAGAACCGTTGTGTTTTTATTCCAGTTGCAAATCGAGCCTTGACTCACAATTGGTCTCATAGTTTGTAGTTGTCGCAGTTGTAAGTCCATCTTCAACTTGCAACTCAGCTCATAGTTCTCTCAGTTGCAAGCACACCCTTTGACTCGCAAATAGGCTTGTGCTTTGTTTTGCAACGCGCAACTTGCCCCGACCCCCTATCTAGTTTCATATCCAACCCCAACATATGTAAACCCACCCGACCCAGTGCATGACCAAGCCAAACATGCAACTCATGCCAGACATAGTTACTGTTGGAAATATGCCCTAGAGGCAACAATAAATTGATTATTATTATATTTACTTGTTCATGATAATCGTTTATTATCCATGCTAGAATTGTATTGATAGGAAACTCAGATACATGTGTGGATACATAGACAACACCATGTCCCTAGTAAGCCTCTAGTTGACTAGCTCGTTGATCAATAGATGGTTACGTTTTCCTGACCATGGACATTGGATGTCGTTGATAACGGGATCACATCATTAGGAGAATGATGTGATGGACAAGACCCAATCCTAAGCATAGCACTAGATCGTGTAGTTCGTATGCTAAAGCTTTTCTAATGTCAAGTATCATTTCCTTAGACCATGAGATTGTGCAACTCCCGGATACCGTAGGAGTGCTTTGGGTGTGCCAAATGTCACAACGTAACTGGGTGGCTATAAAGGTGCACTACGGGTATCTCCGAAAGTGTCTGTTGGGTTGGCACGAATCGAGACTGGGATTTGTCACTCTGTGTGACGAAGAGGTATCTCTGGGCCCACTCGGTAGGACATCATCATAATGTGCACAATGTGACCAAGGAGTTGATCACGGGATGATGTGTTATGGAACGAGTAAAGAGACTTGCCCGTAACGAGATTGAACAAGGTATCGGGATACCGACGATCGAATCTCGGGCAAGTATCGTACCGATAGACAAAGGGAATTGTATACGGGATTGATTAAGTCCTTGACATCGTGGTTCATCCGATGAGATCATCGTGGAACATGTGGGAGCCAACATGGGTATCCAGATCCCGCTGTTGGTTATTGACCGGAGAACGTCTCGGTCATGTCTGCATGTCTCCCGAACCCGTAGGGTCTACACACTTAAGGTTCGATGGCGCTAGGGTTATAAAGGAAGTTGGTATGTGGTTACCGAATGTTGTTCGGAGTCCCGGATGAGATCCCGGACGTCACGAGGAGTTCCGGAATGGTCCGGAGGTAAAGATTTATATATGGGAAGTCCTGTTTTGGTCACCGGAAGAGTTTCGGGGTTTATCGGTAACGTACCGGGACCACCGGGAGGGTCCCGGGGGTCCACCAAGTGGGGCCACCAACCCCGGAGGCTTGCACGGGCCAAGGGTGGTGAGGGACCAGCCCCTAAGTGGGCTGGTGCGCCTCCCACAAGGCCCAAGGGCAGCTAGGAGGAAAAAAAAGGAGGAAACCCTAGGCTTATATGGGCCTAAGGCCCACCCTAGGGGGCGCCTCCCTCTCTCCCCTCTTGGCCGCCCCCCTTGCTCCCCATCTAAGGCTGCCGCCCCCTAGGGGTGGGAACCCTAGAGGGGGCGCAGCCCCTCCCCTTCCTTATATATATGAGGCCTAGGGCTGCCCATAACACGCGCGATTCAATCTCGTTGGTGCAGCCCTGCGTCTCTTCTTCCTCCTCTTCTGCGGTGCTTGGCGAAGCCCTGCAGGATTGCCACGCTCCTCCATCACCACCACGCCGTTGTGCTGCTGCTGGATGGAGTCTTCCTCAACCTCTCCCTCTCCCCTTGCTGGATCAAGGCGTGGGAGACGTCACCGGGCTGTACGTGTGTTGAACGCGGAGGTGCCGTCCGTTCGGCAGTTGGTCATCGGTGATTTGGATCACGACAAGTACGACTCCATCAACCCTGTTCACTTGAACGCTTCCACTTAGCGATCTACAAGGGTATGTAGATGCACTCTCCTTCCCCTCGTTGCTAGTCTCTCCATAGATAGATCTTGGTGACACGTAGGAAAATTTTGAATTTCTGCTACGTTCCCCAATAGTGGCATCATGAGCTAGGTCTATTGCGTAGATTCTATGCACGAGTAGAACACAGAGTAGTTGTGGGCGTTGATTTTGTTCAATATGCTTGCCGTTACTAGTCTTATCTTGATTCGGCGGCATCGTGGGATGAAGCGGCCCGGACCAACCATACACGTACTCTTACGTGAGACCGGTTCCACCGACAAACATGCACTAGTTGCATAAGGTGGCTGGCGGGTGTCTGTCTCTCCCACTTTAGTCGGATCGGATTCGATGAAAAGGGTCCTTATGAAGGGTAAATAGCAATTGGCATATCACGTTGTGGTTTTTGCGTAGGTAAGAAACGTTCTTGCTAGAAACCCATAGCAGGCACGTAAAACATGCAAACAACAATTAGAGGACGTCTAACTTGTTTTTGCAGGGTATGCTATGTGATGTGATATGGCCAAAGGATGTGATGAATGATATATGTGATGTATGAGATTGATCATGTTCTTGTAATAGGAATCACGACTTGCAAGTCGATGAGTATGACAACCGGCAGGAGCCATAGGAGTTGTCTTTATTTATTTATGACCTGCGTGTCAACTTAAACGTCATGTAATTACTTTACTTTATTGCTAACCGTTAGCCATAGTAGTAGAAGTAATAGTTGGCGAGGCAACTTCATGAAGACACGATGATGGAGATCCTGATGATGGAGATCATGGTGTCATGCCGGTGACGATGATGATCATGGAGCTCCGAAGATGGAGATCAAAAGGAGCAAAGTGATATTGGCCATATCATGTCACTATTTGATTGCATGTGATGTCTATACATCTTATTTGCTTAGAACGACGGTAGTAAATAAGATGATCCCTCATAAAAATTTCAAGAAGTGTTCTCCCCTAACTGTGCACCGTTGCTACAGTTCGTCGTTTCGAAGCACCACGTGATGATCGGGTGTGATAGATCCTTACGTTCACATACAACGGGTGTAAGACAGTTTTACACATGCAAAACACTTAGGGTTAACTTGATGAGCCTAGCATGTGTATAGACATGGCCTCGGAACACAGAAGACCGAAAGGTCGAGCATGAGTCGTATAGAAGATACGATCAACATGAAGATGTTCACCGACGTTGACTAGTCCGTCTCACGTGATGATCGGACACGGCCTAGTTGACTCGGATCATGTAATCACTTAGATGACTAGAGGGATGTCTATCTGAGTGGGAGTTCATAAGATGAACTTAATTATCCTGAACATAGTCAAAAGGATTTTGCAAATTATGTCGTAGCTCGCGCTTCAGTTCTACTGTTTAGATATGTTCCTAGAGAAAATTTAGTTGAACGTTGATAGTAGCAATTATGCGGACTAGGTCCGTAAACTGAGGATTGTCCTCATTGCTTCTTAGAAGGCTTACGTCCTTAATGCACCGCTCAGTGTGCTGAACCTCGAACGTTGTCTGTGGATGTTGCGAACATCTGACATACACGTTTTGATAACTACATGATAGTTCAGTTAAATGGTTTAGAATTGAGGCACCGAAGACATTTTTGAAATGTCGCGAAACATATGAGATGTTTTGAGGAATGAAATTGGGATTTCAGGCTTGTGCCCACGTCAAGAGGTATAAGACCTCTGACGATTTTCATAGCCTACAAACTAAGGGAGAAAAGCTCAATTGTTGAGCTTGTGCCCAGATTGTCTGAGTACAACAATCATTTGAATCAAGTGGGAATTGATCTTCCAGATGAAATTGTGATAGTTTCTCCGAAGTCATTACCACCAAGCTACTAGAGCTTCGTGATGAACTATAATATATCAGGGACATATATGATGATCCTTGAGATATTCGCGATGTTTGACACCACAAAAGTAGAAATCAAGAAGGAGCATCAATTGTTGATGGTTGGTGAAACCACTAGTTTCAAGAAGGGCAAGGGCAAGAAGGGATACTTCATGAAACAGCAATTCAGCTGCTGCTCTAGTGAAGAAACCCAAGGTTGAACCCAAACCCGAGACTAAGTGCTTCTGTAATAAGAGGAATAGCCACTGGAGCAGAATTACCCTAGATACTTGGTAGATAAGAAGGCTGGCAAGGTCGATAGAAGTATATTGGATATACATTATGTTAATGTGTACTTTACTAGTACTCCTAGTAGCACTAGGGTATTAGATACCGGTTCGGTTGCTAAGTGTTAGTAACTCGAAATAAAAGCTACGGAACAAACGGAAACTAGCTAAAGGTGAGATGACGATATGTGTTGGAAGTGTTTCCAATGTTGATATGATCAAGCATCGCACGCTCCCTCTACCATCGAGATTTGTGTTAAACTTAAATAATTGTTATTTGGTGTTTGCGTTGAGCATAGACATGATTGGATTATGTCTATCACAATACGGTTATTCATTTAAGGAGAATAATGGTTACTCAGTTTATTTGAATAATGCCTTCAATGGTCTTACACCTAAAATGAATGGTTTATTGAATCTCGATCGTAGTGATACACATGTTCATGCCAAAAGATAGTAATGATAGTACCACCTACTTGTGGCACTGCCACGTAAGTCATATCGGTATAAAACGCATGAAGAAGGTCCATGTTGATGGATCTTTGGACTCACTCATTTTTGAAAAGTTTGAGACATGCAAACCGTGTCTATTGGTGTATATGCATGAAGAAACTCCATGCAGAGGGATCGTTTGGACTCACTTGATTTTGAATCACTTGAGACATGCAAATCATACCACATGGGCAAGATGACTGAAAGCCTCGGTTTCAGTAAAATGGAACTAGAAAGCAACTTGCTGGAAGTGATACATTTTGATGTGTGCAGTCCAATGAGTGTTGAGGCGTGTAGTGGATATCGTTATGTTCTTACTTCACAGATAATTTGAGTAGATGTTGAGTATATTTACTTGATGAATCACGAGTCTGAATTATTGAAAGGTTCAAGTAATTTCAGGGTGAAGTTGAAAGATCGTCGTGACAAGAGGATAAAAGATCTATGATATGATCATAGAGATGAATATCTGAGTTACAAGTTTGGCACAGAATTATGACATTGTGGAAATTGTTTCACAACAAATACAGCCTGGAACACCATAGTGTGATGGTGTGTCCGAACATCATAACTGCACCCTATTGGATATGATGCATACCATGATGTCTCTTATCGAATTACCACAATAGTTTATGGGTTAGGCATTAGAGACAACCACATTCACTTTAAAAGGGGGCACCACGTAATTCCGATGAGGTGACACCGTATGAACTGTGGTTTAGAGAAACCTAAGCTATCATTTCTTAAAAGTTTGGGGCTGCGACGCTTATATGAAAAAGTTTCGGGCTGATAAGCTCGAACCCAAAGCGGATAAATGCATCTTCATAGGACACCCAAAACAGTTGGGTATACCTCCTATCTGAGATCCGAAAGCAATAAGGGATTGTTTCTAGAATCGGGTCCTTTCTCGAGGAAAAGTTTCTCTCGAAAGAATTGAGTGGGAGGATGGTGGAGACTTGATGAGGTTATTAAACCGTTACTTCAACTTGTGTATAGCAGGGCACAAAGAGTTGTTCCTGTGGCGCCTACACCAATTGAAGTGGAAGCTTATGATAGTGATCATGAAACTTCAGATCAAGTCACTACCAAACCTCGTGGGATGACAAGGATGCATACTACTTCAGCGTGGTACGTAATCCTATCTTGGAAGTCATGTTGCTAGACAACAATGAACCTACGAGCTATGGAGAAGCGGTGGTGGGCCCGGATTCTGATAAATGGCTCGAGGCCATAAAATCCGAGGTAGGATCCATGTATGAAAACAAAGTGTAGACTTTGGAAGAACTACTTGATGGCCGTAAGGCTGTTGAGTACAGATGGATTTTAAAAGGAAGACAGACGATGATGGTGTGTATCACCATTAAGAAAGCTCGACTTGTCGTTAAGATGTTTTCCGACAAGTTCAAGGAGTTGACTACGGTGAGACTTTCTCACTCATAGCGATGCTGAGAGTCTGTTGGAATTATATTAGCGATTACTGCATTATTTATGAAATCTTGCAGATAGGATGTCAAAACATTGTTTCCTCACGATTTTCTTGAGGAAAGGTTGTATGTGATACAACCGGAAGGTTTTGTCAATCCTGAAATATGCTAATAAGTATGCAAAGCTCCAGCAATCCTTCTAAGGACTGGAGTAAGCATCTCGGAGTTGGAATGTATGCTTTGATGAGATGATCAAAGATTTTGGTTTATACAAAGTTTATGAGAAACTTGTATTTCCAAAGAAGTGAGTGGGAGCACTATAGAATTTCTGATGAGTATATGTTGTTGACATATTGTTGATCAGAAATGATGTAGAATTTCTAAGAAAGCATATAGGGTTATTTGGAAAGTGTTTTTCAATGGAAAGCCTGGATTAAGCTACTTGAACATTGAGCATCAAGATATATAAAGGATAGATCAAAACGCTTAATGGTACTTTCAAATGAGCACATACCTTGACATGATCTTGAAGGTGTTCAAGATGGATCAGTCAAAGAAGGAGTTCTTGCCTGAGTTCTAAGGTATGAAGTTAAGACTTAAAGCTCGACCACGGCAGAATAGAGAGAAAGGATGAAGGTCGTCCCCTATGCTTAAGACATAGGCTCTACAGTATGCTATGCTGTGTACCGCACCTGAAGTGTACCTTGCCATGAGTCAGTCAAGGGGTACAAGAGTGATCCAAGAATGGATCACAGGACAGCGGTCAAAGTTATCCTTAGTAACTAGTGGACTATGGAATTTTTCTCGATTATGGAGGTGGTAAAAGAGTTCATCGTAAAGGGTTACGTCGATGCAAGCTTAACACCTATCCGGATAGCTCTGAGTAGAGATACCGGATACGTATAATGGAGCAACAATTTAGAATAGCTCCAAGTAGAACAGTTATTTGGAATAGCTCCAAATAGAATGTGGTAGCTACATCTAGGAGATGACGTAGAGATTTGTAAAGCACACACGGATCTGAAAGGTTCAGACCCGTTGACTAAAACCTCTCTCACAAGCAACATGATCAAACCTAGAACTCATTGAGTGTTAATCACATAAGTGATGTGAACTAGACTACTGACTCTAGTAAACTCTTGGGTGTTAGTCACATGGCGATGTGACCTGTGAGTGTTAATCACATGGCGATGTGAACTAGATTATTGACTCTAGTGCAAGTGGGAGACTGTTGGAAATATGCCCTAGAGGCAATAATAAATTGATTATTATTATATTTCCTTGTTCATGATAATCGTTTATTATCCATGCTAGAATTGTATTGATAGGAAACTCAGATACATGTGTGGATACATAGACAACACCATGTCCCTAGTAAGCCTCTAGTTGACTAGCTCGTTGATCAATAGATGGTTACGGTTTCCTGACCATGGACATTGGATGTCGTTGATAACGGGATCACATCATTAGGAGAATGATGTGATGGACAAGACCCAATCCTAAGCATAGCACTAGATCGTGTAGTTCGTATGCTAAAGCTTTTCTAATGTCAAGTATCATTTCCTTAGACCATGAGATTGTGCAACTCCCGGATACCTTAGGAGTGCTTTGGGTGTGCCAAATGTCACAACGTAACTGGGTGGCTATAAAGGTGCACTACGGGTATCTCCGAAAGTGTCTGTTGGGATGGCACGAATCGAGACTGGGATTTGTCACTCTGTGTGACGGAGAGGTATCTCTGGGCCCACTCGGTAGGACATCATCATAATGTGCACAATGTGACCAAGGAGTTGATCACGGGATGATGTGTTACGGAACGAGTAAAGAGACTTGCCGGTAACGAGATTGAACAAGGTATCGGGATACCGACGATCGAATCTCGGGCAAGTATCGTACCGATAGACAAAGGGAATTGTATACGGGATTGATTAAGTCCTTGACATCGTGGTTCATCCGATGAGATCATCGTGGAACATGTGGGAGCCAACATGGGTATCCAGATCCCGCTGTTGGTTATTGACCGGAGAACGTCTCGGTCATGTCTGCATGTCTCCCGAACCCGTAGGGTCTACACACTTAAGGTTCAATGGCGCTAGGGTTATAAAGGAAGTTGGTATGTGGTTACCGAATGTTGTTCGGAGTCCCGGATGAGATCCCGGACGTCACGAGGAGTTCCGGAATGGTCCGGAGGTAAAGATTTATATATGGGAAGTCCTGTTTTGGTCACCGGAAGAGTTTCGGGGTTTATCAGTAACGTACCGGGACCACCGGGAGGGTCCCGGGGGTCCACCAAGTGGGGCCACCAACCCCGGAGGCTTGCATGGGCCAAGGGTGGTGAGGGACCAGCCCCTAAGTGGGCTGGTGCGCCTCCCACAAGGCCCAAGGGCAGCTAGGAGGAAAAAAAGGAGGAAACCCTAGGCTTATATGGGCCTAAGGCCCACCCTAGGGGGCGCCTCCCTCTCTCCCCTCTTGGCCGCCCCCTTGCTCCCCATCTAGGGCTGCCCCCCTAGGGGTGGGAACCCTAGAGGGGGCGCAGCCCCTCCCCTTCCCTATATATATGAGGCCTAGGGCTGCCCATAACACACGCGATTCAATCTCGTTGGTGCAGCCCTGCGTCTCTTCTTCCTCCTCTTCTGCGGTGCTTGGCGAAGCCCTGCAGGATTGCCACGCTCCTCCATCACCACCACGCTGTTGTGCTGCTGCTGGATGGAGTCTTCCTCAACCTCTCCCTCTCCCCTTGCTGGATCAAGGCGTGGGAGACGTCACCGGGCTGTACGTGTGTTGAACGCGGAGGTGCCGTCCGTTCGGCACTTGGTCATCGGTGATTTGGATCACGACAAGTACGACTCCATCAAACCCGTTCACTTGAACGCTTCCGCTTAGCGATCTACAAGGGTATGTAGATGCACTCTCCTTCCCCTTGTTGCTAGTCTCTCCATAGATAGATCTTGGTGACACGTAGGAAAATTTTGAATTTCTGCTACGTTCCCCAACAGTTACATGTCCACTCTCGGCACGCAATTTGTTCCCAACCCAGTACCACTATATAGTTGTATTTTTCTTTTGCAAATACATGTCCACTTTTGTAATACACACTATATTTTTTGGTATACACGGGAACATTTTTAACACATACTGAACATATTTTGAAAATACAAGAAACTTAAAAAAATACATGAAGAATATTTTTTAAATACAACCCCGAGCATTTTTTAGAGTACATGGTAAACATTTTTTTTCAGATTCCTACTAATCATTTTTTCTAAATGGTATGAAACTTTTATAAAAAACTATGCGAACATTTTTTTACATTGCATAAAAGAAATTTTATAAAATTTCATGTTTTTTAAGTGCATGATGTTTCTTTTTTTAAAAATTCACGAACATTACTTTGAATGTTATGATTTTTTCCATTTTTTAAAACAGCACAAGCATTCTCTTGAAATGCATGAACATTTTTAAAATGTCAACATTTTCTAAATGGTTCAATTTTTTATTAAAAATATATAATAAAAATAAAAATATAATAAATCTATTCATTTAAAAAAATGTTTGGGATTTTCAAAAGTGTCCAAAATCTAAAAACTATTCATGTATTTTAAAAATTGTCCATGTTTTCAATATTTCTTCGAGAAGAAATTTTACGGAATACCATTTTTTCTTATTATTCAAAAAAAATTGGAACTATAAAGTTTAATCACATTTGAAAAATAATTTTAAAATTTTTAATTGTCTATGTTTTCAAAAATATTTGACATTTATAAAAAAACACCACAATCTATAAAAAAGGTTTCAAAAAATTTCACGCATCTCTTCTAATCTGGACGTTGTACTATGGTCTTACATGACCCATGTTTCCTTTTTGTTAACAACAATTATCTATTGGAGTGGTAGGAGCTGTTGTTCCCTAGTATGAGGTCCAGATTTCAATACCTATGTAGCGCACTGTGTCACTTAATTGTTTTTGGTCGCGGTCTAGTCGGAAAAAAAACAAATAAGACAACAACGGCCTCGTTTCTGCTGATGACATAACTTAGCTGCGAGATAATATCTCACACCTAGATGTTATATAGTCAGACCTGTAAAATAATATCTAAGGATGGAAAACATTCTAGGACTGCTGTTATCTTAAATTAGAAATAACCGCTAAAATATTCTTAAATTAGAAATAAATAACAGAAAGAATGAAGAACAAGTTTATTTATAAGAATGAATAATTTTAGGAGTGGTGGCAAAAAAATTGCTTTCTAAGGAAGTATCCTCTTCGTCACAAAATAATTGTCTCAACTTTAGTACAACACAACTAAAGTTGAGACACTACTAGCAACTCACAAGTACCAATCTGACATTTTGAGACAAAGATTAAATGCAAAAGAGGAACTAGGGTTTGAGATGAGATGGTGCTGATAAAGATGTTGATGAAGATTGATCCTCTCACGATGAGAGGGTTGTTGGTGATGTCGAGGGCTTCGATTTCACCCTCCCGGAGGAAAGTGTCCCTAGTGGAATCGCCTCGCCGGAGAGCTAAAGTGCTCCTGCCCAGGTTCTGCCTCGAGACGGCGATGCTTTGTCCTGAAAGTCTTCTTTTGATATTTTTTCTAGATCAAAACCCTTCATATAGCAGAAGATGATCTGGCCGCCGGATCCGTTGTCGGGCTGCCTGGAGGTGCGGACCGAACCAGGAGAAATCCTTGGCTGGTGTGCTCTAGCCACGGCGGCGGCGACACCAGCCGGTGCCGTTCCCCTCCTCGGAGGCGTCGTCGAGGTTCGTGCCCTCTCCCTCCCGCTCCATGCCCAGGAGAAATCCCATGTCTTGCTGAGACAGGTCGACAACGGCGCGGTGTGCGCCGCCTCCTTCTTGAAGGTGCCGGCTTGGGCAAGGTGGGAGAGTGCTGTGGTGTTGGGCGATGGTGGCTGGGTTGTTGCGTCTTCGGCAAGGGATTTGGAGCATGGTGCTTTTGTCTCTGAATTAGTGTTGGTCCGTTGTCCTCTCGATGGTCGTTGGACGATCTGTGCTTGCTTGCTCAACGTCTTTGCCTTGGGCAGGGAGGGGATAGGGATCCTCTCCTTAGTGTTGGCAGCAACCAGATGCGGTTGCAAGGCCACGGAGCTGATTCTGCGGGTTGTTCTGATTCCAGTTATGGATGCTCCATTTTCTCCTTGCTGTTGGTTTGTTCAGTGACAGCTCCCTTGTGCAGTTTTTCCTCTTCGTGCTTGTATCAGTGGGCTGCGGTGTGGACTTGCATCTGGTATCCTTCGTGCAGCGGCGTGTCGAGCTGAGTATCTCCCTTGGTGCCTAGAATCATGCCCTCTCCTTGCTCTAGGGAGGGCAATCTCATCTTCCGGCGGTCCGGCGCCTTTCAAGCCAAGGCGAGGGGCAGGGGTCCCCTCCGGATTTGGAGAGGAGTGGCATGGTTTCGATGTGCACCTTCCAGGGTAGATGAGGGCTCGGGTGACGCCCGGATAGTTAAGCTACAGTAACCCTCTGCTAATTATGCCACGTCACCTAGATTACTGTAGATGAACTCGCGTTGATTCGAAACCGATTCTAATTCAATTTCCAAACCAAGGCAAACAACAAAAAAAATTCAAACTTTGAAAGTAAAATGCACTAAGCGTGGCACATAAATCATAAGTAACTATGGTGGTTGAACCACACTTTTATAAAAGTTTTTAAATGCACTATAGTAAATAAAACAGGAGCAAAACTATTATCTAAATGATATTTAAAAATTGAACAATTACAAAACTATTTTTAGTTTGGGTACAAAAATAATGTGACAGTGGCATTGTTGGAATCATCCAATTAGGTGTCACTTTGGTATGTAATGAAACTATTATAAATAGGAACTGAAAGTAAAATAAAAGAAATAAGATAAGGGGAATAAAAGTAAAAAAAGAAAAACAAAACAAACAAAGAAAAAAAAGAAAACAGGAACCCCCCTCCCCCCCCCGCTGGGCCAAGTGGCCCAGCTGGCCTCAGCCGCCCGAACAGGCCGGCTCACCCCACGGCCCAGCCGCCCCGCCCCTGCCTTATCCCCACGAGGGGGAAACCCTAGCCCACCCCCACTCACCCATTCCCCCTCCCCACGATCCCCACTCCCCCTTCCCCCGCGCGATCTGGATCGGGGGTGCTCTAGCACTCACCGCCCGATCCTGCCGCCGCTGAAGCCCACGTCGCTAACCACCACTGCCTAAGGTCTCCACCGACGCCGCTCGTCGACTCCGGCACCACTCGCCCCGTCGCCCTGGAGCCGCTCGCCGACGCCGAACGTCGTCGTCCCAACGTCGTGCTGCCTCCCCATCGTCCTCCTCCCCACGGGTCGCCTTCGAGCCCACTGCCATGCCCCTCCCACTCCCCTGTGAGACGCCACCTTCCTTCGTCTCCCTCCCCTCCTCTGTGCGCCCGTTCGGCCACGCCTTCGCCCGCCCCAACACGCGCCCGACGCCGCGCGAGCTCTGCCTCACCCCGCCAGCACCCGCGCGGTGCCCACTGCCCGCGCCCACGACCGCACGCACGCGCCCGCGCGCGCCTGCACCACTCCTCATCGCCCCGCCCATCGTTGCGTGCCCAGCCGCGTGTGCCTCGCTGCCGCTGCCGCCAGCGTTGGCCACGCCCGCCTCGCCCCGGCTGCGGTCTCCCTCGCCAACCGCGTCGGGCCGCGCCTGCGCTGCTCCCGCGCCAATGCTCGCCCCGGCGCGCGCCTCCCCTGCTTCTTCACCGGCTTGCCCGCGCCGTCACCTGAACCGCTCCGCCTCTGCTCGTCCCGTGCCCCGCCTCCGCCTCTGGCCCCGCAGGCCACCGCCGCGCCGGCGGCCAACCCCGGCACCCCACCGCGCCCCGGCGGCCGTTGCCAGCGTGCCCGGGTCCGCCCCATGGCGCCTGGCGCCGCACGCCCGTCGCCCGTTCGGATTATGCTCCAGGCGCCCGCTAAGGCCCCTGGCCAATGACACGCGGGGTCCACCTGAAAACGAAAAATAAATAAATGAAAAGATATAATAATTAAAATAGTTAGTTAATTAATTAACCAAATGAATTAATTAACCTAATTAATCATGTTAATTAACCTGTTAACTGCTTAATTAGTCTAACTAAAATTGTTAGATTACTAGTCAGTCAATGACAGGGGGCCCTACCCCCTGTTGACCAGTCAAACCTTGACTGGTCAACTGGGTCCCCCTTGGCCCACTTATCATCCCCTGGGTACACTTTTGTGTACCCTGTGCTGGGTGCACATAGCATTTATTCAATTAATTTCGAATTAATAATAATTTCAGAATATCATTAAAACTATGAAAAATCATATAAAATAATCCGTAAGTCAGATGAAAATACTTTGTACATGAAAGTTGCTCAGAACGACGTGACGATTCCGGATACGCAACCCGTTCGTCCGCCACACCCCTCTAACCTATCGAACTCGCAACTTTCCCCCTCCGGCCCCTTTGCCCGAAAACGCGAAACGCCGGGGATACTTTCCCGGATGTTTCCCCCTTTCACCGGTACCACCTCGTACCGCGTTAGGGCACATCTAGCATCACGCTTGTCATGTTATGCATTTGTTTGCATTATATTTATTGTTTCTTCCCCCTCTTCTCTCGCTAGACACCGAGACCGACGCCGCTGCTACCCCGTACGACTACGGTGTTGACCACCCCTATCCCTTGCCAGGGCAACCAGGCAAGCCCCCCCCTTTGATCACCAGATATCGCCTATTCTTCTCTATTCTGCTTGCATTAGAGTAGTGTAGAATGTTACTGCTTTCCGTTATACCTATCCTGATGCATAGCCTGTCCTTGCTACTACTGTTGTTACCTTTACCTGCAAACCTAATGCTTAGTATAGGATGCTAGCTTATCATCAGTGGCCCTACATTCTTGTCCGTCTGCCATGCTATACTATCGGGCCGTGATCACTCGGGAGGTGATCACGGGTATATACTATATACTTTATACATGATACATGTGGTGACTAAAGACGGGTAGGCTCGTAGGAGCACCCGTGAGTGGATCTTTGAGGCGGAGCGACAGGGCAGGTTCCGACCACCTAGGAGAGAGGTGGGCCTGGCCCTGGTCGGTGTTCGCGGATACTTAACACGCTTAACGAGATCTGGGTATTTGATCTGAGTCTGGCCATTTGGTCTATACGCACTAACCATCTACGTGGGAGCAGTTATGGGTATCCCGGCGTCGTGGTATCAGCCGAAGCCTTCGTGACGTCAGCGACTGAGTGGCGCGCGCCGGATTGGACTGGAAAGCCACTAGGCTAGGTCTGCTTCCGGCCGCGTATGCAACATGCAGGTGTGCAAAGGGCGATGGGCCCAGACCCCTGCGCCATAGGATTTAGACCGACGTGCTGACCTCTCTGTTGTGCCTATGTAGGGCTGCGACGTGTTGATCTTCCGAGGCCGGGCATGACCTAGGAAAGTGTGTCCGGCCAAATGGGATCGAGCGTGTTGGGGTATGTGGTGCACCCCTGCAGGGAAGTTTATCTATTCGAATAGCCGTGTCCCTCGGTAAAAGGACGACCCGGAGTTGTATCTTGACCTTATGACAACTAGAACCGGATACTTAATAAAACACACCCTTCCAAGTGCCAGATATAACCCGGTGATCGCTCTCTAACAGGGCGACGAGGAGAGGATCATCGGGTAGGATTATGCTATGCGATGCTATTTGGAGGACTTCAGTCTACTCTCTTCTACATGCTGCAAGACGGAGGCTGCCAGAAGCGTTGTCTTTGACAGGATTAGTTATCCCCCTCTTATTCTGGCATTCTGCAGTTCAGTCCACATATGATACACTTATTCCATTTGATACCCCTGCATATGTAGTGTAGCTCCTTGCTTGCGAGTACTTTGGATGAGTACTCACGGTTGCTTTCTCCCTCTTTTCCCCTATCCCTTCTACCTGGTTGTCGCAACCAGATGTTGGAGCCCAGGATCCAGACGCCACCGTCGACGACGACTCCTACTACATCGGAGGTGCCTACTACTACGTGCTGCCCGCTGACGACGACCAGGAGTAGTTTAGGAGGATCCCAGGCAGGAGGCCTGCGCCTCTTTCGATCTGTATCCCAGTTTGTGCTAGCCTTCTTAAGGCATACTTGTTTAACTTATGTCTGTACTCAGATATTGTTGCTTCCGCTGACTCGTCTATGATCGAGCTCTTGTATTCGAGCCTTCGAGGCCCCTGGCTTGTAATATGATGCTTGTATGACTTATTTTATTTGTAGAGTTGTGTTGTGATATCTTCCCATGAGTCCCTGATCTTGATCGTACACGTTTGCGTGTATGATTAGTGTACGATTAAATCAGGGGCGTCACAAGTTGGTATCAGAGCCGACTACCTGTAGGAATCCCCCTTCCACACTCCTTGGCCGAAGTTGAGTCTAGACATTACAAAAACTTTTACTAACATGGCTGTGCGGCTTACGGGCCCACGTCGCCATCTGGGTGGTATTAGGATCTTTTACTCCTCGATCCTTACTCTGGGACTCTGAACTCTCTTCTATTCGGGTTAAATGATTTTGCTAAAATCCAACTCTAGGTTCTCGTTACCACTTCCTGCCAGAGAGCCCTTTAATACGGATGATCGGCTGCTTCAACGAAAGATTCTGACAATACTCTCGGATGTTCCCTCGATACTTTGTGCCATCCCTCTTGCAGTTCCCCTTCCACCGTAAACCCTTAAGGATAACTACTTACAGTTGTTGTTCTTACATTCATCCCCAGTTGATCTTGTTATTACAAGATACCCTGAAATTCTCTCTAATGTTTCGAGGATACGTTGTGCCTACTGCCTTGCAGTTCTTGCCACATGAATATCCCTACGGATAATTTCTCACACTTACCGAGTATCCACTCATCTCCAGTTGATTCATGTACGTCATCAATCCTCGAAATACCATTCGATCTTCCAAAAATCCTCAGGAGCCTATTGCTCTTGAAATTCTTGCTTGCTTACATTTTGGTTAATCCCATAAGTCTAGTAATCTTATTGGCATCCTTTGCCACTACCCTTTTGAGTCCATTGATTCAATAAGATGCGAATGCTCGCATTCCTCAGTCGAATCCTTGAATTCATTCTTCCGACTCAGTGTCAATTTGTACATGAGCTGGATCTTGACCAATCAAATTGCCATCGAATGTACCCCTAAGCCTACTCAACTTATCCATCCTTGATCAGAGCGTTGCTTCTGATCCCCTGATTTGGAAATCATAATTCTTTTGCATGTGAACTTTGAATTAGTCAGTTGTTTCTATAATCAGGTCTACTTGCATTCTTCTTACTCTGGTTGAGTACCGATGCTCACATCATATCCCTTGTGGACCATCGGTTCCTTTGTTGGATTTTATCCGACATGGTACTTCATATTGAATAACCTTGTGAGCCTTTCCATGGGTATATAATGCCTTTGGTAAATTGTATCATTTGCTTTCTCCAGCATACTCTACTCTCGAGCTTGAGTTATTTATTCCTAAAATTGTGGTATATGCTCCTGAGATGCCTCGATGGGTTGAACCTATGCCTTCCATATTATGTGTGAACTCGAAAGTTTTCACGAGTCATAGTCGTCTGGTATTTTGCCTGATAATTCAACCCTACAACTTCTTCGAAAAAGAGAAGTGAATGAAAGGTTATACACTGAAGAAGTGGGAGTCGACCTTGAACTTGTCTTCATGCCCATGGACACGATGTATATCCTATCATGGAAGCTTCTTGTAATAATAACTATCCCCTGGATATAATATCATTTGGTATCTGTGAATTGATCCTTGCAATCGTGGATCCGACCATGTTCTCCTTTAAATACCATTTCACGTGCAAGTTTAAGCGCTTGACTTTTGTAGAGCAATACCCCAGTCCAACCCCTACTTTGACCTGTCATCGAGTATTACCCCCCTCTAGTATCTCGAGATTATCACGGAACTGCATAACTTCTTATGAGTTCTTCAGGTATTATTTGACTTTCGCTGCGTCATCATTTGACTTGATGTCATCGCCAACCGATTACATCTTCATGAAATTTCTTGACAAATGTGTCGTGGTCATCATCAACATCCTGAGCTCTTCCAAGATATATATCGAATTCTTGATGAGAAATACCATCATCGCCCTCAATAGTTTGTGTTATCACCGACCACTTTATTGCCTTCCGTTCAACACAAACTTATTCGTGTTTTGAGTTATACCTTGATATCCTTGCTATCCAACATTTGTTCTTCTTTACCTTGGAATGTTACCACCTTTTATGTCAAGAATGTCGTGGTAATTTTACCACCTCTTGAGAATTCTTTGAAGGAAATATGCCCTAAAGGCAATAATAAAGTTATTATTTATTTCCTTATATCATGATAAATGTTTATTATTCATGCTAGAATTGTATTAACCGGAAACATAATACATGTGTGAATACATAGACAAACAGAGTGTCACTAGTATGCCTCTACTTGACTAGCTCGTTAATCAAAGATGGTTATGTTTCCTAACCATGGACAAAAGAGTTGTTATTTGATTAACGAGGTCACATCATTAGTTGAATGATCTGATTGACATGACCCATTCCATTAGCTTACCACACGATCGTTTAGTATGTTGCTATTGCTTTCTTCATGACTTATACATGTTCCTATGACTATGAGATTATGCAACTCCCGTTTGCCGGAGGAACACTTTGGGTGCTACCAAATGTCACAACGTAACTGGGTGATTATAAAGGAGTACTACAGGTGTCTCCAAAGGTAGATGTTGGGTTGGCATATTTCGAGATTAGGATTTGTCACTCCGATTGTCGGAGAGGTATCTCTGGGCCCTCTCGGTAATGCACATCACTTAAGCCTTGCAAGCATTGCAACTAATGAGTTAGTTGCGGGATGATGTATTACGGAACGAGTAAAGAGACTTGCCAGTAACGAGATTGAACTAGGTATTAGATACCGACGATCGAATCTCGGGCAAGTAACATACCGATGACAAAGGGAACAACGTATGTTGTTATGCGGTCTGACCGATAAAGATCTTCGTAGAATATGTAGGAGCCAATATGGGCATCCAGGTCCCGCTATTGGTTATTGACCGGAGACGTGTCTCGGTCATGTCTACATTGTTCTCGAACCGTAGGGTCCGCACGCTTAAGGTTTCGATGACAGTTATATTATGAGTTTATGAGTTTTGATGTACCGAAGGAGTTCGGAGTCCCGGATGAGATCGGGGACATGACGAGGAGTCTCGAAATGGTCGAGACGTAAAGATCGATATATTGGACGACTATATTCGGACATCGGAAAGGTTCCGAGTGATTCGGGTATTTTTCGGAGTACCGGGTAGTTACGGGAGAAGTAATGGGCCTTGATGGGCTTTAGTGGGAAGAGGAAAAAGGCTGCTGCGCCCCCCCTCCCCTTTGGTCCGAATTGGACTAGGGAAAAGGGGGCCGGCCACCTCTCCTTCTCCTCCTATTCCTTCTCCCTTCCTCCCCTCTTGGTGGACTCCTACTAGGACTTGGAGTCCTAGTAGGACTCCCTATCCTGGCCGCACCTTTGCCTTGGCCGGCCTCCTCCTCCTCCATCCTTTATATACAAGGGCAGGGGGCACCCCATAGACACACAAGTTGATCCTTGAGATCGTTCCTTAGCCGTGTGCGGTGCCCCTGCCACCAAATTCCACCTCGATCATACCGTTGTAGTGCTTAGGCGAAGCCCTGCGTCGGTAGTACATCAAGATCGTCACCACGCCGTCGTGCTGATGGAACTCCTCCCCGAAGCTTTGCTGGATCGGAGTCCGGGGATCGTCATCGAGCTGAACGTGTGCTAAGAACTCGGAGGTGCCGGAGTAACGGTGCTTGGATCGGTCAGATCGGGAAGAAGACATACGACTACTTCCTCTACGTTGTGTAACCGCTTCCGTTGCGATCTACAAGGGTACGTAGATCAGACTCTCCCCCTCGTTGCTATGCATCACCATGATCTTGCGTGTGCGTAGGAATTTTTTTGAAATTACTACGTTCCCCAACTGTGGCATCCGAGCCTAGGTTTTATGGTTTGATGTTATTTGCACGAGTAGAACACAAGTGAGTTGTGGGCGATACAAGTCATACTGCCTACCAGCATGTCATACTTTGGTTCAGCGGTATTGTTGGACGAGACGACCCGGACCAACCTTACGCGTACGCTTACGCGAGACCGGTTCCCTCGACGTGCTTTGCACATAGATGGCTTGCGGGCGACTGTCTCTCCAACTTTAGTTAAACCGAGTGTGGCTACGCCCGGTCCTTGAGAAGGTTAAAACGGAGTCTATTTGACAAACTATCGTTGTGGTTTTGATGCGTAGGTGAGATGAGTTCTTGCTTAAGCCCGTAGCAGCCACGTAAAACTTGCAACAACAAAGTAGAGGACGTCTAACTTGTTTTTGCAGGGCATGTTGTGATGTGATATGGTCAAGGCATGATGCTAAATTTTATTGTATGAGATGATCATGTTTTGTAACCAAGTTATCGGCAACTGGCAGGAGCCATATGGTTGTCGCTTTATTGTATGCAATGCAATCGCGATGTAATGCTTTACTTTATTACTAAGCAGTAGTGATAGTCGTGGAAGCATAAGATTGGCGAGACGACAACGATGCTACGATGGAGATCAAGGTGTCGCGCCGGTGACGATGGTGATCATGACGGTGCTTCGGAGATGGAGATCACAAGCACAAGATGATGATGGCCATATCATATCACTTATATTGATTGCATGTGATGTTTATCTTTTTATGCATCTTATCTTGCTTTGATTGACGGTAGCATTATAAGATGATCTCTCACTAAATTATCAAGAAGTGTTCTCCCTGAGTATGCACCGTTGCCAAAGTTCGTCGTGCCCAGACACCACGTGATGATCGGGTGTGATAAGCTCTACGTCCATCTACAACGGGTGCAAGCCAGTTTTGCACACGCGGAATACTCAGGTTAAACTTGACGAGCCTAGCATATGCAGATATGGCCTCGGAACACAGAGACCGAAAGGTCGAGCGTTAATCATATAGTAGATATGATCAACATGACGATGGTCACCATTGAAAACTACTCCATCTCACGTGATGATCGGTTATGGTTTAGTTGATTTGGATCACGTGATCACTTAGAGGATTAGAGGGATGTCTATCTAAGTGGGAGTTCTTAAGTAATATGATTAAATTGAACTTAAATTTATCATGAACTTAGTCCTGGTAGTATTTTGCAAATCATGTTGTAGATTAATAGCTCGCGTTGTTGCTTCCCTGTGTTTATTTTGATATGTTCCTAGAGAAAATTGTGTTGAAAGATGTTAGTAGCAATGATGCGGATTGGATCCGTGATTTGAGGTTTATCCTCATTGCTGCACAGAAGAATTATGTCCTTGATGCACCGCTAGGTGACAGACCTATTGCAGGAGCAGATGCAGACGTTATGAACGTTTGGCTGGCTCAATATGATGACTACTTGATAGTTTAGTGCACCATGCTTAATGGATTATAATCGGGACATCAAAGACGTTTTGAACGTCATGGAGCATATGAGATGTTCCAGGAGTTGAAGTTAATATTTCAAGCAAATACCCGAGTTGAGAGATATGAAGTCTCCAACAAGTTCTATAGCTAAAAGATGGAGGAGAATCGCTCAACTAGTGAGCATGTGCTCAGATTGTCTGGGTACTACAATCGCTTGAATCAAGTGGGAGTTAATCTTCCAGATAAGATAGTGATTGACAGAATTCTCTAGTCACCATCACCAAGTTAGTAGAACTTCGTGATGAGCTATAATATGCAAGGGATAACAGAAACAACTCCCAAGCTCTTCGTGATGCTGAAATCAACGAAGGTAGAAATCAAGAAAAACATCAAGTGTTGATGGTTGACAAGACCACTAGTTTCAAGAAAAGGGCAAAGGGAAGAAGGGGAACTTCAAGAAGAACGGCAAACAAGTTGCTGCTCAAGTGAAGAAGCCCAAGTCTGATCCTAAGCCTGAGACTAAGTGCTTCTACTGCAAAGGGACTGGTCATTGGAAGCGGAACTACCCCAAGTGATTGGCGGATAAGAAGGATGGCAAAGTGAACATAAGTATATTTGATATACATGTTATTGATGTGTACTTTACTAGTGTTTATAGCTGAAGGAAATATGCCCTAGAGGCAATAATAAAGTTATTATTTATTTCCTTATATCATGATAAATATTTATTATTCATGCTAGAATTGTATTAACCGGAAACATAATACATGTGTGAATACATAGACAAACAGAGTGTCACTAGTATGCCTCTACTTGACTAGCTCGTTAATCAAAGATGGTTATGTTTCCTAACCATGGACAAAGAGTTGTTATTTGATTAATGGGATCACATCATTAGATGAATGATCTGATTGACATGACCCATTCCATTAGCTTAGCACCCGATCGTTTAGTATGTTGCTATTGCTTTCTTCATGACTTATACATGTTCCTATGACTATGAGATTATGCAACTCCCGTTTACCGGAGGAACACTTTGGGTACTACCAAACGTCACAACATAACTGGGTGATTATAAAGGAGTACTACAGGTGTCTCCAAAGGTAGATGTTGGGTTGGCGTATTTCGAGATTAGGATTTGTCACTCCGATTGTCGGAGAGGTATCTCTGGGCCCTCTCGGTAATGCACATCACTTAAAGCCTTGCAAGCATTGCAACTAATGATTTAGTTGCGGGATGTTGAATTACGGAAAGAGTAAAGAGACTTGCCGGTAACGAGATTGAACTAGGTATTGGATACCGACGATCGAATCTCGGGCAAGTAACATACCGATGACAAAGGGAACAACGTATGTTGTTATGCGGTCTGACCGATAAAGATCTTCGTAGAATATGTAGGAGCCAATATGGGCATCCAGGTCCCGCTATTGGTTATTGACCGGAGACGTGTCTCAGTCATGTCTACATTGTTCTCGAACCGTAGGGTCCGCACGCTTAAGGTTTCGATGACAGTTATATTATGAGTTTATGAGTTTTGATGTACCGAAGGAGTTCGGAGTCCCGGATGAGATCGGGGACTTGACGAGGAGTCTCAAAATGGTCGAGACGTAAAGATCGATATATTGGACGACTATATTCGGACTTCGGAAAGGTTCCGAGTGATTCGGGTATTTTTCGGAGTACCGGAGAGTTACGGGAATTCGCCGGGGAGTATATGGGCCTTATTAGGCCATACGGGAATAGAGGAGAGAAGCCAAAAGGAAGGAGGCCTGCGCCCCCCCTCTGGTCCGAATTGGACAAGGGGCGCAGCCCCCTTTTCCTTATTCCTCTCCCCCTCTTTCCCCTTCTCCTACTCCAACAAGGAAGGAAGGAGTCCTACTCCCAGTGGGAGTAGGACTCCCCTTGGCGCGCCTCCTCCTAGGCCGGCCGGCCCCTCCCCCTTGCTCCTTTATATACGGAGGCAGGGGGGCACCCCATGACACACAAGTTGATCCACGTGATCGTTCCTTAGCCGTGTGCAGTGCCCCCTGCCACCATATTCCACCTCGATCATATCGTTGTAGTGCTTAGGCGAAGCCCTGCATCGGTAGAACATCAAGATCGTCATCACGCCGTCGTGCTGACGGAACTCGTCCCCGAAGCTTTGCTGGATCGGAGCCCGGGGATCGTCATCGAGCTGTACGTGTGCTAAGAACTCGGAGGTGCCGGAGTAACGGTGCTTGGATCGGTCGGATCGGGAAGAAGACGTACGACTACTTCCTCTACGTTGTGTCAACGCTTCCGTTGTGATCTACAAGGGTACGTAGATCAGACTCTCCCCCTCGTTGCTATGCATCACCATGATCTTGCGTGTGCGTAGGAAAATTTTGAAATTACTACGTTCCCCAACAGAGGCATCCGAGCCTAGGTTTTATGGTTTGATGTTATATGCACGAGTAGAGCACAAGTGAGTTGTGGGCGATATAAGTCATACTGCCTACCAGCATGTCATACTTTGGTTCGGCGGTATTGTTGGATGAAGCGGCCCGGACCGACATTACGCGTACGCTTACGCGAGACCGGTTTCCCCGACGTGCTTTGCACATAGGTGACTTACGGGTGACTGTTTCTCCAACTCTAGTTGAACCGAGTGTGGCTACGCCCAGTCCTTGCGAAGGTTAAAACGGAGTCTATTTGACAAACTATCGTTGTGGTTTTGATGCGTAGGTGAGATGAGTCTTGCTTAAGCCCGTAGCAGCCACGTAAAATTTGCAACAACAAAGTAGAGGACGTCTAACTTGTTTTTGCAGGGCATGTTGTGATGTGATATGGTCAAAACATGATGAGTTATAAGTTGTTGTATAAGATGATCATGTTTTGTTGAGGTTATCGGCAACTGGCAAAAGCCTTACGGTTGTCTCTCTATTGCATAAGATGCAAGCGCCCAATAATTGCTTTACTTTATCGCTATGCGATAGCAATAGTTGCAAGAGCAAGTGTTGGCGAGAGGACCACGTGACGACACATTGATATAGATCAAGATGATGGAGATCATGGTGTCATGCCGGTGACGATATAGATCATGACAGTACTTTGGAGATGGAGATCAAAGAAGCAAGATGATGATGGCCATATCATGTCACATATTTTGATTGCATATGATGTTTATCTTTTATACATCTTATTTTGCTTAGTTTGACGGTAGCATTTTAAGATGATCTCTCACTAATTATCAAGAAGTGTTCTCCCTGAGTATGCACCGTTACGAAAGTTCTTCGTGTTGAGACACCACGTGATGATCGGGTGTGATAGGCTCTACGTTCAAATACAACGGGTGCAAAACAGTTGCACACGCGGAATACTCAGGTTATACTTGACGAGCCAAGCATATACAGATATGGCCTCGGAACACGGAGACCGAAAGGTCGAGCGTGAATCATATAGTAGATATGATCAACATAGTGATGTTCACCAATAAAACTACTCCATCTCACGTGATGATCGGACATGGTTTAGTTGATTTGGATCACGTGATCACTTAGAGGATTAGAGGGATGTCTATCTAAGTGGGAGTTCTTAAGTAATATGATTAAATTGAACTTAAATTTATCATGAACTTAGTCCTGGTAGTATTTTGCAAATTATGTTGTACATCAATGGCTCGCGTTGTTGCTTCCCTGTGTTTATTTTGATATGTTCCTAGAGAAAATTGTGTTGAAAGATGTTAGTAGCAATGATACGGATTGGATCCGTAATCTGAGGTTTATCCTCATTGCTGCACAGAAGAATTATGTCCTTGATGCACCGCTAGGTGACAGACCTATTGCAGGAGCAAATGCAGACGTTATGAACGTTTGGCTAGCTCAATATGATGACTACTTGATAGTTTAGTGCACCATGCTTGATGGCTTAGAATCGGGACTTCAAAGACGTTTTGAACGTCATGGAGCATATGAGATGTTCCAGGAGTTGAAGTTAATATTTCAAGCAAATACCCGAGTTGAGAGATATGAAGTCTCCAACAAGTTCTATAGCTAAAAGATGGAGGAGAATCGCTCAACTAGTGAGCATGTGCCCAGATTGTCTGAGTACTACAATCACTTGAATCAAATGGGAGTTAATCTTCCAGATAAGATAGTGATTGACAGAATTTTCTAGTCACCATCACCAAGTTAGTAGAACTTCGTGATGAACTATGATATGCAAGGGATAACGGAAACGACTCCCAAGCTCTTCGTAATGCGGAAATTGACGAAGGTAGAAATCAAGAAAAATATCAAGTGTTGATGGTAGACAAGACCACTAGTTTCAAGAAAAGGGCAGAGGGAAGAAGGGGAACTTCAAGAAGAACGGCAAGCGAGTTGCTGCTCAAGTGAAGAAGCCCAAGTCTGGTCCTAAGCCTGAGACTAAGTGCTTCTACTGCAAAGGGACTGGTCACTGGAAGCGGAACTACCCCAACTGATTGGCGGATAAGAAGGATGGCAAAGTGAACATAAGTATATTTGATATACATGTTATTGATGTGTACTTTACTAGTGTTTATAGCAAACCCTCGGTATTTGATACTAGTTCAGTTGCTAAGATTAGTAACTCGAAACGGGAGTTGCAGAATAAACAGAGACTAGTTAAGGGTGAAGTGACGATGTGTGTTGGAAGTGGTTCCAAAATTGATATGATCATCATCGCACACTCCCTATAATTTCGGGATTAGTGTTGAACCTAAATAAGTGTTATTTGCTGTTTGTGTTGAACATGAATATGATTTGATCATGTTTATTGTAATACGGCTATTCATTTAAGTAAGAGAATAAATTGTTGTTCTGTTTACATGAATAAAACCTTATATGGTTACACACCTAATGAAAATAGTTCGTTGGATCTCGATCATAGTGATACACATAATCATAATATTGAAACCAAAAGATGCAAAGTTAATAATGATAGTGCAACTTATTTGTAGCACTGCCGTTTAGGTCATATTGGTGTAAAGCGCATGAAAAAACTCCATGCTGATGGGCTTTTGGAATCACTTGATTATGAATCGGTTGATGCTTGCGAACCATGCCTCATGGGCAAGATGACTAAGACTCTGTTCTTCGGAACAATGGAGCGAGCAAAAGATTTGTTGGAAATCATACATACTGATGTATGTGGTCCGATGAATATTGAGACTCGCGATAGGTATCATTATTTTCTGATCTTCATAGATGATTTCAGCAGATATGAGTATATCTACTTGATGAAACATAAGTCTAAAACATTTGAAAAGTTCAAAGAATTTCAGAGTGAAGTGAAAAATCATCGTGACAAGAAAATAAAGTTTCTACGATCTGATCGTGGAGACAAATATTTGAGTTACGAGTTTGGTCTTCAATTAAAACAATGTGGAATAGTTTCACAAACTCATGCCACATGGAACACCACAGCATATTGGTGTGTCCGAACATCATAACTGTACTTTATTGGATATAGTGCAATCTATGATGTCTCTTACCGATCTACCACTATCGCTTTGGGGTTATGCATTAGAGACAGCTGCATTCACGTTAAAGGGCACCATCTAAATCTGTTGAGACGACACCGTATGAACTGTGGTTTGGCAAGAAACCAAAGTTGTCGTTTCTTAAAGTTTGGGGTTGCAATGCTTATGTGAAAAAGTTTCATCCTGATAAGCTCAAAACCAAATCAGAGAAATATGTCTTCATAGGATACCCAAAAGGATATTGTTGGGTACACCTTCTATCACAAATCCGAAGGCAAGACTTTTGTTGCTATATTCGGAAACTTTCTAGAGAAGGAGTTTCTCTCGAAAAAAATGAGTGGGAGGAAAGTAGAACTTGACGAGGTAACTGTACCTGCTCCCTTATTGGAAAATAGTACATCACAGAAAATTGTTTCTGCGACACCTATACCAATTAGTGAGGAAGCTAATGATGATGATCATGAAACTTCAGGACAAGATACTACTGAACCTCGTAGATCAACCAGAGTGAGATCCGCACCAAAGTGGTACGGTAATCCAGTTCTGGAAGTCATGCTACTAGATTATGATGAACCTACGAACTATGAAGAAGCGATGTTGAGCCCAGATTCCGCAAAGTGGTTAGAAGCCATGAAATCTGAGATGGGATTCATATATAAGAACAAAGTATGGACTTTGGTTGACTTGCCCGATGATCGGCAAGCCATAGAAAATAAATGGGTCTTCAAGAGGAAGACGGACGTTGATAGTAGTGTTACTATCTACAAAACTAGAATTGTTGCAAAAGGTTTTCGACAAGTTCAAAGTGTTGACTACGATGAGAGTTTCTCACTCGTATCTATGCTTAAGTCTGTCCGAATCAAGTTAGCAATTGCCGCATTTTATGAAATCTGGCAAATGGATAAACAAAACTACATTCCTTAATGGATTCCTTAAAGAAGAGTTGTATACGATGCAACCAGTAGGTTTTGTCAATCCTAAAGGTGCTAACAAAATATGCAAGCTCCAGCGATTCATCTATGGACTGGTGCAAGCATCTCGGAGTTGGAATACACGCTTTGATAAGTTGATCAAAGCATATAGTTTTATACAGACTTGCGGTGAAGCCTGTATTTACAAGAAAGTGAGTGGGAGCACTACAGCATTTCTGATAAGTATATGTGAATGACATATTGTTGATCGGAAATAATGTAGAATTATTCTGTAAAGCATAAAGGAGTGTTTGAAAGGAGATGTTCAAAGAAAGACTTCGGTGAAGCTGCTTACATATTGAGCTTCAAGATCTATAGAGATAGATCAAGACGCTTGATAAGTTTTTTCAATGAGTACATACCTTGACAAGATTTTGAAGTAGTTCAAAATGGAGCAGTCAAAGAAAGAGTTCTTGCCTGTATTATAAGGTGTGAAGTTGAGTAAGACTCAAAGCCCGACCACGGCAGAAGATAGAAAGAGAATGAAAGTCATTCCCTATGCCTTGGCCATAGGTTCTATAAAGTATGTCATGCTGTATACCAGATCTATGGTATACCCTGCACTGATTTGGCAAGGGAGTACAATAGTGATCTAGGAGTAGATCACTGGACAGCGGTCAGAATTATCCTTAGTGAAATAAGGATATGTTTCTCGATTATGGACGTGATAAAAAGGTTCGTCGTAAAGGGTTACGCCGATGCAAGTTTTGACACTAATCTAGATGACTCTAAGTCTCGGTCTAGATACATATTGAAAGTGGGAGCAATTAGCTAGAGTAGCTCCATGCAGAGCATTGTTGACATAGAAATTTGCAAAATACATGTGGATCTGAATATGGCAGACCCATTGACTAAGATTCTCTCACAAGCAAAACATGATCACACCTTAGTACTCTTTGGGTGTTAATCACATAGCGATGTGAAATAGATTACTGAATCTAGTAAACCCTTTGGGTGTTGGTCACATGGCGATGTGAACTATGGGTGTTAATCACATGATGATGTGAACTATCGATGTTAATCACATGGTGATGTGATCTAGATTATTGACTCTAGTGCAAGTGGGAGACTGAAGGAAATATGCCCTAGAGGCAATAATAAAGTTATTATTTATTTCCTTATATCATGATAAATATTTATTATTCATGCTAGAATTGTATTAACCGGAAACATAATACATGTGTGAATACATAGACAAACAGAGTGTCACTAGTATGCCTCTACTTGACTAGCTCGTTAATCAAAGATGGTTATGTTTCCTAACCATGGACAAAGAGTTGTTATTTGATTAATGGGATCACATCATTAGATGAATGATCTGATTGACATGACCCATTCCATTAGCTTAGCACCCGATCGTTTAGTATGTTGCTATTGCTTTCTTCATGACTTATACATGTTCCTATGACTATGAGATTATGCAACTCCCGTTTACCGGAGGAACACTTTGGGTACTACCAAACGTCACAACGTAACTGGGTGATTATAAAGGAGTACTACAGGTGTCTCCAAAGGTAGATGTTGGGTTGGCGTATTTCGAGATTAGGATTTGTCACTCCGATTGTCGGAGAGGTATCTCTGGGCCCTCTCGGTAATGCACATCACTTAAAGCCTTGCAAGCATTGCAACTAATGAGTTAGTTGCGGGATGTTGAATTACGGAAAGAGTAAAGAGACTTGCCGGTAACGAGATTGAACTAGGTATTGGATACCGACGATCGAATCTCGGGCAAGTAACATACCGATGACAAAGGGAACAACGTATGTTGTTATGCGGTCTGACCGATAAAGATCTTCGTAGAATATGTAGGAGCCAATATGGGCATCCAGGTCCCGCTATTGGTTATTGACTGGAGACGTGTCTCGGTCATGTCTACATTGTTCTCGAACCGTATGGTCCACACGCTTAAGGTTTCGATGACAGTTATATTATGAGTTTATGAGTTTTGATGTACCGAAGGAGTTCGGAGTCCCGGATGAGATCGGGGACATGACGAGGAGTCTCAAAATGGTCGAGACGTAAAGATCGATATATTGGACGACTATATTCGGACTTCGGAAAGGTTCCGAGTGATTCGGGTATTTTTCGGAGTACCGGAGAGTTACGGGAATTCGCCGGGGAGTATATGGGCCTTATTGGGCCATACGGGAATAGAGGAGAGAAGCCAAAAGGAAGAAGGCCTGCGCCCCCCCTCTGGTCCGAATTGGACAAGGGGCGCAGCCCCCTTTTCCTTATTCCTCTCCCCCTCTTTCCCCTTCTCCTACTCCAACAAGGAAGGAAGGAGTCCTACTCCCAGTGGGAGTAGGACTCCCCTTGCGCGCCTCCTCCTAGGCCGGCCGGCCCCTCCCCCTTGCTCCTTTATATACGGAGGTAGGGGGGCACCCCATGACACACAAGTTGATCCACGTGATCGTTCCTTAGCCGTGTGCGGTGCCCCCTGCCACCATATTCCACCTCGATCATATCATTGTAGTGCTTAGGCGAAGCCCTGCGTCGGTAGAACATCAAGATCGTCATCACGCCGTCGTGCTGACGGAACTCCTCCCCGAAGCTTTGCTGGATCGGAGCCCGGGGATCGTCATCGAGCTGAACGTGTGCTAAGAACTCGGAGGTGCCGGAGTAACGGTGCTTGGATCGGTCAGATCGGGAAGAAGACGTATGACTACTTCCTCTACGTTGTGTCAACGCTTCCGTTGCGATCTACAAGGGTACGTAGATCAGACTCTCCCCCTCGTTGCTATGCATCACCATGATCTTGCGTGTGCGTAGGAAATTTTTTGAAATTACTACGTTCCCCAACATTCTTGATATAGTAATATCTCTCGCCTTTTGCGTTCATTTCTTGGTCTCCGTGTTGTTTCTAACCGGAATACCGATAAATGGTCTGTGATGTGTAAATTCTAAACTTCTAGCAACCCTATTGCTTGAAGTTATTGGTCTACAGTTTCATTCTAAGTCTATTGATTATTGAATCATCATTCAAACATTGATCGTGCTACCTAGTCCAGATTCCTGGGTGCACCCTTCTATCATTGTTCAGTTGTGTATGTTTCCCTCAAGCATACATCATTATGACATTTGATCCGACAAATGATATTTCCTTGTTCACATAATTGTGGAAATCAATCCTTTGGAAATCTCGATAATTTGTTGCTGAGCCTATCAGCCACCTCCTCATCCTCTCCTTGGTTTTAATGATGAACTCTTGTTTCGGAACTCGCTACCATAGTACATTTCCCGAGAATCTTACAATGTCATCTCGTCAATTGTGTTGCACCTTTTCTTCTCGGGCATCCTGAGTTTGAGGTATCCTGACACCAATCAGATCTAAATCTTGGTCAAATATGATGGTTGGAACATTTTTCAAGAGACATATCATTGGTCCTTATATGACCCGGTAAGGTGGTATCATACCTAGCCCACCTGGCCGGAGGCCCTATTGTTATAGTTCCCTTTTAGCAATGCTATCCATTCTTCCATGAGGAAACTGTAAGACTTATTCTACAAGTTATTCCTAATGGATCCTTTTTGTTTCCAAGTCTGATTTTCACCTGTTGACCATGTCAGCGCTATCTCGAAGCATGTCTATGGTACTCCGATTTTCAATAAGAACATTTGGAGCACCATGCTAAATGTTTCTTGTTGAAATTACCCAAACACCGTTGTATGGGTAATGTCATGAAATTTGTCTCTCCTACCTAAAAGAGTTTTCTACCTACTATTCGGTCTTGGATATCATACTCTGCTTGTTCTTGGGAAGGATATACCCCTGAAATATGTGTTTAATCACATTTTCCTTTCCATTCTTTTGTTTAATCTAAGAATCACATTTTTCCTTTCCATTGTTTTGTTTAACCTTTCTTGTGATCTATATGATCCAAGCAGAAATATTCTCTTGTTTATGTAAACACCGTGGTGTACAATTCTGTTAGCATGACCCTGTTACTATTGTTGATGACATTCCGGTAGCCACCGATGGACGAGAACTCTGCCTACTGGTCCGCCTCGTTCAACGAGCAGGAAAATGGTTCTCTTCGTCCCTCGCCCTTGGTACCGACATTGTTGCCGACATAACTGATAGGCTACCCTCTGACATGCCTTGCTATCATGACCGTGCAAGATGTCACTACCCCAAAAAAAACCCACATGGTGGGCCCATAACCCACAGTTCCACAGGATCGAAACCTGACTCTCCTATACACCCTGTTATCAAAGTTATTCCTCGCGCTTGACTTTGTAGGTATTCACGGACCACCTGCCTTTTGATCTATTCAAGTATCAGATGCAATGCTTATTCCCATTGCTCTAAACCCCTTCAACACTTCGTTTCAGGCATCAAACGATTGCCTGCCCGCTCAAAACTTCCAATGATACCTCCTTACTTTGCTCTCGGTATTTTCTTAAGTTTTAATTCGAGAGTTACTTTCCGCCACCTTCCCCGATGTTAACTACCGGGTAGTCAACCTTGCAGAGGTCTGTTCTTACAGAATAACCACCCCTTGTCCTTCCATAAGTACGATGAAATTTACGAAGAAAGGATGATGACTTCATCATGATGACCGGAAGCAGAGGACTGAAGACATCAATGTAATGGATTGACCCCTTCGCACCGAGAAGAATCGTTAGAATTTCATAACCAGATCCCTTCCCCCTTATAACCGCTCCTAAATCTCGGGACGAGATTTTTTGTAGTGGAGGAGAATTGTGACGCCCGGATAGTTAAGCTATAGTAACCCTCTGCTAATTATGCCACGTCACCTAGATTACTGTAGATGAACTCGCGTTGATTCGAAACCGATTCTAATTCAATTTCCAAACCAAGGCAAACAACAAAAAAAATTCAAACTTTGAAAGTAAAATGCACTAAGCGTGGCACATAAATCATAAGTAACTATGGTGGTGGAACCACACTTTTATAAAAGTTTTTAAATGCACTATAGTAAATAAAACAGTAGCAAAACTATTATTTAAATGATATTTAAAAATTGAACAATTACAAAACTATTTTTAGTTTGGGTACAAAAATAATGTGACAGTGGCATTGTTGGAATCATCCAATTAGGTGTCACTTTGGTATGTAATGAAACTATTATAAATAGGAACTAAAAGTAAAATAAAAGAAATAAGATAAGGGGAATAAAAGTAAAAAAATAAAAACAAAACAAACAAAGAAAAAAAAGAAAACAGGACCCCCCCCCCCCCCGCTGGGCCAAGTGGCCCAGCTGGCCTCAGCCGCCCGAACGGGCCGGCTCACCCCACGGCCCAGCCGCCCCGCCCCTGCCTTATCCCCACGAGGGGGAAACCCTAGCCCACCCCCACTCACCCATTCCCCCTCCCCACGATCCCCACTCTCCCTTCCCCCGCGCGATCTGGATCGGGGGTGCTCTAGCACTCACCGCCCGATCCTGCCGCCGCTGAAGCCCCCGTCGCTAACCACCACTGCCTAAGGTCTCCACCGACGCCGCTCGTCGACTCCGGCACCACTCGCCCCGTCGCCCTGGAGCCGCTCGCCGACGCCGAACGTCGTCGTCCCGACGTCGTGCTGCCTCCCCATCGTCCTCCTCCCCACGGGTCGCCTCCGAGCCCACTGCCATGCCCCTCCCACTCCCCTGTGAGACGCCACCTTCCTTCGTCTCCCTCCCCTCCTCTGTGCGCCCGTTCGGCCATGCCTTCGCCCGCCCCAACACGCGCCCGACGCCGCGCGAGCTCTGCCTCACCCCGCCAGCACCCGCGCGGTGCCCACTGCCCGCGCCCACGACCGCACGCACGCGCCCGCGCGCGCCTGCACCACTCCTCATCGCCCCGCCCATCGCTGCGTGCCCAGCCGCGTGTGCCTCGCTGCCGCTGCCGCCAGCGTTGGCCACGCCCGCCTCGCCCCGACTGCGGTCTCCCTCGCCAACCGCGTCGGGCCGCGCCTGCGCTGCTCCCGCGCCGCTGCTCGCCCCGGCGCGCGCCTCCCCTGCTTCTTCACCGGCTTGCCCGTGCCGTCACCTGAACCGCTCCGCATCTGCTCGTCCCGTGCCCCGCCTCCGCCTCTGGCCCCGCAGGCCACCGCCGCGCCGGCGGCCAACCCCGGCACCCCACCGCGCCCCGGCGGCCGTTGCCAGCGTGCCCGGGTCCGCCCCATGGCGCCTGGCGCCGCACGCCCGTCGCTCGTTCGGATTATGCTCCAGGCGCCCGCTAAGGCCCCTGGCCAATGACACGCGGGGTCCACCCAAAAACGAAAAATAAATAAATGAAAAGATATAATAATTAAAATAGTTAGTTAATTAATTAACCAAATGAATTAATTAACCTAATTAATCATGTTAATTAACCTGTTAACTGCTTAATTAGTCTAACTAAAATTGTTAGATTACTAGTCGGTCAATGACAGGGGGCCCTACCCCCTGTTGACCAGTCAAACCTTGACTGGTCAACTGGGTCCCCCTTGGCCCACTTGTCATCCCCTGGGTACACTTCTGTGTACCCTGTGCTGGGTCCACATAGCATTTATTCAATTAATTTCGAATTAATAATAATTTCAGAATATCATTAAAAGTTTGAAAAATCATATAAAATAATCCGTAAGTCAGATGAAAATACTTTGTACATGAAAGTTGCTCAGAACGACGTGACGATTCCGGATACGCAACCCGTTCGTCTGCCACACCCCTCTAACCTATCGAACTCGCAACTTTCCCCCTCCGGCCCCTCTGCCCGAAAACGCGAAACGCCGGGGATACTTTCCCGGATGTTTCCCCCTTTCACCGGTACCACCTCGTACCGCGTTAGGGCACATCTAGCATCACGCCTTGTCATGTTATGCATTTGTTTGCATTATATTTATTGTTTCTTCCCCCTCTTCTCTCGCTAGACACCGAGACCGACGCCGCTGCTACCCCGTACGACTACGGTGTTGACGACCCCTCTCCCTTGCCAGGGCAACTAGGCAAGCCCCCCCTTTGATCACCAGATATCGCCTATTCTTCTCTATACTGCTTGCATTAGAGTAGTGTAGCATGTTACTGCTTTCCGTTATACCTATCCTGATGCATAGCCTGTCCTTGCTACTACTGTTGTTACCTTTACCTGCAAACCTAATGCTTAGTATAGGATGCTAGCTTATCATCAGTGGCCCTACATTCTTGTCCGTCTGCCATGCTATACTATCGGGCCGTGATCACTCGGGAGGTGATCACGGGTATATACTATATACTTTATACATGATACATGTGGTGACTAAAGACGGGTAGGCTCGTAGGAGCACCCGCGAGTGGATCTTTGAGGCGGAGCGACAGGGCAGGTTCCGACCACCTAGGAGAGAGGTGGGCCTGGCCCTGGTCGGTGTTCGCGGATACTTAACACGCTTAACGAGATCTGGGTATTTGATCTGAGTCTGGCCATTTGGTCTATACGCACTAACCATCTACGTGGGAGCAGTTATGGGTATCCCGGCGTCGTGGTATCAGCCGAAGCCTTCGTGACGTCAGCGACTGAGTGGCGCGCGCCGGATTGGACTGGAAAGCCACTAGGCTAGGTCTGCTTCCGGCCGCGTACGCAACGTGCAGGTGTGCAAAGGGCGATGGGCCCAGACCCCTGCGCCATAGGATTTAGACCGGCGTGCTGACCTCTCTGTTGTGCCTAGGTAGGGCTACGACGTGTTGATCTTCCGAGGCCGGGCATGACCCAGGAAAGTGTGTCCGGCCAAATGGGATCGAGCGTGTTGGGGTATGTGGTGCACCCCTGCAGGGAAGTTTATCTATTCGAATAGCCGTGTCCCTCGGTAAAAGGACGACCCGGAGTTGTATCTTGACCTTATGACAACTAGAACCGGATACTTAATAAAACACACCCTTCCAAGTGCCAGATATAACCCGGTGATCGCTCTCTAACAGGGCGACGAGGAGAGGATCATCGGGTAGGATTATGCTATGCGATGCTACTTGGAGGACTTCAGTTTACTCTCTTCTACATGCTGCAAGACGGAGGCTGCCAGAAGCGTAGTCTTCGACAGGATTAGTTATCCCCCTTTTATTCTGGCATTCTGCAGTTCAGTTCACATATGATACCCTTATTCCATTTGATACCCCTGCATATGTAGTGTAGCTCCTTGCTTGCGAGTACTTTGGATGAGTACTCACGGTTGCTTTCTCCCTCTTTTCCCCTATCCCTTCTACCTGGTTGTCGCAACCAGATGTTGGAGCCCAGGATCCAGACGCCACCGTCGACGACGACTCCTACTACACCGGAGGTGCCTACTACTACGTGCTGCCCGCTGACGACGACCAGGAGTAGTTTAGGAGGATCCCAGGCAGGAGGCCTGCGCCTCTTTCGATCTGTATCCCAGTTTGTGCTAGCCTTCTTAAGGCATACTTGTTTAACTTATGTCTGTACTCAGATATTGTTGCTTCCGCTGACTCGTCTATGATCGAGCTCTTGTATTCGAGCCTTCGAGGCCCCTGGCTTGTAATATGATGCTTGTATGACTTATTTTATTTGTAGAGTTGTGTTGTGATATCTTCCCGTGAGTCCCTGATCTTGATCGTACACGTTTGCGTGTATGATTAGTGTACGATTAGATCGGGGGCGTCACAGCTCGGTTCATCGACGTTGGGCATTGACTCCGCCCGAAGTTCCCCTCTGTTTGTCCTACTGATTATAGTTCACTTGGAGGACTCCGTAGACTACAAGCTAGTGCTTATTCTGTTTACTTCTATAGGGCGTGTAGTCTTTGGTGCTTGTAAACTATTTCGTCATCGTGTACCTGCGGTTTGTTTTCTTTACTGTTTCCAGTTGGTGTATTGGTGGCCCTGTGTAATCCCTGGCCGGTTGATGGCTTTGTTAATTCAAAGTCGGGCTCTTCTTGAGCCTTCGTTCTAAAAAGATGGGGGCCGAAGGCCTACCAGGGGCCCCACAAGGCATCAGGGCACTTAGGAGGGTGGTCGCGCCTTGTTGTCTTGTGGACAACTGGTGGGCCCCCTTTGATACTTCTTTACTCTAGTATTTTTTATATATTTCATAAAAAAATCGTGAAATTTTAGGTCATTTGAAGTTGTCCAAAATATGTATCTCTGATATAGCTTTTTAGGTCCAAAATTCCAACTACCGGCAATCTTTCTTTTCATGTAAATCTTACAAATTAAAAGAGAAAATGCATTAAAATTACATCACAGAGTGTTATAATAATCAAAAATATTATAAATAACAGTAGGAAAATATGATACAAAATGGACGTATCATCGCTGTGAGTGGATAAGCGGTGCAGCTCGTTCGGGCGCTTCTGACATTGACGCGAACGCTTCACTTGTGATCACTGGCGGAGGACTCCAGTGGGCAAGGGCCGGCGACCGCCATACCTTGAATCATTGGTAAAAATTTCTTATACGTATGCATGTGCATCTCTGGGCTGGCGCGAGTTGCGAGTAGCCGTGAGTTTTCCGTTGAGATCGAGTCGATCCGATCAGTTACGAGCTAGTCTCTACCAGGTCGCGTACCTACCTGTGGTTCTGCCTAGCCGTGCATGCGCTGCTCCAAGGAAGATCGATCAAGCTACCAGTCAAGCTGTTAGGTTGCTTGCTTCTTCTAGCTTTGCACGTACACGTACATATGTACAACTTCCGGTGGACTTGTTCTAGGGCTTTAGAAGCCAACGCTCAACTTCGCATCCTTCACAACCAGTAGAATGCAGTGCGGCGTAGCGTCGTCCCCAACTGAAAGTGAAGGGGATAGCAAAGCCAAAGGGGAGGGGTATATCTCTAAATTTCAGTAGCATCTTTTAGTAGCTTGTAATATACAATTGTAATGATTTTAGATTTTTATTCACAATTTAGTGTTGTGAACTACATATTTGAAAAAAATATTTCGAAATACTTGGTAGTAGCAGACTAGCAGTAGCTCCATTCCAAGCACCTATGTGCTTCGACACATGCCACTCATCAAGGTCAAGTGAATTTCACGGAAGAAGAGCATATATATTCTGTTGAGAATCACATGAAAATATAAATGTGCATTGTTAATGTGTATTGACTATTATGATTTTGCATTATTTTTTTACTTAAGAGTTCGCCTCATCTTAATTTTTTTCCGTCCTCCGCCTCTGCTTGTGATAACATGGCACACAGAGATCATCAAGATTTGGGCGATGGCTATGAGCATGTTCGGGGCGAGACGTCAAAAATCTGACGTTCGGCCTTTACCGCTCTCCCCCTCTCCATCTTAGCGGTCACTCAAGACTCACACCTAGTAGATGAACGAGGAGACGCCCACCACAACGACCAGCTAGCATATTCTGGTCTCGAAACCCCATTGGGATCCCACATGTCAGGTCTACATTGAGGGCATAAAGTAACGGAAGCAAAAGCCCACCACAACATGCATTTTACTAAGAGAGCTAATTTTCTCCCTCAGAATGATTTCTTATATGTAATAATAATTAGATTCTTATTCAATGGCTTACACTTCCTTTTCTGAGTTTTCTCCCCAAACTCCCTGGCCCCTGGGAGCTGAATTTCTGATCCCTTTGTGCATCTCCACACTCATACATCCATGAAAACAATTCGTACATCCATGTCAACACAATATACAGAGGCAGCGACTCTCAACTCATCCGACAGACCACTCTCACGGACTGACATATGCAATTCCCTCCCTTCATAGAGTGAAGTACGAAGAAGACAACAAAATGACTAACAGCAGCATGTAGGTCTTACACCATGCAAAAAATGCACAAAGTGCATGTTGTTAGAATATATAACCGTATTGTTTTGTATAGATATACGGTTGTATATGTGTAGTCCTTGTATAGGTGTCCGTATATTGTATGATACGATTTCTGCCTTGTAACTTCTATATATTGATCAATACAAGACACCATAACGTGTGGTTCCCCTAATCTTACATGGTATAGAGCCTAAAACCCTAACTATAGCTTGCGCCGCCCTCCTCCTCCTTCCGCTGCCACCGAAGCCACCACCCCTCTCGCCACCGCACCCCACACCGCTACCTCCATGTCGCCGCCCGACGCGGACGCGGCGAACCAGGCGCTGGCCGCGGCCAAGAAGCGCCAGGATGCCCAGGCCGAGGCCGCCAAGGCCAAGCTGCCTCTCGTGACCGCCGCCGATGGATCCAGGACGAGCGCAGGGTCTTTCTCCTTGACTTTGTTGCATGCCCAGGCCGTCGGCCTGCACTCCATTAAGGCACACGTTCCCGTCGAGCTCGCTCTTGACACCGACGTTTGCCGTCAATGGCGCACTTTCTTCCGCGCCGCCTGCCGCAAGTATGCCCTCCTGTATCACCTCGACTTCGACGCCCCTGATGGGCCGAACCCGAAATGGTCTCTCCTCGATGCCAATGTCGTCTCTTGGCTCTACGGGTCTGTCTCGCTCAGCATCCTCGACACCGTCATGACGCCGGTGATGATCCCCTCGCCGTCGATCTCTGGAACAACATCAACGGTCTCTTCAACGACCATAAGATCAATCGTCAGCTCCACCTCACGGCCGAGCTCGGCGATGTCAAGATGGGAGAGATAAGCATGGCCGACTATCTTCAGAAGGTCAAGTCCCTCTCCGATGGACTTGCGGATCTTGGCGCACCCGTTGATGATGCCGAGATGGTGGTCCACTCCCTCAACGGCCTCTCCGAGCAATACGAGTCCGCCGCCGATTCGATCTCCTGTTGGGGAACGTAGTAATTTCAAAAAAATTCCTACGCACACGCAAGATCATGGTGATGCATAGCAACGAGGGGGAGAGTCTGATCTACGTACCCTTGTAGATCGCAACGGAAGTGTAGACACAACGTAGAGGAAGTAGTCGTACGTCTTCTTCCCGATCCGACCGATCCAAGCACCGTTACTCCGGCACCTCCGAGTTCTTAGCACACATACAGCTCGATGACGATCCCCGAGCTCCGATCCAGCAAAGCTTCGGGGAGGAGTTCCGTCAGCACGACGGCGTGATGACGATCTTGATGTTCTACCGACGCAGGGCTTCGCCTAAGCACTACAACGATATGATCGAGGTGGAATATGGTGGCAGGGGGCACCGCACACGGCTAAGGAACGATCACGTGGATCAACTTGTGTGTCTATGGGGTGCCTCCTGCCTCAGTATATAAAGGATGGAGGAGGAGGAGGCCGGCCAAGGCTATTGGTGCGGCCAGGATGGGAGTCCTACTAGGACTCCAAGTCCTAGTAGGAGTCCATCAAGAGGGGAGGAAGGGAGAAGGAAGTGGAGGAGTAGGAAAGGTGGTCAGCCCCCTTTTCCCTAGTCCAATTCGGACTAGAGGGGAGGGGGGCGCAGCAGCCTTTTTCCTCTTCCCACTAAAGCCCATCAAGGCCCATTACTTCTCCCGTAACTACCCGGTACTCCGAAAAATACCCGAATCACTCGGAACCTTTCCGATGTCCGAATATAGTCGTCCAATATATCGATCTTTATGTATCGACCATTTCGAGACTCCTCGTCATGTCCCCGATCTCATCCGGGACTCCGAACTCCTTCGGTACATCAAAACTCATAAACTCATAATATAACTGTCATCGAAACCTTAAGCGTGCGGACCCTACGGTTCGAGAACAATGTAGACATGACCAAGACACGTCTCCAGTCAATAACCAATAGCGGGACCTGGATGCCCATATTGGCTCCTACATATTCTACGAAGATCTTTATCGGTCAGACCGCATAACAACATACGTTGTTCCCTTTGTCATCGGTATGTTACTTGCCCGAGATTCGATCGTCGGTATCCCAATACCTAGTTCAATCTCGTTACCGGCAAGTCTCTTTACTCGTTCCGTAATACATCATCTCACAACTAACATATTAGTTGCAATGCTTGCAAGGCTTAGGTGATGTGCATTACCGAGAGGGCCCAGAGATACCTCTCCGACAATCGGAGTGACAAATCCTAATCTTGAAATACGCCAACCCAACATCTACCTTTGGAGACACCTATAATGCTCCTTTATAATCACCCATTTACGTTGTGACGTTTGGTAGCACCCAAAGTGTTCCTCCGGCAAACGGGAGTTGCATAATCTCATAGTCATAGGAACATGTATAAGTCATGAAGAAAGCAATAGCAACATACTAAACGATCGGGTGCTAAGTTAATGAAATGGGTCATGTCAATCAGATCATTCAACTAATGATGTGACCTCGTTAATCAAATAACAACTCTTTTGTCCATGGTTAGGAAACATAACCATCTTTGATTAACGAGCTAGTCAAGTAGAGGCATACTAGTGACACTCTGTTTGTCTATGTATTCACACATGTTTTATGTTTTTGGTTAATACAATTCTAGCATGAATAATAAACATTTATCATGATATAAGGAAATAAATAATAACTTTATTATTGCCTCTAGGACATATTTCCTTCAGTCTCCCACTTGCACTAGAGTCAATAATCTAGTTCACATCGCCATGTGATTTAACAGCAATAGTTCACATCACCATGTGATTAACACCCATAGTTCACATCGTCATGTGACCAACACTCAAAGGGTTTACTAGAGTAAGTAATCGAGTTCACATATCTATGTGATTAACACCCAAAGAGTACTAAGGTGTGATCATGTTTTGCTTGTGAGATAATTTTAGTCAACGGGTCTGTCACATTCAGATATGTAAGTATTTTGCAAGTTCTATGTCTACAATGCTCTACACGGAGCTACTCTAGCTAATTGCTCCCACTTTCAATATGTATCCAGATTGAGACTTTAGATTCATCTGGATCAGTGTCAAAAACTTGCATCGACGTAACCCTTTACGACGAACCTTTTTGTCACGTCCATAATCGAGAAACATATCCTTATTTCACTAAGGATAATTCTGACCGCTGTCCAGTGATCTACTCCTAGATCACTATTGTACTCCCTTGCCAAATCAATGCAGGGTATACAATAGATCTGGTATACAGCATGACATACTTTATAGAACCTATGGCCAAGGCATAGGGAATGACTTTCATTCTCTTTCTATCTTCTGCCATGGTCGTGCTTTGAGTCTTACTCAACTTCACACCTTGTAATACAGGCAAGAACTCTTTCTTAGACTGCTCCATTTTGAACTACTTCAAAATCTTGTCAAGGTATGTACTCATTGAAAAAACTTATCAAGCGTCTTGATCTATCTCTATAGATCTTGAAGCTCAATATGTAAGCAGCTTCACCGAAGTCTTTCTTTAAAAAACTCCTTTCAAACACTCCTTTATGCTTTACAGAACAATTCTACATTATTTCCGATCAACAATATGTCATTCACATATACTTATTAGAAATGCTGTAGTGCTCCCACTCACTTTCTCGTAAATACGGGCTTCACCGCAAGTCTGTATAAAACTATATGCTTTGATCAACTCATCAAAGCGTATATTCCAACTCCGAGATGCTTGCACCAGTCCACAGATGGATCGCTGGAGCTTGCACATTTTGTTAGCACCTTTCGGATTGACAAAACCTTCTGGTTGCATCATATACAACTCTTCTTTAATAAATCCATTAAGGAATGCAGTTTTGTTTATCCGTTTGCCAGATTTCATAAAATGCGGCAATTACTAACATGATTCGGACAGACTCAAGCATAGATACGAGTGAGAAGCTCTCATCGTAGTCAACACCTTGAACTTGTCGAAAACCTTTTGCGACAATTCTAGCTTTGTAGATAGTAACACTACTATCAGCGTCCGTCTTCCTCTTGAAGATCCATTTATTCTCAATTGCTTGCCGATCATCGGGCAAGTCAACCAAAGTCCAAACTTTGTTGTCATACATGGATCATATCTCAGATTTCATGGCCTCAAACCATTTCGCGGAATCTGGGCTCATCATCGCTTCCTCATAGTTCGTAGGTTGGTCATGGTCAAGTAACATGACCTCCAGAACAGGATTACCGTACCACTCTGGTACGGATCTCACTCTGGTTTACCTACGAGATTCGGTAGTAACTTGATCTGAAGTTACATGATCATCATCATTAGCTTCCTCACTAATTGGTGTAGTAGTCCCAAGAACAGATTTTGTGATGAACTACTTTCCAATAAGGAAGAAGGTACAATTACCTTATCAAGTTTTCTACTTTCCTCCCACTCACTTCTTTTGAGAGAAACTCCTTTTCTAGAAAGTATCCATTATAAGCAACGAATGTCTTGCCTTAGGATCTGTGATAGAAGGTGTACCCAACAGTCTCCTTTTGGGTATCCTATGAAGACATATTTCTCCGATTTGGTTTTGAGCTTATCAGGATGAAACTTTTTCACATAAGCATCACAACCCCAAACTTTAAGAAACGACTACTTTGGTTTCTTGCTAAACCACAGTTCAGATTGTGTTGTCTCAACGGACTTAGATGGTGCCCCTTTTTAACGTGAATGCAGCTGTCTCTAATGCATAACCCCAAAACGATAGTGGTAGATCGGTAAGAGACATCATAGATCGCACTATATCTAATAAAGTACGGTTATGACGTTCGGACACACCATTACACTATGGTGTTCCATGTGGCGTGAGTAGTGAAACTATTTCACATTGTTTTTAACTGAAGGCCAAACTCGTAACTCAAATACTCTTCTCTACGATCAGATCATAGAAACTTTATTTTCTTGTTACGATGATTTTTCACTTCACTCTGAAATTCTTTGAACTTTTCAAATGTTTCAGACTTATGTTTCATCAAGTAGATATACTCATATCTGCTCAAATAATCTGTGAAGATTAGAAAATAATGATACCTGTCGCGAGCCTCAATATTCATCGGACCACATACATCAGTATGTATGATTTCCAACAAATCTGTTGCTCGCTCCATTGTTCCGAAGAACAGAGTCTTAGTCATCTTGCCCATGAGACATGGTTCGCAAGCATCAACTGATTCATAATCAAGTGATTCCAAAAGCCCATCAGCATGGAGTTTCTTCATGCGCTTTACACCAATATGACCTAAACGGCAGTGCTACAAATAAGTTGCACTATCATTATTAACTTTGCATCTTTTGGTTTCAATATTATGATTATGTATATCACTACGATCGAGATCCAACGAACTATTTTCATTGGGTGTGTAACCATATAAGGTTTTATTCATGTAAATAGCACAACAATTTATTCTCTTACTTAAATGAATAACCGTATTACAATAAACATGATCAAATCATATTCATGCTCAACGCAAACACCAAATAACACTTATTTAGGTTCAACACTAATCCCGAAATTATAGGGAGTGTGCGATGATGATCATATCAATCTTGGAACCACTTCCAACACACATCATCACATCACCCTTAACTAGTCTCTGTTTATCCTGCAACTCCCGTTTCGAGTTACTAATCTTAGCAACTGAACTAGTATCAAATACTGAGGGTTTGCTATAAACACTAGTAAAGTACACATCAATAACATGTATATCAAATATACTTATGTTCATTTTGCCATCCTTCTTATCCGCCAATCACTTGGGGTAGTTCCGCTTCCAGTGACCAGTCCCTTTGCAGTAGAAGCACTCAGTCTCAGGCTTAGGTCCAGACTTGGGCTTCTTCACTTGAGCAGCAACTTGCTTGCTGTTTTTCTTGAAGTTCCCCTTTTTCCCTTTACCCTTTTCTTGAAACTAGTGATCTTGTCAACCATCAACACTTGATGCTCTTTCTTGATTTCTACCTTCATCGATTTCATCATCATGAAAAGCTCAGGATTCGTTTTCGTCATCCCTTGCATACTATAGTTCATCACGAAGTTCTACTAACTTGGTGATGGTGACTAGAGAATTCTGTCAATCACTATCTTATCTGGAAGATTAACTCCCACTTGATTCAAGCGATTGTAGTACCCAGACAATCTGAGCACATGCTCACTAGTTGAGCGATTCTCCTCCATCTTTTAGCTATAGAACTTGTTGGAGACTTCATATCTCTCAACTCGGGTATTTGCTTGAAATATTAACTTTAACTCCTGGAACATCTCATATGGTCCATGATGTTCAAAACGTCTTTGAAGTCCCGATTCTAAGCCGTTAAGCATGGTGCACTAAACTATCAAGTAGTCATCATATTTAGCTAGCCAAACGTTCATAACATCTGCATTTGTTCCTGCAATAGGTCTGTCACCTAGCGGTGCATCAAGGACATAATTCTTCTGTGCAGCAATGAGGATAAACCTCAGATCACGGATCCAATCCGCATCATTGCTACTAATATCTTTCAACACAATTTTCTCTAGGAACATATCAAAATAAACACAGGGAAGCAACAACGCGAGCTATTGATCTACAACATAATTTGCAAAATACTACCAGGACTAAGTTCATGATAAATTTAAGTTTAATTAATCAAATTACTTAAAGAACTCCCACTTAGATAGACATCCCTCTAATCCTCTAAGTGATCACGCGATCCATATCAACTAAACCATGTCCGATCATCACATGAGATGGAGTAGTTTCAATGGTGAACATCACTATGTTGATCATATCTACTATATGATTCACGCTCGACCTTTCGGTCTCCGTGTTCCGAGGCCATATCTGTATATGCTTGGCTCGTCAAGTATAACCTGAGTATTCCGCGTGTGCAACTCTTTTGCACCCGTTGTATTTGAACGTAGAACCTATCACACCCGATCATCACGTGATGTCTCAGCACGAAGAACTTTCGCAACGGTGCATACTCAGGGAGAACACTTCTTGATAATTAGTGAGAGATCATCTTATAATGCTACCGTCAATCAAAGCAAGATAAGATGCATAAAAGATAAACATCACATGCAATCAATATAAGTGATATGATATGGCCATCATCATCTTGTGCTTATGATCTCCATCTTCGAAGTACTGTCATGATCTATATCGTCACCGACATGACACCATGATCTCCATCATCTTGATCTATATCAATGTGTCGTCACGTGGTCGTCTCGCCAACACTTGCTCTTGCAACTATTGCTATCGCATAGCGATAAAGTAAAGCAATTATTGGGCGCTTGCATCTTATGCAATAGACAGACAACCATAAGGCTTTTGCCAGTTGCCGATAACTTCAACAAAACATGATCATCTTATACAACAACTTATAACTCATCACGTTTTGACCATATCACATCACAACATGCCCTGCAAAAACAAGTTAGACGTCCTCTACTTTGTTGTTGCAAATTTTACGTGGCTGCTACGGGCTTAAGCAAGAACTCATCTCACCTACGCATCAAAACCACAACGATAGTTTGTCAAATAGACTCCGTTTTAACCTTCGCAAGGACCGGGCGTAGCCATACTCGGTTCAACTAAAGTTGGAGAGAAAGTCGCCCGCAAGCCATCTATGTGCAAAGCACATCGAGGGAACCGGTCTCGCGTAAGCGTACGCGTAAGGTTAGTCCGGGTCGTCTCGTCCAACAATACCGCTGAACCAAAGTATGACATGCTGGTAGGCAGTATGACTTGTATCGCCCACAACTCACTTGTGTTCTACTCGTGCATATAACATCAAACCATAAAACCTAGGCTCGGATGCCACTGTTGGGGTACGTAGTAATTTCAAAAAAATTCCTACACACAAGCAAGATCATGGTGATGCATAGCAGTGAGGGGGAGAGTCTGATCTACGTACCCTTGTAGATCGCAACGGAAGTGTAGACACAATAGACGAAGTAGTCGTACGTCTTCTACCCGATCCGACCGATCCTAGCACCGTTACTCCGGTACCTCCGAGTTCTTAGCACACATACAGCTCGATGACGATCCCCGGGCTCCGATCCAGCAAAGCTTTGGGGAGGAGTTCCGTCAGCACGATGGCGTGATGATGATCTTGATGTTCTACCGACGCAGGGCTTCGCCTAAGCACTACAACGATATGATCGAGGTGGAATATGGTGGCAGGGTGCACCGCACACGGCTAAGGAACGATCACGTGGATCAACTTGTGTGTCTATGGGGTGCCTCCTGCCTCAGTATATAAAGGATGGAGGAGGAGGAGGCCGGCCAAGGCTATTGGTGCGGCCAGGATGGGAGTCCTACTAGGACTCCAAGTCCTAGTAGGAGTCCATCAAGAGGGGAGGAAGGGAGAAGGAAGTGGAGGAGTAGGAAAGGTGGCCGGCCCCCTTTTCCCTAGTCCAATTCGGACTAGAGGGGAGGGGGGCGCAGCAGCCTTTTTCCTCTTCCCACTAAAGCCCATCAAGGCCCATTACTTCTCCCGTAACTACCCGGTACTCCGAAAAATACCCGAATCACTCGGAACCTTTCCGATGTCCGAATATAGTCGTCCAATATATCGATCTTTACGTCTCGACCATTTCGAGACTCCTCGTCATGTCCCCGATCTCATCCGGGACTCCGAACTCCTTTGGTACATCAAAACTCCTAAACTCATAATATAACTGTCATCGAAACCTTAAGCGTGCGGACCCTACGGTTCGAGAACAATGTAGACATGACCGAGACACGTCTCTAGTCAATAACCAATAGCGGGACCTGGATGACCATATTGGCTCCTACATATTCTACGAAGATCTTTATCGGTCAGACCGCATAACAACATATGTTGTTCCCTTTGTCATCGGTATGTTACTTGCCCGAGATTCGATCGTCGGTATCCCAATACCTAGTTCAATCTCGTTACCGGCAAGTCTCTTTACTCGTTCCGTAATACATCATCTCACAACTAACATATTAGTTGCAATGCTTGCAAGGCTTAGGTGATGTGCACTATCGAGAGGGCCCAGAGATACCTCTCCGACAATCGGAGTGACAAATCCTAATCTCGAAATACGCCAACCCAACATCTACCTTTGGAGACACCTGTAATGCTCCTTTATAATCACCCATTTACGTTGTGACGTTTGGTAGCACCCAAAGTGTTCCTCCGGCAAACGGGAGTTGCATAATCTCATGGTCATAGGAACATGTATAAGTCATGAAGAAAGCAATAGCAACATACTAAACGATCGGGTGCTAAGCTAATGGAATGGGTCATGTCAATTAGATCATTCAACTAATGATGTGACCTCGTTAATCAAATAACAACTCTTTTGTCCATGGTTAGGAAACATAACCATCTTTGATTAATGAGCTAGTCAAGTAGAGGCATACTAGTGACACTATGTTTGTCTATGTATTCACACATGTATTATGTTTCCGGTTAATACAATTCTAGCATGAATAATAAACATTTATCATGAAATAAGGAAATAAATAATAACTTTATTATTGCCTCTAGGGCATATTTCCTTCATCTCCCTCATGCCCGGTATGACCTTAGCGCAGTGCTGCTCGTTGCTCGCGCTCCAGGACATGAAACGCAAAAATCGCCGCGCTCGCAACTCGGACACGACCCTCTTCACCAACACTATCGGCAACCCTAGCAAGGCCTCTGGAAAAGGAAAGAAGAAGAAGCAGGCCGCCGCTGGAGTTGCCAAGGAGATCATCCCGGCGCCCGCGACCCTGCCGGCTGCCACTCCTTCCTGGCCCTCACCGCAGCATCCCTGGAACGGTACCATCTAGATGTAGCCCTATGGCCAGGGGGGCCTGCTCGGCCGTGCGCCGCCCGCCTACGCCCCAGCTCCCAGCTACGCGCCCCGGCACACCTTGTTGCCACATGCGTTCTATGCCCAAAGCCCGTACGGCATTGCCTCCTATGGTTACGGCTACGCCCCTAGACATCCCTCCTACGGACTCACCGGTCCGGCTCCATCATCACCGGCATCAAGAACACTTGGGACCTCGTTGATCCACCTCGCAATGCTAACATTGTTACTGGTAAGTGGATCTACCATAACAAGATGAAGTCTGATGGTTCTTTGGATCGCTACAAAGCTCGTTGGGTGCTCCGTGGATTTACTCAGTGTGAAGGTATCGATTTTGATGAAACTTTCAGCCCTGTCATCAAGCCAGCCACTATTCGCACAGTGCTCTCTCTTGCTCTCTCTAGTGACTGGTCGATTCATCGGCTTGACGTCAAGAATGCATTCCTTAATGGCACTCTCACTGAGACAGTTTATGCTCGTCAGCCTTTTGGGTTCACCGATCCTCGCTTCCCTGATAAGGTTTGTCGCCTCAACAAATCACTCTATGGTTTGAAACAGGCGCCTCGAGCATGGTTTCAGCGGTTTGCTTCGTTCATTGCATCGGCTGGTTTCGCTGGCTCCAAGTACGACAGCTCGTTGTTTGTCTATCGGCATGGCGCTGACATGGCCTATCTCCTGCTCTGTGTGGATGACATCATCCTGACTGCATCTTCCTCGATATTGTTGCACAGTTTGATTGCCTCTCTTCATACCGAGTTCAGTATGACAGATATGGGCGATCTTCATTATTTTCTGGGCATCTCTGTTACACGCGGCAAGGATAGTATGTTCCTCTCACAGGAGAAGTATGCAATGGATCTTCTTGACCGAGCTGGCATGTTGGAGTGTAAACCCATCTCTACTCCCATTGATACTACCTCCAAACTTTCAGCCAAGTCCAGTGATCCAGTTGCAGATCCCACCGAGTATCGTAGTATTGCAGGTGGTCTTCAGTACCTCACATTCACTCGGCCAGACATCTCTTATGATGTGCAACAGATTTGTCTTCATATGCATGATCCTCGGGCTAATCATTTGCTCCTTGTGAAGCGTGTGCTTCGCTATATCCGCGGCACCACCGGCCATGCCTCACTTTGTTTCGACGCAGCTCCAACAAATTGATGGCCTATTCTGACGCTGATTGGGCAGGTTGCCCCGACACTCGCCAGTCTAGCTCAGGTTATTGTGTGTTCCTAGGCACTAACCTGGTGTCATGGTCTGCTAAGCGGCAACACACGGTCTCTCGCTCTAGCGCCGAGGTCGAATACATGGCAGTTGCAAATGTAGTGGCTGAAACATGTTGGTTACGGCAGCTTCATCGACCGGGACTGGTGCCACTGTGGTGTTTTGTGACAATGTGAGCTCTGTTTACATGACACAAAATCCCGTTCATCATCAGCGCACCAAGCATGTGGAGATCAATCTACACTTTGTACGAGGCCGTGTCACCACAGGCGAGGTCTGGGTTCTTCACGTTCCGAGTTCTTCTCAATTTGAGGACATTTTCACCAAAGGATTGCCATCCCCTCTCTTCTTGGATTTTCGGGACAGTCTTCACATTCGTCAACGCCCGTTTACGACTGAGGGAGGGTGTTAGAATATACTCCCTCCGTTCCGAATTACTTGTCGCAGGTATGGATGTATCTAGATGTATCTAGATGTATTTTAGTTCTAGATACATCCATTTCTGCGACGAGTAATTTGGAACGGAGGAAGTATAACCGTATTGTTTTGTATAGATATACGGTTGTATATGTGTAGTCCTTGTATAGGTGTCTGTATATTGTACGATACGAACTCTGCCTTGTGACCTCTATATATTGATCAATACAAGGCACCACAACCAGGGCCGGCCCTGGGGGTATGGCGGCGGGGCGACGGCCCAAGGCCCAGGCGAGGAGGGGGGCCCATGGCAGACTATATATCTATATTATAGCCCATCAAAAAATAGGTAAAATAATACAAAAGAACTAGAGAAAAGAAATAAGATGGGCTAGGCCCATCAGATAGCTAGCAAGCCATCGCTGATCGATTAACGAACGCGAAGTCGCGAAGCGACACGGTGACTCACGCCAGTTGGCAGACAGACGACTGCTCGTTTTCCTTTTCCTTCATAGGTTAGGTTCGTCAGGCACCGTGACGCCCGTCGGCCTTCTCGCTCCGTCGCTCGGCGCCTTGCCGTGTCATCCTCGCCTCGCCTGCCGCTGGCCCGCTGCCTGCTGGAGCTGCACGCGCGGCGCGCCGCACGACAGTCCAGCAACCCAGCGGCCCGGCCATCCGGCATCCGGCAAGGCGGCACCGCGGCAATTAGTATACAAGTATACATCCGACTGGCGACTACAAGTCTTGAAGTCTGCAACGCGGCCGTCCCCAATCCCTAAAGTACGTTTGAATGTTTCCATCCATGTTCCTCAGTTCCAGTCCATCCCCCAAACCCTAATTTGACAATTTCAGTACTTTATTTATTCTTTATTTAGTATTTAATTACGTATTCAACTATACATCCATGATCCATCCTCCAATTTCAATATGCATGAAGTTTTAAATTTTCTAATTCAATCAATCATTTTTTTGTCATTCTATGTACATGTCTAGGGTTTCAATCATCCGATGTATAAATTCCTAATTTTTTGTATCCTCTTTTGATCTTTTCTTCATGATTTTAGGGCATTAGCCTGCCATGCTACCTAAGAAGAAGCAATTGTCGGGTGCTGAAACAAGAAGGAAAAAGAAAGAAAGTGATCCGAAAATTCTACCATTGAAGGATTTTTTGAATAAGTTCTTTACATCTTCAAGCAATGTTGATGTCATTGAAGAACAGTGGCAAGAAACTACTCCCGAAGAAACCTTTTTTGAAGCACTGAAGTATTATTGTTGTCGATGGAGTCAGTCTAATTTGGTTCTTATTTGAGGTAATTAATCATGCCATGTTAGTTTCATTTTGCGATTTTTTAGTATTATTGTTGTTGATGAAATCAGTTCGAATTTGGTTATTATTGTTCTCGATGAAGTCATTTGAATTATTGTAGTCAAATTTTAAACTAAAGATGTGTGACTAAAAGTTACTCTTAATAAGTCATATATATAACACACACGCATACATATATATGGTCTTAGGACTTAGGACATAGGGGCCCATATTGTCGAGTTCGCCTAGGGCCTCCCAAAACATAGGGCCGGCTCTAACCACAACGTGTGGTTCCCCTAATCTTACACATGTTAAGAATAGGAAATGTCCCTCTCCCTAAAAAAGATTATAGTAAATCGTCACACTTGATGCCATGTCGGGCCTGTTAACTACAGAAAATATGCAGAGGGGAAAAAATATCACTAGCAGCAGCGTATGGCTCCTCCTAGACTCCGAACGACACCATGCCAAAAGTGCTCAAAGTGCAGGTGAGGAATATTAAACGCCTCTTCACTCAGAAAGATTATAAGTAAGAAAATCGTCACACTTGCTGCCAGTGGCGCAAACTGAAGCACCCTGTTAACTACAGCTACAGTACACGCCGACTTGATGGAGTACTATTACACTAGACCCACACAAAATACCATTGATGCAACACGCAAACATGGTTAATTAGCAGATAACCCTGACCCCTACTCGCCACGGCTACATTCAACATGCATTATATATGTGGCTCAACTAGCTCCCCATGTACTGACGCGCTTGGTCGATCGGTCACTGGTAGTACTCCCTCCGTAAACGAATATAAGAGCGTTTAGATCACTATTTTAGCGATCTAAACGCTTTTATATTTGTTTACAGAGAGAGTACTAATTAACCGGAGATGTACTTTAACACTAAACTAATTGTTATTCTGAAGAACAGTGAGATAAAACACGGGTTAATGAATTATTTACCACAGTTTTTCTGTCCAAAAATTTGAAGGACGTCTGATCACTATTCTGAAGATCCGATTAAAGTATCATTTTTTTTACAAACTTCTTGCATTATATTAAAGCAAGTAGTATATCTCTTTTTACACCCCTAAAAAAAGTAGTCAGAAGATTCCGCAAATCGTACGTCTTGAGATACAACCAAAGCTATAAAATCGGAAAGTTACAAATCACCCTACGGAATAAACGTGGAGACCAAAGCACAGCCACGCATCAAGAGCAACATCTCAAGTTATTGCCGCGACACCATGTATCCACACGTCAGGAGGGGATTCTCGATGCCGACCACCTCCGACTACAATCTTTGGCAATGGCTGCCACATAATGAGAGAACCAACTGACCAACCTCCTCACAAAGGGGGAACCCTAGCGCTGCCGCCGCCAAGTCCTCCGCGTCTCTTTCCCCCGCTTCGCTGCCGCTGAAGGGGCTGCCGGCGAAGTCCGCGTGCGCCCCAGGGAAGGTGGCGGCGGGGCGTTTCCCCTTTCCTCGGCGTTGCGCGCACACGCGCTACCTGCGTCGCCTTGGGCGCGGGCGAGATGCAGGGCCGCGGTAGTGGCGTCAGCGCGGGGAGAGGCCGGATCCTGGCCGGGCTTGGCCGGATCTAACTTCTCCGCCCCCGTTGGCCGCCCTCGATGTGGTGCACGCCGTGTCGACGGACAGTGCTCAGCGACTCCATGGTGGGACCGCGTACGTTGATCTGCGGCGGGCGGCGTTCGACGCCGAAGTTGGGCTCGGTGGCTTCGTGGTGGGGCTGCGAGATCCGGCGACCAGCGAGGGCTGGATCCCGGGGCGGCGGCCCCGGGACGACGGAGGGTGTCGGCGGCTGTGGACTCGCGACGGGCGGGGCGGCGACCGCGGTGTTGGACGATCCGTGCACAAGACGCTTGGCGGAGGCCATTGAAACAGATCTGGGTGAAGACCTGCTCACAGCTGCTGCCGAGGCCGGCGATGGCGGCACTATTCGGTGCCGTTTCCTTGTTGAAGGCGTCGCTGTTGAGAAGTTCCAGGCCACTACCTGCTACCTCCGGGAAAACCCTAAATCAGTAGATCGGATGACGGCGACATTATTGTGTCGTTTCCCTCTTGTGGCGTCATTCTTGGAGGTGACACAGGCTCGAGGGACCAGTGGACGAAATATTTGATGGAGCAGTGCTTCATCCTACACATTAATGGTGGCGTATCTCGGCGGCATGGTGTAGTGGAGACTCGGCGTCCGATGTGTGGCGAGGGACTCACGAAGGAGGGTGGCGTTGTCTGGCGTCGATGGTAGAGAGGCCGGGCAAGGTGGATGCAGCAGTACAACACTGAAGATGGATTGGTGGCAGGTGGCTGCGGCGGCCTCATACCCGACAGGCGTCCTGGTTGAGGAGTGCGTCGGACTGGTGGATGTCCCATACCCGGCAGGCGTCCTGGTTGGGACCTCAGGTCGTAGATGTTAGTTTTGGCTGCGAGGTCTGTTTGATATTAGACCCAGACTATCAGCACCCTTCATCAACTATATAGGAGTAGCGACTGATGTTGCCTAGACGATGGCTTTAATCTTATTATTATATGACATTGTAAAGTCTTGTGTAAATAATTAATAAAATGATTGTATGTATCGTCCGGATGCAGAGGCCGGGAATCCTTCTCCATTTCTAAAAAAACTCCTCACAAATAAAAGAAGGAACACGGAGCTGCCAGAGATGAATATGATGTCAAAGCTTGGACTTGCTAAAAAAACAAGTACATGTTGGAAGCCGAATCTTAAACAAAATACTTTTGTTTGCATAGTTGCATATTATATTTGTTTATGGTAGCGTGAAGCGAAGACTAATAGGAAGAGCAAATGACTGAGTGAATGACAACATACTCCTCTCTTCACGGTCCAGATCAACCACGCCGTAGGAAAACAAAAACAATTCAGTACTTGTGTTGGTTGTCAAATGTGAACTCCTAATTCTGTGATGCCTTAAAAAATTTGCCCATGAGGTTACCCATGAGGCCATGAGATGATGGTGATGGCGATAACAATACCATACATATTAATGCCATGGTGCCAAATATAGAAATGAGAGTCCTAAAAAAAGAGTAATGCTATCCGTACGGCCATTTCCGTCTGATTTCAGTGCGATCTCTCAGCTGCCCTGTTGGATCCTCACATCTTTTTAGTTTGTGTGGCTCATAATTAATATCGTACCAATATCAGACCAAGACTGTCGTATGCATGATTGTTTCAAAAAAAAATTGGAAATAAGGCATGCCCTTGGCAAACAATGGAAAATGGAAGACGAAGCTTGAACAGACTATTTTCATGGCATAGTTGCATATCATTAATAGATCTTTGACAGAGAGTGAAGCAAACACTAATAGGAGTAGCAAGGATCTAAACAAATGACAACATCCTCTTGTCCCATTGCTGATCAACCATGCACCAAGAAGAAGAAAAACACCTGTGCTTGTTGGCAAATGGGAACTCCTAAATAATATGATGCCTTAAAAAATATGCATGCGGCTTCCATTGAAGCCATGAAATGATAATGACAGCGACAACAATACCATAATATTGTCATGTTAATGTCGTGATGGCGTGTAATCTTTGTCAAAACCATCTAGTCAGTGCAACAAGTTGGAACAATGGATAGGAATACCCTGCAAGAAAAGGATTAGTACATACGTATGAGCAACGATGCAACTAAGTCATTGACATTCCTATGTGCACACGTTCGACAGCAGCCATACACGTACTAGACTAATCAGCGATTTACTTTTATCTGCTCTTCAAAGGACGGACAAGTGTGCGTACACATGGTATGAGTCTGGCAGTGGTAGGTGGCAAAGGAGCGAAATGGTCTAAGTATAACTAGACTAGTCTATTTTAATTTGAACCAAGTATTTACTTTGAATCACATTTTACACACACATTTCCATCGCAAATCATATTTTGGCCATTGAGGAGGTCCTGATAGACCGGCCCCGATCATCAACACTGTGGTATTCACACATGGACGTGCCATTCTTCGCTAAGACTTTGATGTAGCATAGGCGACCCTCAACCCAATCATGTGTGCTTGGTCTCGTTGCACGAACCCCGGTGTGTGCACAAGTGTCTCAGCATGTGATCCGTTGCATATCTACTAACATAAGCTATGCTGAAAGTGTAATGGAGAAATCCACAATGCGAAGTTTGGTGCAATGTCATACCAATGTGTGGGATTGACCAACCAGGATCACCTGAATCGCTAAATCGGGTTTAAAGAGGAATTATGGGTGCAAAATGTGGTTTAAGGTCTCACTGTTTCTCATGATTCAAACTGTTATAAACTCTTACATTAATCTCATGTGTTGATTTGGGAATTCAAATAAAATGTTGCTAAATTACTTGGCTTGAGATACAAGAGAGTACCGCCACCCTCCCCCAACATATAGTTTCCATGTGGGGGTAGTTACAATATGAAGCATAATTGTGATATCTGGATATCCAGCGCACACAAATAGAAATTTGCTGCTCAACAATTCCAAGAACAACACCGCAAATAGCATATGCATATCAAATATTAGATCACCCCCATAAATATCTTCATCATTAAGCCTCACAATCTGGTTTCAACTCCTATCCAAACTATGGATGTTGACGTCAAGTTTGGGTGCCACGCCTTGTAGACATGTGGGATCAACTAGTCACGATCACCTCAATCATTAAAAAAATCATTTAAAGTAAAATTCTGAGTGCAAAACATGCTTCAAAAGTGTTACTATATTACCAATTTTTCTTTTGAAGAATACAATAAACTCATATATTTCTTTTGGGGAAATACAGGCAAAGCTCCCCGAGCCGCTCCCGCGGGCGCCTCCTGGAGGAAACTCTAGTGCCCCCCCCCCCTCCGCCCCCTCGCCTCAACCCCCTCCCTCGCCGCCGCCTGGGGTGTTGGCAGCGGCGGGGCGACTCTCTCCTGCACGCAATTGGGGGCTCCGCAGGGCGCCTTCCCTCTGCCTGGTGGCGCCGGGCGTCGGGCCGGCCCTGCCCCGGCTCCTTATCCCCCTCCCGGCGTCCTTCGGCCGCTGGCACCGCTTCCTCCCCTCCCTCCGGCTCGGCTCGGGCGCAGCCCGGCGCCCCGGTGCCTAGGTGCGGGCTGGTGGCGGATCTGATCCCCTGCCCTGTTCTGGATGGTGGTGGTTGGTGGGGGCTGCGGATCTGGGATTCCATGCCCAGATCCGGTGGATGGTGAGGGTTGGTGTTGGCAGGGGTGGCCGGCGGCCCTGATAAGTTGGTGGTGATGCGGCTAGTGTCTCCGCTGCTCCGGGCGAGGTGGCGGGGCTCCGGGCGAATCTGGCCAGGGCGTGGAGGCGCTTGTGTTGTGGTGGTGGCAGATCGGTTGCTAGCTTTTCCGGCGTCGGCCCGTTTGTAGACGGTCTGTGTCGGCCTTCGACCCCTTCCCCCTTCGTCTGGGCGCTATATCTGTCGGAGGGGTCGGTCCGATCCGAGTTGCGGTCCATCTCTCATCTCGTGCCCGGTGCTGTAGGATCGAGCTCATCTCGCGCCCTGCAGTAGGACTGACCTTGTCTCGCGCCCGGCAGCAGGACCGAGCTCGTCTCGCACCTGGCATCAGGACTATGCTCGTCTCATGCCTGGCGGCAGGACCGAGCTCATCTCGCGCCCGGTGCAAGACGAGTCAACGGAGGCCAGTTTTGACAGGCTTATTGGGTCACGGCACTGGTGGCCGCGCAGGGATGCGAAAGGCGGGTCCTTTCCGCTCGTATCTTTGGTTGGGGTAGCGCCAAGTGTCAGGGGAGATGGTGTGAAGGTCTTGGATTCCGGGGCGGCGACCCTGGTGGTGGTACCGCGGTGCTCATGGGCGGAGCCTGCGGCTTGGTGCTACTCAGTGGCCATGGCCGTGTGGGCGGCGTGGTCGCCGGGGTGTGGCGTTCGGTGGCGGTGAGTGTTGGCCGGGGTGAAAACCTGATCTTTCCTCGGACGGACCAGCGAAGGCGAAGCTCGTTCCCTTTTTGAAGGCGTTGTTGCGGCTCTCATTGCCCATCGTGTTGCTCCAGGGGAAACCCTGACCCTCGGGTCGGGCGGTGGCGGTGCTATGGTGTCATAACCTTTCTGAAGACGCCGCCTTAGAGCCATCGGTTCGTCATATGTGGCCTCATCTCTTCACGATGGCGTGTTCGCGGTGGAGGACCCCGTGTTGCTCTTGTAGTGCTAGGGGTGGTGTTGCTGCGCTCAGCGCCTATGTATCCTGCCTTGGGTGTGTGCGTGTGTTGTGGTGGCGTGCGTTTGTACCTGGTTGTGGTTGATCATTGCTTTATATATAAACCGGGGCCAAAGCATTTTTCGGTAATAAACTCATACTCCCTCCATTTCCAAAATATAGTGCGCCCGCGCTTCCCAGGTCCAACTTTGACCATAAATTTAACCAACGAGGTCAACTGCGGCGGGAGAAAAAATTATATAATCAAAAACTTCTTTCAAATACGAATTCACTGATATAATTTTTGCTTCAGCCGCAACCGGTCTTGGTAATTAAATTTACGGTCAAAGTTGAAGCACGAGGATAGAGAAAGCACTACATTGTGGAATGGAGGGAGTATATGAATCCCATGTGTAGGTCAATAAACTCGATGGAATGAAGCTTAATTACTTGGTTTAAGAAATAAATCTCCAACAAAATTACAAACATATAAATTCCAATGTGTAAGCATACTGCGATATGCGGATATTAGCCGGGTGGGTGAAATTTGCCCCTCAACAACCCCGAGAACGACACAGCCACACCACACTGCAGCGGCATGCAACCTCAAATCTCAAACCCTCTCCATAAATTCAATCATGATTGAGCCAGGTGATCTGGTCCCAGCCCGTCGATGTCTTGTTGTTAGTACTACACTGTTGGGGAAACGCTGCCCCTGCTGCACAGCAAGGGCCAGACAAGCCTCCTGGCTGGATCAAGGGCAATCATGGCGTGTCTGAAAGTTCAAACGATCATGCTATCAAATTAAACCAATGAAGGAAATGGCAATTGTCTCCGTTGTTTATCTCAAGCTAGCCTGACCGTCAGTCTGCCTTGAAGCCTTGACCAAGATGAGACGAACCTTTCCTACGGTTTGGACTTTGAAGGCAACGGCTCTTGACCCTCGTGAACACGTGACGAATGTTTCTCACCCGAACTGGCATGGATGTGCAAATTCTTAGGCCGAGGGTATAGATAAGATTATGTGTAGCCCTTCAAAATAATATAGTGTGCAGAAAGATTATAAATATTACCGGCAGCATATATCCTCTGGCACAGCCAAAAGACACCAAAAGACTCTGAAAATTAATCTCATCCCTGGAAATGTGTTTGCGAACTACTGCAGCAATGCATATAGAACCAAGGCACTTGATGCAATGAGCCAATGAGTGGTGCAACAGAAGTGTACGTGAACTACTTCCCCTAAAAAAAGTGCTGCATGAACTAAAGAGTATAGTATGCAGTATACACAACTCCCTCTGATCCAAAATAAGTGTCGTAGTTATTGAGTAGTTTTGAACTAACAAAACTACGTCACTTACTCGTATTTTGGATCGGAGGGGGTTCTAGCTCCATCCTTCTTTAATACACCCCCTCCTTATATTTTAGGTCATATTTTAACCATTATTTTAACTAATAAAATATAAGTTATAGGTAACAAAAATAATATTATTGAAAACTACATTCAAATACTAATATAGCAACATAATTTCTGATGACATACATGTATTAAATTTTGCTAGTTAAATATATGGTTAAATTTTAATCCAAAGTATGACTAGGACTAATAAACTCATACGGAGGCAGTGACACATTAAGAAGTCTAGTGGTGCAACAAAACAAATGGTTAACGCTTACTACCTCCGCCCGGGTTTATTTGCCACATTGTATTTTTGTCAAAATTTGACCACGTATTTGACTAGCAAAATGTTGATGCGTTGACAAAAAATTGTATTGTTTGATTTGTATTTGAATGTAGTTTTCAATGATATTATTTTTGCTAGATATAATTTATATTTTATTAGTTAAAGTTCTGGTCAAAATATCACCCAAAATATGAGGGGACAACTAATCAGGAGCAGATAACCCTGACCCAACTCGCCACGTCCTCCGTCCATGTCCATGCATGCATGTGGCTTCACCCATTCCCCCCTCATCAACAACAACATCCACTTGCTAATAACTTACCACCCCTTCATTGTTAGTGCTTAACCAGACATGGTCCTTTAATCTCTAAACTAATCGCGTCCACGTCGGACGGATTAACTCCTGCCTGCCCGCGATTGCAACCCGCCAGCTTGAAGCCAAGACGCGGCTACGAGCCTACGTATGAGCAGGAGTACAAGTAGCTGGCTGGCCGGCCAGGGGCTCCTAGATCCCTCGATGCTCCTTAAAAAGGGCTTTCGTTTGAACCTGGCCAGTCTATTAGTCCCAGTTCTTCCATAAATCAGGATCAATGAATGTATTTGTTCCTGTAAGACGTAGGGTTTGGGAAACTGGCTCGACACCCTAAACGAGGTGTAGCTATCTCATTATATAGACGTACCAAGAGGTACAATACAAGGCATATACAAGACTATATATATACAGTCTAACACCCTCCCTCAATCTTAACTGTAGCCTGAAGTACAAAGTAAGTTAAGATTGCGCCTACAGCCTACAAACTGTGGTTGTGGAAGAGGCTTCGTGAAGATGACAGCAAGTTGATCTTTGGAGGAGATGAACTTGATACAGAGCAGTCTTTGTGCAACACATTCCCGAACAAAGTGATAGTCAACCTCGATGTGTTTCGTCCTAGCATGAAACACCGGATTAGATGAGAGGTACGTAGCGCCGATGTTATCACACCACAGAACTGGAGGATGACCTGGAGAGACTCTCAGCTCCCGCAACAAAGACTGTACCCATATGATCTCAGCGGTAGCATCAGCCACAGCTTTATACCCAGCTTCAGTACTGCTACGAGACACGGTGGCTTGCTTGCGTGCATTCCAGGTGATCAGGTTAGGACCAAAGAACACTGCATATCCCCCCGTGGATCGCCGATCATCAGGACTTCCAGCCCAATCCGCATCAGAGAAAGCCGAAAGTTCACAAGACGGTGCAGACTGAAGGAGCAGACAATACGAAGCAGTAGAAGAAACATAACACAAGATGCGCTTAACCGCCGAGAGATGAGTGGTACGAGGTGCATGTAGATACTGGCACACACGATTGACTGCATAAGAGACATCAGGTCTGGTGATAGTGAGATATTGCAGACCACCAACAAGACTGCGATACTCAGTGGCGTCATTAGTGGAAAGAAGGTCTCCATCAAGGGCAGACAACCGATCAGTGGCAGACATTGGAGTGGCAGCATGTTTGCATTGGAGCATCCCAGCACGGCCCAACAGATCCATGGAGTACTTCTTCTGACTCAAAGTCAGCCCAGTAGAGGACCGTGACACCTCCAACCCAATAAAATAATGCAGAGCACCCAAATCCTTGACAGCAAATTCCTCACCTAATGCAGACACAAGGCGATCGGCAGCAGTATGGGAGGAACTGACAAGGATGATATCATCAACATACACCAAGAGATACATCGTCACCTCAGGGCGCTGAAGGAGAAACAGTGACGTGTCAGCAGTTGAAGGAATAAACCCAAGAGCCCGAAGAGCAGAACCAAGATGAGCATGCCATGCACGAGGCGCCTGTTTAAGTCCATACAACGCCTTGACCAGACGACAGAGATGACGCGGACGCGTAGGATCAACAAAACCAGGTGGTTGGCGCATATAAACCTCTTCCTCAAGAACTCCATGGAGGAAAGCATTCTGCACATCAAGCTGACGAAGCGACCAACCACGAGTAACAGCAAGAGACAACAGTATACGAATAGTAGTAGGCTTGATAACTGGACTGAAAGTGTCTTCATAATCAAGACCGTACCTCTGCTTGAAACCCTTGGCAACCAGTCGTGCCTTGTAACGCTCAATAGAACCATCTGCATGCCGTTTGACCTTAAACACCCACTTGGAGTCAATGATGTTGACGCCAGAGACCGGAGGAACAAGCTGCCAAGTACCATTTTTCAGCAAGGCCTGAAATTCCTGCTCCATTGCAGCACGCCAGTGAGGAATACCCAGTGTAGCCTGAAAATGACGTGGCTCTGCCGTGGGATCCGCAGCAGCATGAGCCACACATGCAGCAAGCCACGCCACCGTCCCGTCTTTGCGTTCCTTAGGGAAAAAACACCAGACCGACTGCGCGTGTGTGGTTGATGATGAACCACAGTGGGCGGTGCTGGCACCACGGGGCTTGCCACAGGCGACGAAGGTGTCGTGGCCGAGACGGGGCTGGAGGAGCCAGAGTCAGCAAACTCAGCACCAGGCGATGTTGCCAGGACAGGCCCGCCAAATCCAGGCGATGATGTAGCTGAGGCGGGGCTGGACGGCGCAGCTGCCGGGGCTGCTGGGCCGCCTGCTGATGGGCCTCCTGCCACTGGGCCCGGCGAGGGCAGCACCTGTGGCCTGGCGGGCGAGCCAGGCGAGCCGGGCGCTGGGCCGTGCGACCCGATCGACGAAGCGGGCGACCCGAGCGCTGGAACGGGCGAGCCAGCTGACTGGGTGGCCAAGGCGGGTGCAGCCGCGGGCACTGTCGACACCCGTGGGGCTGCGGCCGTGGACGCATCGGGCTGACGGGCATGACCCGCCATGCATGGGCCATGCATAGGATCGACGTGGCCATCAAGAGTGTCATCCATAACCTCATCATCCAGGAGTTCAAGGCGGGCACCGCATCCAATACCTGCAGCATGGTTAGGAAGCAACACAGGAGCATTTGCAACATCCACAAATTGGTCAGGCGAAGGTGTATTGGAGTGCACAGGTGGTAAACTAGTGGTAGAGTGGTTCGGAAGAGCACGAAACGGGAACACATTCTCATCAAACACGACGTCACGAGAAATGTAGACACGATTGGTGGGAACATGAAGACACTTGTACCCTTTGTGAAGAGAACTGTACCCAAGAAAAACACACTTCTTAGACCGAAACTCTAATTTACGCTTGTTGTAAGGCCGCAAGTGCGGCCAACATGCGCATCCAAACACTTTGAGAAATGTGTAGTCTGGAATATCACCGAGCAAGAGTTCAAGAGGGGTTTTCATTTTCAGTAGTCGTGAGGCAAGCCTATTTATCAAAAAACAGGCGGTGGAGAAGGCATCACTCCAGAACCGAAACGGGGCGGAGGCATGAGCTAGTAAAGTAAGTCCAGTCTCTACAAGATGACGATGCTTACGTTCAGCGGTGCCGTTTTGCTGATGTGTATGAGGACAAGACACGCGATGCGAAATCCCAAGCTTATTGAAAAACGAGTTGAGGTTGTGATATTCACCCCCCCCCCCAATCGGATTGAACATGAATAATCTTATGCTTAAGGAGACGCTCAACGTGTGCCTGGAACTGAATGAAAACGTCAAACACATCAGATTTACGCTTGATAAGATATAGCCAAGTAAACCGACTGTAAGCATCAATGAAACTGACATAGTAATTGTGACCACTAACAGATGTTTGGGCATGACCCCATACATCAGAAAACACAAGCTCAAGAGGATGTTTCACAACACGACTAGACTCTGAAAAAGGTAGTTGGTGACTCTTGCCTTGCTGACAGGCATCACAAATAGTTTCAGCACTCTTATTGGACACAACTGGTAGTTCATGGCGATGCAGCACATGACTAACTATAGGAGCAGCAGGATGTCCAAGGCGCGCATGCCAGTGCGTAGGCGACACACGAACACCACTGAACACCTGAGGAGAAGACGGCGTAGGAGATGCAGACGGTGCGTCAAGTGCATATAAGCCATGGCAAAGACGACCACTAAGCAGAACGGCCCTCGTGTCCCGATCCTTGATAAAGAAACGAAAAGGGTGAAACTCAGCAAGGACATTATTACCACGAGTAAGTTGAGGAATAGACAACAAACTACGCGTAGCAGAGGGAACTCAAAGGATGTTAGAAAGATGCAGTTCGCGGAAATTGTGTGCAAGAAGTGATGCCTGACCAACATGGGTGATGCGCGTACCTGCTCCGTTGGCGGTGTGCACCTGATCATGTCCACGATACGGTTCCTGAACGGAGAGCTTGCCCATCTCGCCGGTGAGGTGATTCGTCGCGCCTGTATCCATGTACCACGCCGGATCAAGGGAGTATGACTGGGTGCGCCCGTGGTCGTGCCCTGTCACAGCAGCTGCAGCCTGCTTATCATTTCCTTTTCCATTATTGCCAAGGCCAAGGAAGTCTTGCTTGTAGCATTTGTGGCAGCGAGAGGCGAGGTGACGATCTATGCCACAAAGCTGACAAGCCTAAGGAGCACCGCAACTGGAACAGCAAGCAACTGGGCGACTCCCTCCTGTGATAGTCGGCGCGTTGCCCCGCGAGGCCTGCGACGAGGAGGCCGGTGGTTTGCCACCTGATGGGGCCGTCTTCTGAGGTTTGCCGCGTGTGGTTGCGTTGGCGGAGACGAAGCTGGGGAAACACGGCGCGCCTTGATGCGCTGCTCATGCCCAAGGAGGTGTGCATAGAGCTCACGACGCGGGAGTGTATCATCTCGACCATGGACGTTCTCAATGAGATTATCATAATCATCATCGAGCCCGTTAAGCACAAAGGTGGTGAAGTCCGCGTCCAGAAGTGGCTGACCAACGGAGGCCAGGGTGTCAGCGAGACTCGTCATCTTGTTGAAGTACTCCGTGATGCTGAGATCGCCAAGTTTGGTCTCACCCAGCTCGGTGCGTATAGAGTGTGCACGCGCCTGAGACTGAGAGGCGAAACTGGTGTGGAGGGTCGCCCACGCCTCCCTGGACGTAGCGGCGAAGATGACCATCGACGAAACACTCGGCGTGAGCGAGGACTGGATGGCAGAGGGAATGGCCTGATCCTGCGCCACCCATGTGTGATATGCCGGATGGTGAGGAGGTGGGCACGGGATGGACCCATCAACGTAGCCCTCCAAGTAGCGGCTGTGGAGGAGAGGCAAAACCTGCGCAAGCCATGAAAGGTAGTTGTCCGGACCGAGCTTCACTGGTAGCAGGTGCGAAAAATAAAACAACGGCGGCGCCGCGGTTTGAGCAGTGTATGCCTGTGCCAGTGATGCATAGGGATCCATGGACGAAGCCATCTCTAGACGAGGGATCATCGCGTAGGGGCAGCCGGACGAGGGAGCAGCCAGGGCGCCCGACGCTGCAGGGGCCGAGTCACCGTTCCGGGGAGCCACGAGGGCACCATGCGGCGAGGGAGCCGCACCCCCATAGGGCTGCGGCGGCAGCGCGGAATAGTAGTGGTGCGGCGGCAGCGCAGCGGGGGCCGATCCCGGCCAGAGAGACGACGTTGGCGGGGGGGCACCGTAGGCGTCGTGCCACGGGTAGCTCAGCGGAGGAGGGCCGCCTGTAGCCGGCAGCACCGCATCGTCGGGCGGGGCAGCCAGATCGTCCCCAAAGCCTGGCGCCTGCAGGGAAGCGGGCGGCGGCAGGTTGGCACCGTACGCCGCCGCGAGTGGCCGGGAGGCCAGGAAGGGCGACATCGTGGCTAGGGCCGGCGCGGCTGCGGCGGCGGTCGAGATCGGCGCGGCAGCGGCGGGAGGTGGTGCAGCGGAAGACATCGTAACCTAAACTGATACCATGTAAGACATAGGGTTTGGGAAAACTGGCTCGACACCCTAAACGGGGTGTGGCTATCTCATTATATAGACGTACCAAGAGGTACAATACAAGGCTTATACAAGACTACATATATACAGTCTAACAGTTCCTGTTCGTGAGCTCAGGGGGTCGGTCGGGGCCTCGTGGGTATTGATTCCGGTTTGTATGGACTCATTTGTCTCGGTTCTAGGCATGAATCGGGACCAATGGGCCTCGCTCTTGGCCCACAAACATTAGTCCCGGTTCTTGACTCGAACCGGGACAGAAGGCTGGGCTTTAGTCCCGGTTCCAGCCACGAACCGGGACAAATGAGTTGTCTATATATACCCCGTCGCCATAGTGGAGCACTCCAAAGTGCTCCGTTTTTTCTGGCCGGCGAGGAGAGGGCATTTGGGTGCTCTAGCTCACCTCCTATGCACACGAGGTGTTCGATGAAATGCCCAAGCCACGCTAGTTAAGCTTTCTCCTCTCGAAGATCGACCTCCAAGCTCCATTTTCCCCGAGATTTGTCTAGGTTGAGCGTTCCGTCACGCCCCGTCCCAGTCTCACCGCCACCGATCGCCCGCGCCGATCTCGTCGCCGGCACCACCGTGGTGAGCCTCTTATCTTCTTCTAAAAGAAAAAAATTCTTACTTTAGATAGATACTTGTCTAATTTTCTTATTTTCATTATTGCTTATTATTATATAGTGCGATGGTTTTGGCATCCGCCCCCGTCGGCCCTCGTCCTGGCTATGATTCAGATGCGGTCCAGCTTTTATAACTATTTGGCTCATTTATCCCACCACCACACAAAGGAGTAGTAAATGGCAAGATGATAACTTCAGCGTTAACTGAAACACGGATATTCTCTTGCCGATCGCGGACAATCTTTGTCAACTTGGAAAGCTGGACCGAATATGGATAAGAATTTTGTCAAAGTGACGAGCTGGAATATGGATAAGAATGACCTGCTGGGAAATGACAAGGGGAGAAAAGCGCTGAGTCCGACGATGTAAATGAGTTCAGAATCCAGATCGATGGTCATACGCGTAAGTGTACACGCACACGGACTATTCAGCAATACGTACAGAGTTGCAGACTTGCAGCTGGCATAACAGTAACAGACCCAGCAATAACTATTTTCTTCTTTGTGAAACGTGGTTGTAGGAAAGATCGACCAGACATTGTCCTCAGGCTATACGTAGACGGTCACGGTGTGTGTCATGCTGTGCATGCATGTTGCTAAACAGTAAACACGTCAACGTCCTTGCAAGCGGGAGTTTTTTTTTGACATTCCAAACAGGAGCAGTATAGTAATACTAGGAAGTAGCAAGTGCTGGCAGAAGCTCTCTGTCGCGTGCGGCAAGGGGCAAAACATGTCGTGTTTGAAAGGTCAAACCAGGTGTTTGTTTTACGTAAATGGAAGCAATACCCACCCATCTTTCTCAAGCGCCAGTGCCTTTACCCACTTGAGAGAAATAAATGCTTCGTGATGAATCTAGATGAGCTACAAACACTTGAATTAATCGGAAGCAACAAGAAATATCTAAATTCATGCACCTAGATCTTTATCATGACATGCGCGGGTGGAGATTTCCCGAGCGAATTCAAAAAACCGCCGCATTCGAAGTTTAAGTTTGGAAGCTACCACATTTCTTATCTGCACCAAAAATCTGCCGGTTTCCTTACTAATTTTTCTCAATAAACACTAATCACGCATTATCCTATTTTAATGACATTTCGCATAAGTTGGGCCCACCTATCAGCGCTGACATGATATAAAACGGCCAACCCCGTTAGTTGACCGTTACATTATACATGGAGGGGGGCATGGCTCCCCCTCGCCCATCACTAGCTTCGTCATTCTCTGTGTCCGCACTGTGTTTCTAAAATAAAGTAAAAAAAACATAATTTTTCTATCACCCATAAATTTAGGGGGTGGGGGAAATCAAAACTAGTAAATGTAAATACTAAGCCAAAAGTACTACAAATTATGATAATTTCTATAAACAAAAATACAAGAAAGAAAAGTAACAAATAGTCTGTGAAAACCCTGCAAAAAAATAGCCCGTGAATATTCATAAATTCTTCTTTATATGTTAAGTGCAACTAACGGTCAAAAGCATATATTCGGCATAGAAGATGGTTTCTCTTCATGCCCGACACTTACTTTTCTCTCCATTTCCCTCGTGTGCACATTCTTACCCCCTCCGTTTCAGTTTACAAGTCCTGCGTGTATACCTAGGTTGCTAATTTTATCATCCTAATATAAATATAAAATACAAAAATTATACCGTTTGAAAATAGAACATCTGAAGTCTATATTGATATATATTTTTTGTAATATATGGCTTGTATTAGGTTGGTCAAATTGACGATCTAGAGATACGCGCACGCCCTATAAACTAAGAGAGAGGGAGTACAACCATGTGGCAACAATTTGTACATCCATTTCAAGAGAAAAATACAGAGGCAGCAACTCTCACCTCATCTGACAGACCACTCTCACGTCCTGACGTATGCAATTCTTTGTTCCAACGAAACAGAAAAACAAGTGCAGTTTTTACATTAGGCACTCAGTCGAGTAAAGTACGCAGAAGACAATAAGATTAGCAAGAGCAGCATATAGCTCTTCAGAGACTCCCAAGGGCACCATGCAAAAAAGGGCTCAAAATCCAGTCAGCACAAAAGTGCATGTTAAGAACAGCAAATGTCCCTCTCCCTCAATAAGATTACATAAGATCTTCACACTTGATGCCATGCCAGGCCCGTTAACAAATACCATTACTAGCAGCAGCATGTAGCTCTTCCGAGACTCGGGAAGACACCATGCAAAAGGCACTCAGAATCCAGTCAGCACAAAAGTGCTCAAAAGTCCAATGTTAAGAATAGGAAACGACCCTTCAGTCAGAAAGATTATGTACATAAATTGTCACACCTGCTGCCAGTGGCGCAACTAGTAGGAGTACATGCTAGTGGTGCAACAGACAAACATGGTAATTAGCAGCAGATAACCCTGACCCTACTAGCCACGTCCTCATCCTCCTCCTACGTACGTACTAGTACATCGGTACATGCATGGATATGTGGCTCAACCAGCCCCCCAGGCTCCAACAACAGAGGCACCCGCTGACTACGTACTGCCACGGCAGCTCGGTCGCTGGTAGAACCTGACATGATACTTTAAGGAGTTATTTACTCAAAACCATCACATTATGGGATAGGGTAACAGATCGGTACCATATTTGGCGCAGTTCACAAAAAACCACCAACAATGAGGCAAATCTGTAACGCGGAGCACTGACGCTGCGTTTTAGCCCAGAAAACAGCGAATCCGACAGGTGGGTCCCGCCTGCCGGGCTGACGTGGCGCGTGTTGACGGACGCCGTTAGACGGCGAGAGACGGCCGTTTCGGCGCGCCCGTCTACTAGGTCAAGATGTTCCCCCTGTCGATTCAGTCCACCTCTCGATTCAGTCCTTCCCCGCTCCGCTCCGATGGCGACCAGCTCCGGTGGCGACGGCGCACACGGAGTCGACGGAAGCGGCGACGACGCACTCAGCGGCGAGGGCGGTGGTACTACTTCAGGGCAGAAGCGGCTGCGCTCGCAATGCGGAGTCATCGGCCCCCACACCGATGACGGTTGCGACCTGATCCAGAGTCGGCCGCGGCGGTGGGCCTGTCGCCGGAGCCTGGTACCGAGGAAGCAGCTTCGCAGATTGGTCCCGAGGATGTGCTCCCGTTCGCCCCATCTTCAGCTAGGTAATCTGAATCTTTCAAAATATGTTCTTTCAATCTTTCCTTACTACTGGATCTGTTTTATACATTGAACAAAGATTCTAGTTCTGAATATTGATTTGTTAGTCATTTAGAAGTGACTTCCTGAATATTTATCGAATATCACATCTTTAGTCAGGGTTCAGTTATGTTAGTAGTACTGTAGGGTTCTGAATTTTTGGAGAAAATCACACTGCAGTGTTCATTTATGTTATTGTCATGTTACTATAATTGACTTGGTAATTTTGCATACACTGCATTGTAATGGTGAGCTATATTAGGCCTGAAGATATTCATTTGTCTATGCTAGTAAAGTTAGTACTAATTTGATGGTTCTAAATTTTTTGAATAGTGCATTCTAATGGTCAGATATAATGATCAGTTATGTTGATACAATTGACTTATTAATATTCATTTGTATGTCCATTTTAGGCCTGAAGATTTATCGTCAATCTATTTCCAGTTTCCTGGGAAGAAGTATGCTCTTGTTAAGATGTCCGAAAGAGAAATCACTTATGGTAGTTTGGTTAATGTAATGGTTGTTGGGGAACGTAGTAATTTCAAAAAATTTCCTACGCACACGCAAGATCATGGTGATGCATAGCAACGAGGGGGAGAGTCTGATCTACGTACCCTTGTAGATCACAACGGAAGCGTTGACAACGTAGAGGAAGTAGTCGTACGTCTTCTTCCCGATCCGACCGATCCAAGCACCGTTACTCCGGCACCTCCGAGTTCTTAGCACACGTTCAGCTCGATGACGATCCCCGGGCTCCGATCCAGCAAAGCTTCGGGGAGGAGTTCCGTCAGCACGACGGCGTGGTGACGATCTTGATGTTCTACCGACGCAGGGCTTCGCCTAAGCACTACAACGATATGATCGAGGTGGAATTTGGTGGCAGGGGGCACCGCACACGGCTAAGGAACGATCTCAAGGATCAACTTGTCTGTCTAGAGGTGCCCCCTGCCTCCGTATATAAAGGTTGCCAGGGGGAGGGCTGGCCGGCCAAGCCTATGGAGGCGCAGGAGGAGTCCTACTCCTACCGGGAGTAGGACTCCCCCCCAATCCTATTCCTAATAGGACTCCCAAGGGGAAAGAGAGGGAGAGAGGTGGCCGGCCACCTCTCCTAGTCCTAATAGGACTAGGGCAGGGGGGAGGCGCAGAGCCCACTATGGGCAGCCCCTTTCACCTTTCCACTAAAGCCCAATAAGGCCCATATGGCTTCCGGGGGGTTCTGGTAACCTCCCGGTGATCCGGTAAAATCCCGATTTCACCCGGAACACTTCCGATGTCTAAACATAGGCTTTCAATATATCAATCTTTATGTCTCGACCATTTCGAGACTCCTCGTCATGTCCGTGATCACATCCGGGACTCCGAACAACCTTCGGTACATCAAAATGCATAAACTCATAATAACTGTCATCGTAACGTTAAGCGTGCGGACCCTACGGTTCGAGAACAATGTAAACATGACCGAGACACGTCTCTGGTCAATAACCAATAGCGGGACCTGGATGCCCATATTGGCTCTTACATATTCTATGAAGATCTTTATCGGTCAGACCGCATAACAACATACGTTGTTCCCTTTGTCATCGGTATGTTACTTGCCCGAGATTCGATCGTCGGTATCCAATACCTAGTTCAATCTCGTTACCGGCAAGTCTCTTTACTCGTTCTGTAATACATCATCCCGCAACTAACTCATTAGTTGCAATGCTTGCAAGGCTTGTGTAATATGTATTACCGAGAGGGCCCAGAGATACCTCTCCGACAATCGGAGTGAAAAATCCTAATCTCGAAATACGCCAACCCAACATCTACCATTGGAGACACCTGTAGTACTCCTTTATAATCACCCAGTTATGTTGTGACGTTTGGTAGCACCCAAAGTGTTCCTCCGGCAAACGGGAGTTGCATAATCTCATAGTCATAGGAACTTGTATAAGTCATGAAGAAAGCAATAGCAACATACTAAACGATCGAGTGCTAAGCTAATGAAATGGGTCATGTCAATCAGATCATTCAACTAATGATGTGACCTCATTAATCAAATAACAACACATTGTTCATGGTTAGGAAACTTAACCATCTTTGATTAACGAGCTAGTCAAGTAGAGGCATACTAGTGACACTCTGTTTGTCTATGTATTCACACATGTATTATGTTTCCGGTTAATACAATTCTAGCATGAATAATAAACATTTATCATGATATAAGGAAATAAATAATAACTTTATTATTGCCTCTAGGGCATATTTCCTTCAGTCTCCCACTTGCACTAGAGTCAATAATCTAGATTACACAGTAATGATTCTAACACCCATGGAGCCTTGGTGTTGATCATGTTTTGCTCGTGGAAGAGGCTTAGTCAACGGGTCTGCAACATTCAGATCCGTATGTATCTTGCCAATCTCTATGTCTCCCACCTGGACTAGATCCCGGATGGAATTGAAGCGTCTTTTGATGTGTTTGGTCCTTTTGTGAAAACTGGATTCCTTTGCCAAAGCAATTGCACCAGTATTGTCACAAAAGATTTTCATTGGACCCGATGCACTAGGTATGACACCTAGATCGGATATGAACACCTTCATCCAGACTCCTTCGTTCGCTGCTTCCGAAGCAGCTATGTACTCCGCTTCACATGTAGATCCCGCTACGACGCTTTGTTTAGAACTGCACCAACTGACAGCTCCACCGTTTAAAGTAAACACATATCCGGTTTGCGATTTAGAATCGTCCGGATCAGTGTCAAAGTTTGCATCAACGTAACCTCTTACGGTGAGCTCTTTGTCACCTCCATATACGAGAAACATATCCTTAGTCCTTTTCAGGTATTTCAGGATGTTCTTGACTGCTGTCCAGTGATCCACTCCTGGATTACTTTGGTACCTCCCTGCTAAACTTATAGCAAGGCACACATCAGGTCTGGTACACAGCATTGCATACATGATAGAGCCTATGGCTGAAGCATAGGGAACATCTTTCATTTTCTCTCTATCTTTTGCAGTGGTCGGGCATTGAGTCTGACTCAACTTCACACCTTGTAACACAGGCAAGAACCCTTTCTTTGCTTGATCCATTTTGAACTTCTTCAAAATCTTGTCAAGGTATGTGCTTTGTGAAAGTCCAATTAAGCGTCTTGATCTATCTCTATAGATCTTAATGCCCAATATGTAAGCAGCTTCACCGAGGTCTTTCATTGAAAAACTCTTATTCAAGTATCCCTTTATGCTATCCAGAAATTCTATATCATTTCCAATCAGCAATATGTCATCCACATATAATATCAGAAATGCTTCAGAGCTCCCACTCACTTTCTTGTAAATACAGGCTTCTCCAAAAGTCTGTATAAAGCCAAATGCTTTGATCACACCATCAAAGCGTTTATTCCAACTCCGAGATGCTTGCACCAGTCCATAAATGGATCGCTGGAGTTTGCACACTTTGTTAGCTCCCTTTGGATCGACAAAACCTTCCAGTTGCATCATATACAACTTTTCTTCCAGAAATCCATTCAGGAATGCAGTTTTGACATCCATCTGCCAAATTTCATAATTATAAAATGCGGCAATTGCTAACATGATTCTGACAGACTTAAGCATCGCTACGGGTGAGAAGGTCTCATCGTAGTCAACCCCTTGAACTTGTCGAAAACCTTTTGCAACAAGTCGAGCTTTATAGACAGTAACATTACCGTCAGCGTCAGTCTTTTTCTTGAAGACCCATTTATTCTCTATTGCTTGCCGATCATCGGGCAAGTCAACCAAAGTCCATACTTTGTTCTCATACATGGATCCCATCTTAGATTTCATGGCCTCAAGCCACTTTGCGGAATCTGGGCTCACCATCGCTTCTTCATAGTTCGTAGGTTCATCATGATCTAGTAGCATGACTTCCAGAACTGGATTACCGTACCACTCTGGCGCGGATCTTGTTCTGGTTGATCTACGAGGTTCAGTAGTATCCTGTTCTGAAGTTTCATGATCATTATCATTAACTTCCTCACTTATTGGTGTAGGTGTCGCAGAAACAGTTTTCTGTGATGTACTACTTTCTAATAAGGGAGCGGGTACAGTTACCTCGTCAAGTTCTACTTTCCTCCCACTCACTTCTTTCGAGAGAAACTCCTTCTCAAGAAAGTTTCCGAATTTAGCAACAAAAGTCTTGCCATCGGATCTGTGATAGAAGGTGTATCCAATAGTTTCCTTTGGATATCTTATGAAGACACATTTCTCCGATTTGGATTCGAGCTTATCAGGTTCAAGCTTTTTCACATAAGCATCGCAACCCCCAACTTTAAGAAACGACAACTTTGGTTTCTTGCCAAACCACAGTTCATAAGGCGTCGTCTCAACGGATTTTGATGGTGCCCTATTTAACGTGAATGCGGCCGTCTCTAAAGCGTATCCCCAAAACGATAGCGGTAAATCAGTAAGAGACATCATAGATCGTACCATATCTAGTAAAGTACAATTACGACGTTCGGACACACCATTACGCTGTGGTGTTCCGGGTGGCGTGAGTTGCGAAACTATTCCACAATTTTCCAAATGTACACCAAACTCGTAACTCAAATATTCTCCTTCACGATCAGATCGTAGAAACTTTATTTTCTTGTTACGATGATTTTCAACTTCACTCTGAAATTCCTTGAACTTTTCAAATGTTTCAGACTTGTGTTTCATTAAGTAGATATACCCATATCTGCTTAAATCATCTGTGAAGGTGAGAAAATAACGATATCCGCCACGAGTTTAACATTCATCGAACCACATACATCGGTATGTATGATTTCTAATAAATCTGTTGCTCTCTCCATAGTTCCGGAGAACGGTGTTTTGGTCATCTTGCCCATGAGGCACGGTTCGCAAGTACCAAGTGATTCATAATCAAGTGGTTTCAAAAGTCCATCAGTATGGAGTTTCTTCATGCGCTTTACACCGATATGACCTAAACGGCAGTGCCACAAATAAGTTGCACTATCATTATCAACTCTGCATCTTTTGGCTTCTACATTATGAATATGTGTATCACTACTATCGAGATTTAACAAGAATACACCACTCTTCAAGGGTGCATGACCATAAAAGATATTACTCATATAAATAGAACAACCATTATTCTCCGATTTAAATGAATAACCGTCTCGCATTAAACAAGATCCAGATATAATGTTCATGCTCAACGCTGGCACCAAATAACAATTATTTAGGTCTAATATTAATCCCGAAGGTAGATGTAGAGGTAGCGTGCCGACCGCGATCACATCGACTTTGGAACCGTTTCCCACGCGCATCGTCACCTCGTCCTTCGCCATTGTTCGCTTAATCCGTAGTCCCTGTTTCGAGTTGCAAATATTAGCAACAGAACCAGTATCAAATACCCAGGTGCTACTGCGAGCATTAGTAAGGTACACATCAATAACATGTATATCACATATACCTTTGTTCACCTTGCCATCCTTCTTATCCGCCAAATACTTGGGGCAGTTCCGCTTCCAATGACCAGTCTGCTTGCAGTAGAAGCACTCAGTTTCAGGCTTAGGTCCAGACTTGGGTTTCTTCTCCTGAGCAGCAACTTGCTTGCCGTTCTTCTTGAAGTTCCCCTTCTTCTTCCCTTTGCCCTTTTTCTTGAAACTAGTGGTTTTGTTAACCATCAACACTTGATGCTCCTTCTTGATTTCTACTTCCGCAGCTTTCAGCATTGCGAAGAGCTCGGGAATAGTCTTGTTCATCCCTTGCATATTATAGTTCATCACGAAGCTCTTGTAGCTTGGTGGCAGTGATTGGAGAATTCTGTCAATGACGCAATCATCTGGAAGATTAACTCCCATCTGAATCAAGTGATTGTTATACCCAGACATTTTGAGTATATGCTCACTAACAGAACTGTTCTCCTCCATCTTGCAGCTATAGAACTTATTGGAGACTTCATATCTCTCAATCCGGGCATTTGCTTGAAATATTAACTTCAACTCCTCGAACATCTCATATGCTCCATGACGTTCAAAACGTCGTTGAAGTCCTGATTCTAAGCCGTAAAGCATGGCACACTGAACTATTGAGTAGTCATCAGCTTTGCTCTGCCAGACGTTCATAACATCTGGTGTTGCTCCAGCAGCAGGCCTGGCACCCAGCGGTGCTTCCAGGACGTAATTCTTCTGTGCAGCAATGAGGATAATCCTCAAGTTACGGACCCAGTCCGTGTAATTGCTACCATCATCTTTCAACTTTGCTTTCTCAAGGAACGCATTAAAATTCAATGGAACAACAGCACGAGCCATCTATCTACAATCAACATAAACAAGCAAGATACTATCAGGTACTAAGTTCATGATAAATTTAAGTTCAATTAATCATATTACTTAAGAACTCCCACTTAGATAGACATCCCTCTAATCCTCTAAGTGATCACGTGATCCAAATCAACTAAACCATGTCTGATCATCACGTGACATGGAGTAGTTTCATCGGTGAACATCATTATGTTGATCATATCTACTATATGATTCACGCTCGACCTTTCGGTCTCCGTGTTCCGAGGCCATATCTGTATATGCTTGGCTCATCAAGTATAACCTGAGTATTCCGCGTGTGCAACTGTTTTGCACCCGTTGTATTTGAATGTAGAGCCTATCACACCCGATCATCACGTGGTGTCTCAGCACGAAGAACTTTCGCAACGGTGCATACTCAGGGAGAACACTTCTTGATAATTTAGTGAGAGATCATCTTATAATGCTACCGTCAATCAAAGCAAGATAAGATGCATAAAAGATAAACATCACATGCAATCAATATAAGTGATATGATATGGCCATCATCATCTTGTGCTTGTGATCTCCATCTCCGAAGCACCGTCATGATCACCATCGTCACCGGCGCGACACCTTGATCTCCATCGTAGCATCGTTGTCGTCTCGCCAATCTTATGCTTCCACGACTATCACTACCGCTTAGCAATAAAGTAAAGCATTACATCGCGATTGCATTGCATACAATAAAGAGACAACCATATGGCTCCTGCCAGTTGCCGATAACTTGGTTACAAAACATGATCATCTCATACAATAAAATCAGCATCATGCCTTGACCATATCACATCACAACATGCCCTGCGAAAACAAGTTAGACGTCCTCTACTTTGTTGTTGCAAGTTTTACGTGGCTGCTACGGGCTTAAGCAAGAACTCATCTCACCTACGCATCAAAACCACAACGATAGTTTATCAAATAGACTCCGTTTTAACCTTCTCAAGGACCGGGCGTAGCCATACTCGGTTCAACTAAAGTTGGAAAGACAGTCTCCCGCAAGCCATCTATGTGCAAAGCACGTTGAGGGAACAGGTCTCGCGTAAGCGTACGCGTAAGGTTGGTCCAGGTCGTCTCGTCCAACAATACCGCCGAACCAAAGTATGACATGCTGGTAGGCAGTATGACTTGTATCGCCCACAACTCACTTGTGTTCTACTCGTGCAAATAACATCAAACCATAAAACCTAGGCTCGGATGCCACTGTTGGGGAACGTAGTAATTTCAAAAAATTTCCTACGCACACGCAAGATCATGGTGATGCATAGCAACGAGGGGGAGAGTCTGATCTACGTACCCTTGTAGATCGCAACGGAAGCGTTGACACAACGTAGAGGAAGTAGTCGTACGTCTTCTTCCCGATCCGACCGATCCAAGCACCGTTACTCCGGCACCTCCGAGTTCTTAGCACACGGTCAGCTCGATGATGATCCCCGGGCTCCGATCCAGCAAAGCTTCGGGGAGGAGTTCCATCAGCACGACGGCGTGGTGACGATCTTGATGTTCTACCGACGCAGGGCTTCGCCTAAGCACTACAACGATATGATCAAGGTGGAATTTGGTGGCAGGGGGCACCGCACACGGCTAAGGAACGATCTCAAGGATCAACTTGTGTGTCTAGAGGTGCCCCCTGCCCCCGTATATAAAGGTTGCCAGGGGGAGGGCTGGCCGGCCAAGCCTATGGAGGCGCAGGAGGAGTCCTACTCCTACCGGGAGTAGGACTCCCCCCCAATCCTATTCCTAATAGGACTCCCAAGGGGAAAGAGAGGGAGAGAGGTGGCCGGCCACCTCTCCTAGTCCTAATAGGACTAGGGGAGGGGGGAGGCGCGCAGCCCACTATGGGCAGCCCCTTTCACCTTTCCACTAAAGCCCAATAAGGCCCATATGGCTCCCGGGGGGTTCCGGTAACCTCCCGGTGATCCGGTAAAATCCCGATTTCACCCAGAACACTTCCGATGTCCAAACTGAAGGAAATATGCCCTAGAGGCAATAATAAAGTTATTATTTATTTCCTTATATCATGATAAATGTTTATTATTCATGCTAGAATTGTATTAATCGGAAACATAATGCATGTGTGAATACATAGACAAACAGAGTGTCACTAGTATGCCTCTACTTGACTAGCTCGTTAATCAAAGATGGTTATGTTTCCTAACCATGAACAAAGAGTTGTTATTTGATTAACGAGGTCACATCATTAGTTGAATGATCTGATTGACATGACCCATTTCATTAGCTTAGCACCCGATCGTTTAGTATGTTGCTATTGCTTTCTTCATGACTTATACATGTTCCTATGACTATGAGATTATGCAACTCCCGTTTGCCGGGGGAACACTTTGGGTACTACCAAACGTCACAACATAACTGGGTGATTATAAAGGAGTACTACAGGTGTCTCCAATGGTAGATGTTGGGTTGGCGTATTTCGAGATTAGGGTTTGTCACTCCGATTGTCGGAGAGGTATCTCTGGGCCCTCTCGGTAATACACATCACATAAGCCTTGCAAGCATTATAACTAAGATGTTAGTTGTGAGATGATGTATTACAGAACGAGTAAAGAGACTTGCCAGTAACGAGATTGAACTAGGTATTGGATACCGACGATCGAATCTCGGGCAAGTAACATACCGATGACAAAGGGAACAGCGTATGTTGTTATGCGGTCTGACCGATAAAGATCTTCGTAGAATATGTAGGAGCCAATATGGGCATCCAGGTCCCGCTATTGGTTATTGACCAGAGACGTGTCTCGGTCATGTCTACATTGTTCTCGAACCGTAGGGTCCGCACGCTCAATGTTACGATGACAGTTATTATGAGTTTATGCATTTTGATGTACCGAAGGTTGTTTGGAGTCCCGGATGTGATCACGGACATGACGAGGAGTCTCGAAATGGTCGAGACATAAAGATTGATATATTGGAAGCCTATGTTTGGACATCGGAAGTGTTCCGGGTGAAATCGGGAATTTTACAGGAGTACCGGGAGGTTACCGGAACCCCCCGGGAACCAAATGGGCCTTATTGGGCCTTAGTGGAAAGGTGAAAGGGGCAGCCCAAGGTGGGCTGCGCGCCTCCCCCCTCCCCTAGTCCTATTAGGACTAGGAGAGGTGGCCGGCCCCCTTCTCCCTCTCTCTCTCTTGAGGAATCCTATTAGCAATAGGATTGGGGGAGAGTCCTACTCCCGGTAGGAGTAGGACTCCTCCTGCGCCCTCCTCCTTTGGCCGGCCAGCCCTCCTCCTGGCAACCTTTATATACGGGGGCAGGGGGCACCTCTAGACACACAAGTTGATCATTGAGATCGTTCCTTAGCCGTGTGCGGTGCCCCCTGCCACCAAATTCCACCTCGATCATACCGTTGTAGTGCTTAGGCGAAGCCCTACGTCGGTAGTACATCAAGATCGTCACCATGCCGTCGTGCTGACGGAACTCCTCCCCGACGCTTTGCTGGATCGGAGCCCGAGGATCGTCATCGAGCTGAACGTGTGCTAAGAACTCGGAGGTGCCGGAGTAACGGTACTTGGATCGGTCGGATTGGGAAGAAGACGTACGACTACTTCCTCTAAGTTGTGTCAACGCTTCCGTTGCGATCTACAAGGGCACGTAGATCAGACTCTCCCCCTCGTTGCTATGCATCACCATGATCTTGCATGTGCGTAGGAATTTTTTTGAAATTACTACGTTCCCCAACACAAACATACGCTTCCAATATATCAATCTTTATGTCTCGACCATTTCGAGACTCCTCGTCATGTCCGTGATCACATCCGGGACTCCGAACAACCTTCGGTACATCAAAATGCATAAACTCATAATAACTGTCATCATAACGTTAAGCGTGCGGACCCTACGGTTCGAGAACAATGTAGACATGACCGAGACACGTCTCCGGTCAATAACCAATAGCGGGACCTGGATGCCCATATTGGCTCCTACATATTCTACGAAGATCTTTATCGGTCAGACCGCATAACAACATACGTTGTTCCCTTTGTCATCGGTATGTTACTTGCCCGAGATTCGATCGTCGGTATCCAATACCTAGTTCAATCTCGTTACCGGCAAGTCTCTTTACTCGTTCTGTAATACATCATCCCTCAACTGACTCATTAGTTGCAATGCTTGCAAGGCTTGTGTAATGTGTATTACCGAGAGGGCCCAGAGATACCTCTCCGACAATCGGAGTGAAAAATCCTAATCTCGAAATACGCCAACCCAACATCTACCATTGGAGACACCTGTAGTACTCCTTTATAATCACCCAGTTATGTTGTGACATTTGGTAGCACCCAAAGTGTTCCTCCGGCAAACGGGAGTTGCATAATCTCATAGTCATAGGAACTTGTATAAGTCATGAAGAAAGCAATAGCAACATACTAAACGATCAAGTGCTAAGCTAATGAAATGGGTCATGTCAATCATATCATTCAACTAATGATGTGACCTCGTTAATCCAATAACAACACATTGTTCATGGTTAGGAAACTTAACCATCTTTGATTAACGAGCTAGTCAAGTAGAGGCATACTAGTGACACTCTGTTTGTCTATGTATTCACACATGTATTATGTTTCCGGTTAATACAATTCTAGCATGAATAATAAACATTTATCATGATATAAGGAAATAAATAATAACTTTATTATTGCCTCTAGGGCATATTTCCTTCAATGGTCACCAATGGATACTGTAAGGATGACAGTCTTTGCTACTTGAAAGAGGAAGATATAAGGCTGCAAGGTGTTTGTGTCATTAAAGGCAACATTGAAGTAGTTCGAATGCTGAGAGAATTTGAGAGCACCCAGACATTGTCACTGACAGTTGTAAAGGGAAAGTTAGTTATTGAACCACCAATTGGAGAAGATCAAGATGCACAGCAAATAGATGTAGAGCCAGATGTTGTCTTTGCTATTGCTGAATCAGGTGTTGTGCGCAAATCAGTTCCTCCTAACTGTCAGTTACATCTTGGGACACAGGAAAGTGTATTTTTTTTGCCACTCAAATCAGTTCCTCCTAACTGTCAGTTACATCTTGGGACACAGCTTAACACTGAAGTAAGTGTCAATTATGCTAATTTTCAGTTTGATTCAGATGAGGAGGACAATGCAGTTAGTGAGGAAGAAATTCCTGTAGGAGAAGAAGAAGATGACTCAGATTCAAGCAGTGATGAAGAATTTGTAGTTGATGTGGACCTCTTAGGTGCAGGAGAAGAAGAAGATGACTCAGATTCAGTGCAGTATGTGGAAGAACAGAGTGCAAAGAGGAGGAAAGAGGAACATGAGCTAGATGAAACTATTGCTGACATAAAGAGGAAGAGAGCTGAATACATGGCTAATACACACTGTGAGGGGGACACAGATCCTGAAGATATATATGACATGGACCAGGAAGAAGATGATGAGGAGGCCCAAGAGATCCCAGTTCCTGAGCCTGTTAAGAAGAAGGCAAAGAGGCCAGGTCCTACAAGTAGATCCCACTCAAGTGCTGGGCCAACCATTAATCCTGATTGGTTTCCATCTTCAGAAGAGAAAGATACAGGCTTTGAAGCAGATGATGATGGCAATGAACCAATGTCCTTTGTTATCAGCTCTGGCAGAAGGAGTAGAGCTAAGAAAAGACCACCTAGGGTCTGGTATGATGAGGACAGGATGCATCCAGAATAACAATTTCAACTGAAGCTCTGTTTCAAAGATGTTTACCAATTCAGAAAGGCCCTTGTCAACTTGCATGTGAAACAACTTAGAAGATACAAATATCACAGAAACTGCAGTGATAGGATAATAGTTTCCTGTGATGGATATGGATGTCAGTTCTACATGGTAGCAGCACAGATAAGAAATGAGTCCACTTTCTGCATTAAGAAGATGAGGTTGGAGCACACATGTCCCAGCCAGTCTGAGAAAACTAGGATTAGTTCAAGGTGGCTTGGCAACAAAATGCTTGAAACTATCAGATCAGATCCCAACACTATTGTACCTGCTATTGTTGACAAGGCAAAAAGGAAATTTGGGCTTGAGATTCCTAGGATGATGGCATGGAGGGCTAAGAATAAAGCAAAGGAGATTGTGCTTGGTGATGACAAGAAGCAATATAAGAGGCTGAGAGACTATTTGGAGACTGTGAAGCTTACAAATCCTGGATCTAGGTGCATTGTCACTACTGTTAGTGGAAAAACCAGAGAAAATCCTACTGATGGACCAAGGTTCCATGGTCTATTTTTCAGTTTGAATGCATGTTGTGAGGGCTTCTTGAATGGATGTAGGCCATTCATAGGTCTAGATGGCTGCTTCATCAAATTGATAAGTGGTGCACAGATACTAGCAGCTACTGGAAGGGATGCAAACAACAATATGTACCCCATTGCATTTGGAGTGGTTGGAGTTGAAGATACAGTGAACTGGTCCTGGTTCTTGACACAACTCAAGTATGCTCTAGGAGGAAGTGAAGAGGGTAAATTTGGAAAGTACACATTCATGTCTAATAGACAGAAGGTTAGTTCATTTAGTTCATTTGCTTGTTTATTTAGTTGTTCATTTAGTTCATTTACTTGTTCATCTAGTTCATTTACTTGTTCATTTAGTTGATGCCATCATCAAAGTGATGCCATCAAGACTAGTTGGTAGGTGTCAAGTCGTAACGCTTCTTGTCGACACATAGGTCTAGATGGCCTAGGGTGACCCATGTAGGATCAAGAAACATAGGCATCATTAAAGTGATGCCATCAAGACTAGTTGGTAGGTGTCGAGTCGTAACGCTTCTTGTCGACACTTAGGTCTAGATGGCCTAGGGTGACCCATGTAGGATCAAGAAACATAGGCATCATCAAAGTGATGCCATCAAGACTAGTTGGTAGGTGTCGAGTCGTAACGCTTCTTGTCGACACTTAGGTCTAGATGGCCTAGGGTGACCCATGTAGGATCAAGAAACATAGGCATCATCAAAGTGATGCCATCAAGACTAGTTGGTAGGTATCGAGTCGTAACGCTTCTTGTCGACACTTAGGTCTAGATGGCCTAGGGTGACCCATGTAGGATCAAGAAACATAGGCATCATCAAAGTGATGCCATCAAGACTAGTTGGTAGGTGTCGAGTCGTAACGCTTCTTGTCGACACTTAGGTCTAGATGGCCTCGGGTGACCCATGTAGGATCAAGAAACATAGGCATCATCATAGTGATGCCATCAAGACTAGTTGGTAGGTGTCGAGTCGTAACGCTTCTTGTCGACACTTAGGTCTAGATGGCCTAGGGTGACCCATGTAGGATCAAGAAACATAGGCATCATCATAGTGATGCCATCAAGACTAGTTGGTAGGTGTCGAGTCATAACGCTTCTTGTCGACACTTAGGTCTAGATAGCCTAGGGTGACCCATGATGGCCTAGGGTGACCAATCAAGACTAGTTGATCATCAAAGTGAAACCATCATGTTTAGTGATTTTAAATGATTTTAAATCATATTAAATCAATTAAAATCATATTAAATCAATTAAAATCAATTAAATCATTTAAAATCATATTAAATCAATAAAAATCATTTAAAATCATATTAAATCATGTAAAATCATTTAAAATCATTTCAATTCACTTTCATGCATGGTCTACTCAATGCAGTGACAACATTATTCCCAAACTGCCACCATAGATACTGTTTGAGGCACATCTATGCAAACTTCCAGAGAGCGGGATTTGGAGGAGAGGATTTGAAGAGATGCATGGATGCAGCTGCCTATGCTTACACTGAACATGACTTTAATTTGGCTATGGAAAGCATGAAGGCTGAGTGCACTGCTGCTTGGGAGTGGATGTCAAGAATTCCTCCTAAAGCTTGGTCTAGGCATGCAATGGACACTGATTGCAAAACTGATTTGGTGGTGAATAACTTAAGTGAAGTTTTTAATAAGTACATTCTAGATGTAAGGAACAAGCCAATTGTCACAATGATCAATGGGATCAGGGATAAGTTTCTAGTGAGGTTCCACCAGAAGAGAGAGGGTGGAAAATGTGCTAGATGGGAGATTGCACCAACCTATGCAGAGAGGTTGGAGATGAACAAGAAGTATGCAAGGGATTGCAAAGCACTGATAGCTGGCCAAGGACTTTTCCAAGTCACTAGTGGAGACAAGACCTATGGTGTTGACACAAACCTACAGACATGTGGGTGCAAGAAATGGGACATCACTGGAGTTCCTTGCAACCATGCTTGTTCTGCCATCTATAGGTCTAAACAGCTGCCAGAGGATCATATCAATGTGTTTTTCAAGAAATCTATGTACTTGGAGGCATATAAGCCAGTAATTTACCCTGTTCCTGGTCCAGATAGCTGGGTGAAAACTCCAACACCTGACATTGAACCACCACAATTCAAAGATGACAAGAAGGGGCCAGCAGAAGAGAAAAGGAAAAAAGGAAAGTTTGAGCCACCTCGAGCAAAGCAGACATCTAGGATGGCTACTATAACATGTGGGAACTGCAAGCTGCAAGGACACAAGTACACAAGTTGTCCAAAGCCATTGAGGCCTGATCTGCAAATCAGGAGAAACAAGCACATGGTATTTTCATTTTGAAATTAGTTGAATGTCCATTTCTATTGACTGATCATTATAAAGTTGTTTAATTTTTTAATTACAGGAAAACATGACTGTACCTAAATGGCACCATGGTGCAGCTTCATCAGCTACTGGAAGTGCTAGGGGTGCACCATCATCATCTACTACAAACTCCTCTCCTGCTGCTGCTAGAGGTGCAAAGACTACTAGTGCTGCTGGAAGGGGTGCAGCCTCATCTCCTGCTGCTGGAAGGGGTGGTAGTTCATCTTCTGCTGCTGGAAGAGGAGCAAAGTCTGCTACTACTCCTGGAAGGGGTGCTAGTTCTTCTCCTACTGCTGGGAGAGGTGCAAGATATTCCACTGCTGCTGGAAGGGGTGTAAAAAGGTTCAAGCCTCCAAGAAGTTCTGCAGAAGCTTCTACTAGCCAGCCTGCAGGCAGTAGGCCAAAGAGGACAAAGTACATGAGCAAGAGGATGGAGGGGTACTTTTATACTAGTGGGAACTATTAAATGCTCAAATTTGAAGTCTGTATGCAAGTGCATGTGTGCTAAATCAGGCATTACATCACTTTATTTATGACATTATGAACCTATGTATGGCACTCAGAACCTAAGTTTGTTAAACCTATGTATGGCACTCAGAACCTAAATTTGTTAAACCTATGTATGGCACTTTGAAGTTATCTATGTTTATCTCCTGCTGTTCAAATTCTGTGCAAACATTTAGAATATATGTTCTGTGCAAATATTATGGCAAAACAACCACAAACATTTAGAATATATATTTGGTGCAAATATTATGGCAAAACAACCACAAACATTTAGAATATATGTTTTGCGCAAATATTATGGCAAAACAACTACAAGCATTTCATTTCATACAAACAAAATACATTAATAAGTAGGACATTGATCCAAAGATGCATTGATCCAAAGATACGTTGATAATAAGTAGGACATTAATTAGTTCTTGGGAGTACACAACACAAGTCTTCGGAGTACACAACACAAGTCTTGGACATAAAGATACATAAAGCATTACAGCTTTGGAAGTGCATAAGAGCACATTCATATCAACTGCAGTGCTACCCTAAACCACACCACAATACATACTTAAAAATCATCACATATGTCCTTCAATTTCTTGATCTTGTCCTTGTACCCATGTTTCTGTTTGAGCAGATCTGCAATCGTGTACTCCAGTTTTTTCTTCTCTTGTTTCAGTTGGTCCCTCTCTGTCACAACTTGGTCTCTCTCTCTACCACTAGCTGGTCCCTCTCTTTCTCTGCCTTTGCCCTAAGTACCTGATGAAGATTGGTACAACCATGGTCTGCCAGCTTCTTCTTCTCCATCCCCTCTTTGAGATCACTTAGAGCCAACCTAGCATTGCCCAACTCTGTGATAGCATCCTCCTTGTCAGCAACCATTTTAGCAAAGTCCAGTTTGAAAAACCTCAGATCTTCCTCCATCTTCCTCTTTTCTCCAACTAGTTTGAAATTTCTTTCACCAAGCTCAACATTTTGTTTCAGCCTGTCATCTATTTCTTTGTTATACATGCTCCACAATTCAGTGAGGGTGAACTGCATAGCCACTGACCACTCTGGGTCTATCCACTCGAGATAGTTGCATTTTAGTTCTGCCTACAATTAAATAAATATGTTCTCAATAAGAAATTATATGAAATGTGCACAAATTATATAATACTGTATGAAATTGTAGTTTAGTTCTTTCCACCCAAATGTGCACAATTTGTAGTTTTCGTTCTATCCACTGAAATTTGGAGTACTGACAAGTGAATGGAGCATAAACTAACTAAGCTAATCTACTTACACTACTAACCAACATACCTTCTCCTGAGCACACGCAAGAAAACGTCTACCTGCGTCCACAGATTCAAATGCAACAAGCCTGACGCACGGTTCTTGATGCAGACAACGAGACGACAGATCATGAGCAATGCCACTCCATTCATAGCAAGAGATAGTCCTAGGAAGCTAACCAGCACACAAATTGCACAAATCAACGACCTGGTTAAAAATCCCCAAATGATGAACCCTAACCCTAGCGGGATGAACCCTAATCAGTGGGGGAGGCGAGAGGCGAACACGCATACCTGGCTAGTGACTTCTTCGCCGTCCGAAGAAGAGCTCGAGGACTGGTCGCTCCAAGAAACCATGGCGGAGCGGCGAAAGGCGGCGAGTCGACAGTGGCGGCGCCGGCGGTGGTCGGGGTCGAGAGAGAGGAGAGCGAGAGTGATGAACTGGCTAGTCTGGTTCGAACACCGACCGGTGCGGGTCACTTAGACGGGCGCGCCGAAACGGCCGTCTCTCGCCGTCTAACGGCGTCTGTCAACACGCGCCACGTCAGCCTGACAGGCGGGACCCACCTGTCGGATTCGCTGTTTTCTGGGCTAAAACGCAACATCAGTACTCCGCGTTACAGATTAGCCTCATTGTTGATGTTTTTTGTGAACTTCCTCAAATGTGGTATTGATCTGTTACCTTAACCCATAATGTGGTGGTTTTGAGTAAATAACTCTACTTTAAGCCGTAAACTAACCGCGCCACGTCGGACGGATCAAGCCGCCGCTTGATCGATCCCGGCCTTCCCCGGATAGCAACGCGGCGTGAAGCCAAGACTCGGCCATGATCGACCTGACATTGCCGTCAGCCTATATGTACACGGTGTGTATCATGCTGTGCATGCATGTTGCTAAACAGTAAACGCCCCCATTGTCATGGAGACATGGAGTACAACTACATGCATGCATGATCAAGCCGCTCTGGACCTAACCCGTCAATGTCCATGCCAGCCGCAGCTGCAAGCGGGAGTTGGCAAGTGGGGACTCCTAAATCACATGATACCTTGAAGACTTATGCATGCGCTTCCCGTGAGGCCATGAGATGGCAACGACAGCGACAGAAATACCATAGAAATTGTCATGTTAATGTCTTGATGGCGTACAATCTCTGTCAAAATCATCTAGTCAGTGCAACAAGATGGAACGATGGATAGGGCCTGCAAGGAAAGGATTAGTATATACATAAGAGCAACGATGCAACTAAGTGGTAGCTCACGTCGCCATGCCTATGTGCACACGCTTGAGTGCAGCCATACACGTACTGTACGAATCAGCGGTTTAATTTTATTTGCTCTTGTAAGGACAAACAAGTGTAGGTAACCAGGTTTGTAATTTTGTAAACAAAACAATTTCAGATCTCACTGAAATATGCGAAATTTCAGTTTTTTCGGATTTGAGATTTCAAATTTTATTGGATTTTAACCTAATTTAAATTTATTTTAAAATTAGTTTGAATCTGGTTCAAAATTTCAGGATTAAAAATAGTTTGGATCCCGCCGAAATATGCGAAATTTCCCTGAAATTCTTAACCGTGGTGAATACACATGGTATGAATCAGGTTGTGGTAGGTGGCAACTGAGTGAAATGGTCTAATTAACTGTAGAGTAGTTTATTTTAATTTGCATCATGTGTTTACGTTAAATCACATTTTGCAGCCGCGTTTTCATCATAGACTATTTTTAGGAGGTCGCGATACATCGGTCCAGATCATCAACACTATGTAGCGTCCACACATGCATAGGCGACACTTGGTTGTCATAGTCTAGCCCAATCAAGTGCGCATGGTCTCATTGCACGCCACCCATTGCGTACACATTTGTCTCTGCATGTGCTCCATTCCATATCTACTTAACATATGCCAAGTCGGAAGTGTAATGGAGTAATCAATATCGCGAAGTTTGGTGCAATGTCACGCTCGCATGTGGGATCAAAAAACCAGGATCACCTAAATCGCTAAAATGTGGTTTAAAGAGGAATTGTTGGTGCAAAATGTGGTTTCAGGTCTCATTATTTCTCATTATTCAAACAGGAATAAACTCTTACATACATTAATCCAATGTGTTTGTTTGTGAACTCGAATAAAATGTTGCTAAACTTTTGGCTTGAGATACAAGAGAGTACCCTCCCCTCCCCTCAATGTATGCAAAAAAAGAAGTCGTACATATAATTTCCATGTGGGGGTAAGTACAATTTGATGCATAATTACTATATGTGGATATTTGGCACACACAAATAGAAATTTGCCGCTCAACAATTACAATAACAGCATTTGCAAATAGCATATGCATATCGAATATCAGATAACCCGTATAAATCTCTTTCATGATTAAGCCTCACGATCTGTTTCCAAGTTCTATCCAACTGCCAATGTTGAGGTCAAGTTTGGGCGCCACGCCTTCTAGACATGTGGGACCTACCAGTCATGATCACCTGAATAATTCAAAAACCATTTGACGTGAAGTTATGGGTGCAAACCATGCTTCGAAAGGGTCACTATGTTATAATTTTGTTTTTGAAGAATAAAATAAAGTCAACATGTGGCGGTCAATAAACTCAATGCAGTGAAGCTTAATTACCTGGTTTTAAGAGATAAATTTGCAACAAAATGTCAAACACGTAAATTTTCATGTGGGGATAAGCACATTTGGGAGCATAACTGTGATATGCCGATATTGATCACGGCGGATCAAATGTGCCACTCAACAACCATGAGAACGACACCACCACACTATAGCGACATGCATCCCCAAATCTCAAATCATCCCCATAAATTCAATCATGATTGAGCCGTGATATCCTGCCCCAACTACTCGATTTCTTGTTGTTAGTAGTACTACACTGTTCGAGAAACACTGCCCCTCCTGTGTTGCAAGGGCCAAACAAACCTCTTAGCTCGATCAGGGCCAAAAATGACGAGACTGAAAGTTCAAACCCCGAAAAGCGCTGAAAAATTGATCTCGTTCCTGGGAAAGTACCTGTTAGTTACTGCGCTAATCATTAAGCACTAATGCATATAGAACCGAAACACTTGATCACCTGATGCAGTGACTAGTAAAGATTATACGGCAGTAGTAAATGGCCCAAATGTCAATTCGACGGCAGCATATATAATAAAATCAGCACACTAGGCACTAGTGGTGCAACAAAACAAACATGGCTAAGGCTAGCCATAGTGGGGGTAACTTAGGTAGTAATTTAACACATCTCAAGACAAATTTGTTTATGTGGCAAGTATTTAATGAGAAGAGATGTTTGGAGTAACATAATATGTTACTGTAACATAGCGCTTCCCGAGGTAAAATGAGTCTATAAGACAATAAATGAAACAAACTATAACACTATTACTAAGATATTTTGCACTATGAAGATAGTAACTTAGACTGGTGTCATGCATATGACACTAGTCTAAGTTACTCCCCACTATGACCAGCCTAACACTTAACGGATAACCCTGACCCCACTCGCCACGTACTCCGTCCATGTACATGCATGCATGTGGCTCGCCCATCCTCCCTAGACCAGAAGCCCCTCAACGAACAACACCCACTTGCTACTTATTTGCCATCTCTACATGGTTACTGATTAACCCGACATGTCTTTTAATCCCTAGACTAGTCGCATCCACGTCGGACGGATTAAGTCTTGCCTGCCCGGGGTAGCAACCCGCCTGCGTGAAGCCAAGACGCGGCTACGAGCCTACGTATGAGCACTAGTATATATACTGTATACTTGTAGCTGACTGGCCGGCCGGGAACTCCTGATCCTTCGATGCACCCCCACCCCACCACCGTCCAAAAGAATTGTACTCCCATGTCTTATACTCCCTCAGTTTTGAAATAGACTTTAGTACAAAGTTGAGTCATCTATTTCGAAACGAAGGGAGTAATATAAAAGCATTTCTGATACTAGTATAATGTCAAAAACGTTTTTATATTAAGACAGATGAAGTAAATTGCGATAACGATAGCGTCAACAGAGAAATGGATATTCTTTTGCTTACCGCGTATGATTTTTGTCAAAGTGACTAGCTGGATTATGGATAAGAATGACCTGCTGGGAAATGACAATAAGAAAAACATAAGACCAACGATGTTTCTGGGTTTAAAATTCAGATGGTCATATGCGTAAGTGTACACGCACAATTCAGTATTGTTGAGTTGTTGCAGCTGGCAAAACAGACCAAGCAATAACTATTATTTCCCCGGGAGACAAGTCCAAACTTGTGAAACGTGAGACGATCGATCGGGTATATATGTGTCCTGCTGCATGCATGTCGCTAAACAGTAAACGCCCCCATCGTACGTCATGGAGTACATCTACAAGCATGCATGATTAAGCTGCAAGCACGAGCAGTGTAGTACTACTGCTATCAGGCAGTCGACGCTGCTCGGTCGCGAGCGGCAAGGGGCGGGTTAGCCTCCAGCAGGGGCAAAAAAATGGCGTGTTTGAACGGTCAAACCAGGCGTTTGTTTGGTAAATGGAAGCAATCTCCACCCATCCTTCTCAAGCGCCAGTGCCTTTACCCACTTGAGAGAAACAAATGCTTCGTGATCAATCTAGATGAGCTACAAACACTTTCATTGATGGAAAACAAAAACAAGAAATATCTAAATTCATGCACCTAGATCTTTTTTCGACAGAGACGCGCGTGCCAAGAGGGTTTGCTTTCCCACCCCTTGTTATGCTTACTCGAACGTGACGTGCGCTGCCATGATTGAATATAAATAGATCGAAAGTTTTCTCGAAAAAAAGAAGTTCATTTTATGGCATGGCGGTGGTTCACATGTCACTGTATCTTCAATGGCTCCTCTCTCATTGTGCTTGGCGTTGCATACCTTGTTATGGATGGTATTAATCACTTAAGGCTGGCCTTCGCACCGCATACTTAGATGCTTCTCCCTCTCAGGATGTAATTGGGGAATTTAACCATTTTCTTCATTTTTTTCAGTTCTCTCTTGAAATAACCTTCGTTCACTTTTTCCTATCATAATGAATTGGGTAGTGCTCCTACCTTTCTCTTATAAGAATAGAATCTAGAAACTTGAGAAAAAATTAATAAATCAAAACTAGTAAATGTAAAATATCGCACATGAAATACTAAAAACTACGTTAATTTCATAGATGAAGAGGTTAAACAGAAATACAAGAAGAAAATAGCAAATGGTTTGTCAATATCCATTAAATTCATGCTTATATATGTTAAGTACAACTAAGAGCATTTACAGCCGGATCCCTCAAACCATCCTTCATACGCCGGTGGACGTGCCCGGTCAATGACCGGACAGGAGAGAAAGAAAAAACGTGACCCAACCGGACCCCTCATATCCATCTCAAATATGAGGAGGATACGAGGGCTCGCGAACGCGCCCGGGCATTCCACCACATAGGACGCGGCCCCATTTCGGACCACCTTTTTTTCTTTATTTATTATTTTCTTTCTCTTTATTCATCTCCATCAATCACGTGCAAGTGACGGACATGTGAGAAGAAAAATGAGAAGTGTGCTTACGCAGAGGGATAAATAGGGGCTCAAAACAGACACGTCCGGTCATTGACCGGGCGCGTCGCGGACGTTTAAGGGGTCATATTTGCAATGTTGGTTGTAGATGCTCTAACAATCAAAAACACTATATTTAGAGTTCTTTTACGGTACATTGAAGATGCTTTCTCTGTATGCCTTACACTTCATTTTCACCCCCCAACTCATTGGCCCCTGAATTTCCGCTTCGTGTGTGCATTCATACATCTATGTGAAAACAATTCAAACATCCATTTCAAGCCAAAACACAGAGGCAGCAACTGTCGCCTCATCCGACATACCACTCTCACATACTGACACATGCAATTCTTTGTTCCCACTAGAAAAAGAAAAAGAACCGCGATTCTTATATTAGGCACTGGATCGAGTAAAGTACGCAGAAGACAACAAAATTACCAATAGCAGCATATAGCTCTTGAGAGACCCCCAAGGGCACCATGCAAAAAGGGGGCTCAAAATCTAGTCAGCAGAAAAGTGCACAAAAGTGCATGTTAAGAACAGCAAATGTCCCTCTCCCTCGACAAGATTACAGTAGATTTTCACACTTGATTCCATGTCAGGCATGTTAACGAATATCACTGGCACCAGCGTATAGTTCTTCCGAGACCCCGAAAGGACATCACTCAGCAGAAAAGTGCTCAAAAGTGCAATGTTAAGACTAGTAAACGACCCTTCGGTCAGAAAGACTACATAAATTGTCACACCTGCAACTATACAACGCAGGGCGATATAATACAGTACCACTAGATGCTAGTGGTGCAACAGACAAACATGGTAATTAGCAGCAGATAACCCTGGCCCTACTCGCCACGTCCTCCTCCCCGCACGCATGGCATGGATATATATGTGGCTCGACCAGGCCCCCCAGGCTCCGACAACAGAGCAGCTCTCTGCTCGCTGACCATGTACTGCCACGCCAGCTCGATCTGTCACCGGTAGCACCACTAATTAACCGACATAATCTAATCGCGGCCACGTCGGACGGATCAAGCCTTCCCTGGATAGCAACGCGGCGTGAAGCCAAGACTCGGCCATGCCCATGATCGACGACGACGAGCGTACCTAGCTCGGATCGGTAGACGGGGCCTGAGGCTGAGTTTTTTTGTTTTTTTTTTGCGTGTGCCAGAAGCTGAGCTGTGACATGGCTGTCGCGCCTTTCCGTCGCAGGTGGTTGGGCCCCAGACGCGGATGAGGACGGGCCGGCCGACTCGCGGGGCCCACGGGCGGCCTCCACGTCGAGGCCCATGTGGCGCTTGCTGGTTCCAAGGGCCGTTTCAGCCTCTCGTCGCTACTCGTCGGCGCGCGGCCCCTGGACGTCACCACTCGCGTCAGCTTGCTCACTTCGCGTTTGGCCCCTCGGAGTACTGAACAAATATGCACTCAGGTTTCGTTTGATTTTTTTTCCCTTCCTGTTGGCGTTCTCTCCGTCTGTCTGTACTCTCTAGCGGCCAGCCACCAGCCCTGGTTTTGGCCCTGCTCGTGCCGGCCACTCAACTGCATCCGTATCATCACTGGATCTGCCGCCGATGTGCGCGTGATCATTCCGTTCGTGTACTTTGGGACGGGTGACGGTGGGCTATTATAGTCAGTGGCCAGCTTACCGGTGCATGCGCCGAAGCTGATGCTTTCTACCTGAGCGAAAGAAAGGAAACTGTATAGAAAGAGAGAGAGAGAACACCTCCACCCGCGCAAAAGAAGAAGAAGAGAAAGAACCATTATGTTACATGGTTTTTTTCGGTTGGTATGAGCGGCGGAAAGGTAAAAGGCTTTGGTTTGTTTTGTCAACACTTCCATTGTTCTTCAATTTTCTGAAGCAAATATGTCGAGATCCACCGTCCATGTACATCTACACAAAAATAATTTAGCCTTTCGTGGCAATGATACACCTCACCTTTAGTGGTTCTCCGCAAATCAATCAAGCATTTTTTTCACAAGCGCTAATCCATCAACATGGTATGAAAGTTCTTTGTACTAAAGGATAAGCAACCAAACCATGACAGGGAGGCAAACGGAGGGAGAGGGGAAATCAAAATCACTCATCTCATGTTTGAAAGAAGGGAACAAAGAACAAAAAATGAAGTAAAATTGTACTTAATCAATAAGGTCCGGGATGCGATGCTTGAGGCGAAAGCCTTCTCCCATCCTTGTGGACATTGATTACGGCGAAGCCTTCTAGCGTCCCTTCCCTTCTTGGAAGCATCATAGTGGAGCTTCCACACACTGATCAATGGTGTGCCCCAGACAAAAGCCTCAAATCCTTTTTTGGATTGGATTTACCCCCATGGGTGTTATCTTGGACACATGTATCCATTGTTGATTGCTTGATATCTCGGTTGGAGCATGATCGATATGTTGGAGTGTATGGTGTGGCGATCATGTGTCAAAGTTCGGCTCCCTTCAACGTCGTATGAGGTTTTGTTGCCTCACATAGTGCTATGGTTTACTCTATTTGTGATGGTGGTTGTGGTGTGTCCTAGAGAAGATGCGGGATTATATCAGTGGAACACTGCTCCTCGGCACGGTTTACCGCTCTCTTTCTCGTGTCGTGGCTAGGCAGCGCCAAGCCGTTTGACGGTGGTTGTAACTCTCCTAGTTCTTCAAGGCGCACATGGGTCTCAGGGGTAGCGGACGACTAATTCTCTATGCCTTCTTGTGTCAGATCTCCTTTCGAAAGATATGACAATCCTAGTGTCCGCTCTTCTCGATTCGCCTAGTGATGATGGGTGATAAGTTCTTGGAGATGGCTGCTAGTCGTAGCTCATTTCTGGTTCACTTTTTTCCCCATGTTCCTTCTTGTGGATGCCGAGCCCTACATGCTATAGCCGTGGTATCTTGTTCTTTATAGGATATATATGAAAATGGTTTGGGCCAGCTTTTGCCTGCCATAGTCTCCGAATGGAAAAAAAATTGATCATCGCCATAATAGAGTTGCCCATTTTTTTGAAAAAGAGGATGACCCCGGTCTCTCCATTAGAACGATGCATACAACAATTTTATTAATTATTCATCAAGACCTTACAAAGTAATACATCAATAAGTCTGAAACAACCATCTTGGACAACAACTACCGCTACTCCTATCCACTGGATGAAGGGGTGCAGATTGTTGGGGCCGTAAACCTAGACCTCACACCAAAGTCCACACATCTAAAGACGAATGCCCCAATCAAGCCGAATTATCGGGTCTGGGTCACACACCGGTCCGGCCCACTCTCAGTGAACACCGCATGCACACGTGCAGAGTCGTCGCCACCGTCTTCCACCAATCCATCTTAAGGTACTGACACGTCGACTTTGCCAGGCCTGCCGTCGATGCCACCACCGGCACTAGACGACGCCACTTCCCTGCGCGTGTCCATCACCACACATCTGTCGCCGAGACAATGTTGCGCCACGCCGCCGAGACTCCACGTCGTCGATGCGTCACATGAAATGCCGCTCCACCGTTGAAATCGGCCACTAGTCCTTGGAGCCAATGCACACCTTCAAGAATGATGCCACCACGGGGGGAACGACACAAGAGCGTCACCGTCATTAGATCGACTGATCTAGAGTTTTCCTCAGAGGTAGCAGATAGAGGTGTGGAGCTTCTTCACTGTGATGCCTTCAAGAAGGGGGACGACACAGAAGACCGCCGCAATCGCCGACCTTGGAAACTAGTTGAGAGCAGTGTTTTCACTTGGATCTGCTCAATGTACCTCCATCCCATATCGTGTGCACGGAATCGCCACCGATCTTCGCCGCCGCGCGGCGAGCAGGCCACTCCGGCCAGATCAGATCTGACCGGAGGACAGACCACGCCTGCAATCGGCCCGTCCTCCATGACGCCGCCATCGGACGGGGAGTCCTCACCAGGGAGCCGCCACACCGGATCCATGGATCGGGGCTGCTATACCAACGCCGAGCAGCCGAAAAAGGGCCCCCGTCGCCACCTTCCCTGGAGCCATTCAGACTTTGCCAGTGGGCGCCTCGGGCGGCGACGACGGGAGAAGGTGCGCCGAGGGCGGTGGCAGTGGAGGAGGGATCCGGTGACGGCACTCGATGAATCTTAGGTCATAATAGGGTTGCCCATAGGCTAGATAATCTTGATCGTTTTGATGGTAGCGCTGCCGCGTGTTTATATTGTGTGTTTTGGGCATGTACTAGTGGACAGTAATCCTATTACTATGGAATAAAACTAACAATCTCCTAGAAAGAATATACTTCCATTTTCTTCATTGAAGAAAAACATAGCTTTGCTTATTATTTTTCAAAGCAAATATGTGGAGATCCTCCGATCCGGATGAGACTTGCCTGCTCCCCCAGCGTGCTCCCATCCGTGCTCCCGCATACGTGACATGATTTGATTGGAACAAAATGAGGCCTGGCCCCACCCCCTTAAAATCATGGGGGGAGATGATTATATTAGAAAAAAAGAAAAAAAGACAGCCGTAGGATGAAGTGAGAGTACAGATGGGAGCATGGCGAGGGAGCAGGCAAGCCGGATCCCCTCCGATCCATGTGGACACAATCTATTTTCTTCCGCTGGCAAAGATACACCTGCCGCTTAGTGCTTCTTCACAAAGTAAACAAACAAAAAATCACAAACCAATCTGCATCACATAAAGGTGCTTCTATTAGGGTGTGTTTGGTAGCATGTATGGACCTAGCCTAGATGTTCTCATGTCATACATGCTGAGTGTAGACATGCTGAGTCCATGCAGTTGCTGTTGTTTGGCAGTGATGTATGCGTTGAGACATGCTGAGCTGAGATTTTGTTTGGTAGCCTGCATGTGTTTAGACATGCTGAACAATTTCGAATTCTGAATATATTTTTTGAATGATGAACAAAATAAAAAAAATCTCAACACAAATTTAAACATATTTTGAAAATTTAAATAAAATTTGATATTCTAAACTTTTTTGGAAAATTAAAATAAATTTTGAAATTCTTTTTTTAATTTGAACATATTTGAAATTACGAGTTTTTTAAAATTTAAACAAAATTTGAAAATTTTATAAAAAAAATAAAATTCTATTTTTTCAAAATTCAAACAAATTTTGATTTCCTTTTGAAATTCCGAACATTTACAATTTTTTTAGAAAAATTGAAATTCCAAATATTTATTGAAAATTCAAACAAATATTGAAATTATGATTTTTTTGAAAATTTAAACAATTTTGAAATTCAACTTTTCATTTTTTCTGAAATTCTAAGGTTTTTCCTTTTGACATTCTTTTTTTAATTTGAACATATTTGAAATTACGAGTTTTTTTTTGAAAATTTAAACAAAATTTGAAAATTTTATAAAAAATAAAATTCTATTTTTTCAAAATTCAAACAAATTTTGATTTCCTTTTGAAATTCCGAACATTTACAATTTTTTATAGAAAAATTGGAATTTCAAATATTTATTGAAAATTCAAACAAATTTTGAAATTATGATTTTTTTTGAAAATTTGAACAATTTTGGAATTCAAACTTTTCATTTTTTTCTGAAATTCTAAGGTTTTTCGAAAATTTAAACAAATTTTGAAATTCTGATTCTTTTTGAAAAAATAAACATATCTGGACGTGGTCAGGTTGGTGGGGACGAGTGTCAGGGCCAGCATAGCTGCCTCGATGCACCCTGTCTGGGGTGCATGAGATGAGCATGACTGAGGGCACTTTTATGCATCAGATGAGCATAGCTCGGATGAGCCCATGGACCCTACCAAACAAGCAAAAGTGGGTCGGATTGAAAACTTTTGCCCTCATGCATCCTCCATGCACCCTACCAAACACACCCTTAAAAGATACAAGCAACGATCCCATGGCGGAGAGGCGGCCCATGTGTACATTGAGCCAATAACTTGCCGGTTAAAGAAATGGGGGATTTAAGTCCACGGCCATAAACTACACTTTTTTTTTTTGCGGATAGCCGTAAACTACACTTGAAAGATAATAATAAGTGGCTACCGTGCAGAGGCCGATATAATTTCCCCTTGAAATAATGTCCATATGAGGCTCACATGCAGCGAGTTTTATTTCTCCATGGCAAATTCTTTCTTCGGTCAGCACTGACACACCTGGCGCCTACGTGTTCGTCCACGACCTGATCGACATGGTACAACCGAGCCGCAGAAATCTTCCGATCTTTCCCCGATCTTCCAAACAAAGATCAGCGACCGTGCCCATGACATCCCTGAGAATACGGTTTCTCTCGAGGGCAATATTACAAAACCGCACGTTTTGCAGCGGGTCCCATAATTCCATTCCCCGCCGGCTCTTCTATATAAGCGTTCGAACGGGCGCAGAGTTGAGCCTCCCTCCCCCGAAACCAACACCACACGCACGCCGCGACATTTCCCAGATATTTCGCCCCTGCGCTTCTCTTCCTCCTCCGCCGCAATTTCTCCTAGTTATCCCTAGCGCGACATGCCGGAGGCACCTGCACGGGCAGCCGGCGGCGGCGGCGGCGCCTCCGCCCCCGCCGACGTCGACGTCGTCACCTCCAGCGGCCGCCGCAAGATCGCCGCCCATTCCTCCGTTCTTGTAAGCCATCCTTTCTCGGTCCCCTTTGCTTTCTTGCCGCATTAGCCCGCCCGCCGGCACGCGGACCCGGTCCGTGAATTCCGATGCTAGCGATCAGGATTCAGGAGACGGCGTGTGTATGCGATTCGGTCGTCTGAAAATTTCAGTTCTGAAGGGGGGATATTTATTCTTGTTTCTTCGTTGGCGTCATCGAGCAGGCGTCGGCGTCGCCGGTGCTGGAGACCGTCCTGGAGCGCCGGCTGCAGAGGCTGAGGGAGAGCGGCAAGGGCGGCAGGGCCGTCGTCCGGGTCCGCGGCGTCACCGACGACGTCGCGGCGGCGTTCGTCCGCCTCCTCTACGCCGGCAGCAGGTACCGCCTCTGCTGTTTCCTCCCTGGAATTGCTGCTGCTATTATTTTACGCACATGCGTTTCTTGCGACCCTGGGTAAGCCAGAGCTTGATGCTCTGGTCAGACCCAGTAATAGTAGTAGGCATTAAGTATTAGCACGAGGAGAAAAGACCATTAGGAGGGGTAACAAACACGCCACATGCGTGTGTGCCCCACGCTGTCAGCACAGCCTCTCACATGGTCTATAGCTGCCAAAAAAACAACTTTCTTTTTCATGTTTTCGTTCACAATCATCATCTCGGTCCTAGTAATTGCCAGCCAAATTATGTTCCCATAATTGAATGAATACACCAAATAGTACACGCTTTTTCTTTTTTCTTTCTAGAATTGTTCTAGTATTTTTTGTATGTTTTGCTGGCATCTTGAAAGACCGAGTTCATCTGTAGGACCGAGAAACCAACCAACAACGAAAACCAATGCGAATTCCCCATCTACAACTTTGAATTCCAGTTCTTCTATACTAGTGTTTCGCAACCCTTTGCCTCGCCGGTCGCCGGCCGACGCCGAGCCACACACGCCCCCGACAATTTGCATGCTTGAGATCGACCCTTCCGTCCGCTAGCCCGGTGGGATCTATCGTAGATTCTAAGAACCTCCACACGAATAGGCGAATCTTAGAATCTCTGTCCCTGTCTGTCGCGGCGCCTAGCTATCTCCAACTTGCCAACTCGCCAGTTCTGCCTCGTCAGAAGATAGGCGAGACGACACACAGATAAACCTTAACCTCGCCGCGCCCAAGCAACTTGCGCGCGCGCAAAAGCAAAACCCCGGCAACTTGCGCGCGCGCGCGCGAGCCGTCGAGCACCGCAAGTTCTTTCTTTTCCCTGTGTGTTTTGTTTGGTCTTGGTTGGTGGGTGCGCTAGGGGTAGCGCCTGCCTAGTTGGAACCTCCATGGCCACCCGCATGTGTCGTCGCTGTCGCCGGCACCATCATCCTGCCTGCTGGCTACTACTCGTGGGTGTGGAGACAGGGACCGTCCAATCTCACAGCGCGAACTGTTCTTCTACTACTCCTAGTTGCTTGTTTGTACTCCTATGTATTTTCGGTGATGGCGAATGGACACGCGGAAAAATCAATCACGAGTATCTAATTTGGTGATGGGAATTCTGGACGGCGTGCAGGCGTGGCGAGGGCGAGGTGGAGGAGGACGTGGAGAGGTACGCGGAGCAGCTGCTGGTGCTGGCGCACGCGTACCGGGTGCCGTGGCTCAAGCGGTGGTGCCAGGAGGCCATCGGGTCGCGGCTCACGCCGGGCACCGTGGTGGACGCGCTGCAGCTGGCCGACCTCTGCGACGCGCCGCAGCTGCACCTCCGCTGCATGCGCCTCCTCGCCAAGGAGTTCCGCGCCGTCGAGCGCACCGAGGCCTGGCGCTTCCTCCGCGACAACGACCCCTGGCAGGAGCTCGACGTCCTCCGCCAGCTCCACGACGCCGACATGGTACGTACCTTATTGCCTCTGAAAAATCATGCGGTGAAATCATGTCTGTTGGCACTGGAGAGGTGTTGGGGTGTCACTTTGGGCGGTGGCGTGATGAGTTGATGCATTCCAAAGCGCAGCGACAGATCGATGGTCCGCCTCCCTCGACGTCTCAGTGCGCCGTGCACTGGGAGACATGGCGAGCATGCATGCCGCCCGGCCCGGTCGGCTTCGGGAGGTGCTCGCCATGTCGCGTTCGTGGGCATTAAGAAATGACGCGAGGGCCTGGTTTGGCCGGTGCTTGAGGTCTCGTCATCCTGCATAGGTCGTTTCGGTCGGTGCGTCCACGTCCACCGAGTGGAGGAATGGCTGGTGAATGTTGACATCTCCGAAACCGTCGTGCCAAACGTTTTCGTTCCAGCGGTCGCGGTTATTGCTTATGACCGCATATCCCCGTCAAACTTTTGATTTGACAAAAGTTAGGAGAAGCGTGTCAAAGATCCTATTTAAAAAGTTTGCAAAAATGCTGAACACGTTTTTGGTTCGTCATGTCAAGATCAATCTACTCCCGTAATTTTTATGCGTGCTCGCGAGTATGATGAACTGACCCAAACATTCTACGCGTGCAGCGGCGGCGAAAGTGGCGTCGGAAGCGCGCGGAGCAGAAGGTGTACATGGAGCTGAGCGACGCCATGGACATCCTGCGGCACATCTGCACGGACGGCTGCACGGAGGTCGGCCCCGTGGGGCAGGCGCCGGCCAACTCGCCGTGCCCGGCGTACGCGACGTGCCGGGGCCTGCAGCTGCTCATCCGCCACTTCTCCCGGTGCCAAAGCCGGGCCACCTGCCCCCGGTGCCAGCGCATGTGGCAGCTGCTCCGCCTCCACGCCGCGCTCTGCCGCGTCCCCGACGGCCAATGCAACACCCCTCTCTGCACGTAAGTTCATTTGCCCCAACGCACGGCTCTGCTCATTCTCGCACCTAAACAAATTGAACTCATGTCTGACGTTGCAATGGACCTTGTGTGACCATGCAGGCAGTTCAAGCTCAAGGAGCAGCAGAAGGAGGCGGTGTCGGCTTCGGCGGCCGCGAAGGCCGGCGACGGCAGCGACGGCAGGTGGGGGCTTCTTGTGAAGAAGGTGAAGGCTGTCAGCGTCATGTCTTCTCTCGGCAAGAGAAGCCCTCCCTCTCAGTCTCAGTGCTGCTGATCCTGGGCGAATGGAATGTACGTTACTGAGGATCCCCTCTCAGAGCTGATCGAATGTTGTGTAATTGCAGCTAGCATCAGCCTGGGACAGGTAGCTAGATGTAGTGTGCGAGTGTAGTGAAAGCGGCCTATTTTTGGCTCGTCTTTCCAGTGTATAATCTCTCTATTGAGCAATGTACATTAGTTATATATATCGGTCGTAGTGTTATTCTTTTGTGGGGCGAGAGTGGAAACGGGCGGAAATTTGTTGTAAGATACTGCCTGCACTGTAATACTAGTAGCAAAGTTTGCGATTTGTCCACATAGCAACAAACTTTGCAATCCTAGAACAGGGAACAAAGTTGCAAGGTATCTATTTTTGATTAAACATCTTGTTTTCGTATCGATTATACATTAAAAGAGCACCGGTTACAACCAAAATAATATCTTTATAAACTACTTCCTCCGACCCATATATGTGCTAAATGAGCGACAATTAATATTGATCGGTGGGAGTACTTAAAAAGGACACAATGTGTCCTCTCTAGTTGCTCATGCGTTTCGCTCGATCTCTTCGACCTTTCGCCCTTCTGCCCCGGCCTACAAAAAAAATCTTCTTTGTTGTGTCATGCTTTGTCAACACTTGTGCTCCCCTGCAACAAACGCAACTTCTCCTAAATCGCTGCCCAAATCACAGCCTCATTCCCCAGACCCATGTGATCGTGGGACGTCCTCCTGGCCAATTCCATCCGCTTCTCCATCTACCCCGTCATCCCATCTCTACCTCTCCCGAACCCCAACCTAACGACGGCTTCCAATCCGGTATTCCGGCCATGTCGGTAAGAGAGGCATGTCGTGCGACCGCAATGCTGAGGACGATGAACCTAGGGTGGCGTCGCAGGAGCAACACCACCATCAGGACGACGACACATGCAGTGGTCGGGAGCTTTTCGTTGGTGAAGCTGTCGCAACACCCAAGCACGCATCCTCTTGTGGTGCTTTTCTGGTCACTTGTGCTGCGTCCAAGCCCTTCGGGCAGCTCCTTGAGGAGGAGCCTAATGGTTCAACACCAGCTCCCATTCAACCACAACTCCCCAACTCATGTACTGGTTCCCTGGATTTCGTTTTGTTTTGCAATTCCGGTCCTCAAGTCTGAGCCGCCGCCCCCCCTACGACCCCTGCATGGCCCTCCCTGTAGGCGGCATGGAACCCTAACTCGTGACCGACGGAGCATCCAACTCATCCTCCCACATGTCGCCTAGCCTCCAGTTGTTGTACCCATCTTAGGGCCCTATCCCGCCCCCTTGCCACTGGTTGTCGCATGCACCTGGTGTCGGCCTGGCTCTTCCGCCCCCATGGTCGGTGTCAGATTTGATGGCGCGGGATCCTGGAGAGGTTCCCCTCTCGTCAGTGTCGCTTGCTCCTACCGGTGCTGGATCCCAGGATGTGGGTGGCAGAGCTCCCCGACTGGTTTGGGGCGCCCTTGGTGGTGCCGTAGCGGCTGATACGTCTCCAACATATATATAATTATTTTATGGTTCCATGCTATTATATTATATACGTTTACAAGCAACTATATATCATTTTTGGGGACTAATCTATTAACTTAGTGCCCAGTGCCAGTTGTTGTGTTTTTTGCATGTTTTTGACTTTGTAGAATATCAGTACCAAACGAAGTCCAAATGCCACCAAACTTTTTGGAGATTTTTTCCTGGCAATAAGAGACCCTGGAAGCTTCGGGAAGGAACGCGAAGACGAAGGAGTGGCCCACAAGGCACCAGGGCACGCCAGGAGCCTGGGGTGCGCCCTGGTACATAGTGGGGCCCACAAGCCTCCATGTGACCAAACACCGCCTCTAAGGAAACCTACCAGGGAGTCCACGAAATACTTTTTCTGCTGCCACAAGCCTCTGTTCTCGAGAGATTCTATTTTGGAACCCTTTCTGGCACTCTGTCGGAGGGGGAAACGATCACGGAGGGGTTCTTCATCATCTTTGCCGCCCCTCTGATGATGCGTGAGTAGTTTACCATAGACCTACGGGTCCATAGTTAGTAGCTAGATGTCTTCTCTCTCGATGTTCTTCAATACAATGTTCTCCTTGATGTTCTTGGAGTTCTATTTGATGTAATTCTTTTTTGCGGCGTGTTTGTTGCGATCCGATGAATTGCGAGTTTATGATCATATCTATCCTTGAATATTATTTGCGTTTTCTCTGAACTCTTTTCTGCATGATTTATATAGCCTCGTATTTCTTCCCCGATTTATTGATTTGGTTTGGCCAACTAGATTAATTTATCTTGCCATGGGAAGATGTGCTTTGTAATGGTTTTGATCTTGCGGTGCTCAATCCCAGTGACAGAAAGGGACAGGACACATATGTATCGTTGCAATTAAGGGCAAAAAATGGGTTTATTTCTTACGTGAGTTTATCTTGTCTACATCATATCATCTTACTTAAAGCATTACTTCATTTTTCCATGGACTTAATACACTAGATGCATGCTAGATAGCGGTCGAAGTATGGATTAATACTAGTACATGCATGATCGTTTCGGTCTACTAATCTCGAACGTGATGCCTATGTATGATCATTGCCTTTGATATCATCATAATTATATGTTTTTCTATCAATTGCCCAACGGTAATTTGTTTAACCACCGTATGTTATTTTCTCGAGAAAGCCTCTAGTGAAAACTATTGCCCTCAGATCTATCTTCTATCATATATTAAAACTAAAAATAACTTGTTGTATTTTTCTTTTATTTATTTTCTTTTGTATTTTTGTTTGATCTATCTATCAAAACATATACAATTTAATCTTGCTCGTAACTGTTGAGGGATTGACAACCCCTCTACATGTTGGGTTGCAAGTATTTGTTGTTTGTGTGCAGATGTTGTTTACATAGTGCTGCTTGGTTCTCCTACTGGATTGATAACCTTGGTTTCATAACTGAGGGAGATACTTATCACTATTGCACTACATCATCCTCTCCTCTTCGAGGAAATCCCAACACAGCTCACAAGTAGCAGCGACACTATTTCTTCCCCGGATCTGCGGCCATGGATCCAAGGCTATGTCTTTTTCGTGAGCTTCCGATGGTTCTGTTGGGGAACGTAGTAATTTAAAAAAAATTCCCACGCACACGCAAGATCATGGTGATGCATAGCAACGAGAGGGGAGAGTGTCATCCACGTACCCTCATAGACCGTTAAGCGGAAGCGTTATGACAACGCGGTTGATGTAGTCGTACATCTTCACGATTGACCGATCCTTAGTACCGAACATACGGCACCTTCGCATTCAACACACGTTCAGCTCGGTGACGCCCCGCGAACTCATGATCCAGTAGAGCTCGAGGAAGAGTTTCGTCAGCACGACGGCGTGGTGACGATGTTGATGAAGCTACCGTTGCAGGGCTTTGCCTAAGCACCGCTACAGTATGACCGAGGTGGACTATGGTGGAGGGGGGCACCACACGCGGCTAAGAGATCAACAGATGAATTGTTGTGTCTATGGGGGTGTCCCCCTGCCCTCGTATATAAAGGATCTAGGGGGGAGACGGCCGGCCAAGGAGGAGGGCGCGCCAAGGAGAGAGTCCTACTCCCACCGGGAGTACTCCCTTTTTTCCTAGTTGGAGTAGGAGAGGAGTGAAGGAAATATGCCCTAGAGGAAATAATAAAGTTATTATTTATTTCCTTATGTCATGATAAATGTTTATTATTCATGCTAGAATTGTATTAACCGGAAACATAATACATGTGTGAATACATAGACAAACAGAGTGTCACTAGTATGCCTCTACTTGACTAGCTCGTTAATCAAAGATGGTTATGTTTCCTAACCATGAACAAAGAGTTGTTATTTGATTAACGAGGTCACATCATTAGTTGAATGATCTGATTGACATGACCCATTTCATTAGCTTAGCACCCGATCGTTTAGTATGTTGCTGTTGCTATTCTTCATGACTTATACATGTTCCTATGACTATGAGATTATGCAACTCCCGTTTACCGGAGGAACACTTTGGGTACTACCAAACGTCACAACGTAACTGGGTGATTATAAAGGAGTACTACAGGTGTCTCCAATGGTAGATGTTGGGTTGGCGTATTTCGAGATTAGGGTTTGTCACTCCGATTGTCGGAGAGGTATCTCTGGGCCCTCTCGGTAATGCACATCACATAAGCCTTGCAAGCACTGCAACTAATAAGTTAGTTGTGAGATGATGTATTACGGAACGAGTAAAGAGACTTGCCGGTAACGAGATTGAACTAGGTATTGGATACCGACGATCGAATCTCGGGCAAGTAACATACCGATGACAAAGGGAACAACGTATGTTGTTATGCGGTCTGACCGATAAAGATCTTCGTAGAATATGTAGGAGCCAATATGGGCATCCAGGTCCCGCTATTGGTTATTGACCGGAGACGTGTCTCGGTCATGTCTACATTGTTCTCGAACCGTAGGGTCCGCACGCTTAACGTTACGATGACAGTTATTATGAGTTTATGCATTTTGATGTACCGAAGGTTGTTCGGAGTCCCGGATGAGATCACGGACATGACGAGGAGTCTCGAAATGGTCGAGACGTAAAGATTGATATATTGGAAGCCTATGTTTGGACATAGGAAGTGTTCCGGGTGAAATCGGGATTTTACCGGAATACCGGGAGGGTTACCGGAACCCCCTGGGAGACTAATGGGCCTATTGGGCCTTAGTGGAAAAGGAGAAAAAGAGAAAGCCCACAAGCTGGCCGGCGCCCCCCTTCCCAAAGTCCTAGTAGGACTAGGATAGGGGCCGCCCCCCCCTTCTCTCTCCTTTTCCCCCCGGGAGTCCTAATAGGATTAGGATTGGGGGGAGGAGTCCTACTCCCGGTGGGAGTAGGACTCCCCTGCGCCTCCTCTCCCTGGCCGGCCGGCTCCCCCTCCTCCAACCTTTATATACGGGGGCAGGGGGCACCCCAAGACACACAACTTGATCCTTGAGATCGTTCCTTAGCCGTGTGCGGTGCCCCCTGCCACCAAATTCCACCTCGATCGTACCGTTGTAGTGCTTAGGCGAAGCCCTGCGTCGGTAGTACATCAAGATCGTCATCACGCTGTCGTGCTGACGGAACTCTTCCTCGACGCTTTGCTGGATCGGAGCCCGAGGAACGTCATCGAGCTGAACGTGTGCTAAGAACTCGGAGGTGCCGGAGTAACGGTGCTTGGATCGGTCGGATCGGGAAGAAGACGTACGACTACTTCCTCTACGTTGTGTGATCGCTTCCGCAGTCGGTCTGCGTTGGTACGTAGACAACACTCTCCCCTCTCGTTGCTGTGCATCACCATGATCTTGCGTGTGCGTAGGAATTTTTTTGAAATTACTGCGTTCCCCAACAGTGGCATCCGAGCCTAGGTTTTATGGTTTGATGTTATTTGCACGAGTAGAACACAAGTGAGTTGTGGGCGATACAAGTCATACTGCCTACCAGCATGTCATACTTTGGTTCGGCGGTATTGTTGGTTGAGACGATCCGGACCAACCTTACGCGTACTCTTACGCGAGACCGGTTCCCTCGACGTGCTTTGCAGATAGATGGCTTGCGGAAGACTGTCTCTCCAACTTTAGTTGAACCAAGTGTGACTACGCCCGGTCCTTGAGAAGGTTAAAACGGAGTCTATTTGACGAACTATCGTTGTGGTTTTGATGCGTAGGTGAGATGAGTTCTTACTTAAGCCCGTAGCAGCCACGTAAAACTTGCAACAACAAAGTAGAGGACGTCTATCTTATTTTTGCAGGGTATGTTGTGATGTGATATGGTCAAGGCATGATGCTGATTTTATTGTATGAGATGATCATGTTTTGTAACCGAGTTATTGGCAACTGGCAGGAGCCATATGGTTGTCGCTTTATTGTATGCAATGCAATCGCGATGTAATGCTTTACTTTATTACTAAGCGGTAGTGATAGTCGTGGAAGCATAAGATTGGCGAGACGACAACGTTGCTACGATGGAGATCAAGGTGGCGCGCCGGTGACGATGGTGATCATGACGGTGCTTCGGAGATGGAGATCACAAGCACAAGATGATGATGGCCATATCATATCACTTATATTGATTGCATGTGATGTTTATCCTTTTATGCATCTTATCTTGCTTTGATTGACGGTAGCATTATAAGATGATCTCTCACTAAATTATCAAGAAGTGTTCTCCCTGAGTATGCACCGTTGCCAAAGTTCGTCGTGCCCAGACACCACGTGATGATCGGGTGTGATAAGCTCTACGTCCATCTACAACGGGTGCAAGCCAGTTTTGCACACGCAGAATACTCAGGTTATACTTGACGAGCCTAGCATATGCAGATATGGCCTCGGAACACGGAGACCGAAAGGTCGAGCGTGAATCATATAGTAGATATGATCAACATAACGATGTTCACCATTGAAAACTACTCCATCTCACGTGATGATCGGTTATGGTTTAGTTGATTTGGATCACGTGATCACTTAGAGGATTAGAGGGATATCTATCTAAGTGGGAGTTCTTAAGTAATATGATTAATTGAACTTAAATTTATCATGAACTTAGTCCTGGTAGTATTTTGCAAATTATGTTGTAGATCAATAGCTCGTGTTGTTGCTTCCCTGTGTTTATTTTGATATGTTCCTAGAGAAAATAGTATTGAAAGATGTTAGTAGCAAAGATGCGGATTGGATCCGTGATCTGAGGTTTATCCTCATTGCTGCACAGAAGAATTATGTCCTTGATGCACCGCTAGGTGACAGACCTATTGCAGGAGCAGATACAGACGTTATGAATGTTTGGCTAGCTCAATATGATGACTACTTGATAGTTTAGTGCACCATGCTTAATGGCTTAGAATCGGGACTTCAAAGACGCTTTGAACGTCATGGACCATATGAGATGTTCCAGGAGTTGAAGTTAATATTTCAAGCAAATACCCGAGTTGAGAGATATGAAGTCTCCAACAAGTTCTATAGCTAAAAGATGGAGGAGAATCGCTCAACTAGTGAGCATGTGCTCAGATTGTCTGGGTACTACAATCGCTTGAATCAAGTGGGAGTTAATCTTCCAGATAAGATAGTGATTGACAGAATTCTCTAGTCACCATCACTAAGTTAGTAGAACTTCGTGATGAACTATAATATGCAAGGGATAACGGAGACAACTCCCAAGCTCTTCGTGATGCTGAAATCAAGGAAGGTAGAAATCAAAGAAAAACATCAAGTGTTGATGGTTGACAAGACCACTAGTTTCAAGAAAAAGGGCAAAGGAAAGAAGGGGAACTTCAAGAAGAACGGCAAGCAAGTTGCTGCTCAAGTGAAGAAGCCCAAGTCTGATCCTAAGCCTGAGACTAAGTGCTTCTACTGCAAAGGGACTGGTCACTGGAAGTGGAATTACCCCAAGTGATTGGCGGATAAGAAGGATGGCAGAGTGAACATAAGTATATTTGATATACATGTTATTGATGTGTACTTTACTAGTGTTTATAGCAAACCCTTAGTATTTGATACTAGTTCAGTTGCTAAGTTTAGTAACTCGAAACGGGAGTTGCAGAATAAACAGAGACTAGTTAAGGGTGAAGTGACGATGTGTGTTGGAAGTGGTTCCAAGATTGATATGATCATCATCGCACACTCCCTATACTTTCGGGATTAGTGTTGAACCTAAATAAGTGTTATTTGGTGTTTGCGTTGAGCATGAATATGATTTGATCATGTTTATTGTAATACGGTTATTCATTTAAGTAAAAGAATAAATTGTTGTTCTGTTTACATGAATAAAACCTTATATGGTTACACACCCAATGAAAATTGTTCATTGGATCTCGATCTTAATAATACACATATTCATAATATTGAAACCAAAAGATACAAAGTTAATAATGATAGTGCAACTTATTTGTGGCACTGCTGTTTAGGTCATATTGGTATAAAGCGCATGAAGAAACTCCATGCTGATGGGCTTTCAGAATCACTTGATTATGAATCACTTGATGCTTGCGAACCATGCCTTTTGGGCAAGATGACTAAAACGCCGTTCTCCGGAACAATGGAGCGAGAAAAGATTTGTTGGAAATCATACATACTGATGTATGTGGTCCGATGAATATTGAGGCTCGCGACAGGTATCATTATTTTCTGATCTTCACAAATGATTTGAGCAGATATGAGTATATCTACTTGATGAAACATAAGTCTGAAACATTTGAAAATTTCAAAGAATTTCAGAGTGAAGTGAAAAACATCATGACAAGAAAATAAAGTTTCTACGATCTGATCGCGGAGACAAATATTTGAGTTACGAGTTTGGTCTTCAGTTAAAACAATGTGAAATAATTTCACTACTCATGCCACCTGGAACACCACATCATAATGGTGTGTCCAAACGTCATAACCGTACTTTATTGGATATAGTGCAATCTATGATGTCTCTTACCGATTTACCACTATTGTTTTTGGGGCCATGCATTAGGGACAGCTGCATTCACATTAAAAAGGGGCACCATCTATATCCGTCGAGACGACGCCTTATGAACTATGGTTTGGCAAGAAACCAAAGTTGTCGTTTCTTAAAGTTTGGGGTTGCGATGCTTATATGAAAAAGTTTCATCCTGATAAGCTCAAAACTCAAATCGGAGAAGTGCATCTTCATAGGATATCCAAAGGAAACTATTGGATACACCTTCTATCACAGATCCGAAGGCAAGACTTTTGTTGCTAAATTCGGAAACTTTCTGGAGAAGGAGTTTCTCTCGAAAGAAGTGAGTGGGAGGAAAGTAGAACTTGACGAGGTAACTGTACCTGCTCCCTTATTGGAAAGTAGTTCATCACAGAAATCTGTTCCTGTGACTCCTACACCAATTAGTGAGGAAGCTAATGATAATGATCATGAAACTTCGGATCAAGTTACTACCGAATCTCGTAGGTAAACCAGAGTGAAATCCGCACCAGAGTGGTACGGTAATCCTGTTTTGGAGGTCATGTTACTTGACCATGACGAACCTACGAACGATGAGGAAGCGATGATGAGCCCGGATTCCGCGAAATGGTTTGAGACCATGAAATCTGAGATGAGATCCATGTATGAGAACAAAGTATGGACTTTGGTTGACTTGCCCGATGATCGGCGAGCAATTGAGAATAAATGGATCTTCAAGAGGAAGACGGACGCTGATAGTAGTGTTACTATCTACAAAGCTAGAATTGTCGCAAAAGGTTTTCGACAAGTTCAAAGTGTTGACTACGATGAGAGTTTCTCACCCGTATCTATGCTTAAGTTTGCCCGAATCATGTTAGCAATTGTCGCATTTTATGAAATCTGGCAAATGGATAAACAAAACTGCATTCCAAAATGGATTTGCTAAAGAAGAGTTGTATACGATGCAACAGAAGGTTTTGTCAATCCGAAAGGTGCTAACAAAATGTGCAAGCTCCAGCGATCCATCTGTGGATTGGTGCAAGCATCTCGGAGTTGGAATATACGCTTTGATGAGTTGATCAAAGCATATAGTTTTATACAGACTTGCGGTGAAGCCTGTATTTACAAGAAAGTGAGTGGGAGCACTACAGCATTTCTGACAAGTATATGTGAATGACATATTGTTGATCGGAAATAATGTAGAATTATTCTGTAAAGCATAAAAGGAGTGTTTGAAAGGAGTTTTTCAAAGTAAGACTTCGGTAAAGCTGCTTACATATTGAGCTTCAAGATCTATAGAGATAGATCAAGATGCTTGATAAGTTTTTCAATAAGTACATACCTTGACAAGATTTTGAAGTAGTTCAAAATGGAACAGTCAAAGAAAAAGTTTCTTGCCTGTGTTACAAGGTGTGAAGTTGAGTAAAGACTCAAAGCCCGACCACGGCAGAAGATAGAAAGAGAATGAAAGTCATTCCCTATGCCTCATTCATAGGTTCTATAAAGTACGCCATGCTATGTACCAAATCTATTGTATACCCTGCACTGATTTGGCAAGGGAGTACAATAGTGATCTAGGAGTAGATCACTGGACAGCGGTCAGAATTATCCTTAGTGAAATAAGGATATGTTTCTCGATTATGGACGTGACAAAAAGGTTTGTCGTAAAGGGTTACGTCGATGCAAGTTTTTGACACTGATCCAGATGAATCTAAAAGTCTCAATCTGGATACATATTGAAAGTGGGAGCAATTAGCTAGAGTAGCTCCGTGCAGAGCATTATAGACAAAGAATTTTGCAAAATACTTACGGATCTGAATGTGACAGACCCGTTGACTAAAATTATCTCACAAGCAAAACATGATCACACCTTAGTACTCTTTGGGTGTTAATCACATAGAGATGTGAACTAGATTACTGACTCTAGTAAACCTTTTGAGTGTTGGTCACATGACGATGTGAACTATGGGTGTTAATCACATGGTGATGTGAACTATTGCTGCTAAATCACATGGCGATGTGAACTAGATTATTGACTCTAGTGCAAGTGGGAGACTGAAGGAAATATGCCCTAGAGGCAATAATAAAGTTATTATTTATTTCCTTATGTCATGATAAATGTTTATTATTCATGCTAGAATTGTATTAACCGGAAACATAATACATGTGTGAATACATAGACAAACAGAGTGTCACTAGTATGCCTCTACTTGACTAGCTCGTTAATCAAAGATGGTTATGTTTCCTAACCATGAACAAAGAGTTGTTATTTGATTAACGAGGTCACATCATTAGTTGAATGATCTGATTGACATGACCCATTTCATTAGCTTAGCACCCGATCGTTTAGTATGTTGCTGTTGCTATTCTTCATGACTTATACATGTTCCTATGACTATGAGATTATGCAACTCCCGTTTACCGGAGGAACACTTTGGGTACTACCAAACGTCACAACGTAACTGGGTGATTATAAAGGAGTACTACAGGTGTCTCCAATGGTAGATGTTGGGTTGGCGTATTTCGAGATTAGGGTTTGTCACTCCGATTGTCGGAGAGGTATCTCTGGGCCCTCTCGGTAATGCACATCACATAAGCCTTGCAAGCACTGCAACTAATAAGTTAGTTGTGAGATGATGTATTACGGAACGAGTAAAGAGACTTGCCGGTAACGAGATTGAACTAGGTATTGGATACCGACGATCGAATCTCGGGCAAGTAACATACCGATGACAAAGGGAACAACGTATGTTGTTATGCGGTCTGACCGATAAAGATCTTCGTAGAATATGTAGGAGCCAATATGGGCATCCAGGTCCCGCTATTGGTTATTGACCGGAGACGTGTCTCGGTCATGTCTACATTGTTCTCGAACCGTAGGGTCCGCACGCTTAACGTTACGATGACAGTTATTATGAGTTTATGCATTTTGATGTACCGAAGGTTGTTCGGAGTCCCGGATGAGATCACGGACATGACGAGGAGTCTCGAAATGGTCGAGACGTAAAGATTGATATATTGGAAGCCTATGTTTGGACATAGGAAGTGTTCCGGGTGAAATCGGGATTTTACCGGAATACCGGGAGGGTTACCGGAACCCCCTGGGAGACTAATGGGCCTATTGGGCCTTAGTGGAAAAGGAGAAAAAGGGAAAGCCCACAAGCTGGCCGGCGCCCCCCTTCCCAAAGTCCTAGTAGGACTAGGATAGGGGCCGGCCCCCCCTTCTCTCTCCTTTTCCCCCCGGGAGTCCTAATAGGATTAGGATTGGGGGGAGGAGTCCTACTCCCGGTGGGAGTAGGACTCCCCTGCGCCTCCTCTCCCTGGTCGGCTGGCTCCCCCTCCTCCAACCTTTATATACGGGGGCAGGGGGCACCCCAAGACACACAACTTGATCCTTGAGATCGTTCCTTAGCCATGTGCGGTGCCCCCTGCCACCAAATTCCACCTCGATCGTACCGTTGTAGTGCTTAGGCGAAGCCCTGCGTCGGTAGTACATCAAGATCGTCATCACGCCGTCGTGCTGACGGAACTCTTCCTCGACACTTTGCTGGATCGGAGCCCGAGGAATGTCATCGAGCTGAACGTGTGCTAAGAACTCGGAGGTGCCGGAGTAACGGTGCTTGGATCGGTCGGATCGGGAAGAAGACGTACGACTACTTCCTCTACGTTGTGTGATCGCTTCCGCAGTCGGTCTGCGTTGGTACGTAGACAACACTCTCCCCTCTCGTTGCTGTGCATCACCATGATCTTGCGTGTGCGTAGGAAATTTTTTGAAATTACTGCGTTCCCCAACAAGGAGAAGGAAGGGAGAGAAGAGAGAAGGAAAGGGGGTGCCCCCTCCTTGTCCAATTCGGACTAGAGGGGGAGGGGCGCGCGGCTGCCCTTGGCCGCCCCTCCTCTTCTCCCACTAAGGACCATTAGGCCCAATATACTCCCCGGGGGGTTCCGGTTACCCCCCGGTATATGTCCGAAACCTCCCGGAACCATTCTGGTATCCGAACATAGTCATCCAATATATCGATCTTTACATCTCGACCATTTCAAGACTCCTCATCATGTCCGTGATCATATCCGGGACTCGGAACTACCTTCGGTACATCAAAACATATAAACTCATAATACCGATCGTCACAGAACTTTAAGAGTGCGGACCCTACGGGTTCGAGAACTATGTAGACATGACCGAGACATGTCTCCGGTCAATAACCAATAGCGGAACCTGGATGCTCATATTGGTTCCTACATATTCTACGAAGATCTTTATTGGTCAAACCGCATAACAATATATGTTGTTCCTTTTGTCATTGGTATGTTACTTGCCTGAGAATCGATCGTCGGTATCCCAATACCTAGCTCAATCTTGTTACCAGCAAGTCTCTTTACTCGTTCCGTAATACAACATCCCGCAACTAACTAATTAGTCACATTGCTTGCAAGGCTTATAGTGAAGTGCATTACCGAGAGGGCCCAGAGATACCTCTCCGACAATCGGAGTGACAAATCCTAATCTTGATCTATGCCAACTCAACAAGTACCATCGGAGACACCTGTAGAGCACCTTTATAATCACCCAGTTACATTGTGATGTTTGGTAGCACACAAAGTGTTCCTCCGGTAATCGGGAGTTGCATGATCTCATAGTCATAGGAACATGTATAAGTCATGAAGAAAGCAATAGCAGTAAACTAAAACGATCAAGTGCTAAGCGAACGGAATGGGTCAAGTCAATCACATCATTCTCTAATGATGTGATCCCGTTAATCAAATGACAACTCATGTCTATGGCTAGGAAACTTAACCATCTTTGATTCAACGAGCTAGTCAAGTAGAGGCATACTAGTGACACTTTGTTTGTATATGTATTCACACATGTACTAAGTTTCTGGTTAATACAATTCTAGCATGAATAATAAACATTTATCATGAAATAAGGAAATAAATAATAACTTTATTACTGCCTCTAGGGCATATTTCCTTTAGTCTCCCACTTGCACTAGAGTCAATAATCTAGATTACACAGTAATGATTCTAACACCCATGGAATCTTGGTGCTGATCATGTTTTGCTCATGGAAGAGGCTTAGTTAGCGGGTCTGCAACATTCAGATCCATATGTATCTTGCATATCTCTATGTATCCCACCTGGACTTGATCCCGGATGGAATTGAAGCATCTCTTGATATGCTTGGTTCTCTTGTGAAATCTGGATTCCTTTGCCAAGGCAATTGCACCAGTATTGTCACAAAAGATTTTCATTGGACCAGATGCACTTGGTATGACACCTAGATCGGATATGAACTCCTTCATTTGCTGCTTCCGAAGCAGCTATGTACTCCGCTTCACACGTAGATCTTGCCACGACGCTTTGTTTAGAATAGCTCCAACTGACAGCTCCACCGTTCAATATAAACACGTATCTAGTTTGCGATTTAGAATCGTCCGGATCAGTGTCAAAGCTTGCATCGACATAACCATTTACGACGAGCTCTTTGTCACCTCCATAAACGAGAAACATATCCTTAGTCCTTTGCAGGTATTTCAGGATGTTCTTAACCGTTGTCCAGTGATCCACTCCTGGATTACTTTGGTACCTCCCTGCTAAACTAATAGCAAGGCACACATCAGGTCTGGTACACAGCATTGCATACATGATAGAGCCTATGGCTGAAGCATAGGGAACACTTTTCATTTTCTCTCTATCTTCTGCAGTGGTCGGGCATGGAGTCTTACTCAATTTCACACCTTGTAACACAGGCAAGAACCCTTTCTTAGCTTGATCCATTTTGAACCACTTCAAAACTTTATCAAGGTACGCTTTGTGAAAGTCCAATTAAGCGTCTTGATCTATGTCTATAGATCTTGATGCCCAATATATAAGCAGCTTCACCGAGGTCTTTCATTGAAAAACTCTTATTCAAGTATCCTTTTATGCTATCCAGAAATGCTATATCATTTCCAATCAATAATATGTCATCCACATATAATATTAGAAATGATACAGAGCTCCCACTCACTTTCTTGTAAATACAGGCTTCTCCAAAAGTCTGTATAAAACCATATGCTTTGATCACTCTATCAAAACGTTTATTCCAACTCCGAGAGGTTTGCACCAGTCCATAAATGGATCGCTGGAGCTTGCACACTTTGTTAGTACCCTTTGGATCGATAAAACCTTCAGGTTGCATCATATACAACTCTTCTTCTAGAAAACCATTCAGGAATGCAGTCTTTACATCCATTTGCCAAATTTCATAATCATAAAATGCGGCAATTGCTAACATGATTCAGACGGACTTAAGCATCGCTACGGGTGAGATGGTCTCATCATCTTGAACTTGTCGAAAACCTTTTGCAACAAGTCGAGCTTTGTAGACAGTAACATTACCGTCAGCGTCAGTCTTCTTCTTGAAGATCCATTTATTCTCGATCTCTTGCCGATCATCAGGCAAGTCAACCAAAGTCCACACTTTGTTCTCATACATGGATCCCATCTCAGATTTCATGGCCTCAAGCCATTTTGCGGAATCTGGGCTCATCATCGCTTCCTATAGTTCGTAGGTTCGTCATGGTCAAGTAACATGACCTCCAGAACAGGATTACCGTACCACTCTGGTGTGGATCTTGCTCTGGTTGACCTACGAGGTTCGGTAGTAACTTGATCTGAAGTTTCATGATCATCATCATTAGCTTCCTCACTAATTGGTGTAGGTGTCACAGGAACCGGTTTCTGTGATGAACTACTTTCCAATAGGGAGCAGGTACGGTAACCTCATCAAGTTCTACTTTCCTCCCACTCACTTCTTTTGAGAGAAACTCCTTCTCTAAAAAGGATCCATTCTTAGCAAGGAATGTCTTGCCCTCAGATCTGTGATAGAAGGTGTACCCAACAGTTTCCAATTTGGGTTCGAGCTTATCATGTTGAAGTTTTTTCACATAAGCATCATAGCCCCAAACTTTAAGAAACGACAACTTTGGTTTCTTGCCAAACCATAGTTCATAAGGCGTCGTCTCAACGGATTTTGATGGTGCCCTATTTAACGTGAATGCAGCTGTCTCTAAAGCATAACCCCAAAACGATAGCGGTAAATCAGTAAGAGACATCATAGATCGCACCATATCTAGTAAAGTATGATTACGACGTTCGGACACACCATTACGCTGTGCTGTTCCAGGTGGCGTGAGTTGCGAAACAATTCCACATTGTTTCAAATGTAAACCAAACTCGTAACTCAAATATTCTCCTCCATGATCATATCGTAGAAACTTTATTTTCTTGTTACGATGATTTTCCACTTCACTCTAAAATTCTTTGAACTTTTCAAATGTTCCAGACTTATGTTTCATTAAGTAGATATACCCATATCTGCTCAAATCATCTGTGAAGGTGATAAAATAACGATACCCGCCACAAGCTTCAACATTCATCGGACCACATACATCAGTATGTATGATTTCCAACAAATCTGTTGCTCTCTCCATTGTTCCGGAGAATGACGTTTTAGTCATCTTGCCCATGAGGCATGGTTCGCAAGTACCAGGTGATTCCAGAAGTCCATCAGTATGGAGTTTCTTCATGCGCTTTACACCAATATGACCCAAACGGCAGTGCCACAAATAAGTTGCACTATCATTATCAACTCTGCATATTTTGGCTTCAACATTATGAATATGTGTATCACTACTATCGAGATTCAACACAAATAGACCACTCTTCAAGGGTGCATGACCATAAAAGATATTACTCATATAAATGGAACAACCATTATTCTCAGATTTAAATGAATAACCGTCTCGCATCAAACAAGATCCAGATATAATGTTCATGCTTAACGCTGGCACCAAATAACAATTATTCAGGTCTAAAACTAATCCCGAAGGTAGATGTAGAGGTAGCGTGCCGACGGCGATCACATCGACTTTGGAACCATTTCCCACACGCATCGTCACCTCGTCGTTAGCGAGTCTTCGCTTAATCCGTGGTCCCTATTTCGAGTTGCAAATATTACTAACAAAACCAGTATCAAATACCCAGGTGCTACTCCGAGCTCTAGTAAGGTACACATCAATAACATGTATATCACATATACCTTTGTTCACCTTGCCATCCTTCTTATCCGCCAAAATACTTGGGGCAGTTCTGCTTCCAGTGACCAGTCCCTTTGCAGTAGAAGCACTCAGTCTCAGGCTTAGGTCCAGACTTGGGTTTCCTCTCTTGAGCAGCAACTTGTTTGCCGTTCTTCTTGAAGTTTCTTTTCTTCTTCCCTTTACCCTTTTTCTTGAAACTGGTGGTCTTGTTGACCATCAACACTTGATGCTCCTTCTTGATTTCTACCTCCGCAGTCTTTACCATTGCGAAGAGCTCGGGAATCGTCTTATCCATCCCTTGTATATTATAGTTCATCACGAAGCTCTTGTAGCTTGGTGGCAGTGATTGAAGAACTCTGTCAATGACACTATCAACCGGAAGATTAACTCCCAACTGAGTCAAGTGATTATGGTACCCAGACATTCTAAGTATATGTTCACTGACAGAACTATTCTCCTCCATCTTGCAGCTATAGAACTCATTGGAGACTTAATATCTCTCAATCCGGGCATTTGCTTGAAATATTAACTTCAACTCCTGGAACATCTCATATGCTCCATGATGTTCAAAACGACGTTGAAGTCCCGGTTCTAAGCCGTAAAGCATGGCACACTGAACTATTGAGTAGTCATCAGCTTTGCTCTGCCAAACGTTCATAACATCTGGCGTTGCTCCTGCAGCGGGTTTGGCACCCAGCGGTGCTTCCAGGACGTAATTTCTTCTATGCAGCAATGAGGATAATCCTCAAGTTACGGACCCAGTCCGTGTAATTGCTACCATCATCTTTCAACTTTGTTTTCTCAAGGAACGCATTAAAATTCAACGGAACAACAGCATGGGCCATCTATCTACAATAACATAGACAAGCAAAATACTACCAGGTAATAAGTTCATGATAAATTTAAGTTCAATTAATCATATTACTTAAGAACTCCCACTTAGATATACATCCCTCTAATCATCTAAGTGATCACGTGATCCATATCAACTAAACCATAACCGATCATCACTATGTTGATTATATCTACTATATGATTCACGCTCGACCTTTTGGTCTCAGTGTTCCAAGGCCATATCTGCATATGCTAGGCTCATCAAGTTTAACCCGAGTATTCTGCGTGTGTAAAACTGTTTTACACCCGTTGTAGATGAACGTTGAGCTTATCACACCCGATCATCACGTGGTGTCTCGGCACGACGAACTTTGGCAACGGTGCATACTCAGGGAGAACACTTTTACCTTGAAATTTAGTGAGGATCATCTTATAATGCTACCGTCAAACAAAGCAGAATAAGATGCATAAAGGATAAACATCACATGCAATCAAAATAAGTGATATGATATGGCCATCATCATCTTGTGCCTTTGATCTCCATCTCCAAAGCACTGTCATGATCACCATCGTCACCGGCGCGACACCTTGATCTCCATCGTAGCATCGTTGTCGTCTCGCCAACTATTGCTTCTACGACTATCGCTATCGCTTAGTGATAAAGTAAAGGAATTACAGGGCGATTGCATTGCATACAATAAAGCGACAACCATATTGCTCCTGCCAGTTGCCGATAACTCTGTTACAAAACATGATCATCTCATACAATAAATATAGCATCATGTCTTAACCATATCACATCACAACATGCCCTGCAAAAACAAGTTAGAAGTCCTCTACTTTGTTGTTGCAAGTTTTACGTGGCTGCTACGGGCTGAGCAAGAACCGTTCTTACGTATGCATCAAAACCACAACGTTAGTTCGTCAAGTTAGTGTTGTTTTAACCTTCTCAAGGACCGAGCGTAGCCACACTCGATTCAACTAAAGTTGGAGAAACTGACACCCGCCAGCCACCTGTGTGCAAAGCACGTCGGTAGAACCAGTCTCGCGTAAGCGTACGCGTAATGTCGGTCCGGGCCGCTTCATCCAACAATACCGCTGAACCAAAGTATGACGTGCTGGTAAGCAGTATGACTTGTATCGCCCACAACTCACTTGTGTTCTACTCATGCATATAACATCTACGCAATAACCTGGATCGGATGCCACTGTTGGGGAACGTAGTAATTTCGAAACAAATCCTACGCACATGCAAGATCATGGTGATGCATAGAAACGAGAGGGGAGAGTGTCGTTCACATACCCTCGTAGACCGTTAAGCGGAAGCGTTATGGCAACGCGGTTGATGTAGTCGTATGTCTTCACGATCGATCGATCCTCAGTACCGAACGTACGGCACCTCCGCGTTCAGCACACGTTCAGCTCGATGACGTCCCGCGAACTCACGATCTAGTAGAGCTCGGGGAAGAGTTTCGTCAGCACGACAACATGGTGACGATGTTGATGAAGCTACTGTTGCAGGGCTTCGCCTAAGCACCACTACAGTATGACCGAGGTGGATTATGGTGGAGGGGGGCACCGCACACAGCTAAGAGATCAACAGATCAATTGTTGTGTCTATGGGGTGCCCCCTGCCCCCGTTGTCGGTGTCAAAACCGGCGGATCTCGGGTAGGGGTCCCGAACTGTGCGTCTAAGGTTGATGGTAACAGGACACAGGGGACATGATGTTTACCCAGGTTTGGGCCCTCTCTATGGAGGTAATACCCTACGTCCTACTCGATTGATATTAATGAATATGAGTATTACAAGGGTTGATCTACCACGAGATCGTAATGGCTAAACCCTAGAAGTCTAGCCTGTATGGCTAAGGTACTGAGTATCTCCTTTCCGGATTACACCCTCCGGTTTATATAGACACCGGGGGGATCTAGGGTTGCATTGAGTCGGTTACATAAGATAGACTCTTCATAGTTGTTCACCAAGCTTGCCTTTCACGCAAAGGAGAGTCTAATCTGGACACGGGTACAATCTTTGGTCTTCATATCTTCACAACCCATCAGTCCGGCCCACAGATAACAGGTCGGACGCCCGAGGACCCCTTAGTCCAGGACTCCCTGAGTAGCCCCCGAACCAGTCTTCAATAGCAAGGTGTTCGGCACACAGATTGTATTCGGTATTGCAAGGCGGGTTCCTCCTTTAATGATTTCCAATTAGTGTATTCGGCCGTAGATTCGATGTCTCCCCTTGGCTTCTGCGCGCTTAATGTAAACATTTTCCACGTGTCGAGCGAATGCGGACAGTCAGGGTATCTTTTTGCAAATAACACCCCAATCCTGCAAGGAAGAGCTTCTATTTAAAGAGATTGGATCTCAAATCCTTTCGGCACCAAGCGGAGAAAATCCTCAGAGACCGCCAGGCAAGACCATTCCAACATGGCCAACAATCCCAGCTCCTCTTCCCGTTCAAACCTAGAGAAAGGCGAGTGGGAGAGGTGCTCTGTGTCCCATAGCCGATTGGCGAAGCTACAAGTGCAGGGATTTCTCCCTCCAGTAGATCTGGTCCCTGTTCGAGCAGGGTTGGCCTCCTTCAATGGCCAAACCCAGGCAAAGGATTTTCCCAATCCGTCTGCGGGAGAACGGGTGTGCTTCGTCCCCTATCTGCTGAGTGGAGTGGGGTTTCCAATTCACCCATTCCTCCAAGGGCTGCTGGAGTACTATGGCCTCTAGCTACACAATTTTACTCTCGGCTCCATCCTCCATATTGCGGGTTATGTCGCCCTATGCGAACTATTCCTGGGTTGCGAGGCCCATTTTGATTTATGGAGAAGACTATTCTGCCTCGTCCCTCACAATCAAGGTGGATCAATTTTTGAAGTGGGAGGAGCCGAAGTGTGGCGCATTGCCGGGATCGGATACCTGTCCGGCACGCCGAAGAAAGCTCCCGAAGAGTGGCCTTCTGAATAGTTCTACATCGACGACGTCGCTCTACCCGACCCCATCCACATAGGCCTCCCCGAGTTTTCAAACGCTCCGCTGAAGAAGCGCCATAGCTGGCGTCCTCGGAGCCTCGAGGACGAGGGTAGCACGGAGATCAGCTTGCTACCGGGCAAGATTAAAACTCTTTCCCAGTCCGGATTGTCATTAGTCGAGGTGATGGCGATTTCTATAACGCGGGGGGTCCAGCCACTCCAATACCGAGGACTGCCCATGTGGCATTATAACGGAGAAGATGATGCCTCACGTTACGGCCGAAAGGGCCCAAAGACCCCCGCTGCTCTAGCCAAGATTCTGGCCGAGCTGTATAAAGGGGAGAAGGAGGAGTTCAGCCGTCTCCAACATCGAGACGGACTTTCCATGTACAATCCTCCCAGCTGGGTAAGGTTCGGCCCCGCTTATTTTATCCTGTCCTTGGATCCTTCGTTGACAGGCAGCATCTTATCGGCTCCTAACAGGAATGGCGAAAGGTTGTCGAGGGGATCTATGACCCTGCCCCTCAGCCGGAGAATCGCAACCGGGATCTTGACCCCGGATATGAAGAAGATCCGGACATATTCATGGAGCTTGAGGAGGGGACATTCTATCAAATGTGCTACGACGATACATATGTACCCATTATCGCCGATTACCCCGGCCTCCTTCCAGCTTCACACATAAGTAATTCAAAGACACCTTGTCCAAAAGAAACCTCTCCTTCCTTCTCACCCACCGCACCATCCTATGCTCAAAAGGGGAAGGGTTCAGCGCGTCATACCGCCCTAGGCGTATCTCCGAAGAGAGCGTCCTCCACACCAGGCGAGCCTCCCAAGAGGAAAGCAAACGAAGACACGACCGGTCCTTCATTGAAGAGGTATGAATTTGCCAATGTGCACCTGGGCAGTCACGTCCAACGGTGACCTTCCCGTTTTCCATCTGTTAGGAAAAAGGTGCACCGGACTATATCCGGTGGTTCGAGCGGCCGTACTTCCCGCAGCCAGGATTGAAATCCTGCCGTGAGGACGGGGGCTGATGTGGGGGTGACACCGGACTGTCCTCCAGCCGAGGACTCGGATGATGTACCCGTCACCAACTCGGAAGTGGAGAGTGCAATGAATCATCGGCGCCGCCGGGCCATTTTACAAGACCCTGGTTTTTCAGAAGAGTCGTTTAACGCCTTCAGCTCGGCCGATGCATACATTCGAGCTGCTCAGGATGGGCTTAACAGGGCCACAAGGCAGCATTTAAAAGATGTGCAGGTAAATTTGTTTTGTATGAATTTGATAACCATATGCCAGTAGCCCCCTAGACTTAAAGGAGTTGAAACAACTAATTTAAGGATCAATGTACAACCAGGTGCTTGTAGAGAAGAACACCCTGTTAGCTCAGGAACTAGAAAAGTGTCAGCACTGGCTGCTTGCTGCCAATGCCAAACTGGAGAAATACAAGGCATCTTCCGATAATATTTCCCTCTATCGAGAATTCATAATGGTACACCGATAGTGTGAATCTGGGTGCTTATCTTTGTGTTGGGTTGTTAGACCAATTAGAAGAGCAGCTGGACGCCGCTCGAAGCGAAGAAGACGGAGCCAAAAGGCTACTAGCAGCGGGCGAGCGTGTATTGACAAAAGTCATTCAAGAGAAAAAGAAACTCCAGGATTTGAACACCAAACTAGGCGAAGAACTGAAAGATGTGCGAGCTCAGCTAGCGGACTCTGTGAAGGAGAGCAAGAAGCTGCAAGGCGGCATATTCAGTACGTGGCCACTTTTATCTTATAGCAGTTTGGAGGTAACAGTAGCTGATATAGCTGTAATTGCAGGTATATTGATGAACCACCCCGAAGAGGAGGTGTCCGGATCATCAAGTGATCTTCTGCAAGGGCTGTCGCAGTTGCACGAGCAAGCTCAATAGGCGATGCAGAGTGTAGCCAAGGCCTTATGGCCATCCGACTCCCCTCCAGGAAATATGGAGAAGCTGGTAGAGCTGTTCAAGGGAGCGCAGTGGCGTATCCAATTATGTTAGATATCGGCCTACCGAGAGGGTGCGCGAGAGGCCTGGGCCATGGTGAAGACGTGATATACCAAGCTGGATCCCAATCACATGGCTCATGTCGGACTGTTGGGGCCGAATGGGGAAGAAATTCCCGTTAGCTTAGAGTATGACCAAGTAGAGGTGGCCGCCAAATATTCCCAGCAGGATTGTAAATTAGACCGCCTTTTAGACAGTATAGAGGAGGAAGTGTTTGAGTCGTGAGTGACTATGTACTTTCCTTCTAGCTGGATATAAGACAATTGTCATCGCCGACCTTTTCGCTTCAACCTCTGGACCCAAAGGTGCGGAGTGTTTCCGAATACCCTAGCGGCAGAATATACCGGGGTATGCGTGGAAACTAGGTGTAGGGGTCATAATTGGTCGAACAGACAATGTGTATCCGGCTAGTTATGTTATATTACATTATCTAAGAAACATCTTCCAGAGAGAATAGTTCCATTAAGGGTTCCTTTCCCTGGGTGTGCATGTCCGAACTGTGATTGAAAAACTCTTAGAGTAAGTAACATCTGGGGTTCACAATGGAGTGAATGCGGAAACACCTTTAATTCATCGACCGAATATTCCCTTAAGAATGCTAGCTTTCGGATTCACCCAATCTGAGATACACATCCGGATGACCCGACAGTAACAATCGTAGAGGTGCTCCCTTTATGCCCTAGCCGAACTAACGGGAACGTAGGGCATAAGGACAGGAGAGAGGCAACCCAGCTTGGCCAAAACTTAAGTCATATCGATGCATATAATGTCGAAGAAAAGGTACATATGAAAAAAACGCATATGTGCTGAGCTTGGTGCTCGAAGAATAGTCGCAAGCTTCTGTACGAGCAGCCCCCAGGTATAATGAGCGTACATATTTAAAGATGTACGCATCAGGTAGGGATGGTCTAGCCGTACTAAATCCGTAAGGCTAAAGAAAAAATGAAAAAAGGTAAAAGACTAAAAGAGAGGGAAGAAAAATAACTGTAATAACAGGAGGGAGGAAACGAACACAGAGTTCGGTGCTAGGCATAAAATCGTCGTAGTCTGGCCGCGTTCCAGGGGTTTGGCTCCAGGTGATTGTCTGACGCATCACGTAGGCGGTACGCTCCTCCGGTGAGAACTTCGTCAATGATGAAGGGACCCTCCCACTTGGGCTTGAGTTTGTCCTTTTTCTTCTCCAGCAAGCGTAGAACGAGTTCACCAACGTTATAAGTCTTGGCCCGCACTTCTCTGCTTTGGTACATGTGAGCCTGCTATTGATAATATGCGGAACGGGCTTTTGCAACATCACGCTCCTCCTCCAAGGTATCTAAGCTGTCCTGCCGATCTAGCTCGGCTTCTCTCTCTTCGTACATACGCACTCGAGGTGAGCCATGAATAATATCGCAGGGTAACACTGCTTCCTCACCGTACATCATGAAGAAGGGTGTATATCCGGTAGTGCAGTTGGGTGTGGTCCGCAGCCCCCAGAGTACGGAGTCGAGTCCTCCACCCAGTGCTTGTCCGATTCCTTCAAAGACCGCACTAGTCTGGGTTTGATGCCGCTCATAATGAGACCATTAGCCCGTTCAACTTGACCATTTGTCTGCGGGTGATAGACAGAGGCGTAATCGAGCTTAATGCCTAGATTAGCGCACCAGGTTTTCACCTCATCAGCTGTAAAGTTGGAGCCATTATCGGTGATTATACTGTGCAGGACACTGTAACGGTGTACCACGCCGGATATGAAATCTATTACTGGCCCCGCTTCGGCCGTTTTGACTGGTTTGGCCTCTATCCACTTAGTGAATTTATCCACCATGACCAGCATATACTTTCTCTTATGACTTCCTCCTTTAAGGGGTCCGACTATCGAGCCCCCAGACCGCAAAAGGCCAAGTGATGGGGATTGTTTGTAAGGCAGTGGGGGCATATGGCTTTGGTTGGCAAAGAGTTGTTATCCGACGCAATGTTGGACAAGGTCCTGTGCATCTGCTCGGGCCGTCGGCCAATAAAACCCTGTACGGAAGGCCTTGCTAACAAGGGCCCGAGCTGCGGCATGGTGACCGCCGAGTCCGGCATGAATTTCAGCCAAGAGTTGCCGCCCCTCTTCCGCGGATATACATCGTTGAAGGACTCCGATAGCGCTTTTCTTATAGAGCTCTCCATCATGAACCTTGTAGGCTTTTGAACGCCGGACAATGCAGCAGGCCTCATTCTGGTCCTTAGGAAGTTCCTTCCTGTTAAGGTAGGCCAAGAAGGGTTCGGTCCATGGGGCAATGACTGCCATGATGAGATGCGCCGACGGTGTTATTTCAGTGGCTGAGCCCCCAACGACGTCGGTGTTTCCGGGATCTGGGGTTATGTTTGGATCTGGACTAGTACTGTTGTTTTCCCCCTGCCACACCACGAATGGCTTAAAGAGCATTTCCAGGAAGATATTAGGTGGGACGGGGTCGCGCTTAGTGCCGATACGAGCAAGAACATCCGCCGCTTGATTACTTTCTCGAGCCACATGATGGAACTCGAGCCCCTCGGACCGGGCCAACATTTTTATGACTGCGTTACGATACGCTGCCATCTTCGGATCTTTGGCGTCGAAGTCTCCATTTATTTGAGATATTGCCAGGTTTGAGTCCCCGCGCACCTCTAGGCGTTGTATGCCCATGGAGACAGCCATCCGGAGGCCATGTAATAAGGCCTCGTATTTGGCTGCGTTATTGGAGTCTATGTATAGTATTTGAAGGACGTACTGAACGCCGTCTCCAGTAGGGGACATTAAAACGACGCCTGCTCCTAACCCTTCCAGCATTTTGGAGCCGTCGAAATACATGACCCAATTGGAGTATGTGTCGTACTCTTTAGGGAGTTCAGCCTTTGTCCATTCGGCGACGAAGTCGGCCAGTACCTGGGATTTGATAGCTCGACGTGGTTTATATGTAATGGCAAATGGGAGGAGCTCGATGGGCCATTTGGCAATCCGGCCCGTAGCATCACGGTTGTTTATAATGTCATTGAGTGGTACTTCGGAGGCCACCGTGATCGAACACTCCTGAAAGTAGTGACGGAGCTTTCGGGATGCCATGAAGACCGCGTATGCTATCTTTTAATAATGAGGGTACCGAGATTTGCATGGTGTAAGGACAATAGATACGTAGTATACTGGCTTCTGAAGCGGGAATCTATGCCCGTCCTGTTCTCGTTCAATGACGAGTACGGTGCTCACCACCTGATGTGTTGCCGATATGTATAATAACATCGGTTCGCTGGCATTTGGTGCGGCCAGGATTGGATTGCTCGCAAGAAGGGCTTTTATTTCCTCTAGTCCGGCTGTTGCCCCGTCCGTCCACGCGAAGTGATCGGTTCACCGTAGAAGGCGATAGAGTGGCAGTGCCTTTTCTCCCAATCTGGAGATAAAGCGGCTTAGAGCTGCTACGCAACCCACGAACTTTTGAACTTGTTTAAGGTCTGTTGGCTTAGCCAATTGTGACAAAACTCAGATTTTGGCTGGGTTTGTTTCTGTGACGCCTGGATAATTAAGCTAGAGTAATTCCCTGCTAATGATGCCATGTCATCATGCTTATTGTTGTTAAACTCGCTTTGGTTTGAATCCGATCCAAAATTCAAATTTAAATTAATGTTAAGTTTCTAAATTATCAAACGTGCAAACAAAAATGTTCAGGTTGTTGTAAATAACCATTTGGTAATATTAGTGGGAAATCAACTTTTTACAAAATGGCTAAATGCTCTGGAAATAAATAAATAAATAAAACTAAAAATAAAACAACAAAAAAAAGAAAAAGGGAGAAAGCCCTCCCCCTCGGCCATCTGTGGCCCAGTTGGCCAGCCCAACTGGGCAAAGGGCCAACCAGGCCAGGCCCAGGCCGCCCCCCTCACTCCATAACCCCCGTGCCCCGAAACCCTAACCGACACACCACTCCCCCCACTGGCGCCCTCACTCTTCCTCTCCCCCGATCCAATCGGGATCGGGCTCGACGTCGCGCCTCCCCGGATGCCGTCGCCGGAATGACACTGCTCACCTCTCCGTCGTTGACGCGCCCCTGTCCACCTCACCGCCGGCTTGCCTCCCCACCGCGTGTCGACCCCCGACGCCCACCGGACCCCGCCGCCGCCAGGAGCTACCACGCCGGCCTGCTTCCGCTCCGCCTCGCCGTCTACGTCCTCCTCCCCGCGCCCCATTGCCCGTGCCCTACGCCCCTAGTGAGCCCGCATCCTCCCTTCTCCCTCGCACGCACCGTCCTGCTCCTCTGCCGCACCGCCCCCCCCTCTTCCCGCGCGCTCGCACTCGCCGTGCGGCGACCGCGCCAATCCGCGCGCCCGCGTCCCGCCTCTGCCGCTTTGCCGCACGCGCTGCTACTCCGCTACACCGCACCGCCACCCGCCTGCGCTGCCACCGCGGCTGCACCGTGCCGCCCCACGCGCCTCGACCCTTGCCTCGCTTCACCTCACGCTGGCCGCGCCCAGCATGCGCGCCTAGCCCCGTGACCTGCGCGCCCACGCCTCGCCAGCTTCACCGCGGCCCTCTGCTCCCGGGCTGAGCTTCAACTGCCACGAGCCTCGCTGCGGCTGCTCGCCGGTGAACATCGTCGATCGGGCCCCGCCTCTGCCGCCCCTGCGTGTAGCCCGCCGCCCGCATCGACTGCGCGCGCGACGTCGCTCCCACCTTGGCTCGCCCCTCCTCGCGAACGCGAACGCGCCCGCCACCCCGTGCTCGGCTATGCCGTCTGCTGACGGCCACGCCTTGCCGTCCTCATTGCACGCGTTGCGAGGCTGAGCCCCAACGCTGCTCCACTCGACGCCGGCGCCTCTGCCGAGCGCACCCACCGTTCCAACCGTCACCGCGGATGGCCGCGCCGGCTTGCCCCGCTCGGGTGTCCAGCCAAGTCCCGACGCCCTCCCGCACCCATGTGCCCGCAAGGCCCTGGGCCACTTACACGCGGGCCCCAGCGCCCAGAACATTTTAAAAAATGAATGAAATAAATGTTTTAAATAAATTAAATAAAATAATTAAATTAATTAAAGAATTAATTAAGTTAACTAATCATAAATAGATTATTCTAATCACTAATTAACCTAATTAATTGTTAGTTAATTAAACAGTGTATGGCAATGGGACCCACATGTCAGTTTGACTAGTCAACTGACTGTTTGACTACTGACGTCATGCTAACATCAGCATGAACTGTTCTGGATATTCTTGAATTAAAATAATTAAATAAATCCTAAACATGTTTTAAATCTTTTAAAATTTATATAAAATAAATCGTAACTCGGATGGAAAAACTTTGTACATGAAAGTTGCTTAGAACGACGAGACGAATCCGGATACGCAGCGTGCTCGTCCGCCACACATCCCTAGCATAGCGAACACGCAACTTTCCCCTTCCGGTTCATCGGTCCGAAAACGCAAAACACCGGATATCCATTCCCGGTTGAATTCCCCCTTTACCTATATCGTGTAGTCTTATGTTAGGTCACACCCGGCACAGCATATTGCCACGTTATGTTTTGTGATGCTATGTTTGCTTTATATTTATTGTTTCTTCCCCCTCTTCTCTCTGGTAGACCCCGAGACTGCTGCCGATGCCCCTGTGATCGACTACGTCGACAACGACACTTCTTCTTTTTCAGCAGAGCTTCCAGGCAAGCAAACCCGCCTTGAGCATTTCGATATTGCCCATTTCTTTCCCTCTCATGCTTGCATTAGAACTGCTACTGTTTTCAGTATGATCCTACTCTGATACATGGCCTGTTTTTGTTACCTGCTTTCATACCTTACCTGCTTATCCTAAACTGCTTAGTATAGGTTGGTTAGAGATCCATCAGTGACCCCCACCTTGTCCCAGTTGCCTCGCTTTATGTTCGATGACTCGATCAACGTGATCGACGTCCAGGGCCCGACACCGCACATCACCCCCTTAGTTGTACGACTCTGCAGAGTTACCATCGAGTGCCGAGGGTGGAACCTCTTACATCACTCCTGATGAGATCTCCGTAGTGTAGCTATACGGTCGAGGTCATCGAGGGTGATTTCCTCCTTAACCACTTCCGTTACGGCTCTGTCGTGCAACCCCTCAAGTGTGAACCTCAAGGGTGAATCCTCTTACGTTCACCTTTATGATAACATCAAGTGGAATTCACCGGGGGTGATTCCTCGGGTTTTCCCCTTGGTGTTAGACACACAGTTACTATGGTTACTATGACTTTACACTGAACCATGTTACTAAAGACGGGTCGGCCCTGAGGGGTACCCGCGTGAGCTTAATAGCGAGTGATGTGGAGTCAGGCTGACCTGGAAGGTGCCCGCGAGATACTTACGAGGCATGGCCGGGCATTCTTAGCCCTTGCCGCAAGTACTCGAGACGGGGCGACGGGGTCACATCTTCCGTGAGTCTCTACTTGTTACCGCACATTCCTAATCCACAACGATTTGGATATTTGATCCGAGGGGCCTTTGGCCTGATAGCACTAACCATCACGTGGGCATAGTATGGGCGTTATGCGTCATATACATCAGCCGAAGCTTAATAGACGCCAGCGAGTGAACGGCGCGCGCCGGGTTGGACTGCGTAAGCTCCTGCCTTGTTGAAGGAGGTAGCTAGGTCTGCTCACCGGCCACGTACGCAACATGCAGGAGTTCCCGGGGAGATGGCCCATGACCCCTGGGGCATAGGCTTAGTCCGGCGTGCTGACCTCTCTATTAAGCCTAGGTCGGGTTGCGGCGTATTGTTTGGCCGAGGTCGGGCATGACCTAGGAAAGTGTGTCCGACCGGAGTTAATCGAGCATGGTGGGTAAGTTGGTGCACCCCAGCAGGGAAGAAAACATCTATCGATAGCCTGTCCTACGGTAACGGACACTTGGAGTTGTATCCCGATCGATACAACTAGAACTGGATACTTGAGATGAGAAATGGATATGAGAAATGGATAGTATGGCTCTGGGATTGCTTTCTCTTAGGGAGTCGAGAAAGGATCTCTGGCCGAGGTTGATAACACTACTGCTACTTTACTTTATGCTACTCTACTCCCTCCTGTTGCTGCAAGATGGTGGTTTCCAAAAGATGCTAGTCATCGATAGTACTAGGTCTTTCCTCTATTCTGGCATTCTACAATTTAGTCCATAGATACAACCCATTCCTTTGATACAGATGCATACTTAGTTTAGATCTGATGTAAGTCTTGCGAGTACTTTGGATGAGTACTCACGGTTGCTTTGCTACCTCTTTTCCCCCATACCCGATTGTTGCGACCAGTGGACGGATCCCAGGAGCCGGACGACACCACTGATGACTACTACTACCCGAGGGTGCCTACTACAACGTGATGGCCGCTGACGATCCGAAGTAGTTAGGAGGCTCCCAGGCAGGAGGCCTTGCCTTTTCGATCGATGTTGCTTTTGTGCTAGCCTTCTTAAGGCAAACTTGTTTAACTTATGTCTGTACTCAGATATTGTTGCTTCCGCTGACGCTTGTGTTTCGAGCTTATGTATTCGAGCCCTTGAGGCCCCTGGCTTGTAATATAAAGCTTGAATTATTTTAATGTGTGTCTAGAGTTGTGTTGTGATATCTTCTCGTGGGTCCTTGATCTTGACGTACACATTGACATGTATGATTAGTGTACGATTGAATCGAGGGCGTCACAGTTTCAATTCCTCTATTGGAAATGATGAAGCCCGACAGTTTTCCAGCAAGGACACCGAAAACGCATTTTTCTGGATTGAGCTTAATGTCATACACACAGAGGTTGTCGAATGTGAGACGTAAATCGTCTATTAGTGTTTCGACGTGCCTAGTTTTGATGACGATGGCGTCCACATAAGCTTCAACTGTTTTGCCGATCTATTTCTCCAGGCATGTTTGAATCATGCGTTGGTATGTGGCGCCAGCGTTCTTGAGCCCAAAGGGCATGGTGTTCAAGCAGAATGGCCCATATGGGGTGATGAATGATGTTGCCGCTTGGTCGGATTCCTTCATTTTGATTTGATGGTAACTGGAATATGCGTCAAGAAAACATAGTGAGTCGTGTCCTGCGGTGGCATCAATGATTTGATCGATGCGGGGGAGGGGGAGATCCTTGGGGCATGCCTTGTTGAGGTCCTTGAAATCGATGCACAGGCGCCATGATTTGTCCTTCTTTGGTACCATTACCAAATTTGCTAGCCAGTCCGGATGTTTTATTTCTCTAATGAATCCGGCCTTGATTAACTTGGCTAGCTCTTCCCCCATAGCTTGGCATTTGGGTTCGGAAAAGCGCCGTAGTGTTTGCTTGGCCGGCTTGTGTCCCTTCAATATATTGAGGCTGTGTTCGGCCAACGCGCATGGGATTCCTGGCATATCGGAAGGGTGCTAGGCGAATATATCCCAATTCTCGTGCAGGAACTCTCATAGAGAGGCGTCTATCGTGATTCTAAGTCTGATAGTAGAATGGGGGGTAGCCGGGTAGGAATGTAGAGGCAAGATCCTACCTATGGAGGAGTTGTACACACGAGTTTTACGAGTTCAGGCCCTTCTCGGAGGGAGTAGCAGCCCTACGTCTCGGAGCTCGGAGGCGGTCGACTGGATTATATGCGTGTGAGTTACAGGGGTGCGAACCCTTGTGCCTGTGGAGGGGGGTGGCTTATATAGAGTGCTCCAGGACCCTATGTAGCCCACGTCACAGAGGGTTTAAGGTACATTGAAGAGAGAACGTTACTGGTAACGCCCACACTAAAGTGCTATAAATGACAATTAAGCCTATAACTAAATGCCCGACCGTTGTTCATGCAGAGTGGCTTTAGCTCTTCTGCTCGTCGAGTGACTTCTGCGACGGTCGAGTGACATTGATTCTCCCGAGTGGAACGTCTCTGGTCGAGTGGATGATGGTACCCTTTGAATGATCCTGGCTTTAGGGTGACGTCCTAGGGGAGGATGTCTAGGTCAGGTCTATGACCCTACCCTAGGTACATAGCTTCATCATTAGCCCCCAAATGGTTTAGGGTCCGAGTGGAGAAGGAGTTGAAAATCCCTCCGATTCAGCTTTTGTGCTTTGAGAATGTCTCGCCCAGAGGTTAAATGAACATTCATGATGGCTTCAACTGCTTGTTCAGTCACCTTGATCCATTCTTGCTTTGTCGAATGAACTTTCGTTGTTAAGTTTTGAGTGTTGATATGGAAAAATCTTCCATCTGACGGGTTGTTCTGCCGTCTGCAGATTTCACGGGATTCGAATTTTTGGGAAGCGCGCCGGGCGGGGGAGGCCGCAGTAATTGGGACGGATTAGGCAGGCCGCCTCGATGTCCGTGCCACCTTTTTTGCCACGTATCGCGCGCGCGACTGTTGCGGGATTTGATAAGATCGTCCGGGCCTACAAGTCAGTCACTCAGAAGTGACCTTATATAAGGCGCCGGACTGGTGCTTTTGAACAGTGCGCCCCATTCTTCTTCCTCCTCCTCAGATTTCTCCGCTGCGCCTGCTTCTGCTCTCGGCGTCGTTGCCCTGCTCGAACTCAATTCGCTGCCATGTGGAAGGAGAAGATGGTGGCGTTGGACCGTGCAAAGAAGACGACGGCGAAGGCGAAAGGGAAGAAGACCAGCCGGGGCGTCTCTTCATCGAGGTCCGACCTGCCGCCTGGCTGGATCCAGGGCGACTGGATCCGCTCGACAATTAGTCAAGAAGACATCGATGACCTGGTTGAGGGGGGACTGATCCCCCATGAATCGGTGCAGCTCTTGGGGAATGAGACTGAGCTGCAGCCGCAGGAGGGTGAGTGTGTTCTGCTTGCCACCCATGTCGACCACGGGTTTTCTTTGCTTCCCCACCCTTTCTTTCGCGGTTTCTTGAACTTCTTTGTGGCTCAACTCCACCACTTTTCTCCAAACACCATCGTGTACCTTGCCGCTTTCGTGTCCATGTGCGAGAAATTCTTGGGTTGTCGACCACACTTTCCCAACTATGATCCTTCCCAACTCGGTCCGAGGTTGGCAGTCGACCTGGTTCTACTGCAAGGACCAGCTGACCCCGGGCCAGTCGAGTGGACTTCCCCCCTTTTCCATGGCTCAAGTGGAGAAGCCCACCACCTTGAGAGTGATCCCGGAGGAGAAGGTGCAGGTGAAGGTGTTGGTCGAGCGGGTTGTCCAACTTGTCCGCAACAAAGTGACCGGTATGGACCTGTTGGAGGTCTTCCTCAGTCGATGCATCCAACCACTCCAAGCTCGTGACCATCCGATGTGGATGTACTCGGGACTCGAGGATTCCACTCGGATCCACCCGGAGGATGTCAGTGAGGACACGGTGGAGCAGAGGCTAAGAGGTATTACCGGCAACAAGGATAATCCCCGGGGGTCCAGGAGGGTGGTTCCATTCGACCATTTGCGCCAGCCGGAACAGGTACGACTCTGCATTGTCGAGTGTCTTCTTGATTTACTATGTAGCATCTTGTTGACGGTCGACTGTCTTTCTTTTGTTCATTGTCTTTCAGGCTCTTGTTGATATGTACTCAATGCCCAATGGAGTGCAGGAGCAAAATGTCAAGGGAGAGGCGAGCGGGGGCGAGAGTGGTGAGTGGCACTCGGATGCAGAGGAGGACTAGGAGAGCGACGACCCGAGTGACGAAGAAGAGGTCGACTCGCCACCTCGCAGAGAAAGGAGGTCCAAGCACGCTCATGACCCGGCAAGCACCCCTTACCTGGTGGCCGCACCAACTGGGTAGTTTTCAAAGCGCCCTCGGACGTCTTCTCCAGTGCCGATCAAGAAGGTATCGAAACAGCTCAAGACTACGCCGCCTCCAGCACCGAAACCATTGAAGGCTGCATCCTCCAAACCTCCGAAGGCTTTGCCCAGAATCAAAGTGACCATTCCCACCATCTCTGGGTAACCATCTGACCTGATATTTTGGTCGACTTGAGCAAAAGAACATAACCGACTGAATGTTGACATTTGCAGTGCTGCTACCTGTGGAACTTCCTCCCGCCAATACCGAGACGAGGAAATGGAAGACGCGGTTACCTCCAACCCAGGTACAATTCTCGTGATCTTGTTCTTGATTATTTGGTCGATTAAATTCTGGTGATTCACTTGGGGTCGACTGATTTATTTGCAGCCCCACTCAATGTTATCAAGCTTTCGAATGATGATGAAGATGTGGCCCTGAGGTCCAGAAGGAACAAAAAGGTAGCGGCTGGCAAGACATCTCAGCCGGGACTGATGACAGAACCAACCGTCCAACAACCTGAAGATGTAGGTGGGGCCTCTGTAACTTTTGTTGTCCTATTGTTGAGTGAGCGCCCCGCACCATCGATTGTACCAGTGTTTCCTTCAGCCGTCCAACCTCATGCCTCGGAGCTCCAAGCTGCCGCATCTGGGCCATCTGCTCCCTTCTTCACCAACTATCATGTTCTGGAAAGCCAGTCGGATGCCGTTGCGGAGGCCATCCGTCAGGCTAGCGTGATGATGGAGCGGATGAAGACGGTGCATGACAACAACCAGGCTACTTACGATGCCAGCGCGGCTCTTCGGGCCAATGTCCAGGTAAGTTGACTTTCGACTGACCTTGTTCTATTAGGATATGCTACCTGAAATATTTTCTTTCATACAATCTCTTATTGTTTGTGTCGAATCTGTACACCCACTGGGTGTTTTGTTGTCTTTAGTATTTGCACTCTTCCACTCGGTCTGGTCGAGTGGGATCTGAACCGGTGGGGGCACGCTAAGTGCATCCACTAGGTGTAGTCCCCGAGACTGCAGTCGACTGCGAGCAGTCGGCTGGGGTCTGGGTACTTCTTTTCACGTTCCTTTCTTCCACTCGACCTGGGCAAACCGGCCGAGTGGGATCTGAACTAGTGGGGGCACGTCAAGTGCACCCACTAGGTGTAGTCCCCGAGACCGCCGTCAACTGCTAGCAGTCGGCCGGGGTCTGAATAGTTCTTCTATTTTTTTACTTGACCCGGGCGGGCCTGCCGAGTGGAATCTGAATCAGTGGGGGCACGCCAAGTGCACCCGCTGGGTGTAGTCCCATCCATGAGATCCCTTCTTGGGGCCTGTTCCGGAGCTCTGCCGGAGAGGGCATCCATCACGGAGGGCTTCTACATCAACACCATAGCCCTTCCGATGAAGTGTGAGTAGTTTACTTCAGACCTTCGGGTCCATAGCTAGTAGCTAGATGGCTTCTTCTCTCTTTTTGGATCTCAATAGAATGTTCTCCCCCTCTCTCGTGGAGATCTATTCGATGTAATCTTCTTTTTGCGGTGTGTTTGTTGAGACCGATGAATTGTGGGTTTATGATCAAGTTTATCTATGAATAATATTTGAATCTTCTCTGAATTCTTTTATGTATGATTGAGTTATCTTTGCAAGCCTCTTCGAATTATCCGTTTGGTTTGGCCAACTAGATTGGTAGTTCTTGCAATAGGAGAAGTGCTTAGCTTTGGGTTCAATCTTGCGGTGTCCTTACTCAGTGACAGAAAGAGTTGCAAGGCAGTATTGTATTGTTGCCATCGAGGATAACAAGATGGGGTATTTATCATATTGCATGAATTTATTCCTCTACATCATGTCATCTTGCTTAAGGCATTACTCTGTTTTTAACTTAATACTCTAGATGCATGCTGGATAGCGGTCGATGAGTGGAGTAATAGTAGTAGATGCAGGCAGGAGTCGGTCTACTTGTCACGGACATGATGCCTATATACATGATCATACCTAGATAACCTCATAACTATGCTCAATTCTATCAATTGCTCAACAGTAATTTGTTCACCCACCGTAGAATATCTATGCTCTTGAGAGAAGCCACTAGTGAAACCTATGGCCCCCGGGTCTATTCTCATCATATCAATCTCCATTACTTTATTTTACTTGTTTTGCTTTTACTTTTCACTTTGCACCTTTATACCAAAAATACCAAAAATATTATCTCTATCAGATCTCACTCTCGTAAGTGACCGTGAAGGGATTGACATTCCCTAAGCGTTGGTTGCGAGTTGCTACTGTTTTGTGCAGGTACGAGGGACTTGCGCGTGACCTCCTACTGGATTGATACCTTGGTTCTCAAAAACTGAGGGAAATACTTACGCTACTGTGCTGCATCACCCCCTCCTCTTCGGGGAAAACCAACGCTAGCTCGAGACGTAGCAAGAAGGATTTCTGGCGCCGTTGCCGGGGAGGCCTACGCCAAGTCAAGTCAAGATTTACTCTCCCGTCAATGAGCCATTTCTGGCGCCGTTGCCGGGGAAGCCTACGCAAAAGTCAACATACCAAGTACCCATCACAATCTCTATCTCTCGCATTATATTATTTGCCATTTGCCTCTCGTTTTCCTCTCCCCCACTTCACCCTTGCCGTTTTATTCACCCTCTCTTTCCCAATCTCCTCCTCTTTTTCCCTTTGCCTTTTGTTTGCTCATGTGTTAGTTTGCTTGCTTGTTCGTTACGATGGCCTTACCTAATTTTGGTGATCTTCACCTTAAAAGGCTAGAAGATATCGAAAACAATGTCAGGAAGTTTATGGTCTTGCAATTTGAGCATAATAATTTCTTTAGAAATGAGCTTAAGGAACAAAAGAGTTTTATGAGTTATATGAATAAAGAGCTCGATGATATGTCCAAATAATTTGATGGTGTAAGAGCCCAAATTGCTCATCTTGAAAAAATGATCGCTGAAATTTCGGATATGCAAGCCACCTTAGTCTATAAGATGGCCGCTAAACCGAATAACTATGAAAATCAAGATGAAGATCTGAAAGTTATTGATGTGTCCCCTATTAAATCTTTGTTTTGCAATATGAATCTTGATGAATCTGATTATGATCTTCCCTTACCTAGAAGGCGTTCTAAGAATTCTGAGTTTTTAGATCCTGATGATGAAATTGATAAAAAAAGGGGTTGAAAGAAATAAAAATCTAGATATTGCTAAACCCACTATTTTGGATCTCAAGGAATTTAACTATGAAAATTTCTCTTTAATTGATTGTATTTCCTTGTTGCAATCCGTGTTAAATTCTCCTCATGCTTATAGTCGAAATAAGGCCTTTACCGAACACATTGTTGACGCCTTAATGCAATCTTATGAAGAAAAGCTTGAGTTGAAAGTTTCTATTCCTAGAAAACTCCATGATGAGTGGGAACCTACAATTAAGATTAAAATTAAAAATTATGAGTTTTATGCTTTGTGTGATTTGGGTGCTAGTGTCTCTACTATCCCCAAAGCTTTGTGTGATTTGCTAGATTTCCGTGACTTTGATGATTGCTCTCTAAACTTGCATCTTGCGGATTCCACTATTAAAAAGCCTATGGGAAGAATTGATGATGTTCTTATTGTTGCAAATAGGAATTATGTGCCCGTAGATTTTATCATTCTTGATATAGATTGCAATCCTTCATGTCCTATTATTCTTGGTAGACCTTTCCTTAGAACGATTGGTGCAATTATTGATATGAAGGAAGGGAATATTAAATTCCAATTTCCCTTAAAGAAGGGCATGCAACACTTTCCTAGAAAGAAAATAAAATTACCATATGAATCTATCATGAGAGCCACTTATGGATTGCCTACCAAAGATGGCAATACCTAGATCTATCCTTGCTTTTATGCCTAGCTAGGGGCGTTAAACGATAGCGCTTGTTGGGAGGCAACCCAATTTTTTTTGTGTTTTTTGTTTTTGGTTCTGTTTAGGAATAAATAATCCATCTAGATTCTGTTTATATGTGGTTTTATCTTTTAATTAGTGTTTGTGCCAAGTTAAACCTATTAGATCTTCTTGGAAGATAGTTATTTGATCTTGCTGTAATTTCCAGAATCTTTGCGCTCAGTGCCCGAATTGTCAAAAATCACCAGAACGTGATAAAATAGTTATTCCAATTGCTGCTGATCAATAAACAAATTGCCCAGGTCTTCTAATTTTTGTAGAATTTTTTGGGTTCCAGAAGTTTGCGTTAGTAACAGATTACTACAGACTGTTCTGTTTTTGACAGATTCTGTTTTGCGTGTGTTGTTTGCTTATTTTGATGAATCTATGGCTAGTAAAATAGTTTATAAACCATAGAGAAGTTGGAATAAAGTAGGTTTAACACCAATACAAATAAATAACAAGTTCACTACAGTACCTTAAAGTAGTCTTTTGTTTTCGTTCTCTAACGGAGCTCACGAGATTTCTATTGAGTTTTGGGTTGTGAAGTTTTCAAGTTTTGGGTGAATTCTTTTGATGGATTATGGAACAAGGAGTGGAAAGAGCCTAATCTTGGGGATGCCCATGGCACCCCCAAGATAATCCAAGGACACCAAAAAGTCAAAGCTTGGGGATGCCCCGGAAGGCATCCCCTCTTTTGTCCACTTCCATCGGTAATTTACTTGGAGCTATATTTTTATTCACCACATGAGATGTGTTTTGCTTGGAGCGTCTTGTATTATTTGTGTGTTTGCTTGATAGTCTACCACAATCATCCTTTCTGTACACACCTTTTGAGAGAGCCATGTATGAATTGATATTTGTTAGAATACTCTATGTGCTTCACTTATATCTTTTGAGCTTGATAGTTTACTCTATGTGCTTCACTTATATCGTTTTGAGCGTGATAATTTTTGCTCTAGTGCTTCACTTAGATCTTTTAGAGCACGGTGGTGGTTTGTTTAAAAGAAACTTGATCTCTCATGCTTCACTTAGATTATTTTGAGAGTCGTTAATAGCATGGTGATTTGCTTAATGTTAATATACTTGGTATTCAAGATATGTGAAACTTTATTTTTAGTGGGTTGAGTACTAAGATAAGTTTGATGCTTGATAATTGTTTTGAGATATGGAGGTGATAATATCATAGTCGTGCTAGTTGAGTAGTTGAGTAGTTGTGAATTTGAGAAATACTTGTGTTGAAGTTAGCTAGTCCTGTAGCATGCACGCATGGTTAAAGTTGTGTAACAAATTTGAAGCATGAAGTGTACCTGGCTTGTGCATCCTTATGAGTGGCGGTCGGGGACGAGCGATGGTCTTTTCCTACCAATCTATCCCCCTAGGAGCATGCGCGTAGTAATTGATTTTTGATGACTTCTAAATTTTTGCAATAAGTATATGAGTTCTTTTAACTAATGTTGAGTCCATGGATTATACGCACTTTTACCTTTCCGCCGTTTGCTAGCCTCTTTGGTACCGTGCATTGCCCTTTCTCACATTGAGAGTTGGTGCAAACTTCGCCGGTGCATCCAAACCCCGTGATATGATACGCTCTTTCACACATAAACCTCCCTATATCTTCCTCAAAACAGCCACCATACCTACCTATCATGGCATTTACATAGCCATTCCGAGATATATTGCCATGCAACTTCCATCATCATCATCATCATCATCATGACATGCTTTACTTTTGTCATATTGCCATTGCATGATCTTGTAGTTGACATCGTATTCGTGGCAAAGCCACCATGCATTATTTTTCATACATGTCACTCTTGATTCATTGCACCATCCCGGTACACCGCTAGAGGCATTCATATAGAGTCATATCTTGTTCTAGTATCGAGTTGTAATCATTATGTTGTAATCAATAGAAGTGTGATGATCATCATTATTAGAGCATTGCCCAATCAAAAAAAAGAGAAAGGCCAAAAAGAAAAAAAAGAAAGGCCCAAAAAAAGAGAAAATAAAAAGGGCAATGCTACTATCTCTTTTTCCATAGTTGTGCTTCGAAGTAGCACCTTATTCTTCATGTAGTGAGTCTCATATATTGTGCGTCAAAGTAGCACCATGATTTTCATATAGTGAGTCTCATAAGTTGTCTTGTTCATACTAGTGGGAATTTTTCATTATAGAACTTGGCTTGTATATTCCAACGATGGGCTTCCTCAAAATGCCCTAGGTCTTCATGAGCAAGCAAGTTGGATGCACACCCACTAGTTTTCTTTTGTTGAGCATTCTTAGCTCTAGTGCATCCGTTGCATGGCAATCCCTACTCCTTGAATTAACATCAATTGAGGGGCATCTCCATAGCTCATTGATTAGCCTCGTTGATGTGAGACTTTCTCCTTTTTTGTCTTCTCCACACAATCCCCATCATCATATTCTATACCAGCCATAGTGCTATGTCCATGGCTCGCGCTCATGTATTGCGTGAAGGTTGAAAAAGTTTGAGATTATTTGAGTATGAAACAATTTATTGGCTTGTCATCGGGGGTATAGAAGTTGGGAACATCTTTGTGTGACGAAAATGAAGCATAGCCTAACTGTATGATTTTGTAGGGATGAACTTCCTTTGGCCATGTTATTTTGAGATAACATAATTGTTTGATTAGTATGCTTGAAGTATTATCATCTTTATGTCAATATGAACTTTTGTCTTGAACCTTTCGGATATGAATATTCATACCATGATTAAGAAGATTTACATTGAAATGATGCCAAAGTATCACTCCGCATCAAAAATTCTCTTTTTATCATTTACCTACTCGAGGACGAGCAGGAATTAAGCTTGGGGATGCCTGATACGTCTCCAACGTATCTATAATTTTTGATTGCTCCATGCTACTTTATCTACTGTTTTGGACTATATTGGGCTTTATTTTCCACTTTTATATTATTTTTGGGACTAACCTATTAACCGGAGGCCCAACCCAAAATTGCTATTTTTTTGCCTATTTCAGTATTTTGAGAAAAGAAAATATCAAACGGAGTCCAAACGGAATGAAACCTTCGGGAACGTGATCTTCTCACCGAACGTGATCCAGGAGACTTGGACCCTACTCCAAGAAGTTTCCGGGGAGGTCACGAGGGTGGAGGGCGTCCCCTGGGCGTGCCCCCTGCCTCATGGGCCCCTCTGAGCTCCACCGACGTGCTCCTTCCTCCTATATATACCTACGTACCCCCATTAGACCAAACACGGAGCCAAAAACCTAATTCCACCGCCGCAACTTCCTGTATCCACGAGATCCCATCTTGGGGCCTGTTCCGGAGCTCCGCCGGAGAGGGCATCCATCACGGAGGGCTTCTACATCAACACCATAGCCCTTCCAATGAAGTGTGAGTAGTTTAGTTCAGTCCTTCGGGTCCATAGCTAGTAGCTAGATGGCCTCTTCTCTCTTTTTGGATCTCAATACAATGTTCTCCCCCTCTCTCATGGAGATCTATTCGATGTAATCTTCTTTTTGCGGTGTGTTTGTTGAGATCGATGAATTGTGGGTTTATGATCAAGTTTATCTATGAATAATATTTGAATCTTCTCTGAATTATTTTATGTATGATTGAGTTATCTTTGCAAGTCTCTTTGAATTATCCGTTTGGTTTGGCCAACTAGATTGGTAGTTCTTGCAATGGGAGAAGTGCTTAGCTTTGGGTTCAATCTTGCGGTGTCCTTACTCAGTGACAGAAAGAGTTGCAAGGCACGTATTGTATTGTTGCCATCGAGGATAACAAGATGGGGTATTTATCATATTGCATGAATTTATTCCTCTACATCATGTCATCTTGCTTAAGGCGTTACTCTGTTTTTAACTTGATACTCTAGATGCATGCTGGATAGCGGTCGATGAGTGGAGTAATAGTAGTAGATGCAGGCAGGAGTCGGTCTACTTGTCATGGACGTGATGCCTATATACATGATCATACCTAGATAACCTCATAACTATGCTCAATTCTATCAATTACTCAACAGTAATTTGTTCACCCACCATAGAATATCTATGCTCTTGAGAGAAGCCACTAGTGAAACCTATGGCCCTCGGGTCTATTCTCATCATATCAATCTCCATTACTTTATTTTACTTGTTTTGCTTTTACTTTTCACTTTCCATCTTTATACCAAAAATACCAAAAATATTATCTCTATCAGATCTCACTCTCGTAAGTGACCGTGAAGGGATTGACAACCCCTAAGCGTTGGTTGCGAGTTGCTACCGTTTTGTGCAGGTACGAGGGACTTGCACGTGACCTCCTACTGGATTGATACCTTGGTTCTCAAAAACTGAGGGAAATACTTACGCTACTGTGCTGCATCACCCCCTCCTCTTCGGGGAAATCCAATGCTAGCTCGAGACGTAGCAGTCGCCACCACTCGGTAGGATTTTTAAAACTTAGGCGAGTACTGGACTGCAGCTAAGCCCCGAGTGGGAGGCTTGCTTTCCACTCGGTAGGATTTTACAAACTTAGGCGGGTACTGGACTGTAGCTAAGCCCCCGAGTGGGAGGGTTTCTCACCACTCGGTAAGGTTTTTTAAACTTAGGCGAGTACTGGACTGCAGCTAAGCCCCCGAGTGAGAGGCTTGCTCACCACTCGGTAGGATGTTACAAACTTAGGCGAGTATTGGACTGCAGCTAAGCCCCCGAGTGGGAGGGTTGCTCACCACTCGGTAGGATTTTTTGAACTTAGGCGAGTACTGGACTGCAGCTAAGCCCCCGAGTGGGAGGCTTGCTCACCACTCGGTAGGATTTTACAAACTTAGGCGAGTACTGGACTGCAGCTAAGCCCCCGAGTGGGAGGGTTGCTCACCACTCGGTAGGATTTTTTAAACTTAGGCGAGTACTGGACTGCAGCTAAGCCCCCGAGTGGGAGGCTTCCTCACCACTTGGTAGGATTTTACAAACTTAGGCGAGTATTGGGCTACAACTAAACCCCTGAGTGGGAGGGTTGCTCACCACTCGGTAGGATTTTTTAAACTTAGGCGAGTACTGGACTGCAGCTAAGCCCCTGAGTGGGAGGCTTGCTCACCACTCGGTAGGATTTTACAAACTTAGGCGAGTACTAGACTGCAGCTAAGCCCCCGAGTGGGAGGCTTGCTCACCACTCGGTAGGATTTTACAAACTTAGGTGAGTACTGGACTGCAGCTAAGCCCCTGAGTGAGAGGCTTGCTCACTACTCGGTAGGATTTTACAAACTTAGGTGAGTACTGGACTGCAGCTAAGCCCCCGAGTGGGAGGGTTGCTCACCACTCGGTAGGATTTTTTAAACTTAGGAGAGTACTAGACTGCAGCTAAGCCCCCGAGTGGGAGGCTTGCTCACCACTCGGTAGGATTTTACAAACTTAGGTGAGCACTAGACTGCAGCTAAGCCCCCGAGTGGGAGGCTTGCTCACCACTCGGTAGGATTTTACAAACTTAGGAGAGTACTGGACTGCAGCTAAGCCCCCGAGTGGGAGGGTTGCTCACCACTCGGTAGGATTTTTTTAAATTTACGCAAAACAGATTCGCAGCTAAGCCTCCGAGTGGGAGGCTTGCTCACCACTCGGTAGGATTTTCTTTTAAACTTAGGCGAAACGGATTCGCAGCTAAGTCACCCACTAGGGGATTTCAGATGCAAATAAAAGCAACAACAATGGTTTAAGAGGACTGTAAAGCTCTTGTCTTTGATAAGCAAATTACAAAGGTATTTCTTATTACATTTTATTTGAATGAGTACTTAAGTGTAAAAGGGGCGGGGCAACTCCACATTCCAAGCCCGTGGCTAGCACTCTGGTGACAATGAAGGGGCCTTCCCAAGCAGGAGCGAGCTTGTGTTATTTCTGCTGATCCACTCGAAGAACCAAGTCTCCCACTTGAAAGTGTCGGCGTTCTGGGAACGGGGGTCCCCAGACTTGCCTGCCTGCGGCCTGCGACGTGGCTCAAAGGAGGCCCAACATGGCCTATCTTCATCAACACAAGATTCAAGACCCTCGCGAGGGGCCAAGCCTTGTGAGGCAGACGACACGGCGCATCCTCAGGCGCAGACTCCTCAGGCTGGCTCGCGAGGAGACGGAGATATCAAGGCGAGGTACCTCGCGAGGTGCCCATGACGCAAGCCATGACGATCGAGGGTGCCAGGCGGGCGCCAGCGCGCGCAGCGTCCTCCTTTCCTCTTTGGTGCAAAGGGGGCAAGCGTAGCCGCGGAGTACCGAGGTATCAGGCAAAGGTTGCCATTTCGGTGCAACGAGACCAGGACCAAGCGGACTACGAGACGGAGGTCACCATGGAGCCCAGCACGGCGTCACCGCAGAGTCTTTCGCAGGCGAAGACCAACTTTAGTCAGGATAAGAGTACTTGCTGTCCCCCTTCAAATTAGCCCGCCATTGTTGGCTCCCTTCCCGCTTGATATTTGGGAAGAGGACCAGGGCCCCTATAAATAGGGACGGCCACCCACGTAGCAAAGGGTTCGGCACGTGGATCTGACTAGCAAGTAGAGAGAGTAAGTGAGAGAGAGAGAGAGGTGACTGAACTCCTCCCAGCAGTTCGTCACCCCAGCCAACAATAGACCCTCGCGAGGCTGTTCTTCCTTGTACTGTCCGTCATCACCAGCCCCAGGAGGCAATCCATCCACCACACACTGGAGTAGGGTATTGCACCACAATGGTGGCCCGAATCAGTATAAATCTTGTGTCCCTTGTGCAGTTTCTTTAGTAGTTTAGATCTTTGTGAGACGGGGAGGCAGAGGGCGTGATTTCCACGCGCACCCCAGTGTTCGAACCTTAAGGGTCTGCCGGAACCCATGAATCCGACATTTGGCACGCCAGGTAGGGGTGCGCCGGAATCTGTCCTCCGCCACTCCGTTCTCCTCGACCGTCGCATCCATGTCCGACGCTCGTCGGGCCCGCGCCGAGCGCCAGGCCGCCATCGCCTCTCGCGTCGCCCAGACGGCCCCCGTCGGTGGGCGTCCTCGTCGTTCCCCGTCGCCCGCCGTCAACGCCGCCACCGGCCCGGCGGGGGGCGAGCAGCAAGCATCGTCTCAGCATCCGTCCATGCGCCAAGACGGCCGCACCACTACTCCATCACTCGCACCAGCCGGTTCTTCGTCCCGCGCGCTCCGCGCACCCTTGGAGGCTGGAGCTGCGCTCCTCGCGGCAAACGAGCTCCTACGCTACCACCCCGTCGACGACGTCTACGAAGAGTGGCTCGACCGCGTCTCCAAGCTTGTCCGCGCCGCAGGTGGCTCTTCCGCGCCGTCCGTTCCTCTGCGCCACACTCCGCCCCGCGCGGGCAACGAAGCTCCAGAGGCGCACCAGCCGCCTCCCCACCAAGAAGATGCCATGGCTCCAAGGCGCTTGGCCCCTGGGCGGAACCCGCTCCGTCAGGCGCCAGCGCAACAAGAACGGAGCTGCCAAGAAGTCCCTCGCCCGCAAGGGGCTGCCAGGGCGCTCCCTGCTCTGGCACGCCGCGACCCTGCTCCAGCTCCGGCGCGCCAAGACCCTGCCCAGCTCCTAGCTGGAGCGCGTGGGGACCCTCAAGACCAAGCTCTCCACCAACCGAAGCCTTTCATGGCCACCGCGGGCTGCCGCGCCTACACCACCGAGCTACGTAGCGTCGCGTGCCGCGGCAAGTTCAAGCCTGACCTGCCTCCTCGCTACGACGGCACGACTGATCCCGCAGAGTTCCTCCAGCTCTATGAGCTGGGCATCGAGGCTACCAGCGGGGATGAAAAGGTCATGGCGAACTGGTTCCCCATGGCGCTCAAGGAAGGAGCTCGAACCTGGCTCCTGAATCTGGCTCTAGGCATGATCTCCTCCTGGGACCAGATGCGCGCCCGCTTCATCGCTAACTTCCAAGGTACTCGCGACCGGCCACCCGCCGTGAGCGACATGCGCCGCATCAAGCAACAACCCGGAGAGACCCTGCAAAAATACATCCAGCGCTTCAACAGCGCGCGCCTCAAGATCCCCAAGGTGTCCGAGGAGGCCATCATCTCGGTCTTCTCCGACCGCGTGCGCGATGTCAAGATGAAGGAGGAGCTGGCGATGCACGAAGACCTCTGCACCTCCCTGGAGCTGTTCAACTTGGCGAACAAGTGCGCCAGGGCTGAGGAGGGACGTCTCTCCCTCCTCGAGCTGCCTGCCGTGGACCCAGAAGAGAAGAAGCCCAAGGCCAAGGATGTGAAGCGCAAGGGGGCTGCCGTACTCGCCGCAGAACCAGACACCAAGCAGGGCAAGGATCTGCCTGAATCCTCCAGGGGCAGCCGGTACTGTGTGTACCATGACCTCCACACCCACAACACCAACGAATGTCAAGAACTCCGCGCCGTGCGAGAGGGAAGGATCGGCCGTCGCCCTGATCATGCTGACCGGGGCTACGGCCGAGGAGGAGGAAGAAACCCAGGACGCTGGGAAGATCGCGGCCCACACCAGGGGTGGCGTGACCAACCTCGCGAGGACCGCTGGCGGGACCTGCCTCGCGAGGGAGACTGGAGAGATCATCCTCGTGAGGATCGCCCTCACGGCAACGCAGGCCTACCTCCGCTGCCGCCTCAGCCAAGGAGGAACGAAGACTGCCATCAAGACGAGGGAGCCCGGGGCTTCCAAGAGCCGCGCGCAATCGCCTGCATCCTAGGCGGAGCTCAAGCCCCAGCCTCTAAATGTATCTTCAAGCAGTTCGCCCGCGAAGTGAATGCAGTTCTCCCCAAGCCCGAAGCGACGCGCCCCCTCAGGTGGTCGGCGTGCCCCATCACGTTCATCTCAGCAGACCAGCTCAAGTGCGCGGCCACGGCAAGAGTCCTCCCGATGCTTTGCTCCCCAGTCATCAGCAACGTGCTGGTCACCAAGACCCTCATCGACGGAGGGGCAGGGCTCAACATCCTATCTGTGGAAACATTCAACAACCTCCAAGTGCCCTATGACCAACTTCAGCCGACCAAGCCTTTCTCCGGAATCACCGACGGTTCCACAGTCCCGATCGGGCATGTCCGCCCCCCCTGTCACCTTCGGGGCTCGCAGCAACTACCGCACCGAGCTCATCGACTTCGACGTCGCCCACATCCGCCTGCCGTACAACGCCATCCTCGGGTACCCAGCGCTGGCCAAGTTCATGGCCGTGACCCACCACGGCTACAACGTCCTCAAGATGCCAGGAAGTGGCGGCGTCATCACGGTGCCCTGTGAAGAGAAGGATGCAGTGTGTTCCCTGAAGCGGGCCTATCAGGCCGCGTCGCTAGAAGACCCAGATCGTGGAAGAAGGAGGCTTCCCGAGACCACCCCCAAGAAGAAGAAGACATCGTCAGGCTCGGCCCCTCAGGAGGCAGGCCCCTCAGGGCCCGTGTCTGCCCAGGGGGACCCCCCATCCATCACATAGGAAAGCGCGCCCGGCGCCCTCCTCAGGCAGGGCTCGGGGGCTCTCACCTGGAGGGCCATCTACCTAGCCAGGGTCACGAGGGAGGCGCTTGGGCACCATGTGGAAGCGTGCTTCGCAGCATGTTTCCCCCGAGAAGGAGCCAGGCAAGGAAGGTCAGACCAGCAGGAGTTCATTAACAAGGCCATTCAAGAACTACAGGAGTCAAGGATCATGAGAGGTTGCCGCCGCCTACCAGCTGTGGCCCTACATCCAGGCGAGGATGGTGGGCTGCATGTCTGCGTCGACGTACCAGGGCTCAATCAGATCACCGCGACAGAGCGTCTCTGGCCCTCGCAAGTGGGGCGCTGCGGGGGACCACCCCGCAGCTATGTTCGCATGCCTTACGGCCTGCCGAGCATGGCTACGGCGTACCAGCGCCTCATGACGGGCATCATGGAGGCTCAGGGAGACAGGCGTTCCGCGGCCTTGGCAGAGATGAAGACAGCTCGCGAGGAGCCACCGGTGCCTCCGGAGCCTCCCGAGGCCCCAGGGCCCGGGGGCTCGTGAGGATAGGCTTCTGCAGCCCATCAAGTCTGCTACACCAACGCCACTATGCCGACGACACCCTCAGGTAACATCTTTCAAGTTCCATTCCTAGGTGGGGGCGCCCTCCCAGGGTTGCATCACTCCCAGGCCGCGTGGGTCCATCCCTGCGGCATGTATCCCCTTTTATCTTTCGGTCGTTAGTTTTCCTTGTTGGGGGCGCCCCTCGGGCTGCATCATCCCCAAGCCGCTCGGGCCAGACCTAGTGGCGTGTATCTCCCTCGCGTTTATTTCCAACTATGCATTTCCTATCACGCTTAACTGCATGGTGCCTGTCCGCGGCATCCTTTCTTCTCCATGTCGGCCACTTGCACGTTAAAGGGGGGGTGCCTGAGCATCGCGACTCAGGGCTCTTACTGGCTCTCCAGCCCTCACCCTCTAGCCTTGTCCACGGCATCGCGACCTCGCATACCAGCGACGGCTGAGACAAGCTCGAGGGCCGGGACCCGAGGACGTAGAGTACCGGCATCTAACCAAATTTTGCAGGGACACATCTCAAGATACGGCCTAGTGCCACGCGCAACCCGCCTAGAGGTAGGGCCTCGTGAGTCCCACGCTGGCTCACGGGTGCCCAGATACACCTCACCTACTCCAACCAGTGAGCTCTTGAGCGACTAACGATCGACTAATGACTGCCATGGCGACCCCATCTTCTTTTTGTGATGAACTTGCAGGATCCTTGGAGGGGACTGCGCTAGCCAAGGCCCTCACGGAGTTCCCTTCACCCTCGCCCGCGCGAACCACTTGCACGTTAAAGGGGGGGTGCCTGAGCATCGCGACTCAGGGCTCTTACTGGCTCTCCAGCCCTCACCGTCTGGCCTTGTCCACGGCATCGCGACCTGGCATACCAGCGACGGCTGAGACAAGCTCGAGGGCCGGGACCCGAGGACGTAGAGAAGAAAGGGGAGCAGAGGCGAGGGAGAAGGGGCGCGCGAGGACCTCGCCGAGCAACTCTGTCCCAGCTACCCCACGGACCCGACGATGCGTCGGGGGCGATCCCCAATCCTCAAGATAAGTCACCACCCGAAGCACCGGCTACCATGGCACTACCCCCGCACCTAAGGCAATTCCGTACTAGCAACGTTGCTTCCCTTTCTCACCGAGCGATGACTGCTTGGGTGCCAAAGGGGACCTCCTGAGCATCGTGACTCAGGGGCTCTTACCGGACCCCGGGTCGCTCACCTCCTGGCCTTGACCACGGCATCGCGACCTGGCATACCAGCGACGGCTGACGCTGCCTTGGGACTGGGACCTGTCGACGCAGAGCACCGAGCCCTCGCGAGGTTCGAAAGGTAGAACTAAGCTATGATGAAATCAGCAACTCACACAAATCCATAGCGAAGGTCATGTACTAACAAACGGGATTACAGACACCTTACAAGCCCCCGTGGGGCACATTTTGATTCCTCACAGGGAACGGATCCTAAGGAGTGCTAACTACGCGGGCTCCTGCAAAAGATGCCATCATCAACAGTGGGTCGTCAAGCGCCGGCGCCAACCCCATCCAGATCAGGGTTGGCGGCGGCCTGACGAGCCCGCCCTGCTCCGGGAGCAGCGCTGGCTCGAGGGTCGTAGCTGTCATTGCTCGTCTCCGGAGTCGCGAAGATTTCGCTGGAGTCGCTGGACCCCCCGGCGCCTCCGCCAAGGGAGCGGTCGACGGGCCTAGCCCTCACCAGGGCAAGGTCCTGGCCACCTCTCCCGGGGCAGCACTCCAGCCGGCGCCCGATCGTGTCGAAGACCTTGAAGAACATCACCGCAGCGCCATCATACTCCAGGTGGACCGCGAAGGCGCCCCTCTCCTTGCAAACCCGGGCGACTTCTCTCCAGCCGCGGGACAAGTAGACCTCGCCCGGGGCGGCGACCACGACCTCAGCCTCGGTCGCGAGGGCGCTGCAGCCGGCGTGCTGCAGCCAGAGCTCCAGAGGCCCTCCTGGAGGGACGATGGAGGCGAAGAAGGGAGGCAGACGGATCCAGGACTGGAGAGGAACGACAACGTGGAGCACGAACTCTAGGGAGGAGCCCTCGGCGTGGACTCCAGGAGGAACAACCCACGCCTTCGTGACACGACGGCGCCTACGACGACGCCGACTGCGGAGATCAGCATCGACACCCTCGGGGCCCTCGGCGGGGGCGTACAAAGGAAGCGGGAACCCTGGCGGAGCCCGCTCGCACCGGGGCCTCGGCTCCACCTGCCGGTCTTCCTCGCCCCGGCTGCAAAGGGCGAGCCGTTTCTTCGGCGGGAGCGGGTCTGGCCCCTCTCGAAGAGCTTTTCCCTTCTCCGCTGCGGAGAACCGGCGGATCGGAGCCATCCCAGCAAGGCGGAGCAAGGATCGGGAAGAAGGAGAAGCCAGGAGGAATGGACTAGAAGGGCACACACGGCTTCATACTTATAGCCGGCAGAGGCCAACCGCCGGCCTCCCCGATCGCAGGTAATCATGACACGATTTGCATGCAGGGACTTGTCCACCTCACGCGGTCACCGAGGCGTCGTGGGGAAGTGGAGACGCCCACGTCCCATCAACCGCCACGCGGCGCCCAAGGCCGCAGCACGGCCAAGCCCATGCGCGCCTTGGGCCTGGGGGCTACTGTCGGCGTTCTGGGAACGGGGGTCCCCAGACTTGCCTGCCTGCGGCCTGCGGCGTGGCTCAAAGGAGGCCCAACATGGCCCATCTTCATCAACACAAGACTCAAGACCCTCGCGAGGGGCCAAGCCTCACGAGGCAGACGACACGACGCATCCTCGGGCGCAGCCTCCTCAGGCTGGCTCACGAGGAGACGGAGATATCAAGGCGGGGTACCTCGCGAGGTGCCCATGACGCAAGCCATGATGATCGAGGGTGCCAGGCGGGCGCCAGCGCGCGCAGCGTCCTCCTTTCCTCTTTGGTGCAAAGGGGCAAGCGCAGCCGCAGAGTACCGAGGCATCAGGCAAAGGTTGCCATTTCTGTGCAATGAGACCAGGACCAAGCGGACTACGAGACGGAGGTCACCGTGGAGCCCAGCACAGCGTCACCGTAGAGTCTTTCGCAGGCGAAGACCAACTTTAGTCAGGATAAGAGTACTTGTTGTCCCCCTTCAAATTAGCCTGCCATTGTTGGCTCCCTTCCCGCTCGATATTTGGGAAGAGGACGAGGGCCCCTATAAATAGGGACGGCCACCCACGTAGCAAAGGGTTCGGCACGTGGATCTGACTAGCAAGTAGAGAGAGTAAGTGAGAGAGAGAGAGAGGTGACTGAACTCCTCCCAGCAGTTCGTCACCCCAGCCAAGAATAGACCCTTGCGAGGCTGTTCTTCCTTGTACTGTCCGTCATCACCAGCCCCAGGAGGCAATCCATCCACCACACACTGGAGTAGGGTATTACAGCACAATGGTGGCCCGAACCAGTATAAATCTTGTGTCCCTTGTGCAGTTTCTTCAGTAGTTTATATCTTTGTGAGACGAGGAGGCAGAGGGCGTGATTTCCGTGCGCACCCTAGTGTTCAAACCTTAAGGGTCTGCCGGAACCCGTGAATCCGACAGAAAGGCTCGACCTTTCACATTTCTGGCGTGGAATTGATGCAAGTCTTGCTGATAAATGGTCGACCGGATCAAGGCCATCTCTCTTTCCTCCTCTAGGAGGTCAACTGCGTCCTGCCGAGATTGCTCTGCTTCATCTTCAGAGAAGATCTCGACTCGTGGTGCATTATGAAGCAAGTCACTCGGTAGAACAACTTCAGCTCCATAGACCAAGAAGAATGGAGTTCGGCGAATCGACCGATTGGGAGTTGTCCTCAATCCCCAAAGAACTGATGGAAGTTCATCAACCCAGGCGCCCACTGCATGCTTGAGGTCTCGTATCAGTCGAGGTTTCTATCCTTTGAGAATCATGCCATTTGCTCTCTCTGCTTGTCCATTCGACTGGGGATTGGCGACTGAAGCATAGTCGACTCGCGTGCCTTGGGAGGCGTAGAAGGCTCTGAACTCATATGACTCGAAATTAGATCCATTGTCAGTGATGATGCTGTGTGGAACTCCATATCTAAACGTCAATTCTCTGATGAAGCTGACGGCAGTACTAGCTTCCAGATTCTTGATAGGCTTGGCTTCAATCCACTTGGTAAACTTGTCAACTTCTACAAGCACGTGAGTGAAGCCGCTCCTACCAGTCCTCAGCGGTCCAACCATATCTAATCCCCAAACATCAAAGGGCCAGACGAGTGGAATGGTCTTTAGGGCTGACGCGGGTTTGTGGGACATATTGGAGTAAAACTGGCAGCCTTCACATCTGTCGACTATATCTTTTGCCATTTCATTTGCTCGTGGCCAATAAAATCCAGCTCGGTATGTGAGGGAGTCCTGGATTAGGGGGTGTTTGGGTAGCCGGACTATACCTTCAGCCGGACTCCAGGACTATGAAGATACAAGATTGAAGACTACGTCCCATGTCCGGATGGGACTTTCCTTGGCGTGGAAGGCAAGCTTGGCGATGCGGATATTCAAAGATCTCCTACCATTGTAACCGACTCTATGTAACCCTAACCCTACCAGGTGTCTATATAAACCGGAGGGTTTTAGTCCGTAGGACAACTTCATCAACTCCATAGACAACAATCATACCATAGGCTAGCTTCTAGGGTTTAGCCTCCTCGATCTCGGGGTAGATCCACTCTTGTACTACCCATATCATCAATATAAATCAAGCAGGACGTAGGGTTTTACCTCCATCAAGAGGGCCCGAACCTGGGTAAAACATCGTGTTCCCTGCCTCCTGTTACCATCCGGCCTAGACGCACAGTTCGGGACCCCCTACCCGAGATCCGCCGGTTTTGACACCGACATTGGTGCTTTCATTGAGAGTTCCTCTGTGTCGTCGCCGTTAGGTCCGATGGCTCGTTTGATCATCGACAACGATGCGGTCCAGGGTGAGACTTTTCTCCCCGGACAGATCTTTGTCTTCGGCGGCTTCGCTCTGCGGGCCAATTCTCTTGGCCACTTGGAGCAGATCGAAAGCTACGCCCCTGGCCATCAGGTCAGGTTTGGAAGCCTAAACTACACGGCTGACATCCGCGGGGACTTGATCTTCGACGGATTCGAGCCACAGCCAAGCGTGCCGCACTGTCTCGATGGGCATGATATAGCTCTGCCGCCGAGCAGCGCCTTGGAGGCCGCACACGCATCGGTTTCGACCATTGATTCGGAACCTACTACGCCGATTGAGGATCAGCGGTTGGACGCTGCCTCAAGGGCTACTATATCAGAGGCGATTGAGCCGAACTCCAGCCCCGAACTCCGCGTGGCCCATGACTCCGAGGAGCCGGATTCCTCTCCGAACTCTGAGCCCCCCGCACCCCTGCTAATCGAATCCGATCGGGCGCCGATGATGGAGTTCACCGCCGCAGACATCTTTCAGCACTCGCCCTTCGGCGACATCCTGAATTCTCTAAAGTCTCTCTCATTGTCAGGAGAGCTCTGGCCGGACTACGGTCAGCAAAGTTGGGATGCGGACGACGAAGAAATCCAAAACCCACCCACCACCCACTTTATAGCCACTGTCGACGATTTAACCGACATGCTCGACTTCGGCTCCGAAGACATCGATAGCATGGATGACGATGGAGGAGATACCGATGAACCAACGCCCATTGGGCATTGGACAGCCACCTCATCTCACGATGTATGCATCGTGGACACCCCTAAGGGAGACGACAACGAGGAAAAAGGGGAGGAGACGAGAGATCGTCCCCCCGAAAAGCAATCAAGGCGTCGGCGTAAACGCCGACCCAAGCCCCGCCTCGACACAAACCCAGCCATAGAGCAGGACGAGCCGGTAAACGACGGGCAGGCCTTAGAGCAACCGTCCGAACAGGGCAACATGGATAGAGAAAACGAACATCCCTCCTCCGGCGAAAACGGCATTCCGGACGACCGCACGCCGAATAAACTCATGGAGCAGAAGAATCTCCATGAGAGGCTCGTTGCCACTGCACACAGCCTAAAAAAGTAGAAGCGGAAGCTAAAAACAGTGGAAGACGCACTCCGGATCATATGGAACAAGGTAATCAATGCCACAGATAAGCACGGCGACAGTCGCCGCACTAGATGCTATCCGAAGAGAAAGCTACTGCCTGAATTCGACGAAGAAGCCCTAGAGCCCTCGCATTCGTAAAATGAAAAAGCCACACGGTCGGATGGATGACCCCATAAAACGACAAGCGGTGCCGCACCTAAATCCGCATGCGACCCACTTAAGGATTCGCATCATGGCCCAGTCAGGTCCATTTATGGGCCAAAAAAGAAAGCTCTCATAAGCGACGCTATGAAGCCATCATCAGAATCCGGCATACCCAAATACAGGGGTGCCGCACACCACCTATGTTTCACCGATGAGGTCCTGGGGTATGAATTCCCAGAAGGATTCAAACCCGTAAACATAGAGGCATATGATGGAACAACAGACCCTGGAGTCTGGATCGAGGACTATATCCTCCACATACACATGGCTACAGGAGATGACCTCCACGCCATAAAATATCTACCCCTTAAGCTTAAAGGGCCAGCTCGACATTGGCTTAAAAGCCTTCTAGAAAACACAATTGGAAGCTGGGAAGAACTCGAGGACGCCTTCCGAGAAAACTTTCAAGGGACCTATGTCCGTCCTCCGGATGCAGACTATCTTAGTCACATAACTCAACAACCCAGAGAATCAGCTCGGCAGTTCTGGAATAAATTCCTCACTAAAAAGAATCAGATAGTCGACTGTCCGGACGCCGAAGCCTTAGCAGCTTTCAGGCATAACGTCCGAGACGAGTGGCTCGCCAGACGCCTCGGCCAAGAAAAACCAAGAACAATGGCCGCACTTACAAGCCTCATGACCCGCTTTTGTGCAGGGGAGGATAGCTGGCTGGCAAGGTGCAGCCCCAGCGACCCAAGTACATCCGAAACCAGGGATGGAAATGGAAGACCACGACGTAACAAAGATCGTCGCCGGACTAAGGACAAAATTCCGAAGAGCACGGCAGTCAACGCCGGATTCAAAGGCTCACGACAAAATCAGGAAAAATCGCTCCCCGAGGATAACAGGGATGATCCATCCAGCCTAAATAAAATCCTGGACAGGATATGTCAGATACATAGTACTCCCACGAAGCCTGCGAACCATACCCACAGAGACTGTTGGGTCTTCAAACAATCCGGCAGACTCAATGCCGAACACAAGGGGCTCGACACACCAAGCGAAGACGAGGACGAACCCCAATAGCAGAGCACCAGGAAACAAAAGAACTTCCCGCAAGAAGTAAAAACAGTGAACTCACTTCACATAACAAAACGTGCGGTGCCCGTAAGGGTACGCACCACACGGCCCATCCCCAAAGGATCCTGCCACTGGTTATCAAAGCCGATCACCTTCGATCAGCTAGATTATTCTAGGAATATCAAAAATGCAGGATGGACTGCCTTGATACTCGATCCAATAATTGGCGGACTCAAGTTTTCAAATGTTCTTATGGACGGCGGCAGCGCACTAAACCTGATATATCAGGATACAATACAGCACATGGGGATAAACCCAGCAAGAATCCGTCACAGCAAAACCTCCTTTCAAGGGGTCGTACCCGGTCCGGACACCCGTTGTACGGGTTTTCTCCGGCTCACAGTCACATTCGGCTCTGCCGATAACCTCCGCTGCGAAAAGCTGACCTTCCATGTCATCCCGTTCTTGAGTCGCTATCAAGCACTACTGGGACGCGAAGCTTTCGCTTGATTTAATGCAATACTGCATTATGCATCTCTTACGCTTAAGATGCCCGGTCCACGAGGCATCATCTCTTTGATGGGAAAGCACTAAAGTGCGCCTCCCTAAGCGGAGGATAGTGCGGCCGCTTTAACAGCCCCACAGAAAAATGGCCTCACCGGCCAAAAAACTTTAAAATAGGTCATTTCAAGACCACGAACACGGATAGACGAGTTCGGTGCAAAATCATCATTGATGCAGGCCTAGAAGCCATATACCCCAGCACAAGGGGCTCCACGCATATACAATAAGAGACAATAAAGCTCAAAACTTCCATATTTTACTTTATATTTTGCTTATTTTTACCTTTTCCGGCACGACCCAAACTCAGTTCCTCTCTTTTACAGATGAACGTCATACGGCGCCCGTCCAGGATACGGCACAACGGAGACACAGGCGCAGACGTGCAGTAGGGACCCGTCCTAAAGGATTCTTTTTAGATTAAGACCCTGCGTAAACCTTTCTTACTGCCTCTTGTTGCTACACCTTCGCTGGTTTTTTCTTTCCAGTATAACCAAGGAGGAGGCTGGCGTCTTGGCATGTGGCCACGTCAGAATTTTTGCGCGTACCTGGACACTAGGGGCTTTTTTAATGAAGAGTGTTGTTTGGCCCGCACTCATAAAGACCGAACGCCTTAGGGAGTGTTCGGCATCGCAAGTTTTGGCATTATATGCATCAGCTCCGAATCATGTCTTTGGTCAAATGTTGGGTTGCCCGACTCCTGAGTTCGGCTACCTTACGTTCCGCTCTATCGGCTAAGGTAGCACCAGGAGAACTACTGCGATTGTGCCCCCGGTTCGGCCAGGGCGAGCACCTCAGTAGAGAAAGCCGAAAACTGACTGCCATGATGTAGCGTGAGACTGGTCAGCCACTCGATGACCTATCGGAATCTATCGGATTCCCCCGCTTTAATGAAGGGCCGCTTCCCGGTCAGGCACATACGCGCCCCGAATTCGGACGAGCGCAGTTGCCACCAAGGAGCTACCTAAAGAGTCTCATTTTCAAACTCATATGGCTAAGTGAAAGTGTTAAAGCATTATAGTCCGGTTTCCTGGCCCACTGCGCTATCACCTCCTTTGTAGGACCAAGATGTTGGGTTAAGTGTGAAAATGCATTTTCTGCGAGCACCCCCGCACTATGTGCGTGGGGGCTGAAGCCAACGACTGCCATCTTTCAGATTCTATACGTATATATATATATATATATACATATATATATATATATATATCTTAAAACGGCCGCATAGAAGGTGTTTACAATACTTGAGGCACAAGTATAAAAAAGGCCACTAAAGTTTATCAAAATATTACTTTATAAAATACATATGCTATCATAACATAGCATCTTTCGGGCACTGCGTATCTATTACACGAGCGCCTTCAAGAACTTCCTGAAAATAATGCTCGAAGGGTACTCGGCTTTGGTCCGAGTCTCGGGACGCAACAACGGTGGTATCAATCTCGACCCAGTATGTATTAACATGGGCTAGGGCCATCCTAGCGCCCTCTATGCATGCTGACTTTTTAATTGCATTTATACGCGGCACCACGTCAAGGAATTGCTGCACCAAGCTGAAGTAACTCTTCGGGTCCAATCTCCCCGGCCACAGATAACCCATGACGTACTTCATGGCGAGTCCGGACAACCTATTCAGTTCGGCCCATTGAGCCAAACAATCGTCCACTTCTAGCGGACGCTCTGGATTGTGAAATTGCGACCAGAAAAGCTTTTCCACTTCGCAATCCTTCTGATCTCGATAGTGTTCGGTCGCATCAGCAGCACTCGCTGCCAAGTCCAGATAGGTATCCTCCACACTCCACATTCGGTCCAACAGAGCAAACTTTGGATCGCAAAATTTCCTTCGCAGCATAAAGGGCTTTTCAGCCGCAATCAGTTCGGCCTAACGCAGCCCCTCCTTCGCAGCTCTCATCGTAGAGCGCGCGTCCTTGGCATTGGCAGCGGCCTTCTCTAAGTCCGTCTGTTTCGCATGGTCTTCTTTTTCAAGAAATCTGCAACGGTCTATAGCGCTTTTTAACTCTTCGGCCATCTCGGCCATCTCTTCCTTGCTTCGGCAATGGGCAGCCCGTTCGGCTCTCAGCTCTTCAAGGGCTTTCTTGGCGGCTGCATCACTTTCTCTGGCTTGTTCTTTAGCTCGGGCAAGTTCTTCCCTAAGACTCTCCACGGCGGCCTCACCATCTGCGTCAAGCACACACATTGTAAGACAAAGGCCTCAAACTGTTCTTACCTCATGCCGCCTGGGGAATTGCATACCTTGAGCCTCCTCAAGCCGCTTGTTGACAAGCGCGATGTCGGCTTCTGCCATGTCTAGTTGCCGCTTTAGTCCGGCAAAATCGTCAATTCGGCTCGATTCCGGACACCCTGCCGCCTGCATTCAAAGGCGACATCTTAGACCTAGGATTATGATCCTCCGCGCGCCGTCGTTTCTTGACGACGCGCAGAGTCTCAGGGGCTACTATCTACACAGGGCACATCTTATTCATGCGCAACTGCCAAAAGTGTACATTATCTAAATGTACCTCAAAACCCGTCAGTAAACTTTTGACGGCCGCATGCAGTCCGCTCTCTGCGGATGAGATCCTTTCAATCACCGTGCCCATCAATGCACGGTGCTCCTCTGAGATACAAGCTTGCCCCAGCAGAATCTTTAGCTCCTCCGACCGAGCACCAGACGGTGTCGGGCTCGTCCCATGACCTCTTTCGAAGGCCGGACGCGGAGAACCTCGGGGGGCCACATAGCCATCTTCCGCCCCTGCCGGATTCGGAGAAACTCTCCGCGACGACACCTCAGGGTCGCCCGCCTCGCTAGGCGGCACGGCAGGGGGAGGCGTCCCGCTCTCCATCATCTCCGGAAGAAGATCCCCCGAAGACGAGCTCTGCTGAGAAGGGCTGAGGTCCGAACTACAAGGTAAAAGTTTGGTTAATCTTCTCAGACATAAATCAAGGATTTCCCTCATCCCTCAAAAGGAAAATCTTTCTCTACTTACGGCTCGCTGGAGGGTTGATCCCCTTGAGGGCGTAGTCCGGCCGAGGAACTCCCCGGCGTCGGACCCTCTGACGAGGATTTTCTCCCCCGCTTCGCGGCCATGGTTTCCGGGTCGTCAGAGGCGGCTCTCTTCTTCCCCTTAGGAGAGGAATCGTCGATTCCTCCCTTCGGAGCAGCCTCCTTCGAGGAGGCCATAGCTTCCTTGTCCTCCCCCTCCAAAGGCATTATCTCTAGCATCCTGACTAGCACGGGATCCGGCCTGGTTTCAGGAAGGGAAGCCGGACACCTGATCAGCTTTGCCTTCGCTATCCACTCCTGCTTAAAAGGACGGCTCTTTTAGGGGCAAGTTTATGACAATTATACGGATAGAAGGTCCGGGCACAAGGTTGCTTACTTGAGTATCCAGGCGATTGCGGCTTAGGCCTGCGTCCTCGGTCGAATCCGGACACATCTCTTGTGATCCGAAGAACAGTTTATACATCTCCGCAGGCGTTGCGCCCATGAAGTTCTAGAGAGCTCGCGGTCCCTCTGGATTAAATTCCCACAGGCGAAGGGGGCGACGTTTGCTGGGCAATATTCGGTGAATCAGCATGACCTGCGTCACCTTGACCAGGCTGAGGTCTCCTTCTAAGAGATCTTTAATGCGGCCCTGTAACAAGGGCACATCTTTGGGCAAACCCCAATCCAACCCTCTGTTGACCCATGACGCCAGACGTGGTGGGGGACCCGAGTGAAAGGCAGGAGGCGCCACCCATTTGGTGCTCCGGGGAGCGATGATATAAAACCACTCTCGTTGCCACAAGCCTAGCTCCTCTTGAAAAGAGCCCTCGGGCCATGGAGCATCAGCATTTTTGCTTATAACAGTGCCTCCGCACTCTGCGTGCCGTCCCTCGATCATCTTCGGTTCCACTTTGAAGGTTTTGAGCCATAGTCCGAAGTGAGGGTTAACATGGAGGAATGCTTCGCACACAACGATAAACGAGGAGATATGGAGGATGGACTCCGGAGCTAAGTCGGGGAGTTCCAGCCCGTAATAAAACAGCAGCCCCCTCACAAAGGGATCCATTGGGAAGCCCAACCCCCGAAGGAAGTGAGACATGAACACCACGCTCTCACCGGGCTGGGAACTGGGGATGACCTGCCCTTGAGCAGGCAACCTATGCCAAATTTCGCCGGTCAGGAACTTAGCCTCTCTCAACTTTAGCACGTCCTCCTCCGTGACGGACGAGGGCGTCCATCGGCCTTGAAGGTCGAAACCGGACATTGTCAAAGGTCCGAGGCGCCCGGAATCTAGAGCCTAGGGTGTTGGAACTCGAGGCGACAGGCGAACTTGTTGGAGAAAAGATAAGGCCCTGGTCTCTTAATAAGAGGCTGAATACTAGGAGCCCTACCCGTAACCATTAGGGACTCACCTTTAATCGAGAAAACATGCTAACGGGCTCGATTGGGTTACCCACGTCCGTATTGATGAGAATCCCGTAATAGGGGGGTACACGATCTCTGCATTGACAAGACGTGCCATGGAAACCGCCTCGCAAAACACGCTGAGGTGAAAAAGTAAAAACGATTCGAGTACAGGACTTGGCCGTAGTGTGATGGCGCACTATGGAGTACGTCAGCAGATTGGATTCGTGTTAATATTATTCTCTCTATGGCAATATGTGGAAACTTATTTTGTAGAGCCGGACACTACTCTTGGTGTTAACAATCTTCTATGAAGGACTTGGAGGAGGAACCTGCCTTGCAATGCCGAAGACAATTTGCGCGCCGGACTCGTCGTCATTGAAGCCTGGTTCAGGGGCTACTAAGGGAGTCCTGGATTAGGGGGTGTTCGGGTAGCCAGAAAATACCTTCAGCCGGACTCCAGGACTATGAAGATACAAGATTGAAGACTACGTCCCGTGTCCGGATGGGACTTTCCTTGGCGTGGAAGGCAAGCTTGGCGATGCGGATATTCAAAGATCTCCTACCATTGTAACCGACTCTATGTAACCCTAACCCTACCCGGTGTCTATATAAACCGGAGGGTTTTAGTCCGTAGGACAACTTCATCAACTCCATAGACAACAACCATACCATAGGCTAGCTTCTAGGGTTTAGCCTCCTCGATCTCAGGGTAGATCCACTCATGTACTACCCATATCATCAATATTAATCAAGCAGGACATAGGGTTTTACCTCCATCAAGAGGGCCCGAACCTGGGTAAAACATCGTGTTCCCTGCCTCCTGTTACCATCCGGCCTAGACGCAAAGTTCGGGACCCCCTACCCGAGATCCGCCGGTTTTGACACCGACAGTATGCTTTAGCCATAATGGCCCTAGAGGACGCATGGTGGCCATAGGTCCCTGAGTGGATGTCGTTGAGGATCGCTATACCTTCTTTCGGGGTTATGCATTTGGCTGACTCCAGTTACACTTTCCCTGAACAGTTGTCCTCTTATCACAGTAAAGGCTTTGGATCGACGAATGATCTGTCGAGCCTCTTCTTCATCCTCTGGGAATTCCTTCCTAAGGATATACGCAATGTACGACACTGTCCAGTTGGGAGTAATAACGAAAATATCCATGATTAGGTCGACCACGGCTAGAATCTCGACTTCAATCAGATAGGTGGCACTCTTTGGCTGTGGGGGCTCTTCAGTGAAGGGATCTTCTTGAACTGAAGGTGCATGAATATGCTCCAGGAACACATTACTGGGAATGGCTTCTCTCTTGGAGCCTATCTTTGCTAAATCATCGGTTGCTTGATTTTCAGTCGGGGTATATGATGGAGCTCTAACCCCTCAACTTCTTTTCCAACTTCCTCATCGTGTTACAGTAGCCAGTCATGGCTGGGCTTCTAACGTCCCACTCCTTCATCACTTGATTGACTACCAAATCTGAGTTGCCATAGACCATGAGGCGACGAGCGCCGAGTGAGATGGCCATACGTAACCCACACAAGAGTGCTTCATATTCTGCTTCGTTATTGGAGGAATCAAAGTGAATCTGGATGACATATCTGAGCTTGTCTCCTCGGGGGGATACTAGTACCACCCCAGCACCGGAACCATTCAGCATCTTGGAACCATCAAAGAACATGGTCCAGTGCTCCGAGTGAACTTGAGTCGGCAGTTGCTGTTCGATCCACTCGGCAAGGAAATCCGCTATTGCTTGGGACTTGATAGCTTTCTTTGCCTCGAACTTGATATCTAAGGGAAGGAGTTCAATCGCCCACTTTGCCACTCAACCAGTTGCATCTCTGTTGTTCAAAATCTCTGATAATGGAGCGTCGCTGACGATTGTAATGGAGTGGTCAGAGAAGTAATGTGCAACCTTCTTCGTGGTCATATAAATCCCATAAACAAGCTTATGATAATTTGGATATCTTTGCTTTGATGGCGTCAAAACTTCAGAAACATAGTATATTGGGCGCTGAACTTTGTAAGCTTTTCCTTCTTCTTCCTGCTCGACCGTAAGTACTGTACTGACGACTTGTCCAGTGGCTACAATGTAAAGCAGTAAAGGCTCTTTGCTTATTGGAGCAGCAAGCACCGGCTGGGTGGAAAGCGGGGCTTTAAGCTCTTCAAATGCTGCATCAGCTTCAGGAGTCCACTCGAACTTATCTGACTTCTTCATCAGTCGGTAAAGAGGCAGTGCCTTTTCAACGAGGCGAGAAATGAATCGACTTAGGGCGGCCATACAACCAGTAAGCTTCTGGACATCATGCACACACACAGGGCGTTTCATCCGGAGTATGGCACCCACTTTCTTTGGGTTAGCGTCGATCTCTTGTTCAGAAATGAGAAAACCGAGTAATTTTCCGCCTGGAACTCCAAACATGCACTTTGATGGATTAAGCTTGATATCATACCTTCTGAGGTTGGCAAAGGTTTCAGCAAGGTCAGCCAGTAGGTCGGAACCTTTACGTGACTTGACCACAATGTCATCCATGTATGCTTCTACATTCTGACAGATCTGAGTGAGTAAACACTTTTGAATCATCTTCATGAATGTGGATTCAGCGTTCTTCAAGCCGAATGGCATAGTGACATAACAGAAGCACCCAAATGGGGGTGATGAAAGCTGTTTTTATCTCATCGGGTCCATACAGACGGATCTGATGATACCCGGAATAAGCGTCCAAAAAGGACAAATGCTCACACCCCGCAGTCGAGTCGACTATTTGGTCGATGCGAGGGAGAGGAAAGTGATCTTTCGGGCAGGCCTGATTGATGTGTTTGAAGTCAATGCACAGGCGAAGTGAGTCGTCCTTCTTTGGGACCATGACAACATTAGCTAACCACTCTGAGTGATAAATCTCTCGGATAAACTCAGCTGCTAGAAGCCGAGACACTTCTTCATCGATTGCCTTTCTCTTCTATACGGCGGACCGTCGAAGATGTTCTTTCACTGGTTTCACTTTTGGGTCGACTCGCAAACGATGCTCAGCCAGTCCCCTGGGAACACCTGGCATGTCAGAAGGTTTCCATGCAAAGATGTCCCAGTTCTCACGGAGGAACTGGATGAGCGCTTCTTCCTATTTGGAGTCGAGTGTTGTTGAAATGTGAGTTGGAGCAGCATTGGGATCCGTTGGGTGAATGTGAATCGACTTTGTTTCACCAGACGACTGGAATGTTGAATATGTGGCAGGCTTCTTAGCTCGCAACAAATCACTCGGATCTGCATTTTTTGATACTCCTGCAACTCCACTATTGCCGTCTGTGCATCGGCGATCTTTGAGCCCTTCTGGAAGCACTCTTCTGCCTTCTTTCGATTGCCAATGATAGTGATCACCCCTTTAGGACCAGGCATCTTCAATTTGAGGTACACGTAACATGGCCGAGCCATAAAACGTGCATAAGCTGGCTTTCCCAGAATAGCATGATAAGCACTCTGGAAATCCACAACTTCAAATGTCAACTTTTCTTTGCGGTAATTCTTGTAATCACCAAAAACTACATCAAGGGCGATCTGGCCGAGTGATGCAGCCTTTTTGCCATGAATAACTCCATGGAAACTCATATTGCTTTCGCTGAGTCTGGACATCGGAATACCCATTCCTTTCAATGTCTCTGCATACAGTATATTCAGACCACTGCCACCGTCCATCAGAACCTTAGTCAATCGAGTGCCTTCGACTACTGGGTCGACCACCAGCGCTTGCCTCCCAGAGGTGGATATGTGCGTTGGGTGACTGTACTGGTCGAATGTAATGGCAGTCTGAGACCACTTCAAATAACTGGGTGTCACCGGAGCGACCATGTTCACTTATCTGTTGATGACTTTCAGTCGACTCTTACTCTCGACATCAACGAAAATCATCAGAGTGGAATTGACGTGGGGGTAACCATCATCGTCCTCTTCCTCATCCTCAACTTTGTTCGTTTCCTTCTCCTTTTCCTTGGGCTGTTTCTCTTGGAATTGCTGGATTAGGAGTCGACACTATCGAGTGGTATGCTTCGGGTAAATGAAATTATCCTCTTCATGTTTCTTAGTGTGAATGTGGCATGGTAAATCTAGCACATCATTTCCATCTTGATCTTTTACTTTCTTGGGGTTCCACGGTCCTTTCGGTTTCCCTTTGAACTTTCCTTGAGTCACGGCTAAGGCTTCTCCAGGAGCAGCTGGCTCGGCCTTGCACTTCTGCTTCCGACTGGAGTTCCCTCCTCCGGTTTCGTGGGCGACTGTTTTGTGATTGCCACTCCGGAGTCTGTCTTCCTCTTCACCATTGGCGTATTTGGTGGCAATCTCCATCATCCGAGTCAGAGTCATATCTCCTGTCCGACCGAATTTCAGATTCAATTCCCGATACTTAATGCCTTCTTTGAAGGCACAAATTGCTTAGTGATCTGACACATTCTCCACTATATGGTGTAATGTGATCCATCTCTGGATATAATCTCTCAGAGTTTCATTCGGTTTCTGAACACAACACTGTAATTCTGTCAGCCCTGCTGGCCGTTTGCAAGTACCTTCAAATGTTTTGACAAATACTCGGGCAAGATCTTCCCAAGTATAAATACTAACAGGCGCTAACTGATTCAGCCACGCTCTGGCCGAGCCCTCTAACATCAAAGGGAGATGCTTCATGGCAACTTCATCGTTGCCACCACCAATCTATACAGCCACTCAGTAATCCTCAAGCCAAGTGTCAGGCTTGGACTCACCAGTTAACTTACTGACTCCAGTCGCCAACCTGAAGTTCGGAGGAATCACCGCAGCCCTGATGGCTCTGCTGAAGCATTCTGGACCTGAGACATGCACTCTGCTGCTAGTTGGAAAATCTCTGTTGTGGCCTTCTCTCTGAGCTTTGTTTCTGTCGACCAGAACCTGAACAAGAATAGATCTCGCATCAAAGCCCGGTTCCCTGGGGTCGACTGGAATCCTTCGCCCACCACTGTGAGGACGTCTGTCATCATGCTGCCGGCGCACGTATGACCCACTCCTTGGCGGAGGCGTGGGCACTTGACGACGATCATCGTGATCGAGTCGGTGATCATACTGCTCGCGGTTTATGTACTGATCTCGCCGGTCCCCATGTCCCTCACGCCTCGGGGGTGATCTCGGGTTGTGAGCCGACTGGACTGTGTCTGCAACCACGGATCTGCTATGGATCCTATTCCGCGACTAAGATACTATTGTATTCTGCTCTCCCGCTGCTCGGAGCAAAGCCCGGATCTGCACCAAACCTCGACCAGCTTCTGACTGGGAAGGTTGAATTGACTCCGCTATTCAGGCCGCAGCTGCGAGATTCTGGATCGGAGTTCAGTATACCTGAGTCGGAGGCAAAAAAAAGTTGGCGTCGACAGGACTCGGGGATACGCTGCCGAGCACGCTCGTCGAGTGCGCGCTGGAGGTTCTCCAGTCGAGTGCGCTCAGCCAAGTTGGCCAGGTGCGCCTCCTCCAAGGCCTGGGCCTCAGGGGTTTCTCCAACGATAGGAGTGTGAAGCGCATCCATGTTCCGGCGGGTAAGTTCTTCCCTCCGCTGTGAAGAGAGGGGTTCGGGGCGGTACTCTTCGTGAACACGCGACGGATCGCCGCCTCCATCACCTCCGTCTTCACGGGTGAAGCCAGGAGGACTGTGTTGTCCATTGACCATCAAAACTTCCGCCGCGGGGTCGCTGCTGTCGCACTCGGATGTAATCTCTACGGAGCCAGTCGAACAGACCGTAGAGAGTTTTGTCGGGCTCGATTGCCGCGACTTGGGGGGTGGCCGACAGGCGAGCCACCGCATGCCTCACCCACCGCTGAAGCTTCGATCGACCGGAACATTTGCTCCGGCGGCTGCAGGGAGGGAGGTCAGCATAGGAGCCGGCCGATACTGAGTTGACGGCTGCCGTAGGAGGACGCCACAGACGCACGCACGAAAGTGCGTCGCCCAGCGGACGGCGAGCGCCTCGATGTCGAGTGGCTCTTGTTGGAGCCAAGCGGAGTCGTTGGTGACGAATACAAGCGCGCCGAGATGGATCTCGCGGCCCTCGGCCAAACCTCCGCCCGAAACCATGTTGATGGGGATTGGAAAAATCGCAACTTCTCCAACAAGTCGCTAAGACACCTGCCCCATGGTGGGCGCCAACTGTCGTGGTTCTAAGTCTGACAGTAGAATGGGGGTAGGAATGTAGAGGCATGATCCTAGCTATAGAGGAGTTGTACACGCGAATATTACGAGTTCAGGCCCATCTCGGAGGAAGTAACAGCCCTACGTCTCGGAGCCCGGAGGAAGTCGACTGAGTTATATGCGTGTGAGTTACAGGGGGTGCGAACCCTTGTGCCTGTGGAGGGGGGTGGCTTATATAGAGTGCGCCAGGACCCCAGCCAGCCCATGTCACAGAGGGTTTAAGGTACATTGAAGAGAGAACGTTACTGGTAACACCCACACTAAAGTGATATAAATGACAATTAAGCCTATAAGTAAATGCCCGACCGTTGTTCATGCAGAGTGGCTTTAGCTCTTCTGCTCGTCGAGTGACTTCTGCGATGGTCGAGTGACATTGATTCTTCCGACTGGAACGTCTCTGGTCGAGTGGATGATACTACCCTTTGAATGATCCTGACTTTAGGGTGACGTCCCAGGGGAGGATGTCTAGGTCAGGTCTATGACCCTACCCTAGGTACATAGCTTCATCAGCGTCAACCGTCGGTTCTAGTTGTGCTCCGATGGATGTTGTCTTCTTGGGGTCCATTGGATGGACTTGGAATTTGACTATTTCTTCTGCCGGTTTGAATGAGGTGGATTTGGGTCGTTTGTCTAGGACCACATCAACTTTGTCCATCGTGGAGCGCAGCGTGGTTAACACTTCGGCCACGAGGGCTTCAGATAATGCCTCAAGGGCCAGGGACGCAGTTTTATTCTCGGCGCGGAGTGCTATGTCCGGATCACTAACTAGAGTGATTATGCCATTGGGCCCGGGCATCTTAAGCTTCATGTACCCGTAATGGGGTATTGCTTGAAAGCACGTAAATGTATCTCGCCCTAAGAGGGCATGATATCCGCTGTTGAAGGGGGCCACCTGGAAGGTTATCTCTTCGGACCGATAGTTCTCCGGCGTGCCGAATACCACGTCGAGCGTGATTTTTCCCGCACACCATGCCTCCCGACTGGGAATGATTCCTCGGAAGGTCGTGCTGCTTTGCTCGATGTGGTTCCTGTCTATTTCCATTTTTCATATTGTATCCTCATAGATGAGGTTCAGCCCGTTGCCGCCGTCCATGAGAACCTTGGTGAGCCGAAAGCCATCCATAATTGGGTTAAGGACCAAGGCGGCTGGTGTTCGGACTGTCCTGTTTTTTGGTTCGTCCCCAGCGTTAAAGGTTATCGTTGTGTCGTTCCAAGGGTTTATTGTTGCGATCTGGCATACTTGAGTGAGTTCGCGGAGTGCTCTTTTGCGCCTATTGTTTGAAGTGAATGTCTCAAAGACTGTCAAGACTCTGGGTTTGTCGTCTTCTGGAGGGTGTTGCTCTGGGGTGTCTTTGGTGAGGATGTCTGTGACGCCCCGAGACCGATGCTCGAGAAGACTTCCATATATTCCGGGTTTCGCCGTGTGTTTCATTTGTGCTTACCCTTTTATTTTTGCGTTGCATCATGTCATCATGCCATCATCTCATAAATCTTTTGCATCTCAACTAAATAAATTGTGTGGATTTTCGATCCATTTAAATCGAGGGAAGAGTGACTTCTCTTTATAACATATCCTCCTAATATTTAGGGAGCTATTATAAATATTCCACTATTTTGAAATTCACCTTAACACACTTGCAAAATCCCAATGCCTTTGTTATCACAACTCTTGGCCTCTAACTTTGCTATATATCCTTTCTCTATTTTTCCGGAGCTCCACCGAGATTCTCAATCATTTCTGGACCGTCCTAGCACCCATTTTCTATTAGAACCCATTTGAATTAAATTCAAATGAGTGTGGACCTAGTTTGCCCAAACCTCTTCCAACCATTTTTGTTAAATCCTTCATATTTTCTTGGTCCAAGGAAAATATCCCTGTTGGTCTAATTCCTTTTCTAATTCTCTCTTTCTGTTCTCCAAAGTTCTCTTTATTTTTATTTTTTATTTGGGAGCCCAATTTAGCTTTCCAGGCTGGCCCTCTCCTTCTCTCTTCCTAGTCTTCCTTTAGCCCAGCACAACAACGCCAACCACTTGACCTTTTGGCCCAAGGCCCGTATCCCTCCTAACCCTAGGCACATCTGGACCCTCTCCCTCGCGCCGCCAGAGTCAGCGAGCGCTGCGGCCTCGCTCGACCCCTCCTTCTCTCGATCTCCCTCTCGGTCCTTCTCTCGCCTGATCCATCCCCTCTCCCCTCGATCTCTCCCTTTCTTTCCTCCTAGCGCCGCCAAAGGAGGAGCCCGATCCCCATCGCAGCCTCTCCCTCGCGAGCACCCTCCTTCCCCTTCCCATTCGCCCGCCTCGACATGGGGCCTTGCTCCTCCTCCCACTCGCGCCTCCTTCTGCCTCGTCCATGGAAGCCGCCGCCTCGACTTCTGGCTCCGGCCGCTCCCTCCCGGGCCTTGGCCTCGTCCCCGACTACCCAGGCCAGAGCTCCCACTGCTGCGCCTTGGACAGGAGGTCCCTCACGGCCGCCCGCCGCCATCCTTGTCCGCGTCCATGGAACCAGGCTGCCGAGCTCCACCAAGCCGCGCCGTCGTGTCCGGTCGCTGAAGGCGACCACGACCAGCGCCGGCCATCCTCCTGCCGCTCCTGCTACCCGCCTCTCCTCTGCATGCACGGCCCCTGCGTCTGTGGCTTCGCCTTCATCGAGCTCGCCCCGACGCCTCCGTTCTACTCCGGCCAGATCCAGTTGGCACCGTCCTCCTCCATCTGGGGACTCGCCATTCCCCTCGTCACGTCGCCGGAGTTCACGCCCAAGGCCTCTACAACCTCACCAACGGCCATGTCCTTGCCTTCCTGTACTACTATTGCGAGATGCCAGGGCCACCACTACACCTGTACATCATGCCGTGTTCGTTCGCACGCCAAGACTGGACCCATCAAGAACAACCACACCATGTTGATACGGGAACCACTATCGTCGACCTCCGAAGAACATGGTTTTGCCGAGTACCCCTTCGTTTTGTCAAGACTATCAAGTCCCATGACGACCTTGTACCACTACCATCGCAAGAACCAAGACCGGCAAGTCCGAAGACCCAAGTACCATGACGCCAAGTACCCCTTCGGATCGCCAAGGTGGATCTCGAACGTTGACGAGGTTCCGATAAGACAGTCGATGTGTACAACCATAATGTGAACGTGTGCCCGACGACCCCGAAGACCTATGTTACACCAAGTACCATGACGACCTTTGACATGTACCCCTACATCGCACCGAACATGTACCACTACGTCCGGAGGCATCGGATCCGTCAAATTCCACTACCACCATGAACAACTACCGTCACCGAGATCGCAAGAACCCCTACTTCCTCCTCGAAACGTGAACGACTACCGTCGACCCCAAGTGACTCAGATTCGTCAAGTCCTTCTACGAAAACGTGTACCTCTACCGCCGCGAGCACCTCTACCGTCGTCGTGTACCCCCTACTTCCACCATGTCTCGAGAACGTATACTTCCTCTACTTGGCACCGAACGAGAACCGGCCCGCTTGCACGCTTCGAAGGTATAACTCCGAAACGACCTCCCGTGGACGAATGCATATGTTGTATGAAATGCTCGCGGTTGCACCATGCCCGACGTGTTTCTTGCATGTTCCCCGTTGCCATGCCGTTGTCTCGTGGGAACCCGGTTGCCGGGATCACCCCACCTTCTATCGCATGTCACGCTCCCGTCACTTTTCCTTTTGCACTGGTATCTCCGTGAGCTATCGGAACCGGAATCTTGCCATGGCACCATTTCCGTTGTCATTGTCGTGGCACCCCTTTTGTTTTCGCCACGATGACAAATTATTCTTTATGCTCATGTCAACTTTTAACAAAAATTGCATAAACTTGTTCATGGCATTCGCATCATGATAATAACATTTAAATGGTTAAAATTGTTGTTGCACCAAATTGATAAATGCATATGAGGTTTTACCGAAATTGTTGCTTGTTGTTTCGGCCTCATTTAAACTTGCCTAAATGTTTAGTTTACTTATGCTTCACATCTTGCCATGCTAACACCATTTAATTTTGTTGGGTACTTAAACGAGATCTACCTAAATAAGTCACGTGGTGTTTCGTCAATATGTAACGGAGTTGCACTTTGAGCTCCACTTAATTTGTAGGGTTGTTTGTGCACTTTGCCATGCCATGCTTAATTAAACCGGACATGCATCATGCCATGTTCATGTGGGTTGTTTACTATGTTGTTTGCTCCTTTCCGGTGTTGCTTCTTCGGGTTGGTTCCGATAACGTCGCGTTTGTGAGGACCCGTTCGACTACGTCCGTTTGTCTTCTTCATGGACTCGTTCTTCTTCCTTGCAGGATTTCAGGCAAGATGACCATACCCTTGAAATCACTTTTATCTTTGCTTGCTAGTTGCTCGCTCTTTTGCTATGCCTATGCTGCGATACCTACCACTTGCTTATCATGCCTCCCATATTGTTGAACCAAGCCTCTAACCCACCTTGTCCTAGGAAACCGTTGTTTGGCTATGTTACCGCTTTGCTCAGCCCCTTTTATAGCCTTGTTAGTTGCAGGTGAAGATTGAAGTTTGTTCCTTGTTGGAACATGGAGATTTTGTTCCTTGTTGGAACATGTTTATTTGTTGGGATATCACAATATCTCTTATTAATTAATGCTTCTATATACTTGTTAAAGGGTGGAAGGCTCGGCCTTTTGCCTGGTGTTTTGTTCCACTCTTGCCTCCCTAGTTTCCGTCATATCGGTGTTATGTTCCCGGATTTTCCGTTCCTTACACGGTTGGGCTATAATGGGAACCCCTTGACAGTTCGCCTTGAATAAAACTCCTCCAGCAATGCCCAACCTTGGTTTTACCATTTGCACTAACAACCTACCACCTTCCCTTGGGTTTTGCAGACTCAAGGGTCATCTTTATTTTAACCCCCCCCCCCCCCCGGGCCAGTGCTTCTCTAAGTGTTGGTCCGAACCGAGCTGCCTGCGGGGCCACCTCGGGGAAACTTGAGGGTTGGTTTTACTCGTAGCTAGTCTCATCTGAGTGTGCCCTGAGAACGAGATATGTGCAGCTCCTATCGGGATTTGTTGGCACATTCGAGCGGTGTTGCTGGACTTGTTTTACCATTGTCGAGGATGTCTTGTAACCGGGATTCCGAGCCTGATCGGGTCTTCCCGCTAGAAGGAATATCCTTCGTTGACCGTGAGAGCTTGTGATGGGCTAAGTTGGGACACCCCTGCAGGGATTTGAACTTTCGAAAGCCGTGCCCGCGGTTATGGGTAGATGGGAATTTGTTAACATCCGATTGTAGAAAACCTGAAGTTGACCTTAATTAAAATACATCAACCGCGTGTGTAACAGTGATGGTCTCTTTTCGGCGGAATCCGGGAAGTGAACACGGTGTTGTTGTTATGCTTGACGTAGGTTGTTCTTGGATCACTTCTTGATCATAGTTTTTCTCGATCGTGCTTTGCCTTCTCTTCTCGCTCTCATTTGCGTATGTTAGCCACCATATATGCTAGTCGCTTGGTGCAGCTCCACCTCATACCTTTTACCCTTCCTATAAGCTTAAATAGTCTTGATCGCGAGGGTGTGAGATTGCTGAGTCCCCCGTGACTCACAGATACTTCCAAAACCAGTTTCCAGGTGCCGATGTTGCCGAGAAGGTGACGCAACCAAGCTTAGGAGGAGCTCGATGAAGATCTTGTCCTTTGTGTTGTTTCGTCCTAGTTGATCAGTAGTGGAGCCCAGTCGGGACGATCGGGGATCTGTGTAGCATTTGGGGTAGTCTTCTTTTATTTTGGTTCCCTAGTCGGACCTTGTGTGTATTTGGATGATGTAATGCTTTATTCATGTAATTGTGTGAAGTGGCGATTGTAAGCCAACTATGTATCTCTTTTCCCTTATTGTATTACATGGGTTGTTTGCGAAGATTAGCTCACTTGCGACATTGCTTTCAATGCGGTTATGCCTCTAAGTCGTGCTTCGACACGTGGGAGATATAGCCGCATCAAGGGCGTTACAAGTTGGTAATCAGAGCCGTCCCCGACCTTAGGAGCCCCCTGCTTGATCGAATCGCTGGCGTTATTGAGTCTAGAAATGTTTTGAGTCATTTAGGAATTATATATATCGGAGAGTTAGGAATTCTTTTTACTCCCCCAGTCCCTTCGTCGCTCTGGTGAGGCATCCTGACGTAGAGTTTTGACTCTTCTCTTCTCAAATTTCACAAAAAAAAAATTTAGGATCACGCGGGTATCTTGGAATCGTTCCGATGGATTTGTGACGAGAACATTGTTCTTCGTTCCTCCTGTCATTTAGGGGTTGTGGCAGTGTCCCGGGGAGTTGAGCTCCGAGGTGTTGTCGTCACAATTTTATCGTTGCAGTTCTGGAATACCTGAGTTTAGTTCGCCGACATCGAAAATCTCTTTTATGCAGTTGTTGGTGAGATAACCTCGACGCCACCCAGTACTGGGGCGGGAGTTCGGGAGTATTTCCATAACTCGTATAACAGATGCTTTTCGAAGGTTGAGGTAGACAATTTCCGAAGATTTCTTGGTTATGTGTTGAAGGATGGATATAGCTGGATGTAGGATTTGCTAGTTTTGGGTGAGATATTATGCTTCCCCTGTATCCCCAACACCTGATTGCATAACCGGAAAGGTTCGGGAGTTTCATAGGTGGGAATTCAAGTAGAACTTAGGATATCTTTCTGACAGATGTATGATATGAAATTGGGGTTCGACGTCTAGTGGTCCGCCTATTCACGGTCGGTTTTACAGTGGTCTCATTGTTTCTTAAAGAGTCCTTGGCTATGCCGACTCGGGGACGCTTCGTATGTCATGTGCACTGCCTTGTACATGATGATGTTGTACGATCGAGCCCGTGTAGGCCCCACCACGAAAACTTCAGACGAAATCTCTATCATATGTTTGTTCTGGCTTATTCTGCAAGCCAATCCTTCGTTTTGCTTTTGAGTTGTGGTATTCGAGTTGCTTCGAAGTCAAATGTTGATTCCATACTTTTCCTAAGTGGTGTTCTCATATTTCTATGGGAATACTAATCCTTCTCGGTCATCAAGTTTGTCATGTCAATCCTTTCACCGGTATGCTTCTCTTCAAGTGGATCCGGTCATTTCAACATCCGCAAGATCAAGTATCAGTTTCTTCTGAACGGTGTTTGTTTCATCCGTCTCCAAGTTGCCTTTGTTTTTTAACCCGCCCACCCACCCTTTTTCTTCAAGGACTCAGATTTCTTATTCAAGTATCCTTTTATTGATGGGAAGTCTCTCCATTCTTTTCCGTCCATGTTCTTATCCGATGATTCTCATGAAGATGCTAAGGAAGCTACAAGTTCATCATTGTTCGTTCTTTTCTTCTCCGGTGGATTCAAGTCAACTTTTGTTGATCATACCTTTTCCTCGATTCAATACTTTCTCTTGCCGGTGCACCTCTTAATCATCCACTTCTCACTACTCAATTGTTCCGGAGTGCTCAAGATATCTCGAAGATTCGTGTTTCCACTCTGCGGTTGTTCAATATCTTCGAGGACGTTCTCTCATTCAAGTCTTTTAATTCAACGGGTGCAATCTCTCTTTTGAGTAATTATTTCTACGGTGTTTCTTTTGAGTGGGCGCTAACCCACAGGTCTTTCCCCAGGATCTTACCTGACTCTTCTTATTTTCCCAGAGCTATCCTCAAATTTCTTTTCGAAGTTTGACATAAGAATGAATTGTCATCAACCAAATGCCTTTCTCCAAGAGCTCTAAATTTCTTTTTAGCGTTGTCTCAACTTTTCCATTCTTCATTCCGGAGTGTCTCAATAATTGTTGTTGGTGTTTCTCGTCGTCATTCTCAGGTTTTCAAGATCGAAGAAGAATTTTACCTCCATATCTTATCCGTTCTCTCAGGGATTCGTGGTTCTAATTCGAGGCCATCCTCTCATAATTGTTTCATTGTGAGAATTCTTTTTATCCATCCGGAGCAATTCAAGAGTCTTTTTAGTTTGTTCATCCGGAGCCCATCATCTAAGATTTATTCATTCTCAGCTTTCAGCTACCATTCTCCAAATCTTACCGGTGCTTCGTTCAAGTGTTCTCTAATCAGCTCGTCATCTCTTCGTTCTCATATATCTAAATTCTTTCAAGCATCTTCGTTTATTTACTAGTCCTTCCCGGTGTTTCTTCATCTTTTATTCGTTCATTTTCAATTCTTACGGTGGTTCGTTCAAGAGTTTTCTTCCTTCGTGTATCATATCTATGCATTCGTGCTTTTCAAATTCTACCGGTGGATCGTTGAAGACTTTCTCAAGCTTGCGCTATATCTATCTTAATCTTTCTATGAGGATAAGTAGTATGTCAAATCCGTTGCTTGTCAGCAATTAAATTATTGAAGGATACGCATAACATAATTCTTATTCTTGTTCCATCCAAATGATTAATTCCCTATTCCAGAGGCTCATCAAATTCCTGATTTCAATTATTTCATCTTCTCTTTTTCCCAGAGTTCCAAGCTCTAATTATCACGGAGATCCATCTAAATAATTGCAAGGATTCACCTTGTGTTTTCATTTTCTCTTTCTTTTTATTCTTTTGTTACCGAAGTTTCTTCATGGAGGCTATACATGAGGGTTCATCAAGGATTATTTCCTTCTCGAAGCGTTCATTGAGATTCTTTTCAGAGGAGCTCAAGCATTCTTCATCTTGCAATCCGGAGTGCAATTCTTTCTACCGTATCATTGGAGGCGGTATTATGTCATTCTTGATCATTTGAGTTCATGTTTCATGATTCACATGTTGTTAAGAATGAGGTATTTTAAATCCATCAATCTCGTCGTTGGAGTTATCTTGGGTTATGTTTCACCTAAAGCTTTCCCTAAGGATCTTGCTATTGTGAGGCATATAATTGACCCAAGTTCTTCGTTTATCCTCCCGGTGAAATAGTTTCTTGTCTCCTTGTTCATATCAATCCAATTCTTCTTCCCGTGAGTGGCAGGTTGTCACCTCATAATTTGAGATGTATTCCATAAGACCATATCAAGTTTATCATTTTCGTTGTTGGTTTTTCCAACAATTCCATTCTAGCTTTTGGTGTCAGCGTGCTCCCTCAAGATCGTGCTTCCCTTAGTTCACTCCATTCCATTCTTACTTTTGTTCTAGAGCCATTGTGATGTTGCTCTCTTCAACCCATCTTCTGGTCTTGTCAAGATCATGTTTGACTCGTGCTTATCCTTTCAACCGGAGTGTTGTGTCCTTTTGCTCAAGCTCTTTCTTTTTATCAAGTCTTGTATCACTCTTAAACCGGAGTGCTGACCGAAGTGGTTCTTCCTTGTCTCTCTTTTCTAACAGAGTGTTTTCAACTTTGTTCTTCTCCGTTGTTTTATTTCTTTCAATTTGTTCAACCTTTTCAAGGTTCTTTGGTTTCACTCGTTTGTCAAAGAAGCAATTTGTTTTACCTCTTCTCTTTCTCTTCCATTTTCCCTCCGGTGCCATTCTAGATCTCGGGACGAGATCCTCTCGTAGTGGTGGAGTGTTGTGACGCCCCGAGACCGATGCTCGAGAAGATTTCCATATATTCCGGGTTTCGCCGTGTGTTTCATTTGTGCTTACCCTTTTATTTTTGCATTGCATCATGTCATCATGCCATCATCTCATAAATCTTTTGCATCTCAACTAAATAAATTGTGTGGATTTTCGATCCATTTAAATCGAGGGAAGAGTGACTTCTCTTTATAACATGTCCTCCTAATATTTAGGGAGCTATTATAAATATTCCACTATTTTGGAATTCACCTTAACACACTTGCAAAATCCCAATGCCTTTGTTATCACAACTCTTGGCCTCTAACTTTGCTATATATCCTTTCTCTATTTTTCCGGAGCTCCACCGAGATTCTCAATCATTTCTAGACCGTCCTAGCACCCATTTTCTATTAGAACCCATTTGAATTAAATTCAAATCAGTTGGACCTAGTTTGCCCAAACCTCTTCCAACCATTTTTGTTAAATCCTTCATATTTTCTTGGTCCAACGAAAATATCCCTGTTGGTCTAATTCCTTTTCTAATTCTCTCCTTCTGTTCTCCAAAGTTCTCTTTATTTTTATTTTTTATTTGGGAGCCCAATTTAGCTTTCCAGGCTGGCCCTCTCCTTCTCTCTTCCCAGTCTTCCTTTAGCCCAGCACAACAAGGCCAACCACTTGACCTTTTGGCCCAAGGCCCGTATCCCTCCTAACCCTAGGCGCATCTGGACCCTCTCCCTCGCGCCGCCAGAGTCAGCGAGCGCTGCGGCCTCGCTCGACCCCTCCTTCTCTAGATCTCCCTCTCGATCCTTCTCTCGCCCGATCCATCCCATCTCCCCTCGATCTCTCCCTTTCTTGCCTCCTAGCGCCGCCAAAGGAGGAGCCCGATCCCCATCACAGCCTCTCCCGAGCGAGCACCCTCCTTCGCCTTCCCGTTCGCTTGCATCGACATGGGGCCTTGCTCCTCCTCCCGCTCGAGCCTCCTCCTGCCTCGTCCATGGAAGCCGCTGCCTCGACTTCTGGCTCCGGCCTCCATCGGTCGCTCCCTCCCGGGCCTTGGCCTCGTCCCCGACTACCCAGGCCAGAGCTCGCACTGATGCGCCTTGGACAGGAGGTCCCTCACGGCCGCCCGTCGCCGTCCTTGTCCGCGTCCGTGGAACAAGGCCGCCGAGCTCCACCAAGCCCCGCCGTCGTGTCCGGTCGCTACTGGCGACCACGACCAGTGCCGGCCATCCTCCTGCCGCTCCTGCTACCCGCCTCTGCTCTACACGCACGGCCCCTGCATCTGTGGCTTCGCCTCCGTCGAGCTCGCCCCGCCGCCTCCATTCCACTCCGGCCAGATCCAGTTGGCCCCGTCCTCCTCCATCTGGGGACTCGCCATTCCCCTTGTCACGTCGCCGGAGTTCATGCCCAAGGCCGCTACAACCTCACCAACGGCCGCGTCCTTGCCTTCCTGTACTACTATTGCGAGATGCCAGGGCCACCACTACACCTGTACATCGTGTCGTGTTCGTTCGCACGCCAAGACCGGACCCATCAAGTACAACCACACCATGTTGATACGGGAACCACTACCGTCGACCTCCGAAGAACATGGTTTTGCCGAGTACCCCTCCGTTTTGTCAAGACCATCAAGTCCCACGACGACCTTGTACACTACCATCGCAACAACCGAGACCGGCAAGTCCGAAGACCCAAGTACCATGACGCCAAGTACCCCTTCGGATCGCCAAGGTGGATCTCAAACGTTGACGAGGTTCCAATAAGACCGTCGACGTGTACAACCACAATGTGAACGTGTGCCCGACGACCCCGAAGACCTATGTTACACGAAGTACCACGACGACCTTTGACATGTACCCCTACATCGCACCGAACATGTACCACTACATCCGGAGGCATCAGATCCGTCAAGTTCCACTACCGCCGTGAACAACTACCGTCACCGAGATCGCGAGAACCCCTACTTCCTCCTCGAAACGTGAACGACTACCGTAGACCCCAAGTGACACGGATTCGTCAAGTCCTTCTACGAAAACGTGTACCTCTACCGTTGCGAGCACCTCTACCGTCATCGTGTACCCCCTACTTCCACCATGTCCCGAGAACGTATACTTCCTCTACTTGGCACCGAACAAGAACCGGCCCGTTTGCATGCTTCGAAGGTATAACCCCGAAACGACCGCCCATGGACGAATGCATATGTTGTATGAAATACTCGCGGTTGCACCGTGCCCGACGTGTTTCTTGCATGTTCCCCGTTGCCATGCCGTCGTCTCGTGGGAACCCGGTTGCCGGGATCACCCACCTTCTATCGCATGTCCCACTCCCGTCACTTTTCCTTTTGCACCGGTATCTCCGTGAGCTATCGGAACCGGAATGTTGCCGTGGCACCATTTCTGTTGTCATTGTCGTGGCACCCCTTTTGTTTCCGCCACGATGAAAAATGCTTCTTTATGCTCATGTCAACTTTTAATAAAAATTGCATAAACTTGTTCATGTCATTCGCATCATGATAATAACATTTAAATGGTTAAAATTGTTGTTGCACCAAATTGATAAATGCATATGAGGTTTTACCGAAATTGTTGCTTGTTGTTTCGGCCTCATTTAAACTTGCCTAAATGTTTAGTTTACTTATGCTTCACATCTTTCCATGCTAACAACATTTAATTTTGTTGGGTACTTAAACGAGATCGAACTAAATAAGTCACATGGTGTTTCGTCAATATGCAACGGAGTTGCACTTTGAGCTCCACTTAATTTGTAGGGTTGTTTGTGCACTTTCCATGCCATGCTTAATTAAACCGGACATGCTTCATACGTGATTGTGCATCATGCCATGTTCATGTGGGTTGTTTACTATGTTGTTTGCTCCTTTCCGGTGTTGCTTCTTCGGGTTGGTTCCGATAACGCCGCGTTTGTGAGGACCTGTTCGACTACGTCCGTTTGTCTTCTTCATGGACTTGTTCTTCTTCCTTGCGGGATTTTAGGCAAGATGACCATACCCTTGAAATCACTTCTATCTTTGCTTGCTAGTTGCTCGCTCTTTTGCTATGCCTATGCTGCGATACCTACCACTTGCTTATCATGCCTCCCATATTGTTGAACCAAGCCTCTAACCCACCTTGTCCTAGCAAACCGTTGTTTGGCTATGTTACCGCTTTGCTCGGCCCCTCTTATAGCACTGTTAGTTGCAGGTGAAGATTGAAGTTTGTTCCTTGTTGGAACATGGAGATTTTGTTCCTTGTTGGAACATGTTTACTTGTTGGGATATCACAATATCTCTTATTTAATTAATGCATCTATATACTTGTTAAAGGGTGGAAGGCTCGGCCTTTTGCCTGGTGTTTTGTTCCACTCTTGCCGCCCTAGTTTCCGTCATATCGGTGTTATGTTCCCGGATTTTGCGTTCCTTACGCAGTTGGGCTATAATGGGAACCCCTTGACAGTTCGCCTTGAATAAAACTCCTCCAGCAATGCCCAAGCTTGGTTTTACCATTTGCACTAACAACCTACCACCTTCCCTTGGGTTCTGCAGACTCAAGGGTCATCTTTATTTTAACCCCCCCCCCCCCCCCGGGGCCAGTGCTTCTCTAAGTGTTGGTCCGAACCGAGCTGCCTGCAGGGCCACCTCGGGGAAACTTGAGGGTTGGTTTTACTCGTAGCTAGTCTCATCTGAGTGTGCCCTGAGAACGAGATATGTGCAGCTCCTACCGAGATTTGTCGGCACATTCGAGCGGTGTTGCTGGACTTGTTTTACCATTGTCGAGGATGTCTTGTAACCGGGATTCCGAGCCTGATCGTGTCTTCCCGCTAGAAGGAATATCCTTCGTTGACCATGAGAGCTTGTGATGGGCTAAGTTGGGACACCCCTGCAGGGATTTGAACTTTTGAAAGTCGTGCCCGCGGTTATGGGAAGATGGGAATTTGTTAACGTCCGGTTGTAGAAAACCTGAAGTTGACCTTAATTAAAATACATCAACCGCGTGTGTAACCGTGATGGTCTCTTTCCGGCGGAATCCGAGAAGTGAACACGGTGTTGGAGTTTTGCTTGGCGTAGGTTGTTCTAGGATCACTTCTTGATCATAGTTTTTCTCGATCGTGCTTTGCCTTCTCTTCTCGCTCTCATTTGCGTATGTTAGCCACCATATATGCTAGTCGCTTGGTGCAGCTCCACCTCATACCTTTTACCCTTCCTATAAGCTTAAATAGTCTTGATCGCGAGGGTGCGAGATTGCTGAGTCCCCCGTGACTCACAGATACTTCCAAAACCAGTTTGCAGGTGCCGATGTTGCCGACCAGGTGACGCAACCAAGCTTAGGAGGAGCTCGATGAAGATCTTGTCCTTTGTGTTGTTTCGTCCTAGTTGATCAGTAGTGGAGCCCAATCGGGACGATCGGGGATCTGTGTAGCATTTGGGGTAGTCTTCTTTTATTTTGGTTCCCTAGTCGGACCTTGTGTGTATTTGGATGATGTAATGCTTTATTCATGTAATTGTGTGAAGTGGCGATTGTAAGCCAACTATGTATCTCTTTTCCCTTATTGTATTACATGGGTTGTTTGCGAAGATTACCTCACTTGCGACATTGCTTTCAATGCGGTTATGCCTCTAAGTCGTGCTTCGACACGTGGGAGATATAGCCGCATCGAGGGTGTTACAATGTCCTCGCCGTTTTTGGCTACCTGCTGGAGTATCCAACATGGTCTAAGGTTGTGGGTTGGTATGGTATCCGGTGTGGTGTGTATTTTGCATGGGCCATCAATCCATCCCTCCAGAATGGTTCCGCGCCGTGTAATGGGTTTGCAGTTTTTGGCTATTGGTCTAGGCGTGTTACAGGGGTGCGCCCTTTTTGCCTAGACCGGTGGTTGAGTTGGGACCAATAGCCCCTAGATTGTTTGATTTCTCCAGGCGCTCTCCATTGCGATGTACTTCTGTACAATGGTTGCCAAGTCAGCGAAGTGTAGTATGCGGCGGTGATTAATGGTGTGGAGGAGTCCTTCGTTCGTGCAATTGTTGCGGAATGCCGATATTGCATCCTCGTCGCGGCAATCTTTGACCTTGTCCTGGACAAGGATGAATCTGGCCCAAAAGTGGTGGACCGTTTCCTGGGGCTGTTGTTGGATGCTCGTGAGAGTGCTGATGTCTGGGTGGGTGGGTGGAGTTGGATCTGAACCCTGACCCGATCGATGATCCGGAGTCTGGGGTTTTTTCGGACTGAACAGTCCGGGCTCCGGAGTATCTTCTTATTTTTGAAGCCCGCCGTCCGACTCTAAGTTCGGAGGACGAGGCGTGTCTTTCTACCGGTAGGTGTCCGGCTTCTCGAGGTCGGAGATCCAAACGTAATTCGTCCTCAGTATAGGGGAAGGGTTATCTTGCTCCTCGACTACCGCTATCTGGTGGGTGATCGGTGGAGAATTAATATCTCTCTGGACGGGTTTAAGCCCAATCCGATCGTAGTCTGTAGCGACTCCCAAGGCGGCGATGTGATCTAAGAGTTCGTTCAAAGATGATAACTCCGTCGGATCCATCCGTTTGGCGTATCCAGAATCAACGCAGATACATTTTTCGATGACTCAGGGAGGTTATCCTCATCGGCTCAGAGGCCGAGCGGGCGATCATGGTAAAACCGCCCAGCCAGAGGGTTTGGCCCGAGGCCGGAGCTCATCCTGAGGTGATATTTTCCTTGATGATAAGTCGAGCCATCAACCTCTGCGATGATGGCACAGTGGAACTCTCAATGAAAGCACCAATGTTGGTGTCAAAACCGGCGGATCTCGGGTAGGGGGTCCCGAACTATGCGTCTAAGGTTGATGGTAACAGGCGACAGGGGACACGATGTTTACCCAGGTTCGGGCCCTCTCTATGGAGGTAATACCCTACGTCCTGCTCGATTGATATTGATGAATATGAGTATTACAAGGGTTGATCTACCACGAGATCGTAATGGCTAAATGATACGTCTCCAATGTATCTATAATTTTTGATTGCTCCATGCTATATTATCTACTGTTATGGACAATATTGGGCTTTATTTTCCACTTTTATATTATTTTTGGGACTAACCTATTAACCGGAGGCCCAGCCCAGATTTGTTGTTTTATGCCTATTTCAGTGTTTCGAAGAAAAGGAATATCAGACGGAGTCGAAACGGAACGAAATCAACTGGAAAAGTTATTTTTGGAAGGAAACACACCTGATGGAGTTGGACCCTACGTCAGGGGAGACACAAGGTGCTCACGAGGGTGGGGGCGCCCCCCCTAGGGCGCGCCCCCTGTCTCGTGGGGCCCCCGTGGCTCCTCCGACGTCCTCCCTGCACCCATATATACCCACGTGACCTAAAACTTCCAGAACGCAAGATAGATCGAGAGTTCCGCCACCAGAAGCCTCCATAGCCACCAAAAGTCAATCGGGACCCTGTTCCGGCACCCTGCCGGAGGGGGGGAACCCTCACCGGTGGCCATCTTCATCATCCCGGCGCTCTCCATGACGAGGAGGGAGTAGTTCTCCCTCGGGGCTGAGGGTATGTACCAGTAGCTATGTGTTTGATCTCTCGCTCTCTGGTGTTCTTGAGATGATACGATCTTGATGTATCGCGAGCTTTGCTATTATAGTTGGATCTTATGTTTCTCCTCCCCCTCTTTTCTCTTGTAATGAATTGAGTTTCCAACTTGAATTAATCTTGTCGGATTGAGTCTTTAAAGATTTGAGAACACTTAATGTATGTCTTGCCGTGGATATCTGTGGTGACAATGGGATACCACGTGCCACTTGATGTATGTTTTGGTGACCAACTTGCGGGTTTCGTGACATTGGGAACCTATGCATAGGGGTTGGCACATGTTCTCTTTGAGGTCCTTTGTGTTGGTTGAATAGATGAATCTGAGATTGTGTGATGCATATCGTCTAATCATACCCACGGATACTTGAGGTGACATTGGAGTATCTAGGTGACATTAGGGTTTTGGTTGATTTGTGTCTTAAGGTGTTATTCTAGTACGAACTCTAGGGCTGTTTGTGACACTTATAGGAATAGCCCAACGGATTGATTGGAAAGAATAACTTTGAGGTGGTTTCGTACCCTACCATAATCTCTTCGTTCGTTCTCCGCTATTAGTGACTTTGGAGTGACTCTTTGTTGCATGTTGAGGGATAGTTATGTGATCCAATTATGTTAGTATTGTTGAGGGAACTTACACTAGCGAAAGTATGAACCCTAGGCCTTATTTCCTATCATTGCAATACCGTTTACGCTCACTTTTATCATTAGTTACCTTGCTGTTTTTATAATTTCAGGATACAAATACTCATATCTACTATCCATATTGCACTTGTATCACCATCTCTTCGCCGAACTAGTGCACCTGTACAATTTACCATTGTATTGGGTGTGTTGGGGACACAAGAGACTCTTTGTTATTTGGTTGCAAGGTTGCTTGAGAGAGACCATCTTCATCCTACGCCTCCTATGGATTGATAAACCTTAGGTCATCCACTTGAGGGAAATTTGCTACCATCCTACAAACCTCTACACTTGGAGGCCCAACAACGTCTACAAGAAGAAGGTTGTGTAGTAGACATCAAGCTCTTTTCTGGCGCCGTTGCCGGGGAGGTGAGTGCTTGAAGGTATATCTTTAGATCTTGCAATAGAGTCTTTTAGTTTCTTGTTTTATCACTAGTTTAGTTTATAAAAGAAAACAAAAAATGGAATTGAGTTTGTCTCATACGCTTCACCTTTTTAATATCTTTCGTGAGTATGATGGAAAGGATAATTGTGCTCAAGTGCTAGAAGAAGAAATCTATAAAATGTTTGGCACTAAATATTTGAATGATGAGCATGATTGCAATGTTGTTAGTATGAATTCCTTGAATATCCATGATGCTAATGATATGCAAAGCCACAAGCTTGGGGAAGCTATGTTTGATGAAGATGATATTTTTTGTCCCCCAAGTTTTGATGAGCAAATTTATTATGAGGAAAGCATGCCTCCTATCTATGATGATTATTGTGATGACACGTATGCTTTAAAGAATAATGATAACCATGAAACTTGTCATCTTGATCTTAATTTTCAATCACATGATAGTTATTTTGTTGAGTTTGCTCCCACTATTATTCATGAGAAGAATTTTTCTTATGTGGAGAGTAATAAAAATTCTATGCTTGTAGATCATGAAAAGAATGCTTTGTGTGATGGTTATATTGTTGAATTCATTCATGATGCTACTGAAAATTATTATGAGGGAGGAACATATGCTTGTAGGAGTTGCAATAATATCAAGTTTCCTCTCTATGTGCTTAAATTTTTGAAGTTATGCTTGTTTTACTGTCCTATGCAAGTTGATTCTTGTTCCCATAAGTTGTTTGCTCACAAAATCCCTATGCATAGGAAGTATGTTAGACTTAAATGTGCTAGTCATATTCTTCATGATGCTCTCTTTATGTTTCAATTCTTATCTTTTGTGTGAGCATCGTTGAAATCATCATGCCTAGCTAGGGGCATTAAACGATAGCGCTTGTTCGGAGGCAACCCAATTTTATTTTTGTTCCTTGATTTTTGTTCCTGTTTAGTAATAAATAATTCATCTAGCCTCTGTTTAGATGTGGTTTTATGCTTTTAATTAGTGTTTGTGCCAAGTAGAACCTTTGGGAAGACTTGGGGGAAGTCTTGTTGATCATGCTGTCAAAAACAGAAACTTTAGCGCTCACGAGAACTGCTGCCATTTTTATTTGGAGAGTGCTATTTAGTTAATTATTTTTGAAGGTGATTAATAGATAAATTCCTCAGGTCCAGCAATTTATTTGAGAATTTTATGAATTCCAGAAGTATACGTTTGATCCAGATTACTACAGACTGTTCTGTTTTTCATGTGTTGTTTACTTATTTTGATGAATCTATGGCTAATAAAATAGTTTATAAACCATAGAGAAGTTGGAATATAGTAGGTTTAACACCAATATAAATAAAGAATGAGTTCATTACAGTACCTTGAAGTGGTGATTTATTTTCTTATACTAATGGAGCTTACGAGTTTTCTGTTAAGTTTTGTGTTGTGAAGTTTTCAAGTTTTGGGTAAGGATTCGATGGACTATGGAATAAAGAGTGGCAAGAGCCTAATCTTGGGGATGCCCAAGGCACCCCAAGGTAATATTCAAGGATAGCCAAGAGTCTAAGCTTGGGGATGCCCCGGAAGGCATCCCCTCTTTCGTCTTCGTTCATCGGTAACTTTACTTGGAGCTATATTTTTATTCGCCACATGATATGTGTTTTGCTTGGAGCATCAATTTATTTTGTTAGGGTTTGCTTTCTGTTATTTAGAACAATGTTTTGCATATTTTATTTCAATAAAATTGGCATTGATAGCCTTTACTATGCGTATGTTAGAAGTCCACATGTTGCTGTTTGAAAACAGAAAGTTTACCGCTGTTGCAATAATTCCCTAGAAAATTCAGAATGTGATAAAATGATGAAACCTTTTGCATATTAAGATATGATAAATTTACTACAGTTGGAATTTTATTTCATAATTTTTGGAGCTAGGGAAGTATGGATGTTGCAGCATTCTTTACAGACTATCCTGTTTAGGCAGATTGCTGTTATGTTTGCATTGTTTGCATATGTTTGCTTCTTTAATGATTCTATTTGAGGATAGGACTATTAAATATGCAGAGGCATTTAGTATGAAATGTTGAATAATAATTTTGGTGATTTGCTACAGTATAGTATGATAAGGTTTTGGCAATGGTTTATACTAACTTATCTCACGAGTCCTTGTTGAGTTTTGTGTGGATGAAGCTTTTGAGATTTAGGGAGACTGTGATATGAGAGGAATTAAGGAGACACAAAAGTTCAAGCTTGGGGATTCCCAAGGCACCCCAAGATAATATTTCAAGAAGTCTCAAGCATCTAAGCTTGGGGATGCCCCGGTTGGCATCCCACCTTTCTTCTTCAACAACTATCGGTTAGTATCGGTTGATCCTAAGTTTTTGCTTCTTCACATGATGTTTGCTATTCTTAGAACGTCATTTTATTTTGCTTTTATTGCTGATTGAATAGAATACCAAGATCTGAAATTATTAAATGTTAGAGAGTCTTCACATAGTTGCATAATTATTCGACTACTCATTGATCTTCACTTATATCTTTCGGAGTAGTTTGTCATTTGCTCTAGTGCTTCACTTATATCTTTTAGAGCATGGTGGTAGTTTTATTTTATAGAAATAGATGAACTCTCATGCTTCACTTAGATTATTTTGAGAGTCTTAAATAGCATGGTAATTTGCTTAAAATCCTAATATGCTAGGTATTCAAGAATAATAAAATTCTCTTATGAGTGTGTTGAATACTATGAGAAGTTTGATACTTGATAATTGTTTTGAGATATGGAGATGGTGATATTAGAGTCATGCTAGTTGGGTAGTTGTGAATTTGAGAAATACTTGTGTTGAAGTTTGTGATTCCTGTAGCATGCACGTATGGTGAACCGTTATGTGATGAAGTCGGAGCATTATTTATTTATTGATTGTCTTCCTTATGAGTGGCGGTCGGGGACGAGCGATGGTCTTTTCCTACCAATCTATCCCCCTAGGAGCATGCGTGTACTACTTTGCTTTGATAACTTCTAGATTTTTGCAATAAGTATATGAGTTCTTTATGACTGATGTTGAGTCCATGGATCATACGCACTCTCACCCTTCCACCCTTGCTAGCCTCTCTAGTACCACGCAACTTTCGCCGGTACCATAAACCACCATATACCTTCCTCAAAACAGCCACCATACCTACCTATTATGGCATTTCCATAGCCATTCCGAGATATATTGCCATGCAAATTTACATCATTCTTTTCATCATGACACGCTTCATCATTGTCATATTGCTTAGCATGATCATGTAGTTGACATCGTATTTGTGGCAAAGCCACCATTGATAATTCTTTCATACATGTCACTCATGAGTCATTGCACATCCCGGTACACCGCCGGAGGCATCCATATAGAATCATACTTTGTTCTAGTATCGAGTTGTATCATCGAGTTGTAAATAAATAGAAGTGTGATGATCATCATTCAATAGAGCATTGTCCCAAGAAAAAGAAAGGCCAAAAAAGGCCAAATAAAAAAGGGAAAAAAAGAAAGGCCAAATAAAAAAATAAAAAATAAATAAAAAGGGACAATGCTACTATCCTTTTACCACACTTGTGCTTCAAAGTAGCACCATGATTTTCATGATAGAGAGTCTCCTAGTTGTTACTTTCATATACTAGTGGGAATCTTTCATTATAGAACTTGGCTTGTATATTCCAATGATGGGCTTCCTCAAAATGCCCTAGGTCTTCGTGAGCAAGCGAGTTGGACGCACACCCACTAGTTTCTTTTGTTGAGCTTTCATACATTTATAGCTCTAGTGCATCCGTTGCATGGCAATCCCTACTCACTCACATTGATATCTATTGATGGGCATCTCCATAGCCCGTTGATACGCCTAGTTGATGTTAGACTATCTTCCCCTTTTTTGTCTTCTCCACAACCACCATTCTATTCCACCTATAGTGCTATGTCCATGGCTCACGCTCATGTATTGCGTGAAGATTGAAAAAGTTTGAGAACACCAAAAGTATGAAACAATTGCTTGGCTTGTCATCGGGGTTGTGCATGATTTAAATATTTTGTGTGGTGAAGATGGAGCATATACTATATGATTTTGTAGGGATAGCTTTCTTTGGCCATGTTATTTTGAGAAGACATAATTGCTTTATTAGTATGCTTGAAGTATTATTATTTTTATGTCAATATGAACTTTTGTCTTGAATCTTTTGGATCTAAATATTCATATCACAAGTAAGAAGAATTACATTGAAATTATGCCAACTAGCATTCCACATCAAAAATTATCTTTTTTATCATTTACCTACTCGAGGACGAGCAGGAATTAAGCTTGGGGATGCTTGATACGTCTCCAACGTATCTATAATTTTTGATTGCTCCATGCTATATTATCTACTGTTATGGGCAATATTGGGCTTTATTTTCCACCTTTATATTACTTTTGGGACTAACCTATTAACCGGAGGCCCAGCCCAGATTTGCTGTTTTATGCCTATTTCAGTGTTTCGAAGAAAAGGAATATTAGACGGAGTCGAAACGGAACGAAATCAACCGGAGAAGTTATTTTTGGAAGGAAACACACCTGATGGACTTGGACCCTATGTCAGGGGAGACACGAGGTGCTCACGAGGGTGGGGGTGCCCCCCTCCTAGGGCGCGCCCCCTGTCTCATGGGGCCCCCGTGGCTCCTCCGACGTCCTCCCTGCACCCATATATACCCACGTGACCTAAAACTTCCAGAACGCAAGATAGATCGAGAGTTCCGCCACCAGAAGCCTCCGTAGCCAGCAAAAGTCAATCGGGACCCTGTTCCGGCACCCTGCCGGAGGGGGGGAACCCTCATCGGTGGCCATCTTCATCATCCCGGCGCTCTCCATGACGAGGAGGGAGTAGTTCTCCCTCGGGGTTGAGGGTATGTACCAGTAGCTATGTGTTTGATCTCTCGCTCTCTCATGTTCTTGAGTTGATATGATATTGATGTATCGCGAGCTTTGCTATTATAGTTGGATCTTATATTTCTCCTCCCCCTCTTCTCTCTTGTAATGAATTGAGTTTCCCCTTTGAAGTAATCTTATCGGATTGAGTCTTTAAAGATTTGAGAACACTTGATGTATGTCTTGCCATGGATATCTGTGGTGACAATGGGATACCACGTGCCACTTGATGTATGTTTTGGTGACCAACTTGTGGGTTTCGTGACATTGGGAACCTATGCATAGGGGTTGGCACACGTTTTCGTCGTGATTCTCTGGTAGAACTTTGGGGCACTCTTTGAGGTCCTTTGTGTTGGTTGAATAGATGAATCTGAGATTGTGTGATGCATATCGTATAATCATACCCACGGATACTTGAGGTGACATTGGAGTATCTAGGTGACATTAGGGTTTTGGTTGATTTGTGTCTTAAGGTGTTATTCTAGTACGAACTCTAGGGATGTTTGTGACACTTATAGGAATAGCCCAACGGATTGATTGGAAAGAATAACTTTGAGGTGGTTTCATACCCTACCATAATCTCTTCGTTCGTTCTCCGCTATTAGTGACTTTGGAGTGACTCTTTGTTGCATGTTGAGGGATAGTTATGTGATCCAATTATGTTAGTATTGTTGAGGGAACTTACACTAGCGAAAGTATGAACCCTAGGCCTTATTTCCTATCATTGCAATACCGTTTACGCTCACTTTTATCATTAGTTACCTTGCTGTTTTTATAATTACAGGTTACAAATACTCATATCTACTATTCATATTGCACTTGTATCACCATCTCTTCGCCGAACTAGTGCACCTATACAATTAACCATTGTATTGGGTGTGTTGGGGACACAAGAGACTCTTTGTTATTTGGTTGCAGGGTTGCTTGAGAGAGACCATCTTCATCCTACGCCTCCTACGGATTGATAAACCTTAGGTCATCCACTTGAGGGAAATTTGCTACTGTCCTACAAACCTCTGCACTTGGAGGCCCAACAACGTCTACAAGAAGAAGGTTGTGTAGTAGACATCACTAAACCCTAGAAGTCTAGCCTGTATGACTAAGGTATTGAGTATCTCCTTTCCGGACTACACCCTCCGGTTTATATAGACAACGGGGGGATCTAGGGTTACATAGAGTCGGTTACATAAGATAGAATCTTCATAGTTGTTTGCCAAGCTTTCCTTCCACGCCAAGGAGAGTCTTATCCGGACATGGGTACAGTCTTCGGTCTTCATATCTTCACAACCCATCAGTCTGGCCCACAGATAACAGGCCGGACGCCCGGGGACCCCTTAGTTCAGGACTCCCTCACCCATATATAAAGGAGCTAGGGGGAGGCGGCCGACCAAGGAGGAGGGCGCGCCAAGGGGGAGTCCTAGAGAGGAGAAGGAAGGGAGAGAAGAGAGAAGGAGAGGGGGACGCCGCCCCCCTCCTTATCCAATTCAGACAAGAGGGGGAGGGGGCACGCGGCTGCCCTTGGCCGCCCCTCCTCTTCTCCCACTAAGGCCCATTAGGCCCAATATACTCCCCGGGGGGTTCCGGTAACCCCCCGGTACTCCGGTATATGTGCGAAACCTCCCGGAACCTTTTCGGTATCCGAACATAGTCATCCAATATATTAATTTTTACATTTCGACCATTTCGAGACTCCTCGTCATGTCTGTGATCATATCCGGGACTCCGAACTACCTTCGGTACATCAAAACATATAAACTCATAATACTGATCGTCACAGAACTTTAAGCGTGCGGACCCTACGGGTTCGAGAACTATGTAGACATGACCGAGACATGTCTCCGGTCAATAACCAATAGCGGAACCTGGATATTCATATTGGTTCCTACATATTCTATGAAGATCTTTGTCGGTCAAACCGCATAACAATATACGTTGTTCCTTTTGTCATCGGTATGTTACTTGCCCGAGATTTGATCGTCGGTATCCCAATACCTAGCTCAATCTCGTTACCGGCAAGTCTCTTTACTCATTCCGTAATACAACATCCCGCAACTAACTCATTAGTCACATTGCTTGCAAGGCTTATAGTGATGTGCATTACCGAGAGGGCCCAGAGATACCTCTCCGACAATCGAAGTGACAAATCCTAATCTTGATCTATGCTAACTCAACAAGTACCATCGGAGACACCTGTAGAGCACCTTTATAATCACCCAGTTATGTTGTGACGTTTGGTAGCACACAAAGTGTTCCTCCGGTAATCGGGAGTTGCATAATCTCATAGTCATAGGAACATGTATAAGTCATGAAGAAAGCAATAGCAGTAAATTAAAACGATCAAGTGCTAAGCTAACGGAATGGGTCAAGTCAATCACATCATTCTCTAATGATGTGATCCCGTTAATCAAATGACAACTCATGTCTATGGCTAGGAAACTTAACCATCTTTGATTCAACGAGCTAGTCAAGTAGAGGCATACTAGTGACACTTTGTTTGTCTATGTATTCACACATGTACTAAGTTTGCGGTTAATACAATTCTAGCATGAATAATAAACATTTATCATGAAATAAGGAAATAAATAATAACTTTATTATTGCCTCTAGGGCATATTTCCTTCAGGCTCCTCCCAGCAATGGCTACACCTTGCAGCGCGTCGGCCTGGCGTTCAGCGGGCGCTTGTGCCCTTGTGGTAGGCCTCTTGCCGGTGTGGCACTAGAGCTGACGATCCTGGACCTGTGTTTTCTCATGTGTATGTAGAAACGATCAGGTCCCTCTAGTAATTGTCATGTCTTGGGCCAATGTTTTTTACTTAGATTCCTCTGCATAGATTAATGTGAAGCGACGAAACACCCGAAACTTCACTGAAATGAGGAGCATAGTGACCGATGCTTATGTCGTGTTCAAAAACCACGGAGGAGGCCTAAACTTGATGAAGAAAGCATCCAAGCTAACCCATGTATTCAATTTGAACTCCTTGCGACAGCCCAATAACAAGTCATGTGATTACTACAGGTGTGTCCTTATGGATGAGAGTGTCCATCACTTTGCCTCGTTTGGAGATGAAGTTGAATTCAAAAGAAACATGACCTCCTTGAAGGAGAGATTTGATCACAATAGAGAGGTAGAACGCATCATACAACTTCTTCGTTGTCTCGTAAATGTTGAAATAATGAGCCCAACAGGTAGATTTCATGTCCCATCACGTACATTTAGACTGAGAAATAGAATACCTCTTTTTTCTTCAAAGTTGGCTTCGAAGGTGGTTTAGAAAGTGTCCAATCATAAGCATTTCTCAATAAGTTAATCAATAATTTGTGAGCTTGCTCGATTGTTATTTCCCTAAAAACACAACCAGCACAACAATCTAGGTAGTCCCTAGATGCATCGGTTAGTTCATAAAAAAATGTCAAGTATTCCAACTTTTTCAGAGGATGATCAGGCAAAGCATTTAATAATTACATAAGCCTCCCCCAAGCTTGAGGGAGTTGGTCTTCCTCAAATTGTCCAAAATTATATATTTCCTGTAAGGCAGCTTGTTTCTTCTGAGCAGCAAAATATTTTTTAGTGAAGTTATAGATCATGTCTTGGGGACTATGCACACAACCGGAAGTAAGATTATTAAACCAAGTTTTAGCATCACCCTTTAATGAAAAAGGAAACAATTTAAGAATATAGTAATAGTGAATCTTTTCCTCTTGAACATTGTTGAGGAAATCGTTAACTGGTACCTGCTCGGTTAGCTGGCAAGTAGGGGATTAATAGGCTAATCGGCCAATTAATGAATTAATTGGATGATTTATCAATTTATCACCTACTGAGCGACCCTACGAGTAGGCATGGCAAGTTAACTGGTTAATTAGACGAATTCTTGAAGAGGGCCCTTGAGTAAATAGGGTGGCAATTTCATCCAATTTAGTGAGGTGTGCAACAATAGTTTCAGATTCATAACCATGAAAATGATCAAATTCTACCAAAGTAATAAGATCAGGATCAACGGGGAATTCATAATCCTTATCAGTAACAAAAATAGGAGAAGTTGCAAACTTAGGATCATATTTCATCATTCTGTTCATGGCCTATTCCTTAACTATAGCCATAAAACCTTCTCTGTCATTAGAGCAAGTACAATAGGATGGCGTAGGCGGGCTATAAGCTTTTAAATATTATATTTTGGATGAGTTGGAGGAGAGAGAGGAGAGAGAAGGGAAGCGGGCTACTGATTAACAGCCGGCTGCAGCACGTGCTCCTAGACATGTTGTGAGACAGTGAGGTGGGCCATGTATCAAAAAATTAGTACATATTTATATACAACTATTGTACTTGCCGGCTATAAACTTCTTCCCATATGATGGTCTTTGGGGTTTCTCAAACATAACTTGTAACATGGTGATCATAACGACAACTTACAGGTTCATCAGAAAGTTCGACAAGGGCTAGATAGCTCGAGAGTGAGGTTTTCTCCTCAAAAGATGGATAGATATTCTTAGGGCCCTCTCGGTGTGATGGCATCCATCATCTTCTGGCCAGACACAGGTGACTACGTTACAAGGATGTCGGAACTCGATAACGAGATAGAAGAACAAAACCGATAACGAGGATTTCGATATAATGAGCATGGTGATGACTCAAGAGGATACGGATGCATCCCGGTTGTTTTGAAGTATCGCGAAGCAAAGGTAACATCACATAATAACCAAAGCGGGTTCACTCGAATATCACTCATGTGCTCATAGGGATCGATATGGACGTCCACAGTTCCGCTGTCAGTCATAGAATGAACAATTTCGTTCATGTCTATGAGTTACCGAACCTACGGGGTCACAAGCTTAAGGCAATCATGATTTGTTCTTTTGTATATACAAGTTTTGGAGCCTCTTCTAGTTCTAATTCTAGTTCTTCTAGTTCTAATCTCCTCCCTCTAATTCTCCGGCGACAATTAGCTCTGGGCGGCGAAGCACTGCCGGATCGTGAATGTTGCATGCTTGCAACTAAGTAGAGAGGCCATGCTTTCGATATTCGGTTTGAAGGATTGTTCATGGGCAGTATGAGGGATCGTTCATCGACGGTTCGAGGGACTCCAAGTATGATCTACACCGATATATTCTTCTTTCGCTGCAACTCGGTGACAGTAACGATCATGATCCCCACTCGTTATGCATCTTCATATTGATCTTGGGTGATCGTAGGCGCGGTTTTTTTTTGTTTTCTATTATGTTTCCCAACAAAACGGAGGCTCGTGGGGTCCACAAGCTCACACAACGAGCCTCATGGTGTGCGCGCCACCTGAGCTTGTGGCTCCCTCGTGGTCCCCCTCTGGTAGTTCTTTGTATCAGTTTTTCTTATATATTTCAGAAAAAATCCTCGTAAAGTTTCATACAAGTCCAAGAATTTTTATTTTTGCACAAAAATAACACCAAAATAGTTTTTTTTTCTGAAAACAACGTCAGTCCGGGCTAGTTTCATTCAAATCATGCAATTAGAGTCCAAAACAAGAGCAAAAGTGTCTGAAAAAGTAGATAAGTTCGAGCCGTATCATGTATCACGGCTGTTCTAATGCTCGCCTATGGTTGTTCGGTCGTGTTGGAGAAGATACAATCTTGGAGGCCGTTCGAAATACACAAACGCCGTCATTGAGATCTTTGGGCTGGAGTACTTGAGGGCACCCACCAATAAAGACACTGAGAGGCTGCTGGCTTTGAGTAAAGAACGAGAATGGCCTAGGATGCTTGAACCAATTGAGTGCATGCACTGGAAATGGAAGAATTATCCTTTTTGATGGAAAAGTCAGTACAAAGGCCACTTCAAATATCTGACTAACATTCTTGAGTTTGTTACACCGGAGGACTGTGAATTTTGCATTCATTTTTTGGATTTCCTGGCTCTCAGAAATCACAGTGACCCAAATGTACTATCGAGATCACTATTGTTCTCCAGGCTAGTTGTCGGAAATGCTTCTCCTTGCAACTATGTTGTCAACGGCCGTGAGTACACGATGGCTTACTACCGTGCAAATGATATCTATCCTTCATGGACCACATTTGTCAAAACAATCACGTGTCCGAAAGGTAACAAGAAATCTCACTTTGCAATGCGTCAAGAATCGACAAAGAAGGATGTCGACAGAGTTTTCGTTGTGTTTCAGAAGCGCTTTGAAATAATTCATGGCCATGTCGAGTATTGGACCCTGAAGGTCCTATGGAAGATCATGACATGTTGCATCATCTTGCATATAACATTATCATTGAAGATGAGAGAGATGAGAAAGGCATGCCAGAGAACTTTCGGCACATCTTCAATAGAGATCCTGTTAAGCCGGAACACGATACAAACAGGGTACATAGATTTCTAGCAATACATCGCAACATACGGAGAAGTTCTATCCCGCTCCAATATTATCTTGTTGGGCATAGTGGCATTTCCATAGCACTTCACAATTGCGTGTTTATCATGCTATTTACTAAATTTGAGCCCTTTCGTGTGTTTGAATTGAATTGAGTAATTTGATTTGTAAACTTTAAATTTATAATATCCATTAATTGTGTGAATATTAATTATTATGTTTGAATTTAATATCTGTGCAAATACTATGTAGTAAGATTTGGCCAAAAAGGAGAAAAATACTGAGGCTCGAATAGAAATGACACTTCTTTAAAGGGGCAAATATGCTCATCTAAAAGATACTCGGCTCTACCCTCCTCTAAATTATAGGAGATCGGTTCTAACTGAGTAACATGTGATCTATCCTCCGCCTGCAACTTTGATGCGCCCAGATTGAAGCAGAGGGACGATACCCACAAGCTTGGCAGTGAATTGCTGATCGACGAAAGACGTGGAGCTGGCCGAATCCAGCAGCATGTCATCTCGTGGCCTTGCAACCACTGTTAGAATAAAACGCTAATGCAAGATCATAGACAACACACCGAGGGACGATATTTGTTAACGAGGTTCACCGATATGGCTACATCCCCGGGGCATGACTACGGGCGCTCCTCCCCAAGATACCGCAACACCGGCCGCCCGGGCGCCGGCACAAGCCGTCGGCTCTCCCGCGTACCTGTTGCTATCAAGTCGTCATGATGGGTTAAAACGTGTGGTGCCCCTCCGTATATAAGAGGCCTAGGATACAAGTGTCCGACTTCTACACAACTCGTACCTAACCACACCAATTACAACACCAAGTCCACGTAACCCCTTGCGTACATAATATTCGACACAAATATAACAAACTCCACCTTGGCGAATATTCTCCACCACTTAGAAGTCGTCCATGCTTGAACCTCCATGTACTCCGGACTTGGGTTGTCTCCTTCGTAGCTTACTGAGAGCTACCCGACGGGCCAGACCCGCCGCCACCGTGAGACTCCACTGCTACTCCTGCAGCTCCACTCCCCATGACTCCACCTGCAATAGTGCTCCCTTGCAACTTGTAAAGATGCGAAGCCGTCCTCTCTCCTATCATCACAGTCACCCCATCTTCCATGATTTTCATGGTCTTCGTATCCCAATCACAACGGAATTCCATACCACCATCATGAAGAACACCAAGCGAAATCAGATTCCTCCTTAGCCCTGGCACATGCCTGACTCCCCGAAGCATCCGCTCAACTCCGTCAAACATCTTGATTTTGATGTCACCTACTCCAGCAACACGATAACCTGTGTCATCGCCCACATAGGCTAAACCAAACTCACCAGACTTGTACGAAGAGAACCACTTCCTGTTGGGCGTCGCATGAAAAGAGCAAGCTGAATCCAACATCCACGCTTCAGTTTTTGTTGACCGCCTGTTTGATATAACGAGAAGATCACTACTGCTGTCTGAGTCATCACCACGAGTAGCCGCATTAGCACTATTAGCACTTGCCCCACCCTTCAATTCTGGGCATTCCCTCTTTATATGTCCCCAGTCCTTGCACCTGTAGCACTGCACCTTTTTCTTCTTTTTCTTCTCCGCCTCTTGTCCCTTCCTGAGCTGATAACCTTTAACTGCCAACCCCAAACCTTGAGTACTCTCTTCTGTAGCATTCTTTTGCTTCCTTAACTCATGTCCAAGCAACGCTGCAGTAACTTCCTCATTATTGACGGTTGTCTTTCCATGTGTCAATGTAATGACCAAATGCTCATAGGACGGTGGCAACGAAACAAGAAGAAGTAGTGCCTTATCCTCGTCCTCAATCTTCACATCCAAACGCGCTAGATCCGTGACCAACTGATTAAAGGCATTCACATGCTCCACAAGATCCGACCCCTCCTGCATCTTCAGCCCATAGAACTTTTGCTTCAAATACAGCTTATTGGTCGCTGACTTGGACATATAACGATTTGCCAACTTGTCCCAAATTCCCTTAGGAGTATCTTCGTCCATGACATGATACATGACCTGATCCGCAAGACAAAGCCGTATGGTAGCGGCCGCCTGCACTTGCATATCCTCCCACGCATCGTTGTCAACCTTGGCCGGCTTCGTCTCCTGCAAACCCTTCAAGATTCCCTGCTGCGCCAGAATATCCTTGACTCTTGTCTGCCATAGACCGAAGTTACCCGTGCCATCGAATTTCTCCAAATCAAACCTGGTGAATCCCGGCGCCATGCCGAGCCGCGATCTAACCGACCTGTTGCCGCCGGTCTGACCGCCCTTATTTTCTTCTGCGACTTCCTCACGAAAAAGATCACCGATTCCGTATTCCTCGTCTGAAGCCACGCCGCAGTCCATGATCTAACCAAGAAATCTGACCCGCACTATCCTTGTCCGCCATTTAGAAAAAAATCCGTGAAGCCTCGCTATTACAAGTGCTCCACCTTTTCTCGAACTTGCAAAAGATTTGTGTGCCTGTACACCTCGTCGCCCCCAGCCTTTTATTTCCTGCTGGTAGACCCGGCCCTTTTCTTCCTCTCTGACACGGAAACCGAGCCTGAACCGTCACGGTCTCACAAATTCCATGCAGCAGCCGTAGTTGAATCCAACACTAGCAATCACGCCTCTGCCGCATACAAAGATTTCCCTTTGCATAATCCAACTATGCACTAGTCCGACAACAATCAGACCCACGTGCATGTACATGGAAACTCGCAAATCCAATCTGTAGACGAATCGCAACGTTGGCCTCTCCATTGCTAATCTTCTGGACTCCTGAACTACCACGCCTTTTGCGCACGCTGCCAACGGAGACCTGTTGCCGCACGCTGCCGAAACACGCCTGTCTCGCGTACGCAGCCCCAAGCCGTGACCTTCCTTTCCTCTGTCCGTGTACCTCGGAAAAAATCCGCCGCTGATCTCGACGAACAACTTCGCCTAGTCTCTGATCTTGATCTTCGCCAGCAATTTGTTTAGCCTTGTCACGTGTAACCACCGTATGCCAACCCTGCAGGAACCATCGCCACCTCGCGCATCATCCGTGCACGAGCCGTGCCATACCCTGGCCATCCACGTCGCCAACACAATCCGTCCGCAGTGCCGCGCCGCCGCCCTTGTACAACACCGAGCGCATCGTCTCGATGCTCTCACACTCCGATCTATCCGGCCGTCCCCCACGTCTGGTCGTCGGTCTGATCGCGAGCCGAATCCGTCGCCTCCGCAACGTCTTCAACAGCCACTACGCCGGTCCGATCGCCACACAATCCGTCCGCAGTGCCGCGCCGCCGCCCTTGTACAACACCGAGCGCATCGTCTCGATGCTCTCACACTCCGATCTATCCGGCCGTCCCCCACGTCTGGTCGCCGGTCTGATCGCGAGCCGAATCCGTCGCCTCCGCAACGTCTTCAACAGCCACTACGCCGGTCCGATCGCCACGTCTAGCCGATCCTTACCGACCGTAGCCCATCGAACGGTCCAGGCCTCCTGCCCGAAGTGTCCGACTCCACCGACCGCATCCGCGATCGCCGCCATGCTCCACCTTGCGCCAATCGGACGTTCCATGGCACCCGTCGAGCATGATCCTCGTACCTCCGGATGATCTTTCGCATAGCCTTCTCGCAACCTTGCTCTGATACCACTTGTTAGAATAAAACGCTAATGCAAGATCATAGACAACACACCGAGGGACGATATTTGTTAACGAGGTTCACCGATATGGCTACATCCCCGGGGCATGACTACGGGCGCTCCTCCCCAAGATACCGCAACACCGGCCGCCCGGGCGCCGGCACAAGCCGTCGGCTCCCCCGCGTTCCTGTTGCTATCAAGTCGTCATGATGGGTTAAAACGTGTGGTGCCCCTCCGTATATAAGAGGCCTAGGATACAAGTGTCCGACTTCTACACAACTCGTACCTAACCACACCAATTACAACACCAAGTCCACGTAACCCCTTGCGTACATAATATTCGACACAAATATAACAACCACGCGTGCAGGTGAAATGCACGCGGCGAGACACCGCCGGTGAGAGCTTGACTGGAGATGGACATCGCCGTGTCACAGACAGCGGTTGTGGGCGATGGCGGCTGGCTGGTCGTCGAACACCACGTTGATGCCGAAGAGCTCCAGCAGCTCCTCCACGACATGGAGCTGACCGTGGTAGAGCACGTGTGATCACGCCCCCGCCGCTCGCCGCACTTGAAGCACAACCCTAGACAGAGGGATCCTCGCTAACATACATTCCATTCGCTCAGCACTGGCACGGAGGCGGGCTTCTCTTGCCGAGAGAAGACATGACACTGACAGCCTTCACCTTCTTCACAAGAAGCCCCCACCTGCCGTCGCTGCTGTCGCCGGCCTTCGCCGCCGGCGAAGCCGACACCGCCTCCTTCTGCTGCTCCTTGAGCTTGAACTGCCTGCATGATCACACAAGATCCATGGCAACGTCAGACATGAGTTCAATTTGTTTAGGTGCGAGAGTGAGCAGAGCTGAGTGTTGGGGTAAATGAACTTACGTGCAGAGAGGGGTGTTGCAGTGGCCGTCGGGGACGCGGCAGAGCGCTGCGTGGAGGCGGAGCAGCTGCCACATTCGCTGGCACCGGGGGCAGCTGGCGCGGCTCTTGCACCGGGAGAAGTGGCGGATGAGCAGCTGCAGACCCCGGCACGTCGCGTACGTCGGGCACGGCGAGTTGGCCGGCGCCTGCCCCACGGGGCCGACCTCCGTGCAGCCGTCCGTGCAGATGTGCCGCAGGATGTCCATGGCGTCGCTCAGCTCCATGTACACCTTCTGCTCCGCGCGCTTCCGACGCCACTTTCGCCGTCGCTGCACGCCAGAATAAAGTTTCCGTCAGTTCATCATACTCGTTAACATTCTACTACTAGTATTCATAAACTTATTATTACTATCGGAGCAAATTGATCTTGACATGATGAACCAATATAACGTGTTTGACATGTTTGCCAACTTTTTTTTAAGTACTACTCCGTAGTAGAGATCTTGATATCTTTTCTAACTTTTGTCCAATCAAAAGTTTGGTGGGGTTATGCTGTCGCCATAAGCAAATAACCATGACCCCTGGATAATTTCCACCCAAACGACAACGTTTGGCACGACGGTTTCGGAGATGTCAACATTCACCGGCCATTCCTCGACTCGGCGTGCTCTGGGGTGGACGTGGACGCACCGACCGAAACGACCTGTGCACCATGACGAGGCCTCGGCGCACCGGCCAAACCAGGCCCTCCCGTCATTTCTTAATGCGCACAGACGCGACATGCCGATCACCTCCGGAACCCCGAAGTTTGGAAGTCCGGGTCGGCATGCTCGCCATGTTCCCTAGTGCACGGCGCATTCAGACATCAAGGCGGGCCATCTTTTTGTTGCACTTTGGCATCATCATCATGCCACCGGCAGACCGGCCAGAGAGACACCTCAAGTGCCAACAGGCATGCCCCGCACCGGTCGTGCCACATGATCGAATTTCACTGCATGATTTTTCAGAGGCAAGGTAGGTAGTACGTACCATGTCGGCGTCGTGGAGGCGGCTGAGGACGTCGAGCTCCTGCCAGGGGTCGTTGTCGCGGAGGAAGCGCCAGGCCTCGGTGCGCTCGACGGCGCGGAACTCCTTGGCGAGGAGGCGCATGCAGCGGAGGTGCAGCTGCGGCGCGTCGCAGAGGTCGGCCAGCTGCAGCGCGTCCACCACGGTGCCCGGCGTGAGCCGCGACCCGATGGCCTCCTGGCACCACCGCTTGAGCCACGGCACCCGGTACGCGTGCGCCAACACCAGCAGCTGCTCCGCGTACCTCTCCACGTCCTCCTCCACCTCGCCCTCGCCACGCCTGCACGCCGTCCAGAATCCCCATCACCAAATTAGATACTCGAAATTTGATTTTTCCGCATGTCCATTCGCCATCACCGAAAATGCATACAAACAACAACTAGGTGGAGTAGAACAGTTCGGTGCAAAGATTGGACGGTGAGAAAGGCCGTTCGACGGCCACGAGAATTTACTTTGTTTTGTCAGTTCGTCGAAGGCGAGTAGTACCAAGTAGTAGTAGCGCTAGCAGCCAGCAGGCAGGATGATGGTGTCTGCGACAGCGACGACAGATGCGGGTGGCCATGGAGGAGCAGGAAGGGAGGTTCCAACTAGGCAGGCGCTACCCCTACAGCGCAGGTTCCACCAACCAGACCAAACTAACTTTGATTTTCTTTCTTTCTTTCTTGTCTCTGTGCCGTCGTACGTGCGGTTCCAGTCCGTTGCCGGGGTTTTCCGGCGGCAAAGTTTTCTGCCAAGTTGCCGGGGTTTTGTATGGCGTGGCGACTTTGGATGATGCGGTGGCGGTGTCATCTCGTCTACTGTATATCTTGCTCGTGTGGCGAGGCAAGTGCGAAATTGGCAACTTGGCCGGGTTGGGGCTAGCTAGGCGCCGCGACAGACAGGGACTATCCGTGCGGAGCTTCACTGAATCTGCGAGATTCCAGAGGCTAGCGGACGGACGGGCCGGTCGCAGGCAAGGATTCTGTGGCTCGCCCTAGGGCAAGGCTCCGGTGTTCTGGGTCTCACAGAGCGTGTGGCTGTGTCGTGTCTTCTTGATCATGTGACGAGGTAGATTTGCAGATTGACATGATCCGACGACTAGAGAGGAAATGCTCTGCCTCTGGGCAGCTCATCTCGGCAAAGGGTTGTTGAACGCTCGTACTAGAACTGAAATTCAAAATTATCGATGGGGAATTCGCCTTGTATTTGGTTGTTGATTGGTTTCTCGATCGCACCGACGAACTTGGTATTTTAAGATGCCAGCAAAACATACCAAATTAGAACAGCTCGAACATCATATACCATTTGGTGTACTTCATTCAATTATCAGAACATGATTTAGCTGGCCATTACTAGCACGAGATGGCAGCTAAACCATTATGTCAGAGCTGACAGCTCCGATCGCCCAGCTTGACAGACAGCGTGGGGCACAAACGCATGTGTCAATGTTCTTTTCCCCCCACCTCGTGTGTTAATATTAGCGCTTACTCCTAATGATTTTGTTTCCTCGTGCTAATACTCAATGGCTACTACTATTACTGGGTCTCCACAGAGCATCAGGCTCTGGCTTACCCAGGGTTGCAAGAAACGCATGTGCGGAAAATAATACTAGCAGCAATTCCAGGGGGGAAACAGCGGAGGGTCGCGCACGGTACCTGCTGCCGGCGTAGAGGAGGCGGACGAACGCCGCGGCGACGTCGTCGGTGACGCCGCGGATCCGGACGACGGCCCTGCCGCCCTTGCCGCTCTCCCTCAGCCTCTGCAGCCGGCGCTCCAGGATCGTCTCCAGCACCGGCGACGCCGACGCCTGCTCGATGACGCCAGCAAAGAAACAAGAATAAATATCCCCTTCAGAACCGAAATTTTCAGACGACTGAATAGCATACACATGTCGTCTCCTGATCGCTACCATCGGAATTCACGGGCCGAGTCCTCCTACCTAGCCGTCGCCGCGTGCCGGCGAGCGGCAGCCGGAAGCGTTCGGCGAGCAGGGTAATGCGGCGAGAAATCGAAGGAGCCGGGGAAAGGATGGCTTACAAGAACGGAGGAATGGGCGGCGATCTTGCGGCGGCCGCTGGAGGTGACGACGTCGACGTCGGCGGGGGCGGAGGCGCCGCCGCCGCCGGCTGCCCGTGCAGGTGCCTCCGGCATGTCGTGCTAAGGATAACTGGCAGAGATTGCGGCGGAGAAGAAAGGAAGGAAGGAGGAGGAAAAGCGCAGGATGGGGAAAATATCTGGGAGGAGAGGGAAAGAAATGTTCAGAGGCGTCGCGGCGTGCGTGCGTGTGGTCTGGGTTTCGGAGGAGGGAGGCTCATCTCCGCGGCCTTATATAGAAGCCGGCGGGGAATGGAACGTGTGATTTTGTAATATTGCCCCCGAAAGAAACTGTATTTTCAGGGCGCCGGGGCACGTTTGCTGATCTTTTGGAAGATCGGAAGATTCCTCCGTTTGCTTGTACCATGTCGATCGGTTTGAGGGCGAACAAGTAAACGTCAGGTGTAGTAGTTGACGGCAAGCAGATTTTTTTAAGGTTGTGGTACAAAGAATCTTCATACTCCCTCGGCTTCTTTTTTACTCCGCGTAAAAGATTTATCTGAAGTCAAACTCTTTGAAGTTTAACCAAGTTTATATTACCTCCGTCTCAAAATTTATGTTGTTTTAAAGGCTAAACTAGCCTTAAAAAACTACCTTTGTCTCAAAATATAAGACGTTTTTGTATGCTCAAAAACGTCTTATATTTTCGGACGGAGATAGTACAAAAAACTTATTACCATTCACAATCAAAAATAATATCTTGAAATCCTCGCAAACAAAAATTCTTAACAAAATATATTTTCAAATTATATATTTATTTGAAATTCATATCTGGATTGAGGAAATTAAGTTTTTTAAATTTTTATATGTTTAATTTTTAATATAAATTTGGTCAAACTTTACAAAGTTTGACTTCGGACAAATCTGAAATGCGGAATAAAACAATAGAGTGAGTACCATGTTGACTAGTTTGTGCCTTTAAAAAATGTAATTAGTTTGTGGTGAACCACTAAATGCCAGTTGTTTTTAGGACACTAAACATCAGTTGTTTAAATAGGAGTGACGAAAAGAAATATTCTTAGATAAAAAGGCTCGTCATCCTGTTATCTACTTGGAATGAAACAGTATGCACAATTACAACACGGTACGATACATGCCCCACAAGGCAGCAAAAAGGCTTCAACTCGTCATCACGGAAAAGTGAAGGTACTAAACTAGATGAAGTAAAAACATCAAATTGCCAACACACATAAACTAGAGTTAACCAAGCCAAAGGTCCTCCCGAATAAATATACTTCTTCCATTGTCCACCAGCCATAAGTAGCCAAATGGCCCAGATACTAGAAGGGGAAGGCTTTGTCTTTTTTTTTTAAACGAGGCAAAAGATTTGCCATTTTCATTGAATAAGAAAAAGAGTATGGTTTAGTACATCACAGCCCCGCCAAAGTGGAAAGGGCAAAGGCCTACTCTCGCGGCATCAAATTACACAAATGTTTGGCGCCCGTCACTGTCCAAATAGACGCCTCCTTCTTAATAGTTCGCACTATGACCGCCACAGGCGCTGCCTTGGTACTGAACACGTGTGCTTTTCGCTCCTTCCAAAGCTCCCAGCTTACAAGGTGTAGTACGGAGGCCAAGGCTCTCCTCGGGTGCGCATTGTTGGCGAGGACTCCATCCCACCAAAACCTTATTATGCCAAAGTTCAACCAGTGGATGACATCTACATCAAGTTGCAGCCATGCAAGGACCTCCTTCCAGACCTCTCTACAACAAATCACTTTGGCCAATCTACTAAAAAATTATGATTTCTTTCCGACCTTATGGTCATTTAGGTTATACTACGAATCCATGAAGCAAGCAAGGACATTCTCTCAAGTTAGGAATACCCAATCATTCGGCATGAGTGGTTAGCTATCTCAGTAACAGTAAAGTTAGGGATACCCAAACCACCAAAAAAGTTCATCATCCTCACCAAATCTTAGATTGCCAGGTGATGTTTCCTATTACCTTCATAATCTTTTCACATATAGTGGACCATTTAAGAATTAAGAGCAAGTAAAATGGGTTACTTGCAAGGAATGATTTAGTTAGCACAACTCTACATACCATAGATAGTAGTCTTCCTCTCCAACCATAGGCCTCTTAGGCCGTGTACAATGCAAGGTGCTTGGAAGAGGTGCTTGAAGAAATAAACCAAACTTTTTCTTAAGCATCGGTGTTTATTTGTACAGGATAGACGCTTAATTATGCATCTCTCCTGTACAAATAGATACCGGTGCTTCAGAAAAAACCCGGTTTATTTTTCTAAGCACCTCCCTAAACACCTAACATTGTATAAAGCGTTAATCAGTTTGTGAAACTTGCTTGAGGTCTTCTTTCCTCAACTTGCTAAAATGCAAAGGAATTCCAAAAGTACTTAATATCATACTCTTGTGAAAACTAATTCTCATTTCATGCCAACAACCATTTCAGATTCCAAGCCATCTCTTGATTATTATTTTTGGGGAAATGGGGATATTCCCTAAACATTACAGACTAATAACACCTCCACGTCTGAAAGCATCTAACAAACCAAAAAGCAGATTTAGCAAATCAGAGGGCGGTGGCCGGTGGTTCAAACCACGTCTAATATGATGCAGTAAGTCGACTGTTAAGCCTCATTTTGAAAGAAAAAAACATAAAACAAATTGCGTTTGGCAGCTAAGCGTCCTGGTAAACACGTTTTCCACCGTATTTAAAAAGGAGGGGAGATAAAAGGTCGCCTTGCCGCAGACCTTTACTTGTTGAAAAAGTATTTCTCCCCAAGATAACAATATATTTTAATATACACGCACATGGATCACACATATTTGCTCCAACAAATAATGGATCAAGCCTGGTGTTTAAAGCATCTACAGCCGGGCGTCCAAAATCGACCACAAACGCTCGGGCGGCCCGTCCGGTCACGAAAATCTGACTACGCCTCAAACGGGACTCAAATGCCTGGCCTGACCGGTACCTCTCATATCCAGCCCAAATATGGAATGGATATGAGGGCACGCCCAGGCACGTCCGCCACGTAGGGCTGATGATGTAGTCTCACGCGAAATCGGCCGAAAACCCAGCTATCCGACGGATGCCTTCTCCGTCGCCGTGGTGCGAACGCCGCGTGGCGCCGCTTCAGCTTGCAGCTCCAGGCCAAATCTGATTATTTAAGCTGGCTGGTGTCCCCCAACCCTAGCTCATCCACCTCCTCCCTCTCCACGCCGCCACCTGAGCCCGTCTGCCTCCTCTCCCTTGCTCTCCCACACTCTCCGACATCGCTATGCTCACGCCGGAGCACCGGTAGATTGCGGAGGATATCCAGGCGAGGCGCGCTACTCGCATCGCTGCCGGGCTGCCTTTGGACTCGCAGGAGCCAGAGGAGGAGGAGGAGGGAGAGCAGCTGCCAGAGCCGATGGAGGTGGCGGATTCGGAGGAGGACGAGGCGGAGCAGCTTGCTCCGGGGTTCAAGATGGCGGAGGCTGAGTTTGCCGCCGCCCAAGCTACGGAGATAGCGGAGCAGGAGGCCATCATGGAGTCCATCCAGAATGAGGCCTATGTGAAGGCCAACCGGCAGGAGTAGGCGACGTCCGACGCGCTCTTCGCCGAACTCGATGCTGAGATGAAGGAGGATGAGGCCGGAGCGGAGCAGCTGGAGGTAGCGGAGTTGCAGTTGTCGCCCATGTACCCGGAGCCGGCCACGGAGATAGTCGACATCTCCGATAAGGAGTAACTAGATCATCTATGTAGTACGCAGGATTTTATAGTTTGCAAGATTTTGTATGGATTTAAGGATCTAATACAACATGTCCGGATGCAGTTTGTGATAATTTAAGGAGTGTTCGATCACCGTCTGCGGGTGTTTGAGAGGTCATATTTGTCATATGCGGCTGTAGACGCTCTCACCCCATGCTGGAAGAATGGAATTCGTGACAAAACAAACCAACCCTTTGCCTTTGGGCTTATGCCAACTGAAACCAAGTAATATAATGCTTTTTCCTTTTTTATTATTATCGTTCTTTCTTTCTTTCAGGTACTAGAAAGGCATGTGCAGCTGCTCCGGCGCATGTTCTCCAATTAGCTGCTCGCTACTTATAATATCCACCACCCGTCTCCCGAAATTCACGAACTCGATGATCACGCGCATATGCAGGAAACGATATCATCAGCCGCAGATCCAGTGATGATACGGCTGCAGTCAAGTGGCCGACACGAGACTAGTAGGGCCAAAAACAGGTTGTTGGCCGCTAGAGACAGACACGGACAAGAGACAACGCCAACCGAAGAAAAAAGAAATCAGAGGAAACCTTGCTACGGATTTCTCAGTACTCTGGGGGGCCATGCGCGAAGCTGGAAACGGACGCGGGTGAGCGGTGACGTCCAGGGGCCGCGCGCCGACGGGGAGCGACGAGAGGCTGAAACGGCCCTTGGAACCAGCAAGCGCCACATGGGCCTCGACGTGGCCGCCGGGCTCGGCCGACCCGCCCGGGTCCGCACGCGTGGCCCGCCTCCCTGCCGGTTTCGTTCGACAGCCATGTCACAGCTCAGCCGCAGGCCCCGTCTATTAATGATCTACGCTAGCTCGTCGATCATGGCCGAGTCTTGGCTTCACGCCGCGTTGCTATCCGGGGAAGGCCGGGATCGATCGAGGGGCCGCTTGATCCGTCCGACGTGGCCTCGATTAGATTAGGGTTTAAAGTACCATGTCGGGTTAATTGATTATTACTAGTACTACCATTGACCGATCGAGTCGGTCTTAGGCTGGTCATAGTGGGGAGTAACTTACACTAGTGTCATGCATATGACACTAGTCTAAATTACTACTTTCATAGTGCAAAGTAATATAGTAGTAGTGTTATAGATGACTTCATTTATTAACTTGTAGACTCATCTTGTATTGGAAAGCGCTATGTTACGGTAACATATTATGTTACTAATTCTCATTAACTACTTGCCACATAAACAAAAAAAATTGAAGTGTGCTATGTTGCTCGCTAAGTTACTCCCACTATGACACAGCCTTAGTTACACTACCGGCAGCGAGTGTGACGATTTATGTAATATATCTCTTTCTAACTGAAGGGTCGTTTACTATTCTTAACATTGCGCTTTTGAGCACTTTTCTGCTGACTGGATGTTGTGCTCTTTTTGCATTGTATGTCCTTCAGACTCTCTGAAGGGTTCTTTTTGCATCGCTGACTGGATTTTGAGCTCTTTTCTGACCGAAGGGTTGCTGCTGCTGGTAGTAATGTTTGTTAACAGGCCCGGAATAGCATCAAGTGTGATGATTTACTGTAATACTATTTCTTAGGGAGAGGGACATTTACTGTTCTTAACTAACATGCACTTTTGTGCACTTTTTCGCTGACTGGATTTTGAGCCCTCTTTTTTTTTTGTTGCATCGTGTCCTTCGTGGTCTCGCAAGAGCTATATGCTGGTGCTAATAACCTTGTTGTGTTGTGTTGTGCGTACTTTACTCGACCGAGTTCCTGAAATAAGAACTGCACTCCTTTTTCTATTTTGTTGGAACGAAGAATTGCATAAGTCTATAGGTGAGAGTGCTTTGTCAGATGAGCTGAGAGTTGCTGCCTCTGTGTGCTGTCTTGAAATGGATGTACAAATTGTTTTCACATTCATGTATGAATGCAGAAACGAATCAGAAATCCAGGGCCCGGGGAAATGGAGGAGAAAAGGAAGTGTAAAGGCATATAGAGGAAGCATCTTCAATGCTAAATATAGTGTTTTTGAATGTTTTTCCTTTCAAGGTGGCAAAAGCTTTGCCCCATCATATTGATTAAGAAAGTGTTTTAAAGTAGATATACAACTCAAATGTTTTCACACCGGCGATGCTCCAAATTGTCGCCTCCTGCTTGATCTTGGTGAAGATGGTTGTTGACATGGTCCGCTGTCCAAATCGAAACTTGAATGACGAGCCAAGCAAACAACATACACTTTATCTGTTCTCAATTCTTCCAAATCAGCGGGTTCATTGTGGTTAGCGGGGCTCCTTCGAAATGCCCCTACAAGTTGACTTTAAATGTTAATTGTACTTAATATATAAATAATCTAATGAATATTCATAATTTGTAGTATTTTTTGTTCAATATTACACTTTTACTGGTTTTGATTTTTCGACAGATTTAACGTCTGGAGCAAATGTTGCAACGCGTCAGAAGAAGTCGATTGTTTCATTAACTCCTCATATTGACATCTTTTGAGTTAAACCCCACCTATCTGAAGCCCTATACATATAACTCCTGAAATATTTGAGGACTTAACCCTCAAAGTATGTTTTTTCTGCTCAAATTCGAGCAACTCACACTCATTCTCCTTAAATCTTCTTTGTGCTCCTCTCACTAAAAAAAGCCCAAACCGGCGGTGAGCCGCCATATTGACGCCCCTCCACCGTCGGTATAAATTCACTCCAGCACCCCACCCAAACCCTAGATCCTTCCATGCCGCCACTTGATTTCGCTATTGTCACCACTCGAATCGCCATGGCCTACTTCCTGTCGTGGGCTGAGTGTGTGTGTGTGTGTGGGGGGGGGGGGGGGGAACGTGGTGGACATCTTCCCCATCAAGTTGTCATCACTGGAGGATGACTCCGAGGACAAGTGGGAGATGACGCAACTCATGGCGGACATGGTAGATGAATTCGAGGAAGAGTAGGAAGAAGACAAAGAAGGGGAGGATGTGCGAGGCAGAGGGGGACGAGAATGTGCCGGAGGTGGAGGAAGCCAAGGATGAGGTGAGCCGACGACCACATGCTCCTCCTCTTGTGGGAGGAGGCGGTGTGGGAATAAGAGCACGTGTTGCCCGAGGAGGAGGAACACCAAGTGTCGAAGGCGTAGACCGCGGCAGAGCGTACCGACACAGGAGGCAGTCGCTCAGCTCTCCACTAAAGATGAGGTGATGGCAGTCTAGTGAGCTTTTGAGCAGTCTATCACCGACGAGCGAGAGGCGGAGGCCAACCACCTGTACTTGGCCGGGGCGTATCGAGAGGATGACACACACTTCGATGACCTGACCGCCGATGTTGTGGAGAGGCACAAATTTGACCTTAGATCGAAACTATTTCATAAACTAAACTGTTCTTGAAAGTATTTCACCCGGTTGACCTTTAATGTGCAGCGCCTGACAGCAAGGCGCTGCAATCTATTGTGCAACGCCTAACACTTAAGCGCCACACTGTGCAGCGCCTAGCTTTAAGGAGTTGCACTACACTGTGCAGCGCCTAGCTGTAAGGAGTTGCATAGTAGAGTGCAGCGCCTTGTTGTCGGGCGCTACACAAAAGGATCAGCAGTGTGAAATATTTTCAAAAGCAGTTTAGTTTGTGAAATACTTTCGCTTTGAGGTTAAATTTGTCAATTTTGCCGCCGATGTCTCCGAAGATGGGCTGATATCATGGTGGGGCACGCATGATGCTGAGACATCGGGATCCGGCAAGCTGGCAGTTATAAACCTCAACTCTGACTTGGATTAGTTTTTATTTTAGCTTTAGTTTAGTTCTATCTAAGTTATATCTACAAATTTGGATTATAAATTGTGATGTCATGAACTACTATGTACAATTATGCACTGTGTTGACTAATCAAGTTTCAGATTAAGGAGATGTGTGTGCGAAAACTCGCACGAGCACGCATGCATGTGGCCACCCATTTGCTTCATGATTGGTGCACTAGTTTTTGCCATTAAGAGTATCTCCAACAACCGCGCTATGCGCCGCGGTAAAAAACCTGTTTGCCGCGCGCGCTTCGGCTGGTTTGGCGCGCCCGCCTGCGTTGGCTTCAGCAGCCGCGGTATAGTGCAGCGTGCGCGTCGCTCCAGCAGAGCGCAAAAATACAGCGCGCGCCGCACAAACCACATATATATAGCAAAAATGATCAAACAAACAAAATAATAAATCAACAATAAATAGTTCAATTTCGTTATCATTACAACTCAAACAAATAATTTATCATTCAGTACAACAAATGCAATAAACACAACAAATAGTTCATGAACAATACAATGTCGAATACAGATATCATCATGCTCTTTGTCGTCCATGCCATGCCCACCACTCTTCAATCAAATCATTCTAAAGTTCATTGTGCATTGATTGACGCCGAATGACATGATAGGAGGCAATAAAACGGGCTACCCTTTCAGCCCTCCGTCGCACTCGCACGGGATATCCCAAGAGCTCATATTGTGAGTAGTCTAAATCTTGGCCACGCTCATTCTTAATGATCATGTTGTGCATGATCACACAAGCGTGCATGATGTACCAAAGCATTTTTTGATCCCAAAATCTAACCGGTCCTTTCACAATAGCAAATTGGGCTTGCAAAATCCCAAATGCTCTCTCCACATCTTTTCTAGCCGCCGCATGAGCATTGTGGAAGTCAAGATATTTCTTACCTTCCGGCTTTTTCAACGGCTTCACGAAGGTTTGCCACTTTGGATAGATGCCATCCGCTAGATAATAGCCATAGTTGTACGTACGGCCATTTGCTACAAACTGCACCGGTGACAACTCACCGTTTGCAATCTTATTCATTAGTGGTGACTGGTTGACAACATTGATGTCATTCAAAAATCCATGCATTCCAAAGAATGCATGCCAAATCCAAGTCTCCTGATCGGCCACCGCTTCAAGGATTATAATGGAACCCTTTTTTTGGCCGTGGAATTGCCCATGCCATGCCTTTGGACAATTCTTCCAACTCCAATGCATGCAATCTATTGAGCCAAGCATGCCAGGAAAACCGCGAGCTTTGTTCATCGCCAATAGCCTTGCGACGTCTTCAGCATTGGGAGATCTCAAATACTCCTCGCCAAACACTTGCACAATTCCCACTGCAAAGCGCTTGACACACATGATGGCTTGGCTCTCACCCATAGCCAAGTGATCATCAACAAGATCAGCCGGTATACCGTATGCCAACATACGCAAAGCGGCTGTCACCTTCTGAAAGGTGCTATGCCCGAGCTCTCCGGCGACATTCCTCCTTTGCTGAAAAAAACGGTCATGGCTCGCTAGTTTCTCTGCAATGCGCCTGAACAACTCGGTGCTCATCCTAAACCGGCGACGAAAATACGACTCGGGGTATATGGGATTCTCCGCAAAATAATGCCTGATCAATCTGTTGTGGGCATCGATCATGTCCCTCCAAATTTTCTGCCGACCCATAACCGAACCACCGTGTTTCGATTTTTTATATGCATAGCTAGGATCATTGCAAGATCTTCTTCCTCTTCAATATCAAATTCTTCTTTAGAAGAATTATACGACGAACTCATCTACAATGTTCAATACTATACTATAAAAACTACAATTCAAAACATGCATCAAATTCATGAAGTTTGAGCAATACATACCTTGAAGGCGTTTTGTCAAACACCTTGCGGGCGCGGCGCGGCAGCGAGCGCTCGGGCGCTGTTCCTCGGACGACGGAGGCGCGCGAGGGCCGGCGGGACTAGGAGGGGATGGGGCGGAAGCGCGTGCGCGCGGGGATAGGCCGGGGAAGCCTGAACGGTCGCCGGGGGCGCGGGCGGCGGCGGCGGCGCGACCGGACGGGGGGTGGAAGTGGGAGAGGAAGTGCAGGCGCGAGCGCTGGAGTGTGCCGCGCGCTGCAGCTGGCGCCCGAAATACACCGCGTGGCTAAGTGTTTTTGTCCGCGCGCCCAACCCGTTATAGAGCGCGCGCCGTTTTGCGCGCCCGCTGGAGCGGCCCGCCGCGTTGCGCGCGCGCTAAAACGGCCTAATTTACGGTGCGGCGCTAGTTTAGCGCGGCTGTTGGAGATGCTCTAGCCCTCAGTCACTGCACTGGGGTCCACTCATGCTAGCTTTTGTTGGAGTTGCATGCGTCACACACTGTAACGCCTCAAGACCGATGTGCCACGTGTCCTCCAGTTATTCGCTGTCGTTGCCATGTCATTCGCTTGCATGTTGCATTTCATCATGTCATCATGTGCATTGCATCATCATGTTTTTCAAAACTTGCATCCGTCCGGGCCTCCTCGTTCTCTCCGTTGTCTGTTCTGAGCCCGGACACACTTGCACGCGCCCGCGGCATGTCCGAGATAGTATTTTATAAGTGGCCGGAAAATGTTCTCGGAATGGGATGAGATTTGACGTGTGGTCTTATTATAGTGTAGACAGACCGCCTGTCAAGTTTCATCGCAATCGGAGTTCGTTTGACGCCCCAACGGATAAATATAGCGGCAATAGTAGCCGGTCAAAACGTCGGACGTTTTCGGTCTCCGGAAATAGTCGCCGGGTCGCCCTCTCTCCTCTCATCTCAGCCCAACCTCTTTTCACAACCCTCTTGCAGCCCACCTAAACCTCCCTCCGTTCGGACCGTCAGATCGCGATCGGAGGCTCCGAAACGCTCCAAAAACCTCTCCTAACCCCTCAAACCCTAACCCTGCCTATATAAGGAAACCCCTCCTTCCAAATCTGGTCATTCCTTCCCCTCCACCTCCATTTCCGCGCCCCTAATCTCAGCCAGCCGCCTCCCACCTTCTCTGCCTCGTTTTCCGTGCCGGCCAAGCCCTCCACCGCCACTTGGCGCCGCCCAACTGGCCAGCCGCCGCGAGCCACAAGCCCTCCTCCACTCCGCATGCGCCACGTCACCCAGCCACCGCCACCAGCCCAATCCGGAGCCGCCACCTCGCCCTCTCTCTCTCCTCCCGCGCGGCCGGGCCCAAGGAGCCCGTGGCCGGCCCGCCCGAGCCCTCCCGGGCTCAGATCTGCGCCGCCCCAGCGCCCTTCCTCTCCTTCGTCGCGCTGGCACCCGCCGCCCTCGCCGGAGTCCGGTCATCGCCGGAGTGGCCGCCACCGGAGTACCCCGCCGCCATGGATCCCGCACCCCGCGCGCCTGCCTTCATCCTCCAGCCCGCCGATCCACCTCGCCATCGCCCAGATCCGGCAGCCCCGCGCCGTCCCCGGCGTTCTCCACCACTCTCCGGCGACCGGATCCACCCGATCCTCCTCCGACGCCGGCCATGGCCGCCCCCCTGCTTCGTCCCGATCGGGATCGGGAGAACGGCGTCGACCCCGTTGACCGCGACCTGGGCCGTCCCAGCCTCCCCGGCCCAGCGTGGCGCCAGCCCAGCTCCAGCGCCGTGTAGTCCACAGGCAGCCCAGGTCCAGCCTCCTCCGCTTCAGATCCGCAGCGCCACGGGCCGCGCCTGGCCTGCCTCCTGCGCGCCACGGGCCGCGCCTCCAGGCCCAGCGCAGCGCCCCGCCCCGGCCTGCCTTCTCCTCCTTCACGGGCCGAAGCCCACGGGTGAGGCCACACCCCCAGCGCCCCCTCCTCTATTTCGGTTGGGCCTGCCAGTTTCGGCCCATAGCCATTTTTTCCCAGATCTGAGATTTGTCTAATTTTCCAGAGACTGCAGTTTTACAGAAAAGACCTTCATCTTCATGCATTTAATAACTAATTAACCGTGCATCGGATCTAAGCAAACTTAATATGAAACTTGCTCAGAATTTTGTGTAGATTAATAATATCCAACTTTCACCCACGTTTAAAATGTTTAAAATGCTGTTTGCATATATTTGCTCCTATGCCATGCTAAAATGATTTAATTCATAACTTAATAACCGTAACTCCGATTTTAATAATCTTTATATGTAAATGGGGTAGAATTTTGCCTAGTTTAACATGGTGACCTTACTTTGCATGTTAAACAACTCTAAAATTGTGTTTAGGACAGATCAGGACCAAACCTAATATTTGCACATGGGGTTTTTCCGGAATTGTTGTTCGTTGCTTCCAGCCTCATTTAAACTTGCCTAGGTGGGTAGTTTTGTTGTGCTTCACCCCCTTGCCATGTTAATCAACATTTAATATTGTTGGGTACCTAACCGAGAGAGAACTAAATAATTGATGTGGTGTTTTGTCAATATGCATTCCGATGCATATTGAGCTCCACTTAATTTGTAGGATTGTTTGTGCTCTTTGCCATGCCATGCATCTTTAAACCGGACATGCATCATACTCGTTTGTGCATCATGCCATGTTGATGTGTTGGTTGTTTACTATGTTGTGTGCTTCTTTTCCGGTGATTGCTTCTTCGGGTTGGTTCCGTTAACGTCGAGTTTGTGAGGACCCGTTCGTCTACGTTCGTTTGTCTTCTTCATGGACTCATTCTTCTTCCTTGCGGGATTCCAGGCAAGATGATCATACCCTCGAAATCACTACTATCTTTGCTATGCTAGTTTGCTTGCTCTTTTGCTATGCCATTGCTACGATGCCTACCACTTGCTTGTCAGCCTCCCAAATTGCCATGTTCAGCCCCTAACCCACCATTGTCCTAGCAAACCGTTGATTGGCTATGTTACCGCTTTGCTCAGCCCCTCTTATAGCGTTGTTAGTTGCAGGTGAAGATTGAAGTTTGTTCCTCGTTGGAACATGGAGATGTTGTTCCTTGTTGGAACACGTTTACTTGTTGGGATATCACTATATATCGTATTTAATTAATGCATCTATACACTTGGTAAAGGGTGGAAGGCTCGGCCTTATGCCTGGTGTTTTGTTCCACTCTTGCCGCCCTAGTTTCCGTCATATCGGTGTTATGTTCCCGGATTTTGCGTCCCTTACGCGGTTGGGCTATAATGGGAACCCCTTGACAGTTCGCCTTAAGTAAAGCTTTTCCAGCAATGCCCAACATTGGTCTTACCATTTGCCACCTACCCCTTTTTTCCCTTGGGAGTCGCGCATCCCGAGGGTCATCTTTATTTTAACCCCCCCCCCCGGGCCAGTGCTTGTCTAAGCGTTGGTCCAAACTAGAGCCCCTTGCAGCGCCACCTTGGGGAAACTTGAGGGCTGGTTTTAGTTGTACGGATTGCTTATCCGGTGTTGCCCTGAGAACGAGATATGTGCAGCTCCTATCAGGATGTCGGCGCATCGGGCGGTGTTGCTGGTTTAGTTTTACCCTGTCGAAATGTCTCATTGTACTGGGATACCGAGTCTGATCGGAACGTCTCGGGTGGAGGTCTATTCCTTCGTTGACCGTGAGAGCTTGTTATGGGCTAAGTTGGGACACCCTGCAGGGATTTGATCTTTCGAAAGCCGTGCCCGCGGTTATGGGCAGATGGGAATTTGTTAACGTCCGGTTGTAGAAAACCTGAAGTCGACCCTAATTAAAATGAATCAACAGCGTGTGTAACCGTGATGGTCTCTTTCCGGCGGAGTCCGGGAAGTGAACACGGTTGTTGGAGTTATGCTTGACGTAGGTAGTCCAGGATCACTTCGTGATCATACTTTTATCGACCGTGCTTTGCCTTCTCTTCTCGCTCTCATTTGCGTATGTTAGCCACCATATATGCTAGTCGCTTGCTGCAGCTCCACCTCATACCTTTACCTTACCCATAAGCTTAAATAGTCTTGATCGCGAGGGTGCGAGATTGCTGAGTCCCCGTGGCTCACAGATACTTCCAAAACCAGTTTGCAGGTGCCGATGAGTCCGTGCAGATGACGCAACCCAGCTCAGGAGGAGCTCGTTGAAGACCTTGTTTATTTGTGTTGTTTCGTTCTAGTTGATCAGTAGTGGAGCCCAGTTGGGGTCGATCGGGGACCTTTGTCGCATTTGGGGTTCTTCTTTTATTTTGGTTCCGTAGTCGGACCTTGAGTGTAATTGTATGATGTAATGCTTTATTCTTGTATTTGTGTGAAGTGGCGATTGTAAGCCAACTATGTACCTCTTTCCCTTAATATATTACATGGGTTGTGTGAAGATTACCTCACTTGCGACATTGCCTTCAATGCGATTATGCCTCTAAGTCGTGCCTCGACACGTGGGAGATATAGTCGCATCGAGGGTGTTATAAGTTGGTAATCAGAGCCTTCCCCGACCTTAGGAGCCCCATTGCTTGATCGTTTTTAGCGGCCGAGTTGTGTCTAAAAAAATGTTTTGAGTCCTTTAGGAATTATATATCGGAGAGTTTAGGAATTCTTTTTACTCCCCAGTCTCCTCATCGCTCTGGTAAGGCATCCTGACGTAGAGTTTTGACTCTTCTCTTCTCAAATTTCACTAAAAAAAAATTTAGGATCACGCGAGTATCTTGGTTTTGTTCCGATGGCTTATGATGAGAATACTGTCTTGGTGCCTCCTGTCAGGGGTTTAGTGGAAGTGTCCCGGGGAGTTGAGCTCTGAGGTGCTGTCATCATAATTTTATCGTTGCAATTCTGGAATACTTGAGATATGTTCGCGACATCGAAAATCTCCTTTATGCAGTTCGTTGGTGAGATAACCTCGACGCCACCCAGTACTGGGGCGGGAGTTCGGGAGTATCGCCATAACTTGTATAACGGATGCTTTTCGAAGGTTGAGATAGATGGTTTCCGAAGGTTTCTTGGTTATGTGATGAAGGATGGATGCAGCTGGATGTAGGATTTGCTAGCTTGGGTGAGATATTATGCTTCCCCTGTATCCTCAACACCTGATTGCATAACCGGAAAGTTTCGGGAGTTTCATAGGTGGGAATTCAAGTAGCTCTTAGGATTTCTTTCCGACAGATGTATGATATGACATTGGGGTTCGACGTCTAGTGGTTCACCTATTCACGGTCGATTTTACAGTGGTCTTGTTGTGTCTTAAAGAGTCCTTGGCTATGCTGACTCGGGGACGCTTCGTATGTCATGTGCACTGCCTTGTACATGATGGTGCTGTACGATCGAGCCCGTGTAGGTCCCACCACGAAAACTTCGGACGAAATTTCTATCATATGTTTGTTCTGGCTTATTTCGCAAGCCAACCCTTTGTTTTTGTTTTGAGTTGTGGTATTCGAGTTGCTTCAATGTCAAGTGTTGATTCCATACATTCCCCAAATGGTGTTCTCATACTCCTATGCAAATACTAATCCCTCATGATAATCGAGATTGTCATGTTAATTCGTTTCAACCGGTGTGTCTCTCCTCAAGTGGATCCATTCACTTCAACTTTTACAAGATCAATTATCAGTTCTTCTCTACGGTGTTCGTTCCATCCATTCGAAATTGTCTTTGTTTTTCCCACCCTCCCTCCCTTTGTTTTTCTTCAAGGATTCAGATTTCTTTTTCACTATCCATTTTATTGATGGAAGTCCCTCCGTTCTATTTCCTTCAATGTCCGCATCCGGTGTTTCTCATGAAGATTCTAACGGAGCTTCAAGTTCGTCATTCTTCATTATTTTCTTCTCCGGTGGATTAAATTCAAACTTCGGTATTGAGCATTGTCTTTTCTTTTGTAATATGCTTTTCTTATGCCGGTGTACCTCATTATCATTCTACTTCTCGCTATTTATTATTCTGGAGTGCTCAAGATATCTCGAAGTTTCGTGTTTTTCACTCTGCATTCATTCAATATATTTCGAGGTTGTTATCTTATTCAAGCCATTTATCTCAACCGGTGCAACCTCTCTTTTAAATCATTTCAACGGTGTTTCTTTTGAGTGGGCCCTAACCCACAGGTCTATTCCCAGGATCTTACCTGACTCTTCTTATTTTTCCGGAGCTATCAAATTCTTTTGAAGTTTGACGTAAGAATGAGTTATCATTAGTCAAATGTATTTCTCCAAGATCTTTCAAATTCTTTTCATCGTTGGCTCAACCTCCTCGCTTTTGATTCTTCCAGAGTGCCTAAATAATTATTGGTGGTGTTTCTCGTCGTCATTCTCGTCATTTGAAGACCGAAGAAGATTTTCTCTTAATCTTGCTCCATTCTTTCAAGATTCGTGATTCTAGCTTGTTGCCATCCTCTCGTAATTGTTTTCGATTGTCAAATCTTTTTACCCATCCGGAGCAATTTAAGAGTCTTCTCAGTTGTTATCCGGAGTCCATCATCTAAGATTTATTCATTCTCAGCTTTCAGCTCTCGTTCTTCAATTTTAACGGTGCTCCATTCAAGTAATCTTTAATCAGCTCATGAGCTCTTCGTTCTCAGGGATCCAAAGTCTCTCAAGCATCTTCGTTTATTTTCTTATTCTTCCCGGTGTTCCTTTATCTTTTCTTCGTTCATTTTAATTCTTACGGTGGTTCATTCAAGATTTCTCTTCCTTATCTTATCTATTTATTCGTTGTTTTCAATTCTACCGGTGGTTCGTCGAAATACCTTCTTAAGTTTGCGCTATATCTCTCATAATCCTTTCTACGAGAATAAGTAGTGTGCCAAATCCATGGTTTGTCATCAATTTAATTGATGAAGGACGAGCATAACATAATTCTTATTCTTGTTTCATCCAAGTGATTAATTTCCTATTCCGGAGGTTCATCAAGATTTTGGTCTCAATTGCTCTTCTTATCATTTCTTTCCGGAGTTCTTACCTTTTCTGTATTATCTCGTCGCGAAGCTCCTTCTAAATCATTACAAGGTCTCACCTTGTGTTTTCAACTTCTTTTGCTTTTATCATTCTTTTACTACCGGAGTTCTTCATGAAGGTTCTACATGATGGTTCATCAAGGATTTATATTCCTTCTCGAGGTGTTCATCAAGTTTCTTTTCACAGAAACTCAAGCTTTCTTCATATTGTAATCCGGAGTGCATTCTTTCTTCCGTATCATTGGAGGTGGTATTATGTCATTCTTGATAATTGGGATTCATGTTTCATGATTCACATGTTATTAAGAATGAGGTATTTTAAATCCATCAACCTATTCGTTGGTATTGTCTTGGGTTATATTTCACCTAAAGCCTTCCCTAAGGATTGTTGCTAACTATGGTGTTTATAAATGACCCAAGTTCTTCTTTTATCCTCTCGGTGAAATAAGTTTCTCGTCTCTGTGTTCTTATCAATCCAATTCTTTTCCAGTGAGTGGCAGGTTGTCACCTCATAATTGAGTTGTATTCCATAAGACCATATCAAGCTTATTCTTTTCGTTGTTGGTTTTACGACAACTCCGTTCGACCCTTGTCCTAAAGATGCCTTTTCAAGCTCTTTTGTGGCAGAAGTTGGCATTTTCTTCTCTATTCTCCTATTTCAGTTATCTATCTTCTATTCTTTTGTTCTGGAGGCATTGTCATGTTGCTCTTTTCAACCCATCATCTCGTTTTGTCAAAGATCATGTTCTTTTCATGCCTATCCATTTAACCGGAGTGTGGTGCCATTCTTCTCAAGTTCTTTTCGCCTTATCAAATTTTGACTCCATTCTCAACCGGAGTGCTGCCCGAATTTGGTCTTCCTTGATCCCCTTCCTTAACCGGAGTGTTTTCAATATATATCTTACCTTCAACCTCAAGGGTTTTTTCGCAATGTTCTTTCTTCCTCTTTTCTAAATGGCTGTTTTCGACCTTGTTCACCTTCGTTGAATTCTGTCTCGAATGTATTCAACCTCTCAAGGTTGTGGTTTCACTTGTTTGTCAAAGAAGCAACTTAGTTTTACCTCTCCTCTTTTCTCTTCCGTTGTTTCCCTCCGGTGCCATTCTAGATCTCGGGACGAGATCCTCTCGTAGTGGTGGAGTGTTGTAACGCCCCGAGACCGATGTGCCACGTGTCCTCCAGTTATTCGCTGTCGTTGCCATGTCATTCGCTTGCATGTTGCATTTCATCATGTCATCATGTGCATTGCATCATCATGTTTTTCAAAACTTGCATCCGTTCGGGCCTCCTCGTTCTCTCCGTTGTCCGTTCTGAGCCCGGACACACTTGCACGCGCCCGCGGCATGTCCGAGATAGTATTTTATAAGTGGCCGGAAAATGTTCTCGGAATGGGATGAGATTTGACGTGTGGTCTTATTATAGTGTAGACAGACCGCCTGTCAAGTTTCATCGCAATCGGAGTTCGTTTGACGCCCCAACGGATAAATATAGCGGCAATAGTAGCCGGTCAAAACGTCGGACGTTTTCGGTCTCCGGAAATAGTCGTCTGGTCGCCCTCTCTCCTCTCATCTCAGCCCAACCTCTTTTCACAACCCTCTTGCAGCCCACCTAAACCTCCCTCCGTTCGGACCATCAGATCGCGATCGGAGGCTCCGAAACGCTCCAAAAACCTCTCCTAACCCCTCAAACCCTAACCCTGCCTATATAAGGAAACCCCTCCTTCCAAATCTGGTCATTCCTTCCCCTCCACCTCCATTTCCGCGCCCCTAATCTCAGCCAGCCGCCTCCCACCTTCTCTGCCTCGTTTTCCGCGCCGGCCAAGCCCTCCGCCGCCACTTGGCGCCGCCCAACTGGCCAGTCGCCGCGAGCCACAAGCCCTCCTCCACTCCGCATGCGCCACGTCACCCAGCCACCGCCGCCAGCCCAATCCGGAGCCGCCACCTCGCCCTCTCTCTCTCCTCCCGCACGGCCGGGCCCGAGGAGCCCGTGGCCGGCCCGCCCGAGCCCTCCCGGGCTCAGATCTGCGCCGCCCCAGCGCCCTTCCTCTCCTTCGTCGCGCTGGCACCCGCCGCCCTCGCCGGAGTCCGGTCATCGCCGGAGTGGCCGCCACCGGAGTACCCCGCCGCCATGGATCCCGCACCCCGCGCGCCTGCCTTCATCCTCCAGCCCGCCGATCCACCTCGCCATCGCCCAGATCCGGCAGCCCCGCGCCGTCCCCGGCGTTCTCCACCACTCTCCGGCGACCGGATCCACCCGGTCCTCCTCCGACGCCGGCCATGGCCGCCCCCCTGCTTCGTCCCGATCGGGATCGGGAGAACGGCGTCGACCCCGTTGACCGCGACCTGGGCCGTCCCAGCCTCCCCGGCCCAGCGTGGCGCCAGCCCAGCTCCAGCGCCGTGTAGTCCACAGGCAGCCCAGGTCCAGCCTCCTCCGCTTCAGATCCGCAGCGCCACGGGCCGCGCCTGGCCTGCCTCCTGCGCGCCACGGGCCGCGCCTCCAGGCCCAGCGCAGCGCCCCGCCCCGGCCTGCCTTCTCCTCCTTCACGGGCCGAAGCCCATGGGTGAGGCCACACCCCCAGCGCCCCCCTCCTCTATTTCGGTTGGGCCTGCCAGTTTCGGCCCATAGCCATTTTTTTCCCAGATCTGAGATTTGTCTAATTTTCCAGAGACTGCAGTTTTACAGAAAAGACCTTCATCTTCATGCATTTAATAACTAATTAACCGTGCATCGGATCTAAGCAAACTTAATATGAAACTTGCTCAGAATTTTGTGTCGATTAATAATATCCAACTTTCACCCACGTTTAAAATGTTTAAAATGCTGTTTGCATATATTTGCTCCTATGCCATGCTAAAATGATTTAATTCATAACTTAATAACCGTAACTTCGATTTTAATAATCTTTATATGTAAATGGGGTAGAATTTTGCCTAGTTTAACATGGTGACCTTACTTTGCATGTTAAACAACTCTAAAATTGTGTTTAGGACAGATCAGGACCAAACCTAATATTTGCACATGGGGTTTTTCCGGAATTGTTGTTCGTTGCTTCCGGCCTCATTTAAACTTGCCTAGGTAGGTAGTTTTGTTGTGCTTCACCCCCTTGCCATGTTAATCAACATTTAATATTGTTGGGTACCTAACCGAGAGAGAACTAAATAACTGATGTGGTGTTTTGTCAATATGCATTCCGATGCATATTGAGCTCCACTTAATTTGTAGGATTGTTTGTGCTCTTTGCCATGTCATGCATCTTTAAACCGGCCATCATACTCGTTTGTGCATCATGCCATGTTGATGTGTTGGTTGTTTACTATGTTGTGTGCTTCTTTTCCGGTGATTGCTTCTTCGGGTTGGTTCCGTTAACGTCGAGTTTGTGAGGACCCGTTCGTCTACGTTCGTTTGTCTTCTTCATGGACTCGTTCTTCTTCCTTGCAGGATTCCAGGCAAGATGATCATACCCTCGAAATCACTACTATCTTTGCTATGCTAGTTTGCTTGCTCTTTTGCTATGCCATTGCTACGATGCCTACCACTTGCTTGTCAGCCTCCCAAATTGCCATGTTCAGCCCCTAACCCACCATTGTCCTAGCAAACCGTTGATTGGCTATGTTACCGCTTTGCTCAGCCCCTCTTATAGCGTTGTTAGTTGCAGGTGAAGATTGAAGTTTGTTCCTCGTTGGAACATGGAGATGTTGTTCCTTGTTGGAACACGTTTACTTGTTGGGATATCACTATATATCGTATTTAATTAATGCATCTATACACTTGGTAAAGGGTGGAAGGCTCGGCCTTATGCCTGGTGTTTTGTTCCACTCTTGCCGCCCTAGTTTCCGTCATATCGGTGTTATGTTCCCGGATTTTGCGTCCCTTACGCGGTTGGGCTATAATGGGAACCCCTTGACAGTTCGCCTTAAGTAAAGCTTTTCCAGCAATGCCCAACATTGGTCTTACCATTTGCCACCTACCCCTTTTTTCCCTTGGGAGTCGCGCATCCCGAGGGTCATCTTTATTTTAACCCTCCCGGGCCAGTGCTTGTCTAAGCGTTGGTCCAAACTAGAGCCCCTTGCAGCGCCACCTCGGGGAAACTTGAGGGCTGGTTTTAGTTGTACGGATTGCTTATCCGGTGTTGCCCTGAGAACGAGATATGTGCAGCTCCTATCAGGATGTCGGCGCATCGGGCGGTGTTGCTGGTTTAGTTTTACCCTGTCGAAATGTCTCGTTGTACTGGGATACCGAGTCTGATCGGAACGTCTCGGGTGGAGGTCTATTCCTTCGTTGACCGTGAGAGCTTGTTATGGGCTAAGTTGGGACACCCTGCAGGGATTTGATCTTTCGAAAGCCGTGCCCGCGGTTATGGGCAGATGAGAATTTGTTAACGTCCTGTTGTAGGAAACGTGAAGTCGACCCTAATTAAAATGAATCAACAGCATGTGTAACCATGATGGTCTCTTTCCGGCGGAGTCCGGGAAGTGAACACGGTTGTTGGAGTTATGCTTGACGTAGGTAGTCCAGGATCACTTCGTGATCATACTTTTATCGACCGTGCTTTGCCTTCTCTTCTCGCTCTCATTTGCGTATGTTAGCCACCATATATGCTAGTCGCTTGCTGCAGCTCCACCTCATACCTTTACCTTACCCATAAGCTTAAATAGTCTTGATCGCGAGGGTGCGAGATTGCTGAGTCCCCGTGGCTCACAGATACTTCCAAAACCAGTTTGCAGGTGCCGATGAGTCCGTGCAGATGACGCAACCCAGCTCAGGAGGAGCTCGTTGAAGACCTTGTTTATTTGTGTTGTTTCGTTCTAGTTGATCAGTAGTGGAGCCCAGTTGGGGTCGATCGGGGACCTTTGTCGCATTTGGGGTTCTTCTTTTATTTTGGTTCCGTAGTCGGACCTTGAGTGTAATTGTATGATGTAATGCTTTATTCTTGTATTTGTGTGAAGTGGCGATTGTAAGCCAACTATGTACCTCTTTCCCTTAATATATTACATGGGTTGTGTGAAGATTACCTCATTTGCGACATTGCCTTCAATGCGATTATGCCTCTAAGTCGTGCCTCGACACGTGGGAGATATAGTCGCATCGAGGGTGTTATACACACCCCGCCTCATATTCATTTTATCTTAAAATTCGAATATATTGTATCTTTTGAACTGAAAGTTCAAATTAAGTTTCGTTGGCAACTTGGCATATTCCCGTTCATTGCAATGAATACTTTTGACTAGCTAAGACCAATTTCAATACATTTAGATATGTTTTTCAATTTTTACCAAGTTTTGTTAATCATAATATTAAGTTTTTCCAAGTTGTACGAACTTATCATTTGTTCTATCAAATTTTAGTAGTTGAAACTTATTGAAGTTTGAAAAATTTGTCAAATCATTGGAGCCCCCATAGGTTTTAAGTTTCAGTTCTTAAACGTACTGATTTTATTCTTCATTTCTATTAAATTTCAACAGTTGAAACTTAGCAACATTTTAAAGACATGTCAAAACATATTCAAAGTTTGTCTTATTTCAAAGCCCTCATCACATGGAACACGAATATACAAACGGAATATAATTAGACTTTCAATTCAAACAATATAATAGATGTATACTTACTAATCAAAAGAAAAAAAAACATGAGAGGTGGGGTGGGTGGAGGCATGCACCATGTGCCAAAAAATGTGCCAAAGGTCACATGCATGCAGTAATTACGATCTAATCACAAAAGCATTTTTCGAATGTTTGCACAATCATATGGCTGCATGCATGCGTTCCCCGTCCCCGCGTGCCACAAATCATCTTCCGATGTTTGTGCGCAGTTTAAAATTTAAGAGTTAAATTTGAGGCTTCAATTAACTCCACGTAATTTTTTTAAACTTCTCATCTTTGAGAAGTTACGATTTGAGAAGAACTTTAAGAAGGAATCTTAGATGCCCTAAGTTCTCCTTCATCTCATGTCGCTATATGCGATTAACTATGCCGGACAGTTAATCACATTCGATTTTAATATAACAACAGGTGGGAAATCTGCCCTCGAGCGCGTCATGGTCGAAAGAAAGATCTAGGTGCATGAATTTATATTTTTTTTCCTGTTATTTCCCGTCAATGCAAAGTGTTTTTAGATCATCTGGATTCCGCACCAAGCATTTATTTCTCTCAAGTGGGTTAATATTTCACTGGCGCTTGAGAAGGATGGGTGGAGATTGCTTCCATTTACCAAACAAACGCCTACTTTGACCTTCCAAACACGCAATTTTTTGCCCCTGCAGGAGGCCAACCCGCCCCTAGCCGCACGCGACCGAGCAGCGTCTGCCGGACAGCACTTGCTACTACTACTATACTGCTCCCGCTTGCAGCTGCGGCTGGCAGCGACATTGACGGGTTGAGACCAGAGCGGCTTAATCATGCATGATTGTATCTGTGAGTATGGGGGCGTCTACTGTTTAGCAACATGCATGCAGCATGACACACACTGTGTACATATGGCCTGATGGCAATGCCAGGTCGATCGCCCCTATAATCACGTTGCACAAATTTGGACTTTTCTTCAGGAGAAATAATAGAGACTTATTCCCACTAGAGTTATTTATCCAAAACCACCACATTTGAGGCTAGGGTAACGACTTGGTATCTGATTCTAGCCAGGGCACAAAAAACCACCGAAACTGAGCCTAATCTGTAACGGAGAGCACTCATTGTCTGATAAGCTCACGCAAACAGTGAAACTGACAAGTTGGTCCCACTTGTCATGCTGACGTGGCATGCTTGTGTGGACAATACGCTGACTTGGACGAGGGTCCCACTTGTAAATGACCTGAGTGTTTACCTTTATTTTTTTTCTCCTGGGCATTTCAACAAACACGTACTGGGCGACATCTGCACATCTGTGCACTTCACAACGCCGGACACGCTCGCCGCCTTTAGTGGTCGACGGTCACCCGAGACCTGGCCGCGCTCGTGCTTGTGGTGTCCGCCGGGAGGCCTGGCCACGCCCGTGCTCGTGCACTGTGGTGTGGTGGCCATGGCCATGCTCGCGGTGACCGCTAGGTGCCCCTGGTCGCGCATGTACTGACGGTGGTGCGCCACGGTGGAGCACTCTGCCCGTCCCAGTGCTCGCGGCGCCCGCCAGGATGCCTGGCCGCACCCGTGCTCGCGCACTATGGTGGCCATGGTCGTGCTCGCGGCGACTGCCAGGAGGCCCTGGTCGCGCCCGTATTGACGAAGGTGCGCCATGGTGGAGCGCCCTGCTCGTCCTCGTGCTCGCGGCGCCCGCCGGAAGGCCCTGTTCGCGGCGGTGCCCCACGGTGGAGCGCCTTCGCCGCATCTGCGCTCGACGCCACCTCCCGTTGCTCCCCATGAGCCACCGACACCATCCCCCGGAGCTCGACCCGCAGCTCGCCGTTGGCCGCGGGCGCGCTAGCAGCGGCGACGCTCGACCATGCTGCCCTGCCGAGCACGAGCAGCCCGAGCCCACTGTCGCCTCCACAAACACAGAAGAACGCCATGGATGCCACCCGAGTTCCTCACTACCGCGACTACATCCGCCGGCTCCATGGTGCGCCCCCACGCGACCTCGCTTGTGCGAACGGCCGCCTTCTTCATGCAGGGTCCTCTGCTCTCGGATGGAGGCGGCCGGCCCGCAGTTCCTCTGGTCACTGCTCCGACCTGGCCATGGCATGCGGTGCCTTCTTCAATGACCAGATGATGTGCGCACTGAAGGTGCTCGATTGAATGCTCCAGCGAAAAAATGTTGTGAAGAAGACGACTTTCTAGTCATTGACAGGTGGGGCCTGCATATTATTTGCCACATCCGCCGGTCAAACTTTTCGGTCTTCGCCACGTCAGCCCGGCATGTGGGACCCACATGTCGGTTTGGCTGTTTTCACGACCAAATCCCAGCATCAGTGCTCTCCGTTACAGGTTAGGTACAATTCCGGTGATTTTTTATGCCTTGCCTAGAATCTGGTACTAAGTTGTTACTCTAGCCCCAAGTGTGGTGGTTTTGGGTAAATAACTCTTCCCACTACTCAGTTTTGCCATTAGGCGTTACAATTGCTCAAAAATACCATGGTTCCATGAGATGCTTGTTTAAAAATGCCATTAGATATCTCAAAAATGCCATCGTTTCATTAGAGCATCTCCACCCACGCCCCTGGGAACGCCCCCCAGACCACTTTTTTAGCACCGACGTAAAAAATCCTCCCACTCGTGCTCCCAAATTGTCACTTTTCCCCGGATGTAAAGAAAAACAACGCCGGCAGTCCCACCCCGAACCCAGCCCCCCAGGGGGCAGCTGGGCGTGCCGGCGCTTCTTTTCCTCGCTGCTGGCCCACCCCGCCTTCCTTCCTCATAGCCCCGCCCCGCCTCCTCCGCCCTGCTCCGCTTCCCTCGCCGCCCCTCCTCGTCTGCCGACCCCGTCGGTGAAGCTGTGTCTCCTCCTCCTCTGCTCCGCCGCCTCTGGTTCAGGATCGACCGCACCGATCGGCAGCGGGCTCGGGCAGCACGGGGGAGCAGTAGGGGAGAGCTGCGGCTGGAGGCGGGCACGACGGCGATGGCAGCCAGCGGCGTCAGCAAGGGGGCAGTAGCGGCGGGGATGAGCATGGCGTAGTGGCAGCGAGAAGGAGCAGAGGGCGTGGTCAGCGGAAGTGGCTCCTCGCCGCGGCCATGGGCGCGGCCGCCACGGCGAGCACGAGCGCGGGCACTGTGCCGGCTCGGACCATCGACGTCGGCGGGGCGTGCGGGCAAGGCGGGGGCGGCCTCGGCGCGCGCGTGGCTGGGCGGAGGTGGCGAGGCGGGGCATGCGGGCATGACGGGGGCGGGGCGTGTGGTCAACCTGTTGCTCGTCGCCTCCGTCGTGGTCATTCTCATCATCCGGCTCTTCTTCGCTGCGCGCCACGCGTCCTCCTCGTCGAGGTGCAGAGATGCTTGGGGGTGGAGACGGCTGGATTTTTCCCCCAAGCCCAAAATTTACGCCGGCACAACCCTAGCCGGATGAAAAAACGTCCCTGGGGGACACAACGGCTGATAATGCTCTTAGACGTTTGTTTAAAAATGCCATTAGACATCATTATTGTCAGGTGAAACTCGTTGACCATGCTATATGACGAACATACCCCTATACCTAGATGTCAACTCTCTTTATCTCACAATGGTAAGTGTGTACCCCATTTGCCAGGAGTAAGCAAGCCAATAATTTTAGAGGAAAATAAAAACGCTATTGGGATCAAGTGGGACGCATATTTTATTGTACCGAAGTAGAGGGAGAGCTGACATGTTGGTCTATAGGTATTTTGATCATTATAACATGGCAAACGAGATTTGAGCTAACAGTAAAGGTGTCTAGTGGCATTTTTTAGAATGCGCCTAACGAAGCGATGGCATTTTTTAGCAGGTGAAATTTTTAGTGGCAAAACTGAGTAGTGAGACACAATCGGTGACATAAATAATAATAAAAACCTGAATTATGCCAGCAGCAACTCTGTATTCCTGAATTATGCGTGTACCCTTACGCGTATGACCATCGAACTCAATTCTAAACCCATTTGCATCGTCGGCCTTGTGCTTTTTTTTTCTCCTTATCTTTTTTTAGGGTGGTTTTTCTCCTTATCATTTCCCAGCAGGTCATTCTTATCCATATTCCAGCTTGTCACTTTGACAAAATTCTTATGCATACTCGATCCAGCTTGTCACTTTGACAAAGATCGTACGCGATCAGCAAAACAATATCCGTGTTGCTGTTGACGCCGTCGTTATCATCTTGCCATTCACTACTCTGTTGTGTGGTGGTGGGGTATGGGAGCATGGAAGGATCTAGGACTTCATGCCCGGCCGGACACTGTCAGCTACTAGTACAGAATACTACTGCTCATACGTAGGCTCGTAGCCGCGTCTTGGCTTCACGCCGGGTAGGTTACTATCCCGGGCAGGCAGCAGCTAATCGTCCGACGTGGATGCGATTAGTTTAGTGATTAAAGGACCATGTTGGGTTAATCACTAACCATGTAGAGGTGGTAAACAAGTAGCAATTGGGTGCATGCATGGAGATGAACGGAGGACGTGGCGAGTAGGGTCAGGGTTATCTGCTAAGTGTTAACCATGTTTGTTTTGTTGCACCACTAGCGCCTACTGTTCCAATTTTATTATACTGCCGTCCAATTGACATGTAGTAGTAGTACTACTACAGCATACTCTTTAGTCTTTACTACTGAATGCATCAAGTGATCAAGTGTCTCGGTTCTATATGCATTACTAGTGATTTCTGATTAGTGCAGTAGTTAACAAGCACTTTTCCGGGGACGAGAATAATTTTCAGCGCTTTTGTGGTGTCCTTTGGCTGTGCCAGAGGATACATGCTGCTGGTAATATTTATACTCTTTCTGCATAGTACTATCTTATCTACATGCTCACGTCCTAAGAATTTGCGTGCCCATGCCAGTTCGGGTGAGAAACATTCCGTCACGTATTCGTGTTGGTCAAGAGCCGTTGCCTCCAAACGTACGTGCCCCAGGTCCTCGGAAAGGTTCGACGTTCTGGGTCAAGCCACACAGGGGCTTAGATAGGACCATTTTTTAGCTTCCATTGGGCAAGCAATTGCCATTTCCTTCGGTGGTTTAATTTGATAGCATGATCGTTTGAACTTTCAATCTCGCCATGTTTGCCCCTGATCGAGCTAGGAGGTTTGTTGGCCCTTGCAATCCAGGAGGGGCAGCGTTTCCCAAACAGTACTACCAACAACAAGACATCGACTAGTTGGGACCAGATCGCCCCGCCCAATCATGATTGAATTTATGGGGATGATTTGAGACTTGAGGATGCATGCAACTGCATTGTGTTGATGTCGTTCTCAGGGTTGTCGAGCGGCAAAATTTATCCGCGTGACAAATATCCGCATATCACAGTCATGCTCCCCAAATGTACATATCCGAGTGACCCTTTTGAAGCATGTTTTGCACTCATAATTTCACTTGAAATGGTTTTGTAATGATTCAGGTGATCATGACTCGTAGATCCCACACGTCTAGAAGGCGTGGCGCCCAAACTTGACTTCGACGGGTTGGATAGGACATGGAACCAAATCATGAGGTTTAATCATGAAGAGATTTTATGAGGATGAACTGATATTTGATATGGATATGCTATTTGCACTGCCGTTTCTGCCTCTTCTGGGAGGATCATTGGGTGGACGGCCAATCCATCTCGGATTTGGCGCCGGCCCTCGCCTCCCTCGTTCGTTGGCTCCGCCGCCGCTCCTGCTTCGTGGCGTAAGGCCTCCACCACGGCGCCTGGATCCGTGACCTTCATGGAGCCCTCACTCCGGTGGCCATGGTTCAGTATCTAGAGCTTTGGCGCCGCCTTTGACAAACCACCCTCTCCGACGAGCCGGATCGCTTGCGCTGGCGATGGACGGACAACGGCTGCTATTCCGCTAAGTCCTGCTACAACGCACTCTTCGCTGGTTCCATCCGCGTGCCGCATTGGCAGCTGACTTGGAGATCCTGGGCTCTCCTTCGGATCAAGTTCTTCACGTGGCTCGCGCTCCAGGACCGGTGCTGGACCCCCGTGCGCTTGGCCCGCCACGGGCTCCCTCACCATGCCCTCTGCTTGCTCTGCGACTAGGAGATGGAGTCCATGGAACACCTACTGACGGGCTGCCCTCTCTCGAGACAGATTTGGCATAGCTGCCTTGTGTGGTGCAACCCTCGTGCTCATGCACCGACTGCTCGCACCCGGTTCCTCGACTAGTGGCACGCTACCACGTCAAGCGCTCCGGCGGCACACAGGAAGGGCCTCACCTCACTCATGTTGCTCATCGTCTGGTCCATTTGGAAGCACCGTAACAATTGCGTGTTCGACGGCGGCACCCCCGCAGCCACGCAGCTGTGCCTAGACATCCGCAAAGAAGCGCGCTCCTGGATCAAAGCAGGAGCGACCGGGTTAGCCTCCATAGCACCGTAGACGCCAGATGAATGTACTAGGGCTGAGTATACCCATTCCCTGTCATGCTCGCGCTAGCGACTACGCCGTCCTTGTGTACGTAGCACTCTAGCGCCCCCCCTCTATGTACGCTCTTTACTCTATCTATCAATGAATGATACGCAAGCTTTGTGTATTCGCGAAAAAAAGAAATGTTGAGCAGAAAATTTCTATTTGTGTGTGCCAAATACCCATATGTGGCATATCGCAACCTCAAATCGTACTTACCTGCACATGGAAATTATACGCACGACTTCTTATTTGCATATACTAATGGGGGGGGGGTACCCTCTTGTATCTCAAGCCAAGTAGTTTAGCAACATTTTATTTGAGTTCACAAACCAACACATGGGATTATGTAGGGGAACGTTGCAGAAAACAAAAAAAAATCCTACGTTTCATCAAAATCAATCTATGGAGTCAACTAGCAATGAGAGGAGAGTGCATCTACGTACCCTTGTAGATCGCGAGCGGAAGCGTTCAAGAGAACGGTGATGATGGAGTCGTACTCGCCGTGATCCAAATCACCGATGACCAAGTGCCGAACGGACGGCACCTCCGTGTTCAACACACATACGGAGCGGATGATGTCTCGTCCTTCTTGATCCAGCAAGGGGAAGGAGAGGTTGATGAAGATCCAGCAGCACGACGGCGTGGTGGTGGATGCAGCAGTGATCGCAGCAGGGCTTCGCCGAGCTTCTACGAGAGGGAGAGGTGTAGCAGGGGAGAGGGAGGCGCCAAGACTTGAGGTGTTGCTGCCCTCCCTCCCCCCTTTATATAGGCCCCCTAGGGGGTGCGCCGGCCCTAGGAGATGGGATCTCCTAGGGGGGGCGGCGGCCAAGGGGGTGGAGTACCCCCCAAGGCAAGTGGAGGCGCCCCCTCCCCTAGGGTTCCCAACCCTAGGCGCATGGGGGCCCCAAGGGGGGGCGCACCAGCCCACCAAGGGCTGGTTCCCCTCCCCACTTCAGCCCATGGGGCCCTCCGGGATGGGTGGCCCCACCCGGTGGACCCCCGGGACCCTTCCGGTAGTCCCGGTACAATACCGGTGACCCCCGATACTCTCCCGATGGCCGAAACTGCACTTCCTATATATAATTCTTCACCTCCGGACCATTCCGGAACTCCTCATGACGTCCGGGATCTCATCCGGGACTCCAAATAACTTTCGGATTACTGCATACTCATATCCCTACAACCCTAGCGTCACCGAACCTTAAGTGTGTAGACCCTACGGGTTCGGGAGACATGCAGACATGACCGAGAAGCCTCTCCGGTCAATAACCAACAGCGGGATCTGGATACCCATGTTGGCTCCCACATGCTCCATGATGATCTCATCGGATGAATCACGATGTCAAGGATTCAATCAATCCGTATACAATTCCCTTTGTCAATCGGTACGTTACTTGCCCGAGACCCGATCGTCGGTATCCCAATACCTCGTTCAGTCTCGTTACCGGCAAGTCACTTTACTCATACCGTAATGCATGATCCCGTGATCAACCACTTGATCACTTTGAGCTCATTGTGATGATGCATTACCGAGTGGGCCCATAGATACCTCTCCGTCATACGGAGTGACAAATCCCAGTCTCGATTCGTGCCAACCCAACAGACACTTTCGGAGATACCTGTAATGTACCTTTATAGTCACCCAGTTACGTTGTGACGTTTGGCACACCCAAGGCACTCCTACGGTATCCAGGAGTTGCACAATCTCATGGTCTAAGGAAATGATACTTGACACTCAGAAAAGCTACAGCAAACGAACTACACGATCTTTGAGCTAAGCTTAGGATTGGGTCTTGTCCATCACATTATTCTTCTAATGATGTGATCCCGTTATCAATGACATCCCCATGTCTATAGCCAGGAAACCATGACTATCTGTTGATCAACGAGCTAGTCAACTAGAGGCTCACTAGGGACACATTGTGGTCTATGTATTCACACATGTATTACGATTTCCGGATAATACAATTATAGCATGAATAATAGACAATTATCATGAATAAGGAAATATAATGATCATTTTATTATTGTCTCTAGGGCATATTTCCAATAGTCTCCCACTTGCACCAGAGTCAATCATCTAGTTACATTGTGATAAATCGAACACCCATGGAATTCTGGTGTTGATCATGTTTTGCTCTAGGGAGAGGTTTAGTCAACGGATCTGCTACATTTAGGTCCGTATATACTTTACAAATCTCTATGTCTCCATTTTGAATACTTTCACGAATGGAGTTGAAGCGACGCTTGGTATGCCTGGTCTTCCTGTGAAACCTGGGCTCCTTGGCAAGGGCAATAGCTCCAGTATTGTCACAGAAGAGAGTCATCGGGCCCGACGCATTGGGTATGACTCCTAGGTCGGTAATGAACTCCTAGGTCGGTAATGAACTCCTTCACCCAGACTGCTTCGTGTGCTGCCTCCGAGGCTGCCATGTACTCCGCTTCACATGCAGATCCCGCCACAATGCTTTGCTTGCAACTGCACCAGCTTACTGCCCCACCATTCAAAATATACACGTGTCTGGTTTGTGACTTAGAGTCATCCAGATCTGTGTCGAAGCTAGCATCGACGTAACCCTTTACGACGAGCTCTTCGTCACCTCCATAAACGAGAAACATGTCCTTAGTCCTTTTCAGGTACTTGAGGATATTCTTGACCGCTGTCCAGTGTTCCTTGCCGGGATTGCTTTGGTACCTTCCTACCAAACTTACAGCAAGGTTTACATCAGGTCTGGTACACAGCATGGCATACATAATAGACCCTATGGCTGAGGCATAGGGGGTGACACTCATCTCTTCTATATCTTCTGCCGTGGTCGGACATTGAGCTGAGCTCAATTTCACACCTTGCAACACAGGCAAGAACCCCTTCTTAGACTGATCCATATTGAACTTCTTCAATATCTTATCAAGGTATGTGCTTTGTGAAAGACCTATGAGGCGTCTTGATCTATCTCTATAGATCTTGATGCCTAATATATAAGCAGCTTCTCCAAGGTCCTTCATTGAAAAACTCTTATTCAAGTAGGCCTTAATGCTGTCCAAAAGTTCCATATCATTTCCCATCAAAAGTATGTCATCTACATATAATATGAGAAATGCTATAGAGCTCCCACTCACTTTCTTGTAAACGCAGGCTTCTTCATAAGTCTGCATAAACCCAAACGCTTTGATCATCTCATCAAAGCGAATGTTCCAACTCTGAGATGCTTGCACCAGCCCATAAATCGAGCGTTGGAGCTTGCACACCTTGTCAGCATTCTTAGGATCGACAAAACCTTCCGGCTGCATCATATACAATTCTTCCTTAAGGAAACCATTAAGGAATGCCGTTTTGACGTCCATTTGCCATATCTCATAATCATAGAATGCGGCAATTGCTAACATGATTCGGACGGACTTCAGCTTCGCTACGGGTGAGAAAGTCTCATCGTAGTCAACCCCTTGAACTTGTCGATAACCCTTAGCGACAAGCCGAGCTTTATAGATGGTCACATTACCATCTGTGTCTGTCTTCTTCTTAAAGATCCATTTATTTTCTATGGCTCGCCGATCAACGGGCAAGTTAGTCAAAGTCCATACTTCGTTTTCATACATGGATCCTATCTCGGATTTCATGGCTTCCATCCATTTGTCGGAATCTGGGCCCGCCATCGCTTCTTCATACTTCGAAGGTTCACCGTTGTCTAACAACATGATTTCCAAGACAGGGTTGCCGTACCACTCTGGTGCGGAACGTGTCCTTGTGGACCTATGAAGTTCAGTAGCAACTTGATCTGAAATTTCCTGATCATCATCATTAACTTCCTCTCTAGTCGGTGCAGGCACCTCAGGACCATTTTCCTGTGTTGCGTCACTTTCCGGTTCAAGAGGTAATACTTCATCGAGTTCTACTTTCCTCCCACTTACTTACTTCGAGAGAAACTCTTTCTCTAAAAAGGATCCATTCTTGGCAACAAAGATCTTGCCTTCGGATCTGAGGTAGAAGGTATACCCAATAGTTTCTTTAGGGTATCCTATGAAGACGCATTTTTCCGACTTGGGTTCGAGCTTTTCAGGTTGAAGTTTCTTGACATAAGCATCGCATCCCCAAACTTTTAGAAACGACAGCTTAGGTTTCTTCCCAAACCATAATTCATACGGTGTCGTCTCAACGAATTTTGACGGAGCCCTATTTAAAGTGAATGCGGCAGTCTCTAAAGCATAGCCCCAAAATGATAACGGTAAATCGATAAGAGACATCATAGATCGCACCATATCTAATAGAGTGCGATTACGACGTTCGGACACACCATTACGCTGAGGTGTTCCAAGCGGCGTGAGTTGTGAAACTATTCCACATTTTCTTAAGTGTGTGCCAAATTCGTGACTCAAGTATTCTCCCCCACGATCTAATCGCAAGAACTTGATTTTCCTGTCACGTTGATTCTCAACCTCACTCTGAAATTCCTTGAACTTTTCAAAGGTCTCAGACTTGTGTTTCATTAAATAGACATACCCATATCTACTCAAGTCATCAGTGAGGGTGAGAACATAACGATAGCCACCGCGAGCCTCAACACTCATTGGTCCGCACACATCAGTATGTATGATTTCCAATAAGTTGGTTGCTCGCTCCATTATTCCCGAGAACGGAGTCTTGGTCATTTTACCCATGAGGCATGGTGCACATGTCAAATGATTCGTAATCAAGAGACTCTAAAAGTCCATCTGCATGGAGCTTCTTCATACGTTTGACACCTATGTGACCAAGGCGGAAGTGCCACAAGTATGTGGGACTATCATTATCAACCTTACATCTTTTGGTATTCACACTATGAATATGTGTAGCATTACGCTCGAGATTCATTAAGAATAAACCATTCACCATCGGAGCATGACCATAAAACATATCTCTCATATAAATAGAACAACCATTATTCTCGGATTTAAATGAGTAGCCATCTCGAATTACACGAGATCCTTATACAATGTTCATGCTCAAAGCTGGCACTAAATAACAATTATTGAGGTTTAAAACTAATCCCGTAGGTAAATGTAGAGGTAGCGTGCCGACGCGATCACATCGACCTTGGAACCATTCCCGACGCGCATCGTCACCTCGTCCTTCGTCAGTCTCCGCTTATTCTGCAGCTCCTCCTTGGAGTTACAAATGTGAGCAACCGCATCGGTATCAAATACCCAGGAGGTACTACGAGTACTGGTAAGGTACACATCAATTACATGTATATCATATATGCCTTTCGTGATGCCGGCCTTCTTGTCCGCTAAGTATTTGGGGCAGTTCTGCTTCCAGTGACCACTTCCTTTGCAATAAAAACACTTAGTCTCGGGCTTGGGTCCATTCTTTGGCTTCTTCCCGGCAACTTGCTTACTGGGCGCGGCAACTCCCTTGTCGTCCTTCTTGAAGTTCTTCTTACCCTTGCCTTTCTTGAACTTAGTGGTTTTATTCACCATCAACACTTGATGTTCCTTTTTGACTTCTACCTCTGCTGATTTCAGCATTGCAAATACTTCAGGAATGGTCTTTTCCATCCCCTGCATATTGAAGTTCATCACAAAGCTCTTGTAGCTCGGTGGAAGCGACTGAAGGATTCTGTCAATGACCGCGTCATCCGGGAGATTAACTCCCAGCTGAGTCAAGCGGTTATGCAACCCATACATTTTGAGTATGTGCTCACTGACAGAACTATTTTCCTCCATCTTACAGCTGAAGAGCTTGTCGGAGACCTCATATCTCTCGACCCGGGCATGAGCTTGGAAAACCATTTTCAGCTCTTCGAACATCTCATATCTCCGTGTTGCTCAAAACGCTTTTGGAGCCCCGGTTCTAAGCTGTAAAGCATGCCGCACTAAACGAGGGAGTAATCATCAGCATGTGTCTGCCAAGCGTTCATAACGTCTTGTTCTGCAGGGAAAGCAGGTGCTTCACCTAGCGGTGCTCATAGGACATAATCTTTCTTGGCAGCTATGAGGATGATCCTCAGGTTCCGGACCCAGTCCGTATAGTTGCTGCCATCGTCTTTCAGCTTGGTTTTCTCTAGGAACGCATTGAAGTTGAGGACAACGTTGGCCATTTGATCTATAAGACATATTGTAAAGATTTTAGACTAAGTTCATGATAATTAAGTTCATCTAATCAAATTATTCAATGAACTCCCACTCAGATAGACATCCCTCCAGTCATCTATGTATAACATGATCCGAGTTAACTAGGCCGTGTCCGATCATCACGTAAGACGGACTAGTCAACATCGGTGAACATCTTCATGTTGATCGTATCTTCTATACGACTCATGCTCGACCTTTCGGTCTTCTGTGTTCCGAGGCCATGTCTGTACATGCTAGGCTCGTCAAGTCAACCTAAGTGTTTGCATGTGTAAATCTGTCTTACACCCGTTGTATGTGAACGTTGGAATCTATCACACCCGATCATCACGTGGTGCTTCGAAACAACGAACTGTCGCAACGGCGCACAGTTAGGGGGAACACTTTCTTGAAATTATTATGAGGGATCATCTTATTTACTACCGTCGTTCTAAGTAAACAAGATGCAAAAACATGATAAACATCACATGCAATCAAATAATAGTGACATGATATGGCCAATATCATATAGCTCCTTTGATCTCCATCTTGGGGCTCCATGATCATCTTGTCTCCGGCATGACACCATGATCTCCATCATCGTGTCTCCATGAGGTTGCTCGCCAACTATTACTTCTACTACTATGGCTAACATGTTTAGCAATAAAGTAAAGTAATTTACATGGCGTTTCTCAATGACATGCAGGTCATACAAAAAATAAAGACAACTCCTATGGCTCCTGCCGGTTGTCATACTCATCGACATGCAAGTCGTGATTCCTATTACAAGAACATGATCTCATACATCACATATATATATCATTCATCATTCATGACAACTTTGGCCATATCACATCACATGACACTTGCTGCAAAAAACAAGTTAGACGTCCTCTAATTGTTGTTGCAAGTTTTACGCGGCTGCAATAGGGTTCTAGCAAGAACGTTTTCTTACCTACGCCAAAACCACAACGTGAATTGCCAATTTCTATTTAGCCTTCATAAGGACCCTGTTCATCGAATCCGATCCGACTAAAGTGGGAGAGACAGACACCCGCCAGCCACCTTATACAACTAGTGCATGTCAGTCGGTGGAACCGGTCTCACGTAAGCGTATGTGTAAGGTTGGTCCGGGCCGCTTCATCCCATGATGCCGCTGAATCAAGATAGTACTAGTAACGGCAAGTAAATTGACAATATCGACGCCCACAACTACTTTGTGTTCTACTCGTGCATAGTAACTACGCATAAACCTGGCTCTGATACCACTGTAGGGGAACGTTGCAGAAAACAAAAAAAATTCCTACGTTTCATCAAGATCAATCTATGGAGTCAACTAGCAACGAGAGGAGAGTGCATCTACATACCCTTGTAGATCACGAGCGAAAGCGTTCAAGAGAACGGGGATGATGGAGTCGTACTCGCCGTGATCCAAATCACCGATGACCAAGTGCCGAACGGACGGCACCTCCGCGTTCAACACACGTACGGAGCGGATGACGTCTCCTCCTTCTTGATCCAGCAAGGGGGAAGGAGAGGTTGATGAAGATCCAGCAGCACGACGGCGTGGTGGTGGATGCAGCAGTGATCGCAGCAGGGCTTCGCCGAGCTTCTACAAGAGGGAGAGGTGTAGCAGGGGAGAGGGAGGCGCCAAGACTTGAGGTGTTGCTGCCCTCCCTCCCCCCCTTTATATAGGCCCCCTAGGGGGTGCGCCGGCCCTAGGAGATGGGATCTCGTAGGGGGGCGATGGCCAAGGGGGTGGAGTACCCCCAAGGCAAGTGGAGGCGTCCCCTCCCCTAGGGTTCCCAACCCTAGGCGCATGGGGGGGCAAGGGGGGGCGCACCAGCACACCAAGGGCTGGTTCCCCTCCCCACTTCAGCCCATGGGGCCCTTCGGGATGGGTGGCCCCACCCGGTGGACCCCCGGGACCCTTCCGGTGGTCCCGGTACAATACCGGTGACCCCCGAAACTCTCCCGATGGCCGAAACTGCACTTCCTATATATAATTCTTCACCTCCGGACCATTCCGGAACTCCTCATGACGTCCGGGATCTCATCCTGGACTCCGAACAACTTTCGGATTACTGCATACTCATATCTCTACAACCCTAGCGTCACCGAACCTTAAGTGTGTAGACCCTACGGGTTCGGGAGACATGCAGACATGACCGAGAAGCCTCTCCGGTCAACAACCAACAACGGGATCTGGATACCCATGTTGGTTCCCACATGCTCCACGATGATCTCATCGGATGAATCACGATGTCGAGGATTCAATCAATCCGTATACAATTCCCTTTGTCAATCGGTACGTTACTTGCCCGAGACTCGATCGTCGGTATCCCAATACCTCGTTCAGTCTCGTTACCGGCAAGTCACTTTACTCGTACCGTAATGCATGATCACTTTGAGCTCATTGTGATGATGCATTACCGAGTGGGCCCAGAGATACCTCTCCGTCATACGGAGTGACAAATCCCAGTCTCGATTCGTGCCAACCCAACAGACACTTTCAGAGATACCTGTAATGTACCTTTATAGTCACCCAATTACGTTGTGACGTTTGGCACAGCCAAGGCACTCCTACGGTATCCGGGAGTTGCACAATCTCATGGTCTAAGGAAATGATACTTGACACTCAGAAAAGCTACAGCAAACGAACTACACGATCTTTGAGCTAAGCTTAGGATTGGGTCTTGTCCATCACATCATTCTCCTAATGATGTGATCCCGTTATCAATGACATCCCCATGTCTATAGCCAGGAAACCATGATTATCTGTTGATCAACGAGCTAGTCAACTAGAGGCTCACTAGGGACACATTGTGGTCTATGTATTCACACATGTATTATGATTTCCGGATAATACAATTATAGCATGAATAATAGACAATTATCATGAACAAGGAAATATAATAATCATTTTATTATTGCCTCTAGGGCATATTTCCAACAGATTAATGTAAGAGTTTATTCCTATTTGAATCATGAGAAATTGTGAGATCTTAAACCACATTTTGCACCAACAATTCCTCTTTAACCACATTTTGGTAATTTAGGTGATCCCGTCAGTTCGATCCCACACGCGAGCATGATATTGCACCAAACTTCGCGAGGTTGATTACTCCATTATGCTTGCGACGTGGCATATGTTTGTAGATATGGAATGGAGCACATGGAGTGACAAATGTGTACTCAATGGGTGGCATGCAATGAAACATACACACTTGGTTGGGCTAGACTATGATAACCAAGTGTTTCCTATGCGACATCAGAGTCTTACTGGAAAATGGTGCGTCCATACATGCGTGGACACCACATAGTCTAGATAATCTGGACCTCCTAAAAAATTGTCTATGGTGAAAATGCGATTGAAAATTGTGATTTAAAGTAAACACATGGTTCAAGTTAAAACAAACACTCTAGTTTTAGTTAGACGAATTCACTCCTTTGCCACTTGCCACTGTCAGATTCATACCATGTTTACGCACACTTCTTTGTCCTTAGAAGAGCAAATAAAATTAAATCGTTGATTGGTCTAGTACGTGTATGGTTGCGCAGAAGCGTGTGCACATAGCCATGGCAAATGTGAGTTACAACTTCATTGCATTGCTGGTCTTATGAATATACTAATCCTTGTCTTGTAGGGTATTCCTATCCATTGTTCTAGCTTGTTGCACTATATATGATTTTGACAAAGATTGGACGCCATCAACAAATTAACATGACAATTTCTATCGTATTTTTGCCATTGTTGTTATCATCTCATGGCCTCATTGGAAGCAAATGCACAAGTTTTTAAGGCATCATGTGATTTAGGAGTTCCCATTTGCCAACTAGCACAAGTGATGTTTTTCTTTTTGTTCTCTTGGTGCATGGTTGATCGGCATGGGACAAGAGGATTTTGTCATTTGTTCAGATCCTTGCTCCTCTTATTAGTCTTCGCTTCACACTATCGAAGATCTATTAATAATATACAACTATTCCATGAAAATACATGGTTCAAATTATTAGAAATGATTGTGTTGGGTGTGGTGGTTTCATTCCCGGAGTTGTTGAGAGGCCAAATTTATCCGCGTGACGAATATCTGAGCATATCGTAGTTATGCTCCTAATTGTACTTATCCCACAAAAAAATTTATAATTTGGCATTTTGTTGGAAATTTATCTCTTAAGCCAGGTAATTAAGATTCATTCCATTTAGTTCATTGACCACCGTAAAGGACTAATAAATGAGTTTATTCATCAAGAAAATATGGTGACAAACGGACACGTGGAAGCATGATTTGCACTCATAATTTCACTTTAAACAATATTTTAATGATTGAGGTGATCATGAATTGTTGATCCCACATGTCTAGAAGACGTGGCACCCAAACTTGACTTCAACATCGACATGTTGGATATGACTTGGAACCGGATTTTGTGGCTTATAATGAAGATATTTATTGAACCAACCTGATATTTGAGGATGCATATGCTATTGCAGTGTTGTTCTTGGAATTGTGGAGCAGCAAGTTTTGTCTGTGTGACAAATATCCACTTATCGCAAATGGGTCGAATTGTACTTACGCCGGCATGGAAAATATATGTATGATGTCTTATTTGCGGACATCGTGGTGGGGACGGGGTACTCTCATGCATCTCAAGCAAATTATTACTTAACAAGATTTTATTTGAGTTCATAAATGAGCACATGGGAGTTAATACAAGAGTTTATTCAGGTTTGAATCATGAGAAATAGGGAGGCCTTAAATCACATTTTGCACCCATATCCTCAAGCCACATTTGAGCAATTTAGGTGATCCTAACTGGTCAATCCCACCCGTCTGAATGACATTGCAACAAAACTTGGACTTGTGTGTCGCCACACCGATGTGGATCACTCCACTGTGCATTTCGCGTGGCATGTGTTAGTAGATATGGATTGGAGCACATGCAGAGACGCTTATGTATGCGGTGGGTGGCGTGCAATGTCCATGCACATATAGTTTGGGCTAGACTATGACAACCAAGTGTCGTCTATGCGACACCAAAGACTTACGGAAGAATGGCACGTCCATGTATGAACACCATAGAGTGTTGATGACCTAGACCGATATAGCCGACCTTAATTGCCAAAAAATGGGTTGCAATGTAAATGCAGGTGCAAAGTATGATTCAATGTAAACACATGGTTCAAATAAAATAAAACTACTCTAGTTATAATTAGACCAATTCATTCCTTTCCACCTGCCACTGCCAGATTCCTACCATGTGTACGCACACTTGTTTGCCCTTTAAACCGATAATTGGTCGAGTATGTCTATGGTTGCACTGAAGCGTGCGCACACAGCCACATAGGCATGACAATGCGAGCTATGACTTGTTTTATTTTTGAACTGTCACGGGGAAATGTTATTATTGGGTCTGTTACTGTTATGTCACCTGCAACTCTATATTCTTGAATTGTGCGCGTATACTAACGTGTATGACAACCATCTGAATTCTAAACTCAGTTACATTGTCGTTGGTCTTATGCTTCTTCTTTCTTCTGTCCTTATTATCATTTTCCAGGAGGTCGTTCTCATCCATATTACAACTTGTCACTTTGATAAAATTCTTATCCAGATTCCAGCTTGTCAGTTGAGAAAATTCTTATGCATATTACAGCTTATCTGGCCCCATGCATCGTTCTAATGCGGAGGCCGAAGGTGATCTTTTTTTCCAAAATTTTTTTTTACATCTTACCAGTTTGACAAAGGTCGTGCGCGATCAGGAAAAGAATATCCGTGTTTCTGTTGATGCTGTCCTTATCATCTTTTCTGAGTGGTGGTGGGTGGGGGAGCATCAGGTTCCCGGGACTACTTCCTCCATTCCATAATGTAGTGCTTCATCTATCCACGTGTTTCAACTTTGACCGTAAATTTAACTACCAAGACCGATTGCGGCGGGAGCAAAAATTATATCAGTGAATTCGTATTCGAAAGAAGTTTTCAATTATATAATTTTTTTTCTCCCGCCACAGTTGGTCTTGTTGGTTAAATTTATGATCAAAATTGCACCTTGAAAAACGCGTGCGCACTATATTTTGGAATGGAGGGAGTACTAGTTACCCTTGCGTAGGCTCGTAGCCGCATCTTCGCTTCGCGTCCCGGGCAGGCAAGACTTAATCTGTCTGACGTGGCCACGATTAGTTTACTGATTAAAGGACCATGTCGGGTTAATCAGTAGCCAAGTAGTGATGTAGATGTAGAGGTGGTGTAAGTAATTAGTAGCAAGTGGGTGTTGTAGTTGAGGAGCTAGCCTAGGGGGCACATGCATGCATGGACATCAGGACATGTACGGAGGACGTGGCGAGTAGGGTCAGGGTTATCTGCTAGTGTTAAGCATGTTTGTTTTGTTGCACCACTAGCTTCTTAGTGTCTACTGCGCCGATTTTACTATTATACTGTCGTCGAATTGACATGTATTCTTTATTACTAATTGCATCAAGTTCTATATGCCCTAATGCAGTTGTTGACAAGCACTTTTCCGAGGGCGAGATTTATTTGCACCCATTTTTGGCGTCCATTGGCTGTGCCAGACGACATATTATGTTGGCAATATTTTAGCCTTCCTGCATACTTCTTATCTATATCCGCGTCCAGAATTTGCATGTCCATGCCAGTTCGGTGAGAAACATTCGTCATGTAAGAGACGTTGCCTCCAAACCGTAGTCAAGCCACTGACGCTTAAGATAGACGGAGATGCTACTATTGATCGCTTGAGATAGTCTCGTTTGAACTTTCAGTCTCGCCATCTTTGCCCCCTGATCGAGCTAGCAGGTTTGTTTGGCCCTTGCCCTGCTGGAGGGGCAGCATTTCCCAAATAGTGTAGTACTAACAACAAGACATGGACGGGTTGGGACCGGATTTTTTGAAGGACCGGCCAAGGCTGGTGTTTCATTGATATAAAGCAGGGAGCAGATGACAAAGTGACAAGGCGGGGATCCGGAGATCAAGGAAAGAATGAAGAAGAAAAACAAAAAAAAGGGGGGACAGGGTGCCTACGGCATCAAAAACAGCTAGCCTACTCTGCCGGCGGATCCCCAAAGGGGCTCTGGATGTTCTTGGCGCCACCTTGTTGCCAGAGGTTTAAGCCTCTTCTGATCGCAAGAGTCACATCTTCCACGTTGGTCACTTTTGCCCTGAAAGTGCAATTGTTCCTCTCCTGCCAAATCTCCCAAAGGGCAAGCATCGCGAGTGCCTTGGCTCCCTTCCTGTAATTTGGTGGCGAGGCCTCGACCATGGCATGTATTCTGTCGATGGAGCTTTGTTTGCCGATCCAGGTCTCGTGGTGCATGGCCTGGCAGCAATGCCAGGCGGAGATTTTTGTCCAGGTTGCAGTCGCAAAACGGCAATGCTAGAACAGATGGTCGGAGCTTTCCAGGTTATGGAGGCAAAGCTGACAGAAATAGCTATTGATCCAACCTCTACGTTGTAGCCTGTTGTTGTACCAGAGACGGTCCTGGTGGAGCAGCCATGCAAAAAATTTCAGCTTTGAAGGCGCCCATGTGTCCCAGATCACCGTGCGTAGACGGGATTCCACGCGGCCCTGGAACTGAGCAGCGTACGCCGATCGCACGGAGTACTGCCCGGAGGCAGCGATCTTCCATGTGATATCGTCCCGGCTGGCTTCTTGGAGGGCCAGGCGACGCGGGTGGAGTTGCCCGTGCAGGTTGAGCACCTCCGGGGCGATCGAGCTGGCGTCGCCGTAAGCTAGGTCGGTGATCTAGCGATCATCGATAAGTGCTTGTGCAACTGACCTGTTCTTCCGTCTGGAGAGCTTGAAAAGGGTGGGATGGAGATCTTTCAACGGTGTCGCGTCGATCCAAGCCGAATGCTAGAAGCTGGCCATCTGGCCGTTGCCGACCACCACCTTGGTGGCCGCACAGAAGGGGTTGGGACCGGATCGCCCGGCTCAATCATGAATGAATTTATGGGGATGATTTGAGGATGCATTCCACTGCAGTGTGGTGGTGTTGTTCTCAGGGTTGTTGAGCGGTAAATTTTAGTTATATGTGTGTTGTTTTATTCACATCTCCTATCTCTCGAACCAAGTAATTGAGCTCCATCCACTGTTACGACATTAATACACAAGTTTATTATAGTCACCAAATTTCACATAGTGATACTTCAAACCACGTTTTTCACTTGTAATTTTAATTTCAACAATATATCCATAGAGGGCCTCTTTGATTCGCGGGATTCTCAAAATCCAAGAATAGAAAAAATGTAGGAATAGAGTGTCATGTCCTCTTGTACCCTACGGGATTTGGAAGAGTGTTCGATAGTACATGAAAAACAAAGAAATTCAACAAAGAGGTTCGAGTGGATGGAAATTTTCCTTCAAAATGTAGTATAAATAAATCCTAAGGGAAAATTCGTAAGGATTTCAATCCTACGAATCAAACAATCATCGTAGGAAAAAATTCTAAGGATCCAAATTCTCCAAAAATCCTATGAAATTCCTTTGTATCAAAGGAACCCTGAGGGTGATCATGACAGGTTGATCCCACACGTCTGCAAGACGTGGCACCCAAAATTAACTTTGATATTGATGAGTTTGATAAGACTTAGAACTAGATCTCATGGCTTAGTGATGAACATATTTAATGGGGAGATATGAGATTTGAGGATGCATTCCACCGTAGTGTTGTCGTCAAAATTTGCCGAGCCAAAAAATATGCTTGAAAAATATCTGCATATCGCACTTATGTACTATAACACCCCGGCGTAATGATGCTACAGTAACCCCTGATGTTAAGTTAATCATTTTGTTAAACAAGTGTTTGATCATCATTGTCTCCTCTCTTTCAAATTCCAGTTGAATTCATTTTTAAACTATGAGTGAAATTCAAAATGCTCAAACATGATAACTAAAATGTTCATCATGTGTAAAATATTCTCCTGGTAATATTGGTGGTGATCGAGCATTTTTGCAAAATGCCTATGTGGCCTAAAATAGCTAAAACAGAAAAGCTTTAAAAAAAGGAAGAGAGAGAGAAGGCCCCTGACTCCCCTGGGCCTCGGCCCACCCCTCCACCCGAGCCAGCCCACCTAACCCCCCACGGCCCAACTCCCTGCACCGGTTGCCTCCCCCTCCTTCATGTTCCTCAGACTCGGCCGTTACAGGGAGCTCCCGCCCACGGTCGGCGTCGCACCACCTCGTCGACGACGCGGGAGAGGACAAGGCCGCCTCAACGCCTCAGCCTCCACCCATCTCTCTCACTTGCTCCCTCTCTCTCTGCCTCTCCCTCTCCCCACCAGTTCCCCGCTCGCTTCCTCTCCCCCGGTTCCCCATCCACGCCCGAGCGCGATCGCCGCCGTCCTCCGTCGTTGTCGCGGCCACCCCCGGCCCCGCGCCCATTGACCATGTCGGTAAGCTCCACCGGGGTCGACTCCTTCAACCGGTGGCCTCAGCTGGAGCTCGGAGGCGCGGCAACGCCGTTTCCCCCTTCGTCCGCATCTTCGGCCACCACAATTCGCCGTCATCGATTCGTCGTCACCACTGCGCTACAAAGCTTCCACGGGCCACCTTGAGCCGCTCGGTGAGCTCCGTCACCTCTTCCCTTTCCTCCTTTAGCTTGGTGCGCCCGTAGCTCGCCACTTCTGCTATGGCCGAACATAGCGCCGCCGTCGAGCTTCTCGTCGTGGCCACGCTCGCCGATGAGCTCGTCCAAGCTCACAGTCGTGCTCAGCACGCGCGTAGGGCCCCATAGCGCTAGCTAGCTCACTCCACCGTGCCGTGTAATGCCGGTTCCGACGACGCCCGAACTCCGTCGTCCACTCCGCCGCTCGCCGCCGCCGTTTCCGGCAAAGTCCGGCCATACCACCGCCACCACTCGACGCGACATCGAGTGGCCGTTCGAATGGACCAAGCCGCGCACCGAACGGCGCCGTGTAGCGAAATCCCGACGAGGCCCGGGTGCCGCCACCGTGTTCTGACGTCGTCGGCGGCGAAACGTCGGCCGCCGCCTACGTGGTTGGCCTGGGGCCACCCCAGTGCCACTGCCAGTTGGCCCCACGGGTCCCAGTTGACTGGGTTGACCCAGTCAACTGCTGACCAGGCAGCCAGTGCCACTGACACGCACTACTAGGAAAAAGGCTAGCAGTAGCGCGGGTTTTAGGTGTATCAGTAGCACGTGGACCGGCGCTACTAATAAGGCGCTACAGCTAACACATAGCAGTAGCGCGTGCTCACCAGCGCTACTGCTACACAAGTGTAGCAGCAGCGCGCTTAGTGGAAGTTCGCTACTGCTAATAGCTAAAGCGCGCTTCTTCCATGCGCGCTACTGCTACTACCGCGCTGCTGCTAACTTTTCTCCACTCGCTGCTGCTAATTTTAGTAGTTTTTTGTTTTTTTCCGGCATATTTGTTTTGTATTTGAACAGGCTTTATAGAAGAATCTTTAGCACATACAAATGTCATCGTGATACATATACAAATGCCTGCGAGACCACATATGTAATCATAGCATATACATACAAATAGTCTCATCATAATCATCATCCAACACAAAGTGGTCTCTCGTCATCATCTCGAAAATAGTGATACAAGTCTCGATTACTTGCAAATACATCGTCATCCATCTAAACAATGATATACGCGAGAAGAGCTATCACTTTGAGTACATGAGTTCGTATCCCTCTCTCGCATTAGCGTGAACCTAAACTAACTACTGCCTGTCGCTCGGAAACCGGAAACAGGTACACCTGGGCCTGACACTCCGGCCACTTGTCATATATATACTCCTGGCATAGCACTTCTTCGCCATCTATGATCTATGCACCTGCATTGTCACATGAGTCGATGATATGCAACATATATAGTTGAGCAATAGAAAGAGACAGACTTGGCAAAAATAGAAACAACATATCATAAGTATAAATAACAAAGTTCATCGTACCCCAAAATGCCCTAACTAGAGTGATTTTCGCTAGTCGAGGAGGAGGAAGGTTTAATTACATCATAAATAAAGTTTCACCATGCATAACTCAAAGTTTTGTCATACAGAAAGTATGGACTAAACGGACACATTGTCATATATCGACAATCACTCCAACATGTCGTTCCATCCATCCAAGTCAGGGAGGTAGTCCTTGAGCTTAGTGAAAGGCTTCATGTCGAGACACTGAGAGGCTATCCATGTTCGGACGTCTTCCCGCGACATTTGTCCTTCTCCGTAGAACATCCCTGTTTTTCCGACGACCTCCTTCATGATGATTTGGGCAAGTTCGCGTTGCATGTTATAGAACTCAGCTCGAAGTCGATGATCCTCGATATCTCCTATGTCCTTTGCCCATTGCAGAATATGGGCATCGCCGGATCTAGGTGACATGCGAAGGTTCTGGTGATCCCATCTGTACTCCAGCATGTGGTGTAGGACATAGAATCCATCATTAAGAGAATCGTTCGGTTGCTGGATGCAGCAGAAGTCAGTCTTATGGCCGAAGGCGGCCCTGCTGCCCCTTGTCTTTTTGTCCCTGACCTCTCCACCCCTTGCTTGGTAGTAAAACATAGCACTGTCGAGAACATCCTTGATGTGGGTGTAATCCTTTTTGTGAATGTTCTTCGACGAGTCCAAGTAAAGAGCGTGGGAGAATCGGGGGTAGAGGATGATGAGGACGGCGCGCCCGCCACTACGCAAAATAAGTACACCTCAAATTAATTAGCCTCCACCGTGCAAATGAATGATTGAAATCGAAGGAAGGATAGCAGCGCGGATGACTTACACGGGATGATAAGGCATGAGAATCGCCTCCTTGTCCTTATTGGCGAGCATGAAAGTGACGATGTAATCCCTCCCGTATTCACGGTGCTTTGCGCAGACTCCCAAGAAGCCCTCGTGCATGTAGTACGGGTCAGCGACACAGATATTAGATATCTGCTCAACCCCGATGATGTAGTTCATGTGCAAGGCATAAAGGCAGACAAACGTAAAATCCAGCTTCTTCACGTGAAACATGTGGAATATGTAATCAAATCGGAGGAAGAACTTATCCGCGGGGAAGCTGTCGACGTACGACATTTGCCGCGGAACGCTAACCACGTAGAGTGGGTATCCTGGATCTTTCGAGGCGATGAGGCCTTTCTCTACCCGCAGCACATCATCATGAAGTCTCCTTAGATCGCCAAATCTGGCCCGTAGCGCTGTTGCAGGTAGGATTGGTTGACCGGGGATATGCCATTTATCCGCATCGGGGATATCTATACGGTCCTGAAGCCGAGGCTGCTGAGGCAGTTGGATCATAGAATCATCTTTTTTTGCCTTTCCTCGCTCTCTTCCTAGACTTCTTTACTACCGGAAGGTCGTCCATAATACGTTGAGACGGCAATTCAGGCATTGACTCATGACGCTCAAACTCTGAGGAGGCGCCAGTATAGACATACTGTTCAGCGCCATCGTCGTCCTCATCCTCATCCATGGCTACGTCATCAGTGAGTAATGGAGCCTCCTCCTTACCCCGTCCACTATCACCCAACCCGACATCCTACGCTAATTGGGTAGGTGGGGTGTTGATGTTCATACGGGGGGCGCACCCCTACCTCGTGGGGCCCCTGGAGCTCCTCCGACCTCGACTCCAACTCTATATATTTGCTTTCGGGGAGAAAAAAATAAAGGAGAAGGATTCATCGCGTTTTATGATACGTAGCCGCCACCAAGCCCTAAAACCTCTCGAGAGGGCTGATCTGGAGTCCGTTCGGGGCTCCGGAGAGGGGAATCCATCGCCATCGTCATCATCAACCATCCTCCATCACCAATTTCATGATGCTCACCGCCGTGCGTGAGTAATTCCATCATAGGCTTGCTGGACGGTGATGGGTTGGATGAGATTTATCATGTAATCGAGTTAGTTTTGTTAGGGTTTGATCCCTAGTATCCACTATGTTCTGAGATTCATGTTGCTATGACTTTGCTATGCTTAATGCTTGTCTCATGGGCCCGAGTGCCATGATTTCAGATCTGAACCTATTATGTTTTCATCAATATATGAGAGTTCTTGATCCTATTTTGCAAGTCTATAGTCACCTATTATGTGTTATGATCCGTTAACCCCGAAGTGACAATAATCGTGATACTTACCAGTGACGACCTTAGTTTGAGGAGTTCATGTATTCAGTATGTTTTAATGCTTTGGTCTGGTACTCTATTAAAAGGAGGCCTTAATATCCCTTAGTTTTCGCTAGGACCCCGCTGCCACGAGAGGGTAGGACAAAAGATGGCATGCAAGTTATTTTCCATAAGCACGTATGACTATATTCGGAATACATGTCTACATTACATTGATGAATTGGAGCTAGTTCTGTGTCACCCTAGGTTATGACTGTTACATGATGAACCGCATCCGGCATAATTCTCTATCACCGATCCATTGCCTACGAGCTTTCCATATATTGTTCTTCGCTTATTTACTTTTCCGTTGCTATTGCTATCATCACTACAAAATACCAAAAACACTACTTTTGCTACTATTACCTTTTGCTACCATTACCACTACTATCATATTACTTTGCTACTAAATACTTTTCTTCAGATATTAAGTTTCCAGGTGTGGTTGAATTGACAACTCAGCTGCTAATACTTGAGAATATTCTTTGGCTCCCCTTGTGTCGAATCAATAAATTTGGGTTGAATACTCTACCCTCAAAAACTGTTGCGATCCCCTATACTTGTGGGTTATCAAGACTAATTTATGGTGCCATTGTCGGGGAGCATAGCTCTATTCTTTGAGTCACTTGGGATTTATATCTGCTTATCATTATGAAGAACTTGAGAGATCCAAAAACCAAGATCTATCCCTCAACTACGAGGGGAGGTAAATAACTGCCATCTAGCTCTGCACTTGATTCACCTTCTATTTTGAGTAAGCTTGCGACACCTAAACCTGCTTATGCTATTCGTTCTGATATGTCGCATGTTATTGATGATGCCACTTCTGCTATGCATGATACTTATGATGAAACTACTTCTATGCTTGATACTACTGTGACACTTGGTGAATTTCTTGATGAACAACTTGCTAGGGTTAGAGAGAATGAAATTATTGAAACTGATTATATTGAAGATAGTGATGATGAAGACTCTCCCCCTAATACTTACGAATTGCCTGTTGTTCCTGAGGGTTATGTTCTGGATGAAGAATATGCTAGAGCTATTCTTGCTTGTAATGATAAAAGTGATCTTAAGAAATTCTTAGCTAAATGGAAGCAGCAATCCCTTAATGCTAGAATGAAACCTGACCCTGCTTTTGCCACTTCACCTATCTGTATTACCGATAAGGATTATGAATTCTCGGTTGATCCTGATATAATTACTTTGGTTGAATCTGATCCTTTTCATGGCTATGAATCTGAAACTGTTGTGGCACACCTGACTAAATTAAATGATATAGCCACCCTGTTCACTAAGGATGAGAGAACTCGCTACTTTTATATCCTTAAAATATTTCCGTTCTCATTAAAGGGTGATGCTAAGATATGGTTTAATTCTCTTGATTCTGGTTGTGTGTGTAGTCCCCAGGATATGATTTATTACTTCTCTGCTAAATATTTCCCTGCTCATAAGAAACAAGCTGCTTTAAGGGATATATATATAATTTTGTGCAAATTGAAGAAGAGAGTCTCCCACAAGCTTGGGGGAGGCTTCTCCAATTACTTAATGCCTTGCCTGATCATCCTCTTAAGAAAAATGAAATACTTAATATCTTTTATAATGGACTAACCGATGCTTCCAGAGATTACCTGGATAGTTGTGCTGGTTCTATTTTCAGGAAAAGAACACCGGATGAAGCTTAAATTCTATTGAATAATATGTTGACAAATGAAAATAATTGGACACTTCCTAAGCCTATTCCTAAACCAACTCCGAAGAAAAGAGGTGTTCTATTTCTCAGTCCTAAAGATATGCAAGAGGCAAAGAAATCTATGAAAGAAAAAGGTATTAAAGCTTAAGATTGTAAGAATTTACCTCCTATAGAAGAAATACACGGTCTTAATTTACCGCATGTTGAAGAAACATATGATCTTAATCCTTCACCTATTGAAGAAACTCATGGTCTTGATAACCCGACACAAGTAGTAAAGGTAAATTCTCTCTATAGATATGATAAAGCTGAAATCCCATTTACTAAGTTTGCTAGCCCATGCTTAGATGAGTTTGATAAATTTATGGTTAAGCAAGAAGATTTTAATGCTTATTTTGGTAGACAATTGAAATACAATTCAAATATGCTTGAACACTTGGGTGATTATATGGCTAATGTTAAAGGTGAACTTAAACTTATTAGTAAACATGCTTCTATGGTTACCACTCAAGTAGAACAAGTACTTAAAGCTCAAAATGATTTGCTCAATGAATTGAATATTAAGAATAATGATTATGCTGTTAGAGTGGCTACTAGAACTGGTAGAATGACTCAGGAACCTTTGTATCCTGAAGGCCACCCTAAGAGAATTGAGAAAGATTCTCAGAGAAATAATATAGATGCACCCTGTCCTTCTAAAAGGAAGAAAAAGAAAAATGATAGGACTTTGCATGCTTCTAGTGAACATATTACTGAAACACCTGAGAATCCAAATGATATTTCTATTTCTCATGCTAAAACACAATCTGGTAATGAACCTGAAACTAGTGATAATGTTAATAAAAATGTTCATGACGATGCCCAACCTAGTAATGATAATGATGTAGAAATTGAACCTGCTGTTGATCTTGATAACCCACAATCAAAGAATCAACGTTATGATAATAAAGACTTTGTTGCTAGGAAACACAGAAAGGAAAGAGAGCCTTGGGTTCAGAAACCCATGCCTTTTCCTCCCAAACCATCCAAGAAAAAGGATGATGAGGATTTTGAGCGCTTTGCTGAAATGATTAGACCTATCTTTTTGCATATGCCGTTAACTGATATGCTCAAAATGAATCCTTATGCTAAGTACATGAAAGAAATTGTCACTAATAAAAGAAAGATACCGGAAGCTGAAATTTCCACCATGCTTGCTAATTATACTTTTAAGGGTGGAATACCAAAGAAACTTGGAGATCCAGGAGTACCCACTATACCATGCTCCATTAAAAGAAACTATGTTAAAACTGCTTTATGTGATCTTGGAGCCGGTGTTAGTGTTATGCCTCTCTCTTTATATCGTAGACTTGATTTGAATAAGTTGACACCTACTGAAATATCTTTGCAAATAGCTGATAAATCAACTGCTATACCTGTCGGTATTTGTGAGGATGTGCCTGTTGTGCTTGCAAACGTTACTATTTTAACGGACTTTGTTATTCTTGATATTCCCGAGGACCATAGTATGTCTATTATTCTTGGAAGACCCTTTTGAATACTGCAGGGGCTGTTATTGATTGCACCAAAGGCAATGTCACTTTTCATGTTAATGGTAATGAGCATATGGTACACTTTCTGAGGAAACAACCTCGAGTCCACAGTATCAATTCTATTGGAAAAATTCCATCGATTATTTTTTAAGGTTTTGAATTTCCTCTTCCTACTATTAAGAAGAAATATGATATAATTATTGTTGGGGATGTGCATATCCCCGTTGAGGTAACATAGTGTTATTCAAAATTTCTCTGGTTCCATGTTATTCGGAATGAGTTCGTTAACAAGACTTGGTCAACCTTCTTAGTGGATTCCTTTTGATGAGCATGAGATGGATGAAACTAGAAGGCAGAACATTTTGTACCCCACTTTTACTTTCTGTTATTTATATTAAATAAAATAAAAATAGTATTTTCTGTCTGTTATCTGAATTATCCGTGCAATATAAAAATACCCCGAAAATAAAAGTTCTCCAAATGCCCTGAAATTTAAATATGATTTTTCTGGAATATTTGAGAATATTTGGCACTGAGAACACAGCAGGAGGAGCTGGCACCTGGCCACAAGGGTCAGGCGCGCGCCCTACCCCCCCCCCCCCCCAGGGCACGCCCCCTACCTCGTGGGCCCACGGTGGCCCCCCTCCACTTATTCCTGCACCCACACACTCCTTCTTCCTCCCACAGACACAATTATCCAGTTCAAACCCGAGTCCAAGCTCATTTTGCTGCCATTTTCGATCTCCTTGCTCAAAGCACCTCTCACAAAACTGCTTGGGGGGATTGTTCCTTGGTATGTGACTCCTCCATTGGTCCAATTAGTTTTTTGTTCTAGTGCTTTATGTTGGGGAACGTAGTAATTTCAAAATTTTCCTACGCACACGCAAGATCATGGTGATGCATAGCAACGAGGGGGAGAGTTTGATCTACGTACCCTTGTAGATCACGGCGGAAGCGTTGACCCAGCGTAGAGGAAGTAGTCGTACGTCTTCTTTCCGATCCGACCGATCCAAGCACCGTTACTCCGGCACCTCCGAGTTCTTAGCACACGTACAGCTCGATGACGATCCCCGGGCTCCGATCGAGCAAAGCTTTGGGGAGGAGTTCCGTCAGCACGATGGCGTGATGACGATCTTGATGTTCTACCGACGCAGGGCTTCGCCTAAGCACTACAACGATATGATCGAGGTGGAATATGGTGGCTGGGGGCACCGCACACGGCTAAGGAACGATCACGTGGATCAACTTGTGTGTCTTGGGGTGCCCCCTGCCCCCGTATATAAAGGAGCAAGGGGAGGAGGCCGGCCGGCCAGGTGTGGCGCGCCAAGGAGGAGTCCTCCTCCTAGTAGGAGTAGGACTCCTACTAGGAGTAGGAGTAGGACTCCTACTAGGAGGGGGAAAGAGGTGGAGTGGGAGAAGGAAAGGGGGGCGCCGCCCCCCTCCCCTAGTCCAATTCGGACCAGGGAGGAGGTGGCGCGCGGCCCACCTCTGGCAGCCCTTCTCTCTCTCCACTAAAGCCCATAAGGCCCATTACTTCTCCTGGTAGGGTTCCGGTAACCCTCCGGCTCTCCGGTTTTCTCCGAAATCACCCGGAACACTTCCGGTGTCCGAATATAGTCATCCAATATATCAATCTTTATGTCTCGACCATTTCGAGACTCCTCGTCATGTCCGTGATCACATCCGGGACTTCGAACTAACTTCGGTACATCAAAATGCATAAACTCATAATAACTGTCATCGTAACGTTAAGCGTGCGGACCCTACAGTTCGAGAACAATGTAGACATGACTGAGACACATCTCCGGTCAATAACCAATAGCGGGACCTGGATGCCCATATTGGCTCCTACATATTCTACGAAGATCTTTATCGGTCAGACCGCATAACAACATACGTTGTTCCCTTTGTCATCGGTATGTTACTTGCCCGAGATTCGATCGTCGGTATCCAATACCTAGTTCAATCTCGTTACTGGCAAGTCTCTTTACTCGTTTCGTAATACGTCATCCCGCAACTAACTCATTAGTCACAATGCTTGCAAGGCTTATGTGATGTGTATTACCGAGAGGGCCCAGAGATACCTCTCCGACAATCGGAGTGACAAATCCTAATCTCGAAATACGCCAACCCAACATCTACCTTTGGAGACACCTGTAGTACTCCTTTATAATCACCCAGTTACGTTGTGACGTTTGGTAGTACCCAAAGTGTTCCTCCGGTAAACGGGAGTTGCATAATCTCATAGTCATAGGAACATGTATAAGTCATGAAGAATAGCAACAGCAACATACTAAACGATCGGGTGCTAAGCTAATGAAATGGGTCATGTCAATCAGATCATTCAACTAATGATGTGACCTCATTAATCAAATAACAACACATTGTTCATGGTTAGGAAACATAACCATCTTTGATTAACGAGCTAGTCTAGTAGAGGCATACTAGTGACACTAAGTTTGTCTATGTATTCACACATGTATTATGTTTCCGGTTAATACAATTCTAGCATGAATAATAAACATTTATCATGATATAAGGAAATAAATAATAACTTTATTATTGCCTCTAGGGCATATTTCCTTCAGTCTCCCACTTGCACTAGAGTCAATAATCTAGATTACATAGTAATGATTCTAACACCCATGGAGCCTTGGTGCTGATCATGTTTTGCTCGTGGAAGAGGCTTAGTCAACGGATCTGCAACATTCAAATCCGTATGTATCTTGCAAATCTCTATGTCTCCCACCTGGACTAGATCCCGGATGGAATTGAAGCGTCTCTTGATGTGCTTGGTCCTCTTGTGAAATCTGGATTCCTTTGCCAAGGCAATTGCACCAGTATTGTCACAAAAGATTTTCATTGGACCCGATGCACTAGGTATGACACCTAGATCATATATGAACTCCTTCATCCAGACTCCTTCGTTCGCTGCTTCCGAAGCAGCTATGTACTCCGCTTCACATGTAGATCCTGCTACGACGCTTTTTTTAGAACTGCACCAACTGACAGCTCCACCATTTAATGTAAACACGTATCCGGTTTGCGATTTAGAATCGTCCGGATCAGTGTCAAAGCTTGCATCAACGTAACCTCTTACAGTGAGCTCTTTGTCACCTCCATATACGAGAAACATATCCTTAGTCCTTTTCAGGTATTTCAGGATGTTCTTGACCGCTGTCCAGTGATCCATTCCTGGATTACTTTGGTACCTCCCTGCTAAACTTATAGCAAGGCACACATCAGGTCTGGTACACAACATTGCATACATGATAGAGCCTATGGCTGAAGCATAGGGAACATCTTTCATTTTCTCCCTATCTTCTGCAGTGGTCGGGCATTGAGTCTGACTCAACTTCACACCTTGTAACACAGGCAAGAACCCTTTCTTTGCTTGATCCATTTTGAACTTTTTCAAAATTTTGTCAAGGTATGTGCTTTGTGAATGTCCAATTAAGCGTCTCGATCTATCTCTATAGATCTTAATGCTCAATATGTAAGCAGCTTCACCGAGGTCTTTCATTGAAAAACTCTTATTCAAGTATCCCTTTATGCTATCCAGAAATTCTATAGCATTTCCAATCAGCAATATGTCATCCACATATAATATCAGAAATGCTACAGAGCTCCCACTCACTTTCTTGTAAATACAGGCTTCTCCAAAAGTCTGTATAAAACCAAATGCTTTGATCAGACTATCAAAGTGTTTATTCAAACTCCGAGATGCTTGCACCAATCCATAAATGGATCGCTGGAGTTTGCACACTTTGTTAGCTCCCTTTGGATCGACAAAACCTTCCGGTTGCATCATATACAACTCTTCTTCCAGAAATCCATTCAGGAATGCAGTTTTGACATCCATCTGCCAAATTTCATAATCATAAAATGCGGCAATTGCTAACATGATTCGGACAGACTTAAGCATCGCTACGGGTGAGAAGGTCTCATCGTAGTCAACCCCTTGAACTTGTCGAAAATCTTTTGCGACAAGTCGAGCTTTATAGACAGTAACATTACCATCAGCGTCAGTCTTTTTCTTGAAGATCCATTTATTCTCAATTGCTTGCCGATCATCGGGCAAGTCAACCAAAGTCCATACTTTGTTCTCATACATGGATCCCATCTCAGATTTCATGGCTTCAAGCCACTTTGCGGAATTTGGGCTCACCATCGCTTCTTCATAGTTCGTAGGTTCATCATGATCTAGCAGCATGACTTCCAGAATTGGATTACCGTACCACTCTGGCGCGGATCTTGCTCTGGTTGATCTACGAGGTTCAGTAGTGTCTTGTTCTGAAGTTTCATGATCATTATCATTAGCTTCCTCACTTATTGGTGTAGGTGTTGCAGAAACAGTTTTCTGTGATGTACTACTTTCCAACAAGGGAGCGGGTACAGTTTGTTGGAAATATTCCCTAGAGGCAATAATAAAAGCATTATTATTATATTTCCTTGTTCATGATAATTGTCTTTATTCATGCTATAATTGTGTTATCCGGAAATCGTAATACATGTGTGAATATCAGACACCAACATGTCCCTAGTAAGCCTCTAGTTGACTAGCTCGTTAATCAACAGATAGTCATGGTTTCCTGGCTATGGACATAAGATGTCATTGATAACGAGATCACATCATTAGGAGAATGATGTGATGGACAAGACCCAATCCTAAACATAGCATAAAGATCGTATAGTTCGTTTGCTAGAGTTTTGCAATGTCAAGTATCTTTTCCTTAGACCATGAGATCGTGTAACTCCCGGATACCGTAGGAGTGCTTTGGGTGTACCAAACGTCACAACGTAACTGGGTGACTATAAAGGTAGACTACGGGTATCTCCGAAAGTGTCTGTTGGGTTGACACGGATCAAGACTGGGATTTGTCACTTCGTATGACGGAGAGGTATCACTGGGCCCACTCGGTAATGCATCATCATAATGAGCTCAAAGTGACCAAGTGTCTGGTCACGGGATCATGCATTACGGTACGAGTAAAGTGACTTGCCGGTAACGAGATTGAACGAGGTATTGGGATACCGACGATCGAATCTCGGGCAAGTAATATATCGATTGACAAAGGGAATTGCATACGGGGTTGATTGAATCCTCGACATCGTGGTTCATCCGACGAGATCATCGTGGAGCATGTGGGAGCCAACATGGGTATCCAGATCCCTCTATTGGATATTGACCGGAGAGTCGTCTCGGTCATGTCTACATGTCTCCCGAACCCGTAGGGTCTACACACTTAAGGTTCGGTGACGCTAGGGTTGTGAAGATATGTATATGCAGTAACCCGAATGTTGTTCGGAGTCCCGGATGAGATCCGGACGTCACGAGGAGTTCCGGAATGGTCTGGAGGTAAAGAATTATATATAGGAAGTGCTGTTTCGGCCATCGGGACAAGTTTCGGGGTTACCGGTATTGTACCGGGACCACCGGAAGGGTCCCGGGGGTCCACCGGGTGGGGCCACCTATCCCGGAGGGCCCCATGGGCTGAAGTGGGAAGGGACCCAGCCCTTAGTGGGCTGGGGCGCCACCCCTAAGGGGCCCATGCGCCTAGGGTTAGGGGAAACCCTAAAAGGGGGGTGCCCCCTTGCCTTGGGGGGCAAGCCCCCCACCCTTGGCCGCCGCCCCCCTAGGAGATCCATCTCCTAGGGCCGGTGCCCCCCCTTGGCACCCCTATATATAGTGGGGGAGAGGAGGGACTTAATGCTACGGCTTTTGGTGCATCCCTCTCTCCCTGTTACGTCTCTCTCTCGCGTAGTATAGGCGAAGCCCTGCTACTGTGACGCCCTGCATCCACCACCACGCCGTCGTGCTGCTGGATCATCATCAACCTCTCCTTCCCCCTTGCTGGATCAAGAAGGAGGAGATGTCTCCCGTCCCGTACGTGTGTTGAACGCGGAGGTGCCGTCCGTTCGGCACTCGGTCATCGGTGATTTGGATCACGTCGTGTTCGACTACATCATCCCCGTTCGTTGAACGCTTCCGCACGCGATCTACAAAGGTATGTAGATGCATCTCATGACTCGTTGCTAGATGAACTCCTAGATGGATCTTGGTGAAACGAGTAGGAATTTTTTTTGTTTTCTACAACGTTCCCCAACAGTGGCATCATGAGCTAGGTCTATGCCTAGTTCTTCTTGCGCAAGTAGAACACAATTTGTTGTGGGCGTGGATTTGTCAACCTTCTTGCCGCTACTAGTCTTTTCTTGCTTCAGCGGTATTGTGGGATGAAGCGGCCCGGACCAACCTTACACGTACGCTTACGTGAGACCGGTTCCACCGACTAACATGCACTAGTTGCATAAGGTGGCTGGCGGGTGTCTGTCTCTCCCACTTTAGTTGGAGCGGATTCAATGAACAGGGTCCTTATGAAGGGTAAATAGAAGTTGACAAATCACGTTGTGGCTTTCACGTAGGTAAGAAAACGTTCTTGCTAGAACCCTAATTCAGCCACGTAAAACTTGCAACAACAATTAGAGGACGTCTAACTTGTTTTTGCAGCAAGTGGTTTGTGATATGATATGGCCAAAGTTGTGATGAATGATCTATATGTGATGTATGAGATGTTCATGCTATTGTAATAGGAATCACGACTTGCATATCGATGAGTATGACAACCGGCAGGAGCCATAGGAGTTGTCTTTATTCTTTTATATGACCTGCGTGTCATTGAGAAACGCCATGTAAATTACTTTACTTCATTGCTAAACGCGTTAGCCATAGTAGTAGAAGTAATAGTTGGCGAGCAACTTCATGGAGACACGATGATGGAGATCATGGTGTCAAGCCGGTGACAAGATGGTCATGGAGCCCCAAGATGGAGATCAAAGGAGCTATGTGATATTGGCCATATCATGTCACGTTTATTATTTGATTGCATGTGATGTTTATCATGTTTTGCATCTTGTTTACTTAGAACGACGGTAGTAAATAAGATGATCCCTCATAACAATTTCAAGAAGTGTTCTCCCCTAACTGTGCACCGTTGCTAAAGTTCGTCGTTTCGAAGCACCACGTGATGATCGGGTGTGATAGATTCTTACGTTCACATACAACGGGTGTAAGACAGTTTTACACATGCAAAACACTTAGGGTTAACTTGACAAGCCTAGCATGTGCATAGACATGGCCTCGGAACACAGAAGACCGAAAGGTCGAGCATGAGTCGTATAGAAGATGCGATCAACATGAAGATGTTCACCGATGTTGACTAGTCCGTCTCACGTGATGATCGGACACGGCCTAGTTAACTCGGATCATGTAATACTTAGATGACTAGAGGGATGTCTAATCTAAGTGGGAGTTCATTATATAATTTGATTAGATGAACTTTATTATCATGAACATTAGTCTAAAATATTTTACAATATGTCTTGTAGATCAAATGGCCCACGTAGTCCTCAACTTCAACGCGTTCCTAGAGAAAACCAAGCTGAAAGACGATGGCAGCAACTATACGGACTGGGTCCGGAACCTGAGGATCATCCTCATAGCTGCCAAGAAAGATTACGTCCTACAAGCACCGCTAGGTGAAGCTCCCGTCCCACAGAACCAATGCGTTATGAACGCTTGGCAGACACGTGTTGACGACTACTCCCTCGTTCAGTGCGGCATGCTTTACAGTTTAGAATCGGGGCTCCAAAAGCGTTTTGAGAGACATGGAGCATATGAGATGTTCGAAGAGCTGAAAATGGTTTTCCAAGCTCATGCCCGGGTCGAGAGATATGAGGTCTCCGACAAGTTCTTCAGCTGTAAGATGGAGGAAAACAGTTCTGTCAGTGAGCACATACTCACTATATCTGGATTACATAACCGCTTGACTCAGCTGGGAGTTAATCTCCCGGATGATGCGGTCATTGACAGAATCCTCCAGTCGCTTCCACCAAGCTACAAGAGCTTTGTGATGAACTTCAACATGCAGGGGATGCAAAAGACCATTCCTGAGTTGTTTTCAATGCTGAAATCAGCGGAGGTAGAAGTCAGAAAGGAACATCAAGTGTTGATGGTCAATAAAACCACTAAGTTCAAGAAAGGCAAGGGTAAAAAGAACTTCAAGAAGGACGGCAAGGAAGTTGCCGCGCCCGGCAAGCAAGCTGCCGGGAAGAAGCCAAAGAATGGACCCAAGCCCGAGACTGAGTGCTTTTATTGCAAGGGAAGCGGTCACTGGAAGCGGAACTGCCCCAAATACTTAGCAGACAAGAAGGCCGGCAAAACAAAAGGTATATGTGACATACATGTAATTGATGTGTACCTTACCAGTAATCATAGTAGCTCTTGGGTATTTGATACCGGTGCAGTTGCTCACATTTGTAACTCACAACAGGAACTACGGAATAGGCGGAGACTGGCAAAGGACGAGGTGACGATGCGCGTCGGGAATGGTTCCAAAGTCGATGTGATCGCCGTCGGCACGCTACCTCTTCATTTACCTACGGGATTAGTTTTAAACCTCAATAATTGTTATTTAGTACCAGCTTTGAGCATGAACATTGTATCGGGATCTCGTTTAATACGAGATGGCTACTCATTTAAATCCGAGAATAATGGTTGTTCTATTTATATGAGAGATATGTTTTATGGTCATGCTCCTATGGTGAATGGTTTATTCTTTATGAATCTCGAACGTAATGCTACACATGTTCATAGTGTGAGTACCAAAAGATGTAAGGTTGATAATGATAGTCCCACATACTTGTGGCACTGCCGCCTTGGTCACATAGGTGTCAAACGCATGAAGAAGCTCCATGCAGATGGACTTCTAGAGTCTCTTGATTATGAATCATTTGACACGTGCGAACCATGCCTTATGGGTAAAATGACCAAGACTCCGTTCTCAGGAACAATGGAGCGAGCAACCAACTTATTGGAAATCATACATACTGATGTGTGCGGTCCAATGAGTGTTGAGGCTCGCGGTGGCTATCGTTATGTTCTCACCCTCACTGATGATTTGAGTAGATATGGATATGTTTACTTAATGAAACACAAGTCTGAAACCTTTGAAAAGTTCAAGGAATTTCAGAGTGAGGTTGAGAATCAACGTGACAGGAAAATCAAGTTTCTACGATCAGATCGTGGAGGAGAATACTTGAGTCACGAATTTGGCACACACTTAAGAAAATGTGGAATAGTTTCACAACTCACGCCGCCTGGAACACCTCAGCGTAACGGTGTGTCCGAACATCGTAATCGCACTCTGTTAGATATGGTGCGGTCTATGATGTCTCTTACCGATCTATCGCTATCTTTTTGGGGCTATGCTTTAGAGACTGCCGCATTCACTTTAAATAGGGCTCCGTCAAAATCCGTTGAGACGACACCGTATGAATTATGGTTTGGGAAGAAACCTAAGCTGTCGTTTCTAAAAGTTTGGGGATGCGATGCTTATGTCAAGAAACTTCAACCTGAAAAGCTCGAACCCAAGTCGGAAAAATGCGTCTTCATAGGATACCCAAAAGAAACTATTGGGTATACCTTCTACCTCAGATCCGAAGGCAAGATCTTTGTTGCCAAGAATGGGTCCTTTCTAGAGAAGGAGTTTCTCTCGAAAGAAGTAAGTGGGAGGAAAGTAGAACTTGATGAAGTATTACCTCTTGAACCGGAAAATGACGCAACTCAAGAAAATGTTCCTGAGGTGCCAGCACCGACTAGAGAGGAAGTTAATGATAATGATCAAGATACTTCTGATCAAGTTCCTACTGAAATTCGAAGGTCCACAAGGACACGTTCCGCACCAGAATGGTACGGCAACCCTGTCTTGGAAATCATGTTGTTAGACAACGGTGAACCTTCGAACTATGAAGAAGCGATGGCGGGCCCGGATTCCGACAAATGGCTAGAAGCCATGAAATCCGAGATAGGATCCATGTATGAAAACGAAGTATGGACTTTGACTGACTTGCCCGTTGAAAGGCGGGCCATAGAGAATAAATGGATCTTTAAGAAGAAGACAGACGCGGATGGTAATGTGACCATCTATAAAGCTCGGCTTGTCGCTAAGGGTTATCGACAAGTTCAAGGGATTGACTACGATGAGACTTTCTCACCGGTAGCGAAGCTAAAGTCCGTCCGAATCATGTTAGCAATTGCCGCGTTTTACGATTATGAAATATGGCAAATGGACGTCAAAATGGCATTCCTTAATGGTTTCCTTAAGGAAGAATTGTATATGATGCAGCCGGAAGGTTTTGTCGATCCTAAGAATGCTGACAAGGTGTGCAAGCTCCAACGCTCGATTTATGGGTTGGTGCAAGCATCTCGGAGTTGGAACATTCGCTTTGATGAGATGATCAAAGCGTTTGGGTTTACGCAGACTTATGGAGAAGCCTGCGTTTACAAGAAAGTGAGTGGGAGCTCTGTAGCATTTCTCATATTATATGTAGATGACATACTTTTGATGGGAAATGATATAGAACTCTTGGATAGCATTAAGGCCTACTTGAATAAGAGTTTTTCAATGAAGGACCTTGGAGAAGCTGCTTATATATTAGGCATCAAGATCTATAGGGATAGATCGAGACGCCTCATAAGTCTTTCACAAAGCACATACCTTGATAAGATATTGAAGAAGTTCAATATGGATCAATCTAAGAAGGGGTTCTTGCCTGTGTTACAAGGTATGAAATTGAGCTCGGCTCAAAGTCCGACCACGGCAGAAGAAATAGAAGAGATGAGTGTCATCCCCTATGCCTCAGCCATAGGTTCTATTATGTATGCTATGCTGTGTACCAGACCTGATGTAAACCTTGCCGTAAGTTTGGTAGGAAGATACCAAAGTAATCCCGGCAAGGAACACTGGACAGCGGTCAAGAATATCCTGAAGTACCTGAAAAGGACTAAGGAGATGTTTCTCGTTTATGGAGGTGACGAAGAGCTTGTCGTAAAGGGTTACGTCGACGCTAGCTTCAACACAGATCTGGATGACTCAAAGTCACAAACCGGATACGTGTATATTTTGAATGGTGGGGCAGTAAGCTGGTGCAGTTGCAAGCAGAGCGTCGTGGCAGGATCTACGTGTGAAGCGGAGTACATGGCAGCCTCGGAGGCAGCACATGAAGCAATTTGGGTGAAGGAGTTCATCACCGACCTCGGAGTCATACCCAATGCGTCGGGGCCGATCAAACTCTTCTGTGACAACACTGGAGCTACTGCACTAGCCAAGGAGCCCAGGTTTCACAAGAAGACAAGGCACATCATGCGTCGCTTCAACTCCATTCGTGAAAATGTTCAGGATGGAGACATAGATATTTGTAAAGTACATACGGACTTTAATGTAGCAAATCCGTTGACTAAACCTCTCCCTAGGGCAAAACATGATCAACACCAGAATTCCATGGGTGTTCGATTCATCACAATGTAACTAGATTATTGACTCTAGTGCAAGTGGGAGACTGTTGGAAATATGCCCTAGAGGCAATAATAAAAGCATTATTATTATATTTCCTTGTTCATGATAATTGTCTTTATTCATGCTATAATTGTGTTATCCGGAAATCGTAATACATGTGTGAATAACAGACACCAACATGTCCCTAGTAAGCCTCTAGTTGACTAGCTCATTAATCAACAGATAGTCATGGTTTCCTGGCTATGGACATAAGATGTCATTGATAACGAGATCACATCATTAGGAGAATGATGTGATGGACGAGACCCAATCCTAAACATAGCATAAAGATCGTATAGTTCGTTAGCTAGAGTTTTGCAATGTCAAGTATCTTTTCCTTAGACCATGAGATCGTGTAACTCCCGAATACCGTAGGAGTGCTTTGGGTGTACCAAAGGTCACAACGTAACTGGGTGACTATAAAGGTAGACTACGGGTATCTCCGAAAGTGTCTGTTGGGTTGACACGGATCAAGACTGGGATTTGTCACTCCGTATGATGGAGAGGTATCACTGGGCCCACTCGGTAATGCATCATCATAATGAGCTCAAAGTGACCAAGTGTCTGGTCACGGGATCATGCATTACGGTACGAGTAAAGTGACTTGCCGGTAACGAGATTGAACGAGGTATTGGGATACCGACGATCGAATCTCGGGCAAGTAATATATCGATTGACAAAGGGAATTGCATACGGGGTTGATTGAATCCTCGACATCGTGGTTCATCCGATGAGATCATCGTGGAGCATGTGGGAGCCAACATGGGTATCCAGATCCCGCTGTTGGTTATTGACCGGAGAGTCGTCTCGGTCATGTCTACATGTCTCCCGAACCCGTAGGGTCTACACACTTAAGGTTCGGTGACGCTAGGGTTGTGAAGATATGTATATGCAGTAACCCGAATGTTGTTCGGAGTCCCGGATGAGATCTCGGACGTCACGAGGAGTTCCGGAATGGTCCGGAGGTAAAGAATTATATATAGGAAGTGCTGTTTCGGCCATCGGGACAAGTTTCGGGGTTACCGGTATTGTACCGGGACCACCGGAAGGGTCCCGGGGGTCCACCGGGTGGGGCCACCTATACCGGAGGGCCCCATGGGCTGAAGTGGGAAGGGACCCAGCCCTTAGTGGGCTGGGGCGCCACCCCTAAGGGGCCCATGCGCCTAGGGTTAGGGGAAACCCTAAAAGGGGGGCGCCCCCTTGCCTTGGGGGGCAAGCCCCCCCACCCTTGGCCGCCGCCCCCCCCTAGGAGATCCATCTCCTAGGGCCGGCGCCCCCCCTTGGCACCCCTATATATAGTGGGGGAGAGGAGGGACTTGATGCTACGGCTTTTGGTGCATCCCTCTCTCCCTGTTACGTCTCTCTTTCGCGTAGTATAGGCGAAGCCCTGCTACTGTGACGCCCTGCATCCACCACCACGCCGTCGTGCTGCTGGATCATCATCAACCTCTCCTTCCCCCTTGCTGGATCAAGAAGGAGGAGACGTCTCCCGTCCCGTACGTGTGTTGAACGCGGAGGTGCCGTCCGTTCGGCACTCGGTCATCGGTGATTTGGATCACGTCGTGTTCGACTACATCATCCCCGTTCGTTGAACGCTTCCGCACGCGATCTACAAAGGTATGTAGATGCATCTCATGACTCGTTGCTAGATGAACTCCTAGATGGATCTTGGTGAAACGAGTAGGAATTTTTTTTGTTTTCTGCAACATTCCCCAACACAGTTACCTCGTCAAGCTCTACTTTCCTCCCACTCACTTCTTTCGAGAGAAACTTCTTCTCAAGAAAGTTTCCGAATTAGCAACAAAAGGCTTGCCTTCGGATCTGTGATAGAAGGTGTATCCAATAGTTTCCTTTGGATATCCTATGAAGACACATTTCTCCGATTTGGGTCCGAGCTTATCAGGTTGAAGCTTTTTCACATAAGCATCACAGCCCCAAACTTTTAGAAATGACAACTTTGGTTTCTTCCCAAACCATAGTTGATAAGGCGTCGTCTCAACGGATTTTGATGGTGCCCTATTTAACGTGAATGCGGCCGTCTCTAGAGCGTATCCCCAAAACGATAGCGGTAAATCAGTAAGAGACATCATAGATCGCACCATATCTAGTAAAGTACGATTACGACGTTCGGACACACCATTACGCTGTGGTGTTCCGGGTGGCGTGAGTTGCGAAACTATTCCACAATTTTTCAAATGTACACCAAACTCGTAACTCAAATATTCTCCTCCACGATCAGATCGTAGAAACTTTATTTTCTTGTTACGATGATTTTCCACTTCACTCTGAAATTCTTTGAACTTTTCAAATGTTTCAGACTTATGTTTCATTAAGTAGATATACCCATATCTGCTTAAATCATCTGTGAAGGTGAGAAAATAATGATATCCGCCACGAGCCTCAATATTCATCGGACCGCATACATCTGTATGTATGATTTCCAACAAATCTGTTGCTCTCTCCATAGTACCGGAGAATGGTGTTTTAGTCATCTTGCCCATGAGGCACGGTTCGCAACTACCAAGTGATTCATAATCAAGTGGTTCCAAAAGTCCATCAGTATGGAGTTTCTTCATGCGCTTTACACCGATATGACCTAAACGGCAGTGCCACAAATAAGTTGCACTATCATTATCAACTCTGCATCTTTTGGCTTCTACATTATGAATATGTGTATCACTACTATCGAGATTCAACAAGAATAGACCACTCTTCAATGGTGCATGACCATAAAAGATATTACTCATATAAATAGAACAACCATTATTCTCTGATTTAAATGAATAACCATCTCGCATTAAACAAGATCCAGATATAATGTTCATGCTCAACGCTGGCACCAAATAACAATTATTTAGGTCTAATATTAATCCCGGAGGTAGATGTAGAGGTAGCGTGCCGACCGCGATCACATCGACTTTGCAACCGTTTCCCACGCGCATCGTCACCTCGTCCTTAGCCAATCTTTGCTTAATCCGTAGTCCCTGTTTCGAGTTGCAAATATTAGCAACAGAACCAGTATCAAATACCCAGGTGCTACTGCGAGCATTAGTAAGGTACACATCAATAACATGTATATCACATATACCTTTGTTCACCTTGCCATCCTTCTTATCCGCCAAATACTTGGGGCAGTTCCGCTTCCAGTGACCAGTTTGCTTGCAGTAGAAGCACTCAGTTTCAGGCTTAGGTCCAGACTTGGGTTTCTTCTCCTGAGCAGCAACTTGCTTGCCGTTCTTCTTGAAGTTCCCTTTATTCTTCCCTTTGCCCTTTTTCTTGAAACTAGTGGTTTTGTTAACCATCAACACTTGATGCTCCTTTTTGATTTCTACCTCCACAGCTTTTAGCATTGCGAAGAGCTCGGGAATTGTCTTGTTCATCCCTTGCATATTATAGTTCATCACGAAGCTCTTGTAGCTTGGTGGCAGTGATTGGAGAATTCTGTCAAAGGCGCAATCATCTGGAAGATTAACTCCCAATTGAATCAAGTGATTATTATACCCAGACATTTTGAGTATATGCTCACTGACAGAACTGTTCTCTTCCATCTTGCAGCTATAGAACTTATTGGAGACTTCATATCTCTCAATCCGGGCATTTGCTTGAAATAGTAACTTCAACTCCTGGAACATCTCATATGCTCCATGACGTTCAAAACGTCGTTGAAGTCCCGATTCTAAGCCGTAAAGCATGGCACATTGAACTATCGAGTAGTCATCAGCTTTGCTCTGCCAGACGTTCATAACATCTGGTGTTGCTCCAGCAGCAGGCCTGGCACCTAGCGGTGCTTCCAGGACGTAATTCTTCTGTGCAGCAATGAGGATAATCCTCAAGTTACGGACCCAGTCCGTGTAATTGCTACCATCATCTTTCAACTTTGCTTTCTCAAGGAACGCATTAAAATTCAACGGAACAACAGCATGAGCCATCTATCTACAATCAACATAAACAAGCAAGATACTATCAGGTACTAAGTTCATGATAAATTTAAGTTCAATTAATCATATTACTTAAGAACTCCCACTTAGATATACATCCCTCTAATCTTCTAAGTGATCACGTGATCCAAATCAACTAAACCATGTCCGATCATCACGTGAGATGGAGTAGTTTCATCGGTGAACATCATTATGTTGATCATATCTACTATATGATTCACGCTCGACCTTTCGGTCTCCGTGTTCCGAGGCCATATCTGTATATGCTTGGCTCGTCAAGTATAACCTGAGTATTCCGCATGTGCAACTGTTTTGCACCCGTTGTATTTGAACGTAGAGCCTATCACACCCGATCATCACGTGGTGTCTCAGCACGAAGAACTTTCGCAACGGTGCATACTCAGGGAGAACACTTCTTGATAATTTAGTGAGAGATCATCTTATAATGCTACTGTCAATCAAAGAAAGATAAGATGCATAAAAAGATAAACATCACATGCAATCAATATAAGTTATATGATATGGCCATCATCATCTTGTGCTTGTGATCTCCATCTCTGAAGCACCGTCATGATCACCATCGTCACCGGCGCGACACCTTGATCTCCATTGTAGCATCGTTGTCGTCTCGCCAATCTTATGCTTCCACGACTATCGCTACCGTTTAGTGATAAAGTAAAGCATTACAGCGCGATTGCATTGCATACAATAAAGCGACAACCATATGGCTCCTGCCAGTTGCCGATAACTCGGTTACAAAACATGATCATCTCATACAATAAAATTTAGCATCATGTCTTGACCATATCACATCACAACATGCCCTGCAAAAACAAGTTAGACGTCCTCTACTTTGTTGTTGCAAGTTTTACGTGGCTGCTACGGGGTTAAGCAAGAACCAATCTCACCTACGCATCAAAACCACAACGATAGTTTGTCAAATAGACTCCATTTTAACCTTCTCAAGGACCGGGCATAGCCATACTCGGTTCAACTAAAGTTGGAGAGACAGTCGCCCGCAAGCCATCTATGTGCAAAGCACGTCGAGGGAACCGGTCTCGCGTAAGCGTACGCGTAAGGTTGGTCCGGGTCGTCTCGTCCAACAATACCACTGAACCAAAGTATGACAGGCTGGTAGGCAGTATGACTTGTATCGCCCACAACTCACTTGTGTTCTACTCGTGCATATAACATCAAACCATAAAAACCTAGGCTCGGATGCCACTGTTGGGGAACGTAGTAATTTCAAAATTTTCCTACGCACACGCAAGATCATGGTGATGCATAGCAACGAGGGGGGGAGTCTGATCTACGTACCCTTGTAGATCACGGCGGAAGCGTTGACCTAGCGTAGAGGAAGTAGTCGTACGTCTTCTTTCCGATCCGACCGATCCAAGCACCGTTACTCCGGCACCTCCGAGTTCTTAGCACACGTACAGCTCGATGACAATCCCCGGGCTCCGATCGAGCAAAGCTTTGGGGAGGAGTTCCGTCAGCACGATGGCGTGATGACGATCTTGATGTTCTACCGACGCAGGGCTTCGCCTAAGCACTACAACAATATGATCGAGGTGGAATATGGTGGCTGGGGGCACCGCACACGGCTAAGGAACGATCACGTGGATCAACTTGTGTGTCTTGGGGTGCCCCCTGCCCCCGTATATAAAGGAGCAAGGGGAGGAGGCCGGCCGGCCAGGTGTGGCGCGCCAAGGAGGAGTCCTCCTCCTAGTAGGAGTAGGACTCCTACTAGGAGGGGGAAAGAGGTGGGGTGGGAGAAGGAATGGGGGGGGGGCGGCGCCCCCCTCCCCTAGTCCAATTCGGACCAGGGAGGAGGTGGCGCGTGGCCCACCTCTGGCAGCCCTTCTCTCTCTCCACTAAAGCCCATAAGGCCCATTACTTCTCCCGGTAGGGTTCCGGTAACCCTCCGGCTCTCCGGTTTTCTCTGAAATCACCCGGAACACTTCCGGTGTCCGAATATAGTCATCCAATATATCAATCTTTATGTCTCGACCATTTCGAGACTCCTCGTCATGTCCGTGATCACATCCGGGACTCCGAACTAACTTCGATACATCAAAATGCATAAACTCATAATAACTGTCATCGTAATGTTAAGCGTGCGGACCCTACGGTTCGAGAACAATGTAGACATGAGTGAGACACATCTCCGGTCAATAACCAATAGCGGGACATGGATGCCCATATTGGCTCCTACATATTCTACGAAGATCTTTATCGGTCAGACCGCATAACAACATACGTTGTTCCCTTTGTCATCGGTATGTTACTTGCCCGAGATTCGATCGTCGGTATCCAATACCTAGTTCAATCTCGTTACTGGCAAGTCTCTTTACTCGTTCCGTAATACATCATCTCGCAACTAACTCATTAGTCACAATGCTTGCAAGGCTTATGTGATGTGTATTACCGAGAGGGCCCAGAGATACCTCTCCGACAATCGGAGTGACAAATCCTAATCTCGAAATACGCCAACCCAACATCTACCTTTGGAGACACCTGTAGTACTCCTTTATAATCACCCAGTTATGTTGTGACGTTTGGTAGTACCCAAAGTGTTCCTCCGGTAAACGGGAGTTGCATAATCTCATAGTCATAGGAACATGTATAAGTCATGAAGAATAGCAACAGCAACATACTAAACGATCGGGTGCTAAGCTAATGAAATGGGTCATGTCAATTAGATCATTCAACTAATGATGTGACCTCATTAATCAAATAACAACACATTGTTCATGGTTAGGAAACATAACCATCTTTGATTAACGAGCTAGTCTAGTAGAGGCATACTAGTGACACTAAGTTTGTCTATGTATTCACACATGTATTATGTTTCCGGTTAATACAATTCTAGCATGAATAATAAACATTTATCATGATATAAGGAAATAAATAATAACTTTATTATTGCCTCTAGGGCATATTTCCTTCACTTTATTCATTGCAAATTTGTGCTGCCTAGGTGACCACGTTCTTGAGCTTGCATGTCAAATTTATATGGCTCCAAGTAGTTTTGATGCATGATATAGGCTCTAGGCACTTGTATGAGTAGTTTCTATCAATACTACTGAGTTTGGCTTACTTTTATTTTGAAGTTACTAAAAATTTCAGAATTTTTCAGAGGAATAAATATGCTTAGGAAAATGTACCAAGGTGGTTCTTGAATGTGCTAGTGATCGACTAGAGGGGGGTGAATAGGCGAATTTTATGAAAGTCTTCAAAACATGGAAGTTTCAAAGACAAACGATAGAAATAAACCTATTACCATGCAGCTGAAGGTAGACTACACTAGGCAAGCCATAGTCAAGTATTCAATGAAGTGAAAGCACAAAGACTAATAGCAGCTAGGCAGTATGGATCAGAATGGAAGATAGTATGAAGCCAATCAGAACAAGCAGTCACACAGTGAAGACAAAAAGATAATGCAAACAGGCAATGACTTCACAAGATCCAACTGTAATAAAGAGATGGGAAGGATAGAACCAGTTGCTCGTTGAAGACAATGATTTGTTGGACCAGTTCCAGTTGCTGTGACAACTGTACGTCTGGTTAGGGAGGCTGAGATTTAACTCAGAAGACCGTGTCTTCACCTTATTCCCCTTGAACTAAGGACACACAGTCCTCGCCCAATCACTCTGGTAAGTCTTCAAGGTGGACTTCCAAACCTTCACAGACTTCGTTCACCGGCGATCCACAATGACTCTTGGATGCTCAGAACGCGACGCCTAACTGGCTGGAGGATTCATAGTCCTCAAGTGTAATAAGTCTTCAGATCACACAGACAAGAAGACTTCAGTGATGCCTAACACTTTGGCTCTAGGTGTTTAGGGCTTTGTCCTCGCAAGGATTTCTCTCTCAAAGGCTTCGAGGTGGGTAGCTCTCAAACGACAAAAGCCGTGCACTAACTCTGAGCAGCCAACCAATTTATGGTGTAAGGGGTGGGCTATTTATAGCCACTAGGCAACCCGACCTAATTTGTCCAAAATGACCCTGGGTCACTAAGAACTGACACGTGTTCCAACGGTCAGATTTCAAACACACATGACAACTTTACTTGGGCTACAAGCAAAGCTGACTTATCCAGCTCTGGATAAGATTTGCTCTCATTGTCTTTGCTCGAAGACATAGAATTTGGTTAAGCATCACTTCAGTCATTCTGACTGGTTCACTTGGACCCCCACTTAATAGTACGGTGGTTCCTATGACTCAACAAAGAAGAAAAGGAAACAACGAAACAACTAAGTCTTCGCGCTCCATAGTCTTCACTCAATGTCTTCTCTTGTCATAGTCTTCAATGTGAATATCTTCACATACCACCTTTGTCTTCAGTGTCTTCATACATTTTTAGGGGTCATCTTCGGTAGGAAAACCGAATCAATGAGAGACTACTACCTGTGTTATCCTGCAATTCTCACAAACACATTAGTCCCTCAACCAGGTTTGTCGTCAATACTCCAAAACCAACTAGGGATGGCACTAGATGCACTTACAACCTCCCCCTTTTTGGTGATTGATGACAAACTGGTTGAAGTTTTCAACGGGGATAAAAGTATGTGAAATTGTGAAGGATTTAAGTATTGTCTTCGTAAGTAGCAGGAAGGCTCCCCCTGAAGATGTGCATATAAGTATTTTGCTTTTGAATGCAAGTGCACATGGCAGGTTGTACTTGCGGAGCTCCTCTTCTACTTATGAAGACAATTCATCATGCATGAAAGGATATATCAAAGATAATGACATGCATAATGAAGAATGGATGTCTACAAAATGACTTCGTGCGGAATTTATTGTCGCACATGCGGAATTTATCATCGCATCACATAGTGTCGAAAAGGTAGCAGACGACCATCAAGTTTAAGTGTTACAACTCAAAAATGAACCAAATGTATCAAAAGTGAGAGTTGTAAGCACTTAGCAAAAGTATAGCAACCACCCATATGGAACCGCTTGAAGACTATCAACCCATATGCTTCTCCCCCTTTTGTCAGTAAGGACCAAAAAGGTTTGAAGACATAGAGCTTCTACTCGTTCCCATGAGGAGTAGGCGCAGCAGGGTCGACGTTGAGGTCCGGTGGTGCAAAAGAACTTGGTGCAGTGTCGACACGTGCTGAAGGTGGAGGTCGTGAAGTGGCATCATCTTGATCATCTATGAATCTGGCATTCACCGTTGCAGCTGAGGAAGAATAGTCAGAGTCTTCAAGTGAGGGAGTTTGACGCAAGTGAGCATTCCTTGGAGGAGTGGAGTCAAACTTGAATCTTTATGTGAAGCCATCGTCTTGAAGATCTCCTTCAGCAGTGAGCAATGTCAAACTCTTTCAGGACCTCCGACAGGTTTCATGTGTAACAAAGGCATTCTTGGTGGCAAGATTGCGAATGCGATTGACGTCCACTAAGAGGCTTTTGCATCTGACGCTTAAGCCAGTCATGATGCTTATCCTGTTTCTAATGTAGAGCGACGAGAAGCTCTCGGTCAATGAGACCACGAGATCGCTTCCAAGGCCTTTGGGCAATGGTGCTTCCAGTGGCTTCAGTTTGGGCGCGAGGGGCACGTGTGTTGACAGCCAAGGGATAAACACGAGAGATGGCCTGAAGTCCTTCAATGGGCTGGGTGAAGCTTTGACGATCAACATTGTGAAGATAAATTGGATCCTTTGTAGGCTCTGGGTAAATGGCTTCAACAGACAGATCAACCTCTGGCAAGAATACGAGATGATTGTGCGCAGACGGCTGATAGTTGAAGGCAGAGTGAAGCTTGATAAGGCGCATTACCCATGGAGCATAGAACTTCAGACCAAAGATGTCGGAGCCAGATGCAGCCAACTGTCTGATGAAGAAGTCTTGAGCATTGAAGTTGATGCCATTGAAGATATAGAAAACCAAAGTCTTCATTGCTCCTTCAAGCTTCACTGCAGATGAATGTCCTTTGACAGGCCATAGAGTTTTTCTGATGATATGGTAAATGGTGCGGGGCAGATACTCTAGGTCTTCGATAAAGAATTCCGTTGGGTATTCAGCGTCGCATGGCAGAGGCTTCATCATGCTCAGCATTTGTCTCATGTTAGGCTCTGGCTTCTGGAAAATGCTCTCCAAAGCATTCTGGTGTTGTTGACAACCTGGTTCATAATATTCGTCAAGAGTGGGCAGGGCTGTAAGCTCAATGATGTCTTGGGCTTTAGCTTCATGATGGACATCGCCCGTCATCCACTCAAGGATCCAAGTCTTCGGATCCCTGTTGTATCCACGAATGTGGAGGGTAGCATAGAATTGAAGCAGAAGTTCTTCATTCCAGTGTTCCTTGGCAGTCACAAAGTTGAGAAGACCCGCATCACGGAAGCAGTCAAGGGCTTCTTCAAGGCATGGCAGTCCAGCAATGGCTTCACAATCAATACGAATATGTGGGAAGATGTGCCCCTGAGTGTACAAGATGCAAGAATAGTAGCTTCGCTGCTGATAACTCTAGAATCGGTCTGAGGAGATTATTGGCCATGTGTAGGGGTTCTTGTCACTGTCAAAGAATGTGTTGTGTGCCTTGAATCCATTCAGATTAAGTGATCCTGGTGACATTGCAGTACCTGGAAACCGTGGTAGCCTTGGCTTTGGCTTCTGGACCTGAGGCCTGTGCTCCACATGATAGGCAAATTGAGGTCCGGGAGCAGGCGGAGGAACCAGAATTGGCCAGCGGACGGTAACAAGCTAACCACGATCATATGCTTGCTCAATGGTGTGTGGCTTGGGAGGTGGTACAGGAGCAGAGGCATTGGCTTCAAGCTACAGATTTGCATCAGGTGCAGCATTAGCTTCAGGTGCAGCGACAACTGGCACCACATTAGCTTCAGGCGCCACATTAGCTTCAGCCATGACAACGTCATTGGCTTCAGTGTTGGTGGCAGCCTCAGTACTGTAACCTCCACTTCAGGAGCTGGAGGGTCAGACATGTTCTCCTCGAGAACAACTTCAGGATTGGACAGGGGTGCAACAACTCTTTCTTCATCTCTTGGTTCTTCTTCTTGGTCATCGGCTGATGTAGCCGGAATATCTTTAGCCGTTTTGGCTTCAGATTCAAGGATGTTCGCAGTAGGAGAGGCTTCAGGAAAGACTTCGCATGAAACGGATTGGCGCTCTTCTCCTTCTGGAACACTTGACAATGTGACCTGTGGCCTTGGTCCTTTGCGAAGCCTGCGAAACGCTGGCGACGCCTGTGGAGATGGAGTTGGTTGGGCCTCAAGGTCTTCATTGTCAATCACCGGAGTGGTGACCTATGGTGGGGGAGTAACTGGTGTTTCTTCATCACGAGGGGATTCTTGAGGGTGATCCGCCCATGAGTCATCCTGAGCAATTGGCGTCAATGGACGACCAATGCTGATGAGTTCGCTGTTCGTGAGAACAGGCGATGATACCAAATTGTGCTCGATCTGAGGAAGGACTTCATCATCTTCAACATTGTCTTGATGACCAATGTCTTTAGCTGCGGTGGGGTCAATAGCTGGATTCTCTTCAGCTTCAGGAGCCTCTGTGGAAGCAGGCTCATGAACTACCAAATGACGTTCTTGATGTGCAGAGGAAGGACAAGCTATGGCTCGACAACAAGGGGCTCTGTGGAAGCAGCCTGGTCTCTCATCTTTGTTTTTCTTTTCTTGGTTGGTGGAGCATCATCAGTGGTGGCTTTGGTCCTGCGCTTTCTGGCTTCGGCTTCAGCTTCTCTAGTTTTCTTGAACCTCGAAGCCACTATGGGGACCTTAGGCTTCGAGCCTGTCATACTGGTCGGGAAGACAATGCGAGGTTCTTCCTGCCTTGATGCTTCTGGTTCGGCCACAGCTGGCTTCTTCTTCTTCTTGGCTGCCATTCTCGGGTCGATGCCTGGTCGCCCCAAAGCCTTGCGCTTTTTAGCTTCATTGTAGCCTTGAACACATTTGGCAGCAAGATTCTTCATGCGCTCACGAGAACCTTTTGCTTCTTCTCGTTTCTTGTGGAATGCCTCCTTGAGCTCATGCATCATGACCTTGAAGTTTTGAATGTCTTCAACATTGAGCTTGGCCATGTGCTTCTTGAACTGAGCCTTTTCATAATCAATCTTGTGCTTCAGCTCAACAATCTTTTGTGCAAGAGCCAGCTCAGGAGCAATGGCTCCATGGAAGGAGACGCTGAGGCCAATTGGGAGCTGAAGATCATCAAAACTGAGGTCTGGGCTGTTAAACCACTCATCAATAAATTTGTACAGTATTTCCACATCATAGAGGGGAAGATCATTGAAGATTTCCGCCTCTTGCTTGCTCTTTATCAATTGCTCAAGAGCATCATCGCCAAGATCGTCGTCGCTAGATAGATCAATGGCGTCATTCTCGTTTCTCAAAACAGCAACAGGGGTCAATGCTTGACCAGTTGGTTGCATGGGCTTTTTCAACTTGTCAGACTTGGAGATGCGAGAGAGATCTTCAGACTGCACACTGGCTTCAGGAGGTGCAGTAGCCAGAGGCTTCGCCCGTGAGACCTTTGGTGCAGAAGAGGGCTTTGAAGCCTTTGGTTTCTTTTGCTTCACAGGCTTCGGTGGTGTAGGCGCTTCGTCAGAATCAGCGTCATCTGCAGGTTGATCCATGTCTGCCCCTTGAACCATTATATGAGTGATGAGACCTTCTAAGTTGTAGAAGGGCCCAACAAGATTGGGTTCAGCTTCGCGTGTGCCGTCAGCACGTGGCACGGAGGGGCCTGGGTTGAAGTCTAATCCCAAAGACTTCTTGGTTTCCTTGGCCCCTTGAACCATTCCTCTGCCCAATGTCTTCGAATCCATTGGATTCGGTTCTTACGTTCTCCATAGGTCTCTTCTGGATTTGACTTGTATAACTCATAGAGATCAGGTGGCAGGTCCTTAGCAGTATTTTCACGGCGCTGTCTGCCGCCCTTCCTGACTGATTTTTCTGTTGCCATGAAGTTTAGACTGAAAGGCTTCAACACTGTCCAAGTCTTCCGTCTACTGGTCAGACAGGAACTGACTTTAGGAGAATTTCTGTGATGCTGTAAGAACTCTTCAAATGAATGCAGACTATGAGAACCAAGGGATTCTCCCATGGACATGTACCTGTGACAGCATTAGAGATGCAAGGGAAGGGGAAGAGGTCATATGCATTCTTAGAAGATTTTGAAGATAAATCAGTTTAGAAGAAATTGACCTCATAGTGTGAAGACATTCACTCATATGTACAGAGTTGGTTCCAGATTTGTATGAATCCACGAATAAGTACAAGTGAGGAACCTAACTACTTTGTGAAGCATAAGTGAACATACTAGGCATGCTATGAGATGTAGAACAGGATAGATCCAACTTTGTAGGAACAGAAACCACTTGTGGTTGAAAAGGATGAATCTATCGGATCAAAAAGACTGTAAAAGGAGTTTTTATTTACCACTCGAGGAACTGCTAGATAGAGTAGGAGATGAGGCCGAGCAGTTCGATCTTCCGTTCCCTAACTTGGCGATGGAGGACACCTACGGCGACGGTGGAGAAGACGATGTCCACGGCCAGCGTGAGGACATCGTCGGTCAGTTCGAGGCAGCTAAGCGCTTCGTCGCCGGTGTCGTCGAGGGATAGCAGTGGCGCTAGGGTTTGTGCGAGAGAGAGAGAGAAGTGGAAGAAGAGATAATGACTGGGGTGAGGCGTGTATTTATAGGGACAGGGACGGCACAACGTTATTACGCAGGTGCCCCTGGCGGTTCACATCTTAAGGACACGTGGCGATCATGCAACACATCGGAGGTTGTTCCACGTTCCCACGTATGCCTGGATTGTCGGGTGGTCGTTCCCGCTTCTCCGGGTTTCTGGTAAAAAGGATTGAGCATTGAAAATAGATTACTGTTTGTCTCTATATCTTCTGCTGACAAGGACGCAGAGAAGACATTCGACAGTTTCAATAGAATGCATATGATTTGGATAGATAGATTTGAGACAGGGCCATAGAAAGGTTAGGGTCCGATCACATTCACTTAGTTCAAAAGATTCAACTAGAAGACATAGCTATAAGTGAATGCTGTAGAGGACAGAAACCAAATCAATATATTGAAGATAAACATGAAGCCATGTTAACATTGAAGACAAACCAAATGCGAAGACTTTGCAAATGTAACGCCAACAGAAAGTATTCTAAACAAAAGTTTGGTGGTGGCGTTACCCACCGTATAGGAAGTATTAGACCCAGACACGGCACACAATTATCGTGGCGCTCCGAAGTTAAATTCCGCGTTAATGTATTCACACTTAGAGTGTAAGTCTTCATTAGTTGAAGATATACGTTACTTCGTGTGTTTGCACATCTAAGTCATCAACATGTATAAGTGTTAGGATGTGTGCATGATCACAGGACATTTGAGGATTCCAAGATATTTAGCTCACACCGCAACTTGCAAAACCTTTTCTAATCCAAGGGCTTTGTGAAGATATCTGCCAGTTGCTCTTCAGTGTTGACGTGAATGATATCAATGTCTTCCTTCATGACATGATCTCTGAGAAAGTGATGACGAATCTGAATGTGCTTCGTCTTCGAGTGCTGAACTGGGTTGTTGGCGATCTTGATGGCGCTTTCATTGTCGCAGTAGAGTGGCACTTGCTTCAGATGAATGCCATAGTCTTTAAGTGTTTGCTTCATCCATAGAGGCTGAGCGCAGCAAGATCCAGCGGCAATGTATTCAGATTCAGCAGTGGAGAGAGATACACAGTTCTGCTTCATTGAAGACCAACACACAAGTGATCGTCACAGAAAGTGACATGTGCCTGATGTAGACTTGCGATCCACCTTGTACCAGCATAATCAACATCCGAGAATCCAACTAGATCAAACTCTGAGCCCTTTGGATACCATAATCCTAGGGTTGGGGTGTAAGCCAAATATCGAAGAATTCGCTTCACAGCTAAGTGATGCGATTCCTTTGGTGCCGCTTGGAATCGGGCACACATGCAAACACTAAGCATGATATCTGGCCTAGATGCACATAAATAAAGCAAAGAACCAATCATGGAGCGATATACCTTTTGATCGAACTCTTTACCATTGGCGTCAGAACCCAGATGACTCTTGGTAGGCATTGGCGTCGTATAACCCTTGCAGTCTTGCATTCCAAACTTCTTTAGGCAATCTTTGAGGTATTTCTCTTGAGATATGAAGATGCCGTTGCGTTGTTGCCGTATTTGAAAACCAAGGAAGAACTTCAGCTCACCCATCATGGACATCTGATATTGCTCTTGCATCATGTATCCAAACTCATCACTGTATTTCTGGTTAGTGCAGCCGAAGATAATGTCATCCACATATATTTGACACACAAACAGTTCACCATCATATGTCTTCGTGAAGAGAGTGAAGGAAATATGCCCTAGAGGCAATAATAAAGTTATTATTTATTTCCTTATATCATGATAAATGTTTATTATTCATGCTAGAATTGTATTAACCGGAAACATAATACATGTGTGAATACATAGACAAACTTAGAGTCACTAGTATGCCTCTACTTGACTAGCTCGTTAATCAAAGATGGTTATGTTTCCTAACCATGAACAAGGTGTTGTTATTTGATTAACGAGGTCACATCATTAGTTGAATGATCTGATTGACATGACCCATTTCATTAGCTTAGCACCCGATCATTTAGTATGTTGCTATTGCTTTCTTCATGACTTATACATGTTCCTATGACTATGAGATTATGCAACTCCCATTTACCGGAGGAACACTTTGTGTGCTACCAAACGTCACAACGTAACTGGGTGACTATAAAGGAGCTCTACAGGTGTCTCCAAAGGTAGATGTTGGATTGGCGTATTTCGAGATTAGGATTTGTCACTCAGATTGTCGGAGAGGTATCTCTGGGCCCTCTCGGTAATGCACATCACATAAGCCTTGCAAGCATTGCGACTAATGAGTTAGTTGAGAGTTGATGTATTACAGAACGAGTAAAGAGACTTGCCGGTAACGAGATTGAACTAGGTATTGGGTACCGACGATCAAATCTCGGGCAAGTAACATACCAATGACAAAGGGAACAACGTATGTTGTTATGCGGTCTGACCGGTAAAGATCTTCGTAGAATATGTAGGAGCCAATATGGGCATCTAGGTCCCGCTATTGGTTATTGACCGGAGATGTGTCTCAGTCATGTCTACATTGTTCTCGAACCATAGGGTCCGCACGCTTAACGTTACGATGACGGTTATTATGAGTTTATGCATTTTGATGTACCGAAGTAAGTTCGGAGTCCCGGATGTGATCACGGACATGACGAGGAGTCTCGAAATGGTCGAGACATAAAGATTGATATATTGGAAGCCTATATTTGGATATCGGAAGTGTTCCGGGTGAAATCGGGATTTTACTGGAGTACCAGGAGGTTATCGGAACCCCCCGGGAGCCATATGGGCCTTAATGGGCTTTAGTGGAAAGGAGAAAGGGGCAGCCCAAGGTGGCCGCGCGCCTCCCCCCTCCCCTAGTCCTATTAGGACTAGGAGAGGTGGCTGGCCCCCCTCTCTCTCTTTCCCCCTTGGGGAATCCTAGTCCAACTAGGATGGGGGGGGGAGTCCTACTCCCGGTAGGAGTAGGACTCCTCCTGCGCCCTCCTCCTGGCCGGCGGCCCCCTCCCCCTTGGCTCCTTTATATACGGAGGCAGGGGGCACCCCTAGACACACAAGTTGATCATTGAGATCGTTCCTTAGCCGTGTGCGGTGCCCCCTGCCACCATATTCCACCTCGATCATATCGTTGTAGTGCTTAGGTGAAGCCCTGCGTCGGTAGAACATCAAGATCGTCACCACGCCGTCGTGCTGACGGAACTCCTCCCCGAAGCTTTGCTGGATCGGAGCCCGGGGATCGTCATCGAGCTGTACGTGTGCTAAGAACTCGGAGGCGCCGGAGTAACGGTGCTTGGATCGGTCGGATCAGGAAGAAGACGTACGACTACTTCCTCTACGTTGTGTCAACGCTTCCGTTGCGATCTACAAGGGTACGTAGATCATACTCTCCTCTCGTTGCTGTGCATCACCATGATCTTGTGTGTGCGTAGGAATTTTTTTGAAATTACTACGTTCCCCAACAGTGGTATCAGAGCCTAGGTTTTATGGTTTGATGTTATTTGCACGAGTAGAACACAAGTGAGTTGTGGGCGATATAAGTCATACTGCCTACCAGCATGTCATACTTTGGTTCAGCGGTATTGTTGGACAAGACGACCCAGACCAACATTACGCGTACGCTTACGTGAGACCGGTTCCCCCGACGTGCTTTGCACACGGGTGGCTTGCGGGCGACTGTCTCTCCAACTTTAGTTGAACTGAGTGTGGCTACGCCCGGTCCTTGCGAAGGTTAAAACGGAGTCTATTTGACAAACTATCGTTGTGGTTTTAATGCGTAGGGTGAGATTGGTTCTTGCTTAAGCCCGTAGGAGCCACGTAAAACTTGCAACAACAAAGTAGAGGATGTCTAACTTGTTTTTGTAGGGCATGTTGTGATGTGATATGGTCAAGACATGATGCTAAATTTTATGGTATGAGATGATCATGTTTTGTAACCGAGTTATCGGCAACTGGCAGGAGCCATATGGTTGTCGCTTTATTGTATGCAATGCAATCGCGCTGTAATGCTTTACTTTATCACTAAGCGGTAGCGATAGTCGTGGAAGCATAAGATTGGCGAGATGACAACGATGCTACGATAGAGATCAAGGTGTCGCGCCGGTGACGATGGTGATCATGATGGTGCTTCGGAGATGGAGATCACAGGCACAAGATGATGATGGCCATATCATATCACTTATATTGATTGCATGTGATGTTTATCTTTTATGCATCTTATCTTGCTTTGATTGACGGTAGCATTATAAGATGATCTCTCACTAAATTATCACGAAGTGTTCTCCCTGACTATGCACCGTTGCGAAAGTTCTTCGTGCTGAGACACCACGTGATGATCGGGTGTGATAGGCTCTACGTTCAAATACAACGGGTGCAAAACAGTTGCACACGCGGAATACTCAGGTTATACTTGACGAGCCAAGCATATACAGATATGGCCTCGGAACACGGAGACCGAAAGGTCGAGCGTGAATCATATAGTAGATATGATCAACATAGTCATGTTCACCAATGAAACTACTCCATATCACGTGATGATCAGACATGGTTTAGTTGATTTGGATCACGTGATCACTTAGAGGATTAGAGGGATGTCTATCTAAGTGGGAGTTCTTAAGTAATATGATTAATTGAACTTAAATTTATCATGAACTTAGTACCTGATAGTATCTTGCTTGTTTATGTTGATTGTAGATAGATGGCTCGTGCTGTTGTTCTGTTGAATTTTAATGCGTTCCTTGAGAAAGCAAAGTTGAAAGATGATGGTAGCAATTACACGGACTGGGTCCGTAACTTGAGGATTATCCTCATTGCTGCACAGAAGAATTACGTTCTGGAAGCACCGCTGGGTGCCAGGCCTGCTGCTGGAGCAACACCAGATGTTATGAACGTCTGGCAGAGCTAAGCTGATGACTACTCGATAGTTCAGTGTGCCATGCTTTACGGCTTAGAATCGGGACTTCAACGACGTTTTGAACGTCATGGAGCATATGAGATGTTCCAGGAGTTGAAGTTAATATTTCAAGCAAATGCCCGGATTGAGAGATATGAAGTCTCCAATAAATTCTATAGCTGCAAGATGGAAGAGAACAGTTCTGTCAGTGAGCATATACTCAAAATGTCTGGGTATAATAATCACTTGATTCAATTGGGAGTTAATCTTCCAGATGATTGCGTCATTGACAAAATTCTCCAATCACTGCCATCAAGCTACAAGAGCTTCGTGATGAACTATAATATGCAAGGGATGAACAAGACAATTCCTGAGCTCTTCGCAATGCTGAAAGCTGCGGAGGTAGAAATCAAGAAGGAGCATCAAGTGTTGATGGTCAACAAGACCACTAGTTTAAAGAAAAAGGGTAAAGGGAAGAAGAAGGGGAACTTCAAGAAGAACAGCAAGCAAGTTACTGATCAAGAGAAGAAACCCAAGTCTGGACCTAAGCCTAAAACTGAGTGCTTCTACTGCAAGCAGACTGGTCACTGGAAGCGGAACTGCCCCAAGTATTTGGCGGATAAGAAGGATGGCAAGGTGAACAAAGGTATATGTGATATACATGTTATTGATGTGTACCTTACTAATGCTCGCAGTAGCACCTGGGTATTTGATACTGGTTCTGTTGCTAATATTTGCAACTCGAAACAGGGACTACGGATTAAGCGAAGATTGGCTAAGGACGAGGTGACAATGCGCGTGGGAAACGATTCCAAAGTCGATGTGATCGCGGTCGGCATGCTACCTCTACATCTACCTACGGGATTAATATTAGACCTAAATAATTGTTATTTGGTGCCAGCGTTGAGCATGAACATTATATCTGGATCTTGTTTAATGCGAGACGGTTATTCATTTAAATCAGAGAATAATGGTTGTTCTATTTATATGAGTAATATCTTTTATGGTCACGCGCCCTTGAAGAGTGGTCTATTCTTATTAAATCTCCTGAGTAGTGATACACATATTCATAATGTTGAAGCCAAAAGATGCAGAGTTGATAATGATGGTGCAACTTATTTGTGGCACTGCCATTTAGGCCATATCGGTATAAAGCGCATGAAGAAACTCCATACTGATAGACTTTTGGAACCACTTGATTATGAATCGCTTGGTACTTGCGAACCGTGCCTCATGGGCAAGATGACTAAAACACCGTTCTCCGGTACTATGGAGAGAGCAACAGATTTGTTGGAAATCATACATACAGATGTATGCGGTCCGATGAATATTAAAGCTTGTGACAGATATTGTTATTTTCTCACCTTCACAGATGATTTAAGCAGATATGGGTATATCTACTTAATGAAACATAAGTCTGAAACATTTGAAAAGTTCAAAGAATTTCAGAGTGAAGTCGAAAATCATCGTAACAAGAAAATAAAGTTTCTACGATCTGATCGTGGAGGAGAATATTTGAGTTACGAGTTTGGTGTACATTTGAAAAATTGTGGAATAGTTTCGCAACTCACGCCACCCGGAACACCACAGCGTAATGGTGTGTCCGAACGTCGTAATCGTACTTTACTAGATATGGTGCGATCTATGATGTCTCTTACTGATTTACCGCTATCGTTTTGGGGATACGCTCTAGAGACGGCCGCATTCACGTTAAATAGGGCACCATCAAAATCCGTTGAGACGACGCCTTATGAACTGTGGTTTGGCAAGAAACCAAAGTTGTCATTTCTGAAAGTTTGTGGCTGCGATGCTTATGTGAAAAAACTTCAACCTGATAAGCTCGAACCCAAATCGGAGAAATGTGTCTTCATAGGATATCCAAAGGAAACTATTGGATACACCTTCTATCACAGATCCGAAGGCAAGACTTTTTTTGCTAAATTCGGAAACTTTCTTGAGAAGGAGTTTCTCTCAAAAGAAGTGAGTGGGAGGAAAGTAGAACTTGACGAGGTAACTGTTCCTACTCCCTTATTGGAAAGTAGTACATCACAGAAAACTATTTCTACGACACCTACACCAATAAGTGAGGAAGCTAATGATGATGATCATGAAACTTTAGGTCAAGATACTACTGAAACTCGTAGATCAACCAGAGTGAGATCCGCACCAGAGTGGTACGGTAATCCTGTTCTGGAAGTCATGCTACTAGATCATGATGAACCTACGAACTATGAAGAAGCGATGGTGAGCCCAGATTCCGCAAAATGGCTTGAAGCCATGAAATCTGAGATGGGATCCATGTATGAGAACAAAGTATGGACTTTGGTTGACTTGCCCGATCATCGGCAAGCAAATGAGAATAAATGTATCTTCAAGAAAAAGACTGACGCTGACGGTAATGTTACAGTCTATAAAGCTCGACTTTTTGCAAAAGGTTTTGGACAAGTTCAAGGGGTTGACTACGATGAGACCTTCTCACCCGTAGCGATGCTTAAGTCTGTCCGAATCATGTTAGCAATTGCTGCATTTTATGATTATGAAATTTGGCAGATGGATGTCAAAACTGCATTCCTGAATGGATTTCTGGAAGAAGAGTTGTATATGATGCAACCGGAAGGTTTTGTCGATCCAAAGGGAGCTAACAAAGTGTGCAAGCTCCAGCGATCCATTTATGGACTGGTGCAAGACTCTCGGAGTTGGAATAAACGCTTTGATAGTGTGATCAAAGCATTTGGTTTTATACAGACTTTCGGAGAAGCCTGTATTTATAAGAAAGTGAGTGGGAGCTCTGTAGCATTTCTGATATTATATGTGGATGACATATTGCTGATTGGAAATGATATAGAATTTCTGGATAGCATAAAGGGATACTTGAATATGAGTTTTTCAATGAAAGACCTCGGTGAAGCTGCTTGCATATTAGGCATAAAGATCTATAGAGATAGATCAAGACGCTTAATTGTACTTTCACAAAGCACATACCTTGACAAGATTTTGAAGAAGTTCAAAATGGATCAAGCAAAGAAAGGGTTCTTTCCTGTGTTACAAGGTGTGAAGTTGAGTCAGACTCAATGCCCGACCACTGCAGAAGATAGAGAGAAAATGAAAGATGTTCCCTATGCTTCAGCCATAAGCTCTATCATGTATGCAATGCTGTGTACCAGACCTGATGTGTGCCTTGCTATAAGTTTAGCAGGGAGGTACCAAAGTAATCCAGGAGTGGATCACTGGACAACGGTCAAGAACATCCTGAAATACCTGAAAAGGACTAAGGATATGTTTCTCGTATATGGAGGTGACAAAGAGGTCACCGTAAAAGGTTACGTTGATGCAAGCTTTGACACTGATCTGGACGATTCTAAATCGCAAACCGGATACGTGTTTACATTAATCGGTGGAGCTGTCAGTTGGTGCAGTTCTAAACAAAGCGTCATAGCGGGATCTACATGTGAAGCGGAATACATAGCTGCTTCGGAAGCAGCGAACGAAGGAGTCTGGATGAAGGAGTTCATATCCGATCTAGGTGTCATACCTAGTGCATCGGGTCCAATGAAAATCTTTTGTGACAATACTGGTGCAATTGCCTTGGCAAAGGAATCCAGATTTCACAAGAGGACCAAGCACATCAAGAGACGCTTCAATTCCATCCGGGATCTAGTCCAGGTGGGAGACATAGAGATTTGCAAGATACATACGGATCTGAATGTTCCAGACCCGTTGACTAAGCCTCTTCCACGAGCAAAACATGATCAGCACCAAGGCTCCATGGGTGTTAGAATCATTACTGTGTAATCTAGATTATTGACTCTAGTGCAAGTGGGAGACTGAAGGAAATATGCCCTAGAGGCAATAATAAAGTTATTATTTATTTCCTTATATCATGATAAATGTTTATTATTCATGCTAGAATTGTATTAACCGGAAACATAATACATGTGTGAATACATAGACAAACTTAGAGTCACTAGTATGCCTCTACTTGACTAGCTCGTTAATCAAAGATGGTTATGTTTCCTAACCATGAACAAGGTGTTGTTATTTGATTAACGAGGTCACATCATTAGTTGAATGATCTGATTGACATGACCCATTTCATTAGCTTAGCACCCGATTGTTTAGTATGTTGCTATTGCTTTCTTCATGACTTATACATGTTCCTATGACTATGAGATTATGCAACTCCCGTTTACCGGAGGAACACTTTGTGTGCTATCAAACGTCACAACGTAACTGGGTGATTATAAAGGAGCTCTACAGGTGTCTCCAAAGGTAGATGTTGGGTTGGCGTATTTCGAGATTAGGATTTGTCACTCCGATTGTCGGAGAGGTATCTCTGGGCCCTCTCGGTAATGCACATCACATAAGCCTTGCAAGCATTGCGACTAATGAGTTAGTTGCGAGATGATGTATTACGGAACGAGTAAAGAGACTTGCCGGTAACGAGATTGAACTAGGTATTGGATACCGACGATCAAATCTCGGGCAAGTAACATACCGATGACAAAGGGAACAACGTATGTTGTTATGCGGTCTGACCGATAAAGATCTTTGTAGAATATGTAGGAGCCAATATGGGCATCCAGGTCCCGCTATTGGTTATTGACCGGAGATGTGTCTCAGTCATGTCTACATTGTTCTCGAACCGTAGGGTCCGCACGCTTAACGTTACGATGACAGTTATTATGAGTTTATGCATTTTGATGTACCGAAGTAAGTTCGGAGTCCCGCATGTGATCACGGACATGACGAGGAGTCTCGAAATGGTCGAGACATAAAGATTGATATATTGGAAGCCTATATTTGGATATCGGAAGTGTTCCGAGTGAAATCGGGATTTTACCGGAGTACCGGGAGGTTACCGGAACCCCCCGGGAGCCATATGGGCCTTAATGGGCTTTAGTGGAAAGGAGAAAGGGGCAGCCCAAGGTGGCCGCGCACCTCCCCCCTCCCCTAGTCCTATTAGGACAAGGAGAGGTGGCCGGCCCCCCTCTCTCTCTTTCCCCCTTGGGGAATCCTAGTCCAACTAGGATGGGGGGGTCCTACTCCCGGTAGGAGTAGGACTCCTCCTGCGCCCTCCTCCTGGCCGGCGGCCCCCTCCCCCTTGGCTCCTTTATATATGGAGGCAGGGGGCACCTCTAGACACACAAGTTGATCATTGAGATCGTTCCTTAGCCGTGTGCGGTGCCCCCTTCCACCATATTCCACCTCGATCATATCGTTGTAGTGCTTAGGCGAAGCCCTGCATCGGTAGAACATCAAGATCGTCACCACGCCGTCGTGCTGACGGAACTCCTCCCCGAAGCTTTGCTGGATCGGAGCCCGGGGATCGTCATCGAGCTGTACGTGTGCTAAGAACTCGGAGGCGTCGGAGTAACGGTGCTTGGATCGGTCGGATCGGGAAGAAGACGTACGACTACTTCCTCTACGTTGTGTCAACGCTTCCGTTGTGATCTACAAGGGTACGTAGATCATACTCTCCTATCGTTGCTGTGCATCACCATGATCTTGTGTGTGCGTAGGAATTTTTTTGAAATTACTACGTTCCCCAACAGAGAGTGGGATCCAGGGAACCATGTTTGAAGCCTTTTCTCTTCAGGAAGTCTTTGAGTGTGTCATACCAAGCACGAGGGGCTTGTTTGTGGCCATACAGTGCCTTGTTGAGCTTGTAAACCATGTCAGGATGTTTTGGATCTTCAAAGCCAGGCGGTTGTGCAACATACACTTCTTCTTCAATCTTGCCATTGAGAAAAGCACTCTTCACATCCATTTGATATAGAAGGATGTTATGATGATTTGCATAGGCTAGCAGTATGCGTATAGCTTCAAGCCTAGCCACAGGAGCAAATGTTGCATCGAAGTCAATTCCTTCAACTTGAGTGTATCCTTGAGAAACGAGACGAGCCTTGTTTCTGACAACTTGACCATGCTCATCTTGCTTGTTGCGATATATCCATTTAGTGCCTATGATATTGTGTTTACGAGGATCAGGACGCTTGACCAGTTCCCATACATTATTCAGCTCAAACTGTTGAAGCTCTTTTTGCATTACTTGAATCCATTCAGGTTCCATGAAGGCTTCATCAACTTTCCTAGGTTCAGATATTGAGACGAATGCAAAGTGCCCACAGAAATTTGCTAGTTGTGTTGCCCTTGAACGAGTGAGTGGACCAGGTGCATTGATGCTATCGATTATCTTCTCAATATGTACTTCATTTGCAACATGAGGATGAACTGGACGAAGATTTTGCTCTTGCTGATCATTGTCATCATTTGAAGGATTGTCTTCAGGCTGAGCATTGTCTTCAGATTGATCAAGTGCAGAGATGATAAGTTCCTCTTCAGGCTGTACTTCAGATGGTATGATTTCTCCAGTTCCCATAAGCTTGATGGATTCACTGGGTGGAATTTCATCTAGCACATTTGGCAGGTGCTCTCTTTGCGAGCCGTTAGTCTCATCGAACCGCACATCCATAGCTTCAACCACTTTATAGTGAAAGAGGTTGAAGACTCTGTAGGAGTGCGAATCCTTTCTGTAACCAAGCATAAAACCTTCATGTGCTTTCGGTGCAAATTTTGAAGTGTGATGTGGATCCTTGATCCAGCACCTAAATACTCTGAGGTAACTGACGTTTGGCTTCTTACCAGTGAGGAGTTCATAGTATGTTATCTTCATAAGCTTGTGAAGATAAACATGGTTGATGACATGGCATGCGGTATCAATAGCTTCAGGACAGAACTTCCTTGGAGTCTTGTATTCATCGAGCATCATCCGAGCCATCTCAATGAGTGTTCTGTTCTTGCGTTCCACGATGCCATTCTGCTGCGGCATGTATGGAGCTGAGAACTCATGAGTGATTCCCAATGTATCAAGATAAGTGTCGAGGCCGGTGTTCTTGAATTCAGTGCCATTGTCACTTCGGATGTGCTTGATCTTGACGCCATAGTTGTTCATGGCTCGATTGGTGAAGCGTCTGAAGACATCCTGCACTTCAGTCTTGTAGAGGATTATATGCACCCATGTATATATTGAATAATCATCAACAATGACGAAGCCATAGAGACAAGTAGTAGTAGTAGTAAGGGTTGAGTAGTGAGTAGGGCTGAAGAGGTCCATGTGTAGCAGTTTGAAGGGTTGAGTCGTTGTCATGATTGTCTTCGAGGGATGCTTGGCCCTCGTCATCTTTCCAGCTTCGCAGGCACCGCATAAGTGATCCTTCTTGAACTTGATGCCCTCGATGCCTATGACGTGCTTCTTCTTTGCAAGAGTGTGCAAGTTTCTCATGCCAGCATGCCCTAGCTTCCAATGCCAGAGCCAACATTCTGAAGCTTTTGCAAGAAGACATACGACAAGTTGTGGTCCTACTGAGAAATCTACCATGTACAAATCATCTTTCCTACCCTTCAAAGACTAGAGACTTGTCAGATTCTATTAGAACTAGGCAACGATATTTTCCAAATATCACAATCATGTTCAAATTGCAAAGCATTGAGATGGACATTAAGTTGAAACCAAGGGATTCAACAAGCATCACTTTATCCATGTGCTGATCCTTTGAGATTGCAACTCTACCTAGGCCCAATACCTTGCTTTTACCAGTATCAGCAAATGTGATGTGACTTATGTCAGATGGACGTAAGGTTGAGTCCATGAGAAGACTTCGCTTGCCAGTCATGTGATTAGTACATCCACTATCAATAATCCATTCTGAAGCAGCCGATGTCATACCCTACAGTGCAGTTAGGGGGATAGGCTTCACAAAGAGCATTGTGAAGCATAAACATTTGACGAGCAAGAGGATTATTAAAGCATAGATCGAGGTTAGGACTGATAGGGAAAGTAGCAAGCGACTCAGGAACAAAATACATAATAAGACCATTTGGGCATTTGATCTTGCGCCCTACAAGATGTTTAAGGTCCCCAGCAATAGCTTCAGATGCATTTGATTTTCGGCTGGAGACCTTTCCCTGCAAAAGAGAGTTAAGCTTTCTTAGCCACCCACATCTTCAAGGGTGGCTTCAAAGCAATGAGTCTAAGTGCAGCATCTGAGAACTTTGGCTTTGGAGCCCTAGCAAATAGTCTTGCAGGTGGAGAATAGTACTCATAAGAATAAGCAGAGTAGTTCTGGGTCTTATGAACATGGCGTTTTGATGAAACACGCTCGTATTCATAGGCCTGAGTATGGTTTCCCTGCAAAAAGTTTGCGTTAGTGCGACTCAGGTGAGTCCTCTGTCTGTATGAAGCCTTTGGACCATATGAAGCCTGTGGTCTGGGGTTTGTCTTCTTCACTTGTGGTGTCATGACGACATTCATAGGACGATTCTCCAGACACTTTTTCGGCACCCAGACTTTCTTCATAGGTGTCCCATTCCTGCAGTTAGTACCAATATACCTGGCAAACACTTCACCATTCTGATTTTTAAAAAGTTTATAGTTTGCATCAAAGGATTCATCAATGATGATGGGATTAGCACAAGTGAAGCTAGATAGGGTGGATGGATCCACTGAAGGTTCCTTTGCAGCAACCCATGTGGTTTTGGGGTACTGCTCAGGTTTCCAGTAAGAACCGTCAGCATTCATTTTCCTTTCGAACCCAACACCCTCTTTCCTAGGGTTTCGATTCTGAATCTGCCTTTTGAGGACATCACATAGTGTCTGATGCCCTTTGAGACTTTTGTACATTCCTGTTTCAAGCAATGTCTTCAACCTAGCATTTTCATCAGCAATAGCAGTGGCATCCTCAGCGGAGGGGTTAGTTACCACATCAACAGTTGAAGATATTGCAACAGTAGTAGCAGTAGAACATCCAGCAACAGAAGTAGCATTATCATGCTCAATGCATTTAAGACATGGTGGTTCAAATCCTTCCTGAGCGGGACTGGTCTGTTTGGCGTGAAGTGACTCGTTTTCCTTTTGAAGATCTTCATGAGACGCTCTCAATTTCTCAAGATCTTGCTTCCTTTGAAGATAATCATAGGAAAGCTTTTCATGAGTTGTTGAGAGCGTTTCATGACGACTTTCAAGTTCCTCATACTTAACATGAAGATTTTTTATGTCTTCAATTAAGGACTGAGATCGAGTCATTTCAGCGTCTAACAGGTCATCGCTTTTGTCTAACAGTTTTTGAATATGTTCCATAGCTTTCTGTTGTTCAGTTGCAATTTTAGCAAGTGTTTTGTAGCTGGGTTTGGAACCACAATCAGAGTCATCTTCACTGGATGTTTGATAGTGAGTAGTGCGTGAGTTTACCTTGGCACCGCGTGCCATGAAGCAGTAGGTGGGAGCGGAGTTGTCCTTGTCATTAGCATCGGCGTCGGTGACGAAGTCATTATCTTCAGTGTTGAAGATGGACTTGGCAACGTAGGCTGTAGCCAGACTTGCAACGCCAGAATCGGACTCCTCCTCAGACTCCACCTCTGCCTCCTCAGAAGCAGACTCCTCCTATGAATCCATTTCCTTGCCAACAAACGCACGAGTCTTGCCAGATGAGCTCTTCTTGTGTGATGAAGACTTTGAGGAAGACTTGGAAGAAGACTTTGAGTGTTTCTTCTTCTTCTTCTTCTTGTCGTCAGAATCATATTCCTTACTCTTCTTCTTCTTGTTGTTCTCATTGTCCCACTGCGGACACTCAGAGATGTAGCTAGTGACCAGGTTTCTTGCACTTGTGGCATGTTCTCTTCTTGTAGTCATGAGCGGAAGCTTCATCATTCCTTGAGCTGGATTGTGAGGACTTTCTGAAGCCTTTCTTCTTGGTGAATTTCTAGAACTTCTTCACAAGCATAGCAAGCTCCTTTCCAATGTCTTCAGGATCATCAGAACTGCAGTCAGATTCTTCTTCAGATGAGGAAACAACTTTTGCCTTCAAGGCACGAGTTCGACCATAGTTGGGACCGTAGATGTCTCTTTTCTTAGAAAGCTAAAACTCATGTGTGTTGAGCCTTTCAAGTATGTCAGACGGATCGAGTCTCTTGAAGTCAGGGCGTTCTTGTATCATCAGGGCTAGGGCGTCAAACGAGCTGTCAAGTGATCTCAGGAGTGTCTTGACGATTTCATGCTTAGTGATCTCAGTAGCACCGAGAGCTTGAAGCTCATTTGTGATGTCAATGAGTCGATCAAACGTGAGCTGAACATTCTCATTGTCGTTTCTCTTGAAGCGGTTGAAGAGGTTGCGAAGGACACTGATCCTTTGATCTCTCTGGGTTGAGACGCCTTCATTGACCTTGGAGAGCCAGTCCCAGACTAGCTTAGAGGTTTCTAGAGCACTCACACGGCCATACTTCCCTTTTGTCAGATGACCACAGATGATGTTCTTGGCAGTGGAATGCAGTTGAACGAACTTCTTGACATCAGCAGCGGTGACACCTTCACCAACCTTTGAACGCCATTCTTGACGACATACCAGAGGTCGACATCAATGGCTTCAATATGCATGCGCATCTTATTCTTCTAGTAGGGATATTCAGTTCCATCGAAGATGGGGCATGTAGCGGAGACTTTGATTATCCCTGCAGTCGACATAGCTAAAACTCCAGGTGGTTAAACCGAATCACACAGAACAAGGGAGTACCTTGCTCTGATACCAATTAAAAGTGCTAGTGATCGACTAGAGGGGGGTGAATAGGCGAATTTTATGAAAGTCTTCAAAACATGGAAGTTTCGAAGACAAACGATAGAAATAAACCTATTACCATGCAATGGAAGGTAGACTACACTAGGCAAGCCATAGTCAATTATTCAATGAAGTGAAAGCACAAAGACTAATAGCAGCTAGGCAGTATGGATCAGGATGGAAGATAGTATGAAGCCAATCAGAACAAGCAGTCACATAGTGAAGACAAAAAGATAATGCAAACATGCAATGACTTCACAAGGATCAATTGTAATAAAGAGATGGGAATGATAGAACCAGTTGCTCGTTGAAGACAATGATTTGTTGGACCCGTTCCAGTTGTTGTGACAACTGTACGTCTGGTTAGGGAGGCTGAGATTTAACTCAGAAGACCATGTCTTCACCTTATCCCCCTTGAGCTAAGGACACCCAGTCCTCGCCCAATCACTCTGGTAAGTCTTCAAGGTAGACTTCCAAACCTTCACAGACTTCGTTCACCGGCGATCCACAATGACTCTTGGATGCTCAGAACGCGACGCCTAACCGACTGGAGGATTCATAGTCCTCAAGTGTAATAAGTCGTCAGATCACACAGGCAGGAAGACTTCAGTGATGCCTAACACTCTTTGGCTCTGGGTGTTTAGGGCTTTGTCCTTGCAAGGATTTCTCTCTCAAAGGCTTTGAGGTGGGTTGCTCTCAAACGACAAAAGCCGTGCACTAACTCTGAGCAGCCAACCAATTTATGGTGTAAGGGGTGGGCTATTTATAGCCACTAGGCAACCCGACCTGATTTGTCCGAAATGACCCTGGGTCACTAAGGAATTGACACGTGTTCCAACGGTCAGATTTCAAACACACACGGCAACTTTACTTGGGCTACAAGCAAAGCTGACTTATCTAGCTCTGGATAAGATTTTCTCTCATTGTCTTCGCTCGAAGACATAGAATTTGGTTAAGCATCACTTCAGTCATTCTGGCTGGTTCACTTGGACCCCACTTAACAATACGGTGGTTTCTATGACTCAACAAAGAAGAAAAGGAAACAACGAAACAACTAAGTCTTCGCGCTCCATAGTCTTCACTCAATGTCTTCTCTTGTCATAGTCTTCAATGTGAATATCTTCACATACCACCTTTGTCTTCAATGTCTTCATACATTTTTAGGGGTCATCCCCGGTAGGAAAACCGAATCAATGAAGGACTACTACCTGTGTTATCCTGCAATTCTCACAAACACATTAGTCCCTCAATCAGGTTTGTCGTCAATACTCCAAAACCAACTAGGGGTGGCACTAGATGCACTTACAGTTCTTCAAAGCAGCAAGGGCCCAGGCTTGCAATGCGTGATGCTGATGAAGAGCCACCAAGAGACGCTCCAGTGCGTCCTTGTGAATGGCCTTCGGAAAATTTTATGAATCGAGCGGGAATTAAGGAAGAATTTAACGCATATTTGCGTAACACTGATCTTGTGAGCTTCGAGGAAGAAAAGTGCCGCCCATACCACTATCTCACCAGTACCTTTGTGAGGAGGTTTGAATTTTCATCTTCACGCAATTCTCCAACTGTCATGTTTGATCTCTATGAAAAATCTTATACTATGGACTTAGAGGATGTTACCACTGCCTGCAAACTTCCACAATTGGGTAGTGCTAGTGAACCCCGCAAATCTGAATTTAGAGATTTTCTTGCTAGCATAACTGTGGGGGAATCTAGAGATATAACACAAGCTACCATAGGGAGCATTCACTTTCCTGCTATACATTACTTTGCTCTCTTCATAGGTAGGTGCATAAATGGTAAAGATGAAGCATGTCATATGTGTGTCCCTGACCTCAGTATTCTTAGGAGTGATGTGTTAGGAGATAAATCCTATAATTTGGGAGCCATTGTTGCACGCAGGTTGCATAATAATAGATTTAATGGAGATTTCTTTGGTGGAATTTATGCAACCCGCTTAGCTGATTTTCTCGGTGTAAACATACATGAGCATGATATTGAATTGCCTCCCGCTTACCTAGATTTTAATGCTATGGTTCACCACCAGTTTGTTGAGAGGAGTGAAACACCACTCCAGTATCGACTAATCTTTGATAGATGGCGTGTTGTCCGTATTACTCTCCCTGCTCCTGCCTTCTTTGATTATCAGACAAAAGGAAGATATGTTATTACCAAAGAGGAGGTAGATGAGTACGAGAGGAGGGCTGAGGCCGCTCGTCGCCACGCTGCAGCTCAGGAGGCGATAGCCGCTGCATCTTAGTACGATCCCAACTATTATTATGGATATCCGCCAGGCCAGCCGTGGCCATAGACCAACTTAGGCCAAAAGCCTAAGCTTGGGGGAGTACGTATTTCCCACCGACATTACATTTATGTTCACACACTCATTGCTAGATGTCGGTGCTCAAACTTTTTCATTGTATCATCCATGCTAGTTTATTCCCTTTTTATGCTTTCTTCTTGTGTGTTGAATAAACCTTAAGAAAAACCCAAAAAAATAGTTGTAGCTTTTAATTAGTTTACTTTCCATTCTTGTAGTACTAATTAAAAAGAAAACCCAAAAAGATTTCCTGTTCTTTTTTTGCTTGTTGGGAGCTTTCCCATGTAAATAGTTTTATTTCTTTTATTTTTCTTTGGGGGTTGATAGGAGAAGACCATGATTAAATTGTTGAAGTGGCTCTTATATGCATAATTGTTGATCTGACAAAAGAGCCCATATTGCCTTGTCTTCTCCTGTTTATTGAATGCTTGCAGATTCCAGCTCAGTCCAATGCACGTGCACTATTATTATTATTCACATCATTCGGTCGTGCAAGTGAAAGGTAATTATGACGATATATGATGGACTTATTGTGATGAGAAAAGCTGGTATGAACTCGACCTCTCTTGTTTTTGTAAATATGATTAGTTCATCGTTCCTGATTCAGCCTATTATGAATAAACATGTTTGCAATGACAAATAGAGATCATAGTTTCTTGTGCCATGCTTGATTAGCTAGGAGCTTATAATGGTTTACCTTGCATGCCAACATGCTATTAAAATGGTTGTAATGATAGGGTGGTATCCTCCTCTGAATGATTTAAGTGACTTGATTTGGCGCATGTTCACGCATGTAGTTGAAACAAAATCAACATAGCCTTCACGATATTTATGTTCATGGTGGATTATATCCTACTCATGCTTGCATTCGGTGTTGATTAATTTTAATGCATGTTCATGACTGTTGTCGCTCTTTAGCTGGTCACTTCCCAGTCTTTTACTAGCCTTCACCTGTACTAAGCGGGAATACTACTTGTGCATCCAACTCCATAAACCCCAAAGTTGTTCCATATGAGTCCACCATACCTACCTATATACGGTATCTACCTGCCGTTCCAAGTAAATTTGTATGTGCCAAACTCTAAACCTTCAAATAAATATCCTGTTTTGTATGCTCGAATAGCTCATGTATCAACTAGGGCTGTCCGTATCTTCCATGTTAGGCGGGTTATTCTCAAGAGGAGTGGACTCCGCTCCTCACTCACGAGAAAAGGGCTGGTCACCGGAATGCCTAGTCCCATGCTTTATGCAAATCAAATCAAAATAATTGCAAACAAAACTCCCCCTGGGACTCTTGTTAGTTGGAGGCACTCGTTGTTTTGAGCAAGCCATGGATTGATACTTGTTGGTGGAGGGGGGGGGGTATAATGTGTGTAGCATGGAAGATATCGCCATCTCTTGGTTGCTATGTTGACAATGAAAGTATACCGCTCAAAATATTATTCCCCTCTATTTCAAAACTGAGCTCTGGCACCTCTACAAATCCCTGCTTCCCTCTACAAAGGGCCTATCTATTTACTTTCATGTTGAGTCATCATCCTCTTATTAAAAAGCATCAGTTGGAGAGCACCGCTGTCATTTGCATTCATTACTGTTAGTTTACATTGACCATGACTTGACTGTATCTCTTTTACCACGAATTACAATGTCTAGTCAGTCCTTGATCTTTAAAGGTGCTCTGCATTTATGTTTTGCGGTCTCAGAAAGGGCTAGCGAGATACCATCTTGTTATATCATATTATGATTGTTTTGAGAAAGTGTTCTCATCCGAGATTTATTATTATTGCTCGCTAGTTGATTATGCCATTGATATGAGTAAACATGAGACCTATGCGTTATTGTGAATATGGTTAGTTCATAATCTTTGCTGAAAACTTGAATGCTAGCTTTACATATTTACAACAACAAGAGCAAACATAGTTTGTAAAAGTTTTTCTTTATCACTTTCAGTTTATCAACTGAATTGCTTGAGGACAAGCAAAGGTTTAAGCTTGGGGGAGTTGATACATCTCCGTCGTATCTACTTTTACAAACACTTTTGCCCTTGTTTTGGACTCTAACTTGCATGATTTGAATGGAACTAACCCGGACTGACGTTGTTTTCAGCAGAATTACCATGGTGTTATTTATGTGCAGAAACAAAAGTTCTCGGAATGACCTGAAACTTCACAGAACATCTTTTCAGAAATAATAAAAAATCCCTGCAAAAGATGAAGACCAGGGGGGCACACCCTAGCCACGAGGGTGGGGGCGCGCCCCCCTACCTCATGGGCCCCTTGGAGCTCCTCCGACCTCGACTCCAACTCTATATATTTGCTTTCAGGGAGAAAAAAAATAAAGGAGAAGGATTCATCATGTTTTACGATACGGAGCCGCCGCCAAGCCCTAAAACCTCTCGGGAGGGCCGATCTGGAGTCCGTTCGGGGCTCCGGGGAGGGGAATCCGTCGCCATCGTCATCATCAACCATCCTCCATCACCAATTTCATGATGCTCACCGTCGTGCGTGAGTAATTCCATCGTAGGCTTGCTGGACGGTGATGGGTTGGATGAGATTTATCATGTAATCGAGTTAGTTTTGTTAGGGTTTGATCCCTAGTATCCACTATGTTTTGAGATTGATGTTGCTATGACTTTGCTATGCTTAATGCTTGTCACTAGGGCCCGAGTGCCATGATTTTAGATCTGAACCTATTATGTTTTCATCAATATATGAGAGTTCTTGATCCTATCTTGCAAGTCTATAGTCACGTATTATGTGTTATGATCCGTTAACCCCGAAGTGGCATTAATCGGGATACTTACCGGTGGTGACCATAGTTTGAGGAGTTCATGTATTCACTATGTTTTAATGCTTTGGTATGGTACGCTATTAAAAGGAGGCCTTAATATCCCTTAGTTTTCGCTAGGACCCCGCTGCCACGAGAGGGTAGGACAAAAGATGTCATGCAAGTTCTTTTCCATAAGCACGTATGACTATATTCGGAATACATGCCTACATTACATTGATGAATTGGAGCTAGTTCTGTGTCACCCTAGGTTATGACTGTTACATGATGAACCACATCCGGCATAATTCTCTATCACCGATCCATTGCCTAGGAGCTTTCCATATATTGTTCTTCGCTTATTTACTTTTCCGTTGCTATTGCTATCATCACTACAAAATACCAAAAACACTACTTTTGCTACTATTACCTTTTGCTACCGTTACCACTACTATCATATTACTTTGCTACTAAATACTTTGCTGCAGATATTAAGTTTCCCAGTGTGGTTGAATTGACAACTCAACTGCTAATACTTGAGAATATTCTTTGGCTCCCCTTGTGTCGAATCGATAAATTTGGGTTGAATACTCTACCCTCGAAAACTGTTGCGATCCCCTATACTTGTGGGTTATCATTCCTCTACACAGCCCTCAAAAGGTATCAAACAAACTCGACAAAAATCACGAAGTGACATCTCCTTATGCTCATCATATAAATAAAATTCCGCCGTAGGTGGTGAGCTCCTAGCATGGAAATGAAAGTTTTGCACAAAGATATTGGTGAGTAAGAGATATTGTTCACGTTGGTCGTGGAGGAAGGCGGTGAGGCCTGCATTCTCAGCCAACTCGTAGAAATCATCATAAATCCCGGCTGCTCTCAAGAAATCATCACAAGGCCATTCACACGGCCGGACCTCCACGGTGCGAGGGAGATTATACTTGGGCTTCTTGTTCTCTTCACTTTCTTTTTCCTTCAAGCTTCGGCTCGATGAGCCCCTCAAAAATCTCTTCATCTTTTTTTGAAAATTTCCGAAATTTTTAGTAACTTCAAAATAAAAGTGAACCAAACTCAACAATATTGATAGCAACTACTCCTACAAGTGCCTAGAGGCAATATCATGCATCAAAACTACTTTTGACCACATAAATTTGACATGCAAACTCAAGAACAGGGTCACCTAAGCAGCAAAAATATGCAATGAATAAAGCACTAGAACAAAAACTAATTGGACCATTGGAGGAGTCACATACCAAAGAACAATCCCCCAAAGTAGTTTTGTGAATGGAGCTTTGAGCAGGGAGATCGAAAATGGTAGCAAGATGAGCTTGGACTCGGGTTTGAGCTGGCTAGTGATGTTTTTGGGGGGGAAGAAGGAGTGTGTGGTAGCTAGAATAAGTGGAGGGGAGCCACCATGGGCCCACGAGGTAGGGGCGCGCCCTGGACCCTTGTGGCCAGGTGCTTGCTCCCCCTTTTGTGTTCTCAGTGCCAGATATTCTCAAATATTCCAGAAAAAATCATATTTAAATTTCAGGGCATTTGGAGAACTTCTATTTCGGGGTATTTTTTATTGCATGGACAATTCAGAAAACAGACAAAAAGATACTATTTTTTCTTTATTTAATATAAATAACAGAAAGTAAAAAGAGGGTACAGAGAGTTGTGTTTTCTAAATTCATCCATCTCATACTCATCAAAAGGAATCCACTAACAAGGTTGATCAGGTCTTGTTAATAAACTCATTCCGAATAACATGGAACCGGAGAATTTTCGAATAACACTAGGTTACCTCAATGGGGATATGCATGTCCCCAACAATAAGAATATCATATTTCTTCTTTACAGTAGGAAGAGGAAATTCAAAACCTCCAATAGTAATAGTTGAAAATTTTCCAATAGCATTTATACTGTGAACTTGAGGTTGTTTCCTCGGAAAGTGTACCGTATGCTTATTACCATTAACATGAAAAGTGACATTGCCTTTGGTGCAATCAATAACAGCCCCTGCAGTATTCAAAAAGGGTCTTCCAAGAATAATAGACATACTATCGTCCTTGGGAATATCACGAATAACAAAGTCCGTTAAGATAGTAACGTTTGCAACCACAACAAGCACGTCCTCACAAATACCTATAGGTATAGCAGTTGATTTATCAGCCATTTGCAAAGATATTTCAGTAGGTGTCAACTTATTCAAATCAAGTCTACGATATAAAGAGAGAGGCATAACACTAACACCGACTCCAAGATCACATAAAGCAGTTTTAACATATTTTCTTTTAATGAGCATGGTATAGTTGGTACTCCGGGATCTCCTAGTTTCTTAGGTATTCCACCCTTAAAAGTATAATTAGCAAGCATGGTAGAAATTTCAGCTTCTGGTATCTTTCTATTATTAGTAACAATATCTTTCATGTACTTAGCATAAGGATTCATTTTAAGCATATCAGTCAAATGCATACGCAAGAAGATAGGTCTAATCATTTCAGCAAAGGGCTCAAAATCCTCATCATCCTTTTTCTTGGATGGTTTAGGAGGAAAAGGCATGGGTTTCTGAACCCATGGTTCTCTTTCTTTACCGTGCTTCCTAGCAACAAAGTCTCTCTTATCATAACGTTGATTCTTTGATTGTCGGTTATCAAGATCAGCAGCAGGTTCAATCTCTACTCCAGTGTCATTACTAGGTTGAGCATCAACATGAACATCATTATTAACATTATCACTAGGTTCATGCTCATTACCAGATTGTGTTTCAGCATCAGAAATAGAAATATCATTGGGATTCTCAGGTGTGTCATCAACAGGTTCACTAGAAGCATGCAAAGTCCTGTCATTTTTCTTTTTCTTCCTCTTAGAAGGACTAGGTGCATCAATATTATTTCTCTGAGAATCTTGCTCAATTCTCTTAGGATGGCCCTCGGGGTACAAAGGTTCCTGAGTCATTTTACCACCTCTAGTCATAACTCTAACAGCATTATCATTTTTCTTACTATTTAATTCATTGAGCAAATCATTCTGATCTTTAAGTACTTGTTCTACTTGAGTGGTAACCATAGAAGCACGTTTACTAATAAGTTTTAGTTCACCTTTAACATTAGCCATATAATCACTCAAGTGTTCAATCATATAAGCATTATGTTTCAATTGTCTACCAACATAAGCATTAAAATCTTCTTGCTTAACCATAAAGTTATCAAACTCATCTAAGCATTGGCTAGCAAATTTAGTAGGAGGGATTTCGGCTTTATCATATCTATAGAGAGAATTTACCTTTACTACCTGTGTCGGGTTATCAAGACCATGTATTTCTTCAACAGCGGTAAATTAAGACCATATATTTCTTCAATAGGAGGTAAATTCTTAACATCATCAGCTTTAATACCTTTTTATTTCATAGACTTCTTTGCCTCTTGCATATCTTCAGGACTGAGAAATAGAATACCCCTTTTCTTTCGAGTTGGCTCAGGAGTTGGTTCAGGAATTGGATCAGGAAGTGTCTAATTATTTTCATTAGTCAACATATTATTCAATAGAATTTCAGCTTCATCAACAGTTCTTTCCCTAAAAACACAACCAGCACAACTATCCAGGTGGTCTCTGGAAGCATCGGTTAGTCCATTATAAAAGATATCAAGTATCTCATTTTTCTTGAGAGGATGATCGGGCAAAGCATTAAGTAATTGGAGAAGCCTCCCCAAGCTTGTGGGAGACTCTCTTCTTCAATTTGCACAAAATTATATATTTCCCTTAAAGCAGCTTGTTTCTTATGAGCAGGGAAATATTTAGCAAAGAAGTAATAAATCATATCCTGGGGACTACGCACACAACCAGGATCAAGAGACTTACACCATATCTTAGCATCACCCTTTAATGATAACGGAAATAATTTAAGGATATAATAGTGGCGAGTTTCCTCATCATTAGTGAACAGGGTGGCTATATCATTTAATTTAGTAAGATGTGCCACAACAGTTTCAGATTCATAGCCATAAAAAGGATCAGATTCAACCAAAGTAATTATATCAGGGTCGACAGAGAATTCATAATCCTTAACAGTAACAAAGATAGGTGAAGTAGCATAAGCAGGATCATATTTCATTCTATCATTCAGAGTTTTTTTCTTTAAACTTAGCTAATAATTTCTTAAGATCACTTCTATCATTGCAAGCAAGAAAGTCTCTAGGAGTTTCTTCATCCATAACATAACCCTCAGGAACAATAGGCAATTCATATCTAGGGGGAGATTCTTCATCATCACTTTCATTAATATTATCAGTTTCAATAACTTCATTCTCTCTAGCCCTAGCAAGTTGTTCATCCAGAAATTCACCAAGTGGCACGGTAGTATCAAGCATAGAAGTAGTTTCATCATAAGTATCATGCATAGCAAAAGTGGCATCATCAATAACATGCGACATATCATAATTAATAGTAGAAGCAGGTTTAGGTGTCACAAGCTTACTCAAAACAGAAGGTGAATCAAGTGTAGAGCTAGATGGCAGTTTCTTACCCCCCCCCCTCGTAATTGAGGGATAAATCTTAGTTCTTGGATCTTTCAAGTTCTTCATAATGATAAGAAGATATAAATCTCAAGTGACTCAAAGAATAGAGCTATGCTCCCCGGCAACGGCGCCAGAAAACAGTCTTGATAACCCACAATTATAGGGGATCGCAACAGTTTTCGAGGGTAGAGTATTCTACCCAAAATTATTGATTCGACACAAGGGGAGCCAAAGAATATTCTCAAGTATTAGCAGTTGAGTTGTCAATTCAACCACACCTGGATAACTTAATATCTGCAGCAAAGTATTTAGTAGCAAAATAATATGATAGTAGTGGTAACGGTAGCAAAAGTAACGGTAGCAAAAGTGATATTTTTGGTGTTTTATAGTGGTGATAACAATAGCAACGGAAAAGTAAATAAGCGAAGAACAATATATGGAAAGCTCGTAGGCAATGGATCGGTGATAGAGAATTATGCCGGATGTGATCGATCATGTAACAGTCATAACCTAGGGTGACACAGAACTAGCTCCAGTTCATCAATGTAATGTAGGCATGTATTCCGAATATAGTCATATGTGCTTATGGAAAAGAACTTGCATGACATCTTTGTCCTACCCTCCCGTGGCAGCGGGGTCCTATTGGAAACTAAGGGATATTAAGGCCTCCTTTTAATAGAGTACCGGACCAAAGCATTAACACATAGAGAATACATGAACTCCTCAAACTACGGTCATCATCGGGAGTGGTCCCGATTATTGTCACTTCGGGGTTGCCGGATCATAACACATAGTAGGTGACTATAGACTTGCAAGATAGGATCAAGAACTCACATATATTCAACATGATAGGTTCAGATCTGAAATCATGGCACTCGGGCCCTAGTGACAAGCATTAAGCATAGCAAAGTCATAGCAACATCAATCTCAAAACATAGTGGATACTAGGGATCTAAACCCTAACAAAACTAACTCGATTACATGATAAATCTCATCCAACACATCACCGTACAGCAAGCCTATGATGGAATTACTCACGCACGGTGGTGAGCATCATGAAATTGGTGATGCAGGAAGGTTGATGATGACGATGGCGATGGATTCCCCTCTCCGGAGCCCCGAACGGACTCCAAATCAGCCCTCCCGAGAGAGTTTAGGGCTTGGCGGTGGCTCCGTATCGTAAAACGCGATGAATCCTTCTCTCTGTTTTTTCTCCCTGGAAGTGAATATATGGAGCCAGTGTTGAGGTCGGTGGAGCGTCAGGGGGCCCACAAGGCAGGGGGTGCGCCCAGGGGGGGTAGGGCGCGCCCCCCACCCTCATGGACAAGTGGAGGCCCCCTGACGTGGATCTTTCTTCTAGTATTTTTTATATATTCAAAAATAATTATCCGTTGATTTTCAGGTCATTCTGAGAACTTTTATTTCTGCACAAAAATAACACCATGGCAATTCTGCTGAAAACAGCGTCAGTCCGGGTTAGTTCCATTCAAATCATGCAAGTTAGAGTCCAAAACAAGGGCAAAAGTGTTTGGAAAAGTAGATACAACGGAGACATATCACTCCCCATGGTGACGAGCTTCGTCGAATGTAACCTTTCTCCAATAACTCCTTAATATGTTTCTTAATCTCCTCTAGATCATTCATGGGCATCTGGTATGGTCTCTTCGATATTGGTCCGATGCCTGGCAACAGCTCTATCAAAAACTCAATGTCTCGATTCGGCGGCATGCCTGGTAGTTCCTCTGGAAATACATCCGGGTAATCCTTCACTACAGGCACTTCCTCCTGAACAACGCCCGTGAGGGAGTTTAGGTGGGTCCTCTTTGGGGTATGCCTGGATACATACTTAATCCTTTTTCCCTCCGGGGTGGTGAATAGAATTGACCTATTAGAACAATCAATGTTTCCTCCAAACTTTGATAGCCAATCCATACCCAGAATCACATCCAATCCTTGTGACTCCAGAATTATTAGGTCTGAGGGGAAAATATGGCTGCCAATGTTTAAGGGTATCCGGTCGCACCATCGGCTGGCCATATACTCTGCTCCTGGTGAGCTTACTAACAAGGGTGTCCTAAGGGCTAAGGTGGGTAACTTAAACTTGTCCACAAATTCCCTTGAAATGTATGAATGCGATGCACCAGTATCGAGAAGAATGAGAGCGATAAATGACTTAACCAAAAACTTATCGATAACTGCGCCTGGCTGCTCTTCAACCTCCTCCACGTTCACATGGTTCACTTGGCCCTTATTGAAAGGGTTAGGCTTCTTCCCAGGGCTTCCATTGCCATTTCCATTCTTGAGTTCAAGACACTCATTGGCATAGTGTCCAGTCTTCCCGCACTTGAAACAAGTAACATGACTTTGGTCCTTCTTAGCGGGTGTGCTTGGGTTAGAGCGATTCTGACTGCTTGCTCCACTCCCATTTCCATCCTAGAGCCATTGTGGTTATGCAAAATTCCTCCATTGTGGTTATGGCCTCCATGGTTATGGGTATATCCTCCCGAATTCGGGGTGAACCAAGGTTTCTGCTGAGCTCCTGAATTGTACTTCCCTTGTCCATTCTTTCTTTTGTGGCTCTCAATCTGCTGCTGCTTCCATTCAATCATACGAGCCTTATCTACCAACTCATAGTAGTTGTTAAATGTCGCCACCATTAACTGCATACTCATTTCATCATTTAGCCCTTCCATAAACTTCTCTTGCTTCGCGGCATCTGTGGCCACATCATCTGGGGCATAGCGGGCTAACTTACTAAACCCATCCACGTACTGCCCCACAGTACAGTTGCCCTGGCATAAGTTGCGAAACTCACGCTTCTTCATGCTCATAGCTCCAGTTGAGACATGAGTAGTGCGGAACGTTTGCTGAAACTTCTCCCAAGTAACATTGGCTATAGGGAAGGTGGTTGTGTAATTCTCCCACCATGAGGTTGCATGTCCATCCAATTGGTGTGTGGCAAAACACACCTTCTTAGCATCTGTACAACCTGCAGTGGTTAACTCCCTTCCAATCCTGCGTAGCCAGTCATCAGCAACCATGGGCTCGGTGCTACTGGAAAACACTGTCGGTTGTAACCTCAGAAAACGGGCTAAGTTGTCAGCTAGAGGGGTTGGCGGTGGGTTGTTGTTATTATTGTTGTTGTTGCCTTGGTTCTGGACTAGCAATTGCATCAGTGTATTCTACTGTTGAATCAACTGAGTGAGCTCCGGTGGGAAAGCAAATCTGGGGTCACGTCTCGGAGGCATCTGATGGGTTTAGAGGGGAGATATTAGAATAGAATGAGGTATAGTGAAAAGACACTACCCATATGCACATGAGACAAGCACAAACATATCACTCCAAAACAATTTCAAGCAAGGGCATACAATCGATCTAACTATCGTTACAATGCTCGAACTACTAATATATACATGGGGAAATACTACTAATAGTATGGTGGTCTACTAAAAAAATTGATCGGTAGAAGACTCCATGATATCTTCTCCAGCTTCGTCTTCATAATCATCATCACTGGGGCCGGAGTCGGTGTCGTCGATGATGATGTAATCCTTGGGATGGTCATCATCTCCTCCTGGTGTAGGGTCTCCCATGAATACTCCTAGCTTCCTTGCCAGGTCGTCATTCTTCTCCACTAGTATTATGATTTCCTCCTCATATCTGTCGCGTGTAGACTTGAGTTCCTCTTCCAGCTCCATGTTCCTAGTCATCAACTTCTTCAGATCTATCATGCTTGCACACATTTGGTTCTCCTGGCGTCGGATGTGCTGGTTTAACTCCTGGATGAAGGCTGCAATGGACCTGTCCCTCCTGGTGCTGATCATCTCCCACTGCTCATCTCGGTGCCCACATATCTGGTAGATAGTGTCCTTAAGATCCTTGTGACAAACTTCGCCGATGCATCCTATGGTGATGTGGGCTACCATGCTCTTTCCTAGACTCCAGGTTGGTGCATCGAAGTAAAACTCTATGGGTTCAGTTACTGGCGTGAATGTCCTTCCTGGAACTTGAACTCGAATCATCCAACGCTCTTCTTCTGGTAAAGTGGCGGTGTAGGTCCCGGTGAAGCTTGGTATTCCAATGTTCAGGTACCTAGTGACTTCCTTCAAGTGTCATCCAAAAGATGTGTCTTCATCCGGCTGTGTAAACTTGTTCCTTGTGTCCGCCATCCTATAGAGTAGAAAATGGAGAGGAGTCAGAAATGGGTAGAGAAGAGTGACCTATGGCTCATCTTAGTGGTCGTGTCCTACATTCAGCGTGTGCTCTGATACCATCTTGTAGCGCTCCGACCTCAAACGGCCAAATTTCTGTGCATAAGTGTCATCCCTGGATCGGTAATGCTGACACACGCAATACTTGAAGGATTTATAAGAGAGTGGCAATCACACACTTATTACATCAAATGTCGCAAAAGAAAACTTATTGCAATAAATATGGCTTAAGGCCATCTAAAAGATAACAACGGAAGGCTTGGAAGGTAAAGTGAGTCCATCAACTCCAACGGCATAGCCGAGTGCACGACAACGACCTAGCGCACCTTACTCTTTGTCTGAAAAATCTGCAACATGATATGTTGCAGCCTGAAATGGGTCGGCACATGGAATATGCTGGCAAGATAACACAATAGAGCAATGAAACAAGTAAAAGCTATCACTACATGCATATATGGTTGGTGGAGAAGCTCTATGGTTATAATGTTTTTGCGAAAAGCCAATTTTCCCCTACAACAAAGGAATATATTTTATTGAACTATCATGGTAGTTGAAAAACATTGAGAATGGTAACCCCATCTCAATCCCAATTAAAAGTAATTAACATCCCAACAAATTAATTTAGGGTGATGAGATCCACATGATAATCCAAGAACCAGATACTCAAGATGTCCATAACCGGGGACACGGCTAACCATGATTAGTTTGTACACTTTGCAGAGGTTTGCGCACTTTTCCCCACAAGACTCGATCTCCTCCGTTAGAATTCTCGCACTACATGGTGTTTGAGAATCGGATGACCGAGACACAGTCTTTCAGAAACATTAACTCTAACCCCGGGTAGACAGTACCAACCTACATCCCCTACATCTTCTAGCCTACCACTGGAAGAGGTCATGCAACTTACTCCACCATGCTAGAGCCCATAATAGCTTATGGCTGCACACGGAAGTTTCTAGCATGAATAATCTTATGATCCCTTTGAGCCTAGGCGGTGAACCAAAAAGGACAGCACCGGTATATCCCCAGGTGCCCGCAACCAATCCACCCAGATGTGTGTTTAAGTAGCCACCTTAAGTTAACCATTAATTAACAATCTCACATCTATCATGGATACACTCAAACCCAATCCACGTCTAAGAGCAATATCATGGCAATAAATAGCATAACGTAGAAGTAACTCCCAGGGGTTTGATAATAAAAGAGGGCAATAGGTTCTACCTCATCAACTACTTCCCAAAACCCACATGTTAAGAGATCCTACTCATGCAATGTTTGAGGGTTGTAACTAATGCATAAACACTGGGTAATAAAGGGGTATACTCAATGTGTTACTTGCCTTGCTGATGATCTGCAAAACCTAGTGACTCATAGTAGCACGCTGCGCACTCTGGAAATTCTATCGCAAACAAACAATAGCATCCATAAGCACTCAGGCAAATATGCAAAGGTAAAACTTCAGATAAGAAGATCCAAACTGAAAGTTCAACTGAAGAGGTTCGATTTGCAAAAAGAAATCGATCAAAACAGAGATACGGAACTGAAACTACGGTCAAAAGAACTTCTTAGACAAATCTGCTTGAAACCAAATTTTAAATTGTCAAAAACCCTCTTCAAGTTAATTAAACAGAAAGAGGCTTTCGAAACGAAGAGTTTGGCATTGGTTTCACTGGATTTGGACAAACGGTTAAGAAACGGAGAGGGTTTGAAGATCAGGGGCTAATCTACGATAAAAATAATCACAGATAGGTCCCTGACCAAAAATAAAATAAAAAAAGACTAAGTAACGAACGTTCGCTGTCTGAACCTAACCGGCGAACAACGTTCATTAAAACGAACGAACGGACGAACGTCCGCTAAATAAATAAACCAACGAAAAACCGAACCGATCTATAATAAAAACAGATCTAGGGTTTTCTGAAAAAAAAGACGGTTTTTACCTAACCGAGCGAAAAGACCGGCGGCGAAGGCGGCTAACTCCGGCGGGGCTCCGGCAGCCGCGACGGCGGGCGGGCAGCGGCGGCGGCTAGGGTTTCGGACGGCGGGGTTGGCGGCTTGGGCTGGCGGGGCGGTCGGGCCTCGCCTTTTAAAGGGGACGGACGGGGAAGCCTGGCTCGGGCACGACCCGTAGGGCGTTTTTTTTTAAAACGGACGGAGTAAAATAAATAAAAGAAATACCAAACGAAGTCCAAAAATCCTGAAATAAATTTTATCGGTCCTCTAATAATATTTCGGACAAAGTGAACATTTATTTGGGCTAAGAATGCAATTTAAAAAAAATGCATATTTTTCTAATTCAAATAAAATAGCAATAAAATTCAGATAAAATACTTTATTTGATTTTAACATATTTCCTCCAATATTTATTTATTTTGGAGAAGTCATATTATCTCCTCTTATATATTTTTAATATTGGAAATATTATTTGGAGAGAAAAAAAATAAAACCAAAGTGATCCCCTTTTCAATATTTGAGAAAATTAAAATATGAAAATAATAAAATCCCCAACTCTCTCCATGGGTCCTTGAGTTGCTTAGAATTTTAGGAGCAAAAACCAAAATGAAAATAAAATATGATATGCATATGATGACCTATATATAACATTCCAAATTGGAAATTTGTGATGTTACAAATGGTTTCGAACTTGCTTTAGTCAATAAGAACTCAAATACTACACAAGAGTATGGCGGTGTAATGTTGCATAAGACTCAAAAGATAAGTACCCCGAGGAGATAATTTGGCAGAGATACACCCCGTTGCGCGTCCTGGATCAACCAAAGATGTTGGGTTCATCAACAAAAAGCCTCTACAATCATTCAATCGCCAATCAAGCCACCACTAGAGTCCCCAACTTAACTTATTAGGTGAAAGAAAGGCAATAATTCAAAGGACTCCTTTATTGGGTTTTTGGTAAAAGAACAAGGCGTTTTTTCCAGAAGATAACAAGATTCTCACATGCTTAGTAAAACAAATGGAAAACAAGCATGTCAAAACAGCGAGACACACTAATGCACGAAAACCATATGATGAAGAACATTGCACAAGATACTACACATGCAAAAGTAACCTCCCCACGCTTAGAACTAAACTAGGGAAAATTAGGAAGTAAAGAGAAAGTGCAGTTATTAAAAGAGAGCGTGATAAGTGGTTACCTACCCAAGCCTACGTCTAAGCAAGGGTTAGAAACTTTTACCGTTGGGGTGCATAAGACCTCTCTTTTAATAGGCATAGACCTTGCTTCAATTGATCTCCAACGGCTGCCGTCCGATAAAACCCGCCGAAAACGAACTAAAAAGAAAACAAACTATTTTTGTGCTTTTGTTGTTTTTCATCTTTTTTGTAGCACAAAGGATTAGCAACACAAGTGATAAAATCATAAGCCTCACAATGATCGGTTCATCTACCTAAGCACCTCGCTTAAGTTAACAAACTATGTCTAGAAGTATAGATAGCTCCTAAGTTTGGATGAAGTGCAAGTGAGACAAGATAGAAACACAAGTGTGCAACTCTCTAGGTTCCTAATTAAAAAGGAGATCCTCACATTAGGTGAGAAAAATCATCACTAAGAAGCTTTATTTGAGCAAGGTTCATATTGGAAAACATTACCGAACACTTGTGGTTGAAGTTCATCATGATGAAGCACCCAAGTGGCTTGTGTGGGTCCTTTATACGGCTGGTACCATACCGTACATTTCTCCACATAAGGTCCAAGCCCCCGCGAAAATAACACACAAATAAAAACATCGATTTGGTATACGAACGAAGTTCGAGTTCGGTTACCCAACCAGCAAAAAAAAACGAAGGAAAACATAGTTGCTACAAAGATTTATTGGCTACCGAGTTTTAAAGGTAATTTACATTAATTACAAAGCAACGAATCGGTTAGAAAACACCTCATGGACCTCAGACATAAAAACTGAATCAATTTGAGGGTTCCCCTGCCTCATACGAGCGCACACACGACCAAGTGTGGTCGTACGGTACGCCGTCTTTTGCTATGTGAAGATGTTACTTTGTGGCTTCTAGGTGATATGACCGTGCATAGGAGCGTGAGCGCTCATATGGTAGGCCAGCTTTTGCTCTGGTCCTCCTGTTGGTCGTATCCACGAGCTCATACGAGCGCACATTCGTCTTTTCTCCTGGAGTTGCAGAACCGTATGAGACTTTTTGTGCTCCCTCCTCACATTAGGCACGTAGCAAATTTACAATAAAAATAGGAGAAGGTATGCAACAGAATACAATCTACCGACTTGTTATAAATTTTACCAACGAAGTTTCTCTGAAACCAACTCTAATAACAACTATGCAAAATAAAATAAAATGAAAATGCAACATAAAAGCAACTAGACTCAAGACACAAAGTTAAGAAAGACACCTAAAGATTTCCGGGTTACCTCCCAGGCAGTGCTTTCTTTATAAAGCCATATAGCTAGGCTTATGTGCTCCGTAAGGTCATCCACTCAGGTCTCAAGGGATATCAACCACAAGTGTGAGACCTGCCTCCGACCGGGGTTGGGAGCACCTCATAGCAGAGCTCGGTCGGAGGCGCACTCGCTTGCGGTTTTGTACTCATTCTTTGGCGAGTACCGATGCACCAAACTTAGTGACCATGTCTTCTTATATGTAAATTTAAATCCTTACAATGGCTATTATCGCGGGGAACACTTCATTTAGATATATTAAAACTGAGCACCCTTCCAGCCCTCTCAGGCCATCAGCGTTTCTAATCGTTGGATCGCCATTTTTAGTCATTTTTGGCCGTCGGATTCGCTGTTAGTCCCACCTAAATCTCATACGCAGACTATCTCGCGCACCAGGCCGCGCTGGGCTTTTCGGGCGGCTACTCTGATGGCTTTTTCGGGTGTCTTACGTTTAATTGGGCCTGCTGGCCTACTGGGCCTTTGCTACAGTCCTATCCAACACAACGCACATGCGTGAAACGCAGCAGACGAACCCTAAACCACGTTAGCGACCCTGCTCTGTTCCAATTGCGCCACCTGACATGGCCTCGGATTGCATTGGCGGCTGCGTGGCCGACGCGAGCGGCGTGACCGGAGCCCATTCTACTGCGTGGGCTTCTAGAGATCCATCGGAGGAGCGACAGAGGATGCGCCGACGCGGCGGTCTTCCTCCATCCAGCCTACGCGAGCCTTGCGAGGGATTTCGGCATGGGTGGGGATCAATCCGAGGCGAGGCTTGCCAGTGATCCGGCGCCGGAGGGGATCGACCTCAGGCAAGGCATCCAGCCTCGACCCGAGGCGACGCGCACGAGGATCCGGCCATTGACAAGATCCCGATGCAGGTCTTATCAAGAAAACCTAGGCACGCACCTTCCGCCGCCGCCGCCACCATCGTCGCCTCCTCTGTCGATCTCCTATTCCTTTTGGTGCCGACACAGCTGACGGCTGCGACGTGCACACATGATCCCGATGCAGCAGACAGCGGTTCCCGGAGACAGTAACTCGCAGCAGACGGCAAAAATACGCCGGTGGAGTTCTGCTGCGCGTACGGCTCAACCCTTCCCCACGCCCGCCCTGACGGCACCTCCATGGTTGACTACATCCTCCACGTCCGAGGAAGGCTAGGTACACCCGGCAAACCTGTCTTCCTTCTCCCTTCATTCTTGCATCATGCTCCTCTGTAGCTTATCCTGTTCATTCCTATTTGTTTTGCTTGGTTTGATGTTGTATATCATGGATGGGTGGCCGAACCTGGTAACGAAGCCCACGCATTATTTTAGCTAGATGGCGCGCTGTGGCACCGAAGCTGTACGTACACTCTCATTTCCCCAAATGCATCATTTGCTTGATCACCTGGTTAATTGGCTGGCTAATTTTCCCCTTGGCTCCTTCTCGGTGGTCAACTGAATCTATTCTCAGGTCACATGGCTGGCAGATCGTGTCGGTATCGGGGTGTACTTCAATCCGTTCGTTCAGTGGAGAGACATATAATTGTTGTATTTTTGTCTATTTAAATAATGATAAATAATGAAAGCTACGATCACATTCAGTCCATAAGTACTCCAGTAAGACTGAGATATAAGTAGTTCAGTTCATCTCATCAGTGCACTCCATCAACAATTATTTCAATCTAATTTCGCAACACTGCCGTGTGATCCCCGGACACCTAGAAAACTGCAGCTCAAACAATATAAGTAATATCTTCAATGGCCACTGTAGTTACTACACAAAAATTAGCTCATTGTAAACCTGAAAATTGGTACACAACTGTTCAGGTCACCACCCATGTACACATGATAACTTTTTTTGCAGTTTCAGTTTGTTCTGGCTAGGATTCTTTGTTCCTTACAAAAGAGAGGAGGGCACATTCAGATAAGAGGCTTGGTAGTCAATTTGATCGTACTCTAAAATACAAAAAAGAAAATAACAACATGATTAATACCAATGACCTAGAATTTCTGTAGTTTTGATTGTCAAATATGGCCGCTGCCCTTCCGGCCTACAACCACGCCGTCATGCCTTCCCTTGCACCTGTGAGGAGCAGTTATTGCAGGAGGACAAGGAGGAGCACTCATCTAGCTCGCTGCAGGTCCCCATCTTTATTTTTACCTTCATCTTGTGCTGCCTATGGTTGAGATTTAGCGGAACACAAGCTAAAAGATTAGCACATCTTGAAGAATTATAATTACCTCTCTCTTTGTTTTATAATTATCCATCCAAAGATTATTCTTGTTAGCGTTTGCCAAATGTTTGATATGTGGTCTGGTTGTTTCAGAATTTCTGTGGGATTTACATTGGGCACAGGGGACTGTTTCATATCTGAAAATTATTCTCCTAACCTTCCAGGTTACACAGTCCCCTCTACGTACCGCTTTCTATTTAACTCTCCAGTTTAATACAAGTTGAGGTTATTTATATCTAGGTAGGGCAGCACTAAACCAGATGAAAAAACAGCAGCCGAGCATACAATGCGAGATCAGTTGTGTTGGAATAACACAGTGATGGTCTTGGGAGAAAATGAAACTTAAACTGTTCATTAGTTATCTTGGTTGATGCAGGTTCATCCCCGAGAAGCTCAGTAAAAAATAGCATGTGAAGACATTCTTATATTAATTCACCGGATATGATTCACATGATTTATGCCTACCAAGTGACAAAATATGAAAATGAAGCTATTTTTGTACTGTAAGCAGTGTAGTCCAGGGTTAGTAACAAGAAACTAATTATTCATGCAGAAAGCTCCTACAACTCGATATGGACATGTTGTGATGAAAAAGGAAAGATTCAAGATTTATAGTTTTCAATATTGTTCATCAGTTGTATATATAGATGCATATTTTCATATAGAACGATAGCATTAATTTCCTCGAGTGTGTTATAGTTACATGTTTGGCTATGTTTTTGTACAATAAATCTGAGCTTATATTAACAATGGTAGAGAATCTCCTGGCTACTTAGAAGACTATAAGGTTGTGTTGTTAGATTGAGAAAATAGTCTGACATCAAAGTCAAATTATTCTCATATATGTATGGTTGGTATTACTTCTGTGGAAATTGATCAGAGTTACATATGATTCTTGTTATAAAAGTAGTGTAGTATGCCAACGCATAGCTTTCGACCCAGTTGATCTGGCTAAGTTAATCCTTACAATGGTGTTTCTCCACTTTAATTTATAATTCTCGTGTTTCCTGCATACCTATGTCAGGTTACTGCCATTTATCCACTTAGCGAAGGCTAGCTGCTGTGCCAATATTCATAGTACGGTGGCGGCTATAAATCAAAGCGAGCTACAAATGTACATGCAAAATTGAAAGAAACTAAAATAGTACTTGCAGTAGCCATAGTTCCTGCTTAGTATCTTTCTCTTGTGGGTTGCTCCTTGCCATCGATTGGATAATCTTTTATTTCAAAATGGAAGGGAAACTTCCCCGAAACAATTATTTTAGTTTATTTTAACTTTCTTTATAGTTTATCATGCATATTAGGGTCTCTCTCACGGATTCAGGTGCTGCAGAGGATCACTACATGATTGAGATTGGTGACCGGCGACGGAGGCAATGGGCATGGCTCGGCGATATGCACACTCTTGATGCTCTAGATCTGCAAGCCCTATCTAGGACGGAGTGATCATGTTTCAGGCAAATGCTTTGAACATCTTTGATGCATCGTCCTGGAACTCTGCCTTTGAGCTTTCTGAGTGAATACCAGAATGATATCCAGAGCATGCAATGGCGGTATGCCCCTTTGTAATATCCCTTTTGGAATCTTTGTCTGTTAGACTACAATGTAATACTACATGCCATAAGGCATTGCCTTTTTCAAAATAATAAATGTTGGCCAAAAGTTTTAAATATTTGCACAACCTATTTTTATATTTATTTTTAAAAAATATTGGTAATGTCTTTCTTTAGTATTTGTGGGAGATTTTTTTAGGAGCAAAAAAGATGCCATGATCAATCATGAAACATATATCCATAAATCATCCTAATTCTTTCAAATAAATGTATTCAAATTATTTTATATCCTTGACAAATTAGAGCCAAAATAGACGGGCGCAGCAACGCGCGCCATCAACGATCTAGTAATCCTTACAGCAGCGAGCCATCAACGGCAGCAAACACTTTTTTTTTAGGGGTCGGCAGCAAACACTCTGCGCAGGGGAAAGAAGATGAGGTGATAAGGGTGGAATCGTGGGCCGTCAGTGGGCTGAATGTATTGCGCAGCAGCAGCCCAGCAGGCCCAGGCCAGCAAGACCGAGCCCGTCCCCGAGCGCGCACGTCAGCACTGACGCCAGCCCTTGATCCCACCCGTCATTGAACCATACCCCCTCTCCCGCTGACGCCCGGACCCGAGCCGGTGTCCACCTCCATGGCGGAGTCCGGCCCGAGCACCGCCTTCCTGTGTAGCCCCGCGCCGCCTCTCGATCCCTACAGAAATGGAGTCCCCGCGCCTCGACCCGAGTTCGCAGCCCTCGAAACCCGTCGAATCCGAGCTCCAATTCTTTGCGGTGCCGCCGCCGCCGCCGCCACAGCTCCGGTCGAGCCCAGCCGACGCCAGAGACCACCACTGCCGTCTCCGAGGAGGGCAACGGAACCGCCAAGTCAAGCCGAGCCTCTCGAATTCGAGACTGAGTACTCGTCGGCGCCGCCACAGCTTCGACAGAGCCCAGCCGACGCCAGAGAACACCACCGACGTCTCCCAGGAGAGAAACGGAACCGCCGACTCAAGGCAAATCTCTTGGACGCCTTCCCGAGGAGCAAGGATCACCGGAGCCAGCTCAGCGACAAGCCCCAAAGCCGCCGGCGCCGCCTGAACGCATCTGAACCAATAGGTATGCAATCTGGACCGCCCAATCCGACTTAAATCCTGTTTCTTGGTCAACCGGTGGCGCTTCTTCAAGTGTAGTGTAGCAGCTTCAGGTGGGGCAAGGAAGTTGTATGTTGGAAATCCAGCTCCAATTGAGACCGACATGCTCCCCACATTGCAAAACAGACTCTGCTTTTCTGTGCAGGGTGATACTGTATAATAAGTTTCTTGTCACAAAATGGATGGCATTTTGTTTTACCAAGCTAGTCTTTCAAATTTCTCCCTTTATTAATGTTATTAATCATGCTATTTACTATGATTCGTATTGGTAGTAGAGCAGACGAGAGGAACATTAAGTTTTAAACCTAGTTGATTCAGGGGAGATCTCTTAATTTGTGTGCCACTTGTAGTTGTGTGCTGATAGGTGATTCTTAATTCTGTGTGATCTCTTAATTTGTGTGCCACTTGTAGTTGTGTGCTAGTCTGGTGTTTGATGTTCCTTCAATAGTGATTGTCATATATACATGAGGCAGTTTTATTTTACTTATTTTCAGAAGCTCATTACAGTTGTTGTCTAATGGTTTTTTTTACTGAGAAAAAAAATGATTGCTGCTATCTATAGGCTGTGCATTTCAGATTGCTTGATATCTCTAGAACTGTATGTGTCAGGAATCTCTGAACCTTCATTTAACACATTGACTTCTCACATAAAAAAATACTGATAACTGATTTTACTTTCATACTTGTAGATCAAAACATTCCACATATATGTCGTTGAGAAAGTTGCACAGCATCTTGGTATGGATGATCCCTTCAAAACTTCGCCTTACAAAGCACATACCGCATTTACAGCAACCAGGTCAGGCACCTTTTTTTAATGTTTTCCTATTTATTTACTACTACATTGCATGGGAGTATTGATCATCTTGAGCTTCCTTTTTACTTGCAGATGTCTGACATTTTATATTATGAGGCACTGACATTCCTTTGCCAGAACTGCAAGGTCTGATAACATTGAGTTGCTTTTCACCAAGCTACACACAATGAGGTTGTTTGCACCAAATTTTGTGCTTGCAGCCGCTTTTATGTGTCTAAACATGCCCTGCAATAACCTTTGTTTATCAGGTGCTGTTTCATGTTATATGATTGCCAAAAAGCAGTACGTTTTCTGATTTGATTGACAACTTAAAATCAAAGGTGAATTCACTGTAAATACTGTTAGGTTTTTATTTTATTTTTCTGAAAGGGTTTTTTACGTTCTGCCAACTTGATCTTGAATTTTTCAATTTTTCCTTTTCTTAGGTTGAGCTATCTCAAAGTGATGCTGGACTTAGCTATTTCAGGTCAACAATAACAAGATATGGAAGGTACTCCCTCCAGTCCTTTTTACTTTGCATATTAGGTTTGTCTGAAGTCAATCTCATCCAACTTTGACCAAGTTTATAAAAAAAACTTGTACCATGATGCATGTCTTTAGTTTACTAGGTTGCAATGGCTGAAATATGGTACGCCCTTATAAACAAATGCAACGGGACTGCTGATGGCAGTATGTTGGCAGGAATTAGGAAGGCAGTGCGCTAGTCCTTGCCTGGGTGGTACTACCCCATGATGGTGCTACAAACCTCACTTCTTTTGCAGTCCGTGTAATAAAAAATGAATTAAATATAAATTGTAACCATGGATATCCATCTGTAAAATATGTGGTTTTGGCTATCTGCAAGGAAAGTACAAATTATCTTATCATGGTTCGTGATTTCATTAAACTTCTTCAAAGTTCCGTCTCTCTTTATGAATCCAATTTTCATTAAGATGATGCACATACTTCACAATAATCCGGTTGACCTTTGTATGCATTATCAGTCATTGCCTTATTTTTCAGGTGTACCAGCCAACTGAGAAAATAGATGCAGTTCATGATCCAAACCTCTTCATGTTGAGGAGGTATGCAACATTAACACAAATACTGTTTACAGTCTCCTAGAAGCTTTAAAGGCTTAACCTCGGGCCATTTACTCCTATTACAAATCCATTCCTTATTTTCTTGCTTGGTTTGATAACAGAGTGACATGGTCCATGTCCATCTCATGCATTATAAGCACTTCATGTAATTACCCATTCCCCGAATACGCTAGTCATCGTCTCCTTTCCCGTATTTCTCTTAGTCTCACTCCCAAACACTTCACGATCCGACAGAGGGAATGCCAACAACCATGGTGGCATTGTCCCCTTCGGTCGTTCATGCCACTTGAGAGGATGAAGGCTCTAGCAACATCGTGCGAAAGGCATCGGCGCTAGCGAGTTTGCCACCATCCTAGCCACGACGACAATGCCGCTGAGCATATAGTGGAGGGTAGAGTAGGAAAGTGGAGCGACGACGCCGCGGGAGGAGGTGCATTCGAACGGGGGCACTGCAGTCTGTTTCTTCTTCCGGGCGAGTGACAGGCATATAGACAAGACTTCCAACAAAATGTATAAAGCGTTGGATCAGGCAACGGGTCAACATCGGTAGCAGGGAGGTGAACATTAAGCTCCATGGGAGTCTCAAGAGTGCGCTCATCGGTAAGAGCAACACGAGCAAGAAGATCATGGATTATTTTTGAGTAAGGGACCTCAATCCCAAGAATTTAGTGAGGAGGGCCAAGATAAGACATAACCAATTGCTAACTAAGATGTGCCTTCACAAAGGTAATATACTCATGGTCTTCCCCCGGTGATGATCATGTCATCAACATATAGAAGAAGAGTCCAACCAAGAGCAGAAAGGTGGACAAACAACGTAGGATCATGAGCACTTGTTGAAAACTAGTGGCAGCCACCATAGAGGCAAAATGCTCAAACCAGGCGCGAGGGCTTGCTTAAAGCTATAGGGAGAGGGATGAAGATGACAAAGCATGTCGTCGGGAGCAGAATATCCAGGTGGTTGCTGCATGTAAACCTCCTCATGCAGCTCATCATTAAGAAAGGCTTTCTTAATAACAAGCCGAGACACATACCAATGGAGGCATTCTTAACATCAAGCCGAGACATAGACCAGTGGCGAATAGAGGCCACAATAAGAAGTGTGCGACATTGGTTAGACAATTTGCGAGAGAAAGTCTCGTCATAATCAGGACCATGCTCTTTCTGAAAGCCACGAGCCACAAGACGAGCTTTGTAAGGCTCAAGAGAACCATCAGAGTGAGTCTTAACCTTGTAGACCCAAGTGATGGGACGAACACGAGGAGGAGCAAAAACAATACCCCATGTGCCGATGCGCTCAAGAGCAGCAGTCTCCTCTGCCATCGCAATATGCCATCTGGTATGAACAACATCACTATAAGAAGTCGGCTCAAGAACAACAACGCCAACACTTGGAAGACCACGGTGGTCAACAGGCCAAAGCAGACGAGGACGCAAGCCATAAGTAGGCTGAGACGGGGAAGATGGCACATCAGTAGACGCATCCACAACACGCAGGTGACGTGTATATAAGACATAAGTTAGGAAAAGATAAAAGAATACGAGCAGGAATGATCGGAATAAACTCAGGTGATGGAGGAGCAGTCTCCTCTACCATCGCAATATGCCATCTGGTATGAACAACATCACTATAAGAAGTCGGCTCAAGAACAACAACGCCAACACTTGGAAGACCACGGTGGTCAACAGGCCAAAGCAGACGAGGACGCAAGCCATAAGTAGGCCGAGACGGGGAAGATGGCACATCAGTAGACGCATCCACAACACGCAGGTGACGTGTATATAAGACATAAGTTAGGAAAAGATAAAAGAATACGAGCAGGAGCAAGAAGATCCTGCATTATTAATTTTGAGCAAGAAGAGACCTAAAACCCAAGAAAATAGCAAAGAGGGCCAAGATCGGACATATGAAACTCCTTACTAAGACGTGCTGTCACAAAGGCAATATACTCAGGGTCTTTGTCGGTGATGATCATATCATCAACATATAGAAGAAGACTACTACAAAGAGCAAAAAAGTGGACAAACAACGTAGGATCAGGAGCACTCGTTGAAAACCAGCGGCAACCACCCTAGAGGCAAAACACTCAAACTAGGCTTGAGGGGCTTGCTTAAAGCCATAGAGAGAGCGATGAAGATGACGAAGCATGTCGTCAGGAGCAGAGTGGTGGTTGCATGTAATCCTCCTCTTGTAGTTCACCATTAAGAAAGGCATTTTTAACATCAAGCCGAGACAGACCCATGGTCAACAGAGGCCACAAGAAGTGTGCGAGCAGTGGTCATATGGTTTGCACGAGCAAAAAGCCTCATAGTAATTAGGACTCGTAATCAGGACCATGCTCCTGTTGAAAGCTACGAGCCACAAGACAAGCTTTGTAATGCTCAAGAGAACCATTAGAGTGAGTCATAACATTGTAGAACCACCAAGTGATGGGACGAACACGAGAAAGAGAAATAATATCCCACTTGACGATGCGCTCAAGAGCAGCAATCTCCTCCGCCATCGCAATGTGTCACTTGGTATGAACAACATCATGATAAGAAGTCGTCTCAAGAACAATAGCGCCAGCGCTTGAAGACCAAGGCGGTCAACAGGTGGAAGCAGATGAGGAAGCAAGCCATAAGTAGGCCGAGACAGGGAAGATGGCACATCAGTAGATGCATCCACAACATGCGGCCGATGTGTATAAAAGTGAAGAAAAGATGGAAGAATATGAGTTGGAATCATCGGGATAAACTAAGGTGATGGAGACAAGGAAGCCGCTGGTAATGATGTTGTAAAATCCTGTGATAAGCGAGGTGAGGAAATCATAGGAGATGATGGCGTTGGATCTGCAATAATCGGAGAAGCAAGAGCAGTACGATGAATGGTAAGGGCTCAACATGAGTGATAGGAGTGTCGGGAAAATTGTGGAAAGGCTCCACTAAAAACGTCGAGGAAGATGGACGAGGCTGGTAGGGATGAGACTCATCAGAAGTTATATCCCGAGAAATAGGCATCCGAAGACCAATATGATCCCAATAGTGACATCCCTTATGCTCATCGTTGTATCCTAAAAAGACACGCAACAGATTCAACAGTCAGTTTGGTGTGTTCACGTGGGGCAAGGAGGACATAGCAAACACAACCAAACAATTGAAGCACGGAATAATCAGGATAGGATCGAACAGATGCTTGAAAGTAGCACCACCTTGCAGAGCAGTGATTGCTGCAGGTTGATGAGATAGATGGAAACGGAGACAACCTCGGCCCAATAGTGCGAGGGAAGAGAGGTAGTGACCATCAACAGACGACTCTTGTAAAGAAGGTGACGATGCTTGTGCTTAGGCACGCCATTCTGAGCATGTCACCTAGATAGGAGAACCGAATGCAAGACTACCCTGCTTAGCAAGGATTCCACCCAACAACTTGGGAGATATACTCTCCACCAGAGACATCACAGAACACAGGAATATGCGATGACCTCCTTTGGAGGCAAAGGGAGATGGACCACCGACATCGGAGTGAACAAGCAGTACGACGAATGGATTTGGGCCCAACAGGAGTGATAGGAGTGTCGGGGAAATTATGGAAAGACTCCACTGAAAACGTCGAGGAAGATGGACGAGGCTGATAGAGTCGAGACTCATTAGAAGCTATATCCTGAGAAATAGAAGACCTACATGATCCCAATAGTGATACCCCTTATACTCATCGTTGTATCCTAAGAAGACACACAAAACGGACTGAGCAGTCAGTTTGGTGCGTTCACGTGGGGTAAGGACATAGCAAACACAACCAAACAATTGAAGCGCTATATAATCGGGAAACGATCGAATAGATGCTCGAAAGTATGCTCGAAAGTAGTGCTACCCTGCAGAGGACTTACTGAAGGTTGATGAGATAGATGGAAGTGGAGACAGACTCAGCCCAAAAGTGCGAGGGAATATAGGCAGTGACCATCAACGGACGAGCCGTCTCAAGAACGTGACGATGCTTGCGCTCGGCCACGCCATTCTGAGCATGTGCGCAAGGATAAGAGAACCGAATGCAAGAGTACCCTGCTCAGCAAGGATTCCACGCAACAGCTTGGGAGATATACTCTCCGCCAGAGTCATCACAAAACACACAAATAGTCGTATAGAATTGAGTTTGAACCATGACAGCAAAACCCTTATAGATAAGATCTCCCTACGAGAAGAAATAAAGTATATATCCAAGTGATGACCTCCTTTGGAGGCAAAGGGAGATGGACCACCGACATCGGAGTGAACAAGGTCGAAAGGTGGCCGAGACACTGTCTTGCTATGAGTATAAGGTAATTGGACCTGTTTACCAAGTCGACAACCTTGACGGTTTAGAGACATCGTCGGATACGAATCCAAGAAGACCATGTCAAACTAAGGATGAGAGATCACAAGTGACCCAAGGCGATGATGCCACTGCTAAAAATAATAATTGGTAGACAAGGCAACAGAGGTAGAGACTGGCGATGGTGGCAGCAGAGGGACTTGATCCAACATCCCACGTGCCTGTGCACTCTCCGTACCCTGCCGATCCGGATTGGTGTTCTTCTCTTGTTTGCGGGTTGTGGGACACGCACTTAATTAAGCACCCCAGGTTCTCCTACTGTGTGCGCTTGGCCCCGGCTTTAGGTAGCGTCTGTCGTCGGCTCGTCTCGTTCATAATCCAGGTACGCGTCGACTGTCCGAGCTCCTGCTCACCATTGGTGGTGCTCGAGCGTGCGGTTATGGTGTCGCACAACAAGGGAACACGGGATGTGGGATTGAGACAGAGCCCATAGCAACCCGCAGCAAGGCAAAGGATGCCCATCCAGAATGACACGGAGAGGAGGTGGACACAATGGTGGATGTTGACTTCATAGGAGTCTCAAGTAAGAGCAGCACGAGCAAGAAGATCTCAAGGAAGTAGCGAAGAGGATGAAGAACTATGACGAAGAAATAAGAAATTCACTATGACAAGCCTTCACAGAGGCAATGTACTTAGAGTCATCGCCAGTAATGATCGACATGTAGAAGTGTTCGACCACAAGTTGAATGGTGGACCGAAAGCGCAGGAAATAAAGAAGCCATTAGAGGTAGAAGAAACCTCAAGCTCAAGGAAGTAGCGAAGAGGACCAAGATCATACATAAAAAATTAACTATGACGAGCCTTCACAAAGGCAATGTACTTGAGTCGTCACCAGTGATGACCGACATGTAGAAGTGTTCGACCACAAGGAATGGTGGACGGAAAGTGCAGGATAATGAGCACTCGCCAAAAACGAGCCACAATCACAATTGAGGGGAAGCGCTCAAACCAGGCACGAGGGGTTTGCTTAGGGCCATATGGAGAGTGATGAAGACAACAAACCATGCCATTAGGAAGAGAACCCAGGTGGTGGCTACATGTAGGCATTCTTGACATCAAGAGAGACAAACCATCGGTGAATAGAAGCCACATTGAGAAATGTGCGAAGAGTGGTCATGTGGGGCATATAGGAGCAAATGTCATCGTAGTCATGACCATGTTCTCACCACTAGACAAGCTTTGTAACGCTCAAGAGAATCATCGGTCTTAACCTTGTAGAGCCACTTACAAGTGATGAGACAAGCACGAGGAGGGAAATGAGATTTCACGTGCCGATGCGGGCAAGAGCATCAATCTTCGATGCCATCACATGCAGCCATTCGGGATGAACAACCTTACGATAAGATGGCACATCAGTAGACACATCCACAACATGCGGACGATGTGTATAAAAGTGAGGAAAACATGGAAGCATACGTGTTGGAATCATCGGGATAAACTAAGGTCATGGAGACAACAAGGAAGCCACCGGTGATGATGTTGTAGAATCCCGTGATAAGCTAGGTGAGGAAATCATAGGAGATGATGGCATTGGATCTGCAATAATCGGAGAAGCAGGAGCAGTACGGCGAATGGATTTGGGCCCAACAGGAGTGATAGGAGTGTCGGGGAAATTATGGAAAGACTCCACTGAAAACGTCGAGGAAGATGGACGAGGCTGATAGAGTCGAGACTCATTAGAAGCTATATCCTGAGAAATAGAAGACCTACCTGATCCCAATAGTGATATCCCTTATACTCATCGTTGTATCCTAAGAAGACACACGAAACGGACTGAGCAGTCAGTTTGGTGCGTTCACGTGGGGCAAGGACATAGCAAACACAACCAAACAATTGAAGCGCTGAATAATCGGGAAACGATCGAATAGATGCTCAAAAGTATGCTCGAAAGTAGTGCCACCCTGCAGAGGACTTGCTGAAGGTTGATGAGATAGATGGAAGTGGAGACAGACTCAACCCAAAAGTGCAAGGGAATATAGGCAGTGACCATCAACGGACGAGCCGTCTCAAGAACGTGACGATGCTTGCGCTCGGCCACGCCATTCTGAGCATGTGCGCAAGGATAAGAGAACCGAATACAAGAGTACCCTGCTCAGCAAGGATTCCACGCAACAGCTTGGGAGATATACTCTCCGCCAGAGTCATCACCAAACACACAAATAGTCGTATAGAATTGAGTTTGAACCATGACAGCAAAACCCTTATAGATAAGATCTCCCTACGAGAAGAAATAAAGTATATATCCAAGTGATGACCTCCTTTGGAGGCAAAGGGAGATGGACCCCCGACATCGGAGTGAACAAGGCCGAAAGGTGGCCGAGACACTGTCTTGCTATGAGTATAAGGTAATTGGACCTGTTTACCAAGCCGACAACCTTGACGGTTTAGAGACATCGTCGGATACGAATCCAAGAAGACCATGTCAAACTAAGGATGAGAGATCACAAGTGACTCAAGGCGATAATGCCACTGCTAAAAATAATAATTGGTAGACAAGGCAACAGAGGTAGAGACTGACGATGGTGGCAGCAGAGGGACTTGATCCAACATCCCACGTGCCTGTGCACTCTCCGTACCCTGCCGATCCGGATTGGTGTTCTTCTCTTGTTTGCGGGTTGTGGGACACGCACTTAATTAAGCACCCCAGGTTCTCCTACCGTGTGCGCTTGGCCCCGGCTTTAGGTAGCGCCTGTCGTCGGCTCGTCTCGTTCATAATCCAGGTACGCGTCGACTGTCCGAGCTCCTGCTCACCATTGGTGGTGCTCGAGCGTGTGGTTATGGTGTCGCACAACAAGGGAACACGGGATGTGGGATTGAGACAGAGCCCATAGCAACCCGCAGCAAGGCAAAGGATGCCCATCCAGAATGACACGGAGAGGAGGTGGACACAATGGTGGATGTTGACTTCATAGGAGTCTCAAGTAAGAGCAGCACGAGCAAGAAGATCTCAAGGAAGTAGCGAAGAGGATGAAGAACTATGACGAAGAAATAAGAAATTCACTATGGTAAGCCTTCACAGAGGCAATGTACTTAGAGTCATCGCCAGTAATGATCGACATGTGGAAGTGTTCGAGCACAAGTTGAATGGTGGACCGAAAGCGCAGGAAATAAAGAAGCCATTAGAGGTAGAAGAAACCTCAAGCTCAAGGAAGTAGCAAAGAGGACCAAGATCATACATAAAAAATTAACTATGACGAGCCTTCACAAAGGCAATGTACTTGAGTCGTCACCAGTGATGACCGGCATGTAGAAATGTTCGACCACAAGGAATGGTGGACGGAAAGTGCAGGATAATGAGCACTCGCCAAAAACGAGCCACAATCACAATTGAGGGGAAGCGCTCAAACCAGGCACGAGGGGTTTGCTTAGGGCCATATGGAGAGTGATGAAGACAACAAACCATGCCATTACGAAGAGAACCCAGGTGGTGGCTACGTGTAGGCATTCTTGACATCAAGAGAGACAAACCATCGGTGAATAGAAGCCACATTGAGAAATGTGCGAAGAGTGGTCATGTGGGGCATATAGGAGCAAATGTCATCGTAGTCATGACCATGTTCTCACCACTAGACAAGCTTTGTAACGCTCAAGAGAATCACCGGTCTTAACCTTGTAGAGCCACTTACAAGTGATGAGACAAGCACGAGGAGGGAAATGAGATTTCACGTGCCGATGCGGGCAAGAGCATCAATCTTCGATGCCATCACATGCAGCCATTCGGGATGAACAACCTTACGATAAGATGGCACATCAGTAGACACATCCACAACATGCGGACGATGTGTATAAAAGTGAGGAAAACATGGAAGAATACGTGTTGGAATCACCAGGATAAACTAAGGTCATGGAGACAACAAGGAAGCCACCGGTGATGATGTTGTAGAATCCCGTGATAAGCTAGGTGAGGAAATCATAGGAGATGATGGCATTGGATCTGCAATAATCGGAGAAGCAGGAGCAGTACGGCGAATGGATTTGGGCCCAATAGGAGTGATAGGAGTGTCGGGGAAATTATGGAAAGACTCCACTGAAAATGTCGAGGAAGATGGACGAGGCTGATAGAGTCGAGACTCATTAGAAGCTATATCCTAATAAATAGAAGACCTACATGATCCCAATAGCGATATCCCTTATGCTCATCGTTGTATCCTAAGAAGACACACGAAACGGACTGAGCAGTCAGTTTGGTGCGTTCACGTGGGGCAAGGACATAGCAAACACAACAAACAATTGAAGCGCCGAATAATCGGGAAACGATCAAATAGATGCTCGAAAGTATGCTCTAAAGTAGTGCCACCCTGCAGAGGACTTGCTGAAGGTTGATGAGATAGATGGAAGTGGAGACAGACTCAGCCCAAAAGTGTGAGGGAATATAGGCAGTGACCATGAACGGACGAGCCATCTCAAGAAGGTGACGATGCTTGCGCTCGGCCACGCCATTCGGAGCATGTGCGCAAGGATAAGAGAACCGAATGCAAGAGTACCCTGCTCAGCAAGGATTCCACGCAACAGCTTGGGAGATATACTCTCCGCCAGAGTCATCACAAAACACACGAATAGTCGTATAGAATTGAGTATGAACCATGACAGCAAAACCCTTATAGATAAGATCTCCCTACGAGAAGAAATAAAGTATATATCCAAGTGATGACCTCCTTTGGAGGCAAAGGGAGATGGACCACCGACATCGGAGTGAACAAGGTCGAAAGGTGGCTGAGACACTGTCTTGCTATGAGTATAAGGTAATTGGACCTGTTTACCAAGCCGACAACCTTGACGGTTTAGAGACATCATTGGATACGAATCCAAGAAGACCATGTCAAACTAAGGATGAGAGATCACAAGTGACCCAAGGCGATGATGCCACTGTTAAAAATAATAATTGGTAGACAAGGCAACAGAGGTAGAGACCGGCGATGGTGGCAGCAGAGGGACTTGATCCAACATCCCACGTGCCTGTGCACTCTCCGTACCCTGCCGATCCGGATTGGTGTTCTTCTCTTGTTTGCGGGTTGTGGGACACGCACTTGATTAAGCACCCCAGGTTCTTCTACTGTGTGCGCTTGGCCCCGGCTTTAGGTAGCGCCTGTCGTCGGCTCGTCTCGTTCATAATCCAGGTACGCGTCGACTGTCCGAGCTCCTGCTCACCATTGGTGGTTCTCGAGCGTGCGGTTATGGTGTCACACAGCAAGGGAACACGGGATGTGGGATTGAGACAGAGCCCATAGCAACCCACAACAAGGCAAAGGATGCCCATCCAGAATGACACGGAGCGGAGGTGGACACAATGGTGGATGTTGACTTCATAGGAGTCTCAAGTAAGAGCAGCACGAGCAAGAAGATCTCAAGGAAGTAGCGAAGAGGATGAAGAACTATGACGAATAAATAAGAAATTCACTATGACAAGCCTTCACAGAGGCAATGTACTTAAGAGTCATCGCCAGTAATGATCGACATGTAGAAGTGTTCGAGCACAAGTTGAATGGTGGACCGAAAGTGCAAGAATTAAAGAAGCCATTAGAGGTAGAAGAAACCTCAAGCTCAAGGAAGTAGTGAAGAGGACCAAGATCATACATAAGAAATTAACTATGACGAGCCTTCACAAAGGCAATGTACTTGAGTCGTCAACAGTGATGATCGACATGTAGAAGTGTTCGACCACAAGTTGAATGGTGGACCGAAAGTGCAGGATCATGAGCACTCGCCAAAGACCAGCCACAATCACAATTGCGGGGAAGTGCTCAAACCAGGCACGAGGTGTTTGCTTAGGTCCATATGGAGAGTGATGAAGACAACAAACCACGCCATTAGGAAGAGAACCCAGGTGGTGGCCATTCTTGACATCATGAGAGACAAACCATCGACGAATAGAAGCCACATTGAGAAGTGTGCGAAGAGTGGTCATGTGGGGCATATAGGAGCAAATGTCTCATCGTAGTCATGACCATGTTCTCACCACTAGACAAGCTTTGTAACGCTCAAGAGAAACACCGGTCTTAACCTTGTAGACCCACTTACAAGTGATGAGACGAGCACGAGGAGGGAAATTCACGTGTCGATGCAGGCAAGAGCATTAAGCTTCGATGCCATCACATGTAGCCATTCGGGATGAACAACCTTACGATAAGATGGCACATCAGTAGACACATCCACAACATGCGGACGATGTGTATAAATGTGAGGAAAAAAAATGGAAGAATACGTGCTGGAATCATCGGGATAAACTAAGGTCACAGAGACAACAAGGAAGCCACCGGTGATGATGTTGTAGAATCCCGTGATAAGCGAGGTGAGGAAATCATAGGAGATGATGGCATTGGATCTGCAATAATCGGAGAAGCAGGAGCAGTATGACGAATGGATTTGGGCCCAACAGGAGTGATAGGAGTGTCGGGAAAATTATGGAAAGACTCCGTTTAAGAAGTCGAGGAAGATGGACGAGGCTGGTAGGGTCGAGACTCATTAGAAGTTATATCCTAAGAAATAGACGACCTACATGATCCCAATAGCGATATCCCTTATGCTCATCGTTGTATCCTAAAAAGACACACGCAACGGATTGAGCAGTCAGTTTGGTGCGCTCACATGGGGCAAGGACATAGCAAACACAACCAAACAATTGAAGCGCCGAATAATCGGGAAACGATTGAATAGATGCCCGAAAGTAGTGCCACCCTGCAGAGGACTTGCTGAAGGTTGATGAGATAGATGGAAGTGGAGACAGACTCAGCCCAAAAGTGCGAGGGAATATAGGTAGTGACCATCAACGGACGAGCCGTCTCAAGAAGTTGACGATGCTTGTGCTCGGTCACGCCATTCTGGGCATGTGCGCAAGGATAAGAGAAACGAATGCAAGAGTACCCTGCTCAGCAAGGATTCCACGCAACAGCTTGGGAGATATACTCTCCACCAGAGTCATCACAGAACACACGAATAGGTGTATAGAATTGAGTATGAACCATGACTGCAAAACCCTTATAGATAAGATCTCACTACGAGAAGAAATAAAGTATATATCCAAGTGATGGCCTCCTTTGGAGGCAAAGGGAGATGGACGACCGACATCGGAGTGAACAAGGTTGAAAGGTGGCTGAGACACTGTCTTGCTATGAGTACAAGGTAATTGGACCCGTTTACCAAGCCGACAAGCTTGACAGTTTAGAGACATCGTTGGATACGAATCCAAGAAGACCACGTCAAACTAAGGATGAGAGATCACAAGTGACCCAAGGCGATGATGCCACTGCTAAAAATAATAATTGGTAGACAAGGCAACAGAGGCAGAGACTGGCGACGGTGGCAGCAGAGGGACTTGATCCAGCATCCCACGTGCCTGTGCACTCTCCGTACCCTGCCGATCCGGATTGGTGTTCTTCTCCTGTTTGCGGGTTGTGGGACACACACTTGATTAAGCACCCCAGGTTCTCCTACTGTGTGCCTTGGCCCCGGCTTTAGGTAGTGCTTGTCGTTGGCTCGTCCCGTGCATAATCCAGGTACGCATCGACTGTTTGAGCTCCTGCTCACCATTGGTGGTGCTTGAGCGTGTTGTTATGGTGTCGCACAACAAGGGAACACGGGATGTGGGATTGAGACAGAACCCAGAGCAATCCGCAGCAAGGCAATGGATGCCCATCCAGACTGACACGGAGAGCAGGTGGACACAAAGGTGGATGTTGACTTCATAGGAGTCTCAATAGTGCGCTCATCAGTAAGAGCAGCACAAGCAAGAAGATCTCAAGGAAGTAGCGAAGAGGAGCAAGATCATACATAAGAAACTCATTCTAACGAGCCTTCACAAAGGCAATGTACTTCATCGCCAGTCATGATCGACATGTAGAAGTGTTCGACCACATGTTGAATGGTGGACCGAAAGTGCAAGAAATAAAGAAGCCATTAGAGGTAGAAGAAACCTCAATCTCAAGGAAGTAGCGAAGAGGACCAACATCATACATAATAAATTCACTCTAATGAGCCTTCACAAAGACAATTTACTTCACTGCCAGTGATGATCGACATGTAGAAGTGTTCGACCACAAGTTGAATGGTGGATCGAAAGTGCAGGAAATAAAGAAGCCATTAGAGGTAGTTGAATGGTTGACTAAAAGTGCTGGATCATGAGCACTTGCCAAAAACCAGCCGCAATCACCACTGAGGCGAAGCGCTCAAACTAGGCACAATGGGTTTGCTTAGAGCCATATAGAGAGTGATGAAGATGACAAACCATGTCATCAACATTCTAACCTATAATGAGGCTCCCCAACTCGGCCTCCCAGTGCTCCCCCAGATTGAAGCTTTGTTGGCCATTCGATAGAGCTGCTTTTGGTCAACTGGTTCGTCACGGCCATCAGATTGTTCTGCCAGTTTTCACCGCACGGTTAGTTTTTAGTATTATGACCGGTGGGCTCGTTCTTTCTCCCTATTGGCTGGGTGAGCCCTTCGTGGGTGCGAGCAACCCTGTCCTCGCACGCCACGCGTCGTGCGGCTCGTCGTGGACGTCTCCGCTGATGCATGCAAACCCCATTTGAACCCTGGCCTCCCATCACAACCACCACATCTGTTCCTCCCCCTCCACCCCTCGTCCGCCATCGTCCATCTCCACCTCCTATCCCGGCTCTTGTACCTCTTGTTTTCCTCCTCGCCTCCCCATTGCTCGCCCCCTTGCGCGGATTAGACGCATGTCGCCACCATGGGAGACCAGGGCGACAGGGTCTTCACGGCGGGGGTGGAGTAGGGACGGTCATTAGGCTAGTGGCGGAGGGATGAAGCAGTGAGGCCTGAGTTCTTGGCGGTGCACACATTGCGGACCCTAGACTCTTGTGTTGTTGATTCGGTTTTGGTTCAGATAGAAGAGCTCTATGCTTACCAACTTTTGGGATAGCCATGGTATGTGATTGGTTTCTCCACTTCCACCCTATGATTTGCAATTTCCCCATATGATGCATTGATACCATTTCATTGTGTGATTTTTCTGCAGGAAATAATCACCGGGTTTTCAAGTGTATGCATCGTGTGTAAGCCCAGTTAGTGCTCCTGGTTTATGAATTTAAGAATACATTCTCATCTCCCTGCTATCTATATTCCATTGTTTTAGATTTAAAAGTGCTTTAGATGAAAAAAATTAGGCAACCTTTCCATTTCAGGCATCATTTCTAAGTATTATGGCATCCACGAATTTCCCGATAGTTTGTTCTGCACCATGCTGCCTCATGTAGGATTTTGGCGCTCGTGATCTACCTTAGGTGACCTGCTCCCAGTCCTTCCCTCCCCTCTGACCTCTCTCCCTCTCTGTATGATGTTTGATTTGTGTTTTGGTTCAAATTTGACATGGCTTTCTGATTGATGCTTGGTTTAGAAAGGAACAAGTTCTAGAATTGGTAGAAGTCATATGTCATCCTTTGTATTTTTTGTCAAGATGAATGCTTCATAACAGGTGTATGGAGGCACAAAAGTAGACTCATATAAACTGCAGTTGCAGTATCAGCAATAAGCAAGGGACGTATCACATGTTTCTATCAAAACTGTGTATAAATTTAAGAGCTTAGCAAGAGAATAGTATCTCTGTTCCGGGAGAAAAATTTAAGAGCTTAGCAAGAGAATAGCATCTCTATAAATTTTAGAGCTTAGTTTTTTGCATATGCATGTAACAGCAACTCTTTTTTGTTCTGGTCTTAAATATCCTATTCATGATACAGAAATTTGCATCAAGCTTACTATGTTGAATTTTGGTAAGGGCAATCCCATTGTTTATGCATCTTCTCTAACAAAGAACGATATTTGGTGTATCATCTGAGATGTGCTTGATTAATGTCTTTCAGGCAATGTGTGATGCCATTTGCAACCTTCTTGTTGAGCAAGCTGAAACAGGAGTAACTCCATTAATCATTATGTCACATTGTAATCCATCACAAGAATCATCTCTCCTATTTCATTCACTGAATTTCTGTACTGCTGATGCTTACATATATGTATATTTTGCTTCTGCTTGATGTGTCTCGTGCCTGATCCGGTATTGATGATCTGTGTGGCTGAAAAAAAAATACATTGCCTGTGAATTTGTCTAAAGATGCATTATGATATCCAGCTGTGTTTGCATGTTGGGTCATGTTAGTAATGTGCTTTGAAATTATTTCCCCTCGTCTCAGTTTTGTTTTTCTTTAGGCAATATTATGGTATAAATATACGTGTATTTTTTAGGCAATATTATGGTAGCTGCAGGAGTGGGCGGTACTCAACTGCCAACAGGCGCTGATGACGGTGGCCGAGCTAGACCCCGTCAGGGACAGGGCGCGCATGTACGTCGAGGCGCTCCAGAGCAGCGCGTGGGGCAGTTGTCTCTGGTCGCTTTAGTTTTGCTTCTGAGCCATTATCGATTTCCCATTTCTTTCTTCTGCACTAGAAGATTGACCGTGTTGGAGGCTGTTAATCACAGCGACGTCCTGATGGAGTCGTTAGATCGTCCGATGACCAAACCAGTTGCCGAGCAAACGTTGTCGCCGATGCAGGAGCTGAACGCCGAAGGGCAGATCTGTGAGGCGCAGGGGGCAGCGGAGGGAGGAGGTTCACCATGGGCATCCAAGTAGTCGATTGGCAAGATGAATCCTGAACCCCCTGGCTGGACCCAAAGGTATGGCAGTATGTAGTTGTACAGTTCTTGAATTTTAATCATGGTAGTCTGAAGGATCTGTGATACCTACCACACAAGCTGTACATGGAGGTAGCATGACTTCTTAGTAAGAATTGGGTCTGCTACAAGAATATATGATTATATCAGGAATTTAGATACTGAAAGGGTTAAGCAATTTGGTTGTGATAGCATTTTCTAAGCATGAACACTGCAGCCACTTCATGACAGTACTGAATAAACATGTGCGAATTTCAATGCTTGTGTTACCTTGAAAACAAGTCTTACTGCATAGGTAAGAAAATATAATCAGAGTGCAAATTTGAATGCTTGTGTTACCTTGGAAACAAATGCTACAACATAGTTAAGAAAATACAATCAGAGTGCGAATTTGAATGCTTGTTTTTACCTTGAAGAATGCTACAGCATAGTTACTTAACTGATACAGAGTGAGGATTAAGTCATTTGCCTTATGTGAGGATTAAGAGCTACCACCAGAAAATCCAATCTAAAAATCCAGTGATGCAGGTCGGGATGGAAAACAAGATCATGAAGTGTAACTAGCCCTAGGTAGTAGGTGGACTGTAAATAATTGTAAGTCGAAGTTGTAGGTTTTGTCAGCAGGCAAAACCACAAGAGGCTTATTTAGGATTGGTACAAGTGAAACTGGAACAGCCTCTGGATCTAAGGGCTATTCCGTGGCCTGCAGGTGCTTGAGGGCCGACGGTGCGGCGCCGTCGCCGCCGCAGTAGAAGGTAGCAGGGATTAGTGATAGAGAACAGAGATCAGGGAAACTAGATTTTTGTTGATTATTGCTTGCCTCTAAGAGCATCTCCAATAGAAGATGTAGATCAAAAAATAACTAACTTTTGCATCTCCAAGGCCCAAAACCCTTCACCAACAGATGATGTAGATGCAAAAAAATTTACATCTCCGCCTCCCGGAGATGTAAACTACAACACCTCGCAGTGCAAATTTGCATCTCCAGCATATGGGGACGTAAAAACGCAACCGTCCGCCAACTACCCAATTGTCGTTCATTTCACTTCCGCGCGACCAGTCACTGGCCGAATTCGCCCAAATTCGCCGCCGCCCACCCGACCCCTCCGGCACCCCGCCGCCGGTTTCGACCGTCAGCCGCCGCCACACTCCGCGAATCGGGTGTTTTTCGCCACAGCTCGATTCCATCGTCGCCACCGTCCCACCCGCATCACCGCACCGCTGCCACCCACCCGTATCACCGGGCGCATCCCTACACCCCCGCCGCCCTGCCCGCATTCCCGCACCGCTGCCGCCCCGCCCGCATGACCGGCCGCATCCCCGCACTGCCGCCCCGCCCACATTACCGGCCGCATCCCCGCACCGCCGCCACTCAATCCGGCCGCAGCCCCGCCCCGCCTCCTCGCCCACCACCGCCGTCTGAGTACTAGTTGAAGTACAATTTTACATCTTCATTTGCATCTTCTATTGGTGTTGCTCTTTTACATCTCCGTTTTGCATCATCTGTTGGAGTGGGCCTTTCTGGAGAGGCAAAAAGCACTTTTTGGAGATGTAAATTTTTACATCTCCAAATTTGCATCTTCTATTGGAGATGCTCTAAGCTTACACGGGTAGGTCCTTTATATAGGACATGGACTAGTACCACTTTGACATACTTCGGACTCTAATAGGAATCTGACTCAAATACTACCTTAATAGAATCAGGAGTCTACCAAAACAGATGCATCCTTCTACGACATCGAACTGCCCTTGTCTAGCCACAACATAACCTGCCCCTGCTGCCTTGCGCCTTCATTATGATTTCCCCACGTAACAGAAGCTACTTCCTGCTCTAGCAATGTTTTGACTTTTTTTTTCAACATATAATTTTCGTCTTTTTAAAACAGGGCATTACCTGGTAATTACATCTCTGCTACTCTAATGGTGTCCTTCATAGTAAATATACAGATCAATACTCCTCCGAAGTACTTCATAGTATATGTTCAAAAACTTGCAGACTTCTTGGAAAGGAAACAGGTTGCAAGTTCATCTGTATCACCCAAATCAAGAGAGGCAATTAATGTTTGCAAGAAAAAGAAAAGGTACCACACCTCCAAATGTTCAAGACTCTCTTTCCTCCCTTAGCATGTTTTTGCCTTTTGGATTAATATATTGTAGGTTATTTTTTAATAGTATCTAGAGAAATTATGTGATGGTGTTATGTGAGAATTATGTGATTGTGTATTGACTGTATTCCCCTTCTCGTGTTACAGTATTGTGTTTTTTTATGTTACATCTTATCTTAAAAAAACTGATATTTTAGTTTGCAAGGAAAGAGAAGACAATGGAACATCAGGCCATTTCTGTGAAAGAATGCAAGTTTAAAGAGATTAATGAACTGAAAGCCCAAACGAACCAAGGGTACTCTAATATGGCTCGAAGGCTGAAACCAGTGAAGCAGAGCCGTGGCTCGGGGCATCAACGTCCATGCCGGTCCGTGGATCCGGAAACTTGCTTTCCGTGAATTGCGACAGCAACCGAGTTAATGCACGGATGGGGTGCAGGATACAATTATCTCCTACCTCAGGCGCGTGGGTCCTTCCAGGGAGAGCGGTGGCCTCGGTGGACAAACTTCTGTACGAAACAAGAAGGTAGGCACTGAAGATGGAGTTTTTGATGCAGCCAATTAGAGTGCTCGAATATGACCAATTTTTATGTGTTCCGAGTGATTTTGATAGTGTACCCTGATATGGATCTTACGTTTTGCCAATTTTGTTATGCAGTACAACCATGCTGAAAGAGGTGACTGAGAGCTCCGATGGAGCCTCTGCACTACCCAGTCGTCGCACTGGTTATGGGACAGCTGGCGCCCATGAGGAAAGTGAGTGCTGACGGGGAGATCTGTCCGGCGGAGGCGGCGACGGATGCATTCGCTGCAAGGATCTGAGCAGCCGATTAAGCAGGATGACCCGAAAGCTCCTGGGGTGGACGCGAAGGTATGTCATTATGCAGATGTGCAATTTGTAGGGACACATTGGGCTATTCATATGTAAAAGCGAGACAGTATATGAGTGGTGATTTTTTGAATGATTTCATATGTAAGTGGAAAATTGTAGCAACCAGGAACGTGCTGTGTTCGACCCACCAAAATTGTAGGAATCAGTCTTGTTTGCTGTGAACTATGGACATAGTCTACCCCTGAGTAAAGAAAGTGTCAGATTTAGTATAGAAGTTTGTGCTCTTGTTGATCCTGATTGTTATCTGGTGTCTGATTCTAAGCCTTAAGTATGAAAAGAATGGACAAATTAATAAATTAGCCCGTACATTTGTTAAAATCTGTTGCGTGATCTGAACTGCATGGCTGTAGCAATGCATCCTGAGTAAACTGTTATGCGGCGCAACAGGGTATTCAATTTTTTGGTTGTAGAATGACTTGTGGTGTTTATGTGATATATACTATACCTGACACTCGTTGTTTACATGGATTATTTTGCAGAGTGAGGATTGGTGCTGCCGCATCAGGCAGGATGTTGTGTCCTAATCGAGCTAATGCACTCGAGAAGGCGATTTGCGGTTTTGCCGAAAATTCTGAAGACAATTTGATTGTTTCAAAATTGGGTACAAGCTTTGATCTGCTCGCCGCAATCCTGGCAGGGAATCACTGGCAACGGCATATGAGGAAGAGGTAGACATCGGGTAGTGGAAGAGCACCGTCGATCTGGTTTCTCTTAATGGACTGCAGATGAGTGGCCGATCTGGCCGGAGTTGGATTTAGCCGGTGAGAAAGGAGGCTAGACGTGCACTAGAAGATTAGTAAGTATGACAATTTCTTTTGAGGAATATGACAATAAACAAATGGGTTGGCAGTGTTGTAGTCCAAAATCTCTCCGTTCACGGCCCATTTCATGACTGACTTCCGAACCGGTCCTATAGTGTCTTACGGGACCTCCTATGTGACACATTTTGCGTCATACAGCAGCTCGACGCACAGGGTTGACGCACGACTGGGTTTGTGGTGGTCACTGAATGTAGGACGTGCGGATTTACTAAGAATTTTGTTTTTAGTTCTTTTTATTGTTATTATTATTAGTTCACTAATGAATCATACAAAAATTAAAAAGAAGTTTTAAAAAAGGGATTCACAAAAAATTGTAAAAAAACTCATGAACTTGAAAAAAGTTGATGAATTTGAATAGGTTTATACAACTATAGAAAGTTCGCGGAAATGGAAAATTTTCATTACTTCTTAGAAAAGTTCATGAATTAAAAAGCTCGTGGAATTTGAAAAGGTCATAATTTTTAAAAATATATTATGGAAATTGAAAAAGACGTGAATTTGAAAAGAAAATCCTGACCTAAAAGTTCATGTTTCACTATTTATTTTAAAAGTTCATGCACTAAAACATTCAGGGATTTTAAGAAGTTCATGAATTTGGGGGAAAATCCACAAATTTGAAAATTGTTCAGAAAAAATAAAAAGAAAACAAAACAAAAATGGAAACCGGAAAAGAAAGAGAAACGAAAAAGATGAAAAAACAAAGAAAAAAGACAGAACGTATATGGGCCAGCCACTGACTACGAAAATGGCCTGAACCGGCGCTTGCAGCGCCGAATAGGGATTGGCGAGTCCTACCATGGCTTATCATCATGTTTACGTTATGTAATTTTTTTCTTCCTTTTTTATTCACATATTAGTTTTTCCTTTTTTTCTTTATTTTTTTATTTATATATGTATGTAATTTTACATGAAATTACATACTTTACATGAAACTTTATTCTTGTGTATGAAAAATCTTAATCATGTGCACAAAAATGTTTTAGAATAATGCACGTGACGTTTAAAAAAATGTTATACATTGTAAAAGAATGTACGTGTAACTAAAAAATGATTCATAAATTGATTTTTTTGTTACATTAAGAAAATGTTAACTTGTTTCAAAAATGTAAAAATGTGTTCGTGACATTTTCAGAAAAATGTTTGTACAATGTAGAAAGTGCATAGTTCAGAAAAAATGTTTTGTTATTTAGAAAAATTTCCAATGTGTATTTTAAACAAATGTGTTTTGTAAAAAAATGTTATATATGTATTTAAAAAATGTAAAAATATTCTTTTAGTTGTATACAAAATTGTAGAGCATGTATGAAAAAGTAAACATCTGATGACTTGCAAGTGCACAGGGCTCTTGTAGCACTTCCGTAATAAGTGTTGAACCCACAAGGAGCTGGTTGGAAGGCATCACAGACCTCACAACTACGTTGTCACTTTACGTGACTACATACGCACCCAAACTGGAGTTTGGAAATAGTATACTGTATAACTTGCTAGGGAAACTAGATAAAAATGGTGTTTAACTAAATTACGAATAAGAACGTAAATAGTAATAAAAATATACTACGTTAGTGCTGAAGATGCTTGAGTAGGAAAGTGTTCTCTAAGACTGCGGAGTCATCATCACAAATATGACCCATGCAAGTAGTGCAGAGCAAACGCTCTCTTTCGTATCCTCTATCCATCCTTCATATGCATAAGTGGCCGCTCCTCAGTACAGAACATGTTCTACTCTAAAGTAGACTTCATGCTACATACTTCACCAACTGTTGCTTCCCCATGCCGGTTATCACAAAGGAGTCAATTAAGGAAGTGGGGTTTTAGTATCACCTCAAATTCTCTCATCATCCTAAGAGCATCTCCAGCCGTGCCTCCAGGAAGCCCTCCCCAGGCGATTTTTTTGCGCCGGCGCTGAAAAAACGGCCCAGTCGCGCCCCCAGAAGCCCGATTTTCGCCGGCCTGGGCCGAAATCAGCGCCGGCGGACCCAGACCGAACCCGGCGCGCTGGGGGGCGCCCGGGGGTGCCGGGGCGAGTGGTTTTGGCGCGATAAAGCTGCGGGCCAGCCGCGTCAGCGACACCGCGCCTTGTCTTCCCCCAACGCCTCGGTTCCGGCGGGGAATCAATGGCAAGGCTGCCGCCGCCGGTCAGCCTTGCCATTGATTCCTCACGGGCGGCGCGTCACGGGACGGCGCGCCGACGCCTTCCCTCCCTCGCACGCGTACACACGGGCGCGGTGCGGCTATATAAGCTGGTGGCCTCGCTCGTCTGTGGCCACACCAGCCCAGCCGTCGCCGTCGAGCTATACCTCTCCCAAGCGCCGCCGCCGAGCCTTCCCCTCTCCCGGGCGCCGCTGCCCAGCCCTTCCCCTCTCCTTCCCCTCCCCGATGGCCGAGCATTTCCCCGGAGACGAGGCGGCGGCCAACGGCTTCGGCCGCCGCACGCTCAGCGAACAGGAGTCCTGGCTCCTATTCCAGGCGAACATCCCGGCGCCGCCGGACATGCGCGCCGGGCCGACGGGCTGGAGGCTCATCAACGGGGGAGTGCCCATTCCTCTGTTGCCCGACACCGTGGCCAAACCCGCCTACTTCGCCGAGGAGGTCGACGTCGTGCGTGCCTCCCTCCTGCCGCCCAACTCTCCCTCCCCTAGTACGCCGCCGACAACCATGCGGCTTGGGCGGCATACTTCGAGCGCCGTTAGCAGCAGCGGATGGCGTCCACCAATGGCGCAGCGGTGGTCGGTAGCCTGAAGAACAGCGAGGGGCGCCACCTGTGGTGGGGCATCCCCGGCTGCACACTCGAGGGCGTGCTGACGCACCTCGAGGGCGACAACGACCCGCCGTTGGCGTACCCCCGGCGAGGGCGGACGCCCAGGCGCACCACCGACGCGACGGGCCATGGGCGCCAAGGAGGTTTGGCTCCCCCTCTTCTTCCTCCTCCTCGCGCTCTTCCTCGCACTCCTCCGACACTCCGACACTGCTCGGCGTCAAGGCCAAGCCCGCAGCGGAGTCGCCGCTCGGCCGGCGCACTTGCAGCGCCGGCATCTTCATCAACTAGGGCGGCTGGCGCGCCTCCTCGTCGGCTCCTCCTCCGCGCTTCGTCAAGCCAAAGACGGAGCCGGGGCTCGCCGCCATGAAGACGGAGCACGGCGAGGTCGAGCGCGACGACGATGCGGCCCTTAAATGGGCACGCCAGGACTCCCTCAAGATGGCGATGGAGCACCAGTGCGCCGCCCTGCAGCGCTTCGCGGAGCGCTGCTGGGGCCGCGGCGAAGGAGGAGTTGTCGTCATCGACGACAGCGACGACGACGACGCGCCGCCACCGCCACCAGTTCGCCATGGCGACGTCGGGTCCAGCAGGGGCGCCCGTGTCAAGGAGGAGAAGGCCGACGACGAGGATGGCGGCGACGACGGCGACTAGTCGATGTCGAGCCAGTTTGTCTTAGATTAGTTTATTATATGTTTGCTATGTAATGAAAATCGGCGAACTTTGTCCAAATATATGCTCAAGTTGGCCGAAATTTGTTGTGTTTAGCCGAACTTCACCGAACTGTGCCGAAATTTGCTATACTTTTTATTTTTTAAACACGCCTGGCGCGGCCCTGGGGCCGGCGGCTGGGGACCAACTCGCCCCCATGCCCATTTTTTGCGTCGGCTCACCCCCAGGCGGCGATTTTAGGCGCCCCCTGGGGGGCCAACGGCTAGAGATGCTCTAACCCATACAACGATAGTAGTTCCTCCACGGCCAATCACGGCAAAAGTGCAAGTGAGACCTCCTCTCAACACCTGCGAGAATACTAACTTGAACATGAACAAGAGCATATTGGATCACTTAGGAATGATAATGATTCTAATCATAAAGTAGTTCATCTGTATCCTTCAGAAGAAATACATATACTCAAACATTAAGGAGAGAGTTAAGTTACAAGTCAGCCTAGAGTCGGTGAAGGAAGAAGGCATGGCGGCGCCGGTGGTGATGACGGGGGCGGTGCCGATGGAGGTGCCGACGCGATGAAGATGGCACCGGCCCCAAGGCCGGTGCTCGCGATGGTGGAGCCCTCTCTTCTTCCCTTGATCTTGTCCCTTCCTCTATGGTGGTCATGGAGCAGCAATGGAGATGGAGATGGATGTGTTCTTGGTGAATGGCGTGGTGTAGACGACGGCTAGGGTTGTAGATGATATATAAGGTGCCTCCCTAGCCTCCTCCTTTGATGGGCTGCATCCAAGGGCTCTGGATGAGCCTTATCCTCTTCCAATTTCTTACGAGCCAAGGATCTCGTGGGATCGAATGGGGACGAAATCGGTTAAGAATCCCATCTGGAGAGGCAACTTTTGGAGATGTGTGCACATCATACGACCAGCAAAACGAGCGTCCACGGTGGCATGAAACACCGTCTTTTATTCTGACCTTATCTGGTAAAACGCCTGCCATTTCTTTGTATGAACTCGAAATTTGACGTTCTTGGGCTCATTGGATTCGTATGCATGACGTCGATCCATTCCTGGTCTTAGATATTGATTTGGAGCACTTTGGGAAACAATCACTTTTTTCCGACCTCTGGAATGGCTAAGTCTGGCCCATGGGTGACTGTATTGAACCCATCCTTGGTCCTTTCATCGTGATTGGTCCTAGGTTGCTCCAAAATACCTCTGGACGCAAGAAAAGAAAGAAAACTAATAAAAACAAAATAAAATACTATTTGTGCAATGCTCACAAGGAAAAGTGTAAATACCGGTAATCATGCATAATGGACAACTATTTGGTTTAATGGGACATAATATATGAAGAGAACATGCAACAAATGAGCTCTGAAAATCCGTAAAATATAGAGCCATCACCTCCCCACACTTAAACCTTGATTGTTCTCGAGTAAGAAGGTTGAGTACCAAAAGCTCATCCTACCAACTCTAAAGCATACATTGAACCAAACCCCAAAAGTGATATCCATGTTCATCGTGCAAGCATGCAAAAGTTAAGCAGCAAGGGAGTAATACAAGTTATCCTCTTAGTTCCATTGCCATGGAGGTCAAGATAGAGGAAAATATTTTTGTGGAGCCCAAATTCCCATTACCAAAGGTTTAGAGAGATGGTCAATATTATCTTAGGAACACAACAATAACTACCATAGACAAAAGAAATCAAGCATTAGCGATCGCTTCAAAAACACCAACCCGAGGCTTACCAGGTACAATAGCAAGATCGACTGTGTGCGTTATTCAACCACTCAGCTACCTATGCAACACTGAGCGCAAGCCTATGCCTCGCACCTAAGGGAAAACAGAAAATGGTTGGGGTTTTGAGAAGTCAAAAACAAAGAAAGTTTTGCATCAACGTAGCTACCCAATAGGCTATGGAGAAGGCCTTATGATTGATGTCAAGCAAGGAGTAGGGATCGCCATGCAACTAGGATGCACATAGAGCTATGAATATGTGAAATCTCTCCAAAGGACTAAGTGGGGGTGCATCCAACTTGTTTTCTTATAAAGATCTTGAGCTTTTGAGGATGCTCGTCATTGAAATTTACAAGCAAAGTTCTACATTGTAGGTTCCCCACTAGTATGAAACATGAAGCTCATGAAAATTCTACTTGACAACACATGAAGTTATGCTACTTTGAAGCATAAGTGTATACTAAAAGAATAATGGTGTTGATCCTTCTCTCTTCCTTTTTTCCTTTTTTATTTTATTTTCTTTTTTTTCTCTTTTCTGTGGCACCTCCATGCTGCATCTTTTGTCTCTCTTTTTTGGTAGGAGCAACACCTTACAATGACTTACTTCAACTGAATGTAATCATAAGTCAAAACTGAAATATGATAGGAACTCTATGATGAATGCCTTCGGCGATGTACTAGCATGTGCAATGATCCTGCATATCATAGATATCAAAAAACGGACAAGCCATGAAAATATCAAGCTAGCCATACTATAGTCATGCAAGGCAAATGAAAACATGGCTCTAATCATGTAATGTAATATGGCATGGTGATATGCTCGGAATGGCTATGAAAATGCCATGTAGGTAGGTATGGTGGCTATTTTGTTCAGACAGTGTGTTTTTATGTGTAGGATAATGAGAGAAAGTCCTCCCATGGGTTTTGGATGTACCTGCGAAGTGTGCACCAAGTCTTAGTGTGAGAGTGGGCAATGCACTATACCGCAGAGGCTAGGAAATAAAAGATGAACAGAAGTGCAAAGGCTTCGAACTTGCTTTAGTCAATAAGAACTCAAATACTACAGAAGCGTATTGCGGGTTGCATAAGACTCAGAAGGTAAGTACCCTGAGGAGATAGTTTGGCAGAGATAAACCCCGTTGCGGGTCCTGGATCAACCGAAGATGTTGGATTCATCAGCAAAAAGCCTCTACAATCATTCATTCACCAATCAAGCCACCACTAGAGTCCCCAACTTAAGTTATTAGGTGAAAGAAGGGAACCATTCAAATGACTCCTTTATGGGGTTTTTGATAAAAGAACATGGCAATTTTTTCAGAAGATAACAAGATTCTCGCATGCTCAGTAAAACAAATAGAAAGCAAGCATGTCAAAATAGCGGGACACACTAATGCACGAAACATCATATGATGAAGAGCATTGCACAAGACACTACACATGCAAAAGTAACCTCCCCATGCTTAGAACTAATCTAGGGAAATTACAGAAGTAAAGAGAAAGTGTCATTATTAAAAGAGAGCGTGAGAAGTGGTTACCTCCCCAAGCTTACGTCTAAGCAAGGGTTAGAAACTTTTACCGTTGAGGCACATAAGACCTATATTTAATAGGCATAGACCTTGCTTCAATTGATCTTCTGGTCGTGGTCCAGCGGCTGCCCTCGGACAGAACCTGCTAAAAACGAACTAAAAAGAGAACGGGCTAAAAAGAAAACAAAGTATTTTTGTGCTTTTGTTGTTTTTAATTTTTTTGTAGCACAAAGGATTAGCAAGACAAGTGATAAAAATAAGCCTCACAATGATCGGTTCATCTACCTAGGCACCTCGCTTAAGTAAACAAACTATGTCTAGAAGTATCGATGGCTCCTAGGTATGGATGAAGTGCAAGTGAGACAAGATAGAAACACAAGTGGGAAGCTCCTAGGTGCCTAATTAAAAAGGAGATCCTCACATTAGGTGAGAAAATCATCACTAAGCAATTTTTATTTGAGCAAGATTCATATTGAAAAACATTACCAGACACATGTGGCTGAAGTTCATCATGATGAAGCAACCAAGTGGCTTGTCTCGGTCCTTTATATGGTTGGCACCAGACTGTACACTTCTCCACATAAGGCCCGAGCCCCTGTGAAAATAACACATTAATAAAAACATCGATTTGGTATATGAACGGAGTTCGAGTTTGTATACCCAACCAGCAAAAAGAAAGGAATGAAAACATAGTTGCTACAAAGATTTATTGGCTATAGAGTTTCAGAGGTAATTTACACTAATTACAAAGCAAAAATCAGTTAGAAAACATCTCATCAACCTCAGACGTAAAAAATGAATCAAAATTGAGGGTTCCCCTACCTCATACGAGCACGCATATGACCGAGTGCGGTCGTACGGTACACCATCTTTTGCTCTGTGGAGACGCTCCTTTGTGGCTTCTAGGTGATACGGCCGCGCATACGAGCACGAGCGCTCATATGGTAGGCCATCTTTTGCTCTGTTCCTCCTATTGCTTGGGGGGTGTAAACTAGATGGTATTGGAGTTGGGGGTGTATATTGGACTAGGGCTAGAGTTGAGGGGTGTAATATGCACTTCTCTCAAAATAGGAGGAGGCACTACAAAAAAATACACTTCCGTGATGATACGTGTTTGTCATAGTAGGTCATGTTTTTTGCCATGCATGTACATCCATGACGACTTTATGACAGAATCAAGATAGTCATACCTGTGCTGTAGTAGAAGTGTTCCATGACATTACCAAAATTATCATCAAGGAAGTGTCCACTTCCATGACGATAAATCGCGTGTCATAGAATTGCTTTCGTCAAGGGTAACCGACATGTGGCATCCACTGTAACGGGTCGCCGTTAAGCTATCGGGTTTCGGTTTGGATCCGATAATCCGTTAACAGCCCGGACAATGAGGATTTTCCACGTGTAAAATTCTCAATGGCCAGAGGAACCACGTGTCGGCTCACTGTTGGGACAGATGTCATCCACTCATTGGACAGAACACACCTATGATACATTGACACGTGGCACAACCCAACAGAGGCCCATTCCTGTGAAAAGGCCGGCCCGTTTGACTTGGTCAAAAGGTACCGGGCAAGTCCACGGAAATCATGTTAATGGCCTGCTCGCATATAGCCCATTTATAGCCCGCTAACTCACGGCCCGTTACGGCCTATCCGAATTAGGCCCAGTAGCGTCATCTGGGCCATCCAATATGATTCCATCCCATTGTAACTTCCGGCCCATGTATGGCCCATGACGTCTTTTGGCCCATATGAGGCCCTTTGTAACTCTTGGCCCATTAACAGCCGTGGTGAAATCGGCCCGTAATGAACAGTGTATCGCTTTATACCCATTAACGACCCATTGTTCCATTGGGCCGTTTCCAGCCCGTGTTATCTTTCGACCTTCTTAGGGCCCATTTATTCTTGGGCTCATTTCCAGCATTCGGTTACTTACGGCCCGTTCCTGGCCTTTTCTGCCCGTGATTACAGTCGGCCCATTTGTGGCCCGATAATCCGTTGGGCCGTTTTCATAGCATTATCAAATACGGTCGATTAACGACGACCCATTATGGTCGGCCCATGAACGGACGATTCCAACTCTAGCCCGTTTACAACCCATAATGTGGTCCGTTATTGGCCCATGTTTGGCCAATCGATCATACGGCCCGTAGAAGGCCCATTGATGCTACGCCCCATAGAAGGCCCATTGTTTCTATGGCCCGTAGAAGGTCCATTGTTTCTATAGCCCTTAGGAGGCCCAGGGTCACTACAGTAAATATGTAGCCCATGGTTATTGTGGCCTAGTTTTAAAAAATAGGTTATTGCGACCACTAGCAAACCGCGGAAAAAGAACTGCACTGACTACAAGCAAGCAAATAAACAAGACAATTAGGAAATAAATAAGCAAGAAGCTTATGCTAGGGTATCACGGCTATTAAACATATTACATCCACTGGGCATCAAAGTTCGCCACAAGTGCAAATATATGAAACAAAGCAGCATATCACATACACCGGTTGTCAAAGTTGGCGACCAGTGCAAATAAACGCCGCAACAAAACAAGTCCAGAACTGAAACCACTTCAGAAGAGCCCAAGAAACAATATCCTGGGTACCCATAATGCTGGCAAGATGCTCAGCAAGCTTATTAACTTTCTCTTGTTTGGCACTTCAATCCTCCAGCGCTTGCTATTGTACCAGAAAGCATGCATCTAAATTCTACAGGGACTTCCTCAGTCCTCCGACTTCTTGCTGCAGCACAGTTGACTGATGCCTTTCAGCTTGTAGCTAAGATTGAAGAAGCCGAAGTGATTCAGGCAGCAAGTTCGAAGAGCTTGTGCCAGTGGTACTGGCCAGTAACTCGAACACTACATCAATGCAGGACTGTGGGGTTGTGTCAGTGTCTACAAGATCGTTTTTATCACCTTTCTTGGAGACCAACAGGGTTGTCTCACTATCTTGAACCTTATCTGCATTACTTTCTCTACCATTGCATAGTGGGGTGCTCTTCTCCAATATTCTGTTCGCATTCTACAAGAGAAGCAAGCATACACATCACAGGTTTAGCATGTAGTATATGAAACTCATTTTGGTAAACCGGTTCAGTAGTAAGGTGGACAAGATAATAGCATGAAACAAACATATATCTATGTACTATGGTCACTGCATTGTCCATCTCATTCTAGTTTATGTTGCCAAATCAAGATAGAGACACAGTTCTAATCATATATTTTTAAGACACAGCAGCATAGACAGAATATGAGTGTGAGAAACTACATAGCATTGGCAACACTTGTAATGTGCATCACATGAGAACATAACTATTTATACAACTGAAACTAAAATCAACATAGAGCAAGAAGTTAGAACAACAATCCAGTTAAAGAAATAGGTTTAAAACATACCTATTGCACCATTGGAATTCCAATTGGATCCTTCAAATTCGAAAGTAGTTGGTATGAGTAAATACAGTGATGCAACAACAAAGGATTATGAATCACGACTTTCCGGTGATCGCTGAAGCTAGCAGCTACGTTCCTCTTCACCAACGCGCAGCAGTCCGTGCCGTTGTTCAAGGTTTGCTCCATGAGGCTCATCTCTTTACCACTGAGGAAAGTGACCATCCGTTTGGCATTGGGATTTTTGGATTTGCGGATTCTTTCCTTCGTGACTCTGCTGTGGCTACACCTCTTGAACTGGAAGAGGAGGACTTGCTCATCACCTTTGTGCCGCACAATGAAGCTCTTAATAGGCGCACAACTACTTTTGGTCCTGATGTTTGGCTTATGTTCTTTGGTTTTCCATATGACTATCAAACCGATTATTACATCACGAAAGCTTTGGGTGGGTATGGATCTCTGATCTCTTGGTACAACCCTAAAGAAGATAGATGATTCATGTTAGTTACGGCACATATTATACATCTTCGTCTTGTGCCCAAAAGTTTTGTTGTATGGCAGCTTGGGGGTGCTAGAGACTGCTGGACTGTGCAGGTGACAATTTTGAGGAGCAACGACCGGAATGCTATGCTACCTGAGGTTCCCCCTGCCGGCGAGGAACCACCTCCTCCAGACGGCAACCCCCACCCGCAATTTGGTCCAGATCTTACGGCTGAACAACTCTACCAGCAGCAGGTCCACAACTGGCTTGTTTAGAATGCCACACCCAATAATGATGCCCCTGCTACACATGGTAATGCCCCTAATCAGAATCAAAACTTGGCTGCTTGGGATGCTTGGCCGGAGTCACCGCCTGTTGTGGCACAGCCGCTGGCGATGCCACCCCATCTCATGAATTTCCAGGCCTGGTTGTCTGCTCAAGGTTTGAGGGTGCAAGATGGTGTCACTCCTGAGAACAACGTTACAGACAATGCTGCTGATGCTTGGAATGACTCCATCACTATCTCTGAAGATTCTAGCTCTGATAACTCGAGCCAGGCTCTGATTATTGTTGATCCTGCTGTGATGGCCTCCCCTATCCAAACCAACTTGCCTGAGCAACTCGCAATTTCGGTGGATATACATAACCATGGCCTGCGCTTTGGGCTTTCCTCTCAGGGCAACCAACTGCTGTCCTTACTGCTTGCTGACCCCACCCTCGCCAACAGTTAAATGCTTCCATCTATCAGGCGCTTCGCCCCTTCCTGGCAAACATGGGACCTTGGAGATTGGCCTATGGTGTGCGTCCTGGCTCTGCTCATGTCAAGATTCAAGTTTCATCACATGAAAATGGTTTTTAGTTCACTCAGATCGCACAGCTTCAGTCATCACTTGTTGTTGATATTCAGGAGATTTCTCAGTCTGAGGATGATGGTCCCACTCCGCTTGCTACTCCGTCTAGCACTGGTACTGATCTCTCCCTTACCTCCCACTCTAGCATTATGGAGAGCTCTGGTCACAGTAACTCTAAACTTTCTGAACCTACCATGGGGCTATCTAAATCTGTTTGACTAGTCTCCTCTGAAGATATGCCTGCACCTATGCTAGATGTCTCCAACACAGGCGCTGAGAACATCTCTCTGTCAACTGATGTGCAAGGGCTTGTGCCTGCCCCCATGAATTCTGCTGCTTCGTCGTCAGGCTTGGCTCTGCTCCTGGAGGCTCACAAAGGAAAAAAAGCTGCTCCCATCACTACTGCACCACTTCGTCACAGCACTAGGAACAATAAGTATGACGGATTCCGCATCACTCAGACACAGGAGTCACACATCCCCAAGTCCAAAGTGAAGCCCCGGATCATTCCCTCAGCGGTGTCCAATGTGAACTCTTCTGTTGATCACATGCAGGTTGAATCTGAAGACATACCCCATTCTACGACCATCGCCACCATGCAGAACATTGGCACTCATCTCTGCGCCATTCCTATGGACGAGCTCACCATGGAAGTGCTCACCAAGGACGACGATGGCCCAGCCACGTCGACCTAAAGCTTTCTCTTTGCATTTCTTATGGTCCTTTTGCGCAAGTGGAATGTATTCTGCTGGAATATCTGTGGCATGAACTCTCCTAAGAAACTTCTAGCTCTTTCAAACGCGATCAGCACTTCTGGTTGTTCGATCATTTGTCTTCAAGAGTCTAAGATGCAAGACTTTAATGCAATCACCCTTAAGTCTATTTGTCCACCGTGTTTTGATACGTTTGCTTTTATTCCCTCCGTTGGCGCGTCTGGCGGTCTCGTTACGATCTGGTGCAGTTCTGCATTCACAGGATAGGTTTTCATTCAGGAGCAGTTTGCATTGGGTGTTGCGTTCAAATCCACGATTTCTTCTCACTCTTGGAAACTTGTCAACATCTATGGGCCGTGCCAAGGAGAGCAACGTGTTAGTTTTACAAATGGTTGTTTGACATTGATATCCCGTCCACTGAAGACTGGCTCTTATTGGGTGATTTTAACTACATCCGATCTCCAGATAACAGAAATAAACCAAGAGGTAACATACCTGATATGTTCACGTTCAATGATTTCATACGTGAGCAACGCTTAACTGACATACCTATTAAGGGTAGAAAATATACCCGGTCCAACATGTAGCAAAACCCTCTGCTCGAGCAAATTGACTGGTTTTTTACGACTCTCAATTGGACTGCTTCTTTTCCCAGAACCATAGTCAATGCTATTGGTCGACCTGTGTCTGACCACACCCCTTGCTCTATTGAGATTCAAACTAGTATTCCCAAAAGTAAAATTTTCAGATTTGAAACTTACTGGATTGCTCACCCTGGGTTTATGGACGTGATGTACCAAGCTTGGAATAGGCCTCTAAAATATGGAAAATTAGTTTATAATGCTGCGACTAGCCTTTGCCGGAAACTCAAAAACCTCAGACATGACCTCAGCTGCTGGAGCAAAAAAATTTCTAGGCTCAAAATTGCGTTAGAAAACACTAAAAAAAGCCTTGCTTGAACTGGATCACATTGCAGATCGCCGTACCCTCATGGTCCCAGAGAGTAACTTTAGAAAATACTCAAGAATCATCTCTTACGATTATTGCAACACCAGAAAGAATACTGGAAAAAGAGGTGCACGATTAGGTGGATCAAGTTCGGTGACGAGAACTCTAAATTTTTCCAAGCGGTGGCAACAGAACGATATCGTAAGAATTTTATCTCCAGCTTGAAAACCAATCATGATTCTGTGATGGACAATCATTTAGGGATGAAAACTATACTCTTCGATGCCTTTAAAGAGCGCTTGGGTGCCTCAAAACCCCCCAGAGATAATTCACATATATGATGCCTGGCTACATGGCGGTGCATAATTCACATATATGATAACTGGCTGAAAAACATGGCATTGCATAATTCACATATCTGATATAGAAAGCAAACAGGAGGCATTCACACAAAGCATGTCTAATCTAAGCAGATGGCATGGCAATGCAAGACACCATATGCATGATATGAGCAATATAACCCTGCCAAGTTAGAGCATGCACCTCGGGAGGGAATACGACTGGTCATCTGTCTCTGAATCCTCCTCTGAGGAGCTATCTGTAACCAACAAGAAATCTGCGTCGACAGGTAGCACTGACTGCTTAGAAGACCTTATTTTCACTCCAGATTTTCCCATGACCGACTCAAATGGCTGATGCACAGGAAGAGTAGATGAATGTATAAAAATTGTTGACAAATGGAATACATTATGAAAAAAATATATGGCACGATACAATTCACATATACGATGACTGGCTAAACGGGATGGCATTGCATGATTCACATATATGAAGATGGCGTTGCATAATTCCCATATACTCCCTCTGTTTCTAAATATTTGTCTTGTAGAGATTTCAAATGGGCTACCACATACAAATGTATATAGACATATTTTAGAGTGTACATTCACTCATTTTGCTCCGTATGTAGTCACTTGCTGAAATCTCTAAAAAGACAAATATTTAGGAATGGTGGGAGTATGATATAGAAACCAAACAGGTGGCATTCACACAAAGCAAATATAAACTAAGCCGATGACATATAAGATGTATAATGTAAGCAATGCGAGGTGCCATATGCATGATATGACCAACGTCAGCATGCCAGATTAGAGAAAACACCTCAGGGGGTGAATAGGAGTGGTCGGCTCCCTCTGAATCCCCCTCTAAACAATAATATTCCTTTGGAATACAATCTGGAATGGCGGGAGGGGGCCCACTTCACCCACCATGGAGCGGTGTCTGCATGACATTATATTCCCACGCAACGGTCTTCTCTTTTTCTCTACATGTCTAGTACGATTGTGTACAATAACTGACATGCATAATAAAAACATAGTTAGATTTTGTAAGGCCTAAGGGGTGCATGCAGAAATTAAGACTGATGGTAGCAAACAAGTGGATAGATCCAGAACTAATGATAGCAGGTAGATTATAGCTTCATTTTAAAAAGATAGACGATGGATCATCTACTATTTGTTGCCCGCCCAACATGAACCACATAGAAGACCCTAGATGAACCAGATAGTAGACATATACTATTTGTTGCTGCCTCGATATGTGCCCTACGGGCATTTTAAAACTCAAGTTTGAACATTAGTTTGGACCTGACTTGGAGTCTAAGAGGTGAACAGGACGATAAAGTAGCAGGTAATAAAAACAGATGCATAACATAAGCAGACACGAAAGAGTGCGACCTCTCTTCCAGAACTGTGTAGTCCTCAGGTTCATCTGCTCAATCGATAATGGTAATGCAGTTGGTGTGACTGCCGGCAACAGGGAAGATGATCTGAGGCAATGAAAGAAAGTATGCAGGGGGAATCTCTGCTGTAGTGAACGCTTCCGTCGATGGTGCACCTCAGGTGGGGTGGATGACGGCACAGCAAGAGTAGGACATAACACACAGAGTTTTCTTTGACACCTATCTGAAAATGAAGTAAATCTGTAAGGTCTCCTTAGAATTGGAGGATTCTATAAATGAGGGACATGAAAAACACAGGCATAGGATAGGAATGCACGTGCAAAACAAAGCATTTGCAAACATAGGATTTCTGTCAACCTGGGTGTTTGGTTCACATGAATTGGAAGAACACAGGAATGGAGAACCATGGTCAAATTAAAGTGAAACCACGCGAAAATGAAAAAAAATAAGAATCTTATTATGCCAGTAATGCAACTAGTCCTGTTCTTCATGCATATTAATTTGAAAAGTACATCCAAGTGGATATTAAAATTCCTACGTTTTTTCTTTGAAAGAGGCACCAAAGGAAAAGATCCTCCAGTTTTGCTTTGCTCCATTCCTTCTAACCAAATGCACGAATAGTAGTACCATAGTAAAGTTTCCAATTCCTATGTTTTCCTTCACCTTTTCTTTGAACCAGTGGCGGCACTCTTCAACTGGCGGAAGCCTGCCCTTGTAATATTTTGTGAGTTTAGATTTGGTCCACATTAGTATCATATAATGGCTATCTTGCTAAACCGATTAAAATTGTGGTTCAAAAGAGCATTTAGTTTTCTCCCTGTTAACTTTGTGACCACGATTCATTTATTTATAGATTTGCAACTGCTTTGAACCAAAGTATCTCTAAGGGATTGACATGAATGCAGAGTAACAAAGTGATGCGACGAGTGTACAACCTCTTTGGCATAGCCTTGTCGACCTCAGCATCATTGGGTTGGACGTGGAGGATGGTGATGCTGGTGTGACTGTTGGAGGCGGGGAAGAAGATCTGAGGCCTCTGGAAATAGCGCTGAGGGTACTGCTCCGCTGTGATGGACGGTTCCGTCATTGGAGCAGCTCCGGTGAGGTGCACGACATCGAGGCTGAAGCAGGACAAGACAAACAACGTTAATCTGAAGTTTAGGGTGAAACTGAATTTTACTGTCGAAACTGATTGAACTAGTAGCAGGGCATTGCAATAGAAGTTGAGGGCGTTCGAGCACTAGTAGCAGAGAAGTAGTGATCTAAATCAGCAGCCGCTTGAGCAGGCAACGCACTAGCAGAGAGAAACTCATGCAGTAGCACCGCGAGTGAGTGCTAAAGCAGCAACTCCTGTAGCTACCGGAGGTCGTGCAGCAGCAGCACGAGCGAGCGAGAGCAAGAGCAGAGCAGCAACACAAACGAGAGCAAGTGTGGAGCAGCAGCGTGACCGACAGCAATAGCAGAGCGGAGCAGCAGCACAAACGAAAGCAAGAGAAGTGCATCAACGAGACCGACAACAAGAATAGAGTCGTAGCGCGAGCGAGAGCCGGAGCAGCAGCAGCTAGTGCTGGTGTGGAAGTCATCGCCGAGGAAGCAACAACATGGGGGAGAGACGCCATGGATGAAGTGGCCAGCGACGACACCGTGGATGGAGACCCGCCATGGCTGCTCAGTATCGAGCACCAGCAGCCCCGTGAGATCAAATAAAAGATAAAATGCAGCGGTGAGTGCAGAACCTCCTTGGTGGCGCTGAGTAGGCCTCAGCTTCATTGGAGGAATCGGTGAGGGCGTCGCGGTTCTGGTGGGGCAGGTCAAGACGGTGCTATGGGGATGGAGGTGGCGCGATAGATGAGGCGAACATCGGGGTAGATCCTTGGAGGTGGAGGACGGGGCGGCTGATCCGGTGGGACGACGAGATCAACGACGGATCCTCATCCGATGCGGTGGATGAGGGACCGTGAACTTTTGCGGTGGAGGACGTCGTCGGGGAAGAGTCTCTGGCTGGGCAACGGTCGGGAGGCCGACGGAGGAGCGTGGGGTTTCGCGGGTTTTGGGGGCCTCGGTGCACAAATGGGGGGACGAAGGGGAAGGTAGGGGGAGCCATGGCTTAGGGACGCAGCTTTATGAAATGTAGGGTATGTTACCAGCGTACCCCCACCGGTTTTGACCATGCAACGTCAAGCCGGCATTTCCGGCTGAGGGGTAGAAGGGGGATTCCGTGTGTCTGGGCTGCGGGACCGATTTTGGATGAGGAGGGAGTTTTCGCGCGCGTCGAAATTTTTGGATAACAAGGCGCGGCGTAGGTTGAAGAGGCGGGGGTTTCACAGCAAAAGAGACAAAAGATATTCGAGCTTGAAAATTTCGGGATAACAAGGCGCGGATTCCATGTTCGGCAGAACAAACTTAACGTGTACAAAAAACAATTCATACAAGACACAAGAGAGTCATGTCCCCTTTTACTATATTGCTATAAATGCCATTGAAAAAACTACAAGAAAAATGTAAAAGGAATCGGGAGAACAAGATTACCATGTACAGTACCAAATCAATTCGCACTTCCCTTAACAAATAAAATCAATTCCCACCTCAAGAAAGAGTCATGTCCCTTTTTATATGATTTCAAATGCCAGGATGTCGAATTTCAATTTTTGAATCCAAGTTATGTTGAATTCGTTTATATCGTTAGGTGACCTTGCAGTTTATAATGGATGTAGTCCTACATTTTGACCTTCCATCTTATATGAACATTTTACTCCACCCTATGAACATATATATTGTTGTCTACCATATGGACTAAATTTGAATCAATTTTCCTTATTTGAATACGATTGTTGTCAAGTTATACCATCATTTAAATATTATCTTGATAACAGAAAACATGCATATAGCAGTAATCATATTTCAATATGAACCACATGTACCATACGATCTCCAATTCAAATATTTGTATCCATTTTATGTTGAATTCAAATCACAGTACATTGCTCTAGGTAGCGGGATCTTCGGGATAATCTAAACCCTGTTTTCATATGTATAATTTTTGGCTGAATTGGGACAAGTTTTGGTATAAGCTTCTTGCAAACCGGGGATTCTCTCAACAAGCCTTGTGGTTCCGAGAGGGAACGTGTCACCTTTGTGTGCGAAACGATATATGCTACCTCCCCCTGATTTTCCTTAGAGAGGCAACATAGAACTATATGAGTGCCCTGTTAAATTTTGGAATTATTCTGGGTTCGTTAGGCCTTTTTTATACACTAGCAAAACATGCCCGTGTGTTGCAACGGGATGGAAAAAAATCATCTTTCATACACACATCCGACAACATCAGCAAACAATATTCTTTAAAAAATCTTTATTGACACAATTTCAAACAATATGAAAATCAACTTTAAGCCACTGGTTTACATAAAACTCCTACCAAAAGTTTAATGTGCATCATCGTATAGGGGTTGGTAGTGCACTATGCAAAATAGAGAAGATGATTATGTACCTATTTTAACCTTTAGGATATGGTAGTTGATAGGAATCAACATCCCCTATGGTGCCAATAATAGATTATGTGAGAGCATCAAACTATCATATCTACTAAATTTGAATATGGTAGAAAACATATATAATAGACATTTATTAAATGCCCCACATAGAGAAGATATTAGTTAAGTTTACATTTTGTTAAAATTTGGAATTATTCTGGGTTTGTTTGGCCTTTTTTATATATTAATTGAATTTCTGGACAGTTAAGGTGCATAATTCAAATTTGAACTGCAAGCACATGCTCCAGTGCACCAAAGTTGGTTGAAAAATCACATGTGTGTCCTTTGGTGAATTTCTAGGTCCCATGCAAGAAATGGGAATGAAATTCAAACATCCGGGTGTCGTGACTCGGCCGAAAACATTGAGAAACTTGGTTTTAAATTCCTGTAAATCCAAAACTCACGTGGATCATGAAACTTGGCATGGTGTCATGGCACTAACATGTTGTGGTAAAAAACTTGGCCGAATTGGAACAAGTTTTGGTATAAGCTTCTTGCAAATCGGAGCTTATCTCAAGAAGGCTCGTGGTTCTGAGAGGGAACGTGTCACCTTTGTGTGGGAAGCGATATACGCTGCCTGAAGGAAATATGCCCTAGAGGCAATAATAAAGTTATTATTTATTTCCTTATATCATGATAAATGTTTATTATTCATGCTAGAATTGTATTAACCGGAAACATAATACATGTGTGAATACATAGACAAACTTAGTGTCACTAGTATGCCTCTACTTGACTAGCTCGTTAATCAAAGATGGTTATGTTTCCTAACCATGAACAAGGTGTTGTTATTTGATTAACGAGGTCACATCATTAGTTGAATGATCTGATTGACATGACCCATTTCGTTAGCTTAGCACCCGATCGTTTAGTATGTTGCTATTGCTTTCTTCATGACTTATACATGTTCCTATGACTATGAGATTATGCAACTCCCGTTTACCGGAGGAACACTTTGTGTGCTACCAAACGTCACAACGTAACTGGGTGATTATAAAGGAGCTCTACAGGTGTCTCCAAAGGTAGATGTTGGGTTGGCGTATTTCAAGATTAGGATTTGTCACTCCGATTGTCGAAGAGGTATCTCTGGGCCCTCTCGGTAATGCACATCACATAAGCCTTGCAAGCATTGCGACTAATGAGTTAGTTGCGAGATGATGTATTACGAAACGAGTAAAGAGCTTGCCGATAACGAGATTGAACTAGGTATTGGATACCGACGATCGAATCTCGGGCAAGTAACATACCGATGACAAAGGGAACAACGTATGTTGTTATGCGGTCTGACCGATAAAGATATTCGTAGAATATGTAGGAGCCAATATGGGCATCCAGGTCCCGCTATTGGTTATTGACCAGAGATGTGTCTCAGTCATGTCTACATTGTTCTCGAACCGTAGGGTCCGCACGCTTAACGTTACGATGACAGTTATTATGAGTTTATGCATTTTGATGTACCAAAGTTAGTTCGGAGTCCCGGATGTGATCACGGACATGACGAGGAGTCTCGAAATGGTCGAGACATAAAGACTGATATATTGGAAGCCTATATTTGGATATCGGAAGTGTTCCGGGTGAAATCGGGATTTTACCGGAGTACCGGGAGGTTACCGGAACCCCCCGGGAGCCATATGGGCCTTAATGGGCTTTAGTGGAAAGGAGAAAGGGGCAGCCCAAGGTGGCCGCGCACCTCCCCCCTCCCCTAGTTCTATTAGGACTAGGAGAGGTGGCCGCCCCCCTCTCTCTCTTTCCCCCTCGGGGAATCCTAGTCCAACTAGGATTGGGGGGGGGGGGAGTCCCACTCCCGGTAGGAGTAGGACTCCTCCTGCGCCCTCCTCCTGGCCGGCGGCCCCCTCCCCCTTGGCTCCTTTATATACGGAGGCAGGGAGCACCTCTAGACACACAAGTTGATCATCGAGATCATTCCTTAGCCGTGTGCGGTGCCCCCTGCCACCATATTCCACCTCGATCATATCGTTGTAGTGCTTAGAAGCCCTGCGTCGGTAGAACATCAAGATCGTCACCACGCCGTCGTGGTGACGGAACTCCTCCCCAACGCTTTGCTGGATCGGAGCCCGGGGATCGTCATCGAGTTGTACGTGTGCTAAGAACTCGGAGGTGCCGGAGTAACGGTGCTTGGATCGGTCGGATCGGGAAGACGTACGACTACTTCCTCTACATTGTGTCAACACTTCCGCAGTCGGTCTGCGTGGGTACATAGACAACACTCTCCCCTCTCGTTGTTGTGCATCACCATGATCTTGCGTGTGCGTAGGAAAATTTTGAAATTACTACGTTCCCCAACAGTGGCATCCGAGCCTAGGTTTTATGGTTTGATGTTATTTGCACGAGTAGAACACAAGTGAGTTGTGGGCGATATAAGTCATACTGCCTACCAGCATGTCATACTTTGGTTCGGCGGTATTGTTGGACGAGACGACCCGGACCAACATTACGCGTACGCTTACGCGAGACCGGTTCCCCCGACGTGCTTTGCACATAGGTGGCTTGCGGGCGACTGTCTCTCCAACTTTAGTTGAACCGAGTGTGGCTACGCCTGGTCCTTGCGAAGGTTAAAACGGAGTCTATTTGACAAACTATCGTTGTGGTTTTGATGCGTAGGTGAGATTGGTTCTTGCTTAAGCCCGTAGCAGGCACGTAAAACTTGCAACAACAAAGTAGAGGATGTCTAACTTGTTTTTGTAGGGCATGTTGTGATGTGATATGGTCAAGACATGATGCTAAATTTTATTGTATGAGATGATCATGTTTTGTAACCGAGTTATCGGCAACTGGCAGGAGCCATATGGTTGTCGCTTTATTGTATGCAATGCAATCGCGATGTAATGCTTTACTTTATCACTAAGCGGTAGCGATAGTCGTGGAAGCATAAGATTGGCGAGAAGACAACGATGCTACGATGGAGATCAATGTGTCGCGCCGGTGACGATGGTGATCATGACGGTGCTTCGGAGATGGAGATCACAGGCACAAGATGATGATGGCCATATCATATCACTTATATTGATTGCATGTGATGTTTATCTTTTATGCATCTTATCTTGCTTTGATTGACGGTAGCATTATAAGATGATCTCTCACTAAATTATCAAGAAGTGTTCTCCCTGAGTATGCACCGTTGCGAAAGTTCTTCGTGCTGAGACACCACGTGATGATCGGGTGTGATAGGCTCTACGTTCAAATACAACGGGTGCAAAACAGTTGCACACACGGAATACTCAGGTTATACTTGACGAGCCAAGCATATACAGATATGGCCTCGGAACACGAAGACCGAAAGGTCGAGCGTGAATCATATAGTAGATATGATCAACATAGTGATGTTCACCATTGAAACTACTCCATCTCACGTGATGATCGGACATGGTTTAGTTGATTTGGATCACGTGATCACTTAGAGGATTAGAGGGATGTCTATCTAAGTGGGAGTTCTTAAGTAATTTGATTAATTGAACTTAAACTTATCATGAATTTAGTACCTGATAGTATCTTGCTTGTTTATGTTTGATTGTAGATAGATGGCTCGTGCTGTTGTTCCGTTGAATTTTAATGCGTTCCTTGAGAAAGCAAAGTTGAAAGATGATGGTAGCAATTACACGGACTGGGTCCGTAACTTGAGGATTATCCTCATTGCTGCTCAGAAGAATTACGTCCTGGAAGCACCGCTGGGTGCCAGGCCTGCTGCTGGAGCAACACCAGATGTTATGAACGTCTGGCAGAGCAAAGCTGATGACTACTCGATAGTTCAGTGTGCCATGCTTTACGGCTTAGAATCGGTACTTCAACGACGTTTTGAACGTCATGGAGCATATGAGATGTTTCAGGAGTTGAAGTTAATATTTCAAGCAAATGCCCGGATTGAGAGATATGAAGTCTCCAATAAGTTCTATAGCTGCTAGATGGAGGAGAACAGTTCTGTCAGTGAGCATATACTCAAAATGTCTGGGTATAATAATCACTTGATTCAGATGGGAGTTAATCTTCCAGATGATTGCGTCATTGACAGAATTCTCCAATCACTGCCACCAAGCTAAGCTTCGTGATGAACTATAATATGCAAGGGATGAACAAGACTATTCCCGAGCTCTTCGCAATGCTGAAAGCTGCGGAGGTAGAAATCAAGAAGGAGCATCAAGTGTTGATGGTTAACAAAACCACTAGTTTCAAGAAAAAGGGCAAAGGGAAGATGAAGGGGAACTTCAAGAAGAACGGCAAGCAAGTTGCTGCTCAGGAGAAGAAACCCAAGTCCGGACCTAAGCCTGAAACTGAGTGCTTCTACTGCAAGCAGACTGGTCACTGGAAGCGGAACTGCCCCAAGTATTTGGCAGATAAGAAGGATGGCAAGGTGAGCAAAGGTATATGTGATATACATGTTATTGATGTGTACCTTACTAATGCTCGCAGTAGCACCTGGGTATTTGATACTGGTTCTGTTGCTAATATTTGCAACTCGAAACAGGGACTACGGATTAAGCGAAGATTGGCTAAGGACGAGGTGACGATGCGCGTGGGAAACGGTTCCAAAGTCGATGTGATCGCAGTCGGCACGCTACCTCTACATCTACCTTCGGGATTAGTATTAGACCTAAATAATTGTTATTTGGTGCCAGCGTTGAGCATGAACATTATATCTAGATCTTGTTTAATGCGAGACGGTTATTCATTTAAATCAGAGAATAATGGTTGTTCTATTTATATGAGTAATATCTTTTATGGTCATGCACCCTTGAAGAGTGGTCTATTCTTGTTGAATCTCGAAGATAGTAATACACATATTCATAATGTAGAAGCCAAAAGATGCAGAGTTGATAATGATAGTGCAACTTATTTGTGGCACTGCCGTTAAGGTCATATCGGTGTAAAGCGCATGAAGAAACTCCATACTGATGGAATTTTGGAACCACTTGATTATGAATCACTTGGTACTTGCGAACCGTGCCTCATGGGCAAGATGACTAAAACACCGTTCTCTGGTACTATGGAGAGAGCAACAGATTTGTTGGAAATCATACATACAGATGTATGTGGTCCGATGAATGTTGAGGCTCGTGGCGGATATCCTTATTTTCTCACCTTCACAGATGACTTAAGCAGATATGGGTATATCTACTTAATGAAACATAAGTCTGAAACGTTTGAAAAGTTCAAAGAATTTCAGAGTGAAGTTGAAAATCATCATAACAAGAAAATAAAGTTTCTACGATCCGATCATGGAGGAGAATATTTGAGTTACGAGTTTGGTGTACATTTGAAGAATTGTGGAATAGTTTCGCAACTCACGCCACCCGGAACACCACAACGTAATGGTGTGTCCGAACGTCGTAATCGTACTTTACTAGATATGGTGCGATCTATGATGTCTCTTACTGATTTACCGCTATCGTTTTGGGGATACGCTCTAGAGACGGCCGCATTCACGTTAAATAGGGCACCATCAAAATCAGTTGAGACGACGCCTTATGAACTATGGTTTGGCAAGAAACCAAAGTTGTTGTTTCTGAAAGTTTGGGGCTGCGATGCTTATGTGGAAAAGCTTCAACCTGATAAGCTCGAACCCAAATCGGAGAAATGTGTCTTCATAGGATATCCAAAGGAAACTATTGGATACACCTTCTATCACAGATCCGAAGGCAAGACTTTTGTTGCTAAATTCGGAAACTTTCTTGAGAAGGAGTTTCTCTCGAAAGAAGTGAGTGGGAGGAAAGTAGAACTTGACGAGGTAACTGTACCTGCTCCCTTGTTGGAAAGTAGTACATCACAGAAAACTGTTTCTGCGACACCTACACCAATAAGTGAGGAAGTTAATGATAATGATCATGAAACTTCAGAACAAGATACTACTGAACCTCGTAGATCAACCAGAGTAAGATCCGTGCCAGAATGGTACGGTAATCCAGTTCTGGAAGTCATGCTACTAGATCATGATGAACCTACGAACTATGAAGAAGCGATGGTGAGCCCAGATTCCGCAAAGTGGCTTGAAGCCATGAAATCTGAGATGGGATCCATGTATGAGAACAAAGTATGGACTTTGGTTGACTTGCCCGATGATCGACAAGCAATTGAGAATAAATGGATCTTCAAGAAAAAGACTGACGCTGACGGTAATGTTACTGTCTATAAAGCTTGACTTGTCGCAAAAGGTTTTCGACAAGTTCAAGGGGTTGACTACGATGAGACCTTCTCACCCGTAGCGATGCTTAAGTCTGTCCGAATCATGTTAGCAATTGCCGCGTTTTATGATTATGAAATTTGGCAGATGGATGTCAAAACTGCATTCCTGAATGGATTTCTGGAAGAAGAGTTGTATATGATGCAACCGGAAGGTTTTGTCGATCCAAAGGGAGCTAACAAAGTGTGCAAGCTCCAGCGGTCCATTTATGGACTGGTGCAAGCCTCTCGGAGTTGGAATAAGCGCTTTGATAGTGTGATCAAAGCATTTGGTTTTATACAGACTTTCGGAGAAGCCTGTATTTACAAGAAAGTGAGTGGGAGCTCTGTAGCATTTCTGATATTATATGTGGATGACATATTGCTGATTGGAAATGATATAGAATTTCTGGATAGCATAAAGGGATACTTGAATAAGAGTTTTTAAATGAAAGACCTCGGTGAAGCTGCTTACATATTAGGCATAAAGATCTATAGAGATAGATCAAGACGCTTAATTGGACTTTCACAAAGCACATACCTTGACAAGATTTTGAAGAAGTTCAAAATGGATCAAGCAAAGAAAGGGTTCTTGCATGTGTTACAAGGTGTGAAATTGAGTCAGACTCAATGCCCGACCACTGCAGAAGATAGAGAGAAAATGAAAGATGTTCCCTATGCTTCAGCCATAGGCTCTATCATGTATGCAATGCTGTGTACCAGACCTGTTGTGTGCCTTGCTATAAGTTTAGCAGGGAGGTACCAAAGTAATCCAGGAGTGGATCACTGGACAGCGGTCAAGAACATCCTGAAATACCTGAAAAGGACTAAGGATATGTTTCTCGTATATGGAGGTGACAAAGAGCTCACCGTAAAAGGTTACATTGATGCAAGCTTTGACACTGATCCGGACAATTCTAAATCGCAAACCGGATACGTGTTTACATTAAACGGTGGGGCTGTCAGTTGGTGCAGTTCTAAACAATGCGTCGTAGCGGGATCTACATGTGAAGCGGAGTACATAGCTGCTTCGGAAGCAGCGAACGAAGGAGTCTGGATGAAGGAGTTCATATCCGATCTAGGTGTCATACCTAGTGCATCGGGTCTAATGAAAATCTTTTGTGACAATACTGGTGCAATTGCCTTGGCAAAGGAATCCAGATTTCACAAGAGGACCAAGCACATCAAGAGACGCTTCAATTCCATCCGGGACCTAGTCCAGGTGGGAGACATAGAGATTTGCAAGATACATATGGATCTGAATGTTGCAGACCCATTGACTAAGCCTCTTCCACGAGCAAAACATGATCAGCACCAAGGCTCCATGGGTGTTAGAATCATTACTGTGTAATCTAGATTATTGACTCTAGTGCAAGTGGGAGACTGAAGGAAATATGCCCTAGATGCAATAATAAAGTTATTATTTATTTCCTTATATCATGATAAATGTTTATTATTCATGCTAGAATTGTATTAACCGGAAACATAATACATGTGTGAATACATAGACAAACTTAGTGTCACTAGTATGCCTCTACTTGACTAGCTCGTTAATCAAAGATGGTTATGTTTCCTAACCATGAACAAGGTGTTGTTATTTGATTAACGAGGTCACATCATTAGTTGAATGATCTGATTGACATGACCCATTTCGTTAGCTTAGCACCCGATTGTTTAGTATGTTGCTATTGCTTTCTTCATGACTTATACATGTTCCTATGACTATGAGATTATGCAACTCCCGTTTACCGGAGGAACACTTTGTGTGCTACCAAACGTCACAACGTAACTGGGTGATTATAAAGGAGCTCTACAGGTGTCTCCAAAGGTAGATGTCGGGTTGGCGTATTTCGAGATTAGGATTTGTCACTCCGATTGTCGGAGAGGTATCTCTGGGCCCTCTCGGTAATGCACATCACATAAGCCTTGCAAGCATTGCGACTAATGAGTTAGTTGCGAGATGATGTATTACGGAACGAGTAAAGAGACTTGCCGGTAACGAGATTGAACTAGGTATTGGATACCGACGATCGAATCTCGGGCAAGTAACATACCAATGACAAAGGGAACAACGTATGTTGTTATGCGGTCTGACCGATAAAGATCTTCGTAGAATATGTAGGAGACAATATGGGCATCCAGGTCCCGCTATTGGTTATTGACCAGAGATGTGTCTTAGTCATGTCTACATTGTTCTTGAACTGTAGGGTCCGCACGCTTACGTTACGATGACAGTTATTATGAGTTTATACATTTTGATGTACCGAAGTTAGTTCGGAGTCCCGGATGTGATCACGGACATGACGAGGAGTCTCGAAATGGTCGAGACATAAAGATTGATATATTGGAAGCCTATATTTGGATATCGGAAGTGTTCCGGGTGAAATCGGGATTTTACCGGAGTACCGGGAGGTTACCGAAACCCCCCGGGAGCCATATGTAACGCCCCGAGACCGATGTGCCAGGTGTCGTGTAGTTATTCGCTGTTGTTGCGTTGTCATTGCTTGCGTTTCATGCATCTCATATCATGTCATCATGTGCATTGCATTTGCATACATATTCGTCTCACGCATCCGAGCATTTTCCCCGTTGTCCGTTTTGCAATCCGGCGCTTCGTTCTCCTCCGGTGGTCATTTCTACCTTTCTTTTGTGTGTGGAGATTAAACATTTCCGGATTGGACCGAGACTTGCCATGCGGCCTTGTTTTACTACCGGTATACCGCCTGTCAAGTTTCGGGTCATTTGGACTTCGTTTGATACTCCAACGGTTAACCGAGGGACCGAGAAGGCCTCGTGTGTGTTGCAGCCCAACACCCTTCCAAAGTGGCCCAAAAACCCACCTAACTCTGTTCCATCGTCTCGATCGTTCGATCACGATCGCGTGGCCGCAAACCGCACCTCATTTGGACTCTCCTAGCTCCCTCTATGCCTATATATACAACCCCCCTCCAAAATTCGCGGTGCCATCCACCCCTAACCCTAGATCTCTCCCTCTCCTCGCGCACCGGACAATGTCCGCCCAAGACGGACACATCGCGCCACCCGCCACAGCCAATCCGCGCCCGCCACGTCAGCGCCGCCGCCGTCTCCACCGCGTGGCCCGCGGAGCCCGTGGCTGGCCCGCCCGAGCCGCCACCGGGCCAGATCCACGTCGCCGCCGCCCGATCTTCTCCTCCTTCGCCGTCTCGACGCCGGCCGCCCGCCGAGGCCGCTCGCCGCCTCGTGCCCGGCCCCGGCCACCGCCAGCCCTCGCCGGAGTCCGCCCCGTCGCCCTTCGCTCTCCAGCCGCCGTCCAGGGACGCCACTGCCTCGATCCGTCCCCAGGGAGGAGCCCCGGTGCCGCCCGCCTCCAGATCCGGCGCCGCCGCCTCGGTCCCTGCCGTCCCCGTCGCCGGAGTTCCCAGCGAGCGCCGCCGCTGTCGCCGGACGGGATCGGGAGAGCCCCGATCCGCTCCCTGCATTGACCGCGCCCGCTTGGACCGGCCCAGCAACCGAGCAAGGCCCAGGCCGCCCGCGCCCGAGTGGGCCACCTCCTCCGAACCGGGCCAGATCCATCTCCCGCCGGCCTGCTTCCCCAGCGCGCTCGCCTCCTCCCAGGCCCAACTCCTCTTCGCCAGCCGCGTGGGCCGCGTCCTGCGCGAGATCCAGCGCCAGCCGAGCCGGCCTCGCCCCGGCCTCCTTCCTCCTCTGCTGGGCCAGGCCCCAGGGTGAGCAGCACCCGCAGCACCCTCCTCTCCTTTTTTCCCTTACCTGTTGGGCCAGCATGCAGTTTCGGCCCGTGTCATGTTTTTTTCCTGCCTGCGATTTTGTCAATTATCCTGAGACGTCAGTTTTGCAGATTAGTCCCTAGACTTCATGCATATAATAACTTCACAACCGTGCATCAGATTAAAATGTTTTATATATGAAAACTGCTCAGAATTTTGTATAGATTAATAATATGCCACTTTCATCCATGTTCAAAATATTTAAAATGCTGTTTGCATATATTTGCCCCTATGCCATGCTAAAACGGTTTAATTCATAACTAAATAACCGTAGCTCCGATTTAAATAAACTTTATATGTAAATGGGGTAGAATTTTGCCTAGTTTAACGTGGTGGCCTCATCTTGCATGTTTAACAACTCTAAAATTGTGTTTAGGACAGATCAGGACCAAACCTTAAATTATGCTATGGGGATTTTCCGGACTTGTTGTTTTGTTGTTCCGGCCTCATTTAAACATGCCTAGATTAGATAGTTTCATCATGTTTCACCTATTGCCATGTTAATCAACATTTAATATTGTTGGGTACATAAACGAGAGAGAACTAAATAATTGATGTGGTGTTTCGTCAATACGCAACTCGTTGCATATTGTGCTCCACTTAATTTGTAGAATTGTTTGTGCACTTTGCCATGCCATGCTTCATTAAACCGGACATGCATCATACTTGATTGTGTATCGTGCCATGATTATGTGGTGGTTGTTTACTATGTTGGTTGCTCTTTTCCGGTGTTGCTTCTTCGGGTTGGTTCCGGTAACGTCGAGTTTGTGAGGACCCATTCATCTACGTCTGTTTGTCTTCTTCATGGACTTGTTCTTCTTCCTTGCGGGATTTCAGGCAAGATGATCATACCCTCGAAATCACTACTATCTTTGCTATGCTAGCTTGCTCGCTCTTTTGCTATGCCAATGCTACGATGCCTACCACTTGCTTGTCAGCCTCCCAAATTGCCATGTCCAGCCTCTAACCCACCATTGTCCTAGCAAACCGTTGTTTGGCTATGTTACCGCTTTGCTCAGCCCCTCTTATAGTGTTGTTAGTTGCAGGTGAAGATTGAAGTTTGTTCCTTGTTGGAACATTTATTTACTTGTTGGGATATCACTATATATCTTATTTAATTAATGCATCTATATACTTGGTAAAGGGTGGAAGGCTCGGCCTTATGCCTGGTGTTTTGTTCCACTCTTGCCGCCCTAGTTTCCGTCATATCGGTGTTATGTTCCCGGATGTTGCGTCCCTTATGCGGTTGGGCTATAATGGGAACCCCTTGACAGTTCGCCTTAAGTAAAGCTTCTCCAGCAATGCCCAACATTGGTTTTACCATTTGCCACCTAGCCTTTTCTTTCCCTTGGGTTCTGCAGACTCAAGGGTCATCATTATTTTAGCCCCCCCCATGGGCCAGTGCTCCTCTGAGTGTTGGTCCGAACTAGAGTCCTGTGCAGCGCCCCCTCGAGGAAACACGAGGTTTGGTTTTAGTTGTATGGAGAGCTCATCTGAGTGTGCCCTGAGAAAGAGATATGTACAGCTCCTATCGGGATTTGTTGGCACATTCGGGCGGTGTTGCTGGTTTAGTTTTACCCTGTCGAAATGTCTTGTTGTACTGGGATACCGAGTCTGATCGGAATGTCTTGGGTGGAGGTCTATTCCTTCGTTGACCGTGAGAGCTTGTGATGGGCTAAGTTGGGACACCCCTACAGGGATTTGAACTTTCGAAAGCCGTGCCCGCGGTTATGGGCAGATGGGAATTTGTTAACGTCCAGTTGTAGAAAACCTGAAGTTGACCTTAATTAAAATGAATCAACCGCGTGTGTAACCGTGATGGTCTCTTTCCGGCGGAGTCCGGGAAGTGAAAACGGTTGTTGGAGTTATGCTTGACGTAGGTAGTACAGGATCACTTCTTGATCATACTTTTATCGACCGTGCTTTGCCTTCTCTTCTCGCTCTCATTTGCGAATAGGTTAGCCACCATATATGCTAGTCGCTTGCTGCAGCTCCACCTCATACCTTTACCTTACCCATAAGCTTAAATAGTCTTGATCGCGAGGGTGCGAGATTGCTGAGTCCCCGTGGCTCACAGATACTTCCAAAACCAGTTTGCAGGTGCCGATGAGTCCATGCAGATGACGCAACCCAGCTCAGGAGGAGCTCGTTGAAGACCTTGTTCATTTGTGTTGTTTCATTCTAGTTGATCAGTAGTGGAGCCCAGTTGGGGTCGATCGGGGACCTTTGTCGCATTTGGGGTTCTTCTTTTATTTTGGTTCCGTAGTCGGACCATGAGTGTATTTGGTTGATGTAATGCTTTATTCATGTAATTGTGTGAAGTGGCGAGTGTAAGCCAACTATGTATCTCTTATTCCTTATTATATTACATGGGTTGTGTGAAGATTACCTCACTTGCGACATATGCCTTCAATGTGATTATGCCTCTAAGTCGTGCCTCGACACATGGGAGATATAGTCGCATCAAGGGTGTTACACCATATGGGCCTTAATGGGCTTTAGTGGAAAGGAGAAAGGGGCAGGCCAAGGTGGCCACGCGCCTCCCCCCTCCACTAGTCCTATTAGGACTAGGAGAGGTGGCCGGCCCCCCTCTCCCTCTTTCCCCCTCGGGGAATCCTAGTCCAGCTAGGATTGGGGGGGGGGTCCTACTCCCGGTAGGAGTAGGACTCCTCCTGCGCCCTCCTCCTGGCCGGCGGCCCCCTCCCCCTTGGCTCCTTTATATACAGAGGCAGGGGGCACCTCTAGACACACAAGTTGATCATTGAGATCGTTCCTTAGCCGTGTGCAGTGCCCCCTGCCACCATATTCCACCTCGATCATATCGTTGTAGTGCTTAGGCAAAGCCCTGCGTCGGTAGAACATCAAGATCGTCACCACGCCGTCGTGCTGACGGAACTCCTCCCCGATGCTTTGCTGGATCGGAGCCCGGGGATCGTCATCGAGCTGTACGTGTGCTAAGAACTCGGAGGTGCCGGAGTAACGGTGCTTGGATCGGTCGGATCGGGAAGACGTACGACTACTTCCTCTATGTTGTGTCAACGCTTCCGCAGTCGGTCTGCGTGGGTACGTAGACAACACTCTCCCCTCTCGTTGCTGTGCATCACCATGATCTTGCGTGTGTGTAGGAAAATTTTGAAATTACTACGTTCCCCAACGCTGCCCCCTTGATTTTCTTTTACAAATGCAACATAGAACTATATGAGTGTCGTGTTGAATTTTGGGATTAGTCCGGGTTCATTTGGCCTTTTTTATACATTAATTGAGTTTCTGGTCATTTAATGTGCATAATTCAATTTGAACTGCCAGCACATGCTCTAGTGCACCAAAGTTGGTTGAAAAATAACATGTGTGTCCTCGGGTGAATTTCTAGGTCCCATGCAAGAAATGGGAATGAAATTCCAACATCTGGGTGTCGTGGCTCGACCGAGAACATTGAGAAACTTGGTTTTAAAATTCTTGTAAATCCAAAACACGCCTGAAAATCATGAAACTTGGCATGGTGTCATGTCATGGTACTAACATGTCGTGGTAAAAAATTTGGCCGAGTTGGAACAAATTTTGGTATAAGCTTATTGCAAACCATAGCTTCTCTCAACAAGGCTCGTGGTTCTGAGAGGGAACGTGTCATCTTTGTGTGCAAAACGATATATGTTGCCCCCCTTGATTTTCTTTACAGAGGCACCATAGAACTATATGAGTGTCGTGTTAAATTTTGGAGTTATTCCTGGTTCGTTTGGCCTTTTTTGTACATTAATTGAGTTTCTAGTCATTTAATGTGCATAATTCAAATTTGAACTACAAGCAGCTGCTCCAGTGCACCAAAGTTGGTTGAAAAATCACATCTGTATCCTCGGGTAAATTTCTAGGTCCCATGCAAGAAATGGGAATGAAATTCAAACATCTGGGCATCGTGGCTCAGCCGGAAACATTGAGAAACTCGGTTTTTTGATTCCTGTAAATCCAAAACACGCATGAAAATCATGAAACTTGGCTTGGTGTCATGACATGGCACCAACATGTTGTGGTAATTTTGCTGTCCGATTTGCGAAGGCGCACACATTAATAATCAACAAAGTCATTTTGGAACAAGTGCTGTCACGTTACAATCGGAAACACAAGTACTATTATTGAAACCGTGACGTTCTACTTACCATTTACGTGTCTCCACGCGTCCCCCTTTTTTATTAGCTAGGAGGCACCGTGCAGGGTAGCTATTTGAGTACAGGAGGCGTGTGATCAGACCCCTGCGCGTGCTTATCGGGAGGAGAGCCCTTTGACCTCCATCTGCCGCCCACCTCCCTCCCAAGGTCTCCATTAATGGCGCCTGAGCACATGTTTAATGGTGTGGCTATGTCTCACTCGGCTGAGATTTAAGAGAGAAAAAAGAAAATCTGAAAAGAAAATTGTGCATGGATCTTGATGTAAGATTCGACGGACCTATATAGCATCTACTGCGACTTATAGCAAGACTGATGAATATATAAGGACGATGATAGTGCATAATAATTGTCTTACATAATTAGGAAGATAATTAAAAGGCCACATGCGGCTACACGTGAAATAAACAATGGCAAAAGAAGAAGGAAGACGCATACAACGATCTGGCTCGCTGATCTCTACTTTCTTGATGTGCTGCAGGTCGCAGAGACTAGATCTCGAGGTGAGCGGCAATGATCTCTTTCATCAGTTTCATGTCCTTTACACGCAGCTTGGCAGCATCCACGGATTCCTTCACCAGCCTTTCGCGCTCGATGCGGAGCATGGCATTCTCATCCATAAGTTTCTTGATGATGACGCCCGTCCTCTTCAACAAGGCAACGGTCTTCTCCGCCTGCTTCGACCTTCTGGCTCGGAGCTTCACATTGCCCTCCCATAGTTGCCATATGACACAAGTAGCCTACTCAAACGAGGCATTCATGTCGTCCTGTAACCTCGCCTAGCCGGAGATCTGATCCATCTGACTATGGATGATTGCATGCATGCACTTGTAAGAGTCGCTGCCTGCCCGCGAGACATTTTCCTAGGCCGCCGCGGAGCGGTGGGACATCTCTGCTGCATTCGCGGTGCAACGAGACATCTCTGCTGCTTCCACAGCATGGCGGGACATCTCTGCTGCTTCCGCTGCGTGGACAGACTAGTCTGCTGCATCGACAACGTGACGGGGCATGTCGGCTGCTTTCGCGGCGAGGCAGTACATCTCTCGTGCTTCCGCTTCCATGCTCGCCTCTCCCTGGTGGTAATCTCTTGACCCAAAACTCGTGTTGGCCATGGCAGACGCAAGGGAAAGATGCTAAATGACTTGTTTGTTTTTGTGGACGAGGAGTTGAGGAGGAATGTGCAGTCATCTTGGCATAGTAGTATTTATAATCGAGTACTAATACGCTCATAAGTGGGAAACCGTTTAGGTTGTGATCGGTGTGAATAGGTTTGCAATTAAATATAGAGTAGTACTTTGGAATGTGACGAGACGCAAGCTCAAAATTTATTGATGGTTCTAGTTTCGAAGTGCGACACTATTCTCGGATGGCGTAACGTGGGCACGCGTTCTTGGCCGTGGTGTAGCAGTTTTGTAATATGCCATGGTACTTCTTTTTCTACTGTTGTGTACGTGCAATAACTGGCACCGTGGGATACATAGCTTATAGTTATTGGGGCGTTCGACAGGAATAGCCTCGTGGCAAGCTATAGACTAGTCTTTTTTCACACGCATTACATCGACACATATCATCTCTCTCCCTCTTTCCCACGCACACACCTAGTCTCTCGGGACTTCTCGCACGCACCATCTCTAGCTCCCTAGGTCAATGCCACCCACATACACTTGTACTCTGAGTTTAGTACGTTATACATGAAGAGAAGAGGTGCACGCACGCACTCGTTCTCTCTCACGCACGCATCTGTAGCTACGAATTGTAGTGTTCTCAACCATCTGATTGACTCTATCATAGGTTGCCGTTGCTCCTTGGCCTTGAGATTGAGAAGTTTAAAACGCAGAGGCTAAGCTGGAGGTGCGAGGTTTTGGTTAATGTGCGGGCCACACACGGCACCAACACGACACGAGCATCATCTGCCTGGTGCGCAGTCGGGTGAGTTGTCCAAGTATAGACACAACTAGGCCCTCCTTGGTATGCGCAGAGAAATTAGGATCGGAGGGAATACTACTAGTAGTACTACTACTTTGATGTGTCGCATCAACTCACACAAGTATGCAACACTTCCTGAACAAACAAGCATATAAGTTGTTATACTTCTTATTCAAAGGATCTTTATATCCAACAGACACAAAATATCCGTTCGACTGTTGGAAATTACTTTAACTATTGATCTGATGTTGAAGTAATTGCTGCATCGCCACCAAAACCCACCATCACTTAAGGCAAAGTAGACCGAGCTAACCCCTATATTATCATATTACTAAGATAAACAGAAGGCACTGTAGAATCATTTAGGAGGTGAGCTTGTCAATCTGGATGTGCAGGGACACCGTCCTCGACAACCCAGCCCCGGCCAGTAGCTTGGGCGGAACTGTGAAGATGGTCAGCTCCTGCACAGCGACGTCACCGGGATCCTTTTTACTTCTCACCTCCATTTCCACCTTGATGGTGTCAGTCCTACCTTTGGGATCCCCCGGCGGGCCGTTCGCCCACAGGTTGGCCGCGTAGTGCGACAGTGGGGACGCCCCCGCTCTGATGCAGATGATCAACATGGTGATAGGCGCACCAATGTCGAGCACGCCGCCGACCAAGAAAAATGCGCGACCGTCCTCCTCCCCGAACAGCAAGAGTCGTGGCTCCGACAGTGGCACTTGCAGCTGGAGCAACTTGTCGTACTGGATCCTGTGCATGGGCATGGGATGCATGGTGCTGATGTGGTGGGAGAGCGCCGGCGGCAGGCCTTCGTAGCCGTAGACGGGCACGGGGCATTTGCAGGGCGCGAGTGGACACATGCACTGGTGATCGGCGAGCTTATGGTAAGTGATGTAGAGCCCATAGCCTTCGTGCGGGCACTCCACCCTCATTGAGAAGAGGACGGCGTCCATCGCCGTGTTCCACACGTCGAAGCCGCTGTTGCGCTTGCACTTCTGGCACTGCCGCTGGTTCCCGGGGCACCCGTCGCGGCAGTCCATGCAGGCCAGGTGCCCTCCCTTGCACTACAGAAATCAATCGAACAACACATCAATCAAGAAACCTGCACCTTGCTCGATCAGCCGAACAGACGAGGTGTATTCGAACCTCATACACTGGAGGCTTCAAGGGGCGGATGCAAGGGGCAGTGGAGCAAGGTGAGGTCCATAGAGACCATAGAGAGCTCCATCGTCGGGTCCTGTTCTGTCGGCATGATCTCGCCCTCCTCGTGCACAACCATCTCTCGCTTTAGGGCCGGGGCATTACAAAAGTTTTACCGTCACATATTCATACTACTTCAAGGTGAATTAAATCAACACATGCAAGTATCAAGGAAAGTCACGGCATGCATGCATGCATTGTAATTAATGCATCGGTAAACGTAAATTATTGAAATGTATTGAGTGCACTACTTTGATGTGTCGCGTCAACTCATACAACAAGGAGAAGTTTGATTACAACGCCCTCTCCCTCTCCCATGAGCGTGGTGGCTCATAGGACTAGGAGAAGCATTCACTACATGATCTCCCTCCCGCACGCGGTGGACATGCAGCAGTTCATTCGGTGTCAGATGACCAGAAGCATACTGTAGTACTCCACTACAGTAGTACCATCATTGTTCGACTTCCCAAATAGGCGAAGAGCGCGCAACCCAAATGCTCGTGTGGCAGTTTCATGTGTAAGGGAGGAATATTGACATAGTCCAGGATAGCGTGTATCGTGCCTCTAAGCTTATAATCGTTGGAGTCGGCTACATGCTACGAGGCCTTCTTGAAGCATTTTTGATTAAAATAATCTTCTGGCCCTACCTATCATCCTAGTGATTGTAGTTTTCACGCTCATCTGGTCAAGACAGGAATATATATATATATATATATATATATATATATATATTAATTTGTGGTGGGGTAAATGTTAGAGGTTGCAACAAATATATTGTACACTACGGGTCTTTTAGCCAAGTTTAGAGGCAAGCATGTGGGGCTAGTGCTATGATGTGTCGCGTCAACTCGTACAAATGAGGAGAAGCTTGATTTTACTACTACACGCCCTCTCCCTCGCCCATGCGCTCGATGGCTCACAGACGAGGACAGGTTTTTGCTTACTACAACAAGCTATCCCTCCCACACGCGGTGGACGGTCATGCAGCAGTTGATTCGATATTGTAGAAGTAGTAACATCATTGTTCTTCTTCTCGAAGAGGCGAACAACCAAGCAAAACCCAAACATGGCAGTTGCGAACGCTCGTGTGGCAGTCTTTGTGTAGGGGTGGGCGTGGTGCAGAGCCTTGGAGCACGCATATAGCCAGGCTCTTGCATGAGACAAAATTGCCATGTAAGCAGGCTATAAGCCCACTATTGTAGTTGCTCTTAATAGTATAGCCATGTAAACCGGAAAGGAGGGAATACTCCCTGTGTTCCTAAATACTCCCTCCATTTTTATTGTCCTTGTCTTAGCTTTGGTAAAAGTAAAGCTTTATAAACTTTGACCAAGTTTATATAACATAAGCAATAACAAATCAAGACAATTAGATTTATTATTGAATGTACTTTCACATCATATATATTTGTTATGATAAATGTTTATATTATTTTTTATAAACTTGGTCAAACTTTATGAAAATTTGACCTCAGTCAACTCTAATATGCAGAGTAAATAAAAACAGAGGGAGCATTTGCCTTTCTAGAAATTTCAACAAGTGACTACATCCTAAATGAGTACATATGGAGCAAAATGAGTGAATCTACACGATAAATAAATACGTAGTTCTCTCGTTTTCCTCTTTGCCTTGGTCGCGGTGCACAATATTGAGTATACTACTATTGACTAGTTTCTTTTTGACACGCATTTACGTTGATACAGCTTGAATGCCAACAAGGCAGAGGGTAGCGGTTCCCGAAATGTTGAACGGTCAATGATGCCTCCGCATTCAATTAGCATGCAGAGGTAGGAGTAAGTAATTGGAGAAGAAGAATGGAGCCAACATGATGTGAATGCAACACAGTTTGGACTCTCATATAATGGCGCCCCACCACTCCAATCCATCTACTCCTAGTCTCTGCACAACACTGCCCACTCCAATCCAAGACCAAGACCAAGACCAAGTGACCAGAAGCCACAAGCACCCATGGCATCGATGGACGTGAGCGGTAGTCGGCTGTGTCGGATCGTCCAAGACGCCGGCCTGCGGCCCGCACCGCGCAGTGTTTCCAGACGGTCTGGTGACCGCCGGCGTCATAGCCCTCGTCGACGCCGGCTTCGCCTCTCGCATGTGCCAAATGATGGTCGACTCCATCTGCAGGTTCACCGCTGTCAAGAAGCGCGCGGACGACCTTGCCGTACTGCTCCAGCCCGTGCGCCCAGGCTCCTCGTTGCCTGCCACCCTCATCGGCCTCCAAGGTGATGAATTCTTTGAAGCACTGGTGGCCCTGCAGCTACCGGTGGTCGCAACGAAGAATGTGCACCTCGAGGCCGGGCTCGCCGCGCAGCGCCTTGCCATGCAAGAAAGCGTCGACCTGCACATCCACATCTACAAGGAAATCGTCTACATAGGCCACTACAAGGCTAGCGAGGACAGAAAGATGTTGGCCTTTCTTCCAGCGGCTAGAATTGTTGGACGCCATTGTTCAGAAGTATGTCGACCTGGCCATGAAAGCCGCTTCTACTTAGCCGCCGTTCAGTGGGTCGGCACCCTGAGTCGAGGAGGTGGACGTCGTTGATGGATGCATCTTTCTTCTTGCCTCCTGTAACCAGCACTGCATCACCTCGTGGCCTTAATGTTTAATTAGTGTATGACATTTTTATTCCAGTCAACATTTTCACTGTGAGGTGGGGCCGTAGTTGAGCAAACCGACCATTGGCAAATCCCCACCCCGCCCACTGTGCGTCGGCTGAGTTAGAACTAGAAGAGAGAAACGAGGGAGAAGAGCTAGCTATAGCATGGACGCTGTTGTCAAATGGGACTCGTGTTGATAGAATAGGAGTAATGAGTACTCATACCTCTTTTTTTATGGAAAAAGTAGTCGTACGTCTAGTACCACTAGTTGGGTGCGTGCGACCTATACCTGTCATCACTTTAGGCCTCCTTTTCTAACCGCAGCTACGCTTCATAGTACATATTTTTTCATGCATTTATTCTCCTATATGTACTCCTAGGCTAGTTCCACATGCTCGCTTTCCCCGACATGTGGGACATAGAGCATCTGGGTCGTAGTGCATGCACGACTCGGAGCATATGCAACCATGCCGGCGTACTTTACATTTCAGACCTCATGAATTACATGCAAACCCCTCACAGAAAAATAAATAAATAAATAAATAAATTACTACATGCAAACCGGATTATTTTCACAGAAACCGGAGCACGTTCATTAAATTTTGGACATAACACATTTATAAAAAACGATCGGACCTAAACCAGCCTAAGGGCCTCTTTGATTCGCAGGATACTAAATAGACGGGAATGGGGAAAGTATGATGGCGATGAACTAAGACGAGGAGGAAGAGGAGTAGTACTGTACATGCTACAGACTGGACCGTAGCACATTGTTTTTTATGGCCATATCACCACATTGTTTTCTATGGCCTATCGCCTGCTGGTTCACTGGGCTGCCGTGGTTCGCACTCCTCCGATGTGAGTAGTAGTACTAGTACAGTACACTATATACCACATGATTCTTTCCTCCTTCTTACGTACTTTGCCGACATGTGGGAGTGCCAGCATTCGGGTCGATGTGTCATGCACCAGATTAGAGGGGGGAACGGAAGGGGGGGGGCATCACCCGGTCGTAGCACCAGTAATTCATGACTATAGTGAGTAGTCATATCACAAGACTCCGTCTTGCCAGCAGTAACACGCTGTCAAATCGCACAACCCTACCTTTCTAGCAGTAAGTTGAATCCGCTACTCCCTCACCCTCCTCGCCTCTCTATCAAACCGCCTGCGCAAAAACTGCCGCGCATACTGCCCGGGAAAAGCCCCGCCCTCAACTTTTAACTACTCATAGTATAATTTTGTATCGATGAATTGCGCCATGGAGCAGAAAACCAAAATAAAAATGTGGTACATGTAAACAAATACAGTTCAAGCTCTAGCTAGCGATTCGGAACATAAACCGTGCATGTGTTTATATGTATAGGTTACTTCAAAGTACTGAGTCCATTGATGCAATGTGGTCAAACTATACAATCGATATCTCAAAGTCAAAATAGTTCAAGCTTGTTCGTTCGATATAAATACTAGTATTGTATGTTTATTCACCCGTGGGGTTGTTCAATGAATGGAGGGCCGGGAGCACAGGTGAACAATACTACTAGTAGTAAGTAGGAGTCGTACAGTTAGTCACGTTAAATAGAAAGTTTCTTTTCTTTAATGCCACATACACAAATTGAAACGCTTCTTGTGGAGAGAAAAAGATAACCACTCCACTATATATAATAGGCAGGGGCCTGAGCGCTTGCTTTACTAGGGTTTCTCTCTTCATTCTCTCATCCTCTCCAGATCTAAACAAGATAGCGGTAGCGACATTTTCTCTCTACTCATCGTTGGTCACAGATCCGGCCCGATCCCTTCAGTCGGTGTGTGTAGAGGACTAGGTGCATCGTTCACGCGGTCATCGACGTCGAGAGAGGAAACCCACAGCTGCCGGTGGGTCCCGATCCTCTACCCGTGTCGTTCTCTCTAACACAGCGCCGGCTCAGGAGGTCCTCCGACCCTTCTTTCTCCCCGCTGTATTATGCGCAGACCCGACCTGCCGCCGGCGACATCCCAACAACCCTCAGGTATAAGTTCTTCCAAAGCGGCCTTGCTCTACTGCCTTAGCTCCCCACGCGTCTGCATGTGCATATTTTTCTACTTCCATCAGCTCTTCCAAAGCCACCTAAATTTTTAGTATTATTGGAGGCAAAGCTACTTCATGCAGTCAAATCTAGGACTTGGTTCAAACAACGAAGAAAGGGGGGAAGTCGTAGCATGAATTTAGGACTTGATTCAAAGAGGAAATAATAGGGGAAAGTAGTAGAAACTGGATACCCAATGGGTCTCTTGGTTGAAAAGGGAAATAAAGGGAAAAGGCAGTACAAACTGGATAAGGAACAAATCTATTATTGGTTGAAAAAAGGATAGAAAGTGGCGGCTGGTGGACAAGTCAACAAAGTATGTCCAGGATTAGATTTGCTGCCCTCACATAGTAAAAGGTCTCCAGGATTAGACTGCTGCCGTCACAGAGTACAAACAAACTCGGCATCACCACTTTATGCCTCCTTGTAGGTACATTGTGCTTATGCGTCCACTGTCGCACGTCCTTATACCAACTTTTGTTGTTGTTAATGTAAGGGCTCATGTAAAATGAAGCGATCACACTATTACCTTAAGGACATGTCTAACCAGTGTTATTTTTAATCTAATGCCTCCAGTGATATGATGCAATTAAACTGTGTTACAAATGGTACTCTTGCTGTTTTCCCCAGTATGATAAGTAAGTTGCTTCTTTACGCTGCTGAGTGTCCTGGTGTCCCCATGTTCCCATGCCCTTAAACCAATTATTTAGCTGCTCTTGATCTACTGTATCTGGTAAACAAGCAATTCCACCATTATAGTAATCCCATATTCGACGAATGTCATTGTTGATCGTAATGCTTCAGGTAACATGAAGCATTGCTGGCGTTTTAAAATTTCTACTGTCCTTGCGTGATTGCCGTGAACATAACCAAGATGCTTCTTTTCATTTCGCGTATGTTTCGTATCTTGTTATTGACCAGCAACTATTTTCTTTCTATCTTTTTGTGTAGATAGGGATATCCATTTCACCTTGTTGCTATTGTGACCTTTTGTTGAACTACACAAAACGCTTTTTTTGGAATGAGTGTCTTGTGCAGTTCAACTAAAATGTCACGTGGGCAACAACTCTCAACTTTGGTGGAACAGCACAAAATGGTGATTGGAGTTTCCAAAATCCCCGTCAAATTCTGCTGGTCATCTCGTGCTACATCTTATTAGCCTTTGCAAGATGAGGCATGATACGTCCATTTTGCATCATGTTTCCTTGTTGTTATTTATAATGTTTTTATCCATAATAATGCTTTTTGGAGTAAGTCTAATGCCTTTTCTCTCATAATTTACAAGGAACACACCAAGAGGGAGAATTCCGACAGCTGGAAATCTGGACCTGGAAAAGCTACGTCAGGCTACCTATTCTACACAACTCCAAATGAGCTGAAACTTTATGGAGAATTTTTACGAATTATTTTAGGAATATTGGAGCCAATAAACACCAGAGGGGGGCCACCAGGTGGGCACAACCCACCTGGGCGCACTAGGCCCCCCAGGCGTGCCCTGGTGGGTTGTGGCCTCCTCGGCCCACCTCCGGTGCCCATCTTTTGGTATATAAGTGGTTTTGACCTAGAAAAAAAAATAAGGGGAGTACTTTCGGGATGGAGCGCCGCCGTCTCGAGGCGGAACTTGGGCAGGAGCACTTTTGCCCTCTAGCGGAGCGATTCTGCCAGGGGAACTTCCCTCCCGGAGGGGGAAATCATCGCCGTCATCATCACCAACAACTCTCCCATCTTGGGGAGGGCAATCTCCATGAACATCTTCACCAGAGCCATCTCATCTCAAACCTTAGTTCATCTCTTATATTCATTCTTGTTACTGGAACTATAGATTGTTGCTAGGGGGTGACTATAGTAGTGTTGATTACATCTTGTAGTTGATTACTATATGGTTTATTTGGTGGAAGATTATATGTTCAGATCCATTATGACTCTAGTAGTGTTGAGAATGTTTGTTGTTTCTGAGTAGTTACCTTTGTTCTTGAGGTCACGGGATAAATCATGTTGCAAGTAATAATCATGTGAATTTGATATGTGTTTGATATTTTGATAGTATGTATGTTGTGATTCCCTTAGTGGTGTCATGTGAACGTCGACTACATGACACTTCACCATATTTGGGCCTTAGGGAATGCATTGTGGAGTAGTAAATAGATGGTGCGTTGCGAGAGTGGCAGAAACTTAAACCCCAGTTAGGCACTATTCCGTAGGGGACCGATTGGATCCTAGAGTTTAATGCTATGGTTAGAATTTATTCTTAATACTTTTCTCATAGTTGCAGATGCTTGCGGGAGGGTTAATCATAAGTATGAGGTTTTCTCAAGTAAGAACAATACCTAAGCACCGGTCCACCCACATATCAAATTATGAAAGTAGCGAACACAAATCAAACCAATATGATGAAAGTGACTAGATGAAATTCCCGTGTACCCTCAAGAACGTTTTGCTCATTATAAGAAACCGTTTTGGCCTGTCATTTTCCTCTAAAGGATTGGGCTGGCTTGCTGCATACTTGTTACTATTATTGTTACTTCTTGTTACAAACTATCTTGCTATCAAACTACTCGCTACTTACAATTTCAACACTTGCAGACACTACCTCACCTAAAACTACTTGTCATTTCCTTCTGCTCCTCGTTGTGTTCGACACTCTTACTTATCGAAAAGATATACAATTGATCCCCTATACTTGTGGGTCTCAAGGCTATTTTCTGGCGCCGTTGCCGGGGAGTGAAGTGCCTTTGGTAAGTGGAATTCGGTAAGGAAACATTTATATAGTGTGCTAAAATTTATTGTCACTTGTTACTATGGAAAACAATCCTTTGAGGGGTATGTTCGGGGTATCTTCACCTTGTCCGGAACCATAATTAATTGCCCCTCAACCTATAGCACCCACTGAAAATATTTAATATGAAATTCCTTCGGGTATGATAGAACAACTGCTAGCTAATCCTTATCCAGGAGATGGAACTGAACATCCCCATATGCACTTGATATATGTGGAACAAATTTGTGGATTGTTTAAGCTTGCAGGTTTTCCCTTTATATTTGAAGGGAAAAGCATCGGCATGGTATAGGCTATGCGATGATATTGGATCATGGAATTGGAATCGTTTGAAATTGGAGTTTCACCAAAAAAAATTATCATATCATCGCATAGCCTATATATATCATCCACCTATTAAAGAAGAAATTAAAGAACAGGTACCAGTCAAAGAAAAAACTATACTCTATAATGTTGATCCAGTTGTTCCTACTACTTATATTGAGAAACCTCCTTTTCCTGTTAGGATAAAGGAACATGCTAAAGTTTCAACTGTGGTCAAAAAAGCTCTGTTAGAACACCTAAACCAGATGATCAAATTAGAGTTGAACCTAATATTGCCATGGTTAAAGATCTCTTAGAAGAAGATGTGGATGGGCATGTTATCTACTTCTGTGCAGAAGCTGCTACAATTGCCAAGCCTGAAAAGGGGATAAAAATGGACCAGTTGTTGGCCTGCCTGTCATTTCAGTTAAAATAGGAGATCACTATTATTATGGTTTATGTGATATGGGTGATAGTGTGAGTGCTATTCCTCACAGGTTATATCAAGAAATTAGGGAGGACATAGCACCTGTTGAGATAGAAGACATAGATGTTACTATTAAACTTGCAAATAGAGACACTATATCACTAGTTGGGATTGTCAGATATGTTGAAGTCTTGTGTGGGAAAACAAAATATCCTACCGATTTTCTTGTTCTTGGTACCCCACCTGATGACTTCTGACCCATTATCTTTGGTAGACCTTTCTTGAACATAGTTAATGCTAGGATAGATTGCCAGAAACAAATTGTGGGTGTTAGCTTTCGTGATGAGTCTCATGAGTTTAATTTTTCCAAGTTTAGTAGAAATTATCATGAAAAAGAATTGCCTAGTAAGGATGAATCCATTGGTCTTGCTTCTATTGTTGTGCCTCCTACTTATCCTTTAGAGCAATACTTGCTAGACCATGAGAATGATTTACATATGCATGAAAGAAATGAAATAGATAATATTTTCTTTGAACAACGTCCTCTGCTTAAGCACAATTTGCCTATTGAAACTTTTGGAGGTCCTCCTCCACCTAAGGGTGATCCTGTGTTTGAATTAAAACAATTGCCAGACACTTTGAAATATGCTTATCTTGATGAAAAGAAGATATATCATGTTATTATTAGTGCTAACCTTTCAGGACACGAAGAAGAAAGATTATTGAATGTTCTAAGGAAGCACCGAGCTGCTATTTGATATACTCTTGATGTTTTAAAGGGCATTAGTCCCACTCTATGTCAGCACAAAATTAATATGGAACCTGATGCTAAACCCGTTGTTGACCACCAACATCGGTTAAATCTGAAGATGAAAGAGGTGGTAAGAACGGAAATATTAAAACTTCTGGAAGCAGGTATAATTTATCCAATAGCAGATAGTAGATAGGATAGTTCTGTTCATTATGTACCTAAGAAGGGAGGTATAATTGTTGTTCCTAATGATAAGAATGAACTTATTACACAAAGAATTGCTACAGGCTATAGAATGATAATTGATTGCAGAAAATTAAATGAAGCAACTAGAAAGATCATTACCCTTTGCCTTTTATTGACCAAATGCTTGAAAGATTATCTAAGCACACACATTTTTGCTTCCTTGATGGATATTCTGGCTTCTGGAAAATACCTATTTCTCAACCTGATCAAGAAAATACCACTTTTACTTGTCCTTTTGGAACCTATGCTTATAGACGTATGCCTTTTGGTTTATGTAATGCACCTTCTACCTTTCAAAGATGTATGATGGCTATATTCTCTAAATTTTGTGAAAAGATTGTTGAGGTTTTCATGGATGACTTTTCTGTTTATGGGAAGTATTTTGACGATTGTTTAAGCAATCTTGATTGAGTTTTGCAAAGATGTGAACAAACAAATCATGTCTTGAATTGGGAGAAGTGCCACTTTATGCTAAATGAAGGCATTGTCTTGGGTCATAAAATTTCTGAAAAAGGTATTGAAGTGGACCAAGCTAAGGTTGATGCTATTGAGAAAATGCCATGTCCTAAGGACATCAAAGGTATCTGTAGTTTCCTAGGTCATGCTAGTTTCTATAGGAGATTTATTAAAGACTTCTCTAAAATTTCTAGGCCTCTTACTAGTCTCTTGCAAAAGGATATTCCTTTTGTTTTTGATGATGATTGTCTTGAAGCCTTTGAAACACTCAAGAAAGCCTTAATATCTGCACCTATTGTTCAACCACTTGATTGGAACTTGCCTTTTGAAATTATGTGTGATGCTAGTGAATATGATGTGGGTGCTGTTCTAGGATAAAGAGTTGATAAGAAATTGAATGTTATTCATTATGCTAGTAAAACTCTAGACAGTGCTCAAAGAAATTATGCTACAACTGAAAAAGAATTCTTAACAGTGGTATTTGCTTATGATAAATTTAGACCTTATATTGTTGATTCCAAAGTAACCGTTCACGCAGACCATGCTGCTATTAAATATCTTATGGAAAAGAAAGATGCTAAACCTATACTTATTCGTTGGGTTCTCTTGTTGCAAGAATTTGATTTGCATATTATTGATAGAAAGGGAGCTGAGAACCGTGTAGCTGATAACTTGCCTAGGCTTGAAAATGTGCTTGATGACCCACTTCCTATTGATGATAGTTTTCCTGATGAGCAGTTAGCTGCAATAAATGTTGCTAATGGTACTCCTTGGTATGCTGGCTATGCTAATTACATTGTTGCTAAATATTTGCCACCTAGCTTCATGTATCAACAAAAGAAAAAATTATTCTATGATTTAAGACATTACTTTTGGGATGACCCACATGTTTATAAAGAAGGAGTAGATGGTATTATTAGACATTGTGTACCTAAGCATGAACAGGGACAAATCCTACGGAAATGTCACTCCAAAGCTTATGGAGGGCATCATGCTGGAGATAGAACCGCTCATAAGGTATTGCAGTATGGATTTTATTGGCCTACTCTCTTCAAGGATGCTCATAAGTATGTCTCATTTTGTGATGAATGCCAAAAAATAGGTAATATTGGTAAGCATCAAGAAATGCCTATGAACTATTCTCTTGCTGTTAAACCATTTGATGTTTGGGGATTTGATTACATGGGACCTTTTCCTTCCTCTAATGGGTATACACATTTTTGGTTGCTGTTGATTATGTTACTAAATGGGTAGAAGCTATTCCAACTTGTAGCGCTGATCACAACACCTCTATTAAAATGCTTAAGGAAGTTATTTTCCCAAGGTTTGGAGTCCCTAGATATTTAATGACTGATGGTGGTTCACACTTTATTCATGGTGCTTTCCGTAAGATGCTTGCTAAGTATGATGTTAACCATAGAATTGCATCACCCTATCATCCTTAGTCTAGTGGTCAAGTTGAACTTAGCAATAGAGAAATAAAATTAATTTTGCAAAAGACTGTCAATAGGTCCAGGAAGAATTGGTCTAAGAAATTATATGATGCACTTTGGGCTTACAGAACAACATATAAAAATCCTATGGGTATGTCTCCTTATAAAATGGTTTATGGAAAAGCTTGTCATTTGCCTCTTGAGTTAGAACATAAAGCATATTGTGCAGTTAAAGAACTCAACTATGATTTCAAACTTGCTGGAGAAAAGAGGTTATTTGATATAACCTCATTAGATGAGTGGAGAACCCAAGCTTATGAAAATGCAAAGCTATTCAAAGAAAGAGTTAAAAGATGGCATGACAAAAGAATTCAAAAACGTGAGTTTAAAGTCGGAGAATATGTTCTTTTGTACAACTCTCATTTTAGATTCTTTGCAGGGAAGCTCCTCTCGAAATGGGAAGGCCCATATGTTATCGAGGAGGTTTACCGGTCTGGTGCAATCAAAATAAATAATTTCGAAGGCACTAACCCGAAGGTTATCAACAGGCAACGAATAAAGCATTATATCTCAGGTACACCTATTAATGTTGAAAGCAATATTATCCAAACTTTAACACCGGAAGAACACACAGAAGAGTCCTTCCGGAACACTCCAGAATCATCAAAATAAGGAGGTACGTGATATGGTAAGTAAATTGACACCGAAAAATCTGCAAAACTATTTTTTATCAGTTTTGGAATATTTTAAAATTTTGGAAATAAAGAAACTCCCAGGAAGCGTCCCTTGGTGGGCACAATAGCTTGGTGCGCCCGTAGCTCGCCGCTTCTGCTGTGGCCGAACACAGCGCCACCGTCGAGCTCCTCGTCGTGGCCACGCTCGCCGATGAGCTCATCTAAGCTCGCAGTCGTGCTCAGCACGCACGTAGGGCCCCATAGCGCTAGCTAGCTCGCTCCGTCGTGCCGTGTAATGCCGGTTCCGACGACGCCCGAACTTCGGCGTCCGCTCCGCCGCTCGCCGCCGCCGTTTCCGGCAAAGTCCGGCCATACCGCCACCACCACTCGACGCGGCATCGAGTGGCCGTTCGAATGGACCATGCCGCGCACCAAACGGCGCCGTGTAGAGAAATCCCGACGAGGCCCGGGTGCCGCCGCTGTGTTCTGACGTCGTCGGCGGCGAAACGCCGGCCGCCGCTTACGTGGTTGGCCTGGGGCCACCCCAGTGCCACTACCAGTTGGCCCACGGGTCCCAGTTGACTGGGTTGACCCAGTCAACTGCTGACCAGGCAGCCAGTGCCGCTGACATGCACTACTAGGAAAAAGGCTAGCAGCAGCGTGGGTTTTAGGTGTATCAGTAGCGCGTGGACCGGTGCTACTAATAAGGCACTACAGCTAACACATAGCAGTAGCGCGTGCTCACCAGCGCTACTGCTACACAAGTGTAGCAGCATCGCGCTTAGTGGAAGCTCGCTACTGCTAATAGCTATAGCACGCTACTTTCGTGCGCGCTGCTGCTAACTTTTCTCCACTCGCTACTGCTAATTTTAGTAGTTTTTTTGTTTTTTTCGGCATATTTGTTTTGTATTTGAACAGGCTTTATAGAAGAATCTTTAGCACATACAAATGTCATCATGATACACATACAAATGCCTGTGAGACCACAGATGTAATCATAGCATATACATACAAATAGTCTCATCATAATCATCATCCAACACAAAGTGGTCTCTCGTCATCATCTCGAAAATAGCGATACAAGTCTCGATTACTTGCAAATACATCGTCATCCATCTAAACAATGATATACGCGAGAAGAGCTATCACTTTGAGTACATGAGTTCGTATCCCTCTCTCGCATTAGCGTGAACCTAAACTAACTACTGCCTGTCGCTCGGAAACCGGAAACCGGTACACCTGGGCCTGACACTCCGGCCACTTGTCCTATATATACTCCTGGCATAGCACTTCTTCGCCATCTATGATCTATGCACCTGCATCGTCACATGAGTCGATGATATGCAACATATATAGTTGAGCAACAGAAAGAGACAGACTTGGCAAAAATAGAAACAACATATCATAAGCATAAATAACAAAGTTCATCGTACCCCAAAATGCCCTAACTAGAGTGATTTTCGCTAGTCGAGGAGGAGCACGGTTTAATTACATCATAAATAAAGTTTCACCATGCATAACTCAAAGTTTTGTCATACAGAAAGTGTGGACTAAACGGACACATTGTCATATATCGACAATCACTCCAACATGTCGTTCCATCCATCCAAGTCAGGGAGATAGTCCTTGAGCTTAGTGAAAGGCTTCATGTCGAGACGCTGAGAGGCTATCCATGTTCGGACGTCTTCCCGCGACATTTGTCCTTCTCTGTAGAACATCCCTGTTTTTTCCGACAACCTCCTTCATGATGATTTGGGCAAGTTCGTGTTGGATGTTATAGAACTCAGCTCGAAGTCGATGATCCTCGATATCTCCTATGTCCTTTGCCCATTGCAGAATATGGGCATCGCCGGATCTAGGTGACATGCGAAGGTTCTGGTGATCCCGTCTGTACTCCAGCATGTGGTGTAGGACATAAAATCCATCATTAAGAGAATCGTTCGGTTGCTGGATGCAGTAGAAGTCGGTCTTATGGCCGAAGGCGGCCCTACCGCCCCTTGTCTTCTTGTCCCTGACCTCTCCACCCCTTGCTTGGTAGTAAAACATAGCACTGTCGAGAACATCCTTGATATGGGTGTAATCCTTTTTGTGAATGTTCTTCGATGATTCCAAGTAAAGAGCATGGGAGAATCGGGGTAGAGGATGATGAGGACGGCGCACCCGCTGCTGCGCAAAATAAGTACACCTCAAATTAATTAGCCTCCACCGTGAAAATGAATGATTGAAATCGAAGGAAGGATAGCAGCGCGGATGACTTACACGAGATGATAAGGCACGAGAATCGCCTCCTTGTCCTTATTGGCGAGCATGAAAGTGACGATGTAATCCCTCACGTATTCACGGTGCTTTGTGCAGACTCCCAAGAAGCCCTTGTGCATGTAGTACGGGTTAGCGACACAGATATTAGATATCTGCTCAACCCCGATGATGTAGTTCATGTGCAAGGCATAAAGGCGGACAAACATAAAATCTAGCTTCTTCACGTGAAACATGTCGAATATGTAATCGAATCGGAGGAAGAACTTATCCGCGGGGAAGCTGTCGACGTACGACATTTGCCGCGGAACGTTAACCACGTAGAGTGGGTATCCTAGATCTTTTGAGGCGATGAGGCCTTTCTCTACCCGCAGCACATCGTCATGAAGTCTCCTTAGATCACTGAATCTGGCCCGTAGCACTGTTGCAGGTAGGATTGGTTGACCGAGGATATGCCATTTATCCGCATCGGGGATATCTATACGGTCCTGAAACCGAGGCTGCTGAGGCGGCTGGATCATAGAATCGGGTTTTTTGCCTTTCCTCGCTCTCTTCCTAGACTTCTTTACTACCGGTAGGTCGTCCATAATACATTGAGACGGCAATTCAGGCACCGACTCATGACGCTCAAACCCTGAGGAGGCGCCAGTATAGACATACTGTTTAGCGCCATCGTCGTCTGGCCATACCACCGCCACCACTCGACGCGGCATCGAGTGGCCGTTCGAATGGACCAAGCCGTGTGCCGAACGGCGCCGTGTAGCGAAATCTCGACGAGGCCCGGGTGCCCCTGCCGCGTTCTGACGTTGCCAGCAGCGAAACACCGGCCGCCGCCTACGTGCTTGGCCTAGGGCCACCCTAGTGCCACTGCCAGCCCGCGGGTCCCAGTTGACTAGGTTGACCTAGTCAACTACTGACCAGGCGGCCAATGCCACTGACACGCGGGCCCCACCGCCTATTTTAATTAATTAAAATGTTTTAAATATCTAAAACCTAATTATTTACTAATTAGAGACTGACATGTGGGGCCCAGTAGCTATTTAACCTTAGTTTAGTTTAATATAAACTCTGTTAATTACAGTGGCTGACATGTGGGCACCACCTGTCTGGTTTGACTGGTCAGCCGACCTGTTGACCAGCTGACGTCTGCATTTCATCATGCTGATGTCATATTTCCCTTTCTGTTTGTTTAAATAATTCCAGGATATTGTTTAAACTTTGAAAATTCATAGAAATTAAACCGTAGCTCAGATGAAAATGTTTTATATATGAAAGTTGCTCAGAAAAATCCAACAAATCCGAATACGCGGTCAATTCATCTGTCACATGCCCATAGCATGCTGAACATGGAACTTTTCCCCTCTTTTCTTCTGTTCGGAATCCGACTAACATTGGGAATTCATCCTTGGATGTTTATCCCCTCCGTTTGCAACGCGTTGTACTACGTTAGGACAACCCTAGCTCTGCCTATTGTCTTGTTATGCCTTGTGATGCATTGTTTGCTCTGTATTTACTGTTTCTTCCCCCTCTTCTCTCCGGTAGACCCCAAGACCGATGTTGCCCCTGTGATCGACTACATCGACAATGAACCCTTCTTGTCAGAGCAACCAGGCAAGCAAACCCCCCTTGAGCATTCCGATATCGCCCATTTCTTTCCCTCTCATGCTTGCATTAGAACTGCTACTGCTTTCTGTATGATCCTACTCTGATGCATAGCATGTTGTTGTTACCTGCTTTCATACCTTACCTGCTTATCCTAAACTGCTTAGTATAGGTTGGTTAGTGATCCATCAGTGACCCCCACCTTGTCCTTGTTGCCCCTGCTTCATCATCGAAGACCCGATCAACGGGATCGATGCACAGGCCCCGACACCGCACATCACCCCCCTAGTTGTACGACTCTGCAGAGTTATCATCGAGTGCCGAGGGTGGAACCTCTTATGTCACTCCTGATGAGATCTCTGTAGTGTAGCTATACGGTCGAGGTCATCGAGGGTGATTTCCTCCTTAACCACTTCCGTTACGGCTCTGTCGTGCAACCCATCAAATGTGAACCTCGAGGGTGGATCCTCTTACGTTCACCTTGATGATAACATCGAGTGGGATGATAACCCACAAGTATAGGGGATCACAACAGCTTTCGAGGGTAGAGTATTCAACCCAAATTTATTGATTCGAGACAACGGGAGCCAAAGAATATTCTCAAGTATTAGCAGCTGAGTTGTCAATTCAACCACACATGGAAACTTAGTATCTGCAGTAAAGTGTTTAGTAGCAAAGTAATATGATAGTGGTGGTAGTAGCAACAAAAGTAAAGACAGCAAAAGTAATGTTTTTGATATTTTGTAGTGATTGTAAAAGTAGCAGCGAGAAAGTAAATAAGCGTAAACCAGTATATGGAAAACTCGTAGGCACCGGATCAGTGATGGATAATTATGCTGGATGCGGTTCATCATGTAACAGTCATAACATAGGGTGACACAGAACTAGCTCCAATTCGTCAATATAATGTAGGCATGTATTCCGTATATAGTCATACGTGCTTATGGAAAAGAACTTGCATGCCATCTTTTGTCCTACCCTCCCGTGGCAGCGGGGTCCTATTGGAAACTAAGGGATATTAAGGCCTCCTTTTAATAGAGAACCGGAACAAAGCATTAGCACATAGTGAATACATGAACTCCTCAAACTATGGTCATCATCGGGAGTGGTGCCGATTATTGTCACTTCGGGGTTGCCGGATCATAACACATAGTAGGTGACTATAGACTTGCAAGATAGGATCAAGAATTCACATATATTCATGAAAACATAATAGGTTCAGATCTCAAATCATGGCACTCGGGCCCTAGTGACAAGCATTAAGCATAGCAAAGTCATAGCAACATCAATCTCAGAACATAATGGATACTAGGGATCAAACCCTAACAAAACTAACTCGATTACATGATAAATCTCATCCAACCCATCACCGTCCAGCAAGCCTACGATGGAATTACTCACACACGACCATGAGCATCATGAAATTGGTGATGGAGGATGGTTGATGATGACGACGGCGACGAATCCCCCTCTTCGGAGCCCCGAACAGACTCCAGATCAGCCCTCCCGAGAGGTTTTAGGGCTTGGCGGCGGCTCCGTATCGTAAAACGCGATGATTTCTTCTCTCCGATTTTTTCTCTCCGAAAGCAAATATATAGAGTTGGAGTTGGCGTCGAAGGGCATCCAGGGGGCCCACGAGGTAGGGGGCGCGCCCTAGGAGGGGCGCACCCCCACCCTCGTGAGAAGGGTGTGGGCCCCCTGGTCTTCATCTTTGGCGAGGATTTTTTATTATTTTTTCTAAGATGTTCCGTGGAGTTTCAGGTCATTCTGAGAATATTTGTTTTCTGCACATAAAACAACATCATGGCAATTCTGCTGAAAACAACGTCAGTCCGGGTTAGTTATATTCAAATCATACAAGTTAGAGTCCAAAACAAGGGCAAAAGTGTTCGGAAAAGTAGATACGACGGAGACGTATCAACGCCCCCAAGCTTAAACCCTTGCTTGTCCTCAAGCAATTCAGTTGACAAACTGAAAGAAAGAAAAACTTTTACAAACTATGTTTGCTCTTGTTGTTGTAAATATGTAAAGCCAGCATTCAAGTTTTCAGCAAAGATTATGAACTAACCATATTCACAATAACGCATAGGTCTCATGTTTACTCATATCAATGGCATAATCAACTAGCGAGCAATAATAATAAATCTCGGATGAGAACACTTTCTCAAAACAATCATAATATGACATAACAAGATGGTATCTCGCTAGCCCTTTCTGAGACCGCAAAACATAAATGCAGAGCACCTTTAAAGATCAAGGACTGACTAGACATTGTAATTCATGGTAAAAGAGATCCAATCATAGTCATACCCAATATAAATTAACAGTGATGAATGCAAATGACGGATGTGCTCTCCAGCTAGTCCTTTTTAATAAGAGGGTGATGACTCAACATAAAAGTAAATGGATAGGCCCTTCGCAGAGGGAAGCAGGGATTTGTAGAGGTGCCAGAGCTCGGTTTGGAAATAGAGATAAACTGTATTTTGAGCGGTATACTTTCATTGTCAACGTAACAACTAAGAGATGGCGATATCTTCCATGCTAAACACATTATAGGCGGTTCCCAAACAGAATGGTAAAGTTTATACTCCCCCTCCACCAACAAGCATCAATCGATGGCTTGCTCGAAACAACGAGTGCCTCCAACATACATCAGGTCCCAGGGGGAGTTTTGTTTGCAATTAATTTTGATTTAGTTTGCATAAAGCATGGGACTGGGCATCCCGGTGACCAGCCATTTTCTCGTGAGTGAGGAGCGGAGTCCACTCCTCCTGAGAATAACCCGCCTAACACAGAAGATAAGGACAACCTTGGTTGATACATGAGCTATTCGAGCATACAAAACAGAATGTTTATTTGAAGGTTTAGAGTTTGGCACATACAAATTTTCTTGGAACGGCAGGTAGATACCGCATATAGGAAGGTATAGTGGACTCATCTGGAATAACTTTGGGGTTTAAGGGATTGGATGCACAAGCAGTATTCCCGCTTAGTACAAGTGAAGGCTAGCAAAAGACTAGGAAGCGACCAACTAGAGAGCGACAACAGCCATGTACATGCATTAAAATTAATAAACATTGGACGCAAGCATGAGTAGGATATAATCCACCATGAACATAAATATCGTGAAGGCTATGTTGATTTGTTTCAACTACATGCGTGAACATGTGCCAATTCAAGTCACTTAAATCATTCAAAGGAGGATACCACCCCATCATACCACATCATAACCATCTCAATAGCATGTTGGCACACGAGGTAAATCATTATAGCTCATAGCTAATCAAGCATGGCACAAGCAACTACGATCTCTAATTGTCATTGCAAACATGTTTATTCATAATAAGATGAATCAAGAACGAAGGACTCATCATATTTACAAAAACAAAAAAGGTCGAGTTCATACCAGCTTTTCTCATCTCAGTCAGTCCATCATATATCATCATAATTGCCTTTCACTTGCACGACCGAACGGTGTGAATAATAATAAGAGTGTACGTGCATTGGACTAAGTTGGAATCTGCGAGCATTCAATAAACAGGAGAAGACAAGGCAATGTGGGCTCTTGGTTAAATCAACAATAATGCATATAAGAGCCACTTCAACAATTTAATTATGGTCTTCTCATACTGACCCCCAAAGAAAAGAAAAGAATTAAAACTATTTACACGGGAAAGCTCCCAACAAGCAAAAGAAGAACGGGAAATATTTTTGGGTTTTCTTTTTAATTATTACTACTACAGCAGAAAAATAAATTACTACTAATTTTTTTGTTTTTTCTTAAGGTTTAACAAACACACAAGAAGAAAGCAGGAAAAATAAAATAAACTAGCATGGATATTACAGTGAAAAAGTATGAGCACCGACATCTAGCAATGAGTGTGTGGACATAAATGTAATGTCGGTGCGAAATACGTACTCCCCCAAGCTTAGGCTTTTGGCCTAAGTTGGTCTATGGCCACGGCTGGCCTGGCAGATATCCATAATAATAGTTGTTGGGGTCGTACTGCGACGAAGAATAGTTGGGATCATACTGATGTGCAGCGGTTATCGCCTGCTGAGCTGCAGCGTGGAGTCGAGCTGCCTCCGCTCTCCTCTCGTACTCTTATGCCTCCTCTCTGGTAATAACATATCTTCTTTTTGTCTGTGAATCAAAGAAGGCAGGAGCAGGGAGAGTAATACGGAAAACACGTCATTTATCAAAAATTAAACGATATAAGAGAGGTGATTTGAGCGAGGAGATCGAAAATCACAACAAAAGTGGCTGGTACTCATGCTTGAGTTGGTTTTTCGGGTTTGTGTGAGACAGAGGAATAAGATGGGTGCTGGGATAAGTGGAGGAGGGCCACCGTGGGCCCACGAGGCAGGGGGCGTGCCCACCACCCTCGTGGCCAGGTGGAAGCTCCTCCCGCGGTAACTTTTGCACAGTAAATCCTCAAATATTCTCGAATAAAATCATATTAAATTGGCATGTCATTCTGAGGACTTTTATTTTCAGGATATTTTTATGTTGCACGGATTAGTCAGGAAATAGACAGAAAAATACTATTTTTACTTTATTTAATATAAATAACAGAAAGTAAAAGTGGGGTACAGGAGGTTGTGCTTCTAGTTTCATCCATCTCATGCTCATCAAAAAGAATCCACTAACAAGGTTGATCAAGTCTTGTTAACAAACTCATTCCGATAATCATGAAACCGGAGAAATTTCGAATAACACTAGGTTACCTTAACGGGGATATGCACATCCCCAATAATAAAAATATCATATTTCTTCTTGACAGTAGGAAGAGGAAATTCAAAACCTCCTAATATAATCAATGGAATTTTTCCAATAGATTTGATACTACGAACTTGAGGTTGTTTCCTCGGAAAGTGTACCGTATGCTCATTACCATTAACATGAAAAGTGACATTGCCTTTGTTGCAATCAATAACAGCCCCTGCAGTATTAAGAAAAGGTCCTCCAAGAATAATAGACATACTATCATCCTTGGGAATATCAAGTATAACAAAGTCTGTTAAAATAGTAACGTTTGCAACCACAACAGGCACATCCTCACAAATTCCGACAGGTATAGCAGTTGATTTATCAGCCATTTGCAAAGATATTTCAGTAGGTGTCAACTTATTCAAGTCAAGTCTACGATATAAAGAGAGTGGCATAACACTAACACCAGCTCCAAGATCACATAAAGCAGTTTTAATATAATTTCTTTTAATGGAGCAAGGTATAGTAGGTACTCCGGGGTCTCCGAGTTTCTTTGGTATTCCATCCATAAAAGCATAATTAGCAAGCATGGTGGAAATTTCAGCTTCCGGTATCTTTCTTTTATTATTAATGATATCCTTCATATATTTAGCATAAGGATTTGTTTTGAGCACATCAGTTAATCTCATACGCAAAAAGATAGGCCTAATCATTTCAGCAAAGCGCTCAAAATCCTCATCATCCTTTTTCTTGGATGGTTTTGGAGGAAAAGGCATAGGTTTTTGAACCCAAGGTTCCCTTTCTTAACCATGTTTCCTAGCAACAAAGTCTCTTCTATCATAACGTTGATTCTTTGATTGTGGGTTATCAAGATCAACATCAGGTTCAATTTCTACATCATTATCATTACTAGGTTGAGCATCATCATGAACATCATCATTAATATTTTCATTAGGTTCATGTTCATTACCAGATTGTGTTTCAGCATCAGACATAGATATATCATTTGGATTATCAGGTGGTTCAGCAATAGTTTCACTAGAAGTTTGCACAGTTCTATCATTTTTCTTCTTCTTCTTTTTAGAAGAACTAGGAACATCAATATTATTTCTTTGAGAATCTTGCTCGATTCTCTTAGGGTGGCCTTTAGGATACAAAGGTTCCTGAGTCATTCTACCAGTTCTAGTAGCCACTCTAACAGCATAATCATTTTTCTTACTATTCATTTCATCAAGCACTTCTTTTTGAGCCTTAAGTACTGGTTCTACTTGACTGGTAACCATAGAAGCATGTTTGCTAACAAGTTTAAGTTCACCTTTAATATTAGCCATATAATCACCCAAGCATCTAATCATATAAGCATTTTCTTTTAATTGTCTACCAAAATAAGCATTGAAGTCGTCTTGCTTAAACATAAAGTTATCAAACTCATCCAAGCACTGACTAGCAATTTTAGTAGGAGGGACTTCAGCTTTATCATATCTATAGAGAGAATTTACCTTTACTACCTGTGTCGGGATATCGGGATCAGGAGGTTCTTCAATAAATAAAGAATTAAGATCATATGTTTCTTCAACAGGCGGTGAATTAAGACCATGTATTTCTTCAATAGGAGGTAAATTCTTAACATCTTCAGCTTTAATACCTTTTTCTTTCATAGATTTCTTAGCCTCTCGCATATTTTCGGGACTGAGGAATAGAACACCTCTCTTCTTCGGAGTTGGTTTAGGAATAGACTCAGTAATTGGAGCAGGAGCTGGCTCAGGAGGTGCCCAATTATTTTCATTTGTCAACATATTATTCAATAGGATTTCAGCTTCATCCGGTGTTCTTTCCCTGAAAAGAGAACCAGCACAACTATCCAGGTAATCTCTGGAAGCATTGGTTAGTCCATTATAAAAGATATCAAGTATTTCTGGTTTCTTAAGAGTATGATCAGGCAAAGCATTAAGTAACTTGAGAAGCCTCCCCCAAGCTTGTGGGAGACTCTCTTCTTTAATTTGCACGAAGTTGTATATTTCCCTCAAAGCAGCTTGTTTCTTATGAGCAGGGAAATATTTAGCAGAGAAGTAATAAATCATATCCTGGGGACTACGCACACAACCAGGATCAAGAGAATTAAACCATATCTTAGCATCACCCTTTAATGAGAACGGAAATATTTTGAGTATATAAAGTAACGCAATCTCTCATCATTAGTGAACAGGGCAGCTATATCATTTAACTTAGTAAGATGTGCCACAATAGTTTCAGATTCATAGCCATGAAATGGATCAGATTCAACCAAAGTAATTATATCAGGATCAACAGAGAATTCATAATCCTTATCAGGAACACATATAGGTGAAGTAGCAAAAGCAGGGTCGGGTTTCATTTTATCTCTAAGTGATTCTTTGTTCCATTTAACCAATAACCTCTTAAGCTCATATCTATCTCTGCAAGCTAAAATAGCGGCAGAAGATTCCATATCAAAAAGATAGCCCTCAGGAATAACAGGCATATTTTCATCATCACTATCATCATCGTATTCAGATTCAATAATTTCTTTTTCTCTAGCCCTAGCAATTTGTTCATCAGGAAATTCACCAAGGGGCACAGTAGTATCAGGCATAGAAGCAGTTTCATCATAAGTATCATGCATAGAAGAAGTGGCATCATCAATAACATGCGACATATCAGAACGAACAGCAGAAGCAGGTGTAGGTGTCGCAAACTTACTCATAACAGAAGGTGAATCAAGTGCAGAGCTAGATGGCAGTTCCTTACCTCCCCTCGTAGTTGAGGGATAGATCTTGGTTTTTGGATATCTCAAGTTCTTCATAGTGATAAGCAGATATAAATCCCAAGTGACTCAAAGAATAGTGCTATGCTCCCCGGCAACGGTGCTAGAAATTAGTCTTGATAACCCACAAGTATAGGGGATCGCAACAGCTTTCGAGGGTAGAGTATTCAACCCAAATTTATTGATTCGACACAAGGGGAGCCAAAGAATATTCTCAAGTATTAGCAGCTGAGTTGTCAATTCAACCACACCTGGAAACTTAGTATCTACAGCAGAGTGTTTAGTAGCAAAGTAATATGATAGTGGTGGTAGCAGCAACAAAAGTAAAGATAGCAAAAGTAATGTTTTTGATATTTTGTAGTCATTGTAACAGTAGCAGCGGGAAAGTAAATAAGCGTGAACCAGTATATGGAAAACTCGTAGGCATCGGAACAGTGATGGATAATTATGCCGGATGCGGTTCATCATGTAACAGTCATAACATAGGGTGACACAGAACTAGCTCCAATTCGTCAATGTGATGTAGGCATGTATTCCATATATAGTCATACGTGCTTATGGAAAAGAACTTGCATGACATCTTTTGTCCTACCCTCCCGTGGCAGCGGGGTCCTATTGGAAACTAAGGGATATTAAGGCCTCCTTTTAATAGAGAACCAGAACAAAGCATTAGCACATAGTGAATACATGAACTCCTCAAACTATGGTCATCACCGGGAGTGGTCTCGATTATTGTCACTTCGGGGTTGCCGGATCATAACACATAGTAGGTGACTATAGACTTGCAAGATAGGATCAAGAACTCACATATATTCATGAAAACATAATAGGTTCAGATCTGAGATCATGGCACTCGGGCCCTAGTGACAAGCATTAAGCATAGCAAAGTCATAGCAACATCAATCTCAGAACATAATGGATACTAGGGATCAAACCCTAACAAAACTAACTCGATTACATGATAAATCTCATCCAACCCATCACCGTCCAGCAAGCCTACGATGGAATTACTCACGCACGATGATGAGCATCATGAAATTGGTGATGGAGGATGGTTGATGATGATGACGGCGATGAATCCCCCTCTCCGGAGCCCCGAACGGCCTCCAGGTCAGCCCTCCCGAGAGGTTTTAGGGCTTGGCGGCGGCTCCGTATCGTAAAACATGATGATTTCTTCTCTCCGGTTTTTTTCTCTCCGAAAGTAAATATATAGAGTTGGAGTTGGCGTCGGAGGGCATCCATGGGGCCCATGAGGTAGGGGGCGCCCCCCACCCTCGTGAGAAGGGTGTGGCCCCCCTGGTCTTCATCTTTGGCGAGGATTTTTTATAATTTTTTCTAAGATGTTCCATGGAGTTTCATGTCATTCTGAGAATATGTGTTTTCTGCACATAAAACAACATCATGGCAATTCTTCTCAAAACAGCTTCAGTCCAGGTTAGTTCCATTCAAATCATACAAGTTAGAGTCCAAAACAATGGCAAAAGTGTTTGGAAAAGTAGATACGATGGAGACGTATCATGGGATTCACCGAGGGTGATTCCTGGGGTTTTCCCCTTGGTGTTAGACACACAGTTACTATGGTTACTATGACTTTGCACCGAGCCATGTTACTAAAGACGGGTCGGCCCTGAGGGGTACCCGTGGGAGCTTAATAGCGAGTGATGTGGAGTCGGGTTGACCTAGAAGGTGCCCGTGAGATACTTACGAGGCGTGGCCGGGCATTCTTAGCCCTTGCCGCAAGTACTCGAGACGGGGCAACAGGGTCACATCGAATCGTGGGTCTCTGCTCGTTACCGCGCGCTCCTAATCCACTACGGTTTGGATATTTGATCGAGGGGCCTCTGGCCTGATAGCACTAACCATCATGTGGGCATAGTATGGGCGTTATGCGTCCTATACATCAGCTGAAGCTTAATAGACGTCAGCGACTGAGCGGCGCGCACCGGGTTGGACTGCGTAAGCTCCTGCTTATTGAAGGAGGTAGCCAGGTCTGCTCACCGGCCGCGTACGCAACGTGTAGGAGTTCCCGGGGAGATGGCCCATGACCCCTAGGGGCATAGGCTTAGTCCGGCGTGTTGACCTCTCTATTAAGCCTAGGTCGGGTTGCGGCGTATTGTTTTGCCGAGGCCAGGCATGACCCAGGAAAGTGTGTCCGGCCGGAGTTAATCGAGCATGGTGGGTAAGTTGGTGCACCCTTGCAGGGAAGAAAACATCTATCGATAGCCTGTCCGACGGTAACGGACACTTGGAGTTGTATCCCGATCGATACGACTAGAACTGGATACTTGAGATGAGACTTGGATATGATATGATAACTGGATAGTATGGCTCTGGGATTGCTTTCTCGCAGGGAGTCGAGAAAGGATCTCTGGCCGAGGTTGATAACACTTCTACTACTTTACTTTATGCTACTCTACTCCCTCCTGTTGCTGCAAGATGGTGGTTTCCAAAAGATGCTAGTCTTCGATAGGCTAGGCTTTCCCCTTCCCTTCTGTCATTCTGCAGTTTAGTCTACAGATACAACCCATTCCTTTGATACAGATGCATACTTAGTTTAGATCTGATGTAAGTCTTGCGAGTACTTTGGATGAGTACTCATGGTTGTTTTGCTACTTCGTTTTCCCCCACACCCGATTGTTGCGACCAGATGACGGATCCCAGGAGCCAGACAACGCCACTGATGACTACTACTACCTGGAGGATGCCTACTACTACGTGACGGTCGCTGACGACTTGGAGTAGTTAGGAGGCTCCCAGGCAGGAGGCCTTGCCTTTTCGATCAATGTTGCTTTTGTGCTAGCCTTCTTAAGGAAAAACTTGTTTAACTTATGTCTGTACTCGGATATTGTTGCTTCCGCTGACTCTTGTGTATTCAAGCTTATGTATTCGAGCCCTCGAGGCCCCTGGCTTGTAATATAAAGCTTGTATTATTTTAATTTGTGTCTATAGTTGTGTTGTGATATCTTCCCATGAGTCCTTGATCTTGATCGTACACATTTGCGTGTATGATTAGTGTACGATTGAATCGAGGGCGTTACATGTACCAAATTGTGCTTATCGCCACCTGGAAATTTATATCTACGGTGTCTTATCAGCAGACCTGGTTGGTTTCTGTCTTGTATCTCAAGACAGGTAATTGTTAGGATGGTGAGGTTTATAAACTGACACATAGGGTTATATAAGAGCCACTTCAACTATGAATCATGAGACATGGTGATACTTTAAACCATATTTCCATTTCTATGGCACTTTTGAACAACATTTTGCTCCCATAGTTTCCCATTAAACAACAATAATTTAATTTGTGTTACACTATTGAACCATATTTTGCGCATATAAATTTATTTTGGACCACAATTTAGTGATTCGGGTGCTTGATAGGGCGGTCCCACACATAAGAATCATATGAACTGAAACTTGGACCTATGCCTTGCCACACGTGATGTGGAATGCTCTATTATGCTTTTAACATGCATGTGTTAGTATATTGTGTTGGCGGCATGTGGAATGGAGCATGCAGAGTCGGTTGTGTGCGCGACAATTGGCATACATTGAGACCATGCAAATGTTCTTTTAAACAGAGGCAAAGGATTTGCCTCGTCCATTAATTACGAAGAAGATGGGCAAGAGTTTTATAGCTGAAAGGAAAAGGAAAATATTACAACAAGGTCATCACTCTCACATCGGCATTTTTTCCCAAATGTCTAGCTCCTGCTATAATCCAAATCTTTCCCCATCTTAATTGTGGTAAGGCCGGATTAAGACAATCAAGTGTCGCCTATGTACATGCAAGGTTTGCCGAAGAATATAGTGAATGAATGAAGTGCTGATAATCTAGACGACCACCTCGGTTGCCGAAATTGTGCTGATAATCTAGCCGACCACCTCGGTTGCCGAAATTGGTTCCTAGTGAAACTGTAGGTACAAATTGTGATTCCAAGTATATACATGCATGGTTCTAATTATTAGAAACAATTGTGTTGAGTGTGGTGGTGCCATTCCCAAAGTTGTTGAGAGGTAAATTTTATCGGCGTGACGAATATTCGTGCATATCATAGTTTTGCTCCCAATTGTACTTATCCCCACACCAAGATTTCTACGTTTGACATTTTGTTGGAAATTTATCTCATAAACTAGGTAATCAAGCTTAATTCTATTGAATTTATTGACTGCAATAGTAGATTAATAAATGAGTTTATTTGTCAAAAAATGGTGACATACCGACACTTGGAAACATGATTCGCACTCATAAATTCGCTTTGAATTTTTTTTAGTGATTGAGGCGATCACGAATGGTTGATCCCACATGTTACAAGATGTGGCATCCAAACTTGACTTGGACATCGACATGATGGATATGACTTGGAACATGATTGTATGATTTATAATTAAGAGATTTATTGGGGAGATCTGATATTTGAGGATGCATATGGTATTGCAGTGATGTTTATGGAATAATTGATCAGCAAGTTTTATATTTGTGATAAATATACACTTATCGCAGTTATGGGTCCAAATGTACTTACCCCAAAATGGAAATTATGTGTATGACGTCTTATTTGCGAACATCGAGGTGGGGGGGGGGGTACTCTCATGTATCTCAATCCAAGTATTACTTAATAAATTTTTATTTTGAGTTCACAAACTAACACATGTGATTAATACAAGAGTTTATCCAGTTTGAATCATGAGAAATAGGGAGGCCTTAAATACCATTTTGCACCCATAATTTCTCAAACCACATTTGAGCGATTTAGGTGATCCTAACGGGTCAATCCCACACATATGAATGACATTGCAACAAAACTTAGACTTGTGGTTCGCCATTTCGATGTGGATCACTCCATTGTGCTTTTAGCGTAGCATATGTAAGTAGATACAGATTGGCGCATATGCAGACACACTTATGTGTGCGGCGGGTTGCGTGCAATGAGGGCATGCACACAAAGTTTGGGCTAGACTATGACAACCAACTGTAGCCTATGAGACATGAAAGGCTTACCCAGGAATGGCATGTTCATGTGCGAACACCACAAGGTGATTTTCCAGAGAGGAGGCGCCTACCTAGCCTCAAGAATGAGGCCCTTACAAAGTCAAACAAAATCCACGAAAGGCAAGTAGCAAAGACGGTGTCTACAAGTTCAGACTGACATGAAAATGAAAGATATGGATATAAGCCATGAGGCTGATAACAGTGGCGCAGCGCTGGTCGTGGGCCTAGCAAGCGAGATTGGCACCCAAACGCTGGGAAGGAGGGGTGGCGCGCAACCAATAAGGTCACCTATCCTGCGCGTCGTAGCACAATGCACTTTGCCCGCACCTTTAAGGCGAGCAGCCCCATGCTTCTTCTGTCCTTTGGTTTCATCGGAAGCTTCCATAGCTGCAAGAAAGAGACCGGTTTGTAGAGAAGGTCAGCTGGGTGTTGAAACAATTTCCCCTATAGCAAACCTTTATTCCTTGAAGTCCACAAGGTCTAAGCAAGAGCCCTAAACCCAAGCCATGCCATTTTCCGGTTTCAGCCTGTTGTTCCTTGAATAAAATGATGGAGATGCGAGAACCCACTCGAGTCATGTGCATCCCACTGCCTCACAAAGGGCACTCCGCATAAAACATGCGACAATACATTGAAATAGAAGGTGATCACAGCCCTCTTCCTCGCCGCACCAAATGCACTTGCCGTCTCCCAGGCCATGCCTATTTTGCACTTGGTCTCTGCTAGTTATACGGTTACATGCCACATGACAAAGAAAGATCTTTATTTTGGCAAGCATACGTGTCTTCCAAATCCCACTGAGATCACATGGGGTGGTAGATTTTTTTCCAATATAGCAATCTCGTAGAGAAGCAGCCCGAGGCTTCAAGTTTCCAAGAGGCCTCATCCCACCCCGCAGAGATTTGGACCCCTTGGAGCTTAGTCCGCATTTCATCCCACTCGGCTCCTTTAGTTGCCCCAAGTGACCATCTGAATCGAGGTTCCCACCTCGCATTGGCCCACAAGTTGGTGACAACCCACAAGTATAGGGGATCAATTGTAGCCTCTTTCGATAAGTAAGAGCGTCGAACCCAACGAGGAGCTAAAGGTAGAACAAATATTCCCTCAAGTTTTGTCGACCACCGATACAACTCTACGCCGCTTGACGTTCGCTTTACCTAGAACAAGTATAAAACTAGAAGTACTTTGTGTTGGGGAACGTAGTAATTTCAAATATTTTCCTAGGCACATGAAAGATCATGGTGATGCATAGCAACGAGAGGGGAGAGTGTTGTCCATGTACCCTCGTAGACCGAAAGTGGAAGCGTTAGCACAACGCGGTTGCTGTAGTGGTACGTCTTCACGATCTGACCGATCAAGTACCGAACGTACGGCACCTCCGAGTTCAGCACACGTTCAGCCCGATGACGTCCCTCGAACTCCGATCCAGCCGAGTGTTGAGGGAGAGTTTCGTCAGCACGACAGCGTGGTGACGATGTTGATGTTCTACCGACGCAGGGCTTCGCCTAAGCACCGCTACAATATTATCGAGGTGGACTATGGTGGAGGGGGGCACAGCACACGGCTAAAAGATCAACTTGATCAATTGTTGTGTCTATGGGGTGCCCCCTGCCCCCGTATATAAAGGAGCAAGTGGGGGTGCGGCCGGCCAGGGAGGAGGCGCGCCAGGAGGAGTCCTACTCCCACCAGGAGTAGGACTCCCCCCTTTCCTAGTTAGAATAGGATTCGGGAGGGGGAAAGAGGAGGGAGAGAAGGAAGGGGGGGGGGGGGTGCCGCCCCCTCTACTTATCCTATTCGGACTAGGGGGGAGGGGCGCGCGGCCCAGCCTTGGCCACCTCTCCTCTTCTCTGTAAAGCCCCACTAAGGCCCATTTACCTCCCGGGGGGTTCCGGTAACCTCCCGGTACTCCGGTAAAATCCTGATTTCACCCGGAACACTTCCGATATCCAAACATAGGCTTCCAATATATCAATCTTCATGTCTCGACCATTTTGAAACTCCTCGTCATGTCCGGGATCACATCCGGGACTCCGAACAACCTTCGGTACATCAAAACATATAAACTCATAATATAACCGTCATCGAAACGTTAAGCGTGCGGACCCTATGGGTTTGAGAACTATGTAGAAATGACCGAGACACGTCTTCGGTCAATAACCAATAGCGGAACCTGGATGTTCATATTGGCTCCCACATATTCTACGAAGATCTTTATCAACTTTGGAACCATTTCCCACGCGCATCGTCACCTTGTCCTTAGCCAGTGTTCGCTTAATCCGTAGTCCCTGTTTCGAGTTGCAAATATTAGCAACAGAACCAGTATCAAATACCCAGGTGCTATTGTGAGCTCTAGTAAGGTACACATCAATAACATGTATATCACATATACCATTGTTCACCTTGCCATCCTTCTTATCCGCCAAATACTTGGGGCAGTTCCGCTTCCAGTGACCAGTCTGCTTGTAGTAGAAGCACTCAGTTTCAGGCTTAGGTCCAGACTTGGGTTTCTTCCCCTGAGCAGCAACTTGCTTGTTGTTCTTCTTGAAGTTCCCCTTCTTCTTCCCTTTACCCCTTTTCTTGAAACTAGTGGTCTTATTGACCATCAACACTTGATGCTCCTTCTTGATTTCTACCTCCGCTGCCTATAGCATTACGAAGAGCTCGGGAATTGTTTTATTCATCCCTTGCATATTATAGTTCATCACGAAGCTCTTGTAGCTTGGTGGCAGTGATTGTAGACTTTGTCAATGACACTATCAACCGGAAGATTAACTCCCAGCTGAGTTAAGTGATCATGGTACCCAGACATTGTGAGTATATGTTCACTGACAGAACTATTCTCCTCCATCTTGCAGCTGTAGAACTTATTGGAGACTTCATATCTCTCAATCCGGGCATTTGCTTGAAATATTAACTTCAACTCCTGGAACATCTCATATGCTCCATGATGTTCAAAACGTCGTTGAAGTCCCGGTTCTAAGCCGTAAAGCATGGCACACTGAACTATCGAGTAGTCATCAGCTTTGCTCTGCCAGATGTTCTTAACATCGTCAGTTGCATCAGTAGTAGGCCTGGCACTTAGCGTTGCTTCCAGGACGTAATTCTTCTGAGCAGCAATGAGGATAATCCTCAAGTTACGGACCCAGTCCGTGTAATTGCTACCATCATCTTTCAACTTTGCTTTCTCAAGGAACGCATTAAAATTCAACGGAACAACAACACGGGCCATCTATCTACAATCAAACATAGACAAACAAGATACTATCAGGTACTAAGTTCATGATAAATTTAAGTTCATTTAATCATATTACTTAAGAACTCCCACTTAGAAAGACATCCCTCTAATCTTCTAAGTGATCACGTGATCCAAATTAACTAAACCATAACCGATCATCACGTGAAATGGAGTAGTTTTCAATGGTGAACATCAATATGTTGATCATATCTACTATATGATTCACGCTCGACCTTTCGGTCTCGGTGTTCCGAGGCCATATCTTCATATGCTAGGCTCGTCAAGTTTAACCTGAGTATTCTACGTGTGCAAAACTGGCTTGCACCCGTTGTAGATGGACGTAGAGCTTATCACACCCGATCATCACGTGGTGTCGGGGCACGACGAACTTTGGCAACAGTGCATACTCAGGGCGAACACTTTTATCTTGAAATTTAGTGAGAGATCATCTTATAATGCTACCATCAATCAAAGCAAGATAAGATGCATAAAAGATAAACATCACATGCAATCAATATAAGTGATATGATATGGCCATCATCATCTTGTGCTTGTGATCTCCATCTCCGAAGCACCGTCATGATCACCATCGTCACCGACGCGACACCTTGATCTCCATCGTAGCATCATTGTTGTCTCGCCAATATTATGCTTCTATGACTATCGCTACCGCTTAGTGATAAAGTAAAGCATTACAGAGCGATTGCATTGCATACAATAAAGCGACAACCATATGGCTCCTGCCAGTTGCCGATAACTCGGTTACAAAACATGATCATCTCATACATTAAAATTTAGCATCATGTCTTGACCATATCACATCACAATATGCCCTACAAAAACAAGTTAGACGTCCTCTACTTTGTTGTTGCAAGTTTTACGTGGCTGCTACGGGCTTAGCAAGAACCGTTCTTACCTACGCATCAAAACCACAACGATAGTTTGTCAAGTTGGTGCTATTTTAACCTTCACAAGGACCAGGCGTAGCCACACTCGGTTCGACTAAAGTTGGAGAAACTGACACCCGCCAGCCACCTGTGTGCAAAGCACGTCGGTAGAACCAGTCTCGCATAAGCATACGCGTAATGTCGGTCCGGGCCGCTTCATCCAAAAATATCGCCGAACCAAAGTATGACATGCTGGTAAGCAGTATGACTTATATCGCCCACAACTCACTTGTGTTCTACTCGTGCATATGATATCTACGCATAAAACCAGGCTCGGATGCCACTGTTGGGGAACGCAGTAATTTCAAAAAAAATCCTACGCACATGCAAGATCATGGTGATGCATAGCAATGAGAGGGGAGAGTGTTGTCCATGTACCCTCGTAGACCGAAAGCGGAAGCGTTAGCACAACGCGGTTGATGTAATCGTACGTCTTCACGATCTGACCGATCAAGTACCGAACGTACAGCACCTCCGAGTTCAGAACACGTTCAGCCCGATGATGTCCCTTGAACTCCGATCCAGCCAAGTGTTGAGGGAGAGTTTCGTCAGCACGACGGCATGGTGACGATGTTGATGTTCTACCGACGTAGGGCTTCGCCTAAGCATCGCTACAGTATTATCGAGGTGGACTATGGTGGAGGGGGGCACCGCACACGGCTAAAAGATCAAGTTGATCAATTGTTGTGTCTATGAGGTGCCCCCTGCCCCCGTATACAGAGGAGCAAGGGGGGTGCGGCCGGCCAGGGAGGAGGTGCGCCAGGAGGAGTCCTACTCCCACTCCCCCCTTTCCTAGTTGGAATAGGATTCTGGAGGGGGAAAGAGGAGGGAGAGAAGGAAAGGGGGGCGCCGCCCCCCTCTCCTTGTCCTATTTGGACTAGGGGGAGGGGCATGTGGCCTAGCCCTGGCCGCCGCTCCTCTTCTCCGTAAAGGCCCACTAAGGCCCATTTACCTCCCGGGGGTTCCGGTAACCTCCCGGTACTCCGATAAAATCCCGATTTCACCCGGAACACGTCCGATATCCAAACATAGGCTTCCAATATATCAATATTCATCTCTCGACCATTTCGAGACTCCTCGTCATGTCCGAGATCACATCTGGGACTCCGAACAACCTTCGTTACACCAAAACATATAAACTCATAATATAACCGTCATCGAAACGTTAAGCGTGCGGACCATACGAGTTCGAGAACTATGTAGACATGACCGAGACACGTCTCCGATCAATAACCAATAGAGGAACCTGGATGTTCATATTGGCTCCCACATATTCTACGAAGATCTTTATCGGTCAAACCGCATAACAACATATGTTGTTCCCTTTGTCATCGGTATGTTACTTGCCCGAGATTCGATCGTTGTTATCTCAATACCTAGTTCAATCTCGTTACCGGCAAGTCTCTTTACTCGTTCTGTAATACATCATCCCGCAACTAACTCATTGGTTGCAAGGCTTAAGTGATGTGCATTACCTAGAGGGCCCGGAGATACCTCTCCGACAATCAGAGTGACAAATCCTAATCTCGAAATATGCCAAACCAACAAGTACCTTTGGAGACACCTGTAGAGCACCTTTATAATCACCCAGTTACGTTGTGACGTTTGGTAGCACACAAAGTGTTCCTCCGGTAAACGGGAGTTGCATAATCTCATAGTCATAGGAACATGTATAAGTCATGAAGAAAGCAATAGCAACAATCTAAACGATCATGTGCTAAGCTAACGGAATGGGTCAAGTCAATCACATCATTCTCCTAATGATGTGACCCCGTTAATCAAATGACAACTCGTGTCTATGGTTAGGAAACATAACCATCTTTGATCAACGAGCTAGTCAAGTACAGGCATACTAGTGACAATCTGCTTGTCTATGTATTCACACATGTATTATGTTTCCGGTTAATACAATTCTAGCATGAATAATAAACATTTATCATGATATAAGGAAATAAACAATAACTTTATTATTGCCTCTAGGGCATATTTCCTTCACTTTGTAGGTGTAAGAGGATAGGTTTGCAAGAATATAAAGAGCACGTAAATAAAAACTAGGGGCTGTTTTAGGTAAAGAAGCAATAAAGTTAGTATAGCGAGTGTGGAAAAGTGGTGGTAGGAGTTGCAAAATTATCCCTAAGAAATTGACTACTTTACTAGACCGATAGCAAGTTTTATGTGGGAGAGACCACTGCTAGCATGTCATCCCTGTCTTGGAATTCTATGCACTTATGATTGGAACTATTATCAAGCATTCGCAACTACTAACGTTCATTAAGGTAAAACCCAACCATAGCATTAAGATTTATTGGTCCCCCTTCAATCCCGTATGCATCAATTTCTAAGCTTGGTTGAAGCTTCTGTCACTCTTGCCCTCCAATACATAGTCTTATCAACATACAACTAACACTATGGTGTGATCCACGCACGCGCTCATATGATGGGCACCAAAGGACAGCAACATAACCACAAGCAAATTAAACCAATCATACCAATTCACCAATTACCGATAAGACAATGAAAATCTACTCAGACATCATAGGATGGCAACACATCATTGGATAATAATATGAAGCATAAAGCACCATGTTCAAGTAGAGGGTACATCGGGTTGCGGGAGAGTGGACCGCTGTAGATAGATGGGGGAAGGTGATGAAGAGGTTGGTGAAGATGACAGAGGTGTTGGTGTAGATCGTTGTCGCGATGATGGCCCCGGCGGCGTTCCGGCGCCACCGGGAGAGAGGGGAGAGAGCCCCCCTTTTCTTCTTCCTTGACCTTCTCCCTAGATGGGAGAAGGGTTTCCCCTCTGGTCCATGGCCTCCATGGCGGCAGAGGGGCCAGAGCCACTCCAAGATTGGATCTGTCTCTCTGTCTCTCTCTGTTTCTGTGTTCCAGATTCTGGCCTTTCACCGTTTCTTATATTCCCGGAGATCCATAACTCCGATTGGGCTGAAATTTTAACACAATTTGTATCTAGATATTGGCTTTACTGTGGTGAAATAAGGGAACCAACCGCCTTACGGTGTGGCCACGAGGGTCAAGGGCACGCCCCCCTGAGGGAGTCCTGGACTAAGGGGTCCTCGGGCGTCCGGCCTGTTATCTATGGGCTGGACTGATGGGTTGTGAAGATATGCAGACCGAAGACGGTGCCCGTGTCCGGATGAGACTCTCCTTGGTGTGGAAGGCAAGCTTGGCGAACAACTATGAAGATTCCATATTATGTAACCGACTCTATGTAACCCTAGATCCCCTCGGTGTCTATCTAAACCGGAGGACTTAGTCCGGATAGGGGATACTCAATACCGTAGTCATACAGGCTAGACTTCTAGGATTTAGCCATTACAATCTCGTGGTAGGTCAACTCTTGTAATACTCATACCCATCAATATCAATCAAGCAGGATGTTGGGTGTTACCTCCATCAAGAGGGCCCGAACCTGGGTAAAACTTCGTGTCCCCTGTCTCCTGTTCTCATCAACCTTAGACGCACAGTTCGGGACCCCCTACCCGAGATCCACCGGTTTTGACACCGACATTGGTGCTTTCATTGAGAGTTCCTCTGTGCTATCGCTGAAAGGTTTGATGGCACTGTCTGCGGAGAAACTTTCCTCCCCAGACAGATCTTCATGTTCGACAGCTTCACACTGCGGGCCAACTCGTTTGGCCATCTGGAGCAGATCGAAAGCTACGCCCCTGGGCATCAGGTCAGCTTCGGGAGCTTGAACCATGTTGTGGACATCCGTGGAGACTTGATCTTCACCGGATTCGATACCGCGGTGGCCGCTCCCGGTCACCTCGATGATCATGACTTAAGTCTGTCATCGGGCCGCATCTAGGAGATCGCTCGTGTAACCGCTCTAGCCCTAGAGCCGGAGCAGGCCGCGCCATCCAAAGATGGGAGGATTAACCCCACCATAGAGGCCGCAGATTCCACGGCATTGGAGCCGCACGTGGACCTACTCTCACTCGATGCCTATGCCACCAGAACACCGGACTTGTCTTCGGCTGTAGGTTCCGAGCCACGCAAGCTCGCGGACACCGAGCTTGATCGTTTATGGATCTTCAAATTCAGCGCCGCAGACATCTTCTAGCACTCACCTCTGGGTGATGTGGTAAACTCGTTAAAAAGTCTGTCCTTAGCGGAGGACTCTCAGCCGAACTATATCCGGCTCGAACTAGGGGCTGGCGTTCGAGAATTTCGCTTCCCACCCGCCACCCACTACATAGCAACAGTCGAGGATTCAACCGAAACACTTGATTACAACTCCGAGAATATGGACGGCATGGACAATGATGCCGAAGACAACGAAGACCCCATTGATACAATTAATGATGAACGGGACGACAGGCAGGATAGCCCCGGTAAACAGGCCACGCACGAAGATTCGGAGGATGACAATTACCTTCCGCTCTCTGAGGATGAGGTGAGCCTCGGCACTGAAGATTTCAACGTGCCTGAGGAACCTCACGAGCAGGAGCGCTTAAAGCGCTAACTAATATCCACTGCAAGGAGCCTGAAAAAGAAGCACCAGTAGTTCCAAGCTGACCAAGATCTGCTTAATGATAGATGGACCGAAGTCCTAGCCGCCGAAAAATACGGCCTTGGTAGCCTAGCCAAAAGCTACCCGAAGCATAGCTCGCTACCCCAAGGCGACGATAGGGTGTTCGAGCTCATACGACCATCGCACAATGCGGCAGGTCGACCACAACTTGGTCCGGTTAAAGCGGCAACTCAAGCTGAACTACAGACCGCCCCACCTCGCCGTATAGGCAAGAACAAAACAGCTCAAGGTTGTACATACAACCTTCAATAGGGTTGGGGTGGTAAAACAGGATACCCAAGAGTGATCTACATATCGCAAGGACACACCTCGACATGCGACGACGGCCACCTATTCGGACATGACAAACCTAGCCACGCCCGGGCTGGAAACAACAAATGGACTCTGTCAGAAGTACGCCGCAGCGTGGCCCAACATAGAGGCGCCGAAAACCCTCTGTGCTTCACAAATGAAGTAATGGAGCATGAATTCCCAGGCGGGTTCAAACCCATGAATATCGAATCATACGATGGAACAACGGATCCCGCGGTATGGATTGAGGAATTCCTCCTCCATATCCACATGGCCTGCAAAGATGACCTTCACACCATCAAATACCTACCACTAAAACTCAAAGGACCAGCTCGGTAGTGGTTAAACAGTCTGCCTGAAAATTCTATTGGCAGCTGGGAGGACTTGGAGGACGCCTTTCGCAACAACTTCCAAGGGACATATGTCTGGCCACTGGATGCAGATGACCTAAGTAATATTGTCCAGCAGCCCGGAGAGTCAGCAAGGAAGCTCTGGACCAGGTTCTTAGTTAAAAAGAACCAAATCGTCGACTGTCCAGACGCGGAAGCCCTTGCGGCATTCAAACACAGTGTCCAGGATGAATGGCTTGCACGCCACCTTGGTCAAGAAGGGCCTAGATCCATGACAGCCCTTACCGCTCTAATGACCCACTTTTGCACGAGAGAAGACAACTGGCTCACTCGTAGAAGCAATAGTGCCAGCAACTCGGGCACTTCCGAAATTTGATATGGCAATGGCAAGCCACGACAAAGCAAATACAACAGTCTCAATGATAAATCACGCGACACAACGGTTAACGCCGGATTCAGCAATCCCAAGCCCGGTCAATGGAAAAAGCCATTCAAGGCGAACAGAGACGGACCATCCAACCTAGACAGGATACTAGACCGACCCTGCCAGATACACGGCCACCCCAATAAACTAGCCAATCATACCAACAGAAGTTGTTGGTTCCTCAAGCAGGCCGGCAAGCTCAACACCGAACACAAGGGAAGGGGGCCGCAAGGCAATAGGGATGACGAAATGGTTCAACAGCCAAATGCAGAGGGCCAGAAGCAACTTCCCCCCGAAGATTGATCAAATCCGGAACAGAAATAGCAGTTCGGCTTCCGTCACCCATCTCATATACACGATGAAGCTATACCGCATATACATAACTACACACTGAACATACCATGGGCAGCGGCGGAAGCACAATACGGATAAGTCTGCAAAGATTCCGGTAACGTTTTTTACATACTTTCCTTTCTTTTTTCAATACTTCTTAAAAGCAGGTAGCGCGAAGGAGAAACACTTACGACCGACTCCATCGGAGTTCAGATCCATACACTCACCTACGGGGCTACTTCAAGGATTCCCCTTACTGAGGACAGGCGGCGTAGACGTGCAACAGGAGGTCCAAAATAAACTTTTGTAGACCGCACTCTTTTTTAGAGCCTGTAACATGCCTTTTTCCTCTGCCTTCGACCCAGGGCATATCAAATGACCAAGGTCGTGGCATATATATTAATTAATCATCAGCATATCGATTAGTCCCAGTTCACACTATCTGAATTAGTTACCCGCGTCTTTCCACAAATAAATACGCCTCCCATGGTTGTTTCACAAACATACCCTGGCTTAACTTGCTAGGGGCTCGGTACGGGAACAAATGAGTTGCCAACAAAGTCCGAACAACTATTACAGCGCACTTCGGCGTCACGAGTTTGGCCTTATATGCATCAGCTCCGGATTATGTCTTGGGTCAATAGTTGGGTTGCCCGGCTCCTGTGTTTGCTATCCTACGTTCCGCTCTATCGGCTAGGGTAGTAAAGGGAGAACTACTGCGATTGTGCTACCGGTTCACCTGGTGACACACCTCAGTAGAGAAAGCCGAAAACTGACTGTCATGATGCGGCGAGAGTTGGTCAACCACTCGATGACTTATCGAAGTCTCTAGCGATTCCTCCGTGTCACACGAAGGACCTCTTTTCCGGTCAATTATGTAAACGCATCGTATGAATAAGCCGCATACAAATATATTCACTATAAAATTGTCTCGGACAATTCTTATACACCTCACTCGAACATCATGTCTTTTGAGCATTGACCCTCTATCAAGCGGGTGGCTACTAGGACGTCTTCCAAATAATGCTCCGGTTCATGGCGGTCCTTGCCCTTGGGCGGACTCTTCACTGCAACATCGATGGCCTTCATGTTCCCCCAGAATGTCTTGACTCGGGCAAAAGCCATCCGTGCACCCTCAATGCACACCGATGACTTCACAGCGTCGATACACGGCACTGCGTCAACAAGCCACTGCACAAAGCCAAAGTAACTATTCGGAACAGGCTCAAGTGGCCATAACCGGATTATGATGTTCTTCATAGCAGCACCGGATATCCTATGAAGCTCGGCCCACTGGGACATCTGCTCATTCAGCAACATGGGGCGCTTCAAGGCGCCGAACTATGACCAGAAAAGCTTCTCCGTTGCGTACCCCTCTTGCGCCTGATAATACTGCGCCACATCGAAAGAACTCTTCGGCAAGTCTAAAAACTCGTCCGGAGAACTCCACAATTGGTTCAGCTGAGCATAGTTTGGATCGCCGAACTTAGCCTGTAGCAAAAATGGCTTACCAGCCGCAATCTTCCCAGCTTGCCGGATCTCCTCATGGGCCGCTTTGGATTCAGACCGCGCTTCTCTTGCTTCTTGTAAAGCCTTTTCAATTTCAGCCATTTTGGCTTCTTTCTCCTTCTTAAGGAGCTCACAGCGGCTGGCAGCACTTTTTAGCTCAAGCGCCATCATGGATATCTTCTCCTCGTCTTGACACCGAGCAGCCCGTTCGGCTTCTAGCTCAGCCGATGCCTTCTCGGCAGCCGCATTACTACACCGGGCCTGCTCCTTGGCCTGGGCTAGCTCAGCCCGAAGAATTTGAACGGCGGCAGCACCATCTACAGCCAGGTACAGCTTTCAGCGTCATGCTTATATCACAAAAATGTATATACAGAGACTGCTCCGAATACATACCTTGTGACTCATCAAGAAGCATATTGATCAACGTAATATCATCCCCGGCCACATCAAGCTTCCGTTGCAGTTCGGTAATATCCGCAGTCCGGGAAGTAGCCAGGGGGAAGCAGCCTGTGTTCGAAGTTAATCAAATTAGTCCTCTGAAATTTCTTCTTGATCCTCCGTTCGCCTCCCATGGGAAGCCAACCAGAGTCTCAGGGGCTATTGTCTATACACAGGTATATTTTTTGAATAAAACACAATTGCACATGTTACATTACAAACCTCGAAGCCTCTCAGCAGGCTCACAAAGGCCTCATCCAATCTGCTCTTCGCGGATAGGACCTTTTCAACCACCGTACCCATCAAGGTACGATGTTCCTCTAAAACGGACGCCTACCGCAGCATGTTCGTCAAGATATCCGGCGCCTCTGGATTTCCGGAGGCAGCCGCAGAAGTATGGTCATCCTTTGAAGGGACCCGTTTATTTGTATCCGGCTGCATTCCAGACTGTTCGGGGTCTTCATTGTTGTTCCCCGGACCCTGGGCCGCCAAAGTATCACCTTCATATAACATCTTCGTCATCCCTTGCACCACTTGTTGGTCGGGGGAGACCCTCTGCGATGACACCTCAAGATCGTCTGCCCTATTGGACGGAGAGGCCGGTGGGGGCGTCTTGCTTTCCATCATCTCTGGGAGAAGGTCCCCCGAGGAAGAGGATTATTGAAGGGGACTGCGCGCTGGGCTGCAAAAACTGTATATTTCAGGCATCATATGAAAAGAACGGGATGTGTTAAGAACAACCTTGTTCACTTACGATGGGGCCGGAGGCTCTTCCTCGTCACGAGACTGCGCTTCGACGTCCTCCAGGCCCGGGCTGCCTCCCAGAGGATCTTGCCTCGCTTAGGAGCCTGCTTATCCCAATCTTCGGAGGCGGCCCTCTTCTTCTTGGGAGGGAAAGAGATAGTGCCCCCCCTTTACTTTTGTCTTCGGATGAGGGGATTTTTATTCCTCCGGACATAAAGTCCGAGGTCCCTTGGGAATAGAGGTCGTCCTTGGTCCTCTTGTACTCCGCCTCGTCCTCCTTCTCCGGCATGTGATATGGTGTTGGGGCCAGCATCCTTGTTAGGACAGGATTCGCTGGACCCTCGGGCAGAGAGGCCGAACACATAATCAGTTCCACCTTCTTTATCCAGCCCTAGAAAAAGATAGCCTACTCAGTATCATATTACTGTATGCATGACCGCAAAGTGTTCGAGAGCCAAGTGCTTACCGGGGTATCCAGACGATTACAGTTGAGGCCAGCGTCCTCAGCGGTATCCGGCCAATGTTTCCGCTTCTCGAAAAATAACTTCCACATCCCTTCATGTGTGGCGCCAAAGAAGTGTTGGAGGGTCTGTGGTCCTTCTGGATTAAACTCCCACATGCGGTGAGGCCTGCGCTGGCAGGGCAGGGTTCGGCAGACTAAAATCACTTGAATCACACTAACAATATCGATATCTCTCTCGAGGAGGGTTCGGATGCGGCTTTGTAAGGTCCGCACTTCATCAACCGATCCCCAGTCCAACCCTGTGTTGACCCATGATGCAAGTTGTGATGGAGGGCCAGGACGGAAAGTGGGTGCAGCAACCCACTTAGTACTGCGGGGCTCTGTAATTCAAAACCACTCCCGCTGCCAGTAATTGGAAGTCTCGGTAAAGAACCTTTTGGCCAGGGAGTGTTGGCGAGTTGGCTGATTGTAGCACCGCCGCACTCCACCTGTTCCCCGTCGGCTATATTCGGTTTCACACTAAAGGTCTTGAGCCATAAGCCAAAGTGTGGGGGGATTCGAAGGAAGGCCTCGCATGTAATGATAAACACCGAGACATGGAGAATCGAGTCTGGGGCAAGGTCGTGAAAATTCAGTCCGTATTAAAACATTAGCCCCCGGACGAAGGGGTGAAGGGCAAACCCTAACCCTCGAAGGAAGTGGGGGATGAACACAACCCTCTCGCCAGATCTGGGGGTCGAAATAACTTGTCCTTGAGCAGGAAGCCGGTGGTGGATCTCTGCAGTCAGATATCTGGCTGCCCGAAGCTTTGCAATATCCTCCTCTGTAACGGAGGAAGCCACCCATCGGCCTTGGGAGCTAGATCCGGACATGATGGGAAGGCTGAAAGCAATGGAGTCAAACCTTGGGTGTTGGAACTCGGGGTTAGGAAGGCTGAGGAGAAGTTTGGCATAAAAAAGATGGCCCTTGGTTCCTTTATAAAGGCCTCCGGTATTGAACGCCTCCTCCTAAAGCCTAAGAACTAGCCTATTCCTATGGAATCTTTCCCGCGGGACGGTTGGGTTACCCACGCCCGTATTGATGAAAATCCCGCAATAAGGGGGCATGGTCCCTACTTCGACAAGACGTGCCAGTAAAAACCACGCCCCCAAAATGTGGAACGGCGGGACAGGAAATGGTTCGAAATAAAGGCCGGGAGGGTGTGACGTCACATTATTAAAGTTGTCAGCAGATCGGATTCATGAAAGTGCTATACCCTCTACAGCTGTGTGTTGTAGATCCGGACATGTTTGTTTCATCCGAAGACTATTTTCTAGAGTTCGGAAGGAGGAACCCACCTTGCAATGCCGAAGACAGCACTACGCGTCGGATACCTTGTCATTGAAGCCAGGTTCAGGGGCTACTGAGGGAGTCCTGGACTAAGGGGTCCTCGGGCGTCCGGCCTGTTATCTATGGGCCGGACTGATGGGCTTTGAAGATATGAAGACCGAAGACGGTGCCCGTGTCTGGATGGGACTCTCCTTGGCATGGAAGGCAAGCTTGGCGAACAACTATGAAGATTCCATATTATGTAACCGACTCTATGTAACCCTAGATCCCCCGGTGTCTATATAAACCGGAGGACTTAGTCCGGATAGGGGATACTCAATATCGTAGTCATACAGGCTAGACTTCTAGGGTTTAGCCATTACGATCTCATGGTAGATCAACTCTTGTAATACTCATACCCATCAATATCAATCAAGCAGGACATAGGGTGTTACCTCCATCAAGAGGGCCCGAACCTGGGTAAAACTCTGTGTCCCCTGTCTCCTGTTACCATCAACCTTAGACGCACAGTTCGGGACCCCCTACCCGAGATCCGTCGGTTTTGACACTGACACCCCCTGCCTTGTGGCCCCCTCGGGCATCGTCTCGCGTTGATTCTTCTTCCCAAAAATCACATATATTCCAAAAAAATCTCCGTAAGTTTTTATCCCGTTTGGACTCCGTTTGATATGGATTTTCTGCGAAACAAAAAACATGCAACAAACAGAACTAGCACTGGGCACTGGATCAATATGTTAGTCCCAAAAATAGTATAAAAAGTTGCCAAAAGTATATGGAAGTTGTATAATATTGGCATGGAACAATCAAAAATTAAGATACGACAGAGACGTATTAGCATCCCCAAGCTTAATTCATGCTCATCCTCGAGTAGGTAAATGATAAAAAAAGATAATTTTTGATGTGGAATGCTACCTAGCATAATCTTGATCATGTAATCTAATAATGACATGAATATTAAGACACGAGTGATTCAAAGGAATGGTCTATCATTTGACATTAAGACAACAATACTTCAAGCATACTAATAAAGTAATCATGTCTTCTCAAAATAACATGGCCAAAGAAAGTTCATCCCTACAAAATCATATAGTTTGGCTATGCTCCATCTTCATCACACAAAATGTTCAAATCATGCACAACCCCGATGACAAGCCAAGCAATTGTTTCATACTTTAGTATTCTCAAACTTTTTCAACCTTCACGCAATACATGAGCATGAGCCATGGACATAGCACTATAGGTGGAATAGAAAATGATGGTGGAGGTGGTGTGGAGAAGAAAAAAAGGGAGAAAGTCTCACATTGACACGGCTAATCAATGGGCTATGGAGATGCCCATCAATTGATGTCAATGCGAGGAGTAGGGATTGCCATGCAACAGATGCACTAGAGTTATAAGTGTATGAAAGCTCAAACTGAAACTAAGTGGGTGTGCATCCAACTTGCTTGCTCATGAAGACCTAGGGCACTTGAGGAAGCCCGTCGTTGGAATATACAAGCCAAGTTCTATAATGAAAATTCCCACTAGTATATGAAACTGGTAACTCAAGAGACTCTCTATATGAAGAACGTGGTGCTAGTCTGAAGCACAAGTATGGCAAAAGGATAGTAACATTGTCCCTTCTCTCTTTTCTCTCATTTTTTAGGCTTCTTTGGCCTCTCTCCTCTTTGGGGGGGGGGGATTCTTTGGCCACTTTTATTTTGATAACCTCACATGGGACAATGTTCTAATAATGATGATCATCACACTTTTATTTACTTACAACTTGATACTAGAACAAAGATATGACTCTATATGAATGACTCCGGCGGTGTACCGGGACGTGCAATGATCTAGCGTAGCAATGACAAGAAAAAACAAACAAGCCATGAAAACATCATGCTAGCTATCTTACGATCATGCAAAGCAATATGACAATAAATGCTCAAGTCATGTATATGATGATGATGGAAGTTGCACGGCAATATATCTCAGAATGGCTATGGAAAATCCATGATAGGTAGGTATGGTGGCCCTTTTGGGGAAGATATAAGGAGGCTTTTGTGTGATAGAGCGTATCGTATCACGGGGTTTGGATGCACCGGTAAAGTTTGCACCAACTCTCGAGGTGAGAAAGGGCAATGCACGGTATCGAAGAGGCTAGCAATGATGGAAGGGTGAGAGTGTGTATAATCCATGGACTCAATGCTACCTCTTGAGCATTGCGTTGGATTTCCCCGAAGAGGAAGGGATGATGCAGCAAAGTAGCGTAAGTATTTCCCTCAGTTTTTGAGAACCAAGGTATCAATCCAGTAGGAGGCAACGCTCGAGTCCCTCGTACCTACACAAAAACGATAGCTCAATGCAACCAACGCGCTTAGGGGTTGTCAATCCCTTCACGGTCACTTACGAAAGTGAAATCTGTTAGAGATGATAAATAATATTTTTGGTATTTTTGATATAGAGATGCAAGGTAAAAAGTAAAAGCAAAGTAAAAGCAAAGCAATAATAAAGTGATGGAGATTGGTATGATGATAAAGAGACACGGGGGCCATAGGTTTCACTAGTGGCTTCTCTCAAGAGCATAAGTATTCTACGGTGGGTGAACAAATTACTGTTGAGCAATTGACAGAATTGAGCATAGTTATGAGAATATCTAGGTATGATCACGTATATAGGCATCACGTCCGAGACAAGTAGACCAAAATGATTCTGCATCTACTACTATTACTCCACTCATCGACCGCTATCCAGCATGCATCTAGAGTATTAAGTTAAAAACAGAGTAACGCCTTAAGCAAGATGACATGATGTAGAGGGATAGTTTCATGCAATATGATAAAAAAACCATCTTGTTATCCTCGATGGCAACAATACAATACGTGCCTTGCTGCCCCTTCTGTCACTGGGAAAGGACACCGCAAGATTGAACCGAAAGCTAAGCACTTCTCCCATGGCAAGAACAACCAATCTAGTAGGCCAAACCAAACTGATAATTCGAAGAGACTTGCAAAGATAACCAATCATACATAAAAAAATTCAGAGAAGATTTAAATATTATTCATAGATAGACTGGATCATAAACCCACAATTCATCGGTCTCAACAAACACACCGCAAAAAGAAGATTACATCGAATAGATCTCCATGAGAGAGGGGGAGAACATTGTATTGATATCCAAAAGGAGAGAAGAAGCCATCTAGCTACTAGCTATGGAGCCATAGGTCTGAAATAAACTACTCACACTTCATCGGAGGGGCTCTGATGATGATGTAGAAGCCCTCCGTGATCGATGCCCCCTCCGGCGGAGCTCCAAAACAGGCCCCAAGATGGGATCTCGTGGATACAGAAAGTTGCGGCGGTGGAATTAGGTTTTTGGCTCCGTCTCTGATCGTTTGGGGATACGTGGATATATATATGGGAGGAAGAAGTACATCGGTGGAGCTTCGAGGGGCCCACAAGGCAGGGGGCGCGCCCTAGGGGGCGCCCCTACCCTCATGACCACCTCATGGCTTTCTTGATGGAGGGTCCAAGTCTCCTGGATCTTATCTGATGAGAAAATCACGTTTCCGAAGGTTTCATTCTGTTTGGACTCCATTTGATATTCCTTTTCTTCGAAACCCTAAAACAGACAAAAAATAGCAATTCTGGGCTAGGCCTCTGGTTAATAGGTTAGTCCCAAAAATAATAAAAGTGGATAATAAAGCCCAATAATGTCTAAAACAGTAGATAATATAGCATGGAGCAATCAAAAGTTATAGATACATTGGAGACGTATCAAGAATCCCCAAGCTTAATTCCTACTCGTCCTCGAGTAGGTAAATGATAAAAACAGAATTTTTGATGCGGAGTGCTACTTGGCATAATTTTAATGTAATTCTTCTTAATTGTGGTATGAATATTCAGATCCGAAAGATTCAAGACAAAAGTTCATATTGACATAAAAATGATAATACTTCAAGCATACTAACTAAGCAATTATGTCTTCTCAAAATAACATGGCCAAAGAAAGTTCATCCCTACAAAATCATATAGTTTAGTCATGTTTCATTTTCGTCACACAAGAATGCTCTCATCATGCACAACCCCGATGACAAGCCAAGCAATTGTTTCATACTTTAGTAATCTCAAACCTATAAACGTGCACGCAATATATGAGCGCGAGCCATGGACATAGCACTATGGGTGGAATAGAATATAATGAAGGGGGGTTATGTGGAGAAGACAAAAAAGGAGAAAGTCTCACATCAACGAGGCTAAACAATGGGCTATGGAGATGCCCACCGATTGATGTTAATGCAAGGAGTAGGGATTGCCATGCAACGGATGCACTAGAGCTATAAATGTATGAAAGCTGAACAAAAGAAACTAGTGGGTGTGCATCCAACTTGCTTGGTCATGAAGACCTAGGGCACTTGAGGAGGCCCATTGTTGGAATATACAAGCCAAGTTCTATAATGAAAAATTCCCACTAGTATATGAAAGTGATAACATGAGAGACTCTCTACTATGAAGATCATGGTGCTACTTTGAAGCACAAGTGTGGTAAAAGGATAGTAACATTGTCCCTTCTCTCTTTTTCTCTCATTTTTTTGGGCCTTCTCTTTTTTTTATGGCCTTTCTTTTTTGGGGGGGCCTTCTATTTTTTTATGGCCTTTCTTTTTTTATATATATACCTCACTTGGGAAATGCTCTAATAATGATGATCATCACACTTCTATTTATTTACAACTCAATGATTACAACTCGATACTAGAACAAAGATGACTCTATATGAATGCCTCCGGCGGTGTACCGGGATATGCAACGAACCAAAAGTGACATGTATGAAAGAATTATGAACGGTGACTTTTCCACAAGTACTATGTCAACTACATGATCATGCTAAGCAATATGACAATGATGAATGTGTCATGATAAACGGAATGATGGAAAGTTGCATGGCAATATATCTCGGAATGGCTATGGAAATGCCATAATAGGTAGGTATGGTGGCTGTTTTGAGGAAGATATAAGGAGGTTTATGTGTGAAAGTGCGTATCATATCACGGGGTTTGGATGCACAGGCAAAGTTTGCACCGACTCTCAATGTGAGAAAGGGCAATGCACGGTACCGAAGAGGCTAGCAAGGATGGAAGGGTGAGAGTGCGTATAATCCATGGACTCAACATTAGTCATAAAGAACTCACATACTTATTGCAAAAATCTACAAGTCATCAAAAACCTCGGCACTACGCGCATGCTCGTAGGGGGATAGATTGGTAGGAAAAGACCGTCGCTCGTCCCCGACCGCCACTCATAAGGAAGACAATCAAATAACACCTCATGCTTCAAATTTGTTGCATAACGTTTACCATACGTGCATGCTACGGGACTTGCAAACCTCAACACAAGTATTTATAAATTTCACAACAACTCAACTAGCATGACTTTGATATTATTACCTCCATATCTCAAAACAATCATCAAGCATCAAACTTTTCTTAGTATTCAACACACTCATACGAAAGTTTTATTATTAATCTTGCATACCAATCATATTAGGATTTTAAGCAAATTACCATGCTATTTAAGACTCTCAAAATAATCTAATTGAAGCATGAGAGAACAATAGTTTCTATAAAACAAATCCACCACCGTGCTCTAAAAGATATAAGTGAAGCACTAGAGCAAAACTATAAAGCTCAAAAGATATAAGTGAAGCACATAGAGTATTCTATCAAATTCCAAATCATGTATGGCTCTCTCAAAAGGCGTGTACAGAAATGATGATTGTGGTAAACTAATAAGCAAATACTCAAATCATAAAATACGCTCCAAGCAAAACACATATCATGTGGTGAATAAAAAATATAGCTCCAAGTAAAGTTACCGATAGAAGTAGACGAAAGAGGGGATGCCTTCCGGGGCATCCCCAAGATTTGGCTTTTAGGTGTCATTAGATTATATTGGGGGTGCCATGGGCATCCCCAAGCTTAGGCTCTTGCAACTCCTTGTTCTGTAATCCATCAAATCTTTACCCAAAACTTGAAAACTTTACAACACAAAACTTAAAGTAGAAAACTCGTGAGCTCCGTTAGCGAAAGAAAACAAAAGACCACTTCAAGGTACTGTAATGAACTCATTCTTTATTTATATTGGTGTTAAACCTACTGTATTCCAACTTCTTTATGGATTATAAACTATTTTACTAGCCATAGATTCATCAAACTAAGCAAACAACACACGAAAAACAGAATCTGTCAAAAACAGAACAGTCTGTAGTAATCTGTAGCTAGCGCAAGATCTGGAACCCCAAAAATTCTAAAATAAATTGCTGGACGTGCGTAATTTATCTGTTAATCATCTTCAAAAAGAATTAACTAAATATCACTTTCCAAATAAAAATTACAGCAGTTCTCGTGAGCGCTAAAGTTTCTGTTATTTACAGCAAGTTCAACAAGACTTTCCCCAAGTCTTCTCAACGGTTCTACTTGGCACAAACACTAATTAAACACAAAAAACACAATCAAAAAAGAGGCTAGATAATTTATTTATTACTAAACAGGAGCAAAAAGCAAGGAATAAAAATAAAATTGGGTTGCCTCCCAACAAGCGCTATCGTTTAACGCCCCTAGCTAGGCATAACAAGCCAGAATAGATCTAGGTATTGCCATCTTTGGTAGGCAATCCATAAGTGGCTCTCATGATAGATTCATATGGTAATTTTATTTTAATTCTAGGGAAGTGTTACATGACCTTTTTTTAATGTAAATTGAAATCTAATATTCCCTTCCTTCATATCAATAATTGCACCAATCGTTCTAAGGAAAGGTCTACCGAGAATAATAGGGCAAGAAGGATTGCAATCTATATCAAGACCGATAAAATCTACGGGCACATAATTCCTATTTGCAACAATAAGAACATCATTAATTCTTCCCATAGGTTTCTTAATAGTGGAATCCACAAGATGCAAGTTTAGAGAGCAATCATCAAAATCACGGAAAACTAGTAAATCACACAAAGTTTTGGGAATAGTAGAGACACTAGCACCCAAATCACACAAAGCATAAAACTCATAATTTTTAATTTTAATTTTAATAGTTGGTTCCCACTCATCATAAAGTTTTCTAGGGATAGAAACTTCCAATTCAAGTTTTTCTTCATAAGATTGCATCAAGGCATCAACGATATGTTTAGTAAACGCTTTATTTTGACTATAAGCATGAAGAGATTTTAGCACGGATTGAAACAAGTAAATACAATCAATCAAAGAGAAATTTTCATAGTTAAATTCCTTGAAATCCATAATAGTGGGTTTAGCAACATCTAGGGTTTTAATTTCTCCAATCCCACTTTTATCAAATTTAGCATCAAGATCAACAAATTCCGAATTCTTAGAACGCCTTCTAGGTAAAGGTGGATCATATTCAGTCCCATCATTATCAAGATTCATATTGCAAAACAAAGATTTAATAGGGGACACATCAATAACTTTTAGATCTTCATCATTATTTTCATAGGAACTAGAAGAACACGCTTTTATAAAGGCATCTTTCTTAGCACGCATCCTAGCGGTTCTTTCTTTGCACTCGTCAATGGAAATTCTCATGGCTTTGAGAGACTCATTGATATCATGCTTAGGTGGAATAGTTCTAAGTTTCAAAGAATCAACATCAAGAGCAATTCTGTCAACATTCCTAGCCAAATCATCAATCTTAAGCAATTTTTCTTCAATCGTAGCATTAAAATTCTTTTGTGAAGAAATAAATTCTTTAATATTAGATTCAAAATCAGAGGGCATATTATTATAATTTCCATAAGAATTGTTGTAGGAATTACCATAATTATTAGAGGGATTACTAGGATAAAGTTGTTGGGGAACGTAGTAATTTCAAAAAAATTCCTACGCACACGCAAGATCATGGTGATGCATAGCAACGAGAGGGGAGAGTGTTGTCTACGTACCAACGCAGACTGACTGCGGAAGCGATCACACAACATAGAGGAAGTAGTCGTACGTCTTCTTCCCGATCCGACCGATCCAAGCACCGTTACTCCGGCACCTCCGAGTTCTTAGCACACGTTCAGCTCGATGACGATCCTCGGGCTCCGATCCAGCAAAGCGTCGAGGAAGAGTTCCGTCAGCACGACGGCGTGGTGACGATCTTGATGTACTACTGATGCAGGGCTTCGCCTAAGCACTACAACGGTATGATCGAGGTGGAATTTGGTGGCAGGGGGCACCGCACACGGCTAAGGAACGATCTCAAGGATCAACTTGTGTGTCTTGGGGTGTCCCCTGCCCCCGTATATAAAGGATGAGAGGGGGAGGGCTGGCCGGCCAAGAGGAGGGAGGCGCAGGAGGAGTCCTACTCCTACCGGGAGTAGGACTCCCCCCTCCAATCCTAGTCCAACTAGGAATCCTTAAAGGGGAGAGAGAGAGAGGGTGGACGGCCCCTTCTCCTAGTCCTAATAGGACTAGGGGGAGGGGGAGGTGTGCAGCCCTTGTGGGCAGCCCTCTCACCTTTCCACTAAGGCCCATGTAGGCCCATTTGGCTCCCGGTAACCCTCCCGGTAATCCGGTAAAATCCCAATTTCACCCGGAACACTTCTGGTGTCCAAACATAGGTTTCCAATATATCAATCTTTACGTCTCGACCATTTCGAGACTCCTCGTCATGTCCGTGATCACATCCGGGACTCCGAACAACCTTCGGTACATCAAAATGCATAAGCTCATAATAACTGTCATCGTAACGTTAAGCATGCGGACCCTACGGTTCGAGAACAATGTAGACATGACCGAGACACATCTCCGGTCAATAACCAATAGCGGGACCTGGATGCCCATATTGGCTCCTACATATTCTACGAAGATCTTTATCGGTCAAACCGCATAACAACATACGTTGTTCCCTTTGTCATCGGTATGTTACTTGCCCGAGATTCGATCGTCGGTATCCAATACCTAGTTCAATCTCGTTACCGGCAAGTCTCTTTACTCGTTCCGTAATACATCATCTCACAACTAACATATTAGTTGCAGTGCTTGCAAGGCTTATGTGATGTGCGTTACCGAGAGGGCCCAGAGATACCTCTCCGACAATCGGAGTGACAAACCCTAATCTCGAAATATGCCAACCCAACATCTACCGTTGGAGACACCTGTAGTACTCCTTTATAATCACCCAGTTACGTTGTGACGTTTGGTAGTACCCAAAGTGTTCCTCCGGTAAACGGGAGTTGCATAATCTCATAGTTATAGGAACATGTATAAGTCATGAAGAAAGCAATAGCAACATACTAAACGATCAGGTGCTAAGCTAATGGAATGGGTCATGTCAATCAGATCATTCAACTAATGATGTGATCCCGTCAATCAAATAACAACTCTTTGTCCATGGTCAGGAAACATAACCATCTTTGATTAACGAGCTAGTCAAGTAGAGGCATACTAGTGACACTCTATTTGTCTATGTATTCACACATGTATTATGTTTCCGGTTAATACAATTCTAGCATGAATAATAAACATTTATCATGATATAAGGAAATAAATAATAACTTTATTATTGCCTCTAGGGCATATTTCCTTCAGTCTCCCACTTGCACTAGAGTCAATAATCTAGATCACATCACCATGTGATTAACATCGATAGTTCACATCATCATGTGACCAATACCCAAAGGGTTTACTAGATTCAGTAGTCTAGTTCACATCGCTATGTGATTAACACCCAAAGAGTACTAAGGTGTGATCATGTTTTGCTTGTGAGAGAATCTTAGTCAATGGGTCTGCCACATTCAGATCCACATGTATTTTGCAAATTTCTATGTCAACAATGCTCTGCATGGAGCTACTCTAGCTAATTTCTCCCACTTTCAATATATATCTAGACCGAGACTTAGAGTCATCTAGATTAGTGTCAAAACTTGCATCGGCGTAACCCTTTATGACGAACCTTTTGTCACGTCCATAATCGAGAAACATATCCTTATTTCACTAAGGATAATTCTGACCGCTGTCTAGTGATCTACTCCTAGATCACTATTGTACTCCCTTGCCAAAATCAGTGTAGGGTATACAATAGATCTGGTACACAGCATGGCATACTTTATAGAACCTATGGCCAAGGCACAGGGAATGACTTTCATTCTCTTTCTATCTTCTGCCGTGGTCGGGTTTTGAGTCTTACTCAATTTCACACCTTGTAACACAGGCAAGAACTCTTTCTTTGACTGTTCCATTTTGAACTACTTCAAAATCTTGTCAAGGTATGTACTCATTGAAAAAACTTATCAAGCTTCTTGGTCTATCTCTATAGATCTTGGAGCTCAATATGTAAGCAGCTTCACCGAAGTCTTTCTTTGAAAAACTCCTTTCAAACACTCCTTTATGCTTTACAGAATAATTCTACATTATTTCCGATCAACAATATGTCATTCACATATACTTATCAGAAATGTTGTAGTGCTCCCACTCACTTTCTTGTAAATACAGGCTTCACCGCAAGTCTGTATAAAACTATATGCTTTGATCAACTCATCAAAGCGTATATTCCAACTCCGAGATGCTTGCACCAGTCCACAGATGGATCGCTGGAGCTTGCACATTTTGTTAGCACCTTTAGGATTGACAAAACCTTCTTGTTGCATCATATACAACTCTTCTTTAATAAATCCATTAAGGAATGCAGTTTTGTTTATCCATTTGCCAGATTTCATAAAATGCGGCAATTGCTAACATGATTCTGGCGGATTTAAGCATCGCTACGGGTGAGAAGGTCTCATCGTAGTCAACCCCTTGAACTTGTCGAAAACCTTTTGCGACAAGTCGAGCTTTATAGACAGTAATATTACCGTCAGCGTCAGTCTTTTTCTTGAAGATCCATTTATTCTCAATTGCTTGCCGATCATCGGGCAAGTCAACCAAAGTCCATACTTTGTTCTCATACATGGATCCCATCTCAGATTTCATGGCCTCAAGCCACTTTGCGGAATCTGGGCTCACCATCGCTTCTTCATAGTTCGTAGGTTCATCATGATCTACTAGCATGACTTCCAGAATTGGATTACCGTACCACTCTGGCACGGATCTCACTCTGGTTGATCTACGAGGTTCAGTAGTATCTTGTCCTGAAGTTTCATGATCATCATCATTAGCTTCCTCACTAATTGGTATAGGTGTCGCAGAAACAGTTTTCTGTGATGTACTACTTTCCAATAAGGGAGCAGGTACAGTTACCTCGTCAAGTTCTACTTTCCTCCCACTCACTTCCTTCGAGAGAAACTCCTTCTCTAGAAAGGATCCATTCTTAGCAACGAATGTCTTGCTTTCGGATCTGTGATAGAAGGTGTACCCAACTGTCTCCTTTGGGTATCCTATGAAGACATATTTCTCCGATTTGAGTTTGAGCTTATCGAGATGAAACTTTTTCATATAAGCATCGCAACTCCAAACTTTAAGAAACGACAACTTTGGTTTCTTGCCAAACCACAGTTCAAATTATGTCGTCTCAACGGACTTAGATGGTGCCCTTTTCAACGTGAATGCAGCTGTCTCTAATGCATAACCCCAAAACGATAGCGGTAAATCAGTAAGAGACATCATAGATCGCACCATATCTAGTAAAGTACGATTACGACGTTCGGACACACCATTACGCTGTGGTGTTCCGGGTGGCGTGAGTTGCGAAACTATTCCACAATTTTTCAAATGTATACCAAACTCGTAACTCAAATATTCTCCTCCACGATCAGATCATAGAAACTTTATTTTCTTGTTACGATGATTTTCAACTTCACTCTGAAATTCCTTGAACTTTTCAAATGTTTCAGACTTATGTTTCATTAAGTAGGTATACCCATATCTGCTTAAATCATCTGTGAAGGTGAGAAAATAACGATGTCCGCCACGAGCCTCAATATTCATCGGACCACATACATCGGTATGTATGATTTCCAATAAATCTGTTGCTCTCTCCATAGTACCGGAGAACGGTGTTTTAGTCATCTTGCCTATGAGGCACGATTCGCAAGTACCAAGTGATTCATAATCAAGTGGTTCCAAAAGCCCATCAGTATGGAGTTTCTTCATGCGCTTTACACCGATATGACCTAAACGGCAGTGCCACAAATAAGTTGCACTATCATTATCAACTCTGCATCTTTTGGCTTCTACATTATGAATATGTGTATCACTACTATCGAGATTCAATAAGAATAGACCACTCTTCAAGGGTGCATGACCATAAAAGATATTACTCATATAAATAGAACAACCATTATTCTCTGATTTAAATGAATAACCGTCTCGCATCAAACAAGATCCAGATATAATGTTCATGCTCAACGCTGGCACCAAATAACAATTATTTAGGTCTAATATTAATCCCGAAGGTAGATGTAGAGGTAGCGTGCCGACCGCGATCACATCGACTTTGGAACCGTTTCCCACGCGCATCGTCACCTCGTCCTTTGCTAGCGTCCGCTTATTCCGTAGTCCCTGTTTCGAGTTGCAAATATTAGCAACAGAACCAGTATCAAATACCCAGGTGCTACTGCGAGCTCTAGTAAGGTACACATCAATAACATGTATATCACATATACCTTTGTTCACCTTGCCATCCTTCTTATCCGCCAAATACTTGGGGCAGTTTCGCTTCCAGTGACCAGTCTGCTTGCAGTAGAAGCACTCAGTTTCAGGCTTAGGTCCAGACTTGGGTTTCTTCTCCTGAGCAGCAACTTGCTTGCTGTTCTTCTTGAAGTTCCCCTTCTTCTTCCCTTTGCCCTTTTTCTTGAAACTAGTGGTCTTGTCAACCATCAACACTTGATGTTTTTCTTGATTTCTACCTTCGTTGATTTCAGCATCACGAAGAGCTTGGGAATCGTTTCCGTTATCCCTTGCATATCATAGTTCATCACGAAGTTCTACTAACTTGGTGATGGTGACTAGAGAATTCTGCCAATCACTATCTTATCTGGAAGATTAACTCCCACTTGATTCAAGCGATTGTAGTACCCAGACAATCTGAGCATATGCTCACTAGTTGAGTGATTCTCCTCCATCTTTTAGCTATAGAACTTGTTGGAGACTTCATATCTCTCAACTCAGGTATTTGCTTGAAATATTAACTTCAACTCCTGGAACATCTCATATGGTCCATGACGTTCAAAACGTCTTTGAAGTCCCTATTCTAAGCCATTAAGCATGGTGCACTAAACTATCAAGTAGTCATCATATTGAGCTAGCCAAACGTTCATAACGTCTGCATCTGCTCCTGCAATAGGTCTGTCACCTAGCGGTGCATCAAGGACATAATTCTTCTGTGCAGCAATGAGGATAATCCTCAGATCATGGATCCAATCCGCATCATTGCTACTAACATCTTTCAATACAATTTTCTCTAGGAACATATCAAAATAAACACAGGGAAGCAACAACGCGAGCTATTGATCTACAACATAATTTGCAAAATACTACCAGGACTAAATTCATGATAAATTTAAGTTCAATTTAATCATATTACTTAACTCCCACTTAGATAGACATCCCTCTAATCCTCTAAGTGATCACGTGATCCAAATCAACTAAACCATAACCGATCATCACGTGAGATGGAGTAGTTTTCAATGGTGAACATCATTATGTTGATCATATCTACTATATGATTCACGCTCGACCTTTCGGTCTCCGTGTTCCGAGGCCATATCTGCATATGCTAGGCTCGTCAAGTTTAACCTGAGTATTCTGCGTGTGCAAAACTGGCTTGCACCCGTTGTAGATGGACGTAGAGCTTATCACACCCGATCATCACGTGGTGTCTGGGCACGACGAACTTTGGCAACGGTGCATACTCAGGGAGAACACTTCTTGATAATTTAGTGAGAGATCATCTTATAATGCTACCGTCAATCAAAGCAAGATAAGATGCATAAAAGGATAAACATCACATGCAATCAATATAAGTGATATGATATGGCCATCATCATCTTGTGCTTGTGATCTCCATCTCCGAAGCACCGTCATGATCACCATCGTCACCGGCGCGACACCTTGATCTCCATCGTAGCATCGTTGTCGTCTCGCCAATCTTATGCTTCCACGACTATCACTACTGCTTAGTAATAAAGTAAAGCATTACATCGCGATTGCATTGCATACAATAAAGCGACAACCATATGGCTCCTGCCAGTTGCCGATAACTCGGTTACAAAACATGATCATCTCATACAATAAAATCAGCATCATGCCTTGACCATATCACATCACAACATGCCCTGCAAAAACAAGTTAGACGTCCTCTACTTTGTTGTTGCAAGTTTTACGTGGCTGCTACGGGCTTAAGTAAGAACTCATCTCACCTACGCATCAAAACCACAACGATAGTTCGTCAAATAGACTCCGTTTTAACCTTCTCAAGGACCGGGCGTAGTCACACTTGGTTCAACTAAAGTTGGAGAGACAGTCTTCCGCAAGCCATCTATGTGCAAAGCACGTCGAGGGAACCGGTCTCGCGTAAGAGTACGCGTAAGGTTGGTCCGGATCGTCTCACCCAACAATACCGCCGAACCAAAGTATGACATGCTGGTAGGCAGTATGACTTGTATCGCCCACAACTCACTTGTGTTCTACTCGTGCAAATAACATCAAACCATAAAATCTAGGCTCGGATGCCACTGTTGGGGAACGTAGTAATTTCAAAAAAATTCCTACGCACACGCAAGATCATGGTGATGCATAGCAACGAGAGGGGAGAGTGTTGTCTACGTACCAACGCAGACCGACTGCGGAAGCGATCACACAACGTAGAGGAAGTAGTCGTACGTCTTCTTCCCGATCCGACCGATCCAAGCACCGTTACTCCGGCACCTCCGAGTTCTTAGCACACGTTCAGCTCGATGACGATCCTCGGGCTCCGATCCAGCAAAGCGTCGAGGAAGAGTTCCGTCAGCACAACGGCGTGGTGACGATCTTGATGTACTACCGATGCAGGGCTTTGCCTAAGCACTACAACGGTATGATCGAGGTGGAATTTGGTGGCAGGGGGCACCGCACACGGCTAAGGAACGATCTCAAGGATCAACTTGTGTGTCTTGGGGTGTCCCCTGCCCCCGTATATAAAGGATGAGAGGGGGAGGGCTGGCCGGCCAAGAGGAGGGAGGCGTAGGAGGAGTCCTACTCCTACCGGGAGTAGGACTCCCCCCTCCAATCCTAGTCCAACTAGGAATCCTTAAAGGGGAGAGAGAGAGGGTGGCCGGCCCCTTCTCCTAGTCCTAATAGGACTAGGGGGAGGGGGAGGTGCGCAGCCCTTGTGGGCAGCCCTCTCACCTTTCCACTAAGGCCCATGTAGGCCCATTTGGCTCCCGGGGGGTTCCGGTAACCCTCCCGGTAATCCGGTAAAATCCCGATTTCACCCGGAACACTTCCGGTGTCCAAACATAGGCTTCCAATATATCAATCTTTACGTCTCGACCATTTCGAGACTCCTCGTCATGTCCGTGATCACATCCGGGACTCCGAACAACCTTCGGTACATCAAAATGCATAAGCTCATAATAACTGTCATCGTAACGTTAAGTGTGCGGACACTACGGTTCGAGAACAATGTAGACATGACCGAGACATGTCTCCGGTCAATAACCAATAGCGGTACCTGGATGCCCATATTGGCTCCTACATATTCTACAAAGATCTTTATCGGTCAGACCGCATACCAACATACGTTGTTCCCTTTGTCATCGGTATGTTACTTGCCCGAGATTCGATCGTCGGTATCCAATACCTAGTTCAATCTCGTTACTGGCAAGTCTCTTTACTCGTTCCGTAATACATCATCTCACAACTAACATATTAGTTGCAGTGCTTGCAAGGCTTATGTGATGTGCATTACCGAGAGGGCCCAGAGATACCTCTTCGACAATCGGAGTGACAAACCCTAATCTCGAAATACGCCAACCCAACATCTACCATTGGAGACACCTGTAGTACTCCTTTATAATCACCCAGTTATGTTGTGACGTTTGGTAGTACCCAAAGTGTTCCTCCTGTAAACGGGAGTTGCATAATCTCATAGTTATAGGAACATGTATAAGTCATGAAGAAAGCAATAGCAACATACTAAACGATCGGGTGCTAAGCTAATGGAATGGGTCATGTCAATCAGATCATTCAACTAATGATGTGATCCCGTCAATCAAATAACAACTCTTTGTCCATGGTCAGGAAACATAACCATCTTTGATTAACGAGCTAGTCAAATAAAGGCATACTAGTGACACTCTGTTTGTCTATGTATTCACACATGTATTATGTTTCCGGTTAATACAATTCTAGCATGAATAATAAACATTTATCATGATATAAGGAAATAAATAATAACTTTATTATTGCCTCTAGGGCATATTTCCTTCAAAAGCCTAGGGTTGAAATTTCCTCTATACACGTTGTTACCAAAATTGTTCCTACCAACCAAATTCACATCCATAGATTCATTATTATTATCAATCAAAGTAGACAAGGGCACATCATTAGGATCAGAAGAAACACTCTTTAGCAAATAATTTCATAAGTTCATCCATCTTTCCACTCAAAACATTAATTTCTTCTATCACATGCACCTTTTAGTAGATCTTTTAGTATGCCATTGAGAATAATTAACCATAATATTATCTAAGAGTTTAGTAGCTTCTCCTAAAGTGATTTCCATAAAAGTGCCTCCCGTGGCCGAATCTAAAAGATTTCTAGTAGCAAAATTCAATCCGGCATAAAAAAATTTGTATAATCATCCACAAATTCAAACCATGAGTAGGGCAATTAAGTATCATTAATTTCATTCTCTCCCAAGCTTGTGCAACATGTTCATGATCACGTTGTTTAAAATTCATAATATCGTTTCTAAGAGAGATGATCTTAGCGGGAGGAAAATACTTAGAGATAAAAGCATCTTTGCACTTGTTCCAAGAATCAATACTATTTTTAGGCAAAGACGAAAACCAAGCTTTAGCACGATCTCTAAGCGAAAAAGGAAATAGCTTCAATTTAACAATATCATTATCGACATCTTTTCTCTTTTGCATGTCACACAAATCAACGAAGCTATTAAGATGTGTAGCGGCATCTTCACTAGGAAGGCCGGAGAACGGATCTTTCATGACAAGATTCAACAAAGCAGTATTAATTTCACAAGATTCAGCATCGGTAAGAGGAGAAATCGGAGTGCTAAGGAAATCATTATTGTTGGTATTGGTGAAGTCACAGAATTTAGTATTATCTTGAGCCATCGCGACAAACAAGCAATCCAACACACGAGCAAACAAAAAGCAAATGGCAAAAGAGGCAAATAGAGAGGGAGGATAGAGAGAGAGAGAGAGGGGGGGACGTGCGATGATCTAGCGTAGCAATGACAAGAAAAAACGGAGAAGCCATGAAAACATCATGCTAGCTATCTTACGATCATGCAAAGCAATATGCCAATAAATGCTCAAGTCATGTATATGATGATGATGGAAGTGGCATGGCAATATATCTCGGAATGGCTATGGAAAAGCCATGATAGGTAGGTATGGTGGCTGTTTTGGGGAAGATATAAGGAGGCTTATGTGTCATAGAGCGTATCGTATCACGGGGTTTGGATGCACTGGTAAAGTTTGTACCAACTCTCGAGGTGAGAAAGGGCAATGCACGATACCGAAGAGGCTAGCAATGATGGAAGGGTGAGAGTGCGTATAATCCATGGACTCAATGCTACCTCTTGAGCACTGCGTTGGATTTCCCCGAAGAGGAAGGGATGATGCAGCAAAGTAGCGTAAGTATTTCCCTCAGTTTTTGAGAACCAAGGTATCAATCCAGTAGGAGGCAACGCTCGAGTCCCTCGTACCTACACAAAAACAATAGCTCAACGCAACCAACGCGCTTAGGGGTTGTCAATCCCTTCAAGGTCACTTACGAAAGTGAGATCTGATAGAGATGATAAATAATATTTTTGGTATTTTTGATATAGAGATGCAAGGTAAAAAGTAAAAGCAAAGAAATAATAAAGTGATGGAGAATGGTACGATGAGAAAGAGACCCGGGGGCCATAGGTTTCACTAGTGGCTTCTCTCAAGAGCATAAGTATTCTACGGTGGGTGAACAAATTACTGTTGAGCAATTGACAGAACTGAGCATAGTTATGAGAATATCTAGGTATGATCATGTATATAGGCATCACGTCCGAGACAAGTAGACCGAAACGATTTTGCATCTACTACTATTACTCCACTCATCGACCGCTATCGAGCATGCATCTAGAGTATTAAGTTAAAAACAGAGTAACGCCTTAAGCAAGATGACATGATGTAGAGGGATAGTTTCATGCAATATGATAAAAACCCCATCTTGTTATCCTTGATGGCAACAATACAATACGTGCCTTGCTGCCCCTTCTCTCACTGGGAAAGGACACCGCAAGATTGAACCCAAAGCTAAGCACTTCTCCCATGGCAAGAACAACCAATCTAGTAGGCCAAACCAAACTAATAATTCGAAGAGACTTGCAAAGATAACCAATCATACATAAAAGAATTCAGAGAAGATTCAAATATTATTCATAGATAGAATGGATCATAAACCCACAATTCATCGGTCTCAACAAACACACCGCAAAAAGAAGATTACATCGAATAGATCTCCACGAGAGAGGGGGAGAACATTGTATTGAGATCCAAAAAGAGAGAAGAAGCCATCTAGCTACTAGCTATGGTCCCGTAGGTCTGAAATAAACTACTCAGACTTCATCGAAGGGGCTCTGATGATGATGTAGAAGCCCTCCGTGATCGATGCCCCCTCCGGCGGAGCTCCAGAACAGGCCCCAAGATGGGATCTCATGGATACAGAAAGTTGCGGCGGTGGAATTAGGTTTTTGGCTCCATCTCTGATCATTTGGGGATACGTGGATATATATGGGAGGAAGAAGTACGTCGGTGGAGCTTCGATAGGCCCAAGAGGCAGGGGGCGCGCCCCTACCCGCGTGACCACCTCGTGGCTTTCTTGATGGAGGGTCCAAGTCTCCTGGATCTTATCTGATGAGAAAATCACATTTCCGAAGGTTTCATTCCGTTTGGACTCCGTTTGATATTCCTTTTCTTCGAAACCCTAAAACAGACAAAAAACAGCAATTCTGGGCTGGGCCTCCGGTTAATAGGTTAGTCCCAAAAATAATATAAAAGTGGATAATAAAGCCCAATAATGTCTAAAACAGTAGATAATATAGCATGGAGAAATCAAAAATTATAGATACGTTGGAGATGTATCACTCAACATTAGTCATAAAGAACTCACATACTTATTATGAAAATCTACAAGTCATCTAAACCAAGCACCATGCGCATGCTCCTAGGGGGATAGATTGGTAGGAAAAGACCATCGCTCATCCCCGACCGCCACTCATAAGGAAGACAATCAAAGAAACACCTCATGCTTCAAATTTGTTACACAGCGGTTACCATACGTGCATGCTACGGGACTTGCAAACCTCAACACAAGTATTTCTCAAATTCACAATTACACACTAGCATGACTCTAATATCACCATCTTTATATTGCAAAACTATTGCAAGGAATCAAACATATCATATTCAGTGATCTACAAGTTTTATGTAGGATTTTATGACTAACCATGTGAATGACCAATTCCTTTCATCTCTCTAAATAGATATAAGTGAAGCAAGAGAGTTTAATTCTTTCTACAAAAGATATGCCCACGCTCTAACAAATATAAGTGAAGCAAAAGAGCATTCTACAAGTGGTGGTTTTCTATGTGTAGGGAAACAGGCAATCCAAACTTCAAATGATATAAGCGAAACACATGAAGCGTTCTATAAAGCCATACTCAAAAGATATAAGTGAAGTGCAAAGAGCATTCTATAAATCAACCATGGACTATCTCATACCAGCATGGTGCATCAAAGAAAAGTGAAAACTAAATGCAAAAGACACTCCAAGATTTGCACATATCACATGAACGAAACGAATCCAAAAACATACCGATACTTGTTGAAGAAAGATGGGATGCCTTCTAGGGCATCCCCAAACTTATACGCTTGATTCTCCTTAAATATTTACTTGGGGTGCCTTGGGCATCCCCAAGCTTGAGCTCTTGCCTCTCCTCATTTTCCTTATATCGAGACCTCCTCGATCTTTGATCACTTCATCCACACAAAACTCAACAGAAAGCTCGGTAAGATCCGTTAGTACAATGAAGCAAATCACTACTCTAAGTACTGTTGCAAACCAATTCATATTTTGTTTTTGCATTGTAGATACTGTAATATAACTTTTCCATGGCTTAATCCACTGATAGAAATCTATAGTTTCATCAAAACAAGCAAACAATGCATCAAAAACAGAATCTGTCTTAAACAAGACAGTCTGTAGTAATCTGAACATTCACCATACTTATCGTAATCCAAAAATTCTGAAAAATTTAGGAAAAATAAACAATTTGTATATAAAGACAGTGCAAAAAGTTTCAGAACCGTTTGACATTCCAGTAAAAAATTTAAAATCGCGCATTACAGCCAAAGTTTCTGTTTTGCACCGCACAAACCAACAAGCAATGTAAACATCCTAAAGGCAAATCTTGGCACATTATTTTTATGATACAATGGATTTCTACAAGGGGGTAATTATTTTTGTTGAAAAGTTTCTGTAATCAAGGGTCACAAAGTTTCCATGGGCATGAACAAAGTTCAAGGCTAGCTCCCACTTTAACAATGCTCATCTTTCTTACTTTCGTTTTTATTTTTCAAAAAGTTTTAGGTTCGCCTCTTTATTTTTTTATTTTTAAACTTTATAAAAGCACAGAACAAAAATAAATGACTCTCTAAAACTTCCGGGTTGTCTCCCTGGCAGCGCTTTCTTTAAAGCCATTAAGCTAGGCATATAGTGCTCAAGTAATGGATCCACCCGGATCCCAAGGTATATCAAAGCCAATTTTAATTAACAATTATTTGTGATTTAGTAGTGAGCACAAAATAACATATATCATGCAACAGCGAAGTCTAACTCTCTTCCTATGCATCGGCATGTAATAAAGAACAATTCATGCGCACATAGTAAAGGTCAATGCATAGTATAAACCGTTTCTTGCAATTTTATCATATTGGAAACATGGAGAGGCGGAGATGTAGTTCCTCTCTCATAATAATTGCAAGTAGGAGCAGCAAGCACATGCATATTATATCTATCAAAATCATCATGTGTAGTAGTAAAACGCAACCCATCAATATAATCCTTAATAAGGGCAAACTTCTCCGATATAGCGTAGTCGGGAGAATTCGAAAAGATAATAGGACTATCATGCATGGGTGCAATAGCAACAATTTCATGTTTAATATAAGGGACTATAGCAAGTTCATCTCCATAAGCATAATTCATATTGGCATCTTGGCCACAAGCATAGCAAGCATCATCAAAAAGGGATATTTCAAAAGAATCAACGGGATCATAACAATCATCATAGCATTCATCCTTCGGTAAATTCGAAGGGAAATTAAACAATGTATGGGATAAAGAGTTACTCTCATTAGATGGTGGAAACGAGTGATCAATCCGCTCTTCCTCCTTTTGTTCTTCGCTCTCCTCCTCATCTTTTTCATCCAATGAGTTCACAATGTCATTAATTTCTTCTTCCATAGACTCTTGCAAAATATTAGTCTCTTCTTGGACAGCGGAGGAGTCCTCAATATATGTTTTAATATAAGTATTAGAAGCATAATTATCATAGCAATATTTAAGTATGGCCAAATTTTCAGATTTGTAGAGAGTAGTATCACACTCTTCAATAAAAGAAGCAATTTCACAAGTACCCCTAAAAGCAACAAATTCTTCAATTTGTTGAACATCATAGTAATTATAAACACCCTTAGTATACGAAGATAAGATTCCATTATCACTAAACCCACATTGGTAAGGAAGGTGTTTCTTAGGGTCTTTAGAACAACAAGTACAATCATATATTTCACATAAATTCCAGGCATAGCACTGCAAACGATGAATTTGATCTAGTAAAAGGTTTCCTTTTTCAGATATGCGGTGTCGCACATAACAAGCATGCTCATCTAAAGATTTGACCTCAACTAAGCTAGTTGGGGTTTCAGCCCGAGCACATAGGGATTGAAGATGATCCAAGTAAAAAGCTTCAGTAGTGTGATAGATTTTGAGTGGTTCTTCAACCATTGGTTCTGTAGGCACCACTAATTTTTTGGTATTTTGCGTTTCCTACCCATAACTAAAGATAGAAAACAAGAGCACAAAATAAAAACTACTTAGTGATAAAGCAAACAAGCACACACGAGAATATTCACCCCACGCAATAACTCCCCGGCAACAGCGCCAGAAAAAGGTCTTGATAACCCACAAGTATAGGGGATCAAGTGTAGCCTCTTTTGATAAGTAAGAGTGTCGAACCCAACGAGGATCTAAAGGTAGAACAAATATTCCCTCAAGTTTTATCGACCACCGATACAACTCTACGCATGCTTGACGTTCACTTTACCTAGAACAAGTATAAAACTAGAAGTACTTTGTAGGTGTAACGGGATAGGTTTGCAAGAATATAAAGAGCACATAAATAAAAACTAGGGGCTGTTTTAGGTAAACAAGCAATAAAGTTAGTATAGTGAGTGTGGAAAAGTGGTGGTAGGAGTTGCGAAATTGTCCCTAAGCAATTGACTACTTTACTAGACCGATAGCAAGTTTTATGTGGGAGAGGCCACTGCTAGCATGTCATCCCTGTCTTGGAATTCTATGTACTTATGATTGGAACTATTAGTGGGGGAGACCTGGATTAGGGGGTGTTCGGATAGCCGAACTATACCTTCAGCCGGACTCCTGGACTATGAAGATACTAGATTGAAGACTTCGTCCCATGTCCGGAAGGGACTTTCCTTGGCGTGGAAGGCAAGCTTGGCGATACGGATATTCAGATCTCCTACCATTGTAACCGACTCTATGTAACCCTAACCCTATCCGGTTTCTATATAAACCAGAGGGTTTTAGTCTGTAGGACAACATATACATCAACAATCATACCATAGGCTAGCTTCTAGGGTTTAGCCTCTCTGATCTCGTGGTAGATCTACTCTTGTACTACCTGTTGGGGAACGTAGTGATTTCAAAAAATTTCCTACGCACACGCAAGATCATGGTGATGCATAGCAACAAGAGGGGAGAGTGTTGTCTACGTACCCTCGTAGACCGAAGCGGAAGCGTTGACGCAACGTAGAGGAAGTAGTCATACGTCTTCCCGGTCCAACCGATCCAAGCACCGTTACTCCGGCACCTCCGAGTTCTTGGCACACGTTCAGCTCGATGGCGCACCCCGGGCTCCGATCCAGCAAAGCTTCGGGGAGGAGTTCCGTCAGCACGACGGCGTGGTGACGATCTTGATGTTCAACTGTCGCAGGGCTTCGCCTAAGCACCGCTACAATATGACCGAGGTGTAATATCATGGAGGGGGGCACCGCACACGGCTAAGGAACGATCACGAAGATCAACTTGTGTGTCTATGGGGTGCCCCCTGCCCCCGTATATAAAGGAGTGGAGGAGGGGAGGGCCGGCCCTCTCTATGGCGCGCCCTAGGGGAGTCCTACTCCCACCGGGAGTAGGATTCCGCCTTTCCTGGTCCAACTAGGAGTCCTTCCATGTAGTAGGAGTAGGAGACAAGGAAGGGGAAGGGAGAAGGGAAGGAAGGAGGGGGCGCAGCCCCTCCCCCTAGTCCAATTCGGACTAGGCCTTGGGGGGCGCGTGGCCTGCCCTAGGCAGCCCCTCTCTCTTTCCCGTATGGCCCAATAAAGCCCAATACTTCTCCCCCCGTATTCCCGTAACTCCCCGGTACTCCGAAAAATACCCGAATCACTCGAAACCTTTCCGATGTCCGAATATAGTCGTCCAATATATCGATCTTTACATCTCGACCATTTCGAGACTCCTTGTCATGTACCCAATCTCATCCGGGACTCCGAACTCCTTCGGTGCATCAAAACTCATAAACTCATAATATAACTGTCATCGAAACCTTAAGCGTGCGGACCCTACGGTTCGAGAACAATGTAGACATGACCGAGACACATCTCCGATCAATAACCAATAGCGGGACCTGGATGCCCATATTGGCTCCTACATATTCTACGAAGATCTTTATCGGTCAGACCTCATAACAACATACGTTGTTCCCTTTGTCATCGGTATGTTACTTGCCTGAGATTCGATCGTCGGTATCCAATACCTAGTTCAATCTCATTACCGGCAAGTATCTTTACTCGTTCGGTAATACATCATCCCGCAACTAACTCATTAGTTGCAACGCTTGCAAGGCTTAAGTGATGTGCATTACCGAGAGGGCCCGGAGATACCTCTCGGACATTCGGAGTGACAAATCCTAATCTCGAAATACGCCAACCCAACATGTACCTTTGGAGACACCTATAGAGCTCCTTTATAATCACCCATTTACGTTGTGACGTTTGGTAGCACACAGAGTGTTCCTCCGGCAAATGGGAGTTGCATAATCTCATAGTCATAGGAACATGTATAAGTCATGAAGAAAGCAATAGCAACATACTAAACGATCGGGTGCTAAGCTAATGGAATGGGTCATGTCAATCAGATCATTCAACTAATGATGTGATCCCGTTAATCAAATAACAACTCTTTGTCCATGGTTAGGAAACATAACCATCTTTGATTAACGAGCTAGTCAAGTAGAGGCATACTAGTGACACTCTGTTTGTCTATGTATTCACACATGTATTATGTTTCCGATTAATACAATTCTAGCATGAATAATAAACATTTATCATGATATAAGGAAATAAATAATAACTTTATTATTGCCTCTAGGGCATATTTCCTTCACTACCCATATCATCAATATTAATCAAGCAGGACGTAGGGTTTTACCTCCATCGAGAGGGCCCGAACCTAGGTAAAACTTCGTGTCCCTTGCCTCCTGTTACCATCCGGCCTAGACGCACAGTTCGGGACCCCCCTACCCGAGATCCGCCGGTTTTGACACCGCATTGGTGCTTTCATTGAGAGTTCCTCTGTGTCGTCGCCATCAGGAAGGATGCCTCGCCCCGTCTTTAAAGACGGCACCGTTGCTAAGGGAGCTTTGGCTGTCGGCCAAACCCTCCAGCTAGGTGGTTGTCTTATGACCGCATGTTCGGCTTCTGCGCCGACGATGACCTCTCGAGCCATCGAAAACAATCTTCATGTCAGTTCGGAACTCGCCGAGCAGTTAGATCCAATGGAGCTTTCCTCCATAAGCGAGCTCTTGGATTGCTTCGCCGCCCTGGGAGTCGCTACGGATTACGACCAGATTGGGCCTACAACCGATCTGAGAGAGATTAACTCTCCCCAAGTCACCCATCACGTTGCCGTGGTAGAGGGACAGTGCGGCGACCCTTCGTCTATCTTAAGGACTCACTACGTCCGGATTCCCGATCCCTCCAAGCCGGATACCCGCGGAGGGGAGGATATCACTCAAGACCTGAACTTAGAGTCAGGCGACGGGCTGGATTCATTGGACAACACCCAGGGATCCAAATTTTCGAGTTCAGAAATTCCTCGGCCTCTGAGCCTCAGACGTGGTGAGGCTTCGGATTTAACTCCACCCACCCACCCCAACATAAGCGATCTATCCAAAATCAGGCAAGAGCCCGACGAAACAGTACATCATTACTAGGCTAGATTCCTCCTGGTTAAGAACAGGCTAAGGGACTGTCGCGAGGAAGACGCAATCTTAATCTTCTGCAATAATTGCACGGACAAGGGAATACTCAATGCCATAAGTCACCGTGATATCACACGCTTCGCTGACTTGGCGTCCATTGTACAAAAGTATTGTGCGATGGAAAGCGCCTGGAAAACCAAAATAAAATTTTGGGACAATCCGGCCCTAAATACAAACCCAGTCCGAAATAAAAGGGTGCAGCATAACCAGACACCCAGGTCAAATACCAAAAAGCAAAAACCCTCTATAGGGCATGGAACCGTACTGGAAGGATGGCTTAACGGACCCTATAAAATTCATAGTACAGAGGACGCCACACCAACTCACAGCCTTAGAGCATGTTGGATACTCTGGCAGGTGGCCAAAATTGGTGAAAACCTCCTAATTCCGGAGGCCACAAAAAGCCATCCCAGAGACACCCATACAGTATTAACAGTCTTCGAGACTTTCGCATCAAATAATATGCGAAAAAGGACACTGCGCAGCCTTGCCGAAGTCTACTAAGTAGCAGCAATAAACCCATGGAGTGACACGGCTATTACCTTTAACGCCAGTGATGAACCTAAATTCCGAACAGCCCGAGCACCAGCCGCATTGGTCCTCAGCCCAATAGTGGACGGCTTTCGTCTTACCAAGGTACTCATGGACGGCGGCAGCGGATTGAACCTCATTTACGAGGAAACCCTTCAAGAAATGGAAATAGACTGGAACTGCATTGAGCGAAGCAGCACAACCTTTAGAGGAATAATCCCCAGTCGGGAAGCGCGCTGCACAGGAAAAATCACACTAGATGTGGTGTTCGGCACGCCGGATAATTACAGGTCTGAAGAGATCACGTTCCATGTGGCTCCGTTCAGCAGAGGTTATCACGCTCTGCTAGGGCGGGAAGCGTTTACAATCTTCCAAGCAATACCCCATTACGGGTACATGAAGCTCAAAATGCCCGGGCCCAACAGGATCATCACTCTCGCTAGTGATCCGGACATAGCACTCTGCACCGAAAACAAGACAGCCGCACTGGCCCTCGAGGCACTATCCGAAGCCCTAGCGGCTGAGGAACTGACTACGCTGCGCTCTAAGGTGAATAGGGACGATGTGGTACTCGACAAAAGATCCAAGTCCACCTTCTTTAAACCGGCGGACGAAATAGTCAAATTCCAAGTCCATCCAACGGACCCAAATAAAACAGCTTCCATCGAGGCACAGTAAAACCCTGATGTATACGCCGCACTGCGAGAGTTCCTACGAGAAAACTGGGACATTTTCGCCTGGCACCCTTCAGACATGCCAGGAATCCCACGCAGGCTGGCCAAGCACAGCTTAAATATCCAAACAGGATTCAAACCTGTCAAACAGGCTCTTCGGCATTTTTCCGAACCTAAGAGACAGGCTATGGGAGAGGAGCTAGCAAAGCTATTGTAGGCCGGATTCATCAGAGATATCCGGACTGGCTAGCAAACCTGGTGATGGTACCAAAGAAGGACAAATCCTGGCGCCTGTGCATTAATTTTAAAGACCTTAACAATGCTTGCCCAAAGGATCCCTTCCCCCTCCCCCGCATCGATCAAATTATCGATGCTACCGCGGGACACGATTCGTTGTGTTTCCTCGACGCATATTCCAGCTACCATCAAATCAAGATGGCAGAATCTGACCAATCCGCAACGGCATTTATCACACCATACGGCCCATTCTGCTTCAACACAATGCCCTTCGGGCTCAAAAACGCCGGCGCAACATATCAGCGCACGATTCAGACATGTCTGGCAAGCCAGATCGGCAAAAAAGTGGAGGCATATGTAGATGATATGGTCGTCAAAACAAGACATGTCGAATCTATAATAGACGACTTAAGGCTCACATTTGATAACCTCCGAACATACGACATCAAGCTCAACCCGGAAAAATGCGTTTTCGGAAAGCTCTTGGGCTTCATTGTATCCGGTAGAGGAATCAAAGCAAACCCGGCCAAGATCCAAGCTCTGTCGCAACTGGATATCCCAAAGGACCTCAAACAAATACAAAATTTAACTGGATGCGTGGCGGCTCTAAGCCGCTTTATCTCCCGCTTGGGAGAAAAGGCCCTACCCCTTTACCGCCTCCTTCGGCGCACCGAACACTTCGAATGGACGGATGCAGCCACGGCCAGACTCGAGGAGATAAAAGCCATACTTGCAACAAACCCAGTCCTGGCCACGCCAAATATTGGCAAACCAATGCTATTATACATTGCAGCAACACATCAGGTTGTAAGCGCAGTGCTCGTCATTGAATGAGAAGCGGACGGACACAGATTCCCCCTTCAAAAGCCGGTCTATTATGTGTCCACTGTCCTCACTCCTTGCAAATCACGGTACCCGCATTATCAAAAGATCGCGTACGCGGTATTCATGGCATCTCGGAAGCTACGACACTACTTTCAAGAATGTTCAATAACAGTAGCCTCGGAAGTACCACTCAATGATATTATAAACAACCATGACGCAACGGGCCGGATTGCAAAATGGGCCATTGAGCTCCTCCCATTCGACATAACTTATAAGCCACGGCGAGCCATCAAGTCGCAAGTCTTGGCCGACTTCGTCGCAGAATGGACGGAGGCCGAACTCCCTAAAGAGTACGGCACATATTCAAATTGGATCATGCATTTCGACGGCTCCAAGATGTTGGCCGGACTGGGGGCTGGCATCGTTTTGACATCCCCCACAGGAGATACAGTTCAATACGTACTCCATATTATGTACACAGGCTCCAACAACGCAGCCGAATATGAGGCCCTTTTACATGGCCTCCGGATGGCAGTGTCCATGGGCATTTGTAGGATCTAGAAGAAGGAGTGTCTAGAGGGGGGTGAATAGACACTCAATGCTAAAGTTGCACTTTTTAAGCTTTTTCAGTTTAAGTGGAGTTCGGCACAATTTTAACATACACAATACATATCAAGCAAGCACGCAAAGAGTATATAGGCAGCAGAAAGTAAAGCATGCAACTTGCAAGAATGTAACGGGAAGGGTTTGGAGGATTCAAACGCAATTGGAGACACGGATGTTTTTCCCGTGGTTCGGATAGGTGGTGCTATCCTACATCCACGTTGATGGAGACTTCAACCCACGGAGGGTAACGGTTGCGCGAGTCCACGGAGGGTCCACGAAGAAGCAACCTTGTCTATTCCACCATGGCCATCGCCCACGAAGGACTTGCCTCACTAGCGGTAGATCTTCACGAAGTAGGCGATCTCCTTGCCCTTACAAACTCCTTGGTTCAACTCCACAATCTTGTCGGAGGCTCCCAAGTGACACCTAGCCAATCTAGGAGACACCACTCTCCAAGAAGTAACAAATGGTGTGTTGATGATGAACTCCTTGCTCTTGTGCTTCAAATGATAGTCTCCCCAACACTCAACTCTCTCTCATAGGATTTGGATCTGATGGAAAGAAGATTTGAGTGGAAAGCAACTTGGGGTAGGCTAGAGATCAAGATTCATATGGTAGGAATGGAATATCTTGGTCTCAACACATGAGTAGGTGGTTCTTTCTCAGAACATATGAGTAGGAATGGTGTATGTGTTCTGATGGCTCTGTCTTCGAATGAAGAGGTGGTGGAGGGGTATATATAGCCTCCACACAAAATCCAACCGTTACACACAATCTACCAATCTCGATGGGACCGAATCAGAAAACTCGGTCTGACCGAAATAGTAAACCTAGTGACCGTTAGGAATTTCGGTGGGACTGAGATGCAACTCGGTAGGACCGATTCGGTTAGGGTTTGGGCATAACGTAATCTCGGTGAGACCGATCGCACAAACTCGGTGAGACCGAGTTCGGCAATTAGCTAACCAGAGAGTTGGTCAGGCAAACTCGGTGGGACCGACTTGCTCTTTTGGTGAGACCGAAAAGTTACAAGAAGGAAACATAGAGTTTACCTTGCATTCTTGGTGGGACCGATTCGTTCTTTCGGTGAGACCGAAAAGTTACGAAAGGGAAACAGAGAGTTTGCAAGCCCATCTCAGTGGGACCGAGATCCTTATCGGTAGGACCGAATTGCTAGGGTTTGGCAGTGGCAAATGACAAGTAAAACTCAGTGGCGCCGGAATGAAGGAATCGGTATGACCGAGTTTGGCTTAGGGTTTAGGTCATTTGTGGAAGTGGGAAAGTAGCTGAGGATTTTGGAGCATGTCATTAAGCACATAAAGCAAGAGGCTCATTAAGCAACACCTCATCCCTTCTTGATAGTATTGGCTTTTCCTAAAGACTCAATGTGATCTTGGATCACTAAAATATAAAATGAAGAGTCTTGAACTTTTGAGCTTGAGCCAATTCTTTGTCCTTAGCATTTTGAGGGTTCCACTTTCACATCCATGCCATGCCAATCATTGTTGAACTTATCTGAAATATACTGGGTAAAGGTATCAGTCCAACAAGAGATATGTTGTCATCAATTACCAAAACCACCTAGGGAGCACCTGTGCTTTCAATCTCTCCCTTTTTGGTAATTGATGGCAACATACATCAAAGCTTTATATAAAGATATAAAGAACAGCAAGTAAAGCTTTGGAAGGACATGTAACAAGCATAGGCTCCCCCTACATGTATGCACTCATGTGAATATGAAATATAGAGGCATGTGAGGGCATAACCATGACAGAGTGGGCAATGTGTTACATGTATCTTGGCCATATGCATCAGAGTAAAAGATTGTTAAGGAAAATACCTTCATGCTCATGAGTCCTTCTTGCAAACAGTATGTACATAAGCAAGAACTTCTCATACTCATGATTTTGATGCATACACTTACCTTGTAGTCTTTGGTTGACTTAGGACGGAATGAACCTGCACAAACAAGGTTAGATAACACAGGTACATCCACTAGCCAGAGTAAACTGAAGAAACCACAAGAATACCAAGACTGGGATGACATGTAGAGAGTAACTACTAGGTACTGCATTGAATTCAACATGTCCCCAAGAGTAAAGATATGCAATGAATTTGACTGATTTCTTTCCCATAGGTGTCTTGCTCCCCCTGAATCTTATATGGGATATTGGGAGAAGATAGGGAATAGAAAATCAGAGCTGAAATAAACAAAACAAATGAACATGTCTTTCCCCCTAAAAAGACATGTGACATCTCTCCTCTTGATCATCAAGCATCTGGGATCCTTGAGTATTGTCTCTCCCCCTAGGGATCTCTTTCTCCCCCTTAATACATTATCTGGGACATCTGGGATCCTTGAGATGTTCTCTCCCCCTTTAGTGCTTTGATGTGATCTCTTTCTCGCCGAAGATAAGCTTTGATGTGATCTCTCTCTCCCCCTTTGACATCAATTTCCAAGAAGGTTCTTCTGGAATCCATCCAAAAGGTTTGGTCCTTGAGACTCAGCATAAAGCAAAGAATAAAATTGGGATGCTTGTAGAGGACAAGATTCATTGAGTGGAGCTAGATCAGAAGAATTATAGATTATGTGACAAACTGTTTTTCCTGTTGCGAAGTCGGTGGCACCGAGTGGTATGATTCGGTGGTACCGAAGGAATTCGGTTGGACCGAAAATTACAATTCGGTGAGACCGAGTTCACACAGAGAAAAACACTTGTCACCTCAGCTCACTAGACATGCAGGATCTCACAAAGATTTGCAATGAATTGAATGCGGAAAATGCAGAATAAAAAGAAAAGAAAAGAAACTGAAGGATCTAGATGAAGTAGAAGGAAACAAATAAACAAGCATGAGACAAATGCAGTAACACAGAAAGAAACACAAGAGAACTTCATCTAGAGTTGGGTGGTGACATAGTCACCTATGTTAGAGTATATTGACTTAGGAGTCAAGTGAGAACACTTGATCATAGGTCATACTCATCGTTTAAGCTCAAAATGGGGTTGCCATTTTTCGTTTAAACATCTTGATGTATTCACATCTTGTTGAGTTGCTTTTACTCATGTCTTGGAGTAAAGCTTCTCTAAGATGGGATAACATACCTTGGGTGGTGGAGTGGTTCTTGCTGATGTAGTTGAACTTGTGTGGGTGCTCAAGGTTGATGTAGTCCATCAAGAATTTGGAGCACCACTTGGAGTTTGAGTTCATCTACCTACATGGGTTAGTTCTTGCAAGGAAGAGCACTTGTGTATCCAAAAATGACAATCATGAAGCTCAACATAGAATTTGTCAAAGGATATGTTTGAATGGTTTTGTGCTTCCTTGTCTTCAACCACCATTGTGTAGAGACTTGGTGATGTAAAGATTGCTCAAGATGTGAGTGAGTCGCAATCCCATGGGATTAGTTTCAACCAAGTACCTACATGGGTTAGACAACATGCAAGGTACAAATACATCCAAGACATAAGATAGTCATCATAAGAGATATATCATGGATTAGTCATAAGCTCATGTCTTGCATGTGTCCAATGGAGTTCCTACTCCATGTTTGAAGCATCAATGATGTTCAATTCTCCTCTTAGCCTGCAAAATACTTTCTCATCAAGTGGTTTAGTGAATATATCCGCTAATTGCTTGTCAGTGCGAACATGCTTAAGATTAATGTCACCCTTAGCAACATGATCTCGAATGAAATGATGACGAACTTCAATATGCTTAGTTTGAGAATGTTGTACGGGATTATGACCAATTTTGATAGCACTTTCATTGTCACAAAGCAGTGGAACATGTTTCACATAAATTCCATAATCTTTAAGAGTTTGGGTCATCCAAAGTAATTGAGCACAACATGAACCAGCGGCAATGTATTCCGCTTCGGCGGTGGATAAGGATACTGAGTTTTGTTTCTTGGAGGACCAAGACACAAGAGATCTGCCAAGAAATTGACAGGTACCCGAAGTGGACTTCCTATCAACCTTGTCTCCAGCATAATCCGAGTCAGAATAGCCAACAAGATCAAAAGAAGACCTCTTAGGATACCAAATGCCAAAGTTTGGTGTGTGAATTAAGTATCTCACTATCCTTTTCACAGCCTTAAGTTGACATTCTTTAGGAGCAGCTTGATATCGTGCACACATGCATACACTTAGCATAATATCGGGACGTGAAGCACATAGGTATAGTAATGAACCAATCATAGAACGATAAACCTTTTGATCAACTGGTTCACCACCTTTGGTCAAATCATTATGTCCACTAGTGGGCATGGGTGTAGACATACCTTTGCACTCTTGCATATTGAACTTCTTGAATAAGTCCTTGGTGTACTTCGTTTGAGAGACAAATGTACCTTCCTTAGTTTGCTTGATTTGCAAACCGAGAAAGAATTTGAGTTCACTCATCATAGAAATCTCAAACTTCTCCAACATTAGCTTTCCAAACTTTTCACTAAAGAGAGGGTTAGTTGAACCAAATATGATATCATCAACATAAATTTGGCATACAAATAGTTCTCCATTAACCCTTTTAGTAAAAAGAGTAGAATCAATTTTACCAATTTCGAAACCACTTTCAATAAGGAACTTGGTCAAGCATTTATACCATGCTCTAGGAGCTTGTTTAAGACCATAAAGATCTTTGTGAAGTTTGTAAACATGATTAGGTTTCTTAGGATTGACAAATCCGGGAGGTTGTTTGACATAAACTTCCTCCTCTATTTCACCATTTAGAAAAGCACTCTTAATGTCCATTTGGTACAAGGTGATATTATGGTGATTAGCATAGGCAAGTAAGATGCGAATGGACTCAAGTCTAGCAACGGGAGCATATGTCTCACCATAGTCCATACCTTCGACTTGTGTGTACCCTTGAGCGACGAGACGTGCTTTGTTGCGGACCACTTGTCCATCTTCATCTTGCTTGTTGCGAAACACCCATTTGGTACCAATGATGTTGTGGTTGTCGTCGGGCTTCTCAACCAATGTCCAAACTTGGTTTCTCTCAAAATTGTGTAGCTCTTCATGCATAGCATTTATCCAATCCGGATCTTCCAATGCTTCTTCAACCTTCATAGGTTCAATGCTAGAGATGAATGAATAGTTTTCACAAAAGTTAGCTAAACGAGTTTTTGAGCGAGTGATTCTCCCGGTTTGTATATCATTGAGGATTTGCTCAACGGGATGATCTTTGGCAATTCTTGCTCGAACTCGTGAGAGCTTTTGCTTGGGTCTTCGTTGAGCATCTTCTTCATCTTGTTCTTCTTCTTGGCCTTCTTCCTTGTTGACGTTGTCATTCTCTTGTCATGGTGGGGAAGGAGGTTGTTGATGTTCGTCTTGATGTACTTCCTCGTCTTCTTCATCTTGGTGTGTCCCACTTGTGGATGCTTCCATGTCGATTCTTGGTTCACCTTGTCGTGAAGTAGAAGCTTCCACTTGGACGGATGACGTACTCTCCTTCACCTCCATTGGACGAACTTTGCCAATGGACAAGTCTTGGATTGCTTCTGAAGGGTCTTTGTCTCCTACATCAATTGGCAATTGCTCTACTTGCGAGCCATTAGATTCATCAAACTTCACATCTACCGTCTCTTCAACTTTTCGGGTGAAATTGTTGTAGACACGGTAAGTGTGAGAGTTTGAGCCATAACCGAGTAGGAAGCCTTCATGAGATTTAGGAGCAAACTTTGAACGACGATGCTTATCAAGAATGTAGCACTTTGAGCAGAATACTCGAAAGTATCCAACTTGGGGTTTGTTACCGGTGAGGAGCTCGTATGCTGTCTTGCCGAGTAGCTTGTGAAGATACAAGTGATTTGTTGTGTGACAAGCTGTCTCAACCGCTTCTGCCCAAAAGTGCTTTGGAGTCTTGTATTCATCAAGCATCGTTCTTGCCATTTCGATGAGCATCCGGTTCTTCCTCTCAACAACTCCATTTTGTTGAGGTGTGTACGTAGCCGAGAACTCGTGTGAAATCCCTTCTTCGTCAAGAAAGGTGTCCACATTTGCGTTCTTGAACTCCGTTCCGTTGTCACTCCGAACCTTCTTGATCTTCACTTCAAACTGATTTTGGGCTTTCCTAGCGAAGTTTTTGAAGATCTTCTGGACCTGCGACTTGTCATTAAGAAAGAACACCCACGTAAATCTTGAAAAATCATCAACTATAACTAGACCAAAAGAATTTCCACCGAGACTTTTGTAGGTGTTGGGACCAAAAAGATCCATATGAAGTAGCTCGAGTGGCCTCCTTGTGGCCATGATGTTCTTCACAGGATGCCTTCCTCCAACCTGTTTACCTGCTTGACAAGCACTGCAAAGTCTATCCTTATCAAATATGACATCGTTAACTCCAAGGATATGATTTCCTTTAATAAGCTTGTCAAGATTTCTCATGCCAACGTGACCTAGTCGTCTATGCCACAACCAACCTTTTGAGGATTTAGCAATGAAGCAGGTTTTAGGTTGTGCCTTTTTAGTGAAATCGACAATGTAAAGATCACCTCTACGCATACCGGTAAAGACCATTTTATGATTGTCTCGACGAAACACTTGGCAATCTACCTCAGTAAATAGAACATTTCGGCCAAAATCAGCAAGTCTAGATACTGAAAGTAAATTGTAGCCGAGAGATTCAACGAGCATGACATTTTGAATGGAACTATCATGTGAGATGGCCACCTTACCAAGGCCAACTACTTTACCCTTTGAATTATCACCAAAGGTGACATATTTTCGAGGGCTGTCATTTTCAGCAAGCTCACGGAACATCTCTTCATCTCCGATCATATGATCAGTACATCCACTATCAAGAACCCATTCCTTTCCACCTGACGCATATCCCCGAAGATTTGCCGTAAGACCAAAATGTCTCATTGTATCATCAAGATCGAAGTCACTATCATCATCATCATAGTACCCATGTTCATCATGATCTTGTGACTCATCATTTCCTAGAGAGGGTAATTCATTATATAAATGGTCATCAAAGTGGTCACTTTTATGAATTCTTATAGCTTCAAATATAATATCACTAATGATTCCAACATTTCCTTTAGCATGCTTGAGATTGGTAAGCTCAAATAGACAATCACCAAACTTAGCATCACTAGAGTTCATCTTAGTCAAGGCAATAGATTTATGGAGAATTTTATCCAAATTTTTCAAGGAATGATCGGGAAATCGTTCCTCAAGAAATTTCCATATAGTATAGGCACAATTAAGAGTAGGCAAACTAGCAATCAAATTTTTGGGCAATCCTCTAATGATGAGCTCAATGGTTCTAAGATTGCGAATCATGTCAATATCTTCATCTAGGGTAGGATGCAAAGGATCAATATGAGGTGCACAAGGGCTAGCAATATACTTGTTTAAATGATATTGATTGAAGATTACAAGCATCTCATTTTTCCACTCATGAAAGTACTCTCCATCAAGAATAGGCACTCTATGTCTAAGACTCCCTAAAGTAGACACATCCATCTTCCTCCAATGGTGATTAAACCAAGGCAATGGAGACCAAAGCTCTGATACCACTTGTAGGATCTAGAAGGAGTGTCTAGAGGGGGTGAATAGACACTCAATGCTAAAGTTGCACTTTTTAAGCTTTTTCGGTTTAAGTGGAGTTCGGCACAATTTTAACATACACAATACATATCAAGCAAGCACGCAAAGAGTATATAGCCAGCGGAAAGTAAAGCATGCAACTTGCAAGAATGTAACGGGAAGGGTTTGGAGGATTCAAACGCAATTGGAGACACGGATGTTTTTCCCGTGGTTCGGATAGGTGGTGCTATCCTACATCCACGTTGATGGAGACTTCAACCCACTGAGGGTAACGGTTGCGCGAGTCCACGGAGGGTCCACGAAGAAGCAACCTTGTACCAAAGAAGGACAAATCCTGGCGCCTGTGCGTTAATTTTAAAGACCTTAACAATGCTTGCCCAAAGGATCCCTTCCCCCTCCCCCGCATCGATCAAATTATCGACGCTACCGCGGGACACGATTCGTTGTGTTTCCTCGATGCATATTCCAGCTACCATCAAATCAAGATGGCAGAATATGACCAATCTGCAACGGCATTTATCACACCATACGGCCCATTCTGCTTCAACACAATGCCCTTCGGGCTCAAAAACGCCGGCGCAACATATCAGCGCATGATTCAGACATGTCTGGCAAGCCAGATCGGCAAAAAAGTGGAGGCATATGTAGATGATGTGGTCGTCAAAACAAGACATGTCGAATCTATAATAGACGACTTAAGGCTCACATTTGATAACCTCCGAACATACGACATCAAGCTCAACCCAGAAAAATGCGTTTTCGGAAAGCTCTTGGGCTTCATTGTATCCGGTAGAGGAATCAAAGCAAACCCGGCCAAGATCCAAGCTCTGTCGCAACTGGATATCCCAAAGGACCTCAAACAAATACAAAATTTAACCGGATGCGTGGCGGCTCTAAGCCGCTTTATCTCCCGCTTGGGAGAAAAGGCCCTACCCCTTTACCGCCTCCTTCGGCGCACCGAACACTTCGAATGGACGGATGCATCCATGGCTAGACTCGAGGAGATAAAAGCCATACTTGCAACAAACCCAGTCCTGGCCACGCCAAATATTGGCAAACCAATGCTATTATACATTGCAGCAACACATCAGGTTGTAAGCGCAGTGCTCGTCGTTGAACGAGAAGCGGACGGACACAGATTCCCCCTTCAAAAGCCGGTCTATTATGTGTCCACTGTCCTCACTCCTTGCAAATCACGGTACCCGCATTATCAAAAGATCGCGTATGCGGTATTCATGGCATCTCGGAAGCTACGACAATACTTTCAAGAATGTTCAATAACAGTAGCCTCGGAAGTACCACTCAATGATATTATAAACAACCATGACGCAACGGGCCGGATTGCAAAATGGGCCATTGAGATCCTCCCATTCGACATAACTTATAAGCCACGGCGAGCCATCAAGTCGCAAGTCTTGGCCGACTTCGTCGCAGAATGGACGGAGGCCGAACTCCCTAAAGAGTATGGCACATATTCAAATTGGATCGTGCATTTCGACGGCTCCAAGATGTTGGCCGGACTGGGGGCTGGCATCGTTTTGACATCCCCCACAGGAGATACAGTTGAATACGTACTCCAGATTATGTACACAGGCTCCAACAACACAGCCGAATATGAGGCCCTTTTACATGGCCTCCGGATGGCAGTGTCCATGGGCATTTGTAGGATCTAGAAGAAGGAGTGTCTAGAGGGGGGGTGAATAGACACTCAATGCTAAAGTTGCACTTTTTAAGCTTTTTCGGTTTAAGTGGAGTTCGGCACAATTTTAACATACACAATACATATCAAGCAAGCACGCAAAGAGTATATAGGCAGCGGAAAGTAAAGCATGCAACTTGCAAGAATGTAACGGGAAGGGTTTGGAGGATTCAAACGCAATTGGAGACACGGATGTTTTTCCCGTGGTTCGGATAGGTGGTGCTATCCTACATCCATGTGATGGAGACTTCAACCCACGGAGGGTAACGGTTGCGCGAGTCCACGGAGGGCTCCACCCACAGAGGGTCCACAAAGAAGCAACCTTGTCTATTCCACCATGGCCATCGCCCACGAAGGACTTGCCTCACTAGCGGTAGATCTTCACGAAGTAGGCGATGTCCTTGCCCTTACAAACTCCTTGGTTCAACTCCACAATCTTGTCGGAGGCTCCCAAGTGACACCTAGCCAATCTAGGAGACACCACTCTCCAAGAAGTAACAAATGGTGTGTTGATGATGAACTCCTTGCTCTTGTGCTTCAAATGATAGTCTCCCCAACACTCAACTCTCTCTCATAGGATTTGGATCTGATGGAAAGAAGATTTGAGTGGAAAGCAACTTGGGGTAGGCTAGAGATCAAGATTCATATGGTAGGAATGGAATATCTTGGTCTCAACACATGAGTAGGTGGTTCTTTCTCAGAACATATGAGTAGGAATGGTGTATGTGTTCTGATGGCTCTGTCTTCGAATGAAGAGGTGGTGGAGGGGTATATATAGCCTCCACACAAAATCCAACCGTTACACACAATCTACCAGTCTCGGTGGGACCGAATCAGAAAACTCGGTCTGACCGAAATAGTAAACCTAGTGACCGTTAGGAATTTCGGTGGGACTGAGATGCAACTCGGTAGCACCAATTTGGTTAGGGTTTGGGCATAACGTAATCTCGGTGAGACCGATCGCACAAACTCGGTGAGACCGAGTTCGGCAATTAGCTAACCAGAGAGTTGGTCAGGCAAACTCGGTGGGACCGACTTGCTCTTTCGGTGAGACCGAAAAGTTACAAGAAGGAAACATAGAGTTTACCTTGCATTCTCGGTGGGACCGATTCGCTCTTTCGGTGAGACCGAAAAGTTATGAAAGGGAAATAGAGAGTTTGCAAGCCCATCTCGGTGGGACCGAGATCCTTATCGGTAGGACCGAATTGCTAGGGTTTGGCAGTGGCAAATGACAAGTAAAACTCGGTGGCGCCGGAATGAAGGAATCGGTATGACCGAGTTTGGCTTAGGGTTTAGGTCATTTGTGGAAGTGGGAAAGTAGCTGAGGATTTTGGAGCATATCATTAAGCACATAAAGCAAGAGGCTCATTAAGCAACACCTCATCCCTTCTTGATAGTATTGGCTTTTCCTAAAGACTCAATGTGATCTTGGATCACTAAAATATAAAATGAAGAGTCTTGAACTTTTGAGCTTGAGCCAATTCTTTGTCCTTAGCATTTTGAGGGTTCCACTTTCACATCCATGCCATGCCAATCATTGTTGAACTTATCTAAAATATACTGGGTAAAGGTATCAGTCCAACAAGAGATATGTTGTCATCAATTACCAAAACCACCTAGGGAGCACTTGTGCTTTCAGCATTCAACGCCTAGAGGTGCACGGGGACTCGAACCTCGCTATATCCCAAATAAATGGAGACTTCGATGCCAAGGATCCAAAAATGGCAGCTTACTGCAACGCCGTCCTAAAAATGTCAGCTCGGTTCGAGGGGCTTGAATTTCACCATATAGCCCGGGAAAATAATCAGGCGGCAGATGTCCTGGCACGCATCGGTGCAAAACGCGATGTAGTCGCCCCCCCCCCCCCCCAACATCTTCCTGGAAAGGTTGTTCAAGCCATCCGTAGTATGGGAAGGGGAGCCGAACAATAACACCCCGGACCCAACCGCACTGCCCAACACTGAACATTCTGATACAATCGGAGGCTTTGCCAATGAAATAACACCTTCAGCCCACGTAATAATGGCCGTCATTGCCCCGTGGATAGAACCATTCCTCGCCTACCTCACTAGGCAGGAACTCCCCGAGGACCAAAATGAGGCACGCTGCATAGTGCGGCGATCCAAAGCCTACAGAGTCCACGAGGGAGAGCTTTATAAGAAAAGCACTACTGGAGTCCTTCAAAGGTGCATCTCCGAAGAGGAGGGGCGGAACCTCCTGGCTGAAATTCATGCCGGACTAGGCGGTCATCATGCTACAGCTCGGTCCCTCATAAGCAAGGCCTTCCGTACCGGCCTTTATTGGCCGACGGCCTGGGCAGACACTCAGGACTTAGTCAAACGATGCACTGGTTGCCAGCTCTTTGCAAACCAAAGCCATATGCCACCCACCGCCCTCCGAACCATCCCCATTACTTGGCCCTTCGTGGTCTGGGGGCTTGACATGGTTGGACCCCTTAAAGGCGGAACCCACAAGCAAAAATACTTACTGGTCATGGTGGATAAATTCACCAAATGGATAGAAGCCAAGCCTGTTAAGACGGCCGAATCCGGACCGGTGATAGACTTTATATCCGGGTCGTACACCATTACAGCGTTCCCCACAACATCATCACTGATAACGGCATGAACATCATGGCCGACAAGTTAAAACTCTGGTGCAAAAACATGGGCATCAAGCTCGACTATGCTTCCGTCTATCACCCACAAACTAACGGCCAGGTCGAACATGCAAATGATCTTATCATGAGCGGCATTAAACCCAGATTAGTGCGGTCCCTCAAGGAATCTAACACGCACTGGGTAGAGGAGCTCGACTCCGTCCTCTAGGGGTTGCGGACCACACCGAATCGCACCACCGGATACACACCATTCTTTATGGTGTACGGCGCAGAGGCAGTGTTGCCCTGCGACATAATTCATGACTCACCTCGAGTGCGTATGTACGAAGAAAGAGAAGCCGAGCTTGATCGGCAGGACAGCTTAGACGCATTGGAGGAGGAGTGTGACGTGGCAAAAGCCCGTTCCGCATTCTATCAACAGCAGGCTCGAAGATACCAAAGCAGAGAAGTACGGGCCAAAAATTACAACGTTGGCGAATTAGTTCTACGACTACCGGACAAGAAAAAGGACAAACTCAAGCCCAAGTGGGAAGGTCCCTTCATAATTGACCAAGTCCTGACTGGTGGGGCGTACCGCCTGCGAGATGCATCGGATAACCGACTCGAGCCGAACCCATGGAACACAGCCCGTCTCCGAAGATTCTATGCCTAGCGCCGGACTCTATGTTCGTCTCCTTCCTCTTTCCATTTTTTATATATTTTCTGTCTTGCATTTCTCTTCTTCTTTTCTCTCTCTCTTATAGCCCTTAAAGGCTCATACAGTGACGCGCCATCCGCGCTCATTAAACCTGGGGGCTTCTTTAAACAGAAGCTTATTCATACGGGCTTCATGCCCAACACATGCGTCACACTTCTGCATGTACCTTTTATTCACCATTATATGCATCGATATGACTTAAGTTTTGGCCAAGCTGGGTTTCCTGGCTCCTGTGCTTACCCCTACGTTCCCGATTGTTCGGCTAGGTGGTAAAGGGAGCACCTCTGCGATTGTTACTGTCGGGTCAGTCGGACGTGTACCTCAGACTAGGTGAAGCCGAAAGCTAGCATTCTTAAGGGAATATTCGGTCGGTGAACTAAAGATGATCCTTTTTATTTTTTACGCCCCCAGATGTTTTTCCTGCGTTTCTTTTCGCAGCATGGACATGCACCTTAGGGCATGCCTCCCAGGGAAAGGAACCCCTAACGAAACTATTCTCCATGGAAGATGTTTCTTACTAACCATGTAATATAACATAACTAGTCTGGCACTTGTCTGTTCACGCACTAATGACCCCTACGCCTGGTCTCCATGCATTCCCCGGTTCCTATATAACCGCATGGGAATTCGGACACACTCCGGACCGTCAGGTCCCGAGGCTGAAGCGAAAAGGTCGGCCATGACAAATGATCTACAATCCGGCTAGAAGGCATTATAAATGTCAACTAAATTACATAGTCATTTTGACTGATCGTATTCCTCTTCAATACCATCTAACAGGCTGTCTAATTTACAGTCCTGCTGGGAATACTTTGCGGCCAACTCTACTTGGCCGTATACTAAGCTTACAGGGATCTCCTTCCCATCGGGCCCTATAGGACCGACCTCGGCCATGTGGTTGGGGTCAGCCTTTGCGTACCGCGTCTTCACCATGGCCCAGGCCTCCCTAGCGCCTTGATGGCAGGCTGATATCTTCCACAATTGGAAGCGCCGCCGTTCTCCTTTTAGCTTCTCCGCAAGCTCTCCAAGACCTTCGGGTATGGAGACGGATGGCCACGGGGCCTGGGCGACGCCTCACATCGCCTGCCGTACTCGATCAAGCAGTTGCGAGAGCTCGGGAAGAAGGTCACCCATAGAACCGGGCATCTCCTCTGGAGGACAGCCTGTCAGCACACCTACAGATATTGCTCTGTTAGTCGACTTCCCTGCCGAACTTTCTTTGAAAAGGTTCGTTCAAGCACTTACTAAATATGTCGCGCAGAAGCCGCTGATTCTCCTTCACGGAGTCTGACAGCTGGGCACGAACATCTTTCAGCTTGACGCCCAGCTTGGTGTTGGCATCTCGGAGATCGTTCTTCTCCCCCATCACCTTCAACAGCACCCTCTCACCAGCCTTTAGCTGGCGTAGGAGATGTTGCCTTTCCGGATCCAATCCGGCGCCATCTGCAATTTCATTTGTCAGATTCACACCAAAGCCGTGCTTCACAAAATACTTATCTTTCGAAGTGTATATTACCAGCGGGGGCCTCCTTAGGCTCCCTTGCCGCGGCTAGTGCGGCCTCAAGTTGGGCTTTGCACTCTTCCAGCTCCTTGGACAGTAGGGAATTCTTTTCTGTAAGAACCTGCATAACAAATGATCCTTAAATTAGTTATTTTAACTATTTCAAGTCTCGGGGGGTACTGGTATATATATAATTACCAAAAATTTCTTACCCATATGTCTTTTACATATTGCTCCGTGGCTCTGGTTAGACCATTTTGAGTGGCACGGAGGTACGCATCTCCCAACTTAAAGGCATCTAACGCCTCTTGAGAGAAACAAGCGTCACGAAGAATTGTCCGGCGACGCCTGTGGTTCATGGCACTCTCCACCTCAGAGTTGGTGGCAGACAACCTATCCACATCCTCCGTCGGAGGAGCGTCCGGTGCGCGCCTTGTGTTCGGCCCCGCTTCCGGGCCAGGCTTTGGAGCCTAGCTGGTGGAGGCACGATTGGCGGTCTCTCCGAATATAGTTCGGCGAGGTCTCTTTGTCCTGAAGAGGGCACAAGTGTTAATATGCCCTGAAGGTACGACACCTGGGATAAGGGGGTGTGCCATACCTTTGCGCTGACGCCCTGGTCCGGACTGCACCTCTTTTCTGCCCACGGGGCTCTGCGGCCCCTCATTGGCTTGTCGCCGCAGGTTCGGCCTCCCGTTTCTGGGAGGCCGGGATTAGCCCTGGATAATCGGCCGTAATGGCCACTAGGGCGTTGTCCTTGCTCAATTGATGGAACACTCCATCAATCAGATCCACCGAAAGCTCCGGATCCTCTTGTGAGTCCGGGTCGAGGGACCGTCCTGGGTCCTCGGGTTGTGGAGGAGGGCTGTTTATTTCTTTAACAGCCTGGCGTAGTTCCTGCGTCAAAATCGCTAAGATTAAATATTTAACAATGGGGATATAAAACGGATGGGCAAGATGTGATCACTCACCCAGCTTGGAGGATTGTACATGGAAAATCCACCCTTTGGGTTAACACGGAGAAAATCCTCCTCTTCTCCCTTGTACAAAGCGGACAAGGTCTTTATTAGAGCCGCAGCCGAATCCGGCCCCTTACGGCCGTAGCGGGTGGTGTCGTCCTCCCCGTTGAAATCCCACATGGGGTGGCATCTATACTGTAGCGGCTGCACCCCTCGCATGATGCATGCGGCCATGACCCCGATCATGGTTAGTCCGGAATGAGCTAACAATCTTATCCGGCCCATCAGGTAAACAATGTCCCTGTCACTTTCCCTCTGAGGGCTCTGTGGGCGCCAGCTTAGGCGTTTCTTTAAGGGAGCATTGTTGAATTCAGGGAGGCCGATCCGGACAGGATCCGGCAGCGGGACATCTTCTATGTAAAACCATTCCGAGGGCCAGTCTTCGGACGCCTTCTTTGGGGTTCCGGACAAATAGCCGGTCCCGGCGATGCGCCATACTTCGGCTCCACCAACTTGATACATAGACCCCTTCTTGGAACGGGGCACGAGGCAAAATAGCTCCCTCCACAGTCCGAAATGAGCTTCAACACCCAAGAACATCTCGCAGAGGGTTACAAAGCCCGCGATATGCAATACTGAGGCAGGCGTGAGATGATGTAGCTGGAGGCCGTAGAACTCCAGCAGCCCCCGGAGAAATGGGTGGATGGGAAATCCGAGCCCCCTTATTAAATAAGGGACGAGGCACACCCGCTCTCCTTTGGAGGGATTAGGGGCGCTCTCCGCCTGCCCTCCGCCGTTATAGACGGCAAGACCGGCTCGAACCAGGATCATATAGGCTGGGGGAGAAATCCCTTGGTCTGGAGCGTCACTAACTCGCTATGCGGGATGGAGCATCTTTCCCAATGTCCAGGCTTAGGGCTGGAAGGGCGGGAGGAGGAGTCGCGACGGCTGGCCATGGTGGAATGGGTCTTTGTCGAATGCGCTCTGATGAACACTCGCGAAGGGGGAAGGTGTGGTTTGGATCTAAATCCTCGTCACTTTAAATAGGTCAACTTATTTACACGGCTAGGGGTGTGAATGTAAAAACACTCAGACCTTTCATATTCGTTTGACACATGGGGAGCGGCCATTATTGGGCTCAGAAGCCAAGGAGCGCAACATCTACAAGAAACTGGACTTTATTCAATAGGTACATGGAATTTGGAGGAGAACCCACCTTGCAATGCCGAAGACAATCTGCGTGCCGGACTCATCGTCATTGAAGCCTGGTTCGGGGGCTACTGAGGGAGACCTGGATTAGGGGGTGTTCGGATAGCCGAACTATACCTTCAGTCGGACTCCTGGACTATGAAGATACAAGATTGAAGACTTCGTCCCGTGTCCAGAAGGGACTTTCCTTGGTGTGGAAGGCAAGCTTGGCGATGCGGATATTCAGATCTCCTACCATTGTAACCGACTCTATGTAACCCTAACCCTATCCTGTGTCTATATAAACCGGAGGGTTTTAGTCCGTAGGACAACATATACATCAACAATCATACCATAGGCTAGCTTCTAGGGTTTAGCCTCTCTGATCTCGTGGTAGATCTACTCTTGTACTACCCATATCATCAATATTAATCAAGCAGGACGTAGGGTTTTACCTCCATCGAGAGGGCCCGAACCTGGGTAAAACTTCATGTCCGTTGCCTCCTGTTACCATCCGGCCTAGATGCACAGTTCGGGACCCCCTACCCGAGATCCGCCGGTTTTGACACCAACAATTAGCAAGCATCTGCAACTACTAACATTCATTAAGGTAAAACCCAACCATAGCATTATGATATATTAGTCCCCCTTAAATCCCGTATGCATCAATTTCTATGCTAGGTTGAAGCTTCTGTCACTCTTGCCCTCCAATACATAGTCCTATCAACATAAAACTAACTCTATTGTGTGATCCACGCGCGCGCTCGTATGATGGGCACCAAAGGACAGCAACATAACCACAAGAAAATTAAACCAATTATAGCAATTCACCAATTACCGATAGGACAACGAAAATCTACTCAGACATCATAGGATGGCAACACATCATTGGATAATAATATAAAGCATAAAGCACCATGTTCAAGTAGAGGGTACAGCGGGTTGCGGGAGAGTGTACCATTGTATATAGATGGCGGAAGGTGATGAAGATGTTGGTGAAGATGACGGAGGTGTTGGTGTAGATCGTTGTCGCGATGATGGCCCCGGCGGCGTTCCGGCGCCACTAGGAGAGAGGGGGAGAGAGCCCCCTTCTTCTTATTCTTCTTCCTTGACCTTCTCCCTAGATGGGAGAAGGGTTTCCCCTCTGGTCCATGGCCTCCATGGCGGCAGAGGGTCAAGAGCCCCTCCGAGATTGGATTTGTCTCTCTGTTCTCTTTGTTTCTGCGTTCCACATTCTGGCCTTTCACCGTTTTTTATATTCTCAGAGATCCGTAACTCCAATTGGGCTGAAATTTTAACATGATTTGTATCCGGGTATTGGCTTTCTTGCGGCGAAATAAGGGCATCAACTGCCTTACGGGGTGGCCAAGAGGGTCAGGGGGCGCCCACCCCCCTGGGGCGCGCCCTTGCCTCGTGGCCCCCTCAGGCATCATCTCGCGTTGATTCTTCTTCCCAAAAATCACATATATTCCAAAAAAATCTCTGTAAGTTTTTATCCCGTTTGGACTCCGTTTGATATGGATTTTCTGTGAAACAAAAAACATGCAACAGACAGGAACTGGCACTGGGCACTGGATCAATATGTTAGTCCCAAAAATAGTATAAAAAGTTGCCAAAAGTATTTGAAAGTTGTATAATATTGGCATGGAACAATAAAAAATTATAGATACGACGGAGACGTATCAAGTGGGCGACCCTACCATTAGGCTTATCGGAACTGGCAAATAAGGCCGGGTACATCGAGCAATAAGGAAGTTTCCTTGCCATTTCGGACAACAAATTTTGTTCCCAACTGAAGGGGGTGAAGGACTTTCTTCACATCCTTAGCAAAATTGGGTTAGTTTTACAATTGGGCGAAATTCCGTTCCCCTATCGGAACGATGTTTTGTGGAAAATATGGATAGCCACAACCCCCCTTGGCTTGTGAATATCTTCCATGCCCTCTTTAGGTGAGAAAATATGCTCCCATTTCACCATATGGTATTTTTGCTTCCCATCTTTCTTGGCCCCAAAAAATTTAGACCCCACTTTCTCCAATTTGTCATGGGTCCTGTCCCTAAGAAGATAAAATCCCATTACAAACATGGGAATATTTGTTAGGTAGTCAGATAAGAACAAGGCGGCCACCAGACTCAAGAAGCTTTCCTTGCCACAATTCCACCCTACAGAACTCTTTATACACTGTTGGATCAAAGTCTAACATTGTCAAAGCTCTAGAGGACATTGTCGTCCCAGGTATTTCATGGGGATGGAGCCAAGCTCACAATTCATCATATGAGTGGCACGAAGTTGGGATTCAAGGTCACCTCCCGTGACAAAGGCCTTACTCTTATCGAAGTTAATATTTAGCCCTGACATTGCCTGAAATCACATTAGTAAGAATTTTAGGTTTACAATCCCCCTTTACAAGTTCTTAGTAAGGATCAATATGTTGGGGAACGCGGTATTTCAAAAAAATTCCTACGATCACGCAAGATCTATCTAGGAGATGCATAGCAACGAGAGGGGAGAGTGTGCCCATGTACCCTCGTAGACCGAAAGCGGAAGCGTTTAGTAACGCGGTTGATGTAGTTGAACGTCTTCGCGATCCAACTGATCCTAGCACCGAACGTATGACACCTCTGTGTTCAACACACATTCAGCTCGATGACGTCCCTCGAGCTCTTGATCCAGTTGAGGACGAGGGGGAGTTTCATCAGCACGACGGCGTGTTGACGGTGATGATGAAGTTACCGACACAGGGCTTCGCCTAAGAACTACGATGATATGACCGAGGTGTGTAACTGTGGAGGGGGGCACCGCACACGGCTAAGAGAAGACTTGGTGTGCCTTTGGTGTGCCTTTGGTGTGCCCCCCGACTCCGTATATAAAGGGGGAGAGGAGGCCGGTCCCATAGGGGCGCGCCAAGTGTGGGGAGTCCTACTAGGACTCCCTAGTCCTAGTAGGATTCCCCTCTCCTTTTTTCCTTTTCTAGAGTAGCAAAAGGGGGAAGAGAGGAGGAGTAGGAGAGGGAAAGGGGGGCGCCGCCCCCACCCCTTGTCCAATTCGGATTGGCAAAGGGGGACGCGTGCCACCTCCTGGCCGGCCCTCTCTCTTCTCCACTAAGGCCCATGGTGGCCCATTAACCTCCCGGGGGGGTCCAGTAACCCTCGGACTCCGAAACTCATCCAAAACAACCCGGACCATTCTGGTGTCCGAATGTAACCTTCCAATATATGAATCTTTACCTCTCGACCATTTCGAGACTCCTCGTCATGTCCGTGATCTCATTCGGGACTCCGAACAAACTTCAGTCATCAAATCACATAACTCATAATACAAACCATCATCGAACGTTAAGCGTGCGGACCCTACGAGTTCGAGAACTATGTAGACATGACCGAGACACATCTCCGGTCAATAACCAATAGCGGAACCTGGATGCTCATATTGGCTCCTACATATTCTACGAAGATCTTTATCGGACAAACCGCACAACGACATACGTTGTTCCCTTTGTCATCGGTATGTTACTTGCCCGAGATTCGATTGTCGGTATCTTCATACCTAGTCCAGTCTCGTTACCGGCAAGTCTCTTTACTCGTTCCGTAATGCATCATCCTGTAACTAACTCATTAGTCACATTGCTTGCAAGGCTCATAATGATGTGCATTACCGAAAGGGCCCAGAGATACCTCTCCGATACTCGGAGTGACAAATCCTAATATCGATCTATGCCAACTCAACAAACACCATCGGAGACATCTGTAGAGCATCTTTATAATCACCCAGTTACGTTGTGACATTTGATAGCACACAAGGTGTTTCTCCGGTATTCGGGAGTCGCATAATCTCATAGTCAGAGGAACATGTATAAGTCATGAAGAAAGCAATAGCAATGAAACTCAACGATCATAATGCTAAGCTAACGGATGGGTCTTGTCCATCACATCATTCTCTAATGATGTGACCCCGTTCATCAAATGACAACACATGTCTATGGTCAGGAGACTTAACCATCTTTGATTAACGAGCTAGTCTAGTAGAGGCATACTAGGGACACTTTGTTTTGTCTATGTATTCACACATGTATCAAGTTTCCGATTAATACAATTTTAGCATGAATAATAAACATTTATCATGATATAAGGAAATAAAATAATAACTTTATTATTGCCTCTAGGGCATATTTCCTTCACAATAGGTAGTCCGCAAACTGGAGATGGGTTAGACCCCCCCCCCCCCTTTACTATTCTTGTGGCCACTCCCGAGATCTGACCTGGCTCCTTGGCTTTATCTAGCATACATGCTAATGCATCTGCGATGATGTTGAAGAACAGGGAGAGATCGGGTTCCTCTGTCAAACCCCATGTTTGTTTCTAAAAAATGGGCCAACCTCCCCATTGATATTCACAACGGTTTGCCCCCCTCTAACTAGTTGTTGCATCCAACTTACCTAGAGTGGATCAAAACCTTTATTGTGTAGTACCTCCTCAAGAAAATCACACAGTACATGATCATACGCTTTTTCAAAGTCAATTTTGTGGATGAACACTTCCTCCTTGGATATTCGAATCTCGTGAAGGGCTTCAATAAGAATCACAATCCCGGCCAAGATACTACAACCACGGATGAAAGGCGTTTGATTTTGGTCAATGAGGGTTCACAACAGAGGGTTGATGCTCACTGTCCCCCCGGGCTCAGAACCTAGGAGTTCCCTATAAAAGCCGTAGATGTGGTTTTTGAGCTCTTCCTCTTTGGAGTACACATTATTACCATCCCTCAAGATTCGGATGGTGCCCACAACAGAAGGTTGATGCTCACCCCCCCCCCCCTGGCTCAGAACCAGGAGTTCCCTATAAAAGCCGTAGATGTGGTTCTTGAGCTCTTCCTCTTCGGAGGACACATTATTACCATCCCTCAAGATTCGAATGGTGCACTGGTGCCTTTTCCTATTAGCTACCGCATGGACAAATTCCGTGCTCGCATCCCCCTACCCCACAAGGTGTTGATGACCTGGACGGATATATCCGACCTCCTTAATTGTCAAAAAATGGTTTTCGATGAAATTGTATGTGCAAAAACATGGTTCAAAGCAAAAACATGGTTGAAATAAAATAAACCAATCTAGCTATAATTAGACCAATTCGCTCCTTTCCACCTGTTACACCCAGATTCTTACCATGTGTACACACACTTGTCTGTCCTTTGAACCGATGATTGGTCTAGTATGTCTATGGCTGCACTGAAGCATGGACGCAGAGCCACATAGGCATGACAATGCAAGCTACGACTTATTACAAAGCTGGCCTTATGTATGTACTACTACCTCTGTCCTGGTTTATTGGTCCCTTTTCTATTTAGTGTAAAATTTTGACTATAGATTGAACTAATAAAATGTCAATGCATGTCACAAAAAATTATACCATTAAAAACTATGTTCAAATACGAATCCAATGATATAATGTTTGCTCACGTGCATTAACAATTTGTTAGTAAAATTTATGGTCAAAATTTGACACAAAATACGAAGGAGACTAATAAACCAGGACGGAGGTAGTAATCCTTTTCTTGCAGGGTTCCTATCCATTGTTTAAGCTTCTTGCGCTGACTAGGTGATTTTGATAAAGATTATACGCCACCATGACATGAATATGGCAATATTTATGATATTATTGTCGCTTTCGTTATCATCTCATGGCCTCATGTGTAAGCACATGCATAATCTTGTTAAGGGGCGTAGTATTTAGTTCCTATGCAGCATTGCCAACTAGCACAAGTGCTGAATTATTTATGTTTTTTCTGGTGCGTCGTTGATCAATAGAGGATGTTTATCATTTGTTTAGTTCCCCGCTCTTCCTATTAGCATTTGCTTCACGTTGCTATGATCTTAAAATAATATGCAACAATGCAATGATAAATAGTCTGGTCAAGCTTCAACTTCTGATTTTCAATGTATGCTTTCTTTAGCAAGTCCAATGTATACATGTCTACTTGAATTGCATCTTCATAACTCTGATAGGATCTTCTCATTTTTGGACAAAATAGTGTTATCTTTTTGAAAATCTGAGAGTTCTCGAAAAATATAGATCAATTTTTTGGAAACTTCATAACTTTTATTAAATAGGAAAGTGTCGGGGGTTGCTGATCCCACGTACACCTCTGGGGATCGGCGGACCGAGCCCCTTTTGGTTCGGCAGGGGGGCGGGGGATGCACAAAGAGCAGATCGAGGCGGACGCACGAACGACGCGATCGGTTTACCCAGGTTCGGGCTTCACGGATGCGTAAAACCCTACTCCTGCTTTGGTTTGTATTGTGTTCTTGCTCGGGAGCGATGAGTGCTACAGTACACTTGGGTGGCTAGCGAGGCCGAGCATGAGAATGGTCGTCCCCCCTCACTGTTGCGCATGGGCCTCCTTTTATATGTCTAAGGGGTCACCGACAGGTGGCAACAGAGATGAGGGTAAAAATGTAAAAGGGGTGGTAGTTGGCGCCACCGCCTGCTACAGTTGTATCATACCTAACCCTGACGGCAGGGGACAAAGGCATTAAATGCCTGTCTGTGTCGCCTAGATGGGGCAGAAAGGGACCGTCAGGGGCGCCACCGTTTGCCACGATGGCTTCTTGTCAGCGCCTGCTTGCCACCGCATGCCCCTGGCTGCACAGCCTCCCGCCACGTACGCCAGGAATGGTCCCAGGGCGACACGTTGGTGGGTGAGCTGGAGCACGGGCCACGGAGTAGTAGCTCACCGCGGCAAGCGCCTTGCCGCGGAAGTTGTCTTGTCGCGTTCGGGAGCTTGTCGCTCGTTGGGTCTCGCCGGGACACGTGGTGTGCTGCGGCAAGTTCCCTGATATGTCTTGGCTGGTCTCCCCAGCAAGCTCCTCTTGCCGGGGTCTTTGTGCTTCCTCCCGGCAAGCTCCTCTTGCCGGGGCCTTGGATGCTTTGAGTGGCCTTCCCGGCAAGCTCCTCTTGCCGGGGCCTTGGATACTCTGAGTGGCCTTCCTGGCAAGCTCCTCTTGCCGGGGTCTTGTGCCTTGGCTCGAATACTTTGTTCTTGAATGGCTCCAAAGGAACCATGGAGGGTCTTGGCGGTCGCCCGACAAGCCTTGCCGCGGGTCGCTGCGACTGCCCGTGCACAAGTTCGGGATACTAAGGTACCCCTACTTTAGTACACCGACAGGAGCCCCCGGCCTGGGCCATACATGGTGCCGAGTGCTATTGGGCCAGGCCCAAAACAGTGCACGGGCACGCGCGGCCTAGGGCACGCCATAACTCACTCCGCATCCACCGCGCCCTCCCCGCACGGCACGCGTCGAACGCGGCATCGTGGGGGAGATCGTGTGCGGTTTTCGAGGTGCTCACTCCCCATGATCACGGGGTGAGGAGAGGCCGCCTCATCCGTCGCCTCGGTTCTGCACGCCTGCCACGCGGCTCCCATGCACTTGGGGCCGCGGACGGCGGAGGCGGGAAATGGGGCCGTCGTGGGTCGAGGCAGCGGGTCAGCCCCAGCTCTCTACCTTCCCGCGTCTTGATTCGCTGAGCGGGGCGGCCGAGCCCCCACCTCACTCCTTTATAAAGAGCGGGAGGGGAGGACGGGAGCCCACATTCTCTCATCTCCTCCTTTCTTCAGCTTCTGCTCCCCTTTCTCTCATTCGCCATGGAGAAAGGGAACCCTTGTCCTTCGTCAGTGGCGGCGAGGGTCGCCGCCAGACAGCGCATCCCTCCCTCTCCCGCACCCGTGGTGGCGGAGCCAGCCGTAAGGGGAAGAGGGAGGGGGCGAGGTCGAGGACGAGGCCGCGGCGCTCGGGGAAGAGGTGGACGGGGCGGCGCGTCGGCCTCGCCTCCGCCAGCGGCTCCTCTTCCCACGGGGGTCCATGTTGGGGACGACCCCTGCGAGTTCTTCGTCAGGCTGCGCCAGGCGCCGCTTCGTCGACTCCGACTCCCAGCTCCGTTTGCGGGCGCGATGGAGTTGGATCCGCCCGAGACGCTGAGACTGCACATGAAGGGCTGTGGGATCAGCGGCACGCGAGTCCGTGTTGAAGTCCCAGCCCCCGGTGTGAGGTATCTTGGTCGAGGGTGGAAGACGTTCGCCCGTATCCACAGCTTGACGGAGGGGCTCACCCTCCATTTTAAGTTGGTGGAGGGCGATCTCCTCTCCGTCAAGGTCTTCGGGTGCTTCGGCACTCGGGCGAAGTGCTGCGTGGACAGCTCCTCTGATAGCGAAGGCCCCTCCTCGAGCGAGAGTGACGAGGAGGGGAGCGACAGCGACGACGAGGGCAGCGGGCGGCAGGATGACGGGTCCGACTAGGTGTCGGACGCCGCTCCGTGCGGCACCAGCGACCCCATCATCCGTGTCGCCGGCTCCTTGAACTCCACGGGGTCGTCTCCTTGGGCGGCTGGCGTAGGGAGGCTGCGGAAGAGGAAGAGGGCTGGCGGCAAGGCCGTCAAGCCGGAGTACGAGGGCGTGGTGCCCTCGACAGCGTGCTGACGTCCTGCCGCCTCGTCTTCGAGCCCTGCTTCCGGCGCCGCCGTCACCGTCCAGCCTTCGGACGACCCCCGGGATGTTCTCTTGGTGTCTTCTGGCGCCCGTAGTTCGCCTAGGCGCTCCTTTTGCCCTTCTCGCCTCCTTGACCTACCTCCTGAAGAGAGGGACAAGAAAAGGATTACGGGCATCTTATCTTTTTAACTTGTAAGCCTTCGGGCCTTAGTTGCATTTAAAACTTGTAATCCTCTCTTTCATGTTTTTCATCCTCTATGGACTGTACCTGTGTGGAATGTTTTTTAATGAAAAGGGGATGCTTGCCGGGTCATTTGTCTCGCAGGTAGAACCCACGTCAAGGAGCAGTTCCTTGGTATCTTTCAGATAGACACTTCTCCCCCGGCAGCAGGCCCTGCCGTCTTCCCACGTCGCACGACCTTTCTCACGCTTTTGGCGGAGGCAGGGACGAGGCGGGTGCGGCCCCTCGTTTCCTCCCTTTGCTGCCGCGACTACGACCAAACTTGGCCCCAGGAACGAGCCCCAGGGCCTAGAGTTAAGGGAGCACGGTAGTTTTCGGGAAGAAACGAGGTTTCGTACTTCCCAGTCCATAAGAGAATGCATGAAGAGGGATGAAAGACTTATCTGAGATTGCAGCCCCCGGCAACTCTGGCTTGCCGTGGGTGAACTTTGGTGCTTGTAGCCCCCGGCAACACTGGCTTGTCGGGGTCCAGATGCCGACACGTCCTTCTTCTCCTTTTCGTCCTCAGGCGGTCCGGCAAGGATATGCGAGCCCTACAAACCAAAGGAAACGAAAGAAAGGCAAAGGGACGCACACTCGACGTCTAAGTTAGGGGTTAGCCGCTGTTAAGCACTATCAACCCTAACCAAGGACCAGACTCGACCTAGCATGCATGCTATAACTCTGGGCCCCAGCGCTTCATTTACTTGTGCTCAGGGTCTGCGCCTGGCTTTGTACAAAGGATTACATGCAACAGCGGCAAGACTTGTACAAAAGGGTGGTTGTCGGACAGGGTCCGACAACCGCGCCTTACGGGTAAAACTTACGAAGATGCTCGATATTCCAGGAGTTGCTCACTGGTACACCATCTTCGGTCTCCAGGCGGACAGTGCCAGGCCTGGTGACTCGTTTCACCCAGTAAGGGCCTTCCCACTTCGGCGTCAACTTGTTGGAATTCTTGGCGGACTGAACGCGCCGAAGAACAAGGTCGCCTTCCTCGAGACTTCTGGCGTTAACTTTGCGGCTATGATAGCGGCGCAAAGCTTGCTGGTAGCGAGCGGCTCGCACAGCAGCCTGAAGACGATCTTCCTCAAGGAGCAGCGCGTCATCTTGCCGCAGCCACTCTTACTCAAGCTCATCATAAGCGAGCACTCGAGGTGACCCGTATACGAGTTCCGTGGGGATAACTGCCTCCGCTCCATAGACTAGAGCGAAGGGTGTCTGGCCAGTGGCTCGATTTGGCGTCGTCCTGATCGACCAAAGAACTACCGGCAGCTCCTCGATCTAGTTGCGTCCGCACTTGTGCAGCCTGTCGAAAGTTCTGGTCTTGAGCCCGTGCAACACTTCAGCATTTGCCCTCTCCGCTTGACCGTTGCTTCTCGGGTGAGCAACAGAAGCGAAGCAGACCTTGGCGCCAAGATCTTGGACGTACTGCATGAAGGTGCGGCTCATAAATTGTGTACCGTTGTCGGTGATTATCCTGTTAGGGATCCCGAAACGGCAAACAATCGACTTGAAGAACTTGACTGCTGACTGTGCTGTCACCTTCCTCACTGGTTCCACTTCCGGCCACTTTGTGAACTTGTCGATTGCGACGTACAAGTACTCAAAGCCCCCAACAGCTCGGGGAAAGGAGCCGAGGATGTCGAGCCCCCAGACCGAAAATGGCCAGGATAAAGGGATCGTCTGGAGAGCTTGAGCTGGCTGGTGTATCTGCTTGGAATGGAACTGGCACGCTTCACACTTGGTTACTTGTGCAGTTGCATCCTGGAGGGCTGTCGGCCAGAAGAAGCCTTGCCGGAATGCTTTTCCGACAAGGGCTCTTGCGCCAATGTGGTGACCACATATGCCTCCGTGTATCTCTGCCAACAGCTTCTGTCCATCTTCCCGGGGAATACACTTCAATTTCACACCGTTGAGTCTTCTTCTGCACAGTGTGTCGTCGATAAACTGGTGCATACTAGACTGCCGGGCTACTCTTTCCGCTTCTTCTGGTTCCTCGGGAAGTTCTCCTGTCTAAAGGAAACAGACAATCTGCTGCGCCCATGTTGGAGCCTGTGGCTCGACAACAAGGACTAAAAGCACATCTGCTGCTGCGGGAACGTCCGCTTCTACGGCAAGAGCCCGCGGCTCTGCCGGAGCTTGACGTTCCCCAGCAAGCTTGCCGGAGCAAAACTTGCCGGGAGAATCTGCTTCAACGGAACAAACCCTGGGGCTTGCCGGAGCAGACTGCTCCTTAGCATTCTTGGCGTCGATCTTGGGGACCTTCTTGGTGGCGGCTTCGGGAAGCTCTGCCGGAAGGTAGTCACCAGAAATCAACTTTCTCTTCTTGCTCTGTCCAGTTGATGGTGTTACGGATGGCTGAGTCAGCTTGAGCACAAAGATCCCTGGTTCCACAGGTAACTTAAGTGCTACGCACTTTGACAGGCCATCGGCAATGTCGTTCTCAGCTCTCGGAACATGTTCCATTTGCAGGCCGTCAAAGCGCTCTTCTAGCTTCCTCACTTCATCAACGTAAGCTTCCATCAACGGACTCTGGTAAACCTTGTTCACTTGGCGGACGACAAGCTGCGAGTCACCCCTGACAATGAGCTTCTTAATCCCAAGTTCTGCCGCGATCCTGAGACCGGCAAGCAAGCCTTCATACTCTGCAGTATTGTTGGTTGCTTGCTCCTTGGGAAAGTGCATCTGGACTGTGTACTTGAGGTGCTCTTCGGTGGGTGCGACAAGCAGTACACCAGCACCGGCGCCTTACAGCGAGAAGGCACCGTCAAAGTACATGAGCCACTCTTTGTTTGCTTCCTTGGCGGGGATGCTCGTCTTTGGAATTTCTTCGTCTGGAGTTGGCGTCCACTCTGCTATGAACTCTGCCAATGCTCTGCTCTGGATTGTCGATGTACTCTCAAACTTGAGGCCAAAGCTTGACAGTTCCAGTGCCCACTCGACAATCCTGCCTATTGCTTCTGGGTTTTGTAATATCCTCTTCAGCGGAAAGCGAGTGACAACTGTGATCTCGTCTGCTTGGAAGTAATGGCGCAGCTTTCTCGAGGCCATGAGAAGGCCGAAAAGCAACTTCTGCACACCAGAGTACCTTGACCTAGCCCCCTGCAAAAGGGAACTGACAAAGTAAACTGGGCGCTGCACCATCTTCTTCTGTATCTCCTCTTGCATCTGCGCAGATCCTTGCTTGTCAGGACCAGAGCTTGTCGGGGAAGCCCCCTGCTTGTCGCTAGATGTGCTTGTCGCGGTCACTGGCTCATCATCGGCCTCCCTCTCCGCTACTAACGCAGCACTAACCACTTGATTGGTTGCCGCTATGTACAGCAGCAACTTCTCTTGTGGATTAGGTGCGACAAGTGTTGGAGTGGAGGACAGGTATCTCTTCAAGTCCTGCAGCGCAGCCTCCGCTTCCGGAGTCCATTTCATTGGACCTGCCCTTTTCAAAATTTTGAAAAATGGCAGGGCGCGCTCAGCAGACCGAGAGATAAACCTGCTGAGAGCAGCCACGCAGCCGGCAAGCTTCAGTACATCCTTGACGCGCTTTGGTGCTTCGATCTGCTCGATGGCCTTGATCTTGTCGGGATTAGCTTCGATTCCCCGCTGAGACACAAAGAACCCGAGAAGCTTGCCGGAAGGGACTCCAAACACACACTTCTCGGGGTTGAGCTTGAGGTTGACCTTGCGCAGATTTGCAAAAGTCTCTTCTAAGTCTTGGATCAGAGTTGCCCTATCCTTGCTTTTGACCACTATATCATCCATGTAAGCTTCTACATTTCTGTGTATCTGTGGCTTCAAAGAGATATGGACCACTCTGGCAAATGTTGAACTAGCATTCTTTAATCCAAAAGGCATCCGTACGAAACAGTACGTGCCACATGGAGTAATGAATGCGGTTTTCTCCTCATCCTCTTCTGCCATGAAGATCTGGTGGTATCCTGAATATGCGTCAAGAAATGAAAGCAACTCACATCCGGCTGTGGAGTCAACAATCTGGTCGATGCGCGGCAAGGGAAATGGATCTTTGGGACAAGCTTTATTAACATCAGTAAAGTCAATACAAAGCCTCCATTTCCCATTCGCCTTGCGCACTACAACCGGATTGGCCAACCACGTGGGATGGAGCACCCCTTTGACAAGGCCTGCTGCTTCCAACTTCTTGATTTCTTCTGCTATGAATTCTTGGCGCTCCACTGCCTGTTTCCTGACCTTTTGCTTGACGGGCCGCACATGAGGACAAACGGCAAGATGGTGCTCAATTACCTTCCTGGGAACACCGGGGATATCAGACGGTTGCCATGCAAACACGTCGACATTCGCCCGCAGGAAAGTAACGAGCGCGCTTTCCTATTTAGGGTCAAGCGTGGCACTGATGGTGAAGGTACCACCAGTGCCTTCCTCCTTGGCGGGCACCTTCTTGGTAAGTGGTGGGGCTGCCATCGTCTTCTTACTCTTGTCGGTGGAGCTCGATGGTGCGTCCTCGACGGCAGCGCAGCACTCCGAAGAGGCGCGCTTGCCGGAGTAGGCATCAGAGCTCTTGCCGGACTTGGTCTTCTTCTTCCCCCCGGGAGCTTCAGCGGCAAGTGTCTCGTGGTCTGTCACGGCAGCTGCTTCCCGGTAGATCTTGTCGGCGCAGATAAGGGCATCCTTCTTGTCGCCAGGGACAGAGATGACGCTTATCGGGCCTGGCATCTTGAGCAGGTTGTATGCATAGTTAGAGGCTGCCATGAACTTGGCGAGTGTTGGACGGTCGAGTATCCCATTGTAAGGCAATGGGAAATCAGCAACGTCAAAAGTGACCCTCTCCGTTCTGAAATTCAGCTCGCTGCCAAATGTCACCGGCAACGTGACCTTCCCTTTCGGCTTGCTCCTTCCCGGGTTAATTCCTTGGAATGTACCGGTTTCCTCGAGCTCGTTGTCCGGGATCTGGAGTTTCTGGAGCACAGCAGAGGAGATCAAATTTAGGCCGGCCCCGCCGTCAACTAGCATCTTAGTGACTTTGAGGTTGCGGATTGTTGGCGAAACCAACAACGGCAAGCACCCGACCGCGGTTGTGCGATCAGGGTGGTCCTCAATGTCAAAGACGATAGGCGTGCCGGACCACTTCAGAAGCTTGCGTGATTCGACAGGTGGCTCTGCCGCATTAACTTTCCGGAGCCACTGTTTGAGTTGGCGGTGGGAAGTATGCAGAGAAGCACCACCGTCAACACACAAGACTTCTGTAGCCTTCTGAAACTCCTGCTCACTGTTCTCAACATCATCCATGTCTTCGTCGTCGTCTTCGTCTTCGTCCTTGTCGCGGCCGCGGGGAGGTCTGTCTCCTTGCTGCTGCTTGGCCTTGCCGCGGCTTCCTCCCTGGCCTGCGCGCTTCTTGCCGGCTTCTCCACCGCCTCCTTGGGCTCTCTCCTTGTCGCGCCGCTCGTACTCAGCCCTTTGTTGCTGGACAAGCTGCTCGACCCTCTTGCAGTTCTGGAGATCATGGCCCTTGGTGCGGTGAATCTTGCAGTACTGCTTGCCGGAGCTGTCCTGCTTGTCGGCGGCCGCCACAGCTTGGCAGTTGGTGCACGCGGCAACCTCCTTGCTGGAGCTGCCAACTTTGGCTTGCTTGGCGGGGTTGTCATCGCCGGACTGCTCAACGACTTGTACCTCTTTGCCGCTCTTCTTCCTGTTGCGCCTCCGGTTTTTCCTTGCCGGGGCGGCATCCTCGCTGTCAGATCCCCCTGCTCCAGTATCTTCTCCGGGGAGTTTCCTCCCTTCTTCAGCGCGTGCACACTTGTCGGCCAGGGCGTATAGCTCGCTGACATCTCTGATCCTGCTCATCGCCATCTCCTCCCGCATCCTGCGATTACGCACGTTCTGATGGAACGCGCTGATAACCGCGTACGGGTGGATGTCTGGGATGTTGCGCTGCACGCGGCTGAATCTCTGGATATACTTGCGCAGAGGTTCTCCTTCCTTCTGGGCAAGCAGGTGGAGGTCACTCTCTTGGCCATGTGGTTTGTGGCCGCCCGTAAAGGCGCCGACAAACTGATGGCATAAATCCGCCCAAGAGGATATGGAGTTGTCCGGCAAGTGCATGAGCCAGGATCTGACTTCGGGCTTGAGCACGAGCGGGAAGTAGTTGGCAAGGACCTTGTCGTCTCGCCCCCCAGCAGCTTGCACCGCAATGGTGTAGATGCTGAGGAACTCAGACGGGTGCGACTTGCCGTCGTACTTCTTCGGTACGTCTGGCTTGAAATGCTTCTGATTGGGCCACTGGACTTGCCGCAGCTCACGGGTAAACGCAGGACAACCTGCCGCGTACGGCAAGTTACCTGGCTCCCCAGGCGCATGCATGTCAACAGAGGGCCCAGCGCGCAGGTTTGATTGACGCCGCGCTTCTCTTCGGCGCTCGATGCGTGTTCGAGCGTCTTCTTGCTGTCTCTCATGAAGAACTTGGCGTTGATCGCGACGAGCTCGCGGATCTGACGACGCGGTGGAGTAGGTGTTGAGGTGGATCCGGCGAGTCGGCGATCTTGGCCTTCGGGGCGGAGAGTGCACAGTGCTTGCACCCTCGCCTGTCTTGTCGCCACCGGCTCGCGCCTGGCTGACTTGCCGCGGCAGCGATGCACTCGGCTGCCGTGGGTCGTCACCGTTGGCGAAGCCGATGAGGCTCTGGATAGTGGCCCTCCAATCATCGATCTTCTCTGGTGCTGGAGGGTAATCTAGGAGCAGTTGGGCCCGTGCCAACGCTTCCGCCGGAGTGGTGGGCGGCGGCAGCGAACGGTGCGAGGAGCGAGATATGCTCGGGCTTCTAACTGCGTTAGAAGGAGCAACATCTCGTCCAAGCGACCGTGCCCCGCTCGCGCCAGCATGTTGGCGTGCATGCTGGTCCTGAGCACTCCGGGATCCGCCAGCTTGATCTTGGCCCAGCAGACGTATGGTACCGTGGGTACCATGACGCTGCTGGTCCCGCGCCTCCTGAGACGGGCGCGGTGCGTGTACGGACGCCGAGGCCTTGGAGTGCGCGCGGTCGTGGTGGGAGACGACCGCGCCGCCGACGTGCGGCGCAGCCTGGTCCTTGGACCTGGCAGCGCCATGGGTCTCCCCGTCGGCGCCCGTTCTTCCGCCGGCGCCTACTCCACCAGCCGTTCGGTCTGGCGACGGTGGGCTTGGCGCAGACGGAGCAGCTGCCTCCGAAATCTTCTTCTTCGGCGGCATGTTGACGTAGATGATGAAGATTTGGCTCGTGCGAACGCCGGATCAGGTTCGCACAACCTCGACGCACCCCCTATCCGGCGCGCCAAAGATGTCGGGGGTTGCTGATCCCACGTACACCTCTGGGGATCAGCGGACCGAGCCCCTTTTGGTTCGGCAGGGGGGCGGGGGATGCACAAAGAGCAGATCGAGGCGGACGCACGAACGACGCGATTGGTTTACCCAGGTTCGGGCCGCACGGATGCGTAAAACCCTACTCCTGCTTTGGTTTGTATTGTGTTCTTGCTCGGGAGCGATGAGTGCTACAGTACACTTGGGTGGCTAGCGAGGCCGAGCGTGAGAATGGTCGTCCCCCCTCACTGTTGCGCATGGGCCTCCTTTTATATGTCTAAGGGGTCACCGACAGGTGGCAACAGAGATGAGGGTAAAAATGTAAAAGGGGTGGTAGTTGGTGCTATCGCCTGCTACAGTTGTATCATACCTAACCCTGACGGCAGGGGACAAAAGCATTAAATGCCTGTCTGTGTCGCCTAGACGGGGCGGAAAGGGACCGTCAGGGGCGCCACCGTTTGCCACGATGGCTTCTTGTCAGCGCCTGCTTGCCACCGCATGCCCCTGGCTGCACAGCCTCCCGCCACGTACGCCAGGAATGGTCCCAGGGCGACACGTTGGTGGGTGAGCTAGAGCGCGGGCCGCGGAGTAGTAGCTCGCCGCGGCAAGCGCCTTGCCGCAGAAGTTGTCTTGTCGCGTCCGGGAGCTTGTCGCTCGCCGGGTCTCGCCGGGACACGTGGTGTGCTGCGGCAAGTTCCCTGGTATGTCTTGGCTGGTCTCCCCGGCAAGCTCCTCTTGCCGGGGTCTTTGTGCTTCCTCCCGGCAAGCTCCTCTTGCCGGGGCCTTGGATGCTTTGAGTGGCCTTCCCGGCAAGCTCCTCTTGCCGGGGCCTTGGATACTCTGAGTGGCCTTCCCGGCGAGCTCCTCTTGCCGGGGTCTTGTGCCTTGGCTCGAATACTTTGTTCTTGAATGGCTCCAAAGGAACCACGGAGGGTCTTGGCGGTCGCCCGACAAGCCTTGCCACGGGTCGCTGCGACTGCCCGTGCACAAGTTCGGGATACTAAGGTACCCCTACTTTAGTACACCGACAGAAAGACAATTACATCATCCACTAGCCACCTTACAATCGAAATCGATGTCGGAGGTTCCTTTATTTTGTTGGGCCTTTACCTCTGTTGGGCCTATAGTCATTCCATAGGTTCATCACCTTGCTCTTGCTAGATTTCAATTGGCCCACGTAAGGAGGAGAAGGAGCGTCGTGAGAGCAACTAATCGAGGAGCGCTTGTTTGGGAGCCTCCCCAAAGGTCATTTGGGGTGGGCTTGGCACGCTCTCAGCTGCGTCATGTGTCGAGCTCTGGGAACCTCCTCCGGATTTTATTATTTTTTATTTTTTCGCATGCGTTTTTGGCTTTTTAGATGGTTCTTTTGGATTTTTTGATTTTCACCGGTCTTTCTTAGCTTTTGGACAAAAAACAATTTTTGAAAAAAAAAACTGTGCGAAAAATGTGTTTTTTTCTTCTGCGCGAGGCACGGTTTTGCTTCCTCGAGAGGCACGACCGTGCTTCTCGAAAACGGAAAAAGCATATTTTTCGCGAGAAGCATGGTTGTGTCTTTCGGAAGCGAAAAAAAACACATTTTTTTCCTTCCGTGGGAGGCACGGTTTTGCTTCAGCGAGAGGTGCATTTTCGTTTTTCCCTTTCGCGAGAGGCACGGCCGTGACTCTCAAAAATGAAAAAAAATGTTTTTATTTCCACGAGAGACACGATTTGCTTTTGCGAGATGCACGGCCGTGCCTCTCAGAAACGGCTTTCGGAGAGGGAAAAAACATGCTCCCGGCGTGGGTTTTTCATGAAAAAAACTTCATCAAAACCTATCAACGTGGGAGCTACTTTTGAGGATCTCGACGTGAGGAATCCAACGGTGAAAATGACTCGAGATTTGGACGCACAATTTAAGAGATAAAATGTTTTAAATAAACGGATATACCAAAAAAGCAGTTGCTTGCCTCAGTAGCTCTCGCTCTACCTCGCGGCGCTTTTTCAATAGGTTCAGGGTTGAGCAGTCAACTATTGACCATAGACTTTTCAGGAAAAGAACTCAGACCTGTTTTTTCTTTTTTGCTAATTTGAAAAAAAGTTGAGGATTTCGTAGATTCAAGAAATTTTAATGGATTAAAAACATCATGAATTTGAAAATTTTCTAAATGAAAAAGGAATCAAACAATAACAAATGTTCATGAACTTGGAAAATGTTCACGAATTTTAAAAAAACATGGATTTGAAAAAAGTTCATGAATTTGGAAAAAGTTTATGCATTTGTTTGAAATACATGATTTTGAAACAAAGCTCACGAATTTGAAAAATGTTTGCATATCTAAACAAGTTCATGTATTTGAAAATGTTTAAAAATATGAAAATGAGAAAAGAAGAAGAAGAAAGTAAAGGCAAAAGACATGGAAAATGCCCACAAAATGGGCCTGCCAATTTGGCGTGCCTAGCGCTGGGGGGGTGGGGGGGGGGGGGGACTATGTCTCGCTTATAGCGAAGCGAGACATAGGGCAGCCTCGCGTCAAACGGCCGTCATAATGGCCCGGACCAGCAGGGACCACCACATGGATTGAGCGCTTTAGTCTTTTGTTTCTTTTCACATTTTTTGCTTTGCTCTTTGCTTTATTTCTTTTACCTTTGTTTATATTTTGAAATTTTAAATATATATATATATATATCATGAAATCAATTTACACACATATTTGAAAAATGTTAAGCACACATTTGGAAAATATTAAATGTGTATAGAAAATTGTTTCTAATGTATATAAAAATTAAAGAATGTGTTTGAAAGAAGCAGTCATCAAAGCATATGTATATGAATAAATGTTAACCTTGTACTAGATAGTATGGCGCGCTCCGCCGCGCCCGCCAAAGCCGCATACTCGTGAGTAGCTGAGTTCTAGTATTTGTCTTTTTTTGTGAGTAGTGTTCTATTTGCCGTTTGTGGTGCTGTTTATTTTCAAGAATTAGAAGGCCAAATGGTCGTGATAAGTGTACCTCAACGTTTAATGCTGTGTAAATGAATTCATTTTTTTTAGAACATGATGTTGGCCTGCTGGGGGAGTGGTGATGCAGTTTGGATCAAACACGGAGCAGCGGCATTATAAAAACTTTTTTTAGCATATGCTACACAGCCGTAAAACCAGGACAAAACTCACACAGCGGAGGGCTTGTTCTGGAAAACCTGCTACCCCGGTCCCACATGGCAGTGAGCGAGCCGAGGCAAATGGCCTCGGGGGCTTGGATCTAGCTGCACATAAATTATTTATGTGATTTAGAAAATGCTCAACATGCACAAGAAAATGTTCCTTATGTATAAAAAAAGTACACATCAAAACATAAATATAAAGAAAAAAATTAATCATGTATTTATTTTTCTTAAACTTTTTTAAAATAAATGTTGCTGATGTATCAAGAAAATGTACAATTGTTTATGCACAAAAGTAGACATACAAAATTACATGTTTAAAAAAATTATAAATTTATAAAATGTTAAACGTGTATATATAAAATGTAACTTATGTATTAAGAAACGTATATTCTTATGCAAAAAATGTGTATGTACAAAAATATATGTTTTAAAAAAGGTGATATTCTTTTAAATTTTTTTAAATGTTTATCTAAAAATGTTCCTGATGTATAGAAAAAATATACAATTTGTACACAAAAAAGTTGACATAAAAAATATATGCTTAGAAAAATGTTGATAAATTATTTTGTAAATATTAAACATGTGTATAAAAATGTTCCTGATGTATACCAAAAATGTAGAATGTGTATGACAAGAGTCAAAATAATATGTTTAGAAAGTGTTACTCATGCATTAGAAAAGAAAATCAATGTGTACAGAAAAGATGTTTCATGTATTTGAAAAATATTTAACGAATATAAAAATATTCCTCATATAGATGAAAAGAGAGAAAAAAGGATGAAAAGCAAAAAAGGATACAAAGAAAAAAAACAGTAAAGAATAGAAAACAATGAAAACCAATAAAAACAAAGAAAAGTGAAGAAACCAGACGAAAAACCAAAAAAGAAAAGAGAAGAAGATGGATAAAAAGAAAGAAAGAAAAAAAACCCCAGTTAAAACAGGAAAGAGCCAAAGAAAACAAATTAAAACTAAGAGAAAAGGAAAAGAAAAATCCAATGAAAACCGACAAAGAAACGAAGGTAACCATTGTGAAAAAAGAAAAATCCAAAAGAAAACTAGTCAAGAAACAAAGAAATCCAAAGAGAAATACCCCGGAAAAAAAAAACTGAGCCAACGAAGTGCCTAAAAAGCCACCGCTTGAGTAACGTCTCGATTGAATCCAGCGAGCAAAAAAAACAAATGGGTCGGCCCAGGGCCGTCTCCAGGAATTCAGGGCCCCGGTGCAAAATGCAAAACGCAGCCCAAAACTTTACAAAAAAAATGTATAACTAATATAACTACACATATTTTCGCTTAATTATATAGCTTCGGATATGTGTTATTTCGTACAATATTTCTAAATATGTTATACAGTAACGCCAAAGGGTAAATGTAGTAGTAAAACAATAAAGTTTTTTTTGCAAATTTTACTGAAACAATATACTGGACACATGTTTTACCGAAAAGCATCATCCGTCTAGTATTTCTTGAAACAAAATTTTAAATCCATTGAATCTAATAGCAAAAGAAAAAAGACCATTGAGTCATTCTTGAAATGAAATATGCTAGTATTGTAGCAGGGTGGGCACATAAGGAAGAATTAATATTGGAATTAGAAATTAGATCCCCCAAAAATATAGAAATTAGATTGTGGCTAGTGTTTTTTTAGGGGGGCTAGTGTGTTAATAAGATTAATTTCTGTTAAAACTAAGTACATGCCTTTTTTAGAAAAAATAAGTAGATGCCCACGCATGCTCGGTTGTACAGAGTAGGCGCATTAACGTAACGAGCCTGCCTTGTTTTCTATTTCAACCATTTACACATTGGCCGCAAAACCAAATGGGGAAATTGATACTAGGCCGACTGTGGGCCTGTTGGCTGGGCACTGGGGCCTCACCTTAACGTTTCTCCGATTCACGCAACATCCGGCTGCATTTTAGAATCGAGCGAGCAAGCCAAAAAGCCAGCGAACCAGCGAATTAATCAGACTGTTTGGTGGTTTTTTCCTTCGAACCGGAGCCCCTGCGATTCCGGGGCCCTGTGCGATCGCACCTCTCGCACAGCCTCCTCGACGGGCCTGGGTCGGCCTAGTAGTTACACGTGAAGAAAAAGTTTCAGCGAGGGGAGCACCATGACGACTATATCTCGCGTCGCATTTTCCCCCTGATCGTGGTAGTTACGGGTCGGCAAACTTTCACGCACAGTTAATGGAGAAGGAAAATGGGAGCAAGGGGGATCGACACTGGTCGCCGCAAAGATAACCACCGCTACTTACCAACACGCCAGCATACAATACATGCTTTGTATAAGGACGCGACCTACTTGAAGCGAGTGCAGCCGGTTTTCTCCAGATTTTTGCCGTTTTCTGTTATTTCTTTTCCGTTTTTATTCTTGTTGCATTTCTTTCATAGTATTTTATTTCTTTTGTTTTTTGTTTCTTCTCTGGTTTTCATTTTTTTTCTTTCCTTATTTTTTTGTTTTCATAGCATATATGCCCGTGCGTTGCAACGGGAGATGAAATAGTATGCATTTCAAGTTAGTGGGAATTATATGCGAAAGCAAAACCTTGTGTGCACACGAAAAAGAAACATTTAGCTTCTCGATTTCGCCGCGTGTGAAGGAATCAATCCGCTATTTTCCCATTCATTGATCGAGTGCATTTAAGAGTTTTATTACGTTATTGTATGCCAAAGAAGGCCCATGAGTTATTTAATCTACTTTTTCTTTCAATCCTTCCAATCAAGGGGATTTTAAGGTATGAAGTTTCTGAACATTTTAGGAAACATGAAAAAAAAAATCCTAAACAGTTTTTGAAAATTATGTACACTTTTGGAAATAGATGAACAAAATATGAAACGGAACATCTTATGAAATTCACAAAAAATTTCTGAAAACACCAATTTTTTATAAAAACATGAACATTATTTTAATTTGTGAACCTTTTCTTAAATCGGGAACATGTATTGAAAATTCGTAAGATTTTTAGAAAATGTATATCTTCAATACACAAACATTATTTTTAATTGTGAAAGAATTACTAAAACAGGAATATTTTTCTAATCTAGAGCATTTATTGCAATGCACATTTCTTTTTAGAAATATCGAACAATTTTGAAAAACAACAATGTGTTTTGAAAAAATAAGAAACTTTTTGCAAGTTATGAATATTTTTCAAAATAGCAATCCAAACTTTGGAATAATGAACATTTTTTTAAATTCTTAATTCTGAATGTATATTGAGAATTTTTTATTTATGAAATAAATTCTAAAAGAAAAATAAACTTGGAAGGGAAAATAGATAGGGAAAGGGGAATAAAAATAGAAGTAAAACACAGAAATAAAGAAAACTGGTCCAGCCCATTATAGGTTGACCTGTGCTAAGCTCCGATTATTTATCACCCAGAGTGAAAAATAGTTTAAAGGGGACTTTCTTTCATGGGCCGCAGCGTGCGGCCCAGGTACGAAAATTCTTTTTCTAGCAGACAAACGCATATGAATTTAGTACCAGCTTGGATAGAACAAAAAATATTTTCGGTGGTGAACAGATGAAAATATTGGCGAAATGCTCCTTGCTTTATTAGTAGGTATATAGTTATAAATTCTATATTTTTTGCATATGTCAACAACAGTTTTCTAATACATGTTCAATGTTTTTAGTACATGATCAACATTTTTTCTATACACACCTTTAACTTTTTCGAAGCTTGATTAAGATTTTTCAAATACAAGATCAATATTTTTAAATACATGGTCAACATTTTTTCTCTGCACATTTAACATTTCTGAAATGCTTGAGTAAAAATTTTCAACACTTGTTCAATGTTTTTTTTCAAATGCTTCATTAACATTTTTCTATACATGATAAAAAAGCATCATTTTTTAGCACATGTTTAACATTTTTGTATACACATTTAACATTTTTGAATTGATTGATCAATATTTTACAAATACTTGTTCATCAATTTTTCGAATTCTTGATTAAAAAATTATATACATGGTCAAGAAATTTCATCATTTTTTAATACATGGTCAACATTTTTTTATACACATCTAACATTTTCAAATGTTTTTTCTAGCATTTTTGAAATATATGTTCTTTTTCAAATGATTTGATTAATATTTTTATATACATGATCAAAAGAATTCATCATTTTGTCAATACATGATCAACATTTTTTGTGTACACATTCAACATTTTTCAAATGGATGGTTAACATTTTTCAAAATATAGTGTAAAGTCTATTTTTGTAATATATACATTTAGTGTATTTGAAAGTGTAAAAAAAATCAAAAATGTAATCAAAAAATAAAACAAAACCTGAACAAAACAAAAGAAAACGAGGCAGTGTAGTACCCGCGAACCTGGGCCGACCCATATGTGCGCGCGCTTCAGCGAGTCGGGAGTCTCGACTAGCTGAACGCGAGACATAGGCGCTCCTGGGGTGCATATAGCTCCGACGCTAAATTGGATTGACCCTCACTTCTGGTTCTCCGAGTATGTAGACCACGGGCCAATTGCTTTTACTCGGTCAAGCTCGCTCACCAGCAACGTTATTAAAAAACTATTTTCAGGGAAAAACTAAAATATAATTTTTCTAGATTAAAAACATTCATTCATTCAATAATTTTTATAAAAAAACACGAATTAAAAAAATGAACTTCATAAAAATTCTAAAAATTTGAAAAAGTTCAAGATTTAAAAAATATTGCTGTAATTGATTTTAAAATTTTCATGAATTTTAATATCCATGCATTTGAATTTTTTTATGTATTTTTTACAAATTGTTTGCAAAATTAATTATCTGGGTACTTAGTTAAAAAACATCATTATCCGAAAACATTAAGATAAACTGAGAAATAACTGTCTAGAGAAAAAATGCTGGAGCGTTCTAGAAAGTTTCTAAAACCAGTGAAGGAAAGCCTAAATGGGTCGGCCCTCTTAGGGAGCTAGCACTCAGAGGGGTCATTCTGAATCTAAGTAGTTCAAGTTTCTTTTTCCCATCTAAGTCGACACCTTTGATTGTTCCACATTTTTTATTGTTTTTTAAATAGCACACTATTCATGCCGAATGATCAGTCGTTTCACTTTCTCCATGTTGCGACTCGTGTAAAGGTAGAGACCATCAAAATTAGACAATTGATTAACACCATCTATCTAGACAAAAAGAATCTAAGTTGTATAAATGTGGATAAAACCATTTTGGCTTTAGTTTTTGTTCACCAAATTTAGCTGTTAAATTCACCTAGATTTTCACTTTCCTTTTTGGTTGTATATGTTGTCTTGAGTCAACTCACTTTGACAACGGGGATTTTGTTATATAAGCTTTTCACATGGTGGCAACACTACTGCACCGCCCAAGTGTTATCACGCGTTAAAACTTGCATGAGCATCCATAAGAAGGGTTTTTATCATTTATGGCAGTAGTTGTGTTTCATTACACAGTTTTTGTCGCTAGGAGTTTCAACTGCTAATAAATGTCATCGTTTCGTTTGGCACATGTTGAAAAATGCTATTAGACACCATTGCTGTCAGCTCAAAGCACGTTTACCATGTTACATGACCAAAATACCATGGATCAACATGCCAACTCTCACTCTATCTCATTACGATAAAGTGTTGGTCTCACTTGATCCCCAACAATGTTCTTATTTTTCTATAGATTATTCGCTTGCTTACTCCTGATAAGTGGGACCCACACTTTATCATTGTGTGATAGATAGAGGTTATATGTGGGCCTATAGATAATTTTTGTCGTATAACATGGTCAACGAGTTTGACCTTACGGTAATGGTGTCTAATGGCATTTTTCAAGACGCATCTAACTGAACAATGGCATAATTTAGGTGTCAAAGGGCATCTTCAATGCTGACACGCAAAATTGCTCCGGCATCCGTTCACGGACAGGGTACCAGTTCACGGACACTGATGACGGAGGCCGCCATCCAACGTTGCCCGCATGCATTTTAACAACTATGTGAACTAATTGGACGAAATTCGTGCAAACACAACGGATTTTTACATAAACCAGGCGAAATTCATGCAAACACGGCGAATCTTCATCACAGTTTGAATAGAAAATAGCCCAAATCATTCATACGTAGCATACAAATATGTCTAGCACAACAATGCCTCAAATTCGATGAGATTAACCGGATGCCCAACAATTTTTCATCAGCGGATCATGTCGTCCACACATACTACTCCTTCAGTTTCATCCAATAGTTTGTACTTAAATGGGCTCCATCTATCCTGTACATCATGGCAACGCGTGCGGGCTACATGATGTGTAGACCAAGAATGGGTGAATGAATGATTTAAACTAGTTGAGCAAGAAGAAGCAAAACTTACGATCTCCTCCTCTGCCGCGTGCAATGGTCACCTTGCCTCCAACTTACCAACCACGTGACAAAACTTGGTGAAGCCGATCTGAATAGTGTACCAGCGATACGATAACAACCTCACATTGCGTTCTTGAATGATGTGCATGTCGTAGGGCGCAATGTGCTTTCATGCGTGATTCATGCACTTGCTACCAGAAGGTCCCTCCTATGCCCCTGCCTACGAAATCCGCGGATATGGCCAACCACGCATCGCACAACAGCTTATCCTCCATGGTCGAGTACCCCGTCATCCTTCATACTTTGAAACAACGACATGGCATCCTTTGACCGAACACATGTCGGGCGTGGTGTCCGCCATGGAGGTCGTCCACCGGGGAGGGGAGTGTACCTGGGTACAAATGGCTTCAGGGTGGACAACACCGTCGTAAAGGCGAGCTGGCGCATCAATGCTGGTTGCGGATGTCCGACAATGTCCCTGTTACGGCCGGAGAGGTACAACGGCGATGATGGAGGTGGAGGGTGCGGATGCAAAGTAAGAGAGAAAAGGGGCGGAGTAGAAGAAAATGAGACCGGGCTCCGGTGCCGCAGTGCTACGTGACTGCTGTCCGGACTCCCCCTCCCTCCCTCCCCCCTCCCCACACACTTTGTCTGTCCACTATACGGGAGAAAGTAGTCGGACGACCGAGCGGACCAATACAGGTCCACATTGGATGGCACAACACGTTCAGACCATGCAATCCAGACGGTTGCGGGCGGTTAGGGAATCGGCGTTGGAGATGCCCTAATAGCATTTGAGCAAACATCTCATATAACGATGAAATTTTAACCAGTTGTAACTTCTAATGACCAGACCGAGTAGTGCAACACGGCAAGGCTCAGAACCTTTGGAGCCCATTCACTTTGGGTCTCGTCACGACTTGCGAGTGCATGGCTCGTGGGCTGGACGAAAAGCTCGAAGCTCGCGAGCATAATGAGCGCTCGATAGTTCGGCTCGTTTTGGATCGTGCTCGTTAGTTAATGAACCAAGCTGAATATTATTATTTTTTGCTCGTTAAGATTAACAAGCTTAACCAGTGAGCAAACAAGTTTTACGAGCTAACTCATTTAACTCGCTAATTTTTTAAAGTTTAACATGAGGTCCCTAGTTCAAATCAGCACACTACAAAAAAATCGTTAGTTAGCCCAACCTAGGGACCTAGCACCCAGCCCACTTCGGCACTTTTCCTAGACCTGGGAGCTAGTCGTCAGGAGACCCTAGAGTCACCCAGGAGCCAGCCGCCAGGAACCGAACATCCTTGTTTAATTTCGGCCATTGTAAATTTTTGACGGGATCATGGTATTCTTCTGCGTTGTTTATTATCTTGATATCCTTGTTTAATATATTCTATTGTGAATTTTTTTATTGATCATGAGATTCTACGGTGTTGTTTATTACCTTAACGAGCACTCGTAAACACTCGTGAGTGTAACGAGCCCATAACGAACCAGACTGAACAGAGGTTTTAGCTCATTAATACTAACGAGCTCAATGATAATGAGCTGAACGATCCGAGCAGCCAGTTAATCCAGCCCTAGTCGTCGGTACTAGCTTCATGTAGTACGACTGCTGTTAGCTGGGTAGAGGTAAGCCAAAGAGGTTGCCTGCCTGCCTGCCTCTAAAGTGCTTGGCTAGAATTGTAGCCATGGCGCGTAGCTCGGCAAAGAACGTCAGCTACGTACATGAACAGAGCTAAGCCACTGGCGCCGCTTGTCATCGTGCACATAAATGCAAAGCTGCACGACAGTCGACAGGGGTGGCTTTCCTTGGATCGCTTCGCGGTGTCCGCGTCTCCGGCCCGCCGGCACGTCCGCGAGCCGGCCGGCGCGCAGCCGTGCGCGGGCACGTACGTGTCTATGCCCGCCAAGTGTCGCGCCCCTCTTGCCGCGGCGACGGCCGGGCGACGCCAGTGAATGGGGAGACCGTGGGGAGTGAGCTGTGCTTGGACCTTGGAGAGAGCTAGTGCTGCCATTCCGCGAGTGAATCATCTTTCAGTAGTGCAGAGACTTGAGAGTTGCATCTGCCCACGCGCGCGGGCGGCATGTACTGGCCATGGCCATTGCACTGTCGTAGCTTGGGAAACCGAGCCGTTGCGCGGCGCCGCATGATGGGCGGGTGCCTCCCTCTGCTGCCAAAACTGTGGTATGGAGCCTGCCTGATGGATGGGTCGCCGGAGCCATACCGATCGGGATCGCCACCGGAACGAAACTATTGGTGCCCGGCTCCGGCTTGCGTCTAATCAATTCCTCACACTACTGCTGTAGAGCTTCCGGACCGGAATCCTGTCGCTGCAGGCTGATGCCGAAGCTGTTGCAACGTACTCCAGTGAACGTACGTAGACGTACAGTGTACCTGCCAGCTGTAGTAAATCGTACGTACTCTACACAGTGAGCATCGGCACGTGCAGTATAACAGCATAGGGTCGATACCATCCACGGCGCTACCGCTAGTAGTGCGTAGAGCACATACTGTGATTTTTTCTCTCCAGATAATGGACGAAATAGTAGAGCCTAACGACCGGCCTACCAGATGCGTCTGCCTAGACCGGAGCAGTAGCAGCGATGCCGATGCACAGTGATGGACTGAAATGAAATTTGTACACTGGCTACTGCTTTAGTCGCAGGCTGGAATGAGTCGGAACCTGGCAACAACCAACTCTGGCCTTTGCACTGTCGCATTGGGCCGAGCCCAACCGACCCAGATCCAGGCTCTCTCTTTCTCCTCTCTCCTTTATCACTGGCCTTCCACTGTCCATGAATCTGTTCATCGCCGTTGGCTCACCGGCTCACCGGCTGACCGGCAGAAGTTCTTTTCCATTATGTTGAAAAGTCCACGCGACATGCTTCTGGCCCTCCTGCATGCGTGGCTACACGAGTCAAAATTTCCCACGAAGACACATGCACAGGAGAGCGTGTCAGCGCGAGAGCGTTGCACAGAATACGTACTTCGCGCGAGCCAGCGACACCGTGAGAGGCGCATGCACGAGCCCACGGCCACGTGCCGGCCCAGGGACGGAGAGAGAGCGTGACTCACCCGTACATGTCTCCTCCGTCCAACACATCAGCACTGGCAAAATTCTATCGTGATCGGTGCAGCTAGGTTTATGCGTGCCTAGCTTAGCTGCACGACGCTAGGCGCAGCGCAACAGTGTCATCGTGATCATCGCGGTGCATGCATGCATGATCGATCGAAGCCGATATACTAGCTGGACTGATCGATCAGAGTCCAGAGCGTTTACGCAGAAAAGCTGGCCGGGCTAGCTCTAGCTGAAAGGGAGGCCAGGGTGACAATACAGACGTGTCAGTCAGGGCTCAGGCTGCTGCTGCGGAGATAAGGGCGTATGTACGTATGTGCACTGTTTTACTGTGGATATATAAAATACAAAGAATATACACCTCGACAAGACAGCACGGCTTCGGCCCTGTTTGGATACTCTAACACAGTTAGAGTTAGAGTTATTTTCTAGCCCACTCTAACCCAAATAAACACCTCTTCACCCGGATAGTTGGGTTAGATGGAACTAACCTATTCTAATCCTCCCTGTTTGGATATTTTTGGGTTATTTGAGCCTCCAACTAACCCAAACTAGCTCTAACCCATGATCCAAACAGAGCCTTCGTCTCTTCCTCCGGCTTGAACAGGCGGGCCCCACGCTAGCTAGTCTATACCAGCGGCCGCTACTCCTCCGCGCCGGCGCGCCCGCCCACCGCCTGTTCTCTTGTCTCTCCTGCGCTTGCAATCTTCTGCGATCACTGTTGCGCACTGCATTCACGGCCTTCGGCGCGATCGGAGTTTGCTCTCCTCTCCCATGGTACTGGAGCGGCAGGAGCTCAGGCCAACAGTCCGGACCCGTTTTATTCATTTTATGTCCGGTCCGACCCATTTTATGCCATTAGGTAAGGTTTTCTTGCATATCATCTAGCAACATTTTAGCTTCAGGAATGGGCTTTCCATAATAATTCCTCCTGCAACAGTATGAAGCATTGTTTTCGACATAGGAGTTAAGGCATTATAGAACACATGAAGAATTAACCATTCTTCCGTTTCATGGTTAGGACAATTCATTATATCCTCCTTCATGCGATCCCATGAAAGAGCTAGTGGCTCACGATCTTTCTACTTAAAACTCGTTATTTGTGAATGCGGATACACAAATTTTGTAGGTGGGCAAAACTTATATAAAAACTTACCGCAACACTCAGTCCATGAAGTATACTACCTCTACCTCTAAGGGAAGGTAGAAGCCACTCTTTAGCTTTTTCTTTCAAAGAGATAGGAAATAGATCTAACTTTGAAACTCTTGAGTCGTAATGCCTTGTGCGTGTCATGTTACACAATTTAGAAAAAAATATGTGAATGCATGCCAACATCCTCAAAGCCTTGAAATTGGTCTTATTGAACGATAGAGACTAAATTCAATTTAATCTCATACTCAGCAACAACAACATCAAGTTGTGCAATTGGTCCACGCATTAAACTATTGCTAGGAGCAGCAAAGTTTGCAAGATTACGAGCTTTGTAATCTTTTTGGGTTTTCTAGTGACAACACTTGCAAGTAAAAGTAAACTAAAATTGAAACATAACTCTAACAAACACTCTTGACACAAAGACTATGCACACAAATCCTCCCTGGCAACGGCGCCGGAAGAGGTTTAATTAGTACCTTTAGTGTACTAGTAAAGGATCAGAAAGGATTCTTGCCTTTTTCTCCAAGGTGACCCTGGGTTATCGTACTCATAAGAGAACCTTGCAATCGGAGTTTTTACCAAGCTTTTGCAAGAGTATTAATTCCAGCTTTTGACCGGATAAAAATCAAGTTCAATCTCAAAACACTTACAATAAAAATAGACATGGGCATGGAGACTTTCCTTACAACATATATTTGTCAACGGGATTCTCATGATATTAATTTGTGATTTGGAAATTATCCACTGTGTTGTGCTTGCAACATATCGAGGTGGAGGCTGTGTCCAAATTACGTCTTCACCAGCACGCGTCCTGCATCAAGAGTCAGTTGTCCAAACGAAAGGCCCTATCCGCCGTGCGATGTGTTGACCAGGGGATCAATCGTAGTCCTTTGATAAGTAAGAGTGCCGAACCTAACAAGGAGAAGAACAAAACGACAAATGGTTTTCCTCAAGGTAATTTCTGCAAGCACTGAAATTGTCGGTAACAAGTAGTTTGATAGTAAGATATTTTGTAACAAGCTAGTAACGGTAACGGTAACAAAAGTGCAGCAAGGTAGCCCAATCCTTTTTGTAGCAAAGGACACGCCAAAATGATCTCTTATAATAAGCAAAACGTCCTTGAGGGCACACGGGAATTTCATCTAGTCACTTTCATCATGTTGCTTTGATTCACGTTCACTACTTTGATAATTTGATATGTGGGTGGACTAGTGCTCGGGTGTTATTATTACTTGAACAAGCCTCCCACTTATGATTAAACCCCTCGCAAGGATCCGCAACTACGAAAGAAGAATTAAGATAACAATCTAACCATATCATTAAACATATGGATCCAAATCAGCCCCTTACGAAATAGCGGATAAATCAGGTTTAAGCTTCTATCGCTCTAGCACCCCATCATCTAATAACTACTCCACAATGCATTCCCTTAGAGAGAAACTCTAGCAGATCCCGCATCCCACCGGCCCGCACAACGCGTTTGCAGTTCGCGCAAAACCGCTTTTGCGGGCCGACGCGGGCTGGCACAGATGCAGACCCCCCAAACAGATCCGTAAAAAATATATTCGGGTCGGTTATGCGGGTTCTGCTCGGACACCACCGTGAAGACCCGCAAACAGATAAACTACAAATCTCGCATTTGACATAGGATTTCACAAACAAGTTCAAATTCAAACGATATAAACAGTTTTACGCGCAAATAGAAGCCAAGTTCATTACGGCTAACGCAAAAGAGGGCCCTGCAAAAGGTTTGTGCCCATGTCCGGCATCATCTTGATCGATCTTCTCCGCCGTCGGTCGGGATCGCGCTGCCGTGGGATTGGGCGACGGTGGCGGGGCCAACATGGCCGGCGACGAGATCCGCCCGAGGGGAAGGGGCGTGCGTGTAACACCCTCGATGCGACTATATCTCCCACGTGTCGAGGCACGACTTAGAGGCATAATCGCATTGAAGGCATATGTTGCAAGTCAGGTAATCATCACAAACATCCCTTGTAATATATAGAATAAAAGGGGAGATACATAGTTGGCTTACACTCGCCACGTCACATCAAAGTGCATAAATAACATACATCATACAAACACTCATGGCCCGACTACGGCGCCAAAATAGAAGGAAAACCCAACATGCGACACGGTCCCAATCACCCCCAACTGGGCACCACTACTGATCATCGAGAAAAGACACATAGTAACGTTGAGAGTCCTCGTCGAACTCCCACTTGAGCTCGTACGCGTCACCTGGAGCGGAATCACCTGGACCTGCATCTGGAGTTATAGTAACTGTGAGCCACAGGGAATCAGCAATCTCGCACCCTCGCGATCAAGACTATTTAAGCTTATAGGAAGGGGTAAGGCAAATATATGTGGAGCTGCAGCAAGCGACTAGCATGTATGGTGGCTAACTTATTCGCAAAAGAGAGCGAGAAGAGGAGGCAAAGCGCGAGCGAGAATCTAGAGAAACAACCTGCGCAAGCATTACTCCAACACCGTGTCCACTTCCCGGACTCTGCCGAGAAGAGGCCATCATGGTAACACACACGGTTGATTCATTTTAATTAAGTTTATGTTCAAGTTATCTACAACCGGACATTAACAAATTCCCATCTACCCATAACCGCGGGCACGGCTTTCGAAAGTTCAATCCCTGCAGGGGAGTCCCAACTTAGCCCATGACAAGCTCTCACGGTCAACGAAGGAATAGACCTCCACCCGAGACATTCCGATCAGACTCGGTATCCCGGTACAACAAGACATTTCGACAGGTTAAAACAAGACCAGCAACACCGCCCGAATGTGCCGACAAATCCCGATAGGAGCTGCACATATCTCTTTCTCAGGGCACACTCAGATAAGCAATCCGTACAACTAAAACCAGCCCTCGAGTTTCCCCGAGGTGGCGCTGCAAGGGGCTCTAGGTTGGACCAACACTCGGAGGAGCACTGGCCCGGGGGGTTTAAATAAGATGACCCTCGGGCTCCGGAAACCCAAGGGAAAAAGAGGCTAGGTGGCAAATGGTAAAACCAAGGTTGGGCATTGTTGGAAAAGCTTTAATCAAGGCGAACTATCAAGGGGTTCCCATTATAACCCAACCGCGTGAGGAACGCAAAATCCGAGAACATAACACCGATATGACGGAAACTAGAGCGGCAAGAGTGGAACAAAACACTAGGCGAGAGGCCGAGCCTTCCACCCTTTACCAAGTATATAGATGCATTAAGATAACATAGCAATATAATGATATCCCAACAAGTAAATAAATATTCCAACAAGGAATGGCCTCCAATCTTCACCTGCAACTAGCAACGCTATAAGAAGGGCTGAGCAAAGCGGTAACATAGCCAATCAACGGTTTGCTAGGACATGGTGGGTTAGAGGTTCAACATGGCAATTGGGAGGCTGACAAGCAAAAGGTAGGCATCGTAGCATTGACATAGCAAAGAGCGAGCAAACTAGCATAGCAAAGATAGTAGTGATTTCGAGGGTATGATCATCTTGCCTGCAAAGCTGTCAGAGTTGACTGGATCCTCAAAAGCAAACTCAACGGGCTCCTCATTAGCGAACTCGTCTCCCGGCTCTACCCAAACAAGACAAACAAGCAATAAGGATACAATCAACCACGTGCAAGCTCAAACAATAAGATGCAAAGATGGTATGCTATGCGGGATGCGATGCGGGATGCAAAATGCAAGATATGACAGGAAATGCATGAACCTGGCCTCAACTTGGAAAACCAAGTGTGCCACTGGAAATATGAGATGAAATCGCTTGAAAACGATATAAAGAACGCCGGAATCGGAGTTACGGTTTGGAAATGGCAAGCGTTTCAATATTGGCACCGGTCTGCGATTTACAGCAAGTAGGCCTCTAAATGCAATGAAATGAACATGCTACAGCAATCAAACATGGCATCAAAATACATGGCAGGGAAGCATTCAAGATGCTTAACAAAATACTAGCACTGAGCCACGGCCAATTCATCCATTATGAGGTTCAAACAAGCATGGCAAAAACGCAAATGCAAAACAGATCTCAGACTTATTGAAATTAACACTTGTCTGAAATTTCAGATCATGAAGCCCTCTTCGGAGTAACAAAACAACATGATACATGACCTGATTAGGACAAAGAAGAACATGGCATGGAGCTACTCAACAAGCTTAACAAAAGACCCTAAGTGACCTGGGCCAAAAGGGATCACAAAATATACTAACAAGCACACGAATATAGCTAAAACACAATCAGTTTTCAGACTTAGTGAAAACTGAGACATGCTGAAATATAACTCACGAAGGCATGTAAACGAGCTCGATGCACTCACTACGGTGCAAGTCATGGCAAGGCAAGCATACATCCATTAAGAAGGCACAAAATGCTAGCTAGACATGGCAAGAACAAAGGCATAGCATGCATGGATCAACTACAATAACATCGGCAAAATCACAAACGAGTTGACGATATGCCCAGATTCACCACGAAGCAAAAGTAGAGCTCGATTGACTCAAGCTAGGGTGCTCCATAATTGCAAGTAAAGGCATGGATGGATAGAGCATAACAAGATTAACAAAACTCCTTTACTGATCATCCTAAAAAGAGGCATGTATCACTAGGAAACAGCATGAACATATGGCATCATGAACTAAACAATCTCAGACTTAGTGAAAACTACTAAGTCCCTGAAAACAGATTTACCGGGTGCCTCACTTTGCAAGCTTGCACAAGTCACCACACACATCCTAAAAATTCATGGGTTGCACCTCTGGAAAGATAACAAGATGCTTAACAAAACATATGAAGGACTCACAGGCATAACATGCACACAACAATCATGGCAAAAATGACAAAAGACTAAGATGAACTAGCAGATCTGATAATTAACTCACGAAGCCCTCTTCTAGCAGCATTTCGGGCATCACGATGAACTCAAATGTAAATGATGCAATGGAATGAAATGATGTACTCGTCGAGACGAACATTTTGATATACTATATGTCCAAATCGGAGCTATGGATGCAGAGATATGGCCGGTCAAAGTATGCACAAAAATCAGGGTTCGGAGGGAAAGTCAACCAAGATATTTTCCAGATCCAGATCTGCATGGATTACGAGGATCGCGGGGTAGACTCCTGTTCACCGGGAAGACGACGGGGATCGCCGGAGACGTCGGGATCCGAGGCCGGTCGAAGGAGGTGCGTGCGTGGAGGAGGAGGTGCGGCCCGGGGTGGCCGCGGGCGTCGCCGCGACGGCGAGGGGCGGCGTCGGCGGCGAGGCCAGCGGGCGGTGAGGCGGCGCCGAAGAGCTTGGCGGCGAGGCGTGGCGGCGGCCGGCGTCGTGGAAGAAGGCGGCGGGGTCGGCCGAGGGAGCTTCGGGCCGGGAGGGCCGGCGATGGGCCCCGCGGGCCCTGGCGGCGGTAAAGTGGGGTTCGCGGGTGCTGACGTGGCGGCGGCGGGTGGATCCGGACGTTGTCCGGCTCCGTCCGGACATGTCCGGCGGCGGCGGCGGGGTTTTTTTTAGGGTAGGACGAGGAGAGAAATCTGAGATTTGGAATGGGGGGGGTATTTATAGGCATAAGTGGAGTTAGGAGAGTCCAAATGAGGTGCGGTTTTCGGCCACGCGATCGTAATCGAACGCTCTAGATGATGGAGCAGTGTTTGGTGGGTTTTGGGCCAAATTGGAGGGTTGTTGGGCTGCAACACACACGAGGCCTTTTCGGTCCCTCGGTTAACCGTTGGAGCATCAAACGAAGTCCAAATGGTACGAAACTTGACAGGCGGTCTACCGGTAGTAAACCAAGGCCGCTTGGCAAGTCTCGGTCCAATCCGGAAATGTTTAATCCCCACACACGAAAGAAAGGTAGAAATGACCACCGGAGGAGAACGAAGCGCCGGAATGCAAAACGGACAACGGGGAAAATGCTCGAATGCATGAGATGAACATGTATGCAAATGCAATGCACATGATGACATGATATGAGATGCATGACAACGAAAACAACACACGGAGACAAAGACCCGAACCCGAGAAATAAATATAACTTAACGCTGGAAACGGCAAGAGTTGGAGAACAAATTGGGAAAGTTACATCCGGGGCGTTACAACACTCCACCACTACGAAAGGATGTCATCCCGAGATCTAGGACTGAAAGAACGCCGGGTACTCAGAACGGAGGTGATCCTCGCGTTCCCAGGTAGCTTCACGGTCGGAACGGTGTGACCATTTGACTTTGAGAAATTTGATTGACTTGTTGCGAGTCTTGCGTTCAGTCTCTTCAAGAATAGCAACTGGGTGCTCACGATAAGAGAGATCTTCTTGGAGCTCAATGTCCTCGAAGTTGACTGTGCGGTCAGGAGTCTTGAAGCACTTTCGAAGCTGAGAGACATGGAACACATCATGAACATTTGCAAAGTTTGAAGGAAGCTCGAGTTGATAGGCGAGGTCGCCTCTCTTGCTGACAATCTTGAAAGGTCCCACGTATCTAGGGGCAAGCTTCCCTTTGATACCGAAGCAACGAGTCCCTTTCATAGGAGAGACGTGGAGGTAAACATGATCTCCGATCTCGAAAGCCAAATCACGGTGCTTACTATCATAGTAGCTCTTCTGGCGGGATTGGGCTGCTTTGAGGTTATCACGAATGAATTTGCACATTTCTTCTGCCTCTGTGATTAAGTCATTACCCAGCAGCTGACGTTCACCGGTTTCAGACCAGTTGAGAGGGGTACGACACTTCCTGCCATACAGAATTTCAAATGGGGCCTTGCCCGAACTTGCTTGAAAACTGTTGTTGTATGAGAATTCAGCATAAGGAAGACAATCCTCCCACTTCATGCCGAAGGAGATCACACAAGCCCTGAGCATATCTTCAAGAATCTGGTTGACACGCTCGACTTGACCGCTTGTTTGAAGATGGAAAGCAGTGCTGAAGCGGATGTTGGTGCCCATGGCCTTCTGAAAAAAATCCCAAAACTTGGAGGTAAAGATGCTGCCACGTCTGAAGATATCACTTGAGGAATACCGTGCAGAGAGACAATTCGAGAGGTATAGAGTTCCGCCAATTGAGCTGCAGTGATCGACTCTTTGATAGGCAGAAAGTGAGCCACTTTGGTGAGCTTGTCGATGACAACGAATATAGCATCATTGCCACGCTTGGACTTTGGAAACCCAGTCACGAAGTCCATTTCAATGTGGTCAAACTTCCATTCTGGAATGGCAAGAGGTTGGAGGAGACCAGCTGGCCTTTGGTGTTCTGCCTTCACTCTTCTGCAGACATCACATTCATTCACGAATTGAGTGATCTCGCGCTTTATTCGAGTACACCAATAAGCTTGCTTGAGGTCCTGATACATCTTCGTGCTCCCAGGGTGGATGGAGAGGAGAGAATTGTGAGCCTCGTTCATGATCACTTTACGAAGTTCACCTTTGGGCACAACAATTCGATCCTCAAAGAAGAGAGTATCCTTGTCATCAAGGCGGTAGCACTTGGACTTGGACTGACTCTTGGCAATCCCAATCTTCACCTTTTTCACCATAGCATCAAGAAGCTGTGCTTGGCGAATCTGGTCTTCCAAGGTAGGAGAGACTTGAAGATTGGTGAGGAAACCTTGAGGAACAACTTGCAGATTCAGTTTGCGGAAAGCTTCACAAAGCTCGGGTTGATAAGGCTTCAGAATCAGACTGTTGCAATACGCTTTTCTTCTCAAAGCGTCAGCAATCACATTGGCCTTGCCTGGAGTATACTCGATACTCGGATTATACTCTTGAATCATTTCGACCCATCGAGTTTGCCTGAGGTTGAGATTAGGCTGAGTGGAGATGTACTTGAGACTCTTGTGATCAATGAAAATGTCCACTTTTCTTCCCAATAGAAGATGTCTCCAAGTCAACAAAGCATGCACAACTGCCGCCAACTCGAGATCATGAGTGGGGTAGTTCTTCTCATTGGGCTTCAACTGGCGAGAGGTATAAGCAACAACTTTCTTCTCTTGCATCAATACCGCGCCAAGACCTTGGAGAGAGGCATCACAAAAGACCTCGTACGGCTTGGATTCATCAGGCGGAGTCAAAACTGGAGCAGTGATCAACTTCTCTTTCAAAGTGTTGAAAGCAATATCACACTCCGGAGACCAAACGTACTTGACGTGCTTCTGAAGAAGATTTGAGAGAGGCTTCGCGATCTTAGAAAAGTTTTCAACGAATCTTCGGCAATAACTTGCGAGACCGAGGAAACTGCGGAGTTGCTTCACGTTCTGAGGAGGTTCCCAATTCACAATTGCAGACACCTTCTCGGGATTCACGGCAATGCCCTTGGCAGAGATGATATGACCAAGATAAAGAACCTCATCGAGCCAAAATTCACACTTAGAGAACTTGGCATAGAACTGATGTTCCCTGAGCTTATCAAGCACCAAACGCAAGTGTTTGGCATGATCTTCCTTGTTCTTTGAGAAAACCAGAATGTCGTCGAGATAGACCAAAACAAAGTCATTGGTGTAGGCGTTGAAGATGAAGTTCATCATGCGAGAGAAAGTCGGAGGAGCGTTGACAAGGCCAAAAGACATGACAGTGTATTCATATGACCCATAGCTTGTCTTGATGGCCGTCTTAGGAATATCTTGCTCACGAATGCGAATCTGATGATAACCCATACGGAGATCAAGCTTGGAGAATACTTGAGCACCTTTGAGGGAAGTGGGTATTTGTTCTTGATGGTCTTCTTGTTCAATGGACGGTAATCAACACAAAGTCGGTCCGTTCCATCCTTCTTCTTCACAAAAAGAACAGCACAACCCCACGGAGAAGAACTAGGTCGGATGAGACCCATTCTTTCTTGAATATCGAGTTGTTTCTTCAACTCCTTCAACTCTTCAGGTCCGAGCTTGTAAGGACGCTTGCACACAGGTTCCGTACCGGGCTCAAGATCAATAACAAATTCAACGGGCCGGTGCGGAGGCATTCCTGGGAGCTCTTCTGGAAAGACGTCTTGATATTCACAAATGACTGGAATCTGCGAGATAGCATCCAGTTCACCCTTCTCATTGAGAGAAAACAGACGGATTGTATCATCACGAGCAGCAAAGACAATTACATCCTCAGACGAATGAGTCAATTGAATCTGTCTGGCAGCACAATCAAGCTGAGATTTGTGCTTAGAGAGTCAATCCATTCCGAGAATAAGGTCAATATCTGAGTCACCAAGAATATTTGGAGAGGACAAGAACTTATAGTCGCCCAAAGTGATTGTAACATCTGGAACACATACTCGATATGTCATTTGACGGGCCGGAGAAACAATAGCCAACGGTTTCGACAACACTTGAGTAACAAAATCATGCTTAGATGCAAAAGGTCTCGACATGAAACAATGAGATGCACCAGTGTCAAAAAGAACTCCTGCAGGAATATCATTAACAGGAAGGTTACCCATGATGACATCTGATGAGTCCTCTGCCTGAGCTGCATTCATCAAATTGACCTTGGCATGCTTGGGGTTATGCTTGACCACAACTGTACTTGCCGATCTCACAGGAGGAGGAGGAGGAGGAAGACGCCTCTGGTTGAAACACTTGTTGGTATAATGACCCTTTTCTTGGCACTTGTTGCACGTGACCTCTGAGAGCGGACGGTGGTATGGAGCACTCGGTCTTGGAGGTTGAGAAGAAGACTTGTTCTGAAAGCCAGGGTTGGGTGGGTGGGAAGAACCACTGCCACCTTTGCTCTTCTGCTGATACGGCTGACGGAACGGAGGAGGAGGAAGCCAATACTTCTGCTGCTTGGCTACTTGAGTAGAGGAAGAAGGAGTAGCATCTCTGGCTCGCTTCTTGGAAGCATCACACCTCAACTGAGCAGCCTCTTGCTTCAGTGCCATGTTGTAGAACTCATCGTATCTCAACGGCTCAAAGAGGACAAGAGCGAGCTGAATTTCTTCTCTGAGGCCACCCCTGAACTGGTATATCATGCTCTTCTCATCAGGCACGTCCTGCTTGGCAAAGTGGGCGAGCTTCTGAAACAACTTGTTGTAGTCATAGACAGAGAAAAGAGCCTTGCTTCAGATTGCGGAATTCCTGACGCTTACTTTCAACCACACTTTGAGGGATGTGATGAGCTCGGAAATCTTGACGGAAATCATCCCAAGTGATCAGACGTCCACCTCTGAAATCCTTGTACTGCTGGAACCATTCTGCAGCCTGATCTTTGAGTTGGAAGGAAGCGAACTTGACGAAATCTTCAGGCCTGACGTTGCTGCACTCAAAATTCTTACCCAGATCCACAAGCCAATCGTCACCATCGGATGCCTCAACACAATTGCTGAACGTCTTTGGCCCATTAGCAAGGAACTGGTTCAGTGTAGCAAAATGATTCTGATTGCTGCCTTGATTCCCTTGACTGCCTTGATTGCGCTCTTGGAGGATTTGCATGATCAACTGCGTGTTTGCATTGGTTGCGACCATCACAGCTTGCCATGCCTCCGGAGGAGGTGGAGGTGGTGGCGGATCTTGATTCTGGTTCTGACTGGTGCTCTTAGCGGGAGCCATCCTGAAGAGGTTGACCACCATTAGCACATAGACAGATAATTGAAGCTGAAACCAACGGAATGAAAATTGCAACATAAAGTCTTCACATCCGAACAAAATGAACGGATGCATTTCTCTTGAAGTGGTCACATATCCCTAAATTGCGAAGCCACGTAGAATTAGGTAGAAGAAGTAAATCAACAAGATATGGATCAAGAACGAATAATCGCTAAGAAATCCCAATCTCAAACCAATATCCATGGAAGAAGAACTAGAGCTACAAGAATTCCCACCTATGAAACTCCCGAAACTTTTCGGTTATGCAATCAGGTATTGGGGATACAGGGGAAGCATAATATCTCACCCAAACTAGCAATTCCTACATCCAGCTGTATCCATCCTTCAACACATAACCAAGAAACCTTCGGAAACCATCTACCTCAACCTTCGAAAAGCATCCGTTATACAAGTTATGGCGATACTCCCGAACTCCCGCCCCAGTACTGGGTGGCGTCGAGGTTATCTCACCAACGAACTGCATAAAAGAGATTTTCGATGTCGGCGAACATATCTCAAGTATTCCAGAATTGCAACGATAAAATTATGATGACAACACCTCAGAGCTCAAATCCCCGGGACACTTCCACTAAACCCCTGACAGGAGGCACCAAGACAATGTTCTCATCATAAGCCATCGGAACGATTCCAAGATACTCACGTGATCCTAAATTTTTTTAGTGAAATTTGAGAAGAGAAGAGTCAAAACTCTACGTCAGGAAGCCTTACCAGAGCGATGAGGAGACTGGGAAGTAAAAAGAATTCCTAAGCTCTCCGATATATAATTCCTAAATGACTCAAAACATTTTTCTAGACACAACTCGGCTGCTAAAAACGATCAAGCAATGGGGCTCCTAAGGTCGGGGAAGGCTCTGATTACCAACTTGTAACACCCTCGATGCGACTATATCTCCCACGTGTCGAGGCACGACTTAGAGGCATAATCGCATTGAAGGCATATGTCGCAAGTCAGGTAATCATCACAAACATCCCATGTAATATATAGAATAAAAGGGGAGATACATAGTTGGCTTACACTCGCCACGTCACATCAAAGTGCATAAATAACATACATCATACAAACACTCATGGCCCGACTACGGCGCCAAAATAGAAGGAAAACCCAACATGCGACACGGTCCCAATCATCCACAACTGGGCACCACTACTGATCATCGGGAAAAGACACATAGTAACATTGAGAGTCCTCGTCGAACTCCCACTTGAGCTCGTACGCATCACCTGGAGCGGAATCACCTGGACCTACATCTGGAGTTATAGTAACTGTGAGCCACAGGGACTCAACAATCTCGCACCCTCGCGATCAAGACTATTTAAGCTTATAGGAAGGGGTAAGGCAAATATATGTGGAGCTGCAGCAAGCGACTAGCATGTATGGTGGCTAACTTATTCGCAAAAGAGAGCGAGAAGAGGAGGCAAAGCGCGAGCGAGAATCTAGAGAAACAACCTGCGCAAGCATTACTCCAACACCGTGTCCACTTCCCGGACTCTGCCGAGAAGAGGCCATCACGGTAACACACACGGTTGATTCATTTTAATTAAGTTTATGTTCAAGTTATCTACAACCGGACATTAACAAATTCCCATCTGCCCATAACCACGGGCACGGCTTTCGAAAGTTCAATCCCTGCAGGGGAGTCCCAACTTAGCCCATGACAAGCTCTCACGATCAACGAAGGAATAGACCTCCACCCGAGACATTCCGATTAGACTCGGTATCCCGGTACAACAAGACATTTCGACAGGTTAAAACAAGACCAGCAACACTGCCCGAATGTGCCGACAAATCCCGATAGGAGCTGCACATATCTCTTTCTCAGGGCACACTCAGATAAGCAATCCGTACAACTAAAACCAGCCCTCGAGTTTCCCCGAGGTGGCGCTGCAAGGGGCTCTAGGTTGGACCAACACTCGGAGGAGCACTGGCCCGGGGGGTTTAAATAAGATTACCCTCGGGCTCCGGAAACCCAAGGGAAAAAGAGGCTAGGTGGAAAATGGTAAAACCAAGGTTGGGCATTGCTGGAAAAGCTTTAATCAAGGCGAACTATCAAGGGGTTCCCATTATAACCCAACCGCGTGAGGAACGCAAAATCCGGGAACATAACACCGATATGACGGAAACTAGGGCGGTAAGAGTGGAACAAAACACTAGGCGAGAGGCCGAGCCTTCCACCCTTTACCAAGTATATAAATGCATTAAGATAACATAGCAATATAATGATATCCCAACAAGTAAATAAATGTTCCAACAAGGAACGGCCTCCAATCTTCACCTGCAACTAGCAACGCTATAAGAAGGGCTGAGCAAAGCGGTAACATAGCCAATCAATGGTTTGCTAGGACATGGTGGGTTAGAGGTTCAACATGGCAATTGGGAGGCTGACAAGCAAAAGGTAGGCATCGTAGCATTGACATAGCAAAGAGCGAGCAAACTAGCATAGCAAAGATAGTAGTGATTTCGAGGGTATGATCATCTTGCCTGCAAACCTGTCAGAGTTGACTGGATCCTCAAAAGCAAACTCAACGGGCTCCTCATTAGCGAACTCGTCTCCCAGCTCTACCCAAACAAGACAAACAAGCAACAAGGATACAATCAACCACGTGCAAGCTCAAACAATAAGATGCAAAGATGGTATGCTATGCGGGATGCGATGCGGGATGCAAAATGCAAGATATGACAGGAAATGCATGAACCTGGCATCAACTTGGAAAACCAAGTGTGCCACTGGAAAGATGAGATGAAATCGCTTGAAAATGATATAAAGAACGCCGGAATCGGAGTTACGGTTTGGAAATGGCAAGCGTTTCAATATTGGCACCGGTCTGCGATTTACAGCAAGTAGGCCTCTAAATGCAATGAAATGAACATGCTACAGCAATGAAACATGGCATCAAAATACATGGCAGGGAAGCATTCAAGATGCTTAACAAAAGACTAGCACTGAGCCACGGCCAATTCATCCATTATGAGGTTCAAACAAACATGGCAAAAACGCAAATGCAAAACAGATCTCAGACTTAGTGAAATTAACACTTGTCTGAAATTTCAGATCATGAAGCCCTCTTCGGAGTAACAAAACAACATGATACATGACCTGATTAGGACAAAGAAGAACATGGCATGGAGCTACTCAACAAGCTTAACAAAAGACCCTAAGTGACCTGGGGCCAAAAGGGATCACAAAATATACTAACAAGCACACGAATATAGCTAAAACACAATCAGTTTTCAGACTTAGTGAAAACTGAGACATGCTGAAATATAACTCACGAAGGCATGTAAACGAGCTCGATGCACTCACTACGGTGCAAGTCATGTCAAGGCAAGCATACATCCATTAAGAAGGCACAAAATGCTAGCTAGACATGGCAAGAACAAAGGCATAGCATGCATGGATCAACTACAATAACATCGGCAAAATCGCAAACGAGTTGATGATCTGCCCAGATTCACCGTGAAGCAAAAGTAGAGCTCGATTGACTCAAGCTAGGGTGCTCCATAATTGCAAGTAAAGGCATGGATGGATAGATCATAACACGATTAACAAAACTCCTTTACTGATCATCCTCAAAAGAGGCACGGATGACTAGGAAACAGCATGAACATATGGCATCATGAACTAAACAATCCCAGACTTAGTGAAAACTACTAAGTCCCTGAAAACAGATTTACCGTGTGCCTCACTTTGCAAGCTTGCACAAGTCACCACACACATCCTAAAATGCATGGGTTGCACCTCTGGAAAGATAAAAAGATTCTTAACAAAACATATGAAGGACTCACAGGCATAACATGCACACAACAATCATGGCAAAAATGACAAAAGACTAAGATGAACTAGCAGATCTGACAATTAAGTCATGAAGCCCTCTTCTAGCAGCATTTCGGGCATCAAGGTGAACTCAAATGGAAATGATGTAATGGAATGAAATGATGTACTCGTCGAGACGAACATTTTGATATACTATATGTCCAAATCGGAGCTACGGATGCGGAGATATGGCCGGTCAAAGTATGCACAAAAATCAGGGTTTGGAGGGAAAGTCAACCGAGATATTTTCCAAATCCAGATCTGCACGGATTACGAGGATCACCGGGGTAGACTCCTGTTCGCCGGGAAGACGACGGGGATCGCCGGAGACGTCGGGATCCGAGGCCGGTCGGAGGAGGTGCGTGCGTGGAGGAGGAGGTGCGGCCCGGGGTGGCCGCGGACGTCGCCGGCGCTGGCCGCGACGGCGAGGGGCGGCACGGCCAGCGGGCGGTGAGGCGGCACCAGAGAGCTTGGCGGCGAGGCGTGGCGGCGGCCGGCGTCGTGGAAGAAGGTGGCGGGGTCGGGCGAGGGAGCTTCGGGCCGGGAGGGCCGGCGATGGGCCCCGCGGGCCCTGGCGGCGGCGGCGAAGTGGGGTTCGCGGGTGCTGACGTGGCGGCGGCGGGTGGATCCGGACGTTGTCCGGCTCCGTCCGGACACGTCCGGCGGCGGTGGTGGGGTTTTTTTAGGGTAGGACGAGGAGAGAAATCTGAGATTTGGAATGGGGGGGTATTTATAGGCATAAGTGGAGCTAGGAGAGTCCAAATGAGGTGCGGTTTTCGGCCACGCGATCGTGATCGAACGCTCTAGATGATGGAGCAGAGTTTGGTGGGTTTTGGGCCAAATTGGAGGGGTGTTGGGCTGCAACACACACGAGGCCTTTTCGGTCCCTCGGTTAACCGTTGGAGCATCAAACGAAGTCCAAATGGTACGAAACTTGACAGGCGGTCTACCGGTAGTAAACCAAGGCCGCTTGGCAAGTCTCGGTCCAATCCGGAAATGTTTAATCCCCAGACACGAAAGAAAGGTAGAAATGACCACCGGAGGAGAACGAAGCGCCGGAATGCAAAACGGACAACGGGGAAAAATGCTCGAATGCATGAGATGAACATGTATGCAAGTGCAATGCACATGATGACATGATATGAGATGCATGACAACGAAAACAACACACGGAGACAAAGACCCGAACCTGAGAAATAAATATAACTTAACGCCGGAAACGGCAAGAGTTGGAGAACAAATTGGGAAAGTTACATTCGGGGCGTTACAGTGCGCGACCTCGACGGTGCCGGGGGACAACATGGGGTCGTCCATTGCGGCGAGCGACGGCCGGGGAGGAGCAACCGGAGCTTGCGGAGTGGGGACAATGGTGGCGGAGGGTGCGGGGAGCGGGAAGGGCCGCGTTGAAATGTCCCTCCCGCCAAATCTCGCGCGGGATAGGGGTTGAGCTCAGGTCGGCCTCCCAGCCCATGAAGATAGAGGTTGGGGAGAAGATTTGCCGCGCCCCGCAAAAAAAATTGCGGGCCGGGGCGGGATGCGGGGTCTGCTCGTGCAGATTTTCTGGTCTGACCCGCAATTTGGCGGTTATTTTGCGGGCCAGGGCGTTTTGCAGGGTCTGCTAGAGTTGCTCTTAGGCCCAAGGATGGTGAAGTGCCATGTAGTCGACGTTCACATAACACCACTAAGGGAATCACAACATACATATCATCAAAATATCAAACGAATATCAAATTCACATAATTACTTGCAACATGACTTCTCCCCGTGGCCTCAAGAATAAGGACAACTACTCACAAATAATATTCGTGCTCAAGATCAGAGGGATATTAAATAGCATAATGGATCTGAACATATAATTTTTCACCAAATAAACCATCTAGCATCAACTACAAGATGTAATTAACACTACTAGTCACCCACAGGTGCCAATCTGAGGTTCCGTTAGAAAGATTGAACACAAGAGATGAACTAGGGTTTTGAGATGAGATGGTGTTGTTGAAGATGTTGATGAAGATTGGCCTCCCAAAGATGAGAGGGTTGTTGGTGATGACGATGGCTTCGATTTCCCCCTCTGGGAGGAAAGTTCCCCCGACAGAATCGCTCCGTCGGAGGGCAAAAGTGCTCCTGCCCAAGTTTTGCCTAGATACGGCGGCGCTCCTCCCGAAAGTTCTCTCCTTATTTTTTCTAGGTCAAAAGACCTTAAATAACAAAAGATGGGCACCAGAGGTGGGCCAGGTGAAAGGATCGAGATGGACCTTGAGGGGGGGTGAATAGGTCCAATTACAAATTTTAATTGTTACTTAGCAATTTTAGGCACAAGTGCGGAATATGAAAGTGAGCCTAACAATTGTAAGTGTAGTACTAAGTGCTAAGCAAGATAAATAAGTAATGAGAGTAAGTAGATAAACAAACACAATAGATATAAGTAAGTGCTAAGAGACAAGTAACCACAAGTAGAGAGTTAGGTTTAGGAATAACCGCAACTCTGGGAGACGAGGATGTATGCCGATGTTCACTTCCTTGGAGGGAAGCTACGTCACCGTTAGAGAGGTGGATGTTACCACGAAGGCACACCAACGCCATGAAGGCTCACTCTATTCTCCCTTCGAGACAACACCATGAAGGCGTTTCTCAACCACTAGTGGTAGACCTTGGGGTGGTCTCCAAACCCGCACAAACTTTTCCGGGGGTAATCACAAAGGTCGATTCCTCTCCGAAACACTCCTACCGCCTAGGAGTCTCCAACCTCCAAGAGTAACAAGATCGAAGGGGAAAAGCTCAAGACCTGCTCAAATCACGAATTCCTTTGGTGCAAAGAAGGAGAAGGAGTGGATCTATCACTTCATCAGACAACTTCTCTCGAAAGCTCTCAAATCCCTTGGGGATCTAAGATTTGGTGTAGAAGTGTGTGTGAGGGAGTGAAATGTGTTCTAGGGTTTGTTCAAAGTGAGATGGTCAACCCTCTCCTGTGGGGGACAAGGGATATATATAGTGTGAGCTCAAATATGGCCGTTGTAGTGCAAGTGAACGGGCAGGCCGTGAAGGAAATATGCCCTTGAGGCAATAATAAAGTTATTATTTATTTCCTTATTTCATGATAAATGTTTATTATTCACGCTAGAATTGTATTAACCGGAAACATAATACATGTGTGAATACATAGACAAATAGAGTGTCACTAGTATGCCTCTACTTGACTAGCTCGTTAATCAAAGATGGTTATGTTTCCTAACCATGGACAAAGAGTTGTTATTTGATTAACGGGGTCACATAATTAGGTGAATGATCTGATTGACATGACCCATTCCATTAGCTTAGCACCCGATCGTTTAGTATGTTGCTATTGCTTTCTTCAGGACTTATACATGTTCCTATGACTATGAGATTATGCAACTCCCGTTTGCCGGAGGAACACTTTGTGTGCTACCAAACGTCACAACGTAACTGGGTAATTATAAATGTGCTCTACAGGTGTATCCAAAGGTACATGTTGGGTTGGCGTATTTTGAGATTAGGATTTGTCACTCCGATTGTCGGAGAGGTATCTCGGGGCCCTCTCGGTAATGCACATCACATAAGCCTTGCAAGCATTGCAACTAATGAGTTAGTTGCGAGATGATGTATTACGGAACGAGTAAAGAGACTTGCCGGTAACGAGATTGAAATAGGTATTGAGATACCGACGATCGAATCTCGGGCAAGTAACATACCGATGACAAAGGGAACAACGTATGTTGTTATGCGGTCTGACCGATAAAGATCTTCGTAGAATATGTGGGAGCCAATATGAGCATCCAGGTTCCGCTATTGGTTATTGACCGGAGACGTGTCTCGGTCATGTCTACATTGTTCTCGAACCCGTAGGGTCCGCACGCTTAAGGTTTCGATGACAGTTATATTATGAGTGTATGAGTTTTGATGTACCGAAGGAGTTCGGAGTCCCGGATGAGATCGGGGACATGATGAGGAGTCTCGAAATGGTCGAGACGTAAAGATCGATATATTGGACGACTATATTCGGACATCGAAAAGGTTCCGAGTGGTTCGGGTATTTTTCGGAGTACCGGGGAGTTACGGGAATACGGGAGAAGAAGTATATGGGACTTATTGGGCTTTAGGGGAGAGGGAGAGGCAGGCCGCGCGCACCCCCAAGGCCTAGTCCGAATTGGACTAAGGGGAGGGGCTGCGCCCCCTCCTTCCTTCTCTTCCCTCTTCCCCTTCCTTGTCTCCTACTCCTAATACTTGGAAGAACTCCTAGTTGGACTAGGAAAGGGGGAATCCTACTCCCGGTGGGAGTAGGACTCCCCTAGGGCGCGCCATAGAGAGGGCCGGCCCTCCCCTCCTCCACTCCTTTATATATACGGGGGCAGGGGGCACCCCATAGACACACAATTTGATCTTCGTGATCGTTCTCTTAGCCGTGTGCGGTGCCCCCTTCCACCATAATCCTCGATAATATTGTAGCGGTGCTTAGGCGAAGCCCTACGACGGTAGAACATCAAGATCGTCACCACGCCGTCGTGCTGACGGAACTCTTCCCCGACACTTTGCTGGATCGGAGTTCGGGGATCGTCATCGAGCTGAACGTGTGCTAGAACTCGGAGGTGCCATAGTTTCGGTGCTTGGATCGGTCGGATCATGAAGACGTACGACTACATCAACCGCGTTGATATAACGCTTCCGCTTTCGGTCTACGAGGGTACGTGGACAACACTCTCCCCTCTCGTTGCTGTGCATCACCATGATCTTGCGTGTGCGTAGGAAATTTTTGAGATTACTATGTTCCCCAATAGTGGCATCAGAGCCTAGGTTTTATGTGTTGATGTTATATGCACGAGTAGAACACAAGTGAGTTGTGGGCGATATAAGTCATACTGCTTACCAGCATGTCATACTTTGGTTCGGCGGTATTGTTGGATGAAGCGGCCAGGACCGACATTACGCGCACGCTTACGCGAGACTGGTTTTACCGCCGTGCTATGCACACAGGTGACTAGCAGGTGTCAGTTTCTCCAACTTTAGTTGAACCGAGTGTGGCTACACCCGGTCCTTGCGAAGGTTAAAACAACACCAACTTGACAAACTATCATTGTGGTTTTGATGCGTAGGTAAGATTGGTTCTTGCTTAAGCCCGTAGCAGCCACGTAAAACTTGCAACAAACAAAGTAGAGGACGTCTAACTTGTTTTTGCAGGGCATGTTGTGATGTGATATGGTCAAGACGTGATGAGATATAAGTTGTTGTATGAGATGATCATGTTTTGTGGAAGTTATCGGCAACTGGAAAACGCCTTATGGTCGTCTCTCTATTGCATAAGATGCAAGCGCCAAACAATTGCTTTACTTTATCGCTATGCGATAGCAATAGTTGCAAGAGCAATAGTTGGCGAGACGTCCACGTGATGACACATTGATATAGATCAAGATGATGGAGATCATGGTGTCATGCCGGTGACGATAGAGATCATGACGGTAGTTTGGAGATGGAGATCAAAGGCACAAGATGATCATGGCCATATCATGTCACATATTTTGATTGCATGTGATGTTTATCTTGTATACATCTTATTTTGCTTATTTTGACGGTAGCTTTATAAGATGATCTCTCACTAAATTTCATGATAAAAGTGTTCTCCCTGAGTATGCACCGTTGCCAAAGTTCGTCGTGCCCAGACACCAGGTGATGATCGGGTGTGATAAGCTCTACGCCCATCTACAACGGGTGCAAGACAGTTTTGCGCACGCGGAATACTCAGGTTAAACTTGACGAGCCTAGCATATGCAGATATGGCCTCGGAACACTGGGGAACGAAAGGTCGAGCGTGAATCATATAGTAGATATGATCAACATAGTGATGTTCACCATTGAAAACTACTCCATCTCACGTGATGATCGGACATGGTTTAGTTGATTCGGATCATGTGATCACTTAGATGATTAGAGGGATGTCTATCTACGTGGGAGTTCTTAAGTAATATGATTAATTGAACTTAAATTTATCATGAACTTAGTCCTGGTAGTATTAGCATATCTATGTTGTAGATCAATAGCTCGCGTTGTTGCTTCCCTATGTTTGTTTTGATATGTTCCTAGAGAAAAACTATGTTGAAAGATGTTAGTAGCAATGATGCGGATTGGATCCGTGATATGAGGTTTATCCTCATTGCTGCATAGAAAAATTATGTCCTTGATGCACTGCTAGGTGACAGACCTATTGCAGGAGCAGATGCAGACGTTATGAACGTTTGGCTAGCTCAATATGATGACTACTTGATAGTTTAGTGCACCATGCTTAACGGCTTAGAATCGGGACTTCAAAGACGTTTTGAACGTCATGGACCATATGAGATGTTCCAGGAGTTGAAGTTAATATTTCAAGCAAATACCCGAGTTGAGAGATATGAAGTCTCCAACAAGTTCTATAGCTACAAGATGGAGGAGAATCGCTCAAGCAGTGAGCATGTACTCAGATTGTCTGGGTACTACAATCGCTTGAATCAAGTGGGAGTTAACCTTCCAGATAAGATAGTGATTGACAGAATTCTCTAGTCACCATCACCAAGTTAGTAGAACTTCGTGATGAACTATAGTATGCAAGGGATAACGGAAATGATTCCCAAGCTCTTCGTGATGATTAAATCGACGAAGGTAGAAATCAAGAAAAACATCAAGTGTTGATGGTAGACAAGACCACTAGTTTCAAGAAAAGGGAAAAAGGAAGAAGGGGAACTTCAAGAAGAACGGCAAGCAAGTTGCTACTCAAGTGAAGAAACCCAAGTCTGGTCCTAAGCCTGAGACAAAGTGCTTCTACTGCAAAGGGATTGGTCACTGGAAGCGGAACTACCCCAAGTATTTGGTGGATAAGAAAGGATGGCAAAGTAAACAAAGGTATATTTGATATACATGTTATTGATGTGTACTTTACTAGTGTTCATAGCAACCCCTCAGTATTTGGTACTAGTTCAGTTGCTAAGATTAGTAACTCGAAATGGGAGTTGCAGAATAAACAGAGACTAGTTAAGGGTGAAGTGACGATGTGTATTGGAAGTGGTTGCAAGATTGATATGATCATCATCGCACACTCCCTATACTTTCGAGATTAATGTTGAACCTAAATAAGTGTTATTTGGTGTTTGCATTGAGCATAAATATGATTTGATCATGTTTATTGCAATACGGTTATTCATTTAAGTTAGAGAACAATTGTTGTTCTGTTTACATGAATAAAACCTTCTATGGTCATACACACCAACGAAAATGGTTTGTTGGATCTCGATTGTAATGATACACATATTCATAATATTGAAGCCAAAAGATGCAAAGTTAATAATGCTAGTGCAACTTGTTTGTGGCACTGCCGTTTAGGTCATATTGGTGTAAAGAGCATGAAGAAACTCCATGCTGATGGGATTTTGGAATCACTTGATTATGAATCACTTGATGCTTGCGAACCATGTCTCTTGGGCAAGATGACTAAAACGCCGTTCTCCGGAACAATGGAGCAAGCAACAGATTTGTTGGAAATCATACATACTGATGTATGTGGTCCGATGAATATCAAGGCTTGCAGCGGGTATCATTATTTTCTGACCTTCACAGATGATTTGAGCAGATATGGGTATATCTACTTGATGAAACATAAGTCTGAAACATTTGAAAAGTTCAAAGAATTTCAGAGTGAAGTGGAAAATCATCGTGACAAGAAAATAAGGTTTCTATGATCTGATCGCGGAAACAAATATTTGAGTTACGAGTTTGGTCTTCAATTAAAACAATGTGGAATAGTTTCACAAATTCGTGCCACCTGGAACACCACAACATAATGGTGTGTCCGAACGTCATAGTCGTACTTTATTAGATATAGTGCAAATCTATGATGTTTCTTACCGATTTACCACTATCGTTTTTAGGTTATGCATTAAAGACAGCTGCATTCACGTTAAAAGGGGCACCATCTAAGTCCGTTGAGACGACACAATCTGAACTGTGGTTTGGCAAGAAACCAAAGTTGTCGTTTCTTAAAGTTTGGGGTTGTGATGCTTATATGAAAAAGTTTCATCCTGATAAGCTCAAACCCAAATCGGAGAAATATGTCTTCATAGGATACCCAAAGGAGATTGTTGGGTACACCTTCTATCACAGATCCGAAGGCAAGACATTCATTGCTGAGAATGGATACTTTCTAGAGAAGGAGTTTCTCTCGAAAGAAGTGAGTGGGAGGAAAGTAGAAAACTTGATAAGATAATTGTACCATCTCCCTTATTGGAAAGTTGTTCATCACAGAAATCTGTTCTTGTGACTACTACACCAATTAGTGAGGAAGCTAATGATGATGATCATGTAACTTCAGATCAAGTTACTACCGAATCTCGTAGGTAAATCAGAGTGAGATCCGCACCAGAGTGGTATGGTAACCCTGTTCTGGAAGTCATGTTACTAGACCATGACGAACTTGCGAACTATGAGGAAGCGACGATGAGCCCAGATTCCGCAAAATAGCTTGAGGCCATGAAATCTGAGATGGGATCCATGTATGAGAACAAAGTGTAGACTTTGGTTGACTTGCCCGATGATCGGCAAGCAATAGAAAATAAATGGATCTTCAAGAGGAAGACGGACGCTGATAGTAGTGTTACTATCTACAAAGCTAGAATTGTCGCAAAAAAAATTCGACAAGTTTAAAGGTGTTGACTACGATGAGAGTTTCTCACTCGTATCTATGCTTAAGTCTGTCCGAATCATGTTAGTAATTGCCGCATTTTATGAAATCTGGCAAATGGATAAACAAAACTGTATTCCTTAATGAATTTATTAAAGAAGAGTTATATATGATGCAACCAGAAGGTTTTGTCAATCCTAAAGGTGCTAACAAAATATGCAAGCTCCAGCGATTCATCTATGGACTGGTGCAAGCATCTCGGAGTTGGAATACATGCTTTGATAAGTTGATCAAAGCATATAGTTTTATACAGACTTGCAGTGAAGCCTGTATTTACAAGAAAGTGAGTGGGAGCACTACAGCATTTCTGATAAGTATATGTGAATGATATATTGTTGAACGGAAATAATGTAGAATTATTCTGCAAAGCATAAAGGAGTATTTGAAAGGAGTTTTTCAAAGAAAGACCTCGGTGAAGCTACTTACATATTGAGCATCAAGATCTATAGAGATAGATCAAAACGCTTGATAAGTTTTTTCAATGAGTACATACCTTGACAAGATTTTGAAGTAGTTCAAAATGGAACAGTCAAAGAAAGAGTTCTTGCCTGTGTTACAAGGTGTGAAATTGAGTAAGACTCAAAACACGACCACGACAGAAGTTAGAAAGAGAATGAAAGTCATTCCCTATGCCTTGGCCATAGGTTCTATAAAGTATGCCATGCTGTGTACCAGATCTATTGTATACCCTACACTGATTTTGGCAAGGGAGTACAATAGTGATCTAGGAGTAGATCACTAGACAGCGGTCAAAATTATCCTTAGTGGAATAAGGATATGTTTCTCAATTATGGATGTGACAAAAAGGGTTCGTCGTAAAGGGTTACGTCGATGCAAATTTTGACACTGATCTAGATGACTCTAAGTCTCAATCTGGATACATATTGAAAGTGGGAGCAATTAGCTAAGAGTAGCTCCGTGCAGAGCATTGTTGACATAGAAATTTGCAAAATACATAAGGATCTGAATATGGCAGACCCGTTGACTAAACTTCTCTCACAAGCAAAACATGATCACAGCTTAGTACTCTTTGGGTGTTAATCACATAAGTGATGTGAACTAGATTACTGAATCTAGTAAACCCTTTGGGTGTTGGTTACATGGCGATGTGAACTATGGGTGTTAATCACATGATGATGTGAACTATCGATGTTAATCACATGGTGATGTGATCTAGATTATTGACTCTAGTGCAAGTGGGAGACTGAAGGAAATATGCCCTAGAGACAATGATAAAGTTATTATTTATTTCCTTATTTCATGATAAATGTTTATTATTCATGCTAGAATTGTATTAACCGGAAACATAATACATGTGTGAATACATAGACAAACAGAGTGTCACTAGTATGCCTCTACTTGACTAGCTCGTTAATCAAAGATGGTTATGTTTCCTAACCATGGACAAAGAGTTGTTATTTGATTAACGGGATCACATCATTAGGTGAATGATCTGATTGACATGACCCATTCCATTAGCTTAGCACCCGATCGTTTAGTATGTTGCTATTGCTTTCTTCATGACTTATACATGTTCATATGACTATGAGATTATGCAACTCCCGTTTGCCGGAGGAACACTTTGTGTGCTACCAAATGTCACAACGTAACTGGGTGATTATAAAGGTGCTCTACAGGTGTCTCCAAAGGTACATGTTGGGTTGGCGTATTTCGAGATTAGGATTTGTCACTTCGATTGTCGGAGAGGTATCTCAGGGCCCTCTCGGTAATGCACATCACATAAGCCTTGCAAGCATTGCAACTAATGAGTTAGTTGCGAGATGATGTATTACGGGACGAGTAAAGAGACTTGCCGGTAACGATATTGAAATAGGTATTGAGATACCGACGATCGAATCTCGGGCAAGTAACATATCGATGACAAAGGGAACAACGTATGTTGTTATGCGGTCTGACCGATAAAGATCTTCGTAGAATATGTGGGAGCCAATATGAGCATCCAGGTTCCGCTATTGGTTATTGACCGGAGACGTGTCTCGGTCATGTCTATATTGTTCTCGAACCCGTAGGGTCCGCACGCTTAAGGTTTCGATGATAGTTATATTATGAGTTTATGAGTTTTGATGTACCGAAGGAGTTCGGAGTCCCGGATGAGATCGGGGACATGACGAGGAGTCTCGAAATGGTCGAGATGTAAAGATCGATATATTGGACGACTATATTCAGACATCGGAAAGGTTCCGAGTGGTTCGGGTATTTTTCGAAGTACCGGGGAGTTACGGGAATACGGGAGAAGAAGTATATGGGCCTTATTGGGCTTTAGGGGAGAGGGAGAGGCAGGCCGCGCGCCCCCCAAGGCCTAGTCCGAATTGGACTAAGGGGAGGGGCTGCACCCCCTCCTTCCTTCTCTTCCCCCTTGCCCTTCCTTGTCTCCTACAACTAATACTTGGAAGGACTCCTAGTTGGACTAGGAAAGGGGGAATCCTACTCCCGGTGGGAGTAGGACTCCCCTAGGGCGCGCCATAGAGAGAGCCGGCCCTCCCCTCCTCCACTCCTTTATATATACGGGGGCAGGGGCACCCCATAGACACACAAGTTGATCTTCGTGATCGTTCTCTTAGCTGTGTGCGGTGCCCCCTTCCACCATAATCCTCGATAATATTGTAGCGATGCTTAGGCGAAGCCCTGCGACGGTAGAACATCAAGCTCGTCACCACGCCGTCGTGCTGACGGAACTCTTCCCCGACACTTTGCTGGATCGGATTTCGGGGATCGTCATCGAGCTGAATGTGTGCTAGAACTCAGAGGTGCCGTAGTTTTGGTGCTTCGATCGGTCGGATCGTGAAGACATACGACTACATCAACTGCGTTGATATAACGCTTCCGCTTTCGGTCTACGAGGGTACGTGGACAACACTCTCCCCTCTCGTTGTTGTCCATCACCATGATCTTGCGTGTGCGTAGGAAATTTTTGAAATTACTACGTTCCCCAACAGGCCGGACATCCGGGCTAGGGGCCGGACATCCGGCCTGGCAAGCCACTTAAAGAGCAAGGTAGAAAACAGAGCAGGAAACAGAGGGGCCGGACATCCGGGGGTCAAGCCCGGACATCCGGCATAACAGGAAGGCCTGGACATCCGGCAGGTGGCTGGACATCCGGCGCGCAGCCCAGCATAAAAACATCCTCTGGACAGCTATGCCCGGATATCCGGCGTAGAGGGCCGGACATCCGGCAGCAGCACTGCACAAAAAGTGCATTCTGGAATGGCTAGGCCCGGATATCCGGCGAGAGGCCCGGATATCCGGGGAGCAGCCCGGACATCCGACACGAGGCCCGGACATCCGGCACTCCCAGAGACAGAAAGATTAAAAGTAAAGAGGAGATAAAAAGAACTATGGAAAGGAGTATTTTTGACTTGAGCAAGTCTGTTAGGAACCCAATCGATCCCCTCTTAATAGTGCGGGATCCTATACTCAAGGAAACAAAATGTAACATCATTTTAACACTTCATCCTTGAGAGAACCCACTTCGTATGCTCTTGATCCACACACAATTTGACGAACCGGGGACCAACACCTGAGATTCACTTGACAACCATTGTTAGTCCCCTACATGTAGATTGTCGTTAACATCAAAACATAATATAAGGGAATGATTGCACTTTCAATCTCCCCCTTTTTGTTTGTTGATGACAATCATACATGTAGTATCATAAATGTAATAAATAATCTTAGCAATAACAATCATGAGAGCAAAAAGGATACAAAATATGTTTAGTTACAATTTGCTTTTAGCTCCCCCTCATTGTGTGCATGCGATGAGTATATTAGGATGACCAACACAAAAGTTTGCATGATAGCATATGTAACACAAAGGGATAAGAAAAAAAAAGAGACAAGCACATATGAAATCATCATAACACATCAAATAGACTGAGAACATTTCATGGCCACACACTAACATAACATAGTCTCAGACGAACAAGCACCATAGGTAGCAACATAAAGTTGAAATAACATCTCATAGCATGACCATATTACTAAGATACTACTTCTCCCCCTTTGACAGCAACAAGTAAAAAGGGGTGAAGAACTAAACAGGCTCAATCACTCCTGGCGGATGTCATCATCATCATCATCAAAGAACTCGGGGTACTCAGCACGAGATGGAAAGCCGAAAGTGGACGAGGATGGAGCTGCGGGAAGAGGATCATCATCACTAACGGGACTCCCACGGTCACGGAGGCGCTATTTGAGCAGATTCTTGGAGATGACTAGGCGCTTCTGAACATCATGATTTTGCTGACAGCTGAAAGTGAACGCCTTCATGATAGCAGATTGAGCCTTACCCAAGAATGATGCAAAACGACTACGAGGAGCAGTCGAGGAAGATGGAACAGAAGAACCAGTGGGCTGAGAGAGAGCAGCTGTCCTCCCACCAGCAGACCTCCTAGGCTGAGTAGGAGCAGGAGCTACCACGCGCATATGAGGAGGAGGCTTCCAAATGGAGTGCACAGTTGGCTTAACCACCTCAAAGGGAGCAATGTGATCAATCAGAGCCTGAATAAATGGAGCATGAGGGAACTGGCGCGTCTGAATGAAGCTGCAAAGACGGATCTCATGCCAAATGAAGTTGGTTGTGTCTCGAGGCTCAGTGGGTTTCTCATGCATACGAACCATCAAGTCAATGCAATAGTTGTGAGCCCTCGAGCAATCTCCCTTCTTAGGGTAGAGTGTGTGAAGCACACACTGATAGAGGATGAAGAAGGGAGCATGAAAGATGGATACCTCATTGACTGTATATGCTTTCTCTTCATCAGTGAGCTGAGAGGGAGGTTTGACAAGAGGCATGCAAGCATCAATCCCTTTGGGCTTGTACTCTGGATCCATACTGTGGATGCAATGGCCAACACCGGAGAGACTCAAAATCTGAACAAACCTGTCATAGGTGATGCTCAGTGTGGTGTCATCGGTCATCCAAGTGAGAGTGTTGTCCGGACCAAAGAAACAGGTGACATAGAACTGTAGGATGGCAGCTTCACTCCAATCACACCTGAAGGTCATTGCGGGACCAAGGGTCATGTCATCAATGATCTTGACCGGATCGTTAAGGAACATGGCAGGATTATCACGCAGGAAGTTGAGATCCAAGTATGAGTGAGGAGCAAGGCCATGCCCATGGACAAAACTGGAATAGAGATCCTGCTGCATACGAGTCCGGAACTGAGGATCTTCGGCATTAGCCACCATCTCATATTGATTGACATCCCGACGGAACTGAAGATATTGCCCCACCCCCACAGTTGTGAAGTCGTGAGTGGGGCGACCTCCACTGTCAGGAAGCTCCATGGAGATGCGACGACCATGGGTAATGGGCATGTTAGAACCACGAACTTGAGGCACCGGCGCCCTCCTAGTACCGGGCTTGGACTGTCCAACAGACTGTCTTGGTGCACTGTCATCCTCTTCCTCTCCAACATAGTCCGCATCATCTAGATCCAAGGCCGACGGACTGGTGGATGGTGCTCGCTTCTTCTTCTTGGTGGTGGTCTTCTTCTTCTTAGGCCGAGCATGCTCATCGGAGTCGGTTGAGCCTTGCCGGTGATCAACCCGAGAAGACACCTCGGGACGCGTGGGACCCCAGTTCTTGGTGCGAGCCATGAAGAACTCCGGCGGTGAATCCCTCCGAACACCGGCCCCTCCCGAGAAACTCAAGCCACAACCCAAGAGATGGATTGGATAGAGTCATAGATCGGGAGGAGGAGAGTCCGTGGGCAGGAGATCGGGGCCGGAGATCGACGGCGACTGGCCGGGGCAGCACCGGAGCACACCCCGACGGCGACGGGCTGTGTGGTGAGATGGGTAGAGGAAACGGGAGCGAGTGAGTAACTCCCCCTAAAGCCCGAGCCCCTCCTCTGTTATACGGTGCGGCGACGGGCCGGACATCCGGGGCATGGCCCGGATATCTGGCGGTTGGACGTCAGGGAGCAGAAGAAATAGGTCCAATGGGTCGGACATCCGGGGACCAGCCCGAAAATCCGGCCACTGGAGATGTAGGATGGTGGCTTGTGCAGCAGGAGGGATTTGTTACAGGGCCCGGATGTCCGCCCACTGGACAGAGAGAAGGATGGGGAATGGATTTTCAAGGAGTCAACACAAAGACTTGAATATAGACTCCGCCAAGGAGTTTTTAGCGATTTATATGGGTAGAAGTCTGAGTCATCTATGGTCATACTAGGATAAAAATAACCACCCAACTTAAAATAAGTAATGAAAGGTCCATACATGCAAGGTACAAGCGGTGACCGAGGTCACCATGTTTGAGCATATGGACCATAGGACCGCAAAGATGTAGACTTTGAGCCCATGGTCACGACTTCGTCATATTAAAGCCCATAGTTCGAGAACCATGAAACTTTGAGAGTGTTTGTTCTATTTATGCATTATGTAGGGTGAGAATATTCATGAATTGAATGTTTCCCCCTAAATATATGCCTACATCAAGACAAGACAGAATGTTCATGCATGAATGAGTACTATATTTCACATAATGTTGTCAAGCTCCAAGATACCAAGTTCACGCCTAAGTTGACAAAACCTTGCTTCATCCAATGGCTTGGTGAAAATATCTGCAAGTTGCATATCTGTGCCAACATGAGCAATGTCAATATCACCCTTCTCCACATGATCTCTCAAGAAGTGGTGCCTAATGTCAATGTGCTTGGTGCGGGTATGATCTTTGGGGTTCTCAGCAATATTAATGGCACTTTCATTATCACATAGAAGAGGCACATGTCTATAGGTGATTCCGTAATCATTCAAAGTTTGCCTCATCCATAGTAACTGAGTTGCACAACTAGAGGTTGCAATATATTCAGCTTCGGCGGTGGAGAGGGCAACACAATTTTGCTTCTTCGAGGACCAACTTACCAAGGAGCGTCCAAGAAATTGACATGCATCGGAGGTGGATTTACGATCCAGTTTGTCTCCAGCCCAATCCGCATCCGTGTACCCAATGAGATCAAACTTAGCATCCTTGGGGTACCATAGACCCAACTTTGGGGTGTGAACAAGATATCTAAGAATATGCTTAACCTCCTTATGATGGCTTTCCCTAGGGGAAGCTTGAAATCTAGCACACATGCATACACTAAACATGATGTCTGGTCTAGATGCACAAAGATAAAGCAATGAACCAATCATAGAGCGGTATTTAGATGGGTCGAAGGGGATACCGTTTGAGTCTTCAGTGAGTACAATTTTGGTTGGCATGGGGGTCTTACATGGGCTAGCATCAGTCATACCAAATTTTGCTAGGATATCCTTGAGGTATTTGGCTTGAGACAAGAAAATTCCTTCTTGAAATTGTTGAATTTGAAAGCCGAGGAAGAACTTCAAATCCGCATTGAGTGACATTTCAAAACTTCTTGCATAAATGAATGTTAGGAGAACCAAAAATGATATCATCTACATAGATTTGGCATAAGATCAAATCACCTTTGTCCCTCTTAGTAAAAAGAGTGGGATCGATCACCCCTCTCACAAAACCATCATCGAGTAGAAACTTCTTAAGATGATCATACCAAGCACGAGGTGCTTGTTTGAGGCCATACAAAGCCTTATGAAGTTTATACACATAGTCTTTGTGATCGGGGTCAACGAACCTAGGTGGTTGTGATACATATACTTCTTCTTGTAGAGGACCGTTAAGGAAAGCACTCTTCACATCCATTTGATGTAATGTAAAGCCATTGAAAGCAGCATAAGCAAGTAAGATGCAAATGGATTCAAGACGGGCAACGGGGGCAAAGGTCTCACCAAAGCCCAAACCTTCAACTTGTGAGTACCCTTGTGCCACTAACCTTGCCATGTTGCGGATGATTACGCCATTCTCATCTTGTTTGTTCTTGAAAATCCACTTTTTTCCAATGACATTGTGTTCCGTAGTTGGCCTCTTGACTAATGACCACACTTGATTGCACTCAAAACTATTTAACTATTCTTGCATAGCAATGAGCCAATCGTTGTCTATCAATGCATCTTGTATCTTGAGAGGCTCAGCACTAGACACAAAAGAGAAGTGAGCACAAAAGTTTGTCAATTGTTTACGAGTGACTCTACCTTCCGATATGCCAGTGACGATTTTATCAACATCAACACGACCAGCCGCTCGAGGCATGATGGAGGTTAATGTTTCTTGAGGTTCAACTTCATGTCCATCATCCACGTCCTCAACATATGGATCATTAATGTGTGGTGGAAAATCTTCTTCTTCTTGCATTTGTTGAGGTTCATTGTCAATGATTCCACTTTCTTGTTCTTGCCCTTGAGGATGATCTTGTTCTTGATGATTATCATGAAGAGGAACTTGATCATCATCTTGTACATGGACTATGGGCATTGATTGAGTAATAGGGGCTTGTGGTGGGATGGGTGTTGAAGTAGTTTGATGGTGTGTGAGGCCTCCATCTTCTTCTTCATCATTATGAGGGTCTTGTTCCATTGGAAGAAGTGTAGCAACACCCATCGTCAAGATATCTTGAGAAGAATCATCTTCACCTACATCACTTAGATCAACTTGCTCCCCATGGGAGCCATTAAATTTATCAAACACCACATCACAAGTTTCTACAACACATCCATCGGATTTGTTGTAGACTCTATAGGCGTGAGAGTTTGATCCATAGCCAACAAATATGCCCTCAATGGTTTTAGATTGAAATTTTACTAACCGCTCTCTTTTGTTGAGGATGAAGCATTTACACCCAAATACACGAAAGTACTTGACATTTGGCTTGTTCCCGGTTAGGAGCTCATATGGAGTCTTTTCCAATATCGTGCGGAGGAAGAGCCGGTTTGATGCATGACATGCAGTGTTGACGGCCTCGGCCCAAAAACTATGTGGCGACTTGTATTCATCCAACATGGACCTTGCCATCTCCACAAGGGTGCGGTTCTTCCTTTCTGCAACACCATTTTTTTGGGGAGTGTATGGAGCTAAATATTGATGCTCAATCCCTTCATCACTAAGGAACTCTTCCAAGGTGTAGTTCTTGAACTCGGATCCATTATCACTTCTTATTGCCAGAATTTCTTTGTCAAACTTGCGTTGTGCTTGCTTGGAAAAGTCAATGAAGGTGATCTTGGTCTCGTCCTTGGATTTGAGGAAGAAGACCCATGTATACCTTGAGTAATCATCCACAATGACAAGTCCATACTTTTTCCCACCAAGACTATCCCATGAAGGAGGCCCAAAAAGATCCACATGAAGGAGCTCCAAAGGCCTTGAAGTAGACACAATATTCTTGGGTGGGTGCTTTGATTGATGTTGCTTCCCGGCTATGCATGCACTACACACACGATCTTTCTCAAAAGAGACATTTGTTAGTCCAAGGATGTGATTTCCCTTTAAGATATCTTGAAGATTTCTCATGCCGACATGGGCTAGCCGGCGATGCCATAGCCACCCCTTGTCGGCCTTGGCCATTAGACAAGTTGCATGGAATGTGCTCTCTTTCTAGAAATCAACCGTGTAAAGGTTGCCATCCAACTCTCCAACAAAGGCCACTTTGAGAGTATCTCTCTTAAAGACTTTCACATCCGTTAGTCCAAATAGTGTATCATAGCCAACAGAAGCCAATTGGTGAACAGAAAGCAAATGATATTTAAGGGATTGGACAAGCATGACATTTGCAAGAGACATGTCATTTGTGATAGCCACCTTACCCAAACCGAGTACCTGTCCTTTTGATCCTCCACCAAACATAATGCTCATAAATGGTTGAACAGCTTCCATGAAGTCGTAGAGCAATTTACTATCTCCGGTCATATGATTGGTACATCCACTATCAATCACCCATTTTACTCCACCGGAGAAGGCAACCTACACACAATTATTACTTGGTTAGAGGCACCCATTTTGCAATGCGACCTCTCAAGGTAGTCACAAAGGTCTTAGGGACCCAGATAGCATAAAACCGAAATGCATTTCGAGGACCAACAAACTTTGCATAAACTTCTCCTTCCTTAGTCTTACGAAGAACATAGGATGGAGGCATGAACTCTTTTGGCTTGTTGACAGTGGGCATGCCCCTTGTGGCCTTACCACAATCAACCTTACCTTTCTCCTTGTGCCCTTCTCGTACAAAAGTTTCTTTTAGAGGGGTGGCGCACTTTTGAGAGGATGTCCTCTTCTTGCTTGTGCTCGGGTCAAACCTGAGTCCCTCTTTGGCAAACACTTCATTGTGTTGGCTCAACACCTCATTGAGGTTCTTTTGCCCTTGAGCACATGTCATGAACCCTTTCTCGATTTGAGCTTTGAGAAAGCGATTCTCCTCAAGAATAGATGCTAGATCACTACTAGAGTTAGTAGTACAAGCATCACCATTGATAATAGGAGAAGAGTAAGCCTTGGCTAGAGTTTCAAGATAACTAAGCTTGAGTGTCTCAAAACTCTTTGTAAGAAGGGTGAGCTCTTCTTCCTTGGTCTTGAGGGACACGGATAGAAGCTCACAATCCTTAGAGAGAGAAGCATTAGACTTTACAAGCTTACTTTTATCATTCATCAACTCTTCGCCAGAGTCGATAGCCTTTTTCAAGGAGGCAAGATCTCTAGTATGAACATCAATGTTTGCACCAATTTTTAAGCATAGTTCATCATTGCGTGCTTCCTCATATTGGACTTTCCGCTCAAGGACTTCATATTTTTCCTTTTCCTCGGTGACGAGGGTTTTGAGTTCCTTAATGGAAATGGTGTGCTTACTCACCATCTCCATAAGCATACGAAACATAGTGAGCTTCTTTCATTTAAGGGAGCACATGAACTTATTTAGTTTAGCAAGCATAGGATCATTTATATCATCATCCTCATAACTATCCTCCGCATCAAGATACTCATCACTAGGAGTAGAAGGAGCGAAAAGAGGAGGATTTGATCGTGGGGTTACCTTGACCTTGTCAGGAGAGTGTTGGTCCTCTCCATCCTCTACCACGTCCTTCGCCATGAGACACTTGTGAGCGTTGCCCTTGTAATCCTTCATGTAGTTGTAGGTGACAACTTCACCACTCTTGTTGACTAGTCTCAATGTGTTTTGAGAATCTTGAGCAACTCCAGCAACACCACTAACATCATCCGGATCGGATTTTTCTTGAGCAACCATTGCTTTCCCATCTCTCTTCTTGAGCTTGGAGTTCAAAGGATTTGGCAACTTCTTCTTGGGAAAGGTCTTGGGAAACCTTGGTTTGTCTTCTCTCTTCCCATACGGGCACTTGTTTGAGAAGTGGTTGGTTTCTTCACAGTTGTAGCATTTTCTTACATTCTTCTTTTGAAATCTTCCCTTGAATTTTCCCGCGCTAAACTTCTTGACAAAGAGAGCCATGTCTTCATATGAAGGGCCCTCATCGGATTCAACCTCATCACCATCTTCTTCAGCATCATCATCATCTTCTTCTTCACTTTGCTCATCTTCACATGCATGCTTAGCCTTCAATGCAAGACTGATCTTTGACGATGGAGTACCATGCATGGCAAGATGTTTTGTAGCATTTGCCTTTGACTCTTCAAATAGTTGGAAAGTGGATATGATCTCGTCTGTAGTCATTTCCTTGAAGGCATGGTGTTGTCTTATGTCCCATACCATTTGATGGTGATATGGAGCAAGAGCATGAAGCAACTTGTCCACAAGGAATCGCTTAGTCATGTTGAATCCATCTTGTGTCTTGTCACACTCACACGACTCAATATCAGCTGTGAGAGTCATGAGACGCTCAAGGAGTTGATTGGGAGTTTCACCTTTCTCCATACAAAATTTTTGCAATTGCCCCTTGGCAATTTCATATTGAGCACTCCGGAGGGTGGAGGTACCGGTCTTGGATCTTATAATACTTTCCCAAAGTTCCTTGGCACTTGTGATGTGTATAAAAGGTCTCCTTTGCTTTTCAACCATACCTCTCCTTATACACATGGTTGCAGTGTCATTGAGATTCTTGTCATAAATTTCTCTTGGTGTAGGATTCTTTGGATCAACCACATGGTAACCATACTCCAAAATCTCCAGCATCTCATCATTTCCATATCGAAGATGATCCTGCATAGCAACTCTCCACAAGGCAAAATCGGAAGTGGCATCAAGTAAAGGAGGTTTGCCTTGAGGGTTATATTTAGGTTTCTCAACTTGGGGTCTTGCATAAAGCCAAGGAACACTGGAGTGTTCATTGCTAGGAAGTTGTTGACCAAGTGATGGAGTAGGCACAGTTGGCCTCGAAGCCGCACCACCCGAAAGTGGTGCAAGCACCGTGGACAACGTGGCTATCCTCATTTGGACCAAGGCCTCAAGAGAAGCATGATGTTCCTCCTTTTGCTTAGCAAGGGCCCCTTCTAGATCCTCGGAAGTAAAGGTCTTTACTTCAGAAGAAGCCTCGCCTTTATCCTTCGGATCTACAACAAGGGGAGTCCCATCGGGGTTCATCTCGCTCTAGGGCGGTTAAGCCACAAGAATAGAGCATGAGGCTCTGATACCAATTGAAAGGATCGAGATGGACCTTGAGGGGGGGGTGAATAGGTCCAATTACAAATTTTAATTGTTACTTAGCAATTTTAGGCACAAGTGCGGAATATGAAAGTGAGCCTAACAATTGTAACTGTAGTACTAAGTGCTAAGCAAGATAAATAAGTAAGTAGATAAACAAACACAATAGATATAAGTAAGTGCTAAGAGACAAGTAACCACAAGTAGAGAGTTAGGGTTAGGAATAACCGCAACTTCGGGAGACGAGGATGTATGCCGATGTTCACTTCCTTGGAGGGAAGCTACGTCACCGTTAGAGAGGTGGATGTTACCACGAAGGCACACCAACGCCACGAAGGCTCACCCTATTCTCCCTTTGAGACAACACCACGAAGGGGTTTCTCAACCACTAGTGGTAGACCTTGGGGTGGTCTCCAAACCCGCACAAACTTTTTCGGGGGTAATCACAAAGGTTGATTCCTCTCCGAAAGACTCCTACCGCCTAGGAGTCTCCAACCTCCAAGAGTAACAAGATCGAAGGGGAAAAGCTCAAGACTTGCTCAAATCACGAATTCCTTTGGTGCAAAGAAGGAGAAGGAGTGGATCTATCACTTCATCGGACAACTTCTCTCGAAAGCTCTCAAATCCCTTGGGGATCTAAGATTTGGTGTGGAAGTGTGTGAGAGAGAGTGAAATTTGTTCTAGGGTTTGTTCAAAGTGAGATGGTCAACCCTCTCCCGTGGGGGACAAGGGATATATATAGTGTGAGCTCAAATATGGCCGTTGTAGTGCAAGTGAACGGGCAGGCCGGACATCCGGGATAGAGGCCGGACATCCGGCCTGGCAAGCCACTTAAAGAGCAAGGCAGAAAACAGAGCAGGAAACAGAGAGGCCGGACATCCGGGGGTCAAGCCCGGACATCCGGCATAACAGGAAGGCCCGGACATCCAGCGCGCAGCCCAGCATAAAAACGTCCTCTGGACAGCTATGCCCGGATATCCGGCAAGGAGCCCGGACATCCGGCGTAGAGGGCCGGACATCCGGCAGCAGCACTGCACAAAAAGTGCATTCTGGAATGGCTAGGCCCGGATATCCGGCAAGAGGCCCGGATATCCGGGGAGCAGCCCGGACATCCGGCACGAGGCCTGGACATTCGGCACTCCCAGAGACAGAAAGATTAAAAGTAAAGAGGAGATAAAAAGAACTATGGAAAGGAGTATTTTTGACTTGAGCAAGTCTGTTACGAACCCAATCGATCCCCTCTTAATAGTGCGGGATCCTATACTCAAGGAAACAAAATGTAACATCATTTTAACACTTCATCCTTGAGAGAACCCACTTCGCATGCTCTTGATCCACACACAATTTGACGAACCGGGGACCAACACCTGAGATTCACTTGACAACCATTGTTAGTCCCCTACATGTGGATTGTCATTAACATCAAAACATAATATAAAGGCATGATTGCACTTTCACCAGGGTGCCCACTACCCACGAGGGCGCGCCTGGAGGGGGTGGCGTGCCCTGGTATCTTGTGGCCACCTGGCTGCCCCCCTCTGGTAGTTCTTTTCTCCAGTATTTTTTTATTCCAAAATAATTCTTCATAAAATTACAGCTCATTTGGAGATTTGCAGAATAGGTATCTCTGACATAGCTTTTTCAGGTCGAGAATTCCAACTGTCGGTATTCTCCCTCTTTGTGTAAACCTTACATATTATGAGAGAAAAGGCATTATAATTACTCCACAAAGTGTTATAAAACATAAAAACATTATAAATAACAATAGGAAAATATGATGCAAAATAGACGTATCACGGGGTTGCCCGATAAGATATAAATCAAACAAAATCATCAGTCGTTTACTGAATACACCTCTTGTTCCCTAATGATAGGATTCATGTTACCATACTAAACCTTTCTTTCACTGTTGTTCAAAATAACACTTCACGGTCTTTCTGCTCTTAGCCTCTTCACAGCTCACTCTCCATGATTCTAGGCACCTGCTGGGACGAAGAATGTGAACGAGACAAGAGACAATTATGAAGCAATTTTATGGCACACATACGTGACATTAATTCAAAGTACTTCGATTGACCCCTCTAACAAATATTCCCTCTGTAAACAAATATAAGACATTTTGGAGACTTACACAAGTCTCCAAAACGTCTTGTATTTGTTAAGACGTTTTGGAGACTTACACAAGTTTCCAAAACATTTTGTATTTGTTTACAGAGGTAGTACATCGGTTTGTAAGTCTATGCCTCAAACCATGGCCTTACCGAACAACTCACACATCTTATCTTTATGAGCACTGTCGAGTTGCTGAGATGATACTACTTATTAAGATTGACAAAGTCGTCATAGATCTTTTCATAGCCGACGGGAAGAACGTCTCCTTTCCCTGAACGTACGTCGTCGAAATGCCTGAAATAAATTCAGAAAAATACGACCACATATACTTAAATCCTGACGGGTTGATTCTATCACAAGAAATCTAGCCATCTGAGGTACCGCCAGTTAGTTGTTGTTCAACCATGTGACAAAAATTCATCAACGGATTGATTTCCACGCGAAACCACGAGGCCGAGCCAAAGGTTTGGAATGTGGGGGCACGGGTGGAAATTCCTGAAGTGTCAAACAGTAATGCTTTTTTTATTTATAATAAAAAAGGTCAAATAGTAGTCTTTTTTTAATGATGCGGTAGCCTGTTTTCTTTTTGGAAGACGCCACATGGTAGTATTTTTCCTTTTTGAGAATCCCGCCAAATAGTAGTCTTTTTTGTAGGGGTGCCAAATTTTTTTGAGGGGTGCCAATTTTTTTTAGGGGTGCCAAATGGTAGTCAATCAGCAGATAGTGCACATCCCTGTTCCAGCGTTAAAGCAACTCTAGCAGACCCCGCAAAAAGACCCGACCCGCAAAATAACCGCCAAAATACGGGTCAGTGTCGAAAATCCCGCCTGAACAGATCCCGCACACGCGGCCCGTCCGCAAAATTTTTTGAAGGGCGCGGCAAAATCTCGGCCCCAATCCGCGAATACGCGGGTTTCCTCCTCGCCCGTGTGGTGCCCCGCATCCCACAGAAGCGGTTGGCGGGAGGGATATGAAGGAAATATGCCCTAGAGGCAATAATAAAGTTATTATTTATTTCCTTATATCATGATAAATGTTTATTATTCATGCTAGAATTGTATTAACCGGAAACATAATACATGTGTGAAATACATAGACAAACAGAGTGTCACTAGTATGCCTCTACTTGACTAGCTCGTTAATCAAAGATGGTTATGTTTCCTAACCATGAACAAAGAGTTGTTATTTGATTAACGGGATCACATCATTAGTTGAATGATCTGATTGACATGACCCATTCCATTAGCTTAGCACCCGATCGTTTAGTATGTTGCTATTGCTTTCTTCATGACTTATACATGTTCCTATGACTATGAGATTATGCAACTCCCGTTTGCCGGAGGAACACTTTGTGTGCTACCAAACGTCACAACGTAACTGGGTGATTATAAAGGAGCTCTACAGGTGTCTCCAAAGGTACATGTTGGGTTGGCGTATTTCGAGATTAGGATTTGTCACTCCGAATGTCGAAGAGGTATCTCTGGGCCCTCTCGGTAATGCACATCACTTAAGCCTTGCAAGCATTGCAACTAATGAGTTAGTTGCGGGATGATGTATTACGGAACGAGTAAAGAGACTTTCCGGTAACAAGATTGAACTAGGTATTGGATACCGACGATCGAATCTCGGGCAAGTAACATACCGATGACAAAGGGAACAACGTATGTTGTTATGCGGTCTGACCGATAAAGATCTTCGTAGAATATGTAGGAGCCAATATGGGCATCCAGGTCCCGCTATTGGTTATTGACCGGAGACGTGTCTCGGTCATGTCTACATTGTTCTTAAACCGTAGGGTCCGCACGCTTAAGGTTTCGATGACAGTTATATTATGAGTTTATGAGTTTTGATGTACCGAAGGAGTTCGGAGTCCCAGATGAGATCGGGGACATGACGAGGAGTCTCGAAGTGGTCGAGACGTAAAGATCGATATATTGGACGACTATATTCGGACATCAGAAAGGTTCCGAGTGATTCGGGTATTTTTCGGAGTACCGGATAGTTACGGGAGAAGCAATGGGCCTTGATGGGCTTTAGTGGAAAGAGGAGAAAGGGCCAAAGGGCTGCTGCGCCCCCTCCCCTCTAGTCCGAATTGGACTAGGGAAAAGGGGGCCGGCCACCTTTCCTTCTCCTCCACTTCCTTCTCCCTTCCTCCCCTCTTGGTGGACTCCTACTAGGACTTGGAATCCTAGTAGGACTCCACATCCTGGCCGCACCAAGCCTTGGCCGGCCTCCTCCTCCTCCATCCTTTATATACTGAGGCAAGGGGCACCCCATAGACACACAAGTCAATCTTTGAGATCATTCCTTAGCTGTGTGCGGTGCCCCCTGCCACCATATTCCACCTCGATTATATTGTCGCAGTGCTTAGGCGAAGCCCTGCGACGGTAGTACATCAAGATCGTCACCACGCCGTCGTGCTAATGGAACTCCTCCCCGACGCTTTGCTGGATCGGAGCCCGGGGATCGTCATCGAGTTGTACGTGTGCTAAGAACTCAGAGGTGCCGGAGTAACGGTGCTTGGATCGGTCGGATCGGGAAGACGTACGACTACTTCCTCTACGTTGTGTCAATGCTTCCGCAGTCGGTCTGCGTGGGTACGTAGACAACACTCTCCCCTCTCGTTGCTATGCATCACCATGATCTTGCGTGTGCGTAGGAAAATTTTGAAATTACTACGTTTCCCAACAGTGGCATCCGAGCCTGGTTTTTATGTTGATGTTATATGCACGAGTAGAACACAAGTGAGTTGTGGGTGATATAAGTCATACTGCCTACCAGCATGTCATACTTTGGTTCGGCGGTATTGTTGGACGAGACGACCCGGACCAACATTACGCGTACGCTTACGTGAGACCGGTTTCCCCGACGTGCTTTGCACATAGGTGGCTTGCGGGCGACTGTCTCTCCAACTTTAGTTGAACCGAGTGTGGCTACGCCGGGTCCTTGCGAAGGTTAAAACGGAGTCTATTTAACAAACTATCATTGTGGTTTTGATGCGTAGGTGAGATTGGTTCTTGCTTAAGCCCGTAGCAGCCACGTAAAACTTGCAACAACAAAGTAGAGGACGTCTAACTTGTTTTTGCAGGGCATGTTGTGATGTGATATGGTCAAGACATGATGCTAAATATTATTGTATGAGATTATCATGTTTTGTAACCGAGTTATCGGCAACTGGCAGGAGCCATATGGTTGTCGCTTTATTGTATGCAATGCAATCGCGCTGTAATGCTTTACTTTATCACTAAGCGGTAGCGATAGTCGTGGAAGCATAAGATTGGCGAGACGACAACGATGCTACGATGGAGATCAAGGTGTCGCGCCAGTGACGATGGTGATAATGACGGTGCTTCGGAGATGGAGATCACAGGCACAAGATGATGATGGCCATATCATATCACTTATATTGATTGCATGTGATGTTTATCTTTTATGCATCTTATCTTGCTTTGATTGACGGTAGCATTATAAGATGATCTCTCACTAATTATCAAGAAGTGTTCTCCCTGAGTATGCACCGTTGCGAAAGTTCTTCGTGCTGAGACACCACGTGATGATCGGGTGTGATAGGCTCTACGTTCAAATACAACGGGTGCAAAACAGTTGCACACGCGGAGTACTCAGGTTATACTTGACGAGCCAAGCATATACAGATATGGCCTCGGAACACGGAGACCGAAAGGTCGAGCGTGAATCATATAGTAGATATGATCAACATAGTGATGTTCACCAATGAAACTACTCCATATCACGTGATGATCGGACATGGTTTAGTTGAATTGGATCACGTGATCACTTAGAGGATTAGAGGGATGTCTATCTAAGTGGGAGTTCTTAAGTAATATGATTAAATTGAACTTAAATTTATGATGAACTTAGTCCTGGTAGTATTTTGCAAATTATGTTGTAGATCAATAGCTCGCGTTGTTGCTTCCCTGTGTTTATTTTGATATGTTCCTAGAGAAAATTGTGTTCAAAGATCTTAGTAGCAATTGGATCCGTGATCTGAGGTTTATCCTCATTGCTGCACAGAAAAATTATGTCCTTGATGCACCGCTAGGTGACAGACCTATTGCAAGAGCAGATGCAGACGTTATGAAACGTTTGGCTAGCTCAATATGATGACTACTTGATAGTTTAGTGCACCATGCTTAACGGCTTAGAATCGGGACTTCAAAGAAGTTTTGAACGTCATGGACCATATGAGATGTTCCAGGAGTTGAAGTTAATATTTCAAGCAAATACCCGAGTTGAGAGATATGAAGTCTCCAACAAGTTCTATAGCTAAAAGATGGAGGAGAATCGCTCAACTAGTGAGCATGTGCTCAGATTGTCTGGGTACTACAATCGCTTGAATCAAGTGGGAGTTAATCTTTCAGATAAGATAGTGATTGACAGAATTCTCTAGTCACCATCACCAAGTTAGTAGAACTTCGTGATGAACTATAATATGCAAGGGATAACGGAAACAAACCCCAAGCTCTTCGTGATGCTGAAATCAACGAAGGTAGAAATCAAGAAAAAGCATCAAGTGTTGATGGTTGACAAGACCACTAGTTTCAAGAAAAAGGCAAAGGGAAGAAGGGGAACTTCAAGAAGAACGGCAAGCAAGTTGCTGCTCAAGTGAAGAAGCCCAAGTCTGGTCCTAAGCCTGAGACTAAAGTGCTTCTACTGCAAAGGGACTGGTCACTGGAAGCAGGAACTACCCCAAGTGATTGGCAGATAAGAAGGATGGCAAAGTGAACAAAAGTATATTTGATATACATGTTATTGATGTGTACTTTACTAGTGTTTATAGCAACCCCTCAGTATTTGATACTGGATCAGTTGCTAAGAGTGGTAACTCGAATCAGGAGTTGCAGAATAAACAGAGACTAGTTAAGGGTGAAGTGACGATGTGTGTTGGAAGTAGTTCCAAGATTGATATGATCATCATCGCACACTCCCTATAAATTCGGGATTAGTGTTGAACCTAAATAAGTGTTATTTGGTGTTTACGTTGAGCATGAATATGATTTAATCATGTTTATTGTAATACAGTTATTCATTTAAGTAAGAGAATAAATTGTTGTTCTGTTTACATGAATAAAACCTTATATGGTTACACACCCAATGAAAATAGTTCGTTGGATCTCGATCATAGTGATACACATAATCATAATATTGAAACCAAAAGATGCAAAGTTAATAATGATAGTGCAACTTATTTGTAGCACTGCCGTTTAGGTCATATTGGTGTAAAGCGCATGAAGAAACTCCATGCTGATGGGCTTTTGGAATCACTTGATTATGAATCAGTTGATGCTTGCGAACCATGCCTCATGGGCAAGATGACTAAGACTCTGTTCTTCAGAACAATGGAGCGAGCAACAGATTTGTTGGAAATCATACATACTGATATATGTGGTCCGATGAATATTGAGGCTCGTGATAGGTATCATTATTTTCTGATCTTCTGTGACGCCCCCGATTCGATCGTACACTAATCATACACGCAAACGTGTACGATCAAGATCAGGGACTCACGGGAAGATATCACAACACAACTCTACAAATAAAATAAGTCATACAAGCATCATATTACAAGCCAGGGGCCTCGAAGGCTCGAATACAAGAGCTCGATCATAGACGAGTCAGCGGAAGAAACAATATCTGAGTACAGACATAAGTTAAACAAGTTTGCCTTAAGAAGGCTAGCACAAACTGGGATACAGATCGAAAGAGGCGCAGGCCTCCTGCCTGGGATCCTCCTAAACTACTCCTGGTCGTCGTCAGCGGGCAGCACGTAGTAGTAGGCACCTCCGGTGTAGTAGGAGTCGTTGTCGACGGTGGCGTCTGGCTCCTGGGCTCTAACATCTGGTTGCGACAACCAGGTAGAAGGAATAGAGGGAAAAGAAGGAGAAAGCAACCGTGAGTACTCATCCAAAGTACTCGCAAGCAAGGAGCTACACTACATATGTATGCATTGGTATCAACTGGGATAAGGCTATTATAAGTGGACTGAACTGCAGAAAGCCGGAATAAGAGGGGGATAGCTAGTCCTTTCGAAGACTACGCTTCTGGCAGCCTCCGTCTTGCAGCATGTAGAAGAGGGTAGACTGAAGTCCTCCAAGTAGCATCGCATAGCATAAACCTAACCGATGATCCTCCCCTCGTCGCCCTGTGAGAGAGCGATCACCGGTTGTATCTGGCACTTGGAAGGGTGAGTTTTATTAAGTATCCGGTTCTAGTTGTCATAAGGTCAAAGTACAACTCCGGGTCGTCCTTTTACCGAGGGACACGGCTATTCGAATAGATTAAACTTCCCTGCAGGGGTGCACCACATACCCCAACACGCTCGATCCCATTTGGCCGGACACACTTTTCTGGGTCATGCCCGGCCTCGGAAGATCAACACGTCGCAGCCCTACCTAGGCACAACAGAGAGGTCAGCACGCCGGTCTAAATCCTATGGCGCAGGGGTCTGGGCCCATCGCCCTTTGCACACCTGCACGTTGCGTACGCGGCCGGAAGCAGACCTAGCCTAGTGGCTTTCCAGTCCAATCCGGCGCGCGCCACTCAGTCGCTGACGTCACGAAGGCTTCGGCTGATACCACGACGCCGGGATACCCATAACTACTCCCGCGTAGATGGTTAGTGCGTATAGACCAAATGGCCAGACTCAGATCAAATACCCAGATCTCGTTAAGCGTGTTAAGTGTCCGCGAACGCCGACCAGGGCCAGGTCCACCTCTCTCCTAGGTGGTCAGAACCTGCCCTGTCGCTCCGCCTCAAAGATCCACTCACGGGTGCTCCTACGAGCCTACCCGTCTTTAGCCACCACATGTATCCTGTATAAAGTATATAGTATATACCCGTGATCACCTCCCGAGTGATCACGGCCCAATAGTATAGCATGGCAGACGGACAAGAATGTAGGGCCACTAATGATAAACTAGCATCCTATACTAAGCAGTAGGATAGCAGGTAATGGTAACAACAGTAGTAGCAAGGACAGACTATGCATCAGTATAGGATTAACGGGAAACAGTAACATGCTACACTACTCTAATGCAAGCAGTATAGAGAAGAGTAGGCGATATCTGGTGATCAAAGGGGGGCTTGCCTGGTTTCTCTGGCAAGAGAGAGTGGTCGTCAACACCGTAGTCGATCACAGGGGGTACCGGCAGCGGTCTCGGGGTTTACCGGAAAAAGTAACGGAGGGGGAACATAATAAATAATAGAGCAATCAAAGCAACACAAAGCATAGCATGGTGATACGCCATGCTAGGGGTGACCTAACGCAGTAGGAGGTGATACCGGCGAAGGGGGAAAACATCCGGGAAAGTATGCCCGGTGTTTTGCGTTTTCGGGCAGAGGAGCCGGAGGGGGAAAGTTGTGAGTTCGCTATGCTAGGGATGCGTGGCAGACGAACGGGCTGCGTATCCGGGATCGTCTCGTCGTTCTGAGCAACTTTCATGTAGAAAGTATTTTTATCTGAGCTACGGTTTATTTTATATGATTTTTAAAAGCTTTAAATCATTTTCTAAATTGTTTTAATTCGAAAATTAAATCTTAAATTGCTATGGGTACACAGAATTGTACCCAACAGAATGCAAGTGTGGCTGGCAGGTGGGGTCAAGGGTGGTCCAGTCAGCATTTGACCAGTCAACTGTTGACTGGTCAACAGGGTCAAAGAGGGCCCACCTGTCATGGACTGGGTCAGCAGGGTCAAAGAGGGCCCACCTGTCATAGACTGGGTCAACCCAGTCAACAGTTTGATTGGTCAAACTGGATAGGGGGCCCACATGTCATTGACTGATAACTAATTAACCTAATTAATTAGTTTAATTAGCAGGTTAATTAGGTCAAGTTAATTAGGTTAATCTAATTATGATTAATTAGTTTAATTAATCAAGATTAATTAATTAATTAATTAATTAATTAATTTTTTTTATTTTTTTTTATATCCTTTTTTTACGTTCAGGGCTAGAGGCCCCACTGGTCATAGGGCCAGCGGGCCATAGCGGGTGCGGGTGTCGGGCACCAGCCCGAGCGGTTCGGGCGTGCGGGCGAACCCGACAGAGCGCTGCGGGGCGCCGGGGGCCACGGCGCTGTCCAGGCGGCCACCGCAGTGAGAGGCGGCGTAGGGACGCGGGGCGGCGGTGGTCGGCGGGCAGCTGCATCGGGGTGAAGCGGCAGGGTGGAGCCGACGGTGAGAGGGGGCCAGCAGCGGGCGCGTCCGAACAAGGTGGGGCGCGGGCGCGGGCGCAGGCAAGGGGCACGGGCGCGGCCAAGGCGGCCGACGCGCGTGCGGGTGTCGGTGAGCGAGGCCATGGCCGAAGTGGCCGGAGCAGGAGAGAAGGAGGAGATGCCGGGGCCTCACCACGGGGCCGTGGGGTCTAGGCAGCGGGTGGTGGGGCGGTTGACGGGGACGGTGGTGTCGAGGAGGCAGTCCGGTGGGGGAGGGCGAAGCAGGCCGGCGATGGAGCACTCCGGGACGTCGGCGTCGGGAGTGGTGGGGCGATGGCGCGCGATGGGTCGGGGCGTCGGTTACCCCGATCCAGATCCACTCGGGGCGGGGCCGGTCGCCGAAGGACGGAGGGAGGAGTCGCTGGGCGGAGGCGATGGCTCCACGGCTCGCCGGAGCGAGGGGAGACGGAGAGGAGATGCGGACGAACGACGATGGTGAAGGCAAGTGGCTTGAGAAGGAGAGGAGGAGGCCTCGGTGGGGTCTTCGGGCGGCGGTGGTGCGACGCACGGCGACGAGGCGATGGGGACGGTGTCGGAGCTCCTGGATTGGGAGAGGGGGAAAGCGAGGAGGACGGCGGTGGGGGGGGGGCGCTAGCGGTGTTCGACGGGGGCGTGCGGCGGAGGGGGGGGATGGGGCCCTCGTCGATGGGGGAGGAAGGGGATGCTCGTCCCCGATCCAGATCGGGACGAGGAGAGGAGAGACGTGGGAAGTGGGAGGAGTGGGTTAGGGTTCGGTGTCCCCTGGGGGGGGGGGTTAGTAGGCGAGGTGGGGTGGGCCGGTCCGGCCGGGCCGGCCTGTAGGTAGCTGGGCCGAATGGCCCAGGGGGAGGTTTTGTTTCCTTTTTTTATTTACTTGTTTTCTTTTTATTAGTTTTCTATTTTATTTTCTAGATATTTTTTTTATAAAATATACAAGTAGTACCTAAATTAGTGTTACAAAATACCCCAATGCCACAAAAAGTCTGGTGACAAAATAAAATAGTTCAGTAATTTATTAATTGTAAAAGGCATTTAACTAACTGTTTTTGCTACTGTTTAAATCCTTATAGTTCATTTAAGAATTTTATAAAAGCTTGGTTTCTCCACCATAATTTCTTACGATTTATTTGAAACAATCCGAACATTTTAGTTTTAATTTTTTTGAAAACTTTTGTTGTTTGCTTTTCTTTTGAACTTGAATTTGAATCGGTTTCGAACTAACGTGAGATTAGCAACCGTAATCGAGGTGACGTGGCATTATTTGCAGAGGCTACTGTAGCTTGATTATCCGGGCGTCACAATTCTCCTCCACTACAAGAAATCTCGTCCCGAGATTTAGGAGGGGAGTAAGGGGGAAAGTTCTAGTTACGATATTCTAACGGATCTTCTTGGTCATAGTTGCTCTTCTCGAAGAGGTCGATCCATTACATTGATGTCTTCATTTCTCTGCTTCAGGTCATCATGATGAAGTTGTCGTCCTTTCTTCGGGAACTCCATCGTACTTACGAATAGGTAAGGGGCAGCTTTACAACAATTGAATGTTATAAGGGAAATTCATTTAGGGGGTATCCCAAGAATGATCATAAGAGTATCTCTCGAGTTGAACAATTAAAACACGTCGAGAGCAAAGTAAGAACGTACCATAAGAAGTTTGAAACGGATAGACAATCTTCGTTGCCTGAAACAAGGCAACGGTATAGGTATTGTGTTTAATACCAGAATCGATGATTCCCCGAAAGGTGGCTCGTGAATTACATATGAAGCCAAGCGTGAGGATCAACCTTGGGAATAGGTGATGTACAGGAGAGTCAGGTTTCAATCCTGTGGAACTATGGGTTATGGGCCCACCATGTGGTTAAAAGTAGAAGGAGCGGTGACATCTTGCTCGGTCATGACAGCAAGGCATGTTAACGGGTAGCCTATCAGTTATGTCGGCAACAATGGCGGTACCAAGGGCGAGGGACGAAGAGAACCATTTTCCTGCCCGTCGAAACGAGGCGGACCAATAGGCAAAGTTCTCGTCCGTCGGTGGCTACCGGAATGTCATCAACAATGGTAACAGGGTCTTACTGACAGAGTTGTACGCTGAGGTGCTTATAAAAGCAGTGACGTATTACTGCTTAGATCATATAAACCTCAAGAAGGTTAAACAGAACAATGGAAGGGAAAATATGATTATCAGATTTAACAGAAGAATGGAAAGGAAAATGTGTTTAAACACACATTTTAGGGGTATATCCTTCCCAAGGACAAACAAAGCATGATATCTGTGGCAGGATATCATGTAGAAAACCCTTTAAGTAAGGGGAGAGAAATTTCATGACTGTACCCATACAGCGGTGTTTGGATAATGGTTAAAGAAAACTTAGCACTGCGCTTTCAATGCTCTTATTGAAAATCGGAGTACCACAAACATGCTTCAAGAAGCATTGACATGGTATTCAAGCAAAGGTCAGATTTTGGAAACACAAAGGATCCATCAGGAATAACTTGTGAAATAAGTCTTACAATTCCCTCACGGAAGAATGGCTAAACTTGCTAAAAAGGATACTACAACAATAGGTCCTCCGGCCAGGTGTGCTAGGCCTGACATAACCTTACCGGGTCATATATAAAGACCAACATTATAACTCTTGGAAATAAGTTCCAACCATCATATCTGACCAAGATTCAGATCTGATTGGTGTCACGATACCTCAGACTTAGGATGCCTGAGAAGAAAAGGTGCGGCACAATTTGGCGAGATGACATTGTAAGATTCTCGGGAAATGAACTATGGAAGCGAGTTCCAAAACAAGAGTTCATCAGTAAACCAAGGAGAGGATGAGGAGGTGGCTGATAGGCTCAGCAACAAATCATCGCGATTTCCAAAGGATTGATTTCCACAATCATGTGAACAAGGAAATATCATTTGTCGGATCAAATGTCATAATGATGTATGCTCGAGGGAAACATACACAACTGAACAATGATAGAAGGGTGCAACCAGGAATCTGGACTAGGTAGCACGATCAATGTTTGAATGATGATTCAATAATCAATAGGCTTAGAATGAAACTGTAGACCAATAACTTCAAGCAATAGGGTTGCTAGAAGTTTAGAATTTGCACAACACAGACCATTAGTCGGTATTCCGGTTAGAAACAATACGGAGACCAAGAGATGAACGCAAAAGGCGAGAGATATTACTATATCAAGAATTCTCAAGAGGTGGTAAAATTACCACGACATTCTTGACATAAAAGGTGGTAACATTCCAAGGTAAAGAAGAACAAATGCTGTATAGCAAGGACCTCAAGGTATAACTCAAAACACGAATAAGTTTGTGTTGGAGGGAAGGCAATAAAGTGGCCGATGATAATACAATTCATCGGGGGCAAGGATGGTATTTCTCATCATGAATTCAATTGATATCCAGGAAGACCTCATAAGGTTGATGATCTTCACGGCACATTGGTCGAGAGATTTCAAGATGTAATCAATCAGTGACAACATCAAATCAAAGGAATGATGAAGCGGAAGGTTATTGGAACCATGGGTAGGGCACAAACTTGAAATCAAGCTTGTTGTTCAAGGTGAATTGATATGACGAGGAAGATCGACGTAAGCTTAGCTCATCATCGGAAGTTGTGCTCCGGGATTAAGGACCAGGTAGCACAGTTAAAATTTAGCACGATAATGATATAGCCGATCAGGCTAGGAATGACATGATCGAGTACAAACTCGGACTTAAAGAAGATTATCAAGAGTTGCTGAACCGTAGGGCAGACTCGGTTCAGTTATCGGTGTCTTTGAGTGTTTAATAACTCAGAGCCCATGAAAACTGTAATCAGTGAGAATGTAGTACTTGATGAAGAACTCATAAGAAGTTATGCAGTTTCAAGATAATCTCGAGATACCAGGGGGGTAATACTCGAAGACGGATCAAAGTAGAGGTTGGACCGAGGTATTGATCCACATGAGACAAGTGCTTACACTTGCATCGAAAATGGTATTTAAAAGAGAACATGGTCGGAACCACGATTGTAAAAGGCCGGATCCCAGATATAAGATGAACTTATACCAAGGGAACTAATATCATTTACAAGAAGCTTCGATGATAAGTTTCACATCGGGTCCATGGGCATGAACGCAAAGGCTCAAGGTCGACTCCCAATTCTTCCATGCATAACCTTTCATTTTACTTCTCGCTTTTGGTGAAGCTGTAGTATAGAAATTTTATCTAGCAAAATACCAGAAGAGTATGACTCGTGAAAACTTTCGAGTTCACACAGTTTAGAGAAGGCATATGTTCAACCCATCAGGGCATCTTAGGAGTATATACCACAAATTTCAAGAATAAATAACACCAGCTCGATAGTAGAGCATGTTTGAGAAAGCAGAGGATACAATTTACCAAAGGTATTATGTATCCGAGGAAAGGCTCACAGACTTATTGTATATGAAGGACGTTGTCGGATAAAATCCCGCAAATGATCTGGTGGTCCTCAAGGGATCTGGTGTGAGCATCGGTACTCAACCAGAGGGAGAAACAATGCGAGGAGATCAGACTTTAGAAACAACTGACTAATTCAAGGCTCAAATGCAAAGAATTATCAATTCCAAGACAAGGGATCAGAAGCAATGCTCTGATCAGGGATGGATAAGTTGAATAGCCTTAAGGGTACAATTGACAGCAATTTGATTGGTCGAGATCCAGCTCATGTTTTAAAATAACGTCTGAGCCGGAAAGATAATTTAAAAGGATCAACTGATGACTGTGTGCATTCGCACTCATGTCGAATCAATAGGATCAAAAGGACGATGCCTAAGGATACTAACGAATATTGCCAGACATATGGAAAGCATCCATAATGCAAGCAGGCAAGTATTGCAGAGCAATAAGCTACTAAGGATTTTTGGAGGATCGAATAGCATTTCGAAGACCATTGTGAAACACATGAACAACTGGGGATGAGTGGATACTCGACAAGTGCGAGGATTTAATTGAAGGGGTATTCATGTGGCAAGGAACTGCTAGGCAGTAGGCACAAAGTATTCTCGGAACAATAGAGAAGACTTCGGGGTATCTTGTAATAACAAGATCAATGGGGGATGATCGTATGAATGGCAAGTGTAAGTAGTTATCCATAAGGATTTATCGATGGTCGGGAATAGCAAAAGTGATGGGCACAAAGTCTCGAGAGGAATAGCAAAGAGTATCTTCGGAATCTTCCGGTGAAGCAGGCCATCATCTGGAATGAAGGGGCTCTCCGGGAGAAAGTATTTACGAGATCCTAGAGTCAGAGTTAGCAAAACCATTTAACCCGAATAGAAGAGAGATCAGGGTCCCAGAGTAAAGGCGAGGAATAAAAGATTCTAATACCACCCAAATGGCGACGTGGGCCCGTAAGCCGCATAGCCATGTTAGTAAAAGTTTTGCAATGTCTAGACTCAACTTCGGCCAAGGAGTTTGGAAGGGGGATTCCTACAGGCAGTCGGCTCTGATACCAACTTGTGACGCCCCCGATTCGATCGTACACTAATCATACACGCAAACGTGTACGATCAAGATCAGGGACTCACGGGAAGATATCACAACACAACTCTACAAATAAAATAAGTCATACAAGCATCATATTACAAGCCAGGGGCCTCGAAGGCTCGAATACAAGAGCTCGATCATAGACGAGTCAGCGGAAGCAACAATATCTGAGTACAGACATAAGTTAAACAAGTTTGCCTTAAGAAGGCTAGCACAAACTGGGATACAGATCGAAAGAGGCGCAGGCCTCCTGCCTGGGATCCTCCTAAACTACTCCTGGTCGTCGTCAGCGGGCAGCACGTAGTAGTAGGCACCTCCGGTGTAGTAGGAGTCGTTGTCGACGGTGGCGTCTGGCTCCTGGGCTCCAACATCTGGTTGCGACAACCAGGTAGAAGGAATAGAGGGAAAAGAAGGAGAAAGCAACCGTGAGTACTCATCCAAAGTACTCGCAAGCAAGGAGCTACACTACATATGTATGCATTGGTATCAACTGGGATAAGGCTATTATAAGTGGACTGAACTGCAGAAAGCCGGAATAAGAGGGGGATAGCTAGTCCTTTCGAAGACTACGCTTCTGGCAGCCTCCGTCTTGCAGCATGTAGAAGAGAGTAGACTGAAGTCCTCCAAGTAGCATCGCATAGCATAAACCTAACCGATGATCCTCCCCTCGTCGCCCTGTGAGAGAGCGATCACCGGTTGTATCTGGCACTTGGAAGGGTGAGTTTTATTAAGTATCCGGTTCTAGTTGTCATAAGGTCAAAGTACAACTCCGGGTCGTCCTTTTACCGAGGGACACGGCTATTCGAATAGATTAAACTTCCCTGCAGGGGTGCACCACATACCCCAACACGCTCGATCCCATTTGGCCGGACACACTTTTCTGGGTCATGCCCGGCCTCGGAAGATCAACACGTCGCAGCCCTACCTAGGCACAACAGAGAGGTCAGCACGCCGGTCTAAATCCTATGGCGCAGGGGTCTGGGCCCATCGCCCTTTGCACACCTGCACGTTGCGTACGCGGCCGGAAGCAGACCTAGCCTAGTGGCTTTCCAGTCCAATCCGGCGCGCGCCACTCAGTCGCTGACGTCACGAAGGCTTCGGCTGATACCACGACGCCGGGATACCCATAACTACTCCCGCGTAGATGGTTAGTGCGTATAGACCAAATGGCCAGACTCAGATCAAATACCCAGATCTCGTTAAGCGTGTTAAGTGTCCGCGAACGCCGACCAGGGCCAGGCCCACCTCTCTCCTAGGTGGTCGGAACCTGCCCTGTCGCTCCGCCTCAAAGATCCACTCACGGGTGCTCCTACGAGCCTACCCGTCTTTAGCCACCACATGTATCCTGTATAAAGTATATAGTATATACCCGTGATCACCTCCCGAGTGATCACGGCCCAATAGTATAGCATGGCAGACGGACAAGAATGTAGGGCCACTGATGATAAACTAGCATCCTATACTAAGCAGTAGGATAGCAGGTAATGGTAACAACAGTAGTAGCAAGGACAGACTATGCATCAGTATAGGATTAACGGGAAACAGTAACATGCTACACTACTCTAATGCAAGCAGTATAGAGAAGAGTAGGCGATATCTGGTGATCAAAGGGGGGGCTTGCCTGGTTGCTCTGGCAAGAGAGAGTGGTCGTCAACACCGTAGTCGATCACAGGGGGTACCGGCAGCGGTCTCGGGGTTTACCGGAAAAAGTAACGGAGGGGGAACATAATAAATAACAGAGCAATCAAAGCAACACAAAGCATAGCATGGTGATACGCCATGCTAGGGGTGACCTAACGCAGTAGGAGGTGATACCGGCGAAGGGGGAAAACATCCGGGAAAGTATGCCCAGTGTTTTGCGTTTTCGGGCAGAGGAGCCGGAGGGGGAAAGTTGTGAGTTCGCTATGCTAGGGATGCGTGGCAGACGAACGGGCTGCGTATCCGGGATCGTCTCGTCGTTCTGAGCAACTTTCATGTAGAAAGTATTTTCATCTGAGCTACGGTTTATTTTATATGATTTTTAAAAGCTTTAAATCATTTTCTAAATTGTTTTAATTCGAAAATTAAATCTTAAATTGCTATGGGTACACAGAATTGTACCCAACAGAATGCAAGTGTGGCTGGCAGGTGGGGTCAAGGGTGGTCCAGTCAGCATTTGACCAGTCAACTGTTGACTGGTCAACAGGGTCAAAGAGGGCCCACCTGTCATGGACTGGGTCAGCAGGGTCAAAGAGGGCCCACCTGTCATAGACTGGGTCAACCCAGTCAACAGTTTGATTGGTCAAACTGGACAGGGGGCCCACATGTCATTGACTGATAACTAATTAACCTAATTAATTAGTTTAATTAGCAGGTTAATTAGGTCAAGTTAATTAGGTTAATCTAATTATGATTAATTAGTTTAATTAATCAAGATTAATTAATTAATTAATTAATTAATTAATTTTTTATATCCTTTTTTACGTTCAGGGCTAGAGGCCCCACTGGTCATAGGGCCAGCGGGCCATAGCGGGTGCGGGTGTCGGGCACCAGCCCGAGCGGTTCGGGCGTGCGGGCGAACCCGACAGAGCGCTGTGGGGCGCCGGGGGCCACGGCGCTGTCCAGGCGGCCACCGCAGCGAGAGGCGGCGTAGGGACGCGGGGCGGCGGTGGTCGGCGGGCAGCTGCATCGGGGTGAAGCGGCAGGGTGGAGCCGACGGTGAGAGGGGGCCAGCAGCGGGCGCGTCCGAACGAGGTGGGGCGCGGGCGCGGGCGCAGGCAAGGGGCACGGGCGCGGCCAAGGCGGCCGACGCGCGTGCGGGCGTCGGTGAGCGAGGCCATGGCCGAAGTGGCCGGAGCAGGAGAGAAGGAGGAGATGCCGGGGCCTCACCACGGGGCCGTGGGGTCTAGGCAGCGGGTGGTGGGGCGGTTGACGGGGACGGTGGTGTCGAGGAGGCAGTCCGGTGGGGGAGGGCGAAGCAGGCCAGCGATGGAGCGCTCCGGGACGTCGGCGTCGGGAGTGGTGGGGCGATGGCGCGCGATGGGTCGGGGCGTCGGTTACCCCGATCCAGATCCACTCGGGGCGGGGCCGGTCGCCGAAGGACGGAGGGAGGAGTCGCTGGGCGGAGGCGATGGCTCCACGGCTCGCCGGAGCGAGGGGAGACGGAGAGGAGATGCGGACGAACGACGATGGTGAAGGCAAGTGGCTTGAGAAGGAGAGGAGGAGGCCTCGGTGGGGTCTTCGGGCGGCGGTGGTGCGACGCACGGCGACGAGGCGATGGGGACGGCGTCGGAGCTCCTGGATTGGGAGAGGGGGAAAGCGAGGAGGACGGCGTTGGGGGGGGCGCTAGCGGTGTTCGACGGGGGCGTGCGGCGGAGGGGGGGATGGGGCCCTCGTCGATGGGGGAGGAAGGGGATGCTCGTCCCCGATCCAGATCGGGACGAGGAGAGGAGAGACGTGGGAAGTGGGAGGAGTGGGTTAGGGTTCGGTGTCCCCTGGGGGGGGGGGGTTAGTAGGCGAGGTGGGGTGGGCCGGTCCGGCCGGGCCGGCCTGTAGCTAGCTGGGCCGAATGGCCCAGGGGGAGGTTTTGTTTCCTTTTTTTATTTACTTGTTTTCTTTTTATTAGTTTTCTATTTTATTTTCTAGATATTTTTTTTATAAAATATACAAGTAGTACCTAAATTAGTGTTACAAAATACCCCAATGCCACAAAAAGTCTGGTGACAAAATAAAATAGTTCAGTAATTTATTAATTGTAAAAGGCATTTAACTAACTGTTTTTGCTACTGTTTAAATCCTTATAGTTCATTTAAGAATTTTATAAAAGCTTGGTTTCTCCACCATAATTTCTTACGATTTATTTGAAACAATCCGAACATTTTAGTTTTAATTTTTTTGAAAACTTTTGTTGTTTGCTTTTCTTTTGAACTTGAATTTGAATCGGTTTCGAACTAACGTGAGATTAGCAACCGTAATCGAGGTGACGTGGCATTATTTGCAGAGGCTACTGTAGCTTGATTATCCGGGCGTCACATCTTCACAGATGATTTGAGCAGATATGAGTATATCTACTTGATGAAACACAAGTCTGAAATATTTGAAAAGTTCAAAGAATTTCAGAGTGAAGTGGAGAATCATCGTAACAAGAAAATAAAAGTTTCTATGATATGATCGCAGAGGTAAAATATTTGAGTTACGAGTTTGGCCTTCAGTTAAAACAATGTAAAATAGTTTCACTACTCACGCCACCTGAAACACCACAGTGTAATGGTGTGTCCGAACATCGTAACCGTACTTTATTAGATATGGTGCAATCTATGATGTCTCTTGCCGATTTACCACTATCGTTTTGGGGTTATGCATTAGAGACAGCTGCATTCACGTTAAATAGGGCACCATCTAAATCCGTTAAGACGACACTATATGAACTATGGTTTAGCAAGAAACCAAAGTTGTCGTTTCTTAAAAAGTTTGGGGCTGCGATGCTTATGTGAAAAAGTTTCGTCCTGATAAGCTCAAACCCAAATCGGAAAAATATGTCTTCATAGGATACCCAAAAGTTACTGTTGGGTACACCTTCTATCACAGATCCGAAGGCAAGACTTTTCTTGCTAAATTCGGAAACTTTCTGGAGAAGGAGTTTCTCTCGAAAGAAGTGAGTGGGAGGAAAGTAGAACTTGATGAGGTAACTGTACCTCCTCCCTTATTGGAAAGTAGTACATCACAGAAACCGATTTCTGTGACACCTACACCAATTAGTGAGGAAGCTAATGATGATGATTATGAAACTTCAGATCAAGTTACTACCGAATCTCGTAGGTAAACTAGAGTAAGATCCGCACCAGAGTGGTACGGTAATCCTGTTCTGGAAGTCATGTTACTAGACCATGACGAACTTGCGAACTATGAGAAAGCGATGATGAGCCCAGATTCCGCAAAATGGTTTGAGGCCATGAAATCTGAGATATGATCCATGTATGAGAACAAAGTATGGACTTTGATGGATTTGCCCGATGATCGGCAAGCCATAGAAAATAAATGGATCTTCAAGAGGAAGACGGACGCTGATAGTGGTGTTACTATCTACAAAGCTAGAATTGTCGCAAAGGGTTTTCGACAAGTTCAAGGTGTTGACTACGATGAGAGTTTCTCACTCATATCTATGCTTAAAGTCTGTCCGAATCATGTTAACAATTGCCGCATTTTATGAAGTCTAGCAAATGGATAAACAAAACTGCATTCCTTAATGGATTTAAAGAAGAGTTGTATATGATGCAACCAGAAGGTTTTGTCAATCCTAAAGGTGCTAACGAAATATGCAAGCTCCAACGATTCATCTATGGACTGGTGCAAGCATCTCAGAGTTGGAATGATAAGTTGATCAAAGCATATAGTTTTATACAGACTTGCGGTGAAGCCTGTATTTACAAGAAAGTGAGTGGGAGCACTACAACATTTCTGATAAGCATATGTGAATGACATATTGTTGATCGGAAATAATGTAGAATTATTCTGTAAAGCATAAAGGAATGTTCGAAAGGAGTTTTTCAAAGAAAGACTTCGGTGAAGCTGCACATATTGAGCATCAAGATCTATAGAGATAGATCAAGACGCTTGATAAGTTTTTTCAATGAGTACATACCTTGACAAGATTTTGAAGTAGTTCAAAATGGAACAGTCAAAGAAAAAAGTTTCTTGCCTATGATACAAGGTGTGAAGTTGAGTAAGACTCAAAGCCCGACCACGGCAGAAGATAGAAAGAGAATGAAAGTCATTCCCTATGCCTCAATCATAGGTTCTATAAAGTATGACATGCTGTGTACCAGATCTATTGTATACCCTACACTGATTTTGGCAAGGGAGTACAATAGTGATCTAGGAGTAGATCACTAGACAGCGGTCAAAATTATCCTTAGTGGAATAAGGATATGTTTCTCGATTATGGAAGTGAAAAAAGGTTCGTCGTAAAAGGTTACGCCGATGCAAGTTTTTGACACTAATCCAGATGACTCTAAGTCTCAATCTGGATACATATTAAAAGTGGGAGCAATTAGCTATAGTAGCTCCATGCAGTGATATGACCGTGTGTAAGTTAACTACGATGGTCGATACAGTTATGACCACGACAAATAAAGAAAAGCTAGTTGCCGTGACTTGTATCCATCCGGACCAGACAAGCAGATTGTGTTTGTTTCAGTTTAAAGGAAAATATGAGAACACGTTTGTGGGTAAGACATACACGTACATGTATTCTGGAAGCTTTGATGTGCATGCGGGCATGCAGGGTAATGTTGGCTCATACTACAAAAGGAGATCAGATTCATTTAAAAAAGACAGGCTAGGGGTCAAGCTGCGTTGGTTGTTTTTGTTCCTGCCGTGTAAGAGATATCATGTAGCAAACCAGACGTATGATATGTGGAGTCTTCTATGTTTGAAGGAAATTGGATGGGGTCCTCCAACATAAAAACAGAGGCCGGCGATGCATGCAACAAATCTAGTAGTTTTTGTTTTCTTAAATAGACTACCATATACTTATGTGTTATCTTTTCTTTCAAGTACGTACCAAGGCTTGTTTTTCAAGATAGTTAGGATGTACGGCTATTATATAAAGCCAATTCAGTTCTTTGTAAAAGCAGGTTATATTTTATGAAATAGACACGATGTGTTTTTAGGGTAGACATCCGTATCAAGTTTTGGAGGGATCTTTAGAAAACCTCTGTGTTGCGATTTCTCTTCGTGGAAATTGTTTTGTGCGTGAGTACCTTCGTCGAGATTGGTTTTCTCGTGCTGGGCTGCAAGGTTCAAACCCTCTACTTCGTGTACATCGCGTGCGCGGGCGAGAGGTTGCTGCTATTGGTGGTGGAGTGTCGTGAAAGGTCGGGCCACAACAACGGATCGGATCTCCGCAACGAGGTTCGGTCTACATCAGGTGGTATTCAGAGCATCAGGTTGTTCACGGCACTACGGAGAAGATGGCGAGTGCATCGTTATTCAGTAAGTTAAGCTATGGATTTCAGTTGGAGGAGGAAGGTCGTTGGACTGGGCTTTTTCACACCCGTGTGGTAGTGAGAGAGAGATCATGTGCTATGACGATCGATCACATGAATTTGATCAATGCAGCAAGCATCGAGATGGTGAAGAAGCTGGAGATACCAATAACAGCACATCCAAAACCATACCTTTTCCGTTGGGGTCATGAAGAGCTCACTGTCACGCACCAAACTAAGGTACCGTTTTTGTTGGGAAAATTCTTTTGCGAGGTTTTGTGCGATGTGATTCCAGCGCCGATGGTTTCGTGCAACTTGTTGTTGGGTGAGCCATGGTACAAAGAGCATGATGTAGTGTATAATTATCACACACACACATATACTGTCAAGAAGGGTAAAAAGTGCAATCTTGTGCCCATGGATGAGGAGCGTTTCATTCAATGGAGGAAAGAACATCTTGAGAAGATAAAAAAGCAAGAAGAAGAAGAAAGGAAGAAGGCCGAAGTTGCTGCAATTGTTACTATCATCGTCGTTCAGTCTGCAAATAAAAATATTGTTGAGATCAACTCGAAACCGAGGACGGTTTTGTTTCAAGAAGGAGAGGATGATATGACTGTGTGTAAGTTAACTGCGATGGTCGATACAGTTACGACCACCACAAATAAGGAAAAGCTAGTTGCCGTGATTTGTATCCATCCGGACCAGACAAGCAGATTGTGTTTGTTTCAGTTTAAAGGAAAATATGAGAACACGTTTGTGGGTAAGACATACACGTACATGTATTCTGGAAGCTTTGGTGTGCATGCGGGCATGCAGGGTAATGTTGGCTCATACTACAAAAGGAGATCAGATTCATTTAAAAAAGACAGGCTAGGGGTCAAGCTGCGTTGGTTGTTTTTGTTCTTGCCGTGTAAGAGATATCATGTAGCAAACCAGACGTATTATATGTGGAGTCTTCTATGTTTGAAGGAAATTGGATGGGGTCCTCCAACATAAAAACAGAGGCCGGCGATGCATGCAACAAATCTAGTAGTTTTTGTTTTCTTAAATAGACTAGCATATACTTATGTGTTATCTTTTCTTTCAAGTACGTACCAAGGCTTGTTTTTCAAGATAGTTAGGATGTACGGCTATTATATAAAGCCAATTCAGTTCTTTGTAAAAGCAGGTTATATTTTATGAAATAGACACGATGTGTTTTTAGGGTAGACACCCGTATCAAGTTTTGGAGGGATCTTTAGAAAACCTCTATGTTGCGATTTCTCTTCGTGGAAATTGTTTTGTGCGTGAGTACCTTCGTCGAGATTGGTTTTCTCGTGCTGGGCCGCAAGGTTCAAACCCTCTACTTCATGTACATCGCGTGCGCGGGCGAGAGGTTGCTGCTATTAGTGGTGGAGTGTCGTGAAAGGTCGGGCCACAACAACGGATCGGATATCACCACGGGGTTCGGTCTACATCATGCAGAGCGTTGTTGACATAGAAATTTGAAAAATACATGCGGATCTGAATGTGACAGGCCCGTTGATTAAGATTCTCTCACAAGCAAAACATGATCACACCTTAGTACTCTTTGGGTGTTAATCACATTGCGATGTGAACTAGATTACTGAATCTAGTAAACCCTTTGGGTGTTGGTCGCATGGCGATGTGAACTGTGGGTGTTAATCACATGATGATGTGAACTATCGATGTTAATCACATGGTGATGTGATCTAGATTATTGACTCTAGTGCAAATGGGAGACTGAAGGAAATATGCCCTAGAGGCAATAATAAAGTTATTATTTATTTCCTTATATCATGATAAATGTTTATTATTCATGCTAGAATTGTATTAACCGGAAACATAATACATGTGTGAATACATAGACAAACAGAGTGTCACTAGTATGCCTCTACTTGACTAGCTCGTTAATCAAAGATGGTTATGTTTCCTAACCATGAACAAAGAGTTGTTATTTGATTAACGGGATCACATCATTAGTTGAATGATCTGATTGACATGACCCATTCCATTAGCTTAGCACCCGATCGTTTAGTATGTTGTTATTGCTTTCTTCATGACTTATACATGTTCCTATGACTATGAGATTATGCAACTCCCGTTTGCCGGAGGAACACTTTGTGTGCTACCAAATGTCACAACGTAACTGGGTGATTATAAAGGAGCTCTACAGGTGTCTCCAAAGGTACATGTCGGGTTGGCGTATTTCGAGATTAGGATTTGTCGCTCCGAATGTCGGAGAGGTATCTCTTGGCCCTCTCGATAATGCACATCACTTAAGCCTTGCAAGCATTGCAACTAATGAGTTAGTTGCGGGATGATGTATTACGAAACGAGTAAAGAGACTTGCCAGTAACAAGATTGAACTAGGTATTGGATACCGACGATCGAATCTCGGGCAAGTAACATACCGATGACAAAGGGAACAACGTATGTTGTTATGCGGTCTGACCGATAAAGATCTTCGTAGAATATGTAGGAGCCAATATGGGCATCCAGGTCCCTCTATTGGTTATTGACCGGAGACGTGTCTCGGTCATGTCTACATTGTTCTCGAACCGTAGGGTCCGCACGCTTAAGGTTTCGATGACAGTTATATTATGAGTTTATGAGTTTTGATGTACTGAAGGAGTTCGGAGTCCCGGATGAGATCGGGGACATGACGAGGAGTCTCGAAGTGGTCGAGACGTAGAGATCGATATATTGGACGACTATATTCGGACATCGGAAAGGTTCCGAGTGATTCGGGTATTTTTTGGAGTACCGGATAGTTACGGGAGAAGCAATGGGCCTTGATGGGCTTTAGTGGAAAGAGGAGAAAGGGCCAAGGGGCTGCTACGCCCCCCTCCCATCTAGTCCGAATTGGACTAGGGAAAAGGGGGCCGGCCACCTTTCCTTCTCCTCTACTTCCTTCTCCCTTCCTCCCCTTTTGGTGGACTCCTACTAGGACTTGGAATCCTAGTAGGACTCCACATCCTTGCCGCACCAAGCCTTGGCCGGCCTCCTCCTCCTCCATCCTTTATATACTGAGGCAATGGGCACCCCATAGACACACAAGTCGATCTTTGAGATCGTTCCTTAACCGTGTGCAGTGCCCCCTGCCACCATATTCCACCTCGATTATATTGTAGCAGTGCTTAGGCGAAGCCCTGCGACGGTAGTACATCAAGATCGTCACCACGCCGTCGTGCTGACGGAACTCCTCCCCGACGCTTTGCTGGATCGGAGCCCGGGGATCGTCATCGAGCTGTACGTGTGATAAGAACTCGGAGGTGCCGGAGTAACGGTGCTTGGATCGGTCGGATCGGGAAGACGTACGACTACTTCCTCTACGTTGTGTCAACGCTTCCGCAGTCGGTCTGCGTGGGTACGTAGACAACACTCTCCCCTCTCGTTGCTATGCATCACCATGATCTTGCGTGTGCGTAGGAAAATTTTGAAATTACTACGTTTCCCAACAGGATATTTCAGCCCGCGCGCCTTTCTCCATCTCCTTCAGCCGTCACCCGCCTTTGCTTCCGCCCGTCCGCCGCCGGCGATTCTGGCCAAATCTGCGGGCGGAATCGCGCCGCGGGGCCGTTCCCCACCCTCCAGCGCTGATATGCTGCACCGACCCCACCCTCCGGATCCGGCGAGAAGAGCCGCCCCTCGTCGCTGTCACCACCGGGGATCGACCGCCGTCGAGCCCGCCCCCCATCGTTGTCGCCGCCGGGGATCAACCGCCGTCGAGCCCGCCCCTCGTCGCCGCCCGGGATCACCCGCCACACGAGCCGCCGGTTAGTATTTGTTTTATGATATTTGCGAGCGGTATGCATAGTTGATTGACGCGCCGTGCGATTCTTATCCATGTAGATGGAATTGAGCCCGTGCGAGAAGTTCTTGCTCTCCAATTCGTCTGATTCAGACGACTCGGATGTTGAGACCATGCTTGCGACCTTTCGGCAGCAAACATTAGTGATGTCACTTGCCGTGAAGGAGCACGAAGACGAGAACCAGAAGAGGCGGCGAGGATCGACCGTCGGGCGTCTTCGCATTCCTCGGAATCGCCATCTTGGGAACGAGAGGTTGATGCAAGACTACTTCATGGAGAATCCAACATATCCACCACACCTCTTCCGGAGAAGGTACCGAATGCGTCGATCCCTCTTTGTGAAAATTGTTCAAGCTTGCGAGGCAAATTGCCGGTATTTTACTCAAAGAAGAAATGTTGCGGGCTTACAGGGATTTAGTGCATATCAGAAAAATCTCCGCAGCTATGCGGGTGATTGCATATGGTTCCGGCTAACTATGCCGATGAGTACCTTCACATTGGTGAAAATACTACAATTGAGTTAGTGCGTAGATTTGCAAAAATGATCATCCATGTCTTTAGTCCTGAGTATCTTCGGGCACCCAACGAGGATGACACAAAGAAATTGATGGCATCTAATGAGAGGAGAGGTTTGCCTGGCATGCTAGGTAGCATTGATTGTATTCACCGGACTTGGAAAAATTTCCCAAAGGCATGGCAAGGAATGTATTGTGGCAAGTCTCGTGATGCAACAATTGTGCTAGAGGATTTATGGATTTGGCATTGCTTTTTTGGTATGCCGGGCACTCTCAATGATATCAATGTGTGGCAACGGTCTCATTTGTTTGCTAGGCTTGCTAGTGGTGATGCTCCTGCTTGCAACTACACTATCAATGGGCATGAATACACAAAAAGGTACTATCTTGCAGATGGTATATGCCCTCTTTGTTGCACCTTTGTCAAGAGCATCAAAGATCCCAAATCTAGAAAATATTGTGAATTTGCAAGGGTGCAAGAGGCAGCCCAAAAAAACATTGAAAGAGCATTCGGGGTTTTGCAATCTAGGTTTGCCATTGTTTGTGATCCTGCTCGTTTTTGGGATAAGAGAACCTTGAAAAATATCATGACATGATGTGTTACCCTTCACAATATGATTCTTGAAGATGAGAGAGGAATGAACTAGGAATTCTTCTACGACAGTGTGGGCGTGTCAAACCAGCTAGGGATCCTAACCGCATTAGAGCTTTTCTTCATACATACAAAGAGATTGAAAATGCAAACACACACTTTCAACTTCAGGAGGATTTCATTGAGCACCATTAGCAAAGAGCTGACAGTAACTCATTTTTGTATTCATTTGTATTTGTATTCATGACAAGTTTTGTATTGCATTATTTAAGTTTGCTTCGGTGATTTGAATAATTATTTGTAATGTGGATGATTGTTGTATTATGTTGGTATTGAATAATTATTTAGTTTGCTTCCGTTTGTTGTATTATGTTGGATTTGATATTTGCGGGCCAATGTGATGCGGGATGCAGCGACGCAAGAGTAAACCCCGCAAAGCCGACCCGTAAAAAAACATATTTCATGAATATACTTTTATACAGGTCCGTTTGGGGGGTCTGCATCTGCGGCCGTCCGCGCTGGCCCGCAAAGGCTGTTTCCGCAAACTGCAAACTCGTTTTGTGGGCCGGCGAGATGCGGGGTCTGCTAGAGATGCTCTTAGTTCCCTAAGTGGGCCGGCCCATGTAGCTTTTTCTTTGGTTTTCCGTTCGGGTTTTCTCTGTTTTTTTCTTCTTGGGTGTTTTTATATTGCTTTTTAATTATTTGTGCATGGTTTTCTTAAAAACAACAACATTTTTATAAAAAATATGTGAATACTTTTAAAGTTTATGAATATTTTCTAAAATTGTTATTATTTCAAACTACTATTTTAAATTTGTAAATATTTTTTAAATCATGATTTTTTTTTTAAATGGGCGAGGACTTTTCTAAGTAGAGATGATACCCACGCGTTGTAGTGGGAATGAATGCAATAATTTTTATGAGATTTGGCGGTATGAGAAAAAATATTCAATATAAGAACATGGAAGATGCATGTTAAGGTGGGACTTTTCTCATGCAAAATGGCATAGTGAGTTCGTATAGTTGCATATTGAGAGAATTAAATTTAGCGGGACATGCATGATGACATGATAAGTTGGCATAGTTGCATGTCGAGATAGTTGAGTTAGTGCATGCCAACTTTTTAGGCATATATGAAAAAAATATATTTGAAATCAATGACTTTTTTAAACATTTGTGAGCATTTTTAAATACATGGTTTTATTAAATCCATGAACCATTTTTCCAAAATGCGTGAACTTTTACAATATTCATACAGTATTTCAAATTCTTGACCTTTTTAAATTCGCAGATTTATAAATTTGAACAGTTTTCAAAATTAATGCACATTTTTTTAAAATCACAAATATCTTTTGTTTCCACCAATTTTCTCTAACTGAAAACAAAATCTATTCGGGTATTTTTTTTTTTGACATAGCAATGCAACAGCAAAAAGAAAGCAAAGAAAAACCCGTGAGCAGGGCAAGCCAGCAGGTGTGCAACCTAGCATCACTACAAGGCCACGACCCATGAGGGAGTTGCAAGCACTATAGCTTCGTTTTGCACCTGAAGCACTGATTAGGAGCCCACGACGCTTGAATGGAGAAGCTTGTATTGACATAAATAGTTGGTTGGACGAAGTTGAAGAGAATTGCTTGGCACGCCTCCCAAATCCCTAAACTGGGTGCATAGTAGGAGGATTATTATTGGATTGGGTGGGGCCATGGCTCACAAGCACACAATAACCAAAACTCTAGAGAAATTGTACAAAAAGACATACCACATCATTAGACTAGAACATCAAGATGACAAATAATGAAAACTAGAAAAGGTAAATATGACTACAACAATTGCCCTTGCTTGGTCATAATCTTGAGGGTCATCGGTGCCCACCTTATCCGCCGCCAGAAGATCTTAGATGCAATTCTTGAAGGAAAGGTTGCGACACTACAAAGCCACTGTCATGCGCTTTTGTCTTTGCATGCGAGGGAGGGGGCACTTAGACACATAATACTCCCTCCGTTCCTAAATATAGGGTGTATAGTTTTTGGCACGGAAATTAAAGAATGCACGTGGAGTGAAAATTTCACAAGTTTTGGGGGACAAATAATGAAAACTAGAAAAGGTAAATATGACTACAACAATTGCCCTTGCTTGGTCATAATCTTGAGGGTCATCGGTGCCCACCTTATCCGCCGCCAGAAGATCTTAGATGCAATTCTTGAAGGAAAGGTTGCGACACTACAAAGCCACCGTCGTGCGCTTTTGTCTTTGCATGCGAGGGAGGGGGCACTTAGACACATAATACTACTAATTTTATCATGCGGGTAGACATAATCAAAATAGGCCCATTTTTAGACTTCCATATTGACCAAACTACCACATCAACTCTCGCAATACTTACACGTCTAAGTTGCCAGGGTATGCTTTTTAATCGGAGAGCTAATATTAAAGAAAACATGCAACTAGCTAGGTTATAATTAAAGAAACAAATGGTTTAAATCCTCAAAATTGTCACAGACAGAACACTTGTTGTCATGTCATTTCCATCCCCTCCTATTCAACACATATTTGGTATGAATATGGCTATTAGCAGGGAGGCAAAGAAATGATATGGAAACCATAAGAGACCAGATCACCCTATGAGGCGATTTGACAATTTGAATGGCCATGCTCATAGATTAAACATAGAATATACCCAATATTTTGAACCAATTTAAAAGTATTGTCATCATCCGTTAGCACCACAATTGGACATTGATCGTCCTAAACACAAACACACAACACTGTACAACTTTGGAGTCACATCTTTCTCCAAATAATTTGGCCATAATAATCCTACAGCTTGAAGTCAAATTAAAATGAGTACATACTTTCCATCCAAATGTATATGATCAGTCCACAAGTCATCACAAAATCTAGTCATGTCACAATTACTAACAATTTTCTCAAAAAATGAAGGAGAAACACATTTTACTTTAATCAATCATTTCCAGAACACCCAAATCCCCATAATCTATAGGTTAACATATTGTGTGCCAGTTAATAAATGTTATTTCTGGATCTCTCCTAACAATCTTTTCCTAAGAAAATAAAATCTCCTACTAGGTCCCTTAGGTAGTTCACGCGTGGACAACATACAGAAAGGAGCATTATTAAAGCTAGCTTTTAGAAATAGTATTTGCTAAAAAAACTTTTAGAAATAGTAGTCTACCCCCATAGAAATTTTATCTCCCGACCTAGGAACGCTATTTCCTTTCCACTTATTCTTAATTGAACATTTTCTGTAAAATTAAGAGGAGGATGGCACTACATTGTATAATTCAACATGCTATAGCTTAATTGACTACATACTTTGTAAAGTGAAAAAAGAAGCTCGAGCCCTCTCTAGAGACTTTGGTGGTAAAATAGATGTTTTGTATGGAGGAGCATGCACACGTATAATCGTTTTTACACAGAACACATAGATTTATACAATTATTACAAAGGTAAATATATCAGTCAAGCCAGCCTGTGTAGAGTTAAAACGACCAGTTGACGAATTTCCTGAACCAACACGGCTAGAAGATACTCTCTCCGTTACAAATTACTCGTCGTGGTTTTAGTATAAATTTGAACTAAAACCACAAGGAGTAATTTAAAACGGAGGGAGTATGCACCATAGCGGTACTATGCTTATGTGTCCACATTGATAAACGAATGGCCCTACATAGTACTCCTACAATATATAAAACGTAAAGCTATACACATACAGCATGTTTTCTGCTATTCGCGGAAGCGACGGAAAAGACTCGGACAGGTATGGCAACGCTGGCTAGGTTCCTCCTACATATAGCCCCAGGTACGTGGTTGCCATTCCTTCCGGCTTTCCGGCGCGGGGGACACGCATGGAAGATCACCCGGGCCCCGGCCTGTAGCAAGCGCGGATCGGGACGCTTTGTGGGGCGCAAGCTAGCTAGCTAGGCACAACACAAATACGCGCACCGTGTATACTTGTCTCCCGGGGACCGATACGAGGTTCGCCCCCCACCCCGACAAAACCCTCGGTCCCGTGGACGAACGCCCATGCGTGTACGTACTACCAGTCTACCACCCTTCTCGTCTGGCCACTATACGATGCGTGAGGCCAACTCCACCACGCGCCCCTATTCTGTCTGCCCTCGTCCGTTTGAAATAAAACGAATAAATCAGACGGCCTAGCGCACGACTGTAAACGTATATTTGTTCGCTTTGTGTCTGCTTTCGACCTGTCCGCGGTCCAAGTTTGCGCCGGTTTTGAAGTGAAACGGACAGCGCGCGGACGGGCGGGACGTGCGCGCTTGTCCTTCCCTGACCCGCCTGTCGGTAGGAGAAACCAAACCCCCACGCCCATTTAACGCCATTTTCCACAAACCCTCCCACATCCCTCCCGCCCATCCCCTCTCTCCCCCGTCCATGGCCGATGCCCCGCCGAATTCTGGCGGCCTGGCCGTCGACCCGCCCACAATGGTGAAGAAGAAGGCGACCAAGGAAGCCGCGGTCGGAGTGCACGCCGGAGGAGATCGCCAAGTTGGACGCGGAATCGGCGAAGAGGAGGGAACGGAGAGCGGTCGTCAAGGTCAATGCCGCCGCGGCCAAGTTCGCCGCCCAACGCGAGGAGCTGGAGGCCGCGCGGCGCAAGGCCTCTGCCGACGAGAAGGAGGATATCCTCAACAAAGCGCACGCCATCCTCATGCTTGGCATGGGCCGTCCGGCCGGGTTCCCTGCAGCGGCCGCCGGCCCCGCAAGCACAGGCTCGTCGGTCGCCCGGCCTCCGCACTGCCAGTCGCCCACGTCGCGAACCGCGCCCATGTCGCCTGGCTTTTCTCCGCCAAGGCACGACGGCCAAACCCGTTTCTCGGGGTCGCCGGACGTGGCCTTGTTCGCGCCGTCCATACTGCGTCCCGTGGCCGTCATCGACCTCAACGTCACGCCTGGGTCCAGTAGCGGCGGCTGGGCGCCCGTCGAGATGCAAAGAAAGCAAGCACGGGCACCGTTCACGGGCACCATGCCGCCCCCCCGCATCTTGTTTGACGGAATGCCAACACCAACCCAACGGTCGACGACCCCTTCTACAACCAGTACATGGAGGACGTGATCTTCGAGGGTGGGCATGTCCGTGCCTACGACCCCGAGAAGACCCAAAGTCAGGATGGCCGCGCCCAGTACGTGCCCGATGAAGAGGCCGACGACCGTGTTGACTACGACCATGGTGACTCGTGGCATGAAGACGATGACATCTATGTCGAAGGTGACGGTGATGAAGAAGAAGGCAATGACGTTGATATTAGTGGCGAGCCATTGTTCATCGACGAGCTCACCCAAAGAGTGGAAGCACAAAAGAAGAGAAAGAACATTCATACGGGTTCATACACACAAGATGAGGACAAGTTGATTTGCCAAGCTTGGATGGAGATTAGCCAAGATCCGAGGACTGGCGCGCAACAAAAGGGCATTGTTTTTTGGACGAGAGTCCACAAAACATTCCATGAAAGGAAGATGTTTGAGCCCTACCAATTTACAAGCAACCGTGGCATAGGCTCGATTCAAAAGAGATGGTTGTTCATCCAACAAGAGTGCAACAAGTATTGCGCCGCATTTGAGAGCGTTGAAGCACGGCCCGTGAGTGGTCTCGGCGTTGGGGATATGGTATGCTCTCCTCTTCCTAGCCCTTTCCTTGCTACGGCCATGACACTTCGGCCGTGTATATGTTTGCATGTTCACTTGTTGTTGATCATGTGATTTAGGCATTTCAATCTTTGGAGGCATTCAAGGCCCGGCACAATGACAAGCCATTCACTCTTACGCATTGTTGGACGATCATCAACAATTACCCTAAGTTCAAGGACCAATACCGTGAACTATAAAGGAAGAGAGGACTAAAGACGGCCAAGTACGCCGGAGGTGGAGATGGCGAGGCCTTGAAGAGGCCGAGGGGCAAGACCAACTCCAAGGTTGATGACATACGTGATGCCTCATCCATGGCATTGCATGACACTTTGCATGGCATGATGTCCCAAAAGGATGTGAGGGACGAGAAGAGGCGGCAAAGCAAGGAGTAGCAAATGAAGCAATACCTAGACCTTCAAAGAAAGAAGCTTTGAGATGGAGGGGACGACCAAGAGGAGGAAGATCGACATGAAGGAGGCGGCCCGGCAAAGGCAGCTCGACATGGAGGCCGACAACGTCAAGGCCAGGCAGAGGCAGCTCGACATCGAGGCCACGAACGCCGCCACCAAAGCGAAGGAGGTGGCCCTTGCGATCATGAGCGTGGACTTGTCGAAGATGAGCGACAAGATAAGGGCCTGGTTCGAGGCCAAGCAAAAGGAGATGATCGAAGCCGAAGGCCTAAACTAGGTCGTCCGATCGGCCGTGGCCGTTCTTTTTGGAGGTTGGCATGGGTGCCGTCTGCCCGCTGGGCCGCTGACTGTGTGCCGGCGAGAAAACATTCGTTTTGGTGGCCGACTGTGTTGCCGGCTGCTAGCTGCGTTGCTGGCGAGGACAACTATTTTTTTTGAAGGCTGGCTGTGTTGCCGGCCGCTGGCTGATGGCGGCGATGGACCTGTAGGCCGCTAGCCTGAACTAGTGTTTGGCATTTAAAACGTTCTTTTGGTTTTTAAATAGATACGGACAGAATGGGGCAAATGGATGCGGCCACGCGCTGGGCGCACGACCACCGCATCACAGAACACGTCCGAACATAACCCCAAATCCTATTTCAAACGGACGAAATCCGGACAAAGCGGACATCCGTCTGGGATGGTGCGGTGGAGTTGGCCTGAGTCTCATCTAGTAGCGGTCCATAGCGCCACAGAGAATGCACGTACGCACGCACACACGGTAGTACATTGTTGACAAACAAAGATGACAACAGTGCTGGCTTACTGTGCATGGCGCCACATGCACGGGCGACGGGTGCGACCGCTAGATTGTCCTACGTGCCCCGGTCGGACAGAAATGGCCCATCCACTGATCGGTGGACATGATTGGGCCATTGGCGTCTCAAGATCAGGGAGCGACAGCCACCCGCAATCATACAACTACAGTGCAACACGATGCATGCCGGGCTGCCGGAGACCATGTGAGTATGTGACCATGCATGCATGCAATTATCGACGTCCTAACCATTACTTGTTGCAAATTAGCACCAACATCTTGCTACGTTAAACTTGCACGTACGGCCGGCGGAGAAGAGAACCTCCTTTGCTGGGGCGGTTAACTGCGTCGTGGTCTGCAGCTTTGGCAGGCGCTTGAGGTTGAGGGAGGCAGCAGCAAAAGCTAGTAGCTTTTACCTAGCAGCGCTGCTTGTCTTCTGAGTGCTGGTCTCTCAGTCTCACACACACGAACATGCCGGGATATATGGAGTAATCAAGTTGAACAGCCGAGCCAGAGCAGAGCTCCCACTAATCAACCGGGTTTTGCTTGTGCAAAAGGCAAGAAAGATTCGATGGCGCTCCGGCCTGGGGCCTGCGGCTATATGCATGTCAGGGCCACTTGCCGGTCCGGCCTGCCGGCCGGGAAGAATGACTGAAATATTTCTACCACTACTCGGTCGGTGTAGCTAGTTTTGTGGGGGTCCAAGTTACACCAGAAATGGCTTGGCGATTTTTTGCCCGATATAGCTACTGTTGGGCAGCCGGGGCAGCCGCTGGTGCTGGCACAGTGCAAGCGCTGCCTCGCATCCTTCACATGGAGCACCACACACACTTGCCGCTGCCACGGTAGCATAGCAACAACGGACGCACGTACGTCCTCCTACGTGCATGCCAGACGACGCAGCGGCTGAGACATGAGACAGAGGCTGATCTCTGCAGCATGCACTCGCAATTGTGAGGGGTCGGCCCCAGCGCTACCCACTTCAGTTGTGTCATCGACCTCGCCTAGTCTTCTCAACCTGTCCATCTGCACAAAAGATAATCATTCATTCATTCATCCATCCTTTTTCCAACGCTACCGGCCGGCCGGATCGATGTATCCAAATGATCGATCGAGGATCGATCTCTGTGTGCCTGCTCCTTTTGACGGTCTTCGGTTGTGACGAGCAGGTTTTGCAGTCTTGTTTTAATGGATACCCCTGCTACTTCTGGACTACGCACGTCCAAATCTGAGCAAATTCATAATGTTTGCACGTACTAATCATATTGTGTTTCTTACTAACCTGCGTCTGTGTTGGGTGCACACCCTGGAGGTGTTCCTTGGAGGTGTCTACTGTCTAGGACTGGTGCTTCTGACTGGTATATAAGGATCGAATGGATTCACGGAATGGATCTTGATATTTCATGTGTGGTGCGTACAGTGATATGGGAGAGCAGAGTGAAGAAAACTCCAGTCTGATCAGATGCTTCAGGCTCCTTTGATGCACATACAGCTTTTCTAACTCTTGAGCAGTTGAGCTGTGGAGAATGAGCATTTCTCCACTCAATTATACCTGACGACATATATGGGGAAGCACCAATTAATAGCTCACAGTGTATCTGCAGATCACAGATGTGCGACTCAGCGTATCAAGCTGGAGGTACAACTTTGGATGTAATTGAACAAGCTATGTAACATAAAATAGCAAGGTAAGGTACTTCAGTAGTATGCGCACAAAGATAATCTCGTAAAACAAAACTGGCATGGATGTAAAACGTTTTTTTTATCAGGAAGAAACAATTCACATCTCGCAAAAAAAAAAGAAACAATTCACAATTTTTCTCTTTCCTACCTATTTTCCTCTATGCATCGGGGTATTTTCTATTCATCGAACATTAATGCGGTACAAAGAACACTAGAAGTAAAAAAATGCATCCATGTCTATAGAGCAAGTAGCGACAACTACAAACATTGGAGTGAGCCGAAGGCTCACCGCCTTCATCGCCACTCCCTCAGCGAAGCCGGGCAAAACCTTGTTGTGGTAGACAATCCGAGAAGTCATAGTGATAAGACTCAAAGGACCAGTGCATCAGGACAAAAATCATCTCTAGTGAAGAGAAACGCAGATCGGAAAGATTCAACCTATAGGCACACGAATTTAAATGAATGAATACCGGATCCATTGAGATCCACCAAAACGAATCCTACAAGACCCGCTAGAGACACACCTCCAGATACCCTCCGACGATGCTAGACGCACCGTCTGGACTGGGGCTAGGCGGGGAGCACTTTATTCCATTTTCAGGGAGCCGTCACCGTCCCGCTTTTCTAAGCAGGACACAAATCCTATTTTTTTTAAAACTAAAAAATAGAATAGGAGCCCTACCACCAGCAAGAATTGGGTACCACCATGCCTTCATGGCCCTAAGGCCACATGAGGTGAGGTAGATCAGCGGCGGCGCTGGCAGGGGGCCTGGAAACCCTAGTTGCTGGAGTCGCTCGTTGGGAGGAGGAGGAAAGTGATTCACTCTCTATGTGCTTGAGAGTATGATTCATGTATTCCATAATTTGCCTCCGACAACTTGTAATTTTTTCTTAGGAACTGGTCGATTGGAATTCACCACAAATTAAAGTACATAACCCTCATCAAGGACATGTACGACAATGTTGTGGCAAGTGTTCGAACAAGTGATGGCAACATTCATGACTTCCTGATTAAAATAGGACTGCATCAGGGGTCAACTTTGAGCCCTTATCTTTTCCCTCTGGTCATGGATGAGGTCACAAGAAATATACAAGGAGATATCCCATAGTGTATGCTCTTTGCGGATGATGTGATCCTAGTCGATGATAGTCGGACAAGGGTCAATAGAAAGTTAGAGCTTCAGAGACAAACCTTGAAATCCAAAGGTTTTAGACTTAGTATAACTAAAACCGAGTACATGAGGTGCGGTTTAAGTACCACTAGGCACCAGGATGAGGAGGAAGTTAGCCTTGATGGGCAGGTGGTGCCTCAGAAGGATACCTTTAGATATTTGGGGTCTATGCCGCAGAAGGATGGGGATATCGATGAAGACGTGAATCATCAAATCAAAGCCGGATGGATGAAGTGGCTTCTAGCATTCTTCGTGACAAGAGTGCCACAAAAGTTAAAAGTTAAGTTCTATAGGACGGCGGTTCGACCAGTAATGTTGTATGGTACTGAGTGTTGGCCGACTAAAAGGTGACATATTCAACAGTTAGGTGTGACGGAGATGCGCATGTTGAGATGAATGTGTGGCCACACAAGGATGGACCATGTCCGGAATAACGATATATGAGATAGAGTTGGGATAGCGCTAATTGAAGAGAAGCATGTCCAACATCGTCTGAGATGGTTTGGGCATATTAAGCGCAAGCCTCCAGAAGCGCCAGTGCATAGCGAACGGCTAAAGTGTGCCGATAATGTCAAGAGAGGTCGGGGTAGACTGAATTTGACATGGGAGGAGTCCCTAAAGTGTCTGAAGGACTGAAGTATCACTAGAGAACTAGCCATAGACAGGGGTGCGTGGAAGCTTGCTATCCATGTGCCATAACCATGAGTTGGTTGCAAGACCTTATGGGTTTCCCCTCTAGTCTACCCAAACTTCTTTGGGACTAAAGGCTTTGTTGTTGTTGATTCTTGTGAGATCTTGTGCCTTATTATTGGCAATTCAGAATTGTTGGAACAATATCATTTTTAACAGGAGAATTGCTTTTGTAGGTTATCTTAATAGCTACGTCGTGGAGCTGTACATTGTCCAGAACATATCGTGTGGATGCCTAGGAGCATATCCCTTTATGCATAGAAAATTATTCATTCAACTGGTTTCACTGGTGAGTCGGTAATACGTTTATGAGCCAATTGTAGTCATGAATTTTATCCATTTTGTTTTGTATGATTGGTATGTTTTTAATAATGATGATTCTGTGCATCATAGTGAGGTTGATATTAGGGTTAAAGCTCCCTTTCAAAAAATAATTAGTAGCATCGTAGCACAAAATAGGAATGAGCTTATCTTTTTTCTTTCCTAGTAGACAAGAGATATGATTAAGAGTTTAACCGCAATAATTGTGAAGGTTGTGATCTTTTAAGCTCTATGTAACCTTGTTCACAACTTGTAAATTCATAAATTTGCTAATTGGATAGTGTGATTTGTAAATGATTTATTACCATACCACCAACATGATAAGGGCTTGATTTCTAGAGTTTTATGAGAATACATACTTCCTCCGTCTAGGTGCATAGCAGAAATGAAGACCCGATGGTTGGTTGGGTGTTTCGTATGGTGTGCCGATTACTCTAGTGTACCCCTACACCATTAGGCTAGTCACAATGAGGGTAACTTAGACTAATAGCCCATACATTCATTTTGCATCATGTTTTTCTACGGTTATTTATAATATTTTTATCATTATTTCAATTTATGATGCAATTCTAAAGTCGTTTCTATCTTAATTTATGAGATTCACATGGAGAGGGAAATTACTAGCACTTGAAATTCTGGACCTAAAAGAGCTACACCAAAGATAGCTATTTTACAGAGCTCCAAATGACCTGAAACTTCATGAGATTTTTTATTGAATATATAAAAAATACGGGAACAAAAAAATACTAGACGGAGCCACCAGTTACCCACAAGGCAACATGGTGCGCCCTGATGCCTTGTGGGGCCCACAACTAGCCTACTGTGCCCATCTTCTGCCCTAGAAAATAAATAAGAGGAAGACTTTCGGGATGAAGCATTGCTGCCTCGAGGTGGAACCTGGATAGGAGCACTTTTGCTCTCCGATGGAGCGATTCCGCCGGGGATACTTCCTTCCGGGAGGGGTGGAAGTGCAACTATCACTGGGTGGTTTTGATAATTCCTAACAACATATAGCCCATTGAGCTAATGCTATTTCAAGATAAATATTTCAAGAAAGCTCAATGTTTGTCATGGCATGGATTAGAAAGTGGACCCCTCAAAATACTAAGAAGACATGTTGGCTCAAGCTCAAAGCTTAGGACTCTACATTTTCTATTTTAGTGATCCAAGATCACATTGAGTCCATAGGAAAGCCAATACTATTAAAAGGGGATGAGGTGTTTCTTAATGGCTTGCTTGCTCAAAGTGCTTAGTGATATGCTCCAAAACCCTCAACTACTTTCTCATATCCACATATGTCCCAAACCAAAAGTCAAACTCAGCCCCACCGAAATTTCCTACCCTGCGCCACCGAGTTCACTTGACATAGCCACTGCCACCAACTCTAGTCGTTTCGGTCTCACCGAGATGGGATTGCAACCTCTTTGTTTCCCTTCGTAACGTTTCGGTCCAACCGAGATGAGCGATCGGTCCCATCGAGATTGCAATGCAAACTCTCTGTTTCCCCTTCGTAACATTTCGGTCTAACCGAGATGAGCGATCGGTCCCACCGAGTTTTCCTGACCAACTCTCTGTTTGCCTATTACCAAAATCGGTCCCACCGGGTTTGTGTAATCGGTCTCACCGAGATTACGTTATGCCCTAACCCTAATGGAATCGGTCCCACCGAATTGACATTTCGGTCCCACCGAAAATCCTAATGTTCACATTTTGAACCAAATCAGTCTGACCGAGTTTCATGATTCGGTCCCACCGAATTCGGTGATTTGTGTGTAATGGTTAGATTTTGTGTGGAGGCTATATATACCCCTCCACCCACTCTTCATTTATGGAGAGAGGCATCAGAACATACCTACACTTCCAACATACATTTTCTGAGAGAGAACCACCTACACTTGTGTTGAGGTCAAGATATTCCATTCCAACCACATAAATCTTGATCTCTAGCCTTCCCCAAGTTGCTTTGTACTCAAACCCTCCTTCCACCAAATCCAATCCTATGAGAGAGAGCTGAGTGTTAGGGAGACTATCATTTGAAGCACAAGAGCAAGGAGTTCATCATCAACACGCCGTCTATTACCTTTTGGAGAGTGGTGTCTCCTAGATTGGTTAGGTGTCACTTGGGAGCCTCCGTCAAGATTGTGGAGTTGAACCAAGGAGTTTGTACGGGCAAGGAGATTTCCTACTTCGTGAAGATCTACCATAGTGAGGCAAGTCCTTCGTGGGCAATGGCCATGGTGGGATAGACAAGGTTGCTTCTTCGTGGACCCTTCGTGAGTGGAGCCCTCTGTGGACTTGAGAAACCGTTATCCTTCATGGGTTGAAGTCTCCATCAACGTGGATGTACGATAGCACCACCTATCGAAACTACGCCAAAAATCTCCGTGCCTACATTGCGTTTGCTCCCTCAAAACTCCTCCCTTTACCTTCATATGCAATTGTTTTACATTCTGCTGCTATACTCTTAGAATTGCATGTGTAGGTTGATTACTTGACTTGTGCTAAGTTGTTAAAATCTACCAAGAATTAAAATCGATAAAAGGCTAGATTTTTATTTGGTAAGTAGTCTAATCCCCCCTCTAGACATACTTTCGATCCTACAAGTGGTATCAGAGCTTTGGTCTTCATTTGCTTTGATTTCCATAGCTTTTGGTGATCATAGCCTTGGTTTCACAACCTAGGAGAGTATGGCGTCTAGCGAGGGAAATTACCACTGTAGAGGTCCTTACTTTGATGGTACAAATTTTGCTAGTTGGAACCATAAGATGAAAATGCATATTCTTGGACATAACCCCGCCGTTTGGGCTATTGTGTGTATTAGCTTGCAAAGTGAATTCTTTGATGGGAGTGAAGCTACCACGGAAGAGTTGAAAATGCTGCAATACAATGCTCAAGCTTGTGATATTCTCTTCAACGGACTGTGCCCCGAAGAATTCAACAAAATCAGCCGTCTTGAGAATGCAAAGAAAATTTGGGATACTTTGGTTGATATACACGAAGTTACCGACTCCATCAAGGAATCCAAATTGGATGTGCTTCAAAGTCAACTTGAAAAGTTCAAAATGAAGGATGGTGAAGGTGTCGCTGAAATGTACTCTAGGCTTTCTCTCATCAAAAATGAGATTGCCGGCTTAGGAAGTGAAGAGATGACCGATAGATTCATCATCAAGAAGATCCTAAGAGCCTTGGATGGAAAATATGATACGTGTGCACATTGATCCAAATGATGCCCAATTACAAAGATCCCAAGCCAACGGAAGTCATTGGAAGAATTGTTGCTCATGAGATGACACTTAAGGATAAGGAAGAGCTCCACAACAAGTCAAGTGGTGCTTACAAAGCCTCATGTGATGCTCCCACATCATCAAGTGAGAAACAAGCCTTCAATGAAGAATTGAGCCTAATGGTGAAGAATTTCAACAAATTCTACAAGAGTAGAAGCAAGGAAAGAAGTTCCAAGTCAAGGTCCTACAATGACAAAAGATCTTCAAGTCGTGAATGTAATTGCTACAATTGTGGAAGACCCGGACACTACTCCAATGAGTGTACGCCCCCCTACAAAAGAAGAGAAGATTCTCCCAAAAGAAGAAGTAGGAGACAAGAATCACCACTAAGAGAGAGAAGGAGTAGAGATGACCGTTATGAACAAAGAACATCACGGAGAAGCAAGAATTCGGAAAGGAAGGACAAATCATCAAGGAGCTACACAAAACTAAGACATCAAGCTCATGTTGGTGAATGGGTATCCGGCTCCGACTCCGACAATCACTCCGAGAGAAGTTATCACTCCGACTCCGAATATACTCAAGATGAAGGTGTTGCCGGTCTAGCACTTGTGTCAACCAACTCCTACAACATATTTGAGTCACCAAATGAAGGAATTGGAAGATTCTTCATGGCTAAAGACCCAAAGGTATCACACCCCGAGTATGTTGATTTCAATAGTTACGAAGATGATTTGCTAGATGATGATGATTTACTTGTTGACAACTCTAGTTATGAAAACTATGATGAACTTGCTATTAATCGTGCTAATCGGGATAAAACGAATGACAATGATAATAAGGAGATTGAGCGTCTAACTAAAGAACTAAACACTCTTAAGTTAGCTCATGAAACTACCTTGGAAGATCGCCGAGAACTTTTAAAGACTCATGAGAAGTTACGCTTTGAAAAGCTCAACCTTGAGCAAGAGCATGGGTTCTTAAAAGTGATCAATGATGATCTTCACAAGAAAAGTTCTTCTGACATTGCCAAGCATTTACTCTTGTCTACTTACAGCCTCAAGTTAAATCTAGCAACAAGAAAAATAAAGATTATTCTTCTAGTAGTAACAATAATCATGCTAAATCCAATGATGTTGCTTCTAGTAGTTCTCCTGATTCCACTAATGACTCTCTTAGCCAAGTTACACTTGAGCAAGAAAATAGATTATTGAAGGGAATTATAGAGATAGGTGTTTACAAGAGTCTTGCCGGAAGTAAGAAATTTGAGGAAATTGTACGCAAGCAAGGAAGACACTGGAAGAATCAAGGTGTTGGTTTTGAACAAAAGTTCAATGCCAATGGAGTTGAGTGGGAAGAAGATCAATACCCCAAGACGAAGTTTGTTCCTCAACAAGAGAAGTATGATCCTACTTCTTTCCAAGGAACACAAGCTCAAGATGATCTTCCACCACAAGACCACAAGCTAAAGGGCAAGGACAAGCTTCAAGAGGAGATTGATGCATTTGAAGAAGCGCCTAAGGCATTGGTCAAGTGGGTTCCCAAGACCACATCAAGTTCTACTTCATCAAGTACGACTACAACTCCAAGGATTCCCATCAAGATGGTGTGGATCCTGAAGAAGAAGAACTAGAGAGTTCTTGAGGGTGACTCCACCAACATACTTCACTCATATCATTTTGGCAAGGACAAGTGCAAACAACTTCCATATCTTGCACTAGTTTAAGGAGTCACAAACCCTCTTGTTGGTAAGACAAGGGACAAGGTAACCTAATGCATTCATGGACATCATCTCATGTGAATATCACTCTATGTCTATGGATATCCTTGTTTGTTCCTTGTGGTACTAACCTGTGTAGGCATTGAAAGTGCAACTCACTCCAAAGTATTGCTCTGAATGATCTACATCAACTTTGAGCACCTACATCTTCAACACCTACATGAAGTCATCATCGACAAAACCCAAGATTACTTCATCCCTCCTAGGAGGGATATCACATCTAGGGGGAGCTTTACTCTAACCAATTGAGCTAAAGCAACTCTAACGATGTGAACACAACAATGCATTATGTAAAAGTGGTAACCCCACTTTTGCTTAAACGGTGAGTATGATCTACGATCAAATGTTCTCATTTGACTCCTCAGTCAGTGTACTCATATATAGATGACCTAGTCATCGCCAAATTGCTTGATAGATGCTAGAGTGATTGTGCATGCTTTGCCACATATTTCATTTTCCATCTTATTGTGTGAGCATGTTGGTTGCTTGTTTTACTCATTCGAGGACATCCATTTGTTGCCTTGATTGTTTGGCTTTTTCTCTTTTGCCAAATGGATGGACAAGAATGCCTAAGGACTTCCTCTAGCTATCTATGCTTTTCTCGTCTCAAACTCTATTCATGCTACATCACAAAGTTTGATCAAGTCAGATTCGAACCACTCTATGTGAGGAGCACTCGGAGTCCTCGATTCGTCATAGACTTAAACTTCCAAAACCTCTTTGTGCATTTTGGTATGACCGAGTCATCCATTTCGGTCACACCGAGATCACTAAGTTGATCTAGGTTTTCAATCTCGGTAACCACCAATTTGAAATGTTCGGTCACACCGAGTTGCAGTAAATGCTTGCAGTTCTGCATCTCGGTGCCACCGAGTTGTTCAACTCGGTCACACCGACAGGGTCGGGATATATATACCCACGGGTGAGATTTTGGAAATTTCTTCAAACTCTTCAGTCCGCGCGTGTGTCCTGCTCTGCCTCCTCGGGTCTCCGGATCGTCTCCTCGCCGCCAGCGACCTCCCGCCGTTGGTTTCCATCACCATCAACGGAAATCTGCTCCATCATTGTCGCCATAGCAAACCCCCATCGAACTAGGGTATGGGTTCGACCTTTGTGCTATTCTTTTACCTCTGATTCATAGCACATTGTTTTTGCCATGATCCTTACCACATATGCAAACACTCTATCCACTGAAAACATCCTTTAGGTTAGATTTGATTTGAAAATTTAGGGTTAGGTCTCCGCCGAACTCATCTCGGACCAACCGAGTTGTAGAAATCGGTCTCACCGATTTGGCTTAGGCCATAGCACTTGCAATTTTTGGTCTGATCGAAAACTGCAAATCGGTGTGACCGAGTTCGATTCTCTGTGAAACCCTAGCAGTCTCGGTGCCACCGAACTGTGACTCGGTCTGACCGAGTTCACTAGTTTAGGTTCCAAAAGCTGCTTCAGTATCACCAAGTTTACAAATCGGTAACTCCGAAATGCTTTCTGTGGAGAACTAAAACTAAGTTTTTAAGTCATCTGTTTTGCAAAAACTTTGCACTTTGTGATTCTCATCCACTCTATCTCATCTACATCTATTCACAGGGTCTGCTACCAGTGAGTTTGCAAAGATGTCTGATCAGAGTGACAGTCATAACAAGTTTGAGGAACATGTGCAGCAGAGTGAGGGTTCAGATCCCTCGATCACTTCTGATGATGGTAGCAGGAGCACTCCCAGCAACTTGCCAAAGGCAGCCACTGAGGGAGTCATGTACTAAGGGGTCCTCGGGCGTCCGACCTGTTATCTATTGGGCCGGACTGATGGGCTGTGAAGACATGAAGGCCGAAGACTGTACCTGAGTCCGGATTGGACTCTCCTTGGCGTGGAAGGCAAGCTTGGTGACCGACTATGAAGATTCCTTCTTATGTAACTGACTCTATGTAAACCCTAGATCCCCTCGGTGTCTATATAAACCGGAGGGATTAGTCTAGAAAGGATATATTCATTACAATAGTCATACAGGCTAGACTTCTAGGGTTTAGCCATTATGATCTCGTGGTAGATCAACTCTTGTAACACTCATATTCATCAATATCCATCAAGCAGGACGTAGGGTATTACCTCCGTAGAGAGGGCCCGAACCTGGGTAAAACCTCGTATCCTCTGTCTCCTGTTACCATCGGTCCTAGACGCACAGTTCGGACCCCCTACCCGAGATCCGCCGGTTTTGACACCAACATTGGTGCTTTCATTGAGAGTTCCACTATGCCGTCTATGAAAGGTTCGATGGCCCCTTCAATCGTCAATAGTGATGCTGTACAGGGAGAAACCTTCCTCCTCGGACAAATTTTCGTGTTCGGCAGCTTCGTACTGCGGGCCAACTCGCTTGGCCATGTGGAGCAGATCGATAGCTACGCCCCTGGCCACTAGGCCAGATTTGGAAGCTTGAACTACGTCGCGGATATCCGTGGAGACTTGATCTTCAATGGATTTGAGACTGCAGCGATCGCTCCCCCTCGCTTCGATGAACATGATTTAAATCTGTCATCGGATCAGATCCAGGGGATGGTCCCTGTTGCGGCAATAGCCTTAGAACCGGAGCAGATCGTGCCATCCGAAGGCACAGAGTCCCCGGCGTTGGAACCGCACACGGACTCGGCACCTCGCGATATTTGCGCCAATAGAACTCCGGATTCGTCTCCGGCTATAAGTCCCGGACCGGGTACGCCTGCGAACACCTAGCTGGATCGGTTATCGATTTTCGAATTTAGCGCCGCAGACATCTTCCAGCACTCACCTTTGGGTGATGTGCTAAACTCTTTAAAGAACTTGTCCTTGGAGAAGGACTCACAGCTGAACTATGTTCGGTTCGAGCCAAAGGCTAATGATGGGAAATTTTGTTTCCCACCCGCCACCCACTTCATAGCCACTGTCGATGATTAACCGACGTGCTCGATTACGGCTCCGAAGACATCGACAGTATGGACGACGATGCCGACCAGGAGCAAGGCCAAAACCCTCCATTTATTGGACGTTGGACGGCCACCTCTTCGTACGATGTGTACATGGCCGACACACCTAAAAAAGCTAGCGACGATGACAAAGGAGATCCAGTTGCGAATAAACCTTCTGAGACACAGTCCAAGCGCCGGCGCCCTAAACGCCGCTCTAAGCCTCGTCACTCAAATGACAGAAATACTGGCACCGGAGAGAATAGTACTCCAGGCGACGCCGAAAACAACGAAGACCCTGTCGGGGCTGCATCCGAACAGGAGGAACAAGACAACTAGCAAGATAACCCTGATAATCAGACCATGCCCAATGACCCAGACGATGATAGTTATCGTCCAGTCTTCGAGGATGATGAGAGCCTCGGCAATGAGGACTTCATCATGCCTGAGGCACCCCTCGAGTAGGAGCACTTAAAGCGCCAGCTAATAGCCACCGCAAGAAGCCTGAAGAAGAAGCAGCAGCAGTTTCAAGCCGATCAAGACCTGCACATTGATAGGTGGACTGATGTCCTGGCAGCCAAAGAATACGGCCTCAAGCGCCCAGCCAAGAGTTACCCAAAGCGTAGACTGCTACCTCAGTTCGATGAGGAGGCACCAAATCCCATACCTCCCTCACGCAATGCGGACCAACCACCACGCGGTCGGGATAGTGCGGTGGACCGACCACCCCGTGGTTGGGATAAAGCGGTAACTCAGGCCGAACAACAGTCCGCCCCACCACCTCACAAAAATATGGACAAAACAGCTCGGGACCATACGTACGACCTTCGGCAGGAGCTGGACAGTAGAGCAGAACACACTAGATCAATCTACGGATCGCGAGGACGCTTCCCGACTCGGGATGATGGCTACCTATTCGGGCGTGACCAACCTAGTCACACCCGGGCCGATAACCGCAGACGCACTCCATTGGAGGTGCGCCATGATGCGGCCCGATATAGAGGCGCCGCACACCCTCTCTGCTTCATAGGTGAGGTGCTGGATCACGAATTCCCCAAGGGGTTCAAGCTCGTCAATATTGTATCATATGACGGAACAACCGACCCCGCAGTATGGATTGAGGACTTTATTCTCCACATCCACATGGCCCATGGAGACGACCTCCACGCCATCAAATACCTCCCACTGAAACTCAAAGGGCCAACTAGACACTGGCTGAATAGATTGCCCGAGAATTCCATCGGCAGCTGGGAGGATCTGGAAGAGGCCTTTCTTGACAACTTCCAAGGCACATATGTCCGGCCACCCTATGCTGATGACTCAAGCCACATAGTTCAACAACCTGGAGAATCAGCCAAAAAATTATGAACTAGGTTCCTAACCAAAAAGAACCAGATCGTTGACTGTCCGGATGCCGAAGCCCTAGCGGCCTTTAAACACAGCATCCCTGACGAATGGCTAGCACGCCACCTCGGCCAAGAAAAGCCAAAGTCCATGGCAGCCCTTACGACACTCATAACCCGCTTTTGCGGGAGAGGACAGCTGGCTGGCTCGTAGCAAAAACACAGCCAGCAAGACAGGCCCCTCCGAGGCCAAGAACAGCTCCGGAAAGATCCGGCGCAATAGACACAAACGCTGAAGCAATGGCGACAACACCGATGACACCAGCGTTAACGCCGGATTCAGCGGCTCCAAGTCCGGACAATGAAAGAAGCCCTACAAAAGGAACAACGAGGGACCATCCAGCCTAGATCACATACTCGATCGTCCGTGCCAGATACATGGTACCCTAGACAAACAAGCCAATCACACCAACAGAGACTGTTGGGTTTTCAAACAGGCTGGCAAGTTAAATGCCGAAAACAAAGAAAAGGGATCACAAAGTGAGGGCGAGGACGAAGAGCCCCGGCAGCCGAACACCGCAGGGCAGAAGAAATTCCCCTCTCAAGTCAAAATGGTGAACATGATATATGCTACACACATCCCCAAAAGGGAGCACAAGCGAGCACTTAGCGATGTCTACGCGGTAGAGCCAGTCGCCCCAAAATTCAATCTGTGGTCTTCATTCCCGATCACCTTCGATCGTCGAGATCACCCAACTAGTATCCGGCATGGCAGTTCAACCGCACTGGTCCTCGACCTAATCATCAACAGATTTCACCTAACACGAGTCCTAATGGACGGCGGTAGCATCCTCAACCTGCCCTATCAGGATACAGTGCGGAAGATGGGCATTAATCCCTCACGAATCAAACCCACAAAGACCACCTTTAAAGGAGTCATACCAGGCGTTGAGGCCCGCTGCACGAGCTCAATCACGCTGGAGGTGGTCTTCGGTTCCCCGGACAACTTCCGAAGCGAGGAGTTAATCTTTGATATCGTCCCCTTCCGCAGCGGCTACCACGCACTACTCAGATGAACCACGTTTGCTAGATTCAACGCGGTACCACACTATGCTTATCTCAAGGTGAAGATGCTCGGTCCACGTGGCGTCATAACAGTCAACGGAAACATAGAATGCTCCCTTCGGACAAAGGAGCACACCACCGCCCTAGCAGCAGAGGTACAAAGCGGCCTTCTCAAGCAGCATCATAGTCTCGCTGCCGAGCCCCTGGACATCATTAAGAGGGTCCGGACTACACTGCAACAGGACAGCGTGACTCGTCAAGATCTCGATTAGCAATTCGGCCTTCGTCCCAATCCCGACGAGGTAGTGGCATTCATACCACGCGTCCATAACTACACACTCAAAATTCCATGGGCATCGACGGAGGCACAAGCTATCCCGGGATCCACGGTTCGGCCAGACCGATCACGGACACACATATAACTTTACTATCTCCTTTTCCCTTGTTTCAGGTTTCTCCTATGGGGACCTCCTTCGACGGCCTGATTAACGATCCCGTCAAAGGACAAACACACCGGATTGACACGGAGCACAGGCGTACATGGGAAGCCCTAGAGGCTAACTGTTTTTCAGGACCCACGCGCAGTCCGCCTTCGGGTATGGCATGTCAAATAGCCGGTTGCTTATTTCATTATTTTGTACCAATGTGCTTGGACGCATTAACCCAACTATAATGGAAACATTTCATGATCCAAGTTCAAGGGCTCCGGATCCTATCTCTATTCTCCCTCTGTTTTCCTTTAGATTACTTATTTCCTAGCAGCCGTACACTCTGGTACGTTTCATATTTGCCAGGGGCTCCCCATCGCCCCACGATACGGCAACAAAGTCCGAACAATCCCTAAAGATAAGTTCGGCACCCCGAATTTAGCATTATATGCATTGGCTCTGAATCATGTCTTTGGTCAATAGTTGGGTTGCCCGGCTCCTGTGCTTGCTACCCTACGTTCCGCTAAATCGGCTAGGGTAGTAAAGGGAGAACTACTGCAATTGTGCCCTGGCCTTGACCAGATGAGCACTTCAGTAGAGAAAGCCGAAAACTAGCTGTCATGATACGGCAAGAGCTGGCAGCTGTTCGAGGGTCACAAATCGATGGAGATTTTTTCCGCATAATGCGAAAGATCGGCACTTCCCGATCAGATGCTGACAGCACCCTGGTTCGAACCAGGGGCTGCACCTACACTTTATTATAAAACTCCTATGGCTAAGTGAGGGCGTCTAAGCCGTACAGTCTGATTGCCTTGTTCGTTGCGCTAAACAAATCCTTCAAGGACGATATAATTGGATCAAGATTGTTTAGATTCCATCCCAAACACCTCCGTACTACCTACGTGAGGGCAGAAGCCGACGACTAGCCAACCCTCAGATTACATACAACACGGCCGCACAGGAGGAAACAATTCAAAGCATAACAATATTACATTACAAAACAGGCTTTGTTCCCATAATACAAGGCAAAGGTAACATGAATACATTTATTCAAATACAATATCCTGCGAACATTGTGCTACCGCTAGGCGAGAACCCTCCAGGACGTCCGCAAAATAGCGTTCGGGTATGCGGTGTTCCTTGCCTTCCGGTGACCCTCTGGTCACCTCGACGGCGTCCATCTTCGCCCACCACATCTTGCAATGGGCGAAGGCCATGCACGCACCTTCAATGCAGGCCGAGCGCTTGACGACGTCCAGCCGAGGACAGGCATTCACCATCTGCCTCATGAGTCCAAAGTAGCTGCTTGGCATAGCTTCGGCTGGCCATAGCCGGATTATGAAATCCTTCATGGCTAGTTCGGCCACCCTATGCAGCTCCACCTGCTGTTTCAGATGATCGGTGAAGGACACGGGATGCTCTGGCGCCGCATAGTGCGACCAGAATAGCTTCTCCGTAGAATCCCCTTCTTCGGCTCGGTAGAACTCCGCGGTGTCTGAGACACTGCGGGGTAAATCCGCAAAAGCTCCCGGGGAACTCCGAACCCGGGTTAGTAAAAGGTACTGCTTCTCCGCATACTTGCTTTGCATATTAAATGCCTTACCCACCGTGATCTTCTTGGCCTCCTGGATCTCCTGGAGGGCAGCTTGGGCCTCATTCAGTGCGGTCTCCGCGCTCTGATGAGCCTTGGCGAGTTCGGTCCCTTGAACCGACGCATCATGCTCCAAGGCTTCGCATTTCTTGACCGCATCCTGGAGCTCCTGCTGGATTTCTTTGACCCGGGCCTTGGCTTCTTACGAGCGGCTTGCTGCTGGACAACCTTCTCCTCGGCCTCGCCCAGGGCCTTCTTCAGGGCCTCGACCTCGGTCGCGGCTCCTGCACATATTACGACACAACGGTCAATATACAACGCCTATCCTTTCTAAACATGCAACAAGTCGTCCCTCACCTTGCTTCTCCTGGAGCCGAACCTTAACCTCGTCGAGCTCGTTCTCGGTCTGCTCCAGCCTCTGCCTCAGCTCAGAGACTTCGGCAGCATGGGAGGTCGTGGCCAACAGCGACGCCTGCTTATTCATACATATTACGTTAGTCTCCTACAATAGAAGATTGATCCTCTGTCCGGTTCTTCTTGCTGAACACCGGACAATGTCTCAGGGGCTACTGGCTACACGGGGGTTTTCTCTTTCTTACCTCGAAACCTGTCAACAGGCTGCTGCAGGCTTCATTCAGTCCACTCTTGGCGGACTAAATCTTCTCGATCACCGCACCCATAAGGACACGGTGCTCGTCCACGACGGAGGCGCCTCGAAGCGCCTCCATCAGGTTATCCGGCGCCCCTGGATAGACAATGGCCACCGGTGGAAGCAGCGCATCCCCCTCCTTCAAAGGGGGCTGCTCGCCCGACTCCGGAGCCATATGGGCTTCCGGAATCGTATTCAGTTGAGGGACGAACTAGATACGGCCCTCTACGCCTATCTCCATGGGGATTGGCTCTCCCATGTGTCCGACAGTGGAGGTCTCGCCTTGTGGCACCTCCCGGACAGTGTCGTGGTCTGCTCCCCGGTTCGGAGCGGTCCTCCGGGATAACACTTCGGTGTCGTCCCTGGCCGTGGGGGAATAAGCAGGTGGTGCGACATGCTCGCCATCTCCGACGGAGCCAACGAACCTCCAGATGAGGATCGCTGGATAAGGTCGTGGGCCGGACTGCAATAGCACAATTAACTATGTCATGATAATGAAGAGAAAGGGCTGGATGTGCGCATGAGCGAGCCGTGTCACTTACGATGCAGCCTGGGGCTTAGTGCAGGGGCGTCTCTCCGAACTGCTATCAACGTCCCACGCGGTGTTGACCGCTGGGACGCTGCTCCCCTTCTTGGGCGTGTCCACCTCCGGATGCGCCGAAGCCGCCCTCTTCTTCTTCCTCTCCTCAGGGGGAGGGCTGTTTTCTTCCTCCTCCTCCTCTTCCTCTTCGTTGTCCTCAGGGACAGAGGAATGGGCTTCATCATCTTCGGACGTCACGTCCGAAGTGCCCTTGCGACGGGGGCCACCCTTGGCCCCCTTGGCCTTCTTCTCCGACGCCTTATAAGGCACCGGCACCAGCATCTTCGCCAGACATGGGATGAATGGTTCTTCAGGCAACAGAGCCGGACACTGGATCCGCTTCACCCTCTCCATCCAGTCTTGGAAATGCAATGATAAGCTCAAACATCATCCTTGAAATGATTAAGTTGGGGATACATCGAAAAATAGCATACCTCACTGGCGAGGTGTTTACAATTGTGACCACGGTCTGAATCCGTGGCCGGTGGATTCTCGTTGCCCTTAAAGAGCAACTTCCATGCGTCTTCATGAGTAGTCTCGAAGAGCCTCACAAGAGTCGGATCCTTCTTCGGGTTGAACTCCCACATAGGACGGCTTCGGCACTGGCACGGAAGGATCCGGCGAACCAGCATCACCTGGATCACATCAACGAGCTTGACTTTCTTGGTTGACATGCTCTAAACGCGCGTCTGCAGCGCTATAACCTCGTCAGGGGAACTCCAGTCCGGACTCTTCTCGAACCAGGAGGTGAGTCACATGGGAATGCCAGAACGGAATTCGGCAGCTGCGGCCCAGGTGGTGCCGCGAGGTTCTGCGATGTAGAACCACTGCTTCTGCCACTCCTTCACTGTGTCCACAAAAGTGCCTTTGGGCTAGGATACGTTGGACAACTTGCTCACCATAGCTCCTCCGCACTCCGCGTGTTGGTCGTCCACCACCTTCGGCTTCACGTTGAAGACTTTGAGCCACAACCCAAAGTGGGGTTGGATGCGGAGGAAGGCCTCACACACAATGATTAACACCAAGATGTTGAGAAAGGAATTCGGGGACAAATCATGGAAATCTATCCCGTAATAATACATCAGCCCGCGGACGAAAGGGTGGAGTGGAAACCCTATCCCGCAGAAGAAATGGGGAGGAACACTACCCTCTCGATGGGCTTCAGCATGGGGACGACTTGTTCCTCGGTCGGCAGGCGGTGAGTGATCTCCTTCGCCAAGTATCCGGCCGCCCGAAGCTCTTTAATGTTCTCCTCCTTGATGGAGGAGACCATCCACTTGCCCTGACCTTCGGATCCGGACATGGCTGCTTGGGTGGAAAGGAGATGAGAACTTGGGCGCTGGAGCTCGAGATTGGAAAGGCGGAGACAGAGAGAGGGCATGAGAGAGGAAGAGGGAATCCTTATCCCCTTATAAAGGCAACGAATACTGAACGCCTCCTCACTTGCCTTAAGATTCGCCTATTCCCAAAGGCTGTATAAACGACACGGTTGGGTTACCCATGCCCGTATTGATGAGAATCACATAATAAGGGGGCATGATCTCTGCTTCAACAAGATGTGCCAATGGCAACCGCATCTCGAAACATGGAGCGGCAGATGAAAAACGATCCGAAATTATGACCGGACAGACATGATGTCATACTGTAAAAGCTGTTAGCGGATTAGACTCGTGTAAAAAATATATATTCTCTCTATGGTTATGTATGGTGTGTATGACAGGTCCGGATACTATCATCGCATCTGAAGACTATCTTGAAGTTCGGATAGAAGGGAACCTGCCTTGCAATGCCGGAAACAATCTACGCGCTGGACTCCTTGTCATTGAAGCCAGGTTCAGGGGCTACTGAGGGAGTCGTGGACTAAGGGGTCCTCGGGCGTCCGACCTGTTATCTATTGGGCCGGACTGATGGGCTGTGAAGACATGAAGGCCGAAGATTGTACCTGAGTCCGGATTGGACTCTCCTTGGCGTGGAAGGCAAGCTTGGCGACCGACTATGAAGATTCCTTCTTATATAACCGACTCTATGTAAACCCTAGATCCCCTTGGTGTCTATATAAACCGGAGGGGTTAGTCCGGAAAGGATATATTCATTACCATAGTCATACAGGCTAGACTTCTAGGGTTTAGCCATTACGATCTCGTGGTAGATCAACTCTTGTAAAACTCATATTCATCAATATCAATCAAGCAAGACGTAGGGTATTACCTTCGTAGAGAGGGCCCGAACCTGGGTAAAACCTCGTGTCCCCTGTCTCCTGTTACCATCGATCCTAGACGCACAGTTCAGGACCCCCTACCCGAGATCCACCAGTTTTGACACAGACAGCCACCCGATCTAGGGGGAAGAGAACCTCAGAATCTGAGGATGAGGATTATGTTGCCACTGAGGAGGAAGTAAGCTCCAAGAAGAAGGTGCTGAAAAAGGAGTAGGGCACAACTGCTACAGTTAAGCTAGGGATGAATAGGAAGGCTCCAGGAAAGAGAATTCCTATGTCTAAGGCCAGAGCCTTTACTCAAGAGACAATGGAGTTCACTCTTGAACCCAAAGAAGCTGGAGAGGGGAAGAAGAGGAAGGAAAGAGTCAAGAAGACCATTCCCAGAGTCATTGGCAAGCCCTCCATGATGAAAGACCCCTTTGAAGATGAAGAAGAAGAGGATGCTCCAGCACCCAAAGCTTAGAAGCTTATGGTAGATGCTATAAAGTCAGGGGCTGCAACATCAAAGCCCAAAGCCGACCCCAAATCTCAAGCTCAGAAGCCTCCTAAGCCTAAGAGGAACACCAGAAGTATACCTACTGAAGAAAATAACAAGACCCAGTGCCTGAAGCTGAAGAAGATGATGAGTCTCTTATTTTGAGAAAATTGAAACCCAAGATTCCAGACCACAATGATGCTCATCCAGTCGCTGAGAACATGCATATCAGAAAAGATTCAGGATTGAGATTGTGGAGACAGTCTGATCCCTATGCTGTGAGGAGAAGGACTATAGTTGACTATAGGTTTCACACAAAGGAACAACAAGACTTCTGTGAAACTATTCTGCTTGACAATAAGCCCATTGTGTGTGACATGAGATGGGTTGATTGGGAATTCATCCAGGAGAATGAAGATCACTTCCCAGGAGTTTATGACAGCTTCAAAGCATGTGGAGTAGATGAGTTTGTTGGACAAAATCTCACAAAATGGAATGATGAGCTGATCATCCAGTTTTACTCCACTGCTCACTTTTACCCAGATGAGAAGATCATATGGATGTCAGAAGGTACTAGGTACCAATCGACAGTTGAAGAATGGGAAAAATTGATAAATGCCCCAGAAGAACATGAGGATGACTTGGATGTGTATGCCAAGAAGAAGAAGGACCACAACACTATGGCTAACATGTACAAGGAGATCCCATATAAAGCTTTGGAGACTCACAAGCTTGGATATGTACATTTCTTATTGTCTGGTCTGCCTACTATCAACTGGATCCTAAGGCACACTCTGCTACCCAGGTCAGGAGATCACAAGATGATCAAAGGGCACTCTATCAACCTGCTACATCTTTTTGATGTCCCTCATAAGTTCAAGGTCATGAGTCTGATTGTAGAGACAATCAAGAGGACTGCTGCTGACTAGAAGAGAAGCTGTGGGTATGCTCCACACATTCAGGAGCTCATCAACTCCAAGTTGGGCACATGAACATATCTGTTGGATAAGGAGCATCTACCCTTGTATCCTGATTTTGAAGATAATACTGTTGTGATGAATGAGGAGGAACCATCATCAGTTCAAGCACAGGAGAAGAGAGCCAAAGCAAAGGTTGAGAAAGCTGCCAAGATGCCAAGTGTTGAAGAGGCATATCAGGTTTTCCCGAGGAGCAAGCAAGATCAACTTGCATATCTCATCCAGTCTACACTAAGGATTGCGAAGGGCTTGGCCACCCTGACTCAAAGCCAGGAGAACTTGGAGAGGATCGTAGAAACTAAATTTTACGATCTCGATCTGAAGGTAATTGAGATTCAAACAACAGTTGAGCAGCTCCAGGAGGAAGCAAAAGAGAAGAGAGGCAAGGCAACCACAGATGCATTTTAGCGAGTGCCTAGATGACAGAGGTCTGCTGCCATGCCAGTGACAGATACTAGAGCTACAACATCAGCACCAGCAGCCACAGCCTCAGTACCACCTCTAGCAGCCACTCCACCAGCTCCAACTACATCATCAGAGGCCTTCGTCCTTGGAGTTCTCTCTACACCACCTCCCGAAGACCAAGCCCAAGAGACGCATATCACTATGCATATTTGAACTTTTTGGTAACTTGTTGCCAAAGGGGGAGAAATATGTATAGATCATAGGCTTCGAGAGAGTGTTTTGCTTCTTTGGCTTTGGTTGACCCTTTTTATTGTGTGAGATACTTGTGTGATCATGTGATTGATTATTTTCTACCTTAGTGTTTGTTTAGATGATACTATCTTTTATATCCATATATGATCATTCACTTGCTTGGTGATGAGTGCATGCTTTTAATTTCTATCATTTTGAGCGCTCCACCAAGATGTATGTGACATGGAAGAGTAACCCATGATCCTAATCGATTGTGCATTTGCATTCAAAAGCAAATTTTAAATAATGCACAAATTTAGGGGGATCTCTTGCTTATCACATACTTCTCAAAGCGACGATGTTTTTCAATCTTATTATCATTTGTCGAAGCTTTGATCTATATGTTGTCATCAATTAGCGAAAAGGGGGAGATTGAAAGTGCAACTATCCCTAGGTGGTTTTGGTAATTCCTAACAACATATAGCCCATTGAGCTAATGCTATTTCAAGAGAAATATTTCAGGAAAGCTCAATGTTTGACATGGCATGGATTAGAAAGTGGACCCGTCAAAATACTAAGAAGACATGTTGGCTCAAGCTCAAAGCTCAGGACTCTACATTTTCTATTTTAGTGATCCAAGATCACATTGAGTCCATAGGAAAGCCAATACTATTAAAAGGGGATGAGGTGTTGCTTAATGGCTTGCTTGCTCAAAGTTCTTAGTGATATGCTCCAAAACCCTCAACTACTTTCTCATATCCACATATGTCCCAAACCAAAAGTCAAACTCGGCCCCACCGAAATTTCCTACCCGGCACCATCGAGTTCACTTGACATAACCACTGCCACTGACTCTAGTCGTTTCGGCCTCACGATAGGGATCTCGGTCCCACCGAGATGGGATTGCAACCTCTCTGTTTCCCTTCGTAACGTTTCGGTCCAACCGAGATGAGAGATCGGCCCCACTGAGATTGCAATGCAAATTCTCTATTTCCCCAACTTAACGTTTCGGTCTAACCGAGATGAGCGATCGGTCCCATCGAGTTTGCCTGACCAACTCTTTGTTTTTCTATTACCAAAATCGGTCCCACCGAGTTTGTGTAATCGGTCTCATCGAGATTATGTTATGCCCTAACCCTAATGGAATTGGTCCCACCGAATTGACATGTCGGTCCCACCGAAAATCCTAATGTTCACATTTTGAACTAAATCGGTCTGGCCGAGTTTCATGATTCGATCCCACCGAGTTTGGTGATTTGTGTGTAATGGTTAGATTTTGTGTGGAGGCTATATATACCCCTCCACCCACTCTTCATTTATGGATAGAGCCATTAGAACATGCCTACACTTCCAACATACATTTTCTGAGAGAGAACGACCTACACTTGTGTTGAGGTCAAGGTATTTCATTCCAACCACATAAATCTTGATCTCTATCCTTCCCCAAGTTGATTTACACTCAAACCCTCTTTCCACCAAATCCAATCCTATGAGAGAGAGCCGAGTGTTGGGGAGACTATCATTTGAAGCACAAGAGCAAGGAGTTCATCATCAACACACCGTCTATTACCTTTTGGAGAGTGGTGTCTCCTAGATTGGTTAGGTGTCACCCGGGAGCCTCCGTCAAGATTATGGAGTTGAACCAAGGAGTTTGTACGGGCAAGGAGATCGCCTACTTCGTGAAGATCTACCCTAGTGAGGCAATTCCTTCGTGGGCGATGGCCATGGTGGGATAGACAAGGTTGCCTCTTCGTGGACGCTTCGTGGGTGGAGCCCTCCGTGGACTCGCGCAACCGTTGCCCTTCGTGGGTTGAAGTCTCCATCAACGTGGATGTATGATAGCACCACCTATCGGAACCATGCCAAAAATCTCTGTGCCTACATTGCGTTTGCTCCCTCCAAACTCCTCCCTTTACCTTCATATGCAATTGTTTTACATTCTGCTGCAATACTCTTAGAATTGCATGTGTAGGTTGATTAGTTGACTTGTGCTAAGTTGCTAAAATCTGCCAAGAATTAAAATTGGTAAAGGGTAGATTTTTATTTGGTGAAGTAGTCTAATCCCCCCTCTAGACATACTTTCGATCCTACAAGGGGGAAATCGAAGTCATCGACATCACCAACGATCCTCTCATCATGGGAGGACCAATCTTAATCAACATATTCACCAGCACCATCTTCTCTCAAACCGTAGTTCATCTCTTGTATTCAATCTTTGCATCAAGACCTTAGATTGGTACCTATGGGTTGCTAGTAGTGTTGATTATATCTTGTAGTTGATCCTAGTTGGTTTATTTGGTGGAAGATTATATGTTCAGATCCTTAAGCATATTCAATACAACTATGATCTTGAACATGAATATGATTTGTGAGGAGTTACTTCTGTTCTTAAGGACATGGAAGAAGTCTTGTTATAAGTAATCATGTGAAGTTGGTTTTCGTTCGATATTTTGATGATATGTATGTTATTATTTTAGTGGTGTCATGTGAACGTCAACTACCTGACACTTGACCATATTTGGGCCTATGGGAAGGCATTGGGGAGTAATAAGGAGATGATGGGCTGCGAGAGTGACATAAGCTTAAACCCTATTTTATGTGTTATTCCGTAAGGGGATAATTTGGATCCACATGTTTCATGTTATGGTTAGATTTATCTTGATTCTTCTTTCGTAGTAGAGGATGCTTGCGAGAGGGGGTAATCATAAGAGGGTTGCTTGTTCAAGTAAGAATAGCACCCTAGCAGCGGTCCATCCACATATCAAATTATCAAAGTAGCAAACGTGAATCAACTAAAGATGATGGATGTGACTAGACGAGAATTCCCATGTGTCCTCGAGAGCACTTTGCTTTATATAAGGGAACGCTTCAGCTTATCCTTTGCTATAAAAAGGATTGGGCCACCCTTTTGCACCTTTTGTTACTATTGCTACTTGTTACAAATTATCCAACCACTAAACTATATGTTACTGCCACTCCTAGTACTTGCAGAGAATACCTTGCTGAAAACCGCTTATCATTTCCTTCTGCTGCTCGTTGAAAACATTTATACTACATGCTGAAATTTACTATCACTTGTCACTATGGAAAATAATCCTTTGAGGGGTTTGTTTGGGTTATCTTCACCTTGACCGGAAGCAATAAGAGTTGCCCCTCATCCTACTGAACCTACTGAAAATATTTACTATGAAATTTCTTCGCGTATGTTGGAGAAATTGCTAGCTAATCCTTATGCAGGAAATGGAACAATACATCATGCTATGCACTTGATCTATATAGATGAAATTTGGGGATTGTTTAAGCTTACAGGTTTACTCAAGGATGGAGTTAAGAAAAAGGTATTCCCTTTATCTTTTTGGGGGAAGGCATTGGCATGGTATAGGCTATTGGATGATACCGGGACATGGGACTAGAACCGGTTGAAATAGAAATTTCATCATAAGTTTTATCCTATAAATTTCGTTCATCGTGATCAGAATTATATATATAATTTTTGGCCTCGTAAAGGAGACATTATTGCTCAAGCTGGGGGGGGGGGGGGGGTTAAATATATGGTGCACGCATGCCTCACTCATGATCTCTCAAGAGAAATTATTATACAAAACTTTTATTCTCGGCTTTATCATAATGATCAATCCATGTTCGATACTTTTTCTACTGGTTCCTTTATGAAGAAAATTGTTGAATTCAAATGGTATCTTCTGGAAATAATTAAATGCAACTCCAAAGATTGGGAAATTGACAAAGGTAAAGAGTCACGTAGAAATCTTGAGTTTGATTGTGTTAAATCTTTTATGGAAACCAATGCTTTTCATAAGTTTAGTACTAAATATGGACTTGAATCTTAGATAGTAGCTACCTTTTGTGAATCATTTGCTTCTCACGTTGATCTCCCTAAGGAGAAGTGGTTTAAGTTTCATCCACCTATTAAATAAAATTGCGAGGAACCTATTATAGCTAAATATGGAACAATCATTTATAATGTTGATCCAGTTGTGCCTACTGCTTACATTTAGAAACCCCCTTTTCCTGTTAGGATTAAGGAACATGCTAAAGTTACAAGTATGGCTCATAAGAATAATATCAGGACACCTAAACCCTTAGAACAAATTAAGATGGAACCTAATATTGCAATGGTTAAAGATGTTTTGGTCGATAATATAGATGGGCATGTTATTTACTTCTGTTCCGAGGCTGCTAGAATTTCTAAACCTGCTAGAAATGAACAAGGTATGTTAGATAAGAATAAGCCTGTAGTTGGCATGCATGTTGTTTCTGTTAAAATTGGAGATCATTGCTATCATGGTTTATGTGATATGGGTGCTAGCGTAAGTGCTATTCAATTTTCTCTATATCAAGAAGTTATGAATGACATTGCACCTGTTGAAGTGGAAGATATTGATGTTACTATTAAGCTTGCAAACAGAGATACTATTTCACCACTTGGGATTGTTAGAGATGTTGAAGTTTTGTGTGGTAAGATCAAATACCCTACTTATTTCTTAGTACCTGGGTCACAACAAGATAATTTTTGTCCTATTATATTTGGTAGAACCTTCTTGAATACTGTTAATGCTAAAATTTATTATGTTAAAGAAAAGGTTAGAATTACATTTGAGAAAGGAAACAATTTGAGAATATAGTAATAGAGTTTTTTCCTCAGCGAATAGGGTGGCTATATCATTCAATTTAGTAAGATGTGCCACAAAAGTTTCAGATTCATAACCATAGAAAGGATCGTATTCAACCAAAGTAATTAACTCAGGATCGACAGAGAATTCATAATCCTTATCAGTAACAAAGATAGGTGAAGTAGCAAACATAGGGTCATATTTCATTCTAGCATTCAAAGACTTTTGTTTCAGCTTAGCTAACAGTTTCTTAAGATCATCTCTATCATTATAGGTAAGAAAGTCTCTAGCAGTTTCCTCATCCATAATATATCCCTCAAGTACAACATGCAATTCATATCTTGGGGGAGAATCATAATCTTCAGTTTCAATAATATCATCAGTTTCAGTAATTTTGTTCTCTCTAAACTTAGCAAGTTGTTCATCAAGAAATTCACCCAGTGGAACAGTATTATCAAGCAGTGAAGTAGTTTCATCATAAGCATCATGCATAGCAAAAGTGGCATCATCAATAACATGTGACATATCGGAATCAATAGCAGGTGTAGGTGTCGCAAGTTTACTCAAAACAGAAGGAGAATCAAGTGCAGAGCTAGATGGCAGTTCCTTACCTCCCCTCGTAGTTGAGGGAAAAATCTTGGTTCTTTGATCGTTCATATTCCTCATAGTGATCAATAGATATAAATCCCAAGTGACTTGGAGAATAGAGTTGTGCTCCTCGGCAACAACACCGGAAAAATGTCTTGATAACCCACAAGTATAGGGGATTGCAACAGTTTTCGAGGGTAGAGTATTCAACCCAAATTTATTGATTCGACACAAGGGGAGCCAAAGAATATTATTGAGTATTAGCAACTAAGTTGTCAATTCAACCAAACCTGAAAGACTTAATATCTGCAGCAAAATATTTAGTAGCAAAGTAGTATGGAAGTAATGGTGACAGTGGCAAAAGTAACAGTAGCAGTTCTGTAGCAATCGTGGCAGTGGCAACGGAAAAGTAACTTAGCAAAGATCAATATAAAATGAGCTTGTAGGCAATGGATCAATGATGGATAATTATGTCGGATGGCATTCATCATGCAACAGTTATAACATAGGGTGACACAAAACTAGCTCCAATTCATCAATATAGTGTAGGCATGTATTCCGTATACAGTCATACGTGCTTATGGAAAAGAACTTGCATGGCATCTTTTGTCCTACCCACCCGTGGTAGCGGGGTCCTAGTGGAAACTAAGGGATAAAGGCCTCCTTTTAATAGAGTACCAGACCAAAGCATTAGAACTTAGTGAATACATGAACTCCTCAAACTATAGTCATCACCGAGAAGTGTCCCGACTATTGTCACTTAGGGGTTGCCAGATCATAACACGTAGTAGGTGACTATAACATGCAAAATCGGATCAAGAACACAAATATATTCATGAAAACATAATAGGTTCAGATCTGAAATCATGGCACTTGGGCACTAGTGACAAGCATTAGGCATAGCAAAGTCATAGCAACATTTATCTTAGAACATAGTGGATACTAGGGAGCAAACCCTATGATACGTCCATTTTGCATCATGCTTTTATATCAATATTTATTGCATTATGGGATGTTATTATACAATATGTCACAATACTTATGCCTTTTCTCTCTTATTTTGCAAGGTTTACATGAAGAGGGAGACTGCCGACAGCTGGAATTTTGGGCTGGAAAAGGAGCAAATATTAGAGACCTATTCTGCACAACTCCAAAAATCCTGAAACTACACGAAATTAAGTTTTGGAATATATAAAAACTATTGGGCGAAGGAAGCACCAGAGGGGGGCCACCCACCGTCCACGAGGGTGGAGGGCGCGCCCCCTGCCTCGTGGGCCACCTGGAAGACCCCCGATGCCCATCTTCTGCTATAAGGTGTCTTTTGTCCTTAAAAAAAATCAGAAGGCAACTTTCGGGACGAAGCGCCGCCATCACGAGGCGGAACCTTGGCGGAACCAATCTAGGGCTCCGGCGGAGGTGTTCTACCGGGGAAACATCCCTCCGGGAGGGGGAAATCGTCACCACCGTCATCACCAATGATCCTCTCATCGGGAGGGGGTCTAAAAGCACAAGTGCTCCCTGGGTTGTTTTGGTAATTAATGTCAACATATCTCTTGTTGGACTAACACTTTTACCTAGTATGTCTCAGATAAGTTCAACAATGGAGTGGCATGGACTAGAGGATGTGGAACCCCTTCAAGATGCGAAGGACAAAGGATTGGCTCAAGCTTCAAGATCAAGACTCTACATTTTCTATTTTAGTGATCCAAGATCACATTGAGTCTATAGGAAAAGCCAATACTATCAAGAGGGGATGAGGTGTTGCTTAATGGCTTGCTTGCTCAAAGTGCTTAGTGATATGCTCCAAAACCCTCAACTACCTTCCCACATCCACATATGACCTAAACCAAAAGTCAAACTCGGCCCCACCGATTCTTTCTATCCGGCGCCACCGAGTTTGAAATGTCATAGCCACTGCCACAAACCCTAGCAAATTGGTTTCACCGATAGGGATCTTGGTCTCACCGAGATGGGATTGTAATCTCTCTGTGTATGTCCATTACCAAAATCTGTCTCACCGAGTTTGAGCAATTGGTACTACCGAGATTACAATGCAGACCCTCTGGTTAGCTTATTACCAAAATCGGTCCCACCGAGTTTGTGTAATCGGTCCCACCGAGTTTGCCTGACCAACTCTCTGGTTAGCTTATTACCAAAATCGGTCCTACCGAGTTTGTGTAATCGGTCACACCGAGATTACGTTATGCCCTAACCCTAGCCATATCGGTCCTACCGAGTTGCATCTCAGTCCCACCAAAAATCCTAACGGTCACTAGGTTTGCTGAATCGGTTCGACTGAGTTTAACCATTCGGCCCCACCGAGTTTGGAAAATTGTGTGTAACGGTTAGATTTTGTGTGGAGGCTATATATACCCCTCCACCCACTCTTCATTCGTGGAGAGAGCCATCAGAACATACCTACACTTCCAATACACATTTTCTGAGAGAGAACCACCTACACTTGTGTTGAGGTCAAGATATTCCATTCCAACCATATGAATCTTGATCTCTAGCCTTCCCCAAGTTGCTTTCCACTCAAATCTTCTTTCCACCAAATCCAAATCCCGTGAGAGAGAGTTGAGTGTTGGGGAGACTATCATTTGAAGCACAAGAGCAAGGAGTTCATCATCAACACACCATTTGTTACTTCTTGGAGAGTGGTGTCTCCTAGATTGGCTAGGTGTCACTTGGGAGCCTCCAACAAGATTGTGGAGTTGAACCAAGGAGTTTGTAAGGGCAAGGAGATCGCCTACTTCGTGAAGATCTACCGCTAGTGAGGCAAGTCCTTCATGGGCGACGACCGTGATGGAATAGACAAGGTTGCTTGTTCGTGGACCCTTCGTGGGTAGAGCCCTTCATGGACTCGCGCAACCGTTACCCTCCGTGGGTTGAAGTCTCCATCAACGTGGATGTACGATAGCACCACCTATCGGAACCACGACAAAAACATCCGTGTCTCCAATTGCGTTTGAATACTCCAGACCCTTCTCGTTACATTCTTGCAAGTTGCATGCTTTACTTTCCGCTGCTCATATAATCATTGCATGCTTGCTTGATATGTATTGTGTTTGTTAAACTTGTGCTTAAACTCCACTTAAACTTAATAAGAATATTAAAAACTGCAACTTTTGGCACTTAGTGTCTAATCGCCCCCCTCTAGACACCTCTTCTCGATCCTTTCAATTGGTATTAGAGCATTGGTCTCCATTGCCTTGGTTTAAACACCATTGGAGGAAGATGGATGTAACACCCTCGATGCGAGTATATCTCCCACGTGTCGAGGCACGACTTAGAGGCATAATCGCATTGAAGGCAAAGTCGCAAGTGAGGTAATCTTCACACAACCCATGTAATACAATAGGGGAAAAAATTACATAGTTGGCTTACAATCGCCACTTCACACAATTACATGAATAAACATTACATCAACCAAGTACACTCATGGTCCGACTACGGAACCAAAATAAAAGAAGAACCCCAAATGCGACAAAGGTCCCCGATCGACCCCAACTGGGCTCCACTACTGATCAACTAGAACGAAACAACACAAGGGACAAGATCTTCATCGAGATCCTCCTGAGCTTGGATGCGTCATCTGCTCGGTCTCATCGGCACCTGCAAGCTGGTTTTGGAAGTATCTGTGAGCCACGGGGACTCAGCAATCTCGCACCCTCGCGATCAAGACTATTTAAGCTTATGGGTAAGGTAAAGGTATGAGGTGGAGCTGCAGCAAGCGACTAGCATATATGGTGGCTAACATACGCAAATGAGAGCGAGAAGAGAAGGCAAAGCACGGCCGATAAAAGTGTGATCAAGAAGTGATCCTGGACTACCTACGTCAAGCATAACTCCAACAACCGTGTTCACTTCCCGGACCCCACCGGAAAGAGACCATCATGGTTACACACGCGGTTGATTCATTTTAATTAAGGTCAACTTCAGGTTTTCTACAACCGGACGTTAACAAACTCCCATCTGCCCATAACCGTGGGCACGGCTTTCGAAAGTTCAAAACCCTGCAGGGGTGTCCCAACTTAGCCCATCACAAGCTCACACGGTCAACGAAGGAATAGACCTCCTCCCGAGACATTCCGATCAGACTCGGTATCCCGGTACTCCAAGACATCCTCGACAATGGTAAAACAAGTCCAGCAAAACCACCCGATGCGTCGACATCCCGATAGGAGCTGCACATATCTCGTTCTCAGGGCACACCGGATAAGCTAAGCGTACAGGAGCCGACGTAACCCAAGTTGCCAAGGGATGGCCCTGCACGGTGCTCTGGGTTGGGCCAACACTTAGACAAGCACTGGCCCGGGGGTTAAAATAAGATGACCCTTGGGCTGGCCTAACCCAAGGGAAAAAAGGCTAGGTGGCAAATGGTAAAACCAAGGTTGGGCCTTGCTGGAGGAGTTTTATTCAAAGCGAACTGTCAAGGGGTTCCCATATACCCAACTGCGTAAGGGACGCAAAATCCGGGAACATAACACCGATATAACGGAAACTAGGGCGGCAAGAGTGGAACAAAACACCAGGCATAAGGCCGAGCCTTCCACCCTTTACCAAGTATATAGATGCATTAATTAAATAAGATATATAGTGATATCCCAACAAGTAAATAAATGTTCCCACAAGGAACGGTCTCCAATCTTCACCTGCAACTAACAACGCTATAAGAGGGGCTAAGCAAAGCGGTAACATAGCCAAACAACGGTATGCTAGGACAATGGTCGGTTAGAGGCTGAACATGGCAATTTGGGAGGCTGACAAGCAAGTGGTAGGCATCGTAGCATTGGCATAGCAAAAGAGCGAGCATCTAGCATAGCAAAGATAGTAGTGATTTCGAGGGTATGATCATCTTGCCTGAAATCCCGCAAGGAAGAAGAACGAGTCCATGAGGAAGACAAACGGACGTAGACGAACGGATCCTCACAAACTCGACGTTACCGGATCCAACCCGAAGAAGCAAACACCGGAAAAGATCAAACAACATAGTAAACAACCAACACATCAACATGGCAAGATGCTCAATCGAGTATGATGCATGTCCGGTTTAAAGAGGCATGGCATGGCAAAATGCACAAACAATCCTACACATTAAGTGGCGCACAATATGCATCGGGATGCATATTGACAAGACACCACATCAATTATTTAGTTCTCTCTCGTTTATGTACCCAACAATGTTAAATGTTGTTAAACATGGCGAGAGGGGAAACATGATGAAACTATCTAATCTAGGCAAGTTTAAATGAGGCCGGAAGCAACGAACAACAATTCCGGAAACTCCCCATAGCATATTTTAGGTTCGGTCCTGATCTGTCCTAAACACAATTTTAGAGTTATTTAACATGCAAAGTAAGGTCACCATGATAAACTAGGCAAAATTCTACCCCATTTACATATAAAGTTTATTAAAATCGGAGTTACGGTTAATTAGCTATGGATTAAAGCATTTTAACATGGCATTTAAGAAAATTTAACCAAACATCAATTTAAACAATTTTAATTGTTGTTATCATGATGCGGATGACATGAACAAGTTTTAAGCAATTTATGCAAAAAGTTGATAAGAGCATTATGAAGCATTGTCACCGTGGTGGAAGGGAAAAGGGGGTGCCACGGCAACGAATCCGAAAATGATGCCACGGCAACATATCGGTTCTGGTAACTCGATTGAGATCCCGGTGCAAACGGAAGTGCGGCGGGAGCGTGACACGTGATAGGAGGTGGGGTGATCCTGGATACCGGGTTCCCACATGACGGTGACAAGGTAAAAGAGGGCAACATGCACCGACAAATCGAGCACGGTGCAAGCACGAGCAACTCATACATCACACATGCATTCGTTCACGGGCATCGTTCCGGCGGTTATACCTTTGAAGCGAGCATCATCGAAACGGATCGAGTTCGGCGGTAGGGGTACACGTGTCGACGAGGAAGTAGTTGTTCACGGGGTCGTCGTGGGAAGTAGGGGAAGTAGTCGTTCTCGCAATGGTAGTGGAAGTGGGGGTACATGACGACGTAGAGGTACTCGCGACGGTAGTCGTTCACGTTCACGTTTCACGGTCTTCGGCGACGGTCGTCGTACATGGTTCGGAGTGGTACTTGCGACGGTAGTGGTACACGTTTCGTAGACGTTCGAGCCATATCGGTAGCGGTACTTGATGAATCCCGAAACGGACTTGGCGTCATCGTGCGTAGGGGTACTTGGCGTTTCCGGAGACGACGGTAGAGGAACGCGTTTCGAAGGGGTACTTGGGGTCCTCGAACTTGCCGATCTCGTCATCTCGAAGGGGTACTTGACGTCCAAAGCGTTCATCGGTAGTAGAACTTGGCGGTCTCGACGGTCGTCGTGGTACTTGTTCACGTTGTTGTCGTACACGACGCGTTTGTGGACGAAGTAGTACTCGCGGTCTTCGGTACAAACAGCAACAAACCTCACATATGCATGCAGGCATAGTCAACGAATCGGGAGAGAGGGGCTTGACTGATGCAAGCAGCAGCACGGGGATGGCAGAGGCGAAACGGGTCTTGGCGCTGGCTCTGGCTGCTCGATGCCGGGCGTGGAAGGAACCGGTGCAGGGGGCGCGCCGGGGAAGAGCAGCTCCGGTGGCCATGGCAGGACGATGAGGAGGCCGGAGGAGGAGGGCCATGGAGGAGGCGCAGGAGACGGCAGGATGGCGCGCAGAGAGGGAGGACCAGGGCGCGGCCTGGTTCGATGGACGCGGACAAGGACGGCGGCGGCCTGAGCTTCGAGGCGAGGAGGAGGCCATGGCATGGTGCGCGAGCAGGTGAGCGTGGGCGGCGGCGAGGCGCGCCGGGCGGCAACGGGACGCCGGCGGCGGGGCTCCATGGCCGCCTGAAGAGGAAGGGGGCGGCGTAGGTTGGAGCTCGGGCGCGCGAGAGGCCCGGCGAGGAGGCGGCAGGGAGCAGCAACAATCCATGGCGCGGCGGCAGAGGGGGATGGGGTCGGGCCCCCCTGGTGAGAGCGAGAGGGGGAGGAGAGGTGGCCGCGGGCGATCGGGGCGGCGCTTGGCATCGGCGTAGGAGGGATCGATGGGAGAGGGAGATCGAGGGGATCGGGAGCAGGGGCTCTGCGGCGAGAGGAGGGAGACGAGGGAAGATGGGATCGGGTAGATGAATCAAGTCGGGGCTAGGGTTAGGGTTAGGTGGGCCTGCGGGGAAGGATGGGTCTAGGGAGGCCGGCCTGGGCTGGGCTTCTCTCTTCCTCCCTCCTTAATTCTTCCCTTTGCAAAAAAAAAACAGAGAACAATAAGAGAAAGGAAAAGAGAAAAGAGAATGTTAGAGGAAGAATTTGAGCACGGGAATAAATTTCCCGGACTCGCATAAATGCGCATGTCCCAAGAAAAATGGAGTGGGCATTTTTGCAAGAATTAAATTCAAAGTCATTTGAATTTAATTAAAAAGTTTTGCACAAGGACTAGGATTTAGAAGAGTCCAAAAATGTTGAGAATTTAGGAGGAGCCTCGATAAATGGGAAAAGAGATGTTGGCAAAGTTTGGGGACCAAACTTGAAGTAGAAAGGGAGTGGGGATTTTTCCAGTGTGTTTTGGTTAATTCCGAAAGAATGGAATATTTTATAATAGCCCCACTAATATCGGGAGGATATGTTATAAAGAGAAGTCATCCTTCCCTCGATTTAAATGGATCGAAGATCCATACGAATTATTTAGTTGAGATGCAAAAGATTTATGACATGATGGCATGATGCAATGCAAAAAAAATAAAATAAAAGGGCAAGGCCAAATTAAACACACGGCGAAACCCGGAAACCCTGGAAGGCATCTGAAGCTCCGGTCTTGGGGCGTTACAACACTCCACCACTACGAGAGGATCTCGTCCCGAGATCTAGAATGGCACCGGAGGGAAAAAGGAAGAGAAAGAGAAGAGGTAAAATAAATTGCTTCATTGACAAATGAGTGAAACCACGAACCTTGAAGAGGTTAAGCAAATACGAGAAAAGAATACAACGGAGATGAACAAAATTGAAAACACACCGATAGAAAAGAGGAAGAAAGAACATTGCGAAAGCCGTGAGGTTGAAGGGCAAGATATATATTGAAACCACTCCGGTTAAGACAAGATAGAGAAGGAATAAGACTTATATAATTTGGACAGCACTCCGGTTGAGAAGGGATGCAAAAATTGATAAGATGAGAAAGCTCGAAAGAAAACACGACACTCCGGTTGAATGGATAAGTAAAGAAAAGAATACTATCATGACAAACCAAGAAGATGTGTTGAAGAGAGCAACATCACAAGCCTCCGGAACGAAGGGAAACAAGATCTTGAGAGAGCACGGTTACAACAAATGCTAGAACGGAGTTGTTGGAAAAACCAACAACGAGAGAATAAGCTTGTAGTGGGCTTATAGAAAAACATCTCGAAACTAGAGGTGATAACCTGCCACTCACGGGAAAAGAATTGTATTGATATGAACAAGTAGACGAGAAACTATATCACCGGGAGGATATATGAAGAACTTGGATCATATACGAGCACAATTATCGCAACAATCCTTAGGGAAGGATTTAGGTGAAGTATAACCCAAGATAACTCCAACGAAGAGGTTGATGGATTTAAAATATCTCATACATGGCAACATGTGAATCATGAAAACATGAACTCAAATTATCAAGAATGACACAATACCACCTCCAATGATACGGAAGAAAGAATAATTGCACTCCGGATTACGATATGAAGAAAGCTTGAGCACCTCTGAAAAGAAACTTGATGAACACTTCGAGAAGGAATTAAATCCTTGGTGAACCATCATGTAGAACCTTCATGAAGGACTCCGGTAAACAAAAGATAACGAAAAGAGAAAGAAGTTGAAAACACAAGGTGAAGCCTTGCAATGATTGGATGAAGCTCTGCAACGAGATAAGTTGAAACTTGAAACTCCGGAAAAGAAAAGATGAAACAATTGAAACCAAGAATTTTGATGAACCTCCGGAATAAGAAATTAGACAATTGGATGAAGCAAGAATAAGAATTACATTATGCTTATCCTTCACCAATTTAAATTGATGACAATCAACGGATTTGGCATATTCCTTATTCTTGTAGAAAAGATTAAGAGAGATATAACATCAGACTTGGGAAGGTATTGAACGAACCACCGGAAGGGTTGAAACAACGAATAAAATTGATATGATAAGAAAGGAAGAGAAATCTTGAACGAACCACCATAAGAATTAAAATGAATGAAGAAAAGATAAAGGAACACCGGGAAGGATTATAAAATGAACAGAGATTGAGAGGATTTAGAAACATGAGAACGAAGAGATCACGAGCCGACTAAAGATCACTAGAACGAAGGACGGTTAAAAATAGGAGAATGATAACTGACAGCTGAGAATGAATAAACCTGAATTGGTGGACTCCGGATAACAAATTGAGAAGACTCTTGCATTGCTCCGGATGGGTAAAAGAATTCACACGATCAAAACAATTATGAGAGGATTGCAACAATCTCGAATGACGAAACTTGAAGAGAATGTAGCAAGGTTGAAAGAAGAATCGTCTTCGGTCTTCCAAACTGAGAATGACGATGAGAAATACCATCGAGACTTATTTAGTTGCTCCGGAAGAATCAAAACGAAGAGGTTGAGCCAACGATGAAAAGAATTTAACCGATCTTGGAGAAAGACATATGACTAATGATAATTCATTCTTACGTCAAACTTCAAAAGGAATTTAGTATAACTCCGGGGAAATAAGAAGAGTCAGGTAAGATCCTGGGAAAGGACCTGTGGGTTAGGGCCCACTCAAGAGAAACACCGTTGAATGATTTGAAAGAGAGGTTGCACCGGTTGAATTAAAAGGCTTGAATGATATAACATCCTCAAAATAGCTTGAATGAAATAAGAGTGGATACACGAATCTTCGAGATATCTTGAGCACTCCGGAACAATTGAATAGCGAGAAATGAATGAATATAAGGTGCACCGTTATGAGAAAAACAGTGAAATACGGAAAAGAATATGATCAACACCGAAAGCTTGAATTGGTTCCACCGGAGAAGAAAAGAACAAAAGATGATGAACTTGAGGCTCCGTTAGAATCTTCATGAGAATCACTGGATAAGGATATTGACGGAAAAGAATGGAGAGACTTCTCAAGAATAAGATGATACTAGATTAAGAAATCTGAATCCTTGGAGAAAAACAAAGGGAGGGAGGGTGGAAAAAACAAAGACAATTTGGAGATGGAAGAAATGAACACCGTTGAGAAGAACTGATACTCGATCTTGCGAATGTTGAAAATGGACGGATCCTCTTGAGGAGAAAACACGCCGGTTGAAAAGAATTAACATGACAATCTCGATTATCATGAAGGATTAGTATTCACATAGGAGTATGAGAACACCATTTTTTTTAGGGAAGGTATGGAATCGACATTTGACTTCGAAGCAACTCGAATACCACAACTCAAAACAAAAACAAAGGGTTGGCTTGCAAAATAAGCCAGAACAAACATACGATAGAGATTTCGTCCGAAGTTTTCGTGGTGGGACCTACACGGGCTCGATCGTACAACACCATCATGTACAAGGCAGTGCACATGACATATGAAGCGTCCCCGAGTCAACATAGCCAAGGACTCTTTAAGACACAACGAGACCACTGTAAAATCGACCGTGAATAGGTGAACCACTAGACATCGAACCCCAATTTCATATCATACATCTGTCGGAAGGATATCCTAAGAGCTACTTGAATTCCCACCTATGAAACTCCCAAAATTTTCCGGTTATGCAATCAGGTGTTGAGGATACAGGGGAAGCATAATATCTCACCCAAACTAGCAAATCCTACATCCAGCTGCATCCATCCTTCAACACATAACCAAGAAACCTTCGGAAACCATCTACCTCAACCTTCGAAAAGCATCCGTTATACAAGTTATGGCGATACTCCCGAACTCCCGCCCCAGTACTGGGTGGTGTCGAGGTTATCTCACCAACGAACTGCATAAAGGAGATTTTTGATGTCGCGAACATATCTCAAGTATTCCAGAATTGCAACGATAAAATTATGATGACAACACCTCAGAGCTCAACTCCCCGGGACACTTCCACTAAACCCCTGACAGGAGGCACCAAGACAGTATTCTCATCATAAGCCATCGGAACAAATCCAAGATACTCGCGTGATCCTAAATTTTTTTAGTGAAATTTGAGAAGAGAAGAGTCAAAACTCTACGTCAGGATGCCTTACCAGAGCGACGAAGGGACTGGGGAGTAAAACGAATTCCTAAACTCTCCGATATATAATTCCTAAAGGACTCAAAACATTTTTCTAGACACAACTCGGCCGCTAAAAACGATCAATCAGTGGGGGCTCCTAAGGTCGGGGAAGGCTCTGATTACCAACTTGTAACACCCTCGATGCGACTATATCTCCCACGTGTCGAGGCACGACTTAGAGGCATAATCGCATTGAAGGCAAAGTCGCAAGTGAGGTAATCTTCACACAACCCATGTAATACAATAGGGGAAAAAATTACATAGTTGGCTTACAATCGCCACTTCACACAATTACATGAATAAACATTACATCAACCAAGTACACTCATGGTACGACTACGGAACCAAAATAAAAGAAGAACCCCAAATGCGACAAAGGTCCCCGATCGACCCCAACTGGGCTCCACTACTGATCAACTAGAACGAAACAACACAAGGGACAAGATCTTCATCGAGCTCCTCCTGAGCTTGGATGCGTCATCTGCTCGGTCTCATCGGCACCTGCAAGGTGGTTTTGGAAGTATCTATGAGCCACGGGGACTCAGCAATCTCGCACCCTCGCGATCAAGACTATTTAAGCTTATGGGTAAGGTAAAGGTATGAGGTGGAGCTGCAGCAAGCGACTAGCATATATGGTGGCTAACATACGCAAATGAGAGCGAGAAGAGAAGGCAAAGCACGGTCAATAAAAGTATGATCAAGAAGTGATCCTGGACTACCTACGTCAAGCATAACTCCAACAACCGTGTTCACTTCCCGGACCCCACCGGAAAGAGACCATCACGGTTACACACGTGGTTGATTCATTTTAATTAAGGTCAACTTCAGGTTTTCTACAACCGGACGTTAACAAACTCCCATCTGCCCATAACCGCGGGCACGGCTTTCGAAAGTTCAAAACCCTGCAGGGGTGTCCCAACTTAGCCCATCACAAGCTCTCACGGTCAATGAAGGAATAGACCTCCTCCCGAGACATTCCGATCAGACTCGGTATCCCGGTACTCCAAGACATCCTCGACAATGGTAAAACAAGTCCAGCAAAACCACCCGATGCGCCGACATCCCGATAGGAGCTGCACATATCTCGTTCTCAGGGCACACCGGATAAGCTAAGCGTACAGGAGCCGACGTAACCCAAGTTGCCAAGGGATGGCCCTGCACGGTGCTCTGGGTTGGGCCAACACTTAGACAAGCACTGGCCCGGGGGTTAAAATAAGATGACCCTTGGGCTGGCCTAACCCAAGGGAAAAAAGGCTAGGTGGCAAATGGTAAAACCAAGGTTGGGCCTTGCTGGAGGAGTTTTATTCAAAGCGAACTGTCAAGGGGTTCCCATATACCCAACCGCGTAAGGGACACAAAATCCGGGAACATAACACCGATATAACGGAAACTAAGGCGGCAAGAGTGGAACAAAACACCAGGCATAAGGCCGAGCCTTCCACCCTTTACCAAGTATATAGATGCATTAATTAAATAAGATATATAGTGATATCCCAACAAGTAAATAAATGTTCCCACAAGGAACGGTCTCCAATCTTCACCTGCAACTAACAACGCTATAAGAGGGGCTAAGCAAAGCGGTAACATAGCCAAACAACGGTCTGCTAGGACAATGGTGGTTTAGAGGCTGAACAAGGCAATTTGGGAGGCTGACAAGCAAGTCGTAGGCATCGTAGCATTGGCATAGCAAAAGAGCGAGCATCTAGCATAGCAAAAGAGCGAGCATCTAGCATAGCAAAGATAGTAGTGATTTCGAGGGTATGATCATCTTGCCTGAAATCCCGCAAGGAAGAAGAACGAGTCCATGAGGAAGACAAACGGACGTAGACGAACGGATCCTCACAAACTCGACGTTACTGGATCCAACCCGAAGAAGCAAACACCGGAAAAGAGCAAACAACATAGTAAACAACCAACAAATCAACATGGCAAGATGCTCAATCGAGTATGATGCATGTCCGGTTTAAAGAGGCATGGCATGGCAAAATGCACAAACAATCCTACACATTAAGTGGCGCACAATATGCATCGGGATGCATATTGACAAGACACCACATCAATTATTTAGTTCTCTCTCGTTTATGTACCCAACAATGTTAAATGTTGTTAAACATGGCGAGAGGGGAAACATGATGAAACTATCTAATCTAGGCAAGTTTAAATGAGGCCGGAAGCAACGAACAACAATTCCGGAAACTCCCCATAGCATATTTTAGGTTCGGTCCTGATCTGTCCTAAACACAATTTTAGAGTTATTTAACATGCAAAGTAAGGTCACCATGATAAACTAGGCAAAATTCTACCCCATTTACATATAAAGTTTATTAAAATCGGAGTTACGGTTAATTAGCTATGGATTAAAGCATTTTAACATGGCATTTAAGCAAATTTAACCAAACATCAATTTAAACAATTTTAATTGTTGTTATCATGACGCGAATGACATGAACAAGTTTTAAGCAATTTATGCAAAAAGTTGATAAGAGCATTATGAAGCATTGTCACCGTGGTGGAAGGGAAAAGGGGGTGCCACGGCAACGAATCCGAAAATGATGCCACGGCAACATATCGGTTCCGGTAACTCGATTGAGATCCCGGTGCAAACGAAAGTGCGGCGGGAGCGTGACACGCGATAGGAGGTGGGGTGATCCCGGATACCGGGTTCCCACATGACGGTGACAAGGTAAAAGAGGGCAACATGCACCGACAAATCGAGCACGGTGCAAGCACGAGCAACTCATACATCACACATGCATTCGTTCACGGGCATCGTTCCGGCGGTTATACCTTTGAAGCGAGCATCATCGAAACGGATCGAGTTCGGCGGTAGGGGTACACGTGTCGACGAGGAAGTAGTTGTTCACGGGGTCATCGTGGGAAGTAGGGGAAGTAGTCGTTCTCGCGATGGTAGTGGAAGTGGGGGTACATGACGACGTAGAGGTACTCGCGACGGTAGTCGTTCACGTTCACGTTTCACGGTCTTCGGCGACGGTCGTCGTACATGGTTCGGAGTGGTACTTGCGACGGTAGTGGTACATGTTTCGTAGACGTTCGAGCCATATCGGTAGCGGTACTTGATGAATCCCGAAACGGACTTGGCGTCGTCGTGCGTAGGGGTACTTGGCGTTTCCGGAGACGACGGTAGAGGAACGCGTTTCGAAGGGGTACTTGGGGTCCTCGAACTTGCTGATCTCGTCATCTCGAAGGGGTACTTGACGTCCAAAGCATTCATCGGTAGTAGAACTTGGCGGTCTCGACGGTCGTCGTGGTACTTGTTCACGTTGTTGTCGTACACGACGCGTTTGTGGATGAAGTAGTACTCGCGGTCTTCGGTACAAACAGCAACAAACCTCACATATGCATGCAGGCATAGTCAACAAATCGGGAGAGAGGGGCTTGACTGATGCAAGCAGCAGCACGGGGATGGCAGAGGCGAAACGGGTCTTGGCGCTGGCTCTGGCTACTCGATGCCGGGCCTGGAAGGAACCGGTGCAGGGGGCGCGCCGGGGAAGAGCAGCTCCGGTGGCCATGGTAGGACGACGAGGAGGCCGGAGGAGGAGGGCCATGGAGGAGGCGCAGGAGACGGCAGGATGGCGCACAAAGAGGGAGGACCAGGGCGCGGCCTGGTTCGATGGACGCGGACAAGGACGGCGGCTGCCTGTGCTTCGAGGCGAGGAGGAGGCCATGGCATGGTGCGCGAGCAGGTGAGCGTGGGCGGCGGTGAGGCGCGCCGGGCGGCAACGGGACGCCGGCGGCGGGGCTCCATGGCCGCCTGAAGAGGAAGGGGGCGGCATAGGTTGGAGCTCGGGCGCGCGAGAGGCCCGGCGAGGAGGCGGCAGGGAGCAGCAACAATCCATGGCGCGGCGGCAGAGGGGGATGGGGTCGGGCCCCCTGGTGAGAGCGAGAGGGGGAGGAGAGGTGGCCGCGGGCGATCGGGGCGGCGCTTGGCATCGGCGTAGGAGGGATCGATGGGAGAGGGAGATCGAGGGGATCGGGAGCAGGGGCTCTGCGGCGAGAGGAGGGAGACGAGGGAAGATGGGATCGGGGAGATGAATCCAGTCGGGGCTAGGGTTAGGGTTAGGTGGGCCTGCGGGGAAGGATGGGCCTAGGGAGGCCGGCCTGGGTTGGGCTTCTCTCTTCCTCCCTCCTTAATTCTTCCCTTTGCAAAAAAAATAGAGAACAATAAGAGAAAGGAAAAGAGAAAAGAGAATGTTAGAGGAAGAATTTGAGCACGGGAATAAATTTCCCGGACTCGCATAAATGCGCATGTCCCAAGAAAAATGGAGTGGGCATTTTTGCAAGAATTAAATTCAAAGTCATTTGAATTTAATTAAAAAGGTTTGCACAAGGACTAGGATTTAGAAGAGTCCAAAAATGTTGAGAATTTAGGAGGAGCCTCGATAAATGGGAAAAGAGATGTTGGCAAAGTTTGGGGACCAAACTTGAAGTAGAAAGGGAGTGGGGATTTTTCCAGTGTGTTTTGGTTAATTCCGAAAGAATGGAATATTTTATAATAGCCCCACTAATATCGGGAGGATATGTTATAAAGAGAAGTCATCCTTCCCTCGATTTAAATGGATCGAAGATCCATACGAATTATTTAGTTGAGATGCAAAAGATTTATGACATGATGGCATGATGACATGATGCAATGCAAAAAAATAAAATAAAAGGGCAAGGCCAAATTAAACACACGGCGAAACCCGGAAACCCTGGAAGGCATCTGAAGCTCCGGTCTTGGGGCGTTACAATGGATGTGTCTACTTTGGGCAGTCTTAGACATAGAGTGCCTATTCTTGATGGAGAGTATTTTCATGAGTGGAAAAATGAAATGCTTGAGATTTTCAATGAATATCATTTGAACAGTACATTACTAGCCCTTGTGCACCTCATGTTGATCCTTTGCACCCTACCCTAGATGAAGATATTGACATGATTCCCAATCTTAGAACTGTTGAGCTCATCATTAGAGGCTTGCCTAGAAACTTGATTAGATGTTTGCCTACCCTCAAGTGTGCCTACACCATATGGAAATTTCTTGAGGAACTCTTTCCTAATTACTCCTTGAAAGATCTAGATGAAATCCTCCATAAGTCTATTGCTTTGATTAAGATGAGTTCCAATGATCCCTAATTTGGTGACTGCTTATTTGAGCTTACTAATCTTACGAGTGCCAAAGGAGATGTTGGAATCATTAGCAATATCATTTCCAGAGCTATTAGAATTCATAAAGATAACTATAGAAATGATCATTTATCTAATGAATTGCCCTCTCTAGGAATTGTTCAATCACAAGATGATGTTTAACATGAATACTCGGATGATGATGATGATGATGATGATGATAGTGACTATGATCTCGATGATGCGATGAGACACTTTGGTCTTATGGCAAATCTTCGCGGCTACATGGCTGGAGGAAAGGAATGGGTCCTTGATAGTGGATGTACTGATCATATGACCGGAGATAAAGATATGTTCCGTGAGCTTGCTGAAAACGACGGCCCTTGAAAATATGTCACTTTTGGTGATAATTCAAAGGGTAAGGTGGTTGGCCTTGGTAAGGTGGCCATCTCACATGATAGCTCCATACAAAATGTCATGCTCGTTGAATCCCTTGGATATAGTTTACTTTCAGTTTCTAGACTTGCGGATTTCGGTTTCAATGTCTTATTCACTGAAGTAGATTGCCAAGTGTTTCATAGAGACAATCATAAAATAGTCTTTACCGGTATACATAGAGGAGATCTTTACATTGTTGATTTCACTAAAAAGGCTCAACCTAGAACTTGCTTAATTACCAAATCTTCTAAAGGCTGGTTGTGGTATAGAAGACTAGGTCATGTTGGTATGCGAAATCTTGATAATCTTATTAAAGGTGATCATATCCTTGGAATAAAAGATGTCATATTTGACAAGGATAGACTTTGTAGTGCTTGTCAAGTAGGGAAACAAGTTGGAGGAAGTCACCGCGCAAAGAACATCAAGACCACAAGAAGACCACTCGAGCTACTTCACATGGATCTCTTTGGTCCAAATGCCTACAAGAGTCTCGGTGGTAACTCATTTGGTATAGTCATAGTTGATGATTTTTCAAGATTTACGTGGGTGTTCTTTCTTGATGACAAATCGCAGGTCCAAAAGTTCTTCAAAAACTTCGCTAGGAAGGCCCAAAATCAGTTTGACGTTGAGGGAGTCCTGGATTAGGGGGTGTCCGGATGGCCGAACTATACCTTCAGCCGAACTCCTGGACTATGAAGATACAAGATTGAAGACTTCGTCCCGTGTCCGGAAGGGACTTTCCTTGGCGTGGAAGGCAAGCTTGGCGATACGGATATTTAGATCTCCTACCATTGTAACCGACTCTATGTAACCCTAACCCTATCCGGTGTCTATAAACCGGAGGGTTTTAGTCCGTAGGACAACATACACATCAACAATCATACCATAGGCCAGCTTCTAGGGTTTAGCCGCTCTGATCTCGTGGTAGATCTACTCTTGTACTACCCATATCATCAATATTAATCAAGCAGGACGTAGGGTTTTACCTCCATCAAGAGGGCCCGAACCTGGGTAAAACTTCGTGTCCCTTGCCTCCTGTTACCATCCGGCCTAGACGCACAGTTCGGGACCCCCTACCCGAGATCCGCCGGTTTTGACACCGACATTGGTGCTTTCATTGAGAGTTCCTCTGTGTCGTCGCCGTCAGGCTCGACGGCTCCTACGATCATCGATAGCGATGCAGTCCAGGGTGAGACCTTCCTCCCCGGACAGATCTTCGCCTTCGGCGGGTTCACACTGCGGGCCAATTCACTTGGCCACCTGGAGCAGATCGAAAGCTACGCCCCTGGCCGTCAGGTCATATTTGGAAGTTTAAACTACACGGCTGACATCCGCGGGGACTTGATCCTCGACGGATTCGAGCCACTGCCGAGCGTGCCGCACTGTCCCGACGAGCATGATCTAGCTCTGCCGCCGAACAGTGCCCTGGAGGCCACACCCGCATCGGCTCCGATCCTTAATTCAGAGCCAACTGCGCCGATCGAGGATGGGTGGTTGGACGCCGCCTCGGGGGCTGCGATCCCAACGGGGATTGAGCCGAACACCACCCCCGCACTCCGCGAGACTCGTGACTCCAAGCAGCCGGACTCCTTTCCGGACTCCGAACCCTCCGCGGCCCGGCCAATCGAATCCAATTGGGCGCCGATCATGGAGTTTACTGCCACGGACATCTTTCAGTACTCGCCTTTTGGCGATATTCTGAAGTCACTGAAGTCTCTCTCTTTATCAGGAGAGCCCTGGCCGGACTGCGGCCAACAGGGTTGGGATTCGGACGATGAAGAAATTCAAACCCACCCACCACCCACTTTGTAGCCACTTTCGATGACTTAACCGACATGCTCGACTTCGACTCCGAAGACATCGACGATATGGACACCGATGAAGGAGATGATGAAGAACCAGCACCTATTAGGCCCTGGAAAGCCACCTCGACGTATGACATATACATGGTGGACACCCCAAAAGAGGGAGATGGCGACGGAACAGCGGAGGATGACCCCTCCAAGAAACAGCCTAAGCGCCGGTGTCAGCGGCGCCGCTCAAAATCCCGCCAAAACAAACATGGCTATTCCAGCACGGGAGATAATAATACTCCGGGAAGTGCCGAAGAAAAGCCCCTCCATCAAGATTTAGCACAGGAGGATGGAGAAACCAGCCCTCATGAGAGAGCGGCAGACAAAGAGGTCGAGGACGATAATTATATGCCTCCCTCCAAAGACGATGCAAGCCTCGACGACGATGAATTCGTCGTGCCAGAGGATCCCGTCGAACAAAAGCGTTTTCAACGCAGGCTTATGGCCATGGCAAGAAGCCACAAGAAAAAACAGCAACAACTTAGAACTGATCAAGATTTGCTAGTCGACAGATGGATTGAAGTCCTTGCAGCCGAAGAGCATAAACTCGAACGCCCCTCCAAGAGCTACCCAAAGCGCAGGTTGCTACCCCAATTAGAGGAGGAAGCACTTGATGCGGCCGACCGGCCACCTCGTGGCCGCGACAGAGAGGCCTCTCAGCCCTCCACTCAAGCCGCACCCCGTACCAAGGCACGAGAATATGCGCCGGACTTACGAGATATGCTGGAGGACAAGGCTACACAAACATGATCGATCTACGGATCGCGTGGGCGCCCCATGGCTCGAGACGGCATCCGTCACGCCGGCCATAAATTCGGCAGGGCCGAACACAGTACACAAGGCTCACTGGAGCTACGTCATGATATAGCCCAGTATAGAGGCACCGCACACCCACTCTGCTTCACAGACGAAATAATGGATCATCAAATCCCCGAGGGTTTCAAACCCGTAAACATCGAATCATATGATGGCACAACAGATCCTGCAGTATCGATTGAGGATTATCTCCTTCATATCCACATGGCCCATGGTGATGATTTCCACGCCATCAAATACCTCCCACTCAAGCTTAAAGGACCAGCTCGGCATTGGCTTAACAGCTTGCCAACAGGATCAATCAGTTGTTGGGAGGACCTGGAAGCCGCATTCCCCGACAATTTCCAGGGCACTTATGTGCGACCCCCAGACGCCGATGACCTAAGTCACGTAATTCAGCAGCCAGATGAATCGGCTAGGCAATTCTAGACACGGTTCCTAACAAAGAAAAATCAAATAGTCGACTATCCGGACGCTGAGGCCCTAGCAGCCTTCAAGCACAATATCCGTGACGAGTGGTTGGCCTGGCACCTTGGACTGGAAAAGCCGAAATCTATGGCAGCACTCACGACACTCATGACCCGCTTTTGCGCGGGAGAAGACAGCTGGCTTGCTCGTAGCAACAATATAACCAAGAACCCTGGTAATTCGGACACCAGGGACAGTAGTGGCAGGTCGCTTCGCAACAAGCAGAAGCGCCGCATTAATGACGACAATGCAGATGATACGGCAGCCAATGCCGGATTCAGAGGCTCTAAATCCGGTCAGCGGAAAAAGCCATTCAAAAGGAATCCTAGGGGCTCGTCTAGTTTGGACCGAATACTCAACTGCTTATGCCAGATACATGGCACCCCCGAAAAGCCGGCCAATCACACCAACAGGGATTGTTGGGTGTTCAAGCAGGCAGGCAAGTTAAACGCCGAAAACGAAGACAAGGGGCTGCATAGCGATGACGACGAGGAGCCCCGGCCGCCGAACAACAGTGGACAGAAGGGTTTTCCCCACAAGTGCGGACGGTGAACATGATATACGCAACCCACATCCCCAAGAGGGAGCGGAAGCGTGCATTAAGGGACGTATACGCGATAGAGCCAGTCGGCCCAAAGTTCAACCCATGGTCCTCCTGCCCGATCACCTTTGATCGAAGGGACCACCCCACTAGCACCCGTCATGGCGGATTCGCCGCATTGGTTCTAGACCCAATTATTAACGGATTTCATCTCACTAGAGTCCTTATGGACGGTGGCAGCAACCTGAACCTGCTTTACCAGGATACAGTGCGGAAAATGGGCATATATCCCTCGAGGATTAAGCCCACCAAAACGACCTTTAAAGGCGTAATACCAGGTGTAGAGGCCAACTGTACAGGCTCAGTCACACTTGAAGTGGTCTTCGGATCTTCGGATAATTTCCGAAGTGAGGAGTTAATCTTCGACATAGTCCCGTTTCGCAATGGCTATCACGCACTGCTCGGGCGAACCGCATTCGCTAAGTTCAATGCGGTACCGCATTACCCATACCTTAAGCTCAAGATGCCAGGCCCTCGAGGAGTAATTACGGTCAACGGAAACACCGAACGCTCCCTCCGAACGGAGGAGCACACGGCGGCCCTTGTGGCGGAAGTTCAAAGCAGCCTCTCCCGGCAGTTCTCCAGTCCGGCCACTAAACGACTGGACACCGTCAAGCGCGCCCGGAGTAACCTACAGCAAGACCGCCTGGCACGATCCGAGCAGGCGTAGCAATGCGGCCCCAACCCCAACCCTTGCAAAAAGGCGACGCCAGTACTTCGCATACATAACTACGCTCTAGAGATACCATTGGCACAGGGGGAGGGGCACCATCACGGCACGCCCAAAACACGGCTTCAACCGTACCAGGGGCTACCGATTTTTTTAATTTTCTCTTACTTTCAGGACTCCACTCTTCGGAAGGCCTGTTCGGCAGTTCAATTGCCGCACAAACGATGCAAGAACCAGGGAAGCAGACAAGCCACGCCGCATTATGGAACTCCCTGGTGGTCTCTATTACGAGCAGTATACTTGTTTCGCATATTATTCCGCAGCTTGCCCCTAGAGCGGACATGTTAAATAGTCCAACCTTTTGCTTATCGCATTAATTGTATCATTCTGCTTTGATCGCAGCCCTCTTTAATAAACAATGCATAGCTTTTGTCTATTTTTGCATTACTCTCCTTACACACACACACAGATATATATATATATATATATATATATATATATATATATATATATATATATATATATATATATGTTCCTTAACGACATGTTGCACCCATACACATTGGTATGGCCAAAATACGCCAGGGGCTTTAGTACCCCTCAATATGGTGTGAGAAGTCCGAACACTTCAACAAGTGCGGCACCCCGAACTTATAGCATTATATGCATCGGCTCCGAATCATGTCTTGGGTCAATAGTTGGGTTTGCCCGGCTCCTATGTTTTGGTGCCTTATGTTCCGCTATATCGGCTAAGGTAGCACTAGGAGAACCACTGCGATTGTGCCCCGGTTGAGCTGAGTTGAGCACCTCAGTGGAGAAAGCTAAAACTGACTGTCATGATGAAGCGAGAGTTGGTCGCTGTTCGAGAGGTTTTTGTGAGTCCCTAAAGACTTATGCCGCTTAGGGCGAGGAGCCGGCTCTGTCCGGCCAAGGCATGGATAGCGCCCCGAACTCGGTCTTCCAAATACCAGGGGCTTCGCCGAAATTTAAAATTATAGAATTCTATGGCTAAGTGAGAGTGTTCACGCATTATAGTCCGATTGCCTCGTTCATTGGGCTGAGCGCCTCCCTCGAAGGACCCAAACATGGGAAAAAGAGTGCTCAGGTTTATCCCCGAACACCCTAGCACTAGCGGCATGGGGGTAGAAGCCGACGACTCGCCATCTCTCAAAGTTGATAAACAGCCGCACAGAAGGTAATATTTTAAATTCAAACAGCATTGCTTAGCGCATATGAACAAGTTTTCAACGCACATGACAAAATGAGCGAGTTTTACTCAAAAATTACATCCATAGAACATTGATCCGCCACAAGGCGGGCACCCTTCAGAACATCCTTCTAATAATTTTCGGGCTTGCGATGCTCCTTCCCCGGTGGTGGCCCATCCTTCAGAAGCTTCTCAGCATCCAGCTTGCCCCAGTGCACCTTCGCACGGGCAAGGGCCCTACGGGCACCTTCAATGCAGACGGAGCGCTTGATGACTTCGAGCCTTGGACAGGCCTCCACCAGCCCAAAATAGCTCCCAGGCCGAGCCTCTCCAGGCCACAGCTGAACTATGAGGCCCTTCATGGCCTGTTCGGCCGCCTTGTGGAGCTCGACCAGTTGCTTCAACTGGTTGCTCAGGGGCACGGGGTGTCTGGCCTCAGCGTACTGAGACTAGAACACCTTCTCCGTCGAGCTGCCCTCCTCGGCTCGATAGAATGTGGCGGCATCAGATATACTCCAGGGAAGATCTACGAACGCGCCTGGAGAACTCCGGATTCGGGTAAGTAACAAGTAACTCACGCTTATGTGTGTACTTTGCATAAAGTATGCCTTACCCGCCGCTATCTTCTTCACCTCATCCAACTCTTGGAGGGTCTTCTGGGATTCGGCCTTGGCAGACTTGGCACTTTCAGTAGCCGCCGCGAGCTCGGACGCTCGCGTCCTTGAGTCACACTCCAAACTCTCATGTTTTTCCATGAGAGCCTGGAGCTCTTGCCGCACCTTGCCAACCTCGGCCTCATACTTTTCTCGCTCAGTGCGCTCTGCGGCCGACCTCTTCTCGGCCTCGAGCAGCGCTTGCTTCAGGGTCGCCACCTCAGACATGGCCCCTACAATAGCCACGAGACTCCTGTCATTTTTCACAATTGCACATTTTTATACACATTTATACAAGGTATTTCTTACCTTCACTGTCCTCGAGCTGCTTCTTGGCACGTCCGAGCTCTTGCTCGGACCGCTCGAGGTCCTGCTTTAGCACGTCCACTTCCGCAGTCAGTGCGGCAAACGCCAGCAGGGAAGCCTGCACACGCATATTGACTTCTTTTTGTTAGACTCCTACGAATTTTATTTGATCCTCTATTCGGCTTTTCTTCCCGAACGCCAAACAGAGCATCAGGGGCTACTGTCTATGCGGTAATGTTATTTACACATTCTTTACTTACCTCAAAGCCTGTTAAAAGGCTTGTACAAGCTTCAGTCAGTCCGCTCTTGGCGGACTGAACCTTCTGGACCACCGCACTCATAATGGTGCGGTGCCCCTCGTCGATGGAGGCGCCTTGGAGCGCCTCCAACAGATTGTCCGGCGCCTCCGGTTGGACAGAGGTCGCCGGCGCGATGGGCTTGCTCCTCTTGGAAGGAGTTCCCCCACCGGACTCTGGAACCTTTGAAGGTTCCGGAGCGGTGTCCTGCCTAGGGCCGGACTTGGAGCCCTGGGGGGTTTCGTCCCCTTTACTCTTGGAGTCCGGGAGGTCGCCTTGCGGCGCCTCCTGGACCACCTCCTCCCGGATTGGAACCTGTTGGGACAACACTTCGGTGTCGTCCGTAGGGCGGGGGGAGGAAGCCGTTGGCAGTGAGTTCACGTCCGACGAGTCCAGTGAGCCGCTCGACGATGCATCGAGCCGGTCTTTGGGTGGGCTGCATAAACATATTCGACATAAGGGAAACCTGTGCAATAATCGAATACTATGAAATCACTCCGGTATCCGGATACTTACGATTTCTCCAGGGGCTTGGCCCTGGGCGGCCACTCCTCTTCACCGTCGTCGGTGTTGGTGGAGTACTCCGGAGGAGGGGTTCTCCCCTTCTTGGACCCTTCGGCCTCCCCAGTTGGGGCGGCCTTCCTTTTCTTCCCTTCCCCCGCTGGAGGGGGAGGGGTCTCTTCTTCCTCCTCCTCATCTTCGTGGGAGGAGTGCGTCTTGGATTCATCGGATGATGAATCCGACACCTCCGGGCGTCGGGCACTCTTTCGATTCCCCGTGGCCTTCTTCTTGGCCTTCTTCTCTGGCACCACATAGGGTGCCGGAACCAGCAGCTTCGCCAATTGAGCGTCCGCTGGGCCTTCGGGCAAAGGAGCCGGACAGTTGATCTGTCCGGACGTCACCCGCCAATCCTGTCAAAGGAAAGGGAGCTTAGATCCCGCATGGAGTCAAACTATGAAACACTGATACCCTGTAAAAGAAAAAAAACAGCTTACCGCAAGAGCGTGACACTGTGCACTGAATCCGCGATCCTCAGTAGCGGATGCGGGAGCCACGGCGCCCTTGAAAAGCACCCTCCAGGCATCTTCATACGTCGTGTCGAAGAGCCTACTCAAAGTTTGGTGCCGCGCCGAGTCGAACTCCCACAGGTTGAAAGCCCATTGTTGGCACGGGAGGATCAAGCGGATGAGCATAACCTGGACTATGTTGACAAGTTTGAGCTTCTTGTCCACCAGGGTTTTGATGCATGTTTGGAGTCCGGTCAGCTCTCCTTTTTTACCCCACGACAGGCCCGTCTCTTTCCAGGACGTGAGCCGCGTTGGGGGTCCGGACCGGAACTCAGGGGGTGCGACCCATTCGGCGTCGCGCGGCTCGATGATGTTAAACCACCCCGATTGCCACCCCTTTAGGGTCTCCACAAAGGAGCCCTCGAGCAACAGGACGTTGGCCATCTTTCCCACCATGGCTCCTCCGCACTCCGCCTGGTTGCCACGCACCACCTTCGGCTTGACGTTGAAAGTCTTGAGCCATAGGCCGAAATGGGGGCGGATGCGGAGGAAAGCCTCGCACACAACGATAAATGCCGAGATGTTGAGGAAAAAATTTGGGGCGAGATCGTGGAAATCCAGGCCGTGGTAGAACATGAGCCCCCGGACAAATGGGTGGAGAGGGAAGCCCAGTCCGCGGAGGAAATGGGGGAGGAACACCACCCTCTCATGAGGCCTAGGGGTGGGGATGAGCTGCCCCTTTTCGGGGAGCCGGTACGCAATGTCATTAGACAGGTATCCAGCCTTCCTCAGCTTTTTGCTATGTCCCTCCATGACGGAGCAGACCATCCACTTGCCTCCCACTCCGGACCTGGCTGGAGAAGGTTGAGGTGAGGAGTGCGGACTTGGGCGCTGGAGCTCGAGTGCGCAAGAATGGATAGGCGAAGGAGGAAGAAGGCGTAGGTGAAAAGGTGGATCCTTATCCCCTTATATGGGTGGACGCAACTACATGTCCCCACCAGCCTGGTAAAACTCGCTTATCTCCCAAGCGACATAATCAAAGGCGCGGTTGGGTTACCCATGCCCGTATTGATGAGAATCCTGGAATAAGGGGACACGATCTCTGCTTTAACAAGACGTGCCAAGGAAACCGCCTCGCATGACGCGCTGAGGTGGGATAATGAAACGACTTGGATAAAGGCTTGGCCGTAGTGTGACATACTATGGAATACGTCAACAGATTAGATTGGTGTAAATATTATTCTCTCTATGGCAATATGTGGAAACTTATTTTGTAGAGCCGGACACTATCTTTGTGTTCAAAATCTTGTATGAAGTACTTGGAGGAGGAACCTTCCTTGCAATGCCGAAGACAATCTACGCACCGGACTCGTTGTCATTGAAGCCTGGTTCAGGGGCTACTGAGGGAGTCCTGGATTAGGGGGTGTCCGGATGGCCGACCTATACCTTCAGCCGGACTCCTGGACTATGAAGATACAAGATTGAAGACTTCGTCCCGTGTCCGGAAGGGACTTTCCTTGGCGTGGAAGGCAAGCTTGGCGATACGGATATTTAGATCTCCTACCATTGTAACTGACTCTATGTAACCCTAAACCTATCCGGTGTCTATATAAACCGGAGGGTTTTAGTCCGTAGGACAACATACACATCAATAATCATACTATAGGCTAGCTTCTAGGCCTCTCTGATCTCGTGGTAGATCTACTCTTGTACTACCCATATCATCAATATTAATCGAGCAGGACGTAGGGTTTTACCTCCATCGAGAGGGCCCGAACCTGGGTAAAACTTCGTGTCCCTTGCCTCCTGTTACCATCCGGCCTAGACGCACAGTTCGGGACCCCCTACCCGAGATCCGCCAGTTTTGACACCGTCAGACGTGAAGATCAAGAAGGTTCAGAGCGACAACGGAACGGAGTTCAAGAACGTAAATGTGGACACCTTTCTTGACGAAGAAGGGATTTCACACGAGTTCTCGGCTACGTACACACCTCAACAAAATGGAGTTGTTGAAAGGAAGAACTGGACTCTTATCGAGATGGCAAGAACGATGCTTGATGAGTACAAAACGCCAAAGCACTTTTGGGCGAAAGCGGTTGAGATAGCTTGTCATGCAACAAATCGCTTGTATCTTCACAAGCTACTCGGCAAGACGGCATACGAGCTCCTCACCGGTAACAACCCCAAGTTGGATACTTTCGAGTATTCGGCTCAAAGTGCTACATTCTTGATAAGCATCGCCGTTCTAAATTTGCTCCTAAATCTCATGAAGGTTTCCTACTTGGTTACGGCTCAAACTCTCACACTTACCGTGTCTACAACAATTTCACCCGAAAGGTTGAAGAGACGGTAGATGTGAAGTTTGATGAATCTAATGGCTCACAAGTAGAGCAATTGCCAATTGATGTAGGAGAGACAAAGACCCTTCGGAAGCAATTCAAGACTTGTCCATTGGCAAGATTCGTCCAACAGAAGTGAAGGAGAGTACCTCGTCCGTCCAAGTGGAAGCTTCTACCTCACGACAGGGTGAACCAAGAGTTGATACGGAAGCATCCACAAGTGGGACACGCCAAGATGAAGAAAATGAGGAAGCGCACCAAGATGAACATCAACAACCTCCTTCTCCACCACGACAAGAGAATGACAACGTCAATAATGAAGAAGGCCAAGAAGAAGCACAAGATGAAGAGGATGTTCCACTCTGACCCAAGAAAAAGCTTCCATGAGTTCGAGCAAGAATTGCTAAGGATCATCCCGTCGAGCAAATCTATAATGATATCCAAACCGGGAGAATCACTCGCTCTAAAACTCGTTTAGCTAACTTTTGTGAACATTACTCATTCATCTCTAGCATTGAACCTATGAAGGTTGAAGAAGCATTGGAGGATCCAGATTGGATAAACGCTATGCATGAAGAGCTACACAACTTTGAGAGAAATCAAGTGTGGACATTGGTCGAGAAGCCCGACAACAACCACAACATCATTGGTACCAAATGGGTGTTTCGCAACAAGCAAGATGAAGATGGACAAGTGGTTCACAACAAAGCACGTCTCGTCGCCCAAGGCTACACACAAGTTGAAGGTATGGACTATGGTGAGACACATGCTCCCGTTGCTAGACTTGAGTCCATTCGCATCTTACTTGCTTATGCTAATCACCATGATATCACCTTGTTCCAAATGGACATTTAAAGTGCTTTTCTAAATGGCAAAATTGAGGAAGAAGTTTAAGTTAAGCAACCTCCCGTCTTCGTCAATCCTAAGAAACCTAATCATGTTTACAAACTTCACAAAGCCCTTTATGGTCTTAAACAAGCTCCTAGAGCATGGTATAAATGCTTGACCAAGTTCCTTATTGAAAAAGGCTTTGAAATTGGTAAAATTGATTCTACTCTTTTTACTAAAAGGGTTAATGGAGAACTATTTGTGTGCCAAATTTATGTTGATGATATCATATTTGGTTCAACTAACCCTCAGTTTAGTGAGAAGTTTGGAAAGCTAATGTCGGAGAAGTTTGAGATGTCTATGATGAGTGAACTCAAATTATTTCTCGGTTTGCAAATCAAGAAAACTAAGGAAGGTACCTTTGTCTCTCAAACGAAGTACACCAAGGACTTATTCAAGAAGTTCAATATGCAAGAATGCAAAGGTATGACTACACCCATGCCTACTAGTGGACATCTTGATTTGACCAAAGATGGTGAACCGGTTGATCAAAAGGTTTATCGCTCTATGATTGGTTCATTGTTATATCTATGTGCCTCTCATCCCGATATTATGCTAAGTATGTGCATGTGTGCACGATATCAAGCTGCTCCTAAAAGTGTCATCTTAAGGCTGTGAAACGGCTAGTGAGATACCTAATCCATACACCAGATTTTGGCATTTGGTATCCCAAGAGGTCCTCTTTTGATCTTGTTGGTTAATCCGATTCAGACTATGCCGGAGACAAGGTTGATAGAAAATCCACTTCGAGTACTTGTCAATTCCTTGGTAGATCTGTTGTGTCTTGGTCTTCCAAGAAACAAAACTCGGTATCCTTATCCACCGCCGAAGCGGAATATATTGCCGCTGGTTCATGTTGTGCTCAATTACTTTGGATGACCCAAACTCTTAAAGATTATGGGATATATGTGAAACATGTTCCATTGCTATGTGCAATGAAAGTGCTATTAAGATTGCTCACAATCCCGTGCAACATTCTCGAACTAAGCATATTGAAGTTTGTCATCATTTCATTTGAGATCATGTTGCAAAAGGGGACATTAACCTTAAGCATGTTCGCACCGATAAGCAATTGGCGGATATATTCACTAAACCACTTGATGAGAAAGTGTTTTGCAGGTTGAGAGGTGAATTGAACATCATTGATGCTTCAAACTTGGAGTAGGAACTCCATTTGATACATGCGGGGCATGAGCCTATGACTAATCCTCGATATTTCTCTTATGATGCTATTCATATGTCTTGGATATATTTGTACCTTGCATGGTATCCAACCCGTGTAAGTACTTGGATGAATCTAAATCTATGAGATTGCCACACACTCACATCTTGAGCAATTTCTACGTCACCAAGTCTCTACACAATGGTGGTTGAAGACAAGGAAGCACGAAACCATTCAAACATATCCTTTGGCAAATTCTATGTTGAGTCTCATGATTGTCATGTTGGATACACAAGTGCTCTTCCTTGCAAAGCTTACCCATGTAGGTAGATGAACTCAAACTCCAAGTGGTGCTCCCAACTCTTGATGAACTACATCAACCTTGAGCAACCCACACAAGTTCAACTACATGATCAAGATCAACACCACCACCCAAGGTATGTTATTCCATCTTAGAGAAGTTTTACTCCAAGTCATGAGCCAAAGCAACTCGACAAGATGTGAATACATCAAGATGCTTAAACAAAAAATGGTAACCCCATTTTGAGCTTAAACGATGAGTATGACCTATGATCAAGTGCTCTCACTTGACTCCTAAGTCAATATACTCTAACATAGGTGACTTTGTCACCGACCATTTCTAGATGAAGTTCTCTAGTGTTTCTCCATGTTTTTGCATTTGCATATTTGTTTCCCCTTTCAGAAAAAACTTCATCTAGAACTTTTAGTTTCCTTTCTTTCCTTTTTATTCTGCATTTTCTGCATCCAATTCATTGCAAATCTTTCAGTAAATTCCTTACATATCCTTGTGAGATTTTACTTGTCTACTGAGCTGAGGTGACAAGTGGTTTCACTCTAATGAACTCGGTCACACCGGTTTGTTCTCTTCGGCCCAACTGAAATCTTTCGGTGCAACCGAAGCACACAACTCGGAGTCATCGATTCCACCACAGGAAAACCAACTTGCCACTTATTCCTGATTTCTGTTTGCTCCAGCTCCACTCAATGATTCTTGTCCTCTACCAGCATCATACTAGACATGCTGCTTTGCTCTGTGACTCGAGGACCAACCCATTTGTATCACATGTCCAGAACCCTTCTTGGAAATTGATGTCAAAGGGGGAGAGAGAGATCACATCAAAGCTTAATCCTTCCTATAGGGGGAGAAAGAGAGAATACACAGGGGGAGAGAGTTTCTCAACTAGGAGAAAGTAATATCATCAAAGACCCCAGATGCTTGGTGGTCAAGAGGAGAGATGTCACATGTCTTTAAGAGGGGAAAGACATGTTTGGTTGATTGGTTTAGCTCAAGCTCTGTTGTTTCCTTTTTGTTGCTCTGATTTTCTGTTCCCTATCTTCTCCCAATATCCCATGCAGATTCAGGGGGAGCAAGACATCTAAGGGAAGGAAATCTATGATTTTATTGCATATCTTTACCTTTGGGGACATGTCTATATCCAATGTGGTACTTAGTACTCACTCTACATGTCATCCCAGTCTTGGTTCTCTTGTGGTTTCTCTTGCTTGCTCTGGTCAGTAGGTGTATCTATGTTATTTAACCTTGTTTGCACAGGTTCATCCCATCCTAAGCCAACTCAAGACCACAAGGTAAGTATATGCATCACATTCATGTGAATGAGAAGTTCTTGCTGATGTACATACTGTTTGCAAGAAGGACTCATGAGCATGAAGGTACATTTCTCACATTCACATCATTTGCTCTGATGCATATAGCCAAGATACATGTAACACATTGCTTACTCTGTCATGTTTATGCATTCACATGCTCCTATATTCAATATTCACATGATTGCATACATGTAGGGGGAGCCTATGCATGTTACATGTCTTTCCAAAGCTTTACTTGCTATTCTCTATATCTTTATCTAAAGCTTTGATGTATGTTGTCATCAATTACCAAAAAGGGGGAGATTGAAAGCACAAGTGCTCCCTGGGTGGTTTTGGTAATTAATGTCAACATATCTCTTGTTGGACTAACACTTTTACCTAGTATGTTTCAGATAAGTTCAACAATGGAGTGGCATGGACTAGAGGATGTGGAACCCCTTCAAGATGCTAAGGACAAAGGATTGGCTCAAGCTTCAAGATCAAGACTCTACATTTTCTATTTTAGTGATCCAAGATCACATTGAGTCTATAGGAAAAGCCAATACTATCAAGAGGGGATGAGGTGTTGCTTAATGGCTTGCTTGCTCAAAGTGCTTAGTGATATGCTCCAAAACCCTCAACTACCTTCCCACATCCACATATGACCTAAACCAAAAGTCAAACTCGGCCCCACCGATTCTTTCTATCCGGCGCCACCGAGTTTCAAATGTCATAGCCACTGCCACAAACCCTAGCAAATTGGTTTCACCGATAGGGATCTTGGTCTCACCGAGATGGGATTGTAATCTCTTTGTGTATGTCCATTACCAAAATCGGCCTCACCGAGTTTGAGCAATCGGTACTACCGAGATTACAATGCAGACCCTCTGGTTAGCTTATTACCAAAATCGGTCCCACTGAGTTTGTGTAATCGGTCCCACCGAGTTTGCCTGACCAACTCTCTGGTTAGCATATTACCAAAATCGGTCCTACCGAGTCTGTGTAATCGGTCACACCGAGATTACGTTATGCCCTAACCCTAGCCATATCGGTCCTACCGAGTTGCATCTCAGTCCCACAAAAAATCCTAATGGTCACTAGGTTTGCTGAATCGGTCCGACCGAGTTTAACCATTCGGCCCCACCGAGTTTGGCAAATTTTGTGTAACGGTTAGATTTTGTGTGGAGGCTATATATACCCCTCCACCCACTCTTCATTCGTGGAGAGAGCCATCAGAACATACCTACACTTCCAATACACATTTTCTGAGAGAGAACCACCTACACTTGTGTTGAGGTCAAGATATTCCATTCCAACCATATGAATCTTGATCTCTAGCCTTCCCCAAGTTGCTTTCCACTCAAATCTTCTTTCCACCAAATCCAAATCCCGTGAGAGAGAGTTGAGTGTTGGGGAGACTATCATTTGAAGCACAAGAGCAAGGAGTTCATCATCAACACACCATTTGTTACTTCTTGGAGAGTGGTGTCTCCTAGATTGGCTAGGTGTCACTTGGGAGCCTCCAACAAGATTGTGGAGTTGAACCAAGGAGTTTGTAAGGGCAAGGAGATCGCCTACTTCGTGAAGATCTACCGCTAGTGAGGCAAGTCCTTCATGGGCGACGACCGTGATGGAATAGACAAGGTTGCTTGTTCGTGGACCCTTCGTGGGTAGAGCCCTTCGTGGACTCGCGCAACCGTTACCCTCCGTGGGTTGAAGTCTCCATCAACGTGGATGTACGATAGCACCACCTATCGGAACCACGACAAAAACATCCGTGTCTCCAATTGCGTTTGAATACTCCAGACCCTTCTCGTTACATTCTTGCAAGTTGCATGCTTTACTTTCCGCTGCTCATATAATCATTGCATGCTTGCTTGATATGTATTGTGTTTGTTAAACTTGTGCTTAAACTCCACTTAAACTTAAGAATATTAAAAACTGCAACTTTTGGCACTTAGTGTCTATCACCCCCTCTAGACACCTCTTCTCGATCCTTTCAGGGTCAATTTCCATCAACATCTTCACCAACACCATCTCCTCTCAAACCCTAGTTCATCTCTTGTATCTGATCTTTGTCTCAAAACATCATATTGGTACCTGTGGGTTGCTAGTAGTGTTGATTACTCCTTGTAGTTGATGCTAGTTGGTTTATTTGGTGGAAGATTATATGTTCAGATCCTTTATGCATATTAATACCCCTCTGATTTCGAACATGAATATGATTACGATTGTTCCTGAGGACATGGGAGACGTCTTGTTATAAGTAGTCATGTGAATTTGGTATTCGTTCGATATTTTGATGGGATGTATGTTGTCTTTCCTCTAGTGGTGTTATGTGAACGTCGACTACATGACACTTCACCATTGTTTGGGCCTAGGGGAAGGCATTGGGAAGTAATAAGTAGATGATGGTTTGCTAGAGTGATAGAAGCTTAAACCCTAGTTTATGCGTTGCTTTGTAAGGGGCTGATTTGGATCCATATGTTTCACGCTATGGTTAGTTTTACCTTAATTCTTCTTTCGTAGTTGCGGATGCTTGCGAGGGGGGTTAATCATAAGTGGGATGCTTGTCCAAGGAAGGGCAGTACCCAATCACCGGTCCACCCACATATCAAATTAGGAGGGTCAAAATGGGTAGAATCGATATCAATCCATAGACTTCTTTTAATAATTCCAATTTTGAAAAAGAGCCCTTATTGCAGCTGATGCTACTAAATATGTTGCTCTTTTTTTGGTACCAACAATTAAGAAACTTTTTCCCTGACTTGCTGCATCAAAAACTAAATCACAAGCTTCTGATAAAAAACGAGCCGTTACAAGAAATAGGATAGGATCCTTTACTACGTCTTTTGGGGCTAAAAAAACTTTTGCCTATCCGCATGAAACGGGAAATACTATGTTATTTCCTCTTCTTATATTACTACTTTTCACTTTGTTCATTGGATTCATAGGAATCTCTTTTGATAATGGAGGAATTGGTAATGGAATAGCAGAGCCAATTCGAATAATAGTTGAGAAAGAATCGCAATAAATGCAAAGATGGAACATCTTGGATACGGTATTGAAGGAGTTGAACCAGGATTTCCAAATGGATAGGATAGGGTATTTCTATATGTGATAGATAATACAAATGCAAAAATTTGTCTTCTAAAAAGGGAAATATTGAATGAATAGAGCGTAAATTCTGAAACTTTGGTATTTCTTTTTCTATCGGACAAAAAAATTCCCGTAGCGAGAATGGGATTTCCACAACGATCTAATATACTAGAAAGTTTGACTTTACTTTGATTTAGAATAGCGTGCTTACTTTAATTTCTCAAAATAATTTGAGGGTTCTTTTTTATTTCGGATCGGACCCCCCCCTTTTCTTTACGTAGTATTTTTCTTACTATACCTGTTGACGTAGCATTATAGACTGTATTGTTACTCTTGCTACCATCAGGATAGATCTGTCCTCTTCCTCGGTTTCCCCCTACATATATGGGATATTTTAAGAAATGAGCATCTTTCTTCGTAGCAGGATCAGGGGAAAGAATGGGAAACCGAGTTATCCAAAAAATTCTGCTGATACATTCGAATAATTAAACGTTTCACAAGTAGTGAACTAAATTTCTTGTTATTACAACTAACAACTATTTCCACAGGTTCAGAACCATTTAATCCATAATGGTGGGCAAATGCATAAATATATTCCTGAAAGAGAAGTGGGTAGACAAAGTATTGTTGACGAGATTTATGTTTGGTCGGAGTGGGGATAGCATTTCTCTTCTGCATGTCTATCGAGTTTTTTCCTTTCATTAAGGTATGAGGGCTTCTTATTCCACAAGAACGAAAGCACCTCCTCGGGATGGCAGAATATCTTCTTTAAAAAGTAGCTTAGTCCCATCTGTTATAGCTTGAAGCAGGCCCCTTTAGCAAAGAAAAATAGACACGATGTCGCTTTATTTTATCGCATTGAGCTAGAGTAGCAGGTGCTATAGCGAAACTCATTGCAAAAGAGGGTAAATCGGCCACTTTAAGATTACCATCTGGGGAGGTCCGTTTAGTATCCCAAAACCTTGGTTAACAATACTTGTTGTTTTGCCGATATTTGCAGGTTCATTGGTGTTCCAAAAGTACCTTACCGGATTCCTGGAGATGAAGAAGCGACTTGGGTTGACTTATACAATGTTATGTATCGAGAAAGGACACTTTTTTAGGTCAAGAGATTCGTTGCGAGATCACGAATCATATTACAGGTCTCATGGTATATCTGAGTATAGAAGATGGAATTAGTGATATTTTTTTGTTTATAAACTCCCCAGGCGGGTGGCTAATATCAGGAATGGAGATTTTGCCAAAAATGCAGGGTAGAATTTGTGGATTCTCGGATACGAAGATATCAACTGGGATACATAAAACTCGCATGTCCCATGACTCATGTGTGGTATTTGAAAGGTTTTTTCAGGCGGTCTACGAGCTGCTGCTCAATCCATTAGTTATGAAATACCATTAACTTTTTGTGTGCTAGCAATATCTCTACGTGTGATTCGTTAAGACGCTTGGCCTGATTTCGAAATTGTCCAGAGTTTTATATGTTGTTTTCATTGCAAAATGATGGGTCTCCTTCCATAACTTTCCAATTACGAGTACGAGACCTCTTTCCGATGAAAAATCTTTTTTGTGTAATTCCAAATGTGAAGCAAGTCTCCGTATCTTATTGGTGAAACTGAATACTTGTAATTCAACAGAACCCCTGTTTTCTTCTTTTTCTTCTTTAACCATAAATCCAAAAAAATTTCTACCTCCTTTATTCCTTGGTGATCAAAGCCCAAAGATCTATGAACCACCTCATGTTTGACTAGCCAATTAGATAATCAACCCAAACCCTGGGAGAAGATGTAGTAGGATTGGTTCTCATAATTATCACATAATTAAAAAAAAGGAATTTGTCGAAAATTGACCTTTGTAGAAAGACTGATTCATTCGGATCGATATGAGGACCCAACTCCGTTGCATTAAGTGGAACACATTAGCCGTCCGCTCTCCGGTTGGGCAGTAAGGGTCGGAGAAGGGCAATCACTCGTTCTTAAAACCAGCAATTTTTTCTATTCACTTGGACCAGTCCGCCTAGTCGACTTCTTGTATTTTTTGTGAGTTGTGTATTTAAACGGCTCGTCTCGCCGCTACCTTATCCTATTTCCATACTTCTGTCGCTCCATCCCCGTTTGGGTGGAGAACCCGTCGCTGTCTCGGCTGTGATACCGGAGGCTCTAGGGAAGTCGGAGGAGAGAGCACTCATCTTGGGGTGGGCTTACTACTTATATGCTTTCAGCAGTTATCCTCTCCGCACTTGGCTACCCAGCGTTTTATCAAAGTAATGAACGCGAATCATATGAGCATGATGAAAACTAGCTTGACGATAATTCCCATGTGTCCTCGGGAGCTCTTTCCTTTATATAAGAGTTTATCCAGGCTTGTCCTTTGCTACAAAAAGGATTGGGCCACCTTGCTACACCTTGTTTACTTTTGTTACTTGTTACCTGTTATGAATTACCTTATCACAAAACTATGTCTTACCGATAATTTCGGTGCTTGCAGAGAATACCTTACTGAAAACTGCTTGTCATTTCCTTCTTCTCCTCGTTGGGTTTGACACTCTTACTTATCTAAAGGACTACGATAGATCCCCTATACTTGTGGCTTATCAAGACTATTTTCTGGCACCGTTGCCGGGGAGTGAAGCGCCCTTGGTAGGTTGAATTTGGTAAGGAAAAATTTATATAGTGTGCTGAAATTTACTGTCACTTGTTACTATGGAAAATAATCTTTTGAGGGGCTTGTTAGGGGTATCTTCACCCCGACCAGTAGAGCAAAGAGTTGCTCCTCAACCTACTGAACCTACTGAAAATGTTTACTTTGAAATTCCTTCGGGTATGATAGAGAAACTACTAGCTAATCCTTTTACAGGAGATGGAACATTACATCTCGATATGCACCTAATCTATGTGGATGAAGTTTGTGGATTATTTAAGCTTGTAGGTATGCCCGAGGATGTTATCAAGAAGAAGGCCTTCCCTTTATCTTTTAAGGGAAAGTCATTGACATGGTTTAGGCTATGTGATGATATTGGATCATGGAACTACAACCGATTGAAATTGGAATTTCATCAGAAGTTTTATCCTATGCATCTGGTTCATCGTGATCGTAATTATATATATAATTTTTGGCCTCGCAAAGGAGAAAGTATCGTTCAAGCTTGGGGGAGGCTTAAGTCAATGTTATATTCATGCCCCAATCATGAGCTCTTAGGAGAAATTATTATTCAAAAAAATTATGCTCGGCTTTCTCTCAATGATCGCTCCATGCTCGATACTTCTTGTAATGGTTCTTTTATGATGAAGACTATTGAATTCAAGTGCAATTTATTGGAAAGAATTAAACACAACTCTGAAGATTGGGAACTCGACGAAGGTAAAGAGTCAGGTATAACACCTAAGTTTTCTCGTGTTAAATCTTTTATTGATACCGATGCTTTTCGTGAATTTAACACTAAATATGGACTTGACTCTGAGACAGTGGCTTCTTTCTGTGAATCATTTGCTACTCATGTTGATCTCCCTAAGGAGAAGTGGTTTAAATATCATCCTCCCATTGAAGTAAAAGTAATCGAACCTATTAAAGTTGAAGAAAAGACTATCACTTATAATGTTGATCCTATTGTTCCTACCACTTATATCGAGAAACCATCTTTCCCTGTTAGAATAAAGGATGATGCTAAAGCTTCAACTGTGGTTCGTAAGAGTAATGCTAGAACACCTACACCCTCTGAGCAAATTAAAGTTGAACCTAGTATTGCTATGGTTAAGGATCTCTTAGTCGATACTATTGATGGGCATGTTATTTACTTCTGTGATGAAGCTGCTAGAATTGCTAGACCAGATACTAAAGATAAACATGGACCTGTTGTAGGCATGCATGTTGTTTATGTTAAAATAGGAGATCATTGCTATCATGGCTTATGTGACATGGGTTCTAGTGCGAGTGCAATACCTCATTCCTTATACAAACAAATTATGCATGATATTGCACCTGCTGAGATAGAAGATATTGATGTTACTATTAAGCTTGCCAATAGAGATACTATTTCACCAGTTGGGATTGTTAGAGATGTTGAAGTCTTGTGTGGGAAAGTTAAATATCCTACAGATTTTCTTGTTCTTGGTTCCCCACAAGATGAGTTTTGTCCAATTATATTTGGTAGACCCTTCTTGAATACTGTTAATGCCAAGATAGACTGCAAAAAGGATATTGTTACTGTTGGTTTAGGGGATATGTCTCATGATTTTAATTTTGCTAAATTTCATAGACAACCCCATGATAAAGAATTGCCTAGTAAAGATGAAATTATTAGTCTTGCTTCTATTGCCGTGCCTCCTAATGATCCTTTAGAACAATATTTGCTAGACCATGGAAAATATATGTTTATGAACGAAAGAAGGGAAATAGATGAAGTATTCTTTAAACAGGGACCTATTTTGAAACACAACTTGCCTATTGAAATTCTAGGGGATCCTCCTCCACCCAAGGGTGATCCCGTGTTTGAGGTTAAACCATTACCTGATAATCTTAAATATGCTTATCTTGATGAAAAGAAGATATATCACGTTATTATTAGTGCTAACCTTTCAGAGCAGGAAGAAGAGACATTATTGAAAACTCCAAAGAAGCACTGTGTTGCTATTGGATATACTCTTGATGATCTTAAGGGCATTAGTCCCACTCTATGCCAGCACAGAATAAAATTGGAGAAAGACGCTAAACCGGTTGTTGATCACCAACGACGGTTAAATCCTAAGATGAAAGAAGTGGTAAGAAATGAAATACTAAAGCTTCTGGAGGCAGGTATAATTTATCCTGTTGCTAATAGTCAGTGGGTAAGTCATGTCCATTGTGTCCCTAAGAAGGGAGGTATTACTGTTGTTCCTAATGATAAAGATGAATTGATCCCATAAAGAATTGTTACAGGTTATAGAATGGTAATTGATTTCCGCAAATTAAATAAAGCTACTAGAAAGGATCATTACCCTTTACCTTTTATTGATCAAATGCTAGAAAGATTATCCAAACATACACATTTATGCTTTCTAGATGGTTATTATGGTTTCTCTCAAATACCTGTGTCGAAAGAGGATCAGGAAAAGACCTCTTATACTTGCACTTTCGGTACCTGTTCTTATAGACGTATGCCTTTTGGTTTATGTAATGCACCTGCTACCTTTCAAAGATGTATGACTGCTATATTCTCTGATTTTTTTGAAAAGATTGTTGAGGTTTTCATGGATGATTTCTCCGTGTATGGAACTTCTTTTGATTATTGCTTAAGCAACCTTGATCGAGTTTTGCAGAGATGTGAAGAAACTAATCTTTTCTTGAATTGGGAGAAGTGCCACTTTATGGTTAATGAAGGTATTGCCTTGGGTCATAAAATTTCTGAAAGAGGTATTGAAGTTGATAAAGCTAAAGTTGATGCTATTGAAAAGGTGTCGTGTCCTAAGGACATTAAAGGTATAAGAAGTTTCCTTGGTCATGCCGGTTTTTATAGGAGGTTCATTGAAGACTTCTCAAAAATTTATAGGCCTCTGACTAATCTCTTACAAAAAGATGTTCCTTTTGTCTTTGATGATGGTTGTGTAGAAGCATTTGAAATACTTAAGAAAGCCTTGATTTCTGCACCTATTGTTCAGCCACCTGATTGGAATTTACCCTTTGAAATTATGTGTGATGCTAGTGATTATGCTGTAGGTGCTGTTCTAGGACAAAGAGTTGATAAGAAATTAAATGTTATCCAATATGCTAGTAAAACTCTAGACAGTGCCAAAAGAAATTATGCTACTACTGAAAAAGAATTTTTAGCAGTTGTATTTGCTTGTGATAAGTTCAGACCTTATATTAGTAATTGTTCACACTGATCATGCTGCTATTAAATATATTATGGAAAAGAAAGATGCTAAACCTAGACTTATTAGATAGGTTCTCTTGCTACAAGAATTTGATTTGCATATTATTGATAGAAAGGGACTGAGAACCCTGTTGCAGACAACTTATCTAGGTTAGAGAATGTTCTTCATGATCCACTACCTATTGATGATAGCTTTCCTGATGAACAATTAGCTGTCATAAATGCTTCTCGTATTGCTCCATGGTATGCTGATTATGCTAATTACATTGTTGCTTAATTTATACCACCTAGTTTCACATACCAGCAAAAGAATTTTTTTCTATGATTTAAGACATTACTTCTAGGATGACCCACACCTTTATAAATGAGTAGATGGTGTTATTAGACATTGTGTACCTGAGCATGAACATGAACAGATCCTAGGCAAGTGTCACTCCGAGGCTTATGGAGGACACCACACTGGAGATAGAACTGCACATAAGGTATTGCAATCCAGTTTTTATTGGCCTACTCTTTTCAAAGATGCCCGTAAATTTGTCTTGTCTTGTGATGAATGTCAAAGAATTGGTAATATTAGTAGACGTCAAGAAATGCCTATGAACTATTCACTTGTTATTGAACCATTTGATGTTTGGGGCTTTGATTATATGGGACTGTTTCCTTCCTCTAATGGCTATACACACATTTTAGTTGCTGTTGATTACGTTACTAAGTGGGTAGAAGCTATTCCAACTAGTAGTGCTGATCATAACACTTGTATTAAGATGCTTAAAGAAGTTATTTTTCCGAGGTTTGGAGTCCCCAGATACATAATGGCTGATGGTGGTTCACATTTTATTCATGGTGCTTTTCATAAAATGCTTGCTAAGTATGATGTTAATCATAGAATTGCATCTCCATACCATCCACAGTCTAGTGATCAAGTAGAACCGAGTAATAGAGAGATTAAATTAATTTTGCAAAAGACTGTTAATAGATCTAGAAAGAATTGGTCCAAGAAACTTCATGATGCATTATGGGCCTATAGAACTGCATATAAGAATCCTATGGGTATGTCTCCATATAAAATGGTTTATGGAAAAGCCTGCCACTTACCTCTCGAACTAGAACATAAGACATATTGGGCCATAAAAGAGCTCAATTCTGATTTCAAACTTGCCGGTGAGAAGAGACTATTTGACATTAGCTCACTTGATGAGTGGAGAACCCAGGCCTATGAGAATGCCAAACTGTTTAAAGAAAAAGTTAAAAGATGGCATGCCAAAAAGATACAAAAGCGCGAATTTAATGTAGAAGATTATGTTTTGTTATACAACTCTCGTTTAAGATTTTTTGCAGGCAAACTCCTCTCTAAATGGGAAGGTCCTTACGTTATCGAGAAGGTCTATCATTCCAGTGCCATAAAAATCAACAACTTTGAAGGCACAAATCCGAAGGTGGTGAACGGTCAATGAATTAAACATTATATCTCAGGTAATCCCATAAATGTTGAAATCAATGTTATTGACACCGTAACCCCGGAGGAGTACATGAGGGACACATTCCAGAATGTTTCAGACTCCGAAAAGGAATAGGCATGTGGTATGGTAAGTAAACCGACTCCAAAACAGTTCTAACAGCAATTTTTCTCTGTTTTGGAATACTTAAGAAAATAGGAAAATAAGAAGTAGTCCGGAAAGGACACGAGGCATCCACGAGGGTGGAGGGCACGCCCTATACCCCTAGGCGCGCCCCTGCCTCGTAGGCACCTCGTGTGCCCTCCGGACTCCGTTTTCTCGCACGATACTTCTTTTGTTTGGCAAAAATTAATTATATAATCTCCTGAAGGTTTTGACCACGGTACCACGATAGAATCCTCAGCTTTTGTTTGGAGCTGTTTTTTTGACAGATCTAGATCACCATGACATTTTCAAGCGCCCCCAAGGACAAGTTTTTCGAGAAGGTCACCAACCCCTACCTCGTGGAGGTGCTGCAACACCCTCAAACCATTGATATGCGTGAGGGGGTGCTGCACATCCGCGATGTTGAGGGACCAAGGAGGACCAGAAGCGTGGAGACAAGACTCCAAGCAATCGAGCAACAAGTTTTCTAGTGCCAGGGGATGGTGGAATGTGGACTCAATGCCAACCACATGATGATCGCGGAGTTCACCAACAACCACAAGTTGGATGCCAAGAACATTGGGGAGACCATCTTCAAGCTTCACAATAAAATCGAGCACCTCCAAGCCCAGATCTATGACATGCAAAACCAAAACTATGAGTATGAATATAGATTCAAGAGGATGAGTTTGGCTGCAGATTTGAGGATCCCGGAGACTCGATCATCCTTCTATGATGATGAGCCTATGCCTCGGAAGATGGATGACAAGCCTAGATACATCATCAAAAACTCCATCATCACCACCGCCGAAGAAAGAGAGATAAATACATGGGTATGGGCACTCCCCTTGGCAACTGCCAAGCTTGGGGGAGGTGCCCCAGTATCATATCACCATCACACTTCTATCTTTACCGTTTTTCTTAGTTCGATCCTTTTGGTTATATCTTGATCTAGTAGAATAAAGTTTAGTATGATCTAGCTTTGAGTTTTGTGTTTATCCTTATCTATGTAATTGAGTCCGTGAGCTATATATAATAAAGATTAGTCTTGAGTCGAGGGCTTGGTTATCTTGTTATGATCTTGAGGGAAAAAATAAAAAAGGGAGAATAATAAAAAGAAATAAAGAGATCATATTGATCTTATGGAGAGTGATGACTTCACATATAAAGAGTATGATGAATAAAAGTTGTTGAGAGTTGACAAACATACTTTTGGTCATCATTGCAATTAATAGGAAGTACTAAACAAAGATAGGTTTTCACTTATAAATATACTATCTTAGACATCTTTTATGATTGTGAGCACTCATTAAAATATGACATGCTAAAAAGTTGATGTTGGACAAGGAAGACAACGTAATGGGTTATATTTTCTTATATCTGAAATAAATTATATTGTCATGGATCATCCAACATGTTGAGCTTGCCTTTCCCCCTTATGCTAGCCAAATTCTTTGCACCAAGTAGAGATACTACTTGTGCTTCTAAATGTCCTTAAACCCAATTTTGCCATGAGAGTCCACCATATCTACCTATGGATTGAGTAAGATCCATCAAGTAAGTTGTCATTGTTGCAAGCAATAAAAATTGCTCTCTAAACATGTATGATATATTAGTGTGGAGAAAATAAGCTTTATACGAGCTTGTGATATGGAAGAAATAAAAGCGAAAAACTACATAATAAAGGTCCCTATCACAAGTGGCAATATAAAGTGATGTTCTTTTGCATTAAGATTTTGTGCATCCAACCATAAAAGCACATGACAACCTCTGCTTCCCTTTGCGAAGGGACTATATTTTATTTTTGTCTTATACCTTATACAAAAGTCATGGTGATCTTCACCGTTCCTTTTTTACACTTTATCCTTTGGCAAGCACTACGTGTTGGAAAGATCCTGTATATATATCTAATTGGATGTGGGTTTTCATAAAGCATTATTGTTGACGTTACTCTTGAGGTAAAAGGTTGGGAGGCAAAACTATAAGCCCCTATCTTTCTCTATGTCCGATTAAAACTCCATACCCATAAGTATTGTGTGAGTGTTAGAAATTGTGAACGACTAAATGATAGTTGAGTATGTGGACTTGCTAAAAAGCTCTTATATTGACTCTTTCCGATGTTATGATAAATTGCAATTGCTTCAATGACTGAGATTACAGTTTTCCTGTTTTTCAATGAAGTTTTTGGTTCATACTTGACATTGTGAATAGATTGTTACTTTAGCATAAGAAATCATATTAGATACCTATTCTGCACAACTCCAAAAATCCTGAAACTCCATGAAAGTCAGTTTTGGAATAAAAAAATATTGGGCGAAGGAAGCACCAGAGGGGGGCCACCCACCGTCCACGAGGGTGGAGGGCGCGCCCCCTGGCTCGTGGGCCACCTGGAAGGCCCCCGATGCCCATCTTCTGGTATAAGGTGTCTTTTGCCCTCGAAAAAATTAGAAGGAAGCTTTCAGGACGAACCGCCGCCGTCACGAGGCGGAACCTTGGCGGAACCAATCTAGGGCTCCGGCGGAGCTGTTCTGCCGGGGAAACATCCCACCGGGAGGGGGAAATCGTCATCACCAATGATCCTCTCATCAGGAGGGGGTCAATCTCCATCAACATCTTCACCAAAACCATCTCCTCTCAAACTCTAGTTCATATCTTGTATCCGATTTTTGTCTCAAAACCTCAGATTGGTACCTGTGGGTTACTAGTGGTGTTTATTACCCCTTGTAGTTGATGCTAGTTGGTTTCTTTGGTGGAAGATTATATGTTCAGATCCTTTATGCATATTAATACCCCTCTGATTATGAACATGAATATGATTTGTGAGTAGTTACGTTTGTTCCTGAGGACATGGGAGAAGTCTTGTTATAAGTAGTCATGTGAATTTGGTATTCGTTCGATATTTTGATGAGTTGTATGTTGTCTTTCCTCTAGTGGTGTTATGTGAACGTGGACTACATGACACTTCACCATTGTTTAGGCCTAGGGGAAGGCATTGGGAAGTAATAAGTAGATGATGGGTTGCTAGAGTGACAGAAGCTTAAACCCTAGTATATGTGTTGCTTCGTAAGGGGCTGATTTGGATCCATATGTTTCATGCTATGGTTAGGTTAAACTTAATTCTTCTTTCGTAGTTGCAGATGCTTGCGAGGGGGATTAATCATAAGTGGGATGCTTCTCCAAGGAAGTTCATTACCCAAGCACTGGTCCACCCACATATCAAATTATCAAAGTAACGAACGCGAATCATATGAGCATGATGAAAACTAGCTTGACGATAATTCCCATGTGTCCTCGGGAGCGCTTTCCTTTATATAAGAGTTTGTCCAGGCTTGTCCTTTGCTACAAAAAGGATTAGGCCACCTTGCTACACCTTGTTTACTTTTGTTACTTGTTACCCGTTACGAATTACCTTATCACGAAACTATCCGTTACCGATAATTTTAGTGCTTGCAGATAATACCTTACTAAAAACCACTTGTCATTTCCTTCTGCTCCTCGTTGGGTTCGACTCTCTTGCTTATCGAAAGAACTACGATAGATCCCCTATACTTGTGGGTCATCACCCTATCAAAACTAATTCGACTACATGATAGATCTCATCCAATCCATCATCGTCCAGCAAGCCTACAATGGAATTACTCACGCACGGCGGTGAGCATCATGAAATTGGTGATGGAGGAAGGTTGGTGATGATGATGGCGAAGATTTCCCCTCTCCGGAGCCCCGAACGGACTCCAGATCTGGCCTCCCGATGAAGAATAGGGGGTGACGGCGGCTCCGTATTGTAAAACGCGATGAATCCTTCTCTCTGATTTTTTCTTCCCGAATGTGAATATATGGAGTTGGAGTTGAGGTCGGTGGAGCCTCATGGGACCCAGAAGACTGGAGGGCGCACCCTAGGGGGGCACCCTCCACCCTTGTGGACAGGGTGTGGGTCCCCTCTGGTTGATTCTTTCGACAATATTTTTTATTATTCCAAAAATAATCTCCGTGAAGTTTCAGGTAATTCCAAGAACTTCTATTTCTGCCCAAAAATAACACCATGGCAATTTTGCTGAAAACAACATCAGTCTGGGTTAGTTCCATTCGAATCATGCAAATTAGAGTCCAAAACAAGGGCAAAAGAGTTTTGAAAAGTAGATACGATGGAGACGCATCACTTTCCGAGCATGAATAAAAGAGATTACTTAAAACTCTAAGGAAGCACCATGCTCTAATTGGATATACACTTCATGATCTTAAGGGCATTAGCCCCACTTTATGCCAACACAAGATTGATATGGAACCAGATGCTAAACTAGTTGTTGATCATCAATGTCGTGTGAATCCTAAAATGAAGGATGTGCTAAGAACTGAAATATTAAAGCTTATGGAAGCAGGTATAATTTATCCTATAGCTGATAGTAGATGGGTAAGTCATGTTCATTGTGTTTCAAAGAAAGGAGGCACTAATGTTGTTCCTAATGATAAAAATGAACTTATCCCACAAAGAATTGTAACTGGTTATAGGATGGTAATTGATTCCAGGAAATTAAATAAAGCTACTAGAAAGGATCATTACCCCTTGACTTCTATTGATCGAATGTTAGAAAGATTATCTAAGCATACACACTTTTATTTCCTTAATGGATATTCCGGTTTCTCTCAAATACCCGTATCAAAAGAAGATCAAAAGAAAACTACTTTTACTTGTCCTTTTGGAACTTATGCTTATAGACATATGCCTTTTGGTTTATGTAATGCACCCACTACTTTTCATAGATGTATTACTACTATATTATATGATTTTGGTGAAAACATTATTGAGGTATTCATGGATGATTTCTGCATTTACGGAACCTCTTTTGATGATTGCATAGGCAACCTTGATCGAGTTTTGCAGAGATGTGAAGAGACTAATCTTGTCTTGAACTAGGAGAAAAGCCACTTCATGGTGAACGAAGGTACAGTCCTTGGGCATAAAATTCTAGAAAGAGGTGTGGAGGTAGATAAAGCTACAATTGATGCAAGTGAGAAAATGCGATGTCCTGAAGATATTCAAGATATAAGAAGTTTCCTTGGTCATGTTGGTTTATATAGGAGGTTCATTAAAGACTTGTCTAAAATATCTAGGCCTCTTACTAATCTCTTGCAAAAGATGTTCCATTTGTTTTCGATGATGATTGTGTAGAAGCCTTTCAAATACTTAAGCAAGCCTTAATTTCTGCACCCATTGTTCAACCACCTGATTGTAACCTATCCTTTGAAATTATGTGTGATGCTAGTGATTATGCTATTGGTGCTATTCTAGGTCAACGAGTTGATAAAAATTCAATGTTATTCATTATGTTAGTAAGAATCTAGACGGTGCTCAAAGAAATTATGCTACTACTGAGAAAGAATTTTTAGCAATTGTGTTTGCATGTGATAAATTCAGACCTTATATTGTTGATTCTAATGTTACTATTCACACTAACCATGCTGTTATTCAATATATTATGGAAAAGAAAGATGCTAAACCTAGACTAATTAGGTGGGTTTACTGTTACAAGAGTTTTGATTTGCATATTATTGATATAAAAGGAGTTCAGAATCTTATAGCAAATAATATTTCTAGAATGGAAAATATTCTTGATGACCAACTTCATATTGATGATAGTTTTCCTGATGAGCAATTATCTGTTATAAATGCTTCTACTTCTCGTAATAGTCCTTGGTATGCTGCTACATGTAAACTGCGTTGGGATTTTCCCCGAAGAGGAGGGTAAATGCGGTACAGTAGAGATAAGTATTGGCCTCGGTGAGAACCAAGGTTGTCGAACCAGTAGGAGAACCACGCATACCTTCGTTAGCAACAACTACACACACAAAAGCAAATACTTGCACCCAACACGAGCAAGTGGGTTGTTAATCCCCTTGAACTCGTTACTTGCAAGGATTATTTCTAATAGTGATAGATAGATAAATAAATTGCAAAGCAAAATAAAAGTAAATAAAGTGCAGCAAGGTATTTTTGATTCTTATAATATGTAAAAGTAGACCCGGGGGCCATAGTTTTCACTAGAGGTTTCTCTCTCAAACACATAGCATACAGTGGGTGAACAAATGACTGTTGGGCAATTGATAGAAAAGCGCATAATTATGACGTTATGCATGGAAATGGTCATGTAGACCGATGATATGTCTCCAACGTGTCTATAATTTTTACTATTCCATGCTATCATATTATCTATTTTGGATGTTTTATATGCATTAATATGTTATTTTATATTATTTTTGGGACTAACTTATTATCCTGGTGTCGAGTGCCAGTTTCTGTTTTTACCTTGTTTTTGACTTTTACATAAAAGGAATATCAAACGGAATAGAACTTGACGGTGATGTTTCTTGGACCAGAAGAAACCCACGAGACTTGGAGAGGAGGCCAGAAGACCTACGAGGTGACCACAAGCCGTGGGGGCACGCCCCTGGCTTGTGGGCCCCTCGTAGACCGTCCATCTTGAATCTTTGCACCATAAATCCTCAAATATTCCCCTTACATCTGAGGGCACACCAAAAATACTTTTCCGCCGCCGCAAGCTTCTGTTCTCGTGAGATCCCATCTTGGGGCCTTTTCTGGCACTCCACCAGAGGCGGATTCAATCACGGAGGGCATCTACATCAACCTTGCTGCCCTTTCGATGAAGCGTGAGTAGTTGACCATGGACCTAAGGGTCCATAGCTAGTAGCTAGATGGCTTCTTCTCTCTCTTTGGTATTCACTACAATGTTCTACTTGATGTTCTTGGAGATCTATTCTATGTAATCTTCTTTTGTGGTGTGTTTGTTGAGATAGGATGAATTGTAGATTTATGATCGGATTATCTATGAATGTTATTTGAGTCTTTTCTGAAATCTTTTATGCAAGATTGAGATAGCTTAGTATTTCTCCCTGATCTATCGATTTCGTTTGGCCTACTAGATTGGTTTTTCTTACAATCGGAGAGGTGCTTTGTGATGAGTTCAATGTTGTGGTGTCCTCACCCACTTACAATAGGGGTAGCGAGGCATGTATCGTATTGTTTCCATTAAGGATAAAAAGATGGGGTTTATATCATATTGCTTGATTTTGCCTCAACATCATGTCATCTTGCTTAAGCCGCCACTCTGTTCTTATGAACTCAATACTCTAGATGCAGGCATGAGTCGGTCGATGTGTGGAGTAATATTGGTAGATGCAGGCAGGAGTCGGTCTACTTGTCACAGACGTGATGCCTACATTCATGATCATTGCCTTAGATCTCATCATAACTTTGCACTTTTCTATCAATTGCTCAACAATAATTTGTTTACCCACGGTATGCTTTATTCAAGAGAGAAGCCTCTAGTGAAACCTATGGCCACCGGGTCTATTTTCCATCACATATTTTCAGATCTATAAAACCAAAAACCTAAAAATACCTTGCTGCATTTTATTTATATTTACTTTATTTTGCCTGTTATTTAGCTTTTATATCTATCTCTATTAGATCTCACTCTTGCAAGTAACTGTGAAGGGATTGACAACCCCTTTTTCGTGTTGAGTGCAAGTGTTTGTTAGTTTGTGTAGGTGTATATTGGGATTTGCTTGTGCCTCCTACTGGATTGATAACTTGGTTCTTAATTGAGGGAAATACTTATCTCTACTTTGCTGCATCACCCTATCCTCTTCAAGGGAAAAATCAACACAAGCTGAAGAACTAGCAGGAAGAATTTCTGGCACTGTTGCCGGGGAGGTTCTACATCACGCCTACCAAGTACCTATCATAAAATCTCATCTCTTGCATTTACGTTATTTGCCATTTGCCTCTTGTTTTCCTCTCCCCCACTTCTAAAGTGTTTTCTGAAAAACACAAAAAGATTACCTTTTTATTTGCCTTCTTTCTCGTTTGCCTTTATGTATTACTTAGTTTGTTTGTTTGTTTGCTTGCCATTATTGTGTATTTATTCAAAATCATAAAGCAAAAAGTGTATGTATCCCCATCCACTTGCTAACATTTTTAAAAGATCCAACTATATAGAAGTGGTGGATTATCTTTATAATGTTTTGCTTGAAAAATTCATGAATCTGGAAATTGTGATGAAGTGTTAAAAGAAGAAATTTATGAAGTGATTCATGATAGCTCCTTGAATGAAAAGCATGATTGCAATGGTGTTATTATAAATTTATTAATGTCAATTGTGCTAATAATATGCAAAACCCAAGCTTGTGGATGCTAATTTTTCTATGTCCGCTACTTATTGCAATGATCATGATTGGGGTGATAATGCATCTTATGATCTTGAAAATTTATTTATGCCTCATGATGAATATGATTGTGATAATATTGAAAGTGTGTTTGGAAGAGTGTCAAATCTAGGTAATAATGATCCCACTAATTTGGAGAATGATCAGTCTTATGAATTTTTTTGATAAAAGTGTGGTTGGAGAGGTCATGACTTTATTTGATGACAATCCCACTATATTGGAAGAGTGTCAACTTTGTATGCATGTGGATCACGTGGAGGATATGTTATGTGCTATATTGTTGAATTTTAATATGATCCCACATGTAATTATTATGAGAGAGGGAAATATAGTTATATAAATTTTCATGATACTAAATTACCTCTCTTCATGTTTAGATTGTCAATGTTTTATTCTTCTTCCTTGCATATGCTAGTTCTTGCTTGTTTTGATAATTTTTTTGCTTATAAAATGCCTATGCATAGGAAGTATGTTACACTTAGATGTGATTTTCACATGCTATACGATGCTCTCTTTTTTGCTTCAATTCTTGTCTTTCATGCGAGCATCATTAAACTTGTGAATGCCTAGATAAAAGGCTTTAAAGAAAAGTGCTTGTTGGGAGACAACCCAATATTTTTCTTTTATGTTTTTATGAGTATACACAATATTACTTCTGTAGTAATTGTGTTTTAGTCTTTTTAATTAATGTTTGTGCCAAGTGATACCTTTGGGATGGTCTATGGTGATAGTTGATTTGATCTTGCTGAAAAAGAGAAACTTTTGCACTCATTGCTACAATTTTAGAAAATCAAAGAAGCATGATTTTGATCTGACTTTTTTATAAGAGATTGATATACATATTGCCAAGATTTTCCTGTTGTTTCAGAATTTATGGAGTTGCATAAGTATACGAAGTTTCCAAATTACTACAGACTGTTCTGTTTTGAGAGATTCTGTTTTCTATGTGTTGTTTGCTTATTTTGATGAATCTATGGGTCGTAACGGGGGGTATGAACCATGGAGAAGTTGGAATGAAGTAGATATTACACCAATATAAATTTAGAATGAGTTCACAATAGTACCTGAAGTGGTGATTTGCTTTATTGTACTAACGGATCTTATGAGTTTTCTGTTGTGAAGTTTTCAAGTTTTGGGTAAAGATTTGATGGACTATGGAATAAAGAGTGTCAAGAGCCTAAGCTTGGGGATGCCCAAGGCACCCCAAGGTAATATTCAAGGACAACCAAGCATCTAAGCTTGGGAATGCCCCGGATGGCATCCCCTCTTTCGTCTCCAACCCATCAGTAAATTTACTTGAGGCTATATTTTTATTCACCACATGATATGTGTTTTGCTTGGAGCGTCTTGTATGATATGAGTATTTGCTGTTAAGTTTGGCACAATCATACTTGCTTTAGACACCTTTTGAGAGGGACATGCTTTAATCGTGAATTTATTAGAATACTCTATGTGCTTCACTTATATCTTTTGAGATAGGTAGTTGCTCTAGTGCTTCACTTATATATTTTTAGAGCACGACGGTGGTTTTATTTTGTTGAAACTGATGAACTCTCATGCTTCACTTATATTATTTTGAGAGTCTTAAAACAGCATGGTAATTTTCTTAGGTTATGAATTTAGTCCTAATATGACGGGCATCCAAGAGGGATATAATAAAAACTTTCATAAAGAGCATTGAATATATGAGAAATTTGATTCCTTGCATTTGTTTTTAGATATGAAGATGGTGGTATTAGATTCATGCTAGAGAGTAATTTTGGATTAGTAGAAATACTTTTTTTAAAGTTTGTGATTCTCGAAGCATGCACGTATGGTGAACCGTTATGTGATGAAGTCTGAGCATGATTTATTTTTTTATTGTCTTCCTAATGAGTGGCGGTCGGGGATGAGCGATGGTCTTTTCCTACCAATCTATCCCCCTAGGAGAATGCGTATTAGTACTTGCTAATAATTTTTTGCAATAAGTATGTGAGTTCTTTATGACTAATGTTGAGTCCATGGATTATACGCACTCTCACCCTTCTACCATTGCTAGCATCTCTAGTACCACACAACTTTCACCGGTGCATTAAACCCACCATATACCCTTCCTCAAAACAGCCACCATACCTACCTATTATGGCATTTCCATAGCCATTACGAGATATATTTCCATGCAACTTCACTGTTCCGTTTACTATGACATGCACCATCATTGTCATATTGTTCTCATATGCATGAGGCGTTCACATAGAGTCATGTCTTTGTTCTAAGTGTCAAGTTGTAATTTTCGAGTTGTATGTAAATAAAAGTGTGAAGATCATCATTATTAGAGCATTGTCCCACGTGAGGAAAGGATGATGGAGTCTATGATTCTCCCACAAGTCGAGATGAGGCTCTGGACTTAAGAATAAAAGAGGCCAAAGAGACCAAATAAAAAATAAAAAAAAAGAGACCAAAGAGCCCAAAAGAAAAAAATGAGAGAAAAAGATAGAAGGGACAATGTTATTATCCTTTTCCACACTTGTGCTTCAAAAATAGCACCATCTTCATGATAGAGAGTCTTCTATTTTATCACTTTCATATACTAGTGGGGATTTTTCATTATGGAACTTGGCTTGTATATTCCAATGATGGGCTTCCTCAAATTGCCCTAGGTCTTCGTGAGCAAGCAAGTTGGATGCACACCCACTTAGTTCTTTTTGAGCTTTCATATACTTATTCTCTAGTGCATCTATTGCATGGTAATCCCTACTCACTTGCATCGACATCGATTGACGAGAATCTCCATAGCCCATTAATTTTCCTAGTTGATGTGAGACTTTCTCCTTTTTATCTTCTCCTCCCAACCACGTTCTATTCCACCTATAGTGCTCTATCCGTGGCTCACGTTCATGTATTGCGTGAAAGTTAAAAAAGCTTGAGAACATTAAAAGTATGAAACAATTAATTGGCTTGTCATCAGGGTTGTGCATGATGAAATACTTTGCATGATGAAGATGGAGCATAGCCAGACTACATTATTTTGTAGGGATAACTTTCTTTAGCCATGGTATTTTGAGAAGACATGATTGCTTTATTAGTATTCTTGAAGTATTATTGTCTTTATGTCAATACTAAACTTTTGTTTTGAATCTTATGGATATGAATATTCATGCCACAATAAGAATAATTGCATTGATAAATATTATAGGTAGCATTTGACATCAAAATTTCCATTTTTATCTTTTACCTACTCAAGGACGAGCAAGAATTAAGCTTGGGGATGCTTGATACGTCTCCAACGTATCTGTAATTTTATTATTATTCCATGCTATTATATTATCTATTTCCAATGTTTTATATGCATTAATATGCTATTTTATATTATTTTTCGGACTAACTTATTAACCTAGTGCCCAGTGCCAGTTTCTGTTTTTCCTTGTTTTTGACTTTTACAGAAAAGGAATATCAAACGTAGTCCAAACAAAATAAAAGTTGAAGGTGATTTTTCTTGGACGAGAAGAAACCCACGAGACTTGGAGAGGAGGCCAGAAGACCTATGAGGCGGCCACAAGCAGGGGGGCGCACCCCCTGGCTTGTGGGCCCCTCGTAGACTGTCCAGCCCTAATCTTTGCACTATAAGTCCTCAAATATTCCCCTTACATTAGAGGGAACACAAAAAATACTTTTCCGCCGTCACAAGCTTATGTTCTCGTGAGATCCCATCTTAGGGCCTTTTCTAGCACTCTCGAGAGGATCGAGAAGAGGTAGAGGGGGTGAATAGACTCCTAACAAAGAAAAGTTGCAATTTTTTTTCTTCAAGTTAAGGTAGAGTTTTAAAACAAATTTAAGCATCCACAGTACATTAAAGCAAGCATGGCAAGAGTATATGAGCAGCGGAAAGTAAAGCATGCAATTTGCAAGAAAGTAAAGGGATCGGATTGGAGTGTGCAAACGCAATTGGAGACACGGAGATTTTTGGCGTGGTTCCGATAGGTGGTGCTATCGTACATCCACGTTGATGGAGACTTCAACCCACGAAGGGTAACGGTTGTGCGAGTCCACGGAGGGCTCCATCCATGAAGTGTCAATGAAGAAGCAACCTTGTCTATCCAACCATGGCCATCGCCCACGAAGGACTTGCCTCACTAGGGTAGATATTCATGAAGTAGGAGATCTCCTTGCCCGTACAAACTCCTTGGTTCAACTCCACAATCTTCACGAAGGCTCCCAAGTGACACCTAACCAATCTAGGAGACACCACTCTCCAAAAGGTAATAGATGGTGTGTTGATGATGAACCCGTTGCTCTTGTGCTTCAAATGATAGTCTCCCCCAACACTCAACTCTCTCTCGTTGATTTGGATTGGGTGGAAAGATGATTTGAGTGGAAAGCAACTTGGGAAAGGCTAGAGATCAAGATTCATATGGTTGGAATGGAATATCTTGGTCTCAACACATGAGTAGGTGCTTCTCTCTCAGAAAATGGATATTGGAAGTCTAGGCATGTTCTGATGGCTCTCTCCACGAATGAAGAGTGGGTGGGGGGTATATATAGCCTCCACACAAAATCTAACCGTTACACACAAATCACCAAACTCGGTGGGACTGAATCATGAAACTCGGTCAGACTGATTTAGTTCAAAATGTGAACATTAGGATTTTCGGTGGGACCGATATGATCAACTCGGTGGGACCGATGTGCTATGGTTAGGGTAAAACCTCATCTCGGTTTGACCGATTACACAAACTCGGTGAGACCAATTTTGGTAATAAGCAAAACAAAGAGTTGGTCAAGCAAACTCGGTGGAACCGATTGCATATCTCGGTGGGACCGAAATTATTGCAATAAATAACAGAGAGTTTGCAGGCCCATCTTGGTGAGACCGAATCGATTAGGGTTTCTGGCAGTGGCTATGACAAGAGAATTCGGTGGTGCCGGATGGAACAAATCGGTGGGGCCGAGTTTGAATTTTGGTTTGGGACAAATGTGGATATGAGAAAGGGGTTGATGGCTTTTGGAGCATATCACCAAGCATTTTGAGCAAGCAAGCCATTAAGAAACACCTCATCCCCTTTTAATAGTATTGGCTTTTCCTATGGATTCAATGTGATCTTGGATCACTAAAAGTAAAATGTAGAGTCTTGAGCTTTAGATCTTGAGCCAATCTTTTGTCCTTAGCATTTTAAAGGGGTTCCACATCCTCTTATCGACGCTACTCCATTTGTTGAACTTATCTAAAATGTACTAGATAAAAAATTAGTCCAACACGAGATATGTTGACATTAATTATGAAAACCACCTAGGGAGCACTTGTGCTTTCAATCTCCCCCTTTTTGGTAATTGATGACAACATACATCAAAGTTTTAGATAAAGATGTAGAGAATAGCAGGTAAAGCTTTGGAAAGACATGTAACATGCATAGCCCCCCCTACATGTATGCATCCATGTCAATATGGAATATAAGTGCATGTGAATGCATAAACATGACAGAGCAAGCAATGTGTTACATGTATCTTGGCTATATGCATCGGAGCAAATGATGTGAATATGTGAAGTGTAACTTCATGTTCATGATTCCTCCTTGCAAACAATATGTACATTAGCAAGAAGTCTCAATGCACATGAGTGTGACGCATATACTTACCATGTGGTCTTGAGCTGGCTTAGGAAGAGATGAACCTGAGTAAACAAGGTTAGATATCATAGGTACGACTACTAGACAGAGCAAACCAAAGAGACACAAGAATACCAAGACTGGGATGAAATGTAGAGAATAAGTACTAGGCACTCCCATTGGATATAGACATGTCCCCAAAGGTAAAGATATGCAATGAATTCAAGATTTCCTTCCCTTAGATGTCTTTCTCCCTCTGAATCTTATATTTCATAATGGGAGAATATAGGGAACAGAAAATCAGAGCAAAACAGATCAGAGCACAGAAACATAAGACAAACATGTCTTTCCCCTCTTAAAGACGTGTGACTTCTCTCCTCTTGAACACCAAGCATCTGGGGCCTTTGATGTGATTATCTCTCTCCTTGTTGAAGTACTCTCTCCCCCTTTTAAGTGATTAAGCTTTGATGTGATCTCTCTCTCCCCCTTTGATATCAATTTCCAAGAAGGGATCTTCTGGAGTATGAGTCAAAATAGGTTTGTTCCTTGAGTCACAGAGCAAAGCAGCATATATAATATGATGCGTGTAGAGGAAAAGAATCATCGAGTGTCGCTGGAAAAAAGGCAGGAACAAGTGGCAAATTGTTTTCTCTATTGTGAAATGGCTGACACCGAGTTATATATTTCGGTTGCACCGAAATGGTTCAACTTGACCAAAAGAGACGAATCGGTATGACCGAGTGCAAGACAGAGAGAGCATTTTTCACCTCAGCTCACTAGGAAAAAAGGATCTCACAAATATTTGCAATGAATTGGATGCAGGGAATGTAGAATAGAAACAAAGAAAAAGAAAAGAAATCTAGATGAAGGGAAACAAATATGCAAGAGACAAATGCAAGAATACATAGAAACACTAGAGAACTTCATCTAGAATTGGTCGGCGACAGGGTCACCTATGTTAGAGTATATTGACTCGGGAGTCAAGTGAGAACACTTGATCGTAGGTCATACTCATTGAGGGAGTCCTGGACTAAGGGGTCCTCGGGCGTCCGGCCTGTTATCCATGGGCCGGACTAATGGGCTGTGAAGACATGAAGGCCGAAGACTGTACCTGTGTCCGGATTGGACTCTCCTTGGCGTGGAAGGCAAGCTTAGCGATCGACTATGAAGATTCCTTCTAATGTAACCGACTCTATGTAAACCCTAGATCCCCTCGATGTCTATATAAACCGGAGGGGTTAGTCCGGAAAGGATAGATTCATTGCGACAGTCGTAAAGGCTAGACGTCTAGGGTTTAGCCATTACTATCTCGCAGTAGATCAACTCTTGTAACACTCACATTCATCAATACCAATCAAGCATGACTTAGCGTATTACCTCCATAGAGAGGGCTCGAACCTGGATAAACATTGTGTCGCCTGTCTCCTGTTACCATCGATCCTAGACACACAGTTCGGGACCCCCTACCGAGATCCGACGGTTTTGACACCGACATTGGTGCTTTCATTGAGAGTTCCACTGTGCCATCGATGAAAGGATCGATGGCCCCTTCAATCATCTATAGTGACGCTGTCCAAGGAGAAACCTTCTTCCCCGGACAGATTTTCACATTCGGCGGCTTCGTACTGCGGGCCAACTTGCTTGGCCATCTGGAGCTTGAACTATGTCGTGGATAGCTACGCCCCTGGCCACCAGGTCAAATTTGGAAGCTTGAACTATGTCGCGGATATCCGTGGAGACTTGATCTTCAATGGGTTTGAGACTGCAGCGATTGTCGGGTGGTAGGTGCAACATATGCCAACGGGTGGCTTATCATTGTGGGAGCCAATAAAACATCGCCGGTGCCTGGAAACGGGATAAGGCGAAGACATACACGCCGGCGAATCTTACCCAGCTTCGGGGCTCTCCGGGGAGATAACACCCCTACTGCTGTTCTGTGGGGTCTTCGCATGGTTACTAAATGAACAAGTAGCTACACAATGCTCCTCGAGCTGTTTGGGTGGAAGGAGGAAGAAGGGCACAACTAGCTTGCTTCTTCTCCTTGTATCGTGTCTAGAACTAGCTTGGGGTCCGACCCTTTGCATGGGTGCACCGGGGGGTTTATATAGGCCTACCCCTTGGGGGTACAATGGTAATCCGGCTAGGCGCGGGGCCCAGCCGTCTGTGACCGCGTTCGCCGGCTTCCGCGCCGACTGCTGGGGCCCGCCGGCTGGTGGGTCCTGCCGGCTACCGGTGCCCTAGTCGACAAGCAGGCCCCACTATCCAGGGCCCGGTCGGTGGCTGATCACTGTCGCTCTATCCTGATGACGCGGGCTTGGTCGGGGTAAGCGTGGCTACAGTACCGCCGCCTTGGCGGGCGATTACTGTAGCCCCGCCATGTCTTGTCTCCTTAATGGGGCGTCTCCCTCGAGGAGGGTGGCGGCCCGGCTATGGGAAGCCGGCTCTCTATCTCGCCGGCTTGGGTGGAGGTGCGGCCGGCTTCGGCATCTCTCTGCCCGAAGGGGCCCACCGCCTCGGGGGCTTTCGCTGGTGGCCCGTTGTGGGCGGTGTCAGAGCCGTCGTGGCTACAGTGCCGCGCCGGGCGGGCCGTGGCTGCCCGTACGGCGCACTGTACCAGGCGTGCTCCGGGTTTTGGGGGTGGCAGGCTTCAATGTAGCCACGCCCCACTTCTTCATCGCGGGGTGGACGCGTACTTTGCGGGTACGGCCCTGACTGCTTTATGGGAGCCCGCTCCTTGGAGTCGGCCTCTTTGCAGCCAGCTTCTCGCAGTCGGGCCTCCCACAGCTTTCTTCATGAGGGTAAAGGGCGGGCCGCCCCCGAAGTCGGCCTAGAAGATAGCCGGCAGGGGGGGAGGCGCCCCCAGGTCTTGAGTCCTCTTGAGAGCCGGACGGGCTCGTAATTTTTTCAGAAGGGCCAGGGGAAGCCGGCTAGGCTAGCCGTGGCTATTTACTCCGACAGTAGTCCCCGAAGCTGAGCGAGCTTCACGGCGGACAGAGGGACGAGAAGCTTGGTCTGCTTCTTACCCTGAGGAGCCGACCTCGCCGTCGTAGGCCGACTTCGGAGAACTTCTTTGTTTTATCAACGTGACCGCGGTTGACCCGCGTGCTGACCCCGGGCCCCACGACAGGCCACGTGGCGGTGAAGTCCTGCCGTCGCACGCGTGCGACGGGACGCCGCCGCAGGCCCGGGCCCGCCACTCCCTGGCCTCGGCCCGAGCGCAGATCTTCTGTGGCCCGAGGGGACGGCTCGCCTTCCCATGGCCGTTTCTTCTTGTCTTTAGTGTGCAATAACCGCGGGGCGTGGGGGAAGTGGGCACGATCGATCCCCACGATCCCCGACGCCGCACCTCCTCGGCTCCGGCGCACGAGCCTACAAGTAGGAGGGGGAGGGGGAGAGGCGAAGGCTCGCTCGCTCCCCCGCTCCTTGTCCCTCCTCGTTCTCTTTTCTCTTCTTCTTCCTCTCGCGCCCAACACAGCTTCTCGTCATAGAACCCCCACACCTCCATGTCCATGGGGTTGTCGAGCTCGTGGGACGTCTCTAACGTCCACGACGATCACATAGAATTCCTCCGCCGGACCCGGCGCCTGCCCGCCGCCAACCTCGTGCAGGTTCGTCTGGCGCTGGAGGCGGAAATCTCGCCGGTGCCGGAGGAAGGCGAGCGGGTCGTCTTCCGCGCGCATTACCTGCGCGGCTTCGGCCTCCCGGCGAGTGGGTTCATGCGCTCCTTCCTCGAGTTCTACCGCCTCCAGCCGCATCACCTCACGCCCAACGCGGTGATGCCGCTGTCGGCCTTCGTCTCCCTCTGCGAAGGTTTCTTGGGAGTGCTGCCCACGCTGGAGCTCTGGGCGGAGTTCTTCCAGAACAAGCTCGGCACCGTCATCGCCGGCGTGCCCGCCCCCTGCGGGGCCTTCATCACTATGAAGAGGACAGGCGACAGCAATCCCTTCCCGCACATCCGTTTAATCCAGTCGGTGAAGCTCTGGCAAAAATCCTACTTCTACGTGAAGAATATCGCCTCGCAAGGGGACCACGTTAATTTGCCGGCTTACGTAGCCGGCCCGCCGGCTGGAAGGCAGCCGTCTTGGGGCTTCAGATCCAAGTCCTTATCTCTAGCTGGGAACGCCGCCATCGCCCGGCTTCGGGTAATGATCCAGTCGGAAGGCTTGCACGGAGCCGACTTGGTGGCCGCCTTTGTGGAGCGCCGGATCCTTGCTCTCCAAAGCCAGCCCCACATGATGTGCTAGATGAGCGGCCGCCTCGACCCATGCTGGCTGAGCACATGGGAAATGCCCCATGCCGAGGTGGCGCTCATGGTCAACTACATCGCCAACCTCAAGCTCGCCGACGACTGGCAATACGGCAAGGTGCCGTACTCTCGTGCCAATCCACCACCCGTGGTAGGTCTTTCTTTCTATCTTCTTTCTGTCACCAGCCGGCTTTATACCGGCCGGCTCCTAATCAGGCGGTTCCTTTTTATCAGAACCCTCTTCTTTCGCCGCCAGCCGGGGCGGCAGGAGTCGAACGCCGGTATGCCCCCAACCGTGTGGTAGATGATATTGACGACCCGGACCTGGGGGCGGCCGCCATGGAAGACGCCGCCATGGGGGACGTCGCCAAGCCCGGAGGCACGGGGCTCTCAGCCAGCTTTGACGACTGGCCGGATGACGCCGACGCCGAAGAAATCCCTCGCCGCCAGCCGGCAGCCAACCGTCATAGCGCGGGCTCGTCCGCCGCGCCGGCTGCCGGTGGTGGGACGTCGAAGCGCCGGGCCGCGCTTCCTCTCTTCGGCAGTCGGACGAAGAAGACGAGGGCCTCCGCCGCGGCAACGAAGCGAGACGAGGCGGCGGTGAAGGCGGCCCGCTTCCGGAGGGCGGTGAAGCAGCCTCAGGCGGTTTCATCGTAAGCCTTTGGCTGCTTGCGTGCCTGTTTTTTTGTTGTCTTCTTTTGATCTAACCCCCCTCCATTTTCTGGGCAGGGCGCCGCTTTCCCTTGAGCGGGGCCCAGGCGGCTCTGTGGTTGGGCCGGGTGCCGGATCTTCAGGGCCCCGCCGCGTGGACCCCCGCGCCGACCTCGCGGAAGCCACGGAGCGGAACGCCCGTGAGGCACAAGAGGAGAGGGAGGCGGCGGAGCGGGAGGCCGCCCGGGCGGCGAAGGAGCGGGCTGACGCGGCAGCCGAGACTCCGACGGAGCGGGCAACCGCGGAAACGGAGGCGGAGGGCACGCGTAGCCGGCCTCCGCTGCTCGCCATCCCCCTCTGCACCATGGACCTGGACATCCCGCTGCCCTTGGCGGAGGAGATCACCCCAGATCAGCCGCCGGTGCAAAGGGAGGAGCTCTTCGAGGTCTTCGCGGAGAGGACGCCGCCGGCAGCGCAAACCGGAGCGGGCGAAGGCGGCCAGTCGTCGGCGGCGCCGGAGGAGGCGGCCCGGGGCGTACCCGAGGTCGGAGCTAGCCTTGAGATTCAGCTTGCGGCGAGCCAGCGCGCCGGAGAGAACACGGCCCCGCCGGACACGCGCCAAGCCGTGGGTGCCAACCAGTCGGCGGAAGCCTTGGAGGCGGCCAGCTCTGCCACGTCCGGGTGGACTCCCAGCGGAGGGAGTGGCGAGCTGAACATGGCGGCCCAAGGGGTTCGGAGCTGGCTGCAGGCTCAGGCCGCCCTCCTGCAGCAATATACTCAGGAGTTCTTGTTGACGCGGGCTACTATCCGGGTAAGTTTTTCACTTGTCGACCGCTCTGGTCCTCTGATTTCTTCCGTGGGGGCGCGCCAGCGCACCCACTGGGTGTAGTCCCCGAGATCCGGGCCGACTGCAGCGCAGTCGGTCGGATCTTTCTTGACGACCATCCTAACTCTGTTTTCTGTCTGAACCTTAGGATTATCACAACTCTCGTGCTTCCGCCTTCAACTCCCAGGCTCAGGAGCTGGGCCGGAGGACCAATGACCTGGCCAGCAGCTGACGTAAGTACTTTGCTCTTATCTGTCTCTTGTGGGGGCGCGGCAGCGCACCCACTGGGTGTAGTCCCCGAGATTCGGGCCGACTGCTGAGCAGTCGGGTCGGATATTCCTTGACGACCTTTCCCTTATTGACTTTTTTTCTTTGACTTTTGCTCATGCAGGGGCCAACACCGACTTGCGGAGGGAGCTTGGCGAGGCGCAGACCGCTCTTCGCGCCAGGGACGCCGAGTACGCCGCCTTGGTCCAGGAGCGCGACCGCCTGGTCAAGAAACTGGCCGACCAGGAAGAAAGCCACAAGGCGGCCCTGCAGAAGGCGCAGGACAGCGAGGCTGCCCTGAAGGCGGAGTTTGAGACCGAGGCGGCGAGCTAGGCCGAGACGCGTCAGGCGCTAGACGAAGGCTTTGGCCGAATCGAAGACCTGATCGATGGTAAGCCACTTTTCTTGCCCTTACTCCATCTGCTAGCCACCTGGAGTTTTATTCTGACCTGTGGTTGTTACTTTGCGTAGATTACTTTCCCGGCCACTCCGTCCTCGCCACCCAAGCCATCGAGTCTCATCGCGAGGCGCGCCGTCAGGCTGGAGCTGACATTGCGCCGGATGCAAATCGGACGTTGGAGGAGCAGCTCATTGCCGTCCAGGCGCGACTGCAGCCGGCCCATTGGATGCTCCGCCGGCTCCAACGTGCCGGGGCGCAGGTGCTGGCCGCCCTCTGGCCCGGCCAGATGATCCCCGGCACCCCAAGCCGGACCGTCGACTGGCTGGAAGTCGCAGTCGGCCGCTTCGAAGCTTGGAAGGCGTCGGCAGCCCGTCTTGGAGCCGGGCGGGCGTTGGAGTCGTCCACGCATGGTACCCAAGGCTAAGCCTGGACCAGCTGCGACCTTGGCGGCTGGAGGCCGACGCGGAGCTGGAGGAGGTACGGCCGGCGATCGCCCAGCGCGCCTCGACGATTGCCGAGTGCACCGACACCAGCGTCTTCGCGCCCGAACTTAATGACGACGGCGTCGCCCAGTCGGAGGAGTGGTTCGGGCTGAACCCGGCGGTGGGCGAGGACTCGGCTGAGGAGATCGTCTCCTGCGACGAGGGCGAGGATGACGAGGAAGAGGACGGTGAAGACGCCGAGCCGGCCAGTGGAACGACCGACCGTCCTCAAGCCGACCGTGCCTCCAGCAACGAGCCGCGCGGAAGCGCGCCCTCTGTCGGAGGCGGTGATCAGGCCGAAGTTGGTCAGCCGGCCGCTCCTTCAGCCGGCGCAACCGTCTCCACCGCCCAGCCTAGCTCGTTAGCTGCCCCGCCGGCTTGATCTGCCGCCCTTATTGTTCCTGCTTTTGTCTTTTTGAACAACTTTAAGTTTTCACAATTCCACCCACTGGGGGTGTATCAAACTATGTTGGATGCTGACCTCTCTGGAGGTCCTTTGTGTAAATATTGTTGTGTGCATGTTTTGGTTTCCATTCGAGTGCACTTTTTATCCTTAGGCTTTTTCCTTTGCCGCCTTCCCTCTTTGGGAAGGCAAGTACTCGAGCTTTCTTGGATTAGTGAATTGAATGCAAGCCGGCCGGCCGGCTACTCTGGTAGTCGGTCGGCGGTAGGCGGCAAGCCGGCTTTTGTTATATAAGTCCGTTAGTCCCTAGCCGTTTTTCATGTGCACATCCTTTCTGGCTTGTGACTCTTGCCAGCCGGGCAGCCGGTTCTTCGAACTGCGATTTTGGCAAGAGCTAAGCCTGGGTGTCGGCACATTACTTGTCTGGCCGCGGGTAGGACTCCTAATATAACTCCAGTCGGCTAGTCCCCGGGCCGACTCGTCGAACCCGGTGCCGGACGAAATAAATAAATGAAAAGACGATATCATACGCATGATAATTTTCATTCATAGATAAAAGAGGGCAGTCCCCGGGCCGTCCTCGGGGGGCCTGTTGTTTCATACTTAGTACAAAAGTTAGCGCGATACATACTGCATTTCAACTGTAAAATATTCAAAGGAGGTTGGCGTTCCATGGTCGTTCCGACTCCTTGCCGGAGTCGTCTCTCTTGCGTGCCTTGGGCTTCTGCGCGTCGATGAGGTAGTAGGAATCGTTGCCTAGAGCTCTGCTGACGACGAAGGGGCCTTCCCAGGGGGCTGCGAGCTTGTGCTGGCCGGCTGTTCGCTGGATCAGCCGGAGCACAAGGTCGCCCTCCTGGAAGGATCTTGGCCTGACCTTCCGGCTGTGGTAGTGGCGCAAACCCTGCTGGTAGATGGCAGACCGGCTGAGGGCTAACAGCCGGCCTTCTTCCAGCAGGTCGACGCTGTCTTCTCGTGCTTCTTTGGCCTCCGCCTCCGTGTACATGGTTACCCGAGGCGAGTCGAATCGATGTCTGTTGGGATGACTGCCTCAGCACCGTACATGAGGAAGAAAGGATTGAAGCCGGTTGATCTGTTTGGGGTAGTACGCAGACTCCATAGGACAGCCGGCAGCTCGTCGAGCCAACAGCCGGCTGAACGCTCCAGCGGTACAACCAGTTGGGGCTTTATTCCGGAGAGGATGAGGCCGTTTGCTCGCTCGACCTGGCCGTTTGACTGTGGGTGGGCGACGGACGCAAGGTCCAGCCGGATACCCTGTGCAGCGCAGAATCGTGCCAAGGCTCCTTTGGCAAAATTCGTGCCGTTGTATGTGATGATGCTGTGCGGTACGCCGTACCGGGTTGTTATATCTGCGATGAAAGTCACCGCAGTCGGCCCATTCAGCTTCTTGATCGGCTTTGCCTCGATCCACTTGGTGAATTTGTCCACGGCGACGAGAAAATGCGCCATGCCGCCGCGCGCCGTCTTGAATGGGCCCACCATGTCTAGTCCCGAGACGGCAAAGGGCCAGGTGAGGGGAATGGTCTTGAGTGCCAAAGCCGACATGTGTTGCTTGGAACTGAAAAGCTGGCAGCCTTTGCAGTGTTTGACTAACTCTTTGGCGTCGTCCAAACAGTCGGCCAGAAAGTACCGTGGCGGAAGGCTTTGGCGACAAGTGATCTTGAGGCGGCGTGGTGGCCGCACTCTCCCTGGTGTATATCTCTGAGGATTGCGATGCCCTTCTCCTGCTCGACGCATCGCTGGAGAACTCCGGTGACACTGCGCTTGACAAGTTCTCTGTTGACGATCGTGTATGCTCCGGCTCGATGTTGGACTTGTCTCGCTTCTGTTTCCTCAGCCGGCAGATCTTGGTTAACTAAGAAGTTGAGGATCGATTGAGCCCATGATGGAGCTGCGTCCTCCCCTGCCGCCAATGTGGCTACTGCCACCAGGGTGGGCGGGCTGAGTGATGAAGTGCTGGAGTCTGTCGCCGCTTGCTGTGCTGAAGAAGTCCCCGGGTCGGCTACCGCAGTCCCCGGGCCGGCTACCGCAGTCCCCGAACCGGGTGCGGCAGTTCCCCAGCCGGCTACTGCAGTCCCCGAGCCGAGTACTGAAGTCCCTGGGTCTCCTGCTTGGTTCTTCGAGCCGGACCCGGCCCTGTCGGGGTCAAGCAGCACAAAGATGGAATCGGATTCCGGAGACGGCTTGATGGACGGTTGAGGAGGCGTTGTAGAGCGACGCCGGTTGGTATTGCTTGCCGCATGGAGCCTATTCGGGCCAGGGCATCTGCTGGCTCGTTGTCGGCTCGCGGTACGTGGAGGAATTTGCATCCATCAAAGTACCCACTGATTTGCTGCACTAGGAAGCGGTAGCTTGCCATGTTTGCGTCTTTGGCATCCCAGTCACCAGATGATTGCTGAACCACCAAATCCGAGTCGCCATAACACAGGATCCGGTGGATGCCGAGTTCCTTGGTAAGCCGGAGCCCATGTATGAGCGCCTCGTACTCGGCTACGTTGTTGGAGGCGGCGAAGTGGATCTGCAGCGTGTATCTGAGCTTGTCACCCTTAGGAGAGGTAAGGACGACGCCGGCTCCCAGGCCGGTGCGCATCTTGGATCCGTCAAAGTGCATGCGCCAATGGGTGGAGTCAGGAGCTGGTGGTAAGTACTGGGTCTCGGCCCAGTCGACGAGGAAGTCGGCCAGTGCTTGTGACTTGATGGCGGTGCGGGGTTGGTAGAAGATCGTGTAAGGGGCTAGCTCGATGGCCCACTTAGCCACCCGGCCGGATGCATCCCGGCTGCCTGTGATCTCGGCCAGCGGGGCAGTGCATACGACCGTGATGGGATGTTCTTGAAAGTAGGGCTTCAGCTTCTTGGCGGTGAAGTACACGCCGTAGCACATCTTCTGGTAGTGCGGGTAGTTCTGCTTTGAGGCGGACAGCACCTCGCTCAAGTAATACACCAGCCTCTGGACAGGCTGGGCTCGGCCTTCTTCGGGGCGTTGGACTACGATGACGGTGCTGACCACCCGGCTAGTAGTGGCAATATAAAGGAGCATGGGCTCTTTCTCAGTCGGCGCCGCCAGGACAGGCGGCGTGGCCAACATTTTCTTCAGCTCGTGGAAAGCTTGGTCGGCCTGGTCATTCCACTCGAAGTGAGTGCTCTTCTTCATGAGGCGGTAGAGAGGGAGAGCTTTCTCTCCAAGCCGGCTGATGAAGCGGTTCAAAGAGGCTAGGCACCCGGTGAACTTCTGGATTTCTCGAAGCTTGGTTGGGATCGCCATCCTCTCGATGGCCTTGATCTTCACTGGGTTGCACTCGATGCCGCGTTCGGAGACCAGAAAGCCTAGGAGCTGGCCGGCTGGCACTCTGAACACGCATTTCTCGGGGTTGAGCTTGATTCGGAACCGGCGCAGGTTCTCGAATGTTTCTTTCAGGTCTTCCAGCAAAGTGCCGCGCTTCTCCGTCTTCACCATGATATCGTCCACGTAGATGTGGGCATTTTTCCGAGCTGCGTGAGGAGGCACTTCTGCATGCAACGCTGACAGGTGGCACCGGCATTCCTTAAGCCGAACGTCATGGTCAGGTAGCAGAAGGCTCCAAATGGCGTGATGAAGGCGGTCTTCAGGCGGTCATCCGGGTTCAGTTTTATCTGGTGGTATCCTGAATAAGCATCCAAAAAACTCAACAGCTCGCATTCGACTGTGGAGTCTATTACTTGGTCAATCCTTGGCAGGGCGAAGGGATCTTTGGGGCAGGCCTTGTTGAGGCTGGTGTAATCTATGCATGTGTGCCATTTGTTATTCTTCTTCAGCACGAGGACCGGGTTGGCTAGCCATTCTGGAAAGAAAACTTCCATAATGAAGCCGGCTGCCAGAAGCCGGGCTATCTCCTCCCCCACGATCCTTCTCTTCTCCTCTGACAGTCGGCGGAGAGGCTGCTTGACTGGTTTTGTGTCCTCCCGCACATGTAGTTTGTGCTCGGCGAAATCCTTTGGAACACCCGGCATGTCCTTGGGGCACCATGCAAAGATATCCCGATTCTCACGGAGGAAATTGGCGAGCTCGCCTTCCTATTTGCTGTTTAGGCTTGCCCCAATGACAGCAAACCTTTCGGGGTGCTTGGGGTCGAGCTGTATTTTCTTGGTCTACTTGGCCGGCTGGAAAGATCCTTGGGCATCATACTCCTTGGAGTCGGCGGGCTGGCTCAGCTGCTTGCTGGCTAGGGCCACGACCGGGTCCAGCGTCTTCTTTTCTTTGGCAATCACGAGGGATTCGGCCAGCCGGCTGCTTGCCGCGGCGCAGTCGGCGGATTTCTTGTAATCGCCGGTGATGGTGATGATGCCCTTGGAGCTTGGTATCTTCATCTTGAGGTATGCGTAGTGGGGGACCGCCATGAACTTGGCCAAGGCGGGTCGGCCAAGCAAGGCGTGGTAAGGGCTCTCCAGGTCCACCACCTCGAACAAGATCGCTTCCCGGCGGAAATGCTCCTTACCCCCAAAGAGTACGTCGATCTTGATCTTGCCAATGGGGGCGCAGGACAAACCGGGTACGATGCCGTGAAACACCGTCCGAGTCGGCACAAGCTGTTTCGTCTTGACACTTAACTTCTCCAGGGTGTCGCGGTATAGGATGTTGATGCTGCTTCCGCCATCGATCAGCACACGGGAGAAACTGGCGGCGCGTGTGTCCGTCGCGAGGGTGGCCTCCAGGACTAAAGCGTAGGAGCCAGGGGACGGCATCACCTCTGGGTGGTCGGCCCGGCTCCAGCTGATGGATTTCTCTGACCAATGCATGTGTCCGGCTGGGCTAGCGGCGGCCACATTGACTTCTTGATGCTCTCTGCGCTTGCTGCGTCGGTCTTCGAGCTGGCTCATAAAGATGACGTAAGATGCTTGCTCGTCGGGGAACTCGTCCTGCATGGCGTCGACCGCGGGCCGAGCGGCCTTGGGCGGTGGAGCCAGAGGCGGCGGGCCGGCAGGCGGAGTCGGCGTGAGCCCTTCGCCCTTGGAGATTCGGGCGAGCCAGTTACACTTTCAGGTTGTGTGGTTGGATGGCTTCGCGCCGCTATGGAACTTGCACAGGACGTCAAGAGTTTGTTCGTAGGAGAAAGCCGGCTGCCAAGCCAGCCGGCCGCCCTTGGGCTTCTTGGGCGCGGGCCGCCCCTCAGGCGGCGTGTCTTCAACCGTGCCCACCTACCGGCTAGCGGGAGGCGGCGCAGGGCCTTTGCGCTTCTGGTCATTCGGGTGTTGGCGTCGGCCGGAATCGCCCGCCGGCGTATTGGGCGCCGGATGAAGCACTTTCCTGGACGTGTCCACCCGGAGCTCGGTCTTCATCGAAGAGTCGGCGGTGGCGTACTTGTCGGCGATGTTCAGGAGCTCGTCGAGGGCAGTCGGCTCGTCGCAAAGGAGCTTGTGCTTGAGGAGGGTGCCATTTCGGCACCCGGCAGTGAAGTATTCGATGGCTTGCACCTCGTGGACCCCTTCGCAAGAATTGCGGAGCTCGACCCAACGCGTGAGGTAGTCGCGGGTGGACTCGGCTGGGCCCTGTACGCATAGGGAGAGCTGCCTAGGCTTGGGAGCCCGCTTGTAGGTGCTGGTGAAGTTGCGAACGAAGGCTTCAGTGAAATCTACCCAGCTGTTGATGCTGAGAGGCTTGAGGCTGTTAAGCCAAGTCCATGCCGTGCCTTGCAGCATGAGGGGCACGTACTTCACGGCAACGCGCCGGTTGCCGTTGGCGATGCTGACGGCTGTGGAGTAGTCGGTTAGCCACTCTTCCGGCTTCACCGAGCCGTTGTACTTGGGCGTGTCTCTTGGGAGCGAGAACCCTTTGGGGAAGGGCTTGTCGTGGATGCGGGGGCCAAAACAGGGCAGGCCGACATCGTGCTCTTCTTCTAGCACCAGGGATCTGGCCAAGCGATCGATCCGGTGGCGGGCGTCGTTCTCGCCGACTCCTTCGCGGCGACCTAGCCGGCTGCTGAGAGTTGGGTGCGCCACTGGAGGTGGGGTGGGGTATCTCTCTCCATGAGCTCGAGGCGGAGGCGGGCTGCCCCGCCATTCCATGGCTCGGGGACGGCCGTCAGCGTCTCGCTCGATGGAGATTCGGGTCCGGCTTCGGCTGGAAGCCGGCTCTTTCTCGCACCACGCGCGGGTGTTGCTCGTAGTCGGCGTCCGGGAAGTCGCGCCGTGATCGCGACGCGGGGGAGGGCTTCCCGCGCGGGCATTGGCTTCGTGCCGCTGAGCGGCCGCGTCAATTAGTTGGTGTATGCGCCGCGTCATGTGGGGGAGGTCTTCGGCTTCCAAGCCGTCTAGCTCGGCTACGGCCACCTGGGCGGCACGCAGGTTCTCGAGCGGAGTGGCGTAGACCGGGCGATCGACTCCCAGCGTGTCGGCGAGGACGGCGCCGCGTTGCTTGACAGCTCCAGCCCGGCTTGGGCCAGCCGGGGCCGGCGTGCCGAAGGCGGCGCGGTCAGCTTTGCGCTGGTAAGCCTCAGTGAGGCATCTTACGGCGTGCCTCTAGTGCTTCGTCGTCGGCATCAGCCAGGAGGGGGACGGACAAGTCCTGGGCCGCCGCGCGCGGGGCATCGTGGGCGCCCTCGTCGGCTGGGCCGTCATGGCCCATAACCATCACCTCAGTGGTGACAGTATCGCGATCGCCGGCCGGTGGTAGCGGGTCGTTGTAGATCGTGACGTTGGTGGGGAAGGTGTCGTAGGACGCCGTGTCGGAGTCGATAGGCATCGGGTCGGTGGAGCCAACCGACTCCAGATCTGCAGCAGGCTCGCTGGAGACATGGAGCTGGCCAAGGAGGTTGGCGAGGTGGTCGGTGCCCGCATCGGAGGCGAGCTCGTCGGAGATGCGGGCCTTGTTGAGGAGATCGGCGAGGCCGCTCGCCGCGCAGATGTCGGTGACGCTTTGCAGCGCGTCGTGGCAAGCGCCATCGAGCAAGCCGGGCTGGCTACGCTCGCGGGGGAGGAAGAGGGTTCCCGTCCAGAACAGGTCTCTGGACGACGGTGCACCTGTCCCCACGGTGGGCGACAAATGTCGGGTGGTAGGTGCGACATATGCCAACGGGTGGCTTATCATTATGGGAGCCAATAAAACATCGCCGGTGCCTGGAAACGGGATAAGGCGAAGACATACACGCCGGCGAATCTTACCCAGCTTCGGGGCTCTCCGGGGAGATAACACCCCTACTGCTGCTCTGCGGGGTCTCCGCATGGTTACTAAATGAACAAGTAGCTACACAATGCTCCTCGAGCTGTTTGGGTGGAAGGAGGAAGAAGGGCACAACTAGCTTGCTTCTTCTCCTTGTATCGTGTCTAGAACTAGCTTGGGGTCCGACCCTTTGCATGGGTGCACCGGGGGGTTTATATAGGCCTACCCCCCGGGGGTACATTGGTAATCCGGCTGGGCGCGGGGCCCAGCCGTCTGTGACCGCGTTCGCCGGCTTCCGCACCGACTGCTGGGGCCCGCCGGCTGGTGGGTCCCGCCGGCTGCCGGTGCCCTAGTCGACAAGCAGGCCCCACTATCCAGGGCCCGGTCGGTGGCTGATCACTGTCGCTCTATCCTGATGACGCGGGCTTGGTCGGGGTAAGCGTGACTACAGTACCGCCGCCTTGGCGGGCGATTACTGTAGCCCCGCCATGTCTTGTCTCCTTAATGGGGCGTCTCCCTCGAGGAGGGTGGCGGGCCGGCTATGGGAAGCCGGCTCTCTATCTCACCGGCTTGGGAGGAGGTGCGGCCGCCTTCGGCATCTCTCCTGCCCGAAGGGGCCCACCGCCTCGGGGGCTTCGCTGGTGGCCCGTTGTGGGCGGCGTCAGAGCCGCCGTGGCTACAGTGCCGCGCCGGGCGGGCCGTGGCTGCCCGTACGGCGCACTGTACCAGGCGTGCTCCGGGTTTTGGGGGTGGCAGGCTTCACTGTAGCCACGCCCCGCTTCATCATCGCGGGGTGGACGCGTACTTTGCGGGTATGGCCTTGACTGCTTTATGGGAGCCGGCTCCTTGGAGTCGGCCTCTTTGCAGCCGGCTTCTCGCAGTCGGGCCTCCCACAACTTTCTTCATGAGGGTAAAGGGCGGGCCGCCCCCGAAGCCGGCCTAGAAGATGGCCGGCAGGGGGGAGGCGCCCCCAGGTCTTGAGTCCTCTTGAGAGTCGGACGGGCTCGTAATTTTTTCAGAAGGGCCAGGGGAAGCCGGCTAGGCTACCCGTGGCTATTTACTCCGACAGCCATCGCTCCCCGTCTCCCCGATGAACATAACTTAAATCTATCATCGGATCACATCCAGGAGATGGCCCCTATTGCTGCAATGGCCTCAGAACCGGAGCAGATCGTTCCATCCGAGGCCACAGAGTCTGCGGCGTTGGAGCCGCACATGAACTCGGCACCCTGCAATATTTGCGTCAGTGGAACTCCGGACTCGTCTCCGGCTATAATTCCCGGACCAGGTACAGCTGCGGACACCGAGCTGGATCGGTTATCGATTTTCGAATTTAGCGCCGCAGACATCTCCCAGCACTCACCTTTGGGTGATGTGCTAAACTGTTTAAAGAACTTGTCCTTGGAAAAGGACTCACAGCCAAAGTATGTTTGGTTTGAGCAAGAGGCTGACAATGGAGAATTTCGCTTCCCACCCGCCACCCACTTCATAGCCACCGTCGAGGACTTAACCGACATGCCCGCTTTTGGCTCCGAAGACATCGATGGTATAGAGGACGATGCTGATAAGGAGCAAGGCCAAGACCCGCCAGTCATCAGGCGTAGGACGGCGACCCCTTCATATGACGTGTACATGATCGATACACCTAAAACCCTCGCAGCAAGGACAAGGGAGATCCAGTTAAAACTCCTGAGACACAGCCTAAGCTCCGGCACCCCAAACGCCGCCCCAAGTCACGCCGCAGCAACATAGGCACTGGAGAAAATAGTACTCCGGACGGGGCCGAAAGCAATGAAGACAATGTGGGAACAATATCCGAGCTGGAAGAACAGGAAAATGGGCAAGCCAGCCCCGATGGACAGGTCCCGCCCAGCAATGGTTCGGAGGACGACAACTACCTTCCGCTCTCCGAAGATGAGGTAAGCCTCGGTGACGAAGACTTCATCATACCCGAAGAGCCCCTCGAGCAGGAGTGCTTCAAGCGCAGGCTGATAGCTACGGCAAGGAGCCTGAAAAGGAAGCAGCAGCGGCTTCAAGCTGACCAAGACCTACTCAATGACAGATGGACCAAAGTCCTGGTCGCCGAAGAATACGACCTTAGTGGCCTAGCCAAAAGCTGCCCAAAGCACAGACCGCTATACCAGTCTGATGACGGGGCGTTGGAGCCCATACGATCGCCACACAATGCGGCAGGTCGCCGGCAACTCTGTTCGAATAAAGAGGCAACTCAAGCCGAACACCAGACCGCCCACCTCGCCGTAAAGGCAAGAACAACGCAGGTCACGATTACCCAGACAACCTGCTGAGGGACTTGGACAATAGAGCAGGAAACGCAAGACCGATTTACGGATCGCGAAAACATGTTTCGACACGCGACGATGGCTACCTATTCGGACATGTCAGACCTCGCCGCGACCAGGTCGAAAACCGCAATGGGACTCCTTCAGAGTTACGCTGCAGTGTGGCCCAACATAGAGGTGTCGCACACCTGCTTTGCTTCACTAATGAAGTAATGGATCATGAATTCCCCGAAGGATTCAAACCCGCCAATATTGAATCATACGACGGGACAACCGATCCCGCCGTATGGATAGAAGATTTCATCCTCCACATCCATATGGCCCGTGGAGACGATCTCCATGCCATTAAATACCTCCCACTTAAACTAAAAGGACTAGCTCGGTACTGGTTAAACAGCCTGCCTGAAAATTCCATAGGCAGCTGGAAGGACTTGGAAGAGGCCTTCCTCGATAACTTTCGAGGAACACATGTCTAGCCACCGGACGCCGATGACCTAAGTGACAATGCCCATCAACTCGACGAATCATCCAGGGAGCTCTGGACCCGGTTCTTAGTCAAAAAGAACAAAATCATCGACTGTCCGGACACGGAAGCCCTCGCGGCTTTCAGACACAGCGTCCGGGATGAATGGCTTGCATGCCACCTCGACCAAGAAGGGCCTAAATCCATGACAGCCCTCATTGCTCTGATGACTCGCTTTTGCGCGAGGGAAGACAGTTGGCTCGCTCGTAAAAGCAATAGCGCCAGGAACCAGGGAAGCCACGAGGAAGCAAAAACAACAATCACAACGGCAAGCCACGAGGAAGCAAAAACAACAATCACAATGTCAATGAAAGATCGGGCGACACATCGGTCAACGCCGGATTCAACAACCCCATGCCCAGTCAGCGGAAGAAGCCACTCAAGGCGAATCGAGATGAACCATCCAACCTGGACAGTATATTGGACCGATCCTGCCAAATTCATGGCAACTCCGATAAACCAGCTAATCATACCAATAGAAACTGATGGGTCTTTAAACAGGCCGGCAAGCTCAACGCCGAACACAGGGGAAGGAAGCCACCAATCGACAGGGATGACAGAAAGGTTCACCAACGAAAAACCGGGGGTCTGATGCAGTCTCCGCCCGAGGATCAACTACCCCTAGAACGGACATAGCAACCCGGCTTCCGCCGCCCACTCCGCACACCTACAAAGTTTCTACCGCGCATACATCATTACGCACTCAAGATACCATGGGCATTGGCGGAAGCACAATACGGACAAGCCTGCAAGCACTCCAGTAACTTTTTTATAATTATTTATTTTCTTTTTATTTCTTCCTTTGATGTCCTTTAAAAACAAGTGACGAACAGGATAAAAATCGGAAACCGGCTCTATCGGAGTCCAGATCCGTACACACACCCAAGGGGTCCTTCCCGTCAAGGATTCCCCCCACCACCGAGGACTGGCGGCGCAGACGTGCGACAGGAGGTCCAAAATAACTTTTTTTAGACCGCACTCTCTATTTCTCGAGCATGTACTATGCCTGTTCCTCCGCCTCCAACCCCGAGCATGTCAAATAGCCGGGAGGATGGCTTACATATATATATATATATATATATATATGGCGCCCAACAAATATGGCTCCCATCAAACAAATATCCGAACTAATCACCCACATTGTTTCCCCAACAAATATGGCTCCCACGGTTGTTTCACAGAAACACCTTGGCATAACCCACCAGGGGCTTGGTGTGGGAACAAATGAGTTGCCAGTAAAAGTCTGAACAGCTCCATAGCATACTTCGACGTCGCAAGTTTGGCCATATATGCATCAACTCCGAATCATTGTCTTGGGTCAATAGTTGGGTTGCCCGGCTCCTGTGCTTGCTACCCTACGTTCCGCTCTATCAGCTAGGGAAGTAATGGGAGAACTACTGTGATTGTGCCCTGGTCTAAACCGGATGAGCACCTCAGTAGAGAAAGCCGAAAACTGATTGTCATGATGCGGCGAGAGCTGGTCAACCACTTGACGACTTCTTGGAATCTTTAGCGATTCTCCGTGTCACACGAGGGATCTTTTTCAGATCAAATATGTAAGGCACCATATGCCGCATACATACCAAGGGCTATGTCGTAGCCCCACCATAAAACTCCTATGGCTAAGTGAAAGTGTTAACGCCTTATAGTCCGATTGCCTGGTTCGCCGCATTATCACCTCCTTCATGGACCAAGACGTTGGATAAAGAGTGATTAAATACCTTTCCGAACACCCCTGTACTTCCTACGAGGGGGCTGAAGCCGACGACTGGAAAACTTTCAGATTATATCAAAACAGATGCATGGGAGGATTTCAAGCTTTCAAGAAAAACATAAATAGATTAACTATAAAATTGTCTTTTACAACTTTCATACACATCACTCGAACATTATGTCTTTTGAGCACTGACCCTCTATCAAGCGGGCGGCCTCTAGGACATCTTCAAAATAATGCTCCGGTTCTGGGCGGTCCTTGCCTTTGGGTGGACCCTTCGTCGCAACATCGATGGCCTTCATCTTCCCCCAGAACGTCTTGACTCGGGCAAAAGCCATCTGCACCTCAATGCACGTTGACCGCTTCACAGCGTCGATACGCGGCACCACGTCAACAAGCCGTTGCACTAAACCAAAATAGCTATTCGGAACAGGCTCAGTTGGCCACAACCGGATTACGACATCCTTCATGGCAGCACCGGATATCCTATGATGTTTGGCCCATTGGGACATCTGTTCGTTGAGCAACAGAGAGCGCTTTGATGCACCAAACTGTGACAAAAAAGCTTCTCCGTTGCATATCGATCTCGCGCTTGGTAATACTACACCGCATCAGCAGAACTCTTCGGCAAGTCGAAGAACTCGTCCGTAGAACTCCATACTTGGTTAAGCTGGGCATAGTTCGGGTCGCCGAACTTAGTTTGCAGCAGAAAGGGCTTCCAGCCGCAATCTCCCTCGCTTGTCGAACCTCCTCGTGGGCTGCTCTGCATTCCGACCGCGCTTCTCTCACCTCTTGTAAGGCCTTGTCCAGATCAGTCGTTAAGGCTTTACTCTCCTTATCCAGAAATACACAACGGCCGGTAGCATTCTCCAGTTCGAGCATCATCGTGGATATCTTCCCCTCGTCTTGGCACCGTGCACCTTGTTCGGCTTTTAATTCAGCCGATGCCTCTTCAGCAGTAGCATTGCTACGCCGGGCCTGCTCCTTGGCCTGAGCGAGCTCCGCTCGGAGAACTTCAACATCGGCAGCACCATCTGCAGCCAAATCTCCGCATCATGCTTATACCACAAAAATGTATGAGGATTGCCCCGAATACATACCTTGCGACTCGTCCAGACGCACATTGATTAAAGTAAGATCATCCCCTGCCATATCAAGCTTCCGCTGCAAATCGGCAATCTCCATAGTCTGGGAAGTGGCCAAGGGGGAAGCAGCCCATGTTCAAAGTTCATCAGGTTAGTCCTCAAACGATCCTTTTCGATCCTCCGTTTGCTTCCCAGTGGAAGCCAACCCGAGTATCAGGGGCTACTACCTGTACATCTGGAGCATCTTTGCAAATGAAACATAGCTGAAAACATAATGTCACAAACCTCGAAGCCCTTCAGTAGGCTCATGAAGGCTTCATTCAATCCGCTCTTCGCAAACGGAATCTTCTCAATCACTGTACCCATCAAGGTACGCTGTTGCCCCGAGACAGATGCTTTCCGCAACATGTCCCGCAATATATTCGTAGTCTCCGGGTCTCCATTAGCTGCTCCAAAAGCACAATCATCCTTTGAAGGAATCTGCTCGCCCGTCTCCAAAATCATTGTCGGCTGTGAACCAGATAGTCCGGGGCCTTTGTTACCATCAGCCCCGGAATCCCGGATGGTCGGTGGTCCACCTTTGGGTACAGCCTCTTCTATCCCCTGGTCTAAACGGACCCTCCGTGATGACACTTCAGAGTCATCCGCCTTATTGGGCGAGGAGATCGGAGGAGGCATCTCGCTCTCCATCATCTTTGAAAGAAGACTCCTCGAAGAAGAGCATCACCTAGAAAAACTCTGTGCCGACCTGTAGAAATGCATGAATGCGTTACGTATATCTTCGGTAATAGCAACGGAGCGGGACGCTATCAAAGTACTCCGAATTCTCTTATGGTTTGGCCGAGGGCTTGCCCCCTTGTTGGAGCTGCTCAATGGCGTCACTTTCCATAGCCAAGCCGGTCGATGGCGGCATCTTTCCCTTCTTGAAAGACCGCCCCTCCCAATCTTCGGAGGCGGCCCATTTCCTCCTGTTTGGAGAAGGGATACTGGGTCCTTTTCTGCCTCTGTCTTCGGGCGAGGAAAGGTCAATTTCTCCGGACTCAGTGTCTGACTTACCCCCGGAACCAAGGTCAACTTGGGTCTTTTCTCCCTCCCCTGCTGATGCTTGGTATGGCGCTGAGGCCAGCATCCTTGTTAACACAGGAGTAGCTGAGTCTTCGGGAAGGGGAGTTGGACACCTAATCAATTCCAACTTCTTTATCCAGCCCTGAAAAAGGATGATACTGTTGGTATCTTGCCACTTGGTATATGATTATGAGGTATTCGGTAAACGGGTGCTTACCGGGGTGTCCGGATGTTTACAGTCTATGCCGACATCTTCGGTGGTGTCCGGCCATTGCCTTCGTTTCCTGAAGAATAATCTCCACATTCCTTCGTGCGTTGTGCCGAAGAAGTTCTAAAGAGTCTGCGACCCTTATGGATTGAACTCCCATAGGCGGAGAGGCCGTCGCTGGCATGACAGGGTCCAATGAACTAGCATTACATGAATGACGCTGGCTATGTCGATGTCCCTCTCAATGAGGCTTCGGATGCGACTTTGCAGAGTTCGCACATCATTCGTTGATCCCCAATCTAGCCCCTTGTTAATCCACGATGCAAGCTGAGTTGGACAGCTGGGTCGGAATGCGGGCGCGGTTGCCCACTTGGAGTTGTGGGGCTCGGTGATATAGAACCACCCCTGCTGCTACAGATCAGAAGATTTGGCGAAGGATCCTTTCAGCCAAACGGCGCTAGCAAGCTTGCTCAGTGTAGCGCCGCCGCACTCGGCCTGCTCCCCCTCTACCACTCGCGGCTTCACATCGAAGGTCTTGAGCCACAAGCCGAAGTGCGGTGGAGTTCGGAGGAGGGCTTCGCACGCGACGATAAACGCCGAGATAAGAAGAATAGAGTCAGGGGCCAAATCATGAAAGTCTAGCCCATAATAGAACATGAGCCCTCGTATGAAGGGGTTAAGCGCAAACCCCAACCCGCAGAGGAAGTAGGACACGAACACGACCCTCTCGCGCGGATCTGGGGGTGGGAATAACCTGCCCCTCGGCAGGAAGCCGATGATGGATTTTTGCGGCCAGGTACCTCGCCCCCCAAAGCTTTGCAATGTCTTCCTCCATCAAAGAAGAGGCTACCCACCGGCCTTGATGCCTAGATCCGGACATGATTGGGGCTGGTGGTGACTCAAACCTGGGTGTTGGAACTCAGGGTAGCAGGAGTTGAGGAAGAGGCAAGCGTGGAAGAAAAAGACAGGTCTTACCCCTATATAAAGGCTACAAATATGAAACGTCTCCTCTTGGGCCTCAAAAACTTGCTTGTTTCCAAGGAGTTGTACCCAAGCGATGGTTGGGTTACCCACGTTTGGGTCGATAGGAATCCCTTAAAAAGGGAGGTATGATCTCTGCTTGGATAAGATGTGCCAATAAGGCCACATCCTGGGACGTGGGGCGACGGGCCGTCTAAAACGGTTCGCAAGCAATGGCCGGGTAGGCATGGTGTCATATTACCAAAAAGTGGTCGGTGGGTTGAACCCATGAAATATTATATCCTCTACGGTTGTGCATACAAGTCCGGATACAATCAGTACATCTGAAGATCAAATAGGAGTTCGGAAAGGGGAACCGCCTTGCAATGCTGAAGACAATCTGCGCGCCGGACTCCTCATCATTGAAGCCAGGTTCAGGGCCTACTAAGGGAGTCCTGGACTAAGGCGTCCTCGGGCGTCCAGCCTGTTATCCATGGGCCGGACTGATGGGCTATGAAGACATGAAGGCCGAAGACTGTACCTTTGTTCGGATTGGACTCTCCTTGGCGTGTAAGGAAAGCTTGGCTGCCGACTATGAAGAGTCCTTCTTATATGACCGACTCTATGTAAACCCTAGATCCCCTTGGTGTCTATATAAACCGGAGGGGTTAGTCCGGAAAGGATAGATTCATTGCCATAGTCATACATGCTAGGCGTCTAGGGTTTAGCCATTACGATCTCGCGGTAGATCAACTCTTGTAACACTCATATTCATCAATACCAATCAAGCAGGATGTAGGGTATTACCTCCATAGAGAGGGCCCGAACCTGGGTAAACATTGTGTCTCCTGTCCCCTGTTACCATCAATCCTAAACGCACAGTTCGGGACCCCCTACCCGAGATTCGCCAGTTTTGACACCGACACTCATTGTTTAAGCTCAAAATGGGGTTACCATTTTTCATCTAAGCATTTGATGTATTCGCATCTTGTTGAGTTGCTTTGACCCATGACTCGGGGTAAAGCTTCTCTAAGATGGAATAATATACCTTGGGTGGTGGTGTTGAACTTGATCATGTTGTTGAACTTGTGTGGGATGCTCAAGATTGATGTAGCTCATCAAAGATTTGGAGCACCACTTGTAGTTTGAGTTCATCTACCCACATGGGTTAGTCTTGCAAGGAAGAGCACTTGTGTATCCAATTTGACAATCATGAATTCGATACCAAATGAAATTTGATATATAGAAGTGGTCAAAGGATATGTTGAAAGGTTTCATGCTTCCTTGTCTTCAACCACCATAGTGTAGAGACTTGGTGATGTAGAGATTGCTCAAGATGTGAGTGATTGGCAATCTCATATATTTTGGTTCATCCAAGTACCTACAAGGGTTAGATAACATGCAAGGGTGCAAATATATCCAACACATATGATCATCATCATAAGAGAAACATCAAGGATTAGTCTAAGGCTCATTCCTTGCATGTGTCCGAATGGAGTTTCTACTCCAAGTTTGAAGCATCAATGATGTTCAATTCACCTCTCAAACGGCAAAATACTTTCTCATCAAGCGGTTTGGTGAATATATCCTCCAATTGCTTGTCAGTACGAACATGCTTAAGATCAATATCACCTTTAGCAACGTGATCTCGAATGAAATGATGACGAACTTCAATATGCTTGGTTCGAGAATGTTGCACGGGATTATGAGCAATCTTAATAGCACTTTCATTGTCACAAAGAAATGGAACATGTTTCACATAGATCCCACAATCTTTAAGAGTTTGGGTCATCCAAAGTAATTGAGCACAACATGAACCTGCGGCAATGTATTCCGCTTCGGCGGTGGATAAGGATACCGAGTTTTGTTTCTTGGAAGACCAACACACGATAGATCTACCAAGGAATTGACAAGTACCCGAAGTGGACTTTCTATAAATCTTGTCTCCGGCATAGTCCGAATCGGAGTAGCCAACAAGATCAAAAGAAGACCTCTTTAAATTTGGGGTATGTATTAGGTATCTCACTATCCTTTTCACAGCCTTAAGATGACATTCTTTGGGGGCCGCTTGATATCGTGCGCACATGCACACACTTAGCATAATATCAGGACGGGAGGCACATAGATATAACAATGAACCAATCTTAGAGCGATAAACCTTTTGGTCAACCGGTTTGCCATCCTTGGTCAACTCAAGATGTCCACTAGTAGGCATGGGAGTTTTCATACCTTTGCTTTATTGCATGTTGAACTTCTTGCATAAGTCCTTGGTATACTTTGCTTGAGAAACAAAGGTGCCTTCCTTAGTTTGCTTGATTTGCAAACCAAGGAAGAACTTGAGTTCACTCATCATGGACATCTCAAACTTCTCCGACATTAGCTCTCCAAACTTTTCACTGAAATGAGGGTTAGTTGAACCAAATATGATACCATCGACATAAATTTGGCACACAAATAATTCACCATTGACCCTTTTAGTAAAAAGAGTAGAATCAATCTTCCCAGTCTCAAAGCCTTTTTCAATAAGAACTTGGTCAAGAATTTATACCACACTCTAGGAGTTTGTTTAAGACCATAAAGAGCTTTGTGAAGCTTGTAAACATGACCGGGTTTCTTAGGATTAACAAAGCCAGGAGGTTGTTTAACATAAAATTCCTCCTCAATTTCACCATTTAACAAAGCACTTTTAATGTCTATTTGGTACAAGGTGATATCATGGTGATTATCATAGGCAAGTAAAATGCGGATGGACTCAAGTCTAGCAACGGGGGCATATGTCTCACCGTAGTCCATACCTTCGACTTGAGTGTAGCCTTGGGCGACGAGACATGCTTTGTTGTGGACGACTTGACCATCTTCGGCTTGCTTGTTGCGAAACACCCATTTGGTACCAATGATGATGTGGTTGTTGTCGGGCTTCTCGTCCAATGTACACACTTGGTTTCTCTCAAACTTGTGTAGCTCTTCGTGCATGGCATTTATCCAATACGGATCTTCCAATGCTTCTTCAACTTTCATAGTTTCAATGCTAGAGATGAATGAATAATGTTCACCAAAATTAGCCAAACGAGTTTCAGAGCGAGTGATTCTCCCGGTTTGAATATCGTTGAAGATTTGTTCAACGGGATGGTCTCGTGAAACTCTTTCTCGAACTCGTGGGAATTTTGTTTGGGTCGGGGTGGAGCATCTTCTTCATCATCTCGTTCTTCTTCTTGGCCTTCTTCATTGTTGACGCTGTCGTTCTCTCGTCATGGTGGAAAAGGAGGTTGATGAGGTTCATCTTGGTGTACTTCCTCGTTTTCTTCATCTTGGCATGTACCACATGTGGATGCTTCCATGTCAACTCTTGGTTCACCTTGTCGTGGGGTAGAAGCTTCCACTTGGACAGACGAGGTACTCTCCTTCACCTCCGTTGGACGAATCTTGCCAATAGACAAGTCTTGGATTGCTTCCTAAGGGTCTTTGTCTCCTACATCAATTGGCAATTGCTCTACTTACGAGCCATTAGATTCATCAAACTTCACATTTACCGTTTCTTCAACCTTTCGAGTGAAATTGTTGTAGACACGGTAAGTGCGAGAGTTTGATCCATAACCGAGTAGGAAACCCTCATGAGATTTAGGAGCAAATTTAGAATGATGATGCTTATCAAGAATGTAACACTTTGAGCCAAACACTCGAAAGTATCCAACTTGGGGTTTGTTACCGGTGAGGAGCTCATATGCCGTCTTGCCGAGTAGCTTGTGAAGATACAAGCGATTTGTTGCATGACAAGCCGTCTCAACCGCTTCCACCCAAAAGTGTTTTGGCATCTTGTACTCATCAAGCATCGTTCTCGCCGTCTCAATAAGAGTTCGGTTCTTTCTCTCAATAACTCCTTTTTGTTGAGGTGTGTACGTAGCCGAGAACTCATGTGAAATCCCTTCTTCATCAAGAAAGGTATCTACATTTGCGTTCTTGAACTATGTTCCGTTTTCACAGCGAACCTTCTTGATCTTCACTTCAAATTGATTTTGGGCTTTCCTAGCGAAGTTCTTGAAGTTCTTTTGGACCTGAGATTTATCATCAAGAAAGAACACCCACGTAAATCTTGAAAAATCATCGACTGTAACTAGACCAAATGAGTTTCCACCGAGAATTTTGTAGGCATTGGGACCAGAGAGATCCATATGAAGTTGTAGCGACCCGACCTCAGACGGTCAAGTCTCTGTGCTCAGTGTCATCCGTGGATCGGTAATGCTGACACACATAGTACTTGAATGGGTTTATAACATAGTAGCAATCACACACTTATTACATCGAATGTCTCAAGAGAGAACTTATTACAATAAATATGGCTTAAGGCCATCTAAATAAGATAACAGCGGAAGTCTTGGAACGTTGGGGAACGTTGCAGAAAACAAAAATTTTCCTATGGTTTCACCAAGATCCATCTATGAGTTCATCTAGCAACGAGTGATCGGATGCATCTACATACCTTTGTAGATCGCGAGCAGAAGCGTTCAAAGAACGGGGATGAGGTAGTCGTACACGACGTGATCCAAATCACCGGAGATCCTAGCGCCGAACGGACGGCACCTCCGCGTTCAACACACATATTTTCAGCGTGACGTCTCCTCCTTCTTGATCCAGCAAGGGGAAGGAGAGGTTGAAGATGATCCAGCAGCACGACGGCATGGTGGTGGATGCAGGGCGTCACAGCAGCAGGGCTTCGCCGTATACTACGAGAGGAAGAGGTGTAGCAGGGGAGAGGGAGGCGCCAAGACTCAAGGTACGGCTGCCCCCTCCCCCCCCCCTCATATATATAGGCTCCCCTAGGGGGGCGGTGGCCAGGGCTGGAGTGGCCCCCAAGGCAAGGTGGGGCGCCCCCCACCCCTAGGGTTTCAACCCTAGGCGCATGGGGTGGGCCTAGGGGGGCGCACCAGCCCACTATGGGCTGGTTCCCCTCCCCACTTTGGCCCATGGGGCCCTCCGGGATGGGTGGCCCCACCCAGTGGACCCCCGGGACCCTTCCGGTGGTCCCGGTACAATACCGGTGACCCCGAAACTTGTCCCGATGGCCGAAACAGCACTTCCTATATATAATTCTTTACCTCCGGACTATTCCGAAACTCCTCGTGACGTCCGGGATCTCATCCGGGACTCCGAACAACATTGGGGTTACTGCATATACATATCCTCACAGCCCTAGCGTCACCGAACCTTAAGTGTGTAGACCCTACGGGTTCGGGAGACATGTAGACATGACCGAGACGACTCTCCGGTCAATAACCAACAGCGAGATCTAGATACCCATGTTGGCTCCCACATGCTCCTCGATGATCTCATCGAATGAACCATGACGTGGAGGATTCAAGCAACCCCGTATACAATTCCCTTTGTCAATCGGTATGTTACTTGCCCGAGATTCGATCGTCGGTATCCCAATACCTTGTTCAATCTCGTTATCAGCAAGTCACTTTAGTCGTACCGTAATGCATGATCCCGTGACCAGACACTTGGTCACTTTGAGCTCATAATGATGATGCATTACCGAGTGGGCCTAGTGATACCTCTCCGTCATACGGAGTGATAAATCCCAGTCTTGATCCGTGTCAACCCAACAGACACTTTCGGAGATACCCGTAGTATACCTTTATGGTCACCCAGTTACGTTGTGACGTTTGGTACACCGAAAGCACTCCTACGATATCCGGGAGTTACACGATCTCATGGTCTAAGGAAAGGATATTTAACATTGGAAAAACTCTAGCAAACGAACTATACGATCTTTATGCTATGTTTAGGATTGGGTCTTGTCCATCACATCATTCTCCTCATGATGTGATCTCGTTATCAATGACATCCAATGTCCATAGTCAGGAAACCATGACTATCTGTTGATCAACGAGCTAGTCAACTAGAGGCTTACTAGGGACATGTTGGTGTCTATTATTCACACATGTATTACGATTTCCGGATAATACAATTATAGCATGAATAAAGACAATTATCATGAACAAGGAAATATAATAATAATGCTTTTATTATTGCCTCTAGGGCATATTTCCAACAGTCTCCCACTTGCACTAGAGTCAATAATCTAGTTACATTGTGATGAATCGAACACCCATGGAATTCTGGTGTTGATCATGTTTTGCTCTAGGGAGAGGTTTAGTCAACGGATCTGCTACATTCAGGTCCGTATGTACTTTACAAATATTTATGTATCCATCTTGAACATTTTCAGGAATGGAGTTGAAGCGACGCTTGATGTGCCTTGTCTTCTTGTGAAACCTGGGCTCCTTGGCAAGTGCAATAGCTCCAGTGTTGTCACAGAAGAGTTTGAGTGGCCCCGACGCATTGGGTATGACTCCTAGGTCGGTGATGAACTCCTTCACCCAAATTGCTTCATGTGCTGCCTCCGAGGCTGCCATGTACTCCGCTTCACATGTAGATCCCGCCACAACGCTTTGCTTGAAACTGCACTAGCTTACTGCCCCACCATTCAAAATATACACGTATCCGGTTTGTGACTTAGAGTCAGCCAGATCTGTGTCGAAGCTAGCGTCGACATAACCCTTTATGACAAGCTCTTCGTCACCTCCATAAACGAGAAACATTTCCTTAGTCCTTTTCAGGTACTTCAGGATATTCTTGACCGCTGTCCAGTGTTCCTTGCCGGGATTACTTTGGTACCTTCCTACCAAACTTACGGCAAGGTTTACATCAGGTCTGGTACACAGCATGGCATACATAATAGAACCTATGGCTGAGGCATAGGGGATGACACTCATCTCTTCTATATCTTCTGCCGTGGTCGGACATTGAGCTGAGCTCAATTTCACACCTTGTAACACAGGTAAGAACCCCTTCTTAGACTGATCCATATTGAACTTCTTCAATATCTTATCAAGGTATGTGCTTTGTGAAAGACCTATGAGGCGTCTTGATCTATCTCTATAGATCTTGATGCCTAATATATAAGCAGCTTCTCCAAGGTCCTTCATTGAAAAACTCTTATTCAAGTGGGCCTTAATGCTGTCCAAGAGTTCTATATCATTTCCCATCAAAAGTATGTCATCTACATATAATATGAGAAATGCTACAGAGCTCCCACTCACTTTCTTGTAAACGCAGGCTTCTCCATAAGTCTGCGTAAACCCAAACGCTTTGATCATCTCATCAAAGCGAATGTTCCAACTCCGAGATGCTTGCACCAGCCCATAAATCGAGCATTGGAGCTTGCACACCTTGTCAGCATTCTTAGGATCGACAAAACCTTCCGGCTGCATCATATACAATTCTTCCTTAAGGAAACCATTAAGGAATGCCGTTTTGACGTCCATTTGCCATATCTCATAATCATAGTATGCATCAACTCCTAACATAATTCGGATAGACTTCAGCTTTGCTACTGGTGAGAAAGTCTCATCGTACTCAACCCCTTGAACTTGTCGATAACCCTTAGCGACAAGCCGAGCTTTATGGATGGTCACATTACCATCCGCGTCTGTCTTCTTCTTAAAGATCCATTTATTTTCTATGGCTCGCCGATCATTGGGCAAGTCAGTCAAAGTCCATACTTCGTTTTCATACATGGATCCTATCTCGGATTTCATGGCTTCTAGCCATTTGTCGGAATCCGGGCCCGCCATTGCTTCTTCATAGTTCGAAGGTTCACCGTTGTCTAACAACATGATTTCCAAGACAGGGTTGCCGTACCACTCTGGTGCGGAATGTGTCCTTGTGGACCTTCGAAGTTCAGTTGCAACTTGATCTGAAGTTTCATGATCATCATCATTAACTTTCTCTCTAGTCGGTGCAGGCACCTCAAGAACATTTTCTTGAGTTGCGCCATTTTCCGGTTCAAGAGGTAACACTTCATCAAGTTCTACTTTCCTCCCACTTACTTCTTTCGAGAGAAACTCCTTCTCTAGAAAGGATCCATTCTTGGCAACAAAGATCTTGCCTTCGGATCTGAGGTAGAAGGTATACCCAATAGTTTCTTTAGGGTATCCTATGAAGACGCATTTTTCTGACTTGGGTTCGAGCTTTTCAGGTTGAAGTTTCTAGACATAAGCATCGCATCCCCAAACTTTTAGAAACGACAGCTTAAGTTTCTTCCCAAACCATAATTCATACGGTGTCGTCTCAACAGATTTCGACGGAGCCCTATTTAAAGTGAATGCGGCAGTCTCTAAAGCATAGCCCCAAAAAGATAGCGGTAAATCGGTAAGAGACATCATAGATCGCACCATATCTAATAGAGTGCGATTACGACGTTCGGACACACCGTTACGCTGAGGTGTTCCAGGCGGCGTGAGGTGTGAAACTATTCCACATTTTCTTAAGTGTGTGCCAAATTCGTGACTCAAGTATTCTCCTCCACGATCTGATCGAAAAAACTTCATTTTTCTGTCACGTTGATTTTCAACCTCACTCTGAAATTCCTTGAACTTTCCAAAGGTCTCAGACTTGTGTTTCATTAAGTAGATATACCCATATCTACTCAAGTCATCAGTGAGGGTGAGAACATAATGATAGCCACCACGAGCCTCAACACTCATTGGACCGCACACATCAGTATGTATGATTTCCAATAAGTTGGTTGCTCGCTCCATTGCTCCTGAGAACAGAGTCTTGGTCATTTTACCCATGACGCATGGTTCGCACGTGTCAAATGATTCATAATCAAGAGACTCTAAAAGTCCATCTGCATGGAGCTTCTTCATGCATTTGACACCTATGTGACCAAGGCGGCAGTGCCACAAGTATGTGGGACTATCATTATCAACCTTACATCTTTTGGTATCCACACTATGAACATGTGTAGCATTACACTCGAGATTCATTAAGAATAAACCATTCACCATCGGAGCATGACCATAAAACATATCTCTCATATAAATAGAACAACCATTATTCTCGGATTTAAATGAGTAGCCATCTCGAATTAAACGAGATCCCGATACAATGTTCATGCTCAAAGCTGGTACTAAATAACAATTATTGAGGTTTAAAACTAATCCCGTGGGTAAATGCAGAGGTAGCGTGCCGACGGCGATCACATCGACCTTGGAACCATTCCCGACGCGCATTGTCACCTCGTCCTTCGCCAGTCTCCGTTTATTCCGCAGCTCCTGCTTTGAGTTACAAATGTGAGCAACTGCATCGGTATCAAATACCCAGGAGCTACTACGAGTACTAGTAAGGTACACATCAATTACATGTATATCACATATACCTTTTGTTTTGCCGGCCTTCTTGTCCGCTAAGTATTTGGGGCAGTTCCGCTTCCAGTGACCACTTCCCTTGCAATAAAAGCACTCAGTCTCGGGCTTGGGTCCATTCTTTGGCTTCTTCCCGGCAGCTTGCTTGCCGGGCGCGGCAACTCCCTTGCCGTCCTTCTTGAAGGATTTCTTACCCTTGCCTTTCTTGAACTTAGTGGTTTTATTCACCATCAACACTTGATGCTCCTTTTTGACTTCTACCTCTGCTGATTTCAGCATAGCAAATGCTTCAGGAATGGTCTTTTCCATCCCCTGCATATTGAGGTTCATCACAAAGCTCTTGTAGCTCGGTGGAAGCGACTGAAGGATTCTGTCAATGACCGCGTCATCCGGGAGATTAACTCCCAGCTGAGTCAAGCGGTTATGCAACCCGGACATAGTGAGTATGTGCTCACTGACAGAACTGTTTTCCTCCATCTTACAGCTGAAGAACTTGTCAGAGACCTCATATCTGTCGACCCAGGCATGAGCTTGGAAAACCATTTTCAGCTCTTCGAACATCTCATATGCTCCATGTCTCTCAAAACGCTTTTGGAGCCCCGGCTCTAAGCTATAAAGCATGCCGCACTGAACAAGGGAGTAGTCAGCAGCACGTGTCTGCCAAGCGTTCATAACGTCTTGGTTCTGTGGGACGGGTGGGTCACCTTGCGGTGCTAGTAGGACATAATCTTTCTTGGCAGCTATGAGGATGATCCTCAGGTTCCGGACCCAGTCCATATAGTTGCTGCCATCGTCTTTCAGCTTGGTTTTCTCTAGAAACGCGTTGAAGTTGAGGACAACGTTGGCCATTTGATCTACAAGACATATTGCAAAGATTTTAGACTAAGTTCATGATAATTAAGTTCATCTAATCAAATTATTCAATGAACTCCCACTTAGATAGACATCCCTCTTCTAGTCATCTAAGTATAACATGATCCGAGTCAACTAGGCCGTGTCCGATCATCACGTGAGACGGACTAATCAACGTCGGTGAACATCTTCATGTTGATCGTATCTTCTATACGACTTATGCTCGACCTTTCGGTCTTCTGTGTTCCGAGGCCATGTCTGTACATGCTAGGCTCGTCAAGTCAACCTAAGTGTTTGCATGTGTAAATCTGTCTTACACCCGTTGTATGTGAACATTAGAATCTATCACACCCGATCATCACGTGGTGCTTCGAAACAACGAACTGTCGCAACGGTGCACAGTTAGGGGGAACACTTTCTTGAAATTATTATGAGGGATCATCTTATTTACTACCGTCGTTCTAAGTAAACAAGATGAAAAACATGATAAACATCACATGCAATCAAATAATAATAGTGACATGATATGGCCAATATCACATAGCTCCTTTGATCTCCATCTTGGGCCTCCATGATCATCTAGTCACCGGCTTGACACCATGATCTCCATCATCATGATCTCCATCATTGTGTCTCCATGAAGTTGCTCGCCAACTATTACTTCTACTACTATGGCTAACGCGTTTAGCAATAAAGCAAAGTAATTTACATGGCATTTCTCAATGACACGCAGGTCATACAAAAAATAAAGACAACTCCTATGGCTCCTGCCAGTTGTCATACTCATCGATATGCAAGTCGTGATTCCTATTACAATAGCATGAACATCTCATACATCACATATATATCATTCATCATTCATCACAACTTTGGCCATATCATATCACAAAGCACTTGCTGCAAAAACAAGTTAGACGTCCTCTAATTGTTGTTGCAAGTTTTACGTGGCTGAAATAGGGTTCTAGCAAAAACGTTTTCTTACCTACGTGAAAGCCACAACGTGATTTGTCAACTTCTATTTACCCTTCATAAGGACCCATTTCATTGAATCTGCTCCAACTAAAGTGGGAGAGACAGACACCCGCGAGCCACCTTATGCAACTAATGCATGTTAGTCGGTGGAACCGGTCTCACGTAAGCGTACGTGTAAGGTTGGTCCGGGCCGCTTCATCCCACAATACCGCTAAAGCAAGATAAGACTAGTAGCGGCAAGAAAGTTGACAACATCTACGCCCACAACAAATTGTGTTCTACTCGCGCAAGAAGAACTACGCATAGACCTAGCTCATGATGCCACTGTTGGGGAACGTTGCAGAAAACAAAAATTTTCCTACGGTTTCACCAAGATCCATCTATGAGTTCATCTAGCAACGAGTGATCGGATGCATCTACATACCTTTGTAGATCGCGAGCGGAAGCGTTCAAAGAACGGGGATGAGGTAGTCGTACACGACGTGATCCAAATCACCGGAGATCCTCGCGCCGAAAGGACGGCACCTCCGCGTTCAACACACGTACGGTCAGCGTGACGTCTCCTCCTTCTTGATCCAGCAAGGGGAAGGAGAGGTTGAAGATGATCCAGCAGCCCGACGGCGTGGTGGTGGATGCAGGGCGTCACAGCAGCAGGGCTTCGCCGTATACTACGAGAGGAAGAGGTGTAGCAGGGGAGAGGGAGGCGCCAAGACTCAAGGTACGGCTGCCCCCTCCCCCCCTCATATATATCAGCTCCCCTAGGGGGGCGCCGGCCGTAGGAGATGAGATCTCCTAGGGGGGGCGGCGGCCAGGGCTGGAGTGGCCCCCAAGGCAAGGTGGGGCGCCCCCCCCACCCCTAGGGTTTCAACCCTAGGCGCATGGGGTGGGCCTAGGGGGCGCACCAGCCCACTATGGGCTGGTTCCCCTCCCCACTTTGGCCCATGGGGCCCTACGGGATGGGTGGCCCCACCCGGTGGACCCCCCGGACCCTTCCGGTGGTCCCGGTACAATACCGGTGACCCCGAAACTTGTCCCGATGGCCGAAACAGCACTTCCTATATATAATTCTTTACCTCCGGACTATTCTGAAACTCCTCGTGACGTCCGGGATCTCATCCGGGACTTCGAACAACATTCGGGTTACTGCATATACATATCTTCACAACCCTAGCGTCACCGAACCTTAAGTGTGTAGACCCTACGGGTTCGGGAGACATGTAGACATGACCGAGACGACTCTCCGGTGAATAACCTACAGCGGGATCTGGATACCCATGTTGTCTCCCACATGCTCCTCGATGATCTCATCGCATGAACCACGACGTCGAGGATTCAAGCAACCCCGTATACAATTCCCTTTGTCAATCGGTATGTTACTTGCCTGAGATTCGATTGTCGGTATCCCAATAGCTTGTTCAATCTCGTTACCGGCAAGTCACTTTACTCGTACCGTAATGCATGATCCCGTGACCAGACACTTGGTCACTTTGAGCTCATAATGATGATGCATTACCGAGTGGGCCTAGTGATACCTCTCCGTCATACGGAGTGACAAATCCCAGTCTTCATCCGTGTCAACCCAACGGACACTTTCGGAGATACCCGTAGTATACCTTTATGGTCACCCAGTTACGTTGTGACGTTTGGTACACCCAAAGCACTCCTACGGTATCCGGGAGTTACACGATCTCATGGTCTAAGGAAAGGATACTTGACATTGGAAAAACTATAGCAAACGAACTATACGATCTTTATGCTATGTTTAGGATTCGGTCTTGTCCATCACATCATTCTCCTAATGATGTGATCTCGTTATGAATGACATCCAATGTCCATAGTCAGGAAACCATGACTATCTGTTGATCTACGAGCTAGTCAACTAGAGGCTTACTAGGGACATGTTGGTGTCTATTATTCACACATGTATTACGATTTCCGGATAACACAATTATAGCATGAATAAAGACAATTATCATGAATAAGTAAATATAATAATAATGCTTTTATTATTGCCTCTAGGGCACATTTCCAACACAAACAACATAGCGCACCTTACTCCTCATCTGAAAAGTCTGCAACAAGATATGTTGCACCCCGAAACGGGTCAGCACATGGAATATGCTGGCAATATAACACAGTAGAGCAATGAACAGATAAATGCTATCACTACATGCATATATGGCTGGTGGAGGCTCTATGGTTATAATGTTTTGCGAAAAGCCAAATTTTCCCTACAACAAAGGAATATATTTTATTTAACTACCATGGTGGTTGAAACATCATTGAGAAGGTTCCTCCAACTCAATCCCAATTAAAGTAGTCATTAACAACCCAACAAATTAACTTAGAGTGATGAGATCAAATCAATAATTCAAGTACCAGATACTCAAGATGTCCGTAACCGGGGACACGGCTAACCGTGATTAGTTTGTACACTCTATAGAGGTTTGCGCACTTTTCCCCACAAGACTCGATCTCCTCCGTTAAATTTCTCGCACCGAGACACAGTCTTTCAGAAACACTAACTCTTTACTCTGGGTGGACAGTTACACCTACTTTCCCCTACATCTGCTAGCCCACCACTGAAAGAGGTCATGCAACCTACTCAACTATGCTAGAGCCCATAATAGCTTGTGGCTGCACATAGAATTTTCTAGCATGAATAATCTTATGATCCCTTTGAGCCTGGGTGGCGGACCGTAGGATGATCACACGAGTACTCTGGGATATCCTAGGACAACACTGGATTCTCCAGGTGCCCACAAGCAATCCACCCAGATGTGTACTAAAGTTGCCACCTTAAGTTGAACCTTTAATTAAAAACTCACAACTATCATGGATACACTCAAACCCAAACCACGTCTACGAGCATAGCATGGCAATATAAGCATAACGTAGAAGTAACTCCCAAGGGTTTGATAATAAAAGGGTAATAGGTTCTACCTCATCAACTACATCCCAAAACCCACATGTTAAGAGATCCTACTCATGCAATGTGTGAGGATTGTCACTAATGCATAAAAACTGGGTAATAAAGGGGGTATGATCAATGTGTTACTTGCCTTGCTGACGATTTGCAAATCCTAAAGACTCGTAGTAGCACGCTTCGCACTCCGGGAATTCTATCGCAACAAACAATAGCATACATAAGCAATCAAGCAAAGATGCATGGGTAACACTCAAATAAGAAGATATAACCAGAAAGTTCAACTGAAGAACTCCGGTTTGCAAAAAGAATCAAATCAAACGGAGCAACGAAACACGAACTACGAAAGAAACAAGACCCGTTTACTAATATGAACTAAACTCAAATTTTTACAGTACCAAAATCTTGTTCAAGTTTGTTAAATAGAAAGAGGGCTTCGAGATGAAGGTCTAGGCGCTTGTTTCACCTGATTTGGATAAACGAGCGAAAAGATAAACTAAAACGAAGATCAGGGCAGAAATCACGATCGAAAATAATCATGGAGAACCCTAGAAAATAAAACGAGACGAACAGGCTAACGAACGAACATTCATTGTCTGCAGTTAACTGACGAACAACGTTCGTTAAAACGAATGAATGGACGAACGTCCGCTAAACAACTAAACCGAGAAAACCAAACCGATAAAATTAAAAAAACGCATCTAAGTTTTTTTAAAAAGACCTAGGGGTTTTTACCTAAAACAAAAAAACGGCGGCTCAGGGTGGATCGGGAACAGCGACGGCTCCGGCGGCTCTAGCGAGGCGAGGCACGGCGGGGCGCGGCGGCGGAGCGGCGCGGGGCGGCGCGGCGCGGACAGCGGCGGAGCACGGGCAGCAGCGGCGGCTGCGCTCGGGAGGCGGTGACGAGGCGAGGTAGGCGGTGGCGGCTCCGGCTTGGGGCTCCAGGGGGGCCCGGGTCGGCTTTTATGGGGGGGGGAGGTGGCGGCTTGGGGAAGGGGCGACGGGGTGGCATCGACGGCAGCTCAGACTCCCTCGAGGAGTCCGGCTCGGGGACGAAGGCGACGGTGGCGGCGGAGTGGGCCGGCTGGGCATTCGCCCTAGTCGGTCCGAAGCAAAACTTTAAAAAAAACTGATTTCACCGGAAAAATCCTAGAAAATAAAATAAAAATCTAAAAATACCAAAACAAATTTTCACCGTCTAAATAGAATATTTAGAACAAAGTGAACATTTTTCGGGCCTAAACATGCAGTTTTGAAAAATGCATATTTTTCTAATTCAAATAAAATAGCAATAAAATCCAAATAAAATAATTTATTTGATTTTAATATTTTTCCTCCAGTATTTCATTTATTTTGGAGAAGTCATATTATCTCCTCTCATATATTTTAATACGAAATATTTTCGGAGAGAAAAATAATTAAAACCAAAATGATCGCCGTTTCAATATTTGATAAAAATTCAAATATGAAAAATCGTGAAATCCCCAACTCTCTCCATGGGTCCTTGAGTTGCTTAGGATTTTTAGGATCACAAAACAAAATGCTATAAAATATGATATGCATGAATGATCTATGTATAACAGTCAAAATTGAAAATTTGGGATGTTACAAACCTACCCCCCTTAAGATGAATGTCGCCCTCGAGATTCGGGTGTGCTAGAAAATAGGTGTGGGTGGTCTTTCCGTAGATCATCCTCTCGTTCCCAGGTAGCTTCATCCTCGGTATGGTGGCTCCACTAAACTTTACAAAACTTGATAACCTTACTGCGTGTAACTCGGCTGGCAAACTCGAGAATCTTGATAGGTTTCTCCTCATAGGTCAGATCACTTTCCAACTGAATTGCTTCCAGGGGCACTGTGTCTCTTAGAGGAATATCGGCCATTTCTGCATGGCACTTCTTCAACTGGGAAACGTGAAACACATCATGAACTCCTGATAGTCCTTCGGGGTAACTCCGACTTGTAGGCTACTTCTCCCATGCGTTCCAAAACATGGTATGGTCCTACGAATCTTGGGGCTCGCTTTCCGTTAACTCCAAATCGTTTAACTCCTCGCGGAGGTGACACTCGCTGATATGCTATGTCTCTGATTTCATAGACTACCTCCTTGCATTTTGAGTTTGCATAACTTTTCTGCCTGTACTGAGCTACCTTTAGTCTGTCTTGAATTAGCTTAACCTTTTCTTTTGAATCTTTAATGAAATCCAGTCCAAACAACTGATGGTCTCCAACTTCATCCCACATCAACGGTGTTCTGCACCTTCGTCCATACAAGGCTTCCAAAGGTGCCATCTTCAAACTGGCCTGATAGCTATTGTTGTATGAGAACTCCGCGTAGGGAAAATTGTCAACCCAACTAGATCCATAATCTAGCACACAGGCTCTCAACATGTCCTCCAGAATCTGATTGACTCTATCAGTCTGTCCATCTGTCTACGGATGAAAGGTTGTACTAAACTCTAGCCTGGTACCCAAAGTCTGGTGCAGCAGGTGCCAAAACTTGGAAGTGAACTGTCTTCCTCTATCTGATATGATGGTCCTCGGAACTCCGTGCAGACATACGATCCTGGTCATATATATCTTGGCCAACTTTGTGCTTGTATACATGATTTTTACTAGGATAAAGTGAGCTACTTTGGTCAAGCGATCCACTACTACCTAGATAGAATCATATCCCGATCGGGTCCTGGGTAATCCGGTGATGGAATCCATGCCAAGCTTATCCCACTTCCATTCGGGTATCGGCATAGGCTGCAGTAATCCGGCTGGCTTCTGATGTTCTTCCTTCACTCTCTGACATAAATCACATACAGCTACATACTCAGCAATATCCTTCTTCATACCAGTACACCAGAAACGCTCTTTCAAATCCAAATACATCTTGGTGTTTCCGGGGTGTATCGAGTATGGCGAGTTGTGAGCTTCCTGAAGTATCAACTTCCTGATCTCGACATTATTGGGTATGTAAACACGGTCCTCAAACCACAAGGTGTCGTGCTCATCCTCATGAAAACCTTTGGCCTTTCCTTTGCTGATCTTCGCCTTTATCTCAGCAATTTCCTTATCATCCTTCTGAGCTTCTCAAAATTTTCCCAATAATGTCCACTGAACTTCCATTGTTGTAACAAAACCTCTAGGGACTATCTCCAAACGAAACCCCCTGAGATCTTCAGCTAACTCCTTTGGTAATCCTCCGCTCACGAGGGTATTGGCGTAACTTTTCCGGCTCAAAGAGTCTGCTACGACATTGGCCTTGCCTGGATGATAGTGCAACTTCATATCATAATCCTTTATGAGCTCCAACCATCTCCTCTGCCCGAGGTTTAACTCCTTCTATGTGAAAATGTACTTCAAGCTCTTATGGTCCATGTACACATCACAATGGTTCCCAATAAGAAAATGTCTCCAGGTTTTGAGTGCATGCACTACGACTGCTAACTCCAAATCATGCGTAGCATAATTCAACTCATGTGGTTGAAGCTGACGTGAGGCATATGAAACAACTCTTCCGTCTTGGATAAGTACTCCTCCAAGTCCTAAATGAGATGCGTCGCAATACACTTGGAAATCTTTACATATATCCAGCAGAATCAACACTGGGGCTGTAGTCAAACGTTTCTTCAACTCCTGAAAACTTGCCTCACATTCATCTATCCATTTAAACTTGGTGTCCTTCTTCAACAACTCCGTCATGGGCTTTGCAATCTGATACGTCTCCGACGTATCTATAATTTTTGATTGTTCCATGCTATTATATTATCAGTTTTGCATGATAACAGGCTTTATTTCACACATTTATATTATTTTTGGGACTAACCTATTAACCGAAGGCCCAGCCCAAATTGCTGTTTTTTTGCCTATTTCAGTGTTTCGTAGAAAAGGAATATCAAACAGAGTCCAAACGGAATGAAACCTTCGGGAACGTGATTTTTGGAACAAACGTGATCCAGAGGACTTGGAGTGGACGGCAAGCAATCAACAAGGAGGCCACGAGGCAGGGGCACGCATACCCCCTAGGCGCACCCTCCACCCTCATGGGCCCCTTGTTGCTCCACTGACCTACTTCTTCCTCCTATATATATTCATATACCCTGCAAACATCAAGGAACACCACGAAACCCTATTTCCACCATCGCAACCTTCTGTACCCAAGAGATCCCATCTTGGGGCCTTTTCCGGATCTCCGCCGGAGGGGGCATCGATCACGGAGGGCCTCTACATCAACTCCATGGCCTCTCTGATGATGTGTGAGTAGTTTACCTCAGACCTTCGGGTCCATAGCTAGTAGCTAGATGGCTTCTTCTCTCTCTCTCTTTAGATCTCAATACAATGTTCTCCTCGATTCTCTTGGAGATCTATTTGATGTAATCTTCTTTTGCGGTGTGTTTGTCGAGATCCGGTGAACTGTGGGTTTATGATCGAGATTATCTATGAACAATATTTGAATCTTCTCTGAATTCTTTTATGTATAATTGGTTTATCTTTGCAAGTCTCTTCGAATTATCAGTTTGGTTGGGCCTACTAGATTGATCTTTCTTGCAATGGGAGAAGTGCTTAGCTTTGGGTTCAATCTTGCAGTGCTCGATCCCAGTGACAGAAAGGGAAACGACACGTATTGTATTGTTGCTATCGAGCATAAAAAGATGGGGTTTATATCATATTTCATGAGTTTATCCCTCTACATCATGTCATCTTGCTTAAGGCGTTACTCTGTTCTTATGAACTTAATACTCTACATGCATGATGGATAGCGGTCGATGTGTGGAGTAATAGTAGTAGATGCAGGCAGGAGTCGGTCTACTTGTCTCGGACGTGATTCCTATATACATGATCATACCTAGATATTCTCATAATTATTCGCTTTTCTATCAATTGCTCGACAGTAATTTGTTCACCCACCGTAATACTTATGCTATCTTGAGAGAAGCCACTAGTGAAACTTGTGGCCCCCGGGTCTATTTTCCATCATACAAGTTTCCAATCTATTTTATTTTGTAATATTTACTTTCAATCTATATCATAAAAATACCAAAAATATTGAGCTTATTATTATTATGTCTATCAGATCTCACTCTTGCAAGTGGTTGTGAAGGGATTGACAACCCCGTTATCGCGTTGGTTGCGAGGTTCTTATTTGTTTGTGTCGATACGAGGTGACTCGCGCGTGGTCTCCTACTGGATTGATACCTTGGATCTCAAAAACTAAGGGAAATACTTACGCTGCTTTACTGCACCACCCTTTCCTCTTCAAGGGAAAACCAATGCAGTGCTCAAGAGGTAGCACAATCTTAGAGAAATTCTCAATGACTCTCCGATAATATCCCACGAGCCCCAGAAAACTGTGGATCTCTCCAACTGAGGTGGGTGCCAACCACTCAGTGATTGACTGAACCTTGGTAGGATCTACTGCTATACCTTCTCTTGATATAACATGTCCAAGAAATCCAACTTCTTTCAACCAAAACTCACATTTGCTGAACTTGGCGTATAACTGATGTTCCCTGAGCTTCTCGAGAACTAAATGCAAATGCTCCTTATGCTTCTCTTCATTCTTCGAGTACACCAAAATGTCATCAATGAACACCACGACAAATTTATCCAAGAACTCCATGAACACCTTGTTCATCATACTCATGAAATAGGCAGGGGCGTTAGTCAATCCGAATGACATAACCGTATACTCATACAGCCTGTACCTGGTGGTGAAAGCTATCTTAGGTATATCATGTTCTCGAATCTTCAGCTGGTGGTATCCTGATCGAAGATCGATCTTGGAAAAGACTTTAGCTCCTTGTAGCTGGTCAAACAAATCATTGATCATCGGCAGTGGGTACTTGTTCTTGATGGTCACTTCATTCAATGCCCGATAATCAACAACCATTTTCAGAGACTTATCCTTCGTCTCAACCAAGAGCACTGGGGCTCCCCATGGTGACAAACTTCATCGAATGTAACCTTTCTCCAATAACTCCTTAATCTGTTTCTTAATCTCCTCCAAATCATTTGCGGGCATCCGGTATGGTGTCTTTTATATTGGTCCGGTGCCTGGCAATAACTCTATCAAAACTCAATGTCTCGATCCGGGGGCATGCCTGGTAGTTCCTCTGGAAATACATATGGGTCATCCTTTACTACAAGCACTTCTTCCTGAACAACTCCTGTGAGGGAATTTATGTGAGTACTCCTAGGAGTATACCTGGATACATACTTAATCCTTTTTCCCTCCGGTGTGGTGAGCAGAATTGACTTACTGGCGCAATCAATGTTTCGTCCATACATCGATAGCCAATCCATACTGTGTATCACATCTAATCCTTGGGATTCCAAAATTATCAAGTCTAAGGGAAAAACATGCCTACCTATGGTCAATGGCATCTGAAAACATCCACTGCTTGCCATATACTCAGCTCCGGGTGATCTTACTAACATGGGTGTCCTAAGAACTTTGGTGAGCAACATATACTTATCCACGAAACCCCTTGATATGTATGAATGCGATGCACCAGTATCAAAAAGAACTATTGCAGTAAATGACTTAACCCAAAACTTACCGATAACTGCATCTGGCTGCTCCTCAACCTCCTCCACGTTCACGTGGTTCACTTGTCCCTTGTTGAAAGGGTTGGGCTTCTTCCCAGAGCTTCCATTGCCATTTCCATTCTTTTCTTCAGAACACTCAGTGGCGTAGTGTCCAGTTCTCCCGCACTTGAAACAAGTAATGTGACTTAGGTCCTTCTTGGCGGGGGTGGCTGGATTAGAGCGGTTCTGACTGCTTGCTCCACTCCCATTTCCATTGCTAGAGCCATTGTGGTTATGCGGAGTTCCTCCATTATGGTTATGGCCTCCATGGTTATGGGTAAATCCTCCCGGTTAGGGTGAAACGGGATTTCTGCTGAGCTCCTGAATTGTATTTCCCTTGTCCATACTTTCTCTTGCGGCTCTCAATCTGCTGCTGCTTCCCTTCAATCATAAGAGCCTTATCTACCAACTCCTGGTAGTTGTTGAATGTTGCCACCATCAAATGCATACTCATCTCATCATTCAGCCCTTCCATAAACTTCTCCTGCTTCGCGGCATTGGTGGCTACGTCATCCGGGGCGTAACAAGCTAGCTTGCTAAACTCCTCCACGTACTACCCTATAGTACGGTTGCCCTGGTGTAAGTTGCGGAACTCACGCTTCTTCACGATCATAGCTCCAGTAGAGACATGAGCAGTGCAGGATGCTTGTTGAAACTGCTCCCAAGTAACATTGGCTATGGGGAAAGTGGTTGTGTAATTTCCCCACCATGCGGCTGAGGGTCCATCCAATTGGTGTGCGGCAAAACGCACCTTCTCAGCATCTGTGCAACCGATAGTGGTTAACTCCCTCCCAATCCTGCGTAGCCAATCATCCGCAACTATGGGCTCAGTGCTACTGGAAAACACCGGCAGCTGTAACCTCGGAAAATGGGCTAAGTTGTCAACTGGAGGTGGTGGCGGAGGGTTGTTGTTGTTATTGTTGTTGTCGTTGTTGCCCTGATTCTGAACTAAGAACTGCATCAGCGTATTTTGCTGCTGGATCAACTGAGTGAGCTTTGGTGGGAAGGCAAATCCGGGGACACGTCTTGGAGGCATCTGATGAGTTTTAGAGGGGAGATATTAGAATAGAATGGGGTCTAATGAGAAAGCACTACCCATATGCACATGAGACAAACACAATCATATCACACCAAATCAATATCAAGCAAGGGCATACAATCGATCTAGCTATCGTTATAGTGCTTGGACTACTAATATATACATGGGGGAACACTACTAATAATATGGTGGTCTACTAGAAATTCTGATCGGTAGAAGACTCCATGATATCTGCTCCAGCTTGGTCTTCATAATCATCATCACTGCCATTAGGGTCGGAGTTGAAGGAAATATGCCCTAGAGGCAATAATAAAGTTATTATTTATTTCCTTATATCATGATAAATGTTTATTATTCATGCTAGAATTGTATTAACCGGAAACATAATACATGTGTGAATATATAGACAAACTTAGTGTCACTAGTATGCCTCTACTTGACTAGCTCGTTAATCAAAGATGGTTTATGTTTCCTAACCATGAACAAGGTGTTGTTATTTGATTAACGAGGTCACATCATTAGTTGAATGATCTGATTGACATGACCCATTTCATTAGCTTAGCACCCGATCGTTTAGTATGTTGCTGTTGCTATTCTTCATGACTTATACATGTTCCTATGACTATGAGATTCTGCAACTCCCGTTTACCGGAGGAACACTTTAGGTGCTACCAAACGTCACAACGTAACTGGGTGATTATAAAGGAGTACTACAGGTGTCTCCAAAGGTAGATGTTGGGTTGGCGTATTTCGAGAATAGGATTTGTCACTCCGATTGTCGGAGAGGTATCTCTGGGCCCTCTCGGTAATGCTCATCACATAAGCCTTGCAAGCACTGCAACTAATATGTTAGTTGTGAGATGATGTATTACGAAACGAGTAAAGAGACTTGCCGGTAACGAGATTGAACTAGGTATTGGATACCGACGATCGAATCTCGGGCAAGTAACATACCGATGACAAAGGGAACAACGTATGTTGTTATGCGGTCTGACCGATAAAGATCTTTGTAGAATATGTAGGAGCCAATATGGGCATCCAGGTCCCGCTATTGGTTATTGACCGGAGACATGTCTCGGTCATGTCTACATTGTTCTCGAACCATAGGGTCCGCACGCTTAACGTTACGATGACAGTTATTATGAGTTTATGCATTTTGATGTACCGAAGTTAGTTCGGAGTCCCGGATGTGATCACGGACATGACGAGGAGTCTCGAAATGGTCGAGACATAAAGATTGATATATTGGAAGCCTATATTTGGATATCGGAAGTGTTGTGGGTGAAATCGGAATTTTACCGGATTACTGGGAGGTTACCGGAACCCCCCGGGAGCCATATGGGCCTTATTGGGCCTTAGTGGAAAGGTGAAAGGGGTTGCCCATGGTGGGCTGCGTGCCTCCCCCCTCCCCTAGTCCTATTAGGACTAGGATAGGTGGCCGGCCACCTCTCTCCCTCTTTCCCCCTTGGGAATCCTATTTGGAATAGGATTGGGGGGGGGGAGTCCTACTCCCGGTAGGAGTAGGACTCCTCCTGCGCCCTCCTCCTGGCCGGCCACACCCTCCCCCTTGGCTACTTTATATACGGAGGCAGGGGGCACCTCTAGACACACAAGTTGATCATTAAGATCATTCCTTAGCCGTGTGCGGTGCCCCCTGCCACCATATTCCACCTCGATCATATCGTTGTAGTGCTTAGGTGAAGCCCTGCGTCGGTAATACATCAAGATCGTCACCACGCCGTCGTGCTGACGGAACTCCTCCCCGAAGCCTTGCTGGATCGGAGCCCGGGGATCGTCATCGAGCTGTACGTGTGCTAAGAACTCAGAGGTACCGGAGTAACGGTGCTTGGATCGGTCGGACCGGGAAGAAGACGTACGACTACTTCCTCTACGTTGTGTCAACGCTTCCGTTGCGATCTACAAGGGTACGTAGATCAGACTCTCCCCCTCGTTGCTATGCATCACCATGATCTTGCGTGTGCATAGGAATTTTTTTGAAATTACTACATTCCCCAACAGGAGTCGGTATTGTCGATGATGGTGTAGTATTTAGAACGAATTTCCTTAGGTTCGTCGTCTTCTCCTCCCGGCGCGGGGTCTCCCATAAAAACTCCTAGCTTCATTGTTAGGTCGTCATTCTTCTCCACTAGTATCGTCATTTCCTCTTCATATCCATCGCGTGTAGACTTGAGTTCCTCTTCTAGCTCTTGGATCCTGGTCATCGCCTTCTTCAAATCTATCATGCTTGCGCACATCTGGTTCTTCTGGCGACGAATGTGATGATTTATCTCCTGGATGAAGGCTGCAATGGACATGTCCTTCCTAGTGCTGATCATCTCCCATTTCCCATCTCGGTGCCCACATATCTGGTAGATAGTGTCCTTAAGCTCCTTGTGATAAACTTCGCCGATGCGTCCCATGGCAATGTGGGCTGCCATGCTCTTTCCTAGACTCCAGATTGGTGCATCAAAGGAAAACTCTATGGGCTCAGTGACTGGCGTGAATGTCCTTTCTGGAACTTGAACTCGAATCATCCAATGTTCCTCTTTTGGTAGTGTGGCGGTGTAGGTCCCGGTGAAGCTTGGTATTCTAATGTTCAGGTACCTAGTGACTTCCTTTAAGTGTCGTCCAAAAGGTGTGTCTTCATCCGGCTGTGTAAACTTATTTCTTGTGTCCACCATCCTACAGAGTAGAAAAATGGAGAGGAGTCAGAAATGGGTAGAGAAGAGTGACCTATGGCTCATCTTAGTGGTCGTGTCCTACATTCAGCGTGTGCTCTGATACCATCTTGTAGCGACCCGACCTCAGACGGTCAAGTATTTGTGTTCAGTGTCATCCCTGGATCGGTAATGTTGACACACACAGTACTCGAATGGGTTTATAATAGAGTAGAAATCACACACTTATTACATCGAATGTCTCAAGAGAGAACGTATTACAATAAATATGGCTTAAGGCCATCTAAATAAGATAACAGCGGAAGGCTTGGAAGATAAAGTGAGTCCATCAACTCCAACGGCATAGCTGAGTGCATGAAAAACAACCTAGCGCACCTTACTCCTCATCTGAAAAGTCTGCAACATGATATGTTGCAACCCGAAACAGGTCAACACATGGAATATGCTAGCAATATAACACAGTAGAGCAACGAACAGATAAATGCTATCACTACATGCATATATGGCTGGTGGAGGCTCTATGGTTATAATGTTTTGTGAAAAGCCATATTTTCCCTACAACAAAGGAATATATTTTATTTAACTAGCATGGTGGTTGAAACATCATTGAGAAGGTTCCTCCAACTCAATCCCAATTAAAGTAGTCATTAACAACCCAACAAATTAATTTAGACTGATGAGATCAAATCGATAATTCAAGTGCCAGATACTCAAGATGTCCATAACCGGGACACGGCTAACCATGATTAGTTTTTACACTCTGCAGAGGTTTGTGCACTTTTCCCCGCAAAACTCGATCTCCTCCGTTGAATTTCTCGCACTACATGGTGTTTGAGAAATGGATGACCGAGACACAGTCTATCAGAAACGCTAACTCTTTACTCTGGGTGGACAGTTACACCTACTTTCCCCTACATCTGCTAGCCCACCACCGAAAGAGGTCATACAACATACTCAACTATGCTAGAGCCCATAATAGCTTGTGACTGCACACGGAAGTTGCTAGCATGAATAATCTTATGATCCCTTTGAGCCTGGGTGGCGGACCGTAGGATGATCACACGGGTACTCCGGGATATCCTAGGATAACACTGGATTCTCCAGGTGCCCACAAGCAATCCACCTAGATGTGTACTGAAATTGCCACCTTAAGTTGAACCATTAATTAACAACTCACAACTGTCATGGATACACTCAAACCCAAACCACGTCTACGAGCATAGCATGGCAATATAAGCATAACGTAGAAGTAACTCCCAAGGGTTTGATAAAAAAAGGGTAATAGGTTCTACCTCATCAAATACATCCCAAAACCCACATGTTAAGAGATCCTACTCATGCAATGTGTGAGGATTGTTGCTAATGCATAAAAACTGGGTAATAAAGGGGGTATGATCAATGTGTTACTTGCGTTGCTGACGATCTACAAATCCTAAAGACTCGTAGTAGCACGTTTCGCACTCCGGGAATTCTATCGCAACAAACAATAGCATACATAAGAAATAAAGCAAGGATGCACGAGTAAAACTCAAATAAGAAGATCTAACCAGAAATTTCAACTCAAGAACTCCGGTTTGCAGAAAGAATCAAATCAAACGGAGCAACGAAACTCAAACTACGAAAGAAACAAGATTTGTTTACTAATCTGAACTAAAGTCAAATTTACAGTACCAAAATCTTGTTCAAGTTGGTTAAACAGAGAGAGGGCTTCGAGATGAAGGTGTAGGCACTTGTTTCACCTGATTTGGATAAACGAGCGAAAAGATAAACTAAAACGAAGATCGGGGTAGAAATCGCGATCGAAAATAATCGCGGAAAACCCTGGAAAATAAAACAAGATGAACAGGCTAACGAACGAATGTTCTCTCTCTCTGTGGTTAACTAACGAACGTCGTTTGTTAAAACAAACAAACGAATGAACATCTGCTAAACAACTAAACCGAGAAAACCAAACCGATAAAATAAAAAAACGCATCTAGGTTTTTTTAAACCGGTTTTTTATCTAAAACCAAAAAACCGGTGGCTCGGGGTGGATCAGGAACGGCGACGGCTTGAGGCGGCTCCGGCTCCGGCGAGGCAGGGCAGGACGCGGAGGAGTGCAACACGCGGGCGGCAATGGAGCGGCGGAGCGCGGGCAGCAGCAGCGATGACGGGCATGCAGCGGCGGCGGCGCTCGGGAGACGGCAGCGAGGCGAGGCAGGCGGCGGCGGCGGCTCCGGCTTGGGGCTCCAGGGGGCCCTGGGTCGGCTTTTAAAGGGGGGAGGTGGCGGCATGGGGGAGGGGCGACGGGGTGGCGTCGGCGGCGGCTCGGACTCCCTCGAGGAGTCCGGCTCGGGGACGAAGGCGGCGGCGGAGTAGGACGGCTGGGCTTTCAGGCGAGTCGGTCCGAAGCAAAACATTTTTAAAAACTGATTTCGCCAAAAAAATCCTAGAAAATTAAATAAAAATCTAAAAATACCAAAACAAATTTTCACTGTCTAAATAGTATATTTAGAACAAAGTGAACATTTTATTTGCCTAAAAATGCAATTTTGAAAAATGCATATTTTTGTAATTCAAATAAAATAGCAATAAAATCCAAATAAAATTATTTACTTGATTTTAATATTTTTCCTCCAATATTTTATTTATTTTTTAGAAGTCATATTATCTCCGCTCATATATTTTAATATGAAATATTTTCGGAGAGAAAAATAATTAAAACCAAAATGATCCCCGTTTCAATATATGATAAAAATTCAAATATGAAAAATCATGAAATCCCCAACTCTCTCTGTGGGTCCTTGAGTTGCTTAGGATTTTTAGGATCACAAAACAAAATGCAATAAAATATGATATGCATGAATTATCTATGTATAACATTTCAAATTGAAAATTTGGGATGTTACAGAAGTAGCTCGAGTGGTCTCCTCGGGGTCATGATGTTCTTCACGGGATGACTTCCTCCGACTTGTTTTCCTGCTTGACAAGCACTGCACAATCTATCCTTGTCAAATATAACATGTTTTACTCCGAGGATGTGATCACCTTTAATAAGCTTATCAAGATTTCGCATGCCCACATGACCTCATCTTCTATGCCACAACCAACCTTTAGAAGATTTAGCAATTAAGCAAGTTCTAGGTTGAGCCTTTTTAGTGAAATCAACAATATATAGATCATCTCTACGATTACCGGTAAAGATCATTTTATGATTATCTCTACGAAACACTTGGCAATCAGCTTCAGTAAATAGGACATTGAAACCAAAGTCAACAAGTCTAGATACGGAAAGTAAATTGTAGCCAAGAGATTCAACGAGCATAACATTTTGTATAGAGCTATCATGTGATATGGCCACCTTACCAAGGCCAACCAACTTACCCTTTGAGTTGTCACCAAAAGTGACATACTTTCGAGGTCGTCGTTTTCAGCAAGCTCACGAAACATATCTTTGTGTTCGGTCATGTGATCGGTACACCCACTATCAAGAACCCATTCCTTTCCTCCAGCCATGTAGCCGCGAAGATTTTCCATAAGACCTAGTGTCTCATAGACTCATCGAGATCAAAGTCACTATCATCATCCTCATCATATTACCCATCTTCAACATTGTCTTGTGATGGATCAATTCCTAGAGAGGGCAATTCATTAGATAAATGGTCATCACAATAGTCATCTTTATGAATTCTAATGGCTTCGGAGATGATATTGCTAATTATTCCAACATCTCCTATGGCACGTGTACAATTAGTAAGCTCAAATAGACAATCACCAAATTTGGGATCATTGGAACTCATCTTACTCAAGGCAATAGACTTATGAAGGATCTCAACTAGGTTTTTCAAGGAATAGTTTGGAAATCGTTCCGCAAGAAATCTCCATATGGTGTAAGCACAATCAAGGATGGGCAAGCTAGCAAACAAGTTTCTAGGAAATCCTCTAGTGATTAAATTGACAGTTCTAAGATTACAGATCATGTCAATGGACTCATCAAGGGTAGGATGCAAAGGATCAACATGAGGTGTACACGGCCTATTAATATACTTGTTCAAATGATATTCATTGAAAATCTCAAGCATCTCAATTTTCCACTCATGAAATAACTCTCCATCAAGTATAGGCACTCTACGTCTAAGACTCCCTAACGTAGACTCATCCATCTTCCTCCAAAGGTGTTTAAACCAAAGCAATGGAAACCAAACCTCTGATACCAATTGAGAGGATCGAGAAGAGGTGTCTAGAGGGGGGGTGAATAGACTCCTAACAAAGAAAAGTTGCTGTTTTTTATTTTCTTCAAGTTAAGGTAGAGTTTTAACAGAAATTTAAACATCCACAATACATTCAAGCAAGCACGGCAAGAGTATATGAGCAGCGGAAAGTAAAGCATGCAATTTGCAAGAAAGTAAAGGGATGGGATTGGAGTGTGCAAACGCAATTGGAGATGGGGAGATTTTTGGCGTGGTTCCGATAGGTGGTGCTATCGTACATCCATGTTGATGGAGACTTCAACCCATGAAGGGTAACGGTTGCGCAAGTCCATGGAGGGCTCCACCCACAGAGGGTTGATACGTCTCCAACATATCTATAATTTTTGATTGTTCCATGCTATTATATTATCTGTTTTGGATGTTAATGGGCTTGTTTATACACTTTCATATTATTTTTGGGACTAACCTACTAACCCAAGGCCCAGTGCTTTTTTGCCTATTTCAGTGTTTCGCAGAAAAGAAATATCAAACGGAATCCAGACGGAATGAAACCTTCGGGAGAGTTATTTTTGGAACAAACGTGATCCAGGGGACTTGGAGTAGACGTCAAGAAAGAAACGAGGTGGCCACAAGGCAGGGAGGCGTGCCTGCCCCCTGGGCGTGCCTCCACCCTCATGGGCCCCTCGCAGCTCCACCGACCTACTTCTTCCCCCTATATATATATATATATATATCCATATACCCAGAAAACATCCAGGAGCACCACGAAACACTATTTCCACCTTCCGCAACCTTCCGTACCCAGGAGATCCCATCTTGGGCCTTTTCTGGAGCTCCGCCGGAGGGGCAATCGATCATGGAGGGCTTCTACATAAACACCATAGCCTCTCCGATGATGTGTGAATAGTTTACCACAGACTTTTGGGTCCATAGTTATTAGCTAGATGGCTTCTTCTCTCTCTTCGGATCTCAATACAATGTTCTCCTCGATCTTCTTGGAGATCTATTTGATGTAACTCTTTTTGCAGTGTGTTTGTCGAGATCCAATGAATTGTGGGTTTATGATCAAGTTTATCTATGAACAATATTTGATTCTTCTCTGAAATCTTTTATGTATGATTGGTTATCTTTGCAAGTCTCTTTGAATTATCAGTTTGGTTTGGCCTACTAGATTGATCTTTCTTCCAACGGGTGAAGTGCTTAGCTTTGGTTTCAATATTGCGGTGTCCTTTCCCAGTGACAGCAGGGGCAGCAAGGCACGTATTGTATTGTTGCCATCGAGGATAAAAAGATGGGGTTTATATCATATTGCTTGAGTTTATCCCTCTACATCATGTCATCTTGCCTAATGTGTTACTCTGTTCTTATGAACTTAATACTCTAGATGCATGCTAGATAGCGGTCGATGTGTGGAGTAATAGTAGTAGATGTAGAATCGTTCCAGTCTACTCGTCGCGGACGTGATGCTTATATACATGATCATGCCTAGATATTCTCATAATTATGCACTTTTCTATCAATTTCTCGACAATAATTTGTTCACCCTCCATAATACTTATGCTATCTTGAGATAAGCCAGTAGTGAAACCTATGGCCCCCGGGTCTATCTTTTATCATATAAGTTTCCATTCTATTTTATTTTGCAATCTTTACTTTCAATCTATATCATAAGAATACCAAAAATATTTATCTTATTATTATTATCTCTATCAAATCTCACTCTCGTAAGTGGCCGTGAAGGGATTGACAACCCCTTTATCGCATTGGTTGCGAGGTTCTTATTTGTTTGTGTAGGTACGAGGGACTTGCGTGTAGTCTCCTACTAGATTGACACCTTAGTTCTCAAAAACTGAGGGAAATACTTATGCTACCTTGCTGGATCACATTTCCTCTTCAAGGGAAAACCAATGCAGTACTCAAGAGGTAGCAGGAAGGATTTCTGGCGCCGATCCCGAGGAGATCTACGAACAAGTCAAGATACACCAAGTACCCATCACAAACTCTTATCCCCCGCATTACATTATTTGCCATTTGCCTCTCGTTTTCCTCTCCCCCTCTTCACCCTTGCCGTTTTATTCGCCCTCTTTTTCCTTTCGCCTCTTTTTCGCTCGCCTCTTGTTTGCTTGTGTGTTGGATTGTTTGTCACGATGCTCAAGATAATACTAAATTGTGTGATTTTTCCAATACCAACAATAATGATTTTATTAGCACTCCGAATGCTCCTCTTACCGATGCTGAATCTTGTGAAATTTATACTGCTTCGCTGAATCTTTTCATGAAAGTTCTGTTTTCTGGCCTTCCTAGTGAATATGCCGCTACCCATCTAAACAGCTTTGTTGACTTATGTGATATGCAAAAGAAGAAAGATGTGGATAATGATATTCTTAAATTGAAGCTATTACCGTTTTCACTTAGAGGTCGTGTTAAAACTTGGTTTTTGTCTTTACCTAAAAATAGTATTGATTCTTGGAACAAGTGCAAAGATGCTTTTACCTCTAAGTATTTTCCTCCCGCTAAGGTCATCTCTCTTAGAAATGATATTATGAATTTTAAGCAACTAGATCATGAGCATGTTGCACAATCTTGGGAGAGGATGAAATTAATGATTCGTAATTGCCCTACTCATGGTTTGAATTTATGGATGATCATACGGAAATTTTATGCCGGATTGAATTTTGCTTCTAGAAAGCATTTAGATTCGGCCGCGGGAGGCACTTTTATGGAAATCACTTTAGGAGAAGCTGCCAAACTCCTAGATAATATGATGGTTAATTATTCTCAATGGCACACCGAAAGATCTACTAGTAAAAATGTTCATGCGGTAAAGAAATTAATGTTTTGAGTGGAAAGATGGATGAACTTATGAAGTTGTATGCTAATAAGAGTGCTCCTGTTGATCCTAATGATATGCCTTTGTCTACTTTAATTGAGAATAATAATGAATCTATGGATGTGAATTTTGTTGGTAGGAATAATTTTGGTAACAGCGCGTGTAGAGGAAACTTTAATCCTAGGCCGTATTCTAGTAATTCCTCTAATAATTATGGTAATTCCTACAACAATTCTTATGGAAATTATAATAAGATGCCCTCTAATTTTGAATCTACTATTAAAGAATTTATTAGTTCGCAAAAGAGTTTCAATGCTTTGATTGAAGAAAAATTGTCTAAGATTGATGAGTTGGCTAGGAACGTGGATAGAATTTCTCTTGATGTTGATTCTTTGAAACTTAGATCTATTCCACCTAAGCATGATATCAATGAGTCTCTCAATGCCATGAGAATTTCTGTTGATGAGTGCAAAGAAAGAACCGCTAGGATGCGTGCAAAAAAAGATTGCTTTATGAAAGTGTGTTCTTCTAGTTTTCATGATAATAATGATGAAGATCTAAAAGTAATTGATGTGTCTCCTATTAAATCTTTGTTTTGCAATATGAATCTTGATAATGATGGGACTGGAGATGAGTCAACTTTAGCTAGAAGGCGTCCCAATGATTCGGACTTTTTAGATCTTGATGCAAAATTGGTAAAAGTGGGATTGAAGAGGTCAAAACTTTACATAGCAATGAACCCACTATTTTGGATTTTAAGGAATTTAATTATGGTAATTGCTCTTTGATAGATTGTATTTCCTTGTTGCAATCCATGCTAAATTCTCCGCATGCTTATAGTCAAAATAAAGCTTTTACCAAACATATCGTTGATGCTTTAATGCAATCTTATGAAGAAAAGCTTGAATTAGAAGTTTATATCCCTAGAAAACTTCATGATGAGTGGGAACCTACTATTAAAATTAAAATTAAAGATCATGAATGCTATGCTTTATGTGATTTGGGCGCTAACATTTCCACGATTCCAAAAACTTTGTGTGATGTGTTAGGTTTTCGTGAATTTGATGATTGTTCTTTAAATTTGCATCTTGCGGATTCCATTATTAAGAAAACTATGGGAAGGATTAATGATGTTCTTATTGTTGCAAATATGAATTATGTGCCTGTAGATTTCATTGTTCTTGATATTGATTGCAATCCTACATGTCCTATTATTCTTGGTAGACCTTTCCTTAGAACAATTGATGCAATTATTGATATGAAAGAAGGGAATATTAGATTCCAATTTCCGTTAAGGAAAGGCATGGAACACTTTCCTAGAAATAAAATTAAATTACCTTATGAATCTATTATGAGAGCCACTTATGGATTGCATACCAAAGATGATAATACCTCGATCTATTCTTGCTTTTATGCCTAGCTAGGGGCGTTGAACGATAGCGCTTGTTGGGAGGCAACCCAATTTTATTTTTTTTATTGCTTTTTGGTTCTGTTTAGTAATAAATAATTCACCTAGCCTCTGTTTAGATGTGGTTTTATGCTTTTAATTAGTGTTTGTGCCAAGTAGAACCTTTGGGAAGACTTGGGGGGAGTTTTAGCGATCTTCCTGTAAAAAACATAAACTTTAGCGCTCACGAGATTTGCTGCCATTTTTTTACTGGAGAGTGCGATTAGGTTGATTCTTTTTGAAGATGATTAATAGACAAATTCTTCACATCCACCAATTTATTTCAGAAATTTTGGGGTTACAGAAGTATTCGAAACCTAAAGATTACTACAGACTGTTCTGTTTTTGACTGATTCTGTTTTTCGTGTGTTGTTTGCTCATTTTGATGCATATATGGCTAGTATCGGAGGGTATGAATCAGGGAGAAGTTTTTATACAGTTGTTTTAACACCAATATAAATAAATAATGAATTCATTACAGTACGTTAAGTGGTGGTTTGTTTTCTTATACTAACGGAGCTCATGAGATTTTCTGTTGAGTTTTGTGTTGTGAAGTTTTCAAGTTTTGGGAAAAGATTTGATGGATTATGGAATAAAGAGTGGCAAGAGCCTAAGCTTGGGGATTCCTAAGGCACCCCAAGTTAAAATTCAAGGACAACCAAAAGCCTAAGCTTGGGGATGCCCCGGAAGGCATCGCCTCTTTCGTCTTCTTCCATCGGTAACTTTACTTGCGACTATATTTTTATTCACCACATGATATGTGTTTTGCTTGGAGTGTCTTGTACGATTTGAGTCTTTAATTTTTACTTTACCACAATCATCCTTACTTTACACACCTTTTGGGAGATACACACATGAATTGGATTTATTAGAATACTCTATGTGCTTCACTTATATCTTTTGAGCTAGATAATTTTGCTCTAGTGCTTCACTTATATCTTTTAGAGCACGGTGGTGGTTTTATTTTATAGTAATTATTGATCTCTCATGCTTCAATTAAATTATTTTGAGAGTCCTTTAGAACAACATGGTAATTTGATTTGGTTATGAAATTAGTCCTAATATGATAGGCATCCAAGATGGGTACAATAAAAACTATCATCGAAAGTGCATTGAATACTATGAGATGTTTGATACTTGATAATTGTTTTTGAAGGAAATATGCCCTAGAGGCAATAATAAAGTTATTATTTATTTCCTTATATCATGATAAATGTTTATTATTCATGCTAGAATTGTATTAACCGGAAACATAATACATGTGTGAATACATAGACAAACAGAGTGTCACTAGTATGCCTCTACTTGACTAGCTCGTTAATCAAAGATGGTTATGTTTCTTAACCATGGACAAAAGAGTTGTTATTTGATTAACGAGGTCACATCATTAGTTGAATGATCTGATTGACATGACCCATTCCATTAGCTTAGCACCCGATCGTTTAGTATGTTGCTATTGCTATTTTTCATGACTTATACATGTTCCTATGACTATGAGATTATGCAACTCCCGTTTACCGGAGGAACACTTTGGGTGCTACCAAACGTCACAACGTAACTGGGTGATTATAAAGGAGTACTACAGGTGTCTCCAAAGGTAGATGTTGGGTTGGCGTATTTCGAGATTAGGATTTGTCACTCCGAATGTCGGAGAGGTATCTCTGGGCCCTCTCGGTAATGCACATCACATAAGCCTTGCAAGCACTGCAACTAATATGTTAGTTGTGAGATGATGTATTACGGAACGAGTAAAGAGACTTGCCGGTAACGATATTGAACTAGGTATTGGATACCGACGATCAAATCTCGGGCAAGTAACATACCGATGACAAAGGGAACAACGTATGTTGTTATGCGGTCTGACCGATAAAGATCTTCATAGAATATGTAGGAGCCAATATGGGCATCTAGGTCTCGCTATTGGTTATTGACCGGAGACGTGTCTCGGTCATGTCTACATTGTTCTCGAACCGTAGGGTCCGCACGCTTAAGGTTTCGATGACAGTTATATTATGAGTTTATGAGTATTGATGTACCGAAGGAGTTCGGAGTCCCGGATGAGATCGGGGACATGACGAGGAGTCTCGAAATGGTCGAGACGTAAAGATCGATATATTGGACAACTATATTCGGACATCGGAAAGGTTCCGAGTGATTCGAGTATTTTTTGGAGTACCGGGTAGTTACGGGAGAAGTAATGGGCCTTGATGGGCTTTAGTGGGAAGAGGAAAAGGCTGCTGCACCCCCCTCCCCTTTGGTCCGAATTGGACTAGGGAAAAGGGGGCCGGCCACCTCTCCTTCTCCTCCTATTCCTTCTCCCTTCCTCCCCTTTTGGTGGACTCCTACTAGGACTTGGAGTCCTAGTAGGACTCCCTATCCTGGCCGCACCTTTGCCTTGGCCGGCCTCCTCCTCCTCCATCCTTTATATACAGGGGCAGGGGGCACCCCATAGACACACAAGTTGATCCACGTGATCAATTCCTTAGCCGTGTGCGGTGCCCCCTGCCACCATATTCCTCGATAATACTGTAGCGGAGTTTAGGCGAAGCCCTGCTGCTGTAGTTCATGAAGATCGTCACCATGCCGTCGTGCTGACGGAACTCTTCCTCGACGCTTTGCTGGATCGGAGCCCGAGGATCGTCATCGAGCTGAACGTGTGCTAAGAACTCGGAGGTGCCGGAGTAACGGTGCTTGGATCGGTCGGATCGGGAAGAAGACGTACGACTACTTCCTCTATGTTGTGTCAACGCTTCCGTTGCGATCTACAAGGGTACGTAGATCAGACTCTCCCCTCGTTGCTATGCATCACCATGATCTTGCGTGTGCATAGGAAAATTTTCGAAATTACTATGTTCCCCAACAGTGGCATCCGAGCCTAGGTTTTATGGTTTGATGTTATTTGCACGAGTAGAACACAAGTGAGTTGTGGGCGATACAAGTCATACTGCCTACCAGCATGTCATACTTTGGTTCGGCGGTATTGTTGGACGAGACGACCCGGACCAACCTTACGCGTACGCTTACGCGAGACCGGTTCCCTCGACGTGCTTTGCACATAGATGGCTTGCGGGCGACTGTCTCTCCAACTTTAGTTGAACCGAGTGTGGCTACGCCCGGTCCTTGAGAAGGTTAAAACGGAGTCTATTTGACAAACTATCGTTGTGGTTTTGATGCGTAGGTGAGATGAGTTCTTGCTTAAGCCCGTAGCAGCCACGTAAAACTTGCAACAACAAAGTAGAGGACGTCTAACTTGTTTTTGCAGGGCATGTTGTGATGTGATATGGTCAAGGCATGATGCTGATTTTATTGTATGAGATGATCATGTTTTGTAACCAAGTTATCGGCAACTGGCAGGAGCCATATGGTTGTCGCTTTATTGTATGAAATGCAATCGCGATGTAATGCTTTACTTTATTACTAAGCGGTAGTGATAGTCGTGGAAGCATAAGATTGGCGAGACGACAACGATGCTACGATGGAGATCAAGGTGTCGCGCCGGTGACGATGGTGATCATGACGGTGCTTCGGAGATGGAGATCACAAGCACAAGATGATGATGGCCATATCATATCACTTATATTGATTGCATGTGATGTTTATCTTTTATGCATCTTATCTTGCTTGGATTGACGGTAGCGTTATAAGATGATCTCTCACTAAATTATCAAGAAGTGTTCTCCCTGAGTATGCACCGTTGCGAAAGTTCTTCGTGCTGAGACACCACATGATGATCGGGTGTGATAGGCTCTACGTTCAAATACAACGGGTGCAAAACAGTTGCACACGCGGAATACTCAGGTTATACTTGACGAGCCAAGCATATACAGATATGGCCTCGGAACACGGAGACCGAAAGGTCGAGCGTGAATCATATAGTAGATATGATCAACATAGTGATGTTCACCAATGAAACTACTCCATCTCACGTGATGATCGGACATGGTTTAGTTGATTTGGATCACGTGATCACTTAGAGGATTAGAGGGATGTCTATCTAAGTGGGAGTTCTTAAGTAATATGATTAAATTGAACTTAAATTTATCATGAACTTAGTCCTGGTAGTATTTTGCAAATTATGTTGTAGATCAATAGCTCGCGTTGTTGCTTCCCTGTGTTTATTTTGATATGTTCCTAGAGAAAATTGTATTGAAAGATGTTAGTAGCAATGATGCGGATTGGATCCGTGATCTGAGGATTATCCTCATTGCTGCACAGAAGAATTATGTCCTTGATGCACCGCTAGGTGACAGACCTATTGCAGGAGCAGATGCAGACGTTATGAACGTTTGGCTAGCTCAATATGATGACTACTTGATAGTTTAGTGCACCATACTTAAAAGCTTAGAATCGGGACTTCAAAGACGTTTTGAACGTCATGGACCACATGAGATCTTCCAGGAGTTGAAGTTAATATTTCAAGCAAATACCCGAGTTGAGAGATATGAAGTCTCCAACAAGTTCTATAGCTAAAAGATGGAGGAGAATCGCTCAACTAGTGAGCATGTGCTCAGATTGTCGGGGTACTACAATCGCTTGAATCAAGTGGGAGTTAATCTTCCAGATAAGATAGTGATTGACAGAATTCTCTAGTCACCATCACTAAGTTAGTAGAACTTCGTGATGAACTATAATGTGCAAGGGATAACGGAGACAGCTCCCAAGCTCTTCGTGATGCTGAAATCAACGAAGGTAGAAATCAAAGAAAAACATCAAGTGTTGATGGTTGACAAGACCACTAGTTTCAAGAAAAGGGGCAAAGGAAAGAAGGGGAACTTCAAGAAGAACGGCAAGCAAGTTGCAGCTCAAGTGAAGAAGCCCAAGTCTGATCCTAAGCCTGAGACTAAGTGCTTCTACTGCAAAGGGACTGGTCACTGGAAGCGGAACTACCCCAAGTGATTGGCGGATAAGAAGGATGGCAAAGTGAACATAAGTATATTTGATATACATGTTATTGATGTGTACTTTACTAGTGTTTATAGCAAACCCTCAGTATTTGATACTAGTTCAGTTGCTAAGATTAGTAACTCGAAACGGGAGTTGCAAAATAAACAGAGACTAGTTAAGGGTGAAGTGACGATATGTGTTGGAAGTAGTTCCAAGATTGATATGATCATCATCGCACACTCCCCTATACTTTCGGGATTAGTGTTGAAACTAAATAAGTGTTATTTGGTGTTTGTGTTGAGCATGAATATGATTTGATCATGTTTATTGTAATACGGTTATTCATTTAAGTAAAAGAATAAATTGTTGTTCTGTTTACATGAATAAAACCTTACATGGTTACACACCCAATGAAAATAGTTCATTGGATCTCGATCTTAATAATACACATATTCATAATATTGAAACCAAAAGATGCAAAGTTAATAATGATAGTACAACTTATTTGTGGCACTGCTGTTTAGGTCATATTGGTATAAAGCGCATGAAGAAACTCCATGCTGATGGGCTTTCGGAATCACTTGATTATGAATCACTTGATGCTTGAGAACCATGCGTTTTGGGCAAGATGACTAAAACGCCGTTCTCCGGAACAATGGAGCGAGAAAAGATTTGTTGGAAATCATACATACTGATGTATGTGGTCCGATGAATATTGAGGCTTGCGACAGGTATCATTATTTTCTGATCTTCACAGATGATTTGAGCAGATATGAGTATATCTACTTGATGAAACGTAAGTCTGAAACATTTGAAAAGTTCAAAGAATTTCAGAGTGAAGTGAAAAATCATCGTAACAAGAAAATAAAGTTTCTATGATCTGATCGTAGAGAAGAGTATTTGAGTTACGAGTTTGGCCTTCAGTTAAAAACAATGTGAAATAGTTTCACTACTCACGCCACAAGGAACACCATAGTGTAATGGTGTGTCCGAACGTCATAACCGTACTTTATTAGATATAGTGCGATCTATGATGTCTCTTACCGATCTACCACTATCGTTTTGGGTTTATGCATTAGAGACAGCTGCATTCACGTTAAAAAGGGGCACCATCTAAGTCCGTTGAGACGACACAATCTGAACTGTGGTTTAGCAAGAAACCAAAGTAGTCGTTTCTTAAAGTTTGGGGTTGTGATGCTTATGTGAAAAAGTATCATCCTGATAAGCTCAAAACCAAATCGGAGAAATATGTCTTCATAGGATACCCAAAAGGAGACTGTTGGGTACACCTTCTATCACAGATCCTAAGGCAAGACATTCATTGCTTATAATGGATACTTTCTAGAGAAGGAGTTTCTCTCGAAAGAAGTGAGTGGGAGGAAAGTAGAACTTGATAAGGTAATTGTACCTTCTCCTTTATTGGAAAGTAGTTCATCACAGAAATCTGTTCTTGTGACTCCTACACCAATTAGTGAGGAAGCTAATGATAATGATCATGAAACTTCGGATCAAGATATTACCGAATCTCGTAGGTAAACCAGAGTGAGATCCGCACCAGAGTGGTACGGTAATCCTGTTCTGGAGGTCATGTTACTTGACCATGACGAACCTACGAACTATGAGGAAGCGATGATGAGCCCAGATTCCGCGAAATGGTTTGAGGCCATGAAATCTGAGATATGATCCATGTATGAGAACAAAGTTTGGACTTTGGTTGACTTGCCCGATGATCGGCAAGCAATTGAGAATAAATGGATCTTCAAGAGGAAGACGGACGCTGATAGTAATGTTATTATCTACAAAGCTAGAATTGTCACAAAAGGTTTTCGACAAGTTCAAGGTGTTGACTACGATGAGATTCTCTCACTCGTATCTATGCTTAAGTCTGTCCGAATCATGTTAGTAATTGCCGCATTTTATGAAATCTGGCAAATGGATAAACAAAACTGCATTCCTTAATAGATTTATTAAAGAAGAGTTGTATATGATGCAACCGGAAGGTTTTGTCGATCCAAAGGGAGCTAACAAAGTGTGCAAGCTCCAGCGATCCATTTATGGACTGGTGCAAGCATCTCGGAGTTGGAATATACGCTTTGATGAGTTGATCAAAGCATATAGTGTTATACAGACTTGCGGTGAAGCCTGTATTTACAAGAAAGTGAGTGGGAGCACTACAGCATTTCTGATAAGTATATGTGATTGACATATTGTTGATCGGAAATAATGTAGAATTATTCTTTAAAGCATAAAGGAGTGTTTGAAAGGAGTTTTTCAAAGAAAGACTTCGGTGAAGCTGCTTACATATTGAGCTTCAAGATCTATAGAGATAGATCAAGACGCTTGATAAGTTTTTTCAATGAGTACATACCTTGATAAGATTTTGAAGTAGTTCAAAATGGAGCAGTCAAAGAAAGAGTTCTTGCCTGTATTACAAGGTGTGAAGTTGAGTAAGACTCAAAGCCCGACCACGGCAGAAGATAGAAAGAGAATGAAAGTCATTCCCTATGCCTTGGCCATAGGTTCTATAAAGTATGTCATGCTGTATACCAGATCTATTGTATACCCTGCATTGATTTGGCAAGGGAGTACAATAGTGATCTAGGAGTAGATCACTAGACAGCGGTCAGAATTATCCTTAGTGAAATAAGGATATGTTTCTCGATTATGGACATGACAAAAAGGTTCGTCGTAAAGGGTTACGTCGATGCAAGTTTTTGACACTGATCCAGATGAATCTAAAGTCTCAATCTGGATACATATTGAAAGTGGGAGCAATTAGCTAGAGTAGCTCCGTGTAGAGCATTGTAGACATAGAACTTGCAAAATACTTACGGATCTGAATGTGACAGACCCGTTGACTAAAATCATCTCACAAGCAAAACATGATCACACCTTAGTACTCTTTGGGTGTTAATCACATAGATATGTGAACTAGATTACTTACTCTAGTAAACCCTTTGAGTGTTGGTCACATGACGATGTGAACTATGGGTGTTAATCACATGGTGATGTGAACTATTGCTGTTAAATCACATGGCGATGTGAACTAGATTATTGACTCTAGTGCAAGTGGGAGACTGAAGGAAATATGCCCTAGAGGCAATAATAAAGTTATTATTTATTTCCTTATATCATGATAAATGTTTATTATTCATGCTAGAATTGTATTAACCGGAAACATAATACATGTGTGAATACATAGACAAACAGAGTGTCACTAGTATGCCTCTACTTGACTAGCTCGTTAATCAAAGATGGTTATGTTTCTTAACCATGGACAAAAGAGTTGTTATTTGATTAACGAGGTCACATCATTAGTTGAATGATCTGATTGACATGACCCATTCCATTAGCTTAGCACCCGATCGTTTAGTATGTTGCTATTGCTATTTTTCATGACTTATACATGTTCCTATGACTATGAGATTATGCAACTCCCGTTTACCGGAGGAACACTTTGGGTGCTACCAAACGTCACAACGTAACTGGGTGATTATAAAGGAGTACTACAGGTGTCTCCAAAGGTAGATGTTGGGTTGGCGTATTTCGAGATTAGGATTTGTCACTCCGAATGTCGGAGAGGTATCTCTGGGCCCTCTCGGTAATGCACATCACATAAGCCTTGCAAGCACTGCAACTAATATGTTAGTTGTGAGATGATGTATTACGGAACGAGTAAAGAGACTTGCCGGTAACGATATTGAACTAGGTATTGGATACCGACGATCAAATCTCGGGCAAGTAACATACCGATGACAAAGGGAACAACGTATGTTGTTATGCGGTCTGACCGATAAAGATCTTCGTAGAATATGTAGGAGCCAATATGGGCATCCAGGTCCCGCTATTGGTTATTGACCGGAGACGTGTCTCGGTCATGTCTACATTGTTCTCGAACCGTAGGGTCCGCACGCTTAAGGTTTCGATGACAGTTATATTATGAGTTTATGAGTATTGATGTACCGAAGGAGTTCGGAGTCCCGGATGAGATCGGGGACATGACGAGGAGTCTCGAAATTGTCGAGACGTAAAGATCGATATATTGGACAACTATATTCGGACATCGGAAAGGTTCCGAGTGATTCGGGTATTTTTTGGAGTACCGGGTAGTTACGGGAGAAGTAATGGGCCTTGATGGGCTTTAGTGGGAAGAGGAAAAGGCTGCTGCGCCCCCCTCCCCTTTGGTCCGAATTGGACTAGGGAAAAGGGGGCCGGCCACCTCTCCTTCTCCTCCTATTCCTTCTCCCTTCCTCCCCTTTTGGTGGACTCCTACTAGGACTTGGAGTCCTAGTAGGACTCCCTATCCTGGCCGCACCTTTGCCTTGGCCGGCCTCCTCCTCCTCCATCCTTTATATACAGGGGCAGGGGGCACCCCATAGACACACAAGTTGATCCACGTGATCAATTCCTTAGCCGTGTGCGGTGCCCCCTGCCACCATATTCCTCGATAATACTGTAGCGGAGTTTAGGCGAAGCCCTGCTGCTGTAGTTCATCAAGATCGTCACCACGCCGTCGTGCTGACGGAACTCTTCCTCGACGCTTTGCTGGATCGGAGCCCGAGGATCGTCATCGAGCTGAACGTGTGCTAAGAACTCGGAGGTGCCGGAGTAACGGTGCTTGGATCGGTCGGATCGGGAAGAAGACATACGACTACTTCCTCTACGTTGTGCCAACGCTTCCGTTGCGATCTACAAGGGTACGTAGATCAGACTCTCCCCTCGTTGCTATGCATCACCATGATCTTGCGTGTGCATAGGAAAATTTTCGAAATTACTACGTTCCCCAACAGTTTTGAGATATAAAGATGGTGATATTAGAGTGTGCTAGTTGAGTAGTTGTAAATTTGAGAAATACTTGTGTTGAAGATTGCAAGTCTCGTAGCATACACATATGGTAACCGTTGTGTAACAAATTTGAAACATGAGGTGTTATTTGATTGTCTTCCTTATGAGTGGCGGTCTGGGATGAGCGATGGTCTTTTCCTACCAATATATCCCCCTAGGAGCATGTTCATAATGCTTGGTTTTTGATGACTTGTAGATTTTTGCAATAAGTATGTGAGTTCTTTATGACTAATGTTAAGTCCAAGGATTATACGCACTCTTACCCTTCCATCATTGCTAGCCTCTTCGGTACCGTGCATTGCCCTTTCTCACCTTGAGACTTGGTGCAAACTTTGGCGGTGCATCCAAACCCCGTGATATGATACGCTCTATCACACATAAGCCTCCTTATATCTTCCTCAAAACAGCCACCATACCTACCTATTATGGCATTTCCATAGCCATTCCGAGATATATTGCCATGCAACTTTCCACCGTTTCATTCATGACACGCTTCATCATTGTCATATTGCTTTGCATGATCATGTAGTTGACATCGTATTTGTGGCAAAGCCACCATGCATAATTTATCATACATGTCACTCTTGATTCATTGCCCTTCCCGGTACACCGCCGGAGGCATTCATATAGAGTCATATTTTATTCTAGTATCGAGTTGTAATCATTGAGTTGTAAATAAATAGAAGTGTGATGATAATCATTAATAGAGCATTGTCCCAAATAAAATAAAGATAAAGGGCAAAAAAAGAAAGGCCCAAAAAAAGAAAAGAAAAAGAAGAAATAAAAAGGGACAATGCTACTATCCTCTTTTTCCACACTTGTGCTCCAAAGTAGCACCATGATCTTTATGATAGAGAGTCTCTTGTTTTGTCACTTTCATATACTAGTGGGAATTTTTCATTATAGAACTTGGCTTTTATATTCCAACAATGGGCTTTCTCAAATGCCCTAGGTCTTCATGAGAAAACAAGTTGGATGCACACCCACTTAGTTTCTTTTGTCGAACTTTCATACATTTATAGCTCTAGTACATCTGTTGCATGGCAATCCCTACTCCTTGCATTGACATCAATTGATGGGCATCTTCCTAGCCCGTTGATTAGCCGCGTCGATGTGAGACTTTCTCCCTTTTATCTTCTCCACATAACCCCCATCATTATATTCTATTCCACCCATAGTGCTATATCCATGGCTCACACTCATGTATTGCGTGAAAGTTGAAAAAAGTTTGAGATTACTACAGTATGAAAGAATTGCTTGGCTTGACATCGGGGTTGTGCATGATGAGAGCATTCTTAACTATATGATTTTGTAGGGATGAACTTTCTTTTGCCATGTTATTTTGAGAAGACATGATTTCTTAGTTAGTGTGCTTGAAGTATAATTATTTTTATGTCAATTTCAAACTTTTGTCTTGAATCTTTCGGATCTGAACATTCATGCCACAATAAAGAAAATTACATTGAGAATTATGCTAGGTAGCATTCCACATCAAAAATTCTATTTTTATCATTTACCTACTCGAGGACGAGCAAGAATTAAGCTTGGGGATGCTTGATACGTCTCCAATGTATCTATAATTTTTGATTGTTTCATGCTTGATACGTCTCCAAACGGAATGAAACCTTCGAGAGAGTTATCTTTTGGAACAAACATGATCCAGGGGACTTGGAGTGTATGTCAAGAAAGAAGCAAGGTGGCCACGAGGCAGGGAGGCGTGCCTGCCCCCCTGGGCGCGCCCCCACCCTCGTGGGCCCCTCACAGCTCCACCGACCTACTTCTTCCTCCTATATATATATATATATCCATATACCCCAAAAACATCCAAGAGCACGACGAAACCCTATTTCTACTACTGTAACCTTCTGTACCCAAGGGATCCCATCTTGGGGCCTTTTCCGGAGCTCCGCCGGAGGGGCAATCGATCACGGAGGGCTTATACATCAACACGATAGCCTCTTCGATGATGTGTGAGTAGTTTACCACAGACCTTCGGGTCCATAATTATTAGCTAGATGGCTTCTTCTCTCTCTTTGGATCTCAATACAATGTTCTCCTCGATCTTCTTGGAGATCTATTTTATGTAACTCTTTTTGCGGTGTGTTTGTCAAGATCCGATAAATTGTGGGTTTATGCTCAAGTTTATTTATGAACAATATTTGATTCTTCTCTGAAATCTTTTATGTATGATTGATTATCTTTGCAAGTCTCTTCGAATTATCAGTTTGGTTTGGCCTACTAGATTGATCTTTCTTGCACTGGGACAAGTGCTTAGCTTTGGGTTCAATCTTGTGGTGTCCTTTCCCAGTGATAGCATGGGCAGCAAGGCACGTATTGTATTGTTGCCATCGAGGACAAAAAGATGGGGTTTATATCATATTGCTTGAGTTTATCCCTCTACATCATGTCATCTTGCCTAATGCGTTACTCTATTCTTATGAACTTAATACTCTGAATGCATGATGGATAGCGGTTGATGTGTGGAGTAATAGTAGTAGATGCAGAATCGTTTCGGTCTACTTGCCGCGGACGTGATGCCTATATACATGATCATGCCTAGATATTCTCATAATTATGCACTTTTCTATCAATTGCTCGACAGTAAGTTGTTCACCCACCGTAAAACTTATGCTATCTTGAGAGAAGCCACTAGTGAAACCTATGGCCCCCGGGTCTATCTTTTATCGTATAAGTTTCCAATCTATTTTATTTTGCAATCTGTACTTTCAATCTATATCATAAAAATACCAAGAATATTTATCTTATTATTATTATCTCTATCAGATCTCACTCTCGTAAGTGACCGTGAATGGATTGACAACACCTTTATCGCATTGGTTGCGAGGTTCTTATTTGTTTGTGTAGGTACGAGGGACTTGTGTGTAGTCTCCTACAGGATTGATACATTGGTTCTCAAAAACTGAGGAAAATACTTATGCTACTTTGCTGCATCACCCTTTCCTCTTCAAGGGAAAAACCAATGCAGTGCTCAAGAGCTAGCAAGGGTCCACGAAGAAGCAACCTTGTCTATCCCACCATGGCCATCGCCCACGAAGGACTTGCCTCACTAGGGTAGATCTTCACGAAGTAGGCAATCTCCTTGCTCATACAAAATCCTTGTTTCAACTCCACAATCTTGACGGAGGCTCCCAAGTGACACCTAACCAATCTAGGAGACACCACTATCCAAAAGGTAATAGACGGTGTGTTGATGATGAACTCCTTGCTCTTGTGCTTCAAATGATAGTCTCCCCAACACTCAACTCTCTCTCTCTCATTGATTTGGATTTGGTGGAAAGATGATTTGAGTGGAAAGCAACTTGGGAAAGGCTAGAGATCAAGATTCATATGGTTGGAATGGAATATCTGGGTCTCAACACATGAGTAGGTGCTTCTCTCTCAAAAAATGAATGTTGGAAGTGTAGGCATGTTCTGATGGCTCTCTCCATGAATGAAGAGTGGGTGGACGGGTATATATAGCCTCCACACAAAATATAACCGTTACACACAAATTACCAAACTCGGTGGGACCGAATCATGAAACTCGGTCAGACCGATTTAGTTCAAAATGTGAACATTAGGATTTTCGGTGGGACCGATATGATCAACTCGGTGGGGCCGATGTTCTAGGGTTAGGGTAAAACCTCATCTCGGTTTGACCGAGTTCACAAACTCGGTGAGACCGATTTTGGTAATGAGCAAAACAAAGAGTTGGTCAAGCAAACTCGGTGGGACCGATTGCATATCTCGGTGGGATCAAAATTATTGCAATAGGTGACAGAGAGTTTGCAAGACCATCTCGGTGAGACCGAGATCCCATCGGTGAGACCAAATTGATTACGGTTTGTGGCAGTGGCTATGACAAGATAACTCGGTGGCGCCGGATAGAACAAATCGGTGGGGCCGAGTTTGACTTTTGGTTTGGGACATATGTGGATATGAGAAAGTGGTTGAGGGCTTTTGGAGCATATCACTAAGCATTATGAGCAAGCAAGCCATTAAGCAACACCTCATATCCTTTTAATAGTATTGGCTTTTCCTATGGACTCAATGTGATCATGGATCACTAAAAGTAAAATGTAGAGTCTTGCGCTTTAGAGCTTGAGCCAATCTTTTGTCCTTAGCATTTTGAAGGGGTTCCACATCATCTTGTTCATGCCACTCCATCTGTTGAACTTATCTGAAATGTACTAGATAAAAACATTAGTCCAACATGAGATCTATTGACATTAATTACCAAAACCACCAAGGGAGCACTTGTGCTTTCAACTCTGCTGGAGGGGGATTTGATCATGGAGGGCCTCTACATCAACCTTGCCGCCCTTCCGATGAAGAGTGAGTAGTTTACCACGAACCTAAGGGTCCATAGCTAGTAGCTAGATGTCTTCTTCTCTCTCTTTGATCTTCAATACAATGTTCTCCTCGATGTTCTTGGAGATCTATTCGATGTAATCATCTTTTGCGATGTGTTTGTTGAGATCTGATGAATTGTGGAATTATGATCAGATTATCTATGAATATTATTTGAGTCTTTTCTGAACTCTTTTATGCATGATTGAGATATCTTAGTATTTCTCTCCAATCAATCGATTTGGTTTGGCCTACTAGATTGGTCTTTCTTGCAATGGGAGAGGTGCATCGTGTTTGGACTTCATTTTGTACTGATTTTCTAAAAAACCAAAACAAGCAAAAATAGGAACTAGCATTGGGCACTAGGTTAATAGGTTAGTTCCAAAAAATTATATAAAATAACATAAAAATTCATATAAAGCATTCAAGATTGATAATAATAGAATGAAACAAACAAAAGTTATAGATACGTTAGGGACTTCTCATATGCAGACTATGCTAACTACATTGTTGCTAAATATATACCACCTAGTTACACATACCAACAAAAGAAAAAGTTCTTCTTTGATTTAAGATATTACTTTTGGGATGAACGACGTTTGTATAAAGAAGGAGTAGATGGTGTTATTAAATGTTGTGTACCTGAGCACCAACAAGAACAAATCCTACAAAAGTGTCATTCCGAAGCATACAAAGGGCACTATCCTGGAGACAGAACTGCACATAACATATTACAGTATGGTTTTTATTGGCCTATTCTCTTCAAAGATGCACGTAAGTTCATTCTTTTGTTGTGATGAATGTCAAAGGTTTGGTAATATTGGTAGACGTGAGGAAATGCCGATGAATTGTTCACTCGTTATTGAACCATTTGATGTTTGGGTCTTTGATTATATGGGGCCTTTTCCTTCCTCTAATGTGTATACTCATATTTTAGTTGTGGATTATGTTACTAAGTGGGTAGAAGTTATCTTTCCGAGGTTTGGAGTCCCTAGATATTTAATGACTGATGGTGGTTCGTATTTTATTCATGGTGCATTCCTTAAACTCGGAGCTAAATATGATGTGAACCATAGAATTGCATCACCATATCATCCTCAATCTAGTGTTCAAGTTGAATTGAGCAATAGAGAAATAAAATTACTTCTACAAAAGACTGTTAATATATCTAGAAAGAATTGGTCCAAGAAACTTGATGATGCATTATGGGCCTATAGAACTGCTTATAAAAAACCCTATGGATATGGCTCCATATAAAATGGACTATAGACAAGCATGTCACTTGACTCTTGAATTGGAACACAAAGCTTATTGGGTAATTAAAGAACTTAACTATAATTTTAAACTTGCAGGAGAAAAGAGGTTATTTGATATTAGTACTCTAGATGAATGGAGAATACAAGCTTATGAAAATGCCAAGTTGTTTAAAGAGAAAGTTAAAAGATGGCATGACAAAAGAATCCAAAAATGGGAATTTAAGGTAGGCGATCAAGTTCTATTGTACAACTCTCGTTTCAGATTCTTTGCAGGAAAACTTCTATCTAAATGGGAAAGACCATACATCGTTGAAGAAGTCTATCGCTCCGGAGCTCTCAAGATCAACAATGTCGAGGGCACTAACCCGAGAGTGGTTAATACGCAAAGAACTAAACATTATGTCGCAGGTACTATAATTAATATTGAAACCAATATTATTCAAACAATGACACCAGCGGAACAGATAAAAGAGACCTTCTAGAATGCTCTTGAACCCTGAAAAGGAGTAGGTATGTGATACGATAAGTAAACCGACTCTAAAAAATCCATAAAAAAATTTCTATCTATTTTGGAATATTGGATAAAAATACAAAAATAAGAAACAGCCGACGGGGCCCATCAGAAGGTTACAAGGCAATAGGGCATGTTGGGTTGCCTTGTGGGCCCCTCGTGTACCTTCCCGACTCCATTTTCTTCCTGAATACTTGTTTCATAAGATAAAAATTCATTATATATACTCCCGGATGTTCTGACCACCATACCACAAGTTTCTCCTATATTCTTGTTCTGGCCTATTTTTCTTATAGATCTAGATCGCCATTGCTCCACCAAGTTCGTCCAATGAAAAGTTCTTTGAGAAGGTCATCAACCCCTATGATCCGGAGGTGATGAAACACCCTCAAGCCATTGAGATTGTGCGGGGGTGCTTCACATCCGTGACATTCAAGGGCCAAAGAAGGAGGGAAGCGAGAAGGCTAGGCTTGAAGCGGTGGAGTAGGATATATTCAAGTGCCAAGGGATGGTTGAGCATGGGCTCAACACCAATCACTCCATGATTACTGAATTCATTCATGGGCGCAAGTGGGAAAACAAGGAAATTTGGGATGCTATCTTCCAGCTCAATGACCGGATTGATCATCTTCAAGCCCAAGTTTATGACCTTCAAAACCAAAACTGTGAGTATGAGTCTAGGTTTAAAGGCATGAGCTTGGCTTCAATTATCAGGATTCCAAAAACGTGTTCATCCATTTATGGTGAAGAGCCTATGACTTGAAGACGGAGGATAAGCCTACTACTTCATCACCGAAGAAGGAAATATGAGTACATGGGTATGGGCACCACCCTTAGCTTATTCCAAGCTTGGGGGAGGTGCCCCGGTTCGTATCACCATAACCTTTATCATTCCTATCTATATTAGTTTGTTCCTTGGTTATTTTGTGATTTAGAAAAGTAAAAGTTTAATATGATTTAGTTTCGAGCTTGCTTCGTAATCTACCTATCTATGTAATCTTGTGTGAGAGTTATATAATAAGGAGTCGTTTGAGTTTTGCTTCTTTGCTTTCCCGTTTTAATATTAGCTATAAGAATAATAAAGATCATATGCTAGTCCCATGGGGAGTAATAACTTCACATAGAAATAGTATGGTTGATAAATTTTATTGGGAATTAACAAACATAGCATTGGTCATTGATGCAATTCATGCAAAATTAATAAAGGAAGAGATGATTCACACATAAATACACTATCTTGGACATCTTTTATGATTTTGAGCCCCCATCAAATATTTTCTGATCGGTCAAATAGTTGATGTTGGACAGGGAAGACAATGTAATGAGTTATCTTTGCTTATATTCACATAGAAGTTATATTGTCATGGATGCTCTAACATGTGGTGCTTGCTTAGTATGTCTTGTAGTCAAAACTTCTCACTAAGTAGAGATACTACTTGTGTGTCCATAACCCCTTAAACCCAGTTTCTTCTCATGTGAGTCCACCATATCTAACTATGGATTGAATAAGGTCCTTCAAGTAAGTTTCCATTGGTGCAAAAACAATAAAAATTGCTCCTAAATATGGATGATCTTTTATTATAAGAGAAAAATAAGCTTTGCACGATCTTGTGATGGTAATGAAATAGAAGTGACATACTGCATAATAAAGGTTGCTATCACAAGGAGCAATATAAAATGACGTTCCTTTCCATTAAGAGCTTGCACATCCAAAAATAAAAAGCGCATGATAACACTACACAAAAATACACTTCCGTGATGATACGTGTTTGTCACAGTAGGTCACATTTTCTGTCATGCATGTACACCCATGATGATTTTATGACATAATCAAGATAGTCATACATGTGCTGTCGTAGAAGTGTTCCATGACATTACAAAAATTATCATCACAGAAGTGTCCACTTCCATAATGACAAATCGCACGTCATAGAAGTGCTTTTGTCAAGGGTAACCGACACATGGCATCCATCGTAACAAGTCGTCATTAAGCTATCGGGTTCTGGTTTGGATCCAATAACTCATTAACAGCGCGGACCAATGGGGATTTTCCATGTGTAAATTTCTCATTCGCCGGCAGATCCACGTGTCGGCCCGGCGTTCGGACAGTTGTCATCTAGCGATTAGATGGAACACGCTTATGATACGTCGATATGTGTCTCGGCCCAACAGTGGCTCATTTAGGTTAAAAGGTCGGGCCTGTCAAAATAAGCGGGCTGGCCCATTAGCGGCCTACTTGAGTCAAGCCCATTCACAAGCACGGCCCATACAAGTTACATAGAATCAGCCCATCAAAGGCCCATTCTAGTTTTGACAATTTCTAGCCCATCGTCAGTTTCAGCCCGTTAACAGCCCGCTACATCTTTGGGCCCAATTACGGCCCGAGCTTCTTTCAGCCTGTTAGCAGCCCATCGTCAGTTCCAGCCCGTTAACGGCCCAGAACGTCTTTTGGCCTTTTCTCGGCCCATTCTGCTGTTGGGACAAATCTAGCCCGTTGTGACTTGAGGCCTGTCCTCGGCCCATTCGATAAATGGGCCAATTCCTAGCCCATTTTGTCTTTCAGCCTGTTAACGGCCCGCACAACAGTTTGGTGTTTGACTTTGGGTCCATTAGGGGCCCATGTTCCGCAGGGTAAAATTTTAGCCTGGTGCGACTTTCGGCCTGTTAAAAGCCTAGTTTACAAATTGGGCCTCCTTTGGCCCATAACACTTTCGGCTTCTTACTGGCCCGTAAAGTAAAAGGGTCGAGACAAAATTGACATTTATTTTCGGCCTGGTAGAGGCCCGCGGGCCATTTCCATTTATACGGCCCTATCGAGCTTTTGGCCTGTTAACGGCCTGCTAAGAGCCATTGTTACGGTGGGCCACATCATTTGGGATCCACTAAATATTATTTTGACCAGCCCAATTAAAGCCCGCTTTGACTACACATCTTTGTTCATTTGTATGGCGTCCAGGAAATGTTTGGGCGTGTTGGCCCCCATTTCAACGATATAGCGTATTCAAGAATTGTCCTACTCCATACTATCACCTCTAAAAAGCATATACTATACAATAAAAAGACTAAGGCATAGAAACATAGAATAAGCCTACACTATACAATAAAGAAATTACAGCCGAATATACCCACTGGGCATTATAGTTCGGCACCAGTGATAATAAAGCGTACACAAACAACAAATGACATACACTGGAGAAATAAAGCTCATACATCATGGACACGCATCAACAATACTTACCATTTGAACTATAATCTCTTCAGAAAATAGGATTGGCCGGATTCAGATAGCTCAAATTTCAGTCTGCAAAATCTCCAATTCCTTCGTGGTTACCTCAGTGTCTTGTTTCATTTTTTTGACTCCTGCATCTAATAGCTGCAAGTCCAGTCTCAACTTCTTGATTGTACGTTGCGAATCATGTACACGTTGTCTTGCCACCTCTAGTTGATGCTCGAGAACATCAGCACATTCCAATTCCAATTCATAATCATTTGGCAACAGCCATGCCTCACTGCCCACAGATCTTTGTGTTGATGTCACTTCATCCTGAAATGTTTCTGCAAGTGAAGGAAATATGCCCTAGAGGCAACAATAAAGTTTTTATATATATTTCCTTATATCATGATAAACGTTTATTATTCATGCTAGAATTGTACTAACCGAAACTTAGTACATGTGTGAATACATAGACAGACAGAGTTTCCCTAGTATGCCTCTACTTGACTAGCTCGTTAATCGATCAAAGATGGTTAAGTTTCCTGATCATAGACATGTGTTGTCATTTGATCAACGGGAACACATCATTAGAGAATGATGTGATGGACAATACCCATCCGTTATATTAGCATAATGATTGTTTAGTTTTATTTCTATTGCTTTCTTCATGACTTATACATATTCCTCTGACTATGAGATTATGCAACTCCCGAATACTGGAGGAACACTTTGTGCGCTATCAAACATCACAACGTAACTGGGTGATTATAAAGATGCTCTACATGTGTCTCCGATGGTGTTTGTTGAGTTGGCATAGATCGAGATTAGGATTTGTCACTCCGAGTATCGAAGAGGTATCTCTGGGCCCTCCCGGTAATGCACATCACCGTGCCTTGCCAGCAATGTGACTAATGAGTTAGTTGCCGGATGATGCATTACGGAACGAGTAAAGAGACTTTCCAGTAATGAGATTGAACTAGGTATGATGATACCGACGATCGAATCTCAGGCAAGTAACATACCGATCACAAGGGGAATAACGTATGTTGTTATGTGGTTTAACCAATAAAGATCTTCATAGAATATGTAGGAGCCAATATGAGCATCCAGGTTCCGCTACTGGTAATTGATCGGAGATGTATATTGGTCATGTCTACATAGTTCTCGAACCCGTAGGGTCCACACACTTAACGTTCGATGACAATTTGTATTATGAGTTATGTGTTTTGGTGACCGAAGATTGTTCGGAGTCCCGGATGATATCACGGACGAGGAGTCTCAAAATGGTCGAGAGGTAAAGATTGATATATTGGAAGGTTATATACGGACACCAGAATGGTTCTGGTAAGGTTCGGGGATTTTTCGGAGTACCGGGAGGCTGCCGGAACCCCCCGAAAAGTTAATGGGCCTATTGGGCCATAGTGAAGAGAGGGAGGCTGCCACGGGAGGTGGCGCCCCCCCCCCAATCCCAAACCGAATTGGACTAGGGGTGGGGGGCGTGCCCCCCTTTCCTTCTCCCTCTCGCCCTTTCCCCTTTCCCCTTTCCGTTGGTTGGAAGGAGGGGGCCGAATCTTACTTGGACTAGGAGTCCAAGTAGGTCTCTGGTACGTATCCAATGTATCTATAATTTTTTATTGTTCCATGCTGTTATATTATCAATCTTGGATGTTTTATAATCATTTTATAGTCATTTTATATCATTTTTTTGTACTGACCTATTGACATAGTTCCAAGTGCTAGTTGTTGTTTTTTCCATGTTTTTTACATCGCAGAAAATAAATATCAAATGGAGTCCAAATGCCACGAAACTTTACAGAGGATTTTTATGGGCCAAAAGGAACAAACCGGACCCTGGTTGCGCCCGGGGGTGCCCCGAGGGAGGCACAACCCACCAGGGCGCGCCAGGAGGCCCAGGCACGCCCTGGTGGGTTGTGCCTACCTCGGGTGCCCCCCGAACCGCCTCTTTGCTCTATAAATACCCCAATATTTCCAGGACCCTAGGGGAGTCGACGAAATATTCATCCAGCCGCCGCAGAGTCCAGAACCACCAGATCCAGTCTAGACACCATCTCGGATGGGGTTCACCACCTCCATTGGTGCCTGTCCGATGATGCGTGAGTAGTTCTTTGTAGATCTTCTGGTCCGTTGTTAGTAGCTATATGGCTTCATCTCTCTATTGATTCTCAATACAATGGTCTCTTGGAGATCCATATGATGTAACTCTTTTGCGGTGTGTTTGTTGGGATCCGATGAACTTTGAGTTTATGATCAGATCTATCTCTTTTTATATCCATAAAAGTATTTGAGTTTCTTTGATCTCTTTTATGCATGATCTCTTATAGCCTCGTATTTCTTTGCTGATATTTGGGTTTTGTTTGGCCAACTTGATCTATTTATCTTGCCATGGGAAGAGGTGCTTTGTAGTGGGTTCGATCTTACGGTGCTTGATCCCAGTGACAGAAAGGGAACTGACACATATGTATCGTTGCTGCTAAGGATAAAACGATGGGGTCTATCTCGACATAGATAGATCTTGTCTACATCATGCCATCATTATTATTGCATTACTCTGTTTCTCCATGAACTTAATACACTAGATGCATGTTGGATAGCGGTCGATGTGTGGAGTAATAGTAGTAGATGCAGGCAGGAGTCGGTCTACTAATCTTGGACGTGATGCCTATGTAATGATTATTGCATGTATATCGTCATAAGTATTTGAAGTTCTATCAATTGCCCAATAGTAATTTGTTCACCCACCGCTTTGCTATTTTTCTCGAGAGACGCCACTAGTGAAACCTACGGCCCCCGGGTCTCTTTCTCATATTATTTGCCTTTGCTTTTATTTCCAGATCTATTAATCCAAAAACCCAAAAATACTTTGCTGAAATTTATTCTTATGTATTTATTTGGCGTTCTATTTATCAATCTACTACAAATTTACCTCACGTCCATTTGCCTATCTTGAGGCACCGTACCCCAGAAGGGATTGACAACCCCTTAAACACGCTGGGTTGCGAGAAGCTGTTATTTGTGTGCAGGTGATGTTTATGTTGTGTTGCTTGGTTCTCCTACTGGTTCGACAACCTTGGTTTCATATATGAGGGAAATACCTACCGCCGATGTGATGCATCATCCCTTCCTCTTTGGGGAAATACCGACGTAGCTTTAAGTGACATCAAAAGGAATTTCTGGCGCCATTGCCGGGAAGGATCTTCAACATATACCAGGTTCCTAATCACAATCTCATCTCCTCGCAATTTACATTATTTGCCATTTGCCTCTCGTTTCCCTCTCCCACATGATGTCTACTACACAACCTTCTTCTTGTAGACGTTGTTGGGCCTCCAAGTGCAGAGGTTTGTAGGACAGTAGCAAATTTCCCTCAAGTGCATGACCTAAGGTTTATCAATCCATAGGAGGCGTAGGATGAAGATGGTCTCTCTCAAGCAACCCTGCAACCAAATAACAAAGAGTCTCTTGTGTCCCCAACACACCCAATACAATGGTAAATTGTATAGGTGCACTAGTTCGGCGAAGAGATGGTGATACAAGTGGTATATGGATAGTAGATAAAGGTATTTGTAATCTGAAATTATATAAAAAAGCAAGGTAACGAATGATAAAAGTGAGCGTAAATGGTATTGCAATGCGTGGAAATAAGGCCTAGGGTTCATACTTTCGCTAGTGTAAGTTCCCTCAACAATACTAACATAATTGGATCACATAACTATCCCTTAACATGCAACAAAGAGTCACTCCAAAGTCACTAATAGCAGAGAACGAACGACGAGATTATGGTAGGGTACGAAACCACCTCAAAGTTATTCTTTCCAATCAATCCATTGGGCTATTCCTATAAGTGTCACAAACAGCCCTAGAGTTCGTACTAGAATAACACCTTAAGACACAAATCAACCAAAACCCTAATGTCACCTAGATACTCCAATGTCACCTCAAGTATCCGTGGGTATGATTATACGATATGCATCACACAATCTCAGATTCATCTATTCAACCAACACAAAGGACCTCAAAGAGTGCCCCAAAGTTTCTACCGGAGAATCACGACGAAAACGTGTGCCAACCCCAATGCATGGGTTCATGGGTGGAACCCGCAAGTTGGTCACCAAAACATACATCAAGTGAATCACGTGATATCCCATTGTCACCATAGATATCCACGGCAAGACATACATCAAGTGTTCTCAAATCTTTAAAGACTCAATCCGATAAGATTACTTCAATGGGGAAACTCGATTCATTACAAGAGAGAAGAGGGGGAGGAGAAACATAAGATCCAACTATAATAGCAAAGCTCGCGATACATCAAGATCGTGCCAAATCAAGAACACGAGAGAGATAGAGAGAGAGATCAAACACATAGCTACTGGTACATACCCTCAGCCCTGACGGAGAACTACTCCCTCCTCGTCATGGACAGCACCGGGATGATGAAGATGGCCACCAGAGAAGGATTGCCCCCTCCGACAAGGTGCCGGAATGGGTCTAGATTGGTTTTCGGTGGCTACGAAGGCTTCTGGCGGCGGAACTCCCGATCTATTCTCTGTTCTGGAAGTTTTAGGGTACGTAGGTATATATGGGTGCAGGGGATATGTTGGAGGAGCCACGAGGGCCCCACGAGGCAGGGGGCGCGCCCTAGGGGGGGCGCCCCCCACCCTCGTGAGCACCTCCCGTATCTCCTGACGTGGAGTCCAAGTCTATCAGGTGGCTTTCGTTCCAAAAATAACTTCTCCAGTTGATTTCTTTCCGTTTCGACTCCGTTTGATATTCCTTTTCTTTGAAACACTGAAATAGGCATAAAACAGCAAATCTGGGCTGGGCCCGGTTAATAGGTTAGTCCCAAAAATAATATAAAAGTGGAAAATAAAGCCCAATATTGCCCAAAACAGTAGATAATATAGCATGGAGCAATCAAAAATTATAGATACGTTGGAGACGTATCAAGCATCCCCAAGCATAATTCCTACTCGTCCTCGAGTAGGTAAATGATAAAAAGATAATTTTTTATGTGGAATGCTAGTTGGCATAATTTCAATGTAATTCTTCCTACTTGTGATATGAATATTCAGATCCGAAAGATTCAAGACAAAAGTTCATATTTACATAGAAATAATAATACTTCAAGCATACTAACTAAGCAATTATGTCTTCTCAAAATAACATGGCAAAAGAAAGCTATCCCTACAAAATCATATAGTCTGGCTATGCTCCATCTTCACCACACAAAATATTTAAATCATGCACAACCCTGATGACAAGCCAAGCAATTGTTTCATACTTTTGATGTTCTCAAAAATTTTCAATCTTCATGCAATACATGAGCGTGAGCCATGGACATAGCACTATAGGTGGAATAGAAGGGTGGTTGTGGAGAGGAAAAAAAGGGAGAAGATAGTCTCACATCGACTAGGCGTATCAACGGGCTATGGAGATGCCCATCAATAGATATCAATGTGAGTGAGTAGGGATTGCCATGCAATGGATGCACTAGAGCTATAAGTATATGAAAGCTAAATAAAAGAAACTAGTGGGTGTGCATCCAACTCGCTTGCTCACGAAGACATAGGGCATTTTGAGGAAGCCTATCATTGGATTATACAAGCCAAGTTCTATAATGAAAGATTCCCACTAGTATATGAAAGTGACAACATATGAGACTCTCTATCATGAAGATCATGGTGCTACTTTGAAGCAAAAGTGTGGTAAAAGGATAGTAGCATTGTCCCCTTTTTTATTTGGCCTTTCTTTTTTTTGGCCCCTTTTTTTAGGACAATGCTCTATTGAATGATGATCATCACACTTCTATTTATTTACAACTCGATGATACAACTCGATACTAGAACAAAGATGACTATATATGAATGCCTGCGGCGGTGTACCGGGATATGCAATGAATCAAGAGTGACAAGTATGAAAGAATTATGAATGGTGATTTTGCCACAAATACAATGTCAACTACATGATCATCCTAAGAAATATGACAATGATGGAGTGTGTCATAATAACCGGAACGGTGGAAAGTTGCATGGCAATATATCTCAGAATGGCTATGGAAATGCCATAATAGATAGGTATGGTGGCTATTTCGAGGAAGGTATATGGTGGGTTTATGGTACCGGCGAAAGTTGCGCGGTACTAGAGAGGCTAGCAATGGTGGAAGGGTGAGAGTGCGTATAATCCATGGACTCAACATTAGTCATAAAGAACTCACATACTTATTGCAAAAATCTAGAAGTTATCAAAGCAAAGTACTACGCGCATGCTCCTAGGGGGATAGATTGGTAGGAAAAGACCATCGCTCATCCCCCACCGCCACTCATAAGGAGGACAATCAATAAATAAATCATGCTCCGACTTCATCACATAACGGTTCACCATACGTGCATGCTACGGGAATCACAAACTTCAACACAAGTATTTATCAAATTCATAACCACTCAACTAGCATGACTCTAATATCACCATCTCCATATCTCAAAACAATCATCAAGTACCAAACTTCTCTTAGTATTCAACACACTGATAAGAGAATTTTATTATTAATCTTGTATACCTAGCATATTAGGATTTTAAGCAAATTACCATGCTATTTAAGACTCTCAAAATAATCTAAGTGAAGCATGAGAGTACACCTATATCTTCAAAATAAAACTACCACCATGCTCTAAAAGATATAAGTGAAGCACTAGAGCAAATGACAAACTACTCCGAAAGATATAAGTGAAGATCAATGAGTAGTCAAATAATTATGCAAGTATGTGAAGACTCTCTAACATTTAATAATTTCAGATCTTGGTATTTTATTCAAACATCAAGAAAAACTAAATAAAATAAAATGACATCTAAGAATAGCAAACATCCCCAAGCTTGAGCTTTTGTGTCTCCTTAATTCCTCTCATATCACGGTCTCCCTAAATCTCAAAAGCTTCATCCACACAAAACTCAACAAGGACTCGTGAGATAAGTTAGTATAAACCATTGCAAAAACCTTATCATACTCTACTGTATCAAGTCACTAAAATTATTATTCAACATTGCATACTAAATGCCTCTGCATATTTAATAGTCCTATCCTCAAATAGAATCATTAAATAAGCAAACATATGCAAACAATGCAAACATAACAGCAATCTGCCTAAACAGGATAGTCTGTAAAGAATGCTGCAACATCCATACTTCCCTAGCTCCAAAATTATGAAAGAAAATTCCCACTGTAGTAAATTTATCAGAGCTTAATATGCAAAAGGTTTAAACATTTTATCACATTCTTACTTTTCTAGGGAATTATTGCAACAGCGGTAAACTTTCTGTTTTCAAACAGCAACATGTGGACTTCTAAAATAGGCATAGTAAAGGCTATCAATGCCACTTTTATTGAAATAAAATATGCAAAACATTGTTCTAAATAACAGCAAGCAAATCCTAACAAAATAAATTGACGCTCCAAGCAAAACACATATCATATGGTAAATAAAAATATAGCTCCAAGTAAAGTTACCGATGAACAAAGACGAAAAAGGGGATGCCTTCCGGGGCATCCCCAAGCTTAGGCTTTTGGTTGTCCTTGAATATTACCTTGGGGTGCCTTGGGCATCCCCAAGCTTAGGCTCTTTCCACTCCTTATTCCATAGTCCATCGAATCTTTACCCAAAACTTGAAAACTTCACAACACAAAACTTAACAGAAAACTCGTAAGCTCCGTTAGCGAAAGAAAACAAAACACTACTTCAAGGTACTGTAATTAACTCATTCTTTATTTACATTGGTGTTAAACCTACTGTATTCCAACTTCTCTATGGTTTATAAACTATTTTACTAGCCATAGATTCATCAAAATAAGTAAACAACACATGAAAAACAGAATCTGTCAAAAACAGAACAGTCTGTAGTAATCTAGATCAAGCGTATACTTCTGGAACTCATAAAATTCTCAAATAAATTTCTGGACCTGATGAATTTCTATATTAATCATCTTCAAAAATAATTAACTAAATAGCACTCTCCAAATAAAAATGGCAGCAATTCTCGTGAGCGCTAAAGTTTCTGTTTTGGACAGCATGATCAACAAGACTTTCCCCAAGTCTTCCCAAAGGTTCTACTTGGCACAAACACTAACTAAAAGCATAAAACCACATCTAAACAGAGGCTAGATGAATTATTTATTAATAAACAGGAACAAAAATCAAGGAACAAAAATAAAATTGGGTTGCCTCCCAACAAGCGGTATCGTTTAACGCCCCTAGCTAGGCATGATGATTTCAACGATGCTCACATAAAGGATAAGAATTGTAACATAAAGAGAGCATCTTGAAGAATATGACTAGCACATTTAAGTCTAACATTCTTCCTATGCATAGGGATTTTGTGAGCAAACAACTTATGGGAACAAGAATCAACTTGCATAGGAAGGTAAAACAAGCATAACTTCGAAACTTTAAGCACATAGAGAGGAAACTTGATATTATTGCAACTCCTACAAGCATATATTCCCCCCTAATAATAATTTTCAGTAGCATCATGAATGAATTCAACAATTTAACCAGCACCTAAAGCATTCTTTTCATGATATACAAGCATAGAATATTTACTACTCTCCACATAAGCAATATTCTTCTCATGAATAATAGTGGGAGTATCATAAGAGACTCGAATACTATAAATTGCTTCCACACTAAAAGAGTAATTTTCAGAGAAGGGTTAATCATAATCATTACAAGTTTTATAAATAAAATCACTACTTTTTATAGCATAAGTATCATCACAATAATCATCATAAATAGGAGGCATGCTATCATCATTATAAACTTGCATATCAAAACTTGGGAGACTACAAATATCATCTTCATTAAGCATAGCATCCCCAAGCTTGGGACAAACATTAATTGCAGCAAATATATTCTCAAAAACATCATCTTCATCAAAGATAGCATCCCCAAGCTTGGGCCTTTTCATATTATAAGCATAATCACTCTCATCATTAATAGTATGGATAGCACCAATAGTATAGCAATTATCATATTGTTCCAAGCAAGTGCCAAAAAGATTTTCAAGATCATAAGAAGTATCATTATATTCCACAATTATATTTTCATGAGGCACAATAGTAATAGGAGCAGCATTATTTGGGAGAGATATCTTTTTACCTCTCTTCTTTTTTCTTTTCTTCTTCTTCACCACATCATGTGTGGGTTCAATCCTCTTTTTGGAGCTCTTTATTAATGAGATTGGTTGAATAGGAGGCTCCTCCTCGTTACCTGATTCATCATAAGAAATAATAGGAGGATATTGGGAAGTCTCTTCCCTTTCATTAGTATTCTCTTCATCTTATATTTGTTCTCTTTTCTTTATGTAGTTGGCAATATAAGGATTTTCAATACAATTCACCGCACAATACATATAAATTTCCTCTAGATCAAAATCAAGAACTCTATCAAGATTAAACTTTGGAATACCCTCAGTTATACGTTTCATTTCTTCATAACCCAAAAGAAGACTAAGCTCTTTATGATGCTCAAGGGTAATCACAATATGACAATGTTTGGACACGACTTGATCATGAAACAAATAGCATTGGAGCTTTAAATGACCATGTTCATTGCAAAGTTCACAAGGGGCACGAAAAATATTGAATCTTTCAGCACATTCATCTAGACTTTCTTGCAACAATTTGGTTTCTAAGTACTTATGCCTCTTGCAATATCTGTCTTCCCTATTTGGTGTGTACTTGCAAACCCAGTCTACTCCACAAAAATTGACATGTTTATAGGAGGTATTTTCATCATAACTAGTGCAATCATCATTAGCATCATGGATATTCAAATAATTCGTACTAACATCATTGCAATCATGCTTATCATTCAAATATTTAGTGCCAAACATTTTAGAGATCTCTTCTTCTAGAACTTGAGCACAATTATCCTTTCCATCATACTCACGAAAGATATTAAAAAGATGAAGCGTATGAGACAAACTCAATTCCATTTTTTGTAATTTTCTTTTATAAACTAAACTAGTGATAAAACAAGAAACTAAAAGACTCGATTGCAAGATCTAAAGATATAGCTTCAAGCGCTAACCTCTCCGGCAACGACGCCAGAAAAGAGCTTGATGTCTACTACACAACCTTCTTCTTATAGACGTTGTTCGGCCTCCAAGTGCAGAGGTTTGTAGGACAGTAGCAAATTTCCCTCAAGTGGATGACCTAAGGTTTATCAATCCGTAGGAGGCATAGGATGAAGATGGTCTCTCTCAAGAAACCCTGCAACCAAATAACAAAGAGTCTCTTGTGTCCCCAACACACCCAATACAATGGTAAATTGTATAGGTGCACTAGTTCGGCGAAGAGATGGTGATACAAGTGGTATATGGATAGTAGATAAAGGAATTTGTAATCTGAAATTATAAAAACAGCAAGGTAACGAATGATAAAAGTGAGCGTAAACGGTATTGCAATGCGTGGAAATAAGGCCTAGGGTTCTAACTTTCGCTAGTGTAAGTTCCCTCAACAATACTAACATAATTGGATCACATAACTATCACTCAACATGCAACAAAGAGTCACTCCAAAGTCACTAATAGCGGAGAACGAACGAAGAGATTATGGTAGGGTATGAAACCACCTCAAAGTTATTCTTTCCAATCAATCCGTTGGGCTATTCCTATAAGTGTCACAAACAGCCCTAGAGTTCGTACTAGAATAACACCTTAAGACACAAATCAACCAAAACCCTAATGTCACCTAGATACTCCAATGTCACCTCAAGTATCCATGGGTATGATTATACGATATGCATCACACAATCTCAGATTCATCTATTCAACCAACACAAAGGACCTCAAAGAGTGCCCCAAAGTTTCTACCAGAGAATCATGACAAAAACGTGTGCCAACCCCAATGCATAGGTTCATGGGCGGAACCCGCAAGTTTGTCACCAAAACATACATCAAGTGAATCACGTGATATCCCATTGTCACCACAGATATCCACGACAAGACATACATCAAGTGTTCTCAAATCTTTAAAGATTCAATCCGATAAGATTACTTCAAAGGGGAAACTCGATTCATTACAAGAGAGAAGAGGGGGAGGAGAAACATAAGATCCAACTATAATAGCAAAGCTCGCAATACATCAAGATCGTGCCAAATCAAGAACACGATAGAGAGAGATCAAACACATAGCTACTGGTACAAACCCTCAGCCCCTAGGGAGAACTACTCCCTCCTCGTCTTGGAGAGCACCGGGATGATGAAGATGGCCACCGAAGAAGGATTGCACCCTCCGACAAGGTGCCGGAACGGGTCTAGATTGGTTTTCGATGGCTACGGAGGCTTCTGGCGGCGGAACTCCCAATCTATTCTCTGTTCTGGAAGTTTTAGGGTACGTAGGTATATATGGGTGCTAGGGGTACGTTGGAGGAGCCACAAGGGCCCCACGAGGCAGGGGGGCACGCCTTAGGGGGGGCACCCCCCACCCTCGTGAGCACCTCCTGTATCTCCTAACATGGAGTCCAAGTCTATCAGGTGGCTTTCGTTCCAAAAATAACTTCTCCAGTTGATTTCGTTCCGTTTTGACTCCGTTTGATATCCCTTTTCTTTGAAACACTGAAATAGGCATAAAACAGCAAATCTGGGCTGGGCCTCCGGTTAATAGGTTAGTCCCAAAAATAATATAAAAGTGGAAAACAAAGCCCAACATTGCCCAAAAAAGTAGATAATATAGCATGGAGCAATCAAAAATTATAGATACGTTGGAGATGTATCACCACACTTCACAAAAATTAGCCGTTTTATTCGCCCCTCTTTTCCATTCGTTGTTTTCTTGCCGGATCTGTTTTTGAATGCAATCTTGTTGTGTGGTCATCATGACTCAAGAGAACACCAAGTTATGTGATTTCTCAAACACCAACAACAATGATTTTATCGGCACTCCACTTGCTCCTCCCGCCACTAGTGAGGAGACTTGTGATATTAATACTGCTTTGCTGAATCTTGTTATGAAAGACCAATTTTCCGGTACTCCTAATGAGGATGTCGCGATCCATCTTAATACATTCATGGAATTATGCAATATGCAAAAGAAAAAAGATGTGGACAATGATATGGTCAAGATGTAATTATTTCCGTTTTCCTTGCGTGATTCTGCAAAATTTTGGTTCTCTTCTTTGCCTCGCAATAGTATCAATTCTTGGAATAAGTGCCAATACGCTTTCATCACTAAGTATTTTCCGCCCGCAAAAATTATTTCCCTTAGAACCCAGATCGTGAATTTCAAGCGACTTGAACATGAGCATGTTGCACAATCTTGGGAAAGGATGAAAATGATGCTAAGGAATAGCCGAACTCATGGGTTAATCTTTGGATGATCATACAAAAATTTTATGTGGGGTTGAATTTTATTTCTTGTAATCTTTTAGATTCCGCCGCGGGTGGTACTTTTATGGAAGTTACTTTGGGTGAAGCCACCAATTTTCTTGATAATATTGTGGAAAATAATTCACAATGGCATACCGAAAGGTTTCCTACTAGTAAAAAAGTTACTTCAGTTGAAGAAATTTCTTCTTTGAGTAAAAAAAGTTGATGCTCTTGTGAAATTGGTTGCTAGTAGAAGTGCTCCTATTGATTTTAATAATATGCCTTTGTCTACTTTGATTGAGCAAAATAGTTATGCCATAGATGTGAATTTTATCTCTCGAAATAATTTCAACAACAATGCTTCTAGAGGTAATTCTAATCCTAGGCCTTTTCCCAGTAATTCCTCTAATAATTATGGTAATTCATATGGAAATCAATCTTATAATAATAGGAACACATCTGGTCTATAGAATAATATTAAATAAATTATCAATACCCAAAAAGTTTTCAACACTTCCATAGAAGAAAAGTTGAGTAAGATTGATGATTTGTCTAGAAGTGTTGATAGAATTGCTCAAGATGATATTTTTTGTTCCTAAAGGAGAAGAATCAATTAAATCTCTTTATGTTTCTATGGATGAAAGTAAGAAAAGAACCGCTATGCTTAGAGCAAAAAGAGAATTTTTAGAAAAAGCATTTTCTAGTGATTTCTTTCACAAAAGTGATGAAGATCTTAAAATGATTGGTATTTCTTCTATTTATTCCTTGTTTAGTAAAATTAATATTGATGAAAAAGGGACTGGAGAAGATTCAACTTTAGGTAGAAGGCGCCCCAATGATTCGGAGGGAGAAAATCTTGTTGAGAAAATTGATAAAGGTGGGTTTGAAGAGGTCAAACTTTAGCTAGTGATGTACCCACTCTTTTGGATTACAAAGACTTTAATTATGATAGTTGCTCTATGATTGATTGTATTTATTTGTTTCAATCCATGATAAATTCACCCCATGCTTATGAACAAAATAAAGCTTTTACTAAACATATTGTTGACGCTATGACGAAAGCTTTTGAAGAAAAGTTGGAACTAGAAGTTTCAATTCCTAGAAAATTGCATGATGAGTGGGAACCTACTATGGAAGTCAAGATTAAAAATTATGAGTGTTTTTCTTTGTGTGATTTGGGTGCTAGTGTTTCTACAATTCCGAAATCTTTATGTGATGTGCTTGGTCTTACCGATCTTGAATCATGTTCTTTTAATTTGCACTTGGCGGATTCTACTATTAAAAAGCCTATGGGAAGAATTAATGATGTTCTTATTCTTGCAAATAGGAATTATGTGTCCACAGATTTTATTGTTCTTGATATTGATTGCAATCTGTCTTGTCCAATTATGTAGCGACCCGACCCGAATGGATCAAGTCTACTGTGCTCCGGTGTCATCCCTGGATCAGTAATGCTGACACCACACAGTACTTCGAAGGATTTATAGCAGAGTAGCAATCACACACTTATTACATCGATGTCTCAAAAGAGAAGTTATTACAATAAATATGGCTTAAGGCCATCTAATATCGATAACAGCGGAAGACTTGGAAGATAAATGGGTCCATCAACTCCAACGGCATCACTTAGTATAGAACCACGACCTAAAAGCACCTTACTCATCGTCTGAAAAGTCTGCAACATGAAAGTTGCAGCCCGAAAACGGGTCAGCACATGGAATATGCTGGCAAGGTAACACATAGAGAGTAATGGAATGAAACAGCTATACTATATGCATATTTGGCTGGTGGAAAGCTCTATGGTTACTGTTTTGCGTAAAGCCAGTTTTTCCCTACTGCAAAGGAATAAATTTATTTAACTATCATGGTGGTTGAACATCGAGAATGGTTGACAGCATTCCAATCCCAATTAAGTGAACAATTAAAACCCAACAATATTAATTAGAAGTAACATGATGAGATTCACATGATATTCAAGTACTAGATACTCAAGACGTCCATAACCGGGGACACGGCTAATCATGATTAGCTTGTTACACTCTGCAAAGGTTTGCGCACTTTTCCCCACAAGACTCGATCGCCTCCGTTGGATTTCTCGCACTACAAGGTGTTTGAGAAACGGATGACCGAGACACAGTCTTTCAGAAGCGCTAGCACCTTACGATGGATAGACTGGTACACCTACTTTCCCCTACATCTGCTAGTCTACCCTGTAAGAGTTCGCACGACTTAGTCAACTATGCCAGAGCCCATAATGGCTTGTGGCTGCACATGGAAGTATTTAGTATGAAAGATCTTATGATCCCTTTGAGCCTGGGTGGCGGTCCAAAAGAAAACAGGCAAGTCCTGATAGACATCGGGTGCCTCAATCCACCCAGATGTGTGTTTAAGTTGCCACCTTATATAAACCATTAAAATTATCAATCTCACATCTGTCATGGATATCACTCACCCAATCCACGTCTACTAGCATAGCATGGCATAATAAGCAAACGTTGAAGTAACTCCCAAAGGTTTCATAATAAACAGGTAATAGGTACTACCTCATCTACTTCCCATCCCACAATTTAATTAGATCCTAATCATGCAATGTGTGAGGATTGATCTAATGCAATAAAACTTGGTTGTAGAAAATGTATGATCAAAGTGTTACTTGCCTTGCTGATGATCTGCGAGTCCTAGGGATTCGAAGTAACAGGCGGCGCAATCCGGGTAATCTATCGCAGACAAACAACAAGCATACAATAAGTACTCATCTAATGCACAGGTAAAACTCGAACAAGAGATCGAACCAGAAAGTTCAACTTAAGAACTCCGGTTGCAAAGAAAGAAAGAACCGAACAAAGCAACGGAAAACAAACGGCGGAAGAAAACAAATCGGTTCTAGCAAGTTGAAACTAGGTCAAATTTTACCGTAGCAAAAACTTGTTTAAGTTGACTAGTCGGAACGGCGGTTTCGAAACGAAACTCCAGGCGCTTGAATCACCTGATTCCGATAAACGAGCGAGAAGATAGACTAGAACGCAGATCGGATCTAAGATCGCGATCGCAGAATAAATCCCACAAAAAGAAAAAGAAGAACGGTTAAACGAACGGACGTTCGTTAACCGAGAATAATCCGGGTGATCACGTTCGTTAGGACGAACGGTCCGGCGAACGGTCTCTAGGCAACTAAACCGGAAAAGAAAACGAAACCGATCTAGGGTTTCGGAAAGAAAACCAAAACAAAAAACCGGAGAGGAAAAGAAAAGAATCGGAAGAAAAAGAAAAGAACCGGAACGGTTTATAAGAAAAACCGAACCGAGGGGGGAAAAGAGACGCGGCGCGGCTACCTTAGCGAGGCTCCGGCGTGGGGCTCCGGCGTTGGGCAGCGGCGGCGATGTGAGGCGGCGGCGGCGGCGCTGGGGGGGGGGGGGGGGGGGCGGCGCGGGCAAGGGGCGGCGGCGGCGCTGCGGCTTAGGGCGCGTGGTGGGGCGCGGCTTGGTGTGGGGTTTAGGGGGGTGTGGGGGTATTTAAGAGGGGGAGGAGAGGGGAAACTTGGGGGAGGGGCCAAGAAAAAGAGGAGGAGAGGAGTCCTAGTAGGACTCCTACTTGGCGGCGGCGGCTCTGGCCTTGGCGCGCGCGGGCAGGCGCGGCAGCCGGCCTGGCCTGGCCTGCGGAGGGGCCTTGGCCCAGGCGCGCTGCGGGATTTTATTTTAATTCGGTTACGTGCGCAGAAAAACAAGGAAAAGAAAATCTAAACAAACTCCAAAACTCCCAAAGTAAATTTTCCCCGACTCCTAAAAATGAGTCGAACAAAATGAACTTTTCTCCGGGCCTAAAATGCAAATTTTGAAAACACGCATTTTCCCTAATCCAAATAAAAGGCAAATAAAGTCCGACAAATCCAATGATCCTCTTTTCAAAATTTGAGAAAGCTCAAATATGAAAATGACGAAATCTCCAACTCTCTCCGAGGGTCCTTGAGTTGCGTGAAATTTCTAGGAACGACCAAAATGCAAGAAAATATGATATGCATGATGATCTAGTGTATAACATTCCAAATTGAAAATTTGGGATGTTACAAACCTACCCCCCTTAAGATGAATCTCACCCTCGAGATTCGGGTTGGCTAGAAAATAGGTGAGGGTGGTCCTGGAGCAAATCTTCTTCTCTCTCCCAGGTGGCTTCATCCTCGGAGTGGTGGTTCCACTGAACTTTGCAGAACTTGATAACCTTGCTGCGGGTAACTCTGCTGGCAAACTCAAGAATCTTGACTGGTTTCTCTTCATACGTTAAGTTGTCCTTCAACTGAATTGCTTCAAGCGGCACTGTATCTCTTAGCGGTACCTCTGCCATCTCGGCATGACATTTCTTCAGCTGAGAAACATGGAATACATCATGTACTCCTGACAGTTCCTCTGGTAATTCCAACTTATACGCGACTTCTCCCATACGTTGCAAGATCTTATATGGTCCAACGAAACGCGGTGCTAAGTTTCCCTTAACTCCAAAGCGTTTAACTCCTCGAAGTGGGGATACTCGAAGATAAACTCTGTCTCCGGTTTCGTAAACTGTCTCCTTGCGTTTAGAATCTGCGTAGCTCTTCTTCCTGGACTGGGCTACCTTGAGCCTATCGCGTATCAACTTAACTTTCCGTCCAGACTCCTTAATCAAATCTGGTCCAAAGAATTGACAATCTCCAACTTCGTCCCATGACAACGGTGTCCTGCACCTCCTTCCGTATAAAGCTTCGAAAGGTGTAATCTTCAAACTGGTTTGGTAACTGTTGTTATAAGAAAACTCTGCATACGGCAAGTTATCGTCCCAACTAGATCCATAATCTAGTGCACAAGCTCTCAGCATATCTTCCAAAATCTGATTGACTCTCTTAGTCTGTCCATCTGTCTGTGGATGAAAAGCGGTGCTGAACTCTAGCCTGGTTCCCAAAGTTTCATGCAACTGATTCCAAAACTTTGAGGTAAATTGGGTTCCTCTGTCTGATACAATACTCCTTGGAACTCCGTGCAAACAAATGATCCTAGTCATGTATATCTTTGCCAACTTAGCACTGGTGTAAGTGGTCTTAACTGGAATGAAATGTGCTACCTTCGTCAACCGATCAACTACTACCCATATCGAGTCATAACCTGCTTTCGTCCTGGGTAGTCCTGTGATAAAATCCATGCCTATCTTATCCCACTTCCATTCGGGTATCGGCAATGGTTGCAACAATCCGGCCGGCTTCTGATGCTCTGCCTTTACTCTATGACATACGTCACAAACTGCTACATAGGCTGCAATATCCTTCTTCATTCCGGTCCACCAGAATGTCTTCTTCAAATCCAAATACATCTTGGTATTTCCTGGGTGAATCGAATATGGTGAATCATGTGCCTCTTGCAGAATCAACTTCCTGATCTCCGGGTCATTTGGCACATACACACGGTCCTCAAACCATAGGGTATCATGCTCATCCTCACGAAATCCCTTTGCTTTTCCTTTGCTTAGTTTCTCCTTTATAGAAGCAATTTCCTTGTCAGATTTCTGAGCTTCTCTGATTTTATCCATCAATGTTGACTGAATCTCCAATGCTGCTACATAGCCTTTCGGAACTACCTCTAAACTTAGTTCGCGAAGGTTTTCTGCTAACTCCTTGGGTATTTCTCTCGTCTTTAACGTATTGACATGGCTCTTACGGCTCAATGCGTCAGCTACTACATTAGCTTTTCCGGGATGGTAATGCAATCTCATATCATAATCCTTGATGAGCTCCAACCATCTCCTTTGTCTGAGATTCAACTCCTTCTGCGTGAAAATGTACTTCAAACTCTTGTGATCCGTATACACCTCACAATGATTTCCAATGAGGAAATGTCTCCATGTCTTCAATGCATGCATTATGGCTGCTAACTCCAAATCATGTGTGGCGTAATTCAACTCATGAGGCTTCAGTTGTCGTGAAGCATACGAAACAACTCTCCCTTCCTGCATAAGCACTGCTCCAAGTCCTCGATGTGAAGCGTCGCAATACACCTCATAATCCTTGGTCTGATCTGGCAAAATCAACACTGGTGAGGTAACCAATCGTTTCTTCAACTCCTGGAAACTAGCCTCACACTCCTTAGTCCATTTGAACTTATTATCCTTCTTCAACAACTCCATCATAGGCTTTGCAATCTTTGAAAAGTTCTCAATAAATCTCCGGTAGTATCCTGCGAGTCCAAGAAAACTCCGGATCTCTCCAACTATCGTTGGTGCTTCCCATTCGGTTACGGTCTAAACCTTTGTGGGGTCAACTGCTGTCCCTTCTCCGGATATAACGTGTCCAAGGAATCCTACTTCCTTCAACCAAAACTCACATTTGCTAAATTTGGCATATAACTGATGTTCCCTTAGTTTCTCCAAAACCAAACGCAAATGTTCCTTATGCTCTTCTTCATTCTTTGAATAAACCAGGATATCATCAATGAACACTACGACGAACTTATCCAGAAACTCCATAAACACTTTGTTCATCAGGTTCATAAAATAGGCAGGCGTGTTAGTCAATCCAAATGACATAACGGTATACTCATACAGTCCATATCTGGTGGTAAAAGCTGTCTTAGGTATGTCCTGCTCTCGAATCTTCAACTGGTGGTACCCTGATCGCAAATCGATCTTGGAAAACACTTTAGCTCCTTGCGAACGATCAAACAGATCATTAATCATTGGCAATGGGTACTTATTCTTGATGGTTACTTCATTTAATCCACGGTAATCAACAACCATCCGTAATGATCCATCCTTCTTCTCCACTAGAAGTACGGGTGATCCCCAAGGCGAAGAACTTGGGCGTATGTAACCTTTCTCCAATAACTCCTTAATCTGATTCTTAATTTCTACCAAATCCTTTGCTGGCATCCGGTATGGCCGCTTCGATATTGGGCCTGTACCTAGCAATAACTCAATCAAAAACTCAATGTCTCTATCTGGTGGCATGCCTGGCAACTCTTCTGGAAACACATCAGGAAAATCCTTTACCACTGGTACTTCCTCCTGCACAACTCATGTTAGGAAATTTACTTGTGTTCTATTTGGCACATGCCGGGATACATACTTGATCCTTCTTCCTTCTGGCGTTGTAAGCAAAATTGACTTGCTAGCACAATCGATGTTTCCTCCATACATCAACAGCCAATCCATACCGAGAATTACATCCAGACCTTGAGATTCCAGAATAATTAAATCTGTTGGGAAAACATGCCTTCCTATGCTTAATGGCACTTGAAAGCATCCTTTACTGGCCATGTACTCGGTTCCTGGCGAGCTTACTAGCATAGGTGTTTTAAGAATCCTAGTGGGCAGGCTATACTTTTCCACAAATCCCCTTGATATGTATGAATGTGATGCACTAGTATCGAAAAGAACGAGTGCGGTAAATGACTTAACCAAAAACTTACCGATTACTGCATCAGGCTGATCTTCTACCTCCTCCATGTTAACGTGGTTCACCTGTCCCCTATTGAAAGGGTTCGGCTTCTTCCCTGAGCTTCCATTGCCATTTCCATTCTGGCCTTCAGGACATTCATTGGCATAATGTCCGGTCTTGGAACACTTGAAACAGGTGACTTGACTCAGATCTCTCTTGGATGGGGTTGATGGGGTGGTACGGTTCTGGCCGTTGCTTCCTCCATTCCCATTACCATTCTTGTGGCCATTATGGTTGTGCGAACTACCTCCTCCATGGGTATGCTGAAACTGAAATCCCGATTTAGGGGTAATACGGGGCTTCTGCTGGGCTCCAGAATTATACTTCCCCTGTGCATACTTCCTCTTGCGGTTCTCAATCTGCTGTTGCTTCCCTTCAATCATGATGGCACGATCTACCAACTCCTGGTAGTTGTTGAAACTTTCTACCATCAACTGCATGCTTAACTCATCATTCAATCCTTCCAGAAACTTCTCCTGCTTGGTTGCATCCGTAGCAACGTCATCTGGGGCATAACGTGCTAACTTGCTGAAGTCGTCAATGTACTGGCCAACTGTCCTTCCTCCTTGGTGTAACTTGCGAAACTCACGCTTCTTTATGGCCATAGCTCCTGCTGAAACATGTGCAGTGCGGAAAGCTTGCTGAAACTGATCCCATGTGACAGTGTCAACTGGGAAGGTGGCTGTGAAATTCTCCCACCATGCTGCCGCGGGTCCTTCTAACTGATGTGCGGCAAACTTCACTTACTCACCATTTGTGCATCCTGCAGTGGTCAACTCCCTTCCTATCTTGCGGAGCCAATCGTCTGCTACTATCGGCTCAGTGCTACTAGAAAACACCGGTGGATTCAGCCTAAGGAAACGGGCTAAGTGGTCAACAGGTGGCGGGGGTGGTGGTGGGTTGTTGTTGTTGTTGTTCTGCTGATTCTGAACTAACATCTTCATCAATTGATTCTGTTGCTGGATCAACTGAGTGAGCTCCAGTGGAAATCCATTGTCACGTCTCGGAGGCATCTGAGGGTTTAGAAAAGATGAGGAATAAGAATAGAGTGAGGTCTAAAGAGAAAACACTACCCCAATGCACATGAGCAAATGCACACAAAATCACTTCATTCAATCAAACAAGGGCTTACAATCGATCTAGCTATCGCAAAAGTGCTCGAACTATAAGGTATACATGGGGGGAAATACTACTAATATTTGGTGGTCATCTAGAAATTTGAACCGGTGGAAGACTCCATGATGTCCGCTCCAGCTTCGTCTTCAAATTCGGGTTCAGTTGGATCCGAATCAGTGTCGTCGATGATGATGTAGTTGTCTGGACATGCGACATACATGTCTTCCTTCCTGGATGCTAACTCCCTCTTGAGTTCTTCAATCTCTTGTTTAAGATCGCAGTTGTGTCTTGCTAGAGCTACGATCTCGTCCATGTAGTCCTTGCGTGTAGCCTTCAGTTCTCCTTCTAGCTCGATGATCCTTGCCTTCGCATTCTTCAACTCTATCATATCATTGCACATCTGGTTCTCGTGGCGTCGAATGTGCTGGTTTAACTCCTGGATGAAAGCTGCAATGGATCTATCCTTCTTGGTGCTGACTAACTCCCATTGTTCATCTCGGCGTCCGCAAATCTGGTAGATAGTGTCCTTGAGGTCTTCTTGATAAACTTCTCCAATGCGTCCTATGGTGATATGGGCTGCCATGCTCTTTCCTAGACTCCAAGTTGGTGCATTGAAAACACTATCTATGGGCTTCGTGATTAGCGTGAATGTCCTTCCCGGAACATGAGCTTGAATCTTCCAGCGCTCCTCTTCAGGCAGAGTGGCGTTGAAGGTTCCCGTGAAGCTTGGTAATCCAATGTTTAGGTACTTGGTGACTTCCTTCAGGTGAAATCCAAAAGGTGTGCCTTCATCCGGTTGAGCGTACTTAATCTTCGCGTCCTTTATCCTAAAGAGTAGAGAATATGAGGAGTTAGAAAATGAGGAGAGAATAGTGATCTATGGCTTTAACTTAGTGGTCGTGTCCTACAGTCAGCGTGTGCTCTGATACCATCTCTGTAGCGACCCGACCCGAATGATCAAGTCTACTGTGCTCCGGTGTCATCCCTGGATCAGTAATGCTGACACCACACAGTACTTCGAAGGATTTATAGCAGAGTAGCAATCACACACTTATTACATCAATGTCTCAAAAGAGAACTTATTACAATAAATATGGCTTAAGGCCATCTAATATCGATAACAGCGGAAGACTTGGAAGATAAATGGATCCATCAACTCCAACGGCATCACTGACTATAGAACCACGACCTAAAAGCACCTTACTCATCGTCTGAAAAGTCTACAACATGAAAGTTGCAGCCCAAAAACGGGTCAGCACATGGAATATGCTGGCAAGGTAACACATAGAGAGTAATGGAATGAAACAGCTATACTATATGCATATTTGGCTGGTGGAAAGCTCTATGGTTACTGTTTTGCGTAAAGCCCGTTTTTCCCTACTGCAAAGGAATAAATATATTTAACTATCATGGTGGTTGAACATCGAGAATGGTTGACAGCATTCTGATCCCAATTAAGTGAACAATTAAAACCCAACAATATTAATTAGAAGTAACATGATGAGATTCACATGATATTCAAGTACTAGATACTCAATACGTCCATAACCGAGGACACGGCTAATCATGATTAGTTTGTTACACTCTGCAAAGGTTTGCGCACTTTTCCCCACAAGACTCGATCGCCTCTGTTGGATTTCTCGCACTACAAGGTGTTTGAGAAACGGATGACCGAGACACAGTCTTTCAGAAGCGCTAGCACCTTACGATGGATAGACCGGTACACCTACTTTCCCCTACATCTTCTAGTCTACCCTGTAAGAGTTCGCACGACTTAGTCAACTATGCCAGAGCCCATAATGGCTTGTGGCTGCACATGGAAGTATTTAGTATGAAAGATCTTATGATCCCTTTGAGCCTGGGTGGCGGTCCAAAAGAAAACAGGCAAGTCCTGATAGACATCAGGTGCCTCAATCCACCCAGATGTGTGTTTAAGTTGCCACCTTAGATAAACCATTAAAACTATCAATGTCACATCTGTCATGGATATCACTCACCCAATCCACGTCTACTAGCATAGCATGGCATAATAAGCAAACGTAGAAGTAACTCCCAAAGGTTTCATAATAAACAGGTAATAGGTACTACCTCATCTACTTCCCATCCCACAATTTAATTAGATCCTAATCATGCAATGTGTGAGGATTGATCTAATGCAATAAAACTGGGTTGTAGAAAAGGTATGATCAAAGTGTTACTTGCCTTGCTGATGATCCGCGAGTCCTAGGGATTCAAAGTAATAGGCGGCGCAATCCGGGTAATCTATCATAGACAAACAACAAGCATACAATAAGTACTCATCTAATGCACGGGTAAAACTCGAATAAGAGATCGAACCAGAAAGTTCAACTTAAGAACTCCGGTTGCAAAGAAAGAAAGAACCGAACAAAGCAACAGAAAACAAACGGCGGAAGAAAACAAATCGGTTCTAGCAAGTTGAAACTAGGTCAAATTTTACCGTAGCAAAAACTTGTTTAAGTTGATTAGTCGGAACGGCGGTTTCGAAACGAAACTCCAGGCGCTTGAATCACCTGATTCCGATAAACGAGCGAGAAGATAGACTAGAATGCAGATCGGATCTGAGATCACGATCGCGGAATAAATCCGACAAAAAGAAAAAGAAGAATGGTTAAACGAACGGACGTTCGTTAACCGAGAATAATCCGGGTGATCACGTTCGTTAGGACGAAAGGTCCGGCGAACGGTCTCTTGGCAACTAAACCGGAAAAGAAAACGAAACCGATCTAGGGTTTCGAAAAGAAAACCGAAACGAAAGCCCGAGAGGAAAAGAGAAGAATCAGAAGAAAAAGAAAAGAATTGGAACGGTTTATAAGAAAAACCGAACCGAAGGGGAAAAAGAGACGCGGCGCGGCTACCTCGGCGAGGCTCCGGCGAGGGGCTCCGGCGTTGGGCGGCGGCGGCGATGTGAGGCGGCGGCGACAGCGCTGGGGGGGGCGGCGGCGGCGCGGCGGCTTAGGGCGCGGGGTGGGGCGCGGCTTGGTGTGGGGTTTAGGGGGGGTGTGGGGGTATTTAAGAGGGGGAGGAGAGGGGAAACTTGGGGGAGGGGGCAAGAAAAAGAGGAGGAGAGGAGTCCTAGTAGGACTCCTACTTGGCGACGGCGGCGCTGGCCTTGGCGCGCGCGGGCAGGCGCGGTGGCCGGCCTGGCCTGGCCTGCGGCTGGGCCTTGGCCCAGGCTCGCTGCGGGATTTTTTTTAATTCGGTTACGCGCGCAGAAAAACAAGGAAAAGAAAATCTAAACGAACTCCAAAACTCCCAAAGTAAATTTTCCCCGACTCCTAAAAATGAGTGAACAAAATGAACTTTTCTCCGGGCCTAAAATGCAAATTTTGAAAACACGCATTTTTCCCTAATCCAAATAAAAGGCAAATAAACTCCGACAAATCCAATGATCCTCTTTTCAAAATTTGAGAAAGCTCAAATATGAAAATGACGAAATCTCCAACTCTCTCCGAGGGTCCTTGACTTGCATGAAATTTCTAGGATCGACCAAAATGCAAGAAAATATGATATGCATGATGATCTAGTGTATAACATTCCAAATTGAAAATTTGGGATGTTACAAATTATTCTTGGTAGACCGTTTTTACGCACTATTGGTGCCGTGATTGATATGTAAGAAGGCAATATTAAGTCTCAATTTCCTCTGAGGAAGGGTATGAAACACTTTACTAGAAGAAGAATTAGGCCACCATATGAATCAATCATGGGTGCATCTTATGGATCTCGAACCAAAGATGACAAACTTAGATCCTTGCTTTATGCTTAGCTAAGGGCATAAAACAGTAGCGCTTGTTGGGAGGCAACCCAATGAATAAAATTTATTTTTGATTTTTGCTTCATGTTTTTGTGTGTTAGCACAATTATGCTACTGTTATGATTGTGTTTTTATCTTTTAATTAGTGTTTGTGCCCAGTAAAGCCTTTAGGATCTTCTTGGGTGATGGTTGTTTGATCTTGCTGAAAAAACAGAAACTTTTACGCTCACGGAAATCATTTTCATTTTTTACCAGAGAGCGATAAAATACCCATTCCACTTGCAGTAGATCAATATACAAACTTCTTAGGTCATCCTAATGTTTCAGAATTTTTGGAGTTACAGAAGTATTCTAAATAGTCATATTGCTACAGACTGTTCTGTTTTGACAGATTCTGTTTTCTTTGTGTTGTGTGCTTATTTTGATGGCTCAATGGTTTTCTTTGATGAGTTTTTCCATAGAAAAGTTGGAATACAGTAGATATAATGCAAGAACAAAATATGAATTGGTTTGATACAACATTATAGTACTGATTTATTATTCTTATACTAACGGATCTCACGAAGGTTTTGTTGAGTTTTGTGTGATTGAACTTTTCAAGTTTTGGGTTATCTTATGATGGATGAAGGAATAAGGAGTAGAAGAGCCTAAGCTTGGGGATGCCCCGAAATCCCAAGTTATTATCTGAAAAAGAGCAACGTACTAAGCTTGGGGATGCCCCCGAGTGGCATCCCCTCTTTCTTCTAACGACCATCGGTACTTTACTCGAAACTATATTTTTATTCGTCACATACTATGTGTTTTGCTTGGAGCGTCTTGTACGATATGAGTCATTGCTTGTGTTTATTTTGTGTGTTTAGTCTTGATCCCTTGCTGGACACACCTATTCGAGAGAGCCAAAATTATATCATGACTTGCTTGAATTGCTCTCTATGCTTCACTTAAATATTTATGAGCTATGGACTTGCTCTAGTGCTTCACTTACATTTTTTTAGCACGGTTTGCTTTAGTATTTTTGAATAAATTCTCTCTTGCTTCACTTAGATTTATTTGAGAGTTAGCTTGCTCCCGCCTCCCACGGTTGGCTGTGCTGCCATGCACGCATCGTGGCCACATCGCAGCCTAAAACTCTCCTCATCTTCCCCGGCTCCTGTCCGTTCCCGTCCGAGGCCTCACCATTGTCCTCCACCTTGGTTTGCTCGCGGCGGCACCGCCATCCAATGTTGTCAACATGGTCAACAACCGAGAGGAATAAGGAGATGATTGTACATGGTGAGGATGACAGTAGGGACCCAACAGCGCGCGCAGTAATTTTGTTTTTTGGGACGGAGAAGGGTATCTACTGGGTTGTTCAGAAGTTGTGGACCGTCTAGCCCAGGCTTATATTTCATATGTTTAGCACATGACCAGCCCAATTTGTTTTTTTTCCTTTTTGAAAATGGCTAGCCCAGCTATTTAGTTTTTTGCAGAATAACCAACGTAGCCTACTTGCTTTTCTACGCCCTGCTGGACCGGAAATCTTTCAAGATGAGGAGGGATGCATTTTGCCCAGAAAATGGGCTATAAGTAAGAAGAAACGGGCTATAAGTAATATTAAATGGGTTGTAAAATGAAAAAATACAGCAAAAGACAATCAGTTCCAAAATACTTTTTTCTTTTGGAATTTGATATTTTAAATTTCATTGTTTTTGTGCGGGTAAAATTTCATTAGATTTAAATTAAGGTATGTTTAGTTTCTAAATTATTTTGAATCTGGCTAGAAATTTCAGGTTGTATGTTGTTTGGGACAGATTTGGAGGCTGACTTGTGGGTCTACTAGGTTGACGTGTAGGAAAGGCTTTGTCAATTTAGTCCACAAATGATTCTAGCAGCAGTGACCGTTGGATGTTGATACGTCTCCGTTGTATCTATAATTTTTTATTGTTCCATGCCAATATTATAAAACTTTCATATACTTTTGGCAACTTTTTATACTATTTTTGGGGACTAACATATTGATCCAGTGCCCAGTGCCAGTTCCTGTTTGTTGCATGTTTTTTGTTTCACAGATAATCCATACCAAATGGAGTCCAAACGGGATAAAAACCGACGGAGATTTTTTTGGAATATATGTGATTTTTGGGTAGAAGAATCAATGCGAGACGATGCCCGAGGGGGCCACGAGGCAGGGGGCGCACCCCAGGGGGCTATGCGCGCCCTGGGCCCTCGTGGCCACCCCGTAAGGCGGTTGGTGCCCTTCACTCGCCACCAGAAAGCTAATATCCAGATAAAATTGTGTCCAAAATTCAGCCCAATCGGAGTTACGGGTCTCCCGGAATATAAGAAATGGTGAAAGGGCAGAATCTGGGAACGCAGAAACAGAGAGAGACAGAGAGACGGATCCAATCTCGGTGGGTCTCTCGCCCCTCCCATGCCATGGAGACCAAGGACCAGACGGGAAACCCTTCTCCCATCTAGGGAGAAGGTCAAGGAAGAAGAAGAAGAAGAAGGGGGGCTCTCTCCCCCTCTCTCCCGGTGGCGCCGGAACGTCGCCGGGGCCATCATCGCGACAACGATCTACACCAACAACCTCACCGTCGTCATCACCAACTCTTCCCCCCTCTATGCAGCGGGGTAACCCCTCTTTTACCCACTGTAATCTCTACTTAAACATGGTGCTCAATGCATATATTATTTCCCAATGATGTATGGCTATCCTATGATGTTTGAGTAGATCCGTTTTGTCCTATGGGTTAATTAATGATCGTGATTGGTTTGAGTTGCATGTTTTATTATTGGTGATGTCCTACGGTGCTCTCTGTGTCGCGCAAGCGTGAGGGATCCCCGCTGTAGGGTTTGCAATATGTTCATGATTTGCTTATGGTGGGTGGCGTGAGTGATAGAAACATAGACCCGAGTAAGTAGGTTGTTTGCGTATGGGAATAAAGAGGACGTGATACTTTAATGCTATGGTTGGGTTTTACCTTAATGATCTTTAGTAGTTGCGGATGCTTGCTAGAGTTCCAATCATAAGTGCATATGATCCAAGAAGAGAAAGTATGTTAGCTTATGCCTCTACCTCAAATAAAATTGCAATAATGGTTATCGGTCTACTTATCGATTGCCTAGGGACACATAACTTTCTTGTGTGACAAAAAGCTCTCTACTAAAACTAAATTAGTTGCTTCTTTACATAAAACAGCCCCTACTTTTTATTTACGCGCTCTTTATTATCTTGCAAACCTGTCCAAAAACACCTACCAAGTACTTCTAGTTTCATACTTGTTCTAGGTAAAGCGAATGTTAAGCGTGCGTAGAGTTGTATCGGTGGTCGATAGAACTTGAGGGAATATTTTTTCTACCTTTAGCTCCTCGTTGGGTTCGACACTCTTACTTATCAAGTGAGGCTACTATTGATCCCCTATACTTGTGGGTTATCAAGACCTTTTTCTAGCGCCGTTGCCGGGGAGTTATAGCGTGGGGTGAATATTCTCGTGTGTGCTTGTTTGCTTTATCACTAAGTTATTTTTTATTTGCTATTCTAAGTTGTTCTCTATCTTTAGTTATGGATATGGAACACGAAATACCAAAAAAAAGGTTTACTTGCTACTCATCGAGATGGGGAACCTCCTAAAACCCTCGATGCTCATTATGTGAAATATATTATGTACTACTTTGATAATCCTGAGAAAACCCCATTCAACTTTATAATGGGAGTAATGTTGGATCAACGTGAATACTTTAGGGATTATCGCTTGACTAAAAAAGGAAACTCTTATGGGATCAAATTTATATGTTGCATTGGTATGGTCGGCAACTATGCTTGAGAAATGATTATACTTATTGCTCTAGGATGAAGGCTCCACACCTTCCCTTTTCATGCAAATTTAATGATAATGAAACCTTAGCTTCTTATGCTAATGGTATATATGATTACTATGATGTGGAATGCATAGAAGAATTCGTTGCTTTTATGGGTGCTTATGAAATTGAATCTTTGTTTAAAGAGTGTGACAATCTTGATGATGCTGTTTACAGACCTGAAAATTTTGCTATATTTAAATATTGCTATGAATCCAATTCTGATATTAATGATTTTATTGAGAGAGTCTCCGCTGTCCAAGAAGAGACTAATATTTTGCAGGAGTCTATGGAAGAAGAAATTGATGAAACTGTGAGCTCATTGGATGAAAAAGATGATGAGGAGAGCGAAGAACAAAAGGAGGAAGAGCGGATTAGCTACCCGTGCCCACCTTCTAATGAGAGTAACTCTTCAACTCATACATTGTTTAATTTCCCTTCGTGCTTACCGAATGATGATTTCTATGACGATGGTTATGATCCCATTGATTCTTTTGAAATATCCCTTTTTGATGATGCTTGCTATGCTTGTGGCCAAGATGCCAAAATGAATTATGCTTATGGAGATGAACTTTCTATAGTTCCTTACGTTAAACATGAAATTGTTGCTATTGCACCCACGCATGATAGTCCTATTATCTATTTGAATTCTCCCAACTACACTATATCGGAGAAGTTTGCCCTTATTAAGGATTATATTGATGGGTTGCGTTTCACTACTACACATGATGATTTTGATAGATATAATATGCATGTGCGTGCTGCTCCTACTTGCAATTATTATGAGAGAGGAACTACATCTCCGCCTCTCCATGTTTCTAATATGATAAAATTGCAATAAATTGTTTATACTATGCATTGGCCTTTACTATGTGTGCATGAATTGTTCTTTTATGACATGCCGATGCATAGGAAGAGAGTTAGACTTCATCATTACATGATATACGTTTATTTATGCTCACTACTAAATCACAAATCATTGTTAATTAAAATTGGCTTTGATATACCTTGGGATCCGGGTGGATTCATTACTTGAGCACCTTATGCCTAGCATAATGGCTTTAAAGAAAGTGCTGCCAGGGAGACAATCCGGAAGTTTTAGAGAGTCATTTATTTCTGTTGAGTGCTTTTATATAGTTTAAATACAAAAAAAGAGGGGAACCCAAAACTTTTCAAAAAGGAAAGTGAAAGTGAGAGAGACAAGCATTGTTGAAGTGGGGGGGGGGGCTCCTTGAACTTTGTTCATGCTCACGGAAACTTTGTGAATCTTGATTACAGGAACTTTTCAAAAAAAATCTCTTTGTACAATTCCATTGTATTATAAAAAATAATGTGCCAAGATTTGCCTTTAGGATGTTTACATTGTTTGTTGGTTTGTGCGGTGTAGAATAGAAACTTTAGCTATAGTGCACGATTTTACATTTTTTACTAGAACGTCAAACGGTTCTGAAACTTTCTGCAATGTATTTTTATACAAATTGTTTATTTTTCCTAATTGTTTCAGAATTTTTGGAGTATTATAAGTATGGTGAATGTTCAGATTACTACAGACTGTCCTGTTTAAGACAGATTCTGTTTTTGATGCATAGTTTGCTTGTTTTGATGATACTATCAATTTCTATCAGTGGATTAAGCCATGGAAAAGTTATATTACAGTAGCTACAATGCAAAAACAAAATATGAATTGGTTTGCAACAGTACTTAGAGTAGTGATTTGTTTTATTAAACTAACAGATCTTACTGAATTTTCTGTTAAGTTTTGTGTGATTGAAGTTTTCAAGTTTTGGGAGAGATCACGATGGATGAAGGAATAAGGAGTGGCAAGAGCCTAAGCTTGGGGATGCCCAAGGCACCCCAAGGAAATATTCAAGGACTCGCAAGCAACCAAGCTTGGGGATGCCCCGGAAGGCATCCCCTCTTTCTTCTAACAACCATCTGTAATTTTACTTGGAGCTATATTTTTATTCGTCACATGATATGCGTAAATCTTGGAGCGTATTTTGCATTTAGTTTTCACTTTTCTTTGATGGACCATGCTGGTATGATATAGCCATTGGTTGATTTATAGAATGCTCATTGCACTTCACTTATATCTTTTGAGTATGGATTTATAGAATGCTTCATGTGCTTCACTTATATCTTTTGAAGTTTGGATTGCATGTTTCTCTTCACATGGAAAACCGCCATTTGTAGAATGCTCTTTTGCTTCACTTATATTTGTTAGAGCGTGGGCATATCTTTTGTAGAACGGATTAAACTCTCTTGATTCACTTATATCTATTTAGAGAGATGACAGGAACTGGTCATTCACATCGTTAGTCATAAAATCCTACGTAAAACTTGTAGATCACTAAATATGATATGTTTGATTCCTTGCTATAGTTTTGCGATATAAAGATGGTGATATTAGAGTCATGCTAGTGGGTAGTTGTGGATTGTAGAAATACTTGTGTTGAAGTTTGTGATTCCTATAGCATGCACGTATGGTGAACCATTATGTGACGAAATTGGAGCATGAGGTATTTATTGATTGTCTTCCTTATGAGTGGCGGTCGGGGACGAGCGATGGTATTTTCCTACCAATCTATCCCCCTAGGAGCATGCGCGTAGTACTTTGTTTTGATGACTAATAGATTTTTGCAATAAGTATGTGAGTTCTTTATGACTAATGTTGAGTCCATGGATTATACGCACACTCACCCTTCCATCATTGCTAGCCTTTTCGGTACCGTGCATTGCCCTTTCTCACCTCGAGAGTTGGTGCAAACTTCGCCGGTGCATCCAAACCCCGTGATACGATATGCTCTATCACACATAAGCCTCCTTATATCTTCCTCAAAACAGCCACTATACCTACCTATTATGGCATTTCCATAGCCATTTCGAGATATATTGCCATGCAACTTCCATCATCATCATATACATGACTTGAGCATTTATTGTCATATTGCTTTGCATGATCGTAAGATAGCTAGCATGATGTTTTCATGGCTTTTCCATTTTTTGATGTCTTTGCTATGCTAGATCTTTGCACATCCCGGTACATCGCTGGAGGCATTCATATAGAGTCATATTTTGTTCTAGTATCGAGTTGTAATATTGAGTTGTAAGTAAATAAAAGTGTGATGATCATCATTATTAGAACATTGTCCCATGTAAGGTTATCAAAATAAAAGTGGCCAAAGAAGCCCCCCAAAAAAGAGAGAGGCCAAAGAAGCCTACAAAAAAAGAAGAAAAAGAAAAAAAATAAGAAGAGAGAGAAAAGAGAGAAGGGACAATGTTACTATCCTTTTACCACACTTGTGCTTCAGAGTAGAACCATGTTCTTCATATAGAGAGTCTCTTGAGTTATCAATTTCATATACTAGTGGGAATTTTCATTTTAGAACTTGTCTTGTATATTCTGATGATGGGCTTCCTCAAATGCCCTAGGTCTTCATGAGCAAGCAAGTTGGACGCACACCCACTTAGTTTCCAGTTTGAGCTTTCATACACTTATAGCTCGTAGTGCATCGGTTGCATGGCAATCCCTACTCCTCACATTGACATCAATTGATGGGCGGTGTAACCCCTCTTTTAACCACTATAATCTCTACATAAACATGGTGCTCAATGCTATATATTATTTCCCAATGATGTATGGCTATCCTATGATGTTTGAGTAGATCTGTTTTGTTCTATGGGTTAATTGATGATCGTGATTGGTTTGAGTTGCACGTTTTATTATTGGTGATGTCCTATGGTGCTCTATGTGTCACACAAGCGTGAGGGATCCCCGCTGTAGGTTTTGCAATATGTTCATGATTTGCTTATGGTGGGTGGCGTGAGTGGTAGAAACACAGACCCGAGTAAGTAGTTGGGTTTAATGCTATGGTTGGGTTTTACCTTAATGATCTTTAGTAGTTGCGGATGCTTGCTAGAGTTCCAATCATAAGTGCATATGATCCAAGAAGAGAAAGTATGTTAGCTTATGATGACCCACAAGTATAGGGGATCTATCGTTGTCCTTTCGGTAAGTAAGAGTGTCAAACCCAACGAGCAGTAGAAGGAAATGATAAGCGGTTTCCAACAAGGTATTCTCTGCAAGTACTGAAATAAGTGCTAACAGATAGTTTTGTGATAGGATAATTTGTAACAAGCAACAAGTAACAAAAGTAAATAAAGTGCAGCAAGCTGGCCCAATCCTTTTTGTAGCAAAGGACAAGCCTGGACAAACTCTTATATAGAGAAAAGCGCTCCCGAGGACACATAGGAATATCGTCAAGCTAGTTTTCATCACGTTCATATGATTCGCGTTCAATACTTTGATAATTTGGTATGTATGTGGACCGGTGCTTGGGTACTGTCCTTACTTGGACAAGCATCCCACTTATGATTAACCTCTATTGCAAGCATCCGCAACTACAACAAAAGTATTAAGGTAAACCTAACCATAGCATGAAACATATGGATCCAAATCAGCCCCTTACGAAGCAACGCATAAACTAGGGTTTAAGCTTCTGTCACTCTAGCAACCCATCATCTACTTATTACTTCCCAATGCCTTCCTCTAGGCCCAAATCATGGTGAAGTGTTATGTAGTCGACGTTCACATAACACCACTAGAGGAGAGACAACATACATCTCATCAAAATATCAAACGAATACCAAATTCACATGACTACTAATAGCAAGACTTCTACAATGTCATCAGGAACAAACGTAACTACTCACAAAGCATATTCATGTTCATAATCAGAGGGGTATTAATACGCATATAGGATCTGAACATATGATCTTCCACCAATTAAACCAACTAGCATCAACTACAAGGAGTAATTAACACTACTAGCAACCTACTAGCACCAATCCCAGACTTGGAGACAAGAATTGGATACAAGAGATGAACTAGGGTTTTGAGAGGAGATGGTGCTGATGAAGATGTTGATGGAGATTTCCCTCTCCCGATGAGATGAGCGTTGGTGATGACGATGGCGATGATTCCCCCTCCCAGAGGGAAGTTTCCCAGGCAGAACAGCTCTGTCGGAGCCCTGGATTGGTTCCGCCTCGTGGCGGCGGAGTTTCGTCCGAGGAGATGGCTTATGATTTTTTTTCTCATCGAAAGACTTCATATAGGAGAAGATGGACAACTAAGGGCACCAGGGGGCCCATGAGGTAGGGGGCGCCCAGGGGGGTAGGGCGCGCCCCCACCCTCGTGGGTAGGGTGTGGCCCCCCTGGTGACCTTCTTGTGCTCAATATTTTTTATATATTCTGAAAATGTCTTTCGTGAAGTTTGAGGACTTTTGGAGCTATGCAGAATAGGTCTCTAATATTTGCTCCTTTTCCAGCCCAGAATCCCAGCTGCCGGCATTCTCCCTCTTTATGTAAACCTTGTAAAATAAGAGAGAATAGGCATAAGTATTGTGACATAATGTGTAATAACAGCCCATAATGCAATAAATATTGATATAAAAGCATGATGCAAAATGGACGTATCAGCTTATGCCTCTCCCTCAAATAAAATTGCAATAATGATTATCGGTCTAGTTATCGATTGCCTAGGGACAAATAACTTTCTTGTGTGACAACAAGCTCTCTACTAAAACTAACTTAGTTGCTTCTTTACCTAAAATAGCCACTACTTTTTATTTACGCGATCTTTATTATCTTGCAAACCTATCTAAAAACACCTACAAAGTACTTCTAGTTTCATACTTGTTCTAGGTAAAGCGAACGTTAAGCGTGCGTAGAGTTGTATCGGTGGTCGATAGAACTTGAGGGAATATTTGTTCTACCTTTAGCTCCTCGTTCGGTTGGACACTCTTACTTATCGAAAGAGGCTACAATTGATCCCCTATACTTGTGGGTTATCAAATGTTAATCCAACAGCCTTGTTGCTTCTTCAATATCTGATCCTCTTGCTCCAGCCGCCCAAACCAGCGCCGGTGGGACAACCTACTCCCGCCTCCCGTGGCCGTCTGTGCTGCCGCACAGGCTGCACCGCCCCACCCTAGTCCATTGCTAGCCAGGCCATTCCTGTACTCACCCACACCTCCTATTATTATCAGGGGATGGCAGCCGGACCAATAAACCGTCGTACTCCCCACCACGTGGGCAACCACTGCCGAGTCTTCCCTGATTCTGTGGTGTTCCCTTCCTAGGCCTCATCGTCGCCACCGCCCTGGTGCTCTCGGCACGCCGGGGTCAACGTGGTCAACGAACGATATCCATAGGACGTGGACTGTATGTGGCGAGGCTGACAGCTGGGTCCATGGCCGCACACAAGGAAATGCCTCCTTATTACGCGCAAAATAATGATTCCTCCACCTGACATCTAGGACCCACCATAAGGGCCTCTGTATTTTGCGAAAAAAGTCCCCCCCCCACTGACAGGTCGAACCCACCAGCTATATCTTCGCACGCAAGGAAGTGCCTCCTTATTACGCACAAAAAATGAATACTCCCCTTGCTGGCTGGGACCCAACATAGTGGGAGGCTGACATGTGGGCCTACTAAGTTGACGGGGACGGAGGGCTTTGTCGACTTAGTTAATATGAATGACTCTAGCTCTAGTGACCGTACGATGTCCATCCAACGGCCGTAGTGCTTCTTCAACCTCTGGTCTTCTTGCTCCAGCCGCCCAAACCAGCGCCGGTCGTGCCGCGTGATCCTGCCTCCCATGGCCGGGAGTGATGCCGTGGAGGCCTCACCACCCCCTACTACTCTTGTCGGTGTCAAAACCGGCGGATCTCGGGTAGGGGGTCCCGAACTGTGCGTCTAGGATCGATGGTAATAGGAGACGGGGGACACAATGTTTACCTAGGTTCGGGCCCTCTCTATGGAGGTAAAATCCTACATCCTGCTTGATTGATATTGATGAATATGAGTGTTACAAGAGTGGATCTACCATGAGATCGTAATGGCTAAACCCTAGAAGTCTAGCCTATGTGGGTATGGTAATGAATATATGTGGTGTCCTTTCCGGACTATCCCCTTCGGTTTATATAGACACTGAGGGGATCTAGGGTTTACATGGAGTCGGTTACATAAGAAGGAATCTTTGATCGCTAAGCTTGCTTTCCACGCCAAGTGAAGTCCAATCCGGACATGGTGCAGTCTTCGGCCTTCATGTCTTCACAGCCCATCAGTCCGGCCCATGGATAACAGGCCGGACGCCCGATGACCCCTTAGTCTAGGACTCCCTCAGTAGCCCCTGAACCTGGCTTCAATGACGAGGAGTCTGGCATGCAGATTGTCTTTGGAATTGCAAGGCGGGTTCCCCTTTCTCCAAACTCCAAGATAGTCTTCGGATGCAATGATGGTATCCGGACCTATCACGCACACAACCATAGAGAGAATATAATATTTGCACGAATCTAATCTGTTGACAGCTTTTTCCCAACACGACATCACGTCTATCTGGTTATAATTTCGAACCGTTTTTCTTCAGCCAAACCATGCTACGAGGCGTGGTTGCTACTAGCACGTCTTGTCAAAACAGAGATCGTGTCCCCTTATTGCGGGATTCTCATCAATGCGGGCATGGGTAACTCAATAGTGCAGTTTATACAGTCCTAGGGAACAGGCGAATCCTAAGGCGAGTGAGGAGGCGTTTAATATATACTGCCTTTATAAGGGGATAAAGATTTCCCCTTCCTCTCCTCATGCTCTCTCTCTGCCTCCGCCTTTCTGATCTCAAGCTCCAACGCCCAAGCTCTCATCTCCTTTCCACTCAAGCAACCATGTCCAGATCTGGTGGTTAGGGCAAGTGGATGGTCTCCTCCGTCAAGGAGGAGGACATTACTAAGCTCCGGGCGGTCGGATATTTGGCGAAGGAGATCGCCCACCGTCTGCCAGCTGAGGGACAAGTTGTCCCCACGCCGGAGCCCACAGAGAGGGTGGTATTCATCCCCCATTTCTTTCGCGGCTAGGATTTCCACTCCACCCTTTCGTCCACGGGTTGATGTATTACTACGGGATAGATTTCCATGATCTGTCCCCGAATTCCTTCCTCAACATCTCAACGTTCATCGTTGTGTGCGAGGCCTTCCTCTGCATCCATCGCCACTTCAGGTTGTGGCTCAAAGTCTTCAACATGAAGCCGAAGGTGGTGGAGGGACATCACGTGGAGTGCGAACGGGCCATGGTGAGCAAGCTATCCAACGTATCATAGCCCAAAGGCACCTTTATAGAGACAGTAAAGGAATGGCAGAAGTAGTGGTTCTATATTACAGAACCTCGCGGCACCGCCTGGGCCGCAGCTGCTGAATTCTGCTCCAGCGCTCCCATGCGAGTCACCTCCTGGGTCGTGAAGAGTCCAGACTGGTGTGCACCTGACGAGCTGATAGCGCTGCAGACGCGCGTTCAAAGCATGGTGACCAAGGACATCAAGCTCGTTGACGTTATCCAAGTGATGCTAATCCGCCCAATTCTTCCGTGCCAGCGCCGCAGCCGCCCTTTATGGGAATTCAATCCGAAGAAGCACCAGACCCTGAAAAGGCTCTTCGATACTTCTCACGATGAGGCCTGGAAGTTGCTCTTTAAGGGCAACGAGAAGCCACCGGCCACTGACTCGGACCGCGGTCACAATTGTAACCACCCCGCCAACGAGGTATGTTACTTTTGATGTACTCCCAACTTAAATGTTTCAAGGATGATGTCTAAGATTTTATTATTGCTCCCTTAGGACTGGGCGGAGAGGGCGAAGCGGATCCAGTGTCCGGCTCTGTTTCCCGAAGAAATAGTCATCCCGCGCCTGGCGAAGATGTTGGCGCTGGCGCCATATACGGCGCCGGAGAAGAAGGCCAAGGGGGCCAAGAGTCGCCCCCGTCGCAAGGGCACTTCGGACGTGACGTCCGCAGACGACGAGGCCCATTCCTCTATGCCTGAGGACAACGACGAGGAAGAGGAGGAGGAGGAGGAGGGAAACAAACCTCCTCCCGAGGAGAAGAAGAAGAAGAGGGTGGCCTCGGCACATCCGGAGGTGAAAGTGCCAAAAAAGGGGAAGGGCACTCCAGCGGTCAACAGGTCAACACCGCGTGGGACGCTGACGGTAGTCCGGAACGTCACCCCCATACTAGGCCCCAGGCCACATCGTAAGTGACATGGCTTATTCATGCGCATATCAGCCCTTTCTTTTTAGTATTCTGATATGGTTAATCTACATTGTTGCAGTCCGGCCCGCGACCTTATCCAGCGATCCTCATCTGGAGGCTCGTTGGCTCCGTCGGAGATGGCGAGCATGTCGCCACCGCCTGCTTACTCCTCCGGGGTCAAGGACGACACCGAAGTGTTATCCCGGAGGACCGCGTCGAGGGGAGGAGCCCAGGACATTGTCCGGGAGGCGCCTCAAGGCGGGACCTCCACTGCCGGACACACGGGGGAGTCTATCCCCACGGAGACTGGCGGAGAGGGCCGTATCCAGTTTGGCCCTCAGCCGAATATGATTACGGAGACCAATATGGCTTCGGAATGGGGCGAGCGGCCCCCTTTGAAGGAGGGGGTGCGTCGCCACCACCGGTGGCTCCTGTCCATCCAGGATCGCCAGATGACCTGATGGGGGCGCTATGAAGCGCCTCCGTCGTCAACGAGCATCGTATCCTTATGGGTGCGGTGATTGAGAAGGTTCAGTCTGCCAAAAGCGGACTGAATGAAGCCTACAGTAGCTTGTTAACGGGTTTCGAGGTAAGAAAGAGAAAAACCATGTGTAGTCTGTAGTCCCTGAGACGTTGTCCGGTGTTCAGCGAGGAGGACCGGACAGGGGATCAATCCTTAATTATAAGAGGCTGACTGAATATGTATTGATAAGCAGGTGTCCCTGTTGGCCACGACCTCGCATGCTGCCGAGGTCTCTGAGCTGAAAAGGAGGCTGGAGCAAACCGAGATTGAGCTCGGCGAGGTTAAGGTTTGGCTCCAGGAGAAGCAAGGTGAGGAACGTCTTGCTATATGTTCGGGAAGGGATAAATGTTGTATATTGACAGCGGTATTGTGATATGTGCAGAAGCCACGACCGAAGTCGAGGCCATGAGGAAGGCCTTGGGTGAGGCCGAGGAGTAGGCTGTCCAGCAGCAAGCCGCCCGTAAGAAGCTAAATGCACGGGTCAAAGAAGTCCACTAGGAGCTCCAAGATGCGGTGAAAAAATGCGAGGCCTTGGAGCATGATGCGTCGGTTCAAGGGACCGAACTCACCAAGGCTCGTCAGAGCGCAGAGACCGCAAGGAATGAGGCCCACGCCACCCTCAAGGAGATCCAGGAGGCCAAGAAGATCACGGCGGGTAAGGCATTTAAGATGCAAAGCAAGTATGCGGAGAAGCAGTACCTTTTACTAACCTGGGTTCGGAGTTCCCTAGGGGCTTTTGCGGATTTGCCACGCAGTGTATCAGACGCCGTGGAGTTCTATCGAGCCGAAGGAGGGGGTTCTTCGGAGAGGCTCTTCTGGTCGTAGTATGCGGCACCAGAGCATCCCGTGTCCTTCACCGATTAGCTGAAATAGCTGGTGGAGCTGCATAGGGTGGCCAAACTAGCCATTAAGGATGTAATAATCTGATTGTGGCCAGCCGAAGCTACGCCTGGTAGCTACTTCGGGCTCATGAGGCGGATGGTGGATGCATGTCTTCGGCTGGACATTATTAAGCGCTCCGTCTGTATTGAAGGTGCGTGAATGGCCTTCGCTCGCTGCAAGATGTGGTGGGCGAAGATGAACACTATTGAAGTCGCCAGCGGGACGCCGGAGGGCAAGGAGCACCGCACACCCGAGCGATATTTCGAGGATCTTGTAGAAGGGTCTCGACTTGTAGCGGCGCAATGTTCACAGGACATTGTATTTGAATAAATGTATTCATGTTGCCTTTGTCTTGTATTATGGGAACAAAGCCAGTTTTTGTAAAGTACTTTTATTGTGCTTTGAATTGTTTCCTTCTGTGCGACTGTGTTGCATGTGATCTGTGGGTTGGCCAGTCGTCGGCTTCTGCACTCACGTAGATAGTACAGAGGTGTTCGGGATGGAATCTAAACAATCTTGATCCAATTACATGGTCCTTGAAGGAGTTGTTTAGCGCAACGAACAAGGCAATCAGACATTATGGCTTTAACACCCTCACTTAGCCATAGGAGTTTTATAATAAAGCATGGGCGCAGCCCCTGGTTTAATCCAGAGTACTGTCAGCATATGATGGGGAAGTTTCGATCTCTCGCGTAACACAGAAAAAATCTCCAACGATTTGTAACCCTCGAGTAGCTGACCGGGTCTCGCCACATCATGACAATCAGTTTTTAGCTTTCTCTATAGAGGTGCTCGTCTGGTTGAAGCCAGGGCACAATCGCAGTGGTTCTCCCTTTACTACCCTAGCCGATGGAGCGGAACATAGGGTAGCAAGCACAGGAGCCGGGCAACCCAACTATTGACCAAAGACATGATTCGGAGCCAATGCATATAATGCTAAATTCAGGGTGCCGAACATATATAAAAAGTGTCCGGACTGTGCTGCCGTATTGTGGGGCGATAGGTAGCCCCTGGCGAATATTAAACGTAAAAGAGTCTCGATGCAGCAAATAAGCAGATCGCGAATGAAGACGAAGTAAGAAGTGAAAACCACAGGAACTGGGCCACGAATCATTTTATTATAACTGGACGGATACGTCAAGGCGTATCTTGTACAGATGGTGTGAGAAGTATCCGGCCATTTAACATGTCGGCAGCAATAGGGCGCAGCGTGCGGGTCCTGAGAAGTAAGTATGAATACCGTCAAGAAGAACGTATAAAGGTTACCCTACACACCTGTGTTGCTTGCCTCCGTTGTATTTCAGTCCTTCTAAAGGACTTGACGTCAGACCTGCAGAAAAGGGTTCCTGAAACAAGAAAAAGAAGTAAAAGTATGCGTGTCCGGGATCAGTCTGGCCGGATTGCAGACCCCGGGTTATCTCGTGCCTCCGTCGATGTCCATGGAATTTTGAGTGTGTAATTGTGTACGCATGGTCCAATGCCACTACCTTATTGGGGTTGGGACGGAGGCCGAATTGCTAGTCGAGCTCTTGACGAGACACGCTGTCCTGCTACAGTGTAGTCCGGACCCGCTTGATGGTGTCCAGGGGCTCGGCAGCTGGGTTATAATGCTGCCTGAGAAGGCCGCTTTGTGCTTCAGCTGCTAGGGCGGCGGTCTGCTCCTCTGTTCGGAGGGAGCGTTCCGTATTTGCATTGACTGTTATGACGCCACGTGGACCGGGCATCTTGATCTTGAGGTAAGCATAGTGTGGCACTATGTTAAATCTAGCGAACGCGGTTCGTCCGAGCAGTGCGTGGTAGCCGCTGCGAAAGGGGGCGATATCAAAGATTAACTCTTCGCTTTGGAAGTTGTCCGAAGAACCGAAGACCACCTCCAGCGTGATTGAGCCCGTACAGCGGGTCTCAACACCTGGTATGACTCCTTTAAAGGTAGTCTTTGTTGGTTTGATTCACGAGGGATTAATGCCCATCTTCCATACTGTATCCTGATATAGCAGGTTGAGGCCGCTTCCGCCATCCATCATGACTCGTGTTAGGTGGAATTCGTCGATGATCGGGTCCAGGACTAGTGCGGCCAAACCGCCGTGGCGGATACTAGTCGGATGATCTGGTCGATCGAAGGTGATTGGAAATGATGACCACGGATTGAACTTCGGGACGACTGGCTCTACCGCGTAGACGTCCCTGAGTGCTCGTTTGCGCTCCTTTCTGGGGATGTCCGTGGCCAATATCATGTTCACCGTTTTGACTTGGGGGGGTTCTTCTGTCCCCCGGTGTTTGGTTGTCGGGGCTCTTCATCCTGGTCCTTGCTTTGTGACCCCTTTTCTTTTTTTTGGCATTTAACTTGCCAGCCTGCTTGAAGACCCAACAATCCCTGTTGGTATGATTGGCTTGTTTATTCGGGGTGCCGTGAATTTGGCATGGGCGGTCGAGTATGCGGTCCAGGCTGGAAGGTCCTTCATTATTTCTTTTGTAGGGTTTCTTCCGTTGGCCGGACTTGGAGCCACTGAATCCGGCGTTGACCGTGGTGTCTTCGGTGTTGTCGCCATTGCTTCTGCATTTGTGTCTATTGCGCCGGAGCTTGCCGGTGTTGTTCTTGACCTATATAGGGCCTGCCTCGCTGGCTGTGTTTTTGCTACGAGCTAGCCAGCTATCCTCGCCTGCGCAAAAGTGGGTCATGAGTGTCGTAAGGGCTGTCGTTGACTTCGGCTTTTCTTGTCCGAGATGGCGTGCTAGCCATTCATCCCGGATGTTGTGTTTGAAGGCCGCTAGGGCCTCGGCATCCAAACAGCCGATGATCTGGTTCTTTTTGGTTAGGAACATAGTCCAGAATTTTCTGGCCGATTCTCTGGGTTGTTGGATGATACGTCCCCAACGTATCTATAATTTTTTATTGTTCCATGCTATTATATTATATGTTTTGGATGTTTATGGGCTTTATTTTACATTTTATATTATTTTTGGGACTAACCTATTAACCCAGAGCCCAGTGCTAGTTTCTGTTTTTTCCTTGTTTTAGAGTATCGCAGAAAAGGAAAATCAAACGGAGTCCAATTGACCTGAAACTTCACGGAACTTATTTTTGAAACGGAAGCAATCCCGAAGACTTGGGGTGTACGTGAGGGAAGCAACAAGGAAGCCCCTGATGTATTTATTTTGCCTATATATATATATATATATATATCCATATACCCTAAAACTGTCGAGGGACACAATAGATCGTGAGTTCCGCCGCCAGAAGCCTCCGTAGCCACTGAAAGCCAATCTAGACCCATTCCGAAACCCTGCCGGGGGGGGAATCCCTCTCCGGTGGCCATCTTCATAATCCCGGTGCTCTCCATGACGAGGAGGGAGTATTTCTCCCTCGGGGCTGAGGGTATGTACCAATAGCTATGTGTTTGATCTCTCTCTCTCTCTCGTGTTCTTGGGGTGGCACGATCTTGATGTATCGTGAGCTTTTCTATTATAGTTGGATCTTATGATGTTTCTCCCCCTCTACTCTCTTGTAATGGATTGAGTTTTCCCTTTGAAGTTATCTTATCTGATTGAGTCTTTAAGGATTTGAGAACACTTGATGTATGTCTTGCGTGCGATACCCGTGGTGACAATGGGGTATTCTATTGATCCACTTGATGTATGTTTTGGTGATCAACTTGCGGGTTCCGTGAGCTTGGGAATCTATGCATAGGGCTTGGCACACGTTTTTGTCTTGACTCTCCGGTAGAAACTTTGGGGCACTCTTTGAGGTTCTATGTGTTGGTTGAATAGATGAATCTGATATTGTGTGATGCATATCGTATAATCATACCCACGGATACTTGAGGTGACATTGGAGTATCTAGGTGACATTAGGGTTTTGGTTGATTTGTGTCTTAAGGTGTTATTCTAGTACAAACTCTAGGGTTGTTTGTGACAGTTATAGGAATAGCCCAACGAATTGATTGGAAAGAATAACTTTGAGGTGGTTTCATACCCTACCATAATATCTTCGTTCGTTCTCCGCTATTAGTGACTTTGGAGTGACTCTTTCTTGCATCTTGAGGGATAGTTATATGATCCAATTATGTTATTATCGTTGAGAGGACTTGCACTAGTGAAAGTATGAGCCCTAGCCCTTGTTTCAACGCATTGTGAGGGAGTCCTGGATTTAGGGGTCTCCAGACAGCCGGACTATATCCTTTGGCCGGATTGTTGGACTATGAAGATACAAGATTGAAGACTTCCTCCCGTGTCCGGATGGGACTTTCCTTGGCATGGAAGGCAAGCTTGGCAATACGGATTTGTAGATCTCCTCTATTGTAACCGACTCTGTGTAACCCTAGCCCCCTCCGGTGTCTATATAAACCGTAGGGTTTAGTCCATAGGACAACAACAATCATACCATAGGCTAGCTTCTAGGGTTTAGCCTCTACGATCTCGTGGTAGATCAACTCTTGTAATACTCATATCATCAAGATCAATCAAGTAGGACGTAGGGTATTACCTCCATCGAGAGGGCCCGAACCTGGGTAAACATCGTGTCCCCTGCCTCCTATTACCATCTGCCTTAGACGCACAGTTCGGGACCCCCTAGCCGAGATCCGCTGGTTTTGACACCGACATTGGTGCTTTCATTGAGAGTTCCACTGTGTCGTCACCATAAGGCTCGATGGCCCCTTCGATCATCGGTAACGATGCGGTCCAGGGTGACGTTTTCCTCCATGGACAAAGCTTCGTATTCGGCGGCTTCGCACTGCGGGCCAATTCACTTGGCCATCTAGAGCAGATCGAGAGCTATGCCCCTGGCCATCAGGTCAGGTTCGGAAACTTAAACTACACTGCCGACATCCGCGGAGACTTGATCTTCGACGGATTCGAGCCCATGTCAGGTGCGCCGCACAATCACGACGAGCATGACTTAACTCTGTCGTCGGACAGTGTTCGGGAGATCGCATCTGCAACTACTTCGGCCTTCAATACGGAGCAAATTGCACCATCCGAGGACGGAGGGATAGACCCCTCCATGGAGGCTGCACTCTTAGTGGCGATGGATCCAGATACTAACTTCACCCCTTACGAGAGCCGTTGACTGTGTCCTGGACTAGGGGGTACTCACCATGTCGTCTCCCGATCTATTAGATTGGGCCGAGGCCCCCCATGGCCGTATACTCATGGGCCAGTTCCGACAGCTGCCGCATACAAGGAAGATTCCACAAAGACTTGGCGATCAAGACAAGGACTTCTCCCCACCGGCGTATTCGGCTAGGACTCTTGTTAACCTAGGCCTCTGGTGCATTATATAAACCAGGGCCAGGCTAGTCGATAGAATAGACAACATACAATCATACCATAGGCTAGCTTCTAGGGTTTAGCCTCTCTGATCTCGTGGTAGATCTACTCTTGTACTACACAATCATCAACATTAATCAAGCAGGACGTAGGGTTTACCTTCATCGAGAGGGCCCGAACCTGTTACCATCCGGCCTTGACGTACAGTTCGGGACCCCCTACCCGAGATCCGCCGGTTTTGACACCAACATTGGTGCTTTCATTGAGAGTTCCGCTGTGTGATCGACAAAAGGATCGATGGCTCGCCTGCAGATTAACTGCGACTTCGGCGTCTTCGTCGCCAGTTCGACTGGTCACCTTAGTTCGACCAAGAATTGCGCCCCATGTTCGGATCACCATGTTCGGACGAAGGCCTTCATCAAAAATCAACTCCGATCTCTATCAAGATCACGGAGGAATCATCTATGGAGCTCGGGGGCTCAACGTCAACATTGCCCTCAAGCGACCGTGCTGTTTTTTTGGACAGCGAACTTGTATCTGCCGCCACCACCTCCTCGAGTATCGCTTTGATGATTGCTTTGGTGGAATTGTGCGGAATTTAGTCTATAACAACCCTGGAAAATTTCGTCGAGTTCCGATGGAGGAATCTCTAGCAATCCATGATATAGCGAATCCCTGTCAAATCTGGATGGGAATTTGGATGAGTTTAGGGCGTGGTGTCCACCTTCTAGCTCGCACGTCCTTTGGAAGATCCAACCGCTGATCGGCTGCCGAATTCCTATATCTACCACCTCTCAAAATTTCAGCTCGATCCGACCGTCCAAACTCTGGAAACCTTCCGATTAGTGCATCACTTTTCGGATCTGTTTTCTGTGTGAAAACGAATCCGACCCGAGTTCATCTTTTTTATGAATGGGATTTCGGACATCCCTTTTGAAGGAAGTTTTGTATGAGGTATTGTGTTTTGTTCCCGAACACATCCCACTAACTTTAAGATCTTTTGAACATGATCTTCAACATCATGCTGGTGTCAAACCAGTCCAGCAATATTACTCCATGGCTGCCGACCTGCGCTAGACACGTCGTCACTTTAGCCGAGCTCAACTTCTTCGAATCATCATCTGGCAAGCCGCACAAGAGTCCGGCATCGTGAAGGATAAATCATCATCAACATCGCCGCCCCACGGATTACACGGAGCAGGCATACCGGCATCGCCGCACGGTCGCTTCATCAAGCCGGCATCGACCACGCCATGACCTGCATCGACAGGGCCGCACTATTGCTTCTTCAAGCTGTTGTCCATGACGCCGACCTACTTCGACTCATCTGCTAACGTCGAGCCTTCGACATCTCGGCTGGACCGGGGGCTTCGCCATCTCTTAATCAACCTACTCTGGACACTTCGGTGTCACTAGCCGACCAGCTCTGTCACGTTAGCTGGGCCGAGGGCTTTGCCTCGGCGAGTCAACCTTTACCAGCATTGCCATGCCGTCATTTTATCGCCCATCAGGCAATGGGTGTGCGGAGCGAGTCCCAATTTTGGGAATCACCTTTCGGATTGCTACAACAAATAATCCAGTTTCCATACATAGTCCGGCGAACGCCGCATCCGGAGCTCGGACCGACCTGTGAATTAAGGCTTTGCCACACCTTTACTACATCAGGCCGACGCCCTGCATCGACATTGACTTCGGCGCTAGGCCATATTTCTTCTATTCCTCACTTTGCATAAATTATTTATTATGCAACATTTTTTTAATTATCATTATTATTATTATCTCCGGTTTGCACAATTTTTTATGCACAGGAAAATGATCCGGGGACTTCGGCATCACTCTGCCGGTCTGCATTGACTGTGCTATGTCACCACTTCGGCGTGTCGAGCTCTCCGCTCCGCCACCTCGGGACCAGCTTGGGGGATGGAACCTTGCCCCGCATCACTAGTAGAAAAAGGGCCTTCAGTCCCGGTTCATAAGGGCCTTTAGTCCCGGTTCTGGAACCGGGACTAAAATGTCGGTACTAATGCCTCTCCCTTTAGTCCCGGTTCAATCCAGAACCGGGACTAAAGGGCGCGGCCACGTGGAGCTCCACCTTTAGTCCCGGTTGGTAACACCAACCGGGACTAAAGGAAATTTTATGATTTTTTTTTTGAATTTTTTTTTATTTTCAAATTTCTGAATTATTTTAACCTCTAGTCTGTAATCACCACCCCTCATCACTTCTCAATTTATCCTCTAATCACCCCTCATCATTCCAAATCATCTAACTTCTCGAACGGTCACCCATCCTCCCAATCCCCCAGCCTGAGCATGCTTAACTTCCGGGTTCTATTCTCCCTCGCTCCAAGTCTGCACTTGTTGTTTTCCTGACAATACTAAGATGTCAATCCTATTAACCTTCACGCATTTTGGTTGAGCATGAAGTGACACATTTCATAGTTTTATTTTGAAACTATTGTTTTAAAAAACAATAATTATTTAGTAACACTAATATTTCTTGAATAATTAGTTTGACTATTGTTTGACCATAGTTTGACCAGATTTGACCAAAATTGAAATAACAGAAATAATTATTTAGTAACACTAATATTCTAGAATAATTAGTTTGACCATTGTTTGACCACAGTTTGCCCGCTGTTTGAATTTTTTTCGATTTTTTCACTCTAGATCTTAAAAGCCCCGTAACTTTTTTCTATTAGGTTTTTGAGGATTTTGAAAATGTTTAAAAGCCCCCCTGTTAAATTCGGATGTAACTTTTCGAGTAGATGATTTTTCATATAAAAAACTTTTTCATCCGAGTTAGTATGCAAAAGTTATGCCCATTTTTACAAATTTCAGAGAGATTTTGCAAATAAAGTCAAAATTCACATTTGCAAATTTTCCCAACAACTAGACCACATATCACATGGGAAACTTATTTTCTTTTATTTTTGATATTTCCATCATTTTCTTTTATTTTTTTAAAACTGAAAAGGCGATCCACCGGGGGGGTAGAGTTTGAAAATGGGACCTTTAGTACCGGTTCGTGGCACGAACCGGGACTAAAGGTCTCATCCCCATTAGTCCTGGTTTGAGGGACGAACCGGGACCAATGGTTGTGGGCCAGGAGCGAGGCCCATTGATCCTGGTTCATCCCACCAACCGGGACCAAAAGGTCCAGATGAACCAGGACCAATGGCCCATGTGGCCCGGCCGGCCCCCTGGGCTCACGAACCGGGACCAATGCCCCCATTGGTCCCGGTTCTGGACTGAACCGGGACTAATGGGGTTACCCGGCCTGGACCAAAGCCCCCTTTTCTACTAGTGGATCAAGCTCGGACCGCGTCATCAATACCGAACACATTAACCAGCTAAGTCGCTTTCATGCTCAAAGCTTTAATTTCTAACTTGTGTTCGGTTCGACCAAGCATTATAATTTTTTGGAAAAAAGTTGCTTGTAAAAAAATTCCTTGTCCAAACTTTGTTTGTGATGCATAAATTCAAATACCCAATTCATTTGGGGGCTTCCTTCATGAAGCTTCTGCACTTGCATATGATTATACTTGTACGGCTTCGTTCCTTGTTCGTGTATTATACCACAATATGCACCATATTGACTTAAGCGATTTGCAAGCTGGGTTGCCTCGCTCCTGTGTTTACCCCTACGTTCCCGATTGTTCGGCTAGGGAGTAAAGGGAGCACCTCTGCGATTGTCATGATTGGGTCGTCTGAGCCGGACCTCAGACTGGGTGAAGCCGAAAGCTAGCGCTCTTATAGTTTTCAATGATGGTCGGTACACAACGAAACTCATGAGTACAAAAAATCTATTGCACAAGTCTCATACTAACAATGAGCACCAAAGAAAGGTATCGGTGGGGGCACTATTTTCTTCGAAGATGCTTCTTACACTTCACGGTAATATAGCATAAGTTCCCTGAGCGCGCTTTGTCTGTTACAGCCTTATGGCCTGATTGCCTGGTTATTGGAAACACCGTCGATATTCTCAGCCGATGGAGTACATAACACTTTTCGGTCCTGCACCGAAGAGGGAGAAGTTGACGGTTGGTTAAGACGCGTTTAAAGTTCGGTTGAACATAGATATGATATAAGTACTTTGGTACATGCAATCATTCTTCTACCCAAGTCACTTGGGGGCTCTTAAGTTTATTTGAGCCGTTTTATAATACGTGTTCTTCTTCTTAGTCGTTGCAAAGTTTTATTATTATTATTTATCACTCCTATTTTCGACACGAGTGTGCGGTCGCTAGCCGGGGAGCCTAATTTCTCTCTCAAAGCCGCTAGAGTTTAGTTTGCTAAACTGGCCTGATGAGAGGTACTCCGCCCTCGGGATAGGAGGTTGAAGCCGTAGGCTGACCCGCTCGAAGTCTTGAGATAGGATGTATCATGTTAAAGCACGACAGAAGCACTTCTTTTTTCTAAGACCAACTTTCGGATTGGCACCAAACACTTGATATTGTTCGGATGTCATGTTTTTACTGACGTTTCTTGGTTTTCCAAGCTTTTTGGCACTTTTAAACTATTTGTGCTTTTCTAGCATTAGTCTCGCAGTGCAACGCCGGACACCTTTAGGGATTCGGCAAAAACATTCTCAGATATTGCTATATATGCATCGGTTTCGAATTGTGTCTTCGGTCAATAGTTGTGTTGCCCGACTCCTGCACTAGCTTCCTATGTTCCGTTTTGTTCGGCTAGGCATGCAAAGGGAGAACCACTGCGATTGTGCTTCCAGCTCACATGGTTAAGCACCTCAGTGGAGAAAGCTGAAAATTGACTTTCACAATAAGCGTAAACTGGTCAGTGATCCGATGACTATGTTAAATGATGGGCCGTTCATAACATTGGCCGAAGTGTTTACGGCTTGACCCCGATTGTCGCCGAACACTACCGGGGGCTATTAACTGGCCTCCCAAACTAAATCCTCAATATTTTGCTCTTACATTAGAGCTGAGGTTTAATGATCATGCTTAGCATGACAACCCAAAGAAAGGAACCGATAGCGGGACTATTTTCTTTGGAAGACATTTCTTCTGTTAAACAGTAATATAACTCTCTGCGTACCTTTGTTTATAAAACCGTATGGCCAGATTGCCTTGTTTGTTGTAAATCTTTGCCCTCATAAATGCTTTATAAAGTAGGACAAACACTCTTCGGCTACTGGCCGAGGAGGTGGAAGCCGATGGTCGGTCAACAAAGTTTTGTACAATGCGGATCCGAGCATTAATGACGTAAAGTACTTGGATACATAGAGTCATTACACATAATTTGTGATTTTGCTATGGATATTGATCCTTAATTCGGCCACCCGTGCCCGCATTAAGGCTCGGGGGCTACTGGGCTTCGGGCTTATTATTTACAAATATTAAAGGGGCACATTGATCCCCTGATCTGGTGTTACCACCCGACCAGTGTCTCAGGGGCTACTGCATTGCTTGTCCAATGTAGAAAATTTTATGTGCAATATAGTTTCCGAGGAGATTTTGATCCTCAGGTTGGTCGGCCGCACCCAACCTGAGTCTCGAGGACTGAGCACGCCGCTTTTAGTGTCCCGAAGTATTCTGCCGAGCTTGGACTTGACCCTTAGGCCGATTTTGCAAATCAACCTGAGTCTCAGCGGCTACTAGGATCAGCGGTCTTACGTCATCCTTCAGGTGCATCTCGGGTTTTAGACTGATACACACCTTGAGGGCTACTGGCTATATATCTCGGCAGAGAATAAATTGCACCAATAAAAAATATATTCAAAAAAATCGGCCCACATTCGGGGTGGTGCACCACCTCGGAAGCAGCCCAGCATAAAGCTCGGGCGCTAGTGGCTGGCTCCATAGAGCGCATTTCCGGCATTAAGCTCGGCTAAACTCCTTCAAACTTCTTTCAACCAAGGTGATTTACGACACCTCGGATATACAGACCGGCGTTAGAGCTCGGATACATAGTCCGGCGTTGGGGCTCGGATACATTCCGGCGTTAGAGCTGGGAAGCGGTCCGGCATTGGTGCTCGGTTGCAAAAGATACCTCGAATACAGTCCGGCGTTGGAGCTCGGACGCAAGAGGACGCTGTCGCCCGGGAACAACTTCAAACCCGAGGTGTGGCATAAAAATAACAAGGCATTGGTAAAGGCCGGAAACTTAAAGGGGCTCCTTGGATACCCGACGTGTAAACTCGTCGAATGCATTTCGGCGATCCTCAAGATCGAAGATAAAGAAGATTTGTTGAACCAATTTTCAAGACCGAAGATGAGGAACAGTTTGGAAGAATCGAGGAGCGTCCCTAACTTGAAGACGTTCAGGGGGCTACTGACGGTGTCCTGGACTAGGGGGTACTCACCACGTCGTCTCCCGATCTATTAGATTGGGCCGAGGCCCCCCATGGCCGTATACTCATGGGCCAGTTCGGACAGCAGCCGTATACAAGGAAGATTCCACAAAGACTTGGCGATCAAGACAAGGACTTCTCCCCACCTGTGTATTCGGCTAGGACTCTTGTTAACCTAGGCCTCTGGTGCATTATATAAACCAGGGCCAGGCTAGTCGATAGAATAGACAACATACAATCATACCATAGGCTAGCTTCTAGGGTTTAGCCTCTCTGATCTCGTGGTAGATCTACTCTTGTACTACCCATATCATCAATATTAATCAAGCAGGACGTAGGGTTTTACCTCCATCGAGAGGGCCCGAACCTGGGTAAAACTTCGTGTCCCTTGCCTCCTGTTACCATCCGGCCTAGACGCACAATCGGGACCCCCTACCCGAGATCCGCCAGTTTTGACACCGACAGCCGTATTGCCCGACCACTGGATTCGTCTCCGGCCACGGACTCCGAGCTGCCTACATCCGTGCCTATCGAATCCGATTGGGCACCGATCATGGAGTTCAACTCCGTGGATATCTTTCAGCACTCGCCTTTCGGCAATGTGCTAAATTCATTAATGTCTCTATCCTTGTCAGGAGAACCTTGGCCGAACTATGTCCGGCTAGAATGGGATGCGGACGACGAAGAAATTCGCTGCCCACCCACCACCCACTTAGTAGCCACTATCGACGATTTAACCGACATGCTCGACTTCTACTCCGAAGACATCGACGGTATGGACGACGATGCAGGAGACGAAGATGAACCACCGCCCACAGGGCGCTGGACTGCCACCTCATCATATGATATATACATGGTGGACACCCCCAAAGAAGGCAATGGCGACGAGACAGCAGAGGATGACCCCTCCAAGAAGCAACCCAAGCACCGACGTCAGCGGCGCCGCTCTAAGTCCCGCCATAGCAAAAGTAGTGATACCGGCACAAGAGACAATAACACTCCGGATAGTGCCAAAGACAACAACAATCCCCTCCATCACGATGTAGAGTGGGACGGTGAACAAGCTAGCCCTCCAGAGCAGGCAGCAGATGGAGAATCGGATGAGGACAATTACATGCCTCTCTCCGAAGACGAGGTGAGCCTCGGCGACGAAGAATTTATCGTGCCTGAGGATCCCGTCGAGCAGGAGCGCTTCAAGCACCGGCTTATGGCCACAGCACATAGCTTGAAGAAAAAGCAACAACAGCTTTAAGACGATCAAGACTTGCAAGCAGACAGATGGACCGAAGTCCTTGCGGCCGAGGAATACGAACTCGAGCGCCCGTCCAAGAGTTACCCAAAGCGCAGGTTTCTACCTCACCTTGAGGGGGAAGCATTGAAACCTACATCACCAGTGTATGATGCGGCTGACCGGCCACCTCGTGGCCGAGCCAGAGAGGCGTTTCAGGCTGAAGTCAAGCCCGCACCCCGCTGCCAATCAAACAAAAATACCAAGGCCCGGGGCAACACGCGGGACCTGCAAGACGTATTGGAAAACAAGGAAAAACATGCAAGATCGATCTACGGATCATGGGGGCGCGCATCAATACGCGACGATGATCGTCACTCCGGATACACTAAAAGCAAATCCGGCCGAGCCGAACACGGCAGACAAGACTCGTATGAACCGCGTCACGATATAGCCCGGCACAGAGGCGCCGCACACCCCTTATCCTTCACTGATGAAGTAATGGATCATGAATTCCCAGTAGGGTTTAAACCTGTAAATATCGAATCATACGATGGTACTACAGACCCCGCGGTATGGATAGAAGACTTCTTCCTCCACATTCACATGTCCCGCGGGGATGAACTACATGCCATCAAGTATCTCCCGCTAAAACTCAAAGGGCCGGCTCGGCATTGTGTCAATAGCTTGCCAGCAAACTCCATCAAAAGTTGGGAGAACCTGGCAGAGGCATTCCTGTACAATTTCCAGGGAACTTATGTGTGACCGCCGGACGCTGACGATTTAAGTTAAATAACTCAGCAGCTAGAGGAATCGGCCATGAAATTCTGGACCCGGTTCCTAACCAAGAAGAACCAAATTGTCGACTGTCCGGATGCAGAGACCTTAGCGGCATTCAAGCATAATATCCATGACGAATGGCTCGCCCAGCACCTCGACCAAGAGAAGTCAAAATCCATGGCAGCCCTCACGACACTTATGACCCGCTTTTGTGTGGGCGAAGATAGATTGTTGGCTCGTAGTACCAATACAGCAAGGAAACCTGGCATATCAGAAGCCAGGGATAGCAACAGCAAACCACGACGCAACAAACACAAGTCCCGCAAATATGGTGAAAACGCCAAAAATATGGCAGTTAATGCCGGGTTCAGGGGCTCAAAGTCTGCTCAGCACAAAGGGCCACCCAAAAAATACAAATCCTTGTCCATCCAGTCTGGACCACATACTCACTCGCCAATGCCAAATTCATGGCACCCCAGAAATGCTAGCCACCCATAATAACAGAGAATGCTGGGTCTTCAAACAAGCCGGCAAGGCGGGCGCCAAAGACGAAGAGGGGTCTCAAAGCGACGATAGCGACGAAGAGCCCAGATAACTGAACATAGGAGGGCAAAAGAAACCCCCGCCCCCATATTCAATCGGTGAATGTGGTAAATACCACCCAAATTGCCAATTTGGACCAGATATGCACCCTTAGGGATGGCGGCTCAACGGAACTAGCCGTCCCACAATATAAGCTAGGGTCGGTCACCTTGAACCGCCCAGATCGTCTGGTTAACGCCACTCAGGGCAATCCAGCCGCACTAATCCTTGACCCAATAGTAGACGGGTTCCACCTCACTCAAGTCCTTATGGACGGGGGTAGCAGTTTAAATCTGCTTTACCAGGACACAGTGCACAAGATGGGCATCGATCATTCAGCGATCAAGCCCACTAAAGCCACTTTTAGAGGCATCATACCAGGTACGGAGGTTAGCTGTACATGCTCCATTGCCCTCGAGGTAATCTTCGGATCACCAGAAAATTACCGTATCGAAGAGTTAAGCTTCGAAATCGCCTCTTTCCGCAGTGACTATCAAGCACTGCTCGGGCGAACCGCGTTCACTCGATTCAACGGGGTGCCATATTATGCCTACCATAAGCTCAAAATGCCCGGTCCACACGGTGTCATCACGGTTCATGGCAAGGTCGAACCTTCCTTCGGCACCAACAAATACATCACTGCCTTAGTAGCAGAAACAACGAGCAACACCTTGCAGCCGAACCTCGAGTCGACGCCCAGGCTCCCGGACACCGTCAAGGGGCTACGAACTACTTCATAGAAGGATACCTCGGCTCGTCCAGAGCTCAACTAAACACTCCGGCGAAGGCCATGACAGGCCGAACTCAGCGGTTAAACCGCCCTCCGGCACGCAAACATTTCTTACATTTCCTTCGCAGGTTCATCTTTGCATCAACCAGGACGGACTCCACCGAGGCAGCTTGAACGCGTCAGGGGATCCATAGACATTCCCCGCAGTGAATGTTCGGCTATAATACGGATCCGCACTCAACCTCTTCCGCCAGGTCACAGCAGGTTCTGCTATCACAACTCTTTTTTTATCACATTACGTGTACCCATACGCATAGACGTATTATTTAAAAACAACATGTGGATTTATATGACGTTTACCTGCTGATTATTTCTTAACAAAATCATTTCGTCAAGTGGCATCCGTACACAGTGATACACCTTCAATATGCCAGGGGCTTCATTTTTCCCGTAACACGGCAATAAAAGTCCGAACACCTTCATGGAAGTTCGGCACCCCGAACCTATAGCATTATATGGATCAGCTCCGAATCATGTCTTGGGTCAATAGTTGGGTTTGCCCGGCTCCCATGTTTTGGTACCTTACGTTCCGCTATATCGGCTAAGGTAGCACTGGTAGAACTACTGCGGTTGTGTCCCGGTTCTTTCAGATCAGAACCTCAGTAGAGAAAGCTGAAAACTGACTGTCATGATACGGCGAGAGCTGGTCTGCTGTTAGAGTGGTCACAAAATCTTTAAGGATTTCTCCGGCATAATGCCATAACCAATGCAGCGTGCGATGGATCGGCTTTCTCTCTGATCAGGTGCTTATAGAACCCCTTGTCGGTCTTCCGAACACAAGGGGCTGCGCCGACCATACTAAAGCTCCTATGGCTAAGTGAGAGTGATAAAGCCCTATAGTCTGATTGCCTGGTTCGTTGTGCTGAGCACCTCCTTCGGAGGACCCAAAACTGGGATAAAGAGTGCTCAGGTTTATCCCGAACACCCTGGTACTTCTTACGCGGGGGCAGAAGCCGACGACTGGCCAACTCTCAGTTTTAACATAAAAACGGCCGCACAGGAGGGTAAACTTTTATATAACAGGCGACATATAAACGACCTTGTTCAAACATTACAAAGGACAACATGATCGGCATTCATGGAAATATAATGTCCTTGGTGCACAACTCCGCTGCAAGGTAGGATCCTTTCAGGACACCCTTATAATATAATTCGGGCTTGCGGTGCTCCTTCCCCTCTGGCGGTCCCTCGGTCACTAGCTTTTTGGCATCCATCTTCCCTAGTGCACCTTTCTGAGGGCGAAGGCCATTCACGCTCCTTCTATATAGACCGACCGCTTGATGACGTCAAGTCGAGGGCAAGCGCTTACCAGCCACCTCACGAGCCCGAAGTAGCTACTTGGAATCGGCTCGGCATGCCATAGCCGGATAACCATATCTTTCATGGCTAGTTCCGCCGCCTTATGCAGTTCGATCAGCTATTTTAGTTGATCGGCAAAAGGCACCGGATAATTCGGCGCCAAATACTGCGACCAAAAGAGCTTATCAGCGGTGTTCCTTCCTTCGGCTCGGTAGAATTGAGCGGCATCTGATATGCTGTGAGGTAGCTTGGCAAATACACCTGAGAAGTCTGGATTCACAATCAGAAACATAGTTTTCTCTTCAAATACTTGCTTTACATGGAAAATCCTTACCCGCCGCGATCTTCCTCGCCTCTTGGATCCCCTGCATGGCGCTCCGGGTTTCCTCTTGGGCATCACTCGTGGCTTGACGCGCCTTGGTGAGTTCGGACTCTTTCTTCGTTAAACTCTGCTGCAAGCTCTCGCATTTACTTACGGCCTCTTGCATCTCCCGCTCAGCTTTAATAACTCTGGACTCGTGTTTCTCACAAAGAGTCCACTCCGTGGCCGCCTTTTTCTCGGCCTCGGCAACGGCCCTTTTGAGGGCCTCGACTTCGGTCATAAACCCTAGCACAAATTATGCGGCTTATTTCATACTGGACATTTATTTCACAATAAATGCGCGCAATGCTTGTGCATACCTTGTTTATCCCTCAACTGCATTTTCAATTGGCCAATTTCTTCTATGGGCCGCTCCAGACTTTGATTCAGTCTGGAGATCTTTGCGGTATGAGAGGCAGTAGCCACTACAGGCATCTCGTTGAAATAGAAGAGAAATCAATATCATTCAATGAGTCTTCCTGTGATCATCAATGCGATCCCTTGTCCGGTTCTTTCTTTCACCGAAGAGTGCATCAGGGGATACTATCTATACTATGACACTCTTCGGCAACTTATAAAACATACCTCAAAGCCTCTTATAAGGCTGATATAGGCTTCATTCAGTCCACTCTCAGTTGACTGAATCTTCTCAATCACCGCAACCATAAGGGGACAGTGTTCGTTAATGATGGAGGCATCTCGTAACGCCACCAACAAAGCATCCGACACCTCTGGGTGGACAGAGGTCTCCGGCAGAACAGGCACGCCCCCTCCAGCTGAAGGAGGCTGCCTTCTTGATTCTGGAATCACATCCGGTGGGGAGCCGAACTCAGGAACGCCCCGCCGTCAAACCCCATGGGAATCTTTTCCCCCACGTGTCCGGCCCCTGCGGTTTGACCTCCAGGCGCCGCCTTCACGGCCTCTTCCTTTCCTCCTTGGCCGGGGTCCTTCTAGGATGAAGCCTCGGTATTATGCACCTGTTTGGAGGAAGGGGCCTTTGGGGGCGTCCCGCTCTCCATAGCATTTGAGCTCAGCAGGTCCTCTGATGAGGATTGTTTGGTACGGGACCTCACCGGACTACCAAAAAATTTGGCTTAAGGTTAAAATACTAAGCCACGATGAGTCCAGACGCTTAAACGTACTTGGATTTTATATACTTACGAGTTCACAAGGGGCTGGGCCCTGGGGTCCCATGCCGGGCCACTGTCGGCGGCGGCAGTGGACTCCTCCGGAAGAGAAGCCCTTCCTCTTTTGGGCAATTCGACCTCCAAGGGTGCGGAGGCCGTCCTCTTCCTTCTTCCCCTCGTAGGGGATTCATCTTCCTCCTCCTTTTCATCCTCTTCGGAGGCGGAATGGGCATCAGAGCCTTTGGGTATTGTGTCCGAAGTGCCGCGACGACGAAGGCCGCCCCGAGTCTTTTTGGCCTCCATCTCGGCCGTCTTCTTCGGCACCTTGTAAGGCGCCGGGACCAGCATCTTCGTCAGAAGTGGGATGGCCGGGTCTTCGGGCAGCGGGGCCGGACAATGGATCCGCTCGCCTTCTTCGTCCAGCTCTGGGAGAGTTGAATAAACACACGTTAAGCGCTTCCTTTGGGTCATGCGGATAGAAAAGTTTGATAAACTCACCGAACTTGCAGGGCGGGACAGTTGGTACCCGCGGTCTTCGGCGGAGTCCGGCCATGATTTGCTGGACTTGAAAAGCACCTTCCAAATGTCCTTGTGCGAGGAGACGAAGAACCCTCGCAAAGTTTGGTGCCTGGCCGGATCGAATTCCCATAGATTGCAAGTCCGGTGTTGACAAGGCAGTATCCAGTGGACTAACATCACCTATACTAAGTCGAGAAGTTCAATGTTCTTGTCTCCCATATCTTTAACGCGTGCCTGGAGCACCGACAGTTCATTGGACGAGGACCAGTCCAGGCCTTTCTTGACCCAGGATGTAAGCCGCAGAGGGGCGTCAGATTGAAACTCGGGCGACGCGGCCCATTCCTTGCCGCACGCCTCAGTGATGCAAAACCACTCCTGTTGCCACTCCTTGACAGAATCATTAAAGGTTCCCGTTGGCCATATGACGTTGGGCATCTTGCTCACCATAGTGCCCCCGCACTCGGCGTGCTCGCCGCCCACCACCTTGGGCTTCACATTAAAAAATGTCAGCAATAAACCGAAGTGCAACGAAATGTGGAGGAAAGCCTCGCACACGACAATGAATGTCGATATGTTGAGGAAGGAATTGGGGGACAGATCGTGAAGATCGATCCCATAATAGTACATGATGCCATGAACGAACGGGTGGAGGGGAAACCCTAGCCCGCGGACAAAGTGAGGGAGGAATACAACCCTCTCGTGGGGTCCCGGAGTGGGGACGATCTGTCCCGCCATCGAGGGACGGTGGCTGATTTTCTTGGCCAGATACTCGGCCTCCCGAAGCTTTTTGATATCCTTCTCTCGGACGGTAGAGGCCATCCATTTGCTTCCTGCTCCGGATCCGGGCATCTTTGGAAGGACTTTTCTGGGCAGAGAAGGTGAACGCTTGGGCGCTGGAGCCTGAGCAGAAGGGAATGAATCAGGATGAAGGCGTGGGTGAAAAGAGTGAACCCTTGTCCCTTTATAAGGCCAGAAGAGGCGGTGCGCCTCCCCACTTACCTAGTAAAATCGCTTATTGCCCGAACGCCGTAATTGATGGCACAGTTGGGTTACCCATACCTGTATTGAGGAGAATCCCATGATAAGGGGACACGATCTCTGCTTTGACAAGACGTGTCAAGAAAACCGCCTCCATATGCGCAGTGCTGGTTGAGAAAAACGATTCGAATAATGACTGGGCCATAGTATGATGTCATGCTGTCAAGCGTGTCAGCAGATTAGATTTGTGGAAATATTATTCTCTCTACCGTGGTATGTGGAACTTGTTTTGCAGAGCCGGACACTGTCCTTGTGTCCAAAATCTTCCATGGAGTATTCGGAGGAAGAACCCGCCTTGCAATGTCGAAGACAAATCTGCGCGCCGGACTCATCGTCATTGAAGCCTGGTTCAGGGGCTACTGAGGGAGTCCTGGATTAGGGGGTCTCCGGACAGCCGGACTATATCCTTTGGCCGGACTGTTGGACTATGAAGATACAAGATTGAAGACTTCGTCCCGTGTCCGGATGGGACTTTCCTTGGCGTGGAAGGCAAGCTTGGCAATACGGATATGTAGATCTCCTCCCTTGTATCCGACTCTGTGTAACCCTAGCCCCCTCCGGTGTCTATATAAACCGTAGGGTTTAGTCCATAGGACAACAACAATCATACCATAGGCTAGCTTCTAGGGTTTAGCCTCCACGATCTCGTGGTAGATCAACTCTTGTAATACTCATATCATCAAGATCAATCAAGCAGGATGTTGGGTATTACCTCCATCGAGAGGGCCCGAACCTGGGTAAACATCGTGTCCCCTGCGTCCTGTTACCATCCGCCTTAGACGCACAGTTCGGGACCCCCTACCCGAGATCCGCCGGTTTTGACACCGACACATTGCAATACCATTTACGCTCACTTTTATCATTAGTTACCTTGCTGTGTTTATATTTTCAGATTACAAAAACCTATATCTACTATCCATATTCAACTTGTATCACCATCTCTTCACCGAACTAGTGCACCTATACAATTTACCAATGTATTGGGTGTGTTGGGGACACAAGAGACTCTTTGTTATTTGGTTGCTGGGTTGCTTGAGAGAAACCATCTTCATCATACGCCTCCTACGGATTGATAAACCTTAGGTCATCCACTTGAGGGAAATTTGCTACTGTCCTACAAACCTCTGCACTTGGAGGCCCAACAACGTCTACAAGAAGAAGGTTGTGTAGTAGACATCAAGCTTTTCTGGCGCCGTTGCCAGGGAGGCGAGGAAAGCGGCACTAACACCCCGTCAACTAAGCTCTTTTCTTGCGCCGTTGCCGGGGAGGTTAGCGCTTGAAGGTATATCTTTAGATCTTGCAATCGAGTCTTTTAGTTTCTTGTTTTATCACTAGTTTAGTTTATAAAAGAAAATAAAAAATGGAATTAAGTTTGCCTCATACGCTCCATCTTTTTAATATCTTTCGTGAGTATGATGGGAAGGAAAATTGGGCCAAAGTGTTAGAAGAAGAATGCATTAAAATGTTTGGCACTAAATCTTTGAATGATGAGCATGATTGCAATGTTGTTAGTATGAACTCCTTGAATATCCATAGTACTAATGATGATTGCACTAGTTATGATGAAAATGTCTCCTATAAACATGTCAATTTTTGTGGAGTGCATTGGGTTTGCAAGTACACACCAATTAGGGAAGATAGATATTGCAAGAGGCATAAGTACTTAGAAACTAAATGGTTGCAAGAAAGGCTAGATGTTTGTGCTGAAAATTTAAATTTTCCTAGCCGTACTTGTGAACTTTGCAATGAACGTGATCATTTCAGTACCCAATGCAAGTTGTTTCATTATCGTATCGTGTCCAAAAATTGCGATGACTTGATTTATCTTGCACATTATAATGAACTTACTTTGCTCTTGGGTTATGAAGAAATGAAACGTATAACTAAGGTTATTCCAGAATTTGCCCTTTATAGAGTTCTTAATTTTGATCTAGAAGAAATTTATATGTATTGTGCGGTGAATTGCAATGAAAATCCTTATATTGCCAATTACATAAAGAAAAGAAAACAAATAGAGGATGAAGAGAATACTAATGAAAGGGAAGATACTTCCCAATATCCTCCTATTATTTCTTATGATGAATCAGGTAACAAGGAGGAGCCTCATATTCAACCAATCTCGTTAATAAGGAGCTCCAAAAAGAGGATTGAACTCACACATGATTTGGTGAAGAACAAGAAAAGAAAAGGGAAGAGAGGTAAAAAGACATCTCTCCCAAATAATGCTGCTCCTATTACTGTTGTGCCTCATGAAAATATAATTGTGGAAGATAATGATACTTCTTATGATCTTGAAAATCTTTTTGGCACTTGCTTGGAAGAATATGATAATTGCTATACTATTGGTGTTATCCATACTATTAATGATGAGAGTGATTATGCTTATGATATGAAAAGGCCCAAGCTTGGGGATGCTATGTTTGATGAAAATGATGTTTTTGAGAATATATTTGCTGCAATTATTGTTTGTCCCAAGCTTCGGGATGCTACGTTTAACGAAGATGATATTTTTAGTCTCCCAAGTTTTGATATGCAAATTTATAATGATGATAGCATGCCTCCTACTTATGATGATTATATTGATGAAAGTGGGTTTGGAAGAGTGTCAACTTTAGGAAGTAATGATCCCACTATTTTGGAGGATGTTGAATCTTACTATGATAATTATGAAAGTGGATTTGGAGAGGTCATGACTTTATTTAGAAATGAATCCACTATCTTGGAAGAGGTTTCAATTGATTATGATCAGAACAAAGTTGCTACTTATGATGATTATTGTGATGATACTTATGCTATAAAAAGTAGTGATGATTATATCTATAAAACTTGTCATGATTATGATTACTCTTTTAATGTGGAAGCAATTTATAGTATTCGAGTCTCTTATGATACTCCCACTATTCTGAATGAGAAGAATTTTGCTTATGTGGAGAGTAATAAAATTTCTATGCTTGTAGATCATGAAAAGAATGCTTTATGTGATATTTATATTGTTGAATTCATTCATGATGCTACTGAAAATTATTATGAGGGAGGAATATATGCCTGTAAGAATTGCAATAATATCAAGTTCCCTCTCTATGTGCTTAAAGTTTTGAAGTTATGCTTGTTTTACCTTCCTATGCAAGTTGATTCTTGTTCCCATAAGTTGTTTGCTCACAAAATCCCTATGCATAGGAAGTGGGTTAGAGTTAAATGTGCTAGTCATATTCTTCATGATGCTCTCTTTATGTTTCAATTCTTATCTTTTATCTGAGCATCATTGAAATCATCATGCCTAGCTAGGGGCGTCAAACGATAGCGCTTGTTGGGAGGCAACCCAATTTTATTTTAGTTCCTTGCTTTTTGTTACTGTTTAGTAATAAATAATTTATCTAGCCTCTGTTTATATGTGGTTTTATGTTTTAATTAGTGTTTGTGCCAACTAGAACCTTTGGGAAGACTTGGGGAAAGTCTTTGCGATCATGCTGTAAAAACCAGAAACTTTAGCGCTTACGAGGATTGCTGCATTTTTTATTGGAGAGTGATATTTAGTTAATTATTTTTGAAGATGATTAATAAATAAAGTCCTCACGTCCAGCAATTTATTTTAGAATTTTTGGGGTTCCAGAAGTTTGCGTTAGCTACAGATTACTACAGACTGTTCTGTTTTTGACAGATTCTGTTTTTCATGTGTTGTTTACTTATTTTGATAAATCTATGGCTAGTAAAAGAGTTTATAAACCATAGAGAAGTTTGAATACAGTAGGTTTAACACCAATATAAATCAAGAATGAGTTCATTACAGTACCTTGAAGTGGTGTTTTGTTTTCTTTCGCTAACGGAGCTTACGAGTTTCTATTAAGTTTTGTGTTGTGAAGTTTTCAAGTTATTGGGTAAAGATTCGATGGACTATGGAATAAGGAGTGGCAAGAGCCTAAGCTTGGGGATGCCCAAGGCACCCCAAGGTAATATTCAAGGCCAACCAAGAGCCTAATCTTGGGGATGCCCCGGAAGGCATCCCCTCTTTCGTCTTCGTTCATCGGTAACTTAACTTGGAGCTATATTATTATTCGTCACATGATATGTGTTTTGCTTGGAGCGTCATTTTATTTTATTTAGTTTTGCTTGCTGTTTGAATAAAATACCAGGATCTGAAATTCTTAAATGTTAGAGAGTCTTCACATAGTTGCATAATTATTCGACTACTTGTTGATTTTCACTTATATCTTTCGGAGTAGTTTGTCATTTGCTCTAGTGCTTCACTTATATCCTTTTAGAGCACGGTGGTGGTTTTATTTTATAGAAATAGATTGTAGCGACCTGACCTCAAACGGTCAAGTATCTGTGCTTCAGTATCATCCCTGGATCGGTAATGCTGACACACATAGTACTCGAAGGATTTATAACAGAGTAGCAATCACACACTTATTACATCGAATGTCTCAAAAGAGAACTTATTACAATAAATATGGCTTAAAGCCATCTAATACGATAACAACGGAAGGCTTGGAAGATAAAGTGAGTCCATCAACTCCAACGGCATAGCTGAGCTGCACGGCAACGACCTAACGAACCTTACTCCTCGTCTGAAAAGTCTGCAACATAATATGTTGCAGCCCGAAAACGGGTCAGCACATGGAACATGCTGGCAATATAACACAGTAGAGCAAGAACAGAATAATGCTATCACTACATGCAAATTTGGCTGGTGGAATGCTCTATGGTTATAGTTTTTGCAAAAAGCCAATTTTTCGCTACAACAAAGGAATAGATTTTATTTAACTATCATGGTAGTTGAAACATCATTGAGAAGGTTCCTCCAACTCAATCCCAGTTAAAAATAATTATCAACCCAACAATATTAATTTAGAGTGATGAGATACATATGATAATCCAAGTACTAGATACTCAAGAATTGTCCATAACCGGGACACGGCTAACCATGATTAGATTGTACGCTCTGCAGAGGTTTGTGCACTTTTCCCCACAAGACCCGATCTCCTCCGTTGGATTTCTCGCACTACGGTGTGTTTGAGAAACGGATGACCGAGACATAGTATTTCAGAAACATTTACTCTTTACTCCAGGTAGACCATACCAACCTACATCCCTCTACCTGCTGATCCACCTCTTCGAGAGCTCATGTAACTTACTCAGCTATGCTAGAGCCCATAATAGCATGTGGCTGCACACGGAAGTTTCTAGCATGAAATATCTCAGTTCCCTTTGAGCCTGGGTAGCGGACCTTAGGATTATCACACGGGTACTCCCGGATATCCTAGGACAACACTGGATTCTCCAGGTGCCCGACAAACAATCCACCCAGATGTGTATTTAAGTTCCCACCTTAAGTTGAACCATTAATTAACAACCTCACATCTGTCATGGATTTCACTCACCCAAACCACGTCTACCTCATTAACTACTTCCCAACCCACAAGGGAAGTATCTAGTACTATAATCCCAGCAATATAAGCAATACGTAGCATAGCAACGGTTTGATAATATAAGCAATACGTAGAAATAACTCCCAAGGGTTTGATAATAACAGGGCAATAGGTTCTACCTCATTAACTACTTCCCAACCCACAAGTTAATCACATCCTAATCATTCAATGTTTGAGGATTGGAGCTAATGCATAAAAACTGGGTGATAAAGGGGTATGATCAAAGTGTTACTTTCCTTGCTGATGATCCGCAAAACCTAAAGATTCGAAGTAGCACGCTTCGCACTCCGGGTGTTCTATCGCAAACAAGCAATAGCATACATAAGCAATCAAGCAAAGAAGCATGGATAAAACTCAAAATAAGAAGGTCTAACCAGAAAGTTCAACTTAAGAACTCCGGTTTGCAAAAATAATCAAATCAAACGGGGCAACGAAACTCAAACTACGAAAGAAACAAGGTCCGTTTACTATTCTAGACTAAAGTCAAATTTTACATTATCAAAACCTTGTTCAAGTTGATTAAACAGAAAGAGGGTTTCGATACGAAGATCTAGGCACTTGAATCGCCTCATTCCGACAAACGAGAAAAAAGATAAACTAAAACGAAAATCGGATCAGAAATCGCGATCGAAAATAATTGTAGAAAAATCTAAGAAAAAGAAAAACTAATGAATAGGCTAATGAACGAATGTTCGCTGTCTGCGGCTAACGAGTGAACACCATTCGTTAAAACGAACGTATAGACGAACGTCCGCTAAATAACTAAACCAAGAAAAACCGGCGAACCGTTCTATTCAAAAAAACTTATGGTTTCCTAAAAAACCGGATCGGTTCTTTTAAAAAAAACGAACGGCGGCTTTACCTCCGGCGAGGTCCGGCAAGGTGGGGCTGCGGTGGTGGGCGGTGCGGGTGGCAGGGGCGGCGCGGCAAAGGCGGGGCGGCGCGGGGCGGCTCCGGTTGCGGCGGGGTGCGGCGGTGGTGGCGGAAGTCGGGGCCGGGGCCGGGGTACTTATAGGAGGGGGTGCTTGCTTGGGCGAGGGGGCAAGCGGCACGGGGAGGGAGAGTCCCGGCCGGACTCGGCCTCGCGGGCGGCGATGCGCTCCCGTTCTCCTGGAAGGAGACAGCGCGGGGAGGTGGGCCGGCTGACTTGGGCTTCGGCCTAGTCGGCGGAGGAAACTTTTTTTTAAATAATTTCGTCGAAACTAAAAAAATCCTATAAAAAATAAAAATAAACTAAAAATGCCAAAACAAATTTTCACCGTCTAAATAAAATATTTAGAACGAGATGAACATTTTGTGGCCCTAAAATGCAACTTTGAAAAACATGCAATTTTCAAATTCAAATAAAATAGTAATAAACTCTGAATAAAAGCAAATATTTGATTCTAATATTTTTCCTCCAATATTTCATTTATTTTGGAGAAGTCATATTATCTCCTCTCATATATTTTAATATGAAATATTTTCAGAGAGAAAAATAATTAAAATCAAAAATCCATGTTTCAATATTTGATAAAACTCAAAAATGAAAACAGGGAAATCCCGAACTCTCTCCGAGGGTCCTTGAGTTGCTTATGATTTCGAGGACCGTGAAATGAAATGCAATAAAATATGATATGCATGAATGATCTATGTATAACATTCCAAATTGAAAATTTGGGATGTTACAAACCTACCCCCTAAAGATGAATCTCGCCCTCGAGATTCGGGTTGGCTAGAAAATAGGTGCGGGTGGTCTTTGCGAAGATCATCCTCTCATTCCCAGGTGGCTTCATCCTCGTATGGTGACTCCACTGAACTTTGCAAAACTTGATAACCTTGCTGCGGGTGACTCGGCTGGCAAATTCAAGAATCCTGACTGGCTTCTCATCGTAGGTCAGATCATTGTCCAACTAAATCGCCTCCAAGGGCACCGTATCGCTTAGTGGTATATCGGCCATCTCAGCATGACACTTCTTCAACTGGGAAACATGAAACACATCATGAACTCCTGACAGTCCTTCAGGTAACTCCAACTTTTAGGCAACTTCTCCCATACGTTCCAAAATTCGGTACGGTCCTACAAATCTCAGGGCTAATTTTCCCTTAACTCCAAAACGCTTCACTCCTCGCAGAGGTGACACTCACAGATATGCTCTATCTCCAATTTCATAGGTTATTTCCTTGCATTTTGAGTCTGCATAACTCTTCTGCCTGGACTGAGCTATCTTCAGTCTATCTCTAATCAACTTAACCTTTTCTTCAAACTCCTTGATCAAATCTGGTCAAAACAACGGATGGTATCCAACTTCATCCCATAACAACGGTGTTCTGCACCTTCGTCCATACAGGGCTTCAAACGGTGCCATCTTCAAAATGGCTTGATAGCTATTGTTGTATGAGAACTCCGCGTAGGGCAAATTGTCATCCCAACTAGATCCATAATCTAGCGCACAGGCTTGCAACATATCCTCCAGAATCTGGTTGACTCTCTCGGTCTGTCCATCCGTCTGCGGGTGGAATGCTTGTACTGAACTCCAACCTTGTTCCCAATGTCTGGTGTACTTGATGCCAAAACTTTGAGGTAAACTGTGTTCCTCTATCTGATACTATGGTCGTTGGAACTCCATGCAGACATACGATCCTGGTCATGTATATCTTGGCCAACTTCGCACTTGTATAGGTGGTTTTCACTCGGATAAAGTGAGCCACTTTGGTCAAGCGATCAACTACTACCCATATAGAATCATATCCTGATTTGGTCCTGGGTAATCCGGTGATAAAATCCATACCAAGTTTATCCCACTTCCATTCGGGTATTGGCATAGGTTGTAAAAATCCTGCTGGCTTTTGATGTTCAGCCTTCACTCTCTAACATACATCACATGCGGCTACATACTCGGCAATATCTTTCTTCATACCAGTCCACTAGAAACGCACCTTCAGATCCAAATACATCTTGGTGTTTCTGGGGTGTATCGAGTATGGTGAGTCATGAGCCTCCTGAAGTATTAACTTCCTAATCTTTGTGTTATTGGGCACATAAATACGGTCCTCAAACCATAAGGTGTCATGCTCGTCCTCACGAAAACCTTTGGCCTTTCCTTTGCCCATTCTCTCCTTTATCTCAGTAATCTCTTTGTCATCCTTCTGAGCTTCTCGAATCTTTCCTAACAATGTAGACTGAACTTCCATTGTCGCAACAAAACCTCTAGGAACAATCTCTAATCGAAGTTCCCTGAGATCCTCTGCTAACTCCTTTGGCAATCCCGTGCTTATTAGGGTATTAGCATAGCTCTTCCGGCTCAAAGCGTCGGCTACGACATTGGCCTTGCCTGGATGATAATGAAGCTTCATATCATAATCCTTTATAAGCTCTAACCATCTCCTCTGCCTAAGGTTCAACTCCTTCTGTGTGAAAATGTACTTCAAACTCTTATGATCCGTATACACATCACAACGATTTCCAATAAGGTAATGTCTCCAAGTCTTGAGCGCATGCACTACAGCTGCTAACTCCAAATCATGCGTGGAATAATTCAATTCGTGTGGTTTTAGTTGCCGTGAGGCATACGAAACAACTCTCCCGTCCTGCATAAGCACACTCCCAAGTCCTAGGCGAGAGGCATCGCAATACACTTGAAACTCTTTACGTATATCCGGCAGAATCAGTACTGGGGCTGTCGTCAAACGTTTCCTTAACTCCTGAAAACTTGCCTCACATTCTTCTGTCCATTTAAATTTGGTATCCTTCTTCAATAACTCCGTCATTGGCTTCGCAATCTTGGAAAAATTCTCAATGAATCTCCGATAGTATCCTGCGAGTCCAAGAAAACTGCGGATCTCGCTAACTGAAGTGGGTGCCAACCATTCAGTAACTGACTGAACCTTGGTAGGATCTACTGCTACACCTTCTCCTGATATAACATGTCCAAGAAATCTGACTTCCTTCAACCAAAACTCACATTTGTTGAACTTGGCATACAACTGGTATTCCCTGAGTTTCTCGAGAACTAAACGCAAATGCTCTTCGTGCTCCTCCTCATTCTTTGAGTATACCATTATATCATCAATGAACACCACAACAAACTTATCCAAATATTCCCTGAACACCTTGTTCATCATGCTCATCAAATAGGCAGGGGCGTTAGTCAGTCCGAATGACATGACCGTATACTCATACAACCCGTACCGTGTGGTGAATGCTATCTTTGGTATATCCTTCTCTCGAATCTTCAGCTGGTGATATCCTGATCGCAAATCGATCTTTGAAAACACCTTTGCCCCTTGCAGCTGGTCAAACAAATCATTGATCATCGGCAGTGGGTATTTGTTCTTGATCGTCACCTCATTCAATGCACGATAATCAACAACCATCCTTAAAGACTTATCCTTCTTCCCAACCAAAAGCACTAGGGCTCCCCATGGTGATGAACTCTGTCGAATGTAACCTTTCTCCAATAACTCCTTGATCTGCTTCTTAATCTCTTCCAGATCATTCGCGGGCATCCGGTATGGTTGCTTCGATATAGGCCCGGTGCCTGGCAACAGTTCTATCAAAAACTCGATGTCTCGATCCTGTGGCATGCCTGGTAATTCCTCTGGAAAAACATCTGGGTAATCCTTCACTATAGGCACTTCCTCCTGAACAATTCTCGTGAGGGTATTTACTTGGCTACTCCTAGGCGCATGCCTAGATACATACTTAATCCTTTTCCCTCTGGGGTGGTGAGATAAATCGACTTACTAGCACAGTCAATGCTTCCTCCATACTTTGACATCCAGTCCATGCCTAATATCACATCCAATCCTTGTGACTCCAAGATTATTAGGTCGGACGGAAAAACATGGCTACCAATGGTTAAGGGTATCTGGTCGTACCATCGGCTAGCCATATACTCTGCTCCAGGTGAACTTACTAACAGAGGGGTCCTAAGGGTTTGGGTTGGTAATTTAAACTTATCTGCGAATCCCCTTGATATGTATGAATGTGATGCACCAGTATCAAAAAGAACAAGGGCGGTAAAAGACTTAACCAAAAACTTACCAATAACCGCGTCTAGCTGCTCTTCAACCTCCTCCACATTAACGTGGTTCACTTGTCCTTTGTTGAATGGATTGGGCTTATTCCCAGCACTCCCATTACCATTTCCATTCTTCGCTTCAGGGCACTCCGTGGCATAGTGTCTAGTCTTCCCGCACTTGAAACATGTAACGTGGCTTAGGTCTCTCTTGGCGGATGTGGCTGGATTGGAACGGTTCTGATTGTTGCTTGCTCCATTCCCATTCCCATTCCTTGGGTCGGTATGATTATGGGTACTTCCTCCATTGTGGTTGTGGCCTCCATGGTTATGATCAAGTCCTCCCGAGTTCAGGGTTAGGAAAAGCTTCTGCTGAGTTCCCGAATTATATCTTCCTTTTCCATACTTACTCTTACGGCTCTCAATCTGCTGCTGCTTCCCTTCAATCATAAGAACCTTATCTACCAACTCCAGGTAGTTGTTGAATGTTGCCACCATCAACTGCATGCTCATCTCATCATTCAGCCCTTCCATAAACTTCTCCTTCTTTGCGGCATCTGTGGCCACATTGTTAGGGGCATAGCGAGATAACTTGCTAAACTCATCTGCGTACTGAGCCACAGTACGGCTCCCATGGCGTAAGTTGTGAAACTCACGCTTCTTCATACTCATAGCTCCAGTTGAGACATGGGCTGTGCGGAAAGCTTGCTGAAACTAGTCCCATGTAATAGTGGCTATAGGGTAGCTAACAGTGTAATTCTCCCACCATGAGGCTGCTGGTCCATCCAACTGATGTGCGGCAAAACGCACCTTCTCAGCATCGGTACATCCTGTAGTGGTTAACTCACTTCCAATCTTGCGGAGCCAATCGTCTGCTACTATGGGCTCGGTGCTACTGGAAAACACCGGCGGTTGCAACCTTAGAAAACGGGCTAAGTTATCAACTGGTGGTGGTGGTGGTGGGTTGTTGTTGTTGCCTTGGTTCTGAACTAACAACTGCATCAGGGTATTCTTCTGCTGGATCAACTGAGTGAGCTCCAGTGGGAAGGTAAATCCGGGGTCACGTCTCGGAGGCATCTGATGGGTTTTAGAGGGAAGAGATTAGAATAGAATGAGGTCTAATGAGAGAAACACTACCCATATGCACATGAGACAAACACAATCATTTCACTCAATCAATCAAGCAAGGGCATACAATCGATCTAACTATCGTTACAAAAGTGCTCGGACTATACTATATATATGGTGGAATACTACTACTGATGTGGTGGTCTACTAAAAATATTGATCGGTCGAAGACTCCATGATGTCTCCTCCAGCTTCATCTTCATAGTCATCATCGCTATCGTCGGGGTCCGAGTCGATGTCGTCGATGACGATGTAGTCCTCCGGACGAATCTCCTTGGGTTCTTCGTCTCCTCCTCCTGGTGCGGGGTCTCCCATGAATATTCCTAGCTTCCTTTCTAGATCATCATTTTTCTCCACTAGTACAACAATTTCTTCCTCATAATCTTCGCGTGTAGCCTTGAGCTCTTCCTCTAGTTATGTGTTCCTGGTCATCGCCTTCTTCAGATCTATCATGCCTGCGCACATCTGGTTCTCCTGGCGACGAATGTGCTGGTTTAACTCCTGGATGAAAGCTGCATTTGATCTATCTTTCCTGGTGCTGATCATCTCCCATTGCTCATCTCGGCGCCCACAAATCTAGTAGATAGTATCCTTAAGCTCCTTTTGGCAAACTTCTCCAATGTGTCCCATGGTGATGTGAGCTGCCATACTCTTTCCTAGACTCCAGGTTGGTGCATCAAAGGAAAACTCTATGGGCTTAGTGACTGGCGTGAATGTCCTTCCTGGAACTTGAACTTGAATCATCCATCGCTCCTCTTCTGGTAAGGTGGCGTTGTAAGTCCCGGTGAAGCTTGGTATTCCTATGTTCAGGTACCTAGTGACTTTCTTCAAGTGTCGTCCAAAAGGTGCGTCTTCATCCGGTTGTGCAAACTTATTCCCTGCGTCCGGCATCCTAAAGAGTAGAAAATGGAGAGGAGTCAGAAATGAGAAGAGAATAGAGATCTAGGGATTTAGCTTAGTGGTCATGTCCTACACTCAGCATGTGCTCTGATACCATCTTGTAGCGACCCGACCTCAAACAGTCAAGTCTCTGTCCTTTAGTGTCATCCCTGGATCGGTAATGCTGACACACACAGTACTCGAAGGATTTATAACAGAGTAGCAATCACACACTTATTACATCGAATGTCTCAAAAGAGAACTTATTACAATAAATATGGCTTAAGGCCATCTAATACGATAACAACGGAAGGCCTGGAAGATAAAGTGAGTCCATCAACTCCAACGGCATAGCTGAGCTGCACGGCAACGACCTAACGAACCTTACTCCTCGTCTAAAAAGTCTGCAACATAATATGTTGCAGCCCGAAAACAGGTCAGCACATGGAATATGTTGGCAATATAACACAGTAGAGCAAGAACAAAATAATGCTATCACTACATGCATATTTGGCTGGTGGAAAGCTCTATGGTTATACTTTTTGCGAAAAGCCAATTTTTCCCTACAACAAAGTAATAGATTTTATTTAACTATCATGGTAGTTGAAACATCATTGAGAAGGTTCCTCCAACTCAATCCCAATTAAAAATAATTATCAACCCAACAATATTAATTTAGAGTGATGAGATACATATAACAATCCAAGTACTAGATACTCAAGAATTGTCCATAACCGGGGACACGGCTAACCATGATTAGATTGTACACTCTGCAGAGGTATTTGTACTTTTCCCCACAAGACCCGATCTCCTCCGTTGGATTTCTCGCACTACACGGTGTTTGGGAAACGGATGACCAAGACACAATCTTTGAGAAACATTTACTCTTTACTCCGGGCAGACCATACCAACCTACATCCCTCTACCTGTTGATCCACCTCTTCGAGAGCTCATGTAACTTACTTAGCTATGCTAGAGCCCATAATAGCATGTGGCTGCACACGGAAGTTTCTAGCATGAAATATCTTAGTTCCCTTTGAGCCTGGGTGGTGGACCTTAGGATTATCACACGGGTACTCCGGGATATCCTAGGACAACACTGGATTCTCCAGGTGCCCGACAAACAATCCACCCAGATGTGTATTCAAGTTGCCACCTTAAGTTGAACCATTAATTAACAACCTCATATCTGTCATGGATTCACTCACCCAGACCACATCTACGAGCATAGCATAGCAATATAAGCAATACGTAGAAGTAACTCCCAAGGGTTTGATAATAATAGGGCAATAGGTTCTACCTCCTTAACTACTTCCCAACCCACAAGTTAATCACATCCTAATCATTCAATGTTTGAGGATTGGAGCTAATGCATAAAAACTGGGTGATAAAGGGGTATGATCAAAGTGTTACTTTCCTTGCTGATGATCCGCAAAACCTAAAGATTCGAAGTAGCACGCTTCGCACTCCGGGTGTTCTATCGCAAACAAGAAATAGCATACATAAGCAAACAAGCAAAGAAGCATGGATAAAACTCAAAATAAGAAGGTCTAACCAGAAAGTTTAACTTAAGAACTCCGGTTTGCAAAAAGAATCAAATCAAACGGGGCAACGAAACTCAAACTACGAAAGAAACAAGGTCCGTTTACTATTCTAGACTAAAGTCAAATTTTACAGTATCAAAACCTTGTTAAAGTTGATTAAAGAGAAAGAGGGTTTCGATACAAAGATCTAGGCGCTTGAATCGCCTGATTCCGACAAACGAGCAAAAATATAAACTAAAACGAAAATCGGATTAGAAATCGCGATCGAAAATAATCGCGGAAAAATCCGAGAAAAAGAAAAACTGACGAACAGGCTAACGAACGAACATTCGCTGTCTGCGGCTAACGAGTGAACACCGTTCGTTAAAACGAACGTACGGACAAACGCCCGCTAAATAACCAAACCGAGAAAAACCGGCGAACCGTTCTATTCAAAAAAACTTATGGTTTCCTAAAAAAACCGGATCGGTTCTTTAAAAAAACGAACGCCGGCTTTACCTCCGGCGAGGTCCGGTGAGGCGGGGCAGCGGCGCTCGGCGGTGGTGAAGCAGCAACGGGCGCGGCAAAGGCGGGGCGGCTCCGATTGCGGCGGGGTGCGGCGGCGGTGGCGGAAATCGGGGGCGGGGCGGGGTACTTATAGGAGGGGGTGCTTGCTTGGGCGAGGGGGCAAGCGGCGCAGGAAGGGAGAGTCCCGATCGGACTCGGCCTCGCGGGCGGCGGTGCGCTCCCGTTCTCGTGGAAGGAGATGGCGCGGGGAGGTGGGCCGGCTGACTTGGGCTTCGGCCTAGTCGACGGAGAATTTTTTTTTAATAACTTCACCGAAACTAAAAAAATCCTATAAAATAAAATAAAAAAACTAAAAATGTCAAAAGAAATTTTCACCGTCTAAATAAAATATTTAGAACGAGATGAACATTTTCTTGGCCCTAAAATGCAACTTTGGAAAACATGCAATTTTCTAATTCAAATAAAATAGCAATAAACTCCAAATAATAGCAAATGTTTGGTTTTAATATTTTTCCTCCAATATTTCATTCATTTTGGAGAAGTCATATTATCTCCTCTCATATATTTCAATATGAAATATTTTCAGAGAGAAAAATAATTAAAACCAAAAATCCTCGTTTCAATATTTGATAAAACTCAAATATGAAAACAGGGAAATCCCCAACTCTCTCCGAGGGTCCTTGAGTTGCTTAGGATTTCGAGGATCACGAAATGAAATGCAATAAAATATGATATGCATGAATGATCTATGTATAATATTCCAAATTGAAAATTTGGGATGTTACATAGATGAACTCTCGTGCTTCAATTATATTATTTTGAGAATCCTAAACAGCATGGTAATTTGCTTTGGTTATGAATTTAGTCCTAATATGATGGGCATCCAAGAGGGATATAATAAAAACTTTCATATGAAGTGCATTGAATACTAAGAGAAGTTTGATACTTGGAAATTGTTTTGAGATATGGAGATGGTGATATTAGAGTCATGCTAGTTGAGTAGTTGTGAATTTGAGAGATACTTGTGTTAAAGTTTGTGATTCCCGTAGCATGCACGTATGGTGAACCGTTATGTGATGAAGTCGGAGCATGATTTATTTATTGATTGTCTTCCTTATGAGTGGCAGTCGGGGACGAGCGATGGTATTTTCCTACCAATCTATCCCCCTAGGAGCATGCGCTTAGTACTTTGTTCCGATAACTAATAGATTTTTGCAATAAGTATGTGAGTTCTTTACGACTAATGTTGAGTCCATGGATTATACGCACTCTCACCATTCCACCATTGCTAGCCTCTCTAGTACCGCACATCTTTCGCCGGTACAATAAACCCACCATATATCTTCCTCAAAACAACCACAATACCTACCTATTATGGAATTTCCATAGCCATTCCGAGATATATTAACATGCAACTTTCCACCGTTCCGTTATTATGACACGCTTCATCACTGTCATATTGCTTTGCATGATCATGTAGTTGACATCGTATTTGTGGCAAAGCCACCGTTCATAATTCTTTCATACATGTCACTCTTGATTCATTGCATATCCCGGTACACCGCCGGAGGCATTCACATAGAGTCATATTTTGTTCTAAGTATTGAGTTGTAATTCTTGAGTTGTAAGTAAAAAGAAGTGTGATGATCATCATTATTAGAGCATTATCCTAGTGAGGAAAGGATGATGGAGACTATGATTCCCCCACAAGTCGGGATGAGACTCCAGACGAAAATAAACAAATAAAAGAGGCCAAAGAATCCCAAATAAAAAAGAAGAGAAAAGAGGCCATAAAAAAGAGAAGGCAAAATAAAAAATAAAAAAATGAGAGAAAAAGAGAGAAGGCGCAATGCTACTATCCTTTACCACACTTGTGCTTCAAAGTAGCACCATGATCTTCATGATAGAGAGTCTCTTATGTTGTCACTTTCATATACTAGTGGGAATCTTTCATAATAGAACTTGGCTTGTATATTCCAATGATGGGCTTCCTCAAAATGCCCTAGGTCTTCGTGAGCAAGCGAGTTGGATGCACGCCCACTAGTTTCTTTTGTTGAGCTTTCATACATTTATAGCTCTAGTGCATATGTTGCATGGCAATCCCTACTCACTCACATTGATATCTATTGATGGGCATCTTCATAGCCCGTTGATACGCCTAGTTGATGTGAGACTATCTTCTCCTTTTTGTCTTCTCCACAACAACCATTCTATTCCACCTATAGTGCTATATCCATGGCTCACGCTCATATATTGCGTGAAGATTGAAAAAGTTTGAGAACATCAAAAGTATGAAACAATTGCTTGGCTTGTCATCGGGGTTGTGCATAGATGAATCTGAGATTCATCTATTCAACCAACACATAGAACCTCAAAGAGTGCCCCAAAGTTCCTATCGGGGAATCACGACAAAAACGTGTGCTAACCCCTATGCATAGGTTCATGGGCGGAACCCGCAAGTTGATCACCAAAACATACATCAAGTGAATCACGTGGTATCCCATTGTCACTACAGATACGCACGGCAAGACATACATCAAGTGTTCTCAAATCTTTAAAGACTCAATCTGATAAGATTACTTCAAAGGGGAAACTCAATTCATTACAAGAGAGTAGAGGGGCAAGAAACATCATAGGATCCAAATATAATAGCAAAGCTCGCGATACATCAAGATCGTATCACCTCAAGAACAGGAGAGAGAGACAGAGAGAGATCAAACACATAGCTATTGGTACATACCCTCAGCCCCGAGGGAGAACTACTCCATCCTCGTCATGGAGAGCACCGGGATAATGAAGATGGCCACCGGAGAAGGATTCCCCCCTCGCAGGTCCCACGACGTGCACTCCAAGTCTCCTGGGCATCTTTCCTTCCAAAAATGAGTTCCGTGAAGTTTCAGGTCAATTGGACTCCGTTTGATTTTCCTTTTCTTCGAAACCCTAAAACAGGGTAAAAACAGAAACTGGCACTGGGCTCTGGGTTAATAGGTTAGTCCCAAAAATGATATAAAAGTGTATAATAAAGCCCATAAACATTCAAAATAGTAGATAATATAGCATGGAGCAATCAAAAATTATAGATACATTGGAGACGTATCAGCATCCCCAAACTTAATTCCTGCTCGTCCTCGAGTAGGAAAATGATAAAAACAGAATTTTTGATGCGGAGTGCTACTTGGCATAATTTCAATGTAATTCTTCTTAATTGTGGCATGAATATTCAGATCCGAAAGATTCAAGACAAAAGTTCATATTGACATAAAAGTGATAATACTTCAAGCATACTAAGCAATTATGTCTTCTCAAAATAACATGGCCAAAGAAAGTTCATCCCTACAAAATCATATAGTTTAGTCATGTTTCATTTCCATCACACAAGAATGCTCTCATCGTGCACAACCCCGATGACAAGCCAAGCAATTGTTTCATACTTTAGTAATCTCAAACCTATAAACTTTCACACAATATATGAGCGCGAGCCATGGACATAGCACTATGGGTGGAATGGAATATAATGAGGGGGTTATGTGGAGAAGACAAAAAAGGAGAAAGTCTCACATCAACGAGGCTAATCAACGGGCTATGGAGATGCCCACCGATTGATGTTAATGCAAGGAGTAGGGATTGCCATGCAACGGATGCACTAGAGCTATAAATGTATGAAAGCTCAACAAAAGAAACTAAGTGGGTGTGCATCCAACTTGCTTGCTCACGAAGACCTAGGGCACTTGAGGAGGCCCATTCGTGGAATATACAAGCCAAGTTCTATAATGAAAAATTCCCACTAGTATATGAAAGTGAAAAACAAGAGACTCTCTACTATGAAGATCATGGTGCTACTTTGAAGCACAAGTGTGGTAAAAGGATAGTAGCATTGTCCCCTTTCTCTTTTTCTCTCATTTTTTGGGCCTTTTCTTTTTTATGGCATTTCTCTTTTTTGGGCCTTCTGTTTTTTATGGCCTTTCTCTTCTTGTTTTATTCCTCACTTGGGACAATGCTCTAGAAAATGATGATCATCACACTTCTATTTATTTACAACTCAATGATTACAACTCGATACTAGAACAAGGTATGACTCTATATGAATGCCTCCGGTGGTGTACCGGGATATGCAATGAACCAAGAGTGACATGTATGAAAGAATTATGAATGGTGGCTTTGTCACAAATACTATATCAACTACATGATCATGCTAAGCAATATGACAATGATGAATGTGTCATGATGAACGGAATGATGGAAAGTTGCATGGCAATATATCTCGGAATGGCTATGGAAATGCCATAATATGTAGTTATGGTGGCTGTTTTGAGGAAGATATAAGGAGGTTTATGTGTGACAGAGCGTATGATATCACGGGGTTTGGATGCACCGGCGAAGTTTGCGCCAACTCTCAATGTGAGAAAGGGCAATGCACGGTACCGAAGAGGCTAGCAAGGATGGAAGGGTGAGAGCGCGTATAATCCATGGACTCAACATTAGTCATAAAGAACTCACGTACTTATTGCAAAAATCTACAAGTCATCAAAAACCTCGGCACTACGCGCATGCTCCTAGGGGGATAGATGATACGTCTCCAACGTATCTATAATTTTTGATTGCTCCATGCTATATTATCTACTATTTTGGACTATATTGGGCTTTATTTTCCACTTTTATATTATTTTTGGGACTAACCTATTAACCGGAGGCCCAGCCCAGAATTGCTGTTTTTTTGCCTATTTCAGTGTTTCGGAGAAACAGAATATCAAACGGAGTCCAAACGGAATAAAACCTTCGGGAACGTGATTTTCTCACCGAACGTGATCCAGGAGTCTTGGACCCTACTCCAAGGAGTCAAAGAGGCGGTCACGAGGGTGGGGGCGCCCCCCTAGGGCGCGCCCCCTGCCTCGTGGGCTCCTCGGTGCTCCACCGACGTACTCCTTCCTGCTATATATACCTACGTACCCCCAAACGATGAGAACAGGAGCCAAAAACCTAATTCCACCGCCGCAACTTTCTATATCCACGAGATCCCATCTTGGGGCCTGTTCCGGAGCTCCGCCGGAAGAGGACCGTCATCACGGAGGGCTTCTACATCATCATAGCCTCTCCGATGAAGTGTGAGTAGTTTACGTCAGACCTTCGGGTTCATAGTTAGTAGCTAGATGGCTTCTTCTCTCTTTTTGGATCTCAATACAAAGTTCTTCCCCTCTCTTGTGGAGATCTATTCGATGCAATCTTCTTTTTGCGGTGTGTTTGTTGACACGATGAATTGTGGGTTTATGATCAAGTCTATCTATGAATAATATTTGAATCTTCTCTGAATTCTTTTATGTATGATTGGTTGTCTTTGCAATTCTCTTAAAATTATCCGTTTGGTTTGGCCAACTAGATTGGTAGTTCTTGCCATGGGAGAAGTGCTTAGCTTTGGGTTCGATCTTGCGGTGTCCTTTCCCAGTGACAGAAGGGGCAGCAAGGCACGTATTGTATCGTTGCCATCGAGGATAACGAGATGGGGTTTATTTCATATTGCATGAATTTATCTCTCTACATCATGTCATCTTGCTTAAGGTGTTACTCTGTTTTTAACTTAATACTCTAGATGCATGCTGGAGAGCGGTCAATGAGTGGAGTAATAGTAGTAGATGCAGAATCGTTTCGGTCTACTTGTCACGGACGTGATGCCTATATACATGAGCATGCCTAGATATTCTCATAACTATGCTCAATTCTGTCAATTGCTCAACAGTAATTTGTTCACCCACCGTAGAATACTTATGCTCTTGAGAGAAGCCACTAGTGAAACCTATGGCCCCCGGGTTTATTCTCATCATATCAATCTCCATCACTTTCATCTTGCTTTGCTTATTTACTTTGCCTTTACTTTTTACTTTGCATCTTTATACCAAAAATACCAAAAATACTATATCTATCAGATCTCACTCTCGTAAGTGACCGTGAAGGGATTGACAACCCCTCATCGCGTTGGTTGCGAGTAGCTATCGTTTTGTGCAGGTACGAGGGACTTGAGTGTGGCCTCCTACTGGATTGATACCTTGGTTCTCAAAAACTGAGGGAAATACTTACGCTACTCCGCTACATCATCCCTTCCTCTTCGGGGAAAACCAACGCAAGCTCAAGAGGTAGCAAGAAGGATTTCTGGCGCCGTTGCTGGAGAGGTTCATGCAAGTCAAGATTTGACTCCCGACGACGAGCCATTTCTGGCGCCGTTGCCGGGGAGTCTACGCAAAAAGTCAACATACCAAGTACCCATCACAATCCCTATCTCTTGCATTACATTATTTGCCATTTGCCTCTTGTTTTCCTCTCCCCCACTTCACCCTTGCCGTTTTATTCACCCTCTCTCTCTATCCTCCCTCTCTTGCCCGCTTGCCTTTTGTTTTCTCGTGTGTTGGATTGCTTGTTTGTCGTGATGGCTCAACCAAGATTCGGTGATCTTCACCTTAAAAGGTTAGAGGAGATCGAAAACAATGTTAGGAAATTTATGGTTTTGCAATTTGAGCATGATAATTTCTTTAGAAACGAGCTTAAGGAACAAAAAATTTATGAGTTATATGCATAAAGAGCTTGATGATATGTCTAAAGAATTAGATGGTATAAGATCCTAAATTGCTCGTCTAGAAAAGATGACTGCTGAAATTTCGGATATGCAAGCAACCTTAGTTAATAAGATGGCCGCTAAACTGAATTTCTATGAAAATCAAGATGAAGATCTAAAAGTTATTGATGTGTCACCTATTAAATCTTTGTTTTGCAATATGAATCTTGATGAAACCGAATATGATCTTCCTTTACCTAGAAGGCGTTCTAAAAATTCGGTGTATTTAGATCTTTATGATGAAATTGATGAAAGTGGGATTGAAAGAAATAAAAATCTAGATGTTGCTAAACCCACTATATTGGATTTCAAGGAATTTAATTATGAAAGTTTCTCTTTAATTGATTGTATTTCCTTGTTGCAATCCGTGCTAAATTCTCCACATGCTTATAGTCAAAAGAAAGCCTTTACCGAACATATTGTTGATGCCTTGATGCAATCTTATGAAGAAAAACTTGAGTTGAAAGTTTCTATCCCTAGAAAACTCTATCATGAGTGGGAACCAACTATTAAAATTAAAATTAAAGATCATGAGTTTTATGCTTTGTGTGATTTGGGTGCTAGTGTCTCCACTATTCCCAAGACTTTGTGTGATTTGCTAGATTTCCGTAATTTTGATGATTACTCTCTAAACTTGCATCTTGCGGATTCTACTATTAAGAAACCTATGGGAAGGATTAATGATGTTCTTATTGTTGCAAATAGGAATTATGTGCCCGTAGATTTCATTGTTCCTGATATAGATTGCAATCGTTCTTGCCCTATTATTCTTGGTAGACCTTTCCTTAGAACGGTTGGTGCGATTATTGATATAAAGGAAGGAATATTAGATTTCAATTTCCATTAAAAAGGGCATGGAAAACTTTAATAGAAATAAAATAAAATTGCCATATGAAACTATCATGAGAGCCACTTATGGATTGCCTACCAAAGATGCCAATACCTAGATCTATCCTTGATTTTATGCCTAGCTAGGGGCGTTAAATGATAGCGCTTGTTGGGAGGCAACCCGATTTTATTTTTAGATTTTTATGTTTTGCTCCTGTTTTTTAATAAATAAATTATTTAGCCTCTGTTTTGGTTGTGTTTTTGTGTTTAATTAGTGTTTGTGCCTAGTAGAACCGTTGGGAAGACTTGGGGAAAGTCTTGTTGAACTTGCTGTAAAAAACAGAAACTTTAGCGCTCACGAGAACTGCTATAATTTTTATTATAAGAGTGTTATTTAGTTAATTCTTTTTGAAGATGATTAATTGATAAATTTCTCATGTCCAGCAATTTATTTTATAATTTTTGGGGTTCCATATATTGCGCTAGCTACAGATTACTACAGACTGTTCTGTTTTTGCCAGATTCTGTTTTTCGTGTGTTGTTTGCTTATTTTGATGAATCTATGGTTAGTAAAATAGTTTATAATCCATAGAGAAGTTGGAATACAGTAGGTTTAACACCAATATAAATAAAGAATGAGTTCATTACAGTACCTTGAAGTGGTCTTTTGTTTTCTTTCGCTAACGGAGCTCACGAGTTTTCTACTTTAAGTTTTGTGTTGTGAAGTTTTCAAGTCTTGGGTGAATTCTTTTGATGGATTATTGAACAAGGAGTGGCAAGAGCGTAATCTTGGGGATTCCCATGGCACCCCCAATATAATCCAAGGACACCAAAAAGTCAAAGCTTGAGGATGCCCCAGAAGGCATCCCCTCTTTCGTCCACTTCCATCGGGAATTTACTTGGAGCTATATTTTTATTCACCAACATGATATGTGTTTTGCTTGGAGCGTCTTGTATTATTTTTGTCTTTGTGTTTTAGTATGCCACAATCATCCTTGCTGTACACACTTTTGAGAGATCCATACATGAATTAAAATTTGATAGAATACTCTATGTGCTTCACTTATATCTTTTGAGCTATGTAGTTTTGCTCTATGTGGTTCACTTATATCTTCTTGAGCTAAGTAATTTTTCTATATGTGCTTCACTTAGATCTTTTAGAGCACGGTGGTGGATTTGTTTTAAAGAAACTATGGATCTCTCATGCTTCACTTAAATTATTTTGGGAGTCTTAATAGCATGGTAATTTGCTTAATAATAACACACTTGGTATTCAAGATTTGTGAAACTTTCTTTTGAGTGTGTTGAATACTAAGAAAAGTTGGATGCTTGATAATTGTTTTGTGATATGGAGGTAATAAAATCAAAGTCATGATAGTAGAGTAATTGTGAATTTGAGAAGTGCTTGACTTAAAGTTTGCAAGTCCATTAGCATGCACGTATGGTAAACGTTATGCAACAAATTTGAAACATGAGGTGTTATTTGATTGTCCTCCTTATGACTGGCGGTCGGGGACGAGCGATGGTCTTTTCCTACCAATCTATCCCCCTAGGAGCATGCGCGTAATACTTTGGTTTTTGATGGCTTGTAGATTTTTGCAATAAGTATATGAGTTCTTTATGACTAATGTTGAGTCCATGGATTATACGCACTCTCACCCTTCCATCATTGCTAGCCTCTACGGTACCGTGCATTGCCCTTTCTCACATTGCGAGTTGGTGCAAACTTCGCCGGTACATCCAAACTCCGTGATATGATACGCTCTTTCGCACATAAACCTCCTTATATCTTCCTCAAAACAGCCACCATACCTACCTATTATGGCATTTCCATAGCCATTCCGAGATATATTGCCATGCAACTTTTCACCATCTTGTTTATCATGACACATCCATCATTGTCATATTGCTTAGCATGATCATGTAGTTGACATAGTATTTGTGGCAAAGCCACCGTTCATAATTTTTCATAGTTGTCACTCTTGATTCATTGCATATCCCGGTACACCGCCGGAGGCATCCATATAGAGTCATACTTTGTTTTAGAATCGAGTTGTAATCATTGAGTTGTAAATAAATAAAAGTGTGATGATCATCATTAAATAGAGCATTGTCCCAAAAAAAGGCCAAAGAAAAAAAAAGAAGGCCCAAAAAAATAAAATAAAAATAAAAAAGGGCAATGCTACTATTCCTTTTTCCACACTTGTGCTTCAAGTAGCACCATGTTCTTCACATAGAGAGTCTCTTGAGTTATCACTTTCATATACTAGTGGGAATTTTCATTATAGAACTTGTCTTGTATATTCCAACAATGGGCCTCCTCAAGTGCCCTAGGTCTTCGTGAGCAAGCAAGTTGGATGCACACCCACTTAGTTTCTTTTGTTGAGCTTTCATACATTTATAGCTCTAGTGCATCCGTTGCATGGCAATCCCTACTCCTTGCATTAACATCAATTGATGGGCATCTCCATAGCCCATTGATTAGCCTCGTTGATGTGAGACTTCCGCCTTTTTGTCTTCTCCACATAACCCCCACCATCATATTCTATTCCACCCATAGTGCTATATCCATGGCTCACGCTCATGTATTGCGTGAAAGTTTATGAGTTTGAAATTATTAAGGTATGAAACAATTGCTTGGCTTGTCATCGGGGTTGTGCATGATGAGAGCATTCTTGTGTGACGAAAATGGAGTATGACTAAACTATATGATTTTGTATGGATGAACTTTCTTTGGCCATGTTACTTTAAGAAAACATAATTGCTTTGTTGGTTTGCTTGAAGTATTATTATTCTTTATGTCAATATGAACTTTTGTCTTGAATCTTCCTAATCTGAATATTCATACCACAGTTAAGAAGATTTGCATTGAAATTATGCCAAGTAGCACTCCGCATCAAAAATTCTCTTTTTATCATTTACCTACTCGAGGACGAGCAGGAATTAAGCTTGGGGATGCCTGATACGTCTCCAACGTATCTATAATTTTTGATTGCTCCATGCTATATTATCTACTATTTTGGACTATATTGGGCTTTATTTTCCACTTTTATATTAGTTTTGGGAGTAACCTATTAACCGGAGGCCCGGCCCAGAATTGTTGTTTTTTTTGCCTATTTCAGTGTTTCGGAGAAACAGAATATCAAACGGAGTCCAAACGGAATAAAACCTTCGAGAACGTGATTTTCTCGCCGAACGTGATCCAGGAGACTTGGACCCTACTCCAAGGAGTCAAAGACGCGGTCACGAGGGTGGGGGGCGCCCCCCTCCCCCCCCCCCCCCAGGGCGCGCCCCCTGCCTTTTGGGCCCCTCGGTTCTCCACCGATGTACTCCTTCGTCCTATATATACCTACGTACTACAGACTATTCTGTTTTTGACAGATTCTGTTTTTCATGTGTTGTTTACTTATTTTGATGAATCTATGGCTAGTAAAAGAGTTTATAAACCATACAGAAGTTGGAATACAGTAGGTTTAACACCAATATAAATAAAGAATGAGTTCATTACAGTACCTTGAAGTGGTGATTTATTTTCTTATACTAACGGAGCTTACGAGTTTTCTGTTAAGTTTTGGTTTGTGAAGTTTTCAAGTTTTGGGTAAGGATTCCATGGACTATGGAATAAGGAGTGGCAAGAGCCTAAGCTTGGGGATGCCCGAGGCACCCCAAGCTAATATTCAAGGATAGCCAAGAGCCTAAGCTTGGGGATGCCCCGGAAGGCATCCCATCTTTCGTCTTCGTTCATCGGTAACTATACTTGGAGCTATATTTTTATTCACCACATGATATGTGTTTTGCTTGGAGCGTCAATTTATTTTGTTAATATTTGCTTGCTGTTATTTAGAACAATGTTTTGCATCTTTTATTTCAATAAAAGTGGCATTGATAGCCTTTACTATGCCTATTTTAGAAGTCCACATGCTGCTGTTTGAAAACAAAAAGTTTACCGCTGTTGCAATAATTCCCTAGAAAAGTCAAAATGTGATAAAATGTTGAACATATTAAGCTCTGATAAATTTACTACAGTGGGAGTTTTCTTTTATAATTTTTGGAGCTAGGAAAGTATGGATGTTGTAGCATTCTTTACAGACTATCCTATTTAGGCAGATTGCTGTTATGTTTGCATTGTTTGCATATGTTTGCTTCTTTAATGATTCTATTTTAGGATAGGACTATTAAATATGCAGAGGAATTTAGTATGCAATGTTGAATAATAATTTTAGTGATTTGCTACAGTAGAGTATGATAAGGTTCTGGCAATGGTTTATACTAACTTATCTCACGAGTTCTTGTTGAGTTTTGTGTGGATGAAGCTTTTGCGATTTAGGGAGACCGTGATATGAGAGGAATTAAGGAGACACAAAATCTCAATCTTGGGGATGCCCAAGGCACCCCAAGATAATATTTCAAGAAGTCTCAAGCGTCTAAGCTTGGAGATGCCCCGGTTGGCATCCCGCCTTTCTTCTTCAACAACTATCGGTTAGTATCGATTGATCCTAAGTTTTTGCTTCTTCACATGATGTTTGCCATTCTTAGAATGTCATTTTATTTTGCTTTGATTGTTGTTTGAATAAAATACCAAGATATGAAATTATTAAATGTTAGAGAGTCTTCACATAGTTCCATAATTATTCGACTACTCATTGATCTTCACTTATATCTTTCGGAGTAGTTTGTCGTTTGCTCTATTGCTTCACTTATATCTTTTAGGGCATGGTGGTAGTTTTATTTTGAAGAAATAGATGAACTCTGATGCTTCAGTTAGATTATTTTGAGAGTCTTAAATAGCATGGTAATTTGCTTAAAATCCTAATATGCTAGGTATTCAAGAATAATAAAACTTTCTTATGAGTGTGTTGAATACTAAGAGAAGTTTGATGCTTGATGATTGTTTTGGGATATGGAGGTAATAATATCAAAGTCGTGCTAGTTGAGTTGTTGTGAATTTGAGAAATGCTTGTGTTGAAGTTTGCAAGTCCCGTAGCATGCACGTATGGTAAACATTATGTAACAAATTTGAAACATGAGGTGTTATTTGATTGTCCTCCTTATGAGTGGCGGTCGGGGACGAGCGATGGTCTTTTCCTACCAATCTATTGCTACCTCTTGAGCTTGCGTTGGTTTTCCCCGAAGAGGAAGGGATGATGCAGCAGAGTAGCGTAAGTATTTCCCTCAGTTTTTGAGAACCAAGGTATCAATCCAGTAGGAGGCCACACTCAAGTCCCTCGTACTTGCACAAAACGATAGCTACTCGCAACCAACGTGATTAGGGGTTGTCAATCCCTTCACGGTCACTTACGAGAGTGAAATCTGATAGATATAATATTTTTTTGGTATTTTTGGTATAAAGATGCAAAGTAAAAAGTAAAGGCAAAGTAAAAAAGCAAAGCAAGATTAAAGTGATGGAGATTGATATGATGAGAATAGACCCGGGGGACATAGGTTTCACTAGTGGCTTCTCTCAAGAGCATAAGTATTCTACGGTGGGTGAACAAATTACTATTGAGCAATTGACAGAATTGAGCATAGTTATGAGAATATCTAGGCATGATCATGTATATAGGCTTCACGTCCGTGACAAGTAGACCGAAACGATTCTGCATCTACTACTATTACTCCACTCATAGACCACTATCCAGCATGCATCTAGAGTATTAAGTTAAAAACAAAGTAACGCCTTAAGCAAGATGACATGATGTAGAGAGATAAATTCATGCAATATGAAATAAACCCCATCTTGTTATCCTCGATGGCAACGATACAATACATGCCTTGCTTCCCCTTCTGTCACTGGGAAAGGACACCGCAAGATCGAACCCAAAGCTAAGCACTTCTCCCATGGCAAGAACTACCAATCTAGTGAAGGAAATATGCCCTAGAGGCAATAATAAAGTTATTATTTATTTCCTTATATCATGATAAATGTTTATTATTCATGCTAGAATTGTGTTAACCGGAAACATAATACATGTGTGAATACATAGACAAAAAGTATGTCACTAGTATGCCTCTGCTTGACTAGCTCGTTGAATCAAAGATGGTTAAGTTTCCTAGCCATAGACATGAGTTGTCATGTGATTAACGGGGTCACATCATTAGAGAATGACGTGATTGACTTGACCCATTCCGTTAGCATAGCACTTGATCATTTAGTTTGTTGATATTGCTTTCTTCATGACTTATACATGTTCCTATGACTATGAGATTATGCAACTCCCGTTTACCGGAGGAACGCTTTGTGTGCTACCAAATGTCACAACATAACTGGGTGATTATAAAGGTGCTCTACAGGTGTCTACAAAGGTACTTGTTGGGTTGGCGTATTTCGAGATTAGGATTTGTCACTCCGATTGTCGGAGAGGTATCTCTGGGCCCACTCGGTAATGCACATCACTATAAGCCTTGTAAGCATTGCAACTAATGAGTTAGTTGCGGGATGATGTATTACGAAACGAGTAAAGAGACTTGCCGGTAACGAGATTGAACTAGGTATTGAGATACCGACGATCGAATCTCAGGCAAGTAACATACCGATGACAAAGGGAACAACGTATGTTGTTATGCGGTTTGACCGATAAAGATCTTCGTAGAATATGTAGGAGCCAATATGAGCATCCAGGTTCCGCTATTGCTTATTGACTGGAGACGTGTCTCGGTCATGTCTACATAGTTCTCGAACCCGTAGGGTCCGCACGCTTAAAGTTCGATGACGGTTGTATTATGAGTTTATGTGTTTTGATGTACCAAAGGAGTTCGGAGTCCCGGATGAGATCGGGGACATGACGAGGAGTCTCGAAATGGTCGAGACGTAAAGATCGATATATTGGATGACTATATTCGGACATCGGAAAGGTTTCGAGTGATTCGGGTATTTTCGGGAGTACCGGGGAGTTACAGGAATTCGTATTGGGCCTTAATGGGCCATACGGGAAAGGAGAGAAAGGCCTGAAAGGGTGGCCGCACCCCTTCCCATGGGCTGGTCCGAATTGGACAAGGGAGGGGGGCGCCCCCTTCCTTCCTTCTTCTTTTCCCTTCCCTTTCCTTCCCTCCTACTCCTACTACTTGGAAGGGCTCCTAGTTCTACTAGGAAAGGGGGAATCCTACTCCCGGTGGGAGTAGGACTCCCCTAGGGCGCGCCACAGAGAGGGCCGGCCCTCCCCCTCCTCCACTCCTTTATATACGAGGGCAGGGGGCACCCCAAAGACACAACAATTCATCTCTTAATCTCTTAGCCGTGTGCGGTGCCCCCCTCCACCATAATCCACCTCGATCATATCGTAGCGGTGCTTAGGCGAAGCCCTGCGTCGGTAGAACATCATCATCGTCACCACGCCGTCGTGCTGACGAAACTCTCCCTCAACACTCGGCTGGATCGGAGTTCGAGGGACGTCATCGAGTTGAACGTGTGCAGAACTCGGAGGTGTCCTGCGTTCGGTACTTGATCGGTCGGATCGTGAAGACGTACGACTACATCAACCGTGTTGTGCTAACGCTTCCGCTTTCGGTCTATGAGGGTACGTGGACACACTCTCCCCTCTCGTTGCTATGCATCACCATAATCTTGCGTGTGCATAGGAAATTTTTGAAATTACTACGTTCTCCAACAGTGGCATCCGAGCCAGGTTACATGCGTTGATGTTATATGCACGAGTAGAACACAAGTGAGCTATGGGCGATATAAGTCATACTGCTTACCAGCATGTCATACTTTGGTTCGGCGGTATTGTTGGATGAAGCGGCCTGGACCGACATTACGCATACGCTTACGCGAGACTGGTTCTACCGACGTGCTTTGCACACAGGTGGCTGCCGGGTGTCAGTTTCTCCAACTTTAGTTGAACCGAGTGTGGCTACGCCCGGTCCTTGCGAAGGTTAAAACAACACCAACTTGACAAATTATCGTTGTGGTTTTGATGCGTAGGTAAGAACGGTTCTTGCTAAGCCCAGTAGCAGCCACGTAAAACTTGCAACAACAATGTAGAGGACGTCTAACTTGTTTTTGCAGGGCATGTTGTGATGTGATGTGGTCAAGACGTGATGAGATATAAGTTGTTGTATGAGATGATCATGTTTTGTTGAAATTATTGGCAACTAGCAAAAGCCTTATGGTTGTCTCTCTATTGCATAAGATGCAAGCGCCAAATAATTGCTTTCCTTTATCGCTATGCGATAGCAATAGTTGCAAGAGCAATAGTTGGCGAGACGACCATGTGACGACACATTGATATAGATCAAGATGATGGAGATCATGGTGTCATGCCGGTGACAATGGAAATCATGATGATGCTTTGGAGATGGAGATCAAAGGCACAAGACGATGATGGCCATATCATGTCACATATTTTGATTGCATGTGATGTTTATCTTTTATGCATCTTATTTTGCTTAGTTTGACGGTAGCATTATAAGATGATCTCTCACTAAATTTCAAGATAAAAGTGTTCTCCCTGAGTATGCACCGTTGCCAAAGTTTGTCGTGCCCAGACACCACGTGATGATCGGGTGTGATAAGCTCTACGTCCATCTACAACGGGTGCAAGCCAGTTTTGCACACGCAGAATACTCAGGTTAAACTTGACGAGCCTAGCATATGCAGATATGGCCTCGGAACACTAAGACTGAAAGGTCGAGCGTGAATCATATAGTAGATATGATCAACATAGTGATGTTCACCATTGAAAACTACTCCATTTCACGTGATGATCGGTTATGGTTTAGTTGATTTGGATCACGTGATCACTTAGAAGATTAGAGGGATGTATTTCTAAGTGGGAGTTCTTAAGTAATATGATTAATTGAACTTAAATTTATCATGAACTTAGTCCTGGTAGTATTAGCATATCTATGTTGTAGATCAATAGCTCGCGTTTAACTCCCCTGTTTTATTTTTGATATGTTCCTAGAGAAAACTAAGTTGAAAGATGTTAGTAGCAATGATGTGGATTGGATCCGTGATCTGAGGTTTATCCTCATTGCTGCATAGAAGAATTATGTCCTTAATGCACCGCTAGGTGACAGACCTATTGTAGGAGCAGATGCAGACGTCATGAAGTTTGGCTAGCTCAATATGATGACTACTTGATAGTTTAGTGCACCATGCTTAACAGCTTAGAATCGGGACTTCAAAGACGTTTTGAACGTCATGGATCATATGGATGTTCCAGGAGTTGAAGTTAATATTTCAAGCAAATACTCAAGTTGAGAGATATGAAGTCTCCAACAAGTTCTATAGCTAAAAGATGGAGGAGAATAGCTCAAGCAGTGAGCATGTGTTCAGATTGTCTGGGTACTACAATCGCTTGAATCAAGTGGGAGTTAATCTTCGAGATAAAATAGTGATTGACATAATTCTCTATTCACCATCACCAAGTTAGTAGAACTTCGTGATGAACTATAGTATGCAAGGGATGATGAAAACGATTCCCGAGCTTTTCATGATGATGAAATCGATGAAGGTAGAAATCAAGAAAGAGCATCAAGTGTTGATGATTAACAAGACCACTAGTTTCAAGAAAAGGACAAAGGAAAAGAAAGGGAACTTCAAGAAGAACAGCAAGCAAGTTGCTGCTCAAGTGAAGAAGCCCAAGTCTGGTCCTAAGCCTGAGACTTAGTGCTTCTACTGCAAAGGGACTGGTCACTGGAAGCGGAACTGCCCCAAGTATTTGGCGGATAAGAAGGATGGCAAAGTGAACAAAGGTATATTTGATATACAGATTATTGACGTGTATTTTACTAGTGTTCGTAGCAACCCCTCGGTATTTGATACTGGTTCAGTTGCTAAGAGTAGTAACACGAAACGGGAGTTGCAGAATGAACAGAGACTAGTTAAGGGTGAAGTCACGATGTGTGTTGGAAGTGGTTCCAAGATTGATATGATCATCATCGCACACTCCCTATACTTTCGGGATTAGTGTTGAACCTAAATAAGTGTTATTTGGTGTTTGCGTTGAGCATGAATATGATTTGATCATGTTTATTGCGATACGATTATTCATTTAAGTAAGAAAATAAATTGTTGTTCTGTTTACATGAATAAAACCTCCTATGGTCATACACCCAATGAAAATGGTTTATTGGATCTCGATTGTGGTGATACACATTCTCATAATATTGAAGCCAAAAGATGCAAAGTTAATAATGATAGTGCAACTTATTTGTGGCACTGCCGTTTAGGTCATATTGGTGTAAGCGCATGAAGAAAATCCATGCTGATGGGCTTTTGGAATCACTTGAATATGAATCAGTTGACGCTTGCGAACCGTGCCTCGTGGGCAAGATGACTAAGACTATGTTCTCCGGAACAATGGAGCAAGCAACTGACTTATTGGAAATAATACATACTGATGTATGCAGTCCGATGAATGTTGAGGCTCGCGGCGGTTATCGTTATTTTCTGACCTTCACGGATGATTTGAGCAGATATGGGTATATGTACTTGATGAAACATAAGTCTGAAACATTTGAAATGTTCAAAAACTTCAGAGTGAAGTGGAAAATCATCGTGACAAGAAAGTAAAGTTTCTATGATCTGATCGCAGAGACAAATATTTGAGTTACGAGTTTGGTCTTCAATTAAAACAATGTGGAATAGTTTCACAAAATCGTGCCACCTGGAACACCACAGCATAATGGTGTGTCCAAACATCATAATCGTACTATTATTGGATATAGTGCAATCTATGATGTTTCTTACCGATTAACCACTATAGTTTTGAGGTTATGCATTAGAGACAGCTACATTCACGTTAAATAGGGCACCATCTAAATCCATTGAGACGACACCGTATGAAGTATGGTTTGGCAATAAACTTAAGCTGTCGTTTCTTAAAGTTTGAGGTTGCAATGCTTATGTGAAAAAGTTTCTACCTGATAAGCTCAAACCCAAATCGGAGAAGTGCGTCTTCATAGGATACCCAAAAGAAAATGTTGGGTACACCTTCTATCACAGATCCGAAGGCAAGATATTCATTGCTGAGAATGGATCCTTTCTAGAGAAGGAGTTTCTCTCGAAAGAAGTGAGTGGGAGGAAAGTAGAACTTGATGAGGTAACTGTACATGCTCCCTTATTGGAAAGTAGTTCATCACGGAAATCTGTTCCTGTGACTACTACACCAATTAGTGAGGAAGCTAATGATGATGATCATGTAACTTCAGATCAAGTTACTACCGAACCTCGTAGGTAAACCAGAGTGAGATCCGCACCAGAGTGGTACGGTAATCCTGTTCTGGAGGTCACGTTACTTGACCATGACAAGCCTATGAACTATGAGGAAGCGATGATGAGCCCAGATTCCGCGAAATGGCTTGAGGCCATGAAATCTGAGATGAGATCCATGTATGAGAACAATGTATGGACTTTGATTGACTTGCCCATTAATCGGCGAGCCACTAATATTAAATGGATCTTCAAGAGGAAGACAGACGCTGATAGTAGTGTTACTATCTACAAAGCTAGAATTGTCGCAAAAAGGTTTTCGACAAGTTCAAGGTGTTGACTATGATGAGAGTTTCTCACTCGTATCTATGCTTAAGTCTGTCCAAATCATGTTAGCAATTGCCCCATTTTATGAAATCTGGCAAATGGATAAACAAAACTGCATTCCTTAATGGATTTATTAAAGAAGAGTTGTATATGATGCAACTAGAAGGTTTTCTCAATCCTAAAGGTACTAACAAAATATGCAAGCTCCAGCGATCCATCTATGGACCGGTGCAAGCATCTCGGAGTTGGAATATACACTTTGATAAGTTGATCAAAGAATATAGTTTTATACAGACTTGCGGTGAAGCCTGTATTTACAAGAAAGTGAGTGGGAGCACTACAACATTTCTGATAAGTATATGTGAATGACATATTGTTGATCGGAGATAATGTAGAATTATTCTGCAAAGCATAAAGGAAAGTTTGAAAGGAGTTTTTCAAAGAAAGACCTCGGTGAAGCTGCTTACATATTGAGCATCAAGATCTATAGAGATAGATCAAGATGCTTGATAAGTTTTTCAATGAGTACATACCTTGACAAGATTTTGAAGTAGTTCAAAATGGGACAGTCAAAGAAGGAGTTCTTACCTGTGTTACAAGGTGTGAAGCTGAGTAAGACTCAAAACCCGACCATGGCAGAAGATAGAGAGAGAATGAAAGTCATTCCCTATGCCTCAGCCATAGGTTCTATAAAGTATGCCATGCTGTGTACCAGACCTATTGTATACCCTGCCCTGAGTTTGGCAAGGGAGTACAATAGTGATCTAGGAGTAGATCACTGGACATTGGTCAAAATTATCCTTAATGGAATAAGGATATGTTTCTCGATTATGGAGGTGACAAAAGGTTCTTCGTAAAGGGTTATGTCGATGCAAGTTTTGACACTAATCTAGATGACTCAAAGTCTCAATCTGGATACATATTGAAAGTGGGAGCAATTAGCTAGAGTAGCTCCGTGTAGAGCATTGTTGACATAGAAATTTGCAAAATACATAAGGATCTGAATGTGGCAGACCCGTTGAATAAACTTCCCTCACAAGAAAAACATGATCACACCTTAGTACTCTTTGGGTATTAATCACATTGCAATGTGAACTAGATTATTGACTCTAGTAAACCCTTTGGGTGTTGGTCACATGACGATGTGAACTATGGGTGTTAATCACATGGTAATGTGAACTATTGATGTTAAATCACATGGCGATGTGAACTAGATTATTGACTCTAGTGCAAGTGGGGGACTGAAGGAAATATGCCCTAGAGGCAATAATAAAGTTATTATTTATTTCCTTATATCATGATAAATGTTTATTATTCATGTTAGAATTGTATTAACCGGAAACATAATACATGTGTGAATACATAGACAAACAGTATGTCACTAGTATGCCTCTACTTGACTAGCTCGTTGAATCAAAGATGGTTAAGTTTCCTAGCCATAGACATGAGTTGTCATTTGATTAACGGGGTCACATCATTAGAGAATGATGTGATTGACATGACCCATTCCATTAGCATAGCACTTGATCGTTTAGTTTGTTGCTATTGCTTTCTTCATGACTTATACATGTTCCTATGACTATGAGATTATGCAACTCCCGTTTGCCGGAGGAACACTTTGTGTTCTACCAAACGTCACGACGTAACTGGGTGATTATAAAAGTGCTCTACAGGTGTCTCCGAAGGTACTTGTTGGGTTGGCGTATTTCGAGATTAGGATTTGTCACTCCGATTGCCGGAGAGGTATCTCTGGGCCCACTCGGTAATGCACATCACTATAAGCCTTGCAAGCATTGCAACTAATGAGTTAGTTGCGGGATGATGTATTACGGAACGAGTAAAGAGACTTGCCGGTAACGAGATTGAACTAGGTATTGAGATACCGATGATCGAATCTCGGGCAAGTAACATACCGATGACAAAGGGAACAACATATGTTGTTATGCGGTTTGACCGATAAAGATCTTCGTAGAATATGTAGGAGTCAATATGAGCATCGAGGTTCCGCTATTGCTTATTGACCGGAGACGTGTCTAGGTCATGTCTACATAGTTCTCGAACCCGTAGGGTCTGCACGCTTAAAGTTCGATGACGGTTCTATTATGAGTTTATGTGTTTTGATGTACCGAAGGAGTTCGGAGTCTCGGATGAGATCGGAGACATGACGAGGAGTCTCAAAATGGTCGAGATGTAAAGATCAATATATTGGACGACTATATTTGGACATCGGAAAGGTTCCGAGTGATTCGGGTATTTTCGGGAGTACCGGGGAGTTACGGGAATTCGTATTGGGCCTTAATGGGCCATATGGGAAAGGAGAGAAAGGCCTGAAAGGGTGGCCGCACCCCTTCCCATGGGCTGGTCCGAATTGGACTAGGGAGGGGGGCGCCCCCTTCCTTCCTTCCTCTTTTCCCTTCCCTTTCCTTCCCTCCTACTCCTACTACTTGGAAGGGCTCCTAGTTCTACTAGGGAAGGGGGAATCCTACTCCCGGTGGGAGTAGGACTCCCCTAGGGCACGCCATAGAGAGGGCCGGCCCTCCCCCTCCTCCACTCCTTTATATAAGGGGGCAGGGGGCACCCCAAAGACACAACAATTGATCTCTTGATCTCTTAGCCATGTGCGGTGCCCCCCTCCACCATAATCCACCTCGATCATATCGTAGCGGTGCTTAGGCGAAGCCCTGCATCGGTAGAACATCATCATCGTCACCACGCCATCATGCTGACGAAACTCTCCCTCAACACTCGGCGGGATCGGAGTTCGAGGGACGTCATCGAGTTGAACGTGTGCAGAACTCGGAGGTGCCATGTGTTCGGTACTTGATCGGTCAGATCGTGAAGACGTACGACTACATCAACCGCGTTGTGCTAACGCTTCCGCTTTCGGTCTACGAGGGTACGTGGACACGCTCTTCCCTCTCGTTGCTATGCATCACCATAATCTTGTGTGTGCGTAGGAAATTTTTGAAATTACTACGTTCTCCAACATCTAGTTGGCCAAACCAAACGGATAATTCGAAGAGACTTGCAAAGATAACCAATCATACATAAAAGAATTCAGAGAAGATTCAAATATTATTCATAGATAGACTTGATCATAAACCCACAATTCATCGGTCTCAACAAACACGCCGCAAAAAGAAGATTACATCGAATAGATCTCCACAAGAGAGGGGGAGAACTTTGTATTGAGATCCAAAAAGAGAGAAGAAGCCATCTAGCTACTGACTATGGACCCGAAGGTCTGAGGTAAACTACTCACACTTCATCGGAGAAGCTATGATGACGTAGAAGCCTTCTATGATGACGGCCCTCTCCAGTGGAGCTCCGGAACAGGCCCCAAGATGGGATCTCGTGGATACAGAAAGTTGCGGTGGTGGAATTAGGTTTTTGGCTCCTCTTCTCATCGTTTGGGGGTACATAGGTATATATAGGAGGAAGGAGTACGTCGGTGGAGCACCGAGGGGCCCACGAGGCAGGGGGCGCGCCCCCACCCTCGTGACCGCCTCTTTGACTCCTTGGTGGGTGAACAAATTACTATTGAGCAATTGACAGAATTGAGCATAGTTATGAGAATATCTAGGCATGATCATGTATATAGGCATCACGTCTGTGACAAGTAGACCGAAATGATTCTGTATCTACTACTATTACTCCACTCATTGACCGCTATCCAGCATGCATCTAGAGTATTAAGTTAAAAACAGAGTAACGCCTTAAGCAAGATAACATGATGTAGAGAGATAAATTCATGCAATATGAAATAAACCCCATCTTGTTATCCTCGATGGCAACGATACAATACGTGCCTTGCTGCCCCTTCTGTCACTGGGAAAGGACACCGCAAGATCGAACCCAAAGCTAAGCACTTCTCCCATGGCAAGAACTACCAATCTAGTTGGCCAAACCAAACGGATAATTCGAAGAGACTTGCAAAGATAACCAATCATACATAAAAGAATTCAGAGAAGATTCAAATATTATTCATAGATAGACTTGATCATAAGCCTACAATTCATCAGTCTCAACAAACACACCGCAAAAAGAAGATTACATCAAATAGATCTCCACAAGAGAGGGGGAGAACTTTGTATTGAGATCCAAAAAGAGAGAAGAAGCCATCTAGCTACTAACTATGGACTCGAAGGTCTGAGGTAACTACTCACACTTCATCGGAGAGGCTATGATGATGTAGAAGCCCTCCGTGATGACGGCCCTCTTTCGGCGGAGTTCCGAAACAGGCCCCAAGATGGGATCTCGTGGATACAGAAAGTTGCGGTGGTGGAATTAGGTTTTTGGCTCCTGTTCTCATCGTTAGGGGGTAATCTGGATCAAACGTATACTTCTGGAACTCATGAAATTCTCAAATAAATTTCTGGACCTGAGGAATTTATCTATTAATCATCTGCAAAAAGAATTAACTAAATAGCATTCTCCAAATAAAAATGGCAGCAATTCTCGTGAGCGCTAAAGTTTCTGTTTTTTACCGCAAGATCAACAAGACTTTGCCCAAGTCTTCCCAAAGGTTCTACTTGGCACAAACACTAATTAAACACATAAAACCACATCTAAACAGAGGCTATATGAATTATTTATTACTAAACAGTAACAAAAAGCAAGGAATAAAAATAAAGTTTGGTTGCCTCCCAACAAGCGCTATCGTTTAACGCCCCTAGCTAGGCATGATGATTTCAATGATGCTCACATAAAGGATAGGAATTGTAACATAAAGAGAGCATCATGAAGAATATGGCTATCACATTTAAGTCTAACCCACTTCCTATGCATAGGGATTTTGTGAGAAAACAACTTATGGGGACAAGAATCAACTTGCATAGGAAGGTAAGATAAGCATAACTTCAAAATTTTAAGCACATAGGGAGGAAACTTGATATTATTGCAATTCCTACAAGCATATATTCCTCCCTCATAATAATTTTCAGTAGCATCATGAATGAATTCAACAATATAACCAGTATCTAAAGCATTCTTTTCATGATCTATAAGCATAGAAATTTTATTACTCTCCACATAAGCAAAATTCTTCTCATTCTAGATAGTGGGAGTATCATAAGAGACTTGGATGCTATAAATTGTTTCCACATTAAAAGAGTAATGTTCAGAAAAGGGGTAACCATAATCATGACAAGTTTTATAAATATAATCCTCACTACCTTTTATAGCATATGTATCATCACAATAATTATCATAAGTAGGAGGCATGTTATTATCATTATAAATTTGCATATCAAAACTTGGGATACTAAAAATATCATCTTCATTAAGCGCAGCATCCCCAAGCTTGGTACAAACATTAATTGCATCAAATATATTCTCAAAAACATCATCTTCATCAAACATAGCATCCCCAAGCTTGGGCCTTTTCATATTATAAGCATAATCACTCTCATCATTAATAGTATGGATAGCACCAATAGTATAGCAATTATCATATTCGTCCAAGCATCTGCCAAAAAGATTTTCAAGATCATAAGAAGTATCATTACCTTCCATAATTATATTTTCATGAGGAACAATAGTAATAGGGGCAGCATTATTTGGGAGAGACATCTTTTTACCTCTCTTCCTTTTTCTTTTCTTCTTCTTCACCACATCATGTGTGGGTTCAATCCCCTTTTGGAGCTCATTATTAATGAGATTGGTTGAATAGGAGGCTCCTCCTCGTTACCTGATTCATCATAAGAAATAATAGGAGGGTATTGGGAAGTCTCTTCCCTTTCATTAGTATTCTCTTCATCTTCTATTTGTTTTCTTTTCTTTATGTAGTTGGCAATATAAGGATTTTCAATACAATTCACCGCACAATACATATAAATTTCTTCTAGATCAAAATGAAGAACTCTATCAAGGGAAAATTTTGGAATATCCTTAGTTATACGTTTCATTTCTTCGTAGCCCATAAGCAAACTAAGTTCATTATAATGTGCAAGGGAAATCAAGTCATCACAATTTTTGGACACGATTAGATCATGAAACAATTTGCATCGGATAGTTAAATGACCACGTTCATTACAAAGCTCACAAGTATGGCCAAGAAAATTTAAATTTTCAGCACACTCATCTAGCCTTTCTTGCAACAGTTTAGTTTCAAAGTACTTATGCTTCTTGCAATATCTATCTTCTCTATTTGGTGTGTACTTACAAACCCAATGCACTCCACAAAAATTGACATGTTTATAGGAGACATTTTCATCATAACTAGTGCAATCATCATTAGTATCATGGATATTCAAAGAATTTGTAGTAACAACATTGCAATCATGCTCATCATTCAAAGATTTAGTGCCAAACATTTTATAAATTTATTCTTCTAGCACTTGAGCACAATTATCCTTTTCATCATACTCACGAAAGATATTAAGAAGGTAAAGTGTATGAGACAAACTCAATTCCATTTTTTAATTTTCTTTTATAAACTAAACTAGTGATAAAACAAGAAACTAAAAGACTCGATTGCAAGATCTAAAGATATACCTTCAAGCACTCACCTCCCCGGCAACAGCGCCAGAAAAGAGCTTGATGTCTACTACACAACCTTCTTCTTGTAGACGTTGTTGGGCCTCTAAGTGCAGAGGTTTGTAGGACAGTAGCAAATTTCCCTCAAGTGGATGACCTAAGGTTTATCAATCCGTAGGAGGCGTAGGATGAAGATGGTCTCTCTCAAGCAACCCTGCAACCAAATAACAAAGAGTCTCTTGTGTCCCCAACACACCCAATACAATGGTAAATTGTATATGTGCACTAGTTCGGCGAAGAGATGGTGATACAAGTGGTATATGGATAGTAGATAAAGGTATTTGTAATCTGAAATTATAAAAACAGCAAGGTAACAAATGATAAAAGTGAGCGTAAACGGTATTGCAATGCGTTGGAACAAGGCCTAGGGTTCATACTTTCGCTAGTGTAAGTTCCCTCAACAATACTAATATAATTGGATCACATAACTATCCCTCAACATGCAACAAAGAGTCACTCCAAAGTCATTAATAGCAGAGAACGAACGAAGAGATTATGGTAGGGTACGAAACCACCTCAAAGTTATTCTTTCCAATCAATCCGTTGGGCTATTCCTATAAGTGTCATAAACAGCCCTAGAGTTCGTACTAGAATAACACCTTAAGACACAAATGAACCAAAACCCTAATGTCACCTAGATACTCCAATGTCACCTCAAGTATCCGTGGGTATGATTATACGATATGCATCACACAATCTCAGATTCATCTATTCAACCAACACATAGAACCTCAAAGAGTGCCCCAAAGTTCCTACCGGAGAATCACGACGAAAACGTGTGCCAACCCCTATGCATAGGTTCATGGGCGGAAACCGCAAGTTGATCACCAAAACATACATCAAGTGAATCACGTGGTATCCCATTGTCACCACAAATACGCACGGCAAGACATACATCAAGTGTTCTCAAATATTTAAAGACTCAATCCGATAAGATTACTTCAAAGGGGAAACTCAATTCATTACAAGAGAGTAGAGGGGGAAGAAACATCATAGGATCCAAATATAATAGCAAAGCTCGCAATACATCAAGATCGTATCACCTCAAGAACACGAGAGATAGAGAGAGAGAGAGAGAGATCAAACACATAACTACTGGTACATACCCTCAGCCCCGAGGGAGAACTACTCCCTCCTCGTCATGGAGAGCACCGGGATGATATAGATGGCCACCGAAGAAGGATTCCCCCCTCCGGCAGGGTGCCAGAACGGGTCTAGATTAGCTTTAGGTGGCTACAGAGGCTTCTGGCGGTGGAACTCCTGATCTATTGTGCTCATGTATGTTTTTAGGGTATATGGAGATATATAGGCGGAAGAAGTACGTCAGGGGGGGCACGAGGGGCCCACGAGGGTGGAGGGCGCGCCCAAGGGCTGGGCGTGCCCCCCTGCTTCGTGGCCTCCTTGCAGGTCCCCTGACGTGCGCTCCAAGTCTCCTGGGCTTCTTTCCTTCCAAAAATGAGTTCCGTGAAGTTTCAAGTCAATTGGAGTCCGTTGATTTTCCTTTTTTTGAAACCCTAAAACAGGGTAAAAACAGAAACTGGCACTGGGCTCTGGGTTAATAGGTTAGTCCCAAAAATGATATAAAAGTGTATAATTAAGCCCATAAACATTCAAAACAGTAGATAATATAGCATGGAGCAATCAAAAATTATAGATATGTTGGAGACGTATCAACAGCCCATCAGTCCGACCCATGGATAACAGGCCGAACGCCCGAGGACCCCTTAGTCTAGGACTCCCTCAACTCCCACAGCTGGCCAGGTCATCCACTCACCCATACCCCCTATTATTCTGTGGCGACGGCAGCCTCACACCGCAGCCGAACCATTGAACCCTCGTACTCCTCTCCGTGTGGGCTTCCACTACCGCGTTGTGATAGCCTGGCTTAATAGGGATGATAGACTACTCATATCAATAAGGAATTCCTTCTTTTCCGGGAGCCCATTTGGACAGAACTCCAAAGTTAAGCGCGCTCAGCTTGGAGTAGTGTCAGGATGGGTGACTAACCGGGAAGTTTCTCCCGGGTGCGCATGAGTGAGGAAAAAGTGCGCAGAAAAGACTAGTGTTGATCTATGGGGCCAGTCTAGATCCCGCCAGGAGTAACGACCACCGGTGGGTGTGTCCAGGGTGTTACAAGTTGGTATCAGAGCCGACCCTTGCGGTTACACGGATGTTTGCGGCCAGGTGCGCGGTCATGTTGTTCATGACGTTTGTGACCCGTCGTGGCACACGACATGGCACATGTACCGGACTGGATGCACAGACGTTTGTGCCAAGAGGGAACGTTCCTGTGGCCCGACGAGGACGTCGGTTCCTCTGAGTGGGGGTGTATGTGATAGCCTGGCTTAATAGGGATGATAGACTACTCATATCAATAAAGAATTCCTTCTTTTTTGGGAGCCCATTCGAGCAGAACTCCAAAGTTAAGCGTGCTCAGCTTGGAGTAGTGTCAGGATGGGTGACCGACCGGGAAGTTGCTCCCGAGTGCGCACGAGTGAGGACAAAGTGCATATAAAAGACTAGTATTAATCTGTGGGGCCAGTCTAGATCCCGCCAGGAATAACGACCACTGGTGGGTGTGTCCGGGGCGTTACACTGAAAGCACCAAGTGCTCCCTGGGTGGTTTTGGTAATTAATGTCAACATATCTCTTGTTGGACTAACACTTTTACCTAGTATGTTTCAGATAAGTTCAACAATGGAGTGGCATGGACTAGAGGATGTGGAACCCCTTCAAGATGCTAAGGACAAAGGATTGGCTCAAGCTTCAAGATCAAGACTCTACATTTTCTATTTTAGTGATCCGAGATCACATTGAGTCTATAGGAAAAGCCAATACTATCAAGAGGGGATGAGGTGTTGCTTAATGGCTTGCTTGCTCAAAGTGCTTAGTGATATGCTCCAAAACCCTCAACTACCTTCCCACATCTACATATGACCTAAACCAAAAGTCAAACTCGGCCCCACCGATTCTATCTATCTGGCGCCTCCGAGTTTCAGATGTCATAGCCACTGCCACAAACCCTAGCAAATCGGTTTCACCGATAGGGATCTCGGTCTCACCGAGATGGGATTGTAATCTCTCTGTGTATGTCCATTACCAAAATCGGTCTCACCGAGTTTGAGCAATCGGTACTACCGAGATTACAATGCAAACCCTCTGGTTAGCTTATTACCAAAATCAGTCCCACCGAGTTTGTGTAATCGGTCTCACCGAGTTTGCCTGACCAACTCTCTGGTTAGCTTATTACCAAAATCGGTCCCACTGAGTTTGTGTAATCAGTCACACCGAGATTATGTCATGCCCTAACCCTAACCATATCGGTCCTACCGAGTTGCATCTCAGTCCCACCGAAAATCCTAACGGTCACTAGGTTTGCTGAATCGGTCCGACCGAGTTTAACCATTCGGTCCCACCGAGTTTGGAAAATTGTGTGTAACGGTTAGATTTTGTGTGGAGGCTATATATACCCCTCCACCCACTCTTCATTCGTGGAGAGAGCCATCAGAACATACCTACACTTCCAATACACATTTTCTGAGAGAGAACCACCTACACTTGTGTTGAGGTCAAGATATTCCATTCCAACCATATGAATCTTGATCTCTAGCCTTTCCCAAGTTGCTTTCCACTCAAATCTTCTTTCCACCAAATCCAAATCCTGTTAGAGAGAGTTGAGTGTTGGGGAGACTATCATTTGAAGAACAAGAGCAAGGAGTTCATCATCAAGACACCATTTGTTACTTCTTGGAGAGTGGTGTCTCCTAGATTGGCTAGGTGTCAGTTGGGAGCCTCCAACAAGATTGTGGAGTTGAACCAAGGAGTTTGTAAGGGCAAGGAGATGGCCTACTTCGTGAAGATCTACCGCTAGTGAGGCAAGTCCTTCATGGGCGACGGCCGTGATGGAATAGACAAGGTTGCTTCTTCGTGGACCCTTCGTGGGTGGAGCCCTCCGTGGACTCGCGCAACCGTTACCCTCCGTGGGTTGAAGTCTCCATCAACGTGGATGTACGATAGCACCACCTATCGAAACCACGACAAAAACATCCGTGTCTCCAATTGCGTTTGGATACTCCAAACCCTTCTATTTACATTCTTGCAAGTTGCATGCTTTACTTTCCGCTGCTCATATACTCATTGCATGCTTGCTTGATATGTATTGTGTTTGTTAAACTTGTGCTTAAACTCCACTTAAACTTAAGAATATTAAAAACTGCAACTTTTGGCACTTAGTGTCTAATCATCCACCCCCCCCCCCCCTAGACACCTCTTCTCGATCCTTTCATACACGCATCTTCCCCGGCTCCGCGCCGTCCCCTTCCTAGGCCCTCGCCATCGTCCACCGCCCTGGTGTTCTCGGCACGGCATGGTCAACGTGGTCAAGGAACGACTTCCATCGGAAGAGTACTGTACGTGGAGAGGCAGACAGCTGGGTCCGCGGTAGCAGCAAGGAAGTACCTCCTTATTACGTGCAAAATAATGATTCCTCCACCTGACAGCAAGGACCCACCGGACAGGCCACCGTATTTCGTGAAAAAAGCGCCCCCCCCCCCCCCCCGTGACTGCTGGGACCCATCAGCTACATCTTCGCACGCAAGGAAGTGCGTCCATATTACGAGCAAAAAAATTGATTCGCCCCTGACTGCTGGGACCCACCAGCTACATCTTCACATGCAAGAAGTGCCTGACAGTCAGGACCCACCTGGTCGAAGCGTACATAGCATTGTCATTCTGGTCGCGAACATGTACGTACATACTAGTCGATCGGTCTGACTGCAGGCTGCAGCGATGAACCGTGGTCGTGTAAGGAAGGGCACGTGTCATAGTAGAGGCGCGCACGTGTCGTCGTAGAGGCGCGCATGTAGCATGTACACGTACGTACATAGGCCAAGGTGCAAGAAAGTAAATACGGCCACGTATGTACATACGGGCGGGGTCTCGAGCGTGTACTCATGCACATATATACGGACGACCAGGGCTTGTGTACATGGAGAGGCAACAGATGGGAGCAACGGCGTCCTGTTCATCGGGCAGCGAACCGGCTGGGTCGGAATGGAGAAATAGCGTTGTGTTCATCGGGAGGCAACGGAATACGTGGTGTTCATCGGGAGCCAACCGGCTTGGACGGAACATCCGATGGAAACGAGGCCTAGCATACCGCAGAACGGAGGAAACGGACTTTTGTTCGACCGGTCACGGTCGAAATGGGATCCTGTTCATTGGGAGGGGTCTAGCGTAGCGCAAAACGGACGAAACAGACTTCTCTTGGACCTCCTACGGTCGAAACGGGGTCATGTTGATCGGGAGGGGTGCGGTGTACCGCAAAAGGGAGGAAACGGACTTGTGTTGGAGCGCTACGGTCGAAACGGGGGTCCTGTTCATCGGGAGGGGTGTGGCGTACCGCAAAACGGGAATCCACGGGATACTGTTCATCTCCACCGTCGACCTCGTCCAGCCATCACGGGCTACTATTCATCCACCGTCGACCTCCTCCAGCCTCCACCTGCGACTGTTCATCCACGGGCTCCTGTTCATCCAGCCTCCACCGCTCCTCCACCGGCTATTGTTCAACCAGCCTCTCCACGGGGTCCTGTTCAACCACCCCTCCACGGGCTACTGTTCATCTAGCCATCCACTGTCTACTATTCAACCAGCCCTCCACGGGGTCTTGTTCATCCAGCCCTCCACGGGGTCCTGTTCATCCACCCACAACCGACTCGATCAGGGTCCTGTTCATCCAGCGGCAACGGCCTCTACTACCATGAGGTCCTATTCATCCAACCCCCCACCGGGAACTATTCATCCAACCCCCCCCCCCCCCCAAAACATAGCTCACTGTTCATCCAGAGACAGCATCGATCGGCTTCAGTTAGCAGCAGTAGCGAAGGAACCACTAGGGTTCAGTTAACACCAAGGGATCGATCGCTCGGGTTCAGTAACGTAGCTAGTGCAATCGCTCGGGTTCAGTTAGAGCCCAACGCCTCACTTGGGTTTAGTTGGAGCGCAACGCCTCTGATACGTCTCCAACGTATCTATAATTTTTGATTGCTCCATGCTATATTATCTACTGTTTTGGACATTATTGGGCTTTATTATCCACTTTTATATTATTTTTGGGACTAACCTATTAACCGGAGGCCCAACCCAGAATTGCTGTTTTTTGCCTGTTTTAGGGTTTCGAAGAAAAGGAATATCAAACGGAGTCCAAATGGAATGAAACCTTCGGGAACGTGATTTTCTCAATGAACAAGACCCAGGAGACTTGGACCCTACGCCAAGAAACAACAGAGGAGGCCACGAGGTAGGGGCGCGCCTACCCCCCCCCCCCCCTAGGCGCGCCCTCCACCCTCGTGGGCCCCCTGTTGCTCCACCGACGAACTCCTTCCTCCTATATATACCTATGTACCCCCAAACGATCAGATACGGAGCCAAAACCCTAATTCCACCGCCGCAACTTTCTGTATCCACGAGATCCCATCTTGGGGCCTGTTCCGGAGCTCCGCCGGAGGGACCATCGATCACGGAGGGCTTCTACATCATCACCATAGCCCCTCCAATGAAGTGTGAGTAGTTCACTTCAGACCTACGGGGCCATAGTTATTAGCTAGATGGCTTCTTCTCTCTTTTTGGATCTCAATACAATGTTCTCCCCCTCTCTTGTGGAGATCTATTCGATGTAATCTTCTTTTTGCGGTGTGTTTGTTGAGACCGATGAATTGTGGGTTTATGATCAAGTCTATCTATGAATAATATTTAAATCTTCTCTGAATTCTTTTATGTACGATTGGTTATCTTTGCAAGTCTCTTCGAATTATCAGTTTGGCTTGGCCTACTAGATTGACCTTTCTTGCAATGGGAAAAGTTCTTAGCTTTGGGTTCAATCTTGCGGTGTCCTTTCCTAGTGACAGTAGGGGCAGCAAGGCACGTATTGTATTGTTGCCATCGAGGATAACAAGATAGGGTTTTCATCATATTGCATGAGTTTATCCCTCTACATCATGTCATCGTGCTTAAGGCGTTACTCTGTTTTCATTAACTTAATACTCTAGATGCATGCTGGCTAGCGGTCGATGAGTGGAGTAATAGTAGTAGATGCAGGCAGGAGTCAGTCTACTTGTCTCGGGCGTGATGCCTATATACATGATCATACCTAGATATTCTCATAACTATGCTCAATTCTGTCAATTGCTCAACAGTAATTTGTTCACCCACTGTAGAATACTTATGCTCTTGAGAGAAGCCACTAGTAAAACCTATGCCCCCCGGGTCTATCTTCATCTTATTAATCTTCCAATACTTAGTAATTTCCTTTGCTTTTTACTTTGCTTTTATTTACTTTGCATCTTTATCATAAAAATACCAAAAATATTATCTTATCAGATCTCACTCTCGTAAGTGGCCGTGTAGGGATTGACAACCCCTTATCGCGTTGGTTGCGAGGATTTATTTGTTTTGTGTAGGTACAAGGGACTCGCGCGTAGCCTCCTACTGGATTGATACCTTGGTTCTCAAAAACTGAGGGAAATACTTATGCTACTTTGCTGTATCATCCCTTCCTCTTCGGGGAAAACCAACACAATGCTCAAGAGGTAGGAAGAAGTATTTCTGGCGCCGTTGCCGGGGAGTCTACGCAAAAGTCAATATACCAAGTACCCATCACAATCCCTATCTCCCGCATTACATTATTTACTATTTGCCTCTCGTTTTCCTCTCCCCCACTTCACCCTTGTCGTTTTATTCGCCCTCTCTCTCTATCCGCCCTCTCTTCCTCTATTTGCCTCTTTTTGCCCACTTGCTTTTTGTTTGCTTGTGTGTTAGTTTGCTTGCTTGTCGTTATGACTAGTCCCTTATCTTCTCCGTTGTCTCCTGAGAATGAAATTCTACATTTTAAGCAAAGGGAGGGAGAAAATCTAAAAGATGCTTGGTATAGAATTTGCAATGCTCAAAATAGATCTACCAGGAAGCAATCTACTTCTGTTCTTCTTCGCAATTTTTATGTAGGCATAACTCCCTGGCACAGATATATCCTTGATTCTATTACCGGAGGGAACTTCTTGGGTAGCCATACTTTTGATTCTTATAATGCTATGATAGATTTGTTTGGCTCACCCCCTCTTTTGGTTAACGGAACTGTATTAACTTTGGAGCATGTCATGCAAAGGCTCAAAATTATTGAAAATAAGGTTGCTACCGTAGAGTTAATTGAAAATTTGGATAAAAAGATACACAACCGAATCTCTCAATATGGATCTAAAGTAGGAGTCACTTTGAAAAATATTAAAGAGAAGGAACCCATAGTTAATGAGAAATTAAATCACGATTCCACTAGGATCGATAAACTTGAGGATATCATTACCAAGTTGGGAACCGCTTTTTCTTTCATAAAGAATAATCCAAGTCCTCCCACTAAAATTTCCAAGCTTATGTATGTTCCTAAAAATAAGGGTGAATCCTCTAGTAAGGAAACTGCAGATCTCAAATCTATAAGTATTCACCCCAATATTTTTGCTATCATTAAGGAACCATTTGTTACAAATGAATTTTTCGATCTTGTGCCTAAAAGTTTGATAATCAATAAAAAGAAAGAAATTCCTAAGGATGGTATATGCCTCATTGAAGAATTGCCTATCAAAGATGGCAATACCTAGATCTATCCTTGCCTTTTATGCCTAGCAAGGGGCGTTAAACGATAGCGCTTGTTGGGAGGCAACCCAATTTTATTTTTATTCCTTGCTTTTTGCTCCTGTTTAGTAATAAATAATTTATCTAGCCTCTGTTTAGGTTGTGTTTTTGTGTTTAATTAGTGTTTGTGCCAAGTAGAACCGTTGGGAGGACTTGGGGAAAGTCTTGTTAATCTTGCTGTAAAAAACAGAAACTTTAGTGCTCACGAGAACTGCTGCCATTTATATTTGGAAATTGCTATTTAGTTAATTATTTTTGCAGATGATTAATAGATAAATTCCTCACGTCCAGCAATTTATTTTAGAATTTTTGGGGTTCCCGATCTTGCGCTAGCTACAGATTACTACAGACTATTCTGTTTTTGACAGATTCTATTTTTCGTGTGTTGTTTGCTTATTTTGATGAATCTATGGCTAGTAAAATAGTTTATAAACCATAGAGAAATAAGGAATACAGTAGGTTTAACACCAATATAAATAAAGAATGAGTTCATTACAGTACCTTGAAGTGGTCTTTTGTTTTCTTTCGCTAACGGAGCTCACGAGATTTTCTACTTTAAGTTTTCTGTTGTGAAGTTCTCAAGTTTTGGGTTAAGATTTGATGGATTATGGAACAAGGAATGGCAAGAGCCTAAGCTTGGGGATGCCCATGTCACCCCCAAGATAATATAAGGACACCTAAAATCCAAAGCTTGGGGATGCCCCGGAAGACATCCCCTGTTTCGTCTACTTCTATCGGTAACTTTACTTGGAGCTATATTTTAATTCACCACATGATATGTGTTTTGCTTGGAGCGTCTTGTATGATTTGAGTCTTTGATTTTTAGTTTACCACAATCATCCTTGATGTACACACCTTTTGAGAGAGCCATACATGATTTGGAATTTATTAGAATACTCTATGTGATTCACTTATATCATTTGAGTTATATAGTTTTGCTCTAGTACTTCACTTATATCTTTTAGAGCACGGTGGTGGATTTGTTTTATAGAAACTATTGATCTCTCATGCTTCACTTAGATTATTTTGAGAGTCTTAAATAGCATGGTAATTTGCTTAATTAACCCTAATATGCTTGGAATTCAAGAGTAGTAAAAGAACTTCCTTATGAGTGTGTTGAATGCTATGAGAAGTTTGATGCTTGATAATTGTTTTGAGATATGAAGATGGTGATATTAGAGTTATGCTAGTTGAGTAGTTGTGAATTTGAGAAATACTTGTGTTAAAGTTTGTGATTCCCGTAGCATGCACGTATGGTGAACCGTTATGTGATGAAGTCGGAGCATGATTTATTTTTTGATTGTCTTCCTTATGAGTGGCGGTCGGGGACGAGCGATGGTCTTTTCCTACCAATCTATCCCCCTAGGAGCATGCGCGTAATAATTTGGTTTGATAACTTGTAGATTTTTGCAATAAGTATACGAGTTCTTTATGACTAATGTTGAGTCCATGGATTATACGCACTTTTCTCACCCTTCCACCTTTGCTAGCCTCTCTAATACCGCGCACCTTTCGCCGGTATCATACACCCACCATATACCTTCCTCAAAAAAGCCACCATACCTACCTATTATGGCATTTCCATAGCCATTCCGAGATATATTGCCATGCAACTTTCCACCGTTCCGTTTATTATGACACACTTCATCATTGTCATATTGCTTAGCATGATCATGTAGTTGACATCGTATTTGTGGCAAAGCCACCATTCATAATTCTTTCATATGTGTCACTCTTGATTCATTGCACATCTAGGTACACCGCTGGAGGCATTCATATAGAGTCATATTTTGTTCTAAGTATCGAGTTGTAATTGTTGAGTTGTAAGAAAAATAAAAGTGTGATGATCATCATTATTAGAGCATTGTCCCAGTGAGGAAAGGATGGTGGAGACTATAATTCCCCCACATGTCGGGATGAGACTCCGGACGAAAAATAAAAGAAGAAAGAAAAGAGGACATAAAAAAGAGAAAAGGGCCAAATAAAAAAATAAGAGAAAAAGAGAGAAGCGATAATGTTACTATCCTTTTACCACACTTGTGCTTCAAAGTAGCACCATGATATCCATGATAGAGAGTCTCCTATGTTATCACTTTCAAATACTAGTGGGGATTTTTTTCATTATAGAACTTGGCTTGTATATTCCAATGATGGGCTTCCTCAAAATGCCCTAGGTCTTCATGAGCAAGGAAGTTGGATGCACACCCACTTAGTTTCTTTTGTTGAGCTTTCATATACTTATAGCTCTAGTGCATCCGTTGCATGGCAATCCCTTCTCACTCACATTGATATCTATTGATGGGCATCTCCATAGCCCGTTGATACGCCTAGTTGATGTGAGACTATCTTCTCCCTTTTTGTCTTCTCCATAACCACCATTCTATTCCACTTATAGTGCTATATCCATGGCTCACGCTCATGTATTGCGTGAAGATTGAAAAAGTTTGAGAACACCAAAAGTATGAAACAATTGCTTGGCTTGTCATCGGGGTTGTGCATGATTTAAATATTTTATGTGGTGAAGATGGAGCATATCCAGACTATATGATTTTGTAGGGATAACTTTCTTTGGCCATGCTATTTTGAGAAGACATGATTGCTTTGTTAGTATGCTTGAAGTATTATTATTTTTATGTCAATATTAAACTTTTATCTTGAATCTTTCAGATCTGAATATTCATACCACAATTAAGAAGAATTACATTAAAATTATGCCAAGTAGCACTCCGCATCAAAAATTCTGTTTTTATCATTTACCTACTCAAGGACGAGCAGGAATTAAGTTTGGGGATGCTTGATACGTCTCCAACGTATCTATAATTTTTGATTGCTCCATGCTATATTATCTACTGTTTTGGACATTATTGAGCTTTATTATCCACTTTTATATTATTTTTGGGACTAACCTATTAACCGGAGGCCCAGCCCACAATTGTTGTTTTTGCCTATATTAGGGTTTTGAAGAAAAGGAATATCAAACGGAGTCCAAACGGAATGAAACCTTCAGGAACGTGATTTTCTCAACGAACAAGACCCAAGAGACTTGGACCCTACGCCAAGAAACAATAGAGGAGGCCACGAGGTAGGGGGCGCGCCTACCCCCCCCCCCCCCCCCAAGGTGCGCCCTCCACCCTCGTGGGCCCCCTGTTGCTCCACCGACGTACTCCTTCCTCCTATATATAACTACATACCCCCAAACGACCAGATATGGATTCAAAACCCTAATTCCACCACCGCAACTTTCTGTATCCACGAGATCCCATCTTGGGGCCTGTTCCGGAGCTCCGTCGGAGGGGGCATCGATCATGGAGGGCTTCTACATCATCACCATAGCCCCTCCGATGAAGTGTGAGTAGTTCACTTCAAACCTACGGGTCCATAGTTATTAGCTAGATGGCTTCTTCTCTCTTTTTGGATCTCAATACAATGTTCTCCCCCTCTCTTGTGGAGATCTATTCGATGTAATCTTCTTTTTGCGGTGTGTTTGTTGAGACTGATGAATTGTGGGTTTATGATCAAGTCTCTCTATTAATAATATTTGAATCTTCTCTGAATTCTTTTATGTATGATTGGTTATCTTTGCAAGTCTATTCGAATTATCAGTTTGGCTAGGCCTACTAGATTGATCTTTCTTGCAATGGGAGAAGTGCTTGGCTTTGGGTTCAATCTTGCAGTGTCCTTTTGCTACGTCTTGAGCTTGCGTTGGTTTTCCCCGAAGAGGAAGGGATGATGCAGCAAAGTAGCGTAAGTATTTCCCTCGGTTTTTTAGAACCAAGGTATCAATCCGGTAGGAGGCCACGCTCAAGTCCCTCGTACCTGCACAAAACGATAGCTACTCGCAACCAACGCGATTAGGGGTTGTCAATCCCTTCACGGTCACTTACGAGAGTGAGATCTGATAGATATAATATTTTTGGTATTTTTGGTATAAAGATGCAAAGTAAAAAGTAAAGGCAATGTAAAAAAATAAAAACAAGATTAAAGTGATGGAGATTGATATGATGAGAATAGACCCGGGGGCCATAGGTTTCACTAGTGGCTTCTCTCAAGAGCATAAGTATTCTACGGTGGGTGAACAAATTACTATTGAGCAATTGACAGAATTGAGCATAGTTATGAGAATATCTAGGCATGATCATGTATATAGGCATCACGTCTGTGACAAGTAGACCGAAATGATTCTGCATCTACTACTATTACTCCACTCATTGACCGCTATCCAGCATGCATCTAGAGTATTAAGTTAAAAATAGAGTAACGCCTTAAGCAAGATAACATGATGTAGAGAGATAAATTCATGCAATATGAAATAAACCCCATCTTGTTATCCTCAATGGCAACGATACAATACGTGCCTTGCTGCCCCTTCTGTCACTGGGAAAGGACACCGCAAGATCGAACCCAAAGCTAAGCACTTCTCCCATGGCAAGAACTACCAATCTAGTTGGCCAAACCAAACGGATAATTCGAAGAGACTTGCAAAGATAACCAATCATACATAAAAGAATTCAGAGAAGATTCAAATATTGTTCATAGATAGACTTGATCATAAGCCCACAATTCGTCAGTCTCAACAAACACACCGCAAAAAGAAGATTACATCAAATAGATCTCCACAAGAGAGGGGGAGAACTTTGTATTGAGATCCAAAAAGAGAGAAGAAGCCATCTAGCTACTAACTATGGACTCGAAGGTCTGAGGTAAACTACTCACACTTCATCGGAGAGGCTATGATGATGTAGAAGCCCTCCGTGATAACGGCCCTCTCTGGCGGAGCTCCAGAACAGGCCCCAAGATGGGATCTCGTGGATACAGAAAGTTGCGGCAGTGGAATTAGGTTTTTGGCTCCTCTTCTCATCGTTTGGGGGTACATAGGTATATATAGGAGGAAGGAGTACGTCGGTGGAGCACCGAGGGGCCCACGAGGCAAGGGGCGCCCCCCACCCTTGTGGCCGCCTCTTTGACTCCTTGGAGTAGAGTCCAAGTCTCCTGGATCATGTTCGGTGAGAAAATCACGTTCCTGAAGGTTTTATTCCGTTTGGACTCCGTTTGATATTCTGTTTCTCTGAAACACTGAAATAGGCAAAAAAACAGCAATTCTGGGCTGGGCCTCCGGTTAATAGGTTAGTCCCAAAAATAATATAAAAGTGGAAAATAAAGCCCAATATAGTCCAAAACAGTAGATAATATAGCATGGAGCAATCAAAAATTATGGATACGTTGGAGACGTATCAGGCATCCCCAAGCTTAATTCCTGCTCGTCCTTGAGTAGGTAAATGATAAAAAGAGAATTTTTGATGCGGAGTGCTACTTGGCATAATTTCAATGCAAATCTTCTTAATTGTGGTATGAATATTCAGATTAGGAAGATTCAAGACAAAAGTTCATATTGACATAAAGAATAATAATACTTCAAGCAAACCAACAAATCAATTATGTTTTCTTAAAGTAACATGGCCAAAGAAAGTTCATCCCTACAAAATCATATAGTTTAGTCATACTCCATTTTAGTCAAACAAGAATGCTCTCATCATGCACAACCCCGATGACAAGCCAAGCAATTGTTTCATACCTTAATAATTTCAAACTCATAAACTTTCACGCAATACATGAGCGTGAGCCATGGATATAGCACTATGGGTGGAATAGAATATGATGGTGGGGGTTATGTGGAGAAGACAAGAAGGAGGAAGTCTCACATCAACGAGGCTAATCAATGGGCTATGGAGATGCCCATCAATTGATGTTAATGCAAGGAGTAGGGATTGCCATGCAATGGATGCACTAGAGCTATAAATGTATGAAAGCTCAACAAAAGAAACTAAGTGGGTGTGCATCCAACTTGCTTGCTCACGAAGACCTAGGGCACTTGAGGAGGCCCATTGTTGGAATATACAAGCCAAGTTCTATAATGAAAATTCCCACTAGTATATGAAAGTGATAACTCAAGAGACTCTCTATATGAAGAACATGGTGCTACTTTGAAGCACAAGTGTGGAAAAAGGAATAGTAGCATTGCCCTTATTTATTTATTTATTTATTTTTATTTTTTTTTATTTTTTGGGGCCTTCTTTTTTTCCTTTGGCCTTTTTTTGGGACAATGCTCTATTGAATGATGATCATCACACTTTTATTTATTTACAACTCAATGATTACAACTCGATTCTAAAACAAAGTATGACTCTATATGGATGCCTCCGGCGGTGTACCGGGATATGCAATGAATCAAGAGTGACAAGTATGAAAAATTATGAACGGTGGCTTTGCCACAAATACTATGTCAACTACATGATCATGCTAAGCAATATGACAATGATGGATGTGTCATGATAAACTAGATGGTGAAAAGTTGCATGGCAATATATCTCGAAATGGCTATGGAAATGCCATAATAGGTAGGTATGGTGGCTGTTTTGAGGAAGATATAAGGAGGTTTATGTGTGAAAGAGCGTATCATATCACGGGGTTTGGATGTACCGGCGAAGTTTGTTCCAACTCTCGATGTGAGAAAGGGCAATGCACGGTACCGTAGAGGCTAGCAATGATGGAAGGGTGAGAGTGTGTATAATCCATGGACTCAACATTAGTCATAAAGAACTCATATACTTATTGAAAAATCTACAAGCTATCAAAAACCAAAGTATTACGCGCATGCTCCTAGGGGGATAGATTGGTAGGAAAAGACCATCGCTCGTCCCCGACCGCCAGTCATAAGGAGGACAATCAAATAACACCTCATGTTTCAAATTTGTTGCATAATGTTTACCATACGTGCATGCTAAGGGACTTGCAAACTTTAACTCAAGCACTTCTCAAATTCACAATTACTCTACTAGCATGACTTTGATATTATTACCTCCATATCTCAAAACAATTATCAAGCATCCAACTTTTCTTAGTATTCAACACACTCAAAAGAAAGTTTCACAAATCTTGAATACCAAGTGTGTTATTATTAAGCAAATTACCATGCTATTAAGACTCTCAAAATACTTTAAGTGACGCATGAGAGATCAATAGTCTCTTTAAAACAAATCCACCACCGTGATCTAAAAGATCTAAGTGAAGCACATAGAGCAAAATTACTTAGCTCAAGAAGATATAAGTGAAGCACATAGAGCAAAACTACATAGCTCAAAAGATATAAGTGAAGCACATAGAGTATTCTATCAAATTTTAATTCATGTATGGCTCTCTCAAAAGGTGTGCACAGCAAGGATGATTGTGGCATACTAAAACACAAAGACAAAAATAATACAAGACGCTCCAAGCAAAACACACATCATGTTTGTGAATAAAAATATAGCTCCAAGTAAATTACCGATGGAAGTGGACGAAAGAGGGAATGCCTTCCGGGGCATCCCCAAGCTTTGACTTTTTGGTGTCCTTGGATTATCTTGGGTGTGCCATGGGCATCCCCAAGCTTAGGCTCTTGCCACTCCTTGTTCCATAATCCATCAAAAGAATTCACCCAAAACGTGAAAACTTCACAACACAAAACTTAAAGTAGGAAACTCGTGAGCTCCGTTAGCGAAAGAAAACAAAAGACCACTTCAAGGTACTATAATGAAATCATTCTTTATTTATATTGGTGTTAAACCTACTGTATTCCAACTTCTCTATGGATTATAAACTATTTTACTAACCATAGATTCATCAAAATAAGCAAACAACACACGAAAAACAGAATCTGTCAAAAACAGAACAGTCTGTAGTAATCTGTAGTTAGCGCAATATCTGGAACCCCAAAAATTCTAAAATAAATTGCTGGATGTGAGGAATTTATCTATTAATCATATGCAAAAATAATTAACTAAATATCACTCTTCAAATAAAAATTACAGCAGTTCTCATGAGCGCTAAAGTTTCTGCTTTTTTACAGCAAGTTCAACAAGACTTTCCCCAAGTCTTCCCAACGGTTCTACTTGGCACAAACACTAATTAAACACAAAAACACAACCAAAACAGAGGCTAAATAATTTATTTATTACTAAACAGGAGCAAAACACAAAAAACTAAAAATAAAATTGGGTTGCCTCCCAACAAGCGCTATCGTTTAACGCCCCTAGCTAGGCATAAAAGCGAGGATAGATCTAGGTATTGCCATCTTTGGTAGGCAATCCATAAGTGGCTCTCATGATAGTTTCATATGGAAATTTTATTTTCTTTCTATGAAAGTGTTCCATGCCCTTTTTTAATGAAAATTGAAATCTAATATTCCCTTCCTTTATATCAATAATCGCACCAACCGTTCTAAGGAAAGGTCTACCAAGAATAATAGGGCAAGAAGGATTGCAATCTATATCAAGAACAATGAAATCTACGGGCACATAATTCCTATTTGCAACAATAAGAACATCATTAATCCTTCCCATAGGTTTCTTAATAGTAGAATCCGCAAGATGCAAGTTTAGAGAGCAATCATCAAAATTACGGAAATCTAGCAAATCACACAAAGTCTTGGGAATAGTGGAGACACTAGCACCCAAATCACACAAAGCATAAAACTCATGATCTTTAATTTTAATTTTAATAGTTGGTTCCCACTCATCATAGAGTATTCTAGGGATAGAAACTTTAAACTCAAGTTTTTCTTCATAAGATTGCATCAAGGCATCAACAATATGTTTGGTAAAGGCTTTCTTTTGACTATAAGCATGTGGAGAATTTAGCACAGATTGCAACAAGGAAATACAGTCAATTAAAGAGTAGCTTTCATAGTTAAATTCCTTGAAATCCAATATAGTGGGTTTAGCAACATCTAGATTTTTATTTCTTTCAATCCCACTTTCATCAATTTCATCGTAAAGATCTAAATACTCCGAATTTTTAGAACGCCTTCTAGGTAAAGGAAGATCATATTCAGTTTCATCAAGATTCATATTGCAAAACAAAGATTTAATAGGTGACACATCAATAACTTTTAGATCTTCATCTTGATTTTCATAGGAATTTGGTTTAGCGGCCATCTTATTGACTAAGGTGGCTTGCATATCCAAAATTTCAGCAGTCATCTTTTCTAGACGAGCAATTTGGGATCTTATACCATCAAATTCTTTAGACATATCATCAAGTTATTTATTCATATAACTCATAAAACTTTTTTGTTCCTTAAGCTCGTTTCTAAAGAAATTATTATGCTCAAATTGCAAAACCATAAATTTCCTAACGTTGTTTTCGATCTCCTCTAACCTTTTAAGGTGAAGATCACCGAATCTTGGTTGAGCCATCGCGACAAACAAGCAATCCAACACACGAGCAAACAAAAGGCAAGCGGGCAAGAGAGGGAGGATAGAGAGAGAGAGGGCGAATAAAACGGCAAGGGTGAAGTGGGGGAGAGGAAAACAAGAGGCAAATGGCAAATAATGTAATGCGAGAGATAGGGATTGTGATGGGTACTTGGTATGTTGACTTTTTGCGTAGACTCCCCGGCAACGGCGCCAGAAATCCTTCTTGCTACGTCTTGAGCTTGCGTTGGTTTTCCCGGAAGAGGAAGGGATGATGCAGCAAAGTAGCGTAAGTATTTCCATTAGTTTTTGAGAACCAAGGTATCAATCCAGTAGGAAGCCACGCTCAAGTCCCTCGTACCTGCACAAAACGATAGCTGCTCGCAACCAACGCGATTAGGGGTTGTCAATCCCTTCACGGTCACTTACGAGAGTGAGATCTGATAGATATAATATTTTTGGTATAAAGATGCAAAATAAAAAGTAAAGGCAAAGTAAAAAGCAAAACAAGATTAAAGTGATGGAGATTGATATGATGAGAATAGACCCGGGGCCATAGGTTTCACTAGTGGCTTCTCTCAAGAGCATAAGTATTCTACGGTGGGTGAACAAATTACTGTTGAGCAATTGACAGAATTGAGCATAGCTATGAGAATATCTAGGCATGATCATGTATATAGGCATCACGTCCGTGACAAGTAGACCGAAACGATTCTGCATCTACTACTATTACTCCACTCATCGACCGCTATCCAGCATGCATCTAGAGTATTAATTTAAAACCAGAGTAACGCCTTAAGCAAGATGACATGATGTAGAGAGATAAATTCATGCAATATGAAATAAACCCCATCTTGTTATTCTCGATGGCAACGATACAATACGTGCCTTGCTGTCCTTTCTGTCACTGGGAAAGGACACCGCAAGATCGAACCCAAAGCTAAGCACTTCTCCCATGGCAAGCACTACCAATCTAGTTGGCCAAACCAAACTGATAATTCGAAGAGACTTTCAAAGATAACCAATCATACATAAAAGAATTCAGAGAAGATTCAAATATTATTCATAGATAGACTTGATCATAAACCCACAATTCATCGGTCTCAACAAACGCACCGCAAAAATAAGATTACATCGAATAATCTCCACAAGAGAGGGGGAGAACTTTGTATTGAGATCCAAAAAGAGAGAAGAAGCCATCTAGCTACTAACTATGGACCCGAAGGTCTGAGGTAAACTACTCACACTTCATCGGAGAGGCTATGATGACGTAGAAGCCTTCCGTGATGACGGCCCTCTCCAGTGGAGCTCCAGAACAGGCCCCAAGATGGGATCTCGTGGATACAGAAAGTTGCGGTGGTGGAATTAGGTTTTTGGCTCCTCTTCTCATTGTTTGGGGGTACATAGGTATATATAGGAGGAAGGAGTATGTCGGTGGAGCACCGAGGGGCCCATGAGGCAGGGGGCACGCCCCCACCCTCGTGACCGCCTCTTTGACTCCTTGGAGTAGGGTCCAAGTCTCCTGGATCATGTTCGGTGAGAAAATCACATTCCCGAAGGTTTTATTCCATTTGTACTCCGTTTGATATTTTGTTTCTCTGAAACACTGAAATAGGCAAAAAAACAGCAATTCTGGGCTGGGCCTCCGGTTAATAGGTTAGTCCCAAAAATAATATAAAAGTGGAAAATAAAGCCCAATATAGTCCAAAACAGTAGATAATATAGCATGGAGCAATCAAAAATTATAGATACGTTGGAGACGTATCACCTTTCGCAGTGATAGTAGGGGCAGCAAGGCACGTATTGTATTGTTGCCATCGAGGATAACAAGATGGGGTTTTCATCATATTACATGAGTTTATCCCTCTACATCATGTCATCTTGCTTAAGGCGTTACTCTGTTTTCATTAACTTAATACTCTAGATGCATGCTGGATAGCGGTCGATGAGTGGAGTAATAGTAGTAGATGCAGGCAGGAGTCGGTCTACTTGTCTCGGACATGATGCCTATATACATGATCATACCTAGATATTATCATAACTATGCTCAATTCTGTCAATTGCTCAATAGTAATTTGTTCACCCACCGTAGAATACTTATGCTCTTGAGAGAAGCCACTAGTGAAACCTATGGCTTCCGGGTCTATCTTCATCATATTAATCTTCCAATACTTACTAATTTCCTTTGCTTTTTTACTTTGCTTTTATTTTACTTTGCATCTTTATCATAAAAATACCAAAAATATTATGTTATCATATCTATCAGATCTCACTCTCGTAAGTGGCCTTGTAGGGATTGACAACCCATTATCGCGTTGGTTGCGAGGATTTATTTGTTTTGTGCATGTACGAGGGACTCACGCGTAGCCTCCTACTGGATTGATACCTTGGTTCTCAAAAACTGAGGGAAATACTTACGCTACTTTGCTGCATCATCCCTTCCTCTTTGGGGAAAACCAACGCAGTGCTCAAGAGGTAGTAGCCTCACACACACGCGCGTACGTACGAGAGAAACACGAATCGCTCGGCCCCTGACCACCCACCGTAATCAGGAACACCCCTGATATTTTCCTCACCCTCGCTTCTACCATGGTTTTTTTCGTCATGGACGACCCAAAGAATGTCATGCAGCTACGTCTCCGGCCCGCCCAGGACGAGAACCCATTTTTGTCATAGAAGTAGGAGCCCACCACATCTATGATGATACCGGGTTTGTCACAATTATCGTCATCGAAGTGTCATAAGCATGATAGAAAAAAATCGTTCGGCCCAAAATGTCACGGATGTGTCTTTTTTGTAGTGATAGGCGAAAGAAATAGGTCCGGAGGTGCACGCGGGCCCCACAAGGGTGGGGGCGGGCCCTACCCCCTGGGCGCACCCTCGTCCTTGTGGCCGCCTCATGGCTCCTCCGACTTCATCTCCAAGTCTCCTGGTTGTCTTCTGGTCCAAGAAAAATCATTGCGAAGGTTTTATTCCGTTTGGACTCTGTTTGGTATTCCTTTTCTGTGAAACTCAAAAACAGGGAAAAAATAGGAACTAGCACTGGGCTCTAGGTTAATAGGTTAGTCCTAAAAATAATATAAAACAGCATATTAATGCATATAAAACATCCAAAACAGATAATATAATAGCATGGGACAATAAAAAACTATAGATACGTTGGAGACGTATCAAGCATCCCCAAGATTAATTCCTCCTCGTCCTCGAGTAGGTAAATGATAAAAACGGAATTTTTGATGTGGAATGCTACCAAACATATTTACATGTAATTTTCTTTATTGTGGCATGAATGTTCAGATCCGTAAGATTCAAAACAAAAGTTTAATATTGGCACAAAAACAATAATACTTCAAGCATACTAACAAGGCAATTATCTCTTCTCAAAATAACATGGCCAAAGAAAGCTTATCCCTACAAAATCATATAGTCTGGCTATGCTTCATCTTCATCACACAAAATATTCAAATCATGCACAACCCGGATGACAAGCCAAGCAATTGTTTCATACTTTTGACGTTCTCAAACTTTTTCAAATTTCACGCAATACATGAGCGTGAGCCATGGACATGGCACTATAGGTGGAATAGAAGGTGGTTGTGGAGAAGACAAAAAGAAGGAGATAGTCTCACATCAACTAGGTGTATCAACGGGCTATGGAGATGCCCATCAATAGATATCAATGTGAGTGAGTAGGGATTGCCATGCAACGTATGTACTAGAGCTATAAGTTTATGAAAGCTCAAAAAGAAAACTAAGTGGGTGTGCATCCAACTTGCTTGCTCATGAAGACCTGGGTCAATTTGGGGAAGCCCATCATTGGAATATACAAGCCAAGTTCTATAATGAAAAGTTCCCACTAGCATATGAAAGTGACAACATAGAAGACTCTCTATCATGAAGATCATCGTGCTACTTTGAAGCACAAGTGTGGAAAAAGGATAGTAACATTGCCCCTTCTCTCTTTTTCTCTATTTTTTGGGCCTTCTCTTTTTTATTTTGGCCTTTTCTCTTCTTTTTTATTTCCTCACATGGGACAATGCTCTAATAATGAAGATCATCACACTTTTATTTACTTACAACTCAATACTTAGAATAAATTATGACTCTATGTGAATGCCTCCGGCGGTGTGCCCGGATGTGCAATGAATCAAGAGCGACATGTATAACAAATGATGAAAGGTGGCTTTGCCACGAATACGATGTCAACTACACGTTCATGCAAAGTAATATGACAATGATGAAGCGTGCCATAATAAATGGAACCGTGGAAAGTTGCATGGCCATATATCTCGGAATGGCTATGGAAATGCCATAATAGGTAGGTATGGTGGCTATTTTGAGGAAGGTATATGGTGGGTTTATGGCACCGACGAAAGTTGCGCGGCCTTAGAGAGGCAAGCAATGGTAGAAGGGTGCGAGTGCGTATAATCCATGGACTCAACATTAGTCATAAAGAACTCACATACTTATTGCAAAAATCTATTAGTCATCGAAACAAAGTACTATGCGCATTCTCCTAGGGGGGTAGATTTTTAGGAAAAGACCATCGCTCGTCCCCGACCGCCACTCATAAGGAAGACAATCAAAAAATATATCATGCTCCAACTTCGTTACATAATGGTTCACATACGTGCATGATACGGGACTCACAAACCTTAACAAGTATTTCTCAAATTCACAATTACTCACTAGCATGACTCTAATATCACCATCTTTATATTTCAAAACAATCATAAGGAATCAAACTTCTCATAGTATTCAATGCACTTTATATGAAAGTTTTTATTATATCCTTCTTGGATGCCTATCATATTAGGACTAAATTTATAACCAAAACAAATTACCATGTTGTTTAAAGACTCTCAAAATAATATAAGTGAAGCATGAGCGTTCAATAATTTCTATAAAATAAAGCCACCGCCGTGCTCGAAAATGATATAAGTGAAGCACTAGAGCAAAATTGCCTAGCTCAAAAGATATAACTGAAGCACATAGAGTATTCTAATAAATCACGATTAATGTGTGTTCCTCTCAAAATGTGTGTACAGCAAGGATGATTGTGGCAAACTAAAAAGCAAAGACTCAAATCATACAAGACGCTCCAAGCAAAACACATATCATGCGGTGAATAAAAATATAGCCTCAAGTAAAGTTGTCGATAGACGAGACGAAAGAGGGGATGCCTTCTGGGGCATCCCCAAGCTTAGGCTCTAGGTTGTCCTTGAATATTACATTGGGGTGCCTTGGGCATCCCCAATCTTAGGCTCTTGCCACTCCTTATTCCATAGTCCATCAAATCCTTACCCAAAACTTGAAAACTTCATAACACAAAACACAACAAAAAATCTCATAAGCTCCATTAGTATAAGAAAATAAATCTCCACTTTTGGTACTGTCGTGAACTCATTCTTTACTTATATTGTTGTAATACCTACTGTATTCCAACTTTTCCATGGTTCATACCCCCCGATACTACCCATAGATTCATCAATATAAGCAAACAAAACAAAGAAAACAGAATATGTCATAAACAGAACAGTCTATAGCAATCTGTAACTCTCGAATACTTCTATAACTCCAAAAATTCTGAAAATTTAGGACGTCCTAAGAAATTTGTTATTTAATCTTTTAAAAAAGAATCAGTATTTTATTGCGCTTCCATTAAAATGGAAATTAATTTCCTGGGCATAAAAGTTTATGTTTTTCAGCAAGATCAAATTCTGTTTTTCAGACAAGATTCAAATAATATTCATAGATAAGTTGATCATAAATCCACAATTCATCGGATCTCGGCAAGCACACCGCAAAAAAGTATTACATTGAATAGATCTCCAAGAACATCGAGGAGAACATGGTATTGAGAATCAAAGATAGAGAAGAAGCCATCTAGCTACTAGCTATGGACTTGTAGGTATGTGGTAAACTACTCACGCTTCATCAGAAGGGCAATACAGTTGATGTAGAAGCCCTCTGTGATCGAATCCCCCTCCGGTAGGGTGCCGGAAAAGGTCCCTAGATGGAATCTCACGGGTACATAAGGTTGCTGCAGTGAAAAAGTGTTTTCGTGGATGCCTCTGTCGGTTTGGGAATATATGGGAATATATAGGCGAAAGAATTAGGTCAGGAGGTGCACGAGGGGCCCACAAGGGTGGGGGACGGACCCTCCGTCCTTGTGGCCGCCTCGTGGCTGCTCCGACTTCATCTCCAAGTCTCCTGGTTGTCTTCTAGTCCAAGAAAAATCATCGCGAAGGTTTTATTCCGTTTGGTATTCTTTTTCAATGAAACTCAAAAACAGGGGAGAAACAGGAACTGGCACTGGCTCTAGGTTAATAGGTTAGTCCCAAAATAATATAAAATAGCATATTAATGCATATAAAACATCCAAAATAGATAATATAATAGAATAGAACAATCAAAAATTATAGATACATTGGAAACGTATCACAGTGTAGCAAGAACATGTATTTCCTCAATAGGTGGTAATTCTTAACATCTTCAGCTTTAATACATTTTTCCTTCATGCATTTCTTTGCTTCTTGCATATCTTTAGGACTGAAAAATAAAATACACCTCTTTTTCGGAGTGGGTTTAGGCAGTGCTTCAGGAAGTTTCCAATCATTATCATTCTTCAATATATTATTCAATAGTTCCTCAACTTGTTCAATAGTTCGTTTCCTAAAAACACAACTATCTAGATAGTCCCTAGAAGCATCGTTTAGTCCATTATAGAAGATAATATTTCATTTTTCTTAAGAGGATGATTAGGCAAAGCATTAAGTAATTGGAGAAGCCTCCCCCAAGCTTGAGGGATATTCTCTTCTTCAATCTGCACAAAGTTAAATATTTCATGTAAGGCAGCTTGTTTCTTAGGAATAGGAAAATATTTTTCAGAGAAGTAATAAATCATATCCTGGGGACTACGCACACAAGCAGGAGCAAGAGTATCGTACCATATCTTATCATCACCCTTTAATGAGAAAGGAAATAACTTAATAATATAGTAATAATGATTTATTTTTCTTGTGGGCAAAAAGGGTGGCTACATCATTTAATTTAGTAAGATGTGCCACAATGGTTTCAGTTTCATAGCCATGGAAATGATCAAATTCAACCAAAGTAATTAACTCAGGATCGACAGAGAATTCATAATCCTTATGAGTAATAAAGATATGTGCAGTAGCAAACTTAGGATCATATTTCATTGTAGCATTCAAAGATTTTTGTTTTCAACTTGCATAGTAATTTCTTAAGATCATCTTTGTCCTTACAAGCACAAAAATCCCTAGCTGCCTCTCTATCCATAACATAACCCTCAGGTATCTTAGGCAATTCATATCTAGGAGAGCTAGGTCGGATAGGTGTTTCATAATTTTCAGTTTCAATAAATTCATTAGTTTTAGTAATTTCATCAGTTTCAGCATTCTCAAATTCTTTCGCTTTAGCAACTTGTCCATAAAAAAATTCACCTAGTGGCACATTCTTATCAAGAAAAGTACTAGTATCATCAAGAGCATCATTCACGGCAGAAGTAGCATCATCAATTACTTGCGACATATCAGGAATAATAGCAGGTGGTGGTGTTGCAAGCTTACTCAAAACAAAAGGTGAATCAAGTGCAGTGCTAGATAACCGTTCCTTACCCCCCCCCCCCCTCGTCTTAGAGGGAACGATCTTGGTTCTATCATCCTTAAGATTCTTCATAATGATCAATAGATATAAATCCCAATTGACTCAGCAAATAAAGCTATGCTCCCCGGCAATGCGTCAAAAAGAGGTCTTGATGACCCACAAGTATAGGGGATCGCAATAGTTTTCGAGGGTAGAGTATTCAACCCAAATTTATTGACTCGACACAAGGGGAGCCAAGGAATATTTGCAAGTATTAGCAGTTGAGTTGTCAACTCAACCACACCTGGAGACTGAATATCTGCAACAGAGTGATCAGTAGCACAGTAGTATGGTAGTTTGATAGCGATAGCAATAATAGTAACACAGTAACAGTAATGGTAGCAACAATAGTTTTGTAGCAATTGTGACAGTAGTAGCAACAGTAGTAACTTAGCAAAGAACAATATCTGAAAAGCTCGTAGGCATTGCATCGATGATAACGTTGGATAACATTCATCATGTAACAGTTGTAACCTAGGGCGACTCGGAACTAGCTCCAATTCATCAATGTAATGTAGGCTTGTGTTTCACATATAGTCATATGTGCTTATGATAAGAACTTGCATGACATCTTTTGTCCTACTCTCCCATGGCAGTGGGGTCCATAAGGAAACTAAAGGATATTAAGGCCTCCTTTTAATAGAAAACCGAAACAAATAGTGAATACATGACCACCTCAAACTACGGTAATCACCAGAGAGAATCCCAATTATTGTCACCTTGGGGGATGCGGATCATTACACGTAGAAGGTGCATACTACTTGCAAGATCGGATTAAGAACACAAATATATTCATGAAAACATAATGGGTTCAGATCGGAAATCATGGCACTCGGACCCTACTGACAAGAATTAAGCATAGCAAAGTCATAGCAACATCAATCTCAGAACATAGTGGATACAAGGGATCAAGCCCTAACAAAACTAACTCGATTACATGATAAATCTCATCCAACCCATCACCGTACAACAAGCCTACAAAGAAATTACTCACTCCTGGTGGTGAGCATCATGAAATTGGTGGTGGAGGATGGTTAATGATGACGAAGACGGAATATCCCCCTCTCCGGATCCCCGAACAGACTCCAGACCTGGCCTCCCGATGAAGAACATGAGGTGTCAGCGGCTCTGTATCGTAAAACACGATGAAACTTTCTCTTTTATTTTTTTCCTTGGAAAATAGGAATTTATAGTGCTGAGATTGGGGGCAGCGGAGCCACGTGGGCCCTACAAGACACCGAGGTGCGCCCTGGTGCCACGTTGGCAACAGGTGGCCGCCCTCCAGTTGATTTTTGCTTCAGTATTTATTATTTATTCCATAAAAAATCTCCAAAAAGTTTCGTCTCATTCTGAGAACATTTATTTCTGCACAAAAACAACATCATGGTAGTTCTGCTGAAAACAGCGTCAGTTTGGGTTAGTTTCATTCAAATCATGCAAATTACAGTCCAAAATAAGAGCAAAAGTGTTTGGAAAAGTAGATACAACGGGGACGTATCAGTTGCCCTGGATGGAAAGCCCTTGCAACTGCTTACGAGATGGAAGCTGGGGAGAGAGTCACGTTCTACCTCTACTACTATCGTGACGAGATCATAGTCTACTACAGGCCTGCTGGTTGCGACGATGGTTCACTTACTCCGAACTATGACCCTGGGTCCGCATGCCGAAAAGTCTAGTTAGCTAGTTGGCATGCATGAAAGATCTCATGTTATTATCACCTCTATTTATTTGAACTTGTACATTCATGTGTTACTTTGCCTACTTTGTTGAACTATATCAATAAATGCATTGTTGAACTAACGTGATTCTCCCGTCCAATGCTCGATCATACTTTTCATAATTAACGTGATTCTCATGTCCAAAAAATGATACTATAGATAATTAACGTGATCCACCATCCAATGTTCAATGATAGTTTTCACGAATTAATATCCGACTAGTTAATATGCATAATAAATTGTCTAACTAATTAATTGTACGGAGCTGTGGGCTAGGCAAAGATTGGGCAAGAGTTAACTAAGATAAATTTTGGGCATTGATGGTCGTGTGTGAAACAACGAAATGAACGAAACGAGTATAGACTCCCCTTTAAAGCCGTTAATTTTCCTTAAACTTCTTGGAAATACTAGAACCGTAATTGACAAGGTAGCACAAAATAATTTTGTCGTGTAAAAAGACTAATTATGCATGATACTAATATATGATGCTCCTCGTTACGGTCAACCTTATGTCACTTCCATTCTGGGTAGCTTAACCTTACAGCCGGCGGTAGTACGAGGCCCAACAACCTCTATGAGGGAAAGAGATGGGTCATATATTAATGGTGTGACATATTAGTACGGTTAATTATATGAGTGGCCTATTAGAACGGCTATAAGTCTGGCATGTTCCAAAATGCTAAGCAGGAATGTAATACATATTTTTATGGTATGTTCCACCTCCCTATATTATCTGTTGCAATACTACAAAGCGAGGAGCTTTTTCAAACTTTGAATAATACTGTAGCATCACATCAGCATGATCACTGGAAATTCTTGTGGAACTCTGCTAAGTAATCAACCAGGAAGATCTACACCCACTTGATGGGTAATCCTCCCAAGGTCAGTGCCCCCTTCGAGTGGATTTGGAAATGTGGATGTCTTCCTAAACAGAAATTCTTTTTCTGGCTCATGATTCAGGACAGACTAAAGGCCTGTTCTGAAGTCATCCCAACTCTCCAAACTCCAAAAATTCAGCTTCTCAACGCAACTTCTCACTCCACGCAGCTATTCACGTCCGTTCTGCGCTAGAAACAACTTCTGCGTCGCTACATTGGGTTTCCAGCGGCTGCTGCACAAAATGGAGGTCGTCAAATGGGCTGCACAAAATGGAGGTCGTCAAACCAACATGCGGCCCAAAATGAAAGGAGCGATGTGCATAGCCTGTTTTTACGAAGGAAAACGGGAGGAGAGAGATGAAACGAAACGTTTTCCTTCACTTGGCGGTGGCAAACCTTGTAAATTCAGCCAACTCCACGCTTCACTGGATTTCTGAAGCTACGATTCCCCTACTTCTCAAACTCCTTCAAAATTACACTAGGATCGATCGTGGCTTCTCAAAGCTAGCTTCCTGAAGCTAAAACGTTCGGCTCTACTCTGCACATGGAGATTTTGAAGCATGGAGCTGGAGGACTTCAGAACAGGCCCTAAACACCAGGGAATTGCTCATCAGAAAACATTTCTATGTTGAAAATGCTAGTTGTGTGTTATGTAACAACTGTAATTCTAAAGATTACATGCACCTCTTTTTCTCCTGTGACTTCAGCCAAAACTTTTGGTTAAACTATGCCATGACATGGAATACTGACATTAATCTGATTGACATGCTAATTGAGGGACAACGAAGAATGCAATCTATGTGCTTTAAGGAGGTAATTATGGCTGGGTCGTGGAGCATATGGACTCGCAGAAATGAGATTATTATTTATAGTAAGGTCAAGAACCTCCAGTATTGTTGTATGAGTTTCAAAGAGCACTTTAGTCTGATCATGAAAAAAGTAAAACCTAGTCCCAAAGATGGCATACAAGCATGGCCAGACATCTTTAAACTGTTTTATTTCCCACTATTCCAAACTCTTGCCGCTATGTAAATATGCCACTTGTTAACACAAAATCAGAGTTACAGTAGGGGTCTTCCCTACTGTTTTTGCTCAAAAAAGAAATAGAATGACTATAAGTGACATGACAACTTCATGTGGCCAATTGTTGGCTATATTATTAGGCCTCTTTTAGTTCATAGGGTAGGAAAGTCATAGAAATAGGAAAGCTATAGGAAATGAGATGACATGTATTTCAAATCTTATGAGTAGGAATAGGAAAAAAGATGCTCTTTGATTCATATCATAGGATTTTTTTTCATTGAGTCTAGGCTAATGTTTATTTTCCTATGAAATGTGGAGGATATGAAGAATTCCTCCACAGGAATAGGATTCCATTCCTACAAACCAAAGGGCTCTAAATGAATTTTTCCTATAGAAATCCTATCCTATGAAATTCCTACAAGATTCCTCTAAACCAAAAAATTAACCTTGAACTTAATAGTATAGATTATTTTATTAACCTTTCATATTGTATTTATGTAAATTTGCAAATATGAATTGTTTCCTCGATACTAGTTTACAAATCAAATGAGCCTTGTAAACCTGGAACATGGTATAAATTTTTGGATCCATCGCGTTTTATTTTGTCTAGAAAAACATCTCAATTGCAGTGGGGAGTCAATAAATGAGGCGCACCTACACGTTAGTAGCACGGTGTCAATGAAACCGGGACCCACTGACAATGTGCCCTGAGCAGAAGTAGTGACTGCAATGGCCCACACATCAGTCCCTGACAGGTTAGCATCCAGTTAACCCGCCCCCGCCCCCCCCCCCCCCTCTCTCTCAGAGCATGGTTAATAGTATAGCCAGCTGCTGGCTATAAGTCAGTGCCATGTCATCTACGGTCCATCTTATAGCCCACATGTATAATAATAGATCAAAAGAGTACTATTTTTTTATTATGTGGCCCACTTCTCATTCTCACAAAGTGCCTAGGAGCACGTGCTAGAGCTGGCTCTTCACGAAGAGCCCGCTTACCTTCTCTCTCCTCTTCTTTTTCCTCCAACTAAGCAGAAATATATTAATTTATTTCTTATAGCCCGCTGACTCAGCTCTATTGTACTTGCTCTCAAGGAGGAGGTCATCACAAAGACGAGTGCGCAGGCGGTGGACGTACGGACGCGGTCAACGGCGCGGACCGCCATGTCATTGGTTGGAACGTCCTACGTGGCGCGTACCTCCGCTGCCACCTCTCCGTCCCCGCCCTCCTCTCTCTCCCCTCCTCGGAAGCCGCGCCACCACCTCCCGTCGCTCGCTCCAGATCTCGACCGAATCGACTCGCGCCATCCACTCTCTCTCCTCTTTTATTGGGGCTTGCATGCCTCAACCACAGTCGCCTCGTCCCGCTCGCGCGCCACCCTTTTGCATGGCCGGAGCATCCTTCTACCCGGGTAATAGCCTGCACCCTCCCCTCTCTCTCTCTTCGCTTCTCTCTCATCTCCGTCGACGCGAGTCTCAAGGTAGACGACAACGGAGCCTCCTCCCCGACTGGGCCGTGGGTCCGGGCTCGCGTGGCTCCCACCCGTAAGCGTGATCTTATGCGCCCATGCATGCACCGATCGGCCTTGCTTTGCTGCCTGGCGTGAAGGCAAGCAAATGGCAGGGATGGGACGGTAGAGGGAGCCCATAGACGATAGAGTTGACTTTATTTATATCCTTGTGTGGATTTGGTCAATCTTTCATGCCTGCCCAGCTATCCCTAGGAGTATATACACATTGTTTGTTCTTCTTTCTCGTCTTGGAAAACGAAGACTTGCCTTGCGTGGAGTTAGGCTAGCCAGGCTACGATGGCTAGCGTAGCATGCAGCTAGAGCTATAGCTATAGTAGCTAGTATAGCCTTGGATATGCATGCGTTGCACCGAGCATCGGAAGGCTCAAACGCATCACGCTGCTTCTGCTTGTGTGCAAATGTGGCGACATGACACTTACTTGCTGAATGACTACTAGGCCGTCACTAGCTACTGGACTGACTCGACAATTCCAAGCCGTTGCGATGGTAAATTAGCATTCAGGCCTCCTTTGGTTTAACTTCTAGAAATTTCATACGAAAATATTTCTGTAGAAAATATTTCTTTAGAACCCTTTTGATTTATAGGAATGAAATCTTATTTTGATGGAAGAATTCTTTTCATCTTTCACATTTCATAAGAAAATAAACATTAGCCTAGACTTAATGAAAAAATCATATGATGCGAATCAAAGGATATCTCATTTTCTATTTCTACTCATAAGATTTAAGATACATGTGATCTCAGTTTCTATGACTTTTTTTATTTTTACGATTTTCCTACCCTATGAGCAAAAGAAGGCCTCATTTATGCGCAGATTGTGTGTTGGACCCAAGCATTTCCACAATTGTATTACCGTTATCTCTGAGATGGATGGGCGCCCTATCTATCCTCCGCGTACGTACGTGACTGCCTGCTCCACGATGCGCATTACGGATGCAAACCCTAAACAATTGGTTGCTTCACGAGAAGAGAGATCTAGCACTACACTGATGATGCTTTCCAGGAGACAGGAGGTCCATGGCAAAGAAAAACAATCTCAGACGACTCGCTCGGTAGATGATCCAAACTCCGACTAAATTAAGGCTTCTCCGGTCGGCTGATCGTACGGTTTAAGGCTAACCCCGTGCTGGTTGGTGCATGCCAATTCCCTTCTCGATCTACAAGCTGAAGCCGAACTACCAAGGAGAAATCCTGGGCCTTTGTTTTATGCAACCGACGAAGGAACCGACCGAGATGAACATGGTAAAGTTTTCGGGCGAGCAGCGCCACGAGCCATTGTTGTTTGCATGCGATTGCCCGAGCCCGCTCTTTCGAGTCAAAACACACCGAGTCGCCTGGGAATTCTCAAACAATAGTGCACGGTGAACCCGAAACTAAAGCTCGCTTGATCAGCTTGCCTCTCCCCGGGACCGGCGCTGCAACTTGCCACCGCCCACCCACCGGAGACCTCAGTTTTGTTGCCGCTGACAGGACAAAATCCCACCTGAAAACGCTCTGCATCGGTCGCTACTCCCGCACGATTGTAGTATGTAAAACTTAAAAACACAGTACGTAGCAAAGTTTCTCTGTCCGGTGCCCACAAGCGCGCACGAGTGCATGCATCGTGTTGCTACTGTCACTAGCGCCAGGTCTCTCCCCGGCCGATCTGCGTACGCAGTGGCACATCGATCACGGGGACACGTCCCAGTAAACAAATCGACATGCCATTTTGCCCAACTTCTCGGGCCATGATCTACCGTACGAGCACACACGCAATTTCTAGTTAAATCTTGTAATGTACTACTACTAACTAAGGTCCGCACGTCCTACAGATATGTAAATTTTTGTGGTCAAAGCACGAGGACCGACACGCACCCGCACGCGCGCACGGCTCGGCTCGGTATCCGTTCATTTTTAGCTTAAGATCGGTTGGTGCATCACCACGACCGCCTATATATTAACGTTCACTGGTACTAGTAGCACCCCGGCCGGCCGGCCGGCCGTTAAAGCGGCGCAAGTGTTGAGAGTGTTGGTCCACTAGCCAGTCTCGTGGAAGAATGGACGCCAGTCTGCCGTGCGCCTCAAACAGTCCGACACATGAAATATAGCACAAGTACACATAGCCAGAACAGATACACAGTCACTCCGGTTTTGTGCGTCTCCGTAGACACAGCTAAAATATCATATTATGAAAAGAAGTGTTCTCTTGAGAAGAAGAAAATCTAGTACAACACGTACCATTCTTTCTTGATCTGTTTAGGACACATCTAGATGTGACATTGATGTTCACTATGTTTATGGTTTATTTTTTTGTTACGGTTTTCGTTTGTTCCTTGTTGTTGCATTATTTGTGAAAGATTATATGTGACAACCTTAGAAAACATCTAGATGAGAAATAGACAAATGACTTTTTACCCCACTTGAGAAAGTTGGCGGAACCTTCTGCCTTATTTATAGAAACTCCTCCAAAGTGTATCGTTTAAGAAAATTCGTTCTAGTTTCTAAACACTTTCAATTTTTGTGGTGACCTCACATAGATGGCGCGTGGGAAAATTGGATCGATGCGATCAGTGGCGGAGTTTAGTGGAGATCAACCTGGGCCATCGCCCCTCCCCCCTCGTCCAGGAGATTTGTTTATATTATCATGAGTAAATTGCCTATAGATTCATAGAAATCTAGCCTAAACCTAATGTTGGTTACCCCCCCCCCCCCCCCCCCCCCCGCCCATTTGCCCCTCCTAAGATGTGTCCCAAGCTCCGAGGAGAAGATGAGGTGCATGTAAAGGCCAGTGCAAAGAAAGTTGAAGGGGGGGCGTCTTCTTCTCCGTGAAGGAGGCATCTGGAGGGAGGGTAAATCATGCCCGAACCACACCCGTCACAGGACGAAACGAGGATGATTGTGCCTACTCCCTCCGTCTAGGTGAATAAATAATCTTAGGTTGTGCACCGCAACCAAGGTGAAGAGAAAAGCGAGAGAACTTAATGTTTATTTGCTAATTAATACCATTGCATGTAACGAACTGACCACTGCATGCCTTGTTTGGTAGTTTTAAGTCATTAAAAGTATACACGCTCCACATTTTTTATTGATTGATTCCTTTATTTATGTCAAAAATCAAAAAACAACGTGAGAGTTAATGCACCACGTCTATATATTTTGGGACTATTTGATTTTCGTAAGGTGGCTTACACACCTAGACGGAGGGAGTACTATTAATTTCAATGTCTCTTCTCCTATGATCTGGAGGTCGACTTGGTGCATCACGTAGAACTCTTGGTAGGACCCACAACAAATCAAACTTGAAACTGTTTTTAGAAACTTGTTAAAATTCAGTGTTTTGGTGAATTTCTGCTAGAAAATAAAGGTAAATGGTGTCAATAAATGGTATTCTTGAACTTCGTTCAAAATACTCCCTCCGTTTCAGTTTACAAGGTGTGCGCGTACTTCTAGGTTGTCAATTTTATCATCGTAATATAAATTATACTCCCTCCTTTCTGGTTTATAGTGCTTAATTAAAAAATCTCACCAACCAAGATAGATGATGAGTATTTTTTGAGATAAGCCCTATAAACCGGAAATAAGGAAGTATAACACAAAAATTATACCGTTTGAAAATAGAACATCTGAAGTTTATAATGCTATATTTTTTGTAATATATGACTTCTATTAGGTTGGTCAAATTACCGATCTAGGGTTACGCGCATGTCTTGTAAACTGAAAGAGAGGGAGTATAGCAAGTATTTAAAGCTGGTTACTGGGAGTTTAAGTTATGGATTGCCATGGCGTGTCTTAGGCCCTGTTTGGTTCAACAGAATCTGAACCAAAGGGTGAACCCAGCAAAATCCGATTTTAGAAATCCGCTGCCAAAATCTGAACCAAAAACGGAAGCAGCCAGGACGTGCTTTCCAAAATATGATTCCGCTGCGGGCCAAAATCTGAAAAAGCTGTATCATCTGGTTTGCCAAATGACCTACATCTTTTTCACATCAGATTTTTCATAGCAGATTTTTCACAGCTGCTTTTACAAATCCACAGCCGAACCAAACAGGGCCTTAGTTAGATGCATACTTGTGTCCATATTTTCTGTTCTTTTTTTCCTGACAAGCAAAAGACTTACCATCGCCATTAAAGGAAGAATGGAAGTTAATTTGTGGAAAACACGACGAAAACGTTATGAACACATCCACAAAAACTGCCATCATCGAGCATGACGTTACATGGAGCCTAACCGAGCTGGCTACCGACCACTGTTCAAGATATCTTCTGATATTCCGATAAATCGGCCGATTTATCGCTTACCGTTGTCTGACCGATAAGATAAATCGGCCGATAAATCAGCCGATATGCCGATAAACTGGTCGATTTACCCCTTATCATGGGTCGACCGATAAGTTCCCGATAAGCGATATCCCCGACATTGCTACCGACGTTAACACCACACACATAACAAAAAGGAGGTTCCGCCACAACTATCCATAAGTGCATCATATTCCCTCGTTGCCGAAGATCCAACGACTTCGACGTCACCGTTGGGACCAAGAGCGAAGTGATCATCGCAAGTTGATGCACAAAATCAACATCGATTCATGCCAAACAGTCAATCACCATGTGAAATCTCGGTTAGTTTTCCTTAAGGTTTTGGAAAGACAAGAACCGTAATTGGCAAGGCAGCACAAAACAATTTTTTCGTCTCAAAAAAGAAACAATTTATCATTTTATTCCTACGATGTCCGTTCGCAACTTTCATTTAGCGCACAATTCATGCTACGTTCAATTTATCAACACCAACAAGAATACAAAATGTGTTTGGTAATTGGTTGGGTAGTATTCACCATAACCAGATGGGGCAAATATGCATGGGAATTTGTGCCATTCTTTGTGCAATTTAGAATTTGCGGAATGAGTTTGTTTTTAACAGATCATCTTTTTTAAAAACATTGCAGGTTATCTTCAGACTTCAGAGCTACATCGTAAATCTGTACAAGACAATCACTACATGTGGATGTACAAAGGCTTAAGGCCTTTGGGTGCAGCCGTGTGAAAACAGCTGCACTGGGATTGTTTAACTAGTTTGGCTGGCATGTGCCAGTAACGGATTAGGTGGATGGGCTATGTAATCTTGTTTATGACAATGTAGTCGTATTTTGTTGTAAACCTTTTGATATTTGATGACTTGGACTTATTTTATGTTATTTTATTCATGTGTCCAACTCCCTTTTCCGAAAAACTGCATGTGTTTGTGTGTGAGGTGCATGTGCGTTGAATTATTTTGGTTCACACTATCAACAAAAACAAGTCTAAATTATGGGTTGTTACTATCCTAGCTGTTGATGAAATTTTCGGTCAATTCAATGAATTTATTTCTATATATCTCAGGGTGTTTGCAGCATCGTAATGTTTTCGTCAATCTAGTGCGAACAAATACTCCATTGACTAAACAAAAAATGTTCTTTCCCACTTTTCTTTATATATTGGACATCAACTATGGATCGATATTTCAGTGTGGACGAGCAATAAAAAAATCCTTACACGGCTATAAATTAGTGAAATCATAAATTTTAGCCCAAATTTTTGTTAGGAAAGCAAGTCACAATACATCCATAAAAAAAGAACATGTGCGTCTTATATATTTTTAAGCAGGTGGCTAGCTCTCATCTAGATGAGAAATAACCAAATCAAATCTAAGTCCTACGTCATTTGGTTTTACGCAAAGATTCATACAAATTTCCTTTTGTCTTTTCGTTTCATTAGTCAAATGGTGTAGAAGTTAGATGAGATTTTGTTAATTATCATCTTGATAGAATTAGCAAATCCGATTTTTGAACGAAGAGGCATGTCCTGTTATTTCTGTCATTGCTCCCTCCGACTAGGTGCATTATTTCTGTTATTTCTGTTAGGCATGTCAGGAGGTGCACCGCAAACTAGGCACGTAAAGACTGGGCTAGGAGAAAAAAATTGAATTGCAGAGGAAGCCAATCACACTACTATTCTTTTCTCAACTGAAAACATGCTATAATTAATAAATTGCATACATTGGTCCTTCAATTAATAGATAGGGTCTACCACAACATAATTAATATATTACGTGCCTTAGAGTTTTGAGATTATTTGATATGCATGCAACTAATACTATTGTTAGGTGCCTTAGCGTTTTGAGATTATTTGATTTTTCATTATTTAGATGCCTAATTCACCAATTCGTTAGATGACTAATGCATCAAAACGGAGGGACTACTACAACATAATTTGGAACCCAAATTATTAGGATTATTTTAGAACATAAACTCAGGTGTTGCGTTTGTCCACATTAAACAACTGCTTCGAGGTTTAGGACCCATCAGTATGAGAGTATTTTAGGACCTACTGCTCGACCAAGTCCAAGTGAGCTTGACTTTATGCTCCATTGAACTACTAACTACTGCTAAACTTCATTGATTATAAATCATCCAACGGATGTTTTCCTTTGGTCTGACTTGAAACATTACCCGCATGATATATTTTCATACTACGAAAATGGGCGAATGAAAATCTTAAGGGAACATGAATGCAAATTAGGGCCAAATAAACAAAATGGAAAACATAGAGTTGGTAATTCAGCAGAGAGAGAGAGAGAGAGAGATGGTGAGATCTGATCAAATCTATCATTACCATCACATGAAGAACGAAATTCGGAGTAAGTAAAACTTGTAATTAATGTAACGAACGAAAGAAGGCATGAAGAAGAATAGTCTAGCTAGCTAGCTAGCTCCCAAGTTTCAAAGAGAGAAACTTAACTTCAAATCTAAAAACCACAAGAACACGACTCCGCCTGCTGCATGCGTCCAGCTAGTACGAATGAATGACGACGGCGATGATGATAGTACCTCTCTCGATCGAAACCACACACATCAAATCGCTTCTTTTCTCGAGTCATTTCATCTCCCACACTCCTGTCGTCGTTCAATCTCCATTCACATGCCATAAATGTTGTGTGACCCTTCGCTTCACTCGCAGATCCGCCCCAGAGATATGCCATGGCAGCAACCACCATCATTGCTCGGCCACTTCTCGAAGCAAATGCTAGGCTGGCTGGCAGGCTCGCCGCGTGCCTATACCTAGTCGGTGTAGCCTAGGCGCTGTAGCTCCTCGCCGAGCCCACCGTCGTCGTCGTCGTCGCTGCCGCCGCTCGAGCCGTGGACGTCCTCGTCGGCGTGGGTGGACATCGTCGAGGACGCGCCGTCGCCGGACGACGAGGGCGGCGCCATGAGCTCCAGCGCCAGCGGGTCCACGCCCGCGGCCTGGCCCTTCCGCGGCGAGGACGGCGACGGCATGGGCGAGCGCGGCACGAGGAGCTCCGGCTCGGTGAGCTGCCTGCCGTCGCGCGGCGGCGAGAAGATCACCGGCAGGTACTCGTCGCTGTCGCAGGGGAACTTGGAGTTCTTGAAGTGGTCCTTGAGCGCCTCCAGGCCCTGCGCATCACGCTCATTGGTTAATTAACACGGCGAGCTACGTACTGCTGTGGGTGGCATAGGAGGAACTTGTCAAGATTCATGGCATGCAGATGCGGTACACGAGAGTACGTACCTGCACGCGTGCGTACGTGACTTGGCAGATCTTGCGCGAGTTGTACACCTCCCATGGCTGCTTGTGGAACGCCTTGTACAGCCGCACGGCCGCCTCCGGCGTGGTGAGGTTCACGAACCCGTACCCCACGTTGCACTTGTTGCTGCATGCCACAACAAAATTTAGACGTTCATTTGAAGATATAATACCACTTCCCCGCAAAAAAGAAGAAGATATAATACCACTGATTAATTTAGAGCTAGTACCACTACCAAAACCTTGGGAGTAATCTGCCTGCAAGAGCTACACTATTTTATATGCTCTTAGTTGGAGAGGTCAAAAGCTTTTGGAGCTACCAGTAGATTTTTTTTACTACAGATGTGAAGCTGGCTTTGGGCAGAAGCGCACCAAAGTTCCTCTTGTCATTGGGCACTGATGGCAGGTCTTTTCTCAGCCTTTGCTTCGTGCAAGCGGAAAGTTGGCAGCCAAACAAGACACAAAAAAGAAAGTGTGCTTGAAATTAGCCAACACCAATTTTCATACTTTGAACACCACAAAATACATGAACGCTTTTGCATATGATGCAACTTTTCACCGCTACTCCATGATTCTCTCACCCAAAGGTTTGCTTTTATCCATGTCGTGCTGGCCTTGATATGGAAGCGCATGGCATGCCAGCAGTGAGGGCTGTGCAAAGCAAGAAAAGCAATTGGCAGGGAGGGAGGGAGGAGGATCCTAGAGAGGCAGCAGATGTGCGAGAAAAGAAAGACAGGCGAACACAGGCCCCTTTCTGATCGATCAGCCGGGCCAGGCGATGCATGCAACCAAAGAATTCATTGCATCAAAACGAAAAGGATCCGGTGCCACCTCCAATTTCTTTTCCATTTGGGCTAATAAGACCATGGCACAACAATGCTGGCGCAGGCCAGGTAGTACAGGGCATGGTAGTAGTACCGAAAGATGCCCCCCTCCACCCCACACAAGCTCACACAATCGGCCGGCTACTATTAGCCAAGAACTTGTCCTGGTTTCTACCAATTTTGTAATTTTGTAGCCTCCACATCTTTCTACCTCAATTGAACCAACTTCTCATACAATTTTAATTTGCAAATTGAGTAAATTGAGTGTGTGTTCGTGGGAATGAGCTCCATGAAATATGAACGAATGCAGCAGCTTATAGTTGGAGGACTCACTTGAAATCTATGGGGAGGTAGAGGAAATCGTAGGAGGAGAAGGGCTCGCCGCCGCCTTCGCCGGCGTCGATCTTCTTGTTGTACTCGATGCAGTGGTTGTCCAGCATGTTGAGCAGCAGCTTCTGGCTGCAACGAACAAGAGATCACAAGGTCAGGCACACAAGGCCGAGCATGAGCTAGGCAAAATCCTTCACAGAATTGTAGCATAGCATGCCCCCATGAAATATAGTACTAGTAGTAGTAGCATTGTTGCGGCAAACGCGGAGGATGACACGACGACCTGTACTTGTTCGGTATGTTCCTGATCATCACGGTGGTCCTCGTCTCCGGTTCTTGCGTGTCCGTGTCGGCGGCGGTGGTGGCGTTGCTGTCGGAGCGGGCGGCGTCGGGCTGTTTGAACTCGAAGCGCGTCTCCCACCCGCCTCTCCAGCTCTTGGGGCCTCTCCAGCTCCCCACGCGGACGACTCCTTTCTGCGGCTGCTGCTTGCCGGACGCCGACGCGGTCGCCGCCGCCTCGGAAGCCGAAGCCGGAGACGACGACGTCGTGTCAACGACAATTGTGGCTTTCTTCCCGCCCTTGCCCTTGCCCTTCCGTTCATGGCTTGTGCCACCCTTGGACCGATCGCCCGCGTTAGACTTGGAGGAGCACCTGTTCGTGGTAACCACCTCTCCCCTCGCCTTGCCCGTGCCGGTCGACGACGACGACGGCTGTTTCGCCGGAGACGGCAAGGGACGCCACGCCGCTTGCAGCCTGGGCGGCGTCGGGACGATGGGTCGCGGCGACACGAACCCGCGCCTGCGTGCAATTCACATAGTATTTTAGTCGACGGACTGGATCGATGGGCAAGTGAGGGCAAGGCGGTGCGCAAGAATTACCTGCGTACGCCGGGGATAGAAGGGCGCGTGAACTCGAGGATGAAGCGGTGGCCGAAGAAGTCCCGGCCGTTGAGCTCGGCGAGCGCCCGGGCGGCATGGCGCGTGTCGAAGAACTCAACGAATTTGTGGTTCGGCCGCTGCGCGGACTCCCTCACATCCTTCAAGGGGCCTGCAAACAAACACCGGTCGGGCATGAGAGGAGAATTGTGGCGAGAAGGGTTGGGTGGTGGGTGCGTACCGTAGGCTTGGAAGGCCTGGCGGAGCTCGGAGAGGGAGACGTCCGGAAGGGAATTGAGCACGACGAGGGAGCCGCGGTTGGCGCCGTCGTCGGGGAGGGTCGAGGCAGCGGCGAAGTGAGCCCAGACGGCCTGGCCGAGGACGAGGCCCCTGCAGTCGTCCTGCTGCCAGTCCCACGCCGGCGGCTGGGGTGGCCAGGCGGTCGTGGCGGCGTACAGCTGGCTGAGGCGGCACTGCTGCCGCATGTGCTGCTCGCGCACCGCGGTGACGGCGTTCTCGGCGGCGCGGAGGTCAAAGAAGTGCACGGTGGCCACGCCCTCGGACGCCAGCGCCGACGCGTCCACCGTGCGCACGTCGCCAAAGGGCGCCATCGCGCGCGCCACCTCGAGCTCCGGCGTGTGCGGCGGCAGCAGGCTGAGCACGACCGCGCGGCTCGCCGGACCGTCGACCGCCGTCGCGGCCACCGTCGGCACGGGGAGCCCAATCTGCGGCTGAATCGCGACGGTCTGCGGCTGTGGCATGGGCATGGGCATAGGCATGGCCATCGGCGGCGGCATAACCGGGAACGGCGGCGGGCAGTAGAGCTGGTGCGGGATCGACAGGAAGGGCGGGGGCGGGTAGGGCGCGCCAGCACTAGGGTAGTACTCCTGAGCACCGGCGTCCAGAATGTTTTGAGGCGCTCCCGGCATGCCCGGCAAGCCGGCCATGCCACCACCGCCTCCTCCCACTCCGTCCATGGCACGTGCAGGCCGAATTGGAGCAGCGGCGGCGGCGGCGCTAGGCGGAAGATCTAGAACATTCTTGGGATTAATTCTCGGTCGTGGCTGCAAACCGCGATCAAGAAACTAGGCTAGAATTGTACTTGAGCGGTCCCTCTCTCTCTCTCCCTCGCCCGCCTGCCCCTTCTTGCTTAGCGGTGGACTGGGTTGGGTGGAGGAGTACCTGGGGCTGGGGGGAGGAGGAGAGAGAGGGGCAGGGAGCTCTTTTTATGGAAATGGTCGCGGGAAAAGAAAGCAGGTGGGCTTTTATTTGGAAGTCTACAGGAACAAGGGGGAGGGAGGGAGAGCGGCTGGCTGGTCTCGGTCTCGGGAGGAAGAAGCGCTGCCTCCTGCGCCCGCTGCGGGGTGTTGTGTTGTGCGGCTGGCCCGGCCCTGTTGGCTCGGATCTTCTGTGACGCCAGAACTTGTTCATCTTTCGGGGACATGGATGATTCCGGGAGTTTGTTACAGCTCTTGTGTCATGTTGCACGGATCTTCTAGCTGCTGCCACTGCTTAGATACTACTACGTTCACTGTAAGAAACTCTCTGCTGTAAAAATCAAACCATGTTTTAGGGGAAAATGTAAAAGCTCGATATTGCAACTTTAGACAGCTCTAGGTTATACCGCAAAAACGCCTCTACAAAAACAGTATACGGCTCGCCCTAAAACGGATTTGCGGTACCACATCGCATCGAGCGAAACTGATCAACGGTGGCGGTGGCGGGGATGGCGGCGACGGGGGGAGCAACGACTTCCTCGGCGGCATGGATCCGGACCTGTCGGCCCCTCCCCCTCCTCCAACCGACGGGGGCATGACGACAAGGTGGTGCAGCTGCCGGGCGGCCTCACCATGATGGCCAACCACAAGCCTTTGGTTTGTGCCGTGCCGCTCACGGCTCGCCCGAGGTCGGTGCAGGTCAAGCTCTTCAAGGGCTTCTACGACGTGCGCGTCCAGGGCGTGAACGGCGAGCGCGGCTTCTACCGCATCCCGATGAGTCCGGCGGGCTCTCCCCGGCTCGTTGTCGCCAACCTGGCAGCATGCTCCATCGGCTACCTCGACCGAGTGGCCACGGTCGGGGCTCCCCACGCCCCCTTCACCGATGCCGAGGTGGTCTGCCGCGACTTTCGGGCCCGCGCCTTCACCCCGGGCTGTGACGGGGAGGAGGCGGTCATGCAAGCCGTTGCTCGCTACGACGCCGGCCTCCCTCCGATCCCAGAGCCGCAGCCCCTGCTGATCGCCAACGACGCGCACAACGACATCCCGCAATAGCTCTCCCCTCCATCCTCCCCTCCGATCGCCAACCTCCCTCCTCGGGTTGCTTCTCCAAAAATCTTCTTCACGCGCCGCAGCGCTCGCCTCCGGGAGGGAGAGCCCCCGAACCGTATGACGATGCTGGAAAAGGCCACTCTTCGGAAGGAGATGAAGCTTGAAGGCAAGAAGAGGGCGGCCTCGCGCAAGGAGCTGCTGCTGCCAGCGGTGGAGCTCATGGAGCTTGCTGCCGAGGGCCCTCCGCCGCTCCCGCGCAAGGACGCTCTCCAACTTGCCGTGGCTTGTGGCGTCCCCGAGATCGACCTCAACATGGTGCCCGCCGATGACGATGTGTGAAGACCCTACCGAGCAACCTACGCAACGGCGCCGCCCCTTTCTGGCTGCTCTTCACGACTGCAGCTACATCCACATTTTTAGCTGCAGCTTTCTTCACAAGACGCGCCGTCTGCTTGTCTACTTCATCGGGATCCCAGCTCCTAGTCTTTTTCTTTCCGTGTTTCTCTCTTTTTTCCCTTTACTTTCCTACCGCCCTGTTCCAGTTAACGACTGTTCCATTGTTTTTACTTTGGCCTTGTCTTGCTCGGCCAATCTATGTTGCTACTTTAGTTTCCAATGATTAGAGAAGTCTCTGTTATTTCTTGGAACGTTCGAGGGCTTGGTAGGCACAAGAAGTGCACCGATGTGAAAGCAACCCTTTCCTCGCTCTGTAATTTGCCTTCAAGAGTCAAAACTCAAGGACATCTCCAACTTCAAAGCTATTTCTTTTCTTCCCCCAAATCTTCGCAACTTTCATTCCATCCCATCTATCGGTTCGGCCGGGGGGATTGTTACCGCATGGGACGACGATTTCCTCTCCTGCTCCAAAGTGCTCGTGGACACCTGCGCCCTTACTTGTTGGTTTGAATCGCGCACGGACGACCTCTCTTTCGCCATTACTAACGTCTATGGGCCCTGTGACCACGCATCTAAACCTTCCTTCTTGCAATCCCTCGTGGATCTCAAGCCTCAAATCTCCTGCCCTTGGATTGTCATCGGGGACTTCAACATCAACCTCAGGCCGTCGGACAAATACACAACACATTTCAATATGCAGGAGGCAAACCTTTTTGCCTCAACTATCAACACTCTCCGGCTTCAGGATCTGCCTCTCCTCGACAGATGCTTTACTTGGTCCAACCAGCAGGAGGTGCCCATTCTTGTCTGGCTTGACCGGGCTCTGGCAAGCGTGGACTGGGCCTCAAAATTTCCGGACACCTCTCTTTCTTCTCTTGCCAGGACAACATCCGATCACGTTCCCATCCGGCTAATGGCGGCCACTTCCATCCCCAGATCTACGGTTTTCCGACTGGACCGCTCTCTCCTCAACGTCCCTTTATTCAATGAACGGGTGGCCGCTAATTGGGGAAGCATCGGTCCTCAACATGCCCACCTTGGATCTGCTGGAATTCTTTCCCTCAAATTAAAGTGTACCAGGGATATGGAAAAAAAGTGGTTGTCCAACAGGAGATCGCCTAAGATCTTAGCCTTAAACTGCCATACCACTATCAACTTCCTTGACAAGCTGGAAGAGGCCAGGACGCTGTCATCTCTCAAATCCGATCTTCGGCTTGCGGTCAAGCTTTCACTGCACCGACATAATGCTGCCATTGCAGCCTACTGGAGGCAACGGGCAAAGGTTAAGGATTGCGTCTTCGATGACGAAAACTCAGCATACCTTCATATTTGTGACTCGGTCAGACACCGTAAAAACCAAATCAAATCCCTTGAAAACAATGGCACTACCTTTACTGCGCATTGTGACAAGGAGGCTGTTCTTCTGAACTTCTTTAAGAACCTGATTGGCGTTTGCCATCCGGTCTCCTTTGCCTTTGATCTCGATAGACTACTTCTCCCAAACTCAATTACTTTCGCTCAGGCTTCCAACTTGTCTGCTCCTTTTACCTTGGAGGAAATAAAGGCTGCTCTTTGGGCCATGAAGGACGATGCAAGCCCAGGGCCGGATGGTTTTGGCCCCGCTTTCTACAAAAGCAACTGGGATCTTGTTAAATTGGATCTTCTCAATTTGCTTAATGACTTTCATGCTGGCTCAGCAGACCTTATGCGTTTGAACACAGCTCACATCGTGCTCCTTCCAAAGAAGTTCGACGCCGCTAAGCCAGAAAACTATCGCCCTGTGTCCCTTCAGAACTGCTCTGTCAAGCTTGCGTCTAAGTGCCTCGCCTTTCGGGCCCAGCCTCTAATCGACCACCTCATTAATGACGAGCAAACAGGTTTTATTCGGGGCCGTGGGATCGCCGAAAACTTTGTTCATGCTGCGGACATTGTCCAAACTTGCTTTAAATGGCGTCTCCCCGCAATCGTCATCAAGCTCGATTTCCACAAGGCTTTCGACTCGGTGTCTTGGGTCGCCCTTGTCGCGATCTTACGCGCCAAAGGCTTTCCACCGTCCTGGTGCCGTTGGGTTGACCTCCTAAACTCTTCGTCCACCTCAGCCGTGTTACTAAACGGCAAGCCGGGCCCTTGGTTCCCGTGTCGGCAAGGCTTGCGGCAGGGTGACCCTTTCTCCCCCTATCTTTTCATTATAGTTGCTGATGTACTCAAGCGCCTAATCCTCCAGGCCTCCTCAAACGTCCTTCTTTCCCACCCAATTGCGGACGATATCCCTTGCACCATCTTGCAATATGCCGACGACACTCTTATTGTCCTTCCTCCAGATGCAGCGCAACTGCGGACCCTCAAGAAAATCCTACTTCAGTTCTCCGAGGCCACCGGCCTTACCATCAATTTCCACAAAAGCACCTTCGCGCCTATTCACGTCGACCCGGAGCTATCTAACAACTTTGCGGCCATTCTTGGTTTCCCGGTCGCTTCCTTTCCGCAATCTTACTTAGGATTGCCTCTCTCCACCCACAAACTCACTCTAGCGGATTTTTTCTTTATCATTGATAAGGTCGACCGACGTTTGGCCGGCTGGCGGGGAATTCTTTTGTCCTTGGCCGGGCGGGCAATTCTTGTACGCTTCGTTCTCCGGGCCGTGCCAATCTATGCTATGAGCGTTCTTCTTCTTTCCGCCGGCACCGTGCAAGAGATTGAGAAACGCTGTCGCGCCTTCTTCTGGATGGGCCAAGACACGGTTACCGGGGGTAACTGCAAAGTTGCCTGGGACATCGTGTGCGCTCCTTTCACTAATGGAGGCCTCGGCTTCCTCTCTCTAACGCAAATGAATGTTTGCCTCCTCCTCAAACACATTTCCAAGCTACACGACGGTGCGGCTTCGCGACAACCTTCCTACCTTGTCTCCAAGTATGGATGGTCTAGCACCCATGACGTGGGCACGGACGATAGTCATTCTACCCCTATTTGGCGGGACATCATGAAAGGCCTTGATTTCTTTTGTTCAAACACTCGAGTGCAACTTGGCAACGGCGCTACTACCTCATTCTGGCTCGACCTTTGGCTCCCTAACACCACCCAAACCCTAGCACAACTTTTCCCGTCTTTGTTCTCTCACTCCAATCGGATCCACACTCCGGTGGCTCGTGCTATGGGCTCGCACAACCTAACCTTGTACCTGACCCCCCAGGCTGTCTCACACGGCTGAGTGCGAGTTTGTTGATCTTTGCAATGTTCTGGCTTCGGTAAACGTGAATTTGCAGGTTGCTGACAGAAGAATTTCGAGGGAGGCAGGCAAGCCGTTAACCACCAAGCTGGCCTACCAAGCGGTTTGGAAGTCGCGGCCCCAGGACAACCTTGTGCCGGCCATTTGGAGAAACTATGCACCAAATAAATGCCGAATTTTTGTCTGGCTTGCCCACAAGGACCGCTTGTTCACGAATGCTAGGCATTTCAGATGGGGCATTGCCACCAACGCCGACTGCCCCTTCTGCAACCAATGTGAAACCATTGAGCACCTTCTTTTTCAATGCCGACACCTAGCTCCGCTCTGGGCAGAACTAAACAGCCTTTGCCATCACCCACCGCATGGACTACTACATGCTTGGGAGGGTGATTTCAACAACAAGACACGATCGACAGTTATGATGGCCGTTCTCTGGAACATTTGGAAGAGACGAAACGCCAAGGTCTTCCGAAACCAACAACTCCAACCCCACATTATTGCTAGTTCGGCAGCTGACGATCTCCGACTTTGGTCACATCGTTGCAAGAAACCACAGAGGCAAATTATGCTCCGTGACTGGGGCTCCATGTTGTTCCATCTAGCCGGGAGAATATAGTCCCATGGCATAATGTAATCTTTTCCTTCTGCTTTTCCTTTCCCCAAAACCCCCTGTATTTCTGTTCCCTATGCTTGGGACACTTTGACGGTGGTTAATAAAGGTTCAGGCAGGCGTAAGCCCGCCGTTGATGCGTCAAAAAAAATTATTTCGGTCAAACGGCAGCCCACTAGTCACTAGTTGAATTTACAACAAGGTCCATACAAAATAGCACAACACACCCTAAAATCGAAAGCTAGATTACAATTGGTTTCCTGAAGACCTCAATGACGCAACTCGCCGTGAGCACACAGGGGCATGTGGACAGGGATGAGCGCGTGAGCGGTGCTCTACAGCAAAGCGCACTGCACGGTCGCGGGCTTGGGCGGCGCCGGCGGCTGGGCAGCGAGAGCGCCTACATTTGCTCAATTATGAGTACTTATAATGATATCTGACATCAATGTGCTTTGTTGTCTCATGATGCATTGGATTTTTTGTAAGATATATAGCACTTTGACTGTCACTGAATACAATAGGGCAAGATGAATCTCAACAAAGCTCAGTGTATAAACCTCTCAACCAGATAGCTTCTTTGCATGCCTCAGAAATAACCATATAATCGGCATCAGTAGTGGAACAAGCCACGATGGACTGCAAAGTTGCTCTCCAACTTACAGCACAACCACCAATGGTGAAAACATAACCTGTGACCGATCTTCTCTTATCCAAATCACCAGCAAAATCAGACTCAATAAAAACAACAAGTCCATCTCCAGTTTTCTCAAACTGTAAATAAGCATTAGAAGTACCTCGCAGGTTGAAAATCCACTGAACATCTTTCCAATGCTCTTTTCCAGGATTAGCCATGTATCTACTGACAACACTCAATGCATATGATAAATCAGGACGAGAATAAACCATGGCATACATAAGTGAACCAACTACACTTGAATAGGGAACTCTAGACATGTACTCAATATCTGCATCTGTTAAGGAATATTTTATCCTAGTAGTTTCGGTGATTGATGACAATACGTTTTGCGGACTAATCGTATGCACTGACCTTTTCAGAGACTATATCAATAGGCACGAGACGTTTTTTCTCCCCTCGATGGTAAAGAGTGAAGACGGTTATTTTTTGACGATTTCTTTTTAGTGGATTTGAGTCGTAGGAGATCCGTACTATTAAGAGGGGGTCCACATTGGAAGGTATGGGTGGAATCGATAGGTACACAGCCCCATATGCACTCACAGCTTCCTTTCCCTTCTCTGGAGTATATCCATTTGTTTTCTGCGGTGTTTCAATGACTTGCAAGCGGTAGTGCCGCTAGTGCCCACGGTAGTAGCACTGGGTACTTCCATGGTACTACCGCTTAGGGTTTCCCCGAGCGTGCAACATTCTGTTGCCGGTCTGCATTTAACGGTAGTAGGGCGGTACTAGCACGGTAATGCCGCTCTAGCGGTACTACAAGCCGTACTACCGCCACCACTACCGCTTGCAGGGTTTTCCTCTGTGTAAGCTTCTGTTCTGGCGGTACTACAGCCCGTACTACCGCCACCACTACCGCTTGCGGGGTTTTCCTCTGTGCAAGCTTCTATTCCCACTTTACGCTAAGCGGTAGTAGACCGGCACTAGGGCGGTAGTACCGCTTCGCACGGTACTGCCACCCTGGCACCCTCTACTACTGCTGCCTCTCTAGGTCTAAAATCCATACCGGTAGTACCGCTAGGGGCAGTGGTAGTACCGCTCCGGCGGCACTACCGTAGGTACATCCAGTGTATTTTAGGCCTGTGCGGGCTAGTACCGTCTAAGCGGTAGTGCCGCTCCTAGGAGCGGTAGTACCGCTTGGCTGCGGGGACAGGGCAGAAAATGGTTGGATTTTTGTCTCTCTATATAAAGGGGGGGGGGGGTCTTGTTCTTCCTAAGGTTGACCTCTTCCTCCCAAGCTCCATTGCCATTAAAAAGCTCATTCTTGCCCGATCTCTCTCCCTAGCCAATCAAACCTGTTGATTTTCTAGGGATTGGTTGAGAAGGCTCCGATCTACACTTCCACCAAGAGAAATCTGATCCCCCCACTAATCCCTTGCGAAACTTGTTACTCTTGGGTGTTTGAGCACCCTAGACGGTTGAGGTCACCGCGGAGCCATATTCCATTGTAGTGAAGCTCTGTGGTGTCGTTGGGAGCCTCCAATTAAGTTGTGGAGATAGCCCCAACCTTGTTTGTAAAGGTTCGGTCGCCGCCTTCAAGGGCACCGATAGTGGAATCACGACATCTCGCATTGTGTGAGGGCGTGAGGAGAATAAGGTGGCCCTAGTGGCTTCTTGGGGAGCATTGTGCCTCCACACCGCTCCAACGGAGACGTACTTCCTCTCAAAGGGAAGGAACTTTGGTAACACATCCTCGTCTCCACCGGCTCCACTCTTGGTCATCTCTTACCTTTACTTGTGCAAGCTTTTATTGTGTTGTATCGCTTGCTTGTCTGTGTGCTTGTTGTTGTTGCATAATATAGGTTGCTCACCTAGTTGCACATCGAGACAACCTATTTTGATGCTAAGTTTAATTTGGTCAAGAAAAGCTAAAAATTGTTAGTTTCCTATCCACCCCCCATCTAGTCAATCGTATTGATCTTTTCAATTGGTATCCCAACCTCGTCTCTTTATTAAGGACTTTGCCGTCTGAAGAGTATGGTTGGCACCACAGACGAGGTGTAGGAGCACTCCGGTGCAAGTCCTTCCTTGTCTGGCCCGATGGAGGATCCTTGATCTTTCGTGAGGAGTTCAATGCGGCTATGGAGTCGACATATTGAAAACCTCCATGACAACCGAGGTTAAAGGCATGTTTAAGGAGTTTCTTGAAGGCCTTAAATCATCCACCGCACCGTTGGAAATGGTTGATCCCACTAACAAGGTGGCGGCCGCTAACTGCAAAAAGGGGGGAGCTAGTAGTGATCAAGTTCCTTTGCCTAGTGGTATAAATGGGAGTGGCATCTTTGCCCATGTTGAACCACCTCTTACATATGGAGGACCGGTTCCCTCCACGCATATGAATCATGTTGGCCCTCCTCCTAAGCTTATGAAAAATGAGGATTTTGCCTCTTGGGTGTATCACTTTAAACGTCACTTAAATCATAGTTCTACTAATCTTTGGAGAATTATTGAGCAAGGTTTCTACCCGCACGATCCAAGAAACTTCAATCCTAGAGAAGTCGCGGATCATCAATTCAACGAGTCCGCTCTCTTCATTCTCCAAGAAGCCATTCCTCCGGAAGATATTGCGCACCTCCGACCTTTCACCGTGGCCAAGGAAGCATGGGAGCATGTTGTTTCCATATACAAGGGCAGCGTAAGCATTCAACGCTCAAACTTTGTGAAGGAAATATGCCCTAGAGGCAATAATAAAGTTATTATTTATTTCCTTATTTCATGATAAATGTTTATTATTCATGCTAGAATTGTATTAACCGGAAACATAATACATGTGTGAATACATAGACAAATAGAGTGTCACTAGTATGCCTCTACTTGACTAGCTCGTTAATCAAAGATGGTTATGTTTCCTAACCATGGACAAAGAGTTGTTATTTGATTAACGGGATCACATCATTAGATGAATGATCTGATTGACATGACTCATTCCATTAGCTTAGCACCCGATCGTTTAGTATGTTGCTATTGCTTTCTTCATGACTTATACATGTTCCTATGACTATGAGATTATGTAACTCCCATGTGCCGGAGGAACACTTTGTGTGCTACCAAACGTCACAACGTAACTGGGTGATTATAAAGGTGCTCTACAGGTGTCTCCAAAGGTACATGTTGGGTTGACGTATTTCGAGATTAGGATTTGTCACTCCGATTGTCGGAGAGGTATCTCTGGGCCCTCTCGGTAATGCACATCAATTAAGCCTTGCAAGCAATGCAACTAATGAGTTAGTTGCGAGATGATGTATTACAGAACGAGTAAAGAGACTTGCCGGTAACGAGATTGAACTAGGTATTGGATACCGACGATCGAATCTCAGGTAAGTAACATACCGATGACAAAGGGAACAACGTATGTTGTTATGCGGTCTGATTGATAAAGATCTTCGTAGAATATGTAGGAGCCAATATGGGCATCCAGGTATTGCTATTGGTTATTGACCGGAGACGTGTCTCGGTCATGTCTACATTGTTCTCGAACCGTAGGGTCCGCACGCTTAAGGTTTCGATGACAGTTATATTATGAGTTTATGAGTTTTGATGTACCGAAGGAGTTCGGAGTCCCGGATGAGATCGGGGACATGACGAGGAGCCTCGAAATGGTCGAGACATAAAGATCGATATATTGGACGACTATATTCGGACATCGGAAAGGTTCCGAGTGATTCGGGTATTTTTCGGAGTACCGGGGAGTTACGGGAATACGGGGGAGAAGTATTCGGCCTTATTGGGCCATACGGGAAAGAGAGAGGGGCTGCCTAGGGCAGGCCGCGCCCCCCCCCCAAGGCCTAGTCCGAATTGGACTAGGGGGAGGGGCTGCGCCCCCTCCTTCCTTCCCTTCTCTTTTCCTCTTCCTTGTCTCCTACTCCTAATACATGGAAGGACTCCTAGTTGGACTAGGAAAGGGGGAATCCTACTCCCGGTGGGAGTAGGACTCCCCTAGGGCGCGCCATAGAGAGGGCCGGCCCTCCCCTCCTCCACTCCTTTATATACGGGGGCAGGGGCACCCCATAGACACACAAGTTGATCTTTGAGATTGTTCCTTAGCCGTGTGCGGTGCCCCCTGCCACCATATTCCACCTCGATCATATCGTTGTAGTGCTTAGGCGAAGCCCTGCGTCGGTAGAACATCAAGATCATCACCACGCTGTCGTGCTAACGGAACTCCTCCCCGAAGTATTGCTGGATCGGAGCCCGGGGATCGTCATCGAGCTGTACGTGTGCTAAGAACTCGGAGGTGCCGGAGTAACGGTGCTTGGATCGGTCGGACCGGGAAGAAGACGTACGACTACTTCCTCTATGTTGTGTCAACGCTTCCGTTGCGATCTACAAGGGTACGTAGATCATGCTCTCCCCCTCGTTGCTATGCATCACCATGATCTTGCGTGTGTGTAGGAATTTTTTTGAAATTACTACGTTCCCCAACACTTTGAAGTGGTGCAATAGGAAGCCGATGAGTTTGCAATGATTTAAGATGAAGAACCTCGAGAGGTTTACCGAAGATTAACTACTCTCGCGGTCTCACTCCGAGATCATGGGAGAAAGGATACGAATGACAATTGGATCAAGCGCAAGTTTCTCAAGGCCATGATGCCTTACCATGAGGCCATGTCCTCCGTCATTCGTCAAACGCTAGAGTTTCATGCCTTGTCCTCAAGTGAAGTGTTGGATGAGTTTGTTGCAATGAGGATCTTGGACAAGACCGACGACTATGCAGTGTTGCATTCTCAACGATCGAAGAAGCCCAACCTTGCTTTGAAGGCCAGGGCTAGTGTGGAGGAAGAGGATGACGAGGAAGAAGAGGAGAGTTTCCCCGAAGACACCAAATATGCCTATCATGAGAACATGGCTCTTGCTTCACGGCAATTTTGGGGCAACAAGAAGAACACAAGGCCCAACTTCAACAAGAACAACTCAAGTGACGCCAAGGGCAAGCAACGTGTGAGGACGTGCTATAATTGTGGCAATGTGAGTCACTTTGTTGTGGATTGCCCGTACGAGAAGAGGGAAGACAACGGTGGTAAGCTTATTTGAAAAGACAAGGCCAAGTCCTTCCCCAACAAGAACAACTTCACCAAGAAGACTCCTCCCATGGGGTTGGTGGCACAAGAAGAGTACGATGATGATGATGATGAAGATGGTGAGATGGTTGCCATGGCTTCTGTTGCCATTGCAACAACTCCACGGGTGTCCCTCTTTGATTCACCCAACGAGAACATCCCCGCCAAGTGCCTCATGGTTAAAGCCACCAACAAGGTAACCCCCAACATCAAAACTACCATCACTACTAATCCTTCCTTGACGGATTGCATTGATGAAAGTGAGGGGACGAAGGAGGAGGAGAATGAGTTTGAGTCTTTTATGAGTAAGCTCAAGGGTAAATCCAAGAAGCACTTCGTTGCTCTCTTGGAACAACTTGGTGAAGCCAATGACATGATCGAGGCCCACGAAGAAACCATCTCTAAGATGGAAGGGCGTGGTCATCATTTGGCTCTTGAGGAGTCACACAACGATGATCATGCTAAATTAAAGAAAGATCTTGATCATGCTCTTGTTGTCTCTCGTGTGCTCAATTCGAGAAGGCCAAACTTGGGTGGACCATGCTAGACTCAAGGAGGAGTTTGATATACTCGACAAGGCTCTCAAGGCCTTGAAGAGTGCTCATGCTAGCCTGAAAGAGTCTCATGATCAACTCCAAGTGAAGCTAACCAAGGAGAAAGCCACATTTCCTCATATGGTTTTAATTGATAATGCAAATGCTACTAACCCGTGTTGTGAGCATGTGCATCTTGTGGAGGAGAATTCCAAGTTGAAGGAGCAACTTGAGAAAGGCCGTGTGTCTTGCATACAAGGTGAGAAGAACCTCAATGACCTTTTGAGAAATCAAAAGGAAGTTGTGGGCAAGGAGGGGATTGGGTTTGCACCCAAGTCCAAGAAGAAGAAGAAGAAGAATGACAAGACCAAACAACCTTCTCCTCTCAAGAAAATGTTTATGAAGGAGGGAGAGGGTACTTCTAAGGAGAAGAAGAATAATGTGAAGGGTGGTGGTGTCAAGAAGGGCAATACCACTCCTTCCAACAAAGCCAGCGACTTTAACCCTTCTTATGTGTTATGCCATGCTAGTAATGGGCATGTTTATGCCAAATTTGTTGGTTCTTATTATGAGTACATTGAATGGTCTATTTGGGTTCCCAAGACCCTTGTTGCTAACATCAAAGGACCCATTACAAAATGGGTACCTAAAACCGAGCATTGATCTCTTGTAGGTGTTTGCTTCCAGTGGGGGATCATGGTTACTCAACAGTGGAGCCACAAATCATATGACCGGAAGCAAGGACTTGGTGGTGGACGTGCATAAGGTTTCATCTATGCCCACCAATGTCGAATGGGATGATGCCTCATCTTCTAAGGTATCCGGTCTTGGCAAGGTTGCCATTTCTCATGATCTCACGATCGAGAAAGTCACCACTTTCTTCGATATTGATACCGTAGCCCTCTTGTGGAGCAAGACTCTTAAAGTAGCCTTTGTTGGGCATGTCGAGAACGATCTTTATGTTATTAACTTTTTGGAGCGACCCACTAAGACCGCGACATGCCTAATGGCTAAAGTTGATGTGGGATGGCTTTGGCATCACCGTTTATCCCATGTCAATATAAGATCTTTGCAAAGTCTTCTCAAGGGGGACCACGTCTATGGACTAACAAATGTTAGTTTTGCCAAAGATCATGCTTGCAGTGCTTGTATTGAAGGAAAGCTACATGAGAAGGCTCACCCTCCCACAACTATCATCTACTTGAAGAGGCCCTTGGAGCTCCTTCACATGGATCTCTTTGGGCCTCCATACTTTGATAGTCTTGGGGGTAGAAAGTATTCCTTGGTGATTGGATGATTATTCAAGATACAATTGGGTATATTTCTTCAAGAGGAAGAGTGAGACCCAACAAAGCGTGATCGACTTTGCAAATGAAGCTCAACGTCAACATAATACAAATATTTTGATGATAAGAAGTGACAACGGCACCGAGTTCAAGAATTACACCTTGGACGAGTTTCTTAGTGATAAGGAGGTCAAGCATCAATATTCCTGACCTTACAACCCTTAACAAAATGGTGTAGCGGAGAGGAAGAACCGGACATTAATGGACGCGGCAAGAACCATGATGGCGGAGTCCAAGTCTCCATACAACTTTTGGGCCGAAGCCATCAACACCGCTTGTCATGCATCCAATCGGCTCTATCTCTGCAAAGGCTTGAACAAGACTCCATATGAGATACTCACCGGCAACAAGCCAAATCTCAAGTACTTCTGGGTGTTCGGTTGTAAGTGCTTCATTCTCAAGAAAGGTGTTCGTTTGTCTAAATTTGAGGCTAGAGCTCATGAGGGCATATTTGTTGGTTATGCTACAAACTCTCATGCTTACTGTGTCCTCAACAAGTCCACATGACTCATTGAGGAGACGTGTAACGTGGAATTTGATGAGAATAACGGCTCCCAAGTGGAGCAAAGTGGTACTTGTGATGTAGGTGATGAAATTCCTCCCCAAGCCATAAGAAGAATGGGTGTTGGCTATATCCTGCCAATTGAGGAACCCCTTGTGGCCGAAGGAGAAGGACAATGTTCCACTCAAGTGGAACCATCACCAACCCAAGACCCACACGCTTCCGAAGAACAAAGTGAAGGCCCTCATCCAAATGAACAAGATCAAGGGCAAGATCAACCTCAAGATGGTGGTGATCCACCAAGTGATGCCCAAGGTCAAGTTCTTTCCACCGAGATGATTAAGTTACCGCTCCTCAACTCTCTCTTGAGGAGAAATTGCAGCGTCGTTACACCAAGATTGCGTCCAAGCTCACTACCAAATATCATCTCATGAATAATGTGCTCGGAAGCTTAAGAAAGGGGGTAAGCACTCGTAGACAATTAGCAAACTACTGTGAACATCATGCGTTTGTTTCTTGTGTTGAACCCCAAAAGGTCTATGAGGCGCTCGAGGATCCGGATTAGCTTAATGCCATGCATGAAGAACTCAACAACTTCGAGCACAATAAGGTGTGGAGATTGGTGCCAAGGCCAAAGGAGAACCATAATGTCATTGGAACCAAATGGCTACACAAGAACAAACAAGATGCTTACGGGATTATCATTCACAACAAGGCTCGTTTGGTGGCACAAGGCTACTCCCAAGTCGAGGGTATCGACTACGGTGAAACTTTTGGTCCCGTTGCTCGCCTTGAATCTATTCGTTTGTTGATTGCTTATGCTTCTCATCATAACTTCAAGTTGCAACAAATGGATGTGAAGAGTGCTTTTCTTAATGGTCCTATTAGTGAGTTGGTGTATGTCAAACATCCCCTGGGGTTTGAGGATCCTGAGTTCCCCAATCATGTGTACCAACTCCATAAGGCGCTCTATGGCCTTAAACAAGCCCCACGTGTGTGGTATGAGCACCTTACTGAGTTGTTGCAAGATCGTGGGTTTGAAATTGGGAAAATTGACCCCACTCTTTTTACTAAGAAGGTCAAAGGGGATTTGTTTGTATGCCAACTATATGTTGATGATATTATCTTTGGTTCTCCTAACAAAGCTTTCAATGAGGAGTTTGCCGCACTCATGACCTTGAAGTTCAAGATGTCCATGATGGGAGAGTTGAAGTTCTTTCTCGGGTTCGAAATCAAACAAAGAAGAGAAGGAACCTTCATCAACCAAGCCAAATACACTCAAGACATGCTCAAGAGATTCAAGCTAAGTGATGTCAAGCCGACTTCTACACCAATGCCTACAAAATGCCAACTTGACATTGATCCCAATGGTAAATCGATGGATCAAAAGGTATATCATTCTATGATTGGATCCTTGCTTTACCTTTGTGCATCTAGACCGGATATAATGTTGAATGTGGGAATTTGTGCACGGTTTCAAGCCTCACCTAAGGAAAGCCACTTTGTGGCGGTCAAGCGAATCTTTTGATATTTGGCTCATACCCCAAACTTTGGCTTATGGTACCCTAGAGGAGCAAACTTCAATCTCGTGGGATTTTCGGATTCGGATTGGGTGGGAGACAAAGTGGATAGGAAGTCAACTTCCGGAGGATGCCAATTTCTTGGTTGCTCTTTGGTGAGTTGGTCTTCTAAGAAGCAAAGTTGTGTGTCTCTCTCCTCCATCGAAGCCGAGTATGTGGCCGCCGGTAGTTGTTGTGCTCAACTTCTATGGATGAGGCAAACTTTAAAGGACTACAGTGTCATTTCTGACAAAGTGCCTCTTTGGTGTGACAATGGAAGTGCCATCAAGATTTCTCTCAACCTGGTGCAACACTTCAAGACGAAGCATATTGAGATTCGGTATCACTTCATCCGAGATCACATTAGGCGAGGGGAGATTGAGCTTAACTATGTCAACACTCACGATAACCTTGCAGATATTTTCACGAAGCCTTTGGATGAAGCAAGATTTCGCGAGTTAAGGCATGAGCTAAATATCATCAATTTGAGCAATGTGGCTTGAACCTTTGCACACCCCACCACACTTATCTTGTTGTCTTGTTTAGGTTTAGGCATGGACATAGGGGGAGTGTTGTTCTCTCAATGAACTCTCCCTCCCCCCATTATGCATAAATTGATCAACTCTTTCACATTTGCCACCGTTGATGGTTCTTGTGCTTCAAAGACGAGTTTTGGTCATGGGCCCAGTGTTAAAATCTTCGCGGTGCCATACCAATTGACTCAAACATAGGTGTCCTCGGCCACTGCCCTCTCTTGAGAGGTGTTTTTTCGAGTAGTTTACTTAGGGCGTTGCTTGTGCTTTGAGTTACTCCAAGTTGCCACTGGTTTATTTGTCTTTCAAACTTGGAGTATCTCTTTCTTGTGATGTCCTTTTTGTGTCTCCATCCCAAGCCTATCTCTATGCTTCAACCACCCTAGTCTTGCATAAGCCATCTTTTAATTTCTGGGTTGTTCTGTCTCCCTGCCAGCAGTACTACCACGGTGAGGGAGCGGTACTACCATTCCGTCCAACGGTACCACCGCTCGTGCGGTACTACTGAGCCTCCTGCCTGACTATAGTATCAGGGCGGTACTACCGCTACTCCTAGCGGTACTACCGCTTAGTAGGACACTGTGGGGGTTTAGTGTTGGGCAGGGGGAGTTCTAACTCCCCATACCCTTTCACTCTCCCTCCCCACGCCTCTCTCTCACACAGGCAACGAAGAACTGCCCCGGCCGCCGCTCCGGCTGGCCAATTCCTTGCCGTCTTCAACTATTTTGTCTGGTGGAGTCCTTCCCCACCAACTCCTCTTGCCATGGAACCCGGTATTGCCCCCATTCGTTGTTCCTACGATTCTATCTTTTGAATCTAGGCTTCTAGGGCAATGCATGTTGGTTTCTCGATTTTTGGCTAAATCGGGGCTTGAGTAGGACGTTGAATGACTGCTAGATAGGAGGATTGAAGTTTTAGTTGAGCATTTTTGAATTTGTGACCTCCGGTTCTACCAGATCTGGGAAGGTCGTGCATCAGTTACCAGAGCAGTACTACTGCTCTAGAACAGTGGTACTACCGCTCGGACGGTACTACCACCCCAGTTCCGCGGTACTACCGCTCGAGGCCCCAGCTTCCAGAATGCTCACCTAAGCCTTCCTTTCTCACTTTTGATTCTCCTTGGCTTATGCATAGTTTGTATTCATGCTTTCCTTGTAGTTTTGTGTCTCTTCAGGTGGTAGTAGCTCCAAGGTTTGTCGCAACAATGCGAATCCCCCATCCAAGCGTGGGCGCACCCACTTTGCCAAAGTTGTGTATTCAGAAGATGAAGCGAAGGTTGCCCCCACACCGCCTCCTACTCATCGTCAGTCTGCCAGAAATAAGGGCAAATCCAATGTCAAGACAGCTGCTCGCAAGAAGAAGGAACCTGTCAAGACAACTGCTGAGTTGAAGCAAAATGAGTATTGGCACTACCGTGAGCAAAATCCCTACCTCCTTCCTTAGGATCCCTCTCTTATTGGCACACTATTCTAGACCAAGGACCAATCTCTTGTGTACTATGAACGGCTGAAGGGAAGGAAGAACATGTTTGTGAAGACCAAGTCAATCAACATGGCACACATGGAGAAGTACCATGCATATTTTGGAGAAGCTCGTGACCTCTATGAATAGCTAAACATCGTACCCCTCATGACTTTCAACTATGATTTTGATGCAGAGTTGGTAGCACATAGTTCTTTGCACCTGTATGATATGACAAAAAACATCGAGCGTACCTTGATCTGGATGACCAGTGGCAGGCAGTTGCACACCACTTGGGGTGCATTTATGGAGTTCTAGGATATCCTGACGAGGGGCTGAGGAAGCCCCTTGGTCTTCGTCCTCACCATGAAGGGGGCCTACTCACAAGGATAAGTTGCGTCCTCGTATGATCATCACCAAGATAGAGAAAGGTGTCAAGAAGGAGCTGAAGCCTTTCTTTGACATTATGGATCACATTTTCTGGCACACTCTCTTTCCTCGGATTGGCAACTTGGACATGGTGCATGGGCACCTTGTGGATATGTTACTGTTATGTCACTCTGAGAAGGGCACGGATGCCGTCTTGGATGTCTCTCATGTCATGTGGAAGGAGCTAGTTAATGCTACTTATGGAGATCATTGCCCGGATTATGCTCCCTTCCTCTTCAAGTTGATTCAGACTACCTGGAGCTCCACTTTCCCTGGTGAGCCTCTTGAGACCAGACCCTTGACTTCTCATGAAGCCCTCACCTTGCGTCAGAAGGAGCTTTGGGCCTCCACTACTCGTCCTGAGGCGTCAGAAGGAGCTACAGCCCGTACTACCACCGCCACTACAGTTTGCGGGATTTTCCTCTGTGCAAGCTTATGTTCCCACTTTGGGCTAAGAAGTAGTAGAGTGTCACTAGGACAGTAGTACCGCTTCGCACGGTACTGCCGCCCCGGCACCTCTACTACTGCTGCCTCTCCAGGTCTAAAATCCCTAAGCTGTAGTACCGCTACGGGCAACGGTAGTACCGCTCCGGTGGCACTACCGTAGGTACATCCAGTGTATTCTAGGCATGTGCGGGGTAGTCCCACCTAAGCGGTAGTACCGCTCCTAGGAGCGGCAGTACCGCTTAGCTGCGGGCACAAGGCAGAAAACGGTTGGATTTTCGTCTCTATATAAAGGGGGGGGGTCTTCTTCTTCCTAAGGTTGACCTCTTCCTCCAAGCTCCATTGCCATTCAAAAGCTCATTCTTGCCCGATCTCTCTTCCTAGCCAATCAAACTTGTTGATTTTCTAGGGATTGGTTGAGAAGGCCCCGATCTACACTTTCACCAAGAGAAATTTGATTCCCCCACTAATCCCTTGCGGGATCTGGTTACTTTTGGGTGTTTGAGCACCCTAGATGGTTGAGGTCACCGCGGATTTCCATTATGGTGAAGCTTCGTGGTCTCGTTGGGAGCCTCCAATTAAGTTGTGGAGATAGCCCCAACCTTGTTTGTACAGGTTCAGTCGCCGCCTTCAAGGGCACCCACTACAAAAAATGACACATCCGTGACATTTTAGGCCGAAAGAATTTTTTCTGTCATGCTTATGACACTTCTATGACGATAATTTTGACAAAACCCGGTATCATCATAGATGTGGTCGGCTCCTACTTCCATGACAAAAAATCATGACAGAATATGGGCTTTTCATCCTAGGCGGGCCGGAGACGCAGCTGCATGACATTCTTTGGGCCGTCCATGACGAAAAAAACTATGGTAGAAGCGAGGGCGAGGTAAATATCGGGGAGTTCCTAGTTACGGTGGGTGGTCGGGGCCGAGCAATGCACGTTTCTCTCGTACACGTACATGCATGGGTGTGAGGCGTTGGGCTCTAACTGAACCCGAGCGAGGCGTTCGCCTACTGAACCCGAGCGATTGCACTGCACGCTACGCGTTACTGAACCCGAGCGATTGCACTGCACACTACGCGTTACTGAACCCGGATGATTGCATTGCACGCTACGCTTTACTAAACCCGAGCGATTGCACTGCATGCTACGCATCACTGAACCCGAGCGATCGATCGATCTGGCTGTTAACTGAACCCGATCGAGTGATTCCTTTGCTACTGCTGCTAATTGAAAGCCGATCGAACCTGCTGCCTCTTGATGAACAGTGAGCGTTGTTGGGGGTTGGATGAACAGTTCTGGGTGGGGGTTGGACGAACAAGACCCTGTGGTAGTAGAGGTCGTTGTCGCTTGATGAACAGGACCCTGATCGAGACGGTTGGGGCTGGATGAACAGGATCCCATGGGGGGCTGGTTGAACAGTAGCCGGTGGAGGGCTGGATGAACAGTGGCCCGTGGAGGGGTGGTTCAACAGGACCCCGTGGAGAGGGCTGGTTGAACAGTAGTCAGTGGAGGAGCGGTGGAGGCTGGATGAACAGGAGCCCGTGGATGAACAGTAGCTGATGGAGGCAGGAGGGAGATGTTGTGGATGAACAGTCGCAGGTAGAGGCTGGAGGAGGTCGACGGTGGATGAACAGTAGCCTGTGGAGGCAGTAGATGGTGGATGAACAGTAGCCTGTGGAGTCCCGTCTTGCAGTATGCCACACCCCTCCCGATGAATAGGACCCTCGTTTCGACCATAGGCGCTCCAACACAAGTCCGTTTCCTCCGTTTTGTAGTACCCCACACCCATCCCGATCAACAGAACCCCATTTCAACCATAGGAGGTCCTAGAGAAGTCCGTTTCCTTAGTTTTGCGGTATGCCACACACCTCCCGGTGAACAGGATCCCGTTTCAACCGTAGGCGGTCGAACACAAGGCCGTTTCCTCCGTTCTGTGGTACGCTAGGGCTCGTTTCGGCTGTTCCATCCAAGCCGGTTGGCTCCCGATGAATATGACGCATTCCGTTGCCTCCCAATGAACACGACGACGTAGTTTCTCCATTCCGACCCAGCCGGTTGGCTCTGGCGATGAACTGGACGCACGAGCCCTGGCTGTACGTATACGCAAGTAGGCGTTCGAGACCCCACCCGTATGTACGTACGTGGCCGTATTTACTTTCTTGCACCCTGGCTATACGTACGTGTACATACTACGTCCGTGCATCTACTACGACACGTGCCCTTCCTTACTCGACCACGGTTCATCGCTGCAGCCTGCAGACAGACCGATCGACCAGTATGTACGTACATGTCCGCGACCAGAATGACAACACTACGTACGCTTCGACCAGGTGGGTCCCGACTGTCAGGGAGGACAAGGAGGCACTTCCTTGCATGCGAAGATATAGCTAGTGGGTCCCAACTGTCAGGGGGAGAATCATTTTTTTGCCCGTAATATGGACGCACTTCCTTGCGTGCGAAGATGTAGCTGATGGGTCCCAGCAGTCAGGGGGGAAACTTTTTTTTCATGAAATACGATGGCCCGTCAGGTGGGTCCCTGCTGTCAGGTGGAGGAATCATTATTTTGCGCGTAATAAGGTTGCACTTCCTTGCTGCGGCCGTGGACCCAGCTGTCAGCCTCTCCACGTATAGTACTCTTCTGATGGAAGTCGTTCCTTGACCACACTGACCACGCCGCGCCAAGAGCACCAAGGCGATGGACGACGGGGAGGCCTAGGAAGGGGACGACACGGAGACGGGGAAGACACCGCAGTGGATGCCCACGCGGAGAGGAGTACGAGGGTTCGCTGGTTTGGCTGCGGTGTGAGGCTGCCGTCGTCGCAGAATAACAGGGGGTGTGGGTGAGTAGAGGGATGTCCTAACCAGCGGTGGGAGTAGTAGGGGCGTGAGGCCTCCGCAGTAGCACGGCCGGTCATGGGAGGCAAAAGCAGGTGGCATGACCGGCGCTGGTTTGGGTGGCTGGAGCAAGAAGACCAGAGGTTGAAGAAGCACTACGGCCGTTGGATGGACATCGTACGGTCACTTGAGCTAGAATCGTTCCTATTGACTAAGTTGACAAAGCCCTCCGTCCGTGTCAACTTAGTAGGCCCATAAGTCAGCCTCCCACTATGGTGGCTCCCAGCTAGTAGGGGTGTATTCAATTTTTTTGTGCGTAATAAGGAGGCACTTCCTTGCGTGCGAAGATATAGCTGGTGGATCCGAGCTGTCAGCGGGGGAACGTTTGTTTTTTTGTGAAATACAGAGGACCTTCCAGTGGGTCCCAGCTCTCAGGTGGAGGAATCATTATTTTGCGGGTAATGAGGAGGCACTTCCTCGTGTGCGACCATCGACCCACCTGTCAGCCTCTCCACGTACAGTCCACTTCCGATGGATGTCGTTCGTTGACCATGTTGACCATGCCGCGCCAAGAGCACCAGGGCGTGGATGACAGCGAGGCCTAGGAATGGAATGACACGGAGCCGGGGAAGACTCGGCAGTGGTCGCCCATGCGGTGGGAAGTACGAGGGTTTACTGGTTCGGCTGCCGTCGCCGAAAAATAACTGGAGGTGTGGGTGATTAGAGGAATGGCCTGGCCAACGATGGAGTAGGGTGGGGCGGTGCGGCCTATGCGGCAGGACAACCGGACATGGAAGGCGGGAGCAGGCAGTCCCACCAATGCTGGTTTGGGCAGCTGGAGCAAGAAGATCAGATATTGAAGAAGCAACACAGCCATTGGATTAACATCCAATGGTCATTGCTGCTTGGATCGTTTGTGGACTAAGTTGACAAAGCCTTTCATACACGTCAACCTAGTAGACCCACAAGTCAGCCTCCAAATCTGTCCCAAACAGCTTACAACCCGAAATTTCTAGCCAGATTCCAATTAATTTAAAAACTAAACATACCTTAATTTAAATCCAATGAAATTTTACCCACACAAAAACAATGAAATTTAAAATATCAAAATCCGAAATAAAAAATTATTTTGGAACTAATTGCCTATTTGCTGTATTTTTTATTTTATAGCCCATTTCTTATTACTTATAGCCCATTTTCTGGGCAAGCCCGAATGCATCCCTCCTCGTCTTGAAATATTTTTGGCCCAGCACGACGTAGAAAAGTAAGTAGTCCTACGTTGGTTATTCTGCAAAAAACAAAATAGCTGGGCTAGCCATTTTCAGGAAGGAAAGAAACAAACTGGGCTGGTCATGTGGTAAACATATGAAATAAAAGCCTGGGCTAGACGGGCCATAGCTCCCGCACAACCCAGTCGATACCCTTCTTCGTCCCAAAAAAATTGCGCGCTGCTGGCTCCCTACTGTCATCCTCACCATTTACAGTCATCTCCTTATTCCTCTTGGTTGTTGACCATGCTGACAACACCGGAGGGCGGTGCCGCGGTGAGCTAACCAAGGCGGAGGATGATGGTGAGGCCTCAGACGGGAACAAACATGAGCCTGGGAAGATGCACAGAGTTTTAGGGTGTGATGTGGCCACGATGCATCACTACTAGAATCTGCTACTTTGCCATCTGCCAGCTCTTTGCCGTCTGCCAGCTGATGGCAAAGAGGCTCTTTGCTGTCTGCCTTGGGATAGCAGACGGCAAAGAGCTGGCAGATGGCAAAGAGACTATTTGCCATCAGCTGGCTATTTGCCGTCTGCCAGCTGACGGCAAAGAGGAAAAAGGCAGACGGCAAAGAGCCTAGTGGCCCCACGGGGCACGGCGTGGCTAGGTTAACTTCTTTGCCGTCTGCTAGCAGACGGCAAAGAACAAATAGCAGTCGACAAAGCCGGGGCGGACGGCAAAGAAGAAGCACAACACCCGGATCGATCATGCGGATCGATGACTTGGCATCCCCACCCACACCCCATCGGACGCACACCCACGCACGCACCCACGATGCACACGCCTCGAGGGTAGCATCACCCCACCACGTCTCTCTCTGTCCCTTATCCCCACCTCACCCCACCACATCTCTCTCTCTCCTTTCTCTCCCTCTCGATCCAAATCGGCACACCGGCGGGCCGGCGCCCGCCACCGCCTTGACCCCCGGCCTTGCCGGCCGGCGCCCAACTGCCGGATCCAGCCTCGCCGGCCACCACCTCTTCCGCCGGCCACATCCACTTCCCCCTTCACCGCCGGCCCTGGCCACTTCGCCCGTCGCCCCCACCGGCCTCCATCGGCCCCCCGGCGCCCGTCACCACCTCGTTGGCCACCATCTCGCCTGCCGGCCCCGGCCCCGTCGACCGTTGACCCCGCCTGCCTTCGTGTCTCGTCGCTCGTCGACCGCGGCGGCCTCCCCACCCCGTCTCCCCTGCCGGCCTCCATCGGCCCCGGCTTCGTCAGCCCCGCCGGCCTCCGCCGGCCTTGAACCCCGGCCCCGTCCTCGAGGAGAAGTTAGAGGGGGCGACTGCTAGTTGCTCCGGCTACCACGGGCATAGAGGAGTCCGTTCGTTCTTGGAACAAAGTGTGGATGGATAATGTCATGTTCGTATTGTGAAATTTGTCCATTCGTGGATGATGTATTCTATGTAAATATTGTAATTTTGTATTGTGAAATTTGTCCGTTCGTCTTCGATTCTTGGAACAAAGTGTGGATGGATAATGTCATGTTTATTTATAGCCTCTGCACTTGGACTGTTTATTTATTTTAATAAACAAATAAACTTCTTTGCCGTCTGTGATTGTAGGAGGCTGACGGCAAAGCCTCCCATTAGCGGCTAATGGAGCAAACCCTATCTAGTGGCTTTGCCATCCGTCTGCTTTCTTTGCCGTGAGCTGCTGATGGCAAAGGCCCCTTTGTCGTCAGCCGTCGAAAGCAGACGGCAAAGTAGCTCTTTGCCGAACCTTACTTTGCCGTCCCCTTTTGCCGTCCGCGGCAGACGGCAAAGACCTTTGACGTCAGCCATCCATGCCTTTGCCGTCTGCCGTGGCAGATGGCAAAGTAGCAGATTCCTGTAGTGCATGCGCGGTAGCACAACTAGCCGTGGGAGGCAGGAGAAGGCGGTTCAACTGGCGCTGGTTTGGTTTTGGCAGCTGGAGGAAGAAGAGACTGAAGAAACACGACAGACATTGAATGTCAATCCAACGGTCAAGGTTGGCACAATCATTTGTTGACTAAGCCGACATCAAGTAGCATACTTTTTTATATATAGGAAGAAAATAAAAACTGGGTTCGTTCGCCTGATAACATTCCCGAAACTACGGTCGTTCGATCTTGCATCGCAACTAAAATTGCGAGGAAAATGCGTTGTTTGCCGTCCTCCTCCCAGGGAACGTTCGCCACATAAGTGACTAGAACCCTTGGTTTTCAACCGAGAGGTCTTGGGTTCGAGCCCCAGTAACTCTCAATTTTGTCCTCCTTCCTTCCTCGCAAAAAAGAAAGAAAATCAAAGACTTGAGAAGGCATACAGAACAAGCTAGTGTACCAGTAAATAGACGTTGCTGAGTTTTAGAAAAAAGAGAGACGTGCTCCTGAGCTGGTTCGAATCCAAATCTAGACTATGACTATATATGGTGCTATGCTACTCTGCAAGTAATGAAACTGACATATCCAACATTCGCTTCTCCTCTTCTCTACTTACTCTGCCTAGCATCAGAAGCTCTGGCCACAACAACCATGTCCGCTGGCTGCTCGTCCACCTGTTCTTTAGCAGGAACAACCAGATATGCGCCAAGTTGCCACCAGTACCATCGCCTGTGGGTCTCATCACACCCCCGCCGGCACACGCACCGCAGCCGGTTGCTCATCGCAACCCACTGTCGTTGGTGTGGTGCCACTGCTCCAAATCACGCAGAGTCATCCGTCGCGTCTCAACCACAATCCTCAACCCTGGCCGAGTCTTCTAAAAATGCCCGAATCATGGGGTAATAATATGTTTAAGTGTTGTTTTGTTGCTTTTATTTGCTGATTTTTTTAATAGTTTGGTTGATGATCTTCCAATTTGATTCGTGCAAAAAAGGAAGATTCGTTTGATTTTTATTTCTGGGAAGTTGTTGATGTGGGGGAATGCAACTACGCTGATTATTTGGTTAGCCGAGGAATCCCAATACCAGCAGGTTGGGGTGTTGGACAAGTAACTGAAGGAATGGTAGAAGAGGAAGATGCAGAGCGGAGGGTTAAATATGGAGTTCCTATGATCATGGCCAAGCAACAGCTGCTGAACGACCTTGACAGCAATGAGGAGATGAAAGAGCTTGTGAAGATAATGGGCAAAATCGATGTGCTTTGTAGGATGATTGTCTCTTTATTTGCAGTGTATGTAGCACTCATGATGTATTCAGTGGCTATGACATGAGCACTTTGCTGAAACTAGTAATGAATGAAACATGTTTAATAGGCTGGGCGTAGTGTTGTGAACGTCTAATGATTTCTATTAACGGAAATTGGGGGTATCCCCTTTTGCTCAGAAATAAATAAATAGAAGAGGCCCTTTTGCTAATTAATAAATAAATTAGCAGAGACCTTGTCGGGTCAGCTTTGTTCCCATTCGAAGATGTCGAGCAAATTACAGTCCAACATCAAACTATGTCATCAAATTCAAGTTTCACAGCCAAATATGAGTACAACTAAACAACAATGTCATCATGTTTTAGTCGTCATACAATCACGAAACACAAATCAACATACATAATAAGTGATGTTCTCATGGCAAAATACTAAACAACAAGTTCATCAGGTTTTAGTTGTCATAGAAAACACAATTTCACATATTAGATAAAAAACGTCTTCTGACAGACAAATACGACAAAAGCAATCTAATCATCATCTGCAGCAGCAGCGTCAACATTTTCGCCATGTGTATCAGTCTGAATCGTAATTCCCCCCAATGTCATCTTCTTCTTCATCCTCAAGGTCCTCGAACATTGGCTTCTTATTGATCAACTCTTGTATGTCCACAGCCCGACAGGCAATATTTTCGCCAGCGTCATTGATGTGATGGTTCTCAAAGATATTAGAAACATCTATGGAATCTTGTACATCAGGAGCAGTGTAAGCATCATCTTGTTGTGCAACTTCATTAAACGAATTCCTCTGTTCAAACCTTTTCAATACTCTCCAGTCATTGCTACGTGTAAATGTGTCTTCCAACAAAAATATCTGTGTTGCTTGATTTGCCATATTAAAAGGCTCGTTGGTCTTGTACGCTGCCTTGATATTGATGGATTTGAAATAATCATCAGCTATGGGTTTCGCGATCCTAGAAAACAGGTTATACCAATGACAGCACAACAGAACCACACACCGATGAACCTCGAAACTGGAGATATACTGCAACTGAACAATGTCTGTTATGTTAGCATACATTTCAGTTGTCACTTCGCCGTACTTATCCGTGCTCATGATGACACTATTTTGTGTCTTCCTGCCTTTGTCGCGTGCAAGGGTGTTGTAGCGTATAATCCTTTTCTATCAAGAGGACATAATGCGCTTATGATCTTTAGATCATGTTTCTTTTAACGAAAACCTTAGAAAGAAGGTTCCTATCGATGTTCTTGTTGATAGGATTTTTGAACTTAATGATAAGTTTGACATCCAAAATAATGGGTTGGGTTTTTCCCTTGAACAAAGGCTCATGACTTTTTTGCCAAAAGAATGCTTATAATGATGAATTGGTTGTGCAATATGAGGGGCCAAAGGAGGAACCAATACCTCCCGAGCTTGATCTTGGGGACTTTTGTCCCATTAAATTTAGCCCTTTTGATTACTTTTTCTTGCCACAAAGAAAGCTTGCTTCTGAACGTAGGGAGTATGAGATGAGTTTTCGCGATTTATCCTATCACTATCATAGCAATACCTAGATCTATTCTTGCTTTTATGCCTAGCTAGGGGCGTTAAACGATAGCGCTTGTTGGGAGGCACCCAATTTTATTTTTTGTTTCTGTTTAGTAATAAATAATTCATCTAGCCTATGTTTAGATATGGTTTTATGCATTTAATTAGTGTTTGTTCCAAGTAGAACCTTTGGGAAGACTTGGGGGGAGTTTTTGCGATCTTGCTGTAAAAAAACAGAAACTTTAGCACCCACGAGATTTGCTACCATTTTTTACTGGAGAGTACGGTTAGGTTGATTCTTTTTGAAGATGATTAATAGACAAATTCCTCACATCCAAAAATTTATTTCAGAATTTTTGGGGTTACAGAAGTATTTGAAACCTACAGATTACTACAGACTGTTCTATTTTTGACAGATTCTGTTTTTCGTCTGTTGTTTGCTTATTTTGATGAATCTATGGCTAGTATCGGAGTGTATGAACCATAGAGAAGTTGGAATGCAGTAGGTTTAACACCAATATAAATAAAGAATGATTTCATTATAGAACCTTAAGTGGTGGTTTGTTTTCTTATACTAACGGAGCTCATGAGATTTTCTGTTGAGTTTTGTGTTGTGAAGTTTTCAAGTTTTGGGTAAAGATTTGATGGATTATGGAATAAGGAGTGGCAAGAGCCTAAGCTTTGGGATGCCCAAGGCACCCCAATGTAAATTCAAGGACAACCAAAAGCCTAAGCTTGGGGATGCCCCGGAAGGCATCCCCTCTTTCATCTTCGTCCATCGGTAACTTTACTTGAGGCTATATTTTTATTCATCACATGATATGTGTTTTGCTTGGAGCGTCTTGTATCATTTGAGTCTTTGATTTTTATTTTACCACAATCATCCTTGCTGTACACACCTTTTGGGAGAGACACACATGAATCGGAATTTATTAGAATACTCTATGTGCTTCACTTATACCTTTTGAGCTAGATAATTTTGCTCTAGTGCTTCGCTTATATCTTTTAGAGCACGGTGGTGGTTTTATTTTATAGAAATTATTGTTATCTCATGCTTCACTTGTATTTTTTTGAGAGTCCTTTAGGACAGCATGGTAATTTACTTTGGCTATAAAATTGGTCCTAATATGATAGGCATCCAAGATCGGTATAATAAAAACTTGCATAAAAGTGCGTTGAATACTATGAGAAGTTGGGTGCTTGATAATTGTTTTGAGATATAAAGATGGTAATATTAGAGTTGTGCTAGTTGAGTAGTTGTGAATTTGAGAAATACTTGTGTTGAAGATTGCAAGTCCCATAGCATGCACGTATGGTAACCATTGTGTAACAAATTTGAAACATGAGGTGTTCTTTGATTGTCTTCCTTATGAGTGGCGGTCAGGAACGAGCGATGGTCTTTTCCTACCAATATACCCCCCTAAGAGCATGCGCGTAATGCTTGGTTGTTGATGACTTGTAGATTTTTGCAATAAGTATGTGAGTTCTTTATGACTAATTGTGAGTCCATGGATTATACGCACTCTCACCTTTCCATCATTGCTAGCCTCTTCGGTACCGTGCATAGCCCTTTCTCACCTTGAGAGTTGGTGCAAACTTTGCCGGTGCATCCAAACCCCGTGATATAATATGCTCTATCACACATAAACCTCCTTATATCTTCCTCAAAACAGCCACCATACCTACCTATTATGGCATTTCCATAGCCATTCTGAGATATATTGCCATGCAACTTTCCACCGTCTCATTTATGTCATGCTTCATCATTGTCATATTGCCTTGCATGATCATGTAGTTGACATCGTATTTGTGGCAAAGCCACCATGCATAATTTATCATACATGTCACTCTTGATTCATTGCCCTTCCCGGTACACCGCCGGAGGCATTCATATAGAGTCATATTTTGTTCTAGTATTGAGTTGTAATCATTGAGTTGTAAATAAATATAAGTGTGATGATCATCATCAATAGAGCATTGTCCCAAATAAAAAAGGGGAAAGGCCAAGAAAAAGAAAGCCCCAAAAAAGAAAAAAAAGAAAAAAGAAAAAAGAAATAAAAAGGGACAATGCTACTATCCTTTTTCCACACTTGTGCTTCAAAGTAGCACCATGATCTTTATGATAGAGACTCTCTTGCTTTGTCACTTTCATATACTAGTGGGAAATTTTCATTATAGAACTTGGCTTGTATATTCCAACAATGGGCTTCCTCAAATGCCCTAGGTCAAGTTTGAGATTACTAAAGTATGAAACAATTGCTTGGCTTGTCATCAGGGTTATGCATGATGAGAGCATTCTTGTGTGACGAAAATGGAGCATGACCAAACTATATGATTTTGTAGGGATGAACTTTCTTTGGCCATGTTATTTTGAGAAGACATGATTGCTTAGTTAGTATGCTTGAAGTATTATTATATTTATATCAATATTAAACTTTTGTCTTGAATCTTTCGGATCTGAATATTGATGCCACAATAAAGAAAATTACATTGAGAATTATGCTAGGTAGCATTCCACATCAAAAATTCTGATTTTATCATTTACCTACTCGAGTACGAGCAGGAATAAAGCTTGGGGATGCTTGATACGTCTCCAATGTATATATAATTTTTGATTGTTCCATGCTATTATATTATCTGTTTTGGATGTTTAATGGGCTTTATTATACACTTTTATATTATTTTTGGGACTAACCTACTAACCCAAGGCCCATTGCAAATTGCTGTTTTTGCCTATTTCAATGTTTCACAGAAAAGGAATATCAAACGGAATCCAAACGGAATGAAACCTTCGGGAGAGTTATTTTTGGAACAAACGTGATCCAGGGGACTTGGAGTAGACGTCAAGAAAGAAGTGAGGGAGCCACGAGGCAGGGAGGCGCACGTGCCCCCCTGGGCGTGCCCCCACCCTTGTGGGCCCCTCGCAGCTCCACCGACCTACTTCTTCCTCCTATATATATCCATATACCCCGAAAACATCTAGGAGCACCATGAAAACCTATTTCCACCGCCACAACCTTCTTTACCCAAGAGATCCCATCTTGGGGCCTTTTCTGGAGCTCCACCGGAGGGGGAATCGATCACGGAGGGCTTATACATCAACACCATAGCCTCTCCGATGATGTGTGAGTAGTTTACCACAGACCTTCGGGTCCATAGTTATTAGCTAGATGGCTTCTTCTCTCTCTTTGGATCTCAATACAAAGTTCTCCTTGATCTTCTTGGAGATCTATTCGATGTAATTCTTTTTGCGGTGTGTTTGTCGAGATCCGCTGAATTGTGGGTTTATGATCAAGTTTATCTATGAACAATATTTGATTCTTCTCTGAAATCTTTTATGTATGATTTGTTATCTTTGCAAGTCTCTTCGAATTATTAGTTTGGTTTGGCCTACTAGATTGATCTTTCTTGCAATGGGAGAAGTGCTTGGCTTTGGGTTCAATATTGCGGTGTCCTTTCCCAGTGACAGTAGGGGCAGCAAGGCACGTATTGTATTGTTGCCATCAAGGATAAAAAGATGGGGTTTATATCATATTGCTTGAGTTTATCCCTCTACATCATGTCATCTTGCCTAATGCATTACTCTGTTCTTATGAACTTCATACTCCAGATGCATGCTGGATAGTGGTCGATGTGTGGAGTAATAGTAGTAGATGCAGAATCATTTCGGTCTACTTGTCGCGGACGTGATGCCTATATACATGATCATGCCTAGATATTCTCATAATTATGCACTTTTCTATCAATTGCTCGACAATAATTTGTTCACCCACCGTAATACTTATGCTATGTTGAGAGAAGCCACTAGTGAAATCTATGGCCCCCGGGTCTATCTTTTATCATATAAGTTTCCAATCTATTCATATTTTGCAATCTTTACTTTCAATCTTTATCATAAAAAATACTAAAAATATTTATCTTACTATCTCTATGAGATCTCACTCTCGTAAGTGACCGTGAAGGGATTGACAACCCCTTTATCGCATTGGTTGCGAGGTTCTTATTTGTTTGTGTAGGTACGAGGGACTTGCGTGTAGTCTCCTACTGGATTGATACCTTGGTTCTCAAAAACTGAGGGAAATACTTACGCTAATTTGCTGCATCACCCTTTCCTCTTCAAGGGAAAACCAACGCAGTTTTCAAGAGATAGCAACCTATGAAATGGAACCCTCGGGTCTAGCTCTGTTCCTAACATAGCCCTTGAAAGTGCCTAGCCGCCTTTAAATAGGGTACATCCGGCCATACTGTACTGGACCTCTAAGTAGTGCCTCATCAGGTAGATGCACAACTAAATGCACTATCACATCAAAGAACGCTGGAGGATATATCTTCTTAAGGTCGCATAGGATAGTTGGTATCTTGTCTCTAAGACGCTCCAAATCATCTATCCTGATATTTCTACTGCAGATTTCCAAGAAGAATTGTCCCAAATCTGCAACTTCTCTATATAAGCAGGGCGGCCCAATCCTCTAAGGATAACAGGTAAAACCCTTTGAAGTAGGACGTGGCAGTCATGAGTTTTCAACCCTTGTACCTTATTTCCATCTGCACTGACTCTCCTTTCAGGGTTGGAAGCAAATCCATGTGGGAATCTCACACGTGACAGGACCTCGCATAATACTTTTCTTTTTACCTTGTCCAAAACATACACATCTGGTGCCATATCCCATGGTTTACCTTCATATTGCACCTGCAAATCCTGTCTGATACCCAAGTGTGTCAAATCAATCATAGATTTTAAGGTATCTTTCATCTTGCCTTCAATATTAAGAAGTGTGTCGTTCACCCTGACATATTGCCCAAAGCCAGATAATCATCGATGCACCAAATTATAACCACACATAGAAAGAAATCAGTTGGTGGGCTGCTATATAGGTCTCGAGTGAGAACATCCCTCCATAGCTGTTGAAGTTCCTCCACAAGAGGCTCCATGAATAAATCAAAATGCTTTCTAGGACTTTGTAGACCTGGGATGAGCAAGGCCATCATGTAGTTTGATTCTTTGGTGCAGACATTTGGAGGCATGTTGTAAGGGATAACAAGCACTGACCACATGCTATATGTGGCGCTCTGGTGGCCAATGGGTTAATTCCATCTGAAGCTAAGCCAAGTCTAATGTTTCTTGGGTTAGTAGCAAACTTTTTGTGTTTTTGATTGAAGCTTTTCCAATCACTACCATGAGATGGATGGCTCATTACATTCCGATCTCTCTACTCCTGGTTCCTAGAATGCCACAGTACATCCTCTCTTGTTTCAGCATCATGAAACAACCTTTGCAATCTTGGTATACTTGGAAAATGTCTCAGAACATTATGAGGAATCCTATTCACAGCATCGCTATCTTTCCATCTTGACGATTTGCATTTTGGGCATTCACTTAAGTTGGCATAATCCTTCTGGAACTGAACACAATTATTCTTACAAACATGGATCATATTGTATCCAATTCCAACTGCACGAAGGAAATTCTTCATTTTACTGTAGGTGTGGGGCAGCTCAGACGCATCTGGGAAAGATTTGCGGAAAGCAGCCAACATCGCATCGAATGATTTGTTGATCATCCGCTCAGCTGTCTTCACCTGAAGAAAGGTGACCATATGTGAGAATACTGACAACTTATTTCCTGGGGTGATAGCCACGTTGCATTGTTCCAACATGTGTGCCCACCATTTTTTTTCTGCAGGTGAAAGTTCATGAAATGCATGAGCATTTCGTAGCATTGTTTCCATGTTGGTCAAACTCACTGGCTCCGCCACCACCACCTCCTCCTCTTCCACCTGAGCATCAGGGAGATCAAGATGGTGATCTGCTGCTTCCACATGGTCAATAACATTGACGTTCGCAGCTTCACCATGATGAACCCACCTAGTATATGTGACCGACATCCCGTACAAGTGTAGATGATTTTGCACAGTTGACTGGGGTCTTGTAACTGAATTCATACAACTGCTACACGGGCAGAGCACATCTAATTTCGGACCACCGTACTCAGTTCTGATAAAGTCATGAAGTTTTCAACCCCCTCGACATATGCAGCGAAGAATCTTCGAGCAGAAGTTATCCACTTCGAAGTTTTCAACCCCCTCGACATATGAAGACTTGTCGTTGTGACTTACTGTATCCACTTCGAAGTTCTCGTCCAGCTTGATGCTGAAGCACCTATCATCATCTAGGAAGATTCCGTCGCACAGGCCGCACTCGTGTTCGCGGTATTTTCAAATACTGAAATCCTTTTCATCGTCAGACATTTCCTATGTTCATAGTTAAAACATTAATTGAAAATCGATCGAAGAAAACTACCAGGATACTCAACACACGAATCCGGGGCACTCGATATTTCCTACATATTCTGGCACAAGTCATGCCAAAATTCACGGAAAAATCCGGCATGACCTTTGCTAAAATAGGACATATCGAGCGCCTGAAATTTGCCGGAATGGAAATGAATCAACACTCCGGCAAAACATAGGCCACTCGAAGGTGTAACCTCCAAACATGACCGGTCACTTGGGCAAGCACATATCCTATTTCAGCAACACAAGATATACATTTCAAAATATCTTATAGGACTCAAATTAGCATGCATTCAATAAGCAAGAGTAAATCATCTCATGCGTCCATACATCGTCGAATATTATCACTAATACATCCCGAATAGTGTCATACATATAACATCACTAATACAACTAAAACCCTAGCACACGACGGGTATCGGCGCGGGTGGTGGACACCCTCAGAGAAGGAACCATCACGGGATGATAGCTCCAGTGAGATCCCCGGAGAACCTGCCAGGTATTGGAGAACCTGTGCTCCAATGCAAACAAGTAGCGTCGGCCGTGCGCATCCTCCTCACTGACACGGTGACGCACCACCTCCGCGGGGTCCTCAAGCCTCTGGACCGTCACTGGCCCACGCGACCGCCACCAAAGAAGGTTCGGGTCAATGACAGGCTGGGTCCTCACCAACCTGCGCCCCCCAGTAGGTAGCGCCTCCCAGTACCACCTCGGCGGAGCCCAGTCCCGGACATGGCCAATCTGGTCAAGCAGGTGTCGTCCTCCGCCGACTCGACGATGAGGATGCGGGATAGGCATCGTCCAGGTCGATGCGGGAAAAATTGCTTTAACTAAAAAATAGCAACAAGTTCTTACTAACTAGTTCTATTAATTCATCTAGTTCTTATTAAAAATAAACTTACTATAAATAAAAATAAACTAGTACCTAATTAGTACCTAGTTCTTACTAACTAGTTAGTACCTAGGAACTACTGCCCTAATTACCATCTAATTTGATGAAGCTAGGGGTGGAAAGTGGCAGCGGATATTCCAATTATCCAACTATAAAGTGAAATAAGTGGTCAAATTTTACTCGTTTTATGATTCATCTTAGAAATTTGATTCGTTTCTACCCTTACATGAACCCTAACTCATTTGAGCCGCATCCGCATCCGATTCGTTTCCACCCTTACATGAACCCTAACTAATTTGATGCAACTAAAATATAAAGAAACCCTAGGCAGAAGTAGGGGAGAGGGAGGAGCAGGCGTGCTCACCTCGGGTGCCTGCGATGAGGGAGGGGCAGGCGGCGTCGAGGTCGGGGTCGGGGCTCGGGCGCGCGGCGGATGGCGGTGTCAAGGTCGGGGTCCGAGGCGGCGTCCGGGGCGGCGTTGAGGTCGGGGGCGGGGGCGGCGTTGAATCTGGGGACAGGGGCGGCGTAGAGGGTGTGCGGAGAGCGCGCGGCGGCTGACAGGCGACAGCGGCAGCGAGAGTGGAGAGCTAGATTTGGGGGAAGTGGCCGTGGGGAAGGACGAACCCCGTGGTTAAGTCAGAAGTAGCAGTAGCGCATTCCAAAAAGCGCGCTACTGCTACGTTAGCTACAACGCGCTCAGGGATACACGCTACTGCTACTCCTTTCTCTTTTCCCCTTTTTCATTTAGTTTTCTTCACATTTTATTTTTTTCCTTTCACCTTATTCTATTTCTTCCATTTTCAATTACCTTTCTATTTGCTTTCCATTTAATTTTATTTCCTTTAGCAGTAGCGAGTTTAGATTAAAACGCGCTGCTACAAAGAAAGTAGCGGTAGCGTAGTTCGATATAGGTCGCTACTACTATGTGTAGCCTATCGGCTAACCCGTGGGAATTTTAGTAGTAACGTGTTTAGAACAAGACGCGCTACTGCTAAAACTTTATCTGCAACGCGGTTTGCACAGGCGCGCTACTGCTACTTAGCACCAGCGTGCTTCTTTGACCCGCGCTACTGCTAAAGTTCTGTTTATAAGGTTTTCCCTAGTAGTGTACTCATCCTCGGAGGAATCCCCGACCTCGGCGGTGCCGGTGGATGTGAGGTCGATGATGATGAATGTGGACGGTCCGTCGCTTCACCTGCCACATGCGCCACCGAACATTGGACGGCGTCAAGTAGGACGCGTGGCTGAGGCCGCCAGCATGGCCACCACTTGTGCGGTCGCGTCTGGCTACGCCGCTATTACATCGCGAGCGGCGACTTGAGAGAGGGTGGCAACCTCGAGCTTCATCCCCGAAGACAAGCTCTCCCACAGAGCGTTCGGGCTCGCGATCATGGCGGATGTGGTGCCAGGTAGCAGGACGATGCGCTATGGTGTGGAGTTTAGATGGGCGTTGCAACTTTAAATAGCGCATTCCGGTGAGGCGAAGCATCCGAGTGCATCATTAAGTCGCCGGAGTTGGTTCTTCGTGCACCGAGCCTCTTAAATGATAGCATACGGACGGACCTCATGAATGTGGGCAGCTGGCACCGGCTGGGAACACACCACGGGATGACGCGAGGGATGAGGGTTTTTGGTGTGCCAGGGTAGTCAGCTGCGGTCGTGGCAATGTTGGAGATGCCCTTTGCTCACATGCGATCCCCACATGTCATTGAAAAAGCAAGATGGCCCGGCATGGTCTCAGGTCCTAGGGATGCAGTTGGCCACGCTACAACACTCCGCGGACGCATCGCGGCACGCGTGCACTTCTGCACCCCGTGCATCCTCGACGAGCCGGGTGTTGATCTGCTGGTCATGCCACAGCGCTAATGCCACCTCCTACCTCTTGAGCACTGCGTTGGTTTTCCCTTGAAGAGGAAAGGGTGGTGCAGTAAAGCAGGGTAAGTATTTCCCTCAGTTTTTGAGAACCAAGGTATCAATCCAGTAGGAGACCACGCGCGAGTCACCTCGTACCTACACAAACAAATAAGAACCTCGCAACCAACGCGATAAAGGGGTTGTCAATCCCATCAGGGCCACTTGCAAGAGTGAGATCTGATAGAGATGATAATAATAAGATAAGTATTTTTGGTATTTTTATGATATAGATTGAAAGTAAAGATTGCAAAATAAAATAGATCGGAAACTTGTATGATGGAAAATAGACCCAAGGGCATAGGTTTCACTAGCGGCTTCTCTCAAGATAGCATAAGTATTACGGTGGGTGAACAAATTACTGTCAAGCAATTGATAGAAAAGCAAATAATTATGAGAATATCTAGGCATGATCATGTATATAGGCATCACGTCCGTGACAAGTAGACCGACTCCTGCCTGCATCTACTACTATTACTCCACACATCGACCGCTATCCAGCATGCATCTAGAGTATTAAGTTCATAAGAACAGAGTAACGCCTTAAGCAAGATGACATGATGTAGAGGGACAAACTCATGCAATATGATATAAACCCCATCTTTTTATCCTCGATGGCAACAATACAATACGTGTCGTTTCCCTTTCTGTCACTGGGATCGAGCACCGCAAGATTGAACCCAAAGCTAAGCACTTCTCCCATTGCAAGAAAGATCAATCTAGCAGGCCAAACCAAACTGATAATTCAAAGGGACTTGCAAAGATAAACCAATCATACATAAAAGAATTCAGAGAAGATTCAAATATTGTTTGTAGGTAATCTGGATCATAAACCCACAATTCATTGGATCTCGACAAACACACCGCAAAAAGAAGAGTTACATCGAATGCATCTCCAAGAGAATCGAGGAGAACTTTGTATTGAGATCCAAAGAGAGAGAAGAAGCCATCTAGCTAATAACTATGGACCCGAAGGTCTGAGGTAAACTACTCACACATCATCGGTGGGGCCATGGAGTTGATGTAGAGGCCCTCCGTGATCAATGCCCCCTCCGGCGGAGCTCCGGAAAAGACCCCAAGATGGGATCTCTTGGGTACAGAATGTTGCGGCGGTGGAAATAGGGTTTCGTGGTGCTCCTGGATGTTTGCGGGATATTTGAACATATATAGGAGGAAGAAGTAGGTCGGTGGAGCTACAAGGGGCCCACGAGGGGGAAGGGCGCGCCCAGGGGCGTAGGCGCGCCCCCTTCCTCGTGGCCGCCTCGTTGATTGCTTGACGTCCACTCCAAGTCCTCTGTACCATGTTTGTTCCAAAAATCACGTTCCCGAAGGTTTCATTCCATTTGGACTCTGTTTGATATTCGTTTTCTACGAAACACTGAAATAGGCAAAAAATGACAATTTGGGCTGGGCCTCCGGTTAATAGGTTAGTCCCAAAATAATATAAAAGTGTAAAATAAAGCCCATTAACATCCAAAATAAATAATATAATAGTATGGAACAATCAAAAATTATATATACGTTGGAGACGTATCAGCACCCCCAAGCTTAATTCCCGCTCTTTCTCGAGTAGGTAAACGATAAAAAACAGAATTTTTGATGTGGAATGTTTTCTAGAATATTCTTCAATGTATTTTTCTCTATTGTGGCATGAATGTTCAGATCCAAAAGATTCAAGATAAAAGTTTATTGTTGACATAAAAATAGTAATACTCCAAGTATGCTAATCAAGCAATTATGTCTTATCAAAATACCATAGCCAAAGAAAACTTATCGCTACAAAGTCATATAGTTTGGCCATGCTTCATTTTCATCACACAAAATGCTGTCATCATGCACAACCCCGATGACAAGCCAAGCAATTGTTTCATACTTAGCCTTTTCAAACTCTTTCAACTTTTATGCAATATATGAGCGTGAGCCATGGACATAGCACTATGGGTGGAATAGAATATGATGATTGAGGTTACGTGAGAAGACAAAAAGGGAGAAAGTCTCACATTGACGCGGCTAATCAATGGGCTATGGAGATGCCCACCGATTGATGTCAATGCAAGGAGTAGGGATTGCCATGCAACGGATGCACTAGAGCTATAAATATATGAAAGCTCATCAAAGAAACTAAGTGGGTGTGCATCCAAATCGCTTGCTCATGAAGACCTAGGGCATTTGAGGAAGCCCATCACTGGAATATACAAGCCAAGTTCTATAATGAAAAATTCCCACTAGTATATGAAAGTGACAAGATAAGAGACTCTCTATCATGAAGATCATGGTGCTACTTGGAAGCACAAGTGTGGAAAAAGGATAGTAACATTGTCCCTTCTCTCTTTTTCTCTCATTTATTATTATTATTATTTTATTATTATTTGGGCCTTCTTTTTTTTCGTCCGAAGTCTCATCCCGACTTGTGAGGGAATCATAGTCTCCATCATCCTTTCCTCACATGGGACAATGCTCTAATGATGATCATCACACTTTTATTTTCTTACAACTCAAGAATTACAAAAAGATACTTAGAACAAAATATGCTCTATGTTAATGCCTCCGGAGGTGTACCAGGATTGCGATGAATCAAGAGTGACATGTATGAAAAAATTATGAATGGTGGCTTTGCCACAAATACGATGTCAACTACATGATCATGCAAAGCAATATGACAATGATGATGCGTGTCATAATAAATGGAACGATGGAAAGTTGCATGGCAATATATCTCGAAATGGCTATGGAAATGCCATAATAGGTAGGTATGGTGGCTGTTTTAAGGAAGATATAAGGAGGCTTATGTGTGATAGAGTGTATCATATCATGGGGTTTGGATGCACCGGCGAAGTTTGCACCAACTCTCAAGGTGAGAAAGGGCAATGCACGGTACCGAAGAGGCTAGCAATGGTGGAAGGGTGAGAGTACGTATAATCCATGGACTCAACATTAGTCATAAAGAACTGACATACTTATTGCAAAAATCTACAAGTCATCGAAACCAAGCAGTACGCGCATGCTCCTAGGGGGATAGATTGGTAGGAAAAGACCATCGCTCCTCCCCGACCGCCACTCATACGGAAAGCAATCAAAGAACACCCCATGCTTCAAATTTGTCACATAACGTTCACCATACGTGCATGCTACGGGACTTGCCAACTTCAACACAAGTATTCATCAATTTCACAATTACTCAACTAGCACACTTCTAATATTACCACCTTTATATCTCAAAACCATCTATCAAGCATCCAACTTCTCTTAGCATTTAAAATTTACAACCAAAGTGAATTACCATGCTGTTCTAAAGGACTCTCAAAATGATATATGTGAAGCATTAGAGATCAATTATTTCTATAATGTAGAACCACCACTGTGCTCTAAAAGATATAAGCGAAGCACTAGAGCAGAAACTATATAGCTCAAAAGATATAAGTGAAGCACATAGAGTATTCTAATAAATTCCAATTCATGTGTGTCTCTCCCAAAAGGTGTGTACATCAAGGATGATTGTGGTAAACTAGAAAGCAAAGAATCAAATCATACAAGACGCTCCAAGCAAAACCCATATCATGTGGCGAATAAAAATATAGCTCCAAGTAAAGTTACCGATAGACGAAGACGAAAGAGGGGATGCCTTCCGGGGCATCCCCAAGCTTAGGCTTTTTGGTGTCCTTGTATTTTGCCTTGGGGTGCCTTGGGCATCCCAAAGCTTAGGCTCTTTCCACTCCTTGTTCCATAATCCATCAAATCCTTACCCAAAAGTTGAAAACTTCACAACACAAAACTTAAAATAAAATCTTCGTGAGCTCCGTTAGTAAAAGAAAACAAACCACCACTTCAAGGTACTGTAATGAACTCATTCTTGATTTATATTATTGTTAAACCTATTGTATTCCAGCTTTCATATGGTTTATAAACTCTATTACTAGCCATAGATTCATCAAAATAAGCAAACAACACACGAAAAACAGAATCTGTCAAAAACAGAACAATCTGTAGTAATCTGTAGGTTTCGAATACTTCTGGAACCCCAAAAATTCTAAAATAAATTTATGGACGTGAGGAATTTATCTATTAATCATATTAAAAAATAATTAACTAAATATCACTCTCCAGTAAAAAATGGCAGCAATTCTCGCGAGCGCTAAAGTTTTTGTTTTTTTTACAGCAGGATCAAAAAGACTTTCCCCAAGTCTTCCCAACGGTTCTAGTTGGCACAAACACTAATTAAACACAAAAAACACAACCAAAACAGAGGCTAGTTAAATTAGTTTTTACTAAACAGGAGCAAAAATCAAGGAATAAAAATAAAATTGGGTTGCCTCCGAACAAGCGCTATCGTTTAACGCCCTTAGCTAGGCATAAAAGCAAGGATAGATCTAGGTATTGTCATCTTTGGTATGCAATCCATAAGTGGCTCTCATAATAGATTCGTAAGGTAATTTAATTTTATTTCTGGGAAAGTGTTCCATGCCCTTCCTTAATGGGAATTGGAATCTAATATTCCCTTCCTTCATATCAATAATTGCACCAATCATTCTAAGGAAAGTTCTACCAAGAATAATAGGACCTGCAGGATTGCAATCTATATCAAGAACAATGAAATCTACGGGCACACAGTTCCTATTTGCAACAATAAGAACATCATTAATTCTTCCCATAGGTTTCTTAATGGTGTAATCCGCAAGGTGCAAGTTTAGAGAACAATCATCAAATTCACGGAAACCTAGCAAATCACACAAAGTTTTTGGAATCGTGGAAACACTAGCACCCAAATCACACAAAGCATAGCACTCATGATCTTTAATTTTAATTTTAATTGTAGGTTCCCATTCATCATAAAGTTTTCTAGGGATAGAAACTTCCAACTCAAGTTTTTCTTCATAAGATTGCATCAAAGCATCAACGATATGTTTAGTAAAAGCTTTATTTTGACTAGAAGCATGAGGAGAATTTAGCACGGATTGCAACAAGGAAATACAATCTATCAAAGAGAAATTATCATAATTAAATTCCTTGAAATCCAAGATAGTGGGTTCATTGCTATCTAAAGTTTTGACCTCTTTAATCCCACTTTTACCAATTTTTGCATCAAGATCTAAAAACTCCGAATTTTTGGGATGCCTTCTAACTAAAGTTGACTCATCTAAAGTCCCATCACTATCAAGATTCATATTGCAAAATAAAGATTTAATAGAGGACACATCAATAACTTTTAGATCTTCATCTTTATTATCTAACTCTTTTGGTTTAGTGGCCATCTTATTAACTAAAGTGGCCTGCTTATTAGAAATTTGGGCAATTAATTTTTCAAGATGAGCAAACTGAGATTTCAAACCATAAAATTCCTTAGACATATCATCGAGCTCTTTATTCATGAAACCGATAAAACCTTTTTGTTCTTTAAGCTCGTTTCTAAAGAAATTATTATGCTCAAACTGCAAGTACATAAAACTTCTAACGTTGTTTTCGATTTCTTCCAACCTTCTAAGGTGAGGATCAACACCTTTTGGTAAAGCCATAAGGGCAACAAGCAACAAGAGGCTAGCAAAAAAGAGGCGAATGGAAAAGAGGGGGCGAATAAAACGGCAAGGGTGAAGTGGGGGAGAGGAAAATGAGAGGCAAATGGCAAATAATGTAATGCGAAGGATAAGAGTTCTGATGGGTACTTGGTATGTCTTGAATTGGCGTAGATCTCCCCGCAACGGCGCCAGAAATCCTTCTTGCTACCTCTTGAGCACTGCGTTGGTTTTCCCTTGAAGAGGAAAGGGTGGTGCAGTAAAGCAGCATAAGTATTTCCCTTAGTTTTTGAGAACCAAGGTATCAATCTAGTAGGAGACCACATGCGAGTCACCTCATACCTACACAAACAAATAAGAACCTCGCAACCAACACGATAAAGGGGTTGTCAATCCCTTCATGGCCACTTGCAAGAGTGAGATCTGATTGAGATGATAATAATAGATTGAAAGTAAAGATTGCAAAATAAAATAGATCAGAAACTTGTATGATGGAAAATAGACCCGGGGGCCATAGGTTTCACTAGTGGCTTCTCTCAAGATAGCATAAGTATTATGGTGGGTGAACAAATTACTATCGAGAAATTGATAGAAAAGAGAATAATTATGAGAATATCAAGGCATGATCATGTATATAGGCATCACGTCCGTGACAAGTAGACCGACTCCTGCCTGCTTATACTACTATTACTCCACACATCGACCGCTATCCAGCATGCATCTAGAGTATTAAGTTCATAAGAACAGGGTAACGCCTTAAGCAAGATGACATGATGTAGAGGGATAAACTCATGCAATATGATATAAACCCCATCTTTTTATCCTCGATGGAAACAATACAATACATGTCATTTCCCTTTCTGTCACTGGGATCGAGCACCGCAAGATTGAACCAAAAGCTAAGCACTTCTCCCATTGCAAGAAAGATCAATCTAGTAGGACAAACCAAACTGATAATTCTAAGAGACTTGCAAAGATAAACCAATCATACATAAAAGAATTCAGAGAAGATTCAAATATTGTTCATAGATAATCTGTATCATAAACCCACAATTCATCGGATCTCGACAAAAACACCGCAAAAAGAGGAGTTACATCGAATGGATCTCCAAGAGAATCAAGGAGAACTTTGTATTGAGATCCAAAGAGAGAGAAGAAGCCATCTAGCTAATAACTATGGACCCGAAGGTCTGAGGTAAACTACTGACACATCATCGGAGGGGCCATGGAGTTGATGTAGAGGCCCTCCATGATCAATGCCCCCTCCGACGGAGCTTCGGAAAAGGCCCCAAGATAGGATCTCTTGGGTACATAAGGTTGCGGCAGTGGAAATAGGGTTTCGTGGTGCTCCTGGATGTTTACGGGGTATGTGAACATATATAGGAGGAAGAAGTAGGTCGGTGGAGCTACGAGGGGCCCACGAGGGGGGAGGGCGCGCCCAGGGGGGTAGGCACGCCCCTTGCCTCATGGCCGCCTCATTGATTGCTTGACGTTCACTCCAAGTCATCTGGATCACGTTTGTTCCAAAAATCACGTTCCCGAAGGTTTCATTCCGTTTGGACTCCGTTTGATATTCCTTTTCTATGAAACACTGAAATAGGCAAAAAACAACAATTTGGGCTGGGCCTCCGGTTAATAGGTTAGTCCTAAAAATAATATAAAAGTGTAAAATAAAGCCCATTAACATCCAAAATAGATAATATAATAGCATGGAACAATAAAAAAATTATAGATACTTTGGAGACGTATCACCACCCTCGACGCACTGAAGCCGACCGTGTGCAGCGACGATGAGCGTGTCGCTCACCGCGGTCGCCATGTCCACAGGCGGTGCGGGAGCTGCGCCACATTGCTGGCGCCCACAACCCACATGAATGGTTGCCGGTGGTGAGGAGGTCATGGGCCAGTTCCTCCATTGGACTAGTCTTCACCACATCGTCCCGATAGGTGTGCCCCACATGTCGGTTCCCCTATTTTCCTGGGAAAATTCGAGCGTCAGTGCTCCATGTTGCGCATTAGGCATAGAACAGGTGGTTTTTGTGCCTGGTTCAAATGTGGTACAATACCAAGTTGTTACCCTAGCCCCAAGTGTGGTGGTTTTGGGTATGGTACCACCCTTTTCATTTTGAACTAGTGAAGTGTAACACTTGATTAAGTAGCAGGATGGTGTGCTAATGTAGGTGTCTGACTGTTTGGAGGAATAATTGAGGTGTGCCTGGTCCGTGCCCGCATTTAGAGGTCCAACTTACCATGTTCCAGCAATAGTAACTATACTAGTCCCTGCGTACTCCCTTTGTTTTTTGTTTACTCTGAATTTTAGCTTTGCTCAAAGTCAAACTTTGTAAACTTTGACAAAGTTTATAGACAGAAATAATAACATATACAATAACAAATCAATACCATTAGATTCATTATTGAATATACTTTCACTTCATATAGATTTGCTACTGTAAATGTTCATATTTTTTCTGTAAATTTGGTCAATTTTTATGAAGTTTGAATTCAGTCAAACCTAATATGCAGAGTAAATAAAAACGGAGGGAGTATCTTACTCTGTGACCAAGACGGAAGGGAAAACGAGACTACTTATTGTTTATTTTAGTCGTTCAAGTATAATCTTGTGGCGTTGCTTATTTCTCATTCCTCTCGAACCCTCTTCTCCATCAATCATGCCGCCCTCCGGTCAATTCCATCCTCCCTCATGCCTCATTTGAACATTCCGTCGAGTACTATTCACATGTGGGCCTAGACCATGCTTGTATTTCCAAAGTTGTAATTTGCCCGACATGCATACAGAGAAACGGTTCGTTTAAAGTTTCACTTTTCCTCCACTACATGTCGCTTCCCGTCTTAGTTTTGACATCCCATTCGGTTCATGCCCCGACACATCTTGACGAGATCGATTGATGTTGAGAGATCAATTGCGTGTCATGCAAGGAGATAAAGGTTTGGTCTGTTTCTATGATACAAATGACCCGTGGGGGGGGGGGTCTGTGGGGATCGGAGGGAGTATATTGTACATTCATAAGCAAAACGAACGTACTGTACCCACCCTAGTCCTCTTTCAATCGATCTCCAGACCCCGAGATGAAACCGAGAGAGAACGAGTGGGTGCATGTGTGATACCTAAGGCGGATTCAAAATTTTGAACCAGTGATCATAGCATTAGCAAATCATATATAAAGGGTATTCAATGTTCGTTTCGCTTTTGAACATACAATATACTCCCTGTGATCCTTTCTAGTTTACATATAAGTTTTATGTGTAGTCAAAGTATCTCTACTTTGATCAAACTTACAGAAAAAGTATCAACATTCAACAACGCCCAATCAATATTGTTAGATTCGTATGTACTCTTGGATTTGTATTCAAACAGAGATGGTTTCCAATTTGTTTTCAAACACATGAATGTGCCTGTTCTCATGCATGCTCTTCCTACTAGGATTTCGCCACGTATAGCCAGTCCAATAGTAACTTTTTTAGGCTCCCTGGCCAATGGTACTAGTGGAGTACTGACAACATCTGCAGTAGAGTATGCAGAGCTCATAGTACTAGTACGTAGTAGTGCAAGTGGATCCTCTGACGTAGGTATCCCTGCCTTACCCTGCCTTTCGGTCACTGACTGGCGGGCCCCATGCTTGCTAGGCCCCACATGTCAGTTACTCAATGGGTTCGGCCACGTCAGGGGATCCTCATCCGTAGTATACTCCCTCTGTTTTTATTTACTCCGCATAAAATGGAGGGAGTAGTAGTATAAATGACGCGGGCGGGGAGGGGGAGGGACGTCGGTTTGCTCTCAACTGCGGTCCCACAAGCGAGTGAAAACGCAAGAAGAAGCGCGTTCCATTTGGTGAGCGACGTGGAGGGTCCAGCGTGCCGGGGTGCAATGCGAACGCAACTAGAGCGATGTACAGTCAAAACCGATTGACCGGTCATCCCCGGAATGACTATTCACACCAGAACCTTCGCTGCTCGGCCTACGCCAACCACTACCCCAAAACCACACCTCCTCTCCAGCCCATTCCCCCGCCTTTTGATCCCCTAGCCCACATCAAGCGTCCCCTAGTTCGTTGGAAAGACATGGTGCGCTGCATGATCACGTACTACAAGATGCTAACGTCGGAGCGCTACGCAGAAATCGCGGTGGCAGTTGGTGCCACAGACCTCTGTTCCCAAGCTCGCTTTGCGGAGGGCCAATCCCCGAGTTCTTTAGAGCCAAGCTCCAAGGAGGAGGAAGCCGATCCAATGTTCGTGGTGGAGGTCGCTGTCGGTGTCAAAACCGGCGGATCTCGGGTTGGGGGTCCCGAACTGTGCGCCTAGGATCGATGCTAACAGGAGACAGGGGACACAATGTTTACCCAGGTTTGGGCCCTCTCTATGGAGGTAATACCCTACGTCCTACTTGATTGATATTAATGAGTATGAGTGTTACAAGAGTTGATCTACCACGAGATCGTAATGGCTAAACCCTAGAAGCCTAGCCTATGAAGATGGTAATGAGTATATATGTATGTCCTCTCTGGACTATCCCCTTCGGTTTATATAGACACCGAGGGGATCTATGGTTTACATGGAGTCAGCTACATAAGAAGGAATCTTTGGTCGCCAAGCTTGCCTTCCACGCCAAGTAGAGTCCAATCCGGACACGGTGTATTCTTCGATCTTCATGTCTTCACAGCCCATCAGTCCGGCCCATGGATAACAGGCCGGACGCCCGAGGACCCCTTAGTCCAAGACTCCCTCAGTAGCCCCCAAACCAGTCTTCAATAGCGAGGTGCTCGGCACACATATTGTCTTTGGCATTGCAAGGCGGGTTCTCTCTTCGATGATCTCCAAGTAATGTATTCGGCCATTGATCCAATGTCGCCTCCTTGGCTTCTGTGCGTTGAATAATCTTTGTCCTCCACGTGTCGAGTGAATGTGGAAAGTCAGGGTATTTTTACGAATAACATCCCATCACGTGAAGAAGAGCGCCTACTTAAAGAGATTGGATCCCAGATCCATTCGGCGCTACACAGAAGAAATCCCCAGAGACTGCCTAGGATAAACCATTCCGGCATGGCTAGTGCTCCCAGATCCTCCGCTCGTCCCGTCCCAGAGAAACGCGAGTGGGAGAGGTGTTCCATGTCTCATAGCCGTTTCACGAAGTTGCAAACGCAGGGGTTCCTTCCCCATGCAGATCTAGTCCCTGTTCGATCGGGGCTAGCTTCCTTCAATGAGGGGACTTAGGCAGAGGACTTCCCCAATCCATCCGGGGGGGGGGGGGGAGTGAGTGTGTTTTGTCCCCTACCTGCTAAGAGGCGTTGGATTTCCATTCCATCCGTTCCTCCGAGGGCTTCTGGAATATTACGGCCTCCAGCTGCACAACTTTACGCTGGCCTATATTCTGCACATTGTGGGTTATGTCGCTTTATGCAAACTCTTCCTGGGCGTCGAAGATCACTTCGAGTTGTGGAGGAAGTTGTTTTGTCTCGTCCTGCGCAATCACGAAGGGTCAATATTTGGAGTGGGCGGAGCCGAAGTGTGGAGCGTCGCCGATATCGGATATCCATCCGGCACACCAAGGAAGGCACCTGATGAATGGCCCTCCGAATGGTTTTATATAGAGGACGTTGCGCTTCCTGACCTGATTTGAAAGGGTCTTCCTGAATTTGCTCTCGTCCCGCTGAAGAAACGCCACAGTTGGCGTCCCCGGAGTCTTGAAGAGGAAGACGGCATGGAGGTTCATCAGCTGATGAGCAGGATAAGAAAGCTCACTCAGTCCGGACTCACAGTAATCGAGGTTATTGCGATTTCCATAGCGCGAGGGGTTCAGCCGCTCCAATGTAGAGGGCTTCCCTGTGGCACTACAATGGGGAGGACGACGCCTCTCGCTGTGGCCGGAAAGGTCCGGATACCCCTGCCGCTTTGGCTGAGATATTAGCCGAAATGTTCAAAGGGGAGGAAAAGGAATTCCTCCGCATCTAATTTAAAGACGGGTACTCCATGTATAACCCTCCCAGGTGGGTAAGGCCCGACCCCTCCATTTTTACTTCTTCCATCTCCGAATTGCCTTTGATAAACTTCTAGCTCATTTGCTTATGATAGCACTGGCGAAAGGTCATCGAGGGATTTTATAGTCCCGCCCCACAACCGGAGGACCAAAACTGGGACCTAGATCCCGAGTTCGAAGAGGATCCGGATATATTTGTGGTGCTTGCGGAGGGAGTGTTCTACCAGACAAGCTACGACGGCACAGATGTGGCCATGACCGCGGACTATCCTGGCCTTCTTCCTGCTTCTCATGTAAATAATCAAGAAATCACCTTCTCTAAAAGGGTGCTCTTACTCCGTCTCACCCATCGCACCGTATCGTGCTTCACAGGGGAGACGTTTGGCGGCTTCGAAGAGATCGGCTCTCGCGTAGGACAATCCTTCCAAGAGGAAAACAAATGAAGGCACTGTCGAGCCTTCATCGAGGAGGTATGAATTCGCCAACCTGCCCCTGAGCAGTCACGTCCAACCATGACCTTTATGTTTTCCATTTGCCCGGAGGAAGGCATGCCGGACTATATCCGGGGGTCCGAGTGGCCATATTTCCCACATCCAGGATTCAAATCCCGCCGTGAAGACGGGTGCTGATGCAGGGGCGACGCCGGACTGTCCTCCAGCCGAGGACTCAGACGATGTATCCGTCACCAACTCAGAAGTGGAGAGTGCTATGAATCATCGGCACTGCCGGGCCATTTTACGAGATCCTGGCTTTTCAGAAGAGTAGTTTAACGCCTTCAACACAGCCAATGCGTACATCCGGGCTGCTCGAGATGGGATTAGCAGGGCCACAAAGCAACATCTGAAAGATGGGCAGGTAAATTCGCTTTCTCTGACTATGACAACCATATGCCAGTAGCCCCCGAGTGTTAAAGGAGTTGAATCAACTGATTTAAGGATCAATGTACAACGAGGTTCTTACGGAGAAGAATACTCAGCTGGCTCAGGAACTAGAAAAGTGTCAGCACCAGCTGCTTGCTGCTAACGCCGAACTGGAGAAATACAAGGCATCTCCAGGTAATATTTTCCTCCATCAAAGATTCATAAGGCTACACTGATAGTGTGAATCTGGGTTCTAATCTTTGTGTTGGGTCGTTTAGACCAAGTACAAGAGCAGCTTGATGCCGCTCGAAGCGAAGAACATGGAGCCAAAAAGCTGCTAGCAGCAGGCGAGCGTGTATTGACGAAGGTCGTTGAAGAGAAAAATAAACTTCAGGATTCGAACATCAACCTTGGCGAAGAACTGAAAGATGTGCGAGCGCAGCTAGCCGACTCTATGAAGGAGAACAAGAAGCTCCGCGGCGGCATATTCAGTATGTGACCGTTTTTACCTTACAACAATCTGGAGGTAGCGGTAGCTGATATAGCTGTGATTGCATGTGTGTTAATGAACCGCCCTGAAGAGGAAGTGTCCGGATCATCAAAAGATCTTCTGCAAGAGTTGTTGCAGTTGCACGAGCAGGCTCGACAGGCTATGCGGAGTGTAGCCAAGGCTTTATGGCCATCCGACTTCCCTCCAGGGAGCATGGAGAAGCTGGCAGAGCTATTCAAGGGAGCGCGGCGGTGTATCCAGCTATGGAAGATAGCTGCCTGCCGAGAGGGTGCGCGAGAGGCATGGGCCATGGTGAAGACACGCTATACCAAGCTGGATCCTAATCACATGGCTCGGGCCGGGCCGGTAAGGCCGAATGGGGAAGAAATTCCCGTTAGTATAGTATATGACCAAGTAGCAGTGGCCGCCAAATATTCTCAGCAGGATTGTAAGTTAGACTGCCTATTGGAAGGTGTAGAGGAAGAGGTGTTCGAGTCCAAGTGACTGTGTACTTCCCTCATCTATCTGAATTGTATATCATTTATCATGGCAGACCTTTTCGCTTCAACCTCCGGACTCTAAGGTGCGGAGTGTTTCCGAATACCGTCGCGGCCGAATAGGCCGGAGTATGCTTGGAAAACTAGGCGTAGGGGTCATAGTTGCTTGAACAGACAAGTTGTATCCGGCTAGCTATGTTATATTACATTGATATCGTAAGAAACATCTTCCAGAGAGAATAGTTCCGTTAAGGGTTCCTTTCCCTGGGCGTGCATGCATTTAATGTACATGTCTGAATTGTGATGCAAGCACCACAGTTCGTATAACTTCTAGGGGTGCACAATGGAATGAGTTTAGAAAACATCTTTAATTCACCGACCGAATATTCCCTTAAGAACGCTAGCTTTCGGCTTCACCCAGTCTGAGGTACACATCCGAATGACCCGGTAGTAACAATCACAGAGGTGCTCCCTTTATGTCCTAGCCGAATTAACGGGAAACGTAGGGCATAAGCACAGGAGCCAGGCAACCCAGCTTAGCCAAAACTTAAGTCATATCGATGCATATAGTGGCAAATAAAAGGCACATATGAAAAAACTCATATGGGAGGAGCTTGATGCTCAAGGAATGACAAGAACTTCTGCCCGAGAAGCCCCCAGGTACAAATGGAGTACATGTTTAAAGATGTATGTGCCAATGGTGTGCGGTCTAGCCGTACTTAAAGCTTAAAAGTGAGAAAAAGAAAGTAATCGGAAAATAGAGAAAAAATAATGGAAACTACAGGGGAGGAGGAGACGAACAATGATTTTAGCGCTTGGCGTAGAATCTCCAAAGTCTGGCCGCGTTCTAGGGGTTTGCCTCTTAGGCGATTGTCTGATGCATCGCGAAGATGGTACGCTCCTCCGGTGAGAACTTCGTCAATTATGAAGGGACCCTCCCATTTTGGCTTGAGTTTGTCCTTTTTCTTCTCCGGGAGGCGTAGAACGAGTTCGCCGACGTTGTAAGTCTTGGCCCGTACTTCTCTGCTTTGATATCTTCGAGCCTGCTGTTGGTAAACTGCTGAACGAGCTTTTGCGACATCGTGTTCCTCCTCCAGTACATCTAGGCTGTCCTGCCAATCGAGATAGGCTTATCTGTCTTCATACATATGCACTCTAGGTGAGTCGTGAATAATATCGCAGGGCAATATGGCCTCTGCACCGTACACCATGAAGAAATGTGTGTACCCGGTAGTACGGTTGGGTGTGGTCCGCAGCCCCCAGAGTACAGAGTCAAGCTCCTCAACCCAGTGTTTGCCTGATTCTTTCAAAGACCGCACTAGTCTAGGCTTGATACTGCTCATAATAAGACCGTTGGCACGTTCTACTTAACCGTTGGTTTGTGGGTGGTAGACGGAGGCGTAATCGAGTTTAATACCCAGAGTAGTACACCAGGTTTTTACCTCATCGGCTGTGAAATTGGAGCCATTGTCAGTGATGATGCTGTGTGGGACATCATAACGGTGCACAACATCGGATATGAAGTCTATCACCGAGCCGAATTCAGCCGTTTCGACCAGTTTAGCCTCTATCCACTTAGTGAATTTGTCCACCTTAGCCAGCAGATATTTTTTCTTATGGCTTCCCCCTTTAAGTGGTCCAACCATATCGAGTCCCCAGACCGTGAAAGGCCAAGTGATGGGGATTGTTTGTAGGACAGTGGGGGGCATATGGCTTTGATTGGCAAAGAGTTGGCATCCGACGCAATGTTGGACAAGGTCTCGTGCATCCGCTCGGGCCGTCGGCCAATAAAACCCTATACGGAAGGCCTTGCTAACAAGGGCCCGAGCTGCGGCGTGGTGACCGCCGAGTCCGGCATGAATTTCGGCCAAGAGATGCCGCCCCTCTTCCTCGGATATACATCGTTGAAGGACTCCGGTGGCGCTTTTCTTGTAGAGCTCTCCATCATGAAACTTGTAGGCCTTCGAGTGCTAGACAATGCAGCGGCCCTCATTTTGGTCCTCAGGAAGCTCCTTCTTATTAAGGTAGGCCAGGAAGGGTTCGGTCCATGGGGCGATGACTGCCATGATGAGATGCGCCGATGGTGTTATGTCGATGTTTCCGAAATTTGGGTTATGTTTGGATCGGGACTACTATTGCCGTTTTCCCCTTGCCACACCACAGATAGCTTGAAGAGCCTTTCCAGGAAGATATTATGTGGAACGGGGTCGCGCTTAGCGCCAATACGAGCAAGAACATCCGTCGCTTGATTACTTTCTCGAGCCACATGATGGAACTCGAGCCCCTCGAACCAGGCCGAAATTTTTATGACTGCGTTATGATACGCTGCCATCTTCGGATCTTTAGCGTCAAAATCTCCATTTATTGGAGATATTGCAAGTTTTGAGTTCCCGCGCACTTCTAGGCGTTGTATGCCCATGGAGACAGCCATCCGGAGACCATGCAATAAGGCCTCGTATTCGGCTGCGTTATTGGACTGTGTGTATAGTATTTGGAGAACATACTAGATGATGTCTCTGGTGGGGGACATTAAAACGACACCCGCTCCTAACCCTGCCAGCATTTTGGAGCCGTCGAAGTGCATGACCCAATTGGAGTATGTGCCGTACTCTTTAGGGAGTTCGGCCTCTGTCCATTCAGCGATGAAGTTGACCAGAACTTGGGATTTGATAGCTCGACGTGGTTTATATGTAATGTCGAATGGCAAGAGCTCAATGGCCCATTTGGCAATCCGGCCTGTAGCATCGCGGTTGTTTATAATGTCGTTGAGTGGTACTTCGGAGGCCACCGTGATCAAACACTCCTAGAAGTAGTGACGGAGCTTTCGGGATGCCATGAAGACCCCGTATGCTATTTTTTGATAATGAGGGTACCGGGATTTGCATGGTGTAAGGACGGTAGACATGTAGTATACTGGCTTCCGAAGCGGGAACTTATGTCCGTCCTGTTCTCGTTCAACGACGAGTACGGCGCTCACCAACTGATGTGTTGCCGATATGTATAATAACATCGGTTCGCCGGCGTTTGGTGCGGCCAGGATTGGATTGCTTGCAAGAAGGGTTTTTATTTCTTCCAGTCCGGCTGTTGCCGCGTCCGTCCACTCGAAGTGGTATGTTCATCATAGAAGGCGATAGAGTGGCAGTGCCTTTTCTCCTAATCTGGAGATAAAGCGGCCTAGAGCTGCCATGCAACCTGTAAGTTTTTGAACTTGTTTAAGGTGTGTTGGCTTAGCCAATTGTGACAAAGCTCAGATTTTGGCTAGGTTTGCTTCGATTCCCCTATTGGAGATGATGAAGCCCAGCAGTTTTCCAGCGGGGACGCCAAAGACACACTTTTCCGGGTTGAGCTTGATGTCATACGCCCTGAGGTTGTCGAAGGTAAGACGTAAGTCGTCTATTAACGTTTCCACGTGCCTTGTTTTGATGACGACGTCATCAACGTAAGCTTCTACTGTTTTGCCAATCTGTTTCTCCAGGCATGTTTGAATCATGCATTGATATGTGGCGCCGGTGTTCTTGAGCCCAAAGGGCATGTTATTGAAGCAGAATGGCCCGTATGGGGTAATGAATGCTATTGCAGCTTGATCAGATTCCTTCATTTTGATTTGATGGTATCCGGAGTATGCATCGAGGAAACACAGTGAGTCGTGTCCTGCGGTGGCGTCAATGATTTGGGCAATGCGGGGGAGGGGGAAGGGATCCTTAGGGCAGGCTTTGTTGAGGTCTTTGAAATCGACGCACAGGCGCCAGGATTTGTCCTTCTTTGGTACCATCACCAGGTTTGCCAGCCAGTCTGGATGTTTAATTTCTCTAATGAATCCAGCCTCGATGAGTTTGGCCAGCTCCTCCCCCATGGCTTGTTGCTTGGGTTCGGAAAAGCACCGCAGTGTTTGCTTAACCGGTTTAAACCCCTTTAATATATTGAGGCTATGTTCGGCCAGCTTGCGTGGGATTCCTGGCATGTCCGAAGGGTGCCAGGAAAATATGTCCCAGTTTTCGCGTAGGAATTCTTGTAGTGCGGCGTCAACTGTTGGGTTCAGTTGAGCTCCGATGGATGCTGTCTTCTTGGGGTCCGTCGGGTGGATTTGGAATTTGACTATTTCTTCTGCCGGTTTGAACGAGGTGGATTTGGGGCGTTTGTCGAGGATCACATCGTCCCTACCCACTGTGGAGCGTAGTGCGGTTAATTCTTCGGCCGCGAGGGCCTCGGATAGTGCCTCTAGGGCTAAGGATGCATTTTTGTTTTCAGGGCGGAGTGCTATGTCTGGATCACTGACGGGAGTGATTATACCGTTTGGTCCGGGCATTTTGAGCTTCATATATCCGTAGTGAGGTATAGCTTGGAAGCGTGTAAAAGCATCCCGCCCCAACAGGGCGTGATATCCGCTGCTGAAAGGGGCCACTTGGAAGGTTATTTCTTTGGACCGATAGTTCTCCGGTGATCCGAATACCACGTCAAGTGTGATATTGCCCGCGCACCGCACCTCCCGACTAGGAATAATTCCCCGGAAGGTTGTGTTACTTTGTTTGATGCGGCTCCTGTCTATTTCCATTTTATGGAGTGTGTCCTCATAAATGAGATTTAGTCTGCTACCGCCGTCCATGAGGACCTTGGTGAGTCGAAACCCATCCACGATGGGGCCGAGGACTAACGCGGCTGGTTCTCGTGTTGTTCTGTACTTTGGTTCATCACCGGCATTGAATGTTATAGCCGTGTCGTTCCATGGGTTTATTACAGCGATTTGCCAGACTTTGTTGAGCTCGCGAAGTGCCCTTTTGCGCTTGTCATTTGAAGCGAATGTCTCAAAGACTGTCAATACTCTTGGGTCGTCTTCTTCTGGGGGTGTTGTTCTGGGGCGTCCTTGATAAGGATGTCCTCACCGCTCTTGGCTACCTGTCGTAGTATCCAACATGCTCTAAGGATGTGGGTTGCCACGGTATTTGTTGTTGTATGTAATTTGCATGGGCCATCGAGCCACCCTTCCAGAACAGTGCCTTGCCGTATAGTAGCTTTGTGTTTTTAGACTGTTGGATTGGGCGTGCCACGAGGGTACGCCCTTTTCGCCTGTAGGGGAAGTTGGGTTGGGACTGGTGGTTCCCAGCGAGCCGCCCGAGTTTCCCAGGCGCTTTCCATCGTGCTTGGACTGTGTCTCGGAGGTTTTATTCACATCTGGCTCTTCTTTGTCATAGCCAGATCCTTTAGGTGTGTCAACCATGTACACGTCGTACAAAGAGGTAGCCATCCAACGTCCAGTGAATGGCGGGTCTTGGCCTTGCCTTGTTGGCATCGTCATCTATACCGTCGATGTCTTCGGAGCCATAGTCAGGCATGTCGGTTAAGTCATCGACGGTGGCTATGAAGTGGGTGGCGGGTGGGACGCAAGATTCCTCATCATCCGTCTCTAGCTCGAACTGGACATAGTTCGGCTGTGAGTCCTTCTCCAGGGACAAATTCTTTAAAGATTTTAGCATGTCACCCAAAGGCGAGTGCTGGAAAACGTCAGCGGCGCTGTACTCGAAGATCGATAACCGGTCTAGCTCGGTGTCCGCGGGCGTACACAATCCAGAATTTATAACCGGAGACGAGTCTGAAGTTCCGTTAAAGTGAATATTATAGGGCGTTGGGACCGTGTGCAGCTCCAACGCCGCGGACTCTGCAACATCGGATGGCTCGATCTGCTTCGACTCTAAGGTCATTACAGCCACAAGAACTATCTCCTGGGTGTGATCCGATGACAGATTTAAGTCACGTTCATCGGGATACGGGGGAGCGATTGCCGCGCGCTCAAATCCCTTGAAGATCAGGTCTCCCCGGATATCCGCGGCGTAGTTTACGCTGCTGAATCCGACCTAATGGCCGGGGGCATAGCTGTCGATCTGCTCCAGATGGCCAAGTGAGTTGGCCCGCAGTACGAAGCCGCCGAATACGAAGATCTGTCCGGGGAGGAAAATTCCTCCTTGGATGGCGTCATTATTGACGATTGAAGGGGCCATCAAACATTTTGTCGACGGCATAGTGGAACTCTCAATGAAAGCACCAATGTCGGTGTCAAAACCGGCGGATCTCGGGTAGGGGGTCCCGAACTGTGCGCCTACGATCCATGGTAACAGGAGAGAGGGGACACAATGTTTACCCAGGTAATACCCTACGTTCTGCTTGATTGATATTGATGAGTATGAGTGTTACAAGAGTTGATCTACCATGAGATCGTAATGGCTAAACCCTAGAAGCCTAGCCTATGAATATGGTAATGAGTATATATGCATGTCCTCTCCGGACTATCCCCTTCGGTTTATATAGACACCGAGGGGATCTAGGGTTTACATGGAGTCGGTTACATAAGAAGAAATCTTCGGTCGCCAAGCTTGCCTTCCACGCCAAGTAGAGTCCAATCCGGACACGGTGTATTCTTCGATCTTCATGTCTTAACAGCCCATCGGTCCGGCCCATGAATAACAGGCCGAACGCCCGAGGACCCCTTAGTCCAGGACTCCCTCAGTCGCAGCGCAGAAGGCCCCCGATGCGTATGAGATGATGGACGCCGACTTCGTGCCGGCGTCCGGGTCCCCGATGGTGCAGGCAGACCAGTGGTTCAACCTGGCGATACTAAAGGAGGACCGGGAGGCGGAGGCTCAACTCGATGCGGAGCGCGCACATGCCGCTGCCATCGAGGCCCTCTTGCAGGCGGAACCGGATGTCGTGGATGTCAACCGGGCGGCAGAGGCTCAACTTGAGGCGGAGAGCGCGGATGCCGCTGCCATCGAGGCCCTCCTACAGGCAGAACTGGACATCCTGGACTTGAACCGGGCGGTCAAAGCTCAACTCGACGCGGAGCGCGCGGATGCCACTACCATCAGGGCCCTGCTACCTCTTGAGCTTGTGTTGGTTTTTCCCTTGAAGTGGGGGTGATGCAGCAAAGTAGAGAAGTATTTCCCTCAGTTTTGAGAACCAAGGTATCAATCCAGTAGGAGACAATGCATAAGCCACCGAATACCTGCACAAACAAACACCAACTTGCACCCAACGCGATAGAGGGGTTGTCAATCCCTTCACGGTTATTTGCAAAGTGAGATCTGATATAGATGGATAAATGGTAAAGTAATATTTTTGGTATTTTTGGTTTATGGAATGGAAAGTAAAAGATTGCAAAGAAAGTAAATGGAAAACTAAAATTGTAGATCGGAAACTTATATAACAGAAAGTAGAAGATTAGATGATGGAAAATAGACCCGGGGGCCATAGGTTTCACTAGAGGCTTCTCTCAAGATAGAAGATATTACGGTGGGTGAACAAATTACTACCAAGCAATTGATAGAAAAGCGCAAAGTTATGACAATATCTAAGGCAATGATCATGAATATAGGCATCATGTCCGTGTCAAGTAGACTGAAATGATTATGCATTTACTACTATTACTCCACACATCGATTGCTATCCAGCATGCATCTAGAGTATTAAGTTCATAAAGAATAGAGTAACGCATTAAGAAAGATGACATGATGTAGAGGAATTAACTCAAGCAATATGATGAAAACCCCATCATTTTATCCTCGATGGCAACAATACAATACGTGTCGGTTCCCCTTCTGTCACTAGGATTGAGCACCGCAAGATTGAACCCAAAGCTAAGCACTTCTCTCATTGCAAGAAAAACCAATCTAGTTGGCCAAACCATATCGATAGTTCGAAGAGACTTGCAAAGATATCAAATCATGCATATAAGAATACAAAGGAGATTCAAATAATATTCATAGATAAGCTGATCATAAATCTATAATTCATTGGATCTCGGCAAAGACACGACAAAAGAGTATTACATCGAATAGATCTCCAAGAACATGGAGGAGAACTTTGTATTGGGAATCAAAGAGAGAGAAAAAGCCATCTATCTACTAGTATGGACCTGTAGGTTTGTGGTAAACTACTCACGCTTCAGCGGAGAGGCAATGGTGTTGATGTAGAAGCCCTCCATGATCGAATCCCCCTCCGGCAGGACGCTGGAAAAGGTCCCTAGATGAGATCTCACGGGTACAGAAGGTTGCGCCGGTGGAAAAGTGGTTTCGTGGCTCCCCTGGAAGGTTTTGGGATATTTGAGAATATATAGGCGGAAGAAATAGGTCGGTGGAGTCACGAGGGGCCCACAAGGGTTGGGGCGCACCTCCCGACCTTGTGGCCACCTTGTGGCTTTCCTGACATGCACTCCAAGCCCTCTGGATGTCTTTTGGTCGAAGAAAAATCATCGCAAAAGTTTCATTCCATGTGGACTCCGTTTGGTATTCCTTTTCTGCGAAACTCTAAAATAAGAAAAAAAAACAAGAACTGGCACTGGGCTCTAGGTTAATAGGTTAGTCCCAAAAATCATATATAATAGCGTATTAATGCATATAAAACATCCAAAACAGATAATATAATAGCATGGAACAATAAAAAATTATAGATATGTTGGAGACATATAAAGCATCCCCAAGCGTAATTCCTGCTTGTCCTCGAGTAGGTAAGTTATAAAAACATAATTTTTGATGTGGAATGCTACCTAACATATTTATACATGTAATTCTCTTTATTGTGGCATGAATGTTCAGATCCGTATGACTCAAAACAAAAGTTTAATATTTACATAAAAACAATAATACTTTAAGCATACTAACAAAATAATTATGTCTTCTCAAAATATCATGGCCAAAGAAAGCTTATCCCTACAAAATGATATAGTCTGGCTATGCTCCATCTTCATCACACAAAATATTTAAATCATGCACAACCCTGATGACAAGCCAAGCAATTGTTTCATACTTTTAACGTTCTCAAACTTTTTCAACTTTCACGCAATACATGAGCGTGAGCCATGGACATAGCACTATAGGTGGTATAGATAGTGGTTGTGGACAAGACATAAAGGAGATAGTCTCACTAGGCGTATTAATGGGCCATGGAGATGCCCATCAATAGATATCAATGTGAGTGAGTAGGGATTGCCATGCAACGGATGCACTAGAGCTATAAGTTTATGAAAGCTCAAAACAAAAAAAACTAAGTGGGTGTGCATCCAACTCTCTTGATCACGAAGACCTAGGGCAATTTGAGGAAGCCCATCATTGGAATATACAAGGCAAGTTCTATAATGAATATTCCCACTAGTATATGAAAGTGATATCATAGGAGACTCTCTATCATGAGGATCATGGTGCTACTTTGAAGCACAAGTGTGGTAAAAGGATAGTAACATTGCCCCTTCTCTCTTTTCTATCATTTTTTGAGCCTTCTCTCATTTTTTGTCCTCTTTTTTTCGTCCGGAGTCTCATCCTAACTTGTGGGGGAATCATAGTATCCATCATCCTTTCCTCACATGGGACAATGCTCTAATAATGAAGTTCATCACACTTTTATTTACTTACAACTCGATACTTAGAACAAAATATGACTCTATATGAATGCCTCCAGCGATGTACCGGGATGTGCAATGAATCAAGAGTGACATGTATGAAAGAATTATGAACGGTGGATTTGCCACAAATACGATGTCAACTACATGATCATGTAAAGTGCTACCTCTTGAGCATGCGGTGGTTTTCCCTTGAAGAGGAAAGGGTGATGCAGCAAAGTAGCGTAAGTATTTCCCTCAGTTTTGAGAACCAAGGTATCAATCGAGTAGGAGACAACACACAAGTGACCTAGTACCTGCACAAACAATCAAGAACCATGCAACCAATTCGATAAAGGGGTTGTCAATCCCTTCACGGTCACTCACAAAAGTGAGATCTAATAGAGATAGTAAAGTAAATATTTTTGGTATTTTTGTTGTATAGATTGGAAAGTAAAGATTGCAAAATAGTAAAAGAGATGTGATGTAAATAAAAGAGATGTAATATAATAGGAAAGAGACCAGGGGCCATAGGTTTCACTAGTGGCTTCTCTCAAGATAGCATGTATTACGGTGGGTGAATAAATTACTGCCGAGCAATTGATAGAAAAACACATAGTTATGAAGAGATCTAAGGTAATGATCATGAATATAAGCATCACATCTGTGTCAAGTAGATCGAAACAATTCTGCATCTACTACTATTACTCCACACATCGACCGCTATCCAGCATGCATCTAGAGTATTAAGTTCATAAGAACGGAGTAACACATTAAGCAAGATGACATGATGTAGAAGGATAAACTCAAGCAATATGATATAAACCCCATCTTTTTATCCTTGATGACAACAATACAATACGTGCCTTGCTTCCCCTACTGTCATTGGGAAAGGACACCGCAAGATTGAACCCAAAGCTAAGCACTTCTCCCATTGCAAGAAAGGTCAATCTAGTAGGCCAAACTAAACCGATAATTCAAAGAGACTTGCATATAAGAATTCAGAGAAGAACCAAATAATATTCATAGATAATCTTGTTCATAAATCCACAATTCATCGGATCTTGACAAACACACCGCAAAAGAGTATTACTTCGAATAGATCTCCAAGAACATCGAGGAGAACTTTGTATTGAGAATCAAAGAGAGAGAGAGAGAGAAGAAGCCATGTAGCTAATGACTATGGACTCGAAGGTCTGTGGTAAACTACTCATGCTTCATTGGAGAGGCAATGGTGTTGATGTCGAAGCCCTCTGTGATTGATTCCCCCTCCGACGGATCGCCGAAAAAGGCCCCAAGATGGGATCTCATGGGTACAGAAGGTTGCGGCAGTGGAAAAGTGGTTTCGTGGCTCTCCCTGATGTTTCTAGGGTATAAGAGTATATATCAGCGAAAGAAGTACGTCGGTGGAGCTACGAGAGGCCCACAAGGGTGGGGGGGGGCGCCTACCCCCCTAGGCGCGCCCTCGTGCCTTGTGGCTTCCTCCTGGAGTTCCAGACATCGACTCCAAGTCTTCTGGATTGCTTTCGGTCCAAGAAAGATCACCGCGAAGGTTTCATTCCGTTTGGACTCTGTTTGGTATTCCTTTTCTGCAAAACTCTAAAGTAGGCAAAAAACAGAAACTGGCACTGGGCCTCCAGTTAATAGGTTAGTCCCAAAAATAATATAAAAGAGCATATTAAAGCCCATTAAACATCCAAAACAGATAATATAATAGCATGGAACAATCAAAATTATAGATACGTTGGAGATGTATCAAGCATCCCCAAGCTTAATTCCTGCTCGTCCTCGAGTAGGTAAATGATAAAAACAGAATTTTTGATGTGGAATGCTTCCTAACATAATTATCAATGTAATTTCCTTTATTGTGGCATGAATGTTCAGATCCGAAAGATTCAAGACAAAAGTTTAATATTGACATAAAAACAATAATACTTCAAGCATACTAACAAAGCAATCATGTCTTCTTAAAATAACATGGCCAAAGAAAGCTATCCCTACAAAATCATATAGTCTAGATATGCTCTATCTTCATCACACAAAATATTTAATCATGCACAACCCGGATGACAAGCCAAGCAATAGTTTCATACTTTTGATGTTCTCAAACCTTTTCAATCTTCACACAATACATGAGTGTGAGCCATGGATATAGCACTATAGGTGGAATAGAGGGGTGGTTGTGGAGAAGACAAAATGGATAAGATAGTCTCACATCAACTAGGCGTATCAACGGGCTATGTAGATGCCCATCAATAGATATCAATGTGAGTGAGTAGGGATTGCCATGCAACGGATGCACTAGAGCTATAAGTGTATGAAAGCTCAAAAAGAAACTAAGTGGGTGTGCATCCAACTCGCTTGCTCATGAAGACCTAGGGCATTTTGAGGAAGCCCATCATTGGAATATACAAGCCAAGTTCTATAATGAAAAATTCCCACTAGTGTATGAAAGTGACAAAATAAGAGACTCTCTATCATGAATATCGTGGTGCTACTTTGAAGCACAAGTCTGGAAAAAAGATAGTAGCATTGTCCCTTCTCTCTTTTTCTCTCATTTTTTTGTTTTGTTTTGGGCCCTCTATTTTTTGGCCTCTTTTTTTAATTTTTTTATCTTTTTCGTCCGGAGTCTCATCCCTACTTGTGGGGGAATCATAGTCTCCATCATCCTTTCCTCACTGGGACAATGCTCTAATAATGATGATCATCACACTTTTATTTACTTACAACTCAAGAATTACAACTCGATACTTAGAACAAAATATGACTCTATGTGAATGCCTCCGGCGGTGTACCAGGATGTGCAATGAATCAAGAGTAACATGTATGAAAGAATTATGAATGGTGGCTTTGCCACAAATACGATGTCAACTACATGATCATGCAAGGTAATATGACAATGATGGAGCGTGTCATAATAAACAGAATGGTGGAAAGTTGCATGGAAATATATCTCAGAATGGATATGGAAATGCCATAATAGGTAGGTATGGTGGCTGTTTTGACGAAGGTAAATGGTGGGTTTATGGTACCGGCGAAAGTTGCGTGGTACTAGAGAGGCTAGGAATGGTGGAAGGGTGAGAGTGTGTATAATCCATGCACTCAACATTAGTCATAAAGAACTCACATACTTGTTGCAAAAAACTATTAGTTATCAACACAAAGTACTACGTGCATGCTCCTAGGGGGATAGATTGGTAGGAAAAGACCATCGCTCATCCCCGACCGCCACTCATAGGGAAGACAATCAATAAATAGATCATGCTCCAACTTCATCACATAACAGTTCACCATACGTGCATGCTACGAGAATCACAAACTTTAACACAAGTATCTCTCAAAAATTCACAACTACTCTACTAGCATGACTCTAATATCACCATCTTCATATCTCAAAACAATCATAAAGAATCAAACTTCTCATAGTATTGAACGCACTTTATATGAAAGTTTTTATTATACCCATCTTGGATGCCCATCATATTAGGACTAGTTTTATAGACAAAGCAAATTACCATGCTGTTCTAAAAGACTCTCAAAATAATATAAGTGAAGCATGAGATATCAATAATTTCTATAAAATAAAACCACCACCGTGCTCTAAAAAGATATAAGTGAAGCACTAGAGCAAAATTATCTAGCTCAAAAGATATAAGTGAAGCACATAGAGTATTCTAATAAATTCTAATTCATGCGTGTCTCTCCCAAAATGTGTGTACAGTAAGGATGATTGTGGTAAACTAAAAAGCAAAGACTCAAATAATACATGACGCTCCAAGCAAAACACATATCATGTGGTGAATAAAATTATAGCCTCAAGTAAAGTTACCGATAGACGAAGACGAAAGAGGGGATGCCTTCCGGGGCATCCCCAAGCTTAAGCTTTTGGTTGTCTTGGGGTGCCTTGGGCATCCCCAAGCTTAGGCTCTTGCCACTCCTTATTCCAAAATCCATCAAATCTTTACCCAAAAACTTGAAAACTTCACAACACTAAACTTCAACAGAAAATCTCATGAGCTCCGTTAGTATAAGAAAATAAACCACCACTTTAAGGTACTGTAATGAACTCATTCTTTATTTATATTGGTGTTAAATGTAATACCCCAAGACCGTTGCGTCAGGTGTCTTCCAGTTATTCGCCGGCGTTGCCATGTCATTCGCTTGCGTGATGCATCGTGTCATGTCATCATCGTGATGCATCGTGTCGTGTCATGTCATCGTGTCTTCCAGTTATGCCTGGTGTTTTGTTCCACTCTTGCCGCCCTAGTTTCCGTCATATCGGTGTTATGTTCCCGGATTTTGTGTTCCTTACGCGGTTGGGTTATAATGGGAACCCCTTGACAGTTCGCCTTGAATAAAACTCCTCCAGCAATGCCCAACATTGGTTTTACCATTCACCACCTAGCCTTTTCTTTCCCTTGGGTTCTGCAGACTCAAGGGTCATCTTTATTTAAACCCCCCCGGCCAGTGCTCCTCTGAGTGTTGGTCCAAACTAGAGCCCTGTGTAGCGCCCCCTCGGGGAAACTCGAGGTTTGGTTTTAGTTGTATGGAGCGCTCATCTGAGTGTGCCCTGAGAACGAGATATGTGCAACTCCTATCGGGATTTGTCGGCACATTCGAGCGGTGTTGCTGGACTTGTTTTACCATTGTCGAAATGTCTGGTAACCTGGATGCCGAGTCTGATCGGAATGTCTTGGGAGAAGGAATATCCTTCGTTGACCGTGAGAGCTTGTGATGGGCTAAGTTGGGACACCCCTGCAGGGATTTCAGGTTTCAAAAGCCGTGCGTGCGGTTATGGGCAGATGGGAATTTGTTAATGTCCGGTTGTAGAAAACCTGAAGTTTATCTTAATTAAAATACATCAACCGCGTGTGTAGCCGTGATGGTCTCTTCTCGGCGGAGTCCGGGAAGTGAACACGACATTGGAGTTATGTTTGATGTAGGTTGTTTTAGGATCACTTCTTGATCATAGATTTCTCGAACGTGCTTTGCCTTCTCTTCTCGCTCTCTTTTGCGTATATGTTAGCCACCAAATATGCTAGTCGCTTGCTGCAGCTCCACCTCATACCTTTTACCCTTCCTATAAGTTCAAATAGTCTTGATCGCGAGGGTGTGAGATTGCTGAGTCCCTGTGACTCACAGATACTTCCAAAACCAGCTTGCAGGTGCCGTTCAAGCGTGCAGATGACGCAACCAACCTCAAGGAGGAGCTCAATGAAGATCTTGTCCTTTGTGTTGTTTCGTTCTAGTTGATCAGTAGTGGAGCCCAGTTGGGGTCGATCGGGGATCTGTGTAGCATTTGGGGTAGTCTTCTTTTATTTTGGCTCCGTAGTCGGGCCCTGATTGTATCTGGTTGATGTAATGCTTTATTCATGTATTGTGTGAAGTGGCGAGTGTAAGCCAACTATGTGTCTTTTCTCTTATGTATTACATGGGTTGTGTGAAGATTAGCTCACTTGCGACATTGCTTTCAATGCGGTTATGCCTCTAAGTCGTGCTTCGACACGTGGGAGATATAGCCGCATCGAGGGCATTACAAGTTGGTAATCAGAGCCTTCCCCGACTTTAGGAGCCCCCTGCTTGATCGAATTGTTGGCGCTGTTGAGTCTAGAAAAATGTTTTGAGTCATTTAGGAATTATATATCGGAGAGTTAGGAATTCTTTTTACTCCCCAGTCCCTTCATCACTCTGGTGAGGCATCCTGAAGTAGAGTTTTGACTCTTCTCTTCTCAAATTTTCACTAATTTTTTTTAGGATAACGCGGGTATCTTGGAATCGTTCCGATGGTTTTGTGACGAGAACATTGTTCTTGGTGCCTCCTGACATTTAGGGGTTGTGGCAGTGTCCCGGGGAGTTGAGCTCCGAGGTGTTTTCGTCACAATTTTATCGTTGCAGTTCTGGAATACCTGGGTTTAGTTTCGCCGACATCGAAAATCTCTTTTATGCAATTGTTGGTGAGATAACCTCGACGACACCCAGTACTGGGGCGGGAGTTCGGGAGTATTGCCATAACTCGTATAACGAATGCTTTTCGAAGGTTGAGGTAATGATTTCCGAAGGTTTCTTGGTTATGTGTTGAAGGATGGATACAGCTGGATGTAGGATTTGTTAGTTTTGGGTGAGATATTATGCTTCCCCTGTATCCCCAACACTTGATTGCATAACCGGAAAATTTCGGGAGTTTATAAGTGGGAATTCTAGTAGCTCCTAGGATATCTTTCCGACGGATATATGATATGAAATTGGGGTTCGACGTCTAGTGGTCCGCCTATTCACGGTTGGTTTTACAGTGGTCTCGTTGTGTCTTAAAGAGTCCTTAGCTATGCTGACTCGGGGACGCTTCGTATGTCATGTGCACTGCCTTGTACATGATGGTGCTGTACGATCGAGCCCGTGTAGGCCCCACCATGAAAACTTCGGACGAAATCTCTATCGTATGTTTGTTCCGGCTTATTCTGCAAGCCAATCCTTTGTTTTGTTCTGAGCTGTGGTATTCGAGTTGCTTCGAAGTCAAATGTTGATTCCATACCTGTTCCTAAGCGGTGTTCTCATACTCCGATGTGAATACTAATCCTTCTTGATCATCGAGGTTGTCATGTTAATTCTTTTTCAACCAGCGTGTTCCTCTTCAAGTGGATCCGTTCATTTTTCAACATCCGTAAGATCAACTCAAGTCTTCTCAATGTTGTTTGTTTCATCCGTCCCAAGTTGCCTTTGTTTTTCCCGCCCTCCCTCCCTTGTTTTCTCTAAGGACTCAGAATTTTTACTCAACTATCCTTTTATTGATGGGAAGTCTCTCCATTCCTTTTCCGTCAATGTTAATACCCGGTGATGCTCATGAAGATTCTAATGGAGCCTCAAGTTTATCATTCTTTGTTCTTTTATCTTCTCCGGTGGATTCAATTCAAGCTTTCGGTGTTTGATCATATTCTTTTCCTTATTTCAAATACCTTCTCTTGCCGGTGCACCTCATATTCAGTCATTTCTCGCTATTCAATTGTTCCGGAGTGCTCAAGATATCTCAGAAGATGCTAGTGCTTATTCTCATTCATTCAAGCTCCTTCGAGATTGTTATCTCATTCAAGTCTTTTAATTCAACCGGTGCAATCTCTCTCTTTAAATCATTTCAACGGTGTTTCTTTTGAGTGGCCCCTAACCCACAGGTCTTTTCCCAGGATCTTACCTGACTCTTCTTATTTTTCCGGAGCTATCCTCAAATTTCTTTTCGAAGTTTGACGTAAGAATGAATTGTCATGAGTCAAATGCTTTTCTCCAAGATCTTTCAAATCCTTTTCATCATTGGCTCAACCTCTTCGCTTTTGATTCTCCCGGAGTGTCTAAATAATTCATGGTGGTGTTTCTCATCGTAATTCTCGGATTTTGAAGACCGAAGTAGAGTTTTCCTCAAACTCTTAACAATTCTCTCAAAGATGCGTAGTTCAAGCTTGACACCATCCTCTCATAATTGTTTTCAATTGTGAGAATTCTTTTCACCTATCAGGAGCAATTCAAGATTCTGTTCAGTTTGATTATCCGGAGCCCATCATCTAAGATTTATTCATTCTCAGCTTTCAGCTATGGTTCTCCAAATCTTACCGGTGCATCATTCAAGTATTCTCTTATCAACTCGTGATCTCTTCGTTCTCATGTATCTAAATTCTCTCAAGCATCTTCGTTCATTTGCCAATTCTTTCTGGGGTTTCTTTATCTTTTCTTCATTCTTTTTCAATTCTTATGGTGGTTCTTCCAAGATTCTTCTTCCTTCATTTATCATATCAATGGCATTTGTGCTGTCAAACTCTACTAGTGGATAGTTGAAGACCTTCTCAAGTTTGCACTATATCAATCTTAATCCTTTCTACGAGAACAAGTAGTATGCCAAATCCGTTGCTTGTCATAAATTTAAATTGATGAAGGATAAGCATAATGTAATTCTTATTGTTGTTTTATCCAAGTGATTAATTCCTTATTCCAGAGGTTTATCATATCACATTCTCGGTTCGAGAGGCTTTATCTTTTCTTTTCCGGAGTTCCAAGCCTTTCCGCTTTGTCTCGTCGCGAAGCTCCTTCTAATTCATTACAAGGTTTCACTTTGTGTTTTCAACTTCTCTTTCCTTCCGTTTGATCATTCTTTTGTTTAACGGAGTTCTTCATGGAGGTTCTACATGATGGGTCATCAACGATTTAATTCCTTCTCGAAGTGTTCATCGAGATTCTTTTCTTTGAAGCTCAAGTTTTCCTCATATTGTAATCCGGAGTGTAATTCTTTCGTCCATATCACCGGAGGTGGTATTATGTCATTCTTGATAATTCGGGTTCATGTTTCATGATTCAAAAGTTGTCAGGAATGAGATATTTAAACCCATCAATTTCTTCTTTGGATTTATCTTGGGTTATATTTCACCTAAAGCTTTCCCTAAGGACTGTTGCTATTTATGGTGCTTATAAATGACCCAAGTTCTTCATTTATCCTTCTGGTGGAATAAGTTTTCTCGTCTCCTTGTTGATATCAATCCAATTCTGCTTCCCGTGAGTGGCAGGTTGTCACCTCATAATTTGAGATGTAGTCCATAAGACCATATCAAGCTTATTCTTTTCGTTGTTGGTTTTCCAACAACTCCGTTCTAGCATTTGTTGTCGTGCTCTCTCAAGATCTTGTTTCCCTTCGTTCATTCCATTCTTACTTTTGTTTCGGAGGCATTGTGATGTTGCTCTCTTCAACCCATCTTCTTGTTTTGTCAGGATCGTGTTTTTTTCTTGGTTATCCATTTAACCGGAGTGTCGTGTCCCTTTTGCTCAAGCTCTTTCATTTTATCAAGTCTTTCATCTCTTTTCAACCGGAAGTGTTGCCCGATTTTGGTGTTCCTTGTTCCTCGTTTCTAACGGAGGTTTTCAACTTTATTTATCTCCGTTGTATTCTTTTCTCGAAATGGCTTAACTTTTTTTTCAAGGTTCTTTGGTTTCACTAGTTTGTCAAAGGAGCAACTTAGTTTTACCTCTTCTATTTCTCTTCCGTTGTCCCTCTGGTGCCATTCTAGATCTCGGGACGAGATCCTCTCGTAGTGGTGGAGTGTTGTAATGCCCCAAGACCGCTGCGTCAGGTGTCTTCCAGTTATTCGCCGGCGTTGCCATGTCATTCGCTTGCGTGATGCATCATGTCATGTCATCATGTGCATTGCATCATCATGTTTTCAAAACTTGCATCCGTCCCGATCTCCTCGTTCCGTCCGTTTGTCCTCTTCATGGACTCGTTCTTCTTCCTTGCGGGATTTTAGGCAAGATGACCATACCCTCGAAATCACTTCTATCTTTGCTTGCTAGATGCTCGCTCTTTTGCTATGCCTATGCTGCGATACCTACCACCTACTTATCATGCCTCCCATATTGTTAAGCCAAGCCTCTAACCCACCTTGTCCTAGCAAACCGTTGTTTGGCTACGTTACCGCTTTGCTCAGCCCCTCTTATAGCGTTGTTAGTTGCAGGTGAAGATTGGAGCTTGTTCCATGTTTGGAACATGGATATTTTGTTGGGATATCACAATATCTCTTATTTAATTAATGCATCTATATACATGGTAAAGGGTGGAAGGTTCGGCCTTATGCCTGGTGTTTTCTTCCACTCTTGCCGCCCTAGTTTCCGTCATATCGGTGTTATGTTCCCGGATTTTGCGTTCCTTATGTGTTGGGTTATAATTGGAACCCCTTGACAATTCGCCTTGAATAAAACTCCTCCAGCAATGCCCAACATTGGTTTTACCATTCGCCACCTAGCCTTTTCTTTCCCTTGGGTTCTGTAGACTCAAGGGTCATCTTTATTTAAACCCCCCCGGGCCAGTGCTCCTCTAAGTGTTGGTCCAAACTAGAGCCCTGTGCAGTGCCCCCTCGGGGAAACTCGAGGTTTGGTTTTAGTTGTATGGAGCGCTCATCTGAGTGTGCCCTGAGAACGAGATATGTGCAGCTCTTATCGGGATTTGTCGGCACATTCGAGCGGTGTTGCTGGACTTGTTTTACCATTGTCTAAATGTCTTGTAACCTGGATGCCGAGTCTGATCGGAATGTCTTGGGAGAAGGAATATCCTTTGTTGACCGTGAGAGCTTGTGATGGGCTAAGTTGGGACACCCCTGCAGGGATTTGACTTTCAAAAGTCGTGCCCACGGTTATGGGCAGATGGGAATTTTATAATGTCCGGTTGTAGAAAACCTAAAGTTTATCATAATTAAAATACATCAACCGCGTGTGTAGCCGTGATGGTCTCTTCTCGGCGGAGTCTGGGAAGTGAACACGGCGTTGGAGTTATGTTTGATGTAGGTTGTTTTAGGATCACTTCTTGATCATAGATTTCTCGAACGTGCTTTGCCTTCTCTTCTCGCTCTCTTTTGTGTATATGTTAGCCACCAAATATGCTAGTCGCTTGCTGCAGCTCCACCTCATACCTTTTACCCTTCCTATAAGCTTAAATAGTCTTGATCGTGAGGGTCTGAGATTGCTGAGTCCCCGTGACACACAGATACTTCCAAAACCAGCTTGCAGGTGCTGTTGAACCGTGCAGATGATGCAACCGAGCTCAAGGAGGAGCTCAATGAAGATCTTGTCCTTTGTGTTGTTTCGTTCTAGTTGATTAGTAGTGGAGCCCAGTTGGGGTCGATCGGGGATCTGTGTAGCATTTGGGGTAGTCTTCTTTTATTTTGGCTCCGTAGTCGGGCCCTGATTGTATCTGGTTGACGTAATGCTTCATTCATGTATTGTGTGAAGTGGCGAGTGTAAGCCAACTATGTATCTTTTCCCTTATGTATTACATGGGTTGTGTGAAGATTACCTCACTTGCGACATTGCTTTCAATGCGGTTATGCCTCTAAGTCGTGCTTCGACACGTGGGAGATATAGCCGCATCGAGGGCGTTACATTAAACCTACTGTATTCCAACTTCTCTATGGTTCATACCCCCCAATACTACTCATAGATTCATCAAAATAAGCAAACAACACACGAAAACCAGAATCTGTCAAAAACAGAACAATATGTAGCAATCTTCAACTTTCGAATACTCATGTAACTCCAAAAATTATGAAAAATTAGGACAACCTGAGCAATTTGTATGTTGATCTACTGCAAGTGGAGTAGGTATTTTAGCGCTCTCTGGTAAAAATGAAAATTAATTTCGTGAGCGTAAAAGTTTCTGTTTTTTACAGCAAGATCAAACAACTATCACCCAAGAAGATCCTAAAGGCTTTACTTGGCACAAACACTAATTAAAACATAAAAAACACAATCATAATAGAAGCTAGATGAATTATTTATTACTAAACAGGAGCAAAAAGCAAAGAACAAAAATAAAATTGGGTTGCCTCCCAACAAGCGCTATCGTTTAACGCCCCTAGCTAGGCATAAATACAAGAATAGATCTAGGTATTGCCATCTTTGGTATGCAATTCTTCAATTGAACACACATAACCCTTAGGAGGTTCTTTGGTTTTGTTAATGATCAAACTCCTAGGCAAGAAATCAAGAAATTCATTTGTAGCAAAAGGTTCCTTAATGGTATCGAAAAAGTTGGGGTGAACACTTATTGATTTGAGGTCTTCATTTTCCTTACTAGAAGATTCACCCTTCTTTTTAGGAACATAGATAAACTTGGCAACTTTGGTAGTAGGAGGATTTGAGGTATTTTTAATGGCAGAAAAGGCAGACCCCAAGTTGGTAATAATATCTTTGAGTTTATCAATTCTAGTGGAATCTTGATCTATCTTCTCATTAACTATGGGTTCCTTCTCCCAAAGATTTTTCAGAGTAACTCCTACGTTAGATCCATATTGGGTAATTTGGTTGTGGATCTTTTATCAAAATTTTCGATTAACTCTACAGTGGCAATTTTATTTTCAATAATACCAACCCTTTGCATCACATGTTCCAAAGTTAAAATAGTTCCATTGACCAAAAGAGGTGGCAGGCCTAACAAATCTATCATATCATTATAAGAATCAAAAGTATGGCTTTCCAAGAAATTCCCTCCGGTAACAGTGTCAAGAACATATCTATTCCAAGGAGTGATGCCTATGTAAAAATTGCGAAGAAGAATCAAAGTGGATTGCTTTCTAGTAGATCTATTTTGAGCATTGGAAATTCTATACCAAGTATCTTTTAGATTTTCTCCCTCCCTTTGTTTGAAATTGAGAACTTGATTATCGGGAGTATTAACAATGATAGGAGGACTAGCGATGAAGGCGAAACGAATGATCTAACACACGGACGCACAAGAATCAAGAGAAAAGAGATGAACGGAAGAGGGGCGAAGAAAAGGCAAAGGTTTTCGAAAATCGTTTTAGAAGTGGGGGAGAGGAAAACAAGAGGTGAATGGCAAATAATGTAATGCGAGGGAGAAGAGTTTATGGTGGGTACTTGGTATGTCTTGACTTGGCGTAGATCTCCTCGGCAAGAGCACCAGAAATCCTTCTTGCTACCTCTTAAGCATGCGTTGGTTTTCCCTTGAAGAGGAAGGGTGATGCAGCAAAGTAGCGTAAGTATTCCCCTCAGTTTTGAGAACCAAGGTATCAATCTAGTAGGAGACAACGCACAAGTCACCTAGTACCTGCACGAACAATCAAGAACCTTGGAACCAACGTGATAAAGGCGTTGTAAATCCCTTCACGGTCACTCGCAAAAGTGAGATCTAATAGAGATAGTAAAGTAAATATTTTTGGTATTTTTGTTGTATATATTGGAAAGTAAAGATTGCAAAATAGTAAACGAGATGCGATGTAAATAAAAGAGATGTAATATAATAGGAAAGAGACCCGGGGGCCATAGGTTTCACCAGTGGCTTCTCTCAAGATAGCATGTATTACGGTGGGTGAACTGTTTACTGTCGAGCAATTGATAGAAAAGCGCATAGTTATGAAGATATCTAAGGCAATGATCATTAATATAGGCATCACGTCCGTGTCAAGTAGATTGAAATGATTTTGCATCTACTACTATTACTCCACACATCGACCGCTATCCAGCATGCACCTAAAGTATTAAGTTCATAAGAACGAAGTAACGCATTAAGCAAGATGACATGATGTAGATGGATAAACTCAAGCAATATGATATAAACCCCATATTTTTATCCTCGATGGCAACAATACCATACGTGCCTTGATGCCCCTACTGTCACTGGGAAAGGACACCACAAGATTGAACCCAAAGCTAAGCACTTCTCCCATTGCAAGAAAGATCAATCTAGTAGGCCCAGTGTATAATAGGTTAGTCCCAAAAATAATATAAAAGTGTATAATAAAGCCCATTAAACATCCAAAACAGATAATATAATAACACGGAATAATCAAAAATTATAGATACGCTGGAGACGTATCACAAAGCAATATGACAATAATGGAGTGTGTCATATAAATGGAACGATGGAAAGTTACATGGAAATATATCTCGGAATGGCTATGGAAATGCCAAAATTGGTAGGTATGGTTGTTGTTTTGAGGAAGGTATATGGTGGGTTTATGATACCGGCGAAAGTTGCACGGTACTAGGGAGGCTAGCAATGGCGGGAAGGTGAGAGTGCGTATAATCCATGGTCTCAACATTAGTCATAAAGAACTCACATACTTATTGCAAAATTCTATTAGTCATCGAAACAAAGTACTATGCACATGCTCCTAGGGGGATAGATTGGTAGGAAAGGACCATCGCTTGTCCCCGACCGCCACTGATAAGGAAGACAATCAATAAATAAATCATGCTCTGACTTCATCACATAACGGTTCACCATGCGTGCATGCTACGGGACTCATAAACTTTAACACAAGTATTTCTCAAATTCACAACTACTCACTAGCATGAATTTAATATCACCATCTTCATATCTCAAAACAATCATAAGGAATCAAACTTCTCATAGTATTCAATGCACGTTATATGAAAGTTTTTATTAAATCTCTCTAGGATTCCTATGATATTAGGACTAAATTTATAACCAAAGAAAATTGCCGTGCTATTTTAAAGACTCTCAAAATAATATAAGTGAAGTGCGAGAGTTCATCAATTTCTATAAAATAAAACCACCGCCGTGCTCTAAAAAGATATAAGTGAAGCACTAGAGCAATTTTGCCTAGCTCAAAAGATATAAGTGAAGCAATAGAGTATTCTAATAAATCATGATTCATGCACGTCTCTCTCAAAAGGTGTGTACAGCAAGGATGATTGTGGCAAACTAAAAGGCAAAGACTCAAATCATACAAGAAGCTGCAAGCGAAACACATATCATGTGGTGAATAAAAATATAGCCTCAAGTAAAGTTACGGATAGATGAAGACAAAGAGGGGATGCCTTCCGGGGCATCCACAAGCTTAGGCTCTTGGTTGTCCTTCAATATTACCTTGGGGTGCCTTGGGCATCCCCAAGCTTAGGATCTTCCCACTCCTTATTCCATAGTCCATCAAATCCTTACCCAAAACTTGAAAACTTCACAACACAAAACTCAATAGAAAATCTTGTAAGCTCCGTTAGTATAAGAAAATAAATCATCATTTTTGGTACTGTTGTGAGCTCATTCTTTATTTATATTGGTGTAATATCTACTTTATTCCAACCTTTCCATGGTTCATACCCCCCGATACTAGCCATAGATGCATCAAAAGAAGCAAATAACACGCGAAAAACAGAATCAGTCAAAAACAGAACAATGTGTAGTAATGTGTATATTTGGAATTCTTATATAACTCCAAAAATCATAAATAATTAGGACGATCTAAGAAATTTGTTTATTAATCTTCAGCAAAAGTAATTAGTATTTTATCATGCTCCTGTTAAAAATGAGAATCGTTTCCCTGAGCACAAAAGTTTCTGTTTTTCAGCAAGATCAAATCAACTATCACCGTAAGCTATCCCAAAGGTCTTACTTGGCACATACACTAATTAAAACACAAAACCACACCTAACCAGAGGCTAGATTATATATTTATTGCAAAACATAACCTAATAAGCAAAAACAAAAATAAAGTTGGGTTGCCTCCCAACAAGCGCTATTGTTTAACGCCCTTAGCTAGGCATAAAACATGAACAGATCTAACTATTATCATCTTTGGCATGCAATCCATAAGTGTCTCTCATAATAGATTCATAAGGCAATTTAATTATCTTTCTAGGGAAGTGTTCCATGAATTTCCTTAACAGAAATTAATATCTAATGTTTCCTTCTTTCATATCAATGACTGCACCAATCGTTCTAAGGAAAGGTCTACCGAGAATAATAGGACATGTAGGATTGCAATCTATATCAAGAACACTGTAATCTACAGGCACATAATTCCTATTTGAAACAATAAGAACATCATTAATCCTTCCCATAGGTTTCTTAATGGTGGAATCCGCAAGATGCAAATTTAAGGAACAATCATCAAATTCACGGAAACCTAACTCATCACATAAAGTTTTTGGAATCGTGGAAATACTAGCACCCAAATCAGATAAAGCATGGCATTCGTAATATTTAATCTTAATCTTAATAGTAGGTTCCCACTCATCATAGAGTTTTCTAGGGATAGAAACTTCTAATTCAAGCTTTTCTTCAAAAGATTGCATCATAACATCAACGATATATGTAAAAGCTTTGTTTTGATTATAAGCATGAGGAGTATTCAACATGGATTGCAAAAAGGAAATACAATCTATTAAAGAAAAATTATCGTAATTAAATTACTTGATATCCAAAAGAGTGGGTTTATTGCTACTTAAAGTTTTGACCTCTTCAATCCCACTTTTATCAATTTTTGCATCAAGATACAAAAACTCTGAATCATTGGGATGCCTTTCTAACTAAATTGCATCTCTAGTCCCATCTTTATCAAGATTTATATTAGAAAACAAAGATTTAATAGGAGTCACATCAATCACTTTAAGATCTTCATCATTATTCTCACGAAACTGGAAGAACACGCTTTTTAGAAACCAATCTTTTTTAGCACACATCATAGCGGTTCGTTCTCTGCACTCATCAATGGAAATTCTCATGGCTTTGAGAGACTCATTGATATCATGCTTAGGTGGAATAGATCTAAGTTTCAAAGAATCAACATCAATAGAAATTCTATCCATGTTCCTAGCCAAATCATCAATCTTAAGCAATTTTCCTTCAATCAAAGAATTGAAATTCTTTTGCGAACTTATAAATTCTTTAACACTATTCTCAAAATCAGAGGGCATATTATTATAATTTCCATAAGAATTATTGTAGGAATTACCATAATTATTAGAGGAATTACTAGGAAACGGCCTAGGATTAAAATTACCTCTATACGCGTTATTACCAAAATTGTTCCTACCAACAAAATGCACATCCATAGATTCATTATTGTTTTCAATCAAAGTAGACAAAGGCATATCATTTGTATCAATAGGAGCACTCTTACTAGCAAATTATTTCATAAGCTCGTCCATCTTTCCACTCAAAACATTAATCTCTTCAATCGCATGCACTTTTTTTACTAGTGGAAGATCTTTCAGTAGGCCATTGAGAATAATTAACCATAATATTATCTAGAAGTTTAGTAGCCTCTCCTAAAGTAAGTTCCATAAAAGTGCCTCCTGGGGGCGAATCTAAAAGAATTCTAGAAGAAAAGTTCAAGCCAGCATAAATTTTTTGTATGATCATCCATAAATTCAAACCATGAGTGGGGCAATTTCTAATCATTAATTTCATCTTCTCCCAAGATTGTGCCACATGTTTATGATCAAGTTGCTTAAAATTCATAATATCGTTCCTTAGGGATATGATCTTAGCGGGAGGAAAATACTTGGAAATAAAATCATCGTTACACATTCCATGAATCAATACTATTTTTTGGCAAAGATGAAAACCAAATTTTAGTGCGATCCCTAAGCGAGAATGGAAATAGCTTTAATTTGAAAATCTCATTATCCACATCTTTTTTATTTTGCATATCACACAAATCAATGAAATTGTTTAGATGGGATGCCGCATCTTCACTTGGAAGGCCGGAAAATTGGTCTTTCATAACAAGATTCAGCAAAGCGGCATTAATTTCACAAGATTCCGCATTAGTAGCGGGAGCAATCGGAGTACTAATAAAATCATTATTTTTGGTGTTGGAAAAGTCACACAATTTGGTATTCTCTTGAGCCATCGTGGCAAAGCAAGCAATCCAACACACAAGCACACTGATGTCTACAACGCAACCTTCTTCTTGTAGACTCGTGTTGGGCCTCCAAGCACAGAGTTCTGTAGGATAGTAGAAATTTTCCATCAAGTGGATGACCTAAGGTTTATCAATCTGTGGGAGGCGTAGGATTAAGATGGTCTCTCTCAAACAACCCTCCAACCAAATAACAAAGAGTCTCTTGTGTCCCCAACACACCCAATACAATGGTAAATTGTATAGCTACAGTAGTTCAGTGAAGAGATGGTGATACAAGTGCAATATGGATGATAGATATAGGTTTCTGTAATCTGAGAATATAAAAACAACAAGGTAACTAGTAACAAAAGTGAGCGAAAACGGTATTGCAATGCTTGAAAACAAGGCCTAGGGTTCATACTTTTACTAGCGCAAGTTCTCTCAATAATGATAACATAATTAGATCATATAACAATCCCTCAACATGCAACAAAGAGTCACTCCAAAGTCACTAATAGCAGAGAACAAACGAAGAGATTATTGTACGGTACGAAACCACCTCAAAGTTATTCTTTCTGATTGATCTATTGGGCTATTCCTATAAGTGTCACAAATAGCCCTAGAGTTCGTACTAAAATAAAACCTTAAGACACACATAAACCAAAACCCTAAAGTCACCTAGATACTCCAATGTCACCACAAGTATCTGCAGGTTTGATTATACGATATGCATCACACAATCTCAGATTCATCTATTCAAACCAACACAAAGAACTTCAAAGAGTGCCCCAAAGTTTCTACCGGAGAGTCAAGACGAAAACGTGTGCCAACCCCTATGCATAAGTTCACAAGGTCACAGAACCCGCAAGTTGATCACCAAAACTTACATCAAGTAGATCACGTGAATACCCCATTGTCACCACAGATAAACACATGCAAGACATACGCCAAGTGTTCTCAAATCCTTAAAGAATCAATCCGATAAGATAACTTCAGAGGGAAAACTCAATCCATTACAAGAAGGTAGAGGGGGAGAAGCATCATAAGATCCAACTATAATAGCAAAGCTCGCGGTACATCAAGATCATGCCAAATCAAGAACAAGAGAGAGAGAGAGAGATCAAACGCATAGGTACTGGTACATACCCTCAGCCCCGAGGGTGAAATACTCCCTCCTCGTCATGGAGAGCGCCGGGATGATGAAGATGGCCACCGGTGATGATTCCCCCCTCCTGCAGGGTGCCGGAACAGGGTCCCGATTGGTTCTTGGTGTCTACAGAGGCTTGCGGTGGCGGAACTCCCGATCTAGGTTTTGTTCTGGAGGTTTGGGGATACATAAGAGGTGTTGGCGTCGAGAACAAGTCAGGGGAGTCCACGAGGGGCCCACAAGGTTGGAGGGCGCGCCCGAGGGGTAGGGCACCCCCTCCACCCTTGTGGAGGCCTCGTGGCTCTTCTGGCCCAACTCTTTTGCTTCGAGGGCTTCTTCTGGTCCAAAAACAAACATCATGAAGTTTCAGGTCAATTGGACTCCGTTTGATATTCCTTTTCTGCAAAACTCAAAACAAGAAAAAAACAGAAACTGTCACTAGACTCTAGGTTAATAGGTTAGTCCCAAAAATCATATAAAATAGCATATAAATGCATATAAAACATCCAATATAGATAATATAATAGCATGGAACAATAAAAAATCCAACGCGTCACACACAAAAAGCAAACGAAGAAGACGAACGGAAGAGGGGCAAAGAAAAGGTAAATCTTTTTGAAAATCATTTTAGAAGTGGGGGAGAGGAAAACGAGAGGCGAATGACAAATAATGTAATGTGTGGGATGAGAGTTTATGATGGGTACTTGGTATGTCTCGGCTTGGCATAGATCTCCCCGGCAACGACACCATAAATTCTTCCTGCTACCTGTTGAGCTTGCATTGGTTTTTCCCTTGAAGAGGAAAGGGTGATGCAGCAAAGTAGAGTAAGTATTTCCCTAAGTTTTGAGAACCAAGGTATCATTCCAGTAGGAGACAATGCACAATCCACCCAATACCTGCACAAACAAATACCAACTTGCACCCAACGTGATAAAGGTGTTGTCAATCCCTTCACGGTTATTTGCAAAGTGAGATGTGATATAGATGGATAAAGGGTAAAATAATATTTTTGGTATTTTTGGTTTATGGAAAGGAAAGTAAAAGATTGCAAAGAAAGTAAACAGGAAACTAAAATTGTAGATCAGAAACTTATATGATGGAAAGTAGAAGATTATATGATGGAAAATAGACCCGGGGGGCATAGGTTCCACTAGAGGCTTCTCTCAAGATAGAAAATGCTACAGTGGGTAAACAAATTACTGCCGACCAATTGGTAGAAAAGCACAAAGTTATGACGATATCTAATACAATGATCATGAATATAGGCACCACGTCCATGTCAAGTAGACCAAAACGATTCTGCATCTACTGCTATTACTCCACACATCGACCGCTATCCAACATGCATCTAGAGTATTAAGTTCATAAAGAACAGAGTAACGCATTAAGAAAGATGACATGATGTAGAGGAATTAACACAAGCAATATGATGAAAGACCCATCTTTTTATCCTCGATGGGAAGAATAAAATACGTCTCGGTTCCCCTTCTGTCACTAGGATCGAGCACCGCAAGACTGAACCCAAAACTAAGCACTTCTCCCATTGCAATAAAAACCAATCTAGTTGGCCAAACCAAGTCGATAATTCGAAGAGACTTGCAAAGATATCGAATCATGCATATAAGAATTCACAAGAGATTCAAATAATATTCATAGATAAGCTGATCATAAATCCACAATTCATCAGATCTCGACAAACACACCGCAAAAGAGTATTACATCGAATAGATCTCCAAGAACATCGAGGAGAACTTTGTATTGAGAATCAAAGAGAGAGAGAGAGAGAGAGAGAGAGAGAGAGAGAGAGAGAGAGAAAGCCATCTAGCTACTAGCTATGGACCTGTAGGTCTGTGATAAACTACTCACGCTTCATCGGAGAGGCAATGGTTTTTATTTAGAAGCCCTCCGTGATCGAATCCCCCTCCGGCAGGACCCTGGAAAAGGCCCCTAGATGGGATCTCATGGGTACAGAAGGTTGCGCTGGTGGAAAAGTGGTTTTGTGGCTCCCCTGGAAGGTTTTGGGATATTTGAGAATATATAGGCGGAAGAAATAGGTAAGTGGAGTCACAAGGGGCCCACAAGGGTGGAGGGCGCGCCTCCAAACCTTGTGGCCACCTCGTGGCTTTCCTGACGCGCACTCCAAGCCCTCTGGATGTCTTCTGGTCCAAGAAAAATCATCGCAAAAGTTTCGTTCTGTTTGGTATTCCTTTTCTGCGAAACTCTAAAACAAGGAAAAAATAGGAACTGGCACTAGGCTCTAGGTTAATAGGCTAGTCCCAAAAATCATATAAAATAGCATATTAATGCATATAAAACATCTAAAACAGATAATAGAATAGCATGGAACAATCAAAAATTATAGATACGTTGGAGACATATCAGGCCCTCCTACAGGCGGAACCGGACGTCCTGGACTTGAACCGGGCGGCGGAGGCTCAACTCGACGCGGAGCTCGCGGATGCCGCTGCCATCGAGGCCCTCCTGCAGGCGGAACCGGATGTCCTCGACTTGAACCGGGCGGTGCTCTCGTCTGTGCAGAGCACCCGCACGCTTCGCGTGAATGAGTAGCTGGAGGCCAAGGACAACCACAGTGCAGAAACACACGTCGGCAGCTATGGCTGGTTCGCGCCGGCAGCCTAAGACGACGAGGCCGTCTCGTTCTACGATCAGTGATAGTTTTTCTTTATGTTGCTGTTTTTAGGGATCTTTTGCTATGTAAAAACATGTATTTATGCAAGTCGCCTGACTTTCATCATTTGGGTCAGTCGACCATTTCAGGTGGTTGGATCAATATCCTACATATCCTAACCCTTCTTCCTCACCTCTTCTTCTTCCCCAACAGGCCACAGTACGGGCCGTATAGATCTTCCCAATATGCGGTTGGATAAACATACTATATGAACAAAAATTATGTGTCAGTAGTAGGATGGCTGGGTTTGGTTTGATCACATGCGATAGCTGATAACCCACAAGTATAGGGGATCAATTGTAGCCTCTTTCGATAATTAAGAGTGTCGAACCCAACGAGGAGCTAAAGGTAGAACAAATATTCCCTCAAGTTCTATTGACCACCGATACAACTGTACGCACACTTGACGTTCGCTTTACCGGAAACAAGTGTGAAACTAGAAGTACTTTGTAGGTGTTGTTGGATAGGTATGCAAGATAATAAAGAGCAAGTAAATATAAAGTAGGGGCTGTTTAGATGAAGACACAACTAAATTAGTTTTAGTAAAGAGCTTTTGTCAACCAGAAGGTTATTTGTCCCTAGGAAATCGATAACTAGACCGGTAATCATTATTGCAATTTTATTTGAGGGAGAGGCATAAGCTAACATACTTTCTCTACTTGCATCATATGCACTTATGATTGGAACTCTAGCAAGCATCCGCAACTACTAAAGATTCATTAAGGTAAAACCCACCATAGCATTAAAGCAGCAAGTCCCCTTTATCCCATACGCAAACAACCTACTTACTCGGGTCTGTGCTTCTGTCACTCACGACACCCACCATAAGCAAATCATAAACATATTGCAAACCCTACAGCAGGAAGCCCTCACACTTGCGCGACACGGAGAGCACCATAGGACAACACCAATAATAAAACATACAAATCAAACCAATCACAATCATCAAATAGCCATTAGGACAAAACAGAACTACTCAAACATCATAGGATAGCCATACATCATTGGGAAATAATATATAGTGTTGAGCACCATGTTTAAGTAGAGATTACATCGGGTAAGAGAGAGGTTATACCGCTGCATAGAGGGGGGAAGAGTTGGTGATGATGGCGGTGAAGTTGTTGGTGAAGATCGCGGTGATGATGATGGCCCCCGGTGGCACTCCGGTGCCACCGGAAGCGAGGGGGAGAGAGCCCCCCTCCTTCTTCTTCCTTGACCTCCTCCCTAGATGGGAGAAGGGTTTCCCCTCTGGTCCATGGCCTCCATGGCGTCGGAGGGGAGAGAGCCCCTCCGATATTGTATCTATCTCTCTGTCTCTCTCTGGTTCTGCGTTCTCAGATTCTTCCCTTTCACCGTTTCTTATATTCCCGGAGATCCGTAACTCCGATTGAGCTGAAATTTTAACACGATCTCTATCCGGAAGTTAGCTTTCTTACGGCGAAAGAAGGGCTCCAACCTCCTTACGGGGTGACCACAAGGGTTAGGGGTGCGCCTAACACCTTGGGGCGCGCCCCTACCTCGTGCCCCCCTCGGGCACCGTCTTGCGACGATTCCACTTCCCAAAATTCATAAATATTCCAAAATAAATCTCCGTCAGTTTTTATTCCGTTTGGACTCTGTTTGGTATGGGTTTTCTGCGAAACAAAAAACATGCAACAAACAGGAACTGACACTGGGCACTGGATCAATATGTTTGTCCCAAAAATAATATAAAAAGTTGCCAAAAAGTATATGAAAGTTGAATAATATTGGCATGGAACAATCAAAAATTATAGATACGAAAGACTTATCAATAGCACATGTGAGGGAGGGTGCGTTCCCTTGGTTGGGTTTGCGGCGTGCAGGAGCAACTGTGTGAGGGTGCGGTGCGACCGCGGCGTGCAGGAGCGACTGTGTGAGGGTGCGATGCGACCGTGACAGCCGTGCGCAAGTGTACCTCCTTTTCATTTTGAAAACTTTAGGTAAGCTTGGCAAAATATGTGGCGAAGTATGGCAATGCAAGGTCTAGACCCAAACGGGACACAAGTATGTACATAGGAGTACTACTTGTGTTAAAAAAGAAAGGCGGGGTTTTCCTTCGCGGGATTGATCGATACAAATCCTCGTTTGACGTGTCAATTAATGTGTATTTTTTCTCCAACGCCCAAAGAGCTAACCATTTCACTCCTCATCGCTTGATTAATGCAGCGCCATGCAAACAACCTTCTCACTTTCACATGCATGCAAGGGTATATTAATGACCTTGGTTGCTAGTATGAGGCAAACCCCATCAATTTTGCCTCGATTAGTGTTAGTGGCCTTCTACAAATTGTAATTTTGATATACTGGCCTTGTGTACAAAAAGATGGAGGTAGTAACTATTTGACTTCCTTCCCCATTGCGGTGACATTGACGATATCTCGAACATTGTGGTTTCGCGAAGTGCGTTGAACGAAGAACACCATTGAGGGAGAGCACGGTAAGTTGTTCGCAAGTGCCGCCTGCAAGCCGAGACAACCGCCTTATTTGCATCCAGGAAGTCTGTTGAACCAAAGGACACATAAATGTACTAGTACTACACAATAGCATTGTCCGTCCAGCTTAGTTTAGTGAGACGGTTTCTCGAAGAAGACGATGGAGAAGCGGAGTCAGCAAAGAGTGAAATGATGGTTGCTTCATCCGTGCTTTGTGATTTGACGCATCACTGCTTTGTGATTTGTGATAGAAGGGACAGGGGAGTAGACTTTGTGCTCTTTACTATACATGCATCCAAGCACGGGAGAAAGAGGAGAGACATTGCATTTTTCTATTCCTTCAACCAATCAATTAGGGAGCTTCGGTTCCATCTTTTTGGCTTTGGCAGCACCGTCCACAATGGTTCCTGAGGGAGTCCTGGATTAGGGGGTCTCCGGACAGCCGGACTATATCCTTTGGCCGGACTGTTGGACTATGAAGATACAAGATTGAAGACTTCGTCCCGTGTCCGTATGGGACTCTACTTGGCGTGGAAGGCAAGCTAGGAAATATGGATATGTATATCTCCTCCTTTGTAACCGACCTTGTGTAACCCTAGCCCCCTCTGGTGTTCATATAAACCGGAGGGTTTTAGTACGTAGGACAACAGACAATCATACCATAGGCTAGCTTCTAGGGTTTAGCCTCTCTGATCTCGTGGTAGTTCAACTCTTGTAATACTCATATCATCAAGAACAATCAAGCATGACGTAGGGTATTACCTCCATCAAGAGGGCCCGAACCTGGGTAAATATCGTGTCCCCTGCCTCCTGTTACCATCCGCCTTAGACGCACAGTTCGGGACCCCCTACCCGAGATCCGTCGGTTTTGACACCGACAGTTCCCATCGATCCAAAAGCTATTTTCGCATTTGGCTACACATTGTGGATTCCCTTAACCGTACCACTTGGTTTTGCTCCTGTGTGCTATCTATACAAATCTCAATTATATTTATCTAAGAAATTATAGTATCAAGATTAGTAAAAAGGAGGTGATTTTGTCACGTGGATGGCGAGGGAGGTTTCTTATTTTTAGAGGACGTTGGCCTGGCAGTTTGCTAACATGTGGTCCCACATGTCAGTGTTTTACCAAGGAGATCCATGTCCCACATGAGGCAGAACAATGACATAAGCAACATGTGGTTAACTTGAAGAGGATGAGGGAGAAGCGGATTCAGCAACGAGTGAAAAGATGGTTGCTTCGTCCCTCCAACTTCTTTTTTTAGCATTATTACTTCGTCCCTACAACTTAACCACGGGAAAGGTGCATCTTTGTGATTTGATGCCTCATTGCTCATTACTACGCCGACGCCATGACTAGCGTGCTTCACCCCTGCTGCTCTGCACTGTTATTTCGATATGGCACGTGGACCCGGTTGCTTGATGTCCCACATGTCTATGATAGGGACTAGAACATTTATGAAAGTGATCGCTCCACTCTTACGATAGAGGAGTACACGACATGGCGGCCCAGTGAACTGTTACTTGTATTGTAGTACTACTATAGTTTTGTTGTTTCACATGATCCATCGATACGAACCCGATTAAACAGGAAAGGGCGGGATTTCCCCTCGCGGTAGATGATACTAGCCATACATTTCAAAGGCCATTTTAATGTATCCAAACTGAATAATTAAGTAACAATATGAGATCTAGTAAAACTAAAAACACATATGATTTATTGTGTTAGAGTGTAGTAGTAGTGTTGTATTGCATAGTTGTTAGATGTAACATGCGAGAACGTGTAGAGATGTAGTTTTGGAGGGCCTACAGAGAGAAAAGCGTAATACGGCCACCGGACTTCAGAATACGCTCATTATGGTCACTATATATGTTTTGCGGTGATTATACGGTCACTTCCTCACCGTTCAGCATCGGATTGCACTCTGTTGACCAGCCAAATAGTCCGCGTGGCACTATGTTGACTAGTTAACTTGACTACGTTCCTTGAGGGTTCCACTTTAACATCCCGGATGTAATTTACCTTATTTGTACTCAAACTCTTGCCGTTTCCGGCACTAAGTTATTCTATTTCCTTGTTGTTGGGTTTTTGTCTCCGTGCGTTTTGTCTTTGTCATGCATCTCTTATCATGTCATCATGTGCATTGCATTTGCATACGTGTTCATCTCATGCATTCAAGCATTTTCCCCGTTGTCCGTTTTGCATTCCGGCGCTCCTATGTCCTCCGGTGTCCCTTGCTACCTCTTTTCGTGTGCGGGTGTTAAACGTTTCTGGATTGGACCGAGACTTGTCATGCGGCCTTGGTTTACTACCGGTAGACCGCCTGTCAAGTTTCGTACCATTTGGACTTCGTTTGATACTCCAACGATTAACCGAGGGACCGAAAAGGCCTCGTGTGTGTTGCAGCCCAACACCCCTCCAAATTGGCCCAAAACCCACCTAAACCTCTTCTATCATCTAGAGCGGTCGATCACGATCGCGTGGCCGCAAACCGCACCTCATTTGGAGCTTCCTAGCTCCCTCTACCTATAAATCTAGCCCTCCCCCGAAATTTTCGGGTCATTTCTACCCTAGACTTAGATCCTCCTCCTTCCGCCGCGCCGGACGTGTCCAGTCCGGCCGGACAAAGCAGCCGCCGCCGCCAGCGTCCAATTGGAAGGCGCCACGTGGCCCACCCAGCGCCCGCAACCGGCCCCCGAGCCCACTTCGCCCGCCGCTGCCGCCCGAGCGCCCGGCGCCCCGCCGTCGCCTCCTCCTTCGCCGGCCGAGCCCATCGCCGGCGAGCTCGCCTGAGGCCGCCGCACCACCGTGCCACCTCGCTGGAGCTGCTCACCGGCCACTGCCGCCTCGCCCCTCGACCCCGGGTCCGCACCTCGCTGCCCGCGTCCACTCCGGCAGCCGCGCCCTCAACTCCGTCCGGCGACCTTGGCTCCATCTCCGGCGATCCCCTTCGTTCATCCTCGATCTACGTGCAGCTACAGTACCGGCCAGATCCAGATCCGGTTGACTTTTGTCCCGAAACCCTAGTTTTTTTTGCATTCTTCCACATGTCATAAATTCCTCATCGTAGCTCCGATTCGTGCGTGTAGCATATCAAAATGTTCGTCTCGAAGAGTACATCATTTCATCTCATTGCATCATTTTCATTTGAGCTCATGTTGATGCCCGAAAAGTCGTTGGAAGAGGGCTATGTCAGGATAATTTCAGATCTGTTTCAGCAAATGCACTTTTGTCATTTTTGCCATGATTTATGTGTGGATACTATGATCCTGAGCTCTACATGTGTTTCGATGTATGCCATGCCATTTTTACAGGGGTGTATGCCATGTATTTTTGTGATCTATGTGGTGACTAGCACAAGCATGCAAAGTAGCTTACCCAATGATGCTGATTTCAGGGACTTAGAATTTCACTAAGTCCTTGCCCTGTCATTATTTTTATGCCATATGTTCATGTTGTTTCCTAGTGATCCGTGCCTATTTTGAGGATGGTCAGTAAGGATGTTTTGTGGATAATGTTGTGCTCTATACATCCATGTCTTTGTTTGCAATTATGGAGCACCCTAGCTTGAGTCAACCGAGTTCTACTTTTGCTATAAAATGTTCCTGGCAGATTGTTAACATGTTTAGCGATTTTGCCGAGCTTGTTGTTGTTGATCCGTGCATGCTATGTTGTTGTTCTTGCCATGTCTAGCTTCTATGCCATGTCTTCTTGCTGGGTGTATGCTTAGTTTTTCATGCAATGCCTCGTAGTGCGTGCATCGAGCTCGTAAACATGTCTACTTGTTAACTGTTTTGCCATGCTCCAGTTTTTCACTAAGTCTGAATCTGTTTATGTTTTTGCTATGTTCGCATGCTTGCAATTGTATTTTCTGATCCCTTTTGGCTCTTGGTCACTAAGGGACTTTTGATATATGCTTTGAGTAGCTTCATGCCATGCCGTGCTGTGCCATGATATGTTCCTGTAGCATGTAGTTTTCGTGCTCTAAACATTGCTTCCTGATGACAAATTCCTGACATGCTGTCAATATCACTAAGTCTGAAACCAGTAATCTTTTGCACTTTTGCCATGCTTGTTTGAACCTGTTAATGCGTGAATTAGCCGTAGCTCAGTGTTCATCTTTTGTCAAGCATCATGAGTGGATCCCTGCCTTGTATTTTGTTGCCATGTTTGTGTACAGTAGCATGTTGTTCTTGATGCATTTAGAAGGCTACTTGCTGTTAATCGCAGACCGATGCCATATTTGTTTTGCTTGCCATTTCCAAACCGTGCATCCGATTCCGGTGATCTTTATATCGATTTCAAGCGAAATCAACTCACCTTTCCAGTGGCACTCTTGGTTTTCCAAGTTGAGGCCAGGTCCCATCATTCCTTTCCAAATCATGCTTATGCATCACATATCGCATCCCGCATATCATACCATGTTTGCATCATGTTGCTTGAGCATTGCACGTGGTTGATTGTGTTCCTTTTTGTTTGTTGTTATTGCTTGGGTAGAGCCGGGAGACGAGTACGTGATCTAGGAGCCCGTTGAGTACGCTTACGAGGATCAAGTTGACTATGAGAACTTTGGAGGCAAGATGACCATACCCTCGAAATCACTTCTATCTTTGCTTGCTAGATGCTCGCTCTTTTGCTATGCCTATGCTACGATACCTACCACTTGCTTATCATGCCTCCCATATTGCCACGTCAAACCTCTAACCCACCTTGTCCTAGGAAACCGTTGTTTTTCTATGTTACCACTTTGCTCAGCCCCTCTTATAGCGTTGCTAGTTGCAGGTGAAGATTGGAGATCGTTCCTTGTTGGAACATGTTTATTGTTGGGATATCACCATATTATCTTGTTTATCTTAATGCACCTATATACTTGGTAAAGGGTGGAAGGCTCGGCCTTATGCCTGGTGTTTTGTTCCACTCTTGCCGCCCTAGTTTCCATCATATCGGTGTTATGTTCCCGGATTTTGAGTTCCTTACACGGTTGGGTTATAATGGGAACCCCTTGACAGTTTGCCTTGAATAAAACTCTTCCAGCAATGCCCAACATTGGTTTTACCATTCGCCACCTAGCCTTTTTCCCTTGGGTTTCACGGACTCAAGGTCATCTTTATTTTAACCCCCCCGGGCCAGTGCTTCTCTAAGTGTTGGTCCAACTAAGCGATGTCCGGGGCTACCAGGGGAAACTCTGGGCTGGCCTACCCGACGTCTTGCTCATCCGGTGTGCCCTGAGAACGAGATATGTGCAGTTCCTATCGGGATTTGTCGGAACATCTGGGTGGTGTTGCTGGTTTAGTCTTACCATTGTCGAGATGTCTTGTAACCGGGATGCCGAGTCTGATCGGAATGTCTTGGGAGAACGAATATCCTTCATTGACCGTGAGAGCTTCTGATGGGCTAAGTTGGGACTCCCCTGTAGGGATTTGAACTTTCAAAAGCTGTGCCCGCGGTTATGGGTAGATGGGAATTTGTTAATGTCTGGTTGTAGATAACCCGAAATTTAGCTTTATTAAAATGCATCAACCGCGTGTGTTACCGTGATGGTCTCTTCTCGGCGGAGTTCGGGAAGTGAACACGGTGTTGGAGTAATGCTTGACGTAGATCATTCTAGGATCACTTCTTAATCATAGTTGTTCGACCGTGCTTTTCCCTTCTCTTCTCGCTCTCTTTTGCGAATATGTTAGCCACCATATATGCTAGTCGCTTGCTGCAGCTCCACATCATACCTTTACCCTACCTATAAGCTTAAATAGTCTTGATCGCGATGGTGTGAGATTGCTGAGTCCCCGTGACTCACAGATTACTTCCAAAACCAGATGCAGGGACCGATGATACCGCTCCAGGTGACGCGTTTGAGCTCAAGTGGGAGTTCGATGAAGACTCTTGTCGTTACTATGTGTCTTTCCCAGATGATCAGTAGTGGTGCCCGGTTGGGGTGATCGGGGACTTTGTCGCATTTGGGGGTTGATCTTTATTTTGGTTCCATAGTCCGACCCTGAATGTATTGGATGAATGTAATGACTTATTTATGTATTTGTGTGACGTGGCGAGTGTAAGCCAACTATGTACCTTTCCCCCTTTATTTATTCACATGGGTTGTTGTGAAGATTACCTCACTTGCGACATTGCTTTCAATGCGGTTATGCCTCTATGTCGTGCTTCGACACGTGGGAGATATAGCAGCATCGAGGGTGTTACAAGTTGGTAATCAGAGCCAGCCCCGACCTTAGGAGCCCCCTGCTTGATCGAATCGTTGGCGTTGTTGAGTCTAGAAAAATGTTTTGTGTCATTTAGGAATTAAATATATCGGAGAGTTAGGACTTCTTTTTACTCCTCAGTCCCTTCGTCGCTCTGGTGAGGCATCCTGACGTAGAGTTTTGACTCTTCTCTTCTCAAATTTCACTAATTTTTTTAGGATCACGCGGGTATCTTGGAATCGTTCCGATGGTTTTGTGACGAGAACATTGTTCTTGGTGCCTCCTGACATTTAGGGGTTGTGGCAGTGTCCTGGGGAGTTGAGCTCCGAGGTGTTGTCGTCACAATTTTATCGTTGAGATTCTGGAATACCTGAGTTTCGCCGACATCGAAAATCTCTTTAATGCAGTTGTTGGTGAGATAACCTCAACGCCACCCAGTACTGGGACGGGAGTTCGGGAGTATTGCCATAACTTGTATAACGGATGCTTTTCGAAGGTTGAGGTAAATGATTTCCGAAGGTTTCTTGGTTATGTGTTGAAGGATGGATACAACTGGATGTAGGATTTGCTAGCTTTGGGTGAGATATTATGCTTCCCCTGTATCCCCAACACCTGATTGCATAACCGGAAAAGTTCAGGAGTTTCATAGGTGGGAATTCATGTAGCTCTAGTTCTTCTTCGACGGATATTTGGTTTGTGATTAGGTAATCCTTACCAAGTATTTGTTCTTGTCTGTACCTTGTTGTTTTATTCTTCTACCTCTATCTAAGTGGCTTCTCAATTTATGGAAATGTGACCATTTCAATTGGAATGCATTCGTTCATTTTGTTCGGATGTGAAGACTATATGTTGCAATTTCTATCCGTTGGATTCAGCTTCAATATATGTCTGTCAAGATGCTAACGGATGTCACCCTCTTCAGGATGGCTCTTGCTAAGGGTCAGAATCAGAATCAGGATCCGCCATCACCACCTCCACCTCCGGAGTTATGGCAAGCTATGATGGCCGCTACCAATGGAAACACGCAGCTATTCATGCAAATTATGCAAGAGCGCAACCAAGGGAATCATGGCCAGGGCAACAATCAGAATCAGTTTGCTACACTCAACCAGTTCCTTGCTAACCAGCCAAAGACCTTCAACAACTGTGTTGAGGCCTTAGACGCTGATGATTGGCTCGTGGATATATGCAAGCATTTCGAGTGCAGTAATGTCAGGCCTAAGGACTTTGTCAAGTTTGCCTCCTTCCAACTCAAAGACCAAGCTGCAGAATGGTTTCAGCAGTACAAAGATTCCAGAGGAGGCCGTGCGATTACCTGGGATGAATTCCGTCAAGACTTCAAAGCTCATCACATTCCTCAGAGTGTTGTTGAGAGCAAGCGTGAGGAATTCCGCAACTTGAAGCAAGGCAGCTTGTCTGTTTACCAGCATAACATTCTGTTCCAGAGGCTCGCTCATTTTGCCAAGCAATACGTCCCTGACGAGAAGAGCATGATTTATCAGTTCAGGGGTGGCCTCAGAGAAGATCTCCAACTAGCTCTCGTCCTTTTTGAGCCGAAGAAGTACGATGAGTTCTACAATATGGCAATGAAGCAAGAGACTGCTCAACTCAAGTGCGATGCTTCCAAGAAGCGAGTCAGAGATGCTACTCCTTCTTCCTCAACTCAAGTGGCTAAGCAGCAAAAGTATTGGCTGCCTCCTCATCTGTTCCGTCAGCCTTATCAGCAGAAGAGCAAAAGTGGCAATGGATCTTCCCACCCACCCAACCCAGGCTTTCAGAACAAGACTTCGTCTCAAGCTCCAAGATCAAGTGCTCCGTATCACCGTCCGCTCTCGGAGGTCACGTGCAACAACTGTCAGCGGAAGGGTCACTATGCCAACAAATGCTTCAATCAGAGGCGTCTCCCTCCTCCTCCTCATGTGAGATCTGCTAGTACCGCAGTGGTCAAGCATAACCCCAAGTCTGCTAAGATCAACATGATGAATGCAGCTCAGGTAGAGGACTCGTCAGATGTGATTATGGGTAACCTTCCTGTTAACGATATTCCTGCAAGAGTTCTTTTTGATACTGGTGCATCTTTGTCATTCTTATCGAAGCCTTTTGCATCCATGCATGAGGTGCATACTATTGATTTGCCTAAGCCGATAGCGGTTTCTTCTCCGGGTTTGTTCATGAACACCAAAATGATGGCTCCAGATGTTACTATCATGTTGGGCGACTATAAGTTTCTTTCTTCACCAATGGTCCTTGGTAACTCGGCTATCGATCTTATTCTTGGAATGGATTGGCTTTCTAAGCACAAGGCTCAGCTTGATTGTGCTGCCAGGCAGATTCAATTGACTCATTCGTTTAAGGATGTTATCGTCTTTGCCGCTCAGGATGATACCATCCGTTTGTTTTCTCTCAATGAGAAGGGCGAGCTAGATGCCATCTCTCAGATTCCAGTCGTTTGCGAATATCAAGACGTCTTTCCAGAAGAGCTTCCAGGAATGCCTCCGCACCAGCCAGTTGAATTTGTCACGGATCTTGAGCCTGGCACGGAACCTGTTTGCAAACGTCCTTACAAGCTTGGACCTGAAGAGTTGAAGGAGCTGAAGAAGCAACTCGATATTCAAGAACGAATGGGTCTCATCCGACCAAGTTCTTCTCCATGGGGTTGTGGAGTTCTTTTTGTGAAGAAGAAGGATGGATCGGACCGACTCTGTGTTGACTACCGTCCATTGAATAAGAAGACCATAAAGAACAAGTACCCACTTCCCAACATCAATGAGCTTTTCGAACAACTCGAAGGTGCTCAAGTATTCTCCAAGCTTCATCTCTGTATGGGCTATCATCAGATTCGCATTCGTGAAGAAGATATCCCCAAGACAACATTTAGAACAAGTTATGGTTCATATGAATATACTGTCACGTCTTTCGGCCTCGTCAACGCTCTGCCAACATTCTCTCGCATGATGAATTTCATCTTCAACGCATACACAAATGACTTCGTCTTGGTCTACCTCGATGACATTTTGGTCTTTTCCAAGAAGAAGGAAGATCATGCCAAGCACTTGCGTTTGGTGCTGGATAAGCTCAGAGAACATCAGTTCTATGCCAAGTTTTCAAAGTGCGAGTTTTGGCTCGATGAGGTTCTCTACCTTGGGCATATCATCTCTGCCAAGGGCATAACGGTGAATCCTGAGAAGGTGCAATCGTGAATTGGGAACCACCTCAGAACGTGAAGCAACTCCGCAGTTTCCTTGGGCTCGCAAGCTATTGTCGAAGGTTCGTCGAGAACTTCTCTAAGATCGCGAAGCCTCTTTCCAACCTTCTCCAGAAGCACGTGAAGTACGTCTGGTCTCCTGAATGTGACATCGCTATCAACACCCTGAAAGAGAAGTTAGTCACTGCTCTAGTTCTGACTCCTCCTGATGAATCCAAACCGTATGAGGTCTTCTGTGATGCTTCCCTTCAAGGTCTTGGTGCAGTGTTGATGCAAGAGAAGAAAGTTGTGGATTATACCTCTCACCAATTGAAGCCCAATGAAAAGAACTACCCCACTCATGACCTCGAGTTGGCAGCAGTTGTCCATGCTCTTTTAACTTGGAGACATCTCTTATTGGGACGAAAAGTGGACATCTTCACTGATCATAAGAGTCTCAAGTACATCTTCACTCAGCCTAATCTCAACCTCAGGCAGACTCGTTGGGTCGAAATGATTCAAGAGTATAATCTGAGTATCGAATATACTCCAGGCAAGGCCAATGTAATTGCTGACGCATTGAGCAGGAAGGCTTACTGCAACAGTTTGATTCTCAAGCCTTACCAACCCGAGCTTTGTGAAGCTTTTCGCAAACTCAATCTGCAAGTTGTTCCTCAAGGATTCCTCGCCAACCTCCAAGTCTCTCCTACTTTGGAAGATCAGATTCGTGAGGCTCAACTTCTTGATGCTATGGTGAAGAAGGTCAAGATTGGGATTGCCAAGAGTCAACCTAAGTACAAGTGCTATCGCCTTGATGACAAGGATACTCTATTCTTCGAGGATCGCATTGTTGTGCCTAAAGGTGATCTTCGTAAAGTCATTATGAACGAAGCTCACAATTCACTCCTCTCTATCCACCCTGGAAGTACAAAGATGTACCATGACCTCAAGCAGTCGTATTGGTGGACTCGAATGAAGCGCGAGATTGCTCAGTTCATGAATGAATGTGATGTCTGCAGAAGAGTAAAGGCAGAACACCAACGACCAGTTGGTCTCCACCAACCTCTTGCCATTCCAGATTGGAAGTTTGACCATATTGAGATGGACTTCGTGACTGGATTTCCAAAGTCCAAGCGTGGCAATGATGCTATCTTCATTGTCATCGACAAACTCACTAAAGTGGCTCATTTTGTTCCTATCAAGGAATCTATCGCAGCAGATCAATTGGCAGAGCTATATACCTCCCGGATTGTCTCTCTGCACGGCATTCCATGGTTGATATCTTCATATCGTGGCAACATCTTTACCTCTAAGTTCTGGGATTCCTTTCAGAAGGCCATGGGCACCAACATCCGTTTCAGCACAACTTTTCATCCTCAAACTAGTGGCCAAGTCGAGCGAGTTAATCAAATTCTTGAAGATATGCTCAGGGCTTGCATCATCTCTTTCGGTATGAAGTGGGAAGATTGTGTTCCATATGCCGAGTTCTCCTACAACAACTGCTTCCAAGCGAGTTCGGGCAAGGCCCCATTTGAAATTCTCTATGGCAGGAAGTGCCGTACTCCTCTTAACTGGTCAGAGACTAGTGAACGCCAACTTCTTGGCAATGACTTGATCACAGAGGCAGAAGAGATGTGCAAAGTCATTCGTGATAATCTCAAAGCCACACAATCGCACCAGAAGAGCTACTATGATAGCAAGCATCGTGACTTGGCTTTCGAGATCGGAGACCATGTCTACCTCTGCGTCTATCCAATGAAAGGTACTCGTCGCTTCGGTATCAAAGGGAAGCTTGCCCCTAGATACGTGGGTCCTTTCAAGATCATCAGCAAGATAGGCGATCTCGCCTATCAACTTGAGCTTCCGTCCAACTTTGCAAACGTGCATGACGTGTTTCATGTCTCTCAGCTCCGCAAGTGCTTCAAGACTCCTGACCGCACCGTCAACTTCGAAGACATTGATCTCCAAGAAGACCTTTCTTATCGTGAGCACCCAGTTGCTATTCTTGAAGAAACTGAGCACAAGACTCGCAACAAGTCTATCAAGTTCCTCAAAGTTAAGTGGTCACATCATTCCGACCGTGAAGCCACCTGGGAACGCGAGGATCACCTCCGTTTTGAGTACCCGGAGTTTTTCCAGTCCTAGATCTCGGGACGAGATCCTTTCGTAGTGGTGGAGTGTTGTAACACCCCGGATGTAATTTACCTTATTTGTACTCAAACTCTTGCCGTTTCTGGCACTAAGTTATTCTATTTCCTCGTTGTTGGGTTTTTGTCTCCGTGTGTTTTGTCTTTGTCATGCATCTCTTATCATGTCATCATGTGCATTGCATTTGCATACGTGTTCGTCTCATGCATTCAAGCATTTTCCCCGTTGTCCGTTTTGCATTCCGGCGCTCCTATGTCCTCCAGTGTCCCTTACTACCTATTTTCGTGTGCGGGTGTTAAACGTTTCCGGATTGGACCGATACTTGTCATGCGGCGTTGGTTTACTACCGGTAGACCGCCTGTCAAGTTTCGTACCATTTGGACTTCGTTTGATACTCCAACGGTTAACCGAGGGACCGAAAAGGCTTCGTGTGTGTTGCAGCCCAACACCCCTCCAAATTGGCCCAAAACCCACCAAAACCTCTTCTATCATCTAGAGCATTCAATCACGACCGCATGGCCAGAAACCGCACCTCATTTGGAGCTTCCTAGCTCCCTCTACCTATAAATCTAGCCCTCCCCCGAAATTTTCGGGTCATTTCTACCCTAGACCTAGCTCCTCCTCATTCCGCCGCGCCGAACGTGTCCGGTCCGGCCGGACAAAGCAGCCACCGCCTCCCTCGTTCAGTCGGAAGGCGCCACGTGGCCCACCTGGCGCCCGCCGCTGCCGAGGCCCGGGAGGCCCGCAACCGGCCCCCGAGCCCACTTCGCCCGCCGTCGGCGCCCGCGCGCCTGGCGCCCCGCCCGCGCGCAGCGCCCCCCCGTCGCCTCCTCCTTCGCAGGCCGAGCCCGTCGCCGGCGAGCTCGCCCGAGGCCGCCGCACCACTGCGCCGCCTCGCCGGAGCTGCTCACCGGCCACCGCCGCCTCGCTCCTCGATCCCGTGTCCGCACCTCGCCGCCCGCGTCCACTCCGGCTGTCGCGCCCTCAACTCCATCCGGCGACCTCGGCTCCATCTCCGGCGATCCCATCCATTCATCCTCGATCAACGTGCAGCTACAGTACCGGCCAGATCCAGATCCGGTTGACTTTTGTCCCGAAACCCTAGTTTTTTTGCATTCTTCCACATGTCATAACTTCCTCATCGTAGCTCTAATTCGTGCGTGTAGCATATCAAAATGTTGGTCTCGAAGAGTACATCATTTCATCTCATTGCATCATTTTCATTTGAGTGAATCTTGATGACCTAAATGTCGTTGGAAGAGGGCTAAGTGAGGATAATTTCAGATCTGTTTCAGCAAATGCATTTTTGTCATTTTTGCCATGATTTATGCGTGCATGCTATGATCCTGAGCTCTACATGTGTTTTGATGTATGCCATGCCATCTTTACAGGGGTGTATGCCATGTATTTTTGTGATCTATGTGGTGACTAGCACAAGCATGCAAAGTAGCTTACCCAATGATGTTGATTTCAGGGACTTAGAATTTCACTAAGTCCTTGCCCTGTCATTATTTTTATGCCATATGTTCATGTTGTTTCCTAGTGATCCGTGCCTATTTTGAGGATGGTCAGTAAGGATGTTTTGTGGATAATGTTGTGCTCTATCCATCCATGTCTTTGTTTGCAATTATGGAGCACCCTAGCTTGAGTCAATCAAGCTCTACTTTTGCTATAAAATGTTCCTGATAGATTGTTAACATGTTTAGCGATTTTGCCGAGCTTGTTGTTGTTGATCCTTTCATGCTATGTTGTTGTTCTTAACATGTATAGCTTCTACGCCATGTCTTCTTGCTAGGTGTATGCTTAGTTTGTCATGCAATGCCTCGTAGTGAGTGCATCGAGCTCGTAAACATGTCTACGTGTTACTGTTTTGCCATGCTCCAGTTTTTCACCAAGTCTGAATCTGTTTATGTTTTTGCTATGTTCGCATGCTTGCAATTGTATTTTCTGATCCCTTTTGGCTCATGGTCACTAAGGGACTTTTGTTATATGCTTTGATTAGATGCATGTCATGCCTTGCTTTGCCATGATATGTTCCTGTAGCATGTATTTTTCGTGCTCTAAACATTGCTTCCTGATGACAAATTCCTGACATGCTGTCAATATCACTAAGTCTGAAACCAGTAATCTTTTGCACTTTTGCCATGCTTGTTTGAACCTGTTAATGAGTGAATTAGCCGTAGCTCAGTGTTCATCTTTTGTCAAGCATCATGAGTGGATCCCTGCCATGTATTTTGTTGCCATGTTTGTGTGTAGTAGCATGTTGTTCTTGATGCATTTAGAAGGCTACTTGCTGTTAATCGCAGACCGGTGCCATATTTGTTTTGCTTGCCATTTCCAAACCGTGCATCCGATTCCGGTGATCTTTATATCGATTTCAACCGAAATCAACTCACCATTCCAGTGGCACTCTTGGTTTTCCAAGTTGAGGCCAGGTACCATCATTCCTTTCCAAATCATGCCTATGCATCACATATCACATCCCGCATATCATACCATGTTTGCATCATGTTGCTTGAGCATTGCACGTGGTTGATTGTGTTCCTTTTTGTTTGTTGTTCTTGCTTGGGTAGAGCCGGGAGACGAGTACATCATCGACGAGCCCGTTGAGTACACTTACGAGGATCAAGTCGACTCTGAGAACTTTGGAGGCAAGATGACCATACCCTCGAAATCACTTCTATCTTTGCTTGCTAGATGCTCGCTCTTTTGCTATGCCTATGCTATGATACCTACCACTTGCTTACATGCCTCCCATATTGCCATGTCAAACCTCTAACCCACCTCGTCCTAGCAAACCGTTGTTTGGCTATGTTACCGCTTTGCTCAGGCCCTCTTATAGCGTTGCTAGTTGCATGTGAAGATTGGAGATTGTTCCTTGTTGGAACATGTTTATTGTTGGGATATCACCATATTATCTTGTTTATCTTAATGCACCTATATACTTGGTAAAGGGTGGAAGGCTCGGCCTTATGCCTGGTGTTTTGTTCCACTCTTGCCACCCTAGTTTCCATCATATCGGTGTTATGTTCCCGGATTTTGAGTTCCTTACACGGTTGGGTTATAATGGGAACCCCTTGATAGTTCGCCTTGAATAAAACTCTTCCAGCAATGCCCAATATTGGTTTTACCATTTGCCACCTAGCCTTTTTCCCTTGGGTTTCGCGGACTGAAGGGTCATCTTTATTTTAACCCCCCGGGCCAGTGCTTCTCTAAGTGTTGGTCCAACTAAGCGATGTCCGGAGCTACCAGGGGCAACTCTGGGCTGGCCTACCCGACGTCTTGCTCATCCGGTGTGCCCTGAGAACGAGATATGTGCAGCTCCTATCAGGATTTGTCGGCACATCTGGGTGGTGTTGCTGGTTTAGTTTTACCATTGTCGAGATGTCTTGTAACCGGGATGCCGAGTCTGATCGGAATGTCTTGGGAGAAGGAATATCCTTCGCTAACCGTGAGAGCTTGTGATGGGCTAAGTTGGGACTCCCCTGCAGGTATTTGAACTTTCTAAAGCCGTGCCCGCGGTTATGGGCAGATGGGAATTTGTTAATGTCCGGTTGTAGATAACCTGGAATTTAACTTTATTAAAATGCATCAACCGCGCGTGTTACCGTGATGGTCTCTTCTCGGCGGAGTCCGGGAAGTGAACACGGTGTTGGAGTAATGCTTGACGTAGGTCGTTCTAGGATCACTTCTTGATCATAGTTGTTCGACCGTGCTTTTGCCTTCTCTTCTCGCTCTCTTTTGCGAATATGTTAGCCACCATATATGCTAGTCGCTTGCTGCAGCTCCACATCATACCTTTACCCTACCTATAAGCTTAAATAGTCTTGATCGTGAGGGTGTGAGATTGCTGAGTCCCCGTGACTCACAAATTACTTCCAAACCCAGATGCAGGGACCGATGATACCGCTCCAGGTGACGCGTTTGAGCTCAAGTGGGAGTTCGATGAAGACTCTCGTCATTACTATGTGTCTTTCCTAGATGATCAGTAGTGGTGCCCAATTGGGGCGATCGGGGACTTTGTCGCATTTGGGGGTTGATCTTTATTTTGGTTCCATAGTCGGACCTTGAGTGTATTGGATGAATGTAATGACTTATTTATGTATTTGTGTGATGTGGCGAGTGTAAGCCAACTATGTACCTTTCCCCTTTATTTATTTACATGGGTTGCTGTGAAGATTACCTCACTTGCGACATTGCTTTCAATGCGGTTATGCCTCTAAGTCGTGCTTCGACACGTGGGAGATATAGCCGCATCGAGGGCGTTACACCCACATGTCAGTTCGCATAGGAAAAAGGTCAGATAAACACAAATTTACGCAGGCGCGACAAGACTCCAACCCGTCCGCGGGAACCACCTGGTTGTGTATGTGTCTGTCAGGGCCTGATGTATGTGCATGCATGTGTAGGTTGAGCACTTGAGCGTGAGAATGTGTGTTGGTCGTGTGGTGTGTGCATGCATGTGTGCGTGTGTGCGTGTGAGTATTGCGTGTGTGCGAGGTTGTGTGTGTATGTGTGAGTGTTACGTGCGTGCATGGCTGCGTGTGTTCGTGTGAGTGTTGCGTGCACGCAGTTCATGTGCATGTGTGTAGAATCACCACACCAGCTCCTGTGTGCTAAAACAGACGGCTCAGCATACCAATACATGGCCACCTTGTTCGCTATGCCCGCGGTAATGACTTCGAACCACCGTCCAATATTTTTTTATTATTTGTTTTCATTATTACTAGCAAGATGCCCATGCGTTGTACGTAACATCAAGATGCATCTGTATGAATAGTTTATCTTGTGAGAGAAAAGGATGAACGAGGGAAGGCCTTATCTGCAAATGTGGAGAGGGATGCGGGTAACTTTTTGAAAAATTGCCATAGTTTCCTTCCTATCTGTCAGATATAAATTGGATGGCCTATATTGCAGGATGGCAAGCACACCATCATCACCAACTCTGTTTTTTATAAGAGTAGAGTAGATACATGCCGATAGGTGGGCCCAATGGTAGTGAGATAATGTCATGCAACACTAGAGGTGCCACGTGGAGCGTTTAACTGGTCAACTATTCGTGTCTTGAGCAAATACAGAGTTGTACGGTGAGCCCGTGACTGTATAATAACCACAAAACATGAATGGTGACCGTCATGAGTGGATTCTGAAGTCCAATGTACGTAGCGAGATTTTGCTTCAAATACAATGATCTCATTGTATATATCACGAGAGAAAGATGAAACATGCGTGAACGTGTTGGGGCGTACTTTAGAGGACCTGTAGATAGTTTGTGTGCGTAAGTGAAAGGGGCGTAGAGGGGGTGTATGCGATGGAGAGAGAGATGCTCTTCGTTTCTCTTTATTATGACTAACTTTATATATAGTATAAAAATATAAAAATTCATAGTGTGGAATAAATATCATTGTGGGCACCATGCAATGCAAATTAACGTTCATACTCCTCCATATAACTTTGAAATGTTGTATATATGTAGAAATTCTAAAATAATTTTTTGTCCACACTTTGTGTGGTTTTATTCAAAAGGAATGTTGTATGCGAAATAAACGTGAAGAGAGGGCTTTTTAGATCAATGGGGTACGTGATGTAACATGTGTGAATGTGTAGTTGATGTATTTGGCAGGGCCTGGAGAGGTATGTGTGTGTATTACGTATTCGAGAGAGGCATGGATAGAGGGGACGACGGGGGGGGGGGCGTGGGAGAGATAGCACGAGAAATTAGAGTGGTCTAGAGAGAGAGAGGGATGAATATATTGTCACGACAAGAGATGCCCTTGAGTGTGTATATGCAAGGGGGGAGGGGATAGAGGCACGAGGAGAATTTTTTTGTGTGGTGTCTGTATTGGTATGGGTGGGTGTGAGAAGATAACAAGATCTGGGGGCAGAGGGTGTGTCACCGCATGAGATCCGGTGGGCCGAGGTGAGGCCCTTGGTTTGGTTCCGTCTTGTGCCACATTTGTCAGCCCGTGACACATTTAGGGATACCCATGGAGGACTAGTCGTACAAGACAAAGATAGTAGAGTCGTGAAGGACTCTGTGTCCGCTAACAAAGCCGGCTAGGATTTGTAACCCTAGGTCCTCGGACTAAGGTTACCCCTTATCTCTGATATTACTATTCATCCAATCTAACTTTAAGGGGCATCCTACAGAATGCTCTGCTAGAATCATACTCGTCAATTAGGAATGGAGGTGGGGACAATGCGTGAGTGACAAGCCTAAAGATAATGTGCGTGCGGGAGACACGTAGGCAGGTCTATGTATATAGAAAGGGTTGATGGGCATTGTGTGTGTGTATGCTTGTGAAAGCAAGAGTGCTTGTGTTAAAGGTTAGTGAAAATAGTCGTAAATGGTTACGAGAGGGAGGGAGGGTTATATCGAGGGCATGTCTGCAAGAAAGACACCTCGGGAGAGAGTGTGTGAGCATGTGTGAGAGACCACCGATGGAGAGTGAAACTACACGTAAAAGACTGATGTACACATTGATTAAAAATATAAATTGTATCCAAATATTAGGATGGGATCATGATATTTGTAATTCACGTAAGGAACGGTCATTGATCCATCAGACATCTATAATCTATCGAATTTGAGCATGTCTATGTTATTATTTGACATAATTGATCCACATAGTTAGTATTTTGAACTCTAGACAATGCATCGCTTTAGCAATCGAATATCAACGTGAGTATAGTTCATGTTGTGTGTGTAAAGCATATTATATATACAAACGTTAGACAATGAACTTTATACATAGCTAGCTATGAACTAGCATACATTTGAATTCAACTTAAGGTGGTTTAAAAATTCGAATTCAACATGAAGTCCATTCAATTATTTGAATTCGATATCATGGCATTTGTAAATCATACCTAAATTATGGGGGCACCAATCTTTGCTCTGCTTTTGTACATAATAGCATATATAGTCATGTACAAAATAGATTCAAATTTACCTCCTGCATTCCAAATAATCATAGTTATAGGATTTTCAAGTGTCAAAATTTCAAAAAGAAGCGCATAATTTAATGAGGTTTTCAAACATACAAGGTCAAATTTAACGTTATCTATTTAGGTCAATCCTCAAAGTTCAAGAGTACTCTAAACGTGAAAGCTTCTATTTCAAAATTTCGAACGAAGCGCCAAAAGAGCCTCTACTCACCTGAAACCATGTGAGACCAATGTTTGGTAGAAGGAAATTACTTTTCTAACTCTGACCGTGAAACCTACCGGCTCGACGTCCAAAAGTATAAACTGGGGTAGGTTTGTAGCTTCATCTAGACGCCATGCAACCGCCTCCGAAAAACATTCATACACAATGGCCGCCTAAGCACACATGCGCGTGGCCGAAATCGCTCCCGCCCACTATTTGGGACAAACCGTCCTACCCTCGACCCGTAGTAGGTTCGAAATTTAAGTGGGGGGCAAAGTTTGTACTTTCCTCAAATTTCAAACAAGCACGTCCCAGATCGAAACATGGTTCTCCCTTAGCTCCCCCCGCACCCCGTACGATTCCCTGTTCGTACTCCGTGTGTGCCAAAACTACCTCTCCACTAGCCGTGAAACCCCGGCATCCTCCGTCCACCACCCCATCCCAGCCATCAACCGCCGCCCTCCTCCATCACGCCAGAGTCGATACCCCGACGTCGTCGTCCACCACAACCGCAACGTCCTCCACGGCTAGTAGTTCAAGCCGACGCCGAGCTGTCCTTACCCGAGCCAGTTCAACCACGCCGTCCTGCGCCTCACCGCTGCCGCTCCAACTTCGCCATCACTACAAAAAAAAGACACATCCGTGACATTTTGGGCCGAACGAATTTTTTTTCTGTCATACATATGACACTTCTATGATGATAATTGTGAAAAAATCCGGTATCATCATAGATGTGGTGGGCTCCTACTTCTATGACAAAAAATCATGACAGAAAATGGGCTTTTCGTCCTGGGCGGGCCGGAGACGCAGCTGCATGACATTCTTTGGCCGCCCATGATGGAAAAAACCGTGGTAGAAGCAAGGGGGAGGAAAATTCCGGGGAGTTCCCGGTTACGGTGGGAGGTCGGGGCCGAGCGACGCGCGCTTCTCTCGTACACGTACGTGCGTGTGTGCGATGCGTTGGCTCTAACTGAACCCGAGCGAGGCATTGGGCTCTAACTGAACCCGAGCGATTGCACTACAGGCTACGCGTTACTGAAGCCGAGCGATCGATCGATGGCTGTTAACTGAACCCGATCAAGCGATTCCTTTGCTACTGCTGCTAACTGAAGCCGATCGATGCTGCCTCTGGATGAACAGTGAGTGTTGTGGGGGCGGTTTGGATGAACAGTTCCCGGTGGGGGTGGATGAACAGGACCCCGTGGTGTTGCCTCTGGATGAACAGGACCCCGATCGATCGAGCCGGTTGGGGCTGGATGAACAGGACCCCGTGGAGGGCTGGATAAACATGACCACTCCGTGGAGGGCAGGATGAACAGTAGACGGTGGAGGGCAGGATGAACAGTAGCCCGTGGAGGGGTGGTTGAATAGGAGCCCGTGGAGAGGGCTGGTTGAATAGTAGCCGGTGGAGTAGCGTGCGGTGGAGGCTGGATGAACAGGAGCCCGTGGATGAACAGTCGCAGGTGGAGGCTGGAGGAGGTCGACGGTGGATGAACAGTAGCTCCTGGGGGCTGGAGGGGGTCGACGGTGGAGATGAACAGTATCCCATGGAGTCCCATTTTGCAGTACGCCACACCCCTCCCGATGAACAGGACCCCCGTTTCGACCGTAGCGCTCCAACACAAGTCCGTTTCCTCCGTTTTGCGGTATGCCACACCCCTCCCGATGAACAGGACCCCCGTTTCGACCGTAGGAGGTCCGTTTCCTCCGTTTTGCGGTACGCTAGACCCCTCCCGATCAACAGGATCCCGTTTCGAACGTGGCCGGTCGAACACAAGGCCGTTTCCTCCGTTCTGCGGTACGCCAGGCCTCGTTTCCATCGCCTGTTTCGTCCAAGCCCTCCCGATGAACACGATGCATTCCGTTGCCTCCCCATGAACATGACGCATTCCATTGCCTCGCCATGAACACGACGACGACGTTGTTTCTCCGTTCCGACCCAGCCATGTACACGAGCCCTGGCCGTACGTATGCGCGAGTAGGCGTTCGAGACCCCGCTCGTATGTACACATACGTGGTCGTATTTTCTTTCTTGCACCCTGGCCGCTGTACGTACGTGTACATGCTACGTGCGCGCCTCTACATCCACCAGTATATATGTACGTACACGTTCGCGACTAGACTGACAACGCTATGTATGCTTCGACCAAGTGGGTCCCGACTGTCAGTCACTTCCTTGCGTGCGAAGATGTAGCTGGTGGGTCCCAGCAGTCAGGGGCAAATGTTTTTTTTCGCGAAATACGGTGGCCCATCCGGTGGGTCCCCGCTGTCAGGTGGAGGAATAATTATTTTGCACGTAATAAGGAGGCACTTCCTTGCTGCGGCCGTGGACCCAGCTGTCAGCCTCTCCACGTACAGTCCACGTCCGATGGAAGCCGTTCCTTGACCACGTTGACCACGCCGCGCCGAGAGCACCAGGGCGGTGGACGATGGCGAGGCCTAGGAAGGGGACGACGCGGAGCCGGGGAAGACGCGGCAGTGGATGCCCACGCGTAGAGGAGTACGAGGGTTCACTGGCTCGCTGCGGTGTGAGGATGTCGCCGCCGCAGAATAACAAGGGGTGTGGGTGAGTAGAGGGATGGCCTGGCCAGCGGTGGGAGTAGTAGGGGGCGGTGAGGCCTCCGCCGACCACGGGAGGCAGGAGCACGAGGCATGACCGGCGCTGGTTTGGGTGGCTGGAGCAAGAAGACCAAAGGTTGAAGAAGCGCTACGGCCGTTGGATGGACATCGTACGGTCACTGGAGCTAGAATCGTGCATATTGACTAAGTTGACAAAGCTCTCCATCCCCGTCAACTTAGTAGGCCCACAAGTCAGCCTCCCACCAAGGTGGGTCCCAGCTAGCACGGGGTATTCATTTTTTTGTGCGTAATAAGGAGGCACTTCCGGTGGGTCCGAGCTGACAGCAGGGTGAACGTTTTTTTTGTGAAATACGTGGACCGTCGGGTGGGTCCCAGCAGTCAGGGGCAAACGTTTTTTTTCGCGATATACTGGTGGGCGTCCGGTGGGTCCCTGCTGTCAGGTGGAGGAATAATTATTTTCCGCGTAATAAGGAGGCACTTCCTTGCGGATGCCGTGGACCCAGCTGTCAGCCTCTCCACGTACAGTATTCTTCCTATGGAATTCGGTCGTTGACAACATTGACGACGCCGCGCCGACAGCAGCACGGTGGTGGACGACGGCGAGGCATAGGAAGGGGACGACGCGGAGCCGGGGAAGACGCGGTAGTGGATGCCCACACGGAGAAGTGGCGACCAGACCTCAAACAGTCTGATCTCTGTGCTCCAGTGTCATCCATGGATCAGTAATGCTGACAACACACAGTACCCGGAGGATTTATAACAGAGTAGCAATCACACACTTATTACATCGAGGGTCTCCGTGGAGAATTTATTATAATAAATATGGCTTAAGGCCATCTAATAATGATAACAGCGGAAGGCTTGGAAGATAAGTGAGTCCATCAACTCCAACGGCATCACTGAGTATAGAACCACGACCTAAAAACTACTTAATCATCGTCTGAAAAGTCTGCAACATTAACGTTGCATCCCGAAACGGGTCAGCACATGGAATATGCTGGCAAGGTAACACATAGAGAGTAATGGAATGAAACAGCTATACTATATGCATATTTGGCTGTTGAAAGCTCTATGGTTACAGTTTTGTGTAAAGCCAATTTTTCCCTACTTCAAAGGAATAAATTTTATTTAACTATCATGGTAGTTGTTAAACATTGAGAATTGTTGACAGCATTCTCAATCCCAATTAAGCATCATCATTAAACAAGACCAAACAAAATTAATTTAGAGTAACATGTTGAGATTCACATGATAATCTAGGTACTAGATACTCAAGATGTCCATAATCGGGGACACGGCCAACCATGATTAGTTTATATACTCTGCAGAGGTTTGCGTACTTTTCCCCACAAGACTCGATTGCCTCCATTTGGTTTCTCGCACTACAAGGTGTTTGAGAAGATGGATGACCGAGACATAGTCTTTCAGAAGCGCTAGCACCTTACGATCGGGTAGACCGTACCACCTACATCCCCTACATCTGCTAGTCTACCACTGTAAGAGTTCGCACGACTTAGTCAACTATGCTAGAGCCCATAATAGCTTGTGGCTGCACATGGAAGTTTCTAGCATGAATAATCTCATGATCCCTTTGAGCCTGGGTGGCGATCCAAAAGAAAACAGGCAAGTCCTGGAATACCCAGGTGCCTGAATCCTCCTAGATGTGTGTTTAAGTTGCCACCTTAGATAAACCATTAATTAACAAACTCACATCTGTCATGGATATCACTCACCCAATCCACGTCTACTAGCATAGCATGGCATAATAAGCAAACGTAGAAGTAACTTCCAAAGGTTTGATAATAAACAGGTAATAGGTACTACCTCAACTACTTCCCATCCCACAAATTAGATCCTAATCATGCATTGTGCGAGGATTGATCTAATGCAATAAAACTGGGTAGTAGGAAAGGTATGATCAAAGTGTTACTTGCCTTGCTGATGATCCGGGAAACCTAGCGATTCGAAGTAACAAGCGGCGCACTCCGGGTATTCTATCGTAGACAAACAAACAAGCATATAATAAGTACTCATCTAATGCACAGGTAAAACTCAAATAAAAGATCTAACCAGAAGGTTCAACTTAAGAACTCCGGTTGGCAAAAAGAATCAAATCGAACGAAGCAACGAAAGTCAAACGGCGAAAGAAAACAACTTCGTTCTACTAATCTGGATCTAGAGAAAATTTTACAGTACCATAATCTTATTTAAGTTGGTTCAACGGATAGAGGGTTTCGAGACGAAACTCCAGGCGCTTGAATCGCCTGATTCCGATAAACGAGCGAAAAGTTATACTAAAACGAAAATCGGATCAGGAATCGCGATCAGAAAAATCGCGGATTTAATCCGAGAAAAAGAAAAAATTGTTGGGGAACGTAGTAATTTAAAAAAATTTCCTACGCACACGCAAGATCATGGTGATGCATAGCAACAAGAGGGGAGAGTGTTGTCTACGTACCAACGAAGACCGACTACGGAAGCGATCACACAATGTAGAGGAAGTAGTCGTACGTCTTCTTCCCGATCCGACCTATCCAAGCACCGTTACTCCGGCACCTCCGAGTTCTTAGCACACGTACAGCTCGATGACGATCCTCGGGCTCCGATCCAGCAAAGTGTCGAGGAAGAGTTCCGTCAGCACGACGGCGTGGTGACGATCTTGATGTACTACTGACGTAGGGCTTCGCCTAAGCACTGCAATAATATGATCGAGGTGGAATTTGGTGGCAGGGGGCACCGCACACGGCTAAGGAACGATCACCAAGGATCAACTTGTGTGTCTATGGGGTGCCCCCTACCCCCGTATATAAAGGAGCAAGGGAGGAGGGGCGGCCGGCCTAGGAGTTGGCGCGCCAAGGGGAGTCCTACTCCCACCGGGAGTAGGACTCCTTTCCTAGTCCAACTAGGAGAAGGGGGGAAAGGAGGGAAGTGGGGAAGGAAGGGAGAGGTGGGCCGCGCCCCAAATCCCTTGTCCAATTCGGACTGGACTTGGGAGGGGCGCGCGCCACCTCCTGGCTCCTTCCCACTAAAGCCCATTAAGGCCCAATACTCTTCCCCGTATTCCCGTAACTCTCCGGTACCTCCGAAAATACCCGAATCACTCGGAACCTTTCCGATGTCTGAATATAGTCATCCAATATATCGATCTTTACGTCTCGACCATTTCGAGACTCCTCGTCATGTCCCCGATCTCATCCGGGACTCCGAACTCCTTCGGTACATCAAAACTCATAAACTCATAATATAACTGTCATCGAAACCTTAAGCGTGCGGACCCTACGGTTCGAGAACAATGTAGACATGACCAAGACACGTCTCCGGTCAATAACCAATAGCGGGACCTGGATGCCCATATTGGCTCCTACATATTCTACGAAGATCTTTATCAGTCAGACCGCATAACAACATACGTTGTTCCCTTTGTCATCGGTATGTTACTTGCCCGAGATTCGATCGTCGGTATCCAATACCTAGTTCAATCTCGTTACCGGCAAGTCTCTTTACTCGTTCCGTAATACAACATCCCGCAAGTAACTCATTAGTTGCAATGCTTGCAAGGCTTTAAGTGATGTGCATTACCGAGAGGGCCCAGAGATACCTCTCCGACAATCGGAGTGACAAATCCTAATCTCGAAATACGCCAACCCAACATCTACCTTTGGAGACACCTGTAGTACTCCTTTATAATCACCCAGTTACGTTGTGACGTTTGGTAGTACTTAAAGTGTTCCTCCGGTAAACGGGAGTTGCATAATCTCATAGTCATAGGAACATGTATAAGTCATGAAGAAAGCAATAGCAACATACTAAACGATCGGGTGCTAAGCTAATGGAATGGGTCATGTCAATCAGATCATTCATCTAATGATGTGATCCCATTAATCAAATAACAACTCTTTGTCCATGGTTAGGAAACATAACCATCTTTGATTAATGAGCTAGTCAAGTAGAGGCATACTAGTGACACTCTGTTTGTCTATGTATTCACACATGTATTATGTTTCCGGTTAATACAATTCTAGCATGAATAATAAATATTTATCATGATATAAGGAAATAAATAATAACTTTATTATTGCCTCTAGGGCATATTTCCTTCAGTCTCCCACTTGCACTAAAGTCAATAATCTAGATCACATCACCATGTGATTAACATCGATAGTTCACATCATCATGTGATTAACACCCATAGTTCACATCGCCATGTGACAAACACCCAAAGAGTTTACTAGATTCAGTAATCTAGTTCACATCGCTATGTGATTAACACCCAAAGAGTACTAAGGTGTGATCATGTTTTGCTTGTGAGAGAATCTTAGTCAACGGGTTTGCCATATTCAGATCCACATGTATTTTGCAAATTTCTATGTCAACAATGCTCTCCATGGAGCTACTCTAGCTAATTGCTCCCACTTTCAATATGTATCTAGACCGAGACTTAGAGTCATCTAGATTAGTGTCAAAACTTGCATCGGCGTAACCCTTTACGACAAACCTTTTTTATCACGTCCATAATCGAGAAACATATCCTTATTTCACTAAGGATAATTCTGACCGCTGTCAAGTGATCTACTCCTAGATCACTATTGTACTCCCTTGCCAAATCAGTGCAGGGTATACAATAGATCTGGTATACTGCATGACATACTTTATAGAACCTATGGCCAAGGCATAGGGAATGACTTTTATTCTGTTTCTATCTTCTGCCGTGGTCGGGCTTTGAGTCTTACTCAACTTCACACCTTATAATACAGGCAAGAACTCTTTCTTTGACTGCTCCATTTTGAACTACTTCAAAATCTTGTCAAGGTATGTACTCATTGAAAAAACTTATCAAGCGTCTTGATCTATCTCTATAGATCTTGAAGCTCAATATGTAAGCAGCTTCACCGAAGTCTTTCTTTGAAAAACTCCTTTCAAACACTCCTTTATGCTTTACAGAATAATTCTACATTATTTCCGATCAACAATATGTCATTCACATATACTTATCAGAAATGTTGTAGTGCTCCCACTCACTTTCTTGTAAATATAGGCTTCACCGCAAGTCTGTATAAAACTATATGCTTTGATCAACTCATCAAAGCGTATATTCCAACTCCGAGATGCTTGCACCAGTCCACAGATGGATCGCTGGAGCTTGCACATTTTGTTAGCACCTTTCGGATTGACAAAACCTTCTGTTGCATCATATACAACTCTTCTTTAATAAATCCATTAAGGAATGCAGTTTTGTTTATCCATTTGCCAGATTTCATAAAATGCGGCAATTACTAACATGATTCGGACAGACTCAAGCATAGATACGAGTGAGAAGCTCTCATCGTAGTCAACACCTTGAACTTGTCGAAAACCTTTTGTGACAATTCTAGCTTTGTAGATAGTAACACTACTATCAGCGTCCGTCTTCCTCTTGAAGATCCATTTATTCTCAATTGCTGGCCGATCATCGGGCAAGTCAACCAAAGTCCAAACTTTGTTCTCATACATGGATCATATCCCAGATTTCATGGCCTCAAACCATTTCGCGGAATCTGGGCTCATCATCGCTTCCTCATAGTTCGTAGGCTCGTCATGGTCAAGTAACATGACCTCCAGAACAGGATTACCGTACCACTCTGGTGCGGTTCTCACTCTAGTTTACCTACGAGATTCGGTAGTAACTTGTTTTGAAGTTACATGATCATCATCATTAGCTTCCTCACTAATTGGTGTAGTAGTCACAAGAACAGATTTTTGTGATGAACTACTTTCCAATAAGGGAGAAGGTACAATTACCTTATCAAGTTTTCTACTTTCCTCCCACTCACTTCTTTCGAGAGAAACTCCTTCTCTAGAAAGGATCCATTATAAGCGACGAATGTCTTGCCTTAGGATCTGTGATAGAAGGTGTACCAAACAGTCTCCTTTGGGTATCCTATGAAGACATATTTTTCCGATTTGGGTTTGAGCTTATCAGGATGAAACTTTTTCTCATAAGCATCGCAACCCCAAACTTCAAGAAACGACAACTTTGGTTTCTTGCCAAACCATAGTTCATAAGGCGTCGTCTCGACGGATATAGATGGTGCCCCTTTTTAACGTGAATGCAGCTGTCTTTAATGCATAATCCCAAAATGATATTGGTAAATCGGTAAGAAACATCATAGATTGTACTATATCCAATAAAGTACGGTTATGACGTTCGGACACACCATTATCTTGTGGTGTTCCAGGCGGCGTGAGTAGTGAAACTATTTCACATTGTTTTTAACTGAAGACCAAACTTGTAACTCAAATATTTTACCTCTGCGATCATATCGTAGAAACTTTTATTTTCTTGTCACAATGATTTTCCACTTCACTCTGAAATTCTTTGAACTGTTCAAATGTTTCAGACTTATGTTTCATCAAGTAGATATCCCCATATCTGCTCAAATCATCTTGTGAAGGTCAGAAAATAATGATACCTGCTGTAAGCCTTAATATTCATCGGACCACATACATCATTATGTATGATTTCCAACAAATCTGTTGCTTGCTCCATTGTTCCGGAGAACGGCGTTTTAGTCATCTTGCCCAAAAGGCATGGTTCGCAAGCATCAAGTGATTCATAATCAAGTGATTCCGAAAGCCCATCAGCATGGAGTTTCTTCATGCGCTTTATACCAATATGACCTAAACGGTAGTGCCACAAATAAGTTGCACTATCATTATTAACTTTGCATCTTTTGGTTTCAATATTATGAATATGTGTATCACTACGATCGAGATCCAACGAACTTGTTTCATTGGGTGTATGACCATCGAAGGTTTTATTCATGTAAACAGAACAACAATTATTCTCTGACTTTAATGAATAACCGTATTGCAATAAACATGATCAAATCATATTCATGCTCAACGCAAAAACCAAATAACACTTATTTAAGTTCAACACTAATCCCGAAAGTATAGGGGAGTGTGCGATGATGATCATATCAATCTTGGAACTACTTCCAACACACATCGTCACTTCACCCTTAACTAGTCTCTTTTTATTCTGCAACTCCTGTTTCGAGTTACTACTCTTAGCAACTGAACCAATATCAAATACTGAGGGGTTGCTATAAACACTAGTAAAGCACACATCAATAACATGTATATCAAATATACTTTTGTTCACTTTGCCATCCTTCTTATCCGCCAAATACTTGGGGCAGTTCCGCTTCCAGTGACCAGTCCCTTTGCAGTAGAAGCACTTAGTCTCAGGCTTAGGACTAGACTTGGGCTTCTTCACTTGAGCAGCAACTTGCTTGCCGTTCTTCTTGAAGTTCCCCTTCTTCGCTTTTGCCCTTTTTCTTCAAACTAGTGGTCTTGTCAACCATCAACACTTGATGTTTTTCTTGATTTCTACCTTCGTTGATTTCAGCATCACGAAGAGCTTGGGAGTTGTTTCCGTTATCCCTTGCATATTATAGTTCATCACGAAGTTCTATTAACTTGGTGATGGTGACTAGAGAATTCTGTCAATCACTATCTTATCTGGAAGATTAACTCCCACTTGATTCAAGCGATTGTAGTACCCAGACAATCTGAGCACATGCTCACTAGTTGAGCGATTCTCCTCCATCTTTTAGCTATAGAACTTGTTGGAGACTTCATATCTCTCAACTCGGGTATTTGCTTGAAATATTAACTTCAACTCCTAGAACATCTCATATGGTCCATGACGTTCAAAACGTCTTTGAAGTCCCGATTATAAGCCATTAAGCATGGTGCACTAAACTATCAAGTAGTCATCATATTGAGCTAGCCAAACGTTCATAACGTTTGCATCTGCTCCTGCAATAGGTCTGTCACCTAGCGGTGCATCAAGGACATAATTTTTCTGTGTAGCAACGAGGATAATCCTCAGATCACGGATCCAATCCATATCATTGCTACTAACATCTTTCAACACAATTTTCTCTAGGAACATATCAAAATAAACATATGAAAGCAACAACGTGAGCTATTGATCTTCAACATAGATATGCTAATACTACCAGGACTAAGTTCATGATAAATTAAAGTTCAATTAATCATATTACTTATGAACTCCCACTTAGATAGACATCCCTCTAATCCTCTAAGTGATCACGTGATCCAAATCAACTAAACCATAACCGATCATCACGTGAGATGGAGTAGTTTTCAATGGTGAACATCGTTATGTTGATCATATCTACTATATGATTCACGCTCGACCTTTCGGTCTCCGTGTTCCGAGGCCATATCTGCATATGCTAGGCTCGTCAAGTTTAACCTGAGTATTCTGCGTGTGCAAAACTGGCTTGCACCCGTTGTAGATGGACGTAGAGCTTATCACACCCGATCATCACGTGGTGTCTGGGCACGACGAACTTTGGCAACGGTGCATACTCAGGGAGAACACTTCTTGATAATTTAGTGAGAGATCATCTTATAATGCTTCCGTCAATCAAAGCAAGATAAGATGCATAAAAGGATAAACATCACATGCAATCAATATAAGTGATATGATATGGCCATCATCATCTTGTGCTTGTGATCTCCATCTCCGAAGCACCGTCATGATCACCATCGTCACCGGCGCGACACCTTGATCTCCATCGTAGCATCGTTGTCGTCTCGCCAATCTTATGCTTCCACGACTATCACTACCGCTTAGTAATAAAGTAAAGCATTACATCGCGATTGCATTGCATACAATAAAGTGACAACCATATGGCTCCTGCCAGTTGCCGATAACTTGGTTACAAAACATGATCATCTCATACAATAAAATTTAGCATCATGCCTTGACCATATCACATCACAACATGCCCTGCAAAAACATGTTAGACGTCCTCTACTTTGTTGTTGCAAGTTTTACGTGGCTGCTACGGGCTTAAGCAAGAACTCATCTCACCTACGCATCAAAACCACAACGATAGTTTGTCAAATAGACTCCGTTTTAACCTTCTCAAGGACCGGGCGTAGCCACACTTGGTTCAATTAAAGTTGGAGAGACAGTCGCCCGCAAGCCATCTATGTGCAAATCACGTCGAGGGAACCGGTCTCGCGTAAGCGTACGCGTAAGGTTGGTCCGGGTCGTCTCGTCCAACAATACCGCCGAACCAAAGTATGACATGCTGGTAGGCAGTATGACTTGTATCGGCCACAACTCACTTGTGTTCTACTCGTGCAAATAACATCAAACCATAAAACCTAGGCTCGGATACCACTGTTGGGGAACGTAGTAATTTCAAAAAATTTCCTATGTACACGCAAGATCATGGTGATGCATAGCAACAAGAGGGGAGAGTGTTGTCAACGTACCAACGCAGACCGACTGCGGAAGCGATCACACAATGTAGAGGAAGTAGTCGTACGTCTTCTTCCCGATCCGACCGATCCAGGCACCGTTACTCTGGCACCTCCGAGTTCTTAGCACACGTACAGCTCGATGACGATCCTCGGGCTCCGATCCAGCAAAGCGTGGAGGAAGAGTTCTGTCAGCACGACGGCGTGGTGACGATCTTGATGTACTACTGATGTAGGGCTTCGCCTAAGCACTGCAACAATATGATCGAGGTGGAATTTGGTGGCAGGGGGCACCGCACACGGCTAAGGAACGATCACCAAGGATCAACTTGTGTGTCTATGGGGTGCCCCCTGCCCCCGTATATAAAGGAGCAAGGGAGGAGGGGCGGCCGGCCTAGGAGTTGGCGCGCCAAGGGGAGTCCTACTCCCACCGGGAGTAGGACTCCTTCTTTCCTAGTCCAACTAGGAGAAGGGGGTAAAGGAGGGAAGTGGAGAAGGAAGGGAGAGGTGGGCCGCGCCCCAAATCCCTTGTCCAATTCGGACTGGACTTGGGAGGGGCGCGCGCCACCTCCTGGCTCCTTCCCACTAAAGCCCATTAAGGCCCAATACTCTTCCCCGTATTCCTGTAACTCCCCGGTACCTCCCAAAATACCCGAATCACTCGGAACCTTTCCGATGTCCGAATAAAGTCGTCCAATATATCGATCTTTACGTCTCGACCATTTCGAGACTCCTCGTCATGTCCCCGATCTCATCCGGGACTCCGAACTCCTTCGGTACATCAAAACTCATAAACTCATAATATAACTATCATCGAAACCTTAAGCGTGCGGACCCTACGGTTCGAGAACAATGTAGACATGACCGAGACACGTCTCCGGTCAATAACCAATAGCGGGACCTGGATGCCCATATTGGCTCCTACATATTCTACAAAGATCTTTATCGGTCAGACCGCATAACAACATACGTTGTTCCCTTTGTCATCGGTATGTTACTTGCCCGAGATTCGATCGTCGGTATCCAATACCTAGTTCAATCTCGTTACCGGCAAGTCTCTTTACTCGTTCCGTAATACAACATCCCGCAACTAACTCATTAGTTGCAATGCTTGCAAGGCTTTAAGTGATGTGCATTACCGAGAGGGCCCAGAGATACCTCTCCGACAATCGGAGTGACAAATCCTAATCTCGAAATACGCTAACCCAACATCTACCTTTGGAGACACCTGTAGTACTCCTTTATAATCACCCAGTTACGTTGTGACGTTTGGTAGTACTTAAAGTGTTCCTCCGGTAAACGGGAGTTGCATAATCTCATAGTCATAGGAACATGTATAAGTCATGAAGAAAGCAATAGCAACATACTAAACGATCGGGTGCTAAGCTAATGGAATGGGTCATGTCAATCAGATCATTCATCTAATGATGTGATCCCATTAATCAAATAACAACTCTTTGTCCATGGTTAGGAAACATAACCATCTTTGATTAATGAGCTAGTCAAGTAGAGGCATACTAGTGACACTCTGTTTGTCTATGTATTCACACATGTATTATGTTTCCGGTTAATACAATTCTAGCATGAATAATAAATATTTATCATGATATAAGGAAATAAATAATAACTTTATTATTGCCTCTAGGGCATATTTCCTTCAAAAACGACGAACGCTCGCTAAATTAAATAAACCATAAAAACCGATCTATTTAAAAAAAACTGAAACTAAAAAAAACCGGCGGAAAAACTGACAGAAAAACCGAACGGTTAAAAAAACCGAGGCCGCGGATTACGAGGTGAGGCGAACCTCGGGCGGCGTGCGGGCGGGGCGGCGTGCGTGCGGCGACAGCGGAGGCGCGCGGGCGGGGCGGCGCGGGTGCGGGGCTGAGGCGGCGGCGTGCTAGGGTTTGCCCCGGGTGGGCTGCCCCGGCTTATAAAGCCGTGGCGGGCCGGAGTCCTAGTCGGACACGGCCTGTAGGTCGGTGTGCGTTTTTTTAAATAATTACATGCAGAAGAAAAAATAAAAAGAAAATACTAAAGGGACTCCAAAAATTCCGAAATAAATTTTCACGGGCTTCTAAAATCAAGCCGCACAAGGTGAACATTTATTTGGGACCTAAATGCAATTTTGAAAAACGCACATTTTTCCTAAATTCAAATAAAATAACGAAAAACTCCGAAATAAAATCTTATTTGATTTTATTATGAAATCCTCAATATTTATTTATTTTGGGAAAGTCATTTTATTCCCTCTCTCATATTTTTGTAATAGAAATAATTGATGATAAAATAAATAAAATCAAATGATCCTATTCTCAAAATTTGAGAGAACTCAAATATGAAAATAACGAAATACCCAACTCTCTCCGTGGGTCATTGAGTTGCGTAGAATTTCTAGGATCAACCAAAATGCAAAATAAAATATGGTATGCAATGATGATCTAATGTATAACATTCCAAACTGAAAATTTGGGATGTTACAAACCTACCCCCCTTAAGATGAATCTCGCCCTTGAGATTCGGGTTGGCTAGAAAATAGGTGAGGGTGGTCCTTGAGCAAATCTTCCTCTCGTTCCCAGGTGGCTTCATCATCTGTGTGGTGGCTCCACTGTACTTTGGAAAACTTGATACCCTTGCTGCGGGTAACTCGGCTGGCAAACTCGAGGATCTTAACGGGTCTCTCCTCGTAGGTCAAATCGTTATCCAACTGAATAGTTTCCAAAGGCACTCTGTCTCTCAATGGTATGTCAGCCATCTCCGCATGACACTTCTTCAACTGGGAAACGTGGAACACATCATGAACTCCTGACAATCCTTCAGGTAATTCCAACTTGTAGGCCACTTCTCCCATACGCTCCAAAACTCGATATGGTCCTACAAATCGTGGCGCTAACTTCCCTTTAACTCCAAAATGCTTTGTTCCTCGAAGTGGAGATACTCGAAGATAAGCTCTATCTCCAACTTCATAAACTGTCTCCTTGCATTTAGAATCTGCATAATTCTTCTGTCTGGACTGAGCTACCTTGAGCCTATCGCGAATCAACTTCACCTTCTGTTCAGACTCTTTAATCAAGTCAGGTCCAAACAACTGGTGGTCTCCAACTTTGTCCCATGACAACGGTGTCCTGCACTTCCTTCCGTACAAGGCTTCGAAAGGGGCCATCTTTAAACTGGTTTGGTAACTGTTGTTGTAAGAGAACTCTGCATATGGAAAATTATCGTCCCAACTAGATCCGTAATCTAGCGCACAAGCTCTCAGCATATCCTCCAAAATCTGATTCACTCTCTCGGTCTGTCCATCTGTCTCTGGATGAAAAGCTGTACTGAATTCTAGCCTGGTGCCCAAAGTTTCGTGGAACTGTTTCCTGAACTTTGAGTTAAACTGGGTTCCTCTATCTGATACGATACTCCTCGGAACTCCATGCAAACATACGATCCTGGTCATGTATATCTTTGCCAACTTAGCACTGGTGTAACTGGTCTTTACTGGGATGAAATGAGCTACCTTCGTTAATCGATCAACTACAACCTAAATTGAGTCATAGCCTGAACGGGTCTTGGGTAATCCCGTGATAAAATCCATGCCTAGCTTATCCCACTTCCATTCGGGTATCAGCAATGGTTGTAACAATCCTGTTGGCTTCTGATGCTCTGCCTTTACTCTCTGGCATACATCACAAACTGCTACATACTCCGCAATATCCTTCTTCATTCTTGTCCACCAGAAAATATCCTTCAAATCCAAATACATCTTGGTATTTCCTGGGTGAATTGAATACGGTGAATCGTGTGCCTCTTGCAGTATCAACTTCCTGATCTCCGGGTCATTGGGCACATAAACACGGTCTTCAAACCATAGGGTGTCGTGCTCATCCTCCCGAAATCCTTTAGCTTTTCCTTTGCTCAGTTTCTCCTTTATAGCGGCAATCTCTTTGTCAGTCTTCTGAGCTTCTTTGATTCTATCCATCAAGGTTGACTGAATGTCCAATGCTGCTACATAGCCTCTCGGAACTATTTCCACACATAGTTCACGAAGATTTTCTGCTAACTCCTTGGGTATTTCTCCCGTCATTAACGTATTGACATGGCTCTTACGGCTTAATGCGTCAGCTACTACATTAGCCTTTCCGGAGTGATAATGCAATTTCATATCATAATCCTTGATGAGCTCCAACCATCTCCTTTGTCTGAGATTCAACTCCTTCTGTGCGAAAATGTACTTCAAACTCTTATGATCCGTGTACACCTCACAATGGTTTCCAATGAGGAAATGCCTCCATGTTTTCAAAGCATGCACTACGGCTGCTAACTCCAAATCATGCGTGGCATAATTCAACTCATGGGGTTTCAGTTGTCTTGAGGCATATGAAACAACTCCTCCTTCCTGCATAAGCACTACTCCAAGTCCTCGACATGAAGCGTCGCAATACACCTCATAATCTTTGGTCTGGTCTGGCAAAATCAACACTGGTGAGGTAACCAAGCGTTTCTTCAACTCCTGGAAACTAGCCTCTCATTCCTCCGTCCATATGAACTTGGTATCTTTCTTTAACAACTCAGTCATAGGCTTCACAATCTTTGAGAAATTCTTAATAAATTTCCGATAGTATCCTGCGAGTCCAAGAAAACTTTGGATCTCCCCAACGGTAGTTGGTGCTTCCCACTTGGTCACGGTATCAACTTTAGTGGGATCAACTGCTATACCTTCTCCAGATATAACGTGTCCGAGGAATCCTACTTCCTTCAACCAAAACTCACATTTGCTGAACTTGGCATATAATTGATGTTCTCTGAGCTTTCCAAGTACCAAACGCAAATGCTCCTTGTGTTCCTCTTCATTCTTCAAATAAACCAGGATATCATCAATGAACACTACGATGAACTTATCCAAGAACTCCATAAACACTTTGTTCATCATGTTCATAAAATATGCAGGTGCGTTAGTCAGACCAAATGACATAACGGTATACTCATACAGCCCGTACCTGGTGGTAAAAGCTGTCTTAGGAATATCCTGTTCTCGAATCTTCAACTGGTGGTATCCTGATCGTAGATCGATATTGGAAAATACCTTAGCTCCATGCAATCGATCAAACAGATCATTGATCATCGGTAGTGGGTACTTGTTCTTGATCGTTACTTCATTCAATCCTCGATAATCAACAATCATTCTTAACGATCCATCCTTCTTCTCCACTAGAAGTACTGGCGATCCCCAAGGTGAAGAACTTGGGCAAATATATCCTTTATCCAGTAACTCCTTAATCTGTTTCTTAATCTCCACCAAATCCTTTGCTGGCATCCTATATTGTCTCTTTGTTATTGGCCTTGTGCCTGGCAATAGCTCAATCAAAAACTCAATATCTGTATCAGGTGGCATGCCTGGCAACTCCTCTGGAAATACTTCAGGGAAATCCCTTACCACTGTTACTTCCTCCTGCACAACTCCTGTTAGGCAATTTACTTGAGTCCTCTTTGGCACATGCCGGGATACATACTTGATCCTTCTCCCTTCTGGGGTGGTAAGCAAAATTGACTTACTAGCACATTCAATATTACCTTCATACTTTGATAACCAATCCATGCCTAATATCACATCCAATCCTTGGGATTCCAATACTATTAGGTCTGAGGGAAAAACATAGTTACCAATCCTTAATGGTAACCGATCACACCATAGACTAGGCATATACTCTGCTCCAGGCGAGGTTACTAACATGGGTGACCTAAGGGCTTGGGTTGATAGGTTATACTTATCCACAAATCCCCTTGAGATGTATGAATGCGATGCGCCAGTATCAAAAAGAACGAGTGCAGTAAATGACTTAACCAAAAACTTACCTATTACTACATCGGGCTGGGCTTCAACCTCCTCCATGCTAACGTGGTTCACCTGTCCCCTGTTGAAAGGGTTCGGCTTCTTCCCAGAACTTCCATTGCCATTTTGGCCTTCAGGACATTCATTGGCATAATGTCCGGTCTTCTGACACTTAAAGCAAGTGACTTGGCTCAGGTCCTTCTTGGCTGGGGTTGATGGGTTAGTGCGATTCTGGCCGTTGCTTCCTCCATTGCCATTACCATTCTTGGTGCCATTGTGATTGGGCGAGCTACCTCCTCCATGGGTATGCTGAAAATGTCCTCCCAGTCTAGGGGTAAAACATGGCTTCTGCTGAGCTCCTGAAGGGTACTTTCCTTGTCCATACTTCCTCTTGCGATTCTCAATTTGCTGCTGCTTCCCTTCAATCATAAGAGCACGACCTACCAACTCCTGGTAGTTGTTGAAGGTGGCTACCATCAACTGCATGCTCAACTCATCATTCAGTCCTTCTAGAAACTTCTCCTGCTTAGCTGCATCCGTAGCGACGTCATCTGGGGCATAACGTGCTAACTTACTAAAGTCCTCCACATACTGGCCAAGTGTTCGTCCTCCTTGGCGCAAGTTGCGAAACTCACGCTTCTTCATGGCCATAGCTCCTGCTGAAACATGGGCAGTACGAAAAGCCTGCTGAAACTGGTCCCATGTGACAGTGTCGACAGGGAAAGTGGCTGTGAAATTCTCCCACCATGATGCTGCGGGTCCTTCAAGCTGATGTGCGGCAAACTTCACCTTCTCTGGATCCGTACATCCTGCTGTGGTCAACTCTCTAGCTGTCTTGCGGAGCCAATCATCTGCTACTATCGGCTCGGTGCTACTGGAAAACACCGGCGGATTTAGCCTAAGAAATCGGGCTAAGTGATCAACAGGTGGTGGTGGTGGTGGTGGTGGGTTGTTGTTGTTGTTCCCCTGATTCTGATTCTGGACTAGCAATTGCATCAATGTGTTCTGCTGCTGGATCAACTGGGTGAGCTCCGGTGGAAAGGCAAATCCGGGGTCACGTCTCGGAGGCATCTAAGGGGTTTAGAAAAGATGAGATGTAAGAATAGAGGGGGTCTAAAGAGAAAACACTACCCATATGCACATGAGGCAAAACAAACAATTCACTTCATTCAATCAAACAAGGGCATATAATCGATCTATCTATCGCAAAAGTGCTCAGACTACTATATTTACATGGTGGACTACTACTACTGATGAGGTGGTCTACTAGAAATATTCTTCGGTTGCAGACTCCATGATATCTGCTCCAGCTTCATCAACATAATCATCATCGCTACTATCTGGATCCGAGTCGGTGTCGTCGATGATGATGTAGTCTTCCGGGCTAATCTCCTTGGGTTCTTCGTCTTCATCCACTGGTGTAGGGCCTCCCATAAATATTCCAATCTTCTTGATCAAGTCGTCATTCTTCTCCACCAATACTTCAATTTCTTCTTCATAATCTTCACGTGTAGCCTTGAGTTCTTCCTCCAGTTCCTTGATTCTAGTCTTAGCCTTCTTCAGATCTATCATGTCGGCGCACATCTGGTTCTCCTGTCGTCGAATGTGCTGGTTTAACTCCTGGATAAAAGCTGCGATTGATCTATCCTTCATGGTGCTGATCATCTCCTAGTGTTCATCTCGGCGCCCACAAATCTGGTAGATAGTATCCTTGAGATCCTTCCGGTAGATTTCTCCAATGTGTCCCATGGCGATGTGAGCTGCCATGCTCTTTCCTAGATTCCAAGTTGGTGCATCAAAAGAAAACTCTATGGGCTCAGTGACTGGCATGAACGTCCTTCCTGGAACTTGAACTTGAATCATCCAGCGCTCTTCTTCAGGTAAAGTGGCGTTGTAGGTTCCGGTGAAGCTTGGTACTCCTATGTTCAGGTATCTAGTGACTTCCTTCAAGTGACGTCCAAAGGGTGTATCTTCATCCGGTTGCGTGAACTTGTTACTTGCATCCGCCATCCTAAAGTGTAGGAAAGATGAGAAGTCAGAAGAGAAGAGAGTGAATAGTGATCTAGGTCTTTTAGCTTAGTGGTCGTGTCCTACAGTCAGCGTGTGCTCTGATACCATCTCTGTAGCGTCCAGACCTCAAATAGTCTGATCTCTGTGCTCCGGTGTCATCCCTGGATCAGTAATGCTGACACCACACAGTACTCGGAGGATTTATAACAGAGTAGCAATCACACACTTATTACATCGAGGGTCTCCATGGAGAATTTATTACAATAAATATGGCTTAAGGCCATCTAATAACGATAACATCGGAAGGCTTGGAAGATAAGTGAGTCCATCAACTCCAACGGCATCACTGAGTATAGAACCACGACCTAAAAACTCCTTAATCGTCGTCTGAAAAGTCTGCAACATTAACGTTGCAGCCCAAAACGGGTCAGCACATGGAATATGCTGGCAAGGTAACACATAGAGAGTAATGGAATGAAACAGCTATACAATATGCATATTTGGCTGGTGGAAAGCTCTATGGTTACAGTTTTGCGTAAAGCCATTTTTTCCCTACTTCAAAGGAATAAATTTTATTTAACTATCATGGTAGTTGTTAAACATTGAGAATGGTTGACAGCATTCTCAATCCCAATTAAGCATCATCATTAAACAAAACCCAACAAAATTAATTTAGAGTAACATGTTGAGATTCACATGATAATCCAGGTACTAGATACTCAAGATGTCCATTACCGGGGACACGGCTAACCATGATTAGTTTATACACTCTGCAGAGGTTTGCGCACTTTTCCCCACAAGACTCGATCGCCTCCGTTTGGTTTCTCGCACTACAAGGTGTTTGATAAGACGGATGACCGAGACATAGTCTTTCAGAAGCGCTAGCACCTTACGATCGGGTAGACCGTACCACCTACATCCCCTACATCTGCGAGTCTACCACCGTAAGAGTTCGCACGACTTAGTCAACTATGCTAGAGCCCATTATAGCTTCGGCTGCACACGGAAGTTTCTAGCATGAATAATCTCATGATCCCTTTGAGCCTGGGTGGCGGTCCAAAAGAAAACAGGCAAGTCCTGGAATACCCAGGTGCCTCAATCCACCCAGATGTGTGTTTAAGTTGCCACCTTAGATAAACCATTAATTAACAAACTCACATCTGTCATGGATATCACTCACCCAATCCACGTCTACTAGCATAGCATGGTATAATAAGCAAACATAGAAGTAACTCCCAAAGGTTTGATAATAAATAGGTAATAGGTACTACCTCAACTACTTCCCATCCCACAATTTAATTAGATCCTAATCATGTGTTGTGCGAGGATTGATCTAATGCAATAAAACTAGGTAGTAGGAAAGGTATGATCAAAGTGTTACTTACCTTGCTGATGATCCGGGAAACCTAGCGATTCAAAGGAACAAGCGGCGCACTCCGGGTATTCTATCGCTGACAAACAAACAAGCATACAATAAGTACTCATCTAATGCACAGCTAAAACTCAAATAAAAGATCTAACCAGAAGGTTCAACTTAAGAACTCCGGTTGGCAAAAAGAATCAAATCGAACGAAGCAACAAAAGTCAAACGGCGAAAGAAAACAACTTCGTTCTACTAATCTGGATCTAGGGCAAATTTTACAGTAGCAAAATCTTGTTTAAGTTGGTTAAACGGATAGAGGGTTTCGAGACGAAACTCCAGGCGCTTGAATCGCCTGATTCCGATAACGAGCGAAAAGTTATACTAAAACGAAAATCGGATCAGGAATCGCGATCAGAAAAATCGCGGATTTAATCCGAGAAAAAGAAAAAACGACGAACACTCGCTAAATTAAATAAACCGGAAAAACCAATCTATTTAAAAAACCGAAACTAAAAAAACAGCGAAAAAACCGACGGAAAAACCGAACGATTAAAAAAACCGATGGCGTGGATTACGAGGTGAAGTGAACCTCGGACGGCGTGCGGGCGGGGCGGCGGCTCTGGCGGCGGCGGCGACGCGCGGGCGGGGCGGCGCGGGTGCGGGGTTGAGGCGGCGGCGGGCTAGGGTTTGCCCCGGGTGGGCTGCCCTGGCTTATAAAGCCCTGGCGGGCCGGAGTCCTAGTCGGACACGACCATAGGTCGGTGCGCGTTTTTTTAAATAATTACGCGCAGAAGAAAAAATAAAAAGAAATACTAAACGGACTCCAAAAATTCTGAAATAAATTTTCACGGGCTTCTAAAATCAAGCCGCACAAGGTGAACATTTATTTGGGACCTAAATGCAATTTTGGAAAACACACATTTTTCCTAAATTCGAATAAAATAACGAAAAACTCCGAAATAAAATCTTATTTGATTTTATTATTAAATCCTCAATATTTCTTTATTTTGGGAAAGTCATTTTATTCCCTCTCTTATATTTTTGTAATAAAAATAATTGATGATAAAATAAATAAAATCAAATGATCCTATTCTCAAAATTTGAGAGAACTCAAATATGAAAATAACGAAATCCCAACTCTCTCCGTGGGTCATTGAGTTGCGTAGAATTTCTAGGATCAACCAAAATGCAAAATAAAATATGGTATGCAATGATGTTCTAATGTATAACATTCCAAATTGAAAATTTGGGATGTTACAGGAGAGGAGTACGAGGGTTCACTGGTTCGGCTGCGTTGTCGTCGCCGCAGAATAACAGGGGGTGTGGGTGAGTGGAGTGGAGGGATGCCTGGCCAGCGGTGGGAGTAGTATGGGGGCGGTGAGGCCTCCACGGCAGCACAGCCGGCCACGGGAGGCAGGTGCAGGCGGCATGACCGGCGCTGCTTTGAGCGGCTGGAGCAAGAAGACCAGAGGTTGAAGAAGCACTACGACCGTTGGATGGACATCGTACGGTCAGTCGAGCTAGAATCGTGCATATTGACTAAGTTGACAAAGCCCTTCGTCCCCGTCAACTTAGTAGGCCCACTATACTGGGTCCCAGCTAGCAGGGGAGTATTCATTTTTTTGTGTAATAAGGAGGCACTTCCTTGCGTGCGAAGATATAGCTGGTGGGTCCGAGCTGTCAGCGGCGGTAATGTTTTTTTCGCGAAATACAGAGGCCGTTTCGGTGGGTCCCAGATGTCAGATGGAGGAAATCATTATTTTGCGCGTAATAAGGAGGCATTTCCTTGCGTGCGGCCATGGACCCAGCTGTCAGCCTCTCCACGTACAGTCCACTTCAGATGCATCTCGGTCGTTGACCACGCTGACCACACCACGCCGAGAGCACCAGAGAGGTGGACGACGGTGAGGCCTAGGAAGGGAACGACACGGAGGCAGGGAAGACTCGGCCATTGTTTTTGTTTCCCACGCGGAGGGGAGTACGACTGTACGAGGGTTTACTGGTTCGTCTACCGTTGCCGGAGAATAACAGCAGGTGTGGGTGAGTAGAGGGATGGCTAGGCCAGCGATGGGAGTACGGTGGGCGGTGAGGCCTGCGCGGCAGCACAGCCGGCCGCGGGGAGGAGGGAGCAGGCAGTCCCGCCGGTGCTTGTTTGAGCGGCTGGAGCAGGAAAAGCAGAGATTGAAGAAGCACGACTGCTGTTGGATGGACATCCAACAGTATACAGGCCATCTGTGGAAAGCCTCAAATCTGTGGAAAACAGCATACATCCCATCTGCCATTATTTCAAATAATTTATAGCCCGTTTGCTAATTCTTACAGGTTTTTTGGAGCCCATATTCTTTATGTTAGCATTACAGCCCATATTGTAGCCACGGTTAAAATATTATATGAAATTTTGCATATGTCGGTGCGGTCTGAACTGTTTTTAATCCCGAAATTTCGAGTCACATTCAGACTGATTTTAAAAATAAATGTATATCAATATAAAATCCAATAAATTGTCCACGCATAAAAATCAATGCAATTTAAAATCTCGAAATGAAAAAAAAATATTTGAAAATAATTGCCGGTTTGATGTGTTTTAAAAATGTACAACCCATTTCTCATTACTGATAGGCCATTTTCTCGGCCAGCCGAATGAAGCTCTCCTCATCTTGAAAGATTTGTAGCCCAACATGCCTGATAAAGCGACTTACTTGACAAATCACAAAAGAACTGGGCTAGCCATTTTCAGAAAGCAAAAAAAACTACTGGGCTGGTCTGTGGTAAACATAAAAGAAAAGACTGTTTAGACAGGCTAGAGTGTCCCGCACAGCCCAGTTGACACCCTGCTTCCGTGTCAAAAACAAATTAGATAAATGCCACTCCAATTATGGCGATTCATAAAAATGCCACTGCAATTTTTGCAAACTTTGAAAAACACCACCGCAATTTGCAAACTTTGAAAAACGCCACTCCAGACTTCAAAAAATGCCACTAGAAATGGCATGAAATGGCATTTTTCAATGTTTGGAAATTGCAGTGGCATTTCTCGGATACACCGGATTTGGAGTGGCATTTATCAAATTAACCCAAAACAAAAATAACTGGGCGAGCTGCTGGGTCCCTGGTGTCAGCCGCTCGTTGTGCAATTGTCTCGTTTATTTACTACGTTGACAATGTCATGGGACCCAGATGTCATAAATCCACTAGGAGCAGCCATTTTTTATTGGCTTGAAATAAGGAGGCACTTGCTTGCGTACTGCCATGACCTTGGCGGGTCCCTGCTATCATCCTCTCCACGTACAATCATCTCCTGATTGTGTACGCGTCAACTTGCTAGGCCCACAAGTCAACCTCTAAACTGTGGAGGACAAATACAACCCATTAAAAAAATAACAGCCCATTCCATACGTTCAAACGAAAAGTTCAACATTCAGAGCAAAGTAACAGGTCTGATCCACATATAGAGTACTGAACTTCCACATTGACAACCATCATAGCCAAGTTAACTATCTACTCCCACTAACACTCTAGTAGCGTACAAGTACTAACTTACTCTTAGCTAACTAGACGATGCCGGCCGCCATCTGCTATCCATGCTAAACGCCGGCATCGGCGTCCTCCGCCTCGCCTCGGACTTGCCAGAGGTGCGATAGGGCGCGTTGCTCGCGCATGTTGGCCCATTCCATGCCGGCGTGGTCCACCGAAGCTTCGGCTTCCAAGCGGGAAACCCACTTGACGAGCTGGTATTAAAATCGGCGTCGCGAACGCTTGCGTGCCCGACAACCTCCAGGGCTATTTGCCGGGCGCCGGCCTCCATGTAGTCGGCCCAGTCGCGGGCGCTCTGCTCGCGACTCAGAGCGTCGGTGCGCTTCCGTTCCATCTCCCGTTGGTGGCGCAAATCGGCGATACGCTGCTCCTCCGCCAGGCGGTCGCGCTCCAACAACTCCTCGATCTCCGCATTGCCATCTAATGACAGATAGAATGCCTCCTCCCTCTGTCTACCTTCCAGTGAAAACCCGAACACTAGTTCCGGCGGTGATCGCCTCCGGCGTCGCCTACCGCGGACGGGCGGGGGCATGGCGGACGTGGCGAGCGACGTCGGCCCGGTGGGGGCTTATGAGGATATGGCGAGTTGTGTCACGGTGACACCTGAGAAGGCCGGGAAACAGTACTTATAGGCAGAAGGTAGCGCGACGGTCATCGGTATTCAATGCATAATGGGTTAGCGCGCCAGCTTGCCGTGGAAAACTAGAGAAACTGAAATTATGACTGTGTCGTCCCGTCCCATCTGGGTCGCACGCCGGCATGGCGGTCAAATGAGTGCACTCGAATCATCTCCCTCCTTGTCAATAACGATTCCAGAGATTTAAAGCGTATCTTTTTTCGCATCAGTTAGCTACCTTAATTACGGCCGGCAACATGTAGGCACCCAGAATCGCTCACAGGTAGTACGCGAAGCAGCATGCAACGAGTCGCAGCCGAGGGCATGCATGCAACCACTTAAATCGCTGGAATTAATTAGGCTTAAACTTCTGCATGCCGTTAATTATTGACATGCCTTGGTCTTGCTGCTTTGCTCACGGGACTAATAAATCCCGGACGAAGGGAGTACCTTGGTTGGTGAGAGGTTTGAATTAAGCCCTGCAAACCGGAAAGGAGGTACTAGTACGTGCGTGATCCGCTATTTATTCGTGTAGGATCGAGTAGGTCGTTTCTTGAATTGAGCCCTGCAAACCGGAAAGGAGGTAGTATGTGCGTGATCCGCTATTTATCCGTGTAGGATCGATAGTGTAGCTTGTCAGTTTCTTCAAAGGTAGGCATTTTTATCCATGTAGGATCGATAGTGTAGCCTGTCAGTTTCTTCAGGGGTAGGCATTTTTATTCAAAAAACTGCTACCTAGTGATCGATCAGTAACTTGTAAACACTGAGCGAACAGAAATAAGTAACTGTTAATGCATCTCAATGATTCACAGATCATATACAAATATGTAGCTCCAAAAGCAAAGATCAGCCACTTCAGATCTTGCGTCACAACTAAAACTAACTAGTACGATTCCCATACATAAGATCAACATGTTAATGCATCTCAATGATTCACAGATCATATACAAATATGTAGCTCCAAAAGCAAAGATCTAGAAAAAATATTTGTTCTTCCTACTAACAGGGATGCTTCTCTTGGTCAACATTCAGTACAGACTGAAAGACAAATTTGTTTGTGAAGTCTACAATTCCTCTTGCAAACGTAAGTGGTTTCACCAACAGCTGGAACCATGAGAATGAACCACACATGATGGACGAACAACCATTGCAATATGATTTGGTCTTCTCTCGATCACACGCGAGACTATTTTCGGAATACAAACTTTAACTTAGGTAAAATGATGCCCATTGTATAATCAGACCAAAGCAATGAAGCACATAGTGTTGGCCAATAAATAGTACAGTACTACTTTTCTGCAGTCCATGAAGTGACTATCCAATCTTTCTGTGTCTATTTTCAAATGGCACTGCATGACTATACTATTCTCTTGTGCAGTTCAACCAAAATTGCGGGCACTTTGTTTGTTTGCCAAATAGCAATGGGCAGACATCTCTGTCTACACAAATATCAAGCAGCTAGTAAACATATACCACACCTTGTATTTTCAGTTTAAACATGTCTCTTCCGCTTAGCATCTGTCATGTTCTGCACTGGACAATCTGATACAGTTATGTTTTGCCCTTGACAATCTGTCATGTTTTGCATGACCAGAAATATAGCGCCTATTCTTCATCAGACCAAGGATATCCATGTTCGCAGTGATGGAAGAGGTGAAATCGATACAACCGAAATTGAGCATCCAATCATTGAATCCTGTCCTGCACCTCCAATGTAGGTCCACCCTGCCAATAAATTCACATGCAAACCACTAGTATTACTATCTAATGACAGTACAAAAAGAGTAGCAAGATAGTAGCAAACCATGTATCTTCGTAATGAACAGCTCATAGTGCCACCAATTGGATATAAAGGTTTGGAAAAAAAACATGCTCCTAATGTTGAACCAGTTGGACTTTTTGTGCAGTTCCACTAAAATCGAGCATCCCTGTTTGCATAGATATTGACAGTGTGATTACTCTAAAAGTGGCACTAGTTGAAGCATAGACTCAAAAATATAAGCATTCCAATTTCTTAATGGGAAAATGTAGCAAGACTGTTTCTAACCACCTATTTGAAGGAATAAATAAAGCAACAGCGGCTGATGTCAGGAAGGCATGCATAGTTTTTTCTGGAATAGTGAGCCATTCCTGACCTTTCCTATTCTTTTAAGCAAATTTTGTGCAGTTCTACTAAAATAAAATGCCATCACCGCCTTGACAATTCAGTGACACTGTACAAAAGGAAATGACTTAACATTACATCATGATGTCAGGTATGTAGTCGACAGACATTAGAGACAAACATACAGACCTCCTCAAGAGAACAACCGGAGGAGGTCCCTACTCTTGACCTTTCCTCTTGTCTTCATAATTGTCTGTACAGTTTAACCAAAATAAAATGACATCAGCGCGTTGGAATTTTGGTGACACTGTACAAAAAAATTAACTTATCTCATGGAAGTGAGGTATGTAATCTATAAGCATTAACAGTGTAAAAATCTGAAGGTAGTAACAAGTTTCATCGTTGGTATACTGGCCGTGCAACAGCATTAGAATGCCTTAGCTGAAAATTCTTTAATACATCCACAATCAACAGCTAACCCTGAAATAATCCAGTGACATTAAATGGCATTGCTTAAATTTATGGGTGGCATTAGACTGAGAGCGGCATTAGTTAAATGTGGCATCACTTTAGCAGTAGCATTGCTTGACTTGACTGCTGGCGTTATACTAACAGCAAAAAAAGTGGTAATAAGAGCACGGGAGGCCCATTCGGACTGTGGGCGCACCAGTACGATGTACATCCACGGACGCAGAGTGGTGAGGGAGGTATGGTTGCCCAGAGCAACAAATATCCAGGCAACATATGTGGATTACGTCCCATTTTTGTTCTCTTTAGCCACCTTTTTCCTATGCGAGGACAACAAACCGATTGACCTGGTCATTCTCTATTGTGTTGTCATGCCTTTCTACCCTTCTTCAACCAAGAGACACAAGACTCGTTCCTTAGCTACTGATTTTCCCCTTTTCAACCTAGATGCGGGTTCGATGCCTACTCTCTTGGGCAGTACAGTCTCCCTTCCTTTCCTTATTCAACCCAGACATGGATTAGTCTGCATGAAGTAGGGTTTCCTTTAATAGTGCAAATTATGGTTTTCGTCTGCGTGTCCAGCAGAGCAGAGGATAGCAAATTGGGAAGATGGTGGAGTGGAAAATGATCCACATGCAATGACGTGGCATATGGGTCAATAGAACAAGGTTATGGTTCGAAAAGAGGTAGCATACCTAAGGGTCGGCGGGAAGTGGCTTCGCTCATGGTCGTCGTCCTCCGCACACACTACGGCAACAAGCTTGGGGACGGAGGCCATCCCGCGCGGGCGCTAGGTCTGAGAGGACGGCCTTGTCGTCAGTGCGTGACCTCACTCACCGACGACGAGTGCGTTAATGCTGCACATCCTTTTCTTCCCCGGCGGATCTGTGACCACCGGTGAGGAGGGAAAGAGGGGCCATCTTTTTAGATCTGGAGAGAGGGTGGTAGTGTGAGAAGCAAGTGGGCAGCCCTTAGCAATAAAGCGCTCAAGCTCCAGCCTATATATCTTTTTTATACTACTAGTACTGGAGGTGGAGTAGTGGTAGAGTAGTTTATATTTTCTCTACGTACAGTACCAGTTAGTCATGCTTCAAAACTAATCGACACGCCATTAAAAAAATAAAGGTCGATAACTAATACGGCACCTCGGGCCAACGCGGCCAGATCACATTTTGCACAAGAAATTACACACCATGTTTCGTTGACATGTGGTCCCGTTCCAACATATCAGTGAGACGACGGCGAGTAGTAGGAGTATTTCCGAACGGACGCGTAGGCCGGGGCGCCTCTTCGTGAACCGTGGCAAACTCGTAACCGTCCACCGACTCTTCGCCTTTCCCTCTCGATTTGGAACTACTGTCGCATGCTCTTCCTCTCCCTCCTCCATTTTCCTTCAGCCCTTCACCCTTTCTTCTGCCATTGTTCGATCGTCTGCTCCATGGAGGGAACAGGCCGGAAATGACCCTGTTATTCTTGCCCCGATCTAAAAGATGACGTGGTGGAGGTACTCATTGGTCATTGTGACGTCATCACCTCGGCTAGCATGGCAGGTTCGTTCAAGCCGATTCTCGACTCAAGTAATAACATCATTACAAAGAACCCAAGAGTCAAGGAGCGGTTTGATCTCCCCTATCTTCTTCGCCGTGACCCTGATGATTGGCGCCGGCACGACGGAGGCCTCGCCCTATGCCAGTTGATGCCGCTTGATAATGATACGTATGATGTTAAGATGCCATCGCTTGAGGGCAAGGCTTGGGCGGGCGCAAATGGAGATTGGTTTGTTTACATTGGGTCCAACTGCGAGTGGGAGCTTGTGAATGTGTACACTCGTGACCGGGTTCCACTTCCAAAAATCTCAGCACACTGCCCAGAGGTTGAGCACATCGGTATTGTACGCATGTTCAAATACGGTCATGGTGACTGTCTTCTATGGAAGATAGCAATTTGTCGAGTTCCCAACCGCTCTTTGAATTACAACAACTCTCAAGTTGTTGCTATCTTCGACAAGCTTGTTGTCGTCCTTCGTGGTTCGACTTGATGGATATTGCTCAAAAATCTGTTTCTGTACACGGATGAGTATTGTGATGCTATTCAATATGAGGGCCTTGTGTTTGCTGGCACCACTCGTGGCACTGTTTTTGCATGGGATCCTCGTAGTTTCGGTACGTTTGTCTTCCACCGTAATTATAATTGTTTCATCCACATGCATGCGGGTTAGCAAGTTTCCCTTTACAAATTAACCTTCTTCTTATGTTTCCAAGGTCCTGTGAACATCCCACCACCTATACTTGAAAAATTTTATAACCAAGGGGGAGATGACGAAGGTGATGAGCATGAGGACGAGCAGAACCCATATACTTAGTGGCGCCTGGCAACTAATTCCGATGGATCACCTCTTCTTGTGTGTATACAGCCCACTGATGATGTTACTACTAAGGAAGCAGGTGTAGTCTCCCATGGTCGCACTCTCCGGACCTATTCCAACACCCATTGCATGGTATTCGGGATGGATACTAGTTGCTAGCGCCAACTCCTTCTCCCTGGTACAGAATTGATAGTCTTGGAGAAAACTCGCTCTTCCTTGGACAATACTATCCGATGATGGTGAAAGCCGATCCAACTGCTATTGACACAACGTTAACAGTACCATTTATGAGAAGCAACTGTGTCTATACCTCGGACATTTGGGTGGTTCCCTACCCTGGTAATGATATAGTAGGCCGCTTCATCCTGGATGATCAGTCCTGCGTTGGTTTCCAGATCGACAATCGATGGCCCGTCCCAGAGAATCACTTGTGGTTCAATGAAAGCATTTCCAATGCCGAGGAATGGTTGAGTTGAAGTTCATTTCATTGCTTGTTATTTGTTGTGTGGTGAAAACTTTAGTATTTATAATGTATCCTCGTTGTTGATGTGGGTTGATGACCTGGTGTATGTAATAAAATGATATGCATGTGATAAACTTACTAAATTTATGAATGGCTTTCGAGTCGCTTCTCTGAGTGAGTGGTGCGACGAGGCAAAAATATATTTTCCGAATACATAATTGCACATGCATTGCAATAGGTTATCGGATGAGGCCAATCAACAATAGTAGTACACTATTTGTACTAGCTTCACATGCTTCGCGCGTCGGGCGGGTGTTTTTACTGTAGCCATATGTTAATGTGTTCGTTGTACGTAACGAGCACCTCGAATCCTCGATACTAGTACTATATAGTAGGAGTAGTAGGGTGGCATGGGCCAGAACAAGCATTCCCGTCCAGGAGTATGGCACACGCCACCACCACGACATCCATTTGATACCATATCATTTCTTGGAGTCCATGCTAGAGAAATCTCTTCAACCTTGTCGTTTCTCTAACTTCAGCCATCGCGCGGAGGGCGAGGTTGGGGTTTGCCGATAGTCGGTTTCCTTAACTGCGGTCCCACTTGTAAGGCCAACTCCAACGCACGACCCCAAGCGCACCTCCGTTTTGCATGAACTCCAACGATAATTTTGACTAGAAAAGCAAGACCAAAGAAAACAAGAACCACAAGAATACATTTTACTACTCCTGTAAGTTGGATTAGTGCCTTCTCGATGCATTCATTGTTGATCTGTGGAGGCTCGATCTTGCGTCAGTGCTAGCTAAAAGTGATAGAACATCTAGTAAATTGCGCTCTATCAATATATGGATGTACTCTTCTTCCCAATACAAAAACTTGCATCCGTTCTACTCCCTCCGTTGCACAATACATGCCTTCGATTTGTCAAAATATATATGTATCTAGACATGTCTTAGTATATAGGTACATCCATTTTTGGACAAATGGAAGTCAAGTATCTTGGAACGGAGGGAGTACACAATAAAAGTTTTAAGTTAGCACAACTAGTCTAATCCGAGAGCAGAACCGAAGATTTGGTCGGGTTCTTCCTCCTTTTGCCGACACGTGGGACATCCAGCATCCAGGTTGTGTCATGAAAGAAAATAGAGTGATAGTTGAAGCCACGAGATGTGCATCTTGGGTTAAACTGTAAATAGAATCTTACTACTCTTGAGTAACTCCAAAAGCGGCCACCAAAGATCCTTATTGGATTTGTTTTTCATCACCAGCACATCGAGGTGAAAGATGTGCAGGTTCAGTGGGTCCTCTTGCGTTTTCACTGACATGTGGGGCCGCATGTGAGCAAACAGACGATGGGCTCCGTGCGTCCGTTGGCTGGCTAAGAAGAGAGATAGCGGAGGGTTGAGCACGGACCATAACTAGCATTCACGTCTAGCAGTACGGCACACGCCATCCACATGAGTCCCATCTGACACCAATTTTCTTGGAGTCCGAGCTACAGCCATCTCTTCTCCCTCCTGTTTTCTCATCCATCACGAGATGGGCGGGGTGGGGGTTTGCCGATAGTCGGTTTGCTCAACTACGGTCCCACTTGTAAGTGAAAATGCAACACCGCACGCATTCCCACTTGAGCGGCGTGCCGGACCAACCGTGTGGGGGTGCTACGCGAACACGACAGGCTTTTCCTTTTGAACTCGTAACTTGTAAAATTTGGTTCTGCTCTATGGCGCGACCGATAGATAGAAAATAGCAATTTTTCCTAGAGTAATGAGAAGTTTGGTTCTGGTGCCGTTCATGCATGGAGTACGTACGAAAATTATGAAGTTGATGCGAAAGGTAAGATAATTATTGTAGGGACATATACTACTACATGGATTTGACGGAAAGATAAAAATACATACGGATCCATCAACATTCAACGACATCCTCACGCCCTAGTGCGCCGGGTCACCAACCGACATGTGAGGAGCAGCACCATTGGCGGCGAGCTCAACGTGCTTCTGAACAGTGTCGTCCAACGTTGCCCTGCGCTCCAAGAAGGCCAGCATCCTATCGTCCTCCTCTTGCATGTAGTAGTCCTTGTGGACGATTTGCGCGTAGATGTGGATGATTATGTCGATGGTGTCTTGCTGCGCCAGGCGCTGCATGGTGAGCGCGACCTCGAGGTGGACATTCTCCGGCGCGACGGCGGGCAGTCGCAGGGCCACCAGTGCATCGAAGAGGTTGTTACCATAGTGGTCGTTGAGGGTGGCGGGCATCGCAGAGCCTGGGCGCGACGGCTGGAGGCTTACGTCAAAGCCGTCCGCAAGCTTCTTGATGACGGTGAACTTGTCGGGGAAACCGACGAGGACCTCGTCGAAGAAGGAGACGAAGCTGTCGTCCAAGCGGCCCCTCACCCTGGCGGCCTCAAGCAATACTACCTGGAGACGTTCCTCGGTGCCGGGCTGCAGGCCGGCGTCGTGGACCATCTGGCACAGCCGGCTGATGCTCGCGCTCATCGCCTCCATGGGTCTAGCGTAGCTTCTAGTCAACTGATCTTGTGATTCGAGTGATCACTCAGCCCTTGGATAGCGTGCGTAGATGCGTAGGATTTCATACTACTCCTCGGCCCTCTACTGCACCTGCCTTTGGCTCTATGATAGGTGGGCCAGCCACCCCCTCAGGCCACGTGTCATTCACCCAAAGGCAGTTGTCGTAAGTCAATGAAGTTGCGTTCCCCTTCGTGCCGGTGCAGTATAGTCATCTCACCGGACCTCTAGTTGGGGCCAAACAAGAGAAGTTTGGTGTTTACTGGTTTATTGGTCCCCTTTGCATTTTGCGCCAAGTTTTGACCTTTGATTTAACTAATAAAATGTTAATGCGTGTAAACAAAAATGTTGTGTAAGTCACCTTACGAAAACCAAATAATCCCAAAATACTTAGGCACGGTGCATTAACTCCCTCCTTGTTTCTTATTTCATGACATATCAACCAATGAGAGATGTGGGTCGTGCATGCTTTCAATCACTTGAGACTACCAAACATGACATGCAGTGTTTAGTTCATTGCATGTAATCCTATTAGTACTCTAGTTAGCAAAAAAACATTAAGTTCTCTCGCCGATAGGAATAAAATACCATGTATTTATTTACAGAGGGAGTAGTACATTTTTGGTGACATGCATTACTAGATATTGCTAGTCAAATACTAAAATCCAGATGGACGTGGTAATACTCCTAAATCCAGATGGTGGTGCTACTAGTACTAGTAGTAGTACTACCAATGTAGTAGTAGGGGTACTAGCACTGTACTACCCGTTGGTCAAATTATTATGTGCTGCTCCTCACAGTGAAGTGACAAGACCCTGCGCCGGAGATGACACTTGAGTATAGGCGCCATGTTCGGCATATCAGAGTCAGCCTCACCGTCTGTAGTCACTATCATCATGGCTGTAGAGCTAGCAAGCTTACAACTAGCCCTGTTCGACATAATTTCCCGTGCGTAGATGCCCGTGCATTGCACGGAACACCAAGATTGGGGGTGGACGGCTCCGGCAGCGGCCATCGCGCCAGATTTTTCCATGGCCTTCTACTCTTAGATGTGGTGGGGAGGAGATGAGGCTGATTGTGAGAGACAAGGAGTTGTTTGTAAATAGGGAACAAGTGCGGGCATCTTTTTGCAAAAATGGAGAAGCTTGGTTTGTATGCGTCAGATCTAGATCCGAGGGCTATTGGTGAAAGATGGGAGGCACAACATCATCACCAACTCAGGACCTGTTTGATTTGCAGGATTTTGAAAACGCAGGAATAGGACACGACAATATTACAAGTTTCAAACTGATATTACAAATGTTAGGAGTAATGCTGCACCTATGAAGAGGGAATTGCTAGGAAGTTTACGTAAGAACTTTCGTTACTTTAGGTGGATGCAACATTATCGTACAAACTAAAATCCACCGCCCTGACAAGTCACTAATGGGCAAATAAGTTTTCGAGTCTCTCGCCACTTGATGTTTCAAAAACAAATTCAGCTTCTGCGAAGACTTTGTCATTTAGGCTTAGACGCTTGCGGTGATCAGCACGCCATTCATTGTTGCGCCAGAGAACGCCAAACCTCATTACATTGAGCACACTTGCCTCCAGAACAAAGAACCTGGCCAATTTAATCTCAGATATGTTGCCTCGGTAGTCGATCAAATCAATTTCTGTAAGATGGAGATCAAGGCATTCGATGATATTGTTATAGTGCAGCACATTTTTCACTTTCGGGTCTTTTTTTATCTGCAAAAGAAGAGAACATATTAGAGCAGCTGGCTGCATAAGATTGCCATGTCATCAAGAGGTACCAATATCATTCGCTCATACGATAGGGTTGGCTAGCAAGTGATATTTTTCACTCTCTCTCTCTCTATTTCTATTTCCTCTCATTTAACTAGGAGCACGTCAAGATCTTGGGCATTTGTTGCCTTCCACTATGTGGCCGATGCCATATTTCGCAAAAGTGTGCCACATAACACGCATCGATGTAAAATCAAAAGATTTTGGCACCGCTCTCGCGATGTGAGAGAGTTGGCACCGCTGTGCACACAGACCCACATGTATAAATAAATCAATCAAACCAACTACACCAGCCTCTCACTCTCCCAAACAAGTGTTTTTTATTGCCTCAGTCCTCTCTGTCTCCCACGCAGTGCTTTTTCATTGCGTGAGTTAATTTGGCACCGGAGCAAAGTAGGTGATCCAGATTGGGACACCATGTGAGCAATGGAGGGGCATCGATGCCAAATGCATCACAAGTGAATTTGGCACATGTTTTGGCCTACATAGCTCACTTTTGTAATACTACCTCGTATTTAGTATAAAATTTTGACCATAGATTTACCTAAGAAAATGCCTATGCATGTCACTAAAAATTACACCATTTGAAATTATGTTCAAATACGAAACCAACGATATAGTTCTTAGTGACATGCATTAACATTTTGTCAGTTAAATTTATGGTCAAATTTTGATACTACAAAATTGCAAGAGTAAACCAGGACGGAGGTAGTACTTGCTCTTAGGGTAACCATAGAGTTACTGGAGTAATCTAAGTTACTTTCCACTATGACTAGCCTAGGCTACTATAGTAGTACAGCATAAAAATGATGCAGGTGATCACGTGAGAAAAAAATACTAAAAACATTTCTTTCGGTGCAGTGCGTAGATGCAGTTTTGAACACTACACTTGTCATCATAATTTGGGAAAATTACGAAAAAATTGAGCTACGTTGTGATTACCGTTTACTTATAGGAAAGAAGTTTCACCTCGATGAGTAGCTTCTCCGTGCATGGAAAGCATGTAAGGAATCCAACAACTTGATCCAGATTGGGGCCGATGGATTTTAGTGCTAAGATCTTCACTGTGCGCATGGACTGGGTCAAGCTTGTGGGAATCATTTTTTGGATGACAGTCATAAATACATCAAGAAGAAATTTAAAAATGTGAATGTCAAGAAGATGGAGAAGAAGATGAGTGTTGTACCTGAACGATTACGGATCCAATAAAGAGTTCGGAGAATTTGGCAGATGAGTACACCAACGCTGTCAATTTCGGCGCGTCAGTGACCCTGATTTTTGTTGGACCTTCTAGATCTGATACAAGCAATCTCTCAAGGAAAGGCGCATTCTCAATGACCATAACATGGAACAGCTGGAGTGATCTCTTCCCAATTGATGTCTTGTTGCGGGGCCAGCAAGACACATAAATCCATCGGAGATTCTTCGAGGCGATGTGGAGGCTAATGAACCCATGGATCTGCTCAAGACGAAGGTACTCGAGTGCAATACAGCTGCGGAGTAGGTGCTCCATAGCCTTCTTCAAGATGACAACATCGAAGAGGTCAAGCTGCTTGAGTTGAGGGAGAAGAAGAGTGGGCGCGTCATTAATCTGGGGAAGATAGCAGGAGCTGAAGCTGGCACGGTGCACCGTTGGCGTGAGGCGGAGCGCGAACAGCGGCAGAGAGCAACATCGTCCAACTTCAAAGCTGAGCTCCTCGAGCTGATCTAGGGCGGGGGTTAAGAACCACTCGTCGAACTTGGGTTGGACCTTGCAATTGGTACTGAACATGCGGATGTCAAGGCGTTTGGCTGGCCCAGGGTGCGATGAAAGGATCTTGGAGACTGCGGCCATGCGTTTGCAATCCCCGTCGTAGAGGCAGCTATCGACGGTGAGGTTGAGGGGACGCACGCAAGAAGTTTGTCCTCAATGTGCCCTCATTTTATTAGCGTGCGGGGTGCTACCCCAAGTGGTTTCAACTTTGTTTACTTCACCGCATGTCAGATGGGCCTCTAGTTTACTTATTTTCACCCACTGCCACATGGGCCAGCACACGAAGATAAAAAACACGAGCTGACAAGGCAGCATGTGGATTGGTTGACCGGTCAACTAAACAATATACGGAGCTATACACTGACACAGTGAGCGTAGAATCCGTCGATATAGAGAGTTCGAGTGAGAGGGGAGGCCCGTGAGAGATAGCAGAGAGAGAAAGAGCTGCTCCCTCCGTTCGATAATGTAGTTCCAACATTTTTTTAAGTCAAACTTTTGAAACTTTGACCAAGTTTATAAATAAATTACTTATATCTACAATACCAAAGATAAATGATAGTATGAAGTAAGTACATGTTGTGATGAATCTAATGATCGTTCCAGATGTAAATGTTTTTCTCCACATATACCTGGTCAAACGTTTTTGAGGTTTGACTTTTCAAAACATCCATATGCTTATGGACGTGACAGAGTCCCTAACAAGAGAGAGAGAGAGAGAGAGAGAGAGAGAGAGAGAGAGAGAGAGAGAGTGAAAAAAGTGTGTGTGCGTGTGTGAAAGAGACATGGACAACACACGATAAAAGTAGAGAAAAAGCATGCGTGTCTTATGCAAACATATCACACATGCATCTTTGACAACGGAGGCAAGGTGAGGAGACAGTGTGTCGTTGTTTGGAACCGAGAGAGCAAGACCCCTAGCACGTGGCCAAGAGGGGTCTGACTAACAATGGAGAGAGGTCGAGAGAGACGTACCGAGAAAATGCTGACATGGGGAGGAGAGAGTGTATGTTTGTCATAGAGAGATCGCCTGGAGATCGTGATGGGACTACATGGGTGGGAGATCGAGTGACTAGGTGTGTGCGCGATAGAAGATGCCTCGAGAGATATCGAGATAGACGTATGGATGGAAGGAGACAATACGTGTGTTCCTGATGGCTAGTAAGAGATAATCATACTTAGGAGGGCGGGAGGGAGTGCTTGCACCTATGATGGATCGAGGGATTATGGTACTTAGGGGGTGCGTGTCACATGGAGACAGAACAAGGGCGGAGAGTGTTGGATGGGTCTATATGTATAGCGCGAGCGAGACATGTGTATGTGTGAACCAGGGAGATATAAGGCCAGTTTGGCTTGCGTCCTGAGCATCTTTTGCCTGGCCTGGGGTTGTGGCTGGATTTCATGCACGCTTGTTTGGTTGCTACCCTGTGGAAAAGAAAGCCCGCTTGGCCTGGGTTCCCTTGCACTTTAATTAGCCTGGCTGAACTCCAGACACTGCAAGTAGCCTGGCCCGGGCGACCGATTTCGAACGCCTGGTCGTGCCTGGTCGTGTGGCCATGAGGCTAACAGCAACATGGATGGATATTAGCATTAAATAATTGATGCATGGATTGATTGATGGGACGTTGATGCTTTGCCTGGCCCAGGCATGAACCAAACGCTTCAGCACCACACAAGCCTGGCCAGGCAGAAATATTTTACATCTCACGTCCACACCAGGCAATACCGGCCATCAAGGCATGAGGGTCAGGTCATGTCGGGTGGTAGGTGCGACATATGCCAACGGGTGGCTTATCATTGTGGGAGCCAATAAGACATCGCCGGTGCCTGGAAACGGGATGAGGCGAAGATAAGCTCGCCGGCGGACTTTACCCAGCTTCAGGGCTCTCCGTGGAGATAACACCCCTACTGCTGCTCTGCGGGGTCTCCGCATGATCACTAGATGAACAAGTAGCTACACAATGCTCCTTGAGCTGTTTTGGTGGAAGGAGGAAGAAGGGCACGGCTAGCTTGCTTCTTCTCCTTGTATGTGTCTAAAACTAGTCAGGGTCGAACCCTTCGCATGGGTGCTCCGGGGGGTTTATATAGGCCTACCCCCCGGGGGTACAATGGTAATCCGGCTGGGCGCGGGGCCTAGCCATCTGTGACTGCGCTCGCCGGCTTCTACGCAGGTTGCTGGGGCCCGCCGACTGGTGGGTCCCGCCAGCTGCCGACCTCTTGGTCGACAAGCAGGCCCCACCATCCAGGGCCTGGTCGGTGGCTGGTTACTGTTGCTCTAGGCTGATGACGCGGGCTTGGTCGTGGTGGGCGTGGCTACAGTACCGCCGCCCGGCGGGCGATTACTGTAGCCTCACCGTGTCTTGTCCCCTTAATGGGGCGTCTCCTTCGAGGAGGATAGCAAGCCGGCTATGGGGAGCCGGCTCTCTCTCTGGCCGACTGGGAGGAAGTGTGGCCGCCTTCGGGCATCTCTCTCCCCGAAGGGTCCCACCGCCTCGTGGGCCAAGCTGGTGGCCCATCGTGGATGGCGTCAGGGTCGTCGTGGCAACAGTGCCGTGCCGGGCGGGTCGTGGTCACCCGTACGGCGCACTGTGCCGGTCGTGCTCCGGGTTTTGGGGGTGGCAGTCTTCACTGTAGCCACGCCCCGCTTCATCATCGCTGGGTGGATACAAACTTTGAGGGTACTGTCTTGACCGCTTCATGGGAGCCGGCTTCTTGGAGTCGGCCTTCTCGCGGCCGGCTTCTCGAAGTCGGCCCTCCCATGGCTTTCTTCATGAGGGCTGCGGTTGGGCCGCCTCCCGAAGCCGGCCTGGATGTCAGCCGACAAAGGGAAGGCGGCCCCAGGTCTTGGGTTCTTGGGAGCCGGACGAGCTCGTAATTTTTTCTGGAGGGCCAGGGGAAGCCGGCTAGGCTACACATGGCTATTTACCCCGACAGTAGTCCCCGAAGCTGATCGAGCTTCGAGGCGGACAGAAGGACGAGAAGCTTGGTCAGCTTCTCACCCTGAGAAGCCGGCTTTGCTCTTGTGTCTTGCAGGTGAGACGGCGTTTGACCCGCGTGCTGACTGCGGGCCCACCCGCGGGCCACGTGGCAGCGGAAACCTGCCAGTGCACGCGCGCGACGGGACGCCGCCGCCACTCCCTGGCCTCGGCCCAAGCGCTGATCTTCTGTGGCCCAGGTGGACCGTTCGCCTTCCTGTGGCAGTTTCATTGCGCCGTTAAGGCGTAATAAACGCGGGACGTGGGGGAGTGGGCACGATCGATCCCCACGCCCCCCACGCCGCGCCTCCTCGGCTCCGTCGTGTGAGCCTATAAGTAGGGGGAGGAAAGGGGAGGGCAGAGGTTCGCACGCTCTTCCCCGCTCCGCTCTCCCTTGTCTTCCTTCTTCTTGCCGTCGCCACAGCCTCCCATCTCAGCGCCGCCGCGCCACCGCGTCCTCACGCTCTCATGGCGCTGTCGAGCTTGTGGGATAGCTCCAATGTCGACGATGAGCATGGGGAGTTCCTCCGCCAGACCCGACGCATGCCCGGCGCCAACCTCGTGCGGGTCCGCCTGGCGCCGGAGACGGAGATCTCGCCGGCACCGGAGGAAGGCGAGCGAGTCATCTTCCACTCGCACTTCCTGCGCGGCTTCGGCCTTCCGGCGAGTGGATTTCTGCGCTCCTTTCTCGAGTTCTACAACCTACAGCCGCATCACCTCACGCCCAATGTGGTGATGCTGCTGTCAGCCTTCGTCTCCCTCTGCGAAGGCTTCTTGGGCGTGCTCCCCACGCTGGAGCTCTGGGGAGAATTCTTCCAGAGCAAGCTCAGCACCGTCGTCGCTGGCGTGCCCGCCCCCTGCGGAGCCTACATCGCCATGAGGAGGTCAGGCGAGAACAATCCGTTCCTGCCCATCCCCCTAATCCAGTCAGTGAAGGTATGTCAGAGGTCGTATTTCTATGTGAAGAACGCCGGCTCGCCCCCAAGAGGAGACAGCCTCAATCTGCCGGCTTACGTAGCCGGCCCGCCGGTTGGGAGGCAGCCGTCATGGATCTACCGGTCCAGGTCCCGGTCTCAGGCCGGGAACGCCGCCATCGCCCGGCTTTGGGTGATGATCCAGTCAGAAGGCCTGAGCGGATCCGACTTGGTGGCCGCCTTCGTGGAGCGCCAGATTCTTCCTCTCCAAAGCCGGCCCCATATGATGTGCCAGATGAGCAGCCGCTTCAACCCAAGCCGGCTGAGCACCAGGGAGATGCCTCATGCGGAGGTGTCCCTCATGGTTAACTACATTGCCAATTGCAAGCTCGGCGCCGACTGGCGGTACGTCAAGGCGCCGTACTCACGCGCCAATCCTCCGCCCGTGGTAAGTTTTCCTCTCTTTCTTCTCTTTATGTCGATAGCCGACATCATGATGGCCGGCTTTTGACCAGTCGGCTCTTCCTAGCAGAACCCCCTTCTTCCGCCGCCGCTCAGGGCGGCAGGGATAGAACGCCAGTACACCGCCGACCGCACGGTGGATGACGTCGATGACCCGGATCTAGGGGCGGCCACCATGGAAGACGCCGTTGTGGGGGACAGCGCCGAGCCCGGAGGCGCAGGGCTCACCGCCAGCTTCGAAGACTGGCCGGATGATGCTGATGTAGAAGTCGTCCCGCGCCGCCAGCCGGCGGCCGACCATCAAGGCGCGGGCTCGTCCACCGCGCTGGCTGCCAGCAGCGCCGCACAGAAGCGCCGGGCCGCGTCGACCCTCTTCGGCAGCCGGCCGAAGAAGCCGAAAGCCTCCGCCGCGGCGACAAAGCGAGATGAGGCGGCCGCAAAGGCGGCCCGCTTCCGCAAAGTGGTGAAGCAGCCTCAGACAGTCTCAGCGTAATTCGTTGTTTGCCTGGACGCACTTTTCTCATTGTTTTTCTTCTGTTTTGAACATTCTTCCTGATCTTTCTCCGTTTGATGAACAGGGCGCCGCTTTCCCTTGAGCGGGGCTCGGGAGGCTCCGTGGTTGGGCCGACTGGAGGGTCTTCAGGCCCCCGCCGCGTGGACCCCGCCGTCGACCTCAGGGAGGCCACGGAGCGGAACGCCCATGAGGCGCGGGAGGAGTGGGAAGCGGCGGAAAGGGCAGCAGCCCAGGCGGCGAAAGAGCAGCCCGACGCGGCAGCCAAGGCCCAGGCGGAGGCAGCGACCACGGAGACGGAGGCGGACGGTTCGCGTAACCAGCCTCCGCTGCTCGCCATCCCCCTCCGATCCGTGGCCCCGAACACCGCATTGACCATGGCGGAGGAAATCGTCCAAGACGCGCCGGTGATGGAGAGGGGAGAGGACCTCATGGTCCTCACGGAGAGGGCGCCAACCGGAGCGGGCCAAGGCGGCCAATCGTCAGCGGCGCCGGAGGAGCCGGCTGGGGGGAAGCCGACGAGCGGAGCCGGCCTCGAGGTGCAGCTGGTGGCGCATCAGCGCACGGGGGGGGAGGGGGGGGGGACGCGGCTCCGCCGGAGTCGCGCCGAGCTGCCGGCGCTGGCCAGTCGGTGGAGGCCCTGGAGGCGGCCAGCACCGCCACGTCCGAGTGGAATCCCAGCAGGGGAACGGGCGAGCTGAATGTGGCGGCTCAAGGGGTCCGGAGCCGGCTTCAAGCGCAAGCCACCCTGCTGCAGCAGCTCACCCAGGAGTTCTTGTCGACGCGGACCGCCATCCGAGTGAGTTTTTTATTCTTGGCCGCATTGGTTTCTTGAGTTCTCTCATGGGGGCGCGTCAGCACACCCACTAGGTGTAGTCCCCGAGATTCGGGCCGACTGCTGAGCAGTCGGGTCGGATCTTTCTCGACGTCAACCTTATCCTTGCCTCTTTTCTGAACTTTCAGGAATATCATAATTCTCGTGCTGCCGCCTTCAACTCCCAGGCTCAGGAGTTGAGCCGGAGGACCGACGACCTGGTCAACAGCCGAAGTAAGTGCTTGAACTTGTCTATCTCCTGTGGGGGTGCGTCAGCGCCCCCACTGGGTGTAGTCCTCGAGATTCGGGCCGACTGCTGAGCAGTCAGGTCGGATCTTCCTTGACGACTTTTTCCTTATTGGTTTTCTCTTTTGCCCTTCGTGCTTTCAGGAGCCAACGCTGACTTGAGGAAGGAGCTCGGTGAAGTGCAGGCCGCCCTTCGCGCCAAGGACGCCGAGTACACCGACTTGGTCCAGGAGCGTGACCGCCTGGCCAAGAAGCTGGCTGACCAGGAGGAAAGCCACAAGGCGGCCCTGCAGAAAGCGCAGTACAACAAGGCCGCCCTGAAGGCGGAGTTTGAGACTCAGGCGGCGAATTGTGTAGAGACCCGGCAAGCGCTGGTTGAAGGCTTCGGCCGCATCAAAGACTTGATCGATGGTAAGCACCTTCCTCGCTCCTCTCCTATCTCCTGCCGCCTGGGTTTTGTCCTGACTTGTGCTGCTGCCCGTTTTCTTATGCAGACTATTTTCCTAGTTATTCCGCCTTCGCCGCCCAGTCCATCGAGGCCCACCGCAAGGCGCGCCGTCAGGTGGGGGTCGTCATCGCGCCGGACGCAAATCGGACGCTGGAGGAGCAGCTCTTGGCCATCCTAGCGCGGTTGCAGCCGGCTCACCGGATGCTTCGCCGGCTCCAGCGTGCCGGGGCGCAGGTGCTGGCCGCCCTCTGGCCAGCCGAGACGATCCCCCGCACCCCAAGTCGGACCGCCTGCTGGCTGGAGGTCGCAGTTGGTCGTTTTGAAGCTTGGAAGGTGTCGGCGGCCCATGTTGGAGCCGGGCGGGCATTGGAATTCGTTCGTGCTTGGTACCCGGGATTGAACCTGGACCAGCTGCACACTTGGCGGCTGGAGGCCGATGCGGAGCTAGAAGAAGTGCGGCCGGCAATCGCCCAGCGTGCTTCGACGATCGCCAAGTGCACCGACACCTGCTTCTTCGCGCCTCAAATCAATGATGATGGCGTCGCCCAGCCGGAGGAGTGGTTCGGTCTGAACCCGGCGGAGAGCGAGGACTCGGCCGAGGAGATCGCCTCCAGCGACGAGGGCGAAGATGATGAGGAAGGGGGCGGCGAAAACGTCGAGCCGGCTAGTGGAACAACCGGCCAGCCTCAGGCTGACCGTGCCTCCAGCAACGAGGCGCGCGGAAGCGCGCCCTCTGCGGGAGGCAGTGATCAAGCCGAGGTTCGCCAGCCAGCCACTCCTCCAACCGGCAAAACTGTCTCCACCCACCAGCCTGACTCATCAGTCACCCCGCCAGCTTGACTCGCCGTTCTTAATTTTTCCTGCTTGTTGTCTTTTGAACAATCTTTAAGCTTTCGCAGTTCCACCCACTGGGGGTGTATTCAAACTATGTTGAATGCTGGCCTCTTGGAGGTCTTTTTATGTAATATTATTATGTGCATGTTTGGTTTCCATTCGCGTACGCTTTTTATCCTTAGGCTTTTTCCTTTGGCGCCTTCCCACTTTGGGGAGGCAAGTACTCAAGCTTTCTCGGATTGAAGTGAAGTGAATGGAAACCGGCCGGCCGGCTACTCTGGTAGTCGGTCGGCGGTAGGCGGCAAACTGGCTCTTGTTATATTAGTCCGTTGGTCCCTAGCCATTTTTCGTGTGCGCACCCTTTCCTGCTTTTGACTCTTGCCAGCCGAACAGCCGGTTCTTTGAACTGCGGCTTTGGCAAGAGCTAAGCCTGGGTGTCGGCACACTACTTGCCTGACCGCGGGTAAGACTTCTAATATAACTCTAGCCGGTTAGTCCCCGGGCCGACTAGTCGAACCCGGTGCCGGACAGAATAAGTAAATGAAATGACAAGGTCATAAGCATGATATTGTTCATTCATAGATAGAAGATGGCAGTCCCCGAGTCCTCCTCGGGGGGCCTATTGTCTCGTACTTAGTACAAAAGTTAACGTGATACATACTGCATTTCAACTGTAAAATCTTCGAAGGAGGTTGGCATTCCATGCTTGTTCCGACTCCTTGCCGGAGTCGTCTCTCTTGCGTGCCTTGGTTTTCTGTGCGTCGATCAGGTAGTAGGAGTCGTTGCCTAGAGCTCTGCTGATGATGAAGGGGCCCTCCCAAGGGGCCGAGAGCTTGTGCTGGCCGGCTGTTCGCTGGATCAGCCGGAGCACAAGATCGCCCTCTTGGAAGGATCTTGGCCTGACCTTCCGACTGTGGTAGCGGTGCAAGCCCTGCTGGTAGATGGCAGACCGGCTGAGGGCTAACAGCCGGCCTTCTTCCAGCAGGTCGACGCCGTCTTCTCATGCTTCCTTGGCTTCCGCCTCCGTGTACATGGTTACCCGAGGCGAGTCGAACTCGATGTCGGTTGGGATGATCGCCTCGGCACCGTACACGAGGAAGAAAGGAGTGAAGCCGGTTGACTTGTTTGGGGCAGTGCGCAGACTCCATAGGACAGCCGGCAGCTCATCGAGCCAACAGCCGGCTGAACGCTCCAGTGGCACGACCAATCGGGGCTTGATGCCGGAGAGGATGAGGCCGTTGGCTCGCTCGACCTGGCCGTTTAACTGCGGGTGGGCTACGGACGCTAAGTCCAGCCGGATACCTTGTGCGGCGCAGAAACGTGCCAAGGCTCCTTTGGCAAAATTCGTGCCATTGTCGGTGATGATGCTATGTGGCATGCCGTACCGAGTTATTATGTCTGCGATGAATGTCACGGCAGTCGGCCCATTCAGCTTCTTTATCGGCTTTGCCTCAATCCACTTGGTGAATTTGTCGACGGCGACGAGCAAATGTGTCATGCCGCCGCGCGCCGTCTTGAATGGGCCCACCATGTCCAATCCCCACACGGCGAAGGGCCAGGTGATGGGAATGGTCTTGAGTGCCGAAGCCGGCCTGTGTTGCTTGGAGCTGAAGAGTTGGCACCCTTTGCAATATTTGACTAATTCTTTGGCGTCATCCAAAGCAGTCGGCCAGAAGAGACCATGGCGGAAGGCTTTGGCGACGAGTGATCTTGAGGCCGCATGGTGGCCGCATTCTCCTTGGTGGATGTCTCTAAGGATTGCAATGCCCTTCTCTTGCTCGACGCACCGTTGGAGGACTCCGGTGACACTGCGCTTGACGAGTTCTCTGTTGACAATCGTGTATGCTCCGGCTTGACGTTGGACTTGTCTTGCCTCTGTTTCGTCAGCTGGCAGATCTTGGTTCACTAGAAAGTTGAGGATGGACTGAGCCCATGATGGAGTGGCGACTTCTTCTATTGCCAGGGTGGCTACTGCCACCAGGGTGGGCGGGCTGGGTGATGAAATGCTGGAGTCGGCCGCCGGCTGTTGTGTTGGTGCAGTCCCCGGGCCGGCTACTGCAGTCCCCGAGCCGGGTGTGGCAGTCCCCAAGCCGGTTACTGCAGTCCCCGGGCCGAGTACTCAAGTCCCCGGGTCGCCTGCTTGGTTCTTCGAGCCGGACCCGGCCGCGTCGGGGTCGGGCGGTACGAAGATGGAGTCAGACTCTGGAGACGGCTTGATGGACGGCTTGAGGAGGCGTTGCAGAGCGACGCCGGTTGGTATTGCTTTCCGAGTGGAGCCTATTCGAGCCAGGGCATTGGCTGGCTCGTTGTCGGCTCGCGGTACGTGGAGGAACTCGCATCCTTCAAAGTATCCACTGATTTGCTGGACAAGGAAGCGGTAGCTTGCCATATTTGCGTCCTTGGCATCCCAGTCGCCGGATGACTGCTGGACCACCAAGTCCGAGTCGCCATAACATAGAATCCGGCGGATGCCGAGTTCCTTGGCAAGCCGGAGCCCATGTATGAGCGCCTCGTACTCGGCTACATTGTTGGAGGTGGCAAAGTGAATCTGCAACGTGTATCTGAGCTTGTCGCCCTTGGGGGAGGTAAGGACGACACCGGCTCCCAAGCCGGTGCGCATCTTGGACCCATCGAAGTGCATGCGCCAATGAGTGGAGTCGGGAGGTGGCGGCAGGTACTGGGTCTCGGCCCAGTCGACAAGGAAGTCGGCTAGTGCTTGGGACTAGATGGCGGTGCGGGGCTGATAGAAGATCGTGTAAGGGGCCAGCTCAATGGCCCACTTCGCCACCCGGCCGGATGCGTCCCGGCTGCCTATGATCTCGGCCAGCGGGGCAGTGCATACGACCATGATGGGATGCTCTTGAAAGTAGGGCTTCAGCTTCTTGGCGGTGAAGTACACGCCATAACATATCTTCTGGTAGTGCGGGTAATTCTGCTTTGAGGCGGACAGCACCTCGCTCAAATAATACACCGGCCTCTGGACCGGCTAGGCTCGGCCTTCTTCTGGATGTTGGAGTACGATGACGGTACTGACCACCCGGCTGGTGGCGGCAATGTAAAGGAGCATGGGCTCTTTCTCAGTCGGCGCCGCTAGGACAGGTGGCGTGGCCAGCATCTTCTTCAACTCGTGGAAAGCTTGGTCGGCCTGGTGGTTCCACTCGAAGTGAGTGCTCTTCTTCATGAGGCGGTAGAGAGGGAGAGCTTTCTCTCCGAGCCGGCTGATGAAGCGGTTCAATGAGGCCAAGCATCCGGTGAACTTCTGGATTTCTCGAAGCTTGGTAGGGATCGCCATTCTCTCGATGGCCTTGATCTTCACCGGGTTGCATTCGATGCCGCGTTCGGAGACCAGGAAGCCTAGGAGCTGGCCGGCTGGTACTCCGAACACGCATTTCTCGGGGTTGAGCTTGATTTGGAACCGGCACAGGTTCTCAAATGTTTCTTTCAGGTCTTCCAGCAAGGTGCCGCGCTTCTCCGTCTTCACCATGATGTCGTCCACGTAGACGTGAGCGTTTTTGCCGAGTTGCTTGAGGAGGCACTTCTGCATGCAGCACTGAAAAGTGGCACCGGCATTTCTCAAGCCAAATGTCATGGTCAGGTAGCAGAAGGCTCCAAATGGCGTGATGAAGGCGGTCTTCAGGCGGTCATCCGGGTCTAGCTTTATCTGGTGATATCCGGAGTAAGCATCCAAGAAACTCAACAGATCGCATCCGGCCGTGGAGTCTATCACTTGGTTAATCTTTGGCAGGGCGATGGGATCTTTGGGGCAGGCCTCGTTGAGGCTTGTGTAATCTATACACATGCGCCACTTGTTGTTCTTCTTCAACACGAGGACCAGGTTGGCAAGCCACTCTGGAAAGAAAACTTCCATGATGAAGCCGGCTGCCAGAAGCTGGGCTATCTCCTCCCCTACAATCCTTCTCTTCTCCTGTGATAGTCGGCGGAGGGGCTGCTTGACTGGTTTTGCGTCTTCTCGGACGTGTAGTTTGTGCTCGGCAAAATCCTTTGGAACACCCGGCATGTCCTTGGGGGACCACGCAAAGATGTCCTGATTCTCACGGAGGAAATCGGCGAGCTCGCCTTCCTATTTGTTGTTCAGGCTTGCCCCTATGACGGCGAACCTCTCGGGGTGCTCAGGGTCAAGGGGTATCTTTTTGGTTTCCTTGGCCGGCTGGAAAGATCCTTGGGCATCATACTCCTTGGGGTCGGGGGACTGGTTTTGCTGCTTGCTGGCCAGGGCCACGACCCGGTTCAGTATTTTCTTCTCTTCGGCAATCACAAGGGACTCGGCCAGCCGGCTGCTGGCTGCAGCGCAGTCGGCAGACTTCTTGTAATCGCCGGCTATGATGATGATGCCCTTGGAACTTGGTATCTTCATCTTGAGGTATGCATAGTGGGGAACTGCCATGAACTTGGCCAAGGCGGGTCGGCCAAGCAACGCGTGGTAGGGGCTTTCCAGGTCCACCACTTCAAACCAGATTGCTTCCCGGCGGAAATGCTCCTTGTCCCCAAAGAGTACATCAATCTTGATCTTGCCAATGGGGGCGCAAGACAAGCCGGGTATGATGCCGTGAAATACAGTCCGAGTGGGCGTGAGCTGCTTCGTCCTGACACTTAGCTTCTCCAGGGTGTCACGGTACAGGATGTTGATGCTGCTTCCGCCATCTATTAGCAAGCGGGAGAAGCGGGCGGCGCGTCTGTCTATCACGAGGGTGGCCTCCAGGACCAATGCGTAAGAGCCGGGAGACGGCATCACCTCTGGGTGATCAGCCTGGCTCCAGCTGATGGGCTTTTCTGACCAATGCATGTGTCCGGCGGGGTTAGCAGTGACCACGCTGACTTCCTAGTGCTCTCGGCACTTGCTGCGCCGGTCTTCGAGCTGGCTTGTAAAGATGACGTAGGATGCTTGCTTGTCGGGAAACTCGTCTTGCACGGCTCCGACTGCGGGCCGAGCGGCTTGGGGCGGCGGAACCGGAGGCGGCGGGCCGGCAGGCGGAGGCGACGTGAGCCCTTCGCCCTTGGAGATTCGGGTGAGCCAATTGCACTTCCGGGTTGTGTGGTTGGACGGCTTCGCGCCGCTATGGAACTTGCACGGGGCGTCAAGAGTTTGCTCGTAGGAGAAGGCTGGCTGCCAAGCCGGCCGGCCGCCCTTGGGCTTCTTGGGCGCGGGCCGCCCCTCAGGCAGCGTGTCTTCGACCGTGGCCACCTGCCGACTAGCGGGAGGCGGCGCAGGGCCCTTGCGCTTCTGGTCGTTCGGGTGTTGGCGTCGGCCGGAATCCCCTGCCGGCGTCTTGGGCGCCGGGTTGAGTACTTTCCCGGACGCGTCTACCCGGAGCTCGGTCTTCATCGAAGAGTCGGCGGTGGCGTATTTGTCGGCTATGTTCAGAAGCTCGTCGAGGGTAGTCGGCTCATCGCAAAGGAGCTTGTGCTTGAGCTCGTCGAGGGAATTCGATGGCTTGCACCTCATGCACCCCTTCGCAAGAGTTGCGGAGCTCGGCCCAGCGCATGAGGTAGTCGCGCGTGGACTCGGCTGGGCCCTGTAGGCACAGGGAGAGCTGCCTGGGCTTGGGAGCCCGCTTGTAGGTGCTGGTGAAGTTGCAGACGAAGGCTTCAGTGAAATCTACCCAGCTGTTGATGCTGAGAGGCTTGAGGCTGTTGAGCCAGGTCCGCGCCGTGCCCTGCAGTATGAGGGGCACGTACTTTACGGCAACGCGCCGGTTGCCGTTGGCTATGCTGACCGTCGTGGAGTAGTCGATCAGCCAATCTTCTGGCTTCACGGAGCCGTTGTACTTGCGCGTGTCTCTTGGGAGCGAGAACCCTTTGGGGAAGGGCTCATCGCGGATGCGGGGGCCGAAACAAGGCGGGCCGACATCGTCTTCTTCTTCCAGCGCCAGGGATCTCGCTAGGCGGTCGATCCGATGGCGGGCGTCGTTCTCGCCGACTCCTTCACGGCGACCTAGTCGGCCGCTGAGAGTCTGGTGCGCCACTGGCGGCGGGGTGGGATATCTCTCTCCACGAGGTCGGGGCGGGGACGGGGTGCCCCGCCATTCCATGGCTCGGGGACGGCCGTCCGCGTCTCACTCGATGGAGATTCGGGTCTGGCTTCGGCTGGAAGCCGGCTCTTTCTCGCGCCGCGCGCGGATGTTGCTCGTAGTCGGCGTCCGTGACGTCGCGCCGTGATCCCGGTGCGGGGGTGGGCTTCCCGCGCGAGCACCGGCTTCGTGCCGCTAAGCGGCTGCGTCAATCAACTGCTGTATGCGCCGGGTCATGTGGGGGAGCTCTTCGGCCTCCAAGCCGTCCAACTCGTCTACGGCCGCCTGTGCGGCACGTAAGTTCTCGAGCAGAGTGGCATAGAACGGGTGGTCAACTCCCAGCGCGTCGGCGATGACAGCGCCGCGTTGCCTGACAATGCCGGCCCGGCTTGGCCCGCCCGGGGCCGGCGTGCCAAAGGCGGCGCGGTCAGCTTCGCGCTGGTAGGCCTCGTTGAGGCGTCTCACGGAAGCCAGCCTCCGGCCCTCCACAAGGAGGGCAAGGCGGCGTGCCTCCAGTGCTTCGTCATCAGCGTCAGCCGGGAGGCGGATGGACAAGTCGTGCGCCACCGTGCGCGGGGCGTCGTGAGTGTTCTCGTCGGCCGGGCCGCCGTGGCTGATGACCATCACCTCAGTGGTGACAGTATCGCGGTCGGTGGGCCGAGGGAGCGGGTTGTTGTAGATTGCGACGTTGGTGTTGAAGGTGTCGTAGGAGGCCGTGTCGGAATCGACAGGCATCGGGTCGGTGGAGCCAACCGACTCCAGGTCCACAGCGGGCTCGCTGGAGACATGGAGCTGGCCGAGGAGGTTGACGAGGTGGTCGGTGCCCGCATCGGAGGCGATCTCGTCGGGGATGCGGGTTTCGTCGAGGAGATCGGCGAGGCTGCTCGCCGCGCAGATGTCGGTGACGCCTTGCAGCGCGTCGTGGCAAGCGCCATCGGGCGTGCTGGGCTGGCTACGCTCGCTGGGGAGGAAGAAGGTTCCCGTCCAGAACAGGTCTCCGGACGACGGTGCACCTGGCCCCACGGTGGGCGCCAAATGTCGGGTGGTAGGTGCGACATATGCCAACGGGTGGCTTATCATTGTGGGAGCCAATAAGACATCGCCGGTGCTTGGAAACGGGATGAGGCGAAGATAAGCTCGCTGGCGGACTTTACCCAGCTTCAGGGCTCTCCGTGGAGATAACACCCCTACTGCTGCTCTGCGGGGTCTCCGCATGATCACTAGATGAACAAGTAGCTACACAATGCTCCTTGAGCTGTTTTAGTGGAAGGAGGAAGAAGGGCATGGCTACCTTGCTTCTTCTCCTGTTATGTGTCTAAAACTAGTCAGGGTCGAACCCTTTGCATGGGTGCTCCGAGGGGGTTATATAGGCGTACCCCCCGGGGGTACAATGGTAATCCGGCTGGGCGCGGGGCCTAGCCGTCTATGACTGCGCTCGCCGGCTTCTGCGCCGGTTGCTGGGGCCCGTGACTGGTGGGTCCCGCCAGCTGCCGGCCTCTTGGTCGACAAGCAGGCCCCACCATCCAGGGCCTGGTCGGTGGCTGGTTACTGTTGCTCTAGGCGGATGACGCGGGCTTGGTCGTGGTGGGCGTGGCTACAGTATCGCCGCCCGGCGGGCGATTACTGTAGCCTCACCGTGTCTTGTCCCCTTAATGGGGCGTCTCCTTCGAGGAGGATAGCAAGCCGGCTATGGGGAGCCGGCTCTCTCTTTGGCCGACTGGGAGGAAGTGTGGCCGCCTTCGGGCGTCTCTCTCCCCGAAGGGTCCCACCGCCTCGTGGGCCACGCTGGTGGCCCGTCGTGGATGGCTTCAGGGTCGTCATGGCAACAGTGCCGCGCCGGGCGGGTAGTGGTCACCCGTACGGCGCACTGTGCCGATCATGCTCCGAGTTTTGGGGGTGGCAGGCTTCACTGTAGCCACGCCCCGCTTCATCATCGCTGGGTGGATACAAACTTTAAGGGTACGGTCTTGACCGCTTCATGGGAGCCGGCTTCTTGGAGTCGGCCTTCTCGCGGCCGGCCTCTCGAAGTCGGCCCTCCCATGGCTTTCTTCATGAGGGCTGAGGTTGGGCCGCCTCCAGAAGCTGGCCTGGATCTCAGCCGGCAAAGGGAAGGCGGCCCCAGGTCTTGGGTTCTTGGGAGCCGGACGAGCTCGTAATTTTTTCTGGAGGGCCAGGGGAAGCCGGCTAGGCTACCCATGGCTATTTACTCCGACAGGTCACGAACCAAACTGACCAATATAGTTTCAGAGAGATTGAGGAGCCCCGATAAGGCTGAGTGGTGCGTCAGATAGCTGAGAGGGGGAAAGAGATATTCCATCCGCTCGATAATGCAGTGCACGTAATTTTTTTAGAAGTCAAACTTTGGAAACTTTGATCAGGTTTTCGCAAATGTTATTTATATCTACAATACCAAAGATACATCATACAAAACTACATCTCATGGTGAATCTAATGGTACATGTTTGCCATACTAGGTGTAATTATTTTTCTCCACGTACATGGTCAAACTTTGTGATTTTTGACTTTTCAATAAATCTATATGCTATGGACCGAGGAGAGTGCGCCAGTCGAGACAGATCAAGTGCGTGTGAAGTAGAATGAGTAAGTGTGCAAAAAGAGTATGTGTGTGAAATAGAAAGTGACAACAAATGATAAATTAGAGAGAGTGTGTGTTTTTCGTTTCTTATGCGAACATATCACGCATGCATCTCCGAGATGGAAAAGCGAGGTGAGGAGATACACGAAGATAGCTAGTGTGTGATTGTTTGCAACGGAGAGAGACACCCCGGTAGCACATGTCCAATAGAGGTGTGGCCAACAAGGAACAAAGGTTGATAGGGACATGTGGATGGCATGGACGCATGGGGAGGGAGAGAGGGTGTGTTTGTGATAGAGAGATCCCGTCGAGATCGTGAGGGGACTATATGGGTGGGAGATTGAGGGAGTGCGTGCGCGATAGAAAGATGCCCCGTGAGAAATCGAGATAGACCATGCACATGTTTGTGATGGAGACTAAGATTAGCTAGTCATATACATATAGGGGGGACTGCGTGTGCCTACAATTGAGTGAGATACCATCATACTTGGCTAGCTGGGCATGAGATTGTGTGTGTGCGCGTGTGAGATGGAGAGAGAACGAGGGGGAGAGATAGAGTTTTAGATGGGCCTATCGAGTGCGAGTGAGATATGCATGTGTATGTGTGACCCAGGTGGATGGAGAGTTTGAGAGAGGGGGGAAGAGCTCCGAGACGACATAGTGGTGCATGAGAGAGTTACAGGCAAAGAGCCAAGGAATCTGTGTGCGTACGATGAGTGCACCCAAGATATCTAGCTTGGAATAGCTAGAGTATCATACATAGTGTGCGAGAGAGACCTATAGATGGTGTATATATGCATGCGAACTAGAAAGACCCCCACCCCACACACACACAACGAGAGAGAGAGATGGAGAGAAAGGGAGAGGGACGAACAAGGTTTTTGTGTCGGATGCGTGCGACAGAATTGAAGATTGTCGGCGAGAGAGAGAGAACAGGAGTCCGGGAGAGGGGGAGGTCGCGTTTTATGCATCAAAGACTAATATAAACCATGTTTCGATATAAACTTGCATTCAAATATTTAAATTGGAGAACATGTTGTCTGCAATCCACACATGAACGGATATATGCGTATATCAAACAAGTTCATTAATTTTACTTTCAACATGTTCAACATGCTACTCATTGAGGTGTTAAATTTTGGATTTAGTTCACTATTTTGACCTACTAAACGAGCTATTTCATTGAATCGAGATATTTCATTTTGGGTTTGATTCGCGTTTTTGAGTGGGTCAACTATTTTTCATATAGTAAATCGCTAGCAACGAGCATGTAAAAACACATTACTCCCGAGCATCATCTCTCCATCTAAAAAAGAAGTGGCAAGCTAATATTTCAAAATTTGATCCAAATCGACTTGGTAAGGTAGACGTGGATGCTCGTTCTCCCAAAATTTGAACGAACCGTTAAACATCCTCTCTGCTCGCTGGAATTCGCCTGAGCAAATAAATGGGAGACGCGAAATTACCGTCCTATGTGGGACACGCATCAATTGGCCCGTTGTACATCAAGGGTAGGTTCGTAACTTCATCCAAGCGCGCCTTCTCCTCGGCCGAAATGACATGTGCCGAATAATTCATAAACCATGGTCGGCAAAACACGCTCTCCTCGCCCGAAATCGCTCGCACCCACTATAGTTCAAAACACGCCCTCCTCGCCCGAAATTGTTCCCGCCCAGAGAAGCAAAGTTACTCTACTATCCCCGACCCTCAGTACACCGACCCAAGGCAAGAAGCCTATAGGCAAGGGTACAACTGTAACTCCCCCTCACATTTCAGACAAATGCGTCCGTAATGCATGGTTCCACTCCCCTCCCAATTTCCCCCGCCCGCCCCCATTCATACCTCGTGGGTGCCAAATCACCTTCTCCCCGGGAAGCTCCCTTCTCCCGAGCCGCGAAACATCAGCCCCACCTCCATGGCGCCCCCACCGCACAGATTTCACAGCCGCCCTCCTCCCTAATGCCGGAGATGCTGTCCATTTGCCGCCGTGCACTGGGCCGTGTCCCTCTTACTCCGTGTTGCCGGTTCTGCCTCGACGACGGCCGCGTGAACCGTAACGGAGCCGATTCACCCACGCCGTTGTTCACGCCACCGGAGCGGCTCCAACTTCGGATCCGTCTAGAGTCCTTGCGCTGCTTCAGCGTAGCCGTCGACCGTCGCAACATTGCTCTTTCCCTGCCGCCGGTCGCCACCGCAACCGCGCCGGCCTCACCGACTCGGCAGCTGGACCTGCCTACTTCACCATGCCGCCAGATAGGTCGCACCCTCATTTCAAATCACTTTATTTAGGCGTCAGTTGTCCGAATTTTTATTCTGAGCCAATCGATTTGCAATGGGAAGCAACACCCCTCGAGGCGGCGGAGCTCATAGGCTGCCGGTTGGCTGGTGTCTAACGTAAGGGTGCGGGGCCGCAAGTTCGCCGTAGAAACAACGCTTAGATGGCTATCTTTTAGAGTTGCGTGGGTTAAAGGTACTACCGCAGCGATATCTGGATGACGGGGAGTCTTTGTGGATTGGCCCGGGGCGGCGCAACCACGGCAGTGCGGTGGGGTGGGGAGCGGGGTTTTGGCCGGGGCCACGAACGGCAGAGGCAGGCTGCTCTGCCATTGTTCGCTGGCTCTTCGGGGAAGATTCCGAACAGTGTCAGCTGGGAGGCACAAGACGGCCAGCCATCCGGCGTAGATCAGACAGTACCAAAATAAAATAAAATCGTGTGACCCCAATTTAGTCTCCAGTCAACAGACGTGTGACCACTCTCGTATCTTGCTGTTGATCTCTTAGTGTATTTCTTCAGATCAAAAAGATATGTTGTTGTCGGCGTTCTGGGAACGGGGGTCCCCAGACTTGCCTGCCTGCAGCCTGTGGCGTGGCTCAAGTGGGGGCCCAGCGCGGCCCAACTTCATCAACACGAGGCTCAAGACCCTTGCGAGGGGCCAAGCCTCGCGAGGCGGACGACACGGCGCATCCTCAGGCACAGCCTCGTCAGGCTGGCTCGCGAGGAGGCGGAGAGTTCAGGGCGGGGTACCTCGCGAGGTGCCCATGACGCAAGCCATGTCGACACGGGGCACCAGGCGGGTGCCAGCGCGCGCAGCGTCCCTCTTTCCTCCTTGGTGCAAAGAGGGCAAGCATATCCACGGAGTACCGAGGCATCAGGCAAAGGTTGCCACTTCGGTGCAACGAGACCAAGACCAGGAGGACTACGAGACGGAGGTCACCATGGAGCCCAGCGCGACGTCATCACCAGAGCCTTTGGCAGGCGAAGATTGCTTTTGTCAGGATAGATGTACTCGTTGTCCCCCTTCAAATTAGCCCGCCATTGTTGGATCCCTTCCCGCTCAATATTTTGGGAGAGGACTAGGGCCTCTATAAATAGGACTAGCCACCCACATAGCAAGGGGTTTGATTCCTGGTTGTTCGGTCCAGGATCTGAGAGAGAAAGAGAGAGAAAGGAGACTGAACTCTTCGTAGCAGTTCATCTCCACACCCTAGAACAGACCCTCGCGAGGCTGTTCTTCCTTGTATTGTTCATCCACACCAGCCCCAGGAGGCAATCCATCGACCACACACAGGAGTAGGGTATTACACCACATCGGTGGCCCGAACCAGTATAAATCTTGTGTCTTTCGTGCAGCTCTTTTAGTAGTTTAGATCCCATCGAGACGGAGAGGTTGAAGGTGAGATTTCCGCGCGCACCCCAGTGTTCGAACCTTAAGGGTCTGCCGGAACCCGAAATCCGACATTTGGCGCGCCAGGTAGGGGTGCGCCGGATTTCGTCTTCCACCGCTCCGCTCTCCTCCGACCGTCTCATCCATGTGTGACGCCCGTCGAGCCCGCGCCGAGCGCCGGGCCGCCATCGCTTCCCGCATCGCCCAGACGGCCACCGTTGGTAGGCGCCCTCGTCGTTCGCCGTCGCCCGCCATCAATGCCGCCACCGGCCCGGCGGGGCGCGAGCTGCAGGCCTCGTCTCAGCACTTGCCCGCGCGACGGAGTGACTGCACCACGACGCCGACGCCTCCGGTCGTCGGCGCCCTCCTGGGCGGCTCGCAGGCGCCGCCCACCTGTCGCCACGTCAAGCCTTTTGCCCGCCGGGTTAGCACTGCCGCCGCGTGGCAGGGGGCTCCCCCGGACCGGGCGGCGAGCGAAGTCGATCTGACCTTCAGCTCGGAGGACCACCCCACCAACCCGGTCAGCTCAGGCGCGCTCCCCTTGTTGTGCACCCCCACCATCTGCCAGGTGGCCGTCACCCGGACCCTCGTCGACGGCGGCGCGGGCCTCAGCTTACTTTCGGTCGAGACTTTCGACCTGTTCCACATACCCCGGGAGCGGCTGCGACCCAGCCAATCCTTCTCGGGCGTCGGGGGCGGATCATCCGACTCCCTGGGGCAGATACGGCTCCCGGTGACTTTCGGCACCTACGACAACTTCCGCACGGAGACGGTCGACTTCGACAGCGCCCCCATCGGCCTTCCTTACAACGCCATCCTCGGCTACCCGGCACTGGCCCAGTTCATGGCCGCCACGCACCCGGCGTACAACCTCGTGAAGATGCCCGGGAGCAATGGTACCCTCACCGTGCGCGGGGACACCGGGGACGCCCTGCGAGTACTCGAGCTCGCCTTCAAGACAGCGGCGTCGGCACGGCCCGCCGATGTGGAGGCCCCTGAGCCCAAGGGGGCTGCGCCCACCAATAAGAAGCAGTTGTTCACCCAGGACAAAGCAGAAACCAAGCAGATACCCGTCGACGAGGACGAGTCCTCCAGCGCCACTTTCACCATAGGCGCCAATCTAGAGCCTGAGCAGGAGGAGGCCTTGGTCAAGTTCCTGCGCTCGAATAAGAAGGTATTTTCTTGGGAGCCGGATCAGCTGGCGGGGATCCCCAGAAGTGTCATCGAGCACCACCTCAACGTATGCCCAAATGTACGCCCCGTGAAGCAGAAGGCCAGGCGGCAGTCCACAGAGAAGCAGGCTTTCGTCGCCCAAGAGACCCGCAAGCTAGAGGCTGCAAGGGTCATTCGCGAGGTCCGATACCCGGATTGGTTAGCCAACCCCATCGTTGTGCCCAAGAAGGGGGGAAAGAACGCATGTGTGTCAACTTCACCAACCTCAACAAGGCATGCCTGCAAGATCCGTTCCCGCTCCCCCGCATCGACCAGATTGTCGATTCCACTGCGGAGTGCGACCTGCTGTGCTTCCTGGACGCCTTCTCCGGGTATCACCAGATCAAGATGGTAGTGGAAGACGTTGAGAAGACCGCCTTCTTGACCCCATGCGGGGTATACTGCTATACATGCATGCTGTTCGGGTTGCGTAACGCAGGGGCAACGTTTTAGCGACTGATGCACATCACCTTGGGCCAGCAGCTCGGAAAGAATGTCGAAGCCTACGTCGATGACATAGTGGTAAAGTCTCGGGAGGCCAAGACCCTGATACAAGACCTGGAGGAGACCTTCGCGAGCCTCGACGCAGTAAACCTGCGGCTCAACCCGGAGAAATGTGTGTTTGGCGTCCCCTCGGGCAAGCTCTTGGGGTTCCTCGTGTCCCATCGTCGCATCGAGGCCAACCCCGAGAAGGTCAAAGCGGTCGAGGACATGAGCCCGCCAAAGACCCTCAGAGAAATGCAGAAGCTCACGGGGCGCGTGACCGCGCTAGGGCGCTTCATCTCCAAACTGGGGGAGCGAGCGCTGCCTTTCTTCCAGCTGATGAAGAAGAAAGGGACCTTTGAGTGGACAGAAGAAGCAGATAAGGCGTTTCAAGATCTCAAGAGGTACCTGACTAGTCCCCCAGTCATGGTGGCTCCACGCCCTCAGGAGCCCCTGCTACTGTACCTCGCCGCCACACCTTACTCCGCCAGCGCAGCCCTGGTGGCGGTTAGGGAGGAACGCAAAGTCAAGGCTGCAGCGGCAGCCCGGGCCAGGACAAAACAGCAAAAGGAAAGCCTGCAGGAGCCACAACCACAGCTAAGGAGGGTCAGCAACCGGGGAATGCACCAGGGGCAGGAGAGGCCACCCGGCCGTGTAGTCCACCTCCCGAGGCCGCGACGCCTCGCGAGACGCCCTCACCTCCCGAGGGCACGGCAACCCCAGATGCTCCCAGTCTTGTCGAGCACCCAGTTTACTTTGTCAGCACGGTACTACGGGATGCGAGGGCACAGTACCCAATGCCTCAGAAGCTCCTCCTCGCGCTACTGATAGCCTCGTGCAAGCTGCGTCACTACTTCCAGGCTCACCCCATCAAGGTCGTCTCGTCATACCCCCTGGAGAGGGTGCTCAGGAGCCCTAACTCAGCCGGAAGGGTTGCTGAGTGGAACATAGAGCTACTTGCGTTTTAGCTTGAATTCAGCACAACCAGGGTCATCAAAGGAGCAGCATTGGCGGATTTTGTGGCAGAATGGATAGAGGCACCAGGCCTCAAGGCCGACGAGGATCGGTCCCTCTTCTCGGGGAGCGAGGCACCAGAAGGCTGGGTCATGCACTTTGACGGGGCATTCTCCAGACATGGTGCTGGGGCTGGAGCGGTGCTTATATCGCCCACTCAGGACAAGCTCTACTATGCCGTACAGCTCTGCTTCCAACAAGGTGAAAAGGTCTCCAACAACATAGCGGAATACGAGGGTCTAATAGCGGGCCTGAAGGCCGCGGCAGCCCTGGGGGTGAAACGCCTCACCATTAAGGGCGATTCGCAGCTCCTTGTTAATTTCTCCAACAAGGTATACGAGCCGAAAGATGAGCACATGGAAGCCTACCTTGCGGAGGTCCGCCGGATGGAGAAGCAGTTCTGGGGGTTGGAGTTGCAGCATGTGCCCCGTGGCACCAATCAGGAGGCCAACAACATCGCCAAACGGGCGTCCAGGCGGTTACCTCAGGAGCCTGGTGTCTTCGAGGAGCGGCTCTTCAAGCCCTCAGCCTTGCCGTCGTTGTCAAACACGGCTCAGCCTCGGGAGGAGCTCCCCCAGCCACCTGCCTCAGGAGCCCCGGTCTGTGGCCCGGCCTCGGGAGCACGCCTGCTCCTGACAATGGAACCTCAGGAGGGGTGCTGGATCACGGAGCTCCGGAGCTACCTAACACAAGGGACCTTGCCAGAGAAGGAGGAGGAAGCGGAGCGTGTGGCGCGGCAGGCCACGACGTACTGCATCAAGGATGGAGAGCTCTACCGGAAGCGACCGAACGATGTATCCCTGTGCTGCATCTCTAGGGAGCAAGGAAAGGAACTGCTGGAAGACATACACGGCGGAGACTGTGGACATCATTCATCGTCACGGACCCTCGTCGGCAAGGCGTTACTTGGTGGGTTTTATTGGCCCACCGCACTCAATGACGCCGTCGAACTGGTGAAAGCTTGTGAAGCCTGCCAGTTCCATGCCAAGCAAATTCATCAGCCGGCGGGAGGCCTGCAGACTATACCCCTTTCGTGGCCATTCGCAGTCTAGGGGCTGGACATCCTGGGCCCGTTTCCTCGGGCACCAGGGGGCTACCGCTACCTCTACGTCGCCATGGACAAGTTCACCAAGTGGGCTGAAGTGGAGGCCGTCCGCACCATCCCTGCGGGCTCCGCGGTCAAGTTCATCAGGGGCATCGTGAGCCGGTTCGGGGTGCCGAACCGCATCATCACAGACAACGGTTCGCAGTTCACCAGTAACCTCTTCAAAACATACTGTGCTAACCTTGGAACGCAGATATGCTACGCTTCAGTGGCGCACCCTTGAAGCAACGGCCAGGCCGAACGAGCCAACGCCGAGGTCCTGAGAGGCCTCAAGACCAGGACGTTCAAGAAGAAGCTGGAGGCCTGCGGCCAAGGTTGGTACGACGAGCTTCAATCCGTGCTGTGGTCCATCCGCACCACCGCGACCAAGTCGACTGGAGAGACCCCATTCTTCCTGGTCTATGGAGCGGAGGTAGTCATCCCTCACGAGGTCAGACGTCGCTCCGCGCGGGTCCTGGCGTTCGACGAGGCGCAGCATGACGCCATGCGGGGGACGGACCTCGTGTTGGGGGAGGAACGACGACGGGAAGCCGAACTGCGGGCGGCGAGGTATCAGCAAGCGCTGCGGCGATACCACTGCCGCAACGTCCGCCCCAGGACCCTCGAGGTAGGAGACCTCGTGCTCAGGCGGGTCCTCTCCAGGGAGGGATTGCACAAGCTCTCTCCCATGTGGGAGGGCCCGTTCAAGGTTGTTCATGTTTCCAGGCCCGGCTCCGCACGCTTGGAGACTCGGGAGGGAGTGGCGGTCCAGAACGCGTGGAACATCCAGCACCTCCGGAGGTTCTACCCCTAAGAAAGGCCCGGAGCCTGGGAAGCAAGGCGAGTGCCTGTGAAGATCATCTCTTTTGGAAAGGCCCGGAGCCTGTGAAGCAAGGCGAGTGCCTGTGAAGATCATCTCTTTTGGAAAGGCCCGGAGCCTGTGAAGCAAGGCGAGTGCCTGTGAAGATCATCTCTTTTTGAAAGGCCCGGAGCCTGTGAAGCAAGGCGAGTGCCTATGAAGATCATCTCTTTTGAAAAGGCCCGGAGCCTGTGAAGCAAGGCGAGTGCCTGTGAAGCAAGGCGAGTGCCTGTGAAGATCATCTCTTTTGGAAAGGCCCGGAACCTGTGACGCAAGGCGAGTGCCTGTGAAGATCATCTCTTTTGGAAAGGCCCGGAGCCTGTGAAGCAAGGCGAGTGCCTGTGAAGCCCTCGCGCTCAAGGAAAAGGCCCAGAGCCTGTGAAGCAACGCCAATGCCTGTGAAGCTCGCCGCCCCGTGACACTCTCACGTAATAATGAGTGGGGCTGTACACGCCCCGGAGTCTTAGGAGCGACGGCCTCAGGCCCTGGGGCTCCCTCCCACGCCCAGTGGCAGCACTTAGCTCCGCGCTGGTGAGAAGACGTCGAAGACTAGATTAGGTGCCGGACGCGGCTTTTCCATTTGCTTTTCGCAGTTGACGTGTTCATTTGCATTTGGAGTCTTATTGGAGTTATCGATGTTGCTGGTTTATGGTTCGTCGATTTTCGCCCCTCGCTTTGGTTTCTCTCGTGAACAACCTCGCGAGGGATGGTGCTCAGACGCCCTCGCGAGGGTTTCTACCCTAGCCACAGGAGGGTTTCACGGCCCTGGCGCATTACAGGAGCACCCCTCCTAGTCTGTGCCCCTCGGGTACCACGACGTGCGCACAGTGCCTGGGTCGGTCGCCCCACTCCCCGGCAGGGGTCGAAAGCTATCTACGCACAGGTGGGAAATCAGGAAGTACAAAAATGAGATCAAGGTAATAGCTGAAGCAGCAACATTTCCCAACACGCCCCAAGGGGGCTCCATGCATCTGTTCTGTTTTACACAGGGAACAAAAGAGAAAGGAAAAAGACGAGCCTGGCGCCGCCCCTCCCGCATCGGCCCACGGCGGCGACACAGGCTGCCTCAGGGCCTCAGGCGAACTCCCTCTCGCGCCTCACCGGGGCACGACGGTGGGCAGACGAACCACCACCTCCTAGGCAAACCCGACGGCGCGGGGGAGGACTGCTGCCACCACTGGAGGAGTCGCTTGAGGAAGAGCTGACGAAGCTGGGGGAGTCGCTGACGCCGCCGCCCGCTCGGGCGCTATCTCCCCCATCACCATTGAAGCGGGGCCCATGGATGCGGTCATCGTCCTCAGGGCAGCACCCCGCCCGGCGACCATCTTCCCAAACACCCTCACGTAGAGGGTGGCGTCGCCATCGAACCTGAAGTGCAGAGTGCACCGACGCTCCAGGCCGCGAGCACGGGCGGATGCCTGCCAGCCACGAGTGAAGGCCAAGCCCCTGCTGGCGGAGACCTCCAGCGCGACCCACGAGGACCTGCTGCAGTAGTCCTCCGCCTGGAGCCAGAGGCCGCCAGGAGCGCCGGCCGGAAGTTCGCCAAGGAGGAAGCGAGGGAGCAGGAGCCGGGCGCGAGCCGGTTCCGCCGACCAAACGACGAATTCCGGCGGCGCCTGCACGGCGCGAGAGCGCGGCCTGGGGGAGTGCGCAACCCGGGCGCACCCTCCGGCTGCGGCGGCTTGCCCGCCGCCGCGCTGGGAGCCCCCCATGGCCGCTGGAAAGGCCCGGAACCTGTGAAGCAAGGCGAGTGCCTGTGAAGATCATCTCTTTTGGAGCCTGTGAAGCAAGGCGAGTGCCTGTGAAGCCCTCGCGCTCAAGGAAAAGGCCCAGAGCCTGTGAAGCAACGCCAATGCCTGTGAAGCTCGCCGCCCCGTGACACTCTCACGTAATAATGAGTGGGGCTGTACACGCCCCGGAGCCTTAGGAGCGCCGGCCTCAGGCCCTGGGGCTCCCTCCCACGCCCAGTGGCAGCACTTAGCTCCGCGCTGGTGAGAAGACGTCGATGACTAGATTAGGTGCCGGACGCGGCTTTTCCATTTGCTTTTCGCAGTTGACGTGTTCGTTTGCATTTGGAGTCTTATTGGAGTTATCGCTGTTGCTGGTTTATGGTTCGTCGATTTTCGCCCCTCGCTTTGGTTTCTCTCGTGAACAACCTCGCGAGGGATGGTGCTCAGACGCCCTCGCGAGGGTTTCTACCCTAGCCACAGGAGGGTTTCACGGCCCTGGCGCATTACAGGAGCACCCCTCCTAGTCCGTGCCCCTCGGGTACCACGACGCGCGCACAGTGCCTGGGTCGGTCGCCCCACTCCCCGGCAGGGGTCGAAAGCTATCTACGCACAAGCGGGAAATCAGGAAGTACAAAAATGAGATCAAGGTAATAGCTGAAGCAGCAACATTTCCCAAGACGCCCCAAGGGGGCTCCATGCATCTGTTCTGTTTTACACAGGGAACAAAAGAGAAAGGAAAAAGACGAGCCTGGCGCCGCCCCTCCCGCATCGGCCCACGGCGGCGACACAGGCTGCCTCAGGGCCTCAGGCGGACTCCCTCTCGCGCCTCACCGGGGCACGACGGTGGGCGGACGAACCACCACCTCCTAGGCAAACCCGACGGCGCGGGGGAGGACTGCTGCCACCACTGGAGGAGTCGCTTGAGGAAGAGCTGACGAAGCTGGGGGAGTTGCTGACGCCGCCGCCCGCTCGGGCGCTATCTCCCCCATCACCATTGAAGCGGGGCCCATGGATGCAGTCATCGTCCTCAGGGCAGCACCCCGCCCGGCGACCATCTTCCCAAACACCCTCACGTAGAGGGTGGCGTCGCCATCGAACCTGAAGTGCAGAGTGCACCGACACTCCAGGCCGCGAGCACGGGCGAATGCCTGCCAGCCACGAGTGAAGGCCAAGCCCCTGCTGGCGGAGACCTCCAGCGCGACCCACGAGGACCTGCTGCAGCAGTCCTCCGCCTGGAGCCAGAGGCCGCCAGGAGCGCCGGCCGGAAGTTCGCCAAGGAGGAAGCGAGGGAGCAGGAGCCGGGCGCGAGCCGGTTCCGCCGACCAAACGACGAATTCCGGCGGCGCCTGCACGGCGCGAGAGCGCGGCCTGGGGGAGTGCGCAACCCGGGCGCACCCTCCGGCTGCGGCGGCTTGCCCGCCGCCGTGCTGGGAGCCCCCATGGCCGCTGGAAGCTGCCGGGGTGCCCACCGGGTGTTCCGAGGGCGCCCGCGACCACGCTTGGGTGGGGGAGAGGCAGGACCTGCCTGGAGGGCCTTCCCCTTCTCTGCGGCCGAGTACCTCCTCGATGGAGCCATCACACCAAGACTGAGCAAGAACTGAGGCGAAGGAGAGAGCAAGAAGAGATGGACTGGACGGGCACGAGCGGTGCCGTACTTATAGCCGGCGAAGGCCAACCGCTGGTCTCCATGATCACAGGTAATCATAACACGTTCTGCATGCAGGGACTTGTCCAACTCGCACGATCACCAAGGCGTCATAGGGAAGCGGAGATGCCATGCGGCGCCCGAGGCCACAGGCTGATAGGGCCCACGGCGCTTCGCCCTTGCCCTTTCGCCTCTCGGCTCGGCCAAGTCCATGCGCACCTTGGGCTCGGGGGCTACTGTCGGCGTTCTGGGAACGGGGGTCCCCAGACTTGCCTACCTGCGGGGGCCCAGCGCGGCCCATCTTCATCAACACGAGGCTCAAGACCCTCGCGAGGGGCCAAGCTTCGCGAGGCGGACGACATGGCACAGCCTCGTCAGGCTGGCTCGCGAGGAGGCAGAGAGTTCAGGGCGGGGTACCTCGCGAGGTGCCCATGACGCAAGCCATGACGACACGGGGCACCAGGCGGGTGCCAGCGCGAGCAGCGTCCCTCTTTCCTCTTTGGTGCAAAGAGGGCAAGCGTATCCATGGAGTACCGAGGCATCAGGCAAAGGTTGCCACTTCGGTGCAACGAGACCAAGACCAGGAGGACTACGAGACGGAGGTCACCATGGAGCCCAGCGCGGCGTCATCACCAGAGCCTTTGGCAGGCGAAGACTGCTTTTGTCAGGATAGATGTACTCGCTGTCCCCCTTCATATTAGCCCGCCATTGTTGGATTCCTTCCCGCTCAATATTTGGGGAGAGGACCAGGGCCTCTGTAAATAGGACTAGCCACCCACATAGCAAGGGGTTCGATTCCTGGTTGTTCGGTCCGGGATCTGAGAGAGAAAGAGAGAGAAAGGAGACAGAACTCTTCGTAGCAATTCATCTCCACAGCCAAGAACAGACCCTCACGAGGCTGTTCTTCCTTGTATTGTTCATCCACACCAGCCCCAGGAGGCAATCCATCCACCACACACTGGAGTAGGGTATTACACCACATCGGTGGCCCGAACCAGTATAATTCTTGTGTCTTTCGTGCAGCTCTTTTAGTAGTTTAGATCCCATCGAGACGGAGAGGTTGAAGGTGAGATTTCCGCGCGCACCCCAGTGTTCGAACCTTAAGGGTCTGCCGGAACCCGAAATCCGACAGTCGTTCTTAACAATATGCGTTATCTGCATCTTCAGACACACCGTCTTCCGACTCACCGCAGCTGCTCCAACAAGGGAAGCGTACACCAGAAGGGAGCTATAGTCCCCAATCAACAGTTCCCTGCATCGAATGCGCGTGCCCGACATGCACAGCCACAACAACTACAGGGCCATCGACAAGTCAACACATGATGCTCACTCCTATGGATGACAGCCAGATAGGTTGTACCCTCATCTTACTTGTGTGCAACATTTATGGCTTTGTTATTCATCTAAGCATGGAAAATAGATCATCACATTTCACTGTGTATTCATGCTGATTTCTTACGAGTCTTGTTCAGGAGTTAACGTTGTTCCATAGTTCAGCTGAGATACTTGTTCTTTAGGTAACATTGTTCCATAGTTATCATCCATCAGCCAATGCTATCCCATAGGCTGGTGATTATAGTATTATACCACTTCTAGTATTTCCTATGTTGTTCTTTAATACTTTTGTGTGCCATCTAGTTAATCTCGAGTACAAACGATACATATTTTGTAGCTTTCATCTGTGTTCTCCCTTTAGTTTATGAGACATGTCGCTGCTAGTTAACCTCAGTCCTACTATTTATGTCGTCTCCTACATGCACTCATTACATAAATCTAACTACCTGTTGTCTTCCATGCATGTCAGATATAATTGCACACACTGATATATCCACAATAACTCACGGAGCAATGTAAAGGCCAATAAACTTGATGTCAATGATACCCAATATGATGGAACATGTAAAGGCAGTTCTTCAGAAGACTTGCAGAAAGATGATGAATCCTCTTCACCCCACAAGGTCCTTGCTCTAACTTGGCCTGTGATATGGGTACAACATGCATATAATGTCCTGGAGTGTATCTACTATGTTGCAATGCCATGTGCTTAGCATGCTGATCATGCATGTAAATATGTCATGCCTTCCTGTTTTTCAGTACCTATTCCATTCATGATAACATGTTTTCAAATTCAAGTACTGTCATTCTACTCTATTGCAATGCCATCTTCTTAATTTGGACATCATGCTTCTGAATATCTTATGCATTGTTATTTATCAGTATGTACTTCATCTGTCTACCATACCATGTTTTTTTACATTGAAGTGTTGTTCTAGTGCTCTGTTGCAATGCCATCTAATTTTCCCAATCATACACGTGTATGTTGCCTTAGTTATTTCTATATGTATTCCGCTAGCATACAGTTTTACATTCAACTAGTGTTTTTTTGTTGTGTTGTCCTGTCGTATCCCTAGCTCTTACACCATACTCCCTCTGTCCGGATTACATGTTGCCGAAATGGATAAAAAAGGATGTATCTAGAACTGAAATACGCCTAGACCCATCCATTTTTTTCTAGATAGAGGGAATACATGTCAATATGTCATGCCTTTCTATTCTTCAGTACCTATTCCATCTCTCTGCTGCCGCATGTTTTATAATTAAAGCACCATTCTTCTATACAAGGCATGCAAGGGGAAGACGACTATGTTAGAATCTGAAGGGTTACAAACAAGGCCTTAGCAAAAGATCCAAACGCCAGGAGAGAATAAACCAACTCCAGTTTTTATAGATACTGCTCCAGCACAGAGAAACCCAACTCCTACTGATAATAAGCAGATTCCAGTGGCCGAAGAACTAGTCCGCTCCAGTCCAGCAAAAATATGTCAACTCAATTCTAAGAAGCGTGTGCGTATCCTTGCATCATGAAATTTTATAGCATGTTGATCATATTTTCTACATGTTTCTTACCCATCTCTCTTTTAGAAAATAAGCTTAACAGATAGAAGATTTTCTGCAATGGTATCGTTTATGAGGAAAGATTCTTGTAGGAATTCTCTGTGCTCCAATGTAGATGTAAGTACCTGTTGTATATCACTATATTTTTACATCAGCATGTATTTTGTTAATCGGCATGAATCCAACGTTTATCTGATCTAAATTTAGTTGTAGCAAAATGTATGATTAAAGGCCACAATGTTGATTTTTGCAAGGAAAACTACCTGGTAGTTTTGCATCCTGAGCTGCATGAGTGTACTATCTCATATCAGTGGGTTTGAATACGTTGGTTCTGCAGTGGGTTTTTCAGTGTTTTTTTACTGTGTTGCCCTATCGTATCCCTAGCTCTTACATCATACTCCCTCCATCCGGATTAAATGTCGTAGAAATGGATAAAACTGGATGTATCTAGAATTGAAATACGCCTAGACCCATCCATTTATTTCCGGATGGAGTGAATACATTTCAATATGTCATGCCTTTCTATTCTTCAGTACCTATTCCATCTCTGTTGTAGCATGTTTTATAACTGAATCACCATTCTTCTATATAAGGCATGGAAGGGGAAGACGGCTATGTTAGAATCTGAAGGGTTACAAACCAGGTCTTTGCAAAAGATCCAAATGCTAGGAGATAATAAACCAACTCCATTTTTCATAGATACTGCTCCAGCATAGAGAAACCCAACTCCCACTGATAATAAGCAGTTTCCAGTGGCCAAAGAACTAGTCCGCTCCAGTCCAGCAAAAGAATGTCAACTCCATTCTAAGAAGCGTGTGCGTATCCTCGCATCATGAAATTTTATAGCATTCTGATCATATTTTCTACATGTTTCTTACCCGTATCTCTTTTAGAAAATAAGGTTAAACAATACAAGACTTCCTCCATTGGGATCATATTCGAGGAAAATATCTTGCGGGAATTCTCTGTGCTCCAGTGCTGATGTAAGTACCTGTTGCATATCACTATATTTTTACATCAGCATGTATTTTGTTAATTGGCGTGAATCTAACCTTTATCTGATCTAAAATTAGTTGTAGCAAAATGTTAAAGGCGCCAATGTTGATTTTTGTAAGGAAAACTATGTGGTAGTTTTGCGTACTGAGCTGCATGAATGTGCTATATCATATCACGCACATTACTGAATTGTAGTGCTTTTCTGGTTGCCCATTCATTCATTTTGTCAATGTTGCTTTCGTATTACCTTACCTGGCTGATGATAGATGTGCCATATTGTGTTAATTTGGTGTAGGCTAGTTTCCCAAATGTTCATTGTGTCAATGTTGCTTTCCTATTATCTGACTTGGCCAATGATAGCAATGCTACTGTGTTAATTTTGTGCAGGCTGCTGAAGATAAGAAGACAAACTCTGAAAATAGCAAGGCAACCCCATTGTTTCTTTCCAGTAAATCTAGGCCAGGTAATATGGCAATAACTCATGATTAATCTGTTTGGTTCCCGTCCTAATTTATGTTATGATGCAGTGGTCAAGACACTCTCCACTATCAATATTACAAGCCTACCAAAATCGCCATCTGAATCTGTTCAGTATCCTCTGTCTCGAATGCAATGGAATAAATGTATGTTTGTGAACCAATTAATGGCTGAAGCAATGATGGAAATGGTGGATGAATCAGAGGTGCAGAGTCGTGCGACACAACAACTGATCAATGTTTTCAGAGACAGTGTAGCAAGGCAGCAAGAACTTGCCCACATGCTTATGGGCATCATCTGTGCTGAGGTTGCAGATTGTGACGTTGTAGATGGTTAGGTTCTGCTCATTTATTTGCATTGGCACCGATCTTTGATTGCCCAGTGGATGTAATTTCCTGTAATATATTTTGGATGTGCAACGTTATTCCTTGTATGTCGTACCTTTCCTCGTCGTAATGGGCTCAAACTATCTAATTTGGCCTAAAGACATGAACGAACTTTAGTGGGCCCATTAAGTTAATGGGCCGTTACTAAGCCGAAAGTTAATGGTCGGCCCTCTTACCTCCTGGGTCATTAACAGGCCGACATCGAAGCGGGCAACAGGTGGCCCCAATTTATTTCACGGGCCGTTAATAGGCCATTACTAAGTTTGGGCTACATATGGCCCAACTATACTGTAGGCCTTTAGCAGGCCGAAAGAGACAGCGAGCTTGTATTGGACCATGAAGAGCATGGGCCGCTAAGAGGCCAAAAGTTAGGTCGTATTGTAAATGGCCCAACTGTGTTGTGGGCCTTTAGTAGGCCGAAAGAGAAACTGGGCTGGTATTGGACCATGAAGGGCATGGGCCGTTAAGAGGCCAAAACTAAGGTCCAACTACAAATGGCCCAACTCATTTATGGTCCGTTAACAGGCCAAAAGGCACACAGGGCCGGGAATTGGCCCAACACTTAAATGGGTCGCTAAAAGGCCAAAACTCAGGTCTGACTACAATTGGCCCAACTGATTTATGGGCCGTCAACAGGCTGAAAGTGACACCGGGCCAGAAATTGGCCCAACACTTAAATGGGCTGCTAAAAGGTCGAAACTCAGGTCCGACTACAAATGGCCCATCAGATTTATGGGCCGTCAACAGGCTGAAAGACACACCGGGCCAGAAATTAGCCCAACATTTAAATGGGTCGCTAAAAGGCCGAAAGATGTACATCCTGAATATTAGCCCATCCATTAAATGGGCCGTTAATAGGCCGAAATCTCATTGGGCCAATATTGAGCCCAAATATATAGCGGGCTATTAACGGGCTTGAACTGACGATGGGTTGCAATGGTGTCAAATCTTTAACGGGCCGAATTGGCACATCTCGTATGGGCTATGGGCTTAAATGGACCTAACACAAGTAGGCCTTATGTGGGCCGGCCTGCTAATTTTTACTGGGCCAGCCTTTTTCACCGGAATGGGCCAACTTTCGGCCGTGCCACGTGTCGACCTATCATAGGCGCCTCCTGTCCAATGAGTGGATGACATCTATCCCAACGATGAGCCGACACATGTTTCCTCTAGCCAATGATGATTTTACACGTGGAAAATCCCCATTGGTCGGGGCTGTTAACGAGTTATCGGATCCAAAAGCAACCCGATAGCTTAACGGCGTTCCGTTACGGTGGATGGCATGTGTCGGTCACCCTTGACGAAAGAACTTCTGTGACGCTCGATTTATCGTCATGGAAGTGGACACTTCTGTGATGATAATTTTGGTAATGTCATGGAACACTTATACGACAGCACAGGTATGACTATCTTGATTCTGTCATAAATTTGTCATGGATGTACATGCATGACAAAAAACGCGACCTACTGTGACAAACATGTATCATCACGGAAGTGTATTTTTTTGTAGTGCATTGTCCACTACATCGGAGCTGTTCCCGCTACGCCGTCCTTCGCTACCTCGAATCTGCTTCCCCTGCACTGACAGATGGCCACCGCAACACAGTCAACAATTTGGCCATGGTTTCATCCAAGGCTCCACCCTCCAAAACATCGGTTCCCCCGGTAAAAATAAGAAAATCGCCGCGATATTCGAAGGACACAGCACTGGCAACAGAAATGGTACTCCTCTTCCCTTATTCGTGCAAATCTTACGTGTCTGCTTGCATGGTATTCATCCCACAGAAGATACTAGTTGACCACTTCTTCCAGATACTAGATGTTCCTAGTAACTCGCAATGCGCAAGGTTTCTCCTCATATACTATTTCACCTTAGCTAGAGGTCCGTCGCCCCTGGATTTGAATTCCTGTTCAGTTGATTCCCAATTAAAGGAAGCATTACCCATTGTAATAGGCGCTAGTCCACCTATTATGTCGGGGAAGCAGTGCCTCGGTGTTTATCTTAGGGGTGTGTGGGGCCTAGGAGCTGCTGGCGCCCGATCTGGAGGTCGGCCGTGATTAAAGGGATGGCCGGGGGCGCTGCCAAGCACGGCGGTGGTGTGAGGTCGAGGGGAGGGCGGGGCGGCGGAGGCAAGGGTCTCGGCTGGTGGTCGCTGGCGGTTTGAGAAAGATCGTCAACAGTGACTGGCAGGAGGTAGACGAAGGCCATCTGCCCATTCCTTATAGATCGGTCGATTCATAAAAAACAACTAACCTATTTATTTTCAGTCGACTGTTATTTTGATAGGACCACATGTGGTGGTGTGCTGGAGGAGTACTTGCATTTCCCAGCCATCCCTGTGCTCATATATAGCAAAATCATACGGAGTAGAATCGAATTTTGTTTGCCACGCAATGTTGTAGAGCTATCCTATGTCTCCTGTCATTTATTTTTCAGCCACCTAGTATCTGCTACTTTTACAGTCCACTAGTTCTGCACACACTTCACCCATACTCTCACTATTGTGTTTTTATGCAAGGGTATTTCAGACTCTGCCTTGACAGAAGCACAAAAGAAAAGAGAGAAGTCGCTCCTGCTTGCTTCGCGGGCAGGCAAGACACGTGTCCACGCTTTAAAGGTTGGATGTTCAACAGATGGAGACGGTAAACGTAGCTCTGGAGTTGATGATCTCACTCGCCATGAACCACCATCCCAGGTGCTTGCTTTAACTTCGCGGTGTCATATGTGGTTGCATGTTGCATATGGTGTCTAGCTTGTATTCGAAAGGCCGAAGTAAGTCTTTATTAAGATAGGGAAAGATATTTTTTGCATGAACCACCATCCCGGGAGCACCATAAGACAAATATCTAGTCAGGGCAGTTGCCGAGCCAGTGACAAGCCCAGCACAGACAGGCATCACCTGGAAGCCAACTAAAAAGCCACGATGGTGGCGAAGTATCCCGCCTCCCACCAGGCTCTCAGGTCCTCGATGATCATGCTCACCACTCCAGCCAGATGTCTAGCTTGTATTGCTTCCAATTTGGTTAAATTGCATCTGCTTAGCTTACACATTATACCTTTGAATATGACATGCCTTCCTGTGTTTGGTACATACTAGCAATCTGTCTATTAACCATGTTCTTACATCAAACTAATGTTCTTGTGTATCCCTCATCAATCACTTATGATGAGGCAGTCAGGCCTGTGGACTACTGTGAGAAAAGATAGTCATTTAAAGAATACAACGTTAGCCTCCCCACATGATTCTGAAGAAACAACAAGGCTCTAGATGAAGATAGTGAACGTAGCTCTGTAGTTGATGACCGCATTTCCCCTACACTAGCATCGCAGGTGCTTGCTCTAACTTGGCAGTGTGATATGTGGTTGCATGTTGCATATGGTGTCTAGATTGTAATTCTTCCAATCTAGTTAAATTTCATGTGCTATTCTGCTTAGTTTATACATTATACCTGTTATGACATGCCTTCCTATTTTTAGTACATAGTGCATCTATCTATTAAGCATGTCCTTACATAAAACTATTGTTTTTTGTATCCCGCATCAATCCATATGACGAGACACCTTTAGTATATGCAGGGTGATATTAGTTGCATCAATCCATATGACGAGACACCTTTAGTATGTGCTGCTTCTAATTTGTTGACACGCCATTTATGATGGGACGCTTTTAACTTGGCAGAGTCGTATTGGTTGCATCTTTCATGTGGTGTCTAGCTTGCATTGCTTCTTATTTGTTGAAATGGCTTCTACTTGGTTTACACAAACAGTTGTGAATATGTCATGCCGTCGTGTTTTTCATACATATTCCATCCTGGTATCATGTGTTTATGTTACATCAAAGTAGTGATTGTTAGTATCATGCACAAATGAGTTCTGAAGAGTGAATTTTATTGCTTTTTCTTGTCGGTTTTACTTGACAATTCAAAATCAATAAAGCGGAAGGAAATTAGCAAGGCAACGGATAAAGGTGCTCCTTCCAAACGGAGGGCCTTTACAGATTCTACTCCGCCACCCCCAAGAAGATTGGCAAGACAACACATGCATAGACACTCAACGTAGTTGTGCTGATGATGAGCACGTCTCCCCTAGTGCACCATCACAGGTGCTCCCTCTAATTTGGCACCGTTATATGTGGTTGCATGTTATGTATGATGTGTAGCTTGTATTGCTTCTGATTTTGTTGAATTCTATCTGCTTACTTTACACATTATACTTGTGAATAAGACACGTGTTCCTATTTCTAGAACATACAATATCTGTCTACCACACCATGTTCTTACATCAAAGTACTACTGTTGTGTAACCTGCAACAATCACTTATCATAAGACACGTTTTACTTGGGAGTGTGATATAGGTTACATCTCGCATTCTTTTCTAGCTTGTACTACTTCTAATTTGTTGAAATGGCACTTTTGACGAGACAGTTTTAACTTGGTAGAGTGATATTCGTTGCATCTTTCATATGGTGTCTAGCTTTCATTGCTTCTAATTTGTTGAAATGCCTTCTGCTTAGTTTACACATCATAGCTGTGAATATGCAATGTTGTCCTTTTTTTCTTACACATTCAATCGTCCTATCATGTGGATGCCTTACATTAAAGTAGTGCTCGTCAGCATCCTGCATCAATGAGTTCTGAAAAGCGAATTTTTATTCATTTTTCTTGTGGGTTTGAATTGACAAGGCAATACAATTAAGACAGAGGAAGGAAAAAAATAAGGCAGGGATTGATGGCGGTCTTCCAGGGAAACCGGCATCCCTGGTGCTTTCTCTAGCTTGGCGGTGTGATATTGTCTTGCATGTTGCATACGGTGTCTAGCTTGCATTGCTTCTTATTTGTTGAAATGGCTTCCGCTTAGTTTACACAAACAGTTTTGAATATGCAATGTCATCCTATTTTTCATACATATTACATCCTGGTATCATGTCTTTACCTTACATCTCGCATTCTTTTCTAGCTTGTACTACTTCTAATTTCTTGAAATGGAACTTATGACGAGACAGTTTTAACTTGGTAGAGTGATATTCTTTGCATCTTTCATATGGTGTCTAGCTTTCATTGCTTCTAATTTGTTGAAATGCCTTTTGCTTAGTTTACCCATCATAAGTTGTGAATATGCAATGATGTGAATAAGCAATGGCACTAATGACGAGAGACCTTTAACTTGGTAGTGTGATGTTGTTCGCATCTTGCATATGATATATTTCTTGTACTGCTTCACATTTGTTTAAACGCCAGTTATGACAAGACATAGTTAACTTGGCAGAGCGATATTTGCAGCATCTTCCATATGGTGTCTACCTTCCATTGCATTGCTTCTAATTTAGTGAAATGCCTTGTGCTTAGTTTACACATCATAGTTCTAATTATCTCATGCTATCCTATTTTTCGTACATATTACATCCTCCTATCATGTGGTTGTCTAACATCAAAGTTCAATCCGTCTGTATCACGCATAAATTTGTTCTGAAGAACTAAATTGTTATTCCTTTTTCTTGTCGGCTTGACTTAACATGGCACAGAGAAAGAGGAAGGAACACAGAATGACATGGGATGGTGTTAGTACTAAGGACACACAAAAAGGGAAGCGGAAGAATCCTACAGATTCTGCTGGTATTGATGGTGCAATAGAAGGTCCAAGTCCAGCGGAAAATTGTACAAACGGGGTATCCCATGCTACATGAGCTGCAAAACAAGCCAAACAGAAACCAATAGATGCCACCAAACAAGCAGAGACAACCCTAGTTGTTGCAACATCTTCCACAGTACCACCAGCTACACGAGTTACTCGTACGTCAACTCAGCTAGCTGCACGTTCCCAAGCTCCCTTGCCACCTGATACTACTTCCAAAGCACTCTTGACACAAGACGAGTTGGCAAGATCAGATGAACCTTGCGAGCTTCAACAGCAAAAAGGTAGTTGCTGGAGTCAAGTTACAGTTGCATGCTTCTTTATATGTAGTCTCACAATTTGATGTACACTAACACTTTCTATGTTCGTTGTTGGACTAGCACCTAGGTGCAAGAGGAAATAAACATCAGGGATAATACTCGATAGGTTAAATCTAGAGGAGGAAGAATGGAGATTTGTTTTGAGGCAGGTTTAAAAAGGCCACGTGATGCTACATAGTTAGCCAAGTTAGTATCAGAGGCAGCGGTTGCCGTTAGGTGTCATGCATGTATCCTCCCAACATGGATTCAGTACAGGAATGACAAAGACGAAACCCAGTTCAACACCTGCCTCGACCATTTATCTATAAGTATGGTTATGTATGGAAACTAGTAATATTGTCTTGCTCTGTCCCATACTTTCTAGCTTGCTGATAATGAGACTCCCATAATTTTGAACAGATGTGGTTCAAGTTGGATAGCCAAGATGATGCAACCAGACAAGCTTGCACCCATGTTTTCAAGTCTGCTTTACGACAGTATCGGTATAACTTGGGGAAAACTCACTTTGAAGGCAAGGCTAATAGGGAACTTGCCTGATCCAAAGTATATCGGATGAAAACTGGAGAGGCCTTGTTAAACACTGGTCTGATCCAAAGTACCATGTACGTTATATGTATGTGATCAGATCACATGTTGAACTCCTATTTACGCATGTGCCTCACAAATCTATCTTCTTGTAGGTGAACTATTCAAAGAACAAGGCCAACCGTATGAAAGTGAAATTCCAACAGACGACAGGATCTCGTAGCTATATTGCACACTGCGATGCTCTTGTAATTAGCTGTTGTTTCACTCTTTTTGCTGTGCCATATTATCAGATCTATATTGACTTGTTCCAAATGCAGAGGAAAGCCCACAAGGACCAGAAAGTACCTAAACCAAATGTTGTGAAAATCTTCAAGGACTGTCACACTAGCAAGACGAAGGGCATGACTACACCAGTCAAAGCCACTGTTGTAAGTCCTTAATCCGCATGCCTTTTAACTACTACTTACTCTGACTCGTGCATTGAACTGAATGGTTTGCAGCCAATGTCTATTACTCTTTTCAATTTTATACACAATTGTCTTAGTGTATCATTGCACCTTACAAGGTTTAAAAGAGAGGAGTGATGTTCCTTTGATCTTGATCTGTAATCTAGTTCCGTGCTGGACTTGCCCACACAACGTTACAATTGCATGTTTGTCTGTTCTCAGTTGTTTTGTGATATGAATGATGTCATACTATGCTTACCGTATTATAAACTTTGTCTCTTTATCCTTAGCTGTCAATACAATGTGAAGAAATAGATAATACATTAGCCATGGTACATGGTCATATGTTTGGAACCTGGTTTTATTATGTACTTTGCAGTAAAATACAACTAATATTTTACACGGGTTCACCAGAATAAGTTCTGTATAACCAAAGCTATTTTGTTTGGTTTTGCTGCCTCCTTAACATCTTCCGTTCTGGTACTACTAATGTAAAAACTCAACTTTTCAGCAAGCTATGGAAAAAATGGTGGAACCGCCACCTTCTGAAGGTGACAAGGCAACTATAACAGCAATGTCACCTCTTGCTGTAGTGGGTCAGTACCTGTCCACTAACAGTGTCAAAAGCACGTTCCTGTGTAATACTGGGTTGGTTGTTAAGGCAGTCTCGTCCAAAATGCCTCATGATCAAGATATGCAAGCTCAAAACAATGTTATATCTGCGATCCAGACACAAATCCATTTCCTAATACAGAGCCTTTGTGAAACAAGGACAACCATTGTTTGATGTCGTCAAGATATGCATGGTTTTGAAACTAGATTATCAGACATTTGCTATGTTGTTCAGGAGCCTAGGAGAAATGAAGGCGAAGGTTATGGTGCTCCATCAGACAATACAACATGAAAACGTAACCGTCAGGTCAAATGAACTAAGCTTCTGAACTTCTGGTGGTGCATTTATATGCCAGATTGTTAAATTTTATGCCAACCTTCCTTTTGTTTTATGGTTGTAGTTTGTTTTGTTGCAATAAAAAATTTGTTCTTAACGTGCAGCCATCGGCTGAAGAAAACAGCAAGCTATTTTTGTATAGTGTAGGGTGTTCCCTATATTTCCACTGGTGGCAAGCTTTGATGCCCAGTGGATGTAATCTGTGCAATCGCCTTAATAGTCTAGCATTAGTTTCGGGCTTATTTATTTCCTAGTCTTCTTTTTCCCTGGTTTGCTAGTGGCCAGAACAACCATGGGCCATATATGATCCGTGGTAACCTCGACCCTGCTACAGGCCGTAGGATAAATGGGCCTCATATGGGCTGTCGGATAAATGGGCCTCCAACGGGCCGTAGAATCGGTGGGCCTCGGGCTATTGGATAAATGGGTCCACATGAGCCGTAAACGGGCATCATTGGTATCAGGCCAGCAGGGTAATGGGTCGTTAACAGGCCGGAAGACAGCAAAGGCTTAATTCTGTCACAAGCATAAAAGGTCGTTAATGGGCCAGAATATAGGATGGGTTGGAAACGGCGCAACATGTTAACATGCCACAAACATCCAATTCTAGCCATGGGTCGAATTTGGCCCATTAGGGGAACAGGTCGGTAATGGGCCGGAAGTAATCAAGGGCCGGAAAGGAGCCCAAGAACGTATGGGCCGTTAGTAGGCCAAAAGCTAACACGGGCTAGAAACGCACTACAAGAAATATGTCAACTAGTGACCTTCTGTTAGTGACCCTGGAAGAAATGGTCATAGATCTATGACCATTTCAGACCAATTGGTTAAAAGCTGTTCGGGGGGCTCCAAACCCTAAACAATTGCGACCATTTTGGTCAGAAAGGTCGTAATTTTCATTACATGAAATGGTCACAAAGCAAACAGCGCTAGTCCGCTGCCTTATTTCTAGTTGTTAACGACCAATATAGATGGGCATAGCCTTGTAAATTGTGGTGGGTTGCTATGACTAGGCGCCACCTCATCAGTTTTGCCTATCTGTCATGTCCATGTGGCAGTTTTTGCCCTAGGTTGTGAAGCAACCTATATTTCTGTCATTCCCAAAATTCCCAAAATATCTCATAAATTCTTTGGGTCATATCTTCGTCAAATAAGTAAAAACATTCCTTGCCTAGTTCAAAAATAATTCAAAAATATTCATTTTCCTATTCTGTTCAGAACAACAGTTTCTGAAGGAAGTACCACTTTGGCATGTCCAAATGGTATCCATTTTCTACAGTGCTTTCCTCTACCCAAATAACCATCCTCCACCAAATGCCAGCTCAATCCATTCATTATTTTGAGCCCAGCTTCAACATTCGTATTTATGTCCAGTGTGGTACTTTGCAAAGCAAGTACCACCTAGGCTCCTCCTTTTGAGCTGAAAATTTGTAAAGACGGTCTTCTTAGTAACTGATCATCCTCAGCCAAAACTCAAGCCCATTAGCCATGTACTTTTCCCGTACCGCTAATCAAACACTTGGCTGCTAATTCATGTTTGAGCATCGATCAGTCTCCTTGTGAGAATCTTATGTTGTAATGTTCATCCTAGCACCTACCTGGGGAGTGCCCAACCCACTAGACATGCCTAGGCCGCCCAGAACACATGGCAATGCCACGGTCACGCGGTGACCACGCGGCGGGCATGCGAGTTTACGCGCTCTAGAGTTGGGGCCCTCAGCCACCGCCCAAACCTCGACGTATCGCCACCAAACCATGTATTTATGATTAAATAGGTACTTATGTAACTATAAATGATTTTTGGAAAAAATAAAGAGCAAACTATGAGGCAGCTGCAGTTCAAATTTGACCCGCTTCCAACCGAATCGGCGAAAATTTGTCTTTTTCACGGGAGATGGATCAAAACTTTTTACACCCAACCATTTTGTCAATTGTGCATTAAATATGTCCTAGTATTTTAGAAAATTGATTTGGTCCAATTTTGCAACAATTATTTGGGAGGTCCTTCACAAAAAAGCCTCCTTTTGGGCACACAGAAAATGAAAAATGGTTTTTTCGTCCAAAGAAAATGAAAACTTCCTTAGGCAACATTGTTTTCCATTCCAATATGCACCCTTGTGAACAATATGAGATCATTTGAACAAACTATGCCATGAATGTGGCCATAAGATTGATCATTTGGCTTGAAAGCCATTGATCTCCACACATGACAGCCCGTTTCTGGGAACACTTTTTTAAAATAATTGTCATATTACAAGTTTGTTATTTTTCCTGGGAACTTGGCCACATATAATGACACAATGCGAAGGTTTCCCAATTTTTTGAATTTTTTGAATTTTTTATGCCTGTTTTAAAATGCGGTCAAAACGGCGGGAATGGCCGTTCATAGCTAGGGGTTGAATCTTGGAATTTTTTTGGTGTTTCTCTGACTAAATAGATACTGATGTACCTAGAAATGATTTTTGGAAAAAATAAAGAGCAAACTACAAGGCAGCTACAGTTCAAATTTGACCCACTTCCAATTGAATCAGCGGAAATTTGTCTTTTTCACGCGAGGTGGATCAAAACTTTTTACACCCAACCATTTGGTCAATTGTGCATTAAATATGGCCTAGTATTTTATAAAAATAATTTGGTCCAATTTTAAAACAATTATTTGGGAGGTCCTTCACAAAAAAACCTCCTTTTGGGCACTCAAAAAATGGAAAATGGTTTTTCGTCCAAAGAAAATGAAAACTTCCTTAGGCAACATTGTTTGCCATTCCAAGATGCACCCTTGTGCACAATATGAGATCATTTCAACAAACTATGCCATGAATGTGGCCATAGGATTGATCATTTGGCTTAAAAGCCATGAATCTTCACGCATGATTGCCCATTTCTGAGAACACTTTTTTAAAGTATTTACCGTATTACAAGTTTATTATTTTTCCTGGTAACTTGGTCACATATGATGACACAACACGAAGGTTTTGCATTTTTTTGATTTTTTTTAATTTGTTATGCCCATTTCAAAATGCAGTCAAAACGACGGGCATGACTGTTCATAGCTAGGGGTTGAATCTTGCCAAAATTTTGTTGGATCTCTGATTAAATAGATACTTATTTACCTAGAAATTATTTTTGGGAAAAATCATGAGCAAACTATGAGGCACCTCTAGTTCAAATTTGTCTCGGTTCCAGCTGAATCGGCATGGTTTTGTCTTTTTCACTAGAGGTGGGTCGAAAGCTTTTGGCAGCCAACCATTTTGTCAATTGTGCATTGAATATGGACTAATATTTTATAAAAATGATTTGGTCTTATTTTGCAACAAATATTTGGTAGGTCCTTCACAAAAAAACTTGTTTTGGCCACTCGGAAAAAGGAAAATGAACTTTTTGTGCAAAGAAAATGAAAATTCCCATTGGCAACATTGTTTGTCATTCCATCATGCACCGTTGTGCAAAATATGAGATCATTTGAACAAACTATGGCATGAATGTGGCCATGAGATTGATCATTTGGCTTGAAAGCCATGAATCTTCACACATGATAGCTCATTTCTGAGAACACTTTTTAAACTAATTACCGTATTACAAGTTTATTATTTTTCCTGGTAACTTGATCACATATGATGACACAACGCGAACGTTTTGCATTTTTTATTTTTTTTGAATTTGTTATGCCCGTTTCAAAATGCGGTCAAAACGACGGGCGTGACAGTTCATAGCTAGGGGTTGAATCTTGCCAAAATTTTGTTGGATCTCTGATTAAATAGATACTTCTTTACCTAGAAATGATTTTTGAAAAAAATCATGAGCAAACTATGATGGACCTCTAGTTCAAATTTGACCCGCTTCCAGCTGAATCAGTAGAGTTTTGTCTTTTTCACTAGAGGTGGATCGAAAGCTTTTGGCACCCAACCATTTCGTCAATTGTGCATTGAATATGGACTAATATTTTATAAAAATCATTTGGTCTAATTTTGCAACAAATATTTGGTAGGTCCTTCACAAAAAAACTCATTTTGGCCACTCCGAAAATGCAAAATGATTTTAACACGTTATTTTTAGTTACCTATGACCAATTTAGATGGTCATAACGCAGTACTGCATTTTGATTGGTCCGTGGACGTCTCATGCGGATCATGCATCACATACCGTCGGATGCTCATGGATCCAACGGCAGTCCTCGACCCTTCCACACCAACCCCAAAACCCTAGTCCTCGTGGTCATTTTCCATCCACCCCCCCCCCCCCGCCTCCTTTATTTCCCTTTCCTCCTCTCCCCTTCCAGATCCGGCCGAGCTCCTCTCCATCTCTCCACTGAATCCCCAAATCGACCCCTCGCGGCTCCACGAAGTCTGGCCCGACTGATCGCCGCCGGAGAAGAGAAGAGCCCCCGCCATGTGGGCCGCGTCAAGCCTGGCGTGCGCGTGCGAGGCGTGCCGCACCACCGTCGGCAGCATCGGTCGCCGCTCCGCACAGATCTTCTACTGCGGCCTCTTCGCCCTCTCCCTTCTCTCCTCCTGGGTGCTCCGCAAGGTCGCCGCGCCGCTCCTTGCACCCACGGCGAGGCGAGCCCGAGGACATCAGCTCGATGCGGCTCGTGTTGGTCTCGGACGTTTCTATAGGGTGACGGCGCACGAGCGAACGGACGGGGTGCGGCAAGTCCAGCGACGACGAAGGCCTTCCCTCAGGTAACTCTCCTCCTCCTTCCTTGCCCTCCCCTTGGGTGGGGGATCTGGTCCCGCCAAGAGCCCAGATCGCGGGTCAGGGTGCGCCCTCGAGCCGCCTTCTCTTTGCTTCCATGGAGGTCTGGGTGATTGCGGCCAGTCGGCCCATTCAGTACTGTATGCCGGTGCCCGCTCACAATTCAGTAAATCTGAATTGTAGGCCAACGTATGTCCATTCCAGCTAGAGTGTACCCGAGCCTGACCATGGCATGCTCTTACCTTTGTGTCTCAAGTCTGAACTTATATTTGTGGTACTGATGATCCGGCTGAATTATCTTATCCTAAGTTGATCAAATTTTTATTAGCTATTCTATTTTCTGTGAGAGTTGCTTAGTATTGTAACTACCCACTTCTACAAATTTCTTTCTAAATTATTGGATCTTGTCCACTAGAAAAGTAAGCCAGTAAGGCATGGACTTCTAATCTCAAGCTCAGGCCTAAGGGTGCAGTTGCTTACTGGTGACTGTCATTTGTGGTGTTACCTGTCTTTTAGGTAGGGGAGTTCAGACAATGAAGCCTGATATAAGGATAATGCCCCCCCCCCCTCACTTCTGCTTGTTTATGTTATATTGTATTGAACTATAGAATGGGTTGCAAACCTATGGAACTTTGTACACAAAGCAGGATCGCTGATCTTTCTCGCTTGCTAGACAAACTTCCAGCCAATACTGTCCATGTTACTTGTATAAAAACAAAGTAAATGACATAACTGCTCCTGCACGTAGCATTTGTAGTGGTAGTCAGCAAGAACAAAGCAATGTTTCCTTTATTCGAGTCTGGTATCAATGCATTGTTTCCAGCAATACTCTAAAATGGGTTTGATTTAATCTCATGTTTTTCACTGTTTATTATATACTTTGGCACACAGGCGCTGCTGGTGTCGGACTTCGGGCCCAAGATCTCGTTCCGGATTGTCGACACCCTCCGCGACGCCAAGCTCAAGTCCGGGACCGAGATAAAGGTGATCGATTCAGTCTCAGTTAGTTACAGTGGAGCACAATGGGATTGGTTTCGTGGTCTAATCTATTGTTCATTGTGGCGGATGACGGGCGCAGTCGTCGCTGAAAAGATGCATCCTCGAGCTGCTCACGACCAAGGGCAGCAAGACCGAGCTACAGCTCGGCTTCAGGTTCTGCCTTCCCTCTACTGGATTGAATGAAGCCAGTGGCCACTAGTTTACCATTGTTGAGTGGTGTCTGAATTTTGGGAAGTCTGAGTGTGCTTGGTCATTTTGGCAGGAAACCAGCGATTATCATGATCGTGGGAGTGAACGGAGGTGGAAAGATGACATCGCTAGGTACTTCTCGGCATGCTTTACTGTATTCTCGGTTCTCGGTCGCATTTAGTGTAGACTTTGCAGCAGGAAGGAATGGTATAGGTTCTAGTAATCTAGCACTTTGGAGCTGCAGCGTAAATAAATTGTTGCCCCTCGAATGGTTTGAGTGCCATGAAGAATTGTTTATCATGCTTGTATGAATTGACTCACATAAACTCTGCATTCCTCTGCTTGATTCAGCAGTGTTAGTTGCGACATGTTATTTTGTGGACAATGAACTACTCCCTCCGTTCCTAAATATATGACCTTTTGGTTATTCAATTTGAATTACCAAAACATCATATATTTAGGAATGGAGGGAGTAAATGATTATAATCAAAGGAGAACTGCTAAATGGAAGAAGATTTTATAATCACAAAAAATTTGACAGCTTCTCTGTTTGTAAAAATGGTTGCTAGCTCTGTCTGTCAGCCCATATTTACTTGTTTCTTCCATTTAGATGGAGCAGGAGCCCTCCATGGACGACATCGACGAGGAGGAAATCGACTCCCCACACAAGGTTTGATCCTTAATGTGATGTTTTCCTATCGCTGCTATGTTGTAGTCTAGTTTCTATTGTGGCTGTGAAACCAAACTAGGGTGGCCTGATTGATGAGGTCCTGTATGTGGCCTTGGTCTTAGTTCATATCATATTTGTTCCTTCCTGTATGATGCATGCTTGGTTAATGCTCGCGGACTAGCTAGCTAAGGTGGTTGTTTTGCTACTGAATGAATGTTGTTTCAGTTTGTACCTCATCTAGCTAAGTTTTAGTTGTCTAAACTAGACAGCTATGCAGTTTCAGTTTACTCGGTCTAGTGATCCTATTTTTGGATTTCTCCGGCTGTTCTCTAAACTGAATTTGGTTCAGTTAAAAAACTGCACTACCTGACTGTTTAGGGCAGCGAGCTTCTAACTGAAAAACGAGTTTTTTATGCTCATAATTTCAAGTTGGCCTCTACATATGAGTTGTAAAGCATGTTCTAAGGTTTCTGTAGAGTACTTATTTGCTTCATTTGTAAGCAAAAGGAGAAGGTGAACAACGCGGTGATCTTCGACCAGGCCACCTACGACAAGCTGCTCACCGAGGTGCCCAAGTACAAGTAGATCACGCCCTCCGTCCTCTCCGAGCGACTCAGGGTAACACACTCCCACTGGATTTGTTATTCTTACTTGCTTCCTTCCTTCCTATGTGAAGTGACATCAGGGGATGGTATGATATGTGTGTGATGCATCATGGCTCCTGGTCAAGTACTTTACGGTGATGCTCTGTTTTGGGGTCAGTCTGTACAAGTGTAAGAACACACCCATGCGCTAGTGTTATGAATTGATTGGATGCTGGATTCGGTTGCTGCATCAGTTTTTTTTTTTGCAGATTTTGCTTGGTGTGCCATGTTATAGATAGGGTGTAGTGGATTTGATATGGCCATCTGGTCATCATTTATGTCGTGGGTCACAGATATTCAACATAGCCATTGATTTGTAGTGTTTCATATAGTTAAATGTGGTTTGATGCTGCTGCTTTACACTTAATTAACCTGTCCCTGCATCTTACTGTCAACAATATGTGCCTGACATGCCTTGTTCATTAGAACTACTGATTGATGTGAGCACCGTGCATTTTCAAGTATGCACAATGTATATTAGTGTTTCATATGTTTGTTTGATTTTTATGGTGCTGCAGATCAACGGGTCGCTGGCTCGCAGGGCCATCAAGGACCTGATGGAGAGGGGACTCATCAGGATGGTGTCAATCCACTCCAGCCAGCAGATCTTCACCAGGGCGACAAACACTGCCACCAGTCATATTAATATTCAGTTCTATTTTATAGTTGAATACCTGTTTGTACTGCCCAAATAGAGAAGACGAATTTGACTATTGAATACCTGATTGTAAAGTACTTTGTTTGGTTGTTGTTTAAAATTTTATGTCTTATTGGCTCTGTTTGAATCAAGCTATTGGTTGCTGCCCAAATAGAGAAGACGTGGGTCCTTTAAAATGGAAAAAACTGACAAGTGGGACCTAATTAGATGACCTGACTAGTGGGACCTGGTCCAAAATGGATTGTAAAAAGGCTGAGGCCCAAATAAGAAATCGAAGCAAAAAGGCCAAAGGCCTAGAAAATAAAAGGCTGAATTGTTGGGCCTGGCCCATGTAGCTGACCAAAATGAACAGGGAAAAAATACATTAAAAGGCTGAATTAATGGGCTCGGCCCATATAAACACCCAATTGGATCGGGCCGATTCTTGTGCCACATCAGATTGCCATGCCGGATGCCTACGTGGCCTGGGGAGGCTGCTAGTGACCAAAACAAAACAATAGGCATATTTTGGTCATAAACGTCCACGACCTTCTCACAGAGAAGGTCGTTAATTTCAGTTTACGACCGCCAGCTTTTGACCTTCTGTTTTTGGTCAAAAAAAGGTCGCAAATGAAAAATAATGACCATTCAGTGACCAATAGTCAAGGTCACAAGTTGACATATTTCTTGTACATTATGGGCTAGAGACACCGTGGGCCACTAATGGGTACAAAGAAGGGGACCATTCAGTGAAACGGGCTGGTGTTATATTCGACGGCCCACATGATGATGTTGGGTCGATTTCGGGAAGGCCCTAACAGGCCGTGAGTTACCGGGCCATAAAATGGGCTATTTGCGAACAGACCATTAACGGGCTTTTCATGGGCCGGCCCGCTAACTTTTGGCTAAGTCAAATGGGCCGGCCTTTGTAAGCTAAATGGGCCAGTGGTGGGTCGTCGCACGTGTCGACATATCATAGGCGCCTATCTGACCCAATGATGAGCTGACATGTGTTTCCTTCGGCCAATGAGAATTTTACACGTGGAAAATCGCCATTGGTCCGGTTTGTTAATGGGTTATCGGATCCAAAACTGGACCCGATAGCTTAACGGAGACCCGTTACGGTGGATGCCACGTGTCGGTTACCCTTGACGAAAACACTTCCATGACGCATCATTTATCGTCATGGAATTGAACACTTCCGTGATGATAATTTTGATATTGTCATGGAACACTTCTACGACAGCACATGTATGACTATCTTGATTCTATCATAAAATTGTCATGGATGTACATACATGACAGAAAAGGTGACCTACGGTGACAAACACGTATCATCACGGAAGTGATTTTTTGTAGTGACCAATAGTGGAATCACGACATCTCGTATTGTGTGAGGCCGTGAGGAGAATACGATGGCCCTAGTGGCTTCCTGGGGAGCATTGTGCCTCCACACCGCTCCAACGGAGACGTACTTCCTCTCAAAGGGAAGGAACTTCGGTAACACATGCTTATCTCCACCGGTCCACTCTTGGTTATCTCTTACCTTTACTTGTGCATGCTTTTATTGTGTTGTATCCCTTGCTTGCTCGTGTGCTTGATGTTGTTGCATCATATAGGTTTCTCACCTAGTTGCACATCTAGACAACCTATTTTGATGCTAAGTTTATTTTGGTCAAGAAAAGCTAAAAATTGTTAGTTGCCTATTCACCCCCCCCCCACCCGCGCGCCCTCTGGTCAACCATATCGATCCTTTCAACATCTGACTTAGGATATAAAGTTGATGATAATCTAAAGTGTGCCAACTAATGGAGTACTTACTGGCTTGGCAATATGCATGTTAAAACAAGGAAGAACTTTATCAATATATCCTCTTTCACTTAGATATACATTTCAGACGATCTATCCCTTGATATTTCCATGCCAAGTATTTTCTTTGCTGCACCCAAATCCTTCATCTCAAATTCATTACTCAATTGCTTCTTTAGTTCATTAATCTCGGGCATGCTCTTTGCAGCAATTAACATATCATCAACATAAAGGAGCAAATAAATAGTTGAACCATTGACAGTTTTCAAATAAACACAACTATCATAATTAGACCTTTTGAAACCTTGAGAGAGCATAAAGGTGTCAAATCTCTTGTACCATTGTCTAGGTGATTGCTTCAATCCAGAAAGAGATTCCTTTAGCTTACAGACAAGCTTTTCTTTTCTAGGAATAACAAAACCTTCAGGTTGTTCTATATAAATATCCTCTTCTAATTCTCCATGTAAGAATGCAGTTTTAACATCAAATTGTTCAAGATCAAAATCATTCATGGAAATTATACTGAGTAAAGTGTGAATAGAGCTACGCTTCACAACAGGAGAAAAGACTTCATTATAGTCAATACCTGGTGTCGGTGTCAAAACCGGTGGATCTCGGGTAGGGGGTCCCGAACTGTGCGTCTAAGGCGGATGGTAACAGGAGGCAGGGGACACGATGTTTTACCCAGGTTCGGGCCCTCTTGATGGAGGTAAAACCCTACATCCCGCTTGATTTATTCTTGATAATATGAGTAGTACAAGAGTTGATCTACCACGAGATCGGAGAGGCTAAACCCTAGAAGCTAGCCTATGGTATGATGGTATGTTGTCCTACGGACTAAAACCCTCCGGTTTATATAGACATTGGAAGGGGCTAGGGTTACACAATGTCGGTTACAAAGGAGGAGATATACATATCAGTATTGCCTAGCTTGCCTTCCACGCCAAGTGGAGTCCCATCCGGACACGGGACGAAGTCTTCAATCTCGTATCTTCATAGTCCAACAGTCCGGACAATGGATATAGTCCGGCTGTCCGGAGACCCCCTAATCTAGGACTCCCTCAGTAGCCCCTGAACCAGGCTTCAATGACGATGAGTCTGGTGCGCAGTGTTGTCTTCAGCATTGCAAGGCGGGTTCCTCCTCCGAATACACCACGGAAGAATTTGAATACAAGGATAGTGTCCGACCCTGCAAAATAAGTTCTACATACCACCATAGAGAGAATAATATTACCACAAATCTAATCTGCTGACACGTTTCGGCAGCATGACATCACGCCACGGCCCGGTAATTATTTGAACCGTTTTTCTTTAACCAGCCCTCGCACATAACGCGAGGCGGTTTCTTGGCATGTCTTGTCAAAGCAGAGATCGCGTTCCCCTTATTATGGGATTCTCATCAATATGAACATGGGTAACCCAACCGCGCCATCAATTACGGCGCTTGGGGGATAAGCGAGTTTTACCAGGCTAGTGGGGGCGCATAGTTTAGTCCGCCCTTATAAAGGGATAAGATCTCACCTTTTTCTACCCACGCCTTCTTCCTCCTTGCTCACCCATTCTCGCGCACTCGAGCTCCAGTGCCCAAGTCCGCATCCTCCTCCTCAACTCTCTCCAAACATGTCCGGGGTGGGAGGCAAGTGGATGGCCTCCTCCATCACGGAGGGGCACATCAAAAAGTTACATGGAGTCGGATACTTAGCCGCGGATATCGCGCACCGGCTGCCAGCCGCGGCAGGTCGTCCCTACCCCGGAATCTCACGAAAGGGTGGTTTTCCTCCCCCCCACTTCGTCCGTGGACTGGGGTTTCCCCTCCATCCATTCGTCCGTGGCCTCATATTCTATTATGGGCTGGACTTTCATGATCTGGCCCCGAATTTCATCCTCAACATCTCGGCGTTCATCGTCGTGTGCGAGGCGTTTCTCCGCAGCCGGCCCCACTTCGGCCTGTGGCTAAAGACCTTCAATATCAAGCCGAAGGTGGTGGGCGGCCAACAAGCGGAATGCGGCGGAGCCATGGTGGGCAAAATGCCCAACGTTATATGGCTCGAGGGCTCCTTCGTGGAGACCATAAAGGGGTGGCAATCGGGGTGGTTCTACATCACCGAGCCGCGCGACACCAACTGGGTGGCGGCCCCCCGAGTTTCAATCCAGAATCCCCACGCGGCTCACTTCCTGGAAGGAGAGGGGCCTGTCCTGGGGTTCATCGGTGGAGCTAGATGGACTCCAGAAGTGTATCCGGAACATGATAAGCAAGAAACTTAAGCTTGTCAACATAGTCCAGGTCATGCTCTTCTGTCGGATCCTCCCGTGTGAACAACGGGATTTCAACTTATGTGAGTTTGACCCGGCCCGGCACCAGACTCTAAGCAAGATCTTCGACACGACGCATAAAGACGTCTGGAGGGTGCTGTTCAAGGGCGTCGAGGTCCCTCCTTCTCTTACCGAGGACCGCGGGCTAATCGCGAAGTGTTCTACGAATCCGGTAAGTTCTGTATATCTGATAGGTGTTTATTTACCATAGCTTAATCATGTGTGGGGTCTGAGCTCCCATGCCTTTGACATGACTGGGTGGAGACATCAGAGCAGATCAACTGTCCGGCCCCTCTGCCCGAAGACCCTGCGGACGCTCTCCTGGCGGAGATGCGGACTCCGGCTCCTTATGAGGTGCCGGATAAGTCCAAGAAGAAGGCCAAGGGAACTGGAAAGAGTTCTCGGCACCAGGTGGTATTGGACCCATCGTCTGATAACTCCGAGACGCACTCCTCCCACGAAAACGAGGAGAAGGAAGATGAAGATTCTCCCCCTCCAGCCGGGGGAGACAAGAAAAGGAAGGCCGCCCCAACCAGGGAGGCCGAAGGGTCCAAGAAGGGAAGGACTCTCCTTCCGGACTGCTCCACCACCGCCGCCGATGGCGAAGACGAGTGGCTGTTCAGGGCCAAGCCCCTGGCGAAGTCGTAAGTATTTGGATACCAGAGTAACTCATAGCATACCTTTATCGCACTGCTTCTCCTAACGTCGAATATGATTATGCAGTCCGCCCCAAGCCCGTATCGATGCATCATCGTCGGACGGTTCCTTGGACTCATCGGACATGAATAGTGATACACTTCCAACCGCCTCCTCCCCTTGCCCTACGGACAACGCCGAGGTATTGTCTCAAGGGGCACCAAGCCGGGGGGAGACAGTTCCGGAGGCGCCTCGAGGCGACCTTCCGGACTCCAGGAGCAAAGGGAGGGCTCCAAGTTCGTCTCTCGACCGAACACCATGCCGGAACCTCCAGCGGTTCTGGACTCGGGCAGGCGGCCCCCTTCCAAAAGGGGCAAGCCGCCCATGCCGGTGACCTCTGTCCATCCAGAGGCACCGGACAGCCTACTGGGAGCGCTTCGTGGCGCTTCCATCGACGAAGAGCACTGCACTATTATGAGTGCGGTGATCAAGAAGGTTCAGTCCGCCAAGAGCGGACTGACTGAAGCCTGTTCCAGCCTTATAACAGGCTTTGAGGTAAGTATTTAAAATATAGGAAAAATATTACCACATAGACAGTAGCCCCTGATGCTATGTTTGGTGTTCACAAAGAAAAGCCGAATAGAGGATCAAATAATATATGCAGGAGTCTAATATAAGTATGTCTGTATGCGTATGCAGGCTTCGCTGCTGACCTCTGCCGCACTGACTGCGGAGGTCGCCGCACTGAAGCAGGACCTCGAGGGGTCCGAGAAAGAGCTCGGCCTTGACAAGAGGCAGCTCGAGGAGAACAAAGGTAAGGAATACCTTGTCTCTATGTATAAAAGAAAATGTGGTTGCGAAATGACAGGATCATCATGAATGTGCCAGGGGCCATGACCGAAGTGGCGACCCTGAAGCAAGCGTTGTCCGAGGCCGAAGACAAAGCGGCCAAGGAGCGCACCGAGCGGGAGAAACAAGAGGCACGGGTGGGCGAGGTGCAGCAAAAGCTCCAGGATCTCGTGAAGCAGCGCGAGGCTTTGGAGCTTGACTCAAAGATGCGGGAGTCCGAGCGTGCCGTGGCCCTCGAGAGCACAAAACATGCCAAGGCCTAAGCCCAAAAGGACCTCCAGGAGATTGAGGCGATGAGGAGGATAGCGGCGGGTAAGGCATTCAATATGCAAAGCAAGTATGTGAAAGTAAATTACTTGTTACTTACCCGAGTCTGGAGCTCTCCAGGAGCATTCACAGATTTGCCCCGCAGCGTGTCGGATGCCGCGAAATTTTACCAGGACGAGGAGGGAAGCTCGACGGAGAAACTGTTCTGGTCTCAGTATACTGGAACCGAACACCCATTGCCTATGAGCGACCAGCTGAAGCAACTGGTCGAGCTGCACAAGGCGGCCGAACAGGCCATGAAGGGCTTTATAGTCCGGATGTGGCCTGGCGACTCCCTTCCCAATAGCTACTTCGGCCTGGTGAGGCGGCTTGTGGATGCCTGCCCGCGGCTGGAAGTCATCAAGCGGTCCATCTGTATAGAAGGTGCCTGTCGGGCTTTTGCCCGTGCAAAGGTCCACTGTGCCAAGATGGACGCTGAGAAGCTGGTGAAGGAGGGGCTGCCGCAGGGCAAGGAGCATTGCCACCCCGAAATGTATTATGAGGGTGTCCTGAAGGGTGCCCGTCTTGTGGTGGACAAGTGTGCAAAAGATGTAATGTTTGAATGAACTTGCTCGTGTGATCTTGTATTATGAAAACTTGTTCAGATGCGCTATGCAATGCTTGTTTGAATTTAAAATATTACTTTCTATGCGGCTATTTATCAAATCTGAGAGATGGGCAGTCATCGGCTTCTGCCCCCATGCCACGAGTGCTGGGGTGTTCGGGATAAACCTGAGCACTCTTTTTCCCATTGTTGGGTCCTTCGAGGGAGGTGCTCAGCACAACGAACAAGGCAACTGGACTATAATGCTTTATCACTCTCACTTAGCCATAGAATTCTACAATTTTAAATTTTGGCGAAGCCCCTAGTATTCAGAAGGCCGAATTCGGGGCGCTATACACGCCTTAAGCCGGACAAAGTCGACTCCTCGCTCTAAGCAGCATAAGTCGTTAGGGACTCGAGACCTCTCGAACAGCGACCAGCTCTCGCCTTATCATGACAGTCAGTTTTAGCTTTCTCTACTGAGGTGCTTAGCCCAGCTGAACCGGGGCACAATCGCAGTAGTTCTCCCAGTGCTACCTTAGCCGATATAGCGGAACGTAAGGTACCAAAACATGGGAGCCGGGCAAACCCAAATATTGACCCAAGACATGATTCTGAGCTGATGCATATAATTCTATAAGTTCGGGGTGCCGTACTGTCGAAAGTGTTTGGACTTCTCATGCCGTATTATGGGGTATGCTTAAGCCCCTAGCGTATTGGCCGTACCTGAGTGTACGGGTGCTGGATGTCATGAATGAACATATATATATATATAAGACGAATAGAGAATGCGATAATAGTCTAGTGCTATGCATTGTTTATTCAAAAAGGTGCGTTAAAGCAGAATGATACAAGTAGTGCGATAAGAAAAAAGTAGGATTATTTGACATGTCCCCTCCAAGGGCAAGCTGAGGAATGGTATTTAAAGTAGGTATTTCTCTCGTTGTCAGAGACCACCTGGGAGTTCCATGGTGCGACGTAGCTTTCTGCCTCCTTGGTTGTTGCTTCATGTGTCCGGCAACCGTACTGCCGGACGAGGTTTCCAGAGATTAAAGTCCTGAAAGAGAGAAAAATAACAAAGCGGGAAGCCCCTAGTGCGGTTGAGCCGTGTCTTGGGGCGTGCTGTAGTCGTGCCCCCCTCCCCACCTATGCCTATGGTATTTTTAATGCGTAATTATGTACGCGTGGCACGGATTTTGCCGTTTGGCTAGTACTGGGGTGGGGGCCACTTTGCTACGCAAGCTCGGAACGTGCCAGGCGGTCTTGTTGCCGATTACTCCAGGCGCGCTTGAAGGTGTCCGGGTCTTGAATCGCCGAACTGGTGGATTGCCTTAAGAGGCTGCTTTGCGCTTCTGCTGCGAGGGCCGCAGTGTCAGAGAGAGCGCTCTGTGTTTCCATTGACTATGATGACCCCCCGAGGTCCTGGCATCTTGAGCTTGAGATATGCATAGTGCGGTACTGCGTTGAATCTCACGAATGCAGTTTGCCCGTGCAGTGCATGATAGCCACTGCGGAACGGGACTATATCGAAGATTAACTCCTCACTTCAGAAGTTATCCAGGGATCCGAAGACCACTTCTAGTGTGACTGAGCCTGTGCAATGGGCCTCTACACCTGGTAGGACACCTTTAAAGGTCGTTTTTGTGGGTCTGATCCTTGAGGGGTCTATACCCATTTTGCGCATTGTGTCCTGATAAAGCAGGTTCAGGCTTCTACCGCCATCCATAAGGACTCGAGTGAGGTGAAATCCGTCAAAGATTGGGTCTAGGACCAGTACGGAATCCGCCATGATGGATGCTAGTGGGGCGGTCCCTGCGACCGAAGGTGATCGGACAAGAGGACCATGGGTTGAACTTTGGGGCGACTGGCTCCAACGCATATATGTCCCTTAGCGCATGCTTCTGCTCCCTCTTGGGGATGTGGGTTGTGTATATCATGTTCACCGTCCGCACTTGTGGGGGGAACCTCTTATGTCCTCCAGTGTTCGGCTGCCGGGGCTCCTCATCATCATCGCTATGTGACCCCTTATCTTTGTTTTCGGCATTTAACTTGTCGGCCTGCTTGAACACCCAACAATCCCTGTTGGTGTGGTTGGCTGGCTTGTCGAGGGTGTCATGTATCTGACACGAGCGGTCGAGTATACGGTCCAAACTGGACGGGCCCGGAGTGCTTCTTTGGAATGGCTTTTTCCGCTGACCGGGTTTAGAGCCTCTGAATCCGGCATTGACTGCCGTATCCTCAGTATTGTCGCTGTTAATGCGGTGTTTATGTTTGTTGCGACGTGACCTGCCATTGCCATCCTTGGTATCCGAAGTACCATGGTTCTTTGATATGTTATTGCTGCGAGCCAGCCAGCTGCCTTCTCCCGCGCAAAAGTGGGTCATGAGTGTCGTGAGGGCTGCCATAGATTTCGGCTTTTCCTGGCCAAGGTGCCGGGCGAGCCACTCGTCGCGGATGTTGTGCTTAAAACCTGCTAGGGCCTCTGCATCCGGACAGTCGACGATTTGATTTTTCTTTGTTAGGAACCGTGTCCAGAATTGCCTAGCCGATTCCTCTGGCTGCTGAATTATGTGGCTCAAGTCATTGGCATCTGGTGGTCGCACATAAGTGCCCAGGAAGTTGCCAAGGAATGCGGCTTCCAGATCTTCCCAACAGCCAATGGATTTTGCTGGCAGGCTGTTGAGCCAATGCCGAGCTGCTCCTTTGAGTTTAAGTGGGAGGTATTTGATGGCGTGTAGACCGTCACCGTAGGCCATGTGGATGTGCAGGAGGAAGTCCTCGATCCATACCGCAGGATCTGTTGTCTCGTCATATGATTCTATATTTACGGGTTTGAAACCCTCTGGGATTTGATGATCCATTACTTCGTCTGTGAAGCATAGGGGGTGTGCGGCGCCTCTGTACTGGGCTATATTGCGACGCAGCTCAAATGAGTCTTGTCCACTGTGTTCGGCCCGGCCGGACTTACTTTTACTGTATCCGGCGTGACTGTTATCGTCTCGCATAGTGGCGTGCCCTCGCGATCTGTAGATCGATCTTGCGTGTTTTGCTTTGTCCTCCAATACGTCTTGCAGGTTTGGCCTATTTCCCCATGTATTGACATTTTTATTTGAGTCGCGTGAGGGTGCGGGCTGAAGTTTTGGCTGGAATGCCTCTTTGTCGCGGCCACGAGGTGGCCGATCAGCCGTGTCATACGCTGGAGATGTAGGTTTTGGTGCTTCCTCCTCCAGTCAAGGTAGCAACCTGCGCTTTGGGTAACTCTTGGAGGGGTGTTCGAGTTTATATTCCTCGGCCGCAAGGACTTCAGTCCATCTGTCAGCTAGCAAGTCTTGATCAGCTTGAAGCTGTTGTTGCTTTTTCTTAAGGCTATTTGCCGTGGCTATAAGCCGGCACTTGAAGCGCTCTTGTTTGACGGGATCCTCAGGCACGACGAATTCGTCATCGTCGAGGCTTGCCTCGTCTTCGGAGGGAGGCATGTAATTATCATCCTCCGCCTCTCCATCTGCCGCTCTCTCGGGAGGGATGGCTTCTCCATCCTCCTACCCTAAATCTTGCTGGAGGGGATTGTTATCGTCTTCGACACTGTCTGGAGTGCTATTATCTCCTGTGCCGGTGTCACCGCTTTTGCTTTGGCGAGACTTAGAGCGGCGCCGCTGACGTCGGCGCTTGGGTTGCTTCTTGGAGGGGTCATCCTCCGTTGTCCCGTCCTCATTGCCTTCTTTGGGTGCGTCCACCATATATATGTCATATGACGAGGTGGTTGTCCAGTGCCCTGTGGGCAGTGGTTCTTGTTCGCCTCCTGCATCGTCGTCCATACCGTCGACGTCTTCGGAGTCGAAGTCGAGCATGTCGGTCACATCATCGACAGTGGCTACTAAGTGGGTGGTGGGTGGGCGGCGAATTTCTTCGTCATGCGCATCCCAATCCTGCCGGACATAGTTCGGCCAGGACTCTCCTGACAAGGAGAGAGACCTTAATGAGTTCAGTATGTAGCCAAAGGGCGAGTGCTGAAAAATATCCGCGGAGGTAAACTCCATGATCGGCGCCTAGTCGGATTCGATAGGCACGGGCGCAGGCGGTTCGGAGTCCGTGGCTGGGGAAGAATCCGGTAGTTCGGCGTCACGGCTCCCGTGAAGGGTAAGGTCGATACTCGGCTCAATCGTCAATGAGAGTGCATTTTCCGTGGCGGGGTCTAACCACCCGTCCATGGATGGCGCAACTGGCTCCGAATTGAGGGTCGGAGCGGTTGCCGGCGCGATCTCCTGAACACTGTCCGATGGCAGAGCTAAATCATGCTCATCGTGACCGCGTGGCGCACTAGGCAGGGGCTCAAATCCGTCGAAGATCAAGTCTCCGCGGATATCGGTCGTGTAGTTTAAGCCTCCAAACCTGACCTAGTGGCCAGGGGCGTAACTCTCGATCTGCTCCAGATGGCCAAGCGAGTTGGCCCGCAGTGCGAAGCCGCCGAACACAAAGATCTGTCCGAGGAGAAAAGTCTCGCCCTGAACTGCATCGCTATCAATGATTCAAGGAGCCATCAAGCCTAATGATGACGACATAGAGGAACTCTCAATGAAAGCACCAATGTCGGTGTCAAAACCGGCGGATCTCGGGTAGGGGGTCCCGAACTGTGCGTCTAAGGCGGATGGTAACAGGAGGCAGGGGACACGATGTTTTACCGAGGTTCGGGCCCTCTTGATGGAGGTAAAACCCTACGTCCTGCTTGATTTATTCTTGATAATATGAGTAGTCCAAGAGTTGATCTACCACGAGATCGGAGAGGCTAAACCCTAGAAGCTAGCCTACGGTATTATTGTATGTTGTCCTACGGACTAAAACCCTCCGGTTTATATAGACACCGGAAGGGGCTAGGGTTACACAAGGTCGGTTACAAAGGAGGAGATATACATATCATTATTGCCTAGCTTGCCTTCCACGCCAAGTAGAGTCCCATTCGGACACAGGACGAAGTCTTCAATCTCGTATCTTCATAGTCCAATAGTCCGGCCAATGGATATAGTCCAGCTGTCCGGAGACCCCCTAATCCAAGACTCCCTCACCTGGAATCTGACTATAACCTTTAGCAACTAACCTTTTCTTTATATCTTGTCTCATCATTAGGATAAACACCTTCTTTCCTCTTGAAAACCCACTTGCAACAAATAGGTTTCTTCTCTCTTGGTAATTTTACTAAATCCCAAGTGCCATTCTTTTCAAGTGATTCCATCTCATCATGCACAATAGTCATCCACTTGTTACTATCACAGAAATAATAGCCTCGGAATATGAAGAAGGCTCAACATTACCTTCAATTTCCTCTGTAATAGATAAAGCAAAAGAAACAATATTGCACTTTTCAATTAACCTATTAGGTTATAAATACCCCTCCTAACTCTGTCACGTACAAGATTCCAACTGGGTGGAACAATAGGCTGATTTGGAGTGACATGTTCATCATCAACAACGGGTTCATCATGTGCATCAACATTTTCATTACCGGATGTATCACCTGAATCAGTAACATGCTCCACCTGAACAGTAGGCTGCTAAATAGTAGGTTGTTATTCACTCTCAACAGGAACATTAGTAGATGGAACATCATGTAACATAGCAGATTCATTAAAGATGACATTTTTGCTAATGACAATCTTCTGGGTTTCAGGATTCCACAATTTAAAACCTTTAACACCAGATTTATAACCAAGAAAGATGCACTTAACAACCCTAGGCTCCAATTTTCCATTATGAATATGAGCATAAGCAGTGGGACCAAAACTCTCAATTGTGAATAATCAGTAGGAGAACCAGACCATACCTCAATTGGAGTTTTCTTATTAAGAGCAATAGATGGTGAACGATTAATGAGATAAATAGAAGTGGAAGTGGCCTCAGCCCAAAAATGCCTATGAAAACATGCTTTGGACAACATGCAACGGGCTCTGCAAATAATGGTCCTGTTCATACGCTCGACAACATTTTTTTGTTGAGGAGTACAACGAATGGTGTAATGTCTGACAATGCCTTCAGACTTGCAATAATTCTTGAATTGCTTAGAACAGAATTCCATACCATTGTCAGTGTGAAGTATCTTTACCTTCTTTTCAGTTCGCCTCTCAATCATAATCTTCCGGTCCTTAAAAGCTGAGAATGCTTTATATTAATGCTTCAAGAAACAAGGCCAAACTTTTCTCGAATAATCATCAATAATAGTCAACATGTAACTAGCACCACCTAATGACTTCTTGCGAGATGGTGCCCATAAATCAGAATGGACATAATCTAGAATACCTTCGGTTGTATTAGTAGAAGTGTTGAACTTCACCTTCTTGTGCTTGCCGAAGATACAATGCTCACAAAATTTCAATTTACCAGGTTCATATTCATCGAGAAGACCTCTCTTACTTAACTCTGCTAAACCAAGTTCACTCATATGTCTAAGACGCATATGCCAAAGGTTAGCAGCATCACAATCAGAATTCTTTGGAATAACTGGCATAGCATTACCTGAAACGGTAGAAACTCGAAGGTAATAAAGACCATTGGTCGAACTTAAGTCACCTCTCATCACAATAAGGGAACCTTTGGTGACCTTCAAAACACTATCTCCACCTGAATACTTGTCCCCCTTTGCATCAAGGGCACTCACAGTGATAAGATTTCTCTTCATCTTCGGAATATAACGAACATCTATCAAAGTTATGATTGTGCCATCAAACTCTTGATTCGAATAGAACCTATGCCTTCAATCTTGCATGACGAATTATCAAAACCTAAAACGGAACCAGCAACGGTAGCGGAATCAAAAGTAGTAAATCAATCTCTATGTGGACACATATGAAAAGTACATGCAGTGTCAAGTACCCACTCTTCATTGGTCTCATCACATCCAGCAATAACAACAAGAGCATCATCGGAACTATCATCACGAGCAACGTTAGTAGAATTTTCACCTTGTTTATTACCTTTCCTCTTTTTTGTTATGCAACTTGAAACATTTTGAGATGTCATGCCCATCTCTGTTGCAGTATCTGCAATATTTCTTGTTACTGGATTGCGACCACCCCTTGTAGCCGTCCTTACTTTTGCCTTTGTTTCCGTTATGTGAGTTCTTCTCCTTTGTCCTGCCATGAACAGATAATCCCTCTGCTTGGGACGAACTTGAACCATCATGAGGCACCATTAATTTCATCTTCTCATTAGAGTCAAAGCTTCATAAACTTCATTATGCATGAGAGTATGAAGACTGCATAATATGGTGTCTCTAAAATTGGTATAAGAACTTGGCAGTGAACAAAGTAACATTAAAGTAGTATCTTCCTCTTCATACTTAACCTCCATTGCAGCTAGATCAGATATGATCTCTTTAAATTCTGAAATATGATTCAAAACATTACCTCCCTCAGATAACCTGTGCAGGAATAATTTTTGCTTCAAGTGCACCTTGCTGGTGAGATCTTTTGTCATGCAAATACTTTCCAGCTTTAACCATAGAGCGACGGCAGTTTTCTCTCTCAAAACTTCCTGCAAAAGAATGTTATGAAAATGGAGTTGAATTTGTGACAAAGCCTTACGATCCCTTCTTTTCTCCTCATGAGTCAAATCCTTAATTTGGTTCTTCCCAAAACTATCAAGTGCTTCATCATAGTCGGCATGTGCCAACAACGCCCGCATCTTGATTTGCCATAGAGTAAACCTTGTGTCACAGTCCATTAGCGGAAGATCGTACTTCATGGATGCCATGAGTCGATAAAATCTATGTACACAAATTAGTACAAGCCAGTAAAAAATTCTTGCCAGAATTTAATATGTGGATCAAATGGAATAAGGAACAGTAGCACCTGGTAGCTCTGATATCACTTGTTAGATAAAATGAGAATAAACGAGACACGAGAGCACACGGATTTTTACGTGGAAACCCTTACGGGAGAAAACTACAGACGCACGAAGGCGCAATCACTATAATGGAGGAGTATTGCTAGCACGAGACGACAACCCGTATTTAGATGCGACTATATGGGGTATATATGAGGGCAATACATGAGAGTCTTTGGAGGACAAGTAAACGAGTTGTACTAGTACGCGTCGGTACCAAAGCAAGGGCCCACACCGTTTATACTACGTCTAGTCCAATACGGTAGAATTTGGATCACAATTTAACAAGCAGGGCGGCAGCGGCAGCGCGTCCTCGGCCTACACCCACGCCCTCCATGGGGACGCATGCCTCTATTCATCGTGGTGGGCGGCGGCGGCGCTGGGCTCGTCGATGCTGGGATCAACCTTGGTGGAGCGGTTGGTGCTGAAATCTCCCTCCCACCAAGGATAGAGAAAAATGCAAAACGAGGGGGACTGGAGATATGGCGGATGTGGATAGAAATATATAGCTCCATGAAAAAAGAATTATGGGATGGGCCGTTTCACGGTACCTGGTCGGGACGATTTTTCTCCCGGTCCTATAAAACAGCAGTTATTTTGCGGGATAGGGTGATATATGGTATCTGCTAGAGTTGCTCTGATAACAAATTACCACTCCTTCAGTTTTTAAATGTACCTATAGATTTTGGGAAGTCAAACCTTACTAACTTTGACCAAATTTGTAGAAGAAATTATTCATATATGCAATATCAACTACCAAATATGTAGTATATGAAAGTATGTTTGATGGTGTTATCTAATGATATGTTTGGTATTCTAGATATAGTTGCTTTTCTCTATAAATCTGATAAAAGCTGCAACTTTTTGACTTTCCAGAAAATGTATAGGCATTACATTATGAAATAAAGAGCTTAGGGCATTTCCAATGCGGACCCTCAAACCACCCGCAACCATGTAGACCACGCGGTTCGGGTGTGTTTTGTCATCCAACGCGGTCCTATATCGGCCCGCTCGGCTGTCCGGGCGTCTTTTTGCCTATAAACCGGAAGCAAATCGGGGGGAAGGGGCTTTGGGGTGTCTGGGCCCACTTCTGACAAACCCGGCCCACCCAAAACCCTCGCCCTCACCTGGACGCTTTCCCGTCTGAAGTCGGCTACCCCATTCATGCAGCTCTAGAGCGGCCGCTCTACATTGACCCCAACCCAAATCAAACGTTACCTCTCCTTGGTGTTCGTGCCTGTTCATTGATGGAGAGACGTTTACTCAATGAAGGTTGTCAGAATCATGGTTCTAATTCGGATTGGATCTCTTGTTGCTAGATTACCTTTTAGGGTGTGTGACGGAAGAGACTTAATTAAAGATCTCTAGCCCCACACTAAACTTCATCAATACGCGTGACCCCATAGAATATTGGACATCTTCATCACCCTCTTGTGTTTGCGGCAGTTCACTATTCTGAACTATGATGAAGTCCAAAGAATGTTTAGCAGATCGTCGACAGTCAGGACCGATAAATTGTCAGAACTTTGTGTAAAGCTACATCAGGTCGTCAATGAACTGAACTGAAGCAATAGTCAAGGGAAGCATAGTAAGAATATCAACCCTCACATCCACATGTGATCTTGATCATAACCTGCATCTATTCATTGAACCAAGCTTTGATAGCATTGTTGGGAAACGTAGTAGAAAACAAAAATGTCGCCCTAGGATCACCGAAGAACAATATGAAGATGCATTAATGGTTAGGGCATCGATTGTTATGGACTGCGAGTAGTAGCGGAAGTAGACGAGTGGGTGTAGATCGTACTTGGAGTCCCTTGAACCATAGATGAACAACCAGCGAACCATCCACAAATGATCCTTGAACGAAAGACCGAAAGCATGGCCTCTTTATAGATTGAAGGCGTACGATCTTCACAATCCGGCAGCGCTTCGCCGTCAGAGCTAATCATCGCCAGAGAATTAGAGGGAGGGGATTAAAACCACACTTGGCTTCTAATTATGAGGATTGGAGGGTCTAGGTCTAGCTCTAATTAATATACTAGAAACAACTGAAAGGATCGATAGGGTCGACTAGAGGGGGTGAATAGGCAACTAACAATTTTTAGCTTTTCTTTACCAAATTAAACTTTGCATCAAAGTAGGTTGTCTAGATGTGCAACTAGGTGAGCAACCTATATGATGCAACAATAACAAACATACAAGCAAGCAAGAGAAGTAACACTAATAAGCTTGCACAAGTAAAGGTAAGAGATAACCAAGAGTGGACCCGGTGAAGACGAGGATGTGTTACCGAAGTTCCTTCCTTTTGAGGGGAAGTACGTATCTGTTAGAGCGGTGTGGAGGCACAATGCTCCCCAAGAAGCCACTAGGGCCACCGTATTCTCCTCACGCCCTCACACAATGCGAGATGTCGTGATTCCACTATTGGTGCCCTTGGAGGCGGCGATCGGACCTTTACAAACAAGGTTGGGGCAATCTCCACAACTTAATCGGAGGCTCCCAACAACACCACGAAGCTTCACCACAATGGACTATGGCTCCGTTGTGACCTCAACCGTCTAGGGTGCTCAAACACCCAAGAGTAACAAGATCCGCTAGGGATTGGTGGTGGAATCAAATTTCTCTTGGTGGAAGTGTAGATCATCTCTTGGTGGAAGTGTAGATCAGGGCGTTCTCAACCACTCCCAAGCAAATCAACAAGTATGATTGGCTTGTGGTGACTAGCACAAGTTTGCAAAGTGGTGCATTCGTTAATGCTGATTTCAGCGACTTAGTAATTCCCCTAAGTCCTTGGACTGTTTATCTCATATGGCCATATGTTCATGTTGTTTCCTAGTGATCCGTGCCTCTTTTGAGGATGATCAGTAAGGATGTTTTGTTAATCTTGTAGTGCTCTATCCATCCATGTCTTTGTTTGCAATTATGGAGCACCCTAGCTTGAGTCAATCGAGCTCTACTTTTGTCATTTCGTGAATCTGGGCAGATTATCTACTTGTTAGCAATTTTGCCGAGGATGTTGTAGTTGATCCGTGCATGCTATGTTATTGTTCTTGCCATGTCTAGCTTGCATTTTGTGTATTCTTGATGGGTGTATGCTTATATTGTCATGAATTGCTCTTTAGTGAGTGCATCGAGCTCATAAACATGCCTACTTGATATCTATTTCAGCATGCTCCAGTTTTCACTAAGTCTGAGAACTGATTATGTTTTTGCCATGTTCACATGCTTGCAAATGTATTTTCTGATCCCTTTTTGCTCAAGGTCACTAAGGGACTTTTATTAAGATCTTTGAGTAGCTCCGTGCCATGCTTTACTTTGCCATGTTCAGGTCCTTTAGCATGTAGTTTTGTTGCTCCAAAGAGTGCTATCTGATCTGAAATTCCAGACAAGTGTTAATTTCACTAAGTCTGAGATCTGTTTGCCAAAGGCATTTTTGCCATGCTTGTTTGAACCTGTTAATGGATGAATTGGCCGTAGCTCAGTGCTAGACTTTTGTTAAGAATCTTGAGTGGATCCCTGGCATGTATTTTGTTGCCATGTTTGGGTGCTGTAGCTTGTTCATCTCATTGCATTTAGATGGCTACTTGCTGTAAATCGCAGACCGGTGTCATATTTGAATTGCTTGCCATTTTCAAACCGTAACTCCGATTCCGGTGATCTTTATATCGTTTTCAAGCTATTTCATCTCATCTTTCCATTGGCACACTTGGTTTTCCAAGTTGAGGCCAGGTTCATGCATTCCTTGTCAATTCTTGCATATGCATCACATATTGCATCCCGCATAGCATACCATCTTTGCATCATGTTGTTTGAGTTTGCACGTGGTTGATTGTGTGCTTGTTGCTTGTTTGTCTTGTTTGGGTAGATCCAGGAGACGAGTTCACTAACGAGGAGCCCGTTGAGTTTTCTTTCGAGGATCCAGTCAACTCTGACAACTTTGCAGGCAAGATGATCATACCCTCGAAATCACTACTATCTTTGCTTTGCTAGATGCTCGCTCTTTTGCTATGCCATGCTACGATGCCTACCACTTGCTTTCAAACCTCCCAAATTGCCATGTCAAACCTCTAACCCACCATGTCCTAGCAAACCGTTGATTGGCTATGTTACCGCTTTGCTCAGCCCCTCTTATAGCGTTGTTAGTTGCAGGTGAAGATTGGAGACCGTTCCTTGTTGGAACATTATTTACTTGTTGGGATATCATTATATTGCCATGTTATCTTAATGCATCTATATACTTGGTAAAGGGTGGAAGGCTCGGCCTTATGCCTGGTGTTTTGTTCCACTCTTGCCGCCCTAGTTTCCGTCATATTGGTGTTATGTTCCCAGATTTTGCGTTCCTTACGCGGTTGGGTTATAATGGGAACCCCTTGATAGTTCGCCTAGAATAAAGCTTTTCCAGCAATGCCCAACCTTGGTTTTACCATTTGCCACCTAGCCTCTTTTTCCCTTGGGCTTTCGGAGCCCGAGGGTCATCTTATTTTAAACCCCCCTGGACCAGTGCTCCTCTGAGTGTTGGTCCGACTGAGCTGCCTGCGGGGTCACCTCGGGGAAACTTGAGGGTTGGTTTTACTCGTAGCTAGTCTCATCTAAGTGTGCCCTGAGAACGAGATATGTGCAGCTCCTATCGGGATTTGTCGGCACATTCGGGCGGTGTTGCTGGATTTGTTTTAACCTGTCAAAATGTCTTGAAGAACCGAGGTACCGAGTCTGATCAGAATGTCTCGGGAGGAGGTCTATTCCTTCGTTGACCGTGAGAGCTTGTCATGGGCTAAGTTGGGACTCCCCTGCAGGGATTTGAAGTTTCGAAAGTCGTGCCCGCGGTTATGGGCAGATGGGAATTTGTTAATGTCCGGTTGTAGATAACTTGAACCTTAAATTAATTAAAATGAATCAACAGTGTGAGTTACCGTGATGGCCTCTTCTCGGCGGAGTCCGGGAAGTGGACACGGTGTTGGCGTGATGCTTACCGCAAGATTGCCCTCTAGTTACTCGTTTGCGCTTTGCCTCCTCTTCTCGCTCTCTTTTGCGAACAGGATAGCCACCATATATGCTAGTCGCTTGCTGCAGCTCCACATATTTTTACCTTGCCTTACCTATTAAGCTTAAATAGTCTTGATCGCGAGGGTGCGAGATTGCTGAGTCCCTGTGGCTCACAGATTACTATTACACCAGATGCAGGGTCTGATGATTCCGCTCCAGGTGATGCGCTTGAGCTCAAGTGGGAGTTTGACGAGGACTCTCAACGTTACTACGTGTCTTTCCCTGATGATCAGTAGTGGTACCTAGTTGGGGTGATCGGGACTGTGTCGCATGTTGGGTTATCTTTATTTTGGCGACGTACTCGGGCCATGAGTGTTTGAATGTTCTAATGCTATTTATGTACTTTGATTGACGTGGTGAGTGTAAGCCAACTATGTTATCTCCCCTTTTATTATCTATATTACATGGGATGTTGTAAAGATTGCCTAACTTGCGACATTGCTTTCAATGCGGTTATGCCTCTAAGTCGTGCCTCAACACGTGGGAGATATAGCCGCATCAAGGGCGTTACAAGTTGGTAATCAGAGCCTTCCCCGACCTTAGGAGCCCCCACTGATTGATCGTTTTTAGCCGCCGAGTTGTGTCTAGAAAAATGTTTTGAGTCATTTAGGAATTATATATCGGAGAGCTTAGGAATTCTTTTTACTTCCCAGTCTCCTCATCGCTCTGGTAAGTCATCCTGACGTAGAGTTTTGACTCTTCTCTTCTCAAATTTCACTAAAAAAATTTAGGATCACGCGGGTATCTTGGAATCGTTCCGATGGTTTTGTGACGAGAACATTGTCTTGGTGCCTCATGTCAGGGGTTTTGTGGCAGTGTCCCGGGGAGTTGAGCTCCGAGGTGTTGTCGTCACAATTTTATCGTTGCAGTTCTGGAATACCTGAGTTTAGTACGCCGACATCAAAAATCTCTTTTATGCAGTTCGTTGGTGAGATAACCTCGACGCCACCTAGTACTGGGGCGAGAGTTCGGGATTATTGCCATAACTTGTATAACGGATGCTTTTCGAAGGTTGAGGTAGATGGTTTCTGAAGTTTTTCTTGGTTATGTGTTGAAGGATGGATACAGCTGGATGTAGGATTTGCTAGATTTGGGTGAGATATTATGCTTCCCCTGTATCCCCAACACCTAATTGCATAACCGGAAAGGTTCGGGGGTTTCATAGGTGGGAATTCTTGTAGCTCTAGTTCTTCTTCCACGGATATTTGGTTTGAGATTGGGATTTCTTACCGAGTATTCGTTCTTGATCTGTACCTTGTTGATTTATTTCTCTACCTAAATTCTAAGTGGCTTCTCAATTTATGGATATGTGACCATTTCAAGAGGAATGCATTCGTTCTTATGTTCGTATGTGAAGACTATATGTTGCAATTTTCATTCCGTTGGATTCAGCTTCAATATTTGTCATCAATGTGCTAATGGATGTCAACCTCTTCAGGATGGCTCCTCCAACGTGCACGACCCCGAATCCTGATCCGCCACCACCTCCACCTCCTCCGAAGGCATGGCAAGTTGTGATGGCCGCAACCAATGCAAACACGCAGTTGATCATGCAAATTCTTCAAGAGCACAACCAAGCGAATCAAGGCAACCAAGGGAACCAAGGCAACAATCAGAATGACTTTGCTACACTCAACCAGTTCCTTGCTAACGGGCCAAAGACTTTCAGCAATGGTGTTGAGGCAACTGGTGCTGATGATTGGCTAGTGGATCTGTGCAAGCATTTCGAGTGCAGTAACGTCAGGCCTGAGGACTTTGTCAAGTTCGCTTCCTCCAACTCAAAGACCAAGCTGCAGAATGGTTCCAGCAGTACAAGGATTCTAGAGGAGGACGTGTGATTCCTTGGGATGAATCCCGTCAAGATTTCAGAGCTCATCATATCCCTCAGAGCGTGGTTGAAAGCAAGTGTGAGGAATTCCGCAACCTGAAGCAAGGCTCTTTGTCTGTCTATGACTACAACAAGTTGTTTCAGAAGCTCGCCCACTTTGCTAAGAAGGACGTCCCTGATGAGAAGAGCATGATATACCAGTTCAGGGGTGGTCTCAAAGAAGAAATCCAGCTAGCTCTTGTTCTCTTTGAGCCCTTGAGGTACGATGAGTTCTACAACATGGCATTGAAGCAAGAGGCCGCTCAACTGAGATGTGATGCTTCCAAGAAGCGAGTCAGAGATGCTACTCCTTCTTCCTCTACTCAAGTGGCCAAGCAGCAGAAGTATTAGCTTCCTCCTCCTCCATTTCGTCAGCCGTATCAGAAGAGCAAAGGTGGCAGTGAATCTTCCCACCCACCCAACCCTGGCTTTCAGAACAAGACTTCGTCTCAAGCTCCAAGATCGAGTGCTTCGTATCACCATCCGCTTTCAGATGTCACGTGCAACAAGTGCCAACAGAAGGGTCACTATGCCAACAAGTGCTTCAACCAGAGGCGTCTCCCTCCTCCTCCTCCTGTCAGATCGGCAAGTACAGCTGTGGTCAAGCATAACCCCAAGCACGCCAAGGTCAACTTGATGAATGCATCTCAGGCAGAGGACTTGTCAGATGTCATCATGGGTAACCTTCCTGTTAATGATATTCCTGCAAAAGTTCTTTTTGACTCTGGTGCATCGCATTCCTTCATGTCATCCCCTTTTGCATCGGAGAACAATTTTAGTACTAAGGCATTACCTAGAGCTATGCGAGTCGTCTCTCCGGCTAAGCGTCTGAGTTCTAGTATGATGATTCCGGATATTTCTATCATGATGGGTGATTTCAAGTTTTTGGCTTCTCCAATGGTTCTTGGTAACTCGGATATTGATCTTATTCTCGGGATGGATTGGCTTTCTAAGCACAAGGCTCAGCTTGATTGTGCAGCCAGGCAGATTCAATTGACTCATTCGTCTGAGGATGTAATTGTCTTTGCTGCTCGGGATAATACTATCCGTCTGTTTCTCTCAATGAGAAGTGTGAACTGGATGCTATCTCGCAGATTCCAGTCATTTGCGAATATCAAGACGTCTTTCCAGAAGAGCTTCCAGGGATGCCTCCGCACCGGCCAGTTGAATTCGTCATCGATCTTGAGCCAGGCACGGAACCAGTGTGCAAGCGTCCTTACAAGCTCGGACCTGAAGAGTTGAAGGAGCTGAAGAAGCAACTCGATATTCAAGAAAGAATGGGTGTCATCCGGCCTAGTTCTTCTCCATGGTGTTGTGGTGTTCTTTTTGTGAAGAAGAAGGATGGAACGGACCGACTTTGTGTTGATTACCGTCCATTGAACAAGAAGACCATCAAGAACAAATACCCACTTCCCAACATCAACGAGCTGTTCGAACAACTCAAAGGTGCCCAAGTATTCTCCAAGCTTGATCTCCGTATGGGTTATCATCAGATTCGAATCCGTGAGCAAGATATTCCCAAGACGGCTTTCAGGACAAGCTATGGGTCATATGAATACACTGTCATGTCTTTTGGCCTCGTCAACGCTCCTCCGATGTTCTCTCGCATGATGAACTTCATCTTCAACGCCTACACCAATGACTTCGTTTTGGTCTATCTCGACGACATTCTGGTTTTCTCGAAGAACAAGGAAGATCATACCAAGCACTTGCGTTTGGTGCTCGATAAGCTGAGGGAACACCAGTTCTACGCCAAGTTCTCCAAGTGCGAATTTTGGCTCGATGAGGTTCTTTATCTTGGTCATATCATCTCTGCCAAGGGCATTGCGGTGAATCCTGAGAAGGTGTCTGCTATTGTGAATTGGGAACCTCCTCAGAACGTGAAGCAACTCTGTAGCTTCCTCGGTCTCGCAAGCTACTGCCGAAGATTCGTTGAAAACTTTTCTAAGATCGCGAAGCCTCTCTCAAATCTTCTCCAGAAGGACGTCAAGTACGTTTGGTCTCCGGAGTGTGACATTGCTTTCAACACTTTGAAAGAGAAATTGGTCACTGCTCCAGTTCTGACTCCGCCTGATGAATCCAAACCGTATGAGGTCTTTTGTGATGCCTCTCTCCAAGGCCTCGGCGCAGTGTTGATGCAAGAGAAGAAAGTTGTGGCTTATACCTCTCGCCAGTTGAAGCCCAATGAGAAGAACTACCCCGCTCATGATCTCGAGTTGGCGGCAGTTGTGCATGCTCTTTTGACTTGGAGACATCTCTTATTGGGAAGAAAAGTGGACATTTTCACTGATCACAAGAGTCTCAAGTACATCTTCACTCAGCCTAATCTCAACCTCAGGCAGACTCGATGGGTCGAAATGATTCAAGAGTATAATCCGAGTATCGAGTATACTCCAGGCAAGGCCAATGTGATTGCTGACGCTTTGAGAAGAAAAGCGTATTGCAACAGTCTGATTCTGAAGCCTTATCAACCCGAGCTTTGTGAAGCTTTCCGCAAACTGAATCTGCAAGTTGTTCCTCAAGGTTTCCTCACCAATCTTCAAGTCTCTCCTACCTTGGAAGACCAGATTCGCCAAGCACAGCTTCTTGATGCTATGGTGAAAAAGGTGAAGATTGGGATTGCCAAGAGTCAGTCCAAGTCCAAGTGCTACCGCCTTGATGACAAGGATACTCTCTTCTTTGAGGATCGAATTGTTGTGCCCAAAGGTGAACTTCGTAAAGTGATCATGAACGAGGCTCACAATTCTCTCCTCTCCATCCACCCTGGGAGCACGAAGATGTATCAGGACCTCAAGCAAGCTTATTGGTGTACTCGAATAAAGCGCGAGATCGCTCAATTCGTGAATGAATGTGATTTCTGCAGAAGAGTGAAGGCAGAACACCAAAGGCCAGCTGGTCTCCTCCAACCTCTTGCCATTCCAGAATGGAAGTTTGACCACATTGAAATGGACTTCGTGACTGGGTTTCCAAAGTCCAAGCGTGGCAATGATGCTATATTCGTTGTCATCGACAAGCTCACCAAAGTGGCTCACTTTCTGCCTATCAAAGAGTCGATCACTGCAGCTCAATTGGCGGAACTCTATACCTCTCGGATTGTCTCTCTGCACGGTATTCCTCAAGTGATCTCTTCAGACCGTGGCAGCATCTTTACCTCCAAGTTTTGGGATTCTTTTCAGAAGGCCATGGGCACCAATATACGCTTCAGCACAGCTTTCCATCCTCAAACTAGCGGTCAAGTCGAGCGTGCCAACCAGATTCTTGAAGATATGCTCAGGGCTTGTGTGATCTCCTTCGGCATGAAGTGGGAGGATTGTCTTCCTTATGCTGAATTATCCTACAACAATAGTTTTCAAGCAAGTTCGGGCAAGGCCCCATTTGAAATTCTGTATGGCAGGAAGTGCCGTACCCCTCTCAACTGGTCTGAAACCGGTGAACGTCAGCTTTTGGGAAATGACTTAATCACAGAGGCAGAGGAAATGTGCAAAGTCATTCAAGATAACCTCAAAGCAGCCCAATCCCACCAGAAGAGCTACTATGATAGTAAGCACCGTGATTTGGCTTTTGAGATCGGAGATCATGTTTACCTCCGCGTCTCTCCTATGAAAGGTACTCGTCGCTTCGGTATCAAAGGGAAGCTTGCCCTAGATACGTCGGACCTTTCAAGATCGTCAGCAAGAGAGGCGATCTCGCCTATCAACTCAAGCTTCCTTCAAACTTTGCAAATGTTCATAATGTGTTCCATGTCTCTCAGCTCCGAAAGTGCTTCAAGACTCCTGACCGCACCATCAACTTCGAGGACATTGAGCTCCAAGAAGATCTCTCCTATTGTGAGCACCCCGTTGCTATTCTTGAAGAGACTGAATGCAAGACTCGCAACAAGTGAATCAAATTCCTCAAAGTCAAGTGGTCACACCATTCCGACCGTGAAGCTACCTGGGAACGCGAGGATCACCTCCGTTTTGAGTACCCGGCGTTCTTTCAGTCCTAGATCTCGGGACGAGATCCTTTCGTAGTGGTGGAGTGTTGTAACACCCCGGATATGATTTACCTAATTTGTAATCCAACTCTTGCTGTTTCCGGCATTAAGTTATTTTATTTTCTCGGGTTCGGGTCCTTGTCTCTGTGTGTTGTTATCGTTGTCATGCATCTCATATCATGTCATCTTGTGCATTGCATTTGCATACGTGTTCATCTCATGCATTCGAGCATTTTCCCCGTTGTCCGTTTTGCATTCCGGCGCTTCATTCTCCTCCGGTGGTCAATTCTACCTTTCTTTCGTGTGTGGGGATTAAACATTTCTGGATTGGACCGAGACTTGCCAAGCGGCCTTGGTTTACTATCGGTAGACCGCTTGTCAAGTTTCATACCATTTGGACTTCGTTTGATGCTCCAACGGTTAACCGAGGGACCGAAAAGGCCTCGTGTGTGTTGCAGCCCAACACCCTTCCAAAGTGGCCCAAAACCCACCAAAACCCTCTCCATCATCTAGAGCGTTCGATCACGATCGCGTGGCCGCAAACCGCACCTCATTTGGAGCTTCCTAGCTCCCTCTACCTCTATAAATAGAACCCCCACGAAAAATCCGGATCTCTCCCCCGTCCAAACCTAAAATCGCCCCGCCGCCACCGGACACTTCCGGCCGCCGCCGGACGAAGTCGCCGCCGCCACCCACGGCCACTGGCAGAGCACCACGTGGCGCCGCCATCGCCTCCACCGTCGCGGCCCGCCCGGCCCGCTGCAGGCCCCCGCGAGCCCGAGTCGCCGCGCCGCTCCTCCCGTGCCCCACCGCCTCCTTCCTCCTCGCCGGCCGCCGCCCGGTGCGCCTCGTCGCCCCTCGGCCGCCGCCGCGCCATTGGCGGACCGGAGCAAGCTCCGTCGCGGCAACCCCTAGCCGCCCCGCGTCGCCTCATCGCCGGTGTCCGCCGCCGCCTCGCCGCCCATCCTCCCGGCCGGCAAGTCCCCCGACGACTCCGGTGACCTCCTGCTACAGTGCTCCGGCGGACCTCGTAAATCGTGCCCGGATCCCGACCTGGATCTAGATCTCGGTTGACTTTCTCCCGAAACCCTAGTTCATATTGCCATGTTCGTCATGCCGTAACTTTGCATCCGTAGCTCCATTTTGGGCATATAGCGTATCAAAATGTTCGCTTCAGAGAGTACATCATTTCATTCCATTGCATCATTTTCATTTGAGTTCATCTTGATGCCCGAAATGCTGTTAGAAGAAGGCTATTTGAGATAATTGTCAGATCTGCTGCTCCAATTAGATATTTGTCATTTTTGCCATGATTATTGTGTGCATGATATGCCCATGAGCTCTACATGTGTTTTGTTATATGTTTTGCCATCTTTCCAGAGGTGCAACCCATGTTTTTTTGTGATGTGTGTGGTGACTAGCACAAGCTTGCAAAGTGGTGCATTCGTTAATGCTGATTTCAGCGACTTAGCAATTCCACTAAGTCCTTGGACTGTTTATCTCATATGGCCATATGTTCATGTTGTTTCCTAGTGATCCGTGCCTCTTTTGAGGATGATCAGTAAGGATGTTTTGTTAATCTTGTAGTGCTCTATCCATCCATGTCTTTGTTTGCAATTATGGAGCACCCTAGCTTGAGTCAATCGAGCTCTACTTTTGTCATTTCGTGAATCTGGGCAGATTATCTACTTGTTAGCAATTTTGCCGAGGATGTTGTAGTTGATCCGTGCATGCTATGTTATTGTTCTTGCCATGTCTAGCTTGCATTTTGTGTATTCTTGATGGGTGTATGCTTATATTGTCATGAATTGCTCTGTGGTGAGTGCATCGAGCTCATAAACATGCCTACTTGATATCTCTTTCAGCATGCTCCAGTTTGCACTAAGTCTGAGAACTGATTATGTTTTTGCCATGTTCACATGCTTGCAAATGTATTTTCTGATCCCTTTTTGCTCAAGGTCACTAAGGGACTTTTATTAAGATCTTTGAGTAGCTCCGTGTCATGCTTTACTTTGCCATGTTCAGGTCCTTTAGCATGTAGTTTTGTTGCTCCAAAGAGTGCTATCTGATCTGAAATTCCAGACAAGTGTTAATTTCACTAAGTCTGAGATCTGTTTGCCAAAGGAATTTTTGCCATGCTTGTTTGAACCTGTTAATGGATGAATTGGCCGTAGCTCAGTGCTAGACTTTTGTTAAGAATCTTGAGTGGATCCCTGGCATGTATTTTGTTGCCATGTTTGGGTGTTGTAGCTTGTTCATCTCATTGCATTTAGATGGCTACTTGCTGTAAATCGCAGACCGGTGTCATATTTGAATCGCTTGCCATTTCCAAACCGTAACTCCGATTCCGGTGATCTTTATATCGTTTTCAAGCTATTTCATCTCATCTTTCCATTGGCACACTTGGTTTTCCAAGTTGAGGCCAGGTTCATGCATTCCTTGTCAATTCTTGCATATGCATCACATATTGCATCCCGCATAGCATACCATCTTTGCATCATGTTGTTTGAGTTTGCACGTGGTTGATTGTGTCCTTGTTGCTTGTTTGTCTTGTTTGGGTAGATCCAGGAGACGAGTTCGCTAACGAGGAGCCCGTTGAGTTTGCTTTCGAGGATCCAGTCTACTCTGACAACTTTGCAGGCAAGATGATCATACCCTCGAAATCACTACTATCTTTGCTTTGCTAGATGCTCGCTCTTTTGCTATGCCATGCTACGATGCCTACCACTTGCTTTCAAACCTCCCAAATTGCCATGTCAAACCTCTAACCCACCATGTCCTAGCAAACCGTTGATTGGCTATGTTACCGCTTTGCTCAGCCCCTCTTATAGCGTTGTTAGTTGTAGGTGAAGATTGGAGACCGTTCCTTGTTGGAACATTATTTACTTGTTGGGATATCATTATATTGCCATGTTATCTTAATGCATCTATATACTTGGTAAAGGGTGGAAGGCTCGGCCTTATGCCTGGTGTTTTGTTCCACTCTTGCCGCCCTAGTTTCCGTCATATCGGTGTTATGTTCCCGGATTTTGCGTTCCTTACGCGGTTGGGTTATAATGGGAACCCCTTAATAGTTTGCCTTGAATAAAGCTTTTCCAGCAATGCCCAACCTTGGTTTTAGCATTTGCCACCTAGCCTCTTTTTCCCTTGGGCTTCCAGAGCCCGAGGGTCATCTTATTTTAAACCCCCCTGGGCCAGTGCTCCTCTGAGTGTTGGTCCGACTGAGCTGCCTGCGGGGCCACCTCGGAGAAACTTGAGGGTTGGTTTTACTCGTAGCTAGTCTCATCTAAGTGTGCCCTGAGAACGAGATATGTGCAGCTCCTATCGGGATTTGTTGGCACATTCGGGCGTTGTTGCTGGATTTGTTTTAACCTGTCAAAATGTCTTGAAGAACCAAGGTACCGAGTCTGCTCGGAACGTCTCGGGAGGAGGTCTATTCCTTCGTTGACCGTTAGAGCTTGTCATGGGCTAAGTTGGGACTCCCCTGCAGGGATTTGAACTTTCGAAAGCCGTGCCCGCGGTTATGAGCAGATGGGAATTTGTTAATGTCCGGTTGTAGATAACTTGAACCTTAAATTAATTAAAATGAATCGACAGTGTGAGTTACCGTGATGGCCTCTTCTCGGCGGAGTCCGGGAAGTGGACACGGTGTTGGAGTAATGCTTGCCGCAGGATTGCCCTCTAGTTACTCGTTCGCGCTTTGCCTCCTCTTCTCGCTCTCTTTTGCGAATAGGATAGCCACCATATATGCTAGTCGCTTGCTGCAGCTCCACATATTTTTACCTTGCCTTACCTATTAAGCTTAAATAGTCTTGATCGCGAGGGTGCGAGATTGCTGAGTCCCTGTGGCTCAAAGATTACTATTACACCAGATGCAGGGCCTGATGATTCCGCTCCAGGTGACGCACTTGAGCTCAAGTGGGAGTTCGACGAGGACTCTCAACGTTACTACGTGTCTTTCCCTGATGATCAGTAGTAGTACCCAGTTGGGGTGATCGGGACTGTGTCGCATGTTGGGTTATCTTTATTTTGGCGACGTAGTCGGGCCATGAGTGTTTGAATGTTGTAATGCTATTTATGTACTTTGATTGACATGGTGAGTGTAAGCCAACTATGTTATCTCCCCTTTTATTATCTATATTACATGGGATGTTGTAAAGATTGCCTAACTTGTGACATTGCTTTCAATGCGGTTATGCCTCTAAGTCGTGCCTCGACACATGGGAGATATAGCCGCATCGAGGGAGTTACATGGCTAGGGAGAGAGATCGGGCGAAAATGGAGCTTGGAGCATTAATGGAGCTTATGGGGGAAGAGGTAAGTCAACGAGGAAGAAGGGGACCCCTTTTATACTAAAGGACCTCATCCAACCGTTACCCCCAAAACAGCCCCGCAGAGGGTGGTACTACCACAGGGGGCAGCGGTACTATCGCTGGACCTAGTGGTACTACCGCTCCCCCTTGCGGTACTACCACCCAGCCTGGGAGGGCTTGAAGATAGAGGAGGGACCGACCCAGCGCGGCACTGCCGCGGTGGTAGGGCGGTACTACCGCTCTCGACCGGTACTACCGCACCTACTACCGCTGCAAGTGCCACTCAACCCGACATGAGATGCGCCCCCCTCGAGTCGAGCCGGTAGTGGCCCGGTACTGTAGCGGTACTGCCGCTGAGGACCCTCAAGCGGTACTACCGCTGGGCACCGTGGTACTACCGCTGGGACCAAAGACTGCCCAAACAGCAGGGAATCAAACCTCCAACAACGCAGGAAGGCCCAGAGGGTGTGAAACGGAAGTGTACGTGATGATTCCACCCTATCCTTACCAAAGCGGACCCCCTCTTGATAGTACGGTGACTCCTACAAAACTAGTCCACCAACAAGAAACGAAAGAGCTACACCGTCTTGAAAAACACTCTGAGGGGAAAGAAATCGTCTCGAGCCAAAGGATGAATCTCTGAAATGCTCAAAGCACACAGTTAGTCCGCAAGCATGTTGTCATCAATCACCAAAACTACATCGAGAGAGATTTGCACAGGGATAAGACATGAAAGTAAAGATACTTAGAACTACAAAATATAGACGGGCTCCCCCTGAATGTGTGCACCTAGTTAGTAGTGCCTTTGGAATTCAAGACACACACATTAGGATCAACACTCCCCTATATTTTATAGTCCAACAATTCTAAGCATAGGATACATGAGAGTAGGGTATAAAACAGGATAAGCATGCAACTCATAAGATACCACAGTATTGGATAGACATAGATAATAAAGGTAAAGATAAGGTAGCATATGTCTCACACCATATGTCTAGAACTTAGGTCTCACTGGCACCAAACCAAACCAAGCAAAACGACAAGAAAACACAAGACACCACAAACCACAAAGACACACTCGCGACACGGCAACAACACAAAATCCCTACACTCTCTCCCCCTTTGGCAGCGAGACACCAAAAGGGCAAAGAGCGTTGCTACGGCTCCAGGTGATAGCAAGCTGAGGATCTTAAACATCACATGTCAGCTGGTTCGTCTGCACCGCCGTCGTCGGTCGGAAACTGCTCGGCACCGGAATCGGTCCATGGGCAATGCTGCTGAACCCACTCCTCCTCGTCAGTGATCCTCTCCTTAGATCTGCTGTTAACAGTGGCACCCAACTGGCGCATGAGCTCCTTGTGACGTCTGCGGGCCTTCTTCTCAGAGACATGAGACATGTACTGGCCATGAGACTCCATGTAGAAAAGTTTCTTCATCTTGCGCTTAATCCTCTTAGCCCATGCGGGATCCAAACCGGAGGGCTCATAGTCCTCATCCTTATCGGCCTCAGCCTCATCCTCGGACTCCATGTCCGCCTTAGAAGGTGGAGCACCAGATCGAGGGGCCTGGGTGCCCCAGTTGTCCTTCTTCCTTGGACGTTTGATATCATGAGAAATCAACTCTCCAGTTTCCAACGCAACCCTGGGATAGTGATGTGCCCAGGACTTCTCAATGAGCAGCATGATGAAAGGACCATAGATCGGGCACTTGCGCTCAGGAATGGCACACAGAAGTTTAGGCCACATAACATGAGAAATGTCCAGGGTCTCTCTAGTGGTTTCTTCCTTCTCATGCTGGCAGAAGAGAAGCATGTCCACAAGATAGGAGTGGACCATATCCAGATTCCCAATGCGCGAGAAAAGAGTCTCGCGGAAGACACGGTGAAAGATGTCCAGATAGGTAGACAGCTCATAGGTTACCTTCTTTGTCTTGGAGTTAACCTTCTGAGAGCAGTAGGGCCAGAGTGCTTGCTTGTGAGTGGAGGTGACATTGCGGTGAGGACGGAAGCCGACTGGATGCTCAAGCCCGTGATCTTCCACCCCAAGTAACTCCATGAAGGCCTTCCACGTGACAGAGAGCAACTGGCCATTTGTCATCCAGGTCAAAGTCCTTTCTGCATCAGTCCTAAGATGGACAGTGGCATAGAATTGGCATATGATGTCGGCATCAAAGTCCTTGTTGAACTGCATGATTCTAAGAATGTTCAACTAAGTGCACATATGAAGGGCTTCACCAAAGTACTCAGGGTCCTTTTCCATTGGATCGGTGTCAATGGAACGGACATCAACAAAGTGATTCTTCTTAGCCTTGATCACATCAAAGAAGATGGTGAACTGAAAGCGGTTCCAGAATGGGCGGTTGACCAAAGTGGGATCTTGGTCTTCCTCTTAGGGGTTGCGGCGACGCTTTGCCCAAAATTCCTTGGTAGTCATCTCAGTCACAGTCTTTCCCTTTGGCTTGCTTGCAGATATCTTCGTGTGCTGAGGTGGTGGTGGAGCACTTGAGGTTGCGCCTACTGGCGACGGTTGAGCACTAGATGAACCACCGGCTGACTCACAAGTGCGGTAGCGCTTTGACGTGGCACGACCGGGGTTGACACGACGGGCCTGCTGCTCTGGATGATCACCACCTGGAACCAAACACACAAGCAGAAGAAACAACACGAAAGAAAAGAGCATAAGCCACCAAACAAAACAACAAGGATCAAAACTTGGTAGGAAAAGATGGAACTGGGCATCCAGCGGTTGTACCGCGATCCAATAGCGGGAGTACCGCCTGCGTGGTAGTACCGCTCGAGGAGGGCGGTAGTACCGCGCCAGGTGGGGAACGGCGGCTCCCTACTGCCGTGGACAGATCCGACACTACCGGAGATGGCAAATTCAAAAACAAGCCTACCAAACTTCAATCCCCAGGGCCTAGAGGACATCTCCATCCTACTCAAGCCTCGCCTTAGCCAAAAGACAAGAAGAACAATGCCTATTGCCCCTAAAAACTAGATGCAAGATCTAGACAAAAAGAGAACGGGAACGGGGGCAATACCGGCATCCATGGCTAGAGGACATGGTGGGGATCGACTCCACTGGAGGAAACGGAGAGGGATGGCACGGAAACGGCGGCCGGCCAGGCCCCTCCTGCGGCTAGAGGTCGCTGGAGCAACAAGGAAGACGAGCGAGTGGGGGTGAATGGGTATGGGGGAGAAACAACTCCCCCTGCCCCGACATAACCCCCCACCCCCCATCGCCGGCCCCGTAGCGGTAGTACCGTTAGGGTGGGCGGTAGTACTTCTTGACGCTTGTCAGCGGTAGTACCGCGCACGCAGCGGTAGTACCGCTCTGCCGCAAAAAGGACCGACCAAAAGAGGCTGAGCTCAAGAGAAGAAACCGAGACAAAAACGAGAACACACACACACAAAACCGACAACAAGAACGAAGACACACACCTCTCCAAGAGAGGGCGATGGCCGAGGCCACCTATGTTTGAGTTCAGAGGTATGGCACCGCGAAGATTTTAACCTTGGGCCCATAACCAACACTCATCTTTAAGCACGAGTACCATCAAAAATGGCTAATGTGAAAGAGTTTGGTTATTTTATGCATTATGGGGGGAGGGAAAGTTCATTGAGAGAACAACACTCCCCCTATGTCCATGCCTACACCTAAACTAGACGACGGGTTGAGTGTGGTGGGGTGTGCAAGGGTTCAAGTCACATTGCTCGAATCAATGATATTTAGCTCATGCCTTAACTCGCGAAATCTTGCTTCATCCAAAGGCTTCGTGAAAATATCTGCAAGGTTATCATGAGTGTTGACATAGTTGAGCTCGATCTCCCATCGCCTAATATGATCCCGGATGAAGTGATACCTAATCTCAATAAGCTTTGTCTTGAAGTGTTGCACCGGGTTGAGAGAAATCTTGATGGAACTTTCATTGTCACACCAAAGATGCACTTTGTCACAAGTGACACCGTAATCCTTTAAAGTTTGCCTCATCCATAAAAGTTGTGCACAACAACTACCGGCAGCCACATACTCCGCTTTCGTGGACGAGAGAGACATACAACTTTGCTTCTTGGAAGACCAACTCACCAAAGAGCAACCAAGAAATTGGCACCCTCCGGAAGTGGACTTCCTATCCACTTTGTCTCCCATCCAATCTGAGTCCAAATAACCTACAAGCTTGAAGTTTGCTCCTCTTGGGTACCATAAGACAAAGTATGGGGTATGAGACAAATATCGAAAGATTCGCTTGACCGCCACAAAGTGACTTTCCTTAGGTGCGGCTTGAAACCATGCACAAATTCCCACACACAACATGATATCCGTTCTAGATGCACAAAGGTAAAGCAAGGAGCCAATCATGGAGTGATATACCTTTTGATCCACCGCTTTACCATTGGGATCAATGTCAAGTTGGCACTTGGTGGGCATGGGAGTGGAAGCCGGCTTGACATCACTTAGCTTGAATCTCCTTAGCATGTCTTGCGTGTATTTGTCTTGGTTGATGAAGGTTCCTTCTCTCCTTTGCTTCACTTCAAACCTGAGAAAGAACTTCAACTCTCCCATGGAAGACATCTCGAACTTTCAGGTCATGAGAGCGGCAAATTCCTCATTGAAAGCTTTGTTAGGGGAACCAAATATAATATCATCAACATATAATTGGCATACAAACAACTCCCCTTTGACCTTCTTAGTAAAAATAGTGGGGTCGATTAGCCCAACTTCAAAACCACGGTCTTGTAACAACTTGGTAAGGTGGTCATACCACGCATGTGGGGCTTGTTTAAGGCCATAGAGTGCCTTATCGAGTTGATACACATGATCGGGAAAGTAGGGATCCTCGAACCCGGGGGGTTGCTTGACATATACCAATTCATTAATCGGACCATTAAGGAAAGTACTCTTCACATCCATTTGTTGCAACTTAAAGTTATGATGAGAAGCATATGCAATCAACATGCGAATGGATTCAAGACGAGCAACGGGGGCAAAGGTTTCACCGTAGTCGATACCCTCGACTTGGGAGTAGCCTTGTGCTACCAAACGAGCCTTGTTGTGAATGATAATCCCATGAGCATCTTGCTTGTTCTTGAATATTCACTTGGTTCCAATGACATTGTGGTTCACCGTTGGCCTTGGCACCAATCTCCACACTTTGTTGCGCTCGGAGTTGTTGAGTTCTTCATGCATGGCATTGAGCCAATCCGGATCTTCGAGCGCCTCATAGACCTTTTGGGGTTCAACATAAGAGACAAACACGTGATGTTCACAATAGTTTGCAAATTGTCTATGAGTGCTTACCCCTTTCTTAAGCTTCCAAGCACATTTCTCATGAGATGATCCTTGGGGGAGAGCTTTGAAGCAACCTTGGCGGCACGACGCTCCAATTCCTCCTCGGGGGTGAGATGAGGAGTGGTCACTTGATCATCTTGAGCATCGTCTTGAGCTTGTTCTTGATCTCATGGAAGCTCTTGATCTTGAACTTGCTCGGAGGAGGGAGCTTGACCTTGGGCATCACTTGATGTTACAACAACATCTTGAGATTGATCTTGCCCTTGGTCTTGTTCTTGAGGTTGAGGGCCCTCACTTTGTTCTTCGGAAGCGTGTGGGTCTTGGGTTGGTGAAGGTTCCACTTGAGTAGAACATTGTCCTTCTCCTTCAGCCACAAGGGGTTCCTCAATGGGTAGGATATGACCAACACCCATTCTTCTTATGGCTTGGGGAGGAATCTCATCACCTACATCACAAGTACCACTTTGCTCCACTTGGGAGCAGTTATTCTCATCAAACTCCACGTTACACGTTTCCCCAATAAGTCCCGTGGACTTATTGAGAACACGGTAAGCATGAGAGTTTGTAGCATAACCAACAAAAATGCCCTCATAAGCTCTAGCCTCAACTTTAGACAAACGGACACCTTTCTTGAGAATGAAACACTTAGGCCCGAACACCCGGAAGTACTTGAGGTTGGGCTTGTTACCGGTGAGTATCTCATATGGAGTCTTGTTCAAGCCTTTGCGGAGGTAGAGCCAATTAAATGCATGGCACGCGGTGTTGATGGCTTCGGCCCAAAAGTTGTAGGGAGATTTTAACTCCGCCATCATGGTCCTTGCCGCATCCATCAATGTCCGGTTCTTCCTCTCCGCTACACCATTTTGTTGAGGGGTATAAGGTGAGGAATATTGATGCTTGATTCCCTCATCACTCAAAAACTCATCCAAAGTGTAGTTCTTGAACTCGGAGCCATTGTCACTTCTTATTGTCAAGATCTTTGCATTGTGTTGTCGTTGAGCTTCATTTGCAAAGTTGATGACGGTTTGTTGGGTCTCGCTCTTCCTCTTGAAGAAATATACCCAAGTGTATCTTGAATAGTCATCTAAAATCACCAAGCAATACTTTCTACCCCCAAGACTATCAAAGGACGGAGGTCCAAAGAGATCCAAATGAAGGAGCTCCAAAGGCCTCTTCGAGTAGATGATAGTCGTGGGAGGGTGAGCCTTCTCATGTAGCTTTCCTTCGATGCAAGCACTGCAAGCACGATCTTTGGCAAAACTAATATTTGTTAGTCCACGACCATGGTCCCCTGATACGTCTCCAACGTATCTATAATTTTTGATTGCTCCATGCTATATTATCTACTATTTTGGATGTTTATGGGCTTTATTATACACTTTTATATCATTTTGGGACTAACCTATTAAACCAGTGCCAGTTTCTATTTTTCCTTGTTTTAGAGTATCGCGGAAAAGGAAAATCAAACGGAGTCCAATTGACCTGAAACTTCACGGAACTTATTTTTGGAAGGAAAGCAACCCGGGAGACTTGGAGTCCACGTCAAGGAAGCTTCGAGGAGGCCACGAGGTAGGGGGCGCGCCCACCCCCCTGGGCGCACACTCCACCCTCGTGGGCCCCTCATGGCTCCCCTGACGTACTTCTTCCGCCTATATATCTCCATATACCCTAAAACGGTCAAGGAGCACAATAGATCGGGAGTTCCACCGCCAGAAGCCTCCGTAGCCACTGAAAGCCAATCTAGACCCGTTCCGGCACCCTGCTGGAGGGGACAATCCCTCTCCGGTGGCCATCTTCATCATCCCGGTGCTCTCCATGACGAGGAGGGAGTAGTTCTCCCTCGGGGCTGAGGGTATGTACCAGTAGCTATGTGTTTGATCTCTCCCTCTCTCTCTCGTGTTCTTGAGGTGATATGATCTTGATGTATCGTGAGCTTTGCTATTATAGTTGGATCTTATGTTGTTTCCCCCCCCCCTCTACTCTCTTGTAATGGATTGAGTTTCCCCTTTGAAGTTATCTTATTGGATTGAGTCTTTAAAGATTTGAGAACACTTGATGTATGTCTTGCCGTGCGTATCTGTGGTGATAATGGGATACCACGTGATTCACTTGATGTATGTTTTGGTGATCAACTTGCGGGTTCCGCCCATGAACCTATGCATAGGGGTTGGCACACGTTTTCGTCGCGATTCTCTGGTAGATACTTTGGGGCACTCTTTGAGGTTCTATGTGTTGGTTGAATAGATGAATCTGAGATTGTGTGATGCATATAGTATAATCATACCCACGGATACTTGAGGTGACATTGGAGTATCTAGGTGACATTAGGGTTTTGGTTGATTTGTGTCTTAAGGTGTTATTCTAGTATGAACTCTAGGGCTGTTTGTGACACTTATAGGAATAGCCCAACGGATTGATTGCAAAGAATAACTTTGAGGTGGTTTCATACCCTACCATAATCTCTTTGTTTGTTCTCCGCTATTAGTGACTTTGGAGTGACTCTTTGTTGCATTTTTTGACTAACTATTGCAAGGCACAGCCCCACAGTCTTTTATTCCAAAGAAAAACAATAGTCCAATACAAGTTAACTATATACAGGAAGAAACAAAAAAGAAGGCCAGGGAGGCAAACTTACCTATACCTACCTATACAAAGGAAGACTCAAGGTAACCCATCCAACCAGGTTAGAAGGAGGGGTCTGACATGAGCCTTAACTCTATGGGAAAGCAAAGTTAAATCATGTACAAATTTACAACGCCATGCACTAAACGTAGGTCGTTCCCCTCTGAAAGTCCTTCCATTCCGAAGAATCCAAATGTTCCAAGCTGCTGTGAACACCACCTCAAAAAAGAAGCTTTGAGCAAACCGTTGTCTGGCCAAAGAAATGCATTGATGCACTTTAGAGCCACCAGACCAGTCAATCTGCAAATAGGTCCAGATTCTTGTACTCAAGCTGCAGGAGAAGAACAGGTGTTGACGATCCTCATATGTATGCTGGTGGCACAACACACAAAGATTATCTGCATCCCCAGCCCGCCAATGCCTCCTCACTAGTAGGTCCTTGGTGTTGAGTCTGTCAAAGAATAGGAGCCAAGCAAAAACCTTGATTTTCAGTGTGCATTGACTGCTCCATAACCATTTGCAAGGTTGAATGGTGGCCATATGAGAATGCATGAGGGTATAGTAGCTCTTTGACGTGTAAGCTCCTGTGGGTCCCACCCAAGACCAAACATCATTAGCCAATGGGTCCCTAGCCAAATTGTTCACCCGGGAGGTAAGTAAATCCAGTTCAAGAGCAGCCTGTTGGGAAATAGGCAGCTGAAAAAAGGAGGCCCTATCTTGACTGTCAAGGAAATCTTCCACTGAAATCTTATCATCCAAAGCAAAAGAGAACAACCGGGGCAATCTTTGTCTCAAAGGCATCGAAGAACCACCCAAATTCCAAGCATCAGACCAGAACAGAACCAAGTCCCCTTTGTTAACTGAAATAGAGGCAACAGCTCTGTAATTATCAGCTAACTTAAAAATATCCTTCCACCAAAAAGAGCCACATAGTGCAGTGCCATGAGGGACAACTCCATCATAGTATGAATCCCACAACAAGGATACCCAGGGTATATCAGCTTTATTGTAGAATTTATGTAGGTGTTTAATGAGGAGCCCTTGGTTCTGAAGCTGCAAATTGATGACCCCCAATCCCCCTTTTTCCTTAGGTCTGCAAACCATATCCCATGCAGCAAGGGATTGCCTCGGTGTATCAGAGTTCCCTCTCCAAAGACATTGGCGCATGATCCGTTCTAATTGCTTGATGATGCCAGGTGGAATTGAGAGGGAGCAGAGGAAATATATAGGCATGGAAGAAAGAACCGATCTCAGCAACTGGAGCCTGCAACCTTGGTTTAACATAGCTGAACTTGGAGTCAAGCGCCTCTCAAGTGAATCCACCAAAGGCATCAGATCAACGATCGTGGGCATGGTCGTTCCCAAAGGGAGACCAAGATAGGTGAAGGGCAAAGATCCTAGAGTACAATGAAAGACCTGAGAGAGCCGAAGGGCATCAGCTTCAGGGACATTAATAGGTACCATCATGGATTTAGCAAAGTTAACTCTGAGACCAGTAGATTCAGCAAAAACATGTAACATGTCCCTGAGGGCTACTGACTGGGTTTCATCGGCAGGAAGAAACAAGATTGTATCATCGGCGTACTGGATTATTGGAAAATCCTTGTCATTGCATTCAATCGGCAGAGAGAGAATACCATCAAGCAGCATCTTGTTGACAACAGACTGTAACAAGTCTGCTACCAAAACAAAAAGCAACGGGGAAAAAGGGTCCCCTTGCCTAACCCCACGCTTACACTTAAAGTGATTGCCGGGGATGCCATTTAGTAGTACCTGAGAGTCACCAGAGGACAAAATTTCCTTGACCCAACCAATCCATTTAGGGGGAAAACCTTTGGCACTAAGAATGGCCAGAATAGCCTCATGCTCAACAGTATCAAAGGCCTTAGCAAAATCCAACTTTAAGAGAATGATTGGCTTCTTTGATTGCTTGCACTGATATATTTACTGGAACGCCCAGGCCAAGCAATCCTGAATAGACCGATGCTTCAGAAATCCATATTGGTTCTTGTGTATGCACTTGAGGATTACCTTCTATAATCGATTAGCCAGCAATTTAGTAAGGAATTTGAGGCAGGTGTTTGTTAAGGAAATAGGCCGGAAATCATTAGGACCCATTGGCGCCAACATTTTGGGAATGAGGGTGATGAAGGAGGAATTGATGTTCTGCAAGCTAATCCTCCCCTCATAAAAGTCCTTGACTAACTGTCTGAAATCTTTCTCAATAATAGTCCAACATTTTTTGACAAACATACCATTAAAACCATCAGGCCCAGGTGCCCGATCAGTGGGCAGATCTTTAAGCACCACAGAAATCTCCTCATCAGAAAAGGGAGCATCCAAATCATCAATCCCCAAGACAGGGGCAATCAGAGAGGAGAGATCAAAACCCATGGAGATACCCTGCGCTTGGCCCATTCTAGACTTAAAGGAGTTCCATAAAATTCCTGTCATTTGGTCATGATCACTGACAGAAGAACCATCCTCTCTCTGCAGCGAGGAGATTGAGTTACGTCTAAGCCTCTCCGAGGCCATAGCATGAAAGAACTTGGAATTTTCATCCCCCACCATGATATATCTAATAGTGCACCTCTGCTTCCAGTATATATGGTGCAATTTCAGAATGCGTTCATACTGAAGCTTGACGATTTTTCTGAAGTTGAACTCAGGTCTGGTTAGGGGTCTGAGTTCCTCAAGGTTGTCAAAATACAGAACCACGTCAGAACATTTAGTGGCCAACCTTTTTAAGGAGGAAAGATTAGTGCTCCACTTCTTGGGTGCAAATCTCATAAACCCACAGCAACGGGCTCCTCCCAAGAGGTCCTAACACAATCAAAGAAACCTGGCATTTGCACCCAAAAATTCCCAAAACGGAAGATCTTCGACTTTGGGATAGTGGTATCAATTGACACAACACAAGGCACATGATCAGAGGAGGTTTTAGCCAAAGGAAAAACTACTGTATTCGGATAGGAAGATATCCAGTCGGCAGTAGTGAAAAACCAGTCCAATTGCTCTAGGAGAGGCTGCTCCTGCATGTTAGACTAGGTGTAGGCTCTGCCTTTCAGTGGTAACTCAAGCAAACCAAGGTGGCCGATGATCTCATTGAACAAAAAAATGTCATTAACATCTCCCCCTGGCCTATTCCTATTATCCAACGAATGGATAAAGTTGAAATCCCCAAGTAGGAGCCAGTTTTGATCCACAGGTATAGGAAGGTTATACAGCCACTGAACAAACTCATCCCATTGAGGCCCTTGGCACGGGCCATAGACAGCCACCAAAGTTCAGGTTTCAGAACTATGCACAGACTTGAAAGAAATAACGAGGCCAAAGCGTTGTACCTCAACTAGAGTGCCACTAAAAACTGCGGAATTCCAAAGAACCAGGAGACCACCTGACGCTCCCATAGAAGGGGAAAAAGCAAAATGATCAAATCTACGCGGGCAAAAAGCACGTACCGAGCGCATATCAAAATGCTCAACCTTTGTTTCCTGCAGGCAGATGATAGAACATTTGCTCTCCTCAATTTTAGCCCTAACATCTCTTTGCCTGTCCTTAGAGTTCAGCCTGCGCACATTCCAGCACAGAGCTCACCAATTACAATAAGACGTATGATCCATGAACACAAGAATAAAAGCCTAGTAAACTAATAACTGCATAACAGAATGAGTAGCAGAGCTTGACAAAGTTCAGCCAAACCACAGATAAACCCAAAACACATAAGTCCATGATAAAAACGACCCAAAAGAACCGAGGTCTCTAGACCCTCCCCCATCCTAAATAAATAAGATCAATGATCATTGGAAGGCTTGGTAGAATCGTCAGACTCTGGGCCTGCCATAAGCATGGCCACCGTAAGATCTTCTGGAGGGATTTGCAGCGCCTCACCCAGCAGCTGCAGAGTAGAGATAGGCGTCGGAGGTGGAAGCGCAACTCCATCGTCGTCCGAATTCGGTACTGGAAGGCGTGGCTTCTTGGACCGAGGTCGACGAAGGCTTGAAGACTTCATCAGGATGGCAGAGGTGGGCTTGAATCTTGTCGCCTTGGCGCAGCTCCGAGTTACCCGTCTAGTGGAGAAATCTGGCTCTGCAGCAACCAACTGGACAGCCTTGCGGGATCTGCAGGATGTGCGTTTGGCAAGGATAGGAGGAGTCTGAGCCTGGAACTGAAAATCCCTCGAAGGAATATCCTAGCTGGGTGGCTACTCATCAACGCGTTGTACCTCCTAAGTAGACGGCTCTGGTTCAGACATGGTGTGTGACTGCGGCTGAAGCTGCTCAATTATAACTGAAGACCTCTTCCTGGGAACGCAGAGGGCAGACGAGAAGAATCCAGCAGATGCCATCTTGATGATAAAATCTAGCTCAATTGACCAAGGCCAAAAGCGCTTGGGCAAGACAAAAGGCAGGAGCACCGACAAAGAGGGAGAGCTGGGGATCCGTGCAGAAACAATCTCCGGTAACATCATGCGGAAGGTTCGTTCCCAGATCATGTGCGGCGGCAGAACCGGCCCGTAGACCACACGCACAATGCCCAACTGAATTGGATCGACTACAGGCTGGTACAATTGCTGCTGAACCTCCAAATTGAGACCATGTTGATCCATCTGCGCCACGAAGCCAGAGGAACCAAAAGATGGCGCGTCATGACCATAGAATTTTGTTCAACCTCCTCCTCATTCTGCGCTGCGTCCTGAATATTATCCACAGGCTGATTCTGAGCTTGTTCTTCCCAAGCACCCCATCCCTCATCCTGCTGAACATTGGGTTCCCAACCATTGAAGCCTTGCTGAAGTGGCTGATGATTTGGCGGGACAGCATTCCACCCTAAAGCTGGGTAAGGTGGCATAGCCCAAAAAGGTTGCGGGGGGTTTTCTCCAGGCATAGGGTGTGGATTACCATCCAACGGAATTGGATCTTCGTCTGCCCCAATCATGGCTTCAGCAAACTCAGCAGATAATATGTAGCATGCAGACGTCCAAGACACAATCGTACCACCCCAATTAGCAAACTCTCGGAAAACCACATCGCGAGGAACCAAAGCATTGTCTGGAAAAGAAGCTCTGACAAGGGAGCGGGCGCGTCGACGGTCGGTGTGGTTCCAATAATGAAACTGGCCAAAAGTCCCGACCACATCAGCAAGACCCTGTGTGTTTTGATAATCCAAGGGGATGCCAATGAACATAAGCCAGCCCATACGATAACCATGCAGCGCACGAAACCCCTCACCATGGTCATGCGGAATAAATCTGACAAAGAACTCTTCTCCCTCCTCATCTAGACCCGAAGGAAACGGCGGGTGCAAAGTAAAGGATCCACGTACTACTGGGTCATCCATGTCAAACAGGCCAACTCCATGAACCCATGGCTGAGCAGAACGTACCGGAACTTGCAGGGTCTGGGTGATGAAGTGAAGAACTTGTTCCCGCCTGATGGCCACCATATGAGCAGGAGGCACTGGCTCAACAATGGACACCATGAACTGCTCATGCATGCATGAGGGTGGCTGCTGGGAGGTGAAGTAGATGCGCGGCAATCTGTCTCCGCCACCATCGATGATGTCATAGCCGGCCAGAAGAAAACGCTGCGGGTCAAGAGCATAGACCACCATTGAGAGATCGGGCGGAGAGACCAGAGGAGGTTGCAGTGGAGGCGGCGACGGCGATGGAGGAGAAGCAGATTGGGGTTTTTGGGGGGGCGGCGGTGGATTGGAAGGTGGAGAGGCCAGCTGCTCTGTTCGGGCGCGAGAAACGAAATCTAGCGATGGGACTTTGGGCACCAGATGGACGACTCGGGCGGTTGGCGGACGCAATCCTTTTTAATGTGACCAGACCTAAAACACTTGCGGCACCGGACCAAGTTGGTGCAGGTCGCTGAAGTGTGGGCCATACCTAAACAATGTTGGCAGTCCCAAAATTTGGCAGCGAGGTCTTCAATCATCTCATCAAAACTCTGCAGGTCGGAAACAATATCCTGTGGGGAGGGAATATGAGCAGCCTAAGTTCCAGCATCAATAGAATCATCATCAGATACGTCGATTGGGGCATTGGCAGTATCTGGGCCCAGGGTGTCAGGGCTAGGTGGGCCAGCAGTATCTAGATCAATAGGAAAATCTTTTGAACCTGTGAACTTTGGCCCAACAATAATTTTGAAAATCCCAGGAGATCCGGGCGATGATGGAACCGAACTCGGAGACTCCGGAGAGGGTGGCAAAGATCCAAATTTGATGGCCACCGGCGGCGAGGGTGTGTGCATCTCCAGCGAGGAAGGCTCCTCATCAGAATTAACCAAATACCCAGCCTCCCGAACAGTTAAACAATCTTGTGAAGAGGCAGGATAACGATAACCTTTGCACGCCTCATAATTAATGAACATGGCAAACCTAAGTTTCTTCTTGGCACCCATAGTGGATTTGAGAGAAGACTTGGCCGGAGGGTTTGGCATGGCTAACAACCCTAACTTGGCTCTAGCCTTAGAGGGACTAACCAAGATCCATTCCTGTTGACACTCTAATTGCCAACGCTTAAACTCTTGCTCCCAATCAGGACCCCCACATCCCCAAAGATGAAAGAAACACTTAAAATGGTCACACACAAAGGATCGTTGATGGAGGATGAAAAGCCCAACATCCTTGCAAGAGACATGGAAGGAGAATACACTGTCACGCAGGCAAGATACCTTGAGCGAAGAACAATACCCTCCAAGAGCAGCTTCAAGAGAGAGGCCAACATTATCCTCATCCAGACGGAAAGAACTCCGAGCAAAAGAGACCACCATGATGAAGTGGCCAGATCTTTCCGTAGGATGCACCGTCCTCCGGAAAGAGCGCCAGATCTCCTGAGAAAGGGCCATTCCGGGGGGAAAATCCAGCCCCAGCGAGATTGATGCATGCACCACCATGAAGATGACAACCAGAAGAAAGAGGGAAGGACGCCGGAGCGAGTGAGCGGATCAGAAGACCTGCCCCACGGTTGAACATGGAGATCGCCAGCGTGGAGGGTGGCTAGGGTTTAGGTCGGTGGTGGGGGTGGGAGGAGCCATGGTGTATGCCAATACTAGGCCAGTGCCTGTGGATGATTGACCGTCCGTACTCTTTGTTGCATGTTGAGGGATAGTTATGTGATCCAATTATGTTATTATTGTTGAGAGGACTTGCACTAGTGAAAGTATGAACCCTAGGCCTTGTTTCAACGCATTGCAATACCGTTTAAGCTCACTTTTATCATTAGTTACCTTGCTGTTTTTATATTTTCAGATTACAAAAACCTTTATCTACTATCCATATACCACTTGTATCACCATCTCTTCGCCGAACTAGTGCACCTATACAATTTACCATTGTATTGGGTGTGTTGGGGACATAAGAGACTCTTTGTTATTCAGTTGCAGGGTTGCTTGAGAGAGACCATCTTCATCCTACACCTCCTACGGATTGATAAACCTTACGTCATCCACTTGAGGGAAATTTGCTACTGTCCTACAAACCTCTGCACTTGGAGGCCCAACAACGTCTACAAGAAGAAGGTTGTGTAGTAGACATCAGGCTCTTTTCTAGAGCTGTTGCCGGGGAGGTGAGTGCTTGAAGGTATATCTTTAGATCTTGCAATCGAATCTTTTAGTTTCTTGTTTTATCACTAGTTTAGTTTATAAAAGAAAATTACAAAAAAATGGAATTGAGTTTGTCTCATACGCTTCATCTTTTTAATATCTTTCGTGAGTATGATGGAAAGGAAAATTGTGCTCAAGTGCTAGAAGAAGAATGTATTAGAATGTTTGGCACTAGATATTTAAATGATGAGCATGATTGCAATGTTGTTAGTATGAATTCCTTGAATATCCATGATGCTAATGATATGCAAAGCCACAAGCTTGGGGAAGCTATGTTTCATGAAGATGATATTTTTTTTGTCCCCCAAGTTTTGATGAGCAAAGTTATTATGATGAAAGCATGCCTCCTATTTATGATGATTACATTGATGAAAGTGGATTTGGAGAGGTCATGACTTTATTTTGTGATGAATCCACTATTTCGGAAGAGGTTCCAATTGATTATGAGAACAAAGTTGCTATCTATGATGATTATTGTGATGAATTGTATGCTATAAAGAATAATGATATCCATGAAACTTGTCATCATGATTTTAACCTTCAATTGGATTATGCCTCACATGATAGTTATTTTGTTGAGTTTGCTCCCACTACTATTCAAGAGAAGAAATTTGCTTATGTGGAGAGTAATAAAATTTCTATGCTTGTAGATCATGAAAAGAATGCTTTAGGTGCTGGTTATATTGTTGAATTCATTCATGATGCTACTGAAAATTATTATGAGGGAGGAATATATGCTTGTAGGAATTGCAATAATATCAAGTTTCCTTTCTATGTGCTTAAAGTTTTGAAGTTATGCTTGTTTTACCTTCCTATGCAAGTTGATTCTTGTTCCCACAAGTTGTTTGCTCACAAAATCCCTATGCATAGGAAGTGGGTTAGACTTAAATGTGCTAGTCATATTCTTCAAGATGCTCTCTTTATGTTACAATTCTTATTTTTTTTTATGTGAGCATCGTTGAAATCATCATGCCTAGCTAGGGGCGTTAAACGATAGCGCTTGTTGGGAGGCAACCCAACTTTATTTTTGTTCCTTGATTTTTGCTCCTGATTAGTAATAAATAATTCATATAGCCTCTGTTTAGATGTGGTTTTATGTGTTTAATTAGTGTTTGTGCCAAGTAGAACCTTTGAGAAGACTTGGGGGAAGTCTTTATGATCATGCTGTAAAAAAACAGAAACTTTAGCGCTCACAAGAATTGCTGCCATTTTTTATTGGAAAGTGCTATTTAGTTAATTCTTTTTGAAGATGATTAATAGACAAATTACTCTGGTCCACAAATTTATTTTAGAACTTTATGAGTTCCATAAGTATACGTTTCATCCAGATTACTACAGACTGTTCTGTTTTTGACAGATTCTGTTTTTGATGTGTTGTTTGCTTATTTTGATGAATCTATGAGTGGTACCGGAGGGTATGAACCATAGATAAGTTGGAATACAGTAGATATTACACCAATATGAATTTAGAATGAGTTGACAACAGTACCTAAGTGGTGATTTATTTTCTTATACTAACGGAGCTTATGAGTTTTCTGTTAAGTTTTGTGTTCTGAAGTTTTCAAGTTTTGGGTAAAGATTCGATGGACTATGGGAATAAGGAGTGGAAAGAACCTAAGCTTGGGTATGACCAAGGCACCCCAAGATAATATTCAAGGAAAACCAAGAGCCTAAGCTTGGGGATGCCCCGGAAGGCATCCCCTCTTTCGTCTTCATTCATCGGTAACTTTACTTGGAGCTATATTTTTATTTGCCACATGATATGTGTTTTGCTTGGAGCGTCATTTTATTTTATTTTATTTTGCTTTGCTTACTATTTGAATAAAATACCAAGATCTTAAATTCTTAAATTTTAGAGAGTCTTCATATATTTGTATAATCGTTTGACTACTCATTGATCTTCACTTATATCTTTCGGAGTAGTTTGTCATTTGCTGTAGTGCTTCACTTACATCCTTTTAGAGCACAGTGGTGGTTTTATTTTATAGAAATAGATGAACTCTCATGCTTCACTTATATTATTTCGGGGGTCTTAAATAGCATGGTAATTTTCTGAAATAATCCTAATATGCTAGGCTTCCAAGAATAGTAAAAACTTTCTTATGAGTGTGTTGAATACTAAGAGAAGTTTGATGCTTGATTATTGTTTTGAGATATGGAGGTAATAATATCAAAGTCGTGCTAGTTGAGTAGTTGTGAATTTGAGAAATGCTTGTGTTGAAGTTTTCTAGTCCCGTAGCATGCACGTATGGTAAACATTGTGTAACAAATTTGAAACATGAGGTGTTATTTGATTGTCTTCCTTATGAGTGGCGGTCGGGGACGAGCAATGTTATTTTCCTACCAATCTATCCCCCTAGGAGCATGTGCGTAATGCTTGGTTTTTGATGACTTGTAGATGTTTGCAATAATTATGTGAGTTCTTTATGACTAATGTTGAGTCCATGGATTATACGCACTCTCACCCTTCCATCATTGCTAGCCTCTTCGGTACCATGCATTGCCCTTTCACACATTGAGAGTTGGTGCAAACTTCGCTGGTGCATCCAAACCCCGTGATATGATACGCTCTTTCACACATAAACCTCCTTATATCTTCCTCAAAACAGCCACCATACCTACCTATTATGGAATTTCCATAACCATTCCGAGATAAATTGCCATGCAACTTTCCACCATTCCGTTCATCATGACACATTCATCATTGTCATATTGCTTAGCATGATCATGTAGTTGACATAGTATTTGTGGCAAAGCCACGATTCTTAATTCTTTCATACATGTCGCTCTTGATTCATTGCATATCCCGGTACACTGCTGGAGGCATTCATATAGAGTCATACTTTGTTCTAGTATTGAGTTGTAATCATTGAGTTGTAAATAAATAGAAGTGTGATGATCATCATTTTCTAGAGAATTGTCCCAAGTGAGGAATAAAAAAAAGAAAGGCCATAAAAAAAGAGAAGGCCCAAAAAAAGAGAGAGAAAAAAAGAGAGAAGGGACAATGCTACTATCCTTTGCCACACTTGTGCTTCAAAGTAGCACCATAATCCTCATGATAGAGAGTCTCTTGTTTTGTCACTTTCATATACTAGTGGGAATTTTTCATTATAGAACTTGGCTTGTATATTCCAACGATGGGCTTCCTCAAGTGCCCTAGGTCTTCGTGAGCAAGCAAGTTGGATGCACACCCACTTAGTTTCTTTTGTTGAGCTTTCATACATTTATAGCTCTAGTGCATCTGTTGCATGGCAATCCCTGCTCCTTGCATTAACATCAATCGATGGGCATCTCCATAGCTCATTGATTAGCCTCGTTGATGTGAGACTTTCTCCTTTTTGTCTTCTCCACATAACCCCCATTATCATATTCTATTCCACCCATAGTGCTATATCCATGGCTCGCGCTCATATATTGCGTGAAAGTTTATAGGTTTGAGATTACTAAAGTATGAAAAAATTGCTTGGCTTTGTTAGAGTTGTATTTATGGTGTCCTTTGGCCTTTTGCATTCTGGCCTTTGGCCTCCCCTGTACATATGTATATATGATGGCATTTGCCTCCTCATAATATTAAGTTGCATGTTTCCTAACATGGTATTAGAGCTCTAGGTTCTTTTTTCGCCCGCTGTAACTCGAGCTAGATCCAATCACACCGTGACGATCATCCTTTTCCGGCTCTGCTGCTCCAAATCTTCTCATCCCTCTGCTTGGCCGTTGCCTTTGCGCGTGCAGTTTTCTCTGCTGCCGCTGCTCTACTCTCGTCCCCGTCCGTGTGAGATCGATCTCGACCTAGAAAATGGAGCAGCTGCTATCGGAGGTCACGATCTTTGTTCCCGCCCGGATTCCATCTCTGCTGCCGGTTGCTCGCCGGTTCTCTGCTGCCGGCGACGGGTTCTGCCCCAAGTCGCCGTTCCTAGACGATTTTCTGCCGCCCGCTGCAGCTCAGATCGGGACGCGCTCCCGATTTCGTCACACTCGATCGAGACGCCTGCCACCGACCTGATTCCCGCCACCATTCGCCGGTTCCCGTCGCCGGCCACTTTCAGATCGGGCGCTCATCTGGCCGCCGCCTGCTGTCGATCAGACCTGATTCCTGCCGCCGTCCGCCGGTTACTGTCGTCGGCCGCCTCCAAATCGGGCACTCATCAGGCCGCCGCCTGCTGGCCATCAGGCGCTTTCTGCCTGCTTCCTCCATCGAGGCGCTCAGCTGGGCGGCTGCGATTGGGCTGGTTCAGCCCGCTGGCTTCCTGCCTTGTGCGTGTGCACTATCTTTCAGTTGTTTTTGGCTGATTTTGCTAGTCGTTTTTCTGTGTTAAAAAGAGAAAAAAGAGAGAAAAAGAAAGGAAAAAGAAAAAAGGTACTATGTCGTTGTCTTCAGGCGCTGGTTGTCTATCCAACATCAGCTCACACATGCACCTTCCATCTTTACTCGGTGCTCCTCCTCACGCCTTGCACTCCGTTACTCCGATATTTTTGGATGGCAATGTCCGCTTTGTGTCGACTCCTCTCGACGCTTCCATGGGCGGTGGTGGTCGCTCTCCGTTGGCTCCCTTTGCGGCTTTTACACGTCGTGGCGGCTGCTCTTCGTCAACTCTTGCAGCTTCCGCGCACGGTGGTGATCTCTCTACATCGACTTCTCTCACGGTTTCCGCGCGCGGCAGTGGTTGCTCAATGTCGACTCCTCTCGCGGCTTCTCCGCACGACAGTGGTCGCTCGACGCCGACTGCCCTTGCGGCTTCTGCGCGAGGCGGTGGTCGCGCTACGTCGACTCCTCTCGCGGCCTCCGCGCATGGCGGTGGTCGTTCTACATCGACTCGCTACTCTCGGTCGACTCTACAAGCGACCGGTGTTCCTACCTCGACCTCTTTCATTGTGTCCCTGTCTACGCGCGAAATTGCACAGCTCCAAAGTCTGCTTGCTGCTTCAGAGTCTTCACCGACTGGTTCTACAGGTTCTGTGACTGACTCTTCTGGCATTGAGAAACCACCTTCTACTCATTCAGGTACATCTCCATGGATTCTTGATACCGGAGCATCTTTTCATATGACTTATGATTCTTCTACTTTGACCTCTGTTCGACCCGTCGAGTCTCCTATTCGTGTTCTTACAGCTGATGGTACTCCCCTCCCTGTAGCTAGTTGAGGCACTCTTAACACTTCTTCATTTCATGTTCCTTCTGTCGCTCATGTTCCTCGACTTACTATGCAGCTCATATCTGGTGGTCAGATTGTTGACTCTAGTTGTAGGGTCATTCTTGACTTTGATTCATGTTCTGTTCAGGATCGTTACACGGGCGCTCTGCTTGGTGCTGGCCCTCAACGCTCTGATGGTCTGGGAGCTTGACTGGCTTCGTCTTCCCTCCGTTGCCACCGCCGCCAGTCTCGCAGTCCCTGTTGCTGCATCTACCAGCTTTATTCCGCAGTGGCATCATCGTCTTGGCCATTTGTGTGGTTCTCATCTCTCGTCTTTGGTTCATCGTGGTGTTCTGGGATCTGTCTGCGGTAACGCTTCATTGGATTGTCTGGGTTGTAGGCTTGGTAAGCAGATTCAACTTCCTTATCCTCATAGTGAGACACTGTCCGAGCGCCCTTTTGATCTTGTTCACTCTGATGTTTAGGGCCCGGCTCCCTTTGCTTCGAAAGGGGGTCATCGCTACTATATTATCTTTATAGATGATTTTTCTCGGTACACTTGGATCTATTTCATGTCTTCTCGCAGTGAGGTCTTATCTATATACAAAAAAATTGCTGCCATAGTTCATGAAAGTGCGTTATATCGACTGGAGGGGGGGTGAATAGACGATTTTTATGAAAGTCTTCAAAACGTGAAAGTTATGAAGACAAATAGTACAGATATGCCTATCACTTAAGCAGCGGAAGTTAGATTACACTAGGCAAGCCATGGTCAAGTATTCAATAGAGTGAAAGCACAAGACAAGTAGCTGCAGTGTAATAAGGATCAGGTAGGAATAAGTTACGAAGCCAAACAAATCATACAGTTATGATGTGGAAACAGAAGATACAGCAAGCATGCAATGGCTTCACAATGTGTAACAGTAAGTAAAAGGAAGTGAAGATGAAACCAGTGACACGCTGAAGACAATGATTTGTTGGACCAGTTCCAGTTGCTGTGACAACTGTACGTCTGGTTGGAGCGGCTAGGTATTTAAACCAAAGGACACATAGTCCCGGACACCCAGTCCTGAACACGCAGCTCAGGACACCCAGTCCTCACCGTTTTCTCCTTGAGCTAAGGTCACACAGACCTCGCCCAATCACTCTGGTAAGTCTTCAAGGTAGACTCCCAAACCTTCACAGACTTCGTTCACTGGCAATCCACAATTTCTCTTGGAGGCTCAGAATGCGACACCTAACCGGCTGGAGGATGCACAGTCCTCAAGTGTAATAAGTCTTCAGATCACTCAGACAAGAAGACTTAAGTGATGCCCAATTTACTTTGGCTCTGGGTGGTTAGGGCTTTTCTCCTTGCTAGGAATTTTCTCTCAAAGGCTTCGAGGTGGGTTGCTCTCAAACGACAAAAGCCGTGCACTGAAATCTGAGTAGCCAACCGTTTATGGTTGTAGGGGATGGACTATTTATAGCCACTGGGCAACCCGACCTGATTTGTCCAAAATGACCCTGGGTCACTAAGGAACTGACACGTGTACCAACGGTCAGATTTCAAACTCACACGGCAACTTTACTTGGGCTACAAGTAAAGCTGACTTGTCCGACTCTGGACAAGATTTGTTCTCATAGTCTTCGCTCGAAGATATAGGTTTTTAATTAGGCATCACTTCAGTCATTCTGACTGGTTCTCTTGGACCCCACTTAACAGTACGGCGGTTCCTATGACTCAACACAAATGAAATAGAACTACGAAGAATCTAAGTCTTCGAGTTCCATATGCTTCTCGTGGTGTCTTCTCTTGTCATAGTCTTCAATGTGAATATCTTCAAATACCACCATTGTCTTCGATGTCTTCGTACAATTTTAGGGGTCATCTCTGGTAGTAAAACCGAATCATTGAGGGACTTCTACCTGTGTTATCCTGCAATTCTCACAAACACATTAGTCCCTCAACTAGGTTTGTCGTCAATACTCCAAAACCAACTAGGGGTGGCACTAGATGCACTTACAATCTCCCCCTTTTTGGTGATTGATGACAAACTAGTTGAAGTTTTCAACGGGGAATATAATTTGTGAAATTGTAAAGGAATTGTCTTCATAAGCTGCAAGGGCTCCCCCTGAAGATGTGCATATAAGTAATTTGCTTCTGGAACGCAAATGCACATGACAGGTTGTACTTGTGGAAATCCACTTCAACTTATGATGACAATCCACCATGCATGTAAAAGTGTATGAAGAGAATGACATGCATAATGAAAAATCGACGTCTGCGGAATGATATAAGTGTGGAAATTATCGTCGTACATGCGGAATTTATCTTCGCAAAAACATAGTGGCGAACAAGTAGCAGACGGCCATCGAGTTTAAGTGTTACAACTCAAAGAACCAAGTGTAGCAAAACAAGAGTTGTAAGCACGAAGCAAAATGTAGCAAAATATAAAGGCACCCGCCCATAGTGACCCGCTTGAAGACTATAAACATCATATGCTTCTCCCCCTTTTGTCAGTGATGACCAAAAAGGATTGAAGACATAGAGTTTTCTACGCGTTCCCAGGCGCAGCAGGGTCGGTGGAGGCGTTTGGCGGTGCAGACGAGCTGGGTGCAGATTCGACGTGCGCTGAAGGAGGTTTAGGTGATGTAGCGTCGTCTTCTTCTTCGATAATCCTGGCAGTTACGGTGGCAGCAGAGGAAGAGAACTCCGAATCTTCAAGTGATGGAGTTCTGCGAAGCATTTCCCTTCGAGGAGGCGTGGAGTCAAATTTGAAGCGCTCTGTGAAGCCATCCTCTTGAAGTTCAGCTTCAGGACACATCATCGTGAGTCCTTTCCAAGTGTGGCGACAGGTTTCGTGTGCAACAAATGCATTCTTGGTTGCAAGATTCCTGATACGATTGACGTCCTCCATGATGCTTTTCATCTGCCTCTTGAGCCAGTCGTGATGCCTGTCCTGCTTTTGGTGAAGAGCCACAAGAAGCTCTCGGTCATTGAAGGCACGAGCGCGCTTCTTGGGTCGCTGATCAGTTGGGCTGTCAGTGGCTTCAGTAGATGCAGGTGCATGTGTGGTGCCAGCCAACGGATACACTCTGGAGATGGCTGCAACACCGTCATCATTCTGAGTGAAGCTTTGGTGTTCTGCATTCTGAAGACTTAATGGTTGCTTGGCAGGCTTAGGATATATAGCTTCAGCAGAGGTGTCCACATCTGGCAAGAAGATCCGATAGTTGCGGGCTGAGGGCTGATATGAAATCGCAGAATGAAGCTTGATCAACCGCATAACCCAAGGAGCATAAAACTTCAAGCCAAATAAATCTGAGCCGGATGCCGCAAGCTGGCGTATGAAGAAGTCCTGCGCATTGAAGCATTTGCCATGGAGGATGTAGAATATGAGAGTCTTCATTGCACCCTCAACCTTGGCATGTGGAGAGTGTCCCTTGAGGGGCTAGAGAGTCCGCCTGATGATATGATATATGGTTCTGGGCAGGTACTCTAAGTCTTCAACGAAGAACTCAGTTGGATAGGGTGCATCATGGGGCAATGGCTTCATCATTGAAAGCATCTGACTCATATTTGGTTCAGGCCTCTGGAATATGCTTTCAATTGCTTCAGCATGTAATTGGCAGCCTTCTTCGAAGAATTCGCCAGGAGTGGGCAGGCCGGTAAGCTCAATGATATTGAATGCATTGGCTTCATGATGGACATTTCCGGTCATTCACTCCAAGACCCAAGTCTTCGGATCTCTGTTGTAGCCTTTGATATGAAGAGTGGCATAGAATTGAAGCAGAAGCTCTTCATTCCAGTGCTCTTCATCTGTGATGAACGGCAGCAAACCCACTTGCTTGAAGCAATCCAGTGCTTCTTCCAGGCCGGGCAGACCAGCAACAGCTTCAACCTCAAGGCGCTTGTGCGGGAAGATGCGGCCTTGGTTGTATAGGATGCATGAGTAGTAGCTGCGTTGTGGATAGCTCCAGAACCTATCTGATACAATCCGTTCCCTTGAGTAAGGGTTCTTGGAGCTATTGAAAAACGTGTTGTCTGCCCTGAAGCTATTGACATTAAAGGAGCTAGGAGCTGATGCAGGACCTGGGAACCTTGGTAGTCGTGGGATCGGCTTCTGAACCTGAGGCCTGTGCGCAACATGATAGTTGAATTGTGGACCGGCCGCAGACTCAGGCGCAGAAGTGTCAGGGGCAGTAGCTTCAGTGTCTTCGGAAGCTGTTGTTGGGGAGGGCTCCACATTGGCTTCAAGGTTGGTGGTGGCAGCCTCCATATTTTCCGCCTCCACTTGACTGGCTGGAGGGGCAGACGCAGGCACGTTCTCCTAGAGAACGGGTTCTTGGTGGAGCGGGGAAGTGGGTTCTGGTGGTGCTTCTTCACTATCTTCGGCTGATGCAGCCGGAATGTCTTCAGCCGAATCTTGAGGCCGTGGTCCTTTGCAAAACCTGTGGAATGCAGACGACGCCTTTGGAGTTGGAGTGGGTTGGGCCTCAGATTCTTCCTCTTGTGGGCGATCCGCCCATGATGCAGCTTGTGCGATTGGCGTCACAGGACGACCAATGCTGATCAGTTCGCTTGTCTCAAGCTGAGGAAGGGCTGCATCATCTTGTACATGGTCCTGATGACCAATGTCTTCAGCAGCGATGGGGTCAGCTGCTGGAATATCTTCAGCTTCAGGAGCCTTTGTGGGAGAAGGCTCATGAACTATCAGCTGACGATCTGCGTCAGGGTAGATGATAGATAGGGGTTCAACTATCAAGGGCTCTGTGGGAGCGGCCCGAGCTTTCTTGATCTTGCGCTTCTTCTTGGTGGGGTCAGAAGGAGAGGCTTCAGAGTGTTTCCTCTTCCTTGCTTCAGCTTCGGCTGTCCGTGTCTTCTTGACCTCTGAAGCGGTTGACCGGCTCTTTGGCTTCGAGCCAGTCGTAGTAGTGGGGAAGACAGTCAGAGCAACTTCTTGTCTTGGTGCCTCTGGTTCAGGCACAACAGGCTTCTTCTTCTTCTTCGCGGCCATCCTGGGGTCGATGCCGGGACGCCCAAGTGCCTTGCGCTTCTCGGCCTCATTGTAGGCCTGCACACAGCGATCAGCCAGAGTCTTCATTCGCTCCCGCGAACCCTGAGCTTTTGCATGTTTCTTCAGAAAGTTTTCCTTTAACTCGTGCAACATGATCTTGAAGTCCTTAACTTCTTGGACGCTGAGCCTGGCCATATTCTGCTTGAACTGAGCCTTTTCAAAATCAATTTTCTGCTTCAGTTCAACAATGTGCTGGGCAATTGCAAGTTCTGAACCAATAGCGCCTTGGAAGGCGACGCTGAGGCCAATGGGCAGCTGCAGATCATCGAAGCTGATATTTGGTGTAGCAAACCACTCATCGATGAAGTTGTGGATGATTGCTACATCAAACAGAGGCAGATTGTTGAAGATTTCAGCCTCCTCCTTGCTCTTGATGAGCTGCTCAAGAGCGTCATCTCCAAGATCTTCATCGCTGGACAGATCAATGGTTTCGCTGCGCAGAATGGCAGCAGCTGTGAGCTCTTTGCAGTGTGTGGCTGAGGCTTCTTTGCTTCCTGGGGCTTGGAGACTCGAGATAAGTCTTCAGACTGCGCACTGGCTTCAGGAGGTGCAGTTGCCAATGGCTTTGCCCTTGAGATTTTGGGTGAAGGGGTCTGCTTTGAAGCTTTTGGCTTCTTTGCCTGCTTTGGCTTCGGTGCAGCAGGCGCTTCATCAGATTCAGAGTCAGCAAGAGGGTCATTGACGGCAGTCCCTTGGACTAAGATGCAGGTGATGAGGCCCTCAAGATTTGCATACGAACCGATGATATTGGGGTCGGCCTCACGTGTGCCATCTGCCCTTGGTGCGGAGGGACCAGGGTTGAAGTCTAAACCCAATTTCTTCTGGTTGTGCTTCGCTGACCTCTGGGCAAACTGGAAGTTGCGCTTGAACAGATTGTCGTCACAACACCAGAGTAGTGACGACGGATGAGCATCAGCAGGCTGCGGTCCTCTGACCATGCATGGATAGAAGCCTTGAGCAATGGCTTCGTCTCTAGACCTGGGCACGGGATTTTTGTATAGTACGTCTCCCCATGGTCTCTTGATGGCACTTTTCTCAGCGTACTCCTTGGTGACGAAGCGGTATTGGAACCATTGCTCCGCCCAATAGCATCGAATCCATTGGATTCGTGTTTTGCGCTGATTGTAATCCTCTTCAGGATCTGTATTGTACAGCTCTAAGAGGTCATCGGGCAGATCTCTTGATGTTTCCCCTCGATGCTTTCTACCACCCTTCTTTGCTGGTTTTTCTGCAGCCATGAAGCTTAACTTGGAAGGCTTCAAGACGTTCAAAGGCTTCAAAGGCTTTCTTTTGCTGGACCAACAGGAACTGGCTTCAGGAGAATTGATGTGACGCTGTAAGAACTCTGCAAATGAATGCAGACTATGAGAACCAAAAGATTCTCCCACGAACATGTACCTGTGACAGCATTAAGGTGCGAGGGAAGGGGAAGAGGTCATATGCATTCTCAGAAGATTTTGAAGATAAATCAGTTTAGAAGATATTGACCTCATCGTGCGAAGACATTCACTTATAGAAAAGAAGTTGGTTCCAGATTTGTACGAACCCATAGATCAGTACAAGTGAGGAATCTAACTACTTCATGAAGCATAAGTGAATATACTAGGCAAGTTATGAGATGCAGACTGAGACAGATCTAACTTGTGTGAATAGAAACTTCTTATGGCAGAAAGTGACCGAACTATAGGATCAAAAGAGGCTGTAAAAAGAGGTTTTATTTACCACACTTGGAACTGCTAGACGGAGTGGGAGATGAGGCCGAGTAGTTCAATCCTCCGTGCCCTAACTTGGCGACGGAAGACACCTACGACGACGGCGGAGAGAGTGATGTCCGCAGTCGGCGTGAAAACGGCGTCGGAGAGGTTGCGGCAGTGAAGCGCTTCGTCACCGGCGTCGTCGAGAGCTAGCGGTGGCGCTAGGGTTCGTGCGAGGGAGGAAGAAGGAGAAGGAGATAATGACCGCGGTGAGTGTGTATTTATAGTCACAGGGGCTGCACTGCGCTATTACACAGGTGCCCCTGGCGATTCGCATCTGAACAGCACGTGGCCATCATGCGGAGTCTCGGGGGCAGTTCCACATCCCACGCACGCCTGGATTGTTGGGTGGTCGTTCCTACTTCTCCGGATTTCTTGTGGATGAATGAGCATTGAAAACGGTTTTAAAGTTTGTCTCTGTGTCTTCTGCTGACAAGGACGCAGAGAAGACATTCGACAGTTTCAATAGGATGCATATGACTTGGAGAGATAGAATTTGAGATAGAAAGCATGGAGAGATTAGGGTCCGATCACATTCACTTAGTTCAAAAGATTCAAAACAAGAAGACATAGCTATACATGAATGCTGTAGAGGACAGAACACTAGTATATATATATCTATATAATCCACGTAGTGAAGATAATCATGAAGACATGTAGAGATTGAAGCCAAACCAAATGTGAAGACATTGCTAGGTAACGCCATGAGTGAAGCACTTCAAAAATAGAACGTTTGGTGGTGGCGTTACCCACCGTATAGGAAGTATTAGACTCAGACACGACGCACAATTATCGTGGCGCTCCAAAGTCAATTTCCACCTTAATGTATTCACACTTAGAATATATGTCTTCATTGATTGAAGATATACGTTACTTTGTGTGTTGCACATCTAAGTCATCAATATGCATAAGTGTTAGGATGTGTGCCTGATCACAGGACATTTGAGGATTCCAAGATATTTAGCTCACACCGTAACTTGCAAAATCTCTTCTCATCCAAGGGCTTGGTGAAGATATCTGCCAATTGCTCTTCAGTGTTGACGTGTATGATATCAATATCTTCCTTTGCAACATGATCTCTGAGAAAGTGATGACGAATTTCAATGTGCTTTGTCTTCGAGTGCTGAACTGGGTTGTTGGCGATCTTGATGGCGCTTTCGTTGTTGCAGTAGAGAGGCACTTGCTTCAGTTGAATGCCATAGTCCTTGAGGGTTTGCTTCATCCACAGAAGCTGAGCGCAGCAAGATCCAGCAGCAATGTATTCAGATTCAGCAGTGGAGAGGGATACACAGTTCTGCTTCTTTGAAGACCAACACACAAGTGATCGTCCCAGAAAGTGACATGTGCCTGATGTAGACTTTCGATCAACCTTGTCACCAGCATAATCAGCATCCGAGAATCCAACCAGATCAAACTCTGAGCCCTTTGGATACCACAATCCTAGAGTTGGGGTGTGAGCCAAATATCGAAGAATTCGCTTCACTGCTAAGTGATGCGACTCCTTTGGTGCCGCTTGAAATCGAGCACACATGCAAACACTAAGCATAATATCTGGCCTAGATGCACATAAATAAAGAAAAGAACCAATCATGGAGCGGTATACCTTTTGATCGAACTCTTTACCATTGTCGTCAGGACCCAGATGATGTTTGGCTGGCATTGGTGTTGTGAAGCCTTTGTAGTCTTGCATACCGAACTTCTTCAGGCAATCTTTGAGATACTTCTCTTGAGATATGAAGATGCCATTGCGTTGTTGCCGTATCTGAAGACCGAGGAAGAATTTCAGCTCCCCCATCATAGACATCTGATATTGCTCTTGCATCATATAACCGAACTCCTCACTGTACTTCTGATTGGTGCAGCCGAAGATAATGTCATCCACATATATTTGGCACACAAACAGTTCACCATCATATGTCTTCGTGAAGAGAGTGGGATCTAGGGAGCTAGGTATGAAGCCTTTGCTCTTCAGGAAGTATTTGAGTGTGTCATACCAGGCCCGAGGGGCTTGTTTGAGGCCATATAGTGCCTTATTGAGCTTGTAAACCATGTCAGGATGTTTTGGATCTTCAAACCCAGGTGGTTGTGCAACATACACTTCTTCTTCAATCTTGCCATTGAGAAAGGCACTCTTCACATCCATTTGATATAAAAGTATGTTATGATGATTTGCATAGGCCAGCAGTATACGGATGGCTTCAAGTCTGGCCACAGGAGCAAATGTTTCAGCAAAGTCAATGCCTTCCACTTGAGTATATCCTTGAGCAACGAGACGAGCTTTGTTTCTGACAACTTGACCATGCTCATCTTGCTTGTTGCGGTATATCCATTTGGTGCCTATTATGTTATGCTTCCGTGGATCAGGACGCTTAACCAATTCCCATACATTGTTCAGCTCAAATTGATGAAGCTCTTCTTGCATTGCTTGAATCCACTCAGGTTCCATAAAAGCTTCTTCAACTTTCTTGGGTTCTATGATTGAAACGAATGCGAAGTGTCCGCAGAAATTTGCCAGTTGAGTTGCCCTTGAACGAGTCAGTGGACCAGGTGCATTGATGCTGTCAATTATTCTGTCAATCTGCACTTCATTGGCAACACGAGGATGTATGGGTCGAAGACTTTGCTCTTGCTGATCTATGTTGTCGTGGGGAGGAATGTCTTCAGGCTGAGCATTGTCTTCATGTGGATCAGGTGCTGAGATGATAAGTTCTTCTTCAGGATGAGCTTCAGAAGGTATAATTTCTCCAGTTCCCATTAGCTTGATTGATTCACTGGCTGGAACTTCATCTAGCACATCTGGCAGTTGCTCTCTTTGTGAACCATTGGTCTCATCGAACCGCACATCCACTGTTTCAACCACTTTGTAGTGAAAGAGATTGAAGACTCTGTAGGAGTGCAAATCCTTTCCATATCCAAGCATAAATCCCTCATGTGCTTTTGGTGCAAATTTTGAGGAGTAGTGTGGGTCCTTGATCCAGCATCTTGAGCCAAATACTCTGAAGTAACTGACATTTGGCTTCTTGCCAGTTAGAAGTTCATAAGATGTCTTGTTCAGAAGCTTGTGAAGATAAACACAGTTGATTGTATGGCATGCAGTGTCAATGGCTTCAGGCCAGAATTTACTTGGAGTCTTGTACTCATCTAGCATTGTTCTGGCCATCTCAATGAGTGTTCTGTTCTTGCGTTCGACGACGTCATTCTGCTGTGGCGTGTACGGAGCTGAGAATTCATGTGTGATGCCCAAGGTATCCAGATATGTATCAAGGCCAGTGTTCTTGAATTCAGTGCCATTGTCACTTCTGATGTGCTTTATCTTGGCGCCATAATTGTTCATAGCCCGATTTGCGAAGCGTCTGAAGACATCCTGCACTTCAGTCTTGTAAAGGATTATGTGCACCCAAGTATATCTAGAGTAATCATCAACAATGACAAAGCCATAGAGGCAAGCAGTAGTGGAAAAAGTTGAGTAGTGAGTGGGACCAAAGAGATCCATGTGAAGCAGTTCGAAGGGTCGAGTAGTGGTCATGATTGTCTTCAAAGGATGTTTTGCCCTTGTCATCTTCCCTGCTTCACAGGCGCCGCATAAGTGATCTTTCTTGAACTTGACGCCCTCGATGCCTATGACATGCTTCTTCTTCGCAAGGGTGTGGAGGTTCCTCATGCCAGCATGCCCAAGCCTCCGATGCCAAAGCCAGCATTCTGAAGCCTTTGCCAGAAGACATACTGCAAGCTGTGGCCCTGCTGAGAAATCTACCACATACAGATCATCTTTCCGACACCCTTCAAACACTAGAGACTTGTTAGATTCCATTAGTACTAGGCAACGATATTTTCCAAAAATTACAATCACGTTCAAATCGCAAAGCATTGAGATAGACATTAAGTTGAAGCCAAGGGATTCAACAAACATGACTTTATCCATGTGTTGATCCTTTGAGATTGCAACTCTACCTAGACCCAATACCTTACTTTTACTAGTGTCAGCAAATGTGATGTGGCTCTTGTCGGATGGACGTAAGGTTGAGTCCATAAAAAGACTTCTTTTGCCAGTCATGTGATTTGTACACCCACTGTGAATAATCCATTCTGAAGACTCTGAAGGCGCTTGTGTCGTACCCTACAGTGCAGTTAGGGGGATAGGCTTCACGAAGAGAATTGTGATGCAAAAACATTTGACGAACCAGTGGGTTATGAAAACTTAGATCCAGGTTAGGACTAATACGAAGAGTAGCATGCGTTTCAGGTACGAAATACATAGTGATGCCATTCGGGCATTTGATCTTGCGCCCCACAAGATTTTTAAGGTCCCCAGCAATAGCGTCAGAAGATTTTGGTTTTCTGCTGGAGACCTTTCCCTACAAAAGAGAGTTAAGCTTTCTTAACCACCCACATCTTCAAGGGTGGCTTAGAAGCAATAAGTCTAAGTGCAGCATCTGAGAATTTTGGCTTTGGAGCCCTAGCAAACAGTCTAGCAGGCGGGCAATAGTACTCATAAGAATAGGCAGAATAGTTCTTGGTCATATGAACATGACGGTTTGAAGAACCGCTCTCATATGCCTGAGCATGGTTTCCCTGCAAAACATTTGCGTTAGTGCGACTCAGGTGAGTCCTCTGCCTGTATGAAGCCTTTGGACCATATGAAGCCTTTGGTCTGAGGTTTGTCTTCTTCATGTGAGGTGTCATGACGACATTCACAGGAAGATTCTCCAGACACGTTTTTGGAACCCAGATCTTCTTCATAGGCGGTCCATTCCTGCAGTTAGTACCAATGTACCTGGCAAATACTTCACCATTCTGATTCTTAAACAGTTTATAGTTTGCATCAAAGGATTCATCAATGATAATAGGATTAGCACAAGTGAAGCCAGATAGATTGGATGGATCTGTTGAGGATTCCTTTGCAGCAACCCATGTGGTTTTGGGGTACTGCTCAGGTTTCCAGTAAGAGCCATCTGCATTAATTTTCCTCACGAACCCAACACCTTCTTTCCTAGGGTTTCGGTTCAGAATCTGCTTCTTGGGACATCACATAATGTCTGATGTCCTTTGAGACTTTTGTACATCCCTGTTTCAAGCAATGCCTTCAACCTAGCATTCTCATCAGCAATAGCAGTGGTATCCTCAGCAGAGGGGTTAGTTACCACCTCAACAGTTGAAGATATTGCAACAGCAGTAGCAGTGGAACATTCAGCAACAGAAGTAGCATTATCACGCTCAATGCATTTAAGGCATGGTGGTTCAAATCCTTCCTGAGCGGAACTGATCTATTCGGCGCGAAGTGACTCGTTTTCCTTTTGAAGATCTTCATGAGCCGCTCTCAATTTCTCAAGATCTTGCTTCCTTTGAAGATAATCATAGGAGAGCTTTTCATGAGTTGTTGAGAGAATATCATGACGATCTTCAAGTTCCTGATACTTAACATGAAGATTTTTTTATGTCTTCAATTAAGGATTCAGACCGAGTCATTTCAGCACCCAACAGATCATCGCTTCTGTCTAACAGTTTTTGAATATGTTCCATGGCTTTCTGTTGTTCAGTTGCAATTTTAGCAAGTGTTTTGTAGCTGGGTTTTGAATCACAATCAGAATTATCGTCACTGGATGTTTGATAGTGAGTAGTGCGTGTGTTTACCTTGGCACCGCGTGCCATGAAGCAGTAGGTAGGAGTGGAGTCGTCCTTGTCATTTGCAACGGTGTTGGTGATGAAGTCATTGTCTTCAGTGTTGAAGATGGACTTGCCGACGTAAGCTGTAGCCAGACTTGCAATGCCAGAATCAGATTCCTCCTCAGACTCCACCTCTGCCTCCCCAGAAGCGGATTCCTCCTATGAATCCATTTCCTTGCCAACAAACGCACGAGCCTTGCCAGTTGAGCTCTTCTTGTGTGATGAAGACTTTGAGGAAGACTTGGAAGAAGACTTTGAGTATTTCTTCTTCTTCTTGTCGTCAGAGTCATATTCCTTGCTCTTCTTCTTCTTTCTGCTCTCATTGTCCCATTGTGGACACTCAGAGATAAAGTGTCCAGTTTTCTTGCACTTGTGACATGTTTTCTTCTTGTAGTCATGAGCAGAAGCTTCATCATTCCTTGAGCTTGATCGTGAAGACTTTCGGAAGCCTTTCTTCTTGGTGAATTTCTGGAACTTCTTCACAAGCATTGCAAGTTCCCTTCCAATGTCTTCAGGATCATCAGAACTGCTATCAGATTCTTCTTCAGATGAGGACACAGCTTTTGCCTTCAAGGCACGAGTTCGCCCATAGTTTGGACCGTAGATATCTCTTTTCTCAGAAAGCTGATACTCATGTGTGTTGAGCCTCTCAAGTATGTCAGACGGATCGAGTGTCTTGAAGTCTGGACGTTCTTGAATCATCAGGGCTAGGATGTCAAACGAACTGTCAAGTGATCTCAGCAGCGTCTTGACGATTTCATGTTTGGTGATCTCAGTGGTGCCGAGGGCTTGAAGCTCATTTGTGATGTCAGTGAGCCGGTCAAATGTGTGCTGGACATTCTCATTGTCATTTCGCTTGAAGCGGTTGAAGAGATTGCGAAGAACACTGATTCTCTGATCTCTCTGGGTTGAGATGCCTTCATTGACTTTGGAGAGCCAGTCCCAGACTAGCTTGGATGTCTTCAAGGCACTCACACGGCCGTACTGTCCCTTGGTCAGATGACCACAGATGATATTCTTGGCAGTAGAGTCCAGTTGAGTGAACTTCTTGACATCAGCAGCAGTGACACCTTCTCTAGCCTTGGGAACGCCGTTTTCGACGACATACCATAGGTCGACGTCAATGGCTTCAAGATGCATGCGCATCTTATTCTTCCAGTAGGGATATTCAATTCCATCGAAGACGGGGCACGCAACAGAGACTTTAATTATCCCTGCAGTCGACATAGCTAAAACTCCAGGTGGTTAAACCGAATCACACAGAACAACGGAGCACCTTGCTCTGATACCAATTGAAAGTGCGTTATATCGACTAGAGGGGGGGTGAATAGACGATTTTTATGAAAGTCTTCAAAACGTGAAAGTTATGAAGACAAATAGTACAGATATGCCTATCACTTAAGCAGCGGAAGTTAGATTACACTAGGCAAGCCATGGTCAAGTATTCAATAGAGTGAAAGCACAAGACAAGTAGCTGCAGTGTAATAAGGATCAGGTAGGAATAAGTTACGAAGCCAAACAAATCATACAGTTATGATGTGGAAACAGAAGATACAGCAAGCATGCAATGGCTTCACAATGTGTAATAGTAAGTAAAAGGAAGTGAAGATGAAACCAGTGACACGCTGAAGACAATGATTTGTTGGACCAGTTCCAGTTGCTGTGACAACTGTACGTCTGGTTGGAGCGGCTAGGTATTTAAACCAAAGGACACACAGTCCCGGACACCCAGTCCTGAACACGCAGCTCAGGACACCCAGTCCTCACCGTTTTCTCCTTGAGCTAAGGTCACACAGACCTCGCCCAATCACTCTGGTAAGTCTTCAAGGTAGACTCCCAAACCTTCACAGACTTTGTTCACTGGCAATCCACAATTTCTCTTGGAGGCTCAGAACGCGACGCCTAACCGGCTGGAGGATGCACAGTCCTCAAGTGTAATAAGTCTTCAGATCACTCAGACAAGAAGACTTAAGTGATGCCCAATTTACTTTGGCTCTGGGTGGTTAGGGCTTTTCTCCTCGCTAGGAATTTTCTCTCAAAGGCTTCGAGGTGGGTTGCTCTCAAACGACAAAAGCCGTGCACTGAAATCTGAGCAGCCAACCGTTTATGGTTGTAGGGGATGGGCTATTTATAGCCACTGGGCAACCCGACCTGATTTGTCCGAAATGACCCTGGGTCACTAAGGAACTGACACATGTACCAACGGTCAGATTTCAAACTCACACGGCAACTTTACTTGGGCTACAAGTAAAGCTAACTTGTCCGACTCTGGACAAGATTTGTTCTCATAGTCTTCGCTCGAAGATATAGGTTTTTAATTAGGCATCACTTCAGTCATTCTGACTGGTTCTCTTGGACCCCACTTAACAGTACGGTGGTTCCTATGACTCAACACAAATGAAATAGAACTACGAAGAATCTAAGTCTTCGAGTTCCATATGCTTCACATGGTGTCTTCTCTTGTCATAGTCTTCAATGTGAATATCTTCAAATACCACCATTGTCTTCAATGTCTTCGTACATTTTTAGGGGTCATCTCTGGTAGTAAAACCGAATCATTGAGGGACTTCTACCTGTGTTTTCCTGCAATTCTCACAAACACATTAGTCCCTCAACTAGGTTTGTCGCCAATACTCCAAAACCAACTAGGGGTGGCACTAGATGCACTTACAGTTCATACCCAGTTTTCTACTCATATTCATGCTTTTCGCGCAGATTCGGCTGGTGAGCATGTCTCCCATGCGCTGCGAGGATTCCTTGCTGAGCAAGGTACTCTTGCTCAGTTCTCTTGTCCTAGTGCTCATGCTCAGAATGGTGTGGCTGAGCGCAAGCATCGTCACCTTCTTGAGACGGCACATGCGATGATGATCGCTGCCTCTGTCCCGCCACACTTCTGGGCTGAGGCTATACCACTTCCACCTATCTCATCAACATTCAGCCATCTGCTGCTCTACAGGGTGGTATTCCTCTTGAGCGTCTTTCTAGTCGTTCTCCTGATTATTCGGCGCTTCGCTTGTTTGGTTGTGTTTGCTATGTTTTGCTTGCCCCTCGTGAATGCACCAAACTGACCGGTCAGTCTGTTGAGTGTGTCTTCCTCAGATACAGTGATGAGCATAAGGGCTATCGGTGTTGGGATCCCGCCGGTCGCCGGATGCGTATTTCCTGGGATGTCACCTTTGATGAGTCTCGTCCCTACTACCCTCGTCCATCCTCCTCGGCCTTTTCCATGGAGGACATCTCCTTTCTTACCTTTCCGGATACACCTCCCTTTGTGCCCAGTAGTATTCCTACTCCTCATCTCGCTGTTGCAGATCCGACGCAGTCCTCTCCTATGGTTTCTTCTCCTCCCTCATCGCATGACTCACCACCTTCATCACCGATACCTTCCTCTTCTCCACCTTCATCACCGATACCTTCCTCTTCTCCACCATCATCACCGATACATTCCCCGTCTCCACATCCAGTGATTCCACCTCTCGCCTCCTTTCCATTCCATTATACTCGACGTCGCCGTGTTGTGGATGAGTCTACTGATGTGCCCTCTACTTCTGATGTGTCGTCTTCCTCCTCTTAGCCGACTTATGGTCTCCGTTCTCGGCCTTGTCCAGCCCCTGATCGATATTCTCCTTCTCGCTATGGTCTTTCGACCGTTGTTGAGCCGACTTCTTATTGAGATGCTATTGTACATCCTGAATGGCAGTTTGCCATGGCAGAGGAGATTGCTGCCCTTGAACGCACCGGCACGTGGGATCTGGTTTCTCTTCCTCCCCGTGTTCTCCCCATCACTTGTAAGTGGGTCTATAAGATTAAGACTCGCTCTGATGGTTCTCTTGAGCATTATAAAGCTCGTCTTGTGGCTTGTGGCTTTCAGCAGGAGCATGGTCATGATTACGATGAGACATTTGCTCATGTGGCCCATATGACCACTGTTCGCACACTTCTCGCCGTGGCCTCTATTCGTCACTGGTCTATGTCTCAGCTTGACATTAAGAATGCTTTTCTTAATGGTGAGTTGCGCGAGGAAGTTTATATGCAGCCACCACCTGGGTATTCAGTTCCTAATGGCATGGTTTGTCGTCTTCGTCGCTCTCTCTATGGCCTTAAGCAGGCCCCCCGCGCCTGGTTTGAGCGTTTTGCCTCGGTTGTCACGACAGCTGGTTTTCACCCAGTGTTCATGATCCAGCGCTATTTGTCCACCTTTCTGCTCGTGGTCGCACTCTTCTTCTTCTATATGTTGATGACATGATCATCACCGGTGTCGGTGTCAAAACCGGCGGATCTCGGGTAGGGGGTCCCGAACTGTGCGTCTAAGGCAGATGGTAACAAGAGGCAGGGGACACGATGTTTTACCCAGGTTTGGGCCCTCTTGATGGAGGTAAAACCCTACGTCCTGCTTGATTATTCTTGATAATATGGGTAGTGCAAGAGTTGATCTACCACGAGATCGGAGAGGCTAAACCCTAGAAGCTAGCCTATGGTATGATTGTATATTGTCCTACGGACTAAAACCCTCCAGTTTATATAGACATCGAGGGGGCTAGGGTTACACAAGGTCGGTTACAAAGGAGGAGATATACATATCCGTATTGCCTAGCTTGCCTTCCACGCCAAGTAGAGTCCCATCCGGACACGGGACAAAGTCTTCAATCTCGTATCTTCATAGTCCATCAGTCCAGCCAAAGGATATAATCCGGCTGTCCGAATACCCCCAAATACAGGACTCCCTCAGTAGCCCCCGAACCAGGCTTCAATGACGATGAGTCCGGCGCGCAGTGTTGTCTTCGGCATTGCAAGGCGGGTTCTTCTCCAAATTTCGAACGTTTGTTAAGCAATGTCCGGCCCCATAAATGTTGGACCTCCTGGATTATGTGCCCCATAAGGGCTATCTCCCACACGTCGAATGATTATGAGGCACCAGGGCATTTTTACATTCGCCCCCCTAGCCAGATAAATAAATTGTCTATTAAAGGGATGGGGATTCTTAGATCTAATCCATATCATCCTCCCCCAGGGAGAATCCATCGGAGCGCGCTTCGGAAAAATCCACTCCAACATGGCCGACTTCCGCAGCTCCTCCTCCCACCCCCGTAGCCCCAAGCCCGGTGATTGGGAGAGGTGTTTAGTCCCACACAGTTGATTAGTCGAACTGCAGACCAAGGGATTTCTCCCTCCAGCGTATATGGTTCCCGCCCGAGCCGGGCTCCCCACCTACAATGACGGGGAGCAAGCGGAGAGCTTCCCCAGCCCCTCTACGGGGGAGCGGGTATGCCTTGTTCCTTATTTATTAAGGGGACTCGGATTTCCAATTCATCCGTTCCTTCGCGGGCTCCTGGAGTTTTATGGCCTCCAACTGCATAATTTCACCCCTGCTTCCATATTACACATCGTCGGCTATGTTGCCCTTTGCGAGTTATTCCTGGGCTGCGAGGCTCATTTCGAGCTGTGAAAAAGGTTATTTTGCCTCGTCCCTCGCACACAGAAGGGGTCACTTTATCAAGTGGGCGGAGCCGAAATATGGCGCATCGCCGAAACCGGATACTTGTACGGTACTCCAAAGAAGACGTCCGAAGACTGGCCTTCGGAATGGTTTTATATGGAGGACATCCCCCTTCCAAACCCTGTTCGGCGGGGTCTTCCTGAGTTCAACAATGCTCCTCTGAAGAAACACCGAAGTTGGCGCCCACGGAGCCCCCAGGAGGAAGACAACAGAGAAGTCATTTACCTGATGAACCGGATTAAAGCGCTGGCTCAATCAGGATTGACAGTAATCGAGGTTATGTCAATATGCATAATGCGGGGAGTGCAGCCACTTCAATATCGAGGGCACCCCCTATGGTGTTTTAATGGGGAAGACGATGCCACCCGTTGCGGGCGTAAGGGTCCGGACAACGCTGCCGCTTTAGCAAAAAATTTTGTCCAATTTGTTCAAGGGAGAGGAAGAGGAGTTCGTCTGCATCAAGCCACGGGATGGATTCTCTATGTACAACCCTCCAAGCTGGGTGAGTTATATCTCCCTACTCTCTTCCTGCATTCTTTGTCGTAGGTATTCACCTTGCCATTGTGCGGCAGGAACTGCGAAAAGCCATAAGGGAGGTCAACAGCCCATCCCCACAACCAGAGGACCCTGACCGTGCCCTTGGTCCCGGACTCGAAGAAGATCCGGACATATTCGTGGAGTTGATAGACCGGCAGTTCTATCAATTAAGTTGTGATGACACCATGGTGACCATTACAGTCGACTATCCTGGACTGCTTCCTGCGTCGCGCGTAAGAAAAACCAAAAATCCCAACTCCAAAAACTAGGATCCCCTTTGAGACACTTCACCTGCCATATACATATGGTGTTTTATAGGGAAGGCCTTCGGGACGTCGTGCCAAACCCGCAGCAACTCGCCAACAAGAGGCACCGAGGCCGAGAAGGCCAAAAAGGAAGGCGATCAGGACGGAGACGCCGGCGCAGAGGTATGACAAAAACCCCGCTCCGTGGTTGTCGTATTTCTCAAAACGTAATGATGTCCATGTTTCTTTAACAGAAAAAAATGCTCGCTGGAATGTGTCCGGTGAGGCTGCCGATCATGCTTCCACTAGTCGGGCTCCAGGACCGGATATAGAGGCAGAAGCCGACATGGGGCGGACGCCGAATACTCCTCCTACAGAGGATGCAGATAGACTATCCGCTACAAATTCAGAAGTGGAGAGTGCCATGAATCATAGGCGTCGCCGAGCCGTACTCCGTGACGCTTGCTTCTCCCCAGAGGCATTTGATGCCTTCAATTCTGGAGACACGTACCTCCGTGCTGCTCAAAATGGTCTAGCCAGAGCCATGGACCAGTATGTAAGGGATGTACAGGTAAGCAAATCTGACGATTATATATATATATATATATATATATATATATATATATATATATCTGTAGCCCCTGAGACTTGAAACAGTTAGCAGAACTGATTTAAGGATCATCTATTGTGCAGGTTCTTACAGAGAAGAATGCTCGACTGTCACAGGAGCTGGAGGAATGCAAGACCCAACTTCGGGCCGCCGTTGCCGCATTGAAGGAACCTAAAAAGTCCCCAGCAGGTAACATTTGTTTCAAAGAATGATAGGTACCATATAGCGTGCGGCGTGGCTGCATATCTAACAATAGATAGTGTAGATGAATCCAGAGAGAATCCGAAAGACCAGCATGCCGTACGATAGTTAAAGGCTGGCGAACGTGTGCTAACTGAGGTCAGGCGGGAGAAAAACAATCTCCAAGACGCCAATACCAAGCTGAGCGTGGAACTGAAAGATGTTCGAGCCCAGCTTGCGGACTCCGAGAAGGAGAATAAGCGGCTTCGGCACGGCATTTTCAGTAAGTGCTTGAACGAACCCTTAAAAAGGGGACGGTGGAGAAGCCGGCTAACAGAGTTACGTCTGCAGGTATGCTGACGGGTCGTCCCACGGAGGAGATGCCCGGGTCTGCGGGTGATCTTCTATCCGAGCTCTCACAACCGCATGAACAAGTTCGGCAGGTGATGCAAGGTGTTGCCCAGGCCTTGTGGCCATCAGTCTCCCTGCCAGAAGGCATTGGAGAGCTTGCGGAGAAGCTCAAGGGAGCGCGGCGGTGCTTTGAATTATGGAAGATATCGGCCTGCCGTCAAGGTGCCAGGGAAGCCTGGGCCATGGTGAAGACGCGGTATACCAAGGCTGACCCAAACCACATGGCCGAGGTCGGACCTGTGGGGCCCGATGGGAAAGAGATCCCCGTTAGCTTAGTCTATGGGCAAGTAGAATTAGCCACAAAGTATTCCCAACAGGATTGTAGGCTAGACCGCCTGTTGATGGTATAGAAGAGGAATTTAGTCAGTCTACATGACTATGTAATTAAAGTGACATGTATAAGGCCTTCTAGCCGGATTGTAAATCATTTGTCATGGCGGACCTTTTCGCTTCAACCTCGGGACCCGATAGTCCAGAGTGTGTCCGAATACCCGCTCAGTTATATAAGAACCGGGGTATGCATGGAGACCAGGCGTAGGGGTCATTACTGCTTGAACAGACAAGTACCCAACTAGTTATGTTATATTACATGGGTAGTAAGAAACATCTTCCAGGGAGAATAGTTCCGTTAGGGGTTCCTTTCCCTGGGTACGCATGCCCTAAAGTGCATGTACGGACTGTGATAGGAGACGCAGGCAAAAACCTCTGGGGGCATATATGGGAAATAAATAAAAATCATCTTTTGTTCGCCGACCAAATATTCCCTTAAGAACACTAGCTTTCGGCTTCACCCAGTCTGAGGTACACATCCGGCTGACCCGGCAGTAACAATCGCAGAGGTGCTCCCCTTATGCCCTAGCAAAATTAACGGGAACGTAGGGCATAAATACAAGAGCTAGGCAACCCAGCTTGGCCAAAACTTAAGTCATATCGATGCATATAATGGCGAAGAAAAGGTACACGCGGAAGAATAACACATGTGCGGGGCATGAAGCCGAGATAGATAATTAAGCTTCTGTGTAAGAAGCCCCCAGGTATATAATGAGCGCGGTTAGCGCGCCCTTGAAGGCCTTGAGGAAGAATAAAAAGAAAGAAAGAGAAAAAAGACAGATAATGTATATGCGAAAAAATGGACAAAGGAAGGAGACGAACATAGAGTCCGGTGCTAGGCGTAGAATCTTCGGAGCCTGGCTGCATTCCATGGGTTCGGCTCAAGTCGATTATTCGATGCATCCCGTAGACGGTATGCTCCACCGGTCAGAACCTGGTCAATAGTGAACGGATCTTCCCATTTGGGCTCGAGCTTGGTCTTTTTCTTCTCCGGCAGGCGTAGAACTAACTCGCCAACGTTATAAGTTTTGGCCCGTACTTCTCTGCTTTGGTATCTGCGAGCCTGTTGCTGATAGAATGCGGAACGGGCTTTTGCCACGTCGCTCTCCTCCTCCAGGGTGTCTAGGCTGTCCTGCCGATCGAGCTCGGCTTCTCTTTCTTTGTACATGCGCACTCGAGGTGAGTCATGAATTATGTCGCAGGGCGGAACTGCCTCAGCGTTGTACACCATAAAGAAGGGTGTATATCCGGTAGTACAATTCGGCGTGGTCCGCAGCCCCTAGAGTACGGAGTCGAGCTCCTCTACCCAGTGTGTGTTAGACTCCTTTAAGGACCGCACTAATCTGGGTTTAATGCCGCTCATGATAAGACCATTTGCTCGCTCGACTTGGCCGTTGGTTTGTGGGTGATAGACGGAAGCATAATTGAGCTTGATGCCCATGTTGTTGCACTAGAGTTTTACCTCGTCAGCCGTGAAGTTCGTGTTGTTGTCAGTGATGATGCTGTGGGGGACGCCATAATGGTGTACAACCCCGGATATAAAGTCTATCACCGGTCCGGATTTGGCCGTTTTAACAGATTTGGCTTCTATCCATTTGGTGAATTTATCCACCATGAATAGTAAGTATTTTTTCTTATGGGTTCCCCCTTTAAGGGGTCCAACCATGTCAAGCCCCTAGACCGCGAAAGGCCAGGTAATGGGGATTGTTTGGAGGGCGGTGGGCGGCATATGGCTTTGGTTTGCAAAAAGCTGGCAAGCGGCGCAGCGTTGGACCAAGTCCTGTGCGTCTGCCCGGGCCGTCGGCCAATAAAACCCTGTACGGAAGGCCTTGCTTACAAGGGCCCGGGCTGCGGCGTGGTGGCCGCCGAGTCCGGCATGAATTTCTACCAAAAGCTTCCGCCCTTCCTCTTCGGAGATGCACCTTTGAAGGACTCTGGTGGTGCTTTTTTTATACAGCTCTCCCTTGTGGACCCTGTAGGCTTTAGATCGCCGGACTATGCAGCGTGCCTCATTTTGGTCCTCGAGAAGTTCCTTCCTAGTTAGGAAAGCCAAGAATGGTTCTGTCCACGGGGCAATGATGGCCATTATGACGTGGGCTGAAGGTGTTATTTCGGTGGCAGAGCCTCTGATTATGTCAGAGCGTTCGGTATCGGGCATCGTGGCCGGGTCCGGACTATTGTTACCGGTGTCCCCTTCCCATACCACGGATGGCTTAAACAACCTCTCTAAAAAGATGTTGGGGGACCGCATCGCGTTTTGCGCCGATGCAGGCGAGGATATCCGTCGCCTGATTATTTTCCCGAGCCACATGGTGAAATTCGAGCCCCTCAAACCGAGCTGACATCTTTAGGACGGCGTTTCGATTGGCCGCCATCTTTGGATCCTTGGCATCGAAGTCTCCATTTATTTGGGATATTGCGAGGTTTGAATCCCCACGCACCTTCAGGCGTTGAATGCCCATGGAAACTGCCATCCGAAGACCATGTAGCAGGGCTTCGTATTCGGCTGCATTGTTGGAGTCTGTGTACAGTATCTGCAGTACGTATTGAACTATATCTCCGGTTGGGGACGTCAGGACGACGCCAGCCCCCAAACTAGCCAGCATTTTGGAGCCGACGAAGTGCATGATCCAATTGGAGTATGCGTCGTACTCTGTAGGGAGTTCGGCTTCCGTCCATTCGGCGACAAAGTCGGCCAATACTTGCAATTTAATGGCTCGCCGTGGTTTGTATGTTATGTCGAATGGGAGGAGCTCAATGGCCCATTTGGCAATCCGGCCCGTGGCGTCACGGTTGTTTATAATATCATTAAGTGGCACTTTCGAGGCTACGGTAATCGAACACTCTTGAAAGTAGTGTCGCAGCTTCCGGGATGCCATGAATACCGCATAGGCTATCTTTTGATAATGTGGGTACCGTGATTTGCATGGAGTGAGGACAGTAGATACATAATATACCGGCTTTTGAAGAGGGAATTTATGTCTGTCCGCTCCTCGTTCGACAACGAGCACTGCGCTTACAACCTAATGAGTTGCCGCAATGTATAACAGCATTGGTTCGCCAATGTTTGGCGCGGCCAGGATTGGATTGGTTGCCAGTATGGCTTTTATTTCTTCCAATCCGGCTGTGGTCGCGTCTGTCCACTCGAAGTGTTCGGTGCACCGAAGGAGGCAATAAAGGGGTAATGCCTTTTCTCCTAAGCGGGAGATAAAGCGGCTTAGAGCCACCACACATCCAATTAATTTCTGGATTTGTTTGAGGTCTGTTGGGGTAGCCAACTGTGACAAAGCTCGGATTTTGGCCGGATTAGCTTCAATTCCTCTACTGGAGACAATGAAGCCCAGGAGCTTTTCGGCTGGTACGCCGAAAACGCATTTTTCCGGATTGAGCTTGATGTCGTATGTTCGGAGGTTGTCGAATGTGAGCCTCAAGTCATCTATTAGAGAGTCGACGTGTTTAGTTTTGACGACCACATCATCTACGTATGCCTCTACTATTTTGTCGATCTGTTTCTCCAGACATGTTTGAATCATGCGCTAATATGTTGCGTCGGCGTTTTTGAGCCCAAAAGGCATTGTGTTGAAACAGAAGGGGCCATATGGTGTGATAAATGCCATTGCGGCTTGGTCGAACTCCGCCATCTTGATTTGGTGGTAGCCGGAGTATGCGTCGAGGAAACATAATGACTCGTGTCCTGCAGTGGCATCGATAATTTGATCAATGCGGGGGAGGGGGAAGGGATCCTTTGGGCAAGCCTTGTTGAGGTCCTTGAAATCGACGCATAGGCGCCAGGATTTGTCCTTCTTTGGTACCATCACCAGGTTTGCTAGCCAGACCGGGTGTTTTATTTCTCTAATGAATCCGGCCTCCAATAACTTGGCTAGTTCCTCTCCCAGAGCTTGTCTCTTAGGTTCAGAGAAACGCCGAAGAGCCTACTTGACCGGCTTGAATCCCTTTAGGATATTGAGGCTGTGCTCGGTCAGCCTGCGTGGGATTCCTGGCATGTCTGAGGGGTGCCAGGCGAATATGTCCCAATTCTCGCGCAGGAACTCTCGTAGTGCGGCGTCCATAGCGGGGTTTAATTGTGCCCCGATGGAGGTTGTTTTTGTAGGGTCCGTTGGGTGGACTTGGAATTTGACTATTTCATCCGCTGGTTTAAAAGAGGTGGACTTGGATCTCTTGTCAAGTATCACGTCGTCCCTATCCAGTGTGGAGCGTAGCATAGTTAATTCCTCGGCTGAAAGGGCTTTGGATAATGCCTTGAGGGCTAACGCGGCTGTTTTGTTTTCGGTGCGGAGTGTTGTGTCCGGATCACTAGCGAGAGTGATGATTCCGTTGGGCCCGGGCATTTTGAGCTTCATGTACCCATAATGGGGTATGGCTTGGAAGATCGTGAACGCCTCCCGTCCTAAAAGGGCGTGGTATCCACTACTGAACGGGGCCACTTGGAATGTAATTTCTTCGGACCTATAGTTCTCCGGCATGCCGAATACCACATCTAGTGTGATTTTCCTAGCACAGCGTGCTTCCCTACTGGGGATGATTCCTCTGAAGGTTGTGCTGCTTTGCTCAATGCGGCTCCAGTGTATTTCCATTTTTTGAAGAGTTTCTTCATAGATGAGATTTAATCCACTGCTGCCGTCCATGAGTACTTCGGTGAGTCGAAAGCCGTCCATGATTGGACTGAGGACCAGTGCAGCTGGTGCTCGGGCTGTTCGGAATTTAGGTTCGTCACTGGCATTGAAGGTAATAGCCGTGTCACTCCATGGATTCATTGCTGCCACGTGGCAGATTTCGGCGAGGCTGCGGAGTGTTCGCTTGCGCCTATTATTTGATGCGAAGGTTTCAAAGACTGTTAATACTGTATTGTTATCCGCGGGATGGTGCTCTATGGCATTTGGGATGAGAAGATCCTCACCACTTTTGGCCACCTGCCGGAGTATCCAACATGCTCTCAGGCTGTGTGTTGGTATGGTATCCACTGTACTATGAATTTTGCAGGGTCCGTTAAGCCATCCCTCCAATATGGTTCTATGCCCTGTAGAGGGTTTTTGTTTCTTTGTAACTAACTCGGGTGTCTTATGATAGTCCACCCTTTTATTTCGGACTGGGAGTGTATTCCGAGCCGGATTACCGCAAAATTTCATTTCGGTTTTCCAGGCGCTTTCCATCGCACAGTACTTTCGTACTATGGACGCCAAGTCAGCGAAGCGTGATATCTCACGGTGACTTAAGGTGTTAAGGATTCCCTTGTCCATGCAATTATTGCAGAAGAATAAGACTGTGTCTTCCTCGCGAAAGTCCTTAACCTTGTTCATCACAAGGAGGAATCTGGCTCAATAGTGATGTACTGTTACATGGGGCTCTTGCCTGATGTAGGAAAGATCGTTTATGTCTGGGTGGGTGGGTGGATTTGAGTCCAAACCCCTACCCGATCTGAGACCGAGGGGCCGAGGAGTTTCCAATCTTGGAAGTTCGGATTCCAGGGTGTTGCCCGATGAGTCTGGCCCGCTGCCTAACTCTAGGTTCGGGGCTTGGGTGATGTCCTCCCGTAAACGGGTATCCGGCTCGGAGAGCTCAGGAATCCAGATATAGTTAGTCCTCAGGGTAGAGGAAAAATCACCGCATTGTTCCTCCACCACCGCAATATGATGGGTGACCGATGGAGAATTAGTCTCCCTTTGATCGGGTTTAAGCCCAATCCGATCATAGTCTATAGCGACTCCCAAGGCGGCGATACGATCCAAGAGCTCGTTTAGGGAAGAGAGTTCTATTGGATCCATCTGCTCAGCGAATTCCGAGCCGACGTGGAGCCTGTTTTTGATGACCCGAGAAGTCATCGTCGGTGCAGCGGCCGAACTGGCGGTCATGACGAAACTGCCAAGCCGGAGAGTTTGGCCGACAGCCAGGGCTCCTCCGATAGTGATGTTTTTTTAACAACGAGACGAGGCATCCTTCCTTACGGCGATGGCATAGTGGAACTCTCAATGAAAGCACCAATGTCGGTGTCAAAGCCGGCGGATCTTGGGTAGGGGGTCCCGAACTGTGCGTCTAAGGCGGATGGTAACAGGAGGCAGGGGACACGATGTTTTACCCAGGTTCGGGCCCTCTTGATGGAGGTAAAACCCTACGTCCTGCTTGATTATTCTTGATAATATGGGTAGTACAAGAGTTGATCTACCACGAGATCGGAGAGGCTAAACCCTAGAAGCTAGCCTATGGTATGATTGTATATTGTCCTATGGACTAAAACCCTCCGGTTTATATAGACACCGGAGGGGGCTAGGGTTACACAAGGTCGGTTACAAAGGAGGAGATATACATATCCGTATTGCCTAGCTTGCCTTCCATGCCAAGTAGAGTCCCATCCAGACACGGGACGAAGTCTTCAATCTCGTATCTTCATAGTCCATCAGTCCGGCCAAAGGATATAATCCGGCTGTCCGGATACCCCCTAATCCAGGACTCCCTCAACCGGCGATGATCTTGAGTACATTGCCTTTGTCAAGGCTCGTCTTAGTGAGCAGTTTTCTATGTCTGATCTTGGTCCACTTCATTACTTTCTTGGGATTGAGATTTCCTCCACCTCTGATGGCTTTTTTATTTCCCAAGAAAAGTATATCCAGGATCTTCTTGCTCGTGCGGCTCTTAGTAATGAGCGCACTGTTGAGACTCCTATGGAGCTTAATGTTCACCTTCGTGCTACTGATGGTGAGCCCTTGTCTGATCCGACTCGTTATCGTCATCTTGTTGGGAGTCTTGTCTATCTCGCTGTCACTCGTTCAGATATCTCCTATCCTGTCCATATCATGAGTCAGTTTGTTTCTTCTCCCACTTCGGTTCACTATAGTCACCTTCTTCGTGTTCTACGATATGTTCGTGGCACGATCTCTCATTGTCTCTTCTTTCCTCGTTCTAGCTCGTTACAGCTCCAGGCCTATTCGGATGCTACCTAGGCTAGTGATCCTTCGGATCGTCATTCACTTTCTGCTTACGGTGTCTTTCTTGGTGGTTCTCTCATTGCCTGGAAGACGAAGAAACAAACTGCAGTTTTCCATTCAAGTGCAGAGGCTGAGTTGCAAGCTATGGCTCTTCTCACAGCAGAGGTGACTTGGTTACGCTGGTTACTTGAGGATTTTGGTTTTACTATTACTGCACCTACTGTTCCATCAGTATTGCGCGGGACCCAGTGAAGCATGAGCTTACCAAGCATATTGGTGTTGATGCTTTCTTTGTGCGTACTGGTGTGCAGGACCATGTTATTGCTCTTCAGTATGTGCCTTCAGAGTTACAGCTGGCGGACTTCTTCACGAAGGCCCGGACTAGAGCGCAACATGGATTTTATCTCTCCAAACTCAGTGTTGTGGATCCACCATGAGTTTGAGGGGGGTGTTAGAGTTATATTTATGGTGTCATTTGGCCTTTTGCATTCTGGCCTTTGGCCTCCCCTATACATATGTATATATGATGGCGTTTGCCTCCTGATAATATTAAGTTGCATGTTTTCTAACAGGCTTGTCATCGGGGTTGTGCATGATGAGAGCATTCTTGTGTGATGAAAATGGAGCATGACTAAACTATATGATTTTGTAGGGATGAACTTTCTTTGGCCATGTTATTTTGAGAAGACATAATTGCTTAGTTAGTATGCTTGAAGTATTATTGTTTTTATGTCAATATGAACTTTTATCTTGAATCTTTCGGATCTGAATATTCATGCCACAATTAAGAAGAATTACATTGAAATTATGCCAAGTAGCACTCTGAAAGTGCGTTATATCGACATTAGTCCCTCAACTAGGTTTGTCGTCAATACTCCAAAACCAACAAGGGGTGGCACTAGATGCACTTACACACTCCGCATCAAAAATTTTGTTTTTATCATTTACCTACTCGAGGACGAGCAGGAATTAAGCTTGGGGATGCTTGATACGTCTCCAATGTATCTATAATTTTTTATTGCTCCATGCTATATTATCTACTGTTTTGGATGTTTATGGGCTTTATTATACACTTTTATATCATTTTTGGGACTAACCTATTAACCCAGAGCCCAGTGCCAGTTTCTGTTTTTTCCTTGTTTTAGAGTATCGCAGAAAAGGAAAATCAAACGGGGTCCAATTGACCTGAAACTTCACGGAACTTATTTTTGGAAGGAAAGCAACCCGGGAGACTTGGAGTCCACGTCAAGGAAGCTTCGATGAGGCCACGAGGTAGGGGGGTGCGCCCACCCCCCTGGGCGCGCCCTCCACCCTCGTGGGCCCCTCGTGGCTCCCCTGACGTACTTCTTCCGCCTATATATCTCCATATACCCTAAAACGATCGGGGAGCACAATAGATCGGGAGTTCCGCCGCCAGAAGCATCCGTAGCCACCGAAAGCCAATCTAGACCCGTTCCGGCACCCTGCCGGAGGGGGCAATCCCTCTCCGGTGGCCATCTTCATCATCCCGGTGCTCTCCATGACGAGGAGGGAGTAGTTCTCCCTCGGGGCTGAGGGTATGTAGCAGTAGCTATGCGTTTGATCTCTCTCTCTCTCGTGTTCTTGAGGTGATATGATCTTGATGTGTCGCGGGCTTTGCTATTATAGTTGGATCTTATGATGTTTTCTCCCCCCCCCCTCTACTCTATTGTAATGGATTGAGTTTCCCCTTTGAAGTTATCTTATCGGATTGAGTCTTTAAAGATTTGAGAACACTTGATGTATGTCTTGCCGTGCGTATCTGTGGTGACAATGGGATTCCACGTGATTCACTTGATGTATGTTTTGGTGATCAACTTGCGGGTTCCGCCCATGAACCTTGCATAGGGGTTGGCACACGTTTTCATCGTGATTCTCTGGTAGAAAGTTTGGGGCACTCTTTGAGGTTCTATGTTTTGGTTGAATAGATGAATCTGAGATTGTGTGATGCATATCGTATAATCATACCCACTGATACTATAATCATACCCACTGATACTTGAGGTGATATTGGAGTATCTAGGTGACATTAGGGTTTTGGTTGATTTGTGTCTTAAGGTGTTATTCTAGTACGAACTCTAGGGTTGTTTGTGACACTTATAGGAATAGCCCAACGGATTGATTGGAAAGAATAACTTTGAGGTGGTTTCGTACCCTACCATAATCTCTTCGTTTGTTCTCCGCTATTAGTGACTTTGGAGTGACTCTTTGTTGCATGTTGAGGGATAGTTATGTGATCCAATTATGTTATTATTGTTGAGAGGACTTGCACTAGTGAAAGTATGAACCCTAGGCCTTGTTTCAACGCATTGCAATACCATTTAAGCTCACTTTTATCATTAGTTACCTTGCTGTTTTTATATTTTCAGATTACAAAAACCTTTATGTACTATCCATATACCACTTGTATCACCATCTCTTCGCCGAAGTAGTGCACCTATACAATTTACCATTGTATTGGGTGTGTTGGGGACACAAGAGACTCGTTGTTATTTGGTTGCAGGGTTGCTTGAGAGAGACCATCTTCATCCTACGCCTCCTACGGATTTATAAACCTTAGGTCATCCACATGAGGGAAATTTGCTACTGTCCTACAAACCTCTGCACTTGGAGGCCCAACAACGTCTACAAGAAGAAGGTTGTGTAGTAGACATCATCCCCCTTGAGAAGACTTTGCAAAGACCTCATATTGACGTGGGCTAGACGGCGATGCCAAAGCCATCCCACGTCAACTTTAGCCATTAGGCATGTCACGGTCTTAGTGGGTCGCTCCAAAAAGTTAATCACATAGAGACCATTCTCGACATGACCAACAAAGGCTAGTTTAAGAGTCTTGCTCCACAAGATGGTCACGGTATCAATATCAAAGAAAGTGGCAAAGCCCATGAGTGCTAGTTGACGAACGGAAAGTGCATTGTATGCAAGGGACTCAACAAGCATGACCTTCTCGATCGTAAGATCATGAGAAATACTTTGCCGAGTCCCAATACCTTAGAGGACGAGGTGTCACCCCACTCGACATTTGTGGGCATGGATGGAATCTTTTGCACGTCCACCACCAAGTCCTTGCTTCCGGTCATATGATTAGTAGCTCCACTGTCAAGCAACCATGATCCCCCAGCGGAAGAAAACACCTACAAGAGATCAATGCTTGGTTTTAGGTACCCATTTCGTAATGGGTCCTTTGATGTTAGTAACAAGGGTCTTAGGAACCCAAATAGACCATTCAATGTACTCATAAGGAGAACCAACAAATTTGGCATAAACATGCCCATCTCTAGCACGGCACAATACATAAGAAGGGTTAAAGTCGCCGGCTTTGTTGGGACTGGAAGCATTGCCCTTCTTGGCATCACTACCCCTCACGGAGTTCTCCTCCTTCTCCTTAGTAGCACACTCTCCCTCCTTGAGAGAGGAGGTCGTTTGGCCTTATCATTCTTCTTCTTGTTCTTGGACTTGGGCACGTACCCAATCCCTTCCTTGGCCACAACTCCCTTTTGGTTGGTCAAAAGGTCGCTGAGATTCTTCTCACCTTGTATGCAAGACACAAGACCTTTCTCAAGTTGCACCTTTAGCTTAGCGTTCTCCTCAACAAGATGCAGATGCTCACAACATGGGTTAGTAGCATTTGCATTATCAATTAACATCATACAAGGAAAAGTGGCTTTCTCCTTGGTTAGCTTTACTTGAAGTTGATCATGAGACACTTTGAGGCTAGCATGAGCACCCTTCAAGACCTTGTGAGCCTTGTCAAGTAGGCCAAACTCCTCTTTGAGTCTAGCAACATCAACCCCAAGCTTGGCCTTCTCGGAGTTTAGCACACGAGAGACAACAAGAGCATGACCAAAATCTTTCTTTAACTTAGCGTGATCAACGTTGTGTGACTCCTCAAGAGCCAAACGAAGACCATGCTCTTCCTCAAGAGCATTGGAAAGATCTGAAATCTCATCGGCATAGTTACGACTATGCCCCTCCATCTTGGAGATTGTATCTTCGTGAGCCTCGATCATCTCATTAGCTTCACCAAGTTGTTCCAAGAGAGCAACAAAATGCTTCTTGGATTTACCCTTGAGTTTACCCATAAAGGACTCAAACTCATTTTCCTCCACATTGGATCCCTCATATTCATCAATGCAATCCGTCAAGGAAGGATTATTAATGATGGTAGTTTTGATGTTGGGGGTTACCTTGTTGGTGGTCTTAGCCATGAGGCACTTGGCGGTGATGTTCTCAGTGGGTGAGTCGAAGAGAGACACTCGTGGAGCTTTTGCAATGGCAACGAAGGCAATGGCAACCGACTCACCATCTTCATCATCATCATCATCCTCATGGTACTCTTCTTGAACCACCAACGCCTTGTGAGGGGTCTTCTTGGTGAAGTTGCTCTTGTTAGGGAAAGACTTGGCTTTGTCCTTTTGGATGAGCTTGCCACCATTGTCTTCCCTCTTCTCATACGGACATTCCGCAATGAAATGGCTCACATTGCCACAATTGTAGCAAGTCCTCACACGTTGCTTGCTCTTCATGCCAATTAACATCATACGAGGGAAAGTGGCTTTTTCCTTGGTTAGCTTTACTTGAAGTTGATCATGAGACTCTTTGAGGCTAGCATGAGCACCCTTCAAGACCTTGTGAGCCTTGTCAAGTAGATCAAACTCCTCTTTGAGTCTAGCAAGATCAACCTCAAGTCCGGCCTTCTCAGAGTTTAGCACATGAGAAACTATGAGGACATGATCATAATCTTTTTTTAACTTAGCATGATCAATGTTGTGTGACTCCTCAAGAACCAAACGAAGACCACGCTCTTCCTCAAGAGCATTGGAAAGATCCGAAATCTCATCAGCATAGTCATGACTATGCCCTTCCATCTTAGTGATGGTGTCTTCGTGAGCCTCGATCATGTCATTCGCTTCACCAAGTTGTTCCAAGAGAACAACAAAGTGCTTCTTGGATTTTCCCTTGAGTTTGCCCATAAAGGCCTCAAACTCGTTAGCCTCCACATTAGCTCCCTCAAGTTCATTAATGCTATCCGTCGGAGAAGGATGATTAATGATGGTAGTTTTGATATTGGGGGTTACCTTGTTGATGGCTTTAGCCATGAGGCACTTGGCGATGATGCTCTCATTGGGTGAGTCGAAGAGAGACACCCGTGAAGTCGTCGCAATGGCAATGGAGGCCATGGAAACCGACTCATCATCTTCATCATCGTCATCATCCTCATTCCACTCTTCTTGTACAACCAATGCCTTGGGAGGAGTCTTCTTGGTGAAGTTGTTCTTGTTGGGGAACGACTTGGCCTTGTCCTTTCGGATGAGCTTGCCACCATTGTCTTCCCTCTTCTCATGCGGGCATTCCGCAACAAAATGACTCACGTTGCCACAATTGTAGCAAGTCCTTACACGTTGCTTGCCCCTCGTGCCACTCGAGTTGTTTTTGCTAAAGTTTGGCCTCGAGTTTTTCTTGCTCCAAAATTGCCTTGAAGCAAGTGTCATGTGTTCATGATAGGCATACTTTGTATCTTCGGGGTTGCTTTCCTCTTCTTCCTCTTCTTCTTCTTCTTCAACACAAACCTTGGCCTTCAATGCAAGGTTGGTCTTATTTGCCCTTTGAGAGCGAAGCACCGCATTGTCGGCGGTCTTGTCCAAGATGTTCATAGCCACAAACTCATCCAACACTTCACTTGAGGTCAAGGTGTGGAAGTCGGGTCTTTGACGAATGACGGAGGACATGGCCTTGTGGTAAGGCATCATTGCCTTGAGGAATTTGCGCTTGATCTAATTGTCATCCGTGTCCTTGCTCCCATGATCTTGGAGTGAGACCGCGAGTTTGGTTACTCTCCGATAAAGCTCGTGAGGTTCTTCATCTTCTTTCATAGCAAACTCATCGGCTTCATCTTGCACTACTTCATAGTTGGAGCGTTGAATTCTTGCGCTTCCCTGGTAGAGAGAGACAACACAAAGCCATGCATCTTTGGCCAAGGCGAATGGCCGAAGATGAGGTAGATCTTTGGGTGGAATTGCATCTTGGATGATGAAGAGAGCATTCTCATTGAATTGATTATCCACGGCTTCTAGAGGAGTGAAGTTGCTTGGGTCATGCAGATAGAAACCTTCTTCAATGATTATCCAAAGATTAGTATTCACATGATTTAAATGACGCTTAAAGGGATAAACCCAAGAATCAAAGTCCTCATTTTTCACAATCTTAGGGGGAGGACCGGCATGATTCAAATGAGTGGAAGGAATCGGTCCGCCATAAACAAGTGGTTGTTCCACATGGGCAAAGATGTTGGTGCCATTTTTACCACTAGAAGAAGGAGCCTTTTCACTACTAGCTTCCCCCTTGTCGGAGTTAGCATCCGTCACCTTGTCAGTGGGATCACCCACTTTCAACGGTGCGATGGATAGTTTAAGCCCTTCAATGAATTTAGTAAACATGCTTTCAACCTCGGTCTTCATTGAGGTTATCAATGTCTCCAAGGCTACATTGAATTCCTCACGGGAGACCGAGGTTCCCCCATCACCCGTAGACGAGATCGGATTCACATCAGAGTGCTCCTCCATACCGTCTACGGTGTCAACCATACTCTTCGGACGGCAAAGTCCTTAGTAAAGAGATGAGGCTCTGATACCAATTGAAAGCATCGATAGGGTTGACTAGAGGGGGGTGAATAGGCAACTAACAATTTTTAGCTTTTCTTTACCAAATTAAACTTTGCATCAAAGTAGGTTGTCTAGATGTGCAACTAGGTGAGCAACCTATATGATGCAACAACAACGAACATACAAGCAAGCAAGAGAAGTAACACTAATAAGCTTGCACAAGTAAAGGTAAGAGATAACCAAGAGTGGACCCGGTGAAGACGAGGATGTGTTACCGAAGTTCCTTCCTTTTGAGGGGAAGTACGTCTCCGTGAGAGCGGTGTGGAGGCACAATGCTCCCCAATAAGCTACTAGGGCCATCGTATTCTCCTCACGCCCCCACACAATGCGAGATGCCGTGATTCCACTATTGGTGCCCTTGGAGGCGGCGACCGGACCTTTACAAACAAGGTTGGGGCAATCTCCACAACTTAATTGGAGGCTCCCAACAACACCACGAAGCTTCACCACAATGGACTATGGCTCCATGGTGACCTCAACCGTCTTGGGTGCTCAAACACCCAAGAGTAACAAGATCCGCTAGGGATTGGTGGTGGAATCAAATTTCTCTTGGTGGAAGTGTAGATCGGGGCCTTATCAACCACTCCCGAGCAAATCAACAAGTATGATTGGCTAGGGAGAGAGATCGGGCGAAAATGGAGCTTGGAGCATTAATGGAGCTTATGGGGGAAGAGGTAAGTCAACGAGGAAGAAGGGGACCCCCTTTTATACTAAAGGACCTCATCCAACCGTTACCCCCAAAACAGCCCCGCAGAGGGCGGTACTACTGCAGGGGGCAGCGGTACTACCGCTGGACCCAGCGGTACTACCGCTCCCCCTTGCGGTACTACGGCCCAGCCTGGGAGGGCTTGAAGATAGAGGAGGGACCGGCCCAGCACAGTACTGCCGCGGTGGTAGGGCGGTACTACCGCTCTCGAGCGGTACTACCGCACCTACTACCGCTGCAAGTGCCGCTCAACCCGACACGAGATACGCCCCCCTTGAGTCGAGGCGGTAGTGGCCTGGTACCGCAGCGGTACTGCCGCTGAGGACCCTCAAGCGGTACTACCGCTGGGGCCAAAGACTGCCCAAACAGCAGGGAATCAAACCTCCAACGACACGGGAAGGCCCAGAGGGCGTGAAACGGAAGTGTACGTGATGATTCCACCCTAGCCTTACCAAAGCGGACCCCCTCTTGATAGTACGGTGACTCCTACGAAACTAGTCCACCAACAAGAAACGAAAGAGCTACACCGTCTTGAAAAACACTCCGAGGGGAAAGAAATCGTCTCGAGCCAAAGGATGAATCTCTGAAATGCTCAAAGCACACGGTTAGTCCGCAAGCATGTTGTCATCAATCACCAAAACTACATCGAGAGAGATATGCCTTAACAACAACTAGAACTAGAACTACAACTAGAGAATTAGATAAGGCTCCAAAACTGGTGTGTTCAAAATTGTTCAAAGCCTCTAGTATATATAGGTTGGAGGGGGAGGAGGGGGTGCCACAAGGAGGGGAAGGACTCCCCTCCGCTTGCGCCGGCCAAGGGGAAAAGGAGGAGTCCTTTCCCAGGAGCTCCTATTCGCCACATTATGTGGCAAAAAGACCTGCATTCGCACAAGGCGCCCGACTGGGTTGGCCCATTCGTGTTGAAGTGAAGCGAGCTGTTAAGCGAGAAATGCGCAAAAAAACATAGCGGTGCACTAACTGGGATTGAAACTACACACCTATTGCTTGTGGATGCATCTCACTAACCAGTCCACCTATTGGATGTTGGTGACATAATGAGCAGAGCTAACAATAAAGAACTAAATTTAACGATCTAAACTGAACATTACTTAAATATTGCAAACAATGCTTCAAATTTCAAAAATTTATTGAAGTTACGAATAATTTTAAACAAACGGGAACAATGTTTAAAATTCTCATCATCTTTTGAAACGATGATTTTTCTTCAAATTTCCAAACATTTTGAAAAAAATGAACATTTTATGAATTTGTAAACAAAAGTCAAAATGGAACATCTTTTGAGATTTTAAACAATTTATTTAAAAATCAAATATTTTAAAAAAAACAGATCATTTATAAAAACACGAACATTTTTCAAAATGCCAGAACATGTTTTCAAAATGTGAACAATATTTGAGTTGGTGATTTTTTTAGAAAACGGGGTCAAAATTTTAAATTCAGAAAAAAATAATTAAACTAAGAACAATTGGAAAATCTTGAAGAATTTGAAAAAATGCGAACATTTTTATATAGGTGAACATTAAAATGAAATGGAACTATTTTCTACACCCTCGAACATTTATTGAAAGCGCCAACATTTTTTCAATTGCTGAACAAAATCTAAAATCGGGAACAACTTTTGAAATTCTGAAATAATGAAACTGAGAAAAATTGAAATCCCAATTTTTATTTCAAAATGTGAACATTTTTTGTATTGGTGAACAAAATATTCCAAATCGAAACATTTTTTGTAAAACTCTAACAAATTTTCAACCTTTGATTTATTTTTCTTTTGAAAAATGAAACAATTTTAAAATGCCAAACTAATTTTGGAAACACAAACAATTTTGAATATTTTCAACAATTTGATAAATTTATACAATTAGAAAAAAATGTAAGAAAAGAAAAAAAGAAACACAAAAACCTAAAAAAGAAACATAAAAAGAAAAAAATGGTTCAGGAACTTTCTAGAAGGTACCCAAAAACTGGAAAAACTGGTTGCGAACCATCTGGCAGGTTTCCAGAACCGTAACTGCCCTACTATGCGTAAAGTGGGAGATGGGCCGGCCTAGTTGATAGTGCTCTTGTGCGTTCGGTCGACCCTTTGACGTAGAGAGTGTCAAATGGGGATTTCCTCCTTCTCCCACCCCAATTCGGCCTCGCAAAGGGGGAAAGGGGGCGCCACCCCTATTGGGTGGGCCTAGGTGGCCCAATTCTCCCTCCACCTATTGGCCTTTTAAGACCCGTTGGTATTAAATTAAATATAAAAGGCACCTACTATTATTAGAGCCATTTATTATTAATTTAATAACACCGGGAACATTTTTCACGTATATATTGTTTATTGGTAATACCCAGCATTGCCCGATAAACTTCGAAACCCTTCCGGTGACCGCAAACGCTTTCGGTTCCTCTTGAGACTTTTTTGAATATTAATGAAATAATTCCACAAATAAATCCATGATACTCTCATCCTACTAACAATCACCATGTCGTGATTACCTTAACCTTGTGATCCTCTAGGTTTGGTAAACGATAGACATGAACGAAAGATAGCGGAACCGTGGACATCCATATTGATCCCTATGATTACAAGAATGACATTTGAGTGATCTTTTGGTTATCATGTGATGTTCCCTTTGCTTCATGATACTTCACAAGACCCGAGGTGAGATGTGTCGGTGTCCTCTTGAGTCCTACCCATGCTCATTATGCCGGTCTCCTCGTTGCTGATTTTGTTCTTCTTTCTCGTTGACATGTCCCTACAACCCCGTGGCGTAGCCACCTCTGTCTGGCGAGACGGTGATGGATGCCATCACACCGAGAGGTCCCTAAGAATATCTCCCCATCATCAAATGAGTAAATTCCACTTTTGAGCTATCTAGTCCCTTGTCAAAATTTCCAATGAACATATAGTTGTGGTTATGATCACGATGTTACAGATGATGTTTGAGCAAGCCCAAAGCTCACCGTACAGTAAGAAGTGACTACGATACTCTCATGGGGTAAGGAACTAAAATAGACGCTAACACTCCGTGTTGTAAGAATTGACTTGAGGCGATATCATCTCAAAGTATAACAAACAAGTTTGGGTCGATTCAATATGATCGTTCTTCTAACGCCATACTCCCCATGTTGTTTTAGGACTATTGTTACGCTTAACGATATCCTAAGATCCGAAAACATGATCACTAACAAGCAACAACACCTGAGCCAGTCTTAGAGGCGAGATTGAGAATCTTATTTTACCGTTTATCGTTTCACACATGCATATGAGTTTTCCACCAAATCATATATTCCAGGATCATAGTAGTTATAGCATAGAATATAAACTCTTAATTATGAACACGAGACTATAATAATACTATATTATTGCCTCTAGGACATATTTTCAATAGATGTGGAGATTACCAACAAAGGTAAGGAGGGGTGCATGGCGTAAATTATACCAATGACATGGATGGAAAATGTGTGACCTGGCAGCCCCCCGATCGAGATTTCATTAAGATCAATGTTGACGCAAGTTTTATGAAGGCCATTAGTGTTGACATTGTGGGAGTGGTTGCGAGGAACCATACTGGTGAAGTCATCATTTCTTCTTAGGACTATATTGAGATTTTCAATACGGTGGATGAAGCGGAACTGAAAGTGACACTTGCGGGCCTTTATGTCAGTATTGTCCTTCACGAACCCATCATTTTGGAAACCGGTTGCTCTATTGTGGCGTCTTTTCTTGGAAATTATTATTTGGACAGGTCTCCTCTCATTGATCTTAAGATGGAGGCGCTGAGTATTTCCAAGATGATGATTAATATCAAGATATCTAAGATTAATAGAAGGTCTAATAAGGTGGCGCACGAAGATTGCGAAGTTCAGTTTAGATAATAGGTATGATGATTTGCTTATAAGTAGTGTTCCGCCCTACATGGCTAAAGTTGTAAAAATAGATGATTGTATGAATGTTTTTAATTAATTAATACATGGGAGGGTTTTTTCAATAATAATAATAATCTGTTTTAGGTCACGTAGTTATTGGACTGCTGTTGAAGAGGCATCTAGAATCCAAATTGTATCGCGAAGAACGAGCAATTCATCAGGCGCGTTTCTTAGGCCGTTCTGAGCAGAGCCCGGTGACGCAGTGGGATCAACATGAGTTCTGCCACACTCACACATCTAGTACCATATCCGGCAAGCTGCACCACATCTCATGTACTCAACTAGAGGCTGGCGTGCCATTCTTTACTCCCGTGATTAAGTCTTATTTCTCTTCTAATTTAATGTGTTCGGTTGTTTCATTTTTCTTTTATCTGTGGGTGTTCGGCTTGGGTCTTATGTATATTCTCAGGGTCTTTTTTTCTGTTCGTATATCGCACTGAGAAGCTGCTAGAGATGGTATTTGTTTGGAGAGTAGAGTGAGGTTGTTCGGTGCATGGTTGTGGCATCTTTACACATTTTGTCTTCGGTGTCAGCTGGTGGTCCTTGTGTGGGCCCCTTGGTGCTGAAATTGTGGAATCACTCACATGAGTCGGCCCACGAAGCTCTCACCTACTCAGCTAGGCTACTTGCTTCACTTGCTTGCTTTTTCCAGCTCACTCCACTACTATCTTAAAAAATAGCCGTCTATCATTTTTTATTTGAAAATTTTTGTTAAATATTTTTTTGGTGGATTATAAAGAATATGGAATTTTTAAATTGTTGAAAATAAAAAAGCCATGCATATTAAAAAACAAAAGAATTTTACAAATGACCATGGATTTAAAAAAATCAAGAATTTATAAAAAAATAGAAAAATCGTGAAGTTTCAGAATATTGAAGAATTTTAAAGATGTTCACGAATTTTAAAAGAATCTTGTATTAGAAAATGTTGAAAATTAAATAACCATTTGAAAAGGTTTTGAGAATTTTAAAAATATTATTGGATTTCAAAACATTATTAAATTTGAATTAAAATTCGCAATAAAATGATAATGAAAATTTTAAAATTTCACAATTTCTAAAATGTTTATCAATTTGATAAATTATTTAGGATTTTAAAAAAGTTAACAAATTTCATTAATGTTGTTGAATTAAAAGAATAAAAAATTTATTTATAAGTGAGAAGATAAGAAAAAGTAAAAAGTAAAAAAAAAATGCACAAGATGCCTTAAGCAAGGACACACTACCTTCCACGCAGCCCCCCCGTGAGCCCATAGCCCCCAATGCACCGGGGGCTCCAAATCTAGGGAGCTTAATATCTGAATTGATAAAGTAATAACAAGGACAAGAAAATTTTAGTGAAAAAATTGCATGATATAGAATGCATGGCTTAATCATGCCACGATGCATCCGACCTACCAGACTACATCGTAGCATATATCGTAAAAAAATTCAATGGCCCATGGCCTCGAAGCTCATACTTAGCTCGATTAGTGCACGGTCTGCGATATCTTGGTGCTGCAGTGATTCACAAAATTCTGCAGTAGCATAATTTGCCCGCAAACCTTGTAAGTCGCTTATAGCAAGAGTGCCTTTTATCTCACCTGAAGCTTTTTGAATACAGTTCTGGGTCGGCCCGTTCTCAGCGCTCGCTCGCTGGTAGCTGTGTAAGATGCATTCTTCTCTATTTATTTTTATTTTATCCATTTACTTTTTGGTTTTTTATTTCAGTTTTTTGTTTCTTCACGGTTCCCCTCGGGTTTTGGGTTTTCACCATTTTTCTTTTTGTATTCCCGAATTTTACTGGTTTCTTTTCTTATTTCTTCATTTTTTTGGTTTTGTCCGGTTTTTTCTTGTTTTCCTGTCTTTTTTGCACTAGTTTTCTCCTGTTTTCTTTTGTTTATTTTCTGGTTTTCCTTTTTTCTTCGTTATGCTTCAGGTTTCTTTTGTTTTTCCTTGGTTTTCTTTGTTTTCTTTATGTTTCTTTCTTGGTTTTTGTCATTTTTATTTTTTCTTCAACACATGTCTATTTTTTTGCAGTGCTTAGTGTACACGTGAAACACTTTTTTGACATACTTTGTACATTTTTGTCTTGAAAACATGTTATGAACCCTTTCTTTAATACATTGTCAACCTTTTTCCAAATACATGCTTGACATTTTTCTTGTAATAATATTTTTTATAAACTATGCGTACTTTTTGTAAATACACGATTAACATTTTTTAAACATATATTTTTTATTTCTACCTCTTCTACCCACTAGGAACATTTTCTATACACATTTAGCAAATTTTTTTTAAAATACACAATCAAAAATTTTCATATGCGTTGTATATTTTTCCGTATACATGAGAAATATTTTTCTATACACATTTTAAAATTTAAATGCTTGACTAACTTTTTTTAAATACCTGATCTGCATGATTAACATTTTCTCAAATACATGATCAACTTATTTCACACACTTTTTACATTTTTTGTATACATTTTTCGCATACAAGAAAACATATTTCTACACACATATTACACTTTCAGAATGGCTGATCAATTTTTTTTAAAATATTTGATCAATTTAGGAAAAAGAATACATAAACCTTTTCGGTACACATTATAGTTTCTGTGTATACATACACATTTTACATTTTCCAAATGCTTGATTAACATGTTTTGAATGTTTTAAGTATGTTTTTTTACAATATATACATTTAGAATATTTAAAAACATAAGCAAAAGTTAAAAAAAGGAAAGGAAAGAACAAAACCAAAGAATGTGAAAAAAAACAGGAAAAAAAGGAGGCCCTGGCCCTGGCCTGTGGCCTCGGGCGCTGGGCCGGCCTGGTATGGCGTTCGCTTCAGCCTTCAGGCGAGACATAGGGGCGCTCTAATTTGCCGAGCTGTGTGCGTCCATCTGCTTGACTTGAATCGCAGCGGTTTCCATCCACCGGCTGTTGGATAACGTTGGATTACGCCCGGATTACGTGTGCAGTGCAGTGCAGTGCATCGATCACGGAACCCAGCGGCAGCAGCTGCTGCTGTAGCTACTCTCACTCGTAGCTAGCTTAGCTACAGGGAGCCTGCGCCCACGGCGCCCCTGGTACGTCCCCTCCAAGTAGTAATCTCTTGTGTCTCTGTATATATTCTGCCGCAGAGATCGCGAATCCCTGCGCCTGACGCAGCCACCCGCTCCGTCGCTGCTGTTTAGATCAGACATGAGAGCATAGACCTCTCCCTCCCCTACGCCCCTACCCTGCTCCGCCACGGCCACGGCCATGGACGACGTGCTCCGTTTCAATTCAGGCCCGTTCAGAAAATATATCGATCGTAAACACGGGCATCAGGCGAAGCTGCTCCCCACCATTCTACCCTAGGCCGGGCAGCGTATATGGCATGGCACGCATGTGTTCATGGATTGCCCATCCTGCCTCTGTACAGTCGAGCTGTTTGTTAGTGTGTTCAATGACATGAGCAGGTGATCACTGTGCGGCGAGTCCATGCTTGGCATGCTGCATGCCAACCTTGTCAACGCATCGGTACCGGAGATAGAGCCGGGAAGTCATGGTCAAACCCACTTGTATTGGAAATAATATGGGAAACCTGGGCAAGTAGCGAACTGGCAATTCATATAGGGCTAGATCTTAGTCGACTCGGATTTAACCAAGTCTCAATCAAGTGACATGACATATATAAAAAGAATAAATTCAAAAGAAAATTTTGCACAGATCTCCACGGAAGATCTCAGACTTTTAGCAATCCCGGTTGATACAATATTAATGAACTTGGATAAATATGATAAAAAGCAATAGCAGAAGTTCAGTTTTGCGGCGCCGAGTACTGTTACTGGTTTCACTGAAGAAATACGTTGGTACTCCAGTTACAGTATTAAGTGAACAGATACATGTTCACTGCAACTTATTTGCAACATAGAGGAGGTGGCCGATGTTCGTCGGAGGGTAGCTCTGCAGAAGCTTGAGGTTGGAGCTGAAATCGCCGGCAAGGAGCCGTTTCCGGACCAGGATCAGCATTGCGCAGCATATTCTCAGCAAGGTTTCCTGCAGCCAAATTTTCAGGCATCTGCCGAAATGCAGAACAAACCAGAGCATGTTGCTTGTTTGTTACCTGAGGACCATCTGGGTCACTTAACAGAGTGTCCCATATATGAATAATATCGGCAAAGTTGAATTCCTGGGTTAACAGCAGCGTTATCCACCTGAACGCGTAGAATTGGGGATTAACCTGCAGAAACCATGCTTCTGTTAGAAATACTGCAGACACTTTCTTCACTACTATAACCATGGCATATCAGTAGTGTGCTACTGTCATAATGTTCCACACATCCAAACATTATAAAAGAGCTACTGTAAAAATATAGAACAGTGGAAGGCTCAGCTCAGATGAAGCATACATAATGTCACCGATAGCAATTGGTGTGGCAAGTGAAAGGACAACCCTACACACAGCAATAAAGATCATGTTGTTTATTATGTCAAGACTTACTTCCGTAGTTATTTCCAAGTGGTGCTGAAGTTCTCCATCATACTTCTTTAGAAGTTGCGATAATTTGGAGAGAGTCCCTCGAATGCCGACAGCACTGTTGTCTAGCTTCTGGCAGAAGTTGTCTCTAAGCCCACTAAGTAACTCCATGAAGCAAAAGAAAGAATCGGCTTCGGCGAAGTTCTGCAAAGGATTCCAGGTACCAACATCACGATATATATAGTCTCAAAGTCATGACTCATGAGTATACAAAATAAGAACTGTCTCAACAGTCAACAGTCTGCTCTACAACAAATGGTATGACGCATATGTCAAAATAATCGCTTACTCCATACAGCATTTTTATAATCTGGATCATTCCGAAATACAAAGAAGAGCGGCGCCAAAATTTCATTCATTCCTTGCACATATCTTATCCCAGCATTCAGCTTGGCAAAGATAATTAATATATTTCTCAGAGAATCCTGGTCAGAATAACAAATGATCAGCCATGTATCCTAGCAGAAAACTGTTTACACTTAGATACTGGAGATTTACCTGATTGGACTTTGCAAAAGAAGAGTCTCCACAGAAGAAATGTATGTCAGGGTGAGTGCGTTTTACATCACGGTCAACCTGCTCGATCATCTCTGAATGCTATATGAAAGATATATTCAAAGAAAAAAGATACCAATGTTAGAGTCATGTGAAATGGTGAAATGACTCACCCATGCACTCGAGACCATATGCATTTGCAAACATTGAGAGCACACATATATAAATACACTAGAAAAGGTTAATTCTTCCGAAACTAAAAGGTAAATCCACATGTTTTAATTTTGACAACAATTGCTTCAAACGGTTCACCAGATTTTTTGCAATTTAAATTCTCAAAACATGTCAATCGATGTCCTTCTTACGAAAATAAAACAAAAACGAGCATAAATACGATGCAGATATAATGATATAAGTGGTTTAAATTTCTTGCACTTGATCCTTATGTTTGTCAAAGCATAAATGCTCTAAATTGATGCTAATGGCTGTCTGACACAACCTCCAGTGTAAGCAGCACAGATTAGTACCAATATCCAAAAAATGAAACACTGCCTGCAATATGTCTCCAGAACTACGAAGTACACCAAAACAACGTGTGCAATTGGCCAGATCATAAAATCCAAATGCACTAGAGCATACCTCAGCGAACTGATTCCATTGGCTGGTCTTCCCAAGGCTCAAAGGATGATCATCTTGGGCTATCTCCGACCTGTCAAGAAACCCATGCTCAACATGCTCTGCATTTCCGTCACTGTGACCTTCTGATCCCCCAGTCGTGCTACTTCCACCTACCTAGCAAAATTAGGATTCAGGATCTCTGTCTCCTGGTGAGGATCTAAACTAAGTACCAATGTGATGTGAATCTATTAATTCGTACATTTTTTTAGAAAAGGATTTATTCGTACAATTAAGGCAAAAAAACAGTCTAATCTGAGCGTGAAGTGACATACAGTGTTGGGAAGGAATTCGTCTTTGAAGGCTTCATATTGTGACCTCTTTTTTGCCAACTCCTGCTCCCACAGTGCACGATCCTTGGGCAGATAGCCCAGTAGCAGCTGCGCAACCAACACATGTACAGTGAGAGTGAGTCTGTGACCGAAGATGGCAAAAAGCAACACATTTGACTGCATCTTTCCCCTCACACTGACCATATAAGGAGAACTGATAAAAAAAAGGTTAACAGTAGCACGTGGATGAACACAAAGGGACAAAAAGGCAGACGATTTCTAATCTGACATTGGCATCAAAAGGCAAAAATAAACAACGCACATTGACCAGAAACATCAGCTGCACATACAGTAAATCAGTCGTCTGTCTGAAATTCTGAATTAAGGCAAAATACTAAATCTTCAGCTTGATACTACAGAACAAATCTCGAAAGAACAGAAGGACGAGCCTGCCAATCGGGTACCTTCCACACAGTCGACCGGACGCCGGCGCCGTCGGGGACGCCCTGAGCCGCAAGCATCCGCAGCTCATCGAGATCTATCACCTTCTTCGACAGCTGCAGAGCTCACCGGTCGCCCCAAGAACGACGCATCAGGACGACCCGATGGGGCAGAAGCGAAGAAGCAAAAGCTAGGAACTGAGACAGCGGAATTCGGGCTCACCGCCGCGAGGATACGGGACTGCCGCGAGATCTCCAGCTCCGCCGGCTGCGGGGATTGCGGCGAGCTCGCCATGGATTTGGGATATCACAAATTCACAAGACGGGTGCAGACTCTGACACTGGTCCGTGGGTTCGGAACTGTTTGGGTCGCGTTGGGACATTATGTGATCTGGCTGCAACCGTCGATTTGCCAGGACCATTGAAATGGACGGCCGAGATTATGCGACGAATTTTCCCGCTCTATAACTAGAACCGGCATGTCTTTCACTGAGCTTTCGATCAATGGTCACCATTAGGGCCTCTTTCATTTATGGTTTTTTCATAATTTTTTTGAAGCTTTATGAATTTTATTCACATGTATCTCCTCGGTGAAAAATTGTTTGTTAGGCCATCACTCACTCACTCACTCACATCATGTGAAAGTTCTACGTACTTCCATTCAGTGGTGGATGACGAATTTTTTTCAAGATGGGGTGAACTTTTAAGCAAAAAAAAATTTGGTGAGAAACTAACATAGATAATATACATCCAGTGATGCACACCGGTATTTTCATATGACCCTACACAGAATAATCAAATACAACGAAAATGCAAACATATTTTAAATAGAACAACAACCTAAAACATATCGATAAGGAAGCTTTAATGGCGTCTAGAAGATGCGCACAATGGTAGTGCACCGCCCTTCTTTTGAAAATCTAACCAAGATCAAGACTTTCTCCTTCCTATTCCCATCATCTTCTCCTTCTGAATGTGGGCCTCAAGTCGTCACGCGCGCTCTTGCTGGCTACTGGAAATAGCGTGTGCTCCTAGCCACCGGGAAAGCACCGCTCTCGGCACTCCTCCTTGACATTCGCCCCCACATGGTTGACACTCCTGCTGGTGCCGCCCCGGCACCTAAGCGGCTAAGCTTTTGCTGGTCGCCGCCCCCGAACGTCGCCGCTAGGGTTCGTGTCGAGTGAGAGTCTGGAGCCTAATCCTCGCCATGCTTGCCCTGGATTTTTTTTAATGGTACACGATGATGTGGTGTCATGATGAAGGAAATAAAAGTGTAACACACTTGCTAGTTGCAACGGCCCAATAAGGTGTACAAGATTCACATCCCAGTAAAATGGTTCATCGTGATTTTTAGCGATCGATAGATTTGTATACGTAAGTACACAATCGCCAGAAATCAAGGTAGGGCGAGTGCCCCACCTCACCCTACCGCCTCCACACCCCGTGCTTCCATTCATGATCTTTGCCAATAGCATTAGCAGCATGGAACTGAATGACGCCCCATCGACCGCATAACTTTTCTTTAGAGGACCCACTTGATTTATCTTTTATTTTTCTAGAATCAAGGGAGATATTTATTCAATCCTGTTGTTTGTGGATGCACAATCATGGAAGGGTTGATATAAAACCACATATGATGTCCCATGTTGAGGTTGGAAGAAGTTTTTGTAAAGTGCGGGCTTCAAAATCTGTCCCATTCCAATCATGCTTGGAGATCACCATGCCAAATTTGTGTTGGTCCATGTTGACTTTCTTCAGAATCAGACTCTTGAGCAGAGAGCCCTATAAGCAAGTGTTCTTCATGAATGTGGACAACCCAATAATACATGCACCAGATTTAAGTGAAGATAGAGAGTTAATGACATCATCCACTATGACATTTCTTTGTTTATTCTTACCGAGTATCCGAAATAACCTCCACTTTCGTCGCGACATATAGGATCCATTCTTTTTGGCTTTTGTAGCAGATTCTTTGTTTTTAGAAGCAAAATACAAAAAGAACTAATTTCACCCATAGATTAACCTAGCAGCTAGTCTTCCAGGGGTATTATAGAATTTGCGATGTCGTTGATAGGGGTATTATAGACATTTCGTCAGACAACAAGGTAAGATTGAAGTAGCCAAAAAGAACTGGACCGTAGTTCTAAGGGATTCTAGACACATCTAATTCACTTTGCGGCCCAGCAAAATCCACATATGCAGGAATCTACAGCTGAAAAGAACAGGTCCATAGCTGCACATGTCCCTTTCAACTCTGAGCTGAGCGGGGCGCTGTTGTATCGACATTAATCTTGTGCATGCCCGACGCCAGTGGTAACCAAACACTGACTTCGAGATTATGCTCCTCAATGATGATAGTAGCTTCTTTTCGAATGATCATAACTCTGGATGAAACTTATTTGTGTAAACTATCCTCGGGATTTTCGCCCAAAGTAGCGGGCATCAAAATGCAATGGCATCCAAGTGGAATTTGCTGAAGCCCATCAAGCCCAACAATGAAAGTTTTACAAAATGGGCCTTAAAGGTTGAAAGAACTTCCCAATAAAAGGACAAAATACAGCCCAACTATCTTTCTAGCCCAACTCATGTATGTTGCCTTACCCGCAAAAGCAAATAAAATCCAAAAAATTCAAACCACTTCATCTCTGAACAGAACTCAATATATTAGCAAGCTTTCATACACTGTAACCAGCAATACATTACATCACATTATATTTTACATTACATTCAGAAAATCCAAATAGATATCGATCGACCTGGTCCCACGTGACACACGCCTAATTCTTGCCGCGTGCCCACGCAGAACCATTTAATTCAATCTTAACTTATTTCACCCTTAATTTAACTAGGAACGATAGTAGTAGTAGCAATAATTCAGATACGCAGAAGGATCGATCAGTCATCACTGTGACTCCCTGGCTCCGAGGGCGCGCCTGGGCGTGGGCGTGGGCTTGGGCTTGCTGTCGGTCTTGACGGGGTAGGACGCCTCCATGGCGATGCCGCAGAGCCCGCCCGCGGCGCCGGAATCCTTCTCCACCCTGATGTAGCCCTGCTCCCCCCACGACGGCCCCCACGAGTTCTTCACCGTCCAGTACGCCTTGCCGTCCTCTGCCACGCCGTACCCGACCACCGCGACGCCGTGGTCCAGCTCCGTGCCGCAGCTGCCGGTGAAGACCCCCTCGGAGTAGAACATGAACGCCTTCCCGCTGGCCTCGACGGCCACGGACACGGGCTGGTTCGCCACCGCCTGGGCCAGCGCCTCCTCGCTGTTGGCCGGCACGTCCTGGTGCCCGTCGATGTGCACCACCACGGGGGAGTTCTGGGCCGCTCTCGCGACGTTGCAGGTGCCTTGGGCGGCGCGGTACGGGTAGGCAGCCTCGGTGATGAGCCCGCCGTTGCTCTTGATGTACTCGAAGGCGTTGTCCATGAGCCCGCCCTGGCACCCTTCGTTGTCCGCCGTGTCGCAGTCGATGAGCTCCTGCTCCGAGAGGGACACGAGGCTGCCCGTGCGGATGGCGTTGATGCCTTCCACGGACACCACCGTGGAGAAGGCCCAGCAGCTGCCGCACTTGCCCTGGTCCTTGACGCCCGTCACGGCGCCCTTCTGCCGCCAGTCCACGGACGGCGGCAGGTCGGACACGTTCACGGCGGCGTACATGAACCCGGGGACGGACGGCGGCGTGGCCGGGGTGTCGCGGCGGAAGTCGCCGACGAAGGTGGCGCGGAACTCGGCCTGGCTCATGTCGCCGAAGCGGTTGAGGCGGAGGCGGTAGGGGCGGTCGCCGCGCTTGTTGTGGGAGTGGACGAAGTGGGCGTTGGACTTGAAGGTGCCGAAGCGGCGGTGCTTCTCGGCGTGGTGGCGGGGCACGCGGTGCGCGGTCTGCCACCGCTCGTACAGGTCCCACAGCGCCTCCTCCGACTCCAGGTCCTTGTCCTCCATCGGGATGGCGCCGCACAGCTCCACCGCCACCACGGCCAGCACCGCCGCAACCATGGCCGCCACCAGAAGCTTCTTGCTAAGCTGCCCCATCGTGTAGTTCAGTACCACGAGTTGTTGTATCCAGGTAGTATCTTTGCTACGTGGTACTGCACTGCTGATCACCAAGCTGCTACTGCTTGGTGGATAGCTTGGAGTGTGAGATCGATGAGGGTGGAGGAGAAGGGAGGAGGTGTATTTATAGGTCGGGTCGTCCCTCGTCATCTGATGAGCAGCACTGAGAAGCTTTGTAAGCAAGCAGAAGGAGAGCGATGGATTGGTTTGCGGCGGGAAAGACACGAGGAGGTTTAAATGGCGGTAACAGAAAGCTGACCGGACGGGGTGTCAGATTCTGCTCGGGGCGTTTGCCAAGTTGCGTGCGGCGGCGCTGGTATTGGGCGGCCACGAAGATTCAGGGCAGATTCACTGACCATTCCCGGTTCGTGGCCGAGGTGCAGGCCTGATTCATTCCTTCGTCGTTGGATCGGATCGCCGTGATAGTCTGCTGACCGTAGGTGTGCCGTTCTATGGACGCTGCGCCGCCGTAGAATCGGTAGATGCAGTTACTGGTGATACTCTCGATCATGGCGGATGACGACGTTGCCCGTTGAGCCGGTCGAGAGGATCAAACACGGCATTAATGGCAGTCGCGGGGGGCGGGGTGCATGCTCGATCGTAACTGCACCGGCTGGCCGCCTAGCCGTTCGCCGCCGGCGGGGTAGTCTGCCGCGGTATTGCTCGCCTTCACCTATCTCTCTCAAGTGTCAGGAGACAGACTGTAATTAGGAGAATTGGCATTTTACCATGCACGGATGTATCCATTGGCTGTGTGCATCGTCCACTGTTGGTTCATGCTACATTTTATGGTTTTAACAAATTTTATCTTATTTTGGAGTGCTCCATTAGTTCCCATTTTTCATTTTTCGAAGTATAACGTAATTCGTTGCTATCTACCACTGCGCAGCAGCAAATTCGATCAGAAATTAGTCCACTCTTATTTTTTGGTACACAAGGAAACAGCATGGCACACTTTGAAATAAGAAGAAAAATCAATGAAACATTACGTAATAATCTGAAACAAGACAAATAATGTGGCACGAAACGTGAAGCAATGGCATACGATGAATGCATGCATGGTATAGTGCCAACCACACACGACTCCGGGATTCTACGCTTCTTGATCATAGTAGCTTCTTTTCCCGTGATCATAGCTCCAAATCGGCCAGGAACTTCTTTAGGAAAAACGACCTGGATATTAGTCCATGGGAAATATGTTGATATATAGAATTTTGGTGCGCCTGCCAAATCACCCATAAGGGACACCAAAACCGTGATGAACATGTTAATAAATCAAGTTAATTTGTAAAACTATTAAAAGAGAGAAGAATTATAATACAATGTGTGTATACGTACGCTTCGAGGACCAATATAGATAGAACTGCAGAACCGGGAAATAGCACCGGTTCGTAAGGTCCTTTAGTGCCGGTTAGGTAACCGGCACTAAAATTTCGGTACTAAAGGCCCCTCCCTTTAGTACCGGTTCAGCACGAACCGGTGCTAAAGAGCAACCACATGGCACGAGCCAGCTTCGGGGGCCGGCAGCCCTTTAGTACCGGTTGGTAACACCAACCGGTACTAAAATGTTGGGGGGGGGGGGGGGTTGGTTTTATGATTTCTTTTTCATTTAATTTTGTGTTTTCCATTTTAATTCTTTTTCGTTTGCTGGTATTTTACGGTACTACACATCGTACATGTTATGCATATATATATATAAATAGAATTTCTAGTAGAACCAATCATATATATATCATCAATCATGTCTCACAAACCACCATATTAATTCACATATACACACATGTATAGCTATATACAATTTCTCCTACATATGCATGTTGCCTTCGGAGCCAGTGGCATTAGCCTGATTGGTGCCTTCGGAGCACGATGACAATTGGAAGTGGTTCATGTCTTTTTCGATGGGGGCGGTAGCGGGTAATAGTATTCCCCCTTCGGATTTATGACCTGGTCGAGCAAAAATCCCGCTATTTCCTCTTGAAGTGTTTCTACGCGCTCCGTTGGTAGGAGCTTGTCCCGCACCTCTTTGAACTGTTAAGAAGGAGATCAATATGCATGTGTATTAGTTGTGTGACTAGATATCGATAATGGTGTAAGAATTGTGAATATTGTTCTGACAAACGTACCCATTCCTGTCTTTGTGATCTGCTCTTTTTGGACGCCATCATACGAATGTTCTCGCAAACGCAGTATGTACATAGATCAGTCCCCGGCGCCTGCTTCAGGGCCTTTATTACGAGAATGGAATTTAATTTGATCAGATAATAATTAATCAAGCATGATAATTAAAGAGATGGCAGCTAGCTAGCTAGTACTACTTAATTACTTACCTTGGCTCGAAACCATTTCAGCTTTGGTTTTCATTCGCCTTCCGTGACGCCGATGAACCTTGCCCAAGCCCTGCCCGCCGACAAAGAAAATGAATAAAGGGGTTATTAAATAGTTGATATCATGAAATGACGAACTAAATAGGCCGAGATATATAGTTAATAATGATTGAAATTACCTGTTGACTATCCCAAACAAGATGTTATAGTCACTATTTGCTTTGAGTAGCGAGTCCAGTATTTCAACTGTTCCGGCGTCAACTTTAATGATACACAAGATCCAGTGAAATCTGCATGCACACACGTTTGCATGTCTTAATTAAGCGGGCATATGTAAGCAAAAATATGTAGCTAGCTAGTAGGCAAAAACAGAGAATTTGTAGTATAAGAAAGTGTGACACACTGGAAGTTGTAAGGAAGTAGTATATCTTCATTGTATTTTAGGCGCTTCAAGAACTCTAGCATGCTGTCCTCTACCTCTTTTTCATAATATGCATCTAATTTCCATGTGTATTCATTAACGGTGTTTGGGTCAATGAACCCAATGCCATAGCGTCCACCTTTTCTCATTTCATACATCTTCATCCTGCATAATACCACAGAAAAGAATATAGTGAGGATAATTACACGTAATGATTGATCAAAAGGATCACTACAGCTAGCTTGAGACTTAAATTACAGAAAGAAATCACTTACAGACAATAGCAACTGACGATAGATTTGTCGAGTGCGTCTTGATTGTATAACTGAAACAGTTCAGAATACTCAACGGCCACAGCTTTCTCATGGTAGTAATCATCCTTCTTGACATACACCATGAGGGACTCTCGATCGGATCTCTTGGTAATGTCCATGTACCATTGATGCAATTCATACATTCTCGTTGGGAGCTTCTTGACATCTTCTGGCTCGACCAAAGGTTGGCCCCGGACAAATTTCCGTTTTATTTCCCTCCTCTGTAATCAGAGGCATGTCCTCGATCTCGAGGAGTTGTCCAATAGTGATCTTGAGTTCTTCAGCCTGCATTATATGCTCCTGGGTTATTACCACATCGCCCACCTCGGGAACGTAAACTGTTTGGCCATAATAATATTGGGCGCGCGTACTGTCACGTGTTGTTGGCGGCACAACAAGCGGGGGGATCGATTGCGCCGCCTGTTTTCCCAGCTGGGCAACGGTTTTCCCGCATTTTTTGACAGCTGCTTGTTGTTTGCTCGAGGTCAAGCTCGCCTCCTTCTGTAGACGTTGTCAATGTAACTTCCTGATGTGCCGCTCATAGTCTGAGTCAACAGGCTTAGGAGCTGGTGGTTGAGCCATACGAATGAAGTGGCCAACTACTTCCACAGGCACTTTCTCCCTTGGCGGCGGTGACGGTTTCGGTCCAAAATGGGCGTCGACTTCTGCCCGCACTATGGCATTGGTTTGCTCCTCGGTCCTGTCGTAAGCCCTCACAAGAAGAGGAGTACTGAGGTTTGGACCATATTTATATCGCTTGCCTCCGCCTGTACTTCCTGTACTATCACCTCGACTCGTACCGCTACGCACCATAGCTGCGGGGTGTCTCTTCTGCGATTGCTGAGGCGGCGGAGACGGCTGACGGGGCTGAGTTGGACGAGGAGGAGTGGCCTGAAGCTGTGCCGGACTTGGAGGAGGAGTGGCCTGAGGTTGTGCCGGACTTGGAGGAGGAGTGGACGTCTGACGCTGTGTCGGACTTGGAGGAGGAGTGGCCTGACACTTTGCCGGACTTGGAGGAGGAGGAGTGGCCTCACGCGTTGGTGGACTTGGAGGAGCGGGAGTCTGCTGACTCGGTGGCGGACTTCGACGAGGAGTCGGGTGACGCGGTGTCGGTGGCCTTCGAAAGATGATGCAATCTTTTCTCCATAGGATGATACGATGTTTGGCATCTCCGAGTGTGTGCTCCTCGTCACCTCCAGGAATGTCAAGCTCTAGCCCCGAATATTGGTCCACCACCTCATCAACCACGACACGAGCATAGCCTGCTGGAATCGGGTTGCAATGGAAGGTTGCATCGGGGGAATTTGTATAAGCAACACCGTCCGCCACCTTCAAGGATATGTTCTTAATTTTGAAGTGTAGCTCGCAGTTAGTGTTCTCCGCGATATCATCCATGGGGTATCTATCCAGCAGTGTGTCGCCCGGGGCGGAACCCACGCTGCTTCTCGGCATGGATGGGGCGGTGGTATCCAATGCTGGATCATCCGCTAGCTGCTGCAGCCGCTGAGACCCCCTTTGCTGGCTAAGTGAGTCGATCTGCTCCTACTGCCGCTGGAATTTAGCTGCCAATTCCGCTTGACTTGCTTCTAGGCCTTGAAGGCGTTCATAGTCCCGCTTCCTCTGCTTCTCCTCCATCTTCCTCTTCTTCTCCTCCGCAATTTTCTTTCTCGCACGGGTTCTGTAGTCGGCGTTCCAGTCTGAAAACCCCTCATACCACGGAATAGCGCCCTTGCCTCGTGTTCTTCCCGGGTATTCAGGATTTCCCAGGGCACGCGTAAGCTCGTCGTTCTCTCTGTTGGGCTGGAACACCCCCGATCGAGCCTCTTCTATTGCAACAAGTAGCGCATCGTCGGCTCCGTTCAGACATGCCTTCGTCGAAACATTGCCTGTCTTCGGGTCCAACTCCCCCCCATGCGCATAGAACCAAGTCCTGCACCTGGGGGGCCAGCTCTTAGTAACCGGAGTGACACTTGCATCCTCCATCTCTTTCTCAGACTTATCCCACTTAGGCATTGCCACCGCATAGCCACCTGGCCCCAGCTTATGGAACTTATCCTTTTTTCGGCATTCTTCTTGTTTATTCTCGACCGTTCCTTAGCTAATTCTGAATCCTTAAATTTCACGAAATCGTCCCAATGAGCACTTTGATTCTCTAGTATCCCCTCGAATACTGGAGTCTTCCTTCCTCCCTTGACGTACTTCTCCCACGTCGTTCTCTTGTGGTTCTTGAATGCAACCGCCATCTTCCTAAAAGCAGCGTCCTTGACTTTCCGCACATCTGCTTCTGTGAAATGATCTGGTAGGGTGAAATGTTCCATGAGAGTATCCCAAAGCAGTTTTTTTATTCTCGTCGACAAAAGTAACATTTGGACGTGGCTTTGCTGGCTTTCTCCATTCTTGAAGGGAGATCGGGAGTTGGTCCTTCACAAGAACTCCGCACTGACGAACGAACTTGTCCGCAATCTTCTTAGGCGCTAATGGTTCGCCATTAGGTCTGATTGCCTCGATATTGTACTTTACGCCCTCCTTCAACTTTTTGTTCGGGCCTCGTTTTTTCCTTTTGCCTGAAGATTTGCTCGATCCGGATGGCTGAAAGAAGAAAGATCGATTCGTTAATATATCTTCAACTCATTTAAAACATGCGATGATCACCAGATTCCTGCTTATATAAATATATATACCTCGCCGGTGTTTGTTGTTTCAGGATCAACATGTTCTTCGTCGTAGTTCATGACTTCATCTTCTCGGTCGTCGCGATCGAATATCATATCACCCTCTCCGGTGTTGTTTAGAAATTCGGAGCCGTCAAAATCTTCTTCATTCTGATCATCATCTGGCCCGCGTATGATATCGAACATGGTCTGTTCTCTCTCTCTGTCGGTATTGTACGCCATAGCTTTTATTTAACTATGCCAAAAGAAATATAAAACAATTTAGTATTCAAATTACATCGTCTTGAATAATAGATATAATCTCGAATACATCGTCTCAAATAATAGATATAATCTCGAATACATCATCTCGAATAATAGATATAATCTCGAATACATCATCTCAAATAATAGATATAATCTCGAATACATCGTCTTGAATAATATATAATCTCGAATACATCGTCTTGAATATTATATATCAAGTACATCACTGGCTAGGTAGCTAATAAAGTTCGAATACTACAGAAGAATCTAGGACACTCGCGGTTCCTGTGGCGCAGGCGGTGGACACCCAAAGAGAAGGAACCCTCACAGGATCATAGCTGAAGTGAGATCCCTGAAGAAACTACCAGGTATTGGAGAACCTGCCGCCCTCTAACGCAACCATGTAGCGATGGACGTGCTCGTCCTCCTCCCTGACACGGCGACGTACCTCCTCCGGCGGGGCCGGCTCCCTCCGCACCGAAACTGGCCCACGCGAACGCCACCAAACGAGATCAGGGTCGACGACAGGACCCGGGGCCGGGTTCCTCATCAAGCGGCGCGCCCCTCTAGGCAGCACCTCCCAGTGCCAGCCCGGCGGAGCCCAGTCCCGGACATGGGTCGGCCGGACGTCGTCGCGGACGGGTCGACGGCGAGGATGCAGGCCGGGCATCGTCGAGAACAAATACTAGCTATATGCCCGCAAAAAGTAACATTTTTTTAATGATTGGATTTTGATAACTAAAATTTCTAACATTTCTATATAACTAACATTCCTATAACATATTTGCTATATAACTAATATTTCTATAACATTTCTAATATTTCTATAACTAAAAAACAGAAAAAACTAGCATTTCTATATAACTAACATTTCTATAACATTAATACAGAAAAAACTAACATTTCTAACATTTCTATATATAACTAAGATTTCTGTAACATTAATACAGAAAAAACAGAAGAAAAAAACTAAAAACTAAAAACTAAAAAGTAAAAATAGAAAAACTAAAAACTAAAAACTAAAAACATTGTGTGTGTGTGTGTGTTTGTGTGTATGTGTGTGTTTGTGTATGCATGCGTGTGTGCAGAGGCGACGGCAACGGCGAGCCAAGGCAACGGCGTCGACGGCGCGGCGGCTTCGATTGGAGGGAGGAGAGGGGGGACAGGGGCTCACAGCGCGGGCGAGAGGTTGAGGCGACGGCGACGCGGGCAGGTGCGGGGATGTGGACGCGGGCCGGTGCAGGGACGGGGACGGGCCGGCGACGCGGACGGCGTGACGGGGGCGGCGCAGCGAGGACAGGGGCGGCGCGACAGGGACGGCGCGACGGGGGTGGAGACGGTGCGACGGGGACGACGCGACGGGGGTGGCGACGGTGCGGGACTAGGCGGCGGCGGTGAAGCAGAGGAAACTGACGAAATTTTTCGAAGTGTTTTCTTATATAGAAAACACCTTTAGTACCGGTTGGAGCCACCAACCGGTACAGGCCTGTTTTGGCCAGGCCAAGCGGCGGGAAGCACCCCCCTTTAGTACCGGTTCCTGGCTCCAACCGGTACTAAAGGCCCCCCCTTTAGTACCGGTTCGTGGCACGAACCGGTACTAAAGGGGGGTGCGCTGCCAGGCGAGGGGCGCAAAGTTTAGTCCCACCTCGCCTAGCGAAGGGCAGCCGCACTGGTTTATAAACCCAGCCGCGGCTGCTCCTTCGAGCTCCTCTCAAATGCAGGCCTTCTGGGCCTACCTGTGCTGTGCTGCCCCGTGGGCCTACCGGGCCTTTGCGGGCCTACATCCTGGCCCAACAACGGGTTGGGTTTCTAGTCGTATGCAGGCCGCTGTAGCCTAGTAGGCGGGCTTTTTTATTTTTTTTGCTTTATTTATTTTTGAGTTGTTTTTTTGTGTATTTAGAGTTTCTTTGTGAATATTTTTGCTTTACGTACAAAAAATTACAAATTTTCTGTTAGTGCTCGTAGTTTTCAAATTTGAATAGTTTAAATTTTGAATTATTTGAAATTAGTGTGAATCACTAGTTTGTGAATAACTTAACTTTAAAAATCAGTAAAGGCATGAAAGAATTTGTTTGCACATAAAATTTCTTCGCGTTTCAAATGCCAAAACACATAATTAACTACCCTAACTATTATAGAGATTCCCTTCTGGGTGTGAAACACAGAAGAAAGTGATGATAGCTAGTGAAGCCGATCACATCCCAGATCTTTGGGTGTGAAACTTTTTCTTCGCGTGTGTCCCTTTGCACCGTAACCATGGAAAATCTTCATCATTTAACGGGATGCTCGGGTCAATATTCACTGTGAATGGAGCAATTTCATCAAACTTTTCATAATCTTCTGACTTGTCTGTCTTGTCATCCACTCCCACGATGTTTCTCTTCCCAGAAAGAACTATGTGCCGCTTTGGCTCATCGTACGATGCATTCGCTTCCTTATCTTTTCTTTTTCTTGGCTTGGTAGACATGTCCTTCACATAGAAAACCTGTGTCACATCATTGGCTAGGACGAATGGTTCGTTTTCATATGCAAGATTGTTGAGATCCACTGTTGTCATTCCGTACTGCGGGTCTTCCGTTACCCCGCCTCGTGTCATATTGACCCATTTGCACCGAAACAAAGGGACCTTCAAACCACGTCGATAGTCAAGTTCCCATATGTCCTGTATATAACCATAATATGTTTCCTTTCCCGTCTTGGTTTCTGCATCAAAGCGGACACCACTGTTTTGGTTGGTTCTCTTCTTATCTTGGGTGATCGTGTAAAATGTATTACCATTTATCTCGTACCCTTTGAAAGTCATTATATTCGAAGATGGTAACTGGGACAGCAAGTACAGGTCATCTTCAATAGAGGTGTCATGCATGGTACATGCTTGCAACCAGCTGGCGAAACTCCTGGTTTGTTCACGTGTAATCCAGTCATCAGACCGCTCCGGGTGTTTGGAGCGTAGCAAATTCTTGTGTTCATCCATATACGGAGCCACCAAGGCGGAATTCTGTAGAACTGTGTAGTGTGCTTCAGTGAGAGAATGTTCGTCCATACATATTATTTGTTCCCCTCCTAGCGTGCCTTTTCCATCCAGTCTGCCCTTATGCCGCGATTCAGGAACACCAATCGGCTTAAGGTCAGGAATAAAGTCAATACAAAACTCAATGACCTCCTCATTTGGACAGCCCTTGGAGATGCTTCCTTCTGGCCTAGCACGGCTATGAACATATTTCTTTAAGACTCCCATGAACCTCTCAAAGGGGAACATATTGTGTAGAAATACAGGACCCAAAACGTTAATCTCTTCGCATAGGTGAACTAGGACGTGCGTCATGATGTTGAAGAAGGATGGTGGGAACACCAACTCGAAACTGACAAGACATTGCACCAAATCATTCTGTAACCTTGGTATGATTTCTGGATCGATTACCTTCTGAGAGATTGCATTGAGAAATGCACATAGCTTCACAATGGCTAATCGAACATTTTCCGGTAGAAGCCCCCTCAATGCAACCGGAAGCAGTTGCGTCATAATCACGTGGCAGTCATGAGACTTTAGGTTCTGGAACTTTTTCTCTGCCATGTTTATTATTCCCTTTATATTCGACGAGAAGCCAGACGGTACCTTAATACTGACCAGGCATTCAAAGAAGATTTCCTTCTCTTCTTTGATAAGAGCGTAGCTTGCATGACCCTGATGTATGCCGTCTTTTCCGTGCATACGTTGCTGGTCCTCTCGTGCCTCAGGTGTATCTTTTGTCTTCCCATACACGCCCAAGAAGCCAAGCAGGGTCACACAAAGATTCTTCATCACGTGCATCACATCGATTGTGGAGCGGACCTCTAGGTGTTTCCAATAGGGCAGGTCCCAAAATATAGATTTCTTCTTCCACATGGGTGCGCGTCCGTCAGCGTCATTCGGAACAGGTTGTCCACCAGGACCCTTTCCAAAGACCACTGTAGGATCGAAAGTATGTCTAGAGGGGAGTGATTAGACTACTTGACCAAATAAAAACTTAGCCTTTTCCCAATTTTAGTTCTTGGCAGATTTTAGCTATCTTAGAGCAAGTCAAGCAATCATCACACAATTCAAGCAAGCATGCAAAGAGTTTATTGGCAGCGGAAAGTAAAGCATGCAACTTGCAAGAATGTAAAGGGAAGGGTTTGGAGGATTCAAACGCAATTGGAGACACGGATGTTTTCCCGTGGTTCGGATAGGTGGTGCTATCCTACATCCACGTTGATGGAGACTTCAGCCCACGAAGGGTAATGGTTGCGCGAGTCCACAGAGGGCTCCACCCACGAAGGGTCCATGAAGAAGCAACCTTGTCTATTCCACCATGGCCATCGCCCACGAAGGACTTGCCTCACTAGCGGTAGATCTTCACGAAGTAGGCGATCTCCTTGCCCTTACAAACTCCTTGGTTCAACTCCACAATCTTGTCGGAGGCTCCCAAGTGACACCTAGCCAATCTAGGAGACACCACTCTCCAAGAAGTAACAAATGGTGTGTTGATGATGAACTCCTTGCTCTTGTGCTTCAAATGATAGTCTCCCCAACACTCAACTCTCTCTCGTAGGATTTGGATCTGATGGAAAGAAGATTTGAGTGGAAAGCAACTTGGGGTAGGCTAGAGATCAAGATTCATATGGTAGGAATGGAATATCTTGGTCTCAACACATGAGTAGGTGGTTCTTTCTCAGAACATATGAGTAGGAATGGTGTATGTGTTCTGATGGCTCTCTCCACGAATGAAGAGGAGGTGGAGGGGTATTTATAGCCTCCACACAAAATCCAACCGTTACACACAATCTACCAATCTCGGTGGGACCGAATCAGAAAACTCGGTCTGACCGAAATAGTAAACCTAGTGACCGTTAGGAATTTCGGTGGGACTGAGATGCAACTCGGTAGGACCGATTCGGTTAGGGTTTGGGCATAACGTAATCTCGGTGAGACCGATCGCACAAACTCGGTGAGACCGAGTTCGGCAATTAGCTAACCAGAGAGTTGGTCAGGCAAACTCGGTGGGACCGACTTGCTCTTTCGGTGAGACCGAAAAGTTACAAGAAGGAAACATAGAGTTTACCTTGCATTCTCGGTGGGACAGATTCGCTCTTTCGGTGAGACCGAAAAGTTACGGAAGGGAAACAGAGAGTTTGCAAGCCCATCTCGGTGAGACCGAGATCCTTATCGGTAGGACCGAATTGCTAGGGTTTGGCAATGGCAAATGACAAGTGAAACTCGGTGGTGCCGGATTGACAGAATCGGTATGATCGAGTTTGGCTTAGGGTTTAGGTCATTTGTGGATATGGAAAGGTGGTTGAGGATTTTGGAGCATATCACTAAGCACATAAAGCAAGAGGCTCATTAAGCAACACCTCATCCCTCCTTGATAGTATTGGCTTTTCCTAAAGACTCAATGTGATCTTGGATCACTAAAATATAAAATGAAGAGTCTTGAACTTTTGAGCTTGAGCCAATTCTTTGTCCTTAGCATTTTGAGGGTTCCACTTTCACATCCATGCCATGCCAATCATTGAGCTTTCCTGAAATAATCATCTTGAAATAGCACTAGCTCAATGAGCTATATGTTGTTATGAATTACCAAAACCACCTAGGGATAGTTGCACTTTCAATCTCCCCCTTTTTGGTAATTGATGACAACATATAGATCAAAGCTTCGACAAATGATAATAAGCATGAAATATATCGTCGCTTTGAGAAGTATGTGACAAATAAGAGCTCCCCCTAAATTTGTGCATATTTAAAATTTGCTTTGGACTGCAAATGCACAAGGAGTTAGAATCATGGGTTACTCTTCCATGTCACATACATCTTGGTGGAGCGCTCACAAATGATAAGATTGAAATACATGCACTCATCACCAAGAATAGTGAATGATCACAGACAATAGATAGAATGATAACATTTAGCAAGCATTAAGCAACCATTAAGTGTAGCTTATGATCAAACACTTGATCATCGATGTCTCATGAATAATGACATAGTATCTCACACACAAGCAAACAAAGTTCGAAAAACCACCAAATAAAAACAAGAGAGAATAAGAGCAACACTCTCTCTCGAAGCCTATGATCTATACATTTTCTCCCCCTTTGGCAACAAGTTACCAAAAAGTTCCTAGAGAATGCATAGTGCTAAGTCAACGCTCAGGCTTGATCTTCAGGTGGTGGTGGAGTCCGGAGCACGCCAAGGATGAAGCCTTCGGTAGAAGTGGTCGGAGTCGAGGCTGAAGTGGATGCTGGAGCTGGTGGAACTGAGGCTGTGGCTGGCGCAGACGTTGTGGCTCTGGTGTCAGCAACTGGCAGTGCAGACGACCTCGGACCTCGTGGCACCCTCGCAAAAGCATCAGTCGTGGCCTTGCCTCTCCTCTCATTCATGTCCTCCTGAAGCTGCTCCACGGTGGTCTGTATCTCTGTCACCTTGATGTCCATGTCATAGAACCTCTGTTCCATGATCCTCTCTAGGCTCGCCTGGTTCTGAGTCAGGGTAGCTATACTCTTCTCAATCCGCAGGGTGGACGCTATCAGGTAACCGAGCTGCTCTTGTTTGGTCTTCAAGAAGTAATCAGATGCCTCCGCTTGAGTAGGCATCCTGGCAGCTTTCTCCTTCTTCGCCTTCTCCTTCTGAGCTTGTGCATGGGCAGATGAGGGTTCATTCTCAGTCATAACCACTTGGTTATCCTCAAAATCTGGACGGATGGGCAGGTGTTCCTTATCCAATAAATACACGCCCGTGCCCATCTTGGAGTTGATGAGCTCCTGAATCTGTGGGGCATACCCACAACTCCTTTTCTGGTCTGCAGCTGTCCTCTTGCTTGTTTCCACAATGAGACTCATGACCTTGAATTTCTGAGGCACGTCAAAGACATGAAGCAAGTTGATCGCGTGACCTCTAATCATCTTGTGATCTCCAGATTTGGGCAGAAGGGTGTGCCTAAGGATCCAGTTGATTGTAGGCAATCCTGAGAGCAGATAGTGCACTGAGCCAAACTTGAACGTGTCGAGCGCTTCATTCGGGATCTCCTTTTACATGTTGGACATGGAGTTGTGATCCATCTTTTTCTTGGCATAAATGTCCAAGTCATCAGCTTGCTCCTCTGGGGCATTGATCAACTTCGCCCATTCTTTAACAGTGGATTGGTACCTTGTACCCTCTGACATCCATGTGATCCTGCCATCCGAGTAAAAGTGTGCTGTGGATTAGAATTGCATGATCAGCTCCTCATTCCACTTTGTGAGCTTCTGCCCAACAAAGTCTGCAACTCCACATGCACTAAAGCTGTCAAATACACCGGGGTAGTACTCTTCATTGTCCTTGATGTAGGTCCAGTCGACCCATCTCATGTCACAAACGATTGGCTTCTTGTCAAGCAAAACAGTCTCATAGAAATCTTGCTGCTCCTTGGTATGAAATCTGTAATCCACGGCAGTCCTTCTCCTAGAAGCATATGGATCTGCTTCTCTCCATTTCCTCAGCTCTGAATCTCTCCTGAGCTTCATATCCTCAGCCACAGGATGAGCATCGTTGTGGTCTGGGATCTTGGGCTTGAGCTTCCTAAGGACACTCTCTTCCTCTTCTTCGATAGCTTCAGGCACTGGGGCCTTGTTCTTTTCCACAGCTGGGATGCTTCGTGTGTTTCTCTTTGGTGCACTCTTAGGCTTAGATGCAGCCTTAGGTGCTTCCTTGGGCTTGGATGCAGCTGTTCCTGACCTTATAGCATCTCCCATGAGTTTGGCTGCCTTGGGTGCTGGTGCAGCAACCTCTTCTTCTTCTTCTTCCTCCTCATCTACCATGATGGAGGCCTTCCCAAGCACTCTGGCTACAGTCTTCTTCACCCTCTCTTTCCTCTTTTTGCCCTCAACAGCAACGGGCTCAACGGGAGCAGGCTTCACAGTTGAAGCTCTAGCCTTTGACATGGGCTGCCTGCTTGCTGGCCTTTTGATTTTCTGCCCTGGCTTTGTGCCTTGAGCTGGTTCAGCTCTCTTTGATGTGGCCTCTTCCTCTGCCACATAGTCTTCATCCTCAGAATCAGACGTTCTCTTCTTCCTTTGATGTGTGGCAGCCTTAGGCAGATTGCTGGGGGTGCTCCTGTTGCCATCATCAGAAGAACTTGAGGGGCTAGTGCCCTCACTCATCACAACTTGCTGCTCAGACACATTCTGGCTGTCACTTTGATCAGACATGTTGCAAACTGACTGCTGACCCTGTGAATAGATTATGGATAAGATAGAGTGGATGAGCATCACAAAAAGCAGAGATTTTCGCAAAAGATTAATTCAAAAACTTAGTTTTAGTTTTCCACAGAAAGCATCTCGGATCTACCGATTTTCAAACTCGGTGACACCGAAGCAGTTTTGGCACCAGAACTGGTGAACTCGGTCAGACCGAGTCACAGTTCGGTGGCACCGAGACTGCTAGGGTTTCACAGAATTCCAAAATCGGTCGCACCGATAAGTTATTCTCGGCTAGACCGAGTTTCACTTGTGCAATGGCAAAAGCCAGATCGGTGGGACCAAGTTTTTCAACTCGGTGGGTCCGAGATGGTTTCGGCGGAAACCTAACCCTAAAATTTTCGAATTAAACCTAATCTACGAGTTCATTGACTGGATAGGATTGTTTCAATCGTGGCAAGAATCATGATGATCACAATGTGCTAGGAATCGGACTGGAGAATAGCACAAAGATCGAGTCCATACCCTAGTTCGGCGGAGACTTGCTACGGTGGCAACGGCGGGGCAGAATTCCGTTGACGGCGGCGGAGACCAGCGACTGGAGGCTGCTGGCGGCGAGAAGACGATCCGGAGACCACGAAGGCAGAGCAGGCTATCGCGCGGGCGAAGAGGTTTCGGAGAAATTTCCAAAATTTTGCCCGTCACTATATATAGCCCGACCCTGTCGGTGTGACCGAGTGGAACAACTCGGTGGCACCGAGATGCAAAACTGTGTGCAGTTATTGCAACTCGGTGTGACCGAAAAGTTCAAATCGGTTGCACTGAGATCGAAAACCTAGATCAACTTAATGAACTTGGTAGGACCGAAAATGGAGTATCGGTCAGACCGAGATTCATAAAGAGGTTTTGGAAGTTTAAGTCTATGACGAATCGGGGACTCCGAGCGCTCCTCACACAGAGTGGTTCGAATCTGACTTGATCAAGTTTTGTGATGCAGCATGAATAGAGTTTGAGACGAGAAAAGCATAGATAGCTAGAGGAGGTTCTTAGGCATTCTTGTCCATCCACTTGGCAAAAGAAGAAAGCCAAACAATCAAAACAACAAGTGGATGTCCTCGAATGAGTAAAATATGCAACCAACATGCTCACACAATAAGATGGCAAATGAAATATGTGGCAAAGCATGCAAAACCAATTCTAGCATCTATCAAGCAATTTGCGATGACTAGGTCATCTATATATGAGTATATTGACTTAGGAGTCAAGTGAGAACACTTGATCATAGGTCATACTCATCGTTTAAGCTCAAGTGGGGTTACCACTTTTACATAAAGCATTGTTGTATTCACATCTTTAGAGTTGCTTTAGCTCAAGTCTTAGAGTAAAGCTCCCCCTAGATGTGATATCCCCCCTAAGAGGGATGAACTAACCTTGGGTTTTGTCGATGATGACTTCATGTAGATGTTGAAGATGTGGATGCTCAATGTTGATGTAGATCACTTGGAGCTATCCATTTGAGTGAATTGCAATTTCAATACCTACATGGGTTAGTCCCACAAGGAACAAACAAGGATATCCATAGACATAGAGTGATGCATACACAAGATGATGTCCATGAAAACTTTAGGTTACCTTGTCCCTTGTCTTACCAACAAGAGGGTTTGTGACTCCTTGAACTAGTGCAAGATGTGGAAGTTGATTGCACTTGTTCTTGCCAAAATGATAAGAGTGAAGTATGTTGGCGGAGTCACCCTCAAGAACTCTCTAGTTCTTATTATTTTGGATCCACACCATCTTGATGGGAATCCTTGGAGTTGTAGTCGTACTTGATGAAGTGGAACTTGACGTGGTCTTGGGAATCCACTTGACTAAGGTCTTAGGAGCTTCTTCAAATGCATCAATCTCCTCTTGAAGCTTGTCCTTGCCTTTTTGCTTGTAGTATTGTGGTGGAAGATCATCTTGAGCTTGTGTCCCCTTGAAAGAAGTGTCATACTTCTCTTGTTGAGGAACAAACTTTGTCTTGGGGTATTGATCTTCTTCCCATTCAACTCCATTGGCATTGAACTTTCGTTCAAAACCAACACCTTGATTCTTCCGGTGCATTCCTTGCTTGCGCACAATTTCCTCGAATTGCTTACTTCTGGCAAGGCTCTTGTAAACACCTTTCTCTATAATTCCCTTCAATAAGCTATTTTCTTGCTCAAGTGTAACTTGGCTAAGAGAATCATTAGTGGAATCAAGAGAACTACTAGAAGCAACAATATTGGATTTAGCATGATCATTGTTACTACTAGAGGAAGAATCTTTCTTATTCTTGTTACTAGTCTTGACTTGAGGCATGTAGGTGGATAAAAGTAAACGCTTGGCAATGTGAGAAGAACTTTTCTTGCGGAGATCATCATTGATTGCTTTTAAGAACTCATGCTCTTGCTCAAGATTAAGCTTTTCAAAGCGTAGTTTCTCATGAGCTCTTAAAAGTTCTTGATGATCTTCGAAGATAGTTTCATGGGCTAACTTAAGAGTGTTTAGTTCTTTAGATAGAGCCTCAATCTTCTCCTTATAATTGTCATTTGTTTTAGCATGATTAATTGATATTTCACCATAATATTCTTCACTAGAGTTGTCAACAAGCAAATCATCATCACCTAACAAGTCATCTTCATCACTATTAAAGTCAACATACTCGGGGTGTGTTACCTTAGGACCTTTGGCCATGAAGCATCTTCCAATTCCTTCATTTGGTGAGTCAAATATGTCGTAGGAGTTGGTTTACACAAGTGCTAGACCGGCAACACCTTCATCTTGAGTATCTTCGGAGTCGGAGTGATAACTTCTCTCAGAGTGGCTGTCAGAGTCGGAGCCGGATACCCATTCACCAACATGAGCTTGATGTCTTCATTTTGTATAGCTCCTTGATGATTTTTCCTTCCTTTTTGAATCCTTGCTTCTCCGTGAGTATCTTCGTTCATAACGATCATCTCTACTCCTTCTCTATCTTGGTGGAGATTCTTTGCTTCTTCTTCTTGGAGAATCTTCTCTTCTCTTGTAGGGAGCCGTACACTCATTGGAATAGTGTCCGGGTCTTCCACAATTATAGCAGTTTCGCTCTCGACTAGAAGATCTTTTGTCATTGTAGGACCTTGACTTGAAGCTTCTATCTTTGTTTCTACTCTTGTAGAACTTGTTGAAGTTCTTCACCATTAAGCTCAATTCTTCATTGAAGTTTTGTTTCTCACTTGATGATGTGGGGACTTCACATGACGCTTTGTAGGCACCACTTGATTTATTGTGAAGTTCCTCTTTATCCTTGAGTGACATCTCATGAGCAACAATCCTTCCAATTACTTCTGTTGGCTTGAGATCTTTGTAGTTGGGCATCATTTGGATTAATGTGCACACGGTATCATATTTCCCATCCAAGGCTCTTAGGATCTTCTTGATGATGAATCTATCGGTCATCTCTTCACTTCCTAAGCCGGCAATCTCATTTGTGATGAGAGCAAGCCTAGAGTACATTTCAGCGACACCTTCACCATCCTTCATCTTGAACTTGTCAAGTTGACTTTGGAGCACATCCAACTTGGATTCCTTGACGGAGTCGGTACCTTCGTGCATATCAATCAAAGTATCCCAAATTTCCTTTGCATTCTCAAGGCGGCTGATTTTGTTGAATTCTTCGGGGCACAATCCGTTGAAGAGAATATCACAAGCTTGAGCATTGTATTGCAACATCTTCAACTCATCCGCGGTAGCGTCACGGTTTGGTTCTCTCCCATCAAAGAACTCACCTTGCAAACCAACACAAACAATAGCCCATACGGCGGGATTATGTCCAAGAATATGCATTTTCATTTTATGCTTCCAACTAGCAAAATTAGTGCCATCAAAGTAAGGACCTCTATGGCGATAATTTCCCTCACTAGACGCCATACTCTCCTAGGTTGTGAAACCAAGGCTATGACCACCAAAAGCTACGGAGATCAAGGCAAATGGAGACCAAAGCTCTGATACCACTTGTAGGGTCGAAAGTATGTCTAGAGGGGGGGTGATTAGACTACTTGACCAAATAAAAACTTAGCCTTTTCCCAATTTTAGTTCTTGGCAGATTTTAGCTATCTTAGAGCAAGTCAAGCAATCATCACACAATTCAAGCAAGCATGCAAAGAGTTTATTGGCAGCGGAAAGTAAAGCATGCAACTTGCAAGAATGTAAAGGGAAGGGTTTGGAGGATTCAAACGCAATTGGAGACACGGGTGTTTTCCCGTGGTTCGGATAGGTGGTGCTATCCTAGATCCACGTTGATGGAGACTTCAACCCACGAAGGCTAACGGTTGCGCGAGTCCACGGAGGGCTCCACCCACGAAGGGTCCACGAAGAAGCAACCTTGTCTATTCCACCATGGCCATCGCCCACGAAGGACTTGCCTCACTAGCGGTAGATCTTCACGAAGTAGGCGATCTCCTTGCCCTTACAAACTCCTTGGTTCAACTCCACAATCTTGTCGGAGGCTCCCAAGTGACACCTAGCCAATCTAGGAGACACCACTCTCCAAGAAGTAACAAATGGTGTGTTGATGATGAACTCCTTGCTCTTGTGCTTCAAATGATAGTCTCCCCAACACTCAACTCTCTCTCATAGGATTTGGATCTGATGGAAAGAAGATTTGAGTGGAAAGCAACTTGGGGTAGGCTAGAGATCAAGATTCATATGGTAGGAATGGAATATCTTGGTCTCAACACATGAGTAGGTGGTTCTTTCTCAGAACATATGAGTAGGAATGGTGTATGTGTTCTGATGGCTCTCTCCACGAATGAAGAGGAGGTGGAGGGGTATTTATAGCCTCCACACAAAATCCAACCGTTACACACAATCTACCAATCTCGGTTGGACCGAATCAAAAAACTCGGTCTGACCGAAATAGTAAACCTAGTGACCGTTAGGAATTTCGGTGGGACTGAGATGCAACTCGGTAGGACCGATTCGGTTAGGGTTTGGGCATAATGTAATCTCGGTGAGACCGATCACACAAACTCGGTGAGACCGAGTTCGACAATTAGCTAACCAGAGAGTTGGTCAGGCAAACTCGGTGGGACCGACTTGCTCTTTCGGTGAGACCGAAAAGTTACAAGAAGGAAACATAGAGTTTACCTTGCATTCTCGGTGGGACCGATTCGCTCTTTCGGTGAGACCGAAAAGTTACGAAAGGGAAACAGAGAGTTTGCAAGCCCATCTCGGTGAGACCGAGATCCTTATCGGTAGGACCGAATTGCTAGGGTTTGGCAGTGGCAAATGACAAGTGAAACTCGGTGGCGCCGGATTGACAGAATCGGTATGACCGAGTTTGGCTTAGGGTTTAGGTCATTTGTGGATATGGAAAGGTGGTTGAGGATTTGGAGCATATCACTAAGCACATAAAGCAAGAGGCTCATTAACCAACACCTCATCCCTCCTTGATAGTATTGGCTTTTCCTAAAGACTCAATGTGATCTTGGATCACTAAAATATAAAATGAAGAGTCTTGAACTTTTGAGCTTGAGCCAATTCTTTGTCCTTAGCATTTTGAGGGTTCCACTTTCACATCCATGCCATGCCAATCATTGAGCTTTCCTGAAATAATCATCTTGAAATAGCATTAGCTCAATGAGCTATATGTTGTTATGAATTACCAAAACCACCTACGGATAGTTGCACTTTCAACCACCTTCAAATCCTTGACCATATCATGTACATCAGCACCAGTATGGTGGCCAGGCTTCGTCCGGTGATCCGCCTCACCTTTGAAATGCTTGCCTTTCTTTCTTACGGGATGCTTGCTCGGAAGAAATCGACGATGTCCCAGGTACACATTCTTCTTACAATTAGCCAAATATATACTGTCGGTATCGTCCAAACAGTGTGTGCATGCACGGTATCCCTTGTTTGTCTGTCCTGAAAGGTTACTGAGAGCAGGCCAATCATTGATGGTCACGAACAGCAACGCCTTTAGGTCAAATTCTTCCCCCATGTGCTCATCCCACGCACGTACACCCGTTCCATTCCACAATTGTAAGAGTTCTTCAACTAATGGCCTTAGGTACACATCAATGTCGTTGCCGGGTTGCTTAGGGCCTTGGATGAGCACTGGCATCATAATGAACTTCCGCTTCATGCACAACCAAGGAGGAAGGTTATACAAACATAGAGTCACAGGCCAGGTGCTATGGTTGCTGCTCTGCTCCCCAAAAGGATTAATGCCATCTGCGCTTAGACCAAACCATACGCTCCTTGCATCATCTGTAAACTCCTTCCCGTACTTTCTTTTGATTTTTCTCCACTGCGACCCGTCAGCGGGTACTCTCAACTTTCCGTCTTTCTTACGGTCTTCTCTGTGCCATCGCATCGCCTTGGCATGCTCTTTGTTTTGGAACAAACGTTTCAACCGTGGTATTATAGGAGCATACCACATCACCTTGGCAGGAATCTTCTTCCTGGGGCACCGGCCCTCGACATCACCAGGGTCATCGCGGCTGATCTTATAGCGCAATGCACCACATACCGGGCAAGCGTTCAAATCCTCGTACTCACTGCGGTAGATGATGCAATCATTAGGGCATACATGTATCTTCTGCACCTCTAACCCTAGAGGGCAGACAGCCTTCTTTGCTTCGTACGTACTCTCAGGCAATTCGTTGTCCTTTGGAAACATATCCTTTATCATTACTAGCAACTTTCCAAATCCCTTGTCAGATACACCATTCTCTGCCTTCCATTGCAGCAATTCCAGTGTGGTGCCCAGCTTTTTCTTGTCACCTACGCAATTCAGGTACAACAATTTTTTGTGATCCTCTAACATGCGCTGCAACTTCTTCTTCTCCAAATCACTTGCGCAGTTTCTCTTTGCATCGGCAATGGCCCAACCTAGATCATCAACGGGCTCATCTGATGCCTCTTCTTTAGCTTCTTCCCGCATTGCCGGCTCAGCTTCTTCCCGCATTACCGGCTCAACTTCTTCCCCCATTGTTGTATCATCGTATTCAGGGAACCCATGGCCAGGATAGCTGTCGTCGTCCTCTTCTTCTTCATTGTCTTCCATCATAACCCCTCTTTCTCCGTGCTTGGTCCAAACATTATAATGGGGCATGAAACCGGACTTAAACAGGTGGACGTGAATGGTTCTTGACGTAGAGTAATTGTGACCATTCTTACAGCGAGCACATGGACAAGGCATAAAACCATCCGCCCGCTTGTTTGCCTCAGCCGCAAGCAGAAAAGTATGCACGCCCTCAACGAACTGGGGAGAGCATCGGTCATCGTACATCCATTGCCGGCTCATCTTCATTACACAACACCGAATAGACCAAATTAATACAAGTTCATACATAAAGTTCATACAACACTTAAATGCAACAAACAAATAACTCTCTAGCTAAAGCATTTAAATGCAACAACAAATACGATCAAGATCGCAACTAAGCTAATAATGGATCCAACAGCATAATGATACCAAGCCTCACTATCGATGGCATATTTTCTAATCTTTCTAATCTTCAAGCGCATTTTCTCCATCTTGATCTTGTGATCATCGACGACATCGGCAACATGCAACTCCAATTCCATCTTCTCCCCCTTGATTCTTTTCAACTTTTCTTTCAAGTACTCGTTTTCTCTTTCAACTAAATTTAACCTCTCGGCAATAGGGTCAGTTGGAATTTCCGGTTCACATACCTCCTAGAAAAAATTTCTATGTCAATTTTGTCATAAACACGAAATGCAACTAGTTTTAAAAGAGAATATACATACCACATCCGAATCATAACAAGGACTAGGGCCGACGGGGACGGATATCAAAACCATGGCACTATATGTATAACAAACAACGTACGGGTAAGATAATTATACGAGTAACTATATATCCAAACCACACAAACATCAATTTTTATATAAAATTTCATGAACAAGAGGCTCACCACAAGGTGGTGCCGGCGACGGGACGGTGCGGGCGATCAACGGTGGCTACGATGGAGATTTAGAAGGCACTAAGTAAACCACACCTACATATGCAAACTAAGTGTTATTTTTTTACCTCAAATTGCATATAAGTCAAATACTAGCACACACACACACACACACACACACACACACACACATATATATATATATCCTCCCAAATTACTAAACTCACAAATTAATCACTATATAAAGCATTGCAAGAGCTAATCTAGCAATGAGAGATGAAAGGACAAAGTTGCTAACCTTTGTGATCATTTGAATGGATGGGGGCCTTCAAATCTTGACAAATTTTGGGAAAAATGTGTGATGAGCTCGAGAGGAAGAGGGGAAGAACAGAGAGGAGAGGGGAAAGGGGAAGAACAGAGCGAGCTCGGGTGGACTAAGGGTTTATGTAGGACGACCTTTAGTACCGGTTCGTGCCAAGAACCGGTACTACAGGGGCTGGAGGGGCCCCATTCTAACAACATCCTGCCACCACTCTCATTAGTACCGGTTCGTGGCACGAACCGGTGCTAAAGGTTCGCCACGAACCGGTACTAATGAAAGCGGCCCGGCTAGCCATTGGAACCGGCACTAATGTATACATTAGTGCCAGCTCAAATACAAACCGGCACTAATGTGCTTCACGTTTGACCCTTTTTCTACTAGTGATAGGGATAAGATGAAAATTATTTTTGTCTAATCCGGTGTAATTTCTAACTACCAAATGTATATCTCTAGCATCTCCTAGTGGTATTACCGCAGACAACAGGAGCATCGTGGATGGTCGAACTGGGGAGAGACCAAAGGTAGAACCAACGGGCTGACACCGCTCCACAATCGGAGCATGAGTGTCATAGACAATGTCGTGTCCCAAATGCCTTGATTATAGAGGAAGTTAACGAGGTGCGCAGGCAAGGTGTTAGAGGATCTATAACCGGACTCGGCAAATCTGAGCCCTCAAACACCCGCGGACGCGCCCGGACGCGCACAATGACCGGGCACTCCTCAAATCGCGTCGTCCACATCCGTGTCTCTCATATCTGAACCCCTATATCCATACTATAGCATGCAACGTCGATCAAACTACGTAGATCATCTCCGGACATAGAAATTGCACAATAGTTCTCCAAAAGATCCACCAAAGTTCACACAAACGACGGACAACTAAATACTACATCTAAAACTTGAAACTAAAATCAACTACCACTTCCGGGCCGGCCCTTTCCCCTTTTGCTCGCCGGCATAGTTGTACCCGTCGTCGGCTAGTGGAGGATTGTCTGATTCGTCGTTGGAGGAGTCGATGATGACGAGGCCCTTCGGGTGTTGGACGGCCCGGTCCTGCTGGCGCTTGAGCTTGGCCAGCCGAGCCGCCTCATTCGCCTTCTCCAACGCCTCCTGCTCGGGTTGCTCGATGGCAAGCCGAAGAGCCTTGGCGTTCTTCCGGCGGAGCCGCCGAGCATCCGTCTCCGCCATCGTAAGCAACCGGCGGTAGACCCACGCGAGGAGCCGTTGGTCCTCGTCGGGCTCCACCAGTAACTCACGCCGGCGGCAGACAGAGCTCTCCACAACCCCCATCTTCCTTGCCCGCTGCCTCTCGCGGCGGGCGGCGCGCGCCTTCGACTCCGGTGGGCGCGTCCTGGCCGGCAAGGTGGGAAAAAGCACCCACCACTGCCCACAAGAGGGAGCAGCAGCCGGCGGGACGAGGGGACGACGCAGGGAAGTAGCAGCCGGCGGGGCGATGGGACAGCATGCGGGAGGCGTCGATTGCGCTGGCCGCCTGTCGGAGCCGCCCATGGGCCAGGATGCGCCAACGGGGAAGCGTGGGCGGCTGCAGCGAGGCTGCAGATACGGAGCTGCCCCCGGTGTCCACCTTGGACCGCTCCAAGGCGATGCGAAGGGCAAGCTCATACTCCGGATCCACCTCATCATCGGAGCGGCTACCGGAGCTCGACATTGCACCGGATTCGATCGAAATCGGTGAGGGGAGAGGAAAGGATGAAGCAAGAGAGGAGAGTGAGTGAGCTAGGGTTTGGGACCGATGATGCCGGTGGGTTTTTTTTTGTGGGATATCCATGGGGTCGGTGGTGGGTTGAGCTTGTCAGGAGGGCGCGCCCGAGCATGCCCGGGCCACCCCATATCCGCCCCATATTGGGGCTGGATATGGGGGTACCGGTCAGTCCGGGCATTTGAGGCCCGTTTGAGGCATCCGCCTGGGTCGAAAAAACCCGACCGGGTAGCCCGCCCGGGCGTATGAGGCGGATTTGAGAGGTCTGACTGTAGATGCTCTTAGCCCTTGTGCTGATTTCTGGGGGTCAGGTGTAAGTGTGTTGAGGTAGCCACATGTGGTGTCATGGACACATGGATGCCCCGAGAAGAAGTCGGGGGTTATTGCGATAATTGTCAAAGAGGATGTTAATGTTGAAGACGATGTTGTTGAAACCATTGTAGATGAGACTCCACCCCGAGTTTGCCAGGCTTGGGGCCATGTTGTGGCAATGAAACACCTCAATGTTGCTAGTTCGGGCATGTGTAGATGGGGATCATCATGAATTGTATGCCATGTTGGAGTGACTAGTGCATGAGGCCTCTAGGACAGTTGTGGTGCCAAATGATATGGGGGCAAAAAGTGATAATGTAGCCCACGATTGCCAGAGTAGACAAAGTAGTCGGTAGGAAACAACAAAATTGGCGATGAGCTTTTGCGTGACAAAGTCAAAATAGGGGTTGTAGGCGGAACTATGGGTACCTTGAAGGGTTCATGCTAATTCCCAATAGAAGCATGGTGGAGGTGCTCGGCGTAGGCGAGGGAGAACTTGATGGAGTAACAATGACCATGCGCGAACAATGGTGATGATGCGCCCAGGGAGACGGCACAAGGGGTGCCAAGGTAGAAGTCAACGCAAGGGGGGGGGCAGTGTTGACTGTTTGTGAAGACACTATGGCCCAAGGGGGCAACATAGCTATAATTTTCAAAAGTCAATGCAATGGCATGGGAGGCCACTAGCTACATACACACATAAAGAGGTGATGCAACAACTGTTAGCATGGACCATGGGGCGATATCACTATGGTCTCAAGGGGCGCCGTGGCATCTTGTTACTTGATCGATGGAGGTACTGGTGAACTCGATGACAATCTGCACATGACCTGCGATAGTGCGTGCAAACGACATATCACACCACTCGCACAACGACGACAGACACTAAAGTAATCGATAGGTCGACTACATGGCTTGAATAGGGTACTACATGGCTTGAATAGGGGACTACAAATGTTTAGCTTTTCTTCACAATTTTAAGTATAAGTGTGGGCAAATTATTTCACTAGATATGATATCTAAGGTGAAAACAACCTATATAGCAAGGCAAAGGTAGTTGCACATGTGAACTAAGAGAAACAACTAACTAACAAGCACAAGCACAAAGTAAAGGAGTGGGGAACAGATTAACCAAAAGTTGGAGACGAGTTTGTATCATCAAGTTCACATTCTCAGGCGAGTGCCTATCTCTGCTAGAGGTAGGAGCCAAAGCTTCTCAAATGCTGTCGTATGCTCATCATAGTCTCCTTGAACCTCACACTAAAGGGAAGACCTCAATCCACTAGTGGTTGGTCCTGAGATGTGATCGAGCATTAACGAACTTTTCCAGAAGAAACGATAATAAGGAAATTCCCTCAAAGGATTACCGTCCAAGTGTCCCTAGAAACTCTAAGGGTAACAAGATCTACCTAGGATCCAAGGGCGGTTCAAAATTTTCTTTCATAGAAGTGTAGATCGGGATCTCATCTAGCTATCCCTAATGTTTGAGCCAGATTGGGGGTACTAGGGAGGATAACAAGGTTTGAGATTTTTTTAACGAAGGAGAGAGAAATGGTTTCGCCACCTCCCTTGTGGGGAAGAAGGCGAGCTTATATAGGTGGCCCAAAAATCCAATCATTGTGGAATCCTTCTGTGTGCCCCTGATATGTCTCCAACGTATCTATAATTTTTTATTGTTCCATGTTGTTATATTATCATTCTTGGATGTTTTATAATCATTTTATAGCAACTTTATATCATTTTTTGGGACTAACCTATTGACATAGTGCCTAGTGCCAGCTGCTGTTTTTTATTTCGCAGAAAATCAATACCAAACGGAGTCCAAATGCAGCAAAACTTATTGGAGAATTTTTATGGGCCAGAAGACACAAGATGGGCCAAAGAAGTACCAGAGGGGTGCCCCGAGGGGGGCACGACCCACCTGGGCATGCTTGGGGGGGCCTGGTGGGTTGTGCTCACCTTGGTGGCCTCCTGCACCGCCTCTTTGCTCTATTAATACCAAAATATTCCAAAAACCCTTGGGGAGTCGATGAAACACAATTCCAACCGCCGCAAGTTCTGGAAACCACAGGTCCAATCTAGACACCATCACGGAGGGATTCACCATCCTCATTGGTGCCTCTCCGATGATGCGTGAGTAGTTCATTGTAGACCTTTGGGTCCGTAGTTAGTAGCTAGATGGGTTCCTCTCCCTCTTTTGATTCTCAATACAATGGTCTCTTGGAGATCTATTTGAGGTAACTCTTTTTGCGGTGTGTTTGTTGGGATCCGATGAACTTTGAGTTTATGATTAGATCTATTTTATCCACGAAAGTTATTTGAGTTTTGATCTCTTATATGCATGATTACTGCTACTTCTTGAGCTTGCGTTGGTTTTTCCCTTGAAGAGGAAAGGGTGATGCAGCAAAGTAGAGATAAGTATTTCCCTCAGTTTGAGAACCAAGGTATCAATCCAGTAGGAGACAACACACAAATCACCGAGTACTTCCACAAGTAATCAAACAACTTGCACCCAACGTGATAAAGGGGTTGTCAGTCCCTTCACGGTTACTTGCAAAAGTGAGATCTGATGGAGATAGGTAAACGATAAAGTAAATATTTTTGGTATTTTTGGTTTATAGATCGGAAAGTAAAGGATTGAAAAATAGTAAATCAGAAACTAATATTGTAGATCAGAAACTAATATGATGGAAGATAGAAACTTATATGATGGAAAATAGACCCGTGGGCCATAGGTTTCACTAGAGGCTTCTCTCAAGAAAGCAAATAATACGGTGGGTGAACAAATTACAACCGAGAAATTGATAGAAAAGTGCAAAGTTATGACGATATCTAAGGCAATGATCATGAATATAGGTATCACGTATGTGTCAAGTAGACCGAAACGATTCTGCATCTACTACTATTACTCCACACATCGACCGACTCCTGCCTGCATCTAGAGTATTAAGTTCATGAAGAACGGAGTAACACATTAAGTAAGATGACATGATGTAGAGGAATTAACTCAAGAAATATGATGAAAGCCCCATTGTTTTATCCTCGATGGCAACAATACAATACGTGCCTTGGTGCCCCTACTGTCACTGGGAAAGGACACCGCAAGATTGAACCCAAAGCTAAGCACTTCTCCCATTGCAAGAAAAACCAATCTAGTTGGCCAAAACAAATGGATAGTTCGAAGAGATTTATGAAGATATCAATCATGCATAAAAGAATTCAGAGAAGATTCAAATAATATTCATAGATTAAGATGATCATAAATCCACAATTCATCGGATCCCGGCAAACACACCGCAAAAAGTATTACATCGAATAGATCTCCAAGAACATCGAGGAGAACATGGTATTGAGAATCAAAGAGAGAGAAGAAGCCATCTAGCTACTAGCTATGGACCCGTAGGTTTGTGGTAAACTACTCATGCTTCATCGGAAGGGCAATAGAGTTGATGTAGAAGCCCTCCGTGATCGAATCCCCCTCCGACAGGGTGCCGAAAAAGGTCCCTAGATGGGATCTCACGGGTACAGAAGGTTGCGGCGGTGGAAAAGTGTTTTCGTGGATGCCTCTGGTGGTTTGGGGATATTTGGGAATATACAGGCGAAAGAATTAGGTTAGGAGGTGCACGGGGGGGGGGGGGGGGGGCACAAGGGTGAGGGGGCGCGCCCTACCCCCCTGGACGCACCCTCCATCCTTGTGGCCGCCTCATGGCTCCTTCGACTTCATCTCCAAGTCTCCTGGTTGTATTCTGGTCCAATAAAAATCATCGCGATGGTTTCATTCCGTTTGGTATTCCTTTTCTGCGAAACTCAAAACAGGGAAAAACAAGAACTGGCACTGGGCTCTAGGTTAATAGGTTAGTCCCAAAAATAATATAAAATAGCATATTAATGCATATAAAACATCCAAAACAGATAATATAATAGCATGGAACAATAAAAAATTATAGATACGTTGGAGATGTATCAAGCATATCCAAGCTTAATTCCTGCTCGTCCTCGATTAGGTAAATGATAAAAACAGAATTTTTGATGTGGAATGCTACCTAACATATTTATTCGTGTAATTTTCTTTATTGTGGCATGAATGTTCAGATCCTTAAGATTCAAAACAAAAGTTTAATATTGACATAAAAACAATAATACTTCAAGCATACTAACAAGGCAATTGTGTCCTCTCAAAATAACATGGCCAAAGAAAGCTTATCCCTACAAAATCATATAGTTTGGCTATGCTCCATCTTCATCACATAAAATATTCAAATATGCAAAACCCCGATGACAAGCCAAGCAATTGTTTCATACTTTTGATGTTCTCAACCTTTTTCAACTTTCACGCAATACATGAGCGTGAGCCATGGACATAGCACTATAGGTGGAATAGAAGGTGGTTTTGGAGAAGACAAAAAGAAGGAGATAGATATCAATAGATATCAATGTGAATGAGTAGGGATTGCCATGCAACGGATGCGCTAGAGCTATAAGTTTATGAAAGCTCAAAAGAAACTAAGTGGGTGTGCATCTAACTTGCTTGCTCACGAAGACCTAGGGTAATTTGAGGAAGCCCGTCATTGGAATATACAAGCCAAGTTCTATAATGAAAAATTCCCACTACTATATGAAAGTGAAAACATAGGAGACTCTATATCATGAAGATCATGATGCTACTTTGAAGCACAAGTGTGGTAAAAGGATAGTAACATTGTCCCTTCTCTCTTTTCTCTCACCCTTTTTTGGGCCTTCTCTCATTTTTTTGGCCTCTTTTTTTCGTCCGGAGTCTCATCCCGACTTGTGGGGGAATCATAGTCTCCATCATCCTTTCCTCACATGGTACAATGCTCTAATAATGAAGATCATCACACTTTTACTTACTTACAACTCAAGAATTACAACAAAATATGACTATATGAATGCCCCCGGTAGTGTTCCGGGATGTGCAATGAATCAAGAGTGACATGTATGAAAGAATTATGAACGGTGGCTTTGCCACAAATACGATATCAACTACATGATCATGCAAAGAAATATGACAATGATGAAGCGTGTCATAATAAACGGAACGGTGGAAAGTTGCATGGCAATATATCTCGGAATGGCTATGGAAATGCCATAATAGGTAGGTGAAAGAACATGCGGTGCCCCCATGTTTGGTTTTGGTAATTGATGAGAATCTCGATGGACTAATGGTTGCCTTGAGTTATATTTGAAGGTTTTGTCCATAGGCTTTTCTTGGAGTACATGTGTTGGTTTCAAGGAGAGTTTGTGTCGACCAAGGTGCTATTCAAGGAATTATCCAAAGATTGGTCATGTGAGTGTTGAGCTTATTTCAAGCATGTCTTGAAGAAGAAGATTGTGTGATAATTCATGTCTACCTTCAAGACATCATCCAAATGAAGAGAATTGGAAAGATTCAAGGATGATCAAGATTAAGTCAAGAATGAATCAAGTACACACAAAGCATCCAAGATGTACTGAGGGATCAAGTGATCCCATGGTATGGTAAGCATTGTCCATTACGCTTTGTTTGCTAACCCATGGTTTTCGTGAGAATTCTTTATGGGGTTAGATTGCGATGTGCAAGTTCAAGTGGAGCATCATGAAGAGATCAAATGCTTGAAGCTTGTCGTCCATTATGGTAACAATGGATTTATGAAGATGTGCCAAAGAGTAGCTCACCCATGGTGGAGTATGGGGGAGCAATCAACTAGTCTTCATCGAGCCATCACAATCAAGAAAGGTGGTCCAACTTGAGGGAGTCAAGATCGTCATCATCTAGATCAAGTGGACTATGTGCAAGACAAAGGTTTGCCCCTGATAGGTTTTCTATTTTACCGGTCTCATAGTGGTAGTTGGGAGACCAGGTTATAGGATCGATTGTCGTACTATCAAGGGGGGCTCTCGATGAGTAGCTTGATCGTATCGTTCGTAGAGAGCTCAAACCATTGCATCATCTTTCTTGGTTCTTGTTTGGTTCTCTTTGAGAGTTTTGGAGCTTATGGTCATCTTGATGACAAGCTCGAGTTCATCGAAAATGGAGTTCACTTGCATCTTCTATGATGTTTTTGATGTTGGAGGTTTTGCCCGTTCTTCTCTATTGGAGGTTTCCTCCTCCATTTGTTTGGCATACCTCCCCTGCCTCTTCTTACTATAACCTCCGCGCTGTTTTGATGCTACTCGTCGTCTTGTATCCAACGAGCTCGAGTTTGCTCAATTCGGAGCTCTTATGAAGAAGTTATGGCAGTTCTGGTTTTCTCCCTACGGTAGTACCGCGGTCGACAGCGGTAGTACCGCTTATAGCGTCAAGCGGTAGTACCGCTCCAGTACCGCTCTACTACCACCTCGATTTTGGGTCCTTCTTTTTTCGTGTCAGGTTTAGCAGTAGTTGCACGGCAGTAAGGCACGGTAGTTCCGCCTACCGCCTATAAGCGGTAGTACCGCTCCGGTCGGGCGGTAGTACCGCTACTGCATTACTGCCGTCGTACTCTGCTCTGCCCTGCCTCTTTTGGTCCCGTGTTCTGCTCCTCCAGTGGTAGTACCGCTGGGGTGAGCGGTAGTACCGCTTATATGCGGTACTACCGCCCCAAGGTTCATGTTGTGTCGCTCCTTTTCCCTGCTTCTTCCACCCGAGCGGTAGTACCGCTCGTGTGCAGGCTGAGCACATAACGGTTGGATTTTTTCCCTCCTATAAAAGGGGGTCTTCTTCCCCAATGAACCTTATCCTTTGAGCTCATGTTCTTCCCCCATTGTTGACCTTCTTCAAGCCTGCTAACTCTCAATCCCTCCATGGATTCTTGCTAGTTTTTGAGGGAAAAGAGAGAGGTGATCTAGATCCACATTTCCACCAATCACTTTCTCCTCTATGTGAGGGGAACCCCTTGGATCTAGATCTTGGAGTTCTTCATGTTCTCTTCTTTGTTCTTCCTCTCATTTTCCTCCCTAGAATTTGTTGCTTCGGTGGGATTTGGGAGAGAATGACTTGGGCACTCCGTGTGCCCTTGCCATTGCATTTGGTGCATCGGTTTGAGTTCTCCACGGTGATACATGGAAGTTACAAGTTGAGAAGCTTATTACTCCTGGGTGCTTGGTACCCTTGAGCTTGTTCCTCTTGGGTGCTTGGGCGCCCTAGACGGTTGAGGTCACCTCGGAGCCATATTCCATTGTGGTGAAGCTTCGTGGTGTCGTTGGGGAGTTAACCCCAACCTTTGTGGTGTTCGGAGCTCAATCATTATGGTGTAAAGCTCTGGGCAAGCGTAGGGGTCTCCAATTAGGTTGTGGAGATCGCACTGAGCAATTTGACGGGTTCCGGTGACCGCCCCAAGGGTTGCCAAAGTGTACGGGTTCGGTGACCGCCCCCAAGGGTTGCCATCTGTACGGGTTCGGTGACCGCCCTCAAGGGTCCCTTAGTGGAATCACGACATCTTGCATTGTGCGAGGGCATGAGGAGATTACGTGGCCCTAGTGGTTTCTTGGGGAGCATTGTGCCTCCACACCGCTCCAAACGGAGATTAGCATCCGTAAGGGTGTGAACTTCGGGATACGTCATCGTCTCCGCGTGCCTCGGTTATCTCTTACCCGAGCTCTTTACTTATGCACTTTAGTTTGTGATAGCCATATTGTTTCTTGTCATATATCCTGCTATCACCTAGTAGTTTATTTTGCTTAGCATAAGTTGTTGGTGCACATAGGTGAGCCTAGTTGTTGTAGGTTTTGTGCTTGCCAAATTAACCGCTAGGTTTATTCCGCATTTGTTCAAGCCTAAACCGTAATTATTTTAAAATGCCTATTCACCCCCCCCCTCTAGGCGACATCCACGATCTTTCAGTAGGTATGGTGGCTATTTTGAGGAAGGTATGTGGTGGGTTTATGGTATCGGCGAAAGTTGCACGGCACTAGAGAGGCTAGCAATGGTGGAAGGGTGAGAGTGCGTATAATCCATGGACTCAACATTAGTCATAAAGAACTCACATACTTATTGCAAAAATCTATTAGTTATCGAAATGAAGTACTACACGCATGCTCCTAGGGGGGTAGATTGGTAGGAAAAGACCATCGCTCATCCTCAACTGCCACTCATAAGGAAGACAATCAATAAATAAATCATGCTCCGACTTCATCACATAACGGTTCACCATACGTGCATGCTACGGGAATCACAAACTTTAACCCAAGTATTTCTCAAATTCACAATTACTCACTAGCATGACTCTAATATCACCATCTTTATATATCAAAACAATCATAAGGAATCAAACTTCTCATAGTATTCAATGCACTTTATATGTAAGTTTTTATTATATCCCTCTTGGATGCCTATCATATTAGGACTAAATTTATAACCAAAGCAAACTACCATGTTGTTTAAGGACTCTCAAAATAATATAAGTGAAGCATGAGAGTTCAATAATTTTTTATAAAATAAAACCACCGATGTGCTTAAAAAGATTTAAGTGAAGCACTAGAGAAAAATTGCCTAGCTCAAAAGATATAAGTGAAGCACCTAGAGTATTCTAATAAATCACGATTCATGCGTGTCCCTCTCAAAAGGTGTGTACAACAAGGAAGATTGTGTCAAACTAAAAATCGAAGACTCAAATCGTACAAGACGCTCCAAGCAAAACACATATCATGTGGTGAATAAAAATATAGCCTCAAGTAAAGTTACCGATAGACGAATACGAAAGAGGGGATGCCTTCCGGGGCATCCCAAGCTTAGGCTCTTGGTTGTCCTTGAATATTACCTTTGGGTGCCTTGGGTATCCCCAAGCTTAGGCTCTTGTCACTCCTTATTCCATTGCCCATCAAATCATTACCCAAAACTTAAAAACTGAACTCATTCTTTATTTATATTGGTGTAATATCTACGGTATTCCAACTTTTCCATGGTTCATACCTGTAGCGACCCGACCCGAATGGATCAAGTCTACTGTGCTCCGGTGTCATCCCTGGATCAGTAATGCTGACACCACACAATACTTCAAAGGATTTATAGCAGAGTGGCAATCACACACTTATTACATCGATGTCTCAAAAGAGAACTTATTACAATAAATATGGCTTAAGGCCATCTAGTGTCGATAACAGCGGAAGACTTGGAAGATAAATGGGTCCATCAACTCCAACGGCATCACTAAGTATAGAACCACGACCTAAAAGCACCTTAATCGTCGTCTGAAAAGTCTGCAACATTAACGTTGCAGCCCGAAACGGGTCAGCACATGGAATATGCTGGCAAGGTAACACATAGAGAGTAATGGAATGAAACAGCTATGCTATATGCATATTTGGCTGGTGGAAAGCTCTATGGTTACTGTTTTGCGTAAAGCCAATTTTTCCCTACTGCAAAGGAATAAATTTATTTAACTATCATGGTGGTTGTTAAACATTGAGAATGGTTGATAGCATTCTCAATCCCAATTAAAAGTGAACAATTAAAACCCACAATATTAATTAGAAGTAACACGATGAGATTCACATGATATTCAGGTACTAGATACTCAAGATTGTCCATAACCGGGGACACGGCTAATCATGATTAGTTTGTTACACTCTGTAGAGGTTTGCGCACTTTTCCCCACAAGAGTCGATCGCCTCCGTTGGTTTTCTCGCACTACTGGTGTTTGAGAAACAGATGACCGAGACACAGTCTTTCAGAAGCGCTAGCACCTTACGATGGATAGACCGGTACACCTACTTCCCCTACATCTGCTAGTCTACCCTGTAAGAGTTCGCATGACTTAGTCAACTATGCCAGAGCCCATAATGGCTTGTGGCTGCACACGTAAGTATTTAGCATGAAAGATCTTATGATCCCTTTGAGCCTGGGTGGCGGTCCAAAATAAAACAGGCAAGTCCTGATAGACATCAGGTGCCTCAATCCATCCAGATGTGTGTTTAAGTTGCCACCTTAGATAAACCATTAAAATTATCAATCTCACATCTGTCATGGATATCACTCACCCAATGGGTGGATTGAGGCACCTGATGTCTATCAGGACTTGCCTGTTTTATTTTGGACCACCACCCAGGCTCAAAGGGATCATAAGATCTTTTATGCTAAATACTTACGTGTGCAGCCACAAGCCATTATGGGCTCTGGCATAGTTGACTAAGTCGTGCGAACTCTTACAGGGTAGACTAGCAGATGTAGGGGAAGTAGGTGTACCGGTCTATCCATCGTAAGGTGCTAGCGCTTCTGAAAGACTGTGTCTCGGTCATCTGTTTCTCAAACACCAGTAGTGCGAGAAAACCAACGGAGGTGATCGAGTCTTGTGGGGAAAAGTGCGCAAACCTCTGCAGAGTGTAACAAACTAATCATGATTAGCCGTGTCCCCGGTTATGGACAATCTTGAGTATCTAGTACCTGAATATCATGTGAATCTCATCATGTTACTTCTAATTAATATTGTGGGTTTTAATTGTCCACTTTTAATTGGGATTGAGAATGCTGTCAACCATTCTCAATGTTTAACAACCACCATGATAGTTAAATAAATTTATTCCTTTACAGTAGGGAAAAATTGGCTTTACGCAAAACAGTAACCATAGAGCTTTCCACCAGCCAAATATGCATATAGTATAGCTGTTTCATTCCATTACTCTCTATGTGTTACCTTGCCAGCATATTCCATGTGCTGACCCGTTTCGGGCTGCAACGTTAATGTTGCAGACTTTTCAGACGACGATTAAGGTGCTTTTAGGTCATGGTTCTATACTAAGTGATGCCGTTGGAGTTGATGGACCCATTTATCTTCCAAGTCTTCCGCTGTTATCGACACTAGATGGCCTTAAGCCATATTTATTGTATTAAGTTCTCTTTTGAGACATCGATGTAATAAGTGTGTGATTGCCACTCTGCTATAAATCCTTCGAAGTACTGTGTGGTGTCAGCATTACTGATCCAGGGATGACACCAGAGCACAGTAGACTTGATCCATTCAGGTCGGGTCGCTACAATACCCCCCGATACTACTCATAGAATCATCAAAATAAGCAAACAACACAAAGAAAAGATAACTGTAAAAAACAGAACAGTCTGTAGCAATTTGTAACTCTTGAATACTTATGTAACTCCAAAATTTCTGAAAAATAGGACAACATAAGCAATTTGTTTATTAATATTCTGCAAAAGGAATCAGTATTTTCTCGCGCTTCTATTAAAAATGAGATTTTTTCCTGAGCATAAAAGTTTTTGTTTTTCAGCAAGATCAAATCAACTATCACCGTAAGACATCCCAAAGGTCTTACTTGGCACAAACACTAATTAAAACACAAAACCACATCTAACCAGAGGCTAGATGAATTATTTATTGCAAAACAGAACCTAAAAAGCAAAAACAAAAATAAAATTGGGTTGCCTCCCAACAAGCACTATTGTTTAACGCCCTTAGCTAGGCATTGATAATTTTAATAGTGCTCACATGAAAGACAAGAATTGAAGCACAAAGAGAGCATCATATAGCACGTGACAAACACATCTAAGTCTAACATACTTCCTATGAATAGGCATTTTATAAGCAAACAAATTATCAAGACAAGCAAAAACTAGCATATGCAAGGAAGAAGAAAGAAATAATAACAATATCAACATAACGAGAGGTACTTTAATGACATGAAAATTCTTACAACAATATTTCCCTCTCTCATAATAATTACATGTGGGATCATACTCAAATTGAACATTATAGCTATCACAAAACATATTCTCTAAATGATCTACATGCATGCAAAGTTGACACTCTTCCAAAATAGTGGGATTATCATAAAATAAAGTCATGACCTCTCCGAACCCACTTTTATCAAAAACTTCATAACATTAAACATTATCCAAATATGTGGGATCTAAAGTTGACACTCTTCCAAACCCACTTTTAGTATTATTGCAAACATTATTATCAATAAATTTTCAAGATTGTAAGAAGAATCACCCCAATCATGATCATTGCAACAAGTAGTGGACATAGCAAAACTAGCATCCCCAAGCTTAGGGTTTTGCATATCATTAACACAATTGACATTAATAGAATGTATAATAACATTATTGCAATCATGCTTTTCATTCAAGGAGCTATCAAGTATGGGTGCAATAGCAAAATCTCATGTTGAACATAAGGAACTATAGCAAATTCATCCCCATAAATATTGGCATCATGGCCATAAGAATAGCAAGCATCATGTTCATCAAGGGATATTTCAATCAAATCATCGGAATCATAATTATCTATAGCTTCATGCATATCATTATTTTCTTTCAAATCAACGGTCATCCTCTCAATAAATTCTTTGGCATAGACATTATGAGCATAGTTTTCATAGCAATATTTAAGTATGTCAAAATTTTCAGATTTGTAGAGAGCAAGATCATACTTTTCAATCAAAGAAGCAACTTCATAAGCACCCTTAAAAGCAAAAAATTCTTCAATTTGTTCGATATCATCGTAACTATAAACACCCTTTTCATAAGAAGATAAAATTTCATTATCATTAAACTCACATAGGTAGGGAAGGTGTTTTTTAGGGTTCTTGGAGCAACAAGTAAAATCACAAATTTCACAAAGATTCCAAGCATAGCAAACAATTTATTTGATTCCATAAGAGTTTCCCCTTTTCAAACAAACGATGACGCACACAATGAGCATGCCCATCCAAAGATTTACCCTCAACTAAATTAGTTGGGGTTTCAACATGAGCACATATGGATCGAAGACGATCCAGGCAGAAAACTTTGAGTGGATCCATATCATTAGATTTTTTTAGCAAGCAAAGATGCGAGCAAAATGAAAGGCACATGGAAACACAAGCAAACATAAGATCAAACGAAAGAAGGGTGAAGAAAAGGCAAATCTTTTCGAAAATCGTTTTAGAAGTGGGGGAGAGGAAAACAAGAGGTGAATGGAAAATAATGTAATGCAAGAGATGAGACTTTATGATGGGTACTTGGTATGTCTTGACTTGGCGTAGATCTCCACGACAATGGCGCCAGAAATTCTTCATGGTACTTCTTGAGCTTGCACTGGTTTTTCCCTTGAAGAGGAAAGGGTGATGCAGCAAAGTAGAGTTAAGTAGTCCCCTCAGTTTGAGAACCAAGGTATCAATCTAGTAGGAGACAACGCACAAATCACCGATTACCTCCACAAACAATCAAACAACTTGCACCCAACGTGATAAAGGGGTTGTCAATCCCTTCACGGTTACTTGCAAAAGTGAGATCTGATGGAGATAGATAAACGATAAAGTAAATATATTTTTTGGTATTTTTGGTTTATAGCTAAAAAAGTAAAAGATTTCAAAATAGTAAATCGGAAACTAATATTGTAGATCAGAAACTAATATGATGGAAGATAGAAACTTATATGATGGAAAATAGACCCAGGGCCATCGGTTTCACTAGAGGCTTCTCTCAAGAAAGCAAATAATACAGTGGCTGAACAAATTACTGCCGAGCAATTGATAGAAAAGCGCAAAGTTATGACGATATCCAAGGCAATGATCATGAATATAGGCATCACGTCCGTGTTAAGTAGACCAAAAGGATTCTGCATATACTACTATTACGTCACACATCGACCGACTCCTGCCTGCATCTAGAGTATTGAGTTCATGAAGAGTAGAGTAACGCATTAAGTAAGATGACATGATGTAGAGGAATTAAATCAAGCAATATTATGAAAACCCCATCTTTTTATCCTCAATGGCAACAATACAATATGTGCCTTGCTTCCCCTACTGTCACTGGGAAAGGACACCGCAAGATTGAACCAAAAGCTAAGCACTTCTCCCATTGCATGAAAAACCAATCTAGTTGGCCAAACCAAACCGATAGTTCGAAGAGAATTACAAAGATATCAAATCATGCATAAAATAATTCAGAGAAGATTCAAATAATATTCTTAGATAAGCTGATCATAAATCCATAATTCCTCGGATCTCGGCAAACACACCGCAAAAAAGTACAACATTGAATAGATCTCCAAGAACATCAAGGAGAACATGGTATTGATAATCAAAGAGAGAGAAGAAGCCATCTAGCTACTAGCTATGGACCCATAGGTCTGTGGTAAACTACTCACGCTTCATCGGAAGGGCAATAGAGTTGATGTAGAAGCCCTTCGTGATCGAATCCCCCTCTTGTAGGGTGCCGGAAAAGGTCCCTAGATGGGATCTCACAGGTACAGAAGGTTGCGGCAGTGGAAAAGTGTTTTCGTGGATGCCTCTAGTGGTTTGGGGATATTTGGGAATATATAGGCGAAAGAATTAGGTCAGGAGGTGCATGGGGGCCCACAAGGGTGGCGGGCGTGCCCTACCCCCCTGGGCACGCCCTCCGTCCTTGTGGCCACCTTGTGGCTCCTCCGATTTCATGTCCAAATCTCCTGGTTGTCTTCTGGTCCAAGAAAAATCATCGCGAAGGTTTCATTATGTTTGGACTCTGTTTGGTATTCCTTTTCTGCGAAACTCGGAAACAGGGAAAAACAGGAACTGGCATTGAGCTCTAGGTTAATAGGTTAGTCCCAAAAATAATATAAGATAGCAAAGGCATATAAAACATCCAAAGCATATAATATAATACCATGGAACAATCAAAAATCACAAGTACGTTGGAGACGTATCAATTATTTATAGCCTCATATTTCTTCATCGAATCTTTGGTTTAGTTAGGCCGATTAGATCAATTTTTCTTGCCATGGGAAGAGGTGCTTTGTGACGGGTTCAATCTTACCGTGCTCAATCCGAGTGACAGAAGGGGAAATGACACATATGTATCATTGCAATTAAGGACAACAAGATGGGGTCTATTCCTACATGAATAGATCTTGTCTACATCATGTCATTGTTCTTATTACATTACTCCGTTTCTCCATGAACTTAATACACTAGATGCAGGCTGGATAGCGGTCGATGTGTGGAGTAATAGTAGTAGATGCAAGCAGGAGTCGGTCTACTAATCTTGGACGTGATGCCTATATAATGATCATTGCCTGGATATCGTCAGAATTATTTGAAGTTCTATCAATTTCCCAATAGTAATTTGTTTACCTATCGGCGTTCTGGGAACGGGGGTCCCCAGACTTGCCTGCCTGCGGCCTGCGGCGTGGCTCAAGTGGGGACCTAGCGCGGCCCATCTTCATCAGCTCAAGCTCAAGACCCTCGCGAGGGGCCAAGTCTCATGGGGCAGACGACAGGAAGCTCCCTCAGAGGCAGCCTCATCAGGCAGGCTCGCGAGGAGGCGGAGAGATCAAGGGAGGGGTACCTCGCGAGGAACCCGTGATGCAAGCCATGACGATCGAGACCAGGCGGGCGCCGGCCTGCGCAGTGTCCTTGTTTCCCCTTTGGTGCAAAGGGGGCAAGCATAGGCCAAGGCATCAGGCAAAGGTTGCCATTCCGGTGCAACGAGACCAAGACCAGCAGAGCGACAGGACGGAGGTCACCTTGGAGCCCAAGACGGCGTCATCACCAGTACTTTTGGCAGCCGAAGACCACCTTTGGTCAGGATAACTTGTACTACATGTTCCCCTTCAGAATGGCCAATTGTTGGCGCCCTTCCTGCTCATTATTTGGGGAGAGGCCTAGGGCCTCTATAAATAGAGCTAGCCACCACATAGTAGGGGGAGGGGAAGAAGGAAGGATCGATCGACATCTAGAAATCTGGTAGAACCATAGCAAAGAGAGAGAGAGGCGACTGAACTCACCCTAGCAGTTCATCGCACCAGCTCAAGAACACCTCTCGCGAGGTTGTTCTTCCTTTGTACTTTTCATCATCAGCCCCCTGAGGCAATCCACCACACCACACACTGGAGTAGGGTATTACACCACAACGGTGGCCTGAACCAGTATAAACCTTGTGTCCCTTGTGTTGTTCATGGTTTCCAGCTCAAATCACGCTAGGATATTGGATGTAGATTGGTAGGGGAGAGATCTCTGCGCGCACCCCAGTGTTCGAACCTCAAGGGTATGCCGGAACACGAAATTTGACACTTGGCGCGCCAGGTAGGGGTGCGCCGGAATCCTTCTTCCTCCGCATCGCATTACGTCGCTTCCCCGATCAGATGTCAACCGACCCGGCAGCCAACACCGACCGCTGGGGAGCGTGGCCCGCCCACGCCGTAGCACCAGCCCAGGGCGACCTCAACCTTGCGCCTCAGGCAGCTCGCGCTCCGCAGGGCACTGCGGGGCGGGGGCGACGTGGCCAGACGCCGCCTGCCCTCACACCATGGCAGGTGCGGGCTGCAGCAAGGGCCTCAGACCACGCCGCGGCCACGGCGCCGTACACCCGACGGGAGCAAGCAAATTCCAGGGCCGCGCTCACGGTGGCCCAAGAGCTGCTACGTTGCTGACTGCTGGAGGGCGGCCGCGACGTTTTGTTGGAGCGAGTAGCCAAGCTCCTAGACGTCGCCGTCTCAGGAACACCTCCTTTCTGCGTCCAGCTGCCGCCCCAGACCCAAGGCGGGCCGCATGGCGGTATCATGTGCACACACGCGACTTCCAGTGGACTCCAGGACCCGTCCGGCGCCAACACCTCTGCCGACACCGTGCGACAAGTCACGTCAGCCTCCTCTCAGGCCAGCAAAGGGGTGCGCGCCGCGGCCTTTGGCCTCGGCGGACCGCCGCGCCACCACCCCCAAAACGGCGCCCCAAGCCAGGCTGCGTGGCATACGGGATGCTACAGCGAGTCACACGGCACGGTGACCTCGGAAGCTTATGTGCCCCGCATGGTGAATCAGGGGTGCGCACTAGAAGAAGATCATGGCTCATTCCTAGGGCCAGGCTGGGGCAAGGAGACGCCTGGAGCTGAGCTCTTTCAGGAACCACAGGAGAACCTCGACGACTGTGCCGTCGGCGGCAACTATCGGGTACCACTCATCCCTCAGGAGCATGCTTATGTTAACCATGGGTCACAGGAGATACAAGTCTCCGTAGCAGGCGGCTGCCCCAATTCTGCAGCCTCATACCCCTCAGGAGGAGGGCGCAGGGGGCTGTAGGAGAGGGGCCGAGATTCGGGTTCGTCACCGCGGCGGTCGGAGCAAGGTGTTCTCAGGAGGTAGCCCCCCTGTCGGGGAGGTTCCCCAAGGCCTGCCCCCGGCAGGGGACCCGTGGTCGTCGGGGGAACCGCTGGCGACCGCTCTGCCTCATTAGCGTCGTCCTTGTTTCCGGTCGCCGTCGATGGCGGCAGAGTGTGGCGCAAGGCGGGGCCCTCGTCTGGCGATATGAAGCAAGGCCAGTCCCTGTGAAGAAGGCCCAGTGCATGTGAAGCTCGCCGCCCCATGACACTCTCATGTAATAATGAGTGGGGCTGTACACGCCCCGGAGTCTCCGGAGATCCGCCCTCGGGCCTCGGGGGCTCCCGCCCACGCCGAGTGGCAGCACTTAGATCCGCGCTGGTGAGAAGACGTCGAAGACTAGACTAGGTGCCAGACACGGTCTTTTGCTTTTGCCTTTCCTTGTTGACAAGTTCTTCGATTTGGATTTAAGTTGGATTTGAGCTCGGTGCTTGCATGTGTTTGGGGAAGGGGTGTTTAGTCTCGTTCAAGCAATCTCTCGCGTTCTGGTTTTGGCTTTGCGCCCAAGGTTAACATCAGCTGCCTCCCCCCTCGCGAGCCCCTCGCGATCCGGGCCGGGCCAGGCACGTTCACAACCAGGACCACTGTTACCGCACCCTTTCCGGAGGTTTTCATCGCGGGATCCACAAGTTAATCAGAAGACACCCGAGGTGCAGCGGCCCCACAGGCCCGCTCGGGACTCGTCGGGGTCGGAAGGTACACAAGTCAGCTGACCCATCACCGGGCCAGCGGCTACGTTCACACACAACATTATGCTTACCAGAGTACTAATTGCAAACCTTTACATGAGGGGCTTCCCCTCCCAAAATGCTCTTACATCCTTCAGGGCCAAGCCCGAACTTTCTTCATGCAGGTTAAACGGCAGTAACGCGCGGTCAGTCGGACATATCACTCACCGCGTCTTGGGCATCCTCGGAGGCATCACTGGAGTCGTCGGCATTGTCACCACCACCGCCAGCATCTCCATCAGCGCCAGGCTCGTTCACAATGTCGCCTTCATTGGCGCCCACGACCACGCCGTCGTCATCATATGCAGAGGCCCTGATGAGGGCGTCCATGTTGTCCTCCACCCACCGCGTTGGGTCGCCCCGGACGGTAATGGGCACGGGTGCGATGGCAGCGTCGAAGTCGAAGTGGGGGTCCCTGTCCTGCAGATAGCTAAAGACATGGGAGAACGCATGCCCGAGCAAGGCTCGTCTCCTCTCTTCAACAAGACAACGGGATCTCTCGGACTGGTTCTCCAGAAGCGTCACCACATCAGTGAAAAATTGGAGGTTGCCGGCGTAGTTGACCTCGTGCGGCTACCTAGCGGCAGCCTCACAAACATAGCCCAAAGCTATGTTGGCCCTCTCTCGGAGCGCTTGAAGCATGGGGGCATGCACATGCTCCAGAACCCGCCGCCGACGGAGCTCGTCCTCACTCCGCTGCGCGACGGCCTCGGCGTCATCGACCCTCTGTTGAAGAAGAAGCTGCTCGGCCCGGGAAGAGGACAGCTCTGCCTGCGCCGCGCTGAGGGTGGCTGCGGAGGAGTCCGCACACCGTGTTGCTTCGGCCGGTTTGGCCCTGAGGGCTGCGGTCCTGCCCTCGGCCTCGACCTTGACCAGCCCCAACCTCGTCCCGTATTCGCGCTCGAGGGCCGAGCGAGCTTCCGCCACGCGGCGATCGACTTCTTCCTGGGCTCGGGCTTCGCGCACGGCAACGTCATCCTCCGCCCGGGCCACCAGGCGCTCCCTCGTCTCCAACAGCTCAAGGTCAAGGTTGCGCTCGGCGGCCTCCAACGTCAGCACCTCCTCGCGCTTCAGAAGCGCTGCCCGGTCAACAGAGGCCGCCCCCATCGACTCAAGGGCCGCCTAGCGCGATTCCACTTGCTGCTCCAGGGAGTTGCTCCAGGCTTGGAGCTCCCGTGCGCGCTCCTCCGCATCCTTGCGCCGCCGGTCTGCCTCCCGAGCCTCCTCAACGGCCAGGGAACATGCCTCCCGCGAAGCTGCTAGCGACGCTTCAGCCTTCGCGTTGTCAAGATCACGTTGATGACGCGCGAGGGCGACAGCTACCTTTAGTTTGCGCCTCTCCTCCGCAAGGCGCAAACCTTCAGCCTCGAGGCGTGCATCCTTGTCAGCAAGCTCTGCCCCGATCCGGCTCACCGCATCCGCCGCCCCCTGGAGGAACTCTTCGCGAAGGGTGCATCGCTCCCGAGCGCGCCTGAGCACGTCTTCTACATCACCCTCTTCCACCGGAGCATGCGGAGGGCCCCGGGGCGGCTGGCCACCTCTCGGCGCGGGGCTGGGGGATGGCGCGCTAGCCATCGCCGAACTGACCTCTTTGGGAATCCGGCCCAGCGTCGGCCCGCCCACGGAGGAGGAGCCGAAGACGGACTTCAGCCATTCACCATCAATGATCAGAGGAGGAACGCGGGCAAGCCAGATGTGCCCCAGGAGGACCCATGAAGAAAGGACAGCGGGCGCGCAGGCTCGAGGTGCCCTATGGAATGGACCACTCCACCAACTGGTCCGGCAGCAGGGGTGCCACTCGAGCTCGGCGAGCCCAGAGCCGGCGGAGAAGGCGAAGCTTGGGGGGATGGCTCCCGGGCTGGCTCGGTAGGTTTCGCAGGGCAGGGCCTAGGAGGGCCACAATCAGTCACAGGGATAGCAAAGCGAACAAGCAAGGAAAGAAGAAGACTTACTCATCCATGGCGAAGTACTTCCTGCGCTTCAACAAGCGGCAAGGGCAATCATTGCCACCCAAGGCCTCCTTCCTCTTGCGGAGGGCCTCGAAGTCTACGCGGAACCGACCCAAGCACCCGGCGCACGGGTCGGCCCCTGGTGCGGAAGAAGCGTCAATGTGATCAGCGCTGGAGGAGTCAGCCTGGGGGCGCCGTCAGGCGCCGCCTCGCGAGGAACAGCTGGGGGCTCGGGAGCCCCGGCCTCAGGAACCACCGGCCGCAGCTCCGCACCTGCCGCCGCTCCAGGGCGAGCCTCGGGAGACACTGCCTTCAAGACTCCTCGCGGCGTCAGCGCCTCGACATCGGTCGCCTCAACTCTTGCCAGCTCTCGTCTCCCCGCCCTGTCGCCCGAGGAAGGACCGCTATGGGCGGCAGGAGAAGCAACCACGGCGGCTGGGTTCTCACGGGGCCCCATGAAGCCAGCAGGGCGCAGTCCCCACTCATCGAAGCTGTGCATCTGCCTCACAAAATCGGCCCTGCCGGAGCAAAGATACAAGAGGATGCCATTACTCCGAAGGTTGCCTGGGGAAGGATCGCTAGTCAAGACCTTGAGCACCGTCTGTAGCACTTCAGGCGCCAAGTCCTCCTCCTGAAGCCGCATGCGGTCTCCATGCCCCGCAAAGTCCCACATCTGGCGAGAATGGCGCTGAAGAGGAGCAATGTGACATTGGAGGAACACCTTCACTACCTTGGGCGCTGTCACATTGAGCGCCCTCAAACTCTGGAAGCGGCGCCAGACGAAGGCGAGCCGGAGGCTCGCGAGCACCTCATGGTCCCAACCCGCGTGAGGAACAGCAGGCGAGGTCGGGTGCGAGAGCAGAGAGTTGGGCACTCCAACATCCACGTATAGCCACCGCTCTCTGAACCTGGCCTCAGGAGGAGGAAGGCCGAAGTCGATCCCTGAAGCGGCCGTCTCTGGCACGGCGAAGAAGCTCACGCACCTTGAGCACTGAGTGGGGTCACTCATGCGCAAGGAAAAGAAGTGGCGCAGCAGGGCAACGGAAGGAGGTATGCCTATCATCGCCTCGCAAACAAAAGCAAAGACAGCCAAAAGGGTAATGGACTCCGGCCCGAGGTGCATCATATGGATATGATAATGGGAGAGCACCGCATTGAAGAAGGCGGAAAAGGAGGGAACCATACCCGCCCATAGAGCATCGGTGAAGAATCGGACCTCCGTGATGATCCTATAAAGGGAGGCATGGAACGCGGGCCAGGCCGTGGTCCTCCCGCACTCATTGAAGATAGTTGCAAGGGCGGAGCGGACCTTGTCCAAAGCTTCTGGATTGAGTATGATCGACCGGGCGACAGCGGGGGTTGAGGCTGGAGGTGTGCAGGGCGAACGCGCGGGCTTCTTTCCCCTTCTTTTCTACGTCGGTGCCATGGCGGTGAAGAGGAGGAAGAACTCGAGCCGGATTGGTGGCGGAGGCTGGAGCTCAAAGAAGAAGGAAGGGTAGGAGGCAGGCGAGTAGCGGAAAGGAGGAACAATTGTGTGCAACTACGGGTCCTCTTAGCCAGGCGCGCAACAAGGCGTCGTGGGGAAGCGCAGACGCCCACGTCCAATCAATCGCCATGCGGTGCCCAAGGCTGTAGGCTATTAGGGCCCACGACGCTTCGTGCTCGCCCCTTCGCTTTCCTGCTAGGCCAAGCCCGGGCGCGCCTTGGGCTCGGGGGCGACTGTCGGCGTTCTGGGAACGGGGGTCCTCAGACTTGCCTACCTACGGTCTGCGGCGTGGCTCAAGTGGGGGCCCAGTGCGGCCCATCTTCATCAGCTCAAGCTCAAGACCCTCGCGAGGGGCCAAGCCTCGCGGGGCGGATGACAGGAAGCTCCCTCAGAGGCAGCCTCATCAGGCAGGCTCACGAGGAGGCGGAGAGATCAAGGCAGGGGTACCTCGCGAGGTACCCGTGATGCAAGCCATGACGATCGAGACCAGGTGGGCGCCAGGCGGGCGCCGGCCTGCGCAGTGTCCTTGTTTCCCCTTTGGTGCAAAGGGGGCAAGCACAATCCAAGGCATCAGACAAAGGTTGCCATTCCCGTGCAACGAGACCAAGACCAGCAGAGCGGCAGGACGGAGGTCACCGTGGATGTAACGCCCTCGATGCAGCTATATCTCCCACGTGTCGAAGCACGACTTAGAGGCATAACCGCATTGAAAGCAATGTCACAAGTGAGGTAATCTTCACACAACCCATGTAATACAATAAGGAAAAGAGATACATAGTTGGCTTACAATCGAGACTTCACACAATACATGAATAAAGCATTACATCACCCAAATACAATCAAGGTCCGACTACGAAACCAAAATAAAAGAAGGCTACCCCAAATGCTACACAGATCCCCGATTGACCCCAACTGGGTTCCGCTACTGATCGACTAGAACAAAACAACATAAAGAACAAGATCTTCATCGAGCTCCTCCTTGAGCTTGGCGTCACCTATACGGACTCATCGACACCTGTAAGCTGGTTTTGGAAGTATCTATGAGTCACAGGGACTCAGCAATCTCACACCCTCGCGATCAAGACTATTTAAGCTTATGGGTAAGGTAAAGGTATGAGGTGAAGCTGCAGCAAGCAACTAGCATATATGGTGGCTAACATACGCAAATGAGAGCGAGAAGAGAAGGCAAAAGCACGGTCGAACAACTATGATCAAAAAGTGATCCTAAAACAACCTACGTCAAGCATAACTCTAACACCGTGTTCACTTCCCGAACATCGCCGGAAAGAGACCATCATGGTTACACACAAGGTTGATGTAATTTAATTAAGGTCAACTTCAGGTTTTCTACAACCGGACGTTAACAAATTCCCATCTGCCCATAACCGCGGGCACGGCTTTCGAAAGTTCAAATCCCTGCAGGGGTGTCCCAACTTAGCCCATCACAAGCTCTCACGGTCAACGAAGGATATTCCTTCTAGCGGGAAGACCCGATCAGACTCGGAATCCCGGTTACAAGACATCCTCGACAATGGTAAAACAAGAGCAGCAAAGCCACCCAGATGTGCCGACAAATCCCGATAGGAGCTGCACATATCTCGTTCTCAGGGCACACCAGATGATCAAGATGTCGGGTGGGCCACCCCAGAGTTGCCCCTGGTAGCTCCGGACATCGCTCAGTTGGACCAACACTTAGAGAAGCACTGGCCCGGGGGGTTAAAATAAAGATGACCCTTGAGTCTGCAGAACCCAAGGGAAAAAAGGCTATGTGGCGAATGGTAAAACCAATGTTGGGCCTTGCTGGAGGAGTTTTATTCAAGGCGAACTATCAAGGGGTTCCCATTATAACCCAACCGCGTAAGGAACGCAAAATCCGGGAACATAACACCAATATGACGGAAACTAGGGCGGCAAGAGTGGAACAAAACAACAGGCATAAGGCCAAGCCTTCCACCCTTTACCAAGTATATAGATGCATTAATTAAATAAGATATATTGTGATACCCCAACAAGTAAACATGTTCCAACAAGGAACAACATCTCCATGTTCCAACAAGGAACAAACTTCAATCTTCACCTGCAACTAACAACGCTATAAGAGGGGCTGAGCAAAGCGGTAACATAGCCAAACAACGGTTTGCTAGGACAAGGTGGCTTAGAGGCTTGGTTCAAACAATATGTGAGGCATGATAAGCAAGTGCTAGGTATCGCAGCATAGGCATAGCAAAAGAGCGAGCAACTAGCAAGCAAAGATAGAAGTGATTTCGAGGGTATGGTCATCTTGCCTGAAATCCCGCAAGGAAGAAGAATGAGTCCATGAAGAAGACAAACGGACGTAGTTGAATGGATCCTCACACACGCGACGTTATCGGAACCAACCCGAAGAAGCAACACCGGAAAGAAGCACACAACATTGTAAACAACCAACACATGAACATGATATGATATGCGGGATGCGGTATGTGATGCATATGCATGATTTGACAAGGAATGATTGAACCTGGCCTCAACATGGAAATCCAAGAGTGCCGCTGGAAAGGTGAGGTGATTTTGGTTGAAATCGATATAAAGATCACCGGAATCGGATGCACGGTTTGGAAATGGCAAGCAAAACAAATATGGCACCGGTCTGCGATAATCAGCAAGTCGCCATCTAAATGCATCAAGATAAATATGCTACAGCACTCAAACATGGCAACAAAATACATGGCACGGATCCACTCATGATGCTTGACAAAAGATGAACACTGAGCTCCGGCTAATTCATCGATTAATAGGTTCAAACAAGCATGGCAAAAGTGCAAAAGATAACAGGTTTCAGACTTAGTGAAATTAACACAAGTCTGGAATTTATCATCAGGAAGCACACTTTAGAGCACGAAAACTACATGCTACAGGAACTTAACATGGCAAAGCAAGGCATGGTATGAAGCTACTCAAAGCACTTAACAAAAGTCCCTTAGTGACCTTGAGCCAAAAGGGGTCAGAAAATACAATTGCAAGCATGTGAACATAGCAAAAACATAAACAGATCTCAGACTTAGTGAAAAACTGGAGCATGCAAAAGAGTTAATGAGTAGGCATGTTTACGAGCTCGATGCACTCACTACAGAGCATGGCATGACAAACTAAGCATACACCCATCAAGAATACATGGCATATAAGCTAGACGTGGCAAGAACAATAACATAGCATGCACGGATCAATAGCAACATCCTCGGCAAAATCGCTAACAAGTCAACAATCTGCCAGGATTCACGATATAGTAAAAGTAGAGCTTGATTGACTCAAGATAGGGTGCTCCATAAATGCAAACAAAGACATGGATGGATAGAGCACAACAATATTAACAAAGCATCCTTACTGATAATCCTCAAAAGAGGCACGGATCACTAGGAAACAACATGAACATATGGCATAACGACAAAATCAGGACAAGGACTTAGTGAAATTCTAAGTCTCTGGAATCAGCATTACCGATTACGCTACTTTGCAAGCTTGTGCTAGTCACCACACATATCACAAAAATACATGGCAAGCACCTCTATAAAGATGGCATGGCATATAACAAATCACATGTAGAGCTCAGGATCATAGCATGCACACATTAAACATGGCAAAAATGACAAAATGCCATTTGCTGAAAACAGATCTGACAAATTCACCACATAGCCCTCTTCCAACAGCATTTCGGGCATCCAGCTGAGGTCAAATGCAAATGATGCAATGAGATGAAATGATGTACTCGTCGAGATGAACATTTTGATATGCTACACACACGAATCGGAGCTACGAATGCGGAGTTATGATGTGATGAATATGGGCATATGAATCTGGAAACTTTGGGGACTTAGTGGAATTTTACCTCCGCGAAAGTCAACGCGGGACGGAGAGAAGCGGGACGAAGAGATCCGGGATGGAGATGGTGTTTGGATGGCGGGATGTGGTGGATCTCGTCCACCCTCACCAGATCCGGCCGGCGAGGGAGGAAGACTCCGGCGAAAAATCCACGGCGGCGGCGGTGGTCGCCGGCCGGTGCGAGGAACCGCGCATGCATAAGGCGAAGCGGCGAGGTGGCCTGAGGCGGCGGCGCAACGACGGGAGTACCGCGCCTCGGCGACCGTGCGTTGGAGGCGGCGACTGGGGCGCTGGGCGGCGGTGTCGACGAACGCTGGCGAAGTCCGGCACCGGCGCGCAACTCCGGCGAGAGGCTGGCGGCGGCGGACGAAGGCGCGCTAGGCGCGGGCGCGTCCGGGCGGCGGCGCTGGCGATCCGGGCCGGACGGGCCCTGCCTGGGCTCCGCGGGCCGGCGCGGTGGGGAGGAGAGAGATGAGGCGGCTGGGATGAGGTGGCGTGTGCTGAGTGGCTGAGGGCGGCGGCGGCGGTGACGTGGCGGCCTGCTATTGGCTGGAGTGAGGTGGCCGGTGGACGCATCCGGCGCGGACGGACATGTCCGGCGGCGCGGAGGGAAGTTAGGGTAGGGTTTGATCTGCGCGGAATTTTTGGAGGAGAGCACATATATATAGGTAGAGGGAGCTAGGAGAGTCCAAATGAGGTGCTGTTTTCGGCCACGCGATCGTGATTGAACGACCGAGATGATGGAGGAGGTTTAGGTGGGTTTTGGGCCACTTTGGAGAGGTGTTGGGCTGCAACACACACAAGGCCTTTTCGGTCCCTCGGTTAACCGTTGGAGTATCAAACGAAGTCCAAATGGCACGAAACTTGACAGGCGGTCTACCGGTAGTAAACCAAGGCCGCATGACAAGTCTCGGTCCAATCCGAAAACGTTTAACACCCGCACACGAAAAGAGGTAGAAAGGGGCACTGGGTGACATAGGAGCGCCGGATTACAAAACAGACAACAGGGAAAATGCTCGGATGCATGAGACGAACATGTATGCAAATGAAATGCACATGATGACATGATATGCAATGCATGACACACAAGCAATGACAACACAACAACAGCGAAAAACTGGAGGACACCTGGCACATCGGTCTCGGGGCGCTACAACACTCCACCACTATGAGAGGATCTTGTCCCGAGATCTAGAATGGCACCAGAGGGACAACGGAAGAGAAAAGAGGAGAGGTAAAGCTAAGTTGCTTCTTTGACAAAATGAGTGAAACCAAAGAACCTTGAGAGGTTGAACAAATGAAAGAAAGAAAGCAACAGAGATGAACAAAGTTGAAAGCACTCCATAAAGAAAGAGGAATAAGAAAGAACCGATTCGGGTAGCATTTTGGTGAAAGGAGATGAATGACTTGATAAAATGAAAAATCTTGAACAAAAAGGACACAACACTCTGGTTAAATGAATAAGCAAGAAAAGAACAAGGTCCCGACAAAACAAGAAGATGGGTTGAAGAGAGCAACAATACAATGCCTCCGGAACGAAAGAATAGAAGATAGATAATTGAAATAGGAGAATGGAGAAGAAAATGTCAACTTCTGCCACAAAAGAGCTTGAAAAGGCATACTTAGGATAAGGTTCGGACGGAGTTGTTGGAAAACCAACAATGAAAAAAAGGATAAGCTTGATATGGTCTTATGGAATACATCTCAAATTATGAGGTGACAACCTGCCACTCACGGGAAAAAGAATTGGATTGGTATGAACAAGGAGACGAGAAAATATTTCACCGGGAGTATAAAGAAGAACTTGGGGTCCTTTATAAGCACCATAGACAGCAACAAACCTTAGGGAAGGCTTTAGGTGGAATATAACCCAAGATAACTCAAATGACAAGATTGATGGATTTAAAATATCTCATCCTTGACAACATGTGAATCATGAAATGAACTCAAATTATCAAGAATGACATAATACCACCTCTATTGATACGGAAGGAAGAATTGCACTCCGGATTGCAAGATGAAGAATACTTGAGCTCCTTAGAAAAGAGTCTCGATGAAAACTTCGAGAAGGGATAAAATCCTTGATGAACCATCATGTAGCACCTTGATGAAGAACTCCGGTAAACAAAAGAATGGTCAAATGAAAGGAAAGAGAAGTCGAAAACACAAGTTGAATCCTTGTAACGATTTAGATGAATCTCCGTGGTGAAATAATTGAGAGAACTTGGAACTCCGGGAAAAGAATAGATAAAGCATCTCGAACCGAGAATTTGATGAGCCTCCGGAATAAAGAATTAATCATTTGGGTGAATCAAGAATAAGAATTATGTTATGCTCCTCCTTCACCAATTAAATTGATGACGAGTAAAAGGATTGCATACAACTTATTCTCGAAGAAAGGATTAGGATAGATATGGCGCCAACTTGAGAAGGTCTTCAACAAACCACCGGTAGAATTGAAACCACGAATGAATTGATACGGAAGAGGAATCTTGAACGAACCACCGTAAGAATTGGTTATGAACGAAGTAAAGATAAAGAAACACCGGGAAGAATTATATAAAGAATGAAGATACTTGAGAGAATTTAGATCCATGAAAATGAAGAGATTACGAGCTGATTAGAGAATCCTTGATTTAAGTAGCGGTATGATTTAGAGTATGAGAGCTGAAAGCTGGAATGAATAACTCTGAGATGATGGGCTCCGGATAATCAAACTGAAAAGACTCTTGAATTGCTCCGGAAGGGTGAAAAGAATTCTCACAACCGAAAATAATTATGAGAGAATGGCATAAAGCTAGCACCATGAATCTTGAAGAGAATGGAGCAAGATTAAAGAGAAACTCTTCTTTAGTCTTCAAATCTGAGAATTACGACGAGAAATACCACCATGAATTATTTAGACGCTCCGAAAGCATCAAAGCGAGGAGATTGAGCCAACGATGAAAAGAATTTGAAAGATCTTAGAGGAGGACATTTGACTAATGGCAATTCATTCTTACGTCAAACTTCAAAAATAATTTTAAGGATATCTCCTGGAGAATTAGAAAGAGTCAGGTAAGATCCTGGAAAAAACCTATGGGTTAGGGCCCACTCGAAAAGATACACCGTTGAAAAGATTACTTGAAAAGAGAGATTGCACCGGTTAAATTAAAAAGGCTTGAATGATATAACATCCTCGAAAGAGCTTGAACGAATGCAGAGTGGAAACACGAATCTTCGAGATATCTTGAGCACTCCGGAACAATTGAGTAACGAAAAGTGGATGAATATGTGGAGCACCGGCAAGAGGAAGTATTTGAAACGAGGAAAGAATATGACCAACAAAGCTTGAATTGGTTCCACCGGAGAAGAAAAAAGAATGAATAATGGTGACCTAGAAACTCCGTTAAAATCTTCATGAGCATCACCGAGTAAGAACATTGATTGAAAAGAAAGAAGAGGCTTCACATGAATAAGATGGATAGTTGATTAATAAATCTTAGTCCTTGAAGAAAAAGGGTGGGTGGGCGGGAAAAACAAAGGCAACTTGGAGACGGATGAAACAAACACTGTTGAGAAAACCGAGAGGTGATCTTGCGATGTTAAAATGATTGGATCCACTTGAAGAGAAGCACACTGGTCGAAAAGGATTAACATGACAATCTCGATTATCATGAAGGATTAGTATCCACATCGGGGTATGAGAACACCGCTTAGGAAAAGGTATGGAATCAACATTTGACTTCGAAGCAACTCGAATATCACAACTCAAATCAAAGCATTGGCTTGCGGAATAAGCCGGAACAAACATATGATAGAGATTCCGTCCGAAGTTTTCGTGGTGGAGCCTACACGGGCTCGATCGTACAGCACCATCATGTACAAGGCAGTGCACATGACATACGAAGCGTCCCCGAGTCGGCATAGCCAAGGACTCTTTAAGACACAACGAGACCACTGTAAAACCAACCGTGAATAGGTGGACCACTAGACGTTGAACCCCAATTTCATATCATATATCTGTCAGAAAGATATCCTAAGAGCTACTTGAATTCCCACTTATAAACTCCTAAAATTTTCCGGTTATGCTATCAGGTGTTGGGGATACAGGGGAAGCATAATATCTCACCCAAACTAGCAAATCCTACATCTAGATGTATCCATCCTTCAACACATAACCAAGAAACCTTCGGAAATAATTTACCTCAACCTTCGAAAAGCATCTGTTATACGAGTTATGGCAATACTCCCGAACTCCCGCCCCAGTACTAGGTGGCATCGAGGTTATCTCACCAACAACTACATAAAAGAGATTTTCGATGTCGGCGAACCTAAACTCAGGTATTCCAGAATTGCAACGATAAAATTGTGACGACAACACCTCGGGGCTCAACTCCCTGGGACACTGCCACAACCCCTAAATGTCAGGAGGCACCAAGAACAATGTTCTCGTCACAAAACCATCGGAACGATTCCAAGATACCCGCGTGATCCTAAATTTTTTTGGAGAAATTTGAGAAGAGAAGAGTCAAAACTCTACGGCAGGATGCCTCACCAGAGCGACGAAGGGACTAAGGAGTAAAAAGAATTTCTAAACTCTCCGACATATATAATCCTAAAAGACTCAAAGCATTTTTCTAGACTCAACAACGCCAGCTATTCGATCAAGCAGGGGTCTCCTAAGGTCGGGGAAGGCTCTGATTACCAACTTGTAACGCCCTCGATGCGGCTATATCTCCCACGTGTCGAAGCACGACTTAGAGGCATAACCGCACTGAAAGCAATGTCGCAAGTGAGGTAATCTTCACACAACCCATGTAATACAATAAGGGAAAGAGATACATAGTTGGCTTACAATCGCCACTTCACACAATACATGAATAAAGCATTACATCACCCAAATACAATCAAAGTCCGACTACGAAACCAAAATAAAAGAAGACTGGCCCAAATGCTACACAGATCCCCGATCGACCCCAACTGGGCTCCGCTACTGATCGACTAGAACGAAACAACATAAAGAACAAGATCTTCTTCGAGCTCCTCATTGAGCTTGGTTGCGTCACCTGTACGGACTCATCGACACCGGCAAGCTGGTTTTGGAAGTATATGTGAGTCACGGGGACTCAGCAATCTCACACCCTCGCGATCAAGACTATTTGAGCTTATGGGTAAGGTAAAGGTATGAGGTGAAGCTGCAGCAAGCGACTAGCATATATGGTGGCTAACATACGCAAATGAGAGCGAGAAGAGAAGGCAAAAGCACGGTCGAACAACTATGATCAAGAAGTGATCCTAAAACAACCTACGTCAAGCATAACTGCAACACCATGTTCACTTCCCGGACACCACCGGAAAGAGACCATCACGGTTACACACGTGGTTGATGTAATTTAATTAAGGTCAACCTCAGGTTTTCTACAACCGGACGTTAACAAATTCCCATCTGCCCATAACCGCGGGCACGGCTTTCGAAAGTTCAAATCCCTGCAGGGGTGTCCGAACTTAGCCCATCACAAGCTCTCATGGTCAACGAAGGATATTCCTTCTAGCGGGAAGACCCGATCAGACTCGGAATCCCGGTTACAAGACATCCTCGACAATGGTAAAACAAGAACAGCAAAGCCAACCAGATGTGCCGACAAATCCCGATAGGAGTTGCACATATCTCGTTCTCAGGGCACACCGGATGAGCAAGACGTCGGGTGGGCCAGCCCAGTGTTGCCCCTGGTAGCTTCGAACATCGCTCAGTTGGACCAACACTTAGAGAAGCACTGGCCCAGGGGGTTAAAATAAAGATGACCCTTGAGTCTGCAGAACCCAAGGGAAAAAAAGGCTAGGTGGCGAATGGTAAAACCAATGTTGGGCCTTGCTGGAGGAGTTTTATTCAAGGCGAACTGTCAAGGGGTTCCCATTATAACCCAACCGCGTAAGGAACGCAAAATTTGGGAACATAACACCGATATGACGGAAACTAGGGTGGCAAGAGTGGAACAAAACACCAGGCATAAGGCCGAGCCTTCTACCCTTTACCAAGTATATAGATGCACTAATTAAATAAGATATATTTTTATATCCCAACAAGTAAACATGTTCCAACAAGGAACAACATCTCCATGTTCCAACAAGGAACAAACTTCAATCTTCACCTGCAACTAACAACGCTATAAGAGGGCTGAGCAAAGCGGTAACATAGCCAAACAACGGTTTGCTAGGACAAGGTGGCTTAGAGGCTTGGTTCAAACAATATGGGAGGCATGATAAGCAAGTGGTAGGTATCGCATCATAGGCATAGCAAAAGAGCGAGCAACTAGCAAGCAAAGATAGAAGTGATTTCGAGGGTATGGTCATCTTGCCTGAAATCCCGCAAGGAAGAAGAACGAGTCCATGAAGAAGACAAACGGACGTAGTCGAACGGATCCTCACCAACGCGATGTTATCGGAACCAACCCGAAGAAGCAACACCGGAAAGAAGCACACAACATAGTAAACAACCAACACATGAACATGATATGATATGCGGGATGCGGTATGTGATGCATGTGCATGATTTGACAAGGAATGATTGAACCTGGCCTCGACTTGGAAATCCAAGAGTGCCACGGGAAAGGTGAGGTGATTTCGGTTGAAATCGATATAAAGATCACCGGAATCGGATGCACCGTTTGGAAATGGCAAGCAAAACAAATATGGCACCGGTCTGCGATAATCAGCAAGTCGCCATCTAAATGCATCAAGATAAATATGCTACAACACTCAAACATGGCAACAAAATACATGGCACGGATCCACTCATGATGCTTGACAAAATATGAACACTGATCTACGGCTAATTCATCGATTAACAGGTTCAAACAAGCATGGCAAAAGTGCAAGAGATAACAGGTTTCAGACTTACAAGTCTGGAATTTATCATTAGGAAGCACACTTTAGAGTATGAAAACTACATGCCATAGGAACTTAACATGGCAAAGCAAGGCATGGTATGAAGCTACTCAAAGCACTTAACAAAAGTCCCTTAGTGACCTTGAGCCAAAAGGGATCAGAAAATACAATTGCAAGCATGTGAACATAGCAAAAACATAAACAGATCTCAGACTTTGTGAAAAACTGGAGCATGCAAAACAGTTAATGAGTAGGCATGTTTATGAGCTCGATGCACTCACTACAGAGCATGGCATGACAAACTAAGCATACACCCATCAAGAATACATGGCATAGAAGCTAGACGTGGCAAGAACAATAACATAGCATGCACGGATCAATAGCAACTTCCTCGGCAAAATCGCTAACAAGTCAACAATCTGCCAGGATTCACGATATAGTAAAAGTAGAGCTCGATTAACTCAAGCTAGGGTGCTCCATAAATGCAAACAAAGACATGGATGGATAGAGCACAACAATATTAACAAAGCATCCTTACTGATCATCCTCAAAAGAGGCACGGATCACTAGTAAACAACATGAACATATGGCATAACGACAAAATCAGGACAAGGACTTAGTGAAATTCTAAGTCTCTGAAATCAGCATTACCGATTACGCTACTTTGCAAGCTTGTGCTAGTCACCACACATATCAAAAAAATACATGGCAAGCACCTATGTAAAGATGGCATGGCATATAACAAAACACATGTAGAGCTCAGGATCATAGCATGCACACATTAAACATGGCAAAAATGACAAAATGCCATTTGCTGAAAACAGATCTGACAAATTCACCACATAGCCCTCTTCCAACAGCATTTAGGGCATCAAGATGAGCTCAAATGCAAATGATGCAATGAGATGAAATGATGTACTCGTCGAGACGAACATTTTGTTAGGCTAGAAGCATGAATCGGAGCTACGAATGCTGAGTTACGATGCGATGAATATGGGCATATGAATCTGGAAACTTCGGGGACTTAGTGGAATTTTACCTCTGCGAAAGTCAACGCGGGACGGAGAGAAGCGGGACGAAGAGATCCGGGACGGAGACGGTGTTTGCATGGCGGGATGTGGTGGATCTCGTCCACCCTCACCAGATCCGGCCGGCGAGGGAGGAGGACTCCGGCGAAAAATCCACGGCGGCGGTGGCGGTCGCCGGCCGGCGCGAGGAACCGGGCATGCTTGAGGCAAAGCGGCGAGGTGGCCTGAGACGGCGGCACAACGACGGGAGTACCGCGCCTCGGCGACCGTGCATTGGAGGCGGCGACTGGGGCGCTGGGCGGCAGTGTCGACGAACGCCGGCGAAGTCCGGCACCGGCGTGCAGCTCCGGCGAGAGGCTGGCGGTGGCAGACGAAGGCGCGCTAGGCGCTGGCGCGTCCAGGCGGCGGCGCTGGCGATCCGGGCTGGACGGACCCCGCCTAGGCTCCGCGGGCCGGCGCGGTGGGGAGGAGAGAGATGAGGCGGCTGGGATGAGGTGGCGTGCGCTGAGTGGCTGAGGGCAGCGGCGGTGGTGACGTGGCGGCCTGCTATTCGCTGGAGTGAGGTGGCCGGTGGACGTGTCCGGCGCGGACGGACATGTCCGGCGGCGCGGAGGGAAGTTAGGGTAGGGTTTGTTCTGCGCGGAATTTTTGGAGGAGAGCACATATATATAGGTAGAGGGAGCTAGGAGAATCCAAATGAGGTGCGGTTTTCGGCCACGCGATCGTGATCGAACGACCGAGATGATGGAGGAGGTTTAGGTGGGTTTTGGGCCACTTTGGAGAGGTGTTGGGGTGCAACACACACGAGGCCTTTTCGGTCCCTCGGTTAACCGTTGGAGTATCAAACGAAGTCCAAATGGCACGAAACTTGACAGGCGGTCTACCGGTAGTAAACCAAGGTCGCATGACAAGTCTCGGTCCAATCCAAAAACGTTTAACACCCGCACACGAAAAGAGGTAGAAAGGGGCACCGGGTGACATAGGAGCGCCGGATTACAAAACGGACAACAGGGAAAATGCTCGGATGCATGAGACGAACATGTATGCAAAGGAAATGCACATGATGACATGATATGCAATGCATGACACGCAAGCAATGACAACACAACAACAGCGAAAAATTGGAGGACACCTGGCACATCGGTCTCAGAGCGCTATAGTGGAGCCCAAGACGGCGTCATCACCAGTACTTTTGGCAGTCGAAGACCACCTTTGGTCAGGATAACTTGTACTACATGTTCCCCTTCAAAATGGCCAATTGTTGGCGCCCTTCCCGCTCATTATTTGGGGAGAGGCCCAGGGCCTCTATAAATAGAGCTAGCCACCACAGAGTAGGGGGAGGGGAAGAAGGAAGGATCGGTCGACATCTAGAAATCTGGTAGAACCCTAGCAAAGAGAGAGAGAGAGAGAGAGAGAGGCGACTAAACTCACCCTAGCAGTTCATCGCACCAGCTCAAGAACAGCTCTCACGAGGCTGTTCTTCCTTTGTACTGTTCATCATCAGCCCCCTAAGGCAATCCACCACACCACACACTGGAGTAGGGTATTACACCACAACGGTGGCCCAAACCAGTATAAACCTTGTGTCCCTTGTGTTGTTCGTGGTTTCCAGCTCAAATCACGCGAGGAGATTGGACGTAGATCGGTAGGGGAGAGATATCCGTGCGCACCCCAGTGTTCGAACCTCAAGGGATCTGCCGGAACCTGAAATCAGACATTACCCACTGATGTCTACTACGCAACCTTCTTCTTGTAGACTCGTGTTGGGCCTCCAAGCGCAAAGTTTTGTAGGACAGTAGCAAATTTCCCTCAAGTGGATGACCTAATGTTTATCAATCCGTGCGTAGGATGAAGATGGTCTCTCTCAAACAACCCTGCAACCAAATAACAAAGAGTTTCTTGTGTCCCCAACACACCCAATACAATGGTAAATTGTATAGGTGCACTAGTTCGGGGAAGAGATGGTGATACAAGTGCAATATGGATGGTAGATATAGGTTTTTGTAATCTGAAAATATTAAAACAGCAAGGTAGCAAGTAACAAAAGTGAGCGAAAACGGTATTGCAATGCTTGAAAACAAGGCCTAGGGTTCATACTTTCACTAGTGCAAGTTCTCTCAACAATGATAACATAATTAGATCATATGGCAATCCCTCAACATGCAACAAAAGTCACTCCAAAGTTCCTATCACGGTGAACATAAGATGAAATTGCTTGTAGGGTATGAAACCACCTCAAAGTTATTCTTTTTTATCAATCCATTGATCTATTCCTATAAGTGTCACAAACAGCCCTAGAGTTCGTAGTAAAATAATACCATATGACACACATCAATCAACCCTAATGTCACCTAGATACTCCAATGTCACCACAATTATCTGTGGGTCAGTTATACGATGTGCATCAAACAACTTCAGATTATAATATTCAATCCAACATAAAGAACCTCAAAGAGTGCCCTAAGATTCCTACCAGAGAAACAAGGACGAAAACGTGCATCAACACCTATGCATAGATTACCCCAATGTCACCTCGGGAATCCGCGAGTTGAGTGCCAAAACATACATCAAGTGAATAAATAGAATACCCCATTGTCACCACGGGTATTCCACACAAGACATACATTAAGTGTTCTCAAATCCATAATAGTATTCAATCCAATAATAGTGAAACCTCAAAGGTAAAATTCAATTCATCACAAGAAGTTAGAGGGGGAGAAACACCATATGATTCAACTATAGTAACAAAGCTCACGGTGCATCAGGATCGTGCCAAATCAAGAACACGTGATAGAGAGAGAGAGAGAGAGAAAGAGAGAGAGAGAGATCAAACACATAGCTACTGGTACATACCCTCAGCCCCGAGGGTGAACTACTCCCCCTCGTCATAGAGAGCGTCGGGATCATGAAGATGGCCACCGGTGATGGTTTCCCCCTCCGCCAGGGTGCCAGAACGGGCTCCCGATTGGTTTTTCATGGCCACAGAGGCTTGCGGCGGCGGAACTCCCGATCTAGGTTTATTTCTGGGGGGTTTATATATATATATAGGAATTTTGGCATGGAGAACAAGTCAGGGGGGTCCACGAGGAGCCCACAAGACCGGGGGCGCCCCCAGGGGGTAGGGCGCGCCCCCACCCTTGTGGAGGCCTCGTGGCTCTTCTAGCCCAACTCTTTTGCTTCGGGGGCTTCTTTTGGTCCATAAAAAATCACCATAAATTTTCACCTCAATTGGACTCCGTTTGATATTCCTTTTCTGCAAAACTCAAAATAAGGAAAAAAACAGAAACTGGCACTAGGCTCTAGGTTAATAGGTTAGTCCCAAAAATCATATAAAATAGCATATAAATGCATATAAAAAATCCAATACATGTTATTGATGTGTACTTTACTAGTGTTCATAGTAGCCCCTGGGTATTTGATACCGGTTGAGTTGCAAAGATTTGTAACTCGAAAGAGGAGTTGCAAAATGAACAAATGCTAGTTGAGGGCAAGGTGACGATGTGTGTTGGAAGTGATTCCAAGGTTCATAAGATCACCATCGCACACTCCCTTTACCTTCAGGATTAGTGTTGAACCGAAAATAAATGTTATTTGGTGCTTCCGTTGAGCATGAATATGATTGGATCATGTTTATTGCAATACGGTTATTCATTTAAGTCAAAGAATAATTGTTATTCTATTTACATGAATAAAAACTTCTATGGTCATACACCCAAGGTGAATGGTTTATTGAATCTCGACCGTAGTGATACACATATTCATAATATTGATGCCAAAAGATACAAAATTGATAATGACAGTGCAACATACTAGTGGCACTGACGTTTAGGTCATATTGGTGTAAAGCGCATGAAGAAACTCCATGCGGATGGACTTTTGGAATCACTTGATTATGAATCATTTCATGCTTGCGAACCATGCCTCATGGGCAAAATGAGTAAGACTCCGTTCTCCGGAACAATGAAGCGAGCCATTGACTTATTGGAAATAATACATACCAATGTATGCAGTCCGATGAGTGTTGAGGCTCGCGGCGGGTAGCGTTATTTTCTGACCTTCATAGATGATTTGAGCAGATATGGGTATATCTACTTAATGAAACACAAGTCTGAAACATTTGAAAATTTCAAAGAATTACAGAGTGAAGTTGAGAATCATCGTAACAAGAAAATCAAGTTTCTATGATCTGATCGGGAAGGCGAATATTTGAGTTACGAGTTTGGTCTTCATTTAAAAAAATGTGGAATAGTTTCACAACTCACACCACCTGGAACACCACATCATAATGGTGTGTCCGAACATCGTAAATGTACTTTATTAGATATGGTGCATTCTATGATGTCTCTTACCGATTTACCGTTATTGTTTTGGGGGTTATGCATTAGAGACAACTGCATTCACGTTAAATAGGCCACCATCTAAATCTGTTGAGATGACATCGTATGAACTATGGTTTCGCAAGAAACCAAGATGTCGTTACCTAAAGTTTGGGGTTGCGATGCTTATGTGAAAAAGTTTCAAACTGATAAGCTCAAACCCAAATCAGAGAAGTGCATCTTCATAGGATACCCAAAAGAAACTGTTGGGTACATGTGGGAGTCCTGGATTAGGGGCTCTCCGGACAGCCGGACTATATCCTTTGTCGGACTGTTGGACTATGAAGATACAAGATTGAAGACTTCGTCCCGTGTCCGGATGAGACTCTACTTGGCGTGGAAGGAAAGCTAGGCAATACGGATATGTATATATCCTCCTTTGTAACCGAACTTGTGTAACCCTAGCCCCCTCTGGTGTCTATATAAACCGGAGGGTTTTAGTCCGTAGGACAACAGACAATCATACCATAGGCTAGCTTCTAGGGTTTAGCCTATCCGATCTCGTGGTAGATCAACTCTTGTACTACTCATATCATCAAGAATAATCAAGCAGGACGTAGGGTTTTACCTCCATCAAGAGGGCCCAAACCTAGGTAAAACATCGTGCCCCCTGCCTCCTGTTACCATCCGCCTTAGACGCACAGTTCGGGACCCCCTACCCGAGATCCGCCGGTTTTGACACCGACATTGGTGCTTTCATTGAGAGTTCCTCTGTGTCGTCGCCGTTAGGCTTGATGGCTCCTATGATCATCGATAGCGATGCAGTCCAGGGTGAGACTTTTGTCCCTGGTCAGATCTTCTTATTTGGCGACTTCGCACTGCGGGCCAACTCGCTTGGCCATCTGGAGTAGATCGAGAGTTACGCCCCTGGCCACCAGGTCAGGTTTGGAAGCTTAAACTACACGGCCGATATCCGCGAAACTTGATCTTCGACGGATTTGAGCCCCTACTTAGTGCACCACACGGTCACGATGAGCATGATTTAGCTCTGCCATCGGATAGTGTCCAGGAGATCGTATTGGCAACTGCTTCGACCCTCAATTCGGAGCCAGTTGCGCCATCCATGAGCGCGTGGATAGACCCCGCCATGGAGGTCGCACCCTCATCGGCGATTGAGCCGAGTATCGACCTTACTCTTCACGAGAGACATGACGCCGAACTACCGGATTCCTCCCCGGCCACGGACTCCGAACCGCCTGCGCCCGTGCCTATCGAATCTGATTGGGCGCCGATCATGGAGTTTACCTCCACGGATATTTTTCAGCACTCGCCCTTCGGCGACATACTGAACTCATTAAGGTCTTTCTCCTTGTCAGGAGAATCCTGGCCGAACTATGTCCAGCAGGATTGGGATGTGGATGACAAAGAAACTCGCTGCCCACCCACCACCCACTGAGTAGCCACTGTCGACGACTTAACCGACATGCTCGACTTTGACTCTGAAGATATCGACAGTATGGATGACGATGAGGGAGACGAAGAGGAACCACTGCCCACAGGGCACTGGACGCCCACTTCATCATACGATGTATACATGGTGGACACACCCAAAGAAAACGAGGGCGTGGAACGAAAGGACGCAGCGAAGGGTTGTTCCCTTGAGAAGCAGTCAAAGCGGCGGCGTAAGCGCCGCTCCAAATCCCGCCTCGACAGAAACAACGGTCATATAGACCCAGCGATAGAGCAGGGTAAACCACCGCCCGACCAGGGCAACACGGAGAATCAAACCGAAAAACCCGACTCCGTCAAAGATAACAGTCCGGACGACATCACACCGGACAGGCGCCCGGAGCAAGAGAATGCCCATCAAAGGCTCGTTGCCACCGCGAGGAGTCTGAAAAAGCAGAAGCAAAGGCTCAGGGCTGCGCAAGACACACTCAGAATTAGATGGAGTGAAGTACTCAACACGGCAGCGAACTACGGCGGTAATCGACACACCAAGAGCTACCCAAAGAAAAAATTGCTACCTGAATTCGACGAGGAGGCCTTAGATCCCCTGCAATTAGAAAACAAAATGGCCATCTGGTCGGATAGACGACCTCACGGCCAATATAGAGTGGCAAGCTAGGCCGCACATAAGCCAGTATGCGATCCACGCGAGGGCTCACATCAAAAGAACGGCGCAACCAGATCCATATACGGGCCACGCAAGCGCGCTCCAGTATGCAATCCAACACAACAAACATCTGAACACCACGGTACACCCAAATACAGGGGTGCCACACACCCCCTATGTTTCACCGATGAGGTGCTGGACCATGAATTTCCAAAGGGATTCAAACCCGTAAACATAGAGGCGTACGACAGAACAACAGACCCGGGGGTCTGGATTGAGGACTATATCCTCCATATCCACATGGCTCGTGGAGACAATCTCCACGCCATCAAGTACTTACCCCTCAAGCTCAAAGGGCCAGCTCGGCATTGGCTTAAAAGCCTCCCCGAAAACTCCATTGGAAGCTGGGAAGAGCTCAAAGACGCCTTTCGGGCAAATTTTCAAGGGACCTATGTCCGACCACCGGATGTAGACGATTTAAGTCATATAACTCAACAGCCCGGAGAGTCAGCCCGAAAGCTTTGGAACAGGTTCCTCACTAAGAAGAACCAAATAGTAGACTGTCCGGATGCCGAAGCCTTAGCAGCTTTCAAGCACAACGTTCGAGACGAATGGCTCACCAGACACCTCGGCCAAGAAAAGCCGAGAACAATGGCAGCATTAACAAGCCTCATGACCCGCTTTTGCGCGGGCGAGGACAGCTGGTTAGCCCGATGCAGCACCAGCGACCCAAGTACGTCCGAAGTCAGGGACGGAAACGAGAAATCACGACGCAACAAAAACAAGCGCCGGAATAAAGAAGACAGCCCGAAGAGCACGGCGGTAAACGCCGGATTTAGAAGCTCTCGCCTAGGTTAGCAAAAGTCGCCCTCCAAAGGCAACAGAGACGACCTGTCCAGCCTAAACAAGATATATTCTGGACCAAATATGTCAGATCCATAGTACCCCCGACAAACCTACAAATCACACCCATAGAGAATGTTGGGTCTTCAAGCAGTCCGGCAAGCTCAACGCGAAACATAAGGGGCGGGATACACCAAGCAAAGACGAGGACGAGCCTCGTAAGCAAAGCACTGGGGAACAGAAGATATTCCCACCTGAAGTCAAAACAGTCAACGTGTTACACGTAATAAACGGGAGAAACAAAGCGGCACTCCCAGAGACACATGCCCCAGGGCCTATCACCGCGGAATTCTGCCACTGGTCATCCCAACCGATCACTTTTGACCATCGGGATTACTCGGCAAGTGTCCGGCATGCAGGATGGGTTGCCTTGGTATTAGACCCAATAATTGATGGATACCACTTCACACGAGTTCTGATGGACGGCGGCAGCAGTTTAAATCTGATATATCAGGACACAGTACGCAACATGGGGATAGACCCAACAAAAATTAGCCATAGAAATACTACCTTTAAAGGAGTAACGCCAGGCCCAGAAGCCCATTGCACAGGCTCCCTGCTACTAGAGGTTATATTCGGCTTCCCCGATAACTTCCGCAGCGAAAAATTAACCTTCCACATTGCTCCATTCCAAAGTGGTTATCAAGCTCTACTCGGACGCGAAGCTTTCGCTCGCTTTAATGCAATACCGCGTTACACTTCTCTTATGCTTAAGATGCCCGGTCCATGCGGCATCATTACGGTAAATGGAAATATTGAGCACTCCTTGCTCGTGGAGGACCGTGTGGCTGGCTTGGCGGCCGCATGCTAAACGGCCTCACCAACTGAAGCATCTGACAGGTCATTAAGACCACGGATGCGGTTAGATGAGTCCGGCGCAGTTATATGTAATTGATACAGGTTTGATGGCTATACCCCTATTACAATACAAGGGGCTCAACGCGTGTAAACAAGTGGCAATTAGGCTCAACTTTACTCATCTTGAATTGTACATATTTTCTTTAGTACAACCTACCTTTTTGCACGATAACTTTTCAACTAAGTTCCTCTCTTTTACAGATGACCATCATGCTACACCCGTCCAGGATACGACACAGCAGAGACACAGGCGCAGACGTGTAGCAGGGACCCGTTCCAAGGATTCTTTTTAGATTAAGACCCCGCGTAAACCTTTTTTACTGTCTCTTGTTGATACACATCCCCCGGATTCTCAGTACAATTGAGAAGGATGCTGGTGTATTGGCAGGTGGCCACGTCAGAATATTGCACGTACCTGGACACCAGGGGCTTATTACAAAGGGCATTGTTTAGGCCCGGTTTACACCATAAAGACCGAATACCTTAGGGAGTGTTCGGCGTTGCGAGTTTGGCCTTATATGCATCAGCTCCGAATCATGTCTTTGGTCAAATGTTGGGTTTGCCCGGCTCCTGTGTTTTGCTGCCTTACGTTCCGCTCTATCGGCTAAGGCGGCACCAGGAGAACTACTGCGATTGTGCCCTGGTTCATCCGGACGAGCACCTCAGTAGAGAAAGCCGAAAACTGACTGTCATGATATAGCGTGAGACTGTTCAACCACTCGATGACCTGCCGGAATCTTCGGGATTCCTCCGTCTTAACAAAGAGTCGTTTCCTGGCCAGGCATGTACGCACCCCGAATTCGGATGAGTGCGGAGTCACCCCGGCCAGGTACAATGTGTTAGAGTTGATGATGAGGAGTAGTTGTGATTATGACTAGTGACCAACTTGCTATGTGATGTCTCATCGATCAAAACGATGATCATGAGGAGGTGTTATATGACAATGATGTATTATGATGAAAAGTTGTTAATGATATGATGATGATGATATTTATTATATCATTGCGTGAAAGAACCGCAGATTACATCCACTTGAAACTAGTCCACGGTTCATTCACCAATGATGTAATAACTCATTATGATGTAAAAACAATCTCTAAATTGTTGCTGTATGAAAACTTGTATACAGGTGTATGAATACAACATGAAATAAAAAATAAATAAAATAATGAATAATAGTAGTAGCGCAGGCTGGGAGAAGCGCTACTAGTAATTACCAGTAGCGCCGCGTCGAGAAAGTGCTACTACTAAGTCGGTGTAGCAGTAGCGTGGGTTAACCAACGCTACTGCTAACCTTTAGCTGTAGCATCATACCAGTAGCGCTCCTGCCCGCGCTACTGATAGTCCTAAAACCCACGCTGCTGCTAGGCTTTTCCCTAGTAGTGACAGTATATATAATGCAAGAATAAAATATGAATGGGTTTGCAACAATACTTATAGTAGTGATTTGCTTTGTTATACTAACGGATCTCACGAAGGTTTGTTGAGTTTTGTGTGATTGAAGTTTTCATGTTTTGGGTGAGATCACGATGGATGAAGGAATAAGGAGTAAGAAGAGACTAAGCTTGGGGATGCCCCTGGCATCCCAAGCTATTATCTAAGGGTATGTTTGGTTCTTGCCTATAGCTGCCCTACCAATATTGGCTTGCCAATTTTTTGGCGTGGGATTCCACCGCCCAGGGTTGGCCAAAGATTTGGCAAAAATATGTGAAGGGAGGAACAAAGGATCTGTTGGCAGCCAAAATTTTGGCAACAAAGCAAACAACGTATGAGGGACTTGGCATGGCCAATATTTTGGTAAAGTGGGTTGGGGACATAAACCAAACAGACCCTAAAAGAGAAGCAAGCAACTAGGCCTGGGCATGCCCCTGAGTGGCATCCCCTCTTTCTTCTAACGACCATTGGTATTTCACTTGGAGCTATATTTTTATTCATCACATATCATGAGTTTTGCTTGGAGCGTCTTGTATTATATGAGTCTTTGCTTGTTTTTCTTTTTAGTTTAAGTCAAGTATCCTTGCTAAACACACCTATTTTAGAGAGCCAAAATTATGCTATGATTTGCTAGAATTGCTCTATGTGCTTCACTTAAATTTTTGGAGCTATGGACTTGCTCTAGTGCTTCACTTATATCTTTATGAGCACGGTGTGCTTTAATACTTTTGAAGAAATGCTCTCATGCTTAACTTAGATTTATTTGAGAGTTAGGAATTTTTTAAGAAATTCTCTCATATTATTTTGAGAGAAGAACATTTTCATGCTCATGTTCTTCACTTAGATTTGTTTGAGCTATCAAAAGCAACATATGAAATTAGTCCCAAAGTGATAGATATTCAAGAAGGATATAATAAAAACTTTCATGAAGGTCATTGGACAAAATAAACTTGATTCTTTGCAATAGCTTTGCGATATGATGATAGTGATATGGGAGTCATGTTGCTGAGTAATTATGGTTTAGTAATAATATTGGTGTTAAGGTTTGTGATTCCCTATGCAAGCACGAAAGTCAATAGTTATGCAATGAAATTACATCCTACTTGTGGTGCATTATTCGGTGTTAGTTATGCTTAATGCTCACTTATGAGATTTTTTGTTTCTTGGTTGGGTGCTTCTCAATCTTTTGCTAGCCTTCACTTGCACTAAGTATGATTACCACTTGTGCATCCAAAATCCTTAAACCCAGTTTTGCCATATGAGTCCACTATACATACCTATATGTGGTATTCTTTTGTCGTTCTAAGAAAATTTGTATATGCCATCTCTAATCTTCAAAATAAATTTCCTTTTTGTGTGCTCATACTGCTCATGAAACGGTAGGGGGTGGCAGATATTTTTCCATGCTAGATGTGTTATTCTCAAGATGAGTGTTTATTCACTTGTCATTGCACGAGAGTACAACAAAGATATTAGGGATGCTCCCGAAATGAAAAATGAATTTACTTTATGTTGTCAAATAATAAATTCCTTGGAAAGTGTTGGTATGGACGGCACCCGTGGATTCGGTTAGCCGTGGAATGTGAAAGTTTGGTGGAAAAAGGAATAAACTTTATTTTCTATTTGGGAACCGCCTATGATAAATCTAGCATGGAAAGTATTGGGAACTACTCGATCATTTTCGTTGTCAGGAAAGGCATGCCACTCAAAATGTTTTATCTCTATCTTTTTTCGCTTTGAGCTCTGGCACCTCTACAAATCCCTACTTCCCTCTATGAAGGGCCTTTCTTTTACTTTATGTAATTTTATTTTTATTTGAGTCTCCATCTTCTCTTATAAAGCACCAACTAAGGGGCACTATGATCGTAAGCATTGGGTATAGCTAATATGCGAGTGTATTTCATGAATGGATCAATGATTTAGCATAATGGGCTAAGGATAACTTGCTTTAGTGTTGATATTTTGAAAGACACGGTTGCTTGTTGATATGCTTGAGTATTGAAATCTTCATGTCAAAACTAGACTATTTCTTTGAATCATATAAAAGTCCAAATGTCCATGCTACAAAGAAAAGAATATGTGATAAACATGATAGGCAGCATTCCACATCAAAAAAAATATTTTTATCTTTTACCTACTCGAGGACGAGCAGGAATTAAGCTTGGGTATGCCGATGCGTCTCCAACGTATCTATAATTTTTGATTGTTCCATGTTGTTATTAGCATTCTTGGATATTTTACAATCGTTTTATAGCAATTTTATATCATTTTTTGGGACTAACCTATTGACATAGTGCCCAGTGCCAGTTGTTGTTTTTTGCTTTTTTTTACTTCGCAGAAAATCAATACCAAATGGACTCCAAACGCAGCGAAACTTTTTGGAGAATTTTTTCTGGGCCACAAGACACAGGATAGGCCAAAGAAGTACCAGAGGAGGTGCCTCAAGGGGGGCACAATCCACCTGGGCGTGCCCTGGTGGGTTGTGCCCACCTCGGTGGCCTCCCGCACCGCCTCTTTGCTCTATAAATAATCCAATATTCCAAAAACACTAGGGGACTCGACGAAACACAATTCCAGTCGCCGCAAGTTCCAGAAACCATAGATCCAATCTAGACACCATCACGGAGGGGTTCATCATCCTCATTGGTGCCTCTCCGGTGATGCGTGAGTAGTTCATTGTAGACCTTCGGGTCCATGGTTAGTAGCTAGATGGCTTCCTCTCTCTCTCTCTCTCTCTCTCTCTCTCTCTCTCTCTCTCTCTTTTGATTCTCAATACAACGGTCTCTTGGAGATCTATTTGATGTAACTCTTTTTGCAGTGTGTTTGTTGGGATCCGATGAACTTTGAGTTTATGATCAGATCTAATTTATGCATGAAAGTTATTTGAGTTTTGATCTCTTATGTGCGTGATTACTTATATCCTCATATTTCTTATTCGAATCATTGGTTTAGTTAGGCCGACTAGATTGATTTTTCTTGCCATGGGAAGAGGTGCTTTGTGATGGGTTCGATCTTATGGTGCTCAGTACCAATGATAGAAGGGGAAATGACACATATGTATCATTTCTATTAAGGATAACAAGATGGGGCATATTCCTACATGAATAGATTTTGTCTACATCATGTCATTGTTCTTATTGCATCACTCCGTTTCTCCATGAATTTAATACACTAGATGCATGCTGGATAGCGGTCGATATGTGGAGTAATAGTAGTAGATGCAGGCAGGAGTCGGTCTACTAATCTTTGACGTGATGCCTAGATAATGATCATTGCCTAGATATCATTGTCGGTGTCAAAACTGGAGGATCTCGGGTAGGGGGTCCCGAACTGTGCGTCTAAGGCGAATGGTAACAGGAGGCGGGGGACACAATGTTTACCCAGGTTCGGGCCCTCTCGATGGAGGTAATACCCTACTTCCTGCTTGATTGATCTTAATGATATGAGTATTACAAGAGTTGATCTACCACGAGATCATAGAGGCTAAACCCTAGAAGCTAGCCTATGATTATGATTGTTGTTGTCCTACGGACTAAACCCTCCGGTTTATATAGACACCGGAGGGGGCTAGGGTTACACAGAGTCGGTTACAAGGGAGGAGATCTACATATCTGAATTGCCAAGCTTGCCTTCCACGCAAAGGAGAGTCCCACCCGGACACGGGAAGAAGTCTTCAATCTTGTATCTTCATAGTCCAACAGTCCGGCCAAAGTATATAGTCCGGCAGTCCGAGGACCCCCTAATCCAGGACTCCCTCGGTAGCCCCTGAACCAGGCTTCAATGACGATGAGTCCGGCGCGCAGATTGTCTTCGACATTGCAAGGCGGGTTCCTCCTCAGAATACACCATCGAAGATTTCAAACACAAGGATAGTGTCCGGCTCTGCAAAACAAATTCCACATACCACCGTAGAGAGTATAATATTTCCACAAATCTAATCTGCTGACAACTTTTCATAACGTGACATCACGCCATGGCCCGGTCATTATTCGAACCATTTTTCTCAACCATCTACTGCACATATTGCGAGGCGGTTTTCTTGGCACGTCTTATCAAAGCAGAGATCGTGTCCCCTTATCACGGGATTCTCATCAATACGGGTGTGGGTAACCCAACCGCGCCATCAATCACGGCGCTTGGGGAATAAGCAGGTTTACCAGGCAAGTGGGGAGACGCATAGTTTCTTCCGCCCTTATAAAGGGACAAGGACTCCTCCTTTTCACCCATGCCTTCTTCTTCCCTGCCCATCCATTCTCGTGCACTCAAGCTCCAGCGCCCAAGTTCGCATTTTCTCCGCAAAACCACTCCAAACATGTCCGGAGCGGGAGGCAAGTGGATGGTCTCCTTTGTTACGGAGAGAACATTACAAAGCTCCGGGAAGCCCGATACCTGGCCGCAGATATCGCTCACCAGCTCCCAGACGCAAGGGAGATCGTCCCTACCCCCGAACCCCACGAAAGGGTTGTATTCCTTACCCATTTCGTCTGCGGGCTAGGATTTCCCCTCCACCCATTTGTCCGCGGGCTCATGTTCTACTAGGGGCTGGACTTCCATGATCTGGCCCCCAATTTCATCCTCAACATCTCGGCGTTTATCGTCATGTGCGAGGCCTTCCTCCGTATCAAGCCCCACTTCGGCATGTGGCTGAAGACCTTCAACATTAAACCAAAGGTGGTGGTCGACCAGCAAGCGGAGTGCGGAGGCGCCATGGTGGGCAAAATGCCCAATGTCACCTGGCTCGAAGGCTCCTATGTGGAGACTGTGAAGGGGTGGCAATTGGGGTGGTTCTACATCACCGAGCCGCGTGACAGCAACTGGGTGGAGGCCCCCGAATTTTGATCCGGCATCCCCATGCGGCTCACCTCCTGGAAAGAGAAAGGCCTATCCTGGGGTTCAAGGGTGGAGCTGACCGGACTCCAGAACTGTGTTAAGAACATGATAAGCAATAAAATCAAGCTTGTCAACGTGGTCCAGGTCATGTTCTTCCGCTGGATCCTCCCGTGTCAAAGACGGGCATTCAATATGTGGGAGTTCGACCCGGCTAAGCACCAGATGCTGCGAGAGCTCTTCGACACGATGCACCAGGACATCTGGAAGGTGCTGTTCAAATCCACCGAGGTACGTCCTCCCTTACCGAGGATCCCTGACTTAGCGCAAAGCTCCCTGCCAATCCAGTGAGCTCCTTATATATCATAAGATGTTTCTTTCCCCAGTATAATCATGTGGGGGATCTAAGCCTCCACGCCATTTAACAGGAATGGGTCGCGACAGCTGAGCGGATCGATTGTCCGTCCCCATTGCCCGAAGATCCAACAAGGGCTCTCTTAACGGAGATGCTGGTTCCGGCGCCCTATGAGGCGCCGGACAAGAAGGCCATGAAGAAGGCCACAAGGACCAGGAAAGGTCTCCGGCGCAAGGTCATATCAGACTCATCGTCTGATAACACCGAGGTGCCCTCGTCCCATGAAAACGAGGAGGAGGAGGAGGAAAGTTCTCCCCCCCCCTAGCCGGGGGAGACAAGAAAAGGAAGGTCGCCCCGTCAGGGGAGGCCGAAGGGTCCAAGAAGGGAAGGACTCTCCTTCTGGACTGCTCAATGGCGGCCGCTTTTAGCGACGAGGAGTGGTTACCCAGCGACAAGCCCCTGGCGAAGTCGTAAGTATCCGGATACAATAATAGTTCTTGGCATGTTTTATTTATTGCTTCTTATCATGCCGAACATGATCATGCAGCCCATCCAACACCCATATCGACGTATCCTCTTCGGATGAGTCTTTGGGCCTGTCGGAGATGAATAGCAATTCACTCCCGACCGCCTCCTCCCCCCGCCCTACGGACGATGTCGAGGTGTTGTCTCAAAGGGTACTGAACCAAGGGGAGAAAGTTCCGGAGGCGCCCCAAGGCGACATTTCGGACGATGGGCACACGAGGGGCAAGACTCCCATGGGCTCTAATGCCCGGGGCAGCAAGTCTAGCCCCCAGCTGAATACTGTGCCGGAACCTCCCGTGGTTCTGGATTCTGTCAAGCAACCCCTCGCCAAGGGGGGCAAGCCGTCTGTGCCGATGGCCTCTGTCCATCCAGAGGCATCAGACAATTTGCTGGAAGCGCTTCGCGGCACTTCCATTGATGAAGAGCACCGCACTATCATGAGTGCGGTGGTCAAGAAGGTTCGGTCCGCCAAAAGCGGACTGACTAAAGCCTGTGCCAGCCTCCTAACAGGCTTTGAGGTAAGTAATCAAATTATGAGAAAATGTTACAGCATAGACAGTAGCCCCTGATGCTCTATTTGGTGTTTGCAAAGAAAGGATGAACAGAGGATCAAATAATAATCATGGGAGTCTAATCAGAATATGTCTATGTGAATAAGCAGGCTTCACTGCTGGCCGCTACCGCTCGCACGGCGGAGGTCTCCGCACTGAAGCGGGACCTTGAGCGGTCCGAGGAGGAGCTCAGCCTTACCAAGAGGCAGCTCGAAGAGAACAAAGGTAAGTAATACCTCATCTATTTATTGATAAAGAAAAAGGAAAGTGGTTGTTAGATCATAGGATCATCGTGAATTTTGCTAGGGGCCACGACCGAAGTGGCGGCCCTGAAGAAGGCGTTGTTCGAGGCTGAAGGCAAAGCGTCCAAGGAGCGCGCCGAGCGCGAGAAGCAAGAGGCCCGGGTCGGTGAGGTTCAGCAAGAGCTCCATGAGTTTGTCAAAAAGTATGAGTCCTTGGAGTGTGACTCTAAGACGCAAGGGTCTGAGATTGCGAAGGCCCTCGAGAACGCACAAAATGCCAAGGCCGAATCCCAAAAGGCCCTCCAGGAAATTGAGGCGGTCAAGAAGATAGCGGCGGGTAAGGCATTCATTATGAAAAGCAAGCATGTGAAGGAAACTTTCCTTTTACTTACCCGAATTCAGAGCTCTCCAGGAGCGTTCGCAGATCTACCCCGTAGTGTGTCGGATGCCGCAGAGTTCTACCGGGCCGAGGAAGGTAGCTTTACGGAGAAGTCGTTCTGGTCTCAGTATACTGGGACCGAACATCCGATGCCCTTGAGCGACTAGTTGAAGCAACTGGTTGAGCTTCACAAGGCAGCCGAACTGGCCATGAAGGGCCTCATAGTCCGGATGTGGCCTGGCGAGCCCCTGCCTTGCAGCTATTTCGGCCTGGTAAGGCAGCTTGTGAACGCCTGCCCATGGTTTGAAGTCATAAAGCAGTCCGTCTGCATTGAGGGTGCGCGCAGGGCTTTTGCCCAGGTGAAGGTGCACTGGGCGAAGATGGACGTCAAAAAGTGGTGAAGGAGGGGCCGCCGGAGGGCAAGGAGCATCGCCACCCCGAAAAGTATTATGACAGTGTCCTAAAGGGTGCTCGTCTTGTGGCAGAGGAATGTGCTAAGGATGTAATATTTGAATGAATGTACTCATGTGATCTTGTAATGTGGAACGAGTTCATGTGCGCTATATAACGCTTGTTAATTTAAAATATTACCTTCTGTGCGGCTGTTTATAAAATTTGAGAGTTGGTCAGTCATCGGCTTCTGCCCCCATGTAACTAGTACTGAGGTGTTTGGGATAAACCTAACCACTCTTTATCCTAGTTTTGGGTCCTTCGAAGGAGGTGTTCAGCACAACGAACCAGGCAATCGGACTATAAAGCTTTATCACTCTCACTTAGCCATAGAAGTCTACAATTTTAAATTTCAGCGAACCCCTAGTATTCAGAAGGCCGAACTTGGGGCGTTATGTACACCTAAATCGGACAAGACCGACTCCTCACCCGAAGCGGAAAAAATCTTTAAGGATTTGAGACCTCTCGAACAGCGACCAGCTCTCGCCGCATCATGACAGTCAGTTTTCGGCTTTCTCTACTGAGGTGCTCGTCCAAAAGAACCGGGCACAATCGCAGTAGTTCTCCCAGTTCTACCTTAGCCGATATAGCAGAACGTAAGGTACCAAAACATGGGAGTCGGGCAAACCCAACAATTGACCCAAGACATGATTCAGAGCTGATGCATATAATGCTATAAGTTTGGGGTGCCGCACTGTCGAAAGTGTTTGGACTTTTCATGCCGTGTTATAGGGTACACTGAAGCCCCTGGCGCACTGGACGTACCAAAATGTACGGGTGCAATTTGTCGTAAATAAGCAGATAGGGAAAAAAGATGAAGAAATGCAATAATAAGCTAATGTTGTACATTGGTATTTAAATGATACGACAAAGAGTATGTATACAAGTAGTGCAATAAGCAAAAATAGGACTATTTGACATGTCCTATCCAAGGGGCAGGCTGCGTGTGGGTATGTAAAACAGGTATAACGATCGTTATTATAGACCACCTGGCAATTTCCTTGTACATCAAAGCTTCTTGCTTCCTTGGTGTTTCCTTCCCGTGATGGGTCCGATGATCAGGCTATCGGAGAGGGCCTTCAGAGAATAGGGTCCTGAAAGGAAGAAAATGGTAAAGATATATGATGACCCACAACTATAGGGGATCTATTGTAGTCCATTCGATAAGTAAGAGTGTCGAACCCAACGAGGAGCAGAAGGAAATGATAAACGGTTTTCAGCAAGGTATCCTCTGCAAGTACTGAAATAAATGGTAACAGATAGTTTTGTGATGAGATAATTTGTAACGAGCAACAAATAACAAAAGTAAATAAAGTGCAGCAAGGTGGCCCAATCCTTTTTGTAGCAAAGGACAAGCCTGGACAAATTCTTATATAAGGAAAAGCGCTCTCGAGGACACATGGGAATATCGTCAAGCTAGTTTTCATCACGCTCATATGATTCGCGTTCGGTACTTTGATAATTTGACATGTGGGTGGACCGGTGCTTGGGTGCTGTTCTTACTTGAACAAGCATCCCACTTATGATTAACCTCTATTGCAAGCATCCGCAACTACAACAAAAGTATTAAGGTAAACCTAACCATAGCATGAAACATATGGATCCAAATCAGCCCCTTACGAAGCAACGCATAAACTAGGGTTTAAGGTTCTGTCACTCTAGCAACCCATCATCTACTTATTACTTCCCAATGCCTTCCTCTAGGCCCAAATAATGGTGAAGTGTTATGTAGTCGATGTTCACATAACACCACTAGAGGCTAGACAACATACATCTCATCAAAATATCGAACGAATACCAAATTCACATGACTACTAATAGCAAGACTTCTCCCTTGTCCTCGGGAACAAATGTAACTACTCACAAAGCATAAACATGTTCATAATCAGAGGGGTATTAATATGCATAAAGGATCTGAACATATGATCTTCCACCAATTAAACCAACTAGCATCAACTACAAGGAGTAATTAACACTACTAGCAACCTACTAGCACCAATCCCGGACTTGAAGACAAGAATCGGATACAAGAGATGAACTAGGGTTTTGAGATGAGATGGTTCTGATGAAGATGTTGATGGAGATTGGCCTCTCCCGATGAGAGGAGCGTTGGCGATGACGATGGCGATGATTCCCCCCCCCCCCCCGGGAGGGAAGTTTCCCCGGCAGAACAGCTCTGTCAGAGCTCTAGATTGGACCCGCCAAGGTTCCGCCTCGTGGCAGCGGAGTTTCATCCCGAAAGGTTGCTTCTTATTTTTTTCTCGACGAAAGACTTCATATAGGAGAAGATGGTCATCGGAGAGCCACCAGGGGGCCCACGAGGTAGGGGGCGCACCCCCACCCTCGTGAGAAGGGTGTGGGCCCCCTGGTCTTCATCTTTGGCGAGGATTTTTCATTATTTATTATAAGGTGTTCCGTGGAGTTTCAGGACTTTTGGAGTTGTGCAGAATAGGTCTATAATATTTGCTCCTTTTCCAGCCCAGAATTCCAGCTGCCGGCATTCTCCCTCCTTATGTAAACCTTGTAAAATAAGAGAGAATAGCCATAAGTATTGTGACATAATGTGAAATAATAGCCCATAATGCAATAAATATTGATATAAAAGCATGATGCAAAATGGACGTATCAACTCCCCCAAGCTTAGACCTCGCTTGTCCTCAAGCGAAAAGCCAAAATCGAAAAATATATCCACATTTTTAGAGATGAAGGTGTCGATAAAAATAAAATACGGACATGAGGGCATCATGATCATTCTTAGAACAACAACTTATATAATTCTTGTCATATGATATCTTATGCTAGGGTAATAATTCAATCACAATATCAAGTATGAATCGTAAACTTCATTGAAAACTAACAAGCTATAATCTCAGTCATTGAAGCAATTGCAATTTATCATAACATAGGAAAGAATCAATGTATAAGAGCCTTTCAGCAAGTCCACATACTCAACTGTCATATAATCTTTCACAATTCTTGACACTCGCGCAATACTTATGGGTATGGAGTTTTAATTGGACACAGAGAAAGATAGGGGCTTATAGTTTTGCCTCCCAACATTTTACCTCAAGGGTAATGTCAACAGTAATAGTTCATGAAAACTCACATCCAGTTAGCCATATATACCAGGATCTTTCCAACATATTGTGCTTGCCAAAGGATAAAGTGTAAAAAGGAAGGGTGAAAATCACCATGACTCTTGCATAAGGTAGAAGATAATAATAAAAGATAGGCCCTTCGCAGAGGGAAGCAGAGGTTGCCATGCGCTTTTATGGTTGGATGCACAAAATCTTAATGCGAAAGAACGTCACTTTACATTGCCCCTTGTGATATGAACCTTTATTATGCAGTCCGTCGCTTTTATTACTTCCACATCACAAGATCGTATAAAGCTTATTTCTCCCACACCAATCAATCATACAAATTTAGAGAGCAATTTTTATTGCTTTGCACCGATGACAACTTACTTGAAGGATCTTATTCAATCCATAGGCAGATATGGTGGACTCTCATGGCAAAACTGGTTTAATGGTATTTGGAAGCACAAGTAGTATCTCTACTTGGTGCAATGAATTTGGCAGCATGAGGGGGAAAAGCAAGCTCATCATGTTGGATGATCCAAGACAATATAATTTATCTCAGATGTAAGAAAACATAACCCATTACATTGTCTTCCTTGTCCAATGTCAACTCTTTAGCATGTCATATTTTAATGAGTGCTCACAATCATAAAAGATGTCCAAGATAGTATATCTATATGTGAAGACCTCTCTTTCTTTATTACTTCCTATTAATTGCAACGATGACCAAAACTATGCTTGTCAACTCTCAACAACTTTTATTCATCATAATTTTTCTATGTGAGCTCATTACTTTCCATGAGATCCATATGATCTCTTTGTTTCTTTTTATTTCTTTCTCTTTTCTTTTATTCACTTAGGATCATGGCAAAATAATCAAGCCCTTGACTCAACACTAATCTTTATTATATAGCTCACTGACTCGATTACATAGAAGGATAATAAAGCAAAACTCACAACTAGATCATGCTATAAACTTTATTCTACTAGATCAAGATACTACTAATAAGATCGATTGTCAGGACCCCGATCCTAGGTCACACCGATCTAGCATGTAACACATCATATCACTTTGTGGCCTCACACACGGTATTTCCACGGGTGCCACCTTACCTGGCCCGGGACCGTTTGCGCCTTTTGGCTCACGTATATGATAGTGTCGCTAGCATCCATATGACAAAGAACCCGGGCCGACATGGCTAGTCGTGAACCCAAAGTGGCACAGACCTATGGAGACAGGCATACATGAATCACATCGAACATGTCGGTCATCAACGAGTGATTCCGGGCTGTAGCACTGGGCTAACAGGACTCCGGGGATCCCGGGCTGTAGCAGGCTAGGCAGGACTCCGGAAATCACCGCGCGACATTTCCCCGAAGGGACAGACATAGGGACGAAGTGAAACACATGCCGGCCAGTCAAGTGTCCTGAACAGTAGTGCTGGGCTAGCAGGACTCCGGTGAACCGGGCTGTAGCGGACTACTATGGCTCGAGGAACACTAGACTACATTTCCCCATAAGAAAGGTTGCGAAGGATAAACAACTAGGTTGTCGGATCCTACACATACCAAGCATTTCAATCATACACACAATATGCTCGATATGTGTGAATACAACATGGCATCACAACATAACTCTACAACTCAAGTATTTATTCATTAGGCTCCGAAGAGCGAGATATTACAAACATGGGTCTCATGACCCAACAATCATAGCATACAAGTCAAAGCACATGCGGAAGCTTAACATGTCTGAGAACAGACATCTACAAATGAAAAAGGCTAAGAAGCCTGACTATCTACCAGATCCTGCCGAGGGCACAAGATCGTAGCTGAGGTATCAAGCTAAACGTCGAAGTCCACGCGGAACTACTAGCGAGACTGAAGTCTCTCTTCAAAACATAAATTAAGCAAACGTGAGTACAAAGGTACTCAGCAAGACTTACATCAGAACTAGCTACATATGCATCGGTATCAACAAGGGGGTGGTGGATTTTAACTGCAGCAAGCCAGCTTTGACTCGGTGGCTATTCTGAACTATGACTGCAAGCAACTCTTTTGAGGTGGCGCACACGAGTCCACATATTCACCAATCAATACACCACTATGGATCCGCTCTCGTCTCCCTACAAGAAGGCCATCCATAGCACTCACACTTATCTTGCGAGTTTTAGAGTATCCACTTTCACTTGTCTATGAACTGTTATAGGCAACCCAGAAGTCCTTTACCGCGGACACGGCTATTCGAATAGATCATTTATAACCCTGCAGGGGTGTACTTCGTCACACATATTTCCACCACTTAGCGTCTACACACGACATGTGCTCGGCAGACTTCAAGCGAAAGCCGACGTGGGTGTAGACCACGACCTGACTAACCACACAAGTCTCTAGTCCAGGTTTATCGCCTATTCGGGTTCCATCCGCGAGGAGATCCGGCCGGAGTTTCGCTCACAGCCCCAAACGATGTGTGCAGGGTTCCCGAGACACCAAACGGGCGCCCGGTACACCGTGCCATAGTGTATCTACCGCATCATAGCCCACCCCTAGGGTCAGCGCTATGCACGGCCGCCAACACATATCCTATAAACACCAGAGACTAATTGCAACTCCTGGACAGAGGACGAGAGGGGTCAGTAAGTCGAGCGGGGTCATATTTCAGGGCCCAACGTGTGGTAGTAGCTGTTTCATGGATCACAAACACAGAACTCAGTTCCTGAGGACGGTTTCAATGAGACAACCCACCATGTACTCCTAGATGGCCTCTCACCGCTACCTTTACCAAATCGTGTTCACACCCTTAGCTCACACACAGTAGGACATGTTCACAACTTTCCAATTCATCCCCGATGAATCAGACCTGACACAACTCTAAGCAATAGCAGGCATGACAAGCAAACATGAATGAGTAGGCACATCAGGGCTCAAACAACTCCTACTCATGCTAGTGGGTTTCATCTATTTACTGTGGCAATGATAGGTCATGCAAAGGAAAGGGGTTCAACTACCGCAACAAGTAACAGGTGAATCGTTGTTGTCCTAATGCAGTAAAAGAGAGCAGGAGCGAGAGAGTGGGCTTGTATCGAAATGAACAAGGGGGTTGTGCTTGCCTGGCACTTCTGAAGATAACATTGAGTCTTCATCAGTGTCAACGATCACAGCGTCGGTACATCGTCTATCGAGAGGGGACATTTACCGGCAAACAAGGAAGAACACAATCAATGCGATGCAACAATATGATGCATGATCATGACATGGCAATATGCAGTTGATTGAGCTAATGCAACTAACAACAAGTTAAATGGAGTTGGTTTGAACACTAGGTTCAATTCAAATTCAAACTATGAATTCAAATAGTGTATTATCATGTTTTGGACTAAACAGTGAGGTTAAGTTGTTCAAACATGCATGAAAATGGTACAGATGGATTCCTTGAATTTTTCTGATAATTTTACATATATAACTTATTTCATTTGGAGCTACGGTTGAATTTCTATGAATTTTAGAAGTTTTGGGTATTTTCTGGAATTTCCTGAATTATTTAAAATCCAGAAAATCATTTACTGCGTCAGCATTGCGTCATGCTGACCTCAGCAAGTCAACTGCAGCTGACCAGGTCAAACCTGACCAGTGGGGTCCACTGGTCAGTGACTAACTAACTAACTTAAGCTAATTAGAGCTTGGGCCCGCATGTCAGTGTCTAATTTACTTAACTAAGTTAATTAGTACTAACTAAATCTAACACTAATTAAAAAGGGGCCTGGCCCACATGTCAGTCAACCAGGGGAGGTCAAACCCCTGGTCAACGGGTTCAAACCCGCCGGACTTGGTCCACGGCTCGACGCCCGCGATGGCAGACGCGGCGGAGGGCGTTGGATTTTGTCGTCCGGTGACCAAACAAGCGGCGGAGAGGCTCTACGTGTAGCTGGCGTTCTTCTGCATCCAATGGGACCAAAGTCAGCGGCTACGGTGGCCGGAAACGGCGGCGGCGACCTCAACAGCGGTGGCCGGAGCTCGGGCGCCGACCGACTCGACGCTACGGTGCACTAGGGGAGGAACTGATGGGTGCTACGTGCTCCTGGGGAAGTACTAAAGACGGGGACACGCTCAGACGCGAGCCATGGCGTTAGTAGCCGCGGTGGCGCCATGGCCGGCGGCGGTGAGGTCTCGGGCTTGACGAAAGCGATAGCCAGAGAAGGCAACGAGCACGGGGAGAGAGGGGTTCGGTGTAGTGGCTCACGGCGGTTGTAGGGGGCGTCGAAGTGGGCTCGGGGAAGCACGGATGGCGTCGGAAGGTCGCCGGCGATCTCGGGGCAGAGGCGGCGAAGATGGCGGTGCAGAGGGTGATGTAGGGCTTCCCGACCCGCGCGGCTCGGCGAGGAGGTGTAGGGCGACGGGGCCGTTCTTCTAGTCACGGCGGAGAGGCGGGGAAATGGCTCTGGCTGCGGCGAACGGCGTCGACGGCGACGTGCACGCTCGGTGGTCGCGAGGGAGAGAGACAGGGGAGGGGATGAGCACGGGGGGGAGGAGTGAGAGGGCCTGGGGGTGCGTGGCCGTCTCCGTGGCGCTAGAAGAGAGCCTCAGGGGCATGAGGCAGGCAGGGAGGAGGTGGCGGCCTCAGCGTGCGCCATGCCCGCCTTCGCCTCTGCCTACTGGCAGAGGTTGAAGACGACTGGCACTGGCCAGCTGGGCTGGGCCGGCTGGAGGAGCTGGGCCACTATAGTAACAGGACAGGTGGGCTTTGCCAGGTAGGTTCCTCTCTTTCTAATTCTGTTTCTGTTTTCTATTTATGTTATTTTGTTTTGATTTAGTTCAAGACCAAACCATTTTCAAAATTCATAAAACTAATTGTGTGAACTAAATGGATTTATCCAAATCCACACAACAATTTTCAGAATTATTGAACATATATTTATTATATAATAAATATAGATCCAATTCAAATATTTATTGGATTAAATCAAAGGCCCAAAATAAATATCTCTGAGATTCCAAAAATATTGTTTTAAGTTTTACCTCTTGCCAATATTTTCAGAGACTAAGAGGAACATTTTCTTGGACTTAATTGAGGCAATTTTTATCTTGGTCATTTTTAGAAATGTTCTCTGAGGCTTTCACATGTCCCCATTTCAAGTTTCAGATCAAATTAGACATGATGCATGAATGCTTGTGCAACTATTTGCAGACAAATTCTAGGGCTGTGACAACTCACCCCCACTAACAAAAATCTCGTCCCGAGATTCAAGACGTGAGGTAAGAAGACAGAGGGGCACAACTAACACGGTCTTCACGATCCAGGTTGCATCTCATAAGGTTGTCGATCCGATCACCATCATTGTCTTGATGTCTTGCTCTGAGAATTTCTTCCACTCATGACAATGAGAAGGAAGGAAAACCCTAAAGAGTCGATCTCCTCGAAGATCAGGCAACTCATGATCAACTCACGGAGTGAGACATAGAAACATCTCGATAACTGAGAGGCAAAACTTGCATCAGGGGCGATAGAAGAAATAATTTGACGAGGGTTTCAAAGTTGCGAGGGAAATTGCCATGATTCTAAAACAGGGCACCTCAGGGAAGGTGACTCGAGGAACTATTCCCTTAAGTGGCAAAAAGAATTACTTTTGATCCATAAATCATTGAAATTCTTTATTCCAGCTTAAGGCAATCACAAATGATCGTGTGAACGTGTTCGAACGAATGGCATACCCATGCCAGAATGGATGATGTGGACTACTTTGTTGAAGACAATGCAATGGATGATTTGCTTATCATCGGAAATGGATGGTACCCATGGTAAGTCCACTTTTGAAGATGATCCTGAACAACAACTACTGAGGTGCAAGCTGGGAACAAAATGCAAATGTTGGGAATGATTCTAGTAACTGGGGAGAAGGTTCACCGGCAAAGGTGATTCCACCAATTGGATGGCTATCAACAACTGCGAGGACGGAGGCACATTCCAGTTAATGACAACGTCAGAACCTAGTGCCTGAGCGTGCTCTCAAGAACTTGAGCATTTCCGTATTCATCAAGGTTCTGCCAATATCCGTGTCAAGGATCCTGGCAACACAACATGCTACTATGATGAATAAGGGTGGAAGATGCAGATGCAAAGAAAGATAACACTTTCTCAGATTTCACCTTAGCGAAGCCAAGGAAACAAAATCTGGATGATCGACCGAGAGACATTTAGCGCTCCGCTTCTAATGTTCTCCTTGATGTACTGGTAACCACGGTCATGCTTTAAGCATCGGCATAGCCACCAAGTAGTGGTCGGACTTCGGAATACAATAGATCCATAAGGAATAACTTCTGGAGTAAATCCTACGAAATCCTCATGGGAAGGTGGCCAACTTTCTTCAATCGAGATACTACAATAATAGGTCTTCCGGCTGGATGTGTTGGCCACGACATCCACTTTACCGGTTATTGAGAGACCAATATTATAGTTCTTGGAAAATGCTCCAACCATCATATCTGCCTGAGATTCAGATCTGGTTGGTGACAGGATATTCCAGACTCATCGAGTCTAGAAACAAAATGAAAGTTTGCAACACAAATCGATGAGATGGCGTTGCGAGATTCTCGGGGGAATGAAGTACGATAGTAAGCTCCAAAACGTGAGCCGGTTCTGCTACAAGCATGTGAACACGTTGTCCTAGACAAGCATGACCATGTAGTAGTCTTATAATAAAACACTACCGAGTTCAGGGGGAACCATCAACGAGGATATCGAAGTCCTTGCGTAGGTCTAACCCTTAAGAAGAAACTTCTTCTCCTTGAACAAATCAATCAGTGGCTTGGTGTGCTAGGGATACGTATAGAATGTAGATGATCAGTCTATCAGACCATAGAATACTTCGCACATGCATGACTGACTTGGGATGATTCCAGAGGAAGCAAAAACAAACTTTCTCGAATTCACGGCGGCAACTTACATCAGATGCACATGAATTAGAGGAAGTCACATCTTTCAACCGGACATATACTTCATGGTCGGGACATGAGGGCAATGCTTATAAAGTTTCCAACACTAGCTGGATGTTCAACACAATCATGGAGGAGACAAAATGCCGCTGATGGGCTCAACAGCAACTCATCAGAATTTCCATATCACTGGACTTCCACCACTATGTGAACAATGTGATAGTATTGGTCAGACCAAAGATATAATGGTGTATGCTCGAGGGACAACCGCAAGTAAGACAACATTACGAACATCGTTGGTTCTGATTTGATTTGACGATAGCCCACACTCAAATCAAGGTTTGGGCAAGATAATAGATCCAACAGCTGATCACGGGGATCAGTCGATGAATATGTCATCTTTCTTCAACACACACACACAAGGATATCCCTTATGGATGAACTAAGTCGGACAAGTTTTCATCTCCCAACTCTCCAAGTTGTTAAGCTTAACCAACTAGCTCAGGGGTATCCAACACAGATTCTTGGGGAAAAGTGGTTTATTGAAAAACCATCTTGATCACGAAGTCAACATAACGGTCAGGTGACAACCTGGTAACACTTCCGAGAAGATATTTGGAAAGTCACGAACCACCGGTATGTTCCTAAGCTCGAGAACAACCTTGCTTTTCAGGGCAAGATGATATGATCAAAGAGTGAGGGATTGGCACAATCCTAACCCATTGATCGAAGTGTGCACCAGAAATATGGACTAGGTAGCACGATCAGCCTTAGAATGATAATTCAATAACCAACACGCTAAGGATGAGAATATTGTCCATTAACTACCAAGCAACGGAGTTGCTAGGAGTATTGATTTCACACATCACGGTTCACTTGTCGGCATTCCGGTTGCGACAACACGGGACCGAGGAATGAAGAATGTGAAGGAAATATGCCCTAGAGGCAATAATAAAGTTATTATTTATTTCCTTATATCATGATAAATGTTTATTATTCATGCTAGAATTGTATTAACCGGAAACATAATACATGTGTGAATACATAGACAAACAGAGTGTCACTAGTATGCCTCTACTTGACTAGCTCGTTAATCAAAGATGGTTATGTTTCCTAACCATGGACAAAAGAGTTGTTATTTGATTAACAAGGTCACATCATTAGTTGAATGATCTGATTGACATGACCCATTCCATTAGCTTAGCACACGATCGTTTAGTATGTTGCTATTGCTTTCTTCATGACTTATACATGTTCCTATGACTATGAGTTATGCAACTCCCGTTTGCCGGAGGAACACTTTGGGTGCTACCAAACGTCACAACGTAACTAGGTGATTATAAAGGAGTACTACAGGTGTCTCCAAAGGTAGATGTTGGGTTGGCGTATTTCGAGATTAGGATTTGTCACTCCGATTGTCGGAGAGGTATCTCTGGGCCCTCTCGGTAATGCACATCACATAAGCCTTGCAAGCACTGCAACTAATATGTTAGTTGTGAGATGATGTATTACAAAACGAGTAAAGAGACTTGCCGGTAACGAGATTGAACTAGGTATTGGATACCGACGATCGAATCTCGGGCAAGTAACATACCGATGACAAAGGGAACAACGTATGTTGTTATGCGGTCTGACCGATAAAGATCTTCGTAGAATATGTAGGAGCCAATATGGGCATCCAGGTCCCGCTATTGGTTATTGACCGGAGACGTGTCTCGGTCATGTCTACATTGTTCTCGAACCGTAGGGTCCGCACGCTTAACGTTACGATGACAGTTATTATGAGTTTATGCATTTTGATGTACCGAAGGTTGTTCGGAGTCCCGGATGTGATCACGGACATGACGAGGAGTCTCGAAATGGTCGAGACGTAAAGATTGATATATTGGAAGCCTATGTTTGGACACCGGAAGTGTTCCGGGTGAAATCGGGATTTTACCGGAATACGGGAGGGTTACCGGAACCCCCCGGGAGGCAAATGGGCCTATTGGGCCTTAGTGGAAAAGTGAAAAGGGGCTGCCCACAAGGGCTGCGCGCCTCCCCCCTTCCCTAGTCCTATTAGGACTAGGAGAAGGGGCCGGCCCCCCTCTCTTCTCTCTTCTCCTTGAAGAGTCCTATTAGGAATAGGATTGGGGGGGAGTCCTACTCCCGGTAGGAGTGGGACTCCCCCTGCGCCTCTCTCCTAGCCGGCCGAACCCCTCCCCCTGCTCCTTTATATACGGGGGCAGGGGGCACCCCATAGACACACAAGTTGATCATTGTTGATCGTTCCTTAGCCGTGTGCGGTGCCCCCTGCCACCAAATTCCACCTCGGTCATATCATTGTAAAGCTTAGGCGAAACCCTGCGTCGGTCGTACATCAAGATCGTCACCACGCCGTTGTGCTGACGGAACTCTTCCTCGACGCTTTGCTGGATCGGAGCCTGAGGATCGTCATCAAGCTGAACGTGTGCTAAGAACTCGGAGGTGCCAGAGTAACGGTGCTTGGATCGGTCGGATCGGGAAGAAGACGTACGACTACTTCCTCTACATTGTGAGATCGCTTCCGCAGTCGGTCTGCGTTGGTACGTAGACAATACTCTCCCCCTCGTTGCTATGCATCACCATGATCTTGCGTGTGCGTAGGAAAATTTTCGAAATTACTACGTTCCCCAACAGTGGCATCCGAGCCTAGGTTTTATGGTTTGATGTTATTTGCATGAGTAGAACACAAGTGAGTTGTGGGCGATACAAGTCATACTGCCTACCAGCATGTCATACTTTGGTTCGGCGGTATTGTTGGGTGAGACGATCCGGACCAACCTTACGCGTACTCTTACGCGAGACCGGTTCCCTCGACGTGCTTTGCACATAGATGGCTTGCGGAAGACTGTCTCTCCAACTTTAGTTGAACCAAGTGTGACTACGCCCGGTTCTTGAGAAGGTTAAAACGGAGTCTATTTGACGAACTATCGTTGTGGTTTTGATGCGTAGGTGAGATGAGTTCTTACTTAAGCCCGTAGCAGCCACGTAAAACTTGCAACAACAAAGTAGAGGACGTCTAACTTGTTTTTGCAGGGCATGTTGTGATGTGATATGGTTAAGGCATGATGCTGATTTTATTGTATGAGATGATCATGTTTTGTAACCGAGTTATCGGCAACTGGCAGGAGCCATATGGTTGTTGCTTTATTGTATGCAATACAATCGCGATGTAATGCTTTACTTTATTACTAAGCGGTAGTGATAGTCGTGGAAGCATAAGATTGGTGAGACGACAACGATGCTACGATGGAGATCAAGGTGTCACGCCGGTGACGATGGTGATCATGACGGTGCTTCGGAGATGGAGATCACAAGCACAAGATGATGATGGCCATATCATATCACTTATATTGATTGCATGTGATGTTTATCCTTTTATGCATCTTATCTTGCTTTGATTGACGGTAGCATTATAAGATGATCTCTCACTAAATTACCAAGAAGTGTTCTCCCTGAGTATGCACCGTTGCCAAAGTTCGTCGTGCCTAGACACCACGTGATGATCGGGTGTGATAAGCTCTACGTCCATCTACAACTGGTGCAAGCCAGTTTTGCACACGCAGAATACTCAGGTTAAACTTGACGAGCCTAGCATATGCAGATATGGCCTCGGAACACAGAGACCGAAAGGTCGAGCGTGAATCATATAGTAGATATGATCAACATGACGATGTTCACCATTGAAAACTACTCCATCTCACGTGATGATCGGTTATGGTTTAGTTGATTTGGATCACGTGATCACTTAGAGGATTAGAGGGATATCTATCTAAGTGGGAGTTCTTAAGTAATATGATTAATTGAACTTTAATTTATCATGAACTTAGTCCTGGTAGTATTTTGCAAATTATATTGTAGATCAATAGCTCGCGTTGTTGCTTCCCTGTGTTTATTTTTGATATGTTCCTAGAGAAAATTGTGTTGAAAGATGTTAGTAGCAATGATGCGGATTGGATCTGTGATCTGAGGTTTATCCTCATTGCTGCACAGAAGAATTATGTCCTTGATGCACCGCTAGGTGACAGACCTATTGCAGGAGCAGATGCAGACGTTATGAACGTTTGGCTAGCTCAATATGATGACTACTTGATAGTTTAGTGCACCATGCTTAATGGCTTAGAATCGGGACTTCAAAGACGTTTGGAACGTCATGGACCATATGAGATGGTTCAGGAGTTGAAGTTAATATTTCAAGCAAATACCCGAGTTGAGAGATATGAAGTCTCTAACAAGTTCTATAGCTAAAAGATGGAGGAGAATCGCTCAACTAGTGAGCATGTGCTCAGATTGTCTGGGTACCACAATCACTTGAATCAAGTGGGAGTTAATCTTCCAGATAAGATAGTGATTGACAGAATTCTCTAGTCACCATCACCAAGTTAGTAGAACTTCGTGATGAACTATAATATGCAAGGGATAACGGAAACAACTCCCAAGTTCTTCGTGATGCTGAAATCAACGAAGGTAGAAATCAAGAAAAACATCAAGTGTTGATGGTTGACAAGACCACTAGTTTCAAGAAAAGGGCAAAGGGAAGAAGGGGAACTTCGAGAAGAACGGCAAGCAAGTTGCTGCTCAAGTGAAGAAGCCCAAGTCTGATCCTAAGCCTGAGACTAAGTGCTTCTACTGCAAAGGGACTGGTCACTAGAAGCGGAACTACCCCAAGTGATTGGCGGATAAGAAGGATGGCAAAGTGAACATAAGTATATTTGATATACATGTTATTGATGTGTACTTTACTAGTGTTTATAGCAAACCCTCAGTATTTGATACTAGTTCAGTTGCTAAGATTAGTAACTCGAAACGGGAGTTGCAGAATAAACAGAGACTAGTTAAGGGTGAAGTGACGATGTGTGTTGGAAGTGGTTCCAAGGTTGATATGATCATCATCGCACACTCCCCATAATTTCGGGATTAGTGTTGAACCTAAATAAGTGTTATTTGGTGTTTGCATTGAGAATGAATATGATTTGATCATGTTTATTGCAATATGGTTATTCATTAAAGTCAGAGAATAATTGTTGTTCTGTTTACATGAATAAAACCTTCGATGGTCATACACCCAATGAAACAAGTTCGTTGGATCTCGATCGTAGTGATACACATATTGAAACCAAAAGATGCAAAGTTAATAATGATAGTGCAACTTATTTGTGGCACTGCCGTTTAGGTCATATTGGTATAAAACGCATGAAGAAACTCCATGCTGATGGGCTTTTGGAATCACTTGATTATGAATCACTTGATGCTTGCGAACCATGCCTTTTGGGCAAGATGACTAAAACGCCGTTCTTCGGAACAATGGAGCGAGCAACAGATTTGTTGGAAATCATACATACTGATGTATGTGGTCCGATGAATATTGAGGCTCGCGACAGGTATCATTATTTTCTGATCTTCACAGATGATTTAAGCAGATATGAGTATATCTACTTGATGAAACATAAGTCTGAAACATTTGAAAAGTTCAAAGAATGTCAGAGTGAAGTGAAAAATCATCGTGACAAGAAAATAAAGTTTCTACGATCTGATCGCGAAGACAAATATTTGAGTTACGTGTTTGGTCTTCAGTTAAAAACAATGTGAAATAGTTTCACTACGCACGCCACCTGGAACACCACAACATAATGGTGTGTCCAAACGTCATAACCATACTTTATTGGATATAGTGCAATCTATGATGTATCTTACCGATCTACCACTATCGTTTTGGGGTTATGCATTAGAGACAGCTGCATTCACGTTAAATAGGGCACCATCTAAATCCGTTGAGACGACACAATCTGAACTATGGTTTAGCAAGAAACCAAAGTTGTCGTTTCTTAAAGTTTGGGGTTGCGATGCTTATATGAAAAAGTTTCATCCTGATAAGCTCAAACTCAAATCGGAGAAGTGCGTCTTCATAGGATATCCAAAGGAAAATATTGGATACACCTTCTATCACAGATCCGAAGGCAATACTTTTGTTGCTAAAATTCGGAAACTTTCTGGAGAAGGAGTTTCTCTCGAAAGAAGTGAGTGGGAGGAAAGTAGAACTTGACGAGGTAACTGTACCTGCTCCCTTATTGGAAAGTAGTACATCACAGAAAAATGTTGCTGTGACACCTACACCAGTTAGTGAGGAAGCTAATGATGATGATCATGAAACTTCAGAACAAGACACTACTGAACCTCGTAGATCAACCAGAGTAAGATCCACGCCAGAGTGGTACGGTAATCCTGTTCTGGAAGTCATGCTACTAGATCATGATGATCCTACGAACTATGAAGAAGCGATGGTGAGCCCAGATTCCGCAAAGTGGCTTGAAGCCATGAAATCTGAGATATGATCCATGTATGAGAACAAAGTATGGACTTTGGTTGACTTGCCCGATGATCGGCAAGCCATAGAAAATAAATGGATCTTCAAGAGGAAGACGAACGCTGATAGTAGTGTTACTATCTACAAAGCTAGAATTGTCGAAAAAGGTTTTCGACAAGTTCAAGGTGTTGACTACGATGAGTTTTTCTCACTCGTATCTATGCTTAAGTCTGTCCGAATCATGTTAGCAATTGCCGCATTTTATGAAATCTGGCAAATGGATAAACAAAACTGCATTCCTTAATGGATTTATTAAAGAAGAGTTGTATGTGATGCAACTAGAAGGTTTTGGCAATCCGAAAGGTGCTAACAAAATGTGCAAGCTCCAGCGATCCATCTGTGGACTGGTGCAAGCATCTCGGACTTGGAATATACGCTTTGATAAGTTGATCAAAGCATATAGTTTTATACAGACTTGCGGTGAAGCCTGTATTTACGAGAAAGTGAGTGGGAGCACTACAGCATTTCTGATAAGTATATGTGAATGACATATTGTTGATCGGAAATAATGTAGAATTATTCTGTAAAGCATAAAAGGAGTGTTTGAAAGGAGTTTTTCAAAGAAAGACTTCGGTAAAGCTGCTTACATATTGAGCTTCAAGATCTATAGAGATAGATCAAGACGCTTGATAAGTTTTTCAATAAGTACATACCTTGATAAGATTTTGAAGTAGTTCAAAACGGAACAGTCAAAGAAAAAGTTTCTCGCCTGTGTTACAAGTGTGAAGTTGAGTAAAGACTCAAAGCCCGACCACGGCAGAAGATAGAAAGAGAATGAAAGTCATTCCCTATGCCTCATTCATAGGTTCTATAAAGTATGCCATGCTGTGTACCAGCTCTATTGTATACCCTGCACTGATTTGGTAAGGGAGTACAATAGTGATCTAGGAGTAGATCACTGGACAGCGGTCAGAATTATCCTTAGTGAAATAAGGATGTGTTTCTCGATTATGGACGTCACAAAAAGGTTCGTCGTAAAGGGTTACGTCGATGCAAGTTTTTGACACTGATCCAGATGAATCTAAAGTCACAATCTGGATACATATTGAAAGTGGGAGCAATTAGCTAGAGTAGCTCCGTGCAGAGCATTATAGACAAAGAATTTTGCAAAATACTTACGGATCTGAATGTGACAGACCCGTTGACAAAAATTATCTCACAAACAAAAACATGATCACACCTTAGTACTCTTTGGGTGTTAATCACATAGAGATGTGAACTAGATCACTGACTCTAGTAAACCCTTTGAGTGTTGGTCACATGATGATGTGAACTATGGGTGTTAATCACATGGTGATGTGAACTATTGCTGCTAAATCACATGGCGATGTGAACTAGATTATTGACTCTAGTGCAAGTGGGAGACTGAAGGAAATATGCCCTAGAGGCAATAATAAAGTTATTATTTATTTCCTTATATCATGATAAATGTTTATTATTCATGCTAGAATTGTATTAACCGGAAACATAATACATGTGTGAATACATAGACAAACAGAGTGCCACTAGTATGCCTCTACTTGACTAGCTCGTTAATCAAAGATGGTTATGTTTCCTAACCATGGACAAAAGAGTTGTTATTTGATTAACAAGGTCACATCATTAGTTGAATGATCTGATTGACATGACCCATTCCATTAGCTTAGCACACGATCGTTTAGTATGTTGCTATTGCTTTCTTCATGACTTATACATGTTCCTGTGACTATGGGTTATGCAACTCCCGTTTGCCGGAGGAACACTTTGGGTGCTACCAAACGTCACAACATAACTGGGTGATTATAAAGGAGTACTACAGGTGTCTCCAAAGGTAGATGTTGGGTTGGCGTATTTCGAGATTAGGATTTGTCACTCCGATTGTCGGAGAGGTATCTCTGGGCCCTCTCGGTAATGCACATCACATAAGCCTTGCAAGCACTGCAACTAATATGTTAGTTGTGAGATGATGTATTACGGAACGAGTAAAGAGACTTGCCGGTAACGAGATTGAACTAGGTATTGGATACCGACGATCGAATCTCGGGCAAGTAACATACCGATGACAAAGGGAACAACGTATGTTGTTATGCGGTCTGACCGATAAAGATCTTCGTAGAATATGTAGGAGCCAATATGGGCATCCAGGTCCCGCTATTGGTTATTGACCGGAGACGTGTCTCGGTCATGTCTACATTGTTCTCGAACCGTAGGGTCCGCACGCTTAACGTTACGATGACAGTTATTATGAGTTTATGCATTTTGATGTACCGAAGGTTGCTCGGAGTCCCGGATGTGATCACGGACATGATGAGGAGTCTTGAAATGGTCGAGACGTAAAGATTGATATATTGGAAGCCTATGTTTGGACACCGGAAGTGTTCCGGGTGAAATCGGGATTTTACCGGAATACCGGGAGGGTTACCGGAACCCCCCGGGAGGCAAATGGGCCTATTGGGCCTTAGTGGAAAAGTGAAAAGGGGCTGCCCACAAGGGCTGCGCGCCTCCCCCCTTCCCTAGTCCTATTAGGACTAGGAGAAGGGGCCGGCCCCCCTCTCTTCTCTCTTCTCCTTGAAGAGTCCTATTAGGAATAGGATTGGGGGGGAGTCCTACTCCCGGTAGGAGTGGGACTCCCCCTGCGCCTCTCTCCTAGCCGGCCGAACCCCTCCCCCTGCTCCTTTATATACGAGGGCAGGGGGCACCCCATAGACACACAAGTTGATCATTGTTGATCGTTCCTTAGCCGTGTGCGGTGCCCCCTGCCACCAAATTCCACCTCGGTCATATCGTTGTAGAGCTTAGGCGAAGCCCTGCGTCGGTAGTACATCAAGATCGTCACCACGCCGTTGTGCTGACGGAACTCTTCCTCAACGCTTTGCTGGATCGGAGCCCGAGGATCGTCATTGAGCTGAACGTGTGCTAAGAACTCGGAGGTGCCGGAGTAACGGTGCTTGGATCGGTCGGATCGGGAAGAAGACGTACGACTACTTCCTCTACGTTGTGAGATCGCTTCCGCAGTCGGTCTGCATTGGTACGTAGACAATACTCTCCCCCTCGTTGCTATGCATCACCATGATCTTGCGTGTGCGTAGGAAAATTTTCGAAATTACTACGTTCCCCAACAGAATGATGGTAAGAAGTATCACTGCGTCAAGAATTCATAAGAGGTGGTGTGCAATTCCTATGACTTTCTTGACATAAAGAGGGTAGTACTCCAGGGTAGAACAGAACCAAAAGCTGGATTGGTATTTTGATATGCGGAATACAACCACTTTGACCCGATCCCAGAAATGGATGAGGTACTGGAGTTTGTTTCTCCTAGTCATTCCGAATAGAATGGCTTGACGGACCACAAGAATAAAAGGCACCGATGAACGAATGCTCACATACTCTTGTCTATCAATTGATAGATAAGGGTCGGAATATAACGGAAGGGGGACAACTCAAAGGAACATATACTTTCTGAGTTGTGGATGCATGGATTAGTATGTCGGACGAGTTCAACATATTTCTTCCGGATAACCCATGCAGGAAGGTAGGGTTGGCAGAGCCACAATATAGAATGGAGAACTCATCAAGAGCACTCTGGTTGTGATCCTTTGGTTCAAGAACTTCTGCCATAAGTGGTTCATAGTATTTGGAAGAAGGAAATACCACGGACCTCGAGGTCTATCACAAGGTTTACTAATGTCCTAAGGAACTAGCAAACACTATCAACATGAAGCAGGTAGGGTGAGTCTCGGGTTCAAAACCCAGGAATAGAATGCCTACTAACTAAATGGCATCACGGGATGCTTTCGAGAATGATGGCCAGAATCATCACACTGGGAACACAAAACATGGTTCGATTACTAGGTGATCCTCTAAGACACCTAGGGTCATAATAATAGTTCCAACATAAATGCCGAGGCAACGGAGTACCTCAACTCACCGATTAGTGTGATTAACCTGGCCTAAATGGACATCAGGAACAGGGGAAAAGGTTTGCAAATGCATCAGACTATTTAGAAACCTGGGATGACTCGGACAGCATAACGGTTGTAAATGCTCGAAAAGATTTGAGACAATATGCAAAAATGGTGGCATAACCACTCAGAATCATAACATCAAGGTTCTGAGGCCAGTTATGAATATATAGAAGTAGTAGGAACTGAACTGAGGCTTGAAGTCAACAATCTTATAAGTCAACGGATTAGCAACATGTCATCCTGATAGATAGATAAGAAGGCCTAGTTCTTAATCCCTGTAGAAAGGAAGAGGATGACTCAGATCAGAAGGGCATGAGAATAAGGAGTAAAAAGAGCCTTACGTTCCCTTCCACAATCAATTCCCTTACATAACTAAAGCATTTCTAGACTCAACTTCGACCAGTTTGGCTTGGTAATCCTACAGGCAGTCAGGCTCTGATACCAACGATGGCAGGACCCCCATCCTAGGTCACACCGATCTAGCATGTAACACATCATATCACTTTGTGGCCTCACGCACGGTATTTCCACGGGTGCCACCTTACCTGGCCCGGGACCGTTTGCGCCTTTTGGCTCACGTATATGATAGTGTCGCTAGCATCCATATGACAAAGAACCCGGGCCGACATGGCTAGTCGTGAACCCAAAGCGGCACAGACCTATGGAGACAGGCATACATGAATCACATCGAACATGTCGGTCATCAACAAGTGATTCCGGGTTGTAGCACTGGGCTAACAGGACTCCGGGGATCCCGGGCTGTAGCAGGCTAGGCAGGACTCCGGAAATCACCGTGTGACATTTCCCCGAAGGGACAGACATAGGGACGAAGTGAAACACATGCCGGCCACTCAAGTGTCCTGAACAGTAGTGCTGGGCTAGCAGGACTCCGGTGAACCGGGCTGTAGCGGACTACTATGGCTCGAGGAACACTAGACTACATTTCCCCATAAGAAAGGCTGCGAAGGATAAACAACTAGGTTGTCGGATCCTACACATACCAAGCATTTCAATCATACACACAATATGCTCGATATGTGTCAATACAACATGGCATCACAACATAACTCTACAACTCAAGTATTTATTCATTAGGCTCCGAAGAGCGAGATATTACAAACATGGGTCTCATGACCCAACAATCATAGCATACAAGTCAAAGCACATGCGGAAGCTTAACATGTCTGAGAACAGACATCTACAAATGAAAAAGGCTAAGAAGCCTGACTATCTACCAGATCCTACCGAGGGCACAAGATCGTAGCTGAGGTATCAAGCTAAACGTCGAAGTCCACACGGAACTACTAGCAAGACTGAAGTCTCTCTGCAAAACATAAATTAAGCAAACGTGAGTACAAAGGTACTCAGCAAGACTTACATCAGAACTAGCTACATATGCATCGGTATCAACAAGGGGGTGGTGGAGTTTAACTGCAGCAAGCCAGCTTTGACTCGGTGGCTATTCTGAACTACGACTGCAAGCAACTCTTTTGAGGTGGCGCACACGAGTCCACATATTCACCAATCAATACACCACTATGGATCCGCTCTCGTCTCCCTACGAGAAGGCCATCCATAGCACTCACACTTATCTTGCGAGTTTTAGAGTATCCATTTTCACTTGTCTATGAACTGTTATAGGCAACCCAGAAGTCCTTTACCGCGGACACGGCTATTCGAATAGATCATTTATAACCCTGCAGGGGTGTACTTCGTCACACATGTTTCCACCACTTAGCGTCTGCACACGACATGTGCTCGGCAGACTTCAAGCGAAAGCCGACGTGGGTGTAGACCACGACCTGACTAACCACACAAGTCTCTAGTCCAGGTTTATCGCCTATTCGGGTTCCATCCGCGAGGAGATCCGGCTAGAGTTTCGCTCACAACCCCAAACGATGTGTGCAGGGTTCCCGAGACACCAAACGGGCGCCCGGTACACCGTGCCACAGTGTATCTACCGCATCATAGCCCACCCCTAGGGTCAGCGCTACACACGGCCGCCAACACATATCCTATAAACACCAGAGACTAATTGCAACTCCAGGACAGAGGACGAGAGGGGTCAGTAAGTCGAGCGGGGTCATATTTCAGGGCCCAACGTGTGGTAGTAGCTGTTTCATGGATCACAAACACAGAACTCAGTTCCTGAGGACGGTTTCAATGAGACAACCCACCATGTACTCCTACATGGCCTCTCACCGCTACCTTTACCAAATCGTGTTCACACCCTTAGCTCACACACAGTAGGACATGTTCACAACTTTCCAATTCATCCCTGATGAATCAGACCTGACACAACTCTAAGCAATAGCAGGCATGACAAGCAAACATGAATGAGTAGGCACATCAGGGCTCAAACAACTCCTACTCATGCTAGTGGGTTTCATCTATTTACTATGGCAATGACAGGTCATGCAAAGGAAAGGGGTTCAACTACCGCAACAAGTAACAGGTGAATCGTTGTTGTCCTAATGCAGTAAAAGAGAGCAGGAGCGAGAGAGTGGGCTTGTATCGGAATGAACAAGGGGGTTGTGCTTGCCTGGCACTTTTGAAGATAACATTGAGTCTTCATCAGTGTCAACGATCACAGCGTCGGTACATCGTCTATCGAGAGGGGACATTTACCGGCAAACAAGGAAGAACACAATCAATGCGATGCAACAATATGATGCATGATCATGACATGGCAATATGCTGTTGATTGAGCTAATGCAACTAACAACAAGTTAAATGGAGTTGGTTTGAACACTAGGTTCAATTCAAATTCAAACTATGAATTCAAATAGTGTATTATCATGTTTTGGACTAAACAGTGAGGTTAAGTTGTTCAAACATGCATGAAAATGGTACAGATGGATTCCTTGAATTTTTCTGATAATTTTACATATATAACTTATTTCATTTGGAGCTACGGTTGAATTTCTATGAATTTTAGAAGTTTTGGGTATTTTCTGGAATTTCCTGAATTATTTAAAATCCAGAAAATCATTTACTGCGTCAGCATTGCGTCATGCTGACCTCAGCAAGTCAACTGCGGCTGACCAGGTCAAACCTGACCAGTGGGGTCCACTGGTCAGTGACTAACTAACTAACTTAAGCTAATTAGAGCTTGGGCCCGCATGTCAGTGTCTAATTTACTTAACTAAGTTAATTAGTACTAACTAAATCTAACACTAATTAAAAAGGGGCCTGGCCCACACGTTAGTCAACCAGGGGAGGTCAAACCCCTGGTCAACGGGTTCAAACCCGCCGGACTTGGTCCATGGCTCGACGCCGGCGATGGCAGACGCGGCGGAGGGCGTCGGATTTTGTCGTCCGGTGACCAAACAAGCGGCGGAGAGGCTCTACGTGTAGCTGGCATTCTTCTGCATCCAATGGGACCAAAGTCAGCGGCTGCGGTGGCCGGAAACGGCGGCGGCGACCTCAACAGCGGTGGCCGGAGCTCGGGCGCCGACCGACTCGACGCTACGGTGCACTAGGGGAGGAACTGATGGGTGCTACGTGCTCCTGGGGAAGTACTGAACACGGGGACACGCTCAGACGCGAGCCATGGCGTCAGTAGCCGCGGTGGCGGCATGGCCGGCGGCGGTGAGGTCTCGGGCTTGACGAAAGCGATAGCCAGAGGAGGCCACGAGCACGGGGAGAGAGGGGTTTGGTGTAGTGGCTCACGACGGTTGTAGGGGGCGTCGAAGTGGGCTCGGGGAAGCACGGACGGCGTCGGAAGGTCGCCGGCAATCTCGGGGCAGAGGCGGCGAAGATGGCGGTGCAGAGGGTGATGTAGGGCTTCCCGACCCACGCGGCTCGGCGAGGAGGAGTAGGGCGACGGGGTGGTTCTTCTAGTCACGGCGGAGAGGCGGGGCAGTGGCTCTGGCTGCGGCGAACGGCGTCGGCGGCGACGTGCATGCTCGGTGGTCGCGAGGGAGAGAGACAGGGGAGGGGATGAGCACGGGGGGAGGAGTGAGAGGGCCTGGGGGTGCGTGGCCGTCTCCGTGGCGCTAGAAGAGAGCCTCAGGGGCACGAGGCAGGCAGGGAGGAGGTGGCGGCCTCAGCGCGCGCCGTGCCCGCCTTCGCCTCTGCCTACTGGCAGAGGTTGAAGACGACTGGCACTGGCCAGCTGGGCTGGGCCGGCTGGAGGAGCTGGGCCACTATAGTAACATGCCAGGTGGGCTTTGCCAGGTAGGTTCCTCTCTTTCTAATTCTGTTTCTGTTTTCTATTTATGTTATTTTGTTTTGATTTAGTTCAAGACCAAACCATTTTCAAAATTCATAAAAATAATTGTGTGAACTAAATGGATTTATCCAAATCCACACAACAATTTTCAGAATTATTGAACATATATTTATTATATAATAAATATAGATCCAATTCAAATATTTATTGGATTAAATCAAAGGCCCAAAATAGATATCTCTGAGATTCCAAAAATATTGTTTTAAGTTTTACCTCTTGCCAATATTTTCAGAGACTATGAGGAACATTTTCTTGGACTTAATTGAGGCAATTTTTATATTGGTCATTTTTAGAAATGTTCTCTGAGGCTTTCACATGTCCCCATTTCAAGTTTCAGATCAAATTAGACATGATGCATGAATGCTTGTGCAACTATTTGCAAACAAATTATAGGGCTGTGACATCGAACTAAGGAAAACGGTAAAGATAAAAGTGATGGTGATACGATACCGGGGCACTCCCCCAAGCTTGGTAGTTGCTAAGTGGAATGCCCATACCCAGATACTCAATTCTTCTTTGTTGGAGGAGACGGTGAAGATTTTGTTGATGACGTAGGCTTCTCCAAGCTCAGTATCTTTTTGCATAGTTCCTGCTTGTTCTCCTGCAAGAGGCGAAAAGAGATAAACTCGATCTTAGGTTTCTTTACCCTATCCGGGAGGCTTGACTTTTTGAACTCCACATGCATGTCCCCAGGTTGTGGTAGTGGGACTTCATCTTCATCGGAGCTCGTCTCCTCCTTTCCCTTGGTTTCATAGTCTTCTTCTTCTTCCGTAGTCCAACCAAAATGCTCCACATCCCCATAGACTTTAGGATCTGTAAGGTAATCAACCACATAGCTTTCTCCTTCCGAATCCCGGGACGACATGTTGCTCTGTCTGCAGCAGGACAGCTCAAAATGAAGACAATGGATTTTTGCGTGATACGGGAGTCAAAACCCCCAGGAGATTATATAATGAATTTTTACAGACCAAAATACATATCGTGCAAGAAAACGGAGTCCAGAAGGCACACGAGGAGCTCACGAGGTAGGGGGGCGCGCCCAGGGGTAGGGCGCGCCCTCCACCCTCATGAGGCCCTCGTGTCTTTCCCGGACTGCTACTTAATTTTCTATTTTTCTAAATATTCCAAAACAGAGAAATATTGGTTTAAAAATTGTTTTGGAGTCGGTTTACTTACCGTACCACATACCTATTCCTTTTCGGAGTCTGAAACGTTCTGGAAAGTGTCCCTTATGTATTCCTCCGGGGTTACGGTTTCAATGATATTTGTTTCGACATTTATGGGATTACCTGAGATATAGCGTTTGATTCTTTGACCGTTTACCACCTTCGGATTTGTGCCTTCGAAGTTGTTGATTTTTATGGCACCGGAACGATAGACCTCCTCGATAACATAGGGGCCTTCCCATTTACAGAGAAGTTTCCCTGCAAAAAATCTTAAACGAGAGTTGTATAACAATACATAATCACCTACATTAAACTCACGCTTTTGTATCCTTTTGTCATGCCATCTTTTAACCTTTTCTTTAAACAACTTGGCATTTTCATAAGCTTGGGTTCTCCATTCATCAAGTGAGCTAATATCAAATAACCTATTTTCACAGGCAAGTTTGAAATCATAGTTGAGCTCTTTAATAGCCCAATATGCCTTATGTTCTAGTTCGAGAGGTAAGTGACATGATTTTCCATATACCATTGTATACGGAGACATACCCATAGGATTTTTATATGCAGTTCTATAGGCCCATAATGCATCATTAAGTTTCTTGCACTAATTCTTTCTAGACCTATTGATAGTCTTTTGCAAAATTAATTTGAGTTCTCTATTACTCAATTCTACTTGACCACTAGACTATGGGTGATACGGAGATGCAATTCTATGATTGACGTCACATTTAGCAAGCATTTTACGGAAAGCACCATGAATAAAATGTGAACCACCATCAGTCATTAAAGATCTAGGGACTCCAAACCTCGGAAAAATAACTTCTTTAAGCATTTTAATAGAAGTGTTATGATCAGCACTACTAGTTGGAATAGCTTCTACCCACTTAGTAACGTAATCAACAGCAACTAAAATATGTGCATATCCATTAGAGGCAGGAAAAGGTCCCATATAATCAAAGCCCCAAACATCAAACGGTTCAATAACAAGTGAATAGTTCATAGGCATTTCTTGACGTCTACTAATATTACCAATTCTTTGACATTCATCACAAGATAGGACAAACTTACGGGCATCCTTGAAGAGAGTAGGCCAATAAAAACCAGATTGCAATACCTTATGTGCAGTTCTATCTCCCGTGTGGTGTCCTCCATAAGTTTCGGAGTGGCACTTGCGTAGGATCTATTCCTGTTCATGCTCAGGTACACAACGTCTAATAACACCATCTACTCCTTCCTTATAAATATGTGGGTCATCCCAAAAGTAATGTCTCAAATCATAGAAGAACTTTTTCTTTTGTTGGTATGTCAAGCTAGGTGGTATAAATTTAGCAACTATGTAATTTGCATAATCAGCATACCAGGGGGTACTACGAGAAGTACTTATGACATTTAATTGTTCATTAGGAAAGTTATCATCAATAGGTAGTGGGTCATCAAGAACATTCTCTAACCTAGATAAGTTGTTTGCAACGGGGTTCTCAGCTCCTTTTCTATCAACAATATGCAAATCAAATTCTTGTAGCAAGAGAACCCATCTAATAAGTCTAGGTTTAGCATCTTTCTTCTCCATAAGATATTTAATAGCGGCATGATCTGTGTGGATAGTTACTTTAGAATCAACAATATAAGGTTTGAACTTATCACAAGCAAATACAACTGCTAAAAGTTCTTTTTCAGTAGTAGCATAATTTCTTTGAGCATTGTCTAGAGTCTTACTAGCATAATGGATAACATTTAATTTCTTATCAACTCTTTGCCCTAGAACAGCACCTACAGCATAATCGCTAGCATCACACATTATTTCAGAGGGTAAATTCCAATCAGGTGGCTGAACAATGGGTGCAGAGACTAATGCTTTCTTAAGTATTTCAAATGCTTCTACACAATCATCGTCAAAGACAAATGGTATATCTTTTTGTAATAACTTAGTCAGAGGCCGAGAAATTTTTGAGAAGTCCTTAATGAACCTCCTATAAAATCTGGCGTGACCAAGGAAACTTCTTATACCTTTGATGTCCTTGGGACATGGCATCTTTTCAATAGCATCAACCTTGGCTTTATCAACTTCAATACCTCTTTCAGAAACTTTATGCCCTAAGACAATACATTCATTAACCATAAAGTGGCACTTTTCCCAATTCAAGACAAGATTAGTTTCTTCACATCTCTGCAAAACTCGGTCAAGATTGCTCAAGCAATCATCAAAAGAAGATCCATAGACGGGAAAGTCGTCCATGAAAACCTCACAAATCTTTTCACAAAAGTCAGAGAATATAGCCATCATGCATCTTTGAAAGGTAGCAGGTGCATTACATAAACCAAAAGGCATATGTCTATAAGCAAAAGTATCAAAAGGGCATGTAAAAGTAGTCTTTGATTGATCTTTAGCCGACACAGGTATTTGAGGGAAACCAAAATAACCATCTAGAAAGCAGTAATGTGTATGTTTGCATAATCTTTCTAGCATTTGATCGCTAAAAGGTAAGGGGTAATGATCTTTCTTAGTAGCCTTATTTAATTTGCGGAAATTAATTACCATCCTATAACCGGTAATAATTCTTTGTGGAAACAATTCATCTTTATCATTAGGAACAGCAGTAATACCCCTTCCTAGGGACACAATGAATAGGACTTACCTACTGACTATCACCAACGGGATAAATTATACTTGCCTCCAGAAGCTTTAGTATTTGTTTTCTTACCACTTCTTTCATTTTAGGATTCAGATGTCGTTGAGGATCACGAACTGGTTTGGCATCTGCTTCCAAATTTATTTTATGTTGACATAGAGTGGGACTAATGCCCTTAAGATCATCAAGAGTATATCCAATATCAGCACGGTGCTTCTTCAGAGTTTTCAATAATATTTCTTCTTCATGCTCTGAAAGGTTAGCACTAATAATAACAGGATATATCTTCTTTTCATCAAGATAAGCATATTTAAGATTATCAGGCAACGGTTTAAGCTCAAACACGGGATCACCCTTAGGTGGAGGAGGATCCCCTAGGATTTCAACAGGCAAATTGTGTTTTGGCATAGGTTCTTGTTTAAATAATACTTCATCTATTTCCCTTCTTTCATTCATAAACATATCATTCTCATGGTCTAGCAAATATTGTTCTAAAGGATCATTAGGAGGTACGGCAATGGAAGCAAGACCAATAATTTCATCCTTACTAGGCAATTCTTCTTCACAGTGTTGTTTACTAAATTTAGAGAAATTAAACTCATGAGTCATATCATCCAAGCCAATAGTAACAACATTCTTTTCGCAGTCTATCCTAGCATTAACTGTATTCAAGAAGGGTCTACCAAATATAATGGGACAAAAGCTATCTTGTGGAGAACTAAGAAAAAGAAAATCAGCAGGATATTTAGTTTTCCCGCACAAGACTTCAACATCTCTAACAATTCCCATTGCTGAAATAGTATCTCTATTAGCAAGTTTAATTGTGACATCAATATCTTCTAACTCAGCAGGTGCAATTTCATGCTTGATTTCTTTATACAAGTCATAAGGTATAACACTAGAACTAGCACCCATATCACATAAGCCATGATAACAATGATCCCTATTTTAACAGAAATAACAGGCATGCCTACCACAGGTCTATGTTTATCTTTAGCACAAGGTTTAGCAATTCTAGCAGTTTCACCGCAGAACTGAATAACATGCCCATCAATATTATCAGACAAGAGCTCTTTAACAATAGCAATATTAGGTTCAACTTTAACTTTCTCAGGAGGTGTATATGTTTTAATATTGCTTTTTTGAACCATAGTTGAAGCTTTAGCATGATCCTTTATCCTAACAGGGAAAGGTGGTTTCTCAACATAACAAGTAGGAACAATAGGATCATTATAAGTGACAGTCTTTTCTTCAACTTTAATAGGTGCAGCTACTTTTACTTCTATGGGAGGATGATATTTAAACCACTTCTCCTTAGGGAGATCAACATAAGTAGCAAAAGATTCACAGAAAGAAGCTACTGTCTCAGAATCAAGTCCATATTTAGTGCTAAACTTACGGAAAACATCGGTATCCATAAAAGATTTAACACAATCAAATTTAGGTGTCATACCTGACTCCTTACCATTGTCGAGGTCCCAATCTTCAGAGTTGCATTTAATTCTATCCAATAAATCCCATTTGAATTCAATAGTCTTCATCATAAAAGAGCCAGCACAAGAAGTATCAAGCATGGTGCGATTGTTATCAGAAAGCCTATCATAAATTTTTTGAAGTATTGTTTCTCTTGGAAGCTCATGATTGGGGCATGAATATAACATTGATTTAAGCCTCCCCCAAGCTTGAGCGATGCTTTCTCCTTCGCGAGGCCAAAAATTATATATATAATTGCGATCACGATGAACAAGATGCATAGGGTAATACTTTTGATGAAATTCCAATTTCAATCTTCTATAGTTCCATGATCCCATATCATCACATAGCCTATACCATGTTAATGCGTCTCCCTTCAAAGATAAAGGGAAGAACTTCTTCTTAGCAACATCATCGGGAATACCTGCAAGCTTAAATAATCCACAAACTTCATCCACATATATTAGGTGTTCATCAGGATGCTTTGTTCCATCTCCTGTAAAAGGATTAGCTAGCAGGTTTTCTATTATACTCGAAGGATACTCATAAGGAATTTCATTTTCAATAGGTTCAGTAGGTTGAGGAGCAACTCTCTGCTCTACTGGTCGGGGTGAAGATACCCCGAACAAGCCCCTCAGAGGATTACTTTCCATAGTAACAAGTGACAGTAAATTTTAGCACACTATATAAAATTTTCCTTACCAAATTCCACCTACCAAAGGCGCTGCACTCCCTGGCAACGGCGCTAGAAAAGAGTCTTGATGACCCACAAGTATAGGGGATCTATCGTAGTCCTTTCGATAAGTAAGAGTGTCGAACCCAACAAGGAGCAGAAGGAAATGATAAACGGTTTTTAGCAAGGTATTCTCTGCAAGTACTGAAATAAGTGGTAACAGATAGTTTTGTGATGAGATAATTTGTAACGAGCAACAAATAACAAAAGTAAATAAAGTGCAGCAAGGTGGCCCAATCCTTTTTGTAGCAAAGGACAAGCCTGGACAAACTCTTATATAAGGAAAATCGCTCCCGAGGACACATGGGAATATCGTCAAGCTAGTTTTCATCACGCTCATATGATTCCCATTCGGTACTTTGATAATTTGACATGTGGGTGGACCGATGCTTGGGTGCTGTTCTTACTTGAACAAGCATCCCACTTATGATTAACCTCTATTGCAAGCATACGCAACTACAACAAAAGTATTAAGGTAAACCTAACTATAGCATGAAACATATGGATGGAAATCAGCCCCTTACGAAGCAATGCATAAACTAGGGTTTAAGCTTTTGTCACTCTAGCGACCCATCATCTACTTATTACTTCCCAATGCCTTCCTCTAGGCCCAAATAATGGTGAAGTGTTATGTAGTCGACGTTCACATAACACCACTAGAGGCTAGACAACATACATCTCATCAAAATATCGAACGAATACTAAATTCACATGACTACTAATAGCAAGACTTCTCCCTTGTCCTCGGGAACAAACATAACTACTCACAAAGCATAAACATGTTCATAATTAGAGGGGTATTAATATGCATAAAGGATCTGAACATATGATCTTCCACCAATTAAACCAACTAGCATCAACTACAAGGAGTAATTAACACTACTAGCAACCTACTAGCACCAATCCTGGACTTGAAGACAAGAATCGGATACAAGAGATGAACTAGGGTTTTGAGATGAGATGGTTCTGATGAAGATGTTGATGGAGATTGGCCTCTCCCGATGAGAGGAGCGTTGGCGATGACGATGGCGATGATTTCCCCCTCCGGGAGGGAAGTTTCCCCGGCAGAACAGCTCTGTCAGAGCTCTAGATTGGATCCGCCAAGGTTCCGCCTCGTGACGGCGGAGTTTCATCCCGAAAGGTTGCTTCTTATTTTTTTTCTCGACGAAAGACTTCATATAGGAGAAGATGGTCATCGGAGAGCCACCAGGGGGCCCACGAGGTAGGGGGCGCGCCCCCCACCCTCGTGAGAAGGGTGTGGGCCCCCTGGTCTTCATCTTTGGCAAGGATTTTTCATTATTTATTATAAGGTGTTCCGTGGAGTTTCAGGACTTTCGAAGTTGTGCAAAATAGGTCTCTAATATTTGCTTCTTTTCCAGCCCAGAATTCCAGCTGTCGGCATTCTCCCTCTTTATGTAAACCTCGTAAAATAAGAGAGAATAGCCATAAGTATTGTGACATAATGTGAAATAACAGCCCATAATGCAATAAATATTGATATAAAAGCATGATGCAAAATGGACGCATCAATATACGGGTCCTGAAGCGGTTGAGCCGCATTGTGGGCCGTGCCATAGCCGTGCCTCCGCCTATGCCCATGGTATCTTGAGTGCGTAGTTTTGTACACGCGGCGCAAATTTCACCGCTTAACTGGGACTAGGACGGAGGCCGAATTACTAGGCGAGCTCTGAACGTGCCGGCCGATCCTCTTGCAGGGTACTCTGGACTCGCTTGAAGGTGTTCGGGGTCTTTTTCGCTGAATTGGCGGTTTGCCTCATAAGGCTGCTTTGCGCTTCTGCTGCGAGGGCCGTAGTGTGCTCCTCCGTGCGGAGCGAGCGTTCCGTGTTTCCATTAACTGTTGTAACCCCGCAAGGTCCTGGCATTTTGAGCTTGAGGTATGCATAATGCGGTACCGCATTGAATCTGGCAAATGCGGTTCGTCCGAGCAGTGCGTGATAGCCACTGTGGAAGGGGACGATATTGAAGATTAACTCCTCGCTTCGGAAGTTGTCCGGAGATCCGAAGACCACATCCAGTGTGATTGAGCCCGTGCAACAGGCCTCTACACCTGGGATGACACCTTTAAAGGTGGTTTTGGTGGGTTTGATCATCGAGGGGTCTATACCCATTTTGCGCACTATATCCTGATAGAGCAGGTTCAGGCTGCTGCCACCGTCCATAAGGACTCGAGTGGTGAAATCTGGCAATGATGGGTCAAGGACCAATGCGGCAGAACCGCCATGACGGATACTGGTGGGGTGGTCCCTACGATCAAAGGTGATTGGACAAGAAGACCATGGGTTGAACTTTGGGGCGACTGGCTCCATCGCATAGACGTCCCTCAGTGCACGCTTCCGTTCCCGCTTGGGAATATGGGTTGCGTATATCATGTTTACCGTTTTCACTTGGGGAGGAAATTTCTTCTGTCCTCCTGTGTTCGGCGGCCGGGGCTCCTCCTCGTCGTCGCTATGCAACCCCTTTTCCTTGCTTTCGGCATTCAACTTGCCGGCCTGTTTGAACACCCAGCATTCTCTGTCGGTGTGGTTGGCTGGTTTATCGGGGGTGCCGTGAATTTGACACGAACGATCGAGTATGCGGTCCAAGCTGGACGGGCCCAGATTGCTTCTTTTGAACAACTTTTTCCGCTGACCGGATTTAGAGTCACTAAATCCGGCATTAACTGGTGTGTCTTCGGTGTTGTCGCCGTTGTTGGGCGCTTGTGTCTGTGCAACGTGGTCTGCCATTGCTATCTTTAGCATCTGAATTGCCAGGGTTTCTTGATGTGTTGTTGCTGCGAGCCGGCTAGCTATCCTCGCCCGCACAAAAGCGGGTCATGAGTGTCGTGAGGGCTGCCATGGATTTTGGATTTTTCTTGGCCGAGGTGTCAGGCGAGCCACTCGTCGCGGATGTTATGCTTAAATGCCGCTAAGGCCTCGGCATCCGGACAGTCGACAATTTGGTTCTTTTTAGTTAGGAACCAGTCCAGAATTTCCTTGCTGATTCCCCTGGTTGTTGGGTTATATGACTCAAGTCATCGGCATCCGGTGGTCGCATATAAGTGCCTTGGAAGTTGTCAAGGAATGCGTCCTCCAAATTCTCCCAACTGCCAATGGAGTTTGCCGGCAGGCTATTGAGCCAATGCCGAGCAGGTCCTTTGAGTTTTAATGGGAGGTAATTGATGGCATGTAGATCGTCACCGCGGGCCATGTGGATGTGGAGGAGGAAATCTTCGATCCATACCGCGGGGTCTGTTGTACCATCATATGATTCAATGCTCACGGGTTTAAAACCTTCTGGGAATTCATGATCCATTACTTCATCAGTGAAGCATAGGGGGAGTGCAGCGCCTTTGTGTCGGGCTATATCACAACGCAGTTCATACGAGTCTTGTCTGCTGTATTCGGCCCTTTCGGATTTGCTTTTAGTATATCCGGCGTGACGGTCGTCGTAACGTGTTGGGGCACGCCCCCGTGATCCGTAGATCGATCTTGCATGTCCTTCCTTGTTTTCCAATACTGGCGAAGGGGTGCGGGCTGGACTTCGGGCTGATATGCCGCTTTGTCTCAGCCACGAGGTTGCCGGTCAGCCGCATCATACGCTGGTAGTGTAGGTTTTAATGCTTCCTCCTTGAGTTGGGGTAGAAACCTGCGCTTTGGGTAAATTTTGGTTGGGCGCTAGAGTTCGTATTCCTCGGCCGCCAGGACCTCAGTCTATCTATCTGCTAGCAGATCTTGGTCAGCTTGAAGCTACTGCTGCTTTTTCTTCAGGCTTTTTGCTGTGGCTATAAGCCGGCGCTTGAAGCGCTCCTGTTTGGTCGGATCCTCAAGCACGATAAATTATTCGTTGCCGAGGCTCACCTCGCCTTCAGAGAGAGGCATGTAATTGTCATCCTATGATTCTCCGTCTGCTGCCTGTTCCTTAGGGCTAGCTTGCCCATCCTCCCGCTCGAGGCCTAGCTGGAGGGGATTGTCTTTGTCTTCAGCATTGTCCGTAGCGTTATTGTCTCTTGTGCCGGTATCGCTGCTTTTGCTATGGCGGGGCTTAGAGTGGCGCCGATGATGCTGGTGCTTAGATTGCTTCTCGGCGGGTTATCCTCCGTTGCCTTATTGCCATCGCTTTCTTTGGGGGTGTCCACCATATATATATATATCATATGATGAGGTGGCTGTCCAGCGTCCTGTGGGCGGTGGTTCCTATTCTTCTCCTGCATCGTCGTCCATACCGTCGATGTCTTTGGAGCCGAAATCAAGCATGTCGGTTAAGTCATCGACAGTGGCTATTAAGTGGGTGGTGGGTGGGGAATGAATATCTTTGTCGTCCGCTTCCCACTCAAGCCGGACATAGTTCGGCCAAGGGTCTCCTGACAAGGAGAGAGACCTCAATGAATCTAGCACATCGCTCAAGGGCGAGTGCTGAAAAATACCCGCGGAGGTAAACTCCATGATCGCTGCCCAATCAGATTGGATAGGCACGGACGCAGGCGGTTTGGAGCCTGTGGCCGGGGATGAATCCAAGGGTCCGGTAACACAAATCTCATAGCAGGTGAAGTCAGTATTCGGCTCTATCGCCGCTGAGTGTGCGGCCTCCGTGGCGGGGTCCATCCACCCGTCCTCGGACGACACGATCTGCTCCGGATTGAGGGCCGGAGTAGCCACAGGTGTGATCTCCCGAACACCGTCCGCGGCAGAGCTAAGTCATGCTTGTCGTGACTGTGCGGCGCACCTGACATGGGCTCGAATCCATCGAAGATCAAGTCTCCGCGGATGTCCTCAGTATAGTTCAAGCTTCCAAACCTGACCTGATGGCTAGGGGCATAGCTCTCGATCTGCTCCAGATGGCCAAGCGAGTTGGCCCGCAGTACGAAGCCGCCGAATACGAAGATCTGTCCGGGGAGAAAAACCTCACCCTGGATCGCATCGTTACCAATGATCGAAGGAGCCATCAAGCCTTTATGTGACGGCACAGTGGAACTCTCAATGAAAGCACCAATGTCGGTGTCAAACCCGGTGGATCTCGGGTAGGGGTCCCGAACTATGCGTCTAAGGCGGATGGTAACAGGAGGCGGGGGACACAATGTTTACCCAGGTTCGGGCCCTCTCGATGGAGGTAATACCCTACTTCCTGCTTGATTGATCTTAATGATATGAGCATTACAAGAGTTGATCTACCACGAGATTGTAGAGGCTAAACCCTAGAAGCTAGCCTATGATTATGATTGTTGTTCTCCTATGGACTAAACCCTCCGATTTATATAGACATCGGAGAGGGCTAGGGTTACACAGAGTCGGTTACAAGGGAGGAGATCTACATATCCGAATTGCCAAGCTTGCCTTCCATGCAAAGGAGAGTCCCACCCGGACACGAGACGAAGTCTTCAATCTTGTATCTTCATAGTCCAACAGTCCGGCCAAAGTATATAGTCCGGCAGTCCGAGGACCCCCTAATCCAGGACTCCCTCAATCATCATAATTATTTGAAGTTCTATCAATTGCCCAACAGTAATTTGTTTACCCACTGTATGCTATTTTTCTCGAGAGAAGCCACTAGTGAAATCTACGGCCTCTGGGTCTCTTCTTTATCATATTTGCCTTCGAGATATATCTTTATTCGCTTTAATTTTCAGATGTGTTAATCCAAAAACCCAAAAATACCTTGCTAGACTTTTTGTTATTTATTTTGGTTCGCGTTTCTGCGAGATCTGTTTATCCAATCTACTACAAATTTATCTATCTTTTACCCATAAGGGATTGACAACCCCTCTTACACATCGGGTTGCAAGTATTTGTTCTATGTGTGCAGGTACCGTTTACATAGTGTTGTGTGGTTCTCCTACTGGTTCGATAACCTTGTCTCATCACTGAGGGAAATACCTACCGTAGTTGTGTTGCATCACCCCTTCCTATTTAGAGAAATACCGACGTAGTTCAAGCCGCATCAGCCCCGGGCGCTCTAAGCAACATTCAGGTAGGCTTTGGGATTTCCAAATAGTTGTAACTCATTAACGGCATGCCTCTTGACGATATGGATGTTGTACAAAGGTATCCTGGAGGCTCCGGTACCAGAGCTTCTCGGCTGACTCTGAGCTTTTGAAAGAGCCATAACTCAAGAGGTTCTAGCTTCTTGACAACCTGGAGATTGGCCGGAGGTTCCAAGGTCCAAAAATCAAATCCGAAACAAAGGATTTAAGGTTCTTTCTCTCTCCATGGGTAAGAAAGTGGATACATTTTTCTAATTGTTCGTGAGTTGATTTCCATGAATTCACCAACGTAACCCCTATTTATAGTACAACTTTCCTACCTACTAACAAAATAAATAAAAACAATAAGGTGCCATCGTTTTCCTCTTTTTGAGTGGAGGGGGTTCCATCCAATGGATGCTCGCCTTAGAATGTGCCAACACTCCGTTTATAGACTCAATAACGTGGTTAGATCACTAATCATGTTGTCATTAACACCAAGACCACTTATGGGAAAGCATGTCCTTTCAGAGGCGTCCTGATTGGAGAAGTCAGTGATGATTGCCATCGTATATCGACAAACAGAAGAAGTGGTGGGTTGGTGGCATGATCAAGTGTCCCTGAGAGGACCACATCCCTTAACATGCATTGCGGTCATGGAGATAGTCGGTGTGGTCGATGCCATTGTCGGAGGAGAGACTTGCAAGGGTTTTATGATTAGTGAACCAAAAATAAATCACTAGTGATGTGATGTGGGGAGAGAAAAGTCAATCTCACATTAAAATTCAGGGTTCATAGACTAGAGTGGGTGAATAGGATATTATAAAAAATTATTTAAAAATAGAGTATTCAGAGGATTTAACTAACCACAATTGAAAGTAAGTAAACATATTGAAGCAACATGAAAAGTCTAGATAATGATAATGACAAAATCAGTAAGAGAGATATCATTGACTACTCACATACATGAAGAGACACATGCAAATAATAGCTGGCACAAGTACAAGCATACGAATAACATAACTTACTCTAAACTAAAAACTGAAACAGGAGAGATTCAACACCAAAGCGGTGCAAAAATATTATCAACTAAGTAAGAACACCATATGAACTAATATGTACGGGAGTGGGCGAGATAGTAATAATATTGCAGTGAGACTCGGGATTTGTTTATCGAAGTTTAAGTTGTTGGTAACAACTCTACATCTTCATGGGAGAGACCGAGCTCGATGCTCTAAAGTCACTTGGACTTCACCTTATTTTCCTTAGGCTAAGTTCCTCATATCTAGCACAACACTTGTGGTAGATCTTGCTGAAAGGATCGAGATGGACCTAGAGGGGGGATGAATAGGTACAATTAAAAAATTTAATTACTTATCAGCAAGTTTGGGCAAATGCAGAATATAAATGTGAGCCTAAACAATTGCTAAGGTGATTTAAGTACTAGCAACAAGGTGATAACAATGATATAGTGAGATAAGCAACACAATATGATATGGTAAGTGCAAGATCAAATTACCAAATTAAACAACAAGTAAAGAGCTAAGGTTAGGAATAACCAAATCTCCGGAGAATGTATCTTGAATTCCTGATATTCACTTCCTTGGAGGGAAGCTACACTTCCACTTGAAGTGAATTCCGCAACGGCACAAACCAGTTTGTGGAAAAATCCACAAATTGGATACTCACAAATTGATGCCTAACCATTTCGAAGATGCTAAATTTTCAAGAGTAATAAGCAGGATTTCTAGATTCGAAGGTGTTCTTTTGTCCTTCTCAATCACACTCGGATTGTTCTCGCTTAGGTTTTTCCTCACTTAGGATTCTTGTCCCGAGAGAAATGGGTAAGTCATAGTGTATGTTGCAAAACAATACTTGGGAATCTACCAAAATCAGAAGGGTGTTGGGGCTATTTATAGACGCGTCACGGAAAACTAACGGTTCTGTCGAAAGTTCTACAACTTGAAAGACACATAAGAACCTAATCCTTCAACAACCACGAGAATTCAAAATTAGTGCGCAGGAAAACTTGTAAACCCAAAATAACCCAGGGCAACTCCATAAGCAGAGTTCTCTAACTCCCGATGAAGAAGATAATAAATCATAAAGAACCTAGGGCAACTCCCGACTGAATTACAAGCAATAGACATTGTACGGAAAATTACTTGAAGATGTATGATTGAAAATCCTACAGTGCGGCCGATCGCTATGGATTCTCGATTACAAGTAACTAAACTAATGAGCAGCGAGACTATGGTGGTTAAAATGACTACAGAGATGGGATCTTGATGACTACTGCATAGATGGGAATGGTGATGATGATGACTGCGTGGAAAATGATGAAGAATAGGGTTTCGAGCACCTCTACTGCGAATTAGGCTCGGGTCCCTTTACGGAAGGTGTTAGGGATGACGTCACGAAGGTGGTGGGCACCTGGTATGACTAGTATTAGCCTTTGCATGCACCATATTCTCCTATGGAACCTCTTGTGCGCTCCCAATCATATGGGAATAATCTTCATATCTAGAATATCGCATATATGGCTTGATTTTCCATCTACAATCACCCAATTATGAAAGGAAGAAAATAAAAGAATTTTTGCAGTCATTTGCATTTATTAGTCATTAATTGGCAAATAAAAAATATAATCTCAAAAATATCTGAGAATATCCTATTTAAACATATGTAAAAATGAGTGAAAAATCCATCAATCGACATATGTGTATACCCAATAAACACATCAGTCCCGCAATTGTTTCTGTTCAATCATAAAAATCCGCTAGGGGCACTATATGCACTCACACACATATCTTCTAAAGCCAACAACCGAAGATTGTGGCGTTTGTCGAAATGGATCCCGCTGTAAGATTCAACAAAATCCATGTCTCCCCATCTTCTTTAGATCCAACAACATGGGAATGGAGGGATGGAGGATTTTGTGGTGCTTCTCGTCAGATTTTCTGGCAGATATGGATGGACGGAGGGTGCAACATGGTGTTGTAAATAGCCTAGGGAATTGAAGCTCAGGAGGAGATCCAACAATAGAGGTGGAAGATGGGGAGCATGAGAGGTACATGAAAATGGCCTTCGTGAAGACATTGGGTGAGGCGGGGAAGGGCAACCACGCAGTGCGCGCGCACACACACACATGAAGAGAAGGAGAGAGAGAGGACCCCTCTAGGCATTAGTATTGAAGGTCTGATGAGCAATGCACGCACGTGCGTGCAGAAACACACACACACACACACAGAGAGAGAGAGAGGCGAAGGGAGGGAGAGGGAGATGTGGGCATTTTGGTCTAAAATTATGCATAATACAACAAATAGAGAAGTTTTGCAAACTTGGAGTGACATGTTCTGAAAGAGCTAATTCGTACTGGCATTTTTATGAATCACCAGAATTGAAGTGGCCTATACCAAATTAACCCCTAGATAAATTGCATCTAACTGGGCAATTGCACAAGGTTGGCAAATGGGAATTATACAAATGTGCCTAAAATGCTATAAGAACTCCAAGAAAAAGAGTAGAACTGACCCAATCTCTCTAGCTCAACCCATGTATATGATATTGGCAAAAAACATTGTATTCATATCTACAAAATCAAGCCTAATTTTTAAAACACCATACGTATCACTTTGATGTTATTGGATTGCCGGTTTCTTGCTCAACCGACTTCTCCTATGCACCTCACTTGAGAAGGGTGAAGCCTTCATGACCAGTATTTGTATCTATTTAAAAAGTCAATACTTATGCGGCAATAAACAAAGGTTCACTAGTAGAAAAAGGGCCTATTGTCCCGGTTCGTAAGGGCCTTTTGTCCCCGTTCCTGAACCGGGACTAAAGGGTCGGTACTAATGCCCTGTCCCTTTAGTCCCGGTTCAATCCAGAACCGGGACAGATGGGCCTCCATGTGGCCCGTGTGCGGAGCCGAGGCGGGAGGGCCTTTGGTCCCGGTTGGTGGCACCAACCGGGACCAATAGGCATCCACGTGTCAGCATTTCTGTGGCTGGGGTTTTTGTTTTTTTTTGAAAGGGGGGGGGTTTGGGGGTTTTGGGGGGTTAATTTAGGTGTTTCATATATTGTGTTAGCTAGCTATAATTAATAGAGAGAAGTGTCCTCTCTTATGTCCGTGCTTGGTCGACGCTACATACTATACATACGTATAGAGAGGACTAGGCACGCTAGCTAGCTAGTAAACAAACGAAGGAAACAAAAGATCGTCATGAACATATATGCATACAGAGAGAAGTGATATCGACCACCTCTCCTTCTCCGAGAGATTGGTCGAACAACAAGTTCTCGTATATCTATCCAACACTACCGGCTACATATATACAATAATTATCTCTTACAAATATAATCTCCTAACATACGGACTCATGGTCCACATGGTATTCTCCATCTTCAGTGATCACGTGGTCAAGAAAGAATGCCGCCAATTCCTCTTGAATTGCTCGCATGCGAGCTGGTGCTAGGAGTTCATCCCGCTTCCGAAACATCTAATTTGAAGAAGGGGGTCAATACATATATATATGAATGAATGAAACTCAACACAAATGATGGTAATAAAATAAAATTGTGAATGTTGTTATTTACGCACTTCATATTGTTCGTCAGAGTAGCCCCGCTCACAGGTCGTGTGGCGGATGGACTCGCAAACGTAGTATCCACAGAAATCATTCCCTTGTTCCTGCCACAACCACTTTACAAGAAATAGAGGTCAATCAAACTGATAAGTAATAATGCCAAATGGTGTTGATGAAACTAGCGCTTGAATCAATAGGAGATGCGCGGAACATGCTACTATAGTACTTACTTTCGGGTGTCTAAATTGCAGCTTCTTCGGGAGTCCCGGAGCTTTTTTGGTGAATTTTTTCCAAACCCTACCAGACAAAGAAAACAATTACTTGATATATCAGGAAATGAACAAAGTTGCTGATATGGTGGATAATGATCGATTTAACTTACTTCTCGAGCATTTGAGTCATGTCCGCATAGTCCTGGGGATCTTTTCGTCTTGAGTCTAAGACGGTTACTAGTCCCTGCTCAAGCTTAATCTCTAGGAGAATATAGTGGAAACTGCACACGCATGCATAACTCATCAATTACATTACTATAACCTTGACTAATATATAAGGGAAACCGAATATGCACAAGACAGTAACACTCACTTGAAGTTGTAAGGAAAGAGTATTATATCTTTGTTTTCATTTATTACCAACGATCGTAGCAAGTTGGCCTCGGTATCTGCGGCATGAAATTTAACCTTAGTTGCATCTATGAGATTTGTGTTAATGAACCCAATATCACCGATTTGTCTTTTCTTCAATTCGACGATCTTCAATCTGCATAATATAGTGAGGATAATTATAAATACATGCAATGAAAGATCTGAGCTATATAGAGAGACTTAATGACAGAAGTAGTACTACTTACAGACAGTAGCAGGTGACCGTTGCTTTATCGAGGGCCAATTGATTGAAAAACTGAAAGAACTCCTCCAGTGGAACAGGCAACAGATCAATTCCAACGAGGTCATGCTCCTATTTAACTCTCACATACAAAGTACTCCTCCCCCCAGACTCTCTGCAGATTTTCAAGTACCAATCATGCAATCTTCGCATCATCGTTGATAGAGATCTTTCATCTTTGACGAGAGGCTTCCCGTACTCGTATCTTTGTATCTACACCTCCATGAAATCATAATGTACATCGTCGGGCAGGTAATCTCCAAGATTGCTATAACCGGGCACCATCCTCGGATCATTAGCGACGATGTCGCTAGGCACCTTGAGCGGGGGGCACGATTGCTTCGCTTGTTCGCCGAGCTGGGCAATTTGTTTCCCAGCTCATCGTTCTTTCAGCCTTTGATCACTGACAGTACTTCCCGACCGCTCCGCTTCAGCAAATTCCTTTCCAATAATGTGCTCATAGTTTCCTTTCGGCGGAGACTTGGGTGGTTTTGTCAGGGCAGCCAGAGTGCGCTTCGCTTTCACCGGATCTACCTTCTCCTCCGGAGGTGGATGTTTCTTTGCTTTCACCCCTTCAAAGAAGTTCCTCGCTTCTTCTCGCGCGATCTCGACGTTCTCCTCCGGGGTCCTCTCGTATGGTAACTTCTCTGGAGTCTTCAGAGAAGGACCGAATCTGTATGTCCTCCCGCCTCTGGTTGTACTGCTAGACGCCGGCAGAGCAGACGGAGCGGTTGTCTTCTTTACTTGCTTACGAGGCGGAGGAGAAGGACTACGACGCACCGGAGCAGCCGAAGCGGCGGCAGGTCTCTTCCGCCCTTGCTGACGAGGCGAAGAAGGAGGAGGCTGGCTGCTCGGGCGCGCCGGCGCAGGCGGAGAAGGAGGCGAAGTGCCGCCACGCGCCGGAGAAGGAGTCGGCCGAGTGCCATGATCGTCACTCGCCGGAGGAGGAGGCGGTGGAGGAGGCGGAGTGCCCTGACTCGCCGGAGGAGGAGGAGCAGGCGGAGGCGTCTAGTTCGGAAGGTTGATGAGCTCCTTCCGCCATAGGCATGGAGTCTTCAGAGCAGAACCCAGCCGAGTCTCCCCTTCACCGGTAGGGTGGTCAAGATGGAGGTCCTCAAATCCCTCCGTTATTTCATCCACCATCACCCTAGAATATCCTTCTGGAATCGGCCGGCAGTGAAAAGTTACGCCGGGTTCAGTAGGAAAAACAGAGCCAACAGCCGCCTTCACCTTCATATTAATCCATTGCGTCATAAGGTGGCAATTTTGAGACTCCGTGATATCATCCACGGGATAGCTGGCAGGAGCCGTCAAGACATGCTCCGGCTGAAGCAGCTCGGTGGAAGCCACGCTGCTTCTCCACTGAGATGGCGGGGTAGCTTCGGGGGAAGCTTCGGCAGTTCGTTTGCTGCGATTTGCTTCTCGTTCCTCTATCGCTTGTACCCTTGCTTGCAGCGCCTGCATTTGGTTTTGCTCACTTTTTTCCTCCTCTCCTGGCATTTGTAACCGCCTACGTCCGGAAACCCAACCTTCCACGGAATGGAGCCTGGCGTGCCTCGTGTCCGTCCAGGGTGCTCAGGATTCCCGAGGGCCATTGTGAGCTCGTCGTTCTCTCTGTCTGGAACGAACGTCCCTTGCTGCGCTGCTTCGATATACTGCTGAAGCTTCTTGACTGGTATGTCTATTTGATCGTTCGTCCAAATGCACTTCCCTAATACAGGGTCCAAGGTTCCGCCAGCCCCGAAGAACCAAGTCCGGCAATGGCCTGGCCAGTTAATTGTCTCTGGTCCGATCCCTTTATCAACCAGATCATTCTCAGTCTTGGCCCACTTAGGCCGGGCTATGAGGTAGCCACCTGACCTCGTGCGATGGTGATGCTTCTTCTTCGCAGCCTTTTGCTTGTTTGTCGCCGACATCTTCTTACTCTTCTCCGATGTCTTGTGGGCCACAAATGCGGGCCAGTGATCTCTGATCTTCTCATATCTGCCCTTGAATTCTGGTGTCTCTTTATTTTCGACAAACTTATTCAGCTCTTTCTTCCACCTCCTGAATAGTTTTGCCATCCTCTTAAGAGCAAAAGACTTGATTAATTGCCCTTTAACTGGCTTCTCCGGATCATCCTCTTGCGGTAGGGTGAAATTTGACTTCAGCTCAATCCAAAGATCATTTTTCTGACATAAGACACCTCAGGGTCTTCTGTAGCCGGCTTTAACCATTGCTGGATGCTGATCGGGATCTTGTCCCTAACCAAAACCCCGCACTGAGCAACAAATGCGCTCTTTGTCCGGAGGGGTTCAATCGGTTGGCCGTCAGGCGTGATTCCTATGATCTCAAACTTTTCATCCGAGCTCAACTTTTTCTTTGGGCCTCGTCTCTTTACCGAAGTTGTGCTCGATCCGGAGGGCTAGAAAAAAGAACAAAGACTTAATTAATATGTGTACATACCAAAACAATGAATGCATCAATTAGCTAGTCAGCAGAAGCTTAACTAATATATATACCTGGCTGGACTCGGTTCGGTCACCGGAGACGTCATCACGGTCTCCTTCTTGCACCGGCATTGGGTCACCGGAGCCGTCCTCACGGTCTCCTTCTTGCACCGACATTAGGTCACCGGAGCCATCATAATCATAGCCAGCTGCTTCCAGACCATCGGTGTCGTTGAGAAACAATGAGAAGACGGCATCACTTCCTCGTGCGATTATGTCCCCCAACAACTCTTCTTGTACTTTGTCTCGGGCGGTGTCCATAGTTTCTACAAATATTTACAACATGGCGATTATTATTCAAACATGACAGATGGATATATTAGTGGCAAACGTAGAACTAATATTAATTAGTGGCCTCGACGCTGCTTCTCTAGGGTTTGGGGTGGCCTCGACAACGCTTCAAGGATAAAAAAAGAGGAACTCCTCTATTCTTTCTTCTCCTCTTTTTTTCTTCTTCTTCCTCTTTTTTTCGGGAACGAGGGTCGTCGAGGGTCGCCGAGCGGTAGAGGAAACCCTAAATAGCAAATATCGTGGGTGTGAGATACATGTGGACGTCGGTGTCGGACACTACATCCACGTCCCACAAGTGACTTTCTTCTCTTTTTTTCTTCTTCTTCCTCTTTTTTTTATCGGGAACGAGGGTCGTCGAGGGTCAAGGTTGCCGAGCAGTAGAGGAAACCCTAAATAGCAAGTATCGTGGGTGTGAGATACATGTGGACGTCAGTGACGGACACTACATCCACGTCCCACAAGTGACGCGGGTCGACGCCCACGTCACTTGTGGGACGTGGATGTACTGTCCGACACCGACGACCACATGTATCTCACACCGACGATACTTGCTATTTAGTGTATATCGACCCCCCCCCCCTCGTGTTGAAGTTATCGGGAGGTGGTATATATATTGACCCCCCCCCCCCCCCCTCATGTTGAAGTTATCGGGAGGGGGTATATCGACCCCCCCTCGTGTTGAAGTTATCGGGAGGGGGTATATCGACCCCCCCCCCTCGTGTTGAAGTTATCGGGAGGGGTATATCGAGAACGACAGACCCGATAAAACATAAGAATACGAAGAAGAAATAAAAAGAGGAGAAGAAGAAAGGAATAGAGGAGAAGATCGAAGAAAAAAAGAAGAAAAAAAGAGGAGAAGGAGAAAAAATAGAAAAAATTATTTCTATTTTTTCTTCATCTCCTCTATTTCTTTCTTCTTCTCCTCTTCCTTTTCTTCCTCTCCTCTTCTTCTCCTCTTCCTTTTCTTCCTCTCCTCTTCTTCTCTTTTTCCTCTTCTTATTTTCCTTTTTCCTCTCCTAAATATATAAAACTTTTCTAGAAATGAAACTAACCTAAAATGTACTAAATCAGAGAACATATATAGATAATCCTTTTCTAAATATTTAAATCTAACTTTTGCATATATGAACATATATACACAGAGAACATACAAACATATATACATTTTTATAAAAAAGCAAAATACAAAATAAAAACATATATATGAAAAAAAATCTGAAAAGAAGCAATATATACAATATATATACTGACATATATACATAATATACACAAAGAAGCAATATACACAATATACACAAGCATATAATATATGAAAAAAACAGGGGGGGCCGGACCAACGGAGGGGCAGGGCAACGGCGACGGTCGGGACAGGGGCGACGGCGACGGGCGGGCCAGGGCGCGCGACGCGCGTCGGGCGAGGGCACGGCCGACGGCGAGGCACGGGCGACGGCGACGGCGCGGCCGGGGGCGACTGCAGGGGCGGCGGACGGCATCGGGGCAGCCTGGCGGCGTCGATGAGCTCGGCGTCGTCAAGGGCAAATGGTCGATGAGAAACTGAAATTTTCACAAGTCCTGGTTATATACCAAGAGCATTGGTCATGGTTCGTGGCACAAACCGTGACCAATGCCCCCCTTTAGTCCCGGTTGGTGCCACCAACCGGGACCAAAGGCCTGCGCCTGCCAAAGCCGCGGTGCGGTGGGATGTTTAGTCCCACCTCGCTAGCTGAGGAGCGGTCGCACCTGTTTATAAGCGTTGCCCCGCCCTCTCCATCGAACTCCTCAGAACTGCATGCCTTTGGGCCTAATCTCACACCGCTATGCCTGTGGGCCTGCTGGGCCTTCTGCGGGCCTGAATCCTGGCCCATGGATGGGCTTCTAGTCGTATTCAGGCCGTCGTGGCCCAGTAGGTGGCATTTTTTTTACTATTTGTTTTTTCATTTCTACTTAGAACTAAATACTTATAGTTTTTTAGTGATTTTTTTCTTTTAGGTCACAAAAATTATAAACTTTCTGTTAGTGCCTTAGTTTTAAAATTTGAATAGTTTAAATTTGGATTTTTTAAAAATTTGTGTGAATCACTAGTTTATGAATAACTTTACTATAAAATTTGATTTTTGAGTCATTCTTTTTCCTACTATTTAATATTACTGTGTTTTATCATTATACTCAATTTGATAATTTTAGTTAATCATAACAAATATTATAGGCATTTTTTCTATTTATTTTTTCATTTCTACTTAGAACAAAATACTTATAGTTTTTTAGTGATTTCTTTTTTCTTTTAGGTCACAAAAATTATAAACTTTCTGTTAGTGCCATTAGCTTTCAAATTTCAAAACACTTTTTTGTTTATTTTTATTTTTTGCTTTTAGTGCCTATTTTTTCCAGTTTTTTTGTTTTGTTTTCTGCATTATTTATTTTCTTTTGTTTTTTGCTGTATTTTTTTAATTCTTTTTGCTTTTAGTTTTAGAAAAATTATAAACTTTCTGTTAGTGCCATTAGTTTTAAAATTTGTAAACACTTTTTTAGTTTTTTTTGTTTTGTTTGTTGCTTTATTTATTTTATTTTGTTTCTACTTACAACAAAATATCTATTGTTGCTATTTTTATTTTTTTTCAGTTTTTTTGTTTTGTTTTCTGTATTATTTATTTTCTTTTGTTTTTTGCTTTATTTTTTAATTCTTTTTGCTTTTAGGTCATCAAAATTATAAACTTTCTGTTAGTGCCATTAGTTTTAGAAAAATTATAAACTTTCTGTTAGTGCCATTAGTTTTCAAATTTGAATAGTTAAAATTTGAATTTTTTTGAAATTTGTGTGAATCACAAGTTTGTGATTAACTTTACTAAAAAAATGAACATAGATGCACCTATAGAGAAAATTCAACCTAAATTCATAGTTTTCAAATGAACTCTGAAAAAGTTGGCATAGCATACTCGTGTGTTACAAAGTTGGCATGGTATCATCATAATAGTTGCGGGAGAAAGTCTTCACTTTTTCTTCACTTGTGTCATTTGCTTATTGCGCCGTAACCATGGATAATCTTCATCGTTTATCAGGATGCTTGGGTCAGCCTTGACATTGAAGGGAGGAATTTCACGGAACTTTTCATAATCTTCAGACATGTCTGTCTTGCCCTCCACTCCCAGGATATCCCTTTTTCCTGAAAGAACTATGTGGCGCTTTGGCTCATCGTATGATGTATTCGCTTCCTTATCTTTTCTTTTTCTCGGTTTGGTAGACATGTCCTTCACATAGATAACATGTGCCACATCATTGGCTAGGATGAACGGTTCGTCAGTGTACCCAAGATTTTTCAGATCCACTGTTGTCATTCCGTACTGTGGGTCTACCTGTACCCCGCTGCCTGACAGATTGACCCGTTTGCACTTAAACAAAGGGACCTTAAAATTATGTCCGTATTCAAGTTCCCATATGTCCACTATGTAACCATAATATGTGTCATTTCCGCTCTCGGTTGCTGCATCAAAGCAGACACCGCTGTTTGGTTGGTGCTCTTTTGATCTTGGGCGATCGTGTAAAATGTATTCCCATTTATCTCGTATCCTTTGTAAGTCAATACAGTCAAAGATGGTCCCCTAGACAACAAGTACAACTCATCACAAATAGTGTTGTCACCTCTGAGACGTGTTTCCAACCAACTGCTGAAAGTCCTGATGTGTTCACATGTAATCCAGTCGTCGCACTGCTCCGGGTGTTTGGAGCGCAGACTGTTCTTGTGTTCATCGACATACGGGGTCATCAAGGTGGAGTTCTGTAGAACTGTGTAGTGTGCTTGAGACCAAGAATATCCGTCCCTGCATATTATTGAGTCACTTCCAAGAGTGCCTTTTCCAGTCAGTCTCCCCTCATACCGCGGTTTAGGGAGACCTATCTTCTTAAGGCCAGGAATGAAGTCAACACAAAACCCGATAACATCCTCTGTTTGATGGCCCATGGAGATGCTTCCTTCTGGCCTAGCGCGGTTACGGACATATTTCTTTAGGACTCCCATGAACCTCTCAAAGGGAAACATATTATGTAGAAATACGGGCCCCAGGATGACAATCTCATCAACTAGATGAACTAGGACGTGCGTCATGATATTGAAGAAGGATGGTGGGAACACCAGCTCGAAACTAACAAGACATTGTGCCACATCACTCCTTATCCTTGGTATGATTTCTGGATCGATCACCTTCTGAGAGATTGCACTGAGGAATGCACATAGCTTCACAATGGCTAATCGGACGTTTTCCGGTAGAAGCCCCCTCAATGCAATCGGAAGCAGTTGCGTCATAATCACGTGGCAGTCATGAAACTTTAGGTTCTGAAACTTTTTCTCTGGCATATTTATTATTCCCTTTATATTCGACGAGAAGCCAGTCGTGACCTTCATACTGAGCAGGCATTCAAAGAAGATTTCTTTTTCTTTCGTAAGAGCGTAGCTGGCAGGACCTTTATACTGCTTCGGGGGCATGCCATCTTTTTCGTGCAAACGTTGCAGGTCCTCCCGTGCCTCAGGTGTATCTTTTGTCTTCCCATACACGCCCAAGAAGCCTAGCAGGTTCACGCAAAGGTTCTTCGTCACGTGCATCACGTCGATTGAAGAGCGGACCTCTAGGTCTTTCTAGTAGGGTAGGTCCCAAAATATAGATTTCTTCTTCCACATGGGTGCGTGTCTCACAGCGTCATTCGGAACAGCTAGTCCGCTGGGACCCTTTCCAAAGATTACGTGTAAATCATTGACCATAGCAAGTACGTGATCACCGGTACGCATGGCGGGCTTCTTCCGGTGATCTTCCTCGCCTTTGAAATGCTTGCCTTTCTTTCGACATTGATGGTTGGTCGGAAGAAATCGACGATGGCCCAGGTACACATTCTTCCTGCATTTGTCCAAGTATATACTTTCAGTGTCATCTAAACAGTGCGTGCATACGTGGTATCCTTTGTTTGTCTGTCCAGAAAGGTTACTGAGAGCGGGCCAATCGTTGATGGTCACGAACAGCAACGCCTTTAGGTTAAATTCCTCCTGTCTGTGCTCATCCCACGTACGTACACCGTTTCCATTCCACAGCTGTAAAAGTTCTTCAACTAATGACCTTAGATACACATCAATGTCGTTGCCGGGTTGCTTAGGGCCTTGGATGAGAACTGGCATCATAATGAACTTCCGCTTCATGCACATCCAAGGAGGAAGGTTATACATACATAGAGTCACGGGCCAGGTGCTGTGATTGCTGCTCTGCTCCCCGAAAGGATTAATGCCATCCACGCTTAAAGCAAACCATACATTCCTTGGGTCTTTTGCAAACTCATCCCAGTACTTTCTCTCGATTTTTCTCCACTGCGACCCGTCAGCGTGTGCTCTCAACTTCCCGTCTTTCTTCAGGTCCTCACTGTGCCATCGCATCAACTTGGCATGCTCTTCGTTTCTGAATAGACGTTTCAACCGTGGTATTATAGGAGCATACCACATCACCTTCGCAGGAACCCTCTTCCTGGGGGCTCACCGTCAACATCACCAGGGTCATCTCGTCTGATCTTATACCGTAATGCACCGCATACCGGGCATGCGTTCAGATCCTTGTATGCACCGCGGTAGAGGATGCAGTCATTAGGGCATGCATGTATCTTCTCCACCTCCAATCCTAGAGGGCATACGACCTTCTTTGTTGCGTATGTACTGTCGGGCAATTCGTTATCCTTTGGAAGCTTCTTCTTCAATATTTTCAGTAGCTTCTCAAATCCTTTGTCAGCCACAATATTCTCTGCCTTCCACTGCAGCAATTCCAGTACGGTACCGAGTTGTGTTGCCATCTTCGCAATTGGGGTACAGCCCTTTTTTGTGATCCTCTAACATGCGATCGAACTTCAGCTTCTCCTTTTGACTTTCGCATTGCGTCCTTGCATCGACAATGACCCGGCGGAGATCATCATCATCGGGCACATCGTCTGGTTCCTCTTGATCTTCAGCAGCTTCACCCGTTGCAGCATTATTGGGCACATCGTCTGGTTCCTCTTGATCTTCACCAGCTCCCCCCGTTGCAGCATCACCGTATTCAGGGGGCACATAGTTGTCATCGTACTCTTCTTCTTCGCCGTCTTCCATCATAACCCCCATTTCTCCGTGCCTCGTCCAAACATTATAGTGTGGCATGAAACCCTTATAAAGCAGGTGGGAGTGAAGGATTTTCCGGTTAGAGTAAGACCTCGTATTCCCACATTCAGTGCATGGACAACACATAAAACCATTCTGCTTGTTTGCCTCAGCCGCATCGAGAAACTCATGCACGCCCTTAATGTACTCGGAGGTGTGTCTGTCACCGTACATCCATTGCCGGTTCATCTGCGTGCATTATATATAATTAAGTGTCCAAATTAATAGAAGTTCATCATCACATTAAAACCAAAGTACATATATAGTTCTCATCTAACAACATATAGCTCTCCAGAGCATCTAATTAATTAAACCATACATTGAAACTATGTAAAACATTTCAATGCGAAAACAAATGCGATCATAATCGCAACCAAGGTAATAATTGATCCAACGGCATAATGATACCAAGCCTCGGTATGAATGGCATATTTTCTAATCTTTCTAATCTTCAAGCGCATTGCATCCATCTTGATCTTGTGATCATTGACGACATCCGCAACATGCAACTCCAATATCATCTTCTCCTCATCAATTTTTTTATTTTTTCCTTCAACAAATTGTTTTCTTCTTCAACTAAATTTAACCTCTCGACAATAGGGTCGGTTGGCATTTCTGATTCACATACATCCTACATAAATAAAATCTATGTCACGTTGGTCGGCATAATTTCCATAAACAATAAATGAACCAATAGTTATAAAGATAATATATATACCACATCCGAATCATAGACAGGACGAGGGCCGACGGGGGCGGATACCAAAACCATCGCACTATATAAGATGCAATAATAAAAGTAAGAAAATAATACAAGTATCTATGTAAACATACAAGTAAGAATATTTTTCCTTTCAGAAAAAAGATAAGAACAAGAGGCTCACCACGGTGGTGCCGGCGATGAGCTCGGCGCGGGTGATCGACGGAGGTGAAGACGGGGACGGGGCGTGACGGACCGCTAAACCTAGACAAATATTGAGGAAATGGAGCTTGGAGGTCGAGCTTGGAGAGGAGAAAGCTTAAGTAGTGTGGCTCGGGCATTCCATCGAACACCTTGTGTGCATAGGAGGTGAGCTAGAGCACCACCAAGCCCTCTCCCCCTCGGCTAGAAAAAAACAGAGCAGTGTGCTCTGCTCTTACGCGAGGGGGTATATATAGCCACCTCATTGGTCCCGGTTGATGGCATGAATTGGGACTAAAGGGGAGCCTTTGGTCCCGATTCAAGCCACCAACCGGGACCAATGGTGGTGGGCCAGGAGCGAGGCCCATTGGTCCCGGTTCGTCCCACCAACCGGGACCAATAGGTCCACATGAACCGGGACCAATGGCACATGTGGCCCGGCCGGCCCCCTGGGCTCATGACCGGGTCCAATGCCCCCATTGGTCCCGGTTCTGGACTGAACCGGGACGAATGGGCTGACCCAGCCTGGACCGTTGCCTCCTTTTCTACTAGTGGTTGAGATTGATGAAATTGACAAACTGAGTTTTGTCAGATGAGTTCTTTAGCAAGATTCCCGGATAAGTTTAGTAGTATAATATTGAGTTAGAATCATATATATCTAAGTGAGTTATCTCCACTACTTCTAATTATTTGACATGTGTGCTTCCACATCGTCAATATTGTTGTAGCCATTAAATTTACTAGCTTCATCCACTAGTATCCGTGCGATCTACCGCATGAGAATTCTCTACCATTCAACATGCATTAGTGCATCCTAAGTTGGGTTTAAATTGCATTGCATTTGATGGTGACGTGCATAATTTTCCATATTAAGATTTTTTTCCCTTACACAGAAATTTCTGACATAGTTCAAATTATAAGGATTGAATTTATATTCTACATAACATTTAAAAACTATAAATCATTTCTACAGCAACGCGCAGGATCATATCGTCTAACTTAATAAAGTACTCTATCGCTTCATAATTTTTGTCATGGTTTTAGTTCAAATTTGAAATTTGAACTAACCAACTCGGAGTAGAACACAACACATTAGCAAGCTTACATACATTACCAGTACATTACATTATTACATTTTACATTACATCCATATAAATCCAAACAAATATTGATTGTCCCACGCTACACACGTCTAATTCTTGCGTGTGGACGGAGAAACACTTAATTCAGCTGTAATTTATTTTCACCCTATTTTAACTAGGAATGAAAGTAGAAATAATTCAGACACGCGATCACTGCGACTCCCAGGCGCCGAGCGCGCGCCTGGGCGTGGGCTTGGGTTTGCTGTCGGTCTTGACGGCGTAGGACGCCTCCATGGCGATGCCGCAGAGGCCGCCTTCGGCGCCGGAATCCTTCTCAATCCTGATGTACCCCTTCTCCCCCCACGACGGCCCCCACGAGTTCTTCACCGTCCAGTACGCCTTGCCGTCCTCCGCCACGCCGTACCCGACCACCGCGACGCCGTGATCCAGCTCTGTTCCACAGTCACCGGTGAACACCCCCTCGGAGTAGAACATGAACGCCTTCCCGCTGGCATCGATGGCCACGGACACGGGCTGGTTCGCCACGGCCTTGGCCAGCGCCTCCTCGCTGTTGGCCGGCACGTCCTGGTGTCCGTCGATGTGCACCACCACGGGGGAGCTCTTGGCCACCCTCGCGGCGTTGCAGGTGCCGTTGGCGGCCCGGTACGGGTAGGCGGCCTCGGTGGTGAGCCCGCCGTTTTTCTTGATGTACTCGAAGGCGTTGTCCATGAGCCCGCCCTCGCACCCGTCGTTGTCGGCCGTGTCGCAGTCGATGAGCTCCTGCTCCGACAGCGACACCAGCTTCCCGGTCCGGATGGCGTTGATGCCTTCCACGGACACCACGGTGGAGAAAGCCCAGCAGCTGCCGCACTTGCCCTGGTTCTTGACGCCGGTCACCGCGCCCTTCTGGCGCCAGTCCACGGACCGCGGCAGGTCCGACACGTTCACGGCGGCGTACATGAACCCCGGGACCGACGGTGGCGTGGCGGGGCCGTCGCGGCGGCGGTCGCTGACGCGGGAGCCGGCGAAGGTGGCGCGGAACTCGGCCTGGCTCATGTCGCCGAAGCGGTTGAGGCGGAGGCGGTAGGGGCGGTCGCCGCGCTTGTTGTGGGAGTGGATGAAGTGGACGTTGGACTTGAAGGTGCCGAAGCGGCGGTGCTTCTCAGCGTGGTGGCGGGGCACGCGGTGCGCGGTCTGCCACCGCTCGTACAGGTCCCACAGCGCCTCCTCCGACTCCAGGTCGTTGTCCTCCAGCGGGATGGCGCCGCACAGCTCCACTGCTGCCACGGCCAGCACCGCCGCCACCATGGACGCCACCAGAAGCTTCTTGCTGAGCTGCCCCATCGTGCTGCTCTGCTCTACCGCCGGTACACCACGAGCTGTAGTGGCTACCTCTGTACTGCAGACCTAGCAGCTGCTTGGGGGCTAGTTAGCTTCGAGTGTGAGATGATGATGGTGGAAGAGAAGTGAGGAGGCGTATTTATAGGTGGAGATCGTCCGACCGATCGAGCACCGAGGAGTGTGGAGAAGCTTTGCATGCAAGCAAGCAGGGAGTTAGAGGCAGAACGGTGCTGCTCCGGCGATCTGCTTTGCGGCGGGAAAGACACGATGAGGTTTAAAACTTTAAATGGCGGTAACAGAAAGCTGAGCGGAGCGGTGTCAGACTCTGCTCGAGGTGGTTGCGGCTTGCTCCCAAGTTGCGTGCGGCGGTGATATTTGGGAGGCGACGAAGATTCACGGCCGGCAGATTCATCGCCAGGTGCAGGCATGATTCATTCGTACGTTTGGGTCACTTGATCACCGCCGGCTGTGATAGCCTGCTGATCGTAGGTGTGCAGTTCCATGGATGCTACGCCGTAGAACTGGTAGATGCAGTTACTGGTGAATGCTTCATCGGGTAGTACGTACGTACCCCTACGGCTGTTGTGCTTGGGGTGGCCGTTGAGTCTGTCGAGAGGATCATTGGATCAAACACGGTATTGATGGCGGTTGAGGAGGCCGAGGTGCTCCGCCACTGTATTAACTACACCGGTCGGCCGGCCGGCGGCTCGTCGGGGTAGTCTGCGGCGCGGCGGTTGTTTGCGTTCACTCTGTTCCCACTCTCAAGAGGCGGACGACTGTGGGTAGGGTGCTCCGTCTAGTACACGTTTTCCGCTCTCTTTTTACTCTGAACCGCTATTAATTACTAATAAACGAAGTATCACTCAGTTCGTTCCACATATTAAAATCTATAAAAAAGACTTGTATGTAGTTCATATTAAAATCTTTAAAAAGACTTGTGTTTAGGAACAAAGGGAGTATACTTGTATTTAGGAGCAAAGGGAGTATACTTTTACATACATGTGAAAACCATCATAAAGACCGTGTCCAATTTGTTCAAGAACCCCAAATAGAAAAATATTACAAATAAGTCCTTTGGGGTCCCTGCAAACAACTAGATCTGAAACCGCCTTCGACCATCAGCATCGCTTAGAGGCACACCAGAGGAAGACATGGAACACCAACAAACCAAAATCCACACCAATGCCATAGCCTTGAAGGTGTGAGAGCCGAAGACCAAACTTGCAGAACAGGCACTTGGCGATGTGGCGTGTCGGTCAAGGATGTTCCCCACGCCAATCTGGATCCAGTTTTGACAAAACCCGTCGTCGTTGTCAGGAAAGAACGCCAGATCCACCCCATCGGGCCAGCAACCTTGAACCAGCACCTACATATCCCATTTGCCGATGTTGCCTTGAATGGCAACAGGTGCCAAACACCGGAAACATAAAGCTCATCGCTCCGAACAAATGGCGAGCAGACAAGGCCATCAACGGCGTCGCCGGAGAGAGCGTCACCGTAGTGAGAAGAGACCGAAGTCATCTTATTCAACGAAACACCAACCTCACCAAACAGTGAAACAGGGCTACTAGACGAAAACAAGGCCCTAAATCTATGGACTAGCTGAAAATGACGCGGGAGACCCCCCCCCCCCCCCCCCCCAGCCGCTGAAGCGACGGACAGAGAGGAGTGGAGATCGCTGCCTCGCCGGCGTCCAAAGAAGGTACGAACTACAGCTGCTCTATCGCAAAAGGCAAAGCGAAGCTGTTCGTGGGACGTGGACCAGAAAATCTGGTATCGTTGCTCCGTTATGCATTTTGGAGCCGAGAAAATAACTTTATTTGTTCCACTAATTACGAAAGAGATTGTTGTTTGTTAATTAATAAAAAAATTGGACAAAAAACAACACAATCAGCGCCTAAAGAGATGAAGGTTTTTTTAGGAATAACACGCTTTATTGATAAGGATAATTAAGAAAGAGTGCCTCTCGAATACAATCCGGGATTACATGAAAAATAGAGTCGCTAGAGGACTCGGGTGATCTAGATACAATATGTGTCGCGATATTCGACAAACGATTTATATGACTAAAGTGAATGGACGAGAAGAACGACACTATCTCCTTGATATCAGTTGCGATGAGCCTGCCAGTGAGCAATCAACCATCTAAGCACGGACAAACTGTCGGTTTGGAAAACAACCCTTGGAAAGCCTTCCCGAGTCACCGCACGCTGTAGCGCTAGTGCTTAAGCTAGTTCTGAGGCGGTAACCTCATCAACGCGCTCGCGGCAAGCCCGTAAGTAATCTTCCATGTGGTTCCTGATTACCACGCCAATTCCCATCCGTGAGAATCCTTAAAGAGTGCAGCCTCCAAATTAACCGCAGTTACATCTGCCGACGGCAGCGGGACCCATTTAACATCGAGAGCATACACGCTGGCTGCATGCTCTCTCTCGATCTCCAAACTAAAGACTAGCATTTGATTTATTTATTTTCTTGTTGCATTTTGTATTGCTATGATTTTTGAACTAAAATTATGTTTTTGAAACATTTTATATATTTGAATCCAACGCGTTTAGAGCTTTAAATCAGCACCAGTCTTCGATGAGTTTTAGCTAATTTGAAATGTGTGAAACGAATTAGTTGTAAAATAGAAGTACATTTTTTTTTGGAAAAGGGGGAAGACCCCGGCCTCTGCATCAGCATGATGCATATGGCCCTCTTATTAACAAAAGAAAGTAGTACGAACATGGTTCCAAAGGTCCTCAAAAGTAAAAAAAAAGCAGGACAAACTCACACAGAGCCCGAATAAACTAGATACATCAACTAGCCACACCAAGATGCCACAACCGGCTGGGTAAACTAGGTAGGAATACTAAATACCTATCCTATTACATGATCGCCATCCAAACCGGTTGAAAATATCCCGAGCTACCATCTCCCAGCGGATAGACCCAGTAACCAAAAGCTCCCTGGCCTCCGTCTGGGTGAGTAGCGACCACGAACGGATCAGAGCCGTAGTCCGGAATAAAACCTGCAAAAAATGTATACATGATATTCTGTTAAAGACCAAATCATTTCTGCAATTCCAGATAGTCCACAACAAAGCATAAACCCCAACCCGAATATGTCTCGCTAGGTTAGGCTCAATCCCATTAAGCCATGTCCCAAATAAAGCACTAACAGAATTCGGTGGGTTGATGTTGAAAGCAATGTGGACCGTCTGCCAAAGTACCCTGGCCAGCGGGCAATCAAAAAAGAGGTGTTTAATAGTCTCATCCCGATCGCAGAAACTACACCTAGTAGGTCCTGTCCAATTACGCTTTATCAAGTTATCCTTGGTTAAAATTACCTGTTTATGGACAAACCACATAAACACTTTTATTCTCAAAGAAACTTTGACATCCCAAACATGTTTGGACGTAGGAATGGAGTTCGAATTAATAACATCAATATGCATTGATCTAACCGTGAATACTCCAGACTTAGTCAACTTTCAGTGTAATTCATCGGGTTGTTGAGAAAGCTGGACATCCATTAGTCTCCTAACTAGACGGAGCCATTCTTCCCAACGATTGCCCGCTAGCACTCGTCTAAACTGAATATTAAGGGGGGTAGATTGGAGGACCGAAGCAACGAGCACCTCCTTTCGTTGAACAATGCGATACAGAGAGGGATATTGGATGGCCAAGGGTGTGTCACCGAGCCAAGTATCCTCCCAGAAACGTATACTCGTGCCGTTTCCAACAACAAACTTTGTCCTATTAAACAGTGCCTGCTTGACCTTCATGAGACCCTTCCAGAAAGGCGAGTCAGTCGGTCTTACAGAGACCTGTGACAAAGTTTTTGACTGGAGGTACTTGCCGCGAAGGATCTGTGCCCACATAGCATCAGTCTCCGACGAAAGCTTCCACAGCCACTTGCTAAGAAGGCATTTATTCTTAATTTCGAGATTTTCAATACCTAGACCCCCTTGGTCTTTCGGTCTACAAATGATATCCCACTTAGCAAGCCTATATTTTCTTTTAAGCTCATCACCCTGCCAGAAGAACCGCGATCTATAGAAGTCCAATCTCTTCCTAACACCAACTGGTACCTCAAAGAACGAGAGAAGAAACATCGGCATACTCGTGAGCACCGAATTAATTAAGATTAACCGGCCTCCATATGACATGAGTTTGCCCTTCCAGCAGCTCAGTTTCTTCTCAAATCGGTCCTCAATGCACTTCCATTCTCTGTTTGTTAGCCTACGATGGTGGATAGGAATCCCCAAGTATGAGAAAGGTAGTTCTCCCAACTCACATCCAAACAATTGCCTATACGCATCCTGTTCATCTTTGGCCCTACCAAAACAGAACAACTCGCTCTTATGAAAGTTTATCTTTAACCCGGTCAATTGTTCAAATAGGCATAAAACCAGCTTCATATTTCTTGCCTTAGCCAAGTCATGCTCCATAAATATGATTGTATCATCAGCGTATTGTAGGATAGAGACACCTCCATCAACAAGATGAGGCACCAAGCCACCTACTTGACCATTTTCCTTAGCCCTTCCTATCAAAACTGCCAACATATCTACCACAATGTTAAACAAGATAGGGGACATCGGGTCTCCTTGTCGTAGGCCTTTATGTGTCTGGAAATAGTGTCCTATGTCATCATTAACTCTAATTCCCACACTACCTTTTTGCGTAAATGATTTAACCTGAATGCGCCAGGCTTCATCAAACCCTTTCATACGCAAAGATTGTTGGAGAAATGGCCGGTTTACCTTATCATACGCTTTCTCGAAATCCACTTTAAAAATCACTCCATCTAATTTCTTGGAGTGGATTTCATGAAGCGTTTCATGCCAGACTACCACCCCATCTAGGATGTTTCTGTCTGGCATGAAAGCGGTTTGGGACTGTTGCATCATAGAATGTGCAATCTGTGTGAGCCTGTTGGTCCCGACCTTGGTGAAGATTTTGAAACTAACATTAAGGAGACAGATCGGCCTAAATTGCTCAATTCTGATCGCATCCGTCTTCTTAGGCAGTAGTGTGATAGTCCCAAAATTCAAGTGAAATAATTGAAGTTGTCCAGAGAATAGATCATGAAACATAGGTAGTAAATCCCCCTTAATAATGTGCCAGCACTTCTTATAGAATTCGGCCGGGAACCCATCCGGTCCTGGAGCCTTATTATTTTTCATTTGTGCAATGGCATCAAAAACCTCCTTCTCCGAGAACGGGGCAACCAAAAGCTCATTATCAGCATCCGAAAGCTGAGGTATATCCTCAGTTCTGGACTCATCGAGGGACACCGTATTATCCTCCGGTGGACCAAATAGCTGCTTATAATAGTCGGTGATGTATGTTTTTAAGTTATCCTGGCCTAAAATCGTACCCTCGTCCTGCTCAAGCTGAAAGATTCGCTTCTTTCTGTGTTTGCCATTAGCAATTAAATGAAAGAACTGAGTATTCGCGTCCCCCTGGACCACTCTACGTACTTTAGCACGTAGAGCCCACTTCAGTTCTTCTTCGCGGAGTAGTTCTTTCAACCTCTTCTCCGCCTCATTTTTAACCTGAAGCTCTGCGGGTAATAAAATATTGGATTCGGCTTTTATGTCCAGGTCATGTATAAGAGAAAGGAGTCTATCCTTTTCAATCTTATAGACACCGCTAAGGTGCTTAGCCCAACCCCGCAAGAAGCTTCTTAAGTTCCTAATCTTATTCTTCCATCGCTCAATAGGAGTTTTGCCTCGAACATCTTTAACCCATTCCCTGGCTATCAGATCTAAGAACCCCTCACGTTCGAACCATGACGTCTCAAATGAGAAGGTGTTCTTGTTACCCACGTGGTTCGGCTCCCCTGAGTCCACGAACAGTGGTGTATGATCCGATATTCCCCTCGAAAGAGCTTGCACCGTAACCAACGGGAATTTTTGTTCCCACTCCACGCTTGCAAGAACCCGATCAAGTTTTTCGTAGGTTGGGTTTAGCAGAGCGTTGGCCCATGTAAACTTTCGGCCCGAGAGCTCTATCTATCGCAGATCCAAGCTCTCAATAATGGTGTTAAACATGAAAGACCATCTGCCGTCAAAATTATCATTATTCTTCTCCTCTCTCCTCCGGATGATATTGAAATCCCCTCCAACTAAAATCGGCAATTGTTTTGACCCACAAATTCAAACAAGGTCGGCCAGAAACTCCGCTTTAAACTGGGTTGCGCGGCACCATATACCGCCACCAAAGCCCAGTTAAAGCCATCCGTCTTAGACCTAACTCGAAACTTTACCGCGAAGTCACCCATCACTACACTACGGACTTCAAGTGAGTCGCATCTCACACCTAGTAAGATACCACCCGATCTTCCTCGCGGAGGGAGGCAATGCCAATCGAAATCAATACCACCAACCAGTGAGGAGAGAAACTGCGGTGCAAAGTTATCTCTACCCGTTTCTGATAGAGCAACAAAATCTAGCTTCTGCTCTAGAGCTGTCTCAGCCAGGAATCTTTTTTTAGCCAAGTCCTTAAGACCCCTGCTATTCCAAAATATTCCTCTCATAGTTCATCATGGAATTTTTTGGTGGTTCGGATCCTAGCACTCCTACGAACTGCGGAATCGGGATAAATCTTCCGTTTCCACTTACGCTTAGGTTTACTAAGCTCAGTCGCCCGTTCCTCATGACCGGGTTCAGACATATTACTAGCGTCATTCTGTAGGGATACATCATCTTCCTCAGCGTCCTGGTTGGTGGGTGCTAGATCCGCACACATGCTATCAAGCACTCTAACCCCTAACGCATTTATCTCATCATCATTCATAGGTTTAATTGCTGCAAGATTTCGAATAGTCTCTAAAGCACGTTCCGCCTCCAGGTCTAATATATCATTCACCGAATTGGTAATTTCACTATCCGTAGCACCTAGTGAAACTCCTAATTGGTTTGCATTATTTATAATGTCCTCATTAGAAAAATGCAATAGTGAATTAGACAAGTTGACGGACATACCAGAAAAAAAGCAGCCTCCTGAAGCTTGGCCGCCCTCATAGCGCACCGCTGCTGCAAATCGTCCACCTCCGGGACGTCGAGTATGCGAGCACTCATCCGTCTCCCCTCGGAGATAGGGTTCGGGATCCCACCAAACGCGATCACCTCCTCCCTAGTATAGCCTGGCACCGAAACTCTGGGTGGTGCCGAAGTCACTAGAGAAGGCGTCCGCGGGCTCCCGTTCCCCTTGGACGAGTGCCCCACACCCGGCAGTGGGGAAGAGCGTAAGACAGGGGCCTCCTGCCCGCGGTCTCCTCCCACCCCCACCGCGGGCTCTGACGGGGAAGTCACCGACGAGGTAGTCCTCCTGACCATCGGAGAAGAGAGAGGAGACAGGGCCTCCTGCCCTGGCGTCCCCCCTCCCGCAGCAACAGCTACAGTAGTTGCCACCACCGTCGCAGAAGGAGTCGAGGCCGCCTGCCTCGTGGCCCCTCCAACCGCCGAAACCGACCCCCTCAGGGCCGACGCCTCCGAAGACAGCTGCCTCAGCATTGGGACGGGGGGAGAGAAGACTCCATGTCCCAAACCCCCCGCGATCGCCAACACCGTAGTCGCGCCCGCTGGGGTCGGCAGACCAAGAGAACCATCACCCTGACGAGCAGCAGACACACCAGTCTCCCTCTCGAACTCCAGCGATGGAAGCGTGCGCTCAAGGTCATCACCTGACTCCACCCTGTCACTCCAAAGCCTGGGAGGTGCCGAGGCTGGCTCGAAGGAACCAAAACGCAGAGTAGTCATGGGTACCGCCGGTGAGACTGCGGGCTCGGCCTCCGATCCATTCCCGGCCGACTGAGCATGAGATCCGGTGGATCCGTCTCGCATGGGCTCATCTGACGGTGCCCCCTTCGTCCCCGCACCACCCTCCCGGTCGTGCATGTCAATGTCAGTGCCGTTAACCGTGTCATCAAATAAGTCGGTGTCCTCGAACTCAATATCTAGCGGAAACACCTCGCCCTTATAAGTCCAGTTGACCTTATCAGGCACATACTCAATATCCAGAACACTTACTAGAATCTGGGCAATCCCGTTGGCACGAGTGAAAACCATGTCCACTTTTTCGGTCTTTCCAACCATGATGCCCAAACTGGCCACAACGCGAGCATCCTGTAGAGGCTTAGAAGGAGCCCCCAAAAACTGCAGCCATACCTGTGTAAGCGGCTTTCCCTTAGGCTCAACCTGTTTCCACTCGTTAAACTCCAGAATACACTTAGTACCGAGAACTTTACACAAGCCAAAACTCAACAATCTCTGCAAGTCATCGACAGATGGGAAATCAACCTTGAAAACTCTGTCCTCGATGAGCACCAACTCCCAAACAAAATCACCGGGAGCTAACTCCTGCAACCTCCTCACAATCTGTGCCTCGGTCACCTCGCCCTGGGTCGCTCTCACAATCCCAGTAGTCAAACTCGGGTTATCCTCCAGGACCTCTCTCACCGCCGGGGACTCAAAAAACATGAGCTCAGCACAGTAGACTCCATAGATGTTTAGAGTCGGAGGTATGTCACGCAAAATCGGGCACTCTCCCGACTCATGTGCAAGCTTCCCACATGACTCGCACAGCTGGGCCACACACTCAGCAATGAAGTGGCCCTTCTCGCCACAACGATAGCAAATCATCCTCTCCTTCTTACGGGCATACTTGGACGCCCTCTCTGCATCATACTTGGTAGCCTCATCCACCGTCCCAGCCTCAATAACCTCAACATTGGCCAACTCCTTCACCACCTCCATCGCCTGTGGAGGAAGCTCTGAGGAATGCTGATTCTCCTCCGTTGCATTTGAATGAACAGGCTCCCTGGGCGGTGGTGGGCGGCGAAATCTCCCTCGGCCCCCACTCCGACCACCACGATTGCCCCGATAGCCTCCTCTCTGACGGTGATCGGGACCGGAGGCCCCCTCAACAAAACCGCCGGCCGGCCCAAGAAACGGTCTCTCGGCCGACCCGTCGCTCTGCCAAGCGTAACCACGCGCTCCTCCCGTAGACGATGAGCCGCGGTGCTGTCCTTCACCGTATGCATCATACCCGTCATCCCCCCACTGGCCTCGGGGCGGACCATTATGCTTTTATTGTGCGTCTGAGGCTGAGTGTGCCGATTCTGCACCGGCCTAGCAACATAGTGTGGTGGTGGTTTGCCAATAGTTGCCGGAGCGCCTCCAACAGGTCGCAGTCCATTGCCGCGGCCAGCCGGCCCATCTCCAGAAGTACCCGGCATGGGGGGTCTAGGTCCCCCTCTACCCGTCGCCTGGGAAGCAAGGGGCGGCGCAGCTGGCGCTCTTCCCACCCCCCTCCCGGCAGCATTAGAAGCGGGCACCAAGGCCGGCGCCGTCGGCCTCAGGCCTCCCCTCCCATGAGCCGGCTGCGAAGGGGGCTGACCCGGAGGCGGCGCACCCCCTGTGGGCACACCTCGTCCCGCGGCACCGACAGGGACGGAACCTCCCGCCGGCGGCCTCTGGCTACTCTGCGCCAGAACTCCCCGCCCGACGGTCGCTGCCGGCATGGGTGCCGCCCCATCCCGACCTGCAGCGCCTAAGGAGGAGCGCTTTGCAGGCGGTGGCGCCTCCCCTCGGCCTGCCATGGCCGGCAACGCTTGGATGCGTCTCGCACGTCGATCCCCACAGCACGGGAATCCCTTCGTGCTAGTCTTGCAAACCCTAATCGGTGGCGCACGCACGATGGGCACAGAGCTATCGGGGTACGTGCATGCGTTCTCGATGGGCTGAGGAGGCAGGACGCAGCTCTCCTGGGCCACATACCCAGTCGAGGCTGATCGCTCCAGGTCCTCGTCAACACCCCCTTGATGGGCCTCATGCCCATGCATGGTCCGGGGTCCGGCCCACTCCTGACCGGTCCGCTCAGTACCGAGAAGGGAATTCAAACGTAGGTTCCTGGCCGCCCTGATCCTGTCCGCCGCCCTGGTCGCCGGCGGCGGAGGCGCTGGATCCGGCCTCCCTCTCTTCTTCTTCTTTTTACGAACAACGACGTTCCAATCATCTTGCGGAAAATAATCTGACAAAGTAATAGGTTGAATGCATACCTTAGGCAAAGGCCCTTTCCAAGGCCGTATCGCCGTCGCCGCCGTCCTCCGGTGAACAATCCGGCGAACCACCTCCACTCGATCGGTAGAACGCAGACCGAGCCTCACCGGATCCTCTCCCGGCACGATTTCATCAACCAGCGCTGCAACATCTTCCTCCGAGTATCCCGGAGCGAAAGCCTCGCAAATCACGTCGGAAGGCGTAGGCGAGTAGTCCGGCGCCGGATCGCCGTCGTCCTCCTCATCCTCCGAGTCCGCCAGCACCCAAAACCGCCCCCCTACGCGCGCATCAGTCAGATCCAGCGGCTCCGGCCGACGACCGGCGATGGCCGCGGGTGCCCCGCGAGTCGCCCCGCAAGTCGCCTCCCCCATCCTCCAAAAGTAATCGTGGTGCCCCGCGACGTAGCATTTGTTTAAAACAAAATAGAAGTACATGAAATCCATCAAAAAAATCCCATTGATTTGGGCACATTTCTCGGTCTACAACTCACCTGTTTTAGGGAACCCTAGTGCACGATGAAAGGACATATGTTCCCTGTTTATAAATGACACGTGATTAAAGGACTAACAATTATTACAAAGCATATGGGCAGGTGTTTCCTCCCCTCTCCCATTTAAGAGAAGGAAAAATGTGGATTTAAATTATGCATCTTTTACATTAATTGAGTCATGGGGAAGCACTACAAAGAGGGGTCACGTGATGAACTTGGGGTGAAATCCTATCCCATTGACAAACGTTAAAACTACCTCCGGCTCAAGAGAATGCACTCCAAAAATAAAACCATCGGTTTTTTCGCCGTATCCAGGAGGCCTATCTGGAGGTTGGAAGTATATTATACAGAAACCAACATTCAAAGAAAACTTTGTCGAAACCATGTTTGAAAGTTTCAAAAAAATATGGAAAAAAATGTGGGATGTTAAGAGGATGATGTTTTATTGTCATACAAAATTTGAAGTAAAAACACATTAAGGGATGTGAGTTATGAAAAAGACAAATTCAACAATGAATAGTGACATGACTGTTGGCACTATCCAATGCTGATTTTTTTTTCTTTTGCATCGCTCACATCAACATGTTTGAACTTGAAATTTTGTTGCATGGCAATAGAACATCACCATCTTAACATCTCATGAGTTTTTGAGATTTTTTTAAACGCCAAAACATCGTTTTCTCGTGGTTTTCATCTGTTTCCACCGAATGTTGGCTTCTGTATGATATTTTTTCCTGGAGGTTTCAGACCAGACCTCCAGTTCGACATTCAGAGGAGCCTCCGTTTGAGATCATAGCTCTAATCTCAACCGGATGCAAGCCGGAGTCTGGCTCGGAGGTTCTAGAGCGAACTTTCGATGCACTCGAAACCCAACATGTACTCCGATGCACTCGAAACGCAACATGTATTTCGATGCACTCGAAACCCAACATGTACTCCGCAGCAGCCTCCGTTTTTTTGAAACCACTAGCTCTGGTTTTGCTTCTTCTTTTTTTTTTGAGGGGAAGCTCTGGTTTTGCTTTGCGTGGAGGACGGCAATGAGTCCGACTTGCCCCGCAAAAAAAAAATCCGGCTCGCACAGAGGCCCACCCCATCTTCCGCAAGGGGGATCTTATTGCCCACTTGGTCTAAGCTTGTTTCACTCACCGACTACATTACTCCATTTTCTCCAAGTTGGCAAATATCACTCTTCCACAAGACCACAATGCTGGCCGGCTATGTGTTGTTTATATTTTCGCCTGGTTTTTCTCAAATAAACCAAGCAACCCTTTCTCCTTTCTTCTTTTTTGGCACTTGCCTTCATGCGGTGCATTCCTCCTTTGAGGGTGTTTTTGTAAACCCCTTCTAATCAATGGATTTGGCAGCTCTTCTGCCAACAATTAAAAAAAAACAATACTGGCCAGATGAGTGTTTTCCTCGCATACAGAGGAATGCAAAACCGTCTTTTGGGAAGTTTCCGCGTTGTGCTTATGTTCTCTTGCGCACCTGATATCATCCGACATTTCTTATTCTCTGATAGAATTGTTGTATGTTAAGCTACTTCCATTTCTTCTGGTGTATCTTATTTAAGACACATTTCACTCAACAAGGAGCCTTGCAGCCTGGAGACGGCGTGCATTTTGCAGTACGAAGGATACATGGATTCTGAACACTGTTGTTAGGAACTCTTCACTGTATGTCCGAAATACATTTTGATGAAAATGTACTGATATTTTCAGTATGAACATTGTTAAATATTACCCCCGTCTCAAATTACTTGTCTTAGATTTGTCTAAATACAAATGTATCTAACGCTAAATACAGCCGTATCTAGGCAAATCTAAGACAAGCAATTCGGGAGAGGGAGTATTACATTTATATATTGTCTATGTGTGTGTGTGAAAATAACATGGTCATAGTGTTCATGCCACAATTAGGCCACTATGTTAAAATGCAAGTATGATCTCAAAACCAACTAAATAAAAAACTCCTTTCCAAACAACAAGATACGCGGTAGCCATTTTGTTTGACACACTTTGTGTGGTGACCACAGTTTGCTTAAGGTTAGTTGTGGCAAATTAGTCATGAACCAAACATGTCCTAAATATCAAGAACCAGCAGGTAGTTGGATATCAAGATCCAATGGTTAGGAGGTTGTTGTACCTCCAGCCCAGCAACGATTAAATCCCAATTCTGACACTATGTGTGCCTCATTTAGACTGGAATATTCACCGCCTACATTGTAATTGTATTCACCTGTATTCCTTTTTTTTCAAATGATTTGCACTTGTATTTCTCAAAATGGACTTAGGGAAGCGACTCATTTAGATTTCAACATGTCTAAATTAACATGGGAATGTGTGAAAAAGAAACAAACAGTGTTAGAAACCTCTCTGATGCATGTCTTCAGAACCTGCTAAACATACATCCATGCAAGGGAGAATTGTAAAAAGAACTGTCTGCAAGACTCGAGAAGTGATAATTAGCAGTGGAACGCAAGAGGTTAGAAGCTTGTTGATCAGTTTCAAAGAAAAGAAAAAAACTGAAAAGAACATACAAGACAATTAGTGGAACCTATCAAAGAACTTGTGATTTGTGAGCCACCGTGCAAACCCCGCCATTCCCCATGTCAAAACTTTTGTCAGGCACACCCTAGGCTAGCATTTCAATAAAAAGAAAGAACTAAATAGATAAATAAAAGAAACACACGGGAGCCAATATCTAAACAAGAAACGTTCAGACAGAATAATGTCATGTTCGGTAGTCAGCATTTAAGAAACTTTCAAACTTGGTGCCATTCAGGGCATTATAGACTTCATCCCAGTTCTCGATTTGATCCGACAGTGGTTTCGTGTGTATCTTCACATGCCGGCTGACTAGTTTCCTCACTGGCACTTTGAGGAAATCCAGCACCTCAACAAGCATCTGCAAGTACAAGTCAATGTAGTACGAATAAGCAACAATAATATCATATGCCGACATGCAACAGATTAATCAAGAGTAACTCACTGTTCTGTTTTGGATGAGATCCTCATAGTACAATGTAATGTGACGGACGCTCTTTAGGTTTTCAAGAGCTTTGCGAGTGTAGTCATCTGCCTGTTTCAGACTCCACATTAATGTCGTTGTGTTGAGCCTGGGCTTGTATTTTGCAAGTATATTCGCCTGCGAAATAAAAGATACATCTTCACTCACAAACTGAAAAATTTGCAGGTGGGAGTTGAAACTTGAAAGATATGCTATCAAGAACCACCTCATCTTTTGTGTGCACATGGGCCTTATGTTTTCCTTTTAATTGCTTAAGGTATCTGTCATGATTGTTTGCTAGTTGCGATACCATCTGACGGAGGAGATTCCTTCTGAACAGAAATATCACAGACACTCCTCTTTGGTTGAAGTAATTAACCACAGCAGCCTGATTTGCCACAAGACCCTGAAAGCATATATTGTCAGAAGAATGCTTATTCTGCTTAAGGGTTAAGCTGTGTGCATGACTTAAAATTTAACATGTCTACCCAAAAACAATAATTGGACTGATACGTTGAAGTCTTGAAGGAAATTAGATACCATGGAGATCGTAAGAATGTACATATGCATACCACTTAATCTCAGATAGATAACAGTAGTCAGAATTTTTTTGCAAGGAGGATCTAGATGGACACCAATTCTCAGAATGCTGATATCTTCAGAAGGTTAACAGACAATCAAAATGCTATCAACAATTGATGGCAATCTTGATGCCCGCTCTTATCATTCTGAAGATACCAGCATCACAATTGCAATCAATTAGACATAAAATATTCTATATTTAAAAAATTCAGAATTGTCAGACCTCATCCAGAGTTCCACACAAGAGACGACAAATATTTAAATGAACACAGTCATACAAGAAATGGACTGTACAGGACAGTATAAGCATTGCCAAGATCTAGTCAGTGCAAATAGAAATGTAGCCATGCATAGGATTGTAAACTGTTCAAAATAAAATGTAATTTGAAATGCTCCATCGAAGTAACTATGGAGTGGTGGAAACAAATAAAGAGAAACTAGTATCACAATTGTTTTTGTATAGAAAAGATGTTAGTTAACAAAATTACTCAGGGAGACTATGCTAACGATATTCAAGGTTAATATATTCCTGATTCCCTGAGAAGAGGAACAGGATGCAAAAAACAGGAAGAAAACCGATATATTATAAGTGCAATGTGCACATAACAGAGCATTCACGGAATGCAAGGGACAGTTCTTTAACCAGCAAACAGATCGTACTAGGTATATTGATTTTAACATGAATACCCTAAACAGCTCTAAAACACATGTGTATATTGCTTTTAATAGCAACCTCATAATGATGCTTACAAATAAAAAGAATGAAGCAAAAAAAGAACTGATCAAAATCATCACCTGATTAAGCATCCATTTGAAGCCAGCAGCAGCAGTGCACTCATCCTTGGAAGCGCTACTATTCCAATCCAAGTTATACACCATGTCCATTGTCTTTATTATAGATGAAATGTTGCTCCTCCTTTCTTTCTTCGAGAAGATTTCTCCATTAGAGCTAACATTTATGTGACTGTTTAGAAGGGTTTCGAACCAGCCACTTCCAGACCGCTGCGATGAGATAATTGCAAAGAAGCGGACAGGGGTACAGGTGCATTCTTTCCTACAAAATAAAATTACCATCAGACATCATTATGCAAGCCAAATGTAGATGGCTCAAACGAGCTTTAGCACAAATATCACCTGCTGTAATTTAGTGGTTGCGGATAATGTACAAACTGAACCTCAGAAGGAGGAATTAAAGACTTATTGCAGGACTGTTCTGCAACTTGAATCTTCACTATCCTTGACCAGCTGTCGCTGCCTAGTTGCTTCATACACATTGAGCAAATAAACACCCCACAGATCATAGTCATGGTGAGAACAACCATTCTCAACGCAAGGGGCGACTTCTTTGGAGCTTTCAAACTCAGCGTATCCTGTAAGTAAGTTGCAATCAGCACAAGTTTTAAACAAATTAAATAGCTAGTCAAAGCTATTAGAATTCCAAATCTGACATTTTTCCTTAACTCTATCCTTCAGAGGAATAAGGAATATAGTCAAAATAAACAAAAATGATGACCTCGGAAAACATTAATTTAGGCTTGATAAGATACTGAACAAAATCTACTAGAGTAAAATCTGTTTTAAACCCTGAACTCCCAATTCCTGAAACTAGCACTGTGTACTTCCTGACCCGGTCAATCCGGACCTTATAGGAGTAAAACTTGTTTGGCATACCAGGGTAGACTCGCCGAGATTGACAAGGATCGGTAACTATATGGTGCTAATTTCAGGGACAGAGAGTCTGTGATTCGATTCCACCTGGCTGTAAAAAGGTTTTAAACAAACTTTACTCAATCACTCAATGTACTACCAGGTCTTGAGGTTAAACGGTCCATGTACTGTCTATGATTGCGTTCCTTCACCAATAATAATGGAACATATAACAAGGAGCCAAAGATCCCCTTTGCTGTGTACTAGTAGTAAGTACAACTCTTGAATGTTCCATCTGGAAACTGCGTTACTCCACTGAAGATCTATTCCAACTCATTTTTCAGCTAGGAAAAACGAGTTCGCTATCGAAATAGCAAATGCAGTGAGCTACTAAAATTTAAGAGTGGAAAACAAGCAGCAACATCAGAACACACAGCTTTCCAAAAAAATAAATATCCCAAAGAATAATCAGATCAGCCCTAAAAGTAGGAACGGGCAGCCATGGATGGCAAACATAAACGGCTACCTAGTTTAGCCAGCCGAACTACTCCTAACCTGTGCAATGAATACGGAAATTAAACAGGAGAAGTAGTGCAGACTTCCTAACTTGTTCACCAACAAAAACGTTCGGATCAAGTACGCTCCATAACTGTATTGAATGGAACAAGATGTACTATACTAGAAAGAAAACTTGGACCAAAAAGAAGAAACGGAATGTCGGAGAAAAAGCTTGTATATGTAAAGTGGAGTAGTACTGTACTCCACTAAGTGAACAAAAAGGAGGAGAATGGAGAACTAATTTGGATTCTGGATCTGACCGCATCGCCCGGCGCTGGTCAAGTAAAAAACATCTCTTTTGGAATTTGGAGCTGCCGAGATCCGCCGTATTTGAAGTTCAGAGGCGCGGCGTGGAAGGAAAGTGATGAAAGGAGCATCAAGCCAAACCGGACGATGAACTGCGCCGGAAGGGGCAGCTGAGATGACGCCCGGAACGAACTCACAGGAGAAATAACGCCGCCCAAAAGAAGGAATCCCTCCCTCAATCGAAGGAAGGCGGAGAGCATTCGGAACCCAAAGGGATCCATACGAGGGATTTCACAAATCTCACCTTGTTCCCCAGCTGGTAGCTCCATTCCTCGCAGGCGCCGCCGGCCTTCTCCTCCCCCCTGGCACCCCACATCGCCTCGACCGAGCCGCGCCCCTCTCCTCTGCCGTCGGCCAAGAAACAGAGGAGTACTCGTCGTCCGCCGCCGCCGCCGCGCGGGGGGACGGGGCCGGCCGCGCTCCCTGGCAGCTGGTCGCGTCCAGCGGCGGCGACCGGGTCGCGGGGGGTCGGGCCGGCTCTGGCGCCGCGGGCGGAGGGAGCGATGAGCGGCGGCCGCTGGTCGGGTGGCGTCCGTGGCGTCGCGCGTGCTTTCGTTTTGGGCGTTTCTGGCTCCGGAGACCCTTTTTTGGAGTGGAGGCAGAAAGTCAGCTTTAACCGAGAGAGAGAGTGTGTGTGTGTTCCAGGGCAGGCTCGCCCTTTTGTGCTTTTTTTTTTGTTTTGACCCTTTTGTTAGAGCATCTACAGTATAGTACTGTACCGGTCGCGTGAGTACGAAGAATCATCATCGAATGTGAGTGGACATGAATTAAGACACAAGCTAAGTACTGTATGTGGGGGTGTGAGTATATTTTTCATGTCTGTCGTGCACGGCGTCGGTCTTGTAGTACTACTAGCGAGCCCGTGCAGGTGGAGGAGCGAGCGGTGGTAGGAGCCACGCCACTCCGTGCGTGTACGTGTACGGGCGGTCGTTCTCGGTGGACAACGACGGACGGCATCGGCATTTCAATAGCGCGAAATGCAACTCATTTACTCGCTCATCTCTGCTGCTAGGACAAACCCAACATTGGTTCTTGGCACCAGCGGTCGCGACGGCGGTGACTTCAATCTCCGACAGCAGGACATACTATTCTGCCTTCGCCTCGTCATCCTCGTCTTCACAATGGACGGGTTGTCGACTCCAAAGGGTGTAAGCAGCATACAACCCCCCTCCTCCTCCTCTGTTAGGTCGTTAGGTATGGTGTAGGTCGATTTCGCTATTACTTACTGCAACATTAATGTTGCCGTTAGGTCGTTATGGACAAACAATGAAGCTAGTTGCTCAAGCAACTGTTGTGATAGGCGTGATTCAGCTCCGGTCATGTTGGTCAACAAAAGAGATGTTCGTCAGAATGATAAGTATATCATCCGTTATGGTTGAATGATCTAAGATAGGGACAAGATGAAGAATCTGAACTACTACAACAATAACGATGTAGAGGCTATGAACATGCTTCAGGTGCAACTATCACCTTCTGTCATGCTTGCAGAGACGTTTATGAATAGGGGGCTTCTACAAAATAGCATCCACATCTCTATGAAAGAGCAAGTTGTCCTGTGTGTTGTGTGGTAAGATCATCACAGGTGAGAAGAGGTGACCATAAACATAGGCCATGCACAACCAAACGACATGTTTTGCATGTTGACATCCATAACCCAGAAATGTTGCCAACCAAACACTAGACATCAAACTGCTCAATGGTGCAATGTAGCTAACAAATTATGTGCAAAACATGATTTTTGGCATGTATTCACTCAACCACTTTCAACGTAGCCACAAATGCAAATACCCAAAAAAGATTCATACTTCCTCCGTTCCGCGCTGCATTGCATATTAGGTTTTCAGAAAGTAAAAGAAGTCTATATTTGTCAAAATTTATAGAAAAGAATATACCAATATCTAAATTCAAAATTAGGTCACCAGATTCATCAAGAACTGCATTTTACTTTGTATTTTAGATGTCAATAGTTATTCCATACATTTTGTCAAACTTTGCCTTTGAAAAACAAAAGGTGTGCACGGCATATTATGAAACGGAGGGAGTATATGTTGATGCATGACTGCTCCAAATGGATGCGGGGAGCACTACACATGTCATTTCGTTCATAAAAATATGCATGCACACGTTTCTCCTAAAGAAAACTCTTTTTGAACCTTTTTTCTAAAAAAACAAATAAATAGTTCTTGGCAGGGGAGATGAGCTTGGGCTCAAGCTTGAATACGATCGCTTTTCCGATGTTTATAAAGTGAGTATTAATAGGCATTGGGCAAATTTTGTTATGCCTTGCTCAATTTGGTACGGTGTGCACACTGTTTGTGGGCTCTCCAACTCCAAGCACTTTCAGGTTTGGTAAGAGCAACTCCAACGGGCCAACTCAAACGGACGGCGTTTTTGTCCGATTTTTGTCCGTTTGGATTGGCCGCCCGCCCATCATCCGCCCTCTTTTAGTTTTGGGTTGGCAGTGCGCCCAACAGGCCGACCCATTTCATAACCGCACGTGTTTAATATCACGCCGTCGCTTTGGTTTTGGCGCTCCAGCGCGCGGGAAAGGCTCGCGCGTGCGGAGAAAGCGGCCTAGTGCGTGCTGGTTTTGGCGCTCCAGCGCACGGGAAAGGTTCGCGCGCGCCACGGCCGGCGCTCGCTATAAAGAAAGCGCTCCCTCCACACTCTGTCGGCCGCCCACTCTCGCCGTCTCTGCGCCACCATGTCGATCCGTCGTCTGTGCGCTTCGGATTTTCGCGGAGTCCGCGAGCGCCGCTCCGGCGCCTTCTCCGCCGAGATCTGATTTCGCGAGAAACGTCTCGTCCTCGGCACCTTCGACACCGCAGAGGAGGCGGTCTGCGCGCACGACGCGGCGGCGTGGCACCTCCTGAGGCCTCGTCGGGATATGAATTTTCTCAACGTGTCGAGCCAGCGGGCGCAGGATCTGGCGCCTCTCCCGTGGCTTTTCACCGACGAGTATCGTCGTGTCCACCGGAGGCGGCAGCGTCGCCTCGCCATCGTAGAGAAGGACGTGGAAGCCTTGGTGGTGTGGCGCAGAGGCTTCCCGCAGGACATCGTCGACGAGCGCCAGTTCTACAAGCAATTGAGATCGGAGAGGGACGCGAGGAGGAGGGAGCGAACCGCCTATCGGGAGGACAAGCGTTCGCGGAAGCAGGCAGCTCAATTGAAACTGAAGCTACGAGAAACGACGGGTTGGGACTTTGAAGACGAGGCGTATGCTGACGCCTACATTCAGACATCGGAGGAGGACATTACCGAGTCGGAGTCAGAAATCGACGAGTAGTGGTCTTTTCTTTTTATCTGTGTACGCTAGAATTATATATATATATATATATATATATATATATATATATATATATATATATATATATATCCATTTTTATCTGAAAAAATGGCCGGCGGCGTCGGCGACGTAGCAGGCGGGCGAGGGTATGAATCCAATGTGCCACCGACCAGCGGGCCCAGTGAGGAAAGAGGAGAGCGCACGCACGTCCGTCTTGTGTCCGCGCCGACGCAAATCAGGCTAAAAAATGGGTCGAAAATGGGTCGGCAAGCGGACGAAAGCGGACACGCGTCCGTTTGGGTCAACGCGTTGGGCCAGCTTTTTTGTCCGCATCGATCCAAATAGATGATCGCGGACGAAATAGGTCACCTCATTGGTGGAGTTGCTCTGACGAAGGAACCCTTTGGGTGGCTGACGCACCAGGCAGCTATTCAGTTCCACTCCCACTCCCAAGTCTCAATCCTGACAGCATCGAAAAGCAATGCAAACATGCCATCCCACAAGCTGGGTGCACAAACTGATCCACGACAGCCAACGGATCTGTGCCTTGCTTCTGTGCACTACCGCCTCCAACAAGCTCACAGCTCACCCTGTGCATTTCAAAACCGAACTGAAAAATCATATCAAAAATAAACCGAACCAAACCGATTTTATGGTTTTTATGGTTTCTGGTTTCGGTATGGTTTAAACTTTTCATACCGATTTAAACTTTGATTTTTATGGTATATACCGAAAAACCGAACGGTTAACCGAATAAACCGAAGTAAAAACAAATTTATATTTCTTGAGATGAACAACCATACAAGTTCTCATTTTTCTTGTACATGAGTCAAATTCCACTAATAAGCATGTAAAATTTTCTTGTAACATAGTCATTTTTCTCTTTTTAAAATGCTAAGCACGTCCATAACCATCAACAGATTAATTAATGCATGCATATATACTTATATATATATATAGTCATATACTATTTGTGTAAAATAGTATGTGTTTTGAGTCATAAATTTGCAAATTATTATTACGTCATTTTCAAATTCGCGTCAACTTTGGTTTTTATGGTATATACCGAAACCATACCGAAATAATTTGGTATATACCGAAACTGAACCATATTTTAATTTCATATCATATTTATCGAAATATTAATACCGTATAAACTGAAAAATCGTATAAACCGAACCATGTAAACCGAATAAACCGAACGCACAGGGTGACTCACAGCTACCCCCGGCACCCCAAAAAAAAACTAACAACTACAGTATCACCATACCATTGCGGCATCACCACAGCAAAAGTATCAGGCTTTGGATCAGATGGTTTCCCTTCTTTTATTCAAAAAATAATAAACACCGCAGCAAAATTATCGTCCATGTCACAAAGGTTAACACAGCAAAGAAGCGGAGCCAAAAGATGGTGATCATATTAAACATGGCATTTATATAGTGACAACGTCAATACATCAGACATAACATCAGTGCTAAACTGCTAGACTAGCTAAATCAGTAATCATAGAAATGACCAATGATCGAAATTAGATACGTACATAGGAAAGCACACCCATTGTGGTGCTTACTAATAGAATTCGCTAAATGAAGACAATCGTGAGCTCCGGGTACTGGTGCACTATATACAAACTTACCCCTGTCGCTTCTAGTATACCATAACTTTTGCTCCTGCTTCATGTCTTGGTTTTAGTCTGCTTGGTTGAGTGGCCTGTCTCGCGCTTGTGACGGCTGGAATCTGATACAAACCTGAACGTCTCTGCACACCCTGGCTCGCAGCAAACGTAGGGCCTGTCGCCGGTATGAACCCTGAGGTGCTCCGTCCTGGCCCATGCCCACTTGAAGGCCACGTCGCAGCCCTCCCACGGGCACTTGAGCGGCCGGTCGTCGGTGTGAACCTTGCGGTGCTGCAGCAGATACTTGTGCGTGAAGAACTTCCCACAGCCCTCGACCGGGCAGATGTCACGCTCGTGCAGGGACAGTTCCTTTTTCGTGCCGAAGCTCATTGAGCAGCCGTCGATAGTGCAAGTGTACCCTTCCACGCGCATCGGATGATCTCTTGGAGCCCTCTCCTCTCCTGTAGCTTTCTTCAGTTGCTTCGTCGTTTCGGTGTGAACCTTGTGGTGCTGCAGCAGAAACTTGTGCGTGAAGAACTTCTTTCCACAGCCCTTGACCGGGCAGATGTCGAGCTCATGCAGGGACAGTTCATTTCTCGTGTCGAAGCTCATCGAACAGCCCTCGATGCTGCATCTGTACCCTTGGACGTGCATTGGATGATCTCTTGGAGTCCTCTCCTCTCCTGTGGCTTTCTTCAGTAGCTTCATCGTTTTGGTTCTGGTTCTGTGCTTACGCCGAGAAAACTCCAGCTTAGTGGCAGGGCCCACAGAAGGACCCCCCTTGGCAGCAGATGGGTGCTCCTCATCATCCTTTGCAGCAGTTGGAGGCATCATCTTACTGTCTCCTTTACTCATGTTCATTTGCTTCTTTGCTTCAACCTCAATCTTCTTTGGTGGTCTTGTTCGCGAATGGGAAGTGACCTTTGGCTTTGGACGGCAAGCAGGATCATCATCCTCTTCTGTCATCTCTGATTTTAGCTTGTTTGCTCTATCGGCAATCCTAGAGCTGACACGGGGAACCACCGCAGTTGGTGAGGGGTGGGACGCATCAGCAACACCTTTTAATGCTTTGGAGCTGTGCCCCTCAGCTAGTCCGGGCCTCTTGGTGTCTATTGTTACCTCCACAGCCATGTTCCCCCTTTTCTTGCTTGATTTCGGTACATCTGTTATGGTGCCACTATTTCTTTTCAAGGCTTGCACTCCACTAGACTTGTCAGCCTCCTCCGGTTCACTGCTTTCAATTCTCCGAGCTAGGAATGGATGGACCTGGTTTGACATCCATGCTTTCCCACACCACCGGCCAGCCAAGACTACTTTCTTCTGCCTGTCTTGACTCCCCTCGCAATTTTCCCGTTTTACTGGTGAGTTGTCAGGAGAACTGCAGCCAAATGCCCTATAGATGACCCTGTTGTATGGTATTTGTTTGTTATGTAAAGGAGATTTGGCCAGGTTTGCACTGTAGTAAAGATTGGTTCCCAGCTTTACAGCCCAATCACTGCTTGTTGGTATTGATTCCTCATCCTGCAGGAGCTCTTCTATCATCTTCCTGTCCTCCATGTTGGCTTCCCTGAAATGGATGTCCTTCCAGCCATGCTCAACTTCCATTTCTGCAGCTAACGACCTTGCTTCTGCTTCTATTTTAAGATATTCTGTACAAACCATAACAAACAAGTCAATTATGCTTTCAGAACCAAGAATCAGTATCATGAGCACCTCAAGCACAACAGGTCTAAATTTAATTCGTGACATTACCAACGTTGATGCGAGTATAATGTGCTTTTGAACAATAACTGCATTAACATATTCAAGTACAATCACAATGAGCCACTGCCCAGTCATACCGAGTAGATGAAGCATTAGAGAGGATGCCACAAGTTCAAAACGCATTAGATTTATAAAAAGGTGCATTGCACTCGATCATGATGAGTAAGCAGCTTGATGGCTAACCTGGACGACATAAAAGAATAACATGGGCCCCACCAATTGCTTGGAGTTGCTTCTCAACCTCGACAGCATGCTCAAGACAAAATACATGCATTCTCGATGAATCCTTATCAATTTTCACAATTGGTTTATTTAAGTTGTCCATCGTGGTTGTAGAGATCCTAGGGTCACCCACAGAGATTGCAGCGCTGTTACATCTAGCATCATTATCTGCACCGCTGGCATCAAGTGGCTCCTTCACAGTCTCTTTTGACCTTGACGGTTCAGGTTGAACCTTCTGTTCCATTGTCCAATAATTATTCTTTAGCTGAAAACCTTGAGACAGTGCCATCTTAAGTTGATATTTGTTTCTTGTGCGAACACCTCTTGGTCCATTCGAAATACCTGAGCCACCAATACACTGAGAGCTCTGGGATGATGGTCTTTGTTGGCATTTAATGCTACTTGAGAGAATCTTCGTTCCGTCTAATTCGCTGGAGTCATGAGAGACCTTAATTTTTTTGTTCCAATTATCTTCATCAGTGTCCGGTTGATTTCCATAAGCAGATGCCAGAAGATCAGGAGCAGAATTTCTAGTGACAGGTCCAGCATCATTGGCATATGGTTCAAAACTGGGTCCTGCATGTTGATCAGGAATACATACATTGCATCAGATAACACAAAAAATGTTGTAAGCGAAAGAAACTAAGATGAAATCCACTTTAGCATAGCAAATGAGCAAAAAAAAACCCAATTAGAGCTACACAAGTTACATCCATGTATGTTTGTCTCTACAAGCATCGAAGACATCTGCGACTGTTCTCTGTTTTGAATTAATGTGATAGTCCATTGGTCTCCTAGGAGATATGCTCATAAACTAATACTACCTCTGTTCCTAAATACTCCCTCCATTCCGAAATAGATGACTCAACTTTATACTAACTTTAGTACAAAGTTAGTACAAAGTTGGGTCATCTATTTTAGAACGGAGGGAGTATAAGTCTTTGTAGAGATTCCACTATGGAGTGAATCTACACTCTAAAATGCATCTATATACATCCGTATGTGGTCCATAGTGGAATCTCTACAAAGACTTATATTCCCTCTGTCCCAAAAATAAGTGTCAACTTTGTACTAACTTCAGTCCAAAATTGTACTAAGCTTGAGACACTTATTTTGGGACGGAGGGAGTATTTAGGAACGGAGGGAGTATTACGCAATGAGCAATCAAATTTATCAAGTGGCACATTTTCCATGCAATAAGCAATGCATCCTGTAATTCTGGACACCGTCTCTGAAAGAATAACATACATTATTCTGTGGTGGGCAACGTAGCATGATCAAGGAATGGAAGTTTCAAGGCTATGCTCTTTTTTAGCTGTGAAATTTTAAAGAAGGTTATACGTTTCAAATAAAATAAAATCAGAAGGCCAAATCTGCATCCATTTTAACCACTGAATTCCGAATGGTCTAGTTATTTATTTACTTTTGAGAGTCCAAATGGTCTAGTTATAACTTCTAAGAGATTATAAAATCATAAATAATCTGTTGACTACTTCAAGAACTTATGCAAATATCAGTAACTCGGCGAATAAAGAAGCCCATGCTGATCAGGAAAAAGGGAAGACGAGTCAACATAAAAACTTGATGCTATATGTTGTAAAATATGTAACTTACGTAGAATGCCACCATTGGTCCCTTCACTTCCAGCTGCATTAGCCAGATGACTCCCACCAGAACCAACAAGCTGATCATTGATCGAATTATAATCAGAAGACATGAAGTATTTTGATGCACACTCTCTTGGTTTGATGACAGCAACACAGGAGAAACTTAAAATCCCACAGCTGACACAGGATAATAAGCCCTGATCTAAGAGCCCAGCAGCACTGATTACATCCTCCTTGTCACCTTCTGCATTATGTGAATCATGTGTACATCTTGACAACTTGGATTTAGGTATTAATTGGGATCTTGAACGCAAAGCTGAAAGAACAGGACCATCATGAGCATTTATAGGAAGAATAATACAAGAAGATCCATCATTCAGAAGACAACTAAGCAGTTCATTATCTTGAATAGCATTTTGGACAAATAACTTCTTGACCAATTGTCCCCCTTCACCCTTCTTCTTCTCCTTCAGTCTAGAACTGCGTGGTTCCATTGTCCCAATGGACGGGTCCCTAGATATATAACAGTTGGAAAACAATAAGTAAAAGGTCCACAAAAATATACAAAAAGCATTGCGCTGGGTGCCAATTCCAAGCACAGAAAGAGAGCTCCAACGATATATACGTGAACAAAATTCCCAGATTGAAGCGTTGTCACTAAGTCATGGCTACTGTAAGACACAGAACGGAAAAATATACAACTTCCTTTCATGGTTACCAGACTATATCATTAAACCAGGGCTACTTTAAGACACACAAATGAAAAATATACTTCCTTGACTGGGTCAGAGAAACTTAAAGTGGAACATCAAATATTGTCAAGCACTGGTCACAGAACCATATATTATGATTTAACATACATGAAAGTTGCAGATTGCACACCTGCTGACCAATTATTTTCAGGTGAAAACATGATATAAGTTGGACAATAACAAGGAATTATAAGAACGGCATATTTTCTGTATTGAGGCAGGAAGCTAACAGAATATCTCATAAGAACAGTATGCATCATGAAGCATGCAATTTGTGTCAAATACCTGATGCACATTGACAGTGCAAGTTCGTAAAGCAGTTGATAGTGCGACAGCATGGGAGGTTGATTGATTGAGGCTCTCCTGACTGCTGCCTCTTTCGCTACTCTCAACCATTCAGGAGTAGCTATATTTGATGCCTCGCCGCAGTTGAAACCTGCCCAAATCAAATTGGTCCACATGGGGTTATTATAAATTGCAAGAGCCAACAAAGTGATGGCCAAGTAGCAGCTTAAGTTCAGTTTTCCAATGGCATGCTAGAGGAACGAAGTACCCTCATGTGTTCACTAGAAATACACATCCTGCATTTGCATATTGCACACCAGCCTAGATGAGATGAATTGACGAAGGCCCCATGTCAAGATGCATAAACAAACTCAGGACAGGGATACGTTAATATAACTATATATAAACCCAGGGTCGTGCTTGCAAAAATCATCTAGCAAACCTATGTTTAACACAACTACAGGTTTTGGACATGATGTTTGGCACACACTGGACATGCATAATTGCGTATGCATGCATCAACCAGAAATGCAGTGTACGAAAGGAGAATTTTCCGTGATGTTAACTGGTGCGAGCGCTCACCATGGCTGAAACCGCAGTGATATGATCCTGGGAAGGTGACCACGAACTCCCCTGCATTCTGCACCAACCTGTTCCAATGCACAGAACCAGGCCCCCGTCAACAACCACACACACACACGTATCATCAGATCAAATCGTTCAAAATCGGGAGAGAGCAGCACCTGCAGCAGGGCACCCCCGAGCCGACGAGCAATTCAGGGGACAACAGGGTCGTTTTCTGCCCCAGCGTCGCGAATGCTTCTGCACCGCAATTCGACAGAACCACTATGCAGTCAGAGCGACAGAGGACACGGCGGAACTAGTACAGCAAACAACAAACGGCTGTCCTCACCTAGGGCGTTCACCTCCCCGGCGTAGCCGTGCACGCGCACGACGTCCTCGAAGGCGAGCGCGGCGTCGCGGGGCACCCCGTACCAGGTCTTGGCGGCGCCGAGGTGCATGTAGTTGAGGCTGTGGAGGTTGTGGTCCTCGACGTGCCAGGCGAACCAACTGAAGAGCATGCCGACGTAGAGCATGGGCGTGGTGACCCCGGGCACGTCCTCGCGCATGAACCGCAGCAGCGATCCGGGGCCCCTGGCGGCGGCGCGCATGTTCCAGGCCGTCTCCCCGACATGCGCGGGCTGGGGGTTTCCGGGGCGCGTGGCGCAGGGGGGGAAGCCGGAGCCGGGCATGTCGCTGGCGTAGTCGACGGTGACGGGGCGGTCGGCGGAGGCGGCGCGCCAGAAGAGCGCCTCGTGGTCGAGCGGGGAGAGGCGGTCGCCCTGGAGGTGCCTGGAGGCGGGGACGCCGAGGCGGGCGAGGAGCGGGCCGCGGGCTGCGGCGGCCCGGGACTCGAACTGCGGGAGCGTGTAGCGGCGCGCGGAGAGCCAGACGGTCTGGAGCGCCGGGCACGGGCGGCGCGGGCAGAGGCCGAGGTACTGGTGGCGGACGGGGAAGTACGGGGGCTGCGCGTGGTCGTCGGCGTCGGCCTTGTCGTTGGCGGCGAGGGAGCGGGCGATGTTGGCGAGGGTGGCCTTGCGGGGCGGGCGCGCGCAGGGCGGCACGACCTTGCAGATGCCGAAGGGCGCCGCGGCGGGCTCGATCCTGAGCAGGTAGGCGACGGGGTCCGCGAACTCGGCCGCCGTGGGGTGGAACTCGGGCGCCAGCGGCAGGGCCCTCAGCCACGGCGGCACCGCGTCGCCCGGCGGCGGCGGAGGCGGCGACGACGGCATCGCGCTCGGCGGGCGGTTTCCGCTCCGATGCTAGTCGCGCATTGGGTGGGGTGGGGTGGGGGAGGCGGGGCAGAGGGGAGGAGCGGAGAGGTTTTGCCGTTTTGGGGCGCGGGGGTTTGCGTCGAGCGCAGAGGAGGAAGGCGAAGGGGAGGGGAAGGGCGCGTCCAAAGTAAAGCCTGCGCGCTTTTGCCGAACCGCAGCGGTTCGTCGTGGCCTGTGGACTCGAGTCCTGGGTGGGTCGTTTGCCCGTCCGTCTGTGGTTACCGACTTACCACTGTGCGCCGGTGGCGCGGTAAGTCGGTAACTACACGTGTGCGGTTTCTTTCTCGCTTGCGGTTGGTTGGGGCCTTCGCGGAGAACTGCATCCTCCCAGTCACAGAAATACGTAACGGCCCTTTCAGAAGAAAAAAACGTAACGGCGCCCAGTGCCATTTTCCCTTCCTTTTCCCCTAATAACGAAGATGCCTTGCCATTTTCGGCCAAACAAAAGCGCCAGTTTCTTTTCAGTAGAGATGATTCAACCAAAAGGTAAAAAATGGTACCGTTGGAACTTGGAAATTGACACGGATTTCTTCATGTGAGTGGGCAAGTCTTCTTCTACGAACAAAATGTGGGTCCTCGGCCCCGGACTATAAGCAAGATCTACCATATACTGTAATAAGTTACAGATTTACACGCGCGCAGGTAGAACTAGACCCCCTCCCACCCGTCTGCCTAGGATGCCACTACAGATCATCATTATCTACTACCTTCAGTCACCGGTCAGACTCCGTGGGACGATGGATGACGATGCCAGGCGTGGAGCAGCCCGCGATGCTTTGCTGCCTGTCACCGATGATGGATTGATCGATGGATGGATGGGTCAGGAGGAGGTCGTCGCCTGGGACTGGGAAGCGAGGAGGAACGCCGAGTACTTGGCCCGCTCCACCTTGTAGCGCTTCAGTTCTTTGATCGCCGCCAGCAGCACATGCAAGCACACTGGCGCAAAGAATGGCTGCCAAAACATTCAGCAAAACATGTCAATTTACAGGGCAGTTTGGACTTCAACTGACGATCCATGTATGGTTAGATCGACTGCGTTATCAAAACATTTTCCTAAGGCGCAACTGTCGAATGACAGAATGAGTGATGCAAAGTCCCAGCATGGAAGGAACCATGCACCATGAAAGTTACTCCCTCCGTTCCAAATTACTCGTCGCATAAATGGATGTATTTAGAACTAAAACACATCTAGATACATCCATACCTGCGACAAGTAATTCGGAACGGAGGGAGTATTAGTGTGCACAGCTTTCATGCAGCATTACACAACTCGCAAAAGAGGAGGTCATTGTTGCTGCCGACTATGATCCTATAACCTTGGTTTTAAAATGTCGAAGACTAGAGAAACAACTCTCTAGTTTATTCATTTTTTGTTTACGACACAATTTGAAAGTATCAACCTGCCAATCGTAAACTTAAGTGAGGTCTATAATTCGTCGAATACTAACCATGTAAATGGCGAAGTAGTGCTCCACGGAAGCATAACTGATTGACATAATGGACGGATGGAAAAATGCGTCCTCGGCCAAAGCCCTCGCTCTCGTTGCAGACACTGCAGAACAGCATAGTGTTAATAAAACCTTTACAGTCTCCACGTAACATGTGCAATAAAATGTGTGCCAAACTTGCCTGCAGAAGAGTCACCTATTCCAAGAGTGGCGTTCCTTTGAGCTAAGCTTGCGGCTTCAAGTGAAAGCTCTACCTGGAAAACATTACTTGACAGACGTCAGAAAAAACCTGACCTCACTATGAAGTGATTTTATACTATAACTACGTGAAGAACTAGAGATAATAACAGTGGACTCCATGAATGTTCAGGGTCATGAGGCATGTGGAGTTTTGTCTGAATATTCTGCTGCTTACCCAGAGTAAAAAACAGTAGCGGAAAAATAAATAAAGAAGTACTGCTACAGATGACCGTGAACTACCCATTCAGCAAGAGTGGTAGAGGAACAAACCTGCCTCCCAATTTCATCCATAACAATCATTCTTGGGAGCGATTGTACCTACCAACACAAACAACATTCATGAGTATCTGTGTGAAGAACAACAATTTATATTATCTCATTCAGAAATTCTGATGTAGTACCAAGCTGGAAAGAGATTCCAAGGTGGCGACACATGACAAAAGGTTGGAACACGCATGATGTCTGTATAGTAAATCCAATTCCCTGTAAGAGTTATGAAACAAGAAACCAATAATAATTGTTACAGTCTTCAAAGATAACTCCTGTAAAGAACTTTAGAGATCAACAGGTTCAACAGGTAACCAAAACTAAGTGTCTGAACTCACAACGGCCGTGACCTTGAACCGTGTAGTTATAGAGTAAGTATAAAAAATAGACAGACTTTCCCACACCAATTACAAAGTAATCGCATAATTCTAGATATGATATTTAGACAAGCACTGAACTTGATGAATGTGTTCCCTGATATTATGCATACTACAATGACGATGATTTGGAAATCTGAAAACTGTTTTAACAAGACTTTGATAATAATGATGCCAAATATGTTCTCAAGTCCGATGTGACTACAGATAAAAGAAATATGCAATCCAGATTTTGTAAAATCATGCTGTCATAACAAAATGATTTTGTGTCATGGTATCCTATTAAACAAGCAGGGTGATATTCTCACCATTGTGCAAACCCCTTTTCACTAACTAGGAATTTAGTTGCCACATCCATGCCTTGTACATGATAGTTCGGTTTTAGACCAAATAACTGTCTTAGCTGCCCAATGAAGATTTCCAGAGTCTCCATAAGTTCCTGTTGCACATCAATGCTTCAGCGAACAATGAACTTGCAAACATATAAGAAGGCAAAGACAAAAGATGACGAATTCTACACACCTGTGATGACATTTGTTTCCGAGTCCCATGCGCCTTCTTTGAACCAAGTGAACAGCCTGGTGGGTTCCAAATAACAACACCTCCCCACATCTACATAATAGGATAACACTGTCAACAAAAATGGTAAGCTGGAGCTGGACAGCACAAGAAAGGTGCATAGTACTTACTGGGGAAATAAATGCATTAGTTTTCGAAAGCTCCCCATCTGGAAGCTGCAAATACAAAGGGCATTCCCTTGCAGATGGAATATACCTGTTCATTACAGAACAAGCAGTTCAGATGACTAATGACCATCCACAAAGTTCATAAAATATATATTACACTTGGTATTCAGAAATTTTTAAGATATTATCCTATGTCTCTGTATGCTTGGAAAACCAGAATACCGGATTAAAATACGACATATTCCATAAAGGGTGCTGTTTACTGAAACAGAGAAAAAAATAACTATCAAGCAATGGGGACAGAGCATCATCAAAAGACAATGGGATCACATATATCTACCAGCAGTTTGGCAGATGAAAAGTGAGTATTATCACAAAATGAAGCAAATTCAGAGTAGCAAGCCAGCATTGTCCTACTTGTATTTTTCTGTAATATGTTTAAGAACGTTGATCATATCATGACATGCCTTGCAAAGTAAAGAACAGAAAAAGTTCAAAGATGCAGATGTGATCTAAATAAACATACACCACAAACTGAAGAACTTTTGATCGCCCTGTAGCTGAAATCGATGTATCCAAGTGCCACTCATTTGAGTTTACCTATCAATTTGATTGCACCGCTAAATTAGTACAGCTGACACTTAAAAAAGCAGGCATTAACAAGCAGTTATCCAAATAACGCAGCAATGAGCAAGACTAGATTTCATATGCAGAGTAAGTCAGAAACATACAAAGAAAGGAATGTCTCCCATACTAAGGACATTGCCACCCAATTTATCGTCAGAATAAGAATAGGATGACTTCGGAGTGTGGTAGAGAACCTGGAAAGAACAGGAGAAGTTGTATGGTACTTATTAATATTGACACCTTTAGAAGAGATAGAGGAGGCAAGCTTGGCCCAAACAAGGCAAAATATGCACCTGACTCTCTATATTGATATCAGCAACTGGTCGCAGGGCCTCAACCACAGGAGTAAGGATTCTCTCGCCAATATTTTTGAACTCCCTGCATGTGGGAGGCTTAAGTGTAAAGTAAAGTTTCTAACAGCAGCAGCAATAATAGAATGTACTAATTTGAACTAAAACCACGACAAGAATATGGAACGGAGGGAGTACTAGCGAACTACAACCAAATAAACTGTAATTGATTCTAATGAGGGAGCTAACAAATCTCTATAGTCAGTGCTGACATATGTTCCCATACTTCCTCAGTAATAGTACCGTGATTGTACTTTAGTTAAACAATTTATCACATCACAGGACAAAGTTATATTTGAACCCATAGCAGACATGCAGCAATAACTTGAATTACATAATGTAAAGTTTCTGTTCTTACCAATCATAGACCCAATCATTTGGATCAGCATTCAACAAGCTGAATGAAAGAACAACATTCCCATCTGAACCAACTGGCATGAACTCTCCTTTCCCAATGCCTGTCTCACCCTCTTCAATACCGCCATTCATGAAATACTTGATGAACACCTTGCTAATAAGTGACAAAGCCTCGGCCTCATCAACCTTCCCAACAACCCAAGCATGACGGTGCTTTCCGATCACAACCCTTGTTCCCTTCCCGTCATCCTTCTCAGCAATGACAATAGTGTAAACCTTCATCCCATCACCATCACCACCACCCAATGCAGAGTGCAGCAATTCATCGAACACCTCGTCATCACGGACCGAGTCCGCAGCAGTCACCAAGCCACATCGCCAGGGCGAAGCAGCAGCCGTGCTGCTGGTGCAGCCACCGTCCGACTGGACGGTGACTGACACTGAGATGTTCCCGACAGTAGAAGACGCGGGGAAGAGGCGGTGCTGGGTCGAGATTGCCCGCTCGAGCTGATCGGCAAGGGAGGCGACGGGGGAGCCAGGGCCGGAGCGGAGGAAGACCGCGTGGAAACCGCAGGGGAAGGAGGGAGGGTGCGACTGGAGGCGGCGGGACAGGTCGGCGATTGCGTCGGAGGGCAGCGGCGACCGGTGGATCTCGGTGGATTTGAGCAGCAAGGGCAGCCCTATGGAGAGAGAAAGCGAGATGCGCGCGGGTTACACGGAGAAGAGAAGAGAAAAAAGGCCTAGATCTACGGAGGTTTGGGGAGGTGGGGGGGTAGTACCGACGAGGAAGGAGAGGAGGACCGAGGCGGTGAGGACGAGACGCTTGGTGCCGGGCTTCCTCGTGCGCGGCGGCGGCTCGTCCCCGCTGGTGACGGTGGGCGAGGGAGGGGACGAGAGGAGAGAGGACTCCTCGGCGCCGGAAGACGAAGGTAGCGGTGGGGTCTCGTCGCCGGCGATCTCCGCCATTTTTCGAGTGGCCGGAATTGGGGAAGGGATCAGCTGGCTTTGCCGGTACAGTAGTTAGCCTGCTGAACTGAAATATGGGCCCGCGGTGCGGCCGGCTATACATTTTTTTTTCCCAAAGAGTGTGATGGGCCGAGGAGGGAGAAACGGAGCTGCCCAAAAGCGCGAGAAGAACTTCCAAAGGCCTCGCCCTCGCCGAGAAGCCCAACGTGAGGCCTGCCCAAGCAGAAGAAGAACTTCCAAAGGCATTCCTAACCCTCGAAAGGCGTTCCCAGTAGCAAATGCTCCTGGTATGAACAGTGAAATCAAAAAAAATTCAAAAAAATCTGAATTTTTTTGTGGCATATTTTCACAAATGTTTGTTGTGTATGCAAAATTTCATCGAAAAATCACATTGATGAAAGGCATGGTAAAAAAACAAAATCGATGCTATGAAAATGTTACTTACAAAAGCATTTTCGAGCTTCGATTTTATTTTTTTTGCACAACTTCCACCAATGTAATTTCGCAATGAAATTTTGCATGCACGACAAACATTTGCGGAAGTATGCCAAAAAAAAATTCAGATTTTTTTGCATTTTTTGATTTTTTTTTATTTTACTGTTCACATCAGGAGCATTTGCTTCTGGGTGTAGAATGGCACTTAGGATTTTAAATGGCATCTCACATGAATCTATTGGGAGTTGAAAATAGAAAAGACGACAAATACGTGGAAACTGATGCGGACGTTGCGCATACAGAAGTCTTTGCCATGGATCTGCATAGGGAATTTATTGAGGTGACGCTCAACTATGAAAAACATGGGGGTTATCCCGTAATCATGTATACATGCAAAACTTTTGTGATGCTCTTATGTTTTGTCATTTGCAGGACCTCTGTTTCGGGGGTGATATTTTTACTTGCAGGAATAGTAACTACATAGCTGATGGTTATATTCAGGAATGTCTTGATAGAGTTTTTTGAAAGATTCAACAATTGCTGGCATTTTCATTGATCATAGCAGAAAGCAGCGGGAAAACAACAATGATGATGAAGATCCTAGGATCATAGTTTTAGGGTTTGCCACACATGGCCAAGAACCCTAGATCAAGAGGGTTTATCTCTCAAGGGGGGTCCGATGGAGTTGATAGAGTTGTTGCCACACCTACCTGGTGCATTCGTTTCCTTGGGTATAAGGTAGTAGATGGATTTCTTGAGCATTCAGATCACATGCCAGTTATCCTACATGTTGATGGGGAAGGCAAAGTTGCATTTGGACGATGCATACAACCATTTTATTAATTATTGAAACAAGATCTTACAAAGTCATACAACAGTAAAACTAAACCTAATGTCTACGCAGCATCTGTCGCAACTCCTATCCAGTTGATGAAGGGGCGCTGATAGTCTGGACCGAATACCAAACAGACATCGCGGCCAAACCTAACATCTAAGAGCACCAGTCCGGCGTGTTCCTCAACCAGGACGCATGCCGGGTATGAGGCCGCCGCAGCCACCTACCACCAATCCATCTTCAGAGTTGTACTGCTGCATGTACCTTGCCTGGTTTAGCTGCCGTCGACGCCATCACGACACCAGACAGCGTCATCCTCCTGCGCGAGTCCATCTCCGCGCATCGGGCGCCGAGTCTCCACTGCGCCACGCCGTCGAGATCCGCAGTCATCAATGGGCAAGATGAAACACCGCTCCTCCTCTTGTCCCCTCCAATCAGCACTAGCTTCAAAATGCCCCCAGGAGGAAGAACGACACCGAAGGCGTCGTCATCGTCCGATCCGGTAGACCCAGATCTGGGGTTTCCCCCAGAACTTCCCGATCAGATTGACGTGACCTGCAACGACGATGCCTCGAGAAGGGAACGACGTCCGAGACACCGCCATCGTCCGCCAAGACCGTAGTCAGGCGCAATTTTCACGGCTGGCTGGAACCGAGCGGAACCTCGCCACGAAGACGTACGTCGCTGTCGGTACTCCGGCGGAGGTCCGGTATCTCCTCACCGGCCCATCCACGCATCGTCGGTCGGCAGAGATCCGCAGCAGACCGCTGGGCACCCGTAGTATCCCAAACGGCCGGACGGATCAGACGTGATGACCGGATCTGATCCAGAAGCTCCGCCGAATCGCCAGCAGAGGCCTCCGGCGCCCCTCGCCGGCCCTTCCACGCAGCCGCCGGCTGGCCACATGTACGGGCTGGATCAGCCAACCCGCACGTCGCCGCCAATAGCCGCACCACCGGTCCTCCCCGTCGACCCTACAACACCGCCACCACTGCCCTGTTGGGGAACGTAGTAATTTCAAAAAAATTCCTACGCACATGCAAGGATCGATCATGGTGATGCATAGCAACGAGAGGGGGGAGTGTTGTCTACGTACCCTCATAGACCGTAAGCGGAAGCGTTTATCAACGCGGTTGATGTAGTCGTACACCTTCACGATCCGTCCCGATCAAGTACCGAACGTACGTCACCTCCGCGTTCAGCACATGTTCAGCTCGATGACGTCCTCGCCTTCTCGATCCAGCAAGAGAGGCGAAGTAGTAGATGAGTTCCGGCAGCACAACGGCGTGGTGACGGTGTTGGTGACGAACAATCTCCGCAGGGCTTCGCCTAAGCACTACGAAAACTATGACGGGGGATAAACTAGAGGGGACGGGGTTACCCGCACACGGCTTGGTGTTTCTTGATGTGTCTTGGGTGCTAGCCCCACCCCTCTATTTATATGTTGAGCCTTGGATCGAAACTTGGAGTAAAAGCCTCCACAAAGTCGGTTTTACCTGAAAGGCAAGAGTCCTTCTCGGACTCCAGGGCCAGGGTTCCCAGCGTCTGGACCCAGACGCCAGGGACCCTGGCGTCTGGCCCCTGGACTCCGCAAAACTTCCTTTTGAGTTTTCCAAAAACCTTGTGGGCTTTCCCCTTTGGCCCAAATAAATGTTGGGGAACGTAGTAATTTCAAAAAATTTCCTACGCACACGCAAGATCATGGTGATGCATAGCAACGAGAGGGGAGAGTGTTGTCTACGTACCAACGCAGACCGACTGCGGAAGCGATCACACAACATAGAGGAAGTAGTCGTACGTCTTCCCGATCCGACCGATCCAAGCACCGTTACTCCGGCACCTCCGAGTTCTTAGCACACGTTCAGCTCGATGATGATCCTCGGGCTCCGATCCAGCAAAGCGTCGAGGAAGAGTTCCGTCAGCACAACGGCGTGGTGACGATCTTGATGTACTACCGACGTAGGGCTTCGCCTAAGCACTACAACGGTATGATCGAGGTGGAATTTGGTGGCAGGGGGCACCGCACACGGCTAAGGAACGATCTCAAGGATCAACTTGTGTGTCTAGAGGTGTCCCCTGCCCCCGTATATAAAGGATGAAAGGGGGGAGGCTGGCCGGCCAAGCTAGGAGGCGCAGGAGGAGTCCTACTCCTACCGGGAGTAGGACTCCCCCCCCCCAATCCTATTCCTAATAGGATTCCCCAAAGGGGAAGAGAAGAGAGAGGTGGCCGGCCCCTCTCCTAGTCCTAATAGGACTAGGGAGAGGGGGGAGGCGCAGCCCTATGTGGGCTGCCCTCTCACCTTTCCACTAAGGCCCATGTTGGCCCATTTGGCTCCCGGGGGGTTCCGGTAACCCTCCCGGTAATCCGGTAAAATCCCGATTTCACCTGGAACACTTCCGATGTCCAAACATAGGCTTCCAATATATCAATCTTTATGTCTCGACCATTTCGAGACTCCTCGTCATGTCCGTGATCACATCCGGGACTCCGAACAACCTTCGGTACATCAAAATGCATAAACTCATAATAACTGTCATCGTAACGTTAAGCGTGCGGACCCTACGGTTCGAGAACAATGTAGACATGACCGAGACACGTCTCCGGTAAATAACCAATAGCGGGACCTGGATGCCCATATTGGCTCCTACATATTCTACGAAGATCTTTATCGGTCAGACCGCATAACAACATACGTTGTTCCCTTTGTCATCGGTATGTTACTTGCCCGAGATTCGATCGTCGGTATCCAATACCTAGTTCAATCTCGTTACTGGCAAGTCTCTTTACTCGTTCCGTAATACATCATCTCACAACTAACATCTTAGTTATAATGCTTGCAAGGCTTATGTGATGTGTATTACCGAGAGGGCCCAGAGATACCTCTCCGACAATCGGAGCGACAAACCCTAATCTCGAAATACGCCAACCCAACATCTACCATTGGAGACACCTGTAGTACTCCTTTATAATCACCCAGTTACGTTGTGACGTTTGGTAGTACCCAAAGTGTTCCTCCGGTAAACGGGAGTTGCATAATCTCATAGTTATAGGAACATGTATAAGTCATGAAGAAAGCAATAGCAACATACTAAACGATCGGGTGCTAAGCTAATGGAATAGGTCATGTCAATCAGATCATTCAACTAATGATGTGACCTCGTTAATCAAATAACAACTCTTTGTTTATGGTTAGGAAACATAACCATCTTTGATTAACGAGCTAGTCAAGTAGAGGCATACTAGTGACACTCTGTTTGTCTATGTATTCACACATGTATTATGTTTCCGGTTAATACAATTCTAGCATGAATAATAAACATTTATCATGATATAAGGAAATAAATAATAACTTTATTATTGCCTCTAGGGCATATTTCCTTCAATAAAGTGTTCTCGTACCCAAACATTTTGGGAAACATCCGGAACCCCTTCCGGAGACCAAACACTATTATCCCATATATCAAACTTTATCTCCGGACCATCCCGGAGTTCCTCGTCAGGTCCGTGATCTTATCCGGAACTCCGAACAACATTCGGTTACCAACATACATAACTCATAAATACTATATCGTCAACGAACGTTAAGCGTACGGACCCTACGGGTTTGAGAACTATGTAGACATGACCGAGACACTTCTCTGGTCAATAACCAATAGCGGAACCTGGATGTCGATATTGGCTCCTACATATTCTACGAAGATCTTTATCGGTCGAACCACATAACAATATACGTTTTTCCCTTTGTCATCAGTATGTTACTTGCCCGAGATTCGATCGTCGGTATCTCAATACCTAGTTCAATCTCGTTACCGGCAAGTCTCTTTACTCGTTCCGTAATACATCATCCCGCAACTAACTCATTAGTTACAATGCTTGCAAGGCTTATAGTGATGTGCATTACCCAGTGGGCACAGAGATACCTCTCCAACAATCGGAGTGACATATCCTAATCTCGAAATACGCCAACTCAACAAGTACCTTCGGAGACACCTGTAGAGCACCTTTATAATCACCTAGTTACGTTGTGACGTTTGGTAGCACACAAAGCGTTCCTCCGGTAAACGGGAGTTGCATAATCTCATAGTCATAGGAACATGTATAAGTCATGAAGAAAACAATAGCAACAAACTAAACGATCAAGTGCTAAGCTAACGGAATGGGTCAAGTCAATCACATCATTCTTCTAATGATGTGATCCCGTTAATCAAATGACAACTCATGTCTATGGTTAGGAAACATAACCATCTTTGGTCAACAAGCTAGTTAAGTAGAGGCATACTAGTGACACTATGTTTGTCTATGTATTCACACATGTATCATGTTTCCGGTTAATACAATTCTAGCATGAATAATAAACATTTATCATGAAATAAGGAAATAAATAATAACTTTATTATTGCCTCTAGTATTTCCTTCATGCCCACCACCATGTCGCCGCCACGCGCCGCTGTCGGAGAGATGCCGCGCCGCCAGCGATCCAGATCTGGGCAGGTGCCCTCACGCCCATGGATGCCCTGCATCAGCCAAACCTGCGTGGGAGGGGAGGGATCCTCCGCCACCGCCGTTGGCCACCCGGCTTTGCCCGGTGGATTCCTCCAGCGGCGGCGGAGGGAGGCACGGGATCTGCGGCGGCCCGGCGGCTAGGATTGCCGATCCGCCTGAGTCGCGTAGGCGGGGGGCGACGCGGGGGACGCGGGGGACCCGTAGACCGAAAGGCAAAGGTATAGTAGGAAAACACATGATTAGACGAAGAGGTTTGAAGCTCGCTGGTTACTTGAGGATGATTATAACTCTTGTATTTCAGAGCGCATGGGAGGCGGCGCAGGCAAATGGTGCATACAAACTACTCCCTCCGTTCCTAAATGTAAGTCTTTGTAGAGATTCCACTAGATGGACTACATACGGAGCAAAATGAATGAATCCACACTTAAAATGCATCTACATATATCCGTATGTAGTTCATATTGGAATCTCTATAAAGACTTATATTTAGGAATGGAGGGAGTACATGGTATATTACACCGGGTGTCTAACGAGCAAATAATTTGTGTGTGTGTGTGCGCGCGCGCATATTATAGATCGTACAATTCCCTACTAATTACATAGTGTTTTGTACCACACAGTTTTCTTTGTATATGTCAGCAAGGCTAGTTGATAGGGCATAAAAATGAAAAAGTATTGCATGAGAAGGGAAGTGTGATGATGACATGACAATCTTATGCATGAAAAGTCAATGCAAGTTTATTGCATGAGAAGGATAATGTGATTTCAATAAGGCAATAAACTTGACATTGTATCAATGGCATCCCACATAGAGTTCCAAAACAAGAATTACCTAAAAGGACAGGAGTAAGGGGAGCGGCCAAATGGCTCCCGAGCTCATCTGCTCCTGCCTGTGAACAGTAAAAAAACACTAGAAATATTCAAAAAATATGATTTTTTTGCATGGAAGATGTTTGAGTGTGTGATGTTTGTGCCAAATTTCAGCATGTTTGTCTGAGTAGCTCTCAGCAAAAAAAAGGGGTCCATGAAAAAGTTTACTGTTCTTGCACTATTTCGACCGATTTTGTTATTTTTGTTGAGAGCTACTCAGATGCCTGAACGCGCTAAAAATTGGCACGAACATCACGCACTCAAACATCTTCCATACAAAAAAGTCAGTTTTTTTAGCTTTTCTAATATTTGTTTTGATTGTACTATTCATCGAGATCAGATGAGCTTGGGCACAAAATTGAATATTTGAGTAATACGGATGTACACATTCAATTTAGTTATATAGACCCATCCATTTTGCTAAAATGAAGACCCATCCATCGAACACATTAACATGTGCAGAAGGAGCGTTCGCTCGTGGTGTCCACGTAGGCAGGGCTCGATCGAGCGAGCGCGTAGGTTGGGCAGGAGGTGTCGATGGGAGAGAAAAAAAAGAAGAGAAGAGAGAAAAAAGAGAGAAGGAAAGGGCGCTCGTCATCCCTTCCTCACGAAGCAAACCCCGTATCCCTCCTCTCCCGTCTCTCCCGCACACGTAGCGTCCGCATCTCTCTCTCGTCACCTCCGCCTCTGCCTCTTCTCCTCCCCGTTCCTCTCTCCTAGCCGAGCTGCGGCCCATCTCTTCATCCCTTCCTCTTGAGAAAGAGCACGGGCCCATCGTTGCGCCTCAGTCGCCACAAGGGCATCAGGTGGAGGGGATCCGGTGCAGACGGCGCACGTCTCGGCCCCGTAGCATGAGCGGGAAGGTGTCGGCGGAGGAGATGGTCGATGGGGCATCCTCCTCTCGATCTCTAGGGTTCCCAGCCCCACTGTACCGCCACCGCCCACCCCAGACCCCCCCTTCCGGTTCGTCTCCTCGCCTCTCGTCGCGCCGCCGGTTCCTCCCCGAGCTCCGGACACCTCTTCGTGTACGGCGGCCGATGCAGCTCCGCCTCCAACCTTACGCTTGCAGTGGTGGTGGTCCACGGCGCCGTCACCATCACCCCAGCCGCCGCGTCCAGGAGCTCGTTGTCGTCCTTGTTCGACGCCTCCGCCTTCGAGGCCAGGAGGCTCCGCCTCGACGCCGACGCCCGGGCCGGGCACGGCCGTGAGGACGAGGGAACCGCGCATTGGAGCGCAACCGCCGCCACGTCCACCACCGCATCCCTAACTTCGATGGTGTCGTCGTCACTGCCGATTCAGTTCGGTCTCTCTCAGTCTCCCTTTCGCTTATGTCCCATGCAGCCCTCGCCAAAAATACTACAAGCTGGTGCGGCTGCAGTTATACGCAGTTCCTAAATTTTTCTTTGTAGTGTTTGGTGTTGCTTACCTGGATTGTTTGCAATGGCGATGGGCTTGATGGTGGTAACTATGGCAAGAAAGAGATCACTGGGTAATCTCCAGCAGTGCAGAGTTCCTACTTTTGTGCTCTGCAGCGACACGGAGATCCTTTGGTCAATTCGCCATTGTTGTACAGAAGGCTCAGGTTTATCTCTGAGCATTGTTCTGAGATTTCGTTTTTGTTACCGTGTCAATTTTCTTTTGTGGAAATTAAGAGAACTATATGCACTTTGTAAGCATATAAATAACTTCCCTCCTGTAATAGTTCAGGTCAATTGTTCTTTGTCTTTTCCCGTGTCTGAACAATAGAACATCAGTAAAAACAATAGTAGTTAATTTAAGACTGCTTTTATCTCTCCTGCAATAGTTCAGGGTAATTGTTCTTTGTTTTTCTGTAGTATTTAATTTGATGATCTACTTCACAAAAAAAAAAGAAGCAAGCACCTCTGTTTGTTTGTTACAGGTTCTGAGATGTGATCGTTGTCCATTTGTCTGAGGTGGGGCAACAGAGATAATTAGCAATATGTATCCTAACCAGAAGAACATCCCTTTCCCAATTTGGTTTTTGGATTATGTTTAGTGTATTAGAAAATTAGTGCCCTTTGTAAAACAAACACCACAATTTGCCATGTGAGTCGATATGGAGTTGAAAGCCAATATATGCACCAATATCTATTTAATGGCCTAATAACACTGGCATGTTTTGGTAGGATTTTTTCATCTCTACATCTCAGCCGTGGGCTATTCCCAGTTGAGGGTGACTATGCATCAGTTGCACAATCATGTGTCTTGTGCTTCTTGTTTGAATCGTATAAAATCTGGAGCTGGCTTCCAAAATTGTTCTGATTACTATGGCCTATATAATCTAGAGCTAGCTTATAGAACTATTTTGAAAATAGCTTTGGGCCTTCACATGTGGGTGTAATATAGGACACTTCATATTCCTATTTTATTTTTCTCTCTATATATACATTGTTTTCGGAATCTATTCGTTTGCTGCTGAACCTATTTTTCTTTACGCTCGTTGCATTTTCCTCCAATTACATCATGTCTAACTGAAAATAAATTGTCACACATTGTGATCCCTTTCATCTCGATGTTGTTTTAGTGGTTGGGAACAATCTGTGCAAATACCAAGAGCACATGCGGAAGTTCATCTCTAAATCAGGCCAACTTGAAGGTACTATTTTCTTTGGTGACATGAATGATAGTATTACGCTTTTCTGAAATTCATGTCATATTGTTTCACTTTCTTATTGATCATTAGCTGGTTTGCTTGGTTGTTAGGTTCCATCTGATCTGATACAATGCCATATATCTATGTTATCGGTACCTGTAGGTTGTGGTGCAAAAGAACATGGAAAATAGATGGCTGATTTTCAGTTAACTTTTCACGTGTCACCTGAAATTCAAGGAGTTGAGAACTCATGTTTGTGTTGTTCTGTGCTGACATTCTCATACGGCCTTAATTCCAAGGTCCTTAGTTGCTTAATTACGTCCGCTTATGTGTCTTCATTTTGGTGTCGCTGGATTATTATTAGTGCAGTTCAGTAGTAGTCATTCTTGGCACTGCTAAATTCTATTTGGAATGCTGGCATAAGTACTAAAACAAAAACAACCTTATATAACTTCTTGCGCATCATCATATGCGTGTCCGGACCACTTCAGGGAGGCATGTTGCCGAAGCATCAGGTTGAAGGCTTGTGCTAAGTGGGAGATATGGTGAAAGTAGAAAAGGGGAAAGGCTCCAGATTGTGGGATTGGGACTCTGCATGGAAAATGTTTGTCGGACTGACAGGCTAGGATTGGGCACTTCTCTGGGTTGCTCTTTGCTTATACAGGCAAAAAGTTATATTGCATTTCCACTGGCTACAGTTCATCTCTACATTCTAGCAAGTATGTTAATTGAAGAGCTTTTCTTATTGCCATAGAAGATAATTGATAGATTCAAAACATATATATCTATTTTTGCTAATTTCTTCGTTGCTTAAATAGATGGTAATTTCTTTTTAAAAAGGAAGTAGGATGGATGGTTATATAAAGAGAATTGTTGTACATGGATCACTTTATTTACTATTGTTTGGAGTGAAGTAATAGCTGTTGGAAATATGCCCTAGAGGCAATAATAAAAGCATTATTATTATATTTCCTTGTTCATGATAATTGTCTTTATTCATGCTATAATTGTGTTATCCGGAAATCGTAATACATGTGTGAATAACAGACACCAACATGTCCCTAGTAAGCCTCTAGATGACTAGCTCGTTGATCGACAGATAGTCATGGTTTCCTGACTATGGACATTGGATGTCATTGATAACGAGGTCACATCATTAGGAGAATGATGTGATGGCCAAGACCCAATCCTAAACATAGCTTAAAGATCGTATAGTTTGTTTGCTAGAGTTTTTCCAATGTCAAGTATCTTTTCCTTTGACCATGAGATCGTGTAACTCCCGGATACCGTAGGAGTGCTTTGGGTGTACCAAACGTCACAACGTAACTGGGTGACTATAAAGGTGCACTACAGGTATCTCCGAAAGTGTCTGTTGGGTTGACACGGATCAAGACTGGGATTTGTCACTCTGTATAAACGGAGAGGTATCACTAGGCCCACTCGGTAATGCATCATCATAATGAGCTCAACGTGACCAAGTGTCTGGTCATGGGATCATGCATTACGGTACAAGTAAAGTGACTTGCCGGTAACGAGACTGAACGAGGTATTGGGATACCGACGATCGAGTCTCGGGCAAGTAACATACCGATTGACAAAGGGAATTGCATACGGGGTTGATTGAATCCTCGACATCGTGGTTCATCCGATGAGATCATCGTGGAGCATGTGGGAGCCAACATGGGTATCCAGATCCCGCTGTTGGTTATTGACCAGAGAGTCGTCTCGGTCATGTCTGCTTGTCTCCCGAACCCGTAGGGTCTACACACTTAAGGTTCGGTGACGCTAGGGTTGTAGGGATATGTATATGCAGTAACCCGAATGCTGTTCGGAGTCCCGGACGTCACGAGGAGTTCCGGAATGGTCCGGAGGTAAAGAATTATATATAGAAAGTGTTGTTTTGGCCATCGGGACAGGTTTCAGGGTTATCGGTATTGTACCGGGACCACCGGAGGGGTCCCGGGGGTCCACAGGGTGGGCCACCTGCCCCGTGGGGGCCACATGGGCTGTAGGGGGCGCACCTTGGCCTACATGGGCCAAGGGCACCAGCCCCAAGGGCCCATGCGCCTAGGGTTTCCCAAAGGGGAAGAGTCCCACTTGTGGAAGGCACCCCTAGGTGCCTTGGGGGGGGGGGGGGGGGGAGGGAAACCTCCCCTTGGCCGCCGCCCCCCTAGGAGATTGGATCTCCTAGGGCCGGAGCCGCCTCCCTTGGCCCTCCTATATATAGTGGGGGAGGGAGGGCTTTTCTCCCACGCCTTTGGTTGCCTCCCTCTCCCTCTCCAACATCTCCTCCTCCTCCATAGTGCTTGGCGAAGCCCTGAGGGAGTACTGCAGCTCCACCATCACCACGCCGTCGTGCTGTTGCTGGAGCCATCTTCCTCAACCTCTTCTTCCCTCTTGCTGGATCAAGAAGAAGGAGACGTTACGCTAACCGTACATGTGTTGAACGCGGAGGTGCCGTCCGTTCGGCGCTTGGTCATCGGTGATTCCGATCACGTCGTGTACGACTACCTCATCCCCGTTCTTTGAACGCTTCCGCTCGCGATCTACAAAGGTATGTAGATGCATCCGATGACTCGTTGCTAGATGAACTCATAGATAGATCTTGGTGAAACCGTAGGAAATTTTTTTGTTTTCTGCAACGTTCCCCAACAATAGCAAGTTCTAGAAATTAGAATATCTTTATGGGTTTGTAAGACACTAAGACTATGGTGACAACTACATGTATCTGGATTAGGTTGATGTTTACCTAATGCCCATATACTCTGGGTTGTTCATGTTTCATGCAGGTTTATCTGTGAAGATTTGGGTTGTTAGTGATGTTCAAGTCCAATGGTATCCTGCATAAATCCACTGCTATGTTGATTTTCTCAATCTAGATAGTTGCATGGGTGTAGTAACTTGTGTATAAGCAACAAAATATATTGCACTTCCACTGATCATAGTTCATCTCTACATTCTCAGCAGGCATGACATACCACACCTCATGAAAAACTACTTACATAAACATATGTAATGCACACATACATTTCAGTTTTGACACATTTGGTAGCATGCTGATGTTGTTGATCACGGATGGAGCCATTAGTACAATGAATGCCGCCATTGTGCTGCTCTCTTTAGCAATCTCACGGCTTCTCAGGGTTGAGTGAGGCACAGAGCCATCGATGTGCAGCTCTTGCCTCTCTCCCACTGCACTATCCATCACAGAGCAGGTCAAACGCTCAGCCAGCATAACCATGTTAAGGAAGGGCACCATATATCTTTCCAATATTCGGTTAAAAAAACTTTTCTTACATAAATGTTGCTGGGTTATTTCCGAGGTAAGATACGTACCTTGGATATGATACTCACTTTGCTGGGTCTCATGTACGAATATTATTTCTACAGGAACACATTTTCTTGTCCTGTGTGCACATTGATACATTGTCGGTCCCTGATTTTGGTGAACATTGATTATGTCTTCGCTTTTGTACTACTGCTTGTATCATGTCAAGTTATAAATCGTCTCTGGGCCTAATCTATTATTTTACATTTTCAGATCAAAACAATTGTCTTCCGATTTATCCATTTGGGAATCAATTCTTGGAATTTCCTGCTGGAATTCCTTTGGTTTCCCTTTATTGTCTTCAGACCACTCATTCTCCATCACCTCCGATGTTTGCTTCAAAAACAATAATCACATGCCAGCCTCTTATGGTGTGTCTTCAACATTAATAATAAAACCTAATGTTCAACTTTTCTGTCTGATTAAATATTGCCTGTAATTTGCATTTTAGGTAAGAATTGCCTCATTCTTAGTTGATGCAGTTGCGCCTCACAGTGCCACATTTGCTGACTCCTCAGTTAACAGTTTGTCGTGTACTCTCAAAGAGTTTGATCTATCACTTCCATTTGATGCTAAAGAAATTCTAAAGTGCAGTGCAACTAAGACCGCTTGCTCCGAGTAATCATTTTCAGCAGCAAGACTTCATGTAGAGGACCTACACTTTTGTGAATCACCATCGGAAAAGTGTACACTGCAGCAGTCGTAGATATACATACCGTTAAGATTGTTCTTTTTTTTGGTTGAATTTGATTCACAAAAGGTAGAAAGATACCGCTTCCTTTCAAGATATACATAGCGTTAAGATTGTTCTTTTTTTTGGCTGAATTTGATTACTTTTGAACAAGCCACCGTATGTAATGTATCTTCTATATAACCTGCTGCCACTTTCCTAAGTTTGCTCTGCTTCTAAATCCATGGTTTATCTTGCCTTACTGCTGCCTAATATGCACGTGTTACGTAGTATAAACAAGACAGTGAAAGGGACGCCTCTCACCTGGCACCGCCCAACTTCCACTCAGGCGGCGCCACAGGTGGCGCCCCAACCGCTAGTACACATCAACATGGCAGAAGAAAACGCTCCCCAAGCTGCCTTGCACTACATTTGCAACAACTACATCATCAGTAACCATAAGCTACCAAGCTTTTGCCGTCGTGAAGGGAAGCCTATTCATATCGCCACAATAGACCCGCATCAAGCAATGACAGTTCAACATGGCACTCCAACAAGCGACCTCTCGGAAAAAGGAATTCACAAGGCAAACTAAAATCCTAGCAAAAATATGTGATGACTTTTTAGATATCATACTACACATCCATGTCCACGGCATCCACGCACTAATGATCCAATAGTCACGTACGCTAAACCACCACAAAACCGCCTTCAAGAGTTCGCACAAGCTAGCTCTATCGTTTCATCACTAGTACTAATCCGGCAGGCGGCCATACAGGAATGATATAGATCAGCAAAATCACGACAAGGTCAAATTTACCATGTGATATCAAAATGTATCCTTCCTATGTAAAATGTACTGACTTCTTTTCTGTAATAAAGCTTTACCTTTTCAAGCACTATGTTCTTTATCCCATTTTAGTGATCACAGAAAATATTCCATTGAGAACTTCAATTATCTTTCATACATATGAATGCAACAAAAAAAGAGAAAAAAAACTAAATAGCTAACCCTTCTATTAATGTAAAGAACTATACCTACTCATCACAAAACCAATTTCATTTAACTTATGTAAACAAGCCACACCAGTAACTACACACATCAACCACAGTTAAAAATGCACATCAACCAGATCAGACTTTGTCTTGTGGCGGTGGCATGTGCTACATGACATTTAGCAACATCACAAAAGAAAATGCAAATGAAAAGATGGCAGCCAAGAAAGCAACCAATCAATTAGTCACAAAATTGGCACATGGTTCTTTTTCCTGCCATATACAAAATCTTAAAAAATTGGCACGGAGCGAAAATGCCTTTGGAGGCCGACCTCCATGGAGAGGCTTCCAAAACCATTTTTCAAATTTCATCAAAATTCATATTTCTAGATATAAAAAAATTATGAAAAAAATACACATATACATGAAGGCATAATGTACATGTGCGTAAATTTTCAGAACAAAATACCTTGAAATGAGGGTTGTGCAAAAAAAAAATCAGAGGCTTTTCAACACATGATACTATTCATCCTTAAAGTCAATGAATTTGTGTTTTTTTTTCATAGGTTGCATTTCAAGGTATTTCATCCTGAATTTTTACACACATATACATTTCATCTTTGTATACTTGCATATTTTTTCCAGATTTTTTTGAAACATTAAAAGTTTGAATATTGATTTTTTAAAATTAAAAGGCTTCATGGAGCTGGGCCTCCAAAATGCCTCGCTCTTCCACGAATTGGCTAGTAAGTACTTCCTTGGCCCCAAAATGTAAGATCATTTTTTACACTATCATATTGTCAAAAATGATCTTATATTATACTAGTGCGGAGTAGTATTCTAAACCAAAGGTGTTGCTTGTTGAAGACTTCCCATGTATAAAATAGAAGCAAAAAGTCGCTCTCCTTGTCTGAAGAAAATAAAGAAATGGCAGAAAGATGGAAGAAATTAAAGGATCACACGGTGTGGCTGATCCGGTCTCTCGACCCATTCCTGGAAAGTGGCAACTACGTACATGCAAAATCACCACATATCACATGTTGACTAAGGAAAATTAACCTCTGTCTCTGACGCAATCCGTCATCGCCGCCACACGCAACATATGCAACACAATATTTCGTCAGGAGGACCTCTTCTCTTAGATCATCAGGACGACCTCTTCCAATTTGTTCTCGCTAATCATTCCTACAAAAAAGTATGAGCAGCCTCCTGCAGCAAAGGAAAGCTGCGGCAGGCGGTAGGCGACGTACGGCAGTGCTAATAATCAAGTTGACAACGGCATGGAGCATGTCAAACGCGCTTCCACAAAATCCTACCAAGAAGTTCCACACCCTGCACAACGGCTTAGACTATATATAGCTTCCATACCGTTCCCGTTTCCCTCACATCCATCTCAAGCGGCTAGCTTCCCAATCCATCCATCGGTAGCAAAATAATTAAGCAGCTTAATTCTAGTCTTCTTCTTCTGAACGTGTGGTGGTGCACATGGCCGCTTCCTCTTGCTTCCCGTTAGCTGCTCGCTGCAGCCTCTTGCTCACGGCAGCGCTGGTCCTAGCACTGAGCCATGGAACCGATGGTCATGCCGGTGCCGGTGTCGGCTTGAGCTCATCCTCCTATGACGACTCGTGCCCCAGTACTAGTAGAAAACCGGGCAATAGCACCGCTTCGTAAGGCCCTTTAGTGCCGGTTTAGGAATCGGCACTATTATTTCGGCACTAAACCCCTCCTTTAATACCGGTTCAGCACGAACCGGTGCTAAAGGAAAATCACGTGGCACGAGCCAGCTCCGGGGGCCGGGAGCCTTTTAATACCGGTTGGTAACACCAACCGGTACTAAAATGTTTGGGGGGTTTTGGTTTTATGATTTTTTTTCATTTAATTTTGTGTTTTTCATTTTAATTCTTTTTCGTTTGCTGGTATTTTACGGTACTACACATTGTACATGTTATGCATATATATATAGGGTGGGTCTATTCTCATAACACCCCTTAAGATCTTATTCTCATAACAAAAACCTTATTCTCATAACACCCCTCCCCCTACCGACCTCCTAGCGCGGGAGCGCCCCGGCGGCCAGCGGCCAGCGGCGCCCCCTCCCTCCCCGCCTCCTAGCGCGGGAGCGCCCCGGCGGCCGGCGGCCAGCGGCGTCCCCCTCCCTCCCCGCCTCCTAGCGCGGCAGCGCCCCGGCGGCTGGCGACGTCCCCCTCTCCTCCCCGCCTCCTTGCGCGGCAGCGCCCCGGCGGCCGGCGGCGACCCCCACCCCTCCCCGCCTTCTTCCGCGGCAGTGCTCCGGCGGCCGGCGGCGACCCCCACCCTTCCCCGCCTTCTTCCGCGGCCAGTAGCGCAGAGCGCACGCCGAGCGGCCGGCGATGCAGTCCGTCGGCGAGGATTCTTCCGCCGCGGCGTTTAGGAAGCGGCGCCGCCCCTCACCTTCGCCCCAACACCACCTGGGGGATCTGCCGCTGAAGCATCCAGCCTCGGTGATGCATGGCAGGGGGAAGAGAACTGCAAGGATGCCTTCTCCATCGCAGTCGTCGTGGATGCGAACTGCGATGGTGCCCATCCAGCCTGTAGCCGCAAGGACCCCTTTGTGGTTCACTTGGTGATCCAAAAATAAAAACACATCAGAAAGCAGCTCACTTCTCAACACTTCTCAACGCGCGTAAAAAATTAATTAGTACGAAAAAAAGACAAACAACAAATCATGAGGTTCACTTTTGGTAGTGTTCCGCTTCACTTTCGGGAGTGTTGCGGTCCACTTTCCTTCGAAAAAAAAGTTGGAAAAAAGTAAACAAAACTCCTCTGAGAACAATCTACGTCCAACAAAATAAATCATGAGGTTCGATTGACTGCCTGATGCAGTGCGTTTTTCAGTTTGAAGCAGTGCGCTTTTCTGTCCGATGCAGTGCAGGCGTCGATTTTGTTGTCGCAAAAAACAGAGTTTCCGTGTTTTTGTAATTTCAAAACTGCTCTTAAACCGTAATGAATTAGAGGGAGTGTTCTATATGAAAAAGTAGCGTCTCGACGATATCTTTCCAACGGTGTATCAGTTGGATCATTTCGACCAACGTTTTGTAAAAAATTCACGAAAAACGGCCGCTGCCCTTCGTAGTCAGACGCACGATTTTCAAATTTAACTAAAAACCGTAAGGAATCTCAAAAACATTTCAACATATGAAAGTTGCGCCTCATTCGTAGCTTTCCAACGGTATATTACACGCCTTGTTTCGACAAACGGTTAGAAACTGGAGTGAAAACAGTACCGAAAATTTGAAAAAATTCGAAAAACACAATTCCGCGATTTAGTAAATTCAAAACTGCTCTTAAACCGTAGCGAATTAGAAAAAAGATAGATATGAAAAAGATGCGAGCCGACGATATCTTTCCAACGGTGTATCATATGTTTCATTCCGACGAGCGGTTTAGAAAAAAAACAAAAAAACGCTCGCTGCCATTCGTTGTGAGCCGCACGATTTTCGAAACTGCTCTTAAACTATGATGAATTTTGAAAAGTGTTCAACATGGCGAAATTGCGTCTACTCCATAGTTTTTCAACGGCATATTACACGCATAATTCCGATAAACGGTTAAAAAACTAGAGCAAAAAGGTACACGTACAGTTTTTTCAAACATGAAGTTCGCTGGTCTCTGTGATACAGTGCGCATAGCTTTCCAATGCAGTATTACAATGCAGTTCGGAAGTGTTATGAGAATAATTGTTATGAGAATAGACCGGCTATATATATATATATATATATATATATATATATATATATATATATATATATATATATATATATATATCATCAATCATGTCTCACAAACCACCATATTAATTCACACATACACACATGTATAGCTATATACAATTTATCCTATATATGCATATGTTGCCTTCGGAGCCAGTGGCATTAGCCTGATTGTTGCCTTCGGAGCACGATGACAATTGGAAGTGGTTCATGACTTGGTCGATGGGGACGGTAGCGGGTAATAGTATTCTCCATTCGAATTATGACCTGGTCGAGCAAAAATCCCGCTATTTCCTCTTGAAGTGCTTGTACGCGCTCCGTTGGTAGGAGCTTGTCCCGCACCTCTTTGAACTGTTAAGAAGGAGATCAATATGCATGTGTATTAGTTGTGTGACTAGATATCGATAATGGTGTAAAAATTGTGAATAGTGTTCTGACAAGCGTACCCATTCCTGTCTTTGAGATCTGCTCCTTTCGGACGCCATCATGCGAATGTTCTCGCAAACGCAGTATGCACACAGATCAGTCCCCTGCGCCTGCTTCAGGGCCTTTATTACGAGAATGAAATTTAATTTGATCAGATAATAATTAATCAAGCATGATAATTAAAGAGATGGCAGCTAGCTAGCTAGCTAGTACTATTTAATTACTTACTTTGGATCGAAACCATTTCAGCTGTGGTTTCCATTCGCCTTCCGTGACGCTGATGAACCTTGCCCAAGCCCTGCCCGCCGACAAAGAAAATGAATAAAAGGGTTATTAAATAGTTCATATCATGAAATGACGAACTAAATAAGCCGAGATATATAGTTATAAATAATGATTGAAATTACCTGTTGACTATCCCATACAAGATGTTGTAGTCACCTTTTGCTGTGAGTAGCGAGTCCAGTATTTCAACTGTTCCGGCGTCAACTTTAATGATACACAAGATCCTGTGAAATCTGCATGCACACACGTTTGCATGTCTTAATTAAGCGGGCATATGTAAGCAAAAACATGTAGCTAGCTAGTAGGCAAAAACAGAAAATTTGTAGTACAAGAAAGTGTGACTCACTCGAAGTTGTAAGGAAGTAGTATATCTTCATTGTATTTGAGGCGCTTCAAGAACTCTAGCATGCTCTCCTCTACCTCTTTTTCATAATATGCATCTAATTTCCATGTGTATTCATTAACGGTGTTTGGGTCAATGAACCCAATGCCATAGCGTCCACCTTTTCTCATTTCATACATCTTCATCCTGCATAATACCACAGAAAAGAATATAGTAAGGATAATTACACGTAATGATTGATCAAAAGGATCACTACAGCTAGCTTGAGACTTAAATTACAGAAAGAAATCACCTACAGACAATAGCAACTGACGATAGATTTGTCGAGTGCGTCTTAATTGTATAACTGAAACAGTTCAGAATACTCAACGGCTACAGCTTTCTCATGGTAGTAATCATCCTTCTTGACATACACCATGAGGGACTCTCGATCGGATCTCTTGCTAATGTCCATGTATCATTGATGCAATTCATACATTCTCGTTGGGAGCTTCTTGACATCTTCTGGCTCGACCAAAGGTTGGCCCCGAACAAATTTCCGTTTTATTTCCTCCTCTCTAATCGGAGGCATGTCCTCGATCTCGAGGAGTTGTCCAACAGTGATCTTGAGTTCTTCAGCCTGCATTATATGCTCCTGGGTTATTACCACATCGCCCACCTCGGGAACGTAAACTGTTTGGCCACAATAATATTGGGCGCGCGTACTGTCACGTGTTGTTGGCGGCACAACAAGCGGGGGGATCGATTGCGCCGCCTGTTTTCCCAGCTGGGCAACGGTTTTCCCGCATTTTTTGACAGCTGCTTGTTGTTTGCTCGAGCTCGAGCTCGCCTCCTTCTATAGACGTTGTCGATGTAACTTCCTGATGTGGCGCTCATAGTCTGAGTCAACAGGCTTAGGAGCTGGTGGTTGAGCCATACGAATGAAGTGGTCAACTACTTCCACAGGCACTTTCTCCCTTGGCGGCGGTGGTGGTTTCGGTCCAAAATGGGCGTCGACTTCTGCCCGCACTATGGCATTGGTTTGCTCCTCGGTCCTGTCGTAAGCCCTCACAGGAAGAGGAGTACTGAGGTTTGGACCATATTTATATCGCTTGCCTCCGCCTGTACTTCCTGTACTATGACCTCGACTTGTACCGCTACGCACCATAGCTGCGGGGTGTCTCTTCTGCGATTGCTGAGGCGGCGGAGACGGCTGACGGGGCTGAGTTGGACGAGGAGAAGTGGCCTGAAGCTGTGCCGGACTTGGAGGAGGAGTGGCCTGAGGTTGTGCCGGACTTGGAGGAGGAGTGGACGTCTGACGCTGTGTCGGACTTGGAGGAGGAGTGGCCTGACACTTTGCCGGACTTGGAGGAGGAGGAGTGGCCTCACGCGTTGGTGGACTTGGAGGAGCGGGAGTCTGCTGACTCGGTGGCGGACTTCGACGAGGAGTCGGGTGACGCGGTGTCGGTGGCCTTTGAAAAATGATGCAATCCTTTCTCCATAGGATGATACGATGTTTGGCATCTCCGAGTGTGTGCTCCTCGTCACCTCCAGGAATGTCAAGCTCTAGCCCCGAATATTGGTCCGCCACCTCATCAACCAAGACACGAGCATAGCCCGCTGGAATCAGGTTGCAATGGAAGGTTGCCTCGGGGGAATTTGAAAAAGCAACGGCGTACGCCACCTTCATGGATATGTTCTTCATTTTGAAGTGTAGCTCGCAGTTAGTGTTCTCCGTGATGTCATCCACGGGGTATCTATCCAGCACTACTACGTCGCCCGGGGCGGAACCCACGCTGCTTCTCGGCATGGATGGGGCGGTGGTATCCAATGCTGGATCATCCGCTAGCTGCTGCAGCTGCTGAGACCCCCTTTGCTGGCTAAGTGAGTCGATCTGCTCCTGCTGCCGCTGGAATTTAGCTGCCAATTCCGCTTGACTTGCTTCTAGGCCTTGAAGGCGTTCATAGTCCCGCTTCCTCTGCTCCTCCTCCATCTTCCTCTTCTTGTCCTCCGCAATCTTCTTTCTCGCACGGGTTTTGTAGTCGGCGTTCCAGTCCGAAAACCCCTCATACCACGGAATAGCGCCCTTGCCTCGTGTTCTTCCCGGGTGTTCAGGATTTCCCAGGGCACGCGTAAGCTCGTCGTTCTCTCTGTTGGGCTGGAACACCCCCGACCGAGCCTCTTCTATTGCAACAAGTAGCGCATCGTCGGCTCCGTTCAGACATGCCTTCGTCGAAACATTGCCTGTCTTCGGGTCCAACTCCCCCCATGCGCATAGAACCAAGTCCTGCACCTGGGGGGCCAGCTCTTAGTAACCGGAGTGACACTTGCATCCTCCATCTCTTTCTCAGACTTATCCCACTTAGGCATTGCCACCGCGTAGCCACCCGGCCCCAGCTTATGGAACTTATCCTTTTTTTCGGCATTGGCCTTGTTTATTCTCGACCGTTCCTTAGCTAATTCTGAATCCTTGAATTTCACGAAATCGTCCCAATGAGCACTTTGATTCTCTAGTATCCCCTCGAATACTGGAGTCTTCCTTCCTCCCTTGACGTACTTCTCCCACGTCATTCTCTTGTGGTTCTTGAATGCAACCGCCATCTTCCTAAAAGCAGCGTCCTTAACTTTCCGCACATCTGCTTCTGTGATATTATCTGGTAGGGTGAAATATTCCATGAGAGTATCCCAAAGCAGTTTTTTTATTCTCGTCGACAAAAGTAACATCTGGATGTGGCTTTGCTAGCTTTCTCCATTCTTGAAGGGAGATCGGGAGTAGGTCCTTCACAAGAACTCTGCCCTGACGAACGAACTTGTCCGCAATCTTCTTAGGCGCTAATGGTTCGCCATTAGGTTTGAATACCTCGATATTGTACTTTACGCCCTCCTTCAACTTTTTGTTCGGGCCTCGTTTCGTCATTTTGCCTGAAGATTTGCTCGATCCGGATGGCTGAAAGAAGAAAGATCGATTCGTTAATATATCTTCAACTCATTTAAAACATGCGATGATCACCAGATTCCTGCTTATATAAATATATATACCTCGCCGGTGTTTGTTGTTTCAGGATCAACATGTTCTTCGTCGTAGTTCATGACTTCATGTTCTCGGTCGTCGCGATCGAATATCATATCACCCTCTCCGGTGTTGTTTAGAAATTCGGAGCCGTCAAAATCTTCTTCATTCTGATCATCATCTGGCCCGCGTATGATATCGAACATGGTCTGTTCTCTCTCTCTGTCGGTATTGTCCGCCATAGCTTTTATTTAACTATGCCAAAAGAAATATAAAACAATTTAGTATAATCTCGAATAATAGATATAATCTCAAATACATCGTCTCGAATAATAGATATAATCTCGAATACATCGTCTCGAATAATAGATTTAATCTCAAATACGTCGTCTCGAATAATAGATATAATGTCGTCAAATACATCATCTCAAATAATATATATAATCTCGAATACATCATCTCGAATATTATATATCGAATACATCACTAGCTAGCTAGCTAGCTAATAAAGATCGAATACTAGAGAGTAATCTAGGCGGTGGACAACCAAAGTGAAGGAACCATCACTGGATCATAGCTCGGGTGATCTCCCCAAAGAACCTGCCAGGTATTGGAGAACCTGACGTCCATAGCAGCCATGTAGCGATGGACGTGCTCGTCCTCCTCCCTGACACGACGACGTACCACCTCCGGCGGGGCCGGCTCCCTCCGCACCGAAAGTGGCCCACGCGAATGCCACCAAAGAAGATGAGGGTCGACGACGGGACCGGGGGCCGGGTTCCTCACCAAGCGTCGCGCCCCTGAAGGTAGCACCTCCCAGTGCCAGCCCGGCGGAGCCCAGTCCCGGACATGGGTCCTCTGAAGCAGGACGTCGTCGCGGACGTGTCGATGGCGAGGATGCGGGCCGGGCATCGTCGACAACAAAATACTATATGCCGCAAAAGTAAAGTAACATTTTTAAATGATGGATTGTGATGATTTCATATATGCAAATTCTAAATTTTATAACTAAAAGTATAAGAAACTAAAAAAACATCGATCATCGTCTAACAATTTGAAATTAATCTAATTCATCTAGCTAGCTAAAACTAACATTTCCAAAATTTCTAACATTTCTATATAACTAACATTTCTATATAACTAACATTTCCAAAATTTCTAACATTTCTATATAACTAACATTAATCTAATCTAATTAATTAATTCATCTAAAACTTTGTATGAAAAACAGAAAAACAGAAAAAACTAAAAGCTAAAAACAGAAAAATTGTGTGTGTGTGCGCGTCTAGTGTGTGTGTGTAGTGTGTGTGTGTGTGTGTGTGTGTGTGTGTGTGTGTGTGTGTGTGTGTGTGCATGTAGTGTGTGTGTGCGCGCGCGCGTGTGGGTGCGCTACGGTCGGCGCCGGCGCCGGCGCCGGTGTGCGCTACAATCGATTGGAGGGAGGAGAGGGGCCGGGGGAGGGGCTCACAGCGACAGCGAGGCGAGGTTGAGGCGACGGCGACGGCGAAGCGAGGGGATCGGCGACCGGGATGGCGACGGGGCGGCGACGGGGACGAGGGTGGCGACGGCGACGGGGGCGGCGACGGCGACGGGGGCGGCGACGGGGACGAGGGCGCGACGGGGACGGCGTAGGACAGGTGCGGCGTCGATCGGGAAGAAACAGAGTGGGAGAATGAAATTTTTTGAAGTGTTGTATATATAGAAGGCACCTTTAGTACCGGTTGGAGCCACCAACCGGTACTAAAGGTCTGTTTTGGCTTGCCCAAGCGGCGGGAAGCGACCCCCTTTAGTACCGGGTGGTGGCTCCAACCGGTACTAAAGGCCCCCCTTTAGTACCGGTTGGTGCCACGAACCGGTACTAAAGGGGGGTGCGCTGCCAGGCGAGGGGCGCAGAAGTTTAGTCCCACCTCGCTAGCCGAAGGGCGCTTACACCTGCTTATAAGCCCCGCCGCCGCTGCTGTCTCGAGCTCCTCTCTAAAGTAGGCCTTCTGGGCCTACCTCTGCTACTCTGCCTTGTGGGGCCTATTGGGCTTGCGGGCCTGCATCCTGGCCCAACCACAGATTGGGTTTCTAGTCGTATGCAGGCCGCTGTTGCCCGGTAGGTGGGCTTTTTTCATTTAGTTTTTTTTTCTGCTTTATTTATTTTGTTTTATTTATTTTTAGTTGTTTTTTGCTGTATTTAGAGTTTCTTTGTGAATATTTTTGAAAGTTTTTAGAAACTTTCAGTTAGTGCCGGTAGTTTTTAAATTTGAATAGTTTAAATTTTGAATTATTTGAAATTTGTGTGAATCACTAGTTTGTGAATAACTTAACTTTAAAAATACATTTTTCAGTGATTCTTTTTTTATGTTTAATATTAGTGTGTTTTATCATTATATACAATTTGGTAATGCTTAAGTTATTTAAAAAAATGAAATGCCTTTGTAACGGATGAGTTTTTATCCGAAACCCTGATACTTCAAAACAGATTGTCCATTTTGCACACGAAGTGCATCCAGTTTTTGCGGTAACCCTCTCTACTTTTTTGCACATGCTATGTGGGTGAAATTATGATACCATGCCAACTTTCATCCTTTTCTGAGTTTATTTGAAATGCTTTTCAATTTCAGGGTCATTTAGCTGAAAAAAATCAGTAAATGCATGAAAGAATTTGCTTGCACATAAAATTTCTTCGCGTTTCAAATGCCAAAACACATAACTAGCTACCCTAACTATTACAGAGATTCCCTCCTGGGTGTGAAACACAGAAGAAAGTGATGATAATTAAGCCGATCACATCCCAGATCTTTGGGTGTGAAACTTTTTCTTCGCGTGTGTCCCTTTGCGTCGTAGCCATGGAAAATCTTCATCATTTAACGGGATGCTCGGGTCAATATTCACTGTGAATGGAGCAATTTCATCAAACTTTTCATAATCTTCTGACTTGTCTGTCTTGTCATCCACTCCCATGATGTTTCTCTTCCCAGAAAGAACTATGTGCCGGTTTGTCTCATCGTACGATGCATTCGCTTCCTTATCTTTTCTTTTTCTTGGCTTGGTAGACATGTCCTTCACATAGAAAACCTGTGCCACATCATTGGCTAGGACGAATGGTTCGTCTGCATATGCAAGATTGTTGAGATCCACTGTTGTCATTCCGTACTGCGGGTCTTCCGTTACCCCGCCTCGTGTCATATTGACCCATTTGCACCGAAACAAAGGGACCTTCAAACCACGTCGATAGTCAAGTTCCCATATGTCCTGTATATAACCATAATATGTTTCCTTTCCCGTCTTGGTTTCTGCATCAAAGCGGACACCACTGTTTTGGTTGGTGCTCTTCTTATCTTGGGCGATCGTGTAAAATGTATTACCATTTATCTCGTACCCTTTGAAAGTCATTATATTCGAAGAAGGTAACTGGGACAGCAAGTACAGGTCATCTTCAATAGAGGTGTCATGCATGGTACGTGCTTGCAACCAGCTGGCGAAACTCCTGGTTTGTTCACGTGTAATCCAGTCATCAGACCGCTTCGGGTGTTTGGAGCGTAGCAAATTCTTGTGTTCATCCATATACGGAGCCACCAAGGCGAAATTCTGTAGAACTGTGTAGTGTGCTTCAGTGAGAGAATGTACGTCCATACATATTATTTGTTCCCCTCCTAGCGTGCCTTTTCCATCCAGTCTGCCCTTATGCCGCGATTCAGGAACACCAATCGGCTTAAGGTCAGGAATAAAGTCAATACAAAACTCAATGACCTCCTCATTTTGACGGCCCTTGGAGATGCTTCCTTCTGGCCTAGCACGGTTATGAACATATTTCTTTAAGACTCCCATGAACCTCTCAAAGGGGAACATATTGTGTAGAAATACAGGACCCAAAACGTTAATCTCTTCGCATAGGTAAACTAGGACGTGCGTCATGATGTTGAAGAAGGATGGTGGGAACACCAACTCGAAACTAACAAGACATTGCATCAAATCATTCTGTAACCTTGGTATGATTTATGGATCGATTACCTTCTGAGAGATTGCATTGAGAAATGCACATAGCTTCACAATGGCTAATCGAACGTGTTCCGATAGAAGCCCCCCTCAATGCAACCGGAAGCAGTTGCGTCATAATCACGTGGCAGTCATGAGACTTTAGGTTCTGGAACTTTTTCTCTGCCATATTTATTATTCCCTTTATATTCGACGAGAAGCCAGACGGTACCTTAATACTGAGCAGGCATTCAAAGAAGATTTCCTTCTCTTCTTTGGTAAGAGCGTAGCTTGCATGACCCTGATGTATGCCGTCTTTCCCGTGCATATGTTGCTGGTCCTCCCGTGCCTCAGGTGTATCTTTTGTCTTCCCATACACGCCCAAGAAGCCAAGCAGGGTCACACAAAGATTCTTCGTCACGTGCATCACGTCGATTGCGGAGCGGACCTCGAGGTCTTTCCAATAGGGCAGGTCCCAAAATATAGATTTCTTCTTCCACATGGGTGAGCGTCCGTCAGCGTCATTCGGAACAGGTTGTCCACCAGGATCCTTTCCAAAGACCACCTTCAAATCCTTGACCATATCATGTACATCAGCACCAGTACGGTGGCGAGGCTTCGTCCGGTGATCCGCCTCACCTTTGAAATGCTTGCCTTTCTTTCTTACGGGATGCCTGCTCGGAAGTAATCGACGATGTCCCAGGTACACATTCTTATTAGCCAAATATATACTGTCGGTATCGTCCAAACAGTGCGTGCATGCGCGGTATCCCTTGTTTGTCTGTCCTGAAAGGTTACTAAGAGCAGGCCAATCATTGATGGTCACGAACAGCAATGCCTTTAGGTCAAATTCTTCCCCCATGTGCTCATCCCACGCACGTACACCTGTTCCATTCCACAGTTGTAAGAGTTCTTCAACTAATGGCCTTAGGTACACATCAATGTCGTTGCCGGGTTGCTTAGGGCCTTGGATGAGCACTGTCATCATAATGAACTTCCGCTTCATGCACAACCAAGGACGAAGGTTATATAAACATAGAGTCACAGGCCAGGTGCTATGGTTGCGGCTCTGCTCCCCAAAAGGATTAATGCCATCTGCGCTTAGACCAAACCATATGCTCCTTGCGTCATCTGCAAACTCCTTCCCGTACTTTCTTTCGATTTTTCTCCACTGCGACCCGTCAGCGGGTACTCTCAACTTTCCGTCTTTCTTACGGTCTTCTCTGTGCCATCGCATTGCCTTGGCATGCTCTTTGTTTTGGAACAAACGTTTCAACCGTGGTATTATAGGAGCATACCACATCACCTTGGCAGGAATCTTCTTCCTGGGGCGCCGGCCCTCGACATCACCAGGGTCATCGCGGCAGATATTATAGCGCAATGCACCACATACCGGGCAAGCGTTCAAATCCTCGTACTCACCGCGGTAGAGGATGCAATCATTAGGGCATGCATGTATCTTCTGCACCTCTAACCCTAGAGGGCAGACAACCTTCTTTGCTTCGTACGTACTCTCGGGCAATTCGTTGTCCTTTGGAAGCATATCCTTTATCATTACCAGCAACTTTCCAAATCCCTTGTCAGATACACCATTCTCTGCCTTCCATTGCAGCAATTCCAGTGTGGTGCCCAGCTTTTTCTTGTCACCTACGCAATTCAGGTACAACAATTTTTTGTGATCCTCTAACATGCGCTGCAACTTCTTCTTCTCCAAATCACTTGCGCAGTTTCTCTTTGCATCGGCAATGGCCCGACCTAGATCATCAACGGGCTCATCTGATGCCTCTTCTTCAGCTTCTTCCCGCATTGCCGGCTCAGCTTCTTCCCCCATTGTTGTATCATCGTATTCAGGGAACCCATGGCCAGGATAGCTGTCGTCGTCCTCTTCTTCTTCATTGTCTTCCATCATAACCCATCTTTCTCCGTGCTTGGTCCAAACATTATAATGGGGCATGAAACCGGACTTAAACAGGTGGACGTGAATGGTTCTTGACGTAGAGTAATTGTGACCATTCTTACAACGAGCACATGGACAAGGCATAAAACCATCCGCCCGCTTGTTTGCCTCAGCCGCAAGCAGAAAAGTATGCATGCCCTCAATGAACTGGGGAGAGCATCGGTCATCGTACATCCATTGTCGGCTCATCTTCATTACACAACACCGAATAGACCAAATTAATACAAGTTCATACAATTAATACAAGTTCATACATAAAGTTCATACAACACTTAAATGCAACAAACAAATAACTCTCTAGCTAAAGCATTTAAATGCAACAACAAATATGATCAAGATCGCAACTAAGGTAACAATGGATCCAACAGCATAATGATACCAAGCCTCACTATCGATGGCATATTTTCTAATCTTTCTAATCTTCAAGCGCATTTTCTCCATCTTGATCTTGTGATCATCGACGACATCGGCAACATGCAACTCCAATTCCATCTTCTCCCCCTCAATTCTTTTCAACTTTTCTTTCAAGTACTCGTTTTCTCTTTCAACTAAATTTAACCTCTCGGCAATAGGGTCGGTTGGAATTTCCGGTTCACATACCTCCTAGAAAAAATTTCTATGTCAACTTGATGGGCATAATTTGTCATAAACACAAAATGCAACTAGTTTTAAAAGAGAATATACATACCACATTCGAATCATAACAAGGACTAGGGCCGACGGGGACGGATATCAAAACCATGGCACTATATGTATAACAAACAACGTACGGGTAAGATAATTATACGAGTAACTATATATCCAAATCACACAAACATCAATTTTTATATAAAATTTCATGAACAAGAGGCTCACCACAAGGTGGTGCCGGCGACGGGACGGTGCGGGCGATCGACGGTGGCTACGATGGAGATTTATAAGGCACTAAGTAAACCACACCTACATATGCAAACTAAGTGTTATTTTTGACCTCAAATTGCATATAAATCAAATACTAGCACATATATATATATATCCTCCCAAATTACTAAACTCACAAATTAATCACTATATAAAGCATTGCAAAAGCTAATCTAGCAATGAGAGATGAAAGGACAAAGTTGCTAACCTTTGTGATCATTTGAATGGATGGGGGCCTTCAAATCTTGACAAATTTTGGGCAAAATGTGTGATGAGCTCGAGAGGAAGAGGGGAAGAACAGAGAGGAGAGGGGAAAGGGGAAGAACAGAGCGAGCTCGGGTGGACGAAGGGTTTATGTAAGACGACCTTTAGTACCGGTTGGTGCCAAGAACCGGTACTAAAGGGGCTGGAGGGGCCCCATTCTGACAACATCCTGCCACCACTCTCATTAGTACCGGTTCGTGGCACGAACCGGTGCTAAAGGTTCGCCACGAACCGGTACTAATGATGGAGGCCCGGCTAGCCGTTGGAACTGGCACTAATATATACATTAGTGCCGGCTCAAATACAAACCGGCACTAATGTGCTTCACGTTTGACCCTTTTTCTACTAGTGCAGTGTGCATGACATTGTCCGGCGCGTCATCCAGAATGCACGCATTGCTGACGCACGCATCCCAGCCAGCCTCATCCGCCTCCACTTCCATGACTGCTTTGTTCAGGGCTATGATGGCTCACTTTTGCTGGACAACGACCTCCCGGTGACCATGACTGAGAAGGAGGTCCCTGCCAACAACAGGTCAGCACGCGGGTTTGATGTGGTTGACAGCATCAAGCATGCGCTGGAGAATGCGTGCCTCGGCATCGTGTCTTGCGCCGACATTCTCGCCCTCGCCTCCGAGATCTCAGTCGAGCTGGCTGGAGGGCTTCACTGGAGTGTGCCATTGGGCCGCCGTGATGGCACGACCACCAATGTTGAGAGCGCCAACAATCTACCAAGCCCCTTCGACTGTCTGCAGACGCTCCAGGAGAAGTTCAGAAACTTGGGCCTCGATGACACTGACCTTGTCGCCCTCCAAGGAGCGCACACCTTTGGGCGGGCACAATGCCAATTCACACAGCAGAATTGCAGTGCCGGGCAGGACGGGGAGACGCTGGTGAACCTCGACACAGTTACCCCTGACGTCTTCGACAACAAGTACTATGGCAACCTCTTGCACGGCCGCGCCCCTCTCCCTTCGGACCAGGTAATGTTGTCTGACCCTGTCGCCGCCACGACCACCGCGCCGATCGTTCACATGTTCTCCGGTAGCCAGAAGGACTTCTTCAAGAATTTCGCAGCCTCGATGGTCAAAATGGGGAACATAAGCCCGCTGACTGGAAGGGCTGGGGAGATTAGGAACAACTGTCGGAGGGTGAACAAAAAACCCTATTGATGAATGAGATTGATGTTATGAGTTGTGAACTCATTGTTCTTTTGTAAATCATTCTTTCAATTCATTCTAACTGCAAAGGATTCTTTTTATTCTCTTTGGAAACAAATGTAAATGTTTTTTTTTCTTTACTACACGTGATTGTCGTGAACCCATTCTTTTCATAACGGATGACTTGTTTTCAATAAACATATATTCATATCACTTTACCACCATTCAATCAAATCTTGTGTAAGATCACTGCTACAGAATGACCTGTCATGGAACTGCATATCTTTTATTTTTTTGAAGTTTTCGTGCCATTGCCTTTGTCAAAACGTGCATAGTTTAATACCTATTTGGAATAACGTATTAACAAAGTGACAGAAAGGAAGCAAGTATTTGTGCCTCTGATTTCAGGACAGGAATAAACATGTACACATTCAATCCAATTATATAGACCTGGTTAGAGTGATTCGTAGCCCGGACTCAGCCGCTCCTGCCCATGATAATTAAAGTCAGAAAAAATAGGGAAAATAAAGTCAAAAATATCTAAACCTTGTTGGTATCCAAGATGTTTGGGTGCACAATGTGAGTGCAAATTTTCGTGGTGTTTGGAGATTTGAGGAGGTTGTGGCAAAAAAAATTGATGCTCAAAGAAACTTTGAAAAAAAATGCACTGCTTAAACCTGAGTTTGTTCTTCTGCCACGACCTCCTCGGATGTCCAAACACCACGGAATGTTTCACGCATCCTGGTATCTCTGATGCCAAAAACATTCAGTTTTTTCTTTTGCTATTGTTTTGAATTTACTGTTCATCAGGAGCATATGATCCTGGGCTCAGACATTATATAGACCCAATTATACGTGGACCGAAGAACATGGCTATCATCTCTAGAAGGGCGGGAATAAACATTTACACATTCGATCCAATTATATAGACCCATCCGTTTTGCTCAAAAAAAAAGACTCGTCCATACACGTGAACATGGTAGAAGAAAATGCTGCCCAAGCAACCCTGCACTACATTTGCAGCAACTACTCCCTCCGGTCCTTTTTAGTTCGCATATAAGATTTGACTGAAGTCAAGCCTTGTAAAGTTTGACCAACTTTATAGAAAAAAGTACTAACATTCACAATCTGAAATCAATACCAATAGATGTGTCATGACTTAAAGTTTCATATTGTATAACTTTAGCATGGCAGATGTTGATATTTTTTCATATAAATACGGTCAAACTTTATGAAGTTTGACTTTAGAGAATTCTAATATGCAGAGTAAAAAGGATCGGAGGCAGTACAACGTGATCATCAATGACCATAACTGCCAAGCTTTTGATGTCGAGCAAAGAAGCCTATACACAACACTAGCATGGGCCCTCAAAAGAAAAAAGATGACGCACCAAAACGGCGGCCTCTCAGCCAAAGGAATTCACAAGGCAAACTAAAATGCTAGCAAAAAATATATGATAAGAAGCGGGGCGAAAGCCTTTTTCCGTAAAAATATATGATAAGTGTCTAGATATCATACCACCACACATGTATCGATATCTACAGCGTCGCACTAACGATCCAATATTCACATACACCGGTTCTAAACCACCACAAGACCGCCTTCAAGAGTTCGCACAAGCTCTTTACTATTTCATCACTGGTATACCAGACCGGCAAACAGTCGTACAAGAATGATATAGATCAGCAATACCACGGCACAATCAAGTTTATCATGTGATCTTTTGTAGGAAACTTTATCATGTGATACCAAAATGTGTCCTTCCTATATCAAATGTACTGTCTGCTTTCTGTGATAAGCTTTACCTTTTCAAGCACTATGTTCTCTATCCCAACTTACTACTCACTGAAAAGGTAAACCTTCTATTTATGTAAAGAACTATACCTAGCCATCAGAAAAATGCTAGTCCATGGTTTCCAAACCATGTTCATTTTACTTACTATGTAAACAGGCATTGCCACATACAAACAGTAATTACACGCATCAACCAAAGTTAAAAATGCAAATGAAAAGATGGCAACATAGCTAGATAGCAACCAATTAATTAGTCACAAAATTAACACATGGTTCTTTTTTCCTACCATGTACAAAATCTTAACATAACATGTGGCCGCGCTCAGCATGGCTAGTGGAATTCTAAACCAAAACTGTTGTCTGTTAAAGACTTTTCCCGTGTATAAAATATTACCTTCGTTTGTATCAAAATATAAGACGTTTCCTAGGCTAGGCAAAACAAGCAGAAAGTCTCTCTCTCTCTCTATCGAAAGAAAATAAAGAAGCGCGTGGCTAACCCGGTCCCTCAGCCCATTCCTGGCAACTAGATGCAAAGTCACGCCATATCAGATGCATGTTTTTTATGGGAGGAAAATATCACATGCATGTTGATTAATTAAACTCTGTCTTCTACTAAAAAAATCTCTGTCTGACGCAATCTGTCGTCGCCACCATACGCAACATATACAACACAATATTTCGTGAGGAAGACCTCTTCTCGTAGGCGATCATCAGGACGACATCTTCCAACCTGTTCGGCTAATCATATACGTATAAAATAATATGAGCAGCCTCGTGCAGCAAAGGAAAGCTGCGGTAGGCGGTAGGCGACATACGACAGTGCTAATAATCAAGTTGACAACGGCATGTGGAACACGTCAAACGCGCTTCCACAAAATCCTACCAAGAAGTTCAACATCCTGCACAACGGCTAGACCATATATAGCTTCCATACCGTTCCCGTTTCCCTCACATCCATCTCAAGCGGCTAGCTTCCCAACACATCCATCGGTAGCAAAAAAATTAAGCAGCTTAATTCTAGTCTTCTCCTTCTGAACGTGTGGTGGTGCACATGGCCGCTTCCTCTTGCTTCCCGTTAGCTGCTCGCTGCAGCCTCTTGCTCACGGCAGCGCTGGTCCTAGCACTGAGCCATGGAACCGATGGTCATGCCGGTGCCGGTGTCGGCTTGAGCTCATCCTTCTATGACGACTCGTGCCCCAGTGCGCATGACATTGTCCGGCGCGTCATCCAGAATGCACGCGTCGCTGACGCACGCATCCCAGCCAGCCTCATCCGCCTCCACTTCTATGACTGCTTTGTTCAGGGCTGTGACGGCTCACTTTTGCTGGACAACGACCTCCCGGCGACCATGACTGAGAAGGAGGTCCCTGCCAACAACAGGTCAGCACGCGGGTTTGATGTGGTTGACAGCATCAAGCATGCGCTAGAGAATGCATGCCCCGGCATCGTGTCTTGTGCCGACATTCTCGCCCTCGCCTCCGAGATCTCAGTCGAGCTAGCTGGAGGGCCTCACTGGAGTGTGCCATTGGGCCGCCGTGATGGCACGACCACCAATGTTGAGAGCGCCAACAATCTACCAAGCCCCTTCGACTCTCTGCAGACGCTCCAGGAGAAGTTCAGAAACTTGGGCCTCGACGACACTGACCTTGTTGCCCTCCAAGGAGCGCACACCTTTGGGCGGGCGCAATGCCAATTCACACAGCAGAACTGCAGTGCCGGGCAGGACAGGAAGACGCTGGTGAACCTCGACACAGTCACCCCTGACGTCTTCGACCACAAGTATTATGGCAACCTCTTGCACGGACGCGCCCCTCTCCCTTCGGACCAGGTAATGTTGTCCGACCCTGTGGCCGCCACGACCACCGCGCCGATCGTTCACAGGTTCTCCGGTAGCCAGAAGGACTTCTTCAAGAATTTCGCGGCCTCGATGGTCAAAATGGGGAACATAAGCCCGCTGACCGGAAGGGACGGGGAGATTAGGAACAACTGTCGGAGGGTGAACAGAAAACCATATTGATGAATGAGATTGATGTTATGAAATGTGGACTCGTTATCCTTGTGTAAATCATTCTTTTAATTCATTCTTACTGTAAAGGGTTCCTTTTATTCTCTTTGGAAACAAATGTAAATGCTCCTTTTTCTCTTTACTACACGTGATTGTCGCGAACCCATTCTTTTCATACCAGATGACTTGTTTTCAGTACCTGATTTTGTTCTTCTGCCACGACCTCCTCGGATGTCCAAACACCACAAAAATTTCCGCGCATCCTGGCATCTTTGATGCCAAAAAAAATCAGTTTTTTTCCTTTGCTATTGTTTTGAAGTTACTGTTCATCGGGAGCATATGAGCCTGGTCTCAGACATTATATAGACCCAATTATATGTTGCCTGAAGAACATCAGGCTATCATCAGCAAAAGCACGGCAAAATCAAGTTTATCATGTGATATTTTTTAGAAAACTTTATCATGTGATACCAAATTGTATCCTTCCTATGTCAAATGTACTGACTGCTTTCTGTGATAAAGCTTTACCTTTTCAAGCACTATATGTTCCCTATCCCAAGTTACTACTCACGGAAAAGGTAAACCTTCTATTTATGCAAAGAACTATACCTACCCATCAGAAAAATGCTAGCCCATGGTTTCCAAACCAAGTTCATTTTACTTATGTAGACGGGCATTGACACATACAAACAGTAATTACACACATCAACCAAAGTTTTTTTGAATGTTCGCGGGGCAGGAAGACCACAAGAAACACACAAACTAGAGGGAGAGGGCATGCAACCAGGATTCAACATGTCCCTACGACTTTCAGGGAGCCGTCCACGCCATAGGGCCGCGTCTTCTCAGTAGCACCCAAGCACATGAGCAAGAGACGCCTGATGTCGCTGAAAGACCACAGCGTTCCTGTATTTCCAGATTTGCCAGCAGCACAATAAGGCGAACTCCACTGCTGACTCGGCCACCGCGGTTTATAAGGCTAGACAGCCTGCACACCATGACCCCGCTAGAATTGACACCCATCTTGTTCCAGAAAGCGCCCGCGAACGGGCAGCCGAAGAGCATATGGTCAGCTGTTTCCAGGGACGCCGAGCACATCGGACAGCCGGCCTCCTCCACGGTGACAATGCTCTTGCGAAGCAAGACATCTTTTGTGTGGATACGTCTTTGAACCAGCAGCCAGCAGAAAAACTGCACACGCGAGGGGACCCGCGACCCCAGATCATGTCTGCAAAGCCAGCCTACGCCCCGCCAAACCGCAGTAGTTTGTAGACAGCACTGGATGACAGGATGCCACGGGGCGCGGCTACATGGCGGAGCCGCCTCTCGTCCGCCCCAACACCTGGGGGTGACGCCTCCAGGAGAGCCGACACATCTCGGAGCTCGCGCTCGCCCATCCTGGTCAGCCCGGGAACCAGGCAGTTGGCCAAGCCTCTTCCGCGCACCTGCCAAACGGTCACCTCGGTGTCCGTGGCGTGAGAGAAGAGGGCGGGGAAGGCCACCGCCATGAGACCGCACAAGAGCCAGCAATCCCACCAGAACGAGCAGGCTCGCCCATCCCTGACCCCACCCTGGTGATATAGCGACCAATTAATTAGTCACAAACTGTTTCCTGCCATATACAAAATCGTAACATAACGTGTGGGCGTGCTCAGCACGGCTAGTAGAGCTCTAAACCAAAATTGTTGTCTGTTGAAGACTTTTCTTGTACAAAATATTACCTTTGTATCAAAATATAAGACGTTTCTTACGCTAGGCAGTACAAGCAGAAAGTCTCTCTCTTTATCGAAAGAAAATAAAGAAGCGCGTGGCTAATCCGGTGCCTCGGCCCATTCCTGGCAACCAGATGCAAAGTCACTCTATATCACATGCATGTTGATTAATTAAACTCTCTCCTACTAAAAAATCCTCTATCTGGTTTCCACTTTCAGTGAGATTTCATTGAAATTCACTGAATTTCATTAATTTCTGTAGACAATGAAATATTATGTTTCGGTCAAAATATTTCAGCAATTTCAGTAGTACACATGAAATCAAATATTTTTTAAAACACTTTTTGAAATTTCAAATATTTAATTAAGTTCAAGTGAATATTTCGGCCTTTTCGCCGGAATGCAAACTCACTGAATTTCAATGATTTCGGTTGATGCTGATTTTTTTTTGAAACTGAAATTGAGAACTATCTGACGCAATCTGTTGTCGCCACCATACGCAACACATACAACACAATATTTCGTGAGGAAGACCTCTTCTCGTAGGCGATCATCAGGACGACCTCTTCCAAGTGAGGTCTATATAATTTTCGGCCAATCATTCATATAAAATAATATGAGCAGCCTCGTGCAGCAAAGGAAAGCTGCGGTAGGCGGTAGGCGACGTACGACAGTGCTAATAATCAAGTTGACAACGGCATGCGGAACATGCCTGCAAAAAAAAAAACCCGGCATGGGGAACATGTCAAACGCGCTTCCACAAAATCATACCAAGAAGTTCGACACCCTGCAAAATGGCTAAGGCTATATATAGCTTCCATACCGTTCTGGTTTCCCTCACATCCATCTCTGCGATATTCACTTCATTCCCTTCTAGCAGCTAGCTTGCAAATTAATTCTAGGCTTCTCCTTCTGAACGTGCAGTAGTGCACATGGCTGCTTCCTCTTGCTTCCCGTTAGCTGCTCGCTGCAGCCTCTTGCTCACGGCAGCGCTGGTCCTAGCGCTGAGCCTTGGAGTCCACGGTCATGCAGGTGCCGATGCCGATGCCGTGTTACGCTCGTCCTTCTACGACGACTCGTGCCCCGGTGCAGGCCACATTGTCCGGCGCGTCATCCAGAATGCCCGCGTCACTGACGCACACATCCCAGCCAGCCTCATCCGCCTCCACTTCCACGATTGCTTTGTTCAGGGCTGTGATGGCTCACTTTTGCTGGACAACGACCTCCCAACGATCATGACCGAGAAGGAAGTCCCTGCCAACGATAGGTCAGCACGCGGGTTCGATGTGGTCGACAACATCAAGCATGCGCTAGAGAATGCATGCCCTGGCATCGTGTCCTGTGCCGACATCCTCGCCCTCGCCTCCGAGATCGCTGTCAAGCTGGCCGGAGGGCCTAGTTGGAGTGTGCCGTTGGGCCGCCGTGATGGCACGACCACAAATATTGAGAGTGCTAACAATCTCCCAAGCCCCTTCGATTCTCTGGAGACGCTCCAGGAGAAGTTCAGAAACTTGGGCCTCGACGACACTGACCTTGTCGCCCTCCAAGGAGCGCACACCTTTGGGCGGGCGCAATGCCAATTCACACAGCAGAATTGCAGTGCTGGGCAGGACGAGGAGACGTTGGTGAACCTTGACTCAGTCACCCCTGACGTCTTCGACAACAAGTACTATGGCAACCTCTTGCGCGGCCGCGCCCCTCTCCCTTCGGACCAGGTAATGTTGTCCGATCCTGTCGCCGCTGCGACCACCGCGCCCATCGTTCACAGGTTCTCCGGTAGTCAAAAGGAGTTCTTCAAGAATTTCGCGGACTCGATGGTCAAAATGGGGAACATAAGTCCATTGACTGGAAGGGCTGGGGAGATTAGGAACAACTGTCGGAGGGTGAACAACAAACCCTATTGAACAATGAGATTAATGTCATGAGTTGTGAACTCATTGTCCTTGTGTAAATCATTCTTTTAATTCATTCTAACTGTAAGTGTTCCCTTATTATTTTCTTTGGAAACAAATGTCGTGAATCCATTCTTTTCATACCAGATGTCTTGTTTTCGATAAACATATTCATCTCACTCTACCATCATATGATTAAATCTTGTGTAAGATCACTGCTACAGAATGACATGTCATGGAACCGCGTATCTGTTTTTGTTTGAAGTTTTGATGTCATTGACTTTCAAACACGCACAGTTTTATATCTATTTGGAATGACATATTAACAAAGTGACAGGAAGCAAACACGTATTTGTGTCTCTGATTTCAGGATTTTCTGGACTCCGCAAAATAAAATAAAACATGAAAGAATAATATTTAGGACAAGACACCTGTCAAAGGAGGACCAGAGGGGAGCTGTCGTGGTTCCAAGACTGACAGTAGAATAGGGGGGGGGGGGTAGGAATGTAGAGGTAAGATCCTAGCTATGGAGGAGTTGTACACACGAGTTTTATGAGTTCAGGCCCTTCTCGGAGAAAGTAACAGCCCTACGTCTCGGAGCCCGGAGGCGGTCGACTGAATATATGTGTGTGAATTATAGAAAGTGCGAACCCCTGTCCCAGAGGAGGGGGTGGCTTATATAGAGTGCGCCAGGACCCCAGCTCCCCTCCGTTACCCAGGGTTCAATGCTCATAAAGGAGGGGCGTTACTGGTAACGTCTGCAATAAAGTGTTGTAAATGTCCATAAAGCTATGGTTTAAGTCCTGACCATTGCAGAGTGGAGGGTTTCTCATCTTCTGGTGGTCGAGTGTCTTCAAGGTGGTCGAGTGAGCACATCTTCATGGTCGAGTGGATGATGGTTTCTCTTCGACTGCTTCTGATTCTTTGTAGAGATGTCCTTGGGGAGGGTATGTTGGACAGATCCATGACCCTACCCTAGGTACATAGCTTCATCATTAGCCCCCGAATGGATCAGGGTTTGAGTAAGGAAGGAGTTGGGAACACTTCCGACCCATTCTTTGTGCTATGAGTATATCTTGTTCTGGAACAATGAGTTGAGGTGACGTCGTCGACTCCTTTCTCAGTCGCCTTGGTCCATTCTTGGTCTTTGTCGATTGAATTTTCATGGTAGAATTCCGAATGATGATGTAGAGGATGTTTGTCTTTAGTCTGACAAGTTGCTCTGCTCTCCGCGGATTTCACGGGATTCAAATTTTGGGAAGTGCGCCGGACGGACGGAACCGAGGTTATCGGGACGGATTAGGCAGGTCTCCTCGATCCCCGCGCCACCTTTTTCGCCACGTACTACGTGCACGACTGTTGCGGGATTTGTTTAGATCGCCTAGGTCCACCAATCAGTCACTCGGGGGACGACCCTATAAAAGGCCCCGGACCAGGCCTCTGCCCCGCGTGCTCCCATTCTCCCTTCTTCTTCTCCCGATCTCTCCGCCACTCTCGCTTCCGTTCTTGTCGCCGGACTCTCGCTCGAGCTCAACCCGTCGCCATGGGGAAGGAGAGGACGGTGGCGCTGGAGCGTGCGAAGAAGGCGACCGCGAAGGCGAAGGGCAAGCGGACCAGCCGGGGCGGATCCTTGTCGAGATCCGGCCTGCCGCCAGGCTGGATCCAGGGTGACTGGATCCGCTCGACAATCACCCAGGACGACCTCGACGACCTGGTGGAGGGGGGACTGATCCCCCACAAGTCGGCACGGCTCCCGGGGAACGAAACGGAGCCGCAGCCAAGGGAGGGTGAGTGTGTTCTCCTCGCCACCCACGTAGATCACGGATTCTCACTGCCTCCTCATCCTTTCTTCCGGGTTTTTTTGAACTTCTTTGGGGCCCAACTCCACCATTTCACTCCAAACACCATAGTCTATCTGGCCGCTTTCGTGTCAATGTGTGAAAACTTCTTGGGCTGTCGACCGCACTGGGGTCTTTTCAAACACATCTTCACCTGCCGCTCCCAGTCGGTCAAAAAGGCCAAGTTGAGTGACGAGAAGACACAAGTGATCCAGATGTGCGGGGGTCTGGGGATCCAGATGAGAAACAAGAGTACTTTCCCAGCCATGATTCTTCCTGACTTGGTCCGGGGCTGGCAGTCGACTTGGTTCTACTGCAAGGATCAGCCGACCCCGGGTTAGTCGACTGGACTTCCTCCCTTTTCCTTGGCTCGAGTGGAGAAGCCTGCCCCCTTGAAGGTAGTTCCAGAAGAGAAGGCGCAGGTCAAGGTGTTGGTCGAGCGGGTCGTCCAACTCGTCCACGATGGGGTGACCGGGATGGACCTGCTAGAGGTCTTCCTCGGTCGACACATCCAACCGCTTCAGGCGCGTGATCTTCCGATGTGGATGTACTCTGGGCTCGAGGATTCCACTCGGATCCACCCAGAGGATGTCAGTGAGGATACCTTGGAGAAGTGGTTGATGGGGATCACCAGCAACAAAGACAACCCTCGGGGGTCTAGGAGGGTGATTCCATTCGACAGCTCGCACCAGGTGGAGCAGGTAAAATTCTGTTTTATCAAGTATCTTTCCGATTCACCGTGTGATATCTTGTTTATGGTCGACTGAATTTCCTTTGATCGTTGTCTTTTCAGGCCCTCATCGACATGTACTCAATGCCCAACGGAGTGCAGGACCAAGACGCCGAGGAAGAAGCAAGCGGGGGCGAGAGCGGCAGGGAGCATTCGGAGGCTGAGGAGGACGAGGAGAGCGACGAATCGACCGATGACGAAGAAGTCGACTCACCTCCTCGCAGGGAGAGGAGATCCAAACACGCTCACGACCCAGCGAGTGCTCCGGACTTGGTGGCCGTGCCGACTGGTCAGTCTTCGAAGCGTCCTAGGACATCTTCCCCGACGCCGACTGAAAAGGCTCCAAAGCAGTCCAAAGTTGCGCCGCCTCCAGCACCGAAAGCGCCGAAAGCTACCTCCTCCAAGCTGCCAAAAGCTTTGCCCAGGATCAAAGTGACCGTTCCTACTATCTCTGGGTAACCATCTGACTTGTCCTTCTCGTCGACTCAATTAACCGGACGTAACCGATTGAATGCGGGTCTTTGCAGTGCTGCTACATCAGGAACCTCTTCTCTCCAATACCGGGACGAGGAAATGGAGGATGCGATAACCTCCAACCCAGGTATAAACTCTTGCGATTTTGTTCTTGATTCTTTGGTCGATTGCGTTCGAGTGGCTCACTTGGGGTCGAATGATCTGCCTTGCAGCTCCACCCAACGTCATTGATCTTCCAGATGACGATGAAGATGTGGCTCTTAAGCCCAGGAAGAGCAAGAAGGCAGCCGCTGGTAGGATGTCTCGGCAAGAACCCACTACGACACCTCCCGTCTGTCAACCTGAAGACGCGTGCAGGGCTTCTGTGACCTTCGCTGCACCTTTGTCGAGTGAGCACCACACACCGCCGACTGCACCTGTGATTCCTTTAGTCGTCCAACTCCACGCCACGGAGCTCCAAGCCGCCGCACCTGGGTCGACTGCTCACTTTTTCACCAGCTACCTCGTCCCGGACAACCAGTCGGAAGCAGCTGCGGAAGCCATCCGACAGGCTGACATGATGATGGAGCGGGTGAAGACGGTGCATGAGAATAGCCAGGCTGCCTACGACTCCAGTGCTGCCCTTCGGGCCAATGTCCAGGTGAGTAAACTTTTCGACTGTTATTGCTCTGTGAGGAAATGTTACTCGAAAAAAATCTTCTTCTACACAGTCTACTGTTGTTTGCATCGAATTAGAGCACCCACTGGGTGTTTTGTTGTTTTTGGTAGTTTCGATCTTCCACTCGGTCTGGGCGAGTGGGATCTGAACCAGTGGGGGCACGCTAAGTGCACCCACTGGGTGTAGTCCGCGAGACCATGGTCGACTGCTGGCAGTCGACTCGGGCCTGAGTTCTTCTTTCCTTTCTTTTGTACTCCTTACACTCGACTCAGGTGGACCGATCGAGTAGTTTCGTTCTTCCACTCGGTCTGGGAGAGTGGGATCTGAACCGGTGGGGGCACGCCAAGTGCACCCATTGGGTGTAGTCCCCGAGACCACAGTCGACTGCTGGCGGTCGGCTGGGGTCTGAGTAGGGTTTTTTTGGGCCGGGCGGACCGGTCGAGTTGAGTCTTAGTCAGCGGGGGCACGCCAAGTGCACCCGCTGGGTGTAGCCCCTGAGACCGCAGTCGACTGTGTGTAGTCGGCCGGGGTCTAAGCGAACTTCTTTAGGTTTTATTCACTCGGAAGTAAACAACTTTTGATCTTATCAACTGATCCGTCTTTTGCCTTCTGCAGAAGTCTTGCACTCTCATTTCTAAGTTTGCTGAACTTGAGGAGAAGCAGAGGCAACTCAACCTCGACTTGGAATTAGCCCAGCTGAATCTGAAGAAAGCTCAAGACGAAGTCGCTGGTATGGAAGGTAACTGACTGTCGACTGACTTTCAATACATTTCTTTGATCTCTTCTTTGATTCGATTGCTTCTTTTGCAGAGAAAATGAAGTTGGGTCTGGAGAAGAAGGACTCGGACCTCGCCGCCGCGCAAAAAGCAGCCCAAGATAAAACTGCTCTCGTAGACCAGAAGCTTGCTTCAATCGGAACGCTGGAAGGAGAGGTGACCAAACTGAAATCTTGTCTTAATGAAGCTAACCGCGAAGTGACCAGTCTGAAGAAGGATAAGGTCGCCCTGAATGAAAAGCTAGAGTCTGCGATCCGCAAGAAGAATGACACGGAAGCTTATCTGAGGACTCTTGCCAAGAAGCTTTATCTCACGCTGGAAGGTATTTCTTTTAATCCGACTGTGTTGATGCTTGCGATCGGATCTTGCTCGGTCGATTGACTAATTTTTTGCTGCAGACTTTTGTCAAGACTTCGACGAGGAAACTGGAAGGGTCGAGACGGGTCTGGACCCTATCGCTTCTCCAGTCTGCGACGAAACTGCAATGAACGTGCTCCGACTGGAGTCCCATATCGCCAGTGCCACAAGCTACCTCGCGCGCCTGAAGGAGGTAGTCTCCCGAATCGACTCATCGCTTTGGCCGGGGCGACGCTTCAGAATGATCTGGAATCCCTGATGACTTGACTAAACGAGATCCCTGACCGAGTGCAAGAACGGAAGAAATCCTCCGCCCGGTGTGGTGCTGATGTGGCGCTGTCCTTGGTGCGAGTCCATTGCAAGGAAGCTCGAGAAGACAAGCTGGCTGCGATCAAAGTCGCTAACACTAAAAAGCATGACTTACAGTCCTTCATGGAGACTTCCATTGCCGCCGCCACTCGGATCGCTGATGGGATCGACCTGGACTCATTTGTGGAGCCTGCCAGCCCTCCTCCGGCTGAGTGAACAAACTTATGAAACTTGAATCTGCTTTAAATTTGCCTCGGAATGCCGAGTGATTGCTGTAACCGTTGAACTCCTTCGGGCTTGATGCCCGAGCACTTTTGATTTGCTGCTTGGAACTTTTATGATTTATCTGAATTTGGTTTATCTCCGAATGTGCTTGCATTTGCCTTCGAATGGACTTTGCTCACTGCTTGGAATAGTCTTTGTGCTGGAGATGCAACTCTGAGGGGGCAGCTCCAGTCAACCTGCGCTTCGTCATCCTCGCGGATAGGGATGGAGCGAACATTGTACTTGTGTCGTAGCTCCGAAGGAGAGGGTTGCAGTCGACCTGCACCTCGTCATCCTTGCGGATAGGGATGGAGCGGATGTTGTACTTGTGCTATAGCTCTGAGGGAGAAGGTTGCAGTCGACCTGCACCTCGTAGTCCTTGCGGATAGGGATGGAGCGGACGTTGTACTTGTGCCGTAGCTCCGAAGGAGAAGGTTGCAATCGACCTGCACCTCGTCGTCCTTATGGATAGGGATGGAACGGATGTTGTACTTGTGCCGTAGCTCCGAAGGAGAAGGTTGTAGTGACCTGCACTTCGTCGTCCTCGTGGATAGGGATATGTTTTGGACTTAGGCGAGTACTGGACTGCAGCTAAGACCCCCGAGTGAGAGGGCTGCTCTCTACTCCGTAGGATTTTTTCAAACTTAGGCGAGTACTGGACTGCAGCTAAGTCTCCTAGTGAGAGAACTTTAGGCGAGTACTAGACTGCAGCTAAGCCCCCGAGTGGGAGGGTTGCTCTCCACTCGGTAGGATTTTTTCAAACTTAGGCGAGTACTGGACTGCAGCTAAGTCTCCTAGTGAGGGAACTTTAGGCGAGTACTGGACTGCAGCTAAGCCCCTGAGTGGGAGGGTTGCTCTCCACTCGGTAGGATTTTTTCAAACTTAGGCGAGTACTGGACTGCAGCTAAGTAGTGAGAGAACTTAGGCGAGTGCTGGACTGCAAGTAAGCCCCCGAGTGGGAGGGTTGCTCTCCACTCGATAGGATTTTTTCAAACTTAGGCGAGTACTGGACGGTAGCTAAGTCTCCTAGTGGGGTAACTTAGGCGGGTGCTGGACTGCAGCTAAGCCCCCCGAGTGGGAGGGTTTCTCTCCACTCGGTAGGATTCTTTCAAACTTAGGCGAGTACTGGACTGGAGCTAAGTCTCCTAGTGGGAGAACTTAGGCGAGTGTTGGACTGCAGCTAAGCCCCCGAGTGGGCGGGTTGCTCTCCACTCGGTAGGATTTTTTCAAACTTAGGCGAGTACTGGACTGCAGCTAAGTCTCCTAGTGAGAGAACTTAGGCGGGTGCTGGACTGCAGCTAAGCCCCCGAGTGGGAGGGTTGCTCTCTACTCGGTAGGATTTTTTCAAACTTAGGCGAGTACTGGACTGCAGCTAAGTCTCCTAGTGGGAGAACTTAGGAGAGTGCTGGACTGCAGCTAAGCCCCCGAGTGGGAGGGTTGCTCTCCACTCGGTAGGATTTTTTCAAACTTGCAAGCACTGGACTGCAGCTAAGTCTCCTAGTGAGAGAACTTAGGCGAGTCCTGGACTGCAGCTAAGCCCCCGAGTGGGAAGGTTGCTCTCCACTCGGTAGGATTTTCTTTCGAACTTTAGGCGAAATGGATTCGCGACTAAGCCCACCCACTGGGGGATTTCAGAAGTAAATAAGGACGCAACAATCGAATGATAGGACCATAAGCTCTTGTCTTTGATAAAAAAATTACAAAGGTGTTTCTTATTACATTTTATTTGAACGAGTGCTTAAGTATAAAAGGGGCGGAGCAGCTCCGCGTTCCAAGCCCGTGACTCGTCTTTCTGATGCTCAATACTGTAAAGATGGTATGCTCCGTTGTGGAGAACTTTGGTGATGATGAAGGGGCCCACCCAAGTCGGGGCAAGCTTGTGTGGTTTTTGTTGATCCACTCGAAGAACCAGGTCTCCTTCTTGAAAGGCTCGACCCCTCACATTTCTAGCGTGGAATCGACGCAAGTATTGCTGATAAATGGTCGAGCGGATCAAGGCCATCTCTCTTTCCTCCTCTAAGAGATCGACTGAATCTTGCCGGGCCTGCTCTACTTCCTCTTCGGAGAAGAGCTCAACTCGGGGTGCATTGTGGAGCAGGTCACTTGGCAGGACAGCTTCGGCTCCATAGACTAAGAAGAAAGGAGTTCGTCTGGTCGACCGATTAGGAGTTGTCCTTAATACCCACAGGACTGACGGAAGTTCATCAACCCAAGGGCCTGTTGCGTGTTCGAGATCACGCATCAGTCGGGGTTTCAGTCCTTTGAGAATTAGGCCATTGGCTCTTTCTGCTTGTCCGTTCGACTGCGGGTGAGCGACAGAAGCATAGTCGACTCGAGTGCCCTGAGAGGCGTAGAAAGCTCTGAACTCATCGGAATCGAAGTTCGATCCGTTGTCCGTGATGATGCTGTGTGGGACTCCATATCTGAATGTAAATTCTCTAATAAAACTGACAGCGGTGCTAGCATCAAGGTTCTTGATAGGTTTAGCTTCGATCCATTTGGTAAACTTATCGACTGCAACGAGCACATGAGTGAAGCCGCTCCTGCCAGTTCTCAGTGGTCCAACCATATCCAGTCCCCAAACAGCAAAGGGCCAGGCGAGGGGGATGGTCTTCAGGGCTGACACTGGCTTGTGAGACATGTCGGAGTAAAACTGGCAGCCTTCACATCTGTCGACTATATCTTTCGCCATTTCATTTGCTCGTGGCCAATAGAATCCAGCTCGGTATGCTTTAGCCACGATGGCCCGAGAGGACACATGATGACCACAGGTCCCCGAGTGGATGTCATTGAGGATCATTCGACCTTCTTCTGGTGTTATGCATTTTTGACCGACTCCAGTCACGCTTTCCCTGAACAGCTGCCCTCTTATCACAGTAAAGGCCTTGGATCGATGGACGATCTTTTGAGCCTCTTTTTCATCCTCTGGGAGTTCTTTCCTGAGGATGTACTGTTGGGTAACATAGTAATTTCAAAAAATTTCCTACGCACATGCAAGATCATGGTGATGCATAGCAACGAGAGGGGAGAGTGTTGTCTACGTACCCTCGTAGAACGGCAACAGAAGCGTGGACACAATATAGAGGAAGTAGTCGTACATCTTCCAGATCCGACCGATCCAAGTACCGAATGTACGGCACCTCCGAGTTCTGCACACGTTCAACTCGGTGACGTCCCTCGAGCTCCGATCCAGCAAAACATTGAGGGAGAGTTTCGTCAGCACGACGGCGTGATGACGGTGATGATGTTCTACCGACGCAGGGCTTCGCCTAAGCACCACTACAATATAACCGAGGTGAAATATGGTGGAAGGGGGCACCGCACACGGCCAAGGAACGATCACTATCGGTGTCAAAACCGACGGATCTCGGGTAGGGGGTCCCGAACTGTGCGTCTAGGCCGGAAGGTAACAGGAGGCAAGGGACACGAAGTTTTACCCAGGTTCGGGCCCTCTCGATGGAGGTAAAACCCTACACCCTGCTTGATTAATTTGATGATATGGGTAGTACAAGAGTAGATCTACCACGAGATCAGAGAGGCTAAACCCTAGAAGCTAGCCTATGGTATGATTGTTGATGTGTATCTTGTCCTACGGACTAAAACCCTCCGGTTTATATAGACACCGGATAGGGTTAGGGTTACATAGAGTCGGTTACAATGGTAGGAGATCTGCATATTCGTATCGCCAAGCTTGCCTTCCACGCCAAGGAAAGTCCCTTCCGGACACGGGACGAAGTCTTTAGTCTTGTATCTTCATAGTCCAGGAGTACGGCTGAAGGTATAGTCTGGCCATCCGGACACCCCCAAATCCAGGACTCCCTCAGTAGCCCCAGAACCAGCCTTCAATGACGACGAGTCTAGCGCGCAGATTGTCTTCGGCATTGCAAGGCGGGTTCCTCCTCCAAGTACTCCATAGAAGATTTTGAACACAAAGATAGTGTCCGGCTCTGCAAAATAAGTTTCCACATATTGCCATAGAGAGAATAATATTTACACAAATCTAATCTGCTGATGTATTCCGTAGCGTGACACACCACGGCCAAGCCTTTATCTGAGTCGTTTCATTATCCCACCTCAGCGCATCATGCGAGGCGGTTTCCTTGGCACGTCTTGTTAAAGAAGAGATCGTGTCCCCTTATCCCGGGATTCTCATCAATACGGGCGTGGGTAACCCAACCGCGCCATTGATTATGGCGCTTGGAGATAAGCGAGTTTTACCAGGCTGGTGGGGACATGTAGTTGCGTCCACCAATATAAGGGGATAAGGATCCACCTTTTCACCTACGCCTTCTTCCTCCTTCACCTATCCATTCTTGCGCACTCGAGCTCCAGTGCCCAAGTCCGCACTCCCCACCTCAACCTTCTCTAGCCATGTCTGGAGCAGGAGGCAAGTGGATGGTCTCCTCCGTCACGGTGGGACACATCAAAAAGCTGAGGAAGGCCAGATACCTGTCTAACGACATCGCGTACCGGCTTCCCGAAAAGGGGTAGCTCATCCCCACCCCTAGGCCCCATGAGAGGGTGGTGTTCCTCCCCCATTTCCTCCGTGGACTGGGCTTCCCTCTCCACCCATTTGTCCGGGGGCTCATGTTCTACTACGGCCTGGATTTCCACGATCTGGCCCCGAATTTTGTCCTCAACATCTTGGCGTTTATCTTCGTGTGCGAGGCTTTCCTCCGCATCCGCCCCCATTTCGGCCTATGGCTCAAGACTTTCAATGTCAAGCCGAAGGTGGTGCGCGGCAACCAGGCGAAGTGTGGAGGCGCAATGGTGGGCAAGATGGTCAACATCCTATGGCTCGAGGGCTCCTTTATGGAGACCCTAAAGGGGTGGCAATCGGGGTGGTTTTACATCACCGAGCCGCGCGACGCCGAATGGGTCGCACCCCCCGAGTTTCGATCCGGACCCCCTACGCGGCTCACCTCCTGGAAGGAGACGGGCCTGTCGTGGGGTAAAAAAAGAGAGCTGACCGGACTCCAAACATGCGTCCAAACCCTGGTGGACAAGAAGCTCAAACTTGTCAACGTAGTCCAGGTTATGCTCATCCGCTTGATCCTCCCGTGTCAACAACGGGCCTTCAACCTGTGGGAGTTCGACCCGGCATGGCACCAAACTCTGAGCAGGCTCTTCGACACGACATACGAAGATGCCTGGAAGGTGCTTTTCAAGGGCGCCGAGGCTCCCGCATCCGCTACCGAGGATCGCGGATTCAGTGTGCAGCGTCACGCTCTTGCGGTAAGCTGTTTTTTTCCTTTTACAGGGTATCGATTTTTCATAGTTTGACTCCATGCGGGATCTAAGCTCCCTTACCTTTGACAAGATTCACAGGTGACGTCCGGACAGATCAACTGTCCGGCTCCTTTGCCCGAAGGCCCAGCGGACACTCGCTTGGCGAGGCTGCTGGTTCCGGCACCCTATGTGGTGCCGAAGAAGAAGGCCGCGAAAAAGGCCACGGGGACTCGAAAGGGTGCCCGGCGCCAGGAGGTGTCGGATCCATCATCCGACGGTTCCGAGGCGCATTCCTCCCGTGAAGACGAGGAGGAAGAAGAAGAGACCTCTCCCCCTCCAGCGGGAGGAGAGAAGAAAAGGAAGGCCACCCTCTCTGGGGAGGCCGGAGGGTCCAAGAAGGGGAAAACCCTTCCTCCGGACTACTCCACCGATGCCGACGACGGCGGAGAGGAGTGGCTACCCAGGGCCAAGCCCCTGGCAAAATCGTAAGTATCCGGATACCAGAGTAATTCATAGTATTCGTTTATTGCACATCTTTCCCTTACATCGAATATGTTTATGCAGCCCACCCAAAAACCGGCTCGATGCGTCATCGAGTGGCTCGCTGGACTCGCCGGATGTGAACTCGCTTCTGATGGCTTCCTCCCCCCGCCCTACGGACGACACCAAAGTGTTGTCCCAACAGGTTCCAAGCTGGGAGGAGGTGGTCCTGGAGGCGCCGCAAGGCGACCTCCCGGACTCTAGGAGTAAAGGGGATGAAACCCCCCAGGGCTCTAAGTCCGGCTCTAGGCCGGACACTGCTCCGGAACCTTCAAAGGTTCCAGAGTTCGGCGGGCGACCTCCTTCCAAGAGGAGCCAGCCCACTGTGCCGGCGACCCCCGTCCAACCGGAGGCGCTCCAAGGCGCCTCCATCGACGAGGGGCACCGCACTATTATGAGTGCGGTGATCCAGAAGGTTCAGTCCGCCAAGAGCGGACTGACTGAAGCTTGTACTAGCCTTTTAACAGGCTTTGAGGTAAGTAAAGAATGTGTAAATAATATTACCGCATAGACCGTAGCCCCTGATGCTCTGTTTGGCGTTCGGGAAGAAAAGCCGAATAGAGGATCAAATAAAATTCGCAGGAGTCTAACAAAAAGGAGGCAATATGCGTATGGAGGCTTCTCTGCTTGCGTCCGCCGCACTGACTGCGGAAGTGGACATGCTAAAGCAGAACCTCGAGCGGTCCGAGCAAGAGCTCGGGCGTGCCAAGAAGCAGCTCGAGGACAATGAAGGTAAGAAATACCTTGTTTAAATATATATAAAAAGGTGCAATTGCAAAAAAGGACAGGATTATCGTGGCTATTGTAGGGGCCACGTCTGAGGTGGCGACCCTTAAGCAAGCGCTGGTCGAGGCCGAGAAGAGGGCGGCCACGGAGCGCACCGAGCGGGAGAGGTATGAGGCCGAGGTTGGCAAGGTGCGGCAAGAGCTCCAGGTTCTCATGGAAAAACATGAGAGTTTGGAGCTTGACTCAAAGACGCGAGCGTCCGAGCTCGCGGTGGCTATTAAAAGTGCCAAGTCTGCCAAGGCCGAATCCCAGAAGACCCTCCAGGAGTTGGATGAGGTGAAGAAGATAGCGGCGGTTAAGGCATTCTTTATGCAAAGCAAACACATAAACGTGAGTTACTTGTTACTTACCCGAATCCGGAGCTCTCCAGGAGCGTTCGTAGATCTTCCCCGGAGTGCGTCTGATGCCGCCGCATTCTATCGATCCGAGGAGGGCAGCTCGACAGAGAAAGTGTTCTGGTCTCAGTATGCTGAGGCTGGACACCCCGAGCCCCTAAGCGACCAGCTGAAGCAACTGGTCGAGCTCCACAAGGCGGCCGAACAGGCCATGAGGGGCCTCATAGTTCGCCTATGGCCTGGAGAGGCTCTGCCTGGGAGCTATTTCGGGCTGGTGCGGCGGCTGGTGGAGGCCTGTCCAAGGCTCGAAGTCATCAAGCGCTCCGTCTGCATTGAAGGTGCCCGTAGGGCCCTTGCCCGTGCTAAGGTGCACTGGGGCAAGCTGGATGCTGAGAAGCTTGTGAAGGATGGGCCACTATGGGGGAAAGAGCATCGCAAGCCCAAGAATTATTATAAGGATGTTCTGAAGGGTGCCTGCCTTGTGGCGGATGAATGTTCTAGGGATGTAATTTTTGAGTGAAACTTGCTCGTTTTGTCCTGTGCGCTGAAAACTTGTTCATATGCGCTAAGCAATGCTGTTGGAATTTAAAATATTACCTTCTGTGCGGCTGTTTATCAATTCTGAGAGATGGCGAGTCATCGGCTTCTGCCCCCGTGCCGCTAGTGCTGGGGTGTTCGGGGATAAACCTGAGCGCGCTTTTTCCCATGTTTGGGTCCTTCGAGGGAGGCGCTCAGCCCAACGAACAAGGCAATCGGACTATAATGCATGAACACTCTCACTTAGCCATAGAATTCTATAATTTTAAATTTTGGCGAAGCCCCTGGTATTCGGAAGACCGAGTTCGGGGCGCTATCCACGCCTTGGCCGGACAGAGCCGGCTCCTCGCCCTAAGCGGCATAAGTCTTTAGGGACTCGAAAAACCTCTTGAACAGTGACCAGCTCTCGCTTCATCATGACAGTCAGTTTTAGCTTTCTCCACTAAGGTGCTCGACCCAGCTCAACTGGGGAACAATCGCAGTGGTTCTCCTAGTGCTACCTTAGCCGATATAGCGGAACGTAAGGCACCAAAACATAGGAGCCAGGCAAACCCAACTATTGACCCAAGACATGATTCGGAGCCGATGCATATAATGCTATAAGTTCGGGATGCCGCACTTGTTTAAAGTGTTCGGACTTCTCACACCATATTGAGGGGTACTAAAGCCCCTGGCGTATTTTGCCCGTACCAACGTGTACGGGTGCAGCATGTCGTTAAGGAACATATAAAGAAAAAAAGGTAATGCAAAAATAGACGAAAGCTATGCATTGTTTATTAAAAAGGGCTGCGATCAAAGCAGAACGATACAAATAATGCGATACGTGAGAGGTTGGACTGGTTAACATGTCTGTTCCAGGGGCAAGCTGCGGAATAGTATGCGGAACAGGTATACTGCTCATGATAGAGACCACCTAGGAGTTCCGTAATGCGGCGTGGCTTGTCTGCTTCCCTGCTTCTTGCATCATTTGTGCGGCAATTGAACTGCCGAACAGGCCTTCCGACGGACGGAGTCCTGAAAGTAAGAGAAAATTAAAAAATCGGCAGCCCCCGGTACGGTTTAAGCCGTGTTTCGGGCGTGCCATGATGGTGCCCCTCCTCCTGTACCCATGGTATCTCTGGAGCGTAGTTATGTATGCGAAGTACTGGCGTCGCCTTTTGCGAGGGTTGGGGTTGGGGCTGCATTGCTACGCCTGCTTGGATCGTGCCAGGCGGTCTTGTGGTAGGTTACTCCGGGCGCGCTTGACGGTGTCCGGTCGTTTAGTGGCCGGACTAGAGAACTGCCTGGAGAGGCTGCTTTGTACTTCCGCTGCAAGGGCCGCCATGTGCTCCTCCCTTTGGAGGGAGCGTTCGGTGTTTCCATTGACCGTAATTACTCCTCGAGGGCCTGGCATCTTGATCTTAAGGTATGCGTAGTGCGGTACCGCATTGAACTTGGCGAATGCGGTTCGCCCGAGTAGTGCGTGATAACCACTGCGGAACGGGACTATGTCGAAGATTAACTCCTCGCTTCAGAAATTATCCGGAGATCCGAAGACCACTTCAAGTGTGACTGAGCCTGTACAATTGGCCTCTACACCTGGTATTACGCCTTTAAAGGTCGTTTTGGTGGGCTTAGTCCTCGAGGGATCTATGCCCATTTTCCGCACTGTATCCTGGTAAAGCAGGTTTAGACTGCTGCCGCCGTCCATAAGGACTCTAGTGAGATGAAATCCGTCAATAATTGGGTCTAGAACCAATGTGGCGAATCCGCCATGACGGATGCTGGTGGGGTGGCCCTTCGATCAAAGGTGATCGGGCAGGAGGACCATGGGTTGAACTTTGGGGCGACTAGCTCTACCGCGTATACGTCCCTTAACGCGCGCTTCCGCTCCCTTTTGGGGACGTGGGTTGCGTATATCATGTTCACCGTCTGCACTTGTGGGGGAAAACCCTTCTGTCCACTGTTGCTCGGCGGCCGGGGCTCCTCGTCGTTATCGCTATGCAGCCCCTTGTCTTCATTTTCGGCGTTTAACTTGCCTGCCTGCTTGAGCACCCAACAATCCCTGTTGGTGCGATTGGCCGGCTTTTCGAGGGTGCCATGTATCTGGCACAAGCGGTCGAGTATTCGGTCTAAACTGGATGGGCCCCTAGGATTCCTTTTGAATGGCTTTTTCCGCTGACCGGATTTAGAGCCTCTGGATCCGGCATTAACTACCGTATCCTCAGTATTGTCGCCGTCAATGCGGCGCTTCTGCTTGTTGCGACGCGACCTGCCACTACTATCCCTGGTGTCCGAATTACCAGGGTTCTTGGTCATATTGTTGCTACGAGCAAGCCAGCTGTCTTCTCCTGTGCAAAAGCGGGTCATGAGTGTCGTGAGTGCTTCCATAGATTTCGGCTTTTCCTGTCCAAGGTGCCGGGCCAGCCACTCGTCACGGATATTGTGCTTGAAGGCTGCTAGGGCCTCAGCGTTCGGACAGTCGACTATTTGATTTTTCTTTGTTAGGAACCGTGTCTAGAATTGCCTGGCCGATTCCTCTGGCTACTGAATTATGTGACTTAGGTCATCGGCGTCTGGGGGTTGCACATAAGTGCCCTGGAAATTGTCGAGGAATGCGGCTTCCAGGTCCTCCCAACAACTGATTGATCCTGTTGGCAAGCTGTTAAGCCAATGCCGAGCTGGTCCTGTAAGCTTGAGTGGGAGGTATTTGATGGCGTGGAAATCATCGCCGCGGGCCATGTGGATATGAAGGAGATAATCCTCGATCCATACCGCAGGATCTGTTGTGCCATCATATGATTTGATATTTACGGGGTTGAAACCCTCGGGGATTTGATGATCCATTATTTCGTTTGTGAAGCATAGTGGGTGTGCGGCGCCTCTGTACTGGGCTATATCATGACGTAGCTCCGATGAGCTTTGTCTACTGTGTTCGGCCCTGCCGAATTTGTGGCCGGCGTGACGGTTACCGTCTCGAGCCATGGGGTGCCCCCGCAATCCATAGATCGATCTTGTTTGCCTTGCCTTGTCCTCCAACATATCTCGTAAGTCCGGTGCATATTCCCGTGCCTTGGTACGGGGTGCGGCTTGAGTGGAGGGCCGAGAGGCCTCTCTGTCGCGGCCACGAGGTGCCCGGTCGGCCGCATCAAGTGCTTCCTCCTCTAATCGGGGTAGCAACCTGCGCTTTGGGTAGCTCTTGGAGGGGCGTTCGAGTTTATGCTCTTCGGCCGCAAGGACTTCAGTCCATCTGTCGACTAGCAAATCTTGATCAGCTCTGAGCTGTTGCTGTTTTTTCTTGAGGCTTCTTGCCGTGGCCATAAGCCTGCATTGAAAATACTCTTGCTCGACGGGATCCTCTGGCATGACGAATTCATCGTCGTCGAGGTTTGCCTCGTCTTTGGAGGGAGGCATATAATTATCGTCCTCGACCTCTTTGTCTGCCGCTCTCTCGTGAGGGCTGGTTTCTCCATCCTCCTGTGCTAATTCTTGCTGGAGGGGGTGTTCTTCGGCACTTTCTGGAGTATTATTATCTCCCGTGCTGGAATCACCGTATTTGTTTTGGCGGGATTTTGAGCGGCGCCGCTGACGCCGGCGCTTAGGCTGTTTCTTGCAGGGGTCATCCTCCGCTGTTCCATCCCTGTCTCCTTCTTTTTGGGTGTCCACCATGTATATGTCATATGACGAGGTGGCTTTCCAGGGCCTGATAGGCGCTGGTTCTTCATCGTCTCCTTCATCGGCATCCATACCGTCGATGTCTTCGGAGTCGAAGTCGAGCATGTCGGTTAAGTCGTCGACAGTGGCTACAAAGTGGGTGGTGGGTGGGCTTTGAATTTCTTCATTGTCCGAATCCCAACCTTGCTAACCGTAGTCCGGCCAGGGCTCTCCTGATAAAGAGAGAGACTTCAGTGTCTTTAGGATATCGCCGAAAGGCGAGTGCTGAAAGATGTCCGCGGCAGTAAACTTCATGATTGGCGCCCAATCGGATTCGATCGGCAGGGGCGCGGAGGGTTTGTAGTCCGGAGAGGAGTCCGGCTCTTTGGAGTCACGAGTCCTGCAGAGTACGGGGCTGGTGTTCGGCTCAATCGCCGTTGAGATCGCAGCCCCCTAGGTGGCGTCCAATCGCCCATCCTCGATCGGCGCAGTTGGCTCCGAATTAAGGGTCGAAGCTGATGCGGGTGGGGCCTCCAGGGCACTGTTCGGCGGCAGACCTAGACCATGCTCGTCGGGGCAGTGCGGCGCGCTCGGCAGTGGCTCGAATCCGTCGAAGATCAAGTCCCCGCGGATGTCAGGCGTGTAGTTTAAACTTCCAAATCTGACCTGACGGCCAGGGGCGTAGCTTTCGATCTGCTCCAGACGGCCAAGTGAATCGGCCCGCAGTGCGAAGCCGCCGAAGACGAAGATCTGTCCGGGGAGGAAGGTCTCACCCTGGACTGCATCACTATTGATGATCATAGGAGCCATCGAGCCTGACGGCGGCGACACAGAGGAACTCTCAATGAAAGCACCAATGTTGGTGTCAAAACCGGCGGATCTCGGGTAGGAGGTCCCGAACTGTGCGTCTAGGCCGGATAGTAACAGGAGGCAAGGGACACGAAGTTTTACCCAGGTTCGGGCCCTCTCGATGGAGTTAAAACCCTACGTCCTGCTTGATTAATATTGATGATATGGGTAGTACAAGAGTAGATCTACCACGAGATCGGAGAGGCTAAACCCTAGAAGCTAGCCTATGGTATGATTGTTGATGTGTATCTTGTCCTACGGACTAAAACCCTCCGGTTTATATAGACACCGGATAGGGTTAGGGTTACATAGAGTCGGTTACAATGGTAGGAGATCTGCATATTTGTATCGCCAAGCTTGCCTTCCACACGAAGGAAAGTCCCTTCCGGACATGGGACGAAGTCTTCAATCTTGTATCTTCATAGTTCAGGAGTCCGGCTGAAGGTATAGTCCGGCCATCCGGACACCCCCTAATCCAGGACTCCCTCAATCACAAAGATCAACTTGTGTGTCATGGGGTGCCCCCTTGCCCTCGTATATAAAGGAGAGAGAGGGGGAGGTGCGGCCGGCCCTAGGGGTGCGCCTGGAGGAGTCCTACTCCCGGTGGGAGTAGGACTCCCCGCTCTTGCCTTGTTGGAAAAGGAAGGGGGAAGGGAGAAAGAGGAAAGGGGGGCGCCGCCCCCCTTCCTTGTCCTATTCGAACTAGGGGGGAGGGGGCATGCGGCCTGCCCTGGCCGGCCCTCCTCCTCTCCCTTATGGCCCATGTAGGCCCAATAACCCACCCTCCCCCCCCGGGGGGGGGGGGGGGGGGGTTCCGGTAACCCCCCGGTACTCCGGTAAAATCCCGATTTCACCCGGAATGTTTCTGATATCCAAATATAGGCTTCCAATATATCAATCTTTATGTCTCGACCATTTCGAGACTCGTCGTCATGTCCGTGATCACATCCGGGACTCCGAACAACCTTCGGTACATCAAAACACAAAAGCCCTAATTACGATCGTCACCAAACTTTAAGCGTGCGGACCCTACGGGTTCGAGAACTATGTAGACATGACCGAGACACGTCTCCGGTCAATAACCAATAGCAGAACCTGGATGCTCATATTGGCTCCTACATATTCTATGAAGATCTTTATCGGTCAGACCGCATAACAACATACGTTGTTCCCTTTGTCATCGGTATGTTACTAGCCCGAGATTCAATCATCGGTATCTTAATACCTAGTTCAATCTCGTTACCGGCAAGTCTCTTTACTCGTTCCGTAATACATCATCCCTCAACTAACTTATTAGTTGCAATGCTTGCAAGGCTTGAGTGATGTGCATTACCGAGAGGGCCCAGAGATACCTCTCCGACAATCGGAGTGACAAATCCTAATCTTGAAATACGCCAACCCAACAAGTACCTTCGGAGACACCTGTAGAGCACCTTTATAATCACCCAGTTACGTTGTGACGTTTGGTAGCACACAAAGTGTTCCTCCGGTAAACGGGAGTTGCATAATCTCATAGTCATAGGAACATGTATAAGTTATGAAGAAAGCAATAGCAACAAACTAAACGATCAAGTGCTAAGCTAACAGAATGGCTCAAGTCAATCACATCATTCTCCTAATGATGTGATCCCGTTAATCAAATGACAACTCATGTCTATGGTTAGGAAACATAACCATCTTCGATCAACGAGCTAGTCAAGTAGAGGCATACTAGTGACACTCTGTTTGTCTATGTATTCACACATGTATTATGTTTCCGGTTAATGCAATTCTAGCATGAATAATAAACATTTATCATGATATAAGGAAATAAATAATAACTTTATTATTGCCTCTAGGGCATATTTCCTTCAGTCTCCCACTTGCACTAGATTCAATAATCTAGATTACACAGTAATGATTCTAACACCCATGGAGCCTTGGTGCTGATCATGTTTTGCTCGTGGAAGAGGCTTAGTGAGCGGGTCTGCAACATTCAGATCTGTATGTATCTTGCAAATTTCTATGTCTCCCACTTGGACTAAATCCCGAATGGAATTGAAGTGTCTCTTGATGTGCTTGGTTCTCTTGTGAAATCTGGATTCCTTCACCAAGGCAATTGCACCAGTATTGTCACAAAAGATTTTCATTGGACCCAATGCACTAGGTATGACACCTAGATCAGATATGAACTCCTTCATCCAGACTCCTTCATTTGCTGCTTCCGAAGTAGCTATGTACTCCGCTTCACATGTAGATCGCGCCACGACGCTTTGTTTAGAACTGCACCAACTGACAGCTCCACCATTCAGTATAAACACGTATCCGGTTTGCAATTTAGAATCGTCCGGATCAGTGTCAAAGCTTGCATCAACGTAACCATTTACGATGAGCTCTTTGTCACCTCCATATACGAGAAACATATCCTTAGTCCTTTTCAGGTATTTGAGGATGTTCTTGATCGCTGTCCAGTGATCCACTCCTGGATTACTTTGGTACCTCCCTGCTAGACTTATAGCAAGGCACACATCAGGTCTGGTACACAGCATGGCATACATGATAGAGCCTATGGCTGAAGCATAGGGAACATCTTTCATTTTCTCTCTATCTTCTGTGGTGGTCGGACATTGAGTCTTACTCAACTTCATACCTTGTAACACAGGCACGAACCCTTTCTTTGCTTGATCCATTTTGAACTTCTTCAAAACTTTGTCAAGGTATGTGCTTTGTGAAAGTCCAATTAAGCATCTTGATCTATCTCTATAGATCTTAATGCCCAATATGTAAGCATCTTCACCGAGGTCTTTCATTGAAAAACTCTTATTCAAGTATCCCTTTATGCTATCCAGAAATTCTATATCATTTCCAATAAATAATATGTCATCCACATATAATATCAGAAATGCTACAAAGCTCCCACTCACTTTCTTGTAAATACAGGCTTCTCGAAAAGTCTGTACAAAACCAAATGCTTTGATCACACTATCAAAGCGTTTATTCCAACTCCGAGAGGCTTGCACCAGTCCATAAATGGATCGCTGGAGCTTGCACACTTTGTTAGCTCCCTTTGGATCGACAAAACCTTCTGGTTGCATCATATACAACTCTTCTTCCAGAAATCCATTCAGGAATGCAGTTTTGACATCCATTTGCCAAATTTCATAATCATAAAATGCGGCAATTGCTAACATGATTCGGACAGACTTAAGCATCGCTACGGGTGAGAAGGTCTCATCGTAGTTAATCCCTTGAACTTGTCAAAAACCTTTTGCAACAAGTCGAGCTTTGTAGATAGTAACATTACTGTCAGCGCCAGTCTTCTTCTTGAAGATCCATTTATTCTCAATTGCTTGTCGATCAACGGGCAAGTCAACCAAAGTCCACACTTTGTTCTCATACATGGATCCCATCTCAGATTTCATGGCTTCTAGCCACTTTGCGGAATCTGGGCTCACCATCACTTCTTCATAGTTTGTAGGTTCATCATGATCTAGTAGCATGACTTCCAGAATAGGATTACCGTACCATTCTGGTGCGGATCTTACTCTAGTTGATCTACGAGGTTCGGTAGTAACTTGATCTGAAGTTTCATGATCATTATCATTAGCTTCCTCACTAATTGGTGTAGGTGTCACAGAAACCGGTTTCTGTGATGTACTACTTTCCAATAAGGGAGCAGGTACAGTTACTGTAACCCCCTCGATGCGACTATATCTCCCACGTGTCGAGGCACGACTTAGAGGCATAATCGCATTGAAGGCATAAGTCTCAAGTGAGGCAATCTTCACACAACCCATGTACATATAAATATGAAGGGGGAATAAATATAATAGATGGCTTACACTCGCCACGTCACATCAAGGTACATAAATAACATCCATCATACAAACACTCATGGCCCGACTACGGCGCCAAAATAGAAAAGACCCCCAACATGCGACTAAACCCTGGATCGAACCCCGAGCAGGCACCACTACTAATCATCAGGAAAAGAAACATAGTATCGCTGAGAGTCCTCGTCGTACTCCCACTTCAGCTCGAACGCGCCATCCGGAGGAGTATCATCGGTCCCTGCATCTGGTATAATAGTAATCTGTGAGCCACAAGGACTCAGCAATCTCGCACCCTCGCGATCAAGACTATTTAAGCTAAATAGGTAAGGAAGGGGTAAGGTGAGTGGAGCTGCAGCAAGCGACTAGCATATATGGTGGCTAACTTATACGCAAAAGAGAGCGAGAAGAGAAGGCAAGGCACGAGCGGAAAATAAATAGAGTAGGCTACGCAAACATAACTCCAACGCCATGTCCACTTCCCGGACCCGCCGAGAAGAGGCCATCACGGCAACACACGCAGTTGATTCATTTTAATTAATTAAGTTCAAGTTATCTACAACCGGACATTAACAAATTCCCATCTGCCCATAACCGCGGGCACGGCTTTCGAAAGATCAATCCCTGCAGGGGGGGTCCCAACTTAGCCCATAACAAGCTCTCACGGTCAACGAAGGAATAGACCTCCACCCAGGACCCACCGATCAGACTCGGTATCCCGGTACAACAAGATGATTCGACAGGTCAAAACTAGTCCAGCAACACCGCCCGGATGCGCCGACAAATCCCGATAGGAGCTGCACATATCTCTTTCTCAGGGCACACTCAGATTGTCCAAACTTCCGGTAGGCCAGCCCAGAGTTGCCCCTGGTGGCCACCGGCGGCTGACGTTCCGGACCAACACTCAGAGGAGCACTGGCCCGTGGGGGCTAAAATAAAGATGACCCTCGGGCTCCGGAAACCCAAGGGAAAGAAAAGGGTAGGTGGCAAATGGTAAAACCAATGTTGGGCATTGCTGGAAAAGCTTTAATCAAGGCGAACTATCAAGGGGTTCCCATTATAGCCCAACCGCGTAAGGGACGCAACAATCCGGGAACATAACACCGATATGACGGAAACTAGGGCGGCAACAGTGGAACAAAACACTAGGCGAGAGGCCGAGCCTTCCACCCTTTACCAAGTATATAGATGAGTAAGATAACATAGCAATATAGTGATATCCCACCAAGTAAATAAATGTTCCAACAAGAACGGCTCCCATCTTCACCTGCAACTAGCAACGCTATAAGAAGGGGCTTGAGCAAAGCGGTAACATAGCCAATCAATGGTTTGCTAGGACAAAGGTGGGTTAGAGGCTCAATCATGGCAATTGGGAGGCTGACAAGCAAGTGGTAGGCATCGTAGCATTGGCAAAGCAAAAGAGCGAGCAAACTAGCATAGCAAAGATAGTAGTGATTTCAAGGGTGTGATCATCTTGCCTGCACAGTTGTCAGAATTGACTGGATCCTCAAAAGCAAACTCAACGGGCTCCTCATTAGCGAACTCGTCTCCCGGCTCTACCCAACAAGACAAACAAGCAACAAGGATACAATCAACCACGTGCAAGGGCAAGCAATAATATGCAAAAGATGATATGCTATGCGGGATGCGATGCGGGATGCAAAATGCAACATGTAACAGGAAATACAAGAACCTGGCCTCAACTTGGAAATCCAAGAGTGCCACTGGATAGAGGGGAAGAAATCCCCTGAAAACGATATAAAGATCATGGCAATCGGAGCTACGGTTAAGAAATGGCAAGCGTTTTACTAAACGAACCGATCTGCCATTTACAGCAACATGCCTCCTAAATGCAACAAAAAGAACATGCTATAGCCACCCAACATGAAAACAAATTACATGGCAGTGATGTACTCATCAAGCTTAACAAATCATCATGACTGAGGCATAGGCAAAATCATCCACTAAGGGCTTCAAACAAGCATGGCAAAACTGAATAAGCAAAACAGATCTCAGACTTAGCGAAATTAACGCTAGTCTGAAATTTCAGACCACGATGCTCTCTTCGGAGCAGCAAAACAACATGAAGGAAAACCTGAACATGGCAAGTAAGAGCATGGCATGGAGCTACTCAACAAGCTTAACAAAACACCCAACATGACCTGGGGCCAAAAGGGTTCACAAAATACTCTACCGAGCACACGAACATCGATGAAACACAATCAGTTTTCAGACTTAGTGAAAACTGAGACATGCTGAAATAATGACTCACGGAGGCATATAAACAAGCTCGATGCTCTCACTACGGTGCAAGTCATGGCAAGGCAAGCATATATCCATTAAGAAGGCACAAAATGCTAGCTAGACAAGGCAAGAACAATGGCATAGCATGCATAGATCACTAGCAATCACTCCGGCAAATTCGCAAAAGAGCTAACGATCTGTCCAAAACAGCAACTATCCAAAAGTTGAGCTCGATTGAGTCAACCTAGGGTGCTCCAACATAACAAGTAAAAACATGGATGGATTAAGCACAACAAGCTTAACAAATCACTCTTACTGATCATCCTCAAAAGAGGCACGGATCACTAGGAAACAAGCCGAACATATAGCATCGTGAACTAAAACGGCTCAGACTTAGTGAAAATCACTAAGTCCCTGAAATCTGAAATCTCAGGTAGCCCTCTTCGCAAGCTTGCACAAGACAACACACACCTCCTAAAATTACATGGAAGGCACCTCTGTAAAGAAGGCAACATGCTTAACAATTCATCCCAAAGGGGCACAGGCATATCATGCACGGATTAAATATGGCAAAAATGACAAAAGTGCATGTTGGATTAACGGATCTGCAATTTAACTCAACATGCCTCCTTCCAACACCATTTTGGGCATCAAGATGACCTCAAATGCAAATGATGCAATGGAATGAAATGATGTACTCGTCGAGACGAAGAATTTGACATATCATACGCCCAAATCGGAGCTACGGATGCAAAGTTATGGCAGGTCAAACATGAGCATATGGGGGTAAAATCCCTGGGACTTAGAAAAAAAGGGGACCCTAGGGTTTACTGTAGCTGCGCCAGATCCGATCCGGATCGGGCGCGGGCACTGTAGCGGGTCGGCGCCGGAGCTTGCGCTCGCCGGAGAAGGGCGCCGGAGGAGAGGGACGAGCTCGCCGGAGCTCGGGGAAGAGGCCGGGGCGCCGGATCCGGCCTCGGGCGCCGCGGTGGAGGCGGTGGTCCGCGGTGGTGGCGGCGGCCCCGACCGACGGCGAGGACGGAGGGGAGCGGCGCGGTGGCCGGCGTTGCGGCGGCTCGCCGGAGAGGCGCACGGCAGCGGGGCGGCGACCGGACGCGGGGAAGAACGAGGCGGCGGCGGCGGCGCGCCTCTGGCCCGGGAGCGTGGCGCGGGGGCCGGGCGCGGGCCTCCACGGGCCGGCGGCGGCGGTGGACTGCGCTGACACGTGTCGCGCTGCGGTTGGACGGCGGCGATGTCCGGCCGAGGCGGACAATGTCCGGCCGGCGCGGGGATCCGGGATCTCTTTTTTTAGGGTTTCGAGGGAGGGGACGATCCAAAAACGAGGGGGGTGTATATATAGGCATAGAGGGAGCTAGGAGAGTCCAAATGAGGTGCGGTTTTCGCCCACACGATCGTGATCGAACGACCGAGACGATGGAGCTGAGTTTGGTGGGTTTTGGGCCAAAATGGAGGGGTGTTGGGCTGCACACACACGAGGCCTTTTCGGTCCCTCAGTTAACCGTTGGAGTATCAAACGAAGTCCAAATGACCCGAAACTTGACAGGCGGTCTTCCGGTAGTAAACCAAGGCCGCATGGCAAGTCTCGGCCCAATCCGGAAATGTTTAATCCCCACACACGAAAGAAAGCTAGAAATGGCCACCGGAGGAGAACGAAGCGCCGGAATGCAAAACGGACAACGGGGAAAATGCTCGGATGCATGAGATGAACATGTATGCGAATGCAATGCACGTGATGACATGATATGAGATGCACGAAAAAAAAACAAAACAACACACGGAGGCAGAGACGCGAACCCGAGAATTAAATATAACTTAATGCCGGAACGGCAAGAGTCGGAGTACATTTGGGGAAGGTTACATGTGGGGCGTTACAGTTACCTCATCAAGTTCTACTTTTCTCCCACTCACTTCTTTCGAGAGAAACTCCTTCTCTAGAAAGGATCCATTCTTAGCAACGAAAGTCTTGCCTTCGGATCTGTGATAGAAGGTGTACCCAACAGTTTCCTTTGGGTATCCTATGAAGACACATTTCTCCGATTTGGGTTCGAGCTTATCAGGTTGAAGCTTTTTCACATAAGCATCGCAGCCCTAAACTTTCAGAAATGACAACTTTGGTTTCTTGCCAAACCACAATTCATAAGGTATCATCTCAACGGATTTCGATGGTGCACTATTTAACGTGAATGCAGCCGTCTCTAAAGCATAACCCCAAAACGATAGCGGTAAATCTGTAAGAGACATCATAGATCGCACCATATCTAGTAAAGTACGATTTCAACGTTCGGACACACCATTACGCTGTGGTGTTCTGGGTGGCGTGAGTTGCGAAACTATTCCGCATTGTTTCAAATGTAGACCAAACTTGTAACTCAAATATTATCCTCCATGATCAGATCGTAGAAACTTTATTTTCTTGTTACGATGATTTTCAACTTCACTCTGAAATTCTTTGAACTTTTAAAATGTTTCAGACTTATGTTTCATTAAGTAGATATACCCATATCTGCTTAAATCATCTGTGAAGGTGAGAAAATAACGATATCCGCCACGAGCCTCTATATTCATCGGACCACATACATCTGTATGTATGATTTCCAACAAATCCGTTGCTCTCTCCATAGTACCGGAGAACGACATTTTAGTCATCTTGCCCATGAGGCACGGTTCGCAAGTACCAAGTGATTCATAATCAAGTGATTCCAAAAGTCCATAAGTATGGAGTTTCTTCATGCGCTTTACACTGATCTGACCTAAGTGGCAGTGCCACAAATAAGTTGCACTATCATTATCAACTCTGCATCTTTTGGCTTCAACATTATGAATATGTGTATCGCAACTATCGAGATTCATAAAAAATAGACCACTCTTCAAGGGTGCATGACTGAGGGAGTCCTGGATTAGGGGGTCTCCGGACAGCCGGACTATCTCCATTGGCCGGACTGTTAGACTTTGTCTCGTGTCCGGATGGGACTCTACTTGGCGTGGAAGGCAAGCTATGCAATACGTATATGGATATCTCCTCCTTTGTAACCAATCTTGTGTAACCCTAACCCTCTCCGGTGTCTATATAAACCGAAGGGTTTTAGTCCGTAGGACAACAATCACAACATACAATCATACCATAGGCTAGCTTCTAGGGTTTAGCCTCTCTGATCTCGTGGTAGATCTACTCTTGTAACACCCATATCTTCAATATTAATCAAGCAGGCCGTAGGGTTTTACCTCCATCAAGAGGGCCCGAACCTGGCTAAAACTTCGTGTCCCTTGCCTCCTGTTACCATCCGGCCTAGACGCACAGCTCGGGACCCCCTACCCGAGATCCGCCGGTTTTGACACCGACAATGACCATAAAAGATATTACTCATATAAATAGAACAACCATTATTCTTTGATTTAAATGAATAACCGTCTCGCATCAAACAAGATCCAGATATAATGTTCATGCTCAACGCTGGCACCAAATAACAATTATTTAGGTCTAAAACTAATCCCGAAGGTAGATGTAGCGGTAGCGTGCCGACCGCGATAACATCGACTTTGGAACCATTTCCCACGCGCATCGTCACCTCGTCCTTTGCCAGTGTTCGCTTAATACGTAGTCCCTATTTCGAGTTGCAAATGTTAGCAACAGAACCAGTATCAAATACCCAGGTGCTACTGCGAGCTCTAGTAAGGTACACATCAATAACATGTATATACCATATACCTTTGTTCACCTTGCCATCCTTCTTATCCGCCAAATACTTGGGGCAGTTCCGCTTCCAGTGTCCAGTCTGCTTGCAGTAGAAGCACTCAGTTTCAGGCTTAGGTCCAGATTTGGGTTTCTTCTCCTGAGCAGTAACTTGCTTACTGTTCTTCTTGAAGTTCCCCTTCTTCTTCCCTTTTCCCTTTTTCTTGAAACTGGCGGTCTTGTTGACCATCAACACTTGATGCTCCTTCTTGATTTCTACCTCCGCAGCCTTTAGCATTGCGAAGAGCTCGGGAATTGTCTTATCCATCCCTTGCATGTTATAGTTCATCACGAAGCTCTTGTAGCTTGGTGGCAGTGCTTGAAGAACTCTGTCAATGACACTATCAACAGGAAGATTAACTCCGAGTTGAGTCAAGTGATTATGATACCCAGACATTTTGAGTATATGTTCACTGACAGAACTATTCTCCTCCATCTTGCAGCTATAGAATTTATTGGAGACTTCATATCTCTCAATCCGGGCATTTGCTTGAAATATTAACTTCAACTCCTGGAACATCTCATATGCTCCATGACGTTCAAAATGTCGTTGAAGTCCCAATTCTAAGCCGTAAAGCATGGCACACTGAACTATCGAGTAGTCATCAGCTTTGCTCTGCCAGACGTTCATAACATCTGGTGTTGCTCCAGCAGCAGGCCTGGCACCTAGCGGTGCTTCCAGGACGTAATTGTTCTGTGCAGCAATGAGGATAATCCTCAAGCTACAGACCCAGTCCGTGTAATTGCTACCATCATCTTTCAACTTTGCTTTCTCAAGGAACGCATTAAAATTCAACGGAACAACAACACGGGCCATCTATCTACAATCAAACATAGACAAGCAAGATACTATCAGGTACTAAGTTCATGATAAATTTAAGTTCAATTAATCATATTACTTAAGAACTCCCACTTAGAAAGACATCCCTCTAATCTTCTAAGTGATCACGTGATCCAAATCAACTAAACCATAACCGATCATCACGTGAAATAGAGTAGCTTTCAATGGTGAACATCAATATGTTGATCATATCTACTATATGATTCACGCTCAACCTTTCGGTCTCAGTGTTCCGAGGCCATATCTGCATATGCTAGGCTCGTCAAGTTTAACCTAAGTATTCTGCGTGTGCAAAACTGGCTTGCACCCATTGTAGATGTACGTAGAGCTTATCACACCCGATCATCATGTGGTGTCTGGGCACGACGAACTTTGGCAACGGTGCATACTCAGGGAGAACACTTTTATCTTGAAATTTAGTGAGAGATCATCTCATAATGCTACCGTCAATCAAAGCAAGATAAGATGCATAAAAGATAAACATCACATGCAATCAATATAAGTGATATGATATGGCCATCATCATCTTGTGCTTGTGATCTCCATCTCCGAAGCACCATCATGATCACCATCGTCACCAGCGCGACACCTTGATCACCATCGTAGCATCGTTGTCGTCTCGCCAATCTTATGCTTCCACTACTATCGCTACCGCTTAGTGATAAAGTAGAGCATTACAGCGCAATTGCATTGCATACAATAAAGCGACAACCATATGGCTCCTGCTAGTTGCCGATAACTCGGTTACAAAACATGATCATCTCATACAATAAAATTTAGCATCATGTCTTGACCATATCACATCACAACATGCCCTGCAAAAACAAGTTGGACGTCCTCTACTTTGTTGTTGCAAGTTTTACGTGGCTGCTACGGGCTTAGCAAGAACCGTTCTTACCTACGCATCAAAACCACAATGATAGTTTGTCAAGTTGGTGTTGTTTTAACCTTCGCAAGGACCGGGCGTAGCCACACTTGGTTCAACTAAAGTTGGAGAAACTGACACGCGCCAACCACCTATGTGCAAACCACGTCGGTAGAACCAGTCTCGCGTAAGCGTACGCGTAATGTCGGTCCGGGCCGCTTCATCCAACAATACCGCCGAACCAAAGTGTGACATGCTGGTAAGCAGTATGACTTATATCGCCCACAACTCACTTGTGTTCTACTCGTGCACAACATCAACGCATAAAACCTAGGCTCGGACGCCACTGTTGGGCAACGTAGTAATTTCAAAAAAAAATTCCTACGCACACGCAAGATCATGGTGATGCATAGCAATGAGAGGGGAGAGTGTTGTCTACGTACCCTCGTAGACCGGCAACAGAAGCATTGACACAACATAGAGGAAGTAGTCGTACGTCTTCCTGATCCGACCGATCAAAGTACCGAACGTACGACACCTCCGAGTTGTGCACACGTTCAACTCGGTGACGTCCCTCAAGCTCTGATCCAGCAAAACGTTGAGGGAGAGTTTCATCAGCACGACGGCATGATGACAGTGATGATGTTCTACCGACGCAGGGCTTCGCCTAAGCACCGCTACGATATGACCGAGGTGGAATATGGTGGAAGGGGGCACCGCACACGGCTAAGGAACGATCACAAAGATCAACTTGTGTGTCATGGGGTGCCCCCTTGCCCCCGTATATAAAGGAGGGAGAGGGGGAGGTGCGGCCGGCCCTAGGGGTGCGCCTGGAGGAGTCCTAGTCCCACCGGGAGTAGGACTCCCCCCTCTTGCCTTGTTGGAAAAGGAAGGGGGAAGGGAGAAAGAGGATAGGGGGACGCCGCCCCCTTCCTTGTCCTATTCGGACTAGGGGGAGGGGGCGCGCGGCCTTCCCTGGCCGGCCCTCCTCTTCTCCCTTATGGCTCATGTAGACCCAATAACCCCCGGGGGGGTTCCGGTAACTCCCCGGTACTCCGGTAAAATCCCGATTTCACCCGGAACGTTTCCGATATCCAAATATAGGCTTCCAATATATCAATCTTTATGTATCGACCATTTCGAGACTCCTCGTCATGTCCGTGATCACATCCGGGACTCCGAACAACCTTCGGTACATGAAAACACAAAAACCCTAATTACGATCGTCACCGAACTTTAAGCGTGCGGACCCTACGGGTTCGAGAACTATGTAGACATGAGCGAGACACGTCTCCGATCAATAACCAATAGCGGAACCTGGATGCTCATATTGGCTCCTACATATTCTACGAAGATCTTTATCGGTCAGACCGCATAACAACATACGTTGTTCCCTTTGTCATCGGTATGTTACTTGCCCGAGATTCGATCGTCGGTATCTTAATACCTAGTTCAATCTCGTTACCGGCAAGTCTCTTTACTCGTTCCGTAACACATCATCCCGCAACTAACTTATTAGTTGCAATGCTTGCAAGGCTTGAGTGATGTGCATTACCGAGAGGGCCTAGAGATACCTCTCCGACAATCGGAGTGACAAATCCTAATCTCGAAATACGCCAACCCAACAAGTACCTTCGGAGACACCTGTAGAGCACCTTTATAATCACCCAGTTACGTTGTGACGTTATGTAGCACACAAAGTGTTCCTCCGGTAAACGGGAGTTGCATAATCTCATAGTCATAGGAACATGTATAAGTTATGAAGAAAGCAATAGCAACAAACTAAACGATCAAGTGCTAAGCTAACGGAATGGGTCAAGTCAATCACATCATTCTCCTAATGATGTGATCCCGTTAATCAAATGACAACTCATGTCTATGGTTAGGAAACATAACCATCTTCGATCAACGAGCTAGTCAAGTAGAGGCATACTAGTGACACTCTGTTTGTCTATGTATTCACACATGTATTATGTTTCCGGTTAATGCAATTCTAGCATGAATAATAAAAATTTATCATGATATAAGGAAATAAATAATAACTTTATTATTGCCTATAGGGCATATTTCCTTCATGTACGCAATGTAGGGCACCGTCTAGTCGGGAGTAATGGCCAGAACCTCCATGATCAGGTCGACCGCGGCTGGGACCTCGACTTCAGTCGGATCTGTGGCGCTCTTGGGTTGCGGGGGCTCTTCAGTAAAAGGATCTTCCTGAACTGTCGGTGAGTGAATATGCTCCAAAAACACATTGCTGGGAATGGCTTCTCTCTTGGAACCTATCTTTGCCAAATCATCGACAGCTTGATTTTTCAGTCGGGGTACGTGGTGGAGTTCTAACCCCTCAAACTTCTTCTCAAGCTTTCTTACCATGTTGCAGTAACGAGTCATGGCTGGGCTTCTGACGTCCCACTCCTTCATCACTTGATTAACTACCAAATCTGAGTCGCCATAGACCATGAGGCGATGGACGCCGAGTGAGATGGCCATGCGCAACCCATACAGGAGTGCTTCATATTCTACTTCATTGTTGGAGGAATCAAAATGAATCCGGAGGACATATCTGAGCCTATCTCCTCGGGGGGATACCAGAACTACTCCAGTACCAGAACCGTTCAGCATCTTGGATCCGTCAAAGAACATGGTCCAGTGCTCAGAGTGAACTTGAGTCGGCAGTTGCTATTCGATCCACTCGGCGAGGAAATCTGCTATTGCTTGGGACTTGATAGATTTCTTTGCCTCAAACTTGATATCCAAGGGAAGGAGTTCAATCGCCCATTTGGCCACTCGACCAGTTGCATCTTTGTTGTGCAGAATCTCTGACAATGGAGCGTCGCTGACGACTGTAACAGAGTGATCCGAGAAATAGTGTGCAACCTTCTTTGTGGTCATGTAAATCCCATAGACAAGCTTCTGATAATGAGGATATCTCTGCTCTGATGGGGTCAGGACTTCAGAAATATAATAGACTGGGCGTTGAACCTTATAAGCTTTTCCTTCTTCTTCCCACTCGACCACAAGTACTGTACTGACGACTTGTCCAGTGGCTGCTATATAAAGCAGTAGAGGCTCTTTGCTGATTGGAGCAGCAAGCACCGGCTGGGTGGAAAGCAGGGCTTTTAGCTCTGCAAACGCTGCATCAGCTTCTGGGGTCCACTCGAACTTGTCTGATTTCTTCATCAGTCGGTAAAGAGGTAGCGCCTTTTCACCGAGGCGAGAAATGAATCGACTTAGGGTGGCCAAGCAACCAGTAAGCTTCTGGACATCATGCACACGCACAAGGCGTTTCATTCGGAGTATAGCGCCTACCTTCTCTGGGTTAGCATCGATTCCTCATTCGGAAACAAGAAAACCGAGTAACTTTCCGCCTGGAACTCCAAATGTGCACTTTGATGGATTGAGCTTGATATCATACCTTCTGAGGTTGGCAAAGGTTTCAGCAAGGTCAGTCAGTAGGTCAGAACCTTTACGTGACTTGACCACAATGTCATCCATGTATGCTTCCACATTCCGACTGATCTGAGTGAGCAGGCACTTCTGAATCATCCGCATGAATGTGGCTCCGGCGCTCTTCAAACCGAATGGCATTGTGACATAACAGAAGCACCCAAATGGGGTGATGAAAGTTGTCTTTATTTCGTTGGGTCCGTACAGACGGATCTGGTGGTACCCGGAATAGGCGTCCAAAAAGGACAAACGCTCGCACCCTACAGTCGAGTCGACTATCTGATCGATGCGAGGGAGAGGGAAGTGATCTTTCGGGCAGGCCCGATTGATATGCTTGAAATCAATACAGATGCGAAGTGAGTCATCCTTCTTTGGGACCATGACAACATTGGCTAACCACTCAGAGTGATAAATCTCTCGGATAAACTCAGCTGCCAGAAGCCGAGCCACCTCTTCACCAATTGCCTTTCTTTTCTGGACGGCGGACCGTCGAAGATGCTCTTTGACTAGTTTCACCTTCGGGTCGACTCGCAATCGATGCTCAGCCAGTCCCCTGGGAACACCCGATATGTCAGAAGGCTTCCATGCAAAGATGTCCCAGTTCTCACGGAGGAACTGGATGAGCGCTTCTTCCTATTTGGAATCGAGTGTAGTTAAAATGTGAGTCGGAGCTGCGTTGGGATCTATCAGGTGAATGTGAATCGACTTCGTTTCACCAGACGACTGGAATGCTGAATCTGTGGCTGGCTTCTTGGCTCGTAGCAAGTCACCCGGGTCTGCATTTTTCTGGTATTCTTGCAATTCTACCACGACCATCTGGGCATCGGCGATCTTTGAGCCCTTCTGGAAGCACTCTTCTGCCTTCTTCTGATTACCAGAGATAGTGATCACTCCTTTGGGACCAGGCATCTTCAGTTTGAGGTACACGTAACATGGTCGATCCATAAACCGTGCATAAGCTGGCCTGCCCAGAATTGCATGATAAGCACTTTGGAAATCCACAACTTCAAATGTCAACTTTTCTTTGCGGTAATTTTTGGAATCACCAAAAACCACGTCGAGTGCAATCTGACCGAGGGATGCAGCCTTCTTGCCTGGAATGACTCCATGGAAACTCATATGGCTTTCGCTGAGTCTGGACATCGGAATGCCCATTCCCTTCAACGTCTCTGCATACAGTATGTTCAGGCCACTGCCACCGTCCATCAGGACCTTTGTCAGTCGAGTGCCTTCGACCACCGGGTCGACCACCAGTTCTTGCCTCCCAGGGGTGGCTATGTGCGCTGGATGGTCTGACTGGTCGAATGTAATGGCAGTCTGTGACCACTTCAAGTAACTGGGTGTCACCGGAGCGACCATGTTCACTTCCCTGTTGATTACTTTCAATCGACTTTTGCTCTCAACGTCAGCAAAAATCATCAGAGTGGAATTCACGTGGGGATAACCATCATCATCCTCTTCCTCATCCTCAGCCTTGTTTGCTTCTTTCTCCTTTTCCTTGGGCTGTTTCTCTCGGAATTGCTGGATTAGGAGCCGACACTGCCGAGTGGTATGCTTCGGATAAATGAAATTACCTTCTTCATCTTTTTTAGTGTGGATATGGCACGGCAAATCCAACACGTTGTTCCCATCTTGATCTTTTACTTTCTTGGGGTTCCACGGCCCTTTGGGCTTCCCCTTGAACTTTCCTTGAACCACAGCCAAGGCTTCACCTGGAGCAGCTGGCTCGGCCTTGCGCTTCTGTTTCCGACTGGAGTTTCCTCCTCCGGCTTCGTGGGCGACTGCTTTGTGCTTGCTGCTCCGGAGTCGCTCTTCTTCTTCACCATTGGCATACTTGGTGGCAATTTCCATCATCCGAGCCAGAGTCATATTCCCTGTCCGGTTGAACTTCATATTCAACTCTCGATACCTAACGCCTTCCTTAAAGGCACAAATTGCCTGATGATCCGACACATCTTCTACCGTGTGGTGTAGGGTGATCCATCTCTGGATATAATCCCTCAAAGTTTCATTCAGCTTCTGAACACAACACTGTAACTCTGTCAAACCTGCCGGCCGTTTGCAAGTGCCCTCGAATGTTCTGACAAACACTCGGGCGAGATCTTCCCAAGTATAGATGCTGCCAGGCACTAACTGATTCAACCATGCTCTAGTTGAGCCCTCCAACATCAGAGGAAGGTGTTTCATGGCCACTTCATCATTGCCGCCACCAATCTGGACAGCCACTTGGTAGTCTTTAAGCCAAGTGTCAGGCTTGGACTCTCCGGTGAACTTACTAACTCCAGACGCCAACCTGAAGTTGGGGGGAATCACCGCAGCTCTGATAGCTCTACTGAAGCACTCTGGACCAGAGACATGCACCCTGTTGCTGGTTTGTGGATCTCTATCATGGCCCTCTCGGTGAGCTCTGTTTCTGTCGACCAAGCCCTGCACGAGAATAGATCTTGCATCAAAGCCTGGCTCCCTGGGGTCGATTGGAATACCTCGCCCAACACTGTGAGGGCGTCTGTCTTCATGCTGCCGAGGCACGTATGACCCGCTCCTCGAGGAAGGCGTGGGCACTCGACGACGATCATCATGATCGACTCGGCGATCATACTGCTCTCGGTTTATGTAATGATCTCGTCGATCCCCACGTCCCTCACGCCTCAGAGGCAATCTTGGGCTATGGGCCAACTGAACTGTGTCTGCCATCACGGATCTGCTATGGATCATATCCTGCGACTGAGATACAACCGTATTCTGTTCTCCCGCCGCCCGGAGCAAGGCTCGGATCTGCACCAGACCTCAACCAGCTTCTGACTGGGAGGGTTTGATCGACTCCGCTATCCGGGCAGCAGCAACCAGATTCTGGATCGGGGTTCGGTATACCTGAGTCGGAGGAGGAAAATGCTGGCGTCGACTGGATTCGGGAGCGCGCTGCCGAGCGCGATCGTCGAGTGCGCGCTGGAGGTTCTCCAGTCGAGTGCGCTCAGCCAGGTTGGCCAAGCGCGCCTGCTCCAAGGCCTGGGCCTCAGGGGTTTCTCCAACTATAGGAGTATGCAATGCATCCATGTTCTAGCGGCGAAGTTCCTCCCTCTGCTGCGAGGAGAGGGGTTCGGGGCGGTACTCCTCGTGAACGCGCGACGGATCGCCGTTCCCGTCACCTCCGTCTTCACGGTTGAAGCCAGGAGGGCTGCGTGGTCCATTGACCATCAGAACTTCAGCCGCTGGGTCGCTGCTATCGAACTCGGATGCGGTCTCTACGGAGCCAGTCGACAGATCGAACAGGCCGTAGAGAGTTTCGTCGGGCTCGATCGCCGCGACTTGAGGGGTGGCCGACTGGCAGGCCACTGCATGCCTCACCCACCGCTGATGCCTTGACCGACCGGAGCATTTGCTCCGACGAGCCGCAGGAAGGGGGAAAGCTGATGGAGTCGACTGATACTGGGTCGACGGTTGCCGCAGGAGGACACCGCGGACGCACGCGCGGAAGTGCGTCGCCCCGCGAGCGGGGAGCACGTCGACGTCGAGTGGAGCCTCATGAAGCCAAGCGGAGTCATCGGCGGCAAACACGAGCGTGCCGAGACGGATCACGCGGCCCTCAGCCAAACCTCCGCCTGAAACCATGATGAAGGGGATCAGAAAAACTGCAACTTCTGCAACAAGTCTCTAAGACACCTGCCCCACGGTGGGCGCCAACTGTCATGGTTCCAAGACTGACAGTAGAATAGGGGGGTAGGAATGTAGAGGCAAGATCCTAGCTATGCAGGAGTTGTACACACGAGTTTTACGAGTTCAGGCCCTTCTCGGAGGAAGTAACAGCCCTACGTCTCGGAGCCCGGAGGCGGTCGACTGAATACATGTGTGTGAATTACAAAAAGTGCGAACCCCTGTCCCAGAGGAGGGGGTGACTTATATAGAGTGCGCCAGGACCCCAGCTCCCCTCTGTTACCCAGGGTTCAATGCTCATAAAGGAGGGGCGTTACTGGTAACGTCTGCAATAAAGTGTTGTAAATGTCCATAAAGCTATGGTTTAAGTCCTAACCGTTGCAGAGTGGAGGGTTTCTCATCTTCTGGTGGTTGAGTGTCTTCAAGGTGGTCGAGTGAGCACATCTTCATGGTCGAGTGGATGATGGTTGCTCTTCGACTGCTTCTGATTCTTTGTAGAGATATCCTTGGGGAGGGTATGTTGGACAGATCCATGACCCTACCCTAGGTACATAGCTTCATTAGGAGCCACGTGGGCCACATGCCCCCTCCTTCAGACCCGTGGCTATGGGGTGTCTACGTGGGCCCATGCGCCGCCCTCCGTTGCCGTCCTTCTGAACATGTAGTAGTACACATCGGCGCTTCCCCTTGTGTGACATTAGCTGTTTGCTGCAGCCTCTTGCCCATGTCAATCACAGGTCGTAGCGCCGAGTCACGGAACTCATACTCATTGTGATGTCCGTGTCGGGTTGAGCTCATCCTTCTAGGATGACTGGTGCATCGGTAAACATGACATTATCGCGTGCGTTATCTGGAATGTCTGCCTCGCTGATAAGCACATCTGAGCCAGCCCCATCTATCTTTCCACAAATGTTTTTTAGGGTTTTGATGGCTCGCTTTTGTTGGACAAAGACCTCCCGACGATTGAGGTTGAAAAGTAGGTCTATGCCAATGACAGATCGACGCTAGGGTTCGAGGTGGTCGATGTCATCAAGAGCAGACTGGAGAATGAGTGCCCCTAACATTGTGTCATGTGTCAACATTCTCGCTCTCGCCGCCAAGATCTCTATTGAACTGACTTGAGGACCCTCATGGAGTGTGCGGGTGGGGTGGCGTTATGACATGACCACAAATGTCGAGAACACCAACAATCTTGCAAGCCCCTTTGACTCTCTGGATATGCTATAGGAGAAGTTAAGAAACTTGGGCCCCAATGACACTGACCTTGTCGCTCACCAAGGATCGCACACTATTGGGCAGGCGCAGTCCAGCTCATGCAGTGAAACTACATCGTCGGGATCAACGTAAAAACATCGGTGAACCTCAGCACAATGTCTTTGGCAACAAGTACTACAACAACCTCTTCTGTGGCCGCACCCCGCTCCCTATGGACCAAGTTATGTTCTCTGACCTCGTCGCCACGGTGATTGCCGCACAAATTGTTCACATGTTCTCCAGTAGCTAGAAGAACTTTTTTCAAGAATTTCGCTGCCTAGAGGATTAAAATGGAGGGCATAAGATTACTGACCGCAAAAGATGGGGAGATTAGAAACAACTATTGGAGGGTAAATAGGAAATCCTATGCATGAACGAGATTGATGTTACGACTAGCAAACTCTTGATGCTTGTGAAAACTTCAAGCTGGCGTCGTTCCCCGCAACGTATTTGGGGATGCTTCTGGCTAACTGAAAGATCTTGTCGAGTGGATTTGATCCTTTGGTCGGCTGGGTGGCTACATGGGCCGAGTCGTGGCGAGGCCGGTTTACATCCAAGGGAAGTAAAATGGTGCTCATTAGTTCTAACCAAGCGAGCCTCCCCATGTATATGATGAACCTGTATATCCTTCCGGAGGGTGTTCATAGCTCGTTCGATAAGGAGCTCGCTAGGTTCTTCTGGCAGGCACCTGATGGCCGCTAGAAGTACCACCTGGTCAAGTGGGCAGATATCTGCTTACCCAAGGACCGCAGAGGTATAGGGATGATTGCAGCATCCCGTAGGACGAACGTCGCTCTCATGCTACGTTGGGTGTGGCTCGAGCTCCTTCAGGCAAAGTACCTAAGGGGTGAGCCGCTCCTCGCATGCTCCTGCTCCGTAGGTTCCCAGTTCTGGCGTGCGATTCAAAAGATCAAGGAGGAAATTCGACTAGGAATTTCTTTCTCTATAGGTAATGGGGGGGGGGGGGCAGTTCTGGCTAGACCCATGGGTTGGGGACGAGCCGCTACGGATGGGGTTTCCGGTATTGTTCTCCATCTGTATGGCTGGGGTTTCCTCCATCTGTACGGCTGGGGTTTCCGGTATTGTTCTCCATCTGTCTCTTCTAGTTTCTATGGCCAGGCGCCTGGGGCATTGGGATGTACGGTTCAGGCGCTCATTTGGCCCGGTGGAAACGGCTGAGTGGTACCGCCTTCTAGAGGCTCTACCACATGCACTACCGGACCATCCGAACACAGTAGCCTGGCGGCTCTCACCATCTAGGAAATTCTCAGTCAGCTCGGCATACCAGGCGCTATGTCACGCGCCCATCATCCCCTGGCTCTCGCCTCTATGGAAGGCCCCCTTGAGAAGATCAAGATATTTTTGTGGTAACTTCTCCAAGATCGTATTCCTTCGGGGACAGAGGTGCGTAAGCGGCATGGTTTCGGGGATGGACTATGCCCCTTATGCGTGGGGCCGGAAACATCGGCTCAAATCATTTTCACTTGTACGGCGGCAAGAGTCCTCTGAACATTCATACACGAGGCTCTTGGGCCTGACTAGGAGACCCAGGACCTAGCGGAATTCCTCCAGACCAGGGCACCCCAAACTGGGAGACGTCGCCGCTTATTTTGGTTGATCTTTGCGGCGATGTCATGGACCCTCTGGATGACTCACAATAAGATGGTTATTGAGCGGATCTTCCCAAGGCAGGCGTCTGACTCATTCTTCAAATTCCTTGCCTTTATGTAGCACTGGCACCCGCTGAGGTCGGGATCAGCTTGACAGCATGCTGGACGCACTTTAGGCTACGACGCATCAACTATCATCTCCGTAGGGCCGGTTCACGGCCGCCACTAGGTAGTTTTTTTTTCTTATTTCTTTTTCTTTCCTTGGGCATGAGTGTGCCGCTGCCCCGGCTATCCAGGTTGGTTGGATTTGTGTGTGATGCTTGTATGGACCATTGCTTTATTTATAAAGCGGGATGAAAGCCTGTTTCAAAAAATAGCTAGCCTCTACTAACCTAATTTTCTCGACATGCAAGCATGCCATCTTACCATACAACATGCATGAGAAAAGGCTCACTCAACATGCTACTCTGCATAGTAAATGTCACACCTGTTTGCATGAGAATTTACAAATTTTACAACTATATAATAATTAAAGTAATAGATCATATTTATGTGTCATTTTAGTTCTCGTATTATTACTCCTGATATTCATGTTCAATACAACCAAATATCATTGATATATGCAAAACATGCTTGCAACGGTGTCATCTAGTTCTAACAGTACATTTCCCTTAACTAAACGTGAATCCATTCTTTTCATACTGAACGGCTTATTTTTTGATACACATATTAACATCGCTTTGAAATCATTCAATTTAGTGTCGAGACATTATGGAGTGTGCAAGAGGAGTAGGGTGACTTGCCACTGCATTTGACATGCATAATGTAGAAGGTAGGGGGGGGGGGGGGGGGTTGATAAGTAGAGAGTCGAACCCAATGAGGAACAAAAGGAATCAGCCTCTGGAAATTATATAGGAATTACTGCAAAAGCTTAAAAAGAGTGGCAATTGTGTGTTTCGAGTGTTTGGATGGTTGCAAATATGCAAAAAAAAAAAGAGTAAATGAGTGCAACAATTGACTCAATCCTTCATTGTTATAAGGACAAGCCAATTGTGTTTCTTATATTGACTAGATTGTTCTCGAGTACAGCAGGAATATCACCTAGTTCTTAAGATCTTAAGATCATAAGTATTTGCATTGATTTTTGTTTCTTGATTGCTCTCATGTGGACAGTGGCGATTTCACTAGGGAGGCTTCAATAGGCTTAAGCCTACTCTCCAAAATCCTATTTAAGCTAAAAATACCACTTGACAAGTATATTCTGGTGCTTTGCATGCAACAATTGCAATGCATTTGCTAATTAGACTTAGGAAATTTATGTTTTAAGCCTACACTCCAATGTCCTGCTAGATTCGCCACTGCATGTGGATATAGCCTAACTTATATGCTGCAAAAACGTTCGCTCACATATGATTAAAGCCTTGGCATGCATCCACAAATACTAAGAATGTTTAAGACAAATTCTAATCATTGCCTTAAGATTCAGGGTATGTTCAACTCTCATGCTTCTATGGAGCCGAGCAGTGTGAGTCTATTTTGCACGTCCTGAAACAAATTGCAGGAGATGAACTTATAAGACCTCTATGTTCTTATTTCACATGTTCCCCGCTCTCTCAAACTGATTACACTCCACTAAACCATACAACTTTTGTATGGCAGCAGGTAGTGAAGCTGAAAGAGTAACATGTTTACATGAAATCAACTTCACACTTACATAGGCTGGAACCAAAATTGCAACAGGAGAGGAATCAAATGGGGAAAAGATTTGAAGTTGTATATCTGATTTCAATAGTATGTAGCACGTTTGCGAACATTCCATAAAGTAGGAGGCAGGCAGCGAACCAAAGGTATAGACAAGTCCGTGCATACATTTTTCTCCAGCTTATGGATGAATTCAAGAGCAAACCTTCGAAAAATTCATCAAACAGGAATCATGCAACCACAGACTGGTAAAGACAAATGAGATGGAGGGGAGTGAAGAGGGCATGTCACTTGCGCTGTCAGACATGAATGCTGAGGCGGCTATGGTGCACAACTAACATTACCACAGGGAAGAAGAAGAACGCCCTCTAAATCGAGCTACTCAACAAGAAGAAGAATGCCCTCTTAATCAAGCTATTCAACAAGAATGAGAAGGTCGGACACACTAGGGCGCAAAAAAGACGACCATGCATACTGGAATAAGAAGAAAAATACAACCACAACATGAGAATACTATAGGCATATATTACTAGATACAGTTAGTATTAAAAAAAATGTATGCTCTTTTGCAACGCACGAGCAATTAACCGACTAGAAGAAAAGGTCTCTCACCTTGTCTAAATAAAATAAAGAAATGGGAGAAGGATGGAAGAAATGTAAGGATCACACGGTGTGGCTGATCTGGTCTCTTGGCCCATTCCTGGCAACTACGTACATACAAAGTCACGATAAACTATGTCTGACACAAACCATGGTCCCCGCAACACGCAACATATACAACATGATATTTCTAAATCCAAGATGTATTAGTTTTTCTAGAAGTAAAATAATAATTTGGTATTCTAGACATTCACATTTTTATCTATAAAATTGGTCAAAGTTAGACAAATCTGATTTTTATTTTACAAATAATACACCTCATATTTAGAAATGCGGGTCATGATAAGCTATGTCTGACGCAAATCGTCGTGGCCGCCACACGCAACATATACAACACAATGTTTGGTGAGGAGGACCTCTTCTCTTAGATCATCAGGACGACCTCTTCCAACTTGTTCGCGCTAATCATTCATATAAAATAATATAAGCAGCCTCGTGCAGCAAAGGAAAGCTGCGGTAGGCGGTAGGCGACGTACAGCAGTGTTAATACTCAAGTTGACAACGGCATGGAACATGTCAAACGCGCTTCCACAAAATCCTGCAAAATGGCTAGGCTATATATAGCTTACAAACCGTTCTGGTTTCCCTCACATCCATCTTCTACGATATTCCTTCATTCCCTTCTACTAGCAGCTAGCTTGCCAATCCATCCCTCAGTGGCAAATTGAGCAGCTTAATTCTAGCCTTCTCCTTCTGAACGTGCAGTGGTGCACATGGCGGCTTCCTCTTGCTTTCCGTTAGCTGCTCGCTGCAGCCTCTTGCTCACGGCAGCGCTAGTCCTAGCACTGAGCCACGGAGCCCACGGTTATGGCGATGTAGGTGCCGGGTTGAGCTCGTCCTTCTACGACGACTCGTGCCCTAGTGCACGCGACATTGTTCGGCGCGTCATCCAGAACGCCCGCGTTGCGGACACGCGCATCCCAGCCAGCCTCATCCGGCTCCACTTTCATGATTGCTTTGTTCAGGGTTGTGACGGCTCGCTTTTGCTGGACAATGACCTCCCGGCGATCATGACCGAGAAGGAGGTCCTTGCCAACGACAGGTCAGCACGCGGGTTCAAGGTGGTCGACAGCATCAAGCGTGCACTGGAGAACGCATGCCCTGGCATCGTGTCCTGCGCGGATATCCTCGCACTCGCATCCGAGATCTCCGTCGAGCTGGCTGGAGGGCCACGCTGGAGTGTGCCGCTTGGCCGCCGTGATGGCACAACCACCAACATCGAGAGCGCCAACAATCTCCCGAGCCCCTTCGACTCTCTGGAGACGCTCCAGGAGAAGTTCAAAAACTTGGGCCTCGACGACACTGACCTTGTCGCCCTCCAAGGAGCACACACCTTTGGGCGGGCGCAATGCCAGTTCACACAGCGGAACTGCAGCGCCGGGCAGGACGAGGAGACGCTCGTGAATCTCGACACAGTCACCCCTGATGTCTTCGACAACAAGTATTACGGCAACCTCTTGCATGGCCACGCCCCTCTCCCTTCGGACCAGGTAATGTTGTCTGATCCCGTTGCCGCCGCGACCACTGCACGGATCGTTCGTAGGTTCTCCGGAAGTCAGAAGGACTTCTTCAAGAATTTCGCGGCCTCGATGGTCAAAATGGGGAACATAAGCCCGCTCACCGGAAGGGCTGGGGAGATTAGGAACAACTGCCGGAGGGTGAACAGAAAACCCTATTGATGAATGGGATTGATGTTATGACTTGTGAACTCGTTGTCCTTGTGTAAATCATTCTTTTATTTCATCCCAACTGTAAAGTATTTTCTTATTATTTTGTTTTGGAAATAAATGTAAATGTTCATCACATGATTATTGCAAACCAATGTTTTTGGAGTGTTACAAGAAACCGGGATGCGTGTCATGTACAAACTAAACACTTTTTGACGAAGTATGAGGATTTCAAAAGAGAAAGTGTGGACTTGATACAGAACTCAACTTTTTACGTCATTTTCTCTTTGAACTTTTTTTATGTTTAATACACACCATGCAAAATCAAAAAAAGACTTTCTGTGGACAAAATGGGCACATGCCGTTTTTTCCCACCATACATTACAAAATTTTAAAAGACTTTCCGTGGAATTGCTAGTAAGTATTCTAAATCAAAACTGTTGCTTGTTGAAGACTTTCCGTGTATAAAATAGAAGCTAAAAGTCCCTCGTTTTCTAAAGAAAATAAAAAAATGGGAGAAAGTTAGAACATGTTGACTGATGAGGTGGACAGGTTGCATGTCAAGAGAAATCAGGTATCATGAGTATAATAGATGTAAGTATCACACAATGTGGCTGATCCGGTCTCAGCCCATTCCTGGCAATGAGTGGCAAGTGGCAACTACTCCGTACATGCAAAGTCACGATATATCACATGTTGATTAAGGAAAATTAAACTCTGACTGACGCAATCCGTCGTTGCCGCCACACGCAACATATGCAACACAATATTTCGTCAGGAGGACCTCTTCTCTTAGATCATCAGGACGGTCTCTTCTAATTTGTTCGCGCTAATCATATATGTATATAGTAAAATAATATGAGCAGCAGTATGTAGCAGCCGATGTACCGCAGTGCTAATACTCAAGTTCACAATGGCATGTCAAACGCGCTTCCACAAAAAGTTTCTAATTCTTTTTACCATGTCCGTCTTTAAAAATTTTAAAAAAAATTGTAAATAAATTATTAACGAGATGTCACAATTTTGGTGGGGTGATGAGGACTATCAGAAGAGGATACATTGAATGGTGCCGTGGAAGATGTGTGCTCCAAAAGATCAAGGAGGTATGGCCTTCCGAAATATACACTGTTTCAACATGGCATTATTAGCTAAGCAAGCGTGACGTCTTCTTGATAATGCCGATTCTTTATGTGCCACTATCTTGAGAGATAAGTATTTCCCTATCAGCGATTGATGGATGCAAGTTTAAGGAAAGGATCCTCTTCTACTTGGCAAAGCATTATGGCGGGAGTCAACTGCTTGAGAAATGATTATATATGGCGAGTTGAAAATGGACAAAATATCAATATTTGGAGAGATGCATGGATCCCGAATTGTGCGAATAGAAAAATTATTACTCCTAGAAGATGGCACCTTCTGTCAAAGGTTGCTGATCTTATTGATCCAGTCACGAATTGTTGGGATGGAGATTTGGCGAGACAGACGTTCTGGCCAATTGATGCACAATGGTTCCTCGCGGTTCCCCTTCCTATGCATAATATATTGGATTTCATTGCATGGAGCTATACAAAAAATGATGTGTTCACTGTTTGATCAACTTATTTGGAGGAACGGAACCAACAACATGGAAGGACATTGCAATATACTAATGATAAATGGGCCGAATCAGTGTTAATTTTTATCTGGGGTGAGATTTGGAAATTATCATATCCGGAAAAGGTAAAGTTTTTTATTTGACGTGTGTTGCATGGAACTCTACTGTGTCGAATTACGCTTGCCAATAGACATATGGAAGTTTCACCCATCTGCCCATCATGCTCAAATGGGAAGATACAAAACATGTATTGTTTTTGTGGCAGAAGGTAAAAGAGGTTTGAGGTAAGTTGGGGATGTGCGAGGCGATTAAAGAAACTTGTGTTATTGATCGTAGGGTGAGGCAGTTCTTGAATTTTTACTTCATATGCCACACCAATAACTATCTATATTGGGTTTCTAGAATGCAAGTGAATTAATCGCATAACCGCTTGATATTTATGGTGGGATAGACGCATGTTGGTTTAAGAAGAAAAGTCTCAATATGTATACCAGATTTCGACAGGGGTTCGTAATATGACGGCATAATGTTTTGCTCACTCCCCTTGTGTGACTAGTAAAAAAGAAGGATGGAGCATACCGCCTATGGATTTTTTTAAGCTGAATGTTGATGCTTCTTTTGATCATGATTTGCTCAGGGGCACAACTGGGGTTATCCTCAAAGATGACAAAGAAAAATTCATTGTTGACAGAAACTAGGAGATCGATTGGTGTGCTTATGTATTGAGAGCAGAAGCGATGACTCTTAGGTTTGGCTTTATTCTTGCACTAAAGACGGGATGTAATTGTTTTGTCATTAACTTTAATAATATGAAAGTCATTGACACAATGAAGAATAAAGGACAACCTGCGGGAGCGGCGGCAGTCTGCGATGATTGCTAATTCATGGCATGTGATTTTCCTTTGACTAGATTTAAACATTGTAATAGAATAGCTAATAAGGTTGCTCATAAACTTGCTAGACTAGTGAAATTTCTGCAACTAGGGATTGGTTTGAGAAATCTATAGAGGATATTGTACCTCCTCTTATTGTAATCATTATCTCTACTCCTAATGAATGAGTTTGTTGAATAGTCCCATCTTTTTTGTCTGGTTTTCTCGTCTCCCTTTCCACCATCCCTTATCACCGGTTTATTTTTTTCCACTCTTTTCTTGTAAACCAACACTTTCCTAACCTACAAAAGATCACAGATCTAACTGTCCTAACTTACAAAAATCAACCGATCCCTCTCATCAATGCAATTTGCTTCAGGAAACAAATAACATATTTTAAGGAAACAAATAACACATTTTTAGAAAAATCCAATTGACTAATCGACAGATATGTATATGAACTCTTCTTTTACAAATAAAAATCAATCAACAATTATGAACAGAATTATAATTTTCATTTTCCTCTTATCCCTTCCCGGCCCGCTCGCCAAGTGGCCCGCTGCACAACGGAGGGGCTCCTGGGACGCAAGAACCGGACGAGACTTGCCTGCTCCCCCGTCGTGTGCCCATCCGTGCTCCCGTCTATGTGGCTTGATTTGATTGAAACAAAATAAGACCCGGCCCCACCCCCTTAAAATCAGGGGGGATAATTAGATTAGAAAAAAAAAGAAAAAATGGCCGTAGGATGAAGTGGGAGTACGGATGGAAGCATGGGAAGGGAGCAGTCAAGCCGGATCCGCTGAGGCGATTAGGGTTTCGTGGAACATGGCGGCGCTCGCCAGATCTTGATCGGCGGGGCGCGTGATTGGCCGGGCAAGATGTCCTCATCGGGCGCCGGCAGGGGGGTGGGTCTAATCCCACGCCTGGACGGACAGAGAACCAAGGAGAGAAAGCGCAGGCGGCATCAGGATCGCCGGGCGCGGCTAGGGCTCAACTGGAAGAGGCCCTTGGAAAACTCGGGATCACCGATGAGGAGGCGACGCCTCTAGTTATTGATGATCGGGAAGACGAAGCTCCGGCGAAGTGGCTACTTGCAGGGAAGGTTTTGAACCGCAATCTCCTCCATATCCAAACCATAAGCAATGCCCTCCGCCCAGCTTGGGGAAACCCTAGGGGGTTGAAGTTCACGTCCATGGGAGATAATATGTTTGTGGCTGTGTTTGAATCCAAGAGAGACAGAGATCGGATCTGGGACGGATCGCCGTGGCATGTGAGCAAGAACGCGGTAATCCTTGCTGAATTTGAGGAGTGTATGAGGTTGGATGAGGTGAGTTTTGACCGGCTGCAGTTATGGGCACGGGTTATCAATCTTCCCTACAATCTCAGGGATGATGTATGGGGCAAAGAAATCGCAAAGAAGATTGATAAGAAGGCTTCCTCGGTGCAGTTTGACCACACCGGAGGTTATTTGCGCGTGAGAGTCACCATTGATGTGAGTAAACCTCTGAGGAGGTGGATTTTAATTGAATCGGCCAGGAGGAAGAAGCAAGACTTGTATGAGATACAATATGAAAATGTGCCGCACTTCTGTTTCTCCTGTGGCCGCTTGGGACATTCAGAGCTCTTTTGCCCTACCCCGGGGAAGAGAGACAAGAACGGAGATCTCCCCTTTGGGGCAGGCCTGCGTGCTCCGGAAGAGAGGAGGAAAGATTTCTCGGGTGACAGTATGAAGAGAGAGCACACTACAGCTAGCACCAGCAAATGAGAATCAAAGAACTCTAGTAATGTTGCTACGGGCAAAACTACTGCAGAGGTTACCTCACCGATCAAATCTCGCTTACCAAAAAGAAAGGAGGTGCCTACCCAGGAATACCGAAGAGTTAATCAACCACTATTGTTGAAATCTGCTGTGGAGCATGAAGACATGAGCAATAGTGAGGAGGGTTCAGAGGGGCAGAATGAAGAGGACAGGCTCAGGAAGAAGAAGAAGCCAACACCAGAAAATTCGGCAAAGGCTGCGGTGCAGCCCTGCCCGTCCAAATGAATTGCATGAGCTGGAACAGCCGGGGGCTTGGGAACCCCGAGGCAGTTCGCGAGCTTCGCAGCATTGTGAAGCAAGAAGGTCCTGCCCTTTTATTTGTAATGGAAACTAAAATAAGGGCAAAGAGAGTGGAAAACCTGAAACTCACGTTGGGGTTTTCGGGTTGTTTCGCAGTCGATAGTGACGGTCTAAGTGGTGGGGTCGGACTGTTCTGGTCGAAGGAAGTTTCAGTTGAGTTGAAGAATTATAGTCTGAGTCATATTGACGTCATAGTTAAGAAGGAGGGACAAGTTTCTCCGCCATGGAGATTTACAGGTTTCTATGGAGCACCAAGAGCAGAGAATCGTTATCATAGCTGGCGCTGTTGGGGAACGCAGTAATTTCAAAAAATTTCCTACGCACACGCAAGATCATGGTGATGCACAGCAACGAGAGGGGAGAGTGTTGTCTATGTACCAACGCAGACCGACTGCGGAAGCGATCACACAACGTAGAGGAAGTAGTCGTACGTCTTCTTCCCGATCCGACCGATCCAAGCACCGTTACTCCGGCACCTCCGAGTTCTTAGCACACGTTCAGCTCGATGACGTTCCTCGGGCTCCGATCCAGCAAAGCGTCGAGGAAGCGTTCCGTCAGCACGACGGCGTGATGACGATCTTGATGTACTACCGACGCAGGGCTTCGCCTAAGCACTGTAACGGTACGATCGAGGTGGAATTTGGTGGCAGGGGGCACCGCACACGGCTAAGGAACGATCTCAAGGATCAACTTGTGTGTCTTGGGGTGCCCCCTGCCCCCGTATATAAAGGTTGGAGGAGGGGGAGCCGGCCGGCCAGGGAGAGGAGGCGCAGGGGAGTCCTACTCCCACCGGGAGTAGGACTCCTCCCCCCAGTCCTAATCCAATTAGGACTCCCGGGGGGAAAAGAGAGAGAAGGGGGGCCGGCCCCCTATCCTAGTCCTACTAGGACTTGGGGAAAGGGGGGGCGCCGGCCAGCCATGGGCTTGTCCCTTTTCTCTTTTTCCACTAAGGCCCAATAGGCCCATTAGTCTCCCGGGGGGTTCCGGTAACCCTCCCGGTATTCCGGTAAAATCCCGATTTCACCCGGAACACTTCCTATGTCCAAACATAGGCTTCCAATATATCAATCTTTACGTCTCGACCATTTCGAGACTCCTCGTCATGTCCGTGATCTCATCCGGGACTCCGAACAACCTTCGGTACATCAAAATGCATAAACTCATAATAACTGTCATCGTAACGTTAAGCGTGCGGACCCTACGGTTCGAGAACAATGTAGACATGACCGAGACATGTCTCCGGTCAATAACCAATAGCGGGACCTGGATGCCCATATTGGCTCCTACATATTCTACGAAGATCTTTATCGGTCAGACCGCATAACAACATACGTTGTTCCCTTTGTCATCGGTATGTTACTTGCCCGAGATTCGATCGTCGGTATCCAATACCTAGTTCAATCTCGTTACTGGCAAGTCTCTTTACTCGTTCTGTAATACATCATCTCACAACTAACATATTAGTTGCAGTGCTTGCAAGGCTTATGTGATGTGCATTACCGAGAGGGCCCAGAGATACCTCTCCGACAATCGGAGTGACAAACCCTAATCTCGAAATACGCCAACCCAACATCTACCATTGGAGACACCTGTAGTACTCCTTTATAATCACCCAGTTACGTTGTGACGTTTGGTAGTACCCAAAGTGTTCCTCCGGCAAACGGGAGTTGCATAATCTCATAGTTATAGGAACATGTATAAGTCATGAAGAAAGCAATAGCAACATACTAAACGATCGGATGCTAAGCTAATGGAATGAGTCATGTCAATCAGATCATTCTACTAATGATGTGACCTCATTAATCAAATAACAACTCTTTGTTCATGGTTAGGAAACATAACCATCTTTGATTAACGAGCTAGTCAAGTAGAGGCATACTAGTGACACTCTGTTGGTCTATGTATTCACACATGTATTATGTTTCCGGTTAATACAATTCTAGCATGAATAATAAACATTTATCATGATGTAAGGAAATAAATAATAACTTTATTATTGCCTCTAGGGCATATTTCCTTCAGGCGCTTCATGAGAACTCTTTATGCGATCCAACATCGACCCTGGATTTGCGTTGGTGATTTTAATGAGACCTTGTATTGGTCCGAGCACTTCAGCCGGGCGGCACGGCCGGAGTGGCAGATGCGGGCCTTCCGCGAGGTGGTGCAAGAGTGCGCCCTACATGATCTAGGGTGGATTGGCTTGGAATACACATGGGATAACAAACAGCAAGGGGAAGCGAATGTGAAAGCACGACTCGATCGTGCGCTCGCCAATGAGGATTTTTTCAATCTTTTTCCCCTTACTCGAGTTAGACATGTCAGTTCCATAGAATCTGATCACTATTTTCTTGTAATTGAACTTAGTAAGCATCAACTTATGAATAATAAAGGGAAGAAGCAGTTCCGTTATGAGAATGTATGGCAGTCTCATGCAGACTATGATGAGCTCGTAAATGAATCATGGAAGAGGCTACATCGGGGACAGGGACTTGCAGGTATAGCCGGTACCCTGCAACAATTACAGGGCGAACTGGGTACCTGGGGTGCCCGGGAGTTTGGGAACCTCTCCCGGACTGTTAAAAAGTTGCAGAAGAAGCTAGAAACTCTCCGGAAACATTCAGTGGGGCGTGGTCCTTCTGATGAGGAGGTAGCTACAGCACAAAAGTTGAGAGAAGCTCTTCGGCAGGAAGAAGTATGGCTGCGACAGCGATCGCGAGTCCGCTGGTTGCGAGCCGGTGATCGGAATACGTCATATTTTCAAGCCCAAGCGAGACAGCGTAAGCGTATGAACAAAATCTCGAGGCTGAGAAGACAGGATGATACGATCTGTCAAACACCCGAAGAGGACAAAGAAGAGGTTCAATCCTTTTATCAGATGCTCTACACCTCTCAAGGTTTTAATGACATGGAGGGCTTGCTTCAGTTTGTACCAGCGCGGGTCAGCGAGGAAATGAATACAGAACTGACCAAGCCCTATGCGGCCGCTGAAGTTAAGGCGGCGCTGTTCCAGATGGCACCCTCAAAGGCGCCGGGAGTGGACAGTTTTACAGCAGGTTTCTTTCAGCGACATTGGGCTCTTGTGGAAAAGGACCTAGTGCCGGCAGTATTGGATTTTCTGAATGGGGGAGAGATGCCAGTGGGTAGCAATGACACTTCAATTACCCTCATTCCGAAGGTGAGACACCCCCAGTCTATCTCACAGTACCGACCTATATCGCTCTGTCCAGTGCCGTATAAAATTGCGGCAAAAGCTATAACCAACCGTTTGAAACCTTGGATGGATGCGATAGTGGGAGAGGAACAGAGTGCGTTCATACCGGGACGACTCATCACAGATAATGTGCTTGTTGCTTTCGAGAGTATACATTCGATGAAAAGAAGGAAGAAAGGAAAACAATTTTCATGTGTCGTTAAGTTGGATATGATGAAGGCATATGACCGTGTGGAGTGGCATTACCTGGAAGCAATGCTTCTCAGACTGGGCTTCGATGCTCTTTTTGTTCGTCTGATTATGAGGTGCGTCACTTCCATTAGATTCTCAGTTTGGATGAATGGTGAATTACTACCTTCCTTCACCCCATCTAGAGGACTGAGACAAGGTTGCCCTGCGTCCCCCTTCCTGTTTCTATTATGTGCGGAAGGACTAACCTCCTTGTTAAATCATTTTGGTGGACATTTTGTGGACAGAGGTATTCGGGTGTCATGCAGGTCACCCTGGATCAACCATCTACTCTTCGCCGACGACAGCCTCATCTTCATTACTGCGACGGTGGAGAGCGTTGACAGATTGAATCAAATCCTACAAATTTATGCAGAATGTTCGGGGCAGAGTGTGAATAAAACAAAAAGCTCTGTTTTCTTCTCTTCGAATACGCCAACAGGGAGACGCCTCATAGTGAAGCAAAGGTTGGGTATTTTCGTGGAGGCATTCAGTGAACGCTATCTTGGTCTTCCTACAGCAGTGGGAAGGATCACCAGTGAGACATTTGATCATATTGGCGATCGGGCACGGACTAGCATGCAAGGATGGTCCGAAAGGAATTTTGCTTGTGCAGGACGTGAGATTCTTCTGAAATCAATAGTGCAAGCAATACCTACCTTTAGCATGTCCTGTTTCCGTCTAACGAAGAAAGTTTGCAAGAAGTACACAACAAACATGGCGAAATATTGGTGGAGCAGCTCACTTGATAAACGGTCTTTGCACTGGATATCGTGGAAGTCGCTCGCATCTCCAAAAATTAACGGCGGAATGGGCTTCCGTGATATGGAACTCTTCAATATTGCTCTCCTAGGGAAACATGGCTGGAGGTTCATGACCAGCCCAGATTCTTTATGTGCTCGTGTTATGAAGAGCAGGTACTTCCCAAATACTGATTTCATGCATGCAACAATGCCGCAATCATCCTCTGCCATTTGGAGAGCTATTGTGGCTGGGCGGGAACCTCTTCGAGCTGGTCTGATTATGCGTGTTGGGGATGGCAGTTCCATCTCTGTTTGGAATGACAAATGGATCCCAGGTACAATTCGCATGTCCCCTATGATTAGGCCAGCTGATTCTCCAATCCAGTTTGTTCAGGAGTTAATTGATGATGTAAATTGGAGATGGAAGGATGATCTAATCCGTAACACTTTCCTAGCGCCAGACGCAGAGGCTATCTTAAACATACCACTGCACAATGGTGGAGGAGAAGATTATTTTGCTTGGGCTTTTGAAACCTCAGGTGTTTACTCTGTCAAATCGGCGTACCGTGCTCTCGTGAATCAAAAGGAGCGTATTGCTCTAGAGGAAGGGACGGCTACCGGCACCTCAAAGACAGATCAACAGATGTGGACATCACTTTGGAAGCTCAAAGTTGTGCCAAAGGTGAGAGTTTTTTAGTGGAGAGTAATCCGTAGAATTCTCCCTGATGAAGCTACCCTGAAGCACAAACATATTAAACCTTTAAGCATATGTAATGTATCCATGGCAAAAGAGGAAGATCTAATGCATGCGTTGGTGTCATGCTCGCATGCAAGACGTTTCTGGGATGAAGCTCAAACCTGGTTTGATTTCCTTCTACCAAGGCTGCATCCTAATACGTGGTCAAGAGATATACTCTGTGATGATCGCTTCACGGATCGGGTACGCGTAAAGATTATTTCAATTATGTGGGCCATTTGGACCTCGCGCAACCGCTGGACACACGAGAAGGATCATACTGATCCGGTGCAGTCTGTTCGCCGTATTCGGGAGGATCTTGCAGTCCTGGAGATCCCATGTGTAGATGCATCCATCCTTCCAGGGCATGGTTGGAGACCGCCCGAACTTGGTTTTGTCAAGATCAACACTGATGGCGCCATCAATTCCGATTCAGGAGTGGCAGGGGCGGGAGGTGTCACCCGCTCTTCGACAGCCCTTCTAGCAGCCTGGTGCAAACCGCAGGTTGGCATTACCGACCCGTTTGTCGCCGAATCCTTGTCACTACAAGAGGGAGTCCTATTTGCAAGACTCAGGGGGTACTCACATGTGATCATGGAGACGGACTGTCTGGAGATTGTGAATCTCTGGAACGATCGCCACAACACTCGCTCGATTGTGGCTCCTATTTTGATAGAGATTGGAGAGCTTACTATGTCGTTTGATTTTTTTACTATTCAACATGTAAGTAGGACAGCTAATCTCCTGGCTCACTTATATGCGAAGCGTGCCTCCTCGCTTATGGTGACTGAGAGTTGGTTGGACTCAGAACCCTCGTTCCTGGTCACGAGCCAGTTGGCGGATGATCGTAGGAGCTCCTTTGTTTGAATAAAGCTCTCAGGTTTCACTGCCAAAAAAAAAAGCCGGATCCGCAAGAACCGTAGCAGCGCGGGTGGTGCCGGGGTGCTCGCTTAGCCCATGGCACCCATCACGCTCAACTTCAAGGAGAGGACGCCCGTGAAGGAGCGGCCCTCGCCGGCGAGCAGCTCGGAGTCGGTCAGGAAGAGCACCGTCCTCAGGGAATCCAACTCCAGCGGCCCCGCCGTCTCGTCGGACAAGGCCAAGATGCTGCTCCTCGTCTCGCGCGCACTCGCCAGCATCTCTGGGGAAATAGCGAGGATGCATGGATCCCCAAATCCACACAAGTCTGCTACCGAGGAGGACCAAGTTTCTTCCTACCAAGAGCACCGCGCCGGCTGGGAATCTACGTGGGGCGGCCCCATTGGAAACACCGGTGGCTTCCATGATATAAGTAAGAAAGAAAGATCCCTCAAAAAAAAGAGTTCATATGCACGTTTTTTTTTTTGAGGATCAGTTCATATGCACGCTAACCAATCTCACTCCCTGATTTCCTTCTTGTACTACAGGCAAAGGTTTCACTTGCCTGGTTTACCAATTCATTCAAGTTAGGTTTCTAACTTTTTTAAAAAAAGTTGAATATCTAACCGTAATGCACTTAATCAACTTTGTGCTGCAGCCACACTGAGTCCTATGCACTTTACGCGCAGTGAAGGAGCGCCCCTCGCCGGCGAGCAGCTCGGCGTCGATCAGGAAGAGCAACAACGTCATGCCCAGGCTGGTGACACGCAGCCGGAGCTTAGCACAAGACCAGCCAAACAGGGCCTCAACATGTCTTTTGATGTTGTATTCTATAAACTGATGACTATGATTCATGTTGTGGTATGGTGACTTTTAAACTCTCTGTTTTCGCAATGCAGAGTGTAGCTAATTCGGTTTCAAGTACGAAGAAAGGGACATAGCACCGCTAGCTGAAGGATGATTAATTTCAGCAACACGGTGGCCAGAGGTACATTCCTTACCAAAAATTATATATTGCAGTTGTTCAACAATTCGTTTTTTGCCTGACTAACATGTACAGAGGTGAATTTGAGTTCTCTAAAAAGAATTTGAGTTCTAGAGAGCGTCGCTAGGTTAGCACGCCATATTTGTGCATGGAAGTCAAATCATTGGAGTGGGAGTTTGAGGCAACATTAATGGCAAAACTTGAGCTACTGACTGAGCCTGTAATTTTGTTATTCTACAAGTAGCTTTTCTGGGCCGAAATTTCTCCCAAGCATCAAGGAAGTACGGCTGAATGTCGTCTTTTTGTCATTGGATAGGTGGAGATGCTGGGGCACACGTCATTTTAACACCACTAGGTTGACTATAGTTCGGTAATGGACATGTTTTCATTCAAGAATTGAAGGTATTACTCACTGAATTTTGTGCACACGTAATTTCAATACGGCTAGGTTTCTGAAGTAGCTAACTATAGTTCGGTAATGGACATACGATCTTTCAAGAATTCAAGGTATTACTCACTAAATTTAATATCTCATTTTCTGCATATTCTAAGTACTGAATGATAAAATGATATGCTGCTCGTGACGACTGTTTCTTGTTTTATTGGACACTGGAGCTTTTACTTGTAATTTGATTTATTTATCTACTTTTTATCATGAGTAGTAGGACCAGTGAGGCAGAGGTGAAATGCTTTGTAAATAAAGAGAGACAAAGATGATTTCATATACTACAATGTTGTAGCGTTGTGGAGAAGGAAAGTGTTACTGTTCTTTCAATGAAGTTTCATGTTCTGAGTCCGCATGGCACGAGATCAAGAGACGGATACATGATCGCGGGGAGCCGTGACTGAGAGGAGAGGCAACAACAACAACAATCCGTGGTCGTGGCGGCAAGCATTTACGAGAGGGGATGGAGTGGCGGCTGCGTGGCAAAGTCGACCCGACCAGGTGCGACAGCGGATGGAGCGGCGGCTGCACAGACAAACTCGTGGAGGTGTCGGTATGCACCCTGATTTTGAGCCTTGGAGGATCCTCACTCTGCTTTGGCCTCAAGTTAGATCGTCTACTTCGTGTTGTGCTCTGGAGTGATGCATTAATGCATGTTTGATTCCTTACCTTTTCTTTTTCTTTCCCTATCAATTAGTATGGTTCTTAGCTGATTGCATGATTAGGATTTAACACTATATCCTAAGAAGAAAACTAATGAAGGAACAAACTGCTCTGCTCCAGTTCGGTGGTAGCGGAAGAGAGGCAATCATGGGGGTGACAGACGCAATGGCTTGAGCATGCAGGTAACCGCACGACAAATGGTCATCCCCAAGTTTCTACGGCTGAGTTTGATGGTTGCTCCAGTTACCTCCCGGTCATTGCTTTAAATCATCAAAGCTGAACATCGTTCCTTGTCATAGAGGAGGTCAGTACATCAAATCACCCCTAGGCTCCATTACTTCTCATTTGCATATCTTAGGAGATTAGTATTTTCTAAATTGTCCTTTCAATTCGTTTTTTTACCCCCCCCCCCCCCCCCATGCTTGTAGGATGATTGTACGGCATATCTGTTAGAATAGCCAATCATCCTAAAATTTTCTTATATAAATGGTGCATATAGGATTATGTTCTTCTCCTTTTTGCTAAAATGATTAAAAACTAAGGTTTAAATTAGTTCAACCCGATTGTGTTACTTGTAAGTAATATATACCTATCACATTTTAGAAGCTTCTTTCTTTACGTAAAGATTTCACTAGGATGCTAACATAGTAGGGGTCATACTATGATTTCTTTAGCATTGCTTGATTTGGCCATATGGTTTTCAACTGTTTGATCTTGCATTGACTATAAACCCTGCTCATTGTGGATTCGTTCAAAGCAAAGATGCTAGATAAGTAGTTACTATATTCTGTGTGGGGTAGAAAATTAATTTATGTATGATAATATATCTCATGCTATCAATTTAAGTGTCTGTTTCTACTCTTGGTGCTTGATGACCCACAAGTATAGGGGATCTATCGTAGTTCTTTCGATAAGTAAGAGTGTCGAACCCAACGAGGAGCAGAAGGAAATGATAAACGATTTTCAGCAAGGTATTCTCTGCAAGTACTGAAATAAGTGGTAACAGATAGTTTTATGATAAGATAATTTGTAACGAGCAACAAGTAACAAAAATAAATAAAGTGCAGCAAGGTGGCCCAATCCTTTTTGTAGCAAAGGACAAGCCTGGACAAACTCTTATATAAGGAAAAGCGCTCCCGAGGACACATGGGAATATCGTCAAGCTAGTTTTCATCATGTTCATATGATTCGCGTTCGGTACTTTAATAGTTTGACATGTGGGTGGACCGGTGCTTGGGTGCTGTTCTTACTTGAACAAGCATCCCACTTATGATTAACCTCTATTGTAAGCATCCGCAATTACAACAAAAGTATTAAGGTAAACCTAACCGTAGCATGAAACATATGGATCCAAATCAGCCCCTTACGAAGCAACGCATAAACTAGGGTTTAAGCATCTGTCACTCTAGCAACCCATCATCTACTTATTACTTCCCAATGCCTTCCTCTAGGCCCAAATAATGGTGAAGTGTTATGTAGTCGATGTTCACATAACACCACTAGAGGCTAGACAACATACATCTCATCAAAATATCGAATGAATACCCAATTCACATGACTACTAATAGCAAGACTTCTCCCTTGTGTTGGGGAACGTAGTAATTTCAAAAAATTTCCTACGCACACGCAAGATCATGGTGATGCATAGCAACGAGGGGAGAGTGTGATCTACGTACCCTTGTAGATCGACAATGGAAGCGTTTGGTTGATGTAGTCGTACGTCTTCACGGCCCGACCGATCAAGCACCGAAACTACGGCACCTCCGAGTTTTAGCACACGTTCAGCTCGATGACGATCAACGGACTCCGATCCAGCAAAGTGTCGGGGAAGAGTTCCGTCAGCACGACGGCGTGGTGACGATCTTGATGTACTACTATCGCAGGGCTTCGCCTAAGCACCGCTACAATATTATCGAGGACTATGGTGGCAGGGGGGCCGCACACGGCTAAGAATAAGATCACGTGGATCAACTTGTGTGTCTCTGGGGTTCCCCTGCCTCTGTATATAAAGGATCAAGGGGGGGGTGCGGCCGGCCTAGGAGAGGCGCGCCAGGAGGAGTCCTACTCCCTCTGGGAGTAGGATTCTCCCCCCCCCCCCCAATCCTAGTTGGAATAGGATTCGCGGAGGGGGGGAAGAGAGAGGGGGGCCGGCCCCCTCTCCTTGTCCTATTCGGACCAAGGAAGGGCAGGGGCGCGCGGCCCATCTTGGGCTGCCCCTTCTCTTTTCCACTAAGGCCCACTAAGGCCCATATAGCTCCCGGGGGGTTCCGGTAACCTCCCGGTACTCCGGTAAAATCCCGATTTCACCCGGAACACTTCCGATATCCAAACATAGGCTTCCAATATATCAATCTTTATGTCTCGACCATTTCGAGACTCCTCGTCATGTCCGTGATCACATCCGGGACTCCGAACAACCTTCGGTACATCAAAACGTATAAACTCATAATATAACTGTCATCGAAACCTTAAGCGTGCGGACCCTACGGGTTCGAGAACAATATAGACATGACCGAGACACGTCTCCGGTCAATAACCAATAGCGGGACCTGGATGCCCATATTGGCTCCTACATATTCTACGAAGATCTTTATCGGTCAGACCGCATAACAACATACGTTGTTCCCTTTGTTATCGGTATGTTACTTACCCGAGATTCGATCGTCGGTATCCAATACCTAGTTCAATCTCGTTACCGGCAAGTCTCTACATCATCTCGCAACTAACTCATTAGTTGCATTGCTTGCAAGGCTTAAGTGATGTGCATTACCGAGAGGGCCCAGAGATACCTCTCCGACGATCGGAGTGACAAATCCTAATCTCGAAATACGTCAACCCAACATGTACCTTTGGAGACACCTGTAGAGCACCTTTATAATCACCCAGTTACGTTGTGACGTTTGGTAGCACACAAAGTGTTCCTTCGGCACACGGGAGTTACATAATCTCATAGTCATAGGAACAGGTATAAGTCATGAAGAAAGCAATAGCAACATACTAAACGATCGGGTGCTAAGCTAATGGAATGGGTCATGTCAATCAGATCATTCAACTTAATGATGTGATCCCGTTAATCAAATGACAACTCTTTGTCCGTGGTTAGGAAACATAACCATCTTTGATTAACGAGCTAGTCAAGTAGAGGCATACTAGTGACACTCTGTTTGTCTATGTATTCACACATGTATTATGTTTCCGGTTAATACAATTCTAGCATGAATAATAAACCTTTATCATGATATAAGGAAATAAATAATAACTTTATTATTGCCTCTAGGGCATATTTCCTTCAGTCTCCCACTTGCACTAGAGTCAATAATCTAGATTACACAGTAATGATTCTAACACCCATGGAGCTTTGGTGATGATCATGTTTTGCTCGTGGAAGAGGCTTAGTCAACGGGTCTGCTACATTCAGCTCCGTATGTATCTTGCAAATCTCTATGTCTCCCACCTAGACTAGATCCCGGATGGAATTGAAGCGTCTCTTGATGTGTTTGGTCCTCTTGTGAAATCTGGATTCCTTTGCCAAGGCAATTGCACCAGTATTGTCACAAAAGATTTTCATTGGACCCGATGCACTAGGTATGACACCTAGATCGGATATGAACTCCTTCATCCAGACTCCTTCGTTTGCTGCTTTCGAAGCAGCTATGTACTCCGCTTCACATGTAGATCCCGCCATGATGCTTTGTTTAGAACTGCACCAACTGACAGCTCCACCGTTTAATGTAAACACGTATCCGGTTTGCGATTTAGAATCGTCCGGATCAGTGTCAAAGCTTGCATCAACGTAATCGTTTACGATGAGCTCTTTGTCACCTCCATATACGAGAAACATATCCTTAGTCCTTTTCAGGTACTTCAGGATGTTCTTGACCGCTGTCCAGTGATCCACTCCTGGATTACTTTGGTACCTCCCTGCTAAACTTATAGTAAGGCACACATCAGGCCTGGTACACAGCATTGCATACATGATAGAGCCTATGGCTGAAGCATAGGGAACATCTTTCATTTTCTCTCTATCTTCTGCAGTGGTCGGGCATTGAGTCTGACTCAACTTCACACCTTGTAACACAGGCAAGAACCCTTTCTTTGCTTGATCCATTCTGAACTTCTTCAAAATTTTGTCAAGGTATGTGCTTTGTGAAAGTCCAATTAAGCGTCTTGATCTATCTCTATAGATCTTTATGCCTAATATGTAAGCAGCTTCACCGAGGTCTTTCATTGAAAAACTCTTATTCAAGTATCCCTTTATGCTATCCAGAAATTCAATATCATTTCCAATCAGTAATATGTCATCCACATATAATATCAGAAATGCTACAGAGCTCCCACTCACTTTCTTGTAAATACAGGCTTCTCCGAAAGTCTGTATAAAACCAAATGCTTTGATCACACTATCAAAGCGTTTATTCCAACTCCGAGAGGCTTGCACCAGTCCATAAATGGATCGCTGGAGCTTGCACACTTTGTTAGCTCCCTTTGGATCGACAAAACCTTCCGGTTGCATCATATACAACTCTTCTTCCAGAAATCCATTCAGGAATGCAGTTTTGACATCCATCTGCCAAATTTCATAATCATAAAATGCGGCAATTGCTAACATGATTCGGACAGACTTAAGCATCGCTATGGGTGAGAAGGTCTCATCATAGTCAACCCCTTGAACTTGTTGAAAACCTTTTGCGACAAGTCGAGCTTTGTAGACAGTAATATTACCGTCAGCGTCAGTCTTCTTCTTGAAGATCCATTTATTTTCAATTGCTTGCCGATCATCGGGCAAGTCAACCAAAGTCCATACTTTGTTCTCATACATGGATCCCATCTCAGATGTCATGGCTTCAAACCATTTTGCGGAATCTGGGCTCACCATCGCTTCTTCATAGTTCGTAGGTTCATCATGATCTAGCAGCATGATTTCCAGAATAGGATTACCGTACCACTCTGGCGCGGATCTCACTCTGGTTGATCTACGAGGTTCAGTAGTATCTTGTCCTGAAGTTTCATGATCAGTATCATTAGCTTCCTCACTAATTGGGGTAGGTGTCGCAGAAACAGTTTTCTATGATGTACTACTTTCCAATAAGGGAGCAGGTACAGTTACCTCATCAAGTTCTACTTTCCTCCCACTCACATCTTTCGAGAGAAACTCCTTCTCCAGAAAGTTTCCAAATTTAACAAAAGTCTTGCCTTCGGATCTGTGATAGAAGGTGTATCCAATAGTTTCCTTTGGATACCCTATGAAGACACATTTTTTCGATTTGGGTTCGAGCTTATCAGGTTGAAGTTTTTTTCACATAAGCATCGCAGCCCCAAACTTTCAGAAACGACAACTTTGGTTTTTTGCCAAACCATAGTTCATAAGGCGCCGTCTCAACGGATTTTGATGGTGCCCTATTTAACGTGAATGCGGCCGTCTCTAAAGCATAACCCCAAAATGATAGCGGTAAATCAGTAAGAGACATCATAGATCGCACCATATCTAGTAAAGTACGATTACGACGTTCGGACACACCATTACGCTGTGGTGTTCCGGGTGGCGTGAGTTGCAAAACTATTCCGCATTGTTTCAACTGTACACCAAACTCGTAACTCAAATATTCTCCTCCACGATCAGATCGTAGAAACTTTATTTTCTTGTTACGATGATTTTCAACTTCACTCTGAAATTTTTTGAACTTTTCAAATGTTTCAGACTTATGTTTCATTAAGTAGATATACCCATATCTGCTTAAGTCATCTGTGAAGGTGAGAAAATAACGATATCTGCCACGAGCCTCAATATTTATTGGACCACATACATCTGTATGTATGATTTCCAACAAATTTGTTGCTCTCTCCATAGTACCGGAGAACGGTGTTTTAGTCATCTTGCCCATGAGGCACGGTTCGCAAGTACCAAGTGATTCATAATCAAGTGGTTCCAAAAGTCCATCAGTATGGAGTTTCTTCATGCGCTTTACACCGATATGACCTAAACGGCAGTGCCACAAATAAGTTGCACCATCATTATTAACTCTGCATCTTTTGGCTTCAACATTATGAATATGTGTGTCACTACTATCGAGATTCAATAAAAATAGACCACTCTTCAAGGGTGCATGACCATAAAAGATATTACTCATATAAATAGAACAACCATTATTCTCTGATTTAAATGAATAACCGTCTCGCATCAAACAAGATACAGATATAATGTTCATGCTCAACGCTGGCACCAAATAACAATTATTTAGGTCTAATACTAATCCCGAAGGTAGATGTAGAAGTAGCGTGCCGATCGCGATCACATCGACTTTGGAACCGTTTCCCACGCGCATCGTCACCTCGTCCTTAGCCAATCTTCGCTTAATCCGTATTCCCTTTTTCGAGTTACAAATATTAGCAACATAACCAGTATCAAATACCCAGGTGCTACTGCGAGCATTAGTAAGGTACACATCAATAACATGTATATCACATATACCTTTGTTCACCTTGCCATCCTTCTTATCTGCCAAATACTTGGGGCAGTTCCGCTTTCAGTGACTAGTCTGCTTGCAGTAGAAGCACTCAGTTTCGGGCTTAGGTCCAGACTTGGGTTTCTTCTCTTGAGCAGCAACTTGCTTGCTGTTCTTCTTGAAGTTCCCCTTCTTCTTCCCTTTGCCCTTTTTCTTGAAATTAGTGGTCTTGTTGACCATCAACACTTGATGCTCCTTTTTTATTTCTACCTCCGCAGCTTTCAGCATTGCGAAGAGCTCGGGAATAGTCTTATTCATCCCTTGCATATTATAGTTCATCACGAAGCTCTTGTAGCTTGGTGGCAGTGATTGGAGAATTCTATCAATGACGCAATCATCTGGAAGATTAACTCCCATCTGAATCAAGTGATTATTATACCCAGACATTTTGAGTATATGCTCACTGACAGAACTGTTCTCCTTCATCTTGCAGCTATATAACTTATTGGAGACTTCATATCTCTCAATCCGGGCATTTGCTTGAAATATTAACTTCAATTCCTGGAACATCTCATATGCTCCATGACGTTCAAAACGTCATTGAAGTCCCGATTCTAAGCCGTAAAGCATGGCACACTGAACTATCGAGTAGTCATCAGCTTTGCTCTACCAGACGTTCATAACATCTGGTGTTGCTCCTGCAGCAGGCCTGGCACCCAGCGGTGCTTCCAGGACGTAATTCTTTTGTGCAGCAATGAGGATAATCCTCAAGTTACGGACCCAGTCCGTGTAATTGCTACCATCATCTTTCAACTTTGCTTTCTCAAGGAATGCATTAAAATTCAACGGAACAACAGCACGGGCCATCTATCTACAATCAAACATACATGAGCAAGATACTATCAGGTACTAAGTTCATGATAAATTTAAGTTCAATTAGTCAAATTACTTAAAGAACTCCCACTTAGATAGACATCCCTCTAATCCTCTAAGTGATCACGTGATCCAAATCAACTAAACCATGTCCGATCATCACGTGAGATGGAGTAGTTTCATTGGTGAACATCATTATGTTGATCATGTCTACTATATGATTCACGCTCGACCTTTCGGTCTCCGTGTTCCGAGGCCATATCTGTATATGCTTGGCTCGTCAAGTATAACCTGAGTATTCCACGTGTGCAACTGTTTTGCACCCGTTGTATTTGAACGTAGAGCTTATCACACCCGATCATCACGTGGTGTCTCAGCACGAAGAACTTTCGCAACGGTGCATACTCAGGGAGAACACTTCTTGATAATTTAGTGAGAGATCATCTTATAATGCTACCGTCAATCAAAGCAAGGTAAGATGCATAAAAGATAAACATCACATGCAATCAATATAAGTGATATGATATGGCCATCATCATCTTGTGCCTGTGATCTCCATCTCCAAAGCACCGTCATGATCACCATCGTCACCGGCGCGACACCTTGATCTCCATCGCAGCATCGTTGTCGTCTCGCCACTTTTATGCTTCCACGACTATCACTACCGCTTAGTGATAAAGTAAAGCATTACAGCGCGATTGCATTGCATACAATAAAGCGACAACTATATGGCTCCTGCCAGTTGCCGATAACTCGGTTACAAAACATGATCATCTCATACAATAAAATTTAGCATCATGTCTTGACCATATCACATCACAACATGCCCTGCAAAAACAAGTTAGACGTCCTCTACTTTGTTTGTTGCAAGTTTTACGTGGCTGCTACAGGCTTAAGTAAGAACCAATCTTACCTACGCATCAAAACCACAACGATAGTTTGTCAAGTTGATGCCGTTTTAACCTTCGCAAGGACCGGGCGTAGCCACACTCGGTTCAACTAAAGTTGGAGAAACTGTCACCCGCAAGCCACCTATGTGCAAAGCACGTAGGGAGAACCGGTCTCGCGCAAGCGTACGCGTAATGTCGGTCCGGGCCGCTTCGTCCAACAATACCGCCGAACCAAAGTATGACATGCAGGTAGGCAGTATGACTTATATCGCCCACAACTCACTTGTGTTCTACTCGTGCACATAACATCAAACCATAAAACCTAGGCTCGGATGCCACTGTTGGGGAACGTAGTAATTTCAAAAAAATTCCTACGCACACGCAAGATCATGGTGATGCATAGCAACAAGGGGAGAGTGTGATCTACGTACCCTTGTAGATCGACAACGGAAGCGTTTGGTTGATGTAGTCGTACGTCTTCACGGCCCGACCGATCAAGCACCGAAACTACGGCACCTCCAAGTTTTAGCACACGTTCAGCTCGATGACGATCCCCGGACTCCGATCCAGCAAAGTGTCGGGGAAGAGTTCCGCCAGCACGACGGCGTGGTGACGATCTTGATGTACTACTGTCGGAGGGCTTCGCCTAAGCACCGCTACAATATTATCGAGGACTATGGTGGCAGGGGGAACCGCACACGGCTAAGAATAAGATCACGTGGATCAACTTGTGTGTCTCTGGGGTTCCCCTGCCTCCGTATATAAAGGATCAAGGGGGGGGTGCGGCCGGCCTAGGAGAGGCGCGCCAGGAGGAGTCCTACTCCCTCTGGGAGTAGGATTCCCCCCCCCCCCCCCCGCCGATCCTAGTTGGAATAGGATTCGCGGAGGGGGAAAAGAGAGAGGGGGGACGGCCCCCTCTCCATGTCCTATTCGGACCAAGGGAGGGGAGGGGCGCGCGGCCCATCTTGGGCTGCCCCTTCTCTTTTCCACTAAGGCCCACTAAGGCCCATATAGCTCCCGGGGGGTTCCGGTAACCTCTCGGTACTCCGGTAATCCCGATTTCACCCGGAACACTTCCGATATCCAAACATAGGCTTCCAATATATCAATATTTATGTCTCGACCATTTCGAGACTCCTCGTCATGTCCGTGATTACATCCAGGACTCCGAACAACCTTCGGTACATCAAAACATATAAACTCATAATATAACTGTCATCGAAACCTTAAGCGTGCGGACCCTACGGGTTCGAGAACAATGCAGACATGATCGAGACACATCTCCGGTCAATAACCAATAGCGGGACCTGGATGCCCATATTGGCTCCTACATATTCTACGAAGATCTTTATCGGTCAGACCGCATAACAACATACGTTGTTCCCTTTGTCATCGGTATGTTACTTGCCCGAGATTCGATCGTCGGTATCAAATACCTAGTTCAATCTCGTTACCGGCAAGTCTCTTTACTTGTTCCGTAATCTCGAAATACGTCAACCCAACATGTACCTTTGGAGACACCTGTAGAGCACCTTTATAATCACCCAGTTACATTGTGACGTTTGGTAGCACACAAAGTGTTCCTCCGGCACACGGGAGTTACATAATCTCATAGTCATAGGAACATGTATAAGTCATGAAGAAAGCAATAGCAACATACTAAACGATCGGGTGCTAAGCTAATGGAATGGGTCATGTCAATCAGATCATTCAACTTAATGATGTGATCCCGTTAATCAAATGACAACTCTTTGTCCATGGTTAGGAAACATAACCATCTTTGATTAACGAGCTAGTCAAGTAGAGGCATACTAGTGACACTCTGTTTGTCTATGTATTTACACATGTATTATGTTTCCGGTTAATACAATTCTAGCATGAATAATAAACCTTTATCATGATATAAGGAAATAAATAATAACTTTATTAGTGCCTCTAGGGCATATTTCCTTCACCTTGTCCTCAGGAACAAACGTAACTACTCACAAAGCATAAACATATTCATAATCAAAGGGGTATTAATATGCATAAAGGATCTGAACATATGATCTTCCACCAATTAAACCAACTAGCATCAACTACAAGGAGTAATTAACACTACTAGCAACCTACTAGCACCAATCCCGGACTTGAAGACAAGAATCGGATACAAGAGATAAACTAGGGTTTTGAGATGAGATGGTGCTGATGAAGATGTTGATGGAGATTGCCCTCTCTCGATGAGAGGAGCATTGGTGATGACGATGGTGATGATTTCCCCCTCTGGGAGGGAAGTTTCCCCGGTAGAACAGCTCTGTCGGAGCTCTAGATTGGATCCGCCAAGGTTCCGCCTCGTGGCGGCGGAGTTTCGTCCCGAAAGGTTTCTTCCTATTATTTTCTCGATGAAAGACTTCATATAGGAGAAGATGGTCATCGGAGAGCCACCAGGGGGCCCACGAGGTAGGGGGCGCGCCCTAGGGGGGGCGCCCCCACCCTCATGAGCAGGGTGTGGGCCCCCTGGTTTTCATCTTTGGCGAGGATTTTTCATTATTTATTATTAGGTATTACGTGGAGTTTCAGGACTTTTGGAGTTGTGCAGAATAGGTCTCTAATATTTGCTCCTTTTCCAGCCCAGAATTCCAGCTGTCGGCATTCTCCCTCCTTATGTAAACCTTATAAAATGAGAATAGCCATAAGTATTGTGACATAATGTGAAATAACAGCCCATAATGCAATAAATATCGATATAAAAGCATGATGCGAAATGGACATATCAACTCCCCCAAGCTTAGACCTCGCTTGTCGTCAAGCGAAAGCCAATAACAATAAATATGTCCCCATGTTTAGAGGTAGAGGCGTCGATAAAAATAAAATACGGACATGAGGGCATCATGATTATTCTCATATCAGCAGCATATATAGATATTGTCATATGATTACTTATGTTCAAGTGATGATCTATTCACAATGCAAAAGTATGAATCAGAAACCTTATTGAGAACCAACAAACTATAACCTCAATCATTGAAGCAATTGCAATTTATCATAACATCAGAAAGAGTCTATGTCAGAGCTAAAAAGCAAGTCCACACACTCAACTATATCTAGTCCTTCATAATTGCTAACACTCGCGCAATACTTGTGGTTACGGAGTTTTAATCGGACACAGAGAAAGATAGGGGCTTATAGTTTCGCCCCACAACCTTTTACCTTGAGGGTAATGTCAACAATAATAACTCATGCCCCCTACATCTAATTATATATATATATATATATATATATATATATATATATCAGGTTCTTTCCAACATGCTGGGCTTGCCAAAGAATAAAATGAAAAAGGAAAGGTGAACATCACCATGACACTTGCATAAGGTAGAAGATAATAATAAAAGATAGGCCCTACGCAGAGGGAAGCAGAGGTTGCCATGCGCTTTTATGGTTGGATGCACAAAATCTTAATGCGAAAGAACGTCACTTTATATTGCCCCTTGTGATATGAACCTTTATTATGCAGTCCGTCGCTTTTATTACTTCCACATCACAAGATCGTATAAAGCTTATTTCTCCCACACCAATCAATCATACATATTTAGAGAGCATTTTTTATTGCTTTGCACCGATGACAACTTACTTGAAGGATCTTATTCAATCTATAGGTAGATATGGTGGACTCTCATGGCAAAACTGGTTTAAGGGTATTTGGAAGCACAAGTAGTATCTCTACTTGGTGTTGAGAATTTGGCTAGCATGAGGGGGAAAGGCAAGCTCAACATGTTGGATGATCCATGACAACATACTTTATCTCAGATATAAGAAAACATAACCCATTACGTTGTCTTCCTTGTCCAACATCAACTCTTTAGCATGTCATATTTTGATGAGTGTTCCCAATCATAAAAGATGTCAATAATAGTATATTTATATGTGAAACCTCTCTTTCCTTATTACTTCCTATTAATTGCAACGATGACCGAAGCTATGTCTGCCAACTCCCAACAACTTTTAATCATCACACTCTTTCTATGTGAAGTCATTACTATCAATAAGATCAATATGAACTTTTGTTTCTTCTTATTCTTTTTGTCTTTTATTTTCTTTTATTTGGGATCATGGAAAAAATAAGCAAGCCCTTGACTCAATCACTAATCTTTATTATATAAATCATGGACTCGATTACATAGAGAGATCATAAAGCAAAACTCGAAACTAGATCATGCCATAAACTTTATTCTACTAGATCAAAATACTACTAATAGGATCAAACTAAGAAAACGGTAAAGATAGGAGTTGTGATTGTGATATGATACTGGGGCACCTCCCCCAAGCTTGGCAGTTGCCAAGGGGAGTGCCCATACCCATGTGATTATATCTCCTTGGTTGGTGAAGAAGGTGGAGGTGTTGTTGATGATGCAGGCTTGTCATCCATCTTCCAGGGCATAGGTTCACCATCATAGAAGGATGGTCGAGTCTCCGGAATCCTTGAATCTGCAGCCAAACTCATTCTTTTGAATCTATATTCATACTCACAGTTTTGGTTTTGCAGGTCATAGATTTGGGCTTGGAGGTGCTCGATCTTCTCATATAGCTTGAAGATGGCCTCCTCGGTGTTCTTGGCATCCGGCTTGTAGTTGTTAGTGAACTCCGCGAGCATCGTGTGGCTAGCGTTGATTCCACGCTCCACCATCCCCTGGCACTTGAAAATTTGTTGCTCATTGCTTCGAGCCTCGTCTCCACGCTTATGGTTCCCTTTGGTCCCTCAGCATCGCGGATGTGCAGCAACCCATCACGCATCTCAATGGTTTGAGGGTGTCGCAGCACCTCCGCGAGGTAAGGGTTGATGACCTTCTCAAAGAACTTGTCCTTGGAAGCACTTGGGGACGTCATGATAATCTAGATCTGTCAGAAAAACAGCTCGAAACAAAAATAGGAGATTTTTGCGTGATACGGGAGTCAAAACCCCCGGGAGATTATATAATGATTTTTTACCGACCAAAATACGTATCGTGCAAGAAAACGGAGTCTGGAAGGCACAAGAGGAGCTCATGAGGTAGGGGGCGCGCCTAGAGGGGTAGGACGCGCCCTCCACCCTCGTGGGGCCCTCGTGTCCTTCCCGGACTACTACTTAATTTTCTATTTTTTCTAAATATTCCAAAATGGAGAAATATTGCCTTAAAAATTATTTTGGAGTCGGTTTACTTACCGTACCACATACCTATTCCTTTCGGAGTCTGAAACGTTCTGGAAACTGTCCCTTATGTATTCCTCCGGGGTTACGGTTTCAATAATATTGGTTTCAATATTTATGGGATTACCTGAGATATAATGTTTAATTCTCTGACCATTTACTACCTTCGAAGTTGTTAATTTTTATGGCACCGGAACGATAGACCTCCTCGATAACATAGGGGCCTTCCCATTTAAAGAGAGGTTTTCCTGCAAAAAATCTTAAACGAGAGTTGTATAGCAATACATAATCACCTACATTAAACTCACACTTTTGTATCCTTTTGTCATGCCATCTTTTAACCTTTTCTTTAAACAACTTAGCATTTTCATAAGCTTGGGTTATCCATTACATCAAGATAGCTAATATCAAATAACCTCTTTTCACCGGCAAGTTTAAAATCATAGTTGAGCTCTTTAATAGCCCAATATGCCTTATGTTCTAGTTTGAGAGGTAAGTGACATGCTTTTCCATATACCATTTTATACGGAGACATACCCATAGGATTTTTATATGCAGTTCTATAGGCCCATAATGCATCATCAAGTTTCTTGGACCAATTCTTTCTAGACCTATTGACAGTCTTTTGCAAAATTAATTTGAGTTCTCTATTACTCAATTCTACTTGACCACTAGACTATGGGTGATACGGAGATGCAATTCTATGATTGATGTCATATTTAGCAAGCATTTTACGGAAAGCACCATGAATAAAATGTGAACCACCATCAGTCATTAAATATCTAGGGACTCCAGGAAAAATAACTTCTTTAAGCATTTTAATAGAAGTGTTATGATCAGCACTACTAGTTGGAATAGCTTCTACCCACTTAGTAACGTAATCAACAGCAACTAAAATATGTGTATATCCATTAGAGGCAGGAAAAGGTCCCATATAATCAAAGCCCCAAACATCAAATGGTTCAATAACAAGTGAATAATTCATAGGCATTTCTTGACGTCTACTGATATTACCAATTCTTTGACATTCATCACAAGATAGGACAAACTTACGGGCATCCTTGAAGAGAATGGGCCAATAAAAACCGGATTGTAATACCTTATGTGCAGTTCTATCTCCCGCGTGGTGTCCTCCATAAGTTTCGGAGTGGCACTTGCGTAGGATCTGTTCCTGTTCATGCTCAGGTACACAACATCTAATAACACCATCTACTCCTTCTTTATAAAGATGTGGGTCATCCCAAAAGTAATGTCTCAAATCATAGAAGAACTTTTTCTTTAGTTGGTATGTGAAGCTAGGTGGTATAAATTTAGCAACTATGTAATTAGCATAATCAGCATACCAAGGGGTACTACGAGAAGTACTTATGACATTTAATTGTTCATCAGGAAAGCTATCATCAATAGGTAGTGGGTCATCAAGAACATTCTATAACCTAGATACGTTGTCTGCAACGGGGTTACCAGCTCCTTTTCTATCAACAATATGCAAATCAAATTCTTGTAACAAGAGAACCCATCTAATAAGTCTAGGTTTAGCATCTTTCTTCTCCATAAGATATTTAATAGCAGCATGATCAGTGTAGATAGTTACTTTAGAATCAACAATATAAGGTCTGAACTTATCACAAGCAAATACAACTGCTAAAAGTTCTTTTTCAGTAGTGGCATAATTTCTTTGAGCATTGTCTAGAGTCTTACTAGCATAATGGATAACATTTAGTTTCTTATCAATTCTTTGCCCTAGAACAACACCTACGGCATAATCGCTAGCATCACACATAATTTCAAAGGGCAAATTCCAATCAGGTGGCTGAACAATAGGTGCAGTGCCTAATGCTTTCTTAAGTATTTCAAATGCTTCTACACAATCATCATCAAAGACAAATGGTATATCTTTTTGTAATAAATTAGTCAAAGGCCGAGAAATTTTTGAGAAGTCCTTAATGAACCTCCTATAAAATCCGGCGTGACCAAGGAAACTTCTTATACCTTTGATGTCCTTGGGACATGGCATCTTTTCAATAGCATCAACCTTGGCTTTATCAACTTCAATACCTCTTTCAGAAACTTTATGCCCCAAGACAATACCCTCATTAACCATAAAGTGGCACTTTTCCTAATTCAAGACAAGATTAGTTTCTTCACATCTCTGCAAAACTTGATCAAGATTGCTCAAGCAATCATCAAAAGAAGATCCATAGACGGAAAATTCGTCCATGAAAACCTCACAAATCTTTTCACAAAAGTCAGAGAATATAGCCATCATGCATCTTTGAAAGGTAGCAGGTGCATTACATAAACCAAAAGGCATACGTCTATAAGCAAAAGTACCAAAAGGGCGTGTAAAAGTAGTCTTTGATTGATCTTTAGCCGACACAGGTATTTGAGAGAAACCAGAATAACCATCTAGAAAGCAGTAATGTGTATGTTTGCATAATCTTTCTAGCATTTGATCGATAAAAGGTAAGGGGTAATGATCTTTCTTAGTAGCCTTATTTAATTTGCGGAAATCAATTACCATCCTATAACCTGTAATAATTCTTTGTGGAATCAATTCATCTTTATCATTAGGAACAACAGTAATACATCCCTTCTTAGGGACACAATGAACAGGACTTACCCACTGACTATCAGCAATGGGATAAATTATACCTGCCTCCAGAAGCTTTAGTATTTCTTTTCTTACCACTTCTTTCATTTTAGGATTCAGACGTCGTTGAGGATCATGAACTGGTTTGGCATCTGCGTCCAAATTTATTTTATGTTGACATAGAGTGGGACTAATGCCCTTAAGATCATCAAGAGTATACCCAATAGCAGCACGGTGCTTCTTCAGAGTTTTCAATAATCTTTCTTCTTCATGCTCTGAAAGGTTATCACTAATAATAACAGGATATATCTTCTTTTCATCAAGATAAGCATATTTAAAATTATCAGGCAACGGTTTAAGCTCAAACACGGGATCACCCTTAGGTGGAGGGGGATCCCCTAGGATCAGGCAAATTGTGTTTCAGCATAGGTTCTTGTTTAAAGAATACTTCATCTATTTCCCTTCTTTCATTCATAAACATATCATTCTCATGGTCTAGCAAATATTGTTCTAAAGGATCACTAGGAGGTACGGCAATAGAAGCAAGACCAATAATTTCATCCTTACTAGGCAATTCTTCTTCACGGTGTTGTTTACTAAATTTAGAGAAATTAAATTCATGAGTCATATCATCCAAGCCAATAGTAACAACATTCTTTTTGCAGTCTATCCTAGCATTAACAGTGTTTAAGAAGGGTCTACCAAATATAATGGGACAAAAGCTATCTTGTGGGGAACTTAGAACAAGAAAATCAGCAGGATATTTAGTTTTCCCGCACAATACTTCAACATCTCTAACAATTCCCATTGCTGAAATAGTATCTCTATTAGCAAGTTTAATTGTGACATCAATATCTTCTAACTCAGCAGGTGCAATTTCATGCTTCATTTCTTTATACAAGTCATAAGGTATAACACTAGCACTAGCACCCATATCACATAAGCCGTGATAACAATGATCTCCTATTTTAACAAAAATAACAGACACGCCTACCACAGGTCTATGTTTATCTTTAGCACAAGGTTTAGCAATTCTAGCAGTTTCACCGCAGAACTGAATAACACGCCCATCAATATTATCAGACAAGAGATCTTTAACAATAGCAATATTAGGTTCAACTTTAACTTGCTCAGGAGGTGTATATGTTTTAATATTGCTTTTACGAACCACAGTTGAAGCTTTAGCATGATCCTTTATTCTAACAGGGAAAGTTGGTTTCTCAACATAAGAAGTAGGAACAATAGGATCATTATAAGTGACAGTCTTTTCTTCAACTTTAATAGGTGCAGCTACTTTTACTTCTATGGGAGGATGATATTTAAACCACTTCTCCTTAGGGAGATCAACATAAGTAGCAAAAGATTCACGGAAAGAAGCTACTATCTCAGAATCAAGTCCATATTTAGTGCTAAACTTACGGAAAATATGGGCATCCATAAAAGATTTAACAGAATCAAACTTAGGTGTCATACCTGACTCCTTACCATTGTCGAGGTCCCAATCTTCAGCATTGCATTTAATTCTATCCAATAAATTCCATTTAAATCCAATAGTCTTCATCATAAAAGAGCCGGCGCAAGAAGTATCAAGCATGGTGTGATTGTTATCAGAAAGCCGAGCATAAAAATTTTAAATAATCATTTCTCTTGAGAGCTCATGATTGGGGCATGAATATAACATTGATTTAAGCCTCCCCCAAGCTTGAGCGCTGCTTTCTCCTTCGCGAGGCCAAAAATTATATATATAATTATGATCACGATGAACAAGATGCATAGGGTAATACTTTTGATGAAATTCCAATTTCAATCTTCTATAATTCCATGATCTCGTATCATCACATAGCCTATACCATACCAATGCGTCTCCCTTCAAAGATAAAGGGAAGGCCTTTTTCTTAGCAACATCATCGGGTATACCTGCAAGCTTAAATAATCCACAAACTTCATCCACATATATTAGGTGTTCATCAGGATGCTTTGTTCCATCTCCTGTAAAAGGATTAGCTAGCAGTTTTTCTATCATACCCGAAGTATACTCATAAGGAATTTCATTTTCATATTCATTTTCAATAGGTTCAGTAGGTTGAGGAGCAACTCTTTGCTCTACTGGTCGGGGTGAAGATACCCCGAACAAGCCCCTCAGAGGGTTACTTTCCATAGTAACAAGTGACAGTAAATTTCAGCACACTATATAATTTTTTCCTTACCAAATTCCACCTACCAAAGGCGCTTCACTCCCCGGCAGTGGCGCCAGAAAAGAGTCTTGATGACCCACAAGTATAGGGGATCTATCGTAGTCCTTTCAATAAATAAGAGTGTCGAACCCAACGAGGAGCGGAAGGAAATGATAAACGGTTTTCAGCAAGGTATTCTCTGCAAGTACTGAAATAAGTGGTAACAGATAGTTTTGTGATAAGATAATTTGTAACGAGCAACAAGTAACAAAAGTAAATAAAGTGCAGCAAGGTGGCCCAATCCTTTTTGTAGCAAAGGACAAGCCTAGACAAACTCTTATATAAGGAAAAGCGCTCCCGAGGACACATGGGAATATCGTCAAGCTAGTTTTCATCACGTTCATATGATTCGCGTTCGGTACTTTGATAATTTGACATGTGGGTGGACCGGTGCTTGGATGCTATTCTTACTTGAACAAGCATCCCACTTATGATTAACCTCTATTGCAAGCATCCATAACTACAACAAAAGTATTAAGGTAAACCTAACCATAGCATGAAACATATGGATCCAAATCAGCCCCTTACGAAGCAACGCATAAACTAGGGTTTAAGCTTCTGTCACTCTAGCAATCCATCATCTACTTATTACTTCCCAATGCCTTCCTCTAGGCCCAAATAATGGTGAAGTGTTATGTAGTTGACGTTCACATAACACCACTAGAGGCTAGACAACATAAATCTCATCAAAATATCGAATGAATACCAAATTCACATGACTACTAATAGCAAGACTTCTCCCTTGTCCTCAGGAACAAACGTAACTACTCACAAAGCATAAACATGTTCATAATCAAAGGGGTATTAATATGCATAAAGGATCTGAACATATGATCTTCCACCAATTAAACCAACTAGCATCAACTACAAGGAGTAATTAACACTACTAGCAACCTACTAGCACCAATCCCGGACTTGAAGACAAGAATCGGATACAAGAGATGAACTAGGGTTTTGAGATGAGATGGTGCTGATGAAGATGCTGATGGAGATTGCCCTCTCCCGATGAGAGGAGCGTTGGTGATGACGATGGCGATGATTTCCCCCTCCGTGAGGGAAGTTTCCCCGGCAGAACAGCACTGCCGGAGCTCTAGATTGGATCCGCCAAGGTTCCGCCTCGTGGCGGCGGAGTTTCGTCCCGAAAGGTTGCTTCGTATTTTTTTCTCGATGAAAGACTTCGTATAGGAGAAGATGGCCATCGAAGAGCCACCAGGGGGCCCACGAGGTAGGGGCGCGCCCTAGGGGGGCGCCCCCCCACCCTCATGAGCAGGGTGTGGGCCCCCTGGTCTTCATCTTTGGCGAGGATTTTTCATTATTTATTATAAGGTATTCCGTGGAGTTTCAGGACTTTTGGAGTTGTGTAGAATAGGTCTCTAATATTTGCTCCTTTTCTAGCCCAGAATTCCAGCTGCCGGCATTCTCCCTCCTTATGTAAACCTTGAAAAATAAGAGAGAATAGCCATAAGTATTGTGACATAATGTGAAATAACAACCCATGATACAATAAATATCAATATAAAAGCATGATGCAAAATGGATGTATCAGCGCTACTATTTTGATATCCAGTATCACTCGGGCATTGTAATACACTTCACTCAGATGATTTTGTCGATAGAAAATTTGAAGCTCCATGATTTGGGCGAGAGGATTTGTGCAAGAAATTATGTACGTCTTCAAGTTTTGCATCTCAATTTTAGTACTTGTGTTGAATAGGCGAAAGCCTGAAAGTCGCTTCAGAGACTGAACTCGTCAATATAGAAGAGTAACACCTACAAATCTGGTTAAAGAAGCGGATTGTAGCTTTTTCCCGAGTGCCCAATGCAGATGACTATTGTTGACGATTCCACTCGCTTTCCTTATTTTTAAAGATCACATGTGCAATGCAACAATGCAAAGGGAATATCTTGGGGGGGATAAGACATATTTGTGGGGTTGAAGGAGCACATGAAGATAGATATTTTGGCCAGGTCAGAAATTGAAATGCATGCTTGGAGAAACATGTTTAGAGAAAAGCGAGAGATAAACAAGAACTATTTGTCACAACATAATCATAAGCATGGGATGTACACACTACATATAATGATATTTTGATATATGTTTCCATATATAAGTTTATTCTTCGATGACAACACACGGGCATTCAATTTGATGAAGCTTACTTGGATTAGGAATAAATCAGGAAGAAGGTGACATGGTTGAGTTGTTTTTGTACCGTTTGGGACGACAAAACAACGACATGGAAGCTACATGCGGTCAAGGGGCGATAGATTGAGAGGATGATGGACGACAAATTCAACGGGAAAGAGTGGCTAGAGGGGTGTGTGGTGTTTGTAAGAATAGAGAGAAGAAGATGCTTGTATTTGTGTTGCAGTTGAACACTGCATGCAATGTGCTTGTTTGTGGGGAGGAACACGAGCATTGTTTATAAATTCATTGTTGGCCCATGGCAACGCACGGACAGTCTACTAGTTTCTAACTAATAAAGTGGTGAACACGCTTCCACAAAATCCTACCAAGTAGTTCAACACCCTGAACAGTGGACCTAGACTATATATAGCTTCCATACCGTTCGGTTTTCCCTCACATCCATCTCCGCAATATTCCTTCATTCCCTTCTAGCAGCTAACTTGCCAATCTATCCATCAGTGGAAAATTAAGCAACTTAATTCTAGCCTTCCCCTTTTGAACGTGTAGCAGGGCACATGGCTGCATCCTCTTGCTTCCCATTTGCTGCTCGCTACAGTCTCTTGCTCACGGCCACACTGGTCCTAGCGCTGAGCCACGGAACATACGGTTAAGGCGATGCCGGTGCCGGGTTGGGCTCATCCTTCTACGACGACTCGTGCCCCAGTGCGTGCGACATTGTCCGGCACGTCATCCAGAACGCCCGTCTCGCCAACACGCGCATCCGAGCCAGCCTCATCCGCCTTCACTTCCACAATTGCTTTTGTTGAGGGCTGTGATGGCTTGCTTTTGCTCGACAACGACCTCCCGCCGATCATGAGGTCCCTGCCAATGACAGGTCAGCGCGCGGGTTCGATGTGGTCGATGGTATCAAGCATGCACTGGAGAACACGTGCCATGGCATCGTGTCGTGTGCTGACATCCCCGCCCTCGCCTCTGAGACCTCAGTTGAGTCAGCTGGAGGGCCTCGCTAGAGTGTGCTGGTGGGCCACCGTAATGGACTTCTTCAAGAATTTCGAGGCCTCAATGGTCAAAATGGGGAACGTAACCCCGTTGGCCGGAAGGGCCGGGGAGATTAGGAACAACTGTCAAAGGGTGAATAGAAAACCCTACTCACGAATGAGATTGATGTTATGAGTTTTGAAATAGTTGCCTTTGTGTAAATCATTCATTTAATTCATTCTAACTGTAAAGTGTTCCTTTTCTTTGGAAACAAATGTAATTTTTTTCTTCACTACACGTGATTGTCACGAACCCATTTTTTGCATACCAGATGACTTGTTTTCGATAAACATATTCATATCACTCTACCATCATTCATTCTAATCTTGTGTAAGATCACTGCTACAGAATGACATGTCATGGAACTGGGTACCTATTTTTTGAAGTTTTCATGTCATTGACTTACTGAAACATTCATAGTTTTATATCTATTTTCAATAACGTATTAATAAAGTAAAAAAATCATGCACATTTTTATGTCTATGATTTCAGGATTTTCCGGACTCCGAAATATAAAAGAAAAATATCTTAAAGAATAACATTGGGTACAAGACACGTGCCAATGGAGGGCCGGAGGGGATTCATGTGGGCCCCATGCCCACTTGAGTAGAACAAGCTAGCCGTGACGGGGGCAGAAAGGTCATTAGTGGAAGGTTTTGCTGTAGGGGGAGCCCACCACTACGAATATGTCAGACGTGGCGGGCATGGCGCCCACCAGTGGTAACTAGGTTTCTTAAACTAGCCATAATAGGGAGTAACTTAGAGTAGTAACATGCATATGTTACTAATCTATGTTACTACCTCCACAGTAGGTAATATATGTGTGGTATCATGAAACACTTCATTTATTATGCTATAGGGCATGTGTGATGTTACTCATAATATTAGTAACTAACTATGTTACCACATGTCTCTCTTGTGGTCGCATGCATCGCCCAGATGCAGAGGCTGGGGTCATCCTTCTTTTCTAAAAAATAAAAAAACAACATGTCTCTCTCTTCATTTATTACTTGCCACACCGTCTATTTTGTCTAGATATGTGTGATGTTATCACATATGTTACTCTCATTGGGCAGCGCAAAGGACCATTGTTTGGTCAGTCAAACAAGCAAGCAAGAGTGATAGTGTTTCCGGCAACTCTTGCTAGTGAGTGAGCAGGTATCCACCCCCCTCCGCCGGCGGCCACTCCGGTCCCAGCGTCCACCTCCTCCCGCCAGCGGCCTCTCCGGCCCCGGCGTCCCCCTCCCTCCCCGCCCTCCCCTTCTCCCTTAAGTGCGTGCTGTCATGGCTTCTGGCGGCGGCAGCCCCTCCTCGGCCTCGCCCAAGCTGCAACCTATTGTGTCGGGCCTAGGGCTTTCGGAGTCGCCGGGATCTGCCGGCTCGTCGGCCCGGGCTGCTGCCTCCGCTCGCGACGCTGCGCCGGTACCGGCGGCGGGCCCGGCTGCGCCCTGGCGCCGTCCTGGTCCCTCCCGCAAGGCCATGTGGCGCCGGCGTAAGGCACTGCAGAAGCAGTCCGCTGCAGGCAGATCTAAACCTCGTTCGCGCTCGCCTTCATCCTCCTCGGTGAGGCGGGAAATTCCGGCTGATTTTTTTGGCCTGTGCTTCAAGTGCTTCCGGGAGGGGCACCGGAGGGAAGACTGCACTTTTCCGCCTCAGGCATCGGGCCCGCAGCTGCCTTTAATTCAAACTGGGCCGGAGGATAAGAACGACACGTGGCAGGAGGATCGAGCTGTCCTTGAGCCAGCTGACATGGAGAATATCACAAACACCAGGACTAATCCAGAAGGATCGGGGGATCCCGAGGAGCGCATGCTAGTCTCGCCGCGCTCAGCGGGGCAGAGCGAAGATTCCCAAACCCTGACCAACGGCGATCTGCCAAGGGCTGAGGTGGTTCAAGGGGAGGCTGTATATACGGATGAGGCGCCAGCACCCACCATGGAGGTGGGGCCACTGGAGCGTGCGGACCCCAGCCTGTTGGCGCTGTGCGTGGCAGGTGAGAAGGGGCCTGTCTCGGATTCCTTGCACACCGCGCCCGAGGTGGATCCCGCGCCACAGGACAAGGATGGGGGGCAATCGGATCCTGAGGCGATGCAGGAGTCGGGTCCCATGGGCCCTGGTGCGGAGGTGACTACGTACAATGCATGCATGCACGAGGAGGTGCTTGGAATCGCTGGGACGCATCTGGATGGGGAAATTACCGGAGCCTTGGCCATGCCTCTGTCCAACAAGGAGATCATTTCCATTGGCAACATCAAGGCCTTCTGTGCAGGACTCCTGAAGAAACTTGCCCCACCACTGCTCAAGGAATTTGAAGGGCTTAGTGGAGTCCGCTCTGGCTAGGACCCTTTCACACCGCGACGGGCCACCAGGTCTGGGCGTACTATCGGGCAGAAGATGAAGACTAAGGCTTCGGCAGCAGAAACTTTTCTTCTGAAGGCTCTGGGTTTTGCTTGCGACGATCTGGCGGTCTTCGATGATGCGCTAGAGCAGCTACGCATGGTCTTCGACTCACCACTCCAGGAACCTCAGCTAAGAGCGATAGCAGCCATTTTTGGCAAAGCGATACCCTTAGACCTAGGAGCCGACTCGGAGATGGGTGCACCGATCATGGTGTAGTTGTAGAGGGGCTCGTCGACATGGAGACTATCGTTTTCATGTCGTACGCAGGGATGGAGTTAGTTTGTTGGAATGTGCGTGGCCTAAATGGGCCAACTAGGAGGAAATCCTTACGTGAATTTGTTAGCTCATTGCACGTGGCGATTTGTTGTATTCTGGAGACCAAACTGGAGAGGGTGGATCAGTTCACCATTATGCAATGTATGGGGCCCAATTTCGATGGTTACACCTACCTTCCGGCGTCTGACACTAGGGGTGGGATTTTCATTGCCTGGGACTCATCCAGGGTCCAATTGTCTAACCATGTCAACGACACCCACTCCATTTCCAGTTACGTGTCACCTGTGGGGGGCCACCTTGGTGGCTAACTGTGGTTTATGGACCTCAGGAAGATGGGCAGAAAATTGAGTTTCTGCATGACTTGGCGGAGCGTAGATCTTTGTGCCCCGGGCCATGGTTACTTATTGGAGATTTCAACTTAATACTTCACGCGCAAGATAAAAATAACTCCCTGATCGATAGGCGCATGATGAGACGGTTCAAATACTTCGTTGATGATAACGCTCTTAAAGAGCTCTTCTTACATGGGCGCAGCTTCACGTGGAGCAATGAGCGCGAGAACCTCACGATGACTAAGATAGATCGTGCTTTTGTCTCCATTGATTGGGAACTCGACCACCCCGGTTGCCTTCTCCAGGCTTTGTCCACGGCAATTTCTGATCATTGTCCCCTTCACTTGGCGTTGGATGATCACATGGGGCCGCGGAGGCGATTTCGCTTTGAGATGTTTTGGGTGAAGATGGATGGATTCTTGGAGGTGGTGCAGGAGGCCTGGACTTGTGATGAGACAATCACGGACCCGTTCAGGAGACTAGACATTCTCCTTAGAAACATGGCAAAAACACTCGCGATTTGGGGCCAGAAGAGAGTGGGCAACATGAAGATGCAACTGGCAGTGGCCAACATTGTCATTCTGAGATTCGATCGTGCTCAGGAGCTCCGGGTGCTCACGGAGGAGGAGAGGTGGCTCAGAAGATCGCTCAAACAGCTTGTACTCGGCCTTGCATCTTTGGAGAGAACGATCTCTTGGCAGAGATCGCGCATCACTTGGCTTCGGGAGGGGGATGCGAATACGCAGCTCTTCCATTTGGTTGCAAATGGCAGGAGGATGAAGAATTATATCCCATCTCTCTTGGTAGATGGACGCATCGTCACGGACCAAGCTGGAAAGGAGGCCGCATTTTATGACACCTACAAGGAGCTGCTCAGGAAGGAGGTCGCTCGCGAGTTCACCCTGGATTTAGACGAGCTTGACATTGCTAGACTTGACCTGTCGGATCAAGATCTTCTGTTCAGTGACGAGGAGATATGGGCTGTGACTAGGAACATGCCGGCAGACCGAGCCCCAGGTCCGGATGGCTTCATCGGCCTCTTCTTTCAGAAGGCCTGGGAGATCATAAAAGTGGACGTCATCGCGGCCTTGCACAAGCTCTTCACTGGAAATGGACGCGGGTTTGGCAGGCTGAACCAAACGCTGATCACCTTGATTCCAAAAACCCTGGAGGCTTTAACCACTCTTGACTACCGACCCATAAGTCTTGAGCATAGTCTCCCAAAGATTGCCTCCAAGCTCTTGGCAAATAGGCTTAGTCCACGGATGGGAGAGCTAGTTCACATAAACCAATCAGCGTTCATCAAGGGAAGAAGCATCCACGACAATTTCCTGCTCGTTAGGCAAATGGCCTGGAGGCTACATCAATGGAAGGCCAAAGGAGTAATGCTCAAGCTCGATATCTCTAAAGCCTTTGACTCCCTTTTGTGGCCCTTCCTCTTTGAGGTGCTGAGGGCAAAAGGATTTTTGGAAAGATGGATCTCTTGGATTGGCATCTTGCTCACGACTGCCAGCTCGAGAGTCTTGGTTAACGGTTATGCGGGTGCAAAGTTCATGCATGCCAAAGGGCTTCGGCAAAGGGACCCAGCCTCCCCTCTGCTCTTCATCATCGCAATGGATGTCCTAACCTCTCTCGTCATCAAAGCGCATGACCAAGGGATCCTTAACCCTATTGTCAGCTGTACCCCAATGCAGAGTCTCTCCCTGTACGCGGATGATGTGGTCCTCTACATTAGACCAACCAGACCGGAGCTGCAATTTGTGAAGGACCTCCTTGGCATCTTTTGAGTAGCTTCGGGATTGAAAGTAAACTATGCTAAGTCAGTGGCAATTCTCATAAGGTCCAAGGAGGAGGATGTGGAGCTGGTCAGGAATGCTCTACCTTGGAAGATCGATTCCTTTCCGTGCAAATACTTGGGTCTACAGTTAAGCATCAAGCAACTCAAGTGAAATGAATGGCAGCCGATCGTTGATGCGGCTCTCCATATCATGCCTGGGTGGCAGCGTGGGCTTGTCACTAGGCCTGGACGTCTCGTCCTGGTAAATCAAGTCATGAGAGCGAGGCCAACGCACCACCTCATGGTCGCGGAGGCGCCAAAGTGGGTGTAACACCCCGAGACCGATGTGCCAGGTGTCGTGCAGTTATTCGATGTTGTTGCGTTGTCATGTGCTTGCGTGTTGCATCATGTCATCATGCCATCATATCATTAATTGTTGCAACTCAACTAAATAAATCGTATGGATGTTCGGTCCATTTAAATTGAGGGAATTCACATGGTGAGTTCTCTTTATAACATATCCTCCCAATATCAGGGAGCTATAATAAATATTCCATTCTTTTGGAATTAACCGGAACACACTTGCAAAAATCCCCACTCCCTTTCTACTTCAAGTTTGGTCCCCAAACTTTGCCAACATTTCTTCTCCCATTTATCGAGGCTCCTCCTAGATTCTCAACATTTTTGGACTCTTCTAAATCCTAGTCCTTGTGCAAACCTTTTTAATTAAATTCAAATGTCTTTGAATTTAATTCTTGCAATCTTGCCCACTTCATTTTTCTCGGAACAAGTGCATTTTTATGAGTCCGGGAAAATTATCCGCGTGTCCACCTTCTTCCCCTAACCTCCTCTTTCTTTTCTTTCTCTTTAATCGTTTTCTGCAAAGAAAATAAGAGAAGGGAGGAGAGAGAAGCCTAGCCAGCCCAGCCAGCCTCCAAGCCGGCCCATCCCTGCGGCCCACCTAGGCCTCCCGCAGCCCACTACCTCTCGCTCCCACACGCTGCCCGATCCCCATCCCCCTCCTAGCGCTGCCGCCAGGGCACCACGCCCGATCCCGCGCGCCCCTCCTCGCAGCCTCGCTCCCTCTCGTCTTCGTTCCAGCGCCGCCAGAGACAGGGGCCCGATCCCCTCGACCTCCCACGCGCCTCCCTCTCCTCCGCCCAGGTCCTCTCCCGTCGCCACCCGCCGCCGTCGACGACGATCCAGGGGGACCACCCCGCGCCGTGCCCCTGGCCGAAGCCACCCTGCCGCGCCTCCTCCTCACCTATCTCCGCGTCGCCCAGGCGCCCGAGGAGAGGAGTGCCCGCGCCCGCGCCGGCAGCCATCCTCCCCGCGCCGTGCTCCCGAGCTGCCTCCTGCCTCGTCCCCGCGCCGCAGACGTCGCCCGTCGCCGGCGTCCCAAGTCCTTGTCCGCTCGGTTCCTGCGCTATGACCGCCGTCGCGGAGCTCCCAGCCTCCGGTAGCGGTTGCTGTAGTCCGGTGCCCCTGCTTCCTCCTCGTCACCAGTGAGCGCCGCGCCGTCTTCTTCTCCTCCTGCCTGAGTCCAAGCCACTGCCGTGCACCGCCACCTCCTCCGCCGTTTTGCCTCACCGCCATGGACGCCGTGGAGCTTCCTCTCTTCGGAGCCCCCATGCGCCAAGTTCGCCGGAGTTCCATCAGGCTGCTGCTCGCCTGGCCATCGCGTCCTTGCTGTTGGCATCCCGAGGCCCTGTGTTGTTGTTGTGTTGAACGTCAAGGACCGGCAAGATCGACTACAGCAAACGCCAAGTTCCACCACCGTCAAGACCCGGTCTAAGAACGCCAAGTACAACTACAAACCCGAAGAACTCGGGTGCATCAAATCCGCGAGGAGACCCATTTTTTCGTCAAGTTCATCTACGTGTGTGCACCACTACGCCCGAAGACCCTGGATGCACCAAGTTCCTCTTCTGAGATGTACAACTACCGCCGACTAGTACAACTACCGTCGCATAAACGAGACCGTCAAGACCAGACCAACAAGTACCCCGAGCACGTCTGTACCTCTACCGTCGACGTGTTTTCGTCAAGTTCCCCTATGAAAACGTGATCCGCTGGCGTCGCCAGAATCGGGACCGACAAGTCCGAAGACCCAAGTACCACGACGTCAAGTACCTCTACGCACGGATAACGCCAAGTACCACTATCGCCGAGAATGACTACTTCCACGTGATACGAGGACAACTACCGTCGCCCCCGGGAACCTTGGATTCGTCAAGTACCTCTCCGAAAACGAACGTGAACCACTACTTCCCTCGATGTCCGAGAACGCCTACTTCCCCTACGTCCCATCGAACCCGAGCCGTCTCCTTTGCATGCTCCGAAGGTATAACCTCGAGACGACATCCGTGAATGAATGCTTGTGTGATGTATGAAATGCTCGTGTTTGCTCCGTGTCGGAATTGTTCGGTGCACGTTGCCCCTCTTTTGCCTTGCCACCATCTTGTGGGAACCCGGTATCCAGGATCACCCCACCTCCTATCGCGTGTCACGCTCCTGCCGCACTTCCGTTTGCACCGGGATCTCAATCGAGTTACCGGAACCGATATGTTGCCGTGGCATCATTTTCGGATTCGTTGCCGTGACCCCCTTTTTCCTTCCACCACGGTGACAATGCTTCATAATGCTCTTATCAACATTTTGCATAAAAATTGCTTAAAAACTTGTTCATGTCATCCGCATCATGATAACAACAATTAAAATTGTTTAAATTGATGTTTGGTTAAATTTGCTTAAATGCCATGTTAAAATGCTTTAATTCATATCTAATTAACCGTAACTCGGATTTTAATAAACTTTATATGTAAATGGGGTAGAATTTTGCCTAGTTTATCGTGGTGACCTTTATTTGCATGTTAAATAACTCTAAAATTGTGTTTAGGACAGATCAGGACCAAACCTAATATTTGCACATGAGGATTTTCCGGAATTGTTGTTCGTTGCTTCCGGCCTCATTTAACCTTGACTAGATAGGTAGTTTTCTTTTGCTTCACCTCTTGCCATGTTAATCAACATTTAATATTGTTGGGGTACATAACCGAGAGAGAACTAAATAGTTGATGTGGTGTTTCGTCAATATGCAACTCGTTGCATATTGAGCTCCACTTAATTTGTAGGATTGTTTGTGCATTTTGCCATGCCATGCCTCTTTAAACCGGACATGCATCATACTCGATTGTGCATCATGCCATGTTGATGTGTTGGTTGTTTACTATGTTGTTTGCTCTTTTCTGGTGTTTTCTTCTTCGGGTCGGTTCCGATAACGTCGAGTTTGTGAGGTTCCGTTCGACTACGTCCGTTTATCTTCCTCATGGACTCGTTCTTCTTCCTTGCGGGATTTCAGGCAAGATGATCATAACCTCGAAATCACTACTATCTTTGCTATGCTAGTTTGCTCGCTCTTTTGCTATGCCATTGCTACGATGCCTACCACTTGCTTGTCAGCCTCCCAAATTGCCATGTTCAGCCTCTAACCCACCAATGTCCTAGCAAACCGTTGTTTGGCTATGTTACCACTTTGCTCGGCCCCTCTTATAGCGTTGTTAGTTGCAGGTGAAGATTGAAGTTTGTTCCGTGTTGGAACATGGAGATGTTGTTCCTTGTTGGAACATTTATTTACTTGTTGGGATATCACTATATATCGTATTTAATTAATGCATCTATATACTTGGTAAAGGGTGGAAGGCTCGGCCTTATGCCTGGTGTTTTGTTCCACTCTTGCCGCCCTAGTTTCCGTCATATCGGTGTTATGTTCCCGGATTTTGCGTCCCTTACGCGGTTGGGCTATAATGGGAACCCCTTGACAGTTCGCCTTAAGTAAAGCTTCTCCAGCAATGCCCAACATTGGTTTTACCATTTGCCACCTAGCCTTTTTCTTCCCTTGAGTCGGCCGGCTCAAGGGTCATCATTATTTTACCCCCCCCCCCCCGGACCAGTGCTCCTCTGAGTGTTGGTCCAACTGAGCGATGTCCGAGGCTACCAGGGGCAACTCTGGGCTGGCTTACCCGGCGTCTGGCTCATCTGAGTGTGCCCTGAGAAAGAGATATGTGCAGCTCCTATCGGGATTTGTCGGCACATTCGGGCGGTGTTGCTGGTTTAGTTTTACCCTGTCGAAATGTCTTGTTGTACTGGGATACCGAGTCTGATCGGAATGTCTCGGGTGGAGGTCTATTCCTTCGTTGACCGTGAGAGCTTGTGATGGGCTAAGTTGGGACACCCCTGCAGGGAATTGAACTTTCGAAAGCCGTGCCTGCGGTTATGGGCAGATGGGAATTTGTTAACGTCCGGTTGTAGAAAACCTGAAGTTGACCTTAATTAAAATGAATCAACAGCGTGTGTAACCGTGATGGTCTCTTTCCGGTGGGGTCCGGGAAGTGAACACGGTTGTTGGAGTTATGCTTGACGTAGGTAGTCCAGGATCACTTCTTGATCATACTTTTGTCGACCGTGCTTTGCCTTCTCTTCTCGCTCTCATTTGCGTATGTTAGCCACCATATATGCTAGTCGCTTGTTGCAGCTCCACCTCATACCTTTATCTTACCCATAAGCTTAAATAGTCTTGATCGCGAGGGTGCGAGATTGCTGAGTCCCCGTGGCTCACAGATACTTCCAAAACCAGCTTGCAGGTGCCGATGAGTTCGTGCAGACGACGCAACCAAGCTCAGGAGGAGCTCGGTGAAGATCTTGTCCTTTATGTTGTTTCGTTCTAGTTGATCAGTAGTGGAGCCCAGTTGGGGTCGATCGGGGACCTTTGTCGCATTTGGGGTTCTTCTTTATTTTGGTTCCGTAGTCGGACCATGAGTGTATTTGGTTGATGTAATGCTTTATTCATGTAATTGTGTGAAGTGGCGATTGTAAGCCAACTATGTAACTTTTTCCCTTATTATATTACATGGGTTGTGTGAAGATTACCTCACTTGCGACATTGCCTTCAATGCGATTATGCCTCTAAGTCGTGCCTCGACACGTGGGAGATATAGTCGCATCGAGGGTGTTACAGTGGGCCCTGGAACAAGTAGATAAGGGATGCCGCGCTTTTTTATGGGCTGGCACGGAAGCTGTAAACGGTGGCAAATGTGTAGTTTCTTGGAGGAGAGTATGCCGCCCCAAGCAGCTCGGAGTCTTGGGCATCATTGATCTACACAAGCATGGCATCGCCCTGAGGCTTAGATGGGGTGGCTTAGGAGAACGGATCCATCAAGGCCCTGGCAGGGTTTAAACCTCACCATGGATAAACAGGTGGTGCTCGCTTTCCGGAGTCTTGTCCAATGGCGTGTTGGGGAAGGAGAGCACACCCTTTTCTGGAGAGACAGATGGTTCAATGAAGGCACAGTTGCGGAAATTGCACCCTTGGTGGCTGCCAGAGTCAGGACGCAGGTGGCAAAAAAAACGTCTCGTCAGCGAGGGGCTGTGCTCGCACGCTTGGACATATGATATCGTCGGGATCCTTGACGCTGACGCACTTGCCCAGTTCATACGGTTATGGGAGCTTCTGATGGAGGTACACCTGGACTCGGAGCTAGAAGATGCTCCCCTTTGGGCATGGAGTGAATACGGCGTCTACTCTGCAGCATCGGCTTATAGGATGCTCTGTGGTGGGATTCGGTTCCGCCCTTTCGCGGCCATCTGGAAATGTTGGGCGCCGCTGTCCTGTTGGATCTTCATGTGGCTCGCGGTGCAATATCGCCTTTGGACTTCGGATAGGAGAACTAGACATGGGCTACAAGACCAAACCTCCCCGTGCTACCTCTGTGATCAGGACGAAGACAATGTGGACCACATCTTGCTTCAGTGCGTGTATGCCAGGCATGTGTGGTTTCTCTGCTTCACCAGGACCGGAGTGGATCTTAACCTCTGCCCCACGGTGCAGTCCCACCTGGTGGAATGGTGGTGCGAGGCGAGAAAGCGGATTGCCAAGACAAGCAGGAAAGGCTTTGACACGGTGGTTATGTTAATATGCTGGTCGCTGTGGAAGCAGAGGAATGCGAGAGTCTTTGATAGGAGCGGCACGTTAGATATGTTCGGCGTGACGGAGGCCATATTCCACGAATTGATCGCTTGGAAGCAGGCCGGAGCGACCGGAGTGGAGCACGTAGTTGAGTAGCACGTAGTGTGGTGTGTTTGGAGTGGAGGCGATGTCCTGGTTGGTTTGTGACCATGTGACTAGCTACATATCTCTCTTGTACATATTTTTCCTCCTTCTATAAAGCTATGGTACGCCTTTGGTGTATCCTCGAAAAAAAATTACTCTCATTATGGGTAGTCTTATGTTGAGTAGCACTGATTACCCGACACTGGTGGGTGATAGTAATAATGGCGAGCAGAACAGAGCGCCCGCAAGTCATAGACGTCCTGGTGAAAAAATATGGCTGCGACGACACAACGTTTGTACACATGACTTGTAAAGAGTAAAATAGTTATATGATTCTTAACATAATTGAACAAGTCTTTATCAATTTTGAATGGAAACAACTAAGTTCCATATTTGTTCCACTAGAATCAAACAAAAACAACAATGTATCATCCATCGTCTTAACAAACAAACAAACAACAATATATATTTATTAACATCTTAACAAACAAACTACCACTTCGGGATAATTTCTAAACGAGGTCAAAGTCAACCATCATGTGTAACAAGTCGTTCCTGCCGTCGTTCCTTATTGTGATTAACACATGTGTGCCAACCCTCGATCCCTTTTCTGTGAGGAACTACTCCCAAACGACCTCACTAAAGGATATGTGCCCGTCTTTCTCCGTCTTGTACTCAACGATGTTGATGGGTCCTTCTCCAAGGCATACTCCAGCAGGGCCTATCACTGGGATGTTCAAAACAGAAATCACCTTCATAGGTAGGAGGACAATGGTATCCCAACCCACCAGGATTCAAATCATGTTGCTTACATTATTTTGGATTTATTTCAGAATTTCCGGCGATGCGTGTTTAATGGGAAGAGACGTTCCTGTCGACTACGAGGCGACTGCGGTGACTTCGTCAATCTCAAGATGTTATGCCCGCTCAGTCTCTCGGAGGTGCTAATAAGGGTAGGGTGTGATTGTGTGTGTTCATAGAGGTGAGTGCACACGCGTATATATGAGTGTCTGCGTCTGTACTGTATTCTAAAAGAAGATAATTTCTAAGATCCCTTAAATTAAAAGCAAAAAGAGCACACTAGCACAAAATATTAGGCATCGCCATATAGTGCACACAAAAAATAATACTAAAAAAATATACCATGACGTGTGTGACAATGTTTGTCTTAGTCAAACGGTGCACAAAAGGTATTCATGTAGTCCTAAGTGAGTGGGAGGGGTTACCACAGACATTGTTGGTCTCATCCTTAGTAAGTATATTCATTCTTTGAGAGAAATATGCAGAATATAATGGATCATCCTAAGAAGGGTCGCTGATATAGATTATCCTTAATCTGGGGACTTCTTTCAAGAAAAAGCATATATACTCTCTCGATGAGCTCATTCTTTGAAATGAAGTTCTCGCATACACGGCGTCATATGAGGGTCCTTTCCTGTTCTTTATGACCTTGAACTTTGAGTGACCGCTCCGTGTCATCTTTAAAGAGCACAATGCCACATGTTGCATCATTGAACTCCACCCTAACGTTGCATGGGATACACTATACAACAATAGAGAAAATGCAGAAAATAATTAATGGTAAAGAAACTAAAAAAATAAAATTGTTACCACTGATTTCTTGGATCCCTCCTCCAAGTAGAGCCAAAAGTCACTCCACATAACAAGTTGTTTGTGCATTCAGATTTGCAGATTCGGAGCATCATCCTATTATGCGCATGGCTCATTTTATCCCAACAAACATTATCAAAAATCATCATTCGCATGTGTCTTAGAATGACATAATTTCTATGTTTTTGCCTCTATACAATCATTGTCACAAACACCAATCAAGAAAAGGTCAAACATGACTTTGCAACTGCACCCCTATAGTAAATATTTGACATACTAGTTTATCAGATTAACATTTGAGAACATCTCAGCTCATCAGCAAAGCGAAGAGGCTGGCGGCTTAAACGGGTTAAAAATCAACGGGAAAAATCAGCATGAGCTTTGCTGAAAATTGAACAAATTGAGTGTCAGAAGATTTGATGAAACTGATATTAATCAATGCTTCACCAAAATGCCGGCACTCATTCTAAATTTTTAAAAAATGGAAGACTTTTGAATACATATGCTATTTAATCAAAAGGGGTCAATTAAGGTAATAATATACGTACTTTGCTAAACGAACCAATACATACATGAGCACACACAAACCTGGTTTGTATGTAAAAGAAACATTTCTGTGAACCCTAAACTCGACTTGTAACGAAAATGTCCCTGCGAGCTTTCGACCCTAGCCCTCGCCAAGACTTATGCATCGACGACCCCACATCTAAAAGGTGAGGAAATTAAACATCGGCCTTCTGGGTTCCAAAAGTAAAATGCGTGAACATCTAATGTGATAAACGAACACGTGCAGTGCCCATGAACAGGTGGCGAGAAAGGACCCAACGACCGCGGTGGCAGGCGGCTTCTTCTTCGTTAGCAAGGGCAGTTCGGGAGGAGCGGTGAGCAACCGCTATGGGCCTGGACACGCTACCCCTGACGACGGCGTGTTTCGTGCATCTAGAGAGATAAAGGTCGATGAGCGAGGGGAAAGGGCAGGGTGGCTTACGTACCGACGACCCATTCGGTGATGGGTGCGGGCTTTGGAGGCAACGACGTGGTCCGGCGGCTAGGCATTTGATGGGAAATGTTCAAGAACCGCGAAGGCTTATGCACACCCAGATTTAGTAGTGGCACGTGGCATCGAGGGCCTGCTAGTCATGCATATTAACAGTGGTGGGCAATCTTGGGTGCCCCGAGAGGAAATATTTCCTACATTTGTAGTAATCTTAGGTTTTTTTTTAGTTTAGGGTTAATTTTTGGTTCCCATTTATTTATGGGGTTTAAAGTTACTTCTTACTACCTGTCATGCCCAAATTTGGGACTATATTGGTCTTGTTTGTTATTTTAAAGCATTAATATAATTTGTAGCCACTAAAATGAGCAAAATGCTCTTCTATTTAATAAGAGATGCAAATGAGCTCTGAAAGAATGAAACTCGGCATGGTTTCATTATATGATCTCTATAGAGTGTGATAAAAAACTGAAAGGAAAAACTTAATGCACTTCGTGTACAAAGTGAACACTCTCAAACGAAGTATCAGAGTTGCCACAGAGAACTCAATGTATTTACATCATTTCATGTTTAAACTTTTTCTTTGTTTAATATGCATTGTCAAAAGTCTCTTGATCAAATTGGGGACTATTCTGGTTTGATTAACTATTTTTAGAATATTAATTGATTTTCTGACTATTGAAATGGAAAAACACTCTGTGGTTCAAAATAATATACAAACGATCTCAAGAAAGGATGAAAGTTGTTATGATGTCATCATATGACCCTCATAGGGTGTAGTAAAAATGTGAGAGTCTTAGGGCATCTCCAACGACAACCCGTAAATTTCCTCCCGCATCCACCCGCAGGTAGGGTGGATCAGTCCGCAGACATAGATGCAGGGGTGGCCATCCAACGCTTCCCGCATACATTAGGACAACAATTCGAACTAACCAGGCAAATTTGGTTCATACATGGTCGGATTTCATATAAATATGTAGGATTTCATTATATTTTGGACACACATCAACTAAAAGCGGTGCTCGTCCAAGTCTGGAGGTATAATTAATTTATGTAATCTATGATCACCGGCGCCCGTTCCCCGTGTCCGGCCATCCCTGAGAACTAAAGCTTCGCCTCGAGTTCTGCCCCATCGCTCTCAAGCTACGCCTCCGCAGCTTCCACCTTCAGAGCCACGGGAAGTGAAGTTGTCTACTTCTACATTGCCACCAAGCGGCTAATTGGCCGACAATGTTGAGCCCACCAAGCTTGGCTTCAATGGGAGGGGAGGAGCGTTGGCCTTCCTGGGACCCAAGCAACGGCGACCTACCGTGCTCTACTCTTCCTCGTGGACGGCGGTGCCCGCGGACGTGTTTGCTTCGTGGTCGGGGCGCAGGGGCATGGCGTTGGCGGAGCCGGAGATATCCTCCGCCTCTTCGTCGGTCTTTCCCCACACCTCGTCCGCCACCTCGTCGAACTCCTTGTAGGTGGTCTCCAGTTCCTTTTTATGCTAGAAGTACCACCAGCGGGCGAGGCAGATCTCATGGGCGGAGTGGTAGGACTCAAGCAGCGCTGCCTGCTCCGCTAGGTTCATGTCCAGCGCGATGGCCCTAGCGGCGGCGAGCTTCTCCTCCGGCTGCTGGTGCTCTTGGAGGAGCTAGGGGTCGTAGACGATGTCGGCATGTGCCTCCCGGAATTGCTCCTCCAGCTTGTCCCGCACCATGTCCATGTAGTGGGCACATGCCTCGACGATGGTGGTGTCGACGAGGAGCGTGGCACTGACTCATCACCGCCCATGTTCTTCATTGGGATCGTCCTTCGGCTGTCTACCGACCAGCCAGCCGGCAGCTCCTTCTGCTTCGCCGTTAGCCCGCCCAAGAGAGCATTGGAGCGCAACAAAGCAATGGTGGGAGTGGTGCAGAGAGGAGAAAGGGATCGGAGGCGGATGACGGCGGCTATGACCAAGGCATTAGTTTGTATAGCAATCGTGGGCGATAGAGGACGAACATGTGGTGTCGGAGTAGCCGCCTCGGCAACTGCGTGTCATTAATGTGGGCGATAGATGGATGGACAGATGGCCGTCATGTCGTTTGAACATGGAACAGTTGCCTGCACCGGGAAGAGGCGCACATGGCGATGTCTCGGCCGGCATGCCGCCTTGATGCCGATGGTAGTGAGAGGTTGTATCTGCTCTGGTCGGGCACGAATGCGACACTGACGCTCTGCAGCGGCGTTAGCCGTTCTCGGTGGGAAGCGCGTGCGGTCAGGAGGGAATTTGGGTGGGCCAGGGTGGTCAGACGTGGGTGTGGCAGCGGTCCGGACGCCCGCAAAGCCCTCCTCCAGCCCCCCCTCCCCCCCCCCCCCCCCTCCCCCACGTTTGTCTCCGTTTTGCGGGAGAGAACATGGGTGGACCGCTCGGCAGACAGTTACAGGCCTATGTTGGATAGCAGAACACATCCGGACAACGCGGTCCGGACATATGCAGACATTTTGAGGATCGGTGTTGGAGATGCCCTTACGGAAAAAATTGATGCACCTTGTATACAAATTGAACACTTTGAGACAAAGTATCAGGGTTACGAACAGAAGCCTAGGACTTCATAGAGAACTCAATTTTTTACAACATTTCGCATTCAAACTTTTTCTATTTTTATTATATATAGTGAAAAGTCTCATGATCAAATTTGGGGCTATTCTGGGTTGATTTGCTATTCTTAAAGCATTAATTGATTTTCTGACCATTAAAAAGAAAAAAACACTCCTTGGTTCAAAATAACATGCAATTGATTTTAGAAAAGGATGAAACTTGGCATGGTGTCATTATATGACCCTGATAGGATGTGGTAAAAATTTGAAAGTATTATAAGAAAAACTGAATGCACTTCGTGTACAAACCGAACACTCTCTGACGGAGTATCAGGGTTTCAAACAGTAAGTGTGGAATTGATATAGAACACAATTTCTTTTACATTTTACTCTTCAAACTTTTTTATATTTAACACACACCACTCAAAGTCAAAGGAGACTTTCTACAGAAATAATTACTCACAAAATGCGCACATGCTTCCTTTTCCCACCTTCTACAAAATCTTAAAAGACTTTCCGCGGAATGGCTAGTAGTATTCTAAACCAAAAGCGTTTCTTGTTGAAGACTTCCCGTGTATACAAATAGAAGCAAAAGGTCTCTCGTTGTATAAAGAAAATAAAGAAATGGGAGAAGGATAGAAGAAATGTAAGGATTACACGGTCTTATATTATGGATGGAACGGAGGGAGTACAACACAATATTTCGTATATTTCGTGACCAGGACCTCTTCTTTTAGATCAAGAAAGACCTCTTCCAATTTGTTGGCGCTAATCATATACAGTAGTAAAATAATATGAGCAGCCTCGTGCAGCAAAGGAAAGCTGCGGTAGGCCATAGGCGACGTACGGCAGCGCTAATACTCAAGTTGACAACGGCATGTGGAACATGTCAAACACGCGTCCATGAAATCCTACCAAGAAGTTCAACATCAAGCAAAATGGAGAGACTATATATAGCTTCCATACCATTTTGGTTTTCCTCACATCCATCGCTGCGATATTCCTTCATTCCCTTCTAGCAGCTAGCTTGCAAATTAATTCTAGCTTTCTCCTTCAGAACTTGCAGTGGTGCACATGGCGGCTTCCTCTCGCTTCCCGTTAGCTGCTCGCTGCAGCCTCTTGCTCACGGCAGCGCTGGTCCTAGCGCTGAGCCTTGGAGCCCACGGTCATGCAGGTGCCGATGCCGGTGCCGGGTTAAGCTCGTCTTTCTACGACGACTCGTGCCCCGGTGCGGGCGACATTGTCCGGCGCGTCATCCAGAAAGCCCGCGTCGCCGACGCGCGCATCCCGGCCAGCCTCATCCGCCTTCACTTCCACGATTGCTTTGTTCAGGGCTGTGACGGCTCGCTTTTGTTGGACAACGACCTCCCGGCGATCATGACCGAGAAGGAGGTCCCTGCCAACGACAGGTCAGCGCGCGGGTTCAAGGTGGTCGACGACATCAAGCGTGCCCTGGAGAACGCATGCCCTGGCATCGTGTCTTGCGCCGACATCCTTGCCCTCGCCTCTGAGATTTCCGTCAAGCTGGCTGGAGGGCCGCGCTGGAGTGTGCCGCTGGGCCGCCGTGATGGCACGACCACCAACATCGAGAGCGCCAACAATCTCCCGAGCCCCTTCGACTCTCTGGAGACGCTCCAGGAAAAGTTCAAAAACTTAGGCCTCAACGACATTGACCTTGTCGCCCTCCAAGGAGCACACACCTTTGGGCGGGCGCAATGCCAGTTCACGCAGCGGAACTGCAGCGCCGGGCAAGACGACGAGACGCTCGTGAATCTTGACACAGTCACCCCTGACATCTTCGACAACAAGTATTACGGCAACCTCTTGCGTGGCCGCGCCCCTCTCCCTTCCGACCAGGTAATGTTGTCTGATCCCGTTGCCGCCGCGACCACCGCACGGATCGTTCGCAGGTTCTCCGGAAGCCAGAAGGACTTCTTCAAGAATTTCGCGGCCTCGATGGTCAAAATGGGGAACATAAGCCCGTTGACCGGAAGGGCCGGGGAGATTAGGAACAACTGTAGGAGGGTGAACAGAAAACCCTATTGACGAATGAGATTGATGTTATGAGTTGTGAACTCGTTGTCTTTGTGTAAATCATTCTTTTAATTCATTCCAACTGTAAAGTGTTCCCTTATTATTTTGTTTTGGATACAAATGTAAATGTTCAGTATGTGATTTTCGCAAACCAATATTTGTATATCAAATGACTTGTCTTCGATAAACATATTCATATCGCTTTACCACTGCTACAAAATGGCATGTCATGGGACTATATATCTACGTATTTTGAATTTATGACATTGCCTTATCAAAATTTTCATGGTTTTATATCTACTAGCAAAAGAGCCCGTGCGTTGCAACGGGAGAGAAAACATAACACACGCTCTTAACTCAACAGCCATCACTCAAGATCATAATAGGTCCATCTCCTTTATTTTTGTGAGCCATCATATTTGTGTTGCCGCTTATCCTCCTTCTCACCCTCGCCGGCGATGCCCTCGATGTTCACACAAAATAACAAAAAACATGTGTTGAATATGGTTAATCTTAAGGCGTCTCTCTCTCTCCCTCTCTCCTCCCTCTCCCTCTCTCTCTCCCTCTCTCTCTCTCTCTCTCGCTCGCTTTCTCTCACTCTCGCGATGAGAAATCGGTTGTTTTCCCCTGCGACATTTTTCAGAGGTATGCATGTGTAGTTATCGATGTTTTTTTCCATATATGGTTATAGTGGGGTGTTTATTTGCAGTTCGGATCGCCGCCGGTATGAAAAAAATCCGAATCTTGCGCTATAAATTATAAGCTTGCTTCCATAACAATATTTTAAAGATATTTAAAAGGTAAAATTAACATCATATTTAGATTCACATATTTTTCTAATAAAATTTCATATATAATATGTTAAAATCGAAGTTACAGTTTAAAAGACATAGATAATTTAGAAAATCATTTCGTTTGACTCAAATATATTCCGAAATGATATTTAAAAATACTTAACAGGTAAAAATAATCTCATATTCATATTCTACATATTTTTCTAATCAAGTTTCATATATAACATGTTTAAATCGGAGTAACGGTTTAAAAGATATGAATGATTTTAAAAAGCATTTGTTTGACTTAAATATGATCCACGGATGAATTACCTAAAACATCAGGGAGGGTTTCAAAAAATGTAAAATAACAGTTCAGGCGTGACTTAAATCCGGACGGCGGGTTGATTTTAAGAAAAGATAGGGACTTTTGTGTAAAATACGAAAATAACGATTCGTATTAACTTAAAACAGGACTGCGGGTTGAATTCTCTGAAATAGAGGGACTTTTCTAAAGAAAATGCCATGGCGGACGAAATAAACCCAATTTGCTTTATTATTAGGTAAAGATTTGGAATAACCTATTAACAAATTGACAGGAAGGAGGCAAGTTTTTGTGTCTCCGATTTCAAGATTTTCCGGACTCTGAAAAATAAAAGAAAATTACAGTAATGAATAACATTGGACACAACACAACTGCCAAAGTAGGCCCCTAGAGGAGCCACGTTGGCCCACACCCCCTCCTTCTGGCCCGTGGTGTGTATGCATGGGCCCATGCACCGCCTCCCTACCATCCTTCTAAATGTGTAGTAGTCCTTCAAGATTTTCCGGACTCTGAAAAATAAAAGAAAAATACATTCATGAATAACATTGGAGACAACACGCCAGCCAAAGGAGGGCTAGAGGGGACCCACGTGGGCCCACATGCCCTCCTTCTTGCCTGTGGGGTGTGTGCATGGGCCTGTGCACCGCCTCCCTACCCTCGTTTTCAATGTGTAGTAGTGCACATGGCTGCTTCCTCTTGTGTTGTTAGCTTCTCATGACAACATCCTGCTCATGGCAACACTAGTCCTAGCGCCGTGTCACAGAACTTATAGTCATGGCAGTGTCCATGCTGACTTGAGCTCATCCTTCTATGATGACTAGTGCCCTGGCGTGCATGACATTGTCGATGCATTATCCAGAACGCCCGCCTCGTCGACATGCGAATCATATGTCTCGACTTCCATGAATACTTTGTCAAGGGCTTTGATGGCTCGCATTGGTTGGTCAAAGACCTCTTGATGATCAAAATTAAAAAGCAGGTACATGCATTCCCTTGGCATTGATGTGGCCGATATCACCAAACGCACGCTAGAGAATGCATTCCCCTGGCATTGTGTCTTGCGCCAACATCCAAGCCGTGGTCACCCCAGTCTCCGTTGAGCTGGCTCGAGGACTCTCTGGAGACGCCATAGGAGTAGTTCAGAAACTTGGACCCCAATGACACTAACCTCGTCGCCCTCCAAGGAACCCACACGATTGGGTGGGTGCAGTCCCGGCTCACTCAGCGGAACTGTGGCGGCATGTAGGGCAAACAATGTCGGTGAACCTTGACACAACATCTTTGGCATCAAGTACTACGACAAACTCTTGTGCGGCCACGCCACATTCCCTCTGGACCAGATAATGCCATCTAACCTCACTGTTGCGGTGACCCTCACACCAATTGTTCACATGTTCCCCAATAGCGACAAGGACTTCTTCAAGAATTTCGCTACCTCGATGATTGAAATGGGGAACATAAGCCCTCTGACAGGAAGAGGTTGGGAGATTAGAACCAACTATTGGAGGGTGGGTAGAAAACCCTATTGATAAACGAGATTGCTATTACGACTTGTGAACTCATGATGCTTGTGTAAATCATTGTTTTGATTCATATTCTATATCTAAGTAGCTAGCCCCCACTAACCTACTGCATGTATATGTGTGTTTTTGATACACATATTCACTGTGCTTTGAAACCATTCAGTTTATTGTCGACGCATTGGAGAGTGTGCAAAAGGGATATGGTGGCTTGCCACTACATTTAACAGGCATAGTGTAGAAGGTAGGGGGTGGGCGTGTTCGATAAGTAGAGTGTCGAACACAAAACAAATCACTCAAAAAGCCAAAGTCACAATTGTGTGTTTGGATGGTTGCAAATATATAAAGAAGAATCAAATGAAAGTAAATGAGTGCAACAAGTGACTCAATAAGTATTTGCATTGATTTTTTTTATTGCTTGATTTTTCTCATGTGGATAGAGCCTAAGCTTATATGTTGTAAAGACATTGGCTCACATATACATGGGATTAAAGCCTTAGCATGCATCCATAAATACTAAGAATAATTACAACAAATTCTAATCATTGCCTTAAGATCTGGGGTTTGTATTTAACTCTCATGCTATAATCTAGTATAATAAGTTGACACTTGACTTATTATAATCAGTTGTTGAATGATGCCCCAAGAATAATTTTTGAAGATGACGGACAAAAATTCACCCACAAGATTATAATATCGAGGCCCCCACAAAAAACAATTACAAAGTCAGAACCTTGAACATGGGCATGAGCAACAAAGAGAATGGCATTTTCAAGGATTTGTGGAGGAAACTTCCTCGTTGATGTTAGTTATATATCACCCATCATGGGCGATGTGATCTAGGGTAAGAAACCAAATCCACGAGACAAGCGTCCCGACATGTACTGAGAATCGACTCAACACCACCGGCTAATACTGGAGACACGACTATCTACTGTTCGCAGATGAACATGAGAAGAGGCACCCAAAGCAAACAACAACAAACGAACATCTAATCGGAAAACTAAGGGGTTAATTATTTTAACACACCAATTAATTGAGCAACTATATATTGCCTATTTATAACACCCTCGATGCGACTATATCTCCCACGTGTCGAGGCACGACTTAGAGGCATAATCGCATTGAAGGCATATGTCGCAAGTGAGGTAATCTTCACACAACCCATGTAATATAATAAGGAAAGAGATACATAGTTGACTTACAATCGCCACTTCACACAATTACATGAATAAACATTACATCAATCAAACACACTCAGGGTCCGACTACGGAACCAAAATAAAAGAAGAACCCCAAATGCGACAAAGGTCCCCGATCGACCCCAACTGGGCTCCACTACTGATCAACTAGAACGAAACAACACAAAGGACAAGATCTTCATCGAGCTCCTCCTGAGCTTGGTTGCGTCATCTGCACGGGCTCATCGGCACCTGCAAGCTGGTTTTGGAAGTATCTGTGAGCCACGGGGACTCAGCAATCTCGCACCCTCGCGATCAAGACTATTTAAGCTTATGGGTAAGGTAAAGGTATGAGGTGGAGCTGCAGCAAGCGACTAGCATATATGGTGGCTAACATACGCCAATGAGAGCGAGAAGAGAAGGCAAAGCACGGTCGTTAAAAGTATGATCAAGAAGTGATCCTAAACAATCTACGTCAAGCATAACTCCAACAACCGTGTTCACTTCCCGGACTCCGCCGGAAAGAGACCATCACGGTTACACACGCGGTTGATTCATTTTAATTAAGGTCAACTTCAGGTTTTCTACAACCAGACGCTAACAAATTTCCATCTGCCCATAACCGCGGGCACGGCTTTCGAAAGTTCAAATCCCTGCAGGGGTGTCCCAACTTAGCCCATCACAAGCTCTCACGGTCAACGAAGGAATAGACCTCCATCCGAGACATTCGATCAGACTCGGTATCCCGGTACAACAAGACATTTCGACAGGGTAAAACTAAACCAGCAACACCGCCCGAATGTGCCGACAAATCCCGATAGGAGCTGCACATATCTCTTTCTCAGGGCACACTCAGATGAGACTAGCTACGAGTAAAACCAACCCTCAAGTTTCCCCGAGGTGGCCCCGCAGGCAGCTCAGTTCGGACCAACGCTCAGAGGAGCACTGGCCCGGGGGGGTTAAAATAAAGATGACCCTTGAGCCGCCCGACTCAAGGGAAAGAAAAAGGCTAGGTGGCAAATGGTAAAACCAAGGTTGGGCATTGCTGGAGAAGCTTTACTTAAGACGCACTGTCAAGGGGTTCCCATTATAGCCCAACCGCGTAAGGGACGCAAAATCCGGGAACATAACACCGATATGACGGAAACTAGGGCGGCAAGAGTGGAACAAAACACCAGGCATAAGGCCGAGCCTTCCACCCTTTACCAAGTATATAGATGCATTAATTAAATAAGATATATAGTGATAACCCAACAAGTAAACTTGTTCCAACAAGGAACAACATCTCCAGGTTCCAACAAGGAACAAACTTCAATCTTCACCTGCAACTAACAATGCTATAAGAGGGGCTGAGCAAAGCGGTAACATAGCCGATCAACGGTTTGCTAGGACAAAGGTGGGTTAGGGGCTGAACATGGCAATTTGGGAGGCTGACAAGCAAGTTGTAGGCATCGTAGCAATGGCATAGCAAAAGAGCGAGCAAACTAGCATAGCAAAGATAGTAGTGATTTCGAGGGTATGATCATCTTGCCTGAAATCCCGCAAGGAAGAAGAACGAGTCCATGAAGAAGATAAATGGACGTAGACGAATGAATCCTCACAAACGTGACGTTACCGGAATCAACCCGAAGAAGCAAACACCGGAAAAGAAGCACACAACATAGTAAACAACCACGACATGAACATGGCATGATGCACAATCAAGTATGATGCATGTCCGGTTTAATGAAACATGGCATGGCAAAATGCACAAACAAAACTACAAATTAAGTGGAGCTCAATATGCAACGAGTTGCATATTGATGGAGCACCACATCAATTATTTAGTTCGATCTCGTTTATGTACACAACAATATTAAATGTTGTTAAACATGGCAAGAGGGGAAACAAATGAAAACTACCTATCTAGTCAAGGTTAAATGAGGCCGGAAGCAACGAACAACAATTCCGGAAACTCCCCATGAGCATATTATAGATTTGGTACTGTTCTGCCCTAAACACAATTTTAGAGTTGTTTAACATGCAAATAAAGGTCACCATGTTAAACTAGGCATTTTTTCCACCCCATTTACATAAACAGTTTATTTAAAATGGAGCTACGGTTATTTAGTTATGAATTAAATCATTTTAACATGGCATTTATATAAATTTAATCAAACATCAAGTTTAAACATTTTAACATGGGATGAAAGTGGCAAATTGTGAAACTAGATAAAACTCTAATCATTTCACATGTATAGTTTGTTTAATTTGGATGCATGCATATTTAAATATGAGCAATGCAACACAATGCCAATTCTGAAAATATGCAAGCACTGGATATGACAAAATCACAGGCTGGAAAAAAAATATAACACCGGGCCGAATCTGAAACGGTGGCAGTGGCCCAGGAGGATTTGGCCCGAGCAGCTGTGGGTGTGTGTGCTTGATTGAAAAAAAATGACACACGGGAAAAAGACTTGAGACTTGAGGCTCCCATGGGATTCGATCCCAGGACCTCTTGGATGTGAGCACGCGTGGCTAACCAGCTGAGATAGGAACCATGTGTGATAAAGGATGGTCTCGGCTTAAGGTGACACATACTCTCGAACTGAAGAAGCACGAACAAATAGCAAAAATGAAAAGGATTAACAAAATAGGGGCGCCTGGGACTCGAACCCAGCACCTGCTGGATGCGCACAATCGTGTTTAACCAGTTGAACTAGACTGGATCCGTGCTATCGAGCGGGTTTGGCTGGAAGATGAAGCAGCAAGAAGCTCTGAAAGTCTTAAGGCGCAAAATTGCACAAAAAAAGGATGCGCAACCTTGGGGGTTCGATCTCGGGGCTCCCTGTAGGATTGCGTGGCCTTGACCACTGAGCTGTTGCTATGTTTGGCGCCAAAAGGAAGCTCAGCGCATTATGTATAATCAGAAGTCCTAGCCTTCTTCTCCGGCGAATACATGGGTGCATCGGAGGCGATGCCGGCGAGCAAACGCAGCGGCAGCTGCTGCTGTGGTGAGCCGGCGGGGGGTGCGGAAACAGGGGGTGGGTGCTACTGCGTGTGCGTGTGTGTGCAGGAGGCGCATGGGTGTGAGGAGCTCGAGCACCTCATCCATGGCGGTCAGAGAGCTTCAGCTCGTTCGAGGGGGCATTCAAACGCTCTGATCGACGAAGTAAAGGAGGGAGGAGGAGCGGGGAGGGGCGGATGCTCACCGGGCTCTCGTGGAACACGAAGAGAGGGCCGGAAACGTGATGCAGAGGCGAGGCGAAACGCTCATCGGGGCGGCGTCCTCGAGTCCGTGAAGAAGTTGAAGCAGGGGAGGTAGACGACGATGAACTTGGCGTCTCCGGACTTGGATCGCAGAGGAACGGGGTCGTGGCGGCGTCTCGATGCGCGTGGATGAAGAAAGGGTCGGCGACGAGCTTGCTACGCCGGAGGAAAGCTTGATCACGAGCCGGCCATGGCATCGGGCGGTGGAGGAAGCAGGCGCATGGGTGTGCCCTTACCTGTGGCGGCGGCAGAGGAGGAAAGAGGGGGAGGAGGAGGAACCCTAGGGCGAGGGCTCTGCTTATAAAGGGGCACGAGCGTCGCTGGCCTCGACGTCCGTGAGCTCACGGCGCGACGGCGCGCACGAGCGCTCTGTGTCTGGAGCGAGGGAGATGGAGGGGAAACGGAGCAGGTGGCCGTTTGGGGCATTGGGCTGGGCCGGCTGGGGAGAGAAACATGTGGGCTGCGGGGTCTGCTGCTGGGCTGCTCTTCCTTTCTCTCCTCATCTCTTTTCCTTAGTTCTTCAGGCAGAATAACAAGAGCAGAAATGCACAGGGAGATCAGGAAGAAAGTAGGCTGGGACGGAAATGTTTATAAGATCCTGGATTTATGCACAATTTGAATAAAATGTTCTGGACATTTTAGAGATAGAAAAATAATTCAAGTTTGAATTTAATTCAAACTTGAGTCATTTTTGAACCCAACCAAAACAACTCCAAAATGGATGATACTTGACAGAGAGGTATAAGGCATGGTGCATGATTATCAGGAAATAAATGAGCATTAATGGAGGCACAAATAATGCCACTTGGCATGAAAGCCAAGATTTGAAAGAAAGGAAGAAGTGATAAGGTTTGCACGTGGAGAAAGGTCTTGATGAAAAGATGGAGATACAAATGACCATAGGAGGAGGGGAAGGGTGATGCAAGGGGTGATCATGCATGAAACACACAATGCACATGATGAGCATGATGAAATGCAACATTACAAGAAGCACAAAAGCAACACTTGAAATGATCACAATGCAAACATGGATGACAAAAGCAAAACATTAAAGGAAACGGCAAAGTTGGGGATCAAGAATTAAGATAACAAAGGCATTAGGATATTTTGTAAGTGTGTTATGGTTAATTCCAAATAAATGGAATATTTACTATAGCTCTCTAAATATCGAGAGGATATGTTTTAAAGAGAATCATCATGTGAATTCCCTTGATTTAAATGGATCAAAATATCCATGCCATTTATTTACTTGAGTTTCCAAAAGATTTATAAGATGATGGCATGATGACATGATGCAATGCAAAAAAATAAAAGGGCAGGCACAAATGAAACACACGGCGAAACCCGGAATATATGGAAGGCATCTGAAGCTCCGGTCTTGGGGCGTTACACTATTCCTCAAAGAGAGGAGAGATAAAGGCGCCAATACATAGTGGCCTCTATACTAACATGGTCCCTAAACCCGAAAAATCCAAAGAGAATAGTCTGAAATGATGTTTCTAAGAGTGCCGAACGCAGAGAGGTGCTCATTGCAGAAAACATGGGCATTGCAAGAGTCCCAGATTTTTTACAAGATGGCAAGGGCAATGGTGGGCCAGTTGTTGACGTTGAGGCCAACTGGGTGTTCCAAATGTGATTAGTCACAGTAGGAGCAGTGAGGCCGAGGAGCAGCCAAGACTTGCATAAGCTAATCTTTTTTCTTTGAGAAACACAATACAGACGCAGACACTTACGAACACGTACATACACATATCTTTATGACCGCGCGCATGCATCCTTACCCCTATGAACACTGGCGGAGCTTCAGCAAGGCTCAATGGGGTGCGTACATGCAGAGCAGGAATGCAACAGCCTCACTGAAACATTCGTTCTGTAGTTCCTCCATAAAAGCACTCAGCAGAGGAGCTCAGTGTCCGGCAACTGCCCACCACCATGGTCGAATGTCTTGGCTTATTTTGTGCTCTCCGGCCCGCCCAACTTCTCTTTTGTAGCTCCCCCACTACCTATGAGCACGTCAAAGAGACCGAGTGGGGATCTTGAGATTGTATCTTAAAACCTATCAATAGACAATTATGATCCACATGAACAAAAAAATCGAGGGGTGATTCACATGAACAAATGACTCTTTTTTCTTAGGGAGAAAAACGACCCAAGCAAATACTGTAGGGGAACATTGCAGAAAACAAAAAATTTCCTACGGTTTCACCAAGATCCATCTATGAGTTCATCTAGCAACGAGTGATCGGATTGCATCTACATACCTTTGTAGATCACGCGCGGAAGCGTTCAAAGAACGGGGATGAGGAAGTCGTACTCGACGTGATCCAAATCATCGGAGATCCTAGCGCCGAACGAACGGCACCTCCGCGTTCAACACACGTACAGTCAGCGTGACGTCTCCTCCTTCTTGATCCAGCAAGGGGGAGGAGAGGTTGATGAAGATCCAGCAACACGACGGCGTGGTGGTGGATGCAGCAGTCACAACAGCAGGGCTTCGCTGTTCTTCTGCGAGATGGAGAGGTGTAGCAGGGGAGAGGGAGGCGCCAAGAGTCAAGGGTGCGGCTGCCCCTCCCTCCCCCCCCTTATATAGGCTCCCCAAGGGGGGGCGCCGGCCCTAGGAGATGGGATCTCCTAGGGGGGCGGCGGCCAAGGGTGGAGTGGCCCCCAAGGCAAGTGGGACGTCCCCACACCCACCCTAGGGTTTCCAACCCTAGGCGCAGGGGGTGGGCCAAGGGGGGCGCACCAGCCCACTATGGGCTGGTTCCCCTCCCCACTTCAGCCCATGGGGCCCTCCGGGATGGATGGTCCCACCCGATGGACCCCCTGGACCCATCCGGTGGTCCCGGTACAATACCGGTGTGTAACGCCCCATATGTAACCTTCCCGAATTGTACTCCAACTCTTGCCGTTTCCGGCATTAAGTTATATTTAATTCTCAGGTTCGGGTCTTTGTCTCCGTGTGTTGTTTTTGTTTTTCGTGCATCTCATATCATGTCGTCACGTGCATTGCATTTGCATACATGTTCATCTCATGCATTCGAGCATTTTCCCCGTTGTCCGTTTTGCATTCCGGCGCTTCGTTCTCCTCCGGTGGCCATTTCTAGCTTTCTTTCGTGTGTGGGGATTAAACATTTCCGGATTGGACCGAGACTTGCCATGCGGCCTTGGTTTACTACCGGTAGACCGCCTGTCAAGTTTCGGGTCATTTAGACTTCGTTTGATACTCCAACGGTTAACCGAGGGACCGAAAAGGCCTCGTGTGTGTTGCAGCCCAACACCCCTCCAATTTAGCCCAAACCCACCAAACTCTGCTCCATCGTCTCGGTCGTTCGATCACGATCGTGTGGGCGAAAACCGCACCTCATTTGGACTCTCCTAGCTCCACTTATGCCTATAAATAGACCCCTCCATTTTCGGATCTCTCTCCCCCACGAAACCCTAAAGACATCCCCGCTCAGATCCGCGCCGACGGACATTGTCCGCCCGCCGCCAGACACCTCGCCCCGTCCACTCCGGTCGCGCCACGTGTCCCCCGCGGGACCAGTTCACCGCCGCCTCCGCCGGCCCGCGCAGGCCCGCGCGGGGCCCGCCCCACCGCGCCCCGGGCCAGTGCCCCGCATCCCGCGCCACCGTCGTCTTCTCGGCGCCCGGCCGAGCCCGCCGCCGCCACGCCATTTCCGGCCAGGGCAAGGCCGCCCCGGAGCTCCTCGTCGCCGGCCGACCTCCGCTGCCTCGCCGGTCGCCGCCCCTCGCCTCGGCCGCCGATCCGCTGCTCGTCCTCCCCGCGCCCTCGCCGGCGTCCTCCGGCCACCTCATCGCCGGCCCCGCCTCCCCTCGCCGCCGACCGCTCGCCGGTGCCGGCCGACAAGTCCGGCGACGCCCCCTGCTACAGTGCCTCGCCTCGGATGAACAGTGCCTCGGTCCCGATCCAGATCTGTGCTACAGTGGAACCCTAGCCGGTTGACTTTTGCCCTCTCCGTTTAATTTTTTCGTGCAACGTTTGACCTGCCATATCTTTGCACCCGTAGCTCCGATTTGGGCATATGATATATCAAAATCTTCGTCTCGACGAGTACATCATTTCATTCCATTGCATCATTTGCATTTGAGGTCATCTTGGTGCCCAAAGTGCTGTTGGAAGGAGGCATCATGAGTTAAATTGCAGATCCGTTAGTTCAACATGCACTTTTGTCATTTTTGCCATGTTTAATCCGTGCATGATATGCCTGTGCCCCTTTGGGATGAATTGTTAAGCATGTTGTCTTCTTTCCAGAGGTGCCTCCCATGCATTTTTAGGATGTGTGTGTTGTCTTGTGCAAGCTTGCGAAGAGGGGCACCTGAGTTTACTGATTTCAGGGACTTAGTGAAAATCACTAAGTCTGGGATGTTTTAGTTCACGATGCTATATGTCCAGCTTGTTTCCTAGTGATCCGTGCCTCTTTTGAGGATGATCAGTAAGAATGATTTGTTATGCTTGTTGTGCTTAATCCATCCATGTCTTTACTTGTTATGTTGGAGCACCCTAGGTTGACTCAATCGAGCTCAACTTTTGCATAGTTGTTGTTTTGGGCAGATCGTGAACTCTTTTGCGATTTTGCCGGAGTTATTGCTAGTGATCCATGCATCCTATGCCATTGTTCTTGCCATGTCTAGCTAGCATTTTGTGCCTTCTTAATGGATATATGCTTGCCTTGCCATGACTTGCACCGTAGTGAGTGCATCGAGCTCGTTTACATGCCTCCGTGAGTTATATTTCAGCATGTCCCAGTTTTCACTAAGTCTGAAAACTGATTGTGTTTCATCGATGTTCGTGTGCTCGGTAGAGTATTTTGTGAACCCTTTTGGCCCCAGGTCATTTTGGGTGTTTTGTTAAGCTTGTTGAGTAGCTCCATGCCATGCTCTTACTTGCAATGTTCAGGTTTTTCTTCATGTTGTTTTGCTGCTCCGAAGAGAGCATCGTGGTCTGAAATTTTAGACTAGCGTTAATTTCGCTAAGTCTGAAATCTGTTTTGCTTATTCAGTTTTGCCATGCTTGTTTGAAGCCCTTAATGGATGAATTTGCCTATGCCTCAGTCCTGATGATTTGTTAAGCTTCATGAGTACATCACTGCCATGCAATTTTTTTTCATGTTTGGTGGCTGTAGCATGTTCATTTTGTTGCATTTAGGAGCCTACTTGCTGTAAATCGTAGATCGGTTCGTTTAGTAAAACGCTTGCCATTTCCAAACCGTAGCTCCGATTGCCATGATCTTTATATCGTTTTCAGGGGATTTCTTCCCCTCTATCCAGTGGCACACTTGGTTTTCCAAGTTGAGGCCAGGTTCATGCATTTCCTGTTACATCTTGCATTTTGCATCCCGCATCGCATCCCGCATAGCATATCATCTTTGCATATTATTGGTTACCCTTGCACGTGGTTGATTGTATCCTTGTTGCTTGTTTGTGTTGTTGGGTAGATCCGGGAGACGAGTTCGCTAACGAGGAGCCCGTTGAGTTTGCTTTTGAGGATCCAGTCAATTCTGACAACTGTGCAGGCAAGATGATCACACCCTTGAAATCACTACTATCTTTGCTATGCTAGTTTGCTCGCTCTTTTGCTTTGCCAATGCTACGATGCCTACCACTTGCTTGTCAGCCTCCCAATTGCCATGATTGAGCCTCTAACCCACCTTTGTTCTAGCAAACCATTGATTGGCTATGTTACCGCTTTGCTCAAGCCCCTTCTTATAGCGTTGCTAGTTGCAGGTGAAGATCGGAGCCGTTCCTTGTTGGAACATTTATTTACTTGTTGGGATATCATTATATTGCCATGTTATCTTTACTCATCTATATACTTGGTAAAGGGTGGAAGGCTCGGCCTCTCGCCTAGTGTTTTGTTCCACTCTTGCCGCCCTAGTTTCCGTCATATCGGTGTTATGTTCCCGGATTGTTGCGTCCCTTACGCGGTTGGGTTATAATGGGAACCCCTTGATAGTTCGCCTTGATTAAAGCTTTTCCAGCAATGCCCAACATTGGTTTTACCATTTGCCACCTAGCCTCTTTTTCCCTTGGGTTTCCGGAGCCCGAGGGTCATCTTATTTTAACCCCCCCGGGCCAGTGCTCCTCTGAGTGTTGGTCCAACTGTCAGCTGCCGGTGGCCACCAGGGGCAACCCTGGGCTGGCCTACCCGTACCTAAGACAATCTGAGTGTGCCCTGAGAAAGAGATATGTGCAGCTCCTATCGGGATTTGTCGGCACATTCGGGCGGTGTTGCTGGACTAGTTTTGACCTGTCGAATCATCTTGTTGTACCGGGATACCGAGTCTGATCGGTGGGTCCTGGGTGGAGGTCTATTCCTTCGTTGACCGTGAGAGCTTGTTATGGGCTAAGTTGGGACCCCCTGCAGGGATTGATCTTTCGAAAGCCGTGCCCGTGGTTATGGGCAGATGGGAATTTGTTAATGTCCGGTTGTAGATAACTTGAACCTTAAATAATTAAAATGAATCAACTGCGTGTGTTGCCGTGATGGACTCTTCTCGGCGGAGTCCGGGAAGTGGACACGGCGTTGGAGTTATGTTTGCGTAGGCTGCTCTATATAGTTTTCCGCTCGTGCTTTGCCTCCTCTTCTCGCTCTCCTTTGCGAATAAGTTAGCCACCATATATGCTAGTCGCTTGTTGCAGCTCCACTTATACATTACCCCTTCCCTACCTATTAAGCTTAAATAGTCTTGATCGCGAGGGTGCAAGATTGCTGAGTCCTTTGTGGCTCATAGATTACTATTACACCAGATGCAGGGACCGATGATACTTCTCCGGATGGCGCGCTCGAGCTGAAGTGGGAGTACGACGAGGACTCTCAGCGTTACTATGTGTCGTTTCCTGATGATCAGTAGGGATGCCTATTCGGGGTTAGATCCAGGACCTAGTCGCTTGTTGGAGGTCTTTTCTATTTTGGCGCCGTAGTCGGGCCATGAGTGTTTGTATGATGGATGTTATTTATGTACTTTGATGTGACGTGGCGAGTGTAAGCCAACTATATTATTATTCCCCTTTATATTATATATGTACATGGGTTGCCCCCAGATACATCGGGCCTTTCAAGATCGTCAGCAAGAGAGGCGACCTCGCCTATCAACTCGAGCTTCCTGCAAACTTTGCCAATATTCATGATGTGTTCCACGTCTCACAACTCCGAAAATGCTTCAAGACGCCTGAGCGCACCGTCAACTTCGAGGACATTGAGCTCCAGGAAGATCTCTCCTACCGTGAGAACCCAGTTGCAATCCTTGAAGAGACTGAACGCAAAACTCGCAACAAGTCAATCAAATTTCTCAAAGTCAAGTGGTCACACCATTCCGACCGTGAAGCTACTTGGGAACGCGAGGATCACCTCCGTTCCGAGTACCCAGAGTTCTTTCAGTCCTAGATCTCGGGACGAGATCTTTTCGTAGTGGTGGAGTGTTGTAACGCCCCATATGTAACCTTCCCGAATTGTACTCCAACTCTTGCCGTTTCCGGCATTAAGTTATATTTAATTCTCGGGTTCGGGTCTTTGTCTCCGTGTGTTGTTTTTGTTTTTCGTGCATCTCATATCATGTCATCATGTGCATTGCATTTGCGTACATGTTCATCTCATGCATTCAAGCATTTTCCCCGTTGTCCGTTTTGCATTCCGGCGCTTCGTTCTCCTCCGGTGGCCATTTCTAGCTTTCTTTCGTGTGTGGGGATTAAACATTTCCGGATTGGACCGAGACTTTCCATGCGGCCTTGGTTTACTACCGGTAGACCGCCTGTCAAGTTTCGGGTCATTTGGACTTCGTTTGATACTCCAACGGTTAACCGAGGGACCGAAAAGGCCTCGTGTGTGTTGCAGCCCAACACCCCTCCAATTTGGCCCAAACCCACCAAACTCTGCTCCATCGTGTCGGTCGTTCGATCACGATCGTGTGGGCGAAAACCGCACCTCATTTGGACTCTCCTAGCTCCACTTATGCCTATAAATAGACCCCTCCATTTTCGGATCTCTCTCCCCCACGAAACCCTAAAGACATCCCCGCTCAGATCCGCGCCGACGGACATTGTCCGCCCGCCGCCGGACACCTCGCCCCGTCCACTCCGGTCGTGCCACGTGTCCCCCGCGGGACCAGTTCACCGCCGCCTCCGCCGACCCGCGCAGGCCCGCGCGGGGCCCGCCCCACCGCGCCCCGGGCCAGTGCCCCGCATCCCGCGCCGCCGTCGTCTTCTCGGCGCCCGGCCGAGCCCGCCGCCGCCACGCCATTTCCGGCCGGGGCAAGGCCGCCCCGGAGCTCCTCATCGCCGGCCGACCTCCGCTGCCTCGCCGGTCGCCGCCCCTCGCCTCGGCCGCCGATTCGCTGCTCGTCCTCCCCGCGCCCTCGCCGGCGTCCTCCGGCCACCTCATCGCCGGCCCCGCCTCCCCTCGCCGCCGACCGCTCGCCGGTGCCGGCCGACAAGTCCGGCGACGCCCCCTGCTACAGTGCCTCGCCTCGGATGAACAGTGCCTCGGTCCCGATCCAGATCTGTGCTATAGTGGAACCCTAGCCGGTTGACTTTTGCCCTCTCCGTTTAATTTTTTCGTGCAACGTTTGACCTGCCATATCTTTGCACCCGTAGCTCCGATGTGACCTCGTTATCAATGACATCCGATGTCCATAGTCAGGAAACCATGACTATCTGTTGATCAACGAGCTAGTCAACTAGAGGCTTACTAGGGACATGTTGGTGTCTATGTATTCACACATGTATTACGATTTCCAGATAACACAATTATAGCATGAATAAAAGACAATTATCATGAACAAGGAAATATAATAATAATCTTTTTATTATTGCCTCTAGGGCATATTTCCAACAATCTCCCACTTGCACTGGAGTCAATAATCTAGTTACATTGTGATGAATCGAACACCCATGGAATTCTGGTGTTGATCATGTTTTGCTCTAGGGAGAGGTTTAGTCAACGGATCTGCTACATTCAGGTCCGTATGTACTTTACAAATATCTATGTCTCCATCTTGAACATTTTCACGAATGGAGTTGAAGCGACGCTTGATGTGCCTGGTCTTCTTGTGAAACCTGGGCTCCTTGGCAAGTGCAATAGCTCCAGTGTTGTCACAGAAGAGTTTGATCGGCCCCGACGCATTGGGTATGACTCCTAGGTCGGTGATGAACTCCTTCACCCAAATTGCTTCATGCGCTGCCTCCGAGGCTGCCATGTACTCCGCTTCACATGTAGATCTCGCCACGACGCTCTGCTTGCAACTGCACCAGCTTACTGCTCCACCATTCAAAATATACACGTATCCGGTTTGTGACTTAGAGTCATCCAGATCTGTGTCGAAGCTAGCGTCGACGTAACCCTTTACAATGAGCTCTTCGTCACCTCCATAAACGAGAAACATTTCCTTAGTCCTTTTCAGGTACTTTAGGATATTCTTGACTGCTGTCCAGTGTTCCTTGCCGGGATTACTTTGGTACCTACCTACCAAACTTACGGCAAGGTTTACATCAGGTCTGGTACATAGCATGGCATACATAATAGAACCTATGGCTGAGGCATAGGGGATGACACTCATCTCTTCTATATCTTCTGCCGTGGTCGGACATTGAGCTGAGCTCAATTTCACACCTTGCAACACAGGCAAGAACCCCTTCTTAGACTGATCCATATTGAACTTCTTCAATATCTTATCAAGGTATGTGCATTGTGAAAGACCTATGAGGCGTCTTGATCTATCTCTATAGATCTTGATGCCTAATATATAAGCATCTTCTCCAAGGTCCTTCATTGAAAAACTCTTATTCAAGTAGGCCTTAATGTTGTCCAAAAGCTCTATATCATTTCCCATCAAAAGTATGTCATCTACATATAATATGAGAAATCCTACAGAGCTCCCACTCACTTTCTTGTAAACGCGGGCTTCTCCATAAGTCTACATAAACCCAAACGCTTTGATCATCTCATCAAAGCGAATGTTCCAACTCTGAGATGCTTGCACCAGCCCATAAATCGAGCGTTGGAGCTTGCACACCTTGTCAGCATTCTTAGGATCGACAAAACCTTTCGGCTGCATCATATACAATTCTTCCTTAAGGAAACCATTAAGGAATGCCGTTTTGACGTCCATTTGTCATATCTCATAATCATAGAATGCGGCAATTGCTAACATGATTCGGACGGACTTCAGCTTCGCTACCAGTGAGAAAGTCTCATCGTAGTCAACCCCTTGAACTTGTCGATAACCCTTAGCGACAAGCCGAGCTTTATAGATGGTCACATTACCATCCGCATCTGTCTTCTTCTTAAAGATCCATTTATTTTCTATGGCTCGCCGCTCAACGGGCAAGTCAGTCAAAGTCCATACTTCGTTTTCATACATGGATCCTATCTCGGATTTCATGGCTTCCAGCCATTTGTCGGAATCCGGGCCCGCCATCGCTTCTTCATAGTTCGAAGGTTCACCGTTGTCTAACAAAATGATTTCCAAGACAGGGTTGCCATACCACTCTGGTGCGGAACATGTCCTTATGGACCTACGAAGTTCAGTAGCAACTTGATCTAAAGTTTCATGATCATCATCATTAACTTCCTCTCTAGTCGGTGCAGGCACCTCGGGAACATTTTCTTGAGTTGCGTCATTTTCCGGTTCAAGAGGTAATACTTCATCAAGTTCTACTTTCCTTCCACTTACTTCTTTCGAGAGAAACTCTTTCTCTAGAAAGGATCCATTCTTGGCAACAAAGATCTTGCCTTCGGATCTGAGGTAGAAGGTATACCCAATAGTTTCTTTTGGATATCCTATGAAGACGCATTTTTCCGACTTGGGTTCGATCTTTTCAGGTTGAAGTTTCTTGACATAAGCATCGCATCCCCAAACTTTTAGGAATGATAGCTTAGGTTTCTTCCCAAACCATAATTCGTACGGTGTCGTCTCAACGGATTTCGACGGAGCCCTATTTAAAGTGAATGCGGCAGTCTCTAAAGCATAGCCCCAAAATGATAGCGGTAAATCGGTAAGAGACATCATAGATCGCACCATATCTAATAGAGTGCGATTACGATGTTCGGACACACCATTACGCTGAGGTGTTCCAGGCGGCGTGAGTTGTGAAACTATTCCACATTTTCTTAAGTGTGTGCCAAATTCGTGACTCAAGTATTCTCCCCCACGATCTGATCGCAAGAACTTGATTTTCCTGTCACGTTGATTCTCAACCTCACTCTGAAATTCCTTGAACTTTTCAAAGGTCTTAGACTTGTGTTTCATTAAATAGACATACCCATATCTACTCAAGTCATCAGTGAGGGTGAGAACATAATGATGGCCACCGCGAGCCTCAACACTCATTGGACCGCACACATCAGTATGTATGATTTCCAATAAGTTGGTTGCTCGCTCCATTGTTCCTGAGAACGGAGTCTTGGTCATTTTACCCATGAGGCATGGTTCGCACGTGTCAAATGATTCGTAATCAAGAGACTCTAAAAGTCCATCTGCATGGAGCTTCTTCATGCGTTTGACACCTATGTGACCAAGGCGGCAGTGCCACAAGTATGTGGGACTATCATTATCAACCTTACATCTTTTGGTATTCACACTATGAATATGTGTAGCATTACGCTCGAGATTCATTAAGAATAAACCATTCACCATGGGAGCATGACCATAAAACATATCTCTCATATAAATAGAACAACCATTATTCTCGGATTTAAATGAGTAGCCATCTCGAATTAAACGAGATCCTGATACAATGTTCATGCTCAAAACTGGCACTAAATAACAATCATTGAGGCTTAAAACTAATCCCGTAGGTAAATGTAGAGGTAGCGTGCCGACGGCGATCACATCGACCTTGGAACCATTCCCGACGCGCATCGTCACCTCGTCCTTCACCAGTCTCCGCTTATTCCGCAGCTCCTGCTTTGAGTTACAAATGTGAGCAACTGCACCGGTATCAAATACCCAGGAGCTACTGTGAGTACTGGTAAGGTACACATCAATTACATGCATATCACATATACCTTTCGTTTTGCCGCCCTTCTTGTCCGCTAAGTATTTGGGGTAGTTCCGCTTCCAGTGACCACTTTCCTTGCAATAAAAGCACTCAGTCTCGGGCTTGGGTCCATTCTTTGGTTTCTTCCCGGCAGCTTGCTTGCCGGGCGCGGCAACTCCCTTGCCGTCCTTCTTGAAGTTCTTCTTACCCTTGCCTTTCTTGAACTTAGTGGTTTTATTCACCATCAACACTTGATGTTCCTTTTTGACTTCTACCTCTGCTGATTTCAGCATTGCAAATACTTCAGGAATGGTCTTTTCCATCCCCTGCATATTGAAGTTCATCACAAAGCTCTTGTAGCTCGGTGGAAGCGACTGGAGGATTCTGTCAATGACCGTGTCATCCGGGAGATTAACTCCCAGCTGAGTCAAGCGGTTATGTAACCCTGACATAGTGAGTATGTGCTCACTGACAGAACTATTTTCCTCCATCTTACAGCTGAAGAACTTGTCAGAGACTTCATATCTCTCGACCCGGGCATGAGCTTGAAAAACCATTTTCAGCTCTTCGAACATCTCATATGCTCCGTGTCTCTCAAAACACTTTTGGAGCCCCGGTTCTAAGCTGTAAAGCATGCCGCACTGAACGAGGGAGTAATCATCAGCACGTGTCTGCCAAGCGTTCATAATGTCTTGTTCCGCGGGGAGAACAGGTGTGTCACCTAGCGGTGCTTCTAGGACATAATCTTTCTTTGCAGCTATGAGGATGATCCTCACGTTCCGGACCCAGTCCGTATAATTTCTGCCATCGTCTTTCAGCTTGGTTTTCTCCAGGAACGCGTTGAAGTTGAGGACAACGTTGGCCATTTGATCTACAAGACATATTGTAAATATTTTAGACTAAGTTCATAATAATTAAGTTCATCTATTTAATGAACTCCCACTCAGACAGACATCCCTCCAGTCATCTAAGTATAACATGATCCGAGTTAACTAGGCCGTGTCCGATCATCACGTGAGACGGACTAGTCAACATCAGTGAACATCTTCATGTTGATCGTATCTTCTATACGACTCATGCTCGACCTTTCGGTCTTCTGTGTTCCGAGGCCATGTCTGTACATGCTAGGCTCGTCAAGTCAACCTAAGTGTTTGCATGTGTAAATCTGTCTTACACCCGTTGTATGTGAACGTTGGAATCTATCACACCCGATCATCACGTGGTGCTTCGAAACAACGAACTGTCGCAACGGCGCACAGTTAGGGGGGACACTTTCTTGAAATTATTATGAGGGATCATCTTATTTACTACCGTCGTTCTAAGTAAACAAGATGCAAAAACATGATAAACATCACATGCAATCAAATAATAATAGTGACATGATATGGCCAATATCACATAGCTCCTTTGATCTCCATCTTGGGGCTCCATGATCATCTTGTCACCGGCATGACACCATGATCTCCATCATCATGATCTCCATCATCGTGTCTCCATGAAGTTGCTCGCCAACTATTACTTCTACTACTATGGCTAACACGTTTAGCAATAAAGTAAAGTAATTTACATGGCGTTTCTCAATGACACGCAGGTCATACAAAAAATAAAGACAACTCCTATGGCTCCTGCCGGTTGTCATACTCATCGACATGCAAGTCATGATTCCTATTACAATAGCATAAACATCACATATATATCATTCATCATTCATCACAACTTTGGCCATATCACATCACAAAACACTTGCTGCAAAAACAAGTTAGACGTCCTCTAATTGTTGTTGCAAGTTTTACGTGGTTGCAATAGGGTTCTAGCAAGAACGTTTTCTTTCCTACGTGAAAGCCACAACGTGATTTGTCAACTTCTATTTACCCTTCATAAGGACCATTTTCATCGAATCCGCTCCAACTAAAGTGGGAGAGACAGACACCCGCCAGCCACCTTATGCAACTAGTGCATGTCAGTCGGTGGAACCGGTCTCATGTAAGTGTACGTGTAAGGTTGGTCCGGGCCGCTTCATCCCACAATATTGCTGAAGCAAAATAAGACTAGTAGCGGCAAGAAAGTTGACAACATCTACGCCCACAATAAATTGTGTTCTACTCGTGCAAAAAGAACTACGCATAGACCTAGCTCTGATACCACTGTTGGGGAACGTTGCAGAAAACAAAAAATTTCCTACGGTTTCACCAAGATCCATCTATGAGTCCATCTAGCAACGAGTGATCGGATTGCATCTACATACCTTTGTAGATCACGCGCGGAAGCGTTCAAAGAACGGGGATGAGGAAGTCGTACTCGACGTGATCCAAATCACCGGAGATCCTAGCGCCGAACGGACGGCACCTCCGCGTTCAACACACGTACGGTCAGCGTGACGTCTCCTCCTTCTTGATCCATCAAGGAGGGAGGAGAGGTTGATGAAGATCCAGCAGCACGACGGCATGGTGGTGGATGCAGCAGTCACCGCAGCAGGGCTTCGCCGTTCTTCTGCGAGAGGGAGAGGTGTAGCAGGGGAGAGGAAGGCGCCAAGAGTCAAGGGTGCGGCTGCCCCTCCCTCCCCCCCCCCCTTATATAGGCTCCCCAAGGGGGGCGCCGGCCCTAGGAGATGGGATCTCCTAGGGGGGCGGCGGCCAAGGGTGGAGTGGCCCCCAAGGCAAGTGGGGCGCCCCCCCCCCACCCTAGGGTTTCCAACCCTAGGCGCAGGGGGTGGGCCAAGGGGGGCGCACCAGCCCACTATGGGCTGGTTCCCCTCCCCACTTCAGCCCATGGGGCCCTCCGGGATGGGTGGTCCCACCCGATGGACCCCCGGGACCCATCCAGTGGTCCCGGTACAATACCGGTGACTCCCGAAACTCTTCCGATGGCCGAAACTGCACTTCCTATATATAATTCTTCACCTCCGGACCATTCCGGAACTCCTCGTGACGTCTCGGATCTCATCCGGGACTCCAAACAATTTTCGGGTTACTGCATATTCATATCTCTACAACCCTAGTGTCACCGAACCTTAAGTGTGCAGACCCTGCGGGTTCTGGAGACATGTAGACATGACCAAGATGGCTCTCCGGTCAATAACCAACAGCGGGATCTGGATACCCATGTTAGCTCCCACATGCTCCTCGATGATCTCATCGGATGAACCACGATGTCGAGGATTCAAGCAACCCCGTATACAATTCCCTTTGTCAATCGGTACATTACTTGCCCGAGATTCGATCGTCGGTATCCCAATACCTCGTTCAATCTCGTTACCGGCAAGTCACTTTACTCGTACCGTAATGCATGATCCTGTGACCAGACACTTGGTCACTTTGAGCTCATTATGATGATGCATTACCGAGTGGGCCCAGAGATACCTCTCCGTCATACGGAGTGACAAATCCTAGTCTTGATCCGTGTCAACCCAACAGACACTTTCGGAGATACCCGTAGTATACCTTTATAGTCACCCAGTTACGTTGTGACGTTTGGTACACCCAAAGCACTCCTATGGTATCCGGGAGTTACACGATTTCATGGTCTAAGGAAAAAATACTTGACATTGGAAAAACTCTAGCAAACAAACTATACGATCTTGTGCTATGTTTAGGATTGGGTCTTGTCCATCACATTATTCTCCTAATGATGTGATCTCGTTATCAATGACATCCAATGTCCATAGTCAGGAAACCATGACTATCTGTTGATCAACGAGCTAGTCAACTAGAGGCTTACTAGGGACATGTTAGTGTCTATGTATTCACACATGTATTACGATTTCCGAATAACACAATTATAGCATGAATAAAAGACAATTATCATGAACAAGAAAATATAATAATAATCCTTTTATTATTGCCTCTAGGGCATATTTCCAACAAATACTACTAGCAATACTAGACGCGTATGTAACTAAAAAAACGCGAACCTGGGCCTTCAATACACGCTTCAAAAAAAGTCAAAACCGTGCTACCGCCAATTGGGTTGGGTTGGGTTTGGGGGAGGGCCACACATCACGAGAGGCGCGCAAACGCACGATCGAGACCAGGACTTCGAGCGCAACACAGCTCGCGCGTCCTTTAAGGTCAGGACCCGCCACCGCCGCCGCTCCCTGCCTCCGGCGCCCCCCCCCCCCCCCCCCCCTCCTCTCAAACCCTAGCCCACCTTCCTACCCCTCCTTCAGTAGTAGACCACATGGACAACTGCTATACGGCACATAGGGTGTGTTTGGTAGAGTGCATGGGGAGTATATGAGCTCAAGAGTTTCCTCCTCGACCACTTTTGGGTGTTTGGTAGCCTGCATGGGTCTCCTCGGCATGCACGAGCTCAGCCCAAATACGCTCTTAGCATGCACGAAGAGAGAACACCCCAACAGTCGTTCACTGGTCAGCATGCATGAGCAAAGCGAGCCACAACGTGTTTTAGAAAATGTTCAGAATTTCTAAAAAATAATTTAATCTTTAGAATACCAAAAGTTTTTCAAATTTTCGAAAAATCTCCAGATTTTCAAAATATGTTAAAATTTTCAAAAAAATGTTCTGATTTTCAAATTTTGGTAAGATTTTCAAAAAAAGTTCCAATTTTTTTTAAAAAAATAAAAAGATTAAACTTTCAAAAAAATTTAAAAATAGAATTTCAAGAAATGTATACATTTTCAAAAATGTTGTTTTTTCATGTTTCAAAAAATTGTTCACATTTTTTAAATGTTTTGTTCACTTATTTGAAAATACCGGTTGCTACAGTACCAACTGACATGTCTAAACAAATGCAAGCTGCCAAACAGAGTCTGAGCTTAGCATGTCTCAGCACATACACCGCAACCAAACAACAGCAAATGCGTGCACTCAGCATGTCTACACTGATCATGTATCAGAGGGGAACAACCATGCTAGGTTGGCAATGCTACCAAACACACCCTAACGCGCTGCAAAGGAAACGAGCCCCCCCCCCCCCCCTCTCCCCTTCGCGCCCTTCTAGGCAGGCCCATCTGCGGCCAGGACGCCGCCTGTTTTTTGTTCTTCTTTTCCTTTTTCTTTTTTTCTTTCTTCAATAATTTAGGATATCAAAAGGTTCTATATTTCAAAAAGTTGCTAACTTTGAATCAAACAATCATGAATTCAAAAAAATATTCATGGTTTCAAGAAGATGCTCGGGAATTCAAAAAATGTTCACGAATTTGTAAAAAATGTTCACAAATTTAGAAAATGTTCATGATTTCTAAAAATGTATTGATTTCAAAAAATGTTCATGATTTCAAAAAAATCTAAAACACTTTCACGATTTCAAAAAAATGTTCGTGAGTTTTAAAAAATGTTCATGATTTAAGAGAATGTTCAAGAATTTGTAAAATCAAAACCGTGATTTCGACAAAAATATTCACGTATTTAAAAAATGTTCATCATTTGAAAAATATCACAAATTTAAATGATTTTCGCAAATTGAAAAACAAGAATAAAAATGAAAATAGAGAAAATAAAAAAAATAAAGCAGTAAAGGGGTAAAAAGAAAAAGGAAAATGAAAAAAGGAAAGAAAGAAAAAAAACAGGAGAAAACGGTTCCCTTCCCAAAACCGGTTGGGGTGAACCCCGAAATGGGCCGGCCCATAGAAATAGTAGCGCGTGAGGGGGTATGCGCTATGTCGCTTGCCAGCGACCTATGCGCTCTATAGAAAGGGTCGTGCACATCGCTTCCTCTTGGATGCCATTAGCTGCTCACAACAGCCTCTTGCTCATGGCAACACTAGTCCTAGCGCCGAGTCACGGAACCCATAGTCATGGTGATGTCTATGCCAGGTTGAGCTTACCCTTCTATGATGACTGGTGCCCTAGTGTGTGTGACATTGCCGATGCATTATCTAGAACACCCGCCTCGCCGATGTGCGCATCCCAGCCAGCCTCATCTGTCTCCACTTCCATAAATACTTTGTCAAGGGCTTTGATGGCTCACTTTAGCTGGACAAAGACCTCCTGATGATCGGAATTGAAAAGCAGGTCCATGTCAATGACAGATTGATCTGTGGATTTGAGGTGGACAATATCACCAAGCGCACGCTGGAGAATGCATTCCACTGGCATTGTGTCTTGCGCCAACATCCAAGCCGTGGTCGCCCTGATCTCCGTTGAGCTGGCTGGAGGGACGCCCTAGAGTGTATCATTGAAGCGGCGTGATGACATGACCACCAATGTCGAGAGCACCAATAATATCACAATCATTTTTGACTCTTTGGAGATGCTATAGGAGTAGTTCAGAGACTTGGGCCCCAATGACACTAACCTCGTCACCCTCCAAGGAACGCACACCATTGGGTGGGTGGTCCCAGCTCACGCAGCATAACTACAATGCCATGTAGGACAAAATATGTCGGTGAACCTCGACACAACATCTTGGGCTACAAGTACTGTGACAAACTCTTGTGCGGCCGCACCCAATTCCTTCTGGACCAGGTAATGCTATCTAAACTCGCTACCGCAGCGCCCCTCACGCCAATTGTTCACAGGTTCTCCGATAGCGACAAGGACTTCTTTAAGAATTTCACCGCCTCGATGATTGAAATGGGCAATATAAGCTCCTTTGAGTTGGGGAGATTAGAACCAACTATTGGAGGGTGAATAGGAAAACCTATTGATGAACGAGATTGATATTACGACTTGTGAACTCATGATGCTTGTGTAAATCATTGTTTTGATTCATCTTCTATATCTAAATAGCTAGCCCCCATTAAGCTATTTCTCTCAATATACAAGCATGCCTATACAAGCTGCAACTATGCATATTAAATGTCACACCTCGACATGCAAACATGCATGAGAATTTACATGATGTCGGTTTTAGCTCTCACATTATTACTTCAAAATATTCATGTTCAATACAACCAAATCACTATGAAATATATTGCAAAAAAACTCTCGCAACAACGTGCAGGGTGTCATCTAGTTCTGATAACAAAGTGTCCTTTTATTCTTTTTCTTTCGAAGCAAATGAAAATGTTCTCTTTTTTAACGACACGTGAACGCATTCTTTTCATACGGGATGTCTTGTTTTTCGATACACATATTCACACCGCTTTGAAACCATTTAGTTTATGGTCGACGCATCGGAGAGTGCGCAAAAGGGATATGGTTCACATAAAACTATCAATAGACAATTATGATTCACATAAAACTATCAATAGACAATCATGATTCACATGACCAAATGACTCTTTTTTTCTTACTTATTAATTATAAGGGGCGAAAAACGTCCCAAGCATAATACTACTAGCAATACTAGACGCGTACGTAAACTGAAAAAAAAAAACCTGGACGCGTACGTGAACTTGGGCCTTCCATACTACTCCCTTGAAAAGTCAAATCCTTGCTTCCACCGCCAATTGGGTTGGGTTGGGGGAGGGCCACGCGTCACGAGCGGCGCGCGTGACAGCAAACGCGCGATCGAGGCCAGGACTCCGAGCACAACACAGCTCGCGCGTCCTTTTAAGATCGGGACCCGCCGCCGCCGCCTCTCCCTGCCTCCGGCGCGCCCCCCTCCTCATCGCCCCAAACCCTAGCCCGCCCATGGCGTCGCCGCCGGCAGGCTCTTCCTCCTTCTACTCAGGCGAGGGCGAGCCCGCCTCCTTCCCGAACCCGTGGTTCGAATGGGAGGGAACCGGCCACCGCCTCCTCTCCCCCTACCACTCGCCGCCGCCGCCGCAAACCCTAGCCCATGGCGTCGCCGCCGCCCCCCTCCTGGCCCCTGCCCCCTCACCCACCACGCCTCCGCCCGTCGCGTCACCTCCTCCGCCTCCGCCTCCTCAGCCCGCGCCCGGCTTCGCCTTCTGCCCGACCGACAGCGAGCTCGTCTCCTTCTACCTCCGCCCAAGAATCTCCGGCCAGCCGCTCCCGGACGCCGCCAAGCAGTTCTTCCACGAGGCAGACGTGTACGCCACAGACCCCGCCTCCCTCGTCGCCGGCCGCCTGCCGGGCCCGGCGAGGGCTCAAGGGGAGAGCAAGAACTGGTACTTCTTCAGCCTCGTGAAGCCCAGGAGCGCCCAGGACAGCCGCAAGTGCCGGATCGTCGGAGGGGGCAAGGGCACATGGAAGCAAGAGCGAGGGAACGGCGTCGTCGGCGCCGAGGGCCGCGCCATCGGGCGCCTGGAGAGGTTCACGTACACGCCCAACCCCAAGGAGGACAAGAAGCCGCCGGAGTGGCTCATGACGGAGTTCAGCGTCGACCAGCACGACGACGGCGGCCAGCCGAGGCCGGTTCTTTGCCTCTGCAAGATCTACCAGAGCCCGCGGTTCCTCAAGTCCGCCTCCAAGAACTCCGCGTCCGCGCGCAAGAGGAAGTCCTCCGCGGACGAATCACCCGCCGTCAAGCGGCAGCTCCTGTTTCCGGCGCCGCCTCCTCCACCAATTCCGTTGCTGCCCGTCCTGTTTCCCCCGCCCCCTCCTCCCGCACCAAATCTGTCGGCCGAAGACGACGTCTGGGCGCACATGGGTGCGGACCCGGAATTGAACTTTAGCTTGGAAGAGTTCACCGCTCCCTGGCCCTGCTCAATGACGGCAGCGGCGCCGTCTCTGCTAGGATCCGGCCATGGAAGTCAGTGCGCTTAACAGAGTTCCTACATACAACGGCCATCTCCGAAGATGTTCCTCTCCTCTACTTGTTCAATTACCCAAGGGCTGATAGTGACTCCTCTCAACGGCTGAGATCTCACCAACCGCTTTGATTAAGTCGCTCTAGTTAAACTAGTCATTACCTTTACTGCTATTATGGTTATTGTTTGCTAAAATCAAACCCTGGCCATAATAACTCTACAGCGTATACTCCATGACAATATATCACGGCTCAAGTTTGGGAGCAATGTGATTCTTAAGTTTGATTTGGTGCTATGTTGTGTTGTGTAATGTGATTCTTAAGTTTGACTTGATGCTATCTTGTGTTGAACAATGTGATTCTTAATTTCTGCAGTAGATAATGTGGTTCTTAAGTTTGATTTGATGCTATCTTGTATTGCACAATGTGGTTCTTAATTTCTGCAGCAGATAATGTGGTTCTTAAGTTTGATGCTATCTTGTGTTTCACAATGTGGTTCTTAATTTCTGCAGTGGATAATGTGGTTCTTAAGTTTGATGCTATCTTGTGTTTCATCTTATCTGAATTTAGCACTGCAACTGAATCCTTGAATATATGATGTATCCTGTTGTTCTCCATAAGTTTTGTTAATCCTGCAAGATCTTTGTTCTAGGCTGGAAACAGGCTTAGATTTTCTTACCGGGGGTCTGGAACTACTCTAGGCTGCAGCCGAACTTATGAATGTTCATCTGTTTTTTGTAATGCTCCCTTGTCGTCTATGATTCACGCCTTGTACTCCTTCCTTTTTTAACTTGTTCGTTGTTGCATTACTGCAGAATGGTCACGGTTTGTAGCACGATTGCCGTCATGAACTGAAGATGTGCTTTGGCAGCTCACCATGGCTACTAAGAACTTAAGATGTGCTTTGCTTACAAAAAAGATCCTGACACAATTTGTGGCTTCTGTTTCTAGATGGGTTTACTTTGAGATAACATATACGCCATATTTTGTTTTGAGGATACAGGTGTTGCTCATTGTATGATCTCTGAGGATATCCAGAATGATCTAACACAATCTGTAGCACAGTTGCACATAATAACTTTGTGACACAATATGCAGTTGCTATTTCTAAATGAGTCAGATGATTACATATTTTTGCTGGACAGGTGCTTTAAATTTGCTGGAACTTGGGAGATAGACTAGACTGACCAGTGGGTGACAAGTACTTTACATGCACAGCTGCTAGTTCTCTGCTCTCACCATGGGCATATAAACTCTTCTTCACCTCGGCTCGAACTGCTGATATGATCGTGGGACTTGTTGTTCAATTTGTTCATTGAATACGAAATGGTGCTTCAGTTGAGCTCTTGTGTAGCAATAGTTTAGCATTCAGCAGCTGTTTCTCCAGCTGACATGGATACACATGTGACCGGAGGATCGGGCGGGTTGGGGAGGCCCTGTGATGGAAACCTCAAGAATCATGGAGGGATTAGTGGTGCTAGCAAAGCTGCAGTTGGTTTAGAAGATTGGGCTGTAAATTCTTACTCAGGATTGCAATTATGTATGATGCTACAGTTTGATCCTGATGTAGCTGTAAAAGACAAGTGGGATTGAACTATCAGATCAAATGAAAAAACCCGAGCATGTGTAATGATGTTACCGCAGGACTAATTTTGGGCTGTAAATTCATATATGTTATATTATAATTCAGTTTTCTGCATACATCTATTGTGTCTGGTTAGGTAGGTCTTGTGGTGACTCTGCCCAAAATTGTGGTGGTTTTGAATTACTGTATGCACAGCCGCTGTTTCGATGCGGTGCTACGTCGACGATTCTTAGCTCTGGTACAACGGCAACTATGCACCCAAGGCACACAACTAAGTTCAAGACGATCAACGAGACCTTTCGATCACCAGTTTCGTGTCGCAAACACACTGGAATTTATTGGTAATCTAGATGGTGAACTTGTAGACTTAATATAGATGGGGTCAAATGTAACCAGGAACTCCAAAAGGGTCATGCGGTACAAAAGTGGCTACTGATCAGTAGCCTAAATATGAGAAGCTGAGCGATTGGCTGCAACTGCAGTAACAAATGGCCAGTTATCTTGCAACCACACATAATACATTCAGTAACAACTGGATTTAGTTTTCTTCCATTATAAATTTATACTCCCTCCGTTCCAAATTACTCGTCACAGAAATGGATGTATCTAGAACTAAAATACATCTAGATACATCCATATCTGCGACAAGTAATTCGGAACGGAGGGAGTAAGTAATAAGTACAGCAGAAAACATGGCCTGATAAATTTTTCAGATAGAAATAGCAACTTCGTTTTTTTGTCACAGCTCATTATTTTTGCCACAGCAGCAACACAATTGTCATCCAAATAAAGAAAGTAAATCCAGTGTAACTGAAAAGATCTCGAATGTATTGTTATAAATCTAAGATGCCCGACAATTCTTCCAGCGAGTCAAGATTTTTTTTTAAATCAAAAGGCTCTTCGCCCTGTTCCATTTCAAACGAAATGAAAACAGTGTCACAACATTTAGACCATTACAGACCTTTTAAACAGGCCACATCTCAAAACATCAACATCTAGTAGTCATGAATTATTATTCTTACAGCGAGCATCACATCAGCAAAACTGAAAATGCGCCAGAATAGAAACTACAGCGACGGTCGCAGCTCCCTGATTTCTTGTGTCCTGGGGCCATCAAGGACGCCGTTCTATAGTTTAAGCCGGGCTGGGGAGTCACCAGAGCTTTGCCTTCCTGGAGCAGCAAACACTGCTCGCCAACATTTTAGGAAATGTAGCAGCCTCTGGCAGGGTACCTGATAAACCAGTCTGACACAATGCAAGCAAAGATTATACTCCCTACGTCCCATGATATAAGATGTTGTTACAACCAATATGATGTAATCATATTCACAGCAGCATTTTCTTACTCCTATTACTGATCCAAATTCTAGCAGAAGATCCATAATTGACGAAATCAGGCCCAGAAACAACGCCAGCCAAATCTTGCCAAACTAGCTTGGTAACATCACAATCAAAGAACATATGTTATCAGGTTTCATCTTCACTGCAAAGCAGACAACTCTTGTCTTTTAGCCAAGTTATTATCCCCAGCTAGCAGTTAATTATGAAACAACAACCATAAAAACATTTACACCATAGGAGGCACATGAAACTGCCAAAGAGAAGTTTGACTTCTCAAAGATTTGTGGAAGCTAGCACATGATACAATGCAGAAAGATGCAAAACTGGAGGCAAAACTGGGAAAAGATCCTGATGTAGCTGTAAAAAGACAAGAAGTGGGATTGAAATATCAGATCAAATGAAAAAAACTGAGCATGTGTATGTTACTGCAGGACTAACCAAGTGGTACCACATAGCCATGCCGGACTCTGGTATTGAAGAAAGGCTCATATATTGATGCATATAGAATTTAGTACGGATGATAACTTGCTATCTACCCATGAGGCAACAGGAACACGTTTTATGTAGAATGCTTAATCTTCTGTACAAGAAATGGATATTACCCAAATCAACCTCAGCATGGCTAACACTTCAGATAAACTTCGTATGGCAGATAAAGCGTTTCATCCAATGTAACAGGTTCTGCTCCAAGCACTACTAACAATCAGGTGAAACTAGCAAGTGACCAAATTGAGAGGATAATCTGCCACATTTATTGTCAGGTAAAACAAAACTCACAAACAGAAAACACATGTGGATTGCTAAATGAGTATTCAGCATATTGAGAAGAGCACCAGATAACCTCTCGGGATAAAAACGGGACATAGATAAAAAAAAGGCAAAGTCAAATTTTCAGTTCAAGAAATAGACACATGAGGCAGGTAGATTGCAAAATAGTTCTCCAGTTCAAGAAAATAGAGACATGGGTAGCTGGCATATATTTCAAACGCACAACAAAATGACTTGGTAGTTTTGGTATCAAACAAGCATAAATTCCATACAACCACATGACAGCAAGAGCTTCTTGATCACAACTTGATATACATCAACAGAGAAGCCTACAGGTCAAACTTGGTATTGCGGGCCACGCTGACCCGTTCAGAAGTACCACATCTGTTATGACCGGCTTGGTCTATTCTAGGAAGAGGCCCTCCGGGCATTAGTATTAGGGGCTTGGCCCACAAGTTATCTTAGGCAAGTTATCTTAGGAAAGTTATCTTAGGCTAAAGTTATAAATACTCATGTAAGACATCATTTTGAGGCAAGCAATAAAGACTATTATTATCTTTTGTTGCCCGGCTCCTAGAGGAGCCGGAAACCCTAGCCGCCACAGGCAAGCCGCCGCCGCCCTCAACCCTAGCCGCCACAGCGCCCTGCCGCCGGCGCGCCCGTTCCTCGCCGCGACCACTCCCTCCTTGCCCCTACAACCTACGCAGTAGAGCCGGTAGGAACCCTAGTCCTACCAATTTGGTATCCAGAGACACCAGGCCGATCATGTCACAATCTCCATCACCGCCGCCACTACCATCCACCTCCACCCCGCTCTCGCTGCCGCCGGCCACTTCCACCGCGATGGCGGAGATCGCGTCCGGCACCACCATCCCCACCGCGACGGCGCCCATCACCATCACGGCGGACCCGCCTCCGCTCCTCTCGCCCGAGAAGGTGTCGGGCACCTTGCGGGAGCTGGTCCAGGCGGTCAGGGGTATTACCCTCTACCTCGCCGGGAACCAGCCACCGCCACCGAGCGCCGGCACCACCGCCTACGGGCCGCCGCCGCTACAGTGGTCCGCCCCGGCCTTCCAGGCGCCCTACGGAAGGGCGTCCCAGCCGCCGCTGCTGCTGCCGCACTACTCGGCTGCGGGACAGCCGTGGCCAGCATGGCCGGCCTCCACCGCGCCGCTGGGGGGCCCGACCCAGCAGCTTCTTCCGGCGCCACCGCTGGCCCCCACGCCGCAGGTGCCGGTGCAGCAGCTCCACCAGGCGCCGCCGCCATCGACAGTACCACCACCCGCGCCTAGGACTACGGGCCGGCCCCTGCACCAGGTGCAGTTTCCACCGTCACCATCGCCGCTCCCCGCTTGGGCGACCGGCTCGTCTCCGGGCCCGGTCTACTCCACGGCGCCGGAACACCCGACGCCCTCCCTGCGGTTTGATCACCCCTCCAGCTCGGCGAACTACGCCCCGGCGCTTCCCGACCCAGCATACACGCCGGCGGCGACTGCGGCCGCCCCCGGGCACGGCGGGCCGACACCCCCTCGCTTCGCCAAACTGGACTTCGCCACCTACGAGGGCACGGAGGACCCCCTCAACTGGCTCAACCAGTGCGAGCAATTCTTTCGAGGGCAGCGGACGCTCGCTTCGGATCGTACCTGGCTCGCGTCCTATCATCTTCGAGGCGCAGCGCAGACCTGGTACTACGCCCTCGAGCAGGACGAGGGCGGCATGCCACCTTGGGAGCGCTTCCGGGAGCTCTGTCTCCTGCGTTTTGGGCCTCCTATCCGCGGGAGCCGACTAGCGGCCCTCGGCCGTTTACCGTTCACATCTACGGTGCGGGACTACGCCGACCGCTTCTAGGCCCTGGCGTGCCACGCGCCGGGCGTCTCCGCGACCCAGCGCGCCGAGCTCTTTGTGGGCGGTCTGCCGGACCATATCCGCGTGGACGTCGAACTCCGGGATCCCCCCGACCTCCAGACGGCCATGTACTACGCCCGGGCTTTCGAGCAGCGGGCCCAGGCACTGCAGCAGCCACTCGGACGGAGCGGCCGCCAGCCCAGTCGGCCAGCACCGACTTCCTCAGCCCCGGGTCGGCCTCTCCCAGCCGCGACGGCCACACCCCCGGCCGCCACACGGCCCTTCCGTCGGATGTCACCGGCCGAGCAGCAGGAGCGTCGCCGTCAGGGTCTCTACTTCAACTGCGATGAGCCCTACACGCCGACCCATGTCTGCCCCCGCCTCTTTTATTTAGAGACGGTCGACTACACCGAGGAGGACGACTCGCCCGACCCGTTACATCCGCCTGCGACGACCGAGGACGCGGCCGCGGATTCCGCAGCGACAGCATGCGTCGTCTCCCTTCACGCCCTGGCCGGCATCCGGGGCGAGCGGACCATGCTGCTACCCGTGACGATCCATGGCGAGCGACTTGTGGCCCTGCTGGATACGGGCTCCACACACAACTTTCTGCCCGAGTCGACCATGCGTCGGCTAGCCCTCCCGACGACGGGCGGGGAGCACCTGCGGATCACAGTGGCGAACGGCGATCGCCTCCGGTGCCATGGGCTAGCCCGCGACGTTCCCATCTCCATCGGCGGCGAACACTTTTCCATCACCTGTGCAGGGATCAATCTGGGCTGCTTCGACTTCATCCTCGGGGTGGACTTTCTCCGGACCCTCGGCCCCATCCTTTGGGATTTCGACGCGCTCACGATGACATTCTGGCGGCAAGGCCGCCGCATCCGGTGGGAGGGCATTGGGGGCGCCGCGCCTGTCGTGCCACACCTCCAGCTGGCTGCCGCGTCCTCGGAGGCCGAGTACCCCCTGCTGGATTCTCTTCTGCAGCAGCACAGCGACCTCTTCGACGATCCGCGGGGTCTTCCGCCTGCCCGGGTGTACGACCATCATATTCACCTCGTACCAGGCTCCACTCCGGTGGCGGTGCGGCCCTACCGCTACCCCCAGCTGCAGAAGGATGAGTTGGAGCACCAGTGTGCCCTGATGCTCGCCGCAGGCATCATCCGGATCTCCACGTTGCCCTTCACGGCGCCGGTGCTTCTCGTCCGTAAGTCAAACGGCACATGGCGCTTCTGCATCGACTACCGCGCCCTCAACGCACTCACGCTCAAGGACAAGTTCCCTATACCGGTGGTCGACGAGCTCTTGGATGAGCTCCATGGGGCACGCTTCTTCACCAAGCTCGATCTCCGGTCGGGCTATCATCAGGTGCGCATGCATCCGGACGACATCGCCAAGACGGCGTTTCGCACCCACCATGGCCACTTCGAGTTCTTGGTGATGCCTTTCGGCCTCGCCAACGCCCCGGCGACGTTCGAGGCCCTGATGAACGACGTCCTTCGACCCTACTTACGGCGGTTTGTGCTTGTTTTCTTTGATGACATTCTTATCTACAGCGCCACCTGGGCCGAACATCTCCAGCACGTCGCCATCGTCTTCAACGAGCTTCGGGCGCACCACCTCCACCTTAAGCGCTCGAAGTGCTCGTTCGGGACGCCTACCGTCGCCTACCTCGGCCATGTCATCTCGGCCGACGGGGTGGCTATGGACGCCGATAAGGTGGCGGCCGTCTCCGCCTGGCCGACGCCTCACTCGCCTCGCTCTCCGCGGGTTCCTCAGACTCGCCGGCTACTACTGGAAATTTATCCGGGAGTTCGGACTCATCGCGGCGCCCCTCACGCGGTTGCTTCGCCGCGACGCCTTCGCCTGGGACGACGAGGCGACAACGGCGTTCGAGGCCCTCAAGGGGGCCCTCACGACGGGCCCCGTCCTCCAGATGCCCGACTTCGACCGCCCGTTCGTGGTGGACTGTGACGCCTCGGGTGCCGGGTTCAGCGCCGTACTTCATCAGGGCGATGGGCCCCTCGCTTTCTTCAGCCCGCCTTTCGCTCCGCGCCATCTTAAGTTGGCCACTTACGAGCGGGAGCTCATTGGCCTCGTCCAGGCCGTGCGTCATTGGCGGCCCTACTTGTGGGGGCGGACCTTCCACATTCACACGGACCACTACAGCCTGAAGTTCTTGCTGGATCAACGGCTGTCGACCGTTCCACAGCACCAGTGGATCAGCAAGCTCTTCGGCTTCGACTTCTCAGTCGAGTATCGGCCGGGCCGTCTTAACACCGTGGCCGACGCGCTGTCCCGTCGCGATTCCGACCTCGCGCCACCCACCGACGCGTCCGCCGGGACGGCCCTGTGCATCCGCTCCGGGCCATCGTTCGGTCTCTTCACCGACATTCGACGCGCCACTGCAACGGCAGATGACACCGTACTTCTTCAGCAGCAGCTCGCGGCCGGCGACTTGGAGGAGCCCTAGCGCTTCTCTGACGGACTGCTCCTCCATGGGCGCCGGATCTTTGTTCCGGCGCATGATGATCTCCGTCACCAGGTGTTGCAACTCGCCCACTCGGCGGGCCATGAGGGTGTGCAGAAAACCCTCCATCGTCTTCGCGCCGACTTCTACATCCCTGGCGATCGTGCCCTGGTCCGCGACTGGGTTCGGTCTAGTCAGACTTGCCAGCGCAACAAGACAGAGACCCTGAGGCCGGCGGGGCTCCTTCAGCCTTTGGAGGTGCCGTCTCAGGTTTGGGCGGATATCTCCTTGGACTTCATCGAGGGCCTTCCCAAGGTGGGGGGCAAGTCGGTCATCCTCACGGTGGTCGATCGCTTCTCTAAATACGCCTACTTCATCGCGCTGGGCCATCCGTACATGGCGGCGTCTGTGGCCCGGGCCTTCTTCGACGGTATAGTCCGTTTACACGGGTTCCCAACGTCGATCGTCAGTGATCGGGATCCAGTCTTCACGGGCCATGTCTGGCGCGACCTCTTCAGGATGGCGGGTGTCCAGCTCCGCCTGAGTACGGCGTTCCATCCTCAAACGGACGGTCAGTCTGAGGTGGTTAACAAGGTCATTGCCATGTATTTGCGTTGTGTGGCAGGTGACCGGCCTCGTGCTTGGGTGGACTGGCTCTCTTGGGCGGAGTACTGCTACAACACTTCTTATCACTCCGCCCTGCGCGCGACGCCATTTGAGGTGGTCTATGGTCGACCACCCCCGCCTATACTTCTGATCGACCCGGAGACAGCTCGGACGGCGGTTGCGGGTGACCTTATCCGCACCTGTGATGAGATGCTGGCTGAGGTCCGTCAGCGTCTCCTTCAGGCCCAGCAGATGGCCAAGCACTACTACGACGATCATCATGGCGAGGCGGAGTTCGCAGTGGGTGACTGGGTGTGGCTGCGTCTTCTCCACCGCTCTACGCAGTCACTGGACCCGCGCGCGAAGCGCAAGCTTGGCCCTCGCTACGCCGGGCCCTTTCCTGTCGTGGAGTGCATTGGGAAGGTGGCCTACCGTCTTCAGCTTCCAGCCCGCGCCCGCATCCATGACGTGTTCCATGTGGGGCTGCTCAAGCCTTTCCGTGGCGAGCCACCGGCGGCTCCTCCGGCGCTTCCTCCAACCGCCGATGGTCGCATTCTTCCAGAGCCAGCAAAGGTGTTGCAGGCCCAGCTCCGTCGTGGCGTCTGGTTCGTCCTAATTTAGTGGGCGGGCCTTCCGGAGGAGGAGGCTACTTGGGAGCAGCGTGAGGATTTCCGTCAACACTATCCAGACTTTCAGCTCGAGGACGAGCTGTTTGCGCAGGCGGGGAGAGATGTTATGACCGGCTTGGTCTATTCTAGGAAGAGGCCCTCCGGGCATTAGTATTAGGGGCTTGGCCCACAAGTTATCTTAGGCAAGTTATCTTAGAAAAGTTATCTTAGGCTAAAGTTATAAATACTCATGTAAGACATCGTTTTGAGGCAAGCAATAAAGACTATTATTATATTTTGTTGCCCGGCTCCTAGAGGAGCCGGAAACCCTAGCCGCCGCAGCCAAGCCGCCGCAGCCCTCAACCCTAGCCGCGACGGCGCCCTGCCGCCGGCGCGCCCGTTCCTCGCCGCGTCCACTCCCTCCTTGCCCCTACAACCTACGCAGTAGAGCCGGTAGGAACCCTAGTCCTACCAACATCACTCAAAGCTATTAGATCAGATGAAAGGCTTAGCGTTCACAACATAACGCTCTAGTGCCGGAAAGAAGGTATGCGAAACTAAAGTTTGTTTGAGCCAAAATCTAGTATAAGCAAGGCCTTTGCAATGGAAACTAGCGACCAACTTGCCATCCATATCAACCTGAAGTAGCCAGTCGCTAAATTTGAGCAGCATGAGCAAATGACCATCCGAAGAAGCGACTACCCCAAACCCATGTGTGTTAAACCTTCCAAAGCGCGTGGTGAGCTTTGCAACCGGCAACTCAATGTGGTACTTGTTGCACCAGACCTCGCTTGTGTAGTCCTGCACCATCCAGATATCGATGGTTGCCGCTGCATAATTAAAGCTGGACACGCCGAGCATTCCATCCATCTCAAACAGGTTAGTGCAGCGAGAAACAACCGGAACGCGCATGTGCCGGAACAACTCAGTGGTGGTGTCGAATACCACTATCCTCTCATTCTGCTCTTTGTGCCAATGCAGGCCACCACGGAACAGGAATGACGGGCTGAATGCCAGTTCCCTAGCATCAGGGCACCCTATGGACCGTGGCGGCTGGCCGGAGCCTAATACCAACACGTAGGAGCCACCTTGAGCGTCAGGCGCCGGTCCAGTGGGGAACTTGTACAGCAATAGCCGGTACTCCCCGGTTGGGCTGCGCGAGTACATCCCCAAGGGCACGAAGCCAGGAGGCACCGGGAGGCGAGCATACTGACGAGTCGCCGGGTTGCAGAGGGAGAAGCGGCAGTCGCTCATGGCGAAGACGAGGAGGCCGTCGCAGGAGGCGATCGCGCGGAAGGGGCCCTGGCCAAGTCGCGCGACTGGCCGGAGCTGGTCGTCGGCCGCGGCCCCTGCCCGGCGGTCGAAGGGGATGATGTCTAGGGACTCGATGTTGTAGACGTAGAGGAGCGGGAGGGCGGGCTGGCAAGCGTGGTGGGCGAGGAGGAAGTCGCGGGCGGAGGTGGCGCGGCGCCAGACGCGGCAGACGGCGCGGCAGCGGAGGAGGGCTTTGGGGGGCAGGCGGACGAGGATCTCCCAGATGAAGATCTCATCCGGGAGGCCGGGGTGGAGAGGCGTCGCCTCTTCTGCGCTCGCGGCCTCCGCCATGGTCGCCGGCTGGGCGAGCGATTCCTCGCCGGAGCAGTGGAGTGGGTGACGGCGGCGGAGAGAGGTGGAAGACCTAGAAACAACGGAAATGCGTTTGCACTGGGCTTAGCCGCCCATCTCGTTGGAAAATATACTAGCGCTTAAACGGGCTGGGCTTGACTCTTTCTTTTTTGATAGAGCTTTCCTCTATTTTTTGTGAAGGTGGTCCAGTCCAGGTTAAGCCCATACGTGTTTCATGTTTGAATTTTCGCCGCGTACTGATTATTTGATGTTTCACTGGATCTGGAAGTTTGCCTAAAAAAGAGATCTGGAAGTCCTATTGATTTTGTGCTGGAGCTGAGAACTGTTATGCTGTTTTCTGAATGTACACTAAGCATGGGTCATTGTGTTTTCCTTAGGCAACCCGACACTAATTGGAAGAGATCCAACAACCAAGTTGGCCCGAAGCAGCGCTGGTTAGAGATGTAATAGTCTCCAAGAAATGATCCTAACACACAACACACGAATGTATGGCAACAATCTGTTGGTGCACAACACACCGAGCCCCGTTCCTCGCAAAAAAAAACCCCCGGATAGATCAGGCCCAATCACGTAGTGTTGCATCAAATTGAAGCCATTGCCGCTGCGATGGCCCAAAACGAACTAAGGACTAGCCTCACATGTCACCATTTTGCTTCTCCTCCTCCGAGTTGTTTAAAAGCCATCTACACTCACATAAGTGGCGAGTGATGAGGAAGGCTGATGGAGGAGCATCATATAGCCAAGGACATAGCCAGAGAGGAAGGCTGGAAATTGGAAGATCGGAGGAGGACAGAGCAACATGATGGGATGTCGTGTTGGTGCTCCCTGACACAGTGCAGGATTTACCACGAGGCGGAGGACGAGGGTTGCACAAGCATCATCCAACAGATGCACTAGAGCTACAAGTGTATGAAAGTTCAAACTGAAACTAAGTGAGTGTGCATCCAACTTGCTTGCTCATGAAGACCTCGGGCACTTGAGGAAGCCCATCGTTGGAATATACAAGCCAAGTTCTATAATGAAAATTCCCACTAGTATATGAAAGTGATAACTCAAGAGACTCTCTATATGAAGAACATGGTGCTACTCTGAAGCACAAGTGTGGTAAAATGATAGTAACATTGTCCATTCTATCTTTTCTCTCATTTTTTTAATTTGTTTCTCTCTTTTTCCCCTTTTTTTAGGCTTCTTTGGCCTCTCTCTTTTTTAGGCTTCTTTGGCCTCTCTCTTTTTTTGAGGGGGGGGGGGGGGTTCTTTGGCCACTTTTATTTTGATAACCTCACATGAGACAATGTTCTAATAATGATGATCATCACACTTTTATTTACTTACAAATCAATATTACAACTCGATACTATAACAAAATATGACTCTATATGAATGCCTCTGGCGGTGTATCGGGATGTGCAATGATCTAGCGTATCAATGAAATCAAAAAACGAACAAGCCATGAAAACATCATGCTAGCTATCTTACGATCATGCAAAGCAATATGACAATAAAATGCTCAAGTCATGTATATGATGATGATGGAAGTTGCATGGCAATATTATCTCGGAATGGCTATGAAAATGCCATGACAGGTAGGTATGGTGGCTGTTTTGAGGAAGATATAAGGAGGCTTATGTGTGATAGAGCGTATCGTATCACGGGGTTTGGATGCACCGGCGAAGTTTGCACCAACTCTCAAGGTGAGAAAGGGCAATGCACGGTACTAAAGAGGCTAGCAACAATTTTTGAACCACTTTTACGTCTAGTCATGACATCGCTCAATTGGACGCTAGCAACAAAGGTAGGGAGAAGATGAGCGGAGTTGTAGCGGATTACACACTGTTAAAAGATCATGTGGTGTGGACTCCTCCCCCTAATGATCATATCAAGATCAATGTTGATGTCAGTCTTGTGGAGAGTACTAATGCAGCCAGTGTGGGGGTCGTAGCTCGTAATTCATTTGGAGATATTATTGTTTCTTCATGGGACTTTATTGATCGGTGTACCAGTGTGAATGAAGCTGAGCTCCGTGCTTGCCTCGCAGGACTTTATATAGGTATCATCCTTCACCAATCTATTATTTTAGAGACTGACTGTGCTTTCGTACACTCGTTTCTTGCAAATGAGAAGCTTGACAGGTCCCCTCTGGCTGATCTGATGGATGAGGCTCTGAGTATATCTAGGATGATCCAAAATTTTAATATTGCAAAGATAAGTCGGACTGCCAATGGGATGGCACATGAGATTGCTAAGTTTAGCTTTAGTACTAGGTCCGATGGGATTCTTTTTAATTCTGTTCCGCCTTGCGTGGTGTATGTTGTAACGAATGATTGTAAGAACTTTTCTTTGGCTTAATTAATATATGGGATGTTTTAAAAAAACTATGTTATCCTAATTCCGACAAAAATAAATGTTCAAAATGCAAATCAAGCAGAGAGCTCGAACGCAGAGGCAGTGTACTGGCCCAATGAGCACACACGGATGAGTGTAAGAAAGCCTATGCCCTCTCAATGCTGGCCTAGATAGCGTGGACCAGAAAGAGCGAAATGAGAATGCCGGCCCATCTCACAATCGTGAGTTCAGATTTGAGTTGACATGGCTTAATAATGAGGACTTCTATATAAAAGCCAAGAAAATTTGGGAACAACCTGTTAAATCCGAGGATCCTATTGATGTGCTCAATATCAAGCTTAAACGTATTAAAAATATTTCAAAGGCTGGGGGGCTCACTCCTTCATGCATGCCAAAAAAAGAAAAAAAATGTATTAAAGAAGAGCTAGAAGAGATCGAGAGGCTAGAAGAAGAGGGGCCTCTTGAGCCAGATATATATGACATAAGGGCCAACCTGAATGCGGAGTTAAATGAGTTATTGTTCACGGAAGAACTTTTCTGGTTACAACAATCTAATGAGCGTTGGTTGCTCAAAGGAGACCGAAATACAGCCTTCTACCATAGAGTAGCTAATGGCAGAAAACGGAAAAATACCATACACTCTTTCACGGCGGGGATGTGACTATTGAGGGCACACAAAACCTATTGGCTCATGCCACTTCCTTTTATAAGGATCTCTTTGGTCCTGCTAGAGGTAATATGTTTCAGTTGTCTCCTGATACATGGTCAGACGAGGAGAAACTTAGTGAGGAAGATAATATCTTACTCACACAAGAATTTACTAAGGAAGAGGTGAAAAAAAGCTTTATTTGGCATGAAAAGCAATAGAGCTCCGGGCCCGGACAATATACCGGCTGAGTTCTATATGCATTGCTGGGAGTTTGTAAAAAATGACATCATGCGCTTATTTGAGGCTTTTCATGCAAATAAACTTGATATAGCTCGCCTAAATTACGGGACAATAACCTTGATACCAAAAATGAAAGGGGCTAGCAAGATCTAGCAATATCGCCCCATTTGTCTATTGAGGTGTCCCTATAAACTGATTACCAAAGTTATGGACAATCGGGTGGCACTATATGCTGATAAACTGATTGCAGGCATCAGAATGCGTTTATCAAACAGAGAAACATTATGGATGGGATCCTATCCCTTCATGAAATTTTGCATCATACCCATCAAAAAAAGAGAGTTGGTTTGGTCTTGAAACTAGACTTTGAGAAAGCCTGCGACAAAATCAACTGGGATTTCCTACTAACTTGTCGCCGGGATCGGGGATTTAGTCCAACCTAGTGCGGTTGGGTGAAAAATATCTTACATAACGACACTGTGAGTGTTAAGTTGAACAATGAGAAAGGCCCGTACTTCCAAAGTTACAAAGGGGTACGACAAGGTTATCCCCATTCCCCATTCTTGTTTAACATGGCTGTGGAAGCCTTATCAAAGATGGTCCGCAATGCTCAAAAAGAGAAACTCATAACTGGGTTAGCTTCTGACCTGATTAAGGATGGGGTGGCTATCCTTCAATATGCAGACGATATGGTCATTTGCTTTGAACATGATAGAGAGGCGGCGGTGAACTTGAAATTGTTACTTTACTTGTTTGAACTCATGTCAGGCTTGAAAATTAACTTCATGAAAAGCGAAATCCTATGCATTGGAGGGGACGATGATATCCTGGCATTCCATGCCGACCTGTTCAACTGCCAGATAGGTCATTTTCCTATGAAGTACCTGGGCGTACCTGTTAGCTATTCCACACTTAGGGGCTTACACTGGGACTTTGCTGATGACCGTTTTTTAAAATGTTGTGAAATATGGACCGGTAATGCGGCATCCTTTGGAGGGAGGCTGATTCTTCTCAATTCCTCACTTACCAGTATCATATACTTCTATATGTATATGTTCTTGCTTCCTAAGATGGTCATTGCAAAGTTAGACAAGCATCGTAAACGTTTCTTTTGGCAAGAACACGATGGCCGCAAGAGATACCATCTGGTGAGGTGGCCTAGAATATGTAGATCCAAGAAAAAGGGTGGATTGGGAGTGAAAGACCTCCGGAAACAAAATATCAGTTTACTCATCAAGTGGTGGTGGAAACTGGAGACACAACAAGGGCTGTGGCAAGATATTATCCGTGCTAAGTACCTGAACAAAGACACAGTGGTGTCAGTTAGGTGCAAATTCAGTGATTCGCCTATTTGGAAGGCGATTATGAAAGTAAAAGAGTACTACCTAGCTGGGAGAGGAATTGAAATGAACTCTGGCAATATTGCCAGACTGTGGAAGGACCCTTTAAACAATGAGCTTCCACTGCAACAAAAGTATCTTGTGCTTTATAGCATTTGCAATTATCAAGATATCACGGTTGCAAAGTTTAAAAATGGTGTGGGGGCAAATTTCTTTCGCCGGCAACTCCATTCCCCACTGGTTACCCAATGGGATGAGCTGAGAGCTACTGTTGCCTCTTGGCACCTTGCAGACAGCTCGGACCAAGTTGTGTGGACCCTAGGGGGAAAGAAGAGATTCACAACCAAATCTGTGTATGAATACTTGGAAAGGAATCTAGCTGGGTGCAACTACAAGTGGATTTGGAAGGCTAAAATCCCACTTAAAATCCAAATTTTCCTTTGGCAGTTGTTCCAAGATGCTATCTTAACTAGGGATATCATGAAGCGGAGACGCTGGGCTGGTAACCCGAATTGCTCTTTTTGTAAAGATAGAGAGACTTCTCAACATTTGTTCTTTACGTGTCCTATAGCTAGAGTGGTTTAGAGGACAGTGGGCTGTGTTTTGGGCACTGATAAATGCCCAAACAATATTTGGCAGTTCTTCTCCTGGTGCTACATGTTTTTACCTGATGGTGAAAGATTCTACACTTTCGGTTTAGTAGCCATTTGTTGGGCAATTTGGAATTGTGGCAACCAAGCTACCTTTGAACAGAAAAAGCTTAAAACCTCCTTTGTTGTGAGCTTTTCAGCATGTGGTTTCATGTCTTATTGGGCAGGGATGATGAATGGAGAAGATCGGGCGATGATGGAACGGGGTTCCAAGATGCTGAAGGCCAGTACTGCAGCCATGATGAGGATCTGCGCGGCGCCGGGTGAGAAGACACTGAACTGATGGGAGATCTTGGTGTGCGCTTTGAAGTTGGGTAGACTGGGCCCCGTTGTCACGTCATGATGGTTTGCTGCTCCTGCGTGGGCATAATCGTGTTGCTCCTGCGTGAGCCCTGCTGGTGTCTCCTCTGATCTATATTTTGTCTGAGGTTTGTTGCTTACAGTACTTTGGCGTCTATGGGTTTTCGCCCCATGGCAGGCTGCTCGATGACGAGTGCCTGTAGTGGGTTTCCCATAGATGCGTTGGACTCGTGTCCCCCTTTCTAGTTTCCTGGGTACTAGTAGCTTGAACCAAAACTATTTGTACTAGATGACACCCCGCGCGTTGCTGCGGAAATTCAAGCCAAGAAATTTAGATAGAAAACACTAATAATTTATAGACAATTATGAGATAACTTCTTAAGTGGGGAACACACTTACGTAAAGCTTCTGGCCAACTGATTACTTTGATGTTGCCTATGCTGTCTTTTGCGTTTCTGGTTCTGTACAATCCTGGGTGACATTATGCATTTCTTACCATGACACAAAGACATGTGTGCATTCTCCCTTACCTAACATCTCAATGTTGTAGACCAGTCACCAATAGGGAAACAAATTTAGAAACTATTATGATAATTAGTTATGGACTGAACATGGCGGAAATGAGTAAAAAAATCCAGAATTTGGAAGATAATATGATTGACTTGATGGTGTCTGCAACTACTACTTTGGTTAGAAGATTTTTTTTATCATATTGTTCTGTGCATACCTATGAGACCAAAAGACCGGTGAACAAAAAATATTAGGAGTCTAGCAAGAAGACTGAAAGAGGTTCACTTCGAATATATTCATAAAGCTTTGCTGTGTAGACTACATATTCTCCTAACTCCTGATGTAAAAAAAAACTTGAGAATGACAAAGAGGGACATCTCTAACACTTTATGATAGTAATATGAATGGTTGCTACCAATATAAATTTTCGCTTCCTTATGATAAGAAAAAAAATCTTTAGATCAAAGATCCAAAAATGAATGTCAAAAAATAACATTGCAGAAACAACATGAGATGGGATTATCCTTGACTACATCCCAAAGATCAGGTCAACCTCACGTGCAGTGTGTTTGAAATTCCATGAAATACCTTGCCGACATGACAAAACAAAAGATCTGCAGAAACAACATGAGAGGGAGTGAGTTCATTTTAGCAGATTAATGCAGCCCCAAGATCTTGATGTTGTTGCTTAAATGGAAATAAAGAGTACTATTAAGAAAGGTAAAAAAAATCGACTTACAAAATCAATCTAAATGAACTGCAACAGCACACGAACCGTCCAAACTGTATATATATTAAATCAGGAAAGAATTTTAATGTCACAGACGCCTGCCTACCGCACGGATGACTACTGAATCTTGTGCAAGGAAGGGAGACCTGCTCGCCTGCCAGTACAATAGATAGTATGGTTGTAGTGGTCATGAGGAAATGCAAGGGAAAAGTCAAGAAGTAGACTAAAACAAAGGAAGGAGTTACAACCTGCGGACGGGGAGGACATAGTGAGATCGCCCGATGGAGCCAAGGCCGGTAGCCATCGTGGTGTGGACAACGCTAGGTGAACGGGTGGTTCCGATGGGGTGCTGATCACGGACAGCGGCGGCCGGAGGAAGAAGCGGACATGGTCCTCTCCATGTCGTGCCATGGCAGAAATACATGAACCCCGCAGAAACGCACTTGCACTTGCGACATGCACGACAGCGTGGCTGCGGCCGTAATCCGAATAACCGTAGTTGGTTCACTCCACGTCGTCGAAAATCGGCTCCATGGCAGTGATCGCGAGTATAGTGCCAGTTGCCGTAGCGTGCCACGAAAAAGGTCCTCGTAGATGGGATCTTCGTGACCAAGGAGATCAAATGGAGGGGAGAAAAGAGAAGGGGAAGGAAATTTATTTATTTCAGGGAGAAGGAGGAGAGTTGAGAATAGGTGAGAATCTAGGAGAGAAAGAGAGAGGGATCGTTTTTCATAAACAACGCCTGGTAGTTTAACTCCCCGATTAAGTGCAACAATTGACGTGATACTCTACTTCTATTGCTGTGGGGCGTGCATGCATATGCATTGGTTGCATGGTCCTGGTTTCCGAGTTCTCTTCCTTTAATTCTACAGTCAGCTGATTTATTTCTTTTCTTTTGACGTGAAAGCTGATTTTTTTCCTCAAGCGGCGCACATATAAAAGAGAGATATGGATGGAGCCAAGGAAAAAACTACTGTTGTCCCTTCATGACCCGCTGGCTTAATAAATTCGGATCAATAAAGCACTAACTATTTGTGAAAATTATTTTAGAATATAAACGATGACATGGATGCATGGCTGCATCATGCATGTCGATTGGTTGGTGTTTGGGCTGAACGCTGATGTGGCATGCATGCTAATGTGGACCGTCGCATGTAGAGAAAATTGGTAGAAGTGGAGAGCAACTTCTTAAGAACTGGAAAGGGGTGATGCCCGGTTAAAAAAAAAAAAGAATGCCGGCCCAGCTTGTGAACTGGACACGGACCTCCCACGGTCTCGCGAGCTTCTCCCACGGTCTCGCGAGCGAGACACGACGGCCGGCGAGAGCCGGAGAGAGTCGGGGATGTTCGGGTTGCAGGCGAGAGGCGCGGCGGCTCCGTGGGTGGTGGGGCGGACGTACCCGGACGCGCGCCTCTACGACGACGGCGCCGCCATCCCGGCGCTCCTCGACTCACCTCTTCGACGCCGACGCGCTCAAGCGCCTCCTCCTCGTCATAGCGCATGGCATCGGCGTCGCCCCAATCTCCCCGCAGGTTCTGCTCGTTCAAACGCCCCCTCCTCTCGCCGTATATGCCGCGGATCCTGACGGGATTTCTACTGGCTGCGTGCAGGTGGTCAAAGAACGTGGCGGCGCAGTCGTCTGCCTCTACTCCCTGCGCCGTCGCTGGAGGCGAAGAAGCTAGTCTACCTCTACCAGAGTCGCCGGATTGCTAACAAGGGAAGCAAAAAGGGGCCTGGAAGCTTGACTCGCTCGGTCGCTCCCTCGCCGCTCCATGGCCCGCCATCTGTTTGACGAAATGCCGCCTACCTTCCTCCTTCGGTGTCTCTGTACACACCGGTTTAAGAGTATCATAACTGGCGGTGACAGGTCGTTATTCTTATCTGAATTTTGACCCTTCAACCTTTCAACCATATAACTGCCCCCAATTGTAGTGACAGATAACAATTGATGAACACGTTTATACCTTAGTAATTGCCCCCAATAAGCAGTCAGAAGAGTCATCCCCAGTTGAGCATATAAAAAGAAGAATTGAACTTCCATTCTGCAAGCAAAGGCATGGCCTCAAAATGTCAAATCTGCTGATCTAAAACAAACTCCTGTAGTGACAGGTTGTTAATTTGTTATCTTGATTTTAATTTGACCGACTCTTTCATTCAATCTTCCTGTTAGCAGCCCATATCGGTCCACCCAATAAGCAGCCCGGGCAGCATATAAAAGGTAGAACTGAAGGGCATCATCACCATCTCCTTCCTAACCTTGTTTTCTCAGGTTCAAGGTCTTTGGAGACTGAGCCTGGTGCACGGAAAGCCATGGCCTCCAAACAGATGGCACCGATTATGAATCAAGGACAAGGGGAAACTAGCTATGCTAACAACTCTAGTATTCAGGTATTTTCTCCTCTATTGATTAATTCGGTAGTGTTGTTTCTACGGTCTCCTGAAACTCGGCTTCCGAAAATTGTTTCACCAAGAATTTGTTCATAATTATGCATCTTATATTCACTCCAACACGGTTGATATTACAATGCCATCTAAATCGCCACCAAAAGACACAAAACTTCCTCTTAACAATTTATGCGGCATTTTCTTAAAACGAACCTTGCGTGTTTTACATACCAAATTAACCTAAGCCTTAAACCCATTAGTTGGTACTAGTTGTGATTTCTGAATCAGTAACCACGTTTCCTCCTTTTAAGTACATCAGACTCTTGCTACTAAGCCCTAAGCAGTATGGGACTACAAGACCGAATGTCACAAGTCCATAGTTTAAAAAACCGAACCGGCAACAGAACCGGTGATGCTTCTGGTTCAGGGTTTTAGTGGTCGGATCTCTGGTCTATCGGTTCATTTGCGACAAAAAACTGGAATATTTAAGGTAAGTTTTCAAAATTTTGACTTCACATCAAATGAATACACATAATATTGGATGTAAATCATTAATAAATCACAAAGTGTTATTAGCCTAGTTGGTTATTGGGCCTTTAGCATGCTTCCCCTAAAGGTTAGGTGGTGTTTTATTCCTTGTTGATGCACCTTTTTTCTGAATATTTTTCTGCTTTTTTACTAAAAGACCGGCACACCATAAGAAACTGGGCAAGACACCGGTTCACGTTATTTTTTTAAACTATGCACAAGACTAGAACACAGGAACGGGCTGTTGTAGCACACTAACAACCACATGAGTATATTATTAGCTATACAGATAGTCAGATATACATGGACACGTCCCACGATCTGTATAGTGTCCTATCCACACAACACGAAGACAAGAACTGCCTGGTCGTGCGTTCAGCCTCTGCCCCCAACGTTGGTATTAAACGGCGACGCCTAGTAGGCCGGAGGCAAGAGTCTGATGCAAGCTGACTGAAAGTTGTGTCGCAGGTTCGGCCGCCTGTTCATTGCACCAGCCGCCGCAAATATGGCCAGCTTGGAGACCGACCATCCTGCCAGTCTGCCACGCCATCCGACCCTCTAAGCACAGCGCCACGATTGGAGGTGATTTCTGAGAAATGCCACAATTGATTGAGAGGCGTTTATGAGAACCGCCTCAAATCTCTTCCAATTTCAGGCTTTTTTGAAAAACACGTCCAAAGATGCATACAATCCAAGGCGGTTTTGTATAACGCCTTTAAGATAGAGATGATTTGAGCCGCCGGCCCAGGGCCTCTCCTTCCCCACCTCCTCTCCTCGCTGCCGCCACGGCGAGTTGACGGGCAAAGCCCGGCCAGCATCGTTGGCGGCGGGGCATTTTTCTTCCCCCGCTCGGCGCCTGGTGGCGCGGCGTGGAGGGGCTGTGGGCGTTGGGCGCGGCGCACGGGTCCTGGCGGCGGAGGCGCGGGCTTCAGCCGGCGGCATGAAGGGGTTGTGGGCGTTGGACGCGGCGCACGGGTCCTCGTCAAGGTCGAGGCGGACCGGATCTGGTGCGAGGACTCGCGGCTCTGCTTCCGGCGGCGGCTGGGCTTGGGCCTGGCGCGCGTGGAGGCGGGGTCTGGGCCTTCTCTGCTCGGCTCCCCTGGTGGTGGCGCCCCTGCTGTCCTCTGGTCAGGTCCGAGCTGTCCTCTGGTCAGGTCCGACTAGGCCTGGTTTGGACTTGACGCCGGCAGGGGGCGCGGACTATGTCCGGCAGGGGCTGGTGACCGCTACTGCTTGCCTGCGGTGGTGGTTCTTAGCGATGGTGGTTGCTCGGCCTTCGATCCCTCTACTCGTCGTCCGGGCGCTACTTTTGTCGAAGGGTTGGCCCCTCTCCCAGCGGCGGTTCATCGCTCGTCTTGCGCCTGGTGCAGCAGGATCGAGCTCGTCTCGCGCCCGGCGGTAGGACCGAGCTCATCTCGCGCCTGGTGGCAGAACCGTGCTCATCTCGCGCCCAACGGCAGGACCGATCTCGTCTCGCTCCCGGGGTTGCAGGACGGATTGATGGCGGCCAGTTTGGGCCGGTCTATTGGTTCTCGACGCTGGGGGGCGAAAGGCGGGGCCTTTCCGCTCGTCTCTTTGATTGGGGTAGCGGCGGGTCCTGGGTGAGGTGGTGTCAAGGTCTTGGATGCCGGGGTGGCGACCCTGGTGGTGGTAGAGCGGTGCTCATGGGTAGAGCCCGTGGCTCGGTGCTGCCCGGTGGCCATGGCCATGTGGGCAGTGTGGTAGCCGGGGTGTGGCGTTCGTTGGCGGTGAGCGTTTGCCGGGGTGAAAACCTATTCTATCTTCGGACAGACCGGCGGCGGCGAAGCTCATTCCCTTCTTGAAGGTGTCGTCGCAGCTCTCATTACCCGTCGTGTTGCTCCAGGGGAAACTCTAATCCTCGGAACAAGCGGTGGCGGCGCTCCGGTGTCGTAACCTTCATGAAGGCGCCGCCATGGAGCCCACGGTTCGTCGTATGCGGCTTCATCTCTTCGCGGTGGCGTATTCACGGTTGAAGTCCCCGGTTGCTCTTGTAGTGTTAGGGTTGGTGTTGCTGCGCTCAGCGCCTATGTATCCCGCCTTGGGTGTGTGCTTGTGTTGTGGAGGCGTCCGTTTGTACCGGGTTGTTGACGATCGTTGCTTTATATATAAAGTGGGGCGAAAGCCTTTTTTAGTAATCACGATTTTGAGGCGTTTAGAAAAATGCCCTGCCCAAAACACCTTCTTTTAACAACCGTGTTGTAGTGACTACTAGCATTTAATCTAACCGGATTATGCAAAATAAGAACAAGAAATAAATTTGAATTTTCTGAATAAGTACATGTCAACTGCAGAACGCTGAGCAGAACAAGATGAAATCCCTGATTGAAGGGGTTATCGTTGAATTATGCAGCAACGCCGGCACCTTGCAGCCCAGGAAGATAGTGATCGCGCTGGTCCAAACGCGCTTGCATTGGTATCGATTGCTGTCAACGCGATCCACGCTCACTGTCTTCAGTTCCAGCAACCATCACCAGAAGTGTCTGTGCTCCTCAACGATCTTCCTGAGAACGACTTCAACACGGTGGTGAAGAGCCTAGTCACTCTACGTCAAAGCAACGATCCTGTTGTTGTTACCGGTATCACACCAGGGTCGTTTTACGAGCGGCTCTTCACTAGTGAATCTGTGCATCTTGTTTGCTCGTCCAGTAGCTTACATTGGCTCTCAAAGGTACGAGTCTGATGCTACTTTGATGGATCGATCCTGTTGCATTACTTATCGACTCTGTAAGCAAAACCTTATCCTTACAGGCTCCAGAAGATCTAAAAAGGAATCTCATCCCAGCATATGACATTGATGAGCATTCTAGGCGTGAAAAACTTCCTATAGTGTTTTTAAGGCGGTAAGGCGAGGCAAGGCGCTGGGGGGGCGCCTCACTGCCTAAGCGCTAAGGCATAAGGCGAGGCGACGCCTTAGACACATACATATATAATAGATGGCAGCCAATTAGGAGATTTAACTACTAGCATTGACATCATAAACTGTACATACATATATAACAGATGGCAGCCATTTAGGAAATTTAACAACTAACATTAACATAATTAGTTGTTGCCAAATCATAGGCCTCAAATCATCTTCTGTAGTGACAGGTTCTAAAGCGGACGCTTTACGACGATGTATAAGGCAGGTTCGACGCCTTGCCATCGGAGGGCGCCTCGACGCTAAGGCGTTGCCTAAGCGACGCTTCACAGACGCCTTAAAAACAGAGCCATGGCCTCAAAATAACAAATATGCTGACATAAAACAAACTCTGGTAGTGATAGGTTGTTATTGTATTATATCCTGATTTGAATTTGACCTAATATTTCAGTCAACATTTCTATTAACTGCTCTTTGTTGATAAGCACTTTGACCCATCTGTTTCACCAAATAATTAATTAGCCAGAAGAGCCATCCCCGGTTAGAATAAAAAACAAGAGCTGAACTTCCAGGACATCTCAGTCTCACCATCTCCTTCCTAATCTTGCTCTCTCAGTTTCAAGGTCTCTGGAGGTTAGCCCTGCTGCAAGCAAAGCCATGGCTTCCAAACAGAGATGTGCTGTGCATATGAATCAAGGTCAAGGGGAAACTAGCTATGCTCACAAATCAACTTTTCAGGCAATTTCTTCTCTCTTAATTTGCTCATGAGTGTTGTTTCTATGGTCCCTTCTCCTGAAACTTGGCTTCTGAAGACTGTCTCATCAAGAATTTTCTCATAATATATCTTATATTACTAACAACTAAACTAAGATCATAATGAAAAAACACAATTTTGGGAACGATTAAACCTGATAGAAGCAGCGATCGTCGAACTATGCAGCAACACCACCACCTTGTCGCACGGGGAGACGGTGATTGCGGACTTGGTCTGCTCCTCTGGCCCAAACGCGGTAGCATTGGTGTCAATCGCTCTCGAGGCCACCTGCAGCCACTTTCTTCATTTGCGGCAGCCACCTCCAGAAGTATCTGTACGCCTTAATGATCTCCCATACAATGGCTTCAACACTTGGTGGTGTAAAGCTTGGTTGGCAAATCGGCGAAGGCTGTTGTTGTAACTGGTGTTGTACCAGGGTCATTCTATGAGAGGCTCTTCCCTAGTGGCTCGGTGCATATTTTCTGTTCATCCAACAGCTTCCATTGGCTCTCAAAGGTATCAACTTGACACCACTCCAGTAGCATTTGTCCCTTCACCATCTGATCCTTCAGAGGTACAGGCTCAAGATTTAAGTATAAACCAAATCCCGGTGTATGACATCAATGAGAATGTCAGGTGTGAAAGACTCCCAGTGGTCGCTGGAGCTTATGCACAACAATTCAGGAAAGATTTCACACTTTTCCTGCAGCTGAGAGCCAAAGAATTGGTCCCAGAAGGTTGGATGGTTGTTTCCCTCCCAGGGAGGCGTTCTGATGAGCCTCTTTGTACATACCGGTGCATGGACCTTCTGATGAAGAGCTGAGAGGGATCATCCAAGAAGAGGGCTCCTTCTCAATCACAGAGATGCGGGTGCACGACCCTACAAGCGGCCTCCTCACCCCAAACAGGATGGTGAATAGTCTGAGAGCTGCATTCGAACAAATAATAGTCCAGCATTTTGGCTTGTCCGGAGAGGTCATGGATGAATTTGCGAGGACCAGCGAGAACTTGAGCCTGCTTCGCAGCTCACAAGTCAAGCATACCAAAAACCCGAGCTGGTTGTATCGCTCACCAAGGCATGACAGGACAACTGGCGTGTTAGGGCATTCCAGCCGTTGGAACCCCAGGAACATCATCCGAACCAAAAAAGTTGGTGTCTTGGGGGTCATCCGGTGAAATCCGGCGAAATAAAGAGGGCATCTTCCCAGTCACACCCCACCCCAAGCAAAAGTTTGTGAGGAGAATGATTAAGTGGGCCAAGAAAAAGGACATGTGGTGAGACACGATTCGCTGAAACTTGTGCCGGCGTCCCCAAGAGACCCCCAGCGCGCCGGGTTTCGCCTGGGTTTGCCGGCGCTATTTTGACGTCCTGGGGGGCGTTGGGGGCGTGGCTGGGCCGTTTTTCGGCGAAAAGTGCCATCCGAGCCTAAAACCGAGCCTAAAAAGGTGTCCTGGGGGGCGTCCTGGGGAGGCTAGTGGAGACGCTCTTACTGCTGCTAGCCTGTATCTCTCACCAATTCGTGATATGTCTTTAAAATTCAACATCAAACTTAATCGGATCTGTGTGATTCTGAGACATATATTTTTCATTGTTTCAGCAAAGTATCTATCCCACAGCGCAATTGAGTGACACTGAAGTTCTACAGAGGTACAAGATATTTCCTTCTGTTCCATGACAATTTTGTAAGAATATAAACAAAACTCCTATGATATATTCTAGGATATTATTTCATTATATTTTTCCTTTCGACGCATCATGAATTGAAGACCGTATACGTGCTAGTTTGTTATTCGGCTTCTTGATGTACATGCATTTCTTCTGCACTTGCTTGTTTCCATTGCAAATGCATTGTATAACCAGATGCCTGATCACCAATTATTTGGCTGCTTGATGTATATGTATTAGTTCTGTAGTTGCTTGTGAACAATCGCAATTCCAGAAGGTATTTCTGCATAAGCACTAAACAAAAACTAAGTGAACGGTGGGTGTAAATAAAGAACTCTACATATTACTACTTACTACACAACAAATGTAGCATCGGTGCTGCTCTAGAATGTCTATTTCATTGGATTCCATTTTGATAATTTAACCAGATACAAATAGCAAGCCTGCTAATTAAAAAAATGTCGCCTCTGCTAGTGACAGGCTGTTTGTATTATATGCTGATCAGAATTTGACCAACCATTCATGTCTTTCCATCATCCTTTTGAGCTTTTAAAAACCCAACCTTTCAACTCAAGCAGTTTAAGTGTTGATTGAACCCATTGCCTTCCCAATCTGGTTCTTGCAGATTAAGGACTCTACCCTAGCTTTGTTCCAAGCAAAGTCATGGCCTCCAAGCAGATGGTGCATATGAATCAAGGACAAGGGGAAACAAGCTATGCTAGCAACTCCGGTATTCAGGTACCTTCTCTTATCTCGATTAATTCATCGATCTATGCTAACCTGTTCTTTGACTCTTTCTTTCTCAATACATCCTTTCATTTCTGAGATTGAAAAGAATTTTTAGTGAAGTTCAGAAGCATACCATTTAGCTAAAGGATTAGACAAGATTTTCTGAAGAGTTAAAACTCTATTGCAGAATGCTCTGCAGAACAGGCTGAAGCCCCTGATAGAAGCGGCCATCGTTGAGTTATGCAGCAGCACTAACACCTCGTTCCCCGAAAAATTGCTGATCGCGGACTTGGGCTGCTCCTCTGGACCAAACGCGCTGGCACTGGTATCGGTTGCCATCGAGGCCATCCATAGCCACTGCCTTCAGTTACAGCAGCCACCACCGGAAGTGTGCGTGCTCCTCAACGACCTGCCTGACAACGACTTCAACACTGTGGTGAAGAGCCTGGTCATGCTCCGTCAAAGCAACAAGCCTGCTGTTGTGACTGTTGGGATCACGCCGGGGTCGTTTTATGAGAGGCTCTTCACTAGTGGCTCCATGCATCTTTTCTGCTCGTCCAACAGCCTGAATTGGCTCTCAAAGGTGCGAGTTTGATACTGCTTGATGGATCGATCCATTTCCATTAGCTTTTGATTCTGTAAGCAAAATCTTATCCCTTACAGGTTCCTGAAGATCTAACGAGGAACTGGATTCCGGCTTACGACATTGATGAGCATGCCAGGAGTGAAAGGCTCCCTATGGTCCTTGAGGCTTATGCACAACAATTCAGGAAAGATTTCACGCTTTTCTTGGAGCTGAGAGCCAAAGAACTAGTCCCAGGAGGCCGGATGGTTGTGTCCCTTGCAGGGAGGCGTTCTGATGACCGCGCTTCGAAATTCTCTCACGTGTGGGAAGTCTTTGCTCAGATCTTAAGTGTCATGGCCTCAGAGGTACATTTCTTTACTGTTCTTTCCTGTAGTTATTATCTCGGTTTCTACTGAACACGCCTATTTGAACTCTCTGTCTCATACCATGATTGACAGGGAGTGATTGACAAAGCGAAGTATGATTCATTCTACGTGCCCGTGTATGGACCTTCGGATGAAGAGCTCCGGGAGATCATCCAAGCAGAGGGCTCCTTTTCCATCACCGAGATGCGGGTGCACGACTTTACACGGGGTCGGGACAACGCTCTCATCACCGCAAGCTGGTACGCGAACCAGATGAGAGCCGCGTTTGAGCCGATAGTCGTGCATCATTTCGGAGATGTGATGGATGAATTTGTGAGGACCGCGGAGCGGCGCTGGAGCGTGGAGGGAAGCTTGCAGGACGAGGTTACCAGATACCCACGGGCTCAGCTTGTCGCGTCGCTCACCAAGAACTCACTATTTAAAAAATCTTCCGATTTATCGCTACTCTTGGGGTGACCGATAAGGTTATGCCTTATCTTCACCGTTTATCGTTTGGTCCGATTTATCATTATGACAAGCGATTTATCGGGAATCTACTGATAAATCGGACCTATTCATAGCACTATGTTTGCAAAAACTATATTTATTTGCGTTTTATGGACCTTGTTACGCTATATGTATCGTTGTCCTATTTTGTTTGTCATTATACGAGGATTCAAAGGCTAGGAATCAAGGTAACACTTCTGTCCAATATTGTTCTGGTGTTGAATATAGCATATTTTAGTGTTGGGAACCTGAGATTTGTAAAAAAAATGGCCGATTAATAGTCGGCCGATAAAATTGACTAATTGGTTGATTTCTAATTAATCTTTAATCCCGAGCTGACCAAGACACTAACAATAAGCGATATTCTCAATATTGCCAAGAAGGCATGATGATCAGGTACCTTGGCCATATTGCTCGCCGAGGGAGGGAGATGATATTTGATGAAAACTGTCTTCCCGTTTCAAGGGAACAATGTATGTCAAACTCACTATGTCATCAAAGCACATCCTTTTGTGTGCTACCAGCCTACCATTCACAACGATTAGTTACTACTCCCTCTGTCTTAGATACATCCGTTTGATCGACAATTAATATGAAAGGGAGGCAGTAACAAAAACAATTAGTATGGGACGGAGAGAGTAGCAAAATGTTGTTGCCCAGGCACACGGACTCGCTCCTCAACAAGGCAGTGGTGATGCACATTCTAATCTACTCCCTCTATTCCAAAATAGATGATCCAACTTTGTACATATTTGTGTTATGTCTGAAGCAACAATTGCGATTAACTACCAACCAACAGGCAACCGCAACGCCCGCCTGCCAAACAGCACGACGCTTCACAGTATGTATATACTCCCTCTGTCCAGTGGCGAATCTAAGGGCCAGGCTTTGCATGGCTTGAGCCTACCCTCAAAAATCATGAATTAATATTTTACTACTAAGCCTCAGGCTATTTGGCAGGCCCAGTCCAAGTAAAATAGATGCAGCCGGCTCATCTAAGCCAACTAGGCCACGCAGAGCCTACCCTGCATTTCCATCCTAGATTCGCTGCTGCCTCTGTCCGAAAATACTTGTCATCAAAATGGATAAAAAGAGGTGTATGTAGAACTAAAATACATCTAGATACATCCCCTTTTATTCATTTTGATGACAAGTATTTCCGGACGGAGGGAGTATGTTTGTTTCTAGTCGCTTGACACGTTTCGTTGGAGAAGCACGTGTGTAGGTACGTGCTCGCATGGCAACTGAGGAGGAGGAGGAGGAGGAGGAAAAGTCGTATCCATTGTGTTCTCGTTCTAGATTAGAAAGGAGTTCACTGCAGGCTGCATGCAAAACAGTGCGGAACTTGGTAACAAAACCGCGGAGCCCCAGCAAAAATGTGCGAAAAATCAAGGGTGAAATGCTCGTTTATCCAAGTTCAGATTCATGCTCAACCGCATAATTTTCTCTCGTAATAGGCTTTCGCCCTGCTATATGGATATAGCAACCATCCGATACAACTGAGGGTCCAATGATGGGGCAAACAGTACAGGCACGCCCCCCCTTTCCCCAAGAAAAGAAAACCGCATTATAGGTCAAATTTTACAACAGCGACAACAAAAATTGCTGAAGATCTTGGAGCTTCTAATTTTTCTGGACTATTTATTTATTTTCTGGGTCTCTCTCTCTGTCTCTCTCTCTCTCGCCGTTTCTAGTCTTTTTGATGCACCAATCAGAACCAGGAAGATGATGGAAGGATTCCTCTGCTCATGCATTGGCTGCACGCGTTTTTGTCACTTGCCAGGAAGAAACACTACATGCAACAGCACAACGTACGAAATGCCACAGCGGACTAAACGTGCGAAATGCCACCCTATGAACCAACCTTCAATGTAATATATCACACTATGTAGGAACATCATACCTGTATCTATTTCCGTATGCTACAAAGAGTTAATGATCGATCTCTAAATACTCTTACTCTTATGGTTTGAAAGCTTGGTTTGCCCTCGCCCTTTGCGTCATTGGCGCAACGGATCATCTAGTTTCGTTAATAGATAACAAAGTACATTTACAAGGCAGAGGAAGGGGAGGGGGTTGAGAGTACAAACCAATTAAGCTACAATCTCATAGATAAGTGGAACAACATGGTACTCCAATCTCGAAGAAGGTGCAGAACTTGCTCATTGGAGCATCTATTGGACCAAAGCATGAGGTCGTTGGCAGCCGAGCGGGCTACAAGGTTGATCGGTTGAAGTTCATTCCGAAAAGCTTTTGCATGGAAACTGAACGTGTGGACTGAAATTCTGGCACTTGACGACTGACACTGATGCCAAATGTAATACTACTTGACTTGTAATACCGCTTTAGGAATATTTGCCCTAACTTTTGTAGAAATTGTAGGATGGATGAATATTGTTATGTTGTTGTTTTGATCCGACCCAAGTGTGGGGTATATATAGAGTACAATATGAGGGAGAGAGACTTGGAGTAGAGGGCAAGTCGTACATGGTTAAAGCTATTCTATCTCTATCTCCTTATCTCTATCTTAAACATATTTATATTCTAACATTCCCCCTCAGTCGTAGCGGGAGTGAAGCGGACGATTGCGACTAAATTTGAAGTCTTGCGCTTCTGCCGTCCTCTCCGCTGCACCATTATCAACTGCGTCTCTGATGGCTGATGGGTCGGCACCTAGGGCGGTGACTGCGTCCCCTTCTGGTGCCTTCCCTGTCTTCTCCTCTATTCCCTCCCGCAGTCACAGCGGGAGTGTCGTGGACGCAAGTGACGAGGCGGACGCTGTTGACTGGAGTTGTTGCCGATGAGTTGCTGTAGACGTAGCCATTAATGTCGAGGTAGCCGATCATGGTGATGTAGCAGTGGTCGATGGTGTGGTCGTCGTGGATGATGAAGCCGCACAAAGCCGGAGGCGCAAAAAAATGTGCTATGACGGAGCTGCAGACATGGACGGTGCACCTTGCGGATGTCAGAGGGTGCCGTCGGCAATGAATCCACCGGTTTTGCCAAGACCGGAGGAAGGCCATCGAGCACACATCGGTTTTGCCAGAACCGTGTGTCCGTGTAGGGTTGTCACTGTAGTGACATCGTGTCGATGCAGTCGTGCCGTCGTTGATGACGCGGTCGATGCCATCGTCATGACGCGGTCATTGCCGTCATGGAGGTCGCGTCTTGTAGAACAATCTGTTAGAGGACGCTAGGTGTCCATCTTGTGGACGAGGCGGCGGCAGTGTGCTGACGATGATGGTGATGAAGACCACGTTGATGAAGACCTTGGCGGTGAAGTGTCGGCGATGCAGCGGCGTGTCGACGATGATGCGTCGCTTGGAGGCGTCCCTCGTGGCGACGGGTGTCGATGCCGTGTCGTGCTGAAGAAGATGATGAAGAATTGCACGCTTTCCACACCAGCTTGGGGTGTGGATGATGCATGTCGGGTCCGTAGATGTGCTCGGCGAAGATTTGTTTCTTTTCTTGATGTAGTTGTACAGCTTGATGAAGTGGTTCGGCCCGGTGCAGTTCGGCTAGATGCAGTGCAGATGGGTCGGCGGCGTAGGTATAGATCGGCGGCGTAGGTTGATGCAGGAGGTGATGTAGCTCGGCTCGGGATGCAGCGCTCGGTGTAGATGATGGTGTCGCGGCGTCGTAGTAGGATGCGCGGAAAACTGCCCTTTCGTGATCCGAGCCGTGCGTGATCTGCGAGGCAGTCGGTGGAGTCTGGATTGGAGTCGAGGCCGTATGGGTAGCTGCAGTGGAGTCCGTAGTGGCGCTTGCCCGCATCGAGCATGCGTCAGCGGCTTCGCGGGCGATGGAGTCCATCTGGTGGTTCCCCGCGTGCGTACAGCAGAAACCTCCGCACGGACTGGCATCAATTTGCATGCGCGTGCATCACATCTAGCCCATCTAGGCCACATGTATGCATGCATATGATGAAATCCTTTGGGCGTCCGGTGGCTTCCGTCGGTGATGCAGCCCGCGCGTGGCTTGTGGAGGTCGATGTAGGCGTAGGAGAGCAACGATGAAGCGCGGTTGATGATGCCGTTCGGTAGAATCTGATGTCCGGCGGCGCGTATCGAGTAGATTGGATCGCACTCGTATCGCCCGCTCGGTGTCGATGTGCTCGTACGCGCGGCCACCTGCTAACAGGGGTCTTGTGTAGATTGCGTCCGGGAGATGTCGGGCTGATGCGCTCATCCCGCTGGAGTCTTGCGGGGCTCGAAGTGAAGGAGATCGTCGCTCGTGGCTGGTCCTCTTGGCCTGCACGCGCGTGGCGTCCGCTGGTGGAGTTTCGATCTTAAAGCCGGCCGCACGCAGTAGTGCCTGGTCAGCCCACCGTGGCCGCCATGATTTATTTGGTGGCTAAAAAAAATCTACTGGATGGAATTTCGACTTGATCTATGGGATCGATCTAATGGACTCAAAAATTGGATCTAAACTACGAGACCAATCTGATCTTTAATCGATTGGGTGTCGCGCCCCCGGGGAGAGGAGATTAATCTCCCCGGGGACAGCGCGCTGCGGAAGTGGTGGAAGAACCTAAGATCGGCGTCGTTGGACAAACCGCTCTAATACCATATAGAAATTGTAGGATGGATGAATATTGTTATGTTGTTGTTTTGATCCGACCCAAGTGTGGGGTATATATAGAGTACAATATGAGGGAGAGAGACTTGGAGTAGAGGGCAAGTCGTACATGGTTAAAGCTATTCTATCTCTATCTCCTTATCTCTATCTTAAACATATTTATATTCTAACAACTCTATGTTGGGAGGAAAAGAGAAGACCTTGATTGGTTATTGACAGGGGCGGAGTCAGGATTAAGCTAAGCCCCGGGCCCAAGCTGCTACAGTCCCGCTACAGTGTTGAAACAGTGCCTAATATGCTACAGTGAACGAAGTGATTAACCTTCACGCCCCAGGCCCAGGCCTCCCCGGCCTGGGTCCTGGATCCGCCACTGGTTATTGACATATCCTGCAGAATGTAGTGCAACTAAGCTGTCTATGCGAAGTTTCCAGCCTCATTTCATCCATAACCCTTAGCCGGTAAAAACTATGCAGAGCAAGGCCTTACTTCCAATCAATTTTCAGTATCAGGGGATATCTCTAGGGGGGCAAGTGGATGACACAAACTATGCCATATGTCACCTCTTTTTGTCCATCCATTTTGGCTTTCTCGCATCTGGTACAATTGGGCTATCTTAATTAAATTAAACCTCTAAGAGATGATTAAACACCTGGCTACTGCTATATATCCACTGCCCAGTATAACCCCTTATGGCCTTGATCATCCTTTAGTATGTTCTAGGCTCTAGCTATCCATACAAGTACATTAAGCAATGGCAGGACAAGTTGTCTCTGCACTGATCAGCGAGATCACAAGCAGGGCCATCTCCAAGGTAATTGGAATGATCAACAGGCGGACAGCTACCGATGACAAGCTGTGCAAGCTGGATATGTTGTGCATAAAGATCAATAGCGCAGTTGAGGCATCTAAGAAGCACAGAATCACCGGGACCTATCTTCTCAAGTGGCAGAAGCTGAAGGAAGCTGGCATAGAGGGTGATGAGGTACTTTTCGACTTCCGATGGCGAGCCTTGACCAAAGCAAGAAATAAGATCAACCAAAATATAGGCACACTCGGTCCTCTAACTTACACAAAGATTGTTGTGTCAAGTATTGTAAATTACTTCCAAAATGCTACCAAGTTGCTCCTCTCAGCCAACAAGGATGTGCAGAAGTTGAACAACACAGTAGAAATGTTGGAGAAGCTATCGGCAGACAATGGGGCGTTTTTGAGATTGCTTGAGCTTCAGGTTTTGGCAGTAGAGGAGCATGCACCTGCAAAAAGGAAGAAACTGGATATATCGGAGAAGCCATCGGCAGATAATGAATTCTTGAGATTGGTTGAGATTAACGTTTATTCTCAGCCGTGCAAGGATCAATTGCAACAGCTTTACCCTATCATTGCGACACAAATCCCCTCTTTTGCTGCAGGTTGCTACATTTTTTGTGATGCGGCATGGAAGGTTGACGGAAATGCTCAATTGGCTCCTGCTGGGATTGGGATTTATATTCAGCTAGATAATAATCAGCATTTCAAACAGCTACATATTGCAGCCATGTCCCCACCTGCTGCATCTGCCCTTCAGGCTGAAGCTTTAGCTCTTCTTCTTGCTACAAAATTAGCTGATGTTATCCAGATACAAGAACCCCAGTACTTCACAGATTGTCAGGTCTTGGCTCATGCGACTTCCACCAACAACATCTTATCTACTCCAGGTCATTGGGAGATCAGGCCGCAGTTGGTGACAATACAGTCTTCCTCTTCTTTTCAAGCAAATAGAGTCAACCACATCTCCGGAAGCTTGAATGTTAAAGCTCATCATTTAGCTAGATTAGCTACAAGAATTAACTCTACATCTCTAGCTATCAGATGCCTATGTCAGGATGTAGGTCTTTGTCCAGGTAGAGATATCCTCTCTGATCTTTCTGTGAATCCTTTCATGCTTCTTTCTGTAAAGTGTTTTTGAGTTCAATAAAATCTTTCTGTTCAAGAAAAAAACGTTTTAACAGGGGAGGAGCATGCACCTGCAAAAATAAAGAAATTGGATATGTCGGAGAAGCCATCGACAAAATATGAGGAGTACTTGAGATCGGTTGAGCTTGAGATTTTGATAGGGCATGAGCATGCACCTGCAAAAAGGAAGAAACCAGAGATGTTGGAGAAGCCATCGGCAAATAATGAGTTCTTGAGGTCGGTTGAGCTTGAGATTTTGATGGGGGGGAGCATGCACATGCAAAAAGGAATAACTCCGAGATGTCGGAGGAGCCATCGACAGTTAATGAGTTCTTGAAATTTGTTGAGTTTGAGGTTTTGATGGAGGAGGAGCATGCATCTGCAAAAAGGAAGAAACTGGAGATGTCAGAGAAGCCATCTGCAGATAATGAGGAGTTCTTGAGATTGGTTTTGACGGGTGAGGAGCATGCACCTGCATAGGATAAGAAACCAGTGGTTATATGTGACAGTCCATTGTCGCAAAAGGAAACACATCAACATTCGAACAGGAAGAGGTGACTTGACTGTATAAATGACAACACCAAGATTATATGTAGCGAAGTGTGAAAAGGGCAGCACCAGTGAGACAGTGGCAATTCCATGTACAAGCTGTCGGGTCAGTTGACCCCCAGTTTTTTCTAGAACACCTCTATCCTTTTGATATTTGGACAAAGTTTGAAGGATTTGCTTGAGTTGACTCCACAAAGTTTTGGGTGGCAGTGCCAATGCTGTGAGATTTTTTCATTCTGGGTGTAACTTTGTCATGCTTTCTGATTAAAGCTGTTGCAGTTTATAAATTTGATACTGAAGCAATTTATGTTCCCTGTTAAAAATTTGATTGGTTTTGGTTTTGAAACTGTATATGGATATACAATATGCATTGCATGGGTACTTTTAGAATTTCTTCATGCTTGTATACCAGATTTTCACGCATTTGCAACATCTGTTGTATGCATGGCCATACATTCCCACCCTCAAATGACGGTTGCCGAGATCTCCAAAATATCCAAAGCTTGTGCTGAATCATCAAAAGGCGGTCAGTTTTATTCTTGAGAACGTGTAAACTACAAGGATGCCTTTCAGTTTTAGCGCAGATACCAACCATATGTCATTTGTTTGTTTCCAACTTTTGTCTTTGGCATTCAGAGCGATTAAAACAATGGTGACAACAACTAAATTGTCTTTTCTCTCTAACTTATCTCTTCACTTTTAGTCTAGAAAGTTTCTTGGTGTCTTTTTCGTTTACAATTTCATTATGTTACCCTTTCCCATATGATCACCACACAAATAGTCACCGAGGAGCGACCGCAAGGTACACCTCCAACACAACACCTCTTCCTTTGAGCTGACATGTGCCCATATATATCTCTTGAACAGATTACATACCATTTCTTCATCCATAACAGGTGGTTATTTAGTTCTGCAGTGATCAGTAATCAAGAGCAATGCATCTGTCAATGCACGAGAAGCTATCGGCAAATTGTGGGGGGGGTCTGTAGGTAAATATCTTTCCAAGAATACCCTGCTATCTGCCGATGGCTTCCCGTAAGTCTTCAGCTGGGTCAAAGGGTTTGTCTAATTTGTTTGCGTCAGACAGCCTTGGCGAACGTCGGGACCTTGGATCAAAGGACCACATTAACTGATGTATGAACTCAGATTGTGTTGATCTTTATTGTTGCAAAAGCAGAGCTGCTGGCGTGCTTGTCTACTCTTTCAGTGTTTGTGGTTTACCACCTTTTATTAGCAAAATGATTTTGTGTCTTTTACTAGAGATTAACCAAAAACTCTCAAGAGCTTTGCATGCTATGATACTCGAGCTTATAACTCAGAATTTCTATTTTGTTTAAACTTCGTTATGTAACTATTGCATACTAAGTTGTAACGCCCCACATGTAACCTTCCCCAATTGTACTCCGACTCTTGCCGTTTCCGGCATTAAGTTATATTTAATTCTCGGGTTCGGGTCTTTGTTTCCGTGTGTTGTTTTGTTTTTCGTGCATCTCATATCATGTCGTCACGTGCATCGCATTTGCATACATGTTCATCTCATGCATTCGAGCATTTTCCCCGTTGTCCGTTTTGCATTCCGGTGCTTCGTTCTCCTCCGGTGGCCATTTCTAGATTTCTTCCGTGTGTGGGGATTAAACATTTCCGGATTGGGCCGAGACTTGCCATGCGGCCTTGGTTTACTACCGGTAGACCGCCTGTCAAGTTTCGGGTCATTTGGACTTCGTTTGATACTCCAACGGTTAACCGAGGGACCGAAAAGGCCTCGTGTGTGTGCAGCCCAACACCCCTCCATTTTGGCCCAAAACCCACCAAACTCAGCTCCATTGTCTCGGTCGTTCGATCACGATCGTGTGGGCGAAAACCGCACCTCATTTGGACTCTCCTAGCTCTACTTATGCCTATAAATACCCCTCCATCTCGGATCCCTTCTTCTCCCCCGTCCAACCCTAGTTTTAAAAAAAAACTGAGATCTGCGCCGACGGACGTGTCCGCCCCCGGCCGGACAACGTCCGCTGACGCCCGCAGCCACCCGCAAGTCGACACGTGGCAGGCCCAGCCCCACATCGCCGCCTCCCGCGCCGCCGGCCCGCAGGCCCGTGCGGGGCCCTCCCGGCCCGCGCGTCCCTGCCGCCAGGCCGCCTCGTCCGCCTCCTCTCGCCCGGGTCTCCGCCGCCTTCGAAGCCCGCCGCCGCCGCCGCGCCATTGCCGGCCGGGGGAAGCTCCGCCCAGCCAAGCTCGACGCCGGCCGCCCCGTTCCCTCCGCCGGTTGGAGCCAAGCCCGAGGCCGGGCGCCTCAGAGTCGCCGCCCCCACCGCCGTCCTCCCGCGCCGGCGAGCGTCGCGAGGTCCGGCGCCGACCCCCTCTCTCTCCAGCGAGCTGCATCCGTCTCCGGCGTGAACAGTGCTCCGGCGTGCTTCGTAATCCGTGCCGATCCAGATCTGAGATTCGGTTGACTTTTGCCTCCCCAAAACCCTAATCTCCCTAGTTTTTCTTGATACTTTGACCTACCATATCTTTGCATCCGTAGCTCCGATTTGGTCATATGATATTTCAAAATCTTTGTCCCGACGAGTACATCATTTCATTCCATTGCATCATTTGCATTTGAGGTCATCTTGGTGCCCAAAATGCTGTTGGAAGGAGGCATGTTGAGTTAAATTGCAGATCTGTTAGTTCAACATGCACTTTTGTCATTTTTGCCATATTTAATCCGTGCAAGATATGCCTATGCCCCTTTGGGATGAATTGTTAAGCATGTTGTCTTCTTTCCAGAGGTGCCTTCCATGTATTTTTAGGATGTGTGTGTTGTCTTGTGCAAGCTTGCGAAGAGGGCTGCCTGAGATTATCGATTTCAGGGACTTAGTGAAAATCACTAAGTCTGGGCCGTTTTTAGTTCACGATGCTATAAGTTCGGCATGTTTCCTAGTGATCCGTGCCTCTTTTGAGTATGTTCAATAAGAGAGATTTGTTATGCTTGTTGTGCTTAATCCATCCATGTCTTTACTTGTTATGTTGGAGCCCCCTAGGTTGACTCAATCAAGCTCAACTTTTGGATAGTTGCTGTTTTGGGCAGATCGTGAACTCTTTTGCGATTTTGCCGGAGTGATTGCTAGTGATCCATGCATGCTATGCCATTGTTCTTGCCATGTCTAGCTAGAATTTTGTGCCTTCTTAATGGATATATGCTTGCCTTGCCATGACTTGCACCGTAGTGAGAGCATCGAGCTCGTTTACATGCCACCGTGAGTTATTATTTCAGCATGTCCCAGTTTTTTCACTAAGTCTGAAAACTGATTGTGTTTCATCGATGTTCGTGTGCTCGGTAGAGTATTTTGTGAACCCTTTTGGCCCCAGGTCATTTTGAGTGTTTTGTTAAGCTTGTTGAGTGCTCCATGCCATGCTCTTACTTGCCATGTTCAGGTTTTCCTTCATGTTGTTTTGCTGCTCCGAATAGAGCATCGTGGTCTGAAATTTCAGACTAGCGTTAATTTCGCTAAGTCTGAAATCTGTTTTGCTTATTCAGTTTTGCCATGCTTGTTTGAAGCCCTTAATGGATGAATTTGCCTATGCCTCAGTCATGGTGATTTGTTAAGCTTGATGAGTACATCACTGCCATGCAATTTGTTTTCATGTTGGGTGGCTGTAGCATGTTCATTTTGTTGCATTTAGGAGCCTACTTGCTGTAAATCGCAGATCGGTTCGTTTAGTAAAACGCTTGCCATTTCTAAACCGTAGCTCCGATTGCCATGATCTTTATATCGTTTTCAGGGGATTTCTTCCCCTCTATCCAGTGGAATACTTGGTTTTCCAAGTTGAGGCCAGGTTCATGCATTTCCTGTTACATGTTGCATTTTTGCATCCCGCATCGCATCCCGCATAACATATCATCTTTGCATCTTTTTGATTGCCTTTGCACGTGGTTGATTGTATCCTTGTTGCTTGTTTGTGTTGTTGGGTAGAGCCGGGAGACGAGTTCGCTAACGAGGAGCCCGTTGAGTTTGCTTTTGAGGATCCAGTCAATTCTGACAACTGTGCAGGCAAGATGATCACACCCTTGAAATCACTACTATCTTTGCTATGCTAGTTTGCTCGCTCTTTTGCTTTGCCAATGCTACGATGCCTACCACTTGCTTGTCAGCCTCCCAATTGCCATGATTGAGCCTCTAACCCACCTTTGTCCTAGCAAACCATTGATTGGCTATGTTACCGCTTTGCTCAGCCCTTCTTATAGCGTTGTTAGTTGCAGGTGAAGATTGGAGCCGTTCCTTGTTGGAACATTTATTTACTTGTTGGGATATCATTATATTGCTATGTTATCTTTACTCATCTATATACTTGGTAAAGGGTGGAAGGCTCGGCCTCTCGCCTAGTGTTTTGTTCCACTCTCGCCGCCCTAGTTTCCGTCATATCGGGGTTATGTTCCCGGATTGTTGCGTCCCTTACGCGGTTGGGCTATATGGGAACCCCTTGATAGTTCGCCTTGATTAAAGCTTTTCCAGCAATGCCCAAAATTGGTTTTACCATTTGCCACCTACCCTCTTCTTTCCCTTGGGTTTCCGGAGCCCGAGGGTCATCTTATTTTAAACCCCCCCGGGCCAGTGCTCCTCTGAGTGTTGGTCCAACTGTCAGCTGCCGGTGGCCACCAGGGGCAACTCTGGGCTGGCCTACCCGTACCTAGGACAATCTGAGTGTGCCCTGAGAAAGAGATATGTGCAGCTCCTATCGGGATTTGTCGGCGCATTCGGGCGGTGTTGCTGGACTAGTTTTGACCTGTCGAATCATCTTGTTGTACCGGGATACCGAGTCTGATCGGTGGGTCCTGGGTGGAGGTCTATTCCTTCGTTGACCGTGAGAGCTTGTTATGGGCTAAGTTGGGACCCCCCTGCAGGGATTGATCTTTCGAAAGCCGTGCCCGCGGTTATGGGCAGATGGGAATTTGTTAATGTCCGGTTGTAGACAACTTGAACTTAATTAATTAAAATGAATCAACTGCGTGTGTTGCCGTGATGGCCTCTTCTCGGCGGAGTCCGGGAAGTGGACACGGCGTTGGAGTTATGTTTGCGTAGTCTCCTCTATGTAGTTTCCGCTCGTGCTTTGCTCTCTCTTCTCGCTCTCTTTTGCGAATAAGTTAGCCACCATATATGCTAGTCGCTTGCTGCAGCTCCACTCACATTACCCCTTCCTTGCCTATTAAGCTTAAATAGTCTTGATCGCGAGGGTGCGAGATTGCTGAGTCCTTGTGGCTCACAGATTACTATTACACCAGATGCAGGGACCGACGATACTCCTTCGGATGGCGCGCTCGAGCTGAAGTGGGAGTACGACGAGGACTCTCAGCGATACTATGTTTCTTTTCCTGATGATCAGTAGTGGTGCCTATTCGGGGTTCGATTCAGGGATTAGTCGCTTGTTGGGGGTCTTTTCTATTTTGGCGCCGTAGACGGGCCATGAGTGATTGTATGATGGATGCTATTTATGTACTTTGATGTGACGTGGCGAGTGTAAGCCAACTATTATTATTATTTTCCCCCTTTATATTATATATGTACATGGGTTGTGTGAAGATTGCCTCACTTGCGACATATGCCTTCAATGCGATTATGCCTCTAAGTCGTGCCTCGACACGTGGGAGATATAGTCGCATCGAGGGTGTTACAAGTTGGTAATCAGAGCCTTCTGTTGGGGAACGTAGCAGAAATTCAAAATTTTCCTATGTGTCACCAAGATCTATCTATGGAGAGACTAGCAACGAGGTGGAGGAGAGTGCATCTACATACCCTTGTAGATCGCTAAGCGGAAGCGTTCAAGTGAACGGGGTTGATGGAGTCGTACTCGTCGTGATTCAAATCACCGATGATCAAGTGCCGAACGGACGGCACCTCCGCGTTCAACACACGTACAGCCCGGTGACGTCTCCCACGCGTTGATCCAGCAAGGAGAGAGGGAGAGGTTGAGGAAGACTTCATCCAACAGCAGCACAATGGCGTGGTGGTGGTGGAGGAGCGTGGCTATCCTGCAGGGCTTCGCCAAGCACCACAGAAGAGGAGGAAGAAGAGACGCAGGGCTGCACCAAGAGAGATTGAATCGCGTCTGTGTTGGGCAGCCCCCTAGGCCTCATATATATAGGGGAAGGGGAGGGGCTGCGCCCCCTCTAGGGTTTCCCACCCCTAAGGGGGGGGGGGCGGCAGCCCTAGATGGCCAAGGGGTGGCGGCCAAGGGAGGGGAGAAGGGGGAGGCGCCCCTAGGGTGGGCCTTAAGGCCCATCTGGACCTAGGGTTTGCCTCCTCCCACTTCCCCTGCGCCTTGGGCCTTGGTGGGAGGCGCACCAGCCCACTAAGGGGCTGGTCCCTCACCACTCTTGGCCCATGCAACCTTCTGGGGTTGGTGGCCCCACTTGGTGGACCCCCGGGACCCTCCCGGTGGTCCCGGTACGTTACCGATAAACCCCGAAACTTTTCCAGTGACCAAAACAGGACTTCCCATATATAAATCTTTACCTCCGGACCATTCCGGAACTCCTCGTGACGTCTGGGATCTCATCTGGGACTCCAAACAACATTCGGTAACCACATACAAACTTCCTTTATAACCCTAGCGTCATCGAACCTTAAGTGTGTAGACCCTACGGGTTCGGGAGACATGCAGACATGACCGTGACGTTCTTCGGTCAATAACCAACAGCGGGATCTGGATACCCATGTTGGCTCCCACATGTTCCACGATGATCTCATCGGATGAACCACGATGTCAAGGACTTAATCAATCCCGTATACAATTCCCTTTGTCTATCGGTATGATACTTGCCCGAGATTCGATCGTCGGTATCCCGATACCTTGTTCAATCTCGTTACCGGCAAGTCTCTTTACTCGTTCCGTAACACATCATCCCGTGATCAACTCCTTGATCACATTGTGCACATTATGATGATGTCCTACCGAGTGGGCCCAGAGATACCTCTCCGTCACACGGAGTGACAAATCCCAGTCTCGATTCGTGCCAACCCAACAGACACTTTCGGAGATACCCGTAGTGTGCCTTTATAGCCACCCAGTTACGTTGTGACGTTTGGCACACCCAAAGCAATCCTACGGTATTCGGGAGTTGCACAATCTCATGGTCTAAGGAAATGATACTTGACATTAGCAAAGCTTTAGCATACGAACTACACGATCTAGTGCTATGCTTAGGATTGGGTCTTGTCCATCACATCATTCTCCTAATGATGTGATCCCGTTATCAACGACATCCAATGTCCATGGTTAGGAAACCGTAACCATCTATTGATCAACGAGCTAGTCAACTAGAGGCTTACTAGGGACATGGTGTTGCCTATGTATCCACACATGCATCTGAGTTTCCTATCAATACAATTATAGCATGGATAATAAACGATTATCATGAACAAGGAAATATAATAATAACTAATTTATTATTGCCTCTAGGGCATATTTCCAACAGTCTCCCACTTGCACTAGAGTCAATAAAATAGTTCACATCGCCATGTGATTAATACTCACAGGTCACATCGCCATGTGACTAACACCCAAGAGTTTACTAGAGTCAGTAGTCTAGTTCACATCACTTATGTGATTAGCACTCAATGAGTTCTGGGTTTGATCATGTTGCTTGTGAAAGAGGTTTTAGTCAACGGGTCTGAACCTTTCAGATCCGTGTGTGCTTTACAAATCTCTATGTCATCTCCTAGATGTAGCTACCACGTTCTATTTGGAGCTATTCCAAATAACTATTCTACTTGGAGCTATTCTAAATTGTTGCTCCATTATACGTATCCGGTATCTCTACTCAGAGCTATCCGGATAGGTGTTAAGCTTGCATCGACGTAACCCTTTACGACGAACTCTTTTACCACCTCCATAATCGAGAAAAATTCCTTAGTCTACTAGTTACTAAGGATAACTTTGACTGCTGTCCTGTGATCCATTCTTGGATCACTCTTGTACCCCTTGACTGACTCATGGCAAGGCACACTTCAGGTGCGGTACACAGCATAGCATAATGTAGAGCCTATGTCTTAAGCATAGGGGACGACCTTCGTCCTTTCTCTCTATTCTGCAATGGTCGAGCTTTAAGTCTTAACTTCATGCCTTACAACTCAGGCAAGAACTCCTTCTTTGACTGATCCATCTTGAACACCTTCAAGATCATGTCAAGGTATGTGCTCATTTGAAAGTACCATTAAGCGTTTTGATCTATCCTTATAGATCTTGATGCTCAATGCTCAAGTAGCTTATTCCAGGCTTTCCATTGAAAAACACTTTTCAAATAACCCTATATGCTTTCTAGAAATTCTACATCATTTCTGATCAACAATATGTCAACAACATATACTTATCAGAAATTTTATAGTGCTCCCACTCACTTCTTTGGAAATACAAGTTTCTCATAAACTTTGTATACACCAAAATCTTTGATCATCTCATCAAAGCATACATTCCAACTCCGAGATGCTTACTCCAGTCCTTAGAAGGATTGCTGGAGCTTTGCATACTTATTAGCATATTTCAGGATTGACAAAACCTTCCGGTTGTATCACATACAGCCTTTCCTCATAAATCGTCGAGAAACAATGTTTTTACATCCTATCTGCAAGATTTCATGTATAGTGCAGTAATCGCTAATATAATTCCAACAGACTTTTAGCATCGCTACGATTGAGAAAATCTCACCGTAGTCAACTCCTTGAACTTGTCAGAAAACATCTTAACGACAAGTCGAGCTTTCTTAATGGTGACATTTACCATCATTGTCCGCCTTCCTTTTAAAATCCATCTATACTCAACAGCCTCACGACCATCGAGCTGTTCTGTCAAAGTCTACACTTTGTTTCCATACATGGATCCTCTCTCGGATTTTATGGCCTCGAGCCATCTATCGGAATCCAGGCCCACCACCGCTTCTCCATAGCTTGTAGGTTCATTGTTGTCTAGCAACATGACTTCTAAGACAGGATCACGTACCACTCTGAAGTAGTACGCATCCTTGTCATCCCACGAGGTTTGGGAGTGACTTGATCTGAAGTCTCGTGATCAATATCATAAGCTTCCACTTCAATTGGTGTAGGTGCCACAGGAACAACTTCCTGTGCCCTGCCACACACTAGTTGAAGAGACGGTTCAATAACCTCATCAAGTCTCCACCATCCTCCCACTCAATTCTTTTGAGAGAAACTTTTCCTCGAAAAAGGACCCGATTCTAGAAACAATCCCTTATTGCTTTCGGATCTGAGACAGGAGGTATACCCAACTGTTTTGGGTGTCCTATGAAGATGCATTTATCCGCTTTGGGTTCGAGCTTATCAGCCTGAAACTTTTTCACATAAGCGTCGTAGCCCCAAACCTTTTAAGAAATGACAGCTTAGGTTTCTCTAAACCATAGTTCATACGGTGTCATCTCATCGGAATTACGTGGTGCCCTATTTAAAGTGAATGTGGTTGTCTCTAATGCCTAACCCATAAACTATCGTGGTAATTCGATAAGAGACATCATGGTATGCATCATATCCAATAGGGTGCAGTTATGATGTTCGGACACACCATCACACTATGGTGTTCCAGGCTGTATCAGTTGTGAAACAATTTCCACAATGTCTTAATTTTGTGCCAAACTCGTAATTCAGATATTCATCTCTATGATCATATCATAGATATTTTATCCTCTTGTCACGACGATCTTTCAACTTCACCCTGAAATTACTTGAACCTTTCAATAATTCAGACTCGTGATTCATCAAGTAAATATTCTTAACATCTACTCAAATCATCTGTGAAGTAAAACATAACGATATCCACTACATGCCTCAGCACTCATTGGACTGCACACATCAAAATGTATTACTTCCAACAAGTTATTTTACTGAAACCGAGGCTTTCAGTCATCTTGCCCATGTGGTATGATTTGCATGTCTCAAGTGATTCAAAATCAAGTGAGTCCAAACGGTCCATTTGCATGGTGTTTCTTCATGCATATACACCAATAGACATGGTTCGCATGTCTCAAACTTTTCAAAAAAAATGAGTGAGCCCAAAGATCCATCAACATGGAGCTTCCTCATGCGTTTTATACCGATATGACTTACGTGGCAGTGCCACAAGTAGGTGGTACTATCATTACTATCTTTTGGCATGAACATGTGTATCACTACGATCGAGATTCAATAAACCATTCATTTTAGGTGTAAGACCATTGAAGGTATTATTCAAATAAACAGAGTAACCATTATTCTCCTTAAATGAATAACCGTATCGCGATAGACATAATCCAATCATGTCTATGCTCAACGCAAACACCAATCTCGATGGTAGAGGGAGCGTGCGATGCTTGATCATATCAACATTGGAAACACTTCCAACACATATCGTCAGCTCACCTTTAGCTAGTCTCCGGTTATTCCGTAGCTTTTATTTCGAGTCACTAACACTTAGCAACCGAACCGGTATCTAATACCCTGGTGCTACTAGGAGTACTAGTAAAGTACACATCAACATAATGTATATCCAATATACTTCTATCTACCTTGCCAGCCTTCTCATCTACCAAGTATATAGGGTAATTCTGCTCCAGTGGCTGTTCCTCTTATTACAGAAGCACTTAGTCTCGGGTTTGGGTTTAACCTTGGGTTTCTTCACTAGAGTAGCAACTGAATTGCTGTTTCATGAAGTATCCCTTCTTGCCCTTGCCCTTCTTGAAACTAGTGGTTTCACTAACCATCAACAATTGATGCTCCTTCTTGATTTCTACTTTCGTGGTGTCAAACATCGCGAATATCTCAAGGATCATCATTTATGTCCCTGATATATCATAGTTCATCACGAAGCTCTAGCAGCTTGGTGGTAATGACTTCGGAGAAACATCACTATCTCATCTGGAAGATCAACTCCCACTTGATTCAAATGATTGTTGTATTCAGACAATCTGAGCACAAGCTCAACAATTGAGCTTTTCTCCCTTAGTATGTAGGCTAGAAGAACCGTCGGAGGTCTTATACCTCTTGACATGGGCACGAGCCTGAAATCCCAATTTCAGCCCTCGAAACATCTCACATGTTTCGCGACGTGTCAAAACACGTCTTTGGTGCCTCAACTCTAAACCATTTAACATTACCGAACTATCATGTAGTCATCAAAACGTGTATGTCAGATGTTCGCAACATCCACATACCACATTCGAGGTTCAGCACACTGAGCGGTGCATTAAGGACATAAGCCTTTTACTGTCTGCATAATTGCTACTATCAACTTTCAACTAATTTTTCTCTAGGAACATATCTAAACAGTAGAACTATAGCGTGAGCTACGACATAATTTGCAAAATCCTTTTGACTATGTTCAGGATAATTAAGTTCATCTTATGAACTCCCACTTAGATAGACATCCCTCTAGTCATCTAAGTGATTACATGATCCGAGTCAACTAGGCCGTGTCCGATCATCACGTGAGACGAACTGGTCAACGTCGGTGAACATCTTCATTATGATCGTATCTTCTATACGACTCATGCTCGACCTTTCGGTCTTCTGTGTTCCGAGGCCATGTCTATACACATGCTAGGCTCGTCAAGTTAACCCTAAGTGTTTTGCATGTGTAAAACTGTCTTACACCCGTTGTATGTGAACGTAAGGATCTATCACACCCGATCATCACGTGGTGCTTCGAAACGACGAACTGTAGCAACGGTGCACAGTTAGGGGAGAACACTTCTTGAAATTTTTATGAGGGATCATCTTATTTACTACCGTCGTTCTAAGCAAATAAGATGTATAAACATGATAAACATCACATGCAATCAAATAGTGACATGATATGGCCAATATCACTTTGCTCCTTTTGATCTCCATCTTCGGGGCTCCACGATCATCATCGTCACCGGCATGACACCATGATCTCCATCATCATGATCTCCATCATCGTGTCTTCATGAAGTTGCCTCGCCAACTATTACTTCTACTACTATGGCTAACGGTTAGCAATAAAGTAAAGTAATTACATGACGTTTATGTTGACACGCAGGTCATAAATAAATAAAGACAACTCCTATGGCTCCTGCCGGTTGTCATATTCATCGACATGCAAGTCGTGATTCCTATTACAAGAACATGATCAATCTCATACATCACATATATCATTCATCACATCCTTTGGCCATATCACATCACATGGCATACCCTGCAAAAACAAGTTAGACGTCCTCTAATTGTTGTTTGCATGTTTTACGTGGCTGCTATGGGTTTCTAGCAAGAACGTTTCTTACCTACGCAAAAACCACAATGTGATATGCCAATTGCTATTTACCCTTCATAAGGACCCTTTTCATCGAATCCGATCCGACTAAAGTGGGAGAGACAGACACCCGCCAGCCACCTTATGCAACTAGTGCATGTTTGTCGGTGGAACCGGTCTCACGTAAGAGTACGTGTAAGGTTGGTCCGGGCCGCTTCATCCCACGATGCCGCCGAATCAAGATAAGACTAGTAACGGCAAGCATATTGAACATAATCAACGCACACAACTACTTTGTGTTCTACTCGTGCATAGAATCTACGCAATAGACCTAGCTCATGTTGGGGAACGCAGTAATTTCAAAAATTTTCCTACGCACACGCAAGATCATGGTGATGCACAGCAACGAGAGGGGAGAGTGTTGTCTACGTACCAACGCAGACCGACTGCGGAAGCGATCACACAACGTAGAGGAAGTAGTCGTACGTCTTCTTCCCGATCCGACCGATCCAAGCACCGTTACTCCGGCACCTCCGAGTTCTTAGCACACGTTCAGCTCGATGACGATCCTCGGGCTCCGATCCAGCAAAGCATCGAGGAAGAGTTCCGTCAGCACGACGGCGTGATGACGATCTTGATGTACTACCGACGCAGGGCTTCGCCTAAGCACTACAACGGTATGATCGAGGTGGAATATGGTGGCAGGGGGCACCGCACACGGCTAAGGAACGATCTCAAGGATCAACTTGTGTGTCTTGGGGTGTCCCCTGCCCCCGTATATAAAGGTTGGAGGAGGGGGGCTGGCCGGCCAGAGAGAGGGAGGCACAGGGGGAGTCCTACTCCTACCGGGAGTAGGACTCCCCCCTCCAATCCTAGTCCAACTAGGAATCCTTTAAAGGGGAGAGAGAGAGAGAGGTGGCCGGCCCCTCTCCTAGTCCTAATAGGACTAGGGAGAGGGGGGGAGGTGCAGCCCTATGTGGGCTGCCCTCTCACCTTTCCACTAAGGCCCATGTTGGCCCATTTGGCTCCCGGGGGGTTCCGGTAACCCTCCCGGTAATCCGGTAAAATCCCGATTTCACCCGGAACACTTCCGATGTCCAAACATAGGCTTCCAATATATCAATCTTTACGTCTCGACCATTTTGAGACTCCTCGTCATGTCCGTGATCTCATCCGGGACTCCGAACAACCTTCGGTACATCAAAATGCATAAACTCATAATAACTGTCATCGTAACGTTAAGCGTGCGGACCCTACGGTTCGAGAACAATGTAGACATGACCGAGACACGTCTCCGGTCAATAACCAACAACGGGACCTGGATGCCCATATTGGCTCCTACATATTCTACGAAGATCTTTATCGGTCAGACCGCATAACAACATACGTTGTTCCCTTTGTCATCGGTATGTTACTTGCCCGAGATTCGATCGTCGGTGTCCAATACCTAGTTCAATCTTGTTACCGGCAAGTCTCTTTACTCGTTCCGTAATACATCATCTCACAACTAACATATTAGTTGCAGTGCTTGCAAGGCTTATGTGATGTGCATTACCGAGAGGGCCCAGAGATACCTCTCCGACAATCGGAGTGACAAACCCTAATCTCGAAATACGCCAACCCAACATCTACCATTGGAGACACCTGTAGTACTCCTTTACAATCACCCAGTTACGTTGTGACGTTTGGTAGTACCCAAAGTGTTCCTCCGGTAAACGGGAGTTGCATAATCTCATAGTTATAGGAACATGTATAAGTCATGAAGAAAGCAATAGCAACATACTAAACGATCGGGTGCTAAGCTAATGGAATGGGTCATGTCAATCAGATCATTCTACTAATGATGTGACCTCGTTAATCAAATAACAACTCTTTGTTCATGGTTAGGAAACATAACCATCTTTGATTAACGAGCTAGTCAAGTAGAGGCATACTAGTGACACTCTGTTGGTCTATGTATTCACACATGTATTATGTTTCCGATTAATACAATTCTAGCATGAATAATAAACATTTATCATGATATAAGGAAATAAATAATAACTTTATTATTGCCTCTAGGGCATATTTCCTTCAGTTTCCCACTTGCACTAGAGTCAATAATCTAGTTCACATCGCCATGTGATTTAAGAGCAATAGTTCACATCACCATGTGATTAACACCCATAGTTCACATCGTCATGTGACCAACACTCAAAGGGTTTACTAGAGTCAGTAATCTAGTTCACATATCTATGTGATTAACACCCAAAGAGTACTAAGGTGTGATCATGTTTTGCTTGTGAGATAATTTTAGTCAACGGGTCTGTCACATTCAGATCCGTAAGTATTTTGCAAGTTCTATGTCTACAATGCTCTACACGGAGCTACTCTAGCTAGTTGCTCCCACTTTCAATATGTATCCAGATTGAGACTTTAGATTCATCTGGATCAGTGTCAAAAACTTGCATCGACGTAACCCTTTACGACGAACCTTTTTTTTTCACGTCCATAATCGAGAAACATATCCTTATTTTACTAGGGATAATTCTGACCGCTGTCCAGTGATCTACTCCTAGATCACTATTGTACTCCCTTGCCAAATCAGTGCAGGGTATATAATAGATCTGGTACACAGCATGGCATACTTTATAGAACCTATGAATGAGGCATAGGGAATGACTTTCATTCTCTTTCTATCTTCTGCCGTGGTCGGGCTTTGAGTCTTTTACTCAACTTCACACCTTGTAACAAAGGCAAGAAACTTTTTTCTTTGACTGTTCCATTTTGAACTACTTCAAAATCTTGTCAAGGTATGTACTTATTGAAAAACTTATCAAGCGTCTTGATCTATCTCTATAGATCTTGAAGCTCAATATGTAAGCAGCTTTACCAAAGTCTTTCTTTGAAAAACTCCTTTCAAACACTCCTTTTATGCTTTACAGAATAATTCTACATTATTTCCGATCAACAATATGTCATTCACATATACTTATCAGAAATGCTGTAGTGCTCCCACTCACTTTCTCGTAAATACAGGCTTCACCGCAAGTCTGTATAAAACTATATGCTTTGATCAACTTATCAAAGCGTATATTCCAACTCCGAGATGCTTGCACCAGTCCACAGATGGATTGCTGGAGCTTGCACATTTTGTTAGCACTTTTCGGATTCACAAAACCTTCTAGTTGCATCGTATACAACTCTTCTTTAGCAAATCCATTAAGGAATGCAGTTTTGTTTATCCATTTGCCAGATTTCATAAAATGCGGCAATTGCTAACATGATTCGGACAGACTTTAAGCATAGATACGAGTGAGAAAATCTCATCGTAGTCAACACCTTGAACTTGTCGAAAACATTTTGCGACAATTCTAGCTTTGTAGATAGTAACACTACTATCAGCGCCCGTCTTCCTCTTGAAGATCCATTTATTTTCTATGGCTTGCCGATCATCGGGCAAGTCAACCAAAGTCCATACTTTGTTCTCATACATGGATCATATCTCAGATTTCATGGCTTCAAGCCACTTTGCGGAATCTGGGCTCACCATCGCTTCTTCATAGTTCGTAGGATCATCATGATCTAGTAGCATGACTTCGAGAACAGGATTACCGTACCACTCTGGCGCGGATCTTACTCTGGTTGATCTACGAGGTTCAGTAGTGTCTTGTTCTGAAGTTTCATGATCATCATCATTAGCTTCCTCACTAACTGGTGTAGGTGTCACAGAAACATTTTTCCGTGATGTACTACTTTCCAATAAGGGAGCAGGTACAGTTACCTCGTCAAGTTCTACTTTCCTCCTACTCACTTCTTTCGAGAGAAACTCCTTCTCCAGAAAGTTTCCGAATTTAGCAACAAAAAGTCTTGCCTTCGGATCTGTGATAGAAGGTGTATCCAATAGTTTCCTTTGGATATCCTATGAAGATGCACTTCTCCGATTTGAGTTTTGAGCTTATCAGGATGAAACTTTTTCATATAAGCATCGCAACCCCAAACTTTAAGAAACGACAACTTTGGTTTCTCGCCAAACCATAGTTCATAAGGCGTCGTCTCGACGGATATAGATGGTGCCCCTTTTTAACGTGAATGCAGCTGTCTCTAATGCATGACCCAAAAACAATAGTGGTAAATCGGTAAGAGACATCATAGATTGCACTATATCCAATAAAGTACGGTTATGACGTTCGGACACACCATTATGATGTGGTGTTCCAGGTGGCGTGAGTAGTGAAACTATTTCACATTGTTTTAACTGAAGACCAAACTCGTAACTCAAATATTTGTCTCCGCGATCAGATCGTAGAAACTTTATTTTCTTGTAACGATGTTTTTCACTTCACTCTGAAATTCTTTGAACTTTTCAAATGTTTCAGACTTATGTTTCATCAAGTAGATATACCCATATCTTCTTAAATCATCTATGAAGGTGAGAAAATAACGATATCCGCCACGAGCCTCAATATTCATCGGACCACATACATCGGTATGTATGATTTCCAATAAATCTGTTGCTCTCTCCATAGTACCGGAGAACGGTGTTTTGGTCATCTTGCCTATGAGGCACGGTTCGCAAGTACCAAGTGATTCATAATCAAGTGGTTCCAAAAGCCCATCAGTATGGAGTTTCTTCATGCGCTTTACACCGATATGACCTAAACAGCAGTGCCACAAATAAGTTGCACTATCATTATTAACTTTGCATCTTTTGGTTTCAATATTATGAATATGTGTATTATTAAGATCGAGATCCAATGAACTATTTTCATTGGGTGTGTAACCATATTAGGTTTTATTCATGTAAACAGAACAACAATTTATTCTCTTACTTAAATGAATAACCGTATTACAATAAACATGATCAAATCATATTCATGTTCAACGCAAACACCAAATAACACTTATTTAGGTTTAACACTAATCCCGAAATTATAGGGAGTGTGCGATGATGATCATATCAATCTTGGAACCACTTCCAACACACATCGTCACTTCACCCTTAACTAGTCTCTGTTTATTCTGCAACTCCCGTTTCGAGTTACTACTCTTAGCAACTGAACTAGCATCAAATACTAAGGGGTTGCTATAAACACTAGTAAAGTACACATCAATAACATGTATATCAAATATACTTATGTTCACTTTGCCATCCTTCTTATCCGCCAATCACTTGGGGTAGTTCCGCTTCCAGTGACCAGTCCCTTTGCAGTAGAAGCACTTAGTCTCAGGCTTAGGATCAGACTTGGGCTTCTTCACTTGAGCAGCAACTTGCTTGCCATTCTTCTTGAAGTTCCCCTTCTGCCCTCTGCCCTTTTCTTGAAACTAGTGGTCTTGTCAACCATCAACACTTGATGTTTTTCTTGATTTCTACCTTCGTTGATTTCAGCATCACGAAGAGCTTGGGAGTTGTTTCCGTTATCCCTTGCATATTATGGTTCATCACGAAGTTCTGCTAACTTGGTGATGGTGACTAGAGAATTCTGTCAATCACTATCTTATCTGGAAGATTAACTCCCACTTGATTCAAGCGATTGTAGTACCCAGACAATCTGAGCACTTGCTCACTAGTTGAGCGATTCTCCTCCATCTTTTAGCTATAGAACTTGTTGGAGACTTCATATCTCTCAACTCGGGTATTTGCTTGAAATATTAACTTCAACTCCTGGAACATCTCATATGGTCCATGACGTTCAAAACGTCTTTGAAGTCCCGATTCTAAGCCATTAAGCATGGTGCACTAAACTATCAAGTAGTCATCATATTGAGCCAGCCAAACGTTCATAACGTCTGCATCTGCTCCTGCAATAGGTCTATCACCTAACGGTGCATCAAGGACATAATTCTTCTGTGCAGCAATGAGGATAAACCTCAGATCACGGATCCAATCCGCATCATTGCTACTAACATCTTTCAACATAATTTTCTCTAGGAACATATCAAAATAAACACAGGGAAGCAACAACGCGAGCTATTGATCTATAACATAATTTGCAAAATACTACCAGGACTAAGTTCATGATAAATTTAAGTTCAATTAATCATATTACTTAAGAACTCCCACTTAGATAGATATCCCTCTAATCCTCTAAGTGATCACGTGATCCAAATCAACTAAACCATAACCGATCATCATGTGAGATGGAGTAGTTTTCAATGGTGAACATCGTTATGTTGATCATATCTACTATATGATTCACGCTCGACCTTTCGGTCTCCGTGTTCCGAGGCCATATCTGTATATGCTTGGCTCGTCAAGTATAACCTGAGTATTCTGCGTGTGCAACTGTTTTGCACCCGTTGTATTTGGACGTAGAGCTTATCACACCCGATCATCACGTGGTGTCTGGGCACGACGAACTTTGGCAACGGTGCATACTCAGGGAGAACACTTCTTGATAATTTAGTGAGAGATCATCTTATAATGCTACCGTCAATCAAAGCAAGATAAGATGCATAAAAGGATAAACATCACATGCAATCAATATAAGTGATATGATATGGCCATCATCATCTTGTGCTTGTGATCTCCATCTCCGAAGCACCGTCATGATCACCATCGTCACCGGCGCGACACCTTGATCTCCATCGTAGCATCGTTGTCGTCTCGCCAATCTTATGCTTCCACGACTATCACTACCGCTTAGTAATAAAGTAAAGCATTACATCGCGATTGCATTGCATACAATAAAGCGACAACCATATGGCTCCTGCCAGTTGCCGATAACTCGGTTACAAAACATGATCATCTCATACAATAAAATCAGCATCATGCCTTGACCATATCACATCACAACATACCCTGCAAAAACAAGTTAGACGTCCTCTACTTTGTTGTTGTAAGTTTTACGTGGCTGCTACGGGCTTAAGTAAGAACTCATCTCACCTACGCATCAAAACCACAACGATAGTTCGTCAAATAGACTCCGTTTTAACCTTCTCAAGGACCGGGCGTAGCCACACTTGGTTCAACTAAAGTTGGAGAGACAGTCTTCCGCAAGCCATCTATGTGCAAAGCACGTCGAGAGAACCGGTCTCGCGTAAGAGTACGCGTAAGGTTGGTCCGGATCGTCTCACCCAACAATACCGCCGAACCAAAGTATGACATGCTGGTAGGCAGTATGACTTGTATCGCCCACAACTCACTTGTGTTCTACTCGTGCAAATAACATCAAACCATAAAACCTAGGCTCTGATACCACTGTTGGGGAACGCAGTAATTTCGAAAATTTTCCTACACACACGCAAGATCATGGTGATGCACAGCAACGAGAGGGGAGAGTGTTGTCTACGTACCAACACAGACCGACTGCGGAAGCGATCACACAACGTAGAGGAAGTAGTCGTACGTCTTCTTCCCGATCCGACCGATCCAAGCACCGTTACTCCGGCACCTCCGAGTTCTTAGCACACGTTCAACTCGATGACGATCCTCGGGCTCCGATCCAGCAAAGCGTCGAGGAAGAGTTCCGTCAGCACGACGGCGTGATGACGATCTTGATGTACTACCGACGCAGGGCTTCGCCTAAGCACTACAACGGTATGATCGAGGTGGAATATGGTGGCAGGGGGCACCGCACACGGCTAAGGAACGATCTCAAGGATCAACTTGTGTGTCTTGGGGTGTCCCCTGCCCCCGTATATAAAGGTTGGAGGAGGGGGGCTGGCCGGCCAGAGAGAGGGAGGCGCAGGGGGAGTCCTACTCCTACCGGGAGTAGGACTCCCCCCTCCAATCCTAGTCCAACTAGGAATCCTTTAAAGGGGAGAGAGAGAGAGGTGGCCGGCCCCTCTCCTAGTCCTAATAGGACTAGGGAGAGGGGGGGAGGCGCAACCCTATGTGGGCTGCCCTCTCACCTTTCCACTAAGGCCCATGTTGGCCCATTTGGCTCCCGGGGGGTTCCGGTAACCCTCCCGGTAATCCGGTAAAATCCCGATTTCACCCGGAACACTTCCGATGTCCAAACATAGGCTTCCAATATATCAATCTTTACGTCTCGACCATTTCGAGACTCCTCGTCATGTCCGTGATCTCATCCGGGACTCCGAACAACCTTCGGTACATCAAAATGCATAAACTCATAATAACTGTCATCATAACATTAAGCGTGCGGACCCTACGGTTCGAGAACAATGTAGACATGACCGAGACACGTCTCCGGTCAATAACCAATAGCGGGACCTGGATGCCCATATTGGCTCCTACATATTCTACGAAGATCTTTATCGGTCAGACCGCATAACAACATACGTTGTTCCCTTTGTCATCGGTATGTTACTTGCCCGAGATTCGATCGTCGGTATCCAATACCTAGTTCAATCTTGTTACCGGCAAGTCTCTTTACTCGTTCCGTAATACATCATCTCACAACTAACATATTAGTTGCAGTGCTTGCAAGGCTTATGTGATGTGCATTACCGAGAGGGCCCAGAGATACCTCTCCGACAATCGGAGTGACAAACCCTAATCTCGAAATACGCCAACCCAACATCTACCATTGGAGACACCTGTAGTACTCCTTTATAATCACCCAGTTACGTTGTGACGTTTGGTAGTACCCAAAGTGTTCCTCCCGTAAACGGGAGTTGCATAATCTCATAGTTATAGGAACATGTATAAGTCATGAAGAAAGCAATAGCAACATACTAAACGATCGGGTGCTAAGCTAATGGAATGGGTCATGTCAATCAGATCATTCTACTAATGATGTGACCTCGTTAATCAAATAACAACTCTTTGTTCATGGTTAGGAAACATAACCATCTTTGATTAACGAGCTAGTCAAGTAGAGGCATACTAGTGACACTCTGTTGGTCTATGTATTCACACATGTATTATGTTTCCGGTTAATACAATTCTAGCATGAATAATAAACATTTATCATGATATAAGGAAATAAATAATAACTTTATTATTGCCTCAAGGGCATATTTCCTTCAGCTCATGATGCCACTGTTGGGGAACGTAGCAGAAATTCAAAATTTTCCTACGTGTCACCAAGATCTATCTATGGAGAGACTAGCAACGAGGTGGAGGAGAGTGCATCTACATACCCTTGTAGATCGCTAAGCGGAAGCGTTCAAGTGAACGGGGTTGATGGAGTCGTACTCGTCGTGATTCAAATCACCGATGATCAAGTGCCGAACGGACGGCACCTCCGCGTTCAACACACGTACAGCCCCGTGACGTCTCCCACGCCTTGATCCAGCAAGGAGAGAGGGAGAGGTTGAGGAAGACTTCATCCAACAGCAGCACAACGGCGTGGTGGTGGTGGAGGAGCGTGGCTATCCTACAGGGCTTCGCCAAGCACCATAGAAGAGGAGGAAGAAGAGACGCAGGGCTGCACCAAGAGAGATTGAATCGCGTCTGTGTTTTGCTGCTCCGAAGAGAGCATCGTGGTCTGAAATTTCAGACTAGCGTTAATTTCGCTAAGTCTGAAATCTGTTTTGCTTATTCAGTTTTGCCATGCTTGTTTGAAGCCCTTAATGGATGAATTTGCCTATGCCTCAGTCATGGTGATTTGTTAAGCTTGATGAGTACATCACTGCCATGCAATTTGTTTTCATGTTGGGTGGCTGTAGCATGTTCATTTTGTTGCATTTAGGAGCCTACTTGCTGTAAATCGCAGATCGGTTCATTTAGTAAAACGCTTGCCATTTCTAAACTGTAGCTCCGATTGCCATGATCTTTATATCGTTTTCAGGGGATTTCTTCCCCTCTATCCAGTGGCACACTTGGTTTTCCAAGTTGAGGCCAGGTTCATGCATTTCCTGTTACATGTTGCATTTTTGCATCCCGCATCGCATCCCGCATAGCATATCATCTTTGCATCTTTTTGATTGCCTTTGCACGTGGTTGATTGTATCCTTGTTGCTTGTTTGTGTTGTTGGGTAGAGCCGGGAGACGAGTTCGCTAACGAGGAGCCCGTTGAGTTTGCTTTTGAGGATCCAGTCAATTCTGACAACTGTGCAGGCAAGATGATCACACCCTTGAAATCACTACTATCTTTGCTATGCTAGTTTGCTCGCTCTTTTGCTTTGCCAATGCTACGATGCCTACCACTTGCTTGTCAGCCTCCCAATTGCCATGATTGAGCCTCTAACCCACCTTTGTCCTAGCAAACCATTGATTGGCTATGTTACCGCTTTGCTCAGCCCTTCTTATAGCGTTGTTAGTTGCAGGTGAAGATTGGAGCCGTTCCTTGTTGGAACATTTATTTACTTGTTGGGATATCATTATATTGCTATGTTATCTTTACTCATCTATATACTTGGTAAAGGGTGGAAGGCTCGGCCTCTCGCCTAGTGTTTTGTTCCACTCTCGCCGCCCTAGTTTCCGTCATATCGGGGTTATGTTCCCGGATTGTTGCGTCCCTTACGCGGTTGGGCTATATGGGAACCCCTTGATAGTTCGCCTTGATTAAAGCTTTTCCAGCAATGCCCAAAATTGGTTTTACCATTTGCCACCTACCCTCTTCTTTCCCTTGGGTTTCCGGAGCCCGAGGGTCATCTTATTTTAAACCCCCCCGGGCCAGTGCTCCTCTGAGTGTTGGTCCAACTGTCAGCTGCCGGTGGCCACCAGGGGCAACTCTGGGCTGGCCTACCCGTACCTAGGACAATCTGAGTGTGCCCTGAGAAAGAGATATGTGCAGCTCCTATCGGGATTTGTCGGCGCATTCGGGCGGTGTTGCTGGACTAGTTTTGACCTGTCGAATCATCTTGTTGTACCGGGATACCGAGTCTGATCGGTGGGTCCTGGGTGGAGGTCTATTCCTTCGTTGACCGTGAGAGCTTGTTATGGGCTAAGTTGGGACCCCCCTGCAGGGATTGATCTTTCGAAAGCCGTGCCCGCGGTTATGGGCAGATGGGAATTTGTTAATGTTCGGTTGTAGACAACTTGAACTTAATTAATTAAAATGAATCAACTGCGTGTGTTGCCGTGATGGCCTCTTCTCGGCGGAGTCCGGGAAGTGGACACGGCGTTGGAGTTATGTTTGCGTAGTCTCCTCTATGTAGTTTCCGCTCGTGCTTTGCTCTCTCTTCTCGCTCTCTTTTGCGAATAAGTTAGCCACCATATATGCTAGTCGCTTGCTGCAGCTCCACTCACATTACCCCTTCCTTGCCTATTAAGCTTAAATAGTCTTGATCGCGAGGGTGCGAGATTGCTGAGTCCTTGTGGCTCACAGATTACTATTACACCAGATGCAGGGACCGACGATACTCCTCCGGATGGCGCGCTCGAGCTGAAGTGGGAGTACAACGAGGACTCTCAGCGATACTATGTTTCTTTTCTTGATGATCAGTAGTGGTGCCTATTCGGGGTTCGATTCAGGGATTAGTCGCTTGTTGGGGGTCTTTTCTATTTTGGCGCCGTAGACGGGCCATGAGTGATTGTATGATGGATGCTATTTATGTACTTTGATGTGACGTGGCGAGTGTAAGCCAACTATTATTATTATTTTCCCCCTTTATATTATATATGTACATGGGTTGTGTGAAGATTGCCTCACTTGCGACATATGCCTTCAATGCGATTATGCCTCTAAGTCGTGCCTCGACACGTGGGAGATATAGTCGCATCGAGGGTGTTACAAGTTGGTAATCAGAGCCTTCTATTGGGGAACGTAGCAGAAATTCAAAATTTTCCTACGTGTCACCAAGATCTATCTATGGAGAGACTAGCAACGAGGTGGAGGAGAGTGCATCTACATACCCTTGTAGATCGCTAAGCGGAAGCGTTCAAGTGAACGGGGTTGATGGAGTCGTACTCGTCGTGATTCAAATCACCGATGATCAAGTGCCGAACGGACGGCACCTCCGCGTTCAACACACGTACAGCCCGGTGACGTCTCCCACGCCTTGATCCAGCAAGGAGAGAGGGAGAGGTTGAGGAAGACTTCATCCAACAGCAGCACAATGGCGTGGTGGTGGTGGAGGAGCGTGGCTATCCTGCAGGGCTTCGCCAAGCACCACAGAAGAGGAGGAAGAAGAGACGCAGGGCTGCACCAAGAGAGATTGAATCGCGTCTGTGTTGGGCAGCCCCCTAGGCCTCATATATATAGGGGAAGGGGAGGGGCTGCGCCCCCTCTAGGGTTTCCCACCCCTAAGGGGGGGGGGGGGGGGGGGGGGGGGCGGCAGCCCTAGATGGCCAAGGGGTGGCGGCCAAGGGAGGGGAGAAGGGGGAGGCGCCCCTAGGGTGGGCCTTAAGGCCCATCTGGACCTAGGGTTTGCCTCCTCCCACTTCCCCTGCGCCTTGGGCCTTGGTGGGAGGCGCACCAGCCCACTAAGGGGCTGGTCCCTCACCACTCTTGGCCCATGCAACCTTCTGGGGTTGGTGGCCCCACTTGGTGGACCCCCGGGACCCTCCCGGTGGTCCCGGTACGTTACCGATAAACCCCGAAACTTTTCCGGTGACCAAAACAGGACTTCCCATATATAAATCTTTACCTCCGGACCATTCCGGAACTCCTCGTGACGTCCGGGATCTCATCCGGGACTCCGAACAACATTCGGTAACCACATACAAACTTCCTTTATAACCCTAGCGTCATCGAACCTTAAGTGTGTAGACCCTACGGGTTCGGGAGACATGCAGACATGACCGAGACGTTCTTCGGTCAATAACCAACAGCGGGATCTGGATACCCATGTTGGCTCCCACATGTTCCACGATGATCTCATCGGATGAACCACGATGTCAAGGACTTAATCAATCCCGTATACAATTCCCTTTGTCTATCGGTATGATACTTGCCCGAGATTCGATCGTCGGTATCCCGATACCCTGTTCAATCTCGTTACCGGCAAGTCTCTTTACTCGTTCCGTAACACATCATCCCGTGATCAACTCCTTGATCACATTGTGCACATTATGATGATGTCCTACCGAGTGGGCCCAGAGATACCTCTCCGTCACACGGAGTGACAAATCCCAGTCTCGATTCGTGCCAACCCAACAGACACTTTCGGAGATACCCGTAGTGTACCTTTATAGCCACCCAGTTACGTTGTGACGTTTGGCACACCCAAAGCAATCCTACGGTATCCGGGAGTTGCACAATCTCATGGTCTAAGGAAATGATACTTGACATTAGCAAAGCTTTAGCATACGAACTACACGATCTAGTGCTATGCTTAGGATTGGGTCTTGTCCATCACATCATTCTCCTAATGATGTGATCCCGTTATCAATGACATCCAATGTCCATGGTTAGGAAACCGTAACCATCTATTGATCAACGAGCTAGTCAACTAGAGGCTTACTAGGGACATGGTGTTGTCTATGTATCCACACATGCATCTGAGTTTCCTATCAATACAATTATAGCATGGATAATAAACGATTATCATGAACAAGGAAATATAATAATAACTAATTTATTATTGCCTCTAGGGCATATTTCCAACACCTTCCCCGACCTTAGGAGCCCCATTGCTTGATCGTTTTTAGCAGCCGAGTTGTGTCTAGAAAAATGTTTTGAGTCCTTAGGAATTATATATCGGAGAGCTTAGGAATTCTTTTTACTTCCCAGTCTCCTCATCGCTCTGGTAAGGCATCCTGACGTAGAGTTTTGACTCTTCTCTTCTCAAATTTCACTAAAATTTTTTTTTAGGATCACGCGAGTATCTTAGTTTTGTTCCGATGGCTTATGATGAGAATACTGTCTTGGTGCCTCCTATCAGGGGTTTAGTGGAAGTGTCCCGGGGAGTTGAGCTCTGAGGTGTTGTCATCATAATTCTATCGTTGCAATTCTGGCATACTTGAGATATGTGCGCGACATCGAAAATCTCCTTTTTATGCAGTTCGTTGGTGAGATAACCTCGACGCCACCCAGTACTGGGGCGGGAGTTCGGGAGTATCGCCATAACTTGTATAACGGATGCTTTTCGAAGGTTGAGATAGATGGTTTCCGAAGGTTTCTTGGTTATGTGTTGAAGGATGGATGCAGCTGGATGTAGGATTTGCTAGCTTGGGTGAGATATTATGCTTCCCCTGTATCCTCAACACCTGATTGCATAACCGGAAAGTTTCGGGAGTTCCACAGGTGGGAATTCAAGTAGCCTTAGGATATCTTTCCAACGGACGTGTGATATGAAATTGGGGTTCGACGTCTAGTGGTTCGCATATTCACGGTCGATTTTACAGTGGCCTCGTTGTGTCTTAAAGAGTCCTTGGCTATGCTGACTCGGGGACGCTTCGTATGTCATGTGCACTGCCTTGTACATGATGGTGCTGTACGGTCGAGCCCGTGTAGGTCCTACCACGAACACTTCGGACGAAATTTCTATCATGTGTTTGTTCCGGCTTATTCCGCAAGCCAACCCTTGGTTTTATTTCGAGTTGTGGTATTCGTTCTTCTTTGACGTCATATGTTGATTCCATCCCTCGTTGATGTACCTCTTCTACCTGATTCTTCGTGGCTTCGCAATTTAGGAATATGTGACCACTTCAAGAGAAGTGCATTCGTTCATTTTGTTCGGATGTGAAGACATATGTTGCAATTTTTATTCCGTTGGATTCACCTTCTATATTTCTTTATTTGTGTGCTAATGGTGGTCAACCTCTTCAGGATGGCTCCCGCTAAGAGCACCAGTCAGAACCAGAATCAAGATCCTCCGCCACCTCCGCCTCCTCCGGAAGCATGGCAGGCTGTGATGGCTGCTACTAATGCAAATAATCAGCTGATCATGCAAATCATCCAAGAGCGGAATCAAAGCAGTCAAGCGAATCAAGGCAGCAACCAGAACCAGTTTGCAACTCTGAATCAGTTCCTCGCAAATGGTCCAAAGACGTTTAGCAACTGCGTTGAGGCTACTGATGCTGATGATTGGTTAGTCGATCTGGGCAAGCATTTTGAATGTAGCAACGTCAGACCTGAAGATTTCGTCAAGTTCGCGTCTTTCCAGCTCAAGGATCAGGCCGCAGAGTGGTTTCAGCAGTACCGGGATTCCAGAGGTGGACGTTTGATCACTTGGGATGATTTCCGTCATGATTTTCGCGCTCATCACATTCCTCAAAGTGTGACTGAAAGCAAACGTGAAGAATTCCGCAATCTGAAGCAAGGCTCTTTGTCTGTCTATGACTATAACAAGTTGTTCCAGAAGCTCGCCCATTTTGCCAAGCAGGATGTTCCTGATGAGAAGAGCATGATCTATCAGTTCAGGGGTCGTCTTCGTGAAGAAATTCAGCTCGCTCTTGTCCTCTTCGAGCCGCTGAGATACGATGAGTTCTACAACATGGCACTGAAGCAAGAGGCTGCTCAGCTCAGATGTGATGCTTCCAGGAAGCGAGTCAGAAACACTTCGTCTTCGTCCTCTACTCAAGTGGCCAAGCAGCAGAAGTATTGGCTTCCTCCTCCTCCGTTCCGTCAGCCGTATCAGCAGAAGAGCAAAGGTGGCAGTGGTTCATCCCACCCACCCAACCCAGGCTTTCAGAACAAGACTTCGTCTCAAGCTCTAAGATCAAGTGCTCCGTATCACCGTCCGCTCTCAGAGGTCACGTGCAACAAGTGCCAACAGAAGGGTCACTACGCCAACAAGTGTTTCAACCAGAGGCGTCTTCCTCCTCCTCCTCCCGTCAGATCGGCAAGTACAGCTGTGGTCAAGCATAACCCCAAGTCCGCCAAGGTCAACTTGATGAACGCAGCTCAGGCAGAGGATTCGTCAGATGTGATCATGGGTAACCTTCCAGTTAATGATATTCCTGCAAAAGTTCTTTTTGACACGGGTGCTTCGCATTGTTTCATTTCAAGGCCATTTACTTCTAGGCATGAATTGGTTTCACAAGTTCTGCCTAGCCCTTTAGCGGTTGTTTCTCCCGGTAAGCGTATGCAGGCTAACTCCATTGTTCCGGATGTTACAATTACTTTGGGTGATCATAAGTTTCTGGCTTCTCCAATGGTCCTTGGTGATTCCGATATCGACCTCATTCTTGGGATGGACTGGCTCTCTAAACACAAAGCTCACCTCGATTGTGCAGCCAGGTAGATTCAACTGACTCATTCTTCTGAAGATGTCATTGTCTTTGCTGCTCGGGATAATACCATCCGGTTATTCTCTCTCAATGAAAAGGGTGAATTGGATGCTATTTCACAGATTCCGGTTGTTTGTGAGTATCAAGATGTCTTCCCTGAAGAACTCCCAGGCATGCCTCCAAACCGGCCGATTGAATTCGTTATTGAACTTGAGCCCGGTACGGAACCGGTGTGCAAACGGCCTTACAAGCTCGGCCCCGAAGAGTTGAAGGAGTTGAAGAAACAGCTCGATGTGCAAGAAAGAATGGGTCTCATTCGGCCTAGTACTTCTCCGTGGGGTTGTGGTGTTCTTTTTGTGAAGAAGAAGGATGGAACGGACCGACTTTGTGTTGATTATCGTCCATTGAACAAGAAGACCATCAAGAACAAATATCCACTTCCCAACATTAATGAGCTATTCGAACAACTCAAGGGTGCCCAAGTATTCTCCAAGCTTGATCTCCGTATGGGTTATCATCAAATTCGCATTCGTGAACAAGATATTCCAAAGACGGCGTTCAGAACAAGCTATGGGTCATATGAATACACTGTTATGTCTTTTGGCCTCGCCAATGCTCCTCCGACGTTCTCTCGCATGATGAACTTCATCTTCAACCCCTACACCAACGACTTTGTTTTGGTCTATCTCGATGATATCCTGGTTTTCTCGAAGAATAAGGAAGATCATGCCAAACACTTGCGTTTGGTTCTTGACAAGCTAAGGGAACATCAATTCTATGCCAAGTTTTCCAAGTGTGAGTTTTGGCTCGATGAAGTTCTTTATCTTGGTCATATTATCTCTGCCAAGGGCATTTCCGTGGATCCTGAGAAGGTGTCTGCAATCGTTAATTGGGAACCTCCTCAGAATGTGAAGCAACTCCGAAGCTTCCTCGGTCTTGCAAGTTATTGTCGAAGATTCGTTGAAAACTTCTCCAAGATCGCGAAGCCTCTCTCAAATCTTCTTCAGAAGCACGTCAAGTACGTTTGGTCTCCGGAGTGTGATGTTGCTTTCAACGCTTTGAAAGAGAAATTGATCACTGCTCCAGTTCTAACTCCGCCTGATGTAACCAAGCCGTACGAGGTCTTTTGTGATGCCTCTCTCCAAGGTCTCGGTGTAGTACTGATGCAAGAGAAGAAAGTTGTTGCTTATACCTCTCGCCAGTTGAAGCCAAATGAGAAGAACTACCCCACTCATGATCTTGAGTTGGCGGCAGTTGTGCACGCATTGTTGACTTGGAGACATCTTCTCTTGGGAAGGAAAGTGGACATTTTCACTGATCACAAGAGTCTCAAGTACATCTTCACTCAGCCTAATCTCAACCTCAGGCAGACTCGATAGGTCGAAATGATTCAAGAGTACAATCCGAGTATCGAGTATACTCCAGGCAAGGCTAATGTGATTGCTGACGCTTTGAGCAGAAAAGCATATTGCAACAGTCTGATTCTCAAGCCTTATCAACCCGAGCTTTGTGAAGCCTTCCGCAAACTTAATCTGCAAGTTGTTCCCCAAGGTTTCCTTGCCAACCTTCAAGTTTCTCCTACCTTGGAAGACCAGATTCGCCAAGCCCAGCTTCTTGATGCTATGGTGAAAAAGGTGAAGATTGGTATTGCAAAGAGTCAGTCCAAGTACAAGTGCTACCGACTTGATGACAAGGACACTCTCTTCTTCGAGGATCGAATTGTTGTGCCCAAAGGTGAACTTCGTAAAGTGATCATGAATGAGGCTCACAACTCTCTCCTCTCCATCCACCCTGGGAGCACGAAGATGTATCAAGACCTGAAGCAAACTTATTGGTGGACTCGAATGAAGCGCGAGATCGCTCAATTCGTGAATGAATGTGATGTCTGCAGAAGGGTGAAAGCAGAACACCAAAGGCCAGCAGGTCTCCTCCAACCTCTCGCCATTCCAGAATGGAAGTTTGACCACATTGAAATGGACTTTGTGACTGGGTTTCCTAAGTCCAAGCGTGGCAATGATGCTATATTCGTTGTCATCGACAAGCTGACCAAAGTGGCTCATTTCTTGCCTATCAAAGAGTCAATCACTGCAGCTCAATTGGCGGAGCTCTACACCTCTCGCATTGTCTCTCTGCACGGTATTCCTCAAGTGATATCTTCAGACCGTGGCAGCATCTTTACCTCCAAGTTCTGGGATTCTTTTCAGAAGGCCATGGGCACCAACATTTGCTTCAGCACTGCTTTCCATCCTCAAACAAGCGGTCAAGTCGAGCGCGTCAATCAGATTCTTGAAGATATGCTCAGGGCTTGTGTTATCTCCTTCGGCATGAAGTGGGAGGATTGCCTTCCTTATGCTGAATTCTCGTACAACAACAGTTTCCAAGCAAGTTCCGGCAAGGCCCCGTTTGAAATTCTATATGGTAGGAAGTGCCGTACACCTCTCAACTGGTCTGAAACCGGTGAACGTCAGCTGCTGGGTAATGACCTGATCACAGAGGCAGAAGAGATGTGCAAGGTCATTCGTGATAACCTCAAAGCAGCCCAGTCTCGTCAGAAGAGCTACTACGACAGCAAGCACCGTGATTTGGCCTTCGAGATCGGAGATCATGTCTACCTCCGCGTCTCTCCAATGAAAGGGACTCGTCGCTTCGGTATCAAAGGGAAGCTTGCCCCAAGATACGTCGGGCCTTTCAAGATCGTCAGCAAGAGAGGCGACCTCGCCTATCAACTCGAGCTTCCTGCAACCTTTGCCAATGTTCATGATGTGTTCCACGTCTCGCAACTCCGTAAGTGCTTCAAGACGCCTGAGCGCACCGTCAACTTCGAGGACATTGAGCTTCAAGAAGATCTCTCCTACCGTGAGCACCCAGTTGCAATCCTGGAAGAGACTGAACGCAAAACTCACAACAAGTCAATCAAGTTTCTAAAAGTTAAGTGGTCACACCATTCCGACCGTGAAGCTACCTGGGAACGCGAGGATCACCTCCGTTCTGAGTACCCGGAGTTCTTTTAGTCCTAGATCTCGGGACGAGATCTTTTCGTAGTGGTGGAGTGTTGTAACGCCCCACATGTAACCTTCCCCAATTGTACTCCGACTCTTGCCGTTTCCGGCATTAAGTTATATTTAATTCTCGGGTTCGGGTCTTTGTCTCCGTGTGTTGTTTTGTTTTTCGTGCATCTCATATCATGTCGTCACGTGCATCGCATTTGCATACATGTTCATCTCATGCATTCGAGCATTTTCCCCGTTGTCCGTTTTGCATTCCGGCGCTTCGTTCTCCTCCGGTGGCCATTTCTAGCTTTCTTTCGTGTGTGGGGATTAAACATTTCCGGATTGGGCCAAGACTTGCCATGCGGCCTTGGTTTACTACCGGTAGACCGCCTGTCAAGTTTCGGGTCATTTGGACTTCGTTTGATACTCCAACGGTTAACCGAGGGACCGAAAAGGCCTCGTGTGTGTGCAGCCCAACACCCCTCCATTTTGGCCCAAAACCCACCAAACTCAGCTCCATCGTCTCGGTCGTTCGATCACGATCGTGTGGGCGAAAACCGCACCTCATTTGGACTCTCCTAGCTCCACTTATGCCTATAAATACCCCTCCATCTCGGATCCCTTCTTCTCCCCCGTCCAACCCTAGTTTAAAAAAAAACTGAGATCTGCGCCGACGGACGTGTCCACCCCCGGCCGGACAATGTCCGCCGACGCCCGCAGCCACCCGCAAGTCGACACGTGGCAGGCCCAGCCCCACATCGCCGCCTCCCGCGCCGCCGGCCCGCAGGCCCGTGCGGGGCCCTCCCGGCCCGCGCGTCCCCGCCGCCAGGCCGCCTCGTCCGCCTCCTCTCGCCCGGGTCTCCGCCGCCTTCGAAGCCCGCCGCCGCCGCCGCGCCATTGCCGGCCGGGGGAAGCTCCGCCCAGCCAAGCTCGACGCCGTCCGCCCCGTTCCCTTTGCCGGTTGGAGCCAAGCCCGAGGCCGGGCGCCTCGGAGTCGCCGCCCCCACCGCCGTCCTCCCGCGCCGGCGAGCGTCGCGAGGTCCGGCGCCGACCCCCTCTCTCTCCGGCGAGCTGCATCCGTCTCCGGCGTGAACAGTGCTCCGGCGTGCTTCGTAATCCGTGCCGATCCAGATCTGAGATTCGGTTGACTTTTGCCTCCCAAAAACCCTAATCTCCCTAGTTTTTCTTGCTACTTTGACCTGCCATATCTTTGCATCCGTAGCTCCGATTTGGGCATATGATATGTCAAAATCTTCGTCAAGACGAGTACATCATTTCATTCCATTGCATCATTTGCATTTGAGGTCATCTTGGTGCCCAAAATGCTGTTGGAAGGAGGCATGTTGAGTTAAATTGCAGATCTGTTAGTTCAACATGCACTTTTGTCATTTTTGCCATATTTAATCCGTGCATGATATGCCTATGCCCCTTTGGGATGAATTGTTAAGCATGTTGTCTTCTTTCCAGAGGTGCCTTCCATGTATTTTTAGGATGTGTGTGTTGTCTTGTGCAAGCTTGCGAAGAGGGCTGCCTGAGATTATCGATTTCAGGGACTGTGAAAATCACCAAGTCTGGGCCGTTTTTAGTTCACGATGCTATAAGTACGGTATGTTTCCTAGTGATCCGTGCCTCTTTTGAGTATGTTCAGTAAGAGAGATTTGTTATGCTTGTTGTGCTTAATCCATCCATGTCTTTACTTGTTATGTTGGAGCCCCCTAGGTTGACTCAATCGAGCTCAACTTTTGGATAGTTGCTGTTTTGGGCAGATCGTGAACTCTTTTGCGATTTTGCCGGAGTGATTGCTAGTGATCCATGCATGCTATGCCATTGTTCTTGCCATGTCTAGCTAGCATTTTGTGCCTTCTTAATGGATATATGCTTGCCTTGCCATGACTTACACCGTAGTGAGAGCATCGAGCTCGTTTACATGCCACCGTGAGTTATTATTTCAGCATGTCCCAGTTTTTTCACTAAGTCTGAAAACTGATTGTGTTTCATCGATGTTCGTGTGCTCGGTAGAGTATTTTGTGAACCCTTTTGGCCCCAGGTCATTTTGGGTGTTTTGTTAAGCTTGTTGAGTAGCTCCATGCCATGCTCTTACTTGCTATGTTCAGGTTTTCCTTCATGTTGTCTTGCTGCTCCGAAGAGAGCATCGTGGTCTGAAATTTCAGACTAGCGTTAATTTCGCTAAGTCTGAAATCTGTTTTGCTTATTCAGTTTTGCCATGCTTGTTTGAAGCCCTTAATGGATGAATTTGCCTATGCCTCAGTCATGGTGATTTGTTAAGCTTGATGAGTACATCACTGCCATGCAATTTGTTTTCATGTTGGGTGGCTGTAGCATGTTCATTTTGTTGCATTTAGGAGCCTACTTGCTGTAAATCGCAGATCGGTTCATTTAGTAAAACGCTTGCCATTTCTAAACTGTAGCTCCGATTGCCATGATCTTTATATCGTTTTCAGGGGATTTCTTCCCCTCTATCCAGTGGCACACTTGGTTTTCCAAGTTGAGGCCAGGTTCATGCATTTCCTGTTACATGTTGCATTTTTGCATCCCGCATCGCATCCCGCATAGCATATCATCTTTGCATCTTTTTGATTGCCTTTGCACGTGGTTGATTGTATCCTTGTTGCTTGTTTGTGTTGTTGGGTAGAGCCGGGAGACGAGTTCGCTAACGAGGAGCCCGTTGAGTTTGCTTTTGAGGATCCAGTCAATTCTGACAACTGTGCAGGCAAGATGATCACACCCTTGAAATCACTACTATTTTTGCTATGCTAGTTTGCTCGCTCTTTTGCTTTACCAATGCTACGATGCCTACCACTTGCTTGTCAGCCTCCCAATTGCCATGATTGAGCCTCTAACCCACCTTTGTCCTAGCAAACCATTGATTGGCTATGTTACCGCTTTGCTCAGCCCTTCTTATAGCGTTGTTAGTTGCAGGTGAAGATTGGAGCCGTTCCTTGTTGGAACATTTATTTACTTGTTGGGATATCATTATATTGCTATGTTATCTTTACTCATCTATATACTTGGTAAAGGGTGGAAGGCTCGGCCTCTCGCCTAGTGTTTTGTTCCACTCTCGCCGCCCTAGTTTCCGTCATATCGGGGTTATGTTCCCGGATTGTTGCGTCCCTTACGCGGTTGGGCTATATGGGAACCCCTTGATAGTTCGCCTTGATTAAAGCTTTTCCAGCAATGCCCAAAATTGGTTTTACCATTTGCCACCTACCCTCTTCTTTCCCTTGGGTTTCCGGAGCCCGAGGGTCATCTTATTTTAAACCCCCCCGGGCCAGTGCTCCTCTGAGTGTTGGTCCAACTGTCAGCTGCCGGTGGCCACCAGGGGCAACTCTGGGCTGGCCTACCCGTACCTAGGACAATCTGAGTGTGCCCTGAGAAAGAGATATGTGCAGCTCCTATCGGGATTTGTCGGCGCATTCGGGCGGTGTTGCTGGACTAGTTTTGACCTGTCGAATCATCTTGTTGTACCGGGATACCGAGTCTGATCGGTGGGTCCTGGGTGGAGGTCTATTCCTTCATTGACCGTGAGAGCTTGTTATGGGCTAAGTTGGGACCCCCCTGCAAGGATTGATCTTTCGAAAGCCGTGCCCGCGGTTGTGGGCAGATGGGAATTTGTTAATGTCCGGTTGTAGACAACTTGAACTTAATTAATTAAAATGAATCAACTGCGTGTGTTGCCGTGATGGCCTCTTCTCGGCGGAGTCCGGGAAGTGGACACGGCGTTGGAGTTATGTTTGCGTAGTCTCCTCTATGTAGTTTCCGCTCGTGCTTTGCTCTCTCTTCTCGCTCTCTTTTGCGAATAAGTTAGCCACCATATATGCTAGTCGCTTGCTGCAGCTTCACTCACATTACCCCTTCCTTGCCTATTAAGCTTAAATAGTCTTGATCGCGAGGGTGCGAGATTGCAGAGTCCTTGTGGCTCACAGATTACTATTACACCAGATGCAGGGACCGACGATACTCCTCCGGATGGCGCGCTCGAGCTGAAGTGGGAGTACGACGAGGACTCTCAGCGATACTATGTTTCTTTTCCTGATGATCAGTAGTGGTGCCTATTCGGGGTTCGATTCAGGGATTAGTCACTTGTTGGGGGTCTTTTCTATTTTGGCGCCGTAGACGGGCCATGAGTGATTGTATGATGGATGCTATTTATGTACTTTGATGTGACGTGGCGAGTGTAAGCCAACTATTATTATTATTTTCCCCCCTTTATATTATATATGTACATGGGTTGTGTGAAGATTGCCTCACTTGCGACATATGCCTTCAATGCAATTATGCCTCTAAGTCGTGCCTCGACACGTGGGAGATATAGTCGCATCGAGGGTGTTACATAAGTGCAATTCATTGGATCGGTAACAACAAAGGTATGAGGATGATATAAATTAAGTGCAGCTAATATTGCAAGCCTTTCCCTCTGAAATTGATTTTTTTTAGCCTTGCAGGCCTCTAAACTATCCAGCAAAACTTCTGTCACTTTTTAATTTCTGATTCTTGTACATTACAGGTCCTTGTAAGGATGATACAACCTATGACATGAAGTATTCTTGTTGCTCCTAACACTTTCTCAAATTTTTCTCCATTTGCATGCCCATGGCAGAACAGACAGTTAATGTTTACTCTATGGCCTCTGCTGTAACCAGGAAGCTCACCAGGAGAGTGTTCTGGGGGCTGATACAGATGTTCGGTAAGCAGGAAGTTGCCGGAGAGATGCTGTAGTGGTTGGAGAAGCTTCTAATCAAGTTCCACAGCGCAGTTGAGGAGTCCGGAAAACTCCAGCAAGATGATAAGGAGCATGAAAAGGGCAACACCTCTGAGATTTTTCCTTTTTTTCTAAATTGTAACTTTGTAATGTTTCTTATTAAAGCTGTTACAGCATAGGTACTACAAATTTATGTTTCCTGCTACAAGTTTGATCGATTTTGATCTTTTTTTTTGGTACGAAGGCTCAAGAAGAGCCCGGCTTTGAATTAACAAAGCCATCAACCGGTCAGGATTACACAAGGCCACCAAGCATGAGCGACCGAAAGATACATGGGAGCGGACTGAGCAGCTTACAACGCAACGCACACTACTGCACACCAAGAAAATACACGAGAAAGTCCTGCAAGTAATGTCGAAGCCCGCTGCACCCCGGGACCAAAGACAGGAAAACAAAGAAGCATCGAGGATTAGTCAGTAGCATGGAGGCACCGAGGGTTGCCTGACCATGGAGCATCGGACAAAACGAGCACCTGTCTTCCAACGCCGAAGAGGAACCCTGTCCTCTCGCCTAGGCTCGAAGGCGCCGCACCATCGGGTCGTTGGGAGCTCACCCGAGAGCTAGAGCAGGCGCCAGCCGACACACCAGAGCAAGAGAACTATCGGTCCTCGCCACACCGAAGACACACCACATCCGCTGCACTGCCACCTTCCTTGGACACCGAGAAACAGAAGGAAAGCTGCCGGGAGGATCGTCGAAGAAGCACTGCAGAGCACCAGGGACGAAAGTTGGAAGCACCAGGTGCCGCTCCAGTGACCGCACAAGGGAAGAGGCTTCTGCCGTGCGCGTCGTGGAGCTGTCCACGGGAAGAGGAACCCTATCCCCCTCCAATCCGACTCAGGAACAGAGCCACCATGACACACCATGACCTTGACGCCGCAGAGCATCACTCCGTTAAGGCATACACCTGCAGGAACACACACCCTACACACACAAAAAAAATCACCCCTTGGGCTCGCCACCGACGAGCGCTCTCCAACCTCACAACCACTCTCCCGAAGAACCAGAGAGCCCCAGGCGACGTCTCCAAGGAGAGAACGACGCGTAGGGCGCCGCCGCCGCCCAACCCGGGAAGGGTTTTGGGCTTTCACCCGGGATCTGGGACGGGGGTGGAAAGAAACAGGTCCTCAGCGGCGCCTCCAGGGAGAAAAACCACGCGCGCACGCGCCATCGCCGCCGTGGCCGGAGAATCGGCCAAGGGATTACCCCAGACGCAGTCCTATACCACCATCACCCCGCCAGCACCGGATCTGATAGCCAAAGCCACAGACCGGACACACCAGAGGGGGAAGAGGAGCAGAGGAGGAGAGAAGCACGACCTTCAGATCTAGAGTGGAAGAAGCCCACGCCACGACCACCTCCTGCCGGCTCCTCGCTGCCCAAGCTGCCGAGGAGGCCGTCCGTCGCATCCCGCGCCCGCCACTTGCCGCGAAGATGGCGCCGCCTCGCCGTCCGGGGCCGCCGCCCCGACGTCCAGGGTCCTTCACTGGATCGATTTTGATCTTGAAACAATTATATGGATACACAATTCGCATTCCCTAGTATATGTAACAGCGGAACAAACACACCAATCAGTAGTGAGTTTGCAACTAATAACACAAAAACAAATTTGGAAACCACTTTTTATATCAAGCTAAACCATCAAAGCTAATTTCTGTCAGTTGCACATACATATGGTCCAACTAGTAGCTCGAAAAGTACAAAAGATACACGTTTATTACAACTACATAAGCACAGTGAAAGTTCTGTTGTGGCCGGTCCGGCTGAAATTGAAGTGACTGTAATTTAGTTTCCGAAGAAACTGGTGCTTGTGCAACTGGACAAGGGCGAGTCGAGCAGCATGCTGAACCCGAGCACCTGTTTCTCCAGGTCGAATGTTCTCCAGCTGCTTCCCGCCGATCACCACCGCCGGCTCGCCCTCCACCGGCAATGCCGCCGGGCCCCATAATATGTACCATGTTAAAATATAGTCTGGTTTAATGATAGAGATAAAGAGTAGAGATTAAATAGGTTTAAACTATGTATTACTTGTCTTGTACTTCAAGTCTCTACCTCCTCATGTATTCTATATATACCCTATATGAGAATCACATCAATATAATATACAACAACAACAACAAATATTAGTCATACTATAATTTTTACTTGATATTAGAGCGGTTAGTCTCACGACACCGATCCTAAAACCTTTCATCACCTCCGCAGCGCGCCGCCCCCGGGGATATTAATCTTTTCTCTCCGGGGGCGCTGCACCTATTCATCAAAGATGAGTTTGGTTCCCAAGATTAGATTAGATGAATTCTTCAAAGTTAGATTAGTTTTCTCATTAGCCACCAAATTAGTCCGACGACCCTCAGATTCCGAAGCGATGTGCAACTACAGAAATACGATCTTCATGTAAATCAACAAAATTACGGTGTTGAGTGCAGCGCGGTGCCGCGCGCGGCCATGTACGGGCGCGTGAACACTGATCCCACACGGCGAGGACGACGACCGTGGCGAGCAGCTGCGAAGGACACGCACGTCCGATCACAGGAGGGCGAGGGCCAGCAGGTTTTCGACTTCAAGGCACGAGCACGGACGCGGTCTCCACCAAGCCGCGACTCTATCAACCAGACGATCACTCGTGCGCCGTCATGCTGTCTACACCAAGCGGTCATATTAATCTACACCGAGCGATCTGTATCAATATTCGACGACCCGAGCCGAACGACATCAACCTGTACGACTACGCGGGCTATGAGCTAACATACTTCTTCAACACGGTATAACGTTGACACTGAGGGACGCCTTCTAGCAACGCATCATCATCGACACGTTGCTGCAACGTCATCACCGACACTTCATCGGCAAGGTCTTCATCAACATGGTCTTCACCAACATCTTCATCAACACATCGCCGCCGTCTCATCCATAAGATGGACACCTAGCGTCCTCTGACAGACTTTTCTGCAAGACACGACCTCGACAATGGCAATGACCGCGTCACGACGACAGCATCGACCGCGTCATCCACAACAACATGACTGCATCGACACGGCGTCACTAAAGTGACGACCCCTACATGATCACATGGTTCTGGCAAAACCGATGTGTGCTCATGGGCTTCCTCGGGTCATGGCAAAACCGATGAACTCATTGCTGACGAAACCCTTTGACATCCGCAATGTGCATCGTCCATGTCAGCAGCTCCGTCATAGCGCATTTTCTTGCGTCTTCGGCTTTGGCCGGCTTCATCATCCACAACGACTACATCATCGACCACGACTACCTCGACCACGGCTATATCACCATGATCGGCTACCTTAACGTCGACATTAATGGCTACGTCTACAACAACTCATCGGCGACAACTTCAGTCAACAGCGTCCGCGTCGTTACTAGCGCCCACGCCGCTCCCGCTGTGACCGCGGAAGGGAATACAGGAGAGATAGGGAAGACACCAGAAGGGGAGGCAGTCACCGCACTAGGTGTCGACCCATCAGAGACGTTGTTGAAGATATCGCAGTGGAGAAGACGATCGAAGCGCAAGACTTCAAATTCAGTCGCAATCATCTGCTTCACTCCCGCTACTTCCGGAGGGAAATGTTAGAATATAGTCTGGGTTTAATGATAGAGATAAAGAATATAGATCGAATATGTTTAAACCATGTATTACTTGTCTTGTACTCCAAATCTCTATTCCTCGTGTATTTTATATATACCTCATATGGAGGTCACATCAATACAAGACACAACAACAAATATTAGCCATCCTATAGTTTTCTACACACCACCATCGACGAGGAGAGAGTGCTTCCGATGTTACATTTTGTGGCAGCTCATTGAGACAGTGAGGTAGCTCAATTAGGCCGGGAGGCAGCTTGTTGAGATCAATCATTTTTCTTCTCCACGTGCATATACAACAAAGGAAGTGGAACAAACACACCAATCGGTAGTGAGTTTGCAACTAATAACACAAAAACAAATCAGATGGACACACAAATTGCACATACATATGGTCCAATTATTAGCCCGAAAAGTAGAAAAGATAAACATACAAATTGCATAGTGAAAGTTCTGTTCTGAAATTGAAGTGACTGCAATGTTTAGTTTCCGAAGAAACTGGTGCTTCTGCAACTGGACATGCGGAAGTCGAGCGGCATGCTGAACCCGAGCACCTGTTTCCCAGGTCGAACACCAGCAGGTTGTTCTCCAGCTGCTTCCCGCCGATCACCACCGCCGGCTCGCCCTCCACCGGCATGCCGCCGGGCCCCATCGGCAGGATCGCCAGGCACGTCGCCCCGTCCACCTGCACCATGTAGTTGTCGTCGAACAGCGTCCAGTTCCCCGTGGCGCCGTCGCCCAGCTCCAGGTTGATGCGCGGCACGTCGCGCCTCACCGGCCGCTTCAGCATTGGGAACCCGCCCTTGTAGCACAGCTCGAACGGCTTCGGTGCCGGCACCACCCGCTTCACCGTGCTCGTCGGATTCTTCTTCCCCCTGCACGCCATTTCCGACAGCCATCCATCAGCGAGCTTAGTTTAGCTGTTTTAATTGGCACTCCTACTTGCCTGTGATGGCGCCGTGGTTCACGATGAAAGGATGAATACCTGGTAATGGCGGCGTCGAACGCCTTGGCGAACGCGCGGAACACGTCGGGACGCATGATCATGTACGGCGTGGCGGTGCTCAGCACGACGCCGCCGCGGCCGGTGGCGGCGTCGAGGTCGAGCGCGCCGCGGATCAGGGCCGCTGGAGCGTCGGCCTCATGCCACGACACGGAGATGCCCTTGACAGGGATGTAGTAGCCGGCAGCGTTCGCCGGGTTCGTGAGGAGCGGGGTGAAGTACGGGTCCGGAGGCACGTCGCCGTAGCCCAAGGTCGCGAAGTCGGGGAGGCACAGGGCGAACTTAGCTCCGAGGCAGCGCTAGGCGGCGAGCTGCGACAGCAGCGAGAGCGGGCGCCGGGAGAACCCCGCGACGCCGGTGGCGCCCGCGGGGAGCGACCTCAGCAGGCTGCCCGGCGCGCACGCGCGACGACGGCGAGCGACTCTTCCGGGAGAAGCTCCATGGTGCCGTCGGTGGTGTTGGCCGACATCGCGAAGCTCGTGAGGCCGCCGGTGGAGTACTCGCGGCTCGCGGGTGACCGGGTTGCAGGCGCAGGCGCATCCCGACCCCGGCTCCACGTGCGGGCAGCGGCGTGGGCGCTGTTGGTTGGCCGCGCCAACGCACGGACCGGACTGGCATGCCACAGTGCTGTGCGATGACGACGGCGGCGGGCAGCGGCGTAAGCACTGCTGGCTGGCCGTGCCACCGCACGGATCGGACTGGCATGCCACAGTGCTGTGCGATGACGACGGCGGCGGGCACGTCGACCAGACGAGCGAGCCGGCGAGGTCGAGGAGGAGCGGCGACTTGTCGGCCTTGATGGTGATGGTGTAGACTGTAGAGAGAGGTGATGGGGTCCTTGGCGAGCTTGGTGATCAGTGGTTTGTGCGGGGTTTGCTCGCCGCTCGCCGCCGCGCATGACAGCAGCAGGACGAGCGACGAGACGATGACACGACGGAACACATGGTTCTTGGGAGTAGTGTGGAAAAGCTTGGCTCGGGCAGACATTTTCTGCACTCGATCTGTGATGGCTTGGGATTTGGGAAGAGGATGCATACTCTGTCTACACGATCTGATCTGAGTGTATTTATACTACTTCTGGAGCTCAATCTGAATGTACTCTGATTAGCTACTCAATCTGAATGTCATACTCCCTCCGTTTTTATTTACTTTACATATTAGATTTGACTGAAGTTAAACTTCATAAACTTTGACCAAATTTATAAAAAAAAGTATGAACATTTACAATAGCAAATCTATATGATGTGAAAGTGTATTCAACAATCAATCTAACGTGATTGAGTTGTTATTATATACCTTAATATTTTTGTCTAAATTTTTTGTCAAAGTTTATAAAGTTTGACTTTGACCAAAGCTAATATGCGGAATAAATAAAAACGAAGGGAGTACTTGCATGTCTAGTTGTTCTTGTTTACGGATACCGAAGAGTTGATAGTTCCGTCAAGTCAAGATTTTTAAACCTAGGCTAGATCTGAAGATTTTTAAACCTAGGCTAGATCCTAATTACGTTTAGACTAAATTGGTTAGACTTCACACATTTTCTTAGATATTTTTGGGATTTTTCGGCAGTATGAGGTCCTTCTAAACTGTTAGATCGAAGGCTTGGTGTTTTTTTCCCAGGCATACCACCACTATCACGGTGATGATTTATCTATCTAGTAGGATACCAGTGGAAGTTATGGTTCTCTCTGTCTTTCTCTTCGAATCGCAAAGGTGAAACCAGATGAGATTGAGACAGCAAGCGTACAACCAATCGGTGTATGGAATTCTGGAGCTGTGCAAAGCATAAGAAGCTTATAAAAAATGTATGGTAAATGATAGTGTTTTTTTTCCTTAGAATACATGTGTTTAGATTTTTTCCCCTTTAAGAAACTGAAGTTAATTCATTAATCATATTCAGCTCCTTTTTCTTTAGAAAGTGCCTACTCGATCTGGATGTATTTATACTACCTCTCGACCTTGTTAAATGTTAGTTAGTGTTAGAATAAATCCGAGGCACTCCATTGATCATTCGAGAACCAAGCAATCACACAAGTACGACACCGAGATTTGTTAACGAGGTTCACCGATATGGCTACATCCCCGGGGCATGACTACGGGCGCTCCTCCCCGTGACACCGCTACAATACCGCACCCGGTCGCCCTGGACACCGGCACATGCCGCCGGCTTCCCCTGCGTTCCGGTGCTATTATGTTGGCATAGATTACATCGTGTGTCTACCCCCGTTATATAAGAGAGGCCTAGGATACAAGTGTCCTACTAGAACACGACTCCATATCCTATCTAAACACAATAAACTACAAGTCCAACTGTAACCTAACTCGTACAGTATATTCGACACAACTCTAACAAACTCCACCTTGGCGAATATTCTCCATCACCTTGAATTCGTCAATGCGTCAAACTTCCATGTACATTGGACTTGAGCTTATCCCATGAGTACCGCTGCTACTCCAAAGACTCCATATGACTCCACCTGCAACTTGTAGTCCCTTCTTTTCTTGACCACAGCCAATGCTCGAGCAAAATTAAGTTCCTCTTTACTCTAGTCTGTGCTCCCAACTTTCAGAGTATCCGTCAACATTGTCACACACCGATTACTGACCTGCGTGAAAGTGAACAACTCACATATTGGGTGTCACACATAAGAGTTACCTAAACTCAACATCACCGCTCCTTTCTTGACCGCCTGTCTGAAACTTGAAGGAATTTCACCGTTACTTGTAGTCATCCTGAGTCAAATTCGCAGTTGTCTCACCACATGTATGACCACCAGAGCCCTGGCCCGTCTCCATGCCCGTGCGTACCGCACGCCTCGCTGCTATTACCGCGTCGAGCCTCCGCTGTCCTGGTCGAGTCTCAAGAGTCGCGAACCCACACCACTCAACCTCCACTGCAGAGTACCACCGATCATCACTGACCGATGACGAGTTTCACGCTTCCATCAGACCACTGGGCTCCAGTCTGAATTACGTGTCACTCGCTTTTCCCGCTGAATAGGCTTCGACTCTCTGTAGACTTACGCCATAGCCTCTCAATCCAGCTCCACCTTCAACATGACTCCATGGTAGATGATCAGTCCATCCCTGCACCTCATCGACTTCAAGCTCCGTGTATACACCACCTTGAATCAATCCCGCGCCATAGTCTTGTCGAAGCCACACAAGCCCTCGGGCCTGCGCCACGTGTTTCCACGCCCCAGAAGTCGGTCACCATCAGCATCACGCTCCTACGTCGTCATCGCGGATCCCACCACCGTCTTCTGTTCCAACCGACTTGCGTCGATCCGCCAGACTGTCCAGTCCGACCCAGCCAAACTTGTTCGGCTACAACCATGCTCCACCTTGCACCATGACTGCTTGCACATCTGTGCATATCTTGGACGCCATGTGTATGCATGATTCTGCCGCGACGCGCTCCAGACTCCTCCAAGCCCTATATGCCTGTCGTTGTCCTTGCTGCACGCACACCCGAAAGCACTCACAACAAACTTGACTTAGCAGGAAAAACTTCTGTCCAAACAAAACACTATTTTTCCTTTTCCTTGTCCCTGTTTGCTTGTAGCCTCTCTTGTGTATGCACGAAGACCTTTTTCTTTTGTCCAAATTAACAAATCTCACGTGAGCTTGTTGGTGTGTTGCACATCGTATCTCCACGCGTAGACCACACTAGGCCTTGCCTGCACGTACCTGGGCAGCATCACCTCCACCTCACGGTTACACAAGGGCCTAGCCCACCAAGGAAGCACACGACCAACCACATGTGCCAGCCTGCCACGTCCTAGGCATGCCCACAAGCCGTGTTGGTTTCTGATCCCTACGAACGCACGAGCGCTCAAGTTGCTCCCCGCCGCTTCGATCGATCCACTGCTACCCGCGCATCTCGCCGAAAGCAAATCCGATCAGTAAGACCTCCAACATACTCGTCTGCTTCTGATTGCATCCAGATCATATCGCTGAACCACATCTCGTCGAATCATGTACGACGCCGCTGGCCCTTCCAGCCGCACGCCTGCTTGGACTGCGTAACCGCGTCCCCCGGCCGGACCGCACTTGGCCCAGCTGCCAGCTGCGTTGCCGCAGGCCACGTCCTGACCTCACCAACTTCGAGTATCTTTCAACTCGGCGTTGTTGATGCGATAGTGACGCCACGTCGTCTCTTCAGATCTCGATGGCTGATTCTTCCACGATATTTTCACCTATAGATCAACACAATCCGCCCTGATCTTAAACCTTGCTCATGATACCACTTGTTAGAATAAATCCGAGGCACTCCGTTGATCATCCGAGAACCAAGCAATCATACAAGTACGACACCGAGATTTGTTAACGAGGTTCACCGATATGGCTATATCCCCGGGGCATGACTACGGGCGCTCCTCCCCGTGACACCGCTACAATACCGCACCCGGTCGCCCTGGACACCGGCACATGCCGCCGGCTTCCCCTGCGTTCCGGTGCTATTATGTTGGCATAGGTTACATCGTGTGTCTACCCCCGTTATATAAGAGAGGCCTAGGATACAAGTGTCCTACTAGAACACGACTCCATATCCTATCTAAACACAATAAACACAAGTCCAACTGTAACCTAACTCGTACAGTATATTCGACACAACTCTAACAGTTAGTAGTACTCACTACTCTGAATAGCTACTCGATCTCAATATCAAAATTGCAAGCCTAGCTCTGTTCTTGTTTTATGATACCGAAGGATTGACGGTTCGTCAAGTCAAGATTTTAAACCTTAGCTACATTTTAATTATGTTTAGACATGACGCATCGAGATGCTATGTGCATATCTCAACCTTCAATTCTCTTTCCATAATTTTAACTGCCCGTGCCTCAATTTATACTTGGCATTGGCACATTTTGTTCGATTTATTTTGGGATTTTCTGGCAGTATGGGGTGCTTCGAAACTGTTGGATCGAAAAGGCCTTGCCATTTTTTCCTCTCTTTTTTCCCATTCACACGACTATTATCATGGTGATCATTTAACTAGGATACCCGAGGAAGTGATGCTTCTATTCATCTATCTGGAAATTACTTCGACTAACAAAGGTGAAATCAGACGAGAATGAGACAGCAAGCATACAACCAATCGATGTATGGAAGTTCGTAACCGGTGCATTTGATGGGTGCAAAGCATAACAAACTTATCAAAAAGGTGTGGGAAATGTAGTTGAGTTTTTTTTTTCCTTTGGATGCATGAATGTAGAACAGTGGGATGATTGATGGTATGAGAATTGTGGGATGATTGATGGTATGAGAATTGTGGAATGATTGATTGTGTGATGGTTGTAGTTGTAGATGTCCCTTCTTTTATCTGTCGGCTGTAATGATTTGCGCTGGCCGGAGATGTTTGATCTGATGCTTAAACAGCTTGGAACTTGGTATATACGCCAAACTTATTGTCGCTGGTTTTTTTTTAAGAAAACATGCTTGAATTTTTCTACACATTTATATGATGTAAAAATAGTTGGACAACCATAAATCCACAATATATTTAGAAATTGAGGAACTATGTAAGATAATATTCAAACTTAAATTGCATTATATATATATATATATTAAACAACTCCCAACACATTTCTACACACAAATATTGTCCTCGCCATCACCATTCACACACTGCAAGATGGCTGGGAACCTCCAGAATTTTCTTCAACTCTTAATGTCTGCCATTGCCCATGCACATCATCGCTAGATCAAAGTCTCGTGTAAGCCATTGCTCCTGCGATCCAGGCCTTGGTAGCTCCAGTCACCCACCGGAGAGGCGGAGACATAAGACCTCGCTCTACACGCTCCCAAAATTGCACAATGAGCCAAGAACTTCCATATTGATCCGTTGCTCTTTTGGAATCCACAACAGTTGTTGATTCTCCTCCTCTTGCTCCAAAATTCACCAAGCTCAAGCAGCAGTTCGTCGTTTACCCGTCGAGCACAGCTGCCGCTGTTGGCACTTTTTTTTTGGTTTTCTAGAATTCATTTAATTAGCAAAATCTTTCTTTGTTTGATGTTTAAGGATAACATCATACTCCCTTTGATCCAAAACAAATGTCGTGGTTTTAGTTCAAAGTATATAGCTAAATAGGTTATACACACTAACATATTTCTCTAAACATGTAAATATATTCAATAAATATGGTGCAACTATATAACAATTAAATAGAATAAATCATATGTATTTTGAGTTCCAGTTTCCATATTGTTAGTTCAATCATGTTTCGATTTCAGTCTCACTCAATTATATAGCATCCAATTCTCGCAGCAACACAGGGATACCATCTTACAACAGATTATTTTCATACGAGAGGGTTGGAATGTAGCAGTAAAATTGTGTCTTTTTATGACAATGAAAGCGTGGATCGCTTGTTCATCCATTACTCGGTAAGAATCACATATGTTATGAGAATTGCGGGATGATTGATGGTGTGGTTGATCCCAACACTCTGAGCTGGTATGTGTGATGGTTGTAGTTGTAGATGTCTCTTCTTTTATCTGTCGGCTGTAATGATTTGCGCTGGCTCTATGCAGGTACACAAGGCGTATTTTTCATGACATATAATACATATTTAGTTAGTTAAAGTACCGTTCTAGAAACACATGCATGCTCTATGCACGCAACCAAATAGTGTATATATCAAGTTCTGCTCGCCCCATAGGAATGTTTATATGATTATTTTGAACTAAAGTTTATATGATTTTTGGTGCAAACTAGTTGTTGAGATTGAACAATACCTCTTTGTTGAAAAGATTACCCAAATGATAAGTGCCACATGTATGACACGAAGCAATCCGGCTCTTGAGATTTTTATAACTAAAGTTACTATTTGAAAAGAAAAAATAATAATAAAACTGAAATTTGCCATCCGAAAACAAAGTTGCCATACTTGATAACTAAAGTTGCCATCCTCGCGTCACTAAACTTGCTATCAAAAACATTCTGAGTTGACATGTGCCCGTGCCACACTTGTGGCACTTATTAGGGTCCAAAGATTATAATTAAAAAAATAACTAATTAAGGATTACCTTTTTGCAAAGGTCTACGTGCCACTTCTCACAACTTAGGAGTTTTTCCATTTTTTCATGCATTTGTTTATTCAAAATATTTTATCTTTCTAACTGTGCGTCTAAATCCCGAACCGCTTTCATCGTTGGATTCCTCACGTTAAAATATTTGAAACTAGATGCAATGTTGATAAGTTTTGACAAACTATTTTTTCATGAAAAAACAACCAAAAAAACGAAACGGAAGCATTTTTTCATTTTTTATTTTTCCGAAGGGGCCCAATTGTGCCCTTCGCAAAAGCAAATCTGCGCCATCACGACAAGCAAATCTGTGTCTCTTGTGGAAGAAGAAAAAACACATTTTTTCTTTTCTAAGAGGCAAAGTTGTGCCTCTTATGTAAGCAAATCTATGTCTTCACATGAAGTAAAATTGTGCCTCTCACGAAAAATAATAATAGAAATCATGTTTTTTTTTCCTTTCCGGGAGGCACAATTGTGCCCCTCGCAAAAGCAAAAAAATATATAACACTTTTTTTTCCTTTCCGTGAGGCACAACTGTGTCTCTAGCAGAAGCGGATGTATGCCTTCACGTGAAGTTAATATGTGCGTCATGCGGAAGCAAATCTGTGTCTGTACGCTGAAAAAAAATATTCTCTTTTCAAGAGGCACAATTATGACTCTCGTGGAAGCAAATCTGTGCATCCACGAAAAGTAAATATGTATCTTTCATGGAAGCAACAAAATAAAACCCGAAACACGTAAAAAAAAATCCTAAGGGAGCGCCCAACACACGACATGCGGTGGTGGCTGAGACGTGCCCACCAAAAGTGATCCTCACGCGGAGCCCACAACGAGTACTCTTCAGCTAGTCGCTCACGTAATACAGTCTATTTTTTGAGTGGGCCTTCACGGGAAAATATTTGGTGCACCGGTGCTTGTGGTGCTACCGGTGTACCGAACTCATATTGCACTATTTAAATGTCTGAAAAAATTCAAAAAAAAGGCCAGTACATTGACACAACATTTATTTAGGTTGTCACAAAATTCCAAGTCAAAATATAAAACATGGCTCTAAAAACAAAAATGACAAATTCAACACTGAATGGTACATTACATAAGTTGGGCTTTAGATTTGGCCCATTATCACATTGATGTCAAATTTGTCATTTTTGTATGTCCATAAATGTTTCAAATCTTGATAGAGAATTTTGCGACAACATACATTGATGTTGTGTCAATGATCTAGATTTTTTTTTTCATATTTAAAAAAATGTTCTATGGCATCCGATGCACCGGTAGCACCCAGGGACGGACCCAGGGAAAAAATTGAGAGGGGGCAAAATGTATGGGAATATTCACGAACTAGCAAGGCAAGTATTGGCATAAACTAAAATTTTGGGCATGATCACCTCATTCTTCACAAGGTATCAAGTTCATTGTGAAGTGAAAAAAACTAAAAATTTGAGACAATGATTTGCATCAATATGAATATCACATTTGATGTATGTGTGTGTTTGCATCAATATGAATATCACATTTGATGTGTCTGCGGGCACAAATGAATGATTGTTAGAATTTTTTATAATAGTTGATTCGAACAAATTGGAGCCTATGAGTCTGAACTAGCCAATATTGCCCTTAAGTAGAAAATTTCATAAAATTTGTATGTGACACAAAAAATGATTGAACAGTTGAATTGACCTAATTATCCAAATTGATGGATTATACACATATTTTGATGTTTTATATGGCTTATCTCAATTTCAAATGGAGAAAGGCATGGGCAAACGAATGAATTATACACAAAACTGGTAGCACACGTGCAAGGCCTAGATTGAAATTGCAAATAGTTGAATTTCAACATTAGTTTTTATAAGATGTGTTATACGGCTCACCTTGGTGTCAATTAGAGGGAAATTACAGTATCGGGGTTTGGTGACCGGGTTGTGCAACGGTGATGTCGTGCAAGGCCGCAAGGGACGGGTACAGGCAAAGTCAGCAGTGGCCGCCGCAGTTGGAGCGAGCCGGCGGCTGCGAGCGGCAAGGTCGGGGCTTCGGCCGTCTCGTGTACTGGGTGCATGTATGCACGAGGAAATCTGAGCGAGCCGCTGGCCAAGCCAACAATGCAATCTGCAGGCTTGCAAGCTAGACGCTGCAACAACCTATTTCTTTCTGAGCTATTTCTTTACCTTCTTCATAGTTTAGAGTAAATGGGCTTTTGAAAATACGCAAGGAATCGGGCTGAGTGGGGGCAGAGTACTCGTCCTAGTGGGGGCACACAAGTATAGGCAACAACACATATAAGCGAATAGGAAAAACAAGTAGGGGCAGCTGCCCCCACAGGCTCCAACGTATGTCCGCCCCTGGTAGCACCACAAGTGTGGGTGCATCACATAAATTCCCAGACCTCCTCTAGTTATTAAGTGCACTTAACGACTTCCTACTGAATATAAAAGAGGTTGCTCTGAAGTGTAGATTGTATGTCATGGGGCTGAGCACCCCCCCTCTGCTCCCGGAGCCTCTGACTTGCTTCTTTGCGCACAAGTCGTAGGATCCCTAACCCTGTAACTTTCTTTCACCCTATCTATTAATGCAAAGATACGCTTAGGCATATTGGAGAAAAAAGAAATAGACATATCCCAACCTTGATCTTATCTATTCTTTAGTGGGCCTCATCTAGTCATTATTGAATTTAAGGACTTGATCTTAACGTGTACTAGCTTTCCCTATTCTTTTTTTTGCAGGTAATCATAGGGTTTTATTCCAAGATGATAGAGTTACAATCTTCAGCGACTAATTCACTGACACGCGGTGGAGGTTGCCCAAGCCAACATGCTGTGCTATCTCCACAATGAACAAAATTCGCTAAACGATCTACAACCCTATTATGTTCACGAGTAATCTTTACAGGAATAAAAGCCCTATCACTCAAGTAAAACTTAATTTCCAGAACCATATGGCCATAAGCTGATTTATTCAGAGATGCATCAGATAGAGCATTGAGAGCCGCCATACCGTCTGATTGCACCATGATCATGCTGTGTGAATGCTCAATTGCCAATTTAAGACCTTCTCGCATCGCATGTAATTCAGCCTCTAGGGCATCATTGCAGTGGAACAACTTGCGAAAGGCTGCGAAGATCACACCACCCTTATCATCTCTTAAGATCATACCTGTTGGGGATATGACTATTAGGCATGACCCGCCCAGGAGGGGCCCGATCATCCCTATGACGATTCACCATAATGAAGCCCAAGATTGTACGGTGGTTCACAGATAGGCTTAGTATAAGGCCCAGGCCCGAAGGCGGCTCAAGGCCCATAGAGATAAACTGTCCTATGTATATGACTTGTATTGTAAGGCAGGAATAGTTAGAGACCGGGCCGGACAATGTTTATGAGCTGGCCGGGACTCTATGAGCCGCCGAGCGTTAGCCTCTGTATATAAAGGGACGACCCGAGTGGAGGTTCAGGACAAGAAACAACAGATCGATAACCAGGTTAAGCGTATTCGCTCCTTGGTCATCGAAACCTAGCAATACCATCTCAATTGGACTAGGCCTTTTCCTTCACCGCAAGGGGCCGAACCAGTATAAAACCTCTCGTGTCCTTTGTCCCATTTAACCCCTTTAAGCTTCCTAGTTGCGATGGATCCATGATTAAGTCCTTTCACTAGGACATCTGCCGTGAAAATTCCACGACAATTGACACCCACCGTGGGGCCAGCGCGCGGTGGATTTGAGTTCTTGAAGGGCAGCTTCGAAGGGCTCACGGGATACACTCTGGGCCGGATGACCAAGAGTCGTCACGATAAGCTCTACATCGACGACGTAGGGGCTGGGGCCCCGACGCCGGCTCAGTTGAGTACGGGTACCGGGTCGCCTTCGGCGGGATCCACGTCTTCATCGGCCGGATTGGCGAGCCGGGCCCTAAGCCGGACATCTGCACTGACATCATCGAGACGGCTCAGCGTGCGAGACCCGCCCGGGCTCAGCCGGCCGTGAAGCATGCCTTCGTGGGATGCGTCCATGGAGGGGAATTTTCTGAAAGATCTGTGTCTGGTGGTGAGACGGTCGTCCAATCTCATGGCGAGTCATCCACGGGTGAGACAGATTCATTGTATGAACTGCAAGATGGTGGGCTTGGGGGCTGTTCCAATGGCAGCAGTATTCCGGACCCCTTTGAGCCGCCGAGCCGAGCGGGGATCTTCATGGCTGGCACGCAACTCGTTCAAAACTCTATGGCTGTGGCAGCGATAACCTTCGGATCAGCGGCAGCTGGGGCAGGAGGCCCTGTGCGCCCGCCGGCTCAGCAGTTGATGGAACTCATGGATAGGATGACAGCCCTGTTAACCGCCGTGGTTACTCCGGCGGATCAGGATCAACATGATGCAGAAGTGGCACGGTTACATGAGGAGGTAGCACAAGCCAAGGAAAATCTAGCAGCGGAGGACGTCAGGATGGCCACAGAGCGGGCGACTTTTGATGCTTGAGCACAACAGATTCAATCCGAGGCTTTCCAGCTTACGATGAATATGAACGCATCAAATGAGGTCATGAGAAGAAGGCATCAGAAGGCTCAATCCCGCCTGTCTCTGACATATGATCCTAGAAACTTCTTCCGCACACCCAGTGCAGGCCCCAGTAACCCGCCGGAGGTAAACCATGTTGCAACACCCAGGGTGGGGATGCCGGGTCAGCCATGGGCGATGGAACCTCCTCGGATGAATACTGCTCCACCTCATTATGTACCGACGCCACCGGGTCATTATTCTAACCCTTTGGAGAACATGATCGCCGCGGCGGCACGTTTGGCGGCTCTCCCGATGGAGGGCGACTCTCCGACGGTGGTTGAAACACGAAGGGCCAGAGAACTTCTTCAGACGGCTTTAGCACAGTAGGAGGCATATTCTTACAGTCGAGACATGGTACATTCGACCCCTCGCCCAAGCCGGAGTCCGAGTTATAGCCAACACATGGATTCAGCAGCTGTTTCAAGCAATGCTCGACGCCATGACCAGCCGGGCGGGCATGACCCAGCGCGTGATGGAGCTCTCAATTTGGTTAACCAGGACAGGATACGCCAAGAAGCTGAGCGGGTGGTTCAGCAGGCAGCTGAGCAGGCGGCTTACCAGTCTTTTCTGGTTTATCCAACGACTTCTGTTGAAGCAGGTGTAACCGCGAGGACTGGAGGTGTCCCTTGTTTGGTGTCGGCTCTGCGTAAGAGCGTTTACCCAAGGATTTCAAGGGGCCTCGAAAGGTACCCAATTATATGGCCGATTTATAGCCAGGGGCATGGATTGAAAGCTATGAGATGGCCATGGAGCTGCTGGAGGTCAGTGACGCGGCGATGGCCAAATACTTCACCGTGATGTTGGATGGAACGGCCCGCACTTGGTTGAAGGGGCTGCCACCCAATTCCATTGGTTCATGGGCAGAGTTAAAGGCCCGGTTTATTCAGAATTTCAAAGACACATGCAAGAAGCCCATGTCAATTGTGGATTTGACTAATTGTAAGCAAGAGGAAGGTGAGTCCATAACCCATTGGGTGCGCTGGGTTAAAGCCATAATACATTCATCTGATAAGATGGATGCTGGCTCTACAGTCTTAATATTGGAGAGAAATTGCTGTTTTACGCCTCTGAAATAGAAGCTGGGGCGACTTAAGCGCGATTGTAATGACATGGGCCAGCTAATGGCGGCTCTAGTCAAGTATGCCGATTCTGATAGTACCAAGGATCCCGAGTCTAATGATGAGAAGACAGGGAAGGGGAAGAAGAACGACAATGCCAAGGGTCATCAGCATAACCCGACGAATCAAGGAGGCAATAATAAACGTAAGGCTGACCGTAGTTTGGAGTTTGTGGCTAACGCCAATGCACAAGGCAACAATCAACGACGTAAGGGGAGGCCACCTCCTCGGTTCGGTGGGTCAGGTCCCACTCTTGAGCAGTCATTAAATGAGCCCTGTCCAAGGCATGGTACTCAGCAAAAACCAGCCACTCACCTATGGAAGGACTGTACGATCATGAAGGCTTTCAAAAACTCTAACATGTTCGACGACAATCATGGGCCGGGCGGTGGCTCAGGTGGCGGCAGTTTTCACGGCCCGGGCGGCGGTTCAAATTCCAGCTTTCAAGTCTCTCAAGGAAATCAAGGTGGATATAACCAGCAATCTGGTCAGGGAGGTCAGCAATAGCAGCAGTCTGGATATCAGAGCAACCCAAAGCAGTTGAACAATGGACAGTATCACGTGTTCATCACCAGTTTGTGCAAACGGGACCAGAAGCTTCATAAGAGGGTTGTAAACGCTGTTGAGCCGACAGTTCCTCATTATTTAAGATGGTCTGGGCAGCCTATTCTGTGGAGTAGGGCAGATCACCCTCCCCGGGTTAACAATCCGGGTCACTTGGCTTTGGTGGTGGAGCCTCAAGTTGGTGGATATAAATTCACTAAGGTGCTCATGGACAGAGGCAGTAGCATCAACATCCTCTATTATGAGACTTTCCGACGTATGGGGTTGACTGATAAAAACCTTAAGACGTCTAACACTGTTTTCCATGGAGTAGTGCCTGGTAAGTTGATGTCTACTACACAACCTTCTTCTTGTAGACGTTGTTGGGCCTCCAAGTGCAGAGGTTTGTAGGACAGAGCAAATTTCCCCCAAGTGGATGGCCTAAGGTTTATCAATCCGTAGGAGGAGTAGGATGAAGATGGTCTCTCTCAAGCAACCCTGCAACAAAATAACAAAGAGTCTCTTGTGTCCCCAACACACCCAATACAATGGTAAATTGTATAGGTGCACTAGTTCGGCGAAGAGATGGTGATACAAGTGGTATATGGATGGTAGATAAAGGTTTATGTAATCTGAAAACATAAAAACAGCAAGGTAACTAATGATAAAAGTGAGCACAAACGGTATTGCAATGCGTTGAAACAAGGCCTAGGGTTCATACTTTCACTAGTGCAAGTTCTCTCAACAATAATAACATAATTGGATCATATAACTATCCCTCAACATGCAACAAAGAGTCACTCCAATGTCACTAATAGCGGAGAACAAACGAAGAGATTATGGTAGGGTACGAAACCACCTCAAAGTTATTCTTTCCAATCAATCCATTGGGCTATTCCTATAAGTGTCACAAACAACCCTAGAGTTCGTACTAGAATAACACCTTAAGACACAAATCAACCAAAACCCTAATGTCACCTAGATACTCCAATGTCACCTCAAGTATCCGTGGGTATGATTATACGATATGCATCACACAATCTCAGATTCATCTATTCAACCAACACATAGAACCTCAAAGAGTGCCCCAAAGTTTCTACCGGAGAATCAAGACGAAAACGTGTGCCAACCCCTATGCATATATAAGTTCATGGGCGGAACCCGCAAGTTGGTCACCAAAACATACATCAAGTGAATCACGTGATATCCCATTGTCACCACAGATACGCACGGCAAGAAATACATCAAGTGTTCTCAAATCATTAAAGACTCAATCCGATAAGATAACTTCAAAGGGAAAACTCAATCCATTACAAGAGAGTATAGGGTGGAAGAAACATCATAGGATCCAAATATAATAGCAAAGCTCGCTATACATCAAGATCGTGCCACGTCAAGAACACGAGAGAGAGAGAGATCAAACACATAGCTACTGGTACATACCCTCAGCCCTGAGGGTGAACTACTCCGTCCTCGTCATGGAGATTGCCGGGATGATGAAGATGGCCACCGGTGAGGGTTCCCCCCTCCGGTAGGGTGTCGGAACAGGGTCCCGACTAACTTTTGGTGGCTACAGAGGCTTGCGGTGGCCAGAACTCCCGATCTATTCTGTTCCCCGATAGTTTTAGGGTATATGGATATATATAGGCGGAAGAAATACATCAGGGGAGCCACGAGGGGCCCATGAGGGTGGAGGGCGCGCCCAGGGGGGTGGGCGTGCCCCCTGCCTCGTGGCTTCCTCATTGATGCCCTGACGTGTACTCTAAGTCTCCTGTATTGCTTTCTTTACAAAAATAACTTTTCCGAAGGTTTCCTTCCGTTTGGACTCCGTTTGATATTCCTTTTCTGCGAAACACCGAAACAAGGAAAAAACAGAAACTGGCACTAGGCTCTGGGTTAATAGGTTAGTCCCAAATATCATATAAAATAGCATATAAATGCATATAAAACATCCAAGGTTGATAATATAATAGCATGGAACAATAAAAAATTATAGATACATTGGAGACGTATCAGCATCCCCAAGCTTAATTCCTTCTCGTCCTCGAGTAGGTAAATGATAAAAACAAATTTTTTGATGTGGAATGCTACCCAACATATTTATCCATGTAATTCTCTTTATTGTGGCAAGAATATTCAGATCCATAAGATTCAAGACAAAAGTTAAATATTGACATAGAAATAATAATACTTCAAGCATACTAACTAAGCAATTATGTCTTCTCAAAATAACATGGCCAAAGAAAGTTATCCCTACAAAATCATATAGTCTGGCTATGCTCCATCTTCACCACACAAAATATTCATATCATGCACAACCCCGATGACAAGCCAAGCAATTGTTTCATACTTTTGATGTTCTCAAACTTTTTCAATCTTCACGCAATACATGAGCATGAGCCATGGACATATCACTATAGGTGGAATAGAATGGTGGTTGTGGAGAAGACAAAAAGGAGAAGATAGTCTCACATCAACTAGGCATATCAACGGGCTATGGAGATGCCCATTAATAGATATCAATGTGAGTGAGTAGGGATTGCCATGCAACGGATGCACTAGAGCTATAAGTGTATGAAAGCTCAACAAAAGAAACTAAGTGGGTGTGTATCCAACTTGCTTGCTCACGAAGACCTAGGGCACTTGTGGAGGCCCATTGTTGGTATATACAAGCCAAGTTCTATAATGAAAAATTACCACTAGTATATGAAAGTGACAACATAGGAGACTCTCTATCATGAAGATCATGGTGCTACTTTGAAGCACAAGTGTGAAAAAAGGATAGTAGCATTGTCCCCCCCTTTTTTTGGGACAATGCTCTATTAATGATGATCGTCACACTTGTATTTATTTACAACTCAAAGATTAGAACTCGATAATAGAACAAAGTATGACTCTATATGAATGCCTCTGGCAGTGTACCGGGTTGTACAATGAATCAAGAGTGACATGTATGGAAGAATTATGAACGGTGGTTTTGCCACAAATACGATGTCAACTACATGATCATGCAAAGCAATATGACAATGATGGAGCGTGTCATAGTAAATGGAACGGTGGAAAGTTGCATGGCAATATATCTCGGAATGGCTATGGAAATGCCATAATAGGTAGGTATGGTGGCTGTTTTGAGGAAGGTATATGGTGGGTTTATGATACCGGCGAAAGGTGCGCGGTATTAGAGAGGCTAGCAATGGTGGAAGGGTGAGAGTGCGTATAATTCATGGACTCAACATTAGCCATAAAGAACTCACATACTTATTGCAAAAATCTATTAGTTATCGAAACAAAGTACTACGCGCATGCTCCTAGGGGGATAGATTGGTAGGAAAAGACCATCGCTCGTCCCCGACGGCCACTCATAAGGAGGACAATCAATAAATACATCATGCTCCGACTTGTTAACATAACGGTTCACCATACGTGCATGCTACGGGAATCACAACCTTCAGCACAAGTATTTCTCAAATTCACAACTACTCAACTAGCATGACTCTAATATCACCATCTCCATATCTCAAAAAAATTATCAAGTATCAAAGTTCTCATAGTATTTAATGCACTTTATATGATAGTTTTTATTATATCCATCTTGGATGCTCGTCATATTTGGACTAAATTCATAACCAAAGCACATTACCATGCTGTTCTAAAAGACTCTCAAAATAATATAAGTGAAGCATGAGATATCAATTATTTCTATAAAATAAAACCATCACCGTGCTCTAAAAAGATATAAGTGAAGCACTAGAGCAAATGACAAACTACTCCAAAAGATAAAAGTGAAGATCAATGAGTAGTCGAATAATTATGCAACTATGTGAAGACTCTAACATTTAATAATTTCAGATCTTGGTATTTTATTCAAACAGCAAGCAAAACAAAATAAAATAAAATAATGCTCCAAGCAAAGCATATATCATGTGGTAAATAAAAATATAGCTCAAAGTAAAGTTACCGATGAACGAAGACGAATGAGGGGATGCCTTCCGGGGCATCCCCAAGCTTAGGATTTTGGTTTTCCTTGAATATTACCTTGGGGTGCCTTGGACATCCCCAATCTTAGGCTCTTTCCACTCCTTATTCCATAGTCCATCGAATCTTTACCCAAAACTTGAAAACTTCACAACACAAAACTTAACAGAGAACTCGTAAGCTCCGTTAGTATAAGAAAATAAATCACCACTTAGGTACTGTTGTGAACTCATTATAAATTCATATTGGTGTAATATATACTGTATTCCAACTTATCTATGGTTCATACCCTCCGATACTACTCATAGATTCATCAAAATAAACAAACAACACATCGAAAACAGAATCTGTCAAAAACAGAACAGTCTGTAGTAATCTGGATCAAACATATACTTATGGAACCCCAAAAATTCTAAAATAAACTGCTGGACCTGAGTAATTTATATATTAATCATCTGCAAAAAAATTAACTAAATAGCACTCTCCAAATAAAAATGGCAGCAATTCTCGTGAGCGCTAAAGTTTCTGTTTTTTACAGCAAGATCAACAAGACTTTCCCCAAGTCTTCCCAACGGTTCTACTTGGCACAAAAACTAATTAAAACATAAAAAACTCAATCATAACAGAGGCTAGATAAATTATTTATTTCTAAACAGGAGCAAAAAGTAAAGAACAAGAATAATATTGGGTTGCCTCCCAACAAGCGCTATTGTTTAATGCCCCTAGCTAGGCATGATGATTTCAATGATGCTCACATAAAAGATAAGAATTGTAACATAAAGAGAGCATCATGAAGAATATGACTAGAAAATTTAAGTCTAACCCACTTCCTATGCATAGGGATTTTATGAGCAAACAACTTATGGGAACAATAATCAACTAGCATAGGAAGGCAAAACAAGCATAACTTCAAAATTTTAAGCACATAGAGAGGAAACTTGATATTATTGCAATTACTACAAGCATATGTTCCTCCCTAATAATAATTTTCAGTATCATCATGAATGAATTCAACAATATAAACAGCACCTAAATCATTCTTTTAATGATAGACAAGCATAGAAAATTTTCTACTCTCCACATAAGCAAAATTCTTCTCATTCGGAATAGTGGGAGTATCATAAGAAACTCGAATACTATAAATTGTTTCCACATTAAAAGAGTAATGTTCAGAAAAGGGGTAACCATAATCATGACAAGTTTTATAAATATAATCACTACTTTTTATAGCATAAGTATCATCACAATAATCAACATAAGTAGGAGGCATGCTATCATCATTATAAATTTGCATATCAAAACTTGGGAGACTAAAAATATCATCTTCATTAAACATAGCATCCCCAAGCCTGGGACAAACATTAATTGCAGCAAATATATTCTCAAAAATGGCATCTTCATCAAACATAGCATCCCCAAGCTTGGGCCTTTTTATATCATAAGCATAATCACTCTCATCATCAATAGTATGGATAGCACCAATAGTATAGCAATTATCATATTCTTCCAAGCAAGTGCCAAAAAGTTTTTCAAGATCATAAGAAGTATCATTATATTCCCAATCATAATCATCGCAACAAGCAATAGGCATAACGAGATCATCATCAAGTGCATCATCTTCATTTTCATGAGGCACAACAATAATAGGAGCAACATTATTCGGGAGGGATACCTTTTTACCACCCTTCCTTTTTCTTTTCTTCTTCTTCACCACATCATGTGTGGGTTCAATCCTATTTTTGGAGCTCCTTATTAATGAAATTGGTTGAATAGAAGGCTCCTCCTCATTACCTGATTCATCATAAGAAATAATAGGAGGATATTGGGAAGTCTCTTTGTAATGCCCTCGATGCGGCTATATCTCCTACATGTCGAAGCACGACTTAGAGGCATAACCGCATTGAAAGCAATGTCGCAAGTAAGGTAATCTTCACAACAACCCATGTAAATAGATAATAGGGGAAAAGGTACATAGTTGGCTTACACTCGCCACATCACACAAGTATATAAATAACATTACAATCATCCAATACACTCATGGTCCGACTACGGTACCAAAATAAAAGATCAACCCCAACATGCGACACGGTCCCGATCGCCCCAACTGGGCACCACTACTGATCATCAGGGAAAGACACATAGTAACGGCGTGAGTCTTCGTCCAACTCCCACTTGAGCTCAAGCGCATCATCTGGAACGGAATCATCGGGCCCTGCATCTGGTTTGGAAGTAATCTGTGAGTCACGGGGACTCAGCAATCTCGCACCCTCGCGATCAAGACTATTTAAGCTTATAGGTAAGGCAAGGTAATATGTGGAGCAGCAGCAAGCGACTAGCATATATGGTGGCTAACCTGTTCGCAAAAGAGAGCGAGAAGAGAAGGCAAAGCACGAACGAAGAACTATAGAACAACCTACGACAAACATTACTCCAACACCGTGTTCATTTCCCGGACTCCGCCGAGAAGAGACCATCATGGTAACACACGCAGTGGATTCATTTTAATTAAATTAAGGTTCATGTTATCTACAATCGGACATTAACAAAATCCCATCTGCTCATAACCGCGGGCACGACTTTCGAAAGTTCAAATCCCTACAGGGGAGTCCCAACTTAGCCCATCATAAGCTCTCACGGTCAATGAAGGATAAACCTTCTCTCGAGACATTCCGATCAGACTCGGCATCCCGGTTCTACAAGACAACTTCGACAATGGTAAAACAAATCCAGCAACACCGCCCGAATGTGCCGACAAATCCCGATAGGAGCTGCACATATCTCGTTCTCAGGGCACACTCAGATGAGACTAGCTATGAGTAAAACCAACCCTCAAGTTTCCCCGAGGTGGCCCCGCAGGCAGCTCAGTCGGACCAACACTTAGAGGAGCACTGGCCCAGGGGGGGTTTAAATAAGATGACCATCGGGCTCCGGAAACCCAAGGGAAAAAGAGGCTAGGTGGCAAATGGTAAAACCAAGGTTGGGCATTGCTGGAGGAGTTTTATTCAAGGCGAACTGTCAAGGGGTTCTCATTATCACCCAACCGCGTAAGGAACGCAAAATCCAGGAACATAACACCGATATGACGGAAACTAGGGCAGCAAGAGTGGAACAAAACACTAGGCAAAAGGCCGAGCCTTCCACCCTTAACCAAGTATATAGATGCATTAAGATAACAAGATAATATAATGATATCCCAACAGTAAAACAAAGTTCCAACAAGGAACGATCTCCAATCTTCACCTGCAACTAGCAACGCTATAAGAGGGGCTGAGCAAAGCGGTAACATAGCCAATCAACGGTTTGCTAGGACATGGTGGGTTAGAGGTTTGACATGGCAATTTGGGAGGCATGATAAGCAAGTGGTAGGCCCACAAAAAGTACTCCACAACCCCACGGAGAAGAACTAGGTTGGATGAGACCCATTCGCTCTTGAATATCGAGTTGCTTCTTCAGCTCCTTCAACTCTTCAGGTCCGAGCTTGCAAGGACATTTGCAAACTGGTTCCGTGCCAGGCTCAAGATCGATGACGAATTCAACTGGCCGGTGCGGAGGCATTCCTGGAAGCTCTTTTGGAAATACGTCTTGATATTCACAAGCGACTGGAATTTGAGAGATGACATCCAGTTCACCCTTCTCATTGAGAGAAAACAGACGGATTGTATTATCCCGAGCAGCAAAGACAATTACATCCTCAGACGAATGAGTCAGTTGAATCTGCCTGGCTGCACAATCAAGCTGAGCCTTGTGCTTAGAAAGCCAGTCCATTCCAAGAACAAGATCAATATCCGAGTTACCAAGGACCATTGGAGAAGCCAGAAACTTGAAATCACCCATCAAGATAGAAATATCCGGAACCATCATGCTAGAACTCAGACGCTTAGCCGGAGAGACAACTTGCGAAGCTCTAGGTAAAGCCTTAGTACTAAAATTGTTCTCCGATGCAAATGGGAATGACATGAAGGAATGCGATGCACCAGAGTCAAAAAGTACTTTAGCTGGAATATCGTTAACAGGAAGGTTACCCATGATGACATCTGACGAGTCCTCTGCCTGAGCTGCATTCAGCAAGTTGACCTTGGCGTGCTTGGGGTTATGCTTGACCACCGCTGTACTTGCCGATCTCATAGGAGGAGGAGGAGGAGAGAGACGCCTCTAATTGAAGCATTTGTTGGCATAGTGACCCTTCTGTTGGCACTTGTTGCACGTGACCTCTGAAAGCGGACGGTGATACAGAGCACTCGATCTTGGAGCTTGAGACGAAGTCTTGTTCTGAAAGCCAGGGTTGGGTGGGTGGGAAGATCCACTGCCACCTTTGCTCTTCTGTTGATAAGGCTGATGGAACGGAGGAAGAGGAAGCCAATACTTCTGCTGCTTAGCCACTTGAGTTGAGGAAGAAGGAGTAGAATCTCTGACTCGCTTCTTGGAAGCATCACACTTCAGTTGAGCAGCCTCTTGCTTCAATGCCATGTTGTAAAACTGATCGTACCTCCTGGGCTCAAAGAGGACAAGAGCTAGTTGGATTTCTTCTCTGAGACCACCCCTGAACTGGTATATCATGCTCTTCTCGTCAGGGACGTCCTGCTTAGCAAAGCGGGCGAGCTTCTGAAACATCTTGTTGTAGTCATAGACAGACATAGAGCCTTGCTTCAGGTTGCGGAATTCCTCACGCTTGCTTTCAACCACGCTCTGAGGAATATGATGAGCTTTGAAGTCTTGATGGAATTCATCCCAGGTAATCACACGGCCTCCTCTGGAATCTTTGTACTTCTGAAACCATTCTGCAGCTTGGTCTTTGAGTTGGAAGGAAGCGAACTTGACAAAGTCCTCAGGCCTGACATTACTGCACTCGAAATGCTTGCACAAGTCCATGAGCCAATCATCAGCGTCAGTTGCCTCAACACAATTGCTGAAGGTCTTTGGCTGGTTAGCAAGGAATTGGTTGAGTGTAGCAAAGTGGTTCTGATTGTTGCCTTGGTTGCCTTGGTTCGCTTGGTTGCACTCTTGAAGAATTTGCATGATCAACTGCGTGTTTGCATTGGTAGCGGCCATCACAGCTTGCCATGCCTCCGGAGGTGGAGGTGGTGGTGGCGGGTCAGGATTCGGAGTCGTGCGCGTTGGAGGAGCCATCCTGAACAGGTTGACATCCATTGGCACATTGATAGACAAATATTGAAGCTGAATCAAATGGGTTGAAATTGCAACATATAGTCTTCACATCCGAACAAAATGAACGAATGCATTCCAATTGAAATGGTCACATATCCATAAGTTGAGAAGCCACTGAGAATTGATGTAGAAGAATAAAATCAACAAAGGTACAGAACAAGAACGAATACTCAGTAAGGATCACCCAATCTCAAACCAAATATCCGTGGAAGAAGAACTAGAGCTACAAGAATTCCCACCTATGAAACTCCCGAACCTTTCCGGTTATGCAATTAGGTGTTGGGGATACAGGGGAAGCATAATATCTCACCCAAATCTAGCAAATCCTACATCCAGCCGTATCCATCCTTCAACACATAACCGAGAAAACTTCGGAAATCGTCTACCTCAACCTTCGAAAAGCATCCATTATACAAGTTATGGCAATACTCCCGAACTCCCGCCCCAGTACTGGGTGGTGTCAAGGTTATCTCACCAACAACTGCATAAAAGAGATTTTCGATGTCGGCGAACTAAACTCAGGTATTCCAGAACTGCAACGATAAAATTGTGACGACAACACCTCGGAGCTCAACTCCCCGGGACACTGCCACAACCCCTAAATGACAGGAGGCACCAAGAACAATGTTCTCGTCACAAATCGATCGGAACGATTCCAAGATACCCGCGTGATCCTAAATTTTTTTAGTGAAATTTTAGAAGAGAAGAGACAAAACTCTACGTCAGGATGCCTTACCAGAGCGATGAAGGGACTGGGGAGTAAAAAGAATTCCTAAACTCTCCGATATATAATTCCTAAATGACTCAAAACATTTTTTCTAGACTCAACTCGTCAGCTAATTCGATCAAGCAGGGGGGCTCCTAAGGTCGGGGAAGGCTCTGATTACCAACTTGTAACGCCCTCGATGCGGCTATGTCTCCTACGTGTCGAAGCACGACTTAGAGGCATAACCGCATTGAAAGCAATGTCGCAAGTAAGGTAATCTTCACAACAACCCATGTAAATAGATAATAGGGGAAAAGGTACATAGTTGGCTTACACTCGCCACGTCACACAAGTACATAAATAACATTACAATCATCCAATACACTCATGGTCCGACTACGGTACCAAAATAAAAGATCAACCCCAACATGCGACACGGTCCCGATCGCCCCAACTGGGGACCACTACTGATCATCAGGGAAAGACACATAGTAACGGCGTGAGTCTTCGTCCAACTCCCACTTGAGCTCAAGCGCATCATCTGGAACAGAATCATCGGGCCCTGCATCTGGTTTGGAAGTAATCTGTGAGTCACGGGGACTCAGCAATCTCGCACCCTCGCGATCAAGACTATTTAAGCTTATAGGTAAGGCAAGGTAATATGTGGAGCTGTAGCAAGCGACTAGCATATATGGTGGCTAACCTGTTCGCAAAAGAGAGCGAGAAGAGAAGGCAAAGCATGAACGAAGAACTATAGAACAACCTACGGCAAACATTACTCTACCACCGTGTCCATTTCCCGGACTCCGCCGAGAAGAGACCATCACGGTAACACACGCAGTGGATTCATTTTAATTAAATCAAGGTTCATGTTATCTACAACCGGACATTAACAAAATCCCGTCTGCCCATAACCGCGGGCACGGCTTTTGAAAGTTCAAATCCCTACAGGGGAGTCCCAACTTAGCCCATCATAAGCTCTCACGGTCAACGAAGGATAAACCTTCTCCCAAGGCATTTCGATCAGACTCGGCATCCCGGTTCTACAAGACAACTTCGACAATGGTAAAACAAATCCAGCAACACCGCCCGAATGTGCCGACAAATCCCGATAGGAGCTGCACATATCTCATTCTCAGGGTACACTCAGATGAGACTAGCTACGAGTAAAACGAACCCTCAAGTTTCCCCGAGGTGGCCCCGCAGGCAGCTCTGTCGGACCAACACTCAGAGGAGCACTGGCCTAGGGGGGTTTAAATAAGATGACCCTCGGGCTCCGGAAACCCAAGGGAAAAATAGGCTAGGTGGCAAATGGTAAAATCAAGGTTGGGCATTGCTGGAGGAGTTTTATTCAAGGCGAACTATGAAGGGGTTCCCATTATCACCCAACCGCGTAAGCAACGCAAAATCCGGGAACATAACACCGATATGACAGAAACTTGGGTGGCAAGAGTGGAACAAAACACTAGGCAAAAGGCCGAGCCTTCCACCCTTAACCAAGTATATAGATGCATTAAGATAACAAGATAATATAATGATATCCCAACAGTAAAACAAAGTTCCAACAAGGAACGATCTCCAATCTTCACCTGCAACTAGCAACGCTATAAGAGGGGCTGAGCAAAGAGGTAACATATCCAATCAACGGTTTGCGAGGACATGGTGGGTTAGAGGTTTGACATGGCAATTTGGAAGGCATGATAAGCAAGTGGTAGGCATCGTAGCATAGGCATAGCAAAAGAGCGAGCATCTAGCAAGCAAAGATAGAAGTGATTTCGAGGGCATGATCATCTTGCCTGCAAAGTTGTCAGAGTTGACTTGGTCCTCGTAAGCAAACTCAACGGGCTCCTCGTTAGCGAACTCGTCTCTCGGCTCTACCCAAACAAGACAAACAAGCATAAGGAACACAATCAACCACATGCAAAGCTCAAACAAATATGATGCAAAAATGGTAGGCTATGCGGGATGCGATATGTGATGCATATGCAAGATTTGACAATGAATGATTGAACCTGGACTCAACTTGGAAATTCAAGAGTGCCACTGGAAAGGTGAGGTGATTTCGGTTGAAATCGATATAAAGAACACCGGAATCGGATGCACGATTTGGAAATGGCAAGCAAAACAAATATGGCACCGGTCTGCGATAAACAACAAGTAGCCATCTAAATGCATCAAGATATATATGCTACAACACTCAAACATGACAACACAATACATGGAAGGGATCCACTCATGATGCTTGAGAAAAGATGAACACTGAGCTACGGCCAAATCATCCATTAATAGGTTCAAACAAGCATGGCAAAAATGCAAATGGTAAACAGCTTTCAGACTTAGTGAAATTAACACAAGTCTGAAATTTCAGATCAGGTAGCACACTTTGGAGCAAGAAAACTATATGCTACAGGAACTTAACATGACAAAGCAAGGCATGACATTAAGCTATTCAAAGCACTTAACAAAAGTTCCTTAGTGACCTTGAGCCAAAAGGGATCAGAAAATACAATTGCAAGCATGTGAACATGGCAAAAACGTAATCAGATTACAGACTTAGTGAAAAACTGGAGCATGCAAATCTGTTAACGAGTAGGCATGTTTACGAGCTCGATGCACTCACTACGGAGCAAGGCATGACAAACTAAGCGTACACCCATCAACAATACATATCATAGAAGCTAGACATGGCAAGAACAACAACATAGCATGCACGGATCACTAGCAACATCCTCGGCAAAATCGCTAATGAGTCAACAATCTGCCAGGATTCACGAAATAGCAAAAGTAGAGCTCGATTGACTCAAGCTAGGGTGCTCCATAAATGCAAACAAAGACATGGATGGATAGAGCACCACAATATTAACAAATCATCCTCAAAAGAGGCACGGATCACCAGGAAACAACATGAACATATGGCATATTGATAAAAATAGATCAAGGACTTGGTGAAATTCTAAGTCCCTGAAATCAGCATTAACGAATGCACTACTTTGCAAGCTTGTGCTAGTCACCACACATATCACAAAAATACAAGGTAAGCACCTATATAAATATGGCATGGCATATAACAAAACACATGTAGAGCTCAGGAGCATATCATGCACACATTAATCATGGCAAAAATGACAAATAGCTATTTGGTGCAGCAGATCTGACAATTATCTCAAATAGCTCACTTCCAATAGCATTTAGGGCATCAAGATGAGCTCAAATGAAAATGATGCATTGAGATGAAATGATGTACTCTCTGAGGCGAACATTTTGATATGCTACATGCCCAAAACGAAGCTACGAATGCGAAGTTACGGCATGATGAAAAACGCAATTTAATTAGGGTTTCGGGGAAAGTCAACCCTTCGGGATCCAGATGCAGATCTGGCACAGTTCACGATGCGCTCGCCGGAGTTCGCTGTAGCTCGCCGGACTTGGAGCTTGTGACGGCCGGAGAGAGGAGAAGCTCGCCGGAGGAGGACTTGCCGGGCTTGAGGGAGGCCGGGGCGGCGGGCGCGGATGACGAGGCGACCTCTGGCGGCGCGCGACGGCTCGGAGAGGAGGAAAGGCGGCGCGGCGGAGCTCTCCTGCAGCTCGGGTGGCGAGCCGCCGTGCGGCGGTGGGGCCACGCCGGAGATGGAGACGAGGGCGCGGGGCGGCGCGCGACTCCCGGGCGGCGGGCGGCTGCCGATGGGCCTCGGGGGGCCCGGGACGGGCTCGGCGGGCCGCGGGCGCTGATGCGGTGATGCGGTCCCCCGCGGGACAGGTGGCGGCGCGCTATTGGCTGGGCGCGGCAGGCAGACATGTCCCGCGCGTCCAGACGTTGTCCGGCGTGCGTAGAGGAAGGGGAGCTAGGGTTTGGGGAAGATCCAAAAATTTCGGGAGAGGGTCTATATATAGGCATAGACGGAGCTAGGAGAGTCTAAATTAGGTGCGGTTTTCGGCCACGCGATCATGATCGAACGACCGAGATGATGGAGAGATCTTAGGTGGGTTTTGGGCTAAATTGGAAGGGTGTTGGGCTGCAACACACACGAGGCCTTCTCGGTCCCTCGGTTAACCGTTGGAGTATCAAACGAAGTCCAAATGACACGAAACTTGACAGACGGTCTACCGGTAGTAAACCAAGGCCTCTTGACAAGTCTCGGTCCAATCCGGAAATGTTTAACCCCCACACACGAAAAGAAGGTAGAAAGGATCACCGGAGGAGATAGGAGCGCCGGAATGCAAAACGGACAACAGGGAAAATGCCCGGATGCATGAGACGAACACGTATGCAAATGCAATGCACATGATGACATGATATGAGATGCATGACAACGACAACAACACACGGAGACAAAAACCCGAACCCGAGGAAATAAAATAACTTAGCACCGGAAATGGCAAGAGTTGGAGTACATATAAGGTAAATTACATCCGGGGTGTTACACTCTTCCCTTTCATTAGTATTCTCTTCATCTTCTATTTGTTTTCTTTTCTTTATGTAATTGGAAATATAAGGATTTTCAATGCAATTCACCGCGCAATACATATAAATTTCCTCTAGATCAAAATGAAGAACTCTATCAAGGGCATATTTTGGAATACCCTTAGTTATATGTTTCATTTCTTCATAACCCAAGAGCAAACTAAGTTCATTATGATGTGCAAGGGAAATCAAGTCATCACAATTTTTGGACACGATACGATCATGAAACAATTTGCATTGGGTACTGAAATGATCATGTTCATTGCAAAGTTCACAAGTACGGCTAAGAAAATTTAAATTTTCAGCACAAGCGTCTAGCCTTTCTTGCAACCATTTAGTTTGCAAGTACTTATGCCTCTTGCAATATCTATCTTCCCTATTTGGTGTGTACTTGCAAACCCATATACTCCACAAAAATCGACATGCTTATAAGAGATATTTTCATCATGACTAGTGCAATCATCATTAGTACCATGGATATTCAAGGAGTTCATACTAACAACATTGCAGTCATGCTCATCATTCAAAGATTTAGTGCCAAACATTTTAATGCATTCTTCTTCTAACACGTTGCCACAATTTTCCTTCCCATCATACTCACGAAAGGTATTAAAAAGATGAAGCGTATGAGGCAAACTTATTTCCATTTTTTTGTAATTTTATTTTATAAACTAAACTAGTGATAAAACAAGAAACTAAAAGACTCGATTGCAAGATCTAAAGATATACCTTCAAGCACTAACCGCCCCGGCAACGACGCTAGAAAAGAGCTTAGTTGACGGGGTGTTAGTGCCACTTTCCTTGCCTCCCCGGCAGCGACGCCAGAAAAGAGCTTGATGTCTACTACACAACCTTATTCTTGTAGACGTTGTTGGGCCTCAAAGTGTAGAGGTTTGTAGGACAGTAGCAAATTTCCCTCGAGTCGATGACCTAACGTTTATCAATCCGTAGGAGGCGTAGGACGAAGATGGTCTCTCTCAAGCTACCCTGCAACCAAATAACAAAGAGTCTCTTGTGTCCCCAACACACCAAATACAATGGTAAATTGTATAGGTGCACTAGTTCAGCGAAGAGATGGTGATACAAGTGGTATATGGATGGTAGATAAAGGTTTTTGTAATCTCAAAATATAAAAACAACAAGGTAACTAATGATAAAAGTGAGCATAAACGGTATTGCAATGCGTTGAAACAAGGCCTAGGGTTGATACTTTCACTAGTGAAAGTTCTCTCAACAATAATAACATAATTGGATCATATAACTATCCCTCAACATGCAACAAAGAGTCACTCCAAAGTCACTAATAGCGGAGAACAAACGAAGAGATTATGGTAGGGTACGAAACCACCTCAAAGTTATTCTTTCCAATCAACCCGTTGGGCTATTCCTATAAGTGTCACAAACAACCCTAGAGTTCGTACTAGAATAACACCTTACGACACAAATCAACCAAAACCCTAATGTCACCTAGATACTCCAATGTCACCTCAAGTATCCGTGGGTATGATTATACGATATGCATCACACAATCTCAAATTCATCTAGTCAACCAACACATAGAACCTCAAAGAGTGCCCCAAAGTTTCTACCGGAGAATCAAGACGAAAACGTGTGCCAACCCCTATGCATAATTTCATGGGCGGAACCCGCAAGTTGGTCACCAAAACATACCTCAAGTGAATCACGTGATATCCCATTGTCACCACAGATACGCACGTCAAGACATACATCAAGTGTTCTCAAATCATTAAAGACTCAATCCTATAAGATAAGTTCAAATGGAAAACTCAATCCATTACAAGAGAGTAGAGGGGGGAAGAAACATCATAGGATCCAAATATAATAGCAAAGCTCGCGATACATCAAGATCGTGCCACCTCAAGAACACGAGAGAGAGAGAGATCAAACACATAGCTACTGGTACATACCCTCAGCCCCGAGGGTGAACTACTCCCTCCTCATCATGGAGATCGCCAGGATGATGAAGATGGCCACCGGTGAGGGTTCCCATCCGGCAGGGTGCCGGAACAGGGTCCCGATTGACTTTTGGTGGCTACAGAGGCTTGCGGCGGCGGAACTCCCGATCTATTATGTTCCCCGATAGTTTTAGGGTATATGGATATATATAGGCGGAAGAAATACATCAGGGGAGGCACGAGGGGCCCACGAGGGTGGAGGGCGTGCCCAGGGGGGTGGGCGCGCCCCCTGCCTTGTGGCTTCCTCGTTGATCCCCTGACGTGCACTCCAAGTCTCTTGTATTGCTTTCTTTCCAAAAATAACTTTTCCGAAGGTTTCATTCCGTTTGGACTCCGTTTGACATTCCTTTTCTACGAAACACTGAAACAAGGGGAAAATAGAAACTGGCACTGGGCTCTGGGTTAATAGGTTAGTCCCAAAAATCATATAAAATAGTATATAAATGCATATAAAGCATCCAAGGTTGATAATATAATAGCATGGAACAATCAAAAATTATAGATACGTTGGAGACGTATCATAAGTCGGCGTATCCAGTGAGTAAGATTGAGCTGGAGGTAGCCTTTGGAGATGAGCATGATTCTAGGGCTGAGAAATTAACTTTTGAAGTGGTAAAAATCAAGAGCCCGTATCATGGCCTGTTTGGACGGACGGCTTATGCCAAGTTCATGGCGCGACCTTGTTATGTTTATCTGCAGCTTAATTAAGATGCCAGGTCATAAGGGTACTATCACCATGCATGGGAGTCGGAAGATAGCCTTGGACTGTGAGGAAGGCGATGCTGCCTATGCCGAATCTGTGTGTGCGAAAAAGGAATTGAAGTTCTATAAGGACAATGTTGACCCACCAGACATGACGTCTTTGAAGAAGCCAACAACAGAACATGAGCCAGTGTTAAAGTTTAAATCGGCTGATGAAACCAAGCTTGATGATTTTCTCCCAGGCGAATCATCTAAGCAGTTCACTATCAGTGCTAATCTGGATCCTAAATAGGAAAGCGCGCTCATCGAGTTCATCCATGAGAACTGGGACATCTTTGCATGGAAACCTTCTGACATGTTGGGTGTACCGAGAGAACTCGCTGAGCACACTCTCAATATTGATATGAAGTTTAAGCCGGTCAGGCAGTTTCTTTGATGGTTCAATGAAGAAAGACGCAAGGCTATTGGTGAGGAAGTGGCCTGGCTCTTGGTGGCCGGGTTCATTATTGAAGTCTTCCATCCGGAGTGGTTGGCTAACCCGGTGATCGTGCTTAAAAAGAACGCACCTGGCGTATGTGTGTGGACTACACGGACTTAAACAAGGCTTGTCCAGCTGATCCTTTCGCACTTCCTCGTATTGATCAAATCATTGATGCTACGGCAGGTTGTGAGCGCTTGAGTTTTTTGGATGCTTATTCTGGGTATCATCAGATCAAAATGGCAGTTAAGGACCAGGAGAAGACGGCTTTTATTACTCCGTTTGGAGCCTTCTGCTATGTATCTATGCCTTTTGGGCTTAAGAGTGCCCAGGCGACTTATCGGCGGTGTGTGCAGAACTGCCTTCATAGTCAGATTGGGCGCAATGTTCATGCTTATGTGGATGACATCGTAGTGAAGTCCAGAAAGAAGGAGGACTTGATAGATGATCTAAAGGAAACCTTTGATAACCTCTGGGTCTACAAGATGATGCTTAACCCGGCCAAGTGTGTTTTTGGAGTACCAGCAGGCAAGCTTTTGGGTTTTTTTGTTTCTAACAGAGGCATTGAGGCTAACCCGGAGAAAATCGAAGCAATTACGTCTTTGGTTAAACCGGCGTGCATCATGACGTTCAGCGGTTGGCGGGTCGTGTTGCTGCTTTAAGCCGGTTAGAGGAGAAGGCCATACTGCTGTATCAAATGGTGAAGAAGACAGATGATTTTGTCTGGAGTGATGCTGCTCACTCTGCCTTTGAAGATCTGAAGCGACAACTCGCTGAGCCTCCGGTTCTTGATGCTCCCATTGATAAGGAGCCCTTATTGTTATATGTGGCTGCTAACACACGCACTGTCAGTGTGGCCATTGTCCTAGAGCGCAAAGAGGCTGGCAAGGAATATCCGGTTCAACGGCCGGTTTACTACGTGAGCCACTACAAAAAAAATACACTTCCCCGATGATACGTGTTTGTCACAGTAGGTCGCGTTTTCTGTCATGCATGTATATCCATGATGATTTTATGACAGAATCAAGATAGTCATACATGTGCTGCCGTAGAAGTGTTCCCTGACATTACCAAAATTATCATCATGGAAGTGTCCACTTCCATGATGATAAATTGCGCGTCATAGAAGTGCTTTCATCAAGGGTGACCGACACGTGGCATCCACTGTAACAGAACACCGTTAAGCTATCGGGTCGGGTTTTGGATCCGATAACCCGTTAACAGCCCCGATCAATGGGGATTTTCCACGTGTAAAATCATCATTGGCTGGAGGAGACACGTGTCAGGTCCGCATTGGCACAGGTGTCACTCATCCAATGGGCGAGACGCGCCTATGATATGTTGACACGTGGACCGGCCCATCAAGTTTAAATGGGCCGGCCCAACTGAAGGCCCACAAGATTTTGCGGACCATAATGGGTCAGCCCAGCTAAAGGCCCACGAGATTTTGCGGACCATAATGGGCTGGCCCAGCTAAAGGCCTCCAAGATTTTGCGGGCCATAATGGGCCGGCCCAGGTAAAGGCCCACAACATTTTTTGTGCCATAATGGGCCGACCCAGGTAAAGGCCCACAAGATTCTTGCGGATCATAATGGTCCGGCCCAGCTAAAGGCACACGAGATTTCGCCGACATTAATGGGCTGGCCCAGCTGTAGGCCCACAAGATTTTGAGGACCCTAGTAGGCCGGCCCATTAACTGGCTGCCATGCTTTGGGCCAAATGTCGACCCATATTTGATCTGGTCCATTAATGGCCTGCCATGCTCCGGGCCTAATAGTGGCCCATATGAGATCCGGCCCGTTAAAAGCCTACCACGTTCTGGGCCAAATTACGGCCCAGATCAGGTCCGGCCCTTTAAGAGGCTTTGGGCTCAATTATGGCCCATATCAGATTCGGTCCGTCAACTGGACACTATTCTTTTGGGCCCACTTAGTAATTCGGCTTGATATTAGTTTTGGCCTGTTAAGGGCCCGTTTAACATTTCGGCCCTATATTAATTTCGACCTGTTAAAAGCCCGTCATATAGTTGGGCCTAACTATGGCCCGGTTTGCATCCGGCCTGCTCGCAGCCGATATCTGATTGGGCCAAACAAGGACAGAGACAATTTTGGCCTGTTAAAAGCCCGTGATTTGATTCACACAATCATGGGCCGGGATTCATTTTGGGCTGCTGCTGGCCCGTGAGCTATTCGGCATGTTTCAGGCCCAACCCACATCGTGATTGCATGACGGCCCGCTTATGTACCGTAATTTTACGGTTTGGCCGCTTTACTGCAAAGACATGATATATATACAGTAAAATAACTGCAGCATTGTGAATAAGAAAAAACCTAGACTATACAATAAAGAAATTACGGCATATTACATCCACTGGGCATCAAAGTTCGCCACTATGATAATAAAGCACAAGAAGACAGCAGATTACATACACTGGGCATCAAAGATGACCACCAGTGCAAATAAACACGCCGACAAAATAATATACAAAACCGACAGCACTTCAATAGAGTTCAAGAAAGGTTAGCCCTGCTGGGTAGCTGCAGCGCAAGCAGCTGAGCAAGATGATGAGACTGCGCTTGTTCAACACTTATATCTTCCTCACTCTGAAAGATAAACAAGCAGACAGATGACAGGTTTTGTACATAAAAGTATCAGTGCTGACAATTCATCACATTTCTTACCGACGAATAAAGTGACACAGTTTAAAATTGCATTAACACAATATGGTATTGTTCAGGTCAAGACATGGCAAGAAATGACATTGTGAAGGAGTTGGCAGCTTCACGACACCTGAGGGAGTCCTGGATTAGGGGGTGTCCGGATGGCCAGACTATACCTTCAGCCGGACTCTTGGACTATGAAGATACAAGATTGAAGACTTCGTCCCGTGTCTGGAAGGGACTTTCCTTGGCGTGGAAGGCAAGGTTGGCGATACGGATATGTAGATCTCCTACCATTGTAACCGACTTTGTGTAACCCTAACCCTCTCCAGTGTCTATATAAACCAGAGGGTTTTAGTCCTTAGGACAACATATAGAACAACAATCATACCATAGGCTAGCTTCTAGGGTTTAGCCTCTCCGATCTCGTGGTAGATCTACTCTTGTACTACCCATATCATCAATATTAATCAAGCAGGACATAGGGTTTTACCACCATCAAGAGGGCCCGAACCTGGGTAAAACTTCATGTCCCTTGCCTCCTGTTACCATCCGGCCTAGACGCACAGTTCGGGACCCCCTACCCGAGATCCGCCGGTTTTGACACCGACAACACCACTAGATTACAGATCAAGAACTCATAAGTATCAATGGTTACTATGCTGTCAATTTATACCATTTCAGATTGGGAAATAAAGAGACGGTTTAAATAATAGTAGAATGATATGACATTGTTCATAGTTAAGACATTGCAGAATATGACATTGTGCTGTAGTGGGTAGGTTCACCACACCACTGGATTACGGATGAAGAACAGAAGCATACATGAAGTGCAAAGAAGATCACTTGCTCTGTATAGTTTAATTTACATGGTATGAAGAAGGAACTTGGTTGTACAACTGAAAACTTAAATTGAGAAAGGACAAACTTTTGTTTATGAACTACATAATAAACTTTAAACAAGCAATTTGATGCAAACACCAAAAATAAACAACTGTTGCAGTCATGCCTAACCAAATATATACAATAAAGTTTGAAGGCTTGAGATGGAGAAACTTACATTATTGGTGAAGACAGGCTCTATAAAGGCCTTGTCTATGCTGATGGGGGGGGGGGGGCAATTCAAGAAGTTTACCACATAATCTTCTTCAAAAGCATTGCCTTTATTCTACATTTTGTTAAGAGTAAATATAGATGTGATAATATACGAAAAAATGGAGAATATTTAAGATAAGATGAAGAGTGATGCTACATAACCAAGTAGCTACAAATGTAAGTGTAGCGATACAGGCAGAAGGTACAGCCAAGAGCAATGCACAGCTAAACTTCTTCAGTACCAACCTTATGGTAAGAGTAAATATAGATCTGATGTGTAGAAAATGGAGGGCAAAGGAAAATAAGCTGCAAAGTGATGGTACATGAACAACTACCTGTCATTATAAGTACACCGATAAAGGACAGCATGTACTTATAAGAACAATGCAGAGCTAAAAAACATTGGCATTGGATATATTCTACACTAATGTAACCATTTATACAGATCAGATAATTTGGAGCGAACAATTGATAAGCAAGCTATCATGCATACTGCTGTCACATAATAAAATAGGTATGTATGCATAAAAAGTACAGTGATACAGGACAACAGGTACTAACAAGAGCAAAGCAACTGGCAGCATATTTGCGATATCCTGTCGTTCTTGTCAAACCGGAATTCTTCTTCGAGAATATTTCCTACAAAAAAGATCCATAAGGCACATGCGGAAAAGTAGAAGTTCAAATTGTCATGTGATTTCATAGATAGTACGTCATCCTGGGAATGAGACCAGTGCATAACAAGGTTTTTCCATTCAATGTCTTCTAAATTTAGCACAGGCGACTTCACCAGAAATTCGTTTATAGACTTGTCATCAAAGTGTGATTTCCTCAGGTAACACCGATATTGCTGCAATGCTTCCTTCAAAAGCACAAGCAAGCTTTGCTCGTCATGACTATCCAGATTAACCCTCGCCTAGTTACAACAATGTAATGTAAATCATTGATGTGTTCAATCAGTAGAAAACAGGAAAATAATAACCATGAATAATAGCACTTACACGTAAGTTGGTCAGGAAGATGTGAAAATGGTGTTTGTCTTCACAATAATCTTCCCATGATGGGAATATATGCACGTAGTCCCTAACAACATTGAAAGCATTGTCTTTTAAACTGGGAATAAATGGAATGGGGTTCCAATCTGCAGGAATTGACCGTCTCTGCAGTTGGGATAGGTCTTCGGCCGGTGGACTTGCTGTACTTTTTGCTGGAGTGGGATTTTTCTATGGTACAGCTGGTGCTATGGAAAATGAAATCGGTATAACTTTTGCTGGAGTGCAGGTCTTGTGTGGTGGGGCTAGTGGTGTGGCCAGCGAAGTATGGGCACAGTCTACTGGAGTCGGTCCTACATTTTGTGCCACTGGTTGTACAGCCAATATAAGTGGGGTGTTGTCTGATTTCACCGGCACCACAACGTTTTTCAAGGACTTTGCTGGTGCTCCTTCAGGTTCGGCAATCACCCTCTTCCTTTTTGATGTCTGATGCATAAGAACAACATTTGAGTGGTAAAACATGGTATGATGACAGATGGAATATGTATTAATAATCGATGGACATGGCATCTCGACATATATGATGAGTAAACTAAGCAGATGGCGGTGCAACAAAGTAGAAGAAATGCAAGACAACATATGCAAGATACCCGCAGTCAATAAAACATTGCCAAATTAGAACATGCACCTTGATGGGTGAACAGGACATGCCATCTGCCTTTGACTCCTCGAGGTTAGAATAGTCATTAGGATCATATTCTGAACAAGAATCAACAGGTGGGGAGCGTATGAGTTTCATTGCATCCAGAATGGCACTTAATGCCTTGGTGCTAATTTTGTAAGTCATTGCAGTGTTTAGCTTCAAGAGTGGACTGCTGCTAGTGCGACACAAAGCAGCTACACAGATCATAGTGTAGATATAATGGGAAAACCTTAAGCATCAGAGTAAAATCAGCAAAGTGGAACTTGCTGGAATATACGTCCTAGTATTGCCGGTACGGCTAGAAAGGCTTCGCATACTAGCTCTCTTCAAGTGAAGGTGCGGTACTGTTAACATCAGTGTAACTCTCAAAGGCGACACAACTCCCCGCATTTTCTTGCTATTCTTATAGGATTCAAGTGGGCAGGCCACTACAAATCCTATTCCTATGTTTACAAGATCCTACGAATCAAAGAGGCTCAAAGTGTCCATCACAACCGACCGTATAGACCTCTACACTGCAAATGTCTCTGCTCATCTTCAGTACAAGGAACACACAGTACTTCTATCATACTCCCTCCGTTCCAAAATATAAGTCTTGGTAGAGATTTCCACTATGGATCACATACACATGTGTGACGCCCGGATATTTAAGCTATAATGAACCTCTGCTAATGATGCCACGTCACCTCGATTACCGTTGCTAATCTCGCGTCAGTTCGAAACTTTCAAATTCAAAATTTAAATATTGTCAAACAACAAAAGTTTCCAAACATTAAAACTAAAATGTCCAAAATGTGTCATAATACTGGTGGAGAAACCACACTTTTATAAAACGTCTAAAGACCCTAAAGTAATTAAAACAACATCTATGACAATTAATTAGATTCCTTTAAAAAATTTATAATAATACAAACTATTTTATTTAGGTGTCAAACTTTTGTGGCAGTAGAATAAGTTATAACATTAATTTCGGAGCTGTAGTTATATTTTATAAAACTAAAATAAAAAAAAAATAGAAAACTAATAAACAGAAAAACAAAACAAACAAAGGCAAGAGACAGAAAAGAAAAAAAGGAACCCCCCGGGCCACGGCCCAGCAGGCCACCAGGCCGGCCCACCAGCCACGCCCATAATCCCCCACACCCGGTAACCCTAACCCCGCACTACCCCACTCCCCCCACACACATCGCCCACTCCCCCCGATCTGGATCGAGATCGGGGGCTCGACGCCGACGCTGCCTGGTGCTGCCACGCCTCACGCCGGCGCCCCGCCACCTCGCCGGACCTCCTCGCCGGCCTGCTTCCTTCTTCGTCGTCGTCCTTGTCTTCCCCCCGAGCACCACTGTCCTGACCCCACGAGCGTCGGTGAGGCCCCCGGCCTCCTCTCCTCCTGTCCTCGTACACGCACGCCCCGCTGGCTTCTCCTTGCGACTCCCCTCCCGCGCCCGCTTGCTCGCTTCCACAAACCCCGCTTCGCCTGGGCCGCGCGCCTCGTCGTCCCGCTGCTCACGGCTGCAGCCGCTGTTGCCCGTTGCAGCCTGCTGCATCGCTACTCGCCGCGGTCGGCGCCTCCCCTGGCCGCGCTCCACCGCACGCCACGAAGCCCCGACGCCTCCCGTGCGCTTATGCCATGGCCGCGCCTTGGCCGCCCCTGCCACCGCTCTCCCTCCACCATGCAGCCCTGCTGCTCCTGCTGCTCCGCTGCGGGCGCCGCTCACCGCGCGTCCGCGTCGTTGGGGTCCCGCATCGCGGTGCTGCCCCGCACCGGCCGGGTCGCGCCACCCCCCTCTGTCCTGCGCCGCCCAACCCCGGTGCTGCCTCGCCGTGGCCTCGCCGGTGCCATCTCCGGCGCCCGACGCCCCTCCGTGCCCGCTGGCCCTCGTCCGGGTCGGGCACCTCTAGCGCCCCATCGTCCGCACCTGCACGCCCGCTAAACCGCATGGACCCCCTAGGCCTATGACACATGGGCCCTACCCAGAATGTTTTTATAAAAAATAACAATAATAAGAAAAATAAATAAATAAAATTAATTAATTATCAATTAATTAATTAGTGAATTAATTAAGTTAATTAATCCTGTTTAATTAATCTAATTAACTAGTTAGTTTAATTAAATGGTAATTAGTTTAGCTAAATCCTAGTTAACCTAAAATAGAGTATGACAGGTGCACTACTAGGGAAAAGGCTAGCAGCAGCGCGGGTTTTAGGTGTATCAGTAGCGCGCGGACTGGCGCTACTAATAAGGCGCTACAGCTAACACACAGCTGTAGCGCGTGCTCACCAGTGCTACTGCTACACAAGTGTAGCAGCAGCGCGCTTAGTGGAAGCTCGCTACTGCTAATAGCTATAGCGCTTCTTCCATGCGCGCTACTGCTATTACCGCGCTGAAGTGGGAGTACGACGAGGACTCTCAGCGATACTATGTTTCTTTTCTTGATGATCAGTAGTGGTGCCTATTCGGGGTTCGATTCAGGGATTAGTCGCTTGTTGGGGGTCTTTTCTATTTTGGCGCCGTAGACGGGCCATGAGTGATTGTATGATGGATGCTATTTATGTACTTTGATGTGACGTGGCGAGTGTAAGCCAACTATTATTATTATTTTTCCCCTTTATATTATATATGTACATGGGTTGTGTGAAGATTGCCTCACTTGCGACATATGCCTTTAATGCGATTATGCCTCTAAGTCGTGCCTCGACACGTGGGAGATATAGTCGCATCGAGGGTGTTACAAGTTGGTAATCAGAGCCTTCTATTGGGGAACGTAGCAGAAATTCAAAATTTTCCTACGTGTCACCAAGATCTATCTATGGAGAGACTAGCAACGAGGTGGAGGAGAGTGCATCTACATACCCTTGTAGATCGCTAAGCGGAAGCGTTCAAGTGAACGGGGTTGATGGAGTCGTACTCGTCGTGATTCAAATCACCGATGATCAAGTGCCGAACGGACGGCACCTCCGCGTTCAACACACGTACAGCCCGGTGACGTCTCCCACGCCTTGATCCAGCAAGGAGAGAGGGAGAGGTTGGGGAAGACTTCATCCAACAGCAGCACAATGGCGTGGTGGTGGTGGAGGAGCATGGCTATCCTGCAGGGCTTCGCCAAGCACCACAGAAGAGGAGGAAGAAGAGACGCAGGGCTGCACCAAGAGAGATTGAATCGCGTCTGTGTTGGGCAGCCCCCTAGGCCTCATATATATAGGGGAAGGGGAGGGGCTGCGCCCCCTCTAGGGTTTCCCACCCCTAAGGGGGGGGGGCGGCAGCCCTAGATGGCCAAGGGGTGGCGGCCAAGGGAGGGGAGAAGGGGGAGGCGCCCCTAGGGTGGGCCTTAAGGCCCATCTGGACCTAGGGTTTGCCTCCTCCCACTTCCCCTGCGCCTTGGGCCTTGGTGGGAGGCGCACCAGCCCACTAAGGGGCTGGTCCCTCACCACTCTTGGCCCATGCAACCTTCTGGGGTTGGTGGCCCCACTTGGTGGACCCCCGGGACCCTCCCGGTGGTCCCGGTACGTTACCGATAAACCCCGAAACTTTTCCGGTGACCAAAACAGGACTTCCCATATATAAATCTTTACCTCCGGACCATTCCGGAACTCCTCGTGACGTCCGAGATCTCATCCGGGACTCCGAACAACATTCGGTAACCACATACAAACTTCCTTTATAACCCTAGCGTCATCGAACCTTAAGTGTGTAGACCCTACGGGTTCGGGAGACATGCAGACATGACCGAGACGTTCTTCGGTCAATAACCAACAGCGGGATCTGGATACCCATGTTGCCTCCCACATGTTCCACGATGATCTCATCGGATGAACCACGATGTCAAGGACTTAATCAATCCCGTATACAATTCCCTTTGTCTATCGGTATGATACTTGCCCGAGATTCGATCGTCGGTATCCCGATACCTTGTTCAATCTCGTTACCGGCAAGTCTCTTTACTCGTTCCGTAACACATCATCCCGTGATCAACTCCTTGATCACATTGTGCACATTATGATGATGTCCTACCGAGTGGGCCCAGAGATACCTCTCCGTCACACGGAGTGACAAATCCCAGTCTCGATTCGTGCCAACCCAACAGACACTTTTGGAGATACCCGTAGTGTACCTTTATAGCCACCCAGTTACGTTGTGACGTTTGGCACACCCAAAGCAATCCTACGGTATCCGGGAGTTGCACAATCTCATGGTCTAAGGAAATGATACTTGACATTAGCAAAGCTTTAGCATACGAACTACACGATCTAGTGCTATGCTTAGGATTGGGTCTTGTCCATCACATCATTCTCCTAATGATGTGATCCCGTTATCAACGACATCCAATGTCCATGGTTAGGAAACCGTACCCATCTATTGATCAACGAGCTAGTCAACTAGAGGCTTACTAGGGACATGGTGTTGTCTATGTATCCACACATGCATCTGAGTTTCCTATCAATACAATTATAGCATGGATAATAAACGATTATCATGAACAAGGAAATATAATAATAACTAATTTATTATTGCCTCTAGGGCATATTTCCAACACCTTCCCCGACCTTAGGAGCCCCATTGCTTGATCGTTTTTAGCAGCCGACTTGTGTCTAGAAAAATGTTTTGAGTCCTTAGGAATTATATATCGGAGAGCTTAGGAATTCTTTTTACTTCCCAGTCTCCTCATCGCTCTGGTAAGGCATCCTGACGTAGAGTTTTGACTCTTCTCTTCTCAAATTTCACTAAATTTTTTTTTTAGGATCACGCGAGTATCTTAGTTTTGTTCCGATGGCTTATGATGAGAATACTGTCTTGGTGCCTCCTATCAGGGGTTTAGTGGAAGTGTCCCGGGGAGTTGAGCTCTGAGGTGTTGTCATCATAATTCTATCGTTGCAATTCTGGCATACTTGAGATATGTGCGCGACATCGAAAATCTCCTTTATGCAGTTCGTTGGTGAGATAACCTCGACGCCACCCAGTACTAGGGCGGGAGTTCGGGAGTATCGCCATAACTTGTATAACGGATGCTTTTCGAAGGTTGAGATAGATGGTTTTCGAAGGTTTCTTGGTTATGTGTTGAAGGATGGATGCAGCTGGATGTAGGATTTGCTAGCTTGGGTGAGATATTATGCTTCCCCTGTATCCTCAACACCTGATTGCATAACCGGAAAGTTTCGGGAGTTCCACAGGTGGGAATTCAAGTAGCCTTAGTATATCTTTCCAACGGACGTGTGATATGAAATTGGGGTTCGACGTCTAGTGGTTCGCATATTCACGGTCGATTTTACAGTGGCCTCGTTGTGTCTTAAAGAGTCCTTGGCTATGCTGACTCGGGGACGCTTCGTATGTCATGTGCACTGCCTTGTACATGATGGTGCTGTACGGTCGAGCCCGTGTAGGTCCTACCACGAACACTTCGGACGAAATTTTTATCATGTGTTTGTTCCGGCTTATTCCGCAAGCCAACCCTTGGTTTTATTTCGAGTTGTGGTATTCGTTCTTCTTCGACGTCATATGTTGATTCCATCCCTCGTTGATGTACCTCTTCTACCTGATTCTTCGTGGCTTTGCAATTTAGGAATATGTGACCACTTCAAGAGAAGTGCATTCGTTCATTTTGTTCGGATGTGAAGACATATGTTGCAATTTTTATTCCGTTGGATTCACCTTCTATATTTCTTTATTTGTGTGCTAATGGTGGTCAACCTCTTCAGGATGGCTCCCGCTAAGAGCACCAGTCAGAACCAGAATCAAGATCCTCCGCCACCTCCGCCTCCTCCGGAAGCATGGCAGGCTATGATGGCTGCTACTAATGCAAATAATCAGCTGATCATGCAAATCATCCAAGAGCGGAATCAAAGCAGTCAAGCGAATCAAGGCAGCAACCAGAACTAGTTTGCAACTCTGAATCAGTTCCTCGCAAATGGTCCAAAGACGTTCAGCAACTGCGTTGAGGCTACTGATGCTGATGATTGGTTAGTCGATCTGGGCAAGCATTTTCAATGTAGCAACGTCAGACCTGAAGATTTCGTCAAGTTCGCGTCTTTCCAGCTCAAGGATCAGGCCGCAGAGTGGTTTCAGCAGTACCGGGATTCCAGAGGTGGACGTTTGATCACTTGGGATGATTTCCGTCATGATTTTCGCGCTCATCACATTCCTCAAAGTGTGACTGAAAGCAAACGTGAAGAATTCCGCAATCTGAAGCAAGGCTCTTTGTCTGTCTATGACTATAACAAGTTGTTCCAGAAGCTCGCCCGTTTTGCCAAGCAGGATGTTCCTGATGAGAAGAGCATGATCTATCAGTTCAGGGGTCGTCTTCGTGAAGAAATTCAGCTCGCTCTTGTCCTCTTCGAGCCGCTGAGATACGATGAGTTCTACAACATGGCACTGAAGCAAGAGGCTGCTCAGCTCAGATGTGATGCTTCCAGGAAGCGAGTCAGAAACACTTCGTCTTCGTCCTCTACTCAAGTGGCCAAGCAGCAGAAGTATTGGCTTCCTCCTCCTCCGTTCCGTCAGCCGTATCAGCAGAAGAGCAAAGGTGGCAGTGGTTCATCCCACCCACCCAACCCAGGCTTTCAGAACAAGACTTCGTCTCAAGCTCCAAGATCAAGTGCTCCGTATCACCGTCCGCTCTCAGAGGTCACGTGCAACAAGTGCCAACAGAAGGGTCACTACGCCAACAAGTGTTTCAACCAGAGGCGTCTTCCTCCTCCTCCTCCCGTCAGATCGGCAAGTACAGCTGTGGTCAAGCATAACCCCAAGTCCGACAAGGTCAACTTGATGAACGTAGCTCAGGCAGAGGATTCGTCAGATGTGATCATGGGTAACCTTCCAGTTAATGATATTCCTGCAAAAGTTCTTTTTGACACAGGTGCTTCGCATTGTTTCATTTCAAGGCCATTTACTTCTAGGCATGAATTGGTTTCACAAGTTCTGCCTAGCCCTTTAGCGGTTGTTTCTCCCGGTAAGCGTATGCAGGCTAACTCCATTGTTCCGGATGTTACAATTACTTTGGGTGATCATAAGTTTCTGGCTTCTCCAACGGTCCTTGGTGATTCCGATATCGACCTCATTCTTGGGATGGACTGGCTCTCTAAACACAAAGCTCACCTCGATTGTGCAGCCAGGTAGATTCAACTGACTCATTCTTCTGAAGATGTCATTGTCTTTGCTGCTCGGGATAATACCATCCGGTTATTCTCTCTCAATGAAAAGGGTGAATTGGATGCTATTTCACAGATTCCGGTTGTTTGTGAGTATCAAGATGTCTTCCCTGAAGAACTCCTAGGCATGCCTCCAAACCGGCCGATTGAATTCGTTATTGAACTTGAGCCCGGTACGGAACCGGTGTGCAAACGGCCTTACAAGCTCGGCCCCGAAGAGTTGAAGGAGTTGAAGAAACAACTCGATGTGCAAGAAAGAATGGGTCTCATTCGGCCTAGTACTTCTCCGTGGGGTTGTGGTGTTCTTTTTGTGAAGAAGAAGGATGGAACGGACCGACTTTGTGTTGATTATCGTCCATTGAACAAGAAGACCATCAAGAACAAATATCCACTTCCCAACATTAATGAGCTATTCGAACAACTCAAGGGTGCCCAAGTATTCTCCAAGCTTGATCTCCGTATGGGTTATCATCAAATTCGCATTCGTGAACAAGATATTCCAAAGACGGCGTTCAGAACAAGCTATGGGTCATATGAATACACTGTTATGTCTTTTGGCCTCGCCAATGCTCCTCCGACGTTCTCTCGCATGATGAACTTCATCTTCAACCCCTACACCAACGACTTTGTTTTGGTCTATCTCGATGATATCCTGGTTTTCTCGAAGAATAAGGAAGATCATGCCAAACACTTGCGTTTGGTTCTTGACAAGCTAAGGGAACATCAATTCTATGCCAAGTTTTCCAAGTGTGAGTTTTGGCTCGATGAAGTTCTTTATCTTGGTCATATTATCTCTGCCAAGGGCATTTCCGTGGATCCTGAGAAGGTGTCTGCAATCGTTAATTGGGAACCTCCTCAGAATGTGAAGCAACTCTGAAGCTTCCTCGGTCTTGCAAGTTATTGTCGAAGATTCGTTGAAAACTTCTCCAAGATCGCAAAGCCTCTCTCAAATCTTCTTCAGAAGCACGTCAAGTACGTTTGGTCTCCGGAGTGTGATGTTGCTTTCAACGCTTTGAAAGAGAAATTGATCACTGCTCCAGTTCTAACTCCGCCTGATGTAACCAAGCCGTACGAGGTCTTTTGTGATGCCTCTCTCCAAGGTCTCGGTGTAGTACTGATGCAAGAGAAGAAAGTTGTTGCTTATACCTCTCGCCAGTTGAAGCCAAATGAGAAGAACTACCCCACTCATGATCTTGAGTTGGCGGCAGTTGTGCACGCATTGTTGACTTGGAGACATCTTCTCTTGGGAAGGAAAGTGGACATTTTCACTGATCACAAGAGTCTCAAGTACATCTTCACTCAGCCTAATCTCAACCTCAGGCAGACTCGATAGGTCGAAATGATTCAAGAGTACAATCCGAGTATCGAGTATACTCCAGGCAAGGCTAATGTGATTGCTGACGCTTTGAGCAGAAAAGCATATTGCAACAGTCTGATTCTCAAGCCTTATCAACCCGAGCTTTGTGAAGCCTTCCGCAAACTTAATCTGCAAGTTGTTCCCCAAGGTTTCCTTGCCAACCTTCAAGTTTCTCCTACCTTGGAAGACCAGATTCGCCAAGCCCAGCTTCTTGATGCTATGGTGAAAAAGGTGAAGATTGGTATTGCAAAGAGTCAGTCCAAGTACAAGTGCTACCGACTTGATGACAAGGACACTCTCTTCTTCGAGGATCGAATTGTTGTGCCCAAAGGTGAACTTCGTAAAGTGATCATGAATGAGGCTCACAACTCTCTCCTCTTCATCCACCCTGGGAGCACGAAGATGTATCAAGACCTGAAGCAAACTTATTGGTGGACTCGAATGAAGCGCAAGATCGCTCAATTCGTGAATGAATGTGATGTCTGCAGAAGGGTGAAAGCAGAACACCAAAGGCCAGCAGGTCTCCTCCAACCTCTCGCCATTCCAGAATGGAAGTTTGACCACATTGAAATGGACTTTGTGACTGGGTTTCCTAAGTCCAAGCGTGGCAATGATGCTATATTCGTTGTCATCGACAAGCTGACCAAAGTGGCTCATTTCTTGCCTATCAAAGAGTCAATCACTGCAGCTCAATTGGCGGAGCTCTACACCTCTCGCATTGTCTCTCTGCACGGTATTCCTCAAGTGATATCTTCAGACCGTGGCAGCATCTTTACCTCCAAGTTCTGGGATTCTTTTCAGAAGGCCATGGGCACCAACATTCGCTTCAGCACTGCTTTCCATCCTCAAACAAGCGGTCAAGTCGAGCGCGTCAATCAGATTCTTGAAGATATGCTCAGGGCTTGTGTTATCTCCTTCGGCATGAAGTGGGAGGATTGCCTTCCTTATGCTGAATTCTCGTACAACAACAGTTTCCAAGCAAGTTCCGGCAAGGCCCCATTTGAAATTCTATATGGTAGGAAGTGCCGTACACCTCTCAACTGGTCTGAAACCGGTGAACGTCAGCTGCTGGGTAATGACCTGATCACAGAGGCAGAAGAGATGTGCAAGGTCATTCGTGATAACCTCAAAGCAGCCCAGTCTCGTCAGAAGAGCTACTACGACAGCAAGCACCGTGATTTGGACTTCGAGATCGGAGATCATGTCTACCTCCACGTCTCTCCAATGAAAGGGACTCGTCGCTTCGGTATCAAAGGGAAGCTTGCCCCAAGATACGTCGGGCCTTTCAAGATCGTCAGCAAGAGAGGCGACCTCGCCTATCAACTCGAGCTTCCTGCAACCTTTGCCAATGTTCATGATGTGTTCCACGTCTCGCAACTCCGTAAGTGCTTCAAGACGCCTGAGCGCACCGTCAACTTCGAGGACATTGAGCTCCAAGAAGATCTCTCCTACCGTGAGCACCCAGTTGCAATCCTGGAAGAGACTGAACGCAAAACTCACAACAAGTCAATCAAGTTTCTCAAAGTTAAGTGGTCACACCATTCCGACCGTGAAGCTACCTGGGAACGCGAGGATCACCTCCGTTCTGAGTACCCGGAGTTCTTTTAGTCCTAGATCTCGGGACGAGATCTTTTCGTAGTGGTGGAGTGTTGTAACGCCCCACATGTAACCTTCCCCAATTGTACTCCGACTCTTGCCGTTTCCGGCATTAAGTTATATTTAATTCTCGGGTTCGGGTCTTTGTCTCCGTGTGTTGTTTTGTTTTTCGTGCATCTCATATCATGTCGTCACGTGCATCGCATTTGCATACATGTTCATCTCATGCATTCGAGCATTTTCCCCGTTGTCCGTTTTGCATTCCGGCGCTTCGTTCTCCTCCGGTGGCCATTTCTAGCTTTCTTTCGTGTGTGGGGATTAAACATTTCCGGATTGGGCCGAGACTTGCCATGCGGCCTTGGTTTACTACCGGTAGACCGCCTGTCAAGTTTCGGGTCATTTGGACTTCGTTTGATACTCCAACGGTTAACCAAGGGACCGAAAAGGCCTCGTGTGTGTGCAGCCCAACACCCCTCCATTTTGGCCCAAAACCCACCAAACTCAGCTCCATCGTCTCGGTCGTTCGATCACGATCGTGTGGGCGAAAACCGCACCTCATTTGGACTCTCCTAGCTCCACTTATGCCTATAAATACCCCTCCATCTCGGATCCCTTCTTCTCCCCCGTCCAACCCTAGTTTAAAAAAAAACTGAGATCTGCGCCGACGGACGTGTCCGCCCCCGGCCGGACAATGTCCGCCGACGCCCGCAGCCACCCGCAAGTCGACACGTGGCAGGCCCAGCCCCACATCGCCGCCTCCCGCGCCGCCGGCCCGCAGGCCCGTGCGGGGCCCTCCCGGCCCGCGCGTCCCCGCCGCCAGGCCGCCTCGTCCGCCTCCTCTCGCCCGGGTCTCCGCCGCCTTCGAAGCCCGCCGCCACCGCCGCGCCATTGCCGGCCGGGGGAAGCTCCGCCCAGCCAAGCTCGACGCCGGCCGCCCCGTTCCCTTTGCCGGTTGGAGCCAAGCCCGAGGCCGGGCGCCTCGGAGTCGCCGCCCCCACCGCCGTCCTCCCGCGCCGGCGAGCGTCGCGAGGTCCGGCGCCGACCCCCTCTCTCTCCGGCGAGCTGCATCCGTCTCCGGCGTGAACAGTGCTCCGGCGTGCTTCGTAATCCGTGCCGATCCAGATCTGAGATTCGGTTGACTTTTGCCTCCCAAAAACCCTAATCTCCCTAGTTTTTCTTGCTACTTTGACCTGCCATATCTTTGCATCCGTAGCTCCGATTTGGGCATATGATATGTCAAAATCTTCGTCAAGACGAGTACATCATTTCATTCCATTGCATCATTTGCATTTGAGGTCATCTTGGTGCCCAAAATGCTGTTGGAAGGAGGCATGTTGAGTTAAATTGCAGATCTGTTAGTTCAACATGCACTTTTGTCATTTTTGCCATATTTAATCCGTGCAAGATATGCCTATGCCCCTTTGGGATGAATTGTTAAGCATGTTGTCTTCTTTCCAGAGGTGCCTTCCATGTATTTTTAGGATGTGTGTGTTGTCTTGTGCAAGCTTGCGAAGAGGGCTGCCTGAGATTATCGATTTCAGGGACTTAGTGAAAATCACTAAGTCTGGGCCGTTTTTAGTTCACGATGCTATAAGTCCGGCATGTTTCCTAGTGACCCGTGCCTCTTTTGAGTATGTTCAGTAAGAGAGATTTGTTATGCTTGTTGTGCTTAATCCATCCATGTCTTTACTTGTTATGTTGGAGCCCCCTAGGTTGACTCAATCGAGCTCAACTTTTGGATAGTTGCTGTTTTGGGCAGATCGTGAACTCTTTTGCGATTTTGCCGGAGTGATTGCTAGTGATCCATGCATGCTATGCCATTGTTCTTGCCATGTCTAGCTAGCATTTTGTGCCTTCTTAATGGATATATGCTTGCCTTGCCATGACTTACACCGTAGTGAGAGCATCGAGCTCGTTTACATGCCACCGTGAGTTATTATTTCAGCATGTCCCAGTTTTTTCACTAAGTCTGAAAACTGATTGTGTTTCATCGATGTTCGTGTGCTCGGTAGAGTATTTTGTGAACCCTTTTGGCCCCAGGTCATTTTGGGTGTCTTGTTAAGCTTGTTGAGTAGCTCCATGCCATGATCTTACTTGCTATGTTCAGGTTTTCCTTCATGTTGTCTTGCTGCTCCGAAGAGAGCATCGTGGTCTGAAATTTCAGACTAGCGTTAATTTCGCTAAGTCTGAAATCTGTTTTGCTTATTCAGTTTTGCCATGCTTGTTTGAAGCCCTTAATTGATGAATTTGCCTATGCCTCAGTCATGGTGATTTGTTAAGCTTGATGAGTACATCACTGCCATGCAATTTGTTTTCATGTTGGGTGGCTGTAGCATGTTCATTTTGTTGCATTTAGGAGCCTACTTGCTGTAAATCGCAGATCGGTTCGTTTAGTAAAACGCTTGCCATTTCTAAACTGTAGCTCCGATTGCCATGATCTTTATATCGTTTTCAGGGGATTTCTTCCCCTCTATCCAGTGGCACACTTGGTTTTCCAAGTTGAGGCCAGGTTCATGCATTTCCTGTTACATGTTGCATTTTTGCATCCCGCATCGCATCCCGCATAGCATATCATCTTTGCATCTTTTTGATTGCCTTTGCACGTGGTTGATTGTATCCTTGTTGCTTGTTTGTGTTGTTGGGTAGAGCCGGGAGACGAGTTCGCTAACGAGGAGCCCGTTGAGTTTGCTTTTGAGGATCCAGTCAATTCTGACAACTGTGCAGGCAAGATGATCACACCCTTGAAATCACTACTATCTTTGCTATGCTAGTTTGCTCGCTCTTTTGCTTTACCAATGCTATGATGCCTACCACTTGCTTGTCAGCCTCCCAATTGCCATGATTGAGCCTCTAACCCACCTTTGTCCTAGCAAACCATTGATTGGCTATGTTACCGCTTTGCTCAGCCCTTCTTATAGCGTTGTTAGTTGCAGGTGAAGATTGGAGCCGTTCCTTGTTGGAACATTTATTTACTTGTTGGGATATCATTATATTGCTATGTTATCTTTACTCATCTATATACTTGGTAAAGGGTGGAAGGCTCGGCCTCTCGCCTAGTGTTTTGTTCCACTCTCGCCGCCCTAGTTTCCGTCATATCGGGGTTATGTTCCCGGATTGTTGCGTCCCTTACGCGGTTGGGCTATATGGGAACCCCTTGATAGTTCGCCTTGATTAAAGCTTTTCCAGCAATGCCCAAAATTGGTTTTACCATTTGCCACCTACCCTCTTCTTTCCCTTGGGTTTCCGGAGCCCGAGGGTCATCTTATTTTAAACCCCCCCGGGCCAGTGCTCCTCTGAGTGTTGGTCCAACTGTCAGCTGCCGGTGGCCACCAGGGGCAACTCTGGGCTGGCCTACCCGTACCTAGAACAATCTGAGTGTGCCCTGAGAAAGAGATATGTGCAGCTCCTATCGGGATTTGTCGGCGCATTCGGGCGGTGTTGCTGGACTAGTTTTGACCTGTCAAATCATCTTGTTGTACCGGGATACCGAGTCTGATCGGTGGGTCCTGGGTGGAGGTCTATTCCTTCGTTGACCGTGAGAGCTTGTTATGGGCTAAGTTGGGACCCCCCTGCAGGGATTGATCTTTCGAAAGCCGTGCCCGCGGTTATGGGCAGATGGGAATTTGTTAATGTCCGGTTGTAGACAACTTGAACTTAATTAATTAAAATGAATCAACTGCGTGTGTTGCCGTGATGGCCTCTTCTCGGCGGAGTCCGGGAAGTGGACACGGCGTTGGAGTTATGTTTGCGTAGTCTCCTCTATGTAGTTTCCGCTCGTGCTTTGCTCTCTCTTCTCGCTCTCTTTTGCGAATAAGTTAGCCACCATATATGCTAGTCGCTTGCTGCAGCTCCACTCACATTACCCCTTCCTTGCCTATTAAGCTTAAATAGTCTTGATCGCGAGGGTGCGAGATTGCAGAGTCCTTGTGGCTCACAGATTACTATTACACCAGATGCAGGGACCGACGATACTCCTCCGGATGGCGCGCTCGAGCTGAAGTGGGAGTACGACGAGGACTCTCAGCGATACTATGTTTCTTTTCCTGATGATCAGTAGTGGTGCCTATTCGGGGTTCGATTCAGGGATTAGTCGCTTGTTGGGGGTCTTTTCTATTTTGGCGCCGTAGACGGGCCATGAGTGATTGTATGATGGATGCTATTTATGTACTTTGATGTGACGTGGCGAGTGTAAGCCAACTATTATTATTATTTTCCCCCCTTTATATTATATATGTACATGGGTTGTGTGAAGATTGCCTCATTTGCGACATATGCCTTCAATGCAATTATGCCTCTAAGTCGTGCCTCGACACGTGGGAGATATAGTCGCATCGAGGGTGTTACATAAGTGCAATTCATTGGATCGGTAACAACAAAGGTATGAGGATGATATAAATTAAGTGCAGCTAATATTGCAAGCCTTTCCCTCTGAAATTGATTTTTTTAGCCTTGCAGGCCTCTAAACTATCCAGCAAAACTTCTGTCACTTTTTAATTTCTGATTCTTGTACAGTACAGGTCCTTGTAAGGATGATACAACCTATGACATGAAGTATTCTTGTTGCTCCTAACACTTTCTCAAATTTTTCTCCATTTGCATGCCCATGGCAGAACAGACAGTTAATGCTTACTCTATGGCCTCTGCTGTAACCAGGAAGCTCACCAGGAGAGTGTTCTGGGGGCTGATACAGATGTTCGGTAAGCAGGAAGTTGCCGGAGAGATGCTGTAGTGGTTGGAGAAGCTGCTAATCAAGTTCCACAGCGCAGTTGAGGAGTCCGGAAAACTCCAGCAAGATGATAAGGAGCATGAAAAGGGCAACACCTCTGAGATTTTTCCTTTTTTTCTAAATTGTAACTTTGTAATGTTTCTTATTAAAGCTGTTACAGCATAGGTACTACAAATTTATGTTTCCTGCTACAAGTTTGATCGATTTTGATCTTTTTTTTTGGAACGAAGGCTCAAGAAGAGCCCGGCTTTGAATTAACAAAGCCATCAACCGGTCAGGATTACACAAGGCCGCCAAGCATGAGCGACCGAAAGATACATGGGAGCGGACTGAGCAGCTTACAACGCAACGCACACTACTGCACACCAAGAAAATACACGAGAAAGTCCTGCAAGTAATGTCGAAGCCCGCTGCACCCCGGGACCAAAGACAGGAAAACAAAGAAGCATCGAGGATTAGTCAGTAGCATGGAGGCACCGAGGGTTGCCTGACCATGGAGCATCGGACAAAACGAGCACCTGTCTTCCAACGCCGAAGAGGAACCCTGTCCTCTCGCCTAGGCTCGAAGGCGCCGCACCATCGGGTCGTTGGGAGCTCACCCGAGAGCTAGAGCAGGCGCCAGCCGACACACCAGAGCAAGAGAACTATCGGTCCTCGCCACACCGAAGACACACCACATCCGCTGCACTGCCACCTTCCTTGGACACCGAGAAACAGAAGGAAAGCTGCCGGGAGGATCGTCGAAGAAGCACTGCAGAGCACCAGGGACGAAAGTTGGAAGCACCAGGTGCCGCTCCAGTGACCGCACAAGGGAAGAGGCTTCTGCCGTGCGCGTCGTGGAGCTGTCCACGGGAAGAGGAACCCTATCCCCCTCCAATCCGACTCAGGAACAGAGCCACCATGACACACCATGACCTTGACGCCGCAGAGCATCACTCCGTTAAGGCATACACCTGCAGGAACACACACCCTACACACAAAAAAAAATCACCCCTTGGGCTCGCCACCGACGAGCGCTCTCCAACCTCACAACCACTCTCCCGAAGAACCATAGAGCCCCAGGCGACGTCTCCAAGGAGAGAACGACGCGTAGGGCGCCGCCGCCGCCCAACCCGGGAAGGGTTTTGGGCTTTCACCCGGGATCTGGGACGGGGGTGGAAAGAAACAGGTCCTCAGCGGCGCCTCCAGGGAGAAAAACCACGCGCGCACGCGCCATCGCCGCCGTGGCCGGAGAATCGGCCAAGGGATTACCCCAGACGCAGTCCTATACCACCATCACCCCGCCAGCACCGGATCTGATAGCCAAAGCCACAGACCGGACACACCAGAGGGGGAAGAGGAGCAGAGGAGGAGAGAAGCACGACCTTCAGATCTAGAGTGGAAGAAGCCCACGCCACGACCACCTCCTGCCGGCTCCTCGCTGCCCAAGCTGCCGAGGAGGCCGTCCGTCGCATCCCGCGCCCGCCACTTGCCGCGAAGATGGCGCCGCCTCGCCGTCCGGGGCCGCCGCCCCGACGTCCAGGGTCCTTCACTGGATCGATTTTGATCTTGAAACAATTATATGGATACACAATTCGCATTCCCTAGTATATGTAACAGCGGAACAAACACACCAATCAGTAGTGAGTTTGCAACTAATAACACAAAAACAAATTTGGAAACCACTTTTTATATCAAGCTAAACCATCAAAGCTAATTTCTGTCAGTTGCACATACATATGGTCCAACTAGTAGCTCGAAAAGTACAAAAGATACACGTTTATTACAACTACATAAGCACAGTGAAAGTTCTGTTGTGGCCGGTCCGGCTGAAATTGAAGTGACTGTAATTTAGTTTCCGAAGAAACTGGTGCTTGTGCAACTGGACAAGGGCGAGTCGAGCAGCATGCTGAACCCGAGCACCTGTTTCTCCAGGTCGAATGTTCTCCAGCTGCTTCCCGCCGATCACCACCGCCGGCTCGCCCTCCACCGGCAATGCCGCCGGGCCCCATAATATGTACCATGTTAAAATATAGTCTGGTTTAATGATAGAGATAAAGAGTAGAGATTAAATAGGTTTAAACTATGTATTACTTGTCTTGTACTTCAAGTCTCTACCTCCTCATGTATTCTATATATACCCTATATGAGAATCACATCAATATAATATACAACAACAACAACAAATATTAGTCATACTATAATTTTTACTTGATATTAGAGCGGTTAGTCTCACGACACCGATCGTAAAACCTTTCATCACCTCCGCAGCGCGCCGCCCCCGGGGATATTAATCTTTTCTCTCCGGGGGCGCTGCACCTATTCATCAAAGATGAGTTTGGTTCCCAAGATTAGATTAGATGAATTCTTCAAAGTTAGATTAGTTTTCTCATTAGCCACCAAATTAGTCCGACGACCCTCAGATTCCGAAGCGATGTGCAACTACAGAAATACGATCTTCATGTAAATCAACAAAATTACGGTATTGAGTGCAGCGCGGTGCCGCGCGCGGCCATGTACGGGCGCGTGAACACTGATCCCACACGGCGAGGACGACGACCGTGGCGAGCAGCTGCGAAGGACACGCACGTCCGATCACAGGAGGGCGAGGGCCAGCAGGTTTTCGACTTCAAGGCACGAGCACGGACGCGGTCTCCACCAAGCCGCGACTCTATCAACCAGACGATCACTCGTGCGCCGTCATGCTGTCTACACCAAGCGGTCATATTAATCTACACCGAGCGATCTGTATCAATATTCGACGACCCGAGCCGAACGACATCAACCTGTACGACTACGCGGGCTATGAGCTAACATACTTCTTCAACACGGTATAACGTTGACACTGAGGGACGCCTTCTAGCAACGCATCATCATCGACACGTTGCTGCAACGTCATCACCGACACTTCATCGGCAAGGTCTTCATCAACATGGTCTTCACCAACATCTTCATCAACACATCGCCGCCGCCTCATCCATAAGATGGACACCTAGCGTCCTCTGACAGACTTTTCTGCAAGACACGACCTCGACAATGGCAATGACCGCGTCACGAGGACAGCATCGACCGCGTCATCCACAACAACATGACTGCATCGACACGGCGTCACTACAGTGACGACCCCTACATGATCACATGGTTCTGGCAAAACCGATGTGTGCTCATGGGCTTCCTCGGGTCATGGCAAAACCGATGAACTCATTGCTGACGAAACCCTTTGACATCCGCAATGTGCATCGTCCATGTCAGCAGCTCCGTCATAGCGCATTTTCTTGCGTCTTCGGCTTTGGCCGGCTTCATCATCCACAACGACTACATCATCGACCACGACTACCTCGACCACGGCTATATCACCATGATCGGCTACCTTAACGTTGACATTAATGGCTACGTCTACAACAACTCATCGGCCACAACTTCAGTCAACAGCGTCCGCGTCGTTACTAGCGCCCACGCCGCTCCCGCTGTGACCGCGGAAGGGAATACAGGAGAGATAGGGAAGACACCAGAAGGGGAGGCAGTCACCGCACTAGGTGTCGACCCATCAGAGACGTTGTTGAAGATATCGCAGTGGAGAAGACGATCGAAGCGCAAGACTTCAAATTCAGTCGCAATCATCTGCTTCACTCCCGCTACGACCGGAGGGAAATGTTAGAATATAGTCTGGGTTTAATGATAGAGATAAAGAATATAGATCGAATATGTTTAAACCATGTATTACTTGTCTTGTACTCCAAATCTCTATTCCTCGTGTATTTTATATATACCTCATATGGAGGTCACATCAATACAAGACACAACAACAAATATTAGCCATCCTATAGTTTTCTACACACCACCATCGACGAGGAGAGAGTGCTTCCGATGTTACATTTTGTGGCAGCTCATTGAGACAGTGAGGTAGCTCAATTAGGCCGGGAGGCAGCTTGTTGAGATCAATCATTTTTCTTCTCCACGTGCATATACAACAAAGGAAGTGGAACAAACACACCAATCGGTAGTGAGTTTGCAACTAATAACACAAAAACAAATCAGATGGACACACAAATTGCACATACATATGGTCCAATTATTAGCCCGAAAAGTAGAAAAGATAAACATACAAATTGCATAGTGAAAGTTCTGTTCTGAAATTGAAGTGACTGCAATGTTTAGTTTCCGAAGAAACTGGTGCTTCTGCAACTGGACATGCGGAAGTCGAGCGGCATGCTGAACCCGAGCACCTGTTTCCCAGGTCGAACACCAGCAGGTTGTTCTCCAGCTGCTTCCCGCCGATCACCACCGCCGGCTCGCCCTCCACCGGCATGCCGCCGGGCCCCATCGGCAGGATCGCCAGGCACGTCGCCCCGTCCACCTGCACCATGTAGTTGTCGTCGAACAGCGTCCAGTTCCCCGTGGCGCCGTCGCCCAGCTCCAGGTTGATGCGCGGCACGTCGCGCCTCACCGGCCGCTTCAGCATTGGGAACCCGCCCTTGTAGCACAGCTCGAACGGCTTCGGTGCCGGCACCACCCGCTTCACCGTGCTCGTCGGATTCTTCTTCCCCCTGCACGCCATTTCCGACAGCCATCCATCAGCGAGCTTAGTTTAGCTGTTTTAATTGGCACTCCTACTTGCCTGTGATGGCGCCGTGGTTCACGATGAAAGGATGAATACCTGGTAATGGCGGCGTCGAACGCCTTGGCGAACGCGCGGAACACGTCGGGACGCATGATCATGTACGGCGTGGCGGTGCTCAGCACGACGCCGCCGCGGCCGGTGGCGGCGTCGAGGTCGAGCGCGCCGCGGATCAGGGCCGCTGGAGCGTCGGCCTCATGCCACGACACGGAGATGCCCTTGACAGGGATGTAGTAGCCGGCAGCGTTCGCCGGGTTCGTGAGGAGCGGGGTGAAGTACGGGTCCGGAGGCACGTCGCCGTAGCCCAAGGTCGCGAAGTCGGGGAGGCACAGGGCGAACTTAGCTCCGAGGCAGCGCTAGGCGGCGAGCTGCGACAGCAGCGAGAGCGGGCGCCGGGAGAACCCCGCGACGCCGGTGGCGCCCGCGGGGAGCGACCTCAGCAGGCTGCCCGGCGCGCACGCGCGACGACGGCGAGCGACTCTTCCGGGAGAAGCTCCATGGTGCCGTCGGTGGTGTTGGCCGACATCGCGAAGCTCGTGAGGCCGCCGGTGGAGTACTCGCGGCTCGCGGGTGACCGGGTTGCAGGCGCAGGCGCATCCCGACCCCGGCTCCACGTGCGGGCAGCGGCGTGGGCGCTGTTGGTTGGCCGCGCCAACGCACGGACCGGACTGGCATGCCACAGTGCTGTGCGATGACGACGGCGGCGGGCAGCGGCGTAAGCACTGCTGGCTGGCCGTGCCACCGCACGGATCGGACTGGCATGCCACAGTGCTGTGCGATGACGACGGCGGCGGGCACGTCGACCAGACGAGCGAGCCGGCGAGGTCGAGGAGGAGCGGCGACTTGTCGGCCTTGATGGTGATGGTGTAGACTGTAGAGAGAGGTGATGGGGTCCTTGGCGAGCTTGGTGATCAGTGGTTTGTGCGGGGTTTGCTCGCCGCTCGCCGCCGCGCATGACAGCAGCAGGACGAGCGACGAGACGATGACACGACGGAACACATGGTTCTTGGGAGTAGTGTGGAAAAGCTTGGCTCGGGCAGACATTTTCTGCACTCGATCTGTGATGGCTTGGGATTTGGGAAGAGGATGCATACTCTGTCTACACGATCTGATCTGAGTGTATTTATACTACTTCTGGAGCTCAATCTGAATGTACTCTGATTAGCTACTCAATCTGAATGTCATACTCCCTCCGTTTTTATTTACTTTACATATTAGGTTTGACTGAAGTTAAACTTCATAAACTTTGACCAAATTTATAGAAAAAAGTATGAACATTTACAATAGCAAATCTATATGATGTGAAAGTGTATTCAACAATCAATCTAACGTGATTGAGTTGTTATTATATACCTTAATATTTTTGTTTAAATTTTTTGTCAAAGTTTATAAAGTTTGACTTTGATCAAAGCTAATATGCGGAATAAATAAAAACGAAGGGAGTATTTGCATGTCTAGTTGTTCTTGTTTACGGATACCGAAGAGTTGATAGTTCTGTCAAGTCAAGATTTTTAAACCTAGGCTAGATCTGAAGATTTTTAAACCTAGGCTAGATCCTAATTACGTTTAGACTAAATTGGTTAGACTTCACACATTTTCTTAGATATTTTTTGGGATTTTTCGGCAGTATGAGGTCCTTCTAAACTGTTAGATCGAAGGCTTGGTGTTTTTTTCCCAGGCATACCACCACTATCACGGTGATGATTTATCTATCTAGTAGGATACCAGTGGAAGTTATGGTTCTCTCTGTCTTTCTCTTCGAATCGCAAAGGTGAAACCAGATGAGATTGAGACAGCAAGCGTACAACCAATCGGTGTATGGAATTCTGGAGCTGTGCAAAGCATAAGAAGCTTATAAAAAATGTATGGTAAATGATAGTGTTTTTTTTTCCTTAGAATACATGTGTTTAGATTTTTTCCCCTTTAAGAAACTGAAGTTAATTCATTAATCATATTCAGCTCCTTTTTCTTTAGAAAGTGCCTACTCGATCTGGATGTATTTATACTACCTCTCGACCTTGTTAAATGTTAGTTAGTGTTAGAATAAATCCGAGGCACTCCATTGATCATTCGAGAACCAAGCAATCACACAAGTACGACACCGAGATTTGTTAACGAGGTTCACCGATATGGCTACATCCCCGGGGCATGACTACGGGCGCTCCTCCCCGTGACACCGCTACAATACCGCATCCGGTCGCCCTGGACACCGGCACATGCCGCCGGCTTCCCCTGCGTTCCGGTGCTATTATGTTGGCATAGATTACATCGTGTGTCTACCCCCGTTATATAAGAGAGGCCTAGGATACAAGTGTCCTACTAGAACACGACTCCATATCCTATCTAAACACAATAAACTACAAGTCCAACTGTAACCTAACTCGTACAGTATATTCGACACAACTCTAACAAACTCCACCTTGGCGAATATTCTCCATCACCTTGAATTCGTCAATGCGTCAAACTTCCATGTACATTGGACTTGAGCTTATCCCATGAGTACCGCTGCTACTCCAAAGACTCCATATGACTCCACCTGCAACTTGTAGTCCCTTCTTTTCTTGACCACAGCCAATGCTCGAGCAAAATTAAGTTCCTCTTTACTCTAGTCTGTGCTCCCAACTTTCAGAGTATCCGTCAACATTGTCACACACTGATCACTGACCTGCGTGAAAGTGAACAACTCACATATTGGGTGTCACACATAAGAGTTACCTAAACTCAACATCACCGCTCCTTTCTTGACCGCCTGTCTGAAACTTGAAGGAATTTCACCGTTACTTGTAGTCATCCTGAGTCAAATTCGCAGTTGTCTCACCACATGTATGACCACCAGAGCCCTGGCCCGTCTCCATGCCCGTGCGTACCGCACGCCTCGCCGCTATTACCGCGTCGAGCCTCCGCTGTCCTGGTCGAGTCTCAAGAGTCGCGAACCCACACCACTCAACCTCCACTGCAGAGTACCACCGATCATCACTGACCGATGACGAGTTTCACGCTTCCATCAGACCACTGGGCTCCAGTCTGAATTACGTGTCACTCGCTTTTCCCGCTGAATAGGCTTCGACTCTCTGTAGACTTACGCCATAGCCTCTCAATCCAGCTCCACCTTCAACATGACTCCATGGTAGATGATCAGTCCACCCCTGCACCTCATCGACTTCAAGCTCCGTGTATACACCACCTTGAATCAATCCCGCGCCATAGTCTTGTCGAAGCCACACAAGCCCTCGGGCCTGCGCCACGTGTTTCCACGCCCCAGAAGTCGGTCACCATCAGCATCACGCTCCTACGTCGTCATCGCGGATCCCACCACCGTCTTCTGTTCCAACCGACTTGCGTCGATCCGCCAGACTGTCCAGTCCGACCCAGCCAAACTTGTTCGGCTACAACCATGCTCCACCTTGCACCATGACTGCTTGCACATCTGTGCATATCTTGGACGCCATGTGTATGCATGATTCTGCCGCGACGCGCTCCAGACTCCTCCAAGCCCTATATGCCCGTCGTTGTCCTTGCTGCATGCACACCCGAAAGCACTCACAACAAACTTGACTTAGCAGGAAAAACTTCTGTCCAAACAAAACACTATTTTTCCTTTTCCTTGTCCCTGTTTGCTTGTAGCCTCTCTTGTGTATGCACGAAGACCTTTTTCTTTTGTCCAAATTAACAAATCTCACGTGAGCTTGTTGGTGTGTTGCACATCGTATCTCCACGCGTAGACCACACTAGGCCTTGCCTGCATGTACCTGGGCAGCATCACCTCCACCTCACGGTTACACAAGGGCCTAGCCCACCAAGGAAGCACACGACCAACCACATGTGCCAGCCTGCCACGTCCTAGGCATGCCCACAAGCCGTGTTGGTTTCTGATCCCTACGAACGCACGAGCGCTCAAGTTGCTCCCCGCCGCTTCGATCGATCCACTGCTACCCGCGCATCTCGCCGAAAGCAAATCCGATCAGTAAGACCTCCAACATACTCGTCTGCTTCTGATTGCATCCAGATCATATCGCTGAACCACATCTCGTCGAATCATGTACGACGCCGCTGGCCCTTCCAGCCGCACGCCTGCTTGGACTGCGTAACCGCGTCCCCCGGCCGGACCGCACTTGGCCCAGCTGCCAGCTGCGTTGCCGCAGGCCACGTCCTGACCTCACCAACTTCGAGTATCTTTCAACTCGGCGTTGTTGATGCGATAGTGACGCCACGTCGTCTCTTCAGATCTCGATGGCTGATTCTTCCACGATATTTTCACCTATAGATCAACACAATCCGCCCTGATCTTAAACCTTGCTCATGATACCACTTGTTAGAATAAATCCGAGGCACTCCGTTGATCATCCGAGAACCAAGCAATCATACAAGTACGACACCGAGATTTGTTAACGAGGTTCACCGATATGGCTATATCCCCGGGGCATGACTACGGGCGCTCCTCCCCGTGACACCGCTACAATACCGCACCCGGTCGCCCTGGACACCGGCACATGCCGCCGGCTTCCCCTGCGTTCCGGTGCTATTATGTTGGCATAGGTTACATCGTGTGTCTACCCCCGTTATATAAGAGAGGCCTAGGATACAAGTGTCCTACTAGAACACGACTCCATATCCTATCTAAACACAATAAACACAAGTCCAACTGTAACCTAACTCGTACAGTATATTCGACACAACTCTAACAGTTAGTAGTACTCACTACTCTGAATAGCTACTCGATCTCAATATCAAAATTGCAAGCCTAGCTCTGTTCTTGTTTTATGATACCGAGGGATTGACGGTTCGTCAAGTCAAGATTTTAAACCTTAGCTACATTTTAATTATGTTTAGACATGACGCATCGAGATGCTATGTGCATATCTCAACCTTCAATTCTCTTTCCATAATTTTAACTGCCCGTGCCTCAATTTATACTTGGCATTGGCACATTTTGTTCGATTTATTTTGGGATTTTCTGGCAGTATGGGGTGCTTCGAAACTGTTGGATCGAAAAGGCCTTGCCATTTTTTCCTCTCTTTTTTCCCATTCACACGACTATTATCATGGTGATCATTTAACTAGGATACCCGAGGAAGTGATGCTTCTATTCATCTATCTGGAAATTACTTCGACTAACAAAGGTGAAATCAGACGAGAATGAGACAGCAAGCATACAACCAATCGATGTATGGAAGTTCGTAACCGGTGCATTTGATGGGTGCAAAGCATAACAAACTTATCAAAAAGGTGTGGGAAATGTAGTTGAGTTTTTTTTTCCTTTGGATGCATGAATGTAGAACAGTGGGATGATTGATGGTATGAGAATTGTGGGATGATTGATGGTATGAGAATTGTGGAATGATTGATTGTGTGATGGTTGTAGTTGTAGATGTCCCTTCTTTTATCTGTCGGCTGTAATGATTTGCGCTGGCCGGAGATGTTTGATCTGATGCTTAAACAGCTTGGAACTTGGTATATACGCCAAACTTATTGTCGCTGGTTTTTTTTAAGAAAACATGCTTGAATTTTTCTACACATTTATATGATGTAAAAATAGTTGGACAACCATAAATCCACAATATATTTAGAAATTGAGGAACTATGTAAGATAATATTCAAACTTAAATTGCATTATATATATATATATATTAAACAACTCCCAACACATTTCTACACACAAATATTGTCCTCGCCATCACCATTCACACACTGCAAGATGGCTGGGAACCTCCAGAATTTTCTTCAACTCTTAATGTCTGCCATTGCCCATGCACATCATCGCTAGATCAAAGTCTCGTGTAAGCCATTGCTCCTGCGATCCAGGCCTTGGTAGCTCCAGTCACCCACCGGAGAGGCGGAGACATAAGACCTCGCTCTACACGCTCCCAAAATTGCACAATGAGCCAAGAACTTCCATATTGATCCGTTGCTCTTTTGGAATCCACAACAGTTGTTGATTCTCCTCCTCTTGCTCCAAAATTCACCAAGCTCAAGCAGCAGTTCGTCGTTTACCCGTCGAGCACAGCTGCCGCTGTTGGCACTTTTTTTTTGGTTTTCTAGAATTCATTTAATTAGCAAAATCTTTCTTTGTTTGATGTTTAAGGATAACATCATACTCCCTTTGATCCAAAACAAATGTCGTGGTTTTAGTTCAAAGTATATAGCTAAATAGGTTATACACACTAACATATTTCTCTAAACATGTAAATATATTCAATAAATATGGTGCAACTATATAACAATTAAATAGAATAAATCATATGTATTTTGAGTTCCAGTTTCCATATTGTTAGTTCAATCATGTTTCGATTTCAGTCTCACTCAATTATATAGCATCCAATTCTCGCAGCAACATAGGGATACCATCTTACAACAGATTATTTTCATACGAGAGGGTTGGAATGTAGCAGTAAAATTGTGTCTTTTTATGACAATGAAAGCGTGGATCGCTTGTTCATCCATTACTCGGTAAGAATCACATATGTTATGAGAATTGCGGGATGATTGATGGTGTGGTTGATCCCAACACTCTGAGCTGGTATGTGTGATGGTTGTAGTTGTAGATGTCTCTTCTTTTATCTGTCGGCTGTAATGATTTGCGCTGGCTCTATGCAGGTACACAAGGCGTATTTTTCATGACATATAATACATATTTAGTTAGTTAAAGTACCGTTCTAGAAACACATGCATGCTCTATGCACGCAACCAAATAGTGTATATATCAAGTTCTGCTCGCCCCATAGGAATGTTTATATGATTATTTTGAACTAAAGTTTATATGATTTTTGGTGCAAACTAGTTGTTGAGATTGAACAATACCTCTTTGTTGAAAAGATTACCCAAATGATAAGTGCCACATGTATGACACGAAGCAATCCGGCTCTTGAGATTTTTATAACTAAAGTTACTATTTGAAAAGAAAAAATAATAATAAAACTGAAATTTGCCATCCGAAAACAAAGTTGCCATACTTGATAACTAAAGTTACCATCCTCGCGTCACTAAACTTGCTATCAAAAACATTCTGAGTTGACATGTGCCCGTGCCACACTTGTGGCACTTATTAGGGTCCAAAGATTATAATTAAAAAAATAACTAATTAAGGATTACCTTTTTGCAAAGGTCTACGTGCCACTTCTCACAACTTAGGAGTTTTTCCATTTTTTCATGCATTTGTTTATTCAAAATATTTTATCTTTCTAACTGTGCGTCTAAATCCCGAACCGCTTTCATCGTTGGATTCCTCACGTTAAAATATTTGAAACTAGATGCAATGTTGATAAGTTTTGACAAACTATTTTTTCATGAAAAAACAACCAAAAAAACGAAACGGAAGCATTTTTTCATTTTTTATTTTTCCGAAGGGGCCCAATTGTGCCCTTCGCAAAAGCAAATCTGCGCCATCACGACAAGCAAATCTGTGTCTCTTGTGGAAGAAGAAAAAACACATTTTTTTTTTCTAAGAGGCAAAGTTGTGCCTCTTATGTAAGCAAATCTATGTCTTCACATGAAGTAAAATTGTGCCTCTCACGAAAAATAATAATAGAAATCATGTTTTTTTTTTCCTTTCCGGGAGGCACAATTGTGCCCCTCGCAAAAGCAAAAAAATATATAACACTTTTTTTTCCTTTCCGTGAGGCACAACTGTGTCTCTAGCAGAAGCGGATGTATGCCTTCACGTGAAGTTAATATGTGCGTCATGCGTGTCTGTACGCTGAAAAAAAATATTCTCTTTTCAAGAGGCACAATTATGACTCTCGTGGAAGCAAATCTGTGCATCCACGAAAAGTAAATATGTATCTTTCATGGAAGCAACAAAATAAAACCCGAAACACGTAAAAAAAATCCTAAGGGAGCGCCCAACACACGACATGCGGTGGTGGCTGAGACGTGCCCACCAAAAGTGATCCTCACGCGGAGCCCACAACGAGTACTCTTCAGCTAGTCGCTCACGTAATACAGTCTATTTTTTGAGTGGGCCTTCACGGGAAAATATTTGGTGCACCGGTGCTTGTGGTGCTACCGGTGTACCGAACTCATATTGCACTATTTAAATGTCTGAAAAAATTCAAAAAAAAGGCCAGTACATTGACACAACATTTATTTAGGTTGTCACAAAATTCCAAGTCAAAATATAAAACATGGCTCTAAAAACAAAAATGACAAATTCAACACTGAATGGTACATTACATAAGTTGGGCTTTAGATTTGGCCCATTATCACATTGATGTCAAATTTGTCATTTTTGTATGTCCATAAATGTTTCAAATCTTGATAGAGAATTTTGCGACAACATACATTGATGTTGTGTCAATGATCTAGATTTTTTTTTTCATATTTTAAAAAATGTTCTATGGCATCCGATGCACCGGTAGCACCCAGGGACGGACCCAGGGAAAAAATTGAGAGGGGGCAAAATGTATGGGAATATTCACGAACTAGCAAGGCAAGTATTGGTATAAACTAAAATTTTGGGCATGATCACCTCATTCTTCACAAGGTATCAAGTTCATTGTGAAGTGAAAAAAACTAAAAATTTGAGACAATGATTTGCATCAATATGAATATCACATTTGATGTATGTGTGTGTTTGCATCAATATGAATATCACATTTGATGTGTCTGCGGGCACAAATGAATGATTGTTAGAATTTTTTATAATAGTTGATTCGAACAAATTGGAGCCTATGAGTCTGAACTAGCCAATATTGCCCTTAAGTAGAAAATTTCATAAAATTTGTATGTGACACAAAAAATGATTGAACAGTTGAATTGACCTAATTATCCAAATTGATGGATTATACACATATTTTGATGTTTTATATGGCTTATCTCAATTTCAAATGGAGAAAGGCATGGGCAAACGAATGAATTATACACAAAACTGGTAGCACACGTGCAAGGCCTAGATTGAAATTGCAAATAGTTGAATTTCAACATTAGTTTTTATAAGATGTGTTATACGGCTCACCTTGGTGTCAATTAGAGGGAAATTACAGTATCGGGGTTTGGTGACCGGGTTGTGCAACGGTGATGTCGTGCAAGGCCGCAAGGGACGGGTACAGGCAAAGTCAGCAGTGGCCGCCGCAGTTGGAGCGAGCCGGCGGCTGCGAGCGGCAAGGTCGGGGCTTCGGCCGTCTCGTGTACTGGGTGCATGTATGCACGAGGAAATCTGAGCGAGCCGCTGGCCAAGCCAACAATGCAATCTGCAGGCTTGCAAGCTAGACGCTGCAACAACCTATTTCTTTCTGAGCTATTTCTTTACCTTCTTCATAGTTTAGAGTAAATGGGCTTTTGAAAATACGCAAGGAATCGGGCTGAGTGGGGGCAGAGTACTCGTCCTAGTGGGGGCACACAAGTATAGGCAACAACACATATAAGCGAATAGGAAAAACAAGTAGGGGCAGCTGCCCCCACAGGCTCCAACGTATGTCCGCCCCTGGTAGCACCACAAGTGTGGGTGCATCACATAAATTCCCAGACCTCCTCTAGTTATTAAGTGCACTTAACGACTTCCTACTGAATATAAAAGAGGTTGCTCTGAAGTGTAGATTGTATGTCATGGGGCTGAGCACCCCCCCCCCCTCTGCTCCCGGAGCCTCTGACTTGCTTCTTTGCGCACAAGTCGTAGGATCCCTAACCCTGTAACTTTCTTTCACCCTATCTATTAATGCAAAGATACGCTTAGGCATATTGGAGAAAAAAGAAATAGACATATCCCAACCTTGATCTTATCTATTCTTTAGTGGGCCTCATCTAGTCATTATTGAATTTAAGGACTTGATCTTAACGTGTACTAGCTTTCCCTATTCTTTTTTTTGCAGGTAATCATAGGGTTTTATTCCAAGATGACAGAGTTACAATCTTCAGCGACTAATTCACTGACACGCGGTGGAGGTTGCCCAAGCCAACATGCTGTGCTATCTCCACAATGAACAAAATTCGCTAAACGATCTACAACCCTATTATGTTCACGAGTAATCTTTACAGGAATAAAAGCCCTATCACTCAAGTAAAACTTAATTTCCAGAACCATATGGCCATAAGCTGATTTATTCAGAGATGCATCAGATAGAGCATTGAGAGCCGCCATACCGTCTGATTGCACCATGATCATGCTGTGTGAATGCTCAATTGCCAATTTAAGACCTTCTCGCATCGCATGTAATTCAGCCTCTAGGTCATCATTGCAGTGGAACAACTTGCGAAAGGCTGCGAAGATCACACCACCCTTATCATCTCTTAAGATCATACCTGTTGGGGATATGACTATTAGGCATGACCCGCCCAGGAGGGGCCCGATCATCCCTATGACGATTCACCATAATGAAGCCCAAGATTGTACGGTGGTTCACAGATAGGCTTAGTATAAGGCCCAGGCCCGAAGGCGGCTCAAGGCCCATAGAGATAAACTGTCCTATGTATATGACTTGTATTGTAAGGCAGGAATAGTTAGAGACCGGGCCGGACAATGTTTATGAGCTGGCCGGGACTCTATGAGCCGCTGAGCGTTAGCCTCTGTATATAAAGGGACGACCCGAGTGGAGGTTCAGGACAAGAAACAACAGATCGATAACCAGGTTAAGCGTATTCGCTCCTTGGTCATCGAAACCTAGCAATACCATCTCAATTGGACTAGGCCTTTTCCTTCACCGCAAGGGGCCGAACCAGTATAAAACCTCTCGTGTCCTTTGTCCCATTTAACCCCTTTAAGCTTCCTAGTTGCGATGGATCCATGATTAAGTCCTTTCACTAGGACATCTGCCGTGAAAATTCCACGACAATTGACACCCACCGTGGGGCCAGCGCGCGGTGGATTTGAGTTCTTGAAGGGCAGCTTCGAAGGGCTCACGGGATACACTCTGGGCCGGATGACCAAGAGTCGTCACGATAAGCTCTACATCGACGACGTAGGGGCTGGGGCCCCGACGCCGGCTCAGTTGAGTACGGGTACCGGGTCGCCTTCGGCGGGATCCACGTCTTCATCGGCCGGATTGGCGAGCCGGGCCCTAAGCCGGACATCTGCACTGACATCATCGAGACGGCTCAGCGTGCAAGACCCGCCCGGGCTCAGCCGGCCGTGAAGCATGCCTTCGTGGGATGCGTCCATGGAGGGGAATTTTCTGAAAGATCTGTGTCTGGTGGTGAGACGGTCGTCCAATCTCATGGCGAGTCATCCACGGGTGAGACAGATTCATTGTATGAACTGCAAGATGGTGGGCTTGGGGGCTGTTCCAATGGCAGCAGTATTCCGGACCCCTTTGAGCCGCCGAGCCGAGCGGGGATCTTCATGGCTGGCACGCAACTCGTTCAAAACTCTATGGCTGTGGCAGCGATAACCTTCGGATCAGCGGCAGCTGGGGCAGGAGGCCCTGTGCGCCCGCCGGCTCAGCAGTTGATGGAACTCATGGATAGGATGACAGCCCTGTTAACCGCCGTGGTTACTCCGGCGGATCAGGATCAACATGATGCAGAAGTGGCACGGTTACATGAGGAGGTAGCACAAGCCAAGGAAAATCTAGCAGCGGAGGACGTCAGGATGGCCACAGAGCGGGCGACTTTTGATGCTTGAGCACAACAGATTCAATCCGAGGCTTTCCAGCTTACGATGAATATGAACGCATCAAATGAGGTCATGAGAAGAAGGCATCAGAAGGCTCAATCCCGCCTGTCTCTGACATATGATCCTAGAAACTTCTTCCGCACACCCAGTGCAGGCCCCAGTAACCCGCCGGAGGTAAACCATGTTGCAACACCCAGGGTGGGGATGCCGGGTCAGCCATGGGCGATGGAACCTCCTCGGATGAATACTGCTCCACCTCATTATGTACCGACGCCACCGGGTCATTATTCTAACCCTTTGGAGAACATGATCGCCGCGGCGGCACGTTTGGCGGCTCTCCCGATGGAGGGCGACTCTCCGACGGTGGTTGAAACACGAAGGGCCAGAGAACTTCTTCAGACGGCTTTAGCACAGTAGGAGGCATATTCTTACAGTCGAGACATGGTACATTCGACCCCTCGCCCAAGCCGGAGTCCGAGTTATAGCCAACACATGGATTCAGCAGCTGTTTCAAGCAATGCTCGACGCCATGACCAGCCGGGCGGGCATGACCCAGCGCGTGATGGAGCTCTCAATTTGGTTAACCAGGACAGGATACGCCAAGAAGCTGAGCGGGCGGTTCAGCAGGCAGCTGAGCAGGCGGCTTACCAGTCTTTTCTGGTTTATCCAACGACTTCTGTTGAAGCAGGTGTAACCGCGAGGACTGGAGGTGTCCCTTGTTTGGTGTCGGCTCTGCGTAAGAGCGTTTACCCAAGGATTTCAAGGGGCCTCGAAAGGTACCCAATTATATGGCCGATTTATAGCCAGGGGCATGGATTGAAAGCTATGAGATGGCCATGGAGCTGCTGGAGGTCAGTGACGCGGCGATGGCCAAATACTTCACCGTGATGTTGGATGGAACGGCCCGCACTTGGTTGAAGGGGCTGCCACCCAATTCCATTGGTTCATGGGCAGAGTTAAAGGCCCGGTTTATTCAGAATTTCAAAGACACATGCAAGAAGCCCATGTCAATTGTGGATTTGACTAATTGTAAGCAAGAGGAAGGTGAGTCCACAACCCATTGGGTGCGCTGGGTTAAAGCCATAATACATTCATCTGATAAGATGGATGCCGGCTCTACAGTCTTAATATTGGAGAGAAATTGCTGTTTTACGCCTCTGAAATAGAAGCTGGGGCGACTTAAGCGCGATTGTAATGACATGGGCCAGCTAATGGCGGCTCTAGTCAAGTATGCCGATTCTGATAGTACCAAGGATCCCGAGTCTAATGATGAGAAGACAGGGAAGGGGAAGAAGAACGACAATGCCAAGGGTCATCAGCATAACCCGACGAATCAAGGAGGCAATAATAAACGTAAGGCTGACCGTAGTTTGGAGTTTGTGGCTAACGCCAATGCACAAGGCAACAATCAACGACGTAAGGGGAGGCCACCTCCTCGGTTCGGTGGGTCAGGTCCCACTCTTGAGCAGTCATTAAATGAGCCCTGTCCAAGGCATGGTACTCAGCAAAAACCAGCCACTCACCTATGGAAGGACTGTACGATCATGAAGGCTTTCAAAAACTCTAACATGTTCGACGACAATCATGGGCCGGGCGGTGGCTCAGGTGGCGGCAGTTTTCACGGCCCGGGCGGCGGTTCAAATTCCAGCTTTCAAGTCTCTCAAGGAAATCAAGGTGGATATAACCAGCAATCTGGTCAGGGAGGTCAGCAATAGCAGCAGTCTGGATATCAGAGCAACCCAAAGCAGTTGAACAATGGACAGTATCACGTGTTCATCACCAGTTTGTGCAAACGGGACCAGAAGCTTCATAAGAGGGTTCTAAACGCTGTTGAGCCGACAGTTCCTCATTATTTAAGATGGTCTGGGCAGCCTATTCTGTGGAGTAGGGCAGATCACCCTCCCCGGGTTAACAATCCGGGTCACTTGGCTTTGGTGGTGGCGCCTCAAGTTGGTGGATATAAATTCACTAAGGTGCTCATGGACAGAGGCAGTAGCATCAACATCCTCTATTATGAGACTTTCCGACGTATGGGGTTGACTGATAAAAACCTTAAGACGTCTAACACTGTTTTCCATGGAGTAGTGCCTGGTAAGTTGATGTCTACTACACAACCTTCTTCTTGTAGACGTTGTTGGGCCTCCAAGTGCAGAGGTTTGTAGGACAGAGCAAATTTCCCCCAAGTGGATGGCCTAAGGTTTATCAATCCGTAGGAGGAGTAGGATGAAGATGGTCTCTCTCAAGCAACCCTGCAACAAAATAACAAAGAGTCTCTTGTGTCCCCAACACACCCAATACAATGGTAAATTGTATAGGTGCACTAGTTCGGCGAAGAGATGGTGATACAAGTGGTATATGGATGGTAGATAAAGGTTTATGTAATCTGAAAACATAAAAACAGCAAGGTAACTAATGATAAAAGTGAGCACAAACGGTATTGCAATGCGTTGAAACAAGGCCCAGGGTTCATACTTTCACTAGTGCAAGTTCTCTCAACAATAATAACATAATTGGATCATATAACTATCCCTCAACATGCAACAAAGAGTCACTCCAATGTCACTAATAGCGGAGAACAAACGAAGAGATTATGGTAGGGTACGAAACCACCTCAAAGTTATTCTTTCCAATCAATCCATTGGGCTATTCCTATAAGTGTCACAAACAACCCTAGAGTTCGTACTAGAATAACACCTTAAGACACAAATCAACCAAAACCCTAATGTCACCTAGATACTCCAATGTCACCTCAAGTATCCGTGGGTATGATTATACGATATGCATCACACAATCTCAGATTCATCTATTCAACCAACACATAGAACCTCAAAGAGTGCCCCAAAGTTTCTACCGGAGAATCAAGACGAAAACGTGTGCCAACCCCTATGCATATATAAGTTCATGGGCGGAACCCGCAAGTTGGTCACCAAAACATACATCAAGTGAATCACGTGATATCCCATTGTCACCACAGATACGCACGGCAAGAAATACATCAAGTGTTCTCAAATCATTAAAGACTCAATCCGATAAGATAACTTCAAAGGGAAAACTCAATCCATTACAAGAGAGTATAGGGTGGAAGAAACATCATAGGATCCAAATATAATAGCAAAGCTCGCTATACATCAAGATCGTGCCACGTCAAGAACACGAGAGAGAGAGAGATCAAACACATAGCTACTGGTACATACCCTCAGCCCTGAGGGTGAACTACTCCGTCCTCGTCATGGAGATTGCCGGGATGATGAAGATGGCCACCGGTGAGGGTTCCCCCCTCCGGTAGGGTGTCGGAACAGGGTCCCGACTAACTTTTGGTGGCTACAGAGGCTTGCGGTGGCCAGAACTCCCGATCTATTCTGTTCCCCGATAGTTTTAGGGTATATGGATATATATAGGCGGAAGAAATACATCAGGGGAGCCACGAGGGGCCCATGAGGGTGGAGGGCGCGCCCAGGGGGGTGGGCGCGCCCCCTGCCTCGTGGCTTCCTCATTGATGCCCTGACGTGTACTCTAAGTCTCCTGTATTGCTTTCTTTACAAAAATAACTTTTCCGAAGGTTTCCTTCCGTTTGGACTCCGTTTGATATTCCTTTTCTGCGAAACACCGAAACAAGGAAAAAACAGAAACTGGCACTAGGCTCTGGGTTAATAGGTTAGTCCCAAATATCATATAAAATAGCATATAAATGCATATAAAACATCCAAGGTTGATAATATAATAGCATGGAACAATAAAAAATTATAGATACATTGGAGACGTATCAGCATCCCCAAGCTTAATTCCTTCTCGTCCTCGAGTAGGTAAATGATAAAAACAAATTTTTTGATGTGGAATGCTACCCAACATATTTATCCATGTAATTCTCTTTATTGTGGCAAGAATATTCAGATCCATAAGATTCAAGACAAAAGTTAAATATTGACATAGAAATAATAATACTTCAAGCATACTAACTAAGCAATTATGTCTTCTCAAAATAACATGGCCAAAGAAAGTTATCCCTACAAAATCATATAGTCTGGCTATGCTCCATCTTCACCACACAAAATATTCATATCATGCACAACCCCGATGACAAGCCAAGCAATTGTTTCATACTTTTGATGTTCTCAAACTTTTTCAATCTTCACGCAATACATGAGCATGAGCCATGGACATATCACTATAGGTGGAATAGAATGGTGGTTGTGGAGAAGACAAAAAGGAGAAGATAGTCTCACATCAACTAGGCATATCAACGGGCTATGGAGATGCCCATTAATAGATATCAATGTGAGTGAGTAGGGATTGCCATGCAACGGATGCACTAGAGCTATAAGTGTATGAAAGCTCAACAAAAGAAACTAAGTGGGTGTGTATCCAACTTGCTTGCTCACGAAGACCTAGGGCACTTGTGGAGGCCCATTGTTGGTATATACAAGCCAAGTTCTATAATGAAAAATTACCACTAGTATATGAAAGTGACAACATAGGAGACTCTCTATCATGAAGATCATGGTGCTACTTTGAAGCACAAGTGTGAAAAAAGGATAGTAGCATTGTCCCCCCTTTTTTTTGGGACAATGCTCTATTAATGATGATCGTCACACTTGTATTTATTTACAACTCAAAGATTAGAACTCGATAATAGAACAAAGTATGACTCTATATGAATGCCTCTGGCAGTGTACCGGGTTGTACAATGAATCAAGAGTGACATGTATGGAAGAATTATGAACGGTGGTTTTGCCACAAATACGATGTCAACTACATGATCATGCAAAGCAATATGACAATGATGGAGCGTGTCATAGTAAATGGAACGGTGGAAAGTTGCATGGCAATATATCTCGGAATGGCTATGGAAATGCCATAATAGGTAGGTATGGTGGCTGTTTTGAGGAAGGTATATGGTGGGTTTATGATACCGGCGAAAGGTGCGCGGTATTAGAGAGGCTAGCAATGGTGGAAGGGTGAGAGTGTGTATAATTCATGGACTCAACATTAGCCATAAAGAACTCACATACTTATTGCAAAAATCTATTAGTTATCGAAACAAAGTACTACGCGCATGCTCCTAGGGGGATAGATTGGTAGGAAAAGACCATCGCTCGTCCCCGACGGCCACTCATAAGGAGGACAATCAATAAATACATCATGCTCCGACTTGTTAACATAACGGTTCACCATACGTGCATGCTACGGGAATCACAACCTTCAGCACAAGTATTTCTCAAATTCACAACTACTCAACTAGCATGACTCTAATATCACCATCTCCATATCTCAAAAAAATTATCAAGTATCAAAGTTCTCATAGTATTTAATGCACTTTATATGATAGTTTTTATTATATCCATCTTGGATGCTCGTCATATTTGGACTAAATTCATAACCAAAGCACATTACCATGCTGTTCTAAAAGACTCTCAAAATAATATAAGTGAAGCATGAGATATCAATTATTTCTATAAAATAAAACCATCACCGTGCTCTAAAAAGATATAAGTGAAGCACTAGAGCAAATGACAAACTACTCCAAAAGATAAAAGTGAAGATCAATGAGTAGTCGAATAATTATGCAACTATGTGAAGACTCTAACATTTAATAATTTCAGATCTTGGTATTTTATTCAAACAGCAAGCAAAACAAAATAAAATAAAATAATGCTCCAAGCAAAGCATATATCATGTGGTAAATAAAAATATAGCTCAAAGTAAAGTTACCGATGAACGAAGACGAATGAGGGGATGCCTTCCGGGGCATCCCCAAGCTTAGGATTTTGGTTTTCCTTGAATATTACCTTGGGGTGCCTTGGACATCCCCAATCTTAGGCTCTTTCCACTCCTTATTCCATAGTCCATCGAATCTTTACCCAAAACTTGAAAACTTCACAACACAAAACTTAACAGAGAACTCGTAAGCTCCGTTAGTATAAGAAAATAAATCACCACTTAGGTACTGTTGTGAACTCATTATAAATTCATATTGGTGTAATATATACTGTATTCCAACTTATCTATGGTTCATACCCTCCGATACTACTCATAGATTCATCAAAATAAACAAACAACACATCGAAAACAGAATCTGTCAAAAACAGAACAGTCTGTAGTAATCTGGATCAAACATATACTTATGGAACCCCAAAAATTCTAAAATAAACTGCTGGACCTGAGTAATTTATATATTAATCATCTGCAAAAAAATTAACTAAATAGCACTCTCCAAATAAAAATGGCAGCAATTCTCGTGAGCGCTAAAGTTTCTGTTTTTTACAGCAAGATCAACAAGACTTTCCCCAAGTCTTCCCAACGGTTCTACTTGGCACAAAAACTAATTAAAACATAAAAAACTCAATCATAACAGAGGCTAGATAAATTATTTATTTCTAAACAGGAGCAAAAAGTAAAGAACAAGAATAATATTGGGTTGCCTCCCAACAAGCGCTATTGTTTAATGCCCCTAGCTAGGCATGATGATTTCAATGATGCTCACATAAAAGATAAGAATTGTAACATAAAGAGAGCATCATGAAGAATATGACTAGAAAATTTAAGTCTAACCCACTTCCTATGCATAGGGATTTTGTGAGCAAACAACTTATGGGAACAATAATCAACTAGCATAGGAAGGCAAAACAAGCATAACTTCAAAATTTTAAGCACATAGAGAGGAAACTTGATATTATTGCAATTACTACAAGCATATGTTCCTCCCTAATAATAATTTTCAGTATCATCATGAATGAATTCAACAATATAACCAGCACCTAAATCATTCTTTTAATGATAGACAAGCATAGAAAATTTTCCACTCTCCACATAAGCAAAATTCTTCTCATTCGGAATAGTGGGAGTATCATAAGAAACTCGAATACTATAAATTGTTTCCACATTAAAAGAGTAATGTTCAGAAAAGGGGTAACCATAATCATGACAAGTTTTATAAATATAATCACTACTTTTTATAGCATAAGTATCATCACAATAATCAACATAAGTAGGAGGCATGCTATCATCATTATAAATTTGCATATCAAAACTTGGGAGACTAAAAATATCATCTTCATTAAACATAGCATCCCCAAGCCTGGGACAAACATTAATTGCAGCAAATATATTCTCAAAAATGGCATCTTCATCAAACATAGCATCCCCAAGCTTGGGCCTTTTTATATCATAAGCATAATCACTCTCATCATCAATAGTATGGATAGCACCAATAGTATAGCAATTATCATATTCTTCCAAGCAAGTGCCAAAAAGTTTTTCAAGATCATAAGAAGTATCATTATATTCCCAATCATAATCATCGCAACAAGCAATAGGCATAACGAGATCATCATCAAGTGCATCATCTTCATTTTCATGAGGCACAACAATAATAGGAGCAAAATTATTCGGGAGGGATACCTTTTTACCACCCTTCCTTTTTCTTTTCTTCTTCTTCACCACATCATGTGTGGGTTCAATCCTCTTTTTGGAGCTCCTTATTAATGAAATTGGTTGAATAGAAGGCTCCTCCTCATTACCTGATTCATCATAAGAAATAATAGGAGGATATTGGGAAGTCTCTTTGTAATGCCCTCGATGCGGCTATATCTCCTACATGTCGAAGCACGACTTAGAGGCATAACCGCATTGAAAGCAATGTCGCAAGTAAGGTAATCTTCACAACAACCCATGTAAATAGATAATAGGGGAAAAGGTACATAGTTGGCTTACACTCGCCACATCACACAAGTATATAAATAACATTACAATCATCCAATACACTCATGGTCCGACTACGGTACCAAAATAAAAGATCAACCCCAACATGCGACACGGTCCCGATCGCCCCAACTGGGCACCACTACTGATCATCAGGGAAAGACACATAGTAACGGCGTGAGTCTTCGTCCAACTCCCACTTGAGCTCAAGCGCATCATCTGGAACGGAATCATCGGGCCCTGCATCTGGTTTGGAAGTAATCTGTGAGTCACGGGGACTCAGCAATCTCGCACCCTCGCGATCAAGACTATTTAAGCTTATAGGTAAGGCAAGGTAATATGTGGAGCAGCAGCAAGCGACTAGCATATATGGTGGCTAACCTGTTCGCAAAAGAGAGCGAGAAGAGAAGGCAAAGCACGAACGAAGAACTATAGAACAACCTACGACAAACATTACTCCAACACCGTGTTCATTTCCCGGACTCCGCCGAGAAGAGACCATCACGGTAACACACGCAGTGGATTCATTTTAATTAAATTAAGGTTCATGTTATCTACAATCGGACATTAACAAAATCCCATCTGCTCATAACCGTGGGCACGGCTTTCGAAAGTTCAAATCCCTACAGGGGAGTCCCAACTTAGCCCATCATAAGCTCTCACGGTCAATGAAGGATAAACCTTCTCTCGAGACATTCCGATCAGACTCGGCATCCCGGTTCTACAAGACAACTTCGACAATGGTAAAACAAATCCAGCAACACCGCCCGAATGTGCCGACAAATCCCGATAGGAGCTGCACATATCTCGTTCTCAGGGCACACTCAGATGAGACTAGCTATGAGTAAAACCAACCCTCAAGTTTCCCCGAGGTGGCCCCGCAGGCAGCTCAGTCGGACCAACACTTAGAGGAGCACTGGCCCAGGGGGGGTTTAAATAAGATGACCCTCGGGCTCCGGAAACCCAAGGGAAAAAGAGGCTAGGTGGCAAATGGTAAAACCAAGGTTGGGCATTGCTGGAGGAGTTTTATTCAAGGCGAACTGTCAAGGGGTTCTCATTATCACCCAACCGCGTAAGGAACGCAAAATCCAGGAACATAACACCGATATGACGGAAACTAGGGCAGCAAGAGTGGAACAAAACACTAGGCAAAAGGCCGAGCCTTCCACCCTTAACCAAGTATATAGATGCATTAAGATAACAAGATAATATAATGATATCCCAACAGTAAAACAAAGTTCCAACAAGGAACGATCTCCAATCTTCACCTGCAACTAGCAACGCTATAAGAGGGGCTGAGCAAAGCGGTAACATAGCCAATCAACGGTTTGCTAGGACATGGTGGGTTAGAGGTTTGACATGGCAATTTGGGAGGCATGATAAGCAAGTGGTAGGCCCACAAAAAGTACTCCACAACCCCACGGAGAAGAACTAGGTTGGATGAGACCCATTCGCTCTTGAATATCGAGTTGCTTCTTCAGCTCCTTCAACTCTTCAGGTCCGAGCTTGCAAGGACATTTGCAAACTGGTTCCGTGCCAGGCTCAAGATCGATGACGAATTCAACTGGCCGGTGCGGAGGCATTCCTGGAAGCTCTTTTGGAAATATGTCTTGATATTCACAAGCGACTGGAATTTGAGAGATGACATCCAGTTCACCCTTCTCATTGAGAGAAAACAGACGGATTGTATTATCCCGAGCAGCAAAGACAATTACATCCTCAGACGAATGAGTCAGTTGAATCTGCCTGGCTGCACAATCAAGCTGAGCCTTGTGCTTAGAAAGCCAGTCCATTCCAAGAACAAGATCAATATCCGAGTTACCAAGGACCATTGGAGAAGCCAGAAACTTGAAATCACCCATCAAGATAGAAATATCCGGAACCATCATGCTAGAACTCAGACGCTTAGCCGGAGAGACAACTTGCGAAGCTCTAGGTAAAGCCTTAGTACTAAAATTGTTCTCCGATGCAAATGGGAATGACATGAAGGAATGCGATGCACCAGAGTCAAAAAGTACTTTAGCTGGAATATCGTTAACAGGAAGGTTACCCATGATGACATCTGACGAGTCCTCTGCCTGAGCTGCATTCAGCAAGTTGACCTTGGCGTGCTTGGGGTTATGCTTGACCACCGCTGTACTTGCCGATCTCATAGGAGGAGGAGGAGGGAGACGCCTCTAATTGAAGCATTTGTTGGCATAGTGACCCTTCTGTTGGCACTTGTTGCACGTGACCTCTGAAAGCGGACGGTGATACAGAGCACTCGATCTTGGAGCTTGAGACGAAGTCTTGTTCTGAAAGCCAGGGTTGGGTGGGTGGGAAGATCCACTGCCACCTTTGCTCTTCTGTTGATAAGGCTGATGGAACGGAGGAAGAGGAAGCCAATACTTCTGCTGCTTAGCCACTTGAGTTGAGGAAGAAGGAGTAGAATCTCTGACTCGCTTCTTGGAAGCATCACACTTCAGTTGAGCAGCCTCTTGCTTCAATGCCATGTTGTAAAACTGATCGTACCTCCTGGGCTCAAAGAGGACAAGAGCTAGTTGGATTTCTTCTCTGAGACCACCCCTGAACTGGTATATCATGCTCTTCTCGTCAGGGACGTCCTGCTTAGCAAAGCGGGCGAGCTTCTGAAACATCTTGTTGTAGTCATAGACAGACATAGAGCCTTGCTTCAGGTTGCGGAATTCCTCACGCTTGCTTTCAACCACGCTCTGAGGAATATGATGAGCTTTGAAGTCTTGATGGAATTCATCCCAGGTAATCACACGGCCTCCTCTGGAATCTTTGTACTTCTGAAACCATTCTGCAGCTTGGTCTTTGAGTTGGAAGGAAGCGAACTTGACAAAGTCCTCAGGCCTGACGTTACTGCACTCGAAATGCTTGCACAAGTCCATGAGCCAATCATCAGCGTCAGTTGCCTCAACACAATTGCTGAAGGTCTTTGGCTGGTTAGCAAGGAATTGGTTGAGTGTAGCAAAGTGATTCTGATTGTTGCCTTGGTTGCCTTGGTTCGCTTGGTTGCACTCTTGAAGAATTTGCATGATCAACTGCGTGTTTGCATTGGTAGCGGCCATCACAGCTTGCCATGCCTCCGGAGGTGGAGGTGGTGGTGGCGGGTCAGGATTCGGAGTCGTGCGCGTTGGAGGAGCCATCCTGAACAGGTTGACATCCATTGGCACATTGATAGACAAATATTGAAGCTGAATCAAATGGGTTGAAATTGCAACATATAGTCTTCACATCCGAACAAAATGAACGAATGCATTCCAATTGAAATGGTCACATATCCATAAGTTGAGAAGCCACTGAGAATTGATGTAGAAGAATAAAATCAACAAAGGTACAGAACAAGAACGAATACTCAGTAAGGATCACCCAATCTCAAACCAAATATCCGTGGAAGAAGAACTAGAGCTACAAGAATTCCCACCTATGAAACTCCCGAACCTTTCCGGTTATGCAATTAGGTGTTGGGGATACAGGGGAAGCATAATATCTCACCCAAATCTAGCAAATCCTACATCCAGCCGTATCCATCCTTCAACACATAACCGAGAAAACTTCGGAAATCGTCTACCTCAACCTTCGAAAAGCATCCATTATACAAGTTATGGCAATACTCCCGAACTCCCGCCCCAGTACTGGGTGGTGTCAAGGTTATCTCACCAACAACTGCATAAAAGAGATTTTCGATGTCGGCGAACTAAACTCAGGTATTCCAGAACTGCAACGATAAAATTGTGACGACAACACCTCGGAGCTCAACTCCCCGGGACACTGCCACAACCCCTAAATGACAGGAGGCACCAAGAACAATGTTCTCGTCACAAATCGATCGGAACGATTCCAAGATACCCGCGTGATCCTAAATTTTTTTAGTGAAATTTTAGAAGAGAAGAGACAAAACTCTACGTCAGGATGCCTTACCAGAGCGATGAAGGGACTGGGGAGTAAAAAGAATTCCTAAACTCTCCGATATATAATTCCTAAATGACTCAAAACATTTTTTCTAGACTCAACTCCTCAGCTAATTCGATCAAGCAGGGGGGCTCCTAAGGTCGGGGAAGGCTCTGATTACCAACTTGTAACGCCCTCGATGCGGCTATGTCTCCTACGTGTCGAAGCACGACTTAGAGGCATAACCGCATTGAAAGCAATGTCGCAAGTAAGGTAATCTTCACAACAACCCATGTAAATAGATAATAGGGGAAAAGGTACATAGTTGGCTTACACTCACCACGTCACACAAGTACATAAATAACATTACAATCATCCAATACACTCATGGTCCGACTACGGTACCAAAATAAAAGATCAACCCCAACATGCGACACGGTCCCGATCGCCCCAACTGGGGACCACTACTGATCATCAGGGAAAGACACATAGTAACGGCGTGAGTCTTCGTCCAACTCCCACTTGAGCTCAAGCGCATCATCTGGAACAGAATCATCGGGCCCTGCATCTGGTTTGGAAGTAATCTGTGAGTCACGGGGACTCAGCAATCTCGCACCCTCGCGATCAAGACTATTTAAGCTTATAGGTAAGGCAAGGTAATATGTGGAGCTGTAGCAAGCGACTAGCATATATGGTGGCTAACCTGTTCGCAAAAGAGAGCGAGAAGAGAAGGCAAAGCATGAACGAAGAACTATAGAACAACCTACGGCAAACATTACTCTACCACCGTGTCCATTTCCCGGACTCCGCCGAGAAGAGACCATCACGGTAACACACGCAGTGGATTCATTTTAATTAAATCAAGGTTCATGTTATCTACAACCGGACATTAACAAAATCCCGTCTGCCCATAACCGCGGGCACGGCTTTTGAAAGTTCAAATCCCTACAGGGGAGTCCCAACTTAGCCCATCATAAGCTCTCACGGTCAACGAAGGATAAACCTTCTCCCAAGGCATTTCGATCAGACTCGGCATCCCGGTTCTACAAGACAACTTCGACAATGGTAAAACAAATCCAGCAACACCGCCCGAATGTGCCGACAAATCCCGATAGGAGCTGCACATATCTCGTTCTCAGGGCACACTCAGATGAGACTAGCTACGAGTAAAACGAACCCTCAAGTTTCCCTGAGGTGGCCCCGCAGGCAGCTCTGTCGGACCAACACTCAGAGGAGCACTGGCCTAGGGGGGTTTAAATAAGATGACCCTCGGGCTCCGGAAACCCAAGGGAAAAATAGGCTAGGTGGCAAATGGTAAAATCAAGGTTGGGCATTGCTGGAGGAGTTTTATTCAAGGCGAACTATGAAGGGGTTCCCATTATCACCCAACCGCGTAAGCAACGCAAAATCCGGGAACATAACACCGATATGACAGAAACTTGGGCGGCAAGAGTGGAACAAAACACTAGGCAAAAGGCCGAGCCTTCCACCCTTAACCAAGTATATAGATGCATTAAGATAACAAGATAATATAATGATATCCCAACAGTAAAACAAAGTTCCAACAAGGAACGATCTCCAATCTTCACCTGCAACTAGCAACGCTATAAGAGGGGCTGAGCAAAGAGGTAACATATCCAATCAACGGTTTGCGAGGACATGGTGGGTTAGAGGTTTGACATGGCAATTTGGAAGGCATGATAAGCAAGTGGTAGGCATCGTAGCATAGGCATAGCAAAAGAGCGAGCATCTAGCAAGCAAAGATAGAAGTGATTTCGAGGGCATGATCATCTTGCCTGCAAAGTTGTCAGAGTTGACTTGGTCCTCGTAAGCAAACTCAACGGGCTCCTCGTTAGCGAACTCGTCTCTCGGCTCTACCCAAACAAGACAAACAAGCATAAGGAACACAATCAACCACATGCAAAGCTCAAACAAATATGATGCAAAAATGGTAGGCTATGCGGGATGCGATATGTGATGCATATGCAAGATTTGACAATGAATGATTGAACCTGGACTCAACTTGGAAATTCAAGAGTGCCACTGGAAAGGTGAGGTGATTTCGGTTGAAATCGATATAAAGAACACCGGAATCGGATGCACGATTTGGAAATGGCAAGCAAAACAAATATGGCACCGGTCTGCGATAAACAACAAGTAGCCATCTAAATGCATCAAGATATATATGCTACAACACTCAAACATGACAACACAATACATGGAAGGGATCCACTCATGATGCTTGAGAAAAGATGAACACTGAGCTACGGCCAAATCATCCATTAATAGGTTCAAACAAGCATGGCAAAAATGCAAATGGTAAACAACTTTCAGACTTAGTGAAATTAACACAAGTCTGAAATTTCAGATCAGGTAGCACACTTTGGAGCAAGAAAACTATATGCTACAGGAACTTAACATGACAAAGCAAGGCATGACATTAAGCTATTCAAAGCACTTAACAAAAGTTCCTTAGTGACCTTGAGCCAAAAGGGATCAGAAAATACAATTGCAAGCATGTGAACATGGCAAAAACGTAATCAGATTACAGACTTAGTGAAAAACTGGAGCATGCAAATCTGTTAACGAGTAGGCATGTTTACGAGCTCGATGCACTCACTACGGAGCAAGGCATGACAAACTAAGCGTACACCCATCAACAATACATATCATAGAAGCTAGACATGGCAAGAACAACAACATAGCATGCACGGATCACTAGCAACATCCTCGGCAAAATCGCTAATGAGTCAACAATCTGCCAGGATTCACGAAATAGCAAAAGTAGAGCTCGATTGGCTCAAGCTAGGGTGCTCCATAAATGCAAACAAAGACATGGATGGATAGAGCACCACAATATTAACAAATCATCCTCAAAAGAGGCACGGATCACCAGGAAACAACATGAACATATGGCATATTGATAAAAATAGATCAAGGACTTGGTGAAATTCTAAGTCCCTGAAATCAGCATTAACGAATGCACTACTTTGCAAGCTTGTGCTAGTCACCACACATATCACAAAAATACAAGGTAAGCACCTATATAAATATGGCATGGCATATAACAAAACACATGTAGAGCTCAGGAGCATATCATGCACACATTAATCATGGCAAAAATGACAAATAGCTATTTGGTGCAGCAGATCTGACAATTATCTCAAATAGCTCACTTCCAATAGCATTTAGGGCATCAAGATGAGCTCAAATGAAAATGATGCATTGAGATGAAATGATGTACTCTCTGAGGCGAACATTTTGATATGCTACATGCCCAAAACGAAGCTACGAATGCGAAGTTACGGCATGATGAAAAACGCAATTTAATTAGGGTTTCGGGGAAAGTCAACCCTTCGGGATCCAGATGCAGATCTGGCACAGTTCACGATGCGCTCGCCGGAGTTCGCTGTAGCTCGCCGGACTTGGAGCTTGTGACGGCCGGAGAGAGGAGAAGCTCGCCGGAGGAGGACTTGCCGGGCTTGAGGGAGGCCGGGGCGGCGGGCGCGGATGACGAGGCGACCTCTGGCGGCGCGCGACGGCTCGGAGAGGAGGAAAGGCGGCGCGGCGGAGCTCTCCTGCAGCTCGGGTGGCGAGCCGCCGTGCGGCGGTGGGGCCACGCCGGAGATGGAGACGAGGGCGCGGGGCGGCGCGCGACTCCCGGGCGGCGGGCGGCTGCCGATGGGCCTCGGGGGGCCCGGGACGGGCTCGGCGGGCCGCGGGCGCTGATGCGGTGATGCGGTCCCCCGCGGGACAGGTGGCGACGCGCTATTGGCTGGGCGCGGCAGGCAGACATGTCCCGCGCGTCCAGACGTTGTCCGGCGTGCGTAGAGGAAGGGGAGCTAGGGTTTGGGGAAGATCCAAAAATTTCGGGAGAGGGTCTATATATAGGCATAGACGGAGCTAGGAGAGTCTAAATTAGGTGCGGTTTTCGGCCACGCGATCATGATCGAACGACCGAGATGATGGAGAGATCTTAGGTGGGTTTTGGGCTAAATTGGAAGGGTGTTGGGCTGCAACACACACGAGGCCTTCTCGGTCCCTCGGTTAACCGTTGGAGTATCAAACGAAGTCCAAATGACACGAAACTTGACAGACGGTCTACCGGTAGTAAACCAAGGCCTCTTGACAAGTCTCGGTCCAATCCGGAAATGTTTAACCCCCACACACGAAAAGAAGGTAGAAAGGATCACCGGAGGAGATAGGAGCGCCGGAATGCAAAACGGACAACAGGGAAAATGCCCGGATGCATGAGACGAACACGTATGCAAATGCAATGCACATGATGACATGATATGAGATGCATGACAACGACAACAACACACGGAGACAAAAACCCGAACCCGAGGAAATAAAATAACTTAGCACCGGAAATGGCAAGAGTTGGAGTACATATAAGGTAAATTACATCCGGGGTGTTACACTCTTCCCTTTCATTAGTATTCTCTTCATCTTCTATTTGTTTTCTTTTCTTTATGTAATTGGAAATATAAGGATTTTCAATGCAATTCACCGCGCAATACATATAAATTTCCTCTAGATCAAAATGAAGAACTCTATCAAGGGCATATTTTGGAATACCCTTAGTTATATGTTTCATTTCTTCATAACCCAAGAGCAAACTAAGTTCATTATGATGTGCAAGGGAAATCAAGTCATCACAATTTTTGGACACGATACGATCATGAAACAATTTGCATTGGGTACTGAAATGATCATGTTCATTGCAAAGTTCACAAGTACGGCTAAGAAAATTTAAATTTTCAGCACAAGCGTCTAGCCTTTCTTGCAACCATTTAGTTTCCAAGTACTTATGCCTCTTGCAATATCTATCTTCCCTATTTGGTGTGTACTTGCAAACCCATATACTCCACAAAAATCGACATGCTTATAAGAGATATTTTCATCATGACTAGTGCAATCATCATTAGTACCATGGATATTCAAGGAGTTCATACTAACAACATTGCAGTCATGCTCATCATTCAAAGATTTAGTGCCAAACATTTTAATGCATTCTTCTTCTAACACGTTGCCACAATTTTCCTTCCCATCATACTCACGAAAGGTATTAAAAAGATGAAGCGTATGAGGCAAACTTATTTCCATTTTTTGTAATTTTATTTTATAAACTAAACTAGTGATAAAACAAGAAACTAAAAGACTCGATTGCAAGATCTAAAGATATACCTTCAAGCACTAACCGCCCCGGCAACGACGCTAGAAAAGAGCTTAGTTGACGGGGTGTTAGTGCCACTTTCCTTGCCTCCCCGGCAGCGACGCCAGAAAAGAGCTTGATGTCTACTACACAACCTTATTCTTGTAGACGTTGTTGGGCCTCAAAGTGTAGAGGTTTGTAGGACAGTAGCAAATTTCCCTCGAGTCGATGACCTAACGTTTATCAATCCGTAGGAGGCGTAGGACGAAGATGGTCTCTCTCAAGCTACCCTGCAACCAAATAACAAAGAGTCTCTTGTGTCCCCAACACACCAAATACAATGGTAAATTGTATAGGTGCACTAGTTCAGCGAAGAGATGGTGATACAAGTGGTATATGGATGGTAGATAAAGGTTTTTGTAATCTCAAAATATAAAAACAACAAGGTAACTAATGATAAAAGTGAGCATAAACGGTATTGCAATGCGTTGAAACAAGGCCTAGGGTTGATACTTTCACTAGTGAAAGTTCTCTCAACAATAATAACATAATTGGATCATATAACTATCCCTCAACATGCAACAAAGAGTCACTCCAAAGTCACTAATAGCGGAGAACAAACGAAGAGATTATGGTAGGGTACGAAACCACCTCAAAGTTATTCTTTCCAATCAACCCGTTGGGCTATTCCTATAAGTGTCACAAACAACCCTAGAGTTCGTACTAGAATAACACCTTACGACACAAATCAACCAAAACCCTAATGTCACCTAGATACTCCAATGTCACCTCAAGTATCCGTGGGTATGATTATACGATATGCATCACACAATCTCAAATTCATCTAGTCAACCAACACATAGAACCTCAAAGAGTGCCCCAAAGTTTCTACCGGAGAATCAAGACGAAAACGTGTGCCAACCCCTATGCATAATTTCATGGGCGGAACCCGCAAGTTGGTCACCAAAACATACCTCAAGTGAATCACGTGATATCCCATTGTCACCACAGATACGCACGTCAAGACATACATCAAGTGTTCTCAAATCATTAAAGACTCAATCCTATAAGATAAGTTCAAATGGAAAACTCAATCCATTACAAGAGAGTAGAGGGGGGAAGAAACATCATAGGATCCAAATATAATAGCAAAGCTCGCGATACATCAAGATCGTGCCACCTCAAGAACACGAGAGAGAGAGAGATCAAACACATAGCTACTGGTACATACCCTCAGCCCCGAGGGTGAACTACTCCCTCCTCATCATGGAGATCGCCAGGATGATGAAGATGGCCACCGGTGAGGGTTCCCATCCGGCAGGGTGCCGGAACAGGGTCCCGATTGACTTTTGGTGGCTACAGAGGCTTGCGGCGGCGGAACTCCCGATCTATTATGTTCCCCGATAGTTTTAGGGTATATGGATATATATAGGCGGAAGAAATACATCAGGGGAGGCACGAGGGGCCCACGAGGGTGGAGGGCGTGCCCAGGGGGTGGGCGCGCCCCCTGCCTTGTGGCTTCCTCGTTGATCCCCTGACGTGCACTCCAAGTCTCTTGTATTGCTTTCTTTCCAAAAATAACTTTTCCGAAGGTTTCATTCCGTTTGGACTCGGTTTGACATTCCTTTTCTACGAAACACTGAAACAAGGGGAAAATAGAAACTGGCACTGGGCTCTGGGTTAATAGGTTAGTCCCAAAAATCATATAAAATAGTATATAAATGCATATAAAGCATCCAAGGTTGATAATATAATAGCATGGAACAATCAAAAATTATAGATACGTTGGAGACGTATCATAAGTCGGCGTATCCAGTGGGTAAGATTGAGCTGGAGGTAGCCTTTGGAGATGAGCATGATTCTAGGGCTGAGAAATTAACTTTTGAAGTGGTAAAAATCAAGAGCCCGTATCATGGCCTGTTTGGACGGACGGCTTATGCCAAGTTCATGGCGCGACCTTGTTATGTTTATCTGCAGCTTAATTAAGATGCCAGGTCATAAGGGTACTATCACCATGCATGGGAGTCGGAAGATAGCCTTGGACTGTGAGGAAGGCGATGCTGCCTATGCCGAATCTGTGTGTGCGAAAAAGGAATTGAAGTTCTATAAGGACAATGTTGACCCACCAGACATGACGTCTTTGAAGAAGCCAACAACAGAACATGAGCCAGTGTTAAAGTTTAAATCGGCTGATGAAACCAAGCTTGATGATTTTCTCCCAGGCGAATCATCTAAGCAGTTCACTATCAGTGCTAATCTGGATCCTAAATAGGAAAGCGCGCTCATCGAGTTCATCCATGAGAACTGGGACATCTTTGCATGGAAACCTTCTGACATGTTGGGTGTACCGAGAGAACTCGCTGAGCACACTCTCAATATTGATATGAAGTTTAAGCCGGTCAGGCAGTTTCTTTGATGGTTCAATGAAGAAAGACGCAAGGCTATTGGTGAGGAAGTGGCCTGGCTCTTGGTGGCCGGGTTCATTATTGAAGTCTTCCATCCGGAGTGGTTGGCTAACCCGGTGATCGTGCTTAAAAAGAACGCACCTGGCGTATGTGTGTGGACTACACGGACTTAAACAAGGCTTGTCCAGCTGATCCTTTCGCACTTCCTCGTATTGATCAAATCATTGATGCTACGGCAGGTTGTGAGCGCTTGAGTTTTTTGGATGCTTATTCTGGGTATCATCAGATCAAAATGGCAGTTAAGGACCAGGAGAAGACGGCTTTTATTACTCCGTTTGGAGCCTTCTGCTATGTATCTATGCCTTTTGGGCTTAAGAGTGCCCAGGCGACTTATCGGCGGTGTGTGCAGAACTGCCTTCATAGTCAGATTGGGCGCAATGTTCATGCTTATGTGGATGACATCGTAGTGAAGTCCAGAAAGAAGGAGGACTTGATAGATGATCTAAAGGAAACCTTTGATAACCTCTGGGTCTACAAGATGATGCTTAACCCGGCCAAGTGTGTTTTTGGAGTACCAGCAGACAAGCTTTTGGGTTTTTTTGTTTCTAACAGAGGCATTGAGGCTAACCCGGAGAAAATCGAAGCAATTACGTCTTTGGTTAAACCGGCGTGCATCAATGACGTTCAGCGGTTGGCGGGTCGTGTTGCTGCTTTAAGCCGGTTAGAGGAGAAGGCCATACTGCTGTATCAAATGGTGAAGAAGACAGATGATTTTGTCTGGAGTGATGCTGCTCACTCTGCCTTTGAAGATCTGAAGCGACAACTCGCTGAGCCTCCGGTTCTTGATGCTCCCATTGATAAGGAGCCCTTATTGTTATATGTGGCTGCTAACACACGCACTGTCAGTGTGGCCATTGTCCTAGAGCGCAAAGAGGCTGGCAAGGAATATCCGGTTCAACGGCCGGTTTACTACGTGAGCCACTACAAAAAAATACACTTCCCCGATGATACGTGTTTGTCACAGTAGGTCGCGTTTTCTGTCATGCATGTACATCCATGATGATTTTATGACAGAATCAAGATAGTCATACATGTGCTGCCGTAGAAGTGTTCCCTGACATTACCAAAATTATCATCATGGAAGTGTCCACTTCCATGATGATAAATTGCGCGTCATAGAAGTGCTTTCATCAAGGGTGACCGACACGTGGCATCCACTGTAACAGAACACCGTTAAGCTATCGGGTCGGGTTTTGGATCCGATAACCCGTTAACAGCCCCGATCAATGGGGATTTTCCACGTGTAAAATCATCATTGGCTGGAGGAGACACGTGTCAGGTCCGCATTGGCACAGGTGTCACTCATCCAATGGGCGAGACGCGCGTATGATATGTTGACACGTGGACCGGCCCATCAAGTTTAAATGGGCCGGCCCAACTGAAGGCCCACAAGATTTTGCGGACCATAATGGGTCAGCCCAGCTAAAGGCCCACGAGATTTTGCGGACCATAATGGGCTGGCCCAGCTAAAGGCCTCCAAGATTTTGCGGGCCATAATGGGCCGGCCCAGGTAAAGGCCCACAACATTTTTTGTGCCATAATGGGCCGACCCAGGTAAAGGCCCACAAGATTCTTGCGGATCATAATGGTCCGGCCCAGCTAAAGGCACACGAGATTTCGCCGACATTAATGGGCTGGCCCAGCTGTAGGCCCACAAGATTTTGAGGACCCTAGTAGGCCGGCCCATTAACTGGCTGCCATGCTTTGGGCCAAATGTCGACCCATATTTGATCTGGTCCATTAATGGCCTGCCATGCTCCGGGCCTAATAGTGGCCCATATGAGATCCGGCCCGTTAAAAGCCTACCACGTTCTGGGCCAAATTACGGCCCAGATCAGGTCCGGCCCTTTAAGAGGCTTTGGGCTCAATTATGGCCCATATCAGATTCGGTCCGTCAACTGGACACTATTCTTTTGGGCCCACTTAGTAATTCGGCTTGATATTAGTTTTGGCCTGTTAAGGGCCCGTTTAACATTTCGGCCCTATATTAATTTCGACCTGTTAAAAGCCCGTCATATAGTTGGGCCTAACTATGGCCCGGTTTGCATCCGGCCTGCTCGCAGCCGATATCTGATTGGGCCAAACAAGGACAGAGACAATTTTGGCCTGTTAAAAGCCCGTGATTTGATTCACACAATCATGGGCCGGGGTTCATTTTGGGCTGCTGCTGGCCCGTGAGCTATTCGGCATGTTTCAGGCCCAACCCACATCGTGATTGCATGACGGCCCGCTTATGTACCGTAATTTTACGGTTTGGCCGCTTTACTGCAAAGACATGATATATATACAGTAAAATAACTGCAGCATTGTGAATAAGAAAAAACCTAGACTATACAATAAAGAAATTACGGCATATTACATCCACTGGGCATCAAAGTTCGCCACTATGATAATAAAGCACAAGAAGACAGCAGATTACATACACTGGGCATCAAAGATGACCACCAGTGCAAATAAACACGCCGACAAAATAATATACAAAACCGACAGCACTTCAATAGAGTTCAAGAAAGGTTAGCCCTGCTGGGTAGCTGCAGCGCAAGCAGCTGAGCAAGATGATGAGACTGCGCTTGTTCAACACTTATATCTTCCTCACTCTGAAAGATAAACAAGCAGACAGATGACAGGTTTTGTACATAAAAGTATCAGTGCTGACAATTCATCACATTTCTTACCGACGAATAAAGTGACACAGTTTAAAATTGCATTAACACAATATGGTATTGTTCAGGTCAAGACATGGCAAGAAATGACATTGTGAAGGAGTTGGCAGCTTCACGACACCTGAGGGAGTCCTGGATTAGGGGGTGTCCGGATGGCCAGACTATACCTTCAGCCGGACTCTTGGACTATGAAGATACAAGATTGAAGACTTCGTCCCGTGTCTGGAAGGGACTTTCCTTGGCGTGGAAGGCAAGGTTGGCGATACGGATATGTAGATCTCCTACCATTGTAACCGACTTTGTGTAACCCTAACCCTCTCCAGTGTCTATATAAACCGGAGGGTTTTAGTCCTAAGGACAACATATAGAACAACAATCATACCATAGGCTAGCTTCTAGGGTTTAGCCTCTCCGATCTCGTGGTAGATCTACTCTTGTACTACCCATATCATCAATATTAATCAAGCAGGACGTAGGGTTTTACCACCATCAAGAGGGCCCGAACCTGGGTAAAACTTCATGTCCCTTGCCTCCTGTTACCATCCGGCCTAGACGCACAGTTCGGGACCCCCTACCCGAGATCCGCCGGTTTTGACACCGACAACACCACTAGATTACAGATCAAGAACTCATAAGTATCAATGGTTACTATGCTGTCAATTTATACCATTTCAGATTGGGAAATAAAGAGACGGTTTAAATAATAGTAGAATGATATGACATTGTTCATAGTTAAGACATTGCAGAATATGACATTGTGCTGTAGTGGGTAGGTTCACCACACCACTGGATTACGGATGAAGAACAGAAGCATACATAAAGTGCAAAGAAGATCACTTGCTCTGTATAGTTTAATTTACATGGTATGAAGAAGGAACTTGGTTGTACAACTGAAAACTTAAATTGAGAAAGGACAAACTTTTGTTTATGAACTACATAATAAACTTTAAACAAGCAATTTGATGCAAACACCAAAAATAAACAACTGTTGCAGTCATGCCTAACCAAATATATACAATAAAGTTTGAAGGCTTGAGATGGAGAAACTTACATTATTGGTGAAGATAGGCTCTATAAAGGCCTTGTCTATGCTGATGGGGGGGGGGGGGCAATTCAAGAAGTTTACCACATAATCTTCTTCAAAAGCATTGCCTTTATTCTACATTTTGTTAAGAGTAAATATAGATGTGATAATATACGAAAAAATGGAGAATATTTAAGATAAGATGAAGAGTGATGCTACATAACCAAGTAGCTACAAATGTAAGTGTAGCGATACAGGCAGAAGGTACAGCCAAGAGCAATGCACAGCTAAACTTCTTCAGTACCAACCTTATGGTAAGAGTAAATATAGATCTGATGTGTAGAAAATGGAGGGCAAAGGAAAATAAGCTGCAAAGTGATGGTACATGAACAACTACCTGTCATTATAAGTACACCGATAAAGGACAGCATGTACTTATAAGAACAATGCAGAGCTAAAAAACATTGGCATTGGATATATTCTACACTAATGTAACCATTTATACAGATCAGATAATTTGGAGCGAACAATTGATAAGCAAGCTATCATGCATACTGCTGTCACATAATAAAATAGGTATGTATGCATAAAAAGTACAGTGATACAGGACAACAGGTACTAACAAGAGCAAAGCAACTGGCAGCATATTTGCGATATCCTGTCGTTCTTGTCAAACCGGAATTCTTCTTCGAGAATATTTCCTACAAAAAAGATCCATAAGGCACATGCGGAAAAGTAGAAGTTCAAATTGTCATGTGATTTCATAGACAGTACGTCATCCTGGGAATGAGACCAGTGCATAACAAGGTTTTTCCATTCAATGTCTTCTAAATTTAGCACAGGCGACTTCACCAGAAATTCGTTTATAGACTTGTCATCAAAGTGTGATTTCCTCAGGTAACACCGATATTGCTGCAATGCTTCCTTCAAAAGCACAAGCAAGCTTTGCTCGTCATGACTATCCAGATTAACCCTCGCCTAGTTACAACAATGTAATGTAAATCATTGATGTGTTCAATCAGTAGAAAACAGGAAAATAATAACCATGAATAATAGCACTTACACGTAAGTTGGTCAGGAAGATGTGAAAATGGTGTTTGTCTTCACAATAATCTTCCCATGATGGGAATATATGCACGTAGTCCCTAACAACATTGAAAGCATTGTCTTTTAAACTGGGAATAAATGGAATGGGGTTCCAATCTGCAGGAATTGACCGTCTCTGCAGTTGGGATAGGTCTTCGGCCGGTGGACTTGCTGTACTTTTTGCTGGAGTGGGATTTTTCTATGGTACAGCTGGTGCTATGGAAAATGAAATCGGTATAACTTTTGCTGGAGTGCAGGTCTTGTGTGGTGGGGCTAGTGGTGTGGCCAGCGAAGTATGGGTACAGTCTACTGGAGTCGGTCCTACATTTTGTGCCACTGGTTGTACAGCCAATATAAGTGGGGTGTTGTCTGATTTCACCGGCACCACAACGTTTTTCAAGGACTTTGCTGGTGCTCCTTCAGGTTCGGCAATCACCCTCTTCCTTTTTGATGTCTGATGCATAAGAACAACATTTGAGTGGTAAAACATGGTATGATGACAGATGGAATATGTATTGATAATCGATGGACATGGCATCTCGACATATATGATGAGTAAACTAAGCAGATGGCGGTGCAACAAAGTAGAAGAAATGCAAGACAACATATGCAAGATACCCGCAATCAATAAAACATTGCCAAATTAGAACATGCACCTTGATGGGTGAACAGGACATGCCATCTGCCTTTGACTCCTCGAGGTTAGAATAGTCATTAGGATCATATTCTGAACAAGAATCAACAGGTGGGGAGCGTATGAGTTTCATTGCATCCAGAATGGCACTTAATGCCTTGGTGCTAATTTTGTAAGTCATTGCAGTGTTTAGCTTCAAGAGTGGACTGCTGCTAGTGCGACACAAAGCAGCTACACAGATCATAGTGTAGATATAATGGGAAAACCTTAAGCATCAGAGTAAAATCAGCAAAGTGGAACTTGCTGGAATATACGTCCTAGTATTGCCGGTACGGCTAGAAAGGCTTCGCATACTAGCTCTCTTCAAGTGAAGGTGCGGTACTGTTAACATCAGTGTAACTCTCAAAGGCGACACAACTCCCCGCATTTTCTTGCTATTCTTATAGGATTCAAGTGGGCAGGCCACTACAAATCCTATTCCTATGTTTACAAGATCCTACGAATCAAAGAGGCTCAAAGTGTCCATCACAACCGACCGTATAGACCTCTACACTGCAAATGTCTCTGCTCATCTTCAGTACAAGGAACACACAGTACTTCTATCATACTCCCTCCGTTCCAAAATATAAGTCTTGGTAGAGATTTCCACTATGGATCACATACACATGTGTGACGCCCGGATATTTAAGCTATAATGAACCTCTGCTAATGATGCCACGTCACCTCGATTACCGTTGCTAATCTCGCGTCAGTTCGAAACTTTCAAATTCAAAATTTAAATATTGTCAAACAACAAAAGTTTCCAAACATTAAAACTAAAATGTCCAAAATGTGTCATAATACTGGTGGAGAAACCACACTTTTATAAAACGTCTAAAGACCCTAAAGTAATTAAAACAACATCTATGACAATTAATTAGATTCCTTTAAAAAATTTATAATAATACAAACTATTTTATTTAGGTGTCAAACTTTTGTGGCAGTAGAATAAGTTATAACATTAATTTCGGAGCTGTAGTTATATTTTATAAAACTAAAATAAAAAAAAATAGAAAACTAATAAACAGAAAAACAAAACAAACAAAGGCAAGAGACAGAAAAGAAAAAAAGGAACCCCCCGGGCCACGGCCCAGCAGGCCACCAGGCCGGCCCACCAGCCACGCCCATAATCCCCCACACCCGGTAACCCTAACCCCGCACTACCCCACTCCCCCCACACACATCGCCCACTCCCCCCGATCTGGATCGAGATCGGGGGCTCGACGCCGACGCTGCCTGGTGCTGCCACGCCTCACGCCGGCGCCCCGCCACCTCGCCGGACCTCCTCGCCGGCCTGCTTCCTTCTTCGTCGTCGTCCTTGTCTTCCCCCCGAGCACCACTGTCCTGACCCCACGAGCGTCGGTGAGGCCCCCGGCCTCCTCTCCTCCTGTCCTCGTACACGCACGCCCCGCTGGCTTCGCCTTGCGACTCCCCTCCCGCGCCCGCTTGCTCGCTTCCACAAACCCCGCTTCGCCTGGGCCGCGCGCCTCGTCGTCCCGCTGCTCACGGCTGCAGCCGCTGTTGCCCGTTGCAGCCTGCTGCATCGCTACTCGCCGCGGTCGGCGCCTCCCCTGGCCGCGCTCCACCGCACGCCACGAAGCCCCGACGCCTCCCGTGCGCTTATGCCATGGCCGCGCCTTGGCCGCCCCTGCCACTGCTCTCCCTCCACCATGCAGCCCTGCTGCTCCTGCTGCTCCGCTGCGGGCGCCGCTCACCGCGCGTCCGCGTCGTTGGGGTCCCGCATCGCGGTGCTGCCCCGCACCGGCCCGGTCGCGCCACCCCCCTCTGTCCTGCGCCGCCCAACCCCGGTGCTGCCTCGCCGTGGCCTCGCCGGTGCCATCTCCGGCGCCCGACGCCCCTCCGTGCCCGCTGGCCCTCGTCCGGGTCGGGCACCTCTAGCGCCCCATCGTCCGCACCTGCACGCCCGCTAAACCGCATGGACCCCCTAGGCCTATGACACATGGGCCCTACCCAGAATGTTTTTATAAAAAATAACAATAATAAGAAAAATAAATAAATAAAATTAATTAATTATCAATTAATTAATTAGTGAATTAATTAAATTAATTAATCCTGTTTAATTAATCTAATTAACTAGTTAGTTTAATTAAATGGTAATTAGTTTAGCTAAATCCTAGTTAACCTAAAATAGAGTATGACAGGTGCACTACTAGGGAAAAGGCTAGCAGCAGCGCGGGTTTTAGGTGTATCAGTAGCGCGCGGACTGGCGCTACTAATAAGGCGCTACAGCTAACACACAGCTGTAGCGCGTGCTCACCAGTGCTACTGCTACACAAGTGTAGCAGCAGCGCGCTTAGTGGAAGCTCGCTACTGCTAATAGCTATAGCGCTTCTTCCATGCGCGCTACTGCTATTACCGCGCTGAAGTGGGAGTACGACGAGGACTCTCAGCGATACTATGTTTCTTTTCTTGATGATCAGTAGTGGTGCCTATTCGGGGTTCGATTCAGGGATTAGTCGCTTGTTGGGGGTCTTTTCTATTTTGGCGCCGTAGACGGGCCATGAGTGATTGTATGATGGATGCTATTTATGTACTTTGATGTGACGTGGCGAGTGTAAGCCAACTATTATTATTATTTTCCCCCTTTATATTATATATGTACATGGGTTGTGTGAAGATTGCCTCACTTGCGACATATGCCTTCAATGCGATTATGCCTCTAAGTCGTGCCTCGACACGTGGGAGATATAGTCGCATCGAGGGTGTTACAAGTTGGTAATCAGAGCCTTCTGTTGGGGAACGTAGCAGAAATTCAAAATTTTCCTACGTGTCACCAAGATCTATCTATGGAGAGACTAGCAACGAGGTGGAGGAGAGTGCATCTACATACCCTTGTAGATCGCTAAGCGGAAGCGTTCAAGTGAACGGGGTTGATGGAGTCGTACTCGTCGTGATTCAAATCACCGATGATCAAGTGCCGAACGGACGGCACCTCCGCGTTCAACACACGTACAGCCCGGTGACGTCTCCCACGCCTTGATCCAGCAAGGAGAGAGGGAGAGGTTGAGGAAGACTTCATCCAACAGCAGCACAATGGCGTGGTGGTGGTGGAGGAGCGTGGCTATCCTGCAGGGCTTCGCCAAGCACCACAGAAGAGGAGGAAGAAGAGACGCAGGGCTGCACCAAGAGAGATTGAATCGCGTCTGTGTTGGGCAGCCCCCTAGGCCTCATATATATAGGGGAAGGGGAGGGGCTGCGCCCCCTCTAGGGTTTCCCACCCCTAAGGGGGGGGGGCGGCAGCCCTAGATGGCCAAGGGGTGGCGGCCAAGGGAGGGGAGAAGGGGGAGGCGCCCCTAGGGTGGGCCTTAAGGCCCATCTGGACCTAGGGTTTGCCTCCTCCCACTTCCCCTGCGCCTTGGGCCTTGGTGGGAGGCGCACCAGCCCACTAAGGGGCTGGTCCCTCACCACTCTTGGCCCATGCAACCTTCTGGGGTTGGTGGCCCCACTTGGTGGACCCCCGGGACCCTCCCGGTGGTCCCGGTACGTTACCGATAAACCCCGAAACTTTTCCGGTGACCAAAACAGGACTTCCCATATATAAATCTTTACCTCCGGACCATTCCGGAACTCCTCGTGACGTCCGGGATCTCATCCGGGACTCCGAACAACATTCGGTAACCACATACAAACTTCCTTTATAACCCTAGCGTCATCGAACCTTAAGTGTGTAGACCCTACGGGTTCGGGAGACATGCAGACATGACCGAGACGTTCTTCGGTCAATAACCAACAGCGGGATCTGGATACCCATGTTGGCTCCCACATGTTCCACGATGATCTCATCGGATGAACCACGATGTCAAGGACTTAATCAATCCCGTATACAATTCCCTTTGTCTATCGGTATGATACTTGCCCGAGATTCGATCGTCGGTATCCCGATACCTTGCTCAATCTCGTTACCGGCAAGTCTCTTTACTCGTTCCGTAACACATCATCCCGTGATCAACTCCTTGATCACATTGTGCACATTATGATGATGTCCTACCGAGTGGGCCCAGAGATACCTCTCCGTCACACGGAGTGACAAATCCCAGTCTCGATTCGTGCCAACCCAACAGACACTTTCGGAGATACCCGTAGTGTACCTTTATAGCCACCCAGTTACGTTGTGACGTTTGGCACACCCAAAGCAATCCTACGGTATCCGGGAGTTGCACAATCTCATGGTCTAAGGAAATGATACTTGACATTAGCAAAGCTTTAGCATACGAACTACACGATCTAGTGCTATGCTTAGGATTGGGTCTTGTCCATCACATCATTCTCCTAATGATGTGATCCCGTTATCAACGACATCCAATGTCCATGGTTAGGAAACCGTACCCATCTATTGATCAACGAGCTAGTCAACTAGAGGCTTACTAGGGACATGGTGTTGTCTATGTATCCACACATGCATCTGAGTTTCCTATCAATACAATTATAGCATGGATAATAAACGATTATCATGAACAAGGAAATATAATAATAACTAATTTATTATTGCCTCTAGGGCATATTTCCAACACCTTCCCCGACCTTAGGAGCCCCATTGCTTGATCGTTTTTAGCAGCCGACTTGTGTCTAGAAAAATGTTTTGAGTCCTTAGGAATTATATATCGGAGAGCTTAGGAATTCTTTTTACTTCCCAGTCTCCTCATCGCTCTGGTAAGGCATCCTGACGTAGAGTTTTGACTCTTCTCTTCTCAAATTTCACTAAATTTTTTTTTTAGGATCACGCGAGTATCTTAGTTTTGTTCCGATGGCTTATGATGAGAATACTGTCTTGGTGCCTCCTATCAGGGGTTTAGTGGAAGTGTCCCGGGGAGTTGAGCTCTGAGGTGTTGTCATCATAATTCTATCGTTGCAATTCTGGCATACTTGAGATATGTGCGCGACATCGAAAATCTCCTTTATGCAGTTCGTTGGTGAGATAACCTCGACGCCACCCAGTACTGGGGCGGGAGTTCGGGAGTATCGCCATAACTTGTATAACGGATGCTTTTCGAAGGTTGAGATAGATGGTTTTCGAAGGTTTCTTGGTTATGTGTTGAAGGATGGATGCAGCTGGATGTAGGATTTGCTAGCTTGGGTGAGATATTATGCTTCCCCTGTATCCTCAACACCTGATTGCATAACCGGAAAGTTTCGGGAGTTCCACAGGTGGGAATTCAAGTAGCCTTAGTATATCTTTCCAACGGACGTGTGATATGAAATTGGGGTTCGACGTCTAGTGGTTCGCATATTCACGGTCGATTTTACGGTGGCCTCGTTGTGTCTTAAAGAGTCCTTGGCTATGCTGACTCGGGGACGCTTCGTATGTCATGTGCACTGCCTTGTACATGATGGTGCTGTACGGTCGATCCCGTGTAGGTCCTACCACGAACACTTCGGACGAAATTTTTATCATGTGTTTGTTCCGGCTTATTCCGCAAGCCAACCCTTGGTTTTATTTCGAGTTGTGGTATTCGTTCTTCTTCGATGTCATATGTTGATTCCATCCCTCGTTGATGTACCTCTTCTACCTGATTCTTCGTGGCTTCGCAATTTAGGAATATGTGACCACTTCAAGAGAAGTGCATTCGTTCATTTTGTTCGGATGTGAAGACATATGTTGCAATTTTTATTCCGTTGGATTCACCTTCTATATTTCTTTATTTGTGTGCTAATGGTGGTCAACCTCTTCAGGATGGCTCCCGCTAAGAGCACCAGTCAGAACCAGAATCAAGATCCTCCGCCACCTCCGCCTCCTCCGGAAGCATGGCAGGCTATGATGGCTGCTACTAATGCAAATAATCAGCTGATCATGCAAATCATCCAAGAGCGGAATCAAAGCAGTCAAGCGAATCAAGGCAGCAACCAGAACCAGTTTGCAACTCTGAATCAGTTCCTCGCAAATGGTCCAAAGACGTTCAGCAACTGCGTTGAGGCTACTGATGCTGATGATTGGTTAGTCGATCTGGGCAAGCATTTTCAATGTAGCAACGTCAGACCTGAAGATTTCGTCAAGTTCGCGTCTTTCCAGCTCAAGGATCAGGCCGCAGAGTGGTTTCAGCAGTACCGGGATTCCAGAGGTGGACGTTTGATCACTTGGGATGATTTCCGTCATGATTTTCGCGCTCATCACATTCCTCAAAGTGTGACTGAAAGCAAACGTGAAGAATTCCGCAATCTGAAGCAAGGCTCTTTGTCTGTCTATGACTATAACAAGTTGTTCCAGAAGCTCGCCCGTTTTGCCAAGCAGGATGTTCCTGATGAGAAGAGCATGATCTATCAGTTCAGGGGTCGTCTTCGTGAAGAAATTCAGCTCGCTCTTGTCCTCTTCGAGCCGCTGAGATACGATGAGTTCTACAACATGGCACTGAAGCAAGAGGCTGCTCAGCTCAGATGTGATGCTTCCAGGAAGCGAGTCAGAAACACTTCGTCTTCGTCCTCTACTCAAGTGGCCAAGCAGCAGAAGTATTGGCTTCCTCCTCCTCCGTTCCGTCAGCCGTATCAGCAGAAGAGCAAAGGTGGCAGTGGTTCATCCCACCCACCCAACCCAGGCTTTCAGAACAAGACTTCGTCTCAAGCTCCAAGATCAAGTGCTCCGTATCACCGTCCGCTCTCAGAGGTCACGTGCAACAAGTGCCAACAGAAGGGTCACTACGCCAACAAGTGTTTCAACCAGAGGCGTCTTCCTCCTCCTCCTCCCGTCAGATCGGCAAGTACAGCTGTGGTCAAGCATAACCCCAAGTCCGACAAGGTCAACTTGATGAACGCAGCTCCGGCAGAGGATTCGTCAGATGTGATCATGGGTAACCTTCCAGTTAATGATATTCCTGCAAAAGTTCTTTTTGACACGGGTGCTTCGCATTGTTTCATTTCAAGGCCATTTACTTCTAGGCATGAATTGGTTTCACAAGTTCTGCCTAGCCCTTTAGCGGTTGTTTCTCCCGGTAAGCGTATGCAGGCTAACTCCATTGTTCCGGATGTTACAATTACTTTGGGTGATCATAAGTTTCTGGCTTCTCCAACGGTCCTTGGTGATTCCGATATCGACCTCATTCTTGGGATGGACTGGCTCTCTAAACACAAAGCTCACCTCGATTGTGCAGCCAGGTAGATTCAACTGACTCATTCTTCTGAAGATGTCATTGTCTTTGCTGCTCGGGATAATACCATCCGGTTATTCTCTCTCAATGAAAAGGGTGAATTGGATGCTATTTCACAGATTCCGGTTGTTTGTGAGTATCAAGATGTCTTCCCTGAAGAACTCCCAGGCATGCCTCCAAACCGGCCGATTGAATTCGTTATTGAACTTGAGCCCGGTACGGAACCGGTGTGCAAACGGCCTTACAAGCTCGGCCCCGAAGAGTTGAAGGAGTTGAAGAAACAACTCGATGTGCAAGAAAGAATGGGTCTCATTCGGCCTAGTACTTCTCCGTGGGGTTGTGGTGTTCTTTTTGTGAAGAAGAAGGATGGAACGGACCGACTTTGTGTTGATTATCGTCCATTGAACAAGAAGACCATCAAGAACAAATATCCACTTCCCAACATTAATGAGCTATTCGAACAACTCAAGGGTGCCCAAGTATTCTCCAAGCTTGATCTCCGTATGGGTTATCATCAAATTCGCATTCGTGAACAAGATATTCCAAAGACGGCGTTCAGAACAAGCTATGGGTCATATGAATACACTGTTATGTCTTTTGGCCTCGCCAATGCTCCTCCGACGTTCTCTCGCATGATGAACTTCATCTTCAACCCCTACACCAACGACTTTGTTTTGGTCTATCTCGATGATATCCTGGTTTTCTCGAAGAATAAGGAAGATCATGCCAAACACTTGCGTTTGGTTCTTGACAAGCTAAGGGAACATCAATTCTATGCCAAGTTTTCCAAGTGTGAGTTTTGGCTCGATGAAGTTCTTTATCTTGGTCATATTATCTCTGCCAAGGGCATTTCCGTGGATCCTGAGAAGGTGTCTGCAATCGTTAATTGGGAACCTCCTCAGAATGTGAAGCAACTCTGAAGCTTCCTCGGTCTTGCAAGTTATTGTCGAAGATTCGTTGAAAACTTCTCCAAGATCGCAAAGCCTCTCTCAAATCTTCTTCAGAAGCACGTCAAGTACGTTTGGTCTCCGGAGTGTGATGTTGCTTTCAACGCTTTGAAAGAGAAATTGATCACTGCTCCAGTTCTAACTCCGCCTGATGTAACCAAGCCGTACGAGGTCTTTTGTGATGCCTCTCTCCAAGGTCTCGGTGTAGTACTGATGCAAGAGAAGAAAGTTGTTGCTTATACCTCTCGCCAGTTGAAGCCAAATGAGAAGAACTACCCCACTCATGATCTTGAGTTGGCGGCAGTTGTGCACGCATTGTTGACTTGGAGACATCTTCTCTTGGGAAGGAAAGTGGACATTTTCACTGATCACAAGAGTCTCAAGTACATCTTCACTCAGCCTAATCTCAACCTCAGGCAGACTCGATAGGTCGAAATGATTCAAGAGTACAATCCGAGTATCGAGTATACTCCAGGCAAGGCTAATGTGATTGCTGACGCTTTGAGCAGAAAAGCATATTGCAACAGTCTGATTCTCAAGCCTTATCAACCCGAGCTTTGTGAAGCCTTCCGCAAACTTAATCTGCAAGTTGTTCCCCAAGGTTTCCTTGCCAACCTTCAAGTTTCTCCTACCTTGGAAGACCAGATTCGCCAAGCCCAGCTTCTTGATGCTATGGTGAAAAAGGTGAAGATTGGTATTGCAAAGAGTCAGTCCAAGTACAAGTGCTACCGACTTGATGACAAGGACACTCTCTTCTTCGAGGATCGAATTGTTGTGCCCAAAGGTGAACTTCGTAAAGTGATCATGAATGAGGCTCACAACTCTCTCCTCTTCATCCACCCTGGGAGCACGAAGATGTATCAAGACCTGAAGCAAACTTATTGGTGGACTCGAATGAAGCGCAAGATCGCTCAATTCGTGAATGAATGTGATGTCTGCAGAAGGGTGAAAGCAGAACACCAAAGGCCAGCAGGTCTCCTCCAACCTCTCGCCATTCCAGAATGGAAGTTTGACCACATTGAAATGGACTTTGTGACTGGGTTTCCTAAGTCCAAGCGTGGCAATGATGCTATATTCGTTGTCATCGACAAGCTGACCAAAGTGGCTCATTTCTTGCCTATCAAAGAGTCAATCACTGCAGCTCAATTGGCGGAGCTCTACACCTCTCGCATTGTCTCTCTGCACGGTATTCCTCAAGTGATATCTTCAGACCGTGGCAGCATCTTTACCTCCAAGTTCTGGGATTCTTTTCAGAAGGCCATGGGCACCAACATTCGCTTCAGCACTGCTTTCCATCCTCAAACAAGCGGTCAAGTCGAGCGCGTCAATCAGATTCTTGAAGATATGCTCAGGGCTTGTGTTATCTCCTTCGGCATGAAGTGGGAGGATTGCCTTCCTTATGCTGAATTCTCGTACAACAACAGTTTCCAAGCAAGTTCCGGCAAGGCCCCATTTGAAATTCTATATGGTAGGAAGTGCCGTACACCTCTCAACTGGTCTGAAACCGGTGAACGTCAGCTGCTGGGTAATGACCTGATCACAGAGGCAGAAGAGATGTGCAAGGTCATTCGTGATAACCTCAAAGCAGCCCAGTCTCGTCAGAAGAGCTACTACGACAGCAAGCACCGTGATTTGGACTTCGAGATCGGAGATCATGTTTACCTCCACGTCTCTCCAATGAAAGGGACTCGTCGCTTCGGTATCAAAGGGAAGCTTGCCCCAAGATACGTCGGGCCTTTCAAGATCGTCAGCAAGAGAGGCGACCTCGCCTATCAACTCGAGCTTCCTGCAACCTTTGCCAATGTTCATGATGTGTTCCACGTCTCGCAACTCCGTAAGTGCTTCAAGACGCCTGAGCGCACCGTCAACTTCGAGGACATTGAGCTCCAAGAAGATCTCTCCTACCGTGAGCACCCAGTTGCAATCCTGGAAGAGACTGAACGCAAAACTCACAACAAGTCAATCAAGTTTCTCAAAGTTAAGTGGTCACACCATTCCGACCGTGAAGCTACCTGGGAACGCGAGGATCACCTCCGTTCTGAGTACCCGGAGTTCTTTTAGTCCTAGATCTCGGGACGAGATCTTTTCGTAGTGGTGGAGTGTTGTAACGCCCCACATGTAACCTTCCCCAATTGTACTCCGACTCTTGCCGTTTCCGGCATTAAGTTATATTTAATTCTCGGGTTCGGGTCTTTGTCTCCGTGTGTTGTTTTGTTTTTCGTGCATCTCATATCATGTCGTCACGTGCATCGCATTTGCATACATGTTCATCTCATGCATTCGAGCATTTTCCCCGTTGTCCGTTTTGCATTCCGGCGCTTCGTTCTCCTCCGGTGGCCATTTCTAGCTTTCTTTCGTGTGTGGGGATTAAACATTTCCGGATTGGGCCGAGACTTGCCATGCGGCCTTGGTTTACTACCGGTAGACCGCCTGTCAAGTTTCGGGTCATTTGGACTTCGTTTGATACTCCAACGGTTAACCGAGGGACCGAAAAGGCCTCGTGTGTGTGCAGCCCAACACCCCTCCATTTTGGCCCAAAACCCACCAAACTCAGCTCCATCGTCTCGGTCGTTCGATCACGATTGTGTGGGCGAAAACCGCACCTCATTTGGACTCTCCTAGCTCCACTTATGCCTATAAATACCCCTCCATCTCGGATCCCTTCTTCTCCCCCGTCCAACCCTAGTTTAAAAAAAAACTGAGATCTGCGCCGACGGACGTGTCCGCCCCCGGCCGGACAATGTCCGCCGACGCCCGCAGCCACCCGCAAGTCGACACGTGGCAGGCCCAGCCCCACATCGCCGCCTCCCGCGCCGCCGGCCCGCAGGCCCGTGCGGGGCCCTCCCGGCCCGCGCGTCCCCGCCGCCAGGCCGCCTCGTCCGCCTCCTCTCGCCCGGGTCTCCGCCGCCTTCGAAGCCCGCCGCCGCCGCCGCGCCATTGCCGGCCGGGGGAAGCTCCGCCCAGCCAAGCTCGACGCCGGCCGCCCCGTTCCCTTTGCCGGTTGGAGCCAAGCCCGAGGCCGGGCGCCTCGGAGTCGCCGCCCCCACCGCCGTCCTCCCGCGCCGGCGAGCGTCGCGAGGTCCGGCGCCGACCCCCTCTCTCTCCGGCGAGCTGCATCCGTCTCCGGCGTGAACAGTGCTCCGGCGTGCTTCGTAATCCGTGCCGATCCAGATCTGAGATTCGGTTGACTTTTGCCTCCCAAAAACCCTAATCTCCCTAGTTTTTCTTGCTACTTTGACCTGTCATATCTTTGCATCCGTAGCTCCAATTTGGGCATATGATATGTCAAAATCTTCGTCAAGACGAGTACATCATTTCATTCCATTGCATCATTTGCATTTGAGGTCATCTTGGTGCCCAAAATGCTGTTGGAAGGAGGCATGTTGAGTTAAATTGCAGATCTGTTAGTTCAACATGCACTTTTGTCATTTTTGCCATATTTAATCCGTGCATGATATGCCTATGCCCCTTTGGGATGAATTGTTAAGCATGTTGTTTTCCTTCCAGAGGTGCCTTCCATGTATTTTTAGGATGTGTGTGTTGTCTTGTGCAAGCTTGCGAAGAGGGCTGCCTGAGATTATCGATTTCAGGGACTTTGTGAAAATCACCAAGTCTGGGCCGTTTTTAGTTCACGATGCTATAAGTCCGGCATGTTTCCTAGTGATCCGTGCCTCTTTTGAGTATGTTCAGTAAGAGAGATTTGTTATGCTTGTTGTGCTTAATCCATCTATGGCTTTACTTGTTATGTTGGAGCCCCCTAGGTTAACTCAATCGAGCTCAACTTTTGGATAGTTGCTGTTTTGGGCAGATCGTGAACTCTTTTGCGATTTTGCCGGAGTGATTGCTAGTGATCCATGCATGCTATGCCATTGTTCTTGCCATGTCTAGCTAGCATTTTGTGCCTTCTTAATGGATATATGCTTGCCTTGCCATGACTTACACCGTAGTGAGAGCATCGAGCTCGTTTACATGCCACCGTGAGTTATTATTTCAGCATGTCCCAGTTTTTTCACTAAGTCTGAAAACTGATTGTGTTTCATCGATGTTCGTGTGCTCGGTAGAGTATTTTGTGAACCCTTTTGGCCCCAGGTCATTTTGGGTGTCTTGTTAAGCTTGTTGAGTAGCTCCATGCCATGCTCTTACTTGCTATGTTCAGGTTTTCCTTCATGTTGTCTTGCTGCTCCGAAGAGAGCATCGTGGTCTGAAATTTCAGACTAGCGTTAATTTCGCTAAGTCTGAAATCTGTTTTGCTTATTCAGTTTTGCCATGCTTGTTTGAAGCCCTTAATGGATGAATTTGCCTATGCCTCAGTCATGGTGATTTGTTAAGCTTGATGAGTACATCACTGCCATGCAATTTGTTTTCATGTTGGGTGGCTGTAGCATGTTCATTTTGTTGCATTTAGGAGCCTACTTGCTGTAAATCGCAGATCGGTTCGTTTAGTAAAACGCTTGCCATTTCTAAACTGTAGCTCCGATTGCCATGATCTTTATATCGTTTTCAGGGGATTTCTTCCCCTCTATCCAGTGGCACACTTGGTTTTCCAAGTTGAGGCCAGGTTCATGCATTTCCTGTTACATGTTGCATTTTTGCATCCCGCATCGCATCCCGCATAGCATATCATCTTTGCATCTTTTTGATTGCCTTTGCACGTGGTTGATTGTATCCTTGTTGCTTGTTTGTGTTGTTGGGTAGAGCCGGGAGACGAGTTCGCTAACGAGGAGCCCGTTGAGTTTGCTTTTGAGGATCCAGTCAATTCTGACAACTGTGCAGGCAAGATGATCACACCCTTGAAATCACTACTATCTTTGCTATGCTAGTTTGCTCGCTCTTTTGCTTTACCAATGCTATGATGCCTACCACTTGCTTGTCAGCCTCCCAATTGCCATGATTGAGCCTCTAACCCACCTTTGTCCTAGCAAACCATTGATTGGCTATGTTACCGCTTTGCTCAGCCCTTCTTATAGCGTTGTTAGTTGCAGGTGAAGATTGGAGCCGTTCCTTGTTGGAACATTTATTTACTTGTTGGGATATCATTATATTGCTATGTTATCTTTACTCATCTATATACTTGGTAAAGGGTGGAAGGCTCGGCCTCTCGCCTAGTGTTTTGTTCCACTCTCGCCGCCCTAGTTTCCGTCATATCGGGGTTATGTTCCCGGATTGTTGCGTCCCTTACGCGGTTGGGCTATATGGGAACCCCTTGATAGTTCGCCTTGATTAAAGCTTTTCCAGCAATGCCCAAAATTGGTTTTACCATTTGCCACCTACCCTCTTCTTTCCCTTGGGTTTCCGGAGCCCGAGGGTCATCTTATTTTAAACCCCCCCGGGCCAGTGCTCCTCTGAGTGTTGGTCCAACTGTCAGCTGCCGGTGGCCACCAGGGGCAACTCTGGGCTGGCCTACCCGTACCTAGAACAATCTGAGTGTGCCCTGAGAAAGAGATATGTGCAGCTCCTATCGGGATTTGTCGGCGCATTCGGGCGGTGTTGCTGGACTAGTTTTGACCTGTCGAATCATCTTGTTGTACCGGGATACCGAGTCTGATCGGTGGGTCCTGGGTGGAGGTCTATTCCTTCGTTGACCATGAGAGCTTGTTATGGGCTAAGTTGGGACCCCCCTGCAGGGATTGATCTTTCGAAAGCCGTGCCCGCGGTTATGGGCAGATGGGAATTTGTTAATGTCCGGTTGTAGACAACTTGAACTTAATTAATTAAAATGAATCAACTGCGTGTGTTGCCGTGATGGCCTCTTCTCGGCGGAGTCTGGGAAGTGGACACGGCGTTGGAGTTATGTTTGCGTAGTCTCCTCTATGTAGTTTCCGCTCGTGCTTTGCTCTCTCTTCTCGCTCTCTTTTGCGAATAAGTTAGCCACCATATATGCTAGTCGCTTGCTGCAGCTCCACTCACATTACCCCTTCCTTGCCTATTAAGCTTAAATAGTCTTGATCGCGAGGGTGCGAGATTGCAGAGTCCTTGTGGCTCACAGATTACTATTACACCAGATGCAGGGACCGACGATACTCCTCCGGATGGCGCGCTCGAGCTGAAGTGGGAGTACGACGAGGACTCTCAGCGATACTATGTTTCTTTTCCTGATGATCAGTAGTGGTGCCTATTCGGGGTTCGATTCAGGGATTAGTCGCTTGTTGGGGGTCTTTTCTATTTTGGCGCCGTAGACGGGCCATGAGTGATTGTATGATGGATGCTATTTATGTACTTTGATGTGACGTGGCGAGTGTAAGCCAACTATTATTATTATTTTCCCCCCTTTATATTATATATGTACATGGGTTGTGTGAAGATTGCCTCATTTGCGACATATGCCTTCAATGCAATTATGCCTCTAAGTCGTGCCTCGACACGTGGGAGATATAGTCGCATCGAGGGTGTTACATAAGTGCAATTCATTGGATCGGTAACAACAAAGGTATGAGGATGATATAAATTAAGTGCAGCTAATATTGCAAGCCTTTCCCTCTGAAATTGATTTTTTTTAGCCTTGCAGGCCTCTAAACTATCCAGCAAAACTTCTGTCACTTTTTAATTTCTGATTCTTGTACAGTACAGGTCCTTGTAAGGATGATACAACCTATGACATGAAGTATTCTTGTTGCTCCTAACACTCTCAAATTTTTCTCCATTTGCATGCCCATGGCAGAACAGACAGTTAATGCTTACTCTATGGCCTCTGCTGTAACCAGGAAGCTCACCAGGAGAGTGTTCTGGGGGCTGATACAGATGTTCGGTAAGCAGGAAGTTGCCGGAGAGATGCTGTAGTGGTTGGAGAAGCTGCTAATCAAGTTCCACAGCGCAGTTGAGGAGTCCGGAAAACTCCAGCAAGATGATAAGGAGCATGAAAAGGGCAACACCTCTGAGATTTTTCCTTTTTTTCTAAATTGTAACTTTGTAATGTTTCTTATTAAAGCTGTTACAGCATAGGTACTACAAATTTATGTTTCCTGCTACAAGTTTGATCGATTTTGATCTTTTTTTTTGGAACGAAGGCTCAAGAAGAGCCCGGCTTTGAATTAACAAAGCCATCAACCGGTCAGGATTACACAAGGCCACCAAGCATGAGCGACCGAAAGATACATGGGAGCGGACTGAGCAGCTTACAACGCAACGCACACTACTGCACACCAAGAAAATACACGAGAAAGTCCTGCAAGTAATGTCGAAGCCCGCTGCACCCCGGGACCAAAGACAGGAAAACAAAGAAGCATCGAGGATTAGTCAGTAGCATGGAGGCACCGAGGGTTGCCTGACCATGGAGCATCGGACAAAACGAGCACCTGTCTTCCAACGCCGAAGAGGAACCCTGTCCTCTCGCCTAGGCTCGAAGGCGCCGCACCATCGGGTCGTTGGGAGCTCACCCGAGAGCTAGAGCAGGCGCCAGCCGACACACCAGAGCAAGAGAACTATCGGTCCTCGCCACACCGAAGACACACCACATCCGCTGCACTGCCACCTTCCTTGGACACCGAGAAACAGAAGGAAAGCTGCCGGGAGGATCATCGAAGAAGCACTGCAGAGCACCAGGGACGAAAGTTGGAAGCACCAGGTGCCGCTCCAGTGACCGCACAAGGGAAGAGGCTTCTGCCGTGCGCGTCGTGGAGCTGTCCACGGGAAGAGGAACCCTATCCCCCTCCAATCCGACTCAGGAACAGAGACACCATGACACACCATGACCTTGACGCCGCAGAGCATCACTCCGTTAAGGCATACACCTGCAGGAACACACACCCTACACACAAAAAAAAATCACCCCTTGGGCTCGTCACCGACGAGCGCTCTCCAACCTCACAACCACTCTCCCGAAGAACCATAGAGCCCCAGGCGACGTCTCCAAGGAGAGAACGACGCGTAGGGCGCCGCCGCCGCCCAACCCGGGAAGGGTTTTGGGCTTTCACCCGGGATCTGGGACGGGGGTGGAAAGAAACAGGTCCTCAGCGGCGCCTCCAGGGAGAAAAACCACGCGCGCACGCGCCATCGCCGCCGTGGCCGGAGAATCGGCCAAGGGATTACCCCAGACGCAGTCCTATACCACCATCACCCCGCCAGCACCGGATCTGATAGCCAAAGCCACAGACCGGACACACCAGAGGGGGAAGAGGAGCAGAGGAGGAGAGAAGCACGACCTTCAGATCTAGAGTGGAAGAAGCCCACGCCACGACCACCTCCTGCCGGCTCCTCGCTGCCCAAGCTGCCGAGGAGGCCGTCCGTCGCATCCCGCGCCCGCCACTTGCCGCGAAGATGGCGCCGCCTCGCCGTCCGGGGCCGCCGCCCCGACGTCCAGGGTCCTTCACTGGATCGATTTTGATCTTGAAACAATTATATGGATACACAATTCGCATTCCCTAGTATATGTAACAGCGGAACAAACACACCAATCAGTAGTGAGTTTGCAACTAATAACACAAAAACAAATTTGGAAACCACTTTTTATATCAAGCTAAACCATCAAAGCTAATTTCTGTCAGTTGCACATACATATGGTCCAACTAGTAGCTCGAAAAGTACAAAAGATACACGTTTATTACAACTACATAAGCACAGTGAAAGTTCTGTTGTGGCCGGTCCGGCTGAAATTGAAGTGACTGTAATTTAGTTTCCGAAGAAACTGGTGCTTGTGCAACTGGACAAGGGCGAGTCGAGCAGCATGCTGAACCCGAGCACCTGTTTCTCCAGGTCGAATGTTCTCCAGCTGCTTCCCGCCGATCACCACCGCCGGCTCGCCCTCCACCGGCAATGCCGCCGGGCCCCATAATATGTACCATGTTAAAATATAGTCTGGTTTAATGATAGAGATAAAGAGTAGAGATTAAATAGGTTTAAACTATGTATTACTTGTCTTGTACTTCAAGTCTCTACCTCCTCATGTATTCTATATATACCCTATATGAGAATCACATCAATATAATATACAACAACAACAACAAATATTAGTCATACTATAATTTTTACTTGATATTAGAGCGGTTAGTCTCACGACACCGATCCTAAAACCTTTCATCACCTCCGCAGCGCGCCGCCCCCGGGGATATTAATCTTTTCTCTCCGGGGGCGCTGCACCTATTCATCAAAGATGAGTTTGGTTCCCAAGATTAGATTAGATGAATTCTTTAAAGTTAGATTAGTTTTCTCATTAGCCACCAAATTAGTCCGACGACCCTCAGATTCCGAAGCGATGTGCAACTACAGAAATACGATCTTCATGTAAATCAACAAAATTACGGTGTTGAGTGCAGCGCGGTGCCGCGCGCGGCCATGTACGGGCGCGTGAACACTGATCCCACACGGCGAGGACGACGACCGTGGCGAGCAGCTGCGAAGGACACGCACGTCCGATCACATGAGGGCGAGGGCCAGCAGGTTTTCGACTTCAAGGCACGAGCACGGACGCGGTCTCCACCAAGCCGCGACTCTATCAACCAGACGATCACTCGTGCGCCGTCATGCTGTCTACACCAAGCGGTCATATTAATCTACACCGAGCGATCTGTATCAATATTCGACGACCCGAGCCGAACGACATCAACCTGTACGACTACGCGGGCTATGAGCTAACATACTTCTTCAACACGGTATAACGTTGACACTGAGGGACGCCTTCTAGCAACGCATCATCATCGACACGTTGCTGCAACGTCATCACCGACACTTCATCGGCAAGGTCTTCATCAACATGGTCTTCACCAACATCTTCATCAACACATCGCCGCCGCCTCATCCATAAGATGGACACCTAGCGTCCTCTGACAGACTTTTCTGCAAGACACGACCTCGACAATGGCAATGACCGCGTCACGACGACAGCATCGACCGCGTCATCCACAACAACATGACTGCATCGACACGGCGTCACTACAGTGACAACCCCTACATGATCACATGGTTCTGGCAAAACCGATGTGTGCTCATGGGCTTCCTCGGGTCATGGCAAAACCGATGAACTCATTGCTGACGAAACCCTTTGACATCCGCAATGTGCATCGTCCATGTCAGCAGCTCCGTCATAGCGCATTTTCTTGCGTCTTCGGCTTTGGCCGGCTTCATCATCCACAACGACTACATCATCGACCACGACTACCTCGACCACGGCTATATCACCATGATCGGCTACCTTAACGTCGACATTAATGGCTACGTCTACAACAACTCATCGGCGACAACTTCAGTCAACAGCGTCCGCGTCGTTACTAGCGCCCACGCCGCTCCCGCTGTGACCGCGGAAGGGAATACAGGAGAGATAGGGAAGACACCAGAAGGGGAGGCAGTCACCGCACTAGGTGTCGACCCATCAGAGACGTTGTTGAAGATATCGCAGTGGAGAAGACGATCGAAGCGCAAGACTTCAAATTCAGTCGCAATCATCTGCTTCACTCCCGCTACGACCGGAGGGAAATGTTAGAATATAGTCTGGGTTTAATGATAGAGATAAAGAATATAGATCGAATATGTTTAAACCATGTATTACTTGTCTTGTACTCCAAATCTCTATTCCTCGTGTATTTTATATATACCTCGTATGGAGGTCACATCAATACAAGACACAACAACAAATATTAGCCATCCTATAGTTTTCTACACACCACCATCGACGAGGAGAGAGTGCTTCCGATGTTACATTTTGTGGCAGCTCATTGAGACAGTGAGGTAGCTCAATTAGGCCGGGAGGCAGCTTGTTGAGATCAATCATTTTTCTTCTCCACGTGCATATACAACAAAGGAAGTGGAACAAACACACCAATCGGTAGTGAGTTTGCAACTAATAACACAAAAACAAATCAGATGGACACACAAATTGCACATACATATGGTCCAATTATTAGCCCGAAAAGTAGAAAAGATAAACATACAAATTGCATAGTGAAAGTTCTGTTCTGAAATTGAAGTGACTGCAATGTTTAGTTTCCGAAGAAACTGGTGCTTCTGCAACTGGACATGCGGAAGTCGAGCGGCATGCTGAACCCGAGCACCTGTTTCCCAGGTCGAACACCAGCAGGTTGTTCTCCAGCTGCTTCCCGCCGATCACCACCGCCGGCTCGCCCTCCACCGGCATGCCGCCGGGCCCCATCGGCAGGATCGCCAGGCACGTCGCCCCGTCCACCTGCACCATGTAGTTGTCGTCGAACAGCGTCCAGTTCCCCGTGGCGCCGTCGCCCAGCTCCAGGTTGATGCGCGGCACGTCGCGCCTCACCGGCCGCTTCAGCATTGGGAACCCGCCCTTGTAGCACAGCTCGAACGGCTTCGGTGCCGGCACCACCCGCTTCACCGTGCTCGTCGGATTCTTCTTCCCCCTGCACGCCATTTCCGACAGCCATCCATCAGCGAGCTTAGTTTAGCTGTTTTAATTGGCACTCCTACTTGCCTGTGATGGCGCCGTGGTTCACGATGAAAGGATGAATACCTGGTAATGGCGGCGTCGAACGCCTTGGCGAACGCGCGGAACACGTCGGGACGCATGATCATGTACGGCGTGGCGGTGCTCAGCACGACGCCGCCGCGGCCGGTGGCGGCGTCGAGGTCGAGCGCGCCGCGGATCAGGGCCGCTGGAGCGTCGGCCTCATGCCACGACACGGAGATGCCCTTGACAGGGATGTAGTAGCCGGCAGCGTTCGCCGGGTTCGTGAGGAGCGGGGTGAAGTACGGGTCCGGAGGCACGTCGCCGTAGCCCAAGGTCGCGAAGTCGGGGAGGCACAGGGCGAACTTAGCTCCGAGGCAGCGCTAGGCGGCGAGCTGCGACAGCAGCGAGAGCGGGCGCCGGGAGAACCCCGCGACGCCGGTGGCGCCCGCGGGGAGCGACCTCAGCAGGCTGCCCGGCGCGCACGCGCGACGACGGCGAGCGACTCTTCCGGGAGAAGCTCCATGGTGCCGTCGGTGGTGTTGGCCGACATCGCGAAGCTCGTGAGGCCGCCGGTGGAGTACTCGCGGCTCGCGGGTGACCGGGTTGCAGGCGCAGGCGCATCCCGACCCCGGCTCCACGTGCGGGCAGCGGCGTGGGCGCTGTTGGTTGGCCGCGCCAACGCACGGACCGGACTGGCATGCCACAGTGCTGTGCGATGACGACGGCGGCGGGCAGCGGCGTAAGCACTGCTGGCTGGCCGTGCCACCGCACGGATCGGACTGGCATGCCACAGTGCTGTGCGATGACGACGGCGGCGGGCACGTCGACCAGACGAGCGAGCCGGCGAGGTCGAGGAGGAGCGGCGACTTGTCGGCCTTGATGGTGATGGTGTAGACTGTAGAGAGAGGTGATGGGGTCCTTGGCGAGCTTGGTGATCAGTGGTTTGTGCGGGGTTTGCTCGCCGCTCGCCGCCGCGCATGACAGCAGCAGGACGAGCGACGAGACGATGACACGACGGAACACATGGTTCTTGGGAGTAGTGTGGAAAAGCTTGGCTCGGGCAGACATTTTCTGCACTCGATCTGTGATGGCTTGGGATTTGGGAAGAGGATGCATACTCTGTCTACACGATCTGATCTGAGTGTATTTATACTACTTCTGGAGCTCAATCTGAATGTACTCTGATTAGCTACTCAATCTGAATGTCATACTCCCTCCGTTTTTATTTACTTTACATATTAGGTTTGACTGAAGTTAAACTTCATAAACTTTGACCAAATTTATAGAAAAAAATATGAACATTTACAATAGCAAATCTATATGATGTGAAAGTGTATTCAACAATCAATCTAACGTGATTGAGTTGTTATTATATACCTTAATATTTTTGTCTAAATTTTTTGTCAAAGTTTATAAAGTTTGACTTTGACCAAAGCTAATATGCGGAATAAATAAAAACGAAGGGAGTATTTGCATGTCTAGTTGTTCTTGTTTACGGATACCGAAGAGTTGATAGTTCTGTCAAGTCAAGATTTTTAAACCTAGGCTAGATCTGAAGATTTTTAAACCTAGGCTAGATCCTAATTACGTTTAGACTAAATTGGTTAGACTTCACACATTTTCTTAGATATTTTTTGGGATTTTTCGGCAGTATGAGGTCCTTCTAAACTGTTAGATCGAAGGCTTGGTGTTTTTTTCCCAGGCATACCACCACTATCACGGTGATGATTTATCTATCTAGTAGGATACCAGTGGAAGTTATGGTTCTCTCTGTCTTTCTCTTCGAATCGCAAAGGTGAAACCAGATGAGATTGAGACAGCAAGCGTACAACCAATCGGTGTATGGAATTCTGGAGCTGTGCAAAGCATAAGAAGCTTATAAAAAATGTATGGTAAATGATAGTGTTTTTTTTTCCTTAGAATACATGTGTTTAGATTTTTTCCCCTTTAAGAAACTGAAGTTAATTCATTAATCATATTCAGCTCCTTTTTCTTTAGAAAGTGCCTACTCGATCTGGATGTATTTATACTACCTCTCGACCTTGTTAAATGTTAGTTAGTGTTAGAATAAATCCGAGGCACTCCATTGATCATTCGAGAACCAAGCAATCACACAAGTACGACACCGAGATTTGTTAACGAGGTTCACCGATATGGCTACATCCCCGGGGCATGACTACGGGCGCTCCTCCCCGTGACACCGCTACAATACCGCACCCGGTCGCCCTGGACACCGGCACATGCCGCCGGCTTCCCCTGCGTTCCGGTGCTATTATGTTGGCATAGATTACATCGTGTGTCTACCCCCGTTATATAAGAGAGGCCTAGGATACAAGTGTCCTACTAGAACACGACTCCATATCCTATCTAAACACAATAAACTACAAGTCCAACTGTAACCTAACTCGTACAGTATATTCGACACAACTCTAACAAACTCCACCTTGGCGAATATTCTCCATCACCTTGAATTCGTCAATGCGTCAAACTTCCATGTACATTGGACTTGAGCTTATCCCATGAGTACCGCTGCTACTCCAAAGACTCCATATGACTCCACCTGCAACTTGTAGTCCCTTCTTTTCTTGACCACAGCCAATGCTCGAGCAAAATTAAGTTCCTCTTTACTCTAGTCTGTGCTCCCAACTTTCAGAGTATCCGTCAACATTGTCACACACCGATCACTGACCTGCGTGAAAGTGAACAACTCACATATTGGGTGTCACACATAAGAGTTACCTAAACTCAACATCACCGCTCCTTTCTTGACCGCCTGTCTGAAACTTGAAGGAATTTCACCGTTACTTGTAGTCATCCTGAGTCAAATTCGCAGTTGTCTCACCACATGTATGACCACCAGAGCCCTGGCCCGTCTCCATGCCCATGCGTACCGCACGCCTCGCCGCTATTACCGCGTCGAGCCTCCGCTGTCCTGGTCGAGTCTCAAGAGTCGCGAACCCACACCACTCAACCTCCACTGCAGAGTACCACCGATCATCACTGACCGATGACGAGTTTCACGCTTCCATCAGACCACTGGGCTCCAGTCTGAATTACGTGTCACTCGCTTTTCCCGCTGAATAGGCTTCGACTCTCTGTAGACTTACGCCATAGCCTCTCAATCCAGCTCCACCTTCAACATGACTCCATGGTAGATGATCAGTCCACCCCTGCACCTCATCGACTTCAAGCTCCGTGTATACACCACCTTGAATCAATCCCGCGCCATAGTCTTGTCGAAGCCACACAAGCCCTCGGGCCTGCGCCACGTGTTTCCACGCCCCAGAAGTCGGTCACCATCAGCATCACGCTCCTACGTCGTCATCGCGGATCCCACCACCGTCTTCTGTTCCAACCGACTTGCGTCGATCCGCCAGACTGTCCAGTCCGACCCAGCCAAACTTGTTCGGCTACAACCATGCTCCACCTTGCACCATGACTGCTTGCACATCTGTGCATATCTTGGACGCCATGTGTATGCATGATTCTGCCGCGACGCGCTCCAGACTCCTCCAAGCCCTATATGCCGGTCGTTGTCCTTGCTGCACGCACACCCGAAAGCACTCACAACAAACTTGACTTAGCAGGAAAAACTTCTGTCCAAACAAAACACTATTTTTCCTTTTCGTTGTCCCTGTTTGCTTGTAGCCTCTCTTGTGTATGCACGAAGACCTTTTTCTTTTGTCCAAATTAACAAATCTCACGTGAGCTTGTTGGTGTGTTGCACATCGTATCTCCACGCGTAGACCACACTAGGCCTTGCCTGCACGTACCTGGGCAGCATCACCTCCACCTCACGGTTACACAAGGGCCTAGCCCACCAAGGAAGCACACGACCAACCACATGTGCCAGCCTGCCACGTCCTAGGCATGCCCACAAGCCGTGTTGGTTTCTGATCCCTACGAACGCACGAGCGCTCAAGTTGCTCCCCGCCGCTTCGATCGATCCACTGCTACCCGCGCATCTCGCCGAAAGCAGATCCGATCAGTAAGACCTCCAACATACTCGTCTGCTTCTGATTGCATCCAGATCATATCGCTGAACCACATCTCGTCGAATCATGTACGACGCCGCTGGCCCTTCCAGCCGCACGCCTGCTTGGACTGCGTAACCGCATCCCCCGGCCGGACCGCACTTGGCCCAGCTGCCAGCTGCGTTGCCGCAGGCCACGTCCTGACCTCACCAACTTCGAGTATCTTTCAACTCGGCGTTGTTGATGCGATAGTGACGCCACGTCGTCTCTTCAGATCTCGATGGCTGATTCTTCCACGATATTTTCACCTATAGATCAACACAATCCGCCCTGATCTTAAACCTTGCTCATGATACCACTTGTTAGAATAAATCCGAGGCACTCCGTTGATCATCCGAGAACCAAGCAATCACACAAGTACGACACCGAGATTTGTTAACGAGGTTCACCGATATGGCTATATCCCCGGGGCATGACTACGGGCGCTCCTCCCTGTGACACCGCTACAATACCGCACCCGGTCGCCCTGGACACCGGCACATGCCGCCGGCTTCCCCTGCGTTCCAGTGCTATTATGTTGGCATAGGTTACATCGTGTGTCTACCCCCGTTATATAAGAGAGGCCTAGGATACAAGTGTCCTACTAGAACACGACTCCATATCCTATCTAAACACAATAAACACAAGTCCAACTGTAACCTAACTCGTACAGTATATTCGACACAACTCTAACAGTTAGTAGTACTCACTACTCTGAATAGCTACTCGATCTCAATATCAAAATTGCAAGCCTAGCTCTGTTCTTGTTTTATGATACCGAGGGATTGACGGTTCGTCAAGTCAAGATTTTAAACCTTAGCTACATTTTAATTATGTTTAGACATGACGCATCGAGATGCTATGTGCATATCTCAACCTTCAATTCTCTTTCCATAATTTTAACTGCCCGTGCCTCAATTTATACTTGGCATTGGCACATTTTGTTCGATTTATTTTGGGATTTTCTGGCAGTATGGGGTGCTTCGAAACTGTTGGATCGAAAAGGCCTTGCCATTTTTCCCTCTCTTTTTTCCCATTCACACGACTATTATCATGGTGATCATTTAACTAGGATACCCGAGGAAGTGATGCTTCTATTCATCTATCTGGAAATTACTTCGACTAACAAAGGTGAAATCAGACGAGAATGAGACAGCAAGCATACAACCAATCGATGTATGGAAGTTCGTAACCGGTGCATTTGATGGGTGCAAAGCATAACAAACTTATCAAAAAGGTGTGGGAAATGTAGTTGAGTTTTTTTCCTTTGGATGCATGAATGTAGAACAGTGGGATGATTGATGGTATGAGAATTGTGGGATGATTGATGGTATGAGAATTGTGGAATGATTGATTGTGTGATGGTTGTAGTTGTAGATGTCCCTTCTTTTATCTGTCGGCTGTAATGATTTGCGCTGGCCGGAGATGTTTGATCTGATGCTTAAACAGCTTGGAACTTGGTATATACGCCAAACTTATTGTCGCTGGTTTTTTTTAAGAAAACATGCTTGAATTTTTCTACACATTTATATGATGTAAAAATAGTTGGACAACCATAAATCCACAATATATTTAGAAATTGAGGAACTATGTAAGATAATATTCAAACTTAAATTGCATTATATATATATATATATATTAAACAACTCCCAACACATTTCTACACACAAATATTGTCCTCGCCATCACCATTCACACACTGCAAGATGGCTGGGAACCTCCAGAATTTTCTTCAACTCTTAATGTCTGCCATTGCCCATGCACATCATCGCTAGATCAAAGTCTCGTGTAAGCCATTGCTCCTGCGATCCAGGCCTTGGTAGCTCCAGTCACCCACCGGAGAGGCGGAGACATAAGACCTCGCTCTACACGCTCCCAAAATTGCACAATGAGCCAAGAACTTCCATATTGATCCGTTGCTCTTTTGGAATCCACAACAGTTGTTGATTCTCCTCCTCTTGCTCCAAAATTCACCAAGCTCAAGCAGCAGTTCGTCGTTTACCCGTCGAGCACAGCTGCCGCTGTTGGCACTTTTTTTTTGGTTTTCTAGAATTCATTTAATTAGCAAAATCTTTCTTTGTTTGATGTTTAAGGATAACATCATACTCCCTTTGATCCAAAACAAATGTCGTGGTTTTAGTTCAAAGTATATAGCTAAATAGGTTATACACACTAACATATTTCTCTAAACATGTAAATATATTCAATAAATATGGTGCAACTATATAACAATTAAATAGAATAAATCATATGTATTTTGAGTTCCAGTTTCCATATTGTTAGTTCAATCATGTTTCGATTTCAGTCTCACTCAATTATATAGCATCCAATTCTCGCAGCAACACAGGGATACCATCTTACAACAGATTATTTTCATACGAGAGGGTTGGAATGTAGCAGTAAAATTGTGTCTTTTTATGACAATGAAAGCGTGGATCGCTTGTTCATCCATTACTCGGTAAGAATCACATATGTTATGAGAATTGCGGGATGATTGATGGTGTGGTTGATCCCAACACTCTGAGCTGGTATGTGTGATGGTTGTAGTTGTAGATGTCTCTTCTTTTATCTGTCGGCTGTAATGATTTGCGCTGGCTCTATGCAGGTACACAAGGCGTATTTTTCATGACATATAATACATATTTAGTTAGTTAAAGTACCGTTCTAGAAACACATGCATGCTCTATGCACGCAACCAAATAGTGTATATATCAAGTTCTGCTCGCCCCATAGGAATGTTTATATGATTATTTTGAACTAAAGTTTATATGATTTTTGGTGCAAACTAGTTGTTGAGATTGAACAATACCTCTTTGTTGAAAAGATTACCCAAATGATAAGTGCCACATGTATGACACGAAGCAATCCGGCTCTTGAGATTTTTATAACTAAAGTTACTATTTGAAAAGAAAAAATAATAATAAAACTGAAATTTGCCATCCGAAAACAAAGTTGCCATACTTGATAACTAAAGTTGCCATCCTCGCGTCACTAAACTTGCTATCAAAAACATTCTGAGTTGACATGTGCCCGTGCCACACTTGTGGCACTTATTAGGGTCCAAAGATTATAATTAAAAAAATAACTAATTAAGGATTACCTTTTTGCAAAGGTCTACGTGCCACTTCTCACAACTTAGGAGTTTTTCCATTTTTTCATGCATTTGTTTATTCAAAATATTTTATCTTTCTAACTGTGCGTCTAAATCCCGAACCGCTTTCATCGTTGGATTCCTCACGTTAAAATATTTGAAACTAGATGCAATGTTGATAAGTTTTGACAAACTATTTTTTCATGAAAAAACAACCAAAAAAACGAAACGGAAGCATTTTTTCATTTTTTATTTTTCCGAAGGGGCCCAATTGTGCCCTTCGCAAAAGCAAATCTGCGCCATCACGACAAGCAAATCTGTGTCTCTTGTGGAAGAAGAAAAAACACATTTTTTCTTTTCTAAGAGGCAAAGTTGTGCCTCTTATGTAAGCAAATCTATGTCTTCACATGAAGTAAAATTGTGCCTCTCACGAAAAATAATAATAGAAATCATGTTTTTTTTTCCTTTCCGGGAGGCACAATTGTGCCCCTCGCAAAAGCAAAAAAATATATAACACTTTTTTTTCCTTTCCGTGAGGCACAACTGTGTCTCTAGCAGAAGCGGATGTATGCCTTCACGTGAAGTTAATATGTGCGTCATGCGGAAGCAAATCTGTGTCTGTACGCTGAAAAAAAATATTCTCTTTTCAAGAGGCACAATTATGACTCTCGTGGAAGCAAATCTGTGCATCCACGAAAAGTAAATATGTATCTTTCATGGAAGCAACAAAATAAAACCCGAAACACGTAAAAAAAATCCTAAGGGAGCGCCCAACACACGACATGCGGTGGTGGCTGAGACGTGCCCACCAAAAGTGATCCTCACGCGGAGCCCACAACGAGTACTCTTCAGCTAGTCGCTCACGTAATACAGTCTATTTTTTGAGTGGGCCTTCACGGGAAAATATTTGGTGCACCGGTGCTTGTGGTGCTACCGGTGTACCGAACTCATATTGCACTATTTAAATGTCTGAAAAAATTCAAAAAAAGGCCAGTACATTGACACAACATTTATTTAGGTTGTCACAAAATTCCAAGTCAAAATATAAAACATGGCTCTAAAAACAAAAATGACAAATTCAACACTGAATGGTACATTACATAAGTTGGGCTTTAGATTTGGCCCATTATCACATTGATGTCAAATTTGTCATTTTTGTATGTCCATAAATGTTTCAAATCTTGATAGAGAATTTTGCGACAACATACATTGATGTTGTGTCAATGATCTAGATTTTTTTTTTCATATTTTAAAAAATGTTCTATGGCATCCGATGCACCGGTAGCACCCAGGGACGGACCCAGGGAAAAAATTGAGAGGGGGCAAAATGTATGGGAATATTCACGAACTAGCAAGGCAAGTATTGGTATAAACTAAAATTTTGGGCATGATCACCTCATTCTTCACAAGGTATCAAGTTCATTGTGAAGTGAAAAAAACTAAAAATTTGAGACAATGATTTGCATCAATATGAATATCACATTTGATGTATGTGTGTGTTTGCATCAATATGAATATCACATTTGATGTGTCTGCGGGCACAAATGAATGATTGTTAGAATTTTTTATAATAGTTGATTCGAACAAATTGGAGCCTATGAGTCTGAACTAGCCAATATTGCCCTTAAGTAGAAAATTTCATAAAATTTGTATGTGACACAAAAAATGATTGAACAGTTGAATTGACCTAATTATCCAAATTGATGGATTATACACATATTTTGATGTTTTATATGGCTTATCTCAATTTCAAATGGAGAAAGGCATGGGCAAACGAATGAATTATACACAAAACTGGTAGCACACGTGCAAGGCCTAGATTGAAATTGCAAATAGTTGAATTTCAACATTAGTTTTTATAAGATGTGTTATACGGCTCACCTTGGTGTCAATTAGAGGGAAATTACAGTATCGGGGTTTGGTGACCGGGTTGTGCAACGGTGATGTCGTGCAAGGCCGCAAGGGACGGGTACAGGCAAAGTCAGCAGTGGCCGCCGCAGTTGGAGCGAGCCGGCGGCTGCGAGCGGCAAGGTCGGGGCTTCGGCCGTCTCGTGTACTGGGTGCATGTATGCACGAGGAAATCTGAGCGAGCCGCTGGCCAAGCCAACAATGCAATCTGCAGGCTTGCAAGCTAGACGCTGCAACAACCTATTTCTTTCTGAGCTATTTCTTTACCTTCTTCATAGTTTAGAGTAAATGGGCTTTTGAAAATACGCAAGGAATCGGGCTGAGTGGGGGCAGAGTACTCGTCCTAGTGGGGGCACACAAGTATAGGCAACAACACATATAAGCGAATAGGAAAAACAAGTAGGGGCAGCTGCCCCCACAGGCTCCAACGTATGTCCGCCCCTGGTAGCACCACAAGTGTGGGTGCATCACATAAATTCCCAGACCTCCTCTAGTTATTAAGTGCACTTAACGACTTCCTACTGAATATAAAAGAGGTTGCTCTGAAGTGTAGATTGTATGTCATGGGGCTGAGCACCCCCCCCCCCCTCTGCTCCCGGAGCCTCTGACTTGCTTCTTTGCGCACAAGTCGTAGGATCCCTAACCCTGTAACTTTCTTTCACCCTATCTATTAATGCAAAGATACGCTTAGGCATATTGGAGAAAAAAGAAATAGACATATCCCAACCTTGATCTTATCTATTCTTTAGTGGGCCTCATCTAGTCATTATTGAATTTAAGGACTTGATCTTAACGTGTACTAGCTTTCCCTATTCTTTTTTTTGCAGGTAATCATAGGGTTTTATTCCAAGATGATAGAGTTACAATCTTCAGCGACTAATTCACTGACACGCGGTGGAGGTTGCCCAAGCCAACATGCTGTGCTATCTCCACAATGAACAAAATTCGCTAAACGATCTACAACCCTATTATGTTCACGAGTAATCTTTACAGGAATAAAAGCCCTATCACTCAAGTAAAACTTAATTTCCAGAACCATATGGCCATAAGCTGATTTATTCAGAGATGCATCAGATAGAGCATTGAGAGCCGCCATACCGTCTGATTGCACCATGATCATGCTGTGTGAATGCTCAATTGCCAATTTAAGACCTTCTCGCATCGCATGTAATTCAGCCTCTAGGGCATCATTGCAGTGGAACAACTTGCGAAAGGCTGCGAAGATCACACCACCCTTATCATCTCTTAAGATCATACCTGTTGGGGATATGACTATTAGGCATGACCCGCCCAGGAGGGGCCCGATCATCCCTATGACGATTCACCATAATGAAGCCCAAGATTGTACGGTGGTTCACAGATAGGCTTAGTATAAGGCCCAGGCCCGAAGGCGGCTCAAGGCCCATAGAGATAAACTGTCCTATGTATATGACTTGTATTGTAAGGCAGGAATAGTTAGAGACCGGGCCGGACAATGTTTATGAGCTGGCCGGGACTCTATGAGCCGCCGAGCGTTAGCCTCTGTATATAAAGGGACGACCCGAGTGGAGGTTCAGGACAAGAAACAACAGATCGATAACCAGGTTAAGCGTATTCGCTCCTTGGTCATCGAAACCTAGCAATACCATCTCAATTGGACTAGGCCTTTTCCTTCACCGCAAGGGGCCGAACCAGTATAAAACCTCTCGTGTCCTTTGTCCCATTTAACCCCTTTAAGCTTCCTAGTTGCGATGGATCCATGATTAAGTCCTTTCACTAGGACATCTGCCGTGAAAATTCCACGACAATTGACACCCACCGTGGGGCCAGCGCGCGGTGGATTTGAGTTCTTGAAGGGCAGCTTCGAAGGGCTCACGGGATACACTCTGGGCCGGATGACCAAGAGTCGTCACGATAAGCTCTACATCGACGACGTAGGGGCTGGGGCCCCGACGCCGGCTCAGTTGAGTACGGGTACCGGGTCGCCTTCGGCGGGATCCACGTCTTCATCGGCCGGATTGGCGAGCCGGGCCCTAAGCCGGACATCTGCACTGACATCATCGAGACGGCTCAGCGTGCGAGACCCGCCCGGGCTCAGCCGGCCGTGAAGCATGCCTTCGTGGGATGCGTCCATGGAGGGGAATTTTCTGAAAGATCTGTGTCTGGTGGTGAGACGGTCGTCCAATCTCATGGCGAGTCATCCACGGGTGAGACAGATTCATTGTATGAACTGCAAGATGGTGGGCTTGGGGGCTGTTCCAATGGCAGCAGTATTCCGGACCCCTTTGAGCCGCCGAGCCGAGCGGGGATCTTCATGGCTGGCACGCAACTCGTTCAAAACTCTATGGCTGTGGCAGCGATAACCTTCGGATCAGCGGCAGCTGGGGCAGGAGGCCCTGTGCGCCCGCCGGCTCAGCAGTTGATGGAACTCATGGATAGGATGACAGCCCTGTTAACCGCCGTGGTTACTCCGGCGGATCAGGATCAACATGATGCAGAAGTGGCACGGTTACATGAGGAGGTAGCACAAGCCAAGGAAAATCTAGCAGCGGAGGACGTCAGGATGGCCACAGAGCGGGCGACTTTTGATGCTTGAGCACAACAGATTCAATCCGAGGCTTTCCAGCTTACGATGAATATGAACGCATCAAATGAGGTCATGAGAAGAAGGCATCAGAAGGCTCAATCCCGCCTGTCTCTGACATATGATCCTAGAAACTTCTTCCGCACACCCAGTGCAGGCCCCAGTAACCCGCCGGAGGTAAACCATGTTGCAACACCCAGGGTGGGGATGCCGGGTCAGCCATGGGCGATGGAACCTCCTCGGATGAATACTGCTCCACCTCATTATGTACCGACGCTACCGGGTCATTATTCTAACCCTTTGGAGAACATGATCGCCGCGGCGGCACGTTTGGCGGCTCTCCCGATGGAGGGCGACTCTCCGACGGTGGTTGAAACACGAAGGGCCAGAGAACTTCTTCAGACGGCTTTAGCACAGTAGGAGGCATATTCTTACAGTCGAGACATGGTACATTCGACCCCTCGCCTAAGCCGGAGTCCGAGTTATAGCCAACACATGGATTCAGCAGCTGTTTCAAGCAATGCTCGACGCCATGACCAGCCGGGCGGGCATGACCCAGCGCGTGATGGAGCTCTCAATTTGGTTAACCAGGACAGGATACGCCAAGAAGCTGAGCGGGCGGTTCAGCAGGCAGCTGAGCAGGCGGCTTACCAGTCTTTTCTGGTTTATCCAACGACTTCTGTTGAAGCAGGTGTAACCGCGAGGACTGGAGGTGTCCCTTGTTTGGTGTCGGCTCTGCGTAAGAGCGTTTACCCAAGGATTTCAAGGGGCCTCGAAAGGTACCCAATTATATGGCCGATTTATAGCCAGGGGCATGGATTGAAAGCTATGAGATGGCCATGGAGCTGCTGGAGGTCAGTGACGCGGCGATGGCCAAATACTTCACCGTGATGTTGGATGGAACGGCCCGCACTTGGTTGAAGGGGCTGCCACCCAATTCCATTGGTTCATGGGCAGAGTTAAAGGCCCGGTTTATTCAGAATTTCAAAGACACATGCAAGAAGCCCATGTCAATTGTGGATTTGACTAATTGTAAGCAAGAGGAAGGTGAGTCCACAACCCATTGGGCGCGCTGGGTTAAAGCCATAATACATTCATCTGATAAGATGGATGCTGGCTCTACAGTCTTAATATTGGAGAGAAATTGCTGTTTTACGCCTCTGAAATAGAAGCTGGGGCGACTTAAGCGCGATTGTAATGACATGGGCCAGCTAATGGCGGCTCTAGTCAAGTATGCCGATTCTGATAGTACCAAGGATCCCGAGTCTAATGATGAGAAGACAGGGAAGGGGAAGAAGAACGACAATGCCAAGGGTCATCAGCATAACCCGACGAATCAAGGAGGCAATAATAAACGTAAGGCTGACCGTAGTTTGGAGTTTGTGGCTAACGCCAATGCACAAGGCAACAATCAACGACGTAAGGGGAGGCCACCTCCTCGGTTCGGTGGGTCAGGTCCCACTCTTGAGCAGTCATTAAATGAGCCCTGTCCAAGGCATGGTACTCAGCAAAAACCAGCCACTCACCTATGGAAGGACTGTACGATCATGAAGGCTTTCAAAAACTCTAACATGTTCGACGACAATCATGGGCCGGGCGGTGGCTCAGGTGGCGGCAGTTTTCACGGCCCGGGCGGCGGTTCAAATTCCGGCTTTCAAGTCTCTCAAGGAAATCAAGGTGGATATAACCAGCAATCTGGTCAGGGAGGTCAGCAATAGCAGCAGTCTGGATATCAGAGCAACCCAAAGCAGTTGAACAGTGGACAGTATCACCTGTTCATCACCAGTTTGTGCAAACGGGACCAGAAGCTTCATAAGAGGGTTGTAAACGCTGTTGAGCCGACAGTTCCTCATTATTTAAGATGGTCTGGGCAGCCTATTCTGTGGAGTAGGGCAGATCACCCTCCCCGGGTTAACAATCCGGGTCACTTGGCTTTGGTGGTGGCGCCTCAAGTTGGTGGATATAAATTCACTAAGGTGCTCATGGACAGAGGCAGTAGCATCAACATCCTCTATTATGAGACTTTCCGACGTATGGGGTTGACTGATAAAAACCTTAAGACGTCTAACACTGTTTTCCATGGAGTAGTGCCTGGTAAGTTGATGTCTACTACACAACCTTCTTCTTGTAGACGTTGTTGGGCCTCCAAGTGCAGAGGTTTGTAGGACAGAGCAAATTTCCCCCAAGTGGATGGCCTAAGGTTTATCAATCCGTAGGAGGAGTAGGATGAAGATGGTCTCTCTCAAGCAACCCTGCAACAAAATAACAAAGAGTCTCTTGTGTCCCCAACACACCCAATACAATGGTAAATTGTATAGGTGCACTAGTTCGGCGAAGAGATGGTGATACAAGTGGTATATGGATGGTAGATAAAGGTTTATGTAATCTGAAAACATAAAAACAGCAAGGTAACTAATGATAAAAGTGAGCACAAACGGTATTGCAATGCGTTGAAACAAGGCCTAGGGTTCATACTTTCACTAGTGCAAGTTCTCTCAACAATAATAACATAATTGGATCATATAACTATCCCTCAACATGCAACAAAGAGTCACTCCAATGTCACTAATAGCGGAGAACAAACGAAGAGATTATGGTAGGGTACGAAACCACCTCAAAGTTATTCTTTCCAATCAATCCATTGGGCTATTCCTATAAGTGTCACAAACAACCCTAGAGTTCGTACTAGAATAACACCTTAAGACACAAATCAACCAAAACCCTAATGTCACCTAGATACTCCAATGTCACCTCAAGTATCCGTGGGTATGATTATACGATATGCATCACACAATCTCAGATTCATCTATTCAACCAACACATAGAACCTCAAAGAGTGCCCCAAAGTTTCTACCGGAGAATCAAGACGAAAACGTGTGCCAACCCCTATGCATATATAAGTTCATGGGCGGAACCCGCAAGTTGGTCACCAAAACATACATCAAGTGAATCACGTGATATCCCATTGTCACCACAGATACGCACGGCAAGAAATACATCAAGTGTTCTCAAATCATTAAAGACTCAATCCGATAAGATAACTTCAAAGGGAAAACTCAATCCATTACAAGAGAGTATAGGGTGGAAGAAACATCATAGGATCCAAATATAATAGCAAAGCTCGCTATACATCAAGATCGTGCCACGTCAAGAACACGAGAGAGAGAGAGAGATCAAACACATAGCTACTGGTACATACCCTCAGCCCTGAGGGTGAACTACTCCGTCCTCGTCATGGAGATTGCCGGGATGATGAAGATGGCCACCGGTGAGGGTTCCCCCCTCCGGTAGGGTGTCGGAACAGGGTCCCGACTAACTTTTGGTGGCTACAGAGGCTTGCGGCGGCCAGAACTCCCGATCTATTCTGTTCCCCGATAGTTTTAGGGTATATTGATATATATATAGGCGGAAGAAATACATCAGGGGAGCCACGAGGGGCCCATGAGGGTGGAGGGCGCGCCCAGGGGGGTGGGCGCGCCCCCTGCCTCGTGGCTTCCTCATTGATGCCCTGACGTGTACTCTAAGTCTCCTGTATTGCTTTCTTTACAAAAATAACTTTTCCGAAGGTTTCCTTCCGTTTGGACTCCGTTTGATATTCCTTTTCTGCGAAACACCGAAACAAGGAAAAAACAGAAACTGGCACTAGGCTCTGGGTTAATAGGTTAGTCCCAAATATCATATAAAATAGCATATAAATGCATATAAAACATCCAAGGTTGATAATATAATAGCATGGAACAATAAAAAATTATAGATACATTGGAGACGTATCAGCATCCCCAAGCTTAATTCCTTCTCGTCCTCGAGTAGGTAAATGATAAAAACAAATTTTTTGATGTGGAATGCTACCCAACATATTTATCCATGTAATTCTCTTTATTGTGGCAAGAATATTCAGATCCATAAGATTCAAGACAAAAGTTAAATATTGACATAGAAATAATAATACTTCAAGCATACTAACTAAGCAATTATGTCTTCTCAAAATAACATGGCCAAAGAAAGTTATCCCTACAAAATCATATAGTCTGGCTATGCTCCATCTTCACCACACAAAATATTCATATCATGCACAACCCCGATGACAAGCCAAGCAATTGTTTCATACTTTTGATGTTCTCAAACTTTTTCAATCTTCACGCAATACATGAGCATGAGCCATGGACATATCACTATAGGTGGAATAGAATGGTGGTTGTGGAGAAGACAAAAAGGAGAAGATAGTCTCACATCAACTAGGCATATCAACGGGCTATGGAGATGCCCATTAATAGATATCAATGTGAGTGAGTAGGGATTGCCATGCAACGGATGCACTAGAGCTATAAGTGTATGAAAGCTCAACAAAAGAAACTAAGTGGGTGTGTATCCAACTTGCTTGCTCACGAAGACCTAGGGCACTTGTGGAGGCCCATTGTTGGTATATACAAGCCAAGTTCTATAATGAAAAATTACCACTAGTATATGAAAGTGACAACATAGGAGACTCTCTATCATGAAGATCATGGTGCTACTTTGAAGCACAAGTGTGAAAAAAGGATAGTAGCATTGTCCCCCCTTTTTTTTGGGACAATGCTCTATTAATGATGATCGTCACACTTGTATTTATTTACAACTCAAAGATTAGAACTCGATAATAGAACAAAGTATGACTCTATATGAATGCCTCTGGCAGTGTACCGGGTTGTACAATGAATCAAGAGTGACATGTATGGAAGAATTATGAATGGTGGTTTTGCCACAAATACGATGTCAACTACATGATCATGCAAAGCAATATGACAATGATGGAGCGTGTCATAGTAAATGGAACGGTGGAAAGTTGCATGGCAATATATCTCGGAATGGCTATGGAAATGCCATAATAGGTAGGTATGGTGGCTGTTTTGAGGAAGGTATATGGTGGGTTTATGATACCGGCGAAAGGTGCGCGGTATTAGAGAGGCTAGCAATGGTGGAAGGGTGAGAGTGCGTATAATTCATGGACTCAACATTAGCCATAAAGAACTCACATACTTATTGCAAAAATCTATTAGTTATCGAAACAAAGTACTACGCGCATGCTCCTAGGGGGATAGATTGGTAGGAAAAGACCATCGCTCGTCCCCGACCGCCACTCATAAGGAGGACAATCAATAAATACATCATGCTCCGACTTGTTAACATAACGGTTCACCATACGTGCATGCTACGGGAATCACAACCTTCAGCACAAGTATTTCTCAAATTCACAACTACTCAACTAGCATGACTCTAATATCACCATCTCCATATCTCAAAAAAATTATCAAGTATCAAAGTTCTCATAGTATTTAATGCACTTTATATGATAGTTTTTATTATATCCATCTTGGATGCTCGTCATATTTGGACTAAATTCATAACCAAAGCACATTACCATGCTGTTCTAAAAGACTCTCAAAATAATATAAGTGAAGCATGAGATATCAATTATTTCTATAAAATAAAACCATCACCGTGCTCTAAAAAGATATAAGTGAAGCACTAGAGCAAATGACAAACTACTCCAAAAGATAAAAGTGAAGATCAATGAGTAGTCGAATAATTATGCAACTATGTGAAGACTCTAACATTTAATAATTTCAGATCTTGGTATTTTATTCAAACAGCAAGCAAAACAAAATAAAATAAAATAATGCTCCAAGCAAAGCATATATCATGTGGTAAATAAAAATATAGCTCAAAGTAAAGTTACCGATGAACGAAGACGAATGAGGGGATGCCTTCCGGGGCATCCCCAAGCTTAGGATTTTGGTTTTCCTTGAATATTACCTTGGGGTGCCTTGGACATCCCCAATCTTAGGCTCTTTCCACTCCTTATTCCATAGTCCATCGAATCTTTACCCAAAACTTGAAAACTTCACAACACAAAACTTAACAGAGAACTCGTAAGCTCCGTTAGTATAAGAAAATAAATCACCACTTAGGTACTGTTGTGAACTCATTATAAATTCATATTGGTGTAATATATACTGTATTCCAACTTATCTATGGTTCATACCCTCCGATACTACTCATAGATTCATCAAAATAAACAAACAACACATCGAAAACAGAATCTGTCAAAAACAGAACAGTCTGTAGTAATCTGGATCAAACATATACTTATGGAACCCCAAAAATTCTAAAATAAACTGCTGGACCTGAGTAATTTATATATTAATCATCTGCAAAAAAATTAACTAAATAGCACTCTCCAAATAAAAATGGCAGCAATTCTCGTGAGCGCTAAAGTTTCTGTTTTTTACAGCAAGATCAACAAGACTTTCCCCAAGTCTTCCCAACGGTTCTACTTGGCACAAAAACTAATTAAAACATAAAAAACTCAATCATAACAGAGGCTAGATAAATTATTTATTTCTAAACAGGAGCAAAAAGTAAAGAACAAGAATAATATTGGGTTGCCTCCCAACAAGCGCTATTGTTTAATGCCCCTAGCTAGGCATGATGATTTCAATGATGCTCACATAAAAGATAAGAATTGTAACATAAAGAGAGCATCATGAAGAATATGACTAGAAAATTTAAGTCTAACCCACTTCCTATGCATAGGGATTTTGTGAGCAAACAACTTATGGGAACAATAATCAACTAGCATAGGAAGGCAAAACAAGCATAACTTCAAAATTTTAAGCACATAGAGAGGAAACTTGATATTATTGCAATTACTACAAGCATATGTTCCTCCCTAATAATAATTTTCAGTATCATCATGAATGAATTCAACAATATAAACAGCACCTAAATCATTCTTTTAATGATAGACAAGCATAGAAAATTTTCTACTCTCCACATAAGCAAAATTCTTCTCATTCGGAATAGTGGGAGTATCATAAGAAACTCGAATACTATAAATTGTTTCCACATTAAAAGAGTAATGTTCAGAAAAGGGGTAACCATAATCATGACAAGTTTTATAAATATAATCACTACTTTTTATAGCATAAGTATCATCACAATAATCAACATAAGTAGGAGGCATGCTATCATCATTATAAATTTGCATATCAAAACTTGGGAGACTAAAAATATCATCTTCATTAAACATAGCATCCCCAAGCCTGGGACAAACATTAATTGCAGCAAATATATTCTCAAAAATGGCATCTTCATCAAACATAGCATCCCCAAGCTTGGGCCTTTTTATATCATAAGCATAATCACTCTCATCATCAATAGTATGGATAGCACCAATAGTATAGCAATTATCATATTCTTCCAAGCAAGTGCCAAAAAGTTTTTCAAGATCATAAGAAGTATCATTATATTCCCAATCATAATCATCGCAACAAGCAATAGGCATAACGAGATCATCATCAAGTGCATCATCTTCATTTTCATGAGGCACAACAATAATAGGAGCAACATTATTCGGGAGGGATACCTTTTTACCACCCTTCCTTTTTCTTTTCTTCTTCTTCACCACATCATGTGTGGGTTCAATCCTATTTTTGGAGCTCCTTATTAATGAAATTGGTTGAATAGAAGGCTCCTCCTCATTACCTGATTCATCATAAGAAATAATAGGAGGATATTGGGAAATCTCTTTGTAATGCCCTCGATGCGGCTATATCTCCTACATGTCGAAGCACGACTTAGAGGCATAACCGCATTGAAAGCAATGTCGCAAGTAAGGTAATCTTCACAACAACCCATGTAAATAGATAATAGGGGAAAAGGTACATAGTTGGCTTACACTCGCCACATCACACAAGTATATAAATAACATTACAATCATCCAATACACTCATGGTCCGACTACGGTACCAAAATAAAAGATCAACCCCAACATGCGACACGGTCCCGATCGCCCCAACTGGGCACCACTACTGATCATCAGGGAAAGACACATAGTAACGGCGTGAGTCTTCGTCCAACTCCCACTTGAGCTCAAGCGCATCATCTGGAACGGAATCATCGGGCCCTGCATCTGGTTTGGAAGTAATCTGTGAGTCACGGGGACTCAGCAATCTCGCACCCTCGCGATCAAGACTATTTAAGCTTATAGGTAAGGCAAGGTAATATGTGGAGCAGCAGCAAGCGACTAGCATATATGGTGGCTAACCTGTTCGCAAAAGAGAGCGAGAAGAGAAGGCAAAGCACGAACGAAGAACTATAGAACAACCTACGACAAACATTACTCCAACACCGTGTTCATTTCCCGGACTCCGCCGAGAAGAGACCATCACGGTAACACACGCAGTGGATTCATTTTAATTAAATTAAGGTTCATGTTATCTACAATCGGACATTAACAAAATCCCATCTGCTCATAACCGCGGGCACGGCTTTCGAAAGTTCAAATCCCTACAGGGGAGTCCCAACTTAGCCCATCATAAGCTCTCACGGTCAATGAAGGATAAACCTTCTCTCGAGACATTCCGATCAGACTCGGCATCCCGGTTCTACAAGACAACTTCGACAATGGTAAAACAAATCCAGCAACACCGCCCGAATGTGCCGACAAATCCCGATAGGAGCTGCACATATCTCGTTCTCAGGGCACACTCAGATGAGACTAGCTATGAGTAAAACCAACCCTCAAGTTTCCCCGAGGTGGCCCCGCAGGCAGCTCAGTCGGACCAACACTTAGAGGAGCACTGGCCCAGGGGGGGTTTAAATAAGATGACCATCGGGCTCCGGAAACCCAAGGGAAAAAGAGGCTAGGTGGCAAATGGTAAAACCAAGGTTGGGCATTGCTGGAGGAGTTTTATTCAAGGCGAACTGTCAAGGGGTTCTCATTATCACCCAACCGCGTAAGGAACGCAAAATCCAGGAACATAACACCGATATGACGGAAACTAGGGCAGCAAGAGTGGAACAAAACACTAGGCAAAAGGCCGAGCCTTCCACCCTTAACCAAGTATATAGATGCATTAAGATAACAAGATAATATAATGATATCCCAACAGTAAAACAAAGTTCCAACAAGGAACGATCTCCAATCTTCACCTGCAACTAGCAACGCTATAAGAGGGGCTGAGCAAAGCGGTAACATAGCCAATCAACGGTTTGCTAGGACATGGTGGGTTAGAGGTTTGACATGGCAATTTGGGAGGCATGATAAGCAAGTGGTAGGCCCACAAAAAGTACTCCACAACCCCACGGAGAAGAACTAGGTTGGATGAGACCCATTCGCTCTTGAATATCGAGTTGCTTCTTCAGCTCCTTCAACTCTTCAGGTCCGAGCTTGCAAGGACATTTGCAAACTGGTTCCGTGCCAGGCTCAAGATCGATGACGAATTCAACTGGCCGGTGCGGAGGCATTCCTGGAAGCTCTTTTGGAAATACGTCTTGATATTCGCAAGCGACTGGAATTTGAGAGATGACATCCAGTTCACCCTTCTCATTGAGAGAAAACAGACGGATTGTATTATCCCGAGCAGCAAAGACAATTACATCCTCAGACGAATGAGTCAGTTGAATCTGCCTGGCTGCACAATCAAGCTGAGCCTTGTGCTTAGAAAGCCAGTCCATTCCAAGAACAAGATCAATATCCGAGTTACCAAGGACCATTGGAGAAGCCAGAAACTTGAAATCACCCATCAAGATAGAAATATCCGGAACCATCATGCTAGAACTCAGACGCTTAGCCGGAGAGACAACTTGCGAAGCTCTAGGTAAAGCCTTAGTACTAAAATTGTTCTCCGATGCAAATGGGAATGACATGAAGGAATGCGATGCACCAGAGTCAAAAAGTACTTTAGCTGGAATATCGTTAACAGGAAGGTTACCCATGATGACATCTGACGAGTCCTCTGCCTGAGCTGCATTCAGCAAGTTGACCTTGGCGTGCTTGGGGTTATGCTTGACCACCGCTGTACTTGCCGATCTCATAGGAGGAGGAGGAGGAGGGAGACGCCTCTAATTGAAGCATTTGTTGGCATAGTGACCCTTCTGTTGGCACTTGTTGCACGTGACCTCTGAAAGCGGACGGTGATACAGAGCACTCGATCTTGGAGCTTGAGACGAAGTCTTGTTCTGAAAGCCAGGGTTGGGTGGGTGGGAAGATCCACTGCCACCTTTGCTCTTCTGTTGATAAGGCTGATGGAACGGAGGAAGAGGAAGCCAATACTTCTGCTGCTTAGCCACTTGAGTTGAGGAAGAAGGAGTAGAATCTCTGACTCGCTTCTTGGAAGCATCACACTTCAGTTGAGCAGCCTCTTGCTTCAATGCCATGTTGTAAAACTGATCGTACCTCCTAGGCTCAAAGAGGACAAGAGCTAGTTGGATTTCTTCTCTGAGACCACCCCTGAACTGGTATATCATGCTCTTCTCGTCAGGGACGTCCTGCTTAGCAAAGCGGGCGAGCTTCTGAAACATCTTGTTGTAGTCATAGACAGACATAGAGCCTTGCTTCAGGTTGCGGAATTCCTCACGCTTGCTTTCAACCACGCTCTGAGGAATATGATGAGCTTTGAAGTCTTGATGGAATTCATCCCAGGTAATCACACGGCCTCCTCTGGAATCTTTGTACTTCTGAAACCATTCTGCAGCTTGGTCTTTGAGTTGGAAGGAAGCGAACTTGACAAAGTCCTCAGGCCTGACGTTACTGCACTCGAAATGCTTGCACAAGTCCATGAGCCAATCATCAGCGTCAGTTGCCTCAACACAATTGCTGAAGGTCTTTGGCTGGTTAGCAAGGAATTGGTTGAGTGTAGCAAAGTGATTCTGATTGTTGCCTTGGTTGCCTTGGTTCGCTTGGTTGCACTCTTGAAGAATTTGCATGATCAACTGCGTGTTTGCATTGGTAGCGGCCATCACAGCTTGCCATGCCTCCGGAGGTGGAGGTGGTGGTGGCGGGTCAGGATTCGGAGTCGTGCGCGTTGGAGGAGCCATCCTGAACAGGTTGACATCCATTGGCACATTGATAGACAAATATTGAAGCTGAATCAAATGGGTTGAAATTGCAACATATAGTCTTCACATCCGAACAAAATGAACGAATGCATTCCAATTGAAATGGTCACATATCCATAAGTTGAGAAGCCACTGAGAATTGATGTAGAAGAATAAAATCAACAAAGGTACAGAACAAGAACGAATACTCAGTAAGGATCACCCAATCTCAAACCAAATATCCGTGGAAGAAGAACTAGAGCTACAAGAATTCCCACCTATGAAACTCCCGAACCTTTCCGGTTATGCAATTAGGTGTTGGGGATACAGGGGAAGGATAATATCTCACCCAAATCTAGCAAATCCTACATCCAGCCGTATCCATCCTTCAACACATAACCGAGAAAACTTCGGAAATCGTCTACCTCAACCTTCGAAAAGCATCCATTATACAAGTTATGGCAATACTCCCGAACTCCCGCCCCAGTACTGGGTGGTGTCAAGGTTATCTCACCAACAACTGCATAAAAGAGATTTTCGATGTCGGCGAACTAAACTCAGGTATTCCAGAACTGCAACGATAAAATTGTGACGACAACACCTCGGAGCTCAACTCCCCGGGACACTGCCACAACCCCTAAATGACAGGAGGCACCAAGAACAATGTTCTCGTCACAAATCGATCGGAACGATTCCAAGATACCCGCGTGATCCTAAATTTTTTTAGTGAAATTTTAGAAGAGAAGAGACAAAACTCTACGTCAGGATGCCTTACCAGAGCGATGAAGGGACTGGGGAGTAAAAAGAATTCCTAAACTCTCCGATATATAATTCCTAAATGACTCAAAACATTTTTTCTAGACTCAACTCGTCAGCTAATTCGATCAAGCAGGGGGGCTCCTAAGGTCGGGGAAGGCTCTGATTACCAACTTGTAACGCCCTCGATGCGGCTATGTCTCCTACGTGTCGAAGCATGACTTAGAGGCATAACCGCATTGAAAGCAATCACGCAAGTAAGGTAATCTTCACAACAACCCATGTAAATAGATAATAGGGGAAAAGGTACATAGTTGGCTTACACTCGCCACGTCACACAAGTACATAAATAACATTACAATCATCCAATACACTCATGGTCCGACTACGGTACCAAAATAAAAGATCAACCCCAACATGTGACACGGTCCCGATCGCCCCAACTGGGGACCACTACTGATCATCAGGGAAAGACACATAGTAACGGCGTGAGTCTTCGTCCAACTCCCACTTGAGCTCAAGCGCATCATCTGGAACAGAATCATCGGGCCCTGCATCTGGTTTGGAAGTAATCTGTGAGTCACGGGGACTCAGCAATCTCGCACCCTCGCGATCAAGACTATTTAAGCTTATAGGTAAGGCAAGGTAATATGTGGAGCTGTAGCAAGCGACTAGCATATATGGTGGCTAACCTGTTCGCAAAAGAGAGCGAGAAGAGAAGGCAAAGCATGAACGAAGAACTATAGAACAACCTACGGCAAACATTACTCTACCACCGTGTCCATTTCCCGGACTCCGCCGAGAAGAGACCATCACGGTAACACACGCAGTGGATTCATTTTAATTAAATCAAGGTTCATGTTATCTACAACCGGACATTAACAAAATCCCGTCTGCCCATAACCGCGGGCACGGCTTTTGAAAGTTCAAATCCCTACAGGGGAGTCCCAACTTAGCCCATCATAAGCTCTCACGGTCAACGAAGGATAAACCTTCTCCCAAGGCATTTCGATCAGACTCGGCATCCCGGTTCTACAAGACAACTTCGACAATGGTAAAACAAATCCAGCAACACCGCCCGAATGTGCCGACAAATCCCGATAGGAGCTGCACATATCTCGTTCTCAGGGCACACTCAGATGAGACTAGCTACGAGTAAAACGAACCCTCAAGTTTCCCCGAGGTGGCCCCGCAGGCAGCTCTGTCGGACCAACACTCAGAGGAGCACTGGCCTAGGGGGGTTTAAATAAGATGACCCTCGGGCTCCGGAAACCCAAGGGAAAAATAGGCTAGGTGGCAAATGGTAAAATCAAGGTTGGGCATTGCTGGAGGAGTTTTATTCAAGGCGAACTATGAAGGGGTTCCCATTATCACCCAACCGCGTAAGCAACGCAAAATCCGGGAACATAACACCGATATGACAGAAACTTGGGCGGCAAGAGTGGAACAAAACACTAGGCAAAAGGCCGAGCCTTCCACCCTTAACCAAGTATATAGATGCATTAAGATAACAAGATAATATAATGATATCCCAACAGTAAAACAAAGTTCCAACAAGGAACGATCTCCAATCTTCACCTGCAACTAGCAACGCTATAAGAGGGGCTGAGCAAAGAGGTAACATATCCAATCAACGGTTTGCGAGGACATGGTGGGTTAGAGGTTTGACATGGCAATTTGGAAGGCATGATAAGCAAGTGGTAGGCATCGTAGCATAGGCATAGCAAAAGAGCGAGCATCTAGCAAGCAAAGATAGAAGTGATTTCGAGGGCATGATCATCTTGCCTGCAAAGTTGTCAGAGTTGACTTGGTCCTCGTAAGCAAACTCAACGGGCTCCTCGTTAGCGAACTCGTCTCTCGGCTCTACCCAAACAAGACAAACAAGCATAAGGAACACAATCAACCACATGCAAAGCTCAAACAAATATGATGCAAAAATGGTAGGCTATGCGGGATGCGATATGTGATGCATATGCAAGATTTGACAATGAATGATTGAACCTGGACTCAACTTGGAAATTCAAGAGTGCCACTGGAAAGGTGAGGTGATTTCGGTTGAAATCGATATAAAGAACACCGGAATCGGATGCACGATTTGGAAATGGCAAGCAAAACAAATATGGCACCGGTCTGCGATAAACAACAAGTAGCCATCTAAATGCATCAAGATATATATGCTACAACACTCAAACATGACAACACAATACATGGAAGGGATCCACTCATGATGCTTGAGAAAAGATGAACACTGAGCTACGGCCAAATCATCCATTAATAGGTTCAAACAAGCATGGCAAAAATGCAAATGGTAAACAACTTTCAGACTTAGTGAAATTAACACAAGTCTGAAATTTCAGATCAGGTAGCACACTTTGGAGCAAGAAAACTATATGCTACAGGAACTTAACATGACAAAGCAAGGCATGACATTAAGCTATTCAAAGCACTTAACAAAAGTTCCTTAGTGACCTTGAGCCAAAAGGGATCAGAAAATACAATTGCAAGCATGTGAACATGGCAAAAACGTAATCAGATTACAGACTTAGTGAAAAACTGGAGCATGCAAATCTGTTAACGAGTAGGCATGTTTACGAGCTCGATGCACTCACTACGGAGCAAGGCATGACAAACTAAGCGTACACCCATCAACAATACATATCATAGAAGCTAGACATGGCAAGAACAACAACATAGCATGCACGGATCACTAGCAACATCCTCGGCAAAATCGCTAATGAGTCAACAATCTGCCAGGATTCACGAAATAGCAAAAGTAGAGCTCGATTGGCTCAAGCTAGGGTGCTCCATAAATGCAAACAAAGACATGGATGGATAGAGCACCACAATATTAACAAATCATCCTCAAAAGAGGCACGGATCACCAGGAAACAACATGAACATATGGCATATTGATAAAAATAGATCAAGGACTTGGTGAAATTCTAAGTCCCTGAAATCAGCATTAATGAATGCACTACTTTGCAAGCTTGTGCTAGTCACCACACATATCACAAAAATACAAGGTAAGCACCTATATAAATATGGCATGGCATATAACAAAACACATGTAGAGCTCAGGAGCATATCATGCACACATTAATCATGGCAAAAATGACAAATAGCTATTTGGTGCAGCAGATCTGACAATTATCTCAAATAGCTCACTTCCAATAGCATTTAGGGCATCAAGATGAGCTCAAATGAAAATGATGCATTGAGATGAAATGATGTACTCTCTGAGGCGAACATTTTGATATGCTACATGCCCAAAACGAAGCTACGAATGCGAAGTTACGGCATGATGAAAAACGCAATTTAATTAGGGTTTCGGGGAAAGTCAACCCTTCGGGATCCAGATGCAGATCTGGCACAGTTCACGATGCGCTCGCCGGAGTTCGCTGTAGCTCGCCGGACTTGGAGCTTGTGACGGCCGGAGAGAGGAGAAGCTCGCCGGAGGAGGACTTGCCGGGCTTGAGGGAGGCCGGGGCGGCGGGCGCGGATGACGAGGCGACCTCTGGCGGCGCGCGACGGCTCGGAGAGGAGGAAAGGCGGCGCGGCGGAGCTCTCCTGCAGCTCGGGTGGCGAGCCGCCGTGCGGCGGTGGGGCCACGCCGGAGATGGAGACGAGGGCGCGGGGCGGCGCGCGACTCCCGGGCGGCGGGCGGCTGCCGATGGGCCTCGGGGGGCCCGGGACGGGCTCGGCGGGCCGCGGGCGCTGATGCGGTGATGCGGTCCCCCGCGGGACAGGTGGCGGCGCGCTATTGGCTGGGCGCGGCAGGCAGACATGTCCCGCGCGTCCAGACGTTGTCCGGCGTGCGTAGAGGAAGGGGAGCTAGGGTTTGGGGAAGATCCAAAAATTTCGGGAGAGGGTCTATATATAGGCATAGATGGAGCTAGGAGAGTCTAAATTAGGTGCGGTTTTCGGCCACGCGATCATGATCGAACGACCGAGATGATGGAGAGATCTTAGGTGGGTTTTGGGCTAAATTGGAAGGGTGTTGGGCTGCAACACACACGAGGCCTTCTCGGTCCCTCGGTTAACCGTTGGAGTATCAAACGAAGTCCAAATGACACGAAACTTGACAGACGGTCTACCGGTAGTAAACCAAGGCCTCTTGACAAGTCTCGGTCCAATCCGGAAATGTTTAACCCCCACACACGAAAAGAAGGTAGAAAGGATCACCGGAGGAGATAGGAGCGCCGGAATGCAAAACGGACAACAGGGAAAATGCCCGGATGCATGAGACGAACACGTATGCAAATGCAATGCACATGATGACATGATATGAGATGCATGACAACGACAACAACACACGGAGACAAAAACCCGAACCCGAGGAAATAAAATAACTTAGCACCGGAAATGGCAAGAGTTGGAGTACATATAAGGTAAATTACATCCGGGGTGTTACACTCTTCCCTTTCATTAGTATTCTCTTCATCTTCTATTTGTTTTCTTTTCTTTATGTAATTGGAAATATAAGGATTTTCAATGCAATTCACCGCGCAATACATATAAATTTCCTCTAGATCAAAATGAAGAACTCTATCAAGGGCATATTTTGGAATACCCTTAGTTATATGTTTCATTTCTTCATAACCCAAGAGCAAACTAAGTTCATTATGATGTGCAAGGGAAATCAAGTCATCACAATTTTTGGACACGATACGATCATGAAACAATTTGCATTGGGTACTGAAATGATCATGTTCATTGCAAAGTTCACAAGTACGGCTAAGAAAATTTAAATTTTCAGCACAAGCGTCTAGCCTTTCTTGCAACCATTTAGTTTCCAAGTACTTATGCCTCTTGCAATATCTATCTTCCCTATTTGGTGTGTACTTGCAAACCCATATACTCCACAAAAATCGACATGCTTATAAGAGATATTTTTATCATGACTAGTGCAATCATCATTAGTACCATGGATATTCAAGGAGTTCATACTAACAACATTGCAGTCATGCTCATCATTCAAAGATTTAGTGCCAAACATTTTAATGCATTCTTCTTCTAACACGTTGCCACAATTTTCCTTCCCATCATACTCACGAAAGGTATTAAAAAGATGAAGCGTATGAGGCAAACTTATTTCCATTTTTTTGTAATTTTATTTTATAAACTAAACTAGTGATAAAACAAGAAACTAAAAGACTCGATTGCAAGATCTAAAGATATACCTTCAAGCACTAACCGCCCCGGCAACGACGCTAGAAAAGAGCTTAGTTGACGGGGTGTTAGTGCCACTTTCCTTGCCTCCCCGGCAGCGACGCCAGAAAAGAGCTTGATGTCTACTACACAACCTTATTCTTGTAGACGTTGTTGGGCCTCAAAGTGTAGAGGTTTGTAGGACAGTAGCAAATTTCCCTCGAGTCGATGACCTAACGTTTATCAATCCGTAGGAGGCGTAGGACAAAGATGGTCTCTCTCAAGCTACCCTGCAACCAAATAACAAAGAGTCTCTTGTGTCCCCAACACACCAAATACAATGGTAAATTGTATAGGTGCACTAGTTCAGCGAAGAGATGGTGATACAAGTGGTATATGGATGGTAGATAAAGGTTTTTGTAATCTCAAAATATAAAAACAACAAGGTAACTAATGATAAAAGTGAGCATAAACGGTATTGCAATGCGTTGAAACAAGGCCTAGGGTTGATACTTTCACTAGTGAAAGTTCTCTCAACAATAATAACATAATTGGATCATATAACTATCCCTCAACATGCAACAAAGAGTCACTCCAAAGTCACTAATAGCGGAGAACAAACGAAGAGATTATGGTAGGGTACGAAACCACCTCAAAGTTATTCTTTCCAATCAACCCGTTGGGCTATTCCTATAAGTGTCACAAACAACCCTAGAGTTCGTACTAGAATAACACCTTACGACACAAATCAACCAAAACCCTAATGTCACCTAGATACTCCAATGTCACCTCAAGTATCCGTGGGTATGATTATACGATATGCATCACACAATCTCAAATTCATCTAGTCAACCAACACATAGAACCTCAAAGAGTGCCCCAAAGTTTCTACCGGAGAATCAAGACGAAAACGTGTGCCAACCCCTATGCATAATTTCATGGGCGGAACCCGCAAGTTGGTCACCAAAACATACCTCAAGTGAATCACGTGATATCCCATTGTCACCACAGATACGCACGTCAAGACATACATCAAGTGTTCTCAAATCATTAAAGACTCAATCCTATAAGATAAGTTCAAATGGAAAACTCAATCCATTACAAGAGAGTAGAGGGGGGAAGAAACATCATAGGATCCAAATATAATAGCAAAGCTCGCGATACATCAAGATCGTGCCACCTCAAGAACACGAGAGAGAGAGAGATCAAACACATAGCTACTGGTACATACCCTCAGCCCCGAGGGTGAACTACTCCCTCCTCATCATGGAGATCGCCAGGATGATGAAGATGGCCACCGGTGAGGGTTCCCATCCGGCAGGGTGCCGGAACAGGGTCCCGATTGACTTTTGGTGGCTACAGAGGCTTGCGGCGGCGGAACTCCCGATCTATTATGTTCCCCGATAGTTTTAGGGTATATGGATATATATAGGCGGAAGAAATACATCAGGGGAGGCACGAGGGGCCCACGAGGGTGGAGGGCGTGCCCAGGGGGGTGGGCGCGCCCCCTGCCTTGTGGCTTCCTCGTTGATCCCCTGACGTGCACTCCAAGTCTCTTGTATTGCTTTCTTTCCAAAAATAACTTTTCTGAAGGTTTCATTCCGTTTGGACTCCGTTTGACATTCCTTTTCTATGAAACACTGAAACAAGGGGAAAATAGAAACTGGCACTGGGCTCTGGGTTAATAGGTTAGTCCCAAAAATCATATAAAATAGTATATAAATGCATATAAAGCATCCAAGGTTGATAATATAATAGCATGGAACAATCAAAAATTATAGATACGTTGGAGACGTATCATAAGTCGGCGTATCCAGTGGGTAAGATTGAGCTGGAGGTAGCCTTTGGAGATGAGCATGATTCTAGGGCTGAGAAATTAACTTTTGAAGTGGTAAAAATCAAGAGCCCGTATCATGGCCTATTTGGACGGACGGCTTATGCCAAGTTCATGGCGCGACCTTGTTATGTTTATCTGCAGCTTAATTAAGATGCCAGGTCATAAGGGTACTATCACCATGCATGGGAGTCGGAAGATAGCCTTGGACTGTGAGGAAGGCGATGCTGCCTATGCCGAATCTGTGTGTGCGAAAAAGGAATTGAAGTTCTATAAGGACAATGTTGACCCACCAGACATGACGTCTTTGAAGAAGCCAACAACAGAACATGAGCCAGTGTTAAAGTTTAAATCGGCTGATGAAACCAAGCTTGATGATTTTCTCCCAGGCGAATCATCTAAGCAGTTCACTATTAGTGCTAATCTGGATCCTAAATAGGAAAGCGCGCTCATCGAGTTCATCCATGAGAACTGGGACATCTTTGCATGGAAACCTTCTGACATGTTGGGTGTACCGAGAGAACTCGCTGAGCACACTCTCAATATTGATATGAAGTTTAAGCCGGTCAGGCAGTTTCTTTGATGGTTCAATGAAGAAAGACGCAAGGCTATTGGTGAGGAAGTGGCCTGGCTCTTGGTGGCCGGGTTCATTATTGAAGTCTTCCATCCGGAGTGGTTGGCTAACCCGGTGATCGTGCTTAAAAAGAACGCACCTGGCGTATGTGTGTGGACTACACGGACTTAAACAAGGCTTGTCCAGCTGATCCTTTCGCACTTCCTCGTATTGATCAAATCATTGATGCTACGGCAGGTTGTGAGCGCTTGAGTTTTTTGGATGCTTATTCTGGGTATCATCAGATCAAAATGGCAGTTAAGGACCAGGAGAAGACGGCTTTTATTACTCCGTTTGGAGCCTTCTGCTATGTATCTATGCCTTTTGGGCTTAAGAGTGCCCAGGCGACTTATCGGCGGTGTGTGCAGAACTGCCTTCATAGTCAGATTGGGCGCAATGTTCATGCTTATGTGGATGACATCGTAGTGAAGTCCAGAAAGAAGGAGGACTTGATAGATGATCTAAAGGAAACCTTTGATAACCTCTGGGTCTACAAGATGATGCTTAACCCGGCCAAGTGTGTTTTTGGAGTACCAGCAGGCAAGCTTTTGGGTTTTTTTGTTTCTAACAGAGGCATTGAGGCTAACCCGGAGAAAATCGAAGCAATTACGTCTTTGGTTAAACCGGCGTGCATCAATGACGTTCAGCGGTTGGCGGGTCGTGTTGCTGCTTTAAGCCGGTTAGAGGAGAAGGCCATACTGCTGTATCAAATGGTGAAGAAGATAGATGATTTTGTCTGGAGTGATGCTGCTCACTCTGCCTTTGAAGATCTGAAGCGACAACTCGCTGAGCCTCCGGTTCTTGATGCTCCCATTGATAAGGAGCCCTTATTGTTATATGTGGCTGCTAACACACGCACTGTCAGTGTGGCCATTGTCCTAGAGCGCAAAGAGGCTGGCAAGGAATATCCGGTTCAACGGCCGGTTTACTACGTGAGCCACTACAAAAAAAATACACTTCCCCGATGATACGTGTTTGTCACAGTAGGTCGCGTTTTCTGTCATGCATGTACATCCATGATGATTTTATGACAGAATCAAGATAGTCATACATGTGCTGCCGTAGAAGTGTTCCCTGACATTACCAAAATTATCATCATGGAAGTGTCCACTTCCATGATGATAAATTGCGCGTCATAGAAGTGCTTTCATCAAGGGTGACCGACACGTGGCATCCACTGTAACAGAACACCGTTAAGCTATCGGGTCGGGTTTTGGATCCGATAACCCGTTAACAGCCCCGATCAATGGGGATTTTCCACGTGTAAAATCATCATTGGCTGGAGGAGACACGTGTCAGGTCCGCATTGGCACAGGTGTCACTCATCCAATGGGCGAGACGCGCCTATGATATGTTGACACGTGGACCGGCCCATCAAGTTTAAATGGGCCGGCCCAACTGAAGGCCCACAAGATTTTGCGGACCATAATGGGTCAGCCCAGCTAAAGGCCCACGAGATTTTGCGGACCATAATGGGCTGGCCCAGCTAAAGGCCTCCAAGATTTTGCGGGCCATAATGGGCTGGCCCAGGTAAAGGCCCACAACATTTTTTGTGCCATAATGGGCCGACCCAGGTAAAGGCCCACAAGATTCTTGCGGATCATAATGGTCCGGCCCAGCTAAAGGCACACGAGATTTCGCCGACATTAATGGGCTGGCCCAGCTGTAGGCCCACAAGATTTTGAGGACCCTAGTAGGCCGGCCCATTAACTGGCTGCCATGCTTTGGGCCAAATGTCGACCCATATTTGATCTGGTCCATTAATGGCCTGCCATGCTCCGGGCCTAATAGTGGCCCATATGAGATCCGGCCCGTTAAAAGCCTACCACGTTCTGGGCCAAATTACGGCCCAGATCAGGTCCGGCCCTTTAAGAGGCTTTGGGCTCAATTATGGCCCATATCAGATTCGGTCCGTCAACTGGACACTATTCTTTTGGGCCCACTTAGTAATTCGGCTTGATATTAGTTTTGGCCTGTTAAGGGCCCGTTTAACATTTCGGCCCTATATTAATTTCGACCTGTTAAAAGCCCGTCATATAGTTGGGCCTAACTATGGCCCGGTTTGCATCCGGCCTGCTCGCAGCCGATATCTGATTGGGCCAAACAAGGATAGAAACAATTTTGGCCTGTTAAAAGCCCGTGATTTGATTCACACAATCATGGGCCGGGGTTCATTTTGGGCTGCTGCTGGCCCGTGAGCTATTCGGCATGTTTCAGGCCCAACCCACATCGTGATTGCATGACGGCCCGCTTATGTACCGTAATTTTACAGTTTGGCCGCTTTACTGCAAAGACATGATATATATACAGTAAAATAACTGCAGCATTGTGAATAAGAAAAAACCTAGACTATACAATAAAGAAATTACGGCATATTACATCCACTGGGCATCAAAGTTCGCCACTATGATAATAAAGCACAAGAAGACAACAGATTACATACACTGGGCATCAAAGATGACCACCAGTGCAAATAAACACGCCGACAAAATAATATACAAAACCGACAGCACTTCAATAGAGTTCAAGAAAGGTTAGCCCTGCTGGGTAGCTGCAGCGCAAGCAGCTGAGCAAGATGATGAGACTGCGCTTGTTCAACACTTATATCTTCCTCACTCTGAAAGATAAACAAGCAGACAGATGACAGGTTTTGTACATAAAAGTATCAGTGCTGACAATTCATCACATTTCTTACCGACGAATAAAGTGACACAGTTTAAAATTGCATTAACACAATATGGTATTGTTCAGGTCAAGACATGGCAAGAAATGACATTGTGAAGGAGTTGGCAGCTTCACGACACCTGAGGGAGTCCTGGATTAGGGGGTGTCCGGATGGCCAGACTATACCTTCAGCCGGACTCTTGGACTATGAAGATACAAGATTGAAGACTTCGTCCCGTGTCTGGAAGGGACTTTCCTTGGCGTGGAAGGCAAGGTTGGCGATACGGATATGTAGATCTCCTACCATTGTAACCGACTTTGTGTAACCCTAACCCTCTCCAGTGTCTATATAAACCGGAGGGTTTTAGTCCTTAGGACAACATATAGAACAACAATCATACCATAGGCTAGCTTCTAGGGTTTAGCCTCTCCGATCTCGTGGTAGATCTACTCTTGTACTACCCATATCATCAATATTAATCAAGCAGGACGTAGGGTTTTACCACCATCAAGAGGGCCCGAACCTGGGTAAAACTTCATGTCCCTTGCCTCCTGTTACCATCCGGCCTAGACGCACAGTTCGGGACCCCCTACCCGAGATCCGCCGGTTTTGACACCGACAACACCACTAGATTACAGATCAAGAACTCATAAGTATCAATGGTTACTATGCTGTCAATTTATACCATTTCAGATTGGGAAATAAAGAGACGGTTTAAATAATAGTAGAATGATATGACATTGTTCATAGTTAAGACATTGCAGAATATGACATTGTGCTGTAGTGGGTAGGTTCACCACACCACTGGATTACGGATGAAGAACAGAAGCATACATGAAGTGCAAAGAAGATCACTTGCTCTGTATAGTTTAATTTACATGGTATGAAGAAGGAACTTGGTTGTACAACTGAAAACTTAAATTGAGAAAGGACAAACTTTTGTTTATGAACTACATAATAAACTTTAAACAAGCAATTTGATGCAAACACCAAAAATAAACAACTGTTGCAGTCATGCCTAACCAAATATATACAATAAAGTTTGAAGGCTTGAGATGGAGAAACTTACATTATTGGTGAAGACAGGCTCTATAAAGGCCTTGTCTATGCTGATGGGGGGGGGGCAATTCAAGAAGTTTACCACATAATCTTCTTCAAAAGCATTGCCTTTATTCTACATTTTGTTAAGAGTAAATATAGATGTGATAACATACGAAAAAATGGAGAATATTTAAGATAAGATGAAGAGTGATGCTACATAACCAAGTAGCTACAAATGTAAGTGTAGCGATACAGGCAGAAGGTACAGCCAAGAGCAATGCATAGCTAAACTTCTTCAGTACCAACCTTATGGTAAGAGTAAATATAGATCTGATGTGTAGAAAATGGAGGGCAAAGGAAAATAAGCTGCAAAGTGATGGTACATGAACAACTACCTGTCATTATAAGTACACCGATAAAGGACAGCATGTACTTATAAGAACAATGCAGAGCTAAAAAACATTGGCATTGGATATATTCTACACTAATGTAACCATTTATACAGATCAGATAATTTGGAGCGAACAATTGATAAGCAAGATATCATGCATACTGCTGTCACATAATAAAATAGGTATGTATGCATAAAAAGTACAGTGATACAGGACAACAGGTACTAACAAGAGCAAAGCAACTGGCAGCATATTTGCGATATCCTGTCGTTCTTGTCAAACCGGAATTCTTCTTCGAGAATATTTCCTACAAAAAAGATCCATAAGGCACATGCGGAAAAGTAGAAGTTCAAATTGTCATGTGATTTCATAGACAGTACGTCATCCTAGGAATGAGACCAGTGCATAACAAGGTTTTTCCATTCAATGTCTTCTAAATTTAGCACAGGCGACTTCACCAGAAATTCGTTTATAGACTTGCCATCAAAGTGTGATTTCCTCAGGTAACACCGATATTGCTGCAATGCTTCCTTCAAAAGCACAAGCAAGCTTTGCTCGTCATGACTATCCAGATTAACCCTCGCCTAGTTACAACAATGTAATGTAAATCATTGATGTGTTCAATCAGTAGAAAACAGGAAAATAATAACCATGAATAATAGCACTTACACGTAAGTTGGTCAGGAAGATGTGAAAATGGTGTTTGTCTTCACAATAATCTTCCCATGATGGGAATATATGCACGTAGTCCCTAACAACATTGAAAGCATTGTCTTTTAAACTGGGAATAAATGGAATGGGGTTCCAATCTGCAGGAATTGACCGTCTCTGCAGTTGGGATAGGTCTTCGGCCGGTGGACTTGCTGTACTTTTTGCTGGAGTGGGATTTTTCTATGGTACAGCTGGTGCTATGGAAAATGAAATCGGTATAACTTTTGCTGGAGTGCAGGTCTTGTGTGGTGGGGCTAGTGGTGTGGCCAGCGAAGTATGGGTACAGTCTACTGGAGTCGGTCCTACATTTTGTGCCACTGGTTGTACAGCCAATATAAGTGGGGTGTTGTCTGATTTCACCGGCACCACAACGTTTTTCAAGGACTTTGCTGGTGCTCCTTCAGGTTCGGCAATCACCCTCTTCCTTTTTGATGTCTGATGCATAAGAACAACATTTGAGTGGTAAAACATGGTATGATGACAGATGGAATATGTATTGATAATCGATGGACATGGCATCTCGACATATATGATGAGTAAACTAAGCAGATGGCGGTGCAACAAAGTAGAAGAAATGCAAGACAACATATGCAAGATACCCGCAATCAATAAAACATTGCCAAATTAGAACATGCACCTTGATGGGTGAACAGGACATGCCATCTGCCTTTGACTCCTCGAGGTTAGAATAGTCATTAGGATCATATTCTGAACAAGAATCAACAGGTGGGGAGCGTATGAGTTTCATTGCATCCAGAATGGCACTTAATGCCTTGGTGCTAATTTTGTAAGTCATTGCAGTGTTTAGCTTCAAGAGTGGACTGCTGCTAGTGCGACACAAAGCAGCTACACAGATCATAGTGTAGATATAATGGGAAAACCTTAAGCATCAGAGTAAAATCAGCAAAGTGGAACTTGCTGGAATATACGTCCTAGTATTGCCGGTACGGCTAGAAAGGCTTCGCATACTAGCTCTCTTCAAGTGAAGGTGCGGTACTGTTAACATCAGTGTAACTCTCAAAGGCGACACAACTCCCCGCATTTTCTTGCTATTCTTATAGGATTCAAGTGGGCAGGCCACTACAAATCCTATTCCTATGTTTACAAGATCCTACGAATCAAAGAGGCTCAAAGTGTCCATCACAACCGACCGTATAGACCTCTACACTGCAAATGTCTCTGGTCATCTTCAGTACAAGGAACACACAGTACTTCTATCATACTCCCTCCGTTCCAAAATATAAGTCTTGGTAGAGATTTCCACTATGGATCACATACACATGTGTGACGCCCGGATATTTAAGCTATAATGAACCTCTGCTAATGATGCCACGTCACCTCGATTACCGTTGCTAATCTCGCGTCAGTTCGAAACTTTCAAATTCAAAATTTAAATATTGTCAAACAACAAAAGTTTCCAAACATTAAAACTAAAATGTCCAAAATGTGTCATAATACTGGTGGAGAAACCACACTTTTATAAAACGTCTAAAGACCCTAAAGTAATTAAAACAACATCTATGACAATTAATTAGATTCCTTTAAAAAATTTATAATAATACAAACTATTTTATTTAGGTGTCAAACTTTTGTGGCAGTAGAATAAGTTATAACATTAATTTCGGAGCTGTAGTTATATTTTATAAAACTAAAATAAAAAAAATAGAAAACTAATAAACAGAAAAACAAAACAAACAAAGGCAAGAGACAGAAAAGAAAAAAAGGAACCCCCCGGGCCACGGCCCAGCAAGCCACCAGGCCGGCCCACCAGCCACGCCCATAATCCCCCACACCCGGTAACCCTAACCCCGCACTACCCCACTCCCCCCACACACATCGCCCACTCCCCCCGATCTGGATCGAGATCGGGGGCTCGACGCCGACGCTGCCTGGTGCTGCCACGCCTCACGCCGGCGCCCCGCCACCTCGCCGGACCTCCTCGCCGGCCTGCTTCCTTCTTCGTCGTCGTCCTTGTCTTCCCCCCGAGCACCACTGTCCTGACCCCACGAGCGTCGGTGAGGCCCCCGGCCTCCTCTCCTCCTGTCCTCGTACACGCACGCCCCGCTGGCTTCGCCTTGCGACTCCCCTCCCGCGCCCCCTTGCTCGCTTCCACAAACCCCGCTTCGCCTGGGCCGCGCGCCTCGTCGTCCCGCTGCTCACGGCTGCAGCCGCTGTTGCCCGTTGCAGCCTGCTGCATCGCTACTCGCCGCGGTCGGCGCCTCCCCTGGCCGCGCTCCACCGCACGCCACGAAGCCCCGACGCCTCCCGTGCGCTTATGCCATGGCCGCGCCTTGGCCGCCCCTGCCACCGCTCTCCCTCCACCATGCAGCCCTGCTGCTCCTGCTGCTCCGCTGCGGGCGCCGCTCACCGCGCGTCCGCATCGTTGGGGTCCCGCATCGCGGTGCTGCCCCGCACCGGCCCGGTCGCGCCACCCCCCTCTGTCCTGCGCCGCCCAACCCCGGTGCTGCCTCGCCGTGGCCTCGCCGGTGCCATCTCCGGCGCCCGACGCCCCTCCGTGCCCGCTGGCCCTCGTCCGGGTCGGGCACCTCTAGCGCCCCATCGTCCGCACCTGCACGCCCGCTAAACCGCATGGACCCCCTAGGCCTATGACACATGGGCCCTACCCAGAATGTTTTTATAAAAAATAAAAATAATAAGAAAAATAAATAAATAAAATTAATTAATTATCAATTAATTAATTAGTGAATTAATTAAGTTAATTAATCCTGTTTAATTAATCTAATTAACTAGTTAGTTTAATTAAATGGTAATTAGTTTAGCTAAATCCTAGTTAACCTAAAATAGAGTATGACAGGTGCACTACTAGGGAAAAGGCTAGCAGCAGCGCGGGTTTTAGGTGTATCAGTAGCGCGCGGACTGGCGCTACTAATAAGGCGCTACAGCTAACACACAGCTGTAGCGCGTGCTCACCAGTGCTACTGCTACACAAGTGTAGCAGCAGCGCGCTTAGTGGAAGCTCGCTACTGCTAATAGCTATAGCGCTTCTTCCATGCGCGCTACTGCTATTACCGCCCTGGTGCTAACTTTTCTCCACTCGCTACTGCTAATTTTAGTAGTTTTTTGTTTTTTTCGGCTTATTTGTTTTGTATTTGAACAAGCTTTATAGAAGAATCTTTAGCACATACAAATGTCATCATGATAGACATACAAATGCCTGCGAGACCACAGATGTAATCATAGCATATACATACAAATAGTCTCATCATAATCATCATCCAACACAAAGTGGTCTCTCGTCATCATCTCAAAAATAGCGATACAAGTCTCGATTACTTGCAAATACATCGTCATCCATCTAAACAATGATATACGCGAGAAGAGATATCACTTTGAGTACATGAGTTCGTATCCCTCTCTCGCATTAGCATGAACCTAAACTAACTACTGCATGTCGCTCGGAAACCGGAAACCGGTACACCTGGGCCTGACACTCCGGTCACTTGTCGTATATATACTCCTGGCGTAGCACTTCTTCGCCATCTATGATCTATGCACCTGCATCGCCACATGAGTCGATGATATCCAACATATATAGTTGAGCAACAGAAAGAGACAGACTTGGCCAAAAATAGAAACAACATATCATAAGCATAAATAACAAAGTTCATCGTACCCCAAAATGCCCTAACTAGAGTGATTTTCGCTAGTCGGGGAGGAGGACGGTTTAATTACATCACAAATAAAGTTTCAACGTGCATAACTCAAAGTTTTGTCATACCGAAAGTATGGACTAAACGGACACATTGTCATATATCGACAATCACTCCAACATTGCCGGTGCGGGAGCAGGTGCTGGTGCAACGCTAGTCGAGCTGCTCCCCAAGAAGTCGGCAAGGGGAAAGTCCTCTGCATTCTTTTCTGGATTTTGCCTTGTCCAAGTGATAACGCCCGTCACCAAGGAAGTAGACAAATCTGCAACCACCTGTTTTGCGGCAGCTACCGCTGTTGCGACTGTTTGAGATGATTTCTTCTCAACCGCAATCTCAACCGTCTTGTCGATGTTTTCTTCAGTTAACCTCCATCTTTCCTTTCTCTCCTCAGTGGTCTCACGGTAGTACTTCTTCCACGTGGCGCCGTCTCCGACACCGTGCACGCGTCCATACGACGGTCGAGTATCCACCGGTTGTCTTTTCAATATGTTCAACTCCCGGTTGAATGGAGTGTCCCACTTGGGCCTCGCCAAAGCCTCAGACGGCGAGTCGCCTTCGGCTGCAATCCGGTGGTGCTCTCTCTGCAAATGGCACAAGGATCGTTTACAAATATGACTAACATGTGCAGTCGAATTGATCAAAGACTAAAATTACCAGCAGTCTCATGAACTCCGTAATTGCCGGTGTTGTCTCGTAAACCTTGTTCACTGGGTCCCAACGGTGCCGGGCCCTGAGGACGTCACGCTCCTACGGGGCAGTGAAATCCTCCAAGGGGTCTGGGATGCCAAGACTCGCGGCTTCCGCGTCCTCCTTGGCCCATTTGGACCTCTTTCCGCCGTAACCACGGATTCCGAGGTGGTGGCTCCCAATGTTCCTCTCTTGAAGCCCCTTCATGTACTGGGACTTTTTTTGGCAGCTTCGGCCTCGCAAGCCTTCTTGAATATTTGAAACTGCTCTTCCGTGATTGTCGGATTATCCTTTACAATCTGGGAGTAGGGTTCCTTCTTGTCGATGACTTTGCTTTCACTCAATTTTTCCAGGCAGCCAATGCGTTGCTAAACTTGGGCATGGCGTGTTTGTTTATCTTCTTCATTGCCGGGTCCTCATCTAGATCTTCATAATCCTTCTCATTCCGGCCCGGGAACAAGAATATCTAGTGAAACTTCTTTAGGAGGGAGCTCCTCATATTTTCTATCTTCGGTAGTTTCTCATCGTTGATGGTGGCGATTGTCCATATGATGCAGCCTATTTGATTGCCGTAGCATCGACGCGCTTCCTCGGGCGCCTTTGGCTCAAAATTGCCGTCGTCCACCTCCGTGACCACCAGTCTAGTAGTCTTGAGTTTGTTAGGAAGCCGTTGCCTCTTTCCTTTCTGTTCTACACTGGCTCCGCTCCTCGAGGCAGCGCCGGTCTCAGTCTCAGCGCCGGTCTCGATGCCGGTCTAAGTCTTAGCGCCGGTCTCAGTCTCAGCGCCGGTCTCAGTCTCAGCACCGGTCTCAGTCTCAGCACCGGTCTGGATGCCGGTCTGAGTCTCAGCGCCGGTCTCAGTCTCAGCACCGGTCTGCGTGTCGGTCTCGGTCCCCGATGCCACCGGTTGATCGTCGGCAAGGCTAAAAAATTGGGCTGCCACCCAGTAGACATCGTCGCAATCACCAGAACCCTGTCCTTCATCGTTGCTAGCCATGTTTCCTACGATTAAATCTAGTAAATTAATTCTAGACCTAATAAAATGAATAATGACATACAAAAGGCCTATGTTTTGTAAGAACGTTGACTCCTTCCTGGTGCGGCAAATCCCGGGCACTCGATATGTCCTAGTTTGTAGCACAAGTCATGCCGAAATTCACGGAAAATTTCGGCTTGACCTTTGCTAAAAAGTGGACAAATCGAGAACCTGAAATTTGCCAGAACGGAAATGAATCAACATTCCGGCAAAACATATATAGGCCACTCAGCTTCATTCAAACAACAAAGCCACTTGGGCACAAACAACATGACCACTTCAATGAAAAGATATAATCAACAATAAAAGTCTAGGAAGGGATCATCTTTAAAATAAAACTTGCCTAAATAACCTAGATAATTAACCTAATTAAAGTAGTTAACCTGACTAGTTCTTTGTCAAAGCCCTAACTAAATTTTTGCACTAACCTAGGTAATTAACCTAATTAAACTAGTTAACCTAACTACTTCTCTGTCAAAGCCCTAACTAAATTTTTTCCCTAACCTAGATAATTAACATAATTAAACTAGCTAACCTATGCATGAGAGAGAGAGGAGGGGTGGGTGGCGAGGGAGGCAGTGGTGGCGAGGGAGGCAGGGGCGTCTCCGGCGATGGCGAGGGAGGCAATTGTGGCGAGGGAGGATCCGGTGGCGTCGCCGGCGGCTTCGGTGGCGTTGATGAGGCCGCGCGGCTCCATGGCGTTGGGGGCGGCTCCGGTGGTGTCGACGGCGCACGACGCTGGTGGCTCTGGGGGCGTCGACGTCGGCAGGAGACGGCGGCGAAGTGGGGCGATGGCGAATCGGGGAGACGGCGGCGGGGTGGGTCGAGAGATTTGGGGGGCAAGTGGTGGCCGGGGGGGGGACGGTTTTTTGGTTAAGTCAAAGCTAGCGGTAGCGCGTTTCGTAGAACGCGCTATAGCTAAGGTAGCTATAGCGCTTTTTCCAAAACGCGCTACTGCTATACATATGTAATTTTCTCTCTTTTTTATTTCCTTTTTTGTTTCTATAGCTGGGGTCCTGGAAACGCGCTGCAGCTCCGTTAGCTACAACACCTCTTACTAACACACGCTACAGCTAAGCCTTTCTCTGTTTTTTCGCTTTTTCATTTATTTTGCTTTACATTTTATGTTTTTTCTTTCTCCTTTTTCTGTTTCTTTATTTTCATTTACTTTTCTATTTGTTTTTCATTTCATTTTATTTCCATTAGCAGTAGCGCTGTTACAGGGAAACGCGCTGCTACTCATGCCCTAGAGGTAGCGCGCTTCCTGCAAGGCCGCTACTGCTATGCATAGCCCATCGTTCCAGCAATGGGAATATTAGTAGTAGCACTTTTACAGGCACACGCGCTACTGCTAGGATCGTATCTGCAGCGCGGTTTATTCTGAACCGCTACTGCTATCTAGCACTAGCGCCCTTTTTTGACCCGCGCTGTTGCTAAATTTCTGTGTATAAGGTTCTCCCTAGTAGTGGTGGGTCCCACTGGACCCACATGTCAGTTTGACTCAGTCAACCCCTGTTGGCTGCTGATGTCAACATGACATCATGCTGATGTCATTAATCTAGTTTCGAATTAAATTAAATAATTAATTAAATTCCACAAATTAGTAAATCTTTAGAAAATCTTATCTTTTAATCCGTAACTCGGATTAAATTATTTTCAACATGAAAGTTGCTCAGAACGACGAGACGATTCCGGATACGCAACCCATCGTCCTCCACACACCCCTAGCATATCGAACACGCAACTTTCCCCCTCCGGTACCTCTGCCCGAAAACGCGAAACACCGGGGATACTTTCCCGGATGTTTTCCCCCTTCGCCGGTATCACCTCTTACCGCGTTAGGGCACACCTAACATCACTGTTTGCTTTGACATACATCATTATGCATCTGTTTGCATTGTATTTATTGTTTATTCCCTCTCTTCTCTCCGGTAGACTACGAGACCGTCGTCGCTGGTGGTGCCCCGTCCGACTACGTTGTTGACGACCCCTACTTGCCAGAGCAACCAGGCAAGCCCCCCCTGGATCACCAGATATCGCCTACTCTCCTCTATACTGATTGCATTAGAGTAGTGTAGCATGTTACTGCTTTCCGTTAATCCTATTCTGATGCATAGCCTTTCATTGTTGCTACAACTGTTGATACTTTACCTGCAATCCTAAATGCTTAGTATAGGACGCTATTATTCCATCAGTGGCCCTACACTCTTCTCCGTCTGCCATGCTATACTACTGGGCCGTGATCACTTCGGGAGGTGATCACAGGCATATGCTATATACTTGATACTGTTACATTACTTATGATACTGTTCGGAGATGGGGGCTGAAGGGGCAGGTGGCTCCATCCAGGTAGTGGTGGGCCTGAGTTCCCGACGGCCCCCAATTGTTACTTTGTGGCGGAGCGACAGGGCAAGTTGAGACCACCTTGGATAGAGGTGGGCCTGGCCCTGGTCGGCGTTCGCGGTTACATCAAAATAACACGCCTAACGAGATCTGGGTATTTGATCTAAGTCTGGCTACTGGCCTATATGCACTAACCAACTACGCTGGGACAGTTATGGGCACTCGACGTCGTGGTATCAGCCGAAGCCTTCGTGACGTCAGCGACTGAGCGGAGCGCGCCGGGTTGGACTGGAACACCTGGTCTTGTATAAGGGAGGCTAGGTCTGCTCACCCGCCGCGCACGCAATGTGCAGGTGTGCAATGGGCGATGGGCCCAGACCCCTGCGCCATAGGATTTAGACCAGCGTGCTGACCTCTCTATTGTGCCTAGGTAGGGCTGCGACATGTTGATCTTCCGAGGCCGGGCATGACCCAGACAAGTGTGTCCGGACAAAGGGGATCAAGCATGTTGGGAAATGTGGTGCACCCCTGCAGGGAAGTTAATCTATTCGAATAGCCGTGATCTTCGGTAACAGGACGACTTGGAGTTGTACCTTGACCTTATGACAACTAGAACCGGATATTTAATAAAACACACCCTTCCAAGTGCCAGATACAACCCAGTGATCGCTCTCTAACAGGGCGACGAAGAGAGGATCGCCGGGTAGGATTATGCTACACGATGCCACTTGGTGCACTTACCTTCTACTCTCTTCTGCATGCTGCAAGATGGAGCTGGCCAGAAGCGTAGTCTCCGATAGGACTAGATATCCCCCTCTTATTCCGGCATTCTGCAGTTCAGTCCACATATGATACCCTTATTCCATTTGATACCATTGCATACATATGTAGTGTAGCTCCTTGCTTGCGAGTACTTTGGATGATTACTCACGGTTGCTTTGCTCCCTCTTTTCCCCCTTTCTATACCCGATTGCTGCGATCAGACAATGGAGCCCAGGAGCCAGACGCCACCGTCGATGACGACTACTACTACTCGGGAGGTGCCTACTACTACGTGCAGCTCGCTGACGACGACCAGGAGTAGTTTAGGAGGATCCCGGGCAGGAGGCCTGCGCCTCTTTCGATCTATATCCCAGTTTGTGCTAGCCTTCTTAAGGCAAACTTGTTTACTTTTGTCTGTACTTAGATATTGTTTCTTCCGCTGACTCGTCTATGATCGAGCTCTTGTATTCGAGCCCTCGAGGCCCCTGGCTTGTAATATGATGCTTGTATGACTTATTTTATTTGTAGAGTTGTGTTGTGATATCTTTGAAGGAAATATGCCCTAGAGGCAATAATAAAAGTTATTATTTATTTCCTTATATCATGATGAATGTTTATTATTCATGCTAGAATTGTATTAACCGGAAACATAATACATGTGTGAATACATAGACAAACTTAGTGTCACTAGTATGCCTCTACTTGACTAGCTCGTTAATCAAAGATGGTTATGTTTCCTAACCATGAACAAGATGTTGTTATTTGATTAATGAGGTCACATCATTGGTTGAATGATCTGATTGACATGACCCATTCCATTAGCTTAGCACCCGATCGTTTAGTATGTTGCTATTGCTTTCTTCATGACTTATACATGTTCCTATGACTATGAGATTATGCAACTCCCGTTTCCCAGAGGAACACTTTGTGTGCTACCAAATGTCACAACGTAACTGGGTGATTATAAAGGAGCTCTACAGGTGTCTCCAAAGGTAGATGTTGGGTGGCGTATTTCGAGATTAGGATTTGTCACTCCGATTGTCGGAGAGGTATCTTTGGGCCCTCTCGGTAATGCACACCACATAAGCCTTGCAAGCATTACAACTAATGAGTTAGTTGCGAGATGATGTATTATGGAACGAGTAAAGAGATTTGCCAGTAACGAGATTGAACTAGGTATTGGATACCGACGATCGAATCTCGGGCAAATAACATACCGATGACAAAGGGAACAACGTATGTTGTTATGCGGTCTGACCGGTAAAGATCTTCGTAGAATATGTAGGAGCCAATATGGGCATCCAGGTCCCACTATTGGTTATTGACCAAAGATGTGTGTCGGTCATGTCTACATTGTTCTCGAACCGTAGGGTCCGCACGCTTAACATTACGATGACAGTTATTATGAGTTTATGCATTTTGATGTACCGAAGTTAGTTCGGAGTCTCGGATGTGATCACGGACATGACGAGGAGTCTCGAAATGGTCGAGACATAAAAATTGATATATTGGAAGCCTCTATTTGGATATCGGAAGTGTTCCGGGTGAAATCGGGATTTTACCGGAGTACCGGGAGGTTACCGGAACCCCCCGGGAGACATATGGGCCTTAATGGGCCTTAGTAGAAAGGAGAAAGGGGCAGCCCAAAGGTGGCCGCGCACCTCCCCCCTTCCCTAGTCCTATTAGGACTAGGAGAGGTGGCCGGCCCCCCTCTCTCTCTTTCCCCCTTGGGGAAACCTAGTCCAACTAGGATTGGGGGGGGGGGGAGTCCTACTCCCGGTAGGAGTAGGACTCCTGCTGCGCCCTCCTCCTGGCCGGGCGCACCCTCCCCCTTGGCTCCTTTATATACAGAGGCAGGGGGCACCTCTAGACACACAAGTTGATCATTGTGATCGTTCCTTAGCCGTGTGCGGTGCCCCCTGCCACCATATTCCACCTCGATCATATCGTTGTAGTGCTTAGGCAAAGCCCTGCGTCGGTAGAACATCAAGATCGTCATCACGCCGTCGTGCTGACGGAACTCCTCCCCGAAGCTTTGCTGGATCGGAGCCCGGGGATCGTCATCGAGCTGTACGTGTGCTAAGAACTCGGAGGTGCCGGAGTAACGGTGCTTGGATCGGTCGGATCGGGAAGAAGACGTACGACTACTTCCTCTACGTTGTGTCAACGCTTCCGTTGCGATCTACAAGGGTATGTAGATCAGACTCTCCCCCTTGTTGCTATGCATCACCATGATCTTGCGTGTGCGTAGGAATTTTTTTGAAATTACTATGTTCCCCAACAGTGGCATCCGAGCCTAGGTTTTATGGTTTGATGTTATTTGCACGAGTAGAACACAAGTGAGTTGTGGGCGATACAAGTCATACTGCCTACCAGCATGTCATACTTTGGTTCAGCGGTATTGTTGGACGAGACAACCCGGACCAACCTTACGCGTACGCTTATGCGAGACCGGTTCCCCCGACGTGCTTTGCACACAGGTGGCTTGCGGGCGACTGTCTCTCCAACTTTAGTTGAACCGAGTGTGGCGATGCCCGGTCCTTGCGAAGGTTAAAACGGAGTCTATTTGACAAACTATCGTTGTGGTTTTGATGCGTAGGTGAGATTGGTTCTTGCTTAAGCCCGTAGCAGCCACGTAAAACTTGCAACAACAAAGTAGAGGACGTCTAACTTGTTTTTGCAGGGCATGTTGTGATGTGATATGGTCAAGACATGATGCTAAATTTTATTGTATGAGACTATCATGTTTTGTAACCGAGTTATCGGCAACTGGCAGGAGCCATATGGTTGTCGCTTTATTGTATGCAATGCAATCGCGATGTAATGCTTTACTTTATCACTAAGCGGTAGCGATAGTCGTGGAAGCATAAGATTGGCGAGACGACAACGATGGTACGATGGAGATCAAGGTGTCACGCCGGTGACGATGGTGATCATGACGGTGCTTCAGAGATGGAGATCACAAGCACAAGATGTTGATGGCCATATCATATCACTTATATTGATTGCATGTGATGTTTATCTTTTTATGCATCTTATCTTGCTTTGATTGACGGTAGCATTATAAGATGATCTCTCACTAAATTATCAAGAAGTGTTCTCCCTGAGTATGCACCGTTGCCAAAGTTCATCGTGCCCAGACACCACGTGATGATCGGGTGTGATAAGCTCTACGTCCATCTACAATGGGTGCAAGCCAGTTTTTGCACACGCAAAATACCCAGGTTAAACTTGATGAGCCTAGCATTTGCAGATATGGCCTCGGAACACGGAGACCGAAAGGTCGAGCGTGAATCATATAGTAGATATGATCAACATAACGATGTTCACCATTTAAAACTACTCCATCTCACGTGATGATCGGTTATGGTTTAGTTGATTTGGATCACGTGATCACTTAGAGGATTAGAGGGATGTCTATCTAAGTGGGAGTTCTTAAGTAATTTGATTAATTGAACTTAAACTTATCATGAACTTAGTACCTAATAGTATCTTGCTTGTTTATGTTGATTGTAGATAGATGGCTCATGTTGTTGTTCCGTTGAATTTTAATGCGTTCCTTGAGAAAGCAAAGTTGAAAGATGATGGTAGCAATTACACGGACTGGGTCCGTAACTTGAGGATTATCCTCATTGCTGCTCAGAAGAATTACGTCCTGGAAGCACCGCTGGGTGCCAGGCCTGCTGCTGGAGCAACGCCATATGTTATGAACGTCTGGCAAAGCAAAGCTGATGACTACTCGATAGTTCAGTGTGCCATACTTTACGGCTTAGAATCGGGACTTCAACGACATTTTGAACGTCATGGAGCATATGAGATGTTCCAGGAGTTGAAGTTAATATTTCAAGCAAATGCCCGGATTGAGAGATATGAAGTCTCCAATAAGTTATATAGCTGCAAGATGGAGGAGAACAGTTCTGTTAGTGAGCATATACTCAAAATGTCTGGGTATGATAATCACTTGATTCAGATGGGAGTTAATCTTCCAGATGATTGCGTCATTGACAGAATTCTCCAATCATTGCCACCAAGCTACAAGAGCTTCGTGATGAACTATAATATGCAAGGGATGAACAAGACTATTCCCGAGCTCTTCGCAATGCTGAAAGCTGCGGAGGTAGAAATCAAGAAGGAGCATCAAGTGTTGATGGTTAACAAGACCACTAGTTTCAAGAAAAAGGGCAGAGGGAAGAAGAAGGGGAACTTCAAGAAGAACGGCAAGCAAGTTGCTGCTCAGGAGAAGAAACCCAAGTCTGGACCTAAGCCTAAAACTGAGTGCTTCTATTGCAAGCAGACTAGTCACTGGAAGCGGAACTGCCCCAAGTATTTGGCGGATAAGAATGATGGCAAGGTGAACAAAGGTATATGTGATATACATGTTATTGATGTGTACCTTACTAGAGCTTGCAGTAGCACCTGGGTATTTGATACTGGTTCTCTTGCTAATATTTGCAACTCGAAACAGGGACTACGGATTAAACAAACACTGGCGAAGGACGAGGTGACGATGCACGTGGGAAACGGTTCCAAAGTCGATGTGATCGCGGTCGGCACGCTACCTCTACATCTACCTTCGGGATTAATATTAGACCTAAATAATTGTTATTTGGTGCCAGCGTTAAGCATGAACATTATATCTGGATCTTGTTTGATGCGAGACGGTTATTCATTTAAATTAGAGAATAATGGTTGTTCTATTTATATGAGTAATATCTTTTATGGTCATGCACCTTTGAAGAGTGGTCTATTTTTGATGAATCTCGATAGTAGTAACACACATATTCATAATGTAGAAACCAAAAGATGCAGAGTTGATAATGATAATGCAACTTATTTGTGGCACTGCCTTTAGGTCATATTGGTGTAAAGCGCATGAAGAAACTCCATACTGATGGGCTTTTGGAACCACTTGATTATGAATCACTTGGTACTGGCGAACCGTGCCTCATGGGCAAGATGACTAAAACACCGTTCTCCGGTACTATGGAGAGAGCAACAGATTTGTTGGAAATCATACGTACCGATGTGTGTGGTCTGATGAATATTGAGGCTCGTGGCGGATATCGTTATTTTCTCACTTTCACAGATGATTTAAGCAGATATGGGTATATCTACTTAATGAAACATAAGTCTGAAACATTTGAAAAGTTCAAAGAATTTCAGAGTGAAGTTGAAAATCATCGTAACAGGAAAATAAAGTTTCTACGATCTGATCGTGGAGGAGAATATTTGAGTTACGAGTTTGGTGTGCATTTGAAAAATTGTGGAATAGTTTCGCAACTCACGCCACCCGGAACACCATAGCGTAATGGTGTGTCCGAACGTCGTAATCGTACTTTACTAGATATGGTGCGATCTATGATGTCTCTTACTGATATACCGCTAATGTTTTGGGGTTATGCTTTCGATACGGCCGCATTCACGTTAAATAGGGCACCATCAAAATCCGTTGAGACGACGCCTTATGAACTATGGTTTGGCAAGAAACCAAAGTTGTCGTTTCTTAAAGTTTGGGGCTGCGATGCTTCAACCTGATAAGCTCGAACCCAAGTCGGAGAAATGTGTCTTCATAGGATACCCAAAGGAAACTGTTGGGTACACCTTCTATCATAGATCCGAAGGCAAGACATTTGTTGCTAAGAATGGATCATTTCTAGAGAAGGAGTTTCTCTCGAAAGAAGTGAGTGGGAGGAAAGTAGAACTTGATGAGGTAACTGTACCTGCTCCCTTATTGGAAAATAGTACATCACAGAAAACTGTTTCTACGACACCTATACCAATTAGTGAGGAAGCTAATGATGATGATCATGAAACTTCAGGACAAGATACTACTGAACCTCGTAGATCAACTAGAGTGAGATCCGCACCAGAGTGGTACGGTAATCCAGTTCTAGAAGTCATGCTACTAGATCATGATGAACCTACGAACTATGAAGAAGCGATGGTGAGCCTAGATTCCGCAAAGTGGCTTGAAGCCATGAAATCTGAGATGGGATCCATGTATGAGAACAAAGTATGGACTTTGGTTGACTTGCCCGATGATCGGCAAGCGATTGAGAATAAATGGATCTTCAAGAAAAAGACTGTTGCTGACGGTAATATAACTATCTACAAAGCTCGACTTGTCGCAAAAGGTTTTCGACAAGTTCAAGGGGTTGACTACGATGAGACCTTCTCACCCATAGCGATACTTAAGTCTGTCAGAATCATGTTAGCAATTGCCGCATTTTATGATTATGAAATATGGCAGATGGATGTCAAAACTGCATTCCTGAATGGATTTCTGGAAGAAGAGTTGTATATGATGCAACTGGAAGGTTTTGTCGATCCAAAGGGAGCTAACAAAGTGTGCAAGCTCCAGCGATCCATTTATAGACTGGTGCAAGCCTCTCGGAGTTGGAATAAATGCTTTGATAGTGTGATCAAAGCATTTGGTTTTATACAGACTTTCGGTGAAGCCTGTATTTACAAGAAAGTGAGTGGGAGCTCTGTAGCATTTCTGATATTATATGTGGATGACATATTGCTGATTGGAAATGATATAGAATTTCTGGATAGCATAAAGGGATACTTGAATAAGAGTTTTTCAATGAAAGACCTCGGTGAAGCTGCTTACATATTAGGCATAAAGATCTATAGAGATAGATCAAGACGCCTAATTGGACTTTCACAAAGCACATACCTTGACAAGATTTTGAAGTTCAAAATGGATCAAGAAAAGAAAGGGTTCTTGCCTGTGTTACAAGGTGTGAAATTGAGTCAGACTCAATGCCCGACCACTTCAGAAGATAGAGAGAAAATGAAAGATGTTCCCTATGCTTCAGCCATAGGCTCTATCATGTATGCAATGCTGTGTACCAGACCTGATGTGTGCCTTGCTATAAGTTTAGCAGGGAGGTACCAAAGTAATCCAGGAGTGGATCACTGGACAGTGGTCAAGAACATCCTGAAATACCTGAAAAGGACTAAGGATATGTTTCTCGTATATGGAGGTGACAAAGAGCTCACCGTAAGAGGTTACGTTGATGCAATCTTTGACACTGATCCGGACGATTCTAAATCGCAAACCGGATACGTGTTTACATTAAACGGTGGAGTTGTCAGTTGGTGCAGTTCTAAACAAAGCGTCGTAGCGGGATCTACATGTGAAGCGGAGTACATAGCTGATTCGGATGCAGTGAAAGAAGGAGTCTGGATGAAGGAGCTCATATCCGATCTAGGTGTCATACCTAGTGCATCGGGTCCAATGAAAATCTTTTGTGACAATACTGGTGCAATTGCCTTGGCAAAGGAATCCAGATTTCACAAGAGGACCAAGCACATCAAGAGACGCTTCAATTCCATCCGGGATCTAGTCCAGGTGGGAGACATAGAGATTTGCAAGATACATACGGATCTGAATATTGCAGACCCGTTGACTAAGCCTCTTCCATGAGCAAAACATGATCAGCACCAAGGCTCCATGGGTGTTAGAATCATTACTGTGTAATCTAGATTATTGACTCTAGTGCAAGTGGGAGACTGAAGGAAATATGCCCTAGAGGCAATAATAAAAGTTATTATTTATTTCCTTATATCATGATAAATGTTTATTATTCATGCTAGAATTGTATTAACCGGAAACATAATACATGTGTGAATACATAGACAAACTTAGTGTCACTAGTATGCCTCTACTTGACTAGCTCGTTAATCAAAGATGGTTATGTTTCCTAACCATGAACAAGGTGTTTTTATTTGATTAACGAGGTCACATCATTGGTTGAATGATCTGATCGACATGACCCATTCCATTAGCTTAGCACCCGATCGTTTAGTATGTTGCTATTGCTTTCTTCATGACTTATACATGTTCCCATGACTATGAGATTATGCAACTCCCGTTTCCCAGAGGAACACTTTGTGTGCTACCAAACGTCACAACATAACTGGGTGATTATAAAGGAGCTCTACAGGTGTCTCCAAAGGTAGATGTTGGGTTGGCGTATTTCGAGATTAGGATTTGTCACTCCGATTGTCGGAGAGGTATCTCTGGGCCCTCTCGGTAATGCACATCACATAAGCGTTGCAAGCATTACAACTAATGAGTTAGTTGCGAGATGATGTATTACAGAACAAGTAAAGAGACTTGCCAGTAAACGAGATTGAACTAGGTATTGGATACCGACGATAGAATCTTGGGCAAGTAACATACCGATGACAAAGGGAACAACGTATGTTGTTATGCGGTCTGACCGATAAAGATATTCGTAGAATATGTAGGAGCCAATATGGGCATCCAGGTCCCGCTATTGGTTATTGACCAGAGATGTGTCTCGGTCATGTCTACATTGTTCTCGAACCGTAGGGTCCGCACGCTTAACGTTACGATGACAGTTATTATGAGTTTATGCATTTTGATGTTCCGAAGTTAGTTCGGAGTCCTGGATGTGATCACGGACATGACGAGGAGTCTCGAAATGGTCGAGACATGAAGATTGATATATTGGAAGCCTATATTTGGATATCGGAAGTGTTCCGGGTGAAATCGGGATTTTACCAGAGTACCGGGAGGTTACCGGAACCCCCCGGGAGACGTATGGGCCTTAGTAGAAAGGAGAAAGGGGCAGCCCAAAGGTGGCCGCGCGCCTCCCCCCTTCCCTAGTCCTATTAGGACTAGGAGAGTTGGCCAGCCCCCCTCTCTCTCTTTCCCCCTTGGGGAAACCTAGTCCAACTAGGATTGGGGGGGGGGGGGGAATCCTACTCCTGGTAGGAGTAGGACTCCTCCTGCGCCCTCCTCCTGGCCGGCCGCACCCTCCCCCTTGGCTCCTTTATATACGGACGCAGGGGGCACCTCTAGACACACAAGTTGATCATTGTGATTGTTCCTTAGCCGTGTGCGGTGCCCCCTGCCACCATATTCCACCTCGATCATATCGTTGTAGTGCTTAGGCGAAGCCCTGCGTCGGTAGAACATCAAGATCGTCATCACGCCATCGTGCTGACGGAACTCCTCCTCGAAGCTTTGCTGGATCGGAGCCCGGGGATCATCATCGAGCTGTACGTGTGCTAAGAACTCGGAGGTGCCGGAGTAACGGTGCTTGGATCGGTCGGATCGGGAAGAAGACGTACGACTACTTCCTCTATGTTGTGTCAATGCTTCCGTTGCGATCTACAAGGGTATGTAGATCAGACTCTCCCCCTCGTTGCTATGCATCACCATGATCTTGCGTGTGCGTAGGAAATTTTTTGAAATTACTACGTTCCCTAACAATCTTCCCGTGAGTCCCTGATCTTGATTGTACATGTTTGCGTGTATGATTAGTGTACGATTGAATCGGGGTCGTCACAAGTTGGTATCAGAGCCGACTGCCTGTAGGAATCTCCCTTCCAAACTCCTTGGCCGAAGTCGAGTCTAGACATTGCAAAAACTTTACTAACATGGTTGTGTGTTTTACAGGCCCACATCACCATTGGGTGGTATTAGGATCTTTTACTCCTCGATCCTTACTCTGGGACTCTGATCTCTCTTCTATTCGGGTTAAATGATTTTACTAAATCTGACTCTAGGTTGTCGTAACTACTTCTCCCAGAGAGCCCCTTATCATAGATGATCGCCTACTGCACCAGAAGATTTTGAAGATACACTTCGATCATTCCCGAGACCCTTGTACCACTGCCTTTTAGTTCCTTGCCGCAGAAATACCCATACGGATAATTCCTCGCACTTACCAAGTATCCGCCCATCCCCGGTTGTTTATGTGTTTCACTAAGGTCTTTGAAATAATATCCGACCTTTCGAGAATCCTTAGCAGCCTATTGCTCTTGAAATTCTTGCTTGCTTGCATTATGGTTAATCGCTTAAGTCTCGTAATCATATTGGCATCCCTTGTCATTATCATTTTGAGTCCGTTGATTCAAGATGTTGTGAATGCTCGCGATCCTCAATCAGGTCCTAGAAATCATCCCTCCTGCTCAGACGTCATCTTGAATAGGAGCTAGTTCTCGATCAATCAAATTGCCGTCGATTGTGCCCCTAAGTCTATTCAACTTGTCCATCCTTGATTAGAGCATCTGCTTCTGATCATTTGATTTGGAATCATAATTCCTTTGCATTTAAGCTTCAAATTATTCAGATGATTCCATAACCTGTTGCATTTTCATTCTTTCCTCTTCTGGTTGAGTACTGATACTCACATCAGATCCTTTGTGGACCATCAAGTCCTTTGTTGGATTTTATCCGACAATATCCTTCATATTCAATCACGTTGGAAGTTCTTTCCCTGATACATAATGCCAATGTTAAATCCTATTATCTGATTTGGGCAACCATGCTCTGCTTTCGAGTTGGTGATATTTTCTCTTGAAGCTTGTGGTATAAGTTTCTAAGATGACCCGATGGGTTGAACCTATGCCTTCCTTAAATCTGTGTGAACCCGAGAGTTTTCCAAGGTTCATACTCCTCTGGTAATTCACCAGGTAGGTCTTTGCAATCAAATCAATTTTTTAGAGTAGTGAATGAAAGATTATGCATTGGAGAAGTGGGAGTCGACCTTGAACTTTGTGTTCATGCCCATGGACACGATGTATAACTTATCATGGAAGCTGCTCGCAAAAATAGTTACCCCCTTGTTATAAGTTCATCTTGTATCCGTGGTTCGATCATTATGATCGAGGTTTCCGACCATGTTGACCTTTAAATACCATTTCTCGTGCAAGTTTAAGCACTTGTCTTCTGTAGAGTAATACCCCAGTCCAACCTCTAGTTTGATTTGTCGTCAAGTATTACCCCCCTGGTATCTCAAGATTATCACGGAACTGCATAACTTCTTATGAGTTCTTCATCAAGTGCTACATTCTCATTGATTCCAATTTTTCACGGGCTCTGAGTTATTAAACACTCAAAGACACCGATAACCGACTCGAGTCCGCATCATGATTAAGAAACTCTTGGTAACCTTCATTACTTACGAGTTGAACTCAATCACGTCATTCCTAGCCTGCTTGGCTATATCCTTGTCATGCTGATTTTAACTGTGCTACCTCGTCCTTAATCCCGAAGCACAACTTTTGAAGATGAACTAAGCTTACGTTGATCTTTCTCGTCATATCATTTCACCTTGAACAACAAGCTTGATTTTGAGTTTGTGTCATACCCATGGTTCCAATAACCTTTCGCTTCATCATTCGTTTGACTTGAAGTCATCATCGATCGATTACACCTTCATGAAATCTCTCGACAAGTGTGTCGTGATCATAATTAACCTTCTGAACTCTTCCAGGATATCAATTGAATTCATAATGAGAAGTACCATCCCTGCCCTCGATGATTTGTGTTGTCATCGACCACTTTAGTGCCTCCCCTCCAACACAAACTTGTTCGTGTTCTGTGTTGTACCTTGAGATCCTTGCTATCCAACTTGTTATGTTCTACCTTGGAGTATTGCTATCTTTTATGTCAAGAATGTCATGGAAAATTCACCACCCTTAAGAATTCTTGATACAAGTGATACTTATTAACATCACCATTCTTTTCTTGGTCCCCGTGTTGTTTCTAACCGGAATACCGACAAACGATCTGTGATGTGTCAATTCTAAACTTCTAGCATCCCTATTGCTTTGAAGTTATTTGTCTATAGTTTCATTCTACATCTATGTCTTATTGAATCACCATTCGAACATTGATCGTGCTAGCTAGCCCACGGGTGCACATTTCACCAATGTTTAACTGTGTATGTTTCCCTCGAGCTTACATCATTAATTCATTTGATCTAGCTAATGTTACCTCCTTGTTCACATAGTTGTGGAAATCCATCTTTTTGGAAATCTCAATGGATTGTCGCTGAGTCAATCAGTCACCTCCTCACCTCTCCTTGATTTAATGGTGAACCCTTGTTCGGAACTCGCTTCCATAGTTCATTTCCCGAGAATCATATAATGTCGTCTCGTCAATTGTGTTGCACCTCTTCTTCTAAGGCATCCTGAGTCTGAGGTGTCCTGACACCAATCAGATTTGAAGCTTGTTAGATATGCTGGTTGGAACATGTTTCCAAGAGTTATAACACTGGTCTTTATGTGACCCGGTAAGGTGATGTCATGCCTAGCACACCTGGCCGGAGGCCCTGTTGTTATAGTTTCCTGTTTATCAAGGTTAGCCATTTTTCATGAGGAAATTGTAAGACTTATTCTATAAGTTGTTCCTAATGGATCCTTTGTATATCCAAAGTCTGATCTTTGCTTGAAGACCATGCCAATGCTATCTGTAAGCATGACTATGGTACTCAACCATCAACAAGAGCATGGAAGCGCAATGCTAAGTTTTCTTTATCCAAACACCGTTGTATGGGTAATGTCTTGAAATTTCTCTCCCCTTTCATAAAGGGTTTTCTACAATTATATCATGTCATGGATATCATGCTCTCGTTGTCCTTGGGAAGGATATACCCCTGAATAATGTGTTTGAACACATTTTCCTTTCCATTGTTCTGTTTAGTCTGATAATCACATTTTCCTTTCCATTGTTTTGTTTAACCTCCTTGAGGTTTATATGATCTAAGCAGTAATAAGTCACTGCTTTTGTAAGCACCTCGGTGTACAACTCTGTTAGTATGAACCTGTTACTATTGTTGATGACATTCTGGTAGCCACCGATGGACGAGAACTTTGCCTATTGGTCCGCCTTGTTCAACGAGCAGGAGAATGGTTCTCTTCGTCCCTCGCCCTTGGTACTGATGTTGTTGTCGACATAATCGATAGGCTACCCTCTGACATGCCTTGCTATCATGACTATGCAAGATGTCACCGCTCCTCCTACTTTTAACCCACATGGTGGGCCCATAACCCACAGTTCCACAGGATCGAAACCTGACTCTTCTGTACATCCTGTTTCCAAAGTTATTCCACCCGCTTGGCTTCGTATGTAATTCACGGGCCACCTTCCTAGTGATCTATTCTGGTATCAGATGCAATACTTTCCCATTGCTCTGAACCCCCTTTCACATTTCGTAATCCGGCAACGAACGATTGCCTATGCACCTGAAACTTCTATTGTGCACGTTCTTACTTTGCCCTCGATAATTTCTTAAGTTTCAAATCGAGGGTTGCTTCCTGCCACCTTCACTGATGTTATCTACCACACAAGCAACATTGTAGCGGTTGGTTCTTCCGAAGCTACCCCTTATCCTTCGTATGTACGATGAAGACTCCGAAGAAAAGATGACGACTTCATCATGACGACCTGAAGCAGAGAAATGAAGACATCAACGCTAAGGATCGACCTCTTCAAGAAGAGCAACCAAGACCGAGAAGATTCGTTAGAATTTCGTAACCAAACCTTTCCCCCTTAGACCTCCTCTTAAATCTCGGGATGAGATTTCTTGTAGTGGAGGAGACTTGTGACACCCGGATATTTAAGCTACAGTGAACCTATGCTAATGATGCCACGTCACCTCGATTACTGTTGCTAATCTCGCGTCGGTTCGAAACTTTCAAATTCAAAATTGAAATATTGTCAAACAACAAAAGTTTCCAAACATTAAAACTAAAATGTCCAAAATGTGTCAAATAAATCATGGATAATACCGGTGGAGAAACCACACTTTTATAAAACGTTTAAAGACCCTAAAGTAATTAAAACAACAGCTATGACAATTAATTTGATGCCTTCAAAAAAATTATAATAATACAAACTATTTTATTTAGGTGTCAAACTTTTGTGGCAGTAGAATAAATTATAACATTAATTTAGGAGTTGTAGTTATATTTTATAAAACTAAAATAAAAATAAAATAAAATAGAAAACTAATAAACAGAAAATAAAAGTAGAAAAACAAAATAAACAGAGGCAAGAGACAGAAAAGAAAAAAAGGAACCCCCCGGGCCACGGCCCACCAGGCCACCAGGCCGCCCACCAGCCGTGCCCATAACCCCCCACACCCGGTAACCCTAACCCCGCAATACCCCACTCCCCCCCCCCACATCGCCCACTCCCCCCGATCTGGATCGAGATCGGGGGCTCGACGCCGACGCCGCCTGGTGCTGCCCCGCCTCACGCCGGCGCCCCGCCACCTCACCGGACCTCCTCGCCGACCTGCTTCCTTTTTCATCGTCGTCCTCGTCTTCCCTCCCCCCGAGCACCACTGCCCTGACCCCACGAGCGCCAGTGAGGCCCCCGGCCTCCTCTCCCCCTATCCTCGTACACGCGTGCCCCGCCGGCTTCGCCTTGCGCCTCCCCTCCCGCGCCCGCTTGCTCGCTTCCACACACCCCGCTTCGCCTGGGCCGCGCGCCTCGTCGTCCCGCTCCTCGCGGCCGCAGCCGCTGTTGCCCGTTGCAGCCTGCTATGTCGCTGCTCGCCGCGGTCGGCGCCTGCCCTGACCGCGCTCCACCGCACGCCATGACGCCCCGACACCTCCCGTGCGCTCATGCCATGGCCGCGCCTGGGCCGCCCCCTGCCGCTGCTCTCCCTCCACCGTGCAGCCCTGCTGCTACTGCTACTCCGCTGCGGGCGTCGCTCACCGCACGTCCGCGCCGTTCGGTTCCCGCATCGCCGTGCTGCCCCGCACCGGCCCGGTCGCGCCACCCCCTCCAGCCTGCGCCGCCCAGCCCCGGTGCTGCCCCGCCGTGGCCTTGCCGGTGCCATCTCCGGTGCCCGGCGCCCCTCCGTGCCCGCTGGCCCTCGTCCGGGTCGGGCACCTCTAGCGCCCCATCGTCCGCACCCACACGCCCGCGCGCCCGCTAACCCGCATGGACCCCCTGGGCCTGTGACACATGGGCCCTGCCCAGAACGTTTTTATAAAAATAACAATAATAAGAAAATAAATAAAATTAATTAATTAATTAAGTTAATTAATCCTGTTTAATTAATCTAATTAACTAGTTAGTTTAATTAAACGGTAATTAGTTTAGCTAAATCCTAGTTAACCTAAAACAGAGTATGATAGGTGGGTCCCACTGGACCCACATGTCAGTTTGAACCCCTGTTGACTGCTGATGTCAACATGACATCATGCTGATGTCATTAATCCAATTTCGAATTAAATTAAATAATTAATTAAATTCCACAAATTAGTAAATCTTTAGAAAATCATATCTTTTAATCCGTAACTCGGATTAAATTATTTTCAACATGAAAGTTGCTCAGAACGACGAGACGATTCCAGATACGCAGCACATTCGTCTGCCACACACCGCTAGCATATCAAACATGGATCTTTCCCCCTCCGGTACCTCTGCCCGAAAACGCGAAACACCGGGGATACTTTCCTGGATGTTTCCCCCTTCGCCGGTATCACCTCTTACCGCGTTAGGGCACACCTAACACCGCTGTTTTCTTTGACATACATCGTTATGCATCTGTTTGCATTTTATTCATTGTTTCTTCCCCCTCTTCTCCCCGGTAGACTACAAGACCGACGCGGCTACTGGTGCCCCGTCCGACTACGTTGTTGATGACCCCTACTTGCCAGAGCAACCAGGCAAGCCCCCCTGATCACCAGATATCGCCTACTCTCCTCTATACTGCTTGCATTAGAGTAGTGTAGCATGTTACTGCTTTTCGTTAATCCTATTCTGATGCATAGCCTGTCATTGTTGCTACAACTGTTGATACTTTACATGCAATCCTAAATGCTTAGTATAGGATGCTAGTATTCCATCAGTGGCCCTACACTCTTGTCCGTCTGCCATGCTATACTACTGGGCCGTGATCACTTCGGGAGGTGATCACGGACATATGCTATATACTTGATACTGTTACATTACTTATGATATTGTTCGGAGATGGGGGCTGAAGGGGCAGGTGGCTCCATCCAGGTAGTGGTGGGCCTGAGTTCCCGACGGCCCCCAACTATTACTTTGTGGCGGAGCGACAGGGTAGGTTGAGACCACCTAGGAGAGAGGTGGGCCTGGCCCTGGTCGGCGTTCGCGGTTACTTCAAAATAACACGCTTAACAAGATCTGGGTATTTGATCTGAGTCTGGCTACTGGCCTATACGCACTAACAAACTAGGCGGGGACAGTTATGGGCACTCGACATCGTGGTCGAAGCCTTCGAGACGTCAGCGACTGAGCGGCGCGCGCCGGGTTGGACTGGAACGCCTGCTCTTGTATAAGGGAGGCTAGGTTTGCTCACCGACCGCGTACGCAACGTGCAGGTGTGCAATGGGCGATGGGTCTAGACCCCTACGCCATAGGATTTAGACTGGCATGCTGACCTCTCTATTGTGCCTAGGTAGGGCTGCGACGTGTTGATCTTCCGAGGCCGGGCATGACCCAAACAAGTGTGTTCGGACAAAGGGGATCGAGCGTGTTGGGAAATGTGGTGCACCCCTGCAGGGAAGTTACTCTATTCGAATAGCCGTGATCTTTGGTAACAGGACGACTTGGAGTTGTACCTTGACCTTATGACAACTAGAAATCAGATACTTAATAAAACACACCCTTCCAAGTGCCAAATACAACCCGGTGATCGCTCTCTAACAGGGCGACGAGGAGAGGATCGCCGATTAGGATTATGCTACACGATGCTACTTGGTGAACTTACCTTCTGCTCTCTTCTACATGCTGCAAGATGGAGTTGGCCAGAAGCATGGTCTTCGATAGGAGTAGCTATCCCCCTCTTATTCCCGCATTCTGCAGTTCAGTTCACATATGATACCCTTATTCAATTTGATACCATTGCATACATATGTAGTGTAGCTCCTTGCTTGCGAGTACTTTGGATGGGTACTCACGGTTGCTTTGCTCCCTCTTTTCCCCCTTTCTATACCCGATTGCTGCAATCAGACGATGGAGCCCAGGAGCCAGACGCCACCGTCGATGACGACTACTACTACTCGGGAGGTGCCTACTAAAGGAAATATGCCCTAGAGGCAATAATAAAGTTATTATTTCTTTCCTTATTTCATGATAAATGTTTATTATTCATGCTAGAATTGTATTAACCGGAAACATAATATATGTGTGAATACATAGACAAACAGAGTGTCACTAGTATGCCTCTACTTGACTAGCTCGTTAATCAAAGATTGTTATGTTTCCTAACCATGGACAAAGAGTTGTTATTTGATTAACGGGATCACATCATTAGATGAATGATCTGATTGACATGACCCATTCCATTAGCTTAGCACCCGATCGTTTAGTATGCTGCTATTGCTTTCTTCATGACTTATACATGTTCCTATGACTATGAGATTATGCAACTCCCGTTTGCCGGAGGAACACTTTGTGTTCGACCAAACGTCACAACATAACTGGGTGATTATAAAGGAGCTCTACAGGTGTCTCCAAAGGTACATGTTGGGTTGGCGTATTTCGAGATTAGGATTTGTCACTCCGATTGTCGGAGAGGTATCTCTGGGCCCTCTCAGTAATGCACATCACTTAAGCCTTGCAAGCAATACAACTAATGAGTTAGTTGTGAGATGATGTATTACAGAACAAGTAAAGAGACTTGCCGGTAACGAGATTGAACTAGGTATTGGATACCGACGATCGAATCTCGGGCAAGTAACATACCAATGACAAAGGGAACAACGTATGTTGTTATGCGGTCTGACCGATAAAGATCTTCGTAGAATATGTAGGAGCCAATATGGGCATCCAGGTCCCGCTATTGGTTATTGACCGGAGACGTGTCTCGGTCATGTCTACATTGTTCTCGAACCCGTAGGGTCCGCACGCTTAAGGTTTCGATGACAGTTATATTATGAGTTTATGAGTTTTGATGTACCGAAATAGTTCGGAGTCCCGGATGAGATCGGGGACATGACGAGGAGTCTTGAAATGGTCGAGACGTAAAGATCGATATATTGGACGACTATATTCGGACATCGGAAAGGTTCCGAGTGATTCGGGTATTTTTCGAAGTACCGGGTAGTTACGGGAGAAGCAATGGGCCTTGATGGGCTTTAGTGGGAAGAGGAGAAAGGGCCAAGGGGCTGCTGCGCTCCCTCCCCTCTGGTCCGAATTGGACTAGGGAAAAGGGGGCCGGCCACCTTTCCTTCTCCTCTACTTCCTTCTCCCTTCCTCCCCTCTTGGTGGACTCCTACTAGGACTTGGAGTCCTAGTAGGACTCCACATCCTGGCCGCACCAATTGCCTTGGCCGGCCTCCTCCTCCTCCATCCTTTATATACTGAGGCAAGGGGCACCCTAGAGACAAGTTGATCCACGTGATCTTATTCTTAGCCGCGTGCGGCGCCCCATGCCACCATAGTCCTCGATAATATTGTAGCGGTGCTTAGGCGAAGCCCTGCGACAGTAGTACATCAAGATCGTCACCACGCTGTCGTGCTGACGGAACTCTTCCCCGACACTTTGCTGGATCGGAGTCCGGGGATCGTCATCGAGCTGAACGTGTGCTAAAACTCGGAGGTGCCGTAGTTTCGCTGCTTGATCGGTCGGGCCGTGAAGACATACGACTACATCAACCAAACGCTTCCGTTGTCGATCTACTAGGGTACGTAGATCACACTCTCCCCTCGTTGTTATGCATCACCATGATCTTGCGTGTGCGTAGGAATTTTTTTGAAATTACTACATTCCCCAACAGTGGCATCCGAGCCTAGGTTTTATGGTTTGATGTTATGTGCACGAGTAGAACAGAAGTGAGTTGTGGGCGATATAAGTCATACTGCTTACCAGCATGTCATACTTTGGTTCGGCGGTATTGTTGGACGAAGCGGCCCGGACCGACATTACGCGTACGCTTACGCGAGACAGGTTCTCCCGACGTGATTTGCACATAGGTGGCTTGCGGGTGATAGTTTCTCCAACTTTAGTTGAACCGAGTGTGGCTACGCCCGGTCCTTGCGAAGGTTAAAACATCACCAACTTGACAAACTATTGTTGTGGTTTTGATGCGTAGGTAAGATTGGTTCTTGCTTAAGCCCGTAGCAGCCACGTAAAACTTGCAACAAACAAAGTAGAGGACGTCTAACTTGTTTTTGCAGGGCATGTTGTGATGTGACATGGTCAAGACATGATGCTAAATTTTATTGTATGAGATGATCATGTTTTGTAACCGAGTTATCGGCAACTGGCAGGAGCCATATAGTTGTCGCTTTATTGTATGCAATGCAATCGCACTGTAATGCTTTACTTTATCACTAAGCGGTAGTGATAGTCGTGGAAGCATAAGATTGGCGAGACGACAATGATGCTACGATGGAGATCAAGGTGTCGCGCCGGTGACGATGGTGATCATGACGGTGCTTCGGAGATGGAGATCACAGGCACAAGATGATGATGGCCATATCATATCACTTATATTGATTGCATGTGATGTTTATCTTTTATGCATCTTATCTTGCTTTGATTGACGGTAGCATTATAAGATGATCTCTCACTAAATTATCAAGAAGTGTTCTCCCTGAGTATGCACCGTTGCGAAAGTTCTTCGTGCTGAGACACCACGTGATGATCGGGTCTGATAGGCACTACGTTCAAATACAATGGGTGCAAAACAGTTGCACACGCGGAGTACTCAGGTTATACTTGACGAGCCAAGCATATACAGATATGGCCTCGGAACATGGAGACCGAAAGGTCGAGCGTGAATCATATAGTAGATATGATCAACATAATGATGTTCACCATTGAAAACTAATCCATTTCACGTGACGATCGGTTATGGTTTAGTTGATTTGGATCACGTGATCACTTAGAGGATTAGAGGGATGTCTATCTAAGTGGGAGTTCTTAAGTAATATGATTAATTGAACTTGAATTTATCATGAACTTAGTCCTGGTAGTATTTTGCAAATCATGTTGTAGATCAATAGCTCGCGTTGTTGCTTCCTTGTGTTTATTTTGATATGTTCCTAGAGAAAAACTATGTTGAAAGATGTTAGTAGCAATGATGCAGATTGGATCCGTGATATGAGGTTTATCCTCATTGCTGCACAGAAAAATTATGTCCTTGATGCACCGCTAGGTGACAGACCTATTGCAGATGCAGACGTTATGAACGTTTGGCTAGCTCAATATGATGACTACTTGATAGTTTAGTGCACCATGCTTAACGGCTTAGAATCGGGACTTCAAAGACGTTTTGAACGTCATGGACCATATGAGATGTTCCAGGAGTTGAACTTAATATTTCAAGCAAATACCCGAGTTGAGAGATATGAAGTCTCCAACAAGTTCTATAGCTAAAAGATGGAGGAGAATCGCTCAACTAGTGAGCATGTGCTCAGATTGTCTGGGTACTACAATCACTTGAATCAAGTGGGAGTTAATCTTCGAGATAAAATAGTGATTGACATAATTCTCTAGTCACCATCACCAAGTTAGTAGAACTTCGTGATGAACTATGATATGCAAGGGATAACAGAAACGATTCCCAAGCTCTTCGTAATGTGGAAATTGATGAAGGTAGAAATCGAGAAAAACATCAAGTGTTGATGGTAGACAAGACCACTAGTTTCAAGAAAAGGGCAGAGGGAAGAAGGGGAACTTCAAAAAGAACAGCAAGCAAGTTGCTGCTCAAGTGAAGAAGCCCAAGTCTGATCCTAAGCCTGAGACTAAGTGCTTCTACTGCAAAGGGACTGGTCACTGGAAGCGGAACTACCCCAAGTGATTGGCAGATAAGAAGGATGGCAAAGTGAACATAAGTATATTTGATATACATGTTATTAGTGTGTACTTTACTAGTGTTTATAGCAACCCCTCAGTATTTGATACTAGTTCAGTTGCTAAGATTAGTAACTCGAAATGGGAGTTGCAGAATAAAGACTAGTTAAGGGTGAACTGACGATGTGTGTTGGAAGTGGTTCCAAGATTGATATGATCATCATCGCACACTCTCTATACTTTCGGGATTAGTGTTGAACCTGAATAAGTGTTATTTGGTGTTTGCGTTGAGCATGAATATGATTTGATCATGTTTATTGTAATACGGTTATTCATTTAAGTAAGAGAATAAATTGTTGTTCTGTTTACATGAATAAAACCTTATATGGTTACACACCCAATGAAAATAGTTCATTGGATCTCGATCGTAGTGATACACATAATCATAATATTGAAACCAAAAGATGCAAAGTTAATAATGATAGTGCAACTTATTTGCGGCACTGCCGTTTAGGTCATATTGGTGTAAAGCGCATGAAGAAACTCCATGCTGATGGGATTTTGGAATCACTTGATTATGAATCACTTGATGCTTGCGAACCATGCCTCATGGGCAAGATGACTAAAGACTCCGTTATCCGGAGCGAGCAACTGACTTATTGGAAATAATACATACTGATGTATGCGGTCCGATGAGTGTTAGGGCTCACGGCAAGTATCATTATTTTCTGAACTTCACAGATGATTTGAGCAGATATGGGTATATCTACTTGATGAAACATAAGTCTGAAACATTTGAAAAGTTCAAAGAATTTCAGAGTGAAGTGTAAAATCATCGTGACAAGAAAATAAAGTTTCTACAATATGATTGCGGAGACAAATATTTGAGTTACGAGTTTGGTCTTCAGTTAAAACAATGTGGAATAGTTTCACAAACTCATGCCACATGGAGCACCACAGCATAATGGTGTGTCCGAACGTCATAACCGTACTTTATTGGATATAGTGCAATCTATGATGTCTCTTACCGATCTACCACTATTGTTTTGGGGTTATGCATTAGAGACAGCTGCATTCACGTTAAAAGGGCACCATCTAAATCTGTTGAGACGACACCGTATGAACTGTGGTTTGGCAAAAAACCAAAGTTGTCATTTCTCAAAGTTTGGGGTTGCAATGCTTATGTGAAAAAGTTTCATCCTGATAAGCTCAAACCCAAATCGGAAAAGTGTGTCTTCATAGGATACCCAAAAAGTTACTATTGGGTGCACCTTCTATCACAGATCCGAAGGCAAGAATTTTGTTGCTAAATTCGGAAACTTTCTGGAGGAGTTTCTCTCGAAAGAAGTGAGTGGGAGGAAAGTAGAACTTGATGAGGTAACTGTACCTGCTCCATAATTGGAAAGTAGTTCATCACAGAAATCTGTTCCTGTGACTCCTGCACCAATTAGTGAGGAAGATAATGATGATGATCATGTAACTTCGGATCAAGTTACTACCAAACCTCGTAGGTCAACCAGAGTAAGATCCGCACCAGAGTGGTATGGTAATCCTATTCCGGAGGTCATGTTACTTGACCATGACGAACCTACGAACTATGAGGAAGCGATGATGAGCCCAGATTCCGATAAATGGCTCGAGGCCATGAAATCTGAGATATGATCCATGTATGAGAGCAAAGTATGGACTTTGGTTGACTTGCCCGATGATCGGCAAGCAATTGAGAATAAATGGATCTTCAAGAGGAAGACGGACGCTGATAGTAGTGTTACTATCTACAAAGCTAGAATTGTTGCAAAAGGTTTTCGACAAGTTCAAGGTGTTGACTACGATGAGAGTTTCTCACTCGTATCTATGCTTAAGTCTGTTCGAATCATGTTAGCAATTGCCGCATTTTATGAAATCTGGCAAATGGATAAACAAAACTGCATTCCTTAATGGATTTATTAAAGAAGAGTTGTATACGATGCAACTAGAAGGTTTTGTCGATCCTAAAGGTGTTAACAAAATATGCAAGCTCCAGCAATCCATCTATGGACTGGTACAAGCATCTCGGAGTAGGAATATACGCTTTGATGAGTTGATCAAAGCATATAGTTTTATACAGACTTGCGGTGAAGCCTGTATTTACAAGAAAGTGAGTGGGAGCACTATAGCATTTCTGATAAGTATATGTGAATGACATATTGTTGATCGGAAATAATGTAGAATTATTCTGTAAAGCATAAAGGAGTGTTTGAAAGGAGTTTTTTCAAAGAAAGACTTCGGTGAAGCTGCTTACATATTGAGCTTCAAGTTCTATAGAAATAGATCAAGACGCTTGATAAGTTTTTTCAATGAGTACATACCTTGACAAGATTTTGAAGTAGTTCAAAATGGAGCAGTCAAAGAAAGAGTTCTTGCCTGTATTACAAGGTGTGAAGTTGAGTAAGACTCAAAGCCCGACCACGGCAGAAGATAGAAAGAGAATGAAACTCATTCCCTATGCCTTGGCCATAGGTTCTATAAAGTATGTCATGCTGAATACCAGATCTATTGTATACCCTGCACTGATTTGGCAAGGGAGTACAATAGTGATCTAGGAGTAGATCACTGGACAGTGGTCAGAATTATCCTTAGGTAAATAAGGATATGTTTCTCGATTATGGACGTGACAAAATGGTTTGTCGTAAAGGGTTACATCGATGAAAGTTTTTGACACTGATCCAGATGATTCTAAGTCTCAATCTGGATACATATTGAAAGTGGGAGCAATTAGCTAGAGTAGCTCCGTGTAGAGCATTGTAGACATAGAATTTTGCAAAATACATACGGATCTGAATTTGGCAAGCCCGTTGACTAATTTTCTCTCACAAGCAAAACATGATCACTCTTTGGGTGTTAATCACATAGCGATGTGAACTAGATTATTGAATCTAGTAAACCCTTTGGGTGTTAGTCACATGGAGATGTGAACCAATCACATAAAGATGTGAACTATTGGTGTTAATCACATAGCGATGTGAACTAGATTATTGACTCTAGTGCAAGTGGGAGACTGAAGGAAATATGCCCTAGAGGCAATAATAAAGTTATTATTTATTTCCTTATTTCATGATAAATGTTTATTATTCATGCTAGAATTGTATTAACCGGAAACATAATACATGTGTGAATACATAGACAAACAGAGTGTCACTAGTATGCCTCTTCTTGACTAGCTTGTTAATCAAAGATGGTTATATTTCCTAACCATGGACAAAGAGTTGTTATTTGATTAACGGGATCACATCATTAGATGAATGATCTGATTGGCATGACCCATTCCATTAGCTCAGCACCCGATCGTTTAGTATGTTGCTATTGCTTTCTTCATGACTTATACATGTTCCTATGACTATGAGATTATGCAACTCCCGTTTGCCGGAGGAACACTTTGTGTGCTACCAAACGTCACAACGTAACTGGGTGATTATAAAGGAGCTCTACAGGTGTCTCCAAAGTTACATGTTTGGTTGGCGTATTTCGAGATTAGGATTTGTCACTCCGATTGTCGGAGAGGTATCTCTGGGCCCTCTCGGTAATGCACATCACTTAAGCCTTGCAAGCAATACAACTAATTAGTTAGTCGTGAGATGATGTATTACAGAACGAGTAAAGAGACTTGCCGGTAACGAGATTGAACTAGGTATTGGATACCGACGATCGAATCTCGGGCAAGTAACATATCGATGACAAAGGGAACAACGTATGTTGTTAGGCGGTCTGACCGATAAAAGATCTTCGTAAAATATGTAGGAGCCAATATGGGCATCTAGGTCCCGCTATTGGTTATTGACCGGAGACGTGTCTCGGTCATGTCTACATTGTTCTCGAACCCGTAGGGTCCGCACGCTTAAGGTTTCGATGACAGTTATATTATGAGTTTATGAGTTTTGATGTACCGAAGGAGTTCAGAGTCCCGGATGAGATCGGGGACATGACGAGGAGTCTCGAAATGGTCGAGACGTAAAGATCGATATATTGGACGACTATATTCGGACATCGGAAAGGTTCCGAGTGATTCGGGTATTTTTCGGAGTACCGGGTAGTTACGGGAGAAGCAATGGGCCTTGATGGGCTTTAGTGGGAAGAGGAGAAAGGGCCAAGGGGCTGCTGCGCCCCCCGTCCCTCTGGTCCGAATTGGACTAGGGAAAAGGGGGCCGGCCACCTTTTCTTCTCCTCTACTTCCTTCTCCCTTCCTCCCCTCTTGGTGGACTCCTACTAGGACTTGGAGTCCTAGTTGGACTCCACATCCTGGCCGCACCAATTGCCTTGGCCGGCCTCCTCCTCCTCCATCCTTTATATACTGAGGCAAGGGGCACCCTAGAGACAAGTTGATCCACGTGATCTTATTCTTAGCCGTGTGCGGCGCCCCATGCCACCATAGTCCTCGATAATATTGTAGCGGTGCTTAGGCGAAGCCCTGCGACAGTGGTACATCAAGATCGTCACCACGCCGTCGTGCTGACAGAACTCTTCCCCGACACTTTGCTGGATCGGAGTCTGGGGATCGTCATCGAGCTGAACGCGTGCTAAAACTCGGAGGTTCCGTAGTTTCGGTGCTTGATCGGTCGGGCCGTGAAGACGTACGACTACATCAACCAAACGCTTCCATTGTCGATCTACTAGGGTACGTAGATCACACTCTCCCCTCGTTGCTATGCATCACCATGATCTTGCGTGTGCGTAGGAATTTTTTTGAAATTACTACGTTCCCCAACACCTACTACTACGTGCAGCCCGCTGACGACGACCAGGAGTAGTTTAGGAGGATCCTAGGCAGGAGGCCTGCGCCTCTTTCGATCTATATCCCAGTTTGTGCTAGCCTTCTTAAGGCAAACTTGTTTACTTATGTCTGTACTTAGAAATTGTCGCTTCCGCTGACTCGTCTATGATCGAGCTCTTGTATTCGAGCCCTCGAGGCCCCTGGCTTGTAATATGATGCTTGTATGACTTATTTTATTTGTAGAGTTGTGTTGTGATATCTTCCTGTGAGTCCCTGATCTTAATCGTACACGTTTGCGTGTATGATTAGTGTACGATTGAATCGGGGGCATCACAAGATGTATCCAGATACATTTTAGAGTGTAGATTCACTCATTTTGCTCCATATGTAGTCCGTGGTGGAATCTATACAAAGACTTGTATTTAGGAACGAAGAGAGTACATATTAAAGAAGAACGGAAGAGGAACATGGTAAAGAAAAGCAAGCAGATTTTGGATAATAAAATGTTGGTTGCGTAGTGCCCACACATGATGAACCAGAGCGCATTAAGAATGCAACTCCCAGCTGTGTCTCGACCATTTCAGGAAGTTGGATGAAGATCCTACGTCTCCTAACCCTTCTTCTTCCTCGTCTCTGATTCTTCCCATACAGAACACCGCACATGCCGCCGACCGGACCACCGGCCCCCACCGCCTATGTTCCTCCGCCACCCCCACCCCCCACACCCGCCCCAACCCCCACCCGCGTCGAGTTTTCTTCGATCGGCGAGGTCCCACAACCACCCGAGCCCCTTCGATCGCACCGGCGAACTCCGGCGAGCTCTGAAAAATCGACTGACCCAATTTTGAAATTTAATCTACTGTGATTTAAGTAGTGTGGAATATAAAAGGGGAAAACCATAAGTGTCGGTGTCGTAACCGGGGGATCTCGGGTAGGGGGTCCCGAACTGCGCGTCTAAGGCGGATGGTAACAGGAGGCAGGGGACACGATGTTTTACCCAGGTTCGGGCCCTCTTGATGCAGGTAAAACCCTACATACTGCTTGATTTATTCTTGATGATATGAGTATTACAAGAGTTGATCTACCACGAGATCAGAGAGGCTAAACCCTAGAAGCTAGCCTATGGTATGATTGTATGTTGTCCTATGAACTAAAACCCTCCGATTTATATAGACACCGGAGGGGGCTAGGGTTACACAAGGTCGGTTACAATGGAGGAGATATACATATCTGTATTGCCTAGCTTGCCTTCCACGCCAAGTAGAGTCCCATTCGGACACGAGACGAAGTCTTCAATCTTGTATCTTCATAGTCCAACAGTCCGGCCATAGGATATAGTCCGGCTGACAGGAGACCCCCTAATCCAGGACTCCCTCAGTAGCCCCTGAACCAGGCTTCAATGACGATGAGTCCGGCGCGCAGTATTGTCTTCGGCATTGTAAGGCGGGTTCCTCCTCCGAATATACCACGGAAGAATTTGAATACAAGGATACTGTCCAACCCTACAAAATAAGTTCCACATACCACCGTAGAGAGAACAATATTTCCACAAATCTAATCTGCTGACACGTTTTGGCAACATGACATTATGCCATGGCCCGGTGATTATTCGAATTGTTTCCTTTAACTAGCCCCGCACATAATGCGAGGAAGTTTCTCGACATGTCTTGTCAAAGCAGAGATCGTGTCCCCCTTATTACGGGATTCTCATCAATACGAGTGTCGGTGTCAAAACCGGCGGATCTCGGGTAGGGGGTCCCGAACTGTGCGTCTAGGCCGGATGGTAACAGGAGGCAGGGAACACGATGTTTTACCCAGGTTCGGGCCCTCTCGATGGAGGTAAAACCCTACGTCCTGCTTGATTAATATTGATGATATGGGTAGTACAAGAGTAGATCTACCACGAGATCAAGGAGGCTAAACCCTAGAAGCTAGCCTATGGTATGATTGTTGTATATGGAGTTGATTGCCTACGGACTACAACCCTCTGGTTTATATAGACACCGGATAGGGTTAGGGTTACATAGAGTCGGTTACAATGGTAGGAGATCTTGAATATCCGCATCGCCAAGCTTGCCTTCCACGCCAAGGAAAGTCCCATCCGAACACGGGACGTAGTCTTCAATCTTGTATCTTCATAGTCCTGGAGTCTGGCTGAAGGTATAGTCCGGCTACCCGAACACCCCCTAATCCAAGACTCCCTCAACGGGCGTGGGTAACCTAAGCGCGCCATCGATTACGGCGCTTGGGGGATAAGCGAGTTTTACCAGGCTAGTGGGGGCGCATAGTTTCGGCCACCCTTATAAAGGGACAAGGTTTAACCTTTTTCTACCCACGCCTTCTTCCTCCTTGCTCATCCATTCTTGCGCACTCGAGCTCCAACGCCCAAGTCCACATCCGTCTCCTCAACCTTCTCCAAACATGTCTGGAGCGGGAGGCAAGTGGATGGCGTCCTCCGTCATGGAGGGACACATCAAAAAGCTGCGCGGGGTCGGATACTTAGCCGCGAATATCGCGCATCGGCTGCCTGCTGCGGGGCAGATTGTCCCTACCCCGGAACCTCACGAGGGGGTAGTTTTCCTCCACCACTTCCTCCGCGGACTGGGGTTTCCCCTCCATCCATTCATCCGTGGTCTCATGTTCTACTATGGGCTGGACTTCCATGATCTGGCCCCGAACTTCATCCTCAATATTTCGGCGTTTATCGTCGTGTGTGAGGCTTTCCTCCGCATCCGGCCCCACTTCGGCCTATGGCTGAAGCCCTTCAATATCAAGCCAAAGGTGGTGGGAGGCCAACAAGCAGAATGCAGCGGAGCCATGGTGGGCAAGATACCCAATGTTATATGGCTTGAAGGCTCCTTCGTGGAGACCATAAAGGGGTGGCAATCGGCATGGTTCTACATCACCGAGCCGCGTGACACCAACTGGGTGGCTGCCCCCGAGTTTCGATCCGGAATGCCCACGCGGCTCACCTCCTGGAAAGAGAAGGGCCTATCCTGTGGTTCATCGGTGGAGCTGGACGGACTCCAGAAATGTACCAGAATATGGCAAGCAAGAAGCTCAAGCTTGTCAACATAGTCCAGGTCATGCTCATCCGCCGGATCCTCCCGTGTCAACAACGGGACTTCAACTTGTGGGAGTTCGACCCGGCCCAACACCAAACTCTAAGCGAGCTTTTCAACACGACGCACAAGGATGTTTGGAGGGTGCTGTTCAAGGGCGCCGAGGTCCCCCCCCCCTCTCTCACCGAGGACCGCGGGCTAAGCGCGAAGCGCCGAGCACATTCGGTAAGTTCTATACATCCGGTAGGATATTTATTTCCCCTAGCTTAACCATGTGTGGGGTCTGAGCTCCATGCCATTGACAAGACTGGGTGGAGACATTGGGGCAAATTAACTGTCCGGCCCCTCTGCCCGAAGACACTGCGGACGCTCTCCTGACGGAGATGTTGACTCCGGCCCCTTACAAGGTGCCAGAGAAGACCAAGAAGGCCAAGGGAACCCGAAAGAGTTCCCGACGCGAGGTGTTATCGGACTCATCGTCCGATAACTTCGCGACGCACTCCTCCCCCGAAGACGAGGAAGGAGATGAAGATGCTCCCCTCTAGTCAGGGGAGACAAGAAAAGGAAGGCTACCCCAAACGGGGGGCCAAAGGGTCCAAGAAGGGAAGGACTCTCCTTCCGGACTACTCCACCACCGCCGCCGAAGGTGAAGACGAGTGGCTGCTCAGGGCCAAGCCCCTGGCGAAGTCGTAAGTATTCGGATGCCAGAGTAACTCATAGCATACCTTTGTCGCACTGCTTCTCCTAACGTCGAATTATGATTATGCAGACCGCCACGAGCCCGTATCGTCGGACGGCTCCCTGGGCTCGTCGGATATGGATAGCGATCCACTTCCGACCGCCACCTCCCCTTGCCCTACGTACAACGCTGAGGTATTGTCTCAAGCGGCACCGGGTCGTGGGGAGACAGTCCCGGAGGCGCCTCGAGGCAACCTTCCGGATTCTGGGAGCAGAGGGAGCAAGGCTCCCGAGGGCTCCGAGTTCGGCCCTCAGCCGAACACCGTGCTGGAACCTCTAGTGGCTCGGGACTCAGGCAGGCGGCCTCCTTCCAAAAGGGGCAAGACGCCTGTGCCGGTGACCTCTGTGCATCCAGAGGCACCGGACAATCTGTTGGGAGCACTTCACAGCGCTTCCATCGATGAAGAGCACCGCACTATTATGAGTGCGGTGGTCCATAAGGTTCAGTCCGCCAAGAGCGGACTGATTGAAGCCTGTGCCAGCCTTCTAACAGGCTTTGAGGTAAGTATTTTAAATATAGGAAAAATATTACCGCATAGACAGTAGCCCCTGATGCTCTGTTCGGTGTTCACAAAGAAAAGCCGAATAGAGGATCAAACAATATCGCAGAAGTCTAATATAAGTATGTCTATATGCCTATGCAGGCTTCGCTGCTGGCCTCTGCCGAACTGACTACGGAGGTCACCGCACTGAAGCAAGACCTCGATGGGTCCAAGGAAGAGCTCGGCCTTGCCAAGAGGCAGCTCGAGGAGAACAAAGGTAAGTAGTACCTAGTCTATGGATATGTATACATATACATATATATATATATGCGATTGCAAAATGACAGGATCATCGTAAATTTGCCAGGGCCACGACCGAGGTGGCGACCCTGAAGCAAGCGCTATCCAAGGCCGAAAACAAAGCGGCCAAGGAGCGCACCGAGCGGGAAATACAGGAGGCTCGGGTGGGCGAGGTGCAGCAAGAGCTCCACGCTCTCGTGACGAAGCACGAGGCGTTGGAGCTTGACTTGAAGACGCGAGAGTCCGAGCTTGCCGCAGCCCTCGAGAGCGCAAAGAATGCCAAGGCCGAAGCCCATAAGGCCCTCCAGGAGATTGATGCGGTGAAGAAGATTGCGGCGGGTAAGGCATTCTATATGCAAAGCAAGCATGTGAAAGTAAACTACTTGTTACTTACCCGAATCCGGAGCTCTCCAGGAGCATTCGCAGATTTGCCTCGTAGCGTGTCGGATGCTGCACAGTTTGACCAGGCCGAGGAGGGAAGTTCAACGGAGAAGCTGTTCTGGTCTCAGTATACTGGGACCGAACACCCGATGCCTCTGAGCGACCAGCTGAAGCAACTGGTCGAGCTACACAAGGCGGCCGAACAGGCCATGAAGGGCTTTATAGTCCGGATGTGGCCTGGCGACGCCCTTCCCAACAGCTACTTCGGCCTGGTGAGCGGCTTGTGGATGTCTGCCCACGGCTGGAAGTCATCAAGCGGTCCGTCTGCATCGAAGATGCACGCCAGGCTTTCGCCCATGTGAAGGTGCAATGGGCCAAGATGGACGCCGTGAAGCTGGTGAAGGAAGGGCCGCCGCAGGGCAAGGAGCATCGCCACCCCAAGATGTACTATGAGGGTGTCCTGAAGGGTGCCCGTCTTGTAGCGGACGAGTGTGCCAAAGATGTAATATTTGAATGAACTTGCTCGTGTAATCCTATGTTATGAAAACTTGTTCATATGCGCTATGCAACGCTTGTTTGAATTTAAAATATTACCTTCTGTTCGGCTGTTTATCAAATCTGAGAGATGGCTAGCCGTCAGCTTCTGCTCCCATGCCACGAGTGCGGGGGTGTTTGGGATAAACCTGAGCACTCTTGTTCTCATTGTTGGGTCCTTCGAGGGAGGTGCTCAGCACAATGAACAAGGCAATCAGACCATAATGCGTTATCACTCTCACTTAGCCATAGAATTCTATAATTTTAAATTTCGGCGAAGCCCCTAGTATTCGGAAGGCCGAATTCGGGGCGCAATACACGCCTTAAGCCGGACAGGGCCGACTCCTCGCTCTAAGTGGCATAAGTCTTTAGGGACATGAAACCTCTTGAACAACGACCAGTCTCTTGCCTTATCATGACAGTCAGTTTTAGCTTTCTCTACTGAGGTGCTTAGCCCAGCAGAACCGGGGCACAATCACAGTAGTTCTCCAAGTGCTACCTTAGCCGATATAGCGGAACATAAGGTACCAAAACATGGGAGCCGGGCAAACCCAACTATTGACCCAAGACATGATTCGGAACTGATGCGTATAATGCTATAAGTTTGGGGTGCCGCACTGTCGAAAGTGTTCGGACTTCTCACGCCGTATTATGGGGTATGCTTAAGCCCCTAGCGTATTGGCCGTACCATAGTGTACGGGTGCTAGATGTCGTGAATGAACATATATATAAAAAGGAGGAATGCGATAATAGTCTTAATGCTATGCATTGTTTATTCAAAAAGGTGCGTTAAAGCAGAATGATACATGTAGTGCGATAAGCAAAAAGTAGGATTGTTTGACATGTCCCTTACAAGGGCAAGCTGAGGAATAGTATTAAAGCAAATATTTCACTCGTTATCGTAATCCACCTGGGAGTTCCATGGTGTGACGTAGCTTTCTGCCTCCTTGGTTGCTGCATCATGTGTTCGGCGATCATGCTGCCAGACAGGGTTTCCAGAGATTAAAGTCCTGAAAGAGAAAAATAACAAAGCGGGAAGCCCCTAGTGCGGTTTAAGACGCGTATTAGGACGTGCCGTAGTTGTGCCCCCCCCCTCCCCGCCTATACCCATGGTATTTTTAATGCGTAATTATGTACGTGTGGCACGAATTTCACCGTTTGGCTGGGACCAGGGTGGGGGCCGCATTGCTATGCGAGCTCGGAACGTGCCAGGAGGTCTAGTTGCCGATTACTCCGGGCGCGCTTGAAGTTGTCCGGGTCCTTAATCACCGAACTAGTGGATTGCCTTAAGAGGCTGCTTTGTGCTTCTGCTGCGAGGGCCGTAGTGTGCTCGTCCATGCGGAGAGAGCGCTCTGTGTTTCCATTGACTGTGATGACCCCCGAGGTCCTGGTATCTTGAGCTTGAGATATGCATAATGCGGTACCGCATTGGATCTTGCAAATGCGGTACGCCCGAGCAGTGCATGGTAGCCACTGCGGAATGGGACTATGTTGAAGATTAACTCTTCGCTTCGGAAGTTATCCGGGTATCCGAAGACCACTTCCAGTGTGACTGAGCCCGTGCAATGGGCCTCTACACCTGGTACGATGCCTTTAAAGGTCGTTTTTGTGGGTTTGATCCTTGAGGGGTCGATACCCATTTTGCGCACTATGTCCTGATAAAGCAGGTTTAGGCTGCTGCCGCCATCCATAAGGACTCGAGTGAGCTGAAATCCGTCAATGATTGGGTCTAGGACCAGTGCGTTGAATCCGCCATGACCGATACTAGTGGGGTGGTCCCTACGATCGAAGGTGATCGGACAGGAGGACCATGGGTTGAACTTTGGGGTGACTGGCTCCAACGCATATACGTCCCTGAGCGCACGCTTCCGCTCCCTCTTGGGGATGTGGGTTGAGTATATCATGTTCACCGTCCGCACTTGTGGGGGGAACCTCTTCGGTCCTCCGGTGTTCGGCTGCCGGGGCTCCTCCTCGTCATCGCTATGTGACCCCTTATCTTTGTTTTCGGCATTTAACTTGCCGGCCTGCTTGAACACCCAACAATCCCTGTTGGTGTGGTTGGCTGGCTTGTCGGGGGTGCCGTGTATTTGACACGAGCGATCGAGTATACGGTCCAAACTGGACGGTCCCGGAGTGCTTCTTTTGAATGGCTTTTTCCGCTGACCAGGTTTAGAGCCTTTGAATCCGGCATTGACTGTCGTATCCTCGGTATTCTCGCTGTTAATGCGGCGCTTATGCTTGTTGCGACGTGACCCGCCATTGCCGTCCTTGGTATCCGAAGTACCATGGTGTTTTGATATGTTATTGCTGCGAGCCAGCCAACTGTCTTCTCCCGCACAAAAGCGGGTCATGAGTGTCCTTAGGGCTACCATAGATTTCGGCTTTTCCTGACCAAGGTGCCGGGCTAGCCACTCGTCATAGATGTTGTGCTTAAAAGCTGCTAGGGCCTCTGCATCCGGACAGTCGACGATTTGATTTTTCTTTGTTAGGAACCGTGTCCAGAATTGCCTGGCCGATTCTTCTGGCTGCTGAATTATGTGGCTCAAGTCATCGGCATCTGGTGGTCGCACATAAGTGCCTTGAAAGTTGTCGAGGAATGCGGCTTCCAGATCTTCCCAACAGCCAATGGACTCTGCTGGCAAGCTGTTGAGCCAATGTTGAGCTTGTCCTTTGAGTTTTAGTGGGAGGTATTTGATGGCGTGTAGGTCATCACCGCGGGCCATGTGGATGTGCAGGAGGAAATCCTCGATCCATACCGCAGGATCTGTTGTGCCATCGTATGATTCAATATTTACAGGTTTGACACCCTCTGGGATTTGATGATCCATTACTTCGTCTATGAAGCATAGGGGGTGTGCGGCGCCTCTGTACTGGGCTATGTCGCGATGCAGCTCAAATGAGTCTTGCACGCTGTGTTCGGCCTGGCCGGACTTACTTTTTCTGTATCCGGCATGACGATCATCGTCTCGCATAGTGGCGCGCCCTCGTGATCCGTAGATCGATCTTGCGTGTTTTGCTTTTTCCTCCAATACGTCTCGCAGGTCTGGCGTATTTCCCCATGCCTTTTTATTTGAATGGCGTCGGGGTGCGGGCTGAGCTTTTGGCTAGAATGCCTCTCTGTCGCAGCCACGAGGTGGCCGATCAGCCGCGTCATACACTGGGGATGTAGGTTTTGGTGCTTCCTCCTCCAGTCGGGGTAGCAACCTGCACTTTGGGTAACTCTTGGAGGGGCGTTCGAGTTTATATTCCTCGGCCGCCAGGACTTCAGTCCATCTGTCAGCCAGCAAATCTTGATCAGCTTGAAGCTGTTGCTGTTTTTTCTTAAGGCTATTTGCCGTGGCTATAAGCTGGCTCTTGAAGCGCTCTTGTTCGACGGGATCCTCTGGCACGACGAATTCGTCATCGTCAAGGCTTGCCTCGTCTTTGGAGAGAGGCATGTAATTATCATCCTCCGCCTCTCCATCTGCCGCTCTCTTAGGAGGGCTGGCTCCTTCATCCTCCTGTTCTAAATCTTGTTGGAGGGGATTGTTGTTGTCTTCGGCACTGTCTGGAGTGCTATTATCTCCGGTGCCGGTGTCACCACTTTTGCCTTGGCGGGACTTAGAGCGGCGCCGCTGACGCCGACGCTTGGGTTGCTTTTTGGAGGGGTCATACTCCGTTGTCTCATCGCCATTGCCTTCTTTGGGTGTGTCCACCATGTATATATCGTATGATGAGGTGGCTGTCTAGTGCCCTGTGGCTAGTGGTTCCTCTTCGAATCTCGCATCGTCGTCCATACCGTCGATGTATTCGGAGTCAAAGTCGCGCATGTCGGTTAAGTCATCGATAGTGGCTACTAAGTGGGTGGTGGGTGGGCAGCGAATTTCTTTGTCATCCGCATCCCAATCATGCTGGACGTAGTTCGGCTAGGCCTCTCCTGACAAGGAGAGAGACCTTAATGAGTTCAGTATGTCGCCAAAGGGCGAGTGCTGAAAAATATCCGCGGAGGTAAACTCCATGATCGGCGCCCAATCGGATTCGACAGGAACGGGCGCGGGCGGTTCGGAGTCCGTGGCCGGAGAAGGATCCGGCAGTTTGGCAACATGGCTCTCGTGAAGGGTAAGGTCGATATTCGGCTCGATCGCCACTGATGATACGGCCTCCGTGACGGGGTCCATCCACCTGTCCATGGATGGCGCAACTGGCTCCGAATTGAGGCTTGGAGCGGTTGCCGGTGCGATGTCCTGGATACGGTCCGATGGTAGAGCTAAATCGTACTCCTCCGGCTAGGTGTTGAGCATGCCATGGCGGATCTGAAGGTGCAAACCGGACAAAGGCAACTTCGCAACCAAGACAAGAAATCAGAGTAAAGCAGTGGTGATCTATTTTCTTGCTGCGATAAATAAGTTGAGCAGGTACGAAAGAGTATCGCCTCTGGTGCGGCGCCATGTACGCATCTGCTGAGAATTTGACGGTGCTGCGGTAGCGATGGTTGTCGGCGGCGTGGAAGCAGATCAAGGAGGGTAGACAGTGGTGGCGGGGCGCGGTGGACGAGACGGTCGTAGGAGCGGCGTCGGCAAGGTGGACAACGGCGGGGATGAAGCGAGAGGACGGGATGGAAGGATCTCGGTCCGAAGCCATGGATGAGAGAGGTCGATCTCTTGTAATGGACAACAGCGTCGGGGTATCAGCTCCGGCATGGTGGAGGAGGACGGCGGTGGATGGGGTGGCGGACGGCGGCGGACGGAGGAGGGTGGGGTGGAGCGGGTGTTTTGGCGTCCACGGAGTACGAATGGGGAAAAGGGAGGTAGAGAGGAAGGGGGAACCATGTATTCAGGGCGCGCTTGTCTCAAATGCGAGGAAATTTACAAACTTAGCCCCCGTTTCAAATTTCTACTACATCAAAACTACATTAGTCGGTTGGGGATAGGACGGTAATCTCGCATACACCGAATATTTGCCGACGAGAGTTTGTTTTTTGGCGCCCACCATGTATGAATATGAATCGGGGAGGGAGTCGATTTTGGCCGAGGATACACTGTGTTTTGGCACCCACCGTGCATGAATCCGGGTGAGAGGAGGTTACGTCACGTTTGGGTGAAATTACAAACCTAGCCCTATTGAAACCTATAGAAATCCATCAGATAGGCTTTGCGTGGCAGGGATAGGCAATAGTGATTTCCATCTCACAGATTTTGGTTTCGGGCGGTTACTGCGACTTTCCCCACTTCGTTAAAATTTTGCAGAGTGCACGTTTACCATGCCAACTCAATTCGAATCCCGTTTGTATTCTTTTTTTTCGGACGAGATCCATTTTCAATTGGAATTACATTCTATATACATCATTTTTATATATACTTTCGAAAGCACAACAAAGAATTCTGCTCCTTTATATGTATAATATGATTTACAAATACAACAATCTCAAAATCTTAAGGTTGAATTTGAAAAAATTTAACCAAATTATGTTCAACTAAAATGTATGGATCAGTAATATCTACATATTAAATAACATAGATATGCGTGAATTCATATGAGTATGCATGTTTGATAGATCAATTTTGGTTCGAGTATGGATTACATGTATCATCATCTCGAATTCAAATATTTGAATCCCTTTTTTGTTCACTCTTTTCACGCCCATCTCTCTCGCATGCATGCTCCTTCAGGTAGCTATCACTCTCTTTTCTCCAGCTCACCCGCATGCTCACTTCATGTTTCTCCTATCCTCACAAACATGGTCTCTCGACGTCTCCCTTGAGAAGTGTCACACTCTCCCTATCATTATACATTACACGGTTTTCATTATCTCTCACGTCTCTACTGTTCTATGGTATCACTCGGTACCTAAGCTTTCTTTTTCACCGCCACACACACAGTCTCCACTCGTCTTTCACTTTGTCTTTCTCTCTATGGGATTCTCTCACACACCCTATATGTCTCTACATATGACTCATACCACTAAAATTACTCTCTCTCTCTCTCTATCCTGTAGACACAACATTTGTTGCGGTCTCCTTTTCGTCTCCATCCTAGACCGATATTATTCATTTATTTACCGATCAGACAACCCCGACTACCGTCTCCTCTCTCTCTCTCACACAGACACACACACAGCTCCTGCTTCCACTCCCCTTCCCGACTACCATCTCTCTCACACACACACAAAACTCTCGCTTTCGCACCCCAACTCGTATTTCTCTCACAAACATTTATCGACTAGCTAGCCTCTAGATAGGTTTATACACCCGCACACTCGTGCTTCCACCATCGCATACATGTCTCTCTCCCGCTCCTTGTATCTATGTAGATTTTTCTTCCCTTCTTGAGACATGCCCTCTCGATCGTGCACACACACACTATCGCCTCATTTTAAGCTGATACCTATCGCACACACACTCCTTGTGTCTTTGTCACACATGCAGTCCGTCCTCCTCCATCTTCCTCTCCCTCACACACACATGGGCTTTTTGCAACAACTAGAAAGATGCCCATGCGTTGCACGGAACATCAAGATGCATTTGTATGAGAAGTTTATCTTGTGGGGGAAAAGGATGAACTAGGGAAGGCCTTATTTGCAAATGTGGAGAGGGGTGTGGGTATCTTTTTGCAAAATTGCCATAGTTTCCTTCCTATCCGTCAGATATAGATCGGACGGCCTATATTGCAGGATGGCAGTCACACGATCATCACCGACAATGCTTTTATAAGAGTAGGGATAAAAAATAGAGTTGGTGATGATGGTGGGCCTGTCATCCTGCAATGTAGGTCGTCCGTTTTATATCTGACGGATAGGAAGGAAAATATGGCAATTTACCCGCACTCTTCACCACATTTGCAGATAAGGCCTTCCCTCGTTCATCCTTTTCTCCCACAAGATCTTGATGTTCCGTGCAACGCACGGGCATCTTGCTAGTAAGAGTAGAAATTACACATATACCACTTCTCGAATCTTGAATCCAACAACATTCCTCCCTTATCTCATCAGAACCACCAAAGGAATATATTTTGAGTGAAACATAACATATTTTTAGTGATATAAGTATTTCAAAACTAGACTTTTTTCTATCAAATTGGTGAATATATATTAATCTACTTTGATCGTGTGGCAACGCATTGGCACATTGCTAGTAGTTATTATAATTTTTTGGACACCAGACAAACGGTGGAGTACATATACGAAGGGAAGAGAAGAGGCGCACGCACGCAGTTGGCCTCTCGCTGTCTCGCACACATGAGTGTTACGTAAAGGCGACGTTAACAAATAAACCCTAAAACACTAGGTGCATGATTGCTTCTTTCATGGGTACCGGGTTCGTGGTGGAGCACCTTTGCATGAATAGTCAACTCGCGTGATAATTTGATCCGTAGGAGTTGATGGTCGGGACCATAGGTGAACGACTTGGAGCGTGGTGGCTTGCCAGTTGCCACAGATCGAGTAGCCAAGTTTAAAATATCATTTTTTAGCGGGGTTAATTTAATCTGCATGCATGACTCTCCTCCCACCACGCTCGTCCAATCCGTTGTGACCAGCAATATTTCCACCCCTTCGCTCCCCCGTAATTTACTCCAACAAATATTCCCACGTAGCTATTACTTAACTGCAGGTGCATTGGGTCACTGACATATGGGCCCAACAGGGGTCTGGCCCACACGTCAGTGACGCAACTGGACCTGCAGTTAAGTCAGTGCAACTCAGTCCATATCTTACGTAGGTGTGCCATTGCTCGCTATAAATACTGCGCCTCCCACGACATCGCTATCTCCTCCCCCTCACGTTCACGTTCATAGCTATCTCCTCCCCCTCCCTCTCACGTCGACCACCATGGCATCGCCCCTCCCAAGCCCTAGGAGCCCCTCGCTGCACCGCGCGGACGGTCACGCGTCGCCGTTCCGTTCCTCGCCGCCACTAGTCGAGGAGGACGCGTCGGTGTTCCGCTCCTCGCCGCTACGCGATGCGTCGCCGTTCCGTTCCTTGCCGCCACTAGTCGAGGAGGACGCATCGGTGTTCCGCTCCTCGCCGCGATGTGATGCGTCATTGTTCCGTTCCTCGCCGCCATTAGTCGACGAGGACGCGTCGGTGTTCCACTCCTTGCCGCGACGCGTGGAGGTGGATGCATCTGCGTTCCCAATCTCGCTAGCACGCGCGCCGGAGGACGCGTCGGCTCCCCGCTATGAGTAGAACGCCGCACCGCCCGCCGAGCCCCCTAGCCTTGAGTAGCTTTGGAAAGAAATGGATGTCGCCTGGTGGGAGGCTTTGCCTCCAGCAGAGCGCGCCAAAATAGAGGCGGAGAAGAAGGCCGAGGAAGAGAAGCGCACCGCGGAACAAGCTGCCTGGGAGGCCTATGTCGCGTCTGAGAGAGTTAGGCAATTGGCTCTTTGGCAGAAGGCTCGTGCGAGGGCCGTGAGGGTGGCGGAGGACGCCCGTGCCGACGCCCTAAGTGCAGTCGGGCCCAATCGCCTCATCTACGCTTGGCGGTACGTGGATCAGGTGCATGCTTCCAGCGAGGAGTACCTATTGGCGCCGGATCACCACACCGGTGAGAACACGCTCGCCCGCCGGCAAGCCGCCAATCAGCACCTGGCGAGTTGCGAGGCTGAGAAAGAGGTGTTGTGTCGGCGCGCTGGGAAACGGCTGCGCACCAGGGCACTCGTGGCGCACCGCAAGCGCTCCTGCGAGCGCTGTGGCTTTTAGGAGGAGTATAATTTTTGTTTCGTAAGGCAATCTCATTAGTTTTGGGACGCAAATGATAAATCCCGAACGTTCAGGAATTTTTAGCGTCCTTAATTAAGTACGTAAAAGGGAAAGTTTGGAAACCTTGTGTATTCATATGCATTGTGCAAGTACGTGCATATAGCACAAACTTTACTATATACTATCGCACTACACGTTTGTCTCGATATATGCTTGCAGACTGCGCTACTCCCTCCGTCTAGGTCAATAAGTCATCTTTGGTTGTGCACTGTGACCAAGAAGGAGGGAAGACTTATACACCTAGACGAAGGGAGTACTATTATTACTTATGTACTCCCTCCGTTCGGGTTTATTAGGCCTCTCAGCATCACAAGCATGTCCCCTTTTATAAGGCCCCGCGTTGGAAAGGTGCATGCATGCAACCATTTCATTGGTTGTATTGAAAGCTATTGTTGTTGGTGCCATGGCTGAAAAGTTAATACACTTCATGTGTGCTTTTTCATTAGCTGCATGCATGTGAGAGAGTGCATTGGGAGTGGAATGGAAGAATTAATGTGAGGAAATTATTATGTGTCCTGGTCTAAGAGAAGTTGTCTTTAGGCCTAATAAACCCGGACGGAGGGAGTACATGCAAATGCATGTTTTAACATTACGATGCGGTTTTTGTAAAAGTAGAAAAACAACACTAGTCAAGCTTGTGAAACGATTCAATGCAAAACAAATGCAAAAATGCTCGTTTGATTGTTTACTTTTAGCTTCCTTCTCTGTGGTTATTTCTCTGTCGTACTTTGTACGGAGTATCTCACTGGTTGGAAAGGCATGCAAATTCCCAAACCGCTTCCTACACCCTATATCGAATTTTTTTGCCTAACAAGTTGTGTCGTGCAATTGGAATTCCAACTTGAGTACTACTACTAGTAGGAGTACCAGGGGCCAGTTCTTTTAGGCTTCTAGATTAGTAATCCCATAACTACTACCTCCGTCCTAGTTTATTGGTCCCCTTTGTAATCTGTGTCAAATTTTGATCATAAATTTAACTAATGAAATGTTAGTGCATGTCACATGCACTACTCTATCCGTCTAGGTGAGTAAGTCATCTTAGGTTGTGCACCGTGACCAAGGAGGAGGAGAAAAATGAGAAACGTTAATGTTTATTTGCTAATTTATAGTATTGCATGCAATGAACTAACCACTGCATGTCGTGTTTGATATCTCAAGTCATTAAAAGCATGCACAATCTTTATCTATTATTGGTTCATATGTCAAGAAACAAGAAACGAGGTAGAAGTTAATGCACCGCGCCTAAGGGTTTTGGGATTATTTGGTTTTCGTAAGATGACTTACACACCTAGACGGAGGTATTACAATGGTGAGGAATAAACCAGTTAAATCTTTGGTCAAAATTTAGCACACATTACAATGGTGAGGAATAAACCAGGACGAAGTAGTAGTTTAGAAGCCCAAATAAATGAGTGAGGCGCCTTATTGTTACTCTCCACTGTGACTAGTCTTGTCGGAAAAGCTGGGGAAGCCGCCAAAAGAACTAGCCCTAGGAGTAGTAGCTAGGGATCGAGTGTGCGAGATGAACCGGAGAAAGTAAATGCAGAGAGATGAAATGCAAAAAAGACGGAGGGATGTGATGGTTGCTTGTCCGTTTATTTTACCAGGCCACTTATTACTGGGAGTGGTTGGGTTTTGTGATATGACGGCTTTACTGCCGCGCCATGAGCGGGCTGAGAGGAGAGACTCCCGTGCAGCGCCGCCCTCTACACTTGTACTACATCGGTCGTGGTTTATTAGTCCCCCATTGAATTTGACTGAAGATTTAACTAACAAAATGTTAGTGCATGTCAACAAAAACTATATCGTTGGATTCGTATTTGAACATAGTTTTGAATGATATAATTTTAGGTGACATGCATCAGCATTTATCGTACTATATATAATGTTAGTTCAATTTTTGGTCGTACTAATCTATAGTAGTAAGGTGCCCGTGCGTTGCACCGAAGAGTGAAATGCATTGATCGGGGAGTTGTTTATTTTGACAAAGGTTGTGGGGGTCATCTCATGTGTAACGGGTATCGATAGGTTTCTTTGGATATTATTTCATCTCTAGAGCTCACAAACATCCGGGTGAAATAGTAAAAAGGTATCTTTTGCAAACAAAAGCGTTCAACTGTTCAACCTGCATCCAAAACTTGTGAAGAAATAATACTTATTGTGCTTTGCAAGAAATGATCTTTAAGAATTAGTTTTTGAGTATCGTTTGTTATACATGTTGGCTACAGATGACATGGCACTTTCTTATAGTCAACAGTTGGCTATACTATTAAGTAATATTAACCATGCCCTTATACACCTAGATGAAGGGATTAAATCAGGATGACTTGCAAGCGGGCAGAGGAGATGTAAGAAATGGTTCATCGTAAGTCTTTCACCAGTACTGTAGTAAAAAATTCATACATGGAAGATTCTAGACTAAACCATAAAAGGATACACTTTTATTCATGCGCGATACTCCGATAGAGCAAGATCCTGCATGTAAGTCTCCACATGCTTAGACAGCGGATTACATTGAGCGATTTCGAACAAGAAGGACAGAAACACATACGATGCAACGGGAGCAGCACCGTTGGCGTTGAGGTTGTCACCCATGTCCAAACACCACGTAGACACGGTCTTTGAGCATGGTTCGTAGTCGTTCCGCGCTCGAGCATAGAAGTTTGTAACAGTTTTATATTAGAATATACTACTCCTCCAGTGCTAGTAGTAGAGCAGAGTCCTCCTCTACTACTCTACTCAAGCAAGTTAGGGCATAGCACTGTAGGGAGTACCGGTATTGTGATTACTCAAGCAAGTTGTCTGGCATCGACATGACCCTACGCTGCTGGTATGTGTCTCGTAAGTCAAGCGGCGTGTTGTAGTCATCATCACCTGTTCACTTCCCGCAGCACATATTCGCTTCTCCATCTTTACCGGCACATAATCTCGTCCAATCTTCCATCCCCGCTAAGGCGCCTCCCCCCCTCGTCCGAAACCCAAGCACTAACAATGGCAGAACCGAGCAGCGTCTGCCAAAAGAGTGGCTGGAATTCGCTCCCCACAGAGGTAATCGAGCTCATTGTTTCACGTGTGGACAATCTCAGTACCATGCAGCTCGTCGCGTGCTCGTCGGGGTTGTACCGTTTACTCAAAGCCCTCAGGCCGGAGCTTTTTAAGCCAGCTCCTTGCTTGCTGATGCCGCCTGACCTTCAGAAACGACGTGTCATGCAGCAAAATGATCGTTGGGTGGCGAGCATCAACCCCCTTGACTGCGATCCGATCCCCGTCAGCCTCAACTACATTAACGGTATGTACTGGGTCGGCATGAACACGTCTTGGATGGTGCTCGTTGACGGCCGCGGCAGCTGGATGCTCGTGGAGGTCTTCACTCTTCTGGCCTGCTTACTGCTTCTGTTGCACCCCCAGCCCTGGTTGTTGCTGCTGCTGTTTTCAATGTACAATCAGTAGTATATTTCGTCGGTTGGTTGAATAAATGTGTTGTTTGAACGACAAACACAATGTATTGGAAGTCGTTGTATGGTTCGATCCTTTAGTGCCACGTACCGTATGTAGCGCATACTATTTTTCGTACGGAACACATTTTCCACTTGTTGATAACATGCAGCTCACTGATGAAGGCCCAATAGAGAAGCCCATAATTAACTGGAAGGGAGGCTCTCACATGAATCCGGCCCAGGTACATGCTCATGGTCCCTTAAACATAAATAAATAAATAAATAAAGCTAAATGCTCATGCACCAGTTCTTTGGGAAAATAGGTAGCCCAGTATTTCCTTTTGAAGAATACCCAAGCTAGGCCTATTTGTTTTCTCCGAATTACTGGGCTGCCAATCTTTCAAGATGAGGAGGGATGCATTCTGGCCTGGCTTAAGAGTATGGTCAATGTCTGTTAAAATTAATATCAGAAGGGGTTGAAAATTCCAAAAAAATATAGCAAATGGGATATAAGTTTTTTTTTGTTTTTTGTTCTTCACTGATATCTTATACGTATTTCATTGGTTTTAACATGACATAGTACTAATTTATTTTTAAATTTGTTTTAGTATGGCTGTTAATTTTTGGATTAAGAATATTTCATTCCCCAACAAAAATTTGCAAGTTTTTTCAAAATTTCCCAAATATTTAGTTAATTTTTTGACCCTGGTACTGACCAGAAATGGCCAGCAATTCTAAAAATGGAAAACAGGCTGCAATAAATTCCATATGAATTAGAAAATGAGTAAAAATTATAAAAATAATAACAAATGGGTTGTACATGCCACAGATTTCGAGGTTGACTTGTTTACGCAAGGCTTTGTCAGTGAACACATGATTCTAGCAGCAGTGACTGTTGGATGTCCATCCAACGACCGACGTGCTTCTTCAATCTCTGATCTTCCTGCTCCAGCCGCCTAAACTAGCGGCGCCGGGACTGCCTGCTCCCTCCTCTTGTGGCCCGCTGTGATGCCGCGAAGGCTTCCCCAGCCCACCCTACTCCCTCCGCTGGCCTGGCCGCACGCAATCAACTGCCTCCTTATTACGTGAAAAAAATGATTCCTCCCACTGACATCTGGGGCGCACCGGTTGGGAGGCTGGCCTGTGGGCCTACTAAGTTGATGCGTATGCAGGGCTTGTCAACTTAGTCAACAAACGATTCTAGCAGCAGTAACCGTTGGATTTGAATTGAACGGTCTTGCTGCTTCTTCAATCGCTGCTCTTCTTGCACCAGCCGCCCAAACCAGCGCTGGGGAGACCGCCTGCTCCTACCTCCAGTGGCCGGTTGTGCTGCGGTTGAGGCCTCATTGCCCCCTACTACTCCCACCGCTAGCCAGGCCCTACGGAGACAGCAGCCTCACACCGCAGCCGAACCAGTGAACCCTCATACTCCTCTCCGCGTGGGCATCCACTTCCGCGTCTTCCCGGCTCCGCGTCGTCCCCTTGCTAGGCCTCGCCGTCGTCCACCGCCTTGGTGCTCTCGGCGCGGCATGGTCAACTTGGTTAATGACATTTCCATCGAAAGAGTACTGTACATGGAGAGGCTGACAGCTGGGTCCACGGCCCAGTTTTTTTGTGATTTGCCAAGTAAGTCGCTTTGTCAGGCCTGTTGGGCTGCAAATCTTTCAAGACGAGGAGAGCTTTCATTCGGCTGGCCGGGAAAATGGCCCATCAGTAATGAGAAATGGGCTGTACATTTTTAAAACACATCAAACCGGCAATTAGTTTCAAATATCTTTTTTTTCATTTCGAGATTTTAAATTACATTAATTTTTATGCGTGGAGAATTTGTTGGATTTTATATTGATATACGTTTATTTTTAAAATCAGTTTGAATGTGAGTCAAAATTTCGGGATTAAAAACAGTTCAGACCGCATCGAAATATGCAAAATTTCGTATAATTTTTTAACTGTGGCCACAATATGGGCTGTAATGCTAACATAAAGAATATGGGCTCCAAAAAAACCTTAATAATTAGCAAATGGGCTGTAAATTATTAGAAATAATGGCAGATGGGCTGTATGATGTTTTCCACAGATTTGAGGCTTTCCTAAAAAAAGGTTGACGCACAAGTAGTGACTGTTGGATGGCCATCCAACAGCCGCCGTGCTTCTTCAATCTCTGCTCTTCCTGCTCTAGCCCCTCAAACAAGCGCCGGCGGGGCTGCCTGCTCCCTCCTCCCCGTGGCCGGCTCTACTGCCGCGCAGGCCTCACCGCCCCACCGTACTCCCATCGCTAGCCTAGCCATCCCTCTACTCACCCACACCTGCTGTTATTCTCCGGCGACGGCAGACGAACCAGTAAACCCTCGTACAGTCGTACTCCCCTCCGCGTGGGAAACAACTGCCGAGTCTTCCCTGCCTCCGTGTCGTTCCCTTCCTAGGCCTCGCCGTCGTCCACCGCCCTGGTGCTCTCGGCACGGCCTGGTCAACATGGTCAACGACCGACATGCATCTGAAGTGGACTGTACGTGGAGAGGCCGAAACTGGGTCCACGGCCGCACGCAAGGAAATGCCTCCTTATTACGCGCAAAATAATGATTCCTCCACCTGACATTAGGGACCCATCGAAAGGGCCTCCATATTTCACGAAAAAAACATTACCGCCACTGACAGCTCGGACCCACCAACTATATCTTCGCAAGCAAGGAAGTGCCTCCTTATTACGGACAAAAAAAATGAATACTCCCCTTGTTAGCTGGGACTCAGTATAGTGGCAGATGACTTGTGGGCCTACTAAGTTGATGGGGACGGAGGGCTTTGTCAACTCAGTCAATATGCACGATTCTAGCTCCAGTGACCGTACGATGTCCATCCAACGGCCATAGTGCTTCTTCAACCTCTGGTCTTCTTGCTCCAGCCGCCCAAACCAGCGCCGGTCGTGCCTCGTGCTCCTGCCTCTCGTGGCCAGCTGTGATGCGGCGGAGGCCTCACCGCCCCCTACTACTCCCACCACTGGCCAGGCCATCCCTCCACTAACCCACACCCTCTGTTATTCTGCGGCGACGGCAGCCTCACACCGCAGCGAACCAGTGAACCCGCGTACTCCTCTATGCATGGGCATCCATTGCAGTGTCTTCCCCGGCTCCGCGTCGTCCCCTTCCCAGGCCTCGCAGTCGTCCACCGCCCTGGTGCTCTCGGCACGGCGTGGTCAACATGGTCAAGGAACGGCTTCCATCGGACATGGACTGTACGTGAAGAGGCTGACAGCTGGGTCCACGGCCGCAGCAAGGAAGTGCCTCCTTATTATGTGCAAAATAATTATTCACCCACCTGACAGCGGGGACCCACCGGACAGGCCATCGTATTTCGTGAAAAAAACATTTCCCCCTGACTGCTGGGACCCACCAGCTACATCTTCGCACGCAATGAAGTGCCTGACAGTCGGGACCCACCTGGTCGAAGCCTATGTAGCGTTGTCATTCTGGTCGCGAACGTGTACGTACATATATACTGGTGGATGTAGAGGCGCGCACGTGTCGTAGTAGAGGTGCGCACGTAGCATGTACACGTACGTATAGCGGCCAGGGTGCAAGAAAGAAAATACAGCCACATATGTGTACATACGGGCGGGGTCTCGAACGCCTACTCGCGCATACATACGGCCAGGGCTCGTGTACATGGCTGGGTCGGAACGGAGAAACATCGTCATCGTCGTGTTCATCGGGGGGCAACGGAATGCGTCGTGTTCGTGGGGAGGCAACGGAATGTGTCGTGTTCATGGGGAGGCAACGGAATGCGTCGTGTTCATCGGGAGGCAACGGAACGCGTGGGAGCCAACCGGCTAGGTCAGAACGGAATGCATGGTCGTGTTCATCGGGAGGGCTTGGATGGAACAGGCGATGGAAATGAGGCCTGGCGTACCGCAGAACGGAGGAAACGGCCTTGTGTTCGACCGGCCACGTTCGAAACAGGATCCTATTCATCGGGAGGGGTCTGGGTACCGCAAAACGGACGAAACAGACCTCCTACGGTCAAAATGGGGGTCATGTTGATTGGGAGGGGTGTGGTGTACAGCAAAACAGAGGAAACGAACCTCCTACGGTCGAAACGGGGGTCTTTTTGATCAGGAGGGGTGTGGCATACCGCAAAACGGACGAAACGGACCTCCTACGGTCGAAACGGGGGTCCTGTTCATCAGGAGGGGTGTGGCGTACCGCAAAACGGGACTCCACGGGATATTGTTCATCTCCACCGTCGACCTCCTCCAGCCTCCACGGGCTACCGTCGACCTCCTCCAGCATCCACGGACTCTTGTTCATCCAGCCTCCACCGCGCGCTACTCCACCGGCTACTGTTCAACCACCCCTCCATCGTCTACTGTTCATCCAGCCCTCCACACCACGGGGTCCTGTTCAACCACCCCTCCACGGGCACCCCTCCACCGTCTGCTGTTCATCCAGCCCTCCACACCACGGGGTCCTGTTCATCCAGAGGCAACGCCACCGCTCATTGTTCACCCCCCCCCCCCCCCCCCCCCGCAACGCGCACTGTTCATCCAATCGACCGGCTTCAGTTAGCAGCAGTAGCGAAGGAATCGCTCAATCAGGTTCAGTTAATAGCCATCGATCAATCGCTCGGGTTCAGTAACGCGTAGCCTGCAGTGCAATCGCTCGGGTTCAGTTAGAGCCCAACGCCTCGCTCGGGTTCAGTTAGAGCCAACGCCTCGCACACGCGCGCGTACGTGTACGAGAGAAACGCGCATCGCTCGGCCCCCGACCTCCCACCGTAACCGGGAACTCTCCAAAATTTTCCTCCCCCTCGCTTCTACCATGGTTTTTTCCGTCATGGACGGCCCAAAGAATGTCATGAAGCTGCGTCTCCGGCCCACCCAGGACGAAAAGCCCATTTTCTGTCATGATTTTTTGTCATAGAAGTAGGAGCCCACCACATCTATGATGATACCGGGATTTGTCACAATTATCATCATAGAAGTGTTATATGTATGACAGAAAAAAAATTCGTTCGGCCCAAAATGTCACAGATGTGTCTTTTTTTGTAGTGGTGAGCTGCTCATTGAGTCCAAACAGAGATATCCACATTGGCAGAAACTTGTTTATGGGGTGTCCATGGCGAGCCGGAAGCTTAAGCATTATTTTCAGGGTCATCCCATCACTGTGGTTAGCTCTGCTCCTTTAGGAGATATACAAAATAGAGAAGTCACAGGACGAGTTGCCAAGTGGGCCATTGAACTTTGGCCTCATGGTTTAAAGTATGTGCCACATACTGCCATAAAATCTCAAGAACTAGTGGACTTCATTAATGATTGGACAGAGCTGCAGATGCCTGAAGAGAAGCCAGATAACACATATTGGACTATTCATTTTGATGGGTCCAGGCAATTAGAGGGCTCGGGGGCTGGAGTTGTTTTAGCTTCCCCTCAAGGTGATAAATTTTGTTATGTGCTACGGTTGATGTTTCCCTGTACCAACAATGCAGATGAGTATGAGGCCTTGCTCCATGGTCTTCGGATGGCTAAGGAAATGAGCTTGAGCCGGGTAAGGTGCTTTGGCGACTTAGATTGGGTGGCTCAACAAGTATCAGGCAAGTGGGATTCCAATGATCCTCTTATGGCGGCTTATCGCCGCGAAGTTGATGCCATTGCTGGACACTTCAAGGGTTACCAAGTGGAACACATTGATCGCCGAAAGAATGAAGCGGCTGATGCTTTAAGCCGGCTGGGGTCTCAGTGTAAGCCGGTGCCACCTAACACTTTCTTACATGTTCTACATAACCCTTCTGTCACGTTGCCTATAGAGGAAGACCTAGTTGTTCCAGACCCGGAAGCACAATTGGTGGTGGCTCTTCACGTCATCCCAGATTGGACAGTGCCATATTTGGCTTATATGACCCGGGGTGAGTTGCCTGAGGATGAGACTTTGGCTAGACAGATAACCCGGCGATCTAAATCAATGACAATTGCCAACGGTGAGTTGCATCATCCCAGTGTCACTGGGGCGTTTCAACGATGTGTTTCTCCTGAGGAAGGTCAAGAAATTCTTCATGAAATCCATGAAGGAGATTGTGGCCATCATGTCGGGTCAAAGTCCTTGGTAGCCAAATCTTTCTGTCATGGTTTTTATTGGCTGACGGCTCACACTGATGCGAAGGATCTGGTCAGTAGGTGTGATGGTTGTCAAAAATTCGCATGACAGGCACACATGTCGGCTCAAGAATTGTGGATGGTTCCAATTACTTGGCCATTTGCAGTCTGGGGGCTCGATATGGTTGGACCTCTCAAAAGATCCCAAGATAAAAAGACACACCTTTTGGTGGCAGTTGACAAATTCACAAAGTGGGTTGAGGCAGAGTCGGTTAGTAAGTGTGATGCAGCCACGGCGGTTCAATTCATGAAAAAGGTGATCTTTCATTTTGGCTTTCCACACAGCATTATAACGGACAATGGTACTAATCTGTCCAAAGGTGCTATGTAGGAATTCAGCCAACATGAGCATATCCGGCTTGATGTTTCATCAGTAGCTCACCCCAATCTAATGGTCAAGTTGAAAGAGCCAACCAGGAAATCTTGAAAGGTCAAGCCCCGGCTTATGGTTCCTTTACAACGAACGTCAGGTTGTTGGGTGGAGGAGTTACCCTCTGTGATATGGAGCATCAATACTACCCCTAACAGGTCTACGGGTTATACCCCTTTCTTCATGGTTTATGGAGCAGAGGCAGTCCTGCCTAGTGACGTCCGTCATGACTCGCCCCGCATGGCGGCTTACGTTGAAGCTGATAACGAACAAGCTCGTCAGGATGCACTTGACCTATTAGATGAAGAGCGTGACTTAGCGGCAGCCCGCTCGGCGATTTACCAACAGGACATGCGCCATTATCACAGCCGCCGGGTTAAATCCAGAACCTTTCAAGAAGGTGACTTGGTGCTCCGGCTCATCCAGGACCAAACTAATGCACAAAAATTATCCCCACCTTGGGAAGGACACTTTGTGGTTAGCAGGAACTTGAACAATGGGTCATACAACCTCATCGATGTTCGAGAGCAGAAAGACTCACGTAAATCGGAGGAAGAGACCCGCCGGCCATGGAATATCGCTCATCTTCGTCCTTACTATACTTGAGCCACCGACTCTCATGATGTACATACTTTGACATTGTATATATTATGATAAGTAATAAAGCAGGGCCTCTACCCTTTTTCCTCAATAATTACATGTCTACATCATTATAATTTCAAAATGACCAACTCGGGGCTGATTGTTTTCAAATCCATCTTACACCCTTTGGTCTGGCTCTTGATCGTATTTGAATCTAGCCGTTAAATCATATGATCACTAGGGGGCTTCATGTTCAAACATAGGTCGTATTCGAACCAAAGAGAACATAGTTGTCAGTACCCTCTTGGTTGGCCCAATGCCAAACTCTAGGGGCTTCTTGATCGTATTTGAATCATAGCTTAACACCTTTTGGGTCGGAATTGGATCGTATTTGAATCAGGGTCGTTAAAAACCTCTCAAGGTCATTTGGGGGCTTCCTGTTCAAACATAGGTCGTATTCGAACCAAAGAGAACATAGTTGTCGGTACCCTCTTGATCGGCGCAACGCCAAAGCCACTGGGGGCTACATGATCGTATTCGCATCCTAGCTTAACCCATTTGGTCCGGTTTACTGATCGTATTTGAATCAGAAGCCTCCAAATTTTTCCTTTATGTTTGACTTATGTTTTTTGAAAGACAATCTTTGTTCTACGGTTTTCGTCTAGGTCTAAGTATAAGTATGGTTTCAATTTAACCCGACTTGGTTTTTTGATGGTAAATTGCCAGTGTATGACAGTCATCATAATTATGGAAGTGTTGGCTTCTACAAAGATTGGGTTATCACCCTTACTGTTCGAGTTACGTAAGCCAACAGTTCAGATTCAAGATCACAGGTATGATATTGTCGTTATGTTTCAAAGTTAAGATTCATAGCAGGCTAATTTGTGTATCTTCAATCAGAGGCTTTCTAGCCTTAATAATTATTACATTCAGCCTTACTTATACAGTTATGTTGGTTTCCATGGTTGTGTATTGGGCGTTATGACCCGTCCGGCGATAAACCGCCAGGACAATTTTTGAATGCAGGAACAGATCCAACACTACTAATATTGTAAGGGATGTAAAGCATATCTTCATGTAACAAACAAAGGTGTGGTATGCAGCACAGTATGCACGATGGCATAGCAGAACAAGAATTTTCAACGCTAGCCTATTACAAGGCGTTTGGAGCCCAAAAAGGATAAAATTGTTTGTCTCGCGTACAGCAGGTGATAAGTTAAGCCGGTTCACGAATCGTGGCCTGGCTAGTTTGATGGTTGTGGCTCATCCCTCACCGGTTCGTCTTCCTCCATCGTCTGGAAATTGGATTTGTTCTAGTCAAAGCCATGTAAGGCGATAAATTCGGCCTTGTCATCTATCAGACTAGACGGGTCAATATCAGGGGCAAATGTGTGCTTACGGTTCGGTGGGATTAAATCCATCACTTTCTATGTAGGAGTTGCTAGTCCCTTATTTTCAATATCAAAACCCGGCTGATATTTGTCAAGTTCGGTCTCATTGACAAGGATCATAGCACAAGGGCGAATTTCCTTCACGCATGCAGCAAAATATTGTTGGTCAAAAGGTGTTCCATCTTCCTTGAGACTACGATATCCTTTCATTATATCAGCTGGGTCTAGCTCTGGCATCCAGGCTTTAGAGCGGCTTAAATCCGACATAGCTCCGGCTCTAGCGGGGGATCGCTTGATTTCTTGGAACCTAGCAGGGAAGACGGACAGCTTTTTCAAGACGTCGCTCAAAAAGTTTGGCTCTTGGTTCACTGGGGGAATAGTAGCAAGAATCCGTTGAGCTTCGGTGTACAATTCCTCCACGAGGGTGTAAACCGCCTTCAGCTTTGTCAACGGATCTTGGCTCAAGTTGCTGCTCCTAGGACCTGTGCAGATTATACAATGAGTTAAACGGCGCCTTATGTTATGATGACAAAGATTCACTTTGAATAATTAACACCATGACTTACCAAACATGGTAGAGACCATCTGAGACACACGGTTCTTTAAGCCGGTGAGTTCAGCGGTAACTTTTTCCAGAGCCGCTTCAGCTTTTTTGGCACGATGGATCAAGGCAGTGTTTTCATTGGCCCAAGCATCCTTTTTTGCACCGAGGTTGGTCTTCAGTTTCTCTGTTTCAGACACACTAGCCTACAATTTGGATTCATCCTTTTGGGTCTCCTTCTCCTAAGCCGCCTGCCGGGTCTTCGTCTCACCTAGTTGTGTATCCAAGTCAGCTATGGCAGACAGCAGGCAGCACAGGTTTATCAAAGTATGTTCAAAAGAGGATTACACCAATTAAAGTCCCAAGCACTTTGCCAAGCAAACACACTTGGCACTTGGGGGCTAATGTCTTCCAAAGCAATTTTCTCTCTCTTCTGAAAAGTCCCAAGTGTTTTACAAGTAACAACACTTGGCACTTGGGGGCTAATGCATGTTGCTTGAAATTCTTTTTCTATGAGCCGGTTAAATTGTCAATAGTTTCAGCTAATACATGAGGGATACGAAGATAAGTATTGTTTTTATATAATGACCGGTTCAGTCATGCTGATTAAACCAGCCCTTGGGGGCTAGACATGCGGAAGAACATTATTACTAAAATCCGGTTTAAAGTTTTTAAACTGGACTTCAAGGAAGACTAGAACGGAAGCTTATAAATGTTTCAAGTCTACATATCACTCAAGTTTATCATAATCAGAAGACTTGGGGGCTGGTAGAGTATATGATTCATGAAAGCTGGGGGATGTACCTCATATTTTTGCTGAATCTGTTTGACCATCTCAATTTCCAAGTCTCGATTGGAGTGCGCTTGACTGAGATAGCCAGATAGCACATCACTTATACTCAGATGGGCATAATGAGAAACGTCAAACCTCACTTTTTGTCTCTCCATAACTTCTTGCTTGGCGGAGTGTTTTTCCAGCACAGTTGGGTTCCCCAGCTCAACGAATCTGGAACCAGTAATCAAAATATCATCGCCATGGGTCTATGGCAGCTTAACTGAGCTTGCCGGTTCAACAGTTGAGAGATCGCAAGCGGTTTCATCAACAGACGGCTTAGGAAAAACCGGATGAATATTGACAACAGGATCCTCCGGAGCTTCAGACTATTCTGGTACAAGAGGCGGCTGCTCAGATTCAACAATTTTTGGATCCTCAGCTGGTTTTGACACCTTTGCTTTTTTAGGCTTTGCTTGAACACTATAAGAAAATTTGTGATGAGTCCGCATGGTGACAAAGATATAAAGGAACAGACAGAGAGGCAATTATCTTTACCCAGGGGCAGTCTTGAAAGCCGGTAGTTGAGTCTGTGAAGAATCACCAGACGAACGAGAGACCTCCTGCAAAAGTGCAATCACAGTTAAGAGAGCAATAGAATAAACTCGTTGATAAGGGCAAAAGGTCAAGGATGAAAGAAACCTCATTTTGACGTTTCCGAGGAGTCTTTGGTAAACCGGAGAGTAAGTTGTCATCTCCGCCGGTCCAGCTCTGGCAGCGGCTCTCATGTTGCTGTCGTTTCAAAAGAAAATGAGGATCCGAATAAGCTAAGGGGTGTGAAAACCTTACTTTCCGGATTACCCGCCGAGGTTTGTGTCTTGGTAAAGCTTCTGAGTCGGACGAAATAATAGTTACCTCGTCTTCGACTTCCTGGATGGTTCCCATGTCATCCTGATAATAGTTAGTGTCAATAAGGTTGTTAAAAAATTGGCCAAGAGAGCTAAGAGCTTCCTCCGACTCAGAGGTTTCGTCCATCTTGAGTAACTCAAGCAGTTTGTTTCTTCCTAGATTTCCTGTTGGTCTTCTTGGCGGCTATCATAGCAACTTTAGCTTTTCTGGCAGCCTCGTGGTCATATTTGGCTTTCCAAAAATTAGATTTGGCCTGGGAAAGGATAACATGTTGAAATCTGTTCGAATACTTAACTGCTCAGGGAGAAGAAGTTAAAAGGATTTACCTCTGGAGCCAGGTTAAGCTTGCAGAAAGGATTTAAACCCACGACGTGTTGGGGAACGTAGTAATTTCAAAATATTTTTCTACGCACACGCAAGATCATGGTGATGCATAGCAGCGAGGGGGAGAGTCTGATCTACATACCCTTGTAGATCGCAACGGAAGCATTGACACAACGTAGAGGAAGTAGTCGTACGTCTTCTTCCCGATTCGACCGATCCAAGCACCGTTACTCCGGCACCTCCGAGTTCTTAGCACACGTACAGCTCGATGACGATCCCCGGGCTCCAATCCAGCAAAGCTTCGGGGAGGAGTTCCGTCAGCACGACGGCGTGATGACGATCTTGATGTTCTACCGATGCAGGGCTTCGCCTAAGCACTACAACGATATGATCGAGGTGGAATATGGTGGCAGGGGGCACCGCACACGGCTAAGGAACGATCACAATGATCAACTTGTGTGTCTAGAGGTGCCCCCTGCCTCCGTATATAAAGGAGCCAAGGGGGAGGGTGTGGCTGGCCAGGAGGAGGGCGCAGGAGGAGTCCTACTCCTACCGGGAGTAGGACTCCCCCCAATCCTAGTTGGACTAGGTTTCCCCAAGGGGGAAAGAGAGAGAGAGGGGGGCGGCCACCTCTCCTAGTCCTAATAGGACTAGGGAAGGGGGGAGGCGCGCGGCCACCTTTGGGCTGCCCCTTTCTCCTTTCCACTAAGGCCCATTAAGGCCCATATGTCTCCCGGGGGGTTCCGGTAACCTCCCGGTACTCCGGTAAAATCCTGATTTCACCCGGAACACTTCCGATATCCAAATATAGGCTTCCAATATATCAATCTTTATGTCTCGACCATTTCGAGACTCCTCGTCATGTCTGTGATCACATCCGGGACTCCGAACTAACTTCGGTACATCAAAATGCATAAACTCATAATAACTGTCATCGTAACGTTAAGCGTGCGGACCCTACGGTTCGAGAACAATGTAGACATGACCGAGACACATCTCTGGTCAATAACCAATAGCGGGACCTAGATGCCCATATTGGCTCCTACATATTCTACGAAGATCTTTATCGGTCAGACCGCATAACAACATACATTGTTCCCTTTGTCATCGGTATGTTACTTGCCCGAGATTCGATCGTCGGTATCCAATACCTAGTTCAATCTCGTTATTGGCAAGTCTCTTTACTCGTTCCGTAATACATCATCTCGCAACTAACTCATTAATTGTAATGCTTGCAAGGCTTATGTGATGTGCATTACCGAGAGGGCCCAGAGATACCTCTCCGACAATCGGAGTGACAAATCCTAATCTCGAAATACGCCAACCCAACATCTACCTTTGGAGACACCTGTAGAGCTCCTTTATAATCACCCAGTTACGTTGTGACGTTTGGTAGCACACAAAGTGTTCCTCTGGGAAACGGGAGTTGCATAATCTCATAGTCATAGGAACATGTATAAGTCATGAATAAAGCAATAGCAACATACTAAACGATCGGAAGCTAAGCTAATGGAATGGGTCATGTCAATCAGATCATTCAACCAATGATGTGACCTCGTTAATCAAATAACAACACCTTGTTCATGGTTAGGAAACATAACCATCTTTGATTAACGAGCTAGTCAAGTAGAGGCATACTAGTGACACTAAGTTTGTCTATGTATTCACACATGTATTATGTTTCCGGTTAATACAATTCTAGCATGAATAATAAACATTTATCATGATATAAGGAAATAAATAATAACTTTTATTATTGCCTCTAGGGCATATTTCCTTCAGTCTCCCACTTGCACTAGAGTCAATAATCTAGATTACACAGTAATGATTCTAACACCCATGGAGCCTTGGTGCTGGTCATGTTTTGCTCGTGGAAGAGGCTTAGTCAATGGGTCTGCAATATTCAGATCCGTATGTATCTTGTAAATCTCTATGTCTCCCACCTGGACTAGATCCTGGATGGAATTGAAGCGTCTCTTGATGTGCTTGGTCCTCTTGTGAAATCTGGATTCCATTGCCAAGGCAATTGCACCAGTATTGTCACAAAAGATTTTCATTGGACCCGATGCACTAGGTATGACACCTAGATCGGATATGAACTCCTTCATCTAGACTCCTTCGTTCGCTGCTTCCGAAGCAGCTATGTACTCCGCTTCACATGTAGATCCCGCTACGACGCTTTGTTTAGAACTGCACCAACTGACAGCTCCACCGTTTAATGTAAACACGTATCCGGTTTGCGATTTAGAATCGTTCGGATCAGTGTCAAAGCTTGCATCAACGTAACCTCTTACGGTGAGCTCTTTGTCACCTCCATATACGAGAAACATATCCTTAGTCCTTTTCAGGTATTTCAGGATGTTCTTGACCGCTGTCCAGTGATCCACTCCTGGATTACTTTTGTACCTCCCTGCTAAACTTATAGCAAGGCACACATCAGGTCTGGTACATAGCATTGCATACATGATAGAGCCTATGGCTGAAGCATAGGGAACATCTTTCATTTTCTCTCTATCTTCTGCAGTGGTCGAGCATTGAGTCTGACTCAACTTCACACCTTGTAACACAGGCAAGAACCCTTTCTTTGCTTGATCCATTTTGAACTTCTTCAAAATCTTGTCAAGGTATGTGCTTTGTGAAAGTCCAATTAAGCGTCTTGATCTATCTCTATAGATCTTTATGCCTAATATGTAAGCAGCTTCACCGAGGTCTTTCATTGAAAAACTCTTATTCAAGTATCCCTTTATGCTATCCAGAAATTCTATATCATTTCCAATCAGCAATATGTCATCCACATATAATATCAGAAATGCTACAGAGCTCCCACTCACTTTCTTGTAAATACAGGCTTCACCGAAAGTCTGTATAAAACCAAATGCTTTGATCACACTATCAAAGCGTTTATTCCAACTCCGAGAGGCTTGCACCAGTCCATAAATGGATCGCTGGAGCTTGCACACTTTGTTAGCTCCCTTTGGATCGACAAAACCTTCCGGTTGCATCATATACAACTCTTCTTCCAGAAATCCATTCAGGAATGCAGTTTTGACATCCATCTGCCATATTTCATAATCATAAAATGCGGCAATTGCTAACATGATTCTGACAGACTTAAGCATCACTACGGGTGAGAAGGTCTCATCGTAGTCAACCCCTTGAACTTGCCGAAAACCTTTTGCGACAAGTCGAGCTTTGTAGACAGTTATATTACCGTCAGAGTCAGTCTTTTTCTTGAAGATCCATTTATTCTCAATCGCTTGCCGGTCATCGGGCAAGTCAACCAAAGTCCATACTTTGTTCTCATACATGGATCCCATCTCAGATTTCATGGCTTCAAGCCACTTTGCGGAATCTGGGCTCACCATCGCTTCTTCATAGTTCGTAGGTTCATCATGATCTCGTAGCATGACTTCCAGAACTGGATTACCGTACCACTCTGGTGCGGATCTCACTCTGGTTGATCTACGAGGTTCAGTAGTATTTTGTCCTGAAGTTTCATGACCATCATCATTAGCTTCCTCACTAATTGGTATAGGTGTCGCAGAAACAGTTTTCGGTGATGTACTATTTTCCAATAAGGGAGCAGGTACAGTTACCTCATCAAGTTCTACTTTCCTCCCACTCACTTCTTTCGAGAGAAACTCCTTCTCTAGAAATGATCCATTCTTAGCAACGAATGTCTTGCCTTCGGATCTGTGATAGAAGGTGTACCCAACAGTTTCCTTTGGGTATCCTATGAAGACACATTTCTCCGACTTGGGTTCGAGCTTATCAGGTTGAAGCTTTTTCACATAAGCATCGCAGCCCCAAACTTTAAGAAACAACAACTTTGGTTTCTTGCCAAACCATAGTTCATAAGGCGTCGTCTCAATGGATTTTGATGGTGCCCTATTTAACGTGAATACGGCCGTCTCTAAAGCATAACCCCAAAACGTTAGCGGTAAATTAGTAAGAGACATCATAGATCGCACCATATCTAGTAAAGTACGATTACGACGTTCGGACACACCATTACGTTGTGGTGTTCCGGGTGGCGTGAGTTGCGAAACTATTCCACAATTTTTCAAATGTACACCAAACTCGTAACTCAAATATTCGCCTCCACGATCAGATCGTAGAAACTTTATTTTCTTGTTACGATGATTTTCAACTTCACTCTGAAATTCTTTGAACTTTTCAAATGTTTCAGACTTATGTTTCATTAAGTAGATATACCCATATCTGCTTAAATCATCTGTGAAAGTGAGAAAATTATGATATCCGCCACGGGCCTCAATATTCATCGGACCACACACATCGGTATGTATGATTTCCAACAAATCTGTTGCTCTCTCCATAGTACCGGAGAACGGTGTTTTAGTCATCTTGCCCATGAGGCATAGTTCGCAAGTACCAAGTGATTCATAATCAAGTGGTTCCAAAAGCCCATCAGTATGGAGTTTCTTCATGCGCTTTACACCGATATGACCTAAACGGCAGTGCCACAAATAAGTTGCACTATCATTATCAACTCTGCATCTTTTGGTTTCTACATTATGAATATGTGTGTTACTACTATCGAGATTCATCAAAAATAGACCACTCTTCAAAGGTGCATGACCATAAAAGATATTACTCATATAAATAGAACAACCATTATTCTCTGATTTAAATGAATAACCGTCTCACATCAAACAAGATCCAGATATAATGTTCATGCTTAACGCTGGCACCAAATAACAATTATTTAGGTCTAATATTAATCCCGAAGGTAGATGTAGAGGTAGCGTGCCGACCGCGATCACATCGACTTTGGAACCGTTTCCCACGCGCATCGTCACCTCGTCCTTCGCCAGTGTTCGCTTAATCCGTAGTCCCTGTTTCGAGTTGCAAATATTAGCAACAGAACCAGTATCAAATACCCAGGTGCTACTGTGAGCTCTAGTAAGGTACACATCAATAACATGTATATCACATATACCTTTGTTCACCTTGCCATCCTTCTTATCCGCCAAATACTTGGGGCAGTTCCGCTTCCAGTGACCAGTCTGCTTGCAATAGAAGCACTGAGTTTCAGGCTTAGGTCCAGACTCGGGTTTCTTCTCCTGAGCAACAACTTGCTTGCCATTCTTCTTGAAGTTCCCCTTCTTCTTCGCTTTGCCCTTTTTCTTGAAACTAGTGGTCTTGTTAACCATCAACACTTGATGCTCCTTCTTGATTTCTACCTCCGCAGCTTTCAGCATTGCGAAGAGCTCGGGAATAGTCTTGTTCATCCCTTGCATATTATAGTTCATCACGAAGCTCTTGTAGCTTGGTGGCAGTGATTGGAGAATTCTGTCAATGAGGCAATCATCTGGAAGATTAACTCCCATCTGAATAAAGTGATTATTATACCCAGACATTTTGAGTATATGCTCACTGACAGAACTGTTCTCCTCCATCTTGCAGCTATAGAACTTATTGGAGACTTCATATCTCTCAATCCGGGCATTTGCTTGAAATATTAACTTCAACTCCTGGAACATCTCATATGCTCCATGACGTTCAAAACGTCGTTGAAGTCCCGATTCTAAGCCGTAAAGCATGGCACACTGAACTATCGAGTAGTCATCAGCTTTGCTTTGCCAGACGTTCATAACATCTGGCGTTGCTCCAGCAGCAGGCCTGGCACCCAGCGGTGCTTCCAGGATGTAATTCTTCTGAGCAGCAATGAGGATAATCCTCAAGTTACGGACCCAGTCCGTGTAATTGCTACCATCATCTTTCAACTTTGCTTTCTCAAGGAACGCATTAAAATTCAACGGAACAACAACACGAGCCATCTATCTACAATGAACATAAACAAGCAAGATACTATCAGGTACTAAGTTCATGATAAGTTTAAGTTCAATTAATCAAATTACTTAAAAACTCCCACTTAGATAGACATCCCTCTAATCCTCTAAGTGATCACGTGATCCAAATCAACTAAACCATAACTGATCATCACGTGAGATGGAGTAGTTTTCAATGGTGAACATCGTTATGTTGATCATATCTACTATATGATTCACGCTCGACCTTTCGGTCTCCATGTTCCGAGGCCATATCTACATATGCTAGGCTCATCAAGTTTAACCTGAGTATTCTGCGTGTGCAAAAACTGGCTTGCACCCATTGTAGATGGACATAGAGCTTATCACACCCGATCATCACGTGGTGTCTGGGCACGACGAACTTTGGCAACGGTGCATACTCAGGGAGAACACTTCTTGATAATTTAGTGAGAGATCATCTTATAATGCTACCATCAATCAAAGCAAGATAAGATGCATAAAAAGATAAACATCACATGCAATCAATATAAGTGATATGATATGGCCATCATCATCTTGTGCTTGTGATCTCCATCTCCGAAGCACCGTCATGATCACCATCGTCACCGGCGCGACACCTTGATCTCCATCGTAGCATCATTGTCATCTCGCCAATCTTATGCTTCCACGACTATCGCTACCGCTTAGTGATAAAGTAAAGCATTACATCGTGATTGCATTGCATACAATAAAGCGACAACCATATGGCTCCCGCCAGTTGCCGATAACTCGGTTACAAAACATGATCATCTCATAAAATAAAATTTAGCATCATGTCTTGACCATATCACATCACAACATGCCCTGCAAAAACAAGTTAGACGTCCTCTACTTTGTTCTTGCAAGTTTTACGTGGCTGCTACGGGCTTAAGCAAGAACCAATCTCACCTACGCATCAAAACCACAACGATAGTTTGTCAAATAGACTCCGTTTTAACCTTCGCAAGGACCGGGCGTAGCCACACTCGGTTCAACTAAAGTTGGAGAGACAGTCGCCCGCAAGCCACCTGTGTGCAAAGCACGTCGGGGGAACCGGTCTCGTGTAAGCGTACGCGTAAGGTTGGTCCGGGTCGTCTCGTCCAACAATACCGCTGAACCAAAGTATGACATGCTGGTAGGCAGTATGACTTGTATCGCCCACAACTCACTTGTGTTCTACTCGTGCAAATAACAACAAACCATAAAACCTAGGCTCGGATGCCACTGTTGGGGAATGTAGTAATTTCAAAATATTTTTCTACACACCCGCAAGATCATGGTGATGCATAGCAACGAGGGGGAGAGTCTGATCTACATACCCTTGTAGATCGCAACGGAAGCGTTGACACAACGTAGAGGAAGTAGTCGTATGTCTTCTTCCCGATCCGACCGATCCAAGCACCGTTACTCCGGCACCTCCGAGTTCTTAGCACACGTACAACTCGATGATGATCCCCGGGCTCCGATCCAGCAAAGCTTCAGGGAGGAGTTCCGTCAGCACGACGGCGTGATGACGATCTTGATGTTCTACCGACGCAGGGCTTCGCCTAAGCACTACAACGATATGATCGAGGTGGAATATGGTGGCAGGGGGCACCGCACACGGCTAAGGAACGATCACAATGATCAACTTGTGTGTATAGAGGTGCCCCCTGCCTCCATATATAAAGGAGCCAAGGGGGAGGGTGTGGCCGGCCAGGAGGAGGGTGCAGGAGGAGTCCTACTCCTACCGGGAGTAGGACTCCCCCCCAATCCTAGTTGGACTAGGTTTCCCCAAGGGGAAAGAGAGAGAGGGGGCCGGCCAACTCTCCTAGTCCTAATAGGACTAGGGAAGGGGGGAGGCGCGCGGCCACCTTTGGGCTGCCCCATTCTCCTTTCCACTAAGGCCCATTAAGGCCCATATGTCTCCCGGGGGGTTCCGGTAACCTCCCGATACTCCGGTAAAATCCCGATTTCACCCGGAACACTTCCGATATCCAAATATAGGCTTCCAATATATCAATCTTTATGTCTCGACCATTTCGAGACTCCTCGTCATGTCCGTGATCACATCCGGGACTCCGAACTAACTTCGGTACATCAAAATGCATAAACTCATAATAACTGTCATCGTAACGTTAAGCGTGCGGACCCTACGGTTCGAGAACAATGTAGACATGACCGAGACACATCTCTGGTCAATAACCAATAGCGAGACCTGGATGCCCATATTGGCTCCTACATATTCTACGAAGATCTTTATCGGTCAGACCGCATAACAACATACGTTGTTCCCTTTGTCATCGGTATGTTACTTGCCCGAGATTCGATCGTCGGTATCCAATACCTAGTTCAATCTCGTTACTGGCAAGTCTCTTTACTCGTTCCATAATACATCATCTCGCAACTAACTCATTAGTTGTAATGTTTGCAAGGCTTATGTGATGTGCATTACCGAGAGGGCCCAGAGATACCTCTCCGACAATCGGAGTGACAAATCCTAATCTCGAAATACGCCAACCCAACATCTACCTTTGGAGACACCTGTAGAGCTCCTTTATAATCACCCAGTTACGTTGTGACGTTTGGTAGCACACAAAGTGTTCCTCTGGGAAACGGGAGTTGCATAATCTCATAGTCATAGGAACATGTATAAATCATGAAGAAAGCAATAGCAACATACTAAACGATCGGGTGCTAAGCTAATGGAATGGGTCATGTCAATCAGATCATTCAACCAATGATGTGACCTCGTTAATCAAATAACAACACCTTGTTCATGGTTAGGAAACATAACCATCTTTGATTAACGAGCTAGTCAAGTAGAGGCATACTAGTGACACTAAGTTTGTCTATGTATTCACACATGTATTATGTTTCCGGTTAATACAATTCTAGCATGAATAATAAACATTTATCATGATATAAGGAAATAAATAATAACTTATATTATTGCCTCTAGGGCATATTTCCTTCACGACGGTGCAATCTTCATATTTAATGTTAACAAGAGTGCTCGCCATTTGAACAATGGCCTCCTCGGTCAGGCATATAGGACTATGGCGCAGAGGGTCATCTGTTCCTCCGGTGTAATTACACATCAAGCCAGGTCAGCGGCTTAGAGGGATAATCCGCCATGCGACCTAGCAGCGGACTAAGTCAACGCCAGTTAAGCCGTTTCCCAGCATAGCTTGAACCTTTTTGATCTTTGGCATAAGTTTCTTGCGTTTGGCAGCAGTCAGTTTATTAGGAAGGTTGTAGGTGGTGTTGAGACGCTCCGCACGGTAACCCGGCATCGGTTTTTCATCAGACGGTGAGGTGTCCTGGAAATAGAACCATGTTTGATTCCAGTCCTTGGGAAGACTCGGTAAAACTATTAGAGGGAAGATGGCATCTCGTCGGCGCTGAATTGAGATCCCGCCAAGCTCCAAGATGGGACCGTTGGTGTATTCATTCTGGCGGTTCAAATAAAAGTATTCTCTGAAGAACTCAACAGTGGGTTCTTCTTGTAGATAAACTTCACAGAAAACTTGAAAGTTACAGATGTTGGAGATGGAATTGGGTCCAATATCCTGTGGATGAAGCTTGAAGAAATGCAGCATATCTCTAAAGAATTTTCAGCCGAGCAGCGTAAAGCCGCCGTTCCTATGGTCGGTGAAGACAATGATCCCACCGTCCTTTGGTTGCGGTCTTTCTTCGTCCGGGTCAGGAGCATGATAAGACATGACACTTGTTTCAGGTAAATAGCCAACGGTGACAAAATCTTTCAGAGTGCTCTCAGTGACTATGGAAGGGACCCAATTGCAAGTTGTCATCGTCTTTTGCAGCATGGTGAAAGTGCAATCTAAAAGAAAACAATTCACTGGCTTAAATTAGTTGGTGGGATTGCAAGTTAAAGTTTACAGTGCACGTTTATCACGGTGGCTTAAACAAGGGCTAATGATATATGGATAAGCCAGCTAAACCAGCGGTGTTAGCCGCCATGATTAGAGGCATTCAAGATTTACCAAGGCTGTAATTTGCTAAGTGTCAGGACAAACAAGTTCCGCAGATTGAGGGTATAAATTTGGATCTACCATTTTCAAAAAAGGGGAGATAAATTCATCTGCAAAATAGCGGAGGAAGAACAGAGGAGCCCTAGAAGCAATCTGGTGCAGTAGGGATATGTTCTAATGTTTAAACAAGCACGGAAACTGCGGCCGCACAAGATTTCGTGGCTCCTTGGGTCTAATCTATGGATCTAGGACAAAAGGAAAGGAGGGCAGTGACGAACATCCATGAACTCCGACGAACACTGACAAAACCCTAGTAACAGATCTATGACCAGGGAAAAGAAGCTTACCGAGATCGTCGGAACAACAGAATGGCGCCGCAAGATTCTGGTCTATTCAGGGTGATGTAGCGGCCGGAGTTGAGGCTAGAGACAGGAGGTCCGTGGCGGCGAAGCTTGAGTGGGTCAGTTGATGACCCACAATTATAGGGGATCTATCGTAGTCCTTTCGATAAGTAAGAGTGTCGAACCCAACGAGGAGCAGAAGGAAATGATAAGCGGTTTCCAGCAAGGTATTCTCTGCAAGTACTGAAATAAGTGATAACAGATAGTTTTGTGATAGGATAATTTGTAACGAGCAACAAGTAACAAAAGTAAATAAAGTGCAGCAAGGTAGCCCAATCCTTTTTGTAGCAAAGGACAAGCCTGGACAAACTCTTATATAGAGAAAAGCGCTCCCGAGGACACGTGGGAATATCGTCAAGCCAGTTTTCATCACGTTCATATGATTCGCGTTCGGTACTTTGATAATTTGGTATGTGGGTGGTCCGGTGCTTGGGTACTGTCCTTACTTGGACAAGCATCCCACTTATGATTAACCTCTATTGCAAGCATCCGCAACTACAACAAAAGTATTAAGGTAAACCTAACCATAGCATGAAACATATGGATCCAAATCAGCCCCTTACGAAGCAACGCATAAACTAGGGTTTAAGCTTCTGTCACTCTAGCAACCCATCATCTACTTATTACTTCCCAATGTCTTCCTCTAGGCCCAAATAATGGTGAAGTGTTATGTAGTCGACGTTCACATAACACCACTAGAGGAGAGACAACATACATCTCATCAAAATATCGAACGAATACCAAATTCACATGACTACTAATAGCAAGACTTCTCCCATGTCCTCAGGAACAAACATAACTACTCACAAAGCATAATCATGTTCATAATCAGAGGGGTATTAATATGCATATAGGATCTGAACATATGATCTTCCACCAAATAAACCAACTAGCGTCAACTACAAGGAGTAATTAACACTACTAGCAACCTACTAGTACCAATCCCGGACTTGGAGACAAGAATTGGATACAAGAGATGAACTAGGGTTTTGAGAGGAGATGGTGTTGGTGAAGATGTTGATGGAGATTGCCCTCTCCCGATGAGAGGGGCGTTGGTGATGACGATGGCGATGATTTCCCCCTCCCGGAGGGAAATTTCCCCGGCAGAACAGCTCTGCCAGAGCCCTAGATTGGATCCACCAAGGTTCCACCTCGTGGCGGCCGAGTTTCATCCGAGGAGGTGGCTTATGACTTTTTTCCTCATCGAAAGACTCCATATAGCAGAAGATGGCCATCGGAGGGCCACCAGGGGGCCCACGAGGTAGGGGCGTGCCCAGGGGGTAGGGCGCGGCCCCCACCCTCGTGGGCAGGGTGTGGCCCCTTGGTGAACTTCTTGCGCTTAGTATTTTTTATATATTCTGAAAACGTCTTCCGTGAAGTTTCAGGACTTTTGGAGCTGTGCAGAATAGGTCTCTAATATTTGCTCCTTTTCCAGCTCAGAATCCCAACTGCCGGCATTCTCCCTCTTTATGTAAACCTTGTAAATTAAGAGAGAATAGGCATAAGTATTGTAGCATAATGTGTAATAACAGCCCATAATGCAACAAATATCGATATAAAAGCATGATGCAAAATGGACGTATCAACTCCCCCAAGCTTAGACCTCGCTTGTCCTCAAGAGAAAGCCAAAATCGAAAAATATGTCCACATGTTTAGAGATAGAGGTGTCGATAAAAGTAAAATACGGACATGAGGGCATCATGATCATTCTTAGAACAACAACTTATATAATTCTTGTCATATGATTTCTTATGCTAGAGTAATAATTCAATCACAATTTCAAGTATGAATCATAAACTTCATTGAAAACTAACAAACTATAATCTCAGTCATTGGAGCAATTGCAATTTACCATAACATAGGAAAGAGTCAATATATAAGAGCTTTTCAGCAAGTCCACATACTCAACTATCATATAGTCTTTCTCAATTGCTGACACTCACGCAATACTTATGGGTATGGAGTTTTAATCGGACACAGAGAAAGATAGGGGCTTATAGTTTTGCCTCCCAACGTTTTACCTCATGGGTAATGTCAACAATAACAGTTCATGAAAACTCACATCCAATTAGCCATATATACCAGGATCTTTCCAACATACTGTGCTTGCCAAAGGATAAAATGTAAAAAGGAAGGGTGAAAATCACCATGACTCTTATGCAAGGTAGGAGATAAAAGTAAAAGATAGGCCCTTCGCAGAGGGAAGCAGAGGTTGTCATGCGCTTTTATGGTTGGATGCACAAAATCTTAATGCGAAAGAACGTCGCTTTATATTGCCACTTGTGATATGGACCTTTATTATGCAGTATGGCGCTTTTATTTCTTCCAAATCACACGATCGTATAAAGATTATTTTCTCCCACACTAATAATTCATACATATTTAGAGAGAAATTTTTTTATTGCTTGCACCAATGACAACTTACTTGGAGGATCTTACTCAATCCATAGGTAGGTATGGTGGACTCTCATGGCAAAACTGGTTTAAGGGTATTTGGAAGCACAAGTAGTATCTCTACTTGGTGCGATGAATTTGGCTAGCAAGAGGGGAAAGGCAAGCTCAACCATGTTGGATGATCCATGACAATATAATTTATCTCAGATGTAAGAAAACATAACCCATTACGTTGTCTTCCTTGTCCAACGTCAACTCTTTAGCATGTCATATTTTAATAAGTGCTCACAATCATAAAGGATGTCCAAGATAGTATATTTATATGTGAAGACCTCTCTTTCTTTATTACTTCCTATTAATTGCAACGATGACCAAAACTATGTTTGTCAACTCTCAACAACTTTTATTCATCATACCTTTTTTCTATGTGAGCTCATTACTCTCCATAAGATCCATATGATCTCTTCGTTTCCTTTTTTATTTATTTCTCTTTTCTTTTATTCACTTAGGATCATGGCAAAATAATCAAGCCCTTGACTCAACACTAATCTTTATTATATATAGCTCACGGACTCGATTACATAGAGGGATCATAAAGCAAAACTCAAAACCAGATGATGCCATAAACTTTATTCTACTAGATCAAGATATTACCAAAAGGATCGAACTAAGAAAAACGGTAAAGATAAAAGTGATGGTGATACGATACCGAGGCACTCCCCCAAGCTTGGCAGTTGCCAAGGGGAGTGCCCATACCAGATACTCAATTCTTCTTTGTTGGTGGAGAAGGTGATGGTTTTGTTGATGGCATAGGCTTGTCGTCCTTCTTCCAAGGCATAGGCTCACCATCATAGAAGGATGATCGAGTCTCCTGAAACCTCAAATCTTCAGCCAAACTCATCCCCTTGAATCTATATTCATACTCACAGTTTTGATTTTGCAGGTCATAGATCTGCGCTTGGAGGTGCTAGATTTTCTCATGAAGCTTGAAGATGGCCTCCCCAATGTCCTTGACGTCCAGCTTGTGGTTGTTGGTAAACTCCGTGATCATAATGTGATTGGAATCGAGTCCACGCTCCACCATCTCCTGACATTTGAAAACCTCTTGCTCCAATGCCTCGAGCCTTGCCTCCGTGCTTCCGGTCTTCCTTCGTCCCTTAACATCGCGGATGTGCAACAACCACTCACGCATCTCAATGGGTTGAGGGTGTTGCAGCACCTCCGCGAGGTAGGGGTTGATGACCTTCTCAAAGAACTGGTCCTTGGGGGCACTTGAAGATGACATGATGTCCTGGATCTGTCAAAAAAACAGCTCGAAACAAAGACAAGAGATTTTTGCGTGATACGGGAGTCAAAACCTCCGGGAGATTATATAACGAATTTTTACCGACCAAAATACGTGTCGTGTAAGAAAACGGAGTCCGGAGAGCGCACGAGGTGCCCACGAGGTAGGGGGCGCGCCCAGTAGGGTAGGGAGCGCCCTCCACCCTCGTGGAGGCCTCGTGTCCTTCCCAGGCTGCTTCTTATTTTTTTTCTAAATATTCCAAACGGAGAAATATTGCCTTAAAAACTGTTTTGGAGTCGGTTTACTTACCGTACCACATACCCATTCCTTTTCGGAGTCTGAAACATTCCGGAAAGTGTCTCTTATGTATTCCTCTAGGGTTATGGTTTCAATAACATTGGTTTCAACATTTATAGGATTACCTGAGATATAATGTTTAATTCTTTGACCGTTCACCAACTTCGGATTTGTGCCTTCGAAGTTGTTGATTTTTATGGCATCGGAACGATAGACCTCCTTGATAACGTAAGGACCTTCCCATTTAGAGAGAAGTTTTCCTGCAAAAAATCTTAAACGAGAGTCATATAGCAATACATAATCACCTACATTAAACTCACGCTTTTGTATTCTTTTGTCATGCCATCTTTTAACCTTTTCTTTAAACAACTTGGCATTCTCGTAGGCTTGGGATCTCCATTCATCAAGTGAGCTAATGTCAAATCACCTCTTCTCACCGGCAAGTTTAAAATCATAACTGAGCTCTTTAATAGCCCAATAAGCCTTATGTTCTAGTTCGAGAGGTAAGTGACATGCTTTTCCATAAACCATTTTATACGGAGACATACCCATAGGATTTTTATATGCAGTTCTATAGGCCCACAATGCATCATCAAGTTTCTTGGACCAATTCTTTCTAAACCTATTGACAGTATTTTGCAAAATTAATTTGAGCTCTCTATTACTCAATTCTACTTGACCACTAGACTGAGGGTGATAAGGGGATGCAATTCTATGATTAACATCATACTTAGCAAGCATTTTACGGAAAGCACCATGAATAAAATATGAACCACCATCAGTCATTAAATATCTAGGGACTCCAAATCTTGGAAAAATAACTTCTTTAAGCATTTTAATAGAAGTGTTATGATTAGCACTACAAGTTGGAATAGCTTCTACCCACTTAGTAACGTAATCAACAGCAACTAAAATATGTGTATATCCATTAGAGGCAGGAAAAGGTCCCATATAGTGAAAGCCCCAAACATCAATTGGTCCAATAACGAGTGAATAGTTCATAGACATTTCTTGACGTCTACTAATATTACCAATTCTTTGACATTCATCACAAGATAAGACAAACTTACGGGCATCCTTGAAGAGAGTAGGCCAATAAAAACCAGATTGCAATACCTTATGTGCAGTTCCATCTCCAGCATGGTGTCCTCCATAAGCTTCGGAGTGACACTTGCGTAGGATCTGTTCCTTTTCATGCTCAGGTACACAACGTCTAATAACACCATCTACTCCTTCTTTATAAAGATGTGGGTCATGCCAAAAGTAATGCCTCAAATAATAGAAGAACTTTTTCTTTTGCTGGTATGTGAAACTAGGTGGTATGAATTTGGCAACAATGTAATTAGCATAATCAGCATACCATGGAGCAGTATGAGAAGCATTTATGATACTTAATTGCTCATCAGGAAAGCTATCATCAATAGGTAGTGGGTCATCAAGCAAATTTTCTAACCTAGACAAGTTGTCTGCAACGGGGTTCTCAGCTCCCTTTCTATCAACAATATGTAAGTAAAATTCTTGTAGCAAGAGAACACATCTAATAAGTCTAGGTTTATGATCTTTCTTTTCCATAAGATATTTAATAACAGCATGATCGGAGTTGGAATATAAGCTTTGATAAGTTGATCAAAGTATATAGTTTTATACAGACTTGCGGTGAAGCCTGTATTTACAAGAAAGTGAGTGGGAGCACTACAGCATTTTTGATAAGTATATGTGAATGACATATTATTGATCGGAGATAATGTAGAATTATTCTGCAAAGCATAAAGGAATGTTTGAAAGGAGTTTTTCAAAGAAAGACCTCGGTGAAGCTGCTTACATATTGAGCATCAAGATCTATAGAGATAGATCAAGACGCTAGATAAGTTTTTTCAATGAGTACATACCTTGACAAGATTTTGAAGTAGTTCAAAAATGGAATAGTCAAAGAAGGAGTTCTTGCCTGTGTTACAAGGTGTGCAGTTGAGTAAGCCTCAAAACCCGACCACGGCAGAAGATAGAGAGAATAAAAGTCATTCCCTATGCCTTAGCCATAGGTTCTATAAAGTATGCCATACTATGTACCAGACCTATTGTATACCCTACACTGAGTTTGGCAAGGGAGTACAATAGTGATCTAGGAGTAGATCACTGGACATTGGTCAAAATTATCCTTAGTGGAATAAGGATATGTTTCTCGATTATGGAGGTGACAAAAGGTTCGTTGTAAAGGGTTACGTCGATGCAAGTTTTGACACCGATCCAGATGACTCAAAGTCTCAATCTGGATACATATTGAAAGTGGGAGCAATTAGCTAGAGTAGCTCCATGCAGAGCATTGTTGACATAGAAATTTGCAAAATACATACGGATCTGAATGTGGCAGACCCGTTGACTAAACTTCCCTCACAAGCAAAACATGATCACACCTTAGTACTCTTTGGGTATTAATCACATAGCGATGTGAACTAGATTATTGACTCTAGTAAACCCTTTGGGTGTTGGTCACATGACGATGTAAACTATAGGTGTTAATCACATGGTAATGTGAACTATTGATGTTAAATCACATGGCGATGTGAACTAGATTATTGACTCTAGTGCAAGTGGGAGACTGAAGGAAATATGCCCTAGAGGCAATAATAAAGTTATTATTTATTTCCTTATATCATGATAAATGTTTATTATTCATGCTATAATTGTATTAACCGGAAACATAATACATGTGTGAATACATAGACAAACATTATGTCACTAGTATGCCTCTAGTTGACTAGCTCATTGAATCAGAGATGGTTAAGTTTCCTAGCCATAGACATGAGTTGTCATTTGATTAACGGGGTCACATCATTAGAGAATGATGTGATTGACTTGAACCATTCCATTAGCATAGCACTTGATCGTTTAGTTTGTTGCTATTGCTTTCTTCATGACTTATACATGTTCCTATGACTATGAGATTATGCAACTCCCGTTTACCGGAGGAACACTTTGTGTGCTACCAAACGTCACAATGTAACTGGGTGATTATAAAGGTGCTCTGCAGGTGTCTCCGTACTTGTTGGGTTGGCGTATTTCGAGATGAGGATTTGTCACTCCGATTGTTGGAGAGGTATCTCTGGGCCCACTCGGTAATGCACATCACTATAAGCCTTGCAAGCATTGCAACTAATGAGTTAGTTGCTGGATGATGTGTTATGGAACGAGTAAAGAGACTTGCCGATAACGAGATTGAACTTGGTATTGAGATACCAACGATCGAATGTCGGGCAAGTAACATACCAATGACAAAGGGAACAACATATGTTGTTATGCTGTTTGACCGATAAAGATCTTCGTAGAATATGTAGGAGCCAATATGAGCATCCATGTTCCGCTATTGGTTATTGACCGGAGACGTGTCTCGGTCATGTCTACATAGTTCTCGAACCCGTAGGGTCCCCATGCTTAAAGTTCGATGACAGTTATATTATGAGTTTATGTGTTTTGATGTACCGAAGAAGTTCGGAGTCCCGGGTGAGATCGGGGACATGACGAGGAGTCTCGAAATGGTTGAGACATAAAGATCGATATATTGGACGAGTATATTCGGACATCGGAAAGGTTCCGAGTGATTCGGGTATTTTTGGGAGTATCGGGGAGTTACAGGAATTCATATTGGGCCTTAATGGGCCATACGGGAAAGGAGAGAAATGCCTCAAAGGGTGGCCGCACCCCTCCCCATGGACTGGTCCGAATTGGACTAGGGAGGGGGGCGCCCCCTTCCTTCCTTCCTTCTCCTTTTCCCTTCCCTTTCCTTCCCTCCTACTCCTACTACTTGGAAGGGCTCCTAGTTCTACTAGGAAAGGGGGAATCCTACTCCCGGTGGGAGTAGGACTCCCCTAGGGCGCGCCATAGAGAGGGTCAGCCCTCCCCCTCCTCCACTCCTTTATATACAAGGGCAGGGGGCACCCCAAAGACACAACAATTGATCTCTTGATCTCTTAGCCGTGTGCGGTTCCCCCTCCACCATAATCCACCTCGATCATATCGTAGCGGTACTTAGGTGAAGCCCTGCATCGGTAGAACATCATCATCATCATCACCACGCCGTCGTGCTGATGAAACTCTCCCTCAACACTCAGCTGGATCGGAGTTCGAGGGATGTCATCGAGTTGAACGTGTGCAGAACTCGGAGGTGCCATGCGTTCGGTACTTGATCGGTCGGATCGTGAAGACGTATGACTACATCAACCACGTTGTGCTAACGCTTCCGCTTTCGGTCTAAGAGGGTACGTGGACAACACTCTCCCCTCTCGTTGCTATGCATCACCATGATCTTGCCTGTGCGTAGGATTTTTTTTGAAATTGCTACGTTTCCCAACAACTCGATCAAGGTTGCTCAAGCAATCATCAAAGTAAGATCCATAGATGGAGAAATCGTCCATCAAGACCTCACAAATCTTTTCACAAAAGTTAGAGAATATAGCCATCATGCATCTTTGAAAGGTAGTAGGTGCATTACATAAACCAAAAGGCATACGTCTATAAGCAAAAGTACCAAAAGGGCAAGTAAAAGTAGTCTTTGATTGATCCTTGGCTGACGCAGGTATTTGAGAGAAACCAGAATAACCATCTAGAAAGCAAAAATGTGTATGTTCGGATAATCTTTCTTGCATTTGATCGATAAAAGGTAAGGGGTAATGATCCTTTTTAGTGGCCTTATTTAATTTGCAGAAATCAATTACCATCCTATAACTTGTAATAATTCTTTGAGGAATCAATTCATCTTTATCATTAGGAATGACAGTAATACCTCCCTTTTTAGGGACACAATAGACAGGACTTACCCACTGACTATCAGCAACGGGATAGATTATACCTACCTCAAGGAGCTTTAGTATTTCCTTTCTTACCACTTCTTTCATTTTAGGATTCAGCCGTCGTTGATGATCACGAACTGGTTTAGCATCTTCTTCCAAATTTATTTTATGTTGACATAGAGTGGGACTAACGCCCTTAAGATCATCAAGAGTATACCCAATAGTAGCGCGGTGCTTCTTCAGAGTTTTCAATAATCTCTCTTCCTCATGCTCTGAAAGGTTAGCACTAATAATAACAGGATATATCTTTTTCTCATCAAGATAAGCATATTTAAGAATATCAGGCAATAGTTTAAGCTCAAACACGGGATCACCCTTGGGTGGAGGAGGATCCCCTAGGATTTCAACAGGCAAATTGTGTTTCAGAATAGGTTCCTGTTTAAATAATACTTCATCTATTTCCCTTCTTTCATTCATAAACATATCACTTCCATGGTCTAGCAAATATTGTTCTAAAGGGTCACTAGGAGGCACGGCAATAGAAGCAAGACCAATAATTTCATCTTTACTAGGCAATTCCTCTTCACGGTGTTGTCTACTAAATTTAGAGAAATTAAATTCATGAGACATATCATCTAAACCAATAGTAACAACATCCTTTTTGCAATCTATCTTAGCATTAACGGTGTTTAAGAAGGGTCTACCAAATATAATGGGACAAAATCTATCTTGTGGGGAACCAAGAACAAGAAAATCAGCAGTATATTTAGTTTAACCACACAAGACTTCAACATCTCTAACAATTCCAATTGGTGAAATAGTATCTCTATTGGCAAGTTTAATTGTGACATCAATATCTTCTATCTCAGCAGGTGCAATATCATGCATAATTTGTTTGTATAAGTCATGAGGTATAGCACTAGCACTGGCACCCATATCACATAAGCCATGATAACAATGATCTCCTATTTTAACAAAAATAACAGGCATACCTACCAAAGATCTAGGTTTATCTTTAGCACAAGGTTTAGCAATTCTAGCAGTTTCTTCACAGAAATAAATAACATGCCCATCAATATTATCAGAGAAGAGATCTTTAACAATAGCAATATTAGGTTCAACTCTAACTTGCTCAGGAGGTGTATATGTTCTAATATTGCTTTTGCGAACCACAATTGAAGCTTTAGCATGATCCTTTATCCTAACAGGGAAAGGTGGTTTCTCAACATAAGAAGTAGGAACAATAGGATCATTATAAGTGATAGTCTTTTCTTCAACTTTAATAGGTGCATCTGCTTTTACTTCTATGGGAGGATGATATTTAAACCACTTCTCCTTGGGGAGATCAACATAAGTAGCAAAAGATTCACAGAAAGAAGCTACTATCTCAGAGTCAAGTCCATATTTAGTGCTAAATTTACGGAAAACATCGGTATCCATAAAAGAATTAACACAATCAAACTTAGGTGTCATACCTGACTCCTTACCTTCATCGAGGTCCCAATCTTCAGAGTTGCATTTAATTCTTTCCAATAAATTCCATTTGAATTCAATAGTCTTTGTCATAAAAGAGCCATCACAAGAAGTATCGAGCATGGTGTGATTGTTATCAAAAAGCCGAGCATATAAATTTTGAATAATCATCTCTCTTGAGAGCTCATGATTGGAGCATGAATATAACATTGATTTAAGCCTCCCCCAAGCTTGAGCGATGCTTTCTCCTTCACGAGGCCAAAAATTATATATATAATTGCGATCACGATGAACAAGATGCATAGGATAAAACTTCTAATGAAATTCCAATTTCAATCGTTTGTAGTTCCATGACCCCATATCATCACATAGCCTATACCATGTCAATGCATCTTCCTTCAAAGATAAAGGGAAGACCTTCTTCTTAATAACATCTCCAGGTACACCTACAAGCTTAAATAATCCACAAACTTCATCCACATATATTAGGTGCTCATCAGGATGCGTTGTTCCATCTCCTGCAAAAGGATTAGCTAGCAGTTTTTCTATCATACCCGAAGGAATTTCAAAGCAGACAATTTCATTTTCAGTAGGTTCATGAGCAACTCTTTGCTCTACTGGTCGGGGTGAAGATACCCCGAACAAGCCCGTCAGAGGATTACTCTCCATACTAACAAGTCATGGTAAATTTCAGCACACTATATAAATTTTTCCTTACCAAATTCCACCTACCAAAGGCGCTTCACTTCCCGGCAACGGCGCCAGAAAAGAGTCTTGATGACCCCCAAGTATAGGGGATCTATCGTAGTCCTTTCGATAAGTAAGAGTGTCGAACCCAACGAGGAGTAGAAGGAAATGATAAGCGGTTTCTAGCAAGGTATTCTCTGCAAGTACTGAAATAAGTGGTAACAGATAGTTTTGTGATAGGATAATTTGTAACGAGCAACAAGTAACAAAAGTAAATAAAGTGCAACAAGGTGGCACAATCCTTTTTGTAGCAAAGGACAAGCCTGGACAAACTCTTATATAGAGAAAAGCGCTCCCGAGGACACATGGGAATATCGTCAAGCTAGTTTTCATCACGTTCATATGATTCGCGTTCGGTACTTTGATAATTTGGTATGTGGGTGGTCCAGTGCTTGGGTACTATCCTTACTTGGACAAGCATCCCACTTATGATTAACCTGTTGGGGAACATAGTAATTTCAAAAAATTTCCTACGCACACGCAAGATCATGGTGATGCATAGCAACGAGGGGAAGAGCATGATCTACGTACCCTTGTAGATCGCAATGGAAGCGTTGACACAACGTAGAGGAAGTAGTCGTACGTCTTCTTCCCGATCCGACCGATCCAAGCACCGTTACTCCGGCACCTCCGAGTTCTTAGCACACGTACAGCTCGATGACGATCCCCGGGCTCCGATCCAGCAAAGCTTCGGGGAGGAGTTCCGTCAGCACGATGGCGTGGTGACGATCTTGATGTCCTACCGACGGAGGGCTTCGCCTAAGCACTACAACGATATGATCGAGGTGGAATATGGTGGCAGGGGGCACCGCACACGGCTAAGGAACGATCTCAAAGATCAACTTGTGTGTCCTAGGGTGCCCCCCTGCCCCCGTATATAAAGGATCAAGGGGGAGGCCGGCCGGCCCTGTGGGGCGCGCCAAGGGGAGGGGATTCCTCCTCCTAGTGGGAGTAGGACTCCCCTTTCCTTATCCAATTAGGAAACCCTAAGCGGGAAGGAAAGAGGGGGAGAGGGAGAGGGAAAGAGGGGCCGCGCCCCCCTCCCTAGTCCAATTCGGACTCCCCATGTGGGGGGGCGCCACCTCCTAGGCCGCAGCCCTCTCTCTCCCCTAAGGCCCATTACTTCCCCGGAGGGTTCCGGTAACCCTTCCGGTACTCCGGTTTTCTCCGAAATCACCCGGAACACTTCCGGTGTCCGAATATAGCCATCCAATATATCAATCTTTATGTCTCGACCATTCCGAGACTCCTCATCATGTCCGTGATCACATCCGGGACTTCGAACTAACTTCGGTACATCAAAATGCATAAACTCATAATAACTGTCATCGTAACGTTAAGCGTGCGGACCCTATGGTTCGAGAACAATGTAGACATGACCGAGACACGTCTCCGGTCAATAACCAATAGCGGGACCTGGATGCCCATATTGGCTCCTACATATTGTACGAAGATCTTTATCGGTCAGACAGCATAACAACATACGTTGTTCCCTTTGTCATCGGTATGTTACTTGCCCGAGATTCGATCGTCGGTATCCAATACCTAGTTCAATCTCGTTACCGGCAAGTCTCTTTACTCATTCTGTAATACATCATCCCGCAACTAACTCATTAGTTGCAATGCTTGCAAGGCTTATGTGATGTGCATTACCGAGAGGGCCCAGAGATACCTCTCCGACAATCGGAGTGACAAATTCTAATCTCGAAATACGCCAACCCAACATCTACCTTTGGAGACACCTATAGAGCTCCTTTATAATCACCCAGTTACGTTGTGACGTTTGGTAGCACACAAAGTGTTCCTCTGGTAAACGGGAGTTGCATAATCTCATAGTCATAGGAACATGTATAAGTCATGAAGAAAGCAATAGCAACATACTAAACGATCGGGTGCTAAGCTAATGGAATGGGTCATGTCAATCAGATCATTCAACTAATGGTGTGACCTCGTTAATCAAATAACAACACTTTGTTTATGGTTAGGAAACATAACCATCTTTGATTAACGAGCTAGTCAAGTAGAGGCATACTAGTGACACTAAGTTTGTCTATGTATTCACACATGTATTATGTTTCCGGTTAATACAATTCTAGCATGAATAATAAACATTTATCATGATATAAGGAAATAAATAATAACTTTATTATTGCCTCTAGGGCATATTTCCTTCAGTCTCCCACTTGCACTAGAGTCAATAATCTAGATTATACAGTAATGATTCTAACACCCATGGAGCCTTGGTGCTGATCATGTTTTGCTCGTGGAAGAGGCTTAGTCAACGGGTCTGCAACATTCAGATCTGTATGTATCTTGCAAATCTCTATGTCTCCCACCTGGACTAGATCCCGGATAGAATTGAAGCGTCTCTTGATGTGCTTGGTCCTCTTGTGAAATCTGGATTCCTTTGCCAAGGCAATTGCACCAGTATTGTCACAAAAGATTTTCATTGGACCCGATGCACTAGGTATAACACCTAGATCGGATATGAACTCCTTCATCCAGACTCCTTCGTTCGCTGCTTCCAAAGCAGCTATGTACTCCGCTTCACATGTAGATCCCGGTACGACGCTTTGTTTAGAACTGCACCAACTGACAGCTCCACCGTTTAATATAAACACGTATCCGGTTTGCGATTTAGAATCGTCCGGATCAGTGTCAAAGCTTGCATCAACGTAACCTCTTACAGTGAGCTCTTTGTCACCTCCATATACGAGAAACATATCCTTAGTCCTTTTCAGGTATTTCAGGATGTTCTTGACCGCTGTCCAGTGATCCACTCCTGGATTACTTTGGTACCTCCCTGCTAAACTTATAGCAAGGTACACATCATGTCTGGTACATAGCATTGCATACATGATAGAGCCTATGGCTGAAACATAGGGAACATCTTTCATTTTCTCTCTATCTTCTGCAGTGGTCAGGCATTGAGTCTGACTCAACTTCACACCTTGTAACACAGGCAAGAACCCTTTCTTTGCTTGATCCATTTTGAACTTCTTCAAAATCTTGTCAAGGTCTGGGCTTTGTGAAAGTCCAATTGAGCGTCTTGATCTATCTCTATAGATCTTTATACCTAATATGTAAGCAGCTTCACCGAGGTCTTTCATTGAAAAACTCTTATTCAAGTATCCCTTTATGCTATCCAGAAATTCTATATCATTTCCAATCAGCAATATGTCATCCACATATAATATCAGAAACGCTACAAAGCTCCCACTCACTTCCTTGTAAATACAGGCTTCTCCGAAAGTCTGTATAAAACCAAATGCTTTGATCACACTATCAAAGCGTTTATTCCAACTCCGAGAGGCTTGCACCAGTCCATAAATGGATCACTAGAGCTTGCACACTTTGTTAGCTCCCTTTGGATCAACAAAACCTTCCGGTTGCATCATATACAACTCTTCTTCCAGAAATCCATTCAGGAATGCAGTTTTGACATCCATCTGCCAAATTTCATAATCATAAAATGCGGCAATTGCTAACATGATTCGGACAGACTTAAGCATCGCTACGGGTGAGAAGGTCTCATCGCAGTCAACCCCTTGAACTTGTCGAAAACCTTTTGCGACAAGTCGAGCTTTGTAGACAGTAACATTACCATCAGCGTCTGTCTTCTTCTTGAAGATCCATTTATTCTCAATTGCTTGCCGATCATCGGGCAAGTCAACCAAAGTCCATACTTTTTTCTCATACATGGATCCCATCTCAGATTTCATGGCTTCAAGCCATTTTGCGGAATCTGGGCTCACCATCGCTTCTTCATAGTTCGTAGGTTCATCATGATCTAGCAGCATGATTTCCAGGACAGGATTACCGTACCACTCTGGTGCGGATCTCGCTCTGGTTGATCTACGAGGTTCAGTAGTATCTTGTCCTGAAGTTTCATGATCATCATCATTAGCTTCCTCACTAATTGGTATAGGTGTCGCAGAAATAGTTTTCTGTGATGTACTACTTTCCAATAAGGGAGCAGGTACAGTTACCTTGTCAAGTTCTACTTTCCTCCCACTCACTTCTTTCGAGAGAAACTCCTTCTCTAGAAAGGATCCATTTTTAGCAACGAATGTCTTGCCTTCGGATCTGTGATAGAAGGTGTACCCAACAGTCTCCTTTGGGTATCCTATGAAGACACATTTCTCCGATTTGGGTTCGAGCTTATCAGGTTGAAGCTTTTTCACATAAGCATCGCAGCCCCAAACTTTAAGAAACGACAACTTTGGTTTCTTGCCAAACCATAGTTCATAAGGCTTCGTCTCAACGGATTTTGATGGTGCCCTATTTAACGTGAATGTGGCCGTCTCTAAAGCATAACCCCAAAACGATAGCGGTAAATCAGTAAGAGACATCATAGATCGCACCATATCTAGTAAAGTACGATTACGACGTTCGGACACACCATTACGCTGTGGTGTTCCGGGTGGCGTGAGTTGCGAAACTATTCCACAATTTTTCAAATGTACACCAAACTCGTAACTCAAATATTCTCCTCCACGATCAGATCGTAGAAACTTTATTTTCTTGTTACGATGATTTTCAACTTCACTCTGAAATTCTTTGAACTTTTCAAATGTTTCAGACTTATGTTTCATTAAGTAGATATACCCATATCTGCTTAAGTCATCTGTGAAGGTGAGAAAATAACGATATCCACCACGAGCCTCAATATTCATCGGACCACATACATCGGTATGTATGATTTCCAATAAATCTGTTGCTCTCTCCATAGTACCGGAGAACGGTGTTTTAGTCATCTTGCCCATGAGGCACGGTTCGCAAGTGCCAAGTGATTCATAATCAAGTGGTTCCAAAAGTCCATCAGTATGGAGTTTCTTCATGCGCTTTACACCGATATGACCTAAACGGCAGTGCCACAAATAAGTTGCACTGTCATTATCAACTCTGCATCTTTTGGTTTCAACATTATGAATATGTGTGTTACTACTATCGAGATTCATCAAAAATAGACCACTTCTCAAAGGTGCATGACCATAAAAGATATTACTCATATAATTAGAACAACCATTATTCTCTGATTTAAATGAATAACCGTCTCGCATCAAACAAGATCCAGATATAATGTTCATGCTCAACGCTGGCACCAAATAACAATTATTTAGGTCTAATATTAATCCCGAAGGTAGATGTAGAGGTAGCGTGCCGACCGCGATCACATCGACTTTGGAACCGTTTCCCACGTGCATCATCACCTCGTCCTTTTCCAGTGTTCGCTTAATCCATAGTCCCTGTTTCGAGTTGCAAATATTAGCAACAGAACCAGTATCACATAACCAGGTGCTACTGCGAGCTCTAGTAAGGTACACATCAATAACATGTATATCACATATACCTTTGTTCACCTTGCCATCCTTCTTATCCGCCAAATACTTGGGGCAGTTCCGCTTCCAGTGACCAGTCTGCTTGCAGTAGAAGCACTCAGTTTCAGGCTTAGGTCCAGACTTGGGTTTCTTCTCTTGTGCAGCAACTTGCTTGCCGTTCTTCTTGAAGTTCCCCTTCTTCTTCCCTTTGCCCTTTTTGTTGAAACTAGTGGTCTTGCTGACCATCAACACTTGATGCTCCTTTTTGATTTCTACCTCCGCAGCTTTCAGCATTGCGAAGAGCTCGGGAATAGTCTTGTTCATCCCTTGCATATTATAGTTAATCACGAAGCTCTTGTAGCTTGGTGGCAGTGATTGGAGAATTCTGTCAATGATGCAATCATCTGGAAGATTAACTCCCATCTGAATCAAGTGATTATTATCCCAGACATTTTGAGTATATGCTCACTGACAGAACTGTTCTCCTCCATCTTGCAGCTATAGAACTTATTGGAGACTTCATATCTCTCAATCCGGGCATTTGCTTGAAATATTAACTTCAACTCCTGGAACATCTCATATGCTCCATGACGTTCAAAACGTCGTTGAAGTCCCGATTCTAAGCCGTAAAGCATGGCACACTGAACTATCGAGTAGTCATCAGCTTTGCTCTGCCAGACGTTCATAACATCTGGTGTTGCTCCAGCAGCAGGCCTGGCACCCAGCGGTGCTTCCAGGACGTAATTCTTTTGAGCAGCAATGAGGATAATCCTCAAGTTACTGACCCAGTCCGTGTAATTGCTACCATCATCTTTCAACTTTGCTTTCTCAAGGAACGCATTAAAATTCAACGGAACAACAGCACGAGCCATCTATCTACAATCAACATAAACAAGCAAGATACTATCAGGTACTAAGTTCATGATAAGTTTAAGTTCAATTAATCAAATTACTTAAGAACTCCCACTTAGATAGACATCCCTCTGATCCTCTAAGTGATTCGTGATCCAAATCAACTAAACCATAACCGATCATCACGTGAGATGGAGTAGTTTTCAATGGTGAACATCGCTATGTTGATCATATCTACTATATGATTCACGCTCGACCTTTCGGTCTACGTGTTCCGAGGCCATATCTGCATATGCTAGGCTCGTCAAGTTTAACCTGAGTATTCTGCGTGTGCAAAAACTGGCTTGCACCCGTTGTAGATGGACGTAGAGCTTATCACACCCGATCATCACGTGGTGTCTGGGCACGACGAACTTTGGCAACGGTGCATACTCAGGGAGAACACTTCTTGATAATTTAGTGAGAGATCATCTTATAATGCTACCGTCAATCAAAGCAAGATAAGATGCATAAAAAGATAAACATCACATGCAATCAATATAAGTGATATGATATGGCCATCATCATCTTGTGCTTGTGATCTCCATCTCCGAAGCACCGTCATGATCACCATCGTCACCGGCACGACACCTTGATCTCCATCGTAGCATCGTTGTCGTCTCGCCAATCTTATGCTTCCACGACTATCGCTACCGCTTAGTGATAAAGTAAAGCATTACATTGCGATTGCATTGCATACAATAAAGCGACAACCATATGGCTCCTGCCAGTTGCCGATAACTCGGTTACAAAACATGATCATCTCATACAATAAAATTTAGCATCATGTCTTGGCCATATCACATCACAACATGCCCTACAAAACAAGTTAGACGTCCTCTACTTTGTTGTTGCAAGTTTTACGTGGCTGCTACGGGCTTAAGTAAGAACCAGTCTCACCTACGCATCAAAACCACAACGATAGTTTATCAAATAGACTCTGTTTTAACCTTCGCAAGGACCGGGCGTAGCCACACTCGGTTCAACTAAAGTTGGAGAAACTGACACCCGCCAGCCACCTGTGTGCAAAGCACGGCGGTAGAACCAGTCTCGCGTAAGCGTATGCGTAATGTCGGTCCGGGCCGCTTCATCCAACAATACCGCCGAACCAAAGTATGACATGCTGGTAGGCAGTATGACTTATATCGCCCACAACTCACTTGTGTTCTACTCGTGCATATAACATCAAACCATAAAACCTAGGCTCGGATGCCACTGTTGGGGAACATAGTAATTTCAAAAAAATTCCTACGCACACGCAAGATCATGGTGATGCATAGTAACGAGGGGAAGAGCATGATCTACGTACCCTTGTAGATCGCAACGGAAGCGTTGACACAACGTAGAGGAAGTAGTCGTACGTCTTCTTCCCGATCCGACCGATCCAAGCACCGTTACTCCGGCACCTCCGAGTTCTTAGCACACGTACAGCTCGATGACGATCCCGGGGCTCCGATCCAGCAAAGCTTCGGGGAGGAGTTCCGTCAGCACGACGGCGTGGTGACGATCTTGATGTCCTATCGACGTAGGGTTCGCCTAAGCACTACAACAATATGATCGAGGTGGAATATGGTGGCAGGGGGCACCGCACACGGCTAAGGAACGATCTCAAAGATCAACTTGTGTGTCCTAGGGTGCCCCCCTGCCCCCGTATATAAAGGAGCAAGGGGGAGGCCGGCCGGCCCTATGGGGCGCGCCAAGGGGAGGGGAGTCCTCCTCCTAGTGGGAGTAGGACTCCCCTTTCCTAATCCAATTAGGAAACCCTAAGGGGGAAGGAAAGAGGGGGAGAGGGAGACGGAAAGAGGGGTCGCCCCCCTCCCTAGTCCAATTCGGACTCCCCATGTGGGGGGGGGGGGGCGCGCCACCTCCTAGGCCGCAGCCCTCTCTCTCCCCTAAGGCCCAATAAGGCCCATGACTTCCCCGGAGGGTTCCGGTAACCCTTCCGGTACTCCGGTTTTCTCCGAAATCACCCGGAACACTTCCGGTGTCCGAATATAGCCGTCCAATATATCAATCTTTATGTCTCGACCATTCCGAGACTCCTCGTCATGTCCGTGATCACATCCGGGACTCCGAACTAACTTCGTTACATCAAAATGCATAAACTCATAATAACTGTCATCGTAACGTTAAGCGTGCGGACCCTACGGTTCGAGAACAATGTAGACATGACCGAGACACGTCTCCGGTCAATAACCAATAGCGGGACCTGGATGCCCATATTGGCTCCTACATATTCTACGAAGATCTTTCATGACTACTAATAGCAAGACTTCTCTCATGTCCTCAGGAACAAACGTAACTACTCACAAAGCATAATCATGTTCATAATTAGAGGGGTATTAATATGCATATATGATCTGAACATATGATCTTCCACCAAATAAACCAACTAGCATCAACTACAAGGAGTAATTAACACTACTAGAAACCAACTAGTACCAATCCCGGACTTGGAGACAAGAATCCGCCAAGGTTCCGCCTCGTGGCGCGGAGTTTCGTCCGAGGAGATAGCTTCTGATTTTTTTCCTCATCGAAAGACTCCATATAGCAGAAGATGGCCTTCGGAGAGCCACCAGGGGGCCCACGAGGTAGGGGGCGCGCACCCCCACCCTCGTGGGCAGGCTGTGGCCCCCCTGGTGAACTTCTTGCGCTCAATATTTTTTATATATTCTAAAAACGTCTTCCGTGAAGTTTCAGGACTTTTGGAGCTGTGCAGAATAGGTCTCTAATATTTGCTCCTTTTCCAGCTCAGAATCCTAGCTGCCGGCATTCTCCCTCTTTATGTAAACCTTGTAAATTAAGAGAGAATAGGCATAAGTATTGTAGCATAATGTGTAATAACAGCCCATAATGCAATAAATATTGATATAAAAGCATGATGCAAAATGGACGTATCATCGGTGCGTCGCAAGGAAGGAGAAAAAGACCGAAGGGCAATGTGCGGTCCTATTTAAGGGGAAACAGGCAAACAGACAAGTGCGAAAAACTAGGAGGTCGAACAATGGTTATCCAGCTAGATGGACGCCTCGATTTTCGGAAAGTTATTAAGGCAAAGATCCGTTGAAGATGACGTCGTTGCAGTTTTCCAAAAAATTTGGAGATGACATCATGGCGGGTTATAAGGTTTTCACAACAGATGAGAAAGGATTTTTATAATTCTTGAAGATTGACATGAACAAGTTCAAATCAACCTCGGCCCTAATGTTGGGGATATGACTATTAGGCATGACCCGCCCAGGAGGGGCCGGATCATCCCTATGACGATTCACCATAATGAAGCCCAAGATTGTACGGTGGTTCACAGATACGCTTAGTGAAAGGCCCATGCCCGAAGGCGGCTCAAGGCCCGTAGAGATGAACCGCCATATGTATATGACTTGTATTGTAAGGCAGGAATAGTTAGAGGCCGAGCCGGACAATGTTTATGAGCCGGCCGGGACTCTATGAGTTGTCGGGCGTTAGCCTCTGTATATAAAGGGACGACCCGGACGGCGGTTCAGGACAAGAAACAACAGATCGTTAACCAGGTTAAGCGTATTTGCTCCTTGGTCATCGAAACCTAGCAATATCATCTCAACTGGACTAGGCCTTTACCTTCACCGCAAGGGGCCGAACCAGTATAAAACCTCTCGTGTCCTTTGTCCCGTTTAACCCCTTTAAGCTTTCTAGTTGCGATGGCTCCACGATTAAGTCCTTTCACTAGGACATCTACCGTGACAATTCCACGACAATACCCGAGCCCGCTGAACCGTCCGTGGCATTAAAGGATCCATCCACCGACAGCGCTGCCCATCCGACGCTCGGTTTTGGCCACGGTTTGCAGGCGGCGACAACCTGTCCTTCATGTATCTCCCCAGGTGTTCCAGGACAAACAGGAGATTTTCCTTTGATAATTTCATCATGCACCTGTTCATTTCGTAGGTACCAAGTTCTCCATAAGGCCATAATGATTCTGCTTCTAACTTGTTCATGTGAAACAACAAGGAGGTGGAGTAACCATTCTTTGCTCGTAAACTTAACTTCCTATCTGTTCGGGAGTGGCCAATGGTCTTGCATAGCATCCCAAAGGGTAGCCGCATTAGGGCATGCAATAAAGGCATGAAATGAAGATTTCCATTCCCTATCACACAATCTGTAGTAGTCATTTGAGTCAAGATGCCTTCTTCGTTTTTCTGTCTCAGTAGGTAGATTCCCCAAAGAGACCTGCCGTGCGAAGTTCTTCATCATTGGCAGTACAGATGTGTTCCAGACTAGTTTCCAAAGTGATCTATCACCAAATGGACGTGAGCTCGATGCTACTGGCAGAAGTGTTCATAGTAGTTAGTCATAGCAACATAATAGGCACTTTTTACAGTGAAGTTACCCGATTTCTCCCAGGGCCATGAGATGAAGTCTTCCTGCTGCCACAAGGATGTTCTGATCTTCAAGATCGTTTCCATGTCCGGTTGACAGAAAAAACGCTGCAGCAACTCAAACTTCCAATTTCCATGATCATCCAGAAAATCACTAACTCGACTGAGATGGCAGTTCCTCTTCGGTAGAATGGGAGTGTAGGGTGGACCACATGGAATCCAAGGGTCCCTCCAGACACGAATATTTGTACCATTGCTGACTCGCCATAGCATTCCTTTCTTAACTAGCTCTAGTCCATACTCAATTCCTTTTCAAATTGCCGAAGAATTGGTTGGGAAAACGGTGTCCACCAGAGTGCCATTGGGAAAGTATTTGGCATGAAGGAGTCTTGCACACAAGGACTCTGGTGTCATCAGGAGACGCCAAGCTTGCTTGGCAAGCAACGCCAGATTATAGACTCTCATATCACGAAAACCCAGCCCACCTTTAGGCTTAGGCAGAATTAATTTATCCCACGCAACCCATGCCATTTTTTTACCATTTTCCACACCCCGCCAATATTGCCTCATCATCTTTGTCAGGGCATCGCATACTGAGAAAGGGAGTTTAAAAATACTCATAACATAAACTGGAATGGCTTGCGCAACCGACTTGATTAACACCCCTTTACTTGCTTGTGAAGAGTACCTTTCACTCCAATCTAGTAACCTCTTACTCAATCTGGACTGCAAGGATTCGAAGCCTCCTTTGTGCATTCATCCTTCTGGGACCGGAAGACCCAGATATTTGGGTTCAAATTCTTGCGGTGTGACTCCTAAAATGAGTTTCACTTCATCAACAACCAGATTAGGGCAATTGTCAGCAAACAGGATGAAGCACTTTGAGGGGTTAATAACTTGACCCGTAGTTGAAGCATAAGTGTTTCAGAACATCCTTAACAATTGTTGCTTGATCCATAGAAGACCGGAAAACGAGGAGGGAATCATCCGCAAACAATAAGTGTGAAATAGCCGGGGCGTTCCAACAAATTTTAATAGCTTCCAGGCCCCTTTCTTGTACAACATCATGTAACAGAGCGGACAAAGTGTCAGCAACAAAAAGAAATAAGAAAGGTGATAATGGGTCACCTTGACGCAGACCACGAGACGGTGAGAATGATGGTCTTGGCCACTGGCCAGGACGTGATACACGATGCAAATTCAACAAACAAGTCAACAAAACAGAAAATGCAGTCAAATTAGGATCTATGTTTATTCGCAAAAAAAGGATATATGTTTACTATTTTTAAGGGGGTGTACTGAAGCACGGCCACCTATATATCACACTCTTCTAACCAGCCAACAAGCAAGCCAGAAGAGAAGGTCCATTGATCGATCGGAGACAAATATGGAGCTGCTGTCAGATTGCCCGATGCACACCTCCATGCCAGACAAGTACGTGTTGCCTGGACAACGAACCCAGCTTCGATGTAGCCATACCGGTCATCGACCTCCACCGTGCCGCCGTCTCTGACGACCGCCAGCGCCACCTGATCGTCGTCGAGATCATCAAGGCCTGCAAGGAGTTCGGCATCTTCCAGGCACGTCGGTTGATTCATGCTTATGTACGGAAGTTACGTTGCTTAGCTGATCAGACCGGTTGATCTTTCCATATATAGGTGGTGAACCACGGTGTGGCGGAGGACGTGGTGCAGGGGTTCCGCGAGGCGGCGGCGGGGTTCTTCCGGATGCCGGCGGAGGAGAAGCTCCGGTACCGCTCCGATGACCAGAGCAAGCACTTGCGCGTCTCATCCAGCACCCAGGGCGATGTCGCCGGGCTGCAGGCAAGGCACGGGGGCGGTGGCTCCTCGTCCGCCCCGTCTCCACTAGTAGAAAACGGAGCTTTAAAACCGGTTCGTAAGGGCCTTTAGTGCCGGTTTCATAACCGGCACTAATTGGTGGACACTAAAGGCCCCCTCTTTAGTACCGGTTCGGCACGAACCGGCGCTAAAGTGCCACCACGTGGCGTGATCTCGCGCCCTTGTATGGGGGACCTTTAGTACCGGTTGGTGTTACCAACCGGTACTAAAGGTTTTTTTTAAAATTTTGAAAAAAAAATTGATTATTTTTTTCGATTTTTAATTTTTCTGAATTATTTGGTGATTTAGTCTCTAATCACCTCTCTTAATTGCTCAAGTGTAGATCACTCATTTCAAATCATCTAACTTCCCGACCGGCCACCCATCCCTCTCACTACTTCAGCCCGAGCACGCTTAACTTTCAGGTTTTATTCTCCTTCATTTCCAAGTCTGCACTTGTTGTTTTCCTGACAATAGTAAGATGCCAATCCTATTGACTCTCAGGAGTTTAGCTTGAGCATGAAGTCACACATTTCACTGTTTGAGTTTGAAACTATTATTTAAAAAACAGTAATTATTTAGTAACACTAATATTTCTTGAATAAGTTTGACCATAATTTGACCAAAATTCAAAAAATTGAAATAATTATTTAGTAACACTAATATTCTTGAATAATTATGTAGTAACATTAATACTTCTTGAATAAGTAGTCTGACCAGATTTAACAAAAAAAATTAAAAAAACTTAAATTTGACCATATCTTTTTTTCCTTTTGGAATTTGAGGATTCTAAAAAATTGCAAACAGGCCATAGGCGGTCTCCATCGGATGCGGATTTTCGTGCTGAATTTTTTGATATATTATACGTTTTTTTTCCGACATCGTATGCAAAAGTTATAGCCGTTTTACATTTTCCCTACACTTTTTGCAAAACATGTTCAAATTTAAGTTTTCAAATTTTCCTAACGTGTAGATGTAGTAATATAACTACCTGCCGAAGGATTTTATTTTTTGAAGTTTTTATCATTTTCTTTTGATTTTTTCAAAAATGAAATGGCGATACACGGGGGTAGAGTTTGAAAATTACCCTATAGTGCCGGTTTGTGTCTTCAACCGGGACTATAGGTTAAGACTCTGTAGTGCCGGTTGGTGACACAAACCGGTACTATAGGTTAGACCTTTAGTACTGGTTTGTGTCACAAACTGTCACTAAAGGGACTCGTGGGGCCCTGGCCTGATGCCAGCCTGCCACCACCCCTTTAGTACCGGTTCGTGGCACGAACCGGTACTAAAGGTTCATTATGAACCGGCACTAATGCATAGCCATTCGAACAAGCCGGCACTAATGTGCTTCACGTTTGACCATTTTTCTACTAGTGCCCCGGGGCCTTCGTCGTCAAAGAAATCTAGGAATTCATATATGAGAAATTTATCAAAACTTCTTATAAATTAAATGGCTAGTTGTTTTTTTATACTAAAGCACACATGGCAAAACTATAAAACATGTGGATTGTATACCATCAAAATATTATTTTAATACACAATGAACATTTTTAAGTTATATAATTAATATTTTTTGACATGCATCTTTTTCAATATTTTTTGAATATGTGTTGAGCATTTTTCAGATGCACGGTGATAATTTTTTTGAATGATAGGTACCATTTTTTAAACTACTCGATCATTTTTTTGAAATATATCTTTTTCAACATTTTTTGAATAAGTGTTGAGCATTTTTAGATACATGGTGATACATTTTTTTTGAATGATAAGGAACATTTTTCAAACTACTCGATCATTTTTAAGATGTTACGGACATCATTTGAAATGTGGGAATACTTTTAAAATATAACATGCCCTTTTTTGAATGGTATGCAATATTTTTTGGAGTACACAAACATATTTTTTACACTATAAATTATTTCACGTACATCTTTTTGAAACGAACACTTTTTAAATGTTACATACATTTTTTAGTGATATCAACATATTTTATTACTACGCTAATATTTTTTACATTGCATTAACATTTTTCAAGTTCACGGTTTTACATTTTAAAATGTATGGGCTCCAACCTCGTGGAGGTCTGGACCCGTGACCGGTCCATGACCACCACAGAGACGTTCGTGCAGCGACTGTGTCGCTTTGATCGGGAACTCGTCAAGATTGGGGACACCTTCGTCGCCATCGTCAGGGGCAAGGGTAGGGCTCCCTGGCTAGGGTCGGCGTTGGCTGGTGCATGACGCAGGAGGAAGCGGAGCGGCTTCTTGGCGAGCACCAGGTGGCGGCCAGGCGAGGGCTGCCGGGCCCCCGTGCCCTTTCGCAAGTGGAGGTGCCGCTGCCCAAACGTATGAGGTTTCCGTCCGCTACAAATTATTTTAGGTTTTTACCATTTTAGTTGAACGGATGAAATATCATTCGATTTATATGAAATATATAAAACTTATGTCCGTTTGCATGAGTTATGTCGTCTTCACATGAATTATGTCCGAATCTATTTGTATTACGGACGAAGGTTTATGGTAAGCATTGAATGGCCGGCTCTTCGTATCACTTTTCACAGACACGTCCACAGATAAATACTATATTCAGTGTTGGAGATGCACTAAGAAAATACAGACACGGATACACAATAAAATACAGTGCTTGTATTTGCATAGAGGTAGACGGTTGACGGTTGTTTATATATACATACTCCTTCCGTTCCAAATTACTCGTCGTAGAAATGGATGTATCTAGAATTAAAATACATCTAGATACATCCATACCTATGACAAGTAATTCGAAACAGAGGAAGTACATACTACCCAAGTAAGTACTGCGAATTATTACGACAAAACACATCACGCATCACTAGAACCTTGACTGGAAGTTTTGAATAATCAATATTTTTGTTTTTTTGCGATGAGAAAAACAAGCTCTTGACAAGTAGTAGTATATAAAACTGTAGCAGTAATAACAATCTTCTGAATAACCGGCGGGCAGCATGAGTCCGTTGCACATTCGAATTCTTGACCAAGGACGTTGCTCGTGTGTGATTGTGATCGACCGTGGAAGAAGAACTAATGCTGCAGGCCCTGAAGCAGGCCTCGGAACCTCTCCACGTTGCCACCAAACCGCCCGTCCTTCAAAATCCTGAAGGCCAGAAGCGCGCGCACGCCGGCGGCGCCTGCGAGGCGAGGGCTCCCCCACGGCGGATGGATGCGCAGGTTAGTGGCGATGTGGTCCAGCCCCACCGGCATGCCCGTGCTGCCGGCCGCCATCGTGGCGACGTCGTAGACCTGCTGGCCGAGGTAGTACTGCACGGCGCCGAGGAACCCGGCCACGTCGTGCGGCAGCGGGGCGCCGCCCGTGACAATCTTGAGGAGGTACGCCACGTGGTAGGCACCGGCGTGGGTGATCCACGACAGCGGCCGCCCGTGCCCGGCGCCGATCAGGCCGGAGCCCATGAGGAGCGCGCCGAGCATGTAGGCGTCGACGCCGTGGTTGCGGAGCGTGTCGAGGTCGAGGCCGCGGTCGGCGAGGTAGTCGAGGGCCTTGTCATCGTGCGGGTCGGCGAAGCGGCAGAAGTCGCGGAGGTTGAACTCCCAAGCGACCTGCTGGCCTTGGTGGTCGCAGACGGCGATGCCGACCTGTAGCGGCTTGAGGCCGTCCACGTTGGCCTTCATGAGCGCGTAGCAGTGCTCCACCGGCAGGCTGCTGAGGTCCTGGTCGGCGGTGTGGACGAGTCCTGGGTAGTGCACGTCGACAGCGATGTAGCGGGCGCACGCGGCGAAGCTCTGGAGGTAGGCCCACTCTTCGTTGAAGTTCCCCGCCCACACAGGGCGCACCTGGACCGGCAGCTCCGGCTGTACCGGCGGCAGGGGAGCAGCGTGGTAGGCAAACGGCGGGGACTGCACCACCTGCACGGGAAACATGTGATTGAACTTGAAGCGCTGCGGCGGCGGCGGAAACATGGCGAACGTGCCGGCGGCCGGGTTCACGGCGATGCGTCCACGGTGCATATCTAGATCTCGATCGCTTGTTGTTGTTAGATTAGAGATCTCTTGTTGTAATTGTGTTTGCTATAAGCGGTGCAGAGGCGTATATAAAAGGAGGGTGCCGAGCTGCGGTCGGACAAGAAAGGGAGCTGTAGTCGGACTCGGACACAGGATTGATTTTCGAGTCACATACGGTATCATCTGTTCAGGTGCAATTATACGCTCATACTAGAAGGCAACATCCGGCCGTTGTGAACGCGCGGGATAACCGAATAAGTAAATTTACCGGAGCCGGTAGCTACCGGTTGGCAATCCATCGTCAATTAATTTTATCAAGATCTGTGTTGTCTGACACATACAAACTTGTAAATCTATTATCTCTCCTATACCTGGTAAATACAGCTGACATGCACTGACACATCGTACCAAAGTACATGCATGCCATGGACCTTTGTCAGGAAAGAGAGAGAAAGTTGAAATGAAGACACCGATGCATGAATGATTCTCTCTCCCCACATAGATGACATGCATTTTATTTCACTCTTATATTTTGAATGATTGTTATATTTCAAACAAAATGTCCATTTTTGAAACTTTTTATATATTTGAAATCCTGTTCACAAGACCTTTAGAACAAGATCAATCTTGGCTATATTTAAACTACTTTTTATTTTATATATTTCAATTATCTTTTGAATCACTTTCATAAAACATAAGATTGTTTCGCTATTTCATACAAGTGTTTTTTTGACTGTTTCGCTAATTTAAAAAATGTATTTCACTCATTTACGACGAACTAATTTCACTCATTTGTAAAAATTAATGTCACTAATTTTAGAACACATATTTCACTAATTTGAGAAAACATATTTCAATCACTAACCAGGACTAAAGGTTGTGAACCAGCAGAGAGGCTCATTGGTCCCGGTTCGTGTCTGGAACCGAAACAAAAGCTCGGTACCGTACTGGAATTGCTGCAGTGAAAGACAGAGAATGCTGTGCCTGACAAAGGATTTGAGAAGCTACTGAAAATATTGAAGAAGAAGCTTTCAAAGAATAACGAATTGCCCGACAGTACGTATGCAACAAAGAAGGTCGTATGCCCTCTAGGATTGGAGGTGGAGAAGATATATGCATGCCCTAATGACTGCATCCTCTACCGGTGCATACAAGGATTTGAACGCATGCCCGGTATGCGGTGCATTGCGATATAAGATCAGACGAGATGACCCTAGTGATGTTGAGGGCAAGCCCCGCAGAAAGAGGGTTCTTGCGAAGATGATGTGGTATGCTGTTATAATACCACGGTTGAAACGACTGTTCAGAAACAAAGAGCATGCCAAGTTGATGCGATGGCACAGTGAGGACTGTAAGAAAGACGGGAAGTTGAGAGCACCCGCTGACGGGTCGCAGTGGAGAAAAATCGAGAGAAAGTACTGGGCTCAGTTTGCAAGTGATCCAAGGAACGTATAGTTTGCTTTAAGCGCAGATGGCATTAATCCTTTCGGGGAGCAGAGCAGCAATAACAACACCTGGCCCGTGACTTTATGTATGTATAACCTTCCTCCTTGGATGTGCATGAAGCGAAAGTTCATTATGATGCCAATTCTCATCCAAGGCCCTAAGCAACCCGGCAACGACATTGATGTGTATCTAAGGCCATTAGTTGAAGAATTTTTACAGCTGTGGAATGGAAACAGTGTACGTGCGTGGGATGAGCACAAACAGGTAGAATTTAACCTGCATGCGTTGCTGTTTATAACCATCAATGATTGGCCCGCTCTCAGTAACCTTTCAGGACAGACAAATAAGGGATACCACGGATGCACACATTGTTTAGCTGACACCGAAAGTATATACCTGGATAGATGCAGGAAGAATGTGTACCTGGACCATCGTCGATTTCTCCCGACCAACCATCAATGTCGAAAGAAAGGCAACATTTCAAAGGCAAGGCAAATTACCGGAAGAAGCCCGTCATACGTACCGGTGATCACGTACTTGATATGGTCTCTGATTTACACGTAATATTTGGAAAGGGTCCCGGCGGACTAGCTGTTCCGAATGACACTGAGGGACGCGCACCCATGTGGAAGAAGAAATCTATATTTTGGGACCTACCCTACTGGAAAGAGCTAGAGGTACGCTCTTCAATCGACGTGATGCACGTGACGAAGAACCTTTGCGTGAACCTGTTAGGCTTCTTGGGCGTGTATGGGAAGACAGAAGATACACCTCAGGCATGGGAGGACCTGCAACGTTTGCACGAAAAAGACGGCAGGCCTCCAAAGCAGTATGAAGGTCCTGCCAGCTACGCTCTTACCAAAGAAGAGAAGGAAATCTTTTTTGAATGCCTGCTCAGTATGAAGGTCCCGACTGGCTTCTCGTCGAATATAAAGGGAATAATAAATATTCCAGATAAAAATTTCCAGAACCTAAAGTCTCATGACTGCCACATGATTATGACGCAACTACTTCCGGTTGCATTGAGGGGGCTTCTACCGGAAAACGTCCGATTAGCCATTGTGAAGGTATGTGCATTCCTCAATGCAATCTCTCAGAAGGTGATCGATCCAGAAATCATACCAAGGCTAAGGAGTGATGTGGCGCAATGCCTTGTCAGTTTCGAGCTGGTGTTCCCACCATCCTTCTTCAATATCATGACGCACGTCCTAGTTCATCTAGTCGACGAGATTGTCATTCTGGGCCCCCACTACTAGGAAAAAGGCTAGCAGTAGCGCGGGTTTTGTGCTCACTAGTAGCGCGGGTAGGCGCGCTACTAATAAGGTGCTACAGCTATTGCTTAACAGTAATGCGTGCCCGCACGTGCTACTGCTAGGGAAAATAGCTGCAACGTTTGTTCACTCCCGCGCTACTGCTAATGTAACTACTGGCAGTGTGTTTTCTCGCCATCGCTACTAGTATTCTTTTTTTATTTTTTTATTTTTAGTGTATTTATGCGCCATAGGACAAATATTGGTACAATACCAGTTATGAGGTTTACATCATTATGTCCATAACAGTGTGTCAAATGAAGGTGGATTAGGTTCAAGTGAAGGCAATATGTGGTGCATGTCAAAAGTATACTACTAATCCAAACTTGATCTAGTTTGGACTAGTAGCACTTTCGATGTGCGCCATATGTTGCCTCCACTTGAATCTAATCCGGCGGCACAAGCCATTTAATCATCTTCATAGTCATTACCACCAACAGTATTTATTTAATCACCACTAACACTAGCTAATAATAATCATCATAGTCATTACCACCAACACTAGCTATTTTATCATCATAGTAATAGTGTAGCACATCATCATCCTCAAACTCATTTCTAGCTAGCTAATCACTCCTGCTGATCTCTCTTAGGTAAAATAACATAAAACATGTGTAGCTATCCGCCTTGATCAAGTTGGAGCATGCAGATGAACATGTCTCCTAATCGTGGGTAGCGCATCTGTTTGCTGCCCCCTAGTACTTCTCTGCGCTCCCCCATCACATATTTGGTCCAGTCTTGCACTATTAAGCATCCGTCGCTAATCTAGAATGCACTAAAGTAATCTGTAGGATATCTTGGCCGTAAGCTAATAATACTCATGGTACCTTTAGTCTCGATCTCATAAGGCACAACATTCATCGGGAGTCCCCGTTGAAGAACATCGTATGGTAACATACTTAGCAATGAAGTTTAGCTTCAAAAATAATGTATGGAAAAGATGCACTGAGGAAAAATAGTAAAAATCTTACCATCCTTCCTAAATAGATGTGACTGTAATTCATTACAAACACTATTGGTCGCACATTTTCAGTACTAACATTTCTAAATGCAGGAAGAAAATTTGTCTTGACAGTATCAAGATCCTCAAGCCATGAAACATAATGACTTAGCTCCTCGCAGTTGAGTTCAGCCTCGGACAGTAGTAGGTCCTGTCTACCAAGCCCTGGACATGTTTGATTGCACCGAAATAAGCTGACAATACAAATTAGTTGTCAACTATTTTTGAATAAACAATATCAAACACATAAATATGGTTGAGAAACTTACATAATGGTATAACTGGAGGCGTCTGCACATCGACCCAGATGTCGGTATTCTTCAATATCATCTTCCGGACGAATATCAAAGGTGATAACCATATCAGGCTCAAATGCATAAGTCTTGCATAGTGCTTGCCATGTTTTGCATCCAAAATAGGTGTAGTCGTCTGAATTGTATAATTTTGCGTGGAAAATATAACCATGCTCGGTCTTTAAGTAAACTTTCTTTACCTCCATAGTATGACTGAAACCTATTTTATCCAATACAAAAACTCTTGCATGGCAGGGGATACGCTAGTACAATAGTAAAAAAATATAAGTTGAAGCAAATGAAGCAGATGTCATGCTTAATTACGAAAAAGACTTGTCGTTGTGACTTACTGTATCCACTTCGAAGTTCTCGTCCAGCTTGATACTGAAGCGCCTATCATCATCTAGGAAGATTCCATCACACAGGCCGCGCTCGTTTTCGCAGTATTTGCAAATACCGAAATCCTTTTCGTCATCAGACATTTCCTATGTTCATAGTTAAAACATTAATTGAAAATCGATCGAAGACAACTAACAGGATACTCAACACACAAATCCGGGGCACTCGATATTTCCTACATATTCTGGCACAAGTCATGCCAAAATTCACGGAAAAATCCGGCATGACCTTTGCTAAAATAGGACATATCGAGCGCCTGAAATTTGCCGGAACAGAAATGAATCAACACTCCGGCAAAACATAGGCCACTCGGAGGTGTAACCTGCCAACATGACCGGCCACTTGGATATTGAGAAACACAAGATATACATTTCAAAATATCTTATAGGACTCAAATTAGCATGCATTCAATAAGCAAAAGTAAATCATCTCATGCGTCCATACATCGTCGAATATTATCACTAATACGTCCCAAATAGTGTAATACATATAACATCACTAATACAACTAAAACCCTAGCACATGACGGGTGTCGGCGCGGGCGGTGGACACCCACAGAGAAGGAACCATCACGGGATCATAGCTCCAGTGAGATCCCCGGAGAACCTGCCAGGTATTGGAGAACATGTGCTCCAACGCAAACAAGTAGCGACGGACATGCGCGTCCTCCTCACTGACACGGTGACGCACCACCTCCGCGGAGTCCTCGAGCCTCTGGACCGTCACTGGCCCATGTGACCGCCGCCAAAGAAGGTTCGGGTCAACGGCAGGCTAGCTCCTCACCAACCTGCGCCCCCCGGAAGGTAGCGCCTCCCAGTACCACCCCGACGGAGCCCAGTCCCGGACATGGCTCATCTGGTCAAGCAGGTGTCGTCCTCCCCCGACTCGACGACGAGGATGCGGTATAGGCATCGTCCACGTCGATGCGAGAAAAATTGCTTTAACTAAAAAATAGCAACAAGTTCTTACTAACTAGTTCTATTAATTCAACTAGTTCTTACTAAAAATAAACTTACTATAAATAAAAATAGCAACAAGTTCTTACTAACTAATTAGTACCTAGGAACTACTACCCTAATTACCATCTAATTTGATAAACATAGGGGTGGAAAGTGGTAGCGGATATTCCAATTATCCAAGTATAAAGTGAAATAAGTGGTCAAATTTTACTCGTTCTATGATTCATCTTAGAAATTTGATTCGTTTCCACACCCTTACGTGAACCCTAACTCATTTGAGCCGCATCCGCATCCGATTCGTTTCAACCCTGTCCTTCATCGTTGCTAGCCATGTTTCCTATGATTAAGTCTAGTAAATTAATTCTAGACCTAATAAAATGAATAATGACATACAAAAGGCCCCTGTTTTGTAGGAACGTTGACTCCTTCCTGGTGCGGCAAATCCCGGGCACTTGATATGTCCTAGTTTGTAGCACAAGTCATGCCAAAATTCACGGAAAATTTCGGCATGACCTTTGCTAAAAAAGTGGACAAATCGAGAACCTAAAATTTGCCAGAACGGAAATGAATCAACATTCCGGCAAAACATATATAGGCCACTCAGCTTCATTCAAACAACAAAGCCACTTGGGCACAAACAACATGACCACTTCAATGAAAAGATATAATCAACAATAAAAGTCTAGGAAGGGATCATCTTTAAAATAAAACTTTCCTAAATAACCTAGATAATTAACCTAATTAAACTAGTTAACCTGACTAGTTCTCTGTCAAAGCCCTAACTAAATTTTTGCACTAACCTAGGTAATTAACCTAATTAAACTAGTTAACCTAACTACTTCTCTGTCAAAGACCTAACTAAAATTTTGCCCTAACCTAGATAATTAACATAATTAAACTAGCTAACATATGCATGAGAGAGAGAGGAGGGGTGGGGGCTTACAGAGGATGGCTCCGGTGGTGGCGAGGGAGGCAGTGGTGGCGAGGGAGGCAGGGGCGTCTCCGGTGACGGCGAGGGAGGCAGTTGTGGCGAGGGAGGATCTGGTGGCGTCGACGGCGGCTCCGGTGGCGTTGATGAGGCCGCGCGGCTCCATGGCGTTGGGCGCGGCTCCGGTGGCGTCGACGGCGCACAGCTCTGGTGGCTCCGGGGGCGTCGACGTCGGCAGGAGATGGCGGCGAAGTGGGGCGACGGCGAATCGGGGAGACGGCGGCGGGGTGGGTCAAGAGATTTGGGGGTCAAGTGGTGGCCGGGGGGCGGTTTTTTGGTTAAGTCAAAACTAGCGGTAGCGCGTTTCGCAGAACGCGCTATAGCTAAGGTAGCTATAGCGCTTTTTCCAAAACGCGCTACTGCTATACATATGTAATTTTCTCTCTTTTTTATTTCCTTTTCTGTTTCTATAGTGGGGGTCCTGGAAACGCGCTGCAGCTGCGTTAGCTACAGCGCCTCTTACTAACACACGCTACAGCTAAGCCTTTCTCTGTTTTTTCGCTTTTTCATTTATTTTGCTTTACATTTTATTTTTTTCTTTCTCCTTTTTCCGTTTCTTTCATTTTCATTTACTTTTCTATTTGTTTTTCATTTTATTTTATTTCCATTAGGAGTAGCGCTATTACAGGGAAACGCGCTGCTACTCATGCCCTAGCGGTAGCATGCTTCCTGCAAGGCCGCGACTGCTATGCGTAGCCCATCATTCCAGCAATGGGAATATTAGTAGTAGCGCTTTTACGGGCACACGCGCTACTGCTAGAATCGTATCTACAGCGCGGTTTATTCTGAACCGCTACTGCTATCTAGCACTAGCGCCCTTTTTTAACCCGTGTTGTTGCTAAATTTCTGTGTATAAGGTTTTCCCTAGTAGTGCCCGTATTTCTACACAATATGTTCCCCTTTGAGAGGTTCATGGGAGTCCTAAAGAAATATGTCCGTAACCGTGCTAGGCCAGAAGGAAGCATCTCCATGGGCCATCAAACAGAGGATGTCATTGGGTTTTGTGTTGACTTCATTCCTGGCCTTAAGAAGATAGGTCTCCCTAAATCGCGGTATGATGGGAGACTGACTGGAAAAGGCACGCTAGGAGCGGACTCAATAATATGCAGGGACGGACATTCTTGGTCTCAAGCACACTACACAGTTCTACAGAACTCTACCTTGGTGACCCCGTATGTCGATGAACACAAGAACAGTCTGCGCTCCAAACACCCGGAGCAGTGTGACGACTGGATTACATGTGAACACATCAGGACTTTCAGCAGTTGGTTGGAAACACGTCTCAGAGGTGACAACACTGTTTGTGATGAGCTATACTAGTTGTCTAGGGGACCATCTTCGACTGTATTGAATTACAAAGGATACGGGATAAATGGGAATACATTTTACGCGATCACCCAAGATCAAAAGAGCACCAACCAAAACAGCGGTGTCCGCTTTGATGCAGCAACCGAGAGGGGAAATGGCACGTATTATGGTTACATAATGGACATATGGGAACTTGAATACAGACATGATTTTAAGGTCCCTTTGTTTAAATGCAAATGGGTCAATCTGTCAAGAGGCGGGGTACAGGTAGACCAACAGTACGGAATGACAATAGTGGATCTGAACAATCTTGGATACATTGACGAACCGTTTGTCCTAGCCAATGATGTGGCACAAGTTATCTATGTGAAGGACGTGTCTACCAAACCGAGAAAAAGAAAATATAAGGAAGCGAATACATCATACGATGAGCCAAAACACCACATAGTTCTTTCAGGAAAAAGGGACATCGTGGGAGTGGAGGGCAAGACAGACATGTCCGAAGATTATGAAAAGTTTCATGAAATTCCTCCCTTCAAAGTCAAGGCTGACCCAAGCATCATGACAAACGATGAAGATTATCCATGGTTACGGTGCAATAAGCAAAGGACACAACCGAAGAAAATGTGAAGACTTTCTCTCCACAACTATTATGATGATACCATGCCAACTTTCAACCTTTTCCTAGTTCATTTGAAATGCATGTTGTAATAGACGAGTTTCCATATGAAACCTTGATATCTCGAAACAGATTGTCCGTTTTGTTGAAATGCTTTGAATGTTTTGTTGAAATGCTTTGAATGTTGCATTTTATAAACCTGTAGTATTATTGAAACTAAAATTATATAGAGTTTATGCAACTAAAATTGTCACAGTATTTTTTGTTCAAAACATTAAAAGCAAAAAGAATTTTATTGATGATGTGGCTTATAGCTCAACAATAATCAGTAAATGCTTTCCAATTCCAGGGTCTTATAGCTCAAAATAATCAGTAAATGCATGAAAAATAACAAATGAAGTCAGAAAGGGTTGAAAATTGGTGATGTGGCTTTGAATGGTGCATTTTGAACACACAAAAAGTCAGGAGTTCACAGAATTTTCATAAAGAACTTTTTTGTTACAAACTTTAATAGCAAAAAGAATTATCATAAAATAAATTAAATAAGTAATTAGAAACAAAATAATATAAACTTTAATAAAATATATAATTAGAAACAAAAGAAAATAAAATAAACTTCAATAACATAAATAAAATTTATGAAACTAAAATTATCAAAGTATTTTCTGTTCAAAACATTATAAGCAACCTCTAGTATTATTGAAACTAAAATTACATATAAAATTGATGCAACTAAAATTATGAAAGTATTTTCTGTTCAAAATCATTAAAAGCAAAAAGAATTTTCATAAAGAACTTTTTTTGTTAGAAACATTAATAGCAAAATTACATAATAAGTAAGTAATTAGAAACAAAACAAAATAAAATAAATAAGTTTTTTTGTTGTAAGTAGAAACAAAACAAAATAAATAAAGTAAAAAAGAAAACAAAAAACAGGGAAAAATAAAAAAATATGCCACCTACTAGGCCTCCACAGCATGAATACGACTAGAAACCCATCGATGTGCTAGGATTCAGGCCCGCAGAAGGCCCAGTAGGCCCATCAGGCATACCGGTGACAATTTGGTCCGAATGCCTGCAATGGAGAGGAGCTCGAGAAGGGTGCACCAGTGGGGCTTATAAACCACATCGTGCCCCTCTCAGCTAGCGAGGTGGGACTAAACATTTGGGCACCGACAACACGAGTCCGTTGGTCCCGGTTGGTGCCACCAACCGGGACTAAAGGGGGGCATTGGTTTCGGTTCGTAGCACCAACCGGTACGAATGTCCCCCTTTGGTACCGGCTGTAGCCACCAACCGGAACCAAAGGCCGCCGCTTCCCGCCCTTTGGGTTGCCGAAAACTGACCTTTGGTCCCGATTCGTGGCATCAACCGGTACTAAAGGGGGGCATTGGTCCCGGTTGTTGCCATGAACCGAAACCAATGCTCTGGGTATATAAGCGGGACTTGTGAAAATTTCGCAATCAGTTGCCCCCCTCCCGCCCTCCGCCGCCCCCGAGCCGCCCCCCGTCACTGTCGCCCTCATCCGCCCCCGAGCTGCCCCCGTCACCGTCATCGTGGCCCTCCGCCCCCCGCCGCCATCGCCCGCCACCCCCGCCGTCGCCCTCCGCCCCCCTCCCACCGTTGCCCTCTGCCCCCCGCCGTCGCCCTACGCCCCACGCCGTCGCCCTCTGCCCCCCGCCGCCGTCGCCGTCATGAGCCCCCTTTTTTCATATATGTATTACTTTTTTATTTAGATATAGTAGATATCGATTTTAGTTTTGTGCATTTTAGGTTAGTGTAGAGGAAAAAGTAAAATAAGGAAAAGGAAGAAAAGTTGAAGAAGGAAAGAAGGAAGAAGAAGAAGAAAAAGAAGCAGGAGAGGAAGAATGAGAAGAAGGAGAGAGAGGAAGAAGAGGAAAAAAGAGGAGAAGAAGAAAAAAATAGAAAATCCTCTATTCCTTTCTTCTTGTCATCTTTTTTGTTATTTTTTCTTTGATCTTCTCCTCTATTAATCATTTCTTCTTCTCCTCATTTTTTTCTTCTTCTGGACACCGCGGAGGTGGCTAATTAGTAGTTGAACTAGCTAAACTAGTTTATATATAGTAAATGCTTAATTAGTAGTTGAACTAGTTGGTTTAATAAAACTACTTTATTTATATTAAGTGCTTAATTAATTAGTAGTTGAACTAGTTGATTTACTAAAACTACTTTATTTTACTATATATAGAAGTAGTTTATTTTTAGTAAGTACTACTTTAGTAAGTGCTTAGTACTTGAACTACTTGATTTAATAAAACTAGTTTATTTTACTATAGAAGTAGTTTATTTTTAGCAAGAAAATTAATATAACTATTTTATTTTTTTAGTTAAAGCAATTATTCTCGCATCGACGTCGACGATGCCTATCCCGCATCCTCATCGTCGACTCGGCAGAGGAGGCCGGCTTGATCAGAGGGGCCATGCCCGGGACTGGGCTCTACCGGGATGGTTTTGGGATATGCTACCTTCCGGGGGGGCATAGGTTGGTGAGGAGCCAGCCCGTCGTTGACCCGATCCTTGTTTGGTGGCGATTGCGTGGGCTAGTGACGCCGCTGAGGCTTTCGGACACCGCGGAGGTGGTACGTCACCGTGTCAGCGAGGAGGACAAGCACGTCCATCGCTACATGGTTGCGTTGGAGGGCATGTTCGACAATACCTGGCAGGTTCTTCGGGGATCTCACTGAAGCGATCATGTGATGGTTCCTTCTCTTTGGGTGTCCACCGCCCGCGCCGATACCCGTCGGGCGCTACGGTTCTAGCTGTACTAGCGATGTTATATGTATAACTAGTGGCCGGGGCGCGCCCTAGGCGCGCCTCCTATGCAGTCCTTTGTGCACCTGCCTTGGTGGCGCAGTTGTAAACATGCATATGCGTGGCAGATTAGCTCAGTTGTTAAAATATGAATAGAGTTAAGACAAGCTTGGCAGAGAAGTATTCAATCATCAGGCATAGCAAGCATAACAAGGTAATAGGTTCATATTATCAGATAGGTGACCGTCTTATAAGATGGATGATAGAGCACAACATTGAATTGAAATCAAAGTCTAAGATGCTCCAGAAAACAAGTGGTCTCCAAAAGAAAAGCAAATTTCATCAGGCCACAATGCAGGATTATTAAGTGTTAGAGATAAGCTAAAGACGATATATATATATATATATATATATATACAATGGATGATGAGGGAGAGGTAGCACCTTTCCTTGCACTTGAAATGGAAGATGCAGATGTCGCCTTCCTGGATGTTGGCGTGGTGGCGAAACATGACCAGTTCGTCTTCATGGGTGGCCCGCTTGTCAGTTCGAGGCATGAAGCGAGTGTCGCAGCTCATGATGCCGTCTCCAAGCTTGATTAGAAGGGTGTCATCATCTTCATGAATGTATTCTGCAGGTTGTCTTCTGTGTACTCCACCTGAAAGTACTGTAGAGAAAGAAAAGCAGTTAGTTCATGGCAAGACTGCTTCTCAAACATTTCACATGTGAGTATTAGAGTCAGAAAGAATGGCGGCGAAAGAAGATTAGCCTTACAGATAGACATGGCAAATCAAAGTTGTGATTTTCACATGCCGTGTGAGCATGGCACTAAAGGATCAGTAGCGGACAACGAATCCATGGTATCTCCTTTGACTCGTCGTTGTTGTCGTCCCGGGCAGTCGGGCACCCGTTCTCCTCATGTCGATGACCAAAGAGGAGAGCTTTCATCGGTGATGGCTAGTCTAGATTCTTTGAATCTTCTGTTGAAATATCTCATGTAGGCCTATGGGCCGGCGCATATAATTCTAGGATAGGGTTAGCTAGTTAGAGATATACTAGTATCAAGCTTAAACTCTCATCTCTATCTATTCTCTCTTGTACTCCAAGTTATGTATGCGCTCATGGGATAAGCCCCATCGTTATCAATAAATACCCGCGGCCCTCTCTTGAGAGGGTAGAACCCTTCCATCATATTTTCTACATGGTAATCAGAGCAACCTCTTCCCCCACGTTCTGAACCCTAGAAACAAATCCCATCTACATCAAAAACCCGATGGCGTCTTCATCATCAACCCTAGCTGGTTCTGGCCTTGGTTCTCAGGTCTCGGAGAAGCTGACCAGGGAGAACTATCTCCTGTGGAGGGCACAGATCCTCCCCCACTTCCTCGGCGCAGGGCTCTATGGCTACCTCGACGGCTCCATCACCGCGCCAGAGAAGCTCTCCGTCGTCAAGGACAAGGATGGCAAGGATCAGACAATCCAAAACCCAGCATATGATACATGGATCAGGCAGGACCAGCAGGTCCTCGGGCACATCTTGAACAACCTGACAAGAGATGTGCTAGTCTCCGTCACCTCCATCCGGACTGCTCACGCACTCTGGACAAGCCTCGGTAACATGTTTGCTTCACAGTCTCGTTCACGCATCAATAACCTTCGCATCTCCCTCGCCAATGCTCAGAAAGGTACCCAATCTGGTGCGGCGTACTTCTCCCGGATGCGAGGCTTCGCAGATGAACTTGCTGCGGCTGGGAAGCCACTGGAGGAAGATGAACTCGTCTCCTTCATTGTCGCGGGGCTGGACCTCGACTAAAACTCTGTGGTCTCAGCCCTAGACGCCCGCACCGAACCAGTCACCGTCGACCTCCTCTACTCGCAGATCTGCAACTTTGATGAGCGAGTGGAGCTCTTCATGGGCGGCGCCAGTGGCGGAGGATTCAAGTCCTCTGCTAACACCACCGCACGTCGTGGTGGTCCGCCGCCTCCTCGCGGCAAGCAGCAGCAGAAGACAAATGGTGGCGGGTACGACGGCGGCTATGGTGGCTACAACAAGAAGAAGTAGGGCGGCGGCGGGCGTCCTTTCTACAACAACAACAAGGGCGCCCGAACAGGTGGTGCACCAGGCGGTCCCGAAGGTCCAGGAGGCCCCGGTGGCCCTGCACATGGCAACAACAATGCAAGGGGGAATGATCCCATCCAGTGCCAGATCTGTGGTAAGCTTGGCCATAGTGCCAAAGATTGCTGGTACAGGTTCGATGATGATGCACTGGAAGAAAAAGTTGTTGGTGCTGCCCAATACGGGGTGGATACAAACTGGTACATCGACAGTGGGGCGACTGACCACCTCACAGGAGAGCTGGAGAAGCTAACTGTCCGTGACAAGTATCGCGGGCAAGATCAGATCCATGGTGCAAACGGGACAGGTATGAGAATAGATCATGTTGGGCAGTCAGTATTACATACCTCTAGCCAACCCATTCATCTTAAAAAATTCTTTATTCACCTCATGCTAGAACAAATCTCCTCTCTGTTCATCGTATTGCTTTGGACAATCATGTTTTCCTTGAGTTTCATCCTTTCTTCTTCTTGATTAAGGACTAAACAACGAGGAGAATTCTCTCCAGAGGTAGATGCGTTGGTGGGCTCTATCCGTTGATTCCGCGTGTTAGGAGTTCCAATAAACAAGGCCTTGGTGTCACCACATTATCTTCGGCAAGGTGGCATGATCGTCTAGGGCATCCTTCTTTTACTATTGTTCATCGTGTGCTTAGGAAAAATAAGCTCCCTTTTGTTAGTGAGTCTAGCAATGAAACAATTTGTGATTCATGTCAGAAAGGAAAAAGTCATCAGCTTCCTTATCCCGTGTCAACTATTGTTTCTTCCAAACCATTAGAACTCATTTTTTCTGATGTATGGGGGCAAGCACCTCTTTCTGTTGGCAGATACAAATATTATGTAAGCTTTATTGATGACTATAGCAAGTATACTTGGATCTATCTTATCAAGAATAAATCTAATGTGTTTCAAGTCTTCCAAAATTTCCAAGCACTCGTTGAATGAAAATTCAATAGTAAGATTATCTCAGTTCAGTCAGACTAGGGTGGTGAGTACGAAAAATTGAACCCTTTCTTCCAAAAATTAGGGATTTCTCACCATATTTCTTGCCCTCATGCTCATCAACAGAATGGCTCGGCAGAATGTAAGCACATACATATCATTGAGATTGGTTTGCACCTACTTGCGAATGCATCTATGCCCCTCAAGTTCTGGGATGAAGCCTTTCTCACTGCCACTCATCTTATAAACATTCTGCCTAGTCGAGTTATCAACTTTGAAACACCCACCGAACGTGTCCTACACAGTACACCAAACTATGCTTCTCTCCGTATTTTTGGGTGTGCGTGTTGGCCAAACCTACGGCCATATAATTCGAGAAAGCTTTCTTTCCGGTCAAAACAGTGTGTGTTCATCGGGTACAGCCCCCAACATAAAGGCGTCAAGTGCCTTGATGTTTCCACCGGTCGGGTGTATATCTCCTGTGATGTCGTTTTTGATGAGATAGTTTTTCCGTTTAGAGATCTCCATCCAAACGCCGGCGCTCTCTTACAAAAAGAGATTCTCCTTCTTCCTGCTCATCTTTCCGGCTTAGATCAAGGGGGCAACAATACTACTGATCACATGAATAATTCTCATGCTACTAATCCTATTGATGGTGCAGAAAGTACAGAAATTTTTTGAGCAAAAAATGGCGCTGAAAACAGTGCATATCAGCCCATATTTCATGCTCCGGAAGAGGACAAATGCACGCGACACGAGGACGATTCGCCTGTGCATTCCTCGGGATCCGCAGGCGAGCGATCCCATGTAGATACGCCGCCAGCGCGACAGGATTCTGCCTTGGGACGCACGGGCGGCAACGCCTCATGCGGGGCTGAAGCGGGCCGCTCTCCACCTGCCACGCGTGCTGCGGGTCCGCGGCTATCCCCCACTCACGCGCCTGAGGTGGGTCCTGATGCGCATGCAGACGAGGCTGCGTCAGACGGCGACGCGGTCGCTGTCTCGCCCGTCCAGCCCGGTCGGGGATCTCCCTCCAGTTCGCCAGATGTAGGATCCTCATCGGGATCGCCACCACGCAGGCCTGCACGATCGGGTGTGGGATCTTCTGCGCCCGGACCAGGGGGCGCTACACGCACCAGCACGCGACTTCAAACAGGAAAAATTCAGCCTATAAATTACAAAAATATTTTGAAATTTGGTTTAACCTGTACAACAGGGGAGCCACGTTCAGTTGATGAAGCCTTGACAGATCCAAAATGAAAGAAGGCCATGGAAGAAGAATATATGGCCTTGAGGAAAAATGAGACGTGGCACTTGGTTCCACGTAGTCAAGGTAAGAATTTGATAGACTGTAAGTGGGTTTATAAAATTAAAAGGAAAGCAGATGGCACGGTTGATAGATTGTAGCGACCCGACCCGAATGGATCAAGTCTCTGTGCTCCGATGTCATCCCTGGATCAGTAATGCTGACACCACACAGTACTTCGAAGGATTTATAGCAGAGTAGCAATGACACACTTATTACATCGATGTCTCCAAAGAGAACTTATTACAATAAATATGGCTTAAGGCCATCTAATATCGATAACAGCGGAAGACTTGGAAGGTAAATGGGTCCATCAACTCCAACGGCATCACTGAGTATAGAACCACGACCTAAAAGCACCTTACTCGTCGTCTGAAATGTCTGCAACATGAAAGTTGCAGCCCGAAAATGGGTCAGCACATGGAATATGCTGGCAATGTAACACATAGAGAGTAATGGAATGAAACATCTATACTATATGCATATTTGGCTGGTGGAAAGTTCTATGGTTACTGTTTTGCGTAAAGCTAGTTTTTCCCTACTTCAAAGGAATAAATTTATTTAACTATTATGGTAGTTGAACATCGAGAATGGTTGACAACATTCCGATCCCAATTAAGTGAACAATTAAAACCCAACAATATTAATTAGAGGTAACATGATGAGATTCACACGATATTCAAGTACTAGATACTCAAGATGTCCATAATCGGGGACACGGCTAATCATGATTAGTTTGTTACACTCTGCAGAGGTTTGCGCACTTTTCCCCACAAGACTCGATCGCCTCCGTTGGGCTTCTCGCACTACACGGTGTTTGAGAAACGGATGACCGAGACACGGTCTTTCAGAAGCACTAGCACCTTACGATGGATAGACCGGTACACCTACTTTCCCCTACATCTGCTAGTCTACCCTGTAAGAGTTCGCACGACTTAGTCAACTATGCCAGCGCCCATATTGGCTTGTGGCTGCACACGGAAGTTTCTAGCATGAAAGATCTTATGATCCCTTTGAGCCTAGGTGGCGGTCCAAAGAAAAACAGGCAAGTCCTGATAGACATCAGGTGCCTCAATCCACCCAGATGTGTGTTTAAGTTGCCACCTTAGATAAACCCTTAAAATTATCAATCTCACATCTGTCATGGATATCACTCACCCAATCCACGTCTACTAGCATAGCATGGCATAATAAGCAAACGTAGAAGTAACTCCCAAAGGTTTCATAATAAACAGGTAATAGGTACTACCTCATCTACTTCCCATCCCACAATTTAATTAGATCCTAATCATGCAATGTGTGAGGATTGATCTAATGCAATAAAACTGGGTTGTAGAAAAGGTATGATCAAAGTGTTACTTGCCTTGCTGATGATCCCCGAGTCCTAGAGATTCGAAGTAACAGGCGGCGCAATCCGGGTAATCTATCGCAGACAAACAACAAGCATACAATAAGTACTCATCTAATGCACAGGTAAAACTCGAACAAGAGAACGAACCAGAAAGTTCAACTTAAGAACTCCGGTTGCAAAGAAAGAAAGAACCGAACAACGCAACGGAAAACAAACGGCGGAAGAAAACAACTCGGTTCTAGCAAGTTGAAACTAGGTCAAATTTTACCATAGAAAAAACTTGTTTAGGTTGATTAGTCGGAATGGCGGTTTCGAAACGAAACTCCAGGCGCTTGAATCACCTGATTTCGATAAACGAGCGAGAACATAAACTACAACGAAGATCGGATCTGAGATCGTGATCGTGGAATAAATCCGACGAAATGAAAAAGAAGAACGGTTAAACGAACGGATGTTCGTTAGCCGAGAATAACCGGTGATCACGTTCGTTAGGACGAACGGTCTGGCGAATGGTCTCTAGGCAACTAAACCGGAAAAGAAAACGAAACCGATCTAGGGTTTCGAAAGAAAATCGAAACAAACAAAAGAAAACTGGAAAGAAGAGAAAAAGAACCGGAACGGTTTATAAGAAAAACCGAACCGAGGGGAAAAAGAGAGGCGCAGCGCGGCTACCTCGACGAGGCTCCGGCGAGGGGGTACGGCGGCGGCGGCGTGCAAGGGCGGCGGCGCTAGGGAGGCGGCAGCGGCGGCGTAGGCGGCGGCGTAGGCGGCGCGGGCGAGGGGCGCGGGTGGCGGCGGCGCTAGGGGCGCGGGGTGGGAGGCGCGGCTTGGTGTGGGGTTTAGGGGGGGTGTGGGGGTATTTAAAGAGGGGAGGGGAGAGGAGACTTGGGGGAGGGGGCAAGAAAGAGGAGGGAGAGAGGAGTCCTACTAGGACTCCGCTTGGGGCGGCGGCGCTGGCTGCCCTAGGCGCGCGCGCGAGGGAGGCCCGGCCGGCTGGGCCTTGGCCCAGGCGGGGCACTGCGCGGATTTTTTTTAAAGGTTTCGCGCGCAGAAAAACACAGAAAAGAAAATCTAAACGAACTCCAAAATTCCCAAAGTAAATTTTCCCCGACTCCTAAAAATGAGTCGAACAAAATGAACTTTTCTCGGGGCCTAGGATGCAAATTTTTGAAACGCGCATTTCTCCCTAATTCAAATAAAAGGCAAATAAACTCCGACAAATCCAATGATCCTTTTTTTCAAAATTTGAGAAGAACTCAAATATCAGAATGACGAAATCTCCAACTCTCTCCAAGGGTCCTTGAGTTGCGTGAAATTTCTAGGATCGACCAAAATGCAAGAAAATATGATTTGCATGATGATCTAGTGTATAACATTCCAAATTGAAAATTTGGGATGTTACAAACCTACCCCCCTTAAGATGAATCTCGCCCTCGAGATTCGGCTTGGCTAGAAAATAGGTGAGGGTGGTCCTTGAGCAAATCTTCTTCTCTCTCCCAGGTGGCTTCATCCTCGGAGTGGTGGTTCCACTGAACTTTACAAAACTTGATAACCTTGCTGCGGGTAACTCTGCTGGCATAGTCGAGAATCTTGACTGGTTTCTCCTCATACGTTAAGTCGTCCTTCAACTGAATCGCTTCAAGCGGCACTGTATCTCTTAGCGGTACCTCTGCCATCTCGGCGTGACATTTCTTCAGCTGAGAAACATGGAATACGTCATGAACTCCTGACAGTCCCTCTGGTAATTCCAACTTATACGCGACTTCTCCCATACGTTGTAAGATCTTATAAGGTCCAACGAAACGTGGTGCTAATTTTTCCTTAACTCCAAAGCGCTTAACTCCTCGTAGTGGATACTCGGAGATAAACTCTGTCTCCGGTTTCGTAAACTGTCTCCTTGCATTTAGAATCTGCGTAGCTCTTCTGCCTGGACTGGGCTACCTTGAGCCTATCGCGAATCAACTTAAGTTTCCGTTCAGACTCCTTAATCAAATCTGGTCCAAAGAATTGACGGTCTCCAACTTCGTCCCATGACAACGGTGTCCTGCACCTCCTTCTGTATAAAGCTCCGAAAGGTTCGATCTTCAAACTGGTTTGGTAACTGTTGTTATACGAAAACTCCGCATACGGCAAGTTATCGTCCCAACTCGATCCATAATCTAGTGCACAGGCTCTTAGCATATCTTCCAAAATCTGATTGACTCTCTCGGTCTGTCCATCTGTCTGCGGATGAAAAGCGGTGCTGAACTCTAGCCTGGTTCCCAAAGTTTCATGCAACTGATTCCAAAACTTTGAGGTAAATTGGGTTCCTCTATCTGATACAATACTCCTTGGAACTCCATGCAAACAAATGATCCTAGTCATGTATATCTTTGCCAACTTAGCACTGGTGTAAGTGGTCTTGACTGGAATGAAATGTGCTACCTTCATCAAACGATCAACTACTACCCATATCGAGTCATATCCTACCTTCGTCCTGGGTAGTCTGGTGATAAAATCCATGCCTATCTTATCCCACTTCCATTCGGGTATCGGCAATGGTTGCAACAATCCGGCTGGCTTCTGATGCTCTGCCTTTACTCTATGACATACGCCACAAACTGCTACATATGCTGCAATATCCTTCTCCATTCCGGTCCACCAGAATGTCTCCTTCAAATCCAAATACATTTTGGTATTTCCTGGGTGAATCGAATATGGTGAATCATGTGCCTCTTGTAAAATCAACTTCCTGATCTCCGGGTCATTGGGCACATAAACACGGTCCTCAAACCATAGGGTATCATGCTCATCCTCACGAAATCCCTTTGCTTTTCCCTTACTTAGCTTCTCCTTTATAGCAGCAATTTCCTTGTCAGATTTCTGAGCTTCTCTGATTTTATCCATCAATGTTGACTGAATCTCCAATGCTGCTACATAGCCTTTCGGAACTATTTCTAAACTTAGTTCACGAAGGTTTTCTAATAACTCCTTGGGTATTTCCTCCGTTATTAACGTATTGATGTGGCTCTTGCAGCTCAATGCGTCAGCTACTACATTAGCTTTTCCGGGATGGTAATGCAATCTCATATCATAATCCTTGATGAGCTCCAACCATCTCCTTTGTCTGAGATTCAACTCCTTCTGCGTGAAAATGTACTTCAAACTCTTGTGATCCGTGTACACCTTGCAATGATTTCCAATGAGGAAATGTCTCCATGTCTTCAATGCATGCACTACGGCTGCTAACTCCAAATCATGTGTGGCGTAATTCAACTCATGAGGCTTCAGTTGTCGTGAAGCATACGAAACAACTCTATCTTCCTGCATAAGCACTGCTCCAAGTCCTCGACGTGAAGCGTCGCAATATACCTCATAATCCTTGGTTTGATCTGGCAAAATCAACACTGGTGAGGTAACCAATCGTTTCTTCAACTCCTGGAAACTAGCCTCACATTCCTCAGTCCAATTGAACTTGGTATCCTTCTTCAACAACTCCGTCATAGGCTTTGCAATCTTTGAAAAGTTCTCAATAAATCTCCGGTAGTATCCTGCGAGTCCAAAAAAACTCCAGATCTCTCCAACTGTTGTTGGTGCTTCCCATTCGGTTACGGTCTCAACCTTTGTGGGGTCAACTGCTATCCCTTCTCCGGATATAACGTGTCCAAGGAATCCTACTTCCTTCAACCAAAACTCACATTTGCTAAATTTGGCATATAACTGATGTTCCCTTAGTTTCTCCAAAACCAAACGCAAATGTTCCTTATGCTCTTCTTCATTCCTTGAATAAACCAGGATATCATCAATGAACACTACGACGAACTTATCCAAAAACTCCATAAACACTTTGTTCATCAGGTTCATAAAATAGGCAGGCGCGTTAGTCAATCCAAATGACATAACGGTATACTCATACAGTCCATATCTCGTGGTAAAAGCTGTCTTAGGTATGTCCTGCTCTCGAATCTTCAACTGGTGGTACCCTGATCGCAAATCGATCTTGGAAAACACTTTAGCTCCTTGCAAACGATCAAACAGATCATTAATCATTGGTAGTGGGTACTTGTTCTTGATGGTTACTTCGTTCAATCCACGGTAATCAACAACCATCCGTAATGATCCATCCTTTTTCTCCACTAGAAGTATGGGTGATCCCCAAGGCGAAGAACTTGGGCGTATGTAACCTTTCTCCAATAACTCCTTAATCTGATTCTTAATTTCTACCAAATCCTTTGCTGGCATCCGGTATGGCCACTTCGATATTGGGCCTGTACCTGGCAATAACTCAATCAAGAACTCAATGTCTCTATCCGGTGGCATGCCTGGCAACTCTTCAGGAAATACATTAGGAAAATCCTTTACCACTGGTACTTCCTCCTGCACAACTCTCGTTAAGCAATTTACTTGTGTCCTATTTGGCACATGCCGGGCTACATACTTGATCCTTCTTCCTTCTGGCGTTGTGAGCAAAATTGTCTTACTAGCACAATCGATGTTTCCTCCATACATCGACAGCCAATCTACCGAGAATTACATCCAGACCTTGGGATTCCAGAATAATTAAATCTGTTGGGAAAACATGCCTTCCTATGCTTAATGGCACTTGAAAGCATCCTTGACTAGCCATGTACTCTGCTCCTGGCGAGCTTACTAGCATAGGAGTTTTAAGAATCCTAGTGGGCAGGCTATATTTTTCCACGAATCCCCTTGATATGTATGAATGTGATGCACCAGTATCAAAAAGAACGAGTGCGGTAAATGACTTAACCAAAAACTTACCGATTACTGCATCAGGCTGATCTTCAACTTCCTCCACGTTAACGTGGTTCACCTGTCCCCTATTGAAAGGGTTCGGCTTCTTCCCTGAGCTTCCATTGCCATTTCCATTCTGGCCTTCAGGACATTCATTGGCATAATGTCCAGTCTTGGAACACTTGAAACAGGTGACTTGACTCAGATCTCTCTTGGTTGGGGTTGATGGGATGGTACGGTTCTGGCCGTTGCTTCCTCCATTCCCATTACCATTCTTGTGGCCATTGTGGTTATGCGAACTACCTCCTCCATGGGTATGCTGAAACTGAAATCCTGATTTAGGGGTAAAACGGGGCTTCTGCTGGGCTCCAGAGTTATACTTCCCCTGTCCATACTTCCTCTTGCGGTTCTCAATCTGCTGTTGCTTCCCTTCAATCATGATGGCACGATCTACCAACTCCTGGTAGTTGTTGAAACTTGCTACCATCAACTGCATACTCAACTCATCATTCAATCCTTCCAGGAACTTCTCCTGCTTGGTTGCATCCCTAGCAACGTCATCTGGGGCATAACGTGCTAACTTGCTGAAGTCGTCAACGTACTGGCCAACTGTCCTTCCTCCTTGGCGTAAGTTGCGAAACTCACGCTTCTTCATGGCCATAGCTCCTGCTGAAACATGTGCAGTGCGGAAAGCTTGCTGGAACTGATCCCATGTGACAGTGTCAACTAGGAAGGTGGCTGTGAAATTCTCCCACCATGCTACCGCGGGTCCTTCTAACTGATGTGCGGCAAACTTCACTTTCTCACCATCTGTGCATCCTGCCGTGGTCAACTCCCTTCCTATCTTGCGGAGCCAATCGTCTGCTACTATCGGCTCAGTGCTACTGGAAAACACCGGCGGATTTAGCCTAAGGAAACGGGCTAAGTGGTCAACAGGTGGTGGTGGTGGTGGATTGTTGTTGTTGTTGTTCTGCTGGTTCTGGACTAACAATTGCATCAATTGATTCTGCTGCTGGATCAACTGAGTGAGCTCCGATGGAAATCCATTGTCACGTCTCGGAGGCATCTGAGGGTTTAGAAAAGATGAGAAATAAGAATAGAGTGAGGTCTAAAGAGAAAACACTACCCCCAATTCACATGAGCAAAATCACACAAAATCACTTCATTCAATTCAAACAAGGGCTTACAATCGATCTAGCTATCGCAAAAGTGCTCGAACTATAGTGTATACATGGGGGAAAATACTACTAATATTTGGTGGTCATCTAGAAATTTGAACCGGTGGAAGACTCCATGATGTCCGCTCCAGCTTCGTCTTCAAAGTTGGGTTCACTTGGATCCAAATCTGTGTCGTCGAGAATGATGTAGTTGTCCGAACATGCGACGTACATGTCTTCCTTCCTGGATGCTAACTCCCTCTTGAGTTCTTCAATCTCTTGCTTAAGATCGCCATTGTGTATTGCTAGAGCTACGATCTCGTCCATGTAGTCCTTGCATGTAGCCTTCAGTTCTCCTTCTAGCTCGATGATCCTTGCCTTCGCATTCTTCAACTCTATCATATCATTGCACATCTGGTTCTCGTGGCGTCGAATGTGCTGGTTTAACTCCTGGATGAATGTTGCAATGGATCTATCCTTCTTGGTGCTGACTAACTCCCATTGTTCATCTCGGCGTCCGCAAATCTGGTAGATAGTGTCCTTGAGGTCTTCTTGATAAACTTCTCCAATGCGTCCTATGGTGATATGGGCTGCCATGCTCTTTCCCAGACTCCAGGTTGGTGCATTGAAAACACTATCTATGGGCTTCGTGATTGGCGCGAATGTCCTACCCGGAACGTGAGCTTGAATCTTCCAGCGCTCCTCTTCAGGTAGAGTGGCGTTGAAGGTTGCTGTGAAACTTGGTAATCCAATGTTCAGGTACTTGGTGACTTCCTTCAAGTGAAATCCAAAAGGTGTGCCTTCATCCGGTTGAGCGTACTTGATCTTCGCGTCCTTCATCCTAAAGAGTAGAAAAGATGAGGAGTTAGAAAATGAGGAGAGAATAGTGATCTATGGCTTTAACTTAGTGGTCGTGTCCTACAGTCAGCGCGTGCTCTGATACCATCTTTGTAGCGACCCGACCCGAATGGATCAAGTCTCTATGCTCCGGTGTCATCCTTGGATCAGTAATGCTGACACCACACAGTACTTCGAAGGATTTATAGCAGAGTAGCAATGACACACTTATTACATCGATGTCTCCAAAGAGAACTTATTACAATAAATATGGCTTAAGGCCATCTAATATCGATAACAGCGGAAGACTTGGAAGGTAAATGGGTCCATCAACTCCAACGGCATCACTGAGTATAGAACCACGACCTAAAAGCACCTTACTCGTCGTCTGAAATGTCTGCAACATGAAAGTTGCAGCCCGAAAATGGGTCAGCACATGGAATATGCTGGCAATGTAACACATAGAGAGTAATGGAATGAAACATCTATACTATATGCATATTTGGTTGGTGGAAAGCTCTATGGTTACTGTTTTGCATAAAGCCAGTTTTCCCTACTGCAAAGGAATAAATTTATTTAACTATTATGGTAGTTGAACATCGAGAATGGTTGACAGCATTCCGATCCCAATTAAGTGAACAATTAAAACCCAACAATATTAATTAGAGGTAACATGATGAGATTCACACGATATTCAAGTACTAGATACTCAAGATGTCCATAACCGGGGACATGGCTAATCATGATTACTTTGTTACACTCTGCCGAGGTTTGCGCACTTTTCCCCACAAGACTCGATCGCCTCCGTTGGGCTTCTCGCACTACACGGTGTTTGAGAAACGGATGACCGAGACACAGTCTTTCAGAAGCACTAGCACCTTACGATGGATAGACCGGTACACCAACTTTCCCCTACATCTGCTAGTCTACCTTGTAAGAGTTCGCACGACTTAGTCAACTATGCCAGAGCCCATATTGGCTTGTGGCTGCACACGGAAGTTTCTAGCATGAAAGATCTTATGATCCCTTTGAGCCTGGGTGGCGGTCCAAAGAAAAACAGGCAAGTCCTGATAGACATTAGGTGCCTCAATCCACCCAGATGTGTGTTTAAGTTGCCACCTTAAATAAACCCTTAAAATTATCAATCTCACATCTGTCATGGATATCACTCACCCAATCCACGTCTACTAGCATAGCATGGCATAATAAGCAAACGTAGAAGTAACTCCCAAAGGTTTCATAATAAATAGGTAATAGGTACTACCTCATCTACTTCCCATCCCACAATTTAATTAGATCCTAATCATGCAATGTGTGAGGATTGATCTAATGCAATAAAACTGGGTTGTAGAAAAGGTATGATCAAAGTGTTACTTGCCTTGCTGATGATCCGCGAGTCCTAGAGATTCGAAGTAACAGGCGGCGCAATCCGGGTAATCTATCGCAGACAAACAACAAGCATACAATAAGTACTCATCTAATGCACAGGTAAAACTCGAACAAGAGAACGAACCAGAAAGTTCAACTTAAGAACTCCGGTTGCAAAGAAAGAAAGAACCGAACAACGCAACGGAAAACAAACGGCGGCAGAAAACAACTCGGTTCTAGCAAGTTGAAACTAGGTCAAATTTTACCAGAGCAAAAACTTGTTTAGGTTGATTAGTCAGAACGGCGGTTTCGAAACGAAACTCTAGGCGCTTGAATCACCTGATTCTGATAAACGAGCGAGAAGATAAACTAGAACGAAGATCAGATCTGAGATCGCGATCGCGGAATAAATCCGACAAAACGAAAAATAAGAACGGTTAAATGAACGGATGTTCGTTAGCCGAGAATAACCGGTGATCACGTTCGTTAGGACGAACGGTCCGGCGAACGGTCTCTAGGCAACTAAACAGGAAAAGAAAACGAAACCGATATAGGGTTTCGAAAGAAAATCGAAACAAACGAAAGAAAACCGGAAAGAAGAGAAAAAGAACCGGAACGGTTTATAAGAAAAACCGAACCGAGGGGAAAAAGAGAGGCGCGGCGCGGCTACCTCGGCGAGGCTCCGGCGAGGGGGTACGGCGGCGGCGGCGTGCAAGGGCGGCGACGCTAGGGCAGCGGCGGCGGCGGCGTAGGCGGCGCGGGCGAGGGGCACGGGTGGCGGCGGCGCTAGGGGCGCGGGGTGGGAGGCGCGGCTTGGTGTGGGGTTTAGGGGGGTGTGGGGGTATTTAAAGAGGGGAGGGGAGAGGAGACTTGGGGGAGGGGGCAAGAAAGAGGAGGGAGAGAGGAGTCCTACTAGGACTCCGCTTGGGGCGGCGGCGCTGGCTGCGCTAGGCGCGCGCGCGCGGGAGGGAGGCCCGGCCGGCTGGGCCTTGGCCCAGGCGGGGCACTGCGCGGATTTTTTAAAAAGGTTTCGCGCGCAGAAAAACACAGAAAAGAAAATCTAAACGAACTCCAAAATTCCCAAAGTAAATTTTCCCCGACTCCTAAAAATGAGTCGAACAAAATGAATTTTCTCGGGGCCTAGGATGCAAATTTTTGAAACGCGCATTTTTGCCTAATTCAAATAAAAGGCAAATAAACTCCGACAAATCCAATGATCCTTTTTTTCAAAATTTGAGAAGAACTCAAATATGAAAATGACGAAATCTCCAACTCCCTCCGAGGGTCCTTGAGTTGCGTGAAATTTCTAGGATCGACCAAAATGCAAGAAAATATGATATGCATGATGATCTAGTGTATAACATTCCAAATTGAAAATTTGGTATGTTACATAGATACAAGGCCAGGCTAGTGGCAAAAGGTTTTAAACAGAGGTATGGAATAGATTACAGGGACACCTTTAGTCCGGTTGTCAAAGCTGCTACTATCAGGTTGGTTTTATCTGTTGCTGTGTCTAGGGGATGGAGCCTACGATAGTTGGACGCGCAGAATGCGTTTTTGCATGGTGTTCTGGAAGAGGAGGTTTACATGAGACAACCACCTGGGTTTGAAAACAAGAATGCACCCTTTCATGTGTGTAAACTTGATAAGGCCCTTTATGGTCTGAAACAGGCCCCAAGAGCATGGTATCATCGCTTGAGTAGGAAGTTGCAAGCTATTGGTTTTGTTCCTTCCAAGTCTGATGTTTCATTGTTTATTTTCAACAAGTTCAAAATAACAATGTACATGCTCACATATGTTGACGATATTATCATTGCAAGCTCATCTGATGAAGCAGTGACAGCACTCCTAAAGGACCTGGGCTCTGAGTTTGCCTTGAAGGACTTGGGAGATTTGAACTTATTTCTTGGCATTGTAGTAAAAAGGAACAAAGATGGTATTGTCTTGTCTCAGGAAAAATATGCTAATGATCTCTTGAAAAGGGTTGGAATGCAGGATTGCAAGCCTTCGCCAACTCCATTATCCAGTTCAGAGAAACTGTCCTTGTATGAAGGAGAGATCCTTAGTCAGGAAGATAGCACTCGGTACAGAAGTATGATTGGTGCACTTCAATACTTAACCCTTACTAGACCAGATTTATCCTTTGCCGTAAATAAGGTATGTCAGTTTTTGCATGCACCTACCACCTTGCACTGGACTGCAGCTAAGCGTATTATGATATATGTGAAGTATACAGTAAATGTTGAACTATTATTCAGGAAGTCTCAATCCACACTTGTCAGTGCATTTACTGATGCCGACTGGGCTGGCAGTGTTGATGATAGACGGTCCACAGGTGGTTTTGCAGTCTTTCTTGGTCCAAATTTGATATCATGGTGTGCAAAGAAACAGGCCACTGTCTCCAGGTCTAGTACAGAAGCTGAGTATAAGGCACTAGCTAATGCCACTACAGAAATTATCTGGCTTCAGTCTTTGCTGAAGGAACTTGGTGTGATACAAGTGAAAGCTCCTTGTTTATGGTGTGATAATCTTGGCGCCACTTATCTTTCTGCCAATCCAGTGTTTCATGCCAGAACAAAACATATCGAGATAGATTTTCACTTTGTCAAAGAACGTGTTGCCAACAAGGAGTTGGACGTTCGGTTTATTCATTCTGGAGATCAGATTGCAGATGGTTTTACCAAGGCGTTGCCTACAAGGAGCTTTGAGAATTTTAGACGTAATCTCAACTTGATCAAGTTGTGATTAAGGGGGTGTGTTGAAATATCTCATGTAGGCCTATGGGCCGGCGCATATAATTCTGGGATAGGGTTAGTTAGTTAGAGATATACTAGTATCTAGCTTAAACTCTCATCTCTATCTATTCTCTCTTGTACTCCAAGTTATGTATGCGCTCATGGGATAAGCCCCATCATTATCAATAAATACCCGCGGCCCTCTCTCGAGAGGGTAGAACGCTTCCATCATATTTTCTACATCCTCAACAAAATGGTCTAATTCAGGTCAATAGCATTAATTTCCATTTTTTTACTTTCCGATTTCCAAGTTCAGTACACGATGGACAAATAAGATCTTGACATTACAGTATGCAGTAGTTTAACCTTTAAAATGACCATTCGTTCAGAGGTACTCCTGTAATTCCAAGTGGCTTATAGATATTGACTATGAAATCGAAAAGCAGTATATATCATGCATAGAAAAATCCCATTCAACAATAGTATGCACATGGAAAGACAAATTATTATCTAATTGATATCTTCTAAATCTATTTTCTCCAAAATAACACCAACAATCCTTATCTGGGTGTGCATACAATTCAGAGATGCAAGCAAATTGTATTATGGTAAATTGGTAATACAAACCGACGGGCGAATATATCTTTCTGCATTCAAATCTCCTCTCAGTGATGCTATGAAGCAGCCCACATCAAATATATCTTGGAACTCAATTCCGATGAAGCAACATAAAATGATAAAACTAAGTCAAACCTTCATTGGATTATTAGAAATTGTGGTGCAGACCCAAACTGAAGTTCTGTAACTGAACTAGCAAATCTAAAAAAATGGCAAGCTGCACAAAACCAGTCAAGCAAGTGCTTTCCTTACCTTTTAGAAATCCTAGTGCAGTCCCAAACTTAAGTTTTCTAACTGTACAAACAAATCTCAAGAAAGCAGCAAGCTGCACTGAACCCGAGAAACACTAATACATGTATATGAGATAAGCATGAAAGTAACACTTGAATGAGGTTCAATCCTTGCTGTGGAAGCCGATATAGAGAAGCGCACAGATGAACATCTAATGCCTTGTTTTAATATCAAACCATGGGCTGCTCATGGATAATGCTACGATAGATGAAGCAAAAATTACCAACCCCCAAGACCGTGGCCTGTGAGGCCCAATGAATCCCCACCAGGCCCCCACCAAATCGAAAGCACGATTTCCCGACCATGTGTATCAATAAACCCATGAAGATCCCCTAAAAAACCCATGAAGAGATCTCAACGGAAAAAAACCATGGAGCAAAGATTCGACACAATAGGATGACTCTCTCCACATTATTTGTTTTGCTCAAGCTGGAAATGAAAGCTCTACGTACGGGAGAAGCGCATTCACAGTCCACATTCATATCCGAAGGGCATCAACAATTGAGCTAGCAAGGCTAAACACCTCAAATGGAGGGTTGACTGATGGCTTTCACTGTCTGAGGGCACGAATCCGTGATCTAGAAGTAATCAAACTGCTCACCTGGCCCAGCTAGAATTAAGAGAAAGAATGAGCAAAGTGAAGTTTGCCTAGCTGAAAAATAGGGAGCAGTGAGAAATCACCAACTACCAGAATTCATGGTCATGAACTGTTCATACGACTGACTGGGGAACACAGTTTGAGTGACATGGGCAGTAACTTTTGCGACAACATAAGCAGCCAAAACTTTGTGCAGAATGAACAGAACATAAATACTCATGCATGGGGCAAAAAGGAACAACAACATATATGCAACTATAAGTCACATGTAGCATCATAATTTACACTTGAAATGTATTACTTCCATTTCACTGAACAATGATACGAAGTAAATATGTCACACCAAATTGACCCACAACATGAAAATTCCCATGCCACATACTCTATTACCAGGTTTGGAGAAGGAATGAAATTGAACGTCTTAACTTTACATGACTAAGCCTGCTGGTAATACTATCAAATGTGGACTCGGGTAAAATTTGAATTCTGAAGGGCATTAAGTTTTTGGTCCGACAACTTGAAATGATGGCACAAGACTGTACCCATCAGCGATTGGAGCAGAATTGCAACCTGGCATTTTCTCAGAGTTCCTCTAGATTGCACTAAATCATCAACAATAACAACATCTCGCCCTTCAGAATAGCAGCAACACAAGAATTCATGACACAGTTGGAATTAGCAGGAAGGGGTTGCACATTGTCACTCAAACCTTTGCTTGGCCCTCTTTGAGTGGCATTAATAAATTGCAGCTAGTTCCATAAAATTTTCCTGCACCTTATGCCACTTAAATGAGACAAATTAATAACACAAACCTCGAAAATAAAAATGAACCTCTCCTAAAAGGATGCCTAAGAATATCTGGGAAAGATAAGTGAAAACATATACTGGAAAAGGCCGTACCTCATCATCTCCTGCTTCTCAAACTAATACTTCATCAGATGCTTCCTCGATAAATTTTGTGCAAAATACATTTGCTGGATGGCCAATATCAATTTCCTGAAACACCTCCTGATTAGCAAAACTCCAAAATTAGCTGCAGAACAAGTATTGATATTGGAGTAAAATGTATTGCCATTGAACTCTTCAGCCTTTTCAGTTGAATAGGTACAAGCAAGCACAAGGCAAGGCCAAATTGCAAGGGTTAGAGAGACAGAGCAGTGTACAATAAATTACCAAGAAACAACAAATGCATAGGGGAGAAGGAAGATGGATGCGTACCTGGGTGACTGCACGGAGGTGGAGGGGGGCGTCGCCGCCTTATCACCGATGGCCAGATCTGCTCTTGGTGGAGCTTCTCCATGGGCTCTCCGTCTCCGTCTCCCTCCTCTATTCATCTCGCCCTCCCCTCTTCTTTGTCTGACGATGGCGCGCAGACGGCCATATCCATGGCCAACCCGCTTCGGCCGCCCCTCAACCCAGCACGACAAAATTAATCGCTCTGCACCTCCTCGGCGCCATCGACCTTAGGGCCCTTGCTAGCCACCTCGGCGAGTCCGGATTCATGGATGGGGGCGGCGGCGACAACCATGGCTGGGAGGATGAGAGGAGAGGGGATGCACCGCGGGCAGAGAGAAGAGGCAGAGCAGTGTCCCGTGGATCTTCTTGACGAGAGGAGTGAGACAAGCGGGAAGAGGAGTAGGTAGCTGCGGTCGACGGTGTGTGGGGGAGAAGACGATGTGCGCGTGTGACATTGCGGACCTGCCTTCATTGGGAAGGAAACGATCCAATCGGGTCGTGCGCCAACGAGGAGGAAAGGACTGAGCGTTGCCCTCTCTCGTCATTGGCTGCGCCGCACAGTGCGCCTCTGCCAACGTGGCACGCGCGAGGAGGCGCCATTGACGCAACCGTTAATGGGTTTTATAGTATTCGAGGTGTATTAGTGATAATATTCGACGATGTACGGACGCAATAGATGATGTAGTTTTGCTTATAATTGAATGCATCCTAATTTGAATACTACTTTATTTTGCGATTTGATTTTGCTTATTGAATGCTCAAATTGGAAAACTACTCCTACTTTGAATGCTAAAATTGGAGAGCACTATTCAAGCCGTACGCATATGATTAGTTGATAGCTTATAGGGTTTTTGTTTTCGCAGAAATCTAGGAGCCCCCCTCCATCATCCCTACCGTCGTCCCCGTCACCGACCCCCTCCGACCTCGAGGTGAGACCAGCCAAATCCTTTTTTAGAAAGATAATTAAATGATATTTCAGGTTGACTTTAAGTCTGTCAAGTCTCCACCATATATGAGAGGACGAAGAAGCCTGACTATTGTCGTGGGGGTCGTTTCTCCTTCTTCTCCGGGTGCTAGACCTTTGTTATGCACTAGGGGAAGAGGGAGTAACGACCATCACCGCCGGTCGCAAATGTCAGAGAGGAATCAGTGAGGGAGAGTTCCACCATATATATATGAGAGGACAAAGAATCCCGACTGTTGTCGTGGGGGTCGTTTCTCCTTCTTCTCCGGGTGGTAGACCTTTGTTATGCACTAGGGGAAGAAGGAGTAACGACCATCACCGACGGTCGCAAATGTCAGAGAGGAATGAGTGAGGGAGAGTTAAGAATCCCGACTGTTGTCGTGGGGGTCGCTTCTCCTTCGTTCCCGTGTGCTAGACATTTTGGTGTAATGCACACGGGGACGAAGTGAGGAGCGTGAAGGAAATATGCCCTAGAGGCAATAATAAAGTTATTATTTATTTCCTTATATCATGATAAAGGTTTATTATTCATGCTAGAATTGTATTAACCGGAAACATAATATATGTGTGAATACATAGACAAACAGAGTGTCACTAGTATGCCTCTACTTGACTAGCTCGTTAATCAAAGATGGTTATGTTTCCTAACCATTGACAAAGAGTTGTCATTTGATTAACGGTATCACATCATTAGTTGAATGATCTGATTGACATGACCCATTCCATTAGCTTAGCACCCGATCGTTTAGTATGTTGCTATTGCTTTCTTCATGACTTATACATGTTCCTATAACTATGAGATTATGTAACTCCCGTGTGCCGGAGGAACACGTTGTGTGCTACCAAACGTCACAACCTAACTGGGTGATTATAAAGGTGCTCTACAGGTGTCTCCAAAGGTACATGTTGGGTTGACGTATTTCAAGATTAGGATTTGTGACTCCGATCGTCGGAGAGGTATCTCTGGGCCCTCTCGGTAATGCACACCACTTAAGCCTTGCAAGCAATGCAACTAATGAGTTAGTTGCGAGATGATGTATTATGGAACGAGTAAAGAGACTTGTCGGTAATGAGATTGAACTAGCTATTGGATACCGACGATCGAATCTCGGGCAAGTAACATACCGATGACAAAGGGAACAACGTATGTTGTTATGCGGTCTGACCGATAAAGATCTTCGTAGAATATGTAGGAGCCAATATGGGCATCCAGGTCCCGCTATTGGTTATTGACCGGAGACGTGTCTCGGTCATGTCTACATTGTTCTCGAACCCGTAGGGTCCGCACGCTTAAGGTTTCGATGACAGTTATATTATGAGTTTATACGTTTTGATGTACCAAAGGTTGTTCGGAGTCCCGGATGTGATCAAGGACATGACGAGGAGTCTCGAAATGGTCGAGACATAAAGATTGATATATTGGAAGCCTATGTTTGGATATCGGAAGTGTTCTGGGTGAAATCGGGATTTTACCGGAGTACCGGGAGGTTACCGGAAGCCCCCCGGGAGCTATATGGGCCTTGGTGGGCTTTAGTGGAAAAGAGAAGGGGCAGCCCAAGATGGGCCGCGCGCCCCTCCCCTCCCCTAGTCCGAATAGGACAAGGAGAGGGGGCCGGCCCCCCTCTCTCTTTTCCCCCCTCCGCGAATCCTATTCCAACTAGGATTGGGGGGGGGGATCCTACTCCCAGAGGGAGTAGGACTCCTCCTGGCGCGCCTCCCCTTGGCCGGCTGCACCCCCCCCCTTGATCCTTTATATACGGAGGCAGGGGAACCCCAGAGAGACACAAGTTGATCCACGTGATCTTATTCTTAGCCGTGTGCGGCGCCCCCTGCCACCATAGTCCTCGATAATATTGTAGCGGTGCTTAGGCGATGGAGATCACAGGCACAAGTTGATGATGGCCATATCATATCACTTATATTGATTGCATGTGATGTTTATCTTTTATGCATCTTATCTTGCTTTGATTGACGGTAGCATTATAAGATGATCTCTCACTAAATTATCAAGAAGTGTTCTCCCTGAGTATGCACCGTTGCGAAAGTTCTTCGTGTTGAGACACCACATGATGATCGGGTGTGATAGGCTCTACGTTCAAATACAACGGGTGCAAAACAGTTGCACACGCGGAATCCTCAGGTTATACTTGACGAGCCAAGCATATACAGATATGGCCTCAGAACACGGAGACCGAAAGGTCGAGCGTGAATCATATAGTAGATATGATCAACATAGTGATGTTCACCAGTGAAACTACTCCATCTCACGTGATGATCGGACATGGTTTGGTTGATTTGGATCACGTGATCACTTAGAGGATTAGAGGGATGTCTATCTAAGTGGGAGTTCTTTAAGTTATTTGATTAATTGAACTTAAATTTATCATGAACTTAGTACCTGATAGTATCTTGCTCATGTATGTTTGATTGTAGATAGATGGCCCGTGCTGTTGTTCCATTGAATTTTAATGCGTTCCTTGGGAAAGCAAAGTTGAAAGATGATGGTAGCAATTACACGGACTGGGTCCGTAACTTGAGGATTATCCTCATTGCTGCACAGAAGAATTACGTCCTGGAAGCACCGCTGGGTGTGAGGCCTGCTGCAGGAGCAACACCAGATGTTATGAACGTCTCGCAGAGCAAAGCTGATGACTACTCAATAGTTCAGTGTGCCATGCTTTACGGCTTAGAATCGGGACTTCAACGACGTTTTGAACATCATGGAGCATATGAGATGTTCCAGGAGTTGAAGTTAATATTTCAAGCAAATGCCCGGATTGAGAGATATGAAGTCTCCAATAAGTTCTATAGCTGCAAGATGGAGGAGAACAGTTCTGTCAGTGAGCATATACTCAAAATGTCTGGGTATGATAATCACTTGATTCAGACGGGAGCTAATCTTCCAGATGATTGCGTCATTGACAGAATTCTCCAATCACTGCCACCAAGCTACAGGAGCTTCGTGATGAACTATAATATGCAAGGGATGAATAAGACTATTCCCGAGCTCTTCGCAATGCTGAAAGCTGAGGAGGTAGAAATCAAAAAGGAGCATCAAGTGTTGATGGTCAACAAGACCACTAGTTTCAAGAAAAAGGGCAAAGGGAAGAAGAAGGGGAACTTCAAGAAGAACAGCAAGCAAGTTGCTGCTCAAGAGAAGAAACCCAAGTCTGGACCTAAGCCTGAAACTGAGTGCTTCTACTGCAAGCAGACTGGTCACTGGAAGCGGAACTGCCCCAAGTATTTGGCGGATAAAAAGGATGGCAAGGTGAACAAAGGTATACGTGATATACATGTTATTGATGTGTACCTTACTAATGCTCGCAGTAGCACCTGGGTATTTGATACTGGTTCTGTTGCTAATATTTGCAACTCGAAACAGGGACTACGGATTAAGCGAAGATTGGCTAAGGACGAGGTGACAATGCGCGTGGGAAACGGTTCCAAAGTCGATGTGATCGCGGTCGGCACGCTACCTCTACATCTACCTTCAGGATTAGTATTAGACCTAAATAATTGTTATTTGGTGCCAGCGTTGAGCATGAACATTATATATGGATCTTGTTTGATGCGAGACGGTTATTCATTTAAATCAGAGAATAATGGTTGTTCTATTTATATGAGTAATATCTTTTATGGTCATGCACCCTTGAAGAGTGGTCTATTTTTATTGAATCTCGATAGTAGTGACACACATATTCATAATGTTGAAGCCAAAAGATGCAGAGTTGATAATGATGGTGCAACTTATTTGTGGCACTGCCGTTTAGGTCATATCGGTGTAAAGCGCATGAAGAAACTCCATACTGATGGACTTTTGGAATCACTTGATTATGAATCACTTGGTACTTGCGAACCGTGCCTCATGGGCAAGATGACTAAAACACCGTTCTCCGGTACTATGGAGAGAGCAACAGATTTGTTGGAAATCATACATACAGATGTATGTGGTCCAATGAATATAGAGGCTCGTGGCGGATATCGTTATTTTCTCACCTTCACAGATGACTTAAGCAGATATGGGTATATCTACTTAATGAAACATAAGCTGAAACATTTGAAAAGTTCAAAGAATTTCAGAGTGAAGTTGAAAATCATCGTAACAAGAAAATAAAGTTTCTACGATCTGATCATGGAGGAGAATATTTGATTTACGAGTTTGGTGTACATTTGAAACAATGCGGAATAGTTTCGCAACTCATGCCACCCGGAACACCACAGCGTAACGGTGTGTCCGAACGTCGTAATCGTACTTTACTAGATATGGTGCGATCTATGATGTCTCTTACTGATTTACCGCTATCATTTTGGGGTTATGCATTAGAGACGGTCGCATTCACATTAAATAGGGCACCATCAAAATCTGTTGAGACGACGCCTTATGAACTATGGTTTGGCAAGAAACCAAAGTTGTCGTTTCTGAAAGTTTGGGGCTGCGATGCTTATGTGAAAAAGCTTCAACCTGATAAGCTCGAACCCAAATCGGAAAAATGTGTCTTCATAGGATATCCAAAGGAAACTATTGGATACACCTTCTATCACAGATCCGAAGGCAAGACTTTTGTTGCTAAATTCGGAAACTTTCTGGAGAAGGACTTTCTCTCGAAAGATGTGAGTGGGAGGAAAGTAGAACTTGATGAGGTAACTGTACCTACTCCCTTATTGGAAAGTAGTACATCACAGAAAACTGTTTCTGCGACACCTACCCCAATTAGTGAGGAAGCTAATGATACTGATCATGAAACTTCAGGACAAGATACTAGTGAACCTCGTAGATCAACCAGAGTGAGATCCGCGCCAGAGTGTACGGTAATCCTGTTATGGAAATCATGCTGCTAGATCATGATGAACCTACGAACTATGAAGAAGCGATGGTGAGCCCAGATTCCGCAAAATGGCTTGAAGCCATGAAATCTGAGATGAGATCCATGTATGAGAACAAAGTATGGACTTTGGTTGACTTGCCCGATGATCGGCAAGCAATTGAGAATAAATGGATCTTCAAGAAGAAGATTGACGCTGACGGTAATATTACTGTCTACAAAGCTCGACTTGTCGCAAAAGGTTTTCGACAAGTTCAAGGGGTTGACTACGATGAGACCTTCTCACCCGTAGCGATGCTTAAGTCTGTCCGAATCATGTTAGCAATTGCTACATTTTATGATTATGAAATTTGGCAGATGGATGTCAAAACTGCATTCCTGAATGGATTTCTGGAAGAAGAGTTGTATATGATGCAACCGGAAGGTTTTGTCGATCCAAAGGGAGCTAACAGAGTGTGCAAGCTCCAGCGATCCATTTATGGACTGGTGCAAGCCTCTCGGAGTTGGAATAAATGCTTTGATAGTGTGATCAAAGCATTTGGTTTTATACAGACTTTCGGAGAAGTCTGTATTTACAAGAAAGTGAGTGGGAGCTCTGTAGCATTTCTGATATTATATGTGGATGACATTTTACTGATTGGAAATGATATAGAATTTCTGGATAGCATAAAGGGATACTTGAATAAGAGTTTTTCAATGAAAGACATCGGTGAAGCTGCTTACATATTAGGCATAAAGATCTATAGAGATAGATCAAGACGCTTAATTGGACTTTCACAAAGCACATACCTTGACAAAATTTTGAAGAAGTTCAAAATGGATCAAGCAAAGAAAGGGTTCTTGCCTATGTTACAAGGTGTGAAGTTGAGTCGGACTCAATGCCCGACCACTGCAGAAGATAGAGAGAAAATGAAAGATGTTCCCTATGCTTCAGCCATAGGCTCTATCATGTATGCAATGCTGTGTACCAGACCTGATGTGTGCCTTGCTATAAGTTTAGCAGGGTGGTACCAAAGTAATCCAGGATTGGATCACTGGACAGCGGTCAAGAACATCCTGAAGTACCTGAAAAGGACTAAGGATATGTTTCTCGTATATGGAGGTGACAAAGAGCTCATCGTAAAAGGTTACATTGATGCAAGCTTTGACACTGATCCGGACGATTCTAAATCGCAAACCGGATACGTGTTTACATTAAACGGTGGAGCTGTCAGTTGGTGCAGTTCTAAACAAAGCGTCGTGGCGGGATCTCCATGTGAAGCGGAGTACATAGCTGCTTCGGAAGCAGCAAACAAAGGAGTCTGGATGAAGGAGTTCATATCCGATCTAGGTGTCATACCTAGTGCATCGGGTCCAATGAAAATCTTTTGTGACAATACTGGTGCAATTGCCTTGGCAAAGGAATCCAAATTTCACAAGAGGACCAAACACATCAAAAGACGCTTCAATTCCATCCGGGATCTAGTCCAGGTGGGAGACATAGAGAGTAGCAAGATACATACGGAGCTGAATGTAGCAGACCCGTTGACTAAGCCTCTTCCACGAGCAAAACATGATCAGCACCAAAGCTCCATGGGTGTTAGAATCATTACTGTGTAATCTACATTATTGACTCTAGTGCAAGTGGGAGACAGAAGGAAATATGCCCTAGAGGCAATAATAAAGTTATTATTTATTTCCTTATATCATGATAAAGGTTTATTATTCATGCTAGAATTGTATTAACCGGAAACATAATACATGTGTGAATACATAGACAAACAGAGTGTCACTAGTATGCCTCTACTTGACTAGCTCGTTAATCAAAGATGGTTATTTTTCCTAACCATGGACAAAGAGTTGTCATTTGATTAACGGGATCACATCATTAGTTGAATGATCTGATTGACATGACCCATTCCATTAGCTTAGCACCCGATCGTTTAGTATGTTGCTATTGCTTTCTTCATGACTTATACATGTTCCTATAACTATGAGATTATGTAACTCCCGTGTGCCGGAGGAACACTTTGTGTGCTACCAAATGTCACAACGTAACTGGGTGATTATAAAGGTGCTCTACAGGTGTCTCCAAAGGTACATGTTGGGTTGACGTATTTCAAGATTAGGATTTGTGACTCCGATCGTCGGAGAGGTATCTCTGGGCCCTCTCGGTAATGCACACCACTTAAGCCTTGCAAGCAATGCAACTAATGAGTTAGTTGCGAGATGATGTATTATGGAACGAGTAAAGAGACTTGTCGGTAATGAGATTGAACTAGCTATTGGATACCGACGATCGAATCTCGGGCAAGTAACATACCAATGACAAAGGGAACAACGTATGTTGTTATGCGGTCTGACCGATAAAGATCTTCGTAGAATATGTAGGAGCCAATATGGGCATCCAGGTCCCGCTATTGGTTATTGACCGGAGACGTGTCTCGGTCATGTCTACATTGTTCTCGAACCTATAGGGTCCGCACGCTTAAGGTTTCGATGACAGTTATATTATGAGTTTATACGTTTTGATGTACCGAAGGATGTTCGGAGTCCCGGATGTGATCAAGGACATGACGAGGAGTCTCGAAATGGTCAAGACATAAAGATTGATATATTGGAAGCCTATGTTTGGATATCAAAAGTGTTCCGGGTGAAATCGGGATTTTACCGGAGTACCGGGAGGTTACCGGAACCCCCCCCCCCCCGGGAGCTATATGGGCCTTAGTGGGCTTTAGTGGAAAAGAGAAGGGGCAGCCCAAGATGGGCAGCGCGCCCCTCCCCTCCCCTAGTCCGAATAGGACAAGGAGAGGGGGCCGCCCCCCCCCCTCTCTCTTTCCCCCCCTCCGTGAATCCTATTCCAACTAGGATTAGGGGGGGGATCCTACTCCCAGAGGGAGTAGGACTCCTCCTGGCGCGCCTCCCCTTGGACGGCCGCACCCCCCTTGATCCTTTATATACGGAGGCAGGGGAACCCCAGAGAGACACAAGTTGATCCACGTGATCTTATTCTTAGCCGTGTGCGGCGCCCCCTGCCACCATAGTCCTCGATAATATTGTAGCGGTGCTTAGGCAAAGCCCTGCGACAGTAGTTCATCAAGATCGTCACCATGTCGTCGTGCTGACGGAACTCTTCCCCAACACTTTGCTGGATCGGAGTCCGGGGATCGTCATCGAGCTGAACGTGTGCTAAAACTCGGAGGTGCCGTAGTTTCGGTGCTTGATCGGTCGGGCCGTGAAGACGTACGACTACATCAACCAAACGCTCCCGTTGTCGATCTACTAGGGTACGTAGATCACACTCTCCCCTCGTTGCTATGCATCACCATGATCTTGCGTGTGCGTAGGATTTTTTTTGAAATTACTACGTTCCCCAACAGAGCGACCATCACCGGGAGTCGAATATATACACCACGTGAGCTGAGAGTTTTCAAGAAAAGACTCGACAGACCGATAGTCAACCCGCGATGAATAATAATGATCTAATTTAGTTTTTGTAGTACATATATTTAATTGTACAAGTTTAATCTTTGAATTATGAACGTATGAAATGTCATCATCAGACGATGAAAGTCTCTCGGGGGAGTGCAGCTGGTGCCACGACGATCGAGGTCTGTGCGACATGCCTCACCTGGACGATGATCGGCGCTTCAGCATTAAGCTCGAGGAGACCTTCGATGTTGAAACGGTACGCAACGACAACAAGTGTTTTTTCATAATTAAGCATGACTACAACTATTTCAATGTGTAATTTTCATCTTTTACAATTCGAGTAGCTTATCCCATGCCATGCAAGGCGCTATGTCTTAGAGAGGATGGGTTTTGAAGACCATGAAAGTTTCGAAACAAAGAAAATTCACCTAAGGACTCATCATGATGTGGATTTTGAAGTAAAGTTGTACAATTCTGAGAGCGTAACCCATTTTGGTTGCAAAAAATGGGAAGCACTTTGCAAGATGTATGGTTTTGATGAGGGTATGCTTGTCACCATGGATCTTGGTGATCCTGAAATCGAGCAAGACAATATAGACATTTGGGTCCTTGTTGATACGCCACCAATTCTACCTCTATGTGAGTTTCTCAAACATAGTTATTAGCTAATTTATATTGTTTATTTCAAAATAGTTGACAACTTATTTCCATTGACAGCTTATTTTCAATATTCAAAGAATGTGCGGGAGATGGTAGACAAAACCCACTACACCGATGGCTCCGAATTAACTTATTAGGAGAAAAATCATCTGCTGGGATTTTGTACCGACATTGAGAATTACAATATCTACAATCAAACTCCTCAACATTATGGTCAATACGTGTCACTAGTGCATGTGTTGAACTATGGTAACTACCATGGAGATACCATGGTAAGATTTTTTACTATTACGACATCCGTGCATCTTTTGCATATTTCTAAAACTAGTACAACATTGCTAACTATGAAGTTATTACTATGTTTTTCAACAGATAATCCCAAAGAATTGTGTGCCTCATTTGATGTATCAGAAAGGTAGCCTTAATGTTTTGAACATACAACCAGGTCATCCTGCGAATCTCAACTGTCCATACCAGATTTCTAAAAGGAATGGAGACATGCAAATCAAAGGATGGAAAAAATGTATGGACAGTCATAATAAGGAGGTTCTTGGAAGCAAAAGGAAGCGAAGCGCAAGAATTGGAGACAGGATGATCTCCATTCTCCATAATGGAGAGTCAGGGTCTATATTATTTTATGCTATTTTACCTTAAAGAGGGTATTTAGGTCCTACCTAATACTGATGATCATGTGCTAAGAACAATTAAGTAGGGTTGGTTCGATGATTATGAGGATGATGATCGTATGACTTGTTATTAATAACGAGTAGAAGTTGTATGATGATGATTAGTAGACTTGTTATTATATATGATGATGCATGATGCGAGCATGAATAGTTATTATATATCAGCGAGTGAAATGAACATGGATTGGATTGAAGTGAAGGCAACATGCATGTGGTGCGCATGTCGAAAGTAGTACAATCCAAACTTGATCAAGTTAGGATTAGTATTACTTTCGACATGCACCACATGTTAGCTCACTTCAATCTAAGGCATGTTTAGGCATAGCAGTAGCAGTAGCACAGAGATAAGAGAGGACACATCTCTCTATTAGCTACCTATACCAACCTAAGTTAACCCCCAAACCCCCTAAACCACCTCCTTTCAAAAAAAAACAGCCCCCTGAAATGCTGACGCGTGAAAGCTTATTGGTCCCAGTTGGTGCTACCAACCGGGACCAAAGAACCTCGTGCCTGGGCACGTCGGAGCGGCCACGTGAAGGCCCATTTGTCCCGGTTAGTATAAGAACCGGAACTAAAGACCTAGGGCATTAGTAACGACCTTTTAGTCCCGGTTCCCCAACCGGGACAGATGGGCCTTAAGAACCGGGACAAATGGCCCTTTTTCTACTAATGACAGTTAGCGCTCGAGTGGACTAGGGAGAGAAGGTGTCGTAGGGATTTTGTTTTTTTTGCCAGTGAGCTAAAGCAGGGCTAAATGTGACTTTTCATGTTGCACTACACAGTGTTAGTCACAAAAATTAACAGAAGTGCCATGGCGGGAACAAAATAAAATTTGTGTGTCAAAAAGGGAAGAAAATGTTTTTTAGGGCAAAAAAAGGAAGCAAAAAATTTAAGAAAGAGTCAAATAAGAAATTCTCTCCAGGAACAAAGCATGAGGAAGAGGCATGCAACAAATAGGGTAAATTTAGTACTAAACACTATGCAACAAATAGGCACAACGTGGGAAACTGGGGAGAGCCTAACCCCGGAACTGGACAGAGCCAGGCATGCATTTGGAGAATCTCATTAAGTATGGCCTTGCCATGGTAAAATTACAGAAGATAGCACACAGCCCAAGACCATTAAAGCTCCATTTGAGTCTCATGCACGCTGAGTTTTCATTTTCCCACCCAGATGAATATGATTAAATTCAGATTCCATACCTAGACCTACTATACTTCCTTCAACAGCCAGCCGTGCAAACAATATACGGTACTCTAATATATCTTCATTCTTCACCAACAAAAGCACATACATGAGTCACCAGTGCGCCCTAAATCTGTTTCTATAGGTTACTGCTCCTTGTTACTTGGACTCAAATCTGAAGCATTCAGACAATTGACACAGAACGGCCAAGTTTTGTTCAAATGGACAACAAAATACAGTACATAACAAAAGTATCATGTGGCTCCAACCAAATACTCCCTCCGTTCCAAATTACTCGTCGCAGAAATGGATGTATCAAAAACTAAAATATATCTAGATACATCCATACCTACGACAAATAATTCGGAACGGAGAAAGTATGGAAGTATCATGGCTCCAACAAAATATGTACATCACGGCAGAAATTCTACACTGGCTAACTAATATCATCACGGGATAAAGCCCAATGATCGGCCACAAGGGCCCACAATGACACTAGAGGCCTCCCTCTAATCAGAAAAACAGAAGAGTACGAGGGGGCAGGAGGGTGGGGGCTGACCTCCTAGGGGCGTCGGCATCGAAGGAGAAGGCGAGCAGGTGGCCGCCGTCGTCGTCGCGCTCCAGCCACAGGGTATGCCCCTTGATGTTGACGCCGGCGCTCACCGCAACGGCCTGTGCCACTCCACGTGCGTGGGGAACGACACCGCCGGCGGCGCGGCGGCGCCCGGGCGCCATGGCGGGTACTGGTGATAGTACGGCGGGGGCACCCCGTGCAGATGAGGCCGCGGCGGTGGCAGGTTGGGGCGGCCGCTGCTTCCGGCGTTGCCCATTGGCAGTGACGACAAGCAGGTGGGCTGGTTTAATGGTACTGACGTTTTTGCAAAAAGCCCCGGGATGGACTAGTATTGACCCTAGGCTCGACCAGGTGGCGGTCAAAGCCGAGCTGGCGGCCGCTGACTCGGCCAAGTCAGCGAATACGTAGACGAAATCGTATAAATGGACCAAAGTGAACCCCTTCCGTAAGTACGTGTACCGTAGCTCGGGTATTCTGAAGTAGTGATACTAAACTGTCAACCGGCTCTACAGTCAATTTTTCTCTTTGTGATTTGGTGAGAAGAAGTTGCATGGTAGCTATAGGCTATAGCTGCTGGGACTTAACCCGAGCTCGGCGTCTGCTTTCCACCACTGCTGCAGCTCGTGCGCGTGGAACCGCCGGTGGAGCCAGTTGACGTCCTTGTCCATGCTTGAGTTCCTCCACAGCGTCGCCGACGGCAGGAGGTGCGGCAGCTCCTTCTCCTTGGAACGCACGAACGAGTAGAGCATGTCACGGTACGAAAGCTTTACGGCGGACCCGGCGAGACCGTGGAAGCACTTTTCGAGCTGCCTCCGCTGCTCGAAGTGGTCGATAAAGCCCTGGCAGACGATGTCCTTGTCGTGGACGTACAGACTGGGCACCCACCGTGACAGCTTGTGGAAGATCTCCTCCATGTGCCTCCGGTGGGGACTCAGGACCAACCCGAGACCAGCCTTGATGAGGTTGTTGGCGTCTTGCAGCTTCGTCTTCACCGGCTCCGACAGCGGCGACAGGAGCAGCTTGTTGATCACCGGAGCCAACGACACCTGAGGCGGGTTGAAGAGGAAGGTCGGCAGGTTGCGCCCCTGCTTGCTGTCCAGCATCATAGCCCGCCCCACGTCCAGCGCCACCGAGGCGCCGAGAGAGTGCCCCGTGAGCCAGACGTCGGAGTCGGCGGGGACGCCGGGGATGGTGGCGAGGAGGCTCTCCACCCCGAGGCGCGCGCGCTTGCAGCGCTTCGAGTCGGGGAGGGTGTTGAAGATGACCTTGAAGTCGAGGCAGAAGTCGTGCACCGCCTTGGGGTGCAGCGGCATGGTTCCTCGGAAGGCGATGATGTAGCGCGGAGAGGAGGGGTGGCGAGGAGGCGGGGCCACGTGCTTGTAAATGGCGCCGAAGATGAACTGGTCGCGACTGTGCATGAAGGAGCGGTCTGTGAGCACGCTCACCAGGTCGAAGTGGAAGCTCTTCCACCACGCCGGCGCCAGCGCTTTCGGCTCTATCCTGCACAGTGTCCTGTCGTTCTCGAGGACGTAGGTCCCTTTGACGAGGCAGGCGGCGATGCAGCGCCGGTGCTCCTCCCTGTCCCTGTGAGCATATACATACATGCACGATATATGGTTATGGATCAGTTTGATTCATTACGACTCATGAAATGATGAGTCCTGTATATATTTAACTAAAAGATGCTACATCTGTCCTGATTTACTAGTCTCTGGTATTTTAGATTATATTTTAATTAATGGTATTAAATTATACATAGAAAAAACAATATCATCGAAAACTACTTCCTTCATTCTAAATTACTCGTCGTAGAAATGGATGTATTTACAACTAAAATACATCTAGATATATCCACACCTGCGACAAATAGTTCGAAACAGAGGGAGTACATTAAATACGAATTCAATAATATAATTTCTGATGACATGAATTAATGTGATCAAACTTTAAGAAAATACGACGAAGACTAATGTTCCTAGACGAAGGCAGTACCAGTCGATCCTAGTTCCCGGAGAAATCATGCGCATCGGCCCGGAGACATCGAAGCGGTCGGCGTCGGCGGGGTGAACGTGTGAAGCCATTGCTCAATGCTCCGCTCTGGATCTGGATCGAGCTAGCTAGCTAGCTAGACGAATTAAGCACAAGGTAGCTTACAAGCTGAGCTTGCTTTTGACCTTTTTCTCTCCCGCTGCGTAAAATTGCTACAACAAGACGCACATATATAGGTGGGCTTGAACACCTAGTAGTAGCTTACAATGGTTTAGTTATGTCCGCTTGGTTTAATAAAATTAACCATCGGCTTAAATTCAGTCCAATTGAGGTCCACCGCATATGGACCCAGTCGAGTGGTACGTAGGACGTACCCTTTGCAATTGTATACACCATACGCGCACGAGATAACGTCACTACGAGACCCAGTCGACTGTATGTGTTTGGTTAATTGACTCTGCTCTCAAAGACTTTCAGGCCCCCGATACTCGGCCGACCGACCCGATCAAATGGCTGGCGCACTCGCACAGACTCACGTTGGTCACTCAAGCTTTATTAAGGTTCCAGATGTTCATCGGATTTTTCTAATAGACGCTCACATGCGCTGTTAGAATAATTCAAAACGCGTAGTCGGTCTATTAAGGAACATGCAATCACACGAGGCATGCGATGGGGACGTTGCATGAAAATAAAAATAAAAATCTATGAATACCCATGATCTAATCTAGAAGATGCATAGCAACGAGAGGAGAGTGTGTCTACGTTCTCTCGTAGACCGAAAGCGGAAGCGTAGATAACACGGTTGATGTAGCCGTACACTTCGCGATCCAATCACAATCCAACCGATCTAGTGCCGAACGTGTTAGAAGTATAATTACGTTTAAGATAGAGATAAGAGATAGAGATAGGATAGGTTTAGCTTGTCCTCTACTCCAAGTCTCTCTCCCTTTATTGTACCTCTATATATACCTCATACATGGGCCAGATCAATACAACATAATATTCAATCATCCTACAATTTCTACATGGTATTAAAGCGGTTTGTCCCACGACGCCGATCCTAGAACCTTCCACAACTTTCGCAGCGCGTCACCCCCGGGGAGATTAATCTCCTCTCCCCGGGGGCGCGGCATCCGATCAATTGAAGATTAGATTGGTTCTTTAGATTAGTTTAGCTACAAATTTCTGAAATTCTCATAGATTAGTTTTTCCATTAGCTACCAAAACTCTACGATCGGATCTACTCCGGTGAACAAAATCTTCTGGTGCCTTCCTGAGTAAGATGCAATCTTCATCGCCTTCTCCGTCGCGACACGGCATCGACACTTGGTCGCCGCAAGGGACGCCTTCAAGCGACACATTATCGTCGACACGCCGCTGCGACGTCATCGCCGACACTTCATCGCCAAGGTCTTCATCAATGTGGTCTTCACCAACATCTTCGTCAACACACCGCCGCTGCCTTGTCCACAAGATGGACACCTAGCGTCCTCTGACAGACTTTTCTGCAAGACGCGACCTCGACGACGGTAATGACCGCGTCATGACGACGTCATCGACCGCGTCATCCACGACGGCACGACTGCATCGACACGGCGTCACTATAGTGACGACCCTACACGGCCACACGGTTCTGGCAAAACCGATGTGTGCTCGATGGGTTTCCTTCGGTCTTGGCAAAACCGGTGGACTCATCGCCGACGGCACCCTCTGACATCCGCAAGGTGCATCGTCCACGACTGCAGCTCCGTCATTTACAAGATCACGCAATTTTTTGCGCCTCCAGCTTTGTGCGGCTTCATCATCCACGACTATCTCGACCACGGCTACATCACATGATCAGCTACCTCGACATCGACATTCTTGGCTACGTCTACAGCAACACATCGGCAACCACTCCAGTCAACAGCGTCCGCGTCGTCACTAGCGTCCACGCCACTCTCGCTGTGACTGGCGGGAGGGAATAGAGGAGAAGGCAGGAAGGCACCAGAAGGGGACGCAATCACCGCCCTAGGTGCTGACCCATCAGAGACGCAGTTGATGATGGTGCAGCGGAGAAGACGGCGGAAGCACAAGAGTTCAAATTCAGTCGTCATCGTCCGCTTCACTCCCGCTACGACTGAGGGGGAATGTTAGAAGTATAATTACGTTTAAGATAGAGATAGGATAGGTTTAGCTTGTCCTCTACTCCAAGTCTCTTTCCCTCCATTGTACCTTTAGATATACCCCATACATGGGTCAGATCAATACAACACAATATTCAATCATCCTACAATTTCTACAGAACGAACGGCACGTCCGAGTTTAGCAGATGTGCGGCTCGATGATGTCTCCCCCTTTCTTGATCCAGCAAAAGAAGGCGAGGAAGTAGATGGGGTCACAGCCAACACAAGAACGTGATGATGATGGAGTCGAAACACCGGCAGGGCTTCGCTAAGCTCTACACGGGCGTGCAGTGTGTCCAAAGATAGAAAGGAGGCAACGGGGCTATGGTGTGCCTTTGGTGCACCCCCTCCCCTTAATATATAGGTGTTGGAGGGGCTAGGAGTCCAGCCCTTCTCCTCCTTTTTTTTTGAGAATGCCCTTCTCCTCCTAGGGCTGGTGCCGCAGGGGGGGGGGGGGGGGAGGGAGGTTGGACTCCTAGTCCTTCTCCATCATGTCCTAACCACATGGGCTTTTAGGGGCTGGTGCACCTGGCCCATGTAGGCCAGGGTGTCCCCCCTCAGCCCGTGCTGACCTATGGGGCATCGTGGAACCCTTTGTGGACTTCTGGAATCCTCTGGAACTTTCTGGACTGCGAGGATCCGATGACTCCCCTACAACACCACCACCATCTTTAGATGTCCTGCCAGGATCAGGCTATGTGCAACACACAAGCTGCACATAATATGCACCATCGACAAGAAGAGCTTCTGATGTTACATCGTGTGGCAGCTCATTTAGGTCAGGAGGCGGCTGATCAATCATTTTTTCTCTCCACCTGCATATACAACAGAGGAAGTGGAACAAACACACCAAATCGGTAGTGAGTTTGTAACTAATAACACAAAAACAAATCAGAAGGACACACAAATTGCACATACATATGGTCCAATTATTAGCTCGAAAAGTAGAAAAGATACACATACAAATTGCACAGTGAAAGTTCTGTTCTGAAATTGAAGTGACTTGCAATGTTTAGTTTCCGAAGAAACTGAAACTTCTGCAACTCGACAAGCGCGAGTCGAGCAGCATGCTAAACCCGAGCACCTGTTTCTCCAGGTCGAACACCAGCAGGTTGTTCTCCAGCTGCTTCCCGCCGATCACCACCGCCGGCTCGCCCTCCACCGGCATGCCGCCGGGTCCCATCGGCAGGATTGCCAGGCACATCGCCCCGTCCACCTGCACCATGTAGTTGTCGTTGAACAGCGTCCAGTTCCCCGTGGCGGCGTCGCCCAGCTCCAGGTTTATGCGCGGCACGTCGCGCCTCACCGGCCGCTTCAGCTTCGGGAACCCGCCCTTGTAGCACAGCTCGAACGGCTTCGGCGCCGGCACCACCCGCTTCACCGTGCTCGTCGGATTCTTCTCCCCCCTGCACGCCATTTCCGACAGCCATCCATCACCGAGCTTAGTTTAGCTGTTTTAATTGGCACTCCTACTTGCCTGTGATGGCGCCGTGGTTCACGATGAAAGGATGGGTACCTGCTAATCGCGGCGTCGAACGCCTCGGCGAACGCGCGGAATACGTCGGGACGCATGATCATGTACGGCGTGGCGGTGCTCAGCACGACGCCGCCGCGGCCGGTGGCGGCGTCGAGGTCGAGCGCGCCGCGGAGCAAGGCCGCTGGAGCGTCGGCCTCGTGCCACGACACGGAGATGCCCTTGACAGGGATGTAGTAGCCGGCAGCGTTCGCCGGATTCGTGAGGAGCGGGGTGAAGTACGGGTCCGGAGGCACGTCGGCGTAGCCCAAGGTGGCGAACTCCGGGAGGCACAGGGCGAACTTACCTCCGAAACCGCGCTGGGCGGCGAGCTGCGACGGCAGCGAGAGCGGGCGCCGGGAGAACCCCGCGACGCCGGTGGCGCCCGCGGGGAGCGACCTCAGCAGGCTGCTCGGCGCGCACGCGCCGACGACGGCGAACGACTCTTCCGGGAGAAGCTCCATGGTGCCGTCGCTGGTGTTGGCCGACATCGCGAAGCTCGTGAGGCCGCCGGTGGAGCACTCGCGGGTGACCGAGTTGCAGGCGCAGCCGCGCAGGCACGGACCGGACTGGCATGCCACAGTGCAGTGCGATGACGACGGCGGCGGGCAGCGGCGTAAGCACTGCTGGCTGGCCGTGCCACCGCACGGATCGGACTGGCATGCCACAGTGCTGTGCGATGACGACGGCGGCGGGCACGTCGACCAGACGAGCGAGCCGGCGAGGTCGAGGAGGAGCGGCGACTTGTCGGCCTTGATGGTGATGGTGTAGAGAGAGGTGATGGGGTCCTTGGCGAGCTTGGTGACAAGTGGTTTGTGCGGGGTTTGCTCGCCGCTCGCCGCCGCGCATGACAGCAGCAGGACGAGCGACGAGACGATGACACGACGGAACACATGGTTCTTGGGAGTAGTGTGGAAAAGCTTGGCTCGGGCAGACATTTTCTGCACTCGATCTGTATGATGGCTTGGGATTTGGGATGAGGATGCATACTCTGGCTACATGATCTGAGTGTATTTATACTAGTACTTCTCAAGCTCGTAAAACTACTCGATCTGAATGTACTCTGATTAGCTAGTCGATCTGAATGTCAAATTTGCACGGCTAGCTTGTTTTCGGATACCGAGGAGTTGACAGTTCCGTCAAGTCAAGATCTTTAAACCTAGATCTTAAGATTTTTAAACCTAGGCTAGATCTTAATTATGTTTAGACTAAATTGGTTAGACTTTGGATTTATTTTGGGATTTTTCGGCAGTATGAGGTCCTTCAAAACTGTTAGATCGAAGGCTAGCCTTTCTTTTTCCAAGGCATACCACCACTATCACGGTGATGATTTATCTAGGGTACCAGTGGAAGTTATGCTTCTCTCTGTCTTTCTGGAAATTACTTCGATTCACAAAGGTGAAACCAGATGAGATTGAGACAACAAGCGTACAACCAACTGGTGTATGGTAAATGGTAGTGTCTTTTTTCCCTTAGAATACATGAGTTTGGATTTTTTTTCCCTTAAGAAACTGAAGTTAATTCATTAATCATATGCAGCTCCTTTTTCTTTAGAAAGTGCCTACTCGATCTGGATGCATTTATATATACTACCTCTCGAGCTTGTTAGATGTTACTCACTACTCTGAATAGCTACTCGATTTGAATGTCAAAATTGCAAGCCTAGCTCTGTTCTTGTTTTATGATACCGAGGAGTTGACAGTTTCTTCATTATGTCTAGACACGAGGCATCGAGATGCTATGTGCCGATCACAACCTTCTATTCTCCTTCCATAATATTAACTGCCCGTGGCTCAAGTTATTCTTGGCATGGGCACATTTTGTTAGATTTATTTTGAGATTCTTTGGCAGTATGAGGTGCTTCTAAACTGTTGGATCGAAAAGGCTCGTGGACCGGAGTCCGAGACGGGTCCAAGTCAGACGGTTTGGATACAGGAAAATCTCAATTGTTACTCTGTTCACTGGTAGAAAACGAGGCTTCCATACGCCCCCATTAGTCCCCAAAACAATCGAACCGCGACCAAAGGGGTCTTTAGTCGCGATTCGGGAGAAGACCCGCGACCAACTACCTGGGCCCAGCGCGCTCGGTCGACAGCTGGCGGACGGGAGGGGCTTTAGTCCCGGTTGGCGTGGCCAACCGCGACTAAAGGCCCATCCCTATATATACTCAGCTCACTTCACTTCACTCGGCTCACTTCACAATTTTCAGAAGGTGGTGGTGGGGTGGTGGTGGGTTTGCTTTTGGTTTCTCCTATGCACACAAGGTGTTTGATGAAATGCCCGAGAGCCTGAAACAAGCCACACTTGAGCTTTCTCATTTATTTTTCCTCCGCGATCGCGGTTAGCAACTCGAACCTTTCATGTGTCATTGATAAAATACGCATGTGTGTAGTTCATTGTTTAATTTGTATTATTTCTAGCTAGTTAGTTTAACAAATGCATGATGGTTAATTATATACTTTATATAATAATAATGCAGATGAATCGGCAATGGATGTACGGTTCCCGACTCTCCGGCGAGTTCACTACGGGTTTGAAAGATTTCCTCGTAGTGGCAAATGCGAACAAGCAGCAAGGTTTTATTATCTGTCCATGTGCTGTCTGTAAGAATGAGAAGGGTTACTCCTCCTCAAGAAGAGTTCACATGGACCTGCTTAAGCATGGTTTCATGCCAAGCTATTATTGTTGGACCAAGCATGGAGAAAGAGGGGTTAGAATGGAAGAAGATGAAGAAGGGGATGATATCGATGACAACTATCGTGATCTTTTCGGTGATACTTTCATGGAGGATGATGCTGAAGGTGTGGAAGGGTTAAGTGAAGGTGAAGAAGAGGCACATGATGAGCCCGCTGATGATCTTGGTCGGACCATTGCTGATGCACGGAGACGCTGCGAAACTGACAAGGAGAGGGAGAATTTGGATCGCATGTTAGAGGATCACAAAAAGTCGTTGTATCCAGGATGCGATAATAGTCTGAAAAAGCTGGGCTGCACACTGGATTTGCTAAAATGGAAGGCACAGGAAGGTGTAGGTGACTCATCATTTGAAAATTTGCTGAAAATATTGAAGAATATGTTGCCGAAGAATAATGAGTTGCCCGCCAGTACGTACGAAGCAAAGAAGGTTGTCTGCCCTCTAGGTTTAGAGGTTCAGAAGATACATGCATGCATTAATGACTGCATCCTCTACCGCGGTGAATACGAGAATTTGAATGAATGCCCTGTATGCACTGCATTGCGTTATAAGATCAGAGGCGATGACCCTGGTGACGATGTTGAGGGCGAGAAACCCAGGAAGAGGGTTCCCGCCAAGGTGATGTGGTATGCTCCTATAATACCACGGGTGAAACGTCTGTTCATGAACGAAAAGCATGCCAAGTTGTTGCGATGGCACAAAGAGGACCGTTTGTCCGACAGGCAGTCGAGACACACCGCTGATGGAACGCAATGGAGAAAGATCGACAGAGTTTTCAAAGATTTTGCAGCTGACGCAAGGAACTTAAGATTTGGTCTAAATACTGATGGCATTAATCCTTTTGGCGAGCAGAGCTCCAACCATAGCACCTGGCCCGTGACTCTATGCATCTACAACCTTCCTCCTTGGTTGTGCATGAAGCGGAAGTTCATTATGATGCCAATTCTCATCCAAGGCCCTAAGCAACCCGGTAACGACATCGATGTGTACCTAAGGCCATTAGTTGAAGAACTTTTACAGTTATGGGCGAAACCTGGTGTACGTGTCTGGGATGAGCACAAAGGAGAGGAATTTGACCTACGAGCGTTGCTTTTTGTAACCATTATCGATTGGCCTGCTCTCAGTAACCTTTCGGGACAGAAAAATAAGGGATACAATGCATGCACGCACTGCTTACATGAGACTGAAAGTGTACGTTTGGTTAATTGTAAGAAGAACATGTACCTGGGTCATCGTCGATTTCTTCCCCGAAATCATAACGTAAGAAAGAAAGGCAAGCATTTCAACGGGAAGGCAGATCACCGGCCGAAGCCTGCGGAACGTACTGGTGCTGAGATATTTGATATGGTCAAGGATTTGAAAGTCATCTTTGGAAAGGGTCCTGCCGGACAATCAGTTCCGCGGGGAGTTGACGGGCACGCACCCATGTGGAAGAAGAAATCTATATTTTGGGAGCTAGAATATTGGAAAGTCCTAGATGTCCGCTCTGCAATCGACGTGATGCATGTTACGAAGAATATTTGCGTGAACCTGCTAAGCTTCTTGGGCGTGTATGGGAAGACAAATGATACAAAGGAAGCACGGCAGGACCAACAACTTTTGAAAGACCCAGATGACCGGTATCCGGAATGGTTTCAAGGTCGTGCCAGCTACGCTCTTACCAAAGAAGAGAAGGTCATTTTTTTTGAATGCCTGAGCAGTATGAAGGTCCCGTCTGGCTTCTCGTCGAATATAAAGGGAATAATAAACATGCCGGAGAAAAAGTTCCAAAACCTGAAGTCTCACGACTGCCACGTGATTATGACGCAATTGCTTCCGATTGCTTTGGGGGGGCTCCTACCGGAAAATGTTCGAGTAGCCATTGTGAAGCTATGTGCATTCCTCAATGCAATCTCTCAGAAGGTAATCAATCCAGAAGATCTACCACGGTTACAGAACGATGTGGTCCAATGCCTTGTCAGTTTCGAGTTGGTGTTCCCACCATCCTTCTTCAATATTATGACGCACCTCCTGGTCCACCTAGTCGAAGAGATTTCCATTCTCGGTCCTGTATTTCTACACAATATGTTCCCCTTTGAGAGGTTCATGGGAGTATTAAAGAAATATGTTCGTAACCGTGCTAGGCCAGAAGGAAGCATCTCCAAGGGCCATCAAAATGAGGAGGTAATTGAGTTCTGTATTGACTATGTTCCTGACCTTAAGCCGATTGGTATTCCTCAATCGCGGCACGAGGGGAGACTAAGTGGAAAAGGCAAGATCGGAAGGGATACCACGATATGTATGGACGGTCATTCTATGACTGAAGCACACCACATAGTTCTGCAAAATTCCAGCTTGGTGGCTCCGTACTTCAAGCAATACAAGAATATTTTACGCTCGGACAACCCGGGGAAGCCTGAATCCTGGATTAGAAAGGCCCACATGGAGACTTTCGGCAGTTGGTTGCGAAAACATTTAATGAATGACAATGATGTTGGAGATCAGCTGTACATGTTGGCCAAGAAACCATCTTCGACTATAACGACTTTCCAAGGGTACGAGATAAATGGGAATACATTTTACACCATCGCCCAAGATAAAAAGAGCACCAACCAAAACAGTGGTGTCCGCTTTGATGCAGCAACCGAGAATGGGCAAAAGGTCACATATTATGGTTACATAGAGGAGATATGGGAACTTGACTATGGACCCTCCTTTAAGGTCCCTTTGTTCCGGTGCAAATGGTTCAAGCTAATAGGAGGTGGGGTAAATGTGGACGAGCAATATGGAATGACAATGGTGGATTTCAACAATCTTGGTTACCTTGACGAACCATTCGTCCTTGCCAAAGATGTCGCTCAGGTTTTTTATTTGAAGGACATGAGTAGCAAACCGAGGAAACGGAAACATAAGAAAACGATCAGTACATCATGCGATGATCCAAAGCGCCACATTGTTCTTTCAGGGAAAGGAAACATCGTGGGAGTGGAGGACAAGACAGACATGTCAGAAGATTATAATATGTTTGGTGAAATTCCGCCCTTCAAAGTGAACACTGACCCAAGCATTAAGTTAAATGATGAGGATGCTCCATGGATACGGCACAATCGTAAGCAAGCAGGGACGTACAAGGGAAGAATTGATGTGTAATAATTTATTGTACCAAACTTTGTATTTGGTCGAACCTTCAAGGGATTTTAAAATGAATTAGTTTTATTTTTCTGATTTTTTTGATATATAATTGTATTTTTAAGATTTTAAAATGTCAGAAGATTTTAAAAAAGGAAAAAGGAAGAAAGGAAGAAAAAAAGAAGAAAAACAAGAAAAAGGAAGAAGAAAAAAACAAAAGAAAACAAAAAAAACAGAAGAAAAACAAAGGAAGAAGAAAAAAACAAAAGAAAACAAAAAAACAAACAGAAGAAAAAAACAATAAAAAGGAGGAAAGAAAGAATAGAAAGGAAGAAGAAAAAAGAAAGAATAGAAAGGAAGAAGAAGAAAGAAAGAAGAAGAAAGAAAGAAGAAGAAAGAAAGAAGAAGAAAGAAAGAAAAAAGAAAAAGGAAGAAGAAGAAAGAAAGAAGAAAGGAAGAAGAAGAAAGAAAGAAGAAAAAAAGGAAGAAGAAAAAACAAGAAAGAAAAAGGAAGAAGAAAAAAATGAAAACCAAATAAAAATCAAATGAAAACCAAAAGAAAGAAGAAAGAAAAAGGAAGAAGAAAAAAAGAAGAAGAAAGAAAGAATAGAAAGGAAGAAGAAGAAAGAAAGTAAAAAGAAAAAGGAAAGAAGAAGAAAGAAAGAATAGAAAGGAAGAAGAAGAAAGGAAGAAGAAGAAAGAAAGAAGAAGAAAGAAAGAAAGAAGAAGAAAGAAAGAAGGAGAAAGAAAGAAAAAAGAAAAAGGAAGAAGAAGAAAGAAAGAAGAAAGGAAGAAGAAGAAAGGAAGAAGAAGAAAGAAAGAATAGAAAGGAAGAAGAAGAAAGGAAGAAGAAGAAACAAAGAAGAAGAAAGAAAGAAGAAGAAAGAAAGAAAAAAGAAAAAGGAAGAAGAAAGAAAGAAAGAAGAAAGGAAGAAGAAGAAAGAAAGAAGAAAAAAAGGAAGAAGAAAAAACAAGAAAGAAAAAGGAAGAAGAAAAAAATGAAAACCAAATAAAAACCAAATGAAAACCAAAAGAAAGAAGAAAGAAAAAAAGAAAAAAGAAAAAGGAAGAAGAAGAAAGAAAGAAAGAAGAAGAAAGGAAGAAGAAGAAAGAAAGAATAGAAAGGAAGAAGAAGAAAGGAAGAAGAAGAAAGAAAGAAGAAGAAAGAAAGAAGAAGAAAGAAAGAAAAAAGAAAAAGGAAGAAGAAGAAAGAAAGAAGAAAGGAAGAAGAAGAAAGGAAGAAGAAGAAAGAAAGAAGAAGAAAGGAAGAAGAAAAACAAGAAAAACAAGAAAAAGGAAAAAACAAACAGAAGAAAAAAACAGAAGAAAAAAGGAAGAAAAAAACAGAAGAAAAACAAGAATTTAAAATGAATTAGTTTTATTTTCTGATTTTTTTGATATATAATTGTATTTTTAAGATTTTAAAATGAATTAGAAACAAAATAATATAAACTTTAATAAAATAAAATAATTATCATAAAGTAAAATAAATAAGTAATTATCATAAAGTAAAAATAAATAAGTAATTAGAAACAAAATAAAATAAAATAAATAAGTTTTTTGTTGTAAGTAGAAACAAAACAAAATAAATAAAGCAAAAATGAAAACAAAAAACAGGCAAAAAAAAGAATATGCCACCTACTGGGCCACCACGGCCTGAATACGACTAGAAACCCATTAATGGGCCAGGATTCAGGCCCGCAGAAAGCCCAGTAGGCCCACAGGCACATACTAACAGAATAGGCCCGTAAGCCTGCATTCGAGAGGAGCTCGAAGTGGTAAGCGCAGCCGCGCTTATAAACCACTGTCGAAGCCTCTCGGCTAGCGAGGTGGGACTAAACAACCCACCGCACCGCGCCAGTTCAGCACAGACCCTTTAGTCCCGGCTGGGGAGGCGGACCGCGACTAAAGGGTACCCTTTAGTCGCGGTTGTTGTCCCCAACCGCGACTAAAGGGTCTTTCTGCGCGGGAAAGGAAGCGGCGCCAAAACCCTTTAGTCGCGGTTGGGGAGGGGGACCGCGACTAAAGGGTACCTTTAGTCGCGGTCCGCCTCCCCAGCCGCGACTAAAGGGTACCTTTAGTCGCGGTCCTCCTCCCCAACCGCGACTAAAGGTGCGTCTATATATACACTTAGCCGATCGATCTCCTCTGTCTCCCCAACGCCGATCGACGCCGACGCCGAAGCCCTGCCCCGACGCCGACGCCGACGCCGAAGCCCTGCCCCGACGCCGAAGCCCTGCGCGCCGCCGCCCCCGTCCCCAGTGAGCGCCGCCCTTGCTCGCCGCCCTTGCTCGCCGCCCTTGCCCGCCGCCCTGCCGCCCTTGCCCGACGCCCTGCCGCCCGCCGCCCGACGCCCTCCGCCCGCCGCCCACCGCCCTGCCGCCCTCCGCCCGCCGCCCGCCGCCCGCCGCCCTGCCTGCCGTCCTCCGCAGGAAGAAAGAAAGAATAGAAAGGAAGAAGAGAAGAAAGGAAGAAGAAGAAAGAAAGAAGAAGAAAGAAAGAAAAAAGAAAAAGGAAGAAGAAGAAAGAAAGAAGAAAGGAAGAAGAAGAAAGAAAAAAGAAGAAAGGAAAAAGGAAGAAGAAAAAACTCAAGAAAAACAAAAGAAAACAAAAAAACAGAAGAAAAACAAAGGAAGAAGAAAAAAACAAAAGAAAACAAAAAAACAAACAGAAGAAAAAAACAATAAAAAGGAGGAAGAAGAAAAGAAAGAAGAAAAAAAGGAAGAAGAAAAAACAAGAAAGAAAAAGGAAGAAGAAAAAAATGAAAACCAAATAAAAACCAAATGAAAACCAAAAGAAAGAAGAAAGAAAAAGGAAGAAGAAAAAAAGAAGAAGAAAGGAAGAAGAAAGGAAGAAGAAGAAAGAAAGTAAAAAAGAAAAAGGAAAGAAGAAGAAAGAAGAAGAAAGAAAGAAGAAGAAAGGAAGAAGAAGAAAGGAAGAAGAAGAAAGAAAGAAGAAGAAAGAAAGAAAAAAGAAAAAGGAAGAAGAAGAAAGAAAGAAGAAAGGAAGAAGAAGAAAGGAAGAAGAAGAAAGAAAGAAGAAAGGAAGAAGAAGAAAGGAAGAAGAAGAAAGAAAGAAGAAGAAAGGAAAAAGGAAGAAGAAGAAAGGAAGAAGAAGAAAGAGGAAGAAGAAAGGAAGAAGAAGAAAAAAAAGAATTTTTACTTAAAGAATCTTATTTTTTAATTCCTCCTCCTCTATGTCCCCTTAATCTTATTTTTTAATTCCTTTATACTTAAAGAATTTTTACTACATGCAGGAGTGACATATGGCGGACGACAGAACCGAGCCGCTTAGGGATCCGGAGGCTGAACGTTATTTAATGGACATCATCAACAACGAGATTCCTTATGTGCCGGGCTCAGAATATGAGCAACAAGAGGATGTAGTCTCTTCTTATATGAACCTTGACGGTGACGATGATCGAGAAGGTGAAGGAACGGACATTGTCGATGGAGGTCAACCGTCAACAACCGACGATCTCCAATTGCAAGAAGCAACCACCTCCGGCGAGGTATATATATACATTGAGAGCCTCTCGTGATACAAACTTACTGAAATGTGAATACATATGTATTAACGCGCGCGACTCTCTTTCTTTTTTTAGCCCTTCGGATCGAGTACGACAAAGCAGCATGGCAAATCCAAGGCGATGAAAACAGGAGAAACATATGCCATTGAGTCTGTCAGTGAAACCGGCAAGCCCCTACAACACACCTCAAAGTTTGTCAACCAATGCGGAGTCGTTGTTAGAGACAACGTCCCGATCACCGTCCAGGAATGGAAAGAGCCAAAGAAGGCACGTCTTGGTTTCAGTTTTGTCGACAAGAGAACGAAAAAGGATTGCTGGAGAAAGCTTATGGAACATTTCATTCTACCTCCGGAATACAACAAAGTCGATGAATTCGGTAACGAGGTTCCGGGTGGACGTCAGAGGAGGAGGCTAGTTAAAGAGTTCGCTCTTCAGAAGATGGCCGATGCATTCCGGAACTTCAAGAAAAATTTAACCCGTGACTATGTCAACAAGGGCAAGACTCCGGATTTCAATGGACAATATGAGAAACTGAAAGATGATTGGCCAGAATTTGTGAGGCAAAAGCAATCGGACCATTTCAAGGAAATATCGAAAAAAATAAGGATAATGCGGCTAAGAAAAAGTACCATCATATTATGGGGCCAGGAGGATACCGCCTTGCGGACCCTAGGTGGCAGAAGATGGAGGAGGACCTGAGGGTGCGAGCAATCCCTCTAGGTACAGAGGGATGGGACCCAAGGGCCAAAAGCTGGTGGTACGGGCATGGGGGATCGCTAGACCCGGAGACAGGGGTGTGTGTTCACCGGCATCGACGCTTTGCTCCGACCCAAGCCCTTATTGACGCAATGACCCAAGCTCAAGCGGGCTTGATCAAGTTCAACAGAGAGAAAGACGCACTGACTTTAGCCCTCGGGAATGATGAACACGGAGGACGTGTACGAGGCAAAGGCAAAGTTTCGTGGAAAGTAGGGTTTTCCCAAGACAATGACCCGTACGGTTACAGAAGCCGTAAGAGAAAGACGGACCGGGATGCAGATCTTATGACGAAGTTTGCATCGGAACTCCATGAGTTGAAGCAGACCGTGCATGAACTATTGAAAGAAAAATCGGCTGCAGGGCCGCATGAAGATCATGAAGCGGATTGCGGAAGCCAGCAGCGGAGAAGCAGCGTGGCTTCCACGGATGCCCCGCGTGGTGCTAGTGCACCGATGATCGAGATTCGTGCACCGGAGCCTCACTACCCCGTGGATGATGTAAAGAAGATGAAAGACTGTGATCTGCATTATCCCGTGGGGAACGTTTCCACGAAGGTAGCTAGCGGCAGTGCTTTACCCTGTAAACCTGGAGCACTCCACCACAACAACCCCATTCCATATGGCTATGCTTGTGTCACGGTGGAAGACATAGTCCAAGGGTTTGAGGACCTGGAGATTGACAAACCTACACCCGAAGGGGATAGCAGACTTGGAGATGTCAAGCGCCAGTTCATTCTATGGAAAAAGAAGTACATAGTGTTTCCAGACGAGGCGCCAAGGCTAGCAAGTCCACCCCCCTCCGATGGTGGTGGTGGTGGTGGCGGTGGTGGCGGTGGTGGTGGTCGTGGTGGTTCACCTACACCTCCTTCACGCCATTCGACGCCGTCCCCCGATCCACAACCTCCGGCGGGTACGACGCCCCCCAATCCTCCTTCGGCGGGTACGACGCCCCCCAATCCACCTCCGGCAAAGAAGCAGAAGCAGGCGGACAGCAAGGAAACCTGCTCCTGGACTATTAACCCGGACCCTTATGTACCTAAGACCACAAGGGTACCGGAGCCATCGCTGAAGCCTCTCCTCCCAAGGCCTGGGGAACTTAGTGAAGCTGACCTCACATTGGCCGCGTCTACTGATTATGAGAAATGGAAGGCGGATATGAAGGCGAAAAAAGTGCCTGAGCCCAAGCAAGTATTCACTGAGAAGCAAAAGAAGTGGGCTAAGGATTTTTTGACGACACCGTCCCAAGCCGAGCTGAATATGCCTGACGACTATGGACATGAACTTCGTAGGCAAGCAAAAATATTGAAGGAGGAAGAAAGTAAAAAAGCGGGAAACAAGTTGACCAGCTCGGGATGCAGAAGAAACAATCGATCCCCCCGCTCATAGTGAAAGCCGGTCCGGAAGAGGACCCCGAGATCATAGCAGCTGCGGCAGCACTTGGATTGACTGTAGCGGCTGCCATGAAACAAGCGTCCGAGATGGGTTTGACTGTTCGTGCCTTCTTAGACCTTGAGGATGCGCCTGCAGGTGAGATAACATTACAATATGTGCGGAAGGGGCCTCTCGTCGAGCCTGAGAAGGAAAATAGTCTACCAACACAAATGCGAAATCTGCTACGTTGGTACAAGCAATTCATAACATGGGCCGACAAAGAATATGTTTATGCGGATGTTACACATGAGCATCACATCAAACGGTACTCTGTAGAAGTTCATATGAGTGAATTATTCCAGCTGTTCAATCTGCGCGCCCTCGACAAATCTATGCTGAGTTGCTACGTTCTGTAAGTGATTTATTTCTACCTCATCTCGTTCTTCATTGCCTGCACTATATATATATATTGTCCTAACTATATTGTTGCGTACGCTATTATGCAGATTGAAGATTTGGGAATGCAAAATAAGAAACATCCATGATGTTGGGTTCATTGACCCACATATCGTTAATGGACATGTGTTAGAACATCACCCCAAAGACATGGAGAAAGACCTGTACAAGTTTCTTAAAAAGCATCAACTCAAAAGTCATATTATATTTCCTTACCATTTTGGGTGAGTGTTTCTCTCTTGTGCCCATTCTATTTTGTTTACTCCATGCATGGTATGTCTAATCGATGAGTTATGCATGACTGTGCATGTAACGTGTCCGCAGGTTCCACTGGATTCTGCTAAATATTGAACTTCACACCTCCACAGTTCTAATCATGGACTCTAAGGATTCGGATCCAAAGCGTTGGGCCGACATGAGAAAAATGCTGCAAAAGTAATTATTTTCAATCACTTGAGCTCTATATCGATCGATCTCTTCATTTCCTAATATCAACTAACTAATAAATTCCTTATTCATTTAATTTTCTTTGCCCTGTAGGGTTTGGAGACGGTTCTCAGAAGAAACTGTCGGTGAATTCAAACATGAGCTAGATTTCAGAAAGTTAGTTAATGTGGATAAGCAGCCATCGGGGACCGATCTATGTGGATACTATGTTTGTGAGAACATCCGGAGACAAACCACTGAGCGGAAGGCATCAGCTAGCGTGCGGAACGCGACGGATAACTTGCGGAGGAGGCTTAGTCCAGAAGCTCGCTTCCGACCAATTCAAGAAGAATTAGCAGGATTTTTCATGAGGGAAGTCATCAATCCTAAAGGACAACACTATACCGAGGACGAAGAAATTTATATGCATACCCGAGGTTGAAACTTGTTCGAAGTTGTATATGGTCATCCATCCTAATTGTGTATGGAAACTTGTTCGAAGTTGTATATGGTCACCCGAGATTGAATATATATTATATATTCCTCTTGAATTTTTCTTGTTTGAAATTTCATATGCATGTATATAGAAGCGTAGAATATGTGTACTGAAACTTCATCCAAAATAAAATAAAACACAAAATAAAATATAAAACAAATAAAACACTACAAATTAAAAAGAAACCAGGTTTAGGGGGGCTAAAACCCTAAACCTGCGGAGGAGGCCTTTAGTCCCGGTTGGCCACGAGAGCCGGGACTAAAGGTCCTCGGCCCCGACGGACCACGGGCGCCCACGTGGCGGGCCTTTGGTCCCGGTCAGCCACAAGAACCGGGACTAAAGGCTTTTGTCGCGGTCTGTAAGAGCCGCGGCTAAAGGGGGGGGGGTCTTTAGTCACGCTTATTTAGTCCCGGTTGCACAGCCGGGACTAAAGGCTGTTGCGAACCGGGACTAAAGGGCTTTTTTCTACCAGTGGTTGACCCAGAGGCCTTATCTATGTTACAAAAGTTGGCTGTGGACTCCACATCTTGTCCTGGTTTCCAACTACAGGAGGGACTGCTGAAACAAGACAGTAAGATCTGGGTAGGAGCAAATGTTGGTCTGAAAACAAAGCTGGTCGAGGCGTTTCACTCTACTCCAGTGGGAGGTCATTCAGGTATTCTGCCTACATACCACAGAGTCAAACAACTTGTTTAGTTGGAAGGGAATGAAGACAGATGTGGAAAACTTTGTCAAGCAATGAGGTATCTGTCAACAAGCAAAACATGAGTTGTACAAAACACCAGGACTACTGCAGCCTTTGCCCATTCCTGGCAGCCCTTGGCAGGCCATCAGTATGGATTTCATTGAGGGTTTACCTAAATCTGAGGGGTACTCGGCCATTTTGGTAGTAGTTGACCGCTTTACGAAAGTAAGCCACTTCCTACCAGTGAAGCGTCCATTCACAGCAGCTTCTGTGGCAAAGGTGTTCCTCAATAACATTGTGATACTGCATGGATTACCACTGGCTATTGTATTTAACAGAGATAAGATCTTCACCAGTTCTGAAGAAAATATGCCTTAGAGGCAATAATAAAGTTGTTATTTATATTTCCTTATATCATGGTAAATGTTTATTATCCATGCTAAAATTGTATTAACCGGAAACTTAGTACATGTGTGAATACATAGACAAACAGAGTGTCACTAGTATGCCTCTACTTGACTAGCTCGTTAATCAAAGATGGTTAAGTTTCCTAGCCATGGACAAAGAGTTGTCATTTGATAAATGGGATCACATCATTAGAGAATGATGTGATTGACTTGACCCATCCGTTAGCTTAGCACGATGATCGTTTAGTTTACTGCTATTGCTTTCTCCATAACTTATACATGTTCCTATATGACTATGAGGTTATCCAACTCCCGAATACCGGAGGAACACTTAGTGTGCTATCAAACGTCACAACGTAACTGGGTGACTATAAAGATGCTCTACAGGTGTCTCCGATGGTGTTTGTTGAGTTGGCATAGATTGAGATTAGTATTTGTCACTCCGTGTATCGGAGAGGTATCTCCGGGCCCTCTCGGTAATGCACATCACTATAAGCCTTGCAAGCAATGTGACTAATGAGTTAGTTATGTGATGTTGCATTACGGAACGAGTAAAGAGACTTGTCGGTAACGAGATTGAAATAGGTATTGAGATACCGACAATCGAATCTCGGGCAAGTAACATACCGATGACAAAGGGAACAACGTATGTTGTTATGCGGTTTGACCGATAAAGATCTTCGTAGAATATGTAGGAACTAATATGAGCATCCAGGTTCCGCTATTGGTTATTGACCGGAGATGAGTCTCCGTCATGTCTACATAGTTCTCGAACTCGTAGGGTCCACACACTTAACGTTCGGTGACGATCGGTATTATGAGTTTATGAGTTTTGATGTACCGAAGGTTGTTCGGAGTCCCGGATGAGATCACGGACATGCAGAGGAGTCCTGAAATGGTCGAGACATAAAGATAGATATATTGGAAGGCTATGTTTGGATAGCGGAATGGTTCCGGGAGAGTTCGGGCATTTACTGGTGTACCGGGGGGTTACCGGAACCCCTCGGGGAGTCGATGGGCCTTATTGGGCCCTAGTGGGAGAGAAGAGGAGGCAGCCAGGTGGAGGGCGTCCCCCCCCCCCAAGCCTAATCCGAATTGGGTGGGGGGGGCTTTCCTTTCTCCTTCTCCCTCTTCCTTCTTTTCCTAGTGGGAATAGGAAAGGGGGGAGTCCTGCTCCTATTAGGAGGAGGACTCTTCCCGCCTTGGCGTGCCTAGAGGGCCGGCCGGCCTCCCCCTCCCTCCTTTATATACGTGGGGAGGGGGCACCCTAGAACACATCAAAGTTGATTGTTTAGCCGTGTGCGGTGCCCCCCTCCATAGATTTCCACCTCGGTCATATCGTTGTAGAGCTTAGGCGAAGCCCTGCGCCGGTAACTTCATCATCACCGTCATCACGCCGTCGTGCTGACGAAACTCTCCCTCGACCTCAGCTGGATCTAGAGTTCGTGGGACGTCACCGAGCTGAACGTGTGCAGATCGCGGAGGTGCCGTACCTTTGGTGCTAGGATCGGTCGGATCGTGAAGATGTACGACTACATCAACCGTGTTGTCATAACGCTTCCACTTACGGTCTACGAGGGTGTAACACCCTCGATGCGACTATATCTCCCACGTGTCGAGGCACGACTTAGAGGCATAATCGCATTGAAGGCATATGTCGCAAGTGAGGTAATCTTCACACAACCCATGTAATATAATAAGGAAAGAGATACATAGTTGGCTCACAATCGCCACTTCACACAAATACATGAATAAAGCTTTACAACATCCAAATACAACCAAGGCCCGACTACGGAACCAAAATAAAAGAAGAACCCCAAATGCGACGAAGGTCCCCGATCGACCCCAACTGGGCTCCACTACTGATCAACTAGAACGGAACAACACAAAGGACAAGATCTTCACCGAGCTCCTCCTGAGCTTGGTTGCGTCATCTGCACGGACTCATCGGCACCTGCAAGCTGGTTTTGGAAGAAACTGTGAGCCACGGGGACTCAGCAATCTCGCACCCTCGCGATCAAGACTATTTACGCTTATGGGTAAGGTAAAGGTATGAGGTGGAGCTGCAGCAAGCGACTAGCATATATAGTGGCTAACATACGCAAAAGAGAGCAAGAAGAGAAGGCAAAGCGCGGTCGAGAAACTATGATCAAGAAGTGATCCTATAGCAACCAACGTCAAGCATAACTCCAACAACCGTGTTCACTTCCCGGACTCCGCCGGAAAGAGACCATCACGGTTACACACGCGGTTGATGCATTTTAATTAAGGTCGACTTCAGGTTTTCTACAATCGGACATTAACAAATTCCCATCTGCCCATAACCGCGGGCACGGCTTTCGAAAGTTCAAATCCCTGCAGGGGTGTCCCAACTTAGCCCATCACAAGCTCTCACGGTCAACGAAGGAATAGACCTCCTCCCGAGACATTCTGATCAGACTCGGTATCCCGGTGCAACAAGACATTTCGACAGGGTAAAACTAAACTAGCAACACCGCCCGAATGTGCCGACAAATCCCGATAGGAGCTGCACATATCTCTTTCTCAGGGCACACTCAGATGAGACTAGCTACGAGTAAAACCAACCCTCAAGTTTCCCCGAGGTGGCCCCGCAGGCAGCTTAGTTCGGACCAACACTCAGAGGAGCACTGGCCCGGGGGGTTAGAATAAAGATGGCCCTTGAGTCTGCAGAACCCAAGGGAAGGTGGTAGGTTGTTAGTGCAAATGGTAAAACCAATGTTGGGCATTGTTGGAAGAGCTTTACTTAAGGTGAACTGTCAAGGGGTTCCCATTATAGCCTAACCGCGTAAGGAACGCAAAATCCGGGAACATAACACCGATATGACGGAAACTAGGGCGGCAAGAGTGGAACAAAACACTAGGCATAAGGCCGAGCCTTCCACCCTTTACCAAGTATATTAGATGCATTAATTGAATAAGATATATTGTGATATCCCAACAAGTAAAACATGTTCCAAATCAAGGAACAACACCTCCATGTTCCAACAAGGAACAAACTCCAATCTTCACCTGCAACTAACAACGCTATAAGAGGGGCTGAGCAAAGCGGTAACATAGCCAAACAACGGTTTGCTAGGACAAGGTGGGTTAGAGGCTTGGTTCAACAAAGTAGGAGGCATGATAAGCAAGTGGTAGGTATCGCAGCATAGGCATAGCAAAAGAGCGAGCAACTAAGCAAGCAAAGATAGAAGTGATTTCGAGGGTATTGTCATCTTGCCTGAAATCCCGCAAGGAAGAAGAACGAGTCCATGAAGAAGACAAATGGACGTAGACGAACGGGTCCTCACAAACTCGACGTTACCGGAATCAATCCGAAGAAGCAGACACCGGAAAAGAAGCACACAACATAGTAAACAACCAACACATGAACATGGTATGATATGCGAGATGCGGTATGCGATGCATATGCGTGATTGGATGAGGAAATGCATGAACCTGGTCTCAACTTGTAAACCAAGTGTGCCACTGGAAAGATGAGATGAAATCGCTTGAAAACGATATAAAGATCACCGGAATCGGAGTTACGGTTTGGAAATGGCAAGCGATTCAAATATGACTCCGGTCTGCGATTTATAGCAAGTAGGCCTCTAAATGCAATGAGATGAACATGCTACAGCACTCAAACATGGAAAAAAAATACATGGCAGGGAAGCATTCAAGATGCTTAACAAAAGTCTAGCACTGAGCTACGGTCAAATCATCCATTAACAGGTTCAAACAAGCATGGCAAAAATGCAAATGGTAAACAGATCTCAGACTTAGTGAAATTAACACTTGTCTGAAATTTCAGATCAGGTAGCACTCTCCGGAGCAACAAAACAACAAGCTACAGGACCTGAACATGGCAAAGTAAAACATGGCATGGAGCTACTCAAATAACTTAACAAAAGTCCCTTAGTGACCTTGAGCCAAAAGGGATCAGAAAATATACTAACAAGCATGTGAACATTGCAAAAACATAATCAGTTTTCAGACTTAGTGAAAACTGGCACATGCTGAAACATATCTCAAGTAGGCATGTTTACGAGCTCGATGCACTCACTACGGTGCAAGTCATGGCAACACAAGCATACATCCATTAAGAACACACAAAATGCAAGCTAGACATGGCAAGATCAATGGCATAGCATGCACGGATCAACTACAACAACAACGGCAAAATCGCAAACAAGTTGACGATCTGCCCAGATTCACAAAGTAGCAAAAGTAGAGCTCGATTGACTCAAGCTAGGGTGCTCCATAATTGCAAACAAAGGCATGGATGGATAGAGCACTACAATATTAACAAAACTCCTTTACTGATCATCCTCAAAAGAGGCACGGATCACTAGGAAACAACATGAACATATGGCATCATGAGATAAACAGATCAAGGACTTAGTGGAATTGCTAAGTCCCTGAAAACAGAGTTACCAAGTGCACCACTTTGCAAGCTTGCACTAGTCACCACACACATCACAAAAATACATGGGTTGCACCTCTGGAAAGATGGCAAAACCCTTAACAAAACATATGTAGAGCATCAGGGCATATCATGCACACAATAATCATGGCAAAAATGACAAATGTCTAAGATGGAGTAGCAGATCTGACAATTAACTCAAGTAGCCCTCTTCTAACAGCATTTCGGGCATCAAGATGAGCTCAAATGAAAATGATGCAATGAGATGAAATGATGTACTCTCTGAGACGAACATTTTGATATGCTATATGCATGAATCGGAGCTACGGATGCAAAGTTACGATGCGATGAACATGGGCATGTGGATTTGGGAATTTCGGGGACGGGGTGGTTCCGGATCGGGACGAAGCCGTTTAGATCTGGGAGTGGTGGATCTCATCCATCTTCGTCTCCGGTGAACTCGAGGAAGTCTGGCGAGGCAGGAGTTGGCCGGAGTTGGTGGTTCCGGGCCGAATCTGGACGGATCCGGCCGGATCTCGACGAGGGCGGTGCGGGGAGGCATCCTGCGGCTTGGGCGGCGCGAGTGGCGCAGGCTGCGGGTCAAGGTGGCCCGTGGCCAGCTCGGGAGGTGAGGCGGCGCCCATGGCGTCTAGCGGTGGCGGCGAGCAGTGAAGTGGCGGAGCTCGGCCGGAGTGGGAGGCGAGGCGCGGGCGGCGGGGAAGGCGCGTGGGCGGCTCGGGCGGCGCACGACGGAGTGGCGCGAGGCAGGGAGGCTGGCGAGGCGGAGGACGGGCGGCGGCGTGCTCCGGTCGCCGGAGTTGGTCACCGGCGACGGCGCGAAGGCGGCGGCGAAGATCCGGCAAGGCGGGCGGAGCCGGGCGGCTCGGGTGCCTCGGCCAGGCGGCGGCGGATCTGGGCCCGCGCGGGTCCGCAACGGGCTCCGCGGGCCGCGGCGGCGGGGAGGAGTGGGAGGCCAGGTGGCGCTCCACGAGTGGCTGAGGAGCGGCGGCGGGGCGACGTGGCAGCTCCGGATAGGTCCGGGCGAGGTGGCGGGTGGAGTGGACATGTCCGGCGCGGACGGATTTTGTCCGACGGCGCGAGGTGGACGAAGGTTAGGGTTTATCTGCGCGAGAATTTCGGAGGGAGACACATATATATAGGTAGAGGGAGCTAGGAGAGTCCAAATGAGGTGTGGTTTTCGGCCACGTGATCGTGATCGAACGACCGAGATATGGAGGAGGTTTAGGTGGGTTTTGGGCCAAATTGGAGGGGTGTTGGGCTGCAACACACACGAGGCCTTTTCGGTCCCTCGGTTAACCGTTGGAGTATCAAACAAAGTCCAAATGGTACGAAACTTGACAGGCGGTCTACCCGTAGTAAACCAAGGCCGCTTGGCAAGTCTAGGTCCAATCCGGAAATGTTTAATCCCCACACGCGAAAGAAAGGTAGAAATGACCACCGGAGGAGAACGAAGCGCCGGAACGCAAAACGGACAACGGGGAAAATGCTCGGATGCATGAGACGAACACGTATGCAAATGAAATGCACATGATGACATGATATGCAATGCATGACACGCAAGAAATGACAAGGCAACAATAGCGAATAACTAGACGACACCTGGCACGTCGGTCTCGGGGCGTCACAGAGGGTACATGGACAACACTCTCCCCTCTCGTTGATATGCATCACCTAGATGGATCTTGCGTGTGCGTAGGAAATTTTTTGATATTACTACGTTCCCCAATAGTGGCATCCGAGCCAGGTCTATGCGTAGATGTTATATGCACGAGTAGAACACAAAGGAGTTGTGGGCGTGGGTATATACATATTGCTTTCCGTCACTAGTTGATTCTTATATCAGCGGTGTTGTTGGATGAAGCGGCTCAGACCGACATTACGCGTATGCTTATGCGAGACTGGTTCTACCGACGTGCTTCGCACACAGGTGGCTAGTGGGTGTCTGTTTCTCCAACTTTAGTTGAATCGGATTCAATGAGCAGGGTTCTTTCTAAAGATCAAAAGCAATCACTATACCGCTTTGTGGTTTTGATGCGTAGGTAAGAACGGTTCTTGCTCAGCCCATAACAGCCACGTAAAACTTGCAACAACAAAGTAGAAGACGTCTAACTTGTTTTTGCAGGGCATGTTGTGATGTGATATGGTCAAGACATGATGCTAAATTTTATTGTATGAGATGATCATGTTTTGTAATAGAGTTATCGGCAACTGGCAGGAGCCATATGGTTGTCTCTTTATTGTATGCAATGCAATCGCCATGTAATTGCTTTACTTTATCACTAAGTGGTGGCGATAGTCATAGAAGCAATAGTTAGCGAGACGACAACGATGCTTCAATGGAGATCAAGGTGTCAAGCCGGTGACGATGGTGATCATGACGGTGCTTTGGAGATGGAGATCAAAGGCACAAGATGATGATGGCCATATCATATCACTTATATTGATTGCATGTGATGTTTATCCTTTATGCATCTTATTTTGCTTAGTTCGACGGTAGCATTATAAGATAATCTCTCACTAAATTTCAAGGTATAAGTGTTCTTCCTGATTATGCACCGTTGCTACAGTTCGTCGTGCCGAGACACCACGTGATGATCGGGTGTGATAAGCTCTACGTTCACATACAACGGGTGCAAGCTAGTTTTGCACACGCAGAATACTCGGGTTAAACATGACGAGCCTAGCATATGCAGATATGGCCTCGGAACACTGAGACCGAAAGGTCGAGCGTGAATCATATAGTAGATATGATCAACATAGTGATGTTCATCATTGAAAACTACTCCATCTCACATGATGATCGGACATGGTTTAGTTGATATGGATCACGTGATCACTTAGATGATTAGAGAGATGTCTATCTAAGTGGGAGTTCTTAAGTAATATGATTAATTGAACTTTAATTTATCATGAACTTAGTACCTGATAGTATTTTTCATGTCTATGTTGTTGTAGATAGATGGCTCGTGTTGTTGTTCCGTTGAATTTTAATGTGTTCCTAGAGAAAGCTAAGTTCAAAGGTGATGGTAGCAATTACATGGACTGGGTCCGTAACTTGAGGATTATCCCCAATGCTGCACAGAAGAATTACGTCCTGGAAGCATCGCTAGGTGACAAACCCGCTGCAGGAGCAACACCAGATGTTATGAACGTCTGGCAGAGCTAGCAAAGCTGATGACTACTCGATAGTTTAGTGTGCCATGCTTTACGGCTTAGAACCGGGACTTCAATGATGTTTTGAATGTCATGGAGCATATGAGATGTTCCAGGAGTTGAAGTTAATATTTCAAGAAAATGCCTAGATTGAGAGATATGAAGTCTCTAATAAGTTCTACAGCTGCAAAATGGAGGAGAATAGTTCTGTCAGTGAACATATACTCAGAATGTCTGGGTACCACAACCACTTGACTCAGCTGGGAGTTAATCTTCCTGATGATTGTGTCATTGACAGAGTTCTTCAATCACTGTCACCAAGCTACAAGTGCTTCGTGATGAACTATAATATGCAAGGGATGGTACAACTTATTATATATGGTGCCAGCGTTGAGCATGAACATTATATCTGGATCTTGTTTGATGCGAGACGGTTATTCATTTAAATCAGAGAATAATGGTGGTTCTATTTATATGAGTAATATCTTTTATGGTCATGCACCCTTGATGAGTGGTCTATTTTTACTAAATCTTGATAGTAGTGATAGACATGTTCACAGTATTGAAGCCAAAAGATATAAGTTTAATAATGATAGTACAACTTATTTGTGGCACTGCCGTTTAGGTCATATTGGTGTAAAGCGCATGAAGAAACTCCATGCGGATGGACTTTTGGAATCACTTGATTATGACTCACTTGATGCATGCGAACCATGCCTCATGGGCAAGATGACTAAGACTCCATTCTCTGGAACAATGGAACGAGCAACAGACTTGTTGGAAATAATACATACTGATGTATGCGGTCCGATGAGTGTTGATGCTCGCGGCAGGTATCATTATTTTCTTACCTTCACAGATGATTTGAGCAGATATGGGTATATCTACTTGATGAAACATAAGTCTGAAACATTTCAAAAGTTCAAAGAATTTCATAGTGAAGTGGAAAATCATCATAACAAGAAAATTAAATTTCTACGATCTGATCGTGGAGGTTAATATTTGAGTTATGAGTTTGGTCTTCATTTGAAACAATGCGGAATAGTTTCGCAACTCACGCCACCTGGAACACCACAGCGTAATGGTGTGTCCGAACATCGTAACCGCACTTTATTAGATATGGTGCGATCTATAATGTCTCTTACTGATTTACTGCTATCGTTTTGGGGTTATGCTTTAGAGACGGCTACATTCACGTTAAATAGGGCACCATTGAAATCCGTTGAGACGACACCTTATGAACTATGGTTTGGCAAGAAACCCAAGTTGTCGTTTCTTAAAGTTTGGGGTTGCAATGCTTATTTCAAAAAGCTTCAACCTGATAAGCTCGAACCCAAATTGGAGAAATGTGTCTTCAAAGGATACCCAAAGGAGACTGTTGGGTACACCTTCTATCACAAATCCGAAGGCAAGACATTCGTTGCTAAGAGTGGATCCTTTCTAGAGAAGGAGTTTCTCTCGAAAGAAGTGAGTGGGAGGAAAGTAGAACTTGATGAGGTAACTGTACCTGCTCCCTTATTGAAAAGTAGTTCATCACAGGAATCAGTTCCGGTGATTCCTACACCAGTAAGTGAGCAAGCTAATGATGATGATCATGAAACTTTTGATCAAGTTACTACCAAACCTCGTAGGTCAACCAGAGTAAGATCCGCACCAGAGTGGTACGGTAATCCTATTTTGGAGGTCAAGTTACCTGACCATGATGAACCTACGAACTATGAGGAAGCGATGATGAGCCCTGATACGTCTCCAACGTATCTATAATTTTGATTGTTCCATGCTATTATATTATCTGTTTTGGATGTTTAATGGACTTTAATATACCTTTTTATATTATTTTTGGGACTAACCTATTAACCGAAAGCCCAGTGCAAATTGCTGTTTTTTTTGCCTATTTCAGTGTTTCGCTGAAAAGGAATATCAAACGGAGTCCAAACGGAATGAAACCTTCGCGAGGATCGTTTTTGGAACAAACGCAATCCAGGAGACTTGGAGTGGATGTCAAGGAAGCAGCGAGGAAGCCACGAGGCAGGAGGGCGTGCCCCCACCCTTGTGAGCCCCTCACAGCTCCACCGACCTACTTCTTTCGCCTATATATATACTCTTATACCCTGAAACCTTCGGGGGGAGCCACGGAACACCTTTTCCACCACCGGAACCTTCTGTACCCATGAGATCCCATCTTGGGGCCTTTTCCGGCGATTTGTCGGAGGGGGATTCGATCACGGAGGGCTTCTACATCAACACCATAGCCTCTCCAATGATGTGTGAGTACTTTACCACAGACCTTCGGGTCCATAGTTATTAGCTAGATGGCTTCTTCTCTCTCTTTGGATCTCAATACAAAGTTCTCCTCGATCTTCTTGGAGATCTATTCGATGTAACTCTTTTTGCGGTGTGTTTGCCGAGATCTGATGAATTGTGGGTTTATGAACTTGATTATCTATGAATATTACTTGATTATTCTCTAAATTCTTATATGCATGATTTCATATCTTTGCAAGTCTCTTTGAATTATCAGTTTAGCTTGGCCTACTAGATTAATCTTTCTTGCGATGGGAGAAGTGCTTAGCTTTGGGTTCAATCTTGCGGTGCTCGATCCCAGTGATAGAAAGGGAAACGACACGTATTGTATTGTTGCCATCGAGGATAAAAGATGGGGTTTATATCATATTGCTTGAGTTTATCCCTCTACATCATGTCATCTTGCCTAATGCGTTACTCCGTTCTTATGAACTTAATGCTCTAGATGCATGCTGGATAGCGGTCGATGTATGGAGAAATAGTAGTAGATGCAGAATCATTTTGGTCTACTTGTCACAGACGTGATGCCTATATTCATGATCATTGCCTTAGATATCATCATAACTATGCGCTTTTCTATCAATTGCTCGGCAGTAATTTGTTCACCCACCGTAATACATGCTATCTTGAGAGAAGCCACTAGTGAAACCTATGGCCGCTGGGTCTACTTTACATCATATAAGTTTCCAATCTACAATTCTAGTTTACTATTTATTTTGCAACCTTTATTTTCCAATCTATACCACAAAAATACCAAAAATATTTATCTTATTATCTCTATTAGATCTCACTTTCGCAAGTGACCGTGAAGGGATTGACAACCCCTTTATCACGTTGGTTGCGAGGTTCTTGTTTGTTTGTGCAGGTACTAGGAGACTTGTGTGTAGTCTCCTACTAGATTGATACATCGGTTCTCAAAGACTGAGGGAAGTACTTACGCTACTTTGTTGCATCACCCTTTCCTCTTCAAGGGAAAACCAAACGCATGCTCAAGAGGCAGCAAGAAGGATTTCTGGCGCCGTTGCCGGGGAGATCTACGCACAAGTCAAGACATATACCAAGTACCCATCACAAACATTTATCCATCGCATTACATTATTTGCCATTCGCCTCTTTTTTTCCTCTCCCTCACTTCACCTTTGCTGTTTTCTTTCGCCCTACTTCCGTTCGATCTTGTGTTACCATGTACCTTCTTTTTGCTTGCATCTTCGCTTGCTAAAAGTTTATGGATCATCATCCACTTGCTAATCTCTTTAAGCTATCTAATTATGATGAACCAATTGCTAGTGAGTTGAGTGCAATAGATTATCTTTTTGGAGTTTTGCTTGAAATCCGTGAATCTGAAAATTGTGATGAAGTGCTTTATAAACTGATTCACGATAGATTTTTGAATAAAAACCATGATTGTAATGATGTTATTATAAATTATATGAATGTTAATTGTGCTAATAATATGCAAAACCCTAAGCTTGGGGATGCTAGTTTTGCTATGTCCTCTACTTGTTGCAATGATCATGATTGGGGTGATTTTTCTTATGATCTTGAAATTTTATTTAAGCCCCATGATGAATACGAGATTGATAATAGTGTTTGCAATAATATTTCAAGTGGGTTTGGAAGAGTGTCAAATTTAGATCCCACATATTTGGAGAATGTTCAATCTTATGAAATTTTTGATAAAAGTGGGTTTGGCGAGGTCATGACTTTAGTTAATGTTAATCCCACTGTCGGTGTCAAAACCGTCGGATCTTGGGTAGGGGGTCCCGAACTGTGCGTCTAGGCCGGATGGTAACAGGAGGCAGGGGACACGATGTTTTACCGAGGTTCGGGCCCTCTTGATGGAGGTAAAACCCTACGTCCTGCTTGATTAATATTGATGATATGGGTAGTACAAGAGTAGATCTACCACGAGATCAGAGAGGCTAAACCCTAGAAGCTAGCCTATGGTATGATTGTTGTTCGTCCTATGGACTAAAACCCTCCGGTTTATATAGACACCAGAGAGGGATAGGGTTAGACAGAGTCAGTTACAATGGTAGGAGATCTACATATCCGTATCGCCAAGCTTGCCTTCCACGCCAAGGAAAGTCCCTTCCGGACATGGGACGAAGTCTTCAATCTTGTATCTTCATAGTCCAGGAGTCCTGCCGAAGATATAGTCCGGCTACCCGGACACCCCCTAATCCAGGACTCCCTCAGTAGCCCCCGAACCAGGCTTCCATGACGACGAGTCTGGCGCGCATATTGTCTTCGGCATTGCAAGGCGGGTTCTCCTTCAAATTCCGTGTACCTGTCGAATAATGTCCGGTTTCTTATAAATGTAGCGCTCCTTGGCTTCTACGCCCAATAATGGTCGTATTCCATGTGTCAAACGAATACGAAAAGTCAGGGTGTTTTCATATTTACACACCTAGCCGCGTAAATGAGCCGCCTATTTAAGGAGACGAGGATTTAGATCCAAACCACATCTTCTCCCTTCCGCGAGTATTCATCAGAGCGCGTCCGACAGAGGTCCATTCTATCATGGCCGGCCGCCGCAGCTCCTCCTCTCGCCCTTCCAGCCCTCAACCTGGAGATTGGAAGAGATGCTCCATCCTGCACAATGAGTTAGTGATGCTCCAGACCAAGGGATTTCTCCCTCCGGCCTATATGGTCCCAGTTCGAGCCGGACTTGCCACCTATAATGGCAGAGAGCAAGCGGAGAGCGCCCCCAATCCCTCCAAAGGAGAGCGGGCATGCCTTGTCCCTTACTTAATAAGAGGGCTCGGATTTCCAATTCATCCGTTTCTCCGGGGGCTCCTGGAGTTCTATGGCCTCCAGCTGCACAACCTCACGCCTGCCTCCATATTGCATATCGCGGGCTTCGTAGCCCTTTGTGAGCTGTTTTTGGGCTGCGAGGCTCATTTCGCGCTGTGGAAAAGGCTATTTTGCCTTGTGCCCCGTTCTCAGAAGGGGTCAATATATCAAGTGGGCGGAGCCGAAGTGTGGCGCATCGCCGGGATCGGATATCTATCCGGAACCCCAAAGAAGGCGTCCGAGGACTGGCCTTCGAAATGGTTTTACATAGAGGATGTCCCGCTGCCGGATCCTGTCCGGATCGGCCTCCCTGAGTTCAACAGTGCTCCCCTGAAGAAGCGCCTAAGCTGGCGTCCATGGAGCCCTCAGAGGGAAAGCGACAAGGATGTTTTTTACCTGATGGGCCGGATAAGATTGTTGGCTCATTCCGGACTGACCATGATCGGGGTTATGGCCGAATGCATCATGCGAGGGGTGCAGCTGCTTCAGTATAGAGGCCACCCCATGTGGGACTTCAACGGGGAGGACAACGCCACCCGCTACAGCCATAAGGGGCCGGATTCGGCTGCCGCTCTACTAAAGATCTTGTCCACTTTGTACAAGGGAGAAGAGGAGGAATTTCTCCACGTCAACCCACAGGGTGGATTTTCTATGTACAATCCCCCAACCTAGGTAAGTGGTCACTTTTAATTGCCCATCCGTTTCATATTCCCATCGTTAAATATTCGGTCTAACGACTTCAACGCAGGAACTGCGCCAGGCTGTTAAAGAAATAAACAGCCCTCCTCCACAACCCAGGACCCAGGAAGGTCCCTCGACCCGTCCTCTCAAGAGGATCCGGTCTTATATGTGGAGCTGATTGATGGGGTATTTCATCAATTGAGCAAGGACAACACCTTGGTGGCCATTACGGCCGATTACCCAGGGTTACTCCCAGCCTCCCAGGTAACTAAGACCGAAGTCCCAGCACTTTGAAAAGGGATCTGTCCTCGCGTGTTTTTGACTGCCGTATGACAACCATGTTTTGCACGGGAGGTCCTTGAGACGGGAGGCCGAGCCTGCGGCGACTAGCCAACGAGGGGCGGCGAAGCCCCGCGGGCTGAAAAGAAGTGCGGTCCGGACTGAGACGCCGGCGCAAAGGTATAGCGCGCCATCCTATTCCCAGGTGTTATTCCTTCAAGGTATATTAACGCTTGTGCTTTCTTCAGGACGAAGAGACCTCGTCGGGCTATATCCGGAGAGGTTGCCAATCGCGCCTCCACCAGCCAGGCTCCAAAGCCTGGTCCGGAAGCAGAGGCGAACACAAGGTGCGCACCGGACGCTCCTCCGACAGAGGATGCGGACAGGCTATCTGCCACCAATTCTGAGGTGGAGAGTGCCATGAACCATAGGCGTCGCTGGACTGTTCTTCGCGACGCTTGTTTCTCCCAAGAGGCATTGGATGCCTTCAATTCGGGAGATGTACCTCCGTGCCGCTCAAAATGGTCTAGGCAGAGCCACGGAGCAATATGTAAAAGACATGCGGGTAAGAAAATTTTGGTAATTATATATATACCAGTAGCCCCCGAGACTTGAAACAGTTAGAATAACTGATTTAAGGATCATTTGTTATGCAGGTTCTTACAGAAAAGAATACCCTACTGTCCCAGGAGCTGGAAGAGTGCAAAGCCCAACTTGAGGCCGCATTGGCCGCAGCAGGGGAGCCTAAGGAGACCCCCTCTGGTAATATACGCTTCGAAAGATAAGTATTTTGCGAAGTGCGGCATGGGTGCAAATCTGACAAATGGAATTGCAGATGACGCCGGATTTAATCCGGACAAGCAACATCTCCTACGCTAGCTGAAGGCTGGTGAGAATGTTCTGACAAAGGTGAGGCGGGAGAAGAACGATCTCCAAGATGCCAACACCAAGCTGGGCGTGGAACTGAAGGATGTTCGTGCCCAGCTGTTGGACTCCGTTAAGGAGAATCAACGGCTTTGACGCGACATATATAGTAAGTGCTTAAACGAACTTTGAAAAAATAGTTCGGCGAGAGGAAGTCGACTAATAGAGTAATGTCTATAGGTATGCTAACAGGTCGTCCTGCAGAGGAAATGCCCGGTTCTATGGGTGACCTTCTTCCCGAGCTCTCACAACTGCACGAGCGAGTTCAGCTGGTGATGCAAGGCGTCGCCCAGGCTTTGTGGCCATCCGTCTCCATGCCCGAAGGCCTTGGAGAGCTTGTAGAGAAGGTGAAGGGAGCGCGGCGGCGCTTCCGATTGTGGAAGATGTCGGCCTGCCGTCAAGGCGCCAGGGAGGCCTGGGCCATGGTGAAGACGCGGTACACGAAGGCTGACCTAAACCACATTCCGAGGTCGGACCCGTAGGGCCCGATGGGAAGGAGATCCCTGTGAGCTTAGTATATGGCCAAGTAGGGTTGGCCGCAAAGTATTCCCAACAGGACTGTAAACTAGACAGACTGTTAGATGGTATTGAAGAGGAATACAATCAGTCAGATTGATTATGTAATTTTAATTGACATGTGTAATGCCTTCTAGCCGGATTGTAGATCGTTTGTCATGGCCGACCTTTTTGCTTCAACCTCAGGACCTGACGGTCCGCAGTGTGTCCGAATACCCTCGCGGTTATATAAGAACCGGGGTATGCATGGAGACCAGGCATAGGGGTCATTAGTGCTTGAACAGACAAGTGCCCAACTAGTTATGTTATATTACATGGTTAGTAAGAAACATCTTCCAGGGAGAATAGTTCCGTTAGGGGTTCCTTTCCCTGGGAGGCATGCCCTAAAGTGCATGTTCTACGAAAAGAGGCACAGGAAAAACATCTGGGGGCGTGTAGATAAAAAAGAGATCATCTTTAGTTCACCGACCGAATATTCCCTTAAGAACGCCAGCTTTCGGCTTCACCCAGTCTGAGGTACACATCCGGCTGACCCGGCAGTAACAATCGCAGAGGTGCTCCCTTTACCACCTAGCCGAACAATCGGGAACGTAGGGGTAAGCACAGGAGCCAGGCAACCCAGCTTGGCCAAAACTTAAGTCATATCGATGCATATCATGGCGAATAAAAGGTACATGCGGAAGTGTGACACATGTGTTGGGCATTAAGCCCGTATAAATAAGCTTCTGTTTAAAGAAGCCCCCAGGTTTAATGAGCGCGGATAGTGCGTCATTTTATGAGCCTTTAAAGGCTATAAGAGAGAGAGGAGAAGAAGAGAAATGTAAGACAGAAAGTATGTAAAAATGGAGAGAGGAAGGAGACGAACACAGAGTCCGGCGCTAGGCATAGAATCTTCGGAGACGGGCTGCGTTCCAGGGGTTCGGCTCGAGTTGGTTATCCGATGCATCTCGCAGGCGGTACGCTCCACCAGTCAGGACTTGGTTAATTATGAAGGGACCTTCCCACTTGGGCTTGAGTTTGTCATTTTTCTTGTCCGGCAGGCGTAGAACTAATTCGCCAACGTTGTAATTTTTGGCCCGTACTTCTTTGCTTTGGTATCTTCGAGCCTGCTGTTGATAGAATGCGGAACGGGCTTTTGCCACGTCTCGCTCTTCCTCCAAGGCATCCAAACTGTCCCGCTGATCGAGCTCGGCTTCTCTTTCTTCGTACATGCGCACTCGAGGTGAGTCATGAATTATGTCGCAGGGCAAAACTGCCTCTGCGCCGTACACCATGAAGAATGGTGTGTATCCGATGGTGCGATTTGGCGTGGTCCGCAGCCCACAGAGTACGGAGTCGAGCTCCTCTACCCAGTGCGTATTAGATTCCTTGAGGGACCGCACTAATCTGGGTTTGATGCCGCTCATGATAAGACCATTTGCATGTTCGACCTGGCCGTTGGTTTGTGGGTGATAGACGAAAGCATAATCGAGCTTGATGCCCAAGTTTTTGCACCATATTTTTACCTCATCGGCCGTAAAGTTCGTGCCGTTATCAGTGATGATGCTGTGGGGGACGCCGTAACGGTGTACAACCCCGGATATAAAGTCTATCACCGGTCCGGATTCGGCCGTCTTAACAGGCTTGGCTTCTATCCATTTGGTGAACTTATCCACCATGACCAGTAAGTATTTTTTTCTTGTGGGTTCCGCCTTTAAGGGGTCCGACCATGTCAAGCCCCCAGACCACGAAGGGCCAGGTGATGGGGATAGTTTGGAGGGCGGTGGGTGGCATATGGCTTTGGTTTGCAAAAAGCTGGCAACCGACGCATCGTTGGACTAAGTCCTGGGCATTTGCCCGGGCCGTCGGCCAATAAAAGCCTGTACGGAAGGCCTTGCTTACAAGGGACCGAGCTGCAGCGTGATGTCCACCGAGTCCGGCATGAATTTCAGCCAGGAGGTTCCGCCCTTCCTCTTGGGAGATGCACCTTTGAAGGACTCCGGTAGTGCTTTTCTTATAAAGCTCTCCCTCGTGGACTTTATAGGCTTTAGATCGCCGCACTATGCAGCGTGCCTCATTTTGGTCCTCAGGGAGTTCCTGCCAGGTAAGGTAGGCGAGGAATGGTTTTGTCCACGGGGCGATGACGGCCATTATAACATGGGTTGAAGGTGTTATTTCATTGGCAGAGCCTCCAATTATGTCAGAGTGTTCGGTGTCGGGCAGTGCCGTTGGGTCCGGGTTGTTATTGCCAGGTTCCCCTTCCCATACTACGGACGGTTTGAACAGCCTTTCCAAGAAGATGTTGGGGGGGACTACATCGCGTTTTGCGCCGATGCGTGCCAGGACATCTGCCGCCTGATTATTTTCCCAGGCTATATGGTGAAATTCGAGGCCTTCGAATCGAGCTGACATTTTTAGGACGGTGTTGCGATAAGCTGCCATTTTTGGATCCTTGGCATCAAAGTCTCCATTTATTTGGGATATTGCGAGGTTCGAGTCCCCGCGCACCTCTAGGCGTTGAACGCCCATGGATACTGCCATCCGGAGACCATGTAAAAGGGCCTCATATTCGGCTGCATTGTTGGAGTCTGTGTACATTATCTGGAGTACATATTGAACTGTGCCTCCTGTGGGGGACGTCAAAACAACGTCAGCCCCTAGACTGGCCAACATTTTGGAGTCGTCGAAGTGCATGACCCAGTTTGAATATGTGCCGTACTCTTTAGGGAGTTCGGCCTCCGTCCATTCTGCGACGAAGTCAGCCAAAACTTGCAACTTGATAGCTCGCCGTGGCTTGTAAGTTATGTCGAACGGGAGGAGCTCAATGGCCCATTTTGCAATCCGGCCCGTCGCGTCGCGGTTCTTTATAATATCGTTAAGTGGCACTTCCGAGGCTACTGTTATTGAACACTCTTGAAAGTAGTGTCGCAGCTTCTGGGATGCCATAAATACCGCGTACGCAATCTTTTGATAATGCGGGTACCGTGATTTGCACGGAGTAAGGACAGTGGACACATAATAGACCTGCTTTTGAAGGGGGAATTTGTGTCCATCCGTTTCTCGTTCGACGACGAGCACTGCGCTTACGACCTGATGGGTTGCTGCAATGTATAATAGCATTGGTTCGCCAATGTTTGGCGTGGCCAGGACTGGGTTTGTTGCCAAGATGGCTTTTATTTCGTCGAGTCCAGCCGTGGCTGCATCCGTCCACTCGAAGTGTTCGGTGCGCCGAAGGAGGCAGTAAAGGGGTAGGGCCTTTTCTCCTAAGCGGGAGATAAAGCGGCTTAGAGCCGCCGCGCATCCGGTTAATTTTTGTATTTGTTTGAGGTCCTTCGGGATATCCAATTGTGACAGAGCTCGGATCTTGGCTGGATTTGCTTCAATTCCTCTACCGGATACATTGAAGCCCAAGAGCTTTCCGGCTGGAACGCCGAAAACGCATTTTTCCGGGTTGAGCTTGATGTCATATGTTCGGAGGTTATCGAATGTTAGCCTCAAGTCGTCTACTAGAGATTAGACATGTCTTATTTTGACGACCACATCATCTATGTATGCCTCCACTGTTTTGCCGATCTGGTTGGCCAGACATGTCTGAATCATGCGCTGATATGTTGCGCCGGCGTTTTTGAGCCCGAAGGGCATTGTGTTGAAGCAGAATGGGCCGTATGGCGTGATGAATGCCGTTGCGGCTTGGTCTGATTCTGCCATCTTTATTTGATGGTAGCCCGAGTATGCGTCGAGGAAACACAACGAATCATGTCCTGTGGTAGCGTCGATAATTTGATCGATGCGGGGAGAGGGAAGGGATCCTTTTGGCAAGCCTTGTTAAGGTCTTTGAAATCAACGCACAGGCGCCAGGATTTGTCCTTCTTTGGTACCATCACCAGGTTTGCTAGCCAGTCCGGATGTTTTATATCTTTGATGAATCCGGCCTCCAATAGCTTGGCTAGTTCCTCTCCCATGGCATGTCTCTTAGGTTCAGAAAAACTCCGAAGAGCCTGTTTGACTGGCTTGAATCCTTTTAGGATATTTAAGCTGTGTTCGGCCAGCCTGCGTGGGATTCCTGGCTCAAATCCGAAACCTCACCCAATCTGAGACCCAGGGGCCAAGGAGTTTCCGAACTCGGAAGTTTGGATTCTTGGATGCTGTCCAATGAATCTAGCCCGTTACCTGACTTTAAGTTCAGGTCTTGAGTGATGTCCTCCCCTCCACGGGTACCCAACTTGGAGGGATCGGGAATCCGGACATATCTAGTCCTTAAGATAAATGAAGGGTCGCCTACCACGGCAACATGATGGGTGACCTGGGGGGAGTTAATCTCTCTCAGATCGGGTTTAGACCCAATCTGGTTGTAATCCGTAGCGACTCCTAGGGTGGCGAAGCGATCCAAGAGCTCGTTTAGGGAAGAGAGCTCCATTGGATCTAGCTGCTCGGCGAATTCCGAGCTGACGTGAAGATTGCTTTCGATGACCCGAGAGGTCATCGTCGGCGCAACAGCCGAACGGGTGGTCATAAGGGAACCACCTGGCCTGAGAGTCTGGCCGACAGCCAAAGCTCCCTTAGCAATGGTGTCGTCTTTAAAGACGGGATGAGGCATCCTTCCTGATGGTGACGGCACAGAGGAACTCTCAATGAAAGCACCAATGTCGGTGTCAAAACCGGCGGATCTCGGGTAGGGGGTCCCGAACTGTGCCTCTAGGCCGGATGGTAACATGAGGTAGGGGACACGATGTTTTACCCAGGTTCGGGCCCTCTCGATGGAGGTAAAACCCTACGTCCTGCTTGATTAATATTGATGATATGGGTAGTACAAGAGTAGATCTACCACGAGATCAGAGAGGCTAAACCCTAGAAGCTAGCCTATGGTATGATTGTTGTTCGTCCTATGGACTAAAACCCTCCGGTTTATATAGACACCGGAGAGGGCTAGGGTTACACAGAGTCGGTTACAATGGTAGGAGATCTACATATCCGTAACGCCAAGCTTGCCTTCCACGCCAAGGAAAGTCCCTTCCGGACATGGAACGAAGTCTTCAATCTTGTATCTTCATAATCCAGGAGTCCGGCAGAAGATATAGTCCGGCTACCCGGACACCCCCTAATCCAGGACTCCCTCACCCACTATTTTGGAAGAGTGTCATGTAACACCCCAAATTTTTGGCCTTGTTTTATTAATTAAAATTTTTCCAGGAAATTAAAACTTTTATTTTCTGGGCTCCCTTTTTATTTTTGAACCTTTTTCTCCCTTGTTATTATGGAGTTTTTCCCCAAAGTGAAAACTTTTCAAATATGTTTTTGGACTTGTTTAACCTCTCAAGAAAAACTTTTCTTTTATTAGTAGAACTAATTACATAATTAATTTGCTTGATCTTTATTTTCTTGAAAAATGGTTTTCCAAGGTTATATGGCCATATTTGAACTACAACCATTTGATAAATTCATTCAAAAATCCCACAAAAATTTGGAGATGTCATGTGATGTTTTTAAATCACTTTTGTGCAAAAATGTATTTTTCTCTTGAAATATTTTGAGCTCTGCATCAATTTTTCTTCTCTGGTCCAGAGTGCAATTTTGCACTACAACCCATTTAAATATTTCTTTCTGGCCTCCACCAAAATTATGGGATGTTGGTAGTAGCTTATGATTCAACTTTATGCAAAAACCCAGTGTTGTTATTTGAAAATTTTGAGTGAATCAACCTCTTTTCCATTCTGGTCCAGCCTTGTGATTTCTACTGCAACCCTATTTATTTTTGCTCCAGTAACCTTGTGCCTTCTCCTACTTGTAGACAGCCCTACCAAACCCCTAATTCCAGGAGCATGCACCCTTTGGGTCATTTTTGGTTCATGAAATGATGCCATCAACCTTCTGTCCAGAATTGAAGTTTTGCAAAACTTGCACTAACAAGTTTGTTCTTTCTGCAAACTAACCTCACCACTCTCTCTTGCATCTAAAGAGACCCCACTCTGGAAGTTTTGGCCACCCCAAGAGATGCCTAGGTGCATGTGGCATTCTGTCGAGCACCCTGTAGGCATGACCAGTTTTGACATGAGTCTTAGCTTTCACTGTGATCTTGCTTCCCTTGCCTAACTGCCTTGTCCAATAGACTCCTTGCTACTCATAACCTAGGTCTGCAAATTCCCAGCCTCACCCGAGACCTCTAACACGCGCTGGCATTTCATCGAGCACGTCCCGTGCGTGCACTGGGCGCGCCCAGAGCGCGTCAACTGCAGCCGCGCGCCCGAGCCGACACGCTGGCCCCCCTGGTTTTGGCCCGCTCTGCAGCGCCACCCCACACGCTACCCTCCTCGCACCAACGCGCCAAGCCGCCCTGGCAGCCAACAGCGCCGCCACCAGAGCCCTCTTGGCGGCACGCCACGGCCGCCCGACTGCCTCTGCCATGGTCGGCGCTGCCAAAGCCATCCCGGCTCGCCACCTGCCCCTGGGAGCCGCGCAAGCTTATCCCCTCGCTCGTCGGCTAGCTCTCGTCGCCTCCACGTCGCCCTGCAGACTACAGAGAGGCGGTTCGCCGGCATCCTCATCCACTGCCGCGGAACCGACCTCGTTGCACTATAAAGAGAGGTCCCCGAACTTCCCCGAGCACGCAGGCAACCTCAGGCCACCCTAATAGCACTCCCCTAGCTCGCATTCGACCCAGGGAGGCTTTCTTCCCCGTCTCCGGCAACTCCAGCCGCCGCCACTGCCCCAGCCGTTCTGGCGCCACCAGGGCCTCCCCCTCTCCACTCTCTCCACCAGGAACACCCTCTCCCTCCCGTGAACCTTTTCCCCTACTCGATTTCGATCGGGAGCCACCACAACCCCAAAACCACTTTACCACCGAAGCTTCCCTCCGCCGCGGAGCTTGCCGTCGACGAATCCTCCACCCCCGCCGACCCGTCAACCACCGTGAGGACCGCCCCGGTCTTGCGGTTCCATACCGACTCTCTGGAGCCCGCGGGAAGTAGCCGTTCGCCGGCGTTGATCGCCGTCGCCCCGCCACCGTTCGGGCGAGGGAGGAAGAAGGAGGGGTGGACTGGTCAAACCTGACCAGTGGGCCCCTGGACCCACTGTCAGTGACCCCGCCCAGTCCACATGGGTTAAGTGGAAGCGCATTTCTGGAATACGCTTTCAACGTGTACGTTTTTAATTGAAACGTTTTTCTTTTTCTGTTTATTTAAAAAAAAACAGATTTGACCAGAACTTTGACTATCTATAACTTTTTAAATATAACTCCAAATGAATTGATTCTTTTTCCTACATCTCTCCAATTCTGTCTAGTTTATTTTAAGATTTATTTGAAAAATTTCCAAACAACTTTTTTGTACTGTTTTTGAAATATGTGTTCTTTGCATATGTTTGAAAATAGGATTTTTGGGAGAGAAGGAAGCTTTCAAAAAATTTGGAGAGCACCCCCCCCCCCCACCCTCTCCACACCATGAAGGCAAGCATTCTAAACCCCGGGATAATATTTTTGGTGTGTTAGTTGACACGTTTATAACACCACCTTATTTCGGAGAACTTGTTATTTCATGTGATATGGTCATTTGCATGAATGCATATTAGTGATTTCCTTGCTGTTGGGAATGAATATACTTGTGATGGTAATCATCCTCATGTGCCTTGCATGCATGCCGGAAAGGAATCCGAGAAAGCCTCTGCCTTGGGTAGGAGTGAGCTTGTCGCTGGTCCCCGTCAGGACGGTTATGTCCGGTATGGCATAGTAAGGTATAATGGGTGGTGATTTGGTCAATTGAAATATATTTGATATACATGTCATGCAGGGAACTCATAAGCCTCCTGAGTCGGCCATAGATCGAGTCTTGTTCCGGTAACCCCCATACTTGTTTCGTACTGCCACTGGTCCCTACCGTAGGTGGGGTATGGTTCAGTAAGTTGTTAACCCTTGTCTTGGCACACACCATACAGAGAGGCCATGGTGGAAGATACCGGTTGTAGCTGGTAGGCATGCGACCTGGTCCGGGGGCATGGGTGTATCCGGTTGGGACCGAGAGGGGGGCACCCCTTAGAGCGCGCGATAGAAATTTGATCCCATGCTACGCGAGGTTGTAGCCTCCCCACTTAGAGTTTTGCTTAACAGGTGTCATGGGTGATTCCAGACACGAGTGAAAGCTGGTGCGTGCAATTCAGGTGTGTTTCAATTAAAAGACCGTAGACGGAATTAGTCCGATGGACTAAAGGAATCCGTTACTCGTGGGTAAAGAGTACACTCTCTGCAGAGATATTAAACCTATTCGAATAGCCGTGTCCATGGTTAAGGATTACAGTCTGGGATGGGTCAAGTGTCGGTCTTAGTGTCGGTCTTCGGAGGAGAAACCACTAAACTCGAATATTGATGATGACATGTGATATATGATGGTTATGATTGTTATCATTATGGACTAACCGGTTGTATTGTTTGAAATAAGGAATATCCCTGGGACATTACCACCTCCTGGATATTCACTATGATTATAAGCCCTTTATGTGGCGTCGCTCAGACGCCCGACTGTGGCAGGTTCGTTTTTTCATTTATTTTTACAAGCCCTTTATGTGGCGTTGCTCAGACGCCCGACTGTGGCATGTTTGTTATTTCATTTTCTCATAAGCCCTTTATGTGGCGTCGCCCAGACGCCCGACTGTGTCATGCTTGTTATTTTATTTACTTTATAAGCCCCTTACGTGGTGTCGCTCAGACACCCGACTGAGGCATGCTCACTTTTACTATCCTTTCGAGACGTCGCTTCAGACATCCGATCGGTGCATTTTATTTCTATTCTGTCATTGCATATTCCGGTTGCATATAAATAACCTGCTTGCATGCATCAAGATTTTATTTATGACTGACGATGTGATCATAGAATATCTCAGTGCATGTTGATCAATTATATTATACATGTGTTCTTAATGTTTGCGAGTACATTCAAAGTACTCACTGGCTTGTCCCTGGCAATTGTCTTGGCCAGATTGCTTGCTTGGAGAGGAGCGTGGCGATGGCAGCCTCGGAACCTAAGCAACGGTGATAGCAGCCTCGCGAAGATAGGAGTTAACCTGGTCAGCTGTTCCTGTGGGAAATGGAGTCCCATAGACCGTGGTGATCCACAAACCGCTTCCGCCCTCAACCACTAGAAACCATTTGATGTACTCATAGGCCACAATAGTCTTGTACTACATATTTTGTACTCTTGCTTGGAATTTTTGTATCAAGTTGGTGCCTCTATCTGTCGCGACCGGGTTTTCCGGGCATCAAATTCCCAGAAAATGGCCGTCGTGCTCACCAACCCCAGGATTACTGTTAGCTGATGAGGCACCAACTTGTTACAGGAATTCCAAGCAAAAGTACAAAAATATGCAGTACAAGGCCATTGTGGCCTATGAGTACATCAAATGGTTTCTAGTGGTTGATGGCGGAAGCGGTTTGTGGTTCACCACGGTCTATGGGACTCCATTTCCCACGGGAACAGCTGACCAGGTTAACTCCTATCTTCGCGAGGCTGCTATCACCGTTGCCTAGCTTCCGGGGCTGTCATCGCAACGCTCCTCTCCAGGCGGAAATCTGGCCAAGACAATAGCCAGGGACAAGCCAGTGAGTACCTTGAATGTACTCGCAAACATTATGAGCACTGGGATAATATAATTGATAATTATGCACTGAAATATACTATGATCACATCGTCAGTCACAAATAAAATATCTTTTATGCAAGCAGGTTATTTATATGCAACATGAATGAGCAATAATGGAGTGGGAATAAAATGCCACAGTCGGGCGTCTGAGCGACACCACATAAAGGGCTTAAAAGAAATGCCACAGTCGGGCGTCTGAGCGACACCACATAAAGGGCTTAAAAGAAATGCCACAGTCGGGCGTCTGAGCGACACCACATAAAGGGCTTAAAAGAAATACCACAGTCGGGCGTCTGAGCGACACCACATAAAGGACTTAAAAGAAATGCCACAGTCGAGCGTCTGAGCGACACCACATAAAGGGCTTAAAAGAAATGCCACAGTCGGGCGTCTGAGCGACACCACATAAAGGGCTTAAAAGAAATGCCACAGTCGGGCGTCTGAGCGACACCACATAAAGGGGCTAAAAAAATAATCACAATGAATATCCAGGAGATAGAACCATCCTAGGGATACTTGATAGTACAAATAATGCAATAGGTTAGTCCATCACAAAATAATAATCATGGTCCTCACAAGTCACCGGTCGGTACCCAAGTTTGGTTTAACAATTTCACCTCCGAAGACCGACACTAAGACCAACACTTGACCCATCCCAGACTGTAATCCTTAACCATGGACACGGCTATTCGAATAGGTTTAATCTCTGCAAAGGGTGTACCCTTTACCCACGAGTAACGGATTCCTTTAGTCCATCGGGACTAATTCCGTCTACGGCCTTTTAGTTGAAAACACGCCTAACTTGCACACACCAGCTTAACTCATCGGTGTCTGGAATCACCCACGACACTTGTTAAGCAAAACTCTAAGTGGGGAGGCTACAACCTCGCGTAGCATGGGATCAAATTTGTATCGCGCGCTCTAAGGGGTGGCCTCCCCTCTCGGTCCCAACCGGAAAACACCCATGCCCCTGACCAGGTGGCGTGCCTACCGGCTACAACCGATATCTTCCACCATGGCCTCTCTGTACGGTGTGTGCTGGAAAGGGGTTGACGACTTACTGAACCGTACCCTACCTGCGGCAGGGGCGAGTGGTAGTACGAGGCAAGTATGGGGGTTACTGGAACAAGACTCGATCTGCGGTCGACTCAGGAGGTTTATAAGTTCCCTGCATGACATGTATATCAAATATATTTCAACCGACGTAATCACCACTCAATGTACCTCACCATGCCATACCGGACCTAACCGTCCCGACGGGGACCGGCGACAAGCTCACGCCTACCCAAGGCCGAGGCTTTCCCGGATTCCTTTCCGACATGCATGCAAGGCACATGAGGATGATTACCATCACAATTATATTCATTTCCAACAGCAAGGAAATCACTAATATGCTTCCATGCAAATGATCATATCACATGAAATAACAAGTCCTCCGAAATAAGGTGGTGTTATAAACGTGTCAAATAACACACCAAAAACATTATGCCAGGGTTCAGAATGCTTGCCTTTAAGTTGTGGAGGGGTGAGGTGCTCTCCAAAACTTTTGAAAGTTTCTTCTCTCTCTCCAAAATCCTATTTTAAAATATATTTGAATTAACACACATTTCAAAAACAGTACAAAAAAGTTGTTTGGAAATTTTCCAAATAAATCTTAAAATAAACTAGACCAAATTTGAGGAAGGTAGGAAAAAGAATCAACTCATTTGGAATTGTATTTAAAAAGTTATAGGCAGTCAAAGTTCTGGTCAAATCTGTTTTTTAAAAATAACACAGAAAAGAAAACGTTTCAGGAGGAAATACGCTTTCTAAGCAGGAGATACGTACTGGGGGTTTTGCGCTTTCACTTACTCCAGCGTGGACGGCGCGTGGGTCATCGACAGTGGGCCCGCCTGGCCCACTGGTCAGGTTTGACTGGTCCACACGCGCGTCGTCTCCCCCTGACCGAACAGAGGCGGAGCTCCGGCGAGGCTCGCCGGCGAATGGCGGCGTCTCTCGGTGATCTGAGTGCATGGGCGTGCTCAGGAGGTCGAGACGAACTCGGGGGTACCCGCCATGGTCGCCGACGTGGACGGAGTCACCGGCGACGAGCATCGCGGTGGAGATGGCTTCGGGGGCGAAGTGAGCTTGGGGCTACGGTGGTTCCCGATCAAAATCAAGTAGGGGAACGAGTTCACGGGAGGATGAGAAGGTTCCTGGTGAAGAGAAATGGGAGGGGGAGGCCCTAGTGGCGACGGAATGGCCGGAGCAGTGGCGGCGGCTGCGGTTGCCGGAGATGGGGAGGACGGCGTTTCCTCGACGATTGCGGGCTGTGGGGGTGCCATGGGGGTAGCCTGAGGTCGCTTGCATGCTCGAATGGCCTCGGGGCGTCCTTTTATAGTGCGACGAGGTCGGTTCCGCGGCGGTGGGGGTAAGATCGCTGGCGAACCGATGTTCTGTAGCTGCAGAGGAACGTGGCGGCGACGAGAGCTAGGCGACACCCTCGTGGATGAGCTCGCGTTGTTCCAGGGGCCAGGTGGCGAGCGGGGATGGCTTTGGCGGCGCCGATCGTGGTAGAGGCGGTTCCGCGGCGGTCGTGGATAAGCTCTCTGGCGACCGCCATTCTGTAGCTGCAGGGCATCGTGGCGAGGCTGGGGATGGCGGCAGTAGCTAGCGGGCGAGCGGCTACTGCTCCAAGGGCGCTGGCGAGCGGAGATGGCTTGGGCGGCGCTGGCCAGCGCAGGAGCTGTCGGGCGGCGGTGGCGGCTAGCTGTTGGCTTGCCGGAGACGTGGCGAGGGCTGCGGGGTTCGTGGGGTGCAGAAGGGGACACGGCACGCTGGCTACGGTCGGTCACGGACTGGAGTAAGTGCGGGGCGGGATGCGGCGGCTCGGGCCCAGAGCGTGCCAAACTTTGCATGCATGTGGATCATGAAGAGAAAATTTCATGTGATAGCTATATTGTTGAATTTGATTATAATCCTACATGTTATTATTATGAGAGAGGAAAATATGGTTGTAGAAATTTTCATGTTACTAAATTACCTCTCGTCATGTTGAGATTGCTATTGTTTCTTTTTTCTTCCATGCATATGCTAGTTTTTGCTTGTCTTGATAATTTGTTTGCTTATAAAGTGCCTATGCATAGGAAGTATGTTAGACTTAGATGTGTTTGTCATGCGTTTTGTGATGCTCTCTTTGTGCTTCAATTCTTGTCTTTCATGTGAGCACCATTGAAATTATCAATGCCTAGCTAGGGGCGTTAAACAATAGCGCTTGTTGGGAGGTAACCCAATTTTATTTTTGTTCCTTGCTTTTTGTTACTGTTTAGTGATAAATAAATCATCTATCCTATGTTATGATTGTGTTTTTATGCTTTAATTAGTGTTTGTGCCAAGTAAAGCCTTTAGGATCTTCTTGGATGATTGTTGTTTGATCTTGCTAGAAAAAAAACAAAAAGTATGCAGTCACGAGAATAATTTTCATTTTATACCAGAGAGCGATAAATACCAATTCCAACTGCAGTAGATTAATACAAATTACCCTGGTCGTCCTAATTTGGTAGAATTTTTGGAGTTATAGAAGTATTCGAAACCTACAGATTGCTACAGACTGTTCTGTTTTTGACAGATTCTGTTTTTCGTGTGTTGGTTGCTTATTTTGATGAATCTATGGCTAGTATCGGGGGGTATGGACCATAGAGAAGTTGGAATATAGTAGGTTTAACACCAATATAAATAAAGAATGAGTTCATTACAATACCTTAAGGTGGTGGTTTGTTTTCTTATACTAACGGAGCTCATGAGATTTTCTGTTGAGTTTTGTATTGTGAAGTTTTCAAGTTTTTGGGTAAAGATTTGATGGATTATGGAATAAGGAGTGGCAAGAGCCTACGATTGGGGATGCCCAAGGCACCCCAAGGTAAAATTCAAGCAAAACCAAAATCCTAAGCATGGGGATGCCCCGGAAGGCATCCCCTCTTTCGTCTTCGACTATCGGTAACTTTACTTGAGGCTATATTTTTATTCACCACATGATATGTGTTTTGCTTGGAGCGTCTTGTATGATTTGAGTCTTTGCTCTTTAGTTTACCACAATCATCCTTGCTGTACACACCTTTTGGAAGAGACACACATGAATCGGAATTTATTAGAATACTCTATGTGCTTCACTTATATCTTTTGAGCTAGATAAATTTTGCTGTAGTGCTTCACTTATATTTTTTAGAGCACGGTGGTGGTTTATTGATCTCTCATGCTTCACTTATATTATTTTGAGAGTCTTTTAAAATAGCATGGTAATTTGCTTTGGCTATAAAATTAGTCCTAATATGATAGGAATTCAAGATGGGTATGATAAAAACCTTCATATAGAGTGCATTGAATAGTATGGTACTTGATAGATGTTTTGAGATATAAAGGTGGTAATGTTAGAGTCATGCTAGTTGGGCAATTGTGAAATTGAGAAATACTTGTGTTAAAGTAGGCAAGTCCCGTAGCATGCACGTATGGTAAACGTTGTGTGACAAATTTGAAGCATGGGGTGTTCTTTGAGTGCTTTCCTTATGAGTGGCGGTCGGGGACGAGCGATGGTCTTTTCCTACCAATCTATCCCTCTAGGGGCATGCGTAGTAGTACTTTGCTTCGAGGGCTAATAAACTTTTGCAATAAGTACATGAGTTCTTTATGACTAATGTGAGTACATGGATCATACGCACTCTTACCTTTCCGCAATTTGCTAACCTCTACGGTACCATACATTGCCCTTTCTCATCTCGAGAGTTAGTGCAAACTTCGCCGGTGCATCCAAACCCCATGATATGATACACTCTATCACACATAAGCCTCCTTATATCTTCCTCAAAACAGCCACCATACCTACCTATTATGGCATTTCCATAGCCATTCCAAGATATATTGCCATGCAACTTGCCACCGTTCCTTTTATTATGACATGCTCCATCATTGTCATATTGCTTTGCATGATCATGTAGTTGACATCGTATTTGTGGCAAAGCCACTTTCATAATTCTTTCATACATGTCACTCTTGATTCATCGCATATCCCGGTACACCGCCGGAGGCATTCACATAGAGTCATATTTTTGTTCTATTATCGAGTTGTAACATTGAGTTATGAGTAAATAAAAGTGTGATGATCATCATTATTAGAGCATTGTCACATCTGAGGTGAAATAAATAATAAAAAAGAGAGTCCAAAGAAGCCCAAACAAAAAATGAGAGAAAAAGAGATAAGGGACAATGTTACTATCCTTTTTCCACACTTGTGCTTCAGAATAGCACCATGGTCTTCATGATAGAGAGTTTCTTATTTTTTCACTTTCATATACTAGTGGGAATTTTTCATTATATAACTTGGCTTGTATATTCCAATAATGGGCTTCCTCAAAATGCCCTAGGTCTTAATGAGCAAGCAAGTTGGATGCACACCCGCTTAGTTTCTTTAGATGAGCTTTCATACACTTATAACTCTAGTGCATCCGTTGCATGGCAATCCCTACTCCTCGTATTGACATCAATTGATGGGCATCTCCATAGCCCGTTGATTAGCCGCGTCAATGTGAGACTTTCTCCTTTTTTGTCTTCTCACATAACCCCCATCATCATATACTATTCCACATATAGTGTTACATCCATGGCTTGCGCTCATGTATTGCGTAAGGGTTGAAAAGGCTGAAGCGCGTTAAAAAGTATGAACCAATTGCTTGGCCTACCATCGGGGTTATGCATGAGGGGAGCATCTTGTGTGACGAAAATGAAGCATGGCCAAACTATATGATTTTGTAGGGATAACCTTTCTTTGGCTATGTTATTTTGATAAGACATAATTGCTTGGTTAGCATGCTTGAAGTATTACTATTTTTATGTCAATATTAAAATTTTATCTTGAATCTCTTGGATCTGAACATTCATGCCACAATAAAGAGAATTACATTGAAAAATTATGTTAGGGAGCATTCCACATCAAAAATTCTATTTTTATCATTTACCTACTCGAGGGCGAGTAGGAATTAAGCTTCGGGATGCTTGATACGTCTCCAACGTATCTATAATTTTTTATTGTTCCATGCTATTATATTATCTGTTTTGGATGTTTAATGGGCTTTAATATACCTTTTTATATTATTTTTTGGACTAACCTATTAACCGAAAGCCCAGTGCAAATTGTTGTTTTTGCCTATTTCAGTGTTTCGCGGAAAAGGAATATCAAATGGAATCCAAACGGAATGAAACCTTCGCGAGGATCATTTTTGGAACAAACGCAATCCAGGAGACTTGGAGTGGACGTCAAGGAAGCAGCGAGGAAGCCATGAGGCAGGAGGGCGCGCCCTAGGGGGGTGGGCACACCCCCACCCTCGTGGGCCCCTCGCAGCTCCACCGACCTACTTCTTTTGCCTATATATACTCTTATACCCTGAAACCTTCGGGGCGAGCCACAAACACCTTTTCCACCGCCGCAACCTTCTGTACCCGTGAGATCCCATCTTGGGGCCTTTTCCGGCGATCTGCCGCAGGGGGATTCGATCACGGAGGGCTTCTACATCGGCACCATAGCCTCTCTGATGATGTGTGAGTAGTTTACCACAGACCTTTGGGTCCATAGTTAGTAGCTAGATGGCTTCTTCTATCTCCTTGGATCTCAATACAAAGTTCTCCTCGATCTTCTTGGAGATCTATTCGATGTAACTCTTTTTGCAGTGTGTTTGCCGAGATCTGATGACTTGTGGGTTTATGAACTTGATTATCTATAAATATTATTTGATTCTTCTATGAATTATTATATGCATGATTTGATATCTTTGCAAGTCTCTTTGAATTATCAGTTTATAGCTTGGCCTGCTAGATTGGTCTTTCTTGCAATGGGAGAAGTGCTTAGCTTTGGGTTCAATCTTGCGGTGCTCGATCCCAGTGACAGCAAGGGAAACGACACGTATTGTATTGTTGCCATCGAGGATAAAAAGATGGAGTTTATATCATATTACTTGAGTTTATCCCTCTATATCATGTCATCTTGCCTAATGGTTACTCCGTTCTTATGAACTTAATACTCTAGATGCATGCTGGATACCGATCGATGTGTGGAGTAATAGTAGTAGATGCAGAATCGTTTCGGTCTACTTGTCACGGACGTGATGCCTATATTCATGATCATTGCCTTAGATATCATCATAACTATGCGCTTTTCTATCAATTGTTCGGCAGTAAATTGTTCACCCACCGTAATACATGCTATCTTGAGAGAAGCCACTAGTGAAACCTATGGCAGGTACTAGGAGACTTGCGTGTAGTCTCCTACTGGATTGATACCTTGGTTCTCAAAGACTGAGGGAAATACTTACGCTACTTTGCTACATCACCCTTTCCTCTTCAAGGGAAAACCAACGCATGCTCAAGAGGTAGCAAGCCCAGATTCCGCAAAATGGCTTGAGGCCATGAAATCTGAGATGGGATCCATGTATGAGAACAAAGTGTGGACTTTGGTTGACTTGCCCGATGATCGGAAAGCCATAGAGAATAAATGGATCTTCGAGAAGAAGGCTGACGCTGACGGTAATGTTACTGTCTACAAAGTTCAACTTGTTGCAAAAGGTTTTCGACAAGTTTAGGGAGTTGACTGCGATAAGACCTTCTCACCCGTAGCGATGCTTAAGTCCGCCCGGATCATGTTAGCAATTGCCGCATTTTATGATTATGAAATTTGGCGAATGGATGTCAAAACTGCATTCCTTAATGGATATCTTAAAGAAGAGTTGTATATGATGCAACCGAAAGGTTTTGTCGACCCAAAAGGTGCTAAAAAAGTGTGCAAGCTCCAGCGATCCGGACTGGTGCAAGCCTCTCGGAGTTGGAACATACGCTTTGATAGTATGATCAAAGCATATGGTTTTATACAGACTTTTGGAGAAGCCTGTATTTACAAGAAAGTGAGTGGGAGCTCTGTAGCATTTCTGATATTATATGTAGATGACATATTCTTGATCGGAAATGATACTGAATTTCTGAATAGCATAAGGATACATGAATAAGAATATTTCAATGAAAGACCTCGGTGAAGCTTCTTACATATTGGGTATCAAGATCTATAGAGATATATCAATACGCTTAATTGGACTTTCACAAAGCACATACCTTGATACAGTTATGAAGAAGTTCAAAATAGATCAAGCAAAGAAAGGGTTCTTGCCTGTGTTACAACGTGTGAAGTTGAGTAAGACTCAATGCCTGACCACTGCAGAAGATAGAGAGAAAATGAAAGTCATTCCCTATGCTTCAGTCATAGGTTCTATCATGTATGCAATGTTGTGTACCAGACCTGATGTGTGCCTTGCTATTAGTTTAGCAGGGAGGTACCAAAGTAATCCAGGACTGGATCACTGGATAGCGGCCAAGAACATCCTGAAATACCTGAAAATGACTAAGGATATGTTTCTCATTTATGGAGGTGACAAAGAGCTCGTCGTAAACGATTACGTTGATGCAAGCTTTGACACTGATCCGGATGACTCTAAGTCACAAACCGGATATGTATTTTTATTAAATGGTGGAGCTGTCAGTTGGTGCAGGTCCAAGCAGAGCGTCGTGGCGGGATCTACGTGTGAAGCGGAGTACATAGCTGCTTCGGAAGCAACAAATGAAGGAGTTTGGATGAAGGAGTTCATATCCGATCTAGGTGTCATACCTAGTGCATCGGGTCCAATGAAAATCTTTTGTGACAACACTGGTGCAATTGCCTTGGCAAAGGAATCCAGACTTCACAAGAGAACCAAGCACATCAAAAGACGCTTCAATTCCATCCGCGATCAAGTCAAGGAGGGAGACATAGAGATTTGCAAGATACATACGGATCTGAATGTTGCAGACCCGTTGACTAAGCCTCTCTCATGAGAAAAACATGATCAGCACCAAGACTCCATGGGTGTTAGAAACATTACAATGTAATCTAGATTATTGGCTCTAGTGCAAGTGGGAGACTGAAGGAAATATGCCCTAGAGGCAATAATAAAGTTGTTATTTATATTTCCTTATATCATGATAAATTTTTATTATTCATGCTAGAATTGTATTAACCGGAAACTTAGTACATGTGTGAATACATAGACAAACAGGGTGTCACTAGTATGCCTCTACTTGACTAGCTCGTTAATCAAAGATGGTTAAGTTTCCTAGCCATGGACAATTAGTTGTCATTTGATAAACGGGATCACATCATTAGAGAATGATGTGATTGACTTGACCCATTCGTTAACTTAGCACAATGATCATTTAGTTTACTGCTATTGCTTTCTCCATAACTTATACATGTTCCTATGACTATGAGATTATGCATCTCCCAAATACCGGAGGAACACTTAGTGTTCTATCAAACGTCACAACGTAACTGGGTGACTATAAAGATGCTCTACAAGTGTCTCTGATGGTGCTTGTTGAGTTGGCATAGATCGAGATTAGGATTTATCACTTCGTGTATCATAGAGGTATCTTTGGGCCCTCTCGGTAATGCACATCACTATAAGCCTTGCAAGCAATGTGACTAATGAGTTAGTTACGGGATGTTGCATTACGGAACGGGTAAAGAGACTTGCCGGTAACGAGATTGAACTAGGTATTGAGATACCGATGATCGAATCTCGAGCAAGTAACATACCGATGACAAAGGGAACAACGTATGCTGTTATGCGGTTTAACCGATAAAGATCTTCATAGAATATGTAGGAACCAATATGAGCATCCAGGTTCCGCTAATGGTTATTGACCGGAGATGAGTCTCGGTCATGTCTACATAGTTCTCAAACCCATAGGGTCCGCACGCTTAACATTCGGTGATGATCGGTATTATGAGTTTATGTGTTTTGATGTACCTAAGGTTGTCCAGAGTCCCGGATGAGATCACGGACATGACGAGCAGTCCTGAAATGGTCGAGACATAAAGATCGATATATTGGAAGGATATGTTTGGGCATCAGAATGGTTTCGGGTGAGTTTGGGCATTTACCGGAGTACCGGGGGGGTTATCGGAACCCCCCTGGGGAGTCAATGGGCCTTATTGGGCCCTAGTGGGAGAGAAGAGGAGGCAACCAGGTGGAGGGTGCCCCCAGCCCAATCCGAATTGGGTGGGGGGCCTTTCCTTTCTCCTTCTCCCTCTTCCTTCTTTTCCTAGTGGGACTAGGAAACGGGGGAGTCCTACTCCTACTAGGAGGAGGACTCCTCCCCCCTTGGCGTGCCTAGAGGGCCTGCCGGCCTCCTCCTCCCTCCTTTATATATGTGGGGAGGGGGCACCCTAGAATACACCAAATTTGATTGTTTAGCCGTGTGCGGTTCCCCCCTCCATAGATTTCCACCTCGGTCATATCGTTGTAGAGCTTAGGTGAAGCCCTGCGTCGGTAACTTCATCATCACCGTCATCATGCCGTCGTGCTAACGTAACTCTCCCTCGACCTCAGCTGGATCTAGAGTTCGTGGGACGTCACCGAGCTGAACGTGTGCAGATCACGGAGGTGCCGTACCTTCGGTGCTAGGATCGGTCAGATCGTGAAGACGTATGACTACAACAACCACGTTGTCATAACGCTTTCGCTTACGGTCTATGAGGGTACGTGGACAACACTCTCCCCTCTCGTTGCTATGCATCACCTAGATGGATATTGCGTGTGCGTAGGATTTTTTTTGAAATTACTACGTTGCCCAACAAGTTCATTCTGGAAAGAGTTGTTCAGAATATGGGGAATTGAGTCACAAATGAGCACGGCATATGACCCACAGACGGATGGGCAAGCAGAACGGGTCAATCAATGTCTGGAAATATATCTGAGGTGTGCAGTACATGATTTTCCTACCAAGTGGGCAACCTGGCTGCCTCAAGCTGAATTCTGGTACAATTCTACATATCACTCATCTCTGGACTATACTCCATACAGAGCTCTTTATGGTTATGATCCAAACACGGGCCAGCTCTTGGGACACACGCCCTCTCTCAACCCCGATGTCAATGAATGGTTGGCGACGCATACTCAACATACAACTGCTCTTAAGGATCACTTGGCATGTGCCCAGTGCAAATACAAACACTTTGCCAACAAGAAGCGCTCTGACAGAGTATTTGCACAAGGGGAAATTGACTATTTGAGACTGCAGCCTTATGCTCAATCAACAGTGGTGAATCGCCCTTGTCGGAAGTTGGCGCTGAAGTTCTTTGGACCATACAAGATACTGGACAGGATAGGCAGTGCTGCATACAAGTTGGAGTTGCCAAGAGGAAGTCAAGTCCATCCGGTTTTCCATATGTCACAGCTCAAGAATCATGTGCCAGATCATATGCCGGTGTTCACCACTCTGCCAGTACCGATCGATCTCTCTGCTCCGGGGGTTTGTCTTGAAGAAATACTAGACCAACGATTGGTCAAGAAAGGGAACGCGTCCCATCTTCAGATACTGGTCAAGTGGGCGAAAATTCCTGCTGCTTCAGCCACCTGGGAGGACTACGAGGTGCTCAAGGAACGCTTTCCAATAGCACCAGCATGGGGACACGCTAGTTCTTCAGGGACGGGTACTGTAAGAGCATCTCCAGTCGTTGGCCCCCCAGGACGCATAAAAATCACCCCCTAGGGGCGAGCCGGCGATACAATCGGCGCTGGGGGCGGTTTTGCGCCCAGTCGTCGCCCCTAGCTCGCCCCCAGGCGCCGAAATTGGCCCACTTTGCAGCCCCATTTCGGCGAATAAAGGGCCCATATGGGCGAGAATAGGCCCATATTCGGCGTGGTTCACCGTGTCTCGGCGTTCAATTATCAACACAATTTTTTCTTACCACATATTTCATCACAGAAAAATCAAATACTTCAACAAAATAGTACAACAACAAATAGTTCAATACAAATTATATAGTTCAACAAATAAAAACTCGTATTTCATCACACGGCGTCCCCCTTGAGCCTCCATAGGTGCTCAATCAGATATTTCTACAGTTGATGATGCACCTGTGGGTCTCGGATCTCCTGACGCATACTGAGATAGGCAGTCCAAGTTGCCGGTAGCTGGTGATCAACTTCGGCTAGAGGACCCTGCCTGTAGTATGGTTCAGTGTCAAACACTGGGTCTTCTTGCTCCCTCTCGATGATCATGTTGTGCAAGATGACACAGCAAGTCATAATCTCCCACATTTGATCTTTGGACCACGTCTGAGCGGAGTATCGGACAACAGCAAATCGAGATTGGAGCACACCAAATGCCCGCTCGACATCCTTCCTGCACGCCTCCTGAATCTTCGCAAACCAGGCGTTCTTGCCTCCTGGCACAGGGTTTGAGATGGTCTTCACAAATGTCGACCATCTCGGATAGATGCCATCAGCTAGATAGTACCCCTTGTTGTTGTGCCGCCCATTGATCTCGAAGTTCACCGGAGGAGAATGACCTTCAACAAGCTTGGCAAAGACAGGAGAACACTGCAACACGTTGATGTCATTGTGAGTTCCTGGCATACCAAAGAAGGAGTGCCAAATCCAGAGGTCCTGTGTGGCCACCGCCTCAAGCACCACACTGCAACCGCCTTTGACGCCTTTGTACATCCACTGCCAATCAAATGTGCAATTCTTCCATTTCCAATGCATGCAGTCGATGCTTCCAAGCATCCCAGGAAATCCTCTTGCTGCATTTTGTGCTAGGATCCAAGCAGTGTCTTCCGCATTGGGTGTTCTCAAGTATTGTGGTCCAAACACTGCCACCACTGCCCGACAGAACTTGTAGAAACACTCTATGCTGGTGGACTCGGCCATGCGCCCATAGTCGTCGAGTGAATCACCGGGAGCTCCATATGCAAGCATCCTCATTGCTGCCGCGCACTTCTGGATGGAGGTGAATCCAAGAGCGCCGGTGCAATCCATCTTGCACTTGAAGTAGTTGTCGAATTCCCAGATGGAATTCACAATCCTGAGGAAGAGCTTTCGGCTCATCCGATAACGGCGCCGAAATGTTTTCTCGCCGTGAAGTGGAGCATTGGCGAAGTAGTCGAAGTAGAGCATGCAGTAGCCTTCGAGACGATGTTGGTTCTTTGCTTTCACCCGCCCAGGCGCCGAGCCACCTCGCCGCGGCTTTTCATTGCTCGCCAGCAGCTGGGCGAGGGCGGCGAGCACCATGAGATGCTCTTCTTCCTGGACGTCGGCCTCGGCTTCCTCCTCCAGCAGCGCGGCGAGCGCTTCCTCGTCATCTGAGTCCATCGCCGAGGCAGGCAAATCGCCGAACACCTTGCGCCCGGTAGGCGTGTACCCGCCGTTAAACTGCTCCTCCGCGGCCGGAAACGCCCAGCTGCTGTTGGAGGGGCTGCCGCGGCGAAGCGCTGCTATTTTTCCGGCGGGGAATGACTATCTAGCGGTGAAGGGTGGCGGGCGGCGCCGAGATATAGCTAGTGGTGGCCGAGGGCGCGGGGGGTGGGAGGCGAGTCTGGGAAGAAAACCTTGACTTTTCCCCTGACGACGTGGGCCAGCCACGCTTTTCCCTTGCGTCGAAGCCCCAACTGCTCCCCAGTGCGCCGGGTTCGGCCTGTGACCGCCGGGCGGAAAAAAGGGCCGAGCCGACGATTTTCGGCGTCCTGGGGGCGTGACTGAGCCTTTTTTTCATGCCGGCGTCGAAAAAATGACCTGAGGGGGTCTGTTGGGGGCGCAGCTAGAGATGCTCTAAGTGACAAGGAGTCAAATACAGAGGCGATCGCAGCGGCAATGGCGCGAAAGAGTTTAAAAGATGACCAAGGGGCTTTTGCATCGTGTGATCTATGGGCCGCTGGGCCGAGTGTTGGGTTGTAAGCCGCGCTATATAAGCGAGCGAGTAGCGTGCTGTACGGTATGAAGTTTGAAATTGAAATCATTCTAGCCTCTCACTTTCTATTATTTTCTCCTGTGCTCTCTCTCTCTCTCTCTCTTTCTTCCTCAGCTTTGTATCTATCCTCCCCTCAAAGCCCTCAAGACCATGGAAGCAAAAACAAAGCAAAAGCAAAGCAGCCACAGGTTGCACGGCCGTAGCCTGCCCTCCCGTTATAAAACCGAGGGGGCCGAGGCCGCAGGACAAAAGCTCCTCACCCCTCTCCCTCTCCCCCTCACAGCTTCCCCAAAGCTTACCTTTCCCCACACCCAGACCTCAACAGCTTGCTCCGCGGTCTTCTTCTTGCTTGGTACCCCGGTCGCCTCTTGCTTCCTCGAGCCCCTCTCCTCCTCGCCCAAGTTTCTCTCTGAACCATACCAGTCCCCGGCCACAGGGGGTTCTTGGATTGCCGGAGAAGAGCCATGCTTCACGGCGGCAGGCCGCTGTCCCTCAGGGGGTCCCTCAAGGCCCTCGAAGCCGATATCTTCCCCTACTTGCTACTCCGGCTAGCCGCCGTCGATTCCGTCCGTCCCTAGGGCGTGACAGGCACATGCATGCACGCGTGCCTAGCCAACTACAAACGTACGTGCATGCACTCCCTCCGCTCCATGCTACTCCCTCCGAATCCCATAATATAAGAGCATCTACGGCTGGACGTATTAAACTCATCTCATATGTCCAGGAGGACAGCCCAATCATTGCCCGGTCATATTTTTTTCACCCAGACAGATGTCTCAAATGGGTCTTAAATGCCTAGGCTTACTGACATCCCTGATATCCAGCCCAAATATGGGCCGGATATGAGGGCGCCCGGGCGCGCCCGCCACGTCGGACCTGGCTCACGCTGGCCCACGTGACCCTATATATATATCCGTTCCCAACCTGGCCAGGCCTACGAGGTCATCGTCTGTTACAAATTAGTTTAGGTTTTAGTTGAACGGATGAAATATCATTCAATTTATATAAAATATATCCAATTTATGTCTGTTTGTATGAATTATGCCATCTTTGCATGAATTACTAGGGGTTGGGGCGCCCCTGGCGGCGCCTCCTGAAAGGAAGTTAGGGCGGTGCCAGGTGGGAGGCGCCCCTTCCACTCTTCTATTTATAATGAAACAATTATAGTTGGTATAAAGATCCAGACAAGTTATTCAATGAAATTCCACAAAATATTCAAAGCTAATTCAACACTGATCGGTCACTGATTCAGTAATGAAATTATACTTTCTAATTAAAATACAACATTTTTGACTAATATGCGGAACAGCTTTAGCACTGATTAATCACTGGCTCAGGAAAAGAACTTCTGATTGCTATTTAAACTACTATGGTAAAGGGATTCAAAACTCTACATTTAGTCAACTCTTACTATAGTGCCTTTTTTTCCATTCAGTGAGAACATGCACAATCCTTTGAATCACAACATCATGTAGCACACAAGCAAGCTTATAGCATCACCTCTTAATGTTCTCTTCAACTATTTCAATTCTTCACTGCGTTGCAACGAACCTACAGAAACCCGAAAGAGCAAGCTACGATGGGAGTGGATGTGGGTCATCTGGTTTGAATGAATGTGCGGTCACCTGAAGATCCGATTCCTTGCTCGAACTCTTCCTCTCCCAAGGATATGTGTTCGAGAAACAACTCAATGTCACAAAAGTCCATTACCCTACAGTTTTTACTCCAAACCAAATCAACCATCCTTCAGTTTCAATAAACCGATCTAATTTGAGTCTTCTAAGATACACGAGATATGATTTTAGATGGATAAACAGATATGAACACAAACACGTTGTAGACACTTTTCCAGTTGGGATTCAGGACAAACATGCTTATATGATACATGATGCAGTAATATTTCAAACATGATGAACAGCGCACATGCTTACCGCGGATGATGTACTCCGGATGTTCGTCGTCGCGCTATCGAGCATGTGTTGACAGAATTGTTAGTGTGAGAAATAAGAAAGATATTTGTTTGCAATGGAAACGACGTATATGAGATTGAATAGAATAGAACATGCATGGATTCTGAGACATGTCTGCAAAGCACCCATACCATTCAATAAACCAGAAATTGTGTAGACATCAACTGGAGTCAAAAAATGCTTTCATTGATAACCGGCGGAGGAAGTCAAAAAATGCTTTCATTGATGCTTTCATTGATAACCGGTGGAGGAAGTCAAAAAATTCTTCAACATGTCTCCTAGCATGTCTCCTAAGAACAGACAAACCACCATGGGTACTCGTATTCGAAGTTCTCAGAGTCTTGCAAAAGGAATATATGATGCCTTTCTCGGGTTCTTGTGACTCATGACCCAAGCTTTTGAGCCCACCTTACTAATTAAGGGGATTCAAACAGGGAAATGTATGATTGTACATGTAAACAAGAACATGAGACATAACTAACAAAGTACACTGCTACATGTAAACAGGAAAATGAAACAGAACTAACAGGACCATTGGACCTTCTTGTGGAACATATAACACAACTTGGGACAATAGTCAGGTTAACTCAAATGCCCCCAGCAGAAAATATAAGGGCGCCATGCATCAAAATGTAATGAAAAACAAAAAAATTAACCAAATGAAGTGGCATATGAAACAGGCTTGAATGTTTGAAAAATCAGAAGATGTTACTGAATCATCTGACTAAACTCTTCCTCGTGAGATGACAGGTGAATAATTTCATGGCTCAGGTTAGGGAGCAATGGTGCAGTAACAACAGATGATGCAATATGTACCTTCGTGTCCCTACAATGGAAATCTGAGTCAAATTCCTAGAATAGATTGCATGGTTCATCTGTGCTGGTGCAGAGTTCATAAATGAAGATGTATGCGTTTTAAATTTAAGTGACCAGAGAGGAGGGGGGAAAGATAAAATTTGCATGGTTTCAATAGCCATAAAAACTAACTCTGCACCAACCATTCCCTCAAAAATCTGAACTAACCAACTATGCAGAACTTATGAATCAAAGATAGCAACGATTGTCCAGTCGACGAACATATGACCAAAGATAGCAATGAGCGTCAAGCCGGCGACCATATGAACCAAAGATAGCATTGAGTGTTCAGCAGAGGACCATATGAATTGAAGATATTCACTATATAAGCAGTACACTTCTCAGTATATCCCGGATTGTAGTAGTGAAGGATGTACCTAGAATCTGGATCATAGAATCATCTGTACCTGCAGAAAATAGGATAGGTGACATACAATTATACTGATAGAAATATAAATTGCAGTGTTTGATTATAAATTCAAATCTAAAATAAATTCATGAGGATGGCAGGGAACAACCAATAGCTTAATGATGCTCCCAGGGACAATCTCTATGAGGACAAAGCTAATATCCACCAAATTAGACAGTGAGAACCCTTGATATGGCCACAGGCTAGAATAGATGGGAGCCAACATATAGATGGGCTCTAAGCTACTGTCTCTAATTCTGGGAAAATAGCAAATAAAAGAGCAATACATACTGAGATAACAGGCCGAGAAGATACTTCGTATTCATTTGATTTGGTTAGTTGCAACTATTAAATATCAGGTTGACGTCATGCTGTTCGCCATTAGTAATCGCACCTTTTAGTCTGGCCTATTTACCCCAAGTGCAAAGCGAGTTAATTAGCATAATTCTAATCAGGCCACCAAGAAGAAGATGATTATGTACTACAGTAAAGACGTTCTTGTCTTGCAAGCAGGTGTGTACAGTTTTCTGAAACACAAAGCAAAAAACTTACAGTCTGAATAATTATGTCTTTAGAGCTTAATATTCCTACCAAAAAAATACAGAGCATGTCTGAATTTGCACGAAACAGGGTTCAGTCAGAGGGATATCATGTGTCGAGTACTGCCTATCCGCGGCAGCCGGAGCTATGTGTGCCTAACAAACAAATATGTAAGCAAATTTGTTAACACCCCAAATTCCAGAACCTATCATCATGTCAACAAAAATGATAGGAGAAAAACATTTATATGCTTACAAAGTGCATACAGTCCTCTTAATTTCCAAAAAGAGATGAACAAGGTAGCAACATTCGGAATGAAATAAACAGTGCGATCTTTGCATATATGGGCAGAAAGAGAGAGTGACAAAGATCAGGAGTTAAAGGGGGAGAAGGATTGACAAAAGCTCACCTTGACATCAGCCATCCCTCGGTGACGCTTCCCTGCAGATCCATGACGCTACTGCTCCTTGTCAGTATCATGCCTGGGTCTCCGGCCTCGCTGCTCCATCCCACCGCAGACTGGATGCATGGTACATATGCATCAAAATGAAAAGAGTAGCTCCGCCCTCAATTCCTCAATGGCAATCTTAGATTGGCATCGACGAACGATTTTTATCCATATGAAGGTTGGTCGGGGGTGGATATGCAGTTCGATTAGTTCGGTGATGGAACAGTTTAGCTACTGCTCCTCTTTCACACTCTGTTTTAACAATAAAATGAAAAGAACCATATTAAGATTCTATGTGAACCATTGTAAGCATTGATACGATGAAAAGAAATGTTAACATAGATAACACAAGTTCGGCATTTTTTTTCCTTTTTGCATAGGCGTGGACTATCATTGAAGGTAATTATTTATTAAGATTTAACTAAGATAAAATACAACATATCAGGAGGAGCTCAGCCAGCAGAAGGAAGGCTCTATCAGAAAATTTATTACCTTAAAACATATTTAGAAAATATCTTCCAGCATTCATTCTCCTGAGCTTCAAGTAAGTGTATGTAAAACTCAATTGATCATGTGAGGTGAAACGGTTGGCCTCATTGAACCAAAGGCATGAAAATAAATTAGACATTGGTGTATGGGCACGCACGATGAAAGAACCTTCGGGCACATCTGCACAATTATTATACACTTGATCAATTCATTTACTCATAGGAGAATTTATCAAAAATAAGTAAATGCTACCTACAACTCGGTAGAACAGGATCTTGGCCAGAGGCATTAAACTTCACAGGACGTCAGACTGATAAAAGTAAAATTGCTCGTCGATAGCAGTGTGATTGTACTTGCTTAAGCGCTTGTTCTGAAGAACTTCCTCCCAGACACAGGTGTGATCATAGTGCACTGAAATGGCATACTCTGCTGTCTTTCTCCGTAAGAAATACTCAATGATAAGCACTGAATCAGCATTAAAACACGATTTGCTATCCAACCATATGACCTAACAGGTAAAATGTGTTATGTTGGCAATGGAGAAAGAATGTGTGCAGTGAAAATACATATATGTGCCAGTTAAAAGAAAACTATGAAAAACTACAAGATCCTAAGGCAATTCAGTTATGCAGTCTGAGAAGAGAGTAACTGGGCAAGCAGCAGTGATATAAAACTTTAATAGAGTATGTTGTTTCACAGATTGCGCACACAGATAATCAGGCATACATCTTGTACTAAGTGGAATTAGCTAGTACTGGACTCCCTTTACACAATGGCACATACAGATAATGAGCCATGCATCTCGCAGTGAAAAGAATAGGTAACAGTACACTGAATGAGTCCAATTGTAGGATCAAACAGGAAGAAAGAGTGCAGCAAATGAAAATGAAATGGTATCAGTTTATATGATGGTGACTCAGCAATGATGTATGTAAAATTGTGACTAAGCACACGCTGTGTGTCGATGTGGTAAGCACTTCCTTAGATAGATTTAACATTTTTTAGGATTCAACGAATTCTTAAAATGAAAGAAGCTTCGTTTGATTCAGTTCTGTATAAGCTTTCTATGGAGCATGTTGATACATGAGTACAATGTAGTGGCTGAAAATGAAATGATATGATTTACAAGTTTCATGTCATTGTCAAAACTGATTCTTAGAGATTGAAAAATTAAGATTTAGGTAGAAACAGAGCTTCTATTAGTGGCTGAGTTGATCGAAGGCTTTTTGTTCCTTCAAAATCTGTTGACGTATCTACTGGACGAACATGATATGTCACAATTTTCTCGCCTGGCTGAGATGGTACAAGTGCACTGCACTGACCAGAGAGACATTTTAGGCATAGAGATGGGAACATCCTTCCAGAATCCATGGGCAAGCGGTACGTACCTCGTTCCCTCGCAGAAGATCTGGATGGGGAGGTGCCGATCTTGGTTCCGCCGGCCACCATGCCCTCGTCGCCCAGCTCCTCCTCATTTTGCCTGCTGCCGACCCGTCTCCTCGACATCTTCCGATGCATCTTGCCCGTTCTCCTTCCTCCGCCTCCGCCCACCGCTTCCTCTGCCTCGCCATCCCTTCTTCTTCCTCCGCCTCCTAGCCTCCACCTTCTCTGCATCGCTGCGGCCGCTGCTAGTCCACGCACTTCTGCCAGTTGCCAGACGCCAACCGCCACCTCTACGGAGGCGCCTTTGCCGCTGCTCACCTCGCTGCTGCTGCCGTGGATATGGAGCTCGGGGGAGAGGGGCGCCGCTGCTTCCTATCAACCTTGCCTGATCCCGGCCGCCGAGGTACGACACCATCGACCCAGCGCGGCAGCGCCGGTGGCGTGCTTGCAGCCGCTTCCTCTCCTCCACATGCAGCGTGTTTGGTTAGGTGGAATTGAAGAGAGGGAATGGGAGTTTGAGGCATTTCATAGGAATTTTAGAGGATAGAATTTTTATAGGATTTTTTCCTTTAGAGCCATTTGGTTCATAAGAATGGATTCCTATTCCTACATAGGATTGGTTCCTATCCTCTACATTTCCATAAGAAAATAAAAAAAAGGTAGACTCAATGGAAAAATTCCTTTGGTGTCAATCAAATGATATCTTGTTTCCTATTCCTACTCATAGGATTTGAGATACATGTCATCTCATTTCCTATAAGATTTCTATTCCTATGATAATCCTATCCTATGAACCAAAAGAGGCTTTAGAGAGTTTTATTCCTTTGGTTGTTTAGGTGGAATGGGAATTTGACAGGGAAATGAAAGGGGAATTTAGGTGTAAATGTCCCACTTATCTATTACCTACGGGAGGGCTGGTAATTGAGATGGGGAAAGGGAATTAGAGTTAAACTCCTATTCCTCTTCCCTTCGTTTGCCAAACAGGCTATAGGAGAGGAAACGAGAGAGAGGGGAAGATCGCGTGCTGGGCCGCCTTTGTGGTGACTGGGGAAGAGAAGGAAAGAATTCACCATGGGGAGGTGTTATCTAGGATAGTGTAGATATATGCAACAGTAAAAATCCACGACATGGCATTGGCGAGGAGGCGGCCTTACCGCGATTGTTAATGGGTTGTATGTCTGAATCTATTTTTATTACAGACGAAGGTTTACAATTAACTTTGAACGGCCGGCTCTTCGTATCACTTTTCGCATACACGTTTATAAACAAATACTATATCCGGTGTTGAAGATGCTCTAAGAAAATACACACATAATAGAATACAATGCTTGTATTTGCTTAGAAGGTACACGGTTGACGGTTGTTTATATATACTACTCAAGTAAGTATTGCGAATTATTACTACAAATACATCACGCATCACTAAAACCTTGACTGGAAGTTTTGAATACAGGAAAATTATATGTTTTTTTTTTTTGCGATGAGAAAAACAAACTCTCGACCTATAAGTATACAATAAGACTGTAGTAGTAACAACAATCTTCTGAACTACAAATGATCTAAAAGGAAAAACAACATTTCTATCGGTTTTCTATCAATTTTTCCTTGGTTTTCTTTGGGTTTTTTCTTCTTCTTTTCTTCCATTTTATGTTTTACAATACATGTCTATTTTATGCAACACAAGTTGTACATTTTTGTGTATATAAGAAATATTATTTAAATACACATTGAACAATTTTCAATTATGTGATTAATATTTTAGGAAATACATCATTTTCAATATTTCCAAATACAAGGTGATACTTTTTTGTTGAATGACAGGGAACATTTTTCAAACTACGCAGTCATTTTTTTACATCATATAGTAACATTTTTTTAAATGTCAAAGACATCTTTTTGAAATGCGTGAGCATTTTTAAATGCAGCGCACCTTTTTTTGAATGGTATGAATTATTATTTTAATTACAGAAACTAAAAATATTTCACGTACATCTTTTTGAAATGAATACTTTTTAAATATCACATACATTTTTTGAGTGATATCAACATATTTTATAACTATGCTAACAATATTTTTACATTGCATAAACAATTTTCAAATTCATGGTTTTACATTATTTAAGTAATTTATCATTTTGAAATGTATGTATTAGTATATTTATCCTTTTGCACGACGGGGAACTCGTCAAGATTGGAACACATCCGTCGCGGGCGGCTACAAATTAGTTTAGGTTTTAGTGGACGAAATACCATTCGATTTATATAAAATATATCAAATTTATGTCCGGTCGCATGAATTATGTCTGAATCTATTTGTATTACGGATGAAGGTTTACGGTAAGCGTTGGATGGCCGGCTCTTTATATCACTATCTACGAACATGACCACAGACAATATTCGGCGTTGGAGATGCCCTAAGAAAATACACACATAATAGAATACAATGCTTGTATTTGCGTAGAAGGTTTATATACATATAATACTCAAGTAAGTATTGTAAATTATTACGACAAATACATCACGCATCACTAAAAGAACCCTTGACTGGAAGTTTTGAATACTACGAAAAGGAAAATCAAGTGTTCTTCTTTTTGCGATGAGAAAAACAAACGCTTGACCTATAATAAGTATATAAAACTGCAGTAGTAATAACAATCTTCTGAACTACCAATGATCGACGCAAGTGCGCAATATATTTAACCGGCGGCAGGCGGCATGAGTCCGTTGCACATTCGAATTCTTGACCAAGGACGTTGCTCGGTGTGTGATTGTGATCGACCGTGGAAGAAGAACTAATGCTGCAGGCCCTGAAGCAGGCCTCGGAACCTCTCCGCGTTGCCACCGAACCGCCCGTCCTTCAAAATCCTGAAGGCCAGAAGTGCGCGCACGCCGGCGGCGCCTGCGAGGCGAGGGCTCCCCCACGGCGGGTGGATGCGCAGGTTTGTGGCGATGTGGTCCAGCCCCACCGGCATGCCCGTGCAGTTGGCCGCCATCGTGGCGACGTCGTAGACATGCTGGCCGAGGTAGTACTGGATGGCGCCGAGGAACCCGGCCACGTCGTGCGGCAGCGGGGCGCCGCCCGTGACAATCTTGAGAAGGTACGCCACGTCGTAGGCGCCGGCGTGGGTGATCCACGACAGCGGCCGCCCGTTTCCGGCGCCGATGAGGCCGGAACCCATGAGCAGCGCGCCAAGCATGTAGGCGTCGACGCCGTGGTTGCGGAGCGTGTCGAGGTCGAGGCCGCGGCGGGCGAGGTAGTCGAGGGCCTTGTCGTCGTGCGGGTCGGCGAGGCCGCAGAAGTCGCGGAGGTTGAACTCCCAGGCGACCTGCTGGCCTTGGTGGTCGCAGACGGCGATGCCGACCTGGAGCGGCTTGAGGCCGTCCACGTTGGCCTTCATGAGCGCGTAGCGGTGCTCCACTGGCAGGCTGTTGAGGTCCTGGTCGGCGGCGTGGACGAGTCCAGGGTAGTGCACGTCGACAGCGATGTAGCGGGCGCACGCGGCGAAGCTCTGGAGGTAGGCCCACTCTTCGTTGAAGTTCCCCGCCCACACAGGGCGCACCTGGACCGGCAGCTCCGGCTGTACCGGCGGCAGGGGAGCAGCGTGGAAGGCAAACGGCGGGGGTTGCACCACCTGCACGGGAAACATGTGGTTGAAGTTGAAGCGCGGCGGCGGCGGTGGAAACATGGCGACCATGCCGGTGGCCGGGTTCACGGCGATGCGCCCACGGTGCATATCTCGATCTCGATCTCTTGTTGACTTGTTAGATTAGAGATCTCTTGTTGTAATTGTGTTGCTATAAGCGGCGCAGAGGCGTATATAAAAGGAGGGTGCGGAGCTGCGGTCGGACAAGAAAAGGAGCTGCAGTCGGAGTCGGACACAGGATTGGGTTTCGAGTTAGATACGGTACGACGCTCATATAGAAATTGTGGGACTCGGACACACGTCGGCGGGGTGGCGATGCGCACTTCCTCGTCGCCGCCGTTAAACGAGTAAATTGCACAAAACCACCATTTTAAAGATAAGGTTTGCGAAAATCAATATAATACATTTTTTTTGCAAAAAACATCATGTCTTTCGTAATCTTTTTGCAGAAAGCACTGATCGACGGATCAGGGTCAGTTAAGCTTGTTTATGACAGGTGGGGCCTTTTTTTGCGTACGTGGCACCGTCGGCCGTCCCGACAGCCGTTAGACGGCGTTTGACGGTGCCGTATGCCTCTGTTTGATGGACCAGTCAAAAGACTGGTCGGTGCTGCCCCCACTCCCCACTCCCCACTCTGTCTCGCTGCTCTCTCGCTCACTCCTCCTCTGTCTTGCTCCTCTGCTTTGGTCGCCGCACCCGCAGCTGCGTCGCCGCACCCCCGCCGCGTCGCAATGGTGTCCTGGAGCGATGGGTCCGATAGCAGCGAGCACACTGTGGAGTACGTCAGCTCAGGTTCTGATGACGGCAGAATTAAGGTAAGTTCAGATTTTTAGGGTTAGGGTTTGTGATTTGGGGGGATTTCTTGAATGAGCTTGTTTGCTGACATGTGGATCAAATCTCTGGTATTCCTATGCACTACAGATCCCTGCTACCACTGAAGACTCCGATTTCGAGGGACTTGAAACGAAGTTGCTTGTTCTCTGCAATGAACATGGGAAGGCCGCAGAAAGGCGTGTTGCTTTTGAAGGAATCCACACTGGCAGGAGGTTTCTTTGCTGTGCTGAGAAGGTATATTGTGATTTTTTTTTCTCTGGGTCTGCCTTTGTTTGTGCTCTGCCTTTGTTTTCTCTGGATCTGTACTGTGGAGGCAGGCATTGCAGTTTAGTGTTAAGTTTAGTTGTATTGTTTAGTTAGGAAAGTGGATCAGAAGCAATTGCTTACTCTGGCAGTATCTTTTCCCCTTGGTCTGGTAACATTGTTAAGTTAGGTCACTTTGTTTAGTGTAGCATGTTATTAATAATTTAAGACAGAATATGCATGGGTTACTGGAGCAGGACAGAGGATGCAACTTGTTTAGTATGACATGTTAGGTCATTTGATTGATTCTGTTTACTTTATAGTAGGACAACATTGTTTAAGTAGCATGAGGACATGTTTAAGTAGTCATCTCTTTAGCTAGCAAGCTCAAGCTCTGAATTTGAGGATAGTAATTAAATAGTGTTGTTTGGAAGCATTCTAATGTTTTTGTTTATATTAATTCTGATTTTGTTCAGGAAGGTAGAAACTGTGGATTAGTTGAATGGATTGATCCAGCTTGGGCCAACACCCTTGAGAATGCATTAGCCAAGTTATGGTATATGTATGAACAAACTAGGAGAGACAGGACTGAGGAAAATCTTTTGCATTCATTTGATGTTCATGACTTGACACAAGAGAAGAAGAAGCTACAGGAGAGCTATGAGAAGTTGGTTGAAGATGTGAATGGACTTTTGGATGCTTAGGAAAGGAGGGTAGAGGTAGAAAGGAAAGATCTTGAAACCAACAAGCTTCAGGAGAAGTATGACATGGTTAAGAACCTAGCAGCTGCTCAAGCATCAAGTAGGCTCACTTATGGGTTTTTTGTTGGGGAACGTAGTAATTTCAAATAAATTCCTACGCACACGCAAGATCATGGTGATGCATAGCAACGAGGGGAGAGTCTGATCTACGTACCCTTGTAGATCGCAACGGAAGCGTTGACACAACATAGAGGAAGTAGTCGTACGTCTTCTTCCCGATCCGACCGATCCAAGCACCGTTACTCCAGCACCTCCGAGTTCTTAGCACATGTTCAGCTCGATGACGATCCCCGGGCTCCGATCCAGCAAAGCTTCGGGGAGGAGTTCCGTCAGCACGACGGCGTGGTGACGATCTTGATGTACTACCGACGTAGGGCTTCGCCTAAGCACTACAGCGATATGATCGAGGTGGAATTTGGTGGCAGGGGGCACCGCACACGGCTAAGGAACGATCTCAATGATCAACTTGTGTGTCTAGAGGTGCCCCCTGCCCCCGTATATAAAGGTTGCCAGGGGGAGGGCTGGCCGGCCAAAGGAGGAGGGCGCAGGAGGAGTCCTACTCCAACCGGGAGTAGGACTCCCCCCCCCCCAATCCTATTCCTAATAGGATTCCGAGAGAGAGAGAGAGGGAGAAGGGGGCCGGCTACCTCTCCTAGTCCTAATAGGACTAGGGGAGGGGGGAGGCGCGCAGCCCACCTTGGGCTACCTTTTCACTAAGGCCCAATAAGGCCCATTTGGTTCCCGGGGGGTTCCGGTAACCTCCCGGTACTCCGGTAAAATTCCCGATTTCACCCGGAACACTTCCGATGTCCAAACATAGGCTTCCAATATATCAATCTTTATGTCTCGACCATTTCGAGACTCCTCGTCATGTCCGTGATCACATCCGGGACTCCGAACAACCTTCGGTACATCAAAATGCATAAACTCATAATAACTGTCATCGTAACGTTAAGCGTGCGGACCCTACGGTTCGAGAACAATGTAGACATGACCGAGACATGTCTCCGGTCAATAACCAATAGCGGGACCTGGATGCCCATATTGGCTCCTACATATTCCACGAAGATCTTTATCGGTCAGACCGCATAACAACATACGTTGTTCCCTTTGTCATCGGTATGTTACTTGCCCGAGATTCGATCGTCGGTATCCAATACCTAGTTCAATCTCGTTACTGGCAAGTCTCTTTACTCGTTCCGTAATACATCATCTCACAACTAACATCTTAGTTATAATGCTTGCAAGGCTTATGTGATGTGTATTACCGAGAGGGCCCAGAGGTACCTCTCCGACAATCGGAGTGACAAATTCTAATCTCGAAATACGCCAACCCAACATCTACCATTGGAGACACCTGTAGTACTCCTTTATAATCACCCGGTTACATTGTGACGTTTGGTAGCACCCAAAGTGTTCCTCCGGCAAACGGGAGTTGCATAATCTCATAGTCATAGGAACATGTATAAGTCATGAAGAAAGCAATAGCAACATACTAAACGGTCGGGTGCTAAGCTAATGGAATGGGTCATGTCAATCAGATCATTCAACTAATGATGTGACCTCGTTAATCAAATAACAACTCTTTGTCCATGGTTAGGAAACATAACCATCTTTGATTAACGAGCTAGTCAAGTAGAGGCATACTAGTGACACTCTGTTTGTCTATGTATTCACACATGTATTATGTTCCCGGTTAATACAATTCTAGCATGAATAATAAACATTTATCATGATATAAGGAAATAAATAATAACTTTATCATGATATAAGGAAATATGGGCATCCAGGTCCCGCTATTGGTTATTGACCGGAGACGTGTCTCGGTCATGTCTACATTGTTCTCGAACCGTAGGGTCCGCACGCTTAACGTTACGATGACAGTTATTATGAGTTTATGCATTTTGATGTACCGAAGGTTGTCCGGAGTTCCGGATGTGATCACGGACATCACGAGGAGTCTCAAAATGGTCGAGATATAAAGATTGATATATTGGAAGCCTATGTTTGGACATCGGAAGTGTTCCGGGTGAAATCGGGAATTTTACCGGAGTGCCGGGAGGTTACCGGAACCCCCCGGGAACCAAATGGGCCTTATTGGGCCTTAGTGAAAAGGTAGCCCAAGGTGGGCTGCGCGCCTCCCCCCTCCCCTAGTCCTATTAGGACTAGGAGAGGTGGCCGGCCCCCTTCTCCCTCTCTCTCTCTCGAGGAATCCTATTAGGAATAGGATTGGGGGGAGTCCTACTCCCGGTAGGAGTAGGACTCCTCCTGCGCCCTCCTCCTTTGGCCGGCCAGCCCTCCCCCTGGAAACCTTTATATACGGGGGCAGGGGGCACCTCTAGACACACAAGTTGATCATTGAGATCGTTCCTTAGCCGTGTGCGGTGCCCCCTGCCACCAAATTCCACCTCGATCATATCGTTGTAGTGCTTAGGCAAAGCCCTACGTCGGTAGTACATCAAGATCGTCACCACGCCGTCGTGCTGACGGAACTCCTCCCCGAAGCTTTGCTGGATCGAAGCCCGGGGATCGTCATCGAGCTGAACATGTGCTAAGAACTCGGAGGTGCCGGAGTAACGGTGCTTGGATCGGTCGGATCGGGAAGAAGACGTACGACTACTTCCTCTACGTTGTGTCAACGCTTCCGTTGCGATATACAAGGGTACGTAGATCAGACTCTCCCCTCGTTGCTATGCATCACCATGATCTTGCGTGTGCGTAGGAAATTTTTCGAAATTACTACGTTCCCCAACAGTGGCATCCGAGCCTAGGTTTTATGGTTTGATGTTATTTGCACGAGTAGAACACAAGTGAGTTGTGGGCGATACAAGTCATACTGCCTACTAGCATGTCATACTTTGGTTCGGCGGTATTGTTGGACGAGACGACCCGGACCAACCTTACGCGTACGCTTACGCGAGACCGGTTCCCTCGACGTGCTTTGCACATAGATGGCTTGCGGGCGACTGTCTCTCCAACTTTAGTTGAACCGAGTATGGCTACGCCCGATCCTTGAGAAGGTTAAAACGGAGTCTATTTGACAAACTATCGTTGTGGTTTTGATGCGTAGGTGAGATGAGTTCTTGCTTAAGCCCGTAGCAGCCACGTAAAACTTGCAACAACAAAGTAGAGGACGTCTAACTTGTTTTTGCAGGGCATGATGTGATGTGATATGGTCAAGGCATGATGCTAAATTTTATTGTATGAGATGATCATGTTTTGTAACCAAGTTATCGGCAACTGGCAGGAGCCATATGGTTGTCGCTTTATTGTATGCAATGCAATCGCGATGTAATGCTTTACTTTATTACTAAGCGGTAGTGATAGTCGTGGAAGCATAAGATTGCCGAGATGACAACGATGCTACGATGGAGATCAAGGTGTCGCGCCGGTGACGATGGTGGTCATGATGGTGCTTCGGAGATGGAGATCACAAGCACAAGATGATGATGGCCATATCATATCACATATTTTGATTGCATGTGATGTTTATCTTTTTATGCATCTTATCTTGCTTTGAGTGACGGTAGCATTATAAGATGATCTCTCACTAAAATTATCAAGAAGTGTTCTCCCTAAGTATGCACCGTTGCCAAAGTTCGTCGTGCCCAGACACCACGTGATGATCGGGTGTGATAAGCTCTACGTCCATCTACAACGGGTGCAAGCCAGTTTTGCACACGCAGAATACTCAGGTTAAACTTGACGAGCCTAGCATATGCAGATATGGCCTCGGAACACGGAGACCGAAAGGTCGAGCGTGAATCATATAGTAGATATGATCAACATAACGATGTTCACCATTGAAAACTACTCCATCTCACGTGATGATTGGTTATGGTTTAGTTGATTTGGATCACGTGATCACTTAGAGGATTAGAGGGATGTCTATCTAAGTGGGAGTTCTTAAGTAATATGATTAATTGAATTTAAATTTATCATGAACTTAGTCCTGGTAGTATTTTGCAAATCATGTTGTAGATCAATAGCTCGCAAAGCTGATGACTACTCAATAGTTCAGTGTGCCATGCTTTACGGCTTAGAATCGGGACTTCAACGACGTTTTGAATGTCATGGAGCATATGAGATGTTCCAGGAGTTGAAGTTAATATTTCAAGCAAATTCCCGAATTGAGAGATATGAAGTCTCCAATAAGTTCTATAGCTGCAAGATGGAGGAGAACAGTTCTGTCAGTGAGCATATACTCAAAATGTCTGGGTATAATAATCACTTGATTCAGATGGGAGTTAATCTTCCAGATGATTGCGTCATTGACAGAATTCTCCAATCACTGCCACCAAGCTACAAGATCTTCGTGATGAACTATAATATGCAAGGGATGAACAAGACTATTCCCGAGCTCTTCGCAATGCTGAAAGCTGCGGAGGTAGAAATCAAGAAGGAGCATCAAGTGTTGATGGTTAACAAAACCACTAGTTTCAAGAAAAAGGGCAAAGGGAAGAAGAAGGGGAACTTCAAGAAGAACAGCAAGCAAGTTGCTGCTCAGGAGAAGAAACCCAAGTCTGGACCTAAGCCTGAAACTGAGTGCTTCTACTGCAAGCAGACTGGTCACTGGAAGCGGAACTGCCCCAAGTATTTGGCGGATAAGAAGGATGGCAAGGTGAACAAAGGTATATGTGATATACATGTTATTGATGTGTACCTTACTAGAGCTCGCAGTAGCACCTGGGTATTTGATACTGGTTCTGTTGCTAATATTTGCAACTCGAAACAGGGACTACGGAATAAGCGGACGCTAGCAAAGGACGCGGTGACGATGCGCGTGGGAAACGGTTCCAAAGTCGATGTGATCGCGGTCGGCACGCTACCTCTACATCTACCTTCGGGATTAATATTAGACCTAAATAATTGTTATTTGGTGCCAGCGTTGAGCATGAACATTATATCTGGATCTTGTTTAATGCGAGACGGTTATTCATTTAAATCAGAGAATAATGGTTGTTCTATTTATATGAGTAATATCTTTTATGGTCATGCACCTTTGGAGAGTGGTCTATTCTTATTGAATCTCGATAGTAGTGATACACATATTCATAATGTAGAAGCCAAAAGATGCAGAGTTGATAATGATAGTGCAACTTATTTGTGGCACTGCCGTTTAGGTCATATCGGTGTAAAGCGCATGAAGAGACTCCATACTGATGGGATTTTGGAACCACTTGATTATGAATCACTTGGTACTTGCGAACCGTGCCTCATAGGCAAGATGACTAAAACACCGTTCTCCGGTACTATGGAGAGAGCAACAGATTTATTGGAAATCATACATACCGATGTATGTGGTCCGATGAATATTGAGGCTCGTGGCGGATATCGTTATTTTCTCACCTTCACAGATGATTTAAGCAGATATGGGTATATTTACTTAATGAAACATAAGTCTGAAACATTTGAAAAGTTCAAGGAATTTCATAGTGAAGTTGAAAATCATCGTAACAAGAAAATAAAGTTTCTACGATCTGATCGTGGAGGAGAATATTTGAGTTACGAGTTTGGTGCACATTTGAAAAACTGTGGAATAGTTTCGCAACTCACGCCACCCGGAACACCACAGCGTAATGGTGTGTCCGAACGTCGTAATCGTACTTTACTAGATATGGTGCGATCTATGATGTCTCTTACTGATTTACCGCTATCATTTTGGGGTTATGCTTTAGAGACGGCCGCATTCACGTTAAATAGGGCACCATCAAAATCCGTTGAGACGACGCCTTATGAACTATGGTTTGGCAAGAAACCAAAGTTGTCGTTTCTTAAAGTTTGGGGCTGCGATGCTTATGTGAAAAAGCTTCAACCTGATAAGCTCGAACCCAAAGCGGAGAAATGTGTCTTCATAGGATACCCAAAGGAAACTGTTGGGTATACCTTCTATCACAGATCCGAAGGCAAGACATTCGTTGCTAAGAATGGATCATTTCTAGAGAAGGAGTTTCTCTCGAAAGAAGTGAGTGGGAGGAAAGTAGAACTTGACGAGGTAACTGTACCTGCTCCCTTATTGGAAAATAGTACATCACAGAAAACTGTTTCTGCGACACCTATACCAATTAGTGAGGAAGCTAATGATGATGATCATGAAACTTCAGGACAAGATACTACTGAACCACGTAGATCAACCAGAGTGAGATCCGCACCAGAGTGGTACGGTAATCCAGTTCTGGAAGTCATGCTACTAGATCATGATGAACCTACGAACTATGAAGAAGCGATGGTGAGCCCAAATTCCGCAAAGTGGCTTGAGGCCATGAAATCTGAGATGGGATCCATGTATGAGAACAAAGTATGGACTTTGGTTGACTTGCCCGATGATCGGCAAGCAATTGAGAATAAATGGATCTTCAAGAAAAAGACTGACGCTGACGGTAATGTTACTGTCTATAAAGCTCGACTTGTCGCAAAAGGTTTTCGACAAGTTCAAGGGGTTGACTACGATGAGACCTTCTCACCCGTAGCGATGCTTAAATCCGTGAGAATCATGTTAGCAATTGCCGCATTTCATGATTATGAAATATGGCAGATGGATGTCAAAACTGCATTTCTGAATGGATTTCTGGAAGAAGAGTTGTATATGATGCAACCAGAAGGTTTTGTCGACCCAGAGGGAGCTAACAAATGTATGCAAACTCCAGCGATCCATTTATGGACTGGTGCAAGCATCTCAGAGTTGGAATAAACGCTTTGATAGTGTGATCAAAGCATTTGTGTTTATACAGACTTTTGGAGAAGCCTGTATTTACAAGAAAGTGAGTGGGAGCTCTGTAGCATTTCTGATATTATGTGGATGACATATTGCTGATTGGAAATGATATAGAATTTCTGGATAGCATAAAGGGATACTTGAATAAAAGTTTTTCGATGAAAGACCTCGGGGAAGCTGCTTACATATTAGGCATAAAGATCTATAGAGATAGATCAAGACGCTTAATTGGACTTTCACAAAGCACATACCTTGACAAGATTTTGAAGAAGTTCAAAATGGATCAAGCAAAGAAAGGGTTCTTGCCTGTGTTACAAGGTGTGAAGTTGAGTCAGACTCAATGCCCGACCACTGCAGAAGATAGAGAGAAAATGAAAGATGTTCCCTATGCTTCAGCCATAGGCTCTATCATGTATGCAATGCTGTGTACCAGACCTGATGTGTGCCTTGCTATAAGTTTAGCAGGGAGGTACCAAAGTAATCCAGGAGTGGATCACTGGACAGCGGTCAAGAACATCCTGAAATACCTGAAAAGGACTAGGGATATGTTTCTCGTATATAGAGGTGACAAAGAGCTCACCGTAAGAGGTTACGTTGATGCAAGCTTTGACACTGATCCGGACGATTCTAAATCGCGAACCGGATACGTGTTTACTTTAAACGGTGGAGCTGTCAGTTGGTGCATTTCTAAACAAAGCGTCGTAGCGGGATCTACATGTGAAGCGGAGTACATAGCTGCTTCGGAAGCAGCAATCGAAGGAGTCTGGATGAAGGAGTTCATATCCGATCTAGGTGTCATACCTAGTGCATCGGGTCCAATGAAAATCTTTTGTGACAATACTGGTGCAATTGCTTTGGCAAAGGAATCCAGATTTCACAAAAGGACCAAACACATCAAGAGACGCTTCAACTCCATCCGGGATTTAGTCCAGGTGGGAGACATAGAGATTTGCAAGATACATACGGATCTGAATGTTGCAGACCCATTGACTAAGCCTCTTCCACGAGCAAAACATGATCAGCACCAAGGCTCCATGGGTGTTAGAATCATTACTGTGTAATCTAGATTATTGACTCTAGTGCAAGTGGGAGACTGAAGGAAATATGCCCTCGAGGCAATAATAAAGTTATTATTTATTTCCTTATATCATGATAAATGTTTATTATTCATGCTAGAATTGTATTAACCGAAAACATAATACATGTGTGAATACATAAACCAACAGAGTGTCACTAGTATGCCTCTACTTGACTAGCTAGTTAATCAAAGATGGTTATGTTTCCTAACCATGAACAAAGAGCTGTTATTTGATTAACGAGGTCACATCATTAGTTGAATGATCTGATTGACATGACCCATTCCATTAGCTTAGCACCCGATCGTTTAGTATGTTGCTATTGCTTTCTTCATGACTTATACATGTTCCTATAACTATGAGATTATGCAACTCCCGTTTACCGGAGGAACACTTTGGGTACTACCAAACGTCAAAACGTAACTGGGTGATTATAAAGGAGTACTACAGGTGTCTCCAATGGTAGATGTTGGGTTGGCGTATTTCAAGATTAGGGTTTGTCACTCCGATTGTCGGAGAGGTATCTCTGGGCCCTCTCGGTAATACACATCACATAAGCCTTGCAAGCATAATAACTAAAGATGTTAGTTATGAGATGATGTATTACGGAACGAGTAAAGAGACTTGCCAGTAACGAGATTGAACTAGGTATTGGATACCGACGATCGAATCTCGGGCAAGTAACACACCGATGACACAGGGAACAACATATGTTGTTATGCGGTCTGACCGATAAAGATCTTCGTAGAATATGTAGGAGCCAATATGGGCATCCAGGTCCCGCTATTGGTTATTGACCGGAGACATGTCTCGGTCATGTCTACACTGTTCTCGAACCGTAAGGTCCGCACGCTTAACGTTACGATGACAGTTATTATGAGTTTATGCATTTTGATGTACCGAAGGTTGTTCGGAGTCCCGGATGTGATCACGGACATGACGAGGAGTCTCGAAATGGTCGAGACATAAAGATTGATATATTGGAAGCCTATGTTTGTGTTGGGGAACGTAGTAATTTCGAAAATTTTCCTACGCACACGCAAGATCATGGTGATGCATAGCAACGAGGGGGAGAGTATTGTCTACGTACCAACGCAGACCGACTGCGGAAGCGATCTCACAACATAGAGGAAGTAGTCGTACGTCTTCTTCCCGATCCGACCGATCCAAGCACCGTTACTCCGGCACCTCCGAGTTCTTAGCACACGTACAGCTCGATGACGATCCCCGGGCTCCGATCCAGCAAAGCTTCGGGGAGGAGTTCCGTCAGCACGACGGCATGGTGACGATCTTGATGTACTACCGACGCAGGGCTTCGCCTAAGCACTACAACGGTATGATCGAGGTGGAATTTGGTGGCAGGGGGCACCGCACATGGCTAAGGAACGATCGCAAGGATCAACTTGTGTGTCTATGGGGTGCCCCCTGTGAAGGAAATATGCCCTAGAGGCAATAATAAATTTATTATTTATTTCCTTACATCATGATAAATGTTTATTATTCATGCTAGAATTGTATTAACCGGAAACATAATACATGTGTGAATACATAGACCAACAGAGTGTCACTAGTATGCCTCTACTTGACTAGCTCGTTAATCAAAGATGGTTATGTTTCCTAACCATGAACAAGGAGTTGTTATTTGATTAACGAGGTCACATCATTAGTAGAATGATCTGATTGACATGACCCATTCCATTAGCTTAGCACCCGATCGTTTAGTATGTTGCTATTGCTTTCTTCATGACTTATACATGTTCCTATAACTATGAGATTATGCAACTCCCGTTTACCGGAGGAACACTTTGGGTACTACCAAACGTCACAACGTAACTGGGTGATTATAAAGGAGTACTACAGGTGTCTCCAATGGTAGATGTTGGGTTGGCGTATTTCGAGATTAGGGTTTGTCACTCCGATTGTCGGAGAGGTATCTCTGGGCCCTCTCGGTAATGCACATCACATAAGCCTTGCAAGCACTGCAACTAATAAGTTAGTTGTGAGATGATGTATTACGGAACGAGTAAAGAGACTTGCCGGTAACGAGATTGAACTAGGTATTGGATACCGACGATCGAATCTCGGGCAAGTAACATACCGATGACAAAGGGAACAACGTATGTTGTTATGTGGTCTGACCGATAAAGATCTTCGTAGAATATGTAGGAGCCAATATGGGCATCCAGGTCCCGCTATTGGTTATTGACCGGAGACGTGTCTCGGTCATGTCTACATTGTTCTCGAACCGTAGGGTCCGCACGCTTAACGTTACGATGACAGTTGTTATGAGTTTATGCATTTTGATGTACCGAAGGTTGTTCGGAGTCCCGGATGAGATCACGGACATGACGAGGAGTCTCGAAATGGTCGAGACGTAAAGATTGGTATATTGGAAGCCTATGTTTGGGCACCGGAAGTGTTCCGGGTGAAATCGGGATTTTACCGGATTACCGGGAGGGTTACCGGAACCCCCCGGGAGGCAAATGGGCCTATTGGGCCTTAGTGGAAAAGAGAGAAGGGGCATCCCACAGGATAGCCGGCCGAACCCCCCTTCCCTAGTCCTATTAGGACTAGGAGAAGGGGCCGGCCCCCCTCTCTTCTCTTCTCTTCTCTTTCTCCCGAAGAGTCCTATTAGGAATAGGATCTGGGGGAAGGAGTCCTACTCCCGGTAGGAGTGGGACTCCTCCCTGCGCCTCCCTCCTAGCCGGCCGACCCCCTTGCCCCTGGCCTTTATATACGGGGGCAGGGGGCACCCCATAGACACACAACTTGATCCTTGAGATCGTTCCTTAGCCGTGTGCGGTGCCCCCTGCCACCAAATTCCACCTCGATCGTACCGTTGTAGTGCTTAGGCGAAGCCCTGCGTCGGTAGTACATCAAGATCGTCATCACGCCGTCGTGCTGACGAAACTCTTCCTCGACGCTTTGCTGGATCGGAGCCCGAGGAACGTCATCGAGCTGAACGTGTGCTAAGAACTCGGAGGTGCCGGAGTAACGGTGCTTGGATCGGTTGGATCGGGAAGAAGACGTACGACTACTTCCTCTACGTTGTGTGATCACTTCCGCAGTCGGTCTGCGTTGGTACGTAGACAACACTCTCCCCTCTCGTTGCTGTGCATCACCATGATCTTGCGTGTGCGTAGGAAAATTTTTGAAATTACTGCGTTCCCCAACAGTGGTATCAGAGCCTAGGTTTTATGGTTTGATGTTATATGCACGAGTAGAACACAAGTGAGTTGTGGGCGATACAAGTCATACTGCCTACCAGCATGTCATACTTTGGTTCGGCGGTATTGTTGGTTGAGACGATCCGGACCAACCTTACGCGTACTCTTACGCGAGACCGGTTCCCTCGACGTGCTTTGCACATAGATGGCTTGCGGAAGACTGTCTCTCCAACTTTAGTTGAACCAAGTGTGACTACGCCCGGTCCTTGAGAAGGTTAAAACGGAGTCTATTTGACGAACTATCGTTGTGGTTTTGATGCGTAGGTGAGATGAGTTCTTACTTAAGCCCGTAGCAGCCACGTAAAACTTGCAACAACAAAGTAGAGGACGTCTAACTTGTTTTTGCAGGGTATGTTGTGATGTGATATGGTCAAGGCATGATGCTGATTTTATTGTATGAGATGATCATGTTTTGTAACTAAGTTATCGGCAACTGGCAGGAGCCATATGGTTGTCGCTTTATTGTATGCAATGCAATCGCGATGTAATGCTTTACTAGATTACTAAACGGTAGTAATAGTCGTGGAAGCATAAGATTGGCGAGACGACAACGATGCTACGATGGAGATCAAGGTGTCGCGCCGGTGACGATGGTGATCATGACGGTGCTTCGGAGATGGAGATCACAAGCACAAGATGATGATGGCCATATCATATCACTTATATTGATTGCATGTGATGTTTATCCTTTTATGCATCTTATCTTGCTTTGATTGACGGTAGCATTATAAGATGATCTCTCACTAAATTATCAAGAAGTGTTCTCCCTGAGTATGCACCGTTGCCAAAGTTCGTCGTGCCCAGACACCACGTGATGATCGGGTGTGATAAGCTCTACGTCCATCTACAACGGGTGCAAGCCAGTTTTGCACACGCAGAATACTCAGGTTAAACTTGACGAGCCTAGCATATGCAGATATGGCCTCGGAACACAGAGACCGAAAGGTCGAGCGTGAATCATATAGTAGATATGATCAACATGACGATGTTCACCATTGAAAACTACTCCATCTCACGTGATGATCGGTTATGGTTTAGTTGATTTGGATCACGTGATCACTTAGAGGATTAGAGGGATGTCTATCTAAGTGGGAGTTCCTAAGTAATTTGATTAACTGAACTTAAACTTATCATGAACTTAGTACCTGATAGTATCTTGCTTGTTTATGTTGCTTGTAGATAGATGGCTCGTGCTATTGTTCCGTTGAATTTTAATGCGTTCCTTGAGAAAGCAAAGTTGAAAGATGATGGTAGCAATTACACGGACTGGGTCCGTAACCTGAGGATTATCCTCATTGCTGCACAGAAGAATTACATCCTGGAAGCACCGCTGGGTGACAGGCCTGCTGCTGGAGCAACGCCAGATGTTATGAACGTCTGGCAGAGCAAAGCTGATGACTACTCGATAGTTCAGTGTGCCATGCTTTACGGCTTAGAATCGGGACTTCAACGACGTTTTGAACGTCATGGAGCATATGAGATGTTCCAGGAGTTGAAGTTAATATTTCAAGCAAATGCCCGAATTGAGAGATATGAAGTCTCCAATAAGTTCTATAGCTGTAAGATGGAGGAGAACAGTTCTGTCAGTGAGCATATACTCAAAATGTCTGGGTATAATAATCACTTGATTCAGATGGGAGTTAATCTTCCAGATGATTGCGTCATTGACAGAATTCTCCAATCACTACCACCAAGCTACAAGAGCTTCGTGATGAACTATAATATGCAAGGGATGAACAAGACTATTCCCGAGCTCTTCGCAATGCTGAAAGCTGCGGAGGTAGAAATCAAAAAGGAGCATCAAGTGTTGATGGTTAGCAAGACCACTAGTTTCAAGAAAAAGGGCAAAGGGAAGAAGAAGGGAAACTTCAAGAAGAACAGCAAGCAAGTTGCTGCTCAGGAGAAGAAACCCAAGTCTGGACCTAAGCCTGAAACTGAGTGCTTCTACTGCAAGCAGACTGGTCACTGGAAGCGGAACTGCCCCAAGTATTTGGCGGATAAGAAGGATGGCAAAGTGAGCAAAGGTATATGTGATATACATGTTATTGATGTGTACCTTACTAGAGCTCGCAGTAGCACCTGGGTATTTGATACTGGTTCTGTTGCTAATATTTGCAACTCGAAACAGGGACTACGGAATAAGCGGACACTAGCAAAGGACGAGGTGACGATGCGCGTGGGAAACGGTTCCAAAGTCGATGTGATCGCGGTCGGCACGCTACCTCTACATCTACCTTCGGGATTAATATTAGACCTAAATAATTGTTATTTGGTGCCAGCGTTGAGCATGAACATTATATCTGGATCTTGTTTAATGCGAGACGGTTATTCATTTAAATCAGAGAATAATGGTTGTTCTATTTATATGAATAATATCTTTTATGGTCATGCACCTTTGAAGAGTGGTCTATTCTTGTTGAATCTCGAAGATAGTAACACACATATTCATAATGTAGAAGCCAAAAGATGCAAAGTTAATAATGATAGTGCAACTTATTTGTGGCACTGCCGTTTAGGTCATATCGGTGTAAAGTGCATGAAGAAACTCCATACTGATGGGCTTTTGGAACCACTTGATTATGAATCACTTGGTACTTGCGAACCGTGCCTCATAGGCAAGATGACTAAAACACCGTTCTCCGGTACTATGGAGAGAGCAACAGATTTGTTGGAAATCATACATACCGATGTATGTGGTCCGATGAATATTGAGGCTCGTGGCGGATATCGTTATTTTCTCACCTTCACAGATGATTTAAGCAGCTATGGGTATATCTACTTAATGAAACATAAGTCTGAAACATTTGAAAAGTTCAAGGAATTTCAGAGTGAAGTTGAAAATCATCGTAACAAGAAAATAAAGTTTCTACGATCTGATCGTGGAGGAGAATATTTGAGTTACGAGTTTGGTGCACATTTGAAAAACTGTGGAATAGTTTCGCAACTCACGCCACCCGGAACACCACAGCGTAATGGTGTGTCCGAACGTCGTAATCATACTTTACTAGATATGGTGCGATCTATGATGTCTCTTACTGATTTACCGCTATCGTTTTGGGGTTATGCTTTAGAGACGGCCGCATTCACATTAAATAGGGCACCATCAAAATCCGTTGAGACGACGCCTTATGAACTATGGTTTGGCAAGAAACCAAAGTTGTCGTTTCTTAAAGTTTGGGGCTGCGATGCTTATGTGAAAAAGCTTCAACCTGATAAGCTCGAACCCAAAGCGGAGAAATGTGTCTTCATAGGATACCCAAAGGAAACTATTGGGTATACCTTCTATCACAGATCCGAAGGCAAGACATTCGTTGCCAAGAATGGATCATTTCTAGAGAAGGAGTTTCTCTCGAAAGAAGTGAGTGGGAGGAAAGTAGAATTTGACGAGGTAACTGTACCTGCTCCCTTATTGGAAAATAGTACATCACAGAAAACTGTTTCTGCGACACCTATGCCAATCAGTGAGGAAGCTAATGATGATGATCATGAAGCTTCAAATCAAGATACTACTGAACCACGTAGATCAACCAGAGTGAGATCCGCACCAGAGTGGTACAGTAATCCAGTTCTAGAAGTCATGATGCTAGATCATGATGAACCTACGAACTATGAAGAAGCGATGGTGAGCCCAGATTCCGCAAAGTGGCTTGAGGCCATGAAATCTGAGATGGGATCCATGTATGAGAACAAAGTATGGACTTTGGTTGACTTGCCCGATGATCGGCAAGCAATTGAGAATAAATGGATCTTCAAGAAAAAGACTGACGTTGACGGTAATGTTACTGTCTATAAAGCTCGACTTGTCGCAAAAGGTTTTCGACAAGTTCAAGGGGTTGACTACGATGAGACCTTCTCACCCGTAGCGATGCTTAAGTCCGTCAGAATTATGTTAGCAATTGCCGCATTTTATGATTATGAAATATGGCAAATGGATGTCAAAACTGCATTCCTGAATGGATTTCTGGAAGAAGAGTTGTATATGGTACAACCAGAAGGTTTTGTCGATCCAAAAGGAGCTAACAAAGTATGCAAACTCCAGCGATCCATTTATGGACTGGTGCAAGCATCTCGGAGTTGGAATAAACGCTTTGATAGTGTGATCAAAGCATTTGGCTTTATACAGACTTTTGGAGAAGCCTGTATTTACAAGAAACTGAGTGGGAGCTCTGTAGCATTTCTGATATTATATGTGGATGACATATTGCTGATTGGAAATGATATAGAATTTCTGGATAGCATAAAGGGATACTTGAATAAAAGTTTTTCGATGAAAGACCTCGGGGAAGCTGCATACATATTAGGCATACAGATCTATAGAGATAGATCAAAACGCTTAATTGGACTTTCACAATGCACATACCTTGACAAAATTTTGAAGAAGTTCAAGATGGATCAAGCAAAGAAAGGGTTCTTGCCTGTGCTACAAGGTGTGAAGTTGAGTAAGACTCAATGCCCGACCACTGCAGAAGATAGAGAGAAAATGAAAGATGTTCCCTATGCTTCAGCCATAGGCTCTATCATGTATGCAATGCTGTGTACCAGACCTGATGTGTGCCTTGCTATAAGTTTAGCAGGGAGGTACCAAAGTAATCCTGGAATGGATCACTGCACAGCGGTCAAGAACATCCTGAAATACCTGAAAAGGACTAAGGATATGTTTCTCGTATATGGAGGTGACAAAGAGCTCACTGTAACAGGTTACGTTGATGCAAGCTTTGACACTGATCCGGACGATTCTAAATCGCAAACCGGATACGTGTTTACTTTAAATGGTGGAGCTGTCAGTTGGTGCAGTTCTAAACAAAGCGTCGTAGCGGGATCTACATGTGAAGCGGAGTACATAGCTGCTTCGGAAGCAGCAAACGAAGGAGTCTGGATGAAGGAGTTCATATCCGATCTAGGTGTCATACCTAGTGCATCGGGTCCGATGAAAATCTTCTGTGACAATACTGGTGCAATTGCCTTGGCAAAGGAATCCAGATTTCACAAAAGAACCAAACACATCAAGAGACGCTTCAACTCCATCCGGGATTTAGTCCAGGTGGGAGACATAGAGATTTGCAAGATAAATACGGATCTGAATGTTGCAGACCCGTTGACTAAGCCTCTTCCACGAGCAAAACATGATCAGCACCAAGGCTCCATGGGTGTTAGAATCATTACAGTGTAATCTAGATTATTGACTCTAGTGCAAGTGGGAGACTGAAGGAAATATGCCCTAGAGGCAATAATAAAGTTATTATTTATTTCCTTACATCATGATAAATGTTTATTATTCATGCTAGAATTGTATTAACCGGAAACATAATACATGTGTGAATACATAGACCAACAGAGTGTCACTAGTATGCCTCTACTTGACTAGCTCGTTAATCAAAGATGGTTATGTTTCCTAACCATGAACAAGGAGTTGTTATTTGATTAACGAGGTCACATCATTAGTAGAATGATCTGATTGACATGACCCATTCCATTAGCTTAGCACCCGATCGTTTAGTATGTTGCTATTGCTTTCTTCATGACTTATACATGTTCCTATAACTATGAGATTATGCAACTCCCGTTTACCGGAGGAACACTTTGGGTACTACCAAACGTCACAACGTAACTGGGTGATTATAAAGGAGTACTACAGGTGTCTCCAATGGTAGATGTTGGGTTGGCGTATTTCGAGATTAGGGTTTGTCACTCCGATTGTCGGAGAGGTATCTCTGGGCCCTCTCGGTAATGCACATCACATAAGCCTTGCAAGCACTGCAACTAATAAGTTAGTTGTGAGATGATGTATTACGGAACGAGTAAAGAGACTTGCCGGTAACGAGATTGAACTAGGTATTGGATACCGACGATCGAATCTCGGGCAAGTAACATACCGATGACAAAGGGAACAACGTATGTTGTTATGCGGTCTGACCGATAAAGATCTTCGTAGAATATGTAGGAGCCAATATGGGCATCCAGGTCCCGCTATTGGTTATTGACCGGAGACGTGTCTCGGTCATGTCTACATTGTTCTCGAACCATAGGGTCCGCACGCTTAACGTTACGATGACAGTTGTTATGAGTTTATGCATTTTGATGTACCGAAGGTTGTTCAGAGTCCCGGATGAGATCACGGACATGACGAGGAGTCTCGAAATGGTCGAGACGTAAAGATTGGTATATTGGAAGCCTATGTTTGGGCACCGGAAGTGTTCCGGGTGAAATCGGGATTTTACCGGATTACCGGGAGGGTTACCGGAACCCCCCGGGAGGCAAATGGGCCTATTGGGCCTTCGTGGAAAAGAGAGAAGGGGCAGCCCACAGGCTAGCCGGCCGAACCCCCCTTCCCTAGTCCTATTAGGACTAGGAGAAGGGGCCGGCCCCCCTCTCTTCTCTTCTCTTCTCTTTCTCCCGAAGAGTCCTATTAGGAATAGGATTTGGGGGAAGGAGTCCTACTCCCGGTAGGAGTGGGACTCCTCCCTGCGCCTCCCTCCTAGCCGGCCGACCCCCTTGCCCCTGGCCTTTATATACGGGGCAGGGGGCACCCCATAGACACACAACTTGATCCTTGAGATCGTTCCTTAGCCGTGTGCGGTGCCCCCTGCCACCAAATTCCACCTCGATCGTACCGTTGTAGTGCTTAGGCGAAGCCCTGCGTCGGTAGTACATCAAGATCGTCATCACGCCGTCGTGCTGACGAAACTCTTCCTCGACGCTTTGCTGGATCGGAGCCCGAGGAACGTCATCGAGCTGAACGTGTGCTAAGAACTCGGAGGTGCCGGAGTAACGGTGCTTGGATCGGTTGGATCGGGAAGAAGACGTACGACTACTTCCTCTACGTTGTGTGATCGCTTCCGCAGTCGGTCTGCGTTGGTACGTAGACAACACTCTCCCCTCTCGTTGCTGTGCATCACCATGATCTTGCGTGTGCGTAGGAAATTTTTTGAAATTACTGCGTTCCCCAACACCCTGCCCCTGTATATAAAGGATGGAGGAGGAGGAGGCCGGCCAAGGCATAGGGTGCGGCCAGGATGTCCTACTAGGACTCCAAGTCCTAGTAGGAGTCCACCAAAAGGGGAGGAAGGGAGAAGGAATAGGAGGAGAAGGAGAGGTGGCCGGCCCCCTTTTCCCTAGTCCAATTCGGACCAAAGGGGAGGGGGGGCGCAACAGCCTTTTCCTCTTCCCACTAAAGCCCATCAAGGCCCATTACTCTTCCCCGTATTCCTGTAACTCCCCGGTACCTCCGAAAATACCCGAATCACTCGGAACCTTTCCGATGTCCGAATATAGTCGTCCAATATATCGATCTTTACGTCTCGACCATTTCGAGACTCCTCGTCATGTCCCCGATCTCATCCGGGACTCCGAACTCCTTCGGTACATCAAAACTCATAAACTCATAATATAACTGTCATCGAAACCTTAAGCGTGCGGACCCTACGGTTCGAGAACAATGTAGACATGACCGGAGACGTGCCAATAGCGGGACCTGGATGCCCATATTGGCTCCTACATATTCTACGAAGATCTTTATCGGTCAGACCGCATAACAACATACGTTGTTCCCTTTGTCATCGGTATGTTACTTGCCCGAGATTCGATCGTCGGTATCCAATACCTAGTTCAATCTCGTTACTGGCAAGTCTCTTTACTCGTTCCGTAATACATCATCTCATAACTAACATCTTAGTTATTATGCTTGCAAGGCTTATGTGATGTGTATTACCGAGAGGGCCCAGAGATACCTCTCCGACAATCGGAGTGACAAACCCTAATCTCGAAATACGCCAACCCAACATCTACCATTGGAGACACCTGTAGTACTCCTTTATAATCACCCAGTTACGTTGTGACGTTTGGTAGTACCCAAAGTGTTCCTCTGGTAAACGGGAGTTGCATAATCTCATAGTTATAGGAACATGTATAAGTCATGAAGAAAGCAATAGCATCATACTAAATGATCGGGTGCTAAGCAAATGGAATGGGTCATGTCAATCAGATCATTCAACTAATGATGCGACCTCGTTAATCAAATAACAACTCCTTGTTCATGGTTAGGAAACATAACCATCTTTGATTAACGAGCTAGTCAAGTAGAGGCATACTAGTGACACTCTGTTTGTCTATGTATTCACACATGTATTATGTTTCCGGTTAATACAATTCTAGCATGAATAATAAACATTTATCATGATATAAGGAAATAAATAATAACATTATTATTGCCTCTAGGGCATATTTCCTTCAGTCTCCCACTTGCACTAGAGTCAATAATCTAGTTCACATCGCCATGTGATTTAACAGCAATAGTTCACATCACCATGTGATTAACACCCATAGTTCACATCGTCATGTGACCAACACTCAAAGGGTTTACTAGAGTCAGTAATCTAGTTCACATCTCTATATGATTAACACCCAAAGAGTACCAAGGTGTGATCATGTTTTGCTTGTGAGATAATTTTAGTCAACGGGTCTGTCACATTCAGATCCGTAAGTATTTTGCAAGTTCTATGTCTACAATGCTCTACACGGAGCTACTCTAGCTAATTGCTCCCACTTTCAATATGTATCCAGATTGAGACTTTAGATTCATCTAGATCAGTGTCAAAAACTTGCATCGACGTAACGCTTTACGACGAACCTTTTTGTCGCGTCCATAATCCAGAAACATATCCTTATTTCACTAAGGATAATTCTGACCGCTGTCAAGTGATCTACTCCTAGATCACTATTGTACTCCCTTGCCAAATCAGTGCAGGGTATACAATAGATCTGGTACACAGCATGGCATACTTTATAGAACCTATTAATGAGGCATAGGGAATGACTCTCATTCTCTTTCTATCTTCTGCCGTGGTCGGGCTTTGAGTCTTTACTCAACTTCACACCTTGTAACACAGGCAAGAAACTTTTTCTTTGACTGTTCCATTTTGAACTACTTCAAAATCTTGTCAAGGTATGTACTTATTGAAAAACTTATCAAGCGTCTTGATCTGTCTCTATAGATCTTGAAGCTCAATATGTAAGCAGCTTTATCGAAGTCTTTCTTTGAAAAACTCCTTTCAAACACTCCTTTATGCTTTATAGAATAATTCTACATTATTTCCGATCAACAATATGTCATTCACATATACTTATCAGAAATGCTGTAGTGCTCCCACTCACTTTCTTGTAAATACAGACTTCACCGCAAGTCTGTATAAAACTATATGCTTTGATCAACTCATCAAAGCGTATATTCCAACTCCGAGATGCTTGCACCAGTCCACAGATGGATCGCTGGAGCTTTCACATTTTGTTAGCACCTTTCGGATTGACAAAACCTTCTGTTGCATCATATACAACTCTTCTTTAATAAATCCATTAAGGAATGCAATTTTGTTTATCCATTTGCCAGATTTCATAAAATGCGGCAATTACTAACATGATTCGGACAGACTCAAGCATAGATACGAGTGAGAAGCTCTCATCGTAGTCAACACCTTTGAACTTTGTCGAAAACCTTTTTGCGACAATTCTAGCTTTGTGGATAGTAACACTACTATCAGCGTCCGGCTTCCTCTTGAAGATGCATTTATTTTCTATGGCTTGCCGATCATCGGGCAAGTCAACCGAAGTCCATACTTTGTTTTCATACATGAATCCCATCTCAGATTTCATGGCCTCAAGCCATTTTGCGGAATCTGGGCTCATCATCGCTTCCTCATAGTTCGCAAGTTTATCATGGTCTAGTAACATGACTTCCAGAACAGGATTACCGTACCACTCTGGTGCGGATCTCACTCTGGTTTACCTACGAGATTCGGTAGTAAATTGATCTGAAGTCACATGATCATCATCATTAGCTTCCTCACTAATTGGTATAGGTGTCACAGAAACAGTTTTCTGTGATGTACTACTTTCCAATAAGGGAGAAGGTACAATTACCTTATCAAAGTTTTCTACTTTCCTCCCACTCACTTCTTTCGAGAGAAACTCCTTCTCTAGAAAAACTCCGAATTTAGCAACAAAAGTCTTGCCTTCGGATCTGTGATAGAAGGTGTACCCAACTGTCTCCTTTGGGTATCTTATGAAGACATATTTCTCCGATTTGAGTTTGAGCTTATCGAGATGAAACTTTTTCACATAAGCATCGCAACTCCAAACTTTAAGAAACGACAACTTTGGTTTCTTGCCAAACCATAGTTCATAAGGCGTCGTCTCGACGGATATAGATGGTGCCCCCTTTTTTTTTACGTGAATGCAGCTGTCTCTAATGCATGACCCCAAAAACGATAGTGGTAAATCGGTAAGAAACATCATAGATTGCACTATATCCAATAAAGTACGGTTATGACGTTCGGACACACCATTATGCTGTGGTGTCCCAGGTGGCGTGAGTAGTGAAACTATTTCACATTGTTTTAACTGAAGACCAAACTCGTAACTCAAATACTCTTTTCCACGATCAGATCGCAGAAACTTTATTTTCTTGTTACGATGATTTTCACTTCACTCTGAAATTATATGAACTTTTCAAATGTATCAGACTTCTATTTCATTAAGTAGATATACCCATATCTGCTCAAATCATCTGTGAAGGTCAGAAAATAATGATACCCGCTGCAAGCCTTAAATATTCATCGGACCACATACATCAGTATGTATGATTTCCAACAAATCTGTTGCTTGCTCCATTGTTCCGGATAACGGCGTTTTAGTCATCCTGCCCAAAAGGCATGGTTCGCAAGCATCAAGTGATTCATAATCAAGTGATTCCGAAAGCCCATCAGCATGGAGTTTCTTCATGCGCTTTATACCAATATGACCTAAACGGTAGTGCCACAAATAAGTTGCACTATCATTATTAACTTTGCATCTTTTGGTTTCAATATTATGAATATGTGTATCACTACGATCGAGATCCAATGAACTTGTTTCATTGGGTGTATGACCATCGAAGGTTTTATTCATGTAAACAGAATAACAATTACTCTCTGACTTTAATGAATAACCGTATTGCAATAAACATGATCAAATCATATTCATGCTCAACGCAAAAACCAAATAACACTTATTTAAGTTCAACACTAATCCCGAAAGTATAGGGGAGTGTGCGATGATGATCATATCAATCTTGGAACTACTTCCAACACCCATCGTCACTTCACCCTTAACTAGTCTCTATTTATTCTGCAACTCCTGTTTCGAGTTACTACTCTTAGCAACTGAACCAATATCAAATACCGAAGGGTTGCTATAAACACTAGTAAAGCACACATCAATAACATGTATATCAAATATACTTTTGTTCACTTTGCCATCCTTCTTATCCGCCAAATACTTGGGGCAGTTCCGCTTCCAGTGACTAGTCCCTTTGTAGTAGAAGCACTTAGTCTCAGGCTTAGGATCAGACTTGGGCTTCTTCACTTGAGCAGCAACTTGCTTGCCGTTTCTTCTTGAAGTTCCCCTTCTTCCCTTTGCCCTTTTCTTGAAACTAGTGGTCTTGTCAACCATCAACACTTGATGTTTTCCTTGATTTCTACCTTCGTTGATTTCAGCATCACGAAGAGCTTGGGAGTTGTTTCTGTTATCCCTTGCATATTATAGCTCATCACGAAGTTCTACTAACTTGGTGATGGTGACTAGAGAATTCTGTCAATCACTATCTTATCTGGAAGATTAACTCCCACTTGATTCAAGCGATTGTAGTACCCAGACAATCTGAGCACATGCTCACTGGTTGAGCGATTCTCCTCCATCTTTTAGCTATAGAACTTGTTGGAGACATCATATCTCTCAACTCGGGTATTTGCTTGAAATATTAACTTCAACTCCTGGAACATCTCATATGGTCCATAACGTTCAAAACATCTTTGAAGTCCCGATTCTAAGCCATTAAGCATGGTGCACTAAACTATCAAGTAGTCATCATATTGAGCTAGCCAAACGTTCATAACGTCTGTATCTGCTCTTGCAATAGGTCTGTCACCTAGCGGTGCATCAAGGACATAATTCTTCTGTGCAGCAATGAGGATAAACCTCAGATCACGGATCCAATCCGCATCATTGCTACTAACATCTTTCAACACAATTTTCTCTAGGAACATATCAAAAATAAACACAGGGAAGCAACAACGCGAGCTATTGATCTACAACATAATTTGCAAAATACTACCAGGACTAAGTTCATGATAAATTTAAGTTCAATTTAATCATATTACTTAAGAACTCCCACTTAGATAGACATCCCTCTAATCCTCTAAGTGATCACGTGATCCAAATCAACTAAACCATAACCGATCATCACGTGAGATGGAGTAGTTTTCAATGGTGAACATCGTCATGTTGATCATATCTACTATATGATTCGCGCTCGACCTTTCGGTCTCTGTGTTCCGAGGCCATATCTGCATATGCTAGGCTCGTCAAGTTTAACCTGAGTATTCTGCGTGTGCAAAACTGGCTTGCACCCGTTGTAGATGGACGTAGAGCTTATCACACCCGATCATCACGTGGTGTCTGGGCACGACGAACTTTGGCAACGGTGCATACTCAGGGAGAACACTTCTTGATAATTTAGTGAGAGATCATCTTATAATGCTACCGTCAATCAAAGCAAGATAAGATGCATAAAAGGATGAACATCACATGCAATCAATATAAGTGATATGATATGGCCATCATCATCTTGTGCTTGTGATCTCCATCTCCGAAGCACCGTCATGATCACCATCGTCACCGGCGCGACACCTTGATCTCCATCGTAGCATTGGATACCGACTTGCCAGTAACGAGATTGAACTAGGTATTGGATACCGACGATCGAATCTCGGGCAAGTAACACACCGATGACAAAGGGAAGAACGTATGTTGTTATGCGGTCTGACCGATAAAGATCTTCGTAGAATATGTAGGAGCCAATATGGGCATCCAGGTCCCGCTATTGGTTATTGACCGGAGACATGTCTCGGTCATGTCTACACTGTTCTCGAACCGTAAGGTCCGCACGCTTAACGTTACGATGACAGTTATTATGATTTTATGCATTTTGATGTACCGAAGGTTGTTCGGAGTCCCGGATGTGATCACGGACATGACGAGGAGTCTCGAAATGGTCGAGACATAAAGATTGATATATTGGAAGCCTATGTTTGGACATCGGAAGTGTTCCGGGTAAAATCGGGATTTTACCGGATTACCGGGAGGGTTACCGGAACCCCCCCGGGAGCCAAATGGGCCTACATGGGCCTTAGTGGAAAGGTGAGAGGGCTTCCCACAAGGGCTGCGCACCTCCCCCCCTTCCCTAGTCCTATTAGGACTAGGAGAAGGGGTCGGCCCCCCTCTTTCTCTCTTCTCTTTGGAGAATCCTAGTTGGAATAGGATTGGAGGGGGGGAGTCCTACTCCCGGTAGGAGTAGGACTCCTCCTGGCGTACCAAGGGGCCGGCCGCACCTCTCCCCCTTTGCCCCTTTATATACGGGGGCAGGGGACACCCCAAGACACACAAGTTGATCATTGTTGACCGTTCCTTAGCCGTGTGCGGTGCCCCCTGACACCAAATTCCACCTCGGTCATATCGTTGTAGAGCTTAGGCGAAGCCCTGCGTCGGTAGTACATCAAGATCGTCACCACGCCGTCGTGCTGACGAAACTCTTCCTCGAAGCTTTGCTGGATCGGAGCCCGAGGATCGTCATCGAGCTGAACGTGTGCTAAGAACTCGGAGGTGCCGGAGTAACGGTGCTTGGATCGGTCGGATCGGGAAGAAGACGTACGACTACTTCCTCTACGTTGTGTCAACGCTTCCGTTGCGATCTACAAGGGTATGTAGATCAGACTCTCCCCCTCGTTGCTATGCATCACCATGATCTTGCGTGTGCGTAGGAAAATTTTCGAAATTACTACGTTCCCCAACAAAAATTGTGTTGAAAGATGTTAGTAGCAATGATGCGGATTGGATCCGTGATCTGAGGTTTATCCTCATTGCTGCACAGAAGAATTATGTCCTTGATGCACCGCTAGGTAACAGACCTATTGCAGGAGCAGATGCAGATGTTATGAATGTTTGGCTAGCTCAATATGATGACTACTTGATAGTTTAGTGCACCATACTTAACAGCTTAGAATCGGGACTTCAAAGACGTTTTGAACGTCATGGACCATATGAGATGTTCCAGGAGTTGAAGATAATATTTCAAGCAAATACCCAAGTTGAGAGATATGAAGTCTCCAACAAGTTCTATAGCTAAAAGATGGAGAAGAATCGCTCAACTAGTGAGCATGTGCTCAGATTGTCTGGGTACTACAATCGCTTGAATCAAGTGGGAGTTAATCTTCCAGATAAGATAGTGATTGACAGAATTCTCTAGTCACCATCACCAAGTTAGTAGAACTTCGTGATGAACTATAATATGCAAGGGATAACGGAAACAACTCCCAAGCTCTTCGTGATGCTGAAATCAACGAAGGTAGAAATCAAGAAAAACATCAAGTGTTGATGGTTGACAAGACCACTAGTTTCAAGAAAAGGGCAAAGGGAAGAAGGGGAACTTCAAGAAGAACGGCAAGCAAGTTGCTGCTCAAGTGAAGAAGCCCAAGTCTGATCCTAAGCCTGAGACTAAGTGCTTCTACTGCAAAGGGACTGGTCACTGGAAGCGGAACTACGGATGGCAAAGTGAACATAAGTATATTTGATATACATGTTATTGATGTGTACTTTACTAGTGTTTATAGCAACCCCTCAGTATTTGATGCTAGTTCAGTTGCTAAGAGTAGTAACTCGAAACGGGAGTTGCAGAATGAACAGAGACTAGTTAAGGGTGAAGTGACGATGTGTGTTGGAAGTGGTTCCAAGATTGATATGATCATCATCGCACACTCCCTATACTTTCGGGATTAGTGTTGAACCTAAATAAGTGTTATTTGGTGTTTGCGTTAAGCATGAATATGATTTGATCATGTTTATTGTAATACGGTTATTCATTTAAGTAAAAGAATAAATTGTTGTTCTATTTACATGAATAAAACCTTATATGGTTACACACCCAATGAAAATAGTTCATTGGATCTCGATCTTAGTGATACACATATTCATAATATTGAAACCAAAAGATGTGAAGTTAATAATGATAGTGCAACTTATTTGTGGCACTGCCGTTTAGGTCATATTGGTGTAAAGCGCATGAAGAAACTCCATGCTGATGGGATTTTGGAATCACTTGATTATGAATCACTTGATGCTTGCGAACCATGCCTTATGGGCAAGATGACTAAAACGCCGTTCTCCGGAACAATGAAGCAAGCAACAGATTTGTTGGAAATCATACATACTGATGTATGTGGTCTGATGAATATTAAAGGCTTACAGCAGGTATCATTATTTTCTAACCTTCACAAGATGATTTGAGCAGATATGGGGATATCTACTTGATGAAACATAAGTCTGAAACATTTGAATAGTTCAAAGAATTTTAGAGTGAAGTGGAAAATCATTGTGACAAGAAAATAAAAGTTTCTACGATATGATCGCAGAGGTGAAATATTTGAGTTACGAGTTTAGTCTTCAGTTAAAACAATATGAAATAGTTTCACTACGCACACCACCTGGAACACCACAACATAATGGTGTGTCCGAATGTCATAACCGTACTTTATTGGATATAGTGCAATCTATGATGTTTCTTACCGATTTACCACTATCGTTTTTGGGGTCATGCATTAGAGACAGCTGCATTCACGTTAAAAAAAGGGGGGACCATCTATATCCGTCGAGACGATGCCTTATGAACTATGGTTTGGCAAGAAACCAAAGTTGTCGTTTCTTGAAGTTTGGGGTTGCGATGCTTATGAGAAAAAGTTTCATCCTGATAAGCTCAAACCCAAATCGGAGAAATATGTCTTCATAGGATACCCAAAGGAGACTGTTGGGTACACCTTCTATCACAGATCCTAAGGCAAGACATTCGTTGCTTATAATGGATCCCTTCTAGAGAAGGAGTTTCTCTTGAAAGAAGTAAGTGGGAGGAAAGTAGAAAACTTGATAAGGTAATTGCACCTTCTACCTTATTGGAAAGTAGTTCATCACAAAAATCTGTTCTTGTGACTACTACACCAATTAGTGAGGAAGCTAATGATGATGATCATGTAACTTCAGATCAAGTTACTACCGAATCTCGTAGGTAAACCAGAGTGAGATCCGCACCAGAGTGGTATGGTAATCTTGTTCTGGAGGTCATGTTACTTGACCATGACGAACCTACGAACTATGAGGAAGCGATGATGAGCCCAGATTCCGCGAAATGGTTTGAGGCCATGAAATCTGAGATATGATCCATATATGAGAACAAAGTTTGGACTTTGGTTGACTTGCCCGATGATCGGCAAGCAATTGAGAATAAATGGATCTTCAAGAGGAAGACAGACGCTGATAGTAGTGTTACTATCTACAAAGCTAGAATTGTCGCAAAAGGTTTTCGACAAGTTCAAGGTGTTGACTACGATGAGAGCTTCTCACTCGTATCTATGCTTGAGTCTATTCGAATCATGTTAGTAATTGCCGCATTTTATGAAATCTGGCAAATGGATAAACAAAACTGCATTCCTTAATGGATTTATTAAAGAAGAGTTGTATATGATGCAACCAGAAGGTTTTGTCAATCCGAAAGGTGCTAACAAAATGTGCAAGCTCCAGCGATCCATCTGTGGACTGGTGCAAACATCTCGGAGTTGGAATATACGCTTTGATGAGTTGATCAAAGCATATAGTTTTATACAGACTTGCGGTGAAGCCTGTATTTACAAGAAAGTGAGTGGGAGCACTACAACATTTCTGATAAGTATATGTGAATGACATATTGTTGATTGGAAATAATCTGTAAAGCATAAAGGAGTGTTTGAAAGGAGTTTTTCAAAGAAAGACTTCGGTAAAGCTGCTTACATATTGAGCATCAAGATCTATAGAGATAGATCAAGATGCTTGATAAGTTTTTTCAATAAATACATACCTTGACAAGATTTTGAAGTAGTTCAAAATGGAGCAGTCAAAGAAAGAGTTCTTGCCTGTAGTACAAGGTGTGAAGTTGAGTAAGACTCAAAGCCCGACCACGGCAGAAGATAGAAAGAGAATGAAATTCATTCACTATGCCTCAGCCATAGGTTCTATAAAGTATGCCATGCTGTGTACCAGATCTATTGTATACCCTACACTGATTTGGCAAGGGGGTACAATAGTGATCTAGGAGTAGATCACTGGACAGCGGTCAGAATTATCCTTAGTGAAATAAGGATATGTTTCTCGATTATGGACGTGACAAAAGGCTCGTCGTAAAGGGTTACGCCGATGCAAGTTTTGACACTAATCTAGATGACTCTAAGTCTCGGTCTAGATACATATTGAAAGTGGGAGCAATTAGCTAGAGTAGCTCCAGGCAGAGCATTGTTGACATAGAAATTTGCAAAATACATGTGGATCTGAATGTGGCAGACCCGTTGACTAAGATTCTCTCACAAGCAAAACATGATCACACCTTAGTACTCTTTGGGTGTTAATCACATAGGATGTGAACTAGATTACTGGATCTAGTAAACCCTTTGGGTATTGGTCACATAGCGATGTGAAATATGGGTGTTAATCACATGATGATGTGAACTATCGATGTTAATCACATGGTGATGTGATCTAGATTATTGACTCTAGTGCAAGTGGGAGACTGAAGGAAATATGCCCTAGAGGCAATAATAAAGTTATTATTTATTTCCTTAAAATCATGATAAGTGTTTATTATTCATGCTAGAATTGTATTAACCGGAAACATAATACATGTGTGAATACATAGACAAAACAGAGTGTCACTAGTATGCCTCTACTAGACTAGCTCGTTAATCAAAGATGGTTATGTTTCCTAACCATGAACAAAGAGTTGTTATTTGATTAATGAGGTCACATCATTAGTTGAATGATCTGATTGACATGACCCATTCCATTAGCTTAGCACCCGATCGTTTAGTATGTTGCTATTGCTTTCTTCATGACTTATACATGTTCCTATAACTATGAGATTATGCAACTCCCGTTTACCGGAGGAACACTTTGGGTACTACCAAACGTCATAACGTAACTGGGTGATTATAAAGGAGTACTACATGTGTCTCCAATGGTGTATGTTGGGTTGGCGTATTTCGAGATTAGGGTTTGTCACTCCGATTGTCGGAGAGGTATCTCTGGGCCCTCTCGGTAATACACATCACATAAGCCTTGCAAGCATAATAACTAAGATGTTAGTTATGAGATGATGTATTACGGAACGAGTAAAGAGACTTTCCAGTAACGAGATTGAACTAGGTATTGGATACCGACGATCGAATCTCGGGCAAGTAACATACCGATGACAAAGGGAACAACGTATGTTGTTATGCGGTCTGACCGATAAAGATCTTCGTAGAATATGTAGGAGCCAATATGGGCATCCAGGTCCCGCTATTGGTTATTGACCGGAGACGTGTCTCGGTCATGTCTACATTGTTCTCGAACCGTAGGGTCCGCACGCTTAACGTTACGATGACAGTTATTATGAGTTTATGCATTTTGATGTACCGAAGGTAGTTCGGAGTCCCGGATGTGATCACGGACATGACGAGGAGTCTCGAAATGGTCGAGACATAAAGATTGATATATTGGAAGCCTATGTTTGGACATCGGAAGTGTTCCGGGTGAAATCAGGATTTTACCGGATTACCGGGAGGGTTACCGGAACCCCCCAGGAGCCAAATGGGCCAACATGGGCCTTAGTGGAAAGGTGAGAGGGCAGCCCACATAGGGCTGCGCCTCCCCCCTCTCCCTAGTCCTATTAGGACTAGGAGAGGGGCCGGCCACCTCTCTCTTCTCTTCCCTTTTGGGGAATCCTATTAGGAATAGGATTGGGGGGAGGAGTCCTACTCCCGGTAGGAGTAGGACTCCTCCTGCGCCTCCTAGCTTGGCCGTCCAGCCTCCCCCCTTTCATCCTTTATATACGGGGGCAGGGGGCACCTCTAGACACACAAGTTGATCCTTGAGATCGTTCCTTAGCCGTGTGCGGTGCCCCCTGCCACCAAATTCCACCTCGATCATACCGTTGTAGTGCTTAGGCGAAGCCCTGCGTCGGTAGTACATCAAGATCATCACCACGCCGTCGTGCTGACAGAACTCCTCCCCGAAGCTTTGCTGGATCGGAGCCCGGGGATCGTCATCGAGCTGTACGTGTGCTAAGACCTCGGAGGTGCCGGAGTAACGGTGCTTGGATCGGTCGGATCGGGAAGAAGACGTACGACTACTTCCTCTACGTTGTGTGATCGCTTCCGCAGTCGGTCTGGGTTGGTACGTAGACAACACTCTCCCCTCTCGTTGCTATGCATCACCATGATCTTGCGTGTGCGTAGGAAAATTTTGAAATTACTACGTTCCCCAACACAAACATAGGCTTCCAATATATCAATCTTTATGTCTCGACCATTTAGAGACTCCTCGTCATGTCCGTGATCACATCCGAGACTCCGAACAACCTTCGGTACATCAAAATGCATAAACTCATAATAAATGTCATCGTAACGTTAAGCGTGCGGACCCTACGGTTCGAGAACAATGTAGACATGACCGAGACACGTCTCCGGTCAATAACCAATAGCGGGACCTGGATGCCCATATTGGCTCCTACATATTCTACGAAGATCTTTATCGGTCAGACCGCATAACAACATACGTTGTTCCCTTTGTCATCGGTATGTTACTTGCCCGAGATTCGATCGTCGGTATCCAATACCTAGTTCAATCTCGTTACTGGCAAGTCTCTTTACTCGTTCCGTAATACATCATCTCACAACTAACATCTTAGTTATAATGCTTGCAAGGCTTATGTGATGTGTATTACCGAGAGGGCCCAGAGGTACCTCTCCGACAATCAGAGTGACAAATTCTAATCTCGAAATACGCCAACCCAACATCTACCATTGGAGACACCTGTAGTACTCCTTTATAATCACCCGGTTACGTTCTGACGTTTGGTAGCACCCAAAGTGTTCCTCCGGCAAACGGGAGTTGCATAATCTCATAGTCATAGGGACATGTATAAGTCATGAAGAAAGCAATAGCAACATACTAAACGATCGGGTGCTAAGCTAATGGAATGGGTCATGTCAATCAGATCATTCAACTAATGATGTGACCTCATTAATCAAATAACAACTCTTTGTCCATGGTTAGGAAACATAACCATCTTTGATTAACGAGCTAGTCAAGTAGAGGCATACTAGTGACACTCTGTTTGTCTATGTATTCACACATGTATTATGTTTCCGGTTAATACAATTCTAGCATGAATAATAAACATTTATCATGATATAAGGAAATAAATAATAACTTTATTATTGCCTCTAGGGCATATTTCCTTCATTTTTGGCTTTTTATCGACCCCGAGGAATCAAGTAGTATCGACAAGGAGGCATCAAGTAGGCTCACTTATGGTTTTTTGGCTTTTTATCGACCCCGAGGAATCAAGTAGGCTCAACTAGGATTTTTGGCTTTATATCGACACCGAGGCATCAAGTAGGCTCATTTAGGGTTTTTTGGCTTTTTATCGATCCCGAGGCATCAAGTAGGCTCAACTATGGTTTTTGGCTTTATATCGACGTCGAGGCATCAAGTAGGCTCAATTAGGTTTTTTTGGCTTTTTATCGACCCCGAGGCATCAAGTAGGCTCAACTAGGGTTTTTGGCTTTTTATCGACCCCGAGGCATCAAGTAGGCTCAATTAGGTTTTTTTTGGCTTTTTATCGACCCCGAGGCATCAAGTAGGCTCACTTAGGGTTTTTTGGCTTTTTATCGACCTCGAGGCATCTAGTAGGCTTTTTTTGCTTTTTATCAATGCCGAGGCATCAAGTAGGCTCAACTATGGTTTTTGGCTTTATATCGACGCCAAGGCATCAAGTAGGCTTTTTTGGCTTTTTATCGACCCCGAGGCATCAAGTAAGCTTTTTGGCTTTTTATCGACGTTGAGGCATCAAGACTAGCATCACAAGGGTAAGTTGTGGGTTTCTGGCTTCTTGGTGATTGGCACAACATTATCATCACAAGAGTAGCACCATCATCATAACTAGAGTAGCACTAGATTAGTTGATCATCCCACTTGATCATTACAGTACCAGAACCTAAGTTGGTCATTACAGTACTAGAACATAACTTGATGATCACTTGGTCATCAAAATAGAAGCAGTGTCACAACATGATAAAGCATACTTTGGATCACAACATCAATCCCATGCTGCACCAGAAGCAGTCAGGTAGTCTTTTATCTTCTGGGTTGGCTTTCTAACTCTCTGGGAACCACTGTTTGGTCTTGGAGGCAAGAAAGCTGCCCTTGCTCCCCTTTGCAGCAGTTGAAGCCCTAGTTTGTGGAGCCTTACCCTTTGCAGCAGCAGTAGCAGTTCTTATTGATGGTGCAGTGGCAGTAGATGGAGTCCTCCTTGCTGTTGCTGGTGCAGTGGCAGTAGATGGAGTCCTCCTTGCTGGTGCTGGTGCAGTGGCAGTAGATGCAGCCCTTCTTGCTGGTGCTGGTGCAGTGGCAGCAGATGCAGCCCTTCTTGCTGGTGCTGGTGCAGTGGCAGTAGATGCAACCCTTCTTACTGGTGCAGCAGAGGAGGCAGCAGTAGCAGCATCAGGTGGGTAAGAAGAGCTGCTTGGCTTCAAAAAGAACACAAGTAATTTAGCATTTTTGTTACATGCATAGAGAACACAAGTAATTTAGCATGTTTTGCATAAACAACAATACAAGGCAATTACCTATGAATGGTCTGCAGCCATTGAGGAACCCTTCTTTGCATCCATTCAGGCAGATGAAAAGTCCATAAAACCTAGGGTTCTTGCTAGGATGCTCCCTAATATGTTTTGTTGTCACAATGCATCTAGAACCTGGATTGGTGTCTAGGACAACCTCTAAATAATCCCTAATCCTGGTGTATTGTGCCTTTTGATCTCCCTAAACAACATTCTTTGCTGCCTTCCTAGCCCTGTAGGCCATGTGGGTTGAAATATCCACTCCATACTTGCTCTTTGCAGTGTTAATTATTGTTGTTATTGTTGTGTCAGGGTCATTCCTCACTGCCTCCTCACAATGTTTTGCAACCCACTTGGCAGTGACTTTGGTGCTCTCTGACACAGAAGGGCATGTGTGCACCAAATACAGCTTTCTAATGGTAAATGTCTTCTCATTTGCAATCTGAGAAGCTGCTATATAAAAAGGGCATTGCTCATCTATGCACTGTGCTATAACCCTGTCACTGCAGTTTCTGTGGTACTCATAGTTCCTGTTCTGTGATATGTGCAGGGTTTGGAGTGCAGTTCTGAACTGGTACACATCAATGAAGCAAAGATGCTTCACGAATTGGTCTTGTGGGCCAGCTCTGTCCTTAGCATACCATAACCTTGGCTTCATCTTCTTTGCTCTGCTCTTCCTACCATTGGGCAACACATAAGCCATTGCCTCAGCACCATCATCATCTTCCAAACCCAGGTCTAATGGTTTTTTGTCCTCATTGTCTGATGGTATCCAGTCATCCTCAAACATTTGCTCTACACTTCCATGTGATCTGCTAGTTGGTCCTTTTCTGTCTCTCTTGGCCTTATTCTTCTTCTCAATATGTTGACCACTCTCTTGCTCCTCTTCATTGTGTTGCTCCCCTTGCACCACTTCCTTCACTTCCTCCAATTCCTCCAATTCCTCCTCCTCTTGATCATCATTGTCCTCTTCTTCACCTGATGGATCATACAGTTCCTCCTCCTCATCTGTATCCCACATCTCCTCAACATATGTGTCCCCTTCATAATGCAGTAATGGATCATCCCTCTGTTTTTTCATTTCCTCAAGCCTAGCAAGGATATCCCCATATTCTGACAAATTATCATCATCACTATCCTCTTCATTGTCCATAACTGCAGCTTTCCTTTTCAAAGGAGTGGCCTTCTCTTTTTCTTTCTCATTCTTCCTAAACATTGCAATTTCCTTTCTCCTTCTCGCCTCCATAACTTTTTTTCTATTTGTAGTTGCTCCTCTGAATTGTGTGTGCTCTGCTGTGTTTGAAACTGTATTGGTCTTGGTTCTTCTACTGGTACTACTGCTGCTGTGTTTGAAACTGAACTAGGATGTGCATTGAACAACACTCCTTCTTCATCTACCTGATACAGTTGGGGCTCTCCAATTTCCTGCAGAGGGATCTGCTGCTCAATAACATTAGCACTGCAATTTATATGTGCACGTTTGGGGGAACTGGCCCTAACAACTGTCACATTGAAAATCTTCTGCTTCTGCTGTACTATGTGGTCTAGAATTTCCTCCAGCATGTCATAATCCTCTATTTCTTGCATTCCTTCTATCCCTAGGCCAGGATCCTTCACATAGTACATGTAATCCCTCACCCAATATCCTTCAGTCTCTATCAGTGCAACTAGATTGTAAAAAGTGATGTCTGACAACATCATAGTTCTCTCAAGATTATCTCTGTCATGAAAATGCATCCTCAATTCCCAAACCTCATCATCCAGACTGCAAATTTATAAAGAAACATAGTGTTGTATAAGTGTTCAATTATAACACTTATGAAAAAGCAGGACAACATCAATACATAGCTTTGGGTTGCTTAAGTAACCAATGTAGTACAAAGCAAAAAACTGCAATAACCCTAGCTTTGGTTCATTAAGATCTACTGCAATACAGATCAACACATCAAATAATTCCAACTATATAACCATAGCTTATTTCAACTAAATAAGACACACAGAACAGCTAATTTTAATATAATGAGTTAATTTCATAAAGAAATCATCGCAATAACAATCATAGGGCCAACAATATGCAATGGAGATGGGGAAGGGGATATCACTACACGCTAACCCTAGCCCTAGAAACAGATCAGATAAGTTCACGGAATAATGGATAAGGGAAGGGGATCTCACTATACACCACCGAAGGATGAGGCGATGTGGTGGCTTCCATTGGGATTCGCCATCACCGCCGCGGCGAAAGATCTAGCCGCCGCGTATTCTACCGAATATTGCACCTCCGCATCTCGCGTCGCCTTGCTAGGGTTCGAGCTCCCGCAGAGCTCACCGCCTGGGTCTAGATCCGCATCGCCTGCGCCACTGCTGGGAGGACTGCCGCCGCCAACAGCGCCTGCTTTCGTCGGAGTAGCCATCTGCCTACGCGACGAGAGGAGGGGAGAGAGCGGCGGCACGAGAAGAGGGGGAGAAAACGAACGGATGGGGGATGGAGGCATACGGCGCCGTCAAACGCCGTCTAACGGCTGTCGGGACGGCCGACGGTGCCACGCAAGGTTGTCAGAATCGCGATTCTGTTATACGATTCTACGACTTTACGATCCAAACTAACCCCTATGATTCTACGATTTTAGTTCTTAGAATCTACGTTTCTACGATCCTGATAGTGGAGATTCTATGATTTGCGATCCTACCATCAAAGCTCCGATCCGATTCAAAATCGCGATTCTGACTGCCACGTACGCAAAAAAGGGCCCTACCTGTCATAAACAAGCTTAACTGACCCCGATCCGCCGATTAGTGCTTTCTGCAAAAAGATTACGGAAGACATGGTGTTTTCTGCAAAAAAATGTATTGTAGTGGTTTTCGCAAACCTTGCCTTCAAAATGGTGGTTTTGTGCAATTTACTCTCTGCAGATCGCCTGGTGAAGATGAGTGCGAGCAAGGAGGATATGCAGCTGGAGATTGGATTAACTACCATGCATGGGAGGTCCCGTGCACGGTCCAGCCATTGATTGCTATGCCGTGATTCGTGCTAGACAGTGCAACTTACCCATATTTCTTTTCATATGATTCAAAGACTGTATCAATTTTATCTTTTGAACACGAAGTCAGATTTATCATCTGGTTGCACATTTGCATTTCTCGTAATGAAACCTTCCAAACAAATCAATCTTGAATATATTTTGATAAAATTTAAAATTTAGGTTCTAAAACATGATTTTTTTTAGAAATTTAGGAAAAAGAAAAAAATCTTAAAAAATCGAACAAACCTGACCTACTGGCGTACTCTTATAAAACTTTTTGACAAAGAACTCCCTAAAAAATTTGAGTAGAAAAAATAATTTTTCCAAGACAATATAGAGTGACTCTGATATGGTGCTGATTTTGTTTTCTTCGCCAACAATACCACGAAAGGCTTTTCTTCGCAAAAAAAAACGCGTGCATAACACTTGAGCAAGTTTGTTGTAAAAATAATCGTGATTTTTCGACCATTTTCGCTATATATTTCAGAGTTTTATCATGTCTCAGATTTTAAAACTGTCCAAATGTATCCAAGGGTGGTATTATTTCAAAGTATTAATCGCAAGGAACACACCGACACAAACAGATTATAAATTAGACTTTTGATTCAATAGATAAATAAGATTCAAATTTCAAAACCAAATGAAGAAGACATGGGTGAATGGAGTACTATGGAAGAGCGAGATTGACTCAGGCATGGGACCCATGTACGGGGCCTCCCGTGTATGGTAGAATCTCTTTTCTCTATGCAGCTGGGCTTCTTAGGTCTCACTCCCGCTGTTGCAATCGTTTTTTTCCTGTTAATATGTAAGTTCGCCGTGCTTTATCCCCTCCATGGCACTAAGGCCAGCCGGAGACTAGGCGGAGCCGCGGCGGCGCCAGCGGGAGGAGGAGAAAACTTAAGCTTGGAAGAGGAGGCAGCACTAAAAATTGTGCCTCTTAAGAAGACATGGGTGAGTGGAGTACTATGGAAGAGCGAGATTGACTCAGGCATGGGACCCATGTACGGGGCCTCCCGTGTATGGTAGAATCTCTTTTCTCTATGCAGCTGGGCTTCTTAGGTCTCACTCCCGCTGTTGCAATCGTTTTTTTCCTGTTAATATGTAAGTTCGCCGTGCTTTATCCCCTCCATGGCACTAAGGCCAGCCGGAGACTAGGCGGAGCCGCGGCGGCGCCAGCGGGAGGAGGAGAAAACTTAAGCTTGGAAGAGGAGGCAGCACTAAAAATTGTGCCTCTTTTTTAATAAGATACGGTAGGGGCAACCCCTTTCTTTTGAAAAGAAGAAAATCCGTGCAAAAAATAGATATATGAGCGGCGGCACGAGAAGAGGGGGAGAAACGAACGGATGGGGGATGGAGGCATACGGCGCCGTCAAACGCCGTCTAACGGCTGTCGGGACGGCCGACGGTGCCACGCAAGGTTGTCAGAATCGCAATTCTGTTATACGATTCTACGACTTTACGATCCAAACTAACCCCTATGATTCTACGATTTTAGTTCTTAGAATCTACGTTTCTACGATCCTGATAGTGGAGATTCTATGATTTGCGATCCTACCATCAAAGCTCCGATCCGATTTAAAATCGCGATTCTGACTGCCACGTACGCAAAAAAGGGCCCCACCTGTCATAAACAAGCTTAACTGACCCCGATCCGCCGATTAGTGCTTTCTGCAAAAAGATTACGGAAGACATGGTGTTTTCTGCAAAAAAAATGTATTGTAGTGGTTTTCGCAAACCTTGCCTTCAAAATGGTGGTTTTGTGCAATTTACTCTCTGCAGATCGCCTGGTGAAGATGAGTGCGAGCAAGGAGGATATGCAGCTGGAGATTGGATTAACTACCATGCATGGGAGGTCCCGTGCACGGTCCAGCCATTGATTGCTATGCCGTGATTCGTGCTAGACAGTGCAACTTACCCATATTTCTTTTCATATGATTCAAAGACTGTATCAATTTTATCTTTTGAACACGAAGTCAGATTTATCATCTGGTTGCACATTTGCATTTCTCGTAATGAAACCTTCCAAACAAATCAATCTTGAATATATTTTGATAAAATTTAAAATTTAGGTTCTAAAACATGATTTTTTTTTTAGAAATTTAGGAAAAAGAAAAAAATCTTAAAAAATCGAACAAACCTGACCTACTGGCGTACTCTTATAAAACTTTTTGACAAAGAACTCCCTAAAAAATTTGAGTAGAAAAAATAATTTTTCCAAGACAATATAGAGTGACTCTGATATGGTGCTGATTTTGTTTTCTTCGCCAACAATACCACGAAAGGCTTTTCTTCGCAAAAAAAAAAACGCGTGCATAACACTTGAGCAAGTTTGTTGTAAAAATAATCGTGATTTTTCGACCATTTTCGCTATATATTTCAGAGTTTTATCATGTCTCAGATTTTAAAACTGTCCAAATGTATCCAAGGGTGGTATTATTTCAAAGTATTAATCGCAAGGAACACACCGACACAAACAGATTATAAATTAGACTTTTGATTCAATAGATAAATAAGATTCAAATTTCAAAACCAAATGAAGAAGACATGGGTGAATGGAGTACTATGGAAGAGCGAGATTGACTCAGGCATGGGACCCATGTACGGGGCCTCCCGTGTATGGTAGAATCTCTTTTCTCTATGCAGCTGGGCTTCTTAGGTCTCACTCCCGCTGTTGCAATCGTTTTTTTCCTGTTAATATGTAAGTTCGCCGTGCTTTATCCCCTCCATGGCACTAAGGCCAGCCGGAGACTAGGCGGAGCCACGGCGGCGCCAGCGGGAGGAGGAGAAAACTTAAGCTTGGAAGAGGAGGCAGCACTAAAAATTGTGCCTCTTAAGAAGACATGGGTGAGTGGAGTACTATGGAAGAGCGAGATTGACTCAGGCATGGGACCCATGTACGGGGCCTCCCGTGTATGGTAGAATCTCTTTTCTCTATGCAGCTGGGCTTCTTAGGTCTCACTCCCGCTGTTGCAATCATTTTTTTCCTGTTAATATGTAAGTTCGCCGTGCTTTATCCCCTCCATGGCACTAAGGCCAGCCGGAGACTAGGCGGAGCCAGCGGGAGGAGGAGAAAACTTAAGCTTGGAAGAGGAGGCAGCACTAAAAATTGTGCCTCTTAAGAAGACATGGGTGAGTGGAGTACTATGGAAGAGCGAGATTGACTCAGGCATGGGACCCATGTACGGGGCCTCCCGTGTATGGTAGAATCTCTTTTCTCTATGCAGCTGGGCTTCTTAGGTCTCACTCCCGCTGTTGCAATCATTTTTTTCCTGTTAATATGTAAGTTCGCCGTGCTTTATCCCCTCCATGGCACTAAGGCCAGCCGGAGACTAGGCGGAGCCACGGCGGCGCCAGCGGGAGGAGGAGAAAACTTAAGCTTGGAAGAGGAGGCAGCACTAAAAATTGTGCCTCTTAAGAAGACATGGGTGAGTGGAGTACTATGGAAGAGCGAGATTGACTCAGGCATGGGACCCATGTACGGGGCCTCCCGTGTATGGTAGAATCTCTTTTCTCTATGCAGCTGGGCTTCTTAGGTCTCACTCCCGCTGTTGCAATCATTTTTTTCCTGTTAATATGTAAGTTCGCCGTGCTTTATCCCCTCCATGGCACTAAGGCCAGCCGGAGACTAGGCGGAGCCAGCGGGAGGAGGAGAAAACTTAAGCTTGGAAGAGGAGGCAGCACTAAAAATTGTGCCTCTTTTTTAATAAGATACGGTAGGGGCAACCCCTTTCTTTTGAAAAGAAGAAAATCCGTGCAAAAAATAGATATATGAGCCACGGACGAAAATGAAAAAAAATTGCGACGCCTGAGAGATTCGAACTCTCGCGGGGAAACCCCATGTACTTAGCAGGCACACGCCTTAACCACTCGGCCAAAGCGTCGCTTGTTATTTTAACACCTACTTCTCGGCTCAAAAATGGATGCGATATCTAAACCCGACTCGCTCCCTGAAATCCCACCACCAGCCAAGGCCCCAAGAAACAGCGGTCAGACCATGGACGGCGGCGGAGGCGTGAGGCCATCGCTCCCGTCCGCGGCGGCGGGAGGAGCCTCCGGCGCGGACGAGCCTCGCGACGCGCGCGTGGTGCGGGAGCTCCTCCGCTCGATGGGGCTCGGCGAGGGCGAGTACGAGCCGCGCGTCGTGCACCAGTTCCTGGACCTGGCCTACCGCTACGTCGGGGACGTGCTCGGCGACGCCCAGGTCTACGCCGACCACGCGGCCAAGCCCCAGATGGACGCCGACGACGTCCGCCTCGCCATCCAGGCCAAGGTCAACTTCTCCTTCTCCCAGCCGCCGCCGCGCGAGGTACGTTTTCTTTTTTTCCTTTTATTGTAGGAATTTTGGAGTACCATCAATCTCACCAAAAACCCTAGAGTATATCTTCGTTAGATTCGGACAAATTACCAGGTCCCGTAGCTTCATTCATTTGGTGAATGACGAGGATAAGGGGCCACTTTAAATTCTAGATCGAGGAGCGGCTTTCCTGTGAACCTATCAGATTCGGAGGGAGTAATGTTGTGGACTCCGATTGGGAAAAGAATAAGCACAGTAGAGGATGCGCCGATGTGTCAGTGAGTTCATATATGGTTCTTGGCTGAGAGATATTTTGGGGAAAACATAAATTTCAAATAAGGGTCAGCTTATCGATTAAATGAATGCATTCCACAATAAGAACACATCAATCAAAGTTTCAGACATGGTGGTTAGAAGCAGCCATCTGCAACCAAGGAATTGCGGTTTTGAGTCCTTCAGCTCACGAAATGTCATTTTGTCTACACTCGTAGCCATCCAGGGTACCAGCATATCAGTCAGTGTTATACTGAAATTTCAGGAAAACATATGAGGGAATGTGGGATTCGAACCCATAACGTCTCGAGTAGAACTCTCAAGTCTCAACCCTACCGCTAGGGCCAAGATGAGTGCTGTATCCTTTAGGAAGTTGGACCAAACTTTTGCCAATCTGGTGGGCAACCAGGGAGTGCTGAGATTTAAATCCCTGGGTGAAGCTCGTAGCAAATGATGCAAGGATAGTTAAGTTGGGGCAGAAGATCGACCTCCAATTTAGTCCAGTCTTGTTAGGAATGTTCAGCTGAGCCCATATCTTGTTTGGAAAGTTGGATGCTTATCTGCTTAAGGGTCCAAAATCTTAGAATCATGTGCAACTATTTCCATACACACAATGCAACCTTAGTGCAGAGATGCTGCTGGTAATGTAGCAGCCTCCTGACTGTTGGAACTGGAAACAAGACTACTCAGTTTCTTGATGAGGCTTTACTTATATTATGTACATTATCCATAACTTTCGTTATATTTGGACGCTCTTCATGGCATGGGTTATGTCGAATAACCACATAGAAAGGGATCATCTGTTAGGGCCTCTTGACCGGAGGGTATGCCTGAGGCCAGGAGGCGCTAGAGGGCTGATGAGGTATCGACGAGGAGGCACTGTCGCCAGCGCAGATCAGAAAGGTAACTTGGTAGTTGGGAATAGAAATTAGGGGAAGACTTCTCGATTAAATGAATGCATTCCCACATCAACCGAAGCTTCAGACATGGTGGTTAGAGGCTACTATTCGCAACAGCAGAGATTGTGTTTTTGAGTAATTGAGCTTACAAAATGTTGTTTCATGTACACTTGTAGTCATTCGAGGGACCAGCACATCAGTCAGTGTTATACTGAAATTATAAGGAAAACATATGAGGGGAATGTGGGATTTGAACCCAGATTCATCTCAAGTAGTACTCTACCACTCTACCACCAGGACCAAGATGACTCCTTTATCCTTTAGGAAGTTCGAACCGACCGAACTTTTGCCAGTTTGGTGGGTAACCAGGGAGTGGCGACATTTAAAGGTGCAGATAGTAGCAGATGATGCAAGGAGAGTCCAGTTGCGGCAGAAGATTGACATTCAGTTTAGTCCATGTCTTTTTAGAAATTTGCAGCTGAGCCTATGTCTTGTTAGGAATGTTTAGCTGAGCCCATGTCTTGTTAGGAATGTTCAGCTGAGCCCATGTCTTGTTTGGAAAGTTGAATGCTTATCTGCTTAAGGGTCCAAAATCTTAGGAATCATGTGCAACTAGTTCCATATACACAATGTAACCTTTGAGAACCAAGCAAGATGTAAATAACCTCTTCTGTTAGCGCAGAGATCCTGCTGGTACTGTAAGCAGCCGCCTTTACTGTTGGACATGGAAACAAGAATACTCGTTGTCTTCATTAGTTGGCTTTACTCTTTAGATATATTATGTGTACGAACATCATATGATTCTTAATGTGTATGAGGCTGGCACGTGAAGATACACCTAAAATGTTATGAATCATATTAGGTAGTACAAAGATATTAGGGTCGTGCACAAGTCTACTCACTTGCGTGTTAGTAGCTGCTAGGTGCAACTAAAGAAGATATTGCATAGATAAAGGCTATGAACAACTTCGTGGTTATGCTTTGAAGTTAAGTGCTTGTTTTACGCGTTATCAGATCCCATGAAATTTAAATCTGACACAAAATAGTCTATAATTATATGCCTAGGTGGATGACAAGTCATTCCCCACATAACATTCCGTAATGACGGTTAGCTGCCAATTCACTGATGCACTGGTGCCTCCACTCCCACCCCTCCAATTCTTTGGGAACAGGCTACATATAGTGTTTTTTTTTGCGGGTACAGGCTACATATAGTAGAAACCAATGTTTTGAAATGCATGGCCAGACTTTTATAGAAACACGAAACGAACAGAGTATGATTCTTATTTGTGTATGAGGCTGGTATCTGAAGATTATGTAAAATGTTGATGAATCATATTAGTAGTACAAAGATATTAGAGATTGAGGGTCATGCACAAGTATACTCCCTTGCATGTTAGCTGTCAGTGCCTTCAACTAAATAAGATCTTGCATAGATAAAGGGCTATGAGCAACTCATGTGGTTATGCTTTGAAGTCAAGTGCTTGTTTTATGTTTAATCAGATCCCTGGAAATTCAAGTTGACACGAAGTACTCTATATGCATAGGTTGATGACAAGTCATTTTCTGATGTTACACAGGTTCTACTCGAGTTGGCACGCAGCCGGAACAAGATCCCTTTGCCCAAGTCTATAGCTCCACCCGGCTCGATTCCCTTGCCACCCGAACAGGACACATTGTTGAGTGAAAACTACCAACTCCTACCTGCATTGAAGCCGCCAACTCAGACCGAGGAAGCAGAAGATGACAATGAGGGAGCCGGCGCAAGCCCTACCAATCCTAATCCAAACTATCCGCAGGATCAGAGGGGCAGCGAGCAACACCAGCCTCAGAGCCAGAGGGGGGTTTCTTTCCAGCTGAATGCGGTGGTGGCCGCAGCTGCAAAACGTTCTCTAGTGACAGTTGATCAGTTGAACATGGGCTAACTAGCTGTAGATCGTTGGCTGGTTCCTAGTGCTTGCTCCCGCAAGCCTGCTTGCTGATGCTTGTGTAGCTGCTGGGATGACCCTCCTATTTCACCATGATAAATGCTGATTGTTGAGGAAAGGGAGCAGCCTTGCATGTAGTGTAAGTTGTAGCCGTCCGCCTCTCTAGTTAATTCATTCCTGTCCATTATTTGACTTATGGATTTTGTTGAACTTGGTCTGTCCCGTTGTTGTTTCGGACTGCGAAATCCGTGTTCCTACTGCGACTGTTCCTATCATGCTTTTGATGGCATGTACTCCCTCTGTGAACTAATATAAGAACGTTTAGATTACTAAAATAGTGATCTAAACGCTCTTATATTAGTTTACGGAAGGGAGTACACATATTTGGTTGATTAAAATGAGGACCTAAAACATGTAGAGATAAATATGTACTGTCAGATGCACCCATTTTTTTATCAGGAATTTGCTAATATCTTTTGTGCGTGTAGCATGGAACACTTATTGATAAATAAAAATGAAAACAACAAAGCCCGTCTAGCTCAGTTGGTAGAGCGCAAGGCTCTTAACCTTGTGGTCGTGGGTTCGAGCCCCACGGTGGGCGCTTTGTGTATTTTTTTTTTACTCTCCAGGAATCCAGTTTTCATATGCAGTGCATGAATGAATGATGATGGATGGCCATTGCACTGCAAATAGCCCATGGTTGCTTTGAGATTCGTTTTACTTTTCTGGTTGTTGTCCAAATTTATCTCGTTCCAAAATGTTTTGCTCGGTTTTTGTCTTGTTTCAACGTATACCACCATGCTACACTTGTTTTGGATCAGGTTTGCTGATATGCAATGAGACACAATGAAACATTAAAGGACACTTTAGAACAAGAAGAAAACCTAATGTAACACTTTGAAACAAGACAAAATCTAAAAACAATCACACAATTAGCACTAATCTCAAAAGCAAATATGGATGATGGATCATTCCCGGAATATCCGGTGCACGCTTGAATTGTATTTCTCCGCGTCAAATGTTGTAAACATACTGCTTTTAAATGAAATGATTCAGATGGTGGAACTTCTTCCCCTTGAATGTCAGAAAAAATGTTTTTTTTAGTGAAATGATCCGGGTGGTGACCCCCCCCCCCCCGGGTTCAAGCCCCACGGTGGGCGCTTTGTGTATTTTTTTTACTCTCCAGGAATCCAGTTTTCATATGCAGTGCATGAATGAATGATGATGGATGGCCATTGCACTGTAAATAGCCCATGGTTGCTTTGAGATTCATTTTACTTTTCTGGTTGTTGTCCAAATTTATCTCGTTCCAAAATGTTTTGCTCGGTTTTTGTCTTGTTTCAACGTGTACCACCATGCTACACTTGTTTTGGATCTGGTTTGCTGATATGCAATGAGACACAATGAAACATTAAAGGACACTTTAGAACAAGAAGAAAACCTAATGTAACACTTTGAAACAAGACAAAATCTAAAAACAATCACACAGTTAGCACTAATCTCAAAAGCAAACATGGATGATGGATCATTCCCGGAATATCCCGTGTACGCTTGAATTGTATTTCTCCACGTCAAATGTTGTAAACATACTGCTTTTAAATGAAACGATTCAGATGGTGGAACTTCTTCCCCTTGAATGTCAGAAAAAATGTTTTTTTAGTGAAATGATCCAGGTGGTGACCCCCCCCCCCCCCCGGGTTCGAGCCCCACGGTGGGCGCTTTGTGTATTTTTTTTACTCTCCAGGAATCCAGTTTTCATATGCAGTGCATGAATGAATGATGATGGATGGCCATTGCACTGCAAATAGCCCATGGTTGCTTTGAGATTTATTTTACTTTTCTGGTTGTTGTCCAAATTTATCTCGTTCCGAAATGTTTTGCTCGGTTTTTGTCTTGTTTCAACGTGTACCACCATGCTACACTTGTTTTGGATCAGGTTTGCTGATATGCAATGAGACACAATGAAACATTAAAGGACACTTTAGAACAAGAAGAAAACCTAATGTAACACTTTGAAACAAGACAAAATCTAAAAACAATCACACAATTAGCACTAATCTCAAAGGCAAACATGGATGATGGATCATTCCTGGAATATCCCGTGCACGCTTGAATTGTATTTCTCCGCGTCAAATGTTGTAAACATACTGCTTTTAAATGAAATGATTCAGATGGTGGAACTTCTTCCCCTTGAATGTCAGAAAAAAAATGTTTTTTAGTGAAATGATCCAGGTGGTGAACCCCCCCCCCCCTCCCATTGAAAATTGAAAAATAAAATAAAAGGGTAAGATCGTCCAACAACTTTGATGATACCTTCCTCTTCCTCTTGTTAGAGCATCCCTAGACGCTAATCGATCCTCCCAAAATTATATTTGAGACATGAATTTTCTGTTTAAAGAATTAAGACCCATATTTTATATCTCTTATTTTCTTTAATCCCTCAAAAAGTAACTTTTCACCCCCACAAAATTTCCCCCTATGTCTCATTTTTCTCTAAGAAGAGCACTACTCAATAGAAAAAATAGGGAGACTGCTCCGTCCCACATTCATGGCCTGGTGACCGGTGCGCTGACCAATTGGCCCGCCTCTGACTATAACCCACCCCTCCAAACCATAGCCTACCCCGCCGCTCATCCATTTTCACTGTCGGCACTCGGCCACTCTGGCCTCTCAAGGCTTGCACCACCTTTGTGGCACCGCCACCGCCTTCTTGTGCGGCTCACCACCTTCCCCTCTAGCTCATGCCATTGTCCGGAGCTGTTGGCTCCTTCACTGAGCGCATGTGCAGCCGATCATGTCACAGCTGCCGCCGTTGTCGAAGTACCACGACGTGAGGCTTTAGTCGTGGGGCAAGTGGGTGACGATCTGTAACCCGGACGCGGGGGCGCAAGTGTATCTTGGCATGTTTGCGCGCGGAGGAGGTTGCGTGCTTGCGTCGACACTGTGCTTTGCTTTTTGAGAGACAAACGAAGCTAAATGATATGTCTTCGATGTATCTATAATTTTTTATTGTTTCATGCTATTATATTACCAATCTTAGATATTGTTTATACTATTTTATATCATTTTTGGGAACTAACCTATTAACCCAGTGCCTAGTGCCAGTTGTTGTTTTCTGCTTGTTTTTGGGTTTTCAGAAAAATCTATATCAAACGGAGTCCAAACGCTACGAAACTTTTTGACAATTTTTTTCCTAGACAAAAAAGACCCTAGAAGCTTGGGGAGGAGACCACACGCTAAGCGAGGAGACGGCAAGGCAACATGGCGCGCCCTAATGCCTTATGGGCTCCATGTGGCTCCGTCTGACCTAATTCCACTTCCATAAATTCTCAAATATTGGGAAAACCCCAGAGAGCCATCCGAAACTATTTTGCGATGTGTTTGTTGGGTTTCGATGAATTGTGGGTTTATGATCAAATTATTTATTTAAAGTAATTGAGTCTTTTCTGAACTTTGTTATGCATGATTATTATATTTTTGTATTTCTCTCCGATCTATCCATTTGGTTTGGCCAACTAGATCGATTTATCTTCAGAGGGAGAGGTGCTTTGTAGTGGGTTCAATCTTGCAGTGTCCTCACCCAGTGACAAAAAGGGTAGCGAGACATGTATTTGTATTGCTGCCATTAAGGGGCAAAACGACAGGTTTTAATCATATTGCTTGGTTTTATTCTGTCTACATCATGTCATCTTACTTAAAGCGTTACTTTATTTGTCATGAACTTAATACAATAGATGCATGTTGGATAGCAATCGGTTGGTGGAGTAATAGTAGTAGATGCATGCAGGAGTCGGTCTACATGTCACGAACGTGATGCCTATATATGTGATCATTGCCATGAATAACATCATAACTACGCGCTTTTCTATCAATTGTCCAACAATAATTTGTCTACCCACTGTATGCTATTCTTTCGAGAGAGAAGTCTCTAGTGAAAGTTATGGCTCCTGGATCTAGCTTAATCATATTACTAAAATAAAAAATACCTTGCTACAATTTTTCTCCTTTTATTTTTTTTCAATTTATATATCCACCACTACCCGATTTAACCCTTGCAAGTAACGAGTTCAAGGGGATTAACGACCCTCTTGCCCGTGTTGGGTGCAAGTATTTGCTCTTGTGTGTGCAGGTACCGTTTACTAGGATTTGCGTGGCCCTCCTATTGATTCGATAACCTTGGTTCTCACCGAGGGAAATACTTATCAGCTACTATATTGCTTCACCCTTGCACTTCGGGGAAAAAATCCCAACACGGCTCACAAGTAGCACTAAACATCCTCGCCGACGCTGCAACCGCGATCACCATCACCATCGTGCCTTCCAAGCCAAGGACAAGGGTTATCGCTCGACTGAGCGTGCTGATGTTGCCTTTGTGGTCACACTCCTCAAGGAGGACCTGTTGATCTTCTCCGAGAGTCACACGTTCTTCAAGTTCATGGAGAACGTACCCACCTCGAGGCCAAACGTGAGGAAATGTTCAAGGAGCTCGGCGACGACGAGGAAAAGGATGACTTGATGTTGTAGCGTCGACCCACCACCAACAACTAGGACGACAGCCACTCCGGGGGAAGGTGGTACCCATCTCCTCCTCCGACGAGGAATACAACCCATTTTTCAGTCTAGTTCTACTTTTAGTTTATCATCGCGATGCTTTAGCTAGCTCGATGTCGGTGTATTGTTAGTAGAAAATGGACAGTTTAATTAAGTTATGTATGATGTTAATATGCTACTGATGTTTAATCATGCAATGAAGTAGTAGTTTAAACTTGTGTTTGAAATGAACTCGTGTGCAAAAAATTGTGTGTTTTTTCGGGGGATTAAGTTTTGACGGATCTGCTAACAAAAGTTTAATCAAAACATACAAGCAATTAAAGGATGAATGATAGAACGATGGATTCAAGTTTTGAGCACCCGCAAAAAAAAGTTTTGAGGGATTCGGCTCTTAGAAGTCTTCGACTCCATGGCGTACACGCAGTAAAAAACAGATTAGGATTCTTAAACTCCGCATAATTAGTGTGTATACTTGTGCACTAACAGATACGGATGTTTCCTTCTCCGTACCCGTTTCCAAATTGGAGTACAAACGAGCCTTGTGTGCATGTATTTTGGAAAATGTACTGACAAATGAAAAATGAAAACTAAAACAGCAAAGCCCGTCTAGCTCAGTTGGTAGAGCGCAAGGCTCTTAACCTTGTGGTCGTGGGTTCGAGCCCCACGGTGGGCGACCTCCTATTTTTTCTTCCTCCACGTCATTGCTGGTGCATGCCATGATACGGCGTGCATGAGGATCAGTTGTACGTGAGCCAATGTGCAAGTCAGCATGTGCGACCTCTCATCGCACATCCAATGTCCATCTCCGTCGACTGCACGGCGACCCAGTTTGCTGCTTGCTCGTAGTTAAACTGGTTTGGCGTGTCAACCCACCCGCAGGTTAGGGAAACCATGCATGCTACTATCTGATTAAGGTTAGAGAAATCCATAGCCATGCTCTATCTGGTGAAGGTGGCTTCGACTGAACGAGTACTACGCATTGACCTGCTGACACATCGCGCCAACCAGGAGTCTTCCCCGCAAAGCCACCACCAAGTATCTCGAGAACATGGACTAACTATCTTGCTGCAGCGTAGCCAGTTGTGGTTGTATTGGAACCCGTAGGCATGGAAGGCCGATACCCACAGATTACCCTTACACATCTTAGGTTTCCTCAGTTTTGCGCTCTTGCTTTGGTGTTTTTTTTAAGGAAAGGCCATCATGCTTTACTGATTTTAAAAAGGAATTACAACGTTCACAAGTTTAGAAACCAGGCAGCTCACGGGCTCATCTGTCCAGCTAAGAGAAATCTTATTACAATAAATGTGATTCGATAGCATGTGCACTGCTTGGTTACAAGAACGTGAGCAGTGCTGAAATTTGACCTTCCCGATCAACGAAGAAATATCCACACATTTGGCAAAAATTGTTGTTGTTGCTTCATCCCACCATCTTGCTTGGCCATCACATGATTCTATGACAATCGGAGAATCACACTCCGCTTCAATCCAAGGGAAGCTAAGTGAGTTTGCAAATGCCAGCCCATCTCCCATCGCAAGGGCCTCAATGGTGACCACATTAGCTGCATAGTGTATAAATTTACACTGCGCCGCTAGGAACGAGACTTTCTCCTCCCTAATTGCAGTTGTCATAACACCCACACCCCCATCAATATAAAAAGTGGCATCAACATTTGCCTTGACAACCCTGGGGTCCGGCATCCTCCATCTTTTTTGGGTATTACCCATCTTCTTCTTATTAGCCTGGTGAAAACTGCTTGCAATAGCGAGTACCGACATCGGCCATTTAAAAGTAAGAGGTGGCGATCCATCAAGTGCGAACTGCCAACGAATCCACCACAGATACCAGCTTCCTACCGCTATGATTTGCTTGACATCTAAATTAGGTTCCAGAGGGCCCTAGGCTGTGACCGTCCCGGAGACAATTTTAAGACCAAATTGCCCCTCCTTACTAGTGGACCCACTGACTAAAAGCCGCCAACATCTTTTCTTGTGTAAGGCCTATGCCATATATTTAGTATCACGAGACCTTACAAACATACCCTTATAGTCCTCACAAAAAAATTACGCTGATATTTTATTTATGTTTACATTTAAACCGTTTGTGGTGTGGAAATCTTATTCCTCTTGCATCCATCAGTAATGCTCGGTGAGCAAAGGCCAATGACACCTCTAAGCATCAGTCTCAATGGATTGAACTTATTTTAATTTAAGAGTTAGAAAGCAGAGCTTCGATGTAGACCAAAAGACACCAACTACCGCTATTTGCATAACAAATCATCATCCCAAAAAAGAAGACCCAAAAAGATCATGTAGGTGTTCCAAAGGCCACGAACGACGATCAAGTCTAGACAACACCGGAGACCAAAGCCGATCGAATCGAGGAAGATTTACCGGACACACACCTACACACGCCCTCCAGCGGCACTGAGTGCACCTACTTAATGGGGATAAGACATGGAGGCCATTATTCCTAAACTGGGAACGTCGCCAACTAGCCAACCCAACCAAAACAGGAGACTCCCTAAAATCAGCCTAAACCAAGCTATCAACGTCATTATACATTTTGAGATACCGAGCACCTCAGAGATACCGAGTCGGTACAATATTTTGAGAGTGATGAAGTCATCACAGCCGCCTCGTGGTTGGTGGGAATGTCTCATCCCACTGAACGAGTATCATCGGATTCAAAAATGCACAAGCAGCAACGTCAAATCTATGACTTGAACCTGGTGGACTGGTTCCCACAATGAACCTAACCATCTCAGCTATATTCAGCTCGCAAAAAATGGCATGAAATTGCATAAGTTGCCAATCAAGGTGTGAAACATTTCCACCCATGCATCAATCCGGTTTACGGCCAACTGAAAACCAGGAGCAGCTCACTACTCGGCAACTACTCCTATATACCGCCAACAAAATCGTTAGTCCCGATTCTGTAGACGCTGCTTGATTGACGATGGCGTGCACGGGAGAACCCTTCGTCGGCGCGATCTGTCAGAAGGTCAATGCATCTCATGGAAGCAACTTCCCCACAGGCCACAGGGATGGACAGATAGGTAGAACATGGGTTTCTCCCCATCAGATCGATCACGCCCATGCATGCCTTCCCCAGTACGCCGCAGCACGATCCGACACTGCCGCAGGCCAAAACGATTTAACTACTCCTCACCGTCGGCGGGAACCCGCCATTATTTCCGGTGCCGAGAGATCTCACCTCCAGCCTCCACTAGTATATAAACAATGCCACACTCCACTCAGCAAGTCGCAAGTTACAGTTCGACACTAAACATCCCCTGCGAACCCAGAAAGAAAGATGGCGCGGCTCCTCCCCCTCGTCTTCCTGGCCGTCTCGCTGGCGTGGCCGGCGTCGTGCAAACCTCTCCCGGTGCTCGTTCCGGTCACCAAGGACCCCGCCACCCTCCTCTACACCATCCCCTTCCACTACGGCGCCGACCTCGTCGTCGACACCGCCGGCCCGCTCGTCTGGTCCACGTGCCAGCGCGGCCACCTGCCGGCCGAGTTCCCGTGCAACAGCCCCACCTGCCGCCTCGCCAACGCCTTCCACATCCCGGGCTGCCGCGCGCGCGGCTGCGGCCACGACACGCGCAAGGACAGGACCTGCACCGCGTATCCGTACAACCCCGTCACCGGCGCGTGCGCGCCCGGGGACCTGGTGCACACGAGGTTCGTCGCCAACACCACCGACGGCGTCCACCCGGTGAGCCAGGTGAACGTGCGGGCCCTGGCGGCGTGCGCGCCCAGCAGGCTCCTCAAGTCGCTGCCGCGGGGCGCCTCGGGCGTGGCCGGGCTCGCGGGCTCCGGCCTCGCGCTGCCGGCGCAGGTGGCGTCCGCGCAGAGCGTCCCCAACAAGTTCCTCCTCTGCCTCCCCCGCGGCGGGTCCTCCGGCAACACCGGCGTGGCCATCTTCGGCGGCGGCCCGTTCCAGGTCTCCGCGCAGCCGGGGAGGGACTTCACGCTGGAGCTCGTCTACACGCCGCTCGTCGCCGCCAAGAAGGGCATGCCGCCCGCGCACTACGTCTCGCTCCAGTCCATCGCCGTGGAGAGCACCCGCGTGCCCGGCGCCGGCGCCGCGGTGGTGTGCACGAAGGTGCCCTTCACCCTGCTCCGCCCCGACGTGTACCGCCCGTTCGTGGACGCGTTCGCCAGGGCCCTGAAGGCGCAGGGCGCGCAGGGCGGGCCCGTGGCGCGCCCGGTGAAGCCAGTGCCGCCATTCGAGCTGTGCTACGACACGCAGTCGCTGGCCAACACGCGGATCGGGTACCTGGTGCCGGGCGTGACGCTGACGCTCGGCGGCGGCACGAACTGGACCATGAACGGGCTGAGCTCGATGGTGGACCTGAGGCCGGGGACGGCGTGCCTGGCGTTCGCGCGGATGGAGGGGGTGAAGGCCGGCGACCGCAGCGCGCCGGCGGTGCTCGTCGGAGGGTTCCAGATGGAGAACACCGTGCTGGAGTTCGACGTGGCCAGGAAGCGGCTCGGGTTCGTCAGGCTGCCCTTCTTCACGCAGTGCGGCCACTTCAATTTCACCAAGACCGGCTACTAGGCCTTTTGCTGCCTTTTCTTTCGATAATAAATAAATAAATATGTACCTCCTCTACTGAACTAAAGTGCTACTGGATGCTAAGAATGTTGTTGATCATGGCGGTAGCCAGCGGCATTTGCAAAGTTGCTCTTCTTTCGTGTGTGATATGGATTCAGAGTTTCAGATTCAGAGCAAAACCATTCACTCTGCGAGACAAGAAGTAGAGGGGTTTGCACGTTTTAGCTCGTGTATATATACCGAGTTCCGATCTGTTTAAGCATATTCTCAAACATCTCCGGCCAGCGCAAGTCATCTACAACTGCAACCATCACACAAACCAACTCGGAGTGTTGGGATCAACCACACCAGCAATCATCCCGCAATTCTCAGACCATCTGCGAATTCTTATTATCGAGTAATGGATGAACAAAGTGATCCACGCTTTCATTGTCTTAAAAAGACATAGTTTTACTGCTACATTCCCGCCCTCACCGTTGTCTCTAAGATGGTGTTTCCTTTAGATCGGAGCAAGTACTCCATTCCACTTGCCACTCCCTCTTAGGCGCTCAGAGTGGACGATGCGACGACAAGCGATGCTCTACGGAAGGTGGTGGTCTTCGGAGGCGTCCGGCGTCGGTCAAGACGGGGTGTGTGTGTGTGTGTGTCAGCTCAGTATATGCTCTTCTGTGTTGTAGCTTGCTTTGCGGTGTTGTCTGTTCGTAGACTTGGTTGTGAGTGTGTGGTGTGTGCTATGCTCGTTGTTCGCAGTCAGTGGTAGTTTCTTGTAATTTCAATTCTGCCTTCTATAAATTTATGATATGCCTAGGCGTACTCTAACAAAAGATGAACAGGGTTTTAGGTTGTCACATGGTCATTAAAAATAAATTTGACCAATCAACCTATGCCTGCTACATACACAGGTTCCACACAAAAAAATCTAAATCAAAAATAGAATTATAGAGATAGTAAATCTATATAAAGCATAAAAGAAAAACGAATTGCTAAACACACAGTCGATTGGAAATTTTAGAAGTTCCAGTCGATTTTTTCTTCAATATTTGCTTAAGTCACACCATGGAAAGTTTCAGTCACTTTTAGCTGTGCAAATGCACTCCATTAATTTTGGTGCAATTTACTTTTTCTATTATTTGATTCTTATATTCATTCTATTTTGTATCTTTTACAATTACTAATTTTTTTTACTGTTACAGTTGTTTTGCAATCACGCATTTATTTACTTAAGTCACACTATGGAATGTTTTGTAAGGCTGGTCATAGTGGGTAGTAACTTAGACTAGTGTTATGCATATGATACTAGTCTATGTTACTACCTTCATAATGCAAAGTGTCATAAAAGTAGTATCATATATGGTTGCATTTATTAGCTTACAGACTCAACATTTTTTGGGAAGTGCTATGTGATGGTAACATAATATGTTACTCCAAACACCTCTCTCCTCATTAACTAGGTGCCACATAAGCGAACTTGTTTTGAGATGCGTTATGTTACTAGCTAAGTTACTCCCACTATGACTAGCCTAATCAGTCACTTTCTCTCTAGATGCTCCCAACAGAAATGAAATGTACATGATTAATGACATCGACAAATTTAATATACATGCAAGCCTTCGATCTAACAATTTCGATGGGCCTCATGCTGCCGAATTTTTTTAAAATAAATCCAAGAAAATGTGTGAAGTCTAAGTGTCTAACCAATTTAGTCTAAACATAATTAAGATCTAGCCTAGGTTTAAAAATCTTGACTTGACGGAACTGTCAACTCCTCGGTATCCGAAAACAAGAACAACTAGCCGTGCAAATTTGACAGTCAGATCGAGTAGCTATTCAGAGTACATTCAGTTCAAGTAGTTTTAGAGATTACGAGCTTCACAAGTACTCCCTCCGTTCCAAATTATTTATCTTGGATTTGTCTAGATACGGATGTATCTAGACTCAATACATCCGTATCTAGACAAATCCAAGACAAGTAATTCGGAACGGAAGGAATAGTATAAATACACTCAGATCCCAAGCCATCATAGATCGAGCGCAGAAAATGTCTACCCAAGCCAAACTTTTCGACACTGCTCCCAAGAACCATGTGTTCCATCGTGTCATCGTGTCGCCGCTCGTCCTGCTGCAGTCATACACGGCGGCGAGCGGCGAGCAAACCCCGCACAGACCACTGGTCACCAAGCTCGCCAATGACCCCAACACCTCTCTTTACACCATCACCATCAAGGCCGACAAGTCGCCGCTCCTCCTCGACCTCGCCGGCTCGCTCGTCCGGTCAACATGCCCGCCGTCGTCGTCATCGCACAGCACTGTGGCATGCCAGTCCGGTCCGTGCGGCGGCGCGGCCAGCCAGCAGTGCCCACGCCGCTGCCCGCACGTGGAGCCGGAGTCGGGATGCGCCTGCGCCGGTAACCCTGTCACCCGCGACTGCTCCACCGGCGGTCTCACGAGCTTCACGATGTCTGTTAGCAGCAAGCCATGTCCATGATGTGTGTTGCGAGGATGTGTGCGTGTGTGCGCTCGGGATGCGTCGGGTCCGGCCGTGACAGACTCGGGTGCATGTGAGCGTGCCCGTAGGTGTGTGTGCGTGCGTGTGGTGCACGGTGCTTCTGTTAGAGACCAGGTCCAGGGGAGCGAGGCGATCACGAGGGCTCGGTGCGTCGCGTGCGTTGCGGGCGCGCGCGGAGGACGCGGCCAGAGCGAGCTAGGTCGTGGGCGCGAGCAGGCAGGGGCTGGAGAGCGTGTCCATCGTGTGTCTTGGGTATAAAACCTGTGGGTTGGTCTTTGTAATGGAGGGCCTTGAGTTCGTGCTCAAGGGAAATACACAGAAGTCACATTCGGTTCAACTAAAGTTGAAGAAACTAACACCTGCCAGCCACCTGTGTGCAAAGCACGTCGGTAAAACCAGTCTTGCGTAAGCGTACGCGTAATGTCGGTCCGGACCGCTTCATCCAATAATACCGCCGAACCAAAGTATGACATGCTGGTAAGCAGTATGCCTTGCATCGCCCACAACTCACTTGTGTTCTACTCGTGCATATAACATCTACGCAATAACCTGGCTCGGATGCCACTGTTGGGGAACGTAGTAATTTCAAAAAAATTCCTACGCACACGCAAGATCATGGTGATGCATAGCAACGGGAGGGTAGAGTATCGTCCACGTACCCTCATAGACCGTTTAGGGGAAGCGTTATGACAACGCGGTTGATGTAGTCGTACGTCTTCACGGTCGACCGATCCTCAGTACCGAACGTACGCCACCTCCGCGTTCAGCACACGTTCAGCTCGGTGACGTCCCGCGAACTCACGATCCAGTAGAGCTCGGGAAAGAGTTTCGTCAGCACGACGGTGTGGTGACGATGTTGATGAAGCTACCATTGCAGGGCTTCGCTTAAGCACCGCTACAATATGACCGAGGTGGATTAGGGTGGAGGGGGCACCGCACACGGCTGTGAGAGTTCAATGATCAACTTGTGTGTCTAGAGGTGCCCCCTGCCCTCGTATATAAAGGAGCAAGGGGGGAGGCCGGCCGGCCCTAGAGGGCGCGCCAGGAGGAGGAATCCTCCTCCTAGTAGGAGTAGGATTCCCCTCTTTCCTACTCCTACTAGGAGGGGGAAAGGAAGGGGGAGAAGGAAAAGGAAAGGGGGGCGCCGCCCCCCTCTCCTAGTCCAATTCGGACCAGAGAGGGAGGGGCGCGCGGCCTGCCCTGGCCAGCCCCTCTCTCTCCACTAGGGCCCAATAAGGGCCATTAACCCCCAGGGGGTTCCGGTAACCCCTCCGGCACTCCGGTAAAATCCCGATTTCACCCGGAACTCTTCCGATGTCCAAATGTAGGCTTTCAATATATCAATCTTTATGTCTCAACCATTTCGAGACTCTGATCATATCCGGGACTCTGAACTACCTTCGGTACATCAAAACATATAAACTCATAATACTGATCGTCACAAAATTTTAAGCGTGTGGACCCTACGGGTTCGAGAACTATGTAGACATGACCGAGACATGTCTCCGGTCAATAACCAATAGCGGAACCTGGATGCTCATATTGGTTCCTACATATTCTACGAAGATCTTTATCGGTCAAACCGCATAACAATATACGTTGTTCCCTTTGTCATCGGTATGTTACTTGCCCGAGATTCGATCGTCGGTATCCTAATACCTAGCTCAATCTCGTTACCGGCATGTCTCTTTACTCGTTCCGTAATGCAACATCCCGCAACTAACTCATTAGTCACATTGCTTGCAAGGCTTATAGTGATGTGCATTACCGAGAGGGCCCAGAGATACCTCTCCGACAATCGGAGTGACAAATCCTATTCTTGATCTATGCCAACTCCACGAACACCATCGAAGACACCTGTAGAGAACCTTTATAATCACCCAGTTACGTTGTGACGTTTGATAGCACACAAAGTGTTCCTCCGGTATTCGGGAGTTGCATAATCTCATAGTCATAGGAACATGTAAGTCATGAAGAAAGCAATAGCAGTAAACTTAAACGATCAAGTGCTAAGCTAACGAAATGGGTCAAGTCAATCACATCATCTTCTATATCTAAATAGCTAGCCCCCACTAAGATATTTCTCTCAACATGCAAGCATGCCACCTCATCATTCAGCATGCATAAAAAAAGTCCACCTCAACATGCAACTATGCACATTAAAAATCCACTACAACATGCATGCATGTAAAATTCCATTCTATTATGCTATTTACATTTAATTCTTATATATTTTCAGAAACTACTGTTTCAAGAATTCATGTTCCATATAATCAAAATCTCATTGAAATATTGCAAACATTCCCGCAACAACGTGCGGGGCATCATCTAGTTCTCCTAATGATGTGATCCCGTTGATCAAATAACAACTCATGTCTATGGCTAGGAAACTTAACCATCTTTGATCAATGAACTAGTCAAGTAGAGGCATACTAGTGACACTATGTTTGTCTATGTATTCACACATGTATTATGTTTCCGGTTAATACAATTCTAGCATGAATAATAAACATTTATCATGAAATAAGTAAATAAATAATAACTTTATTATTGCCTCTAGGGCATATTTCCTTCATTGGGCCGTAGAGATCCCCATGAACCAGCTCCAGGGGTTTCTGCGCCCGATAGCGTGCCTTTTTAGGGAATGGCAGTCGCCGCTGCTTCCCGGCAAGACACGCATTGCACAGTTCATCGGCGTGCTTGATGTGAGGTAGCCCGCGAACAAGGTTGCCTCGCGCCATCTTCCGCAACCCGTCGAAGTGCTGGTGTCCTAGCCGGGCCTGCCAACGCCACGCGTCGGAGACATGGCCCACGGCAAGGCACACAGGATGCACAGGTCGAAAGAAGAGCTTGTAGAGACGGTTTGCCGAGCGAGTTTCCTCGATTAGCAGCCTCTTCTGCTGGTCGCGCCCAGTGAGAACACCGTGGCGGATGTCGATCTCGAACCAGCCCTCGTCGAGCTGTCCGACACTCACAACACTGCTCTTGAGCGCCGGGATGAAGTAGACGTCCGTAAACGCCCTGTGATCACCCGCTTTGTCGGTGAAGACGACGGTCCCGCGCCCGTGGATCTCCACCACAGATCCGTCCGCGAACCGCACCTTCCCGGTGATTGAGCGGTCCAGCTCCGCAAACGCGTCGACCGAACCAGTCATGTGGTTCGTGACGCCGGTGTCGAGGAACCAACCCTCACTTTGCTTGCCGCCTGCAAGCGTGGGTGTGGTCACGGCTCTTTCCTCGTTGAGGAAGACATAGCCGCACACACATGCCGTTGTCGGGGAGCCATCTCTCGTCAACAACGTGGACCCTAAACACTTTGATGTTGGGATGTGGCTAAGCTGAGTCTCCATGTGCTCCTGCACGGAGTCAACAGTCGCCAGCATCATGGTCGGAGCATGGTCCGCCATATGCATCATTGTCGCGCCAACTTGCACAGCCTCGTCGGGTCCCGAGGTTGTCGGGGATGCCGTCGCCGGGTGTGGCTCCCCCACACCCGAGCCTTCATCGCCTCCCAGTCGACAGGCCCCGAAAATGTCGTTGTCGAGGTGTGGCCTGTCACTGGAGTAATGGTTCCTATTGGAAATATGCCCTAGAGGCAATAATAAATTGGTTATTATTATATTTCCTTGTTCATGATAATCGTTTATTATCCATGCTAGAATTGTATTGATAGGAAACTCAGATACATGTGTGGATACATAGACAACACCATGTCCCTAGTAAGCCTCTAGTTGACTAGCTCGTTGATCAATAGATGGTTATGGTTTCCCGACCATGGACATTGGAAGTCGTTGATAACGGGATCACATCATTAGGAGAATGATGTGATGGACAAGACCCAATCCTAAGCCTAGCACAAGATCGTGTAGTTTGTATGCTAAAGCTTTTCTAATGTCAAGTATCATTTCCTTAGACCATGAGATTGTGCTACTCCCGGATACCGTAGGAGTGCTTTGGGTGTGCCAAACGTCACAACGTAACTGGGTGGCTATAAAGGTGCACTAAGGGTATCTCCGAAAGTGTCTGTTGAGTTGGCACGAATCGAGACTGGGATTTGTCACTCCGTGTAACGGAGAGGTATCTCCGGGCCCACTCGGTAGGACATCATCATAATGTGCACAATGTGACCAAGGAGTTGATCATGGGATGATGTGTTACGGAACGAGTAAAGAGACTTGCCGGTAACGAGATTGAACAAGGTATCGGGATACCGACGATCGAATCTCGGGCAAGTATTGTACCGATAGACAAAGGGAATTGTATACGGGATTGATTGAATCCTTGACATCGTGGTTCATCCGATGAGATCATCGTGGAGCATGTGGGAGCCAATATGGGTATCCAGATCCCGCTGTTGGTTATTGACCGGAGAGTCGTCTCGGCCATGTCTGCATGACTCCCGAGCCCGTAGGGTCTACACACTTAAGGTTCGATGACGCTAGGGTTATAGGGAATAGATGTATGTGGTTACCGAATGTTGTTCGGAGTCCCGGATGAGATCCCGGATGTCACGAGGAGTTCCGGAATGGTTCGGAGGTAAAGATTTATATATGGGAAGTCATCATACGGTCACCGGAATAATTCGGGGGTTACCGGTATTGTACCGGGACAACCGAAGGGGTTCCGGGGGTCCACCGGGAGGGTCCACCTGCCCCGGAGGGCCCTATGGGCTGTGTGTGGAGAGGTACCAGCCCCTTAGTGGGCTAGGCGCCTCCCCCCTAGGGCCCATGCGCCTAGGGTTTGGGGAACCCTAAAGGGGGGCGCCCCCTTGCCTTGGGGGCAAGGCAACCCCCCTGGCCGCCGCCCCCTCCTCAGATTGGATCTGAGGGGGACGGCCCCCCTCTCCCTTGCCCCTCTATATATGTGGGGGGTGGGAGGGCAGCCACACACAAGTTCTGGCGCAGCCCTCCCCCTCTCCCAAGTCCTCCTCCTCTCCCGTGGTGCTTGGCGAAGCCCTGCAGGATTGCCACGCTCCTCCTTCACCACCATGCCGTCGTGCTGCTGCTGGATGGAATCTTCCCCAACCTCTCCTTCTCCTCTTGCTGGATCAAGGCGTGGGAGACGCACCGGGCTGCACGTGTGTTAAACGCGGAGGTGCCGTTGTTCGGCGCTTAGATCGGAATCAACCGCGATCTGAATCGCTACGAGTACGACTCCTTCATCCGCGTTCTTGCAACGCTTCCGCTTAGCGATCTACAAGGGTATGTAGATGCACCCCCCTTACCCTCGTTGCTAGATTACTCCATAGATTGATCTTGGTGATGCATAGAAAATTTTGAATTTCTGCTACGATCCCCAACAGTGGTATCAGAGCTAGATCTATGCGTAGTTTCTATGCACGAGTAGAACACAGGTTGTTGTGGGCGTCGATTTTGTCAATTTACTTGTCGTTACTAGTCTTATCTTGATTCGGAGGCATCGTGTGATGAAGCGGCCCGTACCGACCTTACACATACTCTTACGTGAGATAGATTCCACCGACTGACATGCACTAGTTGCATAAGGTGGCTAGCGGGTGTGTGTGTCTCTCCCACTTTAGTCGGATCGGATTCGATGAAAAGGGTCCTTATGAAGGGTAAATAGAAATTGGCATATCATGTTGTGGTTTTGGCGTAGGTAAGAAACGTTCTTGCTAGAAACCTATAGCAGCCACGTAAAAATTTGCAACAACAATTAGAGGACGTCTAACTTGTTTTTGCAGCATATGCCTTGTGATGTGATATGGCCAGAAGGATGTGATGAATGATATATGTGATGTATGAGATTGATCATGTTCTTGTAATAGGAATCATGACTTGCATGTCGATGAGTATGACAACCGACAGGAGCCATAGGAGTTGTCTTAATTTATTTATGACCTGCGTGTCAACTTAAATGTCATGTAATTACTTTACTTTATTGCTAAACCGTTAGCCATAGTAGTAGAAGTAATAGTTGACGAGACGACTTCATGAAGACACGATGATGGAGATCATGGTGTCATGCCGGTGACGATGATGATCATGGCGCCCCGAAGATGGAGATCAAAAGGAGCAAAATGATATTGGCCATATCATGTCACTATTTGATTGCATGTGATGTTTATCATGTTTTACATCTTATTTGCTTAGAACGATGGTAGCTTAAATAAGATGATCCCTCGCAATAATTTCAAGAAAGTGTTCCCCCTAACTGTGCACCGTTGCGAAGGTTCGTTGTTTCGAAGCACCACGTGATGATCGGGTGTGATAGATTCTAACACTCGAATACAACGGGTGTAAGCCATATTTACACACGCAATACACCTAGGTTGACTTGACGAGCCTAGCATGTACAGACATGGCCTCGGAACATGGAAAACCGAAAGGTCGAACATGAGTCGTATAGAAGATACGATCAACATGAAGATGTTCACCGATGATGACTAGTCCGTCTCACGTGATGATCGGACACGGCCTAGTTGACTCGGATCATGTATCACTTAGATGACTAGAGGGATGTCTATCTGAGTGGGAGTTCATTAAATAATTTGATTAGATGAACTTAATTATCATGAACATAGTCTAAATTGTCTTTGCAAATATGTTGTAGATAAATAGCTCACGTTGTAGCTCCATGTTTCAATACGTTCCTAGAGAAAGACTAAGTTGAAAGATATTGTAAGCAATGATGCGGACTGGGTCCGTAGTCCGAGGAGTGTCCTCACTGCTACACAGAAGGCTTACGTCTTTGATGCACCGCTCGATGTGCAAACCCCTACAATGTCGTCTGTGGATGTTGTGAACACCTGACAGACACATCCTGATGACTACTTGATAGTTTAGTGCACCATACTTTACGGCTTAGAATCGAGATTCCAATGACGTTTTGAATGCCATAAGACATATGAGATGTTCCAAGAGCTAAAATTGGGATTTCAGGCTCATGCCCGTGTTGAGAGGTATGAGACCTCTAACAAGTTCTTTTGCCAACAAGATGGAGGAGAATAGCTCAGCTAGTAAGCATGTGCTCAGAATGTCTGGGTGCTACAATCACTTAAATCAGGTGGGAGTTAGACTTCTAGATAAGATAGTGATTGATAGAGTTCTCCAGCCACTACCACTAAGCTACTAGATCTTCGTGATGAACTATGACATGCAAGGGATGGAGTTGATCCCGGAGTTGTTCGTGGTGCTTAAGATCGCAAAAGGTAGAAATCAAGAAGGAGCATCAAGTGTTGATGGTCTAACAAGACCACTGGTTTCAAGAAGGGCAAGGGCTAGAAGGGAAACTTCATGGATGGCAAACCAGTTGCCGCTCCAGTGAAGGAACCCAAGGTTGAACCCAAACCCGAGACTAAGTGCTTCTATTGTAAGGTAACGGTCACTCGTAGCGGAATTACCCCAAATGCATGGTAGATAAGAAGGCTGGCAACTTCAACAAAGGATATGCGTGTTATTAATGTCTACCTCACTAGTACTCCTGGTAGCACCTGGGTATTGGATACCGGTTCAGTTGCTATTATTGGTGACTTGAAGCAAAAGCTACAGACTAAACAGAGACTGGCTCAGGGCGAGGTGACGATGTGTGTTGGAAGTGTTTCCAAAGTTGATGAGATCGCCATCGCACGCTCCATCTACCTTCGGGATTAGTATTGAACCTAGATAAATGTTATCAGGTGTCTACGTTGAGCATGAATATGATTAGATCATGTTCATTGCAATACGGTTATTCATTTAAGTTAGAGAATAATGGTTATTTTGTTTACATGAATAATACCTTTCATGGTCATGCACCCTATGTGAATGGTTCATTGAATCTCGGTCGTGGTAATACACATGTTCACGCCAAAAGATGTAGATAGTACCACTTTCTTGTGGCACTGCTGCTTAGGTCATATTGGCGTAAGATGCATGAAGAAACTCCGTGTCGATGGATGTTTGGAGTCACTTGATTTTGAATCGCTTGACACATGCGAGCCATGCCTCATGGGCAGGATGACTAAGACCCCGTTTTCAGGTACAATGAAACGGGCAAGTGACTTGTTGGAAATCATACATGCTGATGTGTGTGATCCAATGAGAATTGAAGCGTGCGGTGGATATCGCTATTTTCTCATCTTCACTGACGATTTGAGTAGATATAGGTATATTTACTTAATGAAGCACAAGTCTGAAACATTTGAAAAGTAGCGATTTCAGAGTGAAGTTAAGAACCATCATAACAAGAAGATCAAATTCCTACGATCTGATCGATGAGAATTTCTGAGTTATGAGTTTGGAAATCACTCAAGACATTGTGAAATTGTTTCACAGTTGAAGCCACCTAGAACACCACAGGGTAATGGTGTGTCCGGACGTCGTAATCGAACCTTAGAGATATGGTGCGATCTATGATGTCTCTTACCGATCTACCGTTTTCATTTTGAGGATATGCTTTAGAGACAGCTGCATTCACTTTAGACAGGACACCATCTAAGTCCGTTGAGACGACGTCGTATGAATATTGGTTGGCAAGAAGCCAAAGTTAACGTTTCTTAATGTTTGGGCTGCGATGCTTAAGGGTTCAGCCGGAGAAGCTCGAACCCAAAAGCGGACAAACACATCTTCATAGGATACCCAAAGGTGACAGTTGGGTATACCTTCTATCTCAGATCTGAGGGCAAATTGTTTGTCGCTAAGAACGGGTCCTTTCTCGAGAAGGAGTTTCTCTCGAAAGAATTGAGTGGGAGGAAGATAGAACTTGATGAGGTTGTCGAACCTTTACTTCAACCAGAGAGTGATGCAACACAGAAAGATGTTTTCTGTGGCGCCTATGTCTATTGAATAGGAAGTTAATGATAGTGATCATGAAGCTTCGGATCAAGTTGCTATCGAACCTCGTAGGTCGACAAGGATATGTACTGCTCCTAAGTGGTATGGTAATCCTGTCTTAGATATCATGTTGTTAGACAACAATGAACCTATGAGCTATGGAGAAGCGATGGTGGGCCCGTATTCCGACAAATGGTTAGAAGCCATGAAATCCGAGATAGGATCCATGTATCAGAACAAAGTATGGACTTTGGTGGACTTGCCCGATGATCGGCAAGCCATTGAGATAAATGGATCTTTAAGAAGAAGACGGACGTGGGCGGTAATGTTACCGTCTATGAAGCTCGACTTGTGGGAAAGAGTCTTTTCACAAGTTCAAGGAGTTGACTACGATGAGAATTTCTCACCCGTAGCGATGCTTAAGTCCGTCGGAATCATGTTAGCATTAGCTGTATTTTTCGATTATGAAATCTGACAGATGGATGTCAAAAACAAGTTTTCTTACCAGTTTTCGTAAGAAAGATTTGTATGCGATACAATCAAAGTTTTGTCGATCCTAAGGATGCTAAAAGGTATGCTGGCTCCAGGATCCTTCTATGGACTGGAGCAAGCATCTCGGAGTCAGAATATATGCTTTGATGGAGTGATCAAAGCTTTTAGATTTATACAATGTTTGCTAGAAACTTGTATTTACAAGAAAGTGAGTGGGAGCACTACAACATTTCTGATAAGTATATGTGGATGACATATTGTTGATCCGAAATAATGTAGAATTTCTGGAAAGCATAAACGGTTGTTTGAAGAGTGATTTTCAAAGGAAGACTTGGATAAAGCTGCTTACATATTGGGCATCAAGATCTATAGAGATAGATCAAGACGCCTGATGATACTTTCAAAGAACGCACACCTTGACATGATTTTTAAGGAGTTCAAAATAGATCAGTCAAAGAAGGGATTCTTACCTGAGTTGTAAGGTGTGAAGTTGAGTAAGACTCAAAGCTTGACCATGGCAGAAGAAAGAGGAAGGACGAAGGTCGCCCCCTATGCTTTTGTCATAGGCTCTATGCGGTATGCCATGCTGAGCACCGCACCAGATGTGTGCCTTGCCACATGTCTGGCAAGAGGGTACAAAGGTGATCTATGAGTGGATCACCAGATAGCGGTCAAAATTAACCTTAGAGGAATAAGGAAATGTTTCTCGGTTATGGAGGTGATAAAGAGTTCGACGTAAAGAGTTACGTCGATGCAAGCTTAACACCTATCCGGATAGCTCTGAGTAGAGATACCGGATTCGTATAATGGAGCAACAATTTGGAATAGCTCCAAGTGGAATGTGGTAGCAGCATCTACGATATGACATAAAGTTTTGCGAAATACATAGGGATCTGAATATTGCAGAACCCGTTGACTACAATCTCTCACAAGCATAACATGATCAAACCCAGAACTCATTGAGTGTTAATCACATAGTGATGTGAACTAGATTATTGAGTCTAGTAAACTCTTTGGATGTGGGTCACATGGCGATGTGACCTGTGAGTGTTAATCACATGGCGATGTAAACTAGATTATTGACTCTAGTGCAAGTGGGAGACTGTTGGAAATATGCCCTAGAGGCAATAATAAATTGGTTATTATTATATTTCCTTGTTCATGATAATCATTTATTATCCATGCTAGAATTGCATTGATAGGAAACTCAGATACATGTGTGGATACATAGACAACACCATGTCCCTAGTAAGCCTCTAGTTGACTAGCTCGTTGATCAATAGATGGTTACGGTTTCCTGACCATGGACATTGGATGTCGTTGATAACAGGATCACATCATTAGGAGAATGATGTGATGGACAAGACCCAATCCTAAGCCTAGCACAAGATCGTGTAGTTCGTATGCTAAAGCTTTTCTAATGTCAAGTATCATTTCCTTAGACCATGAGATTGTGCAACTCCCGGATACCGTAGGAGTGCTTTGGGTGTGCCAAACGTCACAACGTAACTGGGTGGCTATAAAGGTGCACTACGGGTATCTCCGAAAGTGTCTATTGGGTTGGCACGAATCGAGACTGGGATTTGTCACTCCGTGTAACGGAGAGGTATCTCTGGGCCCACTTGGTAGGACATCATCATAATGTGCACAATGTGACCAAGGAGTTGATCATGGGATGATGTGTTACGGAACGAGTAAAGAGACTTGCTGGTAACGAGATTGAACAAGGTATCGGGATACCGACGATCGAATCTCGGGCAAGTATCGTACCGATAGACAAAGGGAATTATATACGGGATTGATTGAATCCTTGACATCGTGGTTCATCCGATGAGATCATCGTGGAGCATGTGGGAACCAACATGGGTATCCAGATCCCGCTGTTGGTTATTGACCGGAGAGTTGTCTCGGCCATGTTTGCATGACTCCCGAGCCCGTAGGGTCTACACACTTAAGGTTCGATGACGCTAGGGTTATAGGGAATAGATGTATGTGGTTACCGATTGTTGTTCGGAGTCCCGGATGAGATCCCGGACGTCACGAGGAGTTCCGGAATGGTCCGGAGGTAAAGATTTATATATGGGAAGTCATCATACGGTCACCGGAATAATTCGAGGGGTTACCGGTATTGTACCGAGACCACCGAAGGGGTTCCGGGGGTCCACCGGGAGGGTCCACCTGCCCCGGAGGGCCCTATGGGCTGTGTGTGGAGAGGGACCAGCCCCTTAGTGCGCTGGGCGCCTCCCCCTAGGGCCCATGCGCCTAGGGTTTGGGGAACCCTAAAGGGGGCGTCCCCTTGCCTTGGGGGGCAAGGCAACCCCCCTGGCTGCCGCCCCCTCCTCAGATTGGATCTGAGGGGGCCGGCCCCCCTCTCCCTTGCCCCTATATATATGTGGGGGGTGGGAGGGCAGCCACACACAAGTTCTGGCGCAGCCCTCCCCCTCTCCCAAGTCCTCCTCCTCTCCCGCGGTGCTTGGCCAAGCCCTGCAGGATTGCCACGCTCCCCCTTCACCACCACGCCGTCGTGCTGCTGCTGGATGGAGTCTTCCCCAACCTCTCCTTCTCCCCTTGCTAGATCAAGGCGTGGGAGACGTCACCGGGCTACACGTGTGTTGAACGCGGAGGCGCCGTTGTTTGGCGCTTAGATCGGAATCAACCGCGATCTGAATCGCTACGAGTACGACTCCTTCATCCGCGTTCTTGCAACGCTTCCGCTTAGCGATCTACAAGGGTATGTAGATGCACTCCCCTTACCCTCGTTGCTATATTACTCCATAGATTGATCTTGGTGATGCGTAGAAAATTTTGAATTTCTGCTACGATCCCCAACAGTTCCCATGGACGGGCTCCGTGCCTCCTGCACGGAATGGGTGGTTGTTGGGGTCGTGGTCGCGAGAGACACTGAGCTCTCCTACATGGTCTCAACTCTTGCCAGCATCATTGTTGGCCTGCCGTCCACGTCAGCCTGGACGAGGTTTGCCGTTGCCGCGACTTCCTCGTCGGCTTTCCTCTTGTGGCAATCCCGGATCCAGTGACCCGACATGTCGCAGTAGCGGCACTTGCCACTGTTGCCAGCGCCTCGCCCTGCCCGGCTTGGCTTGCGACCACGGTTGCCGCCACCGCTCTGGGAGCGGCCTCCGCCTCTGCCGCGACCTCTGCTTCCCGTGGGGGCGCCTCCCCCACTGCCGGAAGAGCCGCCGTGGCCGCGCTGCTGAAGGCGTGCGTCCCACTGCTCCCACATGAGCAGTAGTTCGCCGCCGGCACAATTGTTGGCTTCATCTCCACGCTCCTCGACGACCTTGAGTCGCCCTACCAGCTCCTCGATCGTCATGGTGGAGAGATCCACCAAGCTCTCGATGGACCAGGCCAGTTACTTGTACTGCGTGGGGACGGCGCGGAGAAACTTGAGAATCACCATCTTGTTGTCGATGGGATCTCCGAGTGTTGCAAGCTCGGTGAAGAAACCTTGCAGCCGCAAGGCGAAGTTGTCGACTTGTTCACCAGTCTTCAACCGGATCTCCTCGTACTGGAGGCGCAAGGTCTGGGCCTTCGACTCCCGTACGCGCTCCACGCCGATGCGGAGAGTCTTGATGGTGTCCCATGCTTCCTTGGTCGTCTCCTTGGCGCCAAGGGTGAGCACCATCTCCGCTGGGACGGAGTGCAAGATCGCCTCCATCGCCAGTCGGTCCTCCTCGTATTCGACATCGCCGGTTTCCACGGCTTTCCACATATGTCGCGCCTTCATGATGACTTTCATTAGGACGGACCAACTAGGGTAGTTGGTCCGCGTGAGGAGAGGGAAGGAGGCACTGGACATGCCCACGTCTCGCACGGAGCGTGGCGCACCCAGCTCACCTCCCGGCATGCCTCACAGCGCGAGCGCGTCCGCCGCACGGGTCTCCTCAGCCGAGCTCTGCTCGGCGGTCTTGGAACCGTCGTCGGTGACGCCTCCTTTCGGCATATGCTTCGGCATAACCTGAGGCTCTGATGTCAATTGTTAGCCCAACTACAGTCTAGCTAGCTCTCCCGGCAAGGATCAAACTACGGACCTTCAAGGAATAGCCAAGCATCTATTCCAGACAAGGATTTTGCCCCAAGATTCACCCACTTGTGTGAAAATGACCCCTGGTGAATTGTGTACATGACATGTGGTATTATTTTGGTACCTGGCTGTGTACAAATGAGTTGTGGATTCGGTGTTTCATTTGAAATTTTTTGAACTAGCGTGTGGCTTCGTTTGGTTCATTTAGCATTTTTTCGCTGCATGTGGGGCAGGCTGATGTGGTCGGTCATCTTACATGCTTCTTTTGCGTCGATCGTTTTCGTTGCTTCTTGTTGTCGCTGTCACGTTGGAATTTGTGCCCTCACACGTCTTTCTGCTTGGCTCGAGACTTCTCCCCTTCTCTCGCGAAGACTCCAGTGATCGACCGCCGCTTGCCGCTCGCCGCTCTGCCACCGCCCCAGCGGTCCATCAGATCACTATATAAGCAGGCCCCGGTTTCGCCCATGCACATGAGGCCGCAACTGAGTCGGGACGGCTCCGTCGTGCCGATACCATGAGGCGCACCGGGGGAGCTGCCTCCGCCTAGCTGCCCAGAGCATCCTCCCCTCCAGCCGCTCCGATCCCCTTGCCATCCGCCAGCTCCACCCAACCCCGAGAGCGCTGGCGTCAATCGGCCCCGCCGGCATGGCCATATTCACGCCGCTGCTCCCTTGCATCCTGTGCGCCATCGATCTCTCCTCGGAAATCTACAACATCGATGGCGGGGGCGCACCGCCGCTGCCTAAGGTCGACCCTGTGTGCGCCACCCACACCCCACGTACAACGGCCGAGGCCTCTGCCGGCCACGGCAGTCCGAGTGCCCCGGCCTGGCTCGCCATGTGCCGTCTCCCCCTACGACCTAAGGGTGTGGTGCGGACGAGGTTGCCAGGTTGGGATGGCTCCAATCTTCTTCGTCGATGTCCACGGCTCCACGAGACTAACCAGGAGAAGCAGGCATCCATGGAGGGATTGAGCCGAGAGCGCTGCCTTTGTCGCTCTCTGGCTCTCCTGCCAATCTCCGCTATCCGGTGCCGCTGTCTGGCCCTCGGAAATGAGTTACAGTATCATGGACTTGCATATTTAACCCCATCGGTAACATGTTGGGTTTATGGGATTTTGCTTGCCTTCTGCGAGCAAACTTCAGATGAAAATTAGGCACATAATGCATCAGATCAAGTGTTGATGGAGATTGTACCAAAGAGGTAATCTGTTTGAACTTCAAATATACATATTGCTGTGGTCTTGATTGTCATGGGCCATATGTTAATTTTCCCCAGTTTTCTGTTTTGATTTCTCTTGCTCAAGGCTCGAGAGCCAAACACGTGACGTTGTTTGCAGATATCATTTGCATGATCAACTTTCACTGTATAAGGGCATGCTTATGGACGATCTAGATTCAGGTTGTCAAGCTGGAGCACTCAAAGTGCTAAGTAAGTTACTGAAACAATACCATGTGTTTGACACTTTCTCTAATAAGCACCCTTCTTTTCCAGGTGTAGTTGATGAAGAAATGGAAAGAGAAGACTCATCCATACAGGAAAAATTGGATATGGAGAATAAAGGACTTCAGCAATAGGAGGTACTATTTTCCTTTCATTATGATTGTAATTGTTCATATACCAATTTAAAACTTATCTGGCTCGACCTGGACACTTTGTTCACATGTACTGAATAATCTTCCATTCTGCCATCCATAGTAAACTCATGTTCAAAGATAACCACACTTTTGCCCATCATAACCTAAATCAGATTTCCATCTCCTCAATGTGTAGGGTGGTTCATGCCCAGCTTCTGCTCGAGGTGCAGCAATAGATGCAGCTGCATCAACAGTGGCAATTTGTGGTGATTCATTCGCAGTTCATCTTCTAGACCAAGCCCCGGACGTCACTTACCTTACTTATAGTCTATACAAGGCCTTCCGTGCGGTCACCACTACTGAGCGTCTCCATATAGCAAATTTATATGGCCAAGCACCTTTGGTGTGGTCGCCACGGCTGAGCCCTTATATGTTGCAGATCTTATATGGCCAAGTTTGGTTCTGGTTTGAGAGAAAAGAAGTGCTCTTAATTAAGGTAATGGTGTCTTCCAAGAAGGGAATATGCAAGTGCATAAGCTAGGTAGAGACACGTTAATAACAGTAGGAATCAAAAAGATCCATTGGAATATAATCCACAAGCTGGTGCCCTGGTGAAGAAATTAGTGTAAGTTAAGGAGATACAGTAGATGTTGACCATTAAGGGCTTAAGGCCAACTGTAGGACATCAGATTTGGCAGTGGATCAACACTGATTTGCTTCTTGGTGTTTGTTTTTCACTGTTGGCTGTTCGCAAACGCAAGATCGCACTTCATACAGAAGCTCTTCTATAATATATGTAGGCTTAGCTGATTCTCCGATTCAGATGAAGCTTTTTTAGAATATGCAGGCTTAGCTGATTCAGAGCGAAATGAGATGTCAGGTGCACCTTATAATAAGCCTGCTTTAATCCTGCGAACCTTTTATCCGTTTCTTGGACCTCCATGCTAAACCTGATACTGACGTACCATTGTGAACGTTTTCTCAGTTTCTTGGATGTTCATGCTAAGCCTGCTACTGACGTAGCATTGTAATCAGTGACCTGCTAAACCTGCTACTGATGTAGAATTGTAATCAGTGATCTAAAGCGTGATCCTTAATCCATCTGGTTATTCCTGATACAATGGTAAAACCTATTAGCTCACATTTAATATTTTGTAGCTTTATATTTTTACATAGAAACGTACACTATAAAAACCTCTACAAGCGACCCTCAAAAAAAAACCTCTACAAGCTTGAATATGAGAAAAGGTCGGTGTGGGCGAAGCAAAATTGTTGTAAGCCCCAGATTGCACACATACCATTTTTTGTCTTAATTCCAAATTAGTCAAAGAAGAAAATAAAATGGCAACCCAGCATTACTATCATGCAACACATTCCGTCATATGACTCATCAACGGGGCGCGGCGTGCCGCCGCGCAGCATGGCTAGTAATATTTCTAGTAGGAAGTAAGAACACACGCAGTGTACTCTCACGCACACATGCACTGGATGCTGCTCAAATAGAGCTACTTGCTCACGTACTACTAGTTTGAAGCTGAAACTGGATGGCTTGATTTACAATGGAGGTGCACCAGTCCTTTTATAGTGCAAAGGCAAAGCGGCCGTGCATGCATGAGCTCACGTACTCAGCTTAGACTTTTCACTAAGAAAAGCCAACTACTGCTTAGCTCCTTTTTACCTAGAGAAAAGCCTACAACTAATGCTACTTCTCCATCTCACCCTTTTGACCAGATAAAGCCTAATGTTACTTAGCTACCTCAGGCTTTTGGACTGGAGAAAGCCTAGCGCAGAGCAACGGCAGCTGTGTTCAGTCCTGTAGACCGGGTTTGACACAACAGGGGGTACGTAGGAGAAGGCAAGGCCCTAGCTACGATGAAGTTGTACACGCAAGTTTAGGAGTTCTGGCCTCTCTCGAAGGAGATAATAGCCCTACGTTTTGATGCCTTGGAGGCTTGTCGACTGGATTATGCGTGAGAGTTACAGAGGGTGCGAACCCTTGTGCCAGAGGAGGGGGGTGGCTTATATAGAGTGTGCCAGGCCCCTCCAGCCATCGGTTAAACAGGGTTCAATGTGAGTTAAGACAAGGGCGTTACTTGTAACGCCAGTTATTAATGGTTTTTATGACTATGGAGTGAACGCTTGACCGTTGCCATTCTGAGATGACTACGGAGTGATTCTTTGTATGGTCGAGTGATACTACTGCAGTCGAGTGGAATTGAGGTATCCGGGTGGAATCACTTGTCGAGTGGATTGCACTTCGAGGTGATATCCATACCGACTAATAAAGGGATTGGTTCTTATGCCCATCCATCACGAATTGTCCCCCAAAGTTGCAGAATATTACCCACTGATGCCACCTATAACTGACAAAAGAAAAACGTTTCGCACAGGGGAATCCTCCTGCTTCATGCGGCCCACGTAGTAGGGACCTCCTATATGGCGCTCTGTGTGCTGAGAGAAGATGCATGCCCGTTTGGGCCAGCCCATGTGCGGACAGCCTATTATTTTAGGTTGGCTTTTGTTTCTCTTTTTCCTTTCTCTTTTCCAATTTTTTTCCTACTTTAAATAAATTGATACTTCAAAAATTAAAAAAATTGAGAATTTTGAAATTAAATGTTCAATAAATCATAAAATATATGTGGATTAAAAAAATTCGTGATTTTTTAATATTTTTTTGTTTTTTCTCAAATGTACACGATTTTGAAAAAAATATTCAAGAAATAAAAAAAGTCAAGATTTTGAAAAGAACTTCGTGTATTGAAAAATGTGAATAAAATTGAATAAAATGTTTGCCAATTCATAAAATATAATGAATTTCTAAATTTTCCTAAATATTATTAGAATGTTCGTCGATTCTAAAAATAATCACCGTTTCAAAAAATTAAATAAAAAATGTTCACATTTTTATAAAAATATTTGCAAATATTATAAAATGTTTATGGATTCAAAAAATAATCATGATTTAAAAATGTTCACGAATTTGTAAAGATGTTCATGCGCGTTCACAACGCCCGGATGTTGCCTTCTATGTGCGTATATTGCGCCTAAGCAGAGGATACCGTATCCAGCTCGAAAATCAATCCTGTGTCCGAGTCCGACTGCGGCTCCCTTTCTTGTCCGAGCGCAGCTCGGCACCCTCCTTTTATATACTCCCTTGCACCGCTTATAGCGACACAATTACAACAAGAGATCTCTAACAACAACAACAAGCGATCGAGATCGAGATATGCACCAGGGACGCATCGGCGTGAACCCGGCCGCCGGCATGTTTCCACCGCCGCCGCCGCGTTTCAAGTTCAATCACATGTTTCCCGTGCAGGTGCAGCGCCCGCCGTTTGTCTACCACGCCGTTCCCCTGCCGCCGGTACAGCCGGAGCTGGCGGTCCAGGTGCGCCCTGTGTGGGCGTGGAACTTCAACGAAGAGTGGGGCTACCTCCAGAGCTTCGCCGCGTGCGCCCGCTACGTCGCTGTCGACGTGCACTACCCTGGACTCATCCACGACGCCGGCCAGGACCTCAGCAGCCTGCCGGTGGAGCACCGCTACGCGCTCATGAAGGCCAACGTGGACGGCCTCAAGCCGCTCCAGGTCGGCATCGCCGTCTGCGACCACCAGGGCCAGCAGGTCGCCTGGGAGTTCAACCTCCGCGACTTCTGCCGCCTCGCCGACCCGCACGACGACAAGGCCCTCGACTACCTCGCCCGCCGCGGCCTCGACCTCGACACGCTCCGCAACCACGGCGTCGACGCCTACATGCTCGGCGCGCTGCTCATGGGCTCCGGCCTCATCGGCGCCGGACACGGGCGGCCGCTGTCGTGGATCACCCACGCCGGCGCCTACGACGTGGCGTACCTTCTCAAGATTGTCACGGGCGGCGCCCCGCTGCCGCACGACGTGGCCGGGTTCCTCGGCGCCATGCGGTACTACCTCGGCCAGCACGTCTACGACGTCGCCACGATGGCGGCCGATTGCACGGGCATGCCGGTGGGGCTGGACTGCATCGCCACTAACCTGCGCATCCATCCGCCGTGGGGGAGCCCTCGCCTCGCAGGCGCCGCCGGCGTGCGCGCGCTTCTGGCCTTCAGGATTTTGAAGGACGGGCGGTTCCGCGGCAACGTGGAGAGGTTCCGAGGCCTGCTTCAGGGCCTGCAGCATTAGTTCTTCTTCCACGGTCGATCAGAATCGCACACGAGCAACGTGCTTGGTCAAGAATTCGAATGTGCAACGGACTCATGCTACTACAGTTTTTTTTTTGCTACGCCGGTCAAGTATTAATTGGGCACTTGCGTCGGTCTATGGTAGTAGTTCAGAAGATTGTTTTTTTTCGATGTGTTCATAAGATTGTTACTACTATTACTAGTAGACTCTGCCCGTGCGTTGTCACGATCATTTAAAAAAAATTACCAGTTGCATATATAAACATAAGCACTTAAAATTTCACATGTATAGAAAAAATACCCACAACAATTCTTGCACGCAACTGTATGTGGCAGTATCACTAAAGTGGCTGTCCTGACCTCCTAGGCTATGGGGCGAGGAGTTGGCAGCATCAACTCCAAATAAGATGTCAGCAAAATCATTATGGTCATCATCCTCGATCGATGATAACATTGACTCAGTGGTCACTCCTCCTGTGTGCCTTCTTCCTCATGGTTGGACTTTCTCAAATAGCTTGATTTTTTTCCTCCAATCTAACAATGATGCATGTTGGCACGCTTCGGGCCGACTGAACATATATTTAACCCGTGCGAGACATACATGGGGTCTTGAAGGGCATCCATGGCGCTCGTGTCAATGAAGAAGAGGAGGTTGGCCTTGTCATAGTGGTCGTTGGCATTGAATCAGTCGATGCGCTCGAACCACTTTGGTGATGACACATACGTAGCAGGCGTGATCTCCACCACAGCCGAGCATATAACACATCCCTTCTCGAGAGTCACCTAGTTGTGCACATAGTGATCGGAGGAATCTAAACCATGTTAGTAATAGCACACTACCGTCCATCGCCTCAAACACTGCCGCCATAAGGCTGAAGCATAGTGCCGCCACTGATAGCTCCAGTTGGAGCGCACCCAACCGATTAACCTCCTTCCTCCCCCACAACGTAGTACCCACTGCCGTCATGCTCTCAGTTACAAAGCAATGATGCAATCATTGTCCCTGTTGTCTCTTCCTCCTCCAATTCCGCTAACACCTTCGGTTCCCCCGGCCTCGTCCCCATGGACGACGGCGCAGAGTAAATCTCCGAAGAGGCAGTTGTTGCCTTCTCCGCCAGCACTTTACCTTCACTCTGGATAGCATCAATGGGTGAGGGAGGTCGGCGCCCATGAGCTCATGTTTCTGTAGGGCCTCGCGAGCATGTCCCCATCCTCCTCTGCGACCTCCACACCTGCCTTCCGCACCATGCTCTTCATCCCTAGCCATGCCCAATCTTGATCAGGATGTATGACATACACTGTGTACGTAAACATCTAACACGCACCTTCCATGCAGACATAATAATTATGCTATTCTTCTCCTGTCCCAAAGTTGCAGAAGTGGAGTAAGTGAGTGCTCGGGTTTCCGATCCCCGCTGATCTAGCCAAGGATGGCCCGAAGGAGATGGAGGACAGATGCTCGCGAGGTGGTTGAGGGAGAGGGAGGTGCCGCTGACAATGGCGGTCTTCTATGTTTACACCATGATGGAGGGGTTGCTCTCTCATGTGGGGGAGAGGTGAGAGAGAGAGAGGTGACCGACTAACATGTAAAAAAACCATGGATGTCCTTGGACATCAGGTTGTGCCAAATATCACATCCATAAGAACTCTAAATTAAACCTAGACCTGAAATAATATTGACAGTACACCAAACTGCACTTGAGAATTCCAAACTGAAGATTTATATCTAGCATATCATATGTCATGTATCTGTTCTATTCCATATTCCAAAATACAGGAACACGCTGGAACTCTGCAGCACACGACGCCATGTATATGTTCTATTAGGCTCCATTGCCATTTACTCTTTACATGGCCTTCCGTTCACCAATAAATAAATTGTGCTCAGAGGAATTCAATTCCTTTTGATTCATAGTAAAGCTTGTGATACTGAGAAAAAAAAAGCAAGCAAGCATGCAGCGATCTTAATTTATTATTAGTAGGATCTCAATCTGGCGCTTACAAGCTTTCATACTACGACAAAACAATTCAGCGAGCATGTTGTAGGCACAAAAGCAAGCAAACGGCCAGCTTAATTGAACAGTAGGACCTTGATCGCTTAGACTTGTTTTATTGCAGCTGGAAGACACAAGACCAATTACCTACAGGCTGCAGGTCCGTTGTTGCAGAGACATTTACAGCTCTCTTCAACATCATTTACAGATTTGCAGCTCGCGACATTGTCCTCATTTACAAAGTTCTCTCTTGAACATCAGAAACATTGTCTGCAAAAGTTCATCATGAGCTTCTTTAACTTTAGCAAGTCTATTGAAGCTTGACCTTGGATGCCTCATTCCGCATATGTTCCGGGCTTCCGGCATGACCACCAATACCCCTAGATGGACAACTAAGCTACACAAAAAGAGCATATGAATACGAGATTAGCAAGTGTTTTCTCGCTCGACTCGAAAACATATGAAGCAATTTTTGTTCAAAGTAGGTATACCCTCTTTTTTATAAAAAAAAGGGGTAGACACCTTCATGTCTAATAAAAAGTTCTATAGCAAATCAATCGAACCAATCAGGCTTCTCTTAACATGCTTATATGCATGATAGTATATTCCAAATTGGAACTAAAACCGACTTCAATATACTCAAGTGTTCAGTAAACTACAGCTTTGCCGAATTACTCAATATACACAAGGATTGAGAGATCATCATGCAACGTAAATGGTGCACTGAAACAAGATTTGTGGATATCTGGTTAGGAGCATGAACTGCTAATCCTTACTTTGCAAATATAGTCTGGTTACAACGTCTCAATATACTTGATAAGCCGTGTGAGAAGTATATAAAAAAAAGATACATGCCCATTGAAAACTTCGTAATAGTAATAAACATATTTGATGCTTGCTTGTGCTTCTTCTACAGTGGACCATCCGTTCTAAAAAAACATATTTGATTTATCAGTGGAATTGATTTGAACGTGCAAAAGTAATAGTAATAATAAGGATATTTGAGTTTCATACTATACTTATTTATTACTACAGGGAGGTAGCACTGCAGTGTTTTTAAGATATGCACAAATTTAGGAGCTTGGAGCTGATTCAGTTCAACCAAATTGCCATTTCCCAGTTCTCATCTGGACAGACTGCAAAAAGGAAAACTGCGCAATAGAGGCTAGAGAACATACACCTGGTTCATGTAATTCACAGGAAGTGCTCAGCGATGTAATACCAAAATTTAATCTAATGAACGCACTTATCTCCGAACCTGATAAGGACAAGAATAGGCGCCCAAGACATACATATATATATACATCAAACTTTCATTGCTTAGATAGATCTATCAAAAACAACAACCTCATACCAGCAAGTTCGAAGAGAATTTTCTTCAAATAGGTTGTGGGCAATGTGAGTAAATATACTCCACTATATCTACTGAAATCCAAATGTACAGCTTGGCTGGTGAGCTTACATATCAGGTACGAGCTTCTGATAGAAAGTAGAAATCAAGGATTTTGAGTCTTTTTCCATTTGCCAACACAAACAATCTACAAAAATTACCAAGAAAAAATGCAAAGTGGAAAAAGAGGGCACCTTCTGTGCGAAAATTTGAAGGATTAATGGATTGTGTACCCAGCCACAAACATCCACGCAAATGAGCTGCCTCAAAGTCTTGTAGACTCATATGGTCATGCCATCACGATTGGAACAGCGATGCGTCCGAGGAAACACCAGCCGGCGAGCCTGCTAACCCTCGTCGATCCGTCTGCATCAGCACCACGATCGGACCAAGGAGCCGCCGCGCCTGGCAGGGAAGGCCACGCCGATGCCATGGTAGGGATGGTTGTGCCTGACTTCTATACAAATCACTTATTATATTATTTGACTCTGACTTCTATAACCTGTATGAATCCGCTTTAAAATCCTTTCTAAATTGGCCAGACTTACACCAGAATGAGCTATACAAATGTTGTGATGAATGTGCTATTAGTGATACCTGGTAGGAGGCATCATTAGTCGAAAGACATGAAAGTGTGTCACATGTATACTAACAGATATGGTGTACATTTCCTTGTTTGAATATTCCTGCTCCACTCTAAATATGCTTGAATGAATTATGCGGCAAGCTACTAAAGGAAAACAATAATTATCTCCTTGGGCTTACTCTCCTTGAGCCATTGATTTCTCATTTTGTCAAAAAGCATCTTGATCTAATCCCACTTCCCTAAGCACATATAACAATTCTGGTCTATTTTTACTCTAGCCCATTTATGAACTACACCAAAGATGTGGAATAGAACCTTTAGTCTGCCAATCCATGAATGATGTGTGTAGAAAGGGTGGTGCACTGGCTTTGTGCAAAAAACTTTCGTTCACAATTTACTAAAATCTAAATGAGTAAATCAAATCATGTACCGCAGATTCTTTAGTTTTTGAAACTTCCTATACAAAATTAGATCGATGGATATCATAATTCAGTATACTTCTATGGATTGCAGACCACAGAGTTGCTACCTTATAATCAGAGTATCATAACCACAAAAGTATATGAGGAGGAATGTAAAGAAGACATAATTGTTTATTGTTCATCGGCGTATAAAGGATTTGCGTGTATCAATAGAAACTGTTGTGAATGCAAACATGGCAGGGAGGTTGGACTCCGTCCAAAAAAGTTCATCTAAAAAATGGAGAGAAGACTTTTAAGCCATGGACACTCATAGGTGTATGTGGCAGTATAGCTAAGTGTAGCTAAGTGTCCGTGCGTTTAAGAATAGATATTTCAGAAAGTCTATAAAACATGTGTGCTAGACTGGAATAACGAATTGAAATTGTAGTCGTCAAGACTAAGCTGCAATGATTTTTCTTGTGAAGTTGTCTACAACCTTTTGTATCACAGAACAAAACCTAATGGACTCGCTCATCATTGGTTTTATAAGAGAAAAATGTACTTCAGATAGTTCCACACTGTTGCACAGAGTTATCTAAATGCGGTATATCAGCTCTGCTTGATCTCTGTAGGAAATATACCATGGAAGTTCTATAATTATATTATGACATCTCTAAGTTGTTCAACAGTATAATTAAAATCAAAATTAACAAACGAGTCGTTGAACAATCTCAATGTAACAATCACAATGTAGCAGGTTCAATTAAGCCACTCCTTACCTCGCCATGAAGTAGTCATGTTTTCCTTTCCTCTTTGAAGTGCCAGAGTTGCAGCCTCGATTCTACCGCATGGGCCGTTGTTGAACTGAATAGTCAGTTAGCAAGTAAAGAAACCTTAGATGCACTGCCTTAGTAGAAGAACAGCAAGTCATCATCTAGAAAGGAATGGCAGGTTAACATCTAAATAAAGGACTAACATGAACATCGAGCTCTAGTCAGGTTAACAAAATCACAAACTTTTGTGTAGATTTCATAGCAATTATGAGCTCAGAACTTCCATGGGTTCAACCAGTACCACCGGCGCACCTGCACCCTCGCACAAACTCTCCTTCTACCCCCTATAAAATCTGTAAAAGAACAAATACTAACATTAGAACATGAAAATGCAGAAACTTACAAGATTCACAAGAAATAGCTTACTTACTACCTATTGCAAAATCGCTTCCTGACCCTAGTGCAAGCGAAACGCCCCAGCCACACGCCCCCATGTTCCTCCTTGCTGCCCTCCTCTTCTCTGCTCAAAGTAATTACTTTTCATTGGTACAATTTAGAGTTGGGGGGAAATAAGCATTACTCAAAGTGATTCTTTAGGGAACTCCAAAGAGATGAAAATCAGTGCAAGAAGATGCATAGTCCTAAATCAAACTATAAATTATGTTGATGTTCATTGATCAAACCTTACCATCAATCCAGCTATTGCAATCCACATACAGTATAGATGCTACACCGCCCACAATATCCTTCGCAACCACAAAATGCAGTCCAAAAATTCTCACCAAGACATGCACAGCTTGATTTAGACCTCACTGGCTCATGCATCAACAAGGCGGCGTGCTCCATCTCGTGTAGACATCACATTATGAGATGCTAAGAGTTAGTCCAGTCAGAGTTTGGAGTATCACGTCTCCAGTCAGAGTTTGGAGTATCACGTCACTCGTGTGCTCCACCTACTTGCTCCTCAAAAAAACACTGTACACAAAGATTGTAAGAACCACATGGTATTGATTTGTCCACGTTCAAAGGACTTCTACCACCAGATCCAAACTTCTCGCTTCACACATTAGGCTGCACTGCAGAATTTGAAAAGTAACTGGAATAAATTGGGCATTTATTTATGCTAATTAACTCGCAAGATGGATGGACGCAGTTGTTCACGTACCTGATCCAGCAGCCGGCAGCTTCCGCGGAGCTGATAATTTGTGTTTTGAGGTGCCATGTGACGTCAACGGCGGAGGGGTCGTGGCCGTACCTGCCGTCGATGGCGAAACGGAGGTTGGGGCGGACAGAGCCCAAGAAGTCGCGGAAGAAGGCCACAACCAGGTCCTACCCTATCATGAATCGCGTTGCCGGGGAAAACGCAAATTATCAGCTCCTCTTACACGCAGTACCTTGGCTTAGTCCGCTCCCGCCGCCGGCCTCCACAGCGCCTTCCGGCGACTGCCAGTGCCCGCCCCTGGCGCCCATCACCCCATTGTCTTTTCGCTGCAGCTGCATGAGCACGACACAGGGGACAGTAAGCAGCAGCAGCACGAACACACAGGGCGGCCAGCCACAGAACAACATCATCAGTACGGGCCGGCCACAAGCACACGGGGCCGACGGCGGGTAATAGCAGCACCTGCAACATGACGGGGCGGCGGCGTCTCGCTTGTAACCCTAACCCTAGCTCGCCGGCCTAGGCAAATTGGGTGAGCCAGAGAAAGAGGACTGACCTAGCCGTCGCCTCCGCCGAGGACCACGGGGAATCGCTGGGAGGAGCCGCCCTCGTCTTCCGTCGAGCACCAGCAGAGACATAGGGGCGGCGGGTTTCTGACTTTTGATCCAGGTGGATGGGCGAAGAGGAGAGCGAGAGGGATCTGTAGAGAGGCACGGGATCTCGGCGGCGGCGAAGGGCGACTCCTCTCGGATATCGATGCCCGGCTCCTCGATAGCCTCTCGGCGGCGGAGCGGGAGGCGGGGCGGCGGCGGTGGAGTGGGAGAAAGAGGGAAAGAGAGAGGTCGCAGCGGGAGGGGGTGGATCGAGAGGAGGGGTCGCAGCGGGACGGAGAGAGAGAGGGAGCGATCGTTGGGGTTTTTTGGCACCGGTTTTTTTCGCAGAAGGATAATGAGTTAACGGAGGTGGAAGGATGACGAAAATAAAACGAAGGTGGGAGGATGACGAAAATAAACCAACGAAAATAAACTGCATGGACTATTCACCAAGTCGTCCATTAGGAGAAGAGACAGTTTTATATACATATTATTATGGGTCAAGCGTTTGTTTTTCTCGTCGCAAAAAAACAAAAGAAAACATTTGATTTCCCTTTTAGTAATATTCAAAACTTCCAGTCAAGGGTTCTTTTTTAGTGATGCGTGATGTATTTGTTGTAATAATTCGCAATACTTTCTTCAGTATTTTTTGTGAATATACTTACTTGAGTATTATATGTATAAACAACCATCAACCATGTATACAATCACTATATTCTATTGTTGTGTATTTTCTTAGTGCATCTCCAACAGCGGATATAGTATTTGTCCCTGGACGTGTCTGCGAAAAGTGATCCGAAGAGCCAGCCATCCAATGCTTATCGTAAACCTTCGCCCGTTCAACCAAAAATTAAAATAATTTGTAGCGGACGGTGACCTCGTACGCCTGCCCGGGTTGGGCGGCGGCACCTCCACTAGCGAAAGGGCACGGGGAAATGATCGAGTAGTTTAAAAAATGGTACCTATCATTCAAAAAAAAGTATCATTGTATAGCTGAAAAATGCTCAACACATATTAAAAATATATTGAAAAAGGTGCATGTCAAAAATATTAATCATATAATTGAAAAATGTTCAATGTGTTTTAAAATAATATTTCTGATGTACACAAAAATGTACAACTTGTGTTGCATAAAGTAGACATGTACTGAAAAACAGAAAAAGGAAAGAAAAAAAGAAGAAAAAACCAAAAAAAACTGATAGAAACAAAAAGAAGAAGAAGAAACATGGAAGGTTCTAGAACCGCCCCAAACCGGTGCATAGAACCTTTCTCAACCTGCTATAGGACCGACTATGTTGGGCCGGCACATTTAGTGGAGCGCCAATGGCGAGACCGAAAGATTTCTGGCAATAGGCGAGAAATAGCACTGGTGAGATTTGCGCCCACAGTTCCTGGGTATAGACCTAGGTGATAGATTGCTTTGGATCGGATAGGTTAGATCATTCCGGTGAACCTACCTTCTGCCTGTCCAGACGAGCTCGATCCAGCGCCGGCCATGGTGATGTGGTGATGGCGGCGATGTGGACAGAGAGTAGATGGCGGTGGTGGTGGAGCTTCCCGTGAGCACCGCGCTAACCCTAGATCGCTAGGGCTTGTAGGTGGGGATTATGGTAGCGATTAACCTCGTAAGTCATGCCCCGGCCCCCACCTCTGTTTATATAGCACGGGTCACAGGGGCCCACCAACCATGATTTGGTTGGGCGCCCCCGATTAGGGCACGAGTCAGGGGCCCGTTCGTCCCGTTGGGTTCGAACGAGAGAGAGATCAACCTAACATTCTCCCCCTTGATCTCAACTTTACTTTTAACTTTATACTTTCTAGTTTATTTGTTTCATCACATATTGGTACATAGAGTATGTTTCATCGTCACAACTTAATTTCCGTTAGAATCATACAGCTACAACATACGTTATGTTCAGAAGCAAATTCTGTTCCTTTTGGGCATATCCAGAAATCATAAGGCTTTCCCTTAAACCCATGCCGGCTAAGCGTTTCTTGAACACATTGAGTGGTAAGCCTTTCGTTAGCGGATCCGCAAGCATATCCTTTGTCCTTATATGCTCGAGACTTATAGTTTGATCCTGGATTTTATCTTTCACAACATAATACCTTATCTCTATTGTTTTGGCAGCATTACTCGACTTGTTGTGCGCGTAAAATACTGCGGGCTGGTTGTCACAGTACATCTTTAGTGGTTTGTGAATACAATCTACCACTTTCAAGTCGGGTACAAATTTCTTTAGCCATATCGCCTGTCCCGTGGCTTCGAAGCATACTATAAATTCTGCATACATCGTGGATGATGCAACTATCGATTGCTTGGAGCTTTTTCACGAAATAGCTCCCCCAGCGAGAGTGAATACGTATCTTGACATGGATTTTCTATCATCTCTGTCCCCCGCAAAATCTGCATCTGAATACCCTTTTATCTCTATGGAATCACTTCTCCCGTATATTAGCACTGGTAGAAAAAGGGCCTGTCGTGGTTCTAAGTCTGACAGTAATGTAGGGGGGTAAGTATGGAGAGGCTAGGTCTTAGCTACGGAGAAGTTATAAGGACGCAAGGTTTACGAGTTCAGGCCCTTCTCGGAGGAAGTAAAAAGCCCTACGTCTCGGAGCCCGGAGGCGGTCGACTGGATTATGTGAGTATGAGTTACTGAGGTGCGAACCCTTGTCTCGGAGGAGGGGGTGGCTTATATAGAGTGCGCCAGGACCCCGGCCAGCCCACGTTACGAAGGGTTCAATGTACATTAAGGTAGGGCGTTACTGATAACGCTAGTAATAAAGTGCTATGATGACCATAAAAGCTACTTAATGACCGACCGTTAGCGTGCAGAGTGACTTTAGGTCTCCTGGCCGTCGAGTGGTTGGATCTTGGTCGAGTAATTGCTCCTTGGTCGAATGTCTTCGAGTCTGTCGAGTGGAACACCTCCAAGTCGATTGAAAGGTGATTTATTCTAGAGGTGTCCTTGGGTAGGGCAGTTAGGACAGGTCCGTGACCCTACCCTAGGTACATAGCTTCATCATTAGCCCCCGAATGGATCAAGGTTTGAGTGGGGAAGGAGTTGAGGACTTCTCAGACTCGTTTTCCATGCCGTGAGCATATCTTGTTTCGGATCAACGGACCTGAGTGATGACAGCAACTCCCTTTTCAGTTGCCTTGATCCATTCTTAATTCTTCGTCGAGTGAGTTTCTTTACTTGTAAGGCTCCGAGTGACGGTGCGGAGGAGATCTTTGGTCTGACAAGTTGTTTGCTGCCCGCGGATTTAGTGAGTTCCGAATTTTGGGGAGCGCGCGGGACGGGGGAGGCCATAGTAATTGGATGGGATAGAGCGGAGCCGCCTCGATCCCCGCACCACCTTTTTCGCCACGTATCGCTCGCGCGGTCGTTACGGGATTTGACAGAGCCATCTGGGCCTACCCGTCAGCCACTCGGAAGCGGCCTCATATAAGGCGTTGGACCGGAGTCTCCCAAACAGTGCGCCCCATTACCTCTTCTCCTCCTCACGCCTCTCCGCTGCGCTCGCTCTCGCCCCAGCGCCGCCGCACCACACGCGTCTCGTCGGCGACAATGGTGAAGGAGAAGACAGAGGCTCTAGAGCGGGCAAAGAAGGCGACGGCGAGGTCGAAGGGGAAGGCGACGAGCCAGGGCGGATCTTCTTCGCGGACTGGCCTACCGAAGGGTTGGATCCAGGGCGACTGGATCCACTCGAGGATCTCCCAAGAAGATCTCTACGACCTGGCCAAGGGAGGGCTGATCCCCTACGACTCGGCGCGGCTTCCGGGGAAGGAATCCGAGCCGCAACCCCGGGAGGGTGAGCACGTTCTTCTTGCCACCCACGTCGACCGTGGGTTTTCCTTGCCTCCTCATCCTTTCTTCCGAGGGTTTCTGAACTTCTTTGGGGCTCAACTCCACCATTTTACCCCCAACTCAATCGTTTATCTTGACGCGTTCATTTCCTTGTGTGCGAACTTCTTGGGTTGTCAACCTCACTGGGGTCTTTTCAAGCATATTTTCACTTGTCGCTCCTAGACAATGAAAAAGGCTAATCCGAGTGACGAGAGGACCCAAGTGATCCAGATGTTTGGGGGTCTTGGCATCCAGGCGAGGGGAAAAAGCTCCTTTCCGGCCATGATTCTTCCCGACTCAGTTCGCGGATGGTAGTCGACCTGGTTCTATTGTAAAGACCAGTCGACGCCAGGGCAATCGACTGGCCTCCCTCCCTTTACCATGGACCGAGTGGAAAAACCCTTCCCTTTGAAGGTGCTCCCGGAGGAGAAGGCGAACGTGAAGGTGTTGGTCAACCGAGTGGTCCAGCTCATTCGTGACGGGGTCACTGGTATGGATCTCTTGGAGGTCTTCCTTCAGCGGCGCATCCAGCCTCTCCAAGCCCGAGACCATCCGATGTGGATGTATTCGGGTCTAGAAGACTCCACTCGGATCCACCTGGAGGAGGTCGACGATGACACACTGGAGAAGTGGCTGTCGAGTATTACCGGGAACAAGGACAATCCCAGAGGAGCCAGGAGAGTTCCCCCATTCGACCAGTCGCGTGCACCAGAGGTCTAATGCTGAGTTTTTGCTTGTAATCTGAATTCACTCGCGCAGCTGTCTGTATTGCGTCGACTGACTTTGTCCTCCCTGCTTTCTTTCAGGCCATTATTGAAATGTATTCGATGCCCAACGGGGCGCAAGAGCAAGCTCTGGAAGGTGAGGCGAGCGGTGGCGAAAGCGGCGAGTGGACTTCCGATGATGAAGGGGATGGAGGAAGCGACGACTCAAGTGATGGGGAAGAAGTCGAGTCGCCTCCTCGCATAGAGAGACGATCCAAGCTTGACCAGGATCGGCCGAGTGCCCGCGACTGCTCAGGCTGGTCAGTCTTCGAAGCGTCCTCGGATCTCTTCACCAACCATGACTGAGAAGGCGCCAAAGCACCCCAAAGTTGCAGAGCCGAAGACTCGGAAGGCGCTGCCGAAGATCAAGATCGATATCCCTGTCGCCTCCGTGTAAGTGTCTCTCCTTGTATTCACTCGATGCTCCGCGCTGTTTGTTTTTCTTGTTTTAACTGGACGAACTTTGGAATTGTCAGCGCTGCCACTTCCGGGGCCTTAGCTTACAGGGATGATGATGAGGTGCTGGAAGATGCGGTCACTTCTAATCCGGGTATGATTTCTGCCATACTATCTTTCTTCAGTCGATTCAACTGCAACGTGCATCACTGGGTGACGTGATTTTGGCAATTGAACTTTGCACAGCACCCAACATTATTGACCGCCCTGATGATGATGAAGAGCCCGAGAGGCCTTTGATGAGGAAGAATAGGCGAACTCCTGCAAGCGAGGCGCTACGGTCGACGCCGAGGGCGGAACCAGTCGTTCAGGACACTGGTGACGTCAATCGGGGTTCTGTTACCTTCGCGGAGCCCCTGTCGAGTGCCTTGCCTTCTTCTTCGACTGCTCAGGCCCCTGTCGACCCGCCTTCAGTTTTTGCGACCCATCATGTCCCAGAGGACGATGTGAATGCTGCTAGGGAAGCCATACGCCAGGCGGGCATTATGATGGAGAATATGAAGACGGTGCGGGACGCCAGCCAAGCCGCCTATGATGCCAGCTCGGCTCTCCAGAGCAACGTTCAGGTTAGTCGGCTATCTGAAGATTCTTTCCGAAAATCTTTGCATCTGTACACCCACTGGGTGCGTCGATTGAAGTTTTGGACTAGTGGGGGCACGCTGAGTGCACCCACTGGATGTAGTCCCCGAGGCTACGGCGGACAGCTGACAGTCGACCGTAGTCTTTGTATTTTGTCGAGTAAAACCAAACTGGTAGTTTGTTTCTTCCGCTCGATCTGGTCGAGTGGGATCAGAACCGGTGGGGGCACGCAAAGTGCACCCACTGGGTGTAGTCCCCGAGACCGCGGTCGACTGTTGACAGTCGACTGTGGTCTGAGCTCTACTTTCTCTCCCCCTTTTTTTTGAACTCGACTTCGACGGGCCGGTCGAGTGGGATCAGAACCGGTGGGGGCACGCAAAGTGCACCCACTGGGTGTAGTCCCCGAGACTATGGTGGACTGCGGGCAGTCGACTATAGTCTTAGTATTTGTTGTTTTTGCTGTGGAATAATTTCTCCCCTTTGATTTCAGAAATCTTGTGATCTTGGAGCTCGCTTCACTGATTTGGAGAGGCGGCAGATTTAACTGAAACTTGACTTGGAGCTGGCCAGGACAGAACTGCAGATGGTCAGAGACGGCACCGCTGGTAAGACAAGTTTGTCGACTGGTCAGTTTTCGGCTCGAGCATCCTTCTGCTATTTCTGAATCAATCATCATTTCTTTGCAGAAAAACTAAGGGAAGCTTTGGCGAAAACGGATCAGGATTTGGCTGCTGCCCAGAAGGAGGCTAACGACAGGACCGCTCTGGCCGGACAGAAGCTGGCTTCAGTCGGCCAGTTGGAAGAAGAGAATACCAGGCTGAAGACTGCTCTGAATGAAGCCAACAGGGAGTGCACATGCTGGAAGAAGGATAACCTCAACCTGAGCGAAAAGATGGAAGGCATCGGTCGCAGGAGGGACGATCTGGAGAGCTACCTGAGGAGCCTTGCCAAGAAGTTGTATATCAAGCTTGAAGGTGCACATTTAGTTCCGACTGATTTTTTTTGTGTCGACTCAGTGTATGAAGATTGACTTATCCTTGGATCATGAATGCAGAGTTTTGCCAGAACTTTGAAGAAGAGACTGGGAGGATCAAACCAGGTTTGGATCCAATCAACTCTCCCGTGAAAGATGAAACTGCCATGAATCTGCTCCGACTGGAATCTCGCATCGACGGTGCTGTGGACTACTTGGCTCGACTGAAGGTCGCCATGTCACGGATCGACCCGGCACTCTGGCCAGAGGCTACGCTCCAAAACGATCTTGAGTCTCTGATGGCTCGACTTAACGGAATCCCTGACCGAGTGCAGGAGTGGAAGAAGTCTTCTGCTCGTTGTGGCGCTGATGTGGCTCTGTCCTTGGTTCGTGTCCACTGCAAGGAGGTGCGACAAGACAAGCTGGCCGCAATCAAGGTCGCAAACACCCAGAAGCATGACTTCCGAACTTTTATGGAGACCTTCATAGCTGCCGCCACTCGGATTGCCGATGGCGTCGACCTGGATGAGTTCGTCGAGCCTGCCAGCCCTCCTCCCGCGGAGTGAACAAACTCTTATGTCCTACCTTAAATTTGCCTCTGAATGCCGAGTGGTTTTTGTAACCATTAAACTTTTTCGGGCTGCATGCCCGAGTACCTCGATCTGTGATCCAGAACCTTTAGAATTTTATCTGAACTTGGTTTACCGTTGAATATCTTTATGAATATCCTGCTGAGTGAAACCATTCTTCATTCGAGACAACTTTCTGTATTCGCAGCGCAGCCCGGAAGGAGAGGGAAGCAGACGACCCATGTCTTGTATTTGTGGCGAAGCTCTCCAGGGGAAGGCGGCGGTCGACCCACACCCTGTTACTGCAGAGTGGGACGGAGCGCACATTGTATTTGTGGCGAAGCTCTCCAGGGGAAGGTGGCGGTCGACCCACACCCTGTTATTGCAGAGTGGGACGGAGCGCACATTGTATTTGTGGAGAAGCTCTCTAGGAGAAGGTGGCAGTCGACCTGCTCCTCGTCGTTCTTGAGGATTGAGATGTGTTTCGTACTTAGGCGAGTACTGGACTGCAGCTAAGCCCTTGGGTGGGAGGATTGCTCTCCACTCGGTAGGATTTTTCAAACTTAGGCGAGTGCCGGAATGCAGCTAAGTCTTCTAGTGAGATAACTTAGGCGAGTACTGGACTGCAGCTAAGCCCCCGAGTGGGAGGGTTGCTCTCCACTCGGTAGGATTTTTTCAAACTTAGGCGAGTGCCGGACTGTAGCTAAGTCTTCTAGTGAGAGAACTTAGGCGAGTACTGGACTGTAGCTAAGCCCCTGAGTGGGAGGATTGCTCTCCACTCGGTAGGATTTTTCAAACTTAGGCGAGTGCCGGACTGCAGCTAAGTCTTCTAGTGAGAGAACTTAGGCGAGTACTGGACTGCAGCTAAGCCCACGAGTGGGAGGATTGCTCTCCACTCGGTAGGATTTTTCAAACATAGGCGAGTGCCGGACTACAGCTAAGTCTTCTAGTGAGAGAACTTAGGTGAGTACTGGACTGCAGCTAAGCCCCCGAGTGGGAGGATTTCTCTCCACTCGGTAAGATTTTTCAAACTTAGGCGAGTGCCGGACTGCAGCTAAGTCTTCTAGTGAGAGAACTTAAGCGAGTACTGGACTGCAGCTAAGCCCCCGAGTGGGAGGGTTGCTCTCCACTCGGTAGGATTTTTCAAACTTAGGCGAGTGCCGGACTGCAGCTAAGTCTTCTAGTGAGAGAACTTAGGCGAGTATTGGACTGCAGCTAAGCCCCCGAGTGGGAGGGTTGCTCTCCACTCGGTAGGATTTTTTCAAACTTAGGCGAGTTCCAGACTGCAGCCAAGTCTTCTAGTGAGAGAACTTAGGCGAGTACTGGACTGCAGCTAAGCCCCCGAGTGGGAGGATTGCTCTCCACTCGGTAGGATTTTTCAAACTTAGGCGAGTGTCGGACTGCAGCTAAGTCTTCTAGTGAGAGAACTTAGACGAGTACTGGACTGTAGCTAAGCCCCCGAGTGGGAGGATTGCTCTCCACTCGGTTGGATTTTTCAAACTTAGGCGAGTGCCGAACTGCAGCTAAGTCTTCTAGTGAGAGAACTTAGGCGAGTACTGGACTGCAGTTAAGCCCCCGAGTGGGAGGATTGCTCTCCACTCGGTAGGATTTTTCAAACTTAGGCGAGTGCCGGACTGCAGCTAAGTCTTCTAGTGAGAGAACTTAGGCGAGTACTGGACTGCAGCTAAGCCCCCGAGTGGGAGGGTTGCTCTCCACTCGGTAGGATTTTTTCAAACTTAGGCGAGTGCAGGACTGCAGCTAAGTCTTCTAGTGAGAGAACTTAGGCGAGTACTGGACTGCAGCTAAGCCCCCGAGTGGGAAGGTTGCTCTCCACTCGGTAGGATTTTTTCAAACTTAGGCGAGTGCCGAACTGCAGCTAAGTCTTCTAGTGAGAGAACTTAGGCAAGTACTGGACTGCAGCTAAGCCCCCGAGTGGGAGGATTGCTCTCCACTCGGTAGGATTTTTTCAAACTTAGGCAAAACGGATTCACAGCTAAGCCTCCGAGTGGGAGGCCTGCTCGCCACTCGGTAGGAAACTGTTTTTACAAACTTAGGTGAAGCGGATTCGCAGCTAAGCTACCCCTGGGGGATTTCTTACACAAACAAAACAATAATAATCGCTGGGAAAATTATAACGCTCTTGTCTTTGATAAATAAACTACAGGAGTTTTTCTTATTACATCTCATCCGATTGAGAATTCAAGTATAAAAGGGGCGGAGTAGTTCCGCATTCCAGGCTCGTGGCTCATCAATCTGGCGATCGACATTGTAGAGGTGGTATGCTCCATTGTGGAGGACTCTGGTGACTATGAAGGGTCCTTCCCAAGTAGGAGCGAGCTTGTGTGGTTTCTGCTGATCCACTCGGAGGACTAAGTCTCCTTCTTGGAAGGCTCGGCTCTTCATGTTTCTGGCATGGAATCGACGCAAGTCTTGCTGATAGATGGTCGATCGAATCAAGGCAATTTCTCTTTCTTCTTCTAGGAGGTCGACTGCGTCCTGCTGGGCTTGTTCTGCTTCATCTTCTGAGTAGAGCTCGACTCTGGGAGCGTTGTGAAACAGGTCACTCGGTAAGACCGCCTCGGCTCCGTAGACCAGAAAGAATGGGGTTCTTCCGGTCGATCGATTCAGGGTTGTCCTCAATCCCCAAAGGACTGATGGGAGCTCGTCGACCCATGCACCTGCTGCGTGCTTTAGATCGCGCATCAACCGGGGTTCCAGTCCTTTGAGAATTAGGCCATTTGCCCTTTCTGCTTGCCCATTCGACTGGGGGTGAGCGACCGAAGCATAGTCGACCCGAGTGCCCTGAGAGGTGCAAAAGGCCCTGAACTTGTCGGAATCGAAGTTTGACCCATTGTCCGTGATGATACTGTGCGGAACTCCATATCTGAATATCAACTCTCTGATGAAACTGATAGCGGTGCAAGCATCGAGATTCTTGATAGGCTTGGCTTCAATCCATTTGGTGAACTTGTCGACTGCTACCAGCACATGAGTGAAGCCGCTCCTGCCTGTTCTCAGTGGCCCAACCATGTCCAGCCCCCAAACAGCGAAGGGCCAGACGAGTGGAATGGTTTTCAGGGCTGGCGCGGGCTTGTGCGGCATATTGGAGTAATACTGACATCCTTCACATTTGTCGACTATCTCTTTTGCCATCTCATTGGCTCTCGGCCAGTAGAACCCCGCTCGGTATGCTTTAGCCACAATGGTCCGAGAGGACGCATGATGACCACAGGTCCCTGAGTGGATATCGTTAAGGATCAGCTGACCTTCTTCTGGTGTGATACACTTCTGGCCGACCCTAGTCGCGCTTTCTCTATATAACCGTCCCTTTATGACTGTAAAGGCCTTGGATCGTCGGATGATCTGTCGAGCCTCTTCTTCGTCTTCTGGGAGTTCTTTCCTTAGGATGTACGCGATGTATGGTTCTGTCCAGACGAGAGTGATAACCAACACTTCCATGATCAGGTCGACCACAGCTGGAACTTCAACTTCAGTCGGATCCGTGGCGCTTTTTGGCTGCGGGGCCTCTTCCGTGAAGGGATCCTCCTGGACTGATGGTGTGTGGATGTGCTCCAGAAACACATTGCTGGGAATGGCTTCTCTTTTGGAACCTATTTTTGCCAAATCATCAGCTGCTTGATTTTCCAGTCGGGGTATGTGGTGAAGCTCTAACCCCTTGAATTTCTTCTCCAGCTTTCTCACTGCATTGCAATAACCAGTCATGGCTGGACTTCTGACATCCCATTCCTTCATCACCTGATTAACCACCAAATCTGAGTCGCCATAGACCATGAGGCGACGGACACCGAGTGAGATGGCCATGCGCAACCCATATAAAAGTGCTTCGTATTCTGCCTCGTTATTGGAGGAATCAAAGTGGATTTGAAGAACATATCTGAGTTTATCTCCTCTGGGGGAGACCAACACCACTCCGGCACCGGAACCACTCAGCATCTTGGAGCCGTCGAAGAACATAGTCCAATACTCTGAGTGAATCTGAGTCGGCAGCTGCTATTCAATCCACTCGGCGACGAAATCTGCGATTGCCTGGGACTTGATAGCCTTCTTTGCCTCAAACTTGATATCTAGGGGAAGGAGTTCAATCACCCATTTTGCCACTCGACCAGTTGCATCCCTGTTATGCAGGATCTCTGACAATGGAGCGTCACTGACGACTGTAATGGAATGATCAGAGAGGTAGTGAGCAACTTTCTTTGTGGTCATGTAAATCCCATATACAAGCTTCTGATAGTGAGGATATCTTTGCTTTGATGGGGTCAAGACTTCAGAAATATAATATACTGGGCGCTGAACTTTGAAGGTTTTCCCTTCCTCTTCCCGCTCGACCGTAAGTACCGTACTGACGACTTGTTCTGTGGCTGCAATGTAAAGCAGCAAAGGCTCCTTGCTGATTGGGGCAGCAAGCACCGGCTGGGTGGAGAGCAGAGCTTTGAACTCTGCAAATGCTGCATCAGCTTCAGGAGTCCACTCGAACTTGTTGGACTTCTTCATCAATCGGTAAAGAGGCAATGCCTTTTCACCGAGACGAGATATGAATCGACTTAGGGCGGCCAAGCAACCAGTAAGCTTCTGGACGTCATGTACTCGCACAGTGCTTTTCATTCGGAATATAGTGCCAACTTTTTCTGGATTGGCGTCGATTCCCTGTTCGAAAATGAGAAAACCGAGTAACTTTCCGCCATGGACTCCGAATGTGCACTTTGATGGATTAAGCTTGATATCATACCTCCTGAGGTTGGCAAAGGTTTCAGCAAGGTCAGTTAGCAGGTCGGAACCCTTCCGTGACTTGACCACGATATCATCCATGTATGCTTCTACATTCCGACTCATTTGAGTGAGTAAACACTTCTGAATCATCCTCATGAATGTGGCTCCGGCATTCTTGAGGCCGAACGGCATGGTAACATAACACAAGCACCCGAATAGAGTGATGAAAGCTGTCTTGATCTCGTCAGGTCCATACAGATGGATCTAATGGTACCCGGAATAGGCGTCCAAGAAAGACAGTCGCTCACATCCCGCAGTCGAGTCGACTATCTGGTCGATGCGGGGGAGAGGAAAATGATCTTTCGGGCAGGACCGATTGATATGTTTAAAATCAATGCACATGCGAAGTGACTTGTCCTTCTTGGGGACCATGACAACGTTGGCGAGCCACTCGGAGTGGTAGATTTCTCGGATGAACTCCGCTGCTAAGAGCCGAGCCACCTCCTCGCCAATAGCCTTTCTCTTTTGGACGGCAGACCGTTGGAGATGTTCCTTGACAGGTTTTACTTTTGAGTCGACTCTCAGGCGATGCTCAGATAGCTCCCCGGGAACACCTGGCATGTTAGAAGGCTTCCATGCGAAAATGTCCCAGTTCTCACGGAGGAACTGGATGAGCGCTTCTTCCTATTTGGAGTCGAGTGTTGTAGAGATATGAGTCGGAGCGGCGCTGGGGTCGGTCGGGTGGATGTGAGCTGTCTTCGTATCGCCAGTCGACTGGAAAGCTGACTCTGTAGCAGGCTTCTTGGCTCGCAACAGATCACTCGGGTCTGCAGTCTTCTAGTATTCCCGCAACTCCACCACTGCCATCTGTGCGTTAGCGATCTTTGAACCTTTCTGAAAACATTCTTCCGCTTTCTTCCGATTGCCCGTAATGATGATCACACCTTTGGGGCCAGGCATCTTCAATTTGAGATACACGTAACATGGTCGGGCCATGAAGCCTGCATAAGCCGGCCTGCCCAGAATAGTGTGATAGGCACTCTGGAAGTCCACAACTTCAAATGTCAACTTTTCTTTGCGGTAATTCTTGGAATCACCGAAAACCACATCAAGAGCAATCTGGCCGAGTGATTCAGCCTTCTTCCCAGGAATGACTCGATGGAAACTCATGTTGCTGGCATTGAGTCTGGACATCGGAATGCCCATCCCTTTCAACGTCTCAGCGTATAATATGTTCAAACCACTGCCACCATCCATCAGGACTTTGGTCAGTCGAGTGCCTTCAACAACTGGGTCGACCACCAAAGCTTGCCTCCCAGGGGTGGCGATGTGCGTTGGGTGGTCGGACTGGTCGAATGTTATGGCAGTCTGAGACCATTTCAGGTAACTAGGTGTCGCCGGAGTGACCATATTCACCTCTCGGTTAATAACTTTCAGTCGACTTTTGCTCTCAACATCAACAAAAATCATCAGGGTGGAATTGACTTGAGGGTATCCGTCATCACTGTCCTCTTTGTCCTCGACCTTGTCTGACTCCTTTTCCTTACCCTTGGGCTGCTTGCCCTGGAACTGCTGGATCAAGAGTCGACATTGCCGAGTGGTATGTTTCGGGTAAATAAAATTACCCTCTTCATCTTTCTTTGTGTGGACGAGACATGGTAAGTCCAACACATCATTCCCTCCTGGTCTTTAACCTTTTTGGGGTTCCAAGGCCCTTTAGGTTTCCCTTTAGACTTTCCTTGGGCCAAAGCTAAGGCTTCCCCAGGAGCCGCTGGCTCAGCTTTCTGCTTCTGTTTCCGATTGGAATTGCCTCCGTTTTCTTGGGCGACTAACTTGAGCTTGCCGCTCCTGAGTCGATCCTCGTCTTCACCATTAGCGTACTTGGTGGCAATCTCCATCATCCGATTTAGGGACATATCTCCGGTTCGACCGAATTTCAGATTCAGTTCTCTGTACTTGACGCCTTCCTTGAAGGCACAAACTGCTTGGTGGTCAGGCACATTCTCCACCGAGTGATGTAACGTGATCCATCTCTGGATGTAATCCCTCAAAGTTTCATTCGGCTTTTGCACACAAGACCGCAGTTCCGTCAGTCCTGCCGGTCGCTTGCATGTGCCTTCAAATGTGGTGACGAACACTCGGGAGAGATCTTCCCAAGTGTAAATGCTGCTAGGCGCTAACTGGTTTAGCCACGCTCTGGCCGAGCCCTCCAACATGAGAGGCAGGTGCTTCATGGCCACTTCATCATTGCCGCCGCCAATCTGGACGGCCACTCGGTAGTCCTCAAGCCAAGTATCGGGCTTGGATTCGCCAGTGAACTTACTGACTCCAGTCGCCAACCTGAAATTGGGAGGAATCACAGCAGCCCTGATGGCTCTACTAAAGCACTCTGGCCCCGAAACATGTACTCTGCTGCTGGCAGGTGCATCTTGTTGGGGAACGTTGCAGAAAACAAAAATTTTCCTACGGTTTCACCAAGATCCATCTATGAGTTCATCTAGCAACGAGTCATCGGATGCATCTACATACCTTTGTAGATCGCGAGCGGAAGCGTTCAAAGAACGGGGATGTAGTAGTCGAACACGACGTGATCCAAATCACCGATGACCAAGCGCCGAACGGACGGCACCTCCGCATTAACCACACGTACGAGACGGGAGACGTCTCCTCCTTCTTGATCCAGCAAGGGGGAAAGGAGAGGTTGATGATGATCCAGCAGCACGACGGCGTGGTGGTGGATGCAGGGCGTCACAGTAGCAGGGCTTCGCCTATACTATGAGAGAGAGAGACGTAACAGGGAGAGAGGGATGCGCCAAGGGCTGGTGTTCAAGTCCTTCTCTCCCCCCACTATATATAGGGGTGCTAGGGGGGGCGCCGGCCCTAGGAGATGGGATCTCCTAGGGGGGGGGGCAAGGGGTGGGAGCTTGCCCCCCAAGCAAGGGGGCGCCCCCTTTAGGGTTTCCCCCCAACCCTAGCCGCATGGGCCATAGGGGAGTGGCGCCCCAGCCCACTTTGGGATGGGGTTCGTCCCACTTTAGCCCATGGGGCCCCCCGGGATAGGTGGCCCCACCCGGTGGACCCCCGGGACCCTTCCGGTGGTCCCGGTATAATACCGGTGACCCCGAAACTTGTCCCGATAGCCGAAACAGCACTTCCTATATATAATTCTTTACCTCCGGACCATTCCGGAACTCCTCGTGACGTCCGGGATCTCATCCGGGACTCCGAACAACATTCAGGTTACTGAATATACATATCTTCACAACCCTAGCGTCACCGAACCTTAAGTGTGTAGACCCTACGGGTTCGGGAGACAAGCAGACATGACCGAGACGACTCTCCGGTCAATAACCAACAGCAGGATCTAGATACCCATGTTGGCTCCCACATGTTCCACGATGATCTCATCGGATGAACCATGATGTCGAGGATTCAATCAACCCCGTATGCAATTCCCTTTGTCAATCGATATGTTACTTGCCCGAGATTCGATCGTCGGTATCCCAATACCTCGTTCAATCTCGTTACCGGCAAGTCACTTTACTCGTACCGTAAGGCATGATCCCGTGACCAGACACTTGGTCACTTTGAGCTCATTATGATGATGCATTACCGAGTGGGCCCAGTGATACCTCTCCGTCATACGGAGTGACAAATCCCAGTCTTGATCCGTGTCAACCCAACAGACACTTTCGGAGATACCCGTAGTATACCTTTATAGTCACCCAATTACGTTGTGACGTTTGGTATACCCAAAGCACTCCTACGGTATCCGGGAGTTACACGATCTCATGGTCTAAGGAAAAGATACTTGACATTGGAAAAACTCTAGCAAACGAACTATACGATCTTTATGCTATGTTTAGGATTGGGTCTAGTCCATCACATCATTCTCCTAATGATGTGATCTCGTTATCAATGACATCCAATGTCCATAGCCAGGAAACCATGACTATCTGTTGATCAACGAGCTAGTCAACTAGAGGCTTACTAGGGACATGTTGGTGTCTGTTATTCACACATGTATTACGATTTCCGGATAACACAATTATAGCATGAATAAAGACAATTATCATGAACAAGGAAATATAATAATGCTTTTATTATTGCCTCTAGGGCATATTTCCAACACATCTCTGTCGTGGCCTTCTCGGTGAGCCCTGTTCCTGTCGACCAGACCTTGGACGAGGATGGATCTTGCGTCAAAGCCTGGCCCTCTGGGGTCGACTGGAATCCTTCGCCCACCACTATGAGGGCGCCTGTCATCCTGCTGGCGAGGCACATACGACCCGCTCCTCAGGGGAGGCGTGGGCAATCGACGTCGACCGTCATGATCGACTCGGTGATCATACTGGTCACGCCGGTCTCCACGTCCCTCACGCCTCGGGGGTGATCTCGGGCTGTGAGCCGACTGGACTGTGTCCGCGGCAACGGATCTGCTGTGAATTCTGTTCCGCGATTGAGAAACAGCGGAATTCTGATCTCCTGCTGCCTGGAGTAATGCTGTAACGCCCCGAGACCGATGTGCCAGGTGTCATTTAGTTATTCGCTGTTGTTGCCTTGTCTTTGCTTGCGTGTCATGCATTGCATATCATGTCATCATGCGCATTTCATTTGCATACGTGTTCGTCTCATGCATTCGAGCATTTTCCCCGTTGTCCGTTTTGCATTCCGGCGTTCCGTTCTCCTCCGGTGGTCATTTCTACCTTTCTTTCTTGTGTGGGGGTTAAACATTTCCGGATTGGACCGAGACTTGCCATGCGGCCTTGGTTTACTACCGGTAGACCGCCTGTCAAGTTTCGTACCATTTGGACTTCGTTTGATACTCCAACGGTTAACCGAGGGACCGAGAAGGCCTCGTGTGTGTTGCAGCCCAACACCCCTCCAATTTGGCCCAAAACCCACCAAACTCTGCTCCATGTCCTAGAGCGTTCGATCACGATCGTGTGGCCGCAAACCGCACCTCATTTGGACTCTCCTAGCTCCCTCTACCTATAAATATGTGGGCATACCCGAAATTTTCGCGGATGAACCCTATCCTTCGTCCACCTCGCGCCACCGGACAAAATCCCACGCGCTGGACATGTCCACTCCACCCGGCCACCTCACCCCGACGAATCAGGGGCCGCCACGTCATCCCCGCCGCCGCTCCAGACCAACCGGACGCCGCCACCTGTCGTCCGCCTCTCTCTCCTCGCGCGCGTGCCGCCGAGGCCCGCGCCCGGCCCTCCTCCGCGCCGACCGGGCCAGATCCCCGCCACCTCGCCCGAGAGGATCCGCCCGCCGCCGCCCGTCTTCTCCGCCGCCACCGGACCTCGCCGCGCCGCCCGTCTCCGCCGCCTCGCCCGCCGGACCTCGCCGCGCCGCCCGTCTTCGCCGCCTCGGCCGCCGTGCTGCGCGCTGGCCGCCCCGCTCGCTCGTCGCCACCTCGTCGCCGGCGTGGCGCCCCGCGCCGCCCGAAGCCCGCGGCCACGCCGGAGTTGACCTCCGCCGGAGCTCCACCGCCCTCCGCCGTCGTTCGTCGCCGGAGATCCGGTCCGGCCAAATCCGATCGGGGAGTCGGATGAGATCCACCACTCCCCCGATCCAAATGGCTTCGTCCCGATCTGGAACCACCCCGTCCCGCACCGCTCCGTCCCGTTGACTTTTCCCGGAGAGGTATAAATTTTGGCTAAGTCCCCAGATTCCAGATCCATGTGCTCATGTTCGAGGCCTCGTAACTTTGCATCCATAGCTCCGATTCATGCATATAATATATCAAAATCTTCGTCTCGACGAGTACGTCATTTCATTCCATTGCATCATTTGCATTTGAGTTCATCTTGATGCCCGAAATGCTGCTAGAAGGAGGCATCATGAGTTAAATTGCAGATCCGTTAGCTCATCATTGACTTTTGTCATTTTTGCCATGATTCTTGTGTGCATGATATGCTTGTGCCCCTTTGGGATGAATTGTTAAGCATTTTGTCTTCTTTCCAGAGGTGCCACCCATGCATTTTTAGGATGTGTGTGGTGCCTTGTGCAAGCTTGCAAAGAGGGGTACCTGAGATTGCTGATTTTAGGGACTTAGTGATTTTCACTAAGTCTGGGATGTTTTAGTTCATGATACCATATGTTCATCTTGTTTCCTAGTGATCCGTGCCTCTTTTGAGGATGATCAGTAAGAGTGGTTTGTTAATCTTGTTATGCTCTATCCATTCATGTCTTTACTTGTTATGTTGGAGCACCCTAGGTTGACTCAATCGAGCTCAACTTTTGCATCGTTGTGTTTTTGGGCAGATCGTGAACTCTTTTGCGATTTTGCCGATGCTATTGCTAGTGATCCGTGCAAGCTATGCCATTGTTCTTGCCATGTCTAGCTAGAATTTTGTGCCTTCTTTATGGAATATGCTTGCCTTGCTATGGCTTGCACCATAGTGAGTGCATCGAGCTCGTTTACATGCCTCCATGAGTTATAATTTCAGCATGTCTCAGTTTTCACTAAGTCTGAAAACTGATTGTGCTTCATCTATGTTCGTGTGCTCGTTAGAGTATTTTGTGAACCCTTTTGGCCCCAGGTCACTTTGGGTGTTTTGTTAAGCTTGTTGAGTAGCTCCATGCCATGCTCTTGCTTGCCATGTTCAGGTTATGTTTCATGTTGTTTTGCTGCTCCGAAGAGAGCATCGTGGTCTGGAATTTCAGACTAGTGTTAATTTCACTAAGTCTGAAATCTGTTTTGCTTATTCAGTTTTGCCATGCTTGTTTGAACCTCATAATGGATGAATTTGGCCGTGGTTCAGTGCTAGTGTTTTGTTAAGCATCTTGTGTACATCCCTGCCATGTATTTTGTTGTCATGTTTGAGTGCTGTATCATGTTCATTGCATTGCATTTAGATGCCTACTTGCTGTAAATCGCAGACCGGAGTCATATCTTAAAACACTTGCCATTTCCAAACCGTAGCTCCGATTCCAATGATCTTTATATCGTTTTCAAGCGATTTCATCCCATATTTCCAGTGGCACACTTGGTTTTCCAAGTTGAGGCCAGGTTCATGCATTTCCTGTCATATCTTGCATTTTGCATACCGCATCGCATCCCGCATCTTGCATACCATACCATGTTCATGTGTTGGTTGTTTACTATGTTGTGTGCTTCTTTTCCGGTGATTGCTTCTTCGGTTTGGATCCGGTAACATCGAGTTTGTGAGGTTCCGTTCGACTACATCCGTTTGTCTTCTTCATGGACTCGTTCTTCTTCCTTGCGGGATTTCTGGCAAGATGATCATACCCTCGAAATCACTACTATCTTTGCTATGCTAGTTTGCTCGCTCTTTTGCTATGCCATTGCTACGATGCCTACCACTTGCTTGTCAGCCTCCCAAATTGCCATGTTCAGCCTCTAACCCACCATTGTCCTAGCAAACCGTTGATTGGCTATGTTACCGCTTTGCTCAGCCCCTCTTATAGCGTTGTTAGTTGCAGGTGAAGATTGAAGTTTGTTCCTTGTTGGAACATGGAGATGTTGTTCCTTGTTGGGACATGTTTACTTGTTGGGATATCACAATATATCTTATTTAATTAATGCATCTATATACTTGGTAAAGGGTGGAAGGCTCGGCCTTATGCCTGGTGTTTTGGTCCACTCTTGCCGCCCTAGTTTCCATCATATCGGTGTTATGTTCCCGGATTTTGCGTTCCTTACGCGGTTGGGCTATAATGGGAACCCCTTACAGTTCGCCTTAAGTAAAGCTCTTCCAGCAATGCCCGACATTGGTTTTACCATTTGCCACCTAGCCTTTTTCTTTCCCTTGGGTCGGACAGCCCAAGGGTCATCATTATTTTACCCACCCGGGCCAGTGCTCCTCTGAGTGTTGGTCCAAATGAGCGATGTCCGAGGCTACCAGGGGCAACTCTGGGTTGGCTTACCCGACGTCTTGCTCATCCGGTGTGCCCTGAGAACGAGATATGTGCAGCTCCTATCGGGATTTGTCGGCACATCTGGGTGGTGTTGCTGATTTAGTTTTACCCTGTCGAAATGTCTTGTTGTACTGGGATACTGAGTCTGATCAGAATGTCTCGGGTGGAGGTCTATTCCTTTGTTGACCGTGAGAGCTTGTGATGGGCTAAGTTGGGACACCCCTGCAGGGATTTGAACTTTCGAAAGTCGTGCCCGTGGTTATGGGCAGATGGGAATTTGTTAACGTCTGGTTGTAGAAAACCTGAAGTCGACCTTAATTAAAATGAATCAACCGCGTGTGTAACCGTGATGGTCTCTTTCCGGCGGAGTCCGGGAAGTGAACACGGTTGTTGGAGTTATGCTTGACGTAGGTAGTCTAGGATCACTTCTTGATCATACTTTTATCGACCGTGCTTTGCCTTCTCTTCTCGCTCTCATTTGTGTATGTTAGCCCCCATATATGCTAGTCGCTTGCTGCAGCTCCACCTCCTACCTTTACCTTACCCATAAGCTTAAATAGTCTTGATGGCGAGGGTGCGAGATTGCTGAGTCCCCGTGGCTCACAGATTCTTCCAAAACCAGCTTGCAGGTTCCGATGAGTTCGTGTAGATGATGCAACCAAGCTCAGGAGGAGCTCGATGAAGATATTGTCCCTTATGTTGTTTCATTCTAGTTGATCATTAGTAGTGGAGCCCAGTTGGGGTCGATCGGGGACCTTTGTCGCATTTGGGGTTCTTCTTTTATTTTGGTTCCATAGTCGGACCTTGAGTCTATTTGAATGATGTAATGCTTTATTTATGTAATTGTGTGAAGTGGCGATTGTAAGCCAACTATGTATCTTTTCCCTTATGTATTACATGGGTTGTGTGAAGATTACCTCACTTGCGACATATGCCTTCAATGCGATTATGCCTCTAAGTCGTGCCTCGACACGTGGGAGATATAGTCGCATCGAGGGTGTTACAAATGCTCTGATCTGCAGCAAGCCTCTGCCAGCCTCTGACTGGGAAGGCTAAATCGACTCCGCTATACGGGCCTCAGCTGCTAAATTCTGAATCGGAGTCTGATATACCTGCGGGGGCGGGAAGAGCTGACGTCGACTGGATTCGGGAACCCATTGTCGCGCACACTCGTCGAGTGCTCGCTGGAGGTTCTCCAGTCGAGTGCGCTCGGCCAAGTTTGCCAGGCGCGCGTCCTCCAAGGCATGAGCCTCTGTGGTTTCTCCAACGATAGGAGTGTGCAGCGCATCCACATTCCAGCGGCGAAGTTCTTCTCTCTGCAGCGACGTGAGAGGCTCGGGAAGACACTCCTCATGGGGACGCGACGGGTCGCCTCCTCCCGCGCCTCCGTCGGTGCGGGTAAAACTGGGGGACTGGGCGGTCCATCGACCATCAGAACCTCTGCCGCCGGATCGCTGCTGTCGCACTCGGATGCAGTCTCTTCGGAGCCAGTCGAACAGGCCGTAGAGGGATTCGTCGGGCTCGATCGCCGCGACTTGAGGGGTGGCCGACTGACGGGCCATCACGTGTCTCACCCACCACTGAAGTCTCGACCAACCGAAGCGCTTGCGACGGTGGGAAACGGGGAGGGAGGACAACACAGGAGCCGACCGGTAGGGGGTCGACGGTTGCCGCAGGAGAACGCCGCGGATGCACACGCTAAAGTGCGTTGCCCCGCGGATAGGGAGTGCGTCCACGTCGAGCGGAGCCTCCTGAAGCCAGGCGGACTCGTCGGCAATGAACGTGAGCGCGCCGAGACGGATCTCGCGGCCCTCCACCAAAACTCTGTCGAAAACCATGATGATTCGGGTCGGAAAAGATCGCAACTCCTCCAACAAAACGCTAAAACACCCGCCCCAAGGTGGGCGCCAACTGTCGTGGTTCTAAGTCTGATAGTAATGTAGGGGGTAAGTATGGAGAGGCGAGGTCTTAGCTATGGAGAAGTTGTAAGGACGCAAGGTTTACGAGTTCAGGCCCTTCTCGGAGGAAGTAAAAAGCCCTACGTCTCGGAGCCCGAAGGCGGTCGACTGGATTATGTGAGTATGAGTTACCGAGGTGCGAACCCTTGTCTCGGAGGAGGGGGTGGCTTATATAGAGTGCGCCAGGACCCCGGCCAGCCCACATTACGAAGGGTTCAATGTACATTAAGGCAGGGCGTTACTGATAACGCTAGTAATAAAGTGCTATAATGACCATAAAAGCTACTTAATGACCGACCATTAGCGTGCGGAGTGACTTTAGTTCTCCTGGCCGTCGAGTGGTTGGATCTTGTCGAGTAATTGCTCCTTGGTCGAATGTCTTCGAGTCTGTCGAGTGTAACACCTCCAAGTCGATTGAAAGGTGATTTATTCTAGAGGTGTCCTTGGGTAGGGCAGTTAGGACAGGTCCGTGACCCTACCCTAGGTACATAGCTTCATCAGGGCCTGTTGTCCCGGTTCGTAAGGGCCTTTTGTCCCGGTTCCTGAACCGGGACTAAAGGGTCGGTACTAGTGCCCTGTCCCTTTAGTCCCAGTTCAATCCAGAACCGGGACTGATGGGCCTCCACGTGGCCTGTGCGCGGAGCCCAGGCAGGAGACCCTTTGGTCCCGGTTGGTGGCACCAACCGGGACCAATAGGCATCCACGCGTCAGCATTTCTGTGGCTGGGGTTTTTGTTTTTTTTTGAAAGGGAGGAGGGGGGGGGGTTGGGGGTTTTGGGGGGTTAATTTAGGTGTTTCATATATTGTGTTAGCTAGCTATAATTAATAGAGAGAAGTGTCCTCTCTTATGTCCGTGCTTGGTCGACGCTACGTACTATACATACGTATAGAGAGTACTAGACACGCTAGCTAGCTAGTAAGCAAACGAAGGAAACAGAAGATCGTCATGAACATATATGCATACAGAGAGAAGTGATATCGACCACCTCTCCTTCTCCGAGAGATTGGTCGAACAACAAGTTCTCGTATATCTATCCGACACTACCGGCTACATATATACAATAATTATCTCTTACAAATATAATCATACGGACTCATGGTCCACATAGTATTCTTTGTCTTCAGCGATCACGTGGTCAAGAAAGAATGCCGCCAATTGCTCTTGAATTGCTCGCATGCGAGCTGGTGCTAGGAGTTCATCCCGCTTCCGAAACATCTAATTTGAAGAAGGGGGTCAATACATACATATATATATATATGTATGAATGAATGAAACTCAACACAAATGATGGTAATAAAATAAAATTGTGAATGTTGTTATTTACGTACTTCATATTGTTCGTCAGTGTAGCCCCGCTCACAGGTCGTGTGGCGGATGGACTCGCAAACGTAGTATCCACAGAAATCATTCCCCTGTTCCTGCCACAACCACTTTACAAGAAATAGAGGTCAATCAAACTGATAAGCAAGAATGCCAAATCAATAGGAGATGCGCGGAACATGCTACTATAGTACTTACTTTCGGGTGTCTAAATTGCAGCTTCTTCGGGAGTCCTGGAGCTTTTTTGGAGAATTTTTTCCAAACCCTGCCAGACAAAGAAAACAATTACTTGATATATCAGGAAATGAACAAAGTTGCTGATATGGTGGATAATGATCGATTTAACTTACTTCTCGAGCATTTGAGTCATGTCCGCATAGTCCTGGGGATCTTTTCGTTTTAAGTCTAAGACAGTTACTAGTCCCTGCTCAAGCTTAATCTCTAGGAGAATATAGTGGTAACTGCACACACATGCATAACTCATCAATTACATTACTATAACCTTGACTAATATATAAGGGAAACCGAATACGCACAAGACAGTAACACTCACTTGAAGTTGAGTATTATATCTTTGTTTTCATTTATTACCAACGATCGTAGCAAGTTGGCCTCGGTATCTGCGGCATGAAATTTAACCTGAGTTGCATCTATGAGATATGTGTTAATGAACCCAATATCACCGACTTGTCTTTTCTTCAATTCGGCGATCTTCAATCTGCATAATATAGTGAGGATGATTATAAATACATGCAATGAAAGAGTTGAGCTATATAGAGAGACTTAATGACAGAAGTAGTACTACTTACAGACAGTAGCAGGTGACCGTTGTTTTATCGAGCGCCAATTGATTGAAAAACTGAAAGAACTCCTCAAATGGAACAGGCAACAGTTCAGTTCCAACAAGGTCATGCTCCTTTTTAACTTTCACATACAAAGTACTCCTCCCCCCAGAGTCTCTGCAGATTTTCAAGTACCAATCATGCAATCTTCGCATCATCGTTGATAGAGACCTTTCATCTTTGACGAGAGGCTTCCCGTACTCGTATCTTTGTATCTGCACCTCCATGGGTTCATAATGTACATCGTCGGGCAGGTAATCGCCAAGATTGCTATAACCGGGCACCATCCTCGGATCATTAGCGACGTTGTCGCTAGGCACCTTGAGCGGGGGGCACGATTGCTTCGCTTGTTCGCCGAGCTGGGCAATTTGTTTCCCAGCTCGTCGTTCTTTCAGCCTTTGATCACTGACAATACTTCCCGACCGCTCCGCTTCGGCAAATTCCTTTCCAATAATGCGCTCATAGTTTCCTTTCGGCGGAGACTTGGGTGGTTTTGTCAGGGCAGCCAGAGTGCGCTTCGCTTTCTCCGGATCTACCTTCTCCTCTGGAGGTGGATGTTTCTTTGCTTTCACCCCTTCAAATAAGTTCCTCACTTCTTCTCACGCGATCTCGGCGTTCCCCTCCGGGGTCCTCTCGTATGGTAACTTCTCTAGAGTCTTCAGAGAAGGACCGAATCTGTATGTCCTCCCGCCTCTGGCTGTACTGCTAGACGCCGGCAGAGCAGGTGGAGCGGTTGTCTTCTTTACTTGCTTACGAGGCGGAGGAGAAGGACTACGACACGCCGGAGCAGCCGGAGCGGTGGCAGGTCTCTTCCGCCCTTGCTGACGAGGCAGAGAAGGAGGAGGCTGGCTGCTCGGGCGCGTCGGCGCAGGCGGAGAAGGAGGCGGAGTGCCGCCACGCGCCGGAGAAGGAGCCGGTCGAGTGCCCTGATCGTCACTCGCCGGAGGAGGAAGCGGTGGAGGAGGCGGAGTGCCCTGACTCGCCGGAGGAGGAGGCGGTGGAGGAGGCGGAGTGCCCTGGCTTGCCAGAGGAGGAGGAGGAGGCGGAGGCGTCCAGTTCGGAAGGTTGATGAGCTCCTTCCGCCATAGGCATGGAGTCTTCAGAGCAGACCCCAGCCTAGTCTCCCTTCACCGGTAGGGTGGTCAAGCTGGAGGTCCTCAAATCCCTCCATTATTTCACCCACCATCACCCTAGCATATCCTTCTGGAATCGGCCGATAGTGAAAAGTTGCGCCGGGTTCAGTAGGATAAACAGAGCCAACAGCCGCCTTGACCTTCAAATTCATCCATTGCGTCATAAGGTGGCAATTTTGAGACTTCATGATAGCATCCACGGGATAGCTGGCAAGAGCCGTCAAGGCATGCTCCGGCTGAAGCAGCTCGGTGGAAGCCACGCTGCTTCTCCGATGAGATGGCGGGGTAGCTTCGGGTGAAGCTTCGGCAGTACGTTTGCTGCGATTTGCTTCTTGTTCCTCTATCGCTTGTACCCTTGCTTGAAGCGCCTGCATTTGGGTCTGCTGCAATTTTTTCCTCCTCTCGTGGGATTTGTAACCGCCTGCGTCCGAAAACCCAACCTTCCACGGAATGGAGCCTGGCATGCCTCGTGTCCATCCAGGGTGCTCAGGATTCCCGAGGGCCATTATGAGCTCGTCGTTCTCTTTATCTGGAAAGAACGTCCCTTGCTGCGCTGCTTCGATATACTGCTGAAGCTTCCTGACTGGTATGTCCATTTGATCGTTCGTCCAAATGCACTTCCCTGTTACAGGGTCCAAGGTTCCGCCAGTCCCGAAGAACCAAGTCCGGCAACGGTCTGGCCAGTTAATTGTCTCTGGTTCGATCCCTTTATCAACCAGATCATTCTCAGTCTTGGCCTACTTAGGCCGGGCTACGAGGTAGCCACCTGACCCCGTGCGATGGTGATGCTTCTTCTTCGCAGCATTTTGCTTGTTTGTCGCCAACATCTTCTTACTCTTTTCTGATGTCTTGTGGGCCACAAATGCGGGCCAGTGATATCTGATCTTCTCATATCTGCCCTTGAATTCTGGTGTCTCTTTATTTTCGACAAACTTATTCAGCTCTTTCTTCCACCTCCTGAATAGTTCTACCATCCTCTTAAGAGCAAAAGACTTGATTAATTGCTCTTTAACTAGCTTCTATGGATCATCCTCTGGCGGTAGGGTGAAATTTGACTTCAGCTCAGTCCAAAGATCATTTTTCTGCATATCATTGACATAAGACACCTCAGGGTCTTCTGTAGCCGGCTTTAACCATTGCTGGATGCTGATCGGGAATGTGTCCCTAACCAAAACCCCGCACTAAGCAACAAATGCGCTCTTTGTCCTTAGGGGTTCAATCGGTTGGCCGTCGGGCGCGATTGCTATGATCTCAAACTTTTCATCCGAGCTCAACTTTTTCTTCGGGCCTCGTCTCTTTACCGAAGTTGTGCTCGATCCGGAGGGCTAGAAAAAAGAACAAAGACTTAATTAATATGTGTACATACCAAAACAATGAATGCATCAATTAGCTAGTCAGCAGAAGCTTAACTAATATATATACCTGGCCGGACTTGGTTCGGTCACCGGAGACGTCATCACGGTCTCCTTCTTGCACCGGCATTGGGTCACCGGAGCCGTCCTCACGGTCTCCTTCTTGCATCGGCATTAGGTCACCGGAGCCATCATAATCATAGCCAGCTACTTCCAGACCATCGGTGTCGTTGAGAAACAACGAGACGACGACATCACTTCCTCGTGCGATTATGTCCCCCAACAACTCTTCTTGTACTTTGTCTCGGGCGGTGTCCATAGTTTCTACAAATAATGACAACATGGCAATTATTATTCAAACATGACAGATGGATATATTCGTGGCAAACGTAGAACTAATATTCATTAGTGGCCTCGACGCTGCTTCTCTAGGGTTTGGGGTGGCCTCAACAACGCTTCAAGGATAAAAAAAGAAGAGGAAGAAGAAAAAAAAGAGGAGAAGAAAGAATAGAGGAGTTCTTAGAGGAGTAAGAACTCCTCTATTCTTTCTTCTCCTCTTTTTTTCTTCTTCTTCCTCTTTTTTTTTATCGGGAACGAGGGTTGTCGAGGGTCACCGAGCGGTAGAGGAAACCCTAAATAGCAAATAGGAGAAGAAAGAATGGAGGAGAAGAACTCTTTTTTTTTCTTCCTCTTCTTTTTTATCCTCTTCTTCCTCTACCGCTCGGCGACCCTCGACGACCCTCGTTCCCGATAAAAAAGAGGAAGAAGAAGAAAAAAAAGAGGAGAAGCTCCTCTATTCTTTCTTCTCCTCTTTTTTTTCTTGTTCCTCTTCTTTTTTATCCTCTTCTTCCTCTCATGTTCGACGACCCTCGACCCCGATAACATTTTTTTCCCCGATAACATTTTTTTCTCCGAGAGAGTTAGTGTTCCTAAGTGAACCGGAGGGGGACATTGGTCATATCAGATTCGTCATATTTTCTACGAATGTTCTATATACATACATCCATCGATATCATTCCATACATACATAGACATCTACATTATATATGAACAAAAAATATCAAAATTCATCATACATACATCTACAGTATATATGAACAAAAATTATAAACTTTCTTCCCAACTCATACATACATACATCTACATAATATCAATATTTTGCAAATTAAGGAGCATGGAAGGAAGGAAGGGGGGAGGATGGGGCGGTAGCTACCTCTCCCGGAGGGATTGGGGAGGAGACGCGGGCGGCCAATGTCGGGGGCGACGACGACGACGACGGGCTCGGGGTCGGCGAGGGCGAGGGCGACGGCGGGGCGCGCTCGGGGGCGGCGGACGGGCTCGGGGGCGCAGGGGGTGCTCGGGGGCGGCGGACGGGCGGCGACGACGACGGCGAGGTAGGGCGTGCTCGGGGGCGGGGCAGGGGCAACGGCGGCGACGGCGAGGCGCAGAGGGTGTTCGGGGGTGGCGGACGGGCTCGGCGGCGCAGGGGGTGCTCGGGGGCGGCGGACGGGCGGCCGGCAATGACGGCGAGGCAGGGCGCGCTCGGGGGCGGGGCAGGGGCAACGGCGGCGACGGCGAGGCGAGCAGAGGGCAACCTAGCGACGTCGTCAGGGCGGGATTGAAGAACGGAACCAAAATTTTCACAAGTGTTGTATATATAGACGAAGCATTGGTCACGGTTCGTGGCACCAACCGTGACCAATGCCCCCCTTTAGTCCCGGTTGGTGCCACCAACCGAGACCAAAGGCCTCTTTTCAGCAGCCCAAAGGGCGGGAAGCGGCGGCCTTTGGTCCCAGTTGGTAGGACCAACCGGGACTAAAGGGGCGCATTGGTCACGGTTGGTGCCACGAACCATGACCAATGCCCCCTTTAGTCCCGGTTGGTGCCACCAACCGGGACCAAAGGCCTTGTGCGGCTGCGGCGTCGAAAGTTTAGTCCCACCTCGATAGTTGAGAGGGGTGCGCAGTGGTTTATAAGCCCCACTGCCGCACCCCTCTCGAGCTTCTCTCCATTGCAGGCTTACGGGCCTAATTATCACTGCTATGCCTGTGGGCCTACTGGGCCTCCTGCGGGCCTGAATCCTGGCCCTTTGATGGGTTTCTAGTCGTATTCAGGCCGTGGGGGCCCAGTAGGTGGCATTTTTTTGTTTTTTTGTTGCTTTATTTATTTTATTTTCTTTTGTTTTTTGCTTTATTTTTTAATTCTTTATGCTTTTAGTTTTAGAAAAAATATAAACTTTTTGCTAATGCCATTAGTTTTCAAATTTGAAAACACTTTTTTTGTTTTTTTGTTTTCTTTGTTGCTTTATTTATTTTATTTTGTTTCTACTTACAACAAAATACTTATTGTTGCTATTTTTTCCAGTTTTTTTGTTTTGTTTTCTGCATTATTTATTTTCTTTTGTTTTTTGCTTTATTTTTTTATTCTTTTTGCTTTTAGTTTTAGAAAAATTATAAACTTTTTGTTAGTGCCATTTTATTTTGTGCTTAACTTTACTATAAAAATAGTTTTTTTCCTGTTTTTTGATTTGTTTTTTGCATTATTTATTTTCTTTTGTTTTTTGCTTTAATTTTTAATTCTGTTTGCTTTTAGGTTAGCAAAATTATAAACTTTCTGTTAGTGCCATTAGTTTTAGAAAAATTATAAACTTTCTGTTAGTGCCATTAGTTTTCAAATTTGAATAGTTAAAATTTGAAAAATCTTTGAAAATTGTTTGAATCACAAGTTTGTGATTAACTTACTAAAAAAATGAGAATAGATGCGCTTATAAAGAAAATTCAACCTAAATTCATAGTAAATTTCTATGAATTTCAGAGAAATTCACTATGAATTTAGGTTAAACTTTTCTCTATTAGGGCATCTATTTTCACTTTGAGAGGAGCTCAACAAGGCAGAGAGGGAAGGGCTTATAAACCGGTGTGAGCCCCCTTCGGTTGGCGAGGTGGGACTAAACTCTGCCCACAATGAGGACCAACCCTTTAGTCCCGGTTTGTGGCACAAACCGGGACTAATGGTCATGGGCCAGGGGCGAGGAGCAAAATTATAAACTTTCTGTTAGTGCCATTAGTTTTAGAAAGTTGAAAGTTGGCATGGGCCAGGGACTAATGGTCATGGTATTACGAGGGTCGAACCATAAGACATGAAAGCATTTCAAATGAACTCTGAAAAAGTTGAAAGTTGGCATGGTATCATAATTTCACCCACATAGCATGTGCATGTACAAAACGGACAATGGTAGCATGTTCGTGTGTTACAAAGTTGGCATGGTATCATCATAATAGTTGCGGGAGAAAGTATTCACTTTTTCTTCGCTTGTGTCATTTGCTTATTGCGCCGTAACCATATGTAAGCTTCATTATTTATCAGGATGCTTAGGTCAGCCTTGACATTGAAGGGAGGAATTTCATGAAACTTTTCATAATCTTCAGACATGTCTGTCTTGCCGTCCACTCCCAGGATGTCCCTTTTTCTTGAAAGAACTATGTGGCGCTTTGGCTCATCGTATGATGTATTCGCTTCCTTATCTTTTCTTTTTCTCGGTTTGGTAGACATGTCCTTCACATAGATAACCTGTGCCACATCATTGGCTAGGACGAACGGTTCGTCAGTGTACCCAAGATTTTTCAGATCCACTGTTGTCATTCCGTACTATGGGTCTACCTGTACCCCGCCGCCTGACAGATTGACCCATTTGCACTTAAACAAAGGGACCTTAAAATCAGGTCCGTAGTCAAGTTCCCATATGTCCACTATGTAACCATAATATGTGTCCTTTCCGCTCTCGGTTGCTGCATCAAAGCGGACACCACTGTTTTGGTTGGTGCTCTTTTGATCTTGGGCGATCGTGTAAAATATATTCCCATTTATCTCGTATCCTTTGTAAGTCAATACAGTCAAAGATGGTCCCCTGGACAACAAGTACAACTCATCACAAACAGTGTTGTCACCTCTGAGACGTGTTTCCAACCAACCGCTGAAAGTCCTGATGTGTTCACATGTAATCTAGTCGTCGCACTGCTTCGGGTTTTTGGAGCGCAGACTGCTCTTGTGTTCATCGACATACGGGGTCACCAAGGTAGAGTTCTGTAGAACTGTGTAGTGTGCTTGAGACCAAGAATATCCGTCCCTGCATATTATTGAGTATCTTCCGAGAGTGCCTTTTCCAGTCAGTCTCCCCTCATACCGCGATTTAGGGAGACCTATCTTCTTAAGGCCAGGAATGAAGTCAACACAAAACCCGATAACATCCTCTGTTTGATGGCCCGTGGAGATGCTTCGTTCTGGCCTAGCGCGGTTACGGACATATTTCTTTAGGACTCCCATGAACCTCTCAAAGGGGAACATATTGTGTAGAAATACGGGCCCCAGGATGACAATCTCGTCGACTAGATGAACTAGGATGTGCGTCATGATATTGAAGAAGGATGGTGGGAACACCAGCTCAAAACTGACAAGACATTGCGCCACATCACTCCTTAGCCTTGGTACGATTTCTGGATCGATCACCTTCTGAGAGATTGCATTCAGGAATGCACATAGCTTCACAATGGCTAATCGGACGTTTTCCGGTAGAAGCCCCCTCAATGCAACCGGAAGCAGTTGCGTCATAATCACGTGGCAGTCATCAGACTTTAGGTTCTGAAACTTTTTCTCTGGCATATTTATTATTCCCTTTATATTCGTCGAGAAGCCAGTCATGACCTTCATACTGAGCAGGCATTCAAAGAAGATTTCTTTCTCTTCTTTCGTAAGAGCGTAGCTGGCAGGACCTTTATACTGCTTCGGAGGCATGCCGTCTTTTTCGTGCAAACATTGCAGGTCCTCCCGTGCCTCAGGTGTATCTTTTGTCTTCCCATACATGCCCAAGAAGCCTAGCAGGTTCACGCAAAGGTTCTTTGTCACGTGCATCACGTCGATTGAAGAGCAGACCTCTAGGTCTTTCCAGTAGGGTAGGTCCCAAAATATAGATTTCTTCTTCCACATGGGTGCGTGTCCCTCAGCGTCATTCGGAATAGCTAGTCCACCGGGACCCTTTCCAAAGATTACGTAGTGTAAATCATTGACCATAGCAAGTACGTGATCACCGGTACGCATGCCGGGCTTCTTCCGGTGATCTGCCTCGCCTTTGAAATGCTTGCCTTTCTTTCGACATTGATGGTTGGTCGGAAGAAATCGACGATGGCCCAGGTACACATTCTTCCTGCATTTGTCCAGGTATATACTTTCAATGTCATCTAAACAGTGCGTGCATGCGTGGTATCCTTTGTTTGTCTGTCCTAAAAGGTTACTGAGAGCGGGCCGATCGTTGATGGTCATGAACAGCAACGCCTTAAGGTTAAATTCCTCCAGTCTGTGCTCATCCCACGTACGTACACCGTTTCCATTCCACAGCTATAAAAGTTCTTCAACTAATGGCCTTAGGTACACATCAATGTCGTTGCCGGGTTGCTTAGGGCCTTGGATGAGAACTGGCATCATAATGAACTTCCGCTTCATGCACATCCAAGGAGTAAGGTTATACATACATAGAGTCACGGGCCAGGTGCTGTGATTGCTGCTCTGCTCCCCGAAAGGATTAATGCCATCCGTGCTTAAAGCAAACCATACGTTCCTTAGGTCCTTTGCAAACTCATCCCAGTACTTTCTCTCGATTTTTCTCCACTGCGACCCGTCAGCGGGTGCTCTCAACTTCCCATCTTTCTTTCAGTTCTCACTGTGCCATCGCATCAACTTGGCATGCTCTTCGTTTCTGAACAGACGTTTCAACCGTGGTATTATAGGAGCATACCACATCACCTTCGTAGGAACCCTCTTCCGGGGGGGGGGGCTCGCCGTCAACATCACCAGGGTCATGTCGTCTGATCTTATACCACAATGCACTGCATACCGGGCATGCGTTCAGATCCTTGTATGCACCGCGGTAGAGGATGCAGTCATTAGCGCATGCATGTATCTTCTCCACCTCCAATCCTAGAGGGCATACGACCTTCTTTGCTGCGTATGTACTGTCGGGCAATTCGTTATCCTTTGGAAGCTTCTTCTTCAATATTTTCAGTAGCTTCTCAAATCCTTTGTCAGCCACAACATTCTCTGCCTTCCACTACAGCAATTCCAGTACGGTGCCGAGCTTTGTGTTGCCATCTTCGCAATTGGGGTATAACCCTTTTTTGTGATCCTCTAACATGCGATCGAACTTCAGCTTCTCCTTTTGACTTTCGCATTGCGTCCTTGCATAGACAATGACCCGGCGGAGATCATCATCATCGGGCACATCGTCTGGTTCCTCTTGATCTTCAGTAGCTTCACCCGTTGCAGCATCATTGGGCACATCATCTAGTTCCTCTTGATCTTCACCAGCTCCCCCCGTTGCAGCATCACCGTATTCAGGGGGCACATAGTTGTCATCGTACTCTTCTTCTTCGCTGTCTTCCATCATAACCCCTATTTCTCCGTGCCTCGTCCAAACATTATAGTGTGGCATGAAACCCTTGTAAAGCAGGTGGGAGTGAAAGATTTTCCGGTTAGAGTAAGACCTCGTATTCCCACATTCAGTGCATGGACAACACATAAAACCATTCTGCTTGTTTGCCTCAGCCGCATCGAGAAATTCATGCACGCCCTTAATGTACTCGCAGGTGTGTCTGTCACCGTACATCCATTGCCGGTTCATCTGCGTGCATTATATATAATTAAGTGTCCAAATTAATAGAAGTTCGTCATCACATTAAAACCAAAGTGCATACATAGTTCTCATCTAACAACATATAGCTCTCCAGAGCATCTAATTAATTAAACCATACATTGAAACTATGTAAAACATTTCAATGCGAAAACAAATGCGATCATAATCGCAACCAAGGTAACAATTGATCCAATGGCATAATGATACCAAGCCTCGGTATGAATGGCATATTTTCTAATCTTTCTAATCGTCAAGCGCATTGCATCCATCTTGATCTTGTGATCATCGACGACATCCGCAAGATGCAACTCCAATATCATCTTCTCCTCCTCAATTTTTTTTATTTTTTTCCTTCAACAAATTGTTTTCTTCTTCAACTAAATTTAACCTCTCAATAATAGGGTCGGTTGGCATTTCCGATTCACATACATCCTACATAAATAAAATCTATGTCACGTTGGTCGGCATAATTTTCATAAACAATAAATGAACCAATAGTTATAAAGATAATATATATACCACATCCGAATCATAGACAGGACGAGGGCCGACGGGGGCGGATACCAAAACCATCGCACTATATAAGATGCAATAATAAAAGTAGGAAAATAATACAAGTATCTATGTAAACAAACAAGTAAGAATATTTTTCCTTTCAGAAAGAAGATAAGAACAAGAGGCTCACCACGGTGGTGCCGGCAATGAGCTCGGCGCGGGTGATCGACGGCAGTGAAGACGGGGACGGGGCGTGACGGACCGCTAAATCTAGACAAATATTATGGAAAATGGAGCTTGTAGGTCGAGCTTGGAGAGGAGAAAGCTTAAGTAGTGTGGCTCGGGCATTCCATCGAACACCTTGTGTGCATAGGAGGTGAGCTAGAGCACCACCAAGCCCTCTCCCCCTCGTCCAGAGAAAAACAGAGCACTGGGGTGCTCTGCTCGTGAGCGAGGGGTATATATAGGCACCTCATTGGTCCCGGTTAGTGACATGAACCGGGACTAAAGGGGAGCCTTTGGTCCTGGTTCAAGCCACCAACCGGGACCAATGATGGTGGGCCAGGAGCGAGGCCCATTGGTCCCGGTTCATCCCACCAACCGGGACCAAAAGGTCCAGATGAACCGGGACCAATGGCCCACGTGGCCCGGCCGGCCCCCTGGGCTCATGAACCGGGACCAATGCCCACATTGGTCCCGGTTCTGGATTGAACCGGGACTAATGGGCTGACCCGGCCTGGACCAAAGCCCTGTTTTCTACTAGTGTAGCATGTAGTCATTCGTGCCTTGCGCATAACACAATGCTTTCTTTACCATCTTCCAGTGCTCCATGCCTGGATTCTCTTAATATCTACAGAGTACCCCGGTGATAAAAGCTAAGTCAGGGCGAGTGCACACTTGTGCATACTGTAAGCTGCCAACTGCCGAAGCATATGGTATTGCTTTCATTTGATCGATCTCGTACTGGTTCTTGGGACTTGGAATTTCCCAAAACTATCGCCCTTGACTATAGGAGCAAGCGTGGCTTTACTCGCATGCATATTATACTTTTTAAGAACCTTTTCTAAATATGCTTTCTGCGATAGTCCTAAGACTCCATTGTTCCTATCTCAGCGAATTTCTATGCCCAAAACATATGATGCTTCACCAAGATATGTTATGTCAAAATTTGAGGATAAGTATTTCTTTGTTTCTTGTAGTAGACTAACATCACTACTAGCAAGCAGGATATCATCCACATACAAGATTAGGAAAATATATTTCCCATTTTTAAACATTTCATAAATGCAATTATCATTAATATTTTCTTTAAATACAAAACTTTTAATCATTTGATTAAACTTTAGATACCACTACCGAGAGGCTTGTCTTAATCCATAAATGGATTTCTTCAGGCAGCATCCCATATTTTCCTTCCCTTCCATGATAAAACCCTTGGGTTGTTTCATGTAGACCTTTTCTTTTAAATCACCATTCAGATATGATGTCTTAACATCCATTTGATGTAACTCTAAATCAAAATGAGCAACTAACCATTATGATTCTGAAGGAATCCTTACATGAGACTGGATAAAATGTCTCATTGTAATCTATCCCTTCTCTTTGTGTAAATCCTTTTACAACGAGTCGTGCTTTATACTTTTCTATATTCCCTTTAGTCATACTTAATTTTGTAGACCCATTACAACCTACTGTTTTGGCTCCTTTAGGAATTTCCTCTAAGTCCCAAAAATCTTTGGAACTCATCGATTTCATCTCGTCATCCATTGCCTTCATCCACTTCGATGAATGAGGGCTTCTCATGGCTTCTTCATATGAGGTGGGATCTTTTTCCATATGAATCATTTTTGTGTTATAAACTTTAAAGTCAGTAGAAATAGCTGACTTTCTTAGTCTTGTAGACTTTCTAAGGGCCTCAGTTTTTGGCACATTATGTGCCTCAACTTCTGGCACTTTTTCTAAAAATTTTGGTTGCACCTCCCTTTCATGCTCAACAACGGGTTCAGCGGCTCTTGACGGACAGGTTCCTGGTCTACCCCCATAGTTGTCATGGGTGGAGTTGCAACTGGTAGTGAGAAAAATGGCCCCTGAATCATCGGCTTAGGTGCATGCACCCTCTTCTCCTCAAGATCAATTTTCCGAGCTACCAAGCTCCCCCTCATCATTTCGTCCTCTAAGAAGACTGCATGTCTCGTTTCTACAAACTTTGTATATCTGTCTGGGCAGTAGAAACGAAAACCCTTTGATCTGTCTGGATAGCCAATGAAGTGGCAACTTACTGTTTTGGGATCTAACTTTGCAATGTTTGGATTAAACATTTTGGCCTCAGCAGGGCACCCCCACACCCTGAAGTGTTGTAGGGAGGGCATCCTTCCTGTCCATAGCTCTTACAGTGTTTTGGGCACCGACTTGCTTGGTACTCTATTGAGAATGTGAATGGCGGTTTTAAGCGCCTCCATTCATAATCCCAATGGCAAGTTGGAATAACTCATCATGCTGCGCACCATATCCATAAGTGTACGGTTGCGCCTTTCAGCTACTCCATTTTGCTGAGGCTCGGGCTACTATGCCAGTCTCCTGCAAGAACTTTGCAAAAGGTCCAGGGACTTGGCCATATGGAGTGTGTCGACCGTAGTACTCTCCCCCATGGTAGGACCTGACTATCTTTATTCTTTTATCATGCTGATTTTCAACTTCAGCTTTGAATATTTTAAATTTATCCAACGCTTCAGATCTTTCTTTAATTGGATAAATATATCCATAGCGAGAGTAATCATCTATGAGTGTTAGGAACGAGTCATATCCATCCACACTTTTCACTGGAAATGGTTTCACAAATGTCAGTATGGATGATTTCTAGTGTGCCTGTGCTATGGATTGCACTTTTTTAATTTGTTTTATATACTTTCCTTTAATGCAATCTATGCATTGTTCCAAGTCTGAGAATTCTAACGGAGGAAGAATTTCACTTTTGACTAATCTTTCTATTCTCCCCTTGGAAATATGGCCCAAGCGACAATGCCATAATTTTGATGAGTCAAATGTTCTCTTTCTTTTCTTTTGTTCTTTATTTGACGCGGAAACATGTTCATTCACATTGCATACAGAATGCACTTTTTTCACGAAGTGATAACAAATAAAGCTCATCGTGTAGTAAAGCATCACCCACATAAGCATTATTATACCATATGGCACACTTGCCATGTCCAAAATAACACTCATAATTTTCTTTGTCCAAACACGAAATGCTAATTAAGTTTCTATTACATGATGGAACATAAAAACATCTCTAAGTAGAAGCTTGAATCCATCAGCTAACTCCAAGGAGATGTCGCCGACAGCTTCAACTTCGGCTTGAATTCCATTTGCTACCTCAATGCCTCTTTCTCTTCTTAGCGTAGTCCGGGTAGAATGGAATCCCTTGCTTTGCCATTAAGGACTTCAGCCAAATAGGACAGTCTTCCTTGTAATGCCCGGTTTGCTTACAATGGAGACAAGTGTCTTTGTCCACTGGGAAAGGCTGTTGCTGACGCTGATGCTGATAGGGAGCTTTTCCTTATGGCTTTGAAGGAGAACTTTTGTTGTTTTGATTGTAATTCTTTTTCTTGTGACCCTTCACATAGTTGAGTGTACCACCATGTGAGGCTTTGAGTCTGTCCTCTTCTTGGACACACATTGCTATTGGTTTTTCAATGTCCCATGTTCCAGGTGACATATTGTAGTCACAACAAAAGTTTCAAACTCCTTTGGCAGTGAAGCCATGACCAGGTGGACCATGAGCTTTGGTTTGATCTCCATATCCTCATCCATGGGCTTTAACTTTGCTGCCATATTGCTCATCCTAAGGATGTGCTCTCTTATTCCATGACTACCACCTGTGTAGCGTTCTGTCACCAGTTGCTCTAACACCTGGGTGTCATATATCTTTGAAGAGCCAGTGAACTGGCTCTTTATCTTTGAAAGCAACTCCCCTACGGAAGTGCACTCTGCAATGGAGCCCGCAATGGTGCTCTCAATTGTATTCTTTATAAATGCCATGCACTTTTTGTTTGCATTGACCCACTTTTGGTTTTCTATGATGTATGACATCTCCAAAGGAGCATAATCTCCCCTCTTTTTCGCCCACGCAACATCATCATCAGTGGCCTCTCTTACTGGCTCTGTAGGTCTGACCGGCTGTGGTTCATCCAGAACCCAGTTCAGATCAGCACAGACAAATGCCAGTTCAACTTTCTTCCTCCACTCAATGTGATTGTCATCTCTGAGTGTCGGAACATCTTTTAAGCAACTCATCAAGTGAAAGCCTCCTCAAATCACAATTTAAGTGAGATCAGTATAACAATCATATGCATTAATCTAACGTTGGTCAAATTAAACATACAATTGTCTATGCAATTAAATCTATATTACCGTTGGGCAAAAAATTAGAAATAAATGCACCTTTAAATTTCAATAAGAAAACATGATCATGTTATTAACAACGTTGGTCATAAAAATAACAAATTCTATTACTGCCATGAGAACAAGCTGCTGACGCGTATTGTCACTGCTTGACTGCTTCTGTACCAGAGCCGACCTGATCTTGCTAATGTGAACCAGGAAGTCTTTGTACACGTGCCCCTAAAGACAAAACTGGAGTCGTAGTTTTTATCGTTGAACCCTTAAATCGATATGAAGTGCCTGACACTAGATCTCGTCGTCGCGCACGCACTACAAGAAACCCTAACCTTCCCGCCTCAACAAGAAAACCCTAATACAGTGAGTCTGGGTTTGCCTGATTATTGCGCCCGTCACAGCACAGCCCCATATGTACTGTACGTGAATGTTAGGCTGGTTGTAATGTGAAGTATCATATACTAGTATCATGCATATGATACTCCCTCCGGTCCTTTTTAGTTTGCATATAAGATTTTACTGAAGTCAAGGCTCGTAAAGTTTGACCAACTTTATAGAAAAAAGTACCAACATTCATAATCTGAATCAATATCAATAGATGTGTCATGACTTAAATTTTCATATTGTATAACTTTAGCATGGCAGATGTTGATATTTTTTCATATAAATACGGTCAAACTTTGTGAAGTTTGACTTCAGAGAATTCTAATATGCAGAGTAAAAAGGACCGGAGGGAGTATTAGTGTATGATACTACCTCCCTAATGCATAGTATTATATATTAATATCATGTAGTACTCCATTTATTGCCATGCATGACACAAAGTAGTATAGCATTTATTATGATACGGTATCATGATCTAATACTACACCCTCTCTTTCTTTATTTAATGATATGCCATCTCATCAAAATTGCCTAGTTGGCATGCATAATACTAGCTATGATACTACCATTAGGACCAGCCTTATGATAAAACGGATGTGCGTGTCATTCCTTTCCATTTACTGTCCGCGCCCCCACATGTGAAATTATTTGGTTCTCCACTGTACCCATTAATAAGTGTTACCTGATCATGGAACATATTTAGAGCAAGTTTGGAAGCACAACCAACAATTGTCTACTCCCTTATTGCATGAGTGGGTCCATACCGAAGGCAATCAGAACTGATGCCATCCAGCAGCCGCCGACTGGGCAAATGGGTGCACGAACTATTGGCATCCATCACAGGCACATACAGATCAATATTTCAGTATTTCAAAGCGACTTTTAACCAAACTGCAGAGGTAAAGGGCTCCCAACCCTGTGCTCTTCGGTCTTGCCCAGGCACGCACGCGCGACGGGTCCTCGTTTCGCGCTGCGCCTGAGCTAGCTAGCGGTGGATCCTGAAGTAGTGGAGCACGTCCTCCCTGCTGGCGGCGGCGGCGCTGTAGGCCTTGATGAACTCGCTGAACTCGAACTCCTTGAACTTGGCGGGTCCCGTCGACTCGTTCACCATCTCCGGCGCCGGCCCGATGCGGCACTGCATCTTGGGCATAATGAGGGTCACCACCGACAGCCTCGCCGCGGCGGTGTTCGTGACGGCGCGGTGCTCCACGCTGGCCAGGAGCCCGTTGGTGATGATCTCCATCTGGTGGCCCAGGTTGACGACGAAGGAGCCTGGGATCGGGCGGACGAGGAGCCACCCCCCGCCGTGCCTTGCCTGCAGCCCGGCGACGTCGCCCTGCGAGAGCACGGTGAGGAGGTGGCGGTCGCAGTGCGGGAGGAGGCCCAGCGTGAGGCTCGGGTCCGGGCATGGCGGGTAGTAGTTGACGTTCATCTGGGTGCTGCCGCTGCTGAGGTCGCCGGCGAAGAATCCACCGTCGAGGCCGAGCCCCTCTGCGATGAGCCGGAGCAGCGTCTGTGCAAGCTCGTGCACCGCCGCGGAGTACTCGGCGAGGGAGCTCCTGAAGCTTGCCGGCTTTTCCGGCCACTCTCGGACGTGCTCGTCGGTGACCGGGTGGCAGTTGATCTTGAGGTAGTCGAGCCAATAGCGGTCCCCGTTCCGGTCATAGGGGGTGCTGGAGGACACGCGGAAGTGCTTGCTCAGGTCATCGGAGCGGTACGGCAGCTTCTCCTCCGCCGGCATCCCGAAGAACCCCGCCGCCGCCTCCCGGAACCCCTGCACCACGTCCTCCGCCACGCCGTGGTTCACCACCTATACATGGAAAGATCTACCGGTCAGCTACCTCGGCTCAAGCAACGTGCCTTCCGTGCCTAAGTGTGAATCAACACTTCAACAGACGTGCCTGGAAGATGCCGAACTCCTTGCTGGCCTTGATGATCTCGGCGGCGACCAGCTGGCGTCGGCAATCGTCGGAGACGGTGGCGCCGTGGAGGTCGATGACCGGTATGGCGACATCGGAGCTGGGCCCGTCGTTGAGGAGCGAAGGGCGCTTCTCCGGGGGCAACACGTACTTGTCCGGCACGGAGGTGTGCACGGGGCAATCGGACAGCAGCTCCATCTCCGTTTCCGATCGATCAATGGATCTTCTCTTCTGGCTTGCTGGCTGGCTGGTTAGAAGAGTGTGATATATAGAAGGGCGTGCTTCAGTACACCACCTTAAAAATATTGAAAATGGACCGCGTGACACACGTGGTTAGCAAGATCACAATCCACAGAAATATTGAAAAGGAATACTTCATCTAATAGAAAACATATGTAGTCTTTTTAGTCTTAGCAGGATACAAAGTTCGATCCTAAAGTTTTTAACAGATATTGGTCGATCCTAATTTGATTGCATTGTTGATTTGTTTGTCAATTTTGCATCATGTATGTGCTGGCCAGTAGCCACCATGCATGTTGTGCCAAGAAGCAACCAGTTGCAGTCAAAGAATAGCGAAGCTGGTACACACGAAGATCAAGTTTTTTTTAGAGACGTGCCCACAAAAAACAAAGAAATTAGGCACATATTAAGATCAAGAAAATGTGTGTCGGACTGGTCCGTGTCGTTGTTGTCATCGGAGTGGTCCTTCCACAGACGGAAGCCTTGCCAGACTACTGCCTGATGCTCGCGGAGGAGCCGCTCCGCTTCCTTCTGTGTTGTGCGGAGAGCCGCCTCGGCCAACGTCGTCCCTGGCCGGGGAGCCCTGCTCTTGCCCCTGCCGGTGGCGTCGTGGCGACAAGGTGTAAGGGAGCGGCCACTCCTCCCCAATCTTGGCGAGTTCCCCGTCGAGGCGAAGCAGTCGCCCGGTGGATGTCTCCGCAAGGTCGGGGGCCGCGGTGTTGGGCTTTGTAAATGTCGCCTGATGCGCCGCATTATGCCACTCCCTCCACACCGTCACATCTAAGCTCCCACAAATATATAATGCAGCAACAAGAAACAAAAAAACTAGAACAAAAAAATAAACCACAAACAAAGTAAAAATTAGTTTAGATGTGACATAACCATGTCACATCTAGATGTGTCCTAAACAGACCTTTTATAAAAATCAAGTTGTTACTTAAATGACTAGAGGAGGCCCACCAAAAAGTTACACTATACTTTTCAACGAAGAGGTGTTTTTCTTTCTTTTTTGACATAGCCAGATTTATTAAAAAGATCACTGGAAGTAAAAAAAGAAACAACTTATAAACATAATAAAAACCACCGAAGTCTCTAGACCAGCGAACTACTATTACCTCCGTCAGAACAAGCCACCGACGCATGTTGTTGCTGCTTCCATACCAGAGCCGGCCTGATCTTGCAAATGTTAACCGGAAAGTTTTTGTGCACGTGCCCCTAAAAACAAGCCTGGAGTCGTACTCATTGTGGTTGAATCATAATCAATTTGAAGTGCCTGACACTAGATCTAATCGTCGCGCACGCACCGCGAGAAACCCTAACCTCCTCGCCTCAACGAGAAACCCCTAATGCAGTGAGTTTGGGTTTGCCTGATTATTGCGCCGGTCACATGCAGCACAACCCCCCTATGTACGTGAATCTTACTATGATAAAACGCATACATGTGAAATTCGTTAGTACCACCATTTAGTGTCCGCGCCCCCACATGTGAAATTATTTGGTCCACGACTGTAGCCATTAACGAGTGTTACCTGATGGTGGAACATATTTAGAGCAAGGCTGATAGGACGACCAACAATTGTCTACTCCCTTATTGTATGACTGGGTCCATACCAAAGGCGATCAGAACTGAGGCCATAAAGCTGCCGACTGCCGTCAAGGGCTGCAGCAAACGACGCCGGCGCGTCACCCAAGTCGCCGGGCAGAGGTACGAGCTCCTGAAGCACCAAAGCGGGCAAATGGGTGCAGGAACTATTGGCATCCATCACAGGCACCGATCCAACAAACAGATTTGACTTCTTATTTACAATTATATAAGAACATCTTCAACAGACGTGCAATGAGCAGCGCGTTAAAACAGTTTTTTGCGTGCGGCAGAGCATTGGCTCCAGCAACAGCTGCAAAATATTGAGCACGCGATCCGTTCCAACAAACACTACAAAAAACGGCGCGCGCAAGGAACCAAACACAAACTAGTTTAATCAAATAGATAATTCAACGATACAAATAGCAAAGTTCAGCCAAACATCACAAACTAGTCTAATACAAATAGCAAAGTTCAACCAAACAGCACAAACTAGTTTGATACAAATAGCAAAGTTCAACCAAACATCACAAACTAGAAACTACGAGGACTACTCCGAGTCGTCGTCCTCCTCCTCCTCGCTTGTGTCGTCCGACGTATCAAGAAACGCGTCTTCCCACCGATCATCATCCTCAGAGAAGAATGATGCATGTCCCAGATCACACTGCGATATCGCCAGTGCCTTCCGACGACGCCTGTCTGCCCGTTCCACGCGCCGCCTTGCCCTCCTCTCCGTCCAGAAGGCGTTCTCGTTGGCGACGTCCTCTGGGTGGCGCTGGCGCCACTCCGCCATGGCTCGCTCGTCCACCTCGGCGATGAGGAGGCGGCGCTGCTGCCGACGATGTTCCTGACGGTCGGCGTCAATTACTAGCCGCGGCGGAGGGGCGAGGTCTTGCGCCTGCTCGAGCGTCCAGACATCCTGAAAGTTCATCTGTGCGCAGACCTCGAGAGGCGCCACGCCGCTGTGTCGTACACGCAGGAGGCCTCGTGGGGGTATCGAAGGTGCCGAGGCTAAGGCGCACGTTGCCGAGCCGAGGCTGAGGCGCACGTTGCCGAACCGAATCTCGGCGTAGAAGGTGCAGGAGGGGCGCGCGCGTACGCCGCGGTAGCCCGAAGCTCCCCGGCGGCGCGGCGGCATGGTGGCGCGTCGTAGGCGAGGCGAGAATGCGGCAGAGGAAGTGGGGAGAGAGCAGGCAAGGGCGCCCTGGCGAGGTGGAGAGCGATGGGAGGGCGCTGCATTTTATAGGCGCGCCGGATGCCACGCGCCAAATCTAGCGATCGTGCTTAATCTGTACTCTATGAATTTCTAGATCTCGCCATGTGGTAAGAACTTCACTAAATAAATGCAATAAGTTGGGATTTCACGTAATTGTCATGTATAATACTTATGTTGAGAAGCATTAGTATTGTCGTAGAATACTTTGATCTTCAGTTATTTCGGTCTCACTGCATATGTTACTAAAATAGATACATAACACAAACCTCACACTTAATTTGCATACACCATAAATTTACAATGTTCTGTAGGCTTAGCTAGCTGAGAAAGTTCATGGACAAGAGTGTTCGGCTAATCAATACCAGCTACCCGTAAAATAATAATAATCAATACTAGCCAATTACATGTGCATTTCAACGGGGCATACATATTCTAATGGTTCAATATCAATCGTGTGTCCGACGTAAACCTTACGCCCATCATATTCCAGATTTTGGTAGGATTTTATTTTATTCGAGTATGGGTAGGAGAAAGCAAATGTAAGTTTTGCTTTTATGTAAGATTTTGATAAGATTTAATTTGATTCGGGTATGAGTAGGGGAAGGAAAGTAAAGTTTGATTTAGTTTAGGTTTTGGTAAGATTGGATTAAGTTAATGCATGCCGTGGGGGTGGGGGCATGGGGAGCGGATGGAGGCGACGGTAAGCTTACAACGATCAACTCCCCTTTAATAGTATAGAGATTAATGATAGTTCATTTTGCGCATTCATGAATACCTTCACACCACACCACGAGATGTAGTTTGCTTTATGAAGTAGCCATACATTGTTGCCTCAAATAAAGTTACAGTTCAATCTCATCTAATATGATGTAACTTAATGTGGACGTATCCTGGATGTACCTGACGATCATGCCTTTGCGAGTGATATGGCCAACATAGCATAAGGACCTAACAAGTTGCTCTCCAGGCTCCAGTGACGCTCTGCAGCGCTCACGAATTCACACATGACATCTCCAAAATGTTGGACTAATATCGGCTCACATAAAGCTCTCAAGAGATTGACGAACTTGCTTGGGGTGCTAAGAGCATTGTTCATATCGGTTGTAGGGTCATGCACCTGCATCTCCCTGATCGAAAAGGAGCCCTCTTCTTGGATGATCTCTCTCACCTCTTTACTAGAAGGTTCATACACTGGCACATAAAAAGAATCGAACTTTTCTTTGTCGATCACACCCTACTAATAATACCATAAAAACACGAGGTGAAATGTTTGCGCTCGATTGCAAAAGATGAAATGATGTATTATAATATATGAAGAAATATACCTCTGAGACCATGACGCTTAGAATCTGAGATATAGTTCTGAAAAGGTAAGAGAATTTGGTGGCGGTTACATCAGAACGCCTCCCTACTAAGGAAACAACCATTCGGCCTTTTGAGACCAATTCTTTGGCCCTCAGCTTCAAGAAATTTGTGAGATCTTTCCTAAACTGTTTTGCATAAGCCTCAAGCACTATACGGTGTCTTTGACACCTAGCATCCTTGTCCATGCCGTATGCTGGGATGAGATTCCTGAATAGATCTTCAGGAACCTGCATAGATAATTTTTTGCTTACAGAGTCGACTAGTAATGTAATGGATTGATCGATCAAGCAGTATCAGACTCAAACCTTTGAGAGCCAATGCAAACTGTTTGAAGAGCAGACAAGATGCAAAGAGTCACTAGTATAGAGGCGCTCGTAAAATGACCCCGGTGTGATACCAGTCACGACGACATGCTCGTTGCTTTGACGGAGCATGACTAGGCTCTTGACCACCGTGTTGAAGTCATTGTTAGGGAGATCGTTGAGGAGCAAACATACTTCTGGTGGTGGTCGTTGGACCTGAAAACAGTGATCTTGGACAGCCTTGACGGCAATTGATACAAGTGTGAGCGCGTTTGGGCCAGTGGAGCAGCCCATGTCCGCGATCACCATCTTACCGGGCACCAAGGTGCTAGTGCTACTGCATAATTCAGCGATGACCGCTTCAATTAGGGGTTGCATCCTCTTCTGCTCAGCTGTCTGCAGTTTACTTGCACTTGTTAAGAAAATATTTTTTACTCAAAAACGGAGGACATCCTCGACAATGCATCGATTGATGCAAGCACCCATAATTAAGAAAATCTAGTCTAAGGGCCTCTTTGATTCACAGGATTTTAAAGGCATGTCAACTTGAATCCTATAGGATTAGCAAAGAGTGTTTGATGCCATATGAAAAACAAAGGAATTGTAAAAAGAGGTTGGAGTGGATGTTAGATTTCCTATGAAATGTAGTGCAAAAGATTTCATAGGATAAATTCCTATGGGATCCAATCCTATGAATCAAAGGGCCGACATAGGAAAAATTCCTAAGGATTTCAATCCTCCAAAAATCCTAAAGAATTCCTGTGAATCAAAGGAGCCCTAATATTTTAGCTAAACAACGTGCATATTAACTTTCTGGTTTGTTCTTTCAAATACCAATAGTATAACCCAAATTATGAACGATGAAAAAAAAATCTAAATTTTATGTAAGTTGTTGATGAGATAGTTGCGAGAAGTCGGTCGTCAACGCCAGTCCTAGAACCATAACTTGTGAGACAATCAAGATATGAGAAGAAGGTACCTGAATACTAGAGTTGCGAGCATAGCTTGTTTCCCCTTGTCCCTGATTCATATGCACCATCTGCTTCATCTGCTTGGAGGCCATTGTTTGTTGGAGCAGAACTAACTATCTGTTTGGTTCATAAGTCCTAGGACTTTTTTTAGTCCCAACTTATAAGTCCCAAGTCCCTAAAAAAATTTCTACCTATTTGGTTCCTGGGACTTATAAGTCTCTATAAGACCATATTACAACTATAAGTCCCTATAAGTCCCTCCTTGAGAGTCTTATTTTATAAGTCCCAAATGCCACTTTAAGTCCCTATAAGTCCCTCCTGTTTGGTTTAGATGGGACTTATAGGGACTTATTTAAGTCCCTAGACCAATAAGTCCCTGGAAACAAACACCCACCTCACCCCCAGATTTTATAGCTGAAATAACCAATTAGCAGGACAATGCTAAAAACGTGCTAGTAGTGGGAAAGACCTACAAGTGCTATCCACACAAGCCATTTAGCACGTTTAGTCCACTATATATATATATATATATATATATATATATATATATATATATATATATATATATATATATATGGCCTTTCGTACGTTGTACTGTTGCATGCAGTGTTTCTTCGTGGCAAGTGACAAACACGTGCAACCAATTACCAATGCATGTGAAGCAGAGGAATCCTTCCATCATCTTCCCGGTTCTTGGTGCATCGAAAAACCTAGAAACGGTGAGAAAGAAAAAAAACAAGAGAGAAACTAAATGGAAAAAAGAAATTTCTAGGATTATCGCGCAGTTTCTGTTGATGCTGTTGAAATGATTCGACTTATGGTGCAGTTTTCCTCTGCGGGAGAAAATTGTGCAATTGAACATGAATCTGAACTTGCAAGTGAACATTTCACCCTTGATTTTTCGCACATTTTCACTGCCATTACGTTGTGGATGGTAAGTTTTGTTGCAGCCTGTAGTGAACTCCTTTCTAGAATGAAAGCACAATGGACACGACTTTTCCTCCTCCTCATTGCCATACGAGCACGCAGGTATGCGCGTGCTTCTCCAACTAAACGTGTCAAGCGACCAGAAACAAACATACATACTGTGCGCATAGCAGCAAGGAGAAGAGAATATGTGAAGCGTGGTGTTGTTTGGCCGGCGATCCGAGCCCTGTCTGCATCGTGCTCCAGAGAGCCCCAAACTGGCCGGTCACGAGACGCCAGCATAAGCGTCTCCGTGGGCAGGCGGCCGTTGCTGTTGGTAGTCAATGGGAATATTATTGCTTCACACATGTGCATACGACATACACGCTAGTCTACATCACAACTGTCTGTGAAACAACATTTTGCTACTAACTAATCGTTGTGGATGATAGCCTGGTAGCATACAAAAGGATGTGCTTTAATGACCCTCCATAAACTAATATAACAGCGTTTAGATCACTATTTAAATGATCTAAACACTCTTTATTAGTAGTTTACAGAGGGAGTACATCGTTTCTTTGAAACGAGAAGATAATGTTTCAGTCTCATCAAATATGGCGTCCCTCGATGAGCGACATAGCCAAGGTACCTGATCAGCACGCCTTCTTCGCGAGCGACCCCACAAGCTGAGCACGCGGGTATCTGCCAACCTTTCCCTGCAAGTTTCCCTCCACGCTCCAGCGCCGCTCCGCAGTCCTTACAAATTCATCCATCACATCTCCGAAATGATGCACGACTATCGGCTCAAACGCGGTCTCATCTGGTTCACGTACCAGCTTGCGGTGATGAGAGCGTTGTCCCTACCCCGTGTAAAGTCGTGCACCCGCATCTCGGTGATCGAAAAGGAGCCCTCTGCTTGGATGATCTCCCGGAGCTCTTCATCAGAAGGTCCATACACCGGCACGTAGAACGAATCATACTTTGCTTTGTCAATCACGCCCTGTCAATCATGGCACGAGGGGGAGGAAAGGGATATCTTCAACTTTTCTCCGGTTAGGCCCCGCGTCGCCCCTCCCCGCGGGTGACTCGGGCGCACACCCTAGCCGCCGCCGGCCAACCACCTTTCTCTGCCCCTTCTCCCCTGCCGCCGCCGGCAAGCTCCGCCGGGCAAAGCCCGCTTGGAGCCGGCGGCGGCAGGCCCTTCCTTCCCCGCTCGTTTGGCGTGCTGCGCGGGGACAGCCCCGTCAGGCGATGTGGCGGGCAGCCACGGCAGGCGGCCGGAGGGCTGGCCGGCGCGCCAGTCGGGCGCGGCGACGTGCGCGCCGGATTCGCGAGATTGGCGTCGGATCCACGGGGTGCCGAAGTAGCTGCCGATGCGCCAGATCTGGGGCGGCGCGGCCGGTTCGTGCGGCAAGAGTAGGGCGCTGCCGGTCTGCGTAGGAGGACGTGGGCGCGGTGTGAGGGCGCTGCCGGTCCGTGCGGCTGGACGAGGGTGCTGTGCGGGGGGGGGGGGGGGGGGCGTCGTTGTGCTGCTGCAGTGAGATCCAGGGTGGCGCGTGCGTGTGTTGCTCGGGCGCCGTTCTCTGCGCGGATCTGCTGCAGCATCGCGGGATGGGCGTGGGCCTCGTCGTGGCCTTTCTCGATCTGGCGCGCTCGTGGACGGATCTGGCTACCTGGGGCAGCGGTAGTTTGGCGTGGCTGCAGGTCACCGTGCGAGAGAAGATGTGGGAGATGAATGGCACCTGCTTGGTGTTGCATCCTCCTGATGGTGGTTCGGAAAGCTCGACGCTGTTTCGGGTGGGAGGACGAGATGGTGGTGGCTGGAGGGAGAGGAATGGCCTCGTTGTGGGTGTTGCATCCTTCGTCAGGAGATGAATGGCCGGCAGGCGTTGCATCCTCGGGGAGACGAATGGCGTTGTGCTTGGTTGCATCCTTCCGATGGGAGATGAATGGCGCCTCTAGGGGTTGCATCCTCCGTCTAGTGGGGGATGCGGATGCAAGGTTTGGAAGCACGTCGAGCTCGCCGGGAAGGTGCGGTTAGCCGTGGAGGCAGGGATAGTGGTTCGGTTAGTAGGCTGATCGGATCCTAGGTTCGGGCTATGCAGGTGAGACTGCCGGCGAAAGTCGTACTCCAGTTATGGCCGGAGTCGTCGATGGCGGCGCTTTGAGGCGTCGCTCCCTTGTTGGAGGCATCGATGTAGCTGCTCTCACCTTGCCTTTCCCGACGCACTCTAGGGGAAACCCTTGATTTAGTTAGATCGGACGATGGCGGCGCTATTCGGTATCGCGTTCTCTCTTGGGAGCATCGTCATGGAGGTGGATCTGGTTAGAGGGACTCGTGGCTCGTGAGGATGTGTGTGTTGTTGTTTGCCGAAAGGCGTCGCTGTATGGTTTTCGGGTCCGGTTTCCCTCATAAACTGGACCAACCTCCTTTCTTCTGATCAATGAATTTGGTAGAACTACTACCAACAGTCAAAAAAAATCATGGCACGAGACCGAGAGTGCAAATAGGTGCTTTCAGTAGGAACCGATACAATGGATGTAGGAAAAATGAGTAATTGACAAAAAACTACCACATTTCACGTTACCGTCCCACAGAACTACCACATTTTAAAAACTGACCAAAAACTCCAGATTAGTGTTGATTTCATGACAAAAAACTACCGGATTGAGTTGAAGACAAATTTAACCAGTTTAAACGCCTTTCTGACAGAGCTGGCCCACCGGTCAGTACAGCGGCCACGCTAACGGCTAACGGCGCTCGCCTGCCGCCCGTTAGCCGTCGGTCGGACCCAGTCGTACAAGTCGGCGACTGTTGGGGATATCACTACTGGGCGTAAACCGGCCTATCTGGGCCGGGTTAACTTCATCAGTAGTTAACTATGTTAAAACCCAAGAAGGCAGATGAGGGCTCAAGGCCCATAGTCGGTGCAAGGCCTGTAGCCGTAAACCGGCGTTGGTATGTAACTTGTATTGTAAGTTAGGAATAAGTAGAGACCAAACCGGACACATCTATGAGCCGGTATTGGGGCTCTGTGAACTGACGGGTGTCACCTGTGTATATAAGGGGACGACCCGGCGGTGGTTCAAGGAGGACAGACAACAACTCGAGACTTAGGCGAAGCTTGTTTGCTCCCTAGTCATCGAAACTCCATCAATTCCATCACAACTAGACGTAGGCTTTTACCTTCATCGAAGGGGCCGAACTAGTATAAACTCTCTTGTGTCCCTGTGTCCGCTTTAACCCCTTCAAGCTAACCCGTCGCGATGGCTCCACGACTAAGTCCTTTCTCTAGGACATCTGCCGTGACAAAACCATGACAGTTGGCGCCCACCGTGGGGCTATCGCACGATGGTTTCAGGTTCTTGGAGGGCCACTTTGAAGGACTCTAGAGCTACGTTGTAGGCCGGATGACTAAGAGTCGTCGTGGCAAGCTCTACATCGACGATGCAGGCTGGGGCCCCGAGGCCGGCTCAGTCGAGTATGGGTACCGGGTCCCCTTTGGTGGCATTCACGTTTTCATCGGCAAGATCGGTGAACCGGGCCCTGAGCCGGACATCTGCACCGACCTCGTCGAGACGGCTCAGCGTGCGCGATCCGCCCGGGTTAAACCGGCCATGAAGCGTGCCTTCGTGGGAGTCATCCATGGAGGAAGTTATGAGGATGGATCAGAATCTCGCGGCGAGACCGTCGTTTGTTCCGACGACGAGTCATCAACCGGAGAAACTGAATCTCTATATCAGCTACAAGATGGCCGGATTGGGGGCTGTTTCGATGGCGATAGTATTCCGGACCCCTCTGATCTGCCCAGCCGAGTTGGAATATTCATGGCCGGCACACAGGCAGTGCTTCATTCTTTGACCGCTGCGCCAATGACCTCCGGTTCAGTAGCAGCGATGGCTGCCGGGGCAGGAGGCTCTGTACGCCCGCCGGCTCAAGTTCTATCAGATCTATTTGATGCATTGGCTGTGCTCATGGCAGAAGCTAACCCGGCGGATCAGGAAGCCCACAGTGCGGAGATAGCAAAGGTGAAGGAACAGATCACCCAGGCCAAGGCGGACCTGGCAGCTGAGGATGCCAGGATGACCGCAGAGTGGGCTGCTCTAGACGCACAAGCCTACAGGCTCATGTTGGACCGGAACGCGTCGCATGAAGTCATGAAGAGGAAGTACCGATCCCATTTGCCTTCGGTTTTCGAGGCCAGAGACCTTTTCAACACCCCAGGAGCAGGAACCAGTAATCCGCTGGAGGTAAACTGGGCGGAGGCTCCCGCGATCGGTGCGCCGGTTCAGCCCCGTCGGATGGATCTGCCTCGCCAAAACACTGTTATACCTCAGGCTGTTTCGACGCCTCCGGGTCACTACTCCAACCCGATGGACAATCTCGTTGCCGCTGCTGCACAACTGGAGGCCATTCCAATTGAAGGTGACTCGCCGCAGGCAGTAGAGACGCGACGGGTCAAGGAGCTTCTGAGGACAGCTTTGGTCCAACAGGAAGCATACTCGTACAACCGCGACCGGATTCACTCGACCCCTCGTCCAAGCCGGAGCTATAGCAGGCATATGGATGAACCGGCAGTGTCAAGTAATGAACGAGATGGAGCACCCCGCGGCAACAACCCGGCGGGTGGTGCTGATAACGCTCAGGAAGTGGTGGACCGGGCCCGAGCGCGCAGGGAGGCCGAGTTAGCCGCATAGTATCAGGCTCGGCAGCTTACGCCAGTTCGTCCAACTATCTCGATCGAACCTGGTGTTACTTCTAGTTCTTTGGTGGTGCCTTGCCTTGTCCCCGCTTTACGCAATGTGCGCCTGCCCAAGGATTTCAAAGGCCCGGCAAGGTACCAAATTACACGGCGGATCAACCTCCAGAGACATGGGTGGAGAGCTATGAGACGGCCATGGAGATGCTTGATGTGGATGACGCGGCGTGTGCGAAATACTTCACCATGATGCTTGAAGGAACGGCCCGTACTTGGTTAAAAAGCTTGCCGGCTAATTCTATCAGTTCATGGGCCCAATTACGAGCCCGGTTTATCAGCAATTTCAAGGATACATGTAAACAGCCTATGTCGATAGTGGACTTAGCTGCCCGCGTCCAGGAGGAAGGAGAATCAACGACTCATTGGGTGCGCCGGGTATCACAGGTGTTGCATTCATCAGACCGCATCAACGCTGACACCGCAGTCTTAACCCTAAAAGGCAACTGCCGGTTTGGGCCCCTGAAGCTGAAGTTGGGACGGATGAAGCGCCATTGCACTGACATGGGAACCCTCATGGCTGCTTTGGTAAAGTATGCTGATTCTGATAGTACCAAGGATCCTGAATCTGATGATGACAAGGCAGGGAAGGGAAAGAGGAACAACAACTCCAAAGGTCAGCAACATCACTTGGCAGGCAATGGTGGTGGAGGCAAGCGTAAAGCAGATAGTAACATGGACTTTGTGGCTAATACCAACGCGTAGGACAAGGGCCAGCGACGCAGGGGTAAACCACCAAATTGCAGTGGGGCACCCAACCCTAACCCGGACCGCCTAAATTATCTACTGAGCCAGCCTTGTCCAAGACATAGGACGAAGAGGCGCCAGCAAACCACCTTTGGAAGGATTGCTTCATTATGCAGGAGTTCAAGAATTCTAATGCCTTCCGGTATGATCACGGCTCCAGCGGTGGCTCAGGATCCGGCCCGGGTTACGATGGAGGAAATTCCGGTTCATAATTTAATGGTAATCCGGGCGGACATAATAATCAAAATAATCAGAACAACCAGGGTGGTTACAACCAACAGCAGCAACAGTAGGGTTACCAGAGCAACCCAAAGCAGTTGAATAGTGGGCAGTACCATGTCTTCACCACTAGCTTGGACAAGCGAGACCGGAAGGTTCAGAGGCGGGCAATCAACTCTGTTGAACCGGCCGTGCCCCGTTATCTACGCTGGTCTGAACAGCCAATCATATGGAGCAGAGAGGATCACCCTCCCCAGGTTGATAATCCGGGTCAGTTGGCTCTGGTGGTGGCGCCTCAGGTGGGAGGTTACAAGTTCACCAAGGTGCTCATGGATGGAGGGAGCAGCATTAATATCTTGTACTATGAGACCTTCCGTCGTATGGGACTAACAGATAAAAATCTCAAACCGTTTAATACGGTGTTCCACGGTGTGGTACCTGGCAAATCAGCATATTCTGTTGGTAAGATAGCTCTGGAAGTGGCCTTTGGAGATGATCATGATTCCAGGTCGGAGACATTGACGTTTGGAGTGGTGAAAATCCAAAGTCCATATCACGCCCTATTTGGGTGACCGGCCTACGCCAAGTTTATGGCATGGCCCTGTTATGTGTATTTGCAGTTCAAGATGCCGGGTCACAAGGGGACAATAACGGTTCACGGAAGCCGTAAAATCGCTTTGGAGTGCGAGGAAGGAGATGCGGCCTACGCAGAGTCGGTTTGTGCCACCGAGGAGCTGACGTATTATAAGGACAATGTTGATCCGGCGGACATGACTCCATTAAAGAAGCCAACTACGGACCACGATCCGGCCCTGAAGTTCAAATCGGCAGCTGAAACTAAGCTTGTTGACTTCGTGCCTGGCGATTCGTCCAAGCAGTTCAGCATCAGTGCCAACTTGGATCCGAAATAGGAAAGCGCGCTCATCGAGTTCATCCGTGAGAATCGGGACATTTTTGCATGGAAGCCCTCTGACATGCCAGGTGTACCGAGGCAACTCGCTGAGCACACCCTTAATGTGGATCCTAAATACAAACCGGTGAAACAGTTCCTCCGCCGGTTTAACGAAGAAAGACGCAAGGCGATTGGAGAAGAGGTAGCCAGGCTCTTAGCAGCTGGCTTTATTGTTGAAGTTTTTCACCCTGAGTGGCTTGCCAATCCGGTGCTAGTCCTTAAGAAAAACGGCACCTGGCGCATGTGTGTGGATTACACAGATCTTAATAAGGCTTGTCCAGCAGATCCTTTTGCCCTTCCCCGTATTGATCAAATTATTGATGCTACAGCGGTTTGCGAGCATTTAAGTTTTTTGGATGCATATTCTGGCTATCATCAGATCAAAATGGCAGTTAAGGACCAGGAGAAGACGACATTCATAACTCCCTTTGGAGCCTTCTGCTATGTGTCTATGCCCTTTGGGCTCAAGAGTGCCCAGGCAACTTATCAACGGTGTGTATAAAATTGTCTTCACAAGCAGATTGGCCGTAATGTACATGCTTACGTGGATGATATTGTGGTTAAGTCCAGGGAGAAGGAGACTCTGGTTGACGATTTGAAGGAAACCTTTGATAACCTGAGGACGTACAAGATGATGCTTAATCCGGCCAAGTGTGTCTTTGGTGTACCGGCAGGCAAGTTATTGGGCTTTCTGGTGTCCAACAGGGGAATTGAGGCCAATCCGGAGAAGATCACAGCCATCACCTCCGTGGCTAAACCGAAGTGTATCAATGATGTTCAACGCCTAGTAGGCCGGATTGCCGCGTTGAGCCGGTTTATCAGCCGCCTTGGTGAGAAGGCAATCCCTTTGTATCAGATGTTGAAGAAGACGGATCAGTTCGTCTGGAGTTCCACTGTTGATGAAGCATTTAAGGACTTAAAGCGGCAATTGGCCAATCCGCCTGTGCTCGCCGCTCCCATTGACAAGGAGCCGTTAGTGCTGTATGTAGCTGCTAATGCTCGTGCGGTCAGCGTGGCTATTGTGGTGGAGCGAAAGGAGGTAGGTAAGGAGCATCCGGTTCAACGTCCGGTATATTATATCAGCGAGGTACTCATTGAGTCCAAGCAAAGGTATCCGCATTGGCAGAAGCTGGTATATGGAGTTTTTATGGCAAGCCGGAAGCTCAAGCAATACTTCCAAGGGCACCCCATTACGGTGGTCAGTTCTGCTCCCTTGGGGGATATCATCCAGAACCGGGAAGCGACTGGCCGGATTGCCAAGTGGGCCATAGAGCTTGGGCCGCACGGTTTGAAGTATGTGCCTCGGACGGTAGTTAAGTCTCAAGCACTTGTTGATTTCATCAATGATTGGACGGAACTGCAAGCACCTGAAGAAAAGCCGGATCACACATATTGGACCATCCATTTTGACGGATCCAGGCAATTGGAAGGCTCGGGGGCTGGATTCGTATTAACTTCCCCACGAGGTGATAAGTTTTGATACGTTCTCCGCTTAATGTTCCCTTGTACTAACAATGCAGCTGAGTATGAAGCCTTGCTCCATGGTCTCCGAATGGCTAGGGAGATGAATCTAAGTCGTGTTAAGTGCTTCGATGACTCGGACCTCGTGGCTCAGCAAGTATCTGGCACTTGGGACTCCAAGGACCCACTCATGGCAGCATATCGCCGTGAGGTGGATATTATTGCAGGTCACTTTAAAGGCTATCAGGTGGATCACGTGGACCGGCGGAAGAATGAAGCAGCGGACGCTTTAAGTCGGCTGGGCTCTCAGCGCAAACCGGTCCCGCCTAATGTTTTTCTGGATGTGCTGCACAACCCGTCGGTCAAGATCCCTGGTGAAGCGGATTTGGCTATTCCTGATCCAGAGGCTCAATTGGTGGCAGGTCTTCATGTTATTCCGGATTGGACGCTTCCTTACCTAGCGTACAAGAACCGGGGCGAGTTATCAGAGGATGAGACTCCGGCCCGACAGATAATCCGGCGATCCAAGTCCATGACTATTATCAACGGCGAGTTGCATCATTGCAGTGTGTCAGGGGCGTTTCAATGCTGTGTGTCTCCTGAAGAAGGCCGTGAAATTTTGCGTGAGATCCACGAAGGAGATTGTGGTCACCACGCCGGTTCAAAAGCTTTGGTGGCTAAAGCGTTTCGCCATGACTTCTATTGGTTAACTGCTCATGCTGATGTGGAGGATCTGTCAGACGATGTGATGGTTGCCAAAAGTTTTCAAGACGTGCTCATGTGCCGGCTCAAGAATTGAGAATGATTCCAATTACTTGGCCATTTGCGACTTGGGGGCTGGATATGGTTGGGCCTTTCAAAAGGTCCAAAGATAAGAAGACCCACCTCCTGGTGGCGGTTGACAAGTTTACAAAGTGGGTGGAGGCAGAACCTGTTAGCAAGTGTGATGCGGCCACGACGGTTCAGTTCATCAAAAAAGTGATTTTTCCGGTTCGGCTTTCCACACAATATCATCACAGATAATGGTACCAATTTGTCCAAAGGTGCCATGAATGAGTTCTGCGAACGGGAGCGCATCCGGCTCGACGTTTCATCCGTGGCACACCCATAGTCCAATGGTCAAGCAGAAAGGGCTAATCAAGAGATCTTGAGAGGCATCAAACCCCGGCTTATGGTTCCTTTGCAGAGAACACCGGGTTGTTGGATAGAAGAGTTACCATCTGTGTTATGGAGCATCAGTACTATACCCAACAGATCAACAGGATACACACCGTTCTTCATGGTCTATGGAGCGGAGGCGGTTCTCCCTAGTGATATCCGTCATGACTCACCTCGTGTGGCGGCTTATGTTGAAGCGGACAATGAGATAGCACGGCAAGATGCTTTGGACCTGTTGGATGAAGAACGTGACATAGCAGCCGCCCGCTCGGCGATTTACCAACAGGATCTTCGTCGTTATCACAGTCGCCGAGTCAGAACCAGAACCTTTCAGGAAGGAGATTTGGTGCTTCGGCTCATCCAAGATCACACTGATATGCATAAGCTATCCCCACCTTGGGAGGGACCTTTCATGGTCAGCAAGAATCTGCACAACGGGTCATACTATCTGATCGATATTCGAGAGCATAAAGACTCACGTACATCAGAGGAGGAGACCAACAGGCCGTGGAACATAGCTCATCTTCGGCCTTACTATACCTGAGCCATTGGCTTTACTTATGTACATATTACGACGATGTATATATTATGATTAAATATAATAAACTGGAACCTCAGCTAAAGTGGGGTATCTGTTCTTGTACATCATGTGTGGTTACACGGAGTTGTTCTAAAGCGGCCTCCGGTTTACCCCTTGAGTTAGCTTTTCAAAAGCATCATGTTATATCACTTGGGGGCTTGGTCATGTCCGAACCAATGCAACACCTATTGATAGGGAGAGCCACCAGATCACTTGGGGACTTGGTCACGTCTGAACCAGTCACGCCTCTTGATCGGCCTAAGGCCACAGAATCACTTAGGGGCTTGGTCGAACCCAAACCATTGCCATGCCTCTTGATCGGCATAAATGCCACGGTTTAATTTGGGGACCTGGCTGACTTGAACCATAGCTACACCTATCGGGAGCTTGGTCATGTCCGACCATGGTAACGCCATCTGATCAGCTCAAATAAGCCTCTTTTTCAAATGGTTTTATCATTGCCTTTGCTTCACAATTTTCTTTGATAGATATTTTCTTTCTTTTTTGTTGCGTTTTTTAAACCGACAAAATTTTAAACCGGTTCACACTGTCAATTGACGGAACACGGTACATTTTAAATCCAGAGACTATTTGCTCGGTTTGATTTTTTGTTAACATCCTATTACGAAGTAACACGGTGTTTTACAACCCGGCACGGTTTACATGGTAAACCGGCATTATATATATACAAGAGCTGCTATCTCCTCCAAATAGTGTGGGTTTATAAACCTCCGCTTCAAGATTGGCTAAGCCAACTTCATGCCCAACGATGGCAGGTATTATGTATCTCAAAGATTTGATCATATGCTTAAATTTCAGATATTTTGATTTTACATATGCAGACATCATACTCCACCTGACGGTACAACCGTAGTGGCACTTTAAGATTTTTTATGTTGCAGAAAATACTTTGGACAGTTCATCACCCAAAGGAAACACAAGTTGCAGTGGTTATGCACGAAGGCATATTAAGATCAAGAGTATCAGCTAGCCTATTACAAGGCAACACAGTGCCCAAAATAAGGTCATTGTTTTTTCAAAGGAGAAGCAGTTTAAACCGGCTTCCGGTTCAAGCTTGGTCACTAGCCTGGCCTGATGGTTGTGGGTCATCCCGCGCCGCTTCAGCTTCAGTTTCTCTACCCAGCGGCTGGAAATCAACAGTTGTCCAGTTGATTCCCATTAATGCTCGAAAGACAGCTTCATCATGGATCAGCAACGACGGTTCAATATCGGGAGCATAAGTATGCTTACTGATTGGAGGGATAAGATTTTCCGCTTCATGAATTGGTGCAGCTACTCGCTTGTTTTGATTGTCATAATGGGCTTGATAGTGAGACAAGTCTGCTTCTCCAGCCAATTGACAAGCTAGCGGACGCACCTCTGGGTTTATTGCTCGCAGATCCGCTTCACCAAACTCTGACCCATCTTCCTTCAAGCTGGGATAGCCCTGAGCCGCTTCAATAGGATCAAAATCCGGCACCCAAGCTTTTTCCCGGATTAAGGCATTGATCGCACCGGTTCGAGCAGCAGATTTCTTCAGCTCTTCAACCCGGGCAGGAAGCACCGACAGTTTCTACAGAGTGTCCTGAATCAAAGTGGGCGCCGGCTTGTTGTGGGATGCAGTACAGATGATTCGATGTGCACCAGTGTACAGTTGTTCGATCAACGTATAGGCGGCTTTCAATTTCTTCCGCACATCTAACCCCAAATGACCAATGCGTGTCCCTGAAATATCATAAAGGGTTAACAAAACGGCAGCTCTATAAGACGGCTGAAGCAATCCAGAAATCAAACCAGCTTACCAAAGATAGCAGTGGTCATGGCATGCACATGCCGCTTTATGCTGGCCAGTTCGTCCACCACCAGTTTAAGTGCAGCCTCGGCATCTTCTGCTCGTTTGGTTAAAGCGGATTTTTCAGTGGCCCAATCCGCCCGCTCTTTCTTGAAGCCCTCCTTAAGCTGTTCCATGGTGCTTAGAGCGCTGGTTAATTCCTCTTTTGCTTTCGAGGTTTCAGCTTGTTGGGACTTCAGATTTTCTTGGAGATCGGCGATTTGGGTCTCTATTGTCTTCAGCTCAGCCTGCATACAGACAGTTATATGATTCAGCAAGCAGTGCAAGAATTGAAGCACCAACCACATAACAAGTTATGCACTTGGCGCTTGGGGGCTAATGCCTATTTGATCTTCATATTTCACTTGATTATAAAGTACCAAGCTCAATACAAGTATTCAACTTGGCACTTGGGGGCTAATGGCTATTTGTCCAAATAAGTTCTGATGCGGTGATATTAATTACTTAAGTCCCGGTTTAACTACACTAAGTTGAACCGGCTCTTGGGGGCTACATCAGTGAATTTCGAGGCTTTAAGATCTATATTAGTAAGTCCCGGTTTGAAAGAAGATTACAAACCGGCCCTTGGGGGCTAGGCGCGTCAGCAAGAATTGAAGCATACAAGCAGGAAAGAGCATATGGAAGTTACCTCATATTTATCTTTCATCATGTTAACCAGACCATCTTCATAGTCACGACTAGTATACATCCAGTTCAGATAGCCGGAATGGATGTCTTGGGCGTTCAGAGCAGCGTAAGTCGCCAGATCAACATTCCACTTGCCCTTGCCAAAGGCAGCAAATTCTTCCTTGGCAGTATGTTTAGACAAAGCGACAGGATTGCTTGGCTCTGTATGGCCAATGCCAGTAATAACAACTTCATCATCCTTGGCATCGCCGGTTTGCATTGGGGCCGTCGACTTGGATGGACTGGTGGATTTCTCAATCCGGATGGGGCTTCTGGGCTAGTCAACAGGACCGGAGGTATCAACATGTCTCTCTTCAGTAATAAGATCATCATCTTGTGGTGGTGGATCGTTTGGCACATCCTCACGGATGGCCGCTTTAGGGTTGAGTACTCTGTCCCGTTCAGGAATAGCATCTTCTTCAGCCGCTTTATCTAGGTGAGCCTTCTTGCTTGGCTTAGGCTTGGCCCTGAAAGGAGTAACAAAGGTCAGTACAGTATATGCTACAAAGTAATACACCAGAAGCATTATGATAAGTATGGCTTACCCAAGCACCGTTTTGAGCGGCGGCAGCTGGGTAGCTGATGACTCACCAGATGATGAATGGGAAGTGACTTGATAATCGGAGTTAGATGGATTAAGAGGTTGACGAAAACAGCCCATTTTAGAACAAGCACTGACAGGCAAATTCGAGACCTCTGAATGGCGTTTCCGAACCGGACTATTCGGTAAACCGGCGGAGGTAACTACCTGGCCACTATGCCGGGTTGTGTGGCGAGCTTCGTGCTGTTGGGTCTTCATAAGAAATTTGGGATCCAAGTAAGAAAGAGGATGAGAAAAATTAACCTTCCGGTTTGCCTGACGGATTTTTAGTGAAGGCAAAGGATCTGAATCGGAGGAAAGAATAATTACCTCTACAACATCAGCATGACTGGCTTTGGCATCATCCTGAAAAATATCATCATCAATAAGGCGCGTGAAAAATAAGCCAAGTGAATCAAGTTCTACCTCAAGGTCCGGGTTACCCACATCGTCATCAGCGGCCGGATCAGAAGATGCAGTGGTTCTTTTCCTGTGGGTAGTCTTCTTCACAGCTTCAGTCTTTTGCCAGGTTGGTCGTTCCGGTTTATCTGCTTTTTCTGGCTTCTCCTGTGGAATTTTCTTGCTCCAAAATGGATCATTACCCTGTTTAAACAAACATTGGTGTTAAACAATGACCAGATATACCAATAGCAGGTTCAATAAAAAGAAAGATCAAACTCTTACAGCTGGCGGTTTATTGGTGGCACAGAAGGGAAGCAGGCCGGTTTGAGCACAGATGTATTCCGGTTCATTCAGCATTTTATTCACAGCCTCTGTGATTTCTTCGTCGGTAAGCTGGATGTTAGCATGCCGCAGTGGGTCATCAACACTGCCAGTATACTCGCACATCAAACCGGAGCGCTGACTAAGGGGTAGTATGCTCCACGATATCCAATAGCGAGCGAGATCAACTCCTGTTAAACCATTGGCCATGAAGGCTCTGAGCTTGGACAGTTGGGGAGCGTATTTGCTTCTCTCCTTGGCAGTCAACCTTTGCAGAAAGGGGTGTGTATTGCTAAGCCGCTCCGGATGAAAGCCAGGCAAAGGATTTTCACCAGCAGGGGAGGTGTCTTTGCAATAGAACCATGTTTGATTCCACTCTTTGGGGTGGCTGTGCAGTTTGGCATGAGGGTATGTGACCTCTTTTCTTTTCTGAATCGCCACACCACCCAATTCTGTGTTGGAACCGTCAGTAAACTCAGTGCGGCGGTTTAGATGGAAGCAATCTCTGAACAGTTCAACGGTGGGCTCCTGTTGAAAGAACGCCTCACAAAGTACTTGGAAATGACACATGTTTGTAACAGAGTTGGGGCCAATGTCTTGTGGGTGGAGTTAAAAATTGGCTAAAACGTCCCGGTAAAATTTAGAACCAGGCGGCTTAAAGCCCCGGGCTAAGTGATCTATGAAAACAACGACCTCTCCTTCTTGAGGTGTGGGAGGGCATTCTTCGCCAGGGACCCTCCAATGGATGGTATTTTTGCTGCCTAAAGCACCGATCAGGACTAAGTTGTTCAGTTCAGTCTCTGTGACGCGAGAAGTAACCCAATTGCTCTCATATACTTGCTTGGCCATGATGAAATCTACAAGATAGGTAATTCCGGTTCAAGAATGCATTGATTAAAGTGCACTGGTATGTACAATGTTAAACCGAAGACAGCTCTATCTAAACCGAAGTTTTATGAAGCAACAGCATCTGGCGGTTCAACAAGGAGACTAATGGTATATACCGGTTTGGCAATTTTTCTACAAAGTTAAACCACCGGATCTAAGCATTGAAACAGTTGAGATTGTGTATAGATAAGTGTACAAAAACAGATTTCACAAAATTTCTCTACAGCGACGGATCTGAAGCAAGTTCAGAAAAGAAGGAAAATATTCAAGGTTCAAAAAAAGAACAGTACCGAATCAATGGGCAGAGATACATGTATAAATATGGTCTTGAGGCATATAAGTAAAGGCGGATGCTAAGAACTACCGCTACACAGAGCAAAGGTTCACAGGTTCATCTAGGATCTATCATATGCGTATGAAGCAGGCGATGAACACTGAAGAACTTGGAAACCCTAGAACGGATCTATGGAGGAAAAGGTGAAGAACTCACCGGAGCCGAGGAAGAAACAGAAGGTCGCCGCGATGCTCTGGCACAATCAGGGTGATGCAGCGGCCAAGGTTGCAGCAGAAGTCGTCAACGGCGGCGGAGCTCCGAAGTTGGACGACGCGGGGAAGACGAAGAAGAAGGGCATGAAGGGGAAAAAGAAATGACCCTTCGGTCCTATTTATAAGGCAAGGGACAGGAGTTAGGCGCGAAAATCAAGGGACCATGGGTTTGGAAACGAAGCTGTCGCCTTAATTGTTGCAGACCTATTAAACAAAAAAAGGTATCATGGATAAGTTTCTTTATAACAGGTGACGTCACGCCGGTTTACAACAACCAGAGAAGATGACATCACAACGGTTCAACAAACCACACGAAGATGCTGAAGATGAAGATTTTTACTAAGGATTGGCATGAACCTGTTCAAATCAATCTGGGGCCTAATGTTGGGGATATCACTACTGGGCGTAAACCGGCCTATCTGGACCGGGTTAACTTCATCAGTAGTTAACTATGTTAAAACCCAAGAAGGCAGGTGAGGGCTCAAGGCCCATAGTCGGTGCAAGGCCTGTAGCCGTAAACCGGTGTTGGTATGTAACTTGTATTGTAAGTTAGGAATAAGTAGAGACCAAACCGGACACATCTATGAGCCGGTATTGGGGCTCTGTGAACCGACGGGTGTCACCCGTGTATATAAGGGGACGACTCGGCGGCGGTTCAAGGAGGACAGACAACAACTCGAGACTTAGGCGAAGCTTGTTTGCTCCCTACTCATCGAAACCCCATCAATTCCATCACAACTAGACGTAGGCTTTTACCTTCATCGAAGGGGCCGAACTAGTATAAACTCTCTTGCGTCCCTGTGTCCGCTTTAACCCCTACAAGCTAACCCGTCGATATGGCTCCATGACTAAGTCCTTTCTCTAGGACATCTGCCGTGACAAAACCACGACAGGGGCGGACGCGGCCTGCCGGCTGTGGCGGTGGGTGGACGAGTGGGCGCAGGCGTACCAGTACTACGAGGTGCCGCACTTCGTCGCCGACGGCAGTGACGGGGCCGTGAACCCGCTCTTCCGCAAGGCGACGACCTACGTGGCATCGCTGCCGTCGCTCGAGGACGCGGACGCCGCCTGCGTGCTCTCCTCTGCCAGCAAGAGCAACGACTTCTCTCTCCAGCTCGGCCCGGGCCACACCGCGCACGACGCCTTCCTCGGCGCGCGCCTTGCGTGGACCAACGGCGGGGAGCGCCTGGCCCTCCGCGTGCGCCGCCATGAGCGCACATGTGTGTTGCGCCCCTACCTGCAGCACATCGAGTCCGTCACCAACGAGATGGAGCTGCGCCGCCACGAGTTGCGGCTCTACGCCAACACGAGCACCCTCGCGCCACGCTGGGCATCAGCCCCTTCACCCACTCGGCCATGCTTGACGCGGTCGCCATGGACCCGGAGCTCAAGACCCGCCGACCTGGAGAGCTTCCTCAAGGGTCACTCCTACTACCACCGCCTTCCTACTACCACCGCCTGGGCCGCGTCTAGCGCCGGAGCTACCTGCTCTACAGCCCGCCCGGCACGGGCAAGTCCACGTTCGCCGCTGCGATGGCGAGGTTCCTCGGGTACGACGTCTACGCCATCGACCTCTCCCGCACCGGCACCGACGACCTCCGCGCGCTGCTCCTGGACACCGCCCCGCGGTCGCTAACGGGCGGCAGGCAAGCACCGTTAGCCGTTAGCGCGGCCGCCGTCCTGACCGGTGGGCCAGATCTACTAGAATCGCTTTTAAACCGGTTAAATATGTCTTTAACTCGACCTGGTAGTTTTTTGTCACGAAATTAGCCTAATCTGGAGTTTTTGCTCAGTTTTCAAAATGTGGTAGTTCTGTGGGACAGTAACGTGAAATGTGGTAGTTTTTTGTCAATTACTCTAGGAAAAACAGTAAAGAAATGTACCTCCGAGGCCATGACACTTAGAATTTGAGCAAAGACTTCCCACACGTGAGAGAATTTCGAAGCACGGTCATCAGAATGCCTCCCTGCAAGGAAACAACCATCCGGCCTCCTGGGACTAGTTCTTTGGCTCTCAGCTCCAAAAAAAGCGTGAAATCTTTCCTGAATTGTTGTGCATAAGCCTCAAGGACCATAGGGAGCCTTTCACTCCGAGCTCCTTTACAGTACCTCAAAATGAATATGAACCCTCCATTTCTCTTGATCCAACGGTGGATGTCTATTGGTACTCCAACATGTGCATGAGAGAGTACCTACTAAAAAAGTGAGGGAGTACCTTCTGCTTGGGGGTAAAATAGTATACAAATTTAATTATTATTCTCCCATCGGTACATCACGGCTGATACATATTCGACTCGATCGCTGGAACCCTAATTCTTCTCCTAAAAAAACCTAATTCTTCAATGGGATAGGCGCCGGCGGCCAGTGTGGTCTGCACACGTACAAGAGACAGACGGCCTCTGGGCCACAGACTTGCTGGAATGGCATGGACTGGGGAGTGGGAATGTTCGACGACCAGGGCTGGGTGGCGGGGCCGCGGCCGCCACGACCGCCACGGGCACGTTGGGGAGAGCCATCTTTCTCGCGCAACTGGAATTCTAGAAACTCGCCCGCGCTGAAGCAGGATGATGACTAGGGCGAGGCGGGATACTCAGGCTGGGTGGAGATCTATCACGTCAGCTCTCCAGCCTGAATGCCTGATATCTCTTGCAGGCTGATTAAGTGATGGACTTCTTGCGAGCCTGATCTCTTGCGTGTATTCCACAACAATGTATATCTGTGTTTTAATTTCCTTTGTAGTACATGTTAGAGATTTTGTGTGGATTTCCAGAACTTGTAGTCTGATCGGTAACTGTTATCCACTCCACTCGCTCTCGATCAGTGCAAGGAAGCAATGGCGCGGTCGTCATGAAGACATATAACAGTGCTAATGTGATGGCGGCTGCGCTGGTGATCTGATTAGAAATCAGAGAAGGACCTAATTAAGAGTTGAAAAGACTAAACTGCCTTTATAAGTGGAGGGTTAGATTTAAGTGGTACTTCATCTCTGCTAGAGGGAGTACCAGGGTACCGTAAAAAAGCTCTTCACTCCGAGCATGCTCATCAACGTCGTAAGCCGGAATCCAGTTCCTCGTTAGATCTTCAGGAACCTGTAAGGGAAAAGATTTTACTTACAGAATCAAAAGTTAATGGAAATGGATCGATCCATCGAGCAGTATCAAAATCACACCTTTGAGAGCCAATTCAGGCTGTTGGACGAGCAGAAAAGATGCATGGAGCCACTACTGAAGAGCCTCTCATAAAACAACCCTGGCGTGATCCCAACAGTCACAACAGCAGGCTTGTTACTTTGATGGAGCGTGACCAGGCTCTTCGCCACAATGTTGAAGTCGTTGTCAGGCAGGTCGTTGAGGAGCACGCACACTTCTAGTGGTGCCTGCTGTAACTGAAGGCAGTGGCTATGGATGGCCTCGACGGCAATCGATACCAGTGCTAGCGCGTTTGGTCCAGAGGAGCAGCCCAAGTCCGCAATCAGCATTTTTTCGGGGAATGAGGTGTTATTGTTGCTGCATAACTCAATGATGGCTGCTTCTATCAGGGGCTTCAGCCTGTTCTGTAGAGCATTCTGCAATGGAGTTTTAACTCTTCAGAAAATCTTGTCTAATCCTTTAGCTAAATGGTATGCTTCTTAACTTCACTAAAAATTCTTTTCAATCTCAACAATGAAAGGATGTATTGAGAAGGAAAGAGTCAAAGAACAGGTTAGCATAGATTGATGAATTAATCGAGATGAGAGAGGTACCTGAATACCGGAGTTGCGAGCATAGCTTGTTTCCCCTTGTCCTTGATTCATATGCACCATCTGCTTGGAGGCCATGCCTTTGCTTGGAACAAAGCTAGGCTAGAGTCCTTAATCTGCAAGAACCAGATTGGGAAGGCAACTGGTTCAATCTGTTGATTGCTGATGCCCCCATTGTCCACATATAGGCCTCTTGAGCCATATCTCTGAATCTATCCACGTGTTGGCTTTTCGCGTCACATGTGAGAGGGGATGTTGAAGTGTATATGTGAATTGCCTAGTCCTTTTCGTAAGTTCGGACTTTTGGTAGTGTTGGCTAGTGCATGAAGCTTAACACAATCAACACTTAAACCGCTTAAGTTGAAAGGTAGGATTTTTAAAAGCTTAAAGGGATGGTGGAAAGACATGAATGGGGTCAAATTATGATCAGCATATAATACAAACAGCCTGTCACTAGCAGAGGCGACATTTTTTAATTAGCAGGCTTGCTATTTGTATCCGGTTAAATTGTCAAAATGGAATCCAATGAAATAGACATTCTAGAGCAGCACCGATGCAACATTTTGTTGTGTAGTAAGTAGTAATATGTAGAGTTCTTCAGTTACACCCACCGTTCACTTAGTTTTTGTGATTCCTACATATAGAAATTTCTACCGAATTTATCCGCAGACAATAAATGAGATCCAAAGAGGATGCACATACATTGCAGGAAACAAGGAACAATGTAAAATCAGCCAAAAACAAACCTGCCACAGAAGACCTGGGTTGTTCAGTGAGGATTAGGAGGCACGCCGCCCCAGTGAGGATGGCTTGCGTTCGCCGGCAATCTCGCGCCTCCACCGGCCAGCGAGCCACGCCTCTCTCCTCCTCCCATTCTTCTCTCCCTCTCCTTCTGCCGTCAATGAGGAGGGAGTGTTTGCCCGATCTCGCGCCTACGCACAGAGGAGAATGAAATTAGTTTCCTTTGTAAAACAAAAAATGTAGACGAAAATACCAATCTACTAATCTTGTTGGGGCCACGCCGTGGCTCACGAGCGGAGCAAAGCCACTGCTGCGCCATCTCCATGTGCAGCTCGTTAGCCCATTGCCGTCGTCCATGCCTTGCTCGCGGCCAATAGAAGAGTGACGACCATCGTGCTCCGCGGGCTCCTTCTGCATACCATCGGCCTCGCCTACTCTCCTGTCCTCTCCTCACCTAACTGTTGGGGAACTTAGTAATTCAAAAAAAATCGTACAAACACGCAAGATCTAACCAGGAGATGTATTGCAACGAAAGGGGAGATTGTGCCCAAACCGAAAGCGGAAGTGTTTAGTAACGCGGTTGATATAGCCGAACGTCTTCATGATCCAACCGATCCAAGTACCGAACGCACGGCACCTTGTGTTTAGCACACGTTCAGCATGATGACGTCCCTCGAGCTCTTGATCTAGTTGAGGACGAGGGAGAGTTCCGTCAGCACGACGGCGTGATGACGGTGATGATGAAGTTACCGCACACGGCTAAACTGTGTAGGGGGGCACCGAGGTGGTAAACTGTGACGCCCCGAGACCGATGTGCCAGGTGTCTTTCAGTTATTCGCTGTTGTTGCGTTGTCATTGCTTGAGTGTCATGCATTGCATATCATGTCATTATGTGCATTTCATTTGCATACGTGTTCGTCTCTTGCATCCGAACATTTTTCCCGTTGTCCGTTTTGCAATCCGGCGCTCCTATCTCCTTCGGTGGTACTTTCTACCTTTCTTTCGTGTGTGGGGTTTAAATATTTCCGGATTGGACTGAGACTTGTCATGCGGCCATGGTTTACTACCGGTAGACCGCCTGTCAAGTTTCATACCATTTGGACTTCGTTTGATGCTCCAACGGTTAACCGAGGGATCGAAAAGGCCTCGTGTGTGTTGCAGCCCAACACACTTTTCAAAGTGGCCCAAAACCCACCAAAGCGCTCTCCAACATCTAGAGCGTTCGATCACGATCGCGTGGCCGAAAACCGCACCTCATTTGGACTCTCCTATCTCCTTCTACCTCTATATAAAGATCCCCCACAAAAATTCCCGGGTCTTCCCCTTCCTCTAAGCCTAATTTCCCTCGCGCCGCGCCGGACATGTCCGGACCCGGTCGGACAACCCGCCGCCGCCGCCCCGCGCCCAATCCGGGCGTGCCACCTGTCGCCGGGCGCCTCCCTCCGCCCGAGGCCCGCTGGGCCCGAGGCGAGCCCCCGCGGCCCGGGCCTCCTCTCCGCCAGTTCCGCCCCGCTCTCCCCGCCGCCTCGCGGGAGAGGCTCGACACCTCCGTGCGCCGCCCACCGCCATGCGCCGCCGCTCGTCGGAGTGCGCGCCCGTACCTCCGCCGCCGTCCTCCCTACGCCGCCCCGCGCCGGGATCCGGCCGGATCCGGCGAGATCCGGCCCGGATCCGCCATCCCCGGCGAGATCCCATGTCCTCCGGCTACCATCGTCGCTGTCTCCGGTCGTGCTCCGGCGAACTCCGTCCGTGCCTCGGATTCCGTGCCAATCCTAGATCTAGGAGAGGTCTATATTTCTCTAAGTCCCCGAAATTTCCCGATTCAGATGCCCATGTTCATCATGTCGTCACTTTGCATCCGTAGCTCCGATTTGCGCGTATAGCATATCAAAATGTTCGTCTCAGAGAGAACATCATTTCATCTCAGTGCATCATTTTCATTTGAGTTCATCTTAATGCCCGAAATGCTGTTGGAAGAGTGCTATTTGAGTTAATTGTCAGATCTGCTGCACCAAATAGCTATTTGTCATTTTTGCCATGATTAATGTGTGCATGATATGCTTCTGAGCTTTACATGTGTTTTGTTATATGCTTTGCCATCTTTACAGAGGTGCTATCTATGTACTTTTGTAATATATGTGGTGATTAGCACAAGCTTGCAAAGTGGTGCATTCGTTAATGCTGATTTCAGGGACTTAGCAATTCCACCAAGTCCTTGATCTGTTTTTATCAATAATGCCATATGTTCATGTTGTTTCCTAGTGATCGGTGCCTCTTTTGAGGATGACCAGTAAGGATGATTTGTTAATATTGTAGTGCTCTATCCATCCATGTCTTTGTTTGCATTTATGGAGCACCCTAGCTTGAGTCAATCGAGCTCTACTTTTGTTATTTCGTGAATCTGGGCAGATTGTCTACTTGTTAGCGATTTTGCCGAGGATGTTGTAGTTTATCCGTGCATGTTATGTTATTGTTCTTGCCATGTCTAGCTTGTATAATGTGTATTCTTGATGGGTGTATTCTTAGATTGTCATGACATGCTCTGTAGTGAGTGCATCGAGCTCGTAAACATGCCGACTTGATATCTGATTTGCATGCTCCAGTTTTTCACTAAGTCTGTGATCTGATTATGTTTTTGCCATATTCACATGCTTGCAATTGTATTTTCTGATCCCTTTTGGCTCAAGGTCACTAAGGGACTTTTGTTAAGTGCTTTGAGTAGCTTCATGCCATGCCTTGATTTGCCATGTTAAGTTCCTGTAGCATATAGTTTTCATGCTCCAAAGTGTGCTACATGATCTGAAATTCCAGGCTTGTGTTAATTTCACTAAGTCTGAAACCTGTTTACCATTTGCACTTTTGCCATGCTTGTTTGAACCTGTTAATGGATGAATTGGTCGTAGCTCAGTGTTCATGTTTTGTTAAGCATCATGAATGGATCCCTGCCATGTATTTTGTTGCCATGTTTGGGTGCTGTAGCCTGTTGGACTTGTTGCATTTAGATGGCTACTTGCTGTTTATCGCAGACCGGTGTCATATTTGAATTGCTTGCCATTTCCAAACCATGCATCCGATTCCGGTGATCTTTATATCGATTTCAACCGAAATCACCTCCCCTTTCCAGTGGCACTCTTGGATTTCCAAGTTGAGGCCAGGTTCCATCATTCCTTTGCAAATCATGCATATGCATCGCATACCGCATCCCGCATATCATACCATGTTCATGTGTTGGTTGTTTACTATGTTGTTTGCTTCTTTCCGGTGTTGCTTCTTCGAGTGGTTTCGATAACGTCGCGTTTGTGAGGACCCGTTTGACTACGTCCATTTGTCTTCTTCATGGACTCATTTTTCTTCCTTGCGGGATCTCAGACAAGATGATCATACCCTCGAAATCACTTCTATCTTTGCTTGCTTAGTTGCTCGCTCTTTTGCTATGCCTATGCTGCGATACCTACCACTTGCTTATCATGCCTCCCATATTGTTGAACCAAGCCTCTAACCCACCTTGTCCTAGCAAACCGTTGTTTGGCTATGTTACCGCTTTGCTCAGCCCCTCTTATAGCGTTGTTAGTTGCAGGTGAAGATTGAAGTTTATACCTTGTTGGTACATGGTGAAGTTGTTCCTTTTTGGAACATGTTTACTTGTTGGGATATCACAATATATCTTTTTTTAATTAATGCATCTATATACTTGGTAAAGGGTGGAAGGCTCGGCCTTATACCTGGTGTTTTGTTCCACTCTTGCCGCCCTAGTTTCCGTCATATCGGTGTTATGTTCCCGGATTTTGCATTCCTTACGCGGTTGGGCTATTATGGGAACCCCTCGATAGTTCGCCTTGAATAAAACTCTTCCAGCAATGCCCTGAAGGAAATATGCCCTAGAGGCAATAATAAAGTTATTATTTATTTCCTTATATCATGATAAATATTTATTATTCATGCTAGAATTGTATTAACCGGAAACATAATACATGTGTGAATACATAGACAAACAGAGTGTCACTAGTATGCCTCTACTTGACTAGCTCGTTAATCAAAGATGGTTATGTTTCCTAACTATGGAAAAAGAGTTGTTATTTGATTAACGGGATCACATCATTAGTTGAATAATCTGATTGACATGACCCATTCCATTAGCTTAGCACCCGATCGATTTACTATGTTGCTATTGCTTTCTTCATGACTTATACATGTTCCTATGACTATGAAATTATGCAACTCCCGTTTACCGGAGGAACACTTTGTGTGCTACCAAACATCACAACGTAACTGGGTGATTATAAAGGAGCTCTACAGGTGTCTCCAAAGGTACATGTTGGGTTGGCGTATTTCGAGATTAGGATTTGTCACTCCGATTGTCGGAGAGGTATCTCTGGGCCCTCTCGGTAATGCACATCACATAAGCCTTGCAAGCATTGCAACTAATGAGTTAGTTGCGAGATGATGTATTACGGAACGAGTAAAGAGACTTGCCGGTAACGAGATTGAACTAGGTATTGGATACCGACGATCGAATCTCGGGCAAGTAACATACCGATGACAAAGGGAACAACGTATGTTGTTATGCGGTCTGACCGATAAAAGATCTTTGTAGAATATGTAGGAACCAATATGGGCATCCAGGTCCCGCTATTGGTTATTGACCGGAGACGTGTCTCGGTCATGTCTACATTGTTCTCGAACCGTAGGGTCCGCACGCTTAAGGTTTCGATGACAGTTATATTATGAGTTTATGAGTTTTGATGTACCGAAGGAGTTCAGAGTCCCGGATGAGATCGGGGACATGACGAGGAGTCTCGAAATGGTCGAGACATAAAGATCGATATATTGGACGACTATATTCGGACATCGGAAAGGTTCCGAGTGATTCGGGTATTTTTCGGAGTACCGGAGAGTTACGGGAATTCGCCGGGAGAAGTATTGGGCCTTATTGGGCCATACGGGAAAGAGAGAGGGGCTGCCTAGGACAGGCCGCGCGCCCCCCAAGGCCTAGTCCGAATTGGACTAGGGGGAGGGGCTGCGCCCCCTCCTTCCTTCCCTTCTCCCTTCCCTTTCCTTGTCTCCTACTCCTAATACTTGGAAGGACTCCTAGTTGGACTAGGAAAAGGGGGAATCCTACTCCCGGTGGGAGTAGGACTCCCCTAGGGCGCGCCATAGAGAGGGCCGGCCTCCCCTCCTCCACTCCTTTATATATAGGGGCAGGGGGCACCCCATGGACACACAAGTTGATCTTCGTGATCGTTCCTTAGCCGTGTGCGGTGCCCCCCTCCACGATATTACACCTTGGTCATATTGTAGCGGTGCTTAGGCGAAGCCCTGCGACGGTTGAACATCAAGATCGTCATCACGCCGTCGTGCTGACGGAACTCCTCCCTGACGCTTTGCTGGATCGGAGCCCGGGGATCGTCATCGAGCTGAACGTGTGCCAAGAACTCGGAGGTGCCGGAGTAACGGTGCTTGGATCGGTCGGATCGTGAAGACGTACGACTACATCAACCGCGTTTATATAATGCTTCCGCTGTCGATCTACAAGGGTACGTAGATCACACTCTCCCCTCTCGTTGCTATGCATCACCATGATCTTGCGTGTGCGTAGGAATTTTTTTGAAATTACTACGTTCCCCAACAGTGGCATCCGAGCCTAGGTTTTTATGGTTTGATGTTATATGCACGAGTAGAACACAAGTGAGTTGTGGGCAATATAAGTCATACTGCTTAGCAGCATGTCATACTTTGGTTCGGCGGTATTGTTGGATGAAGCGGCCCGGACCGACATTACGCGTACGCTTACGCGAGACTGGTTTTACCGCCGTGCTATGCACACAGGTGACTAGCGGGTGTCAGTTTCTCCAACTTTAGTTGAACCGAGTGTGGCTACGACCGGTCCTTGCGAAGGTTAAAACAGCACCAACTTGACAAACTATCGTTGTGGTTTTGATGCGTAGGTAAGATTGCTTCTTGCTTAAGCCCGTAGCAGCCACGTAAAATTTGCCACAACAAAGTAGAGGACGTCTAAGTTGTTTTTGCAGGGCATGTTGTGATGTGATATGGTCAAGACGTGATGAGATATAAGTTGTTGTATGAGATGATCATGTTTTGTTGAAGTTATCGGCAACTGGCAAAAGCCTTATGGTTGTCGCTTTATTGCATAAGATGCAAGCGCCAAATAATTGCTTTACTTTATCGCTATGCGATAGCAATAGTTGCAAGAGCAATATTGGCGAGACGACCATGTGACGACACATTGATATAGATCAAGATGATGGAGATCATGGTGTCATGCCGGTGACGATGGAAATCATGACGATGCTTTGGAGATGGAGATCAAAGGCACAAGATGATGATGGTCATATCATGTCACATATTTTGATTGCATGTGATGTTTATCTTTTATACATCTTATCTTGCTTTGATTGACGGTAGAATTATAAGATGATCTCTCACTAAATTATCAAGAAGTGTTCTCCCTGAGTATGCACCGTTGCGAAAATTCTTCGTGCTGAGACACCACGTGATGATCGGGTGTGATAGGCTCTACGTTCAAATACAACGGGTGCAAAATAGTTGCACACGCGGAATACTCAGGTTATACTTGACGAGCCAAGCATATACAGATATGGCCTCGGAACACGGAGACCGAAAGGTCGAGCGTGAATCATATAGTAGATATGGTCAACATAGTGATGTTCACCATTGAAACTACTCCATCTCACGTGATGATCGGACATGGTTTAGTTGATTTGGATCACGTGATCACTTAGAGGATTAGAGGGATGTCTATCTAAGTGGGAGTTCTTAAGTAATATGATTAATTGAACTTAAATTTATCATGAACTTTGTCCTGGTAGTATTTTGCAAATTATGTTGTAGATCAATAGCTCGCGTTGTTGCTTCCCTGTATTTATTTTGATATGTTCCTAGAGAAAATTGTGTTGAAAAATATTAGTAGCAATGATGCGGATTGGATCCGTGATCTGAGGTTTATACTCATTGCTGCATAGAAGAATCATGTCCTTGATGCACCGCTAGGTGACAGACCTATTGCAGGAGCAGATGCAGACGTTATGAACGTTTGGCTAGCTCAATATGATGACTACTTGATAGTTTAGTGCACCATGCTTAACAGCTTAGAATTGGGACTTCAAAGACGTTTTGAACGTCATGGACCATATGAGATGTTCTAGGAGTTGAAGTTCATATTTGAAGAAAATACCCGAGTTGAGAGATATGAAGTCTCCAACAAGTTCTATAGCTAAAAGATGGAGGAGAATCGCTTAACTAGTGAGCATGTGCTCAGATTGTCTGGGTACTACAATCGCTTGAATCAAGTGGGAGTTAATCTTCCAGATAAGATAGTGATTGACAGAATTCTCTAGTCACCATCACCAAGTTAGTAGAACTTCGTGATGAACTATAATATGCAAGGGATAACGGAAACAACTCCCAAGCTCTTCGTGATGCTGAAATCAACGAAGGTAGAAATCAAGAAAAACATCAAGTGTTGATGGTAGACAAGACCACTAGTTTTAAGAAAAGGGCAAAGGGAAGAAGGGGAACTTCAAGAAGAACAGTAAGCAAGTTGCTGCTCAAGTGAAGAAGCCCAAGTCTGGTCCTAAGCCTAAGACTAAGTGCTTCTACTGCAAAGGGACTGATCACTGGAAGCGGAACTGCCCCAAGTATTTGGCGGATAAGAAGGATGGCAAAGTGAACAAAAGTATATTTGATATACATGTTATTGATGTGTAGTTTACTAGTGTTTATAGCAACCCCTCAGTATTTGATACTGGATCAGTTGCTAAGAGTAGTAACTCGAAACAGGAGTTGCAGAATAAACAGAGACTAGTTAAGGGTGAAGTGATGATGTGTGTTGGAAGTAGTTCCAAGATTGATATGATCATCATCGCACACTCCCCTATACTTTCGGGATTAGTGTTGAACCTCAATAAGTGTTATTTGGTTTTTGCGTTGAGCATGAATATGATTTGATCATGTTTATTGCAATACGATTATTCATTAAAGTCAGAGAATAATTGTTGTTTTGTTTACATGAATAAACCTTCGATGGTCATACACCCAATGAAACAAGTTCGTTGGATCTCGATCGTAGTGATCCACATATTCATAATATTGAAACCAAAAGATGCAAAGTTAATAATGATAGTGCAACTTATTTGTGGCACTGCCGTTTAAGTCATATTCGTGTAAAGCGCATGAAGAAACTCCATGATGATGGGCTTTTGGAATCACTTGATTATGAATCACTTGATGCTTGCGAACCATGCCTTATGGGCAAGATGACTAAAACGCCGTTCTCCGGAACAATGAAGCAAGCAACAGATTTGTTGGAAATCATACATACTGATGTATGTGGTCCGATGAATATTAAGGCTTGCAGCAGGTATCATTATTTTCTGACCTTCACAGATGATTTGAGCAGATATGGGGATATCTACTTGATGAAACATAAGTCTGAAACATTTGAAGAGTTCAAAGAATTTCAGAGTGAAGTGGAAAATCATCGTGACAAGAAAATAAAAGTTTCTACGATATGATCGCAGAGGTAAAATATTTGAGTTACGAGTTTGGCCTTCAATTAAAACAATGTGAAATAGTTTCACTACTCACGCCACCTGGAACACCATAGTGTAATGGTGTGTCCGAACGTCATAACCGTACTTTATTAGATATAGTGCGATCTATGATGTCTCTTACCAATATACCACTATTGTTTTGGGGTTATGCATTAGAGACAGCTGCATTCACGTTAAATAGGGCACCATCTAAATCCGTTGAGACGACACCGTGTGAACTATGGTTTGGCAAGAAACCTAAGCTGTCGTTTCTTAAAGTTTGGAGTTGCGATGCTTATGTGAAAAAGTTTCATCTCGATAAGCTCAAACTCAAATCGGAGAAATATGTCTTCATAGGATACCCAAAGGAGACTGTTGGGTACACCTTCTATCACAGATCCGAAGGCAAGACATTCGTTGCTAAGAATGGATCCTTTCTAGAGAAGGAGTTTCTCTTGAAAGAAGTGATTGGGAGGAAAGTAGAAAACTTGATAAGGTAATTGTACCTTCTCCCTTATTGGAAAATAGTTCATCACAGAAATCTGTTCCTGTGACTACTACACCCATTAGTGAGGAAGCTAATGATGATGATCATGTAACTTCAGATCAAGTTACTACCGAATCTCGTAGGTAAACCAGAGTGAGATCCGCACCAGAGTGGTGCGGTAAACCTATTCTGGAGGTCATGTTACTTGACCATGACGAACCTATGAACTATGAGGAAGCGATGATGAGCCCAGATTCCGATAAATGGCTTGAGGCCATGAAATCTGAGATAGGATCCATGTATGAGAACAAAGTGTGGACTTTGGTGGACTTGCCCGAGGATCGGCAAGCCATTGATAATAAATGGATCTTCAAGAGGAAGACGGACACGGATAGTAGTGTTACTATCTACAAAGCTAGAATTGTCGCAAAAGGTTTTCGATAAGATCAAGGTGTTGACTACGATGAGAGTTTTGAAGGAAATATGCCCTAGAGGCAATAATAAAGTTATTATTTATTTCCTTATATCATGATAAATGTTTATTATTCATGCTAGAATTGTATTAACCGGAAACATAATACATGTGTGAATACATAGACAAACTTAGTGTCACTAGTATGCCTCTACTTGACTAGCTCGTTAATCAAAGATGGTTATGTTTCCTAACCATGAACAAGGTGTTGTTATTTGATTAACGAGGTCACATCATTAGTTGAATGATCTGATTGACATGACCCATTTCATTAGCTTAGCACCCGATCGTTTAGTATGTTGCTATTGCTTTCTTCATGACTTATACATGTTCCTATGACTATGAGATTATGCAACTCCCGTTTACTGGAGGAACACTTTGTGTGCTACCAAACGTCACAATGTTACTGGGTGATTATAAAGGAGCTCTACAGGTGTCTCCAAAGATAGATGTTGGGTTGGCGTATTTCGAGATTAGGATTTGTCACTCCGATTGTCGGAGAGGTATCTCTGGGCTCTCTCGGTAATGCACATCACATAAGCCTTGCAAGCATTGCGACTAATGAGTTAGTTGCGAGATGATGTATTACGGAACGAGTAAAGAGACTTGCCGGTAACGAGATTGAACTAGGTATTGGATACCGACGATCGAATCTTGGGCAAGTAACATACCGATGACAAAGGGAACAACGTATGTTGTTATGCGGTCTGACCGATAAAGATCTCCGTAGAATATGTAGGAGCCAATATGGGCATCCAGGTCCCGCTATTGGTTATTGACCAGAGATATGTCTCAGTCATGTCTACACTGTTCTCGAACCGTAGGGTCCGCACGCTTAACGTTACGATGACAGTTATTATGAGTTTATGCATTTTGATGTACTGAAGTTAGTTCAGAGTCCCGGATATGATCACGGACATGACGAGGAGTCCCGAAATGGTCGAGACATAAAGATTGATATATTGGAAGCCTATATTTGGATATCGGAAGTGTTCCGGGTGAAATCGGGATTTTACCGAAGTATCGGGAGGTTACCGGAACCCCCCGGGAGCCATATGGGCCTTAATGGGCTTTAGTGGAAAGGAGAAAGGGGCAGCCCAAGGTGCCCGTGCGCCTCCCCCCTCCCCTAGTCCTATTAGGACTAGGAGAGGTGGCCAGCCCCCCTCTCTCTCTTTCCCCCTCGGGGAATCCTAGTCCAACTAGGATTGGGGGGGAGTCCTACTCCCGGTAGGAGTAGGACTCCTCCTGCGCCCTCCTCCTGGCCGGCGGCCCCCTCCCCCTTGGCTCCTTTATATACGGAGGTAGGGGGCACCTCTAGACACACAAGTTGATCATTGAGATCGTTCCTTAGCCGTGTGCGGTGCCCCCTGCCACCATATTCCACCTCGATCATATCGTTGTAGTGCTTAGGCGAAGCCCTGCGTCGGTAGAACATGAAGATCGTCATCACGCCGTCATGCTGACGGAACTCCTCCCCGAAGCTTTGCTGGATCGGAGCCCGGGGATCGTCATCGAGCTGTACATGTGCTAAGAACTCGGAGGTGCCGGAGTAACGGTGCTTGGATCGGTCGGATCGGGAAGAAGACGCACGACTACTTCCTCTACGTTGTGTCAACGCTTCCGTTGCGATCTACAAGGGTACATAGATCACACTCTCCTCTCGTTGCTGTGCATCACCATGATCTTGCGTGTGCGTAGGAATTTTTTTGAAATTACTACGTTCCCCAACAGTGGCATCCGAGCCTAGGTTTTATGGTTTGATGTTATTTGCACGAGTAGAACACAAGTGAGTTGTGGGCGATATAAGTCATACTTCCTACCAGCATGTCATACTTTGGTTCAGCGGTATTGTTGGACGAGACGACCCGGACCAACATTACGCGTACGCTTACGCGAGACCGGTTCCCCCGACGTGCTTTGCACACAGGTGGCTTGCGGGCGACTGTCTCTCCAACTTTAGTTGAACCGAGTGTGGCTATGCCCGGTCCTTGCGAAGGTTAAAACGGAGTCTATTTGACAAACTATCGTTGTGGTTTTGATGCGTAGGTGAGATTGGTTCTTGCTTAAGCCCGTAGCAGCCACGTAAAACTTGCAACAACAAAGTAGAGGACATCTAACTTGCTTTTGAGGGCATGTTGTGATGTGATATGGTCAAGACATGATGCTAAATTTTATTGTATGAGATGCTCATGTTTTGTAACCGAGTTATCGGCAACTGGCAGGAGCCATATGGTTGTCGCTTTATTGTATGCAATGCAATCGCGATATAATGCTTTACTTTATCACTAAGCGGTAGCGATAGTCGTGGAAGCATAAGATTGGTGAGACGACAATGATGCTACGATGGAGATCAAGGTGTCGCGCCGGTGACGATGGTGATCATGACGGTGCTTCGGAGATGGAGATCACAGGCACAAGATGATGATGGCCATATCATATCACTTATAATGATTGCATGTGATGTTTATCTTTTATGCATCTTATCTTGCTTTGATTGACGGTAGCATTATAAGATGATATCTCACTAAATTATCAAGAAGTGTTCTCCCTGAGTATGCACCGTTGCGAAAGTTCTTCGCGCTGAGACACCACGTGATGATCGGGTGTGATAGGCTCTACGTTCAAATACAACGGGTGCAAAACAGTTGCACACGCGGAATACTCAGGTTATATTTGACGAGCCAAGCATATACAGATATGGCCTCGGAACACGGAGACCGAAAGGTCGAGCGTGAATCATATAGTAGATATGATCAACATAGTGATGTTCACCAATGAAACTACTCCATCTCACGTGATGATCGGACATGGTTTAGTTGATTTGGATCACGTGATCACTTAGAAGATTAGAGGGATGTCTATCTAAGTGGGAGTTCTTAAGTAATATGATTAATTGAACTTAAATTTATCATGAACTTAGTACCTGATATTATCTTGCTTGTTTATGTTGATTGTAGATAGATGGCTCGTGCTGTTGTTCCGTTGATTTTTAATGCGTTCCTTGAGAAAGCAAAGTTGAAAGATGATGGTAGCAATTACACGGACTGGGTCCGTAACTTGAGGATTATCCTCATTGCTACACAGAAGAATTACGTCCTGGAAGCACCGCTGGGTGCCAGGCCTGCTGCTGGAGCAACACCAGATGTTATGAACGTCTGGCAGAGCAAAGCTGATGACTACTTGATAGTTCAGTGTGCCATGCTTTATGGCTTAGAATCGGGACTTCAACGACGTTTTGAACGTCATGGAGCATATGAGATGTTCCAGGAGTTGAAGTTAATATTTCAAGCAAATGCCCGGATTGAGAGATATGAAGTCTCCAATAAGTTCTATAGCTACAAGATGGAAGAGAACAGTTCTGTCAGTGAGCATATACTCAAAATGTCTGGGTATAATAATCACTTGATTCAATTGGGAATTAATCTTCCAGATGATTGTGTCATTGACAGAATTCTCCAATCACTGCCACCAAGCTACAAGAGCTTCGTGATGAACTATAATATGCAAGGGATGAACAAGACTATTCCCGAGCTCTTCACAATGCTGAAAGCTGCGGAGGTAGAAATCAAAAAGGAGCATCAAGTGTTGATGGTTAACAAAACCACTAGTTTCAAGAAAAAGGGCAAAGGGAAGAAGAAGGGGAACTTCAAGAAGAACGGCAAGCAAGTTGCTGATCAAGGGAAGAAACCCAAGTCTGGACCTAAGCTTGAAACTGAGTGCTTCTACTGCAAGCAGACTGGTCACTAGAAGCGGAACTGTCCCAAGTATTTGGCGGATAAGAAGGATGGCAAGGTGAACAAAGGTATATGTGATATACATGTTATTGATGTGTACCTTACTAATGCTCGCAGTAGCACCTGGGTATTTGATACTGGTTCTGTTGCTAATATTTGCAACTCGAAACAGGGACTACGGATTAAGCGAAGATTGGCTAAGGACGAGGTGACGATGCGCGTGGGAAACGGTTCCAAAGTCGATGTGATCGCGGTCGGCACGCTACCTCTACTTCTACCTTCGGGATTAATATTAGACCTAAATAATTGTTATTTGGTGCCAGTGTTGAGCATGAACATTATATCTGGATCTTGTTTAATGCGAGACGGTTATTCATTTAAATCGGAGAATAATGGTTGTTCTATTTATATGAGTAATATCTTTTATGGTCATGCACCCTTGAAGAGTGGTCTATTCTTGTTGAATCTCGATAGTAGTGATACACATATTCATAATGTAGAAGCCAAAAGATGCAGAGTTGATAATGATAGTGCAACTTATTTGTGGCACTGTCGTTTAGGTCATATCGGTGTAAAGCGCATGAAGAAACTCCATACTGATGAACTTTTGGAACCACTTGATTATGAATCACTTGGTACTTGCGAACCGTGCCTCATGGGCAAGATGACTAAAACACCGTTCTCCGGTACTATGGAGAGAGCAACAGATTTGTTGGAAATCATACATACGGATGTATGCGGTCCGATGAATATTGAGGCTCGTGGCGGAAATCGTTATTTTCTCACCTTCACAAATGATTTAAGCAGATATGGGTATATCTACTTAATGAAACATAAGTCTGAAACATTTGAAAAGTTCAAAGAATTTCAGAGTGAAGTAGAAAATCATCGTAACAAGAAAATAAAGTTTCTACGATCTGATCGTGGAGGAGAATATTTGAGTTACAAGTTTGGTGTACATTTGAAAAATTGTGGAATAGTTTCGCAACTCACGCCACCCGGAACACCATAGGGTAATGGTGTGTCCGAACGTCGTAATCGTACTTTACTAGATACGGTGCGATCTATGATGTCTCTTACTGATTTACTGCTATCGTTTTGGGGATACGCTCTAGAGACGGCCGCATTCACGTTAAATAGGGCACCATCAAAATTCGTTGAGACGACGCCTTATGAACTATGGTTTGGCAAGAAACCAAAGTTGTCGTTTCTGAAAGTTTGGGGCTGCGATGCTTATGTGAAAAAGCTTCAACCTGATAAGCTCGAACCCAAATCGGAGAAATGTGTCTTCACAGGATATCCAAAGGAAACTATTGGATACACCTTCTATCACAGATCCGAAGGCAAGACTTTTGTTGCTAAATTTGGAAACTTTCTTGAGAAGGAGTTTCTCTCGAAACAAGTGAGTGGGAGGAAAGTAGAACTTGATGAGGTAACTGTACCTGCTCCCTTATTGGAAAGTAGTACATCACAGAAAACTGTTTCTGCGACACCTACACCAATAAGTGAGGAAGTTAATGATAATGATCATGAAACTTCAGAACAAGATACTACTGAACCTCGTAGATCAACCAGAGCAAGATCCGCGCCAGAGTGGTACGGTAATCCAGTTCTGGAAGTCATGCTATTGATCATGATGAACCTACGAACTATGAAGAAGCAATGGTGAGCCCAGATTCCACAAAGTGGCTTGAAGCCATGAAATGTGAGATGGGATCCATGTATGAGAACAATGTATGGACTTTGGTTGACGTGCCCGATGATCGGCAAGCAATTGAGAATAAATGGATCTTCAAGAAAAAGACTGACGCTGACGGTAATGTTACTGTCCATAAAGCTCGACTTGTCGCAAAAGGTTTTCGACAAGTTCAAGGGGTTGACTATGATGAGACCTTCTCACCCGTAGCGATGCTTAAGTTTGTCCGAATCATGTTAGCAATTGCCGCGTTTTATGATTATGAAATTTGGCAGATGGATGTCAAAACTGCATTCCTGAATGGATTTCTGGAAGAAGAGTTGTATATGATGCAACCGGAAGGTTTTGTCGATCCAAAGGGAGCTAACAAAGTGTGCAAGCTCCAGCGATCCATTTATGGACTGGTGCAAGCATCTCGGAGTTGGAATAAACGCTTTGATAGTGTGATCAAAGCATTTGGTTTTATACAGACTTTCGGAGAAGCCTGTATTTACAAGAAAGTGAGTGGGAGCTCTGTAGCATTTCTGATTTTATATGTGGATGACATATTGCTGATTGGAAATGATATAGAATTTCTGGATAGCATAAAGGGATACTTGAATAAGAGTTTTTCAATGAAAGACCTCGGTGAAGCTGCTTACATATTAGGCATAAAGATCTATAGAGATAGATCAAGACGCTTAATTGGACTTTCACAAAGCACATACCTTGACAAGATTTTGAAGAAGTTCAAAATGGATCAAGCAAAGAAAGGGTTCTTGCCTGTGTTACAAGGTGTGAAGTTGAGTCAGACTTAATGCCCGACCACTGCAGAAGATAGAGAGAAAATGAAAGATGTTCCCTATGCTTCAGCCACAGGCTCTATCATGTATGCAATGCTGTGTACCAGACATGATGTGTGCCTTGCTATAAGTTTAGCAGGGAGGTACCAATGTAATCCAGGAGTGGATCACTGGACAGCAGTCAAGAACATCCTGAAATACCTAAAAAGGACTAAGGATATGTTTCTCGTATATGGAGGTGACAAAGAGCTCACCGTAAAAGGTTACGTTGATGCAAGCTTTGACACTGATCCGGACGATTCTAAATTGCAAACCGGATACGTGTTTACATTAAACAGTGGAGCTGTCAGTTGGTGCAGTTCTAAACAAAGCGTCGTAGCGGGATCTACATGTGAAGCGGAGTACATAGCTGCTTCGGAAGCAGCGAACGAAGGAGTCTGGATGAAGGAGTTCATATCCGATCTAGGTGTCATACCTAGTGCATCGGGACCAATGAAAATCTTTTGTGACAATACTGGTGCAATTGCCTTGGCAAAGGAATCCAGATTTCACAAGAGGACCAAGCACATCAAGAGACGCTTCAATTCCATCCGGGATCTAGTCCAGGTGGGAGACATAGAGATTTGCAAGATACATACGGATCTGAATGTTGCAGACCCGTTGACTAAGCCTCTTCCACGAGCAAAACATGATCAGCACCAAGGCTTCATGGGTGTTAGAATCATTACTGTGTAATCTAGATTATTGACTCTAGTGCAAGTGGGAGACTGAAGGAAATATGCCCTAGAGGCAATAATAAAGTTATTATTTATTTCCTTATATCATGATAAATGTTTATTATTCATGCTAGAATTGTATTAACCGGAAACATAATACATGTGTGAATACATAGACAAACTTAGTGTCACTAGTATGCCTCTACTTGACTAGCTCGTTAATCAAAGATGGTTATGTTTCCTAACCATGAACAAGGTGTTGTTATTTGATTAACGAGGTCACATCATTAGTTGAATGATCTGATTGACATGACCCATTTCATTAGCTTAGCACCCGATCGTTTAGTATGTTGCTATTGCTTTCTTCATGACTTATACATGTTCCTATGACTATGAGATTATGCAACTCCCGTTTACCGGAGGAACACTTTGTGTGCTACCAAACGTCACAATGTAACTGGGTGATTATAAAGGAGCTCTACAGGTGTCTCCAAAGATAGATGTTGGGTTGGCGTATTTCGAGATTAGGATTTGTCACTCCGATTGTCGGAGAGGTATCTCTGGGACCTCTAGGTAATGCACATCACATAAGCCTTGCAAGCATTGCAACTAATGAGTTAGTTGCGAGATGATGTATTACGGAACGAGTAAAGAGACTTGCCGGTAATGAGATTGAACTAGGTATTGGATACCGACGATCGAATCTCGGGCAAGTAACATACCGATGACAAAGGGAACAACATATGTTGTTATGCGGTCTAACCGATAAAGATCTTCGTAGAATATGTAGGAGCCAATATGGGCATCCATGTCCCGCTATTGGTTATTGACCAGAGATATGTCTCAGTCATGTCTACATTGTTCTCGAACCGTAGGGTCCGCACGCTTAACGTTACGATGACAGTTATTATGAGTTTATGCATTTTGATGTACCGAAGTTAGTTTGGAGTCCCGGATGTGATCACGGAAATGACGAGGAGTCTCAAAATGGTCGAGACATAAAGATTGATATATTGGAAGCCTATATTTGGATATCGGAAGTGTTCCGGGTGAAATCGGGATTTTACCGGAGTGCCGGGAGGTTACCGGAACCCCCCGGGAGCCGTATGGGCCTTAATGGGCTTTAGTGGAAAGGAGAAAGGGGCAGCCCAAGGTGGCCGCGCGCCTCCCCCCTCCCCTAGTCCTATTAGGACTAGGAGAGGTGGTCGGCCCCCCTCTCTCTCTTTCCCCCTCGGGGAATCCTAGTCCAACTAGGATTGGGGGGGGAGTCCTACTCCTGGTAGGAGTAGGACTCCTCCCGCGCCCTCCTCCTGGCCGGCGGCCCCCTCCCCCTTGGCTCCTTTATATACGGAGGCAGGGGCACCTCTAGACACACAAGTTGATCATTGAGATCGTTCCTTATCCGTGTGCGGTGCCCCCTGCCACCATATTCCACCTCGATCATATCGTTGTAGTGCTTAGGCGAAGCCCTGCGTCGGTAGAACATCAAGATCGTCATCACGCCGTCGTGCTGACGGAACTCCTCCCGAAGCTTTGCTGGATCGGATCCCGGGGATCGTCATCGAGCTGTCCGTGTGCTAAGAACTCGGAGGTGCCGGAGTAACGGTGCTTGGATCGGTCGGATCGGGAAGAAGACGTACGACTACTTCCTCTACGTTGTGTCAACGCTTCCATTGCGATCTACAAGGGTACTAGATCACACTCTCGTCTCGTTGCTGTGCATCACCATGATCCTGCGTGTGCGTAGGAATTTTTTTTGAAATTACTACGTTCCCCAACAAGTTTCTCACTCGTATCTATGCTTAAGTCTGTCCGAATCATATTAGCAATTGCCACATTTTATGAAATCTGGCAAATGGATAAACAAAACTGCATTCCTTAATGGATTTATTAAAGAAGAGTTGTATGTGATGCAACAAGATGGTTTTGTCAATCCTAAAGGTGCTAACAAAATATGCAAGCTCCAGCGATCCATTTATGGACTGCTGCAAGCATCTCGGAGTTGGAATATACGCTTTGATAAGTTGATCAAAGCATATAGTTTTATACAGACTTGCGGTGAAGCCTGTATTTACAAGAAAGTGAGTGGGAGCACTACAACATTTCTGATAAGTATATGTGAATGACATATTGTTGATCGGAAATTATGTAGAATTATTCTACAAAGCATAAAGGAGTGTTTGAAAGGAGTTTTTGAAAGAATGACCTCGGTGAAGCTGCTTACATATTGAGTATCAAGATCTATAGAGATAGATCAAAACGCTTGATAAGTTTTTTCAATGAGTACATACCTTGACAAGATTTTGAAGTAGTTCAAAATGGAACAGTCAAAGAAAAAGTTTCTTGCCTGTGTTACAAGGTGTGAAGTTGAGTAAGACTCAAAGCCCGACCACGGCAGAGGATAGAAAGAGAATGAAAGTCATTCCCTATGCCTCACTCATAGGTTCTATAAAGTATGCCATGTTGTGTATCAGATCTATTGTATACCATACACTGTGTTAAGAGAGGGAGTACAATAGTGATCTAGGAGTAGATCAATGGACAGCGGTCAAAATTATCCTTACTGGAATAAGGATATGTTTTTCGATTACGGAGGTGACAAAAGGTTCGTCGTAAAGGGTTACGTCGATGAAAGTTTTGACACTGATCCAGATGACTCTAAGTCTCAATCTGGATACATATTGAAAGTGGGAGCAATTAGCTAGAGTAGCTCCATGCAGAGCATTGTTGACATAGAAATTTGCAAAATAGATGCGGATCTGAATGTGGCAGACCCGTTGACTAAACTTCTCTCACAAGCAAAACATGATCAATTTTTGGGTCTTAATCACATAGCGATGTGAACTAGATTATTGAATCTAGTAAACCCTTTGGGTGTTAGTCACATGGAGATGTGAACCAATCACATAAAGATGTGAACTATTGATGTTAAATCACATGGCGATGTGATCTAGATTATTGACTCTAGTGCAAGTGGGAGACTGAAGGAAATATGCCTAGAGGCAATAATAAAGTTATTATTTATTTCCTTATATCATTATAAATGTTTATTATTCATGCTAGAATTTTATTAACCGGAAACATAATACATGTGTGAATACATAGACAAACAGAGTGTCACTAGTATGCCTCTACTTGACTAGCTCGTTAATCAAAGATGGTTATGTTTCCTAACCATGAACAAAGAGTTGTTATTTGATTAACGGGATCACATCATTAGTTGAATGATCTGATTGACAAGACCCATTCCATTAGCTTAGCACCCGATCGTTTAGTATGTTGCTATTGCTTTCTTCATGACTTATACATGTTCCTATGACTATGAGATTATGCAACTCCCGTTTACCGGAGGAACACTTTGTGTGCTACCAAATGTCACAACGTAACTGGGTGATTATAAAGGAGCTCTACAGGTGTCTCCAAAGGTACATGTTGGGTTGGCTTATTTCGAGATTAGGATTTGTCACTCCGATTGTCGGAGAGGTATCTCTGGGCCCTCTCGGTAATGCACATCACATAAGCCTTGCAAGCATTGCAACTAATGAGTTAGTTGCGAGATGATGTATTACAGAACGAGTAAAGAGACTTGCCGGTAACGAGATTGAACTAGGTATTGGATACCGACGATCGAATCTCGGGCAAGTAACATACCGATGACAAAGGGAACAACGTATGTTGTTATGCGGTCTGACCAATAAAAGATCTTCGTAGAATATGTAGGAACCAATATGGACATCCAGGTCCCGCTATTGGTTATTGACCGGAGACGTGTCTCGGTCATGTCTACATTGTTCTCGAACCGTAGGGTCCGCACGCTTAAGGTTTCGATGACAGTTATATTATGAGTTTATGAGTTTTGATGTACCGAAGGAGTTCGGAGTCCCGGTTGAGATCGGGGACATGACGAGGAGTCTCGAAATGGTCGAGATGTAAAGATCGATATATTGGACGACTATATTCGGACATCGGAAAGGTTCCGAGTGATTCGGGTATTTTTCGGAGTACCGGAGAGTTACGGGAATTCGCCGGGAGAAGGATTGGGCCTTATTGGGCCATACGGGAAAGAGAGAGGGCCTGCCTAGGGCAGGCCGCGCGCCCGCCAAGGCCTAGTCCGAATTGGACTAGGGGGAGGGGCTGTGCCCCCTCCTTCCATCCCTTCTCCCTTCCCTTTCCTTGTCTCCTACTCCTAATACTTGGAAGGACTCCTAGTTGGACTAGGAAAAGGGGGAATCCTACTCCCGGTGGGAGTAGGACTCCCCTAGGGCGCGCCATAGAGAGGGCCGGCCCTCCCCTCCTCCACTCCCTTATATACAGGGGCAAGGGCACCCCATGGACACACAAGTTGATCTTCGTGATCATTCCTTAGCCGTGTGCGGTGCCCCCCTCCACGATATTACACCTCGGTCATATTGTAGCGGTGCTTAGGCGAAGCCCTGCGATGGTTGAACATCAAGATCGTCATCACGCTGTCGTGCTGACGGAACTCCTCCCCGACGCTTTGCTGGATCGGAGCCCGGGGATCGTCATCGAGCTGAACGTGTGCCAAGAACTCGGAGGTGCCGGAGTAACGGTGCTTGGATCGGTCGGATCGTGAAGACGTACGACTACATCAACCGCGTTTATATAACGCTTCCGCTGTTGATCTACAAGGGTACGTAGATCACACTCTCCCCTCTCGTTGCTATGCATCACCATGATCTTGCGTGTGCGCAGGAATTTTTTTGAAAATACTACGTTCCCCAACATGCCCAACATTGGTTTTACCATTCGCCACTTAGCCTCTTTTTTTCCCTTGGGTTCTGCAGACTCAAGGGTCATCATCATTTTAACCCCCCCCCCCCCCCGGGCCAGTGCTCCTCTGAGTGTTGGTCCGACCGAGCAGACTGCGGGGCCACCTCGGGGCAACTTGAGGTTTGGTTTTACTCGTAGGATGTCTCATCTGAGTGTGCCCTGAGAACGAGATATGTGCAGCTCCTATCGTGATTTGTCGGCACATTCGGGCGGTGTTGCTGGATTTGTTTTAACTTGTTGAAGTGTCTTGTAGAACCGGGATGCCGAGTCTGATCGGAATGTCTCGGGAGAAGGTATATCCTTCGTTGACCGTGAGAGCTTATGATTGGCTAAGTTGGGACACCCCTGCAGGGATTTGAACTTTCGAAAGCCGTGCCCGCGGTTATGGGCAGATGAGAATTTGTTAATGTCCGGTTGTAGAAAACCTGAAGTTGACCTTAATTAAAATATATCAACCGCGTGTGTTACCGTGATGGTCTCTTTCCGGCGGAGTCCGGGAAGTGAACACGGTGTTGGAGTTATGCTTGACGTAGGTTGTTCTAGGATCACTTCTTGATCATAGATTCTCGACCGTGCTTTGCCTTCTCTTCTCGCTCTCATTTGCGTATGTTAGCCACCTTATATGCTAGTCGCTTGCTGCAGCTCCACCTCATACCTTTTACCTTACCCATAAGCTTAAATAGTCTTGATCGCGAGGGTGTGAGATTGCTGAGTCCCCGTGGCTCACAGATACTTCCAAAACCAGCTTGCAGGTGCCGATGAGCCCGTGCAGATGACGTAACCAAGCTCAGGAGGAGCTCGATGAAGATCTTGTCCTTTGTATTGTTTCATTCTAGTTGATCAGTAGTGGAGCCCAGTTGGGGTCGATCGGGGATCCATGTAGATTTTGGGTAGTCTTTTTTTTGGCTCCGTAGTCGGGCCTTGATTGTAGCTGGTTGATGTAATGCTTTATTCATGTAATTGTGTGAAGTGGCGATTGTAAGCCAACTATGTATCTCTTTCCCTTATGTATTACATGGGTTGTGTGAAGATTACCTCACTTGCGACATTGCTTTCAATGCGGTTATGCCTCTAAGTCGTGCTTCGACACGTGGGAGATATAGCCGCATCGAGGGCATTACATAAACTATGAAGGGGGACACCGCACACGGCTAAGAGATAAACTATGGAGGAGGACACCGCACACGGCTAAAAGATTGTATGTTGTGCCTTCGGGGTGCCCCCCCTCCTCCGTCTATAAAGTGAGGGGAGGATGAGGAGGTGGCCGGCCAAGGGGGGGGGGGGCGCCATAAGGGGGGAGTCCTACTTAGACTCCTAGTTCAAGTAGGATTCGGCCCTTCTCCTTCCTTCCACCGAAGAGGGAAAAAGGGGAAGGGAGAGAGAGGGAGAAGGAGAAGGAAAGAGGGCCCCCCCTCCCCTAGTCCAATTCGGTTTGGGCAAGGGGGGTGCACCCCTCCTCACGTGGCCTTTCTCCTCTCCTTCAATAAGGCTCAATAGGCCCAATACTTCCACTGGGGGGGGGGGGGGTGTGTGTGTGTTCCGGTAACCTCCCGGTACTCCGATAAAATATCCAAATCACTCAGAATCATTCCGATGTCCGAAAATAACCTTTTAATATATGAATCTTTACCTCTCGACCATTTCGAGACTCCGCGTCATATCCGTGCTCTAGACATGAATACAAACAACCTGTCACTAGCAGATGCGACATTTTTTTAATTGGCAGGCTTGCTATTTGTATCTGGTTAAATTATCAAAATGGAATCCAATGAAATAGACATTCTAGAGCAGCACCGATGCAACATTTTGTTGTGTAGTAAGTAGTAATATGTAGAGTTCTTTATTTACACCCACTGTTCACTTAGTTTCTGTTTAGTGCTTATGCAGAAATACCTTCTGGAATTGCGATTGTTCACAAGCAGCTACAGAACTAATACATATACATCAAGCAGCCACATAATTGGTGACCAGGCATATGAATGAATCGATGCACTGGAGAAATAATCCAAACTGTTTCATGCCTAGTTAGTCAAGAGAAAAGAAAATATACCTGAAACCAGAGTTGTGAGCATATTGTTTCGACGTGTCCTGGAATATTCAAGGGCCTAGATTCATATCCACCACCTATTTGGAGACAGAGGCTTTGCCTGGAGCAGGTCTAAACTCCATACCTCAAATCCACATAAATCAGATAAGGTAGACAATGCTGACACCGTACTTGACACTCAACGCTTCTCTTTCTATGCTCACCTGCTTGGGTTGTATTTTCTAGGCTTATGGGCAGGCTGCTTATTGGGGGCAATAGTATGGTACTGATTAATTACGAGTCGAGGGACTAGTCGAGACTAGTCGCTAGACTAGTCTATGAGTCACATTCTGGGTGTCGACTAGAAATCTCGTGTAGACTAGTTCGCCGAATCGAGGAGTCGAAGGACTAGTCGTAGACTAGTCGTGCACCTTGAGTCGTTCGACTCAAATTTTTTTATTTTTTAGGGATTGGGAGGGGATAAGTGAGCCAGCCACCCTGCCCCTTTCCCTCCATTGCTTATGCTCTTCATGAATCTGCACTCCTCTGCTCTGGCCCTTTCCCTCCATTGCTTCTGCTCTCCCTAGATCTGCCCTACGGTCTCCCTCTGCTGCTTTCTGGCTACTGGATCCGCTCGTCCCTCAGGTTGCAGTAAGCAAGCAAGCATACTAGCAAAGTAATTTCTCCCTTCTCTTCTTCCCTTTTTTGATTCGATTTTTACCCCCTGCCCTCTTCTTTATTTCGTTTTGTTTGCTTCAGTTTCAAGATCCTTAGGTCTAAAGTGCAATGCCTATGCCGGAAATATCTCAAGTATTGTATTCAGCAGCTGCAGCTCAGACCAATGAGCAATATGATCCATCGAAGGATCCTCCAAGAAGCCAACTAGGAGCAAGGATCCAACATGGAAATATGCTTACTGGACTAATTTGCAGGACAAATTGACGCTCCAATGCACTTTCTATAGTATATATTACATATTAATACCAAGTTTTAGTAATTGATTACTGCAAGTTGTGAACTACAGTACCATGTCGACTAGTTCAGCAGCAGTCTAGACTAGTCACGATTAGTCTATGAGTCTCAACCTTCGAATGACTCATCGACTCGTAAACGTTGATGGTACTAAAGGTCAGCGTGCTTTGTTATTTTTCACGTTGGTCAGATCACGATTAGGATATAATCCTGACAACCTGTCACTAGTAAAGACAAATATTTGTTTTAGACTAGCACATTTACATCTGGTTAAACTGTTAGCATGCGGTCCAATGAAAAAAAAACAAGCATTTCGGATAATTTAGAGCAGTACAAATGCAACCTTTCTTTTGAAGATAAATTCATTGGTGTACAGTGAGGAGTCCGATTGTGTTTTTCAAATTACCATATGAACAGAAGGGAATTTCCTATGCCGCAGGAGAACTACAATATCAAAGTCAACCACATTATCTGATGAGGGGGAAATACAAACACTTGGCAACGATAATAGAAATAGTACTTCAGCAGGTATTTATATTTTTTGTCTCCCGCAAATATGATTTAATTTGATGTTCAATTTTAGAAACATGTCATGCCATGTTGACAGATACAAAGCTAAGAAGTCACACAATACCTTGGTCGGCGATACAACGAGCATTCCTCTCGGGTTTTTGGCACACAGCTTGCAAGCTGGGCTGCTGGCTCTGGTGCTTCTCATCGGCCCTTACGAATTCACCCATGACCATGTTCCGTAAAACAAAGGGTTTCCTAAAAACTGTGCATACGCTATACATCACAATGTTTAATTCTTCAAAGCGTACCATGGGTGTAGTTTACATAATCAAGTGGGCACACAATTGGCCTCAAAGAAAGCATCAGTTTCACTATCATCAAATGTCATGTACCTAAAGGTACATGATAATCATGCCTTTGCGAGGGATACGACCAGCATAGCATAAGGGCATTTGGCGCACTCCTCTTGCAAGCTTCCCTCTAGGATATACCGCCGCTCCACGGTCCTCACGAATTCATCCATGACATATCCAAAATGTTGGACTATTACCGGCTCAAACAAAGATCTCAGAAATCCCGCGAATATGCCTGGGGTGCTGAGAGTCTTATTTATATCGGTTCTAGGGTCATGCTCCCGCATCTCCCTGATTGAAAAGGAGCCCTCTGGCCTGCCGAAATGCTCGATGCCGAGGTCGGACGTGTGTTCCTGGGAGTCTGTTGGAAAGATAGGGAGATGTTTTCAAACTCGGGCGAGCCGTTGGCGACGGGCCTTGGTGCCGAGGGCGGCTCCGCCCCTGGCCAAGGCGATCTCACCGCGGCTGATGCGTGGGTTCAAGTCCGGCGTGGTCCGAGTGGCGTTTTGGTCCCCTCTCCGGCGGTGTCGGGGCGGGGGCTGTGTGGTGGCCGCTTCTGGGCCCTGGCGACGGACGAGTCCGATGAGGAGGACGGGACCTCTTCGCCGCGGCTGGCTGCTCCGTCGGCGTGTGTGTCCCTCGGTGACTTCGTCCGGGCGGCGGCGGAGTCCGGCGTCGTTCGGGGTGACCACCGGCGTCGTTATGCGCCGGGGGGATGTGGATCTCGTGCCTCGGCGGTGCGGTGTTGGCGTCCCCCGTCTCCCCCGGCGGGGTGCCTGGGGGTGGTGGGCATCACCTCACCGTCCCCTGCCCTCGGGGCGGTCGAGGCGGTGGTTGATGAGTGGCCGCCGCTCCCTCTCGCCCCCTCTTCGGCGGCGTTGTCGGCGGCAGCGGCGCGGGTGGCGGAGACGGCTGAGGCACTAGGGTTGGTGCCGAGCGGCGCGGAGCCGGTCGTGGGCCTGCTCGCGCCCGTTGGGCCTGGGCTGGCCTCTATCGGCTCGCTGGCCGATCCGTCAGCTGGGATGGTTTCCGTTGGGGTTGCGGGTGGCCAGGGGGCTGTTTCCGCTACTGGGCCTGGCTCGGCTGGGCTTGATCCCCCGCAGCCCTCCCTGGATGGCGTCCTTAAGCCCGAGTCGCGCCGCTATATATGGCTGCGCAGGGGCATGCGCGACCCCTCACTAGGGTTTCCTGCCCGTCCCAGTGAGGTGCGGCGATTTTGACGCTTTGCCAGATCTCTCCTCCCCCTTCCCCCTCCCCCTCCTCTCACTCGCTCCTTTGCTGCGGTGGCAGCCATGGGCGACCGACGTGTGGAGAAGAGGCCGATGGAGCCTCCGATCCCCGATGAAGAGAGGCGGCGGGAGAAGGCCTTGCGGGAGCAGGCGAAGCGTGGCCAGCGTGCCAGGGCGGCGGGTCGCGAAGATGGGGGCAGTGGTTTCGAGCAAGGTAAAGGTGGATGCTACGGCCAAGGCTACGGGGGTAGCTATGGCCAAGGCTATGGATCTGGATCCCATGGGCGCGAGGGGGATTGGGGTCCTCCTCCACCTTGGTGGGGTCAGCAGGAGCGCAAGTAGAAGCGCAAGACCGGATCGAAGCGGCGTGAACTGGAGCGCTAGTCGATGGAGCATCCCCTCTGTGGTGGTGGCCACGGGGACCCGCTGGCTAAGAAGCCGCGGGCGTCGGCTGCCCCGCTTGCGGTGGTGTTGCCGAGTGCGCCGCGTGGGCCGGAGGACGCTCCCATCCCAGTCGAAGACGAAGGAGGCGAATGCTTCAAGTGCGGCCGTACATGGCATTTTCAAGCCAAGTGTACCTTTCCCCTCCTCTGCGTGATCTGTAAGCAGGAAGGACACGCCTCGGCCTTCTGTCCGACGCGGGGTAAGCATCTTCACCTCCAGATCATGGGCAGCGCGATTCCGGGGGAAGGATTTTTCTGCTTGGACTTTGAAGATGAAGAGGAGTCAGAGGGATATGATGTCCAGGCTGCAAATGGGGCCATTCTGTCGGCGGAGCCAGGGAGGCTGCCGATGCGTGTGCTCAAGCAGGAGCTGAAGCACATGTTTGCGGGCGACTGGGACTGGCAGATTTCTCAAGTGGGGGACGACGACTTTGCGGTTGTCTTTCCTTCTGCGGATCTGTTGCACATGGCCAAGTCTAGTGGAAAATTGTTTCTTTCTATCGATGATATTACGGTGCGGGTTCGTGATTCTGTCCAGGAGACCATTTTGCCCCTCTCCATGCCGGAGGTGTGGCTACGCCTCCACGGTATCCCCAAGAAGCACCGGCGTGTTGATCGCCTGATGGAAGGAATGAAGATGCTGGGCAGGCCCATTGTGGTGGATGAGCTCTCTCTCATCCGGATGGGACCGGTGAGAATGAAGTTTGGTTGCAAAACCCCGGACAAGATGAATGGACACGTGCAAGTGTGGTTCAACCATGAGGGTTTTGACATCAAGGTGGAGGTGGAAACACTCCCGAAGCGCTCGGGCGAGGGATAGGTGGCATCTGGTCCTGACAAGGCCCCCCCTCGTCCCAGCGACAAGCAAGGCCAGCCGGGTTCGGGGATCGGGAGTGCGCCGGGGCTGCCGCAGGGTTCGACCGTGGCTCAGGGAGGGCCGGTCACCGCAATTGGCAGCAACCAGCAAGATGTGGAGATGGCTTGCCGTGATGAGGAGAACGAGGACATCATGCCAGACACGTCGATTGATACTGAGACTTGGGACAAGTTGGGGCTTTCTTCCCTTGCGCTACAGGAGGACAGAGATGTGGTGGCACCGGGCGCTCTCGCGACGGCGGACACGGCTGGGAGCAGTCCGCCACCTACGATTGCTTTGCTGGGGGCTTTTGACCAATCTGGTCTGAAGGAGCGGGCTGGGCTGGTCCCATGCTTTTGGGTGCCCCGGCATCCCCAGTCTGCTGGGCTCCGACACGGGTGTGGTGCTCAACGAACCATCCACACACACCCCGCTGTCTAGTCGCCGTAGTGCGGGGGGCTCCGGGCGCGCTCCCAAGAAGACGGCGGGTCGCAAGCCCTCGGCCAACGCTGCGGTGCTCTCCCTTCCTTCGCCATCCGCGCCAGCTTGCATGGACCTTTAGGCGGCTCTGGGATCTGCGGGCGTCTCGGCCAAGGCACGGCACACTCGTGCTTCTCCAGTGGCCCAGCGTGCGCCTAGTACTCGGGCCAAGGCCCAGCTGGGTGCGCTTTCCTCCATGGAGAATGCGCAGCTTCGTCTTGTGGAGAAGAACCTTGAAACTTCAGGTAATCCCCCACCCTCCTTTAAGATTCTGAATGCCTTTACAGACCCGGAACTTGTCTCGATTCTAGATGACATCGGTTTTAAAGTTGGTGCGGAAAGCGGCGAGTTAATTTCGTTGATTCGTGCCCGAGAAGATGCCCAAGCGGCATTGGCCACAGCAGCCGCGTTGGCTAAGGCCAGGGAGGCCTCTGCCACGGCGATGGTCGTCTCCGACCCCGTTGGGTCTGCGGTGGTGGCGAGTGGGAACGCTGACGCCAGGGAGGCGGAGGCTATACCCTCGACTAGTCGTGCCCCGGCTAAAAAACGTGTGGCAAAACCGGTGACATCCACGGGGGTGCACCTTCGCAACCGTAGTATCTAGATGCGATATCTTTTTTGGAACATTCGGGGTTGCGGCCACGCTGGCCGTCGGACCCAGCTTAAAGAATACATTGCTAGGGAGCGCATTGATGTGGTGGCGCTCCAGGAGACGATTAAAGCAGATTTCACGTATCGAGATTTGGTTGCCTACGATCCTCTACACCGCTTTGTCTGGGGCTGGGTGCCGTCAGTTGGCCATTCGGGTGGTCTCCTATTGGGTTGTAACAATGATGTATGCGATGTTGTTAGCTGGGATGTGGGCGCGTTTTTCATTTCTGTCACGATTAAACACAGGATCTCGCTTGCTTCATGGGCAACTGTCTGTGTTTACGGCCCGGCTGATCACTCTAGGGCGGCTGATTTCTTGGGAGAAATCCAAAGCTTGGTTGGGGCTAAGCAAGGCGCCAACATCCCCATTGTCCTTGGGGGTGATTTTAACCTTATCCGTTCGGGAGCGGATAAGAATAACCATAACATTGACTGGCCTAGAGTCACCTGTTGGGGAACGTAGTAATTTCAAAATTTTCCTACACACACGCAAGATCATGGTGATGCATAGCAATGAGGGGGAAGAGTGTTGTCTATGTACCAACGCAGACCGACTGCGGAAGCGATCACACAATGTAGAGGAAGTAGTCGTACGTCTTCTTCCCGATCCGACCGATCCAAGCACCGTTACTCCGGCACCTCCGAGTTCTTAGCACACGTATAGCTCGATGACGATCCTCGGGCTCCGATCCAGCAAAGCGTCGAGGAAGAGTTCCGTCAGCACGACGGCGTGGTGACGATCTTGATGTACTACCGACGCAGGGCTTCGCCTAAGCACTGCAACAATATGATCGAGGTGGAATTTGGTGGTAGGGGGCACCGCACACGGCTAAGGAACGATCACCAAGGATCAACTTGTGTGTCATGGGGTGCCCCCCTGCCTCCGTATATAAAGGAGCAAGGGGGAAGGGCCGGCCGGCCTAGGAGGAGGCGCGCCAAGGGGAGTCCTACTCCCACCGGGAGTAGGACTCCCTCCTTCCTTGTTGGAGTAGGAGAAGGGGAAAGAAGTGGAGAGGAATAAGGAAAAGGGGGCTGCGCCCCTTGTCCAATTCGGACCAGAGGGGGTGGCGCAGGCCTCCTTCCTTTTGGCCTCTCTCCTCTATTCCCGTATGGCCCAATAAGGCCCATATACTCCCCGGCGAATTCCCATAACTCTCCGGTACTCCGAAAAATACGCGAATCACTCGGAACCTTTCCGAAGTCCGAATATAGTCGTCCAATATATCGATCTTTACGTCTCGACCATTTCGAGACTCCTCATCATGTCCCCGATCTCATCCAGGACTCCGAACTCCTTCGGTACATCAAAACTCATAAACTCATAATATAACTGTCATCGAAACCTTAAGCGTGCGGACCCTACGGTTCGAGAACAATGTAGACATGAACGAGACACGTCTCCGGTCAATAACCAATAGCGGGACCTGGATGCCCATATTGGCTCCTACATATTCTACGAAGATCTTTATCGGTCAGACCGCATAACAACATATGTTGTTCCCTTTGTCATCGGTATGTTACTTGCCCGAGATTCGATCGTCGGTATCCAATACCTAGTTCAATCTCGTTACCGGCAAGTCTCTTTACTCGTTCCGTAATACATCATCTCGCAACTAACTTATTAGTCACAATGCTTGCAAGGCTTATGTGATGTGTATTACCGAGAGGGCCCAGAGATACCTCTCCGACAATCGGAGTGACAAATCCTAATCTCGAAATACGCCAACCCAACATCTACCTTTGGAGACACCTGTAATACTCCTTTATAATCACCCAGTTACGTTGTGACATTTGGTAGTACCCAAAGTGTTCCTCCGATAAACGGGAGTTGCATAATCTCATAGTCATAGGAACATGTATAAGTCATGAAGAAAGCAATAGCAACATACTAAACGATCGGGTGCTAAGCTAATGGAATGGGTCATGTCAATCAGATCATTCATCTAATGATGTGATCCCATTAATCAAATAACAACTCTTTGTCCATGGTTAGGAAACATAACCATCTTTGATTAACGAGCTAGTCAAGTAGAGGCATACTAGTGACACTCTGTTTGTCTATGTATTCACACATGTATTACGTTTCCGGTTAATACAATTCTAGCATGAATAATAAACATTTATCATGATATAAGGAAATAAATAATAACTTTATTATTGCCTCTAGGGCATATTTCCTTCAGTCTCCCACTTGCACTAGAGTCAATAATCTAGATCACATCACCATGTGATTAACATCGATAGTTCACATCATCATGTGATTAACACCCATATTTCACATCACCATGTGACCAATACCCAAAGGGTTTACTAGATCCAGTAATCTAGTTCACATCGCTATGTGATTAACACCCAAAGAGTACTAAGGTGTGATCATGTTTTGCTTGTGAGAGAATCTTAGTCAACGGGTCTGCCACATTCAGATCCACATGTATTTTGCAAATTTCTATGTCAACAATGCTCTGCATGGAGCTACTCTAGCTAATTGCTCCCACTTTCAATATGTATCTAGACCGAGACTTAGAGTCATCTGGATTAGTGTCAAAACTTGCATCGGCGTAACCCTTTACGACGAGCCTTTTGTCACGTCCATAATCGAGAAACATATCCTTATTTCACTAAGGATAATTCTGACCGCTTTCCAGTGATCTACTCCTAGATCACTATTGTACTCCCTTGCCAAATCAGTGTAGGGTATACAATAGATCTGGTACACAGCATGGCATACTTTATAAAATCTATGGCTGAGGCATAGTGAATGACTTTCATTCTCTTTCTATCTTCTGCCGTGGTCGGGCTTTGAGTCCTACTCAACTTCACACCTTGTACTACAGGCAAGAACTCTTTCTTTGACTGCTCCATTTTTGAACTACTTCAAAATCTTGTAAAGGTATGTATTTATTGAAAAAACTTATCAAGCATCTTGATCTATCTCTATAGATCTTGATGCTCAATATGTAAGCAGCTTTACCGAAGTCTTTCTTTGAAAAACTTCCTTTCAAACATTCTTTATGCTTTACAGATTATTTCCGATCAACAATATGTCATTCACATATACTTATCAGAAATGTTGTAGTGCTCCCACTCACTTTCTTGTAAATATAGGCTTCACCGCAAGTCTGTATAAAACTATATGCTTTGATCAACTCATCAAAGCGTATATTCCAACTCCGAGATGTTTGCACCAGTCCACAGATGGATCGCTGGAGCTTGCACATTTTGTTAGCACCTTTCGGATTGACAAAACCTTCTGTTGCATCATATACAACTCTTCTATAATAAATCCATTAAGGAATGCAGTTTTGTTTATCCATTTGTCAGATTTCATAAAATGCGGCAATTACTAACATGATTCGGACAGACTCAAGCATAGATACGAGTGAGAAGCTCTCATCGTAGTCAACACCTTGAACTTGTCAAAAACCTTTTGCGACAATTCTAGCTTTGTAGATAGTAACACTACTATCAGCGTCCGTCTTCCTCTTGAAGATCCATTTATTCTCAATTGCTTGCTGATCATCGGGCAAGTCAACCAAAGTCCAAACTTTGTTCTCATACATGGATCATATCTCAGATTTCATGGCCTCAAACCATTTCGTGGAATCTGGGCTCATCATCGCTTCCTCATAGTTTGTAGGTTCGTCATGGTCAAGTAACATGACCTCCAGAACAGGATTACCGTACCACTCTGGTGCGGATTTCACTCTGGTTTACCTACGAGATTCGGTAGTAACTTGATCCGAAGTTTCATGATCATTATCATTAGCTTCCTCACTAATTGATGTAGGAGTCACAAGAACAGATTTCTGTGATGAACTACTTTCCAATAAAGGAGAAGGTACAATTACCTTATCAAGTTCTACTTTCCTCCCACTCACTTCTTTCGAGAGAAACTCCTTCTCTAGAAAGTATCCATTATAAGCAACGAATGTCTTGCCTTAGGATCTGTGATAGAAGGTGTACCCAACAGTCTCCTTTTGGGTATCCTATGAAGACATATTTCTCCGATTTGGGTTTGAGCTTATCAGGATGAAACTTTTTCTCATAAGCATCGTAACCCCAAACTTCAAGAAATGACAACTTTGGTTTCTTGCCAAACCATAGTTCATAAGGCGTCGTCTCGACGGATATAGATTGTGCCCCTTTTTAACGTGAATGCAGCTGTCTCTAATGCATGACCCCAAAAAACGATAGTGGTAAATCGGTAAGAAACATCATAGATTGCACTATATCCAATAAAGTACGGTTATGACGTTCGGACACACCATTATGCTGTGGTGTTCCAGGTGGCGTGAGTAGTGAAACTATTTCACATTGTTTTAACTGAAGACCAAACTCGTAACTCAAGTACTCTTTTCCACGATCAGATCGTAGAAACTTTATTTTCTTGTTACGATGATTTTCCACTTCACTCTGAAATTATATGAACTTTTCAAATGTATCAGACTTCTATTTCATTAAGTAGATATACCCATATCTGCTCAAATCATCTGTGAAGGTCAGAAAATAATGATACCCGCTGCAAGCCTTAAATATTCATCGGACCACATACATCAGTATGTATGTTTTCCAACAAATCTGTTGCTTGCTTCATTGTTCCGGAGAACGTCGTTTTAGTCATCTTACCCATAAGGCATGGTTCGCAAGCATCAAGTGATTCATAATCAAGTGATTCCAAAATCCCATCAGCATGGAGTTTCTTCATACGCTTTACACCAATATGACCTAAACGGCAGTGCCACAAATAAGTTGCACTATCATTATTAACTTCGCATCTTTTGGTTTTAATATTATGAATATGTGTATCACTAAGATCGAGATCCAATGAACTATTTTCATTGGGTGTGTAACCATATAAGGTTTTATTCATGTAAACAGAACAACAATTTATTCCTTTACTTAAATGAATAAACGTATTACAATAAACATGATCAAATCATATTCATGCTCAACGCAAACACCAAATAACACTTATTTAGGTTCAACACTAATCCCGAAAGTATAGGGAGTGTGCGATGATGATCATATCAATCTTGGAACCACTTCCAACACACATCGTCACCTCACCCTTAACTAGTCTCTGTTCATTCTGCAACTCCCGTTTCGAGTTACTACTCTTAGCAACTGAACTAGCATCAAATACTGAGGGGTTGCTATAAACACTAGTAAAGTACACATCAATAACATGTATATCAAATATACTTATGTTCACTTTGCCATCCTACTTATCCGCCAATCACTTGGGGTAGTTCCGCTTCCAGTGACCAGTCCCTTTGCAGTAGAAGCACTTAGTCTCAGGCTTAGGATCAGACTTGGGCTTCTTCACTTGAGCAGCAACTTGCTTGCCGTTCTTCTTGAAGTTCCCCTTCTTCCCTTTGCCCTTTTCTTGAAACTAGCGGTCTTGTCAACCATCAACACTTGATGTTTTTCTTGATTTCTACCTTCGTTGATTTCAGCATCACGAAGAGCTTGGGAGTTGTTTCTGTTATCCCTTGCATATTATAGTTCATCATGAAGTTCTACTAACTTGGCGATGGTGACTAGAGAATTCTGTCAATCACTATCTTATCTGAAAGATTAACTCCCACTTGATTCAAGCGATTGTAGTACCCAGACAATCTGAGCACATGCTCACTGGTTGAGCGATTCTCCTCCATCTTTTAGCTATAGAACTTGTTGGAGACTTCATATCTCTCAACTCGGGTATTTGTTTGAAATATTAACTTCAACTCCTGGAACATCTCATATCGTCCATGATGTTCAAAACGTCTTTGAAGTCCCGATTCTAAGCCATTAAGCATGGTGCACTAAACTATCAAGTAGTTATCATATTGAGCTAGCCAAACGTTCATAACGTCTGCATCTGCTCCTGCAATAGGTCTGTCACCTAGCGGTGCATCAAGGACATAATTCTTCTGTGCAGCAATGAGGATAAACCTCAGATCACGGATCCAATCCGCATCATTGCTACTAACATCTTTCAACACAATTTTCCCTAGGAACATATCAAAAATAAACACATGAAAGCAACAACGCGAGCTATTGATCTTCAACATAGATATGCTAATACTACCAGGACTAAGTTCATGATAAATTAAAGTTCAATTAATCATATTACTTAAGAACTCCCACTTAGATAGACATCCCTCTAATCCTCTAAGTGATCACGTGATCCAAATCAACTAAACCATAACCGATCATCACGTGAGATGGAGTAGTTTTCAATGGTGAACATCATTATGTTGATCATATCTACTATATGATTCACGCTCGACCTTTCGGTCTCCGTGTTCCGAGGCCATATCTGCATATGCTAGGCTCGTCAAGTTTAACCTGAGTATTCTGCGTGTGCAAAACTGGCTTGCACCCGTTGTAGATGGACTTAGAGCTTATCACACCCGATCATCACGTGGTGTCTGGGCACGACGAACTTTGGCAACGGTGCATACTCAGGGAGAACACTTCTTGATAATTTAGTGAGAGATCATCTTATAATGCTACCGTCAATCAAAGCAAGATAAGATGCATAAAAGATAAACATCACATGCAATCAAAATATGTGACATGATATGGCCATCATCATCTTGTGCCTTTGATCTCCATCTCCAAAGCATCGTCATGATTTCCATCGTCACCGGCATGACATCATGATCTCCATCATCTTGATCTATATCAATATGTTGTCACATGGTCGTCTCGCCAACTATTGCTCTTGCAACTATTGCTATCGCATAGCGATAAAGTAAAGCAATTATTGGGCGCTTGCATCTTATGCAATAGACAAACAACCATAAGGCTTTTGCCAGTTGCTGATAACTTGGTTACAAAACATGATCATCTCATACAATAAAATTTAGCATCATGCCTTAACCATATCACATCACAACATGCCCTGCAAAAACAAGTTAGACGTCCTCTACTTTGTTGTTGCAAGTTTTACATGGCTGCTACGGGCTTAAGCAAGAACTCATCTCACCTACGCATCAAAACCACAACGATAGTTTGTCAAATAGACTCCGTTTTAACCTTCTCAAGGACCGGGCGTAGCCACACTTGGTTCAACTAAAGTTGGAGAGACAGTCGCCCGCAAGCCATCTATGTGCAAAGCACGTCGAGGGAACCGGTCTCGCGTAAGCGTACGCGTAAGGTTGGTCCGGGTCGTCTCGTCCAACAATACCGCCGAACCAAAGTATGACATGCTGGTAGGCAGTATGACTTGTATCGCCCACAACTCACTTGTGTTCTACTCATGCAAATAACATCAAACCATAAAACCTAGGCTCGGATGCCACTATTGGGGAACGTAGTAATTTCAAAATTTTCCTACGCACACGCAAGATCATGGTGATGCATAGCAACGAGGGGGAAGAGTGTTGTCTACGTACCAATGCAGACCGACTGCGGAAGCGATTACACAATGTAGAGGAAGTAGTCGTACGTCTTCTTCCTGATCCGACCGATCCAAGCACCGTTACTCCGGCACCTCCGAGTTCTTAGCACACGTACAGCTCGATGACGATCCTCGGGCTCCGATCCAGCAAAGCGTCGAGGAAGAGTTCCGTCAGCACGACGGCGTGGTGACGATCTTGATGTACTACCGACGCAGGGCTTCGCCTAAGCACGGCAACAATATGATCGAGGTGGAATTTGGTGGTAGGGGGCACCGCACACGGCTAAGGAACGATCACCAAGGATCAACTTGTGTGTCATGGGGTGCCCCCCTGCCTCCGTATATAAAGGAGCAAGGGGGAAGGGCAGGCCGGCCTAGGAGGAGGAGGCGCGCCAAGGGGAGTCCTACTCCCGGTGGGAGTAGGACTCCCTCCTTCCTTGTTGGAGTAGGAGAAGGGGAAAGAGGTGGAGAGGAATAAGGAAAAGGGGGCTGCGCCCCTTGTCCAATTCAGACCAGAGGGGGGGCGCAGGCCTCCTTCCTTTTGGCCTCTCTCCTCTATTCCCGTATGGCCCAATAAGGCCCATATACTCCCCGGCGAATTCCCGTAACTCTCCGGTACTCGGAAAAATACCCGAATCACTCGGAACCTTTCCGAAGTCCGAATATAGTCGTCCAATATATCGATCTTTACGTCTCGACCATTTCGAGACTCCTCGTCATGTCCCCGATCTCATCCGGGACTCCGAACTCCTTCGGTACATCAAAACTCATAAACTCATAATATAACTGTCATCGAAACCTTAAGCGTGCGGACCCTACGGTTCGAGAACAATGTAGACATGACCGAGACACGTCTCCGGTCAATAACCAATAGCGGGACCTGGATGCCCATATTGGCTCCTACATATTCTACGAAGATCTTTATCGGTCAGACCGCATTACAACATACGTTGTTCCCTTTGTCATCGGTATGTTACTTGCCCGAGATTCGATCGTCGGTATCCAATACCTAGTTCAATCTCGTTACCGGCAAGTCTCTTTACTCATTCCGTAATACATCATCTCGCAACTAACTCATTGGTCACAATGCTTGCAAGGCTTATGTGATGTGTATTACCGAGAGGGCCCAGAGATACCTCTCCGACAATCGGAGTGACAAATCCTAATCTCGAAAGACACCAACCCAACATCTTCCTTTGGAGACACCTGTAATACTCCTTTATAATCACCCAGTTATGTTGTGACGTTTGGTAGTACCCAAAGTGTTCCTCCGGTAAACGGGAGTTGCATAATCTCATAGTCATAGGAACATGTATAAGTTATGAAGAAAGCAATAGCAACATACTAAACGATCGGGTGCTAAGCTAATGGAATGGGTCATGTCAATCAGATCATTCATCTAATGATGTGATCCCATTAATCAAATAACAACTCTTTGTCCATGGTTAGGAAACATAACCATCTTTGATTAACGAGCTAGTCAAGTAGAGGCATACTAGTGACACTCTGTTTGTCTATGTATTCACACATGTATTATGTTTCCGGTTAATACAATTCTAGCATGAATAATAAACATTTATCATGATATAAGGAAATAAATAATAACTTTATTATTGCCTCTAGGGCATATTTCCTTCATCACCCTGTTCAATAATACGATTGCCTCATGCGCCCTGCGGGAGATTGCTAGGACTGGCGCTAGATTCACATGGACCAACAAGCAACTGTCGCCGGTGCGAAGTGTTCTAGACCGGGTGTTTGTGTCCTCCGATTGGGAAGTGTTATTCCCCATGTGTACGCTGTTTGCGGAATCGCATATTGGGTCGGATCATGTGCCACTGATCCTAGCCTCGGGGGAGGACCGGATCAAGCGCAGCCCCCGGTTTTTCTTTAAAACTGGGTGGTTAGAGATAGAGGGCTTCGGGCCCTTGCTCATGGTGCGCTGGGAGCGTGCCAGAGCTGCGGTCGGCTGCTCCAGGGGCCCCTTGGACACTTGGATTGCGGCGGCTGCGACCCTTCGGGGTTTCCTCCGTGGGTGGGGTGCAAACCACGGGAGCGAAGCGAAGCATGCTAGGGAAGCTATTATCGTTGAGATCAAAGCCCTCGACGAACAAGCTGACTCCAGACCCTTCCTGGGAGCCGAATGGGCCCACCGTTATGCTCTTGAGAATCAGGTGCTCGCCATTCTCAGGGAGGAGGAGTATTGGCGCCGTCGGGGCGGCGTTAAGTGGGTTACCAAGGGCGATGCGAACACGGGATATTTCCACACCTATGCCAACGGTCATAAACGGAAGTGCTCGATTTTGAGACTTCAATCTGATCAAGGGATTTTGGTTAGTCAGGCTGACATCGTGGCACATATCTATGACTTCTTTCTTAATCTGTTGGGAACAGATGAGGAAAAGCCCATCCAACTTCAGGCTGACTTCTGGGGGGAAGAGGGTCGCGTGTCTCAAGTCGAAAATGACCTCTTGGCTTTGACTTTCTCCACGGAGGAGATCGACGAAGCCGTGGGTGCAATGAAGATTGACACGGCACCTGGCCCGGACGGCTGGCCGGTCGCATTTTTCCGACGCTTTTGGCCGATGCTTAAGGACCTTTTCGACGGGATTATCAATGGTTTTGCTCTAGGTACGGTAGATGTTTCGCGCCTTAACTATGGCGTGATTAGCCTTATTCCCAAAGTCAAAGGGGCCGACACCATCAAGCAGTACCGCCCTATCACTCTCATTAACGTACCTTTCAAGATCTGCTCAAAGGTGTATGCGACCAGACTTGCTCCGATCGCGCAGCGCGTTATCAACCGTAGTCAATCTGGCTTTCTCAAAGGTCGCAACATTCTCGAAGGGCCGATAGTGTTGCAGGAGACTATCCACGAGCTTAAACGCACCGGGCAACAAGCCTTGCTCCTAAAGCTTGACTTTGAGAAAGCATATGATCGCGTGAACTGGGAGTTCATACGCGAGGTTTTGACTCGGAAGGGATTCGAGTCAGGTTCTGTACACCGCATCATGCATCTGGTCTCGGGGGGCCAGACCGCGGTGTCGATTAACGGAGAGGTTGGGAACTTCTTCCGCAACAAAAGAGGTCTTAGGCAAGGGGATCCCTCCTTGCCCCTGATTTTTAACTTTGTTGCGGACGCCTTATCAGCCATGATCCATAAGGCTAAGGACGCCGGGCACATTCGCGGAGTGGTCCCCCACCTCATTCCGGGTGGTCTCACACACCTCCAATATGCGGACGACACCTTGCTGCTCTTTGAGCCTGACGATCATAGCATAGCTTCGGTCAAACTTATCCTCCTCGCTTTCGAAATCATCTCCGGTCTTAAGATCAATTTCCTTAAGAGCGAGGTAATAGCCATTGGGTTGGAGCCTATGCTTGCCTCTCGTGTAGCCAATTTACTTAATTGTAAGCTAGGGAGCTTTCCAATTAAGTATTTGGGCCTGCCTATCTCAGATAAACACATCTCCATTTTGGAATGGGAACCCTTGTATGGCAAGGTGGCAAATAGGGTTAGTCCCTGGCGTGGGCGTTTCCTCTCCTCGGCGGCCAGATTAATTCTAACTAACTCCAGCTTGTCTTCCCTTCCCCTGTTCACGATGGGCATGTTCTTGCTGGCTGATGGGGTTCATGCCCGGCTTGATACGCCCCGATCCAAGTTCTTTTGGGAAGGAACGTTAACGGGGATCAAAAAGAAGTACCACTTAATCAAATGGGCCGCGCTTTGTCGCCCTAAGAAATTTGGAGGACTTGGGATTCTTAATTCAAAGCTAATGAATGTCGCCCTCCTAACCAAAGTGGATTTGGAAACTCTCCCAAAACGAGCATGGGCTCTGGGTAGATATCATTCGCGCCAAATACTTCCCAGATGGGAATTTTCTAACCTCCAAAGTTAAGGGATCAACTTTTTGGAATGGGATCCAGAAAGTTATGCCGGCATTTACATTAGGAGCCAAGTTCTGTGTCAACAATGGGTCCTCGACACGGTTTTGGTTGGACCACTGGTTTGGCTCGGAACCCCTATGGAAAAGCCACTCCTTGGCATATCGGCTTGTCACTAACGTGGATATCCTAGTGCCAGATGCGCTGCGAACCAGCCCGCCTGCGATCTCCTTCAAAAGACCCCTGCTGGAGAACGAACGAGCCTGTTGGGACGGGCTCGTAGCCGACCTGGCAGGCGTGAACCTTCGTCCTGAGGCCGACTCGGTCTCCTGGGCCCTCTCGCGCTCGGGGAAGTTGTCTGTTCAATCCTTGTACAACAAACTGACTGAGGGCCCGACCCTGGACATAGCTAGGGGGCTATGGAAAGCTGCCATGCCCTTAAAGATCAAAATCTTCGTGTGGCAGTTGTTTCGAGATCGCCTACCCTCCTCCAATAACATCGCTCGTAGAAATGGGCCCTTTGACGGCTCTTGCGTGCTATGTGGCCAGCATGAAGATGCCAACCACATATTTTTTAACTGCCATCTCGCTCGCTTTGCTTGGAGTGCGGTTAGGGAGGCTTTCGGGCAGACCTGGGATCCTCACTTTACCGCGGTCCTGCGCGCTTTGCTAGCTGCGTATAGGGGTGGTTTTGGCCGTGTTTTATGGCGCTGCGTGGGAGCTTTGCTGTGGTCTATTTGGACCACTCGCAATAAGATGACTATCGAGCACAAATTTCCTTCTCACCCGGCTGACATTATTTTCAAATGCCACTTATTTCTTCAGACTTGGATGCCGTTGGGGAAATGGCGTGATGCGGATCGGATGTCAGAGGCTATGGAGCGGATCCGGACGATCCAGATTGATGCCCGCCACTAGTCTGCCGTTCGCTCTGATCTTTTGGATCGGCCTTATGCTCTATGTCGCTTATCTTTCTCTTGCAGGCTTCGGCCGGTTGCATGTACCGTACCTTGGCTACGGCTGTTTTACCTTTTGTTGTTGTTATGTGTTGAACCTGATGGATGCTGCTTTATGTGGGCTTTATTAATTTAAAGCCGGACGCCTCCGGCGTCTTCGTTCTAAAAAAAAAAGGAGCCCTCTTCTTGGATGATCTCTCTCAGCTCTTCAAGCGAAGGTTCATGCATTAGCCCATAAAAGGAATCAAACTTTTCTTTGTCGATCACACCCTGTTAATACAACCATAAGATCATGAGGTCAAATATAATACTCACACCTTCGATCGCTAAAGATGCATGCTAGAAAGAAAGTATTGAAATGTACCTCTGAGACCATGACACATAGAATCTGAGCTACAATTTCTGGAAGGAAAGGGAATTTGGTGGCGATTATATCAGAACGCCTCCCTAGCAGCGAAATAATCATTGGGCCTCCTGAGACCAACTCTTTGGCTCTCAGCTTCAGAAAAAGTGTGAAATCTTTCCTGTATTGTTTTGCATAAGCCTCAAGCACTATAGGAAGCCTTTCATGCCTAGAATGCTCATCAATGTCATATGCTGGGATGAGATTCGTTTTAAGATCTTCTGGAACCTGCCAAGATAAGGTTTTGCCTACAGAGTCAGCGAGTAATTTAACAGGATCGATCCATCAAAGTGGCATCAGACTCGCACCTTTGAGAGCCAATGCAAGCTATTGGACGAGCAAACAAGATGCACAGATTCACTAGTGAAGAGCCGCTCATAAAACGACCCTGGCGTGATACCGGTCACAACAACAGGATCGTTGCTTTGACGTAGCGTGACTAGGCTCTTCACCACCGTGTTGAAGTCGTTCTCAGGAAGATCGTTGAGGAGCACAGACACTTCTGGTGATGGTTGCTGGAACTGAAGATAGTGAGCGTGGATCGCCTCGACAGCAATCGATACCAGTGCAAGCGCGTTTGGACCAGTGGAGCAGCCCAAGTCCACGATCACCATCTTCCCAGGCTGCAAGGTGCCGGTGTTGCTGCATAATTCAACGACGACTGCTTCAATCAAGGATTTCATCTTGTTCTGCTCAGCGTTCTGCAGTTGACATGTACTTATTCAGAAAATCCAAATCTATTTCATCTTGTTCTTATATTGCATAATCCGGTTAGTTTAAATGCCAGTAGTCACTACAACACGGTTGTTGAAAGAAGGCGTTTTGGCCAGAGTGTTTTTCTAAACGCCTCAAAATCGTGTTTAAGGAGGAGTTTCGAGGGAAACGTCTTAAATCATCTCTATCTTAAGGCGTTCTACAAAATCTCCTGAGATTGTATGCATCTTTGGAAGCATTTTTCAAAAAAGCCTGAAATTGTTAGAGATATTGAGGCGATTCTCACAAACGCCTCTTAATCGATTGTGGCGTTTCTCAGAAATCGCCTCCAAACGTGGCGCTGCGCTCAGAGGGTTGGATGCTGCAGCAGGATGGTCGGTCTGCAAGCTGGCCATATTTGCAGCTGGTGCAATGGACAGGCGGCCGAGCCTGCAACTCGACTTTCAGTCAGCTTGCATGAGACTCTTGCTTCCGGCTTACTAGGTGTCGCCGTTTAATCCCAACGTTGGGGGCAGGGCCGTCCAAGGGCCTGTGCGGGCTGTGCGACCGCACAGGGCCCCGCAATTTCCAAGGGCCCCCGATTTTGGACTGATGTATATATATTTTTTTTGTTCTGGGCCGTTTTTCATAGCTAGCACGGGCCCAAGGCTGTCCCAAGCTGGGCTTGTTCCTCAATTTCCCGAATGAGCCTTTTCGAGTCCCGATCCACATAGCGCGCCTCTCCCGATCGCTCCATCGATCTTCCCGGGACGATCTGATGGAAGTGCGGCGCCGCCGGGCGGAGACGGAGGCTAGCGGGGTTGTCTCGTTTGATCGCTTCGTTTCCTGCCCGGAGGCACAGCCCATACCAGTGTTTGCATGAAGAATTTTCTTATGGTACAGCAAGCCGCCTGCGCACGGCATCGGAAGAAGGTGCCTTCTCTGATGCTCAAACTTTATATAGCTCCTGCTTCGACTCTGATGGATGGTAGTTCATTGTTGTAATTATGCAGCGTTTTGGTTTTCGGAACAATTGGATTGGAAGCACAGCTCTGGTCCTCTCTTCTGCTATTATAAGGGTCATGGTGATTGGTGAATAGACGTTTGGGTGATTGAATCTGGCAGGCTTCTTCGAGAGGTTGCTAAATGCCAAATTTTACTTCGCCATGACACCATCCTGTACGTACTTTTTCCTAATCTGAAATATTAGTATAATGACGCGCAAACTTTTGGGTGCTCTGAAAAAGAAAACCCGCACAAGTAGAAACAGCTATGGCCGATAGCAAGGTGAGGGCATCAGCGATCTGTCCACCAGGTGCTCTCAAGCCTAATCCCTATTTAATTTAGACTAATTTAGTCTGTTGAATAATTATATTAGTGAGTATAGTGTGTGCAGATGCATCAGTCCATTAATCAAATTATTTAGGGAAGTTATATAGTAGGTTAGTTGATCATGTTGTCACACACCAAGATTTCAAGATAGTTGCTCGTTTAAAATTTAGGTTCGGTCTTTTTTTAGCATCTCCACAAGCCTATAATTTATGTAGTGTTTGAATTTATTCATTTTTCTATTACAAAAAACATGTATTCTAGAAATTTCAGGGGCCCAATTTACATTTCGCACCGGGGCCTCGAATTTCTGGAGACGGCCCTGGTTGGGGGCAGAGGCCGAATTGCACAACCAGGCAGCTGTTCTTGCCTTCGTGTTATGCGGATAGGACGCTAAACAGATTGTGGGACGTGCCCATGTATATCTGTATTAGCTACTAATATACTCACGTGGTTGTTAGTGTGCTACAATGTTTTGGCCGTTACTGTGTTCGAGTCTAGCAACGTTCTTTCTATTAGTCCCATACTGCTTAGCCAACAAGAGTTCAACGTACTTAAAAGGAGGAAACGTGGTTACTATGCACAGAAGGACAAAAAACAAGTGGTAGAAGGGGGGACCGCGGATTCCGGTTTGAAGCATGGTGGTTGCAAGAAGCTGGATGTAGTGAAGAAATACAAGGAGCATGGGAGGAAGGCTGGTTGAAGGGTGATGGAGGGGTGGCAGGGGTCATGGGTACTGTGGCAAAAGGAGGTGGTGGGGGAATTAGAGGGACGACTGAAGAAGGCCAGGGAGAATCTAGAGAGGTGCATGAGAGAGCCTGTCTCCGAGCAGAAGGTTAGAGAAGAGGCTGAGCTAAGGTTTGTGGTAAGGGACCTGGAGAACAAGAAGAACACAAAAGTAAAACAGCGTACTCATATCTCATGGTTGAAAGATGGTAACAGAAGCACCCGTTATTTCATGGCATATGCCTCGGCGAGGAGGAAGTCGAATAGGGTGAAGAAGTTAGTGAAAGAGAGTGGTGAAGTAGTGAAGGAGGGGGAGGATTTGACTAACTACGTGTGCTCATTTTTTCAGGATCTATTTACAACACACTTCTCGGGAGATCGCTTGAATGAACTCATCAGTCGAGTGGAACCACGTGTCACTAGCAATATGCTCGCCATGCTTGACTTGGAGTTTACTCGGGAGGAGGTGAAAGTCGCCCTAGATCATATTGGAGATCTTAAGGCACCAGGACCGGATGGTATGCCGTCCGTGGTGTATAAGAAACATTGGCATTTTATGGGCGATCGCATCGTGGAGGAGGTGCTTGTTGTCCTAAATGGTGGGGACATCCCCGACGGGTGGAATGACACCGTGGTTGTGTTGATCCCGAAGACCAAGAGCCCTAGAAGGATCAAGGACCTGCGGCCGATCTCGCTCTGCAATGTCCTGTACAAGTTAGTGTCTAAGGTTATTGCCAACCGTCTCAAGCTCATCATGCCGGAGATAATATCTGAGAACCAAAGTGCATTCGTGCCCGGCCGACTGATAACTGACAACGTGCTCATTGCCTATGAACTGTCCCACTTCTTGCTAAACAAAAAGAAGGGGAAGGATAGCTATGCTGCGGTTAAAGCGGATATGAGCAAGGCCTATGATCGAGTCGAGTGGTGTTTTCTGCGGGAGATGCTTGTGAAACTAGGATTCAGCCGTCGTTGGGTAGAACTTATCATGAAGTGTGTCACAACCGTGCGCTATCAGATCAAGGTGAATGGAGAATTAACTGAACAGTTCAGCCCATCCCGAGGACCGCGTCAGGATGATCCGGTGTCGCCGTACCTCTTCGTCATATGCGCAGAGGGGCTGTCGGCCTTGCTGCATGCTGCAGAACAAGATAACAGAATCAGTGGTGTAAAAATTTGCCGAGCAGCACCCGCGGTATCTCATTTGTTATTTGCGGATGATTCGGTCCTACTGCTGAAATCGAATGAGGAGGAGGCCACCTGCTTAAGAGAGGTGCTAGATATTTATGAGGAGTGTTCAGGACAGTGCATTAACGTGGAAAAATCAGCAGTGATGTTTAGCCCTAATACTTCTACGGAGGAACGGACCACGGTCAAGAATGCGCTAAGGATTCAGAAGGAGGACTGGAACGAGAAGTACTTGGGGCTTCCAGTGCATGTGGGACGGTCTAGGCGGAAAGCATTTGCTTATGTTAAAGGAGCCATCGCAGGCAAGGTGTACAGTTGGAAGGAGAAGCTCATCGCCAAGACAGGGAAGGAAGCTCTTGTCACTGCTGTTGCACAAGCCATCCCCACGTTTGCGATGTCATGCTTTGATCTTACGAAGGGGTTCTGCCATGAGATTGGTTCGATGATTGGGAACTACTGGTGGAGCCAGCAAGATAAGGAAAATACGGTGCATTGGATAGCATGGGAGAAGCTTATTATGCCAAAAGCGCAAGGAGGCCTTGGGTTCAGGGATATGCATGGGTTCAACATGGCGATGTTGTCTCGGCAGGCATGGAGGCTTATACAGCAGCCTGAGACATTATGCGGCCGACTCCTAAAGGCACGGTATTTCCCCAATACCCATGTTCTAGCTGCTGAGCCGAAGGACGGCATTTCATACGCCTGGAGGAGCATGTTGCGAGGACTTGACCTTGTCCGCGAAGGCTATATATGGCATATAGGAGATGGCGTGGATGTTAAAATCTGGTCTGATCCCTGGATCCCTCGCCCATGGTCCAGAACCGTCGCCACACCGAGGGGAAACAATTTGTTGGAGAGGGTTAGTGATCTAATCAATCCAGTTACGGGACAGTGGGATGAGCAACTTGTACGGGACACATTTTGGGCGGATGATGCCCGTCTTATACTTCAGATACCGCTGAGAGAGGGTGTGCAAGACTTCGTGGCCCTGCAGTTTGATAGCAAAGGGGCTCATTCGGTTAAGAGTGCTTACAAACTCTTTGAGGAATTAAAAAGACAGAAAAAGAATGGAGGGCAAGGGATGAGCACTCATGCAACGGGGAATCTGGACTCCTGCAGGGACGACTCGTGGAAGAGGATCTGGAAGCTTCCATGTCCAAGGAATGTGCAAATGTTTACATGGAGAGTGAAACATGAGTCTTTAGCATTCCTGACTAATATGCAGAAGCGTGGGCTGATGGTGGACAGCACGCGCTGCTTCTTCTGTACACGGGCTGATGAAGATGGAGCTCATCTCTTCATTAAGTGCAAGGCGGTCAAGGAGGGGTGGCGGGAACTGGCGCTTGAGAGTGAACGAATTAAGCTAGAACAAATTACGCCCGTGCACGCTATGATGGACTTTTTGTGCGGACTAGATGAGAAGAAACGCTTGCACATTTTAACCTACTGGTGGCATTGGTGGAGTGTGCACAACAAGCTGAGGAAAGGGGATCTCGTAGCGCCGGCAGCAGAGATAGCGAGGCGGACACACAGTGCTGTCATGGAATATCTTGTCTGGACACACAGTGCTGTCAACCCACCAAAGAAAGCTTGTCTGGACAAATGGACTGCCCCGTCTGATGACATGCTGAAAATCAACGTGGATGGATCATATGTTCCGGGTGAGAGACATGGGGGTGGGGCGTTGTGGCGAGAGACCTGGCAGGGAAGATTGTGGCAGGCAGGGCGGGACGACAAGACCATATACAGGATGCCTTTGCGGCGGAGGTTTGTGCCCTGTCAAATGCCGTGGCCCTTGCAGCCGACCTAGGGTGCCTCAGTGTCATCTTCGAAACGGACTCACAATTGTTAGCTAAAGCCATGGACTTCAGGAGACCAGACTCGTCAGCCTATGTGGCCGTTTTTGCAGATACGAAGTTTCAATTACAAATGTGGTTCTCTAAGCATATAATCTCTGTTTGTCGTTGTAGTGCTAATGCTGTAGCGCATGAATTACCATCATTGGCCGTTTGTACCCAGTAGAACATGTAATGCACTGGGAGTCTGATGTACCAGCCCATGTGGCTGCTTGTGCCTCGAGTGAAATGCCCGAGTACCGTTAAGTTATAAAGCTTTGCTTTGATCTCAATTTTTTTTTTCAGAAATCACAACTAGTACTGGCTAATGGGTTTAAGGCTTAGGTTAATTTGCTGTGTAAAACACGGACAGTGTGTTTTAAGAAAAAACCGCATGAATGATTAGAAAGCATTTTTTGTGTCTTTTGGGGGCGATTTAGACTGCCTTGGAATATCAAGCGTGTTGTAGTGAATATATAAGATAGTACATAATTATGTTCAAATTCTTGGCGAGACAACCTTGGGAAGCCAAGTTTCAGGAGACCGTAGAAACAATACTACCAAATTAATCAGTAGAGGAGAAAATACCTCACTAGTGCAGAACCGGGCAATAGCACCGGTTCGTAAGGCCCTTGAGTGCCGGTTCCATAACCGGTACTAAAGTGTGGTCACTAAAGCCCCCCCCCCTTTAGTACCGATTCAAGACGAACCGGTGCTAAAGGGAAACCACGTGGCACGAGTCAGCTCCGGGGACCGGGAGCCCTTTAGTACCGGTTGGTAACACTAACCGGTACTAAATGTTTGTGGGTTTTTGTTTTATTTTGTATTTTTCAATTAAATTTGTGTTATCAATTTAATTTAGAATTGTTTTACGTTATAATGAGTTGTAGTCGTCATCATCATCATCATCATCATCATCGCATATTAATAAATAAATAAACTCTAGCTAGCTAAAAATCATCGTAGTCGTCTAATTACCACTATTTAATCATCATAGTCATTACCGCTAGCTATCTAATCATCACCAACACTGGCTAGCTTAAAGAGGAAACATTCACTTTCTAACAGAAGCAAAGATATCATCGAGTTCAACATAATCATCACCAACATCGAAATTCAGGACACGGACATGAGACACTAATTAAGAGCATGAACTAGTGCTGCTCCCTCTCAGGTAGAATAGCATAGAACATGTATAGCTCTCCTGATTCATCATACTGGAGCATGCAGATTAATCTGTCTCCTAATCTTGGGTTGCGCTTCTCCTTGCTGCCCCCTAGTACTTCTCTGCGATCGTTAACAATTTTGCTCCAATCTTTCACTATTAAGCATTCTTCGCTTTCAGAAATCCTGAATGCACTCATGTGCAATGTAGGATATCTTGGCCGTAAGCTAACCATTGACATGTCACCTTTAGTCTCGATCCACTGAGGCACAACTGTCATCGGAAGTCCCTGTTGAAGAACATCGTATAGTAATTAATATACTAAGCAATGAAAGTTTAGCTTCAAAAATAATGTATGCAAAAGATGCACTAATTAAGGACAAATAGTTAAAATCTTACTATCTTTCGATTATAGATGTGACCGTAGTTCAATACGATCACCATTGGTCGCACGTTTTGAGTATTAACATTTCTAAGTTCAGGAAAAAATATGTCTTGACAGTATTAAGATTCTCAAGCCATGAAACATAATGACTTATCTCCTCGCAGTTTAGTTGAGCCCCGGGGCAGTAGTAGGTCATGTCTACCAAGCGCCAAACATGTTTGTTTGAACCGAAATAAGCTGGCAATACAAATTAGTTGTCAACTATTTTTGAATAAACTGTATCAAAGACATAAACATATGCATGCATAGTTGAGAAAAAATCACATAATGGTAGAACTGGAGGTGTTTGCACATCGATCCAGATGTTTATATTACCTTCAATATCATCTTCCGGACGAATATCAAAGGTGACAACCATACCAGGCTCAAATGCATAAGCCTTGCATAGTGCTTGCCAAGTTTTGCATTCAAAATGAGTGTATGTGTCTCCATTATATAATTTGACGTTAAAAGTATACCCATGCTCCGTCTTCAAGTAAACTCTCTTTACCTCCATATCATCTATAGCACTAAAACCTATCTTATCCAAGACAAAAATTCTTGCATGGCAGGGGATGCGCTAGTAGAATAATGAAAATTTAAATTTATAAGTTGAAGCAAATGAAGCATAAGTTTTGCATTCAAATAATAATTGCCAAAGTGACTTACTGTATCAACTTTGAATGTCTCATCCAGCTTGATGCTGAAGCGCCTACCATCAACAAGGAAATTTCTGTCGCATAGGCCGCGCTGGTCTTCACAGTGTTCGCACATAATGAAAAAAAATTCGTCGTCAGATGACATTTTCTATGTTCATATAGGTGAAACATTAAACACCTATTATTATCTAACATTAATTAATATCTAGCCAAATATATATTAATCTAACATTTGACATTAATATATCTAACTATATTCATCTCTAACAATTAACATTATTATATATTTAACTTTTCTATCTAATTCATCTAACATTCGACATTAATCTAACATTTATATGAACTCAAAATATATAAAAAATTAAATAAACAGAAAAACTCATTAACAAATAATATTTTAATTAGATCATCAAATCTCAGATACCTAAATTTTCTTACTAAAAATAAACTAGTTATATTAATTATTGAACTAGTTCAAATCTCATATACCTAAATAAACTAGTTATATTAATTATTGAACTAGTTCAAATCTCATATACGTAAATAAACTAGTTCGATAATTTTCTTACTAAAAATAAACTAGTTATATTAATTATTTAACTAGTTCAAATCTCATATACGTAAATAAACTAGTTCGATAATTTTCTTACTAAAAATAAACTAGTTATATTAATTATTCAACTAGTTCAAATCTCTAGTTCGACAATTTTCTATCTAGCTAATTCATCTAACATTCGACATTAATCAAACATTCGATCATCTAATTAACTTTTCTAAAAAACAGAAAATAAGTAAAAAAAAAGTGTGTGTGTGTATGTGTGTGTGTATGTATATATGCATGTGTGTGTATGTGTGTGGCCCCGTACGCCGCCGCCCCGTACGTACGAGCGGGGGCGCCGGCGTATGTACGGGCGGGGGTGCCGCCATACGGGCCGGGTGCGACGACGACGGACGGCGGCGCGGCGGGTATACGCGAGAGCGAGATACGTACGGGACCGCGGCAGGACGACGACGGACGGCAGTGCGCGGCGTTCGGGGCGGCGGCGCGAGATGGCGACGACGACGGGCGGCAGCGGGGACAGCGACGACGACGACGGACGACGGGCGACGGGCGGCGAGGACGGGTTCGAGCGGTGCGCGAGAGGTTGGAGACGAAAGAAGTGGGCAGATCTAACTGAATTTTCGTAAGTGTTGTATATATAGGAGAGGCCTTTAGTACCGGTTGGAGCCACCAACCGGTACTAAAGGCCTCGCGCTGCCACCCCAAAGTTTAGTCCCACCTCACCTGACGAAGGGCAGCCGCACTGGTTTATAAACCCAGCCGCGGCTACCTCTTCGAACTCCTCTATATAGCAGGCTTCTGGGCCTAATTAATTAGGGCGCGCTGCCCTGTGAGCCTGCTGGCCCTTCTGGGCCTGCATTTGCACACCCTAGGTCTGGCAGGCCCACTGGACAGCGCGCCAACAAATTTTTTATATAGTTTTTTCTTTTCTGCATTATTTATTTTCTTCTATTTATTTTTGATTAGTTTTTTATATAGTTTTTTCTTTTCTGCATTATTTATTTTCTTCTATTTATTTTGAGTAATTTTTTGTATAGTTTTTTATTTTCTGCATTATTTCTTTTCTTCTATTTATTTTCTTCTGGAAATTGAATGATGCATACTGAACAATTAGGTAAATGACCGAAAAACAACAAATGATGTCAGAACATGTTGAAAATTGATGACGTCGCTTTGAATGCTGCATACTGAACACAAAAGAAGTCCGGAGTTCAAATAAGTTTAAAAAACATTGAAGTTGGCCATGTAACAGATGAGTTCTCGTCCGAAACCCTGATACTCCGAAAGAGTTTGTCCAGTTTGTATACGAAGTGCGTCCAGTTTTTGCCGTGACCCTCTCTACTCTTTCGCGCATGCTATGCGGGCAATATGATGATACCATGCCAAGTTTCAACATTTTCAGGATTCATTTTGTAGTGATTTTCAATTTCACGGTCATTTAGCTCTCTAAAACAATTAGGTAAATGACCGAAAAACAACAAATGATGTCAGAACATGTTGGAAATTGATGACGTCGCTTTGAATGCTGCATACTGAACACAAAAGAAGTCCGGAGTTCAAATAAGTTTAAAAAACATTGAAGTGGCTGTGTAACAGATGAGTTCTCGTCCAAAACCATGATACTCTGAAAAAGTTTGTCCAGTTTGTACACGAAGTGCGTTCAGTTTTTGCCGTGACCCTCTCTACTCTTTCGCGCATGCTATGCGGGTGATATGATGATACCATGCCAAGTTTCAACATTTTCAGGATTCATTTTGTAGTGATTTTCAATTTCACGGTCATTTAGCTCTCTAAACAATTAGGTAAATGACCGAAAAACAACAAATGATGTCAGAACATGTTGGAAATTGATGACGTCGCTTTGAATGCTGCATACTAAACACAAAAGAAGTCTGGAGTTCAAATAAGTTTAAAAAAACATTGAAGTGGCCATGTAACAGATGCGTTCTCGTCCGAAACCCTGATACTCTGAAAGAGTTTGTCCAGTTTGTACACGAAGTGCGTCCAGTTTTTGCCGTGACCCTCTCTACTCTTTCGCGCATGCTATGCGGGTGATATGATGATACCATGCCAAGTTTTAACCCCGCGCCTGCCGATGCACGGACCCGGCCACACACCAGAGAGCGGCCCCTGATCCTCGAGATAAGTTATCGCCCGGAAGCGCCAGCTACCGTGGCACCATCCCCGCACCTAATGCTATCCCTTGTTAGCGACGCCGCTCCCCTTTCTCACCAAACGACAGCTGCTTGGGCGCCAAAGGGGACCTCCTGAGCATCGCGACTCAGGGGCTCTTACCGGACTCCGGGTCGCTCACCTCCTGGCCTTGACCACGGCATCGCGACCTGGCATACCAGCGACGGCTGAAGCCGCCTTGGGACTGGGACCTGTCGGCACAGAGCACCAAGCCCTCGTGAGGTTCGAAAGGGAGGACCGAGCTAAGATGGGATGAGCAACTCGCGCAATTCTACGACAAGGGTTATATTAACAAAACAGGATCACAGGCACCTTACAAGCCCCCGCGGGGCGCGTTTTTGGTTCCTCGCAGGGAACAGATCCTAAAGAGACGCAAACTACGCGCATCCCTACAAAAGACGCCATCATCAACAGTGGGCCGTCAAGCATCGACGCCAACCCCATCCAGATCAGAGTCGGCGGCGGTCTGACGAGCCCGCCCTGCTCCAGGAGCGGCGTTGGCTCGGGGGCTCGTAGCTGTCGTCGCTCGTCTCCGGAGTCGCGAAGGGCTCGCTGGAGTCGCTGGAACCTCCGACGTCTCCACCGCCTGAGGAGCCGCCAAGGGAGCGGTTGGCGAGCCCAGTCCTCGTCGCAGCAGGGCCCTGGCCGCCTTCACCGGGGCAGCACACCAGCCGGCGCCCGCTCGCATCAAAGACCTTGAAGAGCATCACCGAAGCACCATTGTAGTCCAAGTGGATCGCGAAGACGCCCCTTGTCCTGCAAACCCGGGCGATCTCTCTCCAGCCTCGAGTCATGTAGACCTCGCCCAGGCGACGACCGCGACCTTTGCCTCGGTCGCGAGGGTGTTGCAGCCAGAGCTCCAGGGGCTCCCCCTGCGGGATGATGGAGGCGAAGAAGGGAGGCAGGCGGATCCAAGACTAAAGAGAAATGGCGACGTGGAGCACGAACTCTTGGGAGGAGCCCTCGGTGTGGACCCCAGGGGGGACGACCCACACCTTCGTGACCCGTCGGTGTCGACGGCGGCGCCGCCCGTGGCGGTCAGCATCAGCTCTTTCGGGGCCCTCGACGTGGGCGTACAATGGAAGCGGGAACCCCGGCGGCGCCCGCTCGCCCCAAGGCCTCGACACCACCTGAAGGGGCCCCTCGTCCGGGCCATGGTGGACAAGCCGTTTCTTCGGCGGGAGTGGGTCTGGTCCCTTTCGGGGAGCCTTTCCCTTCTCTACCGTCGATAACCGGCGGATCGGAGCCATCACGGCAAGACGGAGCAAGAATCGGGAAGAAGGAGAAGCAAGGAGGGATGGACTGGAAGGGCGCGCGACATTCCGTACTTATAGCCGACGGAGGCCAACCGCCGACCTCCACGATCGCAGGTAATCATGACCCGTTTTGCATGCAGGGACTTGTCAATCTGTGCAGTTGCCGAGGCGCCATGGGGAAGTGGAGACGCCCATGTCCAATCAACCGCCACGCGGCGCCCAAGGCCGCAGGCTGTTAGGGCCCGCGGCGCTTCGCTCTTACCCTTCCGCATCCCTGCACGGCCAAGTCCGGGCGTGCCTTGGGCCTGGGGGCTACTGTCGGCGTTCTGGGAATGGGGGTCCCCAGACTTGCCTGCCTGCGGCCTGCGGCGTGGCTCAAAAGGGGGCCCAGCACGGCCCATCTTCACCAACACAAACTCAAGACCCTCGCAAGGGGCCAAGCCTCGCGGGGCGGACGACGCGGAGCTTCCTCAGGCACGGCCTCATCAGGCTGCTCGCGAGGAGGCGGAGAGATCAAGGCGGGGTGCCCGTGACGCAAGCCATGACGACTCAGGGCGCCAAGCGGGTGCCAGCCCGCGCAGCGTCCTCCTTTCCTCTTTCGTGCAAAGGGGGCAAGCGCAGCCGCGGAGTACCGAGGCATCAGGCAAAGATTGCCATTTCGGTGCAACAAGACCAAGACCAGGAGGACTACGAGACGGAGGTCACCGTGGAGCCCAAAACGGCGTCATCACCACAGCTTTGCGCAGACGAAGACTACTTTTGTCAGGATAGCTGATACTTGCTGTCCCCCTTCAAATTAGCCCGCCATTGTTGGCTCTCTTCCCGCTCGATATTTGGGAAGAGGACCAGGGCCTCTATAAATAGGACCAGCCACCTACAGAGCAAGGGGGTTGGGAGGTTAGAAGGAAGAGGCTCGTTAGAGGAGGTTCGATCAGTCGGTTGGTTGGAGAGAGAGAGAGAGAGAGAGAGAGAGAGAGAGAGAGAAAGGTGACTGAACTCCATCCAGCAGTTCATCGCCCCAGCCAAGAACAGGCCTTCGCGAGGCTGTTCTTCCTTGTATTGTTCATCATCATCAGCCCAAGAGGCAATCCACGCACCACACACTGGAGTAGGGTATTACACCACAACGGTGGCCCGAACCAGTATAAACCCTGTGTCTCTTGTGTTGTTCTTTCGATAGTTTAGATCCTAGCAAGGCGGAGGGGTGCAGGTAGGTAGGAGGCGAAATCTCCGCGCGCACCCCAGTGTTCGAACCTCAAGAGTCTGTCGGAACCCGAAATCCGACACCTATAGATTACTTTAGTGCATTCAAGATTAGCGACGGATGCTTAATAGTGCAAGACTGGACCAAATGTGTGATGGAGAAGCACAGAGAAGTACTAGGGGGCAGCAAACAGATGCGCTACCCATGATTAGGAGACAGGTTCATCTGCATGCTCCAACTTGATCAAGGAGGAGAGCTACACATGTTTTATGTTATTTTACCTAAGAGAAAGCAGCATGAGTGATTAGCTAGCTAGAAATGAGTTTGAGGATGATGATGTGCTACACTATTACTATGATGATAAAATAGCTAGTGTTCGTGGTAATGACTATGATGATTATTATTAGCTAGTGTTAGTGGTGATTAAATAAATACTGTTGGTGGTAATGACTATGATGATGATTAAATAGTTTGTGCTGGCGGATTAGATTCAAGTGGAGGTAACATGTGGTGCACATCAAAAGTACTACTAGTCCAAACTGATCAAGTTTGGATTAGTAGTATACTTTTGACATGCACCACCTATTGCCTCCACTTGAACCTAATCCACCTTCATTTCACACACCGTTATGGACATAATGATATAAACCTCATAACTGATATTGTACCAATATTTGTACGATGGTGCATAAATACACTAAAAATAAAAAATAAAAAAAATAAAAAAATACTAGTAGCGATGGAGAGAAAACACGCTGTCAGTAGTTACAATAGCAGTAGCGTGGGAGTTAACAAACGTTGTAGCTATTTATCCTATCAGTAGCGCGTGCGGGCACACATTACTGCTAAACAATAGCTGTAGCGTCTTATTAGTAGCGCGCCTACCCGCGCTACTAGTGAGCACAAAACCAGCGTTATTGCTAGGGTTTTCCCTAATAGTGTTAGGTGCAAGCATTTCTCAAGTAGAGGCGATGATTGGTGACATATAAAACTTCATAAATCAGCAAATATCACTGAAAATCATATTCGAAGATTGCGTTTTGTACCAACAATTGTATAGGCTGATGTATATTAAAAGAATATAAATGCTTATGATCACAACGAATGAACAATAGTAGTGAGGCTTAAAAATGTCAAGCAAAAAATGTATGACCAAAGTGATACCTTGTGATTTCATTATAGAATATAGATGCTAAATTGTATCCATGGATCGAGCCGTTAACCTTGCAAGCCCCAATAACTATTTGCCTGCATTACAACTTTCTAAGATAAATGTATTGTCCATCGGTATTGAGTAGCACGTGAATATGTACATGGAAGATATGGCACACAAATAAAGGTCCTTGTTGGCAAATCGATTTGGTATGCTTGACAGTATAATAGATAAAAGTATTCTCCATCAGTTTTGAGAGCACATGAATAAACATGGAAGATATAACGAAATAGATTAGAGAGAGAGAGAGAAAGACTGCAGACCAAAAGAACACCGTGTAGAAGATTTTTCCTCCTCGCATGCAGTTGGGGATAAGCTCATAAGCGATGTAGGAGTCCATCAAGATGCAGCGGAAGATGGGGATTACCTTGTGCAGTGGCTCGGATCCTCATGGGTAGATGATGGTGGCGACAACAGTCGTCGCGAGGTGGGCGGCAGCTTCGATGATGAACAACAGCGGACAGTGAGGACGACTTCGCGCAATCGCGTCGATCTTGCCGATTGCTGAATTAACCCCAGCAAACAGGAGACCTGCAGAAATAGGCGGGCTTGGTTGTGAAGGAGATCAAGGAGATGGGGTGAGGGAATGGGAACGAACATGATTGGGGACACTATTATGGAAAAGCTTATAGACAGGCGCTTACTAGTAGTGCGGATTTATATCCCTCGCTGCTGCTACTTACTAGTAGCGTGGTTTTTTACCCCTCGCTGCTATTAAGTTGATAATAGTAGCGCGAGTTTTGAACCCTCGCTACTACTAAGCAGTCTCTATCGTGCCCTCCGAGACATGCCATAGTAGTAGCGAGGGGTATGAACCCGAGCTACTACTAAGTTGATAATAGTAGCGCCGGTTTATACCCCTCGCTACTACTAAGTACAAGGTAGGTGAAGTATCCATATCCTCAGTCGAATCCCTTCTCTCTCTCCACTCCCCCCTTTCTCCATAGGCTCTCCCATTCCGCTTCTCCCTCCCACCCGTGATTCCCTTCCTCATCCACCACCACCGTCGGCCTCGCACCTCATGCCTCCCCCAAATCCGGCGACCACCACACCCACCGCGGCCCCCTCCCCCTCCTTCCTCCTCCTCCATGGCGGCGGGCAGAGCGCCATCCATGGCGTCATCTAGGGTTTCAGCTCCAACTTCGGTGGCCACTGGTGAGTTCCTGCACCTACTCCTCTCTATCTCTCTCTTCCTCTTCTATCAGTAGCGAGGGTCCAGACTCACGCGACTACTAGTTAGTAGTAGCGCGGGTGGTATCCATGCTACTACTAACGGGCGTAGCAGTAGCGCGGGTGGCACCCGCGGTACTACTACCAGTTAGCTGTAGCGCCGTATCAGTGCACGGGCACCCGCGCTACTGATATACCTAAAACCCGCGCTACTACTAGGCTTTTCCCTAGTAGTGGGAGGTGGAGAGTCTAAAAGAGCGAGGCCGATCTGTTTATCTCCCACTGTAATCCATTGAATGGGAAATAAAAGATCATGTGCAAAAGAGAGTAACCGGCGCGATGGGGACGTTTGGGGAGAATGATCGTGAAGCGATGCAGCGGAACATCCTTTGAGGAAAATAATATATCTTCTGTTGTAGAAGACGGAAGAGCAAAGGGGCTGGGGATGAGTGCGTACTGAGTTCATTTGCTGAATTTTTTGATGAGGTGGCACTGTGGGGCATGTCTAGTGAGGTGGATAGACTGCGTGTCAAGAGAAATAGGATAGTGGGATCAACTATTTAGGTTATAGATTCATTACATGAAAATTTTACTTGCTTTTAGCTATAAACTACCCATGACAAACTTTCTCTTTTTTTTGCCATGGGCACGTTCTTTTTCCTTTTGAAACTAGGATGTCAATTTTTTTATTTGTACAAACTCTGTGAATTTTGCCACATCACTACTTACAATGCGTAAATAATTGCCACGGTCTTCGAATACATGTGTCAGCCATGCCATAAAAAGCATAACGGAAAATTATGGAGGTTCCTTGGTCCACTATCTAGTTTTAGCCATGATGCAGAGCATCCCACGATCATTCCTATGGACATATCTACGCCTTAACAAGAGCTAAGAGGACCAATGAGACGAGCTAGAGCTAGAGATCTCGAGAACGAGGTGACTTCTCTCCTTAATGATATCACATATGATCCTCTCAAGTCATGGCTACTATCTAAGTCCGAGACGTTGTGCATGATTAGGTACCAAGAGGATCCTCCCGAAGATGCACGTGAAGACGGACAAGCCGCCAAGTCCACAGATGAAGAGGAATGCCGGAAGGAGAAGAAGGCATCTCCAGGGCCCAGACATCCGGCGCCGAGCCCGGATGTCCGGCCGCTGAAGACTCCAACTATAGCAGCATTCCAGCCGCCAAGCCCCGGACATCTGGCCCCACCAGCCCAGACATCTGGCCCTTCTCGAGCGCCCGGATATTCGGCCCCCAGCCTGGAAATCCGGACCCCTCCGAACCCGAGAGCAACAAACCAGCCGCTTCAGCCCGGACATCCGGCCTCCCCAGCCCGGACATCCGGCCTCGTGTGAAAGCCCAGACATCCAGCCCGACGCCCGGACGTCCGGCCTCCCCTGTCTGCACACAGTGAAGGACTGAGGCCCGTGTACCCTTATCCCTCCTAGACTATATATACTCCACCTCGTCCAACTTTCTAAGGTTAGCAAAGGATTAGCTCATATTTTGTGTGAGAGCTTTGCTCATCCACTTGGACACCTTTACCTCGGAGATTCGAGCCTCCACCGGAGAAGACCCCCCAAGCGGATTCAAGACCCCTTTTAGGAAAGAACTCAAGACCTCCTCACGGAGAAGACCGGCTACCCTTGTATCGTCCCTAGTTGATCGTGTACCGTGTGAACTCTTATGTATCCGAGGATCTAGCACATGTGTGACTTGTTCTTGTTAGTTTGAGTTTTCCTCTTGTGTTTCCCCTTGTGTTTTCCCTCGTTTCCCTCCTCGTGTTCTTCGTGTTCATCGCGGGATCCTCTCCTTTCGTGAAAGATCGGCCGATTAGGGTTCCATCCTACATCATCTTGGTATCAAGAGCCACGTTGGTCATGATTTCGGAGCATCCCCATTGTGTTTTCTAGCCTAGTTTTGTTGATTTTGTTCCTAATTCAAAAATTTCCCACAAAAACAACCCCAATTTTTTTTGATTTGTTGGTGTGATGAAGTTTTGTTGGATTTGATCCGCGGATTTCGTGTGTTACAGGTGGATCTAGCTTTCCATTCACTTTTCCCCAATTTCCATCCACAAGTCTCTCTGAATTTTGCCCGGATTTGACCTCTCCTCGCGATGATCTTCGAATCCATCCACGGATCCAGAGCCCGGACATCCGGCCCGATAGCCCGAACATCCGGCCACGACCCCGGACGTCCGGCCCCTGGCAGCACCCTTCCTCTCCACCGCCCGTTTTCCGCCCATTTTTCGCCAAAATTTGTTCCGGTGCCCACATATACTTCCGCATACCCCCACTACTTCCGCATACCCCCACCATTTCCGCATACCACCACCATCGCTTACCACTTCCAACTCTGAAAATTTTGGTCCAATTTTGTTTTGAGAATTTGAGTTGCGGTACCGTGTCCTACTTGTGTTTCGACTATTTAGGTACGGTTCAACATCAACATCACCGCCGCTCATCTTCGCCACGGACGCGTCATCAACAACGACCACCTCGACTACATCTTGGTATTCGGTCCACCATTTTGACACCATACCGTAAGCAAGAACGGTAACCTCGTCTTGGTATCGTGATACATCATTCTTGCCATTACATTGATAGCCATCATAGCCTTACTCCTTTGCGTTGCTTATCCATCGAGACTAGCCATTGAGTATTGCCGGCAACGAGACTTGTGCACTTTAGTGATCATACTTCCCATAGCATACATACATCATTGTTGCATATCTTGGTATCATCTCTTGTGCCACAAGGCTGTCATCGCATACACAATTGCTATCTTGGTTCGTCAAGCATTGCATGAGAAAAGAGCTCCAACATCAAAGAGCCAAACAAGCTTTTAAGCAAAGAGGGAAAGATAAGCAAAGAGCTTTTAAGCAAGAACCATCGCATCATACAACATTAAGATTGTCATACTCGATCATCTTGGATCATATCATAGAAACACCTTGCATAGAACTTACTTGGGATAGAAGTCGTTGCATTTTTGCTAAGTAGGTTGTGCACAAGTTCTTGTATCCGCCTATTGTGCAATCGTGCTAGCGTCTCTCTAGTGTTGTGCAACAAGAGCATTTTTGTGGATTCCACATTTTGGCTCACCCTTGGTTGCACGACCCCACTTATCTTTTTGCATGTGTGTTTCCGTGTACCTTATATGCTTGGTCTACTTGTTACATTGCATCTTGTGAATCTTTTCCAACATTATTGAAGCTCACTTACAGTTGCATCAAATTTTTGTGCCACCATCCTAACCAAGCTCCACCATAAGCTTTTACTTGTGTAGGTGTGAGAAAATGACAAGAACTAGTACCAATTGTGCTATTTCCTTGTCCTACATTGGAGTGATCATCGATCCACTTTCAACTTTGGTCAAGGTACATTTGGTATTCGTTCTTCTCTTTCTACCACTCCCATTTTTCTTGGAATGATGGATAGGCCAAGTACTTCTACCAACCCACTCTTCATTGAGCACGACGACGACATGAACTCATACGTCACCAAGAGCCACCTCTTTGGGGCACAACATGCTTTGCATCAAGAGCAACAAGCAATGAGTGAACGCATCGACAACCTCGCCGCCGACTTGCGACTCTTTGAGCAACATACAAGGGACTATTTCGACCACAAGCTCGATGATCACAAGCCAGAGAATGACGCAAGGATGGACGAGATTCGCGCTTTGTTCCTCAACCGCTCTTCTTCCACTTCGTCTTCATCACGAAGGACCCGCTCAAGTCGACACTCCGACTTCACCCTCTCCGGCTCAAATACACCGACATCGAACACTCTACGCCGTGCCGCGCGCAATGATCGTCAAGCAAGCCTCAATCCTCTACGCGACACCGACTCTCAAGAGTGCCGACAACGTCAAACTCAAGAGGCTTTTGCACTAGCACGAGAACGGCAACGGCAACACCAACATGAAGAGGAAGAGCGAGCGTGTCTACACCAAGTTGCACAAGATGCCGAGGCACAACGCCAAGAACAACAACTCTGTGAAGCTCAAGCACTTGCAGCGCAACAAGCCCTCCAAGATTCAAGTCGAGCCGTAGCCGATCGAGGCCGACAAGCTCGTGAACATGAAGAAGCACTTCGCGAAGAAATTCAAGAACAAAGATTTCAAGCTCGCGTGCATCGTCAAGTTCCTCGAGCTCCTCCTCAAGTTCGACAAGCTCCTCCACAAGCTCGCCAAGAACATCAAGTTCATCAAGAGCATGACGGCAATAGAAATCCTCCACGATAAGAGCAACACGAGGTTGACAACCCTCCTCACCAAGAGCGACACGAGCTTGACAATCATCAACAACATGAACGTCATCATCCCCGACCACAACATAATGAAGAGCAACGCTACGGCAAGCTCAAGTTCACCATGCCCAAGTTCAACGGAAGCAACGATCCCGAAGAATACCTATCATGGGCATTGAAAGTTGACAAGATCTTCCGTTTGCACAACTACAACGAACTGAAGAAATAGCGATGGCATCACTTGAATTCCAAGACTATGTCCTCATTTGGTGGGAACAAGTTATCAAGCGCCGAGAGGCAAGAGGTGAACCACCCATCACTACTTGGGCGCAAATGAAGGATGTCATGAGAGCATGCTTTGTGCCTACCTACTATAACCGCGACCTCTTCAAGAAACTCCAACTACTCAAGCAAGGAACCAAGAGCGTTAAAGAGTACTACAAGAAGATGGAGATTGCCATGATACGAGCCAATGTCACAGAAGATGATGAGCAAACAATGGCACGTTTCTTGAATGGACTCAACCATCCTATTAAGAAGATCGCTGACTTCCAACCATACTCGAACCTCATCGAGCTAGTGCATCAAGCTACCAAAGCGGAACGCCAAGTGCAAGATGATTTCAAGTATGCCAAGTTCTCATCCAAGTCATACGGCTTCTCCAATACCCAAGCTTCAACGACTCCAACACCGTCTACCAAGCCTTCTACAAGCAACGTCGACAAGTCGAGTTCCAAGAAAGCTTCGTCCACTCCAAGTCAAACTCCTACTATAAGCAACTTTAAGCTGAGAGCTTCATCATCCTCAACCCCCACCGATGAGACCGTCAAGACAAGTTCCTTCAAATGCTTCACATGCGGAGGCCGAGGCCACAAGTCCTATGAGTGCACCAATAAGCGGACCATGATCCTCAACGACGACGGCACCTACGACTCGATGATTGAAGGAGAAATGGACGCTCTTGAGCAAGTCACCATGCACCGGCAAGTGAACGATGAAGAGGAACAAGTCTTTTGCGATGAAGATTCAAGTCCCACTCTTGTTGTCTCCAAGGTCTTGACTCTCCAACATCACCAAGAAGAAGACCAAAGATGCCACATTTTCCACACCAAGGCCGGCATCAATGGACGATCCGTCAAGGTCATCATCGATGGAGGGAGTTGTCATAACCTCGCAAGTGAAGAACTTTTCTTCAAGCTCCAATTGCCCAAGACAAAGCATCCACATCCATACAAAGTGCAATGGCTTAGCGACTCCGGCACTATCCAAGTCGAGCATCGAGTACAAGTCTCCTTCAAAATTGGCGCCTATGAAGACACTTTGGAGTGCGACATCATTCCAATGACCGTTTGCCACCTTCTCCGTGGACGGCCATGGCAATTTGATAGAGGTGTCATTCACAATGGCCGAACGAACCACTACATCTTCAAGATGAAGGGCAAGGAGAACGTACTTCGTCCCATGTCTCCAAGCCAAGTTGTCGCCGACAAGCAAGCCACCCATCGTGGAGATCATTGTGAGAGAGCGAGCCACCAAAAAGAGAGTGAGCGCCACAGGCCCAAATCGAACACCTCCACGATGAGCGAAAAGAAGAACTTAGTCCTATTTGGCACCAAACGTGAGATAAGAGGAGTGTGTGAGAACCCATCTAGTGTCCTACACTACGTCCTTGTGTGCAAGGACAATGCATCACAAACTAACACTTCTCACACTCTTCCTCTAGTGTTGTCTTCTCTTTTGTAGGAATTTCACGATGTTTTCCCCGACGATCTACCTCCAAGACTACCTCCACTACGAGGCATTGAGCACCGCATCGACCTCATCCCCGGAGCATCGCTTCCGAACAAAGCTCCTTACCGCGTCAACCCCGAAGAAACCAAGGAAATACAAAGGCAAGTTAAGCATCTCATAGACCATGGACATGTGCGTGAAAGTTTGAGCCCTTGTGCCGTCTCGGTCATTCTTGTGTGACAACGAGACGGTAGCTTTCGCATGTGCTCCGATCGTAGACCTATCAATGCTATCACTGTTCGTTATAGGTATCCCATTCCACGCCTTGATGATATGCTTGATGAACTTAGCGGTGCCACTATCTTTTCCAAAATTGATCTTAAGAGTGGTTACTATCAAATCCTCATACAAGAGGGTGATGAATGGAAAACTGCTTTCAAAACCAAGTTTGGCTTGTATGAGTGGTTAGTCATGCATATGGGTCTCTCCGAAGCACCGGGTACTTTTATGTGTCTTATGAATCATGTCTTTCGCCCTTACATTGGTGTGTTTGTTGTGGTCTACTTCAATGATATCCTTGTTTTTAGCAAGTCTCTCAAAGAGCATGTCACCCATGTCCGAACTGTTTTGCAAACTCTTCGAAAAGAGCATCTCTATGCTAATATGGAGAAATGCCTTTTTGTCATTGACAAGCTCATTTTCTTGGGTTTTGTTGTTTCTTCTAAGGGTGTTCATGTTGATGAGTCCAAGACCAATGCTATTAAGACTTGGCCACAATCAACCAACTTGCAACAACTGCGTAGCTTTCTTGGCCTTGGGGGTTTCTATCGTCACTTTGTGAAAGATTTTAGCACCATTGCTTCGCCTTTGCATGCTTTGAGCAAGAAGAATGCGCCTTTTGTTTGGGGACCATCCCAAGATACCGCTTTCAATGAGCTTAAGAATTTGCTTACTCATGCTCCCGTGCTTGCTTTACCCAACTTTGACAAGCCTTTTGAGATTCATTGCGATGCTAGTGGTAATGGCATAGGAGGTGTGTTAACGCAAGAGAAGAGCCCCATAGCTTACTTTAGTGAGAAACTCTCTGGAGCGCAACTCAATTACCCCATATATGACAAAGAGCTATATGCTTTAGTCCGCGTTTTGTATGAATGGGAACACTATCTTCGCCCCCTTGAGTTCATCATTCATACCGATCATGAAACGCTCAAGTATCTTAAGGGCCAAACCAAGTTGAACAAGTGTCATGCTAAATGGAGTGAATTTATTGAGTCTTTTCCTTATGTCATCAAGTACATTAAAGGTAAAGAAAACATTGTGGCGGATGCCCTTTCCCGCATATGCATGCTTGTTACTCAACTTGAGTTGAATGTCATTGGCTTTGAGCACATAAAAGACTTGTATGAGCATGATCCCACTTTTGCTACTACTTATGCCAAATGTTTGACGCATACATCTTGGGAACGCTATTACATCAAAGATGGATATCTTATGAGAGCTAACAAGCTTTGCATCCCCGAGTCTTCTCTTCGTTTGTTGCTTTTGCAGGGATCTCATGGAGGAGGCTTAATGGGACATTTTGGACGCGACAAGACTTTCGCCACGCTCTAGAAGAACTACTTTTGGCCCAAGATGTTTCGCGACGTCAACCGCTTCACCAATCGATGCTCTACATGTCGCAAAGCTAAGTCTAAAGTTCAATCCCATGGCCTTTACATGCCTCTACCAATTCCATATCAACAATGGGAAGACATTAGCATGGACTTTGTACTTGGTTTGCCTAGGACTCGAAATGGGAAGGATTCTGTATTTGTCGTTGTGGACCGTTTCTCAAAAATGGCACATTTCATTCCTTGCAACAAGATAGACGATGTTTCACATGTTGCTAATCTCTTTTGTAGGGAAATATTGCGTCTACATGGAGTGCCAAAGACTATCGTCTCGGACCGCGACATCAAGTTTCTTAGCTACTTTTGGAAGACCCTATGCGCCAAGCTCGGAATCAAGCTACTATTCTCCACGACATATCATCCACAAACCGATGGCAAAACGGAAGTTACCAACCGCACACTCTCCGCTCTACTTCGAGTACTCATCAAGAAGAACATCAAGGAGTGGGAGGAGTGTCTACCTATCGCCAAGTTCGCCTACAACCGCGCAAGACACTCAACAACCGGCAAGTCCCCCTTTGAGGTCGTCTACGGATTCAACCCGTTGTCCCCATTGGACATTCTCCCTCTACCACTCCAAGAGCGCATCAATTTGGACGCAAGTGCACGTGTGACTCATCTCAAGAAGGTGCATGAAGATACAAGACATACTATCGAGCGCCAAGTACAACGCCTTGCGACCAAGCTCAACATCAATAAGCACCCCATGGTCTTCAACATTGGTGAACTCGTGTGGCTACACCTTCGCAAGGACCGCTTTCCCCAAGAACGCAAGTCCAAACTTGGACCACGAGCGGACGGACCCTTCAAGGTGCTTGCACGCTACAATGACAATGCTTACAAGATCGACCTCCCCCGCGACAAGTACAACGTGAGCGATGTCTTCGATGTCAACGACCTCTCGCCCTTCCATGGTGATGAAGAATTTGATCCGAGGACGGATCTTCCCCAAGGGAGGGGAGATGATGCGGAGCATCCTACGATCATCCCCATGGACGCGCCTACGCCTCAACAAGAGCCAAGAGGACCCATGACACGAGCTAGAGCTAGAGCTCTCGAGAACGAGGTGACTTCTCTCCTTAGTGATATTACATATGATCCTCTCGAGACATGGCTACTACCTAAGTCCGAGACGTTGTGCATGATTAGGTACCAAGAGGACCCTCTCGAAGATGCACGTGAAGACAGACAGCCGCCAAGTCCACGGATGAAGAGGAACGCCGGAAGGAGAAGAAGGCATCTCCAGGGCCCGGACATCCGACCCCGAGCCCGGACGTCCGGCCGCTGAAGACTCCAACTACAGCAGCATTCCAGCCGCCAAGCCCCTACAGGCCCCGGACATCCGGCCCCGCTAGCCTGGACGTCCAGCCCTTCCCGAGCGCCCGGATATCCGGCCCCCAGCCCGGAAATCCGGACCCCTCCGAACACGAGAGCAACAAACCAGCCACTCCAGCCCGGACATCCGGCCTCACGTGAAAGCCCGGACGTCCGGCCCGACGCCCGGACGTCCGGCCTCCCCTATCTGCACACAGTGAAGGGCTGAGGCCCGTGTACCCCTTCTTCCCCTAGACTATATATACTCCACCTTGTCCAACTTTGTAAGGTTAGCAAAGGATTAGCTCATATTTTGTGTGAGAGCTTTGCTCATCCACTTGGACACCTTCTCCTCGGAGATTCGAGCCTCCACCGGAGAAGATCCCCCAAGCGGATTCAAGACCCCTTTTAGGGAAGAACTCAAGACCTCCTCACGGAGAAGACCGGCTACCCATGTATCGTCCCTAGTTGAGCGTGTACCGTGTGAACTCTTATGTATCCGAGGATCTAGCACATGTGTGACTTGTTCTTGTTAGTTTGAGTGTTCCTCTTGTGTTTCCCCTTGTGTTTTCCCTCGTGTTCTTCGTGTTCATCGCGGGATCCGCTCCTTTCGTGAAAGATCGGCCGATTAGGGTTCCACCCTACATCAAGCCAGCAAAAGCATGTACACACACCAAATATTTTTGCTATGTTGTACAAATATTAGGGCAACCACGGGAGGTGGGCATGTTTTTGTTGTATTCGGCAACCACAAAAGCTACATTCGGCAACACGTTTGCTGCAACCCAACAACGTCCTTGCGTCCCGCCCAAGTTTGCTGGAATGGGGCAAACATGTGGTGCTGCAACCGTCGGTGAATGTGCTATAAAGCTTGACGCCCTCGCCGGTGATGCCGCAAGACTGGCAAAACAAAAGCTACAACCGGCGTTCAAGTTTGTTGGAAAACAGCAAACACGGTCGGAGCGATCCCCGAGGGCCTCCCTGTGCAAGCACCACCACCCTAGGGGACGCCGCAAAATGTTGCAACCGACATCAACAAAAGCTGGATCCGTGATTTTTTTGGTGGTGTTTTTGCTGCGTGGTGTGGGGATTTTTTTTACTACAACCAACATTTGATTTTTGCTGGAACCAGCACCTGCTGATGTGGAATACGACAGAGGGCACGGGGTGCTGCAAAACCGGCACCCACCATCGTCGGAGATGACGCACGGCTCTGCTGACGCGAGCAACGATGCCATGAACGGCTGCCTTTTTGTTTCCTATGGCAAGTTGTGGCGGGGAGGGGGGAGAGTGAGGGAGGGGCGGGAGCAGACGGGAAAAGGAAGAAGATGACTAGGGGAGGGGGTAAAATCAAACGGGAGTTCATGACTGAATTGGGCGGCGGGGGCCGATTGGCCGAGAGTTGAGCTGACGGGTCGGCGCCTAGCACCGCCCTTCTTTTAAGTCTGGTACTTGTGTGTGCTAAAATATGGGCTCTTTTTCTGGCCAATTCTGTTTTGTTTGAGGATCGTGTCGCGTGAGGTTTTCTGGAGGGGGTCCACTCTGGAGGTTCCCCATAGCAAAAGTCGCACGGCCATTCGCGTCACGATTCGATCTGGGTTCTCCCCAGGCAAAAGACACATAGTAATTCGGTTTTGTTATTTTCCAGGTATCTGAAAATTACGAGCCCTACTATGTATCTTAAGGTGAACTAATTGCACCATTCTTTATCTTAGACTAGTCACAATGGAAATAACTTAAGTAATAACATCACACATTTCAATACAAGATTGCTTATGTGGCAGCTAATTAATAAGGAGAGAGGGGTTTGTGATAACTTAGCTAGTTACTGTAACATCACACATTTCAAGGCATAATGAGTCTATAGCCTAATAAATATACTATTTCATGATACTACTCATATGTTACTATCCACTATGAAGGTAGTAACATAGACTAGTAACATCATCAAGTTACTACTCTATGTTACTCCCCACTGTGAGCAGTCTTAGGGTGGGAGATATCTTAAGGTGGGCGAATCAACCTGTGGTTGAGTTGGTTAGGTGGACAGTGGTATCCCCAACCCACCAGGGTTCAAATCCTGGTGCTCGCATTATTCCTGGATTTATTTCAGAATTTCCGGCGATGCGCTTTCAGTAAGAGGAGACGTTCCCATCGACGACGAGGCGCCTACGATGACTTCGTAAATCTTAACATGATATGCCGGCTCAGTCTCAAAAAGAATATCTTAAGGTGGGGGCAGGGTGTAGAGGATCGTTGAAAGTCTTCCCAAATGCAGTGAGGCATAGAGGGATGTGCAGTAGCGCCCGCCGGCCGCGGGTGGTGGAAGCCAGTGGTTAGGATGAGGGATCATGAGGAGGAAGACGATGAACAATTCCTAGATCTATTCTGGACGGTTCTAACGGTTCATATTAGAAGTGACTGAACTATTTGTTTTTTTAGTTATTTATAACTAACAAACAGAGGCTCCTATAGTTATCCGGGTCCTAAAACAAAACAAAATAAACTTGGGAAGGAAGGCAACGTCGGTTAACGTCACGAGTATATAGTAGTGCAAAATAAACGAAAAAAAATTCTATGAGATCTGATCTCACGCGAGACCTATCCTGATGGATGACACGTGACATTCATAAATCACAAAGCACCCCCCACCTCCACTTAAAATCAGGGAAAGAGATTAGATATTTTGTGATTTTTGAATGCCACGTGTCATCCATCAGGGCGGGTCTCACCTGCTAACCGTGAGACCTGGTCTCATATAATTTTTTTTCCTAATATAAACGCTTCACCGGCCCCTCATCGATCTGGGATTCTTTTGCAAGGGTTCCGGCCGGCTGCAATGGGCCACTCCCAGATCGCTGGTGGGCGCGACGACCGCCTGAGCAAGCTCGACGATGGCGTCCTTGGCAACATCCTCTCCTTCCTCCCCACCAAGGAGGCCGGCCGCAATGGGCCACTCCCAGATCGCTGGTGGGCGCGACGACCGCCTGAGCGGCCGGCCGCAATGGGCCACTCCCAGATCGCTGGTGGGCGCGACGACCGCCTGAGCAAGCTCGACGATGGCGTCCTTGGCAACATCCTCTCCTTCCTCCCCACCAAGGAGGCCATGCGGGTGACCACGCTCTTCACCCGGTGGCGCGACGTCTTCGCCAGCGTCCACACCGTTTCTCTGGAGCAATCGGAAGGCACCATCTCCCTCGCCAACGGCGTCAACGACGTGCTTTTTGCCTGGTACCGCCGCAGCCGCGCCACCGTCCTGATGCGCTCCCTCTGCGTGGCCTTCCGCGACTACAATGACGGGATGAACGACCTCGACTCCATCGTTGACCAGTGGATCTCGTACGCCATGCAGCAGAGTGGACCAGAGCTCCACCTCGATCTGCGCCTCCGCGCCGACGAAATCTGCGGCTGCGGCTACTCCCTCCGCAGCGCGGCCGAGGAGAACCAGGCCGGCGTTCAAGACGACGAGCGTGCCAGCAGCAGCCGCTCCGCTTGCACTTCGGAAGATGAAAACCGCGAGGTCGAGTCGCTCCTTCCTGCCCTGGCGGGCTTCGCCCTCGACGGCATCTCCGACGACGAGGTGGAGACGCCCCCTCCTTCCAAAAGACCATGGCTTCGGCAGCAGCAGGACAAGCTGTACACTGTTCCAGGATCTGTCTTCTCCTGCGCCGCGCTGCACACACTGCCTCGGGTCCTGCAAGCTCGACCCGCCGGCCGTCGGCACCAGCTTGCTGTCCCTCAAGGCGCTGGTCCTGACCCATGTTGCCGACTCAGGCAGGACGATTCAACGGCTCATCTCTAGCTGCCCGTTCCTCGCCGACCTGACGCTCGAGGCCTGCGCCAGAGTGACGGAGCTCTCCGTCCTCGACAAGCACCTCCGCAGGCTCGCCCTGCGGTGTTGCCACCGGCTGGCGAGCGTCATCATCGATGCGTCGGAGCTGCGCGCCTTCGAGTACAGGGGCGTCGTGCCCGCGCAGCCATCGTTTCTGACCATGCACCATGGCCCGCGAAGCCTCTCGTCATGCAAAGTCGATTCATGCGGCGGGGAGCTTACCTCAGAGGAGGATCTCACCCGCCTCGGCGAATTCCTCCACCACTTTGAAACCGCGGAGTATTTGCACCTAACGTCCGCCCGCCTGGGCTCCGGCATCGACAACGACACCTTTGCCACACGGTTCCCGGTGTTCTTGAAGTTTCGCCACCTCGAGCTCACGGGCTCCCTACCGCACGACGACGGTACCCACGGGCCACGACAACGCCGTCGTCACTACGGTGGCAAGGATCCTGGGGCACACCCCCAACCTGGAGGTGCTCACGCTGTTCTTCAAGGCGCCGCCTCGTGAGAAGCCAGAGAGCTACGGCCTCTATAAGTAGGAGGAGTTTCTGGACGCGCACCATCTCAAGTACGGCGGCAGCACCATCTTCCTGGAGACGCTGCCTGACCAACTGCTGGTCCCCTGCCTGAGGGAGATCAACCCGGTGAACTACCAGGGCGGCGCCGCGCAGCTTGTAAATAGCATAAAACTACTACTTTACAGGTCAGGGTACCAAAAAACTACCAATTTTTATTTTTTCTCAGATAACTATTAAATGAGTGGTTGGCTGTTTCAAAAAACCCAAATCCCGCGTTGCTAACATTTTAAACCGATTTATGACAGGTCGGGCCCACTTCTAAACAATCCGTTAGTTGACCGTTTTGTTTGACCGTTAGCTTATTGTGGGCCCCACGTGTAAGATGTCTCTTCTTCCTCCTACCATTTCTTCTTTCTTTCCCGTCTCCTCCCGGCAAAGGCCCGAGCTCCAGCATCCATCACTCACCCACGGCCACCCCCACCACGCCCCGCGCCCAGGAGCAAGGGCCGGCCGCCGCGAGCCGTCGCGCCCAGGAGCAAGGGCCGCCCGCCGCATCCAGGAGCAAGGGTCGGCCGCCGCGAGCCGCCGCGCCCAGGAGCATAGGCTGCCGCGAGCTGCGTGCCGCGCCCAGGAGAAGCGGCAGCGGCCGGCAAGGAGCTTCGCTTGGACCCAGCCCGTCGGCCGCCTGGAGAAGCCCCGCCTTTCGCGTTGAGGAATGCTGCGGCCGAGCCGCCTCCTTCCACCTGGCCCGCAACCTGGTCACCGGCGAGCTGTCGGCGTTGTTCCTGTCGCGACGGAATGGAGCTCCACACGTCGCCCGCAACGGAAGGGAGCTCCACGGCGGTGCCATGGCTGCTGGCCGGCGACCCTCACGCCGGCTGCTGGCGCATGGCCACGGGAGGACCGGATTGCTTTTTTCAAAAGTTTGCAGGGATCTGATTGCGTTTTAAAAAGTTACAAGGACTTGATGGCATTTTTGAAAAGTTTGCAGACACTGATATGTGGGACCCACATGTAAGTTAACGGTCAAATAGACGGATCATTTAGGTGCGGGCCCGGTCTGTCATAAACCTGTTTAAATTTTTAACAACGATGATTTTGGGTTTTTTGAAACAGCCGACCACCCAATTGGTAGTTATATGAGAAAAATTAAAAACCGGTAGTTTTTTTTTGAACCCTAGCCTATAAAGTAGTACTCCCTTCATTCATTTTTATAAGTCATTTCAGACAACTCCAAATGAATTATTTTGTACATTGTCTAAAATGTCTTTAAGGTCTTATAAAAATGAACAGAGGGAGTAGTTTTATGCTATTTACTCCCGCGCAGCAGAAGGTGTCCAAGTTCCTGCTCGGGATCGTCGGCCGGCTGGAGGCGCTATACTGTGGATTTGCCGAGGGGCCGCTCTGGATACAGAACAAGCTCATGGATGAGATGAGAGGCTGGGCCATGGACAAGATTGAGCCAAACGACATTATATTCATGTGACCGATCATGCATCGATGCTAATAGCTAATTAGCGCTGAGCAAAACAGGGCAAGGTTCATATGGACTTGTTTCTCTGCCTAGAGTTGATCTATATGGACGATCAGAAACAAATCGAATTGCAAAGGAATTATCCCCTCCAATCCAGAAAAAACCTACGAGACAAGTGTTATGACCGGCATATTAGGTGGGTTGTGGGCCTATAGCCCAAGTTATCTTATCGTTATTAGGGGCTTAGCCCAATTATCTTATCGGTATTAGGGTTGTTTGCTTAGGAGTCAAGTAAACTTCTTTATATAAGGAGAGGAGATGTATCAATCTAATCAAGCAAGAAGCAATCCGTATTTGCTCGGCTTCCCTTAGGGAGCCGGGAGACCTAACCCGAGCCGCCTCTTGCGCCGCCGCCGCCTCTTCTCCACCACGCAAGGACGTCGCCCAGCCGCCGGCCGCCGCGCCCTCGACCTCGTCTTCCTCCATCTTTCCCCTACAATTTTCGCCATAGAACCGACAGAACCCTAGCTCCTAACACCTTGGTATCAGGTAGCTCAGTTCCGATTATGTCTTCGCCGCCGCCCATTCCGTCGCTTCCGCTGCCGACCGTCACCACCGCGTCGCTGGCCTTCTCCACCGCGCCGCTGCCCTCCCCGTCCGCGCCGCTAGTCGCATCCTCCGGCGCCGCCACCACCCAGATGACGGTGCCCTCCACCGCACCACCGGCCGCCGTCTACTCCCCGACGGAGATCACCGGGGTCCTCAACGATCTCGTCACCGCCGTCCAGGGGATACGGCTATACCTAGCCGACCCCTACGGGCCGCCGGCCGCCGCGACCGGGCCAGCTGCCCTGCCGTGGTATTCGGCACCCGCGGCGCCGACCGGGCCTCTACACCACCACTGGCCGCTTCAGCCGCCGCCCGCCGCCGCGCCCCAATGGTCGCAGTGGCCTGCGCCGGCCCTCGCCGCGTCACCCACGCCACCCAGGTCCACGCTGCCACCGCCCTGGCAGCCGCCGCACCCCGGGGCCACCGTGACGTTGGTCGGGCCGCTGCAGCCCTCGCTGCAGCTACAGCCAGCCCCCGCCACCGTCCCGATCTGGCCACAATGGCCGGCCGCGGCCATCGCCGCGCCCGCCGCCTCCGCCGTTTCCAGGCAACAGCATCTGCCGGCGCCTCCGCCGCCCAGCACTGGGCTGACTACAACCACGCCGGCAGGCGTGCCGATTCAGCAAGTGCGGTTCCTGCCCTCGCCGTCCCAGCTTCCGGCCTGGTTGGTCGGGACGTCACCACCGCCAGTCTACACCATGGTCGCGGACCAGCCGGCGCCTTCCCTGTACGACGGGCCCTTCGGCTCCGCGGGTTTCCACGCTGGCTTCGACGGGCCACCGCTTTCCTGCGGACCACCTGTGCACACCGGACCAACGACATCCTCTTCGCTGCTCCGTACCGCCGAGCCGTACACTCACGGCCGTCATGCTCAGACACCGTCGCGCTTCGCCAAGCTCGCCTTCGCCACCTACGACGGCGCCAAGGACCCCCTCAACTGGCTCAACCAGTGCGAGCAATTTTTCCGGGGGCAACGGGCGCTCGCGTCGGACCGCACCTGGCTCACCTCCGTGGCGTCGCACAGACATGGTACTACGCCCTCGAGCAGGACGAGGGCGACATGCCCCCATGGGAGCGTTTTCGCGAGTTCTACCTCCTTCGATTCAGAATACCGATACGTGGGAGCCGGCTGGCAGAGTTGGGCCGCCTTCCCTTCACCTCTACGGTGCAGGACTACACCGATCGCTTTCAGGCCCTGGCGTGCAACACGTCCGGCGTGACGGCTCACCAGCGGGCCGAACTCTTCGTCGGCAGTCTGCCAAATCATATCCGCGTGGACGTCGAGCTGCAGGGACCCCAGGACCTCCAGACGGCCATGTACTATGCCCGCGCGTTCGAGCGCCACACGGTGTCCATCCAACAGGCATCACCGTCATGGGCCGCTGGGCCGCCACCCTGGCCGGATGTTACCGCGCAGGGTCGGCCTGCTCAGGCTTCCACAGCACCCCTTGCCGTGACCGTGGCGCGCCCGTTCCGCCAGCTCACCTCAGCCGAGCTACTCAAGCGTCGCCGCCAAGGGTTGTGCTTCAACTGCGTTGAGACCTACATGCCCGGCCACGTCTGCCCCCGACTCTTCTACCTGGAGGCCGCAGACTACATTGAGGAGGACGCCGTCGCTGCCGGGCTCAGCAACCTGGCCACCCCAGCTGTCGCGGAGGTGTTTGACACTGGTTGATCACCTCGAGGAGTTCAGCAAGCGCTTCCCTGCCTTACAGCTCGAGGACGAGCTGTTTGTGCAAGCGAGGAGAAGTGTTATGACCGGCATATTAGGTGGGTTGTGGGCCTGTGGCCCAAGTTATCTTATCGTTATTAGGGGTTTAGCCCAATTATCTTATCGGTATTAGGGTCATTTGCTTAGGAGTCAAGTAAACTTCTCTATATAAGGAGAGGAGATGTATCAATCTAATCAAGCAAGAAGCAATTCGTATTTGCTCGGCTTCCCTTAGGGAGCCGGGAGACCTAACCCTAGCCGCCTCTTGCGCCGCCGCCGCCTCTTCTCCACCACACAAGGACGGCGCCCAGCCGCCGGCCGCCGCGCCCTCGACCTCGTCTTCCTCCATCTTTCCCCTACAATCTCTGCCATAGAACCGACAGAACCCTAGCTCCTAACAACAAGTCAACAGTGTCCGTTTCTATCAGCAGGGACTTCATCCTGTTCTGCTGAGCATTCTGCACTACAATCGGTTTATAATTCTTCAGAAAATCTAGCCTAATCTTTTAGCAAAACGGCGTGCTTCTTAAATTTCCCAATTCTTCTTTTAAATATCAATATAACATAAGTTATACTGTGAGCAAGTTCTTGATGAAAAAGCTTTGAGAAGACAAGTGTCATAGAGCAGATCAACATGCCATAGAAACAGTACTATAGTGAATTAATCAAGAGAGGAGAAGATACCTGAACACTGGAGTTGCGTGCATAGCTTGTTTCCCCTTGTCCTTGATTCATACGCACCACCTGTTTGGAGGCCATGGCTTCACTTAGAGCAGGGCTAACCTCCAGATCTTGGAGGCCATCTTATCTTCTGGCTACTTGGGCCCAACAACGGGGTGAATGTGCTTATCATAATGCTGAACGAAAGGTTAGGTCAAATGCAAATCAGGCTATTACACTGTAAATCAAGATGATAGCGGTTCCTCCCATCAATGCGCCCATGTGGAGCGGCCTCCTCAGATTGCTCTCTCGCTAACATGGTCCGTGAAACCAGCAATACAAAATAAATTCCGACGAAAATTAACAGAACAAAATCAAATCACACCAATGCAGAAAGGTAACAATACTTACTTTTTTCAGAATATTGCTAATCGCCAGTGTGTTGAGCCTGAGCCTGATCAGGGCTAAACACCAGATGTTGGATCTGCAGGAGCCAGATTAGGACGGCAATTCAGTACTTCTTTATGATTGCTGGAACGCCATAACTAACAGCATGCTTCCTGTTAACATATGTTGGACCGTTGACAGGAATGTCTTTTCTGGGCTTCTTACTGCCTATTGGCGGCAAGAGTATGCCCAACATGCTTTCTTATCTTGAATCTTCAGACCAGCCAATGGAAAGGCAGAAAAGATTGGCCAAATACCAGACAAGGATATAACTAACAGCCTGTCACTCGCAAAGGCGTTGTTTTCTTTAGATTTGCAGACTTGTCAATCTGATCTGATTGAACTATTCAACATGGGATCCAATGAAAACAAAAACATTTCAAACATTTAAGAGCAGCACAGAAGCAACCTTCTGTTTTGGAGTGGTGTACGGTTTTTATTTTATTTTATTTACAATAACTAAGAACTTGATATGCTGTTCTATAGTGCTTGAAATTGCAACTGGACACCGGAGAAAAAGCAACTGCATGGCTAATGCATCAGCAGCCAAATAATGAACTAGCATATTAGCATGGAAACTGGAGTAAACAGCAAAATACCATGACAAAACTTAAAAACTACTACTATTTGGTACTTTTACAGAATTATCATATGAGCAGAAGAGTTACTTCTTAATAATCGGCAGAACTACAATACCGAACTCACCGAACAAAACAAACCTCACACGTAAATTGCGTACTACTTCCTCCCCCTTCCCTTTGTTTCTCACATTACATCTTCCCAGGTTGGCATCCATGGACGTCATCCACTGCCCGGTCCGGCACCACCTCTCCCGTCCGCCCATGGTGAAAGCTTTCGATTACCTGAAGAGCATCTTCACACTTTTAGCCCGCGGCATTTGCTCGAGCACCTTGCGAGCATCGCACAACCAGTGAGTTCACCCAGCAGTGCCCTGATCACTATGTAGTAGCCGCCTCGTTGCGCTGCCGCGCCATCCCATCCCGACAAGCGGACCACCCGCCGCCCCCTGACCGGCCTCACGCCTGCTCCTCTGTTGCTTGCTGCTCCCCGCCGGCCGCCGCCGCCTCGCTGACAGCCATTTCCTTTCATTTTTCCTTCGCTTTCTTTTCAGGGGAGTTTCTTTTCAGGGGAGTATTCAGTTGTAAACGAGTGTGGGCCAAGCCCAGCCCAGTTGAATGACAAAGAGGCGGCCTAGGCCCAGCCCGGTTGAATGACAAAGAGGCGGCCTAGGCCCAGCCCGAATGCCTCTGTTATATTCTCGGGAAAGACCTAGCTAGGTCCACCGCCGTCGCTACCATACCACTCCTCTTTCTCTGCTCCTGGGACGGATCGAGAGCTCACGGCCGGCGGCCATGGCGGAGCCCGCAGGAGAACGAGCGAAGCCTCTCCTCCCTGGCCTCCCGGATGAGATCTCCGTCTGGGAGATCCTCCTCCGCCTGCCCCCCAAATGCGTCCTCCGCTGCCGCGCCGTCTGCCCCGCGTGGCGCCGCGCCACCTCCGCCCGCGGCTTCCTCCTCGCCCACCACGCCCGCCAGCCCGTCCTTCACCTCCTCTACGGCTACGACTTCGTCGGCGACGACATCGAGTCCCTGAGCATCGTCCCTTTCGACCACCGGGCAGGGGTCGCCGCCACCGACCAGCTCCATTCCGTCGCTCGACTTGCACACGACTCCTCCCGTCTTCATGACTGCTTCCTTCTCGAGGCCTGCTGCGACGGCCTCCTCATCGTTTCTGTTCAGTATCCGCCGAAGCTCTCCATCTGCAACCCGGCAACTCGTCAGTTTGCACCTCTCCCGCAGCTTGATGGCTTCATGCTCCTGGGGATGTACCCTCACCCCCCTAGTGGCGAGTACCGACTACTGCTATACCTGCTCCCCACGGATCTGGCACCGGAAGCTCATGATGGCTCCTACGTCTTCACACTGGGCTCCGGCCAGCCCCCGAGGCACATAGCGTGCCCTGAGGCCAAGGAACTGAGACACTCCCCCGAGTCTATCCTGTTTCGTGGTTGTCTGCATTGGTGCATAGGCAATCTGATGATGGCATTTGACACCATCGCTGAGTCGTTCCGGCAGGTGTGCTCTCCGGTTGGTCCTGGCTACTCTCACCTGATTGAGATGGGTGACACGCTTGGCATCTCCGGTCATAGTGAGGAACCAGCAAGCGTTAATATCTGGATGATGCAGGACTACGAAGGCGAGGTCTGGACCTTCAAACACCGGGTTGAGCTGCCGATCGCACAGATCAAGGAGCAATTTGGAAAGTCTGTTGATTATTGGGATGTGGTGGCCGTGCCTTGGGATGATGATGTGCTCCTACTGGTCAAATTTGATGACTGTCTGCTTCAGGTTGACATTCATGGCAAATTGGTTGCCAGTTTCTGTCGCAGAGGCCTTGGTCCTACAAATCTTCGGATCAAGCAAACTCTTGTTCAACATGCCTTCTTTCCGACACTAGAGGGTTATGTTGTGAACTCTTTGCCTTTCGTCTGATAGAGTGGGTTGTGGTTCTGAACGACCCAACTGTCAGTACTCTCATGAGCTGCAATATGTATGCCTTGGGTCCACTATGAGCCGATTAGTTTCATTTTGATGTATGCAAAACTATGATCAATAAGTCATGACCCTGTCATGGTTTCATGAAATTTGTACTTGTGTGAATATCCTTTTGGGCTGGAGTGGCTGTCATGACTCGTGAGTGTTATGCTAAGTTTACAAGTCTCTATTTATTTAACCGCAGAATCAACTTTTCCGTTGATTGAGCTCTTCTTTTTTACCAATTACTCAGTGCTCTTCTTAATATTAAATATTTAGAAAATGTACATTTGATTTCTGTTTCTATTTTCTGTTTTAGCTGACGATGAAATGAGGCAGATTATCCTCTTTTCATTATAGTCAACTTTTCAGTGAGATGTTCTGCTGCAGTTCATTCTTCTTCATGGTTCCATAGCATCTGGTTAGGTGTTGAAAGATACTGTTACACTTCTGCCTTTGCATTGCATCATTTGGAATTATATTTATCACTTCACTGTATCTCCTAACATTTTAAGGGCTGGGGAAATTAAACCTGTATTGATAAGCAGAAGGTAGGTTATTGTGGTCAGGCTCAGGTCCCAGATTGTGTCCCCCTTTAAATTCTGTAACTGCCAACCATGTTCTTATTTTTCTGTGATCGGTGCAATGCGTATGAATTGGGTCCAGCATGTGCCAGCTAGTTTCTTGGATGATTATCATCAAGAAGCTTTGACTGTTTCATGGTCGCATGAAATTTGTTTCTGTGTGAATATCCTTTTTGGGCTGAAGTGGCTAGCATGCTGATTCTAAAAATTATGGAGTCATTTTGGCTAGCTTTTGAAATAGTTGCCAATTGATCCGTCAGTGTCTCACCTTTCCCTTTAAACTGAAGAATTGACTTGATTTTTTAATCGATTTCTTCTTCTTTCTTAAAGGTCATCCAGTGGTTTATTCATACTAAATATTTAGCGGATATACACTGGTTTCATGTTTCGAAGTTCTGTTGTAGCTGATGATGAAACGACCTAGCTTTTAGTATGATCATGAGCTGCAATATCAAAAGTTCGAGCATCAATATATGAGCCTTTCTTCAATACCAGAGTCCGGCATGGCTATGTGGTATCACTTGGTTAGTCCTGCAGTAAAATACACATGCTCGGGTTTTTTCACTTGATCTGATAGTTCAATCCCATTTCTTATCTTTTTACAGCTACACCAGGATCACTTTTCCCAGTTTTTGTCTCCAGTTTTTGCATTCTTCTACATTGTATCATGTGCTAGCTTCTAGAAATCTTTGAGAAGTCAAACTTCTCTTTGGCAGTTTCATGTGCCTCCTATGGTGTAAATGATTTTATGGTTGTTGTTTCATAATTAATAAACTAGCAAATATACCCGTGCATTGCAACGGGAGAAAAACAATCAGATTATGTAGATTATGCCAGGATGAGATAAGGACTTTGAAGATGTCATTTCATAAACTATGTATGAATCATGTCATGACGAGATAAGGGACTTCTAAAAAGTCGGTTCAAAGTCTGAAAATGTGATGGTCTCATCATGTCTTGATTTCCTAAGGTGCCACAATGATTTTTTTTTTGCCTAGGCAAACTGCATTGATGGACCCTGCCTGAGCTATACTGATGAATGGTGTGCCTCGCCTTGACCTAGCATCGCAGTGTTTTCCATGACCAGTAAAACTATAGTACCGGAATAAACATAGCTATGTATGGAGGCAAATTAGACATTTAGTCATTTTCATATAGCTTACAAAAACTAACCCATAAAAAGTTGTGTCAATTGTTTGGGGCCCAGCGCTACATAGAACACAAAAATCCCTTTTATACCTGACTCGTGATAGACTAAATAAAATTATAAAACGACCTCTATATATCCCCTAAAAGAACTCTATGTAAGCAATGGTTTGTTTTGTTCGTTATTTTTGAATTTTGATGGACATTTTCTAAAATTTCATGGACGTTATTTCCAAATTCCTAAATATCTATTCAGAACTCTATGTAAGCGATGGTTTGTTTTGGTTGTTATATACGGATCTGTTTGAATTCTTATGAATATTTTCTAAAATTTCATGGACATTATTTCCAAATTCCTAAATATGTTTTAAATACACATCTCTAAATTCACAAACATTTTAAGATTTCTCAAAAAGTGGATGTCTTAACAGTTTGCTGTCAATTTTTGACTGAGTTTACTGAACTTGTTAATTTTACTGAGCAAAATCCATCACTAGTGACTGAATTTTTATTTTATTTGAATTTATTTGGAATAATGTCAACAGGGATACTACAAGGACTAACAAGAAGTTGCTCCTGTAGAATAAAAATCAGGAGCAAATCTGCTCCTACAGAGAGGAAAACAAAAATAAGCATCAATAATTGGCATGTTCTGGTACGGATCTGTTCGCATTGATCAATTCTTTAAGTCAGAAGTACTGCATACCTTATACATGAAGCCCTTACTAAAAATTCAGAAGAATAGTTCTCAAAAAAAAATCAGAAGAATATGCAGAATATCCATTTTTATTGACATAGATATCTGCAGTCCTAGACAAAATGTGACCATAATCCACACTACTACACATGAATTACTATATAGCTACCTTATGGGGCCTATATGCCTGATCCTCATATCTTGTTTGGCGAAGAGTTCACCAGTTGCACTTGGTCTTGAATGGAGAAGATTGCGCATGTTATTGTACAACTGGGCAATGGTGTGGAGCTCCATAAGCGACGGCGGCGACTCTAGCTGTCCTTCTGGCCTACGCATCCCAACAGAGAAGCTTTAGAAACTAATCTGTTTACTCCTCGTTCAGGATCAGTAATGAACATATTATTGCACAAATTAATTTACCAAAACCGGGTTCTCATTTTTGGTGATGAAACTGTAGCAACATTGGCACGGTTTTTGTCAATACTACAAAAGAGGGGGATATTTGATCATTGCAAACACCATTGATGCAGGCTTGACACAACTGGATTATAGATCAATTATCTTCTCACTTCAGTAACACCATGATCTTGTACTTGCTTTTTTGAAAATAATGGAAGAACAACCTATGATCTGGTACCAATTTTTGGCACAACCATTAATTCCCAAAGTGATTCACCAGAGTGCTTTATGCTTCCCAACAGGTATGCATTGTACAAGATGGATTTCCTCTTAACCGATTGGAAGCATACCGCAACATGGATGCACACAAGGGCTAGCCTAAGCATGCAGGTAGATGGATTATAGACGTCTTGTTAATGATGGTGCAAGGATGCAATATCCATGAACGAGCGCAACGTCGGTGGATCTGTATGTTTGAGTTCAGAATTTTGAAAGAAAGGGGATATGGGAAACAAGAAGAGGGGAGCTCTACCTTGGCTAGGATCCATGACGGCGAGGTAGCACCGCCGACTGTTGGGACCAGGTGTTGGGCGTCTGTTGGGCGTTGCCGCCGCCGGTGTCATGGGCAGGCGGCTTGGGGTGCTCGTCAGCGTAGGTGGCCTCGATGGCCTGGAACTCAACCTCGCTCGTCCGCGACATCCCAGTAGAATTCGTCGGCGTCATGGGCGGCGCAGCCGCCGGAGCTAGGGCTGGGCGACGTATGGAGGTGCGGCGGCGTTGAGCGAGAAAAAAATCATGATGCCGATCGATCTGAAGGGCAGAGCGTGTGCGGGGCAGACGTGGGTCAAGGGCTGAACGTGTGCGGGGCAGACGTGGGTGGCAGAACATTGAATCTGAGCCATCCAATCGGATGGCAGACCGCTGAATTAATCTGTGCTGTTAGATTTTATTAGATGTAATTGATCGTGGGGTGCAGGTTATCCTGTGTACATTTTATGGTGTGGTTGTAGAAAAAGTTGGCAATGCTTCTAAAATATATTGGCAATGTCTTCATTACAACGCACGGACAATTATCTAGTAATTAATAAAGATGAATGCATGTATCAATTGATAGAGAGACCGGGCATTTTGACCTCCTTTTCCAAAAAAAAAAACTAGAACCCAGAGGGGATGGCACCGGCATATACGAAAAACCTAGAGGTGGCCGAAAGCACTTGACTCTTTGATCCCTCCATGGATAATTTTTGATGATTTCAATGAGATTATATATTGGAATGAAAACGAAGGGTAAGCTAAGGTCCCAGGCTCCCAGCGTTGTAAGCAAAACAGCCTCTGCACTACATTCTAAATGTATACGGCCGTATTATAAGAAATCTAACACATGTACTTCCTCTGTAAGAAATATAAGAGAGTTTAGATTACGCTTTTATAGTTCTTTAGAAGGGAGTACGTATATATGGAATATTTTTATATACACACTCCTTCTATAAACTAATATAAGAGTGTTTAGATTACTATATTAGTGATCTAAATGCTCTTATATTAGTTTACAGAGGGAGTACATATTAAAATAATTTAATTAGACGATACAATAACAACCGCTTCGTTATCTTTTTCTGCAAATCAACCTATAATTGGATGGTTAAATAAAAAGTGGTATCCCCATCAGGTTTCAAGTCCCGCTGCTCGTATTTATCTTGAATTTATTTTAGAATTTTCGGCGATGCATTTTCAGTGGGAGAAGATGTTTCCGTCGACTGCGAGTCGTCTACGATGACTTCGTAAAATCTCAAGATGATATGACGGCTCAGTCTCTCGAAGGTGTTCATAAAGACAGTGTGTTTGTATATGCATTCATAAAAGTAAGTGTGTGTGAGAGACTATATATATATCATCTTGAGATTTTACAGAGAATGAGCCGGCATATCATCCTCGGTTTCTCATATGTTGGCTCGTTGGCTCGTTGCTTGCTTCGTCTGTACGCATTGGAACTCTTGCGCGATGAAGACTTCACGAGGCGATTATTAAGCCCGCAAGGACTTCGAAATTCCTGAGAGTGGCTTAATTAGCTAGCCAGTTCTACGGTCAAATCAAGAGTTCAATACACGAGAGGCCATGTCCATAGGTTGCTTCGTCAACGCGTTCTTGCTGGCCATGTTCTACATCGTGTGCATCGGCAGCACGGCCGTGATGGTCAGCATTTTCATCGACCAGGTGCGGAGGCCCCACAGCATGGGCTCCATCGTCAAGTCCTCGTTCTTACTCATCTTCTGGGTCATCTTCTTCGCTGTTACGTGCACGGTCTTGTGCTGCTTCACCTTCTCGCAGTCGGCGGTGCGTCCATGCCTGGCCTCCGCCTCCGGGGCTCTCCGTGGCGCGGGCCGGCTTCTCTGCCTTTCGTGCCGGTGTGCGGGCGCCAGGGTACGGCGCGGAAGCCGCGGCGGCGGCAGCGCTCTGCCGCAGTTTCTGGACCAGACATCGAGTCATATGCCCGTGCTCGCCCGGGAGCCACCGGTGCATGGCGGCGCGTGGGTGGCGACGGCGTATGACATCCCGGCATACGAGCAACCGGAGGGTGGTGGCGGATCGGAGTGCGCGGTCTGCCTCGGGGAGGTGGAGAAAGGGGACACGGTGAAGCGGCTGCCGGTGTGCCTACACATGTTCCACCAGCAGTGCATCGACCGGTGGCTGCATGAGCACTGGACGTGCCCGGTCTGCCGGTGCAACCTCTTCGTGCCGTTGCCGGCCCAAATGGTATGACCGTATGGGTGACGCTGGTGATTAGAGATAACTGAGGGCAGAGAACTCAAAGACGTGAAAGTACTACATCAGTGTTAGTAATTATTGAGTGAGGCTTCTCTGGTCAGAAGCATGTAACTGCACATTGTCTTTTGGAAGCCGCAACAACCCAAACCCAAAGGGCAATGTAACATGGGGAAAACCTGAAATCTATTTGTTTCATGGATGTGCAAGTGGGGATGGCATCTCACCGGCATATACTGGGAACCTAGGATTGACCGGAAGCACTTGACTTAGGATTATCTTCACTCCCTCTACAGACTGGCTGACCAACCGTACGTGAATTGTTTGTATGGATATAAAAATAAAGGAGGTAACTTAAGGCCCCAGCGTTGCATGCAAAACAGCCTTTGCAGCATTCTAAATGTATACGGTCGCCGTAGAAATCTGCCGACCATATTAAGATATTCCCTTCGATCTTTAAAAAATGTACTTCCAACTTTGTTTGAAAAGTCAAATTATTTTATGTTTGATCATATTTATATAATAATAGACCAACATTTATGTCATCAAATTAGTAGCATTAGATTCATGATAAAACATATTTTCGTCATATACCTATTTGATTTCACAAACATTCACATATTTTGCACAAACTCGGTCAAACTTTAAAATAATTTGATCCTTCAACAAAGCTGGAAGTACACTTTTGCAAGGACGGAGGAAGTATGTATTTACAAATATATGGAGTATTACATATCTATACACATTTAACCGTACTATACAACAACCGCTCGGTTAGTTGTCTCCCGGTTCCTCCTATGGTTGGCTCAATGGCTCGTTGCTTGCTTCGTCGCCTGTCGCATTGGAACTCTTGCGCGATGAAGACTTGACGAGGCGATTAAGCCCGCAAAACACTTCGAAATTCCTGAGAAACTGAGCCAGTATAGAGGGAGGCAGTGGCCTATCAAAAATGCTACACTTACGAAAGAACCTACGTACTGTTACGTAACTAAGTACTAATCCCTCCGCCCTTGATTTCAACTGAGTGGGGTCTCTCCCTTAATTTCCTCCAACAGAAAAAAAGACACCTAAGCTGTTACGTTAGTTTACGTAGGATAGCTACGTAGGTATAGCTAGCTAGTTCTATATATGGTCAATCAAGAGACCAGATGCCATGGCGTTGGATTGCCTCTTGCTGGCCATCACCAACACCGTCTGCATCGGCGCCACGGCCATGATGGTCTACGCGTTCGTTCAGCTGGCGCGGGAGCCCCACAGCAAGGGCTCCATCGTCGAGGCCTCCGTCTACCTCGTCTTGTCGGTCAGCCTCACGGCCTGCTTGTACACGGCCGCCTGTGGCAGCCTCTTCCAGTGGTCGGCGCTGCGTTGGTGCTTGGCCTCCGCCACCGGGGCACTCGGTGGCGCGGGCCGGCTTGCCATGCCGGTGCGCGCGCGCCCGCTGAAGCGTCGGCAGCCGCGGCAGCGCTCTGCCACAGTTTCTGGACCAGACACCGAGTCACATGCCCGCGCTTGCTTGGGAGCCACCGGTGCATGGTGGCGCGCGGGTGGTGACGGCGTATGGCATCCCGCATCCCGGCATACGAGCAGCCGGAAGGCAGCGATGGGTTGGAGTGTGTGATCTGCCTCGGGAATGTGGAGAAGGCGGAAGCGGTGAAGCGGATGCCGGCGTGCCTGCACATGTTTCACCAGCAGTGCATCGACCAGTGGCTGCATGAGCACTCGACGTGCCCGGTGGCCGGTGTGCCGGTGCGTCGTCTTCGCACCGTTACCGACCGAAATGCAAATGGTATGAACGTATGAGTGACGCTGGTGATGAGATGTAAACTGAGCGAAGAGAACTCAAAGACGTGAATGTACTACTGCATGCGAGTGAGGCTTCTCTGGTCACAAGCATGTAAAGGCATTTCCGATCAATCTCTAAAAGATAGCGGAGTATCCAGCCGAGTAAACTTTAGTGGAGTATTTAAACTCCACTAAATTTTGGTCGATTCTAGCCAATCCCTTAAACCTAGCGGAGTAACACAATAAATTTGCATAAATTTAATCTAATTTCAATGAAATTTGCATGCATTTAAACATAAGTTCAACATAAATAGTCTTGACAACCGAACATTCAACATAAATGTAAACCTAAACTAATCTACACTAAAAACTACTCAAATTCAACGACTGAAGTGGAGGTCGAGCCAATCCTTCCTCGTCAGGCCACCCTCGGTAAGAGCTGGGTCCGGGCCGGTGCCGTCGTCGGGGAAGACGATCCACCACTCCTCGACGTCAATCTCGTTCTCCTCGCCGCCCTTCTCGCTGCCTTCCACCTCCAATTTTTTGTCCAAAAGGACCCCCTGGCCAACATAATTGTCAAAAAGGACTACCCGTGGATATATTTGACAAAAAGGACCCCCTGAGCCGTGGTGGCAGGCGACACGTGGCACCTGCCACCACGCCAGGAGGCGGCGGGCCCTGCCGCCACAGCAGGAGGCGCCCGCGCGGGGTATAACGGATTAGGTGAGCCATGCCGCCACCGGGCAAGGCGACCGCTGCTGCCCATGTCACTCACAGGCCGACAAAAGCAGATGCACGGAAGGCGAGGTGCGGGCCAGGCCGCCACCGCAGCTGGCGACACTGCTAGCCGACATTGACACTGTCACAGATGGCGCTCATTCCCATGCTCTCGAAAATTGCTGCTGCAGCTGAGGTGACAGCACCCAAGAGCGTGATTTCCACTTTGTTTGGCTTTATGCAGCGGAGGTGACACCGATGCCTTGTAATTTGGAATCAGATTCCCGCCTGCGTGATTTCCGCTTCCTGCCGCACACCCAAAAGCATTGTATTTGCTGCGTGTGATGAGACATCGCGATGCTCGAATCCGAGGCTGCGGTAGGTGAGTTCTAGCTCGTTCCGCCAACAATACAGTGTTTCTCTTCTTTATATACGAACAACCGGCTGCGCATACACTCTCTCTCGAATATCTCTGGTTGCCTTCACTGCCTCTCTGCTCTCTCTAAGTCTACAAGAATACACAGAAGGAAATACTTGGTAGCCACTTTCACTCGTGATTTTGGCCGATTTAGAGTTGGTTTTTGAAGATGGTGAAGTTGAAGAAAAGATAGATTAAGGTAAGATCTATCCATTTTTGTTGGTTTCATTCACATGCATGATGTTTTTGTTCTGTTTGATTAGTTCCTAAGTGTGTATTTTATGTTGTTTTAGGCATTATTTCAGCACTTGGAGGAGTCATTTAGAGCTTCAAGTGTAGGATTTGCGTAGCGAAGTGAACTACGAAGTTGAAGATCAAGGTATGAGCTTTGCAATACATGGATTTTTTTTGTGCATGCACGGTGGTAATTAGTTAGTCTTTTAGCTCGTCATTAGCTATGCGATGTTAGTGCTTAGAGGTTAGAAACAATTTCAGACGACAGATACAACATTTATACAATTTTTTTAGAAGAGTAGGTTGAAGATGTTGTATCGATGTTAGCTGCGTCCATTAGTATTTACATGCGAGAAGCTCTTAATACGGTAATTAAGAAAAAAATTGCACTGTAATTATTCATTGCATGTGGTATGTTATTTCATGTGGTATATTTATTAATAAGTCTATGGTTAGGAAACCGTAGGTCTACTTTGTTATGTTGCAATAATCTAAATTTTATATATTAAGATTAGGTGCTAATGTACTTAATGATGTATGTAATTAGGTAAAATAATTCATCTTAGTAGCAAACAAGGAGGAGATGACATGATTGAAGAAATTGTGTTTCCATCTTCGCTGTCCCTTTTGAGGTGATGACCACATACATGCAAGTGCTATTTTCATATTTTTGATAGCAGAAAGAAAAATCCGTGTGTAATATTGATGTTCATGTGATAATAGGTTGACTCCGTTCATATAGTACTGGTGACGGATATTTATTTGAACTATTTAGACGCTTAATTGCATTCGCAAGCACATCCATATTGGAGCTAACACTACAAAAAAATACATTTCCGTGATGATACGTGTTTGTCACAGTAGGTCGCTTTTTTGTCATGCATGTACATCTATGACAAATTTATGACAGAATCAAGATAGTCATACCTGTGCTGTCGTAGAAGTGTTCCATGACATTATCAAAATTATCATCACGGAAGTTTCCACTTCCATGACGATAAATCACGCGTCACAGAAGTGCTTTCGTCAAGGGTGACCGACACGTGGCATCTGTTGGAAATATGCCCTAGAGGCAATAATAAATTGATTATTATTATATTTCCTTGTTCATGATAATCGTTTATTATCCATGCTAGAATTGTATTGATAGGAAACTCAGATACATGTGTGGATACATAGACAACACCATGTCCCTAGTAAGCCTCTAGTTGACTAGCTCGTTGATCAATAGATGGTTACGGTTTCCTAACCATGGACATTGGATGTCGTTGATAACGGGATCACATCATTAGGAGAATGATGTGATGGACAAGACCCAATCCTAAGCATAGCACTAGATCGTGTAGTTCGTATGCTAAAGCTTTGCTAATGTCAAGTATCATTTCCTTAGACCATGAGATTGTGCAACTCCCGGATACCGTAGGAGTGCTTTGGGTGTGCCAAACGTCACAACGTAACTGGGTGACTATAAAGGTACACTACGGGTATCTCCGAAAGTGTCTGTTGGGTTGGCACGAATCGAGACTGGGATTTGTCACTCCGTGTAAGCGGAGAGGTATCTCTGGGCCCACTCGGTAGGACATCATCATAATGTGCACAATGTGATCAAGGAGTTGATCACGGGATGATGTGTTATAGAACGAGTAAAGAGACTTGCCGGTAACGAGATTGAACAAGGTATCGGGATACCGACGATCGAATCTCGGGCAAGTATCGTACCGATAGACAAAGGGAATTGTATACGGGATTGATTAAGTCCTTGACATCGTGGTTCATCCGATGAGATCATCGTGGAACATGTGGGAGCCAACATGGGTATCCAGATCCCGCTGTTGGTTATTGACCGGAGAACGTCTCGGTCATGTCTGCATGTCTCCCGAACCCGTAGGGTCTACACACTTAAGGTTCGATGACGCTAGGGTTAGAAAGGAAGTTAGTATGTGGTTACCGAATGTTGTTCGGAGTCCCGGATGAGATCCCGGACGTCACGAGGAGTTCCGGAATGGTCCGGAGGTAAAGATTTATATATGGGAAGTCCTGTTTTGGACACCGGAAGAGTTTCGGGGTTTATCGGTAACGTACCGGGACCACCGGGAGGGTCCCGGGGGTCCACCAAGTGGGGCCATCTGCCCCAGAAGGCTGCGTGGGCCAAGTGTGGGAGGGGACCAGCCCCTAGGAGGGCTGGTGCGCCCCCCACAAGGGGCCCAAGGCGCAAGGATGAGTGGGAGGGGGCAAACCCTAGTCCAGTTGGGCCTTAAGGCCCACCTAGTGGGTTCCTTCCCCTCTTCCCTCCCTTGGCCGCCACCCCTTGGCCCCATCTAGGGCTGCCGCCCCCTAGGGGTGGGAAACCCTAGAGGGGGCGCAGCCCTCCCCTTCCCCTATATATATGAGGCCTAGGGGCTGCCCACAACACGCGATTAGATCTCTCGTTGGTGCAGCCCTGCATCTCTCTCTCCCTCCTCTTCTGTGGTGCTTGGCGAAGCCCTGCAGGATAGCCACGCTCCTCCACCACCACCACGCCGTTGTGCTGCTGTTGGATGAAGTCTTCCTCAACCTCTCCCTCTCTCCTTGCTGGATCAAGGCGTGGGAGACGTCACCGGGCTGTACGTGTGTTGAACGCGGAGGTGCCGTCCGTTCGGCACTTGGTCATCGGTGATTTGGATCACGACGAGTACGACTCCATCAACCCCGTTCACTTGAACGCTTTCGCTTAGCGATCTACAAGGGTATGTAGATGAACTCTCTTTCTACTCGTTGCTAGTCTCTCCATAGATAGATCTTGGTGATACGTAGGAAAATTTTGAATTTCTGCTACGTTCCCCAACAGTGGTATCAGAGCTAGGTCTATTGCGTAGATTCTATGCACGAGTAGAACACAAAGTAGTTGTGGGCGTTGATTTTGTTCAATATGCTTGCCGTTACTAGTCTTATCTTGATTCGGCGGCATCGTGGGATGAAGCGGCCCGGACCGACCTTACACGTACTCTTACGTGAGACTGGTTCCACCGACTGACATGCACTAGTTGCATAAGGTGGCTAGCGGGTGTCTGTCTCTCCCACTTTAGTCGGATCGGATTCGATGAAAAGGGTCCTTATGAAGGGTAAATAGCAATTGGCATATCACGTTGTGGTCTTTGCGTAGGTAAGAAACGTTCTTGCTAGAAACCCATAGCAGCCACGTAAAACATGCAAACAACAATTAGAGGACGTCTAACTTGTTTTTGCAGGGTATGCTATGTGATGTGATATGGCCAAAGGATGTGATGAATGATATATGTGATGTATGAGATTGATCATGTTCTTGTAATAGGAATCACGACTTGCATGTCGATGAATATGACAACCGGCAGGAGCCATAGGAGTTGTCTTTATTTATTTATGACCTGCGTGTCAACTTAAACGTCATGTAATTACTTTACTTTATTGCTAACCGTTAGCTATAGTAGTAGAAGTAATAGATGACGTGACAACTTCAAGAAGACACGATGATGGAGATCATGATGATGGAGATCATGGTGTCATGCCGGTGACGATGATGATCATGGAGCCCCGAAGATGGAGATCAAAAGGAGCAAAGTGATATTGGCCATATCATGTCACTATTTGATTGCATGTGATGTTTATCATGTTTATACATCTTATTTGCTTAGAACGACGGTAGTAAATAAGATGATCCCTCATAAAAATTTCAAGAAGTGTTCTCCCCTAACTGTGCACCGTTGCTACAGTTCGTCGTTTCGAAGCACCACGTGATGATCGGGTGTGATAGATTCTAACGTTCACATACAACGGGTGTTGACGAGCCTAGCATGTACAGACATGGCCTCGGAACACATGCAAACACTTAGGTTGACTTGACGAGCCTAGCATGTACAGACATGGCCTCGGAACACAGAAGACCGAAAGGTCGAGCATGAGTCGTATAGAAGATACGATCAACATGAAGATGTTCACCGATGTTGACTAGTCCGTCTCACGTGATGATCGGACACGGCCTAGTTGACTCGGATCATGTAATCACTTAGATGACTAGAGGGATGTCTATCTGAGTGGGAGTTCATAAGATGAACTTAATTATCCTGAACATAGTCAAAAGGATTTTGCAAATTATGTCGTAGCTCGCGCTTTAGTTCTACTGTTTAGATATGTTCCTAGAGAAAAATTAGTTGAAAGTTGATAGTAGCAATTATGCGGACTAGGTCTGTAGACTGAGGATTGTCCTCATTGCTTCTTAGAAGGCTTATGTCCTTAATGCACCGCTCAGTGTGCTGAACCTCGAACGTGGTCTGTGGATGTTGCGAACATCTGACATACACGTTTTGATGACTACATGATAGTTCGGTAATGTTAAATGGTTTAGAGTTGAGGCACCTAAGACGTGTTTTTGAAGCGTCGCGAAACATATGAGATGTTTCGAGGGCTGAAATTGGGATTTCAGGCTCGTGCCCACGTCAAGAGGTATAAGACCTCCGACGATTTTCTTGACCTGCAAACTAAGGGAGAAAAGCTCAATTGTTGAACTTGTGCTCAGATTGTCTGAGTACAACAATCATTTGAATCAAGTGGGAGTTGATCTTCTAGATGAGATAGTGATGTTTCTCCAAAGTCATTACCACCAAGCTGCTAGAGCTTCGTGATGAACTATAATATATCAGGGACATATATGATGATCCTTGAGATATTCGCGATGTTTGACACCACAAAAGTAGAAATCAAGAAGGAGCATCAATTGTTGATGGTTGGTGAAACCACTAGTTTCAAGAAGGGCAAGGGCAAGAAGGGATACTTCATGAAACGGCAATTCAGCTGCTGCTCTGGTGAAGAAACCCAAGGTTGAACCCAAACCCGAGACTAAGTGCTTCTGTAATAAGAGGAACAGCCACTGGAGCAGAATTACCCTAGATACTTGGTAGATAAGAAGGCTGGCAAGGTCGATAGAAGTATATTGGATATACATTATGTTGATGTGTACTTTACTAGTACTCCTAGTAGCACCAGGGTATTAGATACCGGTTCGGTTGCTAAGTGTTAGTAACTCGAAATAAAAGCTACGGAATAAATGGAGACTAGCTAAAGGTGAGATAACGATATGTGTTGGAAGTATTTCCAAGGTTGATCAAATATCGTACACTCCCTCTATCATCGAGATTTTGGTGTTTGCGTTGAGCATAGACATGATTGGATTATGTCTATCGCAATACGGTTATTCATTTAAGGAGAATAATGGTTACTCTGTTTATTTGAATAATACCTTCAATGGTCTTACACCTAAAATGAATGGTTTATTGAATCTCGATCATAGTGGTACACATGTTCATGCCAAAAGATAGTACCACCTACTTGTGGCACTGCCACGTAAGTCATATCGGTATAAAACGCATGAAGAAGCTCCATGTTGATGGATCTTTGGGCTCACTCATTTTTGAAAAGTTTGATACATGCGAACCATGTCTATTGGTATATATGCATGAAGAAACTCCATGCAAATGGACCGTTTGGACTCACTTGATTTTGAATCACTTGAGACATGCAAATCATACCACATGGGCAAGATGACTAAAAGCCTCGGTTTCAATAAAATGGAACTAGAAAGCAACTTGTTGGAAGTAATACATTTTGATGTGTGCAATCCAATGAGTGCTGAGGCATGTAGTGGATATCGTTATGTTTTTACTTCACAGATGATTTGAGTAGATGTTGAGTATATTTACTTGATGAATCACGAGTCTGAATTATTGAAAGGTTCAAGTAATTTCAGTGTGAAGTTGAAAGATCATCGTGACAAGAGGATTAAAGATCTATGATATGATCATAGAGATGAATATCTGAATTACGAGTTTGGCACAGAATTAAGACATTGTGGAAATCGTTTCACAACTAATACAGCCTGGAACACCATAGTGTGATGGTGTGTCTGTACATCATAACTGCACCCTATTGGATATGATGCATACCATGATGTCTCTTATCGAATTACCGTGATAGTTTATGGGTTAGGCATTAGAGACAACCACATTCACTTTAAAAGGGGCACCACGTAATTCCGATGAGATGACACCGTTTGAACTATGGTTTAGAGAAACCTAAGCTGTCATTTCTTAAAAGGTTTGGGGCTGCGACGCTTATATGAAAAAGTTTCAGGCCGATAAGCTCGAACCCAAAGCGGATAAATGCATCTTCATAGGACAACCCAAAAACAGTTGGGTATACCTCCTGTCTCAGATTCGAAAGCAATAAAGGATTGTTTCTAGAATCGGGTCCTTTCTCAAGGAAAAGTTTCTCTCGAAAGAATTGAGTGGGAGGATGGTGGAGACTTGATGAGGTTATTGAACCGTCACTTCAACTAGTGTGTAGCAGGGCACAGGGAGTTGTTCATGTGGCACCTACACCAATTGAAGTGGAAGCTTATGATATTGATCACGAAACTTCAAATCAAGTCACTACCAAACCTCGTGGGATGACAAGGGTGTGTACTACTTCAGAGTGGTACGTAGTCCTGTCTTGGAAGTCATGTTGCTAGACAACAATGAACCTACGAGCTATGGAGAAGCGATGGTGGGCCCGGATTCCGATAAATGGCTCGAGGCCATATAATCCGAGAGAGGATCCATATATGAAAACAAAGTGTAGACTTTGGAAGAACTACTTGATGGTCGTAAGGCTGTTGAGTACAGATGGATTTTAAAAGGAAGATGGACAATGATGGTAAATGTCACCATTAAGAAAGCTCGACTTGTCGTTAAGATGTTTTCCGACAAGTTCAAGGAGTTGACTATGATGAGACTTTCTCACTCGTAGCGATGCTAAAAGTCTGTTGGAATTATATTAGCAGTTACTGCACTATTTATGAAATCTTGCAGATAGGATGTCAAAAACATTGTTTCCTCGACGATTTTTGAGGAAAGGTTGTATGTGATACAACCGGAAAGTTTTTGTCTATCCTGAAATATGCTAATAAGTATGCAAAGCTCCAGCAATCCTTCTGAGGACTGGAGTAAGCATCTCGGAGTTGGAATGTATGCTTTGATGAGATGATCAAAGATTTTGGGTGTATACAAAGTTTATCAGAAACTTGTAATTCCAAAGAAGTGAGTGGGAGCACTATAGAATTTCTGATGAGTATATGTTGATGACATATTGTTGATCAGAAATGACGTAGAATTTCTGGAAAGCATATAGGGTTATTTGGAAAGTGTTTTTCAATGGAAAGCCTGGATTAAGCTACTTGAACATTGAACATCAAGATCTATAAGGATAGATCAAAATGCTTAATGGTACTTTCAAATGAGCACATACCTTGACGTGATCTTGAAAGGTGTTCAAGATGGATCAGTCAAAGAAGGAGTTCTTACCTGAGTTGTAAGGTATGAAGTTAAGACTTAAAGCTCGACCACGGCAGAATAGAGAGAAAGGACGAAGGTCGTCCCCTATGCTTAAGACATAGGCTCTATAGTATGCTGCTGTGTACCGCACCTGAAGTGTGCCTTGCCATGAGTCAGTCAAGGGGTACAAGAGTGATCCAAGAATGGATCACAGGACAGCGGTCAAAGTTATCCTTAGTAACTAGTGGACTAAGGAATTTTCTCGATTATGGAGGTGGTAAAAGAGTTCGTCGTAAAGGGTTACGCCGATGCAATCTTTGACAATAATCCAGATTATTCGGTTAGTAAACTGGATTGGTATAGTAGAACAGTTATTTGGAATAGCTCCAAATAGAACGTGGTAGCTACATCTAGGAGATGACATAGAGATTTGTAAAGCACACACGGATCTGAAAGGTTCAGACCCGTTGACTAAAACCTCTCTCACAAGCAACATGATCAAACCTAGAACTCATTGAGTGTTAATCACATAGTGATGTGAGCTAGACTACTGACTCTAGTAAACTCTTGGGTGTTAGTCACATGGCGATGTGACCTGTGAGTGGTAATCACATGGCGATGTGAACTAGATTATTGACTCTAGTGCAAGTGGGAGACTGTTGGAAATATGCCCTAGAGGCAATAATAAATTGATTATTATTATATTTCCTTGTTCATGATAATCGTTTATTATCCATGCTAGAATTGTATTGATAGGAAACTCAGATACATGTGTGGATACATAGACAACACCATGTCCCTAGTAAGCCTCTAGTTGACTAGCTCGTTGATCAATAGATGGTTACGGTTTCCTAACCATGGACATTGGATGTCGTTGATAACGGGATCACATCATTAGGAGAATGATGTGATGGACAAGACCCAATCCTAAGCATAGCACTAGATCGTGTAGTTCGTATGCTAAAGCTTTGCTAATGTCAAGTATCATTTCCTTAGACCATGAGATTGTGCAACTCCCGGATACCGTAGGAGTTCTTTGGGTGTGCCAAACGTCACAACGTAACTGGGTGACTATAAAGGTACACTACGGGTATCTCCGAAAGTGTCTGTTGGGTTGGCACGAATCGAGACTGGGATTTGTCACTCCGTGTAAGCGGAGAGGTATCTCTGGGCCCACTCGGTAGGACATCATCATAATGTGCACAATGTGATCAAGGAGTTGATCACGGGATGATGTGTTATAGAACGAGTAAAGAGACTTGCCGGTAACGAGATTGAACAAGGTATCGGGATACCGACGATCGAATCTCGGGCAAGTATCGTACCGATAGACAAAGGGAATTGTATACGGGATTGATTAAGTCCTTGACATCGTGGTTCATCCGATGAGATCATCGTGGAACATGTGGGAGCCAACATGGGTATCCAGATCCCGCTGTTGGTTATTGACCGGAGAACGTCTCGGTCATGTCTGCATGTCTCCCGAACCCGTAGGGTCTACACACTTAAGGTTCGATGACGCTAGGGTTAGAAAGGAAGTTAGTATGTGGTTACTGAATGTTGTTCGGAGTCCCGGATGAGATCCCGGACGTCACGAGGAGTTCCGGAATGGTCCGGAGGTAAAGATTTATATATGGGAAGTCCTGTTTTGGACACCGGAAGAGTTTCGGGGTTTATCGGTAACGTACCGGGACCACCGGGAGGGTCCCGGGGGTCCACCAAGTGGGGCCATCTGCCCCAGAAGGCTGCGTGGGCCAAGTGTGGGAGGGGACCAGCCCCTAGGAGGGCTGGTGCGCCCCCCACAAGGGGCCCAAGGCGCAAGGATGAGTGGGAGGGGGCAAACCCTAGTCCAGTTGGGCCTTAAGGCCCACCTAATGGGTTCCTTCCCCTCTTCCCTCCCTTGGCCGCCACCCCTTGGCCCCATCTAGGGCTGCCGCCCCCCCTAGGGGTGGGAAACCCTAGAGGGGGCACAGCCCTCCCCTTCCCCTATATATATGAGGCCTAGGGGCTGCCCACAACACGCGATTAGATCTCTCGTTGGTGCAGCCCTGCATCTCTCTCTCTCCCTCCTCTTCTGTGGTGCTTGGCGAAGCCCTGCAGGATAGCCACGCTCCTCCACCACCACCACGCCGTTGTGCTGCTGTTGGATGAAGTCTTCCTCAACCTCTCCCTCTCTCCTTGCTGGATCAAGGCGTGGGAGACGTCACCGGGCTGTACGTGTGTTGAACGCGGAGGTGCCGTCCGTTCGGCACTTGGTCATCGGTGATTTGGATCACGACGAGTACGACTCCATCAACCCCGTTCACTTGAACGCTTCCGCTTAGCGATCTACAAGGGTATGTAGATGAACTCTCTTTCTACTCGTTGCTAGTCTCTCCATAGAAAGATCTTGGTGATACGTAGGAAAATTTTGAATTTCTGCTACGTTCCCCAACAGCATCCACCATAACGGAACGCCGTTAACCTATAGGGTCGGGTTTTGGATCCGATAACCTGTTAACAGCCCCGACCAATGGGGATTTTCCACGTGTAAAATCATCATTGGCTAGAGGAAACACGTGTCGGCTCATCGTCGGGACAGATGTCATCCACTCACTGGACAGAAGGCGCCTATGATACGTTGACATGTGGCACAACCCAACAAGTTTAAATGGGCCGGCCACTAAAGGCCCACAAGATTTTGTGGACCATAATGGGCCGGCCCAGCTAAAGGCCCACGAGATTTTGCGGACCATAATGGGCTGGCCCAGCTAAAGGCCCACAAGATTTCGCGGGCCATAATGGGCCGGCCCAGGTACACAAGATTTTTGTGTGCCATAATAGGCCGTCCCAGGTAAAGGCCCACAAAATTCTTGCGGATCATAATGGGCCGGCCCAGCTAAAGGCCCACGAGATTTCACCGACATTAATGGGCCGGCCCAGCTGTAGGCCCACAAGATTTTGAGGACCCTAGTAGGCCGACCCATTAACTGGCTGCCATGTTTTGGGTCAAATGCCGGCCCATATTTGATACGGTTTATTAATGGCCTGCCACGCTCCGGGCCTAATAGTGGCCTATATGAGATCCGGCCCGTTAGAAGCCTACCACGTTCTGGGCCAAATTATGGCCCAGATCAGGTCCGGCCCTTTAAGAGGTTTTGGGCCTAATTATGGCCCATATCAGATTCGGCCCGTCAACTAGACACTATACTTTTGAGCCCACTTGCTAAAGGCCCACTTAGTAATTCGGCCTGATATTAGTTTTGGCCTGTTAAGGGTCCGTTTAACATTTCGGCCCTATATTAATTTCAGCCTGTTAAAAGCCCGTCATATAGTTGGGCCTAACTATGGCCCGGTTTGCATCCGGCCTGCTCGCAGCCAATATCTGATTGGGCCAAACAAGGACCGAGACAATTTTTCGGCCTATTAAAAGCCCGTTATTTGATTCGCACAATCATGGGCCGGGGTTCATTTCCGGCTGCTGCTGGCCCGTGAGCTGATCGGCATGTTTCAGGCCCAACCTACATCGTGATTGCATGACGACCCGATTATGTACCGTAATTTTACGGTTTGGCCGGTTTACTGCGAAGATAGGATATATATACAGTAAAATAACTGCATCATCGTGAATAAGAAAAAACCTATACTATACAATAAAGAAATTACGGCATATTACATCCACCGGGCATCAAAGTTCGTCACTATGATAATAAAGCACAAGCAGACAGCATATTACATACACTGGGCATCAAAGATCGCCACCAGTGCAAATAAACACGCGACAAAATAATATACAAAACCGACAGCACTTCAATAGAGTTCAAGAAAGGTTAGCCCTGCTGGGGAGCTGCAGCACAAGCAGCTGAGCAAGATGACGAGACTGCGCTTGTTCAACACTTATATCTTCCTCACTCTGAAAGATAAACAAGCAGACAGATGACAGTTTTGCACATAAAAGTATCAGTGCTAACAATTCATCACATTTCTTACTGACGAATAAAGTGACACCGTTTAAATTTGCATTAACACAATATGGTATTGTTCAGGTCAAGACATGACAGGAAATGACATTGTGAAGGAGTTGACAGCTTCACGACACCACTGGATTACAGATCAAGAACTCATAAGTATCAATGGTTAGTGTGCTGTCAATTTATACCATTTCAGATTGGCAAATAAAGAGTCAGTTTAAATAATAGTAGAATAATACGACATTTTTCATAGTTAAGACATTGCAGAATATGACATTATGCTGTAGTGGGTAGGTTCACCACACCACTGGATTATAGATGAAGAACAGAAGCATACATGCAGTGCAAAAGAAGATCACTTGCTCTGTATAGTTTAATTTACATGGTATGAAGAAGGAACTTGGTTGTACAACTGAAAGCTTAAATTGAGAAAGGACGAACTTTTGTTTATGAACTACGTATAATAAACTTTAAACAAGCAATTTGATGCAAACACAAAAAATAAACAGCTTTTGCAGTCATGCCTAACCAAGTATATACAACAAAGTTTGAAGGTTTGAGATGGAAAAACTTACATTATTGGTGAAGACAGGCTCTATAAAGGCCTTGTCCATACTGATGGGGGGGGGGGGCAATTCAAGAAGTTTACCACAGAATCTTCTTCAAAAGCATTGCCTTTATTCACATTTTGTTAAGAGTAAATATAGATGTGATAATATACGAAAAAGTGGAGAATATTTAAGATAAGATGAAGAGTGATGCTACATAACCAAGTAGCTATAAATGTAAGTGCAGCGATACAGGCAAAAGGTACAGCCAAGAGCAATGCAGAGCTAAACTTCTTTAGTACCAACCTTATGGTAAGAGTAAATATAGATCTGATGTGTAGAAAATGGAGGACAAAGGAAAATAAGCTGCAGAGTGATGGTACATGAACAACTACCTGTCATTATAAGTACACTGATAAAGGACATCATGTACTTACAAGAACAATGTAGAGCTAAAAAAACATTGACATTGGATATATTCTACACTAATGTAACCATTCATACAGATCAGATAATTTGGAGCGAACAATTGATAAGAAAGCTATCATGCATACTGCTGTCACATAATGAACCAGGTATGTATGCAAGTACAGTGATACAGGACAACAGGTACTAACAAGAGCAAAGCAGCGGGCAGCATATTTGAGATATCCTGTCGTTCTTGTCAAACCGGAATTCTTCTTCGAGCAGATTTCCTGCAAAAAGGCACACGCGGAAAAGTAGAAGTTCAAATTATCATGTGATTTCATAGACAGTACCTCATCCTGGGAACGAGACCAGTGCATAACAAGGTTTTTCCATTCAATGTCTTCTAAATTTAGCACATGAGACTTCACCAGGAATTCGTTTATAGACTTGCCATCAAAGTGTGATCTCCTCAGGTAACACCGATACTGCTGCAATGCTTCCTTGAAAAGCACAAGCAAGCTTTGCTCGTCATGACTATCCAGATTGACCCTCGCCTAGTTACAACAATGTAATGTAAATCATTCGTGTGTTCAATTAGTAGAAAATAGGAAAATAATAACCATGAATAATAGCACTTACACGTAAGTTGGACAGGAAGATGTGAAAATGGTGTTTGTCTTCACAATAATCTCCCCATGATGGGAATATATGCACGTAGTCCCTAACAACATTGAAATCATTGTCTTTTAAACTGTGAATAAATGGAATGGGGTTCCAATCTGCAGGAATTGGCCGTCTCTGCAGTTGGGATAGGTCTTCGGCCAGTGGACTTACTGTACTTTTTGCAGGAGTGGGATTTTTCTATGGTACAGCTAGTGCTATGGCAAATGAAATCGGTATACCTTTTGCTGGAGTGCAGGTCCTGTGTGGTGGGGCTAGTGGTGTGGCCAGTGAAGTATGGGTACAGTCTGCTGGAGTCGGTCCTACGTTTTGTGTCACTGGTTGTACAGGCAATATAAGTGGGGTGCTGTCTGATTTCTCTGACACCACCACGTTTTTCAAGGACTTTGCTGGTGCTCCTTCAGGTTCGGCAATCACCCTCTTCCTTTTTGATGTCTGATGCACAAGAACAACATTTGAGTGGAAAAACATGGTATGATGACAGATGGAATATGTATTGATAATGGATGGGCATGGCATCTCGACATATATGATGAGTAAACTAAGCAGATGGCGGTGCAACAAAGTAGAAGAAATGCAAGACAACATATGCAAGATACCCGCAATCAATAAAACATTGCCAAATTAGAACAGGCACCTTGATGGGTGAACAGGACAGGCCATCTGCCTTTGACTCCTCGAGGTTAGAATAGTCATTAGGATGATATTCTGAACAAGAATCAACAGGTGGGGAGCGTATGAGTTTCATTTCATCCAGAATGACACTCAATGCCTTGGTGCCAATTTTGTAAGTCATTGCAGTGTTTAGCTTCAAGAGAGGACTGCTGCTAGTGCAACACAAAGCAGCTATACAGATCATAGTGTAGATATAACGGGAAAACCTTAAGCATCAGAGTAAAATCAGCAAAGTGGAACTTGCTGGAATATATGTGCTTGTATTGCCGGTACGGCTAGAAAGGCTTCGGATACCATCTCTCTTCAAGTGAAGGTGCGACACTGTTAATATCAATGTAACTCTCAAAGGCGACACAACTCCCCGCATTTCCTTACTATTCTTATAGGATTCAAGTGGGCATGCCACTACAAATCCTATTCCCATGTTTACAAGATCATACGAATCAAAGAGGCTCAAAGTGTCCATCACAACTGACCGTATAGACCTCTACACTGCAAATGTCCCTGCTCATCTTCAGTACAAGGAACATACTGTACTACTATCATACTCCCTGCGTTCCAAAATATAAGTCTTGGTAGAGATTTCCACTAAGGATCACATACAGATGTATCCAGGTACATTTTAGAGTGTAGATTCACGCATTTTGCTCCATATGTAGTCCATGGTGGAATCTATACAGAGACTTGTATTTAGGAACGGAGAGAGTACATATTAAAGAAGAATGAAAGAGGAACATGGTAAAGAAGAGCAAGCAGATTTTGGATAATAAAATGTTGGTTGCGCAGTGCCCACACATGATGAACCAGAGCGCATTAAGAATGCAACTCCTAACTATCTCTCGACCATTTTAGGCGGTTGGATGAAGATCCTACATCTCCTAACCCTTCTTCTTCCTCGTCTCTGATTCTTCCCATACAGAACACCGCATGGGCCGATGGCCGGACCACCGGCCCCCACCGCCTGTCTTCCTCTGCCACCCCCACCCCAACCCCCACCCACGTCGAGTTTTCTTCGTTCGGCGAGGCCCCACAACCACCCGAGCCCCTTCGATCGCACCGGCGAACTCCGGCGAGCTCTGAAAAATCGACTGACCCAATTTTGAAATTTAGTCTACTGTGATTTAACTAGTGTGGAATATAAAAGGGGAAAACCATAAGCATTGCGAGTATGGTGTTGAGCGTGCCATGGCGGATCTGAAGGTGCAAACCGGACAAAGGCAACTTCGCAACCAAGACAAGAAATCAGAGTAAAGCAATGGCGATATATTTTCTTGCTGCGATAAATAAGTTGAGCAGATATGAAAGAGTACCGCCTCTGGTGCGGCACCGTGTAGGCATCTGCTGAGAATTTGACGGTGCTGCGGTAGCGATGGCTGTCGGCGGCGTGGAAGCAGATCTAGGAGGGTAGACGGTGGCGGCGGGGCGCGGTGGACGAGACAGTCGTAGGAGCGGCGCCGGCAAGGTGGATGATGGCGGGGATGAAGCGAGAGGACGGGATGCAAGGATCCCGGTCCGAAGCCGTGGATGAGAGAGGTCGATCTCTTGTAATGGACGGCGGCGTCGGGGTATCAGCTCCGGCATGGTGGAGGAGGACGGCAGTGGATGGGGTGGCGGACGGTGGCGGACGGAGGAGGGTGGGGTGGAGAGGGTGTTTTGGCGCCCACGGAGTACGAATGGGGAAAAGGGAGGTAGAGAGGAAGGGGGGAACCATGTATTCAGGGCGCGCTTGTCTCAAATGCGAGGAAATTTACAAACTTAGCCCCCGTTTCAAATTTCTACTACATCACAGCAACACTAGTCGGTCGGGGATAGGACGGTAATCTCGCATACACCGAATATTTGCCGACAAGAGTTTGTTTTTGGCGCCCACCGTGTATGAATATGAATTGGGGAGTGAGTCGATTTTGGCCGAGGACACACTGTGTTTTGGCGCCCACCGTGTATGAATCCGGGTGAGAGGCGGTTACGTCATGTTTGGGTGAAATTACAAACCTACCCCTATCAAAACCTATAGAAATCCAGCATATAGGCTTTGCGTGGCAGGGATAGGCAGCAGTGATTTCCATCTCGCAGATTTTGGTTCCGGGCGGTTACTGTGACTTTCCCCGCTTCGTTCAAATTTTGCAGAGTGCACGTTTACTGTGCCAACTCAATTTGAATCCCGTTTGTATTTTATTTTTTTTGGGCGGGATCCATTTTCAATTGGAATTACATTCTACATACATCATTTTTTTATATATACTTTCAAAAGCACAACACCATTTATACATAAATATGGTTTACAAATGGCATGATCTCAGATTCATAAGGTTGTATCCATCAATTTGGATTTTCAAATATTTGAAACCACTTTATGTTGAAATCCAATGTATGCATTCCTCGCTAACTGTCTCCAATTAATGTGTGTTTCATGCATTTTTTTACTTCTCAAACATGTATAATGTGTTTCACACACGCAATATATAGTGTAATCCCGTTTAGACATTAATTGCATATAAACCATGCATTTTTTGTAATTGAAGAATCTATGGATCACCAATATTTATAAACTATATAACATTACACGTGTGCCCAAATTCAAATGAATATGCATGTTTGATACACCAATTTGCGTTATGATATTATCGATGTCGTGATCTCCAGTTTAAATATTTGAATCCCCTTTAATCCAGATATTCGTCTCATATAGCTATCACTCATGCTTATATAGGACTATCTCTCTGGACCTATACGCGTTCATCGTCTCTCAGGTATCTCTCGTGCTACCTGGATGTCGACAATGATCTTTTATCTTCATAACACACTGACGGTACTCTCCCTTGACCTTCATCACTCTATCTCTCTATAAGTATATCTCGCTCCCTTCTATGTGTCTCTAACTATGATTCTCCATGTGGAATCTCTTGCTCTCACACAAACACAAAACTTTGTCTCCCGGGGTCTCATTTCTCTCTACTATTCCCATGTGTGCCACTCGCACACCCCTCATACAGAGATGTCTTTCGCTCCTTAGATATGAGAACTGTTGGGGAACGTAGCAGAAATTCAAAATTCTATGCATCACCAAGATCAATCTATGGAGTAATCTAGCAACGAGGGGAAGGAGAGTGCATATACATACCCTTGTAGATCACTAAGCGGAAGCGTTCAAGTGAACGGGGTTGATGGAGTCGTACTCGCCGTGATCCAAATCACCGATGATCCTAGTGCCGAACGGACGGCACCTCCGCGTTCAACACACATGCAGCCCGGTGACGTATCCCATGCCTTGATCCAGCAAGGAGAGAGGGAGAGGTTGGGGAAGACTCCGTCCAGCAGCAGCACGACGGCGTGGTGGTGGTGGAGGAGCGTGGTACTCCAGCAGGGCTTCGCCAAGCACCGCAAGAGACGAGGAGGGAGAGGGGTAGGGCTGCGCCAAGAAGGAGATGTTCTCGTGTGTATGGCAGCCCAAAACCCCACTATATATAGGGGAAAGGGAGGGGCTGCGCCCCCACCTAGGTTTCCACCCCTAGGGGTGGCGGCCAGCCCTAGATCCAATCTAGGGGGGCGGCCAAGGGGGAGAGAGGGGGGCGCACCACTAGGTGGGCCTTAGGCCCATCTGAGCCTAGGGTTTCCCCCTTTTCCCTTCTCTCTTCGCCTTGGGCCCTTGTGGGGGGGCGCACCAGCCCACCTGGGGCTGGTCCCCTCTCACACTTGGCCCACGCAGCCCTCTGGGGCAGGTAGCCCCACCTGGTGGACCCCCGGGACCCTCCCGGTGGTCCCGGTATGTTACCGATAGCACCCGAAACTTTTCCGGTGACCAAAACAGGACTTCCCATATATAAATCTTTACCTCCGGACCATTCCGGAACTCCTCGTGATGTCCGGGATCTCATCCGGGACTCCGAACAACATTAGGTAACCACATATATCTATTCCCTATAACCCTAGCATCATCGAACCTGAAGTGTGTAGACCCTACGGGTTCGGGAACCATGCAGACATGACCGAGACATTCTCCGGTCAATAACCAACAGCGGGATCTGGATACCCATGTTGGTTCCCACATGTTCCACGATGATCTCATCGGATGAACCACGATGTCGAGGATTCGATCAATCCCGTATGCAATTCCCTTTGTCTAGCGGTATTGTACTTGCCCGAGATTCGATCGTCGGTATCCGATACCTTATTCAATCTCGTTACCGGCAAGTCTCTTTACTCGTTCCGTAACACATCATCCCGTGATCAACTCCTTGGTCACATTGCGCATTTGGAGCCATTTCAAATAACTGTTCTACTTGGAGCTATTCTAAATTGTTGCTCCATTATACGTATCCGGTATCTCTACTCAGAGCTATCCGGATAGGTGTTAAGCTTGCATCGACGTAACTCTTTACATCGAACTCTTTATCACCTCCATAACCGAGAAACATATCCTTATTCCTCTAAGGATAATTTAGACCGCTATCTGGTGATCTACTCCTAGATCACCTTTGTACCCTCTTGCCAAATATGTGGCAAGGCACACATCAGGTGCGGTACTCAGCATGGCATACCGTATAGAGCCTATGACAAAAGCATAGGGGACGACCTTCGTCCTTCCTCTTTCTTCTTCCATGGTCAAGCTTTAAGTCTTAACTTCATACCTTACAACTCAGGCAAGAACTCCTTCTTTGACTGATCCATCTTGAACACCTTCAAGATCATGTCAAGGTATGTGCTCATTCGAAAGTACCATTAAGCGTTTTGATCTATCCTTATAGATCTTGATGCTCAATGTTCAAGTAGCTTAATCCAGGCTTTCCATTGAAAAACACTTTCCAAATAACCCTATATGCTTTCTAGAAATTCTACGTCATTTCTGATCAACAATATGTCAACAACATATACTCATCAGTGCTCCCACTCACTTCTTTGGAAATACAAGTTTCTCATAAACTTTGTATACACCCAAAATCTTTGATCATCTCATCAAAGCATACATTCCAACTCCGAGATGCTTACTCCAGTCCTTAGAAGGATTGCTGGAGCTTTGCATACTTGTTAGCATCTTTCAGGATTGATAAAACCTTCCGGTTGTATCACATACAACCTTTCCTCAAGAAAATCATCGAGGAAACAATGGTTTTTGACATCCTATCTGCAAGATTTCATAAATAATGCAGTAATCGCTAATATAATTCCAACAAACTCTTAGCATCGCTACGAGTGAGAAAGTCTCATCGTAGTCAACTCCTTGAACTTGTCGGAAAACATCTTAACGACAAGTCGAGCTTTCTTAATGGTGATACTTACCATCATTGTCCGTCTTCCTTTTAAAATCCATATGTACCTAACAGCCTTACGACCATCAAGTAGTTCTTCCAAAGTCTACACTTTTTTTTTCATATATGGATCCTCTCTTGGATTTTATGGCCTCGAGCCATTTTTTGGAATCCAGGCCCACCATCGCTTCTCCATAGCTCGTAGGTTCATTGTTGTCTAGCAACATGACTTCCAAGACAGGATTACGTACCACTCTGAAGTAGTACGCATCCTTGTCATCCTACGAGGTTTGATAGTGACTTGATCCGAAGTTTCATGATCACTATCATAAGCTTCCACTTCAATTGGTGTAGGTGCCACATGAACAACTCCCTGTGCCCTGCTACACACTAGTTGAAGTGACGGTTCAATAACCTCATCAAGTCTCCACCATCCTCCCACTCAATTCTTTCGAGAGAAACTTTTCCTTGAGAAAGGACCCGATTCTAGAAACAATCCTTTATTGCTTTCGGATCTGAGACAGGAGGTATACCCAACTGTTTGGGTGTCCTATGAAGATGCATTTATCCGCTTTGGGTTCGAGCTTATCAGCCTGAAACTTTTTCACATAAGCGTCGCAGCCCCAAACCTTTTAACAAATGACAGCTTAGGTTTCTCTAAACCATAGTTCACACGGTGTCATCTCATCAGAATTACGTGGTGCCCTATTTAAAGTGAATGTGATTGTCTCTAATGCCTAACCCATAAACTATTGTGGTAATTCGATAAGAGACATCATGGTATGCATCATATCCAATAGGGTGCAGTTATGATGTTCGGACACACCATCACACTATGGTGTTCCAGGCTGTATTAGTTGTGAAACAATTTCCACAATGTCTTAATTCTGTGCCAAACTCGTAATTCAGATATTCATCTCTATGATCATATCATAGATACTTTATCCTTTTGTCACGAGGATCTTTCAACTTCACCCTGAAATTACTTGAACCTTTCAATAATTCAGACTCGTGATTCATCAAGTAAATATACTCAACATCTACTCAAATCATCTGTGAAGTAAGAACATAACGATATCCACTACACGCCTCAGCACTCATTGGACTGCACACATCAAAATGTATTACTTCCAACAAGTTGCTTTCTAGTTCCATTTTACTGAAAACGAGGCTTTCAGTCATCTTGCCCATGTGGTATGATTTGCATGTCTCAAGTGATTCAAAATCAAGTGAGTCCAAACGGTCCATTTGCATGGAGTTTCTTCATGCATATACACCAATAGACATGGTTCGCATGTCTCAAACTTTTTAAAAACAAGTGAGCCCAAAGATCCATCAACATGGAGCTTCTTCATGCGTTTTATACCGATATGACTTACGTGGCAGTGCCACAGGTAGGTGGTACTATCATTATTATCTTGTATCTTTTGGCATGAACATGTGTATCACTACGATCGAGATTCAATAAACCATTCATTTTAGGTGCAAGACCATTGAAGGTATTATTCAAATAAACGGAGTAACCATTATTCTCCTTAAACGAATAACCGTATTGCGATAGACATAATCCAATCATGTCTATGCTCAACGCAAACACCAATCTCGATGGTAGAGGGAGCGTGCGATGCTTCATCACATCAAGCTTGGGAAAAAATTCCAACACATATGGCCAGCTCACCTTTAGCTAGTCTCCGTTTACTCCGCAGCCTTTTATTTCGAGTTACTAACACTTAGCAACCGAACTGGTATCTAATACCATGGTGCTACTAGGAGTACTAGTAAAGTACACATTAACACAATGTATATCCAATATACTTCTATCGACCTTGCCAGCCTTCCCATCTACCAAGTATCTAGGTTAATTCTGCTCCAGTGGCTATTCCCCTTATTACAGAAGCACTTAGTCTCGGGTTTGGGTTCAACCTTGGGTTTCTTCACTAGAGCAGTAGATGATTTGCCGTTTCATGAAGTATCCCTTCTTGCCCTTGCCCTTCTTGAAACTAGTGGTTTCACCAACCATTAACAATTGATGCTCCTTCTTGATTTCTACTTTTGTGGTGTCAAACATTGCGAATATCTCAAGGATCATCATATATGTCCCTGATATATTATAGTTCATCACGAAGCTCTAGCAGCTTGGTGGTAATGACTTCGGAGAAACATCACTATCTCATCTGGAAGATCAACTCTCACTCGATTCAAATGATTGTTGTACTCAGACAATCTGAGCACAAGCTCAACAATTGATCTTTTCTCCCTTAGTTTGCAGGCTAAGAAAATCGCCGGAGGTCTTATACCTCTTGACGTGGGCACGAGCCTGAAATCCCAATTTCAGCCCTCGAAACATCTCATATGTTTCACGACGTTTCAAAACCGTCTTCGGTGCCTCAACTCTAAACTGTTTAACTGAACTATCACGTAGTTATCAAAACGTGTATGTCAGATGTTCGCAACATCCACAAACGATGTTTGAGGTTCAGCACACTGAGTGGTGCATTCAGGACATAAGCCTTCTATGAAGCAATGAGGACAATCCTCAGTTTACGGACCTAGTCCGCATAATTGCTACTATCAACTTTCAACTAAATTTTTCTATAGGAACATATCTAAACAGTAGAACTGAAGCGCGAGCTATGACATAATTTGCGAAGACCTTTTGACTATGTTCAGGATAATTAAGTTCATCTTATGAACTCCCACTCAGATAGACATCCCTCTAGTCATCTAAGCGATTACATGATCCGAGTCAACTAGGCCGTGTCCGATCATCACGTGAGACGGACTAGTCATCATCGGTGAACATCTTCATGTTGATCGTATCTACCATACGACTCATGCTCGACCTTTCGGTCTCTTGTGTTCCGAGGCCATGTCTATACATGCTAGGCTCGTCAAGTCAACCTAAGTGTTTCGTGAGTGTTAATCTGTCTTACACCCGTCGTATGTGAACATTAGAATCTATCACACCCGATCATCACGTGGTGCTTCGAAACGACGAACTTCCGCAACGGTGCATAGTTAGGGGGAACACTTTCTTGAAATTTTAATGAGGGATCATCTTATTTACTACCGTCGTTCTAAGCAAATAAGATGCAAAAACATGATAAACATCACATGCAATCAAAAAGTGACATGATATGGCCAATATCATTTTGCTCCTTTTGATCTCCATCTTCGGGGCTCCATGATCATCATCGTCACCGGCATGACACCATGATCTCCATCATCGTGTCTCCATGAAGTTGTCTCGCTAACTATTACTTCTACTACTACAGCTAACGGTTAGCAATAAAGTAAAGTAATTACATGACATTTATGTTGACACGCATGTCATAAATAAATTAAGACAACTCCTATGGCTCCTGCCGGTTGTCATACTCATCGACATGCAAGTCGTGATCCCTATTACAAGAACATGATCATCTCATATATCACATATATCATTCATCACATCCTTTGGCCATATCACATCACAAAACACTTGCTGCAAAAACAAGTTAGACGTCCTCTAATTGTTGTTGCAAGTTTTTTTACGTGGCTGCTATAGGTTGTAGCAAGAACGTTTCTTACCTACGCCAAAACCACAACGTGAATTGCCAATTTCTATTTACCCTTCATAAGGACCCTGTTCATCGAATCCGATCCGACTAAAGTGGGAGAGACAGACACCCGCCAGCCACCTTATGCAACTAGTGCATGTTAGTTGGTGGAACCGGTCTCACGTAAGCGTACGTGTAAGGTTGGTCCGGGCCGCTTCATCCCACAATGCCGCCGAATCAAGATAAGACTAGTAACGGCAAGTAAATTGAAAAAATCGACGCCCACAACTACTTTGTGTTCTACTCGTGCATAGAAACTACGCATAGACCTAGCTCATGATGCCACTGTTGGGGAACGTAGCAGAAATTAAAAATTTTCTATGCATCACCAAGATCAATCTATGGAGTAATCTAGCAACGAGGGGAAGGAGAGCGCATCTACATACCCTTGTAGATTGCTAAGCGGAAGTGTTCAAGTGAACGGGGTTGATGGAGTCGTACTCGCCGTGATCCAAATCACCGATGATCCTAGTGCCGAACGGACGGCACCTCCGCGTTCAACACATGCAGCCCGGTGACGTCTCCCATGCCTTGATCCAGCAAGGAGAGAGGGCGAGGTTGGGGAAGACTCCGTCCAGCAGCAGCACGACGGCGTGGTGGTGGTGGAGGAGCGTGGTACTCCAGCAGGGCTTCGCCAAGCACCGCAAGAGACGAGGAGGGAGAGGGGTAGGGCTGCGCCAAGAAGGAGATGTTCTTATGTGTATGGCAGCCCAAAACCCCACTATATATAGGGGAAAGGGAGGGGTTGTGCCCCCACCTAGGTTTCCACCCCTAGGGGTGGCGGCCAGCCCTAGATCCCATCTAGGGGGGGGGCAAGGGGGGAGAGAGGGGGGCGCACCACTAGGTAGGCCTTAGGCCCATCTGAGCCTAGGGTTTCCCCCTTTTCCATTCTCTCTTTGCCTTGGGCCCTGGTGGGGGGGCGCACCAGCCCACCTGGGGCTGGTCCCCTCTCACACTTGGCCCACGCAGCCCTCTGGGGCAGGTAGCCCCACCTGGTGGACCCCCAGGACCCTCCCGGTGGTCCCGGTACATTACCGATAGCACCCGAAACTTTTCCGGTGACCAAAACAGGACTTCCCATATATAAATCTTTACCTCCGGACCATTCTGGAACTCCTCCTGATGTCTGGGCTCTCATCTGGGACTCTGAACAACATTCGGTAACCACATATATCTATTCCCTATAACCCTAGCGTCATCGAACCTTAAGTGTGTAGACCCTACGGGTTCGGGAACCATGCAGACATGACCGAGACGTTCTCCGGTCAATAACCAACAGTGGGATCTGGATACCCATGTTGGTTCCAACATGTTCCACGATGATCTCATCGGATGAACCACGATGTCGAGGATTTGATCAATCCCATATGCAATTCCCTTTGTCTAGCGGTATTGTACTTGCCCGAGATTCGATCATCGGTATCCGATACCTTGTTCAATCTTGTTACCGGCAAGTCTCTTTACTCGTTCCATAACACATCATCCCGTGATCAACTCCTTGGTCACATTGCGCATCTGATGATGTCCTACCGAGTGGGCCTAGAGATACCTCTCCGTCACACGGAGTGACAAATCCCAGTCTTGATTCGTGCCAACCCAACAGACACTTTCGGAGATACCCGTAGTGTACCTTTATAGCCACCCAGTTACGTTGTGACGTTTGGCACACCCAAAGCATTCCTACGTTATCCGAGAGTTGCACAATCTCATGGTCTAAGGAAATGATACTTGACATTAGAAAAGCTTTAGCAAACGAACTGCACGATCTTGTGCTAGGCTTAGGATTGGGTCTTGTCCATCACATCATTCTCCTAATGATGTGATCCCGTTATCAACGACATCCAATGTCCATGGTCAGGAAACCGTAACCATCTATTGATCAACGAGCTAGTCAACTAGATGCTTACTAGGGACATGGTGTTGTCTATGTATCCACACATGTATCTGAGTTTCCTAACAATACAATTCTAGCATGGATAATAAACGATTATCATGAACAAGGAAATATGATAATAACTAATTTATTATTGCCTCTAGGGCATATTTCCAACAAGAACCTACGACTCTTCCTCATCAATATCTCTTTCTCACACACAAACACAAACTCTGTCTCCCAGGGTCTCATATTTCTCCATTGTTCTCTTGTATGTCGCTCACACACACCCTCTCTCCCTAGAGATATCTTGCGTTCCCTCGTATGTCTCTCTAGCTATCACTCTCGTTGTGAAATATCTTTCTCTCTCGCAGACACAAAACTCCGTCTATCTGGATCTCATTTCTCTCTGATATCTGTTTGTATGTGTCTCACACGCACCCTCTCCCTATCTCTCTCACACCCACACACATAACCAGCCTTCTGATCCACTCGACTCCTATCTCTAATGCACACTAGCTAGCATCTTTATCTTTCTATTTATCTGTTTCTCCATCAACCTTCTTTCTCGCCCTCACTCTTGATTCCTATCATGCACACTACATATGTTTCTCTCTACATGCAGTCAAGTGCCCTCTCACACACATATATAACTTCACCCTTTGAACCACCCGATGGTCATCTCCAACACCCAAACTAGCGGATGTCCCTCTAGCTAGCATCTCCATCTCTGTATCTATCTGTAGTTTCTCCATCAACATTTCTTTCTCGCACGGAGTCTTGCTTCCTATCACCCACACTATATATGTCTCTCCACACATATGCATTTATAGGTTGGTCTCTTTTGCACAACCGTTGCGCCTCACTCCCTCTACTCGCCATAGATGCATGCTCCAGCCCACGCCACTATCTCTTAAAGACAAAAACACATGCTCAATTGTCGGGACTTCTTCCATGCATTCTCACATGCATGCATATTGTCATACCGATCCGTCTCTCCCATGTCGTTGATCTTATGACTTATGTCTTCTTTCTTTTATCTCGATCATGCGCGCGCGCACACACACATCCCACGTATACATGTATACCTCTCACACATGCATGTTCAAGGTCTCTATGTCTCCATACGTAGTTAATTACCCTCAATCCTAACGCCACATCGAATCGTTCTCCTCTTTTGTGCACATAACTTCCGCCTAGGTGGGTAAAACACACACTCACACTTAATAATCTCCTTCTAGCTACCACCACCTCTCACTCTTCCCCTATATCCTCGAAACCAATAAGACCATCCCTTAGTTTAATTCCCGCCTACATGCACCATCGACATATAGTAGTCTTCCTCGGTGTCTCTCGAACAAACACGTTCTCTCGAAGTCGACTCCTCTCATGCATATAGGTCCTAATGCGTTTTTCGAGGCTAACTTTGACCAAACGTTAGAGCAATAATATATGACATGCAACTTACACAAAGCATACCTTCAATTTTGTATGTGAAAGGAGCTTCCAATAATATAATTTGCATAGTATACATCTCATGTGCTATTAATCTTGTCAATAGTCAAAGCCTGTCTTGAAAAACACATTAGGCCCTATATAGATGGAAGGAGGGAGTAGGTCCCATGCAAAAAATGAGAATAAAATTCAAACATCTGGGAATCGTGGCTCGGTCGATAACATTGAGAAACTTGGTTTTAAAATCATGAAACTTGGCATGGTGTCATGTCATGGTAGTACCATGCCGTGGTAAAAAAATTGGCCGAATAGGAACAAATTTTGGTATAAGCTTCTTGCAAATCGGAGCTTCTCTCAAGAAGGCTTGTGGTTCTGGGAGGGAACGTGTCACCTTTGTGTGCATAATTCAAATTTGAAATACAAGCACATGTTCCCGTGCACCAAAGTTGGTTGAAAAATCACATGTGTGTCCTCGGGTAAATTTCTAGGTTCCATGCAAGAAATGGGAATGAAATTCAAAATTCTGGGCATCGTGGCTGGGTTGGAAACATTGAGAAACTTAGTTTTTTAATTCCTGTAAATCCAAAACACGCATGAAAATAATGAAACTTGGCTTGGTGCCATGACATGGCACCAACATGCTGTGGTAAATTTGCAGTCCGATTTGCGAAGGCGCACACATTAACAATCAACAAAGTCATTTTGGAAGAAGTGCTGTCACGTTACAATCGGAAACACAAGTATTATTGAAACCGTGGGCGTTCTACTTACTAGTACCATTTACGTGCCACCACGCGTCCCCTTTTTTATTAGCTAGGAGGTGATGTGCAGGGTAGCTATTTGAGTACGAGAGGCGTGCGATCAGACCCCTACGCGTGCTTATTGGGAGGAGAGCCCTTTGATCTCCATCTGCTGTCCACCTATCTCCCAAGGTCTCCATTAATGGCGCCCAAGCCTCTGTTTAATGGCGTGGCTATGTCTCACTCGACTGAGATTTAAGTGAGAAAAAAGAAAAATCTGAAAGCACGGATCTTGATGTAAGATCCGACGGACCTATATAGCATCTAGTGCGACTTCTAGCAAGACTGATGAATATATAAGGACGATTAAATTTTTTTTGATCAAAGAAGGGCTTGCCCCTTCCGATTTTCATTACCGAAAACCACCACAATTCACAAGAAGTTCAGCACAACTCCAGCCTAACATGAAGGACTAAAAGCTACCAGATTGATATCGCAACATACCAAGAGGCCAACAAAGGCCAAACATCCGTGCTAGAACCCAACATTTCACAACCGACGACACAATCCACATCCTAAACCGACTATTACATCAAAATAAACCAGGAAACTAGTCTCCGGGGCAAGCGGAAATGAGCTCTTTCGTGTCCTCAAGACGCTGCTTGAGAACATCCACGGATTCCTCCACCAGCCTTTGGCGCTCGTTGCGGAGCATGTCATTCTTGTCCATAAGTTTCTTCAATAAGGCACTAGTCTCCTCCTGCAGGTCTGCACTTCGGACGATCTTCTCCCTCAGCAGGTCGCGCTCGGCCCGGAGCCTCTCATTGCCCTCCCTTAGTTGCCGGATGACGCCGGTAGCCTGTTCAAACAAGGCTACCATGTCATCTTGCAACCTCGCCGAGCGGGAGATCTGATCCATCTGGCTATGGACGATCGCATGCATGCGCCTGTAACAGTCATCGCGTGCCCGCGAGAAATTTTCCCAGGCCGCCGCGGCGCGGCGGGACATCTCTACTGCATTCGTGGCGCGGCGGGACATCTCTGCTGCTTCCGCGACGCGGCCGGACCAGTCTGCTGCATCGACGGCGCGGCGGGACCTCCGTGCTGCTTCAGCGGCACGACAAAACCTCTGTGCTGCTATTTCTGCGTGGCGGGACATGTCGGCTGCTCTCGCAGCGAGGCGGGACATCTCTCGTGCTTTCGCTTCCATGCTCGCCTCTCCCTGGTGGCAATCTCTCGACCCAGAACTCACGCTGGCCATGGCAGACGCAAGGGAAGGATGCTGAATGACTTGTTTGTTTTTGTGGATGAGGAGTTGAGGAGGAATGTGCAGCCATCTTGGCATACTAGTATTTATAACCGAGTACTAATATGCTCCTAAGTGTGAAACCGTTTAGGTTGTGATCAGTGTGAACAGGTTTGCAATTCAATATAGCATGGAGTAATTTCGAATGTGATGAGACGCAAGCTCAAAATTTATTGATGGTTCTAGTTTCGAAGTGCGGCACTATTCCTGGATGGAGTACTTCCTTTTCTACTCCCTCCTTTCCGGTTTTATAGGGCTTATCTCAAAATTTTATTTTTTCCATTTTATAAGGCTCAATTTGGTTGTCCCCAACACATGTTCAGATTCCAAGGTGCATTAAATCATTGCATGCAAGTATTAAAAGAAAATTGACCAATGCATGTACTTTGTGCATGCATGCATTGCAATTAATGCATTAAACCTATCTCTCGGGACTTCTCGCACGCACCATCGTGCCACCCACAAAAACTTGTACTCTAAGTTTAGTAGTACGTTATACAGGAAGAGAAGAGGTGCACGCATGCACTCGTCCTCCCACACACGCGTCTATTTTTTCTTGAAAAGGAGGATGATGACCCCCGATCTCTGCATCTGGGAGTCACACACGCAAATTATTGAAATATATCGAGTGCAGTGCTTTGATGTGTCGCGTCAACTAGTACATCAACGAGAAGTTTGATTATCCTCTCCCTCGCGGACTTAACTGCACATGCCTTTGGTTGTATGACAGGTTGGCCACACACCTGTAGGGCCCACCTGTCATACACGCAAAGGCAGGAGCGTCCCTCCCTCGCCCATGAGCGTGGTGGCTGGCAAGACTAGGAGAAGCTTTCGCTACATGCTCTCCCTCCCGCACGCGGTGGACATGCAGCAGTTCAATCGGTGTCAGATGGCCAGAAGCATACTGTAGTACTCCTCCACTGTAGTAGTATTCCATCATTGTTTGACTTCCCGAAGAGGCGAAGAGCCAAGCGTAGCCCGGACGCTCGTGTGGCAGTTTCATGTGTATAGTAGTCTAGGATAGCGTGTACCGTGCCTGTAAGCTTAAAATTGTTGGGTTCGGCTCCATGCTATGTGGCCGTCTCGAAGTTTAAAAAAAAATTAAAATAGTCTTCTGGCCCTACCCGAAAACTGCCACGTGTACTGCCCGAGAAAAGCCCCACCCTCAACTTTTAACTACGCGAAAACAGTTCGAGCTTGTTCGTTCTATATAAATACAGTACTTACTGTATGTTTATTCACCCATGGCGTTGTTCAATGAATGGAGGGACGGGGAGCACAAGTGAACAATACTGTAGTACTACTAGTAGTATGTAGGAGCCGTACAGTAGTCACCTTAAATAGAGAGTTTCTTTTCTTTAATGCCACATACACAAATTGAAACGCTTGTTGTGGAGAGAAAAAGATAATCACTCCACTATATATGGACGCAGGGGCTTGAGCGCTTGCTTTACTAGGGTTGCTCTCTTCATTCTCTCATCCAGCGGTAGCGACATTTTCTCTCTGCTCACCGCTGGTCACAGATCCGGTCGGATCCCTTCGGCCGGTGTGTGTAGAGGACTAAAAGGTTCATCATTCACGCGGTCATCACCATCGAGGGAGGAAACCCACAGCTACCGGAGGGGCCCGATCCTCTGCCCGTGCCGTTCTCTCTGACACATGGCCGGCTCGGGAGGTCCTCCGACCCTTCTTCCTCCCTACCGTATTGTCCGCAGATCCGACCTGCCGCCGCCGACATCCCGACGACCCTCAGGTATAAGTTCTTCGAAAGCGGCCTTGCTCTGCTGCCCCATCTCCCCACGTGTTTGCATGTGCATCTTTTTCTACTCCCATCAGCTCTTCCAAAGCCACCTAAATTTTTAGTATTATTAGAGGTAAAGCTACTTCATGCATTTGAATCTAGGGCTTTGTTCAAACAATGAAGAAAGGGGGGAAAGTTGTAGCATGAATCTAGGACTTGATTCGAAGAGGAAATAATATGGTGAAAGTAGTAGAGACCGGATACCCAACCGGTCTCTTGGTTGAACAGGGAAATAATGGGAAAATGCAGTACAAACTGGATAAGGAACAGATCTATTATTGGTTGAAAAAAGGATAGAAAGTGGCGGCTAGTGGACAAGTCAACAGAGTATGTCCAGGATTAGATTTGCTGCCATCACATAGTAAAAGATCTCCAGGATTAGATTTGCTGCCCTCACATAGTAAAAGGTCTCAGGATTAGATTTGCTACCCTCACATAGTAAAAGGTCTCCAGGATTAGATTTGCTGCCCTCACATAGTAAAAGGTCTCCAAGATTAGATTTGCTGCCCTCACATAGTACAATGGCACTCCTGCTATTTTCCCCAGTATGATAAGTAAGTTGCTCCTTTACGCTGCTGAGTGTCCTGGTGTCCCCACGGTCCCATGCCCTTAAACCAACTCTTTAGGTGCTGTTGATTTACTATGTCTGGTAAACAAGCAATGCCACCATTAAAGTAATCCCATATTTGAGGAATCTCATTGTTGATCGTAATGCTTCTGGTAACATGAAGCATCGCTCACGTTTTAAAATTTCTATTGTCCCTGCGTGATTGCCATGAACATAATTAATATGCTTCTTTTCATTTTGTATATGTTTCGTATATTCTTATTGACCAGCAACTGTTTACTTTCTATCTTTTTGTGCAGATAGGGATATCCATTTCACCTTGTTGCTATTGTGACCTTTTGGTGAACCGCAGAAAACACTTTTTTTGGAATGAGTGTCTTGTGCAGTTCAACTAAAATGTCACGTGGGCAAAATCTCTCAATTTTGGTGGAACTTCACAAAATGGTGATTGGAGTTTCCAAAATCTCCGTCAAGTTCTGCTGGTAATCTCGTGCAACATTTTATTAGCATTTGCAAGATGGAGCCGTCACTGTCACCACAATGGCACTTTATTTTAGTGGAACTGCACGAAAGGATAAGAAAATTATAGTTGCACCTTACATGAGCTGGACAGCCAACCTTAATGTTCCTCAATTTTAGTGCAACTACTAAAGAAGAACCTGCCAGCTCACAAGAGCAAGTACTTCTTGCTAGCTGAATGATGCAATCTTTGCTTCATTTCAGGTGAACTGCAGAAAAAGGCGCATGAATTGAATCATAGAACTCCAGGCAGAACTCATCCAAGTAGAGTTGGAGGTTGAGTTCAAGGAGGCCACTATTAAAGCGAAATCATGCTCTCATGTCTCCTTGTTTGTGCCGTGCAAACATGTTGTGCAAACGGGAATACTCAACTACAGATGTTGTGACGGTCAAGAGCATTTGCCAAGTTCTTCGATTGTATGACATGGCTAGCCAAGATGGATTTAATCCCGATATTCACTTTATCAAAAGGCTCTAATGGGTTGGTTCTGAATCTTGCAAGCTGGGAATCAGTGAGATGTGTAGGCATCTTTGTTGTACTTATTATTTGGATCTTATTTGTTGGTTCTGAATCTTGCAAGCTGGGAATCAATGAGATGTGTAGGCATCTTTGTTGTACTTATTATTTGGATCTTATTTGTTGGTTCTGAATCTTGCATGCTGGGAAACACGGCATGATGATGCAGAGGACAACAACCATAACGAACAGTTCAAACTCGGTAGTATTATCTTTTGTGAAAGTGCGACAAATGTGATGATCGTGTGCGTCCTGAGAATAATAATTCTAATTGTTGTGCATGTTGATCATCTGGGACTGATAGAACGAGCGAATGCATTGCTTGTTTTAAGTACAAATTTCTATTAAAGCTAATTAAATTTAAGTAAAGTGACCACTAACTCCTGTTATTACAGTACCAATACAGACCCGCTCCTGAACTGACGTGTGGCCGAGGGTGCATCTTCTGCCGGGCGTGCAGCGGACGAGGGAGGGGTATTAACTGTTGTCGCATGTACATAGTCAACTTACTGTTGAATCCAATTCCCCAAGAGCTGAAAAATGAACTACTGCCGCCGCCTACACACTCGTTCACTCGAAGAGACTCCAATGGCGATCCGAGGGGTGAGCCTGCTGGATATGGACTTCAGCAAGGAGTTCCCCTTTGAGTTCTCCGTTCAGTCCTTTGGCTGCACCAAGTTGAATGTGATGTACACCAACGATATGGACTCGGTGAAGCTCTGCCTCGCTTCAGTCCTATGGCTGCACCAGGTTCTGGAGCATTCGTTCGTTTCATCGGCAGCGCCGACTGCACCTTCGCTATGGTGGAGAGAAGGAAGAATGCGACGATTCGGCCATCTGGTGTAAGAAGCTTGTCGACATCCAGAAGCAATACAAGATCATCAGCAACGGGCAGGAGAAGGACTCCGTGGTTGACCTCGCTGAGACCATCATCGACCCCTGATACGCCAACATGAAAGAAGATGACCTGAACACATGGGAGGTACCACTGAATCTAGTCTACATAACCTACGCAGCCAAGGGCGCATACGCATGCTATGACATGTACATGCAGATCTTGGACATGAGGGCGTGTCTGCTTCCCGTAACCGACGAGTACACGGACAGCCGCAGCGTCATGATCAAGCGTGCCAGGAAGGTCTAGATGTTGTACTTTATTTGTTTATAAGCACTTTTATCATGTGAGTGTTTCATGCTTTAGCCTATGTGTCGTAATTAATTATCTGTTTTGTCCAAAATATTTCTTTTAAGAACCCATTAACCTGATTGCCTTTTTTAGTGGCAATTTGCTTATGTATGTAAACTAGTTCACTTGTCCGTAAAAAAAACTAGTTCACTCGGCTGCTGTGCTTTAAATCTCCTTCCTCCCAACATATTCCCCTCCTCAGGTGGACCCAGCAGGTCTCTGAATTTTCTCCCACTTCCTTTTTCGATGTAAACTGAGTTTTCTCCCCGTACTTTCCCCTAGAACCAACTCAACTGTCCCACGTCTAGCCTAAAAAATAATAATACCCCACGTACTATTAACTCATCAAATTAAAATAATATTTTATTTCGTAAGTTGAAAGTTCTTACAAAATAATAATAATAATTGTTTATATATAACTTGGCAAGTTAACTCCTAGTGATTGCGTACATAAGCTTGCAAAGATTTTACTGACGTGCAATCATGTGTTTACGTTTTTATAACATTTCTCCGTCTTGCCCAACATGATATTTTCACCCAGCCTAGCAAGTCCGCGGTTTTCGAGAAAAATGCAAATGGGATTTAAATGGCCTGCATAGATGCTACATCATTGTTTCACCCAGCCCACCAAATGGACTAAAAAATGGACTGACAGCTGGGTCCACGGCCACAGCCCAATTTTTTTGTGATTTGCCAAGTAAGTTGCTTTGTTAGACCTGTTGGGATGCAAATCTTTCAAGACGAGGAGAGCTTTCATTCGGCTAGCCGAGAAAATGTCCCATCAGTAAGGAGAAATGGGCTGTACATTTTTAAAACACATCAAACCGGCAATTAGTTTCAAATATCTTTTTTTTCATTTCGAGATTTTAAATTACATTAATATTTATACGTGGACAATTTGTTGGATTTTATATTGATATACATTTATTTTTAAAATCAGTTTGAATGTGAGTCAAAATTTCGGGATTAAAAATAGTTCGGACCGCACCGAAATATGCAAAATTTTGTATAATTTTTTAACCGTGGCCACAATATGGGCTGTAATGCTAACAAAAATAACATGGGCTCCAAAAAAAACCTTAAGAATTAGCAAATGGGTTGTATGCTATTTTCCACAGATTTGAGGCTTTCCTAAAAAAAGGTTGACGCACAAGAAGTGACTGTTGGATGGGCATCCAATGGCCGTCGTGCTTCTTCAATCTCTGCTCTTCCTGCCCCAGCCGCTCAAACAGGCGCCGGTGAGACTGCCTGCTCCCTCCTCCCCGTGGCCGGCTCTGCTCCCGCGCAGGCCTCACCGCCCCACCGTACTCCCATCGCTGGCCTAGCCATCCCTCTACTCACCCACACCTGCTGTTATTCTCCGGCGACGGCAGACGAACCAGTAAACCCTCGTACAGTCATACTCCCCTCCGCGTGGGAAACAACTGCCGAGTCTTCCCTGCCTCCGTGTCGTTCCCTTCCTAGGCCTCGCCGTCGTCCACCGCCCTGGTGCTCTCGGCGCGGCCTGGTCAACGTGGTCAACGACCGACATGCATCTGAAGTGGACTTTACGTGGAGAGGCTGACAACTGGGTCCACGACCGCATGTAAGGAAATGCCTCCTTATTACGCGCAAAATAATAATTCCTCCACCTGACATTAGGAACCCACCGAAAGGGCCTCTGTATTTCGTGACAAAAATGTTACCGCCACTGACAGCTCGGACCCACCAGCTATATCTTCGCACGCAAGGAAGTGCCTCCTTATTACGCAAAAAAATGAATACTCCCCCTTGTTAGCTGGGACCCAGTATAGTGGCAGACTGACTTTTGGGCCTACTAAGTTGACGGGGACGGAGGGCTTTGTCAACTTAGTCAGTATGCACGATTCTAGATGCAGTGACCGTACGATGTCCATCCAACGGCCATAGTGCTTCTTCAACCTCTGGTCTTCTTGCTCCAGCCGCCCAAACCAGCGCCGGCCGTGCCTCGTGCTCCTGCCTCCCGTGGCCGGTTGCGATGCGGCGGATGCCTCACCGCCCCCTACTATTCCCACCGCTGGCCAGGCCATCTCTCTACTCACCCACACCCCCTGTTATTCTATGGCGACGGCAGCCTCACACCGCAGCGAACCAGTGAACCCTCATAGTCCTCTACGCGTGGGCATCCACTGCCGCGTCTTCCCCGGCTCCGCGTCGTCCCCTTCCTAGGCCTCACCGTCGTCCACCGCCCTGGTGCTCTCAGCGCGGCGTGGTCAACGTGGTCAAGGAACGGCTTCCATCGGACATGGACTATACGTGGAGAGGCTGACAGCTGGGTCCACGGCCGCAGCAAGGAAGTGCCTCCTTATTACGTGCAAAATAATTATTCCTCCACCTGACAGTGGGACCCACTGGACGGGCCACCGTATTTCGTGAAAAAATGTTTCCCCCTGACTGCTGGGACCCACCAGCTACATCTTCGCACGCAAGGAAGTGCGTCCGGGCAAAAAAAACAACGATTCGCCCCTAACTGCTGGGACCCACCAGCGACATCTTCGCAGGAAAGGAAGTGCCTGACAGTCAGGACCCACCTGGTCGAAGCGTATGTAGCATTGTCATGCTGGTTGCGAACGTGTACGTACATACTTCTTGATGTAGAGGCACGCACGTGTCGTAGTAGAGGCGCGCACGGGTCGTAGTAGAGGCGCGCACGTAGCATTTACACGTACATACATCGGCCAGGGTGCAAGAAAGAAAATACAGCCACATATGTGTACATACGGGCGGGGTCTCTAACGCCTACTCGCGCGTACGTACGGCGAGGGCTTGTGTACATGGCTGGGTCAGAACGGAGAAACATCGTCGTCGTCGTGTTCATGGGGAGGCAACGGAATGCATCGTGTTCATGGGAGGGAACGGAATGCGTCGTGTTCATCGGGAGGGCTTGGACGGAACAAGCGATGGAAACGAGGCCTGGCGTACCACAGAACGGAGGAAACGGCCTTGTGTTCGACCGGCCACGTTTGAAACGGGATCCTGTTCATCGGGAGGGGTCTGGCGTACTGCAAAACGGAGGAAACGGACCTCCTACCGTCAAAACGGGGGTCCTGTTGATCGGGAGGGGTGTGGCGTACCGCAAAACGGACGAAACAGACTTGTGTTGGAGCGCTACGGTCGAAATGGGGGTCCTGTTCATCGGGAGGGTGTGGCGTACCGCAAAACGGGACTCCACAGGACACTGCTCATCTCCACCGTTGACCTCATCCAGCCTCCATGGGCTCCTGTTCATCCAGCCTCCACGGGCTCCTGTTCATCCAGCCTCCACCGCGCGCTACTCCACTGGCTACTGTTCAACCACCCCTCCACCGTCTACTGTTCATCCAGCCCTCCACAGCACGGGGTCCTGTTCAACCACCCCTCCACGGGCATCCTCCACCGTCTACTGTTCATCCAGCCCTCCACACCACGGGGTCCTGTTCAACCACCCCTCCACTCTCTACTGTTCATCCAGCCCTCCACACCACGGGGTCCTGTTCATCCACCCCTCCACGGGCACCCCTCCACCGTCTACTGTTCATCCAGCCCTCCACCACACCACGGGGTCCTGTTCATCCCGAGGCAACGCCACCGCTCACTGTTCATCCACCCCCCAACGCTCATTGTTCATCCCATCGATCGGCTTCAGTTAGAAGCAGTAGCGAAGGAATTGCTCGATCGGGTTCAGTTAACAACCATCGATCGATCGCTCGGGTTCAGTAACGCGTAGCCTGCAGTGCAATCGCTCGGGTTCAGTTAGAGCCCAACGCATCGCTCGGGTTCAGTTAGAGCCAATGCCTCGCACACACGCGCGTATGTGTACGAGAGAAACGCTTATCGCTCGGCCCCCGACCTCCCACCGTAACCGGGAACTCCCCGAAATTTTCCTCCCCCTCGCTTCTACCATGGTTTTTTCCGTCATGGACGGCCCAAAGAATGTCATGTAGCTGTGTCTCCGGCCCGCCCAGGACGAAAAGCCCATTTTCTGTCATGATTTTTTGTCATAGAAGTAGGAGCCCACCACATCTATGATGATACCGGGTTTTGTCACAATTATCGTCATAGAAGTGTCATATGTATGACAGAATTTTTTTTCGTTCAGCCCAAAATGTCACGGATGTATCTTTTTTTTGTAGTGTAAGGTATAAAATGATGCCGTAATTTTGTTAATATTTTTTATATTGATGTACTGTTGTGAATAATGTGCAAGCCGCTGTAAATATTATTATTTGTAAATAAATGATTGTTATCGTATGATATGAAAAATTATATAAAGTCGGAAGAAAATAAATGTTTTACTCATATGATATTAAAATGGTATTATCGTACTATTATGTTTAGTGGTTGTTTGGATAGTGAGTAATTACCCTCGGTTTTGTCATAACCTGTTGTAAGGAAATTTTGTAGAAAACCAGTTTTTACTAATAGTCGTTTTTCCAAAAGCTCAGTTTTTGCATGTTACGAGAACCAGTTTAGGATATTTTTGGGGTAGTTAGAGAAAAGCAAACAGAGTTTTAGTTTGTGACGCTCGTAGACGAGTTTGAGAAAAAATAGATCTCTAAATACCCGTTAACCAAACAACCCCGAAAAGTCTAAGCAAATGATTCTGAAAACAAACCGAATATTTGTAATGAAAATACCGTTATTATTTTAGTCGTCTGATATGTAAATGTTTTCATCGTACTAGTACTAAATGTTCAGTTACTAATTGTTTGAAATGTAAACATGTATGTTGGTTAGGTACTATGGAAAATTTAGTAGTGTACTATGGGAACGTCTTACATGATGGTCCTTTTGGGGAGGATGTGTCCTTGTGCGAGTCGACTACAGTTGTAGTGAGAGACATGGTCAACGTGGGTTACGCAATAGTCAGAAGGTGCATCCAAGCGGTGTCTGGCCCAGGGATGCAGGAAAAAAATGACAATGGAGGCCTTCATCGTTGACGAAGGAAATGATGGGACAGTTGCCCGTTGGGGTTTGCAGCCTATCATAGGTGACCGGTCGTGGGGGTTGTACATGAGGTTTGCAAGCAATCCCAATAACTCAATGTTTGGTCAGGCGATGGTGTATGTGGAGTTCATTTCAGTCACTGATGTTGCCGGATGCAGTAGCAGGGGTGGTGAGGTCGAGTTGGCCATCACACCAGCCCCTAGCATCAGCCCATCGGAACCGACAGGCGTCCAGCATGTGTATGACACTGGATATTGGTCTGCGACTATTGACATGAGCGAACACGTGGAGGGATTGCCGGAGGTGCTAGATGATGATGATCATTCTTCTGCGCCTTCGGAGTCAAGCGAAGAAGAAGATGTTCCTCCTCAGAGGACGGTCGCGGCGACACTGCGACCTGGGTTTTTACAGGATATGAGAATCAACAATGAATTTCACTCTGTTTCTATCCTAGGAGCGGGGAGCCTAGAGGTTGGGCAAGTTTTTCCAGACAAAAAGTCTGCTTACCACGCAATGAGTAGCTATGCAATCGCCATCCACCGCCAGCATAGAGTGAAGCAGTCTGATAAAACAAAGTTGAAGGTCATATGCATCCACACCGCAGAAGGTTGCCGCAGAAGAGTTCTCGCTAGACTGAAGCCTGGGGTATGTCAGTCATGGCATATCACAAAAATAGTGGAGCATAGCTGTGTTATTGTTGAGGAAATCGTTAACTGGTAACTGCTTGGTTGGCTAGCGAGTAGGGGATTAATAGGCTAATCGGCAAGTTAATCGATCATTTAATCAATTAATCGGACGATTTATCAGTTTATCAGCTACTCGGTGACCCTATGAGTAGGGATTAATCGGCAAGTTAACTGGTCAATCGGATGAATTCTTGAATAGGGGCTGTGAGCAAACTGGGACTCTTTCAAATCACTGCGACAGCAAGATATGTGGCACAGTCGATGGAAACGCTTGTGGAGGGAAGTCTCAACATTAGTGTTAGGGCTCTGCAAAAAGATGCAGAAGATCAAATTGGCTTCCTGTCAGCTACAACAAAGCTAGGCGTGCGAAGGAAAATATATTCAAGAACTTGTATGGTACCTATGAGGAGGCCTATTCTTATGCCCCCAGAATGCTTCATCAGATAGCAAGTGCTAATAGGGAGACTAAAGTTTGGCGGAGAGAACGTCCAAACCCAATGAACCCGGGTGAGCTAATCCTGGACCGCTTATTCTGGGCATTCGCCCAGACTATACAAGCCTTCAGGCACTGTTGCCCGGTATTATCAGTTGGTGGTACCTTTCTCACTAGAAAGTACAAGGGCACAATATTGGTGGCGATTGCAGCGGATGCAAATAATCAGCTTCTTCCTATTGCATATGCATTGGTCGAGAGTGAGAACAAAGATAGCTGGTTGTGGTTCCTGAGCTGCATGAAGATGGGTGTCGTGAAAGAGCGTGAAGGTGTTTGCATCATCTCTGATCGCAACATTGGATTATTAAGCGCTCTTGACATAATTAAGGCATCGGAAGAAGAGTGGGGCTGGCCCGATCTAGATGGAAGGTGGTGCATGAGGCATTTGGCAGCCAAATTTTACTCCAAATTCAAAAACAAGGATTGGTTCAAGTTATTCAGGAGGATGTGCATGTAAAAAACTGAAGCCAAAATGTATGCGATCTGGGCAGGTATCAATGGTGAGATCGACCACGCGGCCTTGCCGTAGAGAGAAGACCGGAGGGGTTATAGGACGCCCATAAATTTGAGCCAGTGGATCCACGAGAATTGCCCTCATTTGGACAAGTGGGCACAGGCTCACGACACTGGGGCTTGGTATGGAATAATGACCAGCAACATGTCAGAGGTGTACAATGGTGTTCTTAAAGGGTGCGACCACTGCCTATCACAACCCTAATTGAAGAAGCTTGGAACCGGACCCTGTCATACTTTGCAGACACGGTCACCGTCGCCAAAGCACAGGTTGAATTGAAGAAGCCATGGTCCGAGAAGATGCAAAGACATCTGGACGAGAAAGCAAAGAAGTCCCAAAGTCATGGCTGCAGGAAAGTGGACGCACTTAGGAATAAGTGGGAGGTCAATGTGCGAGCCAAGTACGTTAAGGGTCACCACAGAGGATCAAAAATCCAAGCTGTCATCCTCGGCACAACGTCCTGTGAGTGCACTTGTAACAAGCCCAAGCTTGAGGGCTACCCTTGAAGTCATGTGCTCCGGGCGGCTGCTGATCAAAGAATCAGTGTTGAGCCATACATATCGCCGTACTTCAACATGTACAATTTGCACATCACTTGGAATGGTGAGTTCTGGGCTTGGGGCATTGATATAAACTACAAAATCTTATGGCCAGATGGGCCGAAATGGGTTCCAAACACCGACTTGATGAGAACCGCAAAGGGACGATGTTAGTCTAGGCGTCATCGCAATGACATGGACCATAGCCAGATGGGAGAACCAAGGCGATGCCGCGTTTGCAGGTGTCCTGGACATTCACGCAGAGAATGCCCATATCGAGCGAACAACACCGCATGATGTTGATATATCTGTACTCGCTATGTCTATTTATATTTGTACTCGTTATGTGTACTTATATTAAATTTAAATTGAATCTCTTCGTATTATTGTACTCGTGATGTTAACTTCAGATAATTAATGTAAATTGTATCTCTTTGTATTTTTAAGTTAATTTTGACTTGCATTTGTATTTGTGTCTTCCTCATAATTTATATTTGTATGTTTGTGTGCAGGTTATGGCTGAAGTGCCAGTGCTTTTGCAGGGGCCATGACTGTGACGCCCCCGATTTAATCGTACACTAATCATACACGCAAACGTGTACGATCAAGATCAGGGACTCACGGGAAGATATCACAACACAACTCTACAAATAAAATAAGTCATACAAGCATCATATTACAAGCCAGGGGCCTCGAGGGCTCGAATACAAGAGCTCGATCATAGACGAGTCAGCGGAAGCAACAATATCTGAGTACAGACATAAGTTAAACAAGTTTGCCTTAAGAAGGCTAGCACAAACTGGGATACAGATCGAAAGAGGCGCAGGCCTCCTGCCCGGGATCCTCCTAAACTACTCCTGGTCGCCGTCAGCGGGCAGCACGTAGTAGTAGGCACCTCCGGTGTAGTAGGAGCCGTCGTCGACGGTGGCGTCTGGCTCCTGGGCTCCAACATCTGGTCGCGACAACCAGGTAGAAGGGATAGAGGGAAAAGAGGGAGAAAGCAACCGTGAGTACTCATCCAAAGTACTCGCAAGCAAGGAGCTATACTACATATGCATGGGTATCAAATGGAATAAGGGTATCATATGTGGACTAAACTGCAGAATGCCAGAATAAGAGGGGGATAACTAATCCTGTCGAAGACTACGCTTCTGGCAGCCTCCGTCTTGCAGCATGTAGAAGAGAGTAGACTGAAGTCCTCCAAGTAGCATCGCATAGCATAACCCTAACCGATGATCCTCCCCTCGTCGCCCTGTGAGAGAGCGATCACCGGTTGTATCTGGCACTTGGAAGGGTGTGTTTTATTAAGTATCCGGTTCTAGTTGTCATAAGGTCAAGATACAACTCCGGGTCGTCCTTTTACCGAGGGACACGGCTATTCGAATAGATAAACTTCCCTGCAGGGGTGCACCACATACCCCAACACGCTCGATCCCATTTGGCCGGACACACTTTCCTGGGTCATGCCCGGCCTCGGAAGATCAACACGTCGCAGCCCTACCTAGGCACAACAGAGAGGTCAGCACGCCGGTCTAAATCCTATGGCGTAGGGGTCTGGGCCCATCGCCCTTTGCACACCTGCACGTTGCGTACGCGGCCAGAAGCAGACCTAGCCTAGTGGCTTTCCAATCCAATCCGGCGCGCGCCACTCAGTCGCTGACGTCACGAAGGCTTCGGCTGATACCACGACATCGGGATACCCATAACTGCTCCCACGTAGATGGTTAGTGCGTATAGACCAAATGGCCAGACTCAGATCAAATACCCAGATCTCGTTAAGCGTGTTAAGTGTCCACGAACGCCGAACAGGGCCAGGCCCACCTCTCTCCTAGGTGGTCGGAACCTGCCCTGTCGCTCCGCCTCAAAGATCCAGTCGCGGGTGCTCCTACGAGCCTACCCGTCTTTAGTCACCACATGTATCATGTATAAAGTATATAGTATATACCCGTGATCACCTCCCGAGTGATCACGGCCCGATAGTATAGCATGGCAGACGGACAAGAATGTAGGGCCACTGATGATAAACTAGCATCCTATACTAAGCATTAGGTTTGCAGGTAAAGGTAACAACAGTAGTAGCAAGGACAGGCTATGCATCAGTATAGGATTAACGGGAAGCAGTAACATGCTACACTACTCTAATGCAAGCAGTATAGAGAAGAGTAGGCGATATCTGGTGATCAAAGGGGGGGCTTGCCTGGTTGCTCTGGCAAGAGAGAGGGGTCGTCAACTCCGTAGTCGTACTGGGTAGCAGCGGCGTCGGTCTCGGTGTCTATCGAGAGAAGAGGGGGGAGAAACAATAAATATTTAAGCAAGCATATGCATAGTGATGCATGACATGACAAGTAATGATGTTAGAGGTGCCCTAATGCGGTAATAGGTGATACTGGTGAAGGGGGATGACATCCGGGAAAGTATCCCCGGTGTTTTGCGTTTTCGAGCAGAGGAGCCGGAGGGGGAAAGTTGCGAGTTTGCTATGCTAGGGATGCGTGACGAACGAACAGGCCGCGTATCCAGATTTGTCTCGTCGTTCTGAGCAACTTTCATGTTGAAAATAATTTAATCCGAGTTACGGATTAAAAGATATGATTTTCTAAAGATTTTATTAATTTCTAAAATTTAATTAATTCAAAAATGGATTTATGACATCAGCATGATGTCATGCTGACATCAGCAGTCAACAGGGGTTGACTAGGTCAACTGACGCGTGGGTCCAATGGGACCCACCTGTCATACCCTGTTAGGTTAATTAGGGTTTAGTTAAACTAATTACTGTTTAATTAAGCTAACAGGTTAATTAGATTAATTAATTGAGGTTAATTAACTTAATTAATTTAGTTAATTAATTAATTAAATTTATTTTTATTTTAATTATTATTTTATTTATTTTTATTCTTCTTTTCCTTCTCTTTTTTTATATAAAACGTTTTAGGGGGCGGGGCCCAACTATCATAGGCCCCTGGGGCCATAGCGGGCGCTGGGTGCACGGGTGCCGGGCAGCGGGCGCACGGGAGCCAACCCGAATGAGCACCCGCCCAAGCCAACAGGGGGGAACGGCGAGGCGTCGGCGGGGGAAGGGAAGGGGGCCATGGTGCGGCCACGGTGCGGCCAGGCAGGGCGCGGGCACGCGCGTGGAGGCGCGGCCGGAGCGGTGCAGCGCGTGCGGGGGTGGAGGCCGCGGCGAGCAGCTACAGAGGGCGCGACGGGGGCCGGTCAGGCAGGAAGAGGCTGGCGGCTGTGGGTGCTGGGCGGGATGCGCCCGGAGCGCGCGCGGGAGCGGTGAGCAGCTGCAGGCAAGTGGCAGCGGCAGGCTGCGGTGGCGAGGACGCACGGGGCCGATGGTCAGGGGTGCGGCCATGGAGTGATGGGCGCGAGCGGAGCAACGTGCGGGCGGCATAACGGTGCGGCGACGTGGTCAGGGGCGCGGGCGCGCGCGCGGAAGCGCGGCCAGATCCGGTGATGGGAGAGAGGGGGAGGGGAAGAGGGCGACGCGCGGGCGGCGCAGCGCGAGCGAGCAGCGCCGCGGCAGAGGGAGGCGGGGCTCGGGCGCGTATGCGCGGGGGCACGGGCGAGCGGTGCGGCGGGCGAGCAGGGAGGCGCGGGCGCGCGCCTGGGCGCAGGGGGACGTCGATGCGAGGCAGACGGCGAGGGGGGGGCAGCGGGGAGCGCGGTCGCGGCGAGCACGCATCGGGCGCGACCAAGTGCGGGACAAAGAGGAGGGGAGGCTTGCCGGAGCGCGGGTGAGCAGGGAGGAGGAGGAGAGGTGCTCACGGCGATGGGCGCGTAGGGTCTAGGCAGGGGGAATTGAGGAGGAGGGCGGAGACGACGGCGTCGAGGAGGGAGTTCGGCGACGCGGTCCGGGGCGGCGTGGTCTCCAGGCGGCAACGGGCGACGGCGTCGGGCGCCGAGCGAGGGAGAAGGGGATCGGGCTCCTCCCGATCCAGATCCAGCGCGAGGGGGTGGGGGAGAGCGAGTGGGGAGTGGGGGTGGTGGCCGTTAGGGTTACGGGGGCAGGGGTGGATAAGGGGAGGGGGGGCCGGTTGGGCCTGCGCCCGAATGGGCCGGCCAACTGGGCCGAAGCCCAGTGGGGGGGGGTGGCCTTCTCTCCTTTTCTTTTTCTTTTTATCTAGTTTTAGTTTTCTGTTTTCTTTTTATTTATTTTCTTTCCTGTTTCTTTTGATAAACAATTAAGTTTATTATTTGTAAAATATAATTTCAACACCTAAATTAGTATTTAGAATTACAACACTGCCACATTAATTTGGACAGCTAAATAAAATAGTTTAATATTTTATTAATTTGAAAAAAAGGTATTAAATTAAATGTCTTGCTGCTGTTTCAATTACCTGAGTGCATCTAAACACTTTACAAAAATGTGGTTTCTGCATCAATATTATTTATGATTTATTTTCTACAACTTGAACATTTTAGTTTTGAAGTTTGAAAACTTTTGATGTTTGACTTGATTTGAATTTGAATTTCGAATCGGTTTTAGGACTAACCCGAGATTAACTACAGTGACAGAGGTGACGTGGCCTCATTAACGGGGATTACTGTAGCCTAATTATCCGGGCGTCACAATTCTCCTCCACTACAAGAAATCTCGTCCCGAGATTTAAGAGGAAGAGAAGGGGGGAAAGGTCTAGTTACGGAATTCTAACGGATCTTCTCGGTCTTGGTTGCCCTTCTGGGAGAGGTCGATCCATTATGTTGATGTCTTTAGTTCTTTGCTTCAGGTCATCATGATGAAGTTGTCGACCTTCTTTCAGGACCTTCACCGTACTTATGAAAGGGTGAGAAGGGAAAATTCGATATGGATGGATTCTACAAGATCGAGTATCAGACCGTTAACTCAGGGAAGAAGCATATGTATCTCTCGATTTGAAACTTAAGAAGATATCGAGAGCAAGGTAAGAAGGTGCCATGAGAAGCTTCAAACGGATAGGCAATCGTTTGATGTCTAATCAGAAGGTGAAAGGGTTTCAGGGCAACGAGAATAGGTATTGCGCCTCATACCAGAATAGATCACTAGGACGATGGCCCGTGAATTACATACGAGGCCACGCGCGAGGAATAACTTTGGGAATAGGGGGTGTACAGGACAGTCAGGTTTCGATCCTGGGAACTGGGGGTTATGGGCCCACCATGTGGGTTTTTTTTAACAGGAGGAGTGACATCTTGCATGGTCATGATAGCAAGGCATGTTAGAGAGTACCATGCCATTTATGTCGGCAACAATGTTGGTACCAAGGGCGAGGGACGAAGAGAACCATTTTCCTGCTCGTTGAACGAGGCGGACCAATAGGCAAAGTTCTCGTCCATCGATGGTTACCGGGATGCTATCAACAATGGTAACAGGGTCTTACTGACAGAGTTGTACAATGAGGTGCTTACTAAGCAGGGAATTATCACTGCTCAGTTAAGTCAGATTACAAGAAAGCTTAACAAGACAATGGAAAGGAAAATGTGTTTTAAACACAAAATTCAGGGATATATCCTTCCCAAGGACAAGCAGAGCATGATACCCGTGGCAGGATATCATGTAGAAAACCCTTTAAGTAAGGGGAGAGAAACTTCATGACATTACCCATACAACGGTGTTTGGATAATTGATAAAGAAAATTCAACGTTGTGCTTCAAATGTTCTTATTGAAAATCGGAGTACCACAGACATGCTTCGAGATAGCATTGACATGGTCAACAGGTGAAAATCAGACTTTGGAAACAAAAAGGATCCATCAGGAATAACTTATAGAATAAATCTTACAGTTTCCCATGGAATAAGGGGTAACCTTGCTAAAAGGGGAACTATAACAATAAGGCCTCCGACCAGGTGTGTTAGGCACGAATCACCTTACCGGGTTAAAGACCAATGTTATAACTCTTGGAAATATGTTCCAACCATCATATCTGACCGAGGTGCAAATCTAATTGATGTCATGATACCTCAGACTCAGGATGTCCGAGAAGAAAAGGTGCAACACAAATAGTCGAAATGACATTGTAAGATTCTCGGGAAATGAACCATGGGAGAGGGTTCCTGGAATAATAGTTCGTCATTAAACCAAGGAGGGGATGAGAAGGTGGCTGATGGGCTCAGCGACAATTCATCGAGATTTTCAAATGGATGGCTTTCCACAATAATGTGAACAAGAAGATGACACTAGTCAATTCAAATGATATAATGATGTATGCTCTAGGGAAACATACACAACTGAACAATGATAGAAGGGTGCACCCAGGAATCTGGACTAGGTAGCACGATCAATGTTCGAATGATGATTCAATAAGCAATAGACTTATAATGAAACTGTAGACCAATAACTTCAAAGCAATAGGGTTGCTAGAAGTTTAGAATTTGCACAACACAGACCATTAGTCGGTATTCCGGTTAGAAACAATACAGAGACCAAGAAAGAAAGGTGATGGTGAGAAGTATTACCTGTATCAGGAATCCTTATGAGGTGGTGAAATTCTCATGACTTTCTTGACATTAAAGATGGTAATACTCCAAGGTGAAGAAGAACAAATGCTGGATAGCAAGGAAATCAAGGTATAACACAAAACACGAACAAGTTTGTGTTGGAGGGAATGCCATAATGTTGTCGATGATAACCCAAATCATCGAGGGCAAAGGATGCTATTGCTCATCAAGAATTCGATAGATATCTTGGAAGACCTCATAAGGTTGATGATGTTCACGACACATTTGTCGAGAGATTTCAAGATGTAAACAATCAGCAACGACATCGAGTCAAAGAAATGATGAAGCGGAAGGTCATTGGGACCACGGGTAGGACACAAACTTTAAATCAAGCTTGTTCCTCAAGGTGAACTGATATGACGAGGAAGATCGATGTAAGCTTAGCTCATCATCGAAAGTTGTGCTACGAGATTAAGGACCAGGTAGCACAGTTAAAATTTAGTACGATAATGATATAGCCGATCAGGCTAGGAATGACTTGAAGGATTATTAAACTCGTAAGCAACAAGAATTACTTAGAGTTATTGAATCAGGGGCGGAATCGATTCACTTATCGGTGTTCTCGAGTGACTAATAACTCAGAACCTGGGGGGAATCCGAGATCGGTGAGAAACCATACTAGAAGAAGACTCGTAGGAAGCAACACAGTACTCGAGATACCAGAGGTTAATACTCGAGGAAGATCAAAAATAGAGGTTGCAGAGATGTATCAATCAACAAAAGACAAGTGCTTTAACTTGTCTGAGAAATGGAATCAATGAGAAAGTGTGGTCGGGATCATGATTGCAAATGATCAATACCTAGGTACCAGATGATGTCATATCAAGGAAATAGTTAATATTGCAAGAAGCTTCTATGATAGGATCTACACCGTGTCCATGGGCATGAACACAAAGTTCAAGGTCGACTCCCACTTCTTTAATGCATAACCTTTCATTCACTTCTCACTTTCAACGAAGTTGTGGCGTTGAAATTTTATCCGTCATAACACCAGAAGAGTATGACTCGTGAAAACTTTCGAGTTCACACATATTAAGGAAAGCATAGGTTCAACCCGTCAGGGTATCCTGGAAACATATACCACAAGCTTCAATAGTAAATACCACAAGCTTGAGAGCGGAGCATGGTTGGTCAATCAGAGGATGGGATTTACCAATGGAGAAAGAACTTCCAAAGGGATTGAATATGAAGGACGCTATCGGATAAAATCCAACAAAGGATCCGGTGGTCCTCAAAGGATCTGATGTGATCATCGGTACTCAACCAGAGGAAGAAACAATGCAAGGAGATCAGACTATAGAAACAACTAAGTAATTCAAAGCTCAAATGCAAAAGAATTATGATTTCCAACCAAGGGATCAGAAGCAAACACTTTGATTAAGGATGGATAAGTTGAATAGACTTAGGGGTACATTCGACAACAACTTGATTGGTCGAGATCCAGCTCATGTTTTAAAATAACGTCTGAGCCGGAAAGATAATTTAAAAGGATCAACTGATGATTGCGTGCATTCGCACTCATGTTGAATCAATAGGATCAAAAAGACAATGCCTAAGGATACTAACGAATATTGCCAGACATATGGAAAGCATCCATAATGCAAGCAGGCAAGTATTGCAGAGCAATAAGCTACTAAGGATTTTTGGAGGATCGAATAGTATTTCGAAGACCAATGTGAAACACATGAACAACTGGGGATGAGTGGATACTCGACAAGTGCGAGGATTTAATTGAAGGGGTATTCATGTGGCAAGGAACTGCTAGGCAGTAGGCACAAAGTATTCTCGGAACAATAGAGAAGACTTCGGGGTATCTGGTAATAACAAGATCAATGGGGGATGATCGTATGAATGGCAAGTGTAAGTAGTTATCCTTAAGGGTTTACGGTGGAAGGGGAATTGCAAGAGGGATGGCACAAAGTATCAAAAAATTACCGGAGAGTATTGTCAGAATCTTCTGTTGAAGCAGTCGATCATCCGTATTAAAGGGCTCTCCGGCAGGAAGTGGTAACGAGAACCTAGAGTTAGATTTTAGCAAAATCATTTAACCCGAATAGAAGAGATGTCAGAGTCCCAGAGTATAGGTCAAGGAGTAAAAGGTCCTACTACCACCCAAATGGCGACGTGGGCCCGTAAGCCGCACAACCATGCTAGTAAAAGTTTTGTAATGTCTAGACTCGACTTCGGCCAAGGAGTGTGGAAGGGGGATTCCTACAGGCAGTCGGCTCTGATACCAACTTGTGACACCCCCGATTTAATCGTACACTAATCATACACGCAAACGTGTACGATCAAGATCAGGGACTCACGAGAAGATATCACAACACAACTCTACAAATAAAATAAGTCATACAAGCATCATATTACAAGCCAGGGGCCTCGAGGGCTCGAATACAAGAGCTCGATCATAGACGAGTCAGCGGAAGCAACAATATCTGAGTACAGACATAAGTTAAACAAGTTTGCCTTAAGAAGGCTAGCACAAACTGGGATACAAATCGAAAGAGGCGCAGGCCTCCTGCCTGGGATCCTCCTAAACTACTCCTGGTCGTCGTCAGCGGGCAGCACGTAGTAGTAGGCACCTCCGGTGTAGTAGGAGCCGTCGTCGACGGTGGCGTCTGGCTCCTGGGCTCCAACATCTGGTTGCGACAACCAGGTATAAGGGATAGAGGGAAAAGAGGGAGAAAGCAACCGTGAGTACTCATCCAAAGTACTCGCAAGCAAGGAGCTATACTACATATGCATGGGTATCAAATGGAATAAGGGTATCATATGTGGACTGAACTGCAGAATGCCAGAATAAGAGCGGGATAACTAATCCTGTCGAAGACTACGCTTCTGGCAGCCTCCTCTTGCAACATGTAGAAGAGAGTAGACTGAAGTCCTCCAAGTAGCATCGCATAGCATAACCCTAACCGATGATCCTCCCCTCGTCGCCCTGTGAGAGAGCGATCACCGGTTGTATCTGGCACTTGGAAGGGTGTGTTTTATTAAGTATCCAGTTCTAGTTGTCATAAGGTCAAGATACAACTCCGGGTCGTCCTTTTACCGAGGGACACGGCTATTCGAATAGATAAACTTCCCTGCAGGGGTGCACCACATACCCCAACACGCTCGATCCCATTTGGCCGGACACACTTTCCTGGGTCATGCCCGGCCTCGGAAGATCAACACGTCGCAGCCCTACCTAGGTACAACAGAGAGGTCAGCACGCCGGTCTAAATCCTATGGTGCAGGGGTCTGGGCCCATCGCCCTTTGCACACCTGCACGTTGCGTACGCGGCCGGAAGCAGACCTAGCCTAGTGGCTTTCCAGTCCAATCCGGCGCGCGCCACTCAGTCGCCGATGTCACGAAGGCTTCGGCTGATACCACGACGTCGGGATACCCATAACTGCTCCCACGTAGATGGTTAGTGCGTATAGACCAAATGGCCAGACTCAGATCAAATACCCAGATCTCGTTAAGCGTGTTAAGTGTCCGCGAATGCCGAACAGGGCCAGGCCCACCTCTCTCCTAGGTGGTCGGAACCTGCCCTGTCGCTCCGCCTCAAAGATCCACTCGCGGGTGCTCCTACGAGCCTACCCGTCTTTAGTCACCACATGTATCATGTATAAAGTATATAGTATATACCCGTGATCACCTCCCGAGTGATCACGGCCCGATAGTATAGCATGGCAGACGGACAAGAATGTAGGGCCACTGATGATAAACTAGCATCCTATACTTAGCATTAGGTTTGCAGGTAAAGGTAACAACAGTAGTAGCAAGGGCAGGCTACGCATCAGTATAGGATTAACGGGAAGCAGTAACATGCTACACTAATCTAATGCAAGCAGTATAGAGAAGAGTAGGCGATATCTGGTGATCAAAGGGGGGGGGGGGGCTTGCCTGGTTGCTCTGGCAAGAGAGAGGGGTCGTCAACTCCGTAGTCGTACTGGGTAGCAGCGGCCTCGGTCTCGGTGTCTATCGAGAGAAGAGGGAGTAGAAACAATAAATATTTAAGCAAGCATATGCATAGTGATGCATGACATGACAAGTAACGACGTTAGAGGTGCCCTAATGCGGTAATAGGTGATACCGGTGAAGGAGGATGACATCCGGGAAAGTATCCCCGGTGTTTTGCGTTTTCGAGCAGAGGAGCCGGAGGGGGAAAGTTGCGAGTTTGCTATGCTAGGGATGCGTGACGAATGAACAGGCCGCGTATCGAGATTCGTCTCGTCGTTCTGAGCAACTTTCATGTTGAAAATAATTTAATCCGAGTTACGGATTAAAAGATATGATTTTCTAAAGATTTTATTAATTTCTAAAATTTAATTAATTATTTAATTAATTCGAAAATGGATTTATGACATCAGCATGATGTCATGCTGACATCAGCAGTCAACAGGGGTTGACTGAGTCAACTGACGCGTGGGTCTAGTGGGACCCACCTGTCATACCCTGTTAGGTTAATTAGGGTTTAGTTAAACTAATTACTGTTTAATTAAGCTAACAGGTTAATTAGATTAATTAATTAAGGTTAATTAACTTAATTAATTTAGTTAATTAATTAATTAAATTTATTTTTATTTTATTTATTATTTTATTTATTTTTATTCTTCTTTTACCTTCTCTTTTTTTATATAAAACGTTTTAGGGGGCGGGGCCCAACTGTCATAGGCCCCTGGGGCCATAGCGGGCACTGGGTGCACGGGTGCCGGGCAGCGGGCGCACGGGCGCCAACCCGAATGAGCGCCCGCCCAAGCCAACAGGGGGGAACGGCGAGGCGTCGCCGGCCACCACAACGGGCGGCCGCAGCCGCCGGGGAAGGAAAGGGGGCCATGGTGCGGCCATGGTGCGGCCAGGCAGGGCGCGGGCACGCGCGTGGAGGCGCGGCCGGAGCGGTGCAGCGCGTGCGGGGGTGGAGGCCGCGGCGAGCAGCTGCAGAGGGCGCGACGGGGGCCGGTCCGGCAGGGAGAGGCTGGCGGCTGTGGGTGCTGGGCGGGATGCGCCCGGAGCGCGCGCGGGAGCGGTGAGCAACTGCAGGCAAGTGGCAGCGGCAGGCTGTGGTGGCGAGGATGCACGGGGCCGATGGTCAGGGGTGTGGCCATGGAGTCATGGGCGCGAGCGGAGCAACATGCGGGCGGCAGAACGGTGCGGCGACGTGGTCAGGGGCGCGGGCGCGCGCGCGGAAGCGCGGCCAGATCCGGTGATGGGAGAGAGGAGGAGGGGAAGAGGGCGACGCGCGGGCGGCGCAGCGCGAGCGAGCAGCGCCGCGGCAGAGCGAGGCGGGGCTCGGGCGCGTATGCGCGGGGGCACGCGCAAGCGGTGCGGCGGGCGAGCAGGGAGGCGCGGGCGCGCGCCTGGGCGCAGGGGGACGTCGACGCGAGGCAGACGGCGAGGGGGGGGGGGCAGCGGGGAGCGCGGTCGCGGCGAGCACGCATCGGGCGCGACCAAGTGCGGGACAAAGAGGAGGGGAGGCTTGCCGGAGCGCGGGTGAGCAGGGAGGAGGAGGAGAGGTGCTCACGGCGATGGGCGCGTAGGGTCTAGGCAGGGGGAATTGAGGAGGAGGGCGGAGACGACGGCGTCGAGGAGGGAGTCCGATGACGCGGTCCGGGGCGGCGTGGTCTCCAGGCGGCAACGGGCGACGGCGTCGGGCGCCGAGCAAGGGAGAAGGGGATCGGGCTCCTCCCGATCCAGATCCAGCGCGAGGGGGTGGGGGAGAGCGAGTGGGGAGTGGGGGTGGTGGCCGTTAGGGTTACGGGGGCAGGGGTGGATAAGGGGAGGGGGGGCCGGTTGGGCCTATGCCCGAATGGGCCGGCCAACTGGGCCGAAGCCCAGTGGGGGGGGTGGCCTTCTCTCCTTTTCTTTTTCTTTTTATCTAGTTTTAGTTTTCTGTTTTCTTTTTATTTATTTTCTTTCCTGTTTCTTTTGATAAACAATTAAGTTTATTTTTTGTAAAATATAATTTCAACACCTAAATTAGTATTTAGAATTACAACACTGCCACATTAATTTGGACAGCTAAATAAAATAGTTTAATATTTTATTAATTTGAAAAAAAGGTATTAAATTAAATGTCTTGCTGCTGTTTCAATTACCTGAGTGCATCTAAACACTTTACAAAAATGTGGTTTCTGCATCAATATTATTTATGATTTATTTTCTACAACTTGAACATTTTAGTTTTGAAGTTTGAAAACTTTTGATGTTTGACTTGATTTGAATTTGAATTTCGAATCGGTTTTAGAACTAACCCGAGATTAACTACAGTGACAGAGGTGACGTGGCCTCATTAACGGGGATTACTGTAGCCTAATTATCCGGGCGTCACAATGACGCCGGCCACCGTTGCCACCTATTTTTGAAACCAAATACTAAGCATGATTATCGGACTTTCAGACTTCGAACCATAAAGAAAACATGGCCAATACACAATTATTTCCTTGCTCACCTTGACGCTTATGGACTACAAGGTTTTGCTAGGCTCACATCGTGCAACAACCAATTACGTTCGGACCCATCCCTTTTGACATCCCTTGTTGACCAGTGGAGACCTGAAACCCACACATTTCACTTTTGTTTTGGGGAGCTTGCACCGACACTGAAAGATGTTTCTATGATCACCGCTCTACCAATTAGAGGTGAGCCGTTAGTCTCTCCACGAGTGTCTCCATCTTGGGCATTAGATATAGCAGCCCGTCTTGGGATGGAAATGCCAGAATCACATTGTTCTGGTGGCCCTCGGGGCATCCCACCCACCTGGCTTAGTGATAACTTCCATATTTTAGCTAGCTTCGCCAATGAGGATACGAGGAAAAGACATCTGTTTGCGTATTTGTTGTGGCTCCTCGGGACTCTGTTTTCAAATTCACACGGGTATGTAGTTCTCCCTGGTCTCATCTACATTGCATAGAAAATGGTAGATGAACCTTTACCCAAGCGGCCAAAATACAGCTTCGGTTTTGCCATGCTATGTCATACATATAGAGGCTTGTGTGATGCCACACAAAAAACCTCTTTCGGACAAAAAGCTCTGTTACTTTGTGTCGCCTACGAGTTTCTACAGTTGTGGTCCTCGGAAAACCTTCCTGTAGGATGACCTCGTATACTAAATCCTGTACATCCATACGACTTCAGCGAGGGTAGCAGTGCAACTATGTCCACCAGGTGGACAAAGGCACGGAAACATTGGTCTCCAGATATTGCGAAAATTTTTTACCCTATGTACCACCAGTAGTTTGAGATACTTGATGAGGCAGAAGTCACATGGAACTCGTGGACTCAGGACCAGATACAAATGGTCTTTCATATTCGACCCATCACAGCAGGCATCTTGAGCGATAGTGCATTCTGGCTGACTCGCTGCAACTTATTGTTCCTGTGGTGTGTTGAGCCTTACAACCCAGAGTGTGTAATGAGACAGTTCGGTCTCTATCAAGAGATTCCATCACCTTTTCCAAGATGTATCGATGAGGAAACCCATAAGTAAGATGTGACCTCCCTAAATAGTTAGTGTCTTTTTTAATTTCTAAACTCACACTTTGTTACATAATTTGCAGGCTAACCAATATGGCCAGGGGTTGGAGTTTATACGATTGGAGGGAACACAACATTCAATGGGTAAACAAGTGGGAAAATGAAGCGCTAGCAGATATAGTGCATCAACTTAGGTACATTTTATTTACATTATTTTATTACGATGACCATACGATGCGTGAAGATGCTTTGCTTTCATCACAACGGTTTATGTAATTATTTAATTTTGCAGACCGCACGATGGAAGTACAGATCAAGCGTATAAGCAGTGGTACTGTATCAATACACGTACTAGCCTGGCCAGTCAGCCAACTACTATACCAACACATCTCACACAGGAGGAGCAGGCACAGAGACATATTGAGCTGCATGCAGTTTACTATTGTGACCAGATGGTAATCACTTGTATCTTTTTTAGGTCCACCATTTCATAATCATTTCAACCAAATAACATCCAAATATTGTTCAGCTTGAAAGTTGCAACAAAGTAGGGCAGATGGCTGCGAAAAGCATGCCGGCCCAGGGCCCAGCTTGCAAGTCATTCCAGAAACGTTTTCAAGAATACATGGCAACGAAGTTCAGATGCGGTAGAGGCGACGACGTTGTCACTGGAGCGTACAACATGTCCGTACCCATGTCAGCCAGACCGAGTGTGGCGCCATCGTCCAGACCGAACGAGGCGCGTACGAGCCATGGGCAGTGGGGGGAGGGTCCGAGTACTAGAACGACATTGCCACGACATGACTCATCTCTACCACTACATCGCTCTTCTTCGGTGCAACTTCGCCAGGGGCAGACATCTCAGGACCATGGCACGGGCTTGGATTCGATGCCCGAGCAGACTCTTTCCCCAAACCCATATGTGTACATAGGATATGACGCATACACCCAAGGTGAGGGATCTCAGTCGTATCTCTCCACATGAGGGATCTCCATGCCCGAGGAGACTCGTGTATCAGATTTAAACCAGTACCACGTACCATGGCCAGACAGTACATGCGAGGGATCTGATCAGGAAGTCATGTTTACATTTTAATGCATTTAGAATGATATTATATATATATATATATTATCATCTAACAGTTTGTTTACAATGTTTCCATGTGCAAGACATACTTGATGTTAATTGGGCCAATGAGGACACCCAACGTGGCATCAACACAGGCATCTGGGGAGCATCACATGATCATGGCGACACGGTTACATCATTAGTTACATAGTTCTTCGGAGGGGACGTTATTAGCCCATCTTTATCCCCGCGGAGTCACAACCATACGCCTAAAATTACGCTTCAGGTTTGCAACAAGGATTCTGTCGTGGAAGTGTCACGGTAGATGTCCTCATGGGAGGACTTAGTTGTGGAGCCATTGGGACGAGGTTAGCTTAAAGGGGTTAAATGGGACAAGGGACACAGAGAGTTTATACTGGTTCGGCCCCTTGCGGTGAAGGTAAAAGCCTACTCCAGTTGAGGTGGTATTTCTAGGGTATCGATTACCAGGGAGCAAACATGCTTTGCCTGGATCTCGATTTGATGTTTCTTGGCCTAAGACGCTGCCGGGTCGTCCCCTTATATACACGGGTTGACGCCCTGCGGCCTACAGAGTCCCGGCTGGCTCATACAACGTGTCCGGCTCGGTGACATATCTTACATGCCTTACATTACAAGTCTATACATACATGGCGGTTTATACTTACGGGCCTTAAGCCGCCTCTGGGCTTGGGCCTGTTACAAGCCTAATTGTGAATCGCCATGTTGTATACTCTTAGGCTTCATACAGGTGAACCTCCATTGTGGTTGACCCGGCCCCTCCTAGGCGGGTCATATCTGGTAGTCATGTCCCCAACATTAGGCCCCAGGTTGATGTGAATTAGTTCATGTCAATCTTTAATACTTAGAAAAAATCCTTCTTCCTCTGCTTGTGAAACATTGTAACCCGCCATGACGTCATCTCTGGAAATTTCTGAAACCCGCCATGACGTCATCTTTTAACAGATCTTTTATCCTTAATGACCTTCCGAAACTCGAGGCGTTTAATTAGCTGGATAATCATCATTTGGCCTCCTTGTTTTTCGCGCCTGCATGTTACTCCTTTCCTTATAAATAGGGTCAGACCACCCTTTCTCATTCTCCTTTCTTCTCCTTCTTGTATTCTTCTTCCTCGCGATGCACCAGCCCTCACGAGCTCTGCCACCGTCGACCTCCGTTCCCTTCATCAACTCCGACCGCTGCATCGCCCTGAACGATCCAGAAACACCACGACACTCCTCCATTGTCAGCTAGCATCAGTAAGTATCCCCCTTTCCTTTTCATGGATCTGTTCTTTAGGGTTTCGGTGTTTGTCGGCGTTCAATACTGCTCTTCCTTCTTGTTGTTAGATCGCGTAGCTCTGATCTAAAAACAATGTAGATCCTGTGCGGTAGTAGTCTAGCACCTGCTTTTGATATTAGAACATATCTTATTTGCGATAGATCTCTTCTAGGGCATCTCCACTTTTCTGCGGCTACCTCTGTAGGTTTAGAATCTATTTCCCTTTTCTGAACAACTGTAGATTCGAATTTATAACTTCAACCTGTGGAACCTATTTGTCCTACCAATTGGAAAATTTTGCTCTTGGTAGATCTTAAATATCTTAGTCATGGCGGCCTATTCTGCCAGCTTATCATTACTTCATATATCATTAGCCCTTGCTTAAGACTCCGTTCTGAACATGCACTACAATTGTTAACTTGTAATCTCACCAACTAATCTTGAGACGGCAAATTATTTCCTTTCTTTAGGTTGTCCTTTCACCATGCCGCCAAAGACAATTACGACCTATAACTGGGTTCCCTCCATCGTCACTGAGAGCACTTTGAAGGATTTTGTCACCGTTGTATATTTGCCAGAGAAAATTGTCATGCATTACCGTGCTCCTGACCCGGGCGAAGAGAGACCTCAGCCAAAGGACGGTGAAGTTATTGTATTCACTGATCATATGAACCGGGGCTTCTCGCCGCCTGGCTCTAAGTTCTTTAGGGATGTTCTGCACTTCTTCAAACTCCATCTACAAGACATTGGAACCAACCCCATATCAAACATCTGTAACTTTCAAGTTTTCTATGAGGTATACCTTCAAGAAGAGCCTAGTGTTGAGCTTTTCAGGGAATACTTCTACCTGAACCAGCAAAATGAGTTCACAAACGGGCCCAGCTTGGAACTTGGTGGAATTTCAATTCAACGCAGACAAGATGCCACCTTCCCTCAAGCAGCTCTGCCAAGCCATCCCAAGGACTGGAATCAAACATGGTTCTACTGCAAAGATATCTCGCCGTCTGATGAAAATCCATTGCCGGGTTATCGTGCTGAACGTCTCGACTCAAGTTATCAGCTCCCTGATAAACTTACCGCTGCTGAACGCAAGAAACTCGTCCCTACAATCAGAAAAGTCCAAGCCTTGCTAGGAAACAGTTTAACTGGAGTCGATTTAATCCGCTGCTGGGTCGCATGGCGGATCATACCCTTAAGCCGCCTATCCGGCTTGATGTGTACTTATACCGGAGGAACAGACGATCCCTTACGCCATAGCTCTCTGTGTCTAACTGAAGAGGGCATCATTGAGATGGCAACAACGCTTGTAAATAGCAAATTTGAAGACTGCAGCAAAGTGGGTTTGAATCCTTTCTGCAAGCTTAACCCGCCACCAGATGTAAGTCTCTTGATTTCTTTTATCTTACTTCATCACCCAAACATTGCGTGAACTCAAATATGTTATCCTTCCACAGGCTAAATCTGACTTCTGGAAGGCAAAATATGATCACGAGGCTGCCAAAAAGGCTAGGGCTGTCGCGAAAGCCGCCAAAAAGAGCAGCAAGAGATCTAGGAAGAAACCAAGTGCCTCTGATCTACTTAATCTGGACGAAACCTCTGAGTCGGAGGTAGCCCTTGACTCTCTTGGCTTGTTTTTCAACCACCTTATTGACGCTGACTATTGCCAGGATGACACGGGAGCCAGCCAAGCGGTTGAAGAAGAGGTAACTATTATTTCCTCTGACCCAGAACCTTTACCAAGGCAGAAACTTTGGCGAGTAACCCAGAGAGTAAGGTTTTCACACCCCTTGGCTTATTTAGACCCTCACTTTCTTTTGAAACGACAGCAGCACGAGAGCCATCGCCAGACCCGGACCAGTGGAGGTGAAGATTTATCCTCCGGTTTACCAAACACTCCTCGAAAACACCAAAATGAGGTTCTTTTTGACCTTAACTCTTTTATTTACTGGCGGGTTTCTTTCGTTAACCACTCAATTCCTTTGACTTATTTTTTTGCAGGAGATTTCCTGCTCTTCCTCTGGTGATTCATCTCAGACTCAGCTGCCAGCTTTCAAGACTGCCCCTGGGTTAGAATACTTATCTTTCCTCTGTACCTTTATATCTTCACCATTGTGATGACTTGTCCAAATTTTCTTTGGCGGCCCAGCAAAACCCAACAAGAAGGCGAAGATGACAAAAACGCCCGAAGATCCTAAAGCTACTGAACCGGACCAGCAAGCCTCTGCACTAGAAGATTCTACTTCCAACACTCAACCTGAGATACCTGAGTTGTCTGTTGATGAAACCAATATTGACCCGTCAACTACTGAACTGTCAAGCTCACTTAACCCGCCAGAGACTCATGCTGATGACGTTTTAATCACTGGCACTGGATTTACTAAGCTGGGGAATCCAACTGTACTAGCGAGACATTCTGCCAAACAAGAAGTCATGGAAAGACGGGAAGTGAGGTTTGATGTCTCCCACTATGCTCAATTGAGTAATAGTGAAGTATTATCTAGTTATCTCAGTCAAATTCACTCCAGCCGTGACTTGGAAATTGAGATGGTTAAACAGATGCACCAGAAGTATATATCCTGCCAGCCCCCAAGTCTCCTAATTATGATAAGATTGAATAATTTGTAGACTTTAAAAACTTACAAGCTTCTATCCTAGACTCCATACAAGTCCGGTTTAAAACTAAACCGGATGCTGAGAATAGCACAATTTCGCATTCGTAGTCCCCAAGGGCCGGTTTAATCAGTATGAATGAGCCGGTCCTATTGATCACTGTGTAAAAGAACATAACTTAACTACATAGCCCCCATGAGTCGGCTGAGACTGTTGACAGCACACCCGGCTCATCCTTAGGAAGAAACAAGCAATATGCATTAGCCCCCCAAGTGTGAAGTGTTGTTGCTTGCAAAGCACTTGGGACTTTAGAAAAGCCGTTTCCGTTGAAAAATTGCGTTGACAGACATTAGCCCCCAAGTGCCAAGTGTTGTTGCTTGCAAAGGACTTGGGACTTATATTGTTGTAATCCACCATGAAATTTGACAAACTTGTGCTATATGCAGGCTGCTACTGCTGAACTAGAGTCGCAACTGAACGATTGCAAGACTCGGCTGGCGGCTCAAGAAAATGAGACCTAGAAGGCTGAATCAAAATTCCAGTTTAGTGTGTCTGAGTCGGAGAAATTGAAGACCAGCTTTACTGAGGATAAAAAGGCTTGGGCTGAAGAAAAAACTGCGTTGATACAGCGTGCTGAGAAAGTAGAAGCTGCTCTTCAGGAGGTGACCACGGAGCTCTCCGGTTTAAAACACCGTGTGTCTCAGATGGTTTCTGCTATCTTCGGTGAGTCACCTTGTTACTTATCCAAAGTGAGTGTTTGTCATCATAATGTAAACCGCCATTTAACCAATCTGTAACTTACTCAGGTCCCAGGAGCAGCAACCTTAGCCAAGACACACTGGTGAAGCTCAATGCGGTTTATACCCTTGTTGAGCAATTATACACTGGAGCTCAGCGGACCCTTGCTACTATCGCCCCATCGAAGCAAGGACCAAACCTGTTAAGTGATGTTTTGAAGAAGTTGTCCATCCTGCCTGCCAGACTCCAAGCAATCAAACAGTCTTGTGCTAGAGCCGGAGCTGTAACGGCCTTGAGTCGTGCCAAAGCATGGGTACCAGAATTAGACCCGATAGATGTAGCTAGTGGGTATCCTAGCTTAAAGGAAGATGGAACCTCCTTCTATCGGCAAGACTTTGCTACCCGTGTCAAAGAGATTCGTCCTCATGCAACAGTCATCGCTGAAGAAACCAATCTTTCCAAATATGAGTCGGCTTACGATGAGGATAATCAGAAGATGCAGATGCCTGCATATAAAGTGATGGACTTAATTCCACCGATTCGTAAGCACACTTTCGCCCCTGATATTGACCCGTCCCATCTGATTGACGATGAAGCTGAATTCTTTGCCTTGCGTGGCTTTGACTGGTCCAAACCGAACTTCCAGACAGTGGAGGAGGAGGAAGAACCGGCAAGGGATGAACCGGAGGCCTCCCATCAGCAAGGTCAAGAAGACTGAATCGCCACGTAGCTGAAAGACTTACAATTGTAATAAAACACTTGATCGTATGTTGGCTCATGGAGCTATGTAATAGAATAGTTAAAACTTTGAATCGGCCGTGCCATCATGCATGTTTTCTATTTTCCGTAACACTGTTGATCCACCGGTTTAAAGGATCACTCTTTGTATGATAATCTTTGACTTATGCAGATGTTTATTATACTCCTACACACAGATAAAAAACACAAGGGCCCTGGCGGCTTACCGCCAGGCGGGTCATGATACCCAATGAAAGCCGCTGGGGACAAGTAGTCCATAACCAGGGCCGATCTGATAACTATTAAGAAAGCAACATACCTGTGGTATATATATACTTAAACTGTCGGCTTATCAGCTTTGTGCAATTTAGAGGTATTAGAACTATAACTTCAACCATGGTATTCATTACACCTTTGTGATTTAGATTCTATCCTCCCGACGGGTTGTATAAACCCAAAGCATGCTTCCAATGTGAGCCATAAACAGGGCAGCTGGGCCCAACTTATAAAAACCGGAAAGCAGCAAAAAACTCAAATACGAATAAGAAATCAAAAAGAAATTCAGGGCTTTTGTAGACTGTCAAAGTAAAATGTCATCTTCAATGAAACTAGTATGAGCCACTGGATTGTTCGTGCTGCCATGATCCTGAGTCACAGTGTGCCCAATCGACATTTGAACCCTAGATAAGTCTGGTCTTGCTCAAAGACTTATAAGGAGTACGCGGGGCCGGAGCAACGGTATCATGGGCCGATTTATCCAAGTTTCAAGGAAGGCGGCTTATGAAGCCTGGATCCATCCGACTCTGCAAAACTGTACTCTCGCATGACAAACCACCATTTGAACCTTAATCGAGCTCAGATCTTGGTCGAATACGCCGTAAAGACTGATCGTTAAGAGTTCGGCAGGTCAATCAGGATGACCTGATGGAGTTGAAGTGTTGGTGTTACAGGTAGGACGACCTGGTCAGAGTTTGTTCTCTTCTGTCGAATACGCCTATGTTTGAACAAACTTGGTCAAGAGGGTACTAACGCTATATTCTCTTCTATCGAATACGCCTATGTTTTAACAGGAAGCCCCCAAGTGACATACTTACAAATGTGGCGTTGAGCCGATCAAGAGGGTACCGACAACTATGTTCTGTTTGGTGAATACACCCATGTTTGAACAGGAAGCCCCCAAGTGACCATATAACCTTTTGGCCTTGCGCCGATCACGTGGGTACTGACAGCTATGCTCAATGAGTAGGAAGCCCCCAAGTGATCATATAAGTTTTTGGCATTGCGCCGGATCAAGAGGGTACCGACAGCTATGCCCAATGAGCAGGAAGCCCCCAAGTGATCATATAAGTTTTGGCATTGCGCCAGATCAAAAGGGTACCGATAGCTATGCTCAATGAGCAGGAAGCCCCCAAGTGATCATCAGGAACCTATGTTCGAGTTGTGCTATGCATCCAACTCTATTTGGTCCTGGAAGTGGTGGGCGTCAAGCCTCTTAAATGAGGACTTAGCTATGAATAAGTAAAACGACAGAGACCCTGAATTGTTCAGGGGTGCCGGCTTTATTATACTGCTTATAATATATATATATCAGATAACTATGTACATCATGAGAGCCGAAGGCTCAAGTGTAGTAGGGCCGGAGCTGAGCAATGTTCCACGGCCGACGGGTCTCCTCTTCCGATGTGCATGAGTCCTTGTTGTCTCAAACGTCGATAAGGTAGTATGAACCATTATGTAGATTCTTGTTGACCATGAAAGGCCCCTCCCAAGGTGGTGATAACTTGTGCATATCTGTCTGATCTTGAATTAGCCGGAGCACTAAGTCACCTTCTTGAAAGGTTCTAGTTTTGACCCGGCGGCTGTGATAACGCCGTAGGTCTTGCTGGTAAATCGCCGAACGAGTTGCCACGAGGTCATGCTCCTCATCCAATAAGTCAACCGCGTCTTGACGCGCCTTTTCGTTGTCGACCTCAACATAAGCTGCCACCCGGGTGAAGGAAATATGCCCTAGAGGCTATAATAAAGTTGTTATTTATATTTCCTTATATCATGATAAATGTTTATTATTCATGATAGAATTGTATTAATCAGAAACTTAGTACATGTGTGAATACATAGACAAACAGAGTGTCACTAGTTTGCCTCTACTTGACTAGCTCGTTGAATCAATGATGGTTATGTGTCCTAACCATAGACATGAGTTGTCATTTGATTAACAGGATCACATCATTAGAGAATGATGTGATTGACATGACCCATCCATTAGCTTAGCACGATGATCGTTTAGTTTGTTGCTATTGCTTTCTCCATAACTTATACATGTTCCTATAACTATGAGATCATGCAACTCCTGAATACCAGAGGAACAATTTATGTGCTACCAAATGTCACAATGTAACTGAGTGATTATAAATGTGCTCTACAGGTGTCTCCGATGGTGTTTGTTGAGTTGGCATAGATCAAGATTAGGATTTGTCAATCCGATTGTCGGAGAGGTATCTCTGGGCCCTCTCGGTAATGCACATCACTATAAGCCTTGCAAGAAATGTGACTAATGAGTTAGTTTCGGGATGATGCATTACAGAACGATTAAAGAGACTTGCCGGTAATGAGATTGAACTAGGTATTAAGATACCGACGATCGAATCTCGGGCAAGTAACATACCGATGACAAAGGGAACAACGTATATCGTAATGCGGTTTGACTGATAAAGATCTTCGTAGAATATGTAGGAACCAATATGAGCATCTAGGTTCCGCTATTGGTTATTGGGCCTTAGTGGAAGAGAGGGGAAAGAAGAAAAGGAGGGGGCGTGCCCCCCAAGCCCAATCCGAATTGGGAAGGGGGCCGCCCCCCTTTCCTTCCTTCTTCCTTCTCCTTCATTCTCTCCTAAAACCAACAAGGCAAGGGGGGGAATCCTACTCTCGGTGGGAGTAGGATTTCCCTTGGGACTCGCCTAGGAGGCCGGCCCCCTCCCCCTCCTCCACTCCTTTATATACGGGGGATGGGGGCATCCCTTAGACACAAGTTGATCATTGATCTCTTAGCCGTGTCCGGTGCCCCCCTCCACCATAACCCACCTCGGTCATATCGTAGTGGTGCTTAGGCGAAGCCCTGTTCTAGTAGCATCATCATCAGCGTAATCACGCCGTCATGCTGACGAAGCTCTCCCTCGACACTCAGCTGGATCAAGAGTTCATGGGACGTCACCGAGCCAAACGTGTGCAGATCGTGGAGGTGTCGTACATTCGGTACTATGATCGATCGATCGTGAAGACGTATGACTACATCAACCGCGTTGTCATAATGCTTCCGCTTACGGTTTACAAGGGTATGTAGACAACACTCTATCCTCTCGTTGCTATGCATCACCATGATCTTGCGTGTGCGTAGGAAATTTTTGAAATTACTGCGTTCCCTTATAGTGACATCCGAGCCAGGTCTATGCGTAGATGTTATATGCACTAGTAGAACACAAAAGGAGTTGTGGGCGTGGGTATATACATATTGCTTGCCGACACTAGTTGCTTCTTGATTCATCGGTATTGCTGGATGAAGCGGCTCAGACCGACATTACGCGTACGCTTACGCGAGACTGGTTCTACCGACATGCTTCGCACACAGGTGGCTAGTGGGTGTCTATTTCTCCAACTTTAGTTGAATTGGATTCAATGAACAGGGTTCTTTCTGAAGATCAAAAAGCAATCACTATACCGTGTTGTGGTTTTTGATGCGTATGTAAGAACGGTTCTTGCTCAGCCCGTAGCAGCCACGTAAAACTTTATGCCACGTAAAACGGTTCTTGAACAGGGTTCTTTCTGAAGATCAAAGGCGCAAGATGATCATGGCCATATCATGTCACATATTTTGATTGCATGTGATGTTTATCCTTTATGCATCTTATTTTGCTTAGTTCAGCGGTAGCATTATAAGATGATCTCTCACTAAATTTCAAGGTGTAAGTGTTCTCCCTGAGTATGCACCGTTGCGACAGTTTGTCATGCCGACACACCACATGATGATCGGGTGTGATAAGCTCTACGTTCACATACAACGGGTGCAAGCCAGTTTTGCACACGCGGAATACTCGGGTTAAACTTTACGAGCCTAGCATATGTAGATATGGCCTCAAAACACTCGAGACCGAAAGGTCGAGCGTGAATCATATAGTAGATATGATCAACATAATGATGTTCACCATTGAAAACTACTCCATCTCACATGATGATCGGACATGGTTTAGTTGATTTGGATCACGTGATCATTTAGATGACTAGAGGGATGTATATCTAAGTGGGAGTTCTTAAGTAATATGATTAATTGAACTTTAATTTATCATGAACTTAGTCCTGATAGTATATTTGCATAACTATGTTGTAGATTGATAACCCACAAGTATAGGGGATCGCAACAATTTTGGAGGGTAAAGTATTCAACCCAAATATATTGATTCGACCCAAGGGGAGCCAAAGAATACTCTCAAGTATTAGCAGCTGAGTTGTCAATTCAACCACACCTGGAAACTTAGTATCTGCATCAAGGTATTTAGTAGCAAAGTAATATGATAGTAGTGGTAACGGTAACAAAAGGTAACAATAGTAAAAGTAATGTTTTTGGTATTTTGTAGTGATCATAGCAATAGCAACGGAAAGTAAATAAGCGAAGAACAATATATGGAAAGCTCGTAGGCAATGGATCGGTGATAGAGAATTATGCCGGATGCGGTTCATCCTGTAAGAGTCATAACCTAGGGTGACACAAAACCAGCTCTAGTTCATCAATGTAATGTAGGCATGTATTCCGAATATAGTCATACATGCTTATGGAACAGAACTTGCATGACATATTTGTCCTCCCCTCCCATGGTAGTGGGGTCCTTACGGAAACTAAGGGATATTAAGGCCTCCTTTTAATAGAGTACCGGAACAAAGCATTAACACATAGTGAATACATGAACTCCTCAAACTACGGTCATCACCGGTAAGTATCCCGATTGTTGTCACTTCGGGGTTAACAGATCATAACACATAATAGGTGACTATAGACTTGCAATATAGGATCAAGAACACTCATATATTGATGAAAACATAATAGGTTCAGATCTGAAATCATGGCACTCGGGCCCTAGTGACAAGCATTAAGCATAGCAAAGTCATAGCAACATCAATCTCAGAACATAGTGGATACTAGGGATCAAACCCTAACAAAACTAACTCGATTACATGATAGATCTCATCCAACCCATCACCGTCCAACAAGCCTACGATGGAATTACTCACGCACGGCGGTGAGCATCATGAAATTGGTGATGGTTGATGATGACGATGGCGGCGGATTCCCCTCTCCGGAGCCCCGAACGGACTCCAGATCAGCCCTCCCGAGAGGTTTTAGGGCTTGGCGGCGGCTCCGTATCGTAAAACATGATGAATTCTTCTCTCTGATTTTTTTCTCCCTGAAATACAATATATAGAGTTGGAGTTGGAGTCAAAGAGGCACCAGGGTGCCCACGAGGTAGGGGGCGCGCCCTAGGGGGGCAGGCGCGCCCCCACCCTCATGGAGAGGTGGTGGGCCCCCTGGCCTTCATCTTTTACAGGTATTTTTTATATTTTCCCAAAAGTTGCTCCGTGAAGTTTCAGGTCATTCTGAGAACGTTTGTTTCTGCACATAAATAACACCATGGTAATTCTGCTGAAAACAGCGTCAATCCGGGTTAGTTCCGTTTAAATCATGCAAGTTAGAGTCCAAAACAAGGGAAAAAGTGTTTGTAAAAGTAGATATGTTGGAGACGTATCAACTCCCCCAAGCTTAAACCTTTGCTTGTCCTCAAGCAATTCAGTTGACAAACTGGAAGTGATAAAGAAAAACTTTTACAAACTCTGTTTGCTCTTGTTGTTGTAAATATGTAAAGCCAGCATTCAAGTTTTCAGCAAAGATTATAATTAACCACATTCGCAATAACGCTTAGTTCTCAAGTTTACTCATATCAATAGCATAATCAACTAGCGAGCAATAATAAAAAAATCTCGGATGACAACACTTTCTCAAAGCAATCATAATATGATATAACAAGGTGGCATCTCGCTAGCACTTTTTGAGACCGCAAAACATAAATGCAGAGCACCTTTAAAGACCAAGGACCGACTAGACATTGTAATTCATGGTAAAAGAGATCCAGTCAAGTCATACTCAATGTAAACTTACAATAATGAATGCAAATGACAGCGGTGCTCTCCAACTGGCGCTTTTTAATAAGAGGATGATGACTCAGCATAAAAGTAAATAGATAGGCCCTTCGTAGAGGAAAGCATAGATTTGTAGAGGTGCCAGTGCTCGGTTTTGAAATAGAGGTGAATAATATTTTGAGCGATATACTTTCATTGTCAACATAACAACCAAGAGATGGCGATATCTTCCATGCTACACACATTATAGGCGGTTCCCAAACAGAATGGTAAACTTTATACTCCCCTTCCACCAACAAGCATCAATCCATGGCTTGCTCGAAACAACGAGTGCCTCCAACTAACAAGAGTCCCAGGGGGAGTTTTGTTTGCAATTATTTTGATTTAGTTTGCATAAAGCATGGGACTGGGCATCCCGGTGATTGATGTTTACTACACAACCTTCTTCTTGTAGACGTTGTTGGGCCTCCAAGTGCAGAGGTTTGTAGGACAGTAGCAAATTTCCCTCAAGTGGATGACGAAAGGTTTATCAATCCGTAGGAGGCGTAGGATGAAGATGGTCTCTCTCAAGCAACCCTACAACCAAATAACAAAGAGTCTCTTGTGTCCCCAACACACCCAATACAATGGTAAGTTGTATAGGTGCACTAGTTCGGCGAAGAGATGTTGATACAAGTGGTATATGGATAGTAGATAATAGTTCTTGTAATCTGAAAATATAAAAACAGCAAGGTAACTAATGATTAAAGTGAGCGTAAACGGTATTGCAATGCGTTGAAACAAGGCCTAGGGTTCATACTTTCGCTAGTGCAAGTTCCCTCAACAATAATAACATAATTGGATCATATAACTATCCCTCAACATGCAACAAAGAGTCACTCCAAAGTCACTAATAGCGGAGAACGAACGAAGAGATTATGGTAGGGTACGAAACCACCTCAAAGTTATTCTTTCCAATCAATCCGTTGGGCTATTCCTATAAGTGTCACAAACAACCCTAGAGTTCGTACTAGAATAACACCTTAAGACACAAATCAACCAAAACCCTAATGTCACCTAGATACTCCAATGTCACCTCAAGTATCCGTGGGCATGATTATACGATATGCATCACACAATCTCAAATTCATCTATTCAACCAACACATAGGACCTCAAAGAGTGCCCCAAAGTTTCTATCGGAGAATCATGACGGAAACGTGTGCCAACCCCTATGCATAGGTTCATGGGTGGAACCCGCAAGTTGATCACCAAAACATACATCAAGTGAATCACGTGGTATCCCATTGTCACCACAGATACGCACGGCAAGACATACATCAAGTGTTCTCAAATCTTTAAAGACTCAATTCGATAAGATAACTTCAAAGGGGAAACTCAATCCATTACAAGAGAGTACAGGGGGGGGGGGAGAAAACATCATAGGATCCAAATATAATAGCAAAGCTCGCGATACATCAAGATCGTATCACCTCAAGAACACGAGAGAGAGAGAGATCAAACACATAGCTACTGGTACATACCCTCAGCCCCGAGGGAGAACTACTCCCTCCTCGTCATGGATAGCACCGGGATGATGAAGATGGCCACCAGAGAGGGATTGCCCCCTCCGGCAGGGTGCGGAACGAGTCTAGATTGGTTTTCGGTGGCTACGGAGGCTTTTGGCGGTGGAACTCCCGATCTATTGTGCTCCTCAATCGTTTTAGCATATATGGAGATATATGGGCGGAAGAAGTACGCCAGGGGGCCACGAGGGGCCCACGAGGGTGGAGGGCGCGCCCCTACCTCGTGGCCTCCTCGAAGCTTCCCTTACGTGCACTTCAAGTCTTCTGGGCTTCTTTCCTTCCAAAAATTAGTTCCGTGAAGTTTCAGGTCAATTGGACTTCGTTTGATTTTCCTTTTCTTCGAAACCCTAAAACACGGTAGAAACAGAATCTGGCACTAGGCTCTGGGTTAATATGTTACTCCCAAAAATGATATTAAAGTGTATAATAAAGCCCATAAACATTCATAACTGTCGGAGTAATGGGCCATGGGTAGGCTAACTTAGGCCCATAACCTTTCAAGACATTGAGGTAGACTGTGCCCCTCGAGACCCCAGGACGAAGAGCCGCCTTCTGAGAGTTGGCAGTGAGGCGGCCGGCTGCCCACTCGCGGCCGAGTCCCAGGGACGACTTCAGGATAAGCCGACTCCTGACTGGCGACTTCCAGAGAAGCCGACCTTGGGGAGTCGGCCCGCGACGCCAACAACCGCCATGCCCTCATAAAGAGGGACGGGACGGGGAGTGGCCATAGTAAGGTCCACTCCCACCCCTTTTTCCAAGGGCAGGCGTGGCTACAGTATGCCGTACCCGTAGAGATCTCCGTGTGGCACGACACTATTGCCATGCCGGCCCTGACGTCAGCCCCAGAGGGCGGAGTCCTGTGCCAACGACGGCCTGCCGGTACGACCCAGGGATGATGGGTCCACCAGTCGGTGGGCGTACGAAAGAGGGCGAGAGCGCCACCAGTCGGCCCGGATGGGAGTCGGTCGACCCCTCCCACGGGCCCCACGCGCCATTAATCAGACGCAACAGGGAGTGGCCACAGTGATCGCCCGCTAGACGGCGGAGCTGTCGCCACGACCTCATGACCGAGCCCGCGTCATTAGAGGCATGGCTACAGTAATCTACAGCCGGCAAGACCCGCCCGCGGCGGACGTGGCATGTCGGCTCCATACCGAGCCAGTCGGTGGGGCCCACTAGTTGGCCGGGCCCACTAGTCGGCGGGCTCCAGGAGTCGGCGGATAAGACGGCGGCCAGAGAGATTGACGGCTGGGCCCGCGCCCAGCCGGATTACCATTGTACCCCTGGGGGTAGGCCTATATAAAACCCCAGGGCATCCATGCAAAGGGTTGGAATCCATTAGCACTAGACCAGGTCATATAGGAAGGAGAGAGCTAGCCTTGCCTTCTCCTACCTCCAGGAAACAGCTCGAGGAGCAACCGTTTAAACACTTTGCCATAGTGATCATGCGGAGACCCCGCAGGGAAGGAGTAGGGGTATTATCTCCCCGGAGAGCCCCGAAGCTGGGTAAGATTCGCTGGCGTGCATGCCTTCGCCTTATCCCGTTTCCAGGCACTGGCGACATTCTACTCGCCCCCACCATGATAAGCCATCCTTTGGCATATGTCGTACCCAACCCCCGACAGTTGGCGCCCACCATGGGGCATGGTGCACCGTCGTCCGGAGACCTGCCCAGGACGGGAACCCTTTTCCTCCCTGGCAAGCGCAGCCAGCCCGGCACGCCAGACAGAGTTTGCGCTGACACGCTGCACGGCACTGAGATCGCATGCGCAGCCAGCTGCCTCGCCGATCTTGTCGGCGAGGTTCGCCTCTCCGACGAGCCTGCATCCGACACAGGCATGGGTGGCCCCGAGAGCCTCCTCGCGGGCCTCCTCGACCAACTCCACGTCGTTGGCGAGCCTGCCGTGGACTTGGAGTCTGTAGGCTCCACCGACCCGATGCTGGTCGACTCCGACACCGCGTCGCTCGACGCATTCCCCACCAACATGGTGGTCTACGATGAGCCGCTCCCTCGCGCGGAGAGCGACGGAAGCACCATCACCGAGGTGCTCGTCATCGGTCATGACGAGCCTCCCGGTGGAGGAGCGCATGATCCACTTGGCGCGGCACTGCAAGACCTGACTGCGCCCATTCCGGAAGACCCTGATGCGGAGACGTTGGAGGTGCGCCGCCTTTAGCTCGTCAAAGGCACGAAGAAGCTAGCTAGCATGAGACGCTTGTCAGAAGCCTACCAGCGAGAGATGGATCGCGCTGTGGGTGGCTCGCCAGCCCCAGCTGGGCCCAGCCGCCTAGGCGCGGTCCAGCAGCATGGCGTGGCCATCGCCAACCTGTTCGGGGCAAATCGCCCTGTGTACGCCACGCCTGTGGAGAACATTCAAGCCGCCCAGGCGGCGGCGGACGAGCTGGACAACTTCGAGGGCGAAGAGCGCTGCCTGATGACGGAGCGAGTCCAGCGGCTCCTCGACGTGGCTGCCGCGCAGAACGAGGCTGGCTGCCGCACAGAGGCGTCGCGACGGCAAAACGACGACCCGCCTCCACGCCGAGACCAAGGCGCGACGTCTCAGACGCCGACTGGCGGCTCCCGAAGAAGGAAAGACAAGGACCCGGCTGTCAGCCATAGTCGGACTCGCATTATCATAGAGCGCGACCAAGATGGACGCCCGAGAGCAGTCGAACGATGGGACAACTGTCCGCCTCCTCCTCCTTGCAAGGAAAGGCGAGTCTCCCTGCCGCCTATTGACCATCCAACTCTCGGCGACCGCCTCGGCTGCCGAGAGGGAGTCGGAGAAAACGACGCCCGCCACCGGATCGACCGGCTTCACCGATCCCTGGCGCTGGAAGAAGAGGACGAGTTGGGTCCACCTTGTTTCGGGCCCCGCATGCAAGACGAGCCCTTTCCCAAAGGGTTCACGCTCCCAAGAGACACGCCCAAGTACACCGGCTCCGTGAAGCCGGAGGACTGGCTGGTTGACTACTCCACGGCCGTCAACATAGCGAACGACAACAAGCGTGTTGCTGTAAAATACGTTCCGCTCATGCTCCAGGGCACGGCCCGGACATGGCTGAATAGCGTGAAGCCCCGCAGCATCAACAGCTGGGTTGACTTGACCGACGCATTTGTCCGCAACTTCACAAGCACGTACAAGCGTCCTCCCAAGCCTCGTCAGCTTTCCTTGTGCGTGCAAGGCCCCAACAAGTCGACTCGCGACTACCTCATGCGTTGGGCCGAGCTTCGGAACTTGTCGTGGGTTTGTCACGGCAGATGTCCTCGTGAAGGGACTTAGTTGTGGAACCATCGCGACGGGTTAGCTTAAAGGGGTTAAACCAGACAAGGGGACATGGGAGTTTATACTAGTTCGGCCCCTTCGATGAAGGTGAAAGCCTACGTCTAGTTGTGATTGGTATTGCTAGGGTTTCGAAGGCCAGGGAGCGAATCCGATTTGTCTGGCTTTCGAGTTGTTGTTGTCTGTCCCTAAACCGCGGCCGGGTCGTCCCTTTATATACATAGGTTGACGCCCGCGGGGCTACAGAGTCCCGAAGCCAGTTTATAAACGTATCCGGTTCGGTCTCTCTCTTTCTATCTTACTATACAAGTTACATGACTGGGCCGGTTTACATTTACATATTGTACTCGCCACTGGGCCCTCCGTAAAGCACTAGAATCTTTACATCTTCATGGGCTTCTAATCTTCAAAGAGTCAACCCGGCTACTCAAGGCCGGTTTACCTCTAGTAGTAATATCCCCAACATTAGGCCCCAGATTGGTTTGAACTTGTTCATGTCAATCTTCCACACTTTAGAAAAAATCTTCTCTCTTGTCTTCGTTTTGATCTTGTAAACCGCCGTGACTTCATACTTCAAAATTACGATAAACCATCCTAACATCATCCATCCATTGATATCGGAGATTTCCTTCATTTAATATATATCCAGCTATCGAGGCGACACCTTTATTAACTTATCCATGTTTTGGACTCCTCGATTCCCGCACTTGCCATTTTTCACTTCGCCTTATAAATAGGACCGAGGGGTCATTTCCACCGTCGCCCCGTGCCTCTTTGCATCGTCTTCCTCGCGCCGCTCAACCTCTGGAACTCCGCCGCCACCATCGACCGCCGTTTCTGCTCCGACCACAGCCGCTGCATCGCCCTGAACGCACCAGAGAACTGCGGCGCCCTTGCGCTTCTTCACTAGCTCCGGTAAGCTCTCCTTTTTTCACCATAGATCTATTTCTAGGGTTTCGATATGCCTCGCAGTTCTTCCGAAGTTCATCAGTGTTGTTCTTCCATGTTCTTCCTTTAATTGATGGACATTTCATGTTTGATACATCTCTTACTATAGCTTACCTAGCATGATCATCACAAATCTTTAAGTGCAAACAACTGCTGTGTCAGTCAAAAATTGCTTCAGTTCTGTACCCCTTCAAGATCCAATTATTTTTGCTTTTCTGTCTTATCTCTAGATCCGAAAGTATTATACATCACTATGAGATTTGTTTCTCCTCACGCCAATATAAGCGATTTGACATTGGATAAATAGTCTATGCCATTAGCCCTCTGATAAACTGGAAGAGCATGTTACCTTTACAAATATACTCCGGTTTAACCGTGTGTGATCAATCCTGCGTTAGTATTATCTTGTTTCTCATTATACTAGTCTCCGGGTTGTACCATTTATTATAGCAGTACGTTTCTTACTCCCTTGTCTCTTGTGTATGATCATGCATAATTTATAAATCGGCCTTTTATTTTTAGTTTTTTCACTTTGCAATGGCCAAACAATTCACTGCCTGCAACTGGGCTCGTTCCCAGGTTACTGAAGCTCAACTGGATGAGATGGTTAGCATCGGCTCTCTGCCTAAGAAAACTGAGATGAAATGGCGAGCCCCAGGAACTGAGAATCCTCCAACCCCAAGACAAGGCGAAGTGGTAATCTTTATTGACCATATAAGCCGTGGTTTCAAACCGCCAGGGTCGAAATTTTATCGAGATGTGCTTGCCAGCTTCCAACTGCATCCACATGATATTGGTCCCAATTTTGTCCCCAACTTATGCAATTTCCAAGTCTTCTGTGAAGCCTATTTGCAGGAAGAACCAACTGCCGAATTGTTCCAGGATTTCTTTCACTTAAACCGGCGCACAGAGTTTGTGAATGGCCCCAATACAGAGCTTGGTGGTGTTTCGATTCAAAAGCGGAAAGAAGTGGAATTTCCTCATGCCAAACACCATAGCCACCCAAAGGAATGGAACCAAACATGGTTCTATTGCAGAGACACTTCGCCTGAGGATGAGAATCCCCTCCCCGGCTTCCGAGATCATAGATTATGCAATACTCAACCAATGCCACAACGCCTGAGCTCCTCAGAAAGGGCAAAATATGCTCCTCAAATCGCTAAGCTCTGAGCCTTTATGGCAAACGGTTTAACAGGTGTGGATTTTGTACGCTGTTGGATATCCTGGAGTATCTTGCCGCTAAGCCGGCGCCTCGGTTTAATGTGCGAATATACCGGTGAGGTTGACGATCCTCAACGCCACTACAACATCCAATTATCTAAGGAAGAAGTTACTGAAGGTGTAAAGAAGATTCTGAATGAATCGGAACTGGTCTGTAGTCAAACCGGCCTGAGTCCCTTCTACACCAAGAACAAACCGCCTGCTGTAAGCATTACACTTCCTCTTCATCTTTAATATCTTTGACTTATACAAGCTGTAATCCTTCTTCTTTATATGTATAGGGTGATGACCTCTTCTGGAAACGGAAATCCATAGAGAAAGCGGCAAAGCCAACTGGATACAAAGTGGCCAAGCCAACCCGCCCGAAGACCAAAGCCGTAAAACAGACATCAAAGCGGAAAATGGCTGACCGGATTAATATGGAGCTTGATGATGATAGTGATGACCTAGAAGCTGAGGTAGAACTTGACTCACTTGGCTCTCTTTTTATGCATCTTGTTAACAATGATCTTCCTCAGGAGGAGGCCGAAGCTAGTCAGGCTGAGGACGTAGAGGTAATTACCCTTTCCTCCGGTTCCGACTCTATGCCAACACAAAATCCTCGCCAAACAATCTGGAAAGTAAGCTTTTCTCATCCTCTTGCTCACTTGGATCCAACATTTATTTTGAAGACTCAACAGCATGAGGCTCGCCGGACAACTCGGCACAGTGGCCAACTGGTCACCTCTACCGGTTTACCTGATACTCTGGTTCGGAAGCGTCGGTCTGAGGTCTCTCCTACTTCTGACCATTCTTACCCCAAGGCGGGTTATTTCAGACAGCCTCTTAATCCGTCCGATTCAAATTATCAGGTGACACCTCCTTCTTCTTCTGGTGAATCGACATCAACTCAACTCCCCCCTTTGAAAACTGTGGTTGGGTGAGTTACGAAAAACCTTTCCTTTCAATGTGCCCTATATCTTTTGAACAGGATGTTAACCCTTTTTATTCTGTTTGTAGGGCCAAAGCTAGGCCTAGCAAGAAAGCTCGGGTCACCAATCCGCCAGAAGACCCTATTGCCGAAGAAGAAGAACCAAGAGTTGAACCGGAGCAAACAGGTGAACCGGAAGGCCTCCATCCTAGAACAACTTTTGATGATCCGCCCCTTGACGGCCAGCATACTGACGAACCCACAGATGTTGAGCCTGCCGCCCCTGATGCTGAACCGACAGAACCAAACCGGGCTAATCCAATGAAAGACACTGAAATTCCATCATCATCCGCCCAAAATCTTGAAGGCCAAGGCGATGATGTTATTATTACTGGAGCCGGCCATAGTTCTCCTGGTCATCCCATCATTTTGGCTCAGCATAGTGCTAAAGAAGAGAAAATTGCCAGGGAGAAAGGTAAATAGAGCAGTGATTTATCAAACTATGCTCATCTTAACGCTGATGAGCATCATTCCGGCTTCTTAAACCGTCTGCACTCAAACCGGGATTATGAAGCCGGTTTGGTGAATTTGATGCATGAACGATATGAGGTAAATTATTCTCCCTTGCACATTGATTTATAGCTGAAATACTATTCCAATTAGCCCCCAAGAGCCGTTTTCTGATTGTCAATCATAAACCGGGTCTTTGTAACACTTTAAGCATCCCATCATTAATCTTTGCCAAGGCGTGTCTTCAATCATAGACAAAACTCATGTTTGAAAAATGAGATAACATTCTGTAGCATAGCCCCCAAAGGCCGGTTTAACTTGGAAAGTTAATTCGGTTTTTAATCCATACCGCCAGTTAAGAACAAACGTACATTAGCCCCCAAGTGTCAAGGATAATGCTTGCATTGTTCTCGAGACTTGCATAGAAGGTAGTATTTGAGAGCAAATAAGCATTAGCCCCCAAGTATGAAGTGGATAACTTGTTATATGCTTTATACTTAGTGCATATATATGTTGTTTAGTTGAAGATACCTTCAATGTTGCAGGCTGAACTAAGAAGCAAAGATGCCAAAAACGCTGACTTGCAAGAATATGTGAAGTCGCAACAAGCCGAAGCTGCAAAAGCCAAAGAGGAGCTGACCCAGGCCCTGGCCAGAATGGAAAAATTGAAAGAATCCTTCAATCAAGAGCGTGCTGCATGGGAAACTAAAAAAGCCGGGTTGACCAAAAGAGCCGTAGATGCCGAGGAAGCCCTGAACCGATGGCTAAAGAACTAGCCGGTTTGAAGCGCCAAATCAACGCTATGACCTCTTCTATCTTTGGTAAGTATCTGCTTATGTATGTTGCATCAGGCAATGAATCTTAAAACTGACCACGATGTTGACAAAATCTTTGGCAGGAACTCGGATCACTCATCTTGGTGCAGATATGCGGATGAATCTCAAAGCGGCATACACATTGGTTGAGCAGCTATACTCTGGATCTCAGCGAGCCATTAATACAGTAGCCTATAACAAACCGGCACCAACGTTGATTAAGGAAACCCTTGAGAAGCTGGGCATGTTACCGGCGCGTATTGCCAAGTTGAAGAGAGCCGCTGCAAGAGCCAGAGCATTAACTACCCTTATTCGAGCCAAGGCCTGGATTCCAGATCTTGAAGCGGAGGATATCATTAAAGGGTATCCAGGCGTTAAAGAAGATGGTTCAAACTTTGACAATGATGATCTTCGGCGGTTGACCAAACAGATGCGGCCAGCGGCCAGCAAATTAGCTGAAGACACCGATTTGTCCCATTTTCAACTGTTTTATGATGGTAGAAGGGAAAAGACAGCCGACCGAGATCCATGAAGTCGAAGAACTTGTGCCTCCGATTCGTAAGCACACTTATGCCCCTGATATTAACACTTCTGATCTTATCCATGAAGAAGCAGTATTCCGAGCCTTAACCGGAATCGATTGGTCAACGGCTGATTTCCAGCGGTTGGGAAGGGATGAAGAAGTGCGTGCACCAACTGATCTGCAACTGTCAAACCGTCATGAGGAAGAATCTTGATCCGGTCGCCGGTTTATATGGCTACTGTGAAAAACAATGGCACTGTTGAGCCGCTTTAAAGCTTCATGTAATAGGATAGCTGAAACTTTGTTTATCTGCCATGCCATCGAGCATGCTTCATAGCCCTTTGTGACAATCTGTGCCGCCCTTCAGGATATATTTTATGCATAATCTATGATGACTTGCCTTCCTGGGTACAAAAAACTTAAAACTGTCTAGCGGTTTACCGCTAAACATGTCATGATATCCAAAAGTATATAGTACTTGAGCTGAATAATCAAGTGTTTGTACAAAAAAAATGTACAGAACATACCTCCTTGAGTTAGGAAACGTGTATACAGGAAAGGTGTTTAACACCAACCCGATACGTTTGATAATCTCATCTTTCATAATGCCGGTCTATCTATTAAACCGGACCGGTACACCTACCGGATTTTGTCATACTATTGGTGATCTAGTCAAACCATACCGGGTCAGTGACGACCGGTTTATAACTGATCATGAGCCAATAGCTGATGGTTGGAAAGCAAGCCGGATCAAGGATGCCTGTTTAACAAAAAATACTTATGATTGTCAATAAACAAAATTCAAATAGGAAAATATGCGAGGCTTTTTACGAGCTGCCAGGCTCCAAACCGAGGCTTTTCATGGGCTACCAGGCCTCTGAGTTAAACCATTTAACAAAGCCTTTTAAGATGGGCATCCAATTAACCAATCACCGTTTTAACTATGACAAGTTCAGGGTCTGTAAAAGATTGACTTGTCAAGCGTTCGATGGGTCATGCCAGGATTACCTAGATAGGAGTGGCTTACTTGATGAAGGCAGGTTAACCCGGGGTTTTAGGTGAATACACCAGGCTTCCAAGCTGTGGCTTGATAGCCAATTACGAGGGTCCTTTCAAACTCTTTGTTGCTTTGCAAAAAAGAGCCCCCAAGTAACTTTGTGAGCGATGCTCAGCGTGTGCCTATGTTTGAGTTCGTACAGTGCACAATACTCTCTTTGCCTCCACAAATTTTTCCTTGCGTGGCTGAAATGCCTATCAAGAGGTGTAGTTGTGGTTCAAACATGACCAAGCCCCCTAGTGATTTTCTTTATCTTTATGCAGTTGCTAAATCCGGTTTAACAAAGACTCCGCTTTGACCGTTAACTTGTAAAAGCACACATATGATATAAGAAAGAACAGATACCCCGCTTATAACGGAGGCTCCGGTTTATTATATGGTATATACACTATCCTAAATATGTACAGGTGAAAAAGCCTATGGCTTCAAGTATAGTAAGGCCGAAGGAGAACTATGTTCTATGGCCGCTTTGTCTCCTCCTCCGATTGACGTGAGTCATCATGCTCTCGAACATCAATGAGGTAGTAGGATCCGTTGTGCAGATTTTTGCTGACCACAAAGGGTCCTTCCCAAGGGGGGGGGGATAACTTATGCATATCAGTCTGATCCTGGATGAGCCGGAGCACCAAATCACCTTCTTGAAAGGTTCTAGTTTTAACCCGGCGACTGTGATAACGCCGAAGATCTTGTTGATAAATCGCTGAACGTGCTGCTGCAAGATCCCGCTCTTCATCCAACAGGTCCAGAGAATCCTGACGTGCCTTCTCATTATCAGCTTCAACATAAGCTGCCACACGGGGCGAATTGTGACGGATGTCACTAGGAAGAACCGCCTCTGCTCCATAAACCATGAAGAAAGGCGTGTATCCTGTAGACCTATTGGGTGTCGTATTGATGCTCCATAACACAGAAGGTAACTCCTCGACCCAACAACCCGGCGTCCGCTTTAAGGGAACCATACGCCTTGGTTTGATACCCCGCGGAATTTCTTGATTTGCCCTTTCCACTTGACCATTAGATTGGGGGTGAGCCACTGATGCTAGATCAAGCCGGATGTGCTCAGGTTGACAGAATTCTTCCATCTCTCCTTTTGACAAGTTAGTACCATTATCTGTTATAATGCTATGTGGAAAACCAAACCGGAATATCACCTTTTTGATGAATTGAACCGCTGTGGCTGCATCACACTTGCTGACTGGCTCTGCCTCTACCCATTTAGTGAATTTATCAACTGCTACTAACAGATGGGTCTTCTTGTCCTTGGAGCGCTTGAAGGGTCCAACCATATCCAGCCCCAAGTGGCAAACGGCCACGTAATTGGAATCATGCGCCACTCTTGAGCCGGAACGTGCGCACGGCGGGCAAACTTCTGACATCCATCACATCTTTTGACCAAATCCTCTGCATCAGCATGCGCCGTCAACCAGTAAAAACCGTGGCGAAAAGCTTTAGCAACCAACGACTTTGAACCGACATGATGACCGCAACCCCCTTCATGAATTTCTCGCAAAATCTCATAACCTTCTTGAGGAGAAACACATCGTTGAATCGCTCCTGAAACACTGTAACGATGTAACTCCCCATTGAGTATGGTCATGGACTTGGAACGCCGGATTATCTCTCGGGCCAACGTTTCCTCATCTGGTAACTCGCCCCGGTTCATGTAATCCAGATATGGGATCGTCCAATCCGGTATGGCATGCAAAGCTGCCACCAATTGAGCCTCCAGATTAGGAACAGCCAAATCTTCTTCGGTTGGTATTTTGACTGACGGATTGTGCAACACATCAAGAAAGACATTGGGCGGAACCGGTTTATGTTGGGAACCAAGACGACTTAAAGCGTCCGCCGCTTCATTTTTCCGCCGGTCTATATGGTCCACCTGATAACCTTTAAAATGACCAGCCACTGTGTCCACCTCTTGCCGATATGCAGCCATGAGCCGGTCCTTAGAATCCCAAGTGCCAAATACTTGCTGAGCCACTAGATCTGAATCGCCGAAGCACTTAACCTGGCTCAAATTCATCTCTTTAGCCATCCGAAGACCGTGGAGTAAAGCCTCATATTCAGCTGCATTGTTAGTACAAGGGAACATTAAACGGAGGACATAACAAAACTTATCACCTCGTGGGGAGGTTAATACGACTCGAGCCCCCGAACCCTCTAGCTGTCTGGACCCATCAAAATGAATAGTCCAATATGTATTATCTGGTTTCTCCTCAGGTGCCTGTAGCTCCGTCCAATCGTTGATGAAATCTACGAGTGCCTGGGACTTGATCGCCGTGCGGGGTATATATCTGAGCCCGTGGGGTCCAAGCTCAATGGCCCACTTGGCAATCTGGCCGGTTGCCTCTCTGTTTTTAATGGTGTCACCCAGAGGAGCTGAACTGACTACTGTGATAGGATGGCCCTGAAAATAGTGTTTGAGCTTCCGGCTTGCCATAAACACCCCATACACCAGTTTCTGCCAATGTGGATACCTCTGCTTTGATTCAATGAGCACCTCACTGATATAATAAACCAGCCATTGAACCGGATACTCTTTGCCAGGCTCTTTGCGCTCTACCACAATGGCTACGCTGACAGCCCGGGCATTAGCAGCCACATATAATAATAAGGGCTCTTTATCAATCGGTGCTGCCAGTACAGGCGGTTCCACGAGTTGTTTCTTCAAATCTTCAAACGCCTTATCAGCTGCTTCACTCCAGAAAAAGTTATCTGTTTTCTTGAGCATCTGATATAAGGGAATGGCCTTCTCTCCAAGGAGGCCGATAAACCGGCTCAAGGCTATAATCCGGCCGGCCAGACGTTGCACATTGTTAATACATGCCGGTTTAGCCAAGTACTTAATCGCTGCAATCTTTTCCGGATTAGCCTCAGTGCCTCTGTTTGAAACCAGAAAGCCTAAGAGCTTGCCTGCCAGGACACCAAAAACACACTTCTCCGGATTGAGCATCATCTTGTAGACTCGGAGATTATCAAAAGTTTCCCGTAGATCATCTATCAACGTCTCCTCCTTTCTGGATTTGACCACAATATCATCTACATACGCATGGACATTGCGCCCAATTTGGTTATGAAGGCAATTCTGAACACATCGCTGGTAAGTTGCCTGGGCACTCTTGAGTCCAAATGGCATGGAAACATAGCAGAAGGCTCCAAAGGGAGTTATAAAGGCTGTCTTCTCCTGGTCCTTAACTGCCATTTTGATCTGATGATAACCAGAGTAAGCATCCAAAAACACAAACGGTCACAACCCGCTGTAGCATCAATTATCTGATCAATGCGAGGGAGAGCAAAGGGATCTGCAGGGCAAGCCTTGCTCAAATCTGTGTAGTCTACACACATGCGCCAAGTGCCGTTTTTCTTAAGAACCAGCACCGGATTGGCTAACCACTCTGGATGAAAAACTTCAACAATAAACCCAGCAGCCAACAAACGGGCGACCTCTTCACCTACAGCCTTGCGCCTTTCCTCATTGAAGCGGCGGAGGAACTGTCGGACCGGTTTGAATTTCGGATCAATGTTGAGTGTGTGCTCAGTGAGTTCTCTCGGTACACCTGGCATGTCAGAAGGTTTCCATGCAAAGATGTCCCGATTCTCATGGATGAACTCGATGAGCACGCTTTCCTATTTGGGATCCAGGTTAGCGCTGATGCTGAACTGCTTGGATGAATCGCCAGGGAAAAAGTGAACCATCTTAGTATCTGTAGCTGATTTGAACTTCAATGCTGGATCATGTTCCGTGGTTGGCTTTTTTAAGGAAGTCATGTCTGCCGGATCAACTTGCTCCTTATAGAATGTTAACTCCTCCGTGGCACAAACCGACTCAGCATAAGCCGGATCGCCTTCTTCACACTCCAAAGCAATCTTTCTACTTCCATGTACTGTGATAGTCCCCTTATGACCTGGCATTTTAAGTTGCAGATAAACATAATATGGCCTTGCCATAAACTTAGCATAAACCGGCCGCCCAAACAGAGCGTGATACAAAATTTTGATCTTCACCACCTCAAATGTCACTGTTTCTGACCTTGAATCGTAGTCATCTCCAAAAGCTACCTCCAATGCTATCTTACCAACAGGATATGAAGACTTACCAGGCACCACACCATGAAATACCGTGTTCGACGGTTTAAGATCCTTATCTGTCAACCCCATACGGCGGAATGTATCATAATACAAAATATTGATACTACTTCCCCCATCCATGAGCACTTTAGTGAACTTGTATCCCCCAACTTGAGGGGCTATCTCCAAGGCCAAATGACCTGGATTATCAACCCGGGGCGGGTGGTCCTCTCTGCTCCACAAAATAGGTTGCTCTGACCAGCGTAAATACTGAGGTACTGCCGGCTCAACAGAGTTGACTACCCTTTTGTGAAGCTTCTGATCACGTTTGCACAAACTAGTAGTAAAGACATGATATTGCCCGCTGTTCAGCTATTTGGGATTGCTCTGATAACCCGACTGCTGCTGCTGCTGCTGATTCCCTGATGGTTGTAACCTCCCTGGTTGCCTTGGTGTCCTTGATTGACGTGTCTAGTTTGATTGCCAGGAAACCCTGAACCGGAACCCCCGCCTCTGTAACCCGACCCGTGGAAACCTCCTCCTGAACCGCCGGGCGGTCCGTTGTCATATTGGAACATATTGGAATTCTTGTCCCGCATGATATAACAATCTTTCCAGAGATGTGATGCTGGTTTCCCCTTTGATCCATGCTTTGGACAGGGCTGATTTAACAAACGCTCCAAATTGTTGCCTGGACCTCCACCCCTCTGGGGTTGCTTGCCTTTACGGCACTGGCCATTCTCCTATGCGTTGGTATTTGCAACAAAGTCCAAACCACTGTCGGCCTTGCACTTACCAGCGTTTCCATGGCCTGCCGGATTGTGTTGTTGGCCTTTGGCATTGCCGGTCTTCTTACCCTTCTCCGGTTTGTCCTCCTCTGAATCCGGATCCTTGGTATTATCTGAATCGGCGTATTTAACCAAGGCAGCCATGAGTGTTGACATGTCATTGCAGTGACGTTTGAGCCTTCCCAACTTCTGTTTCAACGGTTTGAAACCGCAATTACCCTCTAACGTTAACACTGCGGTGTCTGCATTGATACGATCTGACGAATGCAAAATCACCGAGACCCGTTTGACCCAATGGGTCATGGACTCCCCTTCCTCTTGGACACAAGCGGCCAGATCTACAATTGACATCGGCTGCTTACACGAATCCTTGAAGTTCTGGATAAACCGGTGCTTCAATTCGGCCCATGATCCAATAGAGTTGATCGGCAAGCTCTTCAACCAAGTGCGAGCTGTTCCTGCCGACATCATGGTGAAATATTTAGCACACACCGCCTCGTCCACATCTAACATCTCCATTGCCATCTCATAGCTCTCCACCCATGCCTCTGGCTGCAAATCGGCGGTATAATTTGGTACCTTACGAGGTCCCTTGAAATCCTTGGGTAGTCGCACATTACGCAAAGCAGGAGATAAACACGGTACCCCTAAGGAACTGAACATCGCCCCTGGCTCCACGGAGGCAGTGGGGTGAACCGGAGTATGCTGTCGTGCCTCTTGTCTAGCTGTCAACTCGGCCTCTCGACGTGCGCGGCCATGATCCACAACATCTTGCGCATTAGCACCTCCCCCAGCCGGGTTGTTCCCTCGTGGCGAATTTCGGTGGCATGCACTACTGGACACAGCCGGTTCGTCTTCCACGTGTCTGCTATAACTTCGGCTTGGGCGGGGAGTGGAGTGAATCCTCTCACGGCTGTGTGAATATGCTTGCTTTTGATTTATTGCTGTCCGAAGGAGATCCCTGGCCCGGCGCGCTTCCACTGCCACTGGTGACTCGCCGTTGGTTGGGAGGGCCGCCAGGCGTGGCGCAGCGGCCACAATGTTGTCCAACGGGTTGGAATAATGCCCGGGCGGCATTGATGGTACAACGTTGTTCCGGCGAGGCAGGTCCGTCGTGCGCGGCTGAACCGGCGCTCCTGCTCCCGGCGGCCCCGCCTGGTTTAGTGTGGGTTGGTTGCCAGGTCCTGCACCCGGTGTGTTGAAAAGATTCTGCGGCTCATAAACCGACGGGAGACGTGATCGGTACCATCTTCTCATGACTTCCTCCGAAGCATTCTGATACAGTCTAATCCGGTAAGCCTGTGCTTCCAACTTGGCCCGCTCCGTAGCCATCCTAGCGTTCTCTGCTGTCAGGTCTGCTTTGGCCTGGGCTATCTGATCTTTCACCTTTGCAATCTCCGCATTGTGCTGATCCCTGGCTGCTGCGTCTACCTCTGCGAACATCAATGTTGCCAGAGCGTCGAACAAATCAGATAAGACTTGGGCCGGAGGTGGCACCGAGCATCCTGCCCTTGCTGGCGTGGCCATTGTTGAACCAGAGAGCATTGCTGCGGCGGTAGATGAATGAGGTGCCGATTGTGTGCCGGCCATGAAGATGGCGCCCCGGTTTGGCAGACCGAGGGAATCCGGAATACTGTTGCCCTCGGATCCTCCCTCAATCCGGCCGTCCTGCAACTGGTAAAGCGATTCGGTTTCTCCAGAAGACTCGTCATCAGAGCAGACTATGATTTCTCCTTCAGACACCAGTCCGTCCTCGTGCCCTGATCCATGGATGACACCTACAAAAACATGCTTTGCCTCGGGCTGAACCGGCGAAGGACTTGCACGTCGAGCCGTTTCGATGATGTCGGTGCAGATGTCCGGCTCTGGGGCCGGTTCGCCGATCTTGCCGATGAAGACGTGAATCCCACCAAAGGGGACCCGATACCCGTATTCGATTGAATCGGCCTCGGGACCCCATCCCGCGTTGCTGATGTAGAGCTTGCCGCGGCGACTCTTCGTCATCCGGCCCACAGCGTATCCCTTAAGTCCATCGAAGCTGCCCTTCAAGAACTCGAAACCATCGTGCGATGGCCCCACAGTGGGCGCCAACTGTCGTGGGTTTGTCACGGCAGATGTCCTCGTGAAGGGACTTAGTTGTGGAACCATCGCGACGGGTTAGCTTAAAGGGGTTAAATCGGAGAAGGGACACAGGAGTTTATACTAGTTCGGCCCCTTCGATGAAGGTAAAAGCCTACGTCTAGTTGTGATTGGTATTGCTAGGGTTTCGAAGGCTAGGGAGCGAATCCGCTTTGTCTGGCTTTGGAGTTGTTGTTGTCTGTCCATAAACCGCGGCCGGGTCGTCCCTTTATATACATAGGTTGACGCCCGCCGGGCTACAGAGTCCTGAAGCCGGTTTATAAACGTATCCGGTTCGGTCTCTCTCTTTCTATCTTACTATACAAGTTACATGACTGGGCCGGTTTACATTTACATATTGTACTCGCCTCTGGCAAAGTGGCCCCTCAGGCTCCTAGAACTCCGGCTGGAGACGCCAGTCGGCGACAACAGCAGGGCGACCACAAGCGCAAGGCCCCACAGCCGGCTTCCAGCAGCCGGCAGGTGGCGACAGTCGAAGACCAGCAGCCGGAAGGGCAGCCTCCACCCAAGGGATAGAAAGGCGGCAAGCCCAACTGGTTGCCGGCTTTCTCATACGAGCAGACTCTGGATGGTCCTTGCAAATTCCACAGCGGCGTGAAGCCGTCGAATCACACCACCTAGAAGTGCCACTGGCTTACCAAGATCGCCAAAGGAGACGGCCTCCTGCCTCCCCTGCCTGCTGGGTAGCAGCCTCCGCCTCCGCCCCAGCAACCGGCTGTCAGGACAGTCGGCGCAGTACAAGACGAGTACCCCGATGAGCATGGAGCCTACGTGATATTTACTAGCATGGCTGATGATCGACGCAGCAGGCGGCTGCAGCAACAAGAGGTGAATGCAGTAGCATCAGAGACACCAGAGTTCATGCACTGGTCTGAGAAGCCTATCAGCTAGAGCGGAGCTGATCACCCAGAGGTGATGCCGAGTCCGGGCTCTTATGCCTTGGTCTTGGATGCCACCTTTGCCACGGATAGACGAGCTGCTCGTTTCTCGCAAGTTTTGATAGATAGAGGCAGCAACATCAACATCCTGGACAAGGACACCATGGAGAAGTTAGGAATCAAGCAAAGACAGCTTCAGAACAGCCAGACTATGTTCCACAGCATTGTTCCTGGTCTTTCCTGCTCACCAATCGGCAAGACCCCGATGGACGTCCTCTTTGGAGACAAAGATCACTTCCACCGAGAGTCAGTTTGGTTTGAGGTGGTGGATCTCGAGAGCCCATACCATGCATTACTTGGCCGACCCGCCCTGGCCAAGTTCATGGCGGTCCCCCACTATGCCTACCTCAAAATGAAGATGCCTAGTTCCAAGGGGATTCTGACCGTAGCCGGCGACTACCGGAAGTCGTCTGCCTGTGCGTCTGAGAGTAGTCGGTTGGCCGAGTCCCTTGTGATTGCGTCCGAGAAGCGGCTCCTTGACCGGGTTGTGGCGATGGCCGGCAAGCAGCTAGAGGTGTCGCCTAACCCCAAGGAGTCGGAGGCTGAGGGTTCGTTCAAGCCGGCCAAAGAGACAAAGAAGATACCCTTGGATCCGGAGCACCGAGAGAGGTACGCTGTCGTAGGCGCAACCTCGACAACAAATAGGAAGGAGAGCTCGTCGATTTCCTCCGTGAGAATCGGGACATCTTCGCATGGTCCCCCAAAGACATGCTAGGTGTACTGACGGAATTCGCCGAGCACAAGTTACATGTCCGATCCGATGCAAAGCCGGTCAGGCAGCCCTTGCGCCGCCTGTTAGAAGAAAAGAGAAGAGTTGTCGGAGAAGAGATAGCCCGACTCCTAGCAGCCGTCTTCATTATGGAAGTATTCTTTCCAGAGTGGCTGGCCAACATACTGAAGAAGAACAAGCAGTGGCGAATGTGTATTGACTACACAAGCCTCAACAAGGCTTGCCCCAAGGACCCGTTTGCTTTGCCAAGAATTGATCAGGTGATAGACTCCACAGCCGGATGCGAGCTGTTGAGCTTCTTGGATGCATATTCAGGATATCACCAGATCAAGCTAAACCCGGCTGACAGACTGAAGACCGCCTTCATCACATCGTTTGGAGCCTTCTGCTACCTCACCATGATGTTCGGCTTGAGGAATGCCGGCGCCACCTTTCAGCGTTGCATGTAGAAGTGCCTCCTCAAGCAACTCAGCAGAAACACCCACGTCTACGTGGACGATGTGGTGGTGAAGACGGAGAAGCGTGGAACACTGCTGGAAGACCTCAAGGAGACCTTTGAGAACCTGCGCCGATTCCAGATCAAGCTCAACCCTGAGAAGTGCGTCTTCGGAGTACCAGCCGGCCAACTCCTTGGCTTCCTGGTCTCTGAACGCGGCATAGAGTGCAACCCTATAAAGATCAAGGCCATTGAGAGGATGGAGGTACCCAGCCGCCTGCTGGACGTGCAAAAGTTCACTGGCTGCTTGGCGTCCATCAGCCGATTCATCAATTGGCTGGGCGAGAAAGCTCTCCCCTTATACCAGCTCATGAAGAAGACCACTTTTTTCGAGTGGAACCACAAGGCGGACAAAGCTTTTCTCCAGTTGAAGAAGGTGTTGACTACTCCACCCGTTGTGGCGGCTCCGACTCCTAAGGAGCCTATGCTCCTGTACATCGCCGCCACCAGCCGGGTAGTCAGCACAATCATTGTAGTGGAATGCAAGGAGGAAGGCAAGCACTACTAGGAAAAGGCCTACTAATGGCGCACCTAATTTGGCCATTAATGGCGCATTAGTGGTGCGCCATTAGTGCCACACCATTAGTATATTTTACTAATGGCGCACCACTGGTGCGCCATTAGTATCTGGTATACTAATGGCGCACCTCAGATGCGCCATTAGTATATACAACAGTGCGCCATTAGTATGCCTCCTAGGGGGCCATGTATACCCAGGTGCTTTGGCATACTAATGGCGCACAACAACAAGATGCGCCATTAGTAACTTCGGCATACTAATGGCGCACTGTTTAATGATGCGAGTTTGCCTTCACATTACAAGTCGATATCGATCATCTAAACTACCATCACATAGAAGAGAGCTGCGGTCATCACGATAAGCATCATCATGATGAAACTCGTCTTCATCCGGTTCCTCCAACACTCCCTCCCCTCTCCCGCTAGATAGCGGGCGTATCTAGAAAATGCCTTTGCTGTAGGAGCTAGCACTTACGAGTTTGGTAACATTAGTCCAACCCCAATCAGATTAAGTTGATCAAAGAAACAGTAGAAGAGAGCCAACACTGCATAAATGGAGCCAATAACCCAAAAGACAGAAGTAGAGCCAGCAAAGTATAGATCAAAGCCAAACCCAAAGATCAACTCAAACTAGAAGTAACTCCATGATTAGGGGATCCCTCAATTAAGCTTGGGTTAGTTTTCAGATGAAATCCAACAAACCCACTACTAATCAACTAGCCCAAATGTAGGGTTTGAAGTAGGGATTGTCCTCAGGCAGCCTAGTAGTGCTAGGACTATTGCATCATTGGATCAAGTAGTGCAACATCTTTAAGTAACGATGAGAGCCTCAGGACACCATCATTGGCATGGCAAGATTAAGGAGCACCTGTTCTTATCAGTGAGAGTAGGAGAGAAAGAAAGAAAGTGAAGAGACCAGTGCAGCATCTCTTCAAATCAGATTTAAGAGAGAGGGAATTGGCAAGGAAATATATAGTCCATAACCTGCAAGAAGAAATGGGACATTGATAGCACATTTACTAAACATCTGCTATAAGTAGAACACATACACCCACTTACACATGGGTACTATTCTGTATATAGGTACACAAGCACAACACATGCACCTGGTATAGATAGGAGTATAAGCATGCATCTAAATTATCTGAAACATATGAAATAGCTAATGCAAAGAAAGAATTATCACTACATGCAACCGTCAGGACTATGTCCTATACAATATACAACTAAACCACCAGTAGATGATGTACTAAACCATACAAGAAATACCAATACATGGTATTTAGATAAAGACTAGTATATATCAAACACAGATACCAGCTTGAAAGAGAAACTATAATTTTATACCACTACCGGAGCAAATCATGAAGTACACAGAGTAATTGCAGTAAAGAGATGAATTAGTATATGTTGATCAATAAGAGAGTTATGGCTATATACAAATAAATCAAGCTGCATGTGTGTGTGCTTGAGCTAGCTTAGTACGTACAGTCCATGGTTGGGCTCCAAAACTAATAGAGCATGCTAGCGTCAACAGAATCAATCACAAGGTTATTTTGTTGTTGTTGCTAGCAGTGCTAGCTGTATGTATTGATCCATCCATCCATGACCTAACTAATGTTGTAGTATCTCTAGACTAAGTGCAGCAACACAAGAAGAACTAAAACTACAAAGCACATGTGTACGTAACTACTATACTCATCCATGGCAAATTGTACCAAACCATCCATACATAGCCAGATTGCAATGGAGTGGATTTAACACAAGACATGAAAAATTGATGAGCCAAATGATTTTTAGTATTACTAACTTGAAAGGAAGCTCACTGTTTCCATCTTCTATCTATCCATGATTTTATTTTTCTGAAGCAAGCATCAAAAGCACAATGACAATCGAATTTCACACAAAAACTGAACCAATACCTGCTGTTATATAGTGTCCATGACAATTGCAATTCATGTCCACTCCAGATCAGATTTGCAAGGGCTAGAAAGAGAGGTTGTAGCTCAGCATGTATGGGGGTAGGAGGTGGATGCAGGGGAGGGGTGGAGGGTGTCCTGCAGAAGAAGCTTCGCCATTAGAGCAACCTGCACAAAACAGAGGAAGGGGAGATGAATAAATCATGGTGAGGAAAAGGGCCTTCCACATGATTAGATCGGGAAGAGAAACAACAACAAAAATACCAAAAAAATCCCTTCCATGGCGTGCTGTACTAGGAGCAGCTCCTCTCTCTCCGCTAGGGTTTGGGGCGCTGGGAGGCTCCATGGTGCCGCTGCGTGGTGGCGGACAAGGGAATCCATCTCCATGGCGGCGTCCCGCCCCACGGAGGTGCGCCCCTCCTGCCGTCGTCGTCGGCACACCCATGGTGACCTGCAAAGAAGGAAGAGAAGATGAGGTGAGGTGAGGAGGAGATGGTGGGCGAAGAAGGAGGAGGAGGGGCTTACCAGTGCTGGATCCGGTCACCTATGGCCTCGCCGTGGCCTACCATGGCGGATCCCGGCGAACAAATGGGGATGCAAAACCCTAGCCAGTGGGGGAGCCGCGGATCTGCATGGACGTAAGCCAGATGCGGACCAAGGGGATCTCGCCGGCGTGCTGCGCGCGGCCGGAGCTCGCCGGAACCGGGCGGCGTGGGTGGCGACGGCGGCGAGGGAGAGAGGGGTTCGGGGGGAAGAGAGGAGGCGACGAGGGTTTGGGTGGGTTCGAGCGAGAGAGAGATAGTGTGTGTGTGTGTTGGTGCGTTGGGTCGGATGGATGGATGGATGTGGGATTGTGGGATTCCTGGCCACTAATGGCGCACCAACTCTAAATGCGCCATTAGTAATCCAGGTTACTAATGGCGCACCTTCTGGTGGTGCGCCATTAGTAGTTTTGCAAAAAATAAAACATACTAATGGTGCACTGTTCCACAGTGCGCCATTACTAGTTTAAACTAGTAATGGCGCACGGTGGAACAGTGCGCCATTAGTAGTTTTGCAAAAAAAAGGAATAAAAAATATAATAAAAAAACAACATTAGTGGCGCACTTTCCGACAGGTGCGCCATTACTAGTTACAACTAGTAATGGCGCACTGTGTCTGGATGCGCCATTAGTATATTTGGACAGGGGCACTAGTTCAAAAAAAATTTGATACTAATGGCGCACCCTGGGCTAGGTGCGCCATTAGTAGTTTCAACTCTAATGGCGTATCAGAAGGTTGTGCGCCATTAGTATATACTAATGGCGCACCGCTTCTCTGGGTTGCCATTAGTGTCAATCCCATCTATAGCCCTTTTTCTAGTAGTGAAGGCACTACCTGTCCAGAGACCGGTATATTACCTGAGCGAAGTGCTGTCAACCTCCAAGCAGAACTACCCCCCACTACCAGAAGATGTGCTATGGCGTGCACTTTGCCGCTAAGAAATTGAAGCCTTACCTTCAGGAGCATCCAATCACTTTGGTCTGCACGGCCCCACTTGCCGAGATCATCAGAAGCCGAGATGCTTCTGGCCGAGTGGCCAAATGGGCCATAGACCTGGCTCCCTACACTATCCACTACCAGCCCCGCACCACCATCAAGTCACAAGCACTGACTGACTTCCTCGTCGACTGGGCCGAGACCCAGTACCTACCTCCAGCGCCCGACTCCACCCATTGGCGGATGCATTTCGACGACTCCAAGATGCGCACCGGCTTGGGAGCCGGCGTTGTCCTCACTTCTCCTAAGGGCGACAAGCTCAAATACACACTGCAAATCCACTTTGCCGCCTCCAACAACGTCGCCGAGTACGAGGCGCTCATTCACGGGCTCTCGCTTGCCAAAGAACTTGGCATTCGCCGGATCCTGTGTTATGGCGACTCGGACTTAGTGGTCCAGCAGTCGTCTGGCGACTGGGGCGCCAAAGATGCAAACATGGCGAGTTACCATTTCCTCGTGCAGCAACTCAGTGGATATTTCGAGGGGTGCGAGTTCCTCCATGTGCCAAGAAACAACAACGATGAAGCAGATGCCCTGGCACGAATCGGCTCTACCCGCCAAGCAATACCATCCGGCGTCGCCCTTCAACGCCTCCTCAAGCTGTCTGTCAAGCCTTCACCAGAATCAGACTCCATCTTTGTGCCGGCTCCTCCCGAAGAAGTCGGATTCGACTCCAGAGCACCGGTAGACGGTACGAGGATGTTGGTAGATGGCTCCAAAGCCACCACAGTCGAAGCCGGCCAAGGGACTGCAGAACCTGGCCTGGGGACTGCGCCAGCCGGCCTGAAGACTCCAGAACTCGGCCCAAGGGCTGCGCCAGTCAGCCCGGGGACTTCATTAATCCAGCAAGCAGTTGCCGACTCCAGCCCGCCACCTCCCAGCCCAGCCACCCTCGTCCAAGTCGCAGTTCTGGCAGTCAAAGAAATAGCAGCACCCTCATGGGCCCAGCCCATCCTCAAATTCCTGGTGAGCAAAGAGCTGCCGACTGATGAGACCTTAGCTTGGCAAGTACAACGCCGAGTGGCAGCCTACACCATAGTCAATAGAGAGCTGGTCAAGCGCAGCGTCACTGGTGTCTACCAGCGCTGCGTAGAGCCAGAGCAAGGCCAAGCAATTCTCAAAGACATCCATCAAGGCGAGTGCGGCCACCATGCGGCTTCAAGAGCACTCGTTGCCAAAACTTTCCGACACGGTTTCTTTTGGCCAACGGCCTTAGAAGAGGCCAAGGAATTGGTCCAAAAATGCAAAGGGTGCCAGAAGTTTCGCTCCAAGACGCATCAGCCGGCTTCTGCACTCAAGACCATCCCCATTGCCTGGCCTTTCGCAGTTTGGGGCCTAGACATGGTGGGACCATTCAAGACGGCACGAGGTGGCTTAACTCACTTACTTGTCGCGGTAGACAAGTTCACCAAGTGGATAGAAGCGAAGCCAATCAAAAAACGGAATGGTCCGACTACCGTGACTTTCATCTCCGACATCACAATTCGGTACGGCATACCACACAACATCATCACCGACAATGGCACGAATTTTTCCAAAGGTGCCTTGGCCTGTTTCTGTGCAACATAGGGCATCCGATTGGACCTAGCGTCCGTCGCCCATCCACAGTCAAATGGCCAGGTGGAGCGAGCAAATGGCCTCATCCTGTCCGGCATCAAGCCCTGACTGGTCGAGCCTCTGGAGCGCTCGGTTGGCTGCTGGCTCGACGAGTTGCCAGCCGTGCTCTGGAGTCTGCGCACGACTCCAAACAAGTCAACCGGCTTCACGCCTTTCTTCCTCGTCTACGGTGCTGAAGCCATCATCCCAACGGACATAGAGTTTGATTCCCCGCGAGTCACCATGTACACCGAGGAAGAAGCAAAAGAAGCACGACAAGACGGCGTCGATCTGTTGGAAGAGGGCCGGCTGCTGGCACTCAGCCGGTCCAGCAACTACCAGCACTAGTAGAAAACAGGGCTTTGGTCCAGGCCGGGTCAGCCCATTAGTCCCGGTTCAGTCAAGAACCGGGACTAATGTGAGCATTTATCCCGGTTCGTGCGGCTAAGGCATGAGTCCCGGTTCGTGCAACGAACCGGGACTAAAGGGTGCGATGCCCATTAGTCCCGGTTGGTGGCACCAACCGGGACTAAAGGTTAGACCTTTAGTACCGGTTGGTGCCACCAACCGGTACTAATGGGTTTTGAGGCATTAGTACCAGTTCATGGCACGAACCGGTACGAAAGGTCCCATTTTCAACCCCCCCTGGACCGCCTTTTCAGTTTTAGAAAAACAAAAGAAAATGATGGAAATGTCAAAAAAATAAAATAAAATAAGTTTCCCATGTGATATGTGGTCTACTTGTTGGGAAAATTTACAAATATGAATTTCGACTTTATTTGCAAAATCTCTCTGGAATTTGTAAAATGGGCATAACTTTTGCATACGAACTCAGATTAAAAAGTTTTTTATATGAAAAATCATCTACTCGAAAAGTTACATCCGAATTTAACCGGGGGAACCCCGTTAAACATTTTCAAAATCCTCAAAAACCTAACAGAAAAAAGTTACGGGGCTTTTAAGATCTAGAGTGGAAAAAATCGAAAAAATTACTAGTCAAATCTGGTCAAACAGTGGTCAAACTGTCGTCAAACAATGGTCAAACTAATTATTCTAGAATATTAGTGTTACTAAATAATTATTTCAGTTATTTTGAATTTTGGACAAATCTGGTCAAACAGTGGTCAAACAATGGTCAAACTAATTATTCAAGAAATATTAGTGTTACTAAATAATTATTGTTTTTTAAAACAATAGTTTCAAACTCAAACAGTGAAATGTGTCACTTCATGCTCAAGCAAAATTCATGAAGGTTAATAGGATTGACATCTTACTATTGTCAGGAAAACAACAAGTGCAGACTTGGAAACGAGAGAGAATAGAACCCGGAAGTTAAGCATGCTCAGGCTGGGGGAGTGGGAGGATGGGTGACCGTTCGGGAAGTTAGATGATTTGGAATGATGAGGGGTGATTAGAGGATAAATTGAGCAGTGATGAGGGGTGGTGATCACACGCTAGAGGTTAAAATAATTCAGAAATTTGATAATGAAAAAAAAATTCAAAAAAAAATCATAAAATTTCCTTTAGTCCCGGTTGGTCCCTTTAGTCCCGGTTCTGGATTGAACCGGGACTAAAGGGGAGAGGCATTAGTAATAACCCTTTAGTCCCGGTTCGAAAACCGGGACTAAAGGGCCTTACCAACCGGGACAAAAGCCCCCTTTTCTACTAGTGCAGCAGAGCCTGCGCAGATACTACAACAGGAAGGTCAGGCCGAGATCTTTGCAAGAGGGCGACCTTGTGCTCCGACTGATCCAGCGAACAGCCGGCCAGCACAAGCTATCGGCGCCTTGGGAAGGCCCCTTAATCATCAGCAAAGTGCTGGGCAACAACTCCTACTACCTGATCGACGCTTAGAAGCCCCGAGCACGCAAGAGGGACGACTTCGGCAAAGAGACAGAGCGGCCATGGAATGCAAATCTCCTCCGAAAAGTTTACAGTTAAACACAGTATGTATCACGCTACCTTTTGTATTAAAAGTACCAAGACTTCGGGCCCCCCGAGAAGAGCTCGGGGACTGCCCTCTTTTATCTATATGATAAGAAATATGCCTTCGAGTATATTACTCTTTGTTATGCCGCTTGGCACCGGGTTCGACTAGTCGTCCCGGGGACTTGCCGTCCGACGCTATGAAATGCTTCCTGCAGCCGGACAAGGAGTGTGTGGCGTTTAAGCCATCTTTTGCCAGAAGCCGCAGCTTGCAGAGCGACTGTCTGGTGGGCAGGAGTAAGAAAGAATGGGCGTCCACATGAAAAATGGCTAAGGACTCAAAGCATAAACATAGCTTAAGGCCGGCTTCCAGCCTTTTTTCGCAAACCGACTCTTGAAACAGTCGGCTTGCCGCCTTCTATCCGACTTATTAAACAACTCTAAAAACGGCTAAGTACTTGCCTTCCCAAAGTGACCAAGAATTTGATCCAGCAGCAGTCCGCACAGCGGCTGTCCGACTGACAAAGACGGCAACTGAGGGAAGGCGGCAAAGGAAAAAGCCAAAAGAGCAATGAGCAAGAAAAGATAGAAGTCGGATGAATATTTACATAACAAAGGCCCTTGGCCGAATCTTCGAGTAGAATTTCAAAATACACCCCGCGGGTGGAATTGTGCGAATTAACAAGTTCTTCAAAGACTATTAAAACAAATAAAACAAAGATAAAGTGGCAGCCTAGGAGGCGGCAGACGGGTTCGGAGGATCGGAGGAGACGGCGGTGTTGGATGTTGGGGCGGCCGGCTGGGCAGTCTCGGCTTGATCACCTCCAGCGGCAGTTGGCTCGGGCGGGCACGGCTCGTTCCTGGAGGCGCGGTCGAGCTGAGGCTGGCCATCCGCTCCATCTTCCGGTGCCTCCGTCTCGCTTCCGTCCTCCGCCTTGTCTTCCTCCTCGATGCTGGAGCCGATCACCTCTGCCAAGTCCTCGCCGTAGTCTGGGTTCAGCCCAAACCACTCCGGTGGTACCTCCCCGCCGTCTTCAGCCCTCTCGGGGACAAAAATGCTGGTGTCGGTGTACTCGGCGATCGCCGCCACATGCTTGACAAGGGCGTCTTCCGCGGCTGCCAGCTTCGGCTGGGCCTCTGACCAGAGTGTGGCCAGCCGGTCTAGGTCCAGCCCCGGATACCACGCCTTGACGAATTCCATGGCTCGGCGTGGTCCGGCCTGGGCCGAGGAACCCTTCCAGGCCTCAAAACGACCAGCCACGACCTCTAGCCAGTCGGCAGTCCCAACTGGGGGTGCGCGGAGCCTGCACGTCTGGCCACAGGGCGGTGATCGCTTGGGCGCCGACACGTTGAAGCCGGCGCAGCATCCGGTGGGCCGGCCGCAGACGAGCCCCTACGCTCAGAATATGCTCGTCAAGGGTCCAAGGGGCATCGGCGGCGATCTCCGCGCCATCCGCCCTCCGCTCCTTGCGGTCAGCCTCGATAGCTTGAATGGCGGCCTGCGAGTGGCCGGGGAAGAAGTCTCCCAAGACGGAAAGAATGAAGAACAAGTCAAAAACCAGGAGTCGGCTCGACCTATAGTCGACGGCTCGAAGAAGGAAAGCAAAGAAGCTTACCTTCGACGAGATCCTCGATCTCGTAGAAGCCAGAGGCCAGCATTGCCTCCTTGTCAATCCAGGAGGAGCGCTCGCTCGCGACCTCGGCCAGGAGGGCAGCCTTCGCCTCTTCCGCCTCCTTCTGCGTCTTCTTAAGCAGCTCCTTCTGCTCTGCCAATTGTGCGGCCAGCAGATTGTGCTCTGCGATGAGCTTGCTGCACTCCCCCCCTTGGCGCGCAACGCAGAGTTGGCTTTGCTCAGCTGCTGTTGAAGAGTGGCGTTGGCCTCTGAAGAGAAATAAGAAAGAAGGCATTAAGTCATCAACAAAGAAGGTCGCCGAGGACATCCGGCCTGACTTCTCAGTAGTCGGCCCGAATCTCGGGGACTACAGCCTGCGGGTGCGCCAGCGCACCCCTGCAAAGAAGAAAAAGGACTCACTCCGGCTCTCTGACAAGTCGGTGGTCCGCTTGCCTAGCTCTTCAACGTTGTGGTTGAAGGCGGTGACATGGAGGTTGTGATAGTCCTGCAACAAGTATTTTAGACAAAAGTTAGTACCCAGAACTCACCAATTGGAGTTCCGGACCGCCTGCTTAGCAGCCGGCCTGAAACTCGGGGACTACACCAAGTGGGTACGCTGGCGCCCCCCCACAGAGAGGAACAAGAAAACAGGGACAAAGGAGAAAGCATACCCGGATGGCTGCCCACGACGCCAGGTGCGCGTTGGTGCAGTTTTGGATGGTGTCGCTCTCAGCTCGCAGCTTCGTCTGGACATCCAGAAGCACCTGGTTCAGCGGGCCCGTGCCGCCTCCTCGCACCCACCCAATGGGCGCGGCGCTCGTCGCTTCGGCGTCTGGAATCATCGAGTTGGCGGTGCTGGACTCCAAGGGGCGTGGCGCCGAAGTTGCCTTCTCAAGACGGCGGCACGTTGGCGAGCCGACTTGAAGGAGTAGCCTTGCCACGGCCTCGTCTTCAGTTGGCGGCAAGGGGCGGGTCCGCCAGCTGTTTGCCTCGTGCGCTCCTAGACGGCGGCGGGGGCGGCGGTGGCGGCACGACCGCGTCCGGCATGGAGGCATCGCCGCCGCCTCTCTCCATGATCGGTAACTCGCCGCCGGCTTCCCCTGACTGCCCCGTGAACTCCGGGCGCGGCGGCATAGAGTTCAGAGGGGTGACGAACACCGCCGACCGCCGGGGCACGACTTCCTTAGCATGCCGCTTTGCGCAGCGGCGGCCTCGGCCGCCTCCAGCTTTTTCAGGGCGGAGGCCTCCGCCTTCTCGGCCTCCTCTTTCTCCCGGCAGGCGGCCTCTTCCTCCTCGCGCTTGTCCTACGCGTTCTGCTCCGTCGCCTCCCGAAGATCGGCGGTGGGGTCAATCCGCCGAGTAGTGGCAGACGTCTCCGCCGACCCCATAACGGAGGCGGCGGCAACCCTCTCAAGAGTGAGGGGAGCCCTGAAGCAAGGGAAGCATATGAAAGACTTAGACAAGATCAACAAAGAGAAAATAAAGATAAGGGACGGAGGCTCTTACGCAGAGACTAGCGGCGGCTTCTTCTCTTCCTTGGGGAAGTGGTTGGCTTTCGCGGCCGCCTCTTCCCGCTTGGTCGCGGCGGCCGCTCCCTTGAACTTCTTCGCCCGGCCACAAAGCATACTTGGCCCGGCCCGGCACTTCTACGCGCCGCCTTGAGCGTCCAAGCCGGCGGAGGAACTCGCGCTTGGCTGGCCAGCCTTTGGCTGGTGGCGCGGGGCGACTTCTCCCTCGGCCTCATCGTTAGGCCAGTCGGCGAAAGTGGTCGAAGGCCTGGAGCCGCCTACTTCTCCTCCTCCTCCCTTGGTGTCGGCCTCCATGGCCACCGCCCCCAAGTCAGGATCGTCGACATTGCTCTCTGCCCGATCGGGGACAAACTGACGAGCCGGCCCCGAAGGAGGGACGAGAGGGTTCTGATTCAAAACAAAAACGGTCAGAATTGACAAGTCGGACTTGGCAACAAAAGAAACAGAAGTAGAAGGAAGACGACTTACAATAGGCGGGGGGTTGGTGCGCGAATACGGCTCCTTGCCGAACCGCCAGTCCACTGAGAGACCGCAGTTCACGATGTAGTTCACCGTGTTCACCACCTCCGCGTGAGGCATGTCCTTGGAGCACATCCGACTCAGGTCCCGATGATCGCTCATCTGGCAGATCAGGTGAGGTCAGCCTTGGAGTGGGAGGACTCGGCGCGCCACAAAGGCGGCCAGCAAGTCGGCCCCGGTCAAGCCCTCCAACTGCGTCAGCACTCTGAGTCGCGCGATGGCGGCGGCACCAGCGGGAGACAACATCTTGGCTCAGTGTGACCAGCTGGGGAGCCTTCCAGCCGGCGCACCGGCTTCGTAAGCCGGTAGGTTAACCCAGTTGCCTTCTGGGGCGACGTTCTTCACATAAAAATAGGACCGCTGCCACATCTTCACCGACTTAATCAGTGTGATGGTGGGAAACAGATTATCGGCCACTGATCTCCGCATCGCGATAAACGCACTGCACTGGGCTGGCACGCCGGTGACGTGTGTGCCGAGCCTGGACTGGAAGAACTCCCCCCAAAGCTCGATGGTGGGGTGAACGCCGAGGAAGGATTCACATAGGGTGGCGAAGGGAGCCAACAGCACCACCGTGTTTGGAGTAAGGTGGTGCGGCTGGAGCCCATGGAACTCCACGAAGGAGCGGAAGAAGCCGGTTGCCGGCAGCTCCAGGCCGCTCATAAGGTGCGAGTGGAATATGACCCGCTCCCCCTCCTCCGGCGTCGGCGATATTTCCCCCTCTGGCGCGAGGCGGACACGCACTAAGCCCCTGCCGGGCAGCCGCCTTATCATGCGGAGGATCTCGACATCGTCGTCATCAACCTCGGAGCCGTCAAACACTCCAGAGCGTACATCAGGAGGCGCGTCGGCGGAGGAGGAGCTCATCGTTGCGGGCGTGGCATGGTTTGGAGCAGCAGCGGTGAGAGGAAGAAGAAGCGAGAAGGAGCGAAAGGGAGTAGGGAGAATGGGCGCGCGTGATTTGCCGCCCCTTCCCCCGCCTACTTGTAGGTTCGTGGGCTGAGAAGCCGAGGGGGCGGTCGTGGGATTAACGGCGCCCAGGACCCCACGACCGCCACGATTTACCACACGAAGTTACCACGTGCAATAACCGCGCGGCAACCCCCACCGTCCGCACGGCCACAACGGACCCGTTCGCATGCCGAGGCACAATAGTGGCGGGCCCCGCCTATAGGCCTGTCCCGTCGGGCGCGTGGGTGAGCAGACTAGCTCAGCCACGTGGTGCCTTGTGACGGGTCCACCTCAGCGGCAACTCAGAAGCTTATCAGGCATGCCGCCTGGACTTCACCGCGACGTTCAAACTTTTTTATGGGCAAGTCGGCCTTAAGCAAGTCGGACTCCAACTAGTCGGCTTGACAAGAAGATGGCTAGCGAGGCCCAGATCCAACCGCCGGAAAGAAGAAACTGTTGAGGCTCCTTGACATGTCGCCCTCGGAGCCTCACCAGCTTCAGGGACTACTGTCGGAGTAATGGGCCATGGGTAGGCTAACCCAGGCCCAGAACCTTTCAAGACATTGAGGCAGACTACACCCCTCGAAACCCCAGGACGAAGAGCCGCCTTCTGAGAGTCGGCGGTGAGGCGGCCGATTGCCCACTCGCTGCCGAGTCCCAGGGACGACTTCAGGATAAGCTGACTCCTGACTGGCGACTTCCAGAGAAGCTGGCCTTGGGGAGTCGGCCCGCGACGCCAACAACCCCCATGCCCTCATAAAGAGGGACGGGACGGGGAGTGGCCATAGTAAGGTCCACTCCCACCCCTTTTTCCAAGGGCAGGCGTGGCTACAGTACGACGTACCCGCAGAGATCTCCGCACGGCGCAACACTATTGCCGTGCCGGCCCTGACGTCAGCCCCAGAGGGCAGAGTCCTGTGCCCACGACGGCCTTCTAGTACGACCCAGGGATGATGGGTCCCACCAGTCGGCGGGCGTACGAAAGACGGCGAGAGCGCCACCAGTCGGCCGGGATGGGAGTCAGCCCCCAGGAGTCGGCCGGCCCCTCCCACGGGCCCCACACGCCATTAATCAGACGCGACAGGGAGTGGCCACAGTGATCGCCAGCTAGACGGTGGAGCTGTCGCCACGACCTCATGACTGAGCCCGCGTCATTAGAGGCACGGCTATAGTAATCTACAGCCGGCAAGACCCGCCCGCGGCGGACGCAGCCTGTCGGCTCCGTACCGAGCCAGTCGGTGGGGCCCACCAGTCGGCGGATAAGACGGCGGCCAGAGAGACTGACGGCTGGGCCCGCGCCCAGCCGGATTACCATTGTACCCCTGGGGGGTAGGCCTATATAAACCCCCAGGGCATCCATGCAAAGGGTTGGAATCCATTATCACTAGACCAGGTCATATAGGAAGGAGAGAGCTAGCCTTGCGTTCACCTACCTCCAGGAAACAGCTCGAGGAGCAACCGTGTAAACACTTTGCCATAGTGATCATGCGGAGACCCCGCAGGGCAGCAGTAGGGGTATTATCTCCCCAGAGAGCCCCGAAGCTAAGTAAGATTCACCGGCGTGCATGCCTTCGCCTTATCCCGTTTCCAGGCACCGGCGACGTTCTACTCGCTCCCACCATGATAAGCCATCCTTTGGCATATGTTGCACCCAACCCCCGACAAAAACAGTAGATAATATATCATGGAGCAATCAAAAATTATAGATACGTTGGAGACGTATCAGCATCCCCAAGCTTAATTCCTGCTCGTCCTCGAGTAAGTAAATGATAAAAACAGAATTTTTGATGCGGAGTGCTACTTGGCATAATTATAATGTAATTCTTCTTAATTGTGGTATGAATATTCAGATCCGAAAGATTCAAGACAAAAGTTCATATTGACATAAAAATGATAATACTTCAAGCATACTAACAAAGCAATTATGTCTTCTCAAAATAACATGGCTAAAGAAAGTTATCCCTACAAAATCATATAGTCTGGCTATGCTTTATCTTCACCACACAAAATATTTAAATCATGCACAACCTCGATGACAAGCCAAGCAATTGTTTCATACGTTTGATGTTCTCAAACTTTTTCAATCTTCACGCAATATATGAACGTGAGCCATGGATATAGCACTATAGGTGGAATAGAATGGTGGTTGTGGAGAGGACAAAAAGGGAGAAGATAGTCTCACATCAACTAGGCGTATCACCGGTTTATGGAGATGCCCATCAATAGATATCAATGTGAGCGAGTAGGGATTGCCATGCAACGGATGCACTAGAGCTATAAGTATATGAAAGCTCAACAAAAGAAACTAGTGGGTGTGCATCCAACTTGCTTGCTCACGAAGACCTAAGGCATTTTGAGGAAGCCGTCATTGGAATATACAAGCCAAGTTCTATAATGAAAGATTCCCACTAGTATATGAAAGTGATAACATGAGAGGCTCTCTACTATGAAGATCATGGTGCTACTTTGAAGCACAAGTGTGGTAAAAGGATAGTAACATTGTCCCTTCTCTCTTTACGGTAATAGCACCGGTTCGTAAGGCCCTTTAGTGCCGGTTAGGTAACCGGCACTAAAATTTCGGCACTAAAGGCCCCCCCTTTAGTACCGGTTCAGCATGAACCGGTGCTAAAGGGCAACCACGTGGCACGAGCCAGCTCCGGGGGCTGGGAGCCCTTTAGTACCGGTTGGTAACGCCAACCGGTACTAAAATGTTGGGGTTTTTTTGGTTTTATGATTTGTTTTTCATTTAATTTTGTGTTTTCCATTTTAATTCTTTTTCGTTTGCTGGTATTTTACGGTACTACACATTGTACACATTATGCATATATATATATAAATAGAATTTCTAGTAGAACCAATCATATATTGTCGGGGGTGCTGATCCCACGGACACCTATGGGACCACGGCGGATCGAGGCCCCTTTCGGTTCGGCAGGGGGGCGGAGAGTGCACGAAGAGCAAATCGAGGCGAAGCACACAAGCAATGCGATCAGTTTACCCAGGTTCGGGCCGCACGGATGCGTAAAACCCTACTCCTGCTTTGTGGTTGTATTGAGATCTTGCTTGGGAGCGCTGATTGCTACAGTACACCCCAGCAGCTAGCTAGACCGAGTGTGAGAGAGAATTGTCCCCCCTCTACGTTGCGCATGGGCCTCCTTTTATATGTCAAAGGGGTCACCGACAGGTGGCAACATAGACAAGGGTAAAAAAGGAAAAGACGTGGTGGTTAGCACCGCCGCCTACTACAGTGTATCATACCTAACCTAAGCGGCAGGGGACAAAGGCATTAAATGCCTGTCTGCGTCGCCTAGGCGGTGCAGAAAGGGACCGCCAGGGACGCCACTGCTTGCCACGATGGCTATCTTGTCAGCGTCGCTCGCCACCGTGTACCTCTGGCTGCACAGCCTTCCGCCACGTACGCCTGGAAGGGTCCCAGAGCGACACGTTGGTGGATGTGCTGGTGCGCAGGTACAGGATGGAAGCTTGCCGCGGCAAGCGCCTTGCCGCGGTTATTATCTTGTCGCGTCCAGGAGCTTGTCGCTCACTGGGTCTTGCCGGGACACATGGTGCGCTGCGGCAAGTTCCTTGAGATGCCTTGGTTGGCCTCCCCGGCAAGCTCATCTTGCCGGGGTCTTGTCTCCTTCCCGGCAAGCTCCTCTTGCCGGGGCCTTGTCTCCTTGGTTTGGATACTTTGTTCTTGAATGGCTCCAAAGGAACCACGGAGGATCTTGGCGGTCGCCTGGCAAGCCTTGCCGCGGGACGCTGCGACTGCCTGTGCACAAGTTCGGGATACTAAGGTACCCCTACTTTAGTACACTGACAGGAGCCCCCGGGCCTGGGCCATACACGGTGCCGAGCGCTGTTGGGCCAGGCCCAAAACAGGGCACGGGCACGCGCGGCCTAGGTTACGCCGTATCTCACTCCGCATCCACCGCGCCCTCCCCGCACGACACGCGTCGAACGCGGCATCGTGGGAGAGATCGTGGGTGGTTGCTTTATTTGGAAAGGCGGAACGTCCACCCACTCCTCCTTTATAAGCAAGGGGAAGCAGGGGTAGTGCGCCCACTCGCCCCCTTTCCATTCCACTCTTGAAAACCTCCGCCCTGCCTCCATCTTCCCAAAGCAAACAGAGCGCTGCACCCTGCCCCCCACATTGCCACCAGCACCACCAACGCCGTCGACCTCCTCCACCGCTTCCGCCATGGCTCCGAAAGCCGACAAGGGGAAAGCCGTGAAGTCGTCCGAGGCGCAGCGGCTTGCGGCGCTGCGGAAGGAGCGAGCCATCTTCCCCCCAAGCTCGCCGCGAAGGAGCTAAGGGAGTACTACTACCTTTTCTAGTCTACGGAGATGCGAGCTCACCCGAGCACCAAGGTACTCCCAGCTGCTGCTCACAAGACTGCTCCGGATGGATATCCCTTCTTTGCCGTATTCTTCTACTGCGGGCTCTGCCCGCCCTTCTCCGAATTCTTCTGTGATATCATGAATACCTATGGCCTCTGCCTCCTTGACTTCACTCCCAATGCCGTCCTCACCATGGCATTTTTCGCACACCTTGGAGAAAACTTTGTCGGAGTCCACCCAAATGTAGCCCTTTTCCGCCATTTCTTCATTCCCCGGGTAGAGAGAGGAGAGCCCTTGTCCGGCGGAATCGCCTGGGTCTCTAGGACCGGCAAGAAGGATTCTTATTTGGAGGGCGAGTTTCGCGGCAAGTGGGAGGAGTGGAGGGCGGATTGGTGCTAGATTGTCGAGGAGAGCCCGCAGCCGTTCACCGCCCGGCGCCAAGCAGCAGCAGTACGCGGCAGCGACTGGAGTGACGTGGCCCCGGAAGACAGCAGGCTGAGGATTGCCGTCACCAGGATCCAATGCCTCAGGCTTGCCGGACTCACCGTAGGTGCCGTTGGCGCAGACTTCCTTCGCCGCCGCATCGCCCCCCTGCAAGAACGGAGGAGGCCTGCTTGGGAGTTTAAGAACACGACAGACATCATGAGGCTGCGCCCGGGGCTCAACTATAATTTCACTGTCTTGGAGCTCAACGCAATGTTGCAGGAGCTCTTCAAGTATGATCCTGACCACCCAGAAGTCTTTAGGTTGCCGCAGGGCGTCGTCCCTCTATGCAACAATTCTGCGCTCGACCGCATCAGGGCAATGATGCCGCTGTGTGATTCGCACGGAATCGTGCCAACTTGGCAGGAGCCTGAAGACGACGTCGTGCAGCAGTTCTTCGACAACTTGGTGTAAGTTCCAATCCGCGCCGACGAGAAGGACGGCCTCACCCGCGACACCACCGAGGCAGAGTTGAAGCACATCGCCACCAGGTTGGAAGAGGTGGCGGCAGCCGCTGCGGCTGCGAGTTTGGCTTTACCTTGGAGGAGGCAGCGGCAGCAGAGGCGGCAAACCGTGCCGAGCGAGAAGATCTTGCCGGCAAGAAAGAGCTTGACGGCAAGAAGGAGGTTGCCGGGCGTGATGCCGAACCGAGCGAGGCTGCCGGGCATGACGCCGAACCGAGCGAGGCTGCCGGGCATGACGCCGAACCGAGCGGGCCTGCCGAGGATGCGAGCAGCTCGTTGGAGATCGGCTCCTCTTCCACTTCGTCCTCAGACAGCACGCCGCCAGCAGCGCCTCCATCTCCACCAAGAAGGCGTCTCCGCAAGGCCGGGGATGCAGCGAGGCGGCAGGCGAGCCGACAGTCGCCGCGCCATGTGACACGCTCCACCGCGGTAAGCACTGTTGCCGCGGGAGCGCCGCACGCTGCCGCAACAACTGGAGCGGGGTCTTCTCGGACTGCTGCCTCCGCTCCCGGCAAGCGGCCAAGGGAGCTTACTCCTCCACCTTCCCGCGCCGGACGCAAGCCGGACTTCGACTTCTCCGCGTTCAGCTCCGACGAGGAAGAAGAAGAAGAGTAAGTTTCTCTTATTGTACTTGCAGTTCTTCGGTTTTTGCTATTTTTGTCTTGTCTTGTTTCTCACTTGCCTTTCTCTGAATCTGTTCCTTTTCAGGACTCTGGCTCAGAGGGCAGCAAAGAGAGCCAAGGCCCCGGTGATTGTCATCGAGGACGAGCCCACCGCGTCGGCAGGGGACGCGCCCGAGACAACCTCGCCGGACCCGGCAACTGCTCTCTAGAGCAGCCCCCAGCGTAAGTATCTTCTCTTGCTTTCCACTGTCGGGCGAGCATGGAAATTCTTTGCTTAGCTGATATCCAACTGTTGAATTGTGCAGGAGCAGAGCAGCCTCAACAGGAGCGCCCGGAGGCCGCCCCCGAAGCGCCAAGGGAAAGTCCTCCGGCAAGGGGGAGGTCTCCGGCAAGGGAGAGCCCTCCGGCAAGGGAGGAGGCTCCGGCAAGTGAGGAGCCCCCGGCAAGGGAGGGATCTCCGGCAAGGGACTGCGTCAGCGATCCCCCGGCGACGGAGACCACAGCTGCAGACCCTGGCACAGGTAACTTCGTTGCTTCAAAACTCCCCTTGGCTTCTTCATCTTCTTGATCTTTCTCTTGGATTTTCGTTTAACTCTTCTCCCCCTTCCGGCTGTCAGATCCATCCACTGGAGAGCTGATGGAGACTGAAGTCGCCGCCGACGAGGCTGTTTCCGCTGAGGAAGCAGCTGGCGCTGGCGAGCCCGCCGCCGATGAGGCCGCCAGGGCTGCCGCTGCAGAAGCAGGAGGGGAGTCCGGCGGTCGTACTGATGACCCGGAGGCCGCAGGAGCGCCAGGCGCTGCTCCGACTGCCGACCCCTCCGCCGCTGCCGCCGCGCCAGGCCCCGAAGAGCCCCAGCCCGGCATATACTTGAAGGCCGGCGAAGATATCTTCATCAACCTTCCCTGGACGTCAAGCTCCAGGGCGCCGGTCAAAGGAGAAAGCCTTGACGGAGAGTTGCTTGCCTCCGCCGGGCTGAAACTGGTCGATGCGCCAAGCAGGAGCAGCAGTGAACCCGAAGAGGAGCGTCTGCTGCGGAAGGTGGTGGCGCTCTACCGTGCCCGGCAAGCCAAGATGGAGTCTCGTGAAGCGCTCGTCGTGAAGGCCGGGGCTGATATCGAGAAGCGCGCGGGGGAGCTCCGGGGTGCCAATCAGGAAGCTCTCCGCTCCCTGGCAAAGGAGCGGGAGCAACTTGCCGAAGCGCAGTAGGCCTTCCTCCTCGAGAAGGCCGACGTCGAAGAGCGCTAACGTCTTGCCGCGGAGAAGTTGTCTTCGCACGAGGGTGACTTGGCGCAGCGGAAGGTCAACCTCGATAGCCACGAGGAGGAGCTTGCCGCGCGCGAGCGAGAAGTTGGCGGGGCCCTCAAACAAGCCGAAGATGCCGCCGCAGCTGCCGAGGCCGCCAAGAACGAGCTGGAGCTGAAAGTGGTGCAGCTGGAGGCGAGTCTTAAGGCGAACGGCGACGAGCTTGCCGCGCTCAAGCTTGAGCGGGAGAAGGACGCCAACAGCTACTCGGAGCTGCAAGCCCATTTCGCCGAGAAGGGCAAGGAACTTGACGCCGCCAAGAATTCCAACGCTGATCTCGAAGTGAAGCTGGCGACTCTGACAAAATCTCTGGACAGCGCCAAGGAGCAGGAGACGGCCCTGAAGGAGGAAGTCGAGGCCGGCAAGGTGCTGCTCGCGAGTGCTGCTGCCGCCCAGAAGACCTTGTCGGAGAACGTGGAGCACTGGACGGAGGGTCTGGTGAACGTTGCCGCCGACATCGACAAGGAGTTGGCGCAGCTGGGGATGGTGGATCTCCGGTACCCATCCGACGAGAACCTCCAACCCAGCGCCAAGCTCACCTTGTTCTTCAAGGGCATGGCGACGGCACTCCGGCGACTCCGGGAAGGTATCCCGAAGCAGCTTGCCGACGATTCGCGCAAGATCTGCGCGGGGGCTCTTCAGAAGGTGCTGATGAAGGTGGCCTTCCGCAACCCGGGCCTCCGCCTCACCAACGTCCTCCAAAGCTTGCCGCCAGATGCTGATCTGGAGGAGCTCAAGGCCCTTGTCGCACCTATTGTGGACAGGGTGAGTGGAATCAAGAGGGTCGAGGGTGACCGCGTAGACTAGGCCATCCATCTTCTTCTTTCCGTGTCGCTGTTAATCATGTTATGAAAAACAGTCTATTAGAGCTGGGACAAGTTATTTTGTAATATACTCTATCCTGGGTAGTAATGACTATGTTATTTCCTTTACTTGATTCCTTCCTTTGTATGTTTTTACCCTACGCTTTTTAGGGAACTTGCCGGCGCAGGCACCTTTGCCGCGAGCGCTGAGTGCGGAACGTCAGCAGCCTGCTAGCGGTGCCGCAGCCGACAAGAAACCTTGTCGCAGCTAGTCGCAGCTCACTTAAGTTGTTGAGCAGACTCGAAACAACAGTAAGGGCGCAACTAGCTACGAGTTGGTTCCTCCGCGCACAGGTTTTCCATACAAAGCACTGTCGTTCAAGGAAAGTAACTTAAAAATTAAAAAATTTGATTGCTCAAACTTTGGCGACTTATCTTTTCTGTTACTTGCTTCCCGGCAAGGCAAAACTTTCTTGAACGATGCCTGGTCCACACCATATCTTCTCCTTCCCCCCGGCAAACTTGTGGGCGAGGGACCCTTCCTTTCCTTGAGAGAAAAAAGAGAGGAGAAAATAAAGTTATGGAGCCTTATGGCTCGTTGTTGCTTACCGGAGGTAAGTGCTGCACAAAATGTTAGATAGCACATGCAAATAATAATAAAAGGCATGAAATCGACAAGGTGTGTTGAGCACATAAGCTTTCTGCACGGGATCTGCGCCCGGCTTTGTACAAAGGATTACATGCGGCAGCAGCAAGACTTGTACAAAAGGTGGTTGCTGGAACGGGTTCCGGCAACCGCGCCCTATGGGTAAAACTTGCGAAGATGCTCAATATTCCAGGAGTTGCTCACTGGTACGTCATCTTCGGTCTCAAGGCGGACAACGCCAGGCCTAGTGACTTGTTTCACCCGGTAAGGGCCTTCCCACTTTGGCGTCAACTTGTTGGAATTCTTGGCGGACTGAACGCGCCGAAAAACAAGGTCGCCTTCCTCGAGACTTCTGTTGTTAACTTTGCGGCTATGGTAGCGGCGCAAAGCTTGCTGGTAGCGAGCAGCTCGTACAGCAGCCTGAAGACGGTCTTCCTCAAGGAGCAGCGCGTCGTCTTGTCGCAGCTGCTCTTGCTCGAGCTCATCATAAGCGAGCACTCGAGGTGACCCGTATACGAGTTCCGTGGGGAGAACTGCCTCTGCTCCATAGACTAGGGCGAAAGGTGTCTGGCCAGTGGCTCGATTTGGCATCGTCCCGATCGACCAAAGAACCACCGGCAGCTCCTCGATCCAGTTTCTTCCGCACTTGTGCAGCCTGTCAAAAGTTCTGGTCTTGAGCCCGCGCAGCACTTTAGCATTTGCCCTCTCCGCTTGACCGTTGCTTCTTGGGTGAGCAACAGAAGCGAAGAAGACCTTGGCGCCAAGATCTTGGACGTACTGCATGGAGGTGCGGCTCGTAAATTGCGTACCGTTGTCAGTGATTATCCTGTTAAGGATCCCGAAACGGCAAACAATTGACCTGAAGAACTTGACTGCTGACTATGCTGTCACCTTCCTCACTGGTTCCACTTCCGGCCACTTTGTGAACTTGTGGATCGCAACGTACAAGTACTCAAAGCCCCCGACAGCTCGGGGAAAGGGGCCGAGGATGTCGAGCCCCCAGACCGAAAATGGCTAGGATAAAGGGATCGTCTGGAGAGCTTGAGCTGGCTGGTGTATCTGCTTGGAATGGAACTGGCACGCTTCACACTTGGTTACTTGTGCAGTTGCATCCTGGAGGGCTGTCGGCCAGAAGAAACCTTGCCGGAATGCTTTGCCGACAAGTGCTCTTGCGCCAATGTGGTGACCACATATGCCTCCATGTATCTCTGCCAACAGCTTTTGTCCATCTTCTCGGTGAATACACTTCAATTTCACACCGTTGAGTCTCGTTCTGTACAGTGAGCTGTCGATAAACTGGTACATACTTGACAGCCGGGCTACTCTTTCTGCTTCTTCTTGCTCTTCGGGAAGTTCTCCTGCTTGAAGGAAACGGACAATCTGCTGCGCCCATGTTGGAGCCTGTGGCTCGACAACAAGGACTAAAGGCACACTTGCTGCTTCGGGAACATCCGCTTCTACGGCAAGAGCCTGCGGCTCTGCCGGAGCTTGACGTCCCCCGGCAAGCTTGCCGGAGCAAAACTTGCCAGGAGTGTCTGCTTCAACAAAACAAACCCCAGGGCTTGCCGGAGCAGACTGCTCCTCAGCGTTCTTGGCGTTGATCTTGGGGACCTTCTTGGCGGCGGCTTCGGGAAGCTCCGCCGGAAAATAGTCGCCAGAAATCAACTTCCTCTTCTTGCTCTGTCCAGTTGATGTTGTTACGGACGGCTGAGTCAGTTTGAGCACAAAAATCCCTAGTTCCACAGGTAACTTAAGTGCAGCGCACTTTGATAGGCCATCGGCAATGTCATTCCGAGCTCTCGGGACAAGCTCCATCTGTAGGCCGTCAAAGTACTCTTCTAACTTTCTCACTTCGTTAACGTAAGCTTCCATTAACGGACTCTAATAATTCTTGTTCACTTGGCGGACGACAAGCTGTGAGTCACCCCTGACAATGAGCTTCTTGATCCCAAGGTCTGCCGCGATCCTGAGACCGGCAAGCAAACCTTCATATTCTGCAGTATTGTTTGTCGCTTGCTCCTTGGGAAAGTGCATCTGGACTATGTACTTGAGGTGCTCTCCGGTGGGTGCGACAAGCAGCACACTAGCACCGGCGCCTTGCAGCGAGAAGGCACCGTCAAAGTACATGAGCCACTCTTTGTTTGTTTCCTTGGCGGGGATGCTCGTCTCCGGAATTTCTTCGTCTGGTGTTGGCGTCCACTCTGCTATGAATTCTGCCAATGCTCTGCTTTGGATAGTTGAAGTACTCCCAAACTTGAGGCCAAAGCTTGACAGTTCCAATGCCCACTCGACAATCCTGCCTGTCGCTTCTGGATTCTGCAGTATCCTCTTCAGCGGAAAGCGAGTGACAACTGTGATCTCATGTGCCTGGAAGTAATGGCGCAGCTTTCTCGAGGCCATAAGAAGGCCGAAAAGCAACTTCTGCACACCAGAGTACCTTGACCTAGCCTCCTGCAGAAGGGAACTGACAAAGTAGACTGGGCGCTGCACCATTCTCTTTTGCACCTCTTCGCATGCCTATGCAGATCCATCCTTGTCGGGACCAGAGCTTGTCGGGGAAGCCCCCTGCTTGTCGCTGGATGCGCTTGCTGCGGTTGCTGGCTCGTCATCTGCCTCCCTCTCTGCCACTAACGCAGCACTAACCACTTGATTGGTTGCCGCTATATACAGCAGCAACTTCTCTTGCGGTTTAGGTGTGACAAGTGTTGGAGTGGAGGACATGTATCTCTTCAAGTCCTGCAGCGCAGCCTCTGCTTCCGGAGTCCATTTCATTGGACCTGCCTTTTTCAAAATTTTGAAAATGGCAGGGCGCGCTCAGCAGACCGAGAGATAAACCTGCTGAGAGCAGCCACGCAGCCGGCAAGTCTTCGTACATCCTTGACGCGCTTTGGTGCTTCGATCTGCTCGATGGCCTTGATCTTGTCGGGATTGGCTTCAATTCCACGCTAAGACACAAAGAACCCGAGAAGCTTGCCGGAAGGGACTCCAAACACACACTTCTCAGGTTGAGCTTGAGGTTGATCTTGCGCAGATTTGCAAAGGTCTCATCTAAATCTTGAATTAGAGTTGCCCTGTCCTTGCTCTTGACCACTATGTCATCCATGTAGGCTTCTACATTTCTGTGTATCTGTGGCCTCAAAGCGACATGGACTACTCTGGCAAATGTTGAACCAGCATTCTTTAAACCGAAAGGCATCCGTATGAAATAGTACATGCCACATGGAGTAATGAATGCGGTCTTCTCCTCATCCTCTTCTGCCATGAAGATTTGATGGTATCCTGAGTGTGCGTCAAGAAATGAAAGCAAATCACATCCGGTAGTGGAGTCAACAATCTAGTCAATGCGCGGCAAGGGAAATGGGTCTTTGGGACAAACTTTATTAACATCAGTAAAGTCGCTACAAAGCCTCCATTTCCCATTTGCCTTACACATGACTACAGGATTGGCCAACCACGTAGGATGGAGCACTCCTCTGACAAGGCCTGCTGCTTCCAATTTCTTGATTTCTTCTGCTATGAACTCTTGGCACTCTACTGCTTGCTTCCTGACTTTCTGCTTGACGGGACGCGCATGAGGACAAACGACAAGATGGTGCTCAATTACTTTCCTGGGAACACCAGGGATGTCAGACGGTTGCCACGCAGACACGTCGACGTTCGCCCACAGGAAAGCAATGAGCGCGCTTTCCTATTTAGGGTCAAGCATGGCACTGATGGTGAAGGTACCACCAGTGCAATCCTCCTTGGCGGACACCTTCTTGGTATGTGGTGGAGCTGCCATTGCCTTCTTACACTTGCCGGTGGAGCTTGATGGTGCTTCCTCGACGGCAGCGCAACACTCCGAGGAGGTGCGCTTGCCGGAGTGGGCATCAGAGCTCTTGCCGGACTTGGTCTTCTTCTTCCCCCCGGGAGCTTCAGTGGCAAGTGTCTTGCGATCTGTTGCAGCTGTTGCTTCCCGGTAGATCTTGTCGGCGCAGATAAGAGCGTCTTTCTTGTCGCCGGGGACAGAGATGACGCTTATCGGGCCTGGCATCTTGAGCATGTTGTATGCATAGTGAGAGGCTGCCATGAACTTGGGGAGTGCTGGACGGCCGAGTATCCCATTATAAGATAACGGAAAATCAGCAACATCAAAAGTGACCCTCTCAGTCCTAAAATTCAGCTCGCTGCCAAATGTTACCGGCAACGTGACCTTCCCCTTCAGCTTGCTCCTTCCCGGGTTGATTCCGTGGAATGTGCCAGTTTCTTTGAGCTCGCTGTCAGGGATCTGGAGTTTCTGGAGTACAGCAGGGGAGATCAGATTCAAGCCGGCCCCGCCGTCAACTAACATCTTAGTGACCTTGAGGTTGCGTATAGTTGGTGAGACCAACAACAGTAAGCACCCGACCGCAGTTGTGCGATCAGGGTGGTCCTCAATATCAAATATGATAGGCGTGCTGGACCATTTCAGAAGTTTGCGTGATTCGACAGGTGGTTCTGCTGCATTGACTTCCCGCGCCCACTGTTTGAGCCGGCGGTGGGAAGTATGCAGAGAAGCACCGCCGTCAATGCACAAGACTTCTGTGGCATTTTGGACCTCCTGCTCACTGGTCTCGACATCATCCATGTCTTCGTCATCGTCTTCGTCTTCATCCTTGTCGCGGCCGCGGGGAGGTCTGTCTCCTTGCCGCTGTTTGGCCTTGCCACGGCGTCCTCCCCGGCCAGCGCACTTCTTACCGGCCTCTCCACCGCCTCCTTGGGCCCTCTCCTTGTCGCGGCGCTCATACTCAGCTTTTTGTTGCTGGACAAGCTGCTCAACCTTCTTGCAGCTCTGGAGGTCATGGCCCTTGGTGCGGTGGATCTTGCAGTACTGCTTGTCGGAGCCTTCCTGCTTGTCGGTGGCTGCCACAGCCTGGCAGTTGGCGCATGCGGCAATTTCCTTGTCGGAGCTACCAATTTTGGTTTGCTTGGCACCACCGTCGTTGCCGGACTGCTCAACGACTAGTACTTCTTTGCCTTTCTTCTTCCTGTTGCGCCGCCGGTTTTTCTTTGCCAGGGCAGTATCCTCGCTGTCAGATCCTCCTGCTCCTGTAGTCTCTCCGGGGAGTTTCCTTCCTTCGTCAGCGCGTGCGCACTTGTCGGCCAGGGCATATAGCTCACTGACGTCTTTGATCCTGCTCATCGCCATCTCCTCCCGCATCCTGCGATTACGCACGTTCTGATGGAACGCGCTAATAACCGCGGAAGGGTGGATATCTGGGATGTTGTGCTGTACACGGCTGAATCTCTGGATATACTTGCGCAGGGGCTCTCCTTCCTTCTGGCGAGCAGGTGAAGGTCACTCTCTTGGCCATGAGGTTTGTGGCCGCCTGTAAAGGCACCGACAAACTGATGGCACAAGTCCGCCCAAGAGGATATGGAGTTGTCCGGCAAGTGCATGAGCCAGGACCTGACGTCGGGCTTGAGCACCAGCGGGAAGTAGTTGGCAAGGACCTTGTCGTCTCGACCCCCGACAGCTTGCACTGCAATGGTGTAGATGCTGAGGAACTCTGACGGGTGCGACTTGCCGTCGTACTTCTCCGGTACGTCTGGCTTGAAGTTCTTCTGGCTGGGCCACTGGACTTGCCGTAGCTCGTGGGTAAACGCAGGGCAACCTACCATGTACGACAAGTCGCCTGGTTCCCCTAGCGCATGCATATCGACAGAGGGCCGAGCGCGCAGGTCTGATTGACGCCGCGCTTCTCTTCGGCGCTCAATGCGTGTTCGAGCGTCTTCTTGCTGTTGTTCATGAAGAACTTGGCGCTGATCGCGACGAGCTCGCGGATCTGATGACGCGGTGGAGTCGTTGTCGTGGTGGATCCGACGAGTCGGCGATCTTGGCCCTCGAGGCGGAGAGTGCACAGTGGTTGCACCCTCCCCGGTCTTGTCGCCACCGGCTCGCGCCTGACTGACTTGCCGCGGCTGCGATGCGCTCGGCTGCCGTGGGTTGTCGCCGTTGGCGAAGTCGATGAGGCTCTGGATAGTGGCCCTCCAGTCATCGATCTTGTCTGCCGCTGGAGGGTAGTCTAGGAGCAGTTGAGCTCGCGCCAAAGCTTCTGCTGAAGTGGCGGGTGGCGGCGGCGAACGGCGTGAGGAGCGGGATATGCTCGGACTTCTAACTATGTTAGAAGGAGCAGTATCTCGTCTAGCCGACCATGCCCTGCTCGTGCCAGCATGTTGGCGTGCATGCTGGTCTTGAGCACTCCGGGATCCGCCAGCTTGATCTTGGCCCAGCAAACGTATGGTACCGTGAGTACCATGACGCTGCTGGTCCCGCGCCTCCTGAGATGGGCGCGGTGCGTGTACGGACGCCGAGGTCTTGGAGTGCGCTCGGTCGTTGTGGGAGCCGACTGCGCCGCTGATGTGCAGCGCAGTCTTGTCCTTGGACCTGGCAGCACCATGAGCCTCCTCATCGGCGCCCGTTCTCTCACCGACATCTACTCCACCAGCCGTTCGCTCTTGTGGTGGTGGGCTTGGCGCGGACAGAGCAGCTGCCTCCGAAGCCTTCTTCTTCGGCGGCATGTTGATGAAGATGATGAAGATTCGGCTCGTGCGAACGTCGGATCAGATTCACACAGCCTCGACGCCCCCTACCTCACTAGTAGAAAACAGGGCTATGGTCCAGGCCGGCTCAGCCCATTAGTCCCGGTTCAGTCTAGAACCGGGACTAATGTGAGCATTGGTCCCGGTTCGTGCGGCTAAGGCATTAGTCCCGGTTCAGTCGGGCCCTTTAGTCCCGGTTTAAGCCACGAACCGGGACTAAAGGGTGCGATGAACTTTAGTCCCGGTTCGTGCCTCAAACCGGGACTAAAGATTAGACCTTTAGTCCCGGTTTGAGGCACGAACCGGAACTAATGGGGTTGAGACCTTTAGTCCCAGTTCGTGCCACGAACCGGTACTAAAGGTCCCATTTTCAAACTCTACCCCCCCCCCACCTGTGGATCGCCTTTTCAGTTTAAAAAAAAGAAAATAATGGAAATGTCAAAAAAATAAAAGAAAATAAGTTTCTCATGTGATATGTGGTCTAGTTGTTGGGAAAATTTGCAAATGTGAATTTTGACTTTATTTGCAAAATCTCTCTGAAATTTGTAAAAATGGGCATACCTTTTGCATACTAACTCGGATGAAAAAGTTTTTTATATGAAAAATCATCTACTCGAAAATTTACATCCAAATTTAACGGGGGGAACCCCGTTAAACATTTTCAAAATCCTCAAAAACCTAATAAAAAAAGTTACGGGGCTTTTAAGATCTAGAGTGGAAAAAATTGAAAAATATTTAAACAGTGGGCAAACTGTGGTCAAACAATGGTCAAACTAATTATTCTAGAATATTAGTGTTACTAAATAATTATTTTAGTTATTTCAATTTTGGTCAAATCTGGTCAAACTGTGGTCAAACTATGGTCAAACAATGGTCAAACTAATTATTCAAGAAATATTAGTGTTACTAAATAATTATTGTTTTTTAAAACAATAGTTTCAAACTCATACAGTGAAATGTGTCACTTCATGCTCAAGGCAAAATTCCTGAAGGTTAATAGGATTGACATCTTACTATTGTCAGGAAAACAACAAGTGCAGACTTGGAGCGAGGGAGAATACAACCCGGAAGTTAAGCGTGCTTGGGCTGCAGTAGTGAGAGGGATGGGTGACCGGTCGGGAAGTTAGATGATTTGGAATGATGAGGGGTGATTAAAGGATAAATTGAGAAGTGAAGAGGGGTGGTGATTACAGACTAGAGGTTAAAATAATTCAGAAATTTGAAAATAAAAAGAATCCAAAAAAAATTTCAAAAATTTTTTCAAAAAAAAATCATAAAATTTCCTTTAGTAAAGGTGGAGCTCCACGTGGCCGCGCCCTTTAGTCCCGGTTCTGGATTGAACCGGGACTAAAGGGGGGAGGTATTAGTACCGACACTTTAGTCCCGGTTCAGGAACCGGGACTAAAGGCCCTTACGAACCGAGACTGTAGGCCCTTTTTCTACCAGTGCCTGGCGCGCCAAAGATGCCGGGGGTGCTGATCCCACGGAGACCTATGGGACCACGGCGGACCGAGGCCCCTTTTGGTTCGGCAGGGGGGCGGAGAGTGCACGAAGAGCAGATCGAGGCAAAGCGCACGAGCAACGTGATCAGTTTACCCAGGTTCGGGCCGCACGGATGCGTAAAACCCTACTCCTGCTTTGTGGTTGTATTGAGTTCTTGCTCGGGAGCGCTGATTGCTACAGTACACCCCAGCAGCTAGCTAGACCGAGTGTGAGAGAGAATCGTCCCCCCTCTACGTTGCGCATGGGCCTCCTTTTATATGTCAAAGGGGTCACCGACAGGTGGCAACATAGACGAGGGTAAAAAAGGAAAAGACGTGGTGGTTAGCACCGCCGCCTACTATAGTGTATCATACCTAACCTAAGCGGCAGGGGACAAAGGCATTAAATGCCCGTCTGCGTCGCCTAGGCGGTGCAGAACGGGACCGCCAGGGACGCCACTGCTTGCCACGATGGCTATCTTGTCAGCGCCGCTCGCCACCGTGTACCTCTGGCTGCACAGCCTTCCGCCACGTACGCCTGGAAGGGTCCCAGAGCGACACGTTGGTGGATGTGCTGGAGCGCATGTACAGGATGGAAGCATGCCGCGGCAAGCGCCTTGCCGCGGTTATTATCTTGTCGCGTCTAGGAGCTTGTCGCTCACTGGGTCTTGCCGGGACACATGGTGCGCTGTGGCAAGTTCCTTGAGATGCCTTGGTTGGCCTCCCCGGCAAGCTCCTCTTGCCGGGGTCTTGTCTCCTTCCCGGCAAGCTCCTCTTGCCGGGGCCTTGTCTCCTTGGTTTGGATACTATGTTCCTGAATGGCTCCAAAGGAACCACGGAGGATCTTGGCGGTCGCCCGGCAAGCCTTGCCGCGGGACGCTGCGACTGCCCGTGCACAAGTTCGGGATACTAAGGTACCCCTACTTTAGTACACCGACATATATATATATATCATCAATCATGTCTCACAAACCACCATATTAATTCACACATACACACATGTATAGCTATATACAATTTCTCCTACATATGCATGTTGCCTTCGAAGCCAGTGGCATTAGCCTGATTGGTGCCTTCGGAGCACGATGACAATTGGAAGTGGTTCATGTCTTTTTTGATGGGGGCAGTAGCGGGTAATAGTATTCTCCCTTCGGATTTATGACCTGGTCGAGCAAAAATCCTGCTATTTCCTCTTGAAGTGCTTCTATGCGCTCCGTTGGTAGGAGCTTGTCCCGCACCTCTTTGAACTATTAAGAAGGAGATCAATATGCATGTGTATTAGTTGTGTGACTAGATATCGATAATGGTGTAAAAATTGTGAATATTGTTCTGACAAACATACCCATTCCTGTCTTTGAGATCTGCTCCTTTCGGACGCCATCATGCGAATGTTCTCGCAAACGCAGTATGCACACAGATCAGTCCCCGGCGCCTGCTTCAGGGCCTTTATTATGAGAATGGAATTTAATTTGATCAGATAATAATTAATCAAGCATGATAATTAAAGAGATGGCAGCTAGCTAGCTAGCTAGCTAGTACTACTTAATTACTTACCTTGGCTCGAAACCATTTCAGCTTTGGTTTCCATTCGCCTTCCGTGATGCTGATGAACCTTGCCCAAGCCCTGCCCGCCGACAAAGAAAATGAATAAAGGGGTTATTAAATAGTTCATATCATGAAATGACGAACTAAATAGGCCGAGATATATAGTTAATAATGATTGAAATTACCTGTTGACTATCCCAAATAAGATGTTATAGTCACTATTTGCTTTGAGTAGCGAGTCCAGTATTTCAACTGTTCCGGCGTCAACTTTAATGATACACAAGATGCAGTGAAATCTGCATGCACACACGTTTGCATGTCTTAATTAAGCGGGCATATGTAAGCAAAAACATGTAGCTAGCTAGTAGGCAAAAACAGAGAAGAAAGTGTGACTCACTCGAAGTTGTAAGGAAGTAGTATATCTTCATTGTATTTGAGGCGCTTCAAGAACTCTAGCATGCTGTCCTCTACCTCTTTTTCATAATATGCATCTAATTTCCATGTGTATTCATTAACGGTGTTTGGGTCAATGAACCCAATGCCATAGCATCCACCTTTTCTCATTTCATACATCTTCATCCTGCATAATACCACAGAAAAGAATATAGTGAGGATAATTACACGTAATGATTGATCAAAAGGATCACTACAGCTAGCTTGAGACTTAAATTACAGAAAGAAATCACTTACAGACAATAGCAACTGACGATAGATTTGTCGAGTGCGTCTTGATTGTATTACTGAAACAGTTCAGAATACTCAACGGCCACAGCTTTCTCATGGTAGTAATCGTCCTTCTTGACATACACCATGAGGGACTCTCGATCGGATCTCTTCGTAATGTCCATGTACCATTGATGCAATTCATACATTCTTGTTGGGAGCTTCTTGACATCTTCTGGCTCGACCAAAGGTTGGCCCCGGACAAATTTCCATTTTTTATTTCCTCCTCTGTAATCAGAGGCATGTCCTCGATCTCGAGGAGTTGTCCAACAGTGATCTTGAGTTCTTCAGCCTACATCATATGCTCCTGGGTTATTACCACATCGCCCACCTCGGGAACGTAAACTGTTTGGCCACAATAACATTGGGCGCGCGTACTGTCACGTGTTGTTGGCGGCACAACAAGCGGGGGGATCGATTGCGCCGCCTGTTTTCCCAGCTGGGCAACGGTTTTCCCGCATTTTTTGACAACTGCTTGTTGTTTGCTCGAGCTCGAGCTCGCCTCCTTCTGTAGATGTTGTCGATGTAACTTCCTGATGTGGCGCTCATAGTCTGAGTCAACAGGCTTAGGAGCTGGTGGTTGAGCCATACGAATGAAGTGGTCAACTACTTCCAGAGGCACTTTCCCCCTTGGCGGCGGTGGCGGTTTCGGTCCAAAATGGGCGTCGACTTCTACCCGTACTATGGCATTGGTTTGCTCCTCGGTCCCGTCGTAAGCCGTCACAGGAAGAGGAGTACTGAGGTTTGGACCATATTTATATCGCTTGCCTCCGCCTGTACTTCCTGTACTATCACCTCGACTCGTACCGCTATGCACCATAGCTGCGGGGTGTCTCTTCTACGATTGCTGAGGCGGCGGAGACGGCTGACGGGGCTGAGTTGGACGAGGAGGAGTGGCCTGAAGCTATGCCGGACTTGGAGGAGGAGTGGCCTGAGGTTGTGCCGGACTTGGAGGAGGAGTGGACGTCTGACGCTGTGTCAGACTTGGAGGAGGAGTGGCCTGACACTTTGCCGGACTTGGAGGAGGAGGAGTGGCCTCACGCGTTGGTGGACTTGGAGGAGCGGGAGTCTGCTGACTCGGTGGCGGACTTCGACGAGGAGTCGGGTGACGCGGTGTCGGTGGCCTTCGAAAGATGATGCAATCCTTTCTCCATAGGATGATACGATGCTTGGCATCTCCGAGTGTGTGCTCCTCGTCACCTCCAGGAATGTCAAGCTCTAGCCCCGAATATTGGTCCACCACCTCATCAACCACGACACGAGCATAGCCTGCTGGAATCGGGTTGCAATGGAAGGTTGCATCGCGTGAATTTGTATAAGCAACACCGTCCGCCACCTTCAAGGATATGTTCTTAATTTTGAAGTGTAGCTCGCAGTTAGTGTTCTCCGTGATATCATCCATGCGGTATCTATCCAGCAGTGCGTCGCCCGGGGCGGAACCCACGCTGCTTCTCGACATGGATGGAGCGGTGGTATCCAATGCTGGATCATCCGCTAGTTGCTGCAGCTGCTGAGATCCCCTTTGCTGGCTAAGTGAGTCGATCTGCTCCTGCTGCCGCTGGAATTTAGCTGCCAATTCCGCTTGACTTGCTTCTAGGCCTTGAAGGTATTCATAGTCCCGCTTCCTCTGCTCCTCCTCCATCTTCCTCTTCTTCTCCTCCGCAATCTTCTTTCTCGCACGGGTTCTGTAGTCGGCGTTCCAGTCCGAAAACCCCTCATACCACGGAATAGCGCCCTTGCCTCGTGTTCTTCCCGGGTGTTCAGGATTTCCCAGGGCACGCGTAAGCTCGTCGTTCTCTCTGTTGGGCTGGAACACCCCCGATCGAGCCTCTTCTATTGCAACACGTAGCTCATCGTCGGCTCCGTTCAGACATGCCTTCGTCGAAACATTGCCAGTCTTCGGGTCCAACTCCCCCCCACGCGCATAGAACCAAGTCCTGCACCTGGGGGGCCAGCTCTTAGTAGCCGGAGTGACACTTGCATCCTACATCTCTTTCTCAGACTTATCCCACTTAGGCATTGCCACCGCGTAGCCACTTGGCCCCAGCTTATGGAACTTATCCTTTTTTTCGGCATTCTTCTTGTTTATTCTCGACCGTTCCTTAGCTAATTCTGAATCCTTGAATTTCACGAAATTGTCCCAATGAGCACTTTGATTCTCTAGTATCCCCTCGAATACTGGAGTCTTCCTTCCTCCCTTGACGTACTTCTCCCACGTCGTTCTCTTGTGGTTCTTGAATGCAACCGCCATCTTCCTAAAAGCAGCATCCTTGACTTTCCGCACATCTGCTTCTGTGAAATGATCTGGTAGGGTGAAATGTTCCATGAGAGTATCCCAGAGCAGTTTTTTTATTCTCGTCGACAAAAGTAACATTTGGACGTGGCTTTGCTGGCTTTCTCCATTCTTGAAGGGAGATCGGGAGTTGGTCCTTCACAAGAACTCCGCACTGACGAACGAACTTGTCCGCAATCTTCTTAGGCGCTAATGGTTCGCCATTAGGTCTGATTGCCTCGATATTGTACTTTACGCCCTCCTTCAACTTTTTGTTTGGGCCTCGTTTCGTCCTTTTGCCTGAATATCTGCTCGATCCGGATGGCTAAAAGAAGAAAGATCGATTCGTTAATATATCTTCAACTCATTTAAAACATGCGATGATCACCAAATTCCTGCTTATGTAAATATATATACCTCGCCAGTGTTTGTTGTTTTAGGATCAAATGTTCTTCATCGTAGTTCATGACTTCATCTTCTCGGTCGTCGTGATCGAATATCATATCACCCTCTCCGGTGTTGTTTAGAAATTCGGAGCCGTCAAAATCTTCTTCATTCTGATCATCATCTGGCCCGCGTATGATATCGAACATGGTCTGTTCTCTCTCTCTGTCGGTATTGTCCGCCATAGCTTCTATTTAACTATGCCAAAAGAAATATAAAACAATTTAGTATTCAAATTACATCGTCTCGAATAATAGATATAATCTCGAATACATCGTCTCGAATAATAGATATAATCTCGAATACATCGTCCCGAATAATAGATATAATCTCGAATACATCGTCTCGAATAATATATAATCTCGAATACATCATCTTGAATATTATATATCGAGTACATCACTGGCTAGGTAGCTAATAAAGATCGAATACTACAAAAGAATCTAGGACACTCGCGGTTCCTGTGGCACAGGCGGTGGACACCCAAAGAGAAGGAACCCTCACAGGATCATAGCTGAAGTGAGATCCCTGAAGAAACTGCCAGGTATTGGAGAACCTGCCGCCCTGTAACGCAACCATGTAGCGATGGACGTGCTCGTCCTCCTCCCTGACATGGCGATGTACCTCCTCCGACGGGGCCGGCTCCCTCCGCACCAAAACTGGCCCACGCGAACGCCACCAAACAAGATGAGGGTCGACGACGGGACCCGGGGCCGGGTTCCTCATCAAGTGGCGCGCCCCTCCAGGCAGCACCTCCCAGTGCCAGCCCGGCGGAGCCCAGTCCCGGACATGGGTCAGCCGGACGTCGCTGCGGACGGGTCGATGGCGAGGATGCGGGCCGGGCATCGTCGAGAACAAATACTAGCTATATGCCCGCAAAAAGTAACATTTTTTTAATGATTGGATTTTGATAACTAAAATTTCTAACATTTCTATATAACTAACATTCCTATAACATGTCTAACAATGCTATATAACTAACATTTCTATAACATTTCTAATATTTCTATAACTAAAAAACAGAAAAAACTAGCATTTCTATATAACTAACATTTCTATAACATTAATACAGAAAAAACTAACATTTCTATATAACTAACATTTTTCGAAGTGTTGTCTTATATAAAAAACACCTTTAGTACCGGTTGGAGCCACCAACCGGTACTAAAGGCATATTTTGGCCAGGCCAAGCGGCGGGAAGCACCCCCCTTTAGTACCGGTTCCTGGCTCCAACCGGTACTACAGGCCCCCCCTTTAGTACTGGTTGGTGCCACGAACCGGTACTAAAGGGGGGTGCGCTGCAAGGCGAGGGGCGCAAAGTTTAGTCCCACCTCGCCTAGCGAAGGGCAGCCGCATTGGTTTATAAACCTAGCCGTGGCTGCTCCTTCGAGCTCCTCTCAAATGCAGGCCTTCTGGGCCTACCTGTGTTGTGCTGCCCCATGGGCCTACCGGGCCTTTGCGGGCCTGCATCCTGGCCCAACAACGGGTTGGGTTTCTAGTCGTATGCAGGCCGCTCTAGCCTAGTAGGCGGGTTTTTTTTTATTTTTTCGCTTTATTTATTTTTGAGTTGTTTTTTTGTATATTTAGAGTTTCTTTGTGAATATTTTTGCTTTAGGTACAAAAAATTACAAATTTTCTGTTAGTGCCCGTAGTTTTCAAATTTGAATAGTTTAAATTTTGAATTATTTGAAATTAGTGTGAATCACTAGTTTGTGAATAACTTAACTTTAAAAATTAGTAGAGGCATGAAAGAATTTGTTTGCACATAAAATTTCTTCGCGTTTCAAATGCCAAAACACATAATTAACTAACCTAACTATTACAGAGATTCCCTTCTGGGTGTGAAACACAGAAGAAAGTGATGATAGCTAGTGAAGCCGATCACATCCCAGATCTTTGGGTGTGAAACTTTTTCTTCGCGTGTGTCCCTATGCACCATAACCATGGAAAATCTTCATCATTTAACGGGATGCTCGGGTCAATATTCACTGTGAATGGAGCAATTTCATCAAACTTTTCATAATCTTCTGACTCGTCTATCTGGTCATCCACTCCCACGATGTTTCTCTTCCTAGAAAGAACTATGTGCCGCTTTGGCTCATCATACAATGCATTCGCTTCCTTATCTTATCTTTTTCTTGGCTTGGTAGACATGTCCTTCACATAGAAAACCTGTGCCACATCATTGGCTAGGACGAATGGTTCGTCTGCATACGCAAGATTGTTGAGATCCACTGTTGTCATTCCGTACTGCGGGTCTTCCGTTACCCCGCCTCATGTCATATTGACCCATTTGCACCGAAACAAAGGGACCTTCAAACCACGTCGATAGTCAAGTTCCCATATGTCCTGTACATAACCATAATATGTTTCCTTTCCCATCTTGGTTTCTGCATCAAAGCGGACACCACTGTTTTGGTTGGTTCTCTTCTTATCTTGGGCGATCGTGTAAAATGTATTACCATTTATCTCGTACCCTTTGAAAGTCATTATATTCGAAGATGGCAACTGGGACAGCAAGTACAGGTCATCTTCAATAGAGGTGTCATGCATGGTACGTGCTTGCAACCAGCTGGCAAAACTCCTGGTTTGTTCACGTGTAATCCAGTCATCAGACCGCTCCGGGTGTTTGGTGCGTAGCAAATTCTTGTGTTCATCCATATACGGAGCCACCAAGGCGGAATTCTGTAGAACTGTGTAGTGTGCTTCAGTGAGAGAATGTCCATCCATACGTATTATTTGTTCCCCTCCTAGCGTGCCTTTTCCATCCAGTCTGCCCTTATGCCGCGATTCAGGAACACCAATCGGCTTAAGGTCAGGAATAAAGTCAATACAAAACTCAATGACCTCCTCATTTTGACGGCCCTTGGAGATGCTTCCTTCTGGCTAGCACGGTTATAAACATATTTCTTTAAGACTCCCATGAACCTCTCAAAGGGGAACATATTGTGTAGAAATACAGGACTCAAAACGTTAATCTCTTCGCATAGGTGAACTAGGACATGCGTCATGATGTTGAAGAAGGATGGTGGGAACACCAACTCAAAACTGACAAGACATTGCACCAAATCATTCTGTAACCTTGGTATGATTTCTGGATTGATTACCTTCTGAGAGATTGCATTGAGAAATGCACATAGCTTCACAATGGCTAATCGAACATTTTCCGGTAGAAGCCCCCTCAATGCAACCGGAAGCAGTTGCGTCATAATCACGTGGCAGTCATGAGACTTTAGGTTCTAGAACTTTTTCTCTGCCATGTTTATTATTCCCTTTATATTCGACGAGAAGCCAGACGGTACCTTAATACTGAGCAGGCATTCAAAGAAGATTTCCTTCTCTTCTTTGGTAAGAGCGTAGCTTGCATGACCCTGATGTATGCCGTCTTTTCCGTGCATACGTTGCTGGTCCTCCCGTGCCTCAGGTGTATCTTTTGTCTTCCCATACACGCCCAAGAAGCCAAGCAGGGTCACACAAAGATTCTTCGTCACGTGCATCACATCGATTGCGGAGCGGACCTCTAGGTGTTTCCAATAGGGCAGGTCCCAAAATATAGATTTCTTCTTCCACATGGGTGCGCGTCTGTCAGCGTCATTCGAAACAGGTTGTCCACCAGGTACCTTTCCAAAGACCACCTTCAAATCCTTAACCATATCATGTACATCAGCACCAGTACGGTGGCCAGGCTTCGTCCGGTGATCCGCCTCACCTTTGAAATGCTTGCCTTTCTTTCTTACGGGATGCCTGCTCGGAAGAAATCGACGATGTCCCAGGTACACATTCTTCTTACAATTAGCCAAATATATATTGTCGGTATCATCCAAACAGTGCGTGCATGCGTGGTATCCCTTGTTTGTCTGTCCTGAAAGGTTACTGAGAGCAGGCCAATCATTGATGGTCACGAACAACAACGCCTTTAGGTCAAATTCTTCCCCCATGTGCTCATCCCACGCACGTACACCTGTTCCATTCCACAGTTGTAAGAGTTCTTCAACTAATGGCCTTAGGTACACATCAATGTCGTTGCCGGGTTGCTTAGGGCCTTGGATGAGCACTGACATCATAATGAACTTCCGCTTCATGCACAACCAAGGAGGAAGGTTATACAAATATAGAGTCACAGGCCAGGTGCTATGGTTGCTGCTCTGCTCCCCAAAAGGATTAATGCCATCTGCGCTTAGACCAAACCATACGCTCCTTGCGTCATCTGCAAACTCCTTCCAGTACTTTCTTTCGATTTTTCTCCACTTCGACCCGTCAGCGGGTACTCTCAACTTTCCGTCTTTCTTACAGTCTTCTCTGTGCCATCGCATCACCTTGGCATGCTCTTTGTTTTGGAACAAATGTTTCAACCGTGGTATTATAGGAGCATACCACATCACCTTGGCAGGAATCTTCTTCCTGGGGCGCCGACCGTCGACATCACCAGGGTCATCGCGGCTGATCTTATAGCGCAATGCACCACATACCGGGCAAGCGTTCAAATCCTCGTACTCACCGCGGTAGAGGATGCAATCATTAGGGCATGCATGTATCTTCTGCACCTCTAACCCTAGAGGGTAGACAGCCTTCTTTGCTTCGTACGTACTCTCGGGCAATTCGTTCTCCTTTGGAAGCATATCCTTTATCATTACCAGCAACTTTCCAAATCCCTTGTCAGATACACCATTCTCTGCCTTCCATTGCAGCAATTCCAGTGTGGTGCCCAGCTTTTTCTTGTCACCTATGCAATTCGGGTACAACAATTTTTTGTGATCCTCTAACATGCGCTGCAACTTCTTCTTCTCCAAATCACTTGCGCAGTTTCTCTTTGCATCGGCAATGGCCCGACCTAGATCATCAACGGGCTCATCTGATGCCTCTTCTTCAGCTTCTTCCCGCATTGCCGGCTCAGCTTCTTCCCGCATTACCGGCTCAGCTTCTTCCCCCATTGTTGTGTCATCGTATTCAGGGAACCCATGGCCAGGATAGCTGTCGTCATCCTCTTCTTCTTCATTGTCTTCCATCATAACCCCTCTTTCTCCGTGCTTGGTCCAAACATTATAATGGGGCATGAAACCGGACTTAAACAGGTACTAATGAAAGCGGCCCGGCTAGCCGTTGGAACCGGCACTAATGTATACATTAGTGCCGGCTCAAATACAAACCGGCACTAATGTGCTTCACGTTTGACCCTTTTTCTACTAGTGACCCTAATGTCACCTAGATACTCCAATGTCACCTCAAGTATCCGTGGGCATGATTATACGATATGCATCACACAATCTCAAATTCATCTATTCAACCAACACATAGGACCTCAAAGAGTGCCCCAAAGTTTCTACCGGAGAATCACGACGAAAACGTGTGCCAACCTCTATGCATAGGTTCATGGGCGGAACCCGCAAGTTGATCACCAAAACATACATCAAGTGAATCACGTGGTATCCCATTTTCACCACAGATACGCACGGCAAGACATACGTCAAGTGTTCTCAAATCTTTAAAGACTCAATCGTATAAGATAACTTCAAAGGGGAAACTCAATCCATTACAAGAGAGTAGAGGGGGGGGACATCATAGGATCCAAATATAATAGCAAAGCTCGCGATACGTCAAGATCATATCACCTCAAGAACACGAGAGATAGAGATCAAACACATAGCTACTAGTACATACCCTCAGCCCCGAGGGAGAACTACTCCCTCCTCATCATGGAGAGCACCGGGATGATGAAGATGGCCACCGGAGAGGGATTTCCCCCTCCGGCAGGGTGCCAGAATGGGTCTAGATTGGTTTCCGGTGGCTACGAAGGCTTCTTGCGGCGAAACTCCCGATCTATTGTGCTCCCCGATCGTTTTAGGGTATATGGAGATATATAGGCAGAAGAAGTACGTCAGGGGAGCCACGAGGGGCCCACGAGGGTGGAGGGCGCGCCTAGGGGGGTGGGTGGGCCCCCTACCTCATGGCCTCTTCGAAGCTTCTCTTACGTGCACTTCAAGTCTTCTGGGCTTCTTTCCTTCCAATAATGAGTTCCATGAAGTTTCAGGTCAATTGGACTCCGTTTGATTTTCTTTTTCTTCGAAACCCTAAAACAAGGTAAAAACAGAAACTGGCACTGGGCTCTGGGTTAATAGGTTAGTCCCAAAAATGATATAAAAGTGTATAATAAAGCCAATAAACATTCAAAACAGTAGATAATATAGCATGGAGCAATAAAAAATTATAGATACGTTGGAGACGTATCAGTGACCAGCCATTTATCTCATGAGTGAGGAGCGGAGTCCACTCCTCTTGATAATAACCCGCCTAACATGGAAGATACGGACAACCCTAGTGGATACATGAGCTATTCAATCATACAAAACATGATATTTATTTGAAGGTTTAAAGTTTGGCACATACAAATTTACTTGGAACGGCAGGTAGATACTGTATATAGGTAGGTATGGTGGACTCATATGGAATAACTTTGGGGTTTATGGAGTTGGATGCACAAGCAGTATTCCCTCTTAGTACAGGTGAAGGCTAGCAAAAGACTGGGAAGCGACCAACTAGGAGCGACAACAGTCATGAACATGCATTAAAATTAATCAACACCGAATGCAAGCATGAGTAGGATATAATCCACCATGAACATAAATATCGTGAAGGCTATGTTGATTTTGTTTCAACTACATGCATGAACATGCGCCAAGTCTAGTCACTTAAATCATTTAGAGGAGGATACCACCCTATCATACCACATCACAACCATTTTAATAACATGTTGGCACGCAAGGTAAACCATTATAAGCTCCTAGCTAATCAAGCATGGCACAAGAAACTATGATCTCTAGTTGTCATTGCAAACATGTTCATTCATAATAGGCTGAATCAGGAATGATGAACTAATCATATTTACAAAAACAAGAGAGGTCGAGTTCATACCAGCTTTTCTCATCTCAGTCAGTCCATCATATATCGTCATAATTGCCTTTCACTTGCACGACCGAATGATGTGAATAATAATAATAGTGCACATGCATTGGACTAAGCTGGAATCTGCAAGCATTCAATAAACAGGAGAAGACAAGGCAATATGGGCTCTTTTGTCATAACAACAATAATGCATATAAGAGCCACTTCAACAATCTAATTATGGTCTTCCCCTATCGACCCCCAAAGAAAAGAAATAAAACTATTTACACGGGAAAGCTCCCAACAAGCAAAAGAAGAACAGGAAATCTTTTTGGGTTTTCTTTTTAATTACTACTACAAGCATGGAAAGTAAACTAATTGAAAGCTACAGCTAATTTTTTGGTTGTTCTTAAGGTTCATTAAACACACAAGAAGAAAGCATAAAAGGAAAGAAACTAGCATGGATGATACAATGAAAAAAAAGTATAAGCACCGACATCTAGCAATGAGTGTGTGAACACAAATGTAATGTCGGTGGGAAATACGCACTCCCCCAAGCTTAGGCTTTTGGCCTAAGTTGGTCTATGGCCACGGCTGGCCTGGCGGATATCCATAATAATAGTTGGGGTCGTACTGAGAAGAAGAAGAAGATTCTGATTGCCATTGGCTGACAATCATCTCCTGATTCCACTGGTAATTAGACTGTCATGAAGGAACAACTTGTGGTTCCGGCTCTGGCTCCATGGCTGGTGCAGGGTTCCGGTAGGCGTGAATAGCCTTCAGCGGAACAAGGTACTGGCCTGTAGATAAATCAAACAAAGAAGGAGCGGGCGGGGTAATAGTCTCAGGATGATGTTTATCAAAGAACAATTTGTATTTAAGCTCTCATTCCCTATTCTTAACAATAAAATCATGTGCCACCATACTCTTATACTCTAAAAAAACATGAGGCAACACTTTTTCTTCCTTCTCATAATGCCTAATAGGTTGTTAAAATGTGCAGCTAGGCGTGAAGCATAGATGCTTCCAAAGATGGGGCCCTTGGTATGGTTCAGACTTAACCGTTTAGCAATAATGCCGCCCATACTAACAGAGTTATCACTGTATGAACCGTGGAGCAAAATAATAATATCAGGGATAATAAGGTTTCCATAGTTTCCATGACCAATTAAACAACCACTAGAAAATAATGCAAAATAGCGTAAAACAGGGAAATGTATGCTAGTGATTCGTGCAACGGAAACCTTCCTTGTTTCTTCTACAGTGATAGTATCAATAAACCCGTCCACATCATCGCGATGTGGTACCTCTGTCTTGCCCTCGAAAGGGACTAAACAAACCCGACAAAAATCATAAATTGACATCTCCTTATGCTCATCATATAAATGGAACTCCGCCGTAGGTGGTGAGCTCCTATAATGGAAATGAAAGTTTTGCACAAAGGTATTTGTGAGTAAGAGATACTAATTGCATTGGTCGTGGAGGAAAGCGGTGAGGCCTGCATTTTTAGCCAATTCATGAAAATCCTCATAAATCCCGGCTGCTCTCAAGAAATCATCGGAAGGCCATTCACACGCCCGAACCTCCGCGGTGCGAGGCAGATTATACTTAGGCTTTGGTGCCTTTTCCTTCGAGATTTGGCTCGATGAGCCCCTCAAAAATCTCTTCATCATTTTCTAAAAAATTCTGAAATTTTTAGTAACTTCAAAATAAAAGTAAACCAAACTCAATAATATTGATAGCAACTACTCCTACAAGTGCCTAGGGCCTATATCATGCATCAAAACTACTTGGAACCATATAAATTTGACATGCAAGCTCAAGAACATGGTCACCTAGGCAGCATAAATTTGCAATGAATAAAGCACTAGAACAAAAACTAATTGGACCAATGGAGGAGTCACATACCACGGAACAATCTGCCCAAGCAGTTTTGTGAGAGGTGCTTTGAGCAAGGAGATCGAAAATGGCAGCAAAACGAGCTTGGACTCAGGTTTGAGCTGGTTATTCGTGTTTGGGGGAGGAAGAAGGAATGTGTGGGTGAAATGATAAGTGGAGGAGGGCCACCGTGGGCCCACGAGGCAGGGGGCGCGCCCTCCACCCTCGTGGGCAGGTGGTTGACTGCCCTGCTGTGTTCTCAGTGCCAAATATTCTCAAATATTCTTGAAAAAAAATCATATTTAAATTTCAGGGAATTTGGAGAACTTTTATTTACGGGGTATTTTTATATTGCACGGATAATCAGATAATAGACAGAAAAATATTTATTTTTATTTTATTTAATATAAATAACAGAAAATAAAGTGGGGTACAGAAGGTTGTGTCTTCTAGTTTCATCCATCTCATGATCATCAAAAGGAATCTACTAACAAGGTTGATCAAGTCTTGTTAACGAACTCATTCCGAATAACATGGAACCAGAGAAATTTCGAATAACACTATGTTACCTCAACGGGGATATGCACATCCCCAATAATAAGAATATCATATTTCTTCTTGACAGTAGGAAGAGGAAATTCAAAACCTCCAAATATAATTGATGGGATTTTTCCAATAGAGTTGATACTATGAACTTGAGGTTGTTTCCTCGAAAAGTGTACCGTATGCTCATTACCATTAACATGAAAAGTGACATTGCCTTTAGTGCAATCAATAACAGCCCCTACAGTATTCAAAAAGGGTCTCCAAGAATAATAGACATACTATCGTCCTCGGGAATATCAAGAATAACAAAGTTCGTTAAAATAGTAACGTTTGCAACTACAACAGGCACATCCTCACAAATACCAACAGGTATAGCAGTTGATTTATCAGCCATTTGCAAAGATATTTCAGTAGGTGTCAACTTATTCAAATTAAGTCTACGATTTAAAGAGAGAGGGATGACACTAACACCGGCTCCAAGATCACATAAAGCAATTTTAACATAGTTTCTTTTAATAGAGCATGGTATAGTGGGTACACCGGGATCTCCAAGTTTCCTAGGTATTCCACCCTTAAAAGTATAATTAGCAAGCATGGTGGAAATTTCAGCTTCCAGTATCTTTCTTTTATTTGTTAAAATTTCTTTCATATACTTGGCATAAGGATTCATTTTAAGCATATCAGTTAATCGCATACGCAAAAAGATAGGTCTAATCATTTCAGCAAGGCGCTCAAAATCCTCATCATCCTTTTTCTTGGATGGTTTGGGAGGAAAAGGCATGGGTTTCTGAACCCAAGGTTCTCTTTCTTTACCATGTTTCCTAGCAACAAAGTCTTTCTTATCATAATGTTGATTCTTTGATTCTGGGTTATCAAGATCAACAGCAGGTTCAATTTCTACATCATTATCATTACTAGGTTGAGCATCATCATGACCATTATCATTAACACTAGTTACAGGTTCATTACTAGATTGAGTTTCAGCATCAGAAATAGAAATATTATTTGGATTCTCAGGTGTTTCAGTAATAGGTTCACTAGAAGCATGCAAAGTCCTATCATTTTTCTTTTCCTTCCTTTTAGAAGGACTAGGTGCATCTACATTATTTCTCTGAGAATCTTGCTCAATTCTCTTAGGATGGCCTTCAGGATACAAAGGTTCCTGAGTCATTCTACCACCTCTAGTCATAACTCTAACAACATTATCACTATCTTTACTATTCAATTCATTAAGGAAATTATTTTGAGCTTTAAGTACTTGTTCTACTTGAGTGGTAACCATAGAAGCATGTTTACTAATGAGTTTAAGTTCACCTTTAACATTAGCCATATAATCACCCAAGTGTTCAAGCATATTTGAATTGTATTTCAATTGTCTACCAAAATAAGCATTAAAGTCTTCTTGCTTAGCCATAAATTTATCAAACTCATCTAAGCATGGGCTAGCAAACTTAGTAAATGGGATTTCAGCTTTATCATATCTATAGAGAGAAGTTACCTTTATTACCTGTGTCGGGTTATCAAGACCATGAGTTTCTTCAATAGGTAATGGATTAAGATCATATGTTTCTTCAACAGGCGGTAAATTAAGACCGTGTATTCCTTCAATAGGAGGTAAATTCTTAACATCTTCAGCTTTAATACCTTTTTCTTTCATAGATTTCTTTGCCTCTTGCATATCTTCAGGACTGAGAAATAGAATACCCCTCTTCTTCGGAGTTGGTTTAGGAATAGGCTCAGGAGTTGGCTCCGGAGGTGTCCAATTATTTTCATTTGTCAACATATTATTCAATAGAATTTCAGCTTCATCCAGTGTTCTTTCCCTGAAAACAGAACCAGCACAACTATCCAGGTAATCTTTGGAAGCATCGGTTAGTCCGTTATAAAAGATATCAAGTATTTCATTTTTCTTAAGAGCATGATCAGGCAAATCATTAAGTAATTGGAGAAGCCTCCCCCAAGCTTGTCGGAGACTCTCTTCTTCAATTTGCACAAAATAATATATATCCCTTAAAGCTGCTTGTTTCTTATGAGCAGGGAAATATTTAGTAGAGAAGTAATAAACCATATCCTGGGGACTACGCACACAACCAGGATCAAGAGAATTAAACCATATCTTAGCATCACCCTTTAATGAGAACGGAAATATTTTAAGGATATAAAAGTAGCGAGTTCTCTCACCTTTAGTAAACAGGGTAGCTATATCATTTAATTTAGTAAGATGTGCCACAACAGTTTTAGATTCATAGCCATGAAAAGGATCAGATTCAACAAAAGTAATTATATCAGGATCAACAGAGAATTCATAATCCTTATCAGTAACACAGATAGGTGAAGTAGCAAAAGCAGGGTCAGGTTTCATTCTAGCATTTAGAGATTGCTTATTCCATTTAGCCAATAACCTCTTAAGTTCGTATCTATCTTTGCAAGCTAAAATAGCTAAAGAGGCTTCTTGATCAAAAACATAACCCTCAGGAATAACAAGTGATTCTTCATAATCACTTTCATCAGTATTATCAGATTCAATATTTTCAATCTCTCTAGCCCTAGCAAGTTGTTCATCCAGAAATTCACCAAGTGGCACAATAGTATCAAGCATAGAAGTAGTTTCATCATAAGTATCATGCATAGCAAAAGTAGCATCATCAATAACATGCGACATATCAGAACGAATAGCAGAAGCATTTTTAGGTGTCGCACGCTTACTCAAAACAGAAGGTGAATCAAGTGCAGAGCTAGATGGCAGTTCCTTACCTCCCCTCGTAGTTGAGGGATAAATCTTGGTTCTTGGATCTTTCAGGTTCTTCATAATGATAAGTAGATATAACTCCCAATTGACTCAAAGAATAGAGCTATGCTCCCCAGCAACGGCGCTAGAAAATACTCTTGATGACCCACAAGTATAGGGGATCGCAACAATTTTCGAGGGTAAAGTATTCAACCCAAATTTATTGATTCGACACAAGGGGAGCCAAAGAATACTCTCAAGTATTAGCAGCTGAGTTGTCAATTCAACCAAACCTAGAAACTTAGTATCTGCAGCAAGGTATTTATTAGCAAAGTAATATGATAGTAGTGGTAACGGTAACAAAAGGTAACAGTAGTAATAGTAATGTTTTTGGTATTTTGTAGTGATGATAGCAATAGCAACAGAACGTAAATAAGCGAAGAACAATATATGGAAAGCTAGTAGGCAATGGATCGGTGATAGAGAATTATGCCGGATGTGGTTCATCATGTAACAGTCATAACCTAGGGTGACACAGAACTAGCTCCAGTTCATCAATGTAATGTAGGCATGTATTCCGAATATAGTCATACGTGCTTATGGAAAAGAACTTGCGTGACATCTTTTGTCCTACCCTCCCGTGGTAGCGGGGTCCTTACGGAAACTAAGGGATATTAAGGCCTCCTTTTAATAGAGTACCGGAACAAAGCATTAAAACATAGTGAATACATGAACTCCTCAAACTACGGTCATCACCGGTAAGTATCCCGATTATTGTCACTTCGGGGTTAACGGATCATAACACATAATAGGTGACTATGGACTTGCAAGATAGGATCAAGAACACTCATATATTGATGAAAACATAATAGGTTTAGATCTGAAATCATGGCACTCGGGCCCTAGTGACAAGCATTAAGCATAGCAAAGTCATAGCAACATCAATATCAGAACATAGTGGATACTAGGGATCAAATCCTAACAAAACTAACTCGATTACATGATAGATCTCATCCAACCCATCACCGTCCAACAAGCCTATGATGGAATTACTCACGCACGGTGATGAGCATCATGAAATTGGTGATGGTTGATGATGACGGTGGCGACGGATTCCCCTCTCTGGAGACCCGAACGGATTCTAGATCAGCCCTCCCGAGAGGTTTTAGGGCTTGGCGGTGGCTCCGTATCGTAAAACGCGATGAATTCTTCTATCTGATTTTTTTCTCCTCGAAACACAATATATAGAGTTGGAGTTGGAGTCGGAGAGGCACCAGGGGGCCCACGAGGTAGGGGGCGCACCCTAGGTTGGTAGGCGCGCCCCCACCCTCGTGGAGAGGTGGTGGGCCCCCTGGCCTTCATCTTTTGCAGGTATTTTTATATTTTCCAAAAAGTTGCTCCATGAAGTTTCAGGTCATTTCGAGAATGTTTGTTTCTGCACATAAATAACACCATGGTAATTCTGCTGAAAACAGCGTCAGTCCGGGTTAGTTCCATTCAAATCATGCAAGTTAGAGTCCAAAACAAGGGCAAAAGTGTTTGGAAAAGTAGATATGTTGGAGACGTATCATAGATCAATAGCTCGCGATGTAGCTCCCCATTCTTTTTGATATGTTCCTAGAGAAAAACTATGTTGAAAGATGATAGTAGCAATGATGCAGACTAGGTCCGTGATCTGAGGTTTATCCTCATTGTTGCACAGAAGAATTATGTCCTTAATGCACCGCTAGGTTACAGACCTATTGCAGGAGCAGATGAAGACATTATGAATGTTTGACAAGCTCGGTATGATGACTACTTGATAGTTTAGTGCACCATGTTTTATGGCTTAGAACCGGGACTTCAAAAATGTTTTGAATGCCACAGAGCATATAAGATGTTCCAAGAGTTGAAATTGGTATCTCATACACATGCCCGTGTCAAGAAGTATGAGACCTCTAACAATACTTTGCCTACACTATGGAGGAGAATAGTTCAACGAGTGAGCATGTGCTCAAAATGTCTGAGTACTACAATCACTTGAATCAAGTGGGAGTTAATATTCCCGATAAGATAGTGATTGACAGAGTTCTCTAGTCACTATCACCAAGTTACTAGAACTTCGCGATGAACTATAATATGCAAGGGATAATGGAAACGATTCCCAAAGCTCTTCGCGATGCTAAAATCGGCGAAGGTAGAAATCAAGAAAAAGCATCAATTGTTGATGGTTGACAAGACCACTAGTTTCAAGTAAAAGGGAAAGGGAAAGAAAGGGAACTTCAAGAAGAATGGCAAGCAAGTTGCCACTCCCATGAAGAAGCCCAAAGCTAGACCCAGGCCTGAAATTGAGTGCTTCTACTGCAAAGGAAATGGTCACTGAAAGTGGAACTGCCCTAGATACCTGGCGGATAAGAAGGATGGCAAAGTGAACAAAGGTAAATTTGATATAAATGTTATTGATGTGTAATTTACTAGTGTTTATAGCAAACCCCTCGGTATTTGATACTAGTTCAGTTTCTAAGAGTTGTAACTCGAAATGGGAGTTGCAAAATAAACAAAGACTAGTTGAGGACAAGGTAACGATGTGTGTTGGAAATGATTCCAAGGTTGATAGGATCACCATCGGACACTACCTTTACCTTTGGGATTAGTGTTGAACCTAAAATAAATGTTATTTGATGTTTGCGTTGAGCATAATATGATTGGATCATGTTTATTGCGATACGGTTATTCATTTAAGTCAAAAAATAATTGTTATTCTGTTTAAATGAATAAAACCTTATGTGGTCATACACCCAAGGTGAATGGTTTATTGAATCTCGATCGTAGTGATACACATATTCATAATATTGAAGCCAAAAGATGCAAAGTTAATAATGATAGTGCAACCTATTTGTGGCACTGCCGTTTAGGTCATATTGGTGTAAAGCGCATGAAGAAACTCCATGCTGATGGACTTTTGGAATCACTTGATTATGAATCACTTGATGCTTGCAAACCATGCCTCATGGGGAACATGACTAAGACTTTGTTCTCCGAAACAATGGAGCAAGCAACTGACTTATTGGAAATAATACATACTGATGGATGCGATCCGATAAGTGTTGAGGCTCTCGGCGCGTATCATTGATAACCCACAAGTATAGAGGATCGCAACAGTTTTCGAGGGTAGAGTATTCAACCCAAATTTATTGATTGGACACAAGGGGAGCCAAAGAATATTCTCAAGTATAAGCAGCTGAGTTGTCAATTTAACCACACCTGGAAACTTAATATCTGCAGCAAAGTATTTTGTAGCAAAGTAATATGATAATAGTGGTAACAATAGCAAGGTAACGATAGCAAAAGTAATGTTTTTGGGTTTTGTAGTGATTGTAACAGTAGCAGCAGAAAAGTAAATAAGCAAAGGACAATATATGGAAAACTCGTAGGCAATGGATCGGTGATGGAGAATTATGCCGGATGCGATCGATCATGTAACAGTCATAACATAGGGTGACACAGAACTAGCTCCAGTTCGTCAATGTAATGTAGGCATGTATTCCGAATATAGTCATATGTGCTTATGGAAAAGAACATGCATGACATCTTTTCTCCTACCCGCCCGTGGCAGCGGGGTCCTATTGGAAACTAAGGGATATTAAGGCCTCCTTTTTAGAGTACCGGACCAAAGCATTAACACATAGTGAATACATGAACTCCTTAGACTACGGTCATCACCAGTAAGTATCCCGATTATTGTGACTTCGGGGTTAACGGATCATAACACATAATAGGTGACTATAGACTTTCAAGATAGGATCAAGAACTCTCATATATTGATGAAAACATAATAGGTTCAGATCTGAAATCATGGCACTCGGGACCTAGTGACAAGCATTAAGCATAGCAAAGTCATATCAACATCAATCTCAGAACATAGTGGATACTAGGGATCAAACCCTAACAAAACTAACTCGATTACATGATAAATGTCATCCAACCCATCATCGTCCAGCAAGCCTACGATGGAATTACTCACGCACGGCGGTGAGCATCACGAAATTGCTGATGGAGGAAGGTTGATGATGATGATGATAGCGACAGATTCCCCTCTCCGGAGCCCCGAACGGACTCCAGATCAGCCCCCCGAGATAGTTTAGGGCTTGGCGGCGGCTCCGTATCATAAAACGCGATGAATCCCTCTCTCTGATTTTTTTCTCCCCGAGTGTGAATATATGGAGTCAAGGTGGAAGTTAGTGGAGCGTCAGGGGCCCCACGAGGCAGGGGGCGCGCCTAGGGGGTATGGCGCGCCCCCACCCTCGTGGACAGGGTGTGGGCCCCTGACATGGATCTTTCTTCCAGTATTTTTTATATATTCCAAAATAATTCTCTGTTGATTTTAAGGTCATTCCGAGAACTTTTATTTCTGCACAAAAATAACACCATGACAATTCTGCTGAAAACAGCGTCAGTCCGGGTTAGTTCCATTCAAATCATGCAAGTTAGAGTCCAAAACAAGGGTAAAAGTGTTTGGAAAAGTAGATACGACGGAGACGTATCAACTCCCCCAAGCTTAAACCTTTTCTTGTCCTCAAGCAATTCAGTTGATAAACTAAAAGTGATAAAGAAAAACTTTTGCAAACTCTGTTTGCTCTTGTTGTTGTAAATATGTAAAGCCAGCATTCATGTTTTCAGCAAAGATTATGAAGTAACCATATTCACAATAACATTTAGGTCTCATGTTTACTCATATCAATGGCATAATCAGCTGGCGAGCAATAATAACAAATCTCGGATGACAACACTTTCTCAAAATAATCATGATATGATATGACAAGATGGTATCTCGCTAGCCTTTCTGAGACCGCAAAACATAAATGTAGAGCACCTTTAAAGATCAAGGACTGACTAGACATTGTAATTCATGGTAAAAGCAATCCAGTCTAGTCATACTCAATGTAAACTAACAATAATGGATGAAAATGACAGAGGTGCTCTCCAACCGGCGCTTTTTAATAAGAGGATGATGACTCAACATAAAAGTAAATGGATAGGCCCTTCGCAGAGGGAAGCAGAGATTTGTAGAGGTGCCAGAGCTCGGTTTGAATAGATATGAATAATATTTTGAGCGGTATACTGTCATTGTCAACATAACAACCGAGAGATCTTGATATCTTCCATGCTACACACATTATAGGCGGTTCCCAAACAGAATGGTAAAGTTTATACTCCCCCTTCCACCAACAAGCATCAATCCATGGCTTGCTCGAAACAACAAGTGCCTCCAACTAATAAGAGTCCCAGGGGGAGTTTTGTTTGCAATTATTTTGATTTAGTTTGCATAAAGCATGGGCCTGGGCATCTCGGTGACCAGCCATTAATCTCGTGAGTGAGGAGTGGAGTCCACTCCTCTTGAGAATAACCCACCTAACATGGAAGATACAGACAACCCTAGTTGATACATGAGCTATTCGAGCATACAAGACAAGATATTTATTTGAAGGTTTAGAGTTTGGCACATACAAATTTACTTGGAACGACAGGTAGATACCGTATATAGGTAGGTATGGTGGACTCATATGGAAAAACTTTGGGGTTTATGGAATTGGATGCACAAGCAGTATTCCCGCTTAGTACAAGTGAAGGCTAGAAAAAGACTGGGAAGCGACCAGCTAGAGAGCGACAACAGTCATGAACATGCATTAAAATTAATCAACACCGAATGCAAGCATGAGTAGGATATATTGCACCATGAACCTAAATATCGTAGAGGCTATGTTGATTTTGTTTCAACTACAACGTGAACATGTGCTAAGTCAAGCCACTTGAATCATTCAAAAGAGGATACCACCCTATCATACAACATCACAACCATTTTAATAGCATGTTGGCACACAAGGTAAACCATTATAAACTCCTAGCTAATTAAGCATGGCATTGCTACCTCTTGAGCATGCGTTGGTTTTCCCTTGAAGAGGAAAGGGTGATGCAGCAAAGTAGCGTAAGTATTTCCCTCAGTTTTTTAGAACCAAGGTATCAATCCAGTAGGAGACCACGGGCGAGTCACCTCGTACCTACACAAACAAATAAGAACCTCGCAACCAACGCGATGAAGGGGTTGTCAATCCCTTCATGGCCACTTGCAAGAGTGAGATCTGATAGAGATAATGATAATAAGATCAATATTTTTGGTATTTTTATGATATAGATTGAAAGTAAAGATTGCAAAATAAAATAGATTGGAAACTTATATGATGGAGAATAGAAGCGGGGCCATAGGTTTCACTAGTGGATTTTCTCAAGATAGCATAAGTATTACGGTGGATGAACAAATTACTGTCAAGCAATTGATAGAAAAGCGAAAAATTATGAGAATATCTAGGCATGATCATGTATACAGGCATCACGTCCGTGACAAGTAGACTGACTCATTCCTGCATCTACTACTATTACTCCACAAATCGACCGCTATCCAGCATGCATCTAGAGTATTAAGTTCATAAGAATAGAGTAACGCTTTAAGAAAGATGACATGATGTAGAAGGATAAACTCATGCAATATGATATAAACACCATATTTTTTATCCTCGATAGCAACAATACAATACGTGCCTTACTGCTCCTACTGTCACTGGGAAAGGACACCGCAAGATTGAACCCAAAGCTAAGCACTTCTCCCATTGCAAGAAAGATCAATCTAGTAGGCCAAACCAAACTGATAATTCGAAGAGACTTGTAAAGATAACCAATCATACATAAAACAATTCAGAGAAGATTCAAATATTGTTCATAGATAGACTTGATCATAAACCCACAATTCATCGGATCTCGACAAACACACAGCAAAAGAAGATTACATCGAATAGATCTCCAAGAGAATCGAGGAGAACTTTGTATTGAGATCCAAAGAGAGAGAAGAAGCCATCTAGCTACTAGATATGGACCCGAAGGTCTGAGGTAAACTACTCACACATCATCGGAGGGGCCATGGAGTTGATGTAGAGGCCCTCAGTGATCAATTCCCCCTCCGGCGGAGCTCTGGAAAAGACCCCAAGATGGGATCTCTTGGGTACAGAAGGTTGCGGGGGTGGAAATAGGGTTTCGTGGTGCTCCTGGATGTTTTCAGGGTACGTAGGTATATATAGGAGGAAGAAGTAGGTCGGTGGAGCCACGAGGGGGAGGACGCGCCTAGGGGGGTACACGCTCCCCCTGCCTCGTGGCCGCCTCGTTGATTGCTTGGCGTCTACTCCAAGTCCCCTGGAGCACGTTTGTTCCAAAAATCATGTTCCAGAAGGTTTCATTCCATTTGGACTCTGTTTGATATTCCTTTTCTGGGAAACACTAAAATAGGCAAAAAAACAGCAATTTGGTCTGGGCCTCCGGTTAATGGGTTAGTCCCAAACATAATATAAAAGTGTAAAATGAACCCCATTAACATCCAAAACAGATAATATAATAGCATGGAACAATAAAAAATTATAGATATGTTGGAGACGTATCAGGCATAAGCAACTACAATCTCTAATTGTCATTGCAAATATGTTTCTTTCATAATAGGCTGAATCAGGAACGATGAACTGATCATATTTACATAAACAAGAGAGGTCGAGTTCATACCAGCTTTTCTCATCTCAATAAGTTCATCATATAATCATCATTATTGCCTTTCACTTGCACGACCGAATAGTGTGGATAATAATAATAGTGCACGTGCATTGGACTAAGCTGGAATCTGCAAGCATTCAATTCAAGAGAGGAGGCAAGGTAATATGGGCTCTTTTGTAACATCCCAAATTTTCAATTTGGAATGTTATACACTAGATCATCGTGCATATCATATTTTTCTTGCATTTTGCCGATCCTAGAAATTTCACGCAACTCAAGGACCCTCGGAGAGAGTTGGGGATTTCGTTATTTTCATATTTGAGTCTTCTCAAATTTTGAAAAAAGGATCATTGGTTTTGTCGGAGTTTCATTTGCTTTTTATTTGGATAGGGAAAATGCGTGTTTTCAAAAATTGCATTCTAGGTCCCGAGAAAAGTTCATTTTGTTCGACTCATTTTAAGGAGTCGGGGAAAATTTACTTTAGAAGTTTTGGAGTTCGTTTAGATCTCTTTTCTGGTTTTTTTCTGCGCGCGAAACCGATTTAAAAAAAATCCCGAGCGCCCTGGGCCAAAGGCCCACCCGGCCGGGCCAGGCGCCAGCGCCGCGCCGCGCGCGCCCAGGCCAGGGAGCCGCCACCGCTGCCCTTTTGGAGTCCTAGTAGGACTTTAGTCCTACTCCGTTTTTTTTCTAGATCTTTCCTATTCCTACTCTTATTCCTTATCCCCTACCCCAAGTAATCCCTCTCCTCCCCAATATAAATACCCAAGCACCCCCCCTCTAAATCATCAAATCAAAACCCCAAGCACCACCGCGCCCTCACCCGCGCCGCGCCGCCCAACACCACCGCCGCCGCCGCGCCCTGCGTTACCCGCGCCGCCGCCGCACCTTGCCCACCGCCGCCGCCTAGCAACGCCACCGCCGCCCTTGCTCGCCGCCGCCGGAGTTCCTCGCCGGAGACATCGCCGAGGTACTGCACCGCGTCTCTATTCTTTTCTTCGGATCAGTTTCTTCTAAATCTTCCGATTTGTTTTCTTCTCTAAACCATTCCTGTTTTCTAGATCGGTTTTTCGTTCGGTTTTCTTTTCTCGAAACCCTAGATCGGATTCGTTCTCTTTTCTGATTTAATTGCCCCGAGACCGTTCGCCGGACCGTTCGTCCTAACGAACATGATCACCGGATTCTTCTAGGTTAACGAATGCCCGTTTGTTCAACCGTTCTTCTTCTTTCTTTTCGTCGGATCTATTCCGCGATCGCGATCTCATATCTGATCTTCGTTCTAGTTTATCTTCTCGCTCGTTTATTGGAATCAGGTGATTCAAGAGCCTGGAGTTTCGTTTCGAAACCGCCGTTTCGACTAATCAACTTAAAGAAGTTTTTGCTATGGTAAAATTTTACCTAGTTTCAACTTGCTAGAACCGAGTTGTTTTCTTCCGCCGTTTGTTTTCGGTTTCTTTGTTCGGTTCTTTCTCTCTTTGCAACCGGAGTTCTTAAGTTGAACTTTCTGGTTTGATCTCTTGTTCGAGTTTTACCTGTGCATTAGATGAGTACTTATTGTATGCTTGTTGTTTGTCCGCGATAGATTACCCGGATTGCGCCGCCTGTTACTTCGAATCTCTAGGACTCGCGGATCATCAGCAAGGCAAGTAACACTTTGATCATACCTTTTCTACAACCCAGTTTAATTGCATTAGATCCATCCTCACACATTGCATGATTAGGATCTAATTAAATTGTGGGATGGGAAGTAGATGAGGTAGTGCCTATTACCTGTTTATTATGAAACCTTTGGGAGTTACTTCTACGTTTGCTTATTATGCCATGCTATGCTAGTAGACGTGGATTGGGTGAGTGATATCCATGACAGATGTGAGATTGATAATTTTAATGGTTTATCTAAGGTGGCAACTTAAACACACATCTGGGTGGATTGAGGCACCTGATGTCTATCAGGACTTGCCTGTTTTATTTTGGACCGCCACCCAGGCTCAAAGGGATCATAAGATCTTTCATGCTAAATACTTACGTGTGCAGCCACAAGCCATTATGGGCTCTGGCATAGTTGACTAATTCGTGCGAACTCTTATAGGGGTAGACTAGCAGATGTAGGGGATGTAGGTGGTACGGTCTACTCCATCGTAAGGTGCTAGCGCTTCTGAAAGACTATGTCTCGGTCATCCATTTCTCAAACACCAGTAGTGCGAGAAAACCAACGGAGGCGATCGAGTCTTGTGGGGAAAAGTGTGCAAACCTCTGCAGAGTGTAACAAACTAATCATGATTAGCCGTGTCCCCGGTTATGGACAATCTTGAGTATCTAGTACATGAATATCGTGTGAATCTCATCATGTTACTTCTAAATTAATATTGTTGGGTTTAATTGTTCACTTTTAATTGGGATTGAGAATGCTGTCAACCATTCTCAATGTTTAACAACCACCATGATAGTTAAATAAATTTATTCCTTTGCAGTAGGGAAAAATTGGCTTTACGCAAAACAGTAACCATAGAGCTTTCCACCAGCCAAATATGCATATAGTATAGTTGTTTCATTCCATCATTCTCTATGTGTTACTTTGCCAGCATATACCATGTGCTGACCCGTTTCGGGCTGCAACGTTAATGTTGCAGACTTTTCAGACGATGATTGAGGTGTTTTTAGGTCGTGGTTCTATACTCAGTGATGCCGTTGGAGTTGATGGACCCATTTATCTTCCAAGTCTTCCGCTGTTATCGACACTAGATGGCCTTAAGCCATATTATTGTAATAAGTTCTCTTTGGAGACATCGATGTAATAAGTGTGTGATTGCCACTCTGCTATAAATCCTTCGATGTACTATGTGGTGTCAGCATTGTTGATCCAGGGATGACACCGAAGCACAGTAGACTTGATCCATTTGGGTCGGGTCGCCACAGAGATGGTATCAGAACACAAGCTGACTGTAGGACACGACCACTAAGTTAAAGCCATAGATGTTGGGGAACGTAGTAATTTCGAAAATTTTCCTACGGACATGCAAGATCATGGTGATGCATAGCAACGAGGGGGAGAGTATTGTCTACGTACCAATGCAGACCGACTGCGGAAGCGATCTCACAACATAGAGGAAGTAGTCGTACGTCTTCTTCCCGATCCGACCGATCCAAGCACCGTTACTCCGGCACCTCCGAGTTCTTAGCACACGTTCAGCTCGATGACGTTCCTCGGGCTCCGATCCAGCAAAGCGTCGAGGAAGAGTTCCGTCAGCACGACGGCGTGGTGACGATCTTGATGTACTACCGATGAAGGCTTCGCCTAAGCACTGCAACAATATGATCGAGGTGGAATTTAGTGGCAGGGGGCACCGCACATGGCTAAGGAACGATCTCAAGGATCAACTTGTGTCTTGGGGTGCCCCCTGCCCCCGTATATAAAGGCCAGGGCAGGGGGTTCGGCCGGCTAGGAGGGAGGCGCAGGGAGGAGTCCTACTCCCACCGGGAGTAGGACTCCTCCCCTCCAATCCTATTCCAACTAGGACTCTTGGGGGGAAGGAGAAAGAGGGGGCCGGCCCACCTCTCCTAGTCCTATTAGGACTTGGGAAAGGGGGGCGCCGGCTAGGCTTGTGGGCTGCCTCTTCTCTCTTTTCCACTAAGGCCCAATAGGCCCATTTGCCTCCCGGGGGGTTCCGGTAACCCTCCCGGTAATCCGGAAAAATCCCGATTTCACCCGGAACGCTTCCGGTGCCCAAACATAGGCTTCCAATACATCAATCTTTACGTCTCGATCATTTCGAGACTCCTCGTCATGTCCGTGATCTCATCCGGGACTCCGAACAACCTTCGGTACATCAAAATGCATAAACTCATAATAACTGTCATCGTAACGTTAAGTGTGCGGACCCTACGGTTCGAGAACAATGTAGACATGACCGAGACACGCCTCCGGTCAATAACCAATAGCGGGACCGGGATGCCCATATTGGCTCCTACATATTCTACGAAGATCTTTATCGGTCAGACCGCATAACAACATACGTTGTTCCCTTTGTCATCGGTATGTTACTTGCCCGAGATTCGATCGTCGATATCCAATACCTAGTTCAATCTCGTTACCGGCAAGTCTCTTTACTCGTTCTGTAATACATCATCTCACAACTAACATATTAGTTGCAGTGCTTGCAAGGCTTATGTGATGTGTATTACCGAGAGGGCCCAGAGATACCTCTCCGACAATCGGAGTGACAAATCCTATTCTCGAAATACGCCAACCCAACATCTACCTTTGGAGACACCTGTAGTACTCCTTTATAATCACCCAGTTACGTTGTGACGTTTGGTAGCACCCAAAGTGTTCCTCCGGTAAACGGGAGTTGCATAATCTCATCGTCATAGGAACATGTATAAGTCATGAAGAATAGCAACAGCAACATACTAAACGATCGGGTGCTAAGCTAATGGAATGGGTCATGTCAATCAGATCATTCAACTAATGATGTGACCTCGTTAATCAAATAACAACTCTTTTGTCCATGGTTAGGAAACATAACCATCTTTGATTAACGAGCTAGTCAAGTAGAGGCATACTAGTGACACTCTGTTTGTCTATGTATTCACACATGTATTATGTTTCCGGTTAATACAATTCTAGCATGAATAATAAACATTTATCATGATATAAGGAAATAAATAATAACTTTATTATTGCCTCTAGGGCATATTTCCTTCAGTCTCCCACTTGCACTAGAGTCAATAATCTAGTTCACATCGCCATGTGATTTAACAGCAATAGTTCACATCACCATGTGATTAACACCCATAGTTCACATCGTCATGTGACCAACACTCAACGGGTTTACTAGAGTCAGTAATCTAGTTCACGTATCTATGTGATTAACACTCAAAGAGTACTAAGGTGTGATCATGTTTTGCTTGTGAGATAATTTTAGTCAACGGGTCTGTCACATTCAGATCCGTAAGTATTTTGCAAGTTCTATGTCTACAATGCTCTACACGGAGCTACTCTAGCTAATTTCTCCCCCTTTCAATATGTATCCAGATTGAGACTTTAGATTCATCTGGATCAGTGTCAAAAACTTGCATCGACGTAACCCTTTACGACGAACCTTTTTGTCACGTCCATAATCGAGAAACATATCCTTATTTCACTAAGGATAATTCTGACCGCCGTCCAGTGATCTAATCCTAGATCACAATTGTACTCCCTTGCCAAATCAATGCAGGGTATACAATAGATCTGGTATACAGCATGACATACTTTATAGAACCTATGGCCAAGGCATAGGGAATGACTTTCATTCTCTTTCTATCTTCTGCCGTGGTCGGGCTTTGAGTCTTACTCAACTTCACACCTTGTAATACAGGCAAGAACTCTTTCTTTGACTGCTCCATTTTGAACTACTTCAAAATCTTGTCAAGGTATGTACTCATTGAAAAAACTTATCAAGCGTCTTGATCTATCTCTATAGATCTTGAAGCTCAATATGTAAGCAGCTTCACCGAAGTCTTTCTTTGAAAAACTCCTTTCAAACACTCCTTTATGCTTTACAGAATAATTCTACATTATTTCCGATCAACAATATGTCAGTCACATATACTTATCAGAAATGCTGTAGTGCTCCCACTCACTTTCTTGTAAATACAGGCTTCACCGCAAGTCTGTATAAAACTATATGCTTTGATCAACTCATCAAAGCGTATATTCCAACTCCGAGATGCTTGCACCAGTCCATAAATGGATCGCTGGAGTTTGCACACTTTGTTAGCTCCCTTTGGATCGACAAAACCTTCCGGTTGCATCATATACAACTCTTCTTTAATAAATCTATTAAGGAATGCAGTTTTGTTTATCCATTTGCCAGATTTCATAAAATGCGGCAATTACTAACATGATTCGGACAGACTTAAGCATAGATACGAGTGAGAGAATCTCATCATAGTCAACACCTTGAACTTGTCGAAAACCTTTTGCGACAATTCTAGCTTTGTAGATAATAACATTACTATCAGCGTCCGTCTTCCTCTTGAAGATCCATTTATTCTCAATTGTTTGCCGATCATCGGGCAAGTCAACCAAAGTCCAAACTTTGTTCTCATACATGGATCATATCTCAGATTTCATGGCCTCAAACCATTTCGCGGAATCTGGGCTCATCATCGCTTCCTCATAGTTCGTAGGTTCGTCATGGTCAAGTAACATGACCTCCAGAACAGGATTACCGTACCACTCTGGTGCGGATCTTACTCTGGTTTACCTACGAGATTCGGTAGTAACTTGATCCGAAGTTTCATGATCATTATCATTAGCTTCCTCACTAATTGGTGTAGGAGTCACAAGAACAGATTTCTGTGATGAACTACTTTCCAATAAAGGAGAAGGTACAATTACCTTATCAAGTTCTACTTTCCTCCCACTCACTTCTTTCGAGAGAAACTCCTTCTCTAGAAAGTATCCATTATAAGCAATGAATGTCTTGCCTTAGGATCTGTGATAGAAGGTGTACCCAACAGTCTCCTTTTGGGTATCCTATGAAGACATATTTCTCCGATTTGGTTTTGAGCTTATCAGGATGAAACTTTTTCACATAAGCATCACAACCCCAAACTTTAAGAAACGACTACTTTGGTTTCTTGCTAAACCACAGTTCAGATTGTGTCGTCTCAACGGACTTAGATGGTGCCCCTTTTTAATGTGAATGCAGCTGTCTCTAATGCATAACCCCAAAACGATAGTGGTAGATTGGTAAGAGACATCATAGATCGCACTATATCTAATAAAGTACGGTTATGACGTTCGGACACACCATTACACTATGGTGTTCCTTGTGGCGTGAGTAATGAAACTATTTCAAATTGTTTTTAACTGAAGGCCAAACTTGTAACTCAAATACTCTTCTCTACGATCAGATCATAGAAACTTTATTTTCTTGTTACGATGATTTTTCACTTCACTCTGAAATTCTTTGAACTTTTCAAATGTTTCAGACTTATGTTTCATCAAGTAGATATACTCATATCTGCTCAAATCATCTGTGAAGATCAGAAAATAATGATACCTGTCGCGAGCCTCAATATTCATCGGACCACATACATCAGTATGTATGATTTCCAACAAATCTGTTGCTCGCTCCATTGTTCCGAAGAACAGAGTCTTAGTCATCTTGCCCATGAGGCATGGTTCGCAAGCATCAACTGATTCATAATCAAGTGATTCTAAAAGCCCATCATCATGGAGTTTTTCTTCATGCGCTTTACACCAATATGACCTAAACGGCAGTGCTACAAATAAGTTGCACTATCATTATTAACTTTGCATCTTTTGGTTTCAATATTATGATTATGTGTATCACTACGATCGAGATCCAACGAACTATTTTCATTGGGTGTGTAACCATATAAGGTTTTATTCATGTAAACAGAACAACAATTTATTCTCTTACTTAAATGAATAACCGTATTACAATAAACATGATCAAATCATATTCATGCTCAACGCAAACACCAAATAACACTTATTTAGGTTCAACACTAATCCCGAAATTATAGGGAGTGTGCCATGATGATCATATCAATCTTGGAACCACTTCCAACACACGTCGTCACTTCACCCTTAACTAGTCTCTATTTATTCTGCAACTCCCGTTTCGAGCTACTAATCTTAGCAACTGAACTAGCATCAAATACTGAGGGGTTTGCTATAAACACTAGTAAAGTACACATCGATAACATGTATATCAAATATACTTATGTTCACTCTGCCATCCTTCTTATCCGCCAATCACTTGGGGTAATTCCACTTCCAGTGACCAGTCCCTTTGCAGTAGAAGCACTTAGTCTCAGGCTTAGGATCAGACTTGGGCTTCTTCACTTGAGCAGCAACTTGCTTGCCGTTCTTCTTGAAGTTCCCCTTCTTTCCTTTGCCCTTTTTCTTGAAACTAGTGGTCTTGTCAACCATCAACACTTGATGTTTTTCTTTGATTTCTACCTTCGTTGATTTCAGCATCACGAAGAGCTTGGGAGTTGTCTCCGTTATCCCTTGCATATTATAGTTCATCACGAAGTTCTACTAACTTAGTGATGGTGACTAGAGAATTCTGTCAATCACTATCTTATCTGGAAGATTAACTCCCACTTGATTCAAGCGATTGTAGTACCCAGACAATCTGAGCACATGCTCACTAGTTGAGCGATTCTCCTCCATCTTTTAGCTATAGAACTTGTTGGAGACTTCATATCTCTCAACTCGGGTATTTGCTTGAAATATTAACTTCAACTCCTGGAACATCTCATATGCTCCATGACGTTCAAAACGTCTTTGAAGTCCCGATTCTAAGCCATTAAGCATGGTGCACTTAAACTATCAAGTAGTCATCATATTGAGCTAGCCAAACGTTCATAACATCTGCATCTGTTCCTGCAATAGGTCTGTCACCTAGCGGTGCATCAAGGACATAATTCTTCTGTGCAGCAATGAGGATAAACCTCAGATCACGGATCCAATCCGCATCATTGCTACTAACATCTTTCAACACAATTTTCTCTAGGAATATATCAAAAATAAACACAGGGAAGCAACAACGCGAGCTATTGATCTACAACATAATTTGCAAAATACTACCAGGACTAAGTTCATGATAAATTTAAGTTCAATTAATCATATTACTTAAGAACTCCCACTTAGATAGATATCCCTCTAATCCTCTAAGTGATCACGTGATCCAAATCAACTAAACCATAACCGATCATCACGTGAGATGGAGTAGTTTTCAATGGTGAACATCATTATGTTGATCATATCTACTATATGATTCACGCTCGACCTTTCGGTCTCCGTGTTCCGAGGCCATATCTGTATATGCTTGGCTCGTCAAGTATAACCTGAGTATTCCGCGTGTGCAACTGTTTTGCACCCGTTGTATTTGAACGTAGAGCCTATCACACCCGATCATCACGTGGTGTCTCAGCACGAAGAACTTTTGCAACGGTGCATACTCAGGGAGAACACTTCTTGATAATTTAGTGAGAGATCATCTTATAATGCTACCGTCAATCAAAGCAAGATAAGATGCATAACAGGATAAACATCACATGCAATCAATATAAGTGATATGATATGGCCATCATCATTTTGTGCTTTGTGATCTCCATCTCCGAAGCACCGTCATGATCACCATCGTCACCGGCGTCACACCTTGATCTCCATCGTAGCATCGTTGTCGTCTCGCCAATCTTATGCTTCCACGACTATCACTACCGCTCAGCAATAAAGTAAAGCATTACATCGTGATTTCATTGCATACAATAAAGCGACAACCATATGGCTCCTGCCAGTTGCCGATAACTCGGTTACAAAACATGATCATCTCATACAATAAAATCAGCATCATGCCTTGACCATATCACATCATAGCATGCCCTGCAAAAACAAGTTAGACGTCCGCTACTTTGTTGTTGCAAGTTTTACGTGGCTGCTACGGGCTTAAGTAAGAACTCATCTCACCTATGCATCAAAACCACAACGATAGTTTGTCAAATAGACTCCGTTTTAACCTTCTCAAGGACCGGGCGTAGCCACACTTGGTTCAACTAAAGTTGGAGAGACAGTCGCCCGCAAGCCATCTATGTGCAAAGCACGTCGAGGGAACCGGTCTTGCGTAAGTGTACGCGTAAGGTTGGTCTGGGTCGTCTCGTCCAACAATACCGCCGAACCAAAGTATGACATGCTGGTAGGCAGTATGACTTGTATCGCCCACAACTCACTTGTGTTCTACTCGTGCAAATAACATCAAACCATAAAACCTAGGCTCGGATGCCACTGTTGGGGAACGTAGTAATTTCGAAAATTTTCCTACGCACACGCAAGATCATGGTGATGCATAGCAACGAGGGGGAGAGTATTGTCTACGTACCAACGCAGACCGACTGCGGAAGCGATCTCACAACGTAGAGGAAGTAGTCGTACGTCTTCTTCCCGATCCGACCGATCCAAGCACCGTTACTCCGGCACCTCCGAGTTCTTAGCACACGTTCAGATCGATGATGTTCCTCGGGCTCCGATCTAGCAAAGCGTCGAGGAAGAGTTCCGTCAGCACCACGGCGTGGTGACGATCTTGATGTACTACCGATGCAGGGCTTCGCCTAAGCACTGCAACAATATGATCGAGGTGGAATTTGGTGGCAGGGGGCACCGCACACGGCTAAGGAACGATCTCAAGGATCAACTTGTGTCTTGGGGTGCCCCCTGCCCCCGTATATAAAGGCCAGGGGCAGGGGGTTCGGCCGGCTAGGAGGGAGGCGCAGGGAGGAGTCCTACTCCCACCGGGAGTAGGACTCCTCCCCTCCAATCCTATTCCAACTAGGACTCTTGGGGGGAAGGAGAAAGAGGGGGCGCCGGCTAGGCTTTTGGGCTGCCTCTTCTCTCTTTTCCACTAAGGCCCAATAGGCCCATTTGCCTCCCGGGGGGTTCCGGTAACCCTCCCGGTAATCCGGAAAAATCCCGATTTCACCCGGAACGCTTCCGGTGCCCAAACATAGGCTTCCAATATATCAATCTTTACGTCTCGATCATTTCGAGACTCCTCGTCATGTCCGTGATCTCATCCAGGACTCCAAACAACCTTCGGTACATCAAAATGCATAAACTCATAATAACTGTCATCGTAACGTTAAGCGTGCGGACCCTACGGTTCGAGAACAATGTAGACATGACCGAGACACGTCTCCGGTCAATAACCAATAGCGGGACCTGGATGCCCATATTGGCTCCTACATATTCTACGAAGATCTTTATCGGTCAGACCGCATAACAACATACGTTGTTCCCTTTGTCATCGGTATGTTACTTTCCCGAGATTCGATCGTCGATATCCAATACCTAGTTCAGTCTCGTTACCGGCAAGTCTCTTTACTCGTTCTGTAATACATCATCTCACAACTAACATATTAGTTGCAGTGCTTGCAAGGCTTATGTGATGTGTATCACCGAGAGGGCCCAGAGATACCTCTCCGACAATCGGAGTGACAAATCCTATTCTCGAAATACGCCAACCCAACATCTACCTTTGGAGACACCTGTAGTACTCCTTTATAATCACCCAGTTACGTTGTGACGTTTGGTAGCACCCAAAGTGTTCCTCCAGTAAACGGGAGTTGCATAATCTCATAGTCATAGGAACATGTATAAGTCATGAAGAATAGCAACCGCAACATACTAAACGATCGGGTGCTAAGCTAATGGAATGGGTCATGTCAATCAGATCATTCAACTAATGATGTGACCTCGTTAATCAAATAACAACTCTTTTGTCCATGGTTAGGAAACATAACCATCTTTGATTAACGAGCTAGTCAAGTAGAGGCATACTAGTGACACTCTGTTTGTCTATGTATTCACACATGTATTATGTTTCCGGTTAATACAATTCTAGCATGAATAATAAACATTTATCATGATATAAGGAAATAAATAATAACTTTATTATTGCCTCTAGGGCATATTTCCTTCAATAGATCACAATTCTCTCCTCATTTTCTAACTCCTCATCTTTTCTACTCTTTAGGATGAAGGACACGAAGATTAAGTACGCTCAACCGGATGAAGGCACACCTTTTGGATTTCACTTGAAGGACGTTACCAAGTACCTAAACATTGGATTACCAAGTTTCACGGGAACCTTCAACACCACTTTGGCTGAAGAGGAGCGCTGGAAGATTCAAGCTCACGTTCCGGGAAGGACATTCGCGCCAATCACAAAGCCCATAGATAGTGTTTTCAATGCACCAACCTGGAGTCTAGGAAGGAGCATGGCAGCCCATATCACCATAGGACGCATTGGAGAAGTTTATCAAGAAGACCTCAAGGACACTATCTACCAGATTTGCGGACGCCGAGATGAACAATGGGAGTTAGTCAGCACCAAGAAGGATAGATCCATTGCAGCATTCATCCAGGAGTTAAACCAGCACATTCGACACCACGAGAACCAGATGTGCAATGATATGATAGAGTTGAAGAATGCGAAGGCGAGGATCATCGAGCTAGAAGGAGAACTGAAGGCTACACGCAAGGACTACATGGACGAGATAGTAGCACCAGCAAGACACAACGTCGATCTTAAGCAAGAGATTGGAGAACTCAAGAGGGAGTTAGCATCCAGGGAGGAAGACATGTACGTCGCATGTCCAGACAACTACATCATCTTCGACGACACAGATTCGGATCCAAGTGAACCCGACTTTGAAGACAAAGCTGGAGCGGACATCATGGAGTATTCCACCGGTTCAAATTTCTAGATGACCACCGGATATTAGTAGTATTTCCCCCCATGTAAATACTATAGTTCGAGCACTTTTGCGATAGCTAGATCGATTGTATGCCTTGGTTTGATTGAATGAAGTGATTTTGTGTGAATTTGCTCATGTGCATTGGGGTAGTGTTTTCTCTTTAGACCTCATTCTATTCTTATTTCTCTTCTTTTCTAAACCCTCAGATGCCTCTGAGACGTGACAATGGATTTCCACCGGAGCTCACTCAGTTGATCCAACAGCAGAATCAATTGATGCAGATGTTAGTTCAGAATCAGCAAAACAACAACAACAACCCACCACCACCACCACCTGTTGACCACTTAGCCCATTTCCTTAGGCTGAATCCGCCGGTGTTTTCTAGTAGCATCGAGCCGATAGTAGCAGATGATTGGCTCTGCAAGATAGGAAGGGAGTTGACCACTGCAGGATGCACGGATGGTGAGAAAGTGAAGTTTGCCGCACATCAGTTAGAAGGACCCGCGGCAGCATGGTGGGAGAATTTCACAGCCACCTTCCTAGTTGACACTGTCACATGGGATCAGTTTCAGCAAGCTTTCCGCACTGCACATGTTTCAGCAGGAGCTATGGCCATGAAGAAGCGTGAGTTTCGCAACTTACGCCATGGAGGAAGGATAGTTGGCCAGTATGTTGATGACTTCAGCAAGTTAGCATGTTATGCCCCAGATGACGTTGCTACGGATGCAACCAAGCAGGAGAAGTTTCTGGAAGGATTGAATGATGAGTTAAGCATGCAGTTGATGGTAGGAAGTTTCAACAACTACCAGGAGTTGGTAGATCGTGCCATCATGATTGAAGGGAAGCAACAGCAGATTGAGAACCGCAAGAGGAAGTATGGACAGGGGAAGTATAACTCTGGAGCCCAGCAGAAGCCCCGTTTTACCCCTAAATCGGGATTTCAGTTTCAGCATACCCATGGAGGAGGTAGTTCGCACAACCACAATGGCCACAAGAATGGTAATGGGAATGGAGGAAGCAACGGCCAGAACCGGACCACCCCATCAACCCCATCCATGAGAGACCTGAGTCAAGTCACCTGTTTCAAGTGTTCCAAGACCGGACATTATGCCAATGAATGTCCTGAAGGCCAGAATGGAAATGGCAATGGAAGCTCAGGGAAGAAGCCAAACCCTTTCAATAGGGGACAGGTGAACCACGTTACCGTGGAGGAGGTTGAAGATCAGCCTGATGCAGTGATCGGTAAGTTTTTGGTTAAGTCATTTACTGCACTCATTCTTTTCGATACTAGTGCATCGCATTCAGACATATCAAGGGGATTTGTGGATAAATATAACCTGCCAACCCAAGCCCTTAGGTCACCCATGTTAGTAAGCTCACCAGGAGCGGAGTTTATGGCTAGACAATGGTGTGATCGGTTACCATTAAGGATTGGTAACTATGTTTTCCCTCAGACCTAATAGTATTGGAATCTCAAGGATTGGATGTGATATTATGTATGGATTGGTTGTCGATGTATGGGGGAAACATCGATTGTGCTAGTAAGTCAATTTTGCTTACAATGCTAGAAGGAAGAAGGATCAAGTATGTATCGCGGCATGTGCCAAATAGGACACAAGTAAATTGCCTGACAGGAGTCGTGCAGGAGGAAGTACCAGTGGTAAAGGATTTTCCTGATGTATTTCCTGAAGAGTTGCCGGGCATGCCACCGGATAGAGACATTGAGTTTTTGATTGAGATATTGCCAGGTACAGGCCCAATATCAAAGAGACCGTACAGGATGCCAGCAAAGGATTTGGTAGAAATTAAGAATTGGATTAAGGAGTTACTGGAGAAAGGTTACATTCGCCCAAGTTCTTCGCCTTGGGGATCACCCGTACTTCTAGTGGAGAAGAAGGATGGATCATTACGGATGGTTGTTGATTACCGTGGATTGAATGAAGTAACCATCAAGAACAAGTACCCACTGCCAATGATAAATGATCTGTTTGATCGTTTGCAAGGAGCTAAAGTGTTTTCCAAGATCGATTTGCGATCAGGGTACCACCAGTTGAAGATTCGAGAGCAGGACATACCTAAGACAGCATTCACCACAAGATATGGATTGTATGAGTATACCGTTATGTCATTTGGATTGACTAACGCGCCTGCCTATTTTATGAACCTGATGAACAAGGTGTTTATGGAGTTTTTGGATAAGTTCGTCGTAGTGTTCATTGATGATATCTTGGTTTATTCGAAGGATGAAGAAGAGCATAAGGAATATTTGCGTTTGGTTTTGGAGAAACTAAGGGAACATCAGTTATATGCCAAATTTAGCAAATGTGAGTTTTGGTTGAAGGAAGTAGGATTCCTCGGACATGTTATATCCGGAGAAAGGATAGCAGTTGACCCCGCAAAGGTTGAGACCGTAACCAAGTGGGAAGCACCAACGACAGTTGGAGAGATCCGGAGTTTTCTTGGACTCGCAGGATACTACCGGAGATTCATTGAGAACTTTTCAAAGATTGCAAAGCCTATGACGGAATTGTTGAAGAAGGATACCAAGTTCAATTGGACTGAGGAGTGTGAGGCTAGTTTCCAGGAGTTGAAGAAACAATTGGTTACCTCACCAGTATTGATTTTGCCAGATCAGACCAAGGATTATGAGGTGTATTGCGACGCTTCACGTCGAGGACTTAGAGCAGTGCTAATGCAGAAAGGGAGAGTTGTTTCCTATGCTTCACGACAACTGAAACCTCACGAGTTGAATTATGCCACGCATGATTTGGAGTTAGCAGCCGTAGTGCATGCATTGAAGACATGGAGACATTTCCTCATTGGAAATCATTGTGAGGTGTACACGGATCACGAGAGTTTGAAGTACATTTTCACACAGAAGGAGTTGAACCTTAGACAGAGGAGATGGTTGGAGCTCATCAAGGATTATGATATGAGATTGCATTACCATCCCGGTAAAGCTAATGTAGTAGCTGATGCATTGAGCCATAAGAGCCATGTCAATACGATAATGACGGGAAGTATACCCAAGGAGTTAGCAGAAAACCTTCGTGAACTAAGTTTGGAGATAGTTCCGAAAGGCTATGTCGCAGCATTGGAGATTCAGTCGATGTTGATGGATAAAATCAGAGAAGCTCAGAAATCTGACAAGGAGATTGCTTCTATAAAGGAGAAACTAAGCAAAGGAAAAGCAAAGGGATTTCGTTAGGATGAGCACGATACCCTATGGTTTGAAGACCGTGTTTATGTGCCCAATGACCCAGAGATCAGGAAGTTGATTTTGCAAGAGGCACATGATTCACCATATTCGATTCACCCAGGAAATACCAAGATGTATTTGGATTTGAAGGAAACATTCTGGTGGACCGGAATGAAGAAGGATATTGCAGCATATGTAGCAGTTTGTGACGTATGTCATAGAGTAACGACAGAGCATCAGAAGCCAGCCGGATTGTTGCAACCATTGCCGATACCCGAATGGAAGTGGGATAAGATAGGCATGGATTTTATCACAGGACTACCCAGGACGAAAGCAGGATATGACTCGATATTGGTAGTAGTTGATCGTTTTACGAAGGTAGCACATTTCATTCCAGTTAAGACCACTTACACCAGTGCTAAGTTGGCAAAGATATACATTACTAGGATCATTTGTTTGCATGGAGTTCCGAGGAGTATTGTGTTAGACAGAGGAACCCAATTAACCTCAAAGTTTTGGAATCAGTTGCATGAGACTTTTGGTACCAGGCTAGAGTTTAGCACCGCTTTTCATCCGCAAACAGATGGACAGACCGAGAGAGTCAATCAGATTTTGGAGGATATGCTGAGAGCTTGTGCACTAGATTATGGATCTAGTTGGGAGGATAATTTGCCGTATGCGGAGTTTTCCTATAACAACAGTTAGCAAACCAGTCTGAAGATGGCACCTTTCTAAGCTTTATACGGAAGGAGGTGCAGGACACCGTTGTCATGGGACGAAGTTGGAGACCGTCAATTCTTTGGACCAGATCTGATTAAGGAGTCTGAACAGAAGGTGAAGTTGATTCGCGATAGGCTCAAGGTAGCCCAGTCCAGGCAAAAGAGCTACGCAGATGCTAAACGCAAGGAGATAGTTTACGAAGCCGGAGACAGGGTGTATCTCCGAGTATCCCCACTTCGAGGAGTTAAGCGCTTTGGAGTTAAGGGAAAATTAGCACCGCGTTTCGTTGGACCATATAAGATCTTGCAACGTATGGGAGAAGTCGCTTATAAGTTGGAATTACCAGAGGGACTGTCAGGAGTTCATGACGTATTCCATGTTTCTCAGCTGAAGAAATGTCACGCCGAGATGGCGGAGGTATCGTTAAGAGATACAGTGCCGCTTGAAGCAATTCAGTTAAAGGACGACTTAACATATGAAGAGAAACCAATCAAAATTCTCGATTATGCCAGTAGAGTTACCCGCAGCAAGGTTATCAAGTTTTGCAAAGTTCAGTGGAACCACCACTCAGAGGATGAAGCCACCTGGGAGAGAGAAGAAGATTTGCTCAAGGACCACCCTCACCTATTTTCTAGCCAACCCGAATCTCGAGGGCGAGATTCATCTTAAGGGGGGTAGGTTTGTAACATCCCAAATTTTCAATTTGGAATGTTATACACTAGATCATCACGCATATCATATTTTCTTGCATTTTGTCGATCCTAGAAATTTCACGCAACTCAAGGACCCTCGGAGAGAGTTGGAGATTTCGTTATTTTCATATTTGAGTCTTCTCAAATTTTGAAAAAAGGATAATTGGTTTTGTCAGAGTTTCATTTGCTTTTTATTTGGATAGGGAAAAATGCGTGTTTTCAAAAATTGCATTCTAGGTCCCGAGAGAAGTTCATTTTGTTCGACTCATTTTTAGGAGTCGGGGAAAATTTACTTTAGAAGTTTTGGAGTTCGTTTAGATCTCTTTTCTGTCTTTTTTTTCTGCGCGCGAAACTGATTTAAAAAAAATCCCGAGCGCCGCGCCGCGCGCGCCCAGGCCAGGGAGCCGCCGCCGCCGCCCTTTTGGAGTCCTAGTAGGACTTTAGTCCTACTCCGTTTTTTTCTAGATCTTTCCTATTCCTACTCTTATTCCTTGTCCCCTACCCCAAGTAATCCCTCTCCTCCCCAATATAAATACCCAAGCACCCCCCCTCTAAATCATCAAATCAAAACCCCAAGCACCACCGCGCCCTCACCCGCGCCGCGCCGCCCTACACCACCGCCGCCGCCGCGCCCTGCGTCACCCGCGCCGCCGCCGCACCTTGCCCACCGCTGCCGCCTAGCAACGCCACCGCCGCCCTTGCTCGCCGCCGCCTGAGTTCCTCGCCGGAGACCTCGCCGAGGTACCGCGCTGCATCTCTATTCTTTTCTTCGGATCAGTTTCTTCTAAATCTTCCGATTTGTTTTCTTCTCTAAACCGTTCCAGTTTTCTAGATCGGTTTTTCGTTCGGTTTTCTTTTCTCGAAACCCTAGATCGGATTCGTTCTCTTTTCCGATTTAGTTGCCCCGAGACCGTTCGCCGGACCATTCGTCCTAACGAACGTGATCACCGGATTCTTCTAGGTTAACGAACGCCCGTTTGTTCAACCGTTCTTCTTCTTTCTTTTCATCGGATCTATTCCGCGATCGCGATCTCAGATCCGATCTTCGTTCTAGTTTATCTTCTCGCTCGTTTATCAGAATCAGGTGATTCAAGCGCCTGGAGTTTCGTTTCGAAACCGCCGTTTCGACTAATCAACTTAAACAAGTTTTTGCTATGGTAAAATTTGACCTAGTTTCAACTTGCTAGAACCGAGTTGTTTTCTTCCGCCGTTTGTTTTCGGTTTCTTTGTTCGGTTCTTTCTCTCTTTGCAACCGGAGTTCTTAAGTTGAACTTTCTGGTTCGATCTCTTGTTTGAGTTTTACCTGTGCATTAGATGAGTACTTATTGTATGCTTGTTGTTTGTCCGCGATAGATTACCCGGATTGCGCCGCCTGTTACTTCGAATCTCTAGGACTCGCGGATCATCAGCAAGGCAAGTAACACTTTGATCATACCTTTTCTACAACCCAGTTTTGTTGCATTAGATCCATCCTCACACATTGCATGATTAGGGTCTAATTAAATTGTGGGATGGGAAGTAGATGAGGTAGTGCCTATTACCTGTTTATTATGAAACCTTTGGGAGTTACTTCTACGTTTGCTTATTATGCCATGCTATGCTAGTAGACGTGGATTGGGTGAGTGATATCCATGACAGATGTGAGATTGATAATTTTAATGGTTTATCTAAGGTGGCAACTTAAACACACATCTGGGTGGATTGAGGCACCTGATGTCTATCAGGACTTGCCTGTTTTATTTTGGACCGCCACCCAGGCTCAAAGGGATCATAAGATCTTTCATGCTAAATACTTACGTGTGCATCCACAAGCCATTATGGGCTCTGGCATAGTTGACTAAGTCGTGCGAACTCTTATAGGGGTAGACTAGCAGATGTAGGGGATGTAGGTGGTACGGTCTACTCCATCGTAAGGTGCTAGCGCTTCTGAAAGACTATGTCTCGGTCATCCGTTTCTCAAACACCAGTAGTGCGAGAAAACCAACGGAGGCGATCGAGTCTTGTGGGGAAAAGTGCGCAAACCTCTGTAGAGTGTAACAAACTAATCATGATTAGCCGTGTCCCCGGTTATGGACAATCTTGAGTATCTAATACATGAATATCGTGTGAATCTCATCATGTTACTTCTAAATTAATATTGTTGGGTTTAATTGTTCACTTTTAATTGGGATTGAGAATGCTGTCAACCATTCTCAATGTTTAACAACCACCATGATAGTTAAATAAATTTATTCCTTTGCAGTAGGGAAAAATTGGCTTTACGCAAAACAGTAACCATAGAGCTTTCCACCAGCCAAATATGCATATAGTATAGTTGTTTCATTCCATCATTCTCTATGTGTTACTTTGCTAGCATATTCCATGTGCTGACCCGTTTCGGGCTGCAATAATGTTGCAGACTTTTCAGACGATGATTGAGGTGTTTTTAGGTCATGGTTCTATACTCAGTGATGCCGTTGGAGTTGATGGACCCATTTATCTTCCAAGTCTTCCGTTGTTATCGACACTAGATGGCCTTAAGCCATATTATTTTAATAAGTTCTCTTCGGAGACATCGATGTAATAAGTGTGTGATTGCCACTCTGCTATAAATCCTTCGATGTACAGTGTGGTGTCAGCATTACTGGTCCAGGGATGACACCGGAGCACAGTAGACTTGATCCATTTGGGTCGGGTCACCACACTTTGTTAGATCAAAACTAATGCATATGAGAGCCACTCAACATTTTCATTATGGTCTTCTCCTCTCAACCCCAAGGAAAAAGAAAAGAAACAAAACTATTTACACCGGAAAGCTCCCAACAAGCAAAAGAAGAACGAGAAATATTTTTGGGTTTTCTTTTTAATACACTACTACATGCATGGAAAGTAAACTAACGAAAAGCTACAACTATTTTTTTCTTAAGGTTTATCAAACACACAAGAAGAAAGCATAAAAAGGAAAATAAACTAGCATGGATATTACAATGAAAAATTATGAGCACCAACAACTGGCATGAGTGTGTGAACATGAATGTAATGTCGGTGATATAACTCCCCCAAGCTTAGGCTTTTGGCCTAAGTTGGTCTACTACCACGGCTGGCCTGGCGGATATCCAAAGTTGTAGTTGGGGTCGTACTGTGATGCAACAGCTATTGCCTCATCAGCTGCCGCTTGGAGGCAAGCTGTCTCCGTCCTCCTCTTATACTCGTTCGCCTCCTGCCTGGTTATAAGATATTTCCCCTTTGCCTGAAAGTCAAAGAAAGCGGGAGCAGGGAGAGCGACATGATAGGTGCTTCGTCTGTCAAAGATTAGTCGGTACTGGAGGGACTAGTCGTTCCTCTCAACAAACTGATGACGAACCATAACATCATAATCCAGATAAGAAGGGGGCAACTCAATATCATCTCCACGTATGGGTATCTCAAGAAAGTTAGCTATACGAGTTGCATAAATTCCACCAAAGAAATCTCCATGAATACTATTATTATGCAACCTACATGCAACTATTGCCCCCAAGTTATATTGTCCATCTCCTAAAATAGCACTCTTGAGAACACTAAGATCTGGCACACACATGTGATATGCCTCATCCTTACCATTTATGCATCTTCCTACGAAGAGAGCGAAATAATGTATAGAGGGAAAATGAATGCTCCCTATGGTAGCTTGTGTTACATCTCTAGATTCCCCCATAGTTATACTAGAAAGAAAATCTCTATATTCAGATTTGTGAGGTTCACTAACATTACCCCACTTTGGGAGTTTACAAGCAGTGTTAAAATCTTCTAAGTCCATGCTATAAGATTTATCGTAAAGATCAAACAGGACAGTTTGAGAACTGCGTGATGATGAAAATGTTGGGGAACGTACTAATTTCAAAAAAATTCCTATGCACACGCAAGATCATGGTGATGCATAGCAACGAGAGGGGAGAGTATGTCTACGAACCCTCGTAGACCGAAAGCGGAAGCGTTTATCAACGCGGTTGATGTAGTCGTACACCTTCACGATCCGACATGATCAAGTACTGAACGTACGACAGCTCCGTGTTCAACACACATTCAGCTCGATGACGTCCTCGCCTTCTTGATCCAGCAAGAGGGGCGAAATAGTAGATGAGTTCCGGCAGAACGACGGCGTGGTGACGGTGTTGGTGAAGAACAATCTCCGCAGGGCTTCGCCTAAGCACTACGAAAACTATTACGGAGGATAAACTAGAGGGGACGGGGTTGCCGGCACACGGCTTGGTGTTTCTTGATGTGTCTTGGGTGCTAGCCCTACCCCTCTATTTATATGTTGAGCCTTGGGGTCGAAACATGAAGTAAAAGCATCCACAAAGTCAGTTTCACCTGAAAGGCAACAGTCCTTCTCGGACTCCAGGGCCAGACGCCAGGGTTCCCGGCGTGTGGACCCAGACGCCAGGGACCCCGGTGTCTGGCCCCTGGACTCCACAAAACTTCCTTTTGCGCTTTCCAAAAACCTTGTGGGCTTTCCGCTTTGGCCCAAATAAAGTGTTCTCGTACCCAAACATTTCAGGAAACATCCGGAACCTCTTCCGGTGAATTCCAGAACCCTTCCGAAGAACAAACACTATTATCCCATATATCAAACTTTATCTCCGGACCATTCCGGAGTTCCTCGTCATGTTCATGATCTTATCCGGAACTCCGAACAACATTCAGTTACCAACATACATAACTCATAAATACTATATCATCAACGAATGTTAAGCGTGCGGACCCTACGGTTTTGAGAACTATGTAGACATGACCGAGACACTTCCCTGGTCAATAACTAATAGCGGAACCTGGATGCCCAGATTGGCTCCTACATATTCTACGAAGATCTTTATCGGTCGAACCGCATAACAACATACGTTGTTCCCTTTGTCATCGGTATGTTACTTGCCCGAGATTCGATCGTTGGTATCTCAATACCTAGTTCAATCTCATTACCGGCAAGTCTCTTTACTCGTTCCGTAATTCATCATCCCACAACTAACTCATTAGTTACATTGCTTGCAAGACTTATAGTGATGTGCATTACCGAGAGGGCCCAGAGATACCTCTCCGATAATCGGAGTGACAAATCCTAATCTTGATCTATGCCAACTCAACAAGTACCATCGGAGACACCTGTAGAGCACCTTTATAATCACCCAGTTACGTTGTGACATTTGGTAGCACACAAAGTGTTCCTACGATAATCGGGAGTTTCATAATCTCATAGTCATAGGAACATGTATAAGTCATGAAGAAAGCAATAGCAGTAAACTAAAAGGATCAAGTGCTAAGCTAACGGAATGGGTCAAGTCAATCACATCATTCTCCTAATGATGTGATCCCGTATATCAAATGACAACTCATGTCTATGGTTAGGAAACATAACCATCTTTGATCAACGAGCTAGTAAAGTAGAGGCATACTAGAGACACTATGTTTGTCTATGTATTCACACATGTACTAAGTTTCCGGTTAATACAATTCTAGCATGAATAATACAAATTTATCATGATATAAGGAAATAAATAATAACTTTATTATTGCCTCTAGGGCATATTTCCTTCAGTCTCCCACTTGCACTAGAGTCAATAATCTAGTTCACATCTTTATGTGATTAGTTCACATCTCCATGTGACTAATACCCAAAGGGTTTACTAGAGTCAATAATCTAGTTCACATCGCTATGCGATTAACACACAAAGAGTGATCACGTTTTGCTTGTGAGAGAAGTTTAGTCAATGGGTCTGCCACATTCAGAGCCATATGTATTTTGCAATTTTTCTATGTCTACAATGCTTTGCACAGAGCTACTCTATCTAATTGCTCCCACTTTCAATATGTATCTAGATCGAGACTTAAAGTCATCTAGATTGGTCTCAAAGCTTGCATCGACATAATTCTGTATGATGAACTCTTTGTCACCTCCATAACCGAGAAACATTTCCTTATTCCACTAAGGATCATTTTAACCGCTGTCCAGTGATCTACTCCTAGATGTAGCGACCAGACCTCAAACAGTCTGATCTCTATGCTTCAGTGTCATCCTTGGATCAGTAATGCTGACATGCACAGTACTTGAAGGATTTTATAACAGAGTAGCAATCACACACTTATTACAACGAGTGTCTCAAAAGAGAACTTATTACAAATAGTATGGCTTAAGGCCATCTAATAACAATAACAGCGGAAGGCTTGGAAAATAAGTGAGTCCATCAACTCCAATGGCATCATTGAGTACAGAACCACGACCTAAAGGCACCTTACTCGTTGTGTGAAAAGTCTGCAACATGAACGTTGCAGCCCGAAAATGGCTCAGCACATGGAATATGCTGGCAATGTAACACATAGAGAGTAAAGAACAAAAATAGGCTATACTACATGCTTATATGGCTGGTGGAAAGCTCTATGGTTACAGTTTTGCGTAAAGCCAGTTTTTCCCTACTACAAAGGAATACATTTTTATTTAACTATCATGGTGGTTGTTAAACATTGAGAGTGTAGATACCCTCTCAATCCCAATTAAACATCATCATTAAAACCCAACAAAATTAATTAAAGTCACATGATGAGATTCACATGATAACCCAAGTACTAGATACTCAAGACGTCCATAACCCGGGACACGGCTAATCATGATTAGTTTATACACTCTGCAGAGGTTTGCACACTTTTCCCCACAAGACACGATCTCCTCCATTGGGATTCTCGCACTACATGGTGTCTGAGAAATGGATGACCGAGACATAGTCCTTCAGAAGTGCTAGCACCTTACGATCAGGTAGACCGTTACACCTACTTTCCCCTACATCTGCTAGTCTACCACTTTAAGAGTTCGCACGACTTAATCAACTATGCTAGAGCCCATAGTAGCTTGTGGCTGCACATGGAAGTTTCTAGCATGAATAATCTCATGATCCCTTTGAGCCTGGGTGGCGGTCCATAAAGAAAAACAGGCAATCGCTGGAATACCCAGGTGCCTCAGTCCACCCAGATGTGTATTAAAGTTGCCATCTTAAATAAACCATTAATTAACAATCTCACATCTGTCATGGATACACTCACCCAATCCATCTACTTTCCCAAACCCACAATTTAATTAGATCCTAATCATGCAATGTTTGAGGATTGATCTAATGCAATAAAACTGGGTAGTAAGAGGTATGATCAAAGTGTTACTTGCCTTGCTGATGATCCGCGAAACTTAGAGATTCGAAGTAGCAAGCGGTGCACTCCGGGTACTCTATCGCAACAAACAAATAGGGAAACAATAAGTACTCATCTAATGCATAGGTAAAACTCAAATAAGAGATCTAACCAGAAAGTTCAACTTAAGAACTCCGGTTTGCAAAAAGAATCAAATAAAACGAAGCAACGAAAGTAAAACGGCGAGAGAAAACAAGCTTCGATTAATAATCTGGATCTAAGTCAAATTTTACAGAAGCAAAAACTTGTTTGAGTTGGTTAAATGGAAAGAGGGTTTCGATACGAAACTCTAGGGGCTTGAATCACCCGATTCTGATAAACGAGCGAAAAGTTAAACTAAAATGAAAATTGGATCAGAAATCTCGATCAGAAATAATCGCGGAAAATCCGAGAAAAAGTAAAAACGACGAACAGGCTAACGAACAAACGTTCGCTGTCTGCGGCTAAACGACGAAAACCGGTCGTTAAAACGAACATACGGACGAACGCCCGCTAAATAAACTAAAACGGGAAAAAGAAAAAAAATAAACCGATCTAAAATAAAAAAACCACCGCAGTTTTTATTAAAAAAACCGGGCGGTTAACCGGTGAAGACCGGCGGCGGCGGCTACCTCCGGCGTCAGTGAACTCCGGCGGGGCGGTCAGCGGCGAGGCGGAGGCGGCGGGCGATGGCCGCAGCAGCTAGGGTTAGGGCGGGGCTGGGCGGCTCGGGGCTGGGCTCCCCCGGCTTATAAAGACCGTCCGGGCTAGAGTCCGGGTCGGGTACGGCCCGGCTAGGTCAGTTCGTTTTTTTAAATAGTTTCACGCAGAAAAACAAATAAAAGAAATACTAAACGGACACCAAAAATACCGAAATAAATTTTCCCCGACTTCTAAAATCAAGCCGGACAAGGTGAACATTTATTTGGGGCCTAAATGCAATTTTAAAAACCGCGTGTTTTCCTAAATTCAAATAAAACAGCGAAAACTCCAAAATAAAAAAATCTTATTTTATTTTTTTGTTAAATCCACAATATTCCTTTAATTTGGGAAAGTCATTTTATTCCCTCTCACTTATTTTTATAATTGGAATTATTGAACATAAAATAATTAAATCAAATGATCCTATTTTCAAAATTTGAGAAAACCCCAAATATGAAAATAACGAAATCCCCAACTCTCTCCATGGGTCCTTGAGTTGTGTAGGATTTCTAGGATCAAGCCAAAAAGCAAATACAATATGACATGCAATGATGATCTATGTATAACATTCCAAATTGAAATTTGGGATGTTACAAACCTACCCCCCCTTAAGATGAATCTTGCCCTCGAGATTCGGGTTGGCTAGAAAATAGGTGAAGGTGGTCCTTTAACAGATCTTCCTCTCGCTCCGAGGTGGCTTCATCCTTGGTGTGGTGACTCCACAGAACTTTACAAAACCAGATAACCTTGCTGCGGGTAACTCGGCTGGCATATTCGAGAATCTTGACTAGTTTCTCCTCGTAGGTTAAATCACTATCCAACTGAATTGCTTCCAGCGGCACTGTATCTCTCAGCGGTATATCAGCCATCTCTGCATGGCACTTTTTCAACTGGGAAACATGGAACACATCGTGAACTCCTGACAATCCTTCGGGCAACTCGAACTTGTAAGAAACTTCTCCCATATGCTCCAAAACTTTGTAGGGTCCCACAAAACGTGGCGCTAACACTACAAAAAAATACACTTCCGTGATGATACGTGTTTGTCACAGTAGGTCGCGTTTTCTGTCATGCATGTACGTCCATGATAAATTTATGACTGAATCAAGATAGTCATACTTGTGTTGTCGTAGAAGTGTTCCATGACATTACCAAAATTATCATCACGGAAGTGTCCACTTCCATGACGATAAATCGCGCGTCACAGAAGTGCTTTCGTCATGGGTGACTGACACATGGCATCCACCGTAACGGAACACCATTAAGCTATCAGGTCGGGTTTTGGATCCGATAACCCGTTAACAACCCTGACCAATGGGGATTTTCCACGTGTAAAATCATCATTGGCTGGAGGAAACACGTGTCGGCTCGTCGTTGGGACAGATGTCAACCACTCATTGGATGGAAGGCGCCTATAATACGTCGACACATGGCACGGCCCAACAGAGGCCCATTCCTATGAAAAGGCCAGCCTGTTTGACTTGGTCAAAATCTGGCGGGCCGGCCCATGGAAAGCCAATTAACAGCCTGTTCGAATATAGCCCATTTACAGCCCTCTAACCCAAGGCCCGTTATGCCCTGTCCGAATTAGGCCCAGTAGCGTCATCTGGGCCATCCAATATGATTCCAGCCCATTTTCACTTCTGGCCCATGTATGGCCCATGACGTCTTTCGGCCCATATGAGGCCCTATGTAACTCTTGGCCTACTAACGGCCCGTGGTGAAACTGGCCCGTAATGAACAATGTATCACTTTACACCCATTAACGGCCCATGGTGAAACTGGCCCGTAATGAACAATGTATCACTTTATACCCATTAACGGCCCGTTATTCCATTGGGCCATTTCCAGCCCATGTTATCTTTCGGCCTTCTCAGAGCCCATTTATTTTTGGGCTCATTTCCATCATTTGTTTACTTACGGCCCGTTACTGTCATTTTCTGCTTGTGGGCCAAATTCAGCCCGTGGTTACTGTCCACCCGTTTGTGGTCCGTTAATACGTTGGGCTGATTTCATAGCATCATCAAATACGGCCTATTAACGATGGCCTGTTATGGTCGGTCCATGAACGGACGATTCCAACTCTAGCTCGTTTACGGCCATAATGCGGTCTGTTGGCGCATGTTTGGCCAATCGATTATACGGCCCGTATAAGGCCCATTGATAATACGGCCCGCAGAAGGCCCATAGTTTCTACGGCCCGTAGAACGCCCATTGTTTCTATGGCCCGTAGAAGGCCCACTATTTCTACGGCCAGTAGGAGGCCCAGTGTCACTGCAGTAAATATTAGCCCATTGTTATTGTGTCCTAGTTTTAAAAAATAGGTTATTGCAGCCACTAGCTAACTGCGGGAAAAGAACTGCAATGACAACAAGCAAACAAATAAACAAGACAACAAGGAAATAAATAAGCAAGCCACTAATGCTAGGCTATCACGGCTATTACACATATTACATCCACTGGGCATCAAAGTTCGCCAATAGTGCAAATATAGGGAACAAAGCAGCATATCATATACACTGGTTGTCAAAGTTGGTGACCAGCGCAAATAAATGCCGCAGCAAAACAAATCCAGAACTGAAACCACTTTAGAAGATCTCAAGAAACAATATCCTGGGTACCCATCATGCTGGCAAGATGATTAGCAAGCTTATCAACTTTCTCTTGTTTGGCGCTTAAATCCTCCAGCGCTTGCTGTTGCACGAGAAAATATGCATCTGAATTCTGCAGGGACTTCCTCAGTCCTTCGGCTTCCTATCGCAACACATCTGATCGATGTCTTTCAACTTGAAGTTGAGACTCAAGAAGACGAACTGATTCAGGCAGCGAGTTCGAAGAGCTTGTGCCAGCAGTACTGGCCAGTAACTCGAAGACTACATCAAGACAGGACTTTTGGGTTCCCTCACTGTCATCAAGATAATTTTTATCAGCTTTCTTGGAGACCAACAAGGATGTCTCACTATCTTGAACCTTATCTACATTACTTCCTTTACCATTGAATAACGCGGTACTGTTCTCCAATATCTTGTCCACATTCTAAAAGAGAAACAAGCAGACACATCACATGTTTACCATGTTGTATATGAAACTCATTTTGGTAAATGAGTTCAGTAGTAAAGTGGACATGATAACAACATGAAACAAACATATATCTATGTACCATGGTCACTTTATGGTCTATATCATTCTAGTTTTTGTTGCCAAATCAAGATAGAGACACAGTTCAAATAATATTTGTTCAAGACAAAGCAGAATAGACAGAATATAAGTGTGGGTAACTATAGAGTAATAACAACACTTGGAATGTGCATGACATGAGAACATAACTGTTTATTCAGTTGAAACTGAAATCAACATAGAGCAGGTTACAACAGCAAACCAGTTAAAGAAACAGGTTTAAAACATACCTGTTGCGCCATTGGAGTTTCAATTCCATCCTTCCAATTTGAAAATAGTTGGTATGAGTAAATACAGTCATGAAATAGCAAAGGAGTATGAACCATAGCTACAGAACCTGACCTGAGAACAAATCTTCCTCTCCTTTAAGCGTTGAGTTGGGATTCGGAGTGGTGGTCCTCATGCTTTGGGCACTGCAGTTCCCTTACTAATTGCTCGTGTTTGGGTGCTCTGTGGTGGAGACGGTGCTGTGTCAACTGGAACTGGGTTACTATCTGCCGGGGTTGGGGTTAGAAGGGGTGTAGCTGGTTCTCTGTCCAACTTGGTAGGGGTACAATCTGCAAGAGTTTGGGTTATGTGTGGTGGATCTGGTTCTTGGGCAAGTACAACCGTGGTTCTATCTACATCAACTGGTAGCACTATCTTTTCTGAAAACCTTGTTGTTACTCCCTTAGATACTGCCATCACGCTCTCCAATTCAAATGGCTGATAAACAAGAAAAGTAATTGAAAGTATAGACATTGTATGATAGACAGGTGCAATGGATAGTGGGGAATGAAAGAGGGCATGAAATAATTCATATTTATGTTGTCTAACCAAACAGGATAGCATGACACAATTTCACATATATGATGGCTAACTAAATAGGATAGCATGACACAATTTCACATTATGATGGCTAACTAAAAAGATGGAAATACATAGTTCAAAATATGAGACTATGTAAATAGGATGACATGACATAACTATATAATGTGTTTATTAAATAGGTTGGCATGCCATAATTCACATACATTCACGGATAGAATGCCATAATTCGAAATATGATGACTGTAAACACTAAACAGGATGAGATGATATAAATATATGATGTATTTATTAAATGGGTTGCCATGCCATAATTCATATAGATGATGTGTATGTACTATGTAAATATGATGGCATGATATAATTCAAATATATGATTGATATAGTAAGCAAGTAAGCAGATGGCAATCCATATATGATGTAAAAACTAAGCAATGCAAGACAACATGCATGACATGGGTAATATAACCCTACCAAGTTTGATCATAGACCTCAGAGGGAAAATAGAACTGGTCATCAGTCTCTGAATCCTCCTTTGAGGAGCTCTCTGTAACCAACAAGATGTCTACTTCAGCAGGTAGCATTGTGTGCTCTGAATACCTTGTTTTCACTCCAGATACTTCCATCACCACTTCAAATGGCTGATGCACATGAAGAGTAGTTGAATATACAAACGTTTTGACAAATGGGACACGTAATACAAAAAAATGATAGCATGATATAATTCACATACATGTTGATTGGCTAAATAGCAAGGCATTGCATAATTCACATATATAATGCCTTTGCAACAAGATAGCATTGTATAATTCACATATATAATGTCTTGCAACAAGATGGCAATGCATAATTCACATATATGGTAATTAGACACTGAACAGGTGGCATTCACACAAAGCATGTCTAAACTAATCAAATGACATAGCAATGCGAGACACCATACACACGATATGAGCAACATAACCCTGCCAAGTTAGAGCATACACCTCGGGGGTGGGGGATAGGACTGGTCATCTCTCTCTGAATCCTCATCTGAGGAGCTATCCGTAACCAGCGAGATATGCGCTTCATTAGATGGCATAGTCTGCTCTTAAGACCTTGTTTTCACTCCAGAATTTGCCATCGCCGTGTCAAATGGTTGATGCACACGAAGAGTAGTTGAATGTAATAACATTGTTGACAAATGTAATATGTAACGAAAAAAAGGATGGCCCGATATAATTTACATATAAGATGACTGGCTAAGCAGGATGGCATTGCAAAATTCACATATATGATGCCTGGCTAAACAAGATGGCGTTCCATAATTCACATAAACGATGAATAAAATAAACAGATGGCATTCACACAAAGGATGTCTAAACTAAGCAGATGACATATTTGATGTATAAAGTAAGTAATGCAAGACACCATATGCATGATATAACCAACATTAGCATGCCAAGTTAGAGCGAAGACCTCAGGGGGTAAATAGGAGTTGTCTTCTCCTTCTGAATCCCCCCAGAACTGATTGATGAAGCTATGTACCTAGGGTAGGGGCATGGACCTGTCCTAAGAGCCCTACCCAAGGACATCCCTAGAAGAAGTCACCTTTCAATCGACTTGAAGGCATCCCACTCGACGGAGTCAAACCACTCGACCAGGAGACTATCACTCGACCACGAAGCCAACCACTCGACTGACGGGAGATCTAAAGTCACTCCGCAAACAAATGGTCGGCCATTAAATAGTCTTTATGGTCATCATAGTTCTTTATTAGGGACGTTACCAGTAACGCCCAGTCTTAAATGTATTTTAACCCTGCATTACTGAGGGCCGGAGGAGTATGGCGAACTCTATATATGCCACCCCCCTCCTTAGTAACAAGGGTTCGCACCCCTGGAATTCATACACACATAATCCAATTGACTGCCTCCGGGCACCGAGACGTAGGGTTGTTACTTCCTCCGCGAAGGGCCTGAACTCGTACATCCCGGTGTGTTTACAACTTCTCCATAGCTGAGATCTAACCTCTCCATACATACCCCCTACATCACTGTCAGAGTTAGAACCACGACAGTTGGCGCCCACCGTGGGGCAGGAGTCTTAGCGCCTAGTTGGAGAAGTTGCGGTTTTTCCGATCCCTTTGATCATGTTTTCGTACAGAGATTTGGTGGAGGGCCGCGAGATCCGTCTCGGCGCGCTCACTTTCATCGCCGACGACTCCGCTTGGCTTCAGGAGGCTCCACTCGACATCGACGCGCTCCCCATCCGCGGTGCAACGCACTTCCACGCATGTGTTCGTGGCGTCCTCCTGCGGCAGCCGTCGACCCAGTATCGGTCGGCTCCCGTGTCATCTTCCCGCCCTGTCTCCCACCGGCGCAAGCGCTCCGGTCGGTCGAGACTTCAGAGGTGGGTGAGGCATGCTGTGGCTCGCCAATCGGCAGCCCCACAAGTCACGGCAATCGAGCTCGACGAATCCCTCTATGGCCTGTTCGACCTGTCGACTGGCTCTGCGGAGACCGCATCCGAGTGCGACAGCAGCGACCCAGCGGCTGAGGTTCTGGCGGTTGAGGGAACACACAGTCCTCCCGGTTTCCCTCGCGCCGATGGAGGCGCGGGCGGAGGCGACCCGTCGCATCCCCACGATGAGTATCTCCCCAAACCTCTCACGTCATTGTAGCGAGAGGAGCTTCGCCGCCGGAACATGGATGCACTCCACACTCCTATCATCGGAGAAACCACCGAGGCCCGAGCCTTGGAGGATGCGCGCTTGGCTAACTTGGCCAAGCATACTCGACTGGAGAATCTCCAGTGAATACTCGACGAGCAAATGCGTCAGCGAGCTCTCGAGTCCAGTCGACGTCAACTCTTCCCGCCTACGCAGGTATATTGAACCCCAGTTCAGAATTTGGCAGCCGCGATCCGTATAGCAGAATCGATTCAGCCGTCCCAGTTGGAGGCTGGCAGGGGCTTGTTGCAAATCAGAGCGTTGCTCCGGGCAGCGGGAAACCAGAATTCCGCTGCTTCTTAGTCGCGGAATAGGATCCACAGTCGATCCGTCACAACGGATACAGTCCAGTCGGCTCATAGCCCAAGATCGCCCCCGAGGCGTGAGGGGCGCGGAGACCGGCACGATCAGTACAGAAGAAATGAGCAGTATGATCACCGATTCGATCGTGATGATAGGAGTCGAGTGCCAACCCCTCCCACAAGGAGTGGGTCATATGCGCCTCGGCAGCGGGATGACAGACGCCCTCATAGTGTTGGGCGGAGGGTTCCAGTCGACCCCAGAGACCCAGGCTTTGATGCGAGATCCATCCTCGTTCAGGGTCTGGTTGACAGGAACAGAGCTTACCGAGAAGGCCACGACAGAGATGCGCCTACCAGCAGCAGGGTACATGTTTCAGGGCCAGAGTGTTTTAGTCGAGCCATCAGAGCCGAAGTGATTCCTCCCAACTTCAGGTTGGCAACTGGAGTCAGCAAGTTCACCGGTGAATCTAAGCCTAACACTTGGCTCGAAGATTACCGAGTGGCTGTCCAGATTGGCAGTGGCAATGATGAGGTAGCTATGAAGCATTTGCCTCTCATGTTGGAGGGCTCGTCCAGAGCGTGGCTGAACCAGTTAGCACCCAGCAGCATCTACACTTGGGAGGAACTCTCCCGAGTGTTTGTCACAACCTTTGAAGGAACATGCAAGCGACCTGCAGGCCTTACAGAATTGCGGTCTTGCGTGCAGAAACCGAATGAAACTCTGAGGGATTACATCCAGAGGTGGATCACATTGCATCACATAGTCGAGAATGTACCAGATCATCAAGCAGTTTGTGCCTTTAAAGAAGGTGTTAAGTACAGAGAATTGAATCTGAAGTTCGGTCGAACTGGAGAGATGTCTCTGAACCGGATGATGGAGATTGCCACCAAATACGCTAATGGTGAAGACAAAGATCGCCTCCGGAGTGGCAAGCACAAGGCAGTCGCCCAAGAAGCAGGAGGAAATTCCAGTCGGAAACAGAAGCGGAAGGCCGAGCCAGCCGCCCCTAGGGAGGCCCTGGCCGTAACCCAGGGAAAATTCAAGGGAAAACCCAAGGGGCCCTAGAACCCGAAGAAAGTTAAGGATCAAGATGGAAATGATGTTTTGGATCTGCCATGTCACATCCACACCAAGAAAGATGAAGAGGGTAATCTTATTTACCCAAAACATACCACTCGACAGTGCCGGCTCCTGATCCAGCATCTTCAGGGCAAGCAGTCCAAAGACAAGGAAAAAGAGTCAGACAGAGTTGAGGACAAAGAAGATAGTGACGATGGATACCCCCAAGTCAATTCCACCCTGATGATATTTGCTGATGTCGAAAGCAAAAGTCGGCTGAAAGTCATTAACCGTGAGGTGAATATGGTTGCTCCGGCAACACCCAGTTACCTGAAATGGTCTTAGACTACCATCACATACGACCAGTCTGATCACCCTACGCACATTGCCACCCCTGGGAGGCAAGCTTTGGTGGTCGACCCAGTTGTCGAAGGCACTCGACTGACCAAAGTCCTGATGGATGGTGGCAGTGGCCTGAACATACTGTATGCAGAAACATTGAAAGGGATGGGCATTCCGATGTCCATGCTCAGTACCAGTAACATGAGCTTCCACGGAGTCATTCCTGGGAAGAAGCCGAATCACTCGGCCAGATTGCTCTTGATGTGGTTTTCGGTGATTCAAAGAATTACCGCAAGGAAAAGTTGACATTCGAGGTTGTGGAATTCCAAAGTGCTTATCATGCCATTTTGGGAAGGCCAGCTTACGCACGCTTCATGGCTCGACCATGTTATGTGTATCTCAAATTGAAGATGCCTGGTCCCAAAGGTGTGATCACTGTCACAGGCAATCGGAAGAAGGCAGAAGAGTGTTTTCAGAAAGGCTCAAAGATTGCTGACGCTCAGATGGCAGTGGTTGAGCTGCAAGAGTATCAGAAGACTGCAGATCCGAGCGAGTTGCTACGAGCTAAGAAACCCGCTTCAGAATCAGCTTTTCAGTCGTCCGGTGAAATGAAGGTAGTTCACATTCACCCAACCGATCCAAATGCTTCTTCGACTCACATCTCAATGACGCTCGAATCCAAATGGGAAGAAGCACTCATCCAGTTCCTCCGTGAGAACTGGGACATCTTCGCATGGAAGCCTTCTGACAAGCCTGGAGTTCCCAGGGGGCTTGCTGAGCACCATCTACGAGTCGACCCAAAAATTAAGCCTGTGAAAGAACATCTTCGACGGTCCGCCGTCCAGAAGAGGAAAGCTATTGGCGAGGAGGTGGCCCGGCTCTTAGTAGCGGAGTTCATCCGAGAGATTTACCACTCCGAGTGGCTTGCCAATGTTGTCATGGTCCCCAAGAAGGACAAGTCACTTCGCATGTGCATTGATTTTAAACATATCAATCGGGCCTACCCGAAAGATCATTTTCCTCTCCCTCGCATCGACCAAATAGTCGACTCGACCGCGGGGTGCGAGCGATTGTCTTTTCTCGATGCCTATTCCGGGTACCATCAGATCCGTCTGTATGGACCCGACGAGATCAAAACAGCTTTCATCACTCCATTCGGATGCTTCTGTTATGTCACCATGCCGTTCAGCCTCAAGAATGCCGGAGCCACGTTCATGAGGATGATTCAGAAGTGTTTACTCACCCAAATCTGTTGGAATGCGGAGGCATACATGGATGATATTGTGGTTAAGTCACGGAAAGGTTCCGAGCTGCGGACTGACCATGCTGAAACCTTTGCAAACCTCAGGAGGTATGATATCAAGCTCAATCCATCAAAGTGCACATTCGGAGTTCCAGGCGGAAAGTTACTCGGTTTTCTCGTTTCCGAACGGGGAATCGATGCCAATCTTGAAAAAGTCGGTGCCATACTCCGGATGAAGGTCCTGTGCGTGTGGACAATGTCCAGAAGCTTACAGGTTGCTTGGCCGCTCTAAGTCAATTCATTTCTCGTCTCGGTGAAGAGGCGTTGCCTCTTTACCGACTGATGAAGAAGTCGGACAAGTTCAAGTGGACTCCAGAAGCTGATGCAGCATTTGTAGAGCTCAAAGCTCTGCTCTCCACCAAGCCGGTGCTTGCTGCCCCAATCAGTAAAGAGCCTCTGCTGCTTTACATTGCGGCCACGGGACAAGTTGTCAATACAGTACTTATGGTCGAGCGGGAAGAGGAAGGAAAGGCCTTCAGAGTTCAACGCCCAGTATATTATGTGTCTGAAGTTTGACCCCTTCAAAACAAAGATATCCTCATTACCAGAAGCTTGTATATGGGATTTATATGACCACGAAGAAGGTTGCTCATAACTTCTCTGACCACTCCATTACAGTCGTCAGCGATGCCCCACTGTCAGAGATTCTGCACAATAGAGATGCAACTGGTCGAGTGGCAAAGTGGGTGATTGAACTCCTTCCCCTGGATATCAAGTTTAAAGCAAAGAAGGCTATCAAATCCCAAGCAATCGCAGATTTCGTCGCCGAGTGGATTGAGCAGCAACTTCTGACTCAAATTCACTCGGAGCACTGGACCATGTTCTTCGATGGATCTAAGATGCTAAATGGTTCTGGTGCTGGGGTAGTATTAGTCTCCCCCCGAGGAGATAAGCTCAGATACGTTCTCCAGATTCACTTCGATTCCTCCAATAATGAAGCAGAATATGAAGCACTTTTGTATGGGTTGCGCATGGCCATTTCACTCGGCGTCCGTCGCCTCATGGTCTATGGCGACTCAGATTTGGTGGTCAATCAGGTGATGAAGGAGTGGGACGTCAGAAGTCCGGAAATGACCGGTTATTGCAATGTAGTGAGAAAGTTAGAAAAGAAATTCGAGGGGTTAGAGCTTCATCACATCCCCGACTGAAAAATCAAGCGGCTGACGATTTGGCAAAGATAGGCTCCAAGAGAGAAGCCATTCCCATCAACGTGTTCCTGGTGCACATCCACTCACCGTCAGTCCAAGAAGATCCTTTTACAGAAGAAGCCTCGTAGCCGAAAAGTGCCACAGATCCGACTGAAGTCGAAGTTCCTGCTGTGGTCGACCTAATCATGGAAGTCTTGGCAATCACTCCCGACTGGACGATACCGTACATCGCGTATATCATAAGGAAAGAACTCCCGGAGGACGAGGAAGAGAATTGACAGATCCTCCGTCGATCCAAGGCCTTCACAGTCATAAAGGGACAGTTGTATAGAGAAAGCGCTACTGGAATCGGTCAGAAGTGCATACACCGGAAGAAGGTCAGATAATCCTTGATGATATCCTCTCGGGGACCTGTGGTCACCATGCGTCTTCTCGGACCATTGTGGCTAAAGCATACCAAGCGGGATTTTACTGGCCAAGAGCAAATGAAATGGCAAAGGAGATAGTCGACAAGTGTGGAGGGTGCCAGTTCTACTCCAATATGCCACACAAGCCTGCATCAGCCCTCAAGACCATTCCACTCGTCTGGCCCTTCGATGTTTGGGGACTGGACATGGTTGGCTCGTTGAGAACAGGCAGGAGCGGCTTCACTCATGTGCTTGTGGCAGTCGACAAGTTTACCAAATGGATCGAAGCTAAACCTATCAAGAATCTTGACGCGTGCACTGCTATCAGTTTCATCAGGGAGTTAACATTCAGATGTGGAGTCCCGCATAGCATCATCACTGACAATGGATCAAACTTTGATTCGGACAAATTCAGAGCTTTTTGCGCCTCACAAGGCACACGAGTCGACTACGCATCGGTCGCCCATCCCCAGTCGAATGGACAAGCTGAAAGGGCAAATGGTCTGATTCTCAAAGGACTAAAGCCTCGACTGATGCGTGATCTCAAGCCCGCGGCAGGTGCTTGGGTCGACGAGCTTCCGTCAGTTCTGTGGGGATTGAGGACCACCCCGAATCGGTCGACTAGAAGAACTCCATTCTTTCTGGTTTATGGAGCCGAAGCAGTTCTGCCGAGTGATCTTCTTCACAACGCACCCCGCGTCGAACTTTATACCGAAGATGAAGCAGAACAAGCTTGGCAAGACGCAGTCGACCTCTTAGAAGAAGAGAGGGAAATGGCCATGATCAGATCGACCATTTATCAACAAGACTTACGTCGATTCCACGCGAGGAATGTGAAGAGTCGAGCCTTCCAAGAAGGAGATTTGGTCCTCCGAGTGGATCAACAGAAACCACACAAGCTTGCTCCTACTTGGGAACGCCCCTTCATCATCACCAGAGTCCTCCACAATGGAGCGTATCACCTCTACAATGTTGATCGCCAGATCGACGAGCCGCGAGCTTGGAATGCGGAACTGCTCCGCCCCTTTTACACTTGAGTTCTCTCTCGGATAAGATGTAATAAGAAAAACTTCTGCAGTTCATTTTTATCAAAGACAAGAGTGTTCCAATAATTGTTGTCACTTTTGTTTGCGTACGAAATCCCCCAGTGGGTGACTTAGCTGCAAATCCCTTTCGCCTAAGTTTGTAAAAAAAAAATCCTACCGAGTGGAGAGAAAACCTCCCACTCGGGGGATTAGCTACAGCCCAGTGCTTGCCTAAGTGTTTAAAAACCCTACCGAGTGGAGATCAAACCTCCCACTCGGGGGCTTAGCTGCAGCCCAGTGCTCGCCTAAGCGTTTAAAAAATCCTACCGATTGGAGAGCAAACCTCCCACTCGGGGGCTTAGCTGCAGCCCAATGCTCGCCTAAGTGTTTAAAAACCCTACCGAGTGGAGAGCAAACCTCCCACTCGGGGGCTTAGCTGCAGCCCAGTGCTCGCCTAAGTGTTTAAAAATCCTACCGAGCGGAGAGCAAACCTCCCACTCGGGGGCTTAGCTGCAGCCTAGTGCTCGCCTAAGTGTTTAAAAATCCTACCGAGTGGAGAGCAAACCTCCCACTCGGGGGCTTAGCTGCAGCCTAGTGCTCGCCTAAGTGTTTAAAAATCCTACCGAGTGGAGAGCAAACCTCCCAATCGGGGGCTTAGCTGCGGCCCAGTGCTCGCCTAAGTTCGTAAAAGTCCTACCGAGTGGAGAGCAAACCTCCCACTCAGGGGCTTAGCTGCGGTCCAGTGCTCGCCTAAGTTCGAAAAGATACTACCGAGTGGAGAGCAAACCTCCCACTCGGAGGCTTAGCTGCGGCCCAGCGCTCGCCTAAGTTCGGAACACAACCCAATCCGCAAGGACGATGAGGCGCAAATCGGCTCCCACCTTCTCCTTCGGAGTTACACCACAAATACAAGGTTATTCCGAGTGAAGATCAAGTTCCACTCAACGGATCAATCCATGAAGATATTCAACGAGAAATCAAGTTCAGATAAGGCCTAAAGGCCCCAGACCTTAGATCAAAGTACTCGAGCCCTCGGCTTGACAGAGTTTAACGGTTGCAAAATCCACTCGGCATTCCGAGGCAAATTTAAAGTGAAGCATAAAAGTTTTTCTTTCCTCAGGCAGAGGACTAGAAGGGGCGACGAACTCGTCTAAGTCGATCCCGTCTGCAATACGAGTGGCAGTAGCAATGAAAGTCTCCATGAAGTCTTGAAAGCTGTGCTTCCTGGTATTGGCAACTTGGATGGTGGCCAGCTTTTCTTCCCGCGCCTCCTTGCAATGGACGCGGACCAGAGACAGAGCGACATCAGCACCACATCTAGCAGAAGATTTCTTCCATTCCGCCACTCGACCCGAGACTTCATCCAGTCGAACCATTAGGGACTCGAGGTCGTTCTGAAGCGTCATTCCAGGCCAGAGTGATGTGTCGATCCGCGACATTGCAGCCTTCAGCCGAGCAAGATAGTTAACAACGTTGGTAACACGAGACTCAAGTCGGAGCACGTTCATAGCAGCTTCGTCCTTCACAAGAGAATTGGCGGGATCCAAGCCTGGCTCCACTCGACTGGTTTCCTCTTCGAAGCTCTGGCAGAATTCTTCAAACACGATTCAAGAATAAGACAGTGGCCTTACGCGGGCTTGGTAACTGCAAGACAGCCAGATCGAAGTAATTACCTTCGAGCATGACGAACAGCTTCTTGGCGAGTCCACCGAGATTAACCTCTAGATCGTTTACCTTCCCCGCCAGCTCACCCGCCTGGTCGTGCAGAACCATCTTGTCGTTCTTCAGTCGGCTGACCTCTTGATTAGCTGTCTCGAGAGAAGTCTTCAGTCTGGAATTCTCCTATTCAAGAGTTCCGACCAAAGCCAGTTTCTCTTCTGCAAGCTTCGTTTTTCTCAAAGCCTCCTTCTGTGCTTCGGCAAGATCTTGATCCTTCTTCTTCAGAGCTTCCTCCAGTTTATCTACAGAACGTCGAGTGAACTCAACATCAAGAACGGGCAAGAAAGGAAAGTCACTCGTCAAGAATGAGAAACCTCACCAGCCATACCTTTTGCTTCGTCTCGCGCCTTTTGCAGGTTCTGTTGAGCGAGCTTCATGTCAAGGTTGAGCTGGATCTGTTTGTTCTCCAACTTAGTGTAGAGAGCCACAAGTTCACAGGATTTCTGCAAAAATCAGTCGACAGAGGTCCAAGATAAGTTTCTTCCAAGTAACCAAGAGACAATGATGGCGTTTCTAAGACTACAGCTGAATCAAAAACATTCAACAGTAGTCTCGGGGACTACACCCAGTGGGTGCACTCAGCGTGCCCCCACTGGTTTTGAAAAAAAAATTGACTGCCCGCAGTTGACCAGATACAGTTTCATTCGACATGCCCTAGCCAGACCGGATGAAGAAGCAAAACTATAGCAACACAATATAAAGAATACAGTCGACTGCCAGCAGTCCACCGTAGTCTCGGGGACTACACCCACTGGGTGCACTCAGCGTGCCCCCACTCGACCAAAAACAGAAACACCCAGTGGGTGTACAGATTCAAAGATCTTCGGAAAAGAGATTCTTCAGACAGCATACCCTAACAGAACAAGCAGTGAATCGACTGACCTGGACGTTACTCTGAAGAGCTGAACTCGCGTCATAAGCCGCTTGCCTGGCTTCTCGAACCACCTTGACCTGCTCCATCATGATGCCTGCCTGGCGTATAGCTTCCTTAGCTGCACCCACTTGGTCCTCAGGGATGTGGTGTGTGGCGAAGAGCGAAGGCGGATTTACGGTCGACGTCGAGGGCGCACAATCGTCAAAGGATCGGCAAAAGTCACAGAAGCCCGGGTGGTATCGCCACCGTCTCGAGCTATGGCCTCAGGCGCCGGAGTGGATTGTGGGGTCTCGCCGGCCGACGCTTTCCTATTCCGCCTCACTCTCAGCGGCGCGTCGTCTTCGTCGTCAAGAAGGTTAATAACATGAGGAGGAGCTACGGGAAAAATTCAATCGACCAGAGTTATAAGAGATCGTCAGTCGATTCAAGGGAGAACATCAGTAATTATACCAGGGTTGGAAGTAACAACATCTTCCATCTCTTGATCGTCGTCCTTGGCGGAGATCTCAGAAGTAGCAGCACTGCAACTTTTGAAAGACAGTCAGTCGGCTCAGTGGATCGACCAAGGATCTGTCCATGGTCGACAAAGGAGAACAAGTTTTATCATTACCCAGAAATGGTGGGGATAGTCATCTTCATCTTGGGCAGAGCCTTGGGTGGCTTGGACGGCGCCGCGCGGGGGTGCTTGGGAACTTTTTCAGTCGGCGCTGGAGAAGAGGTCCGAGGGTGCTTCGACAACTGCCCAACAGGAGCAGTCGCCTTACCACCTTCCCGCGCAGGGTCGTGCGTAAGCTCGGATCGCCTTTCTGAGCGGGGAGGTTCAGCTTCCTCCTCCTCCTCTTCGCTGGAGTCGATGTCGTCGTCTCCCTCTCCTTCACCGTCAGATTCCCACTCCTCCTGTTCGTCTCCGCTTTCGCCTCCGCTCAACTCCCCTTCTTTGGCCTGCTCCTGTGCTCCATTGGGTGACGAGTACATGTCTGTAGTTGCCTGGAGAACAGCAGACGAGTCGAAAGTCAGTCGATCGATTCAAAGAGAGAAAATGAAAAAAGCAAAATCTCAGTCGGGAACACAAGGATAGACCTGGTCCACGTCGTATGTATTGTCAAGTGGGGGAACCCTCCTGGCTCCTTGGGGGTTGTCTTTGTTCCCTGTGATGCTCGACAGCCACCCTTCGAGCATCTCGTCAGTGACCTCCTCTGGGTGAATCCGAGTGGTGTCGTCGAGACCCGAGTACAGCCACATAGGGTGGTCACGAGCCTGAAGCGGTTGGATGCGCCTCCGAAGGAAGACCTCCAGCAAGTCCATGCCCGTCACGCCCTCTCGGACAAGCTGAACCACTCGACCAACCAGCACCTTGACTTGCGCCTTTTCCTCCCGCAGCACTTTCAGAGAAGCGGGTTTTTTAGCTCGGTCCAGAGAGAAAGGGGGAAGATCAGTCGACTGCCCTGGGGTCACCTGGTCTTGGCAATAAAACCAGGTCAACTGCCAACCACGGACCGACTCGGAAAAGTGATGGACGGAAAAGAACTTTTTCCCTTCATCTGGATCGCCAGGCCCCTGCACAGTTGGATCACTTGCGTCGGTTCGTCACTCGACTTGGCTTTTTTACCGATTGGGAACGGCAAGTGAAGATGTGTTTAAAGAGTCCCCAATGAGTGCGGCAACCCAAGAAACTTTCGCGCAAGGAAACGAAAGCCGCAAGATACACGATGGAATTGGGAGTGAAATGGTGGAGCTGCGCTCCAAAGAAGTTCAAAAAGCTCCGGAAAAAAGGATGAGGAGGCAGAGAAAATCCACGATCGATATGGGTGGCGAGGAGGACGCACTCACAGTCACGAGGTTGGGGTTCGACTTCTCTCCCCGGGAGACGCGCAACTTCATGGGGAATGACTCCCCCCTCGACCATGTCGTCAAGATCTTCTTGCCGAATCACCGACGGCATCCAGTCGCCCTGGATCCAATCCCTGGGCAGAGCAGTCCTCGAGGAAGATCCGCCCCAAGCAGACCTCTTCCCCTTCCCCTGCACCGCCGCCTTCTTTGCATGCTCCAAAGCCGACGTCTTGTCCTTCACCATCGTCGCCGGCGAGGCTCGAGCAGACCTACGGCGATAGGGTGAGGGCGGAGGTAGTGGAAGACCTTGCGGGGGGAGGAGGAAAAGCGAGAGCACACTGTTGGGAAGCCCCGAGCCGGCAACTTATAAGGAGCCGCTACTGAGTGGCTGACCGGTAGGCCCAGGCAATCCCGTCAAATCCCACAACAGGCGCGCGCGCGGTACATGGCGAAAAAGGTGGCGCGGGGATCGAGGAGTTTCCATCCTATTGCGGCCGCCCCCGTCCCGCTCGCTTCCCGAAATTCAAATCCCGTGAAATCCACGGGCTGCGGAAAAACCCATCAAACAGAAGATCTCGCTCGTGCCGGCACTCGGTTTTTCACAAGTAAGGAAATTCACTCGACGAGAGACCAAGAATGGATCAAGGTGACCAAAAGAAGTTGACAACGTCATCCATGACGATTGATCCAGTACGAGACATTCATATAACGCTAAGGACCGGACGGAAGGACCCCCAACTCCTTCCCCACTCGAACCTCAATCCATTCGGGGGCTAATGATGAAGCTATGTACCTAGGGTAGGGGCATGGACCTGTCCTAAGAGCCCTACCCAAGGACATCCCTAGAAGAAGTCACCTTTCAATCGACTTGAAGGCATCCCACTCGACGGAGTCAAACCACTCGACCAGGAGACTATCACTCGACCACGAAGCCAACCACTCGACTGACGAGAGATCTAAAGTCACTCCGCTAGCAAACGATCGGCCTTAAAATAGTCTTTATGGTCATCATAGCACTTTATTAGGGACATTACCAGTAACGCCCAGTCTTAAATGTATTTTAACCCTGCATTACTGAGGGCCGGAGGAGTATGGAGAACTCTATATAAGCCACTCCCCTCCTCAGTAATGAGGGTTCGCACCCCTGGAATTCATACACACATAATCCAATCGACCGCCTCCGGGCACCTAGACGTAAGGCTGTTACTTCCTCCGTGAAGGGCCTGAACTCATACATCCTAGTGTGTTTACAACTTCTCCATAGCTGAGATCTAGCCTCTCCATACATACCCCCCTACATCACTGTCAGAGTTAGAACCACGACACAGATATCTTCCTCTCGATTACAATCTGAAATGCGTGGAGGGGGGCTGCCTTTGCGCCTACCATGGAGCGACGTCTGCATGAAATTTTATTGCCACACAAGGCTCGTCTCTTTTGCTCTACATGTTTAGTTCCATTGTTTACAATAACTGTCATGCATAGGAATAAAACATAGTGAGATTATGTAAAGAGTGCATGCAGAAATCCAGAGTGATGGTAGCAACCTGTGGATAGACCCAAAACCTATAATAGCAGGCAGATAATGGCTTCGATTAAAAAATAAAGATAATGGCTTCTTTACTGTTTGTTTCCCACCCAACATGAAACTCATAGTAGATAGATACTATTGATAGCGGCCCCGATATGTACCCCACAACCATTTAAAAACTCAAGTTTGACCATTAGTTTGGAGCTGACTCAGAGTCTAATCGGTGAACAGGACGATAAAGTAGCATGTAATATTAAGCGATGCATAACGTAAGCAGACACGAAAGAGTGCGACCTCCCTTGCGGACCCGTGTAGTCCTCAAGGTCATCTGCTCGGTTGATGATGGTAGTGGAGTTTTCATAGCTGCCAGCGGTGGGGAAGAAGATCTGAGGCGGCGAAAGACATTCTGGAGGCCGGATCCCTGCTGTGCTGGACCCTTCTGTCGTTGGAGCAGCTGAGCTGGGGTGGACGACGACGCAGCAGGAGCCGGACAAACCACGCAAGGTTTTATTTGACAACTATCTGTAAGAGAAGTAATTCTGTATGGGCTCGTTTGAATTGGAGGATTCCAACAATGCAGGGATATGAAATAGACAGGAATATGATAGGAATGCACGTGAAAAATAGAGAATTTAAAAACACAGGATTTCTGCTAATCTGGGTGTTTGATTCACAACAATTGGAAGATCACAGGATGCAAAGAAGCATGGTGACATTAAGTCAAACCATAAGAAAATGTACGGTTATAATGCTATTATGCTACTATCTCTTAGTCTTGTGCTTCATGAATAGGAATTTGAAAAGGAGGACAAGTGAAAATTAAAATTCCTACGTTTTTTCTTTCAAGGAGACACTAAAGGAACAAATCCGTGTGCTCAGTGGACAATATATATAACATGTAGAGTAAAAAAGAGATGCAACAAATGTACAACCTCTTTGGCGAAGCCATGTCGATCTCAACGTGATTGGGTTGGTCGGTGAGGATGCTTCGACTGACTTGGTTGTCGGAGGAGGGGAAGAAGATCTTAGGCGTTTGGAGATGGAGCCCGTGGTACTGCTTCGCTGTGATGGAGGGTTTCATCGTTGGAGCAGCTCTAGTGAGTTGTACGACGCCGAGGCTGAAGCAGGACAAGAGAGACAACGAACAACGTTAACCTGAGTGGAATTCTAATAGCATCTCCAATACATGACGTAAAATACATAAACACAAAGTTCTAGATGTAAAATACAGCAGCCGCTCATCTCTGAACTTAACTGTCGAAACTGAAGTTAACTGTCAAAACTGAACTTAACTGTTGAAACTTAATTTTGCTGTCGAAACTGAATTTTGCTGTCGAAACTGAATGCACTAGCAAGGTGAGGCTACACGTCGGTGGACTGACTTTTTCATCTCTGGTCAGTTGATTTTGCAGCCATTGGATACGAAATCAAGGGCCTGCGGTTCATCTTCAACCTCCACCCCCCTGAGCCGGCCAAACAGCAGCCCCCCACCGCCCGCGGCCGGCGGTGCGCCGCCCCGCCCGTCCCGAAAACACTCCCCACCTCCAGTTCGCCGCCGCCCCGGCCATCCCTCTAGGCCCCCTGTGCCGAGCTTTTTCTCCGGAGATCCCCACGCCACCGCGCCGCCACCGCCGGCGACCACCGCCCCCATCCTGAAACCTAAGATAGATAGTGGGGTACCTCTCCGGCGAGCCCCCCTCCCCGCTGCGGCTGGTTCTTCCTTCACCCCGGCGGCATCAGAGTGAAGTGTAGCTAAATCGAAGTAGCATCGCAAGCAAGAGAAAGAGCGAGAGCAGCAGCGCGAGAAAGAGCAATAGCAAGAACAGACCAGGCAGGGGACCAGGAGCAAGAGCAGAGAAACAGCGTGAGCGAGAGCTAAAGTAGCAGCAGGTCCTACTGATGTGGACGTCGCCGCCGAGGGAGCGACGCCATGGAGGAAGTGGCCAGCGAAGCCTCCGTGGATGGAGTCGCGCCGTGTTGGCTCGGGACCGAGCGCCGGTAGCACGGTGAGATCGAATCAAGAAGAAAATGCGGCGATTAGTGTACAACCTCTTTGGTGGCGCCGATTAGGCCACAACTTCATCTGAGGAAACGGTGATGATGATGCTCTTCCGGTGGTGCAAGTGAAGACGACGGTGTGGGAATGGAGGTGGTGCGAAAGACGAGGGGAACGTCGGGGCAGCTCCTTGGAGGTGGAGGACGCGGTGGCTGAACCAGCGGGACGATGAGATCGACGACAGATCCTCATCCGGTACGGTGGATGTGGGACGTCGAGGTGTTGCTGTGGATGACGTCGTCAGGGAAGAGGCTCCGATTGGGTGGTGGACGGAGCAGGGTGTGGGGTTTCGTCGCGGGTTTTCGCGGCCTCGGTGTATGAATGGGTGGGCGGATGGGATGGCAGTGGGGAACCATGGCTTAGATACGCGCTTGTGCGAAATGTGGGGTAAGTTATGAAAGTACCCCCACCGATTTGAGGCGGTTCTTTCGGTTCAGGGGTACCACGGGCATTTCGCGTGTCGGGATTTCACAGGAGGTGGGAGTTTTCACGCGCGTTGTAATTTCGAAATAGCAAGGCGCGTGTTGAGATGGAGGGAGTTGTCGGAGCACAATAAGACAAAGATATATCTTAAATATTTTGGGCTAACAAGGCGCGGATTGAAATTTCCGGACAAGCCTAACGTGTACTGTACCAAATCAATGCGCCCTACAAATGTCATTCAAAACTTTGAATTCATGTTATGTTCAATTAAAATATTTCGCTACGTGTATAATACATGCAACATGCTACTCAAATGAACGTTTTAGTGCATTCCAAACGTATATACTACCGCTTCAATATGAACTAAATTTGAATTCGTTTCTCTATTTGAATAAGATCTACAGTAATGATTGTTGTGAAGTGAAAGCATTTGAATTCGTTTCTCTGTTTTAATAAGATCTACAATCATCATTATTGTCAAGTTAAACCATCATTTGTGTATTATCTTCACAGCACACCACAAGATTAGTCCCGAGTTACATATGAACTATGTGTACTATATGAACTCGAACTAGATTTTTTGAATCCACTTTATTTTGATTTCAAATCACATTACATTTCTAGCTCTAGCTACATCTTCATAATCTAAACCATGTCTCATATGTATAATGTGTTTATCACATTATGTATGGTGCCCCGCCCCCTACGCCTACAAGTATTTAGATGTGAGTTGCAAACACCACACATTACCACAAATTCAAATAAAATGTGAGAATGTTCGATATATAGTATTGTTTATATTGTTCGATATTTAGTTGTAAGCTGCAAACGCCACACATTATCACAAATTCAAATAAAATGTGAGATTGTTTGATGCATAGTATGGTTTAGATTGTTCGGCATTTAGCTGTGAGTTGCAAACGCCATGCATTATCACATTATGGTATAACATGTGCACAGCACGTGTATCACCGCTATATTCATGCATGCAATGTTTAAAACACTATGATCTCCTATTCAAATATATGAATCCGCTTTCATATCAAATTATGATCTTTGTTAGTCTCTTACACCCACACAATCCTCTAACCTTTGTAGCTACCACTAACTTTCTCTCATGCATGCACACGCCCTCCTCGCCCTCCCCCACCCTCCGCATTCTATCCACCTAGCACATTCATTTTTTTCTTTAGGTCGTTCTCCCAGAGTCTCCACAACTCCTTTCCGACACACACCGAGCGATAAACCTCTCTAGCGATGCCTGCCTACAACATACAAACACACCTTCAATCTCCTCCTTTATGTGTCATTGCCTCGTGTCTCTCATACGGTCAGACACACATGTAAACTCTCACCCCTCTTTTCATCGCTCTCACAACCGCACACTCCTCCCCCTATCTCGCTAGTAGTTGGGCCTCTCGCACCACCTCCTAGCTCCATTCTCTCTGTCTATCCGTCTCGCTGGGCCTTATTTGCCTCTAACAAATGGACGTACACCAACCGATCTTTCGCTATACATATAGCTAGCTAGGTCCTTATAACTCGTTTTTTACCCACACGTCAATCGATCTACCTCATTAGTTGTGTCTCTCCCTTCGTCCAACAAACAACAATTGATCTACCGATCTAGTTAGGTTTGCTTACCAAACACATGGTTCCCCTTCATCATCCATGGATGTGTCCCGACAGATCTATCACGCACAGGCACACACAGAAACACATCCCCACTCTTATTGATAACATTGCAGTTCCACCCTCAGTTTGTCTAGTAGGCCTCTCCCACCATCTTCGAGAAGCAACTACATCACCCATCCAGCACTCTACCCGTCTCCCTCCCTCTCCCTCCCTCTCTCTCTCCTCTCTCTCTACCATCATATTTCCCGTCCTTCAGTTATGTATGGATGTCGACCGATCTTCCTCAAGACATTGCTGGGTCTCTCCTTCTCAACACATATACGAGTCATTCTACCTCTATAGTTAGTTCCCTGCCTACCCCTCCCACCACCCCCTCCCCCACACACACACCGATACATCGAGCGCTCTAGTCATGCCTCCTTGCCACACACAAACTTGACGTGTACCGTCTAACATTCCGGTAGGATAGTCGCCCTATATCTTTGACTTGTACACACACACACAATTTTGATGGCTCTCTTCATCGATCTCGCATCCACCCACTTGATCCTCTCTTCGACTCTATCAATAGATATGACCCCTCCCTCTCTTCTTGTGGATTGCCCGACCCTCTATGTATGATATGGATAGGCCTCCATTTCACACACATTGCATGCAAAATTTTGTTTGAGATGTCATCGACACATATTCCCACAAATAATTCATGAAATCAACCCCCCACCCCAAAACAAAAAACACTCACGAACGTGGTTTGTATCTCTCACACACACCCATGTAGGTGGGGGACGTGCACGAAGAGAAGAGGTGCATGCACGGTGCACGTACTCCCGTCTCTTTCCCAACCACACCCGCGCGGGTACATGGTGGAGCTCATTTCTGTACGAAAAAGGCAGCCCACGTGGTAATTTGGCACGTGTACTGGTTGTCCACTTGGTGGAGGGAGGATCGTCTACCACGGGTGAACAAACAAATTGCGACTTGACGTGTTATGTTAAAAAAAGAGGCAAACCATGTGGGGCCTACCTTAGAGGCAAGGCTCTATACACTGGAGTACTTTTGATGTGTCCCATCAACTCGTAGAACGAGGAGAAGCTTGCTTAGTACGCCATCTCCCCCGCCCATGGGCACGGAGGCTCTCAGGATGAGGTGAAGCTTGCTTACTACGCCTTAAGCCTGCTCCCTCACCCATGTGCATGGTGGCTCGCTGGACGAGGAGAAAAATTTACTACTCCCTCCGTTTACTCCTCGTCCCTACTACCTTGGTTATAGCAATTATATCATATTGTTTGGAATATATATTTCCTTTAGAAGATTTCAATATGAACTACTAGTACATACTCCAAACACTGATGTATATAGACGTATTTTAGAGTGTAGATTCACTCATTTTGCTCCGTATGTAGCACTCTCCCTCGCCCCTCGACCCTCGCCCACGTGGTGGACGTGCAACAATTCTTTCGGTCTCATATAGCCAGAACGATATATACTGCACTACCATTATTGCTTGACTTCCCGAAGAGGCGAAGAGCCAATCGCAAGGTTAATATTTTGGAGATGCCAAGCGCAAGGTCATAGGAGAACGAGTAGTAGGTGCCGTGTCATTTATAAATAAGTTTTATTTCTTCAGTGGCACGTACACAATATGATAGGTTCATATGGAGAGAAATGGAAACCGCTCCACTATAGATAGTTAGGACGGGCCAGCCTGCATGGTTGCTTGCTGGGGTTGCTCTCTTCACACTCTCTCGCACAAAACGACTGTGTCCACATATCTAACATCCCGGCGGATCATGTCCGCTTGGGGAAGGGGTGGATGCTTAGTGTAGATGCGGTGGCCGTCGCCGACGGTGACAACCCACTGTCGGCACGTCCCGATCAGGGGTCCCCGCCGTTCTCTCTCACAAAGCTGGTGAGGTTGCCTTCGTCCCTTGCTCACTGCCGTGACATGGGCAGTTGCCGCCTCCCGCCGCCCTCCTCAGGGTTGAGCTACGTCCCTCAGGTACAACTCCCTTTACTGCCGGCTTGCACCACTGCTCCAGCTGCCCACATCACTCCTTGTGGATATTTCTCTACTTCTTTGCATAGACCAATGAGCCGACAAATCACATAGACCAAGTAGTAAGTTGGACGGACGAAGCAACCATCACTCTTGCGCCAGTGAGAGGTCGCGTCCGCTCTGCCCGGGCATGAATGCGGCACCGATTCTTTGGAGCGGCACTGACTGTTTCGGGCGGGAAGCGCGCGCGGGCGATGGAGGGGCTTTGGGTGGGCCAGGCTGGTCAGGAGCGGGCGTGGCAGCTGTCTGCATGTCCCTACCGGACACGCTCGGAAACCAGAGGATGCACCAACTCTCGCAGCTATAATCGTACACTACAAAACACCTCTCTATAGGAGTAGGTTGATCTATCGCTCTCTCTAACACACACGTGGTGTTAAACACACACACACACACACACACACACACGCACCTTGGTCCCGTTGCACCTTCTAACGTGACTTATTACACCTAGACGGAGGGAGTAGTAAGTATACGAGATACGGTGGCAGACTGACTTAAGTCGAATACAAGTGCCCAAAATTTGTGTGCATGTTATAATAAGTATTCACTTAAAATAGTACGTGAGCGAACAGAGGGATCAATTGGATAGTGTTGTCGAGCAGTAGCGAGATGTGTGAGGTAAGATACACCGCTGGCGCTTTTAATTTTTCTTATTAATTTGTTTGTTTCACCCTCTGACTGGTGGAACCCAACGTAATACATGGAGAGAGGTAAGGTGACTAAGCCTGCATTATTTCTGCACCACTGTGGATAGTCTTACCACCAAAGCCACATGACACGATTATAATTGAAATCCCAATTACTCCCACACACACAAAAAAACACGACATGCTTGTCACATGAATGCAGGAATGTATAAAAGGTTATTTCCCTCTTGTTGAACATGACAAGAGGGTTGTGTAGCTGGTTAGCCTGTTTGCTCATCAAACTTGAGGTCTCGGGTTCGATAACTACACTTGAGCATAATTTGTGCCAAGAGGATTCTTTGACTGGTCAAAATGTTTTCTAGGGTTTGCACGCTTCACACTCTCTTGTAGTTGCTCTCTTCACACTCTCTCGCCCTCTCCCGCTGGAGCCTCAGCGCTTGTAGTTGCTCTCTTCACACTCTCTCGCCCTCTCCAGATCTAAACAAGACTTCGTTGGCCTCTCTCTCCCCTCACTACTATTCAAAGAGCCGGCAGGATCCGTCCGCCGGGAAGGGAAGGAGGCTTAACGCTGTCGCCGTCGGCGAGGGACTACCGGCGCAACTGTTCACTTTCCACCCAGCGGCGGCAGGGCCTCCGACCCCTTCTTCTTCGCCGCCGTCCCTTCGCCCACCGAACCACGCCCCAAGAACCTTAAGGTATAATTTACTTACTCGACATGCATTGCTCTAGCTGCATGTATACCATGAATCTAGGACATGGTTCAAAGAGGAAAGGAGTGGGGGAAAGTAGTGGGAAAAGTTGTATATAGCATGAATCTAGGATGTGGTTCAAAGTGGAAATGAAGGGGGGAAAGTTGTATAGCATTAATGTAGGACGTGGTTAAAAGTGGAAAGGAATGGGGGAAAGTAGTGGGGAAAGTTGTATCACGTAAATCTAGGACGTGGTTCAAAGAGGAAAGGAAGGGCCGAAAGTACTAGTTCAAAAAGGTAAGGAAGGGACAAGGCTGTAGAGTTTGAGCAGGACTAGATTTGCGGCGCTCACATAGGGAAATGCGTCTAAAGATAACAAAACTGGGGCCAACACAAATATGCTCCTTGGTTGTTTGTTCTTTGTTGCAACAGAGTGTCCATGACCACAGTACATCGGTAGATGCACATGGTGCTGGTGCGTCCACTGTCCCGTGCAACTCATTAGCTGTTGTTAATATAAGGCCCTGTTTGGTTAAAAACTCCCTAGTCCCTACCTGCTGGGTTCCAGGGACTAAATATGGACTAGAGGTTATTAAATGACATGCTAAAAGACCATGTTACCCCTAGTAATGAACTAATAGAGACAAGGTGCGATGCTTGGTAGGGGCAACTGTTGGAAAAAAGTCCCAAAAAGACTCCATCGGGGTCTTCTTTCTTTTGTCCCAAATGCCCACTTTTAGTCCCTAAAAGTCCCTCCTCTTTGGTTTAGATGGGACTGACACAGAGTTTTTTTAGTCCCTACACCAAAATGTCCCTGTAAACAAACACCCTCTAATATTGCAGCGGGAAAATTGATGCAATGCCATAGTTAAAAGCAAATTACATGTTTAACGAATTTTATTGTTAATATAATCTCTATGTTAATATTAATCAATGCCACCATTTGAGAAATGCTACTATCTTGCTTTCTTTCCCATTAAGATAAGGTAGATGCTTCTTTTTGTTGGCTTCTATGTCATCCACCGTTATTGACCACTAATGTAAACAGGGTTATCTGCTTCACCTCGTTGCCATTGTGACCATTTGTTGCACTGCACAAAACACTTTTGTTTTAAGAGTGTTTTGTGCAGTTCAACCAAAATATCACACCGACAATGGTGCTTGATTGCTTGATCTTAGTGGAACTGCACAAGAGGAGATCTTACTTCCTATCCGTTAAGGCGAATTTGGTTCAGATCTTCTTCTTGTGAGTTGTTTGAATTCCGCATCATGAGAGGTCAGTACTAGCCTTCTTTCACATGATTCTACAGTGTGCATTCATATGTTGTGCTACTTGTACGATAATGTTGCTTGATTTTAGTGAACTACACAAATGGAGACAAGACTTCCATTCTGTATGTGCACCGTAATATCCCATTGAGGCAAGATAAGGATATTTCACAACTGGTGGCCTGTATTTTGCCACTTTCATCCGAAAATTAAGTTTAGTACTATACTAGTGCTCCCTAATTGACATGCCAAATCTTACATTGAAGGCGAAGCTTGTTTGTTATTGAACCAAGTGATGAAGGGGAAGAACAAGGGGAAGAAAAACAAAAACCAACTCCCGGTGCTGTAATGAAGCACTGGAACTGTGATGACACAAGTAATGATATCGTTTTGCATCTTAATTTATTGCTATGGCTGGAACGAGCAATTGTTTTGCCACTGATTTGATGCCACTCTTAATGTAATATGCAAATATCTCTACTTGTGCAAACAGGGATCTTCTTTGAAGATACCATATATTTTAGTGGAACTGCACAAGAAGAAGTTGGAACCATTAAACTAATCGAGGAGTATATAGTAAGCATGGCCACCACCGTAGATAGCAACAGATGGTTCCGGAGAATTGCTTCATTTGTATGCTCTACACAATAAGCCTCCTGACAAAGGTTGGTACTCGCCCACTGATTTCATCCATATGATTGAGCTTTATCATCTCTATTGGTGTTGTGCTACTGTTTAGATACTGTCATTAAAAAGTGGCATTGTCCTTGAGAAGTGCTTCTTCGGTGCTGTTTTAAATATTTCCTTTCCTTTTTTTTTGAGAAAATAGTGATGCTAGCATTTAGTAGTCCTCTTGTCTTTGCACAACATGATCATCTTCCTCTGAAGAGGAATATGGAGTATGTGAAGTGACTAGTTCCAATTATGCCAGGATGAAGAAGCCCTGTCTATCTTATCATCAGAAGGAGCAGTTGAAGGATGGTTACATTACTCCCCACAAGACCAAACTAACTTCAGCTCAGAAGGACTGACAAAATCTCCATTTTTTTGCTGTGATGCGCGAGTACAATCTTGTTCTAGGATTCTTTCTGGTGAGTTCCATTTTTGTAAAAGTGTGCTCTACATGGACCATGTATGTGCCTGTTGAAACTGTCAATTCATAGTACAGTTTGCTCTATACTAATCACTTTTTTGTATTTGTGCAAATAGGGGTGCTCAGCTTGATTTCAATGGGAACTGCACAAAATGTTCATGAATACATTGAATCATTCATTTCCACCACAAGAAAGGAGGTGCCGATAAGTTCAAGGCGTTGCAACATATAAGGGCGAAATCATACAAGCTACACGTGAATTTGGTTGATTTTGGTGGAACTACACAAAAAGAACAGCTGGTTTATTTAGCACGAGTTGCCATGTCAATGTCCGAACTGATAGCAAACCCTGCCCATTCCACAATCGTAGGCATTTGATATTTTGGAATGGGACAACCTTGTCAAATTTTGCTCATTGATTTTAGCAAGACATGCGTTTGATATTTTCAAATGGGACACCCTTTGCTGTCAGCAGCGTCGATCAATTTTTTCTTTATTCTTTAGTTGTGAAGTAAATATTGCCTCTGACATATGAGTCACTGAGATGCATAATCATCGATTGTTTTGAATGTTCTCTATGAATTGCCAGGCCTGTGTGTTTGATTGCAATGTACAGAAACGCTAAAAAGCTGCTCAAACTCTTTGTACTCCTTCTGTTCCTTTTTACTTCACACATTGTGAAAGTGCATACTTTTTTGTATAAGATTGGTCAAAGTAGAGATACTTTGACTGCAGACAAAACTTGTATGCAGACTAGAAAGGACCGAAGGGAGTACATGTGAAACTACTGCAAACGAGGTGATCACCCTGGGAATAATGCTAGTACGTATTGTTTTGCATGTTCATCCAATGCCAGTGATACAGGAATTCGAACTAATCGAAATAAATTCATTCATACACGGTCCGATTTCATATAAACATGCCAGATTTCATTACATTTCATACATTCTTCAACTAAAAAGGGGTGCGCTGGAGGTATAATTAATTAACCGAAGCTACCCACCTATGTCCCGCTGAGCCGAACAAAAGCTTCAGTGACTTAACTGCAGGTGCAGTTGCGTAACTGACATGTGGCCTGTTGGGCCCATGTGTCAGTCAGCCAACTACACTAGCAGTTAAGTAGAACCAGCGTTATTCTCCAGCAGAACTCCCCGACTCCACGTCGCCGCCAAGAAGCTAACCGGCCGTCAATGGTCAACCCGCCTAGCTTGGCTTCAATAGGAGGGAAGCAGCGGTGGCCTTACATGGACCCGAGCGGCGGCGACCTACCGTGTTTTACTCTTCCTCGTTTTCTGTGTGGCGCGGCCACATTGGCAGCAGGGCGGGGCCTCGACAGAGCTGGCAATGTCCTCTGTCTCGTTGCCGGCGGGCGGCGCCTTAGCGGAGCAGTGGAAATCCTCCCCCGCGTTGCCGGCAGGTTGTGGCCTTGGCTGAGCCGGCGATGTCCTCTGCCTCGTTGTTGGCGGGGCGGGGCCTCGGCGGAGCCGCGGTGTCCTCTGCCTCGTTGTTGGTGCCGTGGGGCCTCAGCGGAGCAGGGCCTCGTCGATGCCAACGGAGCGGGGACTCATCGGAGTCGGCATTGTCCTCTACCTCGTCCTCGGTCTCGCCAAACAGTGCCTCGCCTGCTTCATCACCCTCTTTGCTAGCCTCTTTGTAGGCGGCCGCAGCCTCCGCCACCTGCATGCGGTACCGCCAGCGCTCGAGGCGTCCCTTGCGGGCGAAGCGGTACGAGTCGAGCAGCGCCTCCTGCTCCGCCCACTCCGCGGTGATCTGCTCCTCCGCCTGCAGGTGCTCCTGGAGGAGATGGTGGTTGTAGGCGGCGTCGGCCTGCGCCTCTCGGAACTGCTCCAGACGCATCTGCCTCACACTATCCATATATTGGGCACGGGCCTCGCCGATGGTCATGGTGCAATGCACCGGCGAGGATGGCGCAGAGTAGGGGGTTGGTGCCGGATCGTCGACTACCATGTTCTCCATTGGGACGTCGTCGTCCTCCGGCTGCCTACCGGCTAGCCGGCTGGTAGCAATGGCTGCCATCTCCTTGTGGTCCGGCGTCCGCCCGTCCCGAAGAGCGCTGGAGGGCGAGGAAGCCATGGTGGGCAGTAGTCGTGTGGACAGGAGAAAGGGAACGGATGCAGATGACTGCAACTATGGCCGGCACGGCAATTTATATAGCAATGGTGGGCGGGCGGAGGGACGGACGTGTGGCGCCGGAGTAGCCACCTCGGCAACCGTGTATCATTAATGTGGGCGACAGATGGATGGACGGACGGCACTTGTGTCGTTTGAAGGCGAAGCAATCGCCTGCACCAGGAAGCGGGGCGGGCGGCACTGACTGTTACGGGCGGAAAGCACGCGCGGGCGAGGAGATGACTTTAGTTGGAGAGGATGACAATGGGGACCCACCAGGTCCATAGCCTCACGTACACAAGTGCCTCCTTATTATATATATATATATATATATGTACAAAACTATACTCCCTCCGTCTAGGTGAATAAGTCGTATTAGAAGGTGCATCACGACCTAGGTGCAAGCAGATTGGTGGAAAAGAAGAATATTTCTCTCTTCTAAACAAAACATTTAATCACATCAGTTAAGAGGATGCCTTAGTAGCTACCCATGTAGACCATTTTAATTCATAGCATGCAAAGCGCTTTTATTTCTTGCCTAATAACTGCATGGACGTGCTGCATGCATTGGTCCATGCCCGAGCAAAAAAAGGGAGGAAAAGGGTTTCCACGGGAGACAACGAGGCAGAGGTGGAAGCGCTCACTGGATTAATTTATTTTTCTTCCCCCTGGTTTCCTGACATCACGGTCCCACACCATTGTCAACCTATGTAGTAGTCAATAAACGAGAGAATTGCACAAGAAGCGGCCGACAGCTGGGACCAAGCAGCTCGAGCACTATTTGTGTTTTTGAGGTGTGAGCACTGCAGAGTTTTTCGATGTTTAGCCCGGATATTAATTTTTCTCCTGTGAACAACAACGAAAACATCACTGCAGGTATTCACTGGGCGGGCTGTGGCCTGTCTAGCCCAAGCCAGATATCCAGCCCAAATATTAAAAAAATTTCAAGCTGAAAATGGCTAGCCCAGCGATACTTTTTTTTAGGAATACCCAGGCAAGGTCAAGTTGTTATTCTCCGCCCCGCTGGGCTGCAAATCTTTCCTAGGAGGGATGCATTAGGCTTAACAAGAAAATGGGCTTTAAGAAATAATAAATGGGATGTAATTATAAAAACTGGGTAGTAACTATAAAAAAATGCACCAAACACGTGATTACTTTAGAAAATATTATTTTTGGATATTGAAAATTTTAGTTTCATTAATTGTTGCGAGCGCAATGTTTCGTTGGATTTTTACGTAATATAAATTTATATTGAAATTGTATTTAATCTGACTAGAAATTTCAGGATAAAAATATTTCGGATCCCATCAAAATGTGGGAAATTTTATTGAATTCTGTTTTGAACGGTTGGTTGAAATGGGCTGTACTTTTAACAAACTGTAAATGGGCTGTAATAAATTCCATTAGAATTCAAAAATGGGCTACACATTCTTACAAATCTCAAATGGGCTATAAGTTCTCTGCCACACACTTCTGGCCTTACTAAGTTGACGCGTCCCCTAAAAAAACAGAGTTGACACGTATGCAAGGCTTTGTCAACTTATAGTCAACACATGGTTCTAGCAGCAGTGGCCGTTGGATGTCCATCCAACGGATGCTGTGCTTCTTCTTCAATCTCGGTTATTCTAGCTTCACCCGCCCAAAAAATGATTCCTCCCCCTGACATCTGGGGCGCACCATTTCGTAAGCTGACCTGTGGGCCTACTAAGTTGACGTACCAAGGGCTTTGTCAACTTAGTCAATATAAACGATTCTAGCTGCAGTGACCATACGATGTCCATCCAACGGCCGTAGTGCTTCTTCAACCTCTGGTCTTCTTGCTCCAGCCGCCCAAAGCAGCGCCGGTCGTGCCGCCTGCTCCTGCCTCCCGTGGCTGGCTGTGCTGCCGTGGAGGCCTCACCGCCCCCTACTATTCCCACCGCTGGCCAGGCCCTACGGCGAAAGCAGCCTCACACCACAGCCGAACGAGTGAACCCTCATACTCCACTCCATGTGGGCATCCACTGCCGCGTCTTCACCGGCTCCGCATCGTCCCCTTCCTAGGCCTCGCCGTCGTCCACCGCCCTGGTGCTCTCGGTGCGGCGTGATCAACATGGTCAAGGAATGGCTGCCATCGAATGTGGACTGTATGTGCAGAGACTGACAGATGGGTCCATGGCGGCAGCAAGGAAGTGCCTCCTTATTATGGGGAAAATAATGATTCCTCCACCTGACAGCAGAGACCCACTAGACGGGCCACCAGTATTTTGCGAAAAAAATCATTTCCCCCTGAGTGCTGGGACCCACCGGATAGGCCACCGTATTTCGCGAAAAATACTTTCCCCCGCTGTCAGCTCGGACCCACCGGAAGTGCCTCCTTATTACACACAAAAAATGAATACTCCCCTGGCTAGCTGGGACCCATCTTGCTGGAGGCTGACTTGTGGGCCTACTAAGTTGACGGGGACGAAGGGTTTTGTCAACTTAGTCAATATGAACGATTGTAGCTCCAGTGACCGTACGATGTCCATCCAACTGCCGTAGTGCTTCTTCAACCTCTGGTCTTTTTGCTCCAGCCGCCCAAAGCAGTGCTGGTCGTGCCGCATGCTCCGGCCTCCCGTGGCCGGCTGTGCTGCCGCAGAGGCCTCATCGCCCCCTACTATTCCCACCGCTGGCCAGGCCCTGCGGCGACGGCAGCCTCACACCGTAGCCGAAGCAGAGAACCCTCGTAGTCCTCTCCGCGCGGGCTTCCACTGCTGCGTCATCCCCTTCCTAGGCCTCGCCGTCGTCCACCGCCGTGGTGCTCTCCACGCGGCGTGGTCAACGTGGTCAAGGAACGACTTCCATCGGAAGAGTACAGTACGTGGAGAGGCTGATAGCTGGGTCCACGGCCACAATCCAGTTTTTTGTGATTTGCCAAATAAGTCGCTTTGTTAGGCCTGTTGGGCTGCAAATCTTTCAAGACGAGGAGATCTTTCATTCGGCTGGCCGAGAAAATGGCCCATCAGTAATGAGAAATGGGTTTTACATTTTTAAAACACATCAAACCGGCAATTAGTTTCAAATATCTTTTTTTTTCATTTCAAGATTTTAAATTACATTAATTTTTATGCGTGGATAATTTGTTGGATTTTATATTGATATACATTTATTTTTAAAATCAGTTTGAATGTGAGTCGAAATTTCAGGATTAAAAACAGTTCGGACCGCAACGAAATATGCAAAATTTCGTATAATTGTTTAACCGTTGCCACAATATGGTCTGTAATGCTAACAAAAAGAATATGGGCTCCAAAAAAACCTTAAAAATTAGCAAATGGGCTGTAAATTATTAGAAATAATGGCAGATGGGCTGTATGTTGTTTTCCACAAATTTGAGGCTTTCCTAAAAAAAGGTTGATGCACAAGCACTGACTATTGGATGTCCATCCAACAGCCGTCCTGCTTCTTCAATCTCTGCTCTTCCTGCTCCAGCCGCTCAAACAAGCACCGGCGGGACTGCCTGCTCCCTCCTCCTCGCGGCCGGCTGTGCTGCCGCGCAGGCCTCACCGCCCGACCGTACTCCCATGGCTGGCCTAGCCATCCCTCTACTCACCCACACCTGCTGTTATTCTCTACTGACGGTAGACGAACCAGTAAACCCTCGTACAGCCGTACTCCCCTCCGCGTGGGAAACAACTGCCGAGTTTTCCCTGCCTCCGTGTTGTCCCCTTCCTAGGCCCCGCCGTCGTCCACTGCCCTGGTGCTCTTGGCGCAGCATGGTCAACATGGTCAAGGAACGACTTCCATCAGACGTGTACTGTACGTGGAGAGGCTAACAGCTAGGTCCACGGCCGCAACAAGGAAGTGTCTCCTTATTACGTGGAAAATAATGATTCCTCCACCTAACAGTTGGGACCCGCCGGACGGGCCACTGTATTTCACAAAAAAATGTTTCCCTCTGACTGCTGGGACCCACCAGCTACATCTTCGCACGCAAGGAAGTGCGTCCGGGCAAAAAAACGATTCGCCCCCTGACTGCTGGGACCCACTAGCTACATCTTCGCAGGCAAGGAAGTGCCGGACGGTCGGGACCCACCTGGTCGAAGCGTACGTAGCGTTGTCATTCTGGTCGTGAACGTGTACGTACATACGTGTCGATGTAGAGGCGCACACGTGTCATAGTAGAGGCGCGCTCGTGTCGTAGTAAAGGCACGCACGTACAGCGGCCAGGGTGCAAGAAAGAAAATACGGCCACGTATGTGTACATATGGGCGGGGTTTCGAACGCCTACTCGTGCATATGTACGACCAGGGCTCCTGTACATGGCTGGGTCGGAATGGAGAAACAGGGTTGTCGTCGTGTTCATGGGGAGGCAACGGAATGCTCGTGTTCATGGGGAGGCAACAGAACGCGTGGTAGCCAACCGGCTGGGTCAGAATGGAATGCGTGGTCGTGTTCATCGGGAGGGCTTGGACGGAACAGGCGATGGAAACGAGGCCTGCCGTATCGCAAAACGGAGGAAACGGCCTTGTGTTCGACTGGCCACGTTTGAAACGGGATCCTGTTCATCGGGAGGGGTCTGGCGTACCGCAAAACGGAGGAAACGGACCTCCTACGGTCGAAACGGGGGTCCTGTTGATCGGGAGGGGTGTGGTGTACCGCAAAACAGAGGAAACGGACTTGTGTTGGAGCGCTATGGTCGAAACGGGGGTCCTGTTCATCGGGAGGGGTGTGGCATACCGCAAAACGGGACTCCACGGGATACTGTTCATCTCCACCGTCGACCTCCTCCAGCCTCCATGGGCTCCTGTTCATCCAGCCTCCACAGCGCTACTCCACCGGCTACTGTTCAACCACCCCTCCACCGTCTACTGTTCCTCTAGCCCTCCACAACACGGGGTCCTGTTCAACCACCCCTCCACGGGCACCCCTCCACCGTCTACTGTTCATCCAGCCCTCCACACCACGGGGTCCTGTTCAACCACCCCTCAACCATCTACTGTTCATCCAGCCCTCCACACCACGGGGTACTGTTCATCCACCCCTCCACAGGCACCCCTCCACTGTCTACTGTTTATCCAGCCCTCCACCACACCACGGGGTCCTGTTCATCCAGAGGCAGCGCCACCGCTCACTGTTCATCCACCCCCCCCCCCTGCAACGCTGACTGTTCATCCCATCGATCAGATTCAATTAGCAGCAATAGGGAAGGAATCGCTCGATCGGTTCAGTTAACAACCTCGCTCAGGTTCAGTAACGCATAGCCTACAGTGCAATCGCTCGGGTTCAGTTAGAGCCCAACGCCTCGCTCGGGTTCAGTTAGAGCCAACGCCTCGCACACACGCGCGTACGTGTACGAGAGAAACAACATCGCTCGGCCCTCGAACTCCCACCGTAACCGGGAACTCCCCGAAATTTTCCTCGCCCTCGCTTCTACCATGGTTTTTTCTGTCATGGACGGCCCAAAGAATGTCATGCAGCTGCGTCTCCGGCCTGCCCAGGACGAAAAGCCCATTTTCTGTCATGATTTTTTGTCATAGAAGTAGGAGCCCACCACATCTATGATGATACTGGGTTTTGTCACAATTATCGTCATAGAAATGTCATATGTATGACAGAAAAAAAATTCGTTCGGCCCAAAATGTCACGGATGTGTCTTTTTTGTAGTGTAACTTTCCCTTAACTCCAAAGCACTTAACTCCTCGAAGCGGGGATACACGAAGATAAACTCTATCTCCAGCTTCGTAAACTATCTCCTTGCGTTTAGAATCTGCATAGATCTTCTGCCTGGACTGGGCAACCTTGAGCCTATCGCGAATCAACTTCACCTTCTGTTTAGACTCCTTAATCAAATCTAGTCCAAACAACTGGCAGTCTCCAACTTCGTCCCATGACAATGGTGTTCTGCACCGTCATCCGTGCAAGGCTTCAAAAGGGGCCATCTTCAAACTAGATTGATAGCTATTGTTGTAAGAGAACTCCGCAAAAGGCAAGTTATCTTCCCAACTAGATCCATAATCTAGCGCACAAGCTCTCAGCATATCCTCCAAAATATGATTGACTCTCTCGGTCTGTCCATCGGTCTGCAGATGAAAAGCTGTACTGAACTGTAGCCTGGTACCCAAAGTTTCGTGCAACTGATTCCAAAACTTTGAGGTAAACTAGGTTCCGCTATCTGATACAATGCTCCTCGGAACTCCATGCAGACATATGATCCTGGTCATGTATATCTTTGCCAACTTCGCACTGGTGTAAGTGGTCTTTACTGGGATGAAATGAGCTACCTTAGTCAAACGATCGACTACAACCCATATCGAGTCATAGCCTGAGCGGGTCCTGGGTAATCCCGTGATAAAATCCATGCCTAGCTTATCCCTCTTCCATTCGGGTATCGGCAATGGCTATAGCAATCCCGCAGGCTTCTGATGCTCTGCCTTAACTCTCTGACATACATCACAAAAGGCTACATACTCTGCAATATCCTTCTTCATTCCGGTGCACCAAAAGGTGTCTTTCAAATCCAAATACATATTGGTATTTCCTAGGTGAATCGAGTACGGCGAATCATGGGCCTCTTGCAAAATTAACTTCCTAATCTCTGGGTCATTGGGCACATAAACGCGGTCCTCAAACCGTAAGGTATCATGTTCATCCTCACGAAATCCTTTAGCTTTACCCTTGCTCATTTTCTCTTTAATAGAGGCAATCTCCTTGTCGGAATTCTGAGCTTCTGCGATCTTATCCATCAGAGTAGACTGAATCTCAAATGCTGCTACATAGCCTCTCGGAACTATCTCCAAACATAGCTCACGAAGATCCTCGGGTAACTCCTTTGGTAATTCTCTGGTCATTAGTGTGTTGGCATGGCTCTTGCGGCTCAATGCGTCAGCTACTACGTTAGCCTTTCCGGGATGATAATGCAATCTCATATCATAATCCTTGATGAGCTCCAACCATCTCCTTTGCCTGACATTCAACTCCTTCTGCGTGAAGATGTACTTCAAACTCTTGTGATCCGTGTACACCTCACAATGGTTTCTAATGAGAAAATGTCTCCAAGTCTTCAATGCGTGCACTACGGCTGCTAACTCCAACTCATGCATAGCATAATTCAACTCATGGGGCTTAAGCTATCGTGAAGTATACGAAACAACTCTTCCCTCCTGCATAAGCACTGCTCCAAGTGCTCGACGTGAAGCGTCGCAATACACCTCATAATCCTTACGCTAATCTGGCAGAATCAACACTGGCGAGGTAACCACACGTTTCTTCAACTCCTAGAAACTGGCCTCACATTCCTCAGTCCATTTGAACTTGGTATCCTTCTTCAACAACTCCGTCATCGGTTTTGCAATCTTTGAGAAAGTTTTAATGAATCTCCGGTAGTATCCTGCGAGTCCAAGAAAACTCCGGATCTCTCCAACTGTTGTTGGACCTTCCCAATTTGTCATAGTGACAACTTTGGTGGGATCTACAGCTATTCCTTCTCCGGATATAACATGTCCGAGGAATCCAACTTCCTTCAACCAAAACTCACATTTGCTGAACTTGGTGTATAACTAATGTTCTCTGAGCTTACCAAGTACCAAACGCAAATGTTCTTTATGTTCTTCTTCATTCTTCAAGTAAACCAGAATATCATCAATGAATACTACGATGAATTTATCCAGAAACTCCATAAACACTTTGTTCATCATGTTCATAAAATAAGCAGGTGCGTTAGTCAAACCAAATGACATAACGGTATACTCATACAACCCATACATTGTGGTAAAAGCTGTCTTAGGTATGTCCTGCTCTCGAATCTTCAATCGGTGGTATCCTGATCGCAAATCGATCTTGGAAAATACCTTAGCTCCTTGCAATTGGTCAAACAAATCATTGATCATCGGCAGTGGGTACTTATTCTTGATCGTCACGTCATTCAATCCTCGATAATCAACAACCATCCTTAATGATCCATCCTTCTTTTCCACTAGAAGTAGTGGTGATCCCCAAGGTGACGAACTTGGGCGAATATATCCCTTATCCAGTAACTCCTTAATCTGCTTCTTAATCTCCTCCAAATCCTTTGCAGGCATTTTATACGGTCTCTTAGATATTGGTCATGTGCCTGGCAAAAGCTCATTAAAAAACTCAATGTCTCTATCCGGTGGCATGCCGGGCAATTCTTCTGGAAATACATCTGGAAAATCCTTTACCACCGGTACTTCCTCCTGTACAACTCTTGATAGGGAATTTACTTGTGTCCTCTTCGGCTCATGCCGTGACACATACTTGATCCTTCTTCCTTCTAGGGTGGTAAGCAAAATCGACTTACTGGCGCAATCGATGTTTCCTCCATACATGGATAGCCAATCCATACCCAGAATTACATCCAAACCTTGTGATTCCGAAATGATTAAATCTGAGGGAAACACATGCCTACCTATAGTCAATGGCACTTGAAAACATCCTTTACTGGCCATATACTCCGCTCCTGGTGAGCTTACTAACGTAGGTGTTCTAAGAACTTTGGTGGGCAGTTTATACTTATCCATGAATCCCCTTGATATGTATGAATGCGATACACAAGTATCAAAAAGAACGATTGCAGTAAATGACTTAACCAAAAACTTACCTATTACTACATCTGGCTGGGCTTCAACCTCCTCCACGTTAACGTGGTTCACCTATCCCCTGTTGAAAGGGTTCGGCTTCTTCCCAGAGCTTCCATTGCCATTTCCATTCTGGGTTTCGGGACATTCATTGGCATAATGTCCGGTCTTCTGACACTTATAACAAGTGACTTGGCTCAGGTCTCTCTTGGCTGGGGTTGATGGGTTGGTACGGTTCTGACCGTTGCTTCCCCCATTCCCATTACCGTTCTTGGGGCCATTATGATTATGTGAACTTCCTCCTCCATGGGTATGCTGAAAATGTCCTCCCGTTTTCGGGGTAAAACGTGGCTTCTGCTGAGCTCCTGAATTGTACTTCCCTTGTCCATACTTCCTCTTGCGGTTCTCAATCTGTTGCTGCTTCCCTTCAATCATAAGAGCATGATCTACCAAGTCCTGGTAGTTGTTAAAAGTTGCTACCATCAACTGCATGCTCAAAACATCATTCAGTCCTTCCAGAAACTTCTCCTGCTTAGCTGCATCCGTAGTAACGTCATCCGGGGCATAACGTGCTAACTTACTAAAGTGATCCATGTATTGGCCAATTGTCCGTCCTCCTTGGCGCAAGTTGCAAAACTCACGCTTCTTCATGGCCATAGCTCCTGCTGAAACATGGGCTGTACGGAAAGCCTGCTGAAACTGGTCCCATGTCAGTGTGGCTATAGGGTAGGTGACAGTGTAATTCTCCCACCATGATGTTGCTGGTCCATCCAACTGGTGTGCGGCAAAACACACCTTCTCAGCGTCAGTACATCCTGTAGTGGTTAACTCCCTTCCAATCTTGCGGATCCAATCATCTGCTACTATAGGCTCGGTGCTACTGGAGAACACCGGCGGATTCAGTCTAAGGAAACGGGTTAAGTGATCAACAGGTGGTTGCGGTGTTGGGTTGTTGTTGTTGTTGTTCCCCTGATTCTAATTCTGGACTAGCAACTGCATCAATGCATTCTGCTACTGGATCAACTGAGTGAGCTCCGGTGGGAATGCAAATCCATTGTCATGTCTCGGAGGCATCTGATGGGTTTAGAGGGGAGAGATTAGAATAGAATGAGGTCTAATGAGAAAGCACTACCCATATGCACATGAGACAACACAGACATTTCACTCAATCAATGAAACAAGGGCATACAATTGGTCTAACTATCGCAAAAGTGCTTGGACTACTCTATTTACATGGTGGTACACTACTAGTGATGTGGTGGTCTACTAGAAACATTCCTCAGTTGCAGACTCCATGATATCTGCTCTAGCTTCGTCTTCAAAGTCATCATCGCTCAGGTTAGATTCGGTGTCGTCAATGATGATGTAGTCTTCCAGGTGAATCTCCTTGGGTTCTTCGTCTTCTTCTACTGGTGTGGGGTCTCCCATGAATATTCCGATCTTCTTAATCAGGTCGTCATTCTTCTCCACTAGTACGACGATTTCCTCCTCATAATTGAGGGAGTCCTGGAATAGGGGGTCTCCGGACAGCCGGACTATATCATTTGGCCGGACTGTTAGACTATGAAGATACAAGATTGAAGACTTCGTCTCATGTCCGGATGGGACTCTACTTGGCATGGAAGGCAAGCTAGGCGATACGGATATGTATATCTCCTCCTCTGTAGCTGACCTTGCGTAACCCTAGCCCTCTCCGGTGTCTATATAAACTGGTGGGTTTTAGTCCGTAGGACAATAGACAATCCTACTATAGGCTAGCTTTTAGGGTTTAGCCTCTCCGATCTCGTGGTAGATCAACTCTTGTAATACTCATATCATCAAGAATAAATCAAGCAGGATGTAGGGTTTTATCTCCATCAAGAGGGCCCGAACCTGGGTAAATCATCGTGGCCCCTGCCTCCTGTTACCATCCGCCTTAGACGCACAGTTCGGGACCCCCTACCCGAGATCCGCCGGTTTTGACACCGACATTGGTGCTTTCATTGAGAGTTCCTCTGTGTCGTAGTTGTTATGCTTGATGGCTCCTTCTATCATCGATAGCGATGCAGTCCAGGGTGAGACTTTTCTCCCCAGACAGATCTTTGTGTTCGGCGGCTTCGCACTGCGGGCCAACTCGCTTGGCCATCTAGAGTAGAATGAAAGTTACGCCCCTGGCCACCAGATCAGGTTTGGAAGCTTAAACTACACGGCCGATATTCGCGAAGACTTGATCTTCGACGGAGTCGAGCCTCTGCCTTGTGCGTCACGCGGTCATGATGAGTACGATTTAGCTCTACCATCAGACAGTGTTCAGGAGATCGCACCGGCAGCCGCTCCGACCCTCAATTTAGAGCCAGTTGCACCGTCCATGGTCGGGGGGATGGACCCCGCCACGGAGGCCTTACCCTCAGCGGCGATTGAGCCGAACATCAACCTTACCCTGCACAAGAGTCGTGTTGTCAGACTGCCGGATCCTTCTCCGGCCATGGACTCCAAACCGCCTGTGCCCATTCCTAGCGAATCCGATTGGGCGCCGATCATGGAGTTTACCTCCGCGGATATTTTTCAGCACTCGCCCTTTGGCGACATACTGAACTCATTAAGGTCTCTCTCCTTGTCAGGAGGATCCTGGCCGAACTATGTCTGGCAGGATTGGGATGCGGATGACTTAGAAATTCGCTACCCACCCACCACCCACTTAGTAGCCACTGTCGACGACTTAACTGACATGCTCGACTTCAACTCCGAAGACATCGACGGTATGGACGACGATGCGGGAGACGAAGAGGAACCACTGCCCACTGGGCACTGGACAGCCACCTCATCATACGATATATACATGGTGGACGCACCCAAAGAAGGCAATGGCGACGAGATAGCGGAGGATGACCCCTCCAAGAAGCAACCCAAGTGCCGACGTCAGCGGCGCCGCTCTAAGTCCCGCCAAAGCAAAAGTGGTGATACCGGCACAGGAGATAATAGCACTCCGGATAGTGGCGAAGATGGCAACAATCTCCTCCAGCATGATCTAGGACAGGAGGATGGAGAGGCCAGCCCTCCAAAGAGAGCGGCAGCTGGACAGGCGGGGGATGATAATTACATGCCCCCCTCCGAAGACGAGGCAAGCCTCGACGATGACGAATTCATCGTGCGAGAGGATCCTGTCGAACAAGAGCGCTTCAAGCACCGGCTTATAGCCACGGCAAATAGCCTTAAGAAAAAGCAGCAGCAGCTTCAAGCTGATCAAGATCTACTAGTTGACAGATGGACTGAAGTCCTCGCGGCCGAGGAATATAAACTCGAACGCCCCTCCAAGAGTTACCCAAAATGCAGGTTGCTACCCTGACTGGAGGAAGAAGCATATGACGCGGCTGATCGGCCACCTCGTGGCCGCGATAGAGAGGCATTCCAGCCAAAAGCTCAGCCTGCACCCTGACGCCATTCAAATAAAAAGGCATGGGGAAATACGCCAGACCTTCGAGATGTATTGGAGGACAAAGTAAAACATGCAAGATCGATCTACGGATCACGAGGGCGCGCCACTATACGAGACGATAAACGTCACGCCGGATACAGTAAAAGTAAATCCGGTCGGGCCGAACACAGCGGGCAAGACTCATTGGAGCTGTGTCGTGATATAGCCTAGTCCAGAGGTGCCGCACACCCCTTATGCTTCATAGATGAGGTAATGGATCATCAAATCCCAGAGGGTTTGAAACCTGTAAACATAGAATCATACGACGGCACGACAAATCCTGCGGTATGGATCGAGGATTTCCTCCTCCACATCCACATGGCCCACGGTGATGACCTACACCCAATCAAATACCTCCCACTCAACTTAAAGGACCAGCTCGACATTGGCTCAACAGCTTGTCAGCAGAGTCCATTGGATCTTGGGAAGATCTGGAAGCCGCATTCCTCGACAACTTTCAGGGCACTTATGTGCGACCACCAGACGCCGATGACCTGAGCCATATAATTCAACAGCCAGAGGAATCGGCCAGGCAATTCTGGACACGGTTCCTAACAAAGAAAAATCAAATTGTCGACTGTCCGGATGCAAAGGCCCTAGCAGCTTTTAAACACAACATCTGCGATGAGTGGCTAGCCCGGCACCTTGGTCAGGAAAAGCCGAAATCTATGGCAGCCCTCATGACACTCATGACCCGCTTTTGTGCGGGAGATGACAGCTGGCTGGCTCGCAGTAATAACATATCAAAGAACCGTGGTACTTCGGATACCAAGGACGACAATGGCAGGTCATGTCGCAACAAACATAAGCGCTGCATTAACAGTGACGATAGCGAGGATACGACAGTCAATGCCAGATTCAAAGGCTCTAAACCCGGTCAGCGGAAAAAGCCATTTAAAAGAAGCACTCCGGGCCCGTCCAGTTTGGACCGCATACTCGATCGTTCGTGTCCAATACACGGCACCCCCGACAAGCTAGCCAACCACACCAATAGGGATTGTTGGGTATTCAAGCAGGCCAACAAGTTAAATTCCAAAAACAAAGATAAGGGGCCACATAGCGATGACGAGGAAGAGCCCCGGCAGCCGAACACTGGAGGACAAAAGAGGTTCCCCCCACAAGTGCGGACGGTGAACATGATATACGCAACCCACATCCCCAAGAGGGAGCGAAAGCATGCACTCAGGGACGTATATGCGTTGGAGCCAGTCGCCCCAAAGTTCAACCCATGGTCCTCATGTCCGATCACCTTCGATCGGAGGGACCATGTAACACCCCGGATGTAATTTACCTTATATGTATTCCAACTCTTGCCGTTTCCGGCACTAATTTATTTTATTTCTCTGTTGTCGGGTTGTTGTCTCCGTGTGTTGTTGCCTTTGTTATGCATCTCATATCATGTCATCATGGGCATTGTATTTGCATACGTGTTCGTCTCATGCATTCGAGCATTTTCCCCGTTGTCCGTTTTGCATTCCGGTGCTCCTATGTCACCCGGCGTCCCTTCCTACCTCTTTTCATGTGTGGGGGTTAAACGGTTTTGGATTGGACCGAGACTTGTCATGCAGCCTTGGTTTACTACCGGTAGACTGCCTGTCAAGCTTCGTGGCGTTTGGACTTCGTGTGATACTCCAATGGTTAACACCCTCCCATTTTGACCCAAACCCACCAAAAACCCCTCCATCGACTAGAGCGTTCGATCACGATCGCGTGGCCGCAAACCACACCTCATTTGGAGCTCCCTAGCTCCCTCTACGCCTATATAAAGAAACCCCCAGTTCAATTCGCGGATGAAACCCTAGCCCCCCTTCTCCTCTAGCCGTCGGACAAAAACCTGGGCATCGGACGTGTCCGCCCGCCGCCGCCGACCAATCGGACTTCGCCACCTGTCCCGGGGGGACCGCATCGCCGCCTCCCACTGACGCGGTCCCGCAGGCCCAGCGCCGGCCCTTCCCCGCGCCTGCCCGGGCCGTGGCCCTGTCCGCCGAGCACCGCCCGCCTACCTGCCGCTCCGCCGCGCTGGCCCGTTGCTCTGGCGACGCAGAGCTCCGGCGGCCTCGCCGCCCTTCGCCTCCCGGCGCAGCCCGCCGCCTCGCCGCGCCGCCTCTTCCTCCCTCGCCGGATCTCCCTCCTACTCCGGCCACCTCCCTCAACTCTGGCGCATCAAGTTTCTCCGGCGACGACGAACTCGGCAAGTCCGGCTACGGTGAAGTCCGGTGAACCTCGTAACCCACGCCGATCCGGATCTCAGATCTGAAATCTCCTGGTTGACTTTTATCCCCGAAACCCTAGTTATTTTGTAATCTTCGTCATGCCACAACTCTGCATCCATAGCTCCGATTCGTGCATGTAGCATATCAAAATGTTCGTCTCAGTGAGTACATCATTTCATCTCATTGCATTATATTCATTTGAGCTCATCTTGATGCCCGAAATGCTGTTGGAAGAGGGCCATGTGAGGAATATGTCAGATCTGTTTCAGCAAATGGCCTTTTGTCATTTTTGCCATGATTTATGTGTGCATGCTATGATCCTGGGCTCTACATGTGTTTTGATGAATGCCATGCCATCTTTACAGGGTTCTATGCCATGTATTTTTGTGATATTTTTGGTGACTAGCACAAGCATGGAAAGTAGCGTAATTATTGATGCTGATTTCAGGGACTTAGTTTTTCACTAAGTCCTTGTTCTGTTTTTGTTTTTATGCCATATGTTCATGTTGTTTCCAAGTGATCCGTGCCTCTTTTGAGCATGATCAGTAAGGGTGTTTTGTAGATATTGTGGTGCTCTATCCATCCGTGTCTTTGTTTGCATTTATGGAGCACCCTAGCTTGAGTCAATCGAGCTCTACTTTTGCTATAAAATGATCCTGGCAGGTTGTTGACATGTTTAGCGATTTTGCCGAGGATGTTCCTATTGATCTGTGCATGCTATGTCGTTGTTCTTGCCATGTCTAGCCTCTATGCCATGTCTTCTTCATGGGTGTATGCTTAGATTGTCATTCCATGCTCTGTAGTGAGTGCATCGAGCTCGTAAACATGCCTACTTGTTAATCTGTTTTGCATGCTCCAGTTTTTCACTAAGTCTGAATCTGTTTATGTTTTTGCTATGTTCACAGGCTTGCAATTGTATTTTCTGATCCCTTTTGGCTCAATGTCACTAAGGGACTTTTTCTATATGCTTAGAGTAGCTTCATGCCATGCCTTTCTTTGCCATGATATGTTCTTGTAGCATGTAGTTTTCATGCTCTAAAGATTGCTTCCTGCTGATAAATTCCAGACTTGTGTTAATTTCACTAAGTCTGAAACCTGTTATCATTTGCACTTTTGCCATGATTGTTTGAACCTGTTAATGGATGAATTATCCGTAGCTCAGTGTTCATCTTTTGTCAAGCATCATGAGTGGATCACTGCCATGTATTTTGTTGTCATGTTGTAGTGCTGTAGCATGTTGTTATTGATGCATTTAGATGGCTACTTGCTGACTATCGCAGACCGGTGCCATATTTGTTTTGGTTGCCATTTCGAAACCGTGCATCCGATTCCGGTGATCTTTATATCGATTTCAACCAAAATCAACTCCCCCTTTCTAGTGGAACTCTTGGATTTCCAAGTTGAGGCCAGGTTCAATCATTCCTTTCCAAATCATGCATATGCATCCCATATCGCATCCTCCATGTCATACCATGTTTGCATCACATGCTTGAGCATTGCACGTGGTTGATTGTGTTCCTTTTGCTTGTTGTTCTTGCTTGGGCAGAGCCGGGAGACGAGTTTGTGAACGAGGAGCCCGTTGAGTTCGCTTACGACACTACTAGGAAAAGGCCTACTAATGACGCACTAGTTTTGCCTACTAATGGCGCATCACTGGTGCGCCATTAGTATCATGCCACTAGTATTTATTACTAATGGAGCACCTCTGGTGCGCCATTAGTATCTGGTATACTAATGGCGCACCACCCAGTGCGCCATTAGTATAGAACACCATGCGCCATTAGTATGCCTCCCAGGGGCCATATTTAACCATGTGCTTTGGCACACTAATGGCGCACTGCGGGTAGATGCGCCATTAGTATACCTGGCATACTAATGGCGCACTGTTCGGTGATGCGCCATTAGTATACTTTGGCATACTAATGGCGCACTCTGTAGTGATGCGCCATTAGTATGAACATTACGTTTTATTTTTTTTAGTTTTCTGATTTTTGCACAGGTTACAAAATATATTATTTGACAGAATATAGACAGTAGCACACAGCAACAACAGATTCATTGAATACAATAGAATATTAGTCTCCTAATACAATTCATCATATTAGTCTCTGAATTCAAAAGACCGAACAAAGATAAAACACTACAAGTATCGAGTTTGTCTTCACATTACAAGTCGATATCGATCATCTAAACTACCATCACATAGAAGAGAGCTGTGGTCATCACGATGAGCATCATCGCGATGAAATTGGTCTTCATCCGGTTCATGCAACACTCCCTCCTCTCTCCCGCTAGATAGCGGGCGTATCTAGATTCCGCCTCCGCCCTAGTGGTGTACCCTTTTGTAACTGTTACCACTGAAATGGTGAACCTATCTCCGACACTCCTCCCAATCGTCATAGACTCTGGGAACCTTACCCTTGTACACGACATATGACGGCATCTCTATGCACAAGCCAAACAATAGACAATACATACATAAGCAATATATAAGTATGCAACAAAAGGATCAGAAGAGAAAATCAAGACATGACATTAATAGCACGATTCATGGTCCTACTAATAAATAGGATCGATTACATCTAAGTTGAACGACTGTCCAAACCAAAGAGACATACATGTTCATCAAAGTTTAATTACAACATGAGCCAATCAATGTTTCAGAACTACGCATAGCATCACTACTGTCGACTCGACTGGTGGGACCGGAGCGTGGATGAAGCCGCCGTCTGTCGTGATGGTCATGAAATCGCGGGCGTTGTCAGCCTGCACTTGTAGCGTTCCGTCTATCTCCCTGTTGGACAGTTGATATCTGAGGTAGAACTGCCCCGAGGTATGAAGGACATCTTGATGGATGATGTCCGCAAACTCCGACTGGATGCGAAAGAATTCTTGTCTGATGTCCGCGTCCTGAATTGCCGACAAGCTCGCGGCCCAATCTTTGAGATTATTTGGTAGCAGAAGGTGATGATGGTCCCTTACGGTCGCCCGCATGTGATGGAGGGCGTAGTAGGCATCCTTCTGATCGCCATGCGGCTGCTTGACGCAGCAGAACGTCGTATTGTGGGCGAACACGTGTTTGCCGTACTTACAAATTTCCCTTGTGAAGGTGCCTCTAGATTTGGCGTAGGCGGGGAGAACATCATCAAGAACTTTCTTGATATTTGTGTAGTCTATCTTGGACTTACGGTTCGGGTCGAAATACGTGGCCATGGAATATTTCAGGCTTAAGAGGATGAGTGTGCAATGTGTGTCACTGCACAGAACACGGAATGTTAGAAAAAAAAGAACGATCGAAATCTAAGAAATCATATATTACGGGGCGGTTAAGGGATGACTTACTCGGGAAAGTAAGCCACAGGGAAGTTATCCTTATCTGGGTTTGCCAGAATGACACCTTTGAGGTGTGAACTCGCGACTTGGCAGTCCCCAGCGCTAATGAAGAGCTTGGCATGCATGTAGAAGGGGTCAACGATCACGATGTCCGGGGTCTTGTCTCTAATGATACGCATCTCCGTACTCAGTGAAAACAGCCGAACGAAGGTGTAGTGCAGCGGATGAAGGTTAAACATAGCAAAGATGTCATCAAACCGCAGGACGATCGTACCCCCGATGTCGCCATCCACAAAGCCCTTGCCCTCTGGCACCTTGGCCACGAAAACCGGGTATGCCACATCATTCTCTCTTAGACGCCGCTTCTCCAAAGAAAGAACACTGTCGTGCAGACTCCGCATAGCACCGGTTGCAGCATTGAGCATATTTGTTGGTAGCATCGCCCTACCTGCCACATGCACCCTCCTCGAGATATCCTTAGGTGAAGGTGGCCCGTCCTGAGCACGGATCGTACTAGGTGCCGGCTGGCTCGCACCGGCGCCGTTTTTAGTCTGCCGTTTCCGGCTCTTCTTCTTGATCTGTTGTAATGGGACCGAGTGTTGGGGATACACATAACATGTAGGCCCACGAAGGGTCGAAATACCATAAAGAACAGGGTCCACACAATATGTGGGTCTAGATAAATTTCGTACAAGCAGCATACTATCCACTCGACCAAGCATCATACATCCACTCGGATAATAGTTCACCACTCGACCGTACGACTCATTCGGATATGTGAAGACCAACAATCGACAAGGCAATCAAGGCATCACATTAGTAATAGGCTGACATTATGACATCAATGCCCCACTTTGTAACATAGGAGGTGAGGGGTGGCACACTCTATATAAGCCACCCCACACCACTAGACTTGGGGGCAGGCTCTTTTTTCTTCCATCTCTCTCTCTCTCTCTCTTTCTCACCATTAGTCTCAGGACATAGCTCAGGCATGGAAATCTGCTCTACTCTCTCTCTCTCTCTCTCTCAAATACACCATGTAATCTCCGGATACATGGCCAGATAAAACAAAGCCTCTCCGGAGCACGAGACGTAGGGTTGTTATCTCCACCGTGAGAGGCCCGAACTCGCTAAAACCACCGTGTCACCCATATGCATCTCGATATATCATGGTCCTTTATCCTACCCCTCTCTTACTGTCGGAATCGTTCCCACGACAGTTGGCACCCACCATGGGACATGGCGTCTATCGAGCCATGATGCAAATGGTTTTTCTTCGATCACCGGCAGTTGATCGAATCACGTTGCCGAAGCATCGCAGGAAGAAGAGGAACAACCCCTCACGATCTAACAATCATTCGTAACCTAACGATTTGATATTTCTCTTTTGCATATCTAACAATTCCCCTATGGATCCAACCAGTGGATGCTTCCTCGGCGAAGGCAGGCCCCAAGTGGCATCCTCCATGGTGGACTGGGGGCGCAGGCCAAGCGCGGCGCGAATGCTGGAGCCGGTGCACGTCCCCATGCACAATGACTCGTTGTCGTCTCCAGCTTCTTCCGCAACGCCATCATTAACCTTCCACGAACGGCCATGGACGTTGTGCACCTTGTCGTTGACTCCGGCCTCATGCCTCATCGTCGACTCCAGCCACGTCGACGCGGTTCAGGCGCGTGACCTCCGCGGTGGAGGTGCAGGCCCGGCGCGACTCATGCACGCGACGTTCCTTCCGACGCCTCTAGCGTCGGTCGCCGGGGACAGCTTCGGTGGCGGAGGCGCGCTGCGGCGTTAACAGCCTCGACCCGCAATCGGTGGTCGTTCGGGATTGAAGGAATCAATGCCTGGTAAGTGAATGCATAACGTGGGCTGCCTCGTTGGTTAATTAACTGCATGCATGCAAAAAGGAATCGGAAGGAAAGCTCTCATGAGTGCGCAATTCCGCTGGCTCCGCTTCGTCAAGGTATAATCGCCTCATTAAGGGGCTAAATTGGTGACGATTTACAACATCCGTTACATAATTACTGCAGCCATAACAAGCCCGCTGCTTCAGCGCTGATTAATTGGTGCATGCATGCATGACCATCCGTGGTCTTTAATCCTTGCAAAATAGCATCGGTGCATGAATAATTTAGTCCAGCAAAAGAATATTCGTGGATGTACCTGTACTTGCTAACTTGCAGGCTGACTGAGACGAACAAGATTACTTGACTGACCCATCATTTATTTCACTCGGCGAATGGCGTTGCAACCGGATCGCAGCCCAGCGGTAATTCACTCGGCCGATTCACCTTTTTACACGGCCGGCTAACGAACAGGTTCACTCGGCCGGCTGGCCCGGAGATGACTTCTATACTCCGAGCAACTAACATGTAGGTTACTCGGATGGTTGGCTTTAGCATGCAGCCACCGGCACCGTCTGCCTCATCGTCGTCTCTGGTTTCGTCTGTGATGCCATCGTCGAACCTCCACGCACGGCCGCCGGCAGCGTCTACCTCGTCATAGTCTCCAGCCTCATCTACAACGTCATCGACGAACCCCCACATACATCTCCTTCTCCCCAGGCATCAACTGCTCAGCGGCAGCTCCCATAGCGGTGTGCACAAGCCTGACCTGGCGCCATCCCATTCGCGCCGTCACTCCTCCCTCCGACCTCGGTGCTTGGCCATGGGCTGACCGCGCCCGTCACTCTCTAGTTCAATGACGGCGGACTCATAGGAACAACCTCATCCTCTCCGATCATTCTACAATTCATTTCTCAAATTATTAGACGATAGCTTAACAGTCCCTTTCCTGTTTGAAACCAGGTTCACTCGCACGGGACTAAAGCTCCTCTCGGACAGTTCGCACACATGATCGGGAGAATTTACTTGGATGGTCAACTGACCGATGCGGCATGGGCGTCTAGTCCAGCCATGTCCCCACACACGGCGATGCCTCCCTCAGGTCAGCTTCCAGACGGCGTTCACTCAGACATATTTACTCGGCCGTCCACTTGGTCGTGGGATTTAGACCAACTACATTCGCTCCGGTCAACGTCCACTCGGAGGGACCGCTGGCACTCAGTCGTCCGTGCCTCGTTTTCACTTGGATGTCCGCGACTTCATCAACATGGCCGACTCGGCCGCCTCGCGCGTCGACATCCGGTTGGTCACCTCATCACCACTTGGCCGTCCCGCGCGTCATCATCGGTTGGTCACCTCATCACCACTCGGCCGCCCCGCGTGTCGCCACTCGGTTGGTCACCTCATCACCACTCGGCCGCCCCGCGCTTCGCCATCGGTTGGTCACCTCATCACTACCGGCCGCCCCGTGCGTCGCCACTCGGTTGGTCACCTCATCACCACTCGGCCGCCCCGCGCACCGCCATCGGTTGATCACCTCATCACCACTCGACCGTCCCACGCGTCACCGTCGGTTGGTCACCTCATCACCACTCGGCCGCTTCGTGCGTCGCCATCGGTTGGTCACTTCATCACCACTCGGCCGCCCCGCGCGTTGCCACTCGGTTGGTCACCTCATCACCACTCGGCTGCTCCGCGCGTTGCCAATAGATTGGTCACCTCATAACCATTCGGCCGCCCCGCTCGTCGCCATCGGTTGGTCACCTCAACACTACTCGGCCGCCCCGCGCGTCGCCACTCGGTTGGTCACCTCATGACCATTCGGCCGCTCCGTGCGTCGCCATCGGTTGATCACCTCATCACCACTCGGCCGCCCCGCGCGTCACCACTCGGTTGGTCACCTCATCACCACTCGGCCGCTCCGCGGGTCGCCAATCGGTTGGTCACATCATAACCATTCGGCCGCTCCACGCGTCGCCATCGGTTGGTCACCTCATCACCACTCGGCCGCCCCATGCGTCGCCACTCGGTTGGTCACCTCATAACCATTCGGCCGCTCCGTGTGTCGCCATCGGTTGGTCACCTCATCACCACTCAGCCGCTCCGTGCGTCGCCATCGGTTGGTCACCTCATCACCACTCGGCCGCCCCGCGCGTCGCCACTCGGTTGGCCACCTCATCACCACTTGGCCGCTCCACGCGTCGCCAATCGGTTGGTCACCTCATAACCATTTGGCCGCTCCGCGCGTCGCCATCGGTTGGTCACCTCATCACCACTCGGACGGCCCGCGCATCGCTACTCGGTTGGTCACCTCATAACCATTCGGCCGCTCCGTGCGTCGCCATCGGTTGGTCACCTCATCAGCACCCGACTGCTCCGTGCGTCATCTCTGGGTTGGTCATCTCATCACCACTCGGGCGCCCCGCACATCGCCACTCGGTTGGTCACCACATCACCACTCGGCCGCTCCGTGCGTCGCCATTGGTTGGTCACCTCATCACCATTCGGCCGCCCCGCGCGTCGCCACTCGGTTGGTCACCTCATCACCACTCGGCCGCTCCGCCTGTCCAAACATACTAATGGCGCATCCAGACACAGTGCGCCATTACTAGTTGTAACCAGTAATGGCGCACCATCAAGGCATCATATTAGTAACAGGCTGACATTATGACATCAATGCCCCACTTTGTAACATAGGAGGTCAGGGGTGGCGCACTCTATATAAGCCACCCCCCACCACTAGACTTGGGGGCAGGCTCTTTTTTCTTCCATCTCTCTCTCTCTTTATCACCATTAGTCTCAGGACATAGCTCAGGCATGGATATCTGCTCTCTCCTCTTTCTCTCTCTCAAATACACCATGTAATCTCCGGATACATGGCCAGATAAAACAAAGCCTCTCCGGAGCATGAGACGTAGGGTTGTTATCTCCACCGTGAGAGGCCCAAACTCGCTAAAACCACCGTGTCACCCATATGCATCTCGATAGATCATGCTCCTTTATCCTACCCCTCTCTTACTGTCGGAATCGGTCCCATGACACCGAGTTCTGCTCAAAGACCTACTTCTTGAGCGTGTTGGGGCTGATAATATTTCGCACCTCAGCTATCTGAGGCTCGGTGAAGGTGGCAGCTGGAGGCGTCTCCTGAGAACTGAACGCCAGATGACGCCTGTTGCAACTGGGTTTCTCTGACGTACTGTCGGAGTAAATAGCCATGGGTAGCCTAGCCGGCTTCCCCTGGCCCGTCAGAAAAAATTACAGGCCTGGCCGACTCTCAAGAAGATTCAAGACCTGGGCCGCCTCCCCCCTAGCCGACTACCTTCCTGGCCGGCTCCGGGGGCAGCCCGCCCTTTACCCTCATGAAGAAAGTTGTGGAGGGCCGACTACGAGAAGCCGGCTACGGCAAGGCCGACTACGAGAAGCCGGCTCCCATAAAGCAGTCAAAGCCGTACCCGCAATGTACGCGTCCACCCTGCGATGATGAAGCGGGGCGTGGCTACAGTGGAGCCTGCCACCCCCAAAACCCGGAGCACGCCTGGTACAGCACGCCGTGCGGGCAGCCACGGCCCGCCCGGCGTGGCACTGTAGCCACGGCGGCTCTGACGCCGTCCACGATGGGCCGCCAGCGTGGCCCCCGAGGCGGTGGGCCCCTTCGGGCAGAGAGATGCCGAAGGCGGCCGCACCTCCTCTCAAGCCGGCAAGATAGAGGGCCGGCTTCCCTTAGCCGGCCTGCCATCTTCCTCGAAGGAGACGCCCATTAAGGAGACAAGATGCGGCGGGGCTACAGTAATCGCCCGCCAAGGCGGCGTTACTGTAGCCACGCTTACCCTGACCAAGCCTGCGTCAACAGCACGGAGTAACAGTAACCAGCCACCGACTAGGCCCTGGCTTGTGGGGCCTGCCTGTCAACCAAGGAGCCGGCAGCCGGCGGGACCCACCAGCCGGCGGGCCCCAGGAGCCAGCGCAGAAGCCGGCGAGCATAGTCATAGACAGCTGGGCCCCGCGCCCAGCTGGATTACCATTGTACCCCCGGGGGGTAGGCCTATATAAACCCCCCGGTGCACCCATGCAAAGGGTTGGACTCTCAAGTTAGACCTAGACACCATACAAGGAGAGGAAGCTAGCTGAGCCCTTCTTCCTCTTTCCACCCAAAACATCTCAAGGAGCATTGTAGCTACTTGTTCATTTAGTAACCATGCGGAGACCCCGCAGAGCAGCAGTAGGGGTGTTATCTCCCTGGAGAGCCCTGAAGCTGGGTAAGATTCGCCGGCGTGCATGTCTTCGCCTTACCCGTTTCTAGGCACCGGCGATGTTTTATTGGCTCCCACAATGATAAGCCACCCGTTGGCATATGTCGCTCCTACCACCCGACATTTGGCGCCCACCGTGGGGCCAGGTGCACCGTCGTCCGGAGACCTGTTCTGGACGGGAACCCTTTTCCTTCCCCGCGAGCGTAGCCAGCCCGGCTCGCCCGATGGCGCTTGCCGCGACGCGCTGCATGGCGTCACCAACGTCTGCGCGGCGAACAGCCTCGCCGACCTCTTCGACAAGGCCCGCATCTCCGACGAGCTTGCCTCCGATGCGGGCACCGATCACCTCGCCAACCTCCTCGGCCAGCTCCACGTCTCCAGCGAGCCCGCTGCAGATTTGGAGTCGGTTGGCTCCACCGACCCGATGCCTGTCGACTCCGACACGGCATCCTACGATACCTTCCCCACCAACGTCACGATCTACAACGACCCGCTCCCTCCGGCTGGTGATCGCGATTCCGACACTACCGAGGTGATGGTTATTGGCCTCGACGGCCCGACTGACAAGGGCGTCCGCGACGCCCCACGCGCGGCGGCCCACGACTTGTCCGCCCCCTCCCGGCTGACGCCAACGACGATGTACTGGAGGCACGCCGCCTCGCCCTCCTCGTGGAGGGCCGGCGGCTGGCCTCCGTAAGATGCCTCACCGAGGCCTACCAGCGCGAAGCTGACCGCGCCGCCTTCGGCACGCCGGCTTCGGCTGGCCCAAGCCGGGCTGGTGCTGTCAGGCAACGCAGCGCCGTCATTGCCCACACGCTTGGAGTCGATCGCCCGGTTTACGCCACCCTGCTCGAGAACCTGCACGCCGCCCAGGCGGCCGTAGACGAGCTGGACGGCTTGGAAGCCAAAGACCTCCCCCACATGACGCAGCGCATCCAGCAACTAATCGACGCGGCCGCTCGGCGGCATGAAGCCGACGCCTGCGCAGGGAGCCCTCCCCCGCGCCGCGACCACGGCGCGACTTCCCGATCGCCGACTACAAGCAACACCCGCGCGGGGCGCGAGAAAGAGCCGGTTTCCAGCCGAAGCCAGACCCAAATCTCCATCGAGCGAGATGCGGACGGCCGCCCCCGAGCCATGGAATGGCGGGGCACCCCGCCTCCGCCTCGAGCTCGCGGAGAGAGATACCCCACCCCGCCTCCAGTAGCGCACCCGACTCTTAGCGGCCGGCTTGGTCGCCGCGAGGGAGTCGGCGAAAACGATGCCCGCCACCGGATCGACCGCCTGGCCACATCCCTGGCGCTAGAAGAAGAAGACGATGTCGGCCCACCTTGCTTTGGCCCCCGCATCCGCGACGAGCCCTTCCCCAAAGGGTTCTCGCTCCCAAGAGACACGCCCAAGTACAACGGCTCGGTGAAGCCGGAAGACTGGCTGACCGACTACTCCACAGCCGTCAGCATCGCCAATGGCAACCGGTGCGTTGCCGTGAAGTACGTGCCCCTCATGCTGCAAGGCACGGCACGGACTTGGCTTAACAGCCTCAAGCCTCTCAGCATCAACAGCTGGGTGGATTTCACTGAAGCCTTCGTTCGCAACTTCACCAGCACCTACAAGCGGGCTCCCAAGCCGAGACAGCTCTCCCTGTGCGTACAGGGCCCAGCCGAGTCCACTCGTGACTACCTCACGCGTTGGGCCGAGCTCTGCAACTCCTGCGAGGGGGTGCACGAGGTGCAAGCCATCGAACACTTCACTGCCGGGTGCCGAGAGGGCACCCTCCTCAAGCACAAGCTTCTCTGCGACGAGCCGACTACCCTCGAGGAGCTCCTGAACATCGCCGACAAGTACGCCACCGCCGACTCCTCGATGAAGACCGAGCTCCGGGTGGACGCGTCCGGAAAAGTGCTCAATCCGGCGCCCCAAGCACCGACTGGAGATTCCGGCCGACGCCAACACCAGAATGATCAGAAGCGCAAAGGCCCTGCGCCGCCTCCCGCTAGCCAGCAGGTGGCCACGGTCGAAGATGCGCCGCCTGAGGGGCGGCCCGCGCCCAAGAAGCCCAAGGGCGGCCGGCCGGCTTGGCAGCCGGCCTTCTCCTACGAGCAAACCCTTGATGCCTCGTGCAAGTTCCACAGCGGCGCGAAGCCGTCCAACCACACGACCCGGAAGTGTAACTGGCTCGCCCGAATCTCCAAGGGCGAAGGGCTCACGCCGGCTCCGCCTGCCGGCCCGCCGCCTCCGGCTCCGCCGCCCAAGGCCGCTCAGGACGAGTTCCCCGACGAGCAAGCATCTTACGTTGTCTTCACGAGCCAGCCCGAAGACCGGCGCAGCAAGCGCCGAGAGCAACAAGAAGTCAATGTGGCCGCCGCCAGCCCAGCCGGCCACATGCACTGGTCAGAGAAATCCATCAGTTGGAGCCGGGCCGACCACCCAGAGGTGATACCGTCCCCCGGCTCCTACGCTTTGGTCCTGGAGGCCACCCTTGCAACGGATACGCGCGCCGCACGCTTCTCCCGCGTGCTGATCGACGGTGGAAGCAGCATCAACATCCTGTACCGCGACACCATGGAGAAGCTAGGTGTCAGGGCAAAGCAGCTTGCGCCGACTCGAACGGTGTTCCACGGCATCGTACCCGGTTTGTCCTGCGCCCCCATCGGCAAGATCAAGATGGTGGACCTGGAGAGCCCTTACCACGCCTTGCTTGGCCGACCCGCCTTGGCCAAGTTCATGGCGGTCCCCCACTACGCTTACCTCAAGATGAAGATACCAAGCTCCAAGGGTGTCATCACCATCGCCGGCGACTACAAGAAGTCCGCCGACTGCGCCGCGGCCAGCAGTCGGCTGGCCGAATCCCTCGTGATTGTCGCAGAGAAGAAGACGCTGGACAGGGTCGTGGCCCTGGCCAGCAAGCAGCTAAACCAGCTCACCGACTCCAAGGAGTATGATGCCCACGGATCTTTCCAGCCGGCCAAGGAGACCAAGAAGATACAGCTCGACCCCGAGCACCCCGAGAGGTTTGCCGTCATTGGGGCGAGCCTAGATAGCAAATAGGAAGGCGAGCTCGTCGATTTCCTCCGTGAGAATCGGGATATCTTTGCATGGTCCCCCAAGGACATGCCGGGTGTTCCGAAGGATTTTACCGAGCACAAATTACATGTGCGGGAGGATGCCAAACCAGTCAAGCAGCCTCTCCGCCGACTGTCAGAGGAGAAGAGAAGGATCGTAGGGGAGGAGATAGCCCGGCTTCTCGCAGCCGGCTTCATCATGGAAGTTTTCTTCCCCGAGTGGCTCGCGAACCCGGTTCTCGTGCTGAAAAAGAATAACAAGTGGCGCATGTGTATAGATTACACGAGCCTCAACAAAGCTTGCCTAAAAGATCCCTTCGCTCTGCCCAGAATCGACCAAGTGATAGACTCCACAGCCGGATGCGAGCTGTTGAGCTTTTTGGATGCTTACTCGGGATACCACCAGATAAAGCTGAACCCTGATGACCAACTGAAGACCGCCTTCATCACGCCGTTTGGAGCCTTCTGCTACCTGACCATGACGTTCGGCTTGAGGAATGCCGGCGCCACTTTTCAGCGTTGCATGCAGAAGTGCCTCCTCACGCAGCTCGGCAAGAATGCCCACGTCTACGTGGATGATGTCGTGGTGAAGACGGAGAAGCGTGGCACTCTGTTGGAAGACCTGAAGGAGACATTCGAGAACCTGCGCCGGTTCCGAATCAAGCTCAACCCTGAGAAATGCGTGTTCGGAGTGCCAGCCGGCCAACTCCTAGGCTTTCTGGTCTCCGAACGCGGCATAGAGTGCAACCCTGTGAAGATCAAGGCCATCGAGAGGATGGCGGTCCCAACGAAGCTTAGAGAGATCCAGAAGTTCACCGGGTGCCTGGCCTCTCTGAACCGCTTCATCAGCCGGCTTGGAGAGAAAACTCTCCCTCTCTACCGCCTCATGAAGAAGAGCACTCACTTTGAGTGGAATGACCAGGCCGACCAAGCTTTCCACGAGCTGAAGAAAATGCTGTCCACGCCGCCTGTCTTGGCGGCACCGACTGAGAAAGAGCCCATGCTCCTTTATATTGCCGCCACTAGCCGGGTGGTCAGCACCGTCATTGTGGTCGAGCGCCCCGAAGTAGGCTGAGCCCAGCCGGTCCAGTGGCCGGTTTATTACCTGAGCAAGGTGCTGTCCGCCTCGAAACAGAATTACCCGCACTACCATAAGATGTGCTACGGCGTGTACTTCGCCGCCAAGAAGCTGAAGCCGTACTTTCAAGAGCATCCCATCACGGTCATATGCACTGCACCGCTGGCCGAGATCATAGGCAGCCGGGATGCATCCGGCCGGGTGGTTAAATGGGCCATCGAGCTGGCCCCTTACACGATCTTCTACCAACCCCGCACCGCCATCAAGTCGCAAGCACTGGCCGACTTCCTCGTTGACTGGGCCGAGACCCAGTACTTACCGCCAGCTCCCGACTCCACCCATTGGCGCATGCACTTTGCGGATCAAAGATGCGCACCGGCTTGGGAGCCGACGTCGTCCTTACCTCTCCTAAGGGCAACAAGCTCAGATACACGCTGCAGATCCAGTTCGCCGCCTCCAACAACGTAGCCGAGTACGAAGCGCTCATACACGGGCTCCGGCTTGCCAAGGAACTCGGCATCCGCCGGATCCTGTGCTATGGCGACTCGGATTTGGTGGTTCAGCAATCTTCTGGCGACTGGGACACCAAGGACGCAAACATGGCGAGCTACCGCTTCCTAGTGCAGCAAATCAGTGGATACTTCGATGGATGTGAATTCCTCCATGTGCCGCGAGCCGACAACGAGCCAGCAGATGCCCTGGCCCGAATAGGCTCCACGCGGCAAGCAATACCAACCGGCGTCGCCCTACAGCGCCTCCTCAAGCCATCCCTCAAGCCGTCTCCGGAATCCGACTCCATCTTCATGCCGCCTAACCCCGATGGGGCCGGGTCCGGCTCTAAGAATCAAGCAGCCGGCCCGGGGACTTCAATATTCGGCTCAGGGACTGCAGTACCTGGCTCGGGGACTGCCGCACCCGGCTCGGGGACTGCGGTAGCCGGCCCAGGGACTTCTTCAGCACAGCAAGCGGTGGCCAACTCCAGCACTTCATTACCCAGCCCGCCCACCCTGGTGGCTATAGCCACCTTGGCGGCAGGGGAAGTCGCAGCTCCATCATGGGCCCAAACCATCCGCGACTTTCTGGTGAACCAAGATCTGCCGGCTGACGAAACCGAAGCGAGACAAGTCCAGCGCCGAGCCGGAGCATACACAATCGTCAACAGAGAGCTTGTCAAGCGCAGCGCCATCGGAGTCTTACAGCGATGCGTCGAGCAGGAGAAAGGCATTGCAATCCTTAGAGATATACACCAAGGAGAGTGCGGCCACCACGCCGCATCAAGATCACTTGTCGCCAAAGCCTTCCGCCACGGTTTCTTCTGGCCGACTGCTTTGGACGACGCCAAAGAGCTAGTCAAACACTGCAAAGGCTGCCAACTTTTCAGCTCCAAGCAACACATGCCGGCTTCGGCACTCAAGACCATTCCCATCACCTGGCCCTTTGCCATCTGGGGATTGGATATGGTGGGCCCATTCAAGACGGCGCGCGGCGACATGACACACTTGCTCGTCGCCGTCGACAAATTCACCAAGTGGATTGAGGCGAAGCCGATCAAGAAGCTGAATGGGCCGACTGCGGTGACTTTCATTGCAGATATAACAACCCGGTACGGCGTACCGCACAGCATCATCACCGACAACGGCACGAACTTCGCCAAAGGTGCCTTGGCACGGTTCTGCGCTGCACAAGGTATCCGGCTGGACCTTGCGTCAGTCGCCCACCCGCAGTCAAACGGCCAAGTGTAGCGAGCAAATGGCCTCATCCTGTCCGGCATCAAGCCCCGACTGGTCGTACCTCTGGAGCGTTCAGCCGGCTGTTGGCTCGATGAGCTGCCGACTGTCCTATGGAGTCTGCGTACTACCCCAAACAGATCAACCGGTTTCACTCCTTTCTTCCTTGTATATGGTGCCAAGGCAGTCATCCCAACAGACATCGAGTTCGATGCGCCTCGGGTAACCATGTACATGGAAGCGGAAGCCAAAGAAGCAAGAGAAGACGGCGTCGACCTGCGGGAAGAAGGCCAGCTGTTAGCCCTCAGCCGGTCTGCCAACTACCAGCAGGGTTTGCGCCGCTACCACAGCCGGAGGGTCCGACCAAGATCCTTCCAGGAGGGCGACCTTGTGCTCCGGCTGATCCAGCGAACAGCCGGCCAGCACAAGCTCGCTGCCCCCTGGGAGGGCCCCTTCGTCGTCAGCAGAGCTCTAGGCAACGATGCCTACTACCTCATCGACGCGCAGAAGCCGAAGGCACGCAAGAGAGACGACTCCGGCAAGGAGTCGGAGCGACCACGGAATGCAAACCTTCTTCGGAAGTTTTACAGTTAAAATGCAGTATGTATTATGTCCACTTTTGTATTAAGTACGAAACAGTAGGCTCCCCGAGGAGGACTCGGGGACTGCCATCCTTTATTTTATGAATGAAAGTTATCATGCGTATGATATCACCTGTTCATTTATTTTGTCCGGCACCGGGTTCGACGAGTCGGCCCGGGGACTAGCCGACTAGAGTTATATTAGGAGCCCTACCCGCAGTCAGACAAGTAATGTGCCGACACCCAGGCTTGGCTCTAGCCAAAATCGCAGTTCAAAGAACCGACTGCCCGGCTGACAAGAGTCATAAGCCGGAAAGGGTGCGCACACGAAAAACGGCTAGGGACTAACGGGCTTATATATAACAAAAGCCGGCTTGCCGCCTCCCGCCGACCGACTACCAGAGTAGCCGGCCGGCCGGCTTACATTCAGTCTGCTTCAAATCCAAGAAAGCTCGAGTACTTGCCTTCCCAAAGAGGGAAGGCAGCAAAGGAAAAAGCCTAAGGATAAAAAAGTGCACTTGAATGGAAGCCAACACATGCATACATTAATATTTACACAAAGGACCTCCAGAGAGGTCAACATCCAACATTGTTCGATACACCCCTAGTGGGTGGAATTGCGGAAACTTAAAATTGTTCGAAAAAGCAAAAGCAGGAACAATAGGAACGGCAGATTAAGCCGGCGGGGCTGCTGACGAGCCGAGCTGGGCGGTGGAGGCGGTCGTGCCGGCTGGAGGAGCGGCCGGCTGGCCAACTTCGGCCTGATCATCGCCTCTGGTAGAGGGCGCGCTCCCGCGTGGCTCGTTGCTGGAGGCACAGTCGGCTTGAGGGCGGTCGGCCGTCTCACCAGTCGGCTCGGCGTCTCCGCCGTCTTCCTCCTCGTCGTCCTCGCCCTCGTCGCTGGAGGCGATCTCCTCGGCCGAGTCCTCGCCTTCCGCCGGGTTCAGCCCGAACCACTCCTCAGGCTGGGCGATGCCATCATCATTGAGTTCCGGCGCGAAGACGCTGGTGTCGGTGCATTCGGCGATCATCGAGGCGTGCTGCGCGATCGCCGGCCGCACCTCCTCCAGTTCCGCGTCGGCCTCCAACCGCCAAGTCCGCAGCTGGTCCAGGCTCAGCCCTGGGTACCACGCGCGGACGAACTCCAACGCACGCCCGGCCCCGAGACGGGCTACGGATACCTTCCAAGCCTCGAAGCGGCCGACTGCGACTTGTAGCCAGTCGGCAGTCCGACTCGGGGTGCGGCGAATCGTCTGGCCGGGCCAGAGCGCGGCCAGCACCTGCACCCCAGCACGTTGGAGCCGGTGGAGCATCCGATGGGCCGGCTGCAGTCGCGCTTGGATGGCGACGAGCTGCTCCGACAGCGTTCGATTCGCATCCGGCGGAATAACAACTCCGGCCTGACGGCGCGCCTCACGATGGGCCTCGATGGCTTGGGCGGCGAGGACGGAGTGGCCGGGAAAGTATTCTACGCAAGGAAGCAAGCACAAGTCAAAACAAAACCTCAGGCGGCCGGCAGATGGAGGAAGGGCAAGAAAGGCGGCCTACCATCGATCAGATCCTCGATTTGACCGAAGCCTTCTTCCAGCGCCTGGCGCGTCTCGGCCCAGCTCGCCTTCCTGGTCTCGAACTCCGCCTTCAGGGCAGCCTCGCCGTCCTGCGCCTTCTGCAGGGCTGCCTTATGGCTTTCCTCCTGGTCGGCCAGTTTCTTGACCAGGCGGTCGCGCTCCTGAACCAAGTCGGCGTACTCGGCGTCCCTGGCATGAAGAACGGCCTGCACTTCGCCGAGTTCCCTCCGCAAGTCGGCGTTGGCCTCTGCATGAGCAAAAGACAAAGAGAAAAAGTCAGCAAGGGAAAAGTCGTCAAGGAAGATCCGACCCGACTGGTCTGCAGTCGGCCCGAATCTCGGGGACTACAGCCAGTGGGTGCACTGTCGCGCCCCCACGAGAAACAGATAAAAGCCTGGGAGTTGAAGGCGGCGGCACGAGAGTTGTCATAATCCTAAAGATCAGACAGAAAACAGAGTTAAGATAGTCGTCAGGAAAGATCCGACCCGACTGCGCTGCAGTCAGCCCGGATCTCGGGGACTACACCCAGTGGGTGCGCTAGCGCACCCCCACGGAAAAAATCAAAGGACCAGAGCGGTCGACAAGTAAAAAGAAGAGCCTACCCGGATTGCGGACCGCGTCGACAGAAACTCCTGAGTAAATTGCCTCAGGAGGCCGGCCTGTGCCTACAGCCGGCTCCGAATCCCTTGGGCCGCCACGTTCAGCTCACCGCTTCCTCCGCTGGGAGTCCACCCGGACGTGGCAGAACTGGCCGCCTCCAAGGCTTCTGCCGTCTGGTCGGCACCCGCGGCTCGGCGCGTGTCCGGCAGGGCCGTGCCCCCTCCGGCGCGCTGGCTCGCCGCCAGCTCGATTTCAAGACCGGCTCCGGCCTCGGGTGCGGCCCGGGCCGGCTCCTCCGGCACCGCCGACGACTGGCCGCCTTCGCCTGCTCCGGCTGGCGCTGCCGGTGGCGTCCTCTAAGCAAAGATCTCGAAGAGTTCATCCCTCTGCACCGGCGGCTGATCGGGGGTGATCTCCTCCGCCGTGGGCAGCGGGATGTCCGGGTCCAAGGTGTGGAGGGGGATGGCAAGCAGCGGAGGCCGGCTATGCGTGCCCTCTGCCTCCGTCTCCGCGGCCGCCCGCTCCGATGGAGTCTCGGCCGCCATGTTCGCTCGCTCCGTCGCCGCCCGGGCGGCCTCCCGCTCCGCCGCCTCCCTCTCTTGTCGCGCGTCGCGAGCGTTCCGCTCTGTGGCTTCTGCAAGATCAGCGCGGTGGTCCACGCGGCGGGGCCCTGAAGATCCAGCACCCGGCCTGACCACAGAGCTGCCTGGCCCTCGCTCGAGGGAGAGCGGCGCCCTGCTCGGAAGTCGGAGAAGAGTTAGAACAAAAGAAGACAACAAAGTAACAAGCACGCAGGCGGCCAGAGGGCTTACACGGAAACTGCTGGAGGTTTCTTCACCGCCTTCCGGAAGCGGGCCGCCTTCGCCGCCGCCTCGTCTTGCTTCGTCGCCGCGGCGGAGGCTCTCGACTTTTTCGGCCGGCTACCGAAGAGAGGAAGCGCGGCCCGGCGTTTCGCCTTTCCACCACCGGCAGTCGGCGCGGCGGACGAGCCCGCGCTGTGGCGGTCGGTTGCCGGCTGGTGGCGCGGGATTTCTTCGGTGTCGAAGTCATCCGGCCAGTCGTCGAAACTGTCCGAGAGCCCCGTGCCTCCGGGCTCGGCGACGTCCCCCATGGCGGCGTCCTCCATGGCGACTGCAGCCAGGTCCGGGTCGTCGAGGTCGTCTACCGTGCGGTCCGGGGCATACTGGCGTTCGACTCCTGCCGCCCCGGCTGGCGGCGGAAGAAGAGGGTTCTGATAACAAAGAGAAAATAGAAGAGCCGCCTACTCAAGCCGGCTGATGACAGAAAGAAGGACTCACCACAGGCGGAGGATGGGCGCGGGAGTACGGCGCCTTGCCGTATTGCCAGTCGTCGGTGAGCTTGAGGTTGGCGACGTAGTTCACCATGAGCGCTACCTCGGCATGGGGCATCTCCCATGTGCTCAGCCGGCAGGGGTCGAAGCGGCCGCTCATCTGGCACAGGATGTGGGGCCGGCTCTGAAGGGGAAGGATCCGGCGCTCGACGAAGGCAGCCACCAAGTCGGCTTCGCGCAAGCCTTCCGACTGGATCATTACCCGAAGCCGGGCGATGGTGGCGTTCCCGGCTGGAGACAAGGACTTGGATTGGAAGCCCCAGGACGGCCGCCTCCCAGCCGGCGGGCCGGCTACGTAAGCCGGCAGGTTGACGTAGTCGCCTTGCGGGGCGACGTTCTTGACGTAGAAGTAAGATTTCTGCCAGAGTTTGACCGATTGGATTAGAGGAATGTGCGGGAAGGGGTTGTTGTCGCTTGCCCTCTTCATCGCGATGAAGGCCCCGCAGGGAGCTGGCACGCCGGCGGAGACGGTGCCGAGCTTGTTCTGGAAGAGCTCCGCCCAGAGCTCCAGCGTCGGCATCACTCCCAAGAAGCCTTCGCAGAGAGAGACAAAGGCCGACAGCTGCATCACCGCGTTGGGCGTGAGGTGATGCGGCTGGAGATTGTAGAAGTCGAGGAAGGATCGCATGAAGCCGCTCGTCGGGAAGCCAAAGCCACGCAAGAAGTGCGTGCGGAGGACGACGTGCTCGCCTTCCTCTGGCACTGGCGAAACATCCGTCTCCGGCGCCAGGTGAGCCTGCACGAGGTTGGCGGCGTGCAGGCGCCGGGTCTGGCGGAGAAATTCGATGTGGTCTTCATGGACGTTGGACCCATCCCACGAGCTTGACAACGCCATGGACATGGCGGCATGGGCGGGCTGCAGCGGGAGGCTGCGTCGGGCGCGAGGAAGAAGAAAGGGAAGAAGAAGAGCAAGGAGGGACGGGGAGCGGGGGAGCGAACGAGCCTTTGTCTCTCCCCCTCCCCCTCCTACTTGTAGGCTCGTGCGCCGGAGCCGAGGAGGCGCGGCGTGGGGGATCGTGGGGATCGATCGTGCCCATCTCCCCCGCGCCCTGCGTTAATTACGTGCCTTGAAGACACGAGGAAACGGCCGCAGGGAGGCGAGCAGTCCCCTCGGGCCGCAGAAGATCTGCGCCCGGGCCGAGGCCAAGGAGTGGCGGGCCTGGGCCTGCGGCGGTGTCCCGTCGCGCGCGTGCGACGGCAGGACTTCTCCGCCACGTGGCCCGACGTGGGGGCCCGCAGCCAGCCCGCAGGTCAACCACGGTCATATTAATAAACAAGAAAGCTCTCCGGAGTCGGCTTGCAACGGCGAGGTCGGCTCCTCAGGGTATGAAGCTGACCAAGCTTCTCGTCCCTCTGTCCGCCGTGAAGCACGCCCAGCTTCGGGGACTACTGTCGGAGTAAATAGCCATGGGTAGCCTAGCCGGCTTCCCCTGGCCCATCAGAAAAAATTACAAGCCTGGCCGACTCTCAAGAAGATTCAAGACCTGGGCCGCCTCCCCCCTAGCCGACTACCTTCCTGGCCGGCTCCGGGGGCGGCCCGCCCTTTACCCTCATGAAGAAAGTTGTGGAGGGCCGACTACGAGAAGCCAGCTACGGCAAGGCCGACTACGAGAAGCCGGCTCCCATAAAGCAGTCAAAGGCGTACCCGCAATGTACGCGTCCACCCTGCGATGATGAAGCGGGGCGTGGCTATAGTGGAGCCTGCCACCCCCAAAACTCGGAGCACGCCTGGTACAACACGTCGTGCGGGCAGCCACGGCCCGCCCGGCGCGGCACTGTAGCCACGGCGGCTCTGACGCCGTCCATGATGGGCCGCCAGCGTGGCCCCCGAGGCGGTGGGCCCCTTCGGGCAGAGAGATGCCGAAGGCAGCCGCACCTCCTCTCAAGCTGGCAAGATAGAGGGCCGGCTTCCCATAGCCGGCCTGCCATCTTCCTCGAAGGAGACGCCCATTAAGGAGACAAGATGCGGCGGGGCTACAGTAATCGCCCGCCAAGGCGGCGTTACTATAGCCACGCTTACCCCGACCAAGCCTGCGTCAACAGCACGGAGTAACAGTAACGAGCCACCGACCAGGCCCTGGCTTGTGGTGACTACCTGTCGACCAAGGAGCCGGCAGCCGGCGGGACCCACCAGCCGGCGGGCCCCAGTAGCCGGCGCAGAAGCCGGCGAGCATAGTCACAGACAGCTGGGCCCCGCGCCCAGCTGGATTACCATTGTACCCCCGGGGGGTAGGCCTATATAAACCCCCCGGTGCACCCATGCAAAGGGTTGGACTCTCAAGTTATACCTAGACACCATACAAGGAGAGGAAGCTAGCTGAGCCCTTCTTCCTCTTTCCACCCAAAACAGCTCAAGGATCATTGTAGCTACTTGTTCATTTAGTAACCATGCGGAGACCCCGCAGAGCAACAGTAGGGGTGTTATCTCCCCGGAGAGCCCTGAAGCTGGGTAAGATTCGCCGGCGTGCATGTCTTCGCCTTATCCCGTTTCCAGGCACCGGCGATGTTTTATTGGCTCCCACAATAATAAGCCACCCATTGGCATATGTCGCTCCTACCACCCGACACGTACCAGCTAGATCGCGGTCGTCTTGGTTGGGTTCTTGAGAAGGAGGCCCGCAGAACTCGTCATCGTACCCATGTTCGGCAAAGTACTGATCGACGTTGGTAAATGTACCGTTGTCGTCGTCGTCCGGATCTTGTGCCATATGCATGTCCGGATCCTGTGCCATAGGGATGTCCGGCATGTCCGGTAGCATTGTGGCATTCTTGCCATGGCTTGGCGCCGGCACGACTGGCGGTCTTGTCTGTGGGGTGGTGTCCCCCGCCCCTAAACAAATCTGGCTCTTCGGCCAAAGCAGGGGCCAACTTACGCAGGCGCTGAGGGTCATCTCATCTTCTTCGTCGCCCCCAGCGGGTCGAATCGGAGGTAACAGCTCGTCGCAGCCTGGCAGCAACCGAACCACTTCAACCCTATACATTATGGGTGGCATCGGATTACCGTGGAACACGGGGTTGCCCGGTTGAACGATTCTGCCCTTGGCGACATCGACCAACTCGCCGCCCACGAAGTGCAGGAGAGTGCAAGGAACGTCGGTGGCACCCTGCGAAAACATGTAGGGCGTCAGGGATGCCCAGTCAAAGGCAAGGAGATGAAGTCATCGGCCGAGAGGCTTAGTTACCGTGATGCCGTCGAGCTCGGCTAATGTCGAGGCACCGCCAACGGCGGGCGTGCAACTGACGGAGGGGCCGCTTGCTGGCGAGGTGCCGGCCAGCGTACACCTGGGTGCATTAAGCTCCAATGCCCATGCCGGCGCCGGAGACACGAATACCGCCTCCGCTGGAGACACCAATGGTATCGCCTGCGCGCTGTGCGAGTTGCTGGCCGTGAAGCTGGGAACCAGGGGAGGCCCCTGTTAGCCGCCCGCAATCCACGTCGTCATCCCATGAATCAACGTAGGCACCATGGCATTGAGCTTCGTTCCCAGTTTTTGTTCCACTTGCTCTTGGACAAGCTCCGGAATCCGCGCCACTTGTGCCTTGAGTGCTTCAACCTCGCGCGACTGGCTTTCCGAGCTGGTCTTTTTCTCCTTTCGCCCACCAGCGGTATAGTATGACGACCATTTTGTGGACAAGCCTTTGCCGGCCACACGACCAGCTGGCGTCGGCTTATTGAGCTTATCCCTATTTTTCATTACGTTCAACACCCTATTCAAAGGGGTGTCGAAAGGGGAGCTCTGAGACGACCCCGCGCTACTGCTTTGTCTGTCCCATGGAAGGAACGTGAACCATTTAGAAATATTGGGGATTAATTAGAATGCAACCATATGGAGCTAATTACGCGGGGGTGTATTCCTTACCAGAACAAGCTCAAGCGCCTTGGTCTTCGGTCTATGGTAAGCTCCTTTGTTACCGGGTCCTCCTTGTACCGGGCCCTGAGAAAGTACCTGGTCTGCTTGTCATGGTATTTCTCGAAGCGGGGCGGTAGGCCTTGCTCGGCACGCTCCGCGTCCTCCTTGTCCCATATAGGCTCTGCCACTCTGTAACCGCCGGGACCGAGTTGGTGGACCCCTAAGTTCAACTGCCGCATATCTTTCCCCCACTGACTTGATTCGGAGGTTGCGGGGCTCTCGCACTTGATCTTGAACTCCCTGTAGTCATCTTCACTCATCAAAGGATATTTCAGCTTGATCTTCTCATAACTATCACCTTTGTCAATCATTGCCTTCACCGTGCTTTTCCAAGTAGACAGGGCCGTGCTCATCCTAGTGAGGGCAACACCGTTCACTTTATTCCCCGAGAGGCGTGTGTTTGCAAACTCAGCGGGGAACTTGTATCGTTCGTGCAGCTTCGTGAATAGGAGGCTGCGCAAATTCCCTCGGTCCTTATGCCTTAGGTTCTCGGTGTTAATCGAGACGGTGCTCCAGAGAATGCACCCGACTTGAACAGAGTACCCCTTGACTATGTGTATGGGCGCCGTCGGATGGCCGTTGGAGTTCACTTCAGTAAATTCCTCCCTGGCGGTGCCGAGCACGTTCGGGCGCCGTTCCTTCCGTTGCCTCTTCGGTTGGCTACCATCTGTGCATGCGCCACCATCATCAATGGTGGCATCCGCGGCGCCATCATCAGTGGTGTCATCCCCGACGCCACTAGGGGTTGTGTAGTCAGGATCGGTGTCTTCCGCGGCGTCCTCATAGTGGTGAGGTTCTTCCTCCAACTCCTGGGACACCTCCCAGAATTGCTTGCCGCCTGAACCGCCGGCCTCATCATTGTGGGCCATGTTTCGCTCTAAATAGGAAAAAAGTTTGGTCAAAAAGTTGGTTATTGTCAAGGAACAAGATGATGGTCTCATCATTTAGGGTTTTTCGACATCGAGGCATCCTAAAAGCTAAGCTTTTATCATTTAGGTTTTGTCGACGCCGAGGCACCCTAAAAGCCTAAGCGTACTAATCACTTGGCTCTATTGCCACCTATGTTCGGTTTATCATCTAGGGTTTATCGATGCTAAGGAGAATTCTAAGTTGGGCCTAATCACTTGGCTCTATTGCCACCTATGGTTTAATGCAGCAAGAATGGCGGGGCAATTGATCCTACTTAACTAAGTACTAAGATACCCCGGCCCATGCATTAGTCGCAAGTACCCCATATGTCCTATTTTTAGCAAAGTCATGCTAAAATTCATGGAAAATTTCAGCATGACCTTTGCTGAAAATAGGACATATGGAGTACCCGAATTTGCCGGAACGGAAGTTAATCGACATTCCAGCAAACTCAAGGGCCTCTCGGGGTACCTACAAATTCATCACGACAGAATGGTCGGAGACAAAACCCAGCCACAGACCATATGTTCCTCTGCTTTCATATGGACAAAAATCAGCTCAACTTATGTGAGCTTCCATTCCAGATATAATAGGTCACCCAACAAAAAATCATCAATAGTTTGCTGCCTATTCAAACACAGAAACAAAACACTACTTGAAACTTCTGCTACATTTGGACCATGGAAATTTACTTTCATGGAGCATGACAAATGTATTTTACAGATCATGGCATTGTTTTTACTATATGCACCATGGCAAATTTCTGTCACTTCAACAGTTAAGTTCTTGGAATGGGAATATCAAAGACTTTCAGCTAGAATGAGCCTATATAACTTAGGCACAGCACAATACATGGTGCAAAACACACAATGTGCAGATGGTAATGATGACTAGAACATACAAACTGAAGTAGACAAAGATCCTATAGACCAAACCATCATAAGATCATCTGCAAACTCAACTTATTATATCCTGTCCTATGCCTGATCATCAAACTGAATTTACTGCATTTCACAACCTATTAACATAAAATGCTCTTAGGCTGAGCCTGTTTAAAAAAACATATCTAGGAGTTTATATACTATGTGCCTGTAAAATTTCATGAAGAAATATGAATTTGTGGGTTATGGAAAGAAAATGATTCTATAATAGCATTATAAATGAAATTTCACAAGTATGCAGATCACATCCTGGTGCATATGTGGGGTTTTTTACATAGAAAATACAAAACTTCTATTATTGTTTTTATTTTTAACCATGGAGCTACTGGATTAAGTGAGAGCTACATGCGGTTTTTTTAAGACAAGTGAGAACTCCTACATGCTTGCGAGGCCATGCAAAAAATTAGTGCCCTTTCCAGAATTATTTCTTAGAGTGAATACAGTATGTTCTCCAAAACTCAGCAAACAATATGTAGATCGTTCTTAGTGTCTCTTGCTTTTCTGATAGCCAAATAGCCACTAATGGTATGCCATTGGGATCATATCGCTTCAAATCATTTGTCTGGAAACAAAGGAATGTATAAACTGAATTTGCAGAATAATAAAGACAGATTTGATCAAGCTCCACTCATGTCCATAACTTTGATATATGTTAGTGTCGGGGGGTATATTTGAACTAGAAACTATATAAGATTCTAGTTTGACTATTGTTGTACCTTTAATTCTAGTTGCTACATTATTCTAAGCCCACACAGATTTTTCTCATTCACATGAAGCAATTGTGTGATCTCAACTTCTGCAAGCAAAGCTATTTAAGGGAAGGCTCCTAACTGAATTTTCATTCACACAAGTTTTTGACAGTAGCTCCTAACAGTAGCTCCTAACTGAATTTTCTGCTTAAAGGGAAGGCTGACTTAAGTGGCAAGATGATACAATTTGTGTAACATAACCCTAGAACACATCTTCTACTATAAATTTGCTGACTTTTTCTAACCCTAGAACACATCAAAAGGAAATCAAGAGGGGGAAGAGGGTTGTGGTACTCACGGGAGGTAGCCTAGGGGGAAGGAGGGGAAGGGGGGGAGAGGTGAGGAATCACTTGTGGGATAACGGCAGGCTGCCGTAGGAGGGCGCCGGCGTCGAGGAGGAGGTGGCGCGTCGAGGAGGAGGAGGCACATCAAGGAGGCAGCGCGTCGAGGAGGAGACGGCACGTCGAGGAGGAGGCGGCGCGTCGAGGAGGCCGCGACGCCTTCTTGCTTCCCCGAGCCCTTCCTCGAAGACGGCGATGGGGGGCAGGGCAGGGGCTGACTGGGGGCGGCGACGGAGACGGAGGGCAGGGGCTGTCGGCGACGGCGACGGAGGGCAGGGCGGGAGCTGTAGTGGTGGGGGCACGGGGGCGGCGGCGGCGTGGGTCGGGGCAGCGGGGGGAAGTGAATCTGGCGAGGGAGAGGGACGAAGGGGTTCTGGCGAGAGGGAGGGAATTAGCTAGGGGGGGGGGAATCTTACTAATGGCGCACCAGCGGTCGGTGCACCATTAGTAATCTTTTTTTACATAGCAATGGCGCACCAGGCAGAGGTGCACCATTAGTAATCTTTTTTTATAAATAGCAATGGCGCACCAGCCAGAGGTGCGCCATAAGTAATTTATTTTTATTTTTTGTTGCATGTAATAATTTTTTAGAAAATGAATATGAATATAAAACAGTAATATTTTTTTTATAAAAACAGTAATAATTGTTGTTTAACAACAATTGTATTCTACACTTTATTAATATTATTTTTTTAAAATGAATATGAATATGAAACGGGGGGTGCTCGTCGGCGACGGTGGAGCGGGGGAGGGTGCGGGGGGTGCTCGTCGGTGGTGGTGGAGCGGGCGAGGGTGCGGGGGTGCTCGTCGGCGCCGGTGGAGCGGGGGAGGGAGCGGTGGGTCGGCGGCGGCGGTGGAGCTAGCGGGGGAGGGTGCGGGTGGGATCGAGATCGAGATGGAGGGGGATAGCGATCGAGATGAAGGGGCATCGAGATCGAGATGGAGGGGGAATCGAGATCGAGATGGAGGGGGATCGAGAAATGAAGACTACGATTTAAATACAGTCGATGATATCAAAAAGTGCCCATGAAATTTAAAAATATTCATGATATCGACAAGTGCCCATGAAATACAACCGAGAAATGAAGACTACGATTTAAATACAGTCGATCTTAGCTAGCTATCTATTCATAACCTTCTTGCCCTTCTTTTTCGCAAATGGAGTTCTTCTGTGGAACGGACGTCCTTTAGGTACGGTGGTCCTGCTTCTTCTTGTGGTGTATGCTACTACTTCATCGTCATCGTCATGTTCGATCTTTGGGTCGCCGTACTTGTCGAAGTCTTGCTCATTGGCTACTCCATCCATTCCGATGATCTTCCTTTTGCCTCTCCTCACAACAACATGACTGGGCTTTGACGGGTCGGTAATGAAGAAGCATTGGTCCACTTGGAAAGCCAGTACCCATGGCTCATTTTTCACGGTGACGTTTGCGCCCGCGGTCTTGGATTTGGCTTCGGGTATAACCATGGTGGTGAAATACCGGTTTTCTTTTAGGATGCTCTTGGCCCATCTGACACGGAACATCGGGACCTTCTCTCCAGCGCAGCTCAGCTCCCAGATCTCCTCAATCCTTCCGTAGTATCTGTCCTTGTCGTTATCGGTGTAGGATTCCATCGTTACCCCGGAGTTCTGATAACCATCGCTCTTCATGTCCTTGTCCTCGGTGTAGAATGTGTAGCCGTTGATATCGTACGCCTCATAGGTCATCAGGTTGTGCTCGGCGCCCTGTGACAAGGCGAATATGAGTTGTTCTTCCGCGGAAGAATCCTCATGTAAAGGGTACGACAGAAGCTTCTTCTTGAACCAACGCGTGAAACATGAGTTGTGATCTTTGATTATATCTCTGTCCGTCCTGTGTTGGCCTCGATCATTGTACGTCTTCTCAATAAAGGTTTTGTGCTCTACCACCCAAGGATCGACCACGTCTATGTGTTGTAGCGCGATTAGGTTTGCTCTTTCAAAGTCGGCGAGTCGACCCTTGAAGTCGACATGCATTTCGCGGCGACCCTCGTGGTGACCCCATCCAGCGAGCCTGCCGAGGTGCCTGTTGACGGGCAGACCAACGGGGTTCTTGATGCCTAGATAATTCGTGCAGTAGGTGATGCACTCTTCGGTCAGAAATCCCCTGGCTATGCTTCCCTCTGGACGTGACATGTTGCGAACGTATCCTTTGATGACACCATTCATCCTTTCGAACGGCATCATGCTGTGCAGGAACATCGGCCCGAGTTGAATGATATCCACCACAATATGGACCAGCAGATGCACCATAACATCGAAGAATGCGGGCGGGAAGTACATCTCAAGCTCGCATAGTAACACCACGATCTTTTCCTGTAGCCATCTGAGTTGCCTCACGCCAACCGACTTCCCAGAGATGACGTTGAAAAAGTTGCATAGGCCAAATAGCATTTCACGAACGTGCGCGTCCATGATCCCACGGATTGCAACTGGAAGTATCTGCGTCATCAGCACGTGACAGTCGTGAGACTTCATCCCGCTGAACTTCTGCTTCGCTGGGTCTAGGTATCTGCTTATCTTCCCTGCGTAACCGTAAGGAAGTTTTACTCCTATGAGGCAGGTGAAAAACTGCTCGATCTCCTCCTGACTTAGAGTGAAGCACGCGGGAGGGTAGTCATTTCCCGTCTTCTTGGCCTTTTTGTCTTTGCGACGACTTTCTGTTTCCTGCTTCGCCCCATCATCATCATCATCATCATCATCATTAGCGTGAAGCTCCTGCCTGATGCCCATTGATTTCAAGTCTGCCCTCGCTTTCGGCCCATCTTTGGTCCTCTCTGGCATGTTGAGCAGGGTACCAAGCAGACTCTCGCACACGTTATTCGTGATATGCATGGCATCAAGGCTGTGAGGCACACGGTGGATCTTCCAGTACGGCAAGTCCCGGAAAACAGACCTCGTTTTCCATACCTTCAGCAGCGGCGCTGGCGCCTTTCGCTTCTTTCCCGACTCTGGCGCCCTTTTCTTCTTTCTCGGCAGTGGGCAATCTTTCCAATTTTTCAACAGCCTGTCTATTTCCTCGCCGCTCCTCGTACGCGGGCATCTTCGGGGTTCGGTTTAACCATCGAACAGATCCTTGCGTTTCCTCCATGGGTCATCGTCGCAAAGCCACCTTCGATGTCCCATGAACACGGTTTTTGAAGACCCAGGATCTCTGTCTAGCTGGCGATACGTTGTGTCATCCATGCACCGGACGCATCCAGAAAATCCGTGGACCACCTGCCCCGCGACATATCCGTAACTGAGATAGTCGTGCACCATCGCGAGCAGTGCGGCTCTCATAGGGAAATATTCTTTCTCTGCGGCGTCCCACTAATTGGCTGGTGTTTTCCACAGCGTGTCTAGCTCCTCTTTTAGCAGCCCCAAATACAGATTGATGTCGTCCCCTGGTTGTTTCGGCCCTTCAATTAGCATACTCATGTGAATATACTTCCTCTTCATGCACAACCAGGGGGAAGGTTGTACATCCACACAAACACAGGCCAGGTGCCATGTGTGCTTCTCTGGCCGCCAAACGGATTGACTCCATCGGTGCTCGCGCCCAGCACGATGTTCCTTGGATCCTTCCCAAATTCTGGGTGTTCGAAGTTCAACGCTTGCCACTGGCTCCCATCCTTAGGGTGACTCGGCATCTTGTCTTTTTTATTTATCTCCGGGTCATTTGCGTCATCTTCTCGTTTCTTCTCCTCCCTATTAGCGTGCCACCATAGGAGCTTTGCTACCTTAGGGTCCGCGAAATACCGCTGCAGACGAGGAGTGATCGGAAAGTACCACGCCACTTTTCGAGGAGCTTTCTTCCTCTTCTCGTATCGAGTGACGCCGCACACCGGACATATGGTAGACTCCGCGTGCTCGTCCCGATAAATGATGCAATTGTTCATGCACACATGGTATTTCACGTGCGGTAAATCCAGAGGACACACGACTTTCTTCGCCTCCTCGAAACTGGTCGGGCAATTGTTCCCCTTGGGAAGACGTTCGTGCCAGAATGACATGTTCTCGTCGAAGCATGCGTCAGTTATTTTGTGTTTTACCTTCATCTCCAGAGCCATGAGCGTTACTTTCAGGCGGGTATCCTCGGGTCTGCATCCTTCATACAATGGGGTAACCACGTCTATATCAAGTTGATCCAGCTTGGCTTTCTCTTGGGCGGCAGCTCTTGTGTTATCCGTCTGCTTGAGAAGCAGCTCTTGAATATGAGGGTCCTGCACCCAGCCCATCGATGGTCCATCGTCGTCTGCTCCGCCAGCATCTTCATCTTCATGATCATGCCCTTCATCTGCTCCGGCATCTTCCTCATCATGATGTCCGGCATCTTCTACATGATGACTGTGTACAGCATCACCGTCGTGATCATGTCCTGGAGATTCTTCGTCTTCTCGCCCGCCCAAGCCGTGGTGGTTGTCTTGTTGCCCTTCCTCATTTCTTGCTCGGCCCCCATGGACGACTTCATAGTCATCTTCATCACCTTGCCACCGATAGCCATCCATGAAACCACGCAAGAGCAGGTGGTCCCGCACCTGCCCGGAATCCGGGTCCGCAATAAGGCTCTTCAGCTTGCATCTTCGACACGGACATCTTATATATCTCCGTCTCATTCTTTTGAAGCATCTTGGCCTTCGCGGAGCTCAAAGACCTATTCACGATGCCTTCGGTCATCATGCGGACCATGGTCGCCTGCGGGGTAGAGCAAAACGATATTTTAGAACCAAGAAAAAATTTGGCATGACTTTCCCTAAAAATAGGACCAAAAAGAATGCATAGTGCCAAAATTCTCGCCGAAACAGAAAGGAATCAACATTCCGGCAAAATATTGGCAACTATCGCATTTCAAATACCGGTACCTTCAAACACAAACATATATGCAACACCACAAACATACGCAACACCACAAACATACATAGATCTAGCTAGAGCACAAAAAGTGCATGTGCACGTTGTTGGAGCGAGCTAGAGAGAAAAAAAGTAGATCTACAACATGAAGATAGCTTTCCCCTTACTTACCTATCAAAAAAGTTAATTTCAACACTTAATTTTGATGAATCTATGGTGCAAATGAGGTGAGGAGGAGGAGGCAGCCGACAAGCTTAGAGAAGGAGGTGGGGGGAATGAAGTGGGGAAAGCGAGTGTGTAGGTGTGGTTGTCCAAAAATATCTAGCTGGTCCCAGGTTACTAATGGCGCACCACACAACCATGCGCCATTAGTAACCCAACATACTAATGGCGCACCACACAGACATGCGCCATTAGTAGTTTTGCAAAAAAAGTAAAAAAAAATAATTTTTATACTAATGGCGCACCGTGGCACAGTGCGCCATTACTAGTTTAAACTAGTAATGGCATAGTATGCAACGGTGCGCCATTAGTAGTTTTGCAAAAAAAGTAAAAAATAAATAAAATACAGTAATGGCGCACTCTATGGTGCACTCTGCCCGGATGCTCCATTAGTATATTTGGAAAAATGAAAAAAACATTTTGTTACTAGTGACGCACCGTGTGCCTGGTGCGCCATTAGTGTCTTAGACACTAATGGCGCATCTCCACATGGTGCGCCATTAGTATATAGTAGTGGCGCACTACTTCTCTGGTGCGCCATTAGTGTCAATTTCATCTTTAGCCATTTTCCTAGTAGTGCGAGGATCAAGGCAACTTTGAGTACTTTGCAGGCAAGATGACCATACCCTCGAAATCACTTCTACCTTTGCTTGCTAGGTGCTCGCTCTTTTGCTATGCCTATGCTACGATACCTACCACTTATTTGTCATGCCTCCCATATTGCCATGTGAAACCTCTAACCCACCATGTCCTACCAAACCGTTGTTTGGTTATGTTACCGCTTTGCTCAGCCCCTCTTATAGCGTTGCTAGTTGCAGGTGAAGATTGGAGATCGTTCCTTGTTCGAACATGTTTATTGTTGGGATATCACAATATTATCTTGTTTATCTTAATGCACCTATATACTTGGTAAAGGGTGGAAGGCTCGGCCTTATGCCTAGTGTTTTGTTCCCCTATTGCCGCCCTAGTTTCCGTCATATCGGTGTTATGTTTCCCAATTTTGCGCTCCTTACATGGTTGGGTTATAATGGGAACCCCTTTGACAGTTCGCCTTGAATAAAACTCCTCCAGCAATGTCCAACCTTGGTTTTACCATTTGCCTCATAGCCACATTTTCCTTTGGGTTTTCGGAGCCCAAGGGTCATCTTTATTTAAACCCCCCGGGCCAGTGCTCCTCTGAGTGTTGGTCCAAAACAGAGCCACTTGCAGCGCCACCTCGGGGAAACTTGAGGGTTGGTTTTAGTTGTACGTAGTGTTCATCTAAGTGTGCCCTGAGAACGAGATATGTGCAGCTCCTATCGGGATTTGTCGGCAGATTCGGGCGGTGTTGCTGGACTTGTTTTACCATTGTCGAGGATGTCTTGTAACCAGGATACCGAGTCTGATCGGATTGTCTTGGGAGAAGGAATATCCTTCGTTGACCGTGAGCGCTTGTGATGGGCTAAGTTGGGACTCCCCTGCAGGGATTTGAACTTTTGAAAGCCGTGCCCGCGGTTATGGGCAGATGGGAATTTGTTAATGTCCGGTTGTAGATAACATGAAACTTAACTTAAATAAAATGCACCAACCGCGTGTGTAACCGTGATGGTCTCTTCTCGGGGGAGTCCGGGAAGTGAACACGGTGTTGGAGTAATGCTTGACGTAGGTTGTTCTAGGATCACTTCTGGATCATAGTTGTTCGACCGTGCTTTTGCCTTCTCTTCTCGCTCTCTTTTGCGAATATGTTAGTCACCATATATGCTAGTCGCTTGCTTCAGCTCCACATCATACCTTTACCTTACCTATAAGCTTAAATAGTCTTGATCGCAAGGGTGTGAGATTGCTGAGTCCCCGTGACTCACAGTTTCCTTCCAAACTAGATGTAGGGACCGATGATACCGTTCCAGCTGACATGACCGAGCTCAAGTGGGAGTTTGATGAAGACTCTCGTCGTTACTATGTGTCTTTCCCAGATGATCAGTACTGGTGCCCAGTTGGGGCGATCGGGGACTTTGTCGCATTTGGGGGTTGATCTTTATTTTGGTACCGTAGTCGGACCCTGAGTGTATTGGATGAATTTAATGACTTATTGATGTATTTGTGTGACTTGGTGAGTGTAAGCCAACTATGTACTTTTCCCCTTTATTTATTTACATGGGTTGTTGTGAAGATTACCTCACTGGCGACATTGCTTTCAATGCGGTTATGCCTCTAAGTGGTGCTTCGACATGTAGGAGATATAGCCGCATCGAGGGCGTTACAGACCACCCCACCAGTATCCGTCATGGTGGATTCGCCGAACTGGTCCTAGACCCAATCATTGACGGATTTCACCTCACTCGAGTCCTTATGGATGGCGGCAGCATCCTGAACCTGCTTTACGAGGACATGGTGCGCAAAATGCATATAGAGCCCTCAAGGATCAAACCCACAAAAACGACTTTTAAAGGCGTCATACCAGGTGTAGAGGCCCATTGCACAGGCTTGGTCACACTGGAAGTGGTCTTCGGATCCCCGGATAACTTCCAAAGTCAAGAGTTAATCTTCGATATAGTCCCGTCCGCAGTGGTTATCATGCACTGCTCGGGCGAACCGCATTTGCAAGATTCAATGCGATACCGCATTATGCATACCTCAAGCTCAAGATGCCAGGACCTTAGGGGGTCATCACAGTCAATGGAAAAATAGAGCGCTCTCTCCGCACGGAGGAGCACACTACGGCCCTCGCAGCAGAAGCATAAAGCAGCATCCTAAGGCAATCCACTAGTTTGGCGATTAAGGACCCGGAAAACTTCAAGCGCGCCCAGAGTAATCGGCAACTGGACCGCCTGGCATGTCCCGAGCTCGCATAGCAATGTGGCCCCCACCTCGGCCCCAGCCCAACGGCGAAATTCGTGCCACGTGTACATAATTACGCATTAAAAATACCATGGGCACAGGTGGGGAGGGGGCAGAACTACGAAACGCCCCAAGACGCGGCTTAAACCGCACTACGGGCTTCCCATTTTGTTATTTTTTTCTTTTTCAGGACTTTAATCTCTGGAAACCCGGTCCGGCAGCATGATTGCCGAACATATGATGTAGCAACCAAGAAGGCAGAAAGCTACGTCACACCACGGAACTCCCAGGTGGATTACGATAACGAGTGTAATACTTGCCTTAATACTATTCTTCAGCTTGCTCTTGGAGGGGACATAGTCCTACTTTTTGCTTATTGCACTGCATGTATCATTCTGCTTTAACGCACCTTTTTGAATAAACAATGCATAGCATTAATACTATTATTGCATTCTTCCTTATATATATATATATATATGTTCATTCGTGACATCCAGCACCCGTACACTCTAGTACGGCCAATACGCTAGGGGCTTAAGCATACCCCACAATACGACGTGAGAAGTCCGAACACTTTCGACAATGCGGCACCCCGAACTTATAGCATTATATGCATCATCTCTGAATCATGTCTTGGGTCAATAGTTGGGTTTGCTCGGCTCCCATGTTTTGGTACCTTACATTCCGCTATATCGGCTAAGGTAGCACTGGGAGAACTACTGCGATTGTGCCCCGGTTCTGCTGGGCTAAGCACCTCAGTAGAGAAAGCTAAAACTGACTGTCATGATAAGTCGAGAGACTGGTTGCTGTTCGAGAGGTTTTCGAGTCCTTAAAACTTATGCCGCTTAGAGCGAGGAGCCGGCCCTGTCCTGCTTAAGGCATGTATCGCACCCCAGATTCGGCCTTCCGAATACTAGGGGCTTCGATGAAATTTAAAATTATAGAATTCTATGGCTAAGTGAGAGTGATAACGCATTATAGTCCAATTGCCTTGTTCGTTGTGCTGAGCACCTCCCTCAAAGGACCCAAAAATGGGAACAAGAGTGCTCAGGTTTATCCCGAACACCCCAGCACTCGTGGCATGGGGGCAGAAGCCAACGACTATCCATCTCTCAGATTTGATAAACAACTAAACAGAAGGTAATATTTCAAATTCAAACAAGCATTGCATAGCGCATATGAACAAGTTTTCACGAATACAGGATTACACGAGCGGGTTTACTCAAATATTGTATCTTTGGTACACTTGTCCGCTACAAGATGGGAACCCTTCAGGACACCCTCATAGTACATCTCGGGGTGGCGATGCTCCTTGCCCTCCGGCGGCACTTCCTTGATCAGCTTCACGGCGTCTAGCTTGGCCCATTCCACCTTCACATGGGCGAAAGCCCGGCGTGCACCTTCGATGTAGACGGACCGCATGACGACTTCCAGCCATGGGCAGGCATCCACAAGCCGCCTCACCAAGCCGAAGTAGCTATTCGCAAGGGCGTCGCCAGGCCACAGCCGGACTATAAAGCCCTTCCTGGCCTGTTCGGCCGCCTTGTGTAGCTCGACCAGCTACTTTAGCTGGTCGCTCATAGGCACCGGGTGTTCGGTCCCAGTATATTGGGCCCTGAAGAACTTCTCCATTGATCTTCCCTCCTCGGCCTGGTAAAACATTGCGGCATCCGACACACTGCAGGGCAAATCTGCGAATGCCCCTGGAGAGCTCCGGATTCGGGTAAGTAACAAGTAATTTACTTTCACATGCTTGCTTTGCATATAGAATGCCTTACCCGCCGCTATCTTCTTCATTGCATCAATCTGCTGGAGGGCCTTTTGGGCTTCGGCCTTGGCATTCTTTGCGCTCTCGAGGGCCGCGGCAAGCTTGGACTCTCGCGTCTTCAAGTCAAGCTCCAGCGCCTCGTGCTTTGTCACGAGAGCGTGGAGCTCTTGCTGCACCTCGCCCACCCGTGCCTCATGCCTCTCCCGCTCGGTGCGCTCCTTGGCCGCTTTGTTTTCAGCCTCGGACAGCGCTTGCTTCAGGGTCGCCACCTCGGTCGTGGCCCCTGGCAAATTTACGATAATCCTGTCATTTTGCAATCGCTTTCCTTTTATATAGATCCATAGACTAGGTACTACTTACCTTTGTTCTCCTCGAGCTTCCTTGGACCCTTTAAGGTCTTGCTTCAGTGCGGCGACCTCCGCAGTCAGTGCGACAGAGGCCAGCGGCGAAGCCTGCATACACATATAGACATACTTATATTAGACTCCTGCGATATTGTTTGATCCTCTGTTCGGCTTTTCTTTGTGAACACCGAACAGAGCATCAGGGGCTACTGTCTATGCGGCAATATTTCTCCTATATTTCAAAAACTTACCTCAAAGCCTGCTAGAAGGCTGGCAATGCTTCAGTCAGTCTGCTCTTGGCGGACTGAACCTTCTGGACAACCGCACTCAAAATAGTGCGGACCTCTTCGTCAATGGAAGCGCTACGAAGCGCTGCCAGCAGATTGTCCAGTGCCTCTGGATGGGCAGAGGTCACCAGCACAGGCGTCCTGCCCCTCTTGGAACGAGGCCGCCTGCCCGAGTATGGAACCACTGGAGGTTCCGGTGCGGTGTTCGGCTGAGGGCCGAACTCGGAGCCATCGGGGGCTTTGCTCCCCTTGCTCCCGGAGTCCAGAAGGTCGCTTTGAGGCGCCTCCGGGACTGTCTCCCCTCGACCCAGTGCCTCTTGAGACAACACCTCGGCGTTGTCCGTAGGGCAAGGGGAGGTGGCGGTCGGAAGTGGATCGCTATCCATATTCGACGAGCCCGGGGAGCCGTCCGACGAGGATACGTCGATACGGGTTCGGGCTGGTCTGCACAATCATAATTCGGTGTTAGGAGAGCAGGGTGACAAAGGAATGCTATGAGTTACTCTGGTATCCGAATACTTACGACTTCGCCAGCGGCTTGGCCCTGAGTAGCCACTCGTCTTCGCTTTCGGCGGCGGTGGTGGAGAAGTCCGGAAGGAGAGTCCTTCCCTTCTTGGACCCTTCGCCCCCCCCCCCCCGGTTGGGGCGGCCTTCCTTGTCTTGTCTCCCCCGACTGGAGGGGGAGCATCTTCATCTTCCTCCTCGTCTTTGGGGGAGGAGTGCATCGCGGAGTTACTGGACGATAAGTCCGATAATGCCTGGCGTAGGGAACTCTTTCGGGTTCCCTCGGCCTTCTTGGTCTTCTCCGGCACCTTGTAAGAAGCCGGAGTCAGCATCTCCGTCAGGAGAGCGTCCGTAGTGTCTTCGAGCAGAGGGGCCAGACAGTTAATCTACCCCGACGTCTCCACCCAGTCCTGTCAAAGGCATGGAGCTCAGACCCCGCACATGGTTAAGCTAGGGGAAATAAGTGTCCTACCGGATGTATAAAACTCACCGAATGCGCTTGGCGCTTCGCGCTTAGCCCACGGTCCTCAGTGAGGGAGGGAGGGACCTCGGCGCTCTTGAACAGCACCTTCCAGACGTCCTTGTGTGTCGTGTCGAAGAGCTCGCTCAGAGTCTGGTGCTGGGCCGGGTCGAACGCCCACAAGTTGAAGTCCCGTTGTTGGCACGGGAGGATCCGGCGGATGAGCATGACCTGGACTATATTGACAAGCTTGAGCTTCTTTCCGGCCATATTCCGGATACATTTCTAGAGTCCTTCCAGCTCTACCGATGAACCCCAGGACAGGCCCTTCTCTTTCCAGGAGGTGAGCCACGTGGGGATTCTGGATCGAAACTTGGGGGCAGCCACCCATTTGGCGTCGCGCGGCTCTGTGATGTAGAACCACGCCGATTGCCACCCCTTTATGGTCTCCATGAAGGAGCCTTCAAGCCATATAACTTTGGGCATCTTGCCCACCATGGCTCCGCCGCATTTTGCTTGTTGGACGCCCACCAGCTTCGGCTTGATATTGAAGGTCTTTAGCCATAGGCCGAAGTGGGGGCGGATGTGGAGGAAAGCCTCGCAGACGACGATGAACGCTGAAATATTGAGGATGAAGTTTGGGGACAGATCATGGAAGTTCAGCCCGTAGTAGAACATGAAACCACAGACGAATGGATGAAGGGGAAAACCCAATCCGCTGAGGAAGTGGTGGAGGAAAACTACCCTCTCATGAGGTTCTGGGGTAGGGACGATCTTCCACGCAGCGGGCAGCCGATGCGCGATATTTGCGGCTAAGTATCCGGCTCCGTGCAGCTTTTTGATGTGTTCCTCCGTAACGGAGGAAGCCATCCACTTGCCTCCAGCTCCGGGCATGTTTGGAGGAGGTTGAGGAGAAAGATGTGGGCTTGGGCGTTGGAGCTCGAGTGCGCAAGAGTAGATGAGCAAGGAGGAAGAAGGCGTGGGTACAAAAAGGTTCAACCTTGTCCCTTTATAAGGGCGGCCGAAACTATGCGCCCCCACTAGCCTAGTAAAACTCGCTTATCCCCCAAGCACCGTAATCGATGGCGCGGTTGGGTTACCCACACCCGTATTGATGAGAATCCCGTAATAAGGGGGACACGATCTCTGCTTTGACAAGACGTGTCAAAAAACTGCCTCGCGTTATGTGCGGGGCTAGTTAAAGGAAACAGTTCGAATAATCATCGGGCCATGGCATAATGTCGTGTTGCCAAAACAAGTCAGCAAATTAGATTTGTGGAAATATTATTCTCTCTACGGTTGTATGTGGAACTTATTTTGCAGGGTCGGACACTATCCTTGTATTCAAATTCTTCCGTGGTGTATTCGCAGGAGGAACACGCCTTGCAATGCTGAAGACAACACTGCACGCCGGACTCATCGTCATTGAAGCCTGGTTCAGGGGCTACTGAGGGAGTCCCGGATTAGGGGGGTCTCCGGACCGCCGGACTATATCCTTTGGCCGGACTGTTAGACTATGAAGATACAAGATTGAAGACTTCGTCTCGTGTCCGGATGGGACTCTACTTGGCGTGGAAGGCAAGCTAGGCAATATGGATATGTATATCTCCTCCTTTGTAACCGACCTTGTATAACCCTAGCCCTCTCCGGTGTCTATATAAACCGGAGGGTTTTAGTCTGTAGGAAACAGACAATCATACCATAGGCTAGCTTTTAGGGTTTAGCCTCTCCGATCTCGTGGTAGATCAACTATTGTAATACTCATATCATCAAGAATAAATCAAGCAGGACGTACGGTTTTACCTCCATCAAGAGGGCCCAAACCTCGGTAAACCATCGTGTCCCCTGCCTCCTGTTACCATCCGCTTTAGACGCATAGTTCGGGACCCCCTACCCGAGATCCGCCAGTTTTGACACCGACAATAATCTTCACGTGTAGCCTTGAGTTCTTCCTACAGCTCCGTGATTCTTGTCATCACCTTCTTCAGATCTATCATGTCTGCACACATCTGGTTCTCCTGACATCGAATGTGCTGGTTTAACTCCTGGATAAACGCTGCGATTGATCTATCCTTCTTGGTGCTGATCATTTCCCAGTGCTCATCTCGGCACCCACAAATCTGGTAGATAGTATCCTTGAGATCATTGCGGTAAACTTCTCCAATACGTCCCATGGCGATGTGGGCTGCCATGCTCTTTCCTATACTCCAGGTTGGTGCATCAAAGGAAAACTCTATGGGCTCGGTGACTGGTGCGAACGTCCTTCCTGGAACTAGAACTTGAATCATCTAGCGCTCCTCCTCGGGTAAAGTGGCATTGTAGGTCCCGGTGAAGCTTGGTACTTCGATGTTCAGGTACTTAGTGACTTCCTTCAAGTGGCGACCAAAGGGTGTATCTTCATCCGGTTGCGTGAACTTGTTCCTTGCATCCACCATCCTAAAAGAGAAGAAAAGATGAGGAGTCGGAAATGATAAGAGTGAGTAGTGATCTAGGGCTTTAGCTTAGTGGTCGTGTCCTACAGTCAGCATGTGCTCTGATATAATCTTGTAGCGACCAGACCTCAAACAGTCTGATCTCTGTGCTTCAGTGTCATCCCTGGATTAGTAATGCTGACATGCACAGTACTTGCAGGATTTTTTTAACAGAATAGCAATCACACACTTATTACAACGAGTGTCTCAAAAGAGAACTTATTACAAATAGTATGTCTTAAGGCCATCTAATAACAATAACAGCGGAAGGCTTGGAAGATAAGTGAGTCCATCAACTCCAACGGCATCACTGAGTATAGAACCACGACCTAAAGGCACCTTACCCATCATCTGAAAAGTCTCCAACATGAACGTTGCAGCCCGAAAACGGGTCAGCACATGGAATATGCTGGCAATGTAACACATAGAGAGTAAAGAACAGAAATAGGCTATACTACATGCTTATATGGCTAGTGGAAAGCTCTATGGTTACAGTTTTGCGTAAAGCTAGTTTTTCCCTACTGCAAAGGAATAAATTTTTATTTAACTATCATGGTGGTTGTTAAACATTGAGAGTGTAGACACACTCTCAATCCCAATTAAACATCATCATTGAAACCCAACAAAATTAATTAAAGTCACATGATGAGATTCACATGATAATCCAAGTACTTGATACTCAAGCCGTCCATAACCGGGGACACGGCTAATCATGATTAGTTTATACACTCTGCAGAGGTTTGCGCACTTTTCCCCACAAGACTTGATCTCCTCCGTTGGGATTCTCGCACTACATGGTGTTTGAGAAACGGATGACCGAGACATAGTCTTTCAGAAGCGCTATCACCTTACGATGGGGTAGACCGTTACACCTACTTTCCCCTACATCTGCTAGTCTACCACTGTAAGAGTTCGCACGACTTAATCAACTATGCTAGAGCCCATAGTAGCTTGTGGCTACACACGGAAGTTTCTAGCATGAATAGTCTCATGATCCCTTTGAGCCTGGGTGGCGGTCCATAAAGAAAACAGGCAATCGCTGGAATACCCAGGTGCCTCAATCCACCCAGATGTGTATTAAAGTTGCCATCTTAAATAAACCATCAATTAACAATCTCACATCTGTCATGGATACACTCACCCAATCCACATCTACTACCATAGCATGGCAATATAAGCAAACGTAGAAGTAACTCCCAAGGGTTTGATAATAAAACATGTAATAGGTACTACCTCATCTAGTTTCCCAAACCCACAACTTAATTAGATCCTAATCATGCAATGTTTGAGGATTGATATAATGCAATAAAACTGGGTAGTAAGAGGTATGATCAAAGTGTTACTTGCCTTGTTGATGATCCGCGAAACCTAGAGATTCGAAATAGCAAGCGGCGCACTCCGGGTACTCTATCGCAACAAACAAATATGCATACAATAAGTACTCATCTAATGCACAGGTAAAACTCAAATAAGAGATCTAAGCAGAAAGTTCAACTTAAGAACTCTGGTTTGCAAAAAGAATCAAATCAAACGAAGCAACAAAAGTCAAACAGCGAGAGAAAAAAGCTTTGATTACTAATCTGGATCTAAGTCAAATTTTACAGAAGCAAAAAACTTGTTTGAGTTGGTTAAACGGAAAGAGGGTATCGAGCCGAAACTCTAGGCGCTTGAATCGCCTGATTCCGATAAACGAGCAAAAAGTTAAACTAAAACGAAAATCGGATCAGAAATCGCGATCAGAAATAATCGCGGAAAATCCGAGAAAAAGAAAAAACGACGAACAGGCTAACGAACGAATGTTCGCTGTCTGTGGCTAAACGACGAAAACTGTTCGTTAAAATGAATGTACGGACGAACGTCCGCTAAATAAACTAAACTGGGAAAAAGAACAAAAATAAACCGATCTAAAATAAAAAAACGACCGCGGTTTTTATTCAAAAAAATCGGGCGGTTAACCGGTGAAGACCGGCGGCGGCTACCTCCAGCGGCGGTGAACTCCGGCGGGGCGGCGGCGGTCGGCGGCGGCGGCAGCTGGGGTTAGGGCGGGGCTGGGCGGCTCGGGGCTGGGCTCCCCCGGCTTATAAAGGCCGATCGGGCTAGAGTCCGGGTCGGGTACGGCCCGGGTAGGTCGGTTCGTTTTTTTTAATATTTTCACGCAGAAAAACAAATAAAAGGAATACTAAACGGACACCAAAATCCCGAAATAAATTTTCCCCGACTTCTAAAATCAAGCCGGACAAGGTGAACATTTATTTGGGGGCCTAAATGCAATTTTGAAAAACACGCATTTTTCCTAAATTCAAATAAAAAAAGCGAAAACTCCAAAATAGAAAAAATTATTTGATTTTTTTATTAAATCCTCAATATTCCTTTAATTTGGGAAAGTAATTTTATTCCCTCTCACTTATTGTTATAATTGTAATTATTGAAGATAAAATAATTAAATCAAATGATCCTATTTTCAAAATTTGAGAAAACCCCAAATATGAAAATATCGAAATCCCCAACTCTCTCCATGGGTCCTTGAGTTGCGTAGGATTTCTAGGATCAAGCCAAAAAGCAAATAAAATATGATATGCAATGATGATCTATGTATAACATTCCAAACTAAAAATTTGGGATGTTACACTAGATCACTATTGTACTCCCTTGCTAGAAAAATGCTAAGGTATACAATAGGACTGGTAAACAGCATAGCATACTTTATAGAACTTATGACTGAGGCATAGGGAATGACTTTTCATTCTCTTTCTATTTTCTACCATGGTCGGGTTTTGAGTCTTTACTCAATTTCACACCTTGCAACAGAAGCAAGAACTCCTTCTTTGACTGTTCCATTTTGAACTACTTCAAAATATTGTCAAGGTATGTACTCATTGAAAAAACTTATCAAGCGTCTTGATCTATCTCTATAGATCTTGATGCTCAATGTGTAAGCAGCTTCATCGAGGTCTTTCTTTGGAAAACTCTTTTCAAACACTCCTTTATGCTATCAAGAAAATTCTACATTATTTCTGATCAACAATATGCCATTCAAATATACTTATCAGAAATGTTGTTGTGCTCCCACTCACTTTCTTGTAAATACAGGCTTCACCGCAAGTCTGTATAGAACCATATGCTTTGATCACTCTATCAAAGCATATATGCCAACTCTGAGATGCTTGCACCAGTCCATAGATAGATTGCTGGAGTTTGCTCACTTTGATAACACCTTTAGGATCGACAAAACCTTCTGGTTGCATCATATACAACTCTTCTTTTTAAGAAATCCTTGAAGGAATACAGTTTTGACATCCATTTGCCAGATTTCATAAAATGTGGAAACTGCTAACATGATTCGGAAAGACTTTTAAGCATTGATACGAGTGAGAAAATCTCATCATAGTCAACACCTTGAACTTGTCAAAAACATTTTGCAACAATTCGAGCTTTGTAGATAGTAACACTACTATCAGCATCCATCTTCCTCTTAAAGATCCATTTATTCTTAATGACTCATCGATCATCGGGCAAGTCAATCAAAGTCCATACTTTGTTCTCATACATGGATCCCATCTCAGATTTCATGGTGTCAAGCCATTTTGCGGAATATGGGCTCATCATCGCCTCCTCATAATTCGTAGGTTCGTCATGGTCAAGTAACATGACATCCAGAACAGGATTACTGTACCACTCTGGTGCGGATCTCACTCTGGTTAACCTATGAGGTTCGGTACTAACTTGATCTGGAGTTACATGATCATCATCATTAGCTTCCTTACTAATTGGTGCAGGAGCCACAGAAACAGATTTCTGTGATGAACTACTTTCCAATAAGGGAGGAGGTAGAGTTACCTCATCAAGTTCTACTTTCCTCCCACTCACTTCTTTCGAGAGAAACTCCTTCTCTAGAAAGGATCCACTCTTAGCAATGAATGTCTTTCCTTTGGATCTGTGATAGAAGGTGTACCCAATTGTATATTTTGGGTCTCCTATGAAGACACATTTCTCCAATTTGGGTTTGAGCTTATCACGATGAAACTTTTTCACATAAGCATCGCAACCCCAAACTTTAATAAACGACAACTTTGGTTTCTTGCCAAACCACAGTTCATATGGCGTCGTCTCAACGGATTTAGATGGTGCCCTATTTAACGTGAATGGAGTTGTATCTAATGCATAACCCCAAAACGATAGTGGTAAATTGGTAAGAGACATCATAGATCGCACCATATCTAGTAAATTGCTATTACGACGATCGGACACACCATTATGCTGTGGTGTTCCAGGTGGTGTGAGTTGTGAAACTATTCCACATTGTTTCAAATGAAGACAAAACTCATAACTCAAATATTATCCTCCACGATCAGATTGCAGAAACTTTATTTTCTTGTTACGATGATTTTCCACTTCACTCTGAAATTATTTGAACTTTTCAAATGTTTTAGATTTACGTTTCATCAAGAAGAAAAACCCATATCTTACTCAAATCATCTGTGAAGGTCAGAAAATAACGATACCTGCCCCGAGCTTCAACACTCATCGGACTGCATACATCAGTATGTATTATTTCCAACAAGTCTGTTGCTCGCTCCATTGTTCGGGAGAACAGAGTCTTAGTCATCTTGCCTATGAGGCATGGTTCACAAGCATCAAGTGATTCCAAAAACCCATCAGCATGGAATTTCATCATGCGCTTTACACCAATATGACCTAAACGGCAGTGCTACAAATAAGTTGCACTATCATTATTAACTTTGCATCTTTTGGCTTCAATATTATGAATATGTGTATCACTACAATCAAGATTCAATAAACCATTCACCTTGGGTGTATGACCATTGAAGGTTTTATTCATGTAAACAGAACAACAATTATTCTCTGACTTTAAATGAATAACCGTATTGCAATAAGCATGATCAAATCATACTCATGCTTAACGCAAACACGAAATAACATTTATTTAGGTTCAACACTAATCCCGAAAGTATAGGGAGTGTGCGATGATGATCATATCAATCTTGGAACCGCATCTAACACACATCGTCACTTCACCCTTAACTAGTCTTTGTTCATTCTACAACTCCCATTTCGAGTTACTAATCTCAGCAACTGAACTAGTATCAAATGCTAAGGGGTTGCTATAAACACTAGCAAGTACACATCAATAACATGTATATCAAATATACCTTTGTTCACTTTTCCATCCTTATTATCCGCCAAATTCTTGGGGCAGTTCTGCTTCCAGTGACAAGTCCCTTTGTAGTAGAAGCACTTAGTCCAAAGCTTAGGTTTAGAATTGGGCTTCTTCACTTGAGCAGTGATACGTCTCCAACGTATCTAAATTTTTTTATTGTTCCATGCTATATTATATTCTATTTTGGACATTATTGGGCTTTATTATACACTTTTATATTATTTTTGGGACTAACCTATTAACCGGAGATCCAGCCCAGAATTGCTGTTTTTTTGCCTATTTTAGGGTTTCACAGAAAAAGAATATCAAACGGAGTCCAAACGGAATGAAACCTTCGGGAATGTGATTTTCGGAACGAACGTGATCCAGAGGACTTGGACCCTATGTCAAGACATCAACTAGGAGGCCACGAGGTAGGGGGCACGCCTACCCCTCTGGGCGCGCCCTCCACCCTCGTGGGCCTCCTATTGCTCCACCGACATACTCCTTCTTCCTATATATACCTATGTACCCCCAAACTACCAGATACGGAGCCAAAACCCTAATTCCACCACCGTAACTTTCTGTATCCACGAGATCCCATTTTGGGGCCTGTTCCGGAGCTCCGATGGAGGGGGCATCGATCACAGAGGGCTTCTACATCAACAACATAGCCCCTCCGATGAAGTGTGAGTAGTTTACCTCAGACCATCGGGTCCATAGTTATTAGCTAGATGGCTTCTTCTCTCTTTTTGGATCTCAATACAAAGTTCTCCCCCTCTCTTGTGGAGATCTATTCGATGTAATATTCTTTTGCGGTGTGTTTGTTGAGACCGATGAATTGTGGGTTTATGATGAAGTTTATCTATGAACAATATTTGAATCTTCTCTGAATTGTTTTATGTATGATTGGTTATCTTTTCAAGTCTCTTCGAATTATCAGTTTGGTTTGGCCTACTAGATTGATCTTTCTTGCAATGGGAGAAGTGCTTAGCTTAGTGTTCAATCTTGTGGTGTCCTTTCCCAGTGACAGTAGGGGCAGCAAGGCACGTATTGTATTGTTGCCATCGAGGATAACAAGATGGGGTTTATATCATATTGCATGAGGTTAACCCTCTACATCATGTCATCTTCCTTAAAGCGTTACTCTGTTCTCTTGAACTTAATACTCTAGATGCATGCTGGATAGTGGTCGACGTGTGGAGTAATAGTAGTAGATGCAGGCAGGAGTCGGTCTACTTGTCTTGGACGTGATGCCTATATACATGATCATACCTAGATATTCTCATAACTATGCTCAATTCTGTCAATTGCTCAACAGTAATTTGTTCACCCACCGTAAATACTTATGCTCTTGAGAGAAGCCACTAGTGTAACCTATGGCCCCCGGGTCTATCTTCCATCATATTAATCTTCCAATACTTAGCTATTTCCTTTGTCATTTATTTTATTTGCATCTTTTATTCCTCTTTATCATAAAAATACCAAAAATATTATCTTATCATATCTATCAGATATCACTCTCATAAGTGACCATGTAGGGATTGACAACCCTTTATCGTGTTGGTTGCGAGGATTTATTTGTTTATGTAGGTGCGAGGGAAATACTTACGCTACTTTGCTGCATCACCCTTTCCTCTTCAAGGGAAAACCAACGCAAGTGCTCAAGAGGTAGCAAGAAGGATTTCTAGCGCCGTTGCCGGGGAACTCTATGCAAAAGTCAACACACTAAGCATCCATCACAAACCCTTATCTCCCACATTACATTATTTGCCATTTGCCTCTCGTTTTCCTCTCCACCACTTCACCCTTGCCATTTTATTCGCCATCTCTCTCCCTATCCTCCATCTCTTTCTCTGTTTTCCTATTTTTGCCCGTATCTTGTTTGCTCGTGTGTTGGATTGCTTGCTTGTCACGATGGGTCAAGATAATACTAAATTGTGTGACTTCACCAATACCAACAATGATTTCCTCTTACCGATACTGAATCTTGTGAAATCAATGCTGCTTTGTTGAATCTTGTCATGAAATATCAATTCGCCGACCTTCCTAGTGAAGATGCCGCTACCCATCTCAATAGCTTCGTTGATTTGTGTGATATGCAAAAGAAGAAAGATGTGGATAATGATATTGTTAAATTGAAGCTATTTCCTTTTTCACTCAGAGATCGTGCTAAAGCTTGGTTTCGTCTTTGCCTAAAAATAGTATTGATTATTGGAATAAGTGCAAAGATGCTTTTATCTCTAAGTATTTTCCTCCTGCTAAGATCATTTCTCTTAGAAACAATATTATGAATTTTAAGCAACTTGATCATGAACATGTTGCACAAGCTTGGGAGAGGATGAAATTAATGATATGTAATTGCCCTACGCATGGTTTGAATTTGTGGATGATTATACAAAAAATTTATGCCGGATTGAATTTTGCTTCTAGAAATCTTTTAGATTCGGCTGCGGGAGGCACTTTTATGGAAATAACTTTAGGAGAAGCTACTAAACTCCTTGATAATATTATGGTTAATTATTCTCAATGGCACACTGAAAGATCTACTAATAAGAAGTGCATGTGATAGAAGAAATTGATGTTTTGAGTGGAAAGATGGATAAACTTATGAAATTATTTGCTAATAAAAGTGTTTCTTCTGATCCTAATGATATGCCTTCGTCTACTTTGATTGAGAATAATAATGAATCTATGGATGTGAATTTTATTGGTATGAATGATTTTGGTAACAACGCGTATAGAGGAAACTTTAAGCCTAGTGAAGGAAATATGCCCTAGAGGCAATAATAAAGTTATTATTTATTTCCTTATATCATGATAAATGTTTATTATTCATGCTAGAATTGTATTAACCTGAAACATAATACATGTGTGAATACATAGACCAACAGAGTGTCACTAGTATGCCTCTACTTGACTAGCTCGTTAATCAAAGATGGTTATGTTTCCTAACCATAAACAAAGAGTTGTTGTTTGATTAACGAGGTCACATAATTAGTAGAATGATCTGATTGACATGACCCATTCCATTAGCTTAGCACCCGATCGTTTAGTATGTTGCTATTGCTTTCTTCATGACTTATACATGTTCCTATAACTATGAGATTATGCAACTCCCGTTTACCGGAGGAACACTTTGGGTACTACCAAACGTCACAACGTAATTGGGTGATTATAAAGGAGTACTACAGGTGTCTCCAATGGTAGATGTTGGGTTGGCGTATTTCGAGATTAGGGTTTGTCACTCCGATTGTCGGAGAGGTATCTCTGGGCCCTCTCGGTAATGCACATCACATAAGCCTTGCAAGCACTACAACTAATATGTTAGTTGTGAGATGATGTATTACGGAACGAGTAAAGAGACTTGCCGGTAACGAGATTGAACTAGGTATTGGATACCGACGATCGAATCTCGGGCAAGTAACATACCGATGACAAAGGGAACAACATATGTTGTTATGCGGTCTGACCGATAAAGATCTTCGTAGAATATGTAGGAGCCAATATGGGCATCCAGGTCCCGCTATTGGTTATTGACCAGAGACGTGTCTCGGTCATGTCTACATTGTTCTCGAACCGTAGGGTCCGCACGCTTAACGTTACGATGACAGTTATTATGAGTTTATGCATTTTGAAGTACCGAAGGTTGTTCGGAGTCCCGGATGAGATCACGGACATGACGAGGAGTCTCGAAATGGTCGAGACGTAAAGATTGATATATTGGAAGCCTATGTTTGGACATAGGAAGTGTTCCGGGTGAAATCGGGATTTTACCGGAATACCGGGAGGGTTACCGGAACCCCCCGGGAGACTAATGGGCCTATTGGGCCTTAGTGGAAAAAGAGAAAAGGGGCAGCCCATAGCTGGCCGGCGCCCCCCTTTCCCCAAGTCCTAGTAGGACTAGGAGAAGGGGCCGGCCCCCCTCTCTCTCCTTTCTCCCCGAGAGTCCTAATTGGATTAGGATTGGAGGGGGGAGTCCTACTCCCGGTAGGAGTAGGACTCCCCCTGCGCCTCCCTCTCCCTGGCCGGCCGGCCCCCCTTCCTCCAACCTTTATATACGGGGGCAGGGGACACCCCAAGACACACAAGTTGATCCTTGAGATCGTTCCTTAGCCGTGTGCGGTGCCCCCTGCCACCAAATTCCACCTCGATCATACCGTTACAGTGCTTAGGCGAAGCCCTGCGTCGGTAGTACATCAAGATCGTCACCACGCCGTCGTGCTGACGGAACTCTTCCTCGACGCTTTACAGGATCGGAGCCCGAGGAACGTCATTGAGCTGAACGTGTGCTAAGAACTCGGAGGTGCCGGAGTAACGGTGCTTGGATCGGTCGGATCGGGAAGAAGACGTACGACTACTTCCTCTACGTTGTGTGATCGCTTCCGCAGTCGGTCTGCGTTGGTACGTAGACAACACTCTCCCCTCTCGTTGCTATGCATCACCATGATCTTGCGTGTGCGTAGGAAAATTTTCGAAATTACTACGTTCCCCAACAGTGGCATCCGAGCCTAGGTTTTATGTTTTGATGTTATTTGCACGAGTAGAACACAAGTGAGTTGTGGGCGATACAAGTCATACTGCCTACCAGCATGTCATACTTTGGTTCGGCGGTATTGTTGGGTGAGACGATCTGGACCAACCTTACGCGTACTCTTACGCGAGACCGGTTCCCTCGACGTGCTTTGCACATAGATGGCTTGCGGAAGACTGTCTCTCCAACTTTAGTTGAACCAAGTGTGACTACGCCCGGTCCTTGAGAAGGTTAAAACGGAGTCTATTTGACGAACTATCGTTGTGGTTTTGATGCGTAGGTGAGATGAGTTCTTACTTAAGCCCGTAGCAGCCACGTAAAACTTGCAACAACAAAGTAGAGGACGTCTAACTTGTTTTTGCAGGGTATGTTGTGATGTGATATGGTCAAGGCATGATGCTGATTTTATTGTATGAGATGATCATGTTTTGTAACCAAGTTATCGGCAACTGGCAGGAGCCATATGGTTGTCGCTTTATTGTATGCAATGCAATCGCGATGTAATGCTTTACTTTATTACTAAACGGTAGTGATAGTCGTGGAAGCATAAGATTGGCGAGACGACAACGATGCTACGATGGAGATCAAGGTGTCGCGCCGGTGACGATGGTGATCATGACGGTGCTTCGGAGATGGAGATCACAAGCACAAGATGATGATGGCCATATCATATCACTTATATTGATTGCATGTGATGTTTATCCCTTTTATGCATCTTATCTTGCTTTGATTGACGGTAGCATTATAAGATGATCTCTCACTAAAATTATCAAGAAGTGTTCTCCCTGAGTATGCACCGTTGCCAAAGTTCGTCGTGCCCAGACACCACGTGATGATCGGGTGTGATAAGCTCTACGTTCAAATACAACGGGTGCAAAACAGTTGCACACGCAGAATACTCAGGTTATACTTGACGAGCCAAGCATATACAGATATGGCCTCGGAACACGGAGACCGAAAGGTCGAGCGTGAATCATATAGTAGATATGATCAACATAACGATGTTCACCATTGAAAACTACTCCATCTCACGTGATGATCGGTTATGGTTTAGTTGATTTGGATCACGTGATCACTTAGAAGATTAGAGGGATGTCTATCTAAGTGGGAGTTCCTAAGTAATTTGATTAACTAAACTTAAACTTATCATGAACTTAGTACCTGATAGTATCTTGCTTGTTTATGTTGATTGTAGATAGATGGCTCGTGCTATTGTACCGTTGAATTTTAATGCGTTCCTTGAGAAAGCAAAGTTGAAAGATGATGGTAGCAATTACACAGATTGGGTCCATAACCTGAGGATTATGCTCATTGCTGCACAGAAGAATTACGTCCTGGAAGCACCGCTGGGTGACAGGCCTGCTGCTGGAGCAACGCCAGATGTTATGAACGTCTGGCAGAGCAAAGCTGATGACTACTCGATAGTTCAGTGTGCCATGCTTTACGGCTTAGAATCGGGACTTCAACGACGTTTTGAACGTCATGGTGCATATGAGATGTTCCAGGAGTTGAAGTTAATATTTCAAGCAAATGCCCGAATTGAGAGATATGAAGTCTCCAATAAGTTCTATAGCTGCAAGATGGAGGAGAACAGTTCTGTCAGTGAGCATATACTCAAAATATCTGGGTATAATAATCACTTGATTCAGATGGGAGTTAATCTTCCAGATGACTGCGTCATTGACAGAATTCTCCAATCACTGCCACCAAGCTACAAGAGCTTCGTGATGAACTACAATATGCAAGGGATGAACAAGACTATTCCCGAGCTCTTCGAAATGCTGAAAGCTGCGGAGGTAGAAATCAAGAAGGAGCATCAAGTGTTGATGGTTAGCAAAACCACTAGTTTCAAGAAAAAGGGCAAAGGGAAGAAGAAGGGAAACTTCAAGAAGAACAGCAAGCAAGTTGCTGCTCAGGAGAAGAAACCCAAGTCTGGACCTAAGCCTGAAACTGAGTGCTTCTACTGCAAGCAGACTGGTCACTGGAAGCGGAACTGCCCCAAGTATTTGGCGGATAAGAAGGATGGCAAAGTGAGCAAAGGTATATGTGATATACATGTTATTGATGTGTACCTTACTAGAGCTCGCAGTAGCACCTGGGTATTTGATACTGGTTCTGTGGCTAATATTTGCAACTCGAAACAGGGACTACGGAATAAGCGGACGCTAGCAAAGGACGAGGTGACGATGCGCGTGGGAAACGGTTTCAAAGTCGATGTGATCGTGGTCGGCACGCTACCTCTACATCTACCTTCGGGATTAATATTAGACCTAAATAATTGTTATTTGGTGCCAGCGTTGAGCATGAACATTATATCTGGATCTTGTTTGATGCGAGACGGTTATTCATTTAAATCAGAGAATAATGGTTGTTCTATTTATATGAGTAATATCTTTTATGGTCATGCACCTTTGAAGAGTGGTCTATTCTTGTTGAATCTCGATGATAGTGATACACATATTCATAATGTAGAAGCCAAAAGATGCAAAGTTAATAATGATAGTGCAACTTATTTGTGGCACTGCCGTTTGGGTCATATCGGTGTAAAGCGCATGAAGAAACTCCATACTGATGGGCTTTTGGAACCACTTGATTATGAATCACTTGGTACTTGCGAACCGTGCCTCATAGGCAAGATGACTAAAACACCGTTCTCCGGTACTATGGAGAGAGCAACAGATTTATTGGAAATCATACATACCGATGTAGGTGGTCCGATGAATATTGAGGCTCGTGGCGGATATCGTTATTTTCTCACCTTCATAGATGATTTAAGCAGATATGGGTATATCTACTTAATGAAACATAAGTCTGAAACATTTGAAAAGTTCAAAGAATTTCAGAGTGAGGTTGAAAATCATCGTAACAAGAAAATAAAGTTTCTACGATCTGATCGTGGAGGAGAATATTTGAGTTACGAGTTTGGTGTACATTTGAAAAATTGTGGAATAGTTTCGCAACTCACGCCACCCGGAACACCACAGCGTAATGGTGTGTCCGAACGTCGTAATCGTACTTTACTAGATATGGTGCGATCTATGATGTCTCTTACTGATTTACCGCTATCGTTTTGGGGTTATGCTTTAGAGACGGCCGCATTCACGTTAAATAGGGCACATCAAAATCCGTTGAGACGACACCTTATGAACTATGGTTTGGCAAGAAACCAAAGTTGTCGTTTCTTAAAGTTTGGGGCTGCGATGCTTATGTGAAAAAGCTTCAACCTGATAAGCTCGAACCCAAATCGGAGAAATGTGTCTTCATAGGATATCCAAAGGAAACTATTGGATACACCTTCTATCACAGATCCGAAGGCAAGACTTTTGTTGCTAAATTCGGAAACTTTCTAGAGAAGGAGTTTCTCTCGAAAGAAGTGAGTGGGAGGAAAGTAGAACTTGACGAGGTAACTGTACCTGCTCCCTTATTGGAAAATAGTACATCACAGAAAACTGTTTCTGCGACACCTATACCAATTAGTGAGGAAGCTAATGATGATGATCATGAAACTTCAAGACAAGATACTACTGAACCACGTAGATCAACCAGAGTGAGATCCGCACCAGAGTGGTACGGTAATCCAGTACTGGAAGTCATGCTACTAGATCATGATGAACCTACGAACTATGAAGAAGCGATGCTGAGCCCAGATTCCGCAAAGTGGCTTGAGGCCATGAAATCTGAGATGGGATCCATGTATGAAAACAAAGTATGGACTTTGGTTGACTTGCCCGATGATCGGCAAGCAATTGAGAATAAATGGATCTTCAAGAAAAAGACTGACGCTGACAGGTAATGTTACTGTCTATAAAGCTCGACTTGTCGCGAAAGGTTTTCGACAAGTTCAAGGGGTTGACTACGATGAGACCTTCTCACCCGTAGCGATGCTTAAGTCCGTCAGAATTATGTTAGCAATTGCCGCATTTTATGATTATGAAATATGGCAGATGGATGTCAAAACTGCATTCCTGAATGGATTTCTGGAAGAAGAGTTGTATATGATACAACCAGAAGGTTTTGTCGATCCAAAAGGAGCTAACAAAGTATGCAAACTCCAGCGATCCATTTATGGACTAGTGCAAGCATCTCGGAGTTGGAATAAACGCTTTGATAGTGTGATCAAAGCATTTGGCTTTATACAGACTTTTGGAGAAGCCTGTATTTACAAGAAAGTGAGTGGGAGCTCTGTAGCATTTCTGATATTATATGTGGATGACATATTGCTGATTGGAAATGATATAGAATTTCTGGATAGCATAAAGGGATACTTGAATAAAAGTTTTTCGATGAAAGACCTCGGGGAAGCTGCTTACATATTAGGCATAAAGATCTATAGAGATAGATCAAAACGCTTAATTGGACTTTCACAGAGCACATACCTTGACAAGATTTTGAAGAAGTTCAAAATGGATCAAGCAAAGAAAGGGTTCTTGCCTGTGTTACAAGGTGTGAAGTTGAGTCAGACTCAATGCCCGACCACTGCAGAAGATAGAGAGAAAATGAAAGATGTTCCCTATGCTTCAGCCATAGGCTCTATCATGTATGCAATGCTGTGTACCAGACCTGATGTGTGCCTTGCTATAAGTTTAGCAGGGAGGTACCAAAGTAATCCAGGAATGGATCACTGGACAGCGGTCAAGAATATCCTGAAATACCTGAAAAGGACTAAGGATATGTTTCTCGTATATGGAGGTGACAAAGAGCTCACCGTAAGAGGTTACGTTGATGCAAGCTTTGACACTGATCCGGACGATTCTAAGTCGCAAACCGGATACGTGTTCACTGTAAACGGTGGAGCTGTCAGTTGGTGCAGTTCTAAACAAAGCGTCGTAGCGGGATCTACATGTGAAGCGGAGTACATAGCTGCTTCGGAAGCAGCGAACGAAGGAGTCTGGATGAAGGAGTTCATATCCGATCTAGGTGTCATAACTAGTGCATCGGGTCCAATGAAAATCTTCTGTGACAATACTGGAGCAATTGCCTTGGCAAAGGAATCCAGATTTCACAAAAAGAACCAAACACATCAAGAGACGCTTCAACTCCATCCGGGATTTAGTCCAGGTGGGAGACATAGAGATTTGCAAGATACATACGGATCTGAATATTGCAGACCCGTTGACTAAGCCTCTTCCACGAGCAAAACATGATCAGCACCAAGGCTCCATGGGTGTTAGAATCATTACTGTGTAATCTAGATTATTGACTCTAGTGCAAGTGGGAGACTGAAGGAAATATGCCCTAGAGGCAATAATAAAGTTATTATTTATTTCCTTATATCATGATAAATGTTTATTATTCATGCTAGAATTGTATTAACCGGAAACATAATACATGTGTGAATACATAGACCAATAGAGTGTCACTAGTATGCCTCTACTTGACTAGCTCGTTAATCAAAGATGGTTATGTTTCCTAACCATAAACAAAGAGTTGTTGTTTGATTAACGAGGTCACATCATTAGTAGAATGATCTGATTGACATGACCCATTCCATTAGCTTAGCACCCGATCGTTTAGTATGTTGCTATTGCTTTCTTCATGACTTATACATGTTCCTATAACTATGAGATTATGCAACTCCCGTTTACCGGAGGAACACTTTGGGTACTACCAAACGTCACAACGTAACTGGGTGATTATAAAGGAGTACTACAGGTGTCTCCAATGGTAGATGTTGGGTTGGCGTATTTCGAGATTAGGGTTTGTCACTCCGATTGTCGGAGAGGTATCTCTGGGCCCTCTCGGTAATGCACATCACATAAGCCTTGCAAGCACTACAACTAATATGTTAGTTGTGAGATGATGTATTACGGAACGAGTAAAGAGACTTGCCGGTAACGATTGAACTAGGTATTGGATACCGACGATCGAATCTCGGGCAAGTAACATACCGATGACAAAGGGAACAACGTATGTTGTTATGCGGTCTGACCGATAAAGATCTTCGTAGAATATGTAGGAGCCAATATGGGCATCCAGGTCCCGCTATTGGTTATTGACCAGAGACGTGTCTCGGTCATGTCTACATTGTTCTCGAACCGTAGGGTCCGCACGCTTAACGTTACGATGACAGTTATTATGAGTTTATGCATTTTGATGTACCGAAGGTTGTTCGGAGTCCCGGATGAGATCACGGACATGACGAGGAGTCTCGAAATGGTCGAGACGTAAAGATTGATATATTGGAAGCCTATGTTTGGACATAGGAAGTGTTCCGGGTGAAATCGGGATTTTACCGGAATACCGGGAGGGTTACCGGAACCCCCCGGGAGACTAATGGGCCTATTGGGCCTTAGTGGAAAAAGAGAAAAGGGGCAGCCCATAGCTGGCCAGCTCCCCCCCTTTCCCCAAGTCCTAGTAGGACTAGGAGAAGGGGCCGCCCCCCCTCTCTCTCCTTTCTCCCCGAGAGTCCTAATTGGATTAGGATTGGAGGGGGGAGTCCTACTCCCGGTAGGAGTAGGACTCCCCCTGCGCCTCCCTCTCCCTGGCCGGCCGGCCCCCCCTTCCTCCAACCTTTATATACGGGGGGAGGGGACACCCCAAGACACACAAGTTGATCCTTGAGATCGTTCCTTAGCCGTGTGCGGTGCCCCCTGCCACCAAATTCCACCTCGATCATACCGTCACAGTGCTTAGGCGAAGCCCTGCGTCGGTAGTACATCAAGATCGTCACCACGCCGTCGTGCTGACGGAACTCTTCCTCGACGCTTTGCTGGATCGGAGCCCGAGGAACGTCATCGAGCTGAACGTGTGCTAAGAACTCGGAGGTGCCGGAGTAACGGTGCTTGGATCGGTCGGATCGGGAAGAAGACGTACGACTACTTCCTCTACGTTGTGTGATCGCTTCCGCGGTCGGTCTGCGTTGGTACGTAGACAACACTCTCCCCTCTCGTTGCTATGCATCACCATGATCTTGCGTGTGCGTAGGAAAATTTTCGAAATTACTACGTTCCCCAACACCTAGACCGTATCCTAGTAATTCCTCTAATAATTATGGTAATTCCTACAACAATTCTTATGGAAATTATAATAAGATGCCCTTTGATTTTTAATCTAATATTAAAGAATTTATTACTTCACAAAAGAATTTCAATGCTCTGATTGAAGAAAAATTTCTTAAGATTGATGAGTTTGCTAGGAATGTTGATCGAATTCTCTTGATGTTGATTCTTTGAAACTTAGATGTATTCCACCTAAGCATGATATCAATGAGTCTCTCAAAGCCATGAGAATTTCCATTGATGAGTGCAAAGAAACAACCACTAGGATGCGTGCTAAGAATGATTGCTTTATAAAAGCATGTTCTTCTAGTTTCCATGATAATAAAGAGGAAGATCTAAAAGTTATTGATGTGTCCCCTATTAAATCTTTGTTTTGCACTATGAATCTTGATAATTATGGGACTAAATATGATCCACCTTTACCTAGACGGCGTACCAAAAATTCGGAGTCTTTAGATCTTGATGCTAAAATTGTTAAAAGTGGGATTGAAGAAGTCAGAACTTTAAATATTAATGAACCCACTATTTTGGATTTCAAGGAATTTAATTATTATAATTGCTCTTCGATAGATTGTATTTCCTTTTTGCAATTCGTGCTAAATTCTCCTCATGCTTATAGTCAAAATAAAGCCTTTACCAAACATATTGTTGATACTTTGATGCAATCTTATGAAGAAAAACTTGAGTTGGAAATTTATATCCCTAGAAAAGTTTATGATGAGTGGGAACCTACTATTAAAATTGAGATTAAAGATCATGAATGCTATGCTTTGTGTGATTTGGGTGCTAGTGTTTCCACGATTCCAAAGACATTGTGTGATTTGCTAGGTTTCCGTGATTTTGACGATTGCTCTTTAAACTTGCACCTTGCGGATTCCACTATTAAGAAACCTATGGGAAGAATTAAAGATGTTCTTATTGTTGCAAATAGGAATTATGTGCCCATGGATTTTATTGTTCTTGACATAGATTGCAATCCTTCATGTCCTATTATTCTTGGTAGACCTTTCCTTAGAACGATTGGTGCAATTATTGATATGAAGGAAGGGAATATTAGATTCCAATTTCGATAAAGAAAGGCATGGAGGACTTCCCTAGAAAGAAAATTAAATTACCTTATGAATCTATTATGAGAGCCACTTATGGATTGCCTTCCAAAGATGGCAATACCTAGATCTATCTTTGCTTTCATGCCTAGCTAGGGGCGTTAAACGACAGCGCTTGTTGGGAGGCAACCGAATTTTATTTTTATTCCTTGATTTTTGCACCTGTTTAGTAAAAAATAATTTATCTAGCCTCTGTTTTTGTTGTGTTTTTTGTGTTTAATTAGTGTTTGTGCCAAGTAGAACCGTTGGGAAGACTTGGGGAAAGTCTTTTTAATCTTGCTGTAAAAAACAGAAACTTTAGCGCTCACGAGAATTGGTGCCATTTTTATTTGGAAAGTGCTATTTAGTTAATTCTTTTTAAGATGATAAATAGATAAATTCCTCATGTTCAGAAATTTATTTTAAAATTTTTGGGGTTCCAGATCTTGTGTTAGTTACAGAGTACTACAGACTGTACTGTTTTTGACAGATTCTGTTTTTCATGTGTTGTTTGCTTATTTTGATGAATCTATGGCTAGTAAAATAGTTTATAAACCATATAGAAGTTGGAATACAGTAGGTTTAACACCAATATAAATAAATAATGAGTTCATTACAGTACCTTGAAGTGGTGTTTTGTTTCCTTTCGATAACGGAGCTCACGAGATTTTCTACTTTAAGTTTTGTGTTGTGAAGTTTTCAAGTTTTGGGTAAAAGATTTGATGGATTATGGAACAAAGGAGTGGAAAGAGCCTAAGCTTTAGGATTCCCATTGCACCCCAAGATAATCTAAGTTCACCTAAAATCCAAAGCTTGGGGATGCCTCGGAAGGCAACCCCTCTTTCGTCTACTTCCATCGGTAACTTTACTTGGAGCTATATTTTTATTTACCAGATGATATGTGTTTTGCTTGGAGCGTCTTGTATGATTTTAGTATTTGCTTTTTAGTTTACCCCAATCATCCTTGCTGTACACACCTTTTGACAGAGACACTCATGATTCGGAAATTGTTAGAATACTCTATGTGCTTCACTTATATATTTTGAGTCATATAGTTTTTGCTCTAGTGCTTCACTTATATCTTTTAGAGCACGTCGGTGGATTAGTTTTATAGAAACTATTGTTCTCTCATGCTTCACTTAGATTATTTTGAGAGTCCTACAAAACAGCATGGTAATTTTCTTTAATTATGTTAGGCATTCAAGATTAATAAAATTTTCTTATGAGTGTGTTGAATACTATGAGAAGTTTGATACTTGATAATTGTTTTGAGATATGGAGATGCTAATTTAGAGTCATGCTAGTCGAGTAGTTGTGAATTTTAGAAATACTTGTGTTAAAGTTTTTGATTCCCGTAGCATGCACGTATGGTGAACCGTTATGTGATGAAGTTGGAGCAAGATTTGTTTATTGATTATCTTCCTTATGAGTGGCGGTCGAGGACGAGCAATGGTCTTTTCCTACCAATCTATCCCCCTAGGAGCATGCGCATAGTACTTTGCTTTGATAACTTGTAAATTTTTGCAATAAGTATATGAGTTCTTTATGACTATGGTTGATTCCATGGATCATATGCACTTTTCTTCATTCCACCATTGCTAGCCTCTCTAATATCGCGCACCTATCGCTGGTATCATACACCCACCATATACCTTCCTCAAAACAGCCATCATACCTACCTATCATGGCATTTCCATAGCCATTCCGAGATATATTGCCATGCAACTTTCCACCATTCCGTTTACTATGACACGCTCCATCATTGTCATATTGCTTTGCATGATCATGTAGTTGACATTGTATTTGTGGCAAAGCCACCATTCATAATTCTTTCGTACATGTCACTGATGATTCATTGCATATCCCGGTACACCATCGGAGGCATTCACATAGAGTCATATTTTGTTCTAAGTATTGAGTTGTAATTGTTGAGTTGTAAGTAAATAAAAGTGTGATGATCATCATTTTTAGAGCATTGTCCCAAGTGAGGAAAGGATGATGGAGACTATGATTCCCCCACAAGTCGGGATGAGACTCCAGACGAAAATAAAAAAATAAAAAATATGCCAAAAAAGAGAGAGAAGGCCCAAATAAAAAAATATGAGAGAAAAAGAGAGCAGGGAGAATGCTACTATCCTTTTACCACACTTGTGCTTCAAAGTAGCACCATGATCTTCATAATAGAGAGTCTCCTATGTTATCACTTTCATATACTAGTGGGAATTTTTCATTAGGGCTTCCTCAAAATGACCTAGGTCTTCGTGAGCAAGCGAGTTGGATGCACACCCACTTAGTTCCTTTTGTTGTGCTTTCATATACTTATAGCTCTAGTGCATCCGTTGCATGGCAATCCCTACTCACTCACATTGATATCTATTGATGGGCATCTCCATAGCCCGTTGATATGCCTAGTTGATGTGAGACTATCTTACCCTTTTTTGTCTCCTCCACAACCACCATTCTATTGCACGTAAAGTGCTATGTCCATGGCTCACGCTCATGTATTGCGTGAAGATTGAAAAAGTTTGAGAACACCAAAAGTATGAAACAATTGCTTGGCTTCTCATCGGGGTTGTGCATGATTTAAATACTTTGTGTGGTGAAGATAGAGCATAGCCAGACTATGTGATTTTGTAGGGATAACTTTCTTTGGCCATGTTATTTTGAAGAGACATAATTGCTTAGTTAGTATGCTTGAAGTATTATTATTTCTATGTCAATATTTGACTTTTGTCTTGAGTCTTTCGGATCTGAATATTCATACCACAATTAAGAAGAATTACATTGAAATTATGCCAAGTAGCATTCCACATCAAAAATTCTATTTTTATCATTTACCTACTCGAGGACGAGCAGGAATTAAGCTTGGGGATGCTTGATACGTCTCCAACGTATCTATAATTTTTGATTGTTCCATGCTATATTATATTCTGTTTTGGACATTATTGGGCTTTATTATACACTTTTATATTATTTTTGGGACTAACCTATTAACCGGAGGCCCAACCTAGAATTGTTGTTTTTGCCTATTTTAGGGTTTCGCAGAAAAAGAATATCAAATGGAGTCCAAACGGAATTAAACCTTCGGGAACGTGATTTTCAGAACGAACGTGATCCAGAGGACTTGGCCCCTACGTCAAGACATCAACTAGGAGGCCACGACGTAGGGGGTGCGCCTACCCCCTGGGCGCGCCCTCCACCCTTATGGGCCCCATGTTGCTCCACCGACGTACTTCTTCTTCCTATATATACCTATGTACCCCCAAACTACCAGATACGGAGCGAAAACCCTACTTCCACTGTCGTAACTTTCTTTATCCACGAGATCCCATCTTGGAGCATGTTCCGGAGCTCCGCCGGAGGGGGCATCAATCACGGAGGGCTTCTACATCAACACCATAGCCCCTCCGATGAAGTGTGAGTAGTTTACCTCAGACCTTCAGGTCCATAGTTAGTAGCTAGATGGCTTCTTCGCTCTCTTTGAATCTCAATACAAAGTTCTCCCCCTCTCTCGTGGAGATCTATTCTTCTTTTTGCGGTGTGTTTGTTGAGACTGATGAATTGTGGGTTTATGATCAAGTCTATCTATGAATAAAATTTGAATCGTCTCTAAATTCTTTTATGAATGATTGGTTATCTTTGCAAGTCTCTTCGAATTATCCATTTGGTTTGGCCAACTAGATTGGTAGTTCTTGCCATGGGAGAAGTGCTTAGCTTTGGGTTCAATCTTGCGGTGTCCTTACCCAGTGAAAGAAGGGACAGCAAGGCACGTATTGTATCATTGCCATCGAGGATAACAATATGGGGTTTATTTCATATTGCATTAATTTATCTCTCTACATCATGTCATCTTGCTTAAGGCTTTACTCTATTTTTAACTTAATACTCTAGATGCATGCTGGATAGCGGGCGATGAGTGGAGTAATAGTAGTAGATGCAGAATCATTTCGATCTACTTGTCACGAACGTGATGCCTATATACATGATCATGCCTAGATATTCTCATAATTATGCACAATTCTATCAATTGCTCAACAGTAATTTGTTCACCCACCGTAGAATACTTATGCTCTTGAGAGAAGCCACTAGTGAAACCTATGGCCCCCGGGTCTATTCTTATCATATCAATCTCCATCACTTTTATATTGCTTTGCTATTTACTTTGCTTTTACTTTTTACTTTGCATCTTTATATCAAAAATACCAAATATATTTTATCTATAAGATCTCACTCTCATAAGTGACCGTGAAGGGCTTGAAAACCCCTAATCGCGTTGGTTGCGAGTAGCTATCGCTTTGTGCAGGTATGAGGGACTTGAGCATGGGCTCCTACTGGATTGATACCTTGGTTCTCAAAAACTGAGGGAAATACTTACGCTACTCTGCTGCATCATCCCTTCCTCTTCGGGGAAAACCAACGCGAGCTCAAGACGTAGCACATACGGATCTCAATGTTGTAGACCCAGAGACTAAACTTCTATCACAAGCAAAACATGATCACTCTTTGGGTATTAACCACATCGCAATGTGAACTAGATTATTGACTCTAGTAAACCCTTTGGGTATTAGTCACATGAAGATGTGAACTAATCACATAGAGATGTGAACTATTGGTGTGAAATCACAGGATGATGTGAACTAGATTATTGACTCTAGTGCAAGTGGGAGACTGAAGGAAATATGCCCTAGAGGCAATAATAAAGTTGTTATTTATATTTCCTTATATCATGATAAATGTTTATTATTCATGCTAGAATTGTATTAACCGAAAACTTAGTACATGTGTGAATACATAGACAAACAGAGTGTCACTAGTTTGCCTCTACTTGACTAGCTCGTTGAATCAATGATGGTTATGTTTCCTAACCATAGACAAGAGTGTCATTTGATTAATGGGATCACATCATTAGAGAATGATGTGATTGACTTGACCCATCCGTTAGCTTAGCACGATGATCGTTTAGTTTGTTGATATTGCTTTCTCCATAACTTATACATGTTCCTATGACTATGAGATCATGCAACTCCCGAATACCGGAGGAACACTTTGTGTGCTATCAAACATCAAAATGTAACTGGGTGATTATAAAGGTGCTCTACAGGCGTCTCCGATGGTGTTTGTTGAGTTGGCATAGATCAAGATTAGGATTTGTCACTCCGATTGTCGGAGAGGTATCTCTGGGCCCTCTCGGTAATGCACATCACTATAAGCCTTGCAAGCAATGTGACTAATGAGTTAGTTGTGCGATGATGCATTATGGAACGAGTAAAGAGACTTGCCGGTAATGAGATTGAACTAGGTATTGAGATACCGACGATCGAATCTCGGGCAAGTAACATACCGACGACAAAGGGAACAACGTATATGGTTATGCAGTTTGACAGATAAAGATCTTCGTAGAATATGTAGGAACCAATATGAGCATCCAGGTCCCGCTATTGGTTATTGATCGGAGACATGTCTCGGTCATGTCTACATAGTTCTCGAACACGTAGGGTCCGCACGCTTAACGTTTGGTGACGCTCGGTATTACGAGTTTATGTGTTTTGATGTACCTAAGGTAGTTCGGAGTCCCAGATTTGATCACGGACATAATGAGGAGTCTCAACATGGTCGAGACGTAAATATCGATATATTGGAAGCCTATGTTTGGACATCAAAATGGTTCCGGGTAAAAACGGGAGTATACCGGAGCATCGGGAGGTTACCGGAACCCCCCGGGAGGTATATGGAACTTATTGGGCCTTAGTGGAAGAGAGGGGAAAGAAGCAAAGGAGCCCCCCCCCCCCCCCCCAAGACCAATCTGAATTTGGAAGGGGGCCGCCCCCATTTTCTTCCTTCTCTCCTAAACCAATAAGGCAAGGGGGGAATCCTACTCCCGGTGGGAGTAGGTCTCCCCTTGGGACGTGCCTAGGAGGCCGGCCCCCTCCCCCTCCTCCACTCCTTTATACACGGGGGTGGGGGCACCCCATAGACACAAGTTGATCATTGATCTCTTAGCCGTGTGCGGTGCCCCCTCCACCATAATCCACCTCGGTCATATCGTAGCGGTGCTTAGGCGAAGCCCTGTTCCGGTAGCATCATCATCACCGTCATCACGCCGTCGTGCTGACGAAGCTCTCCCTCGACACTCAGCTGGATCGAGTGTTCGTGGGATGTCATCGAGCCGAACGTGTGCAGATCGCGGAGTTGCCGTACTTTCGGTACTAGGATCGGTCGATCGTGAAGACGTACGACTACATCAACCGCATTGTCATAACGCTTATGCTTACGGTCTACGATGGTACGTAGACAACACTCTCCCCTCTCGTTGCTATGCATCACCATGATCTTGCGTGTGCATAGGAAATTTTTGAAATTACCGCGTTCCCTTACACCCGGGTGAATCGTGACGGATGTCACTAGGGAGAACTGATATCCCACAAGTATAGGGGATCGCAACAGTTTTCAAGGGTTATTCAACCCAAATTTATTGATTCGACACAAGGGGAGCCAAAGAATATTCTCAAGTATTAGCAGCTGAGTTGTCAATTCAACCACACTTAGAAACTTAATATCTGCAGAAAAGTGTTTAGTAGCAAAGTAATATGATAATAGTTGTAACGGTACCAAAAGTAACGGTAGCAATTTTGGTTTTATAGTGATTGTAACAGTAGCAACGGAAAAGTAAATAAGCGAAGAACAATGTATGGAAAGCTCGCAGGCATTGGATCGGTGATGGAGAATTATGCCGGATGCGATCAATCATGCAACAGTTATAACATAGGGTGACACATAACTAGCTCCAGTTCATCAATGTAATGTAGGCATGTATTCTGAATATAGTCATACATGCTTATGGAAAAGAACTTGTATGACATCTTTTATCCTACCCTCCCGTGGCAGCTGGGTCCTATAGGAAACTGTTGACACCTGATTTTGGCAAGATACAGAGTGAAAGAGTTTTCAGCATGAGAAAGTTTCATATCGTCGAGTGGAACAACTTTGGTGTTTAGACTATCGCCATTCGACCTCATCTCAGTGGCCGAAGCTGTACTCCGAGTGACAAAATTCAATGTTCTGAGTGCTTTTCGGCCAATTACGCCCTCAATATGACCTCACATGAAAGAGCTCTCTAAAGGAATTGTCTTCGTCTCGTCGAGGCGATTGATTTTCATATATAAATCATCTCAATCCGAGTTCGTATGCAAAAGTTATAGTCAATACGGTCTGGACAGGCCAGAGACCAAAATATTACGCTTGACACCAGACAGATGTTGATGAGTGTGTGATGCAATGCGTGAGCAATTCGGCCCTCAAGACGGCCTTGAATCGGAAAACCTTCAACACGGAAAAGTTTTGTCTCGTCGAGGCGATCGATTTTCGTATATAATTGATCTCAATCCGAGGTCGTATGAGGCCTGGAGAGACAAATCAAGATCAAGCTATGTTTTCAGTCGGAAAATTCGAGTGAAAAGTTTACCGTCCGAGTGAAAGTTTACGGTGAAAATTTACCGGTCGAGTGAAAATATAGTCATCCGAGTGGAAATATGGTCATCCGAGTGAAATTGTCCTCCAGGTGAAAATATTCCGAGTGAAAAGTTTACCGTCTGAGTGAAAGTTTACGGTCGAGTGAAAATATAGTCATCCGAGTGGAATTATGGTCATCCGAGTGACATGTCCTCCAGGTGAAAATATTCCGAGTGAAAATTGTATTCCGAGTGAAAAACTCTAAACATCCGAGTGAAAAAGTCCAGTCGGACGATCCAAGTGAATGACTCTAATCCGAGTGGATGAGCTCGGATACGAGTGAAATTGAACATATGCCTGAAAGTTTATCAAGATGACCTTGGATGAAGAAGTGTTCAATGGAGTCATCATCATCAGAGATAGTATATGCCTACAAACTCACTACGAGACTCGAATAATCCAGTCTTCCGCAAGACCAAGTCCGACTGGAAGATAAAGATGACCTTGAAAAGTATTCAAGATGGTCTTATTTGAAAGAGTGATCAACATGAGAATTGTTCGTATCGTCGAGGCGCACGAGTTTGATATTTGGGCCGTCTTGATCGGAGATCATATGCAAGCCCGGCGGCCCGCGCAAGAAGGAAGACAGAGTTTGGGCCAGATTCAGACTGAATCCGAGTTGGAATAGAATTAGGACTCTAGGACGTGAATTGATGTAATTTTTGTTGTAAGGAAGGCCTAGAAGAATTCTTTACTTGTACGGGAAGTCCAGCCGCCTCTTATATATGTTGGGGGTGATGGCCGATTGAACAACACACAATCGAACAAATCAATATACTACTTTTTCATCTACGTTTTATCTCTCCACTGTTTTTCTCTCTCGTTCTTCACTGTTCTTCGTGTTTGAGAGCTGCGAACCCTGAGGCTCTAGGGGCGAGCGAATCGACCTAGGGCAGCCCATAGCCACTGCACTCCCTGACGGGGTCCCTCCCGGGGGTGTGGGGTTTTCGGGTCTTCAAAAGCGCCCGTCGACTGTCTTTGCGTATCGCGCTGTCGGTCGGGTCTCCTTTGACGTGAGCTGCGGTGCATCACCCCCGGCGTCGAGGGTACACGTGACGTGTTCGTGTGTCAACACACTTTTTTGGCGACTCCGCTGGGGATCGAAGTTCAATCATCATCATCCACCATGTCCGATCTTCCCAAGCCATCTGAGGTAGACGCCGATAACATCATTAAGCCCAGTCTTGATGAGATATCGGCCGATCATCACCAAGTCTATGAGGAGTACAAGTAGGCGCGCGAGGAGAAGGACCTGCAGGAGTTCCTTGCAAAATTCAAGAAAGATCGCCAAGGCAACATCACTCCGATTGAAGAAATCAAGTTCCCTCCTCTTCAAACTGAACAGGTTAAACCTTCTGTAAGTACTGCCTTTTCTCCCGAGTAGTGGGCTGAGATTGAAAGTCGTATTGCTAATGGTAACAATCTAGTCTATCAAACTTTCATAGAAAATACTAATGCTCAGAAGAATATATCTCAATCGTCTAGTGGTAATGGTGGTGTAGCTGCTAGTGTGCAAAACCCTAATCTGTCTTTGCCCATCTCATCGGCGCCTCCCGTGCCAATGACTTATTATCCTACCCAAACAAATAAGATTGTGGCTGCACCCATTAATCCTATTATGAGTATGCCAGGTTCGGTGGCAACGCCGAACCAAACCCTACCTACAGCTACATCCACTCGACCATTACCAAATTATGGGTCGACGTACATGCCACAATTCCTACCTACAACTAGTAACCCTGCTCCTCCTATGCCACTGCCACAAGCTTCATCATCCACTATGGATGATGGTCTAGCTAATCTTAGAGAGGAGATGGCTAAAATGCTTCGAGAGAATTTTGGAGTTGAGTTACCTCGGAATCGGATTTACCAAAAGCCGTACCCCGAATACTTTGATGCCATCCAGTGCCCTCCAGGATATAAAATTCCAGATTTTCTTAAATTTAATGGAGAAGGCACAAAAACCACATGGGTGCATGTTAGTCAATATTTAGCACAATTGGGTGAGGCAGGCTCATTGAATGAATTGAAAGTGCGTTTATTTCCTTTATCATTAACTGGTACCGCATTTTCATGGTTTTCTTCTTTACCCCATGGTTCCATTCGGGTTTGGTCGCAGCTAGAGCAGAAGTTTCATGATCACTTTTATAGCGGCGACAATGAACTCAAGTTGTCACATCTAACATCGGTTAAACAGAAGCATGATGAATCAGTCTCCGATTACGTCAAGAGATTCAGAAAAACAAAAAACCGGTGTTTTAGTTTGGTGATAACCGAGAGGGACTTGGCAGACCTAGTGCTGAGTGGTTTGAGAACTCCCATTAGAGAAAAACTAGAAGGCTACGAGTTCTTAAATATCAACCAAGTCTTACAAAGGGCTTTGGCTCAGGAAAGCCGAAGCAAAGACCTCAAAGAAGTGCATAGGTACAAAGCCGATCATCCAAAGATGAATATGGTGGAATATGACAGTGATCACTCGGACGATGGGGGTGATGTTTTTTCTACTGAATTTGTTTGGCCATCTAAGGCCAAACCCTTTACTTGCAATGATCTGAAACCGATTCATAAGAATCGTGATGAAGAGATGAAGTTTACTTTTAACATTGCTAAGTGTGATAGAATATTTGATGCTTTGTTGCAGGCTAAGATTATTAGAATATCTCATACTTTACCGACGTTTGAAGAGCTAACATGGCGTGCTTATTGCAAGTATCATAATTCTTTTTCTCATGCTACTAACGATTGCAATGTTTTTCGACCATAGATACAATCGGCCATTAATGACGGACGATTGAACTTTTCTGAGATGCAAGTTGATAAACAACCTTTTCCAATGAATACCATGGGTTTGGAGGGGAAGAAACTACTCATTCGGCCGGAGGTAGCCGAATCTGCTAATAAAGCTAATGTCATTGTTGGTGAGCCCAGGAAAGACAAGGAGGACAGCAAGGTCTTGGGGAGACAAGTTGTGCTTGATAAGCAACCCGATGGCAAGGAAGTGATCAAAATCACCATCAAGAACCCTACACTCGGGGGGCAACCGCAAGTGCAAGAAAATGCTTGTGTTAAATTTGTCAAGCCCAAGAGTCCGGAAGTTCGCAAGTGGAAGAAGAATGAAGCTAAAGTGCAGCGCAAGCGGATCAAGCCAACTTTTGATATGTTGTTATCCAAGTATGCTAACCACTCGGCCGGTTCTAGTTTCAATCGACCGACTCATCTGAAATGACCAAGGTCACCATCAGCTGATATGTCCAGTCGGTATACAAAACCGAGTGGACCAAGGGCGCAATTTCCAGGAGAGTATACGCAATCTGTTTGGGATCGACTTGACTACTCATATAATGCCCGACTCAACATCGGTGACTATCAGTCGGCTGGTCAAAATACGCGACCGAGTGGAAATTATCCGAGTGTAAGAATGCACCCAGGTGGAAGTCATCCAAGTGAATTCCATCCGAGTGGATTCTATCCGAGTAAAAAGGTGCACTCGAGTGGAAATTTCATGCATCTGGAAGGTCGAAAAGAATGGCGTGTTAAATCACCAAGTGTTGCAGCAATTGAGTCGGCAAAAAGCAAGGAGAAAATGGATGGCGACTCACTTATCTTGGGCACCGAAACATTCGCCATACGACAGCCGATTGTGAATAGCAATCCGACTGAGCCAATACTTGCTATTGCGCCAAAGCACTCGGCCAATGACCATGAAGCAAGCACCAGCCAGGTAAAAACGAGAGATCCTAAATACACTCAGCCAAAGTGGTGTCCTCCAGGGCTAACAAAGACACAAAAGAGGAAACTACAGAGGTTAAGGAGTCAAGAGATGGCAGAAAAGGAGGCCGAGAAACAAAGGGATAAGTTGTTCAATGACACTCGACCCATGGTTCCAGCAAAACAAGTGTGGAGGCCTAAACAAATAAAAGATACAATAGCTTCTACATCTATCACAGCAACACCTACATCACCAAAGGAGGATGATGCAACAGATATCACATCGTCTGTGACACTTCTTACTTCTCCTTCACTCGGACAAATTTCAGAATCGGTGGATGCACTCGAAGAGGAGGCTGATATGTTGGACTATGAGTCTACGCCGGTTCATGAAGGTATGGATATCAATATGGTGTATTACTTACCTGCTGAGTTTCGTGTTGTAGATGAAGAAGGGGAGGTGGCTCAGCTGGATTTTGGCCCTAAAAACGCAATATTCGAGAAGCCAAAAGAACCAGTAACGCATCTGAAACCATTATATCTTAGAGGTCATATCAATGGGTCGCCGCTCACTCGGATGCTTGTTGATGGTGGTGCTGTGGTAAATCTTATGCCCTATTCGGTCTTCAAGAGATTGGGTTTGCCTGGTGAAGAATTGATCAAGACCAATATGGTGCTCAATGGATTTTAAGGCAAAGAGAAAACTGAAGCCAAGGGTGTCATGTATGTGGAGCTTACAGTCGGAAGCAAAACTTTGGCTACTGCATTCTTTGTCGCTGAGGTGCAAGGTAACTACAACGTCATACTAGGCCGTGATTGGGTTCATGCAAACCAGTGCGTGCCATCCACTATGCACCAGTTTTTGATTCAGTGGGTTGATGATGAAGTGCAAGTCATTCATGCGGATAACTCGGCCTATGTTGCTTTGGCCGATGCATCGGTGGATTGGCAATATCCCAATGCTACTTGCTTGACGGGACGTGACTTATCAGAGTTTGATTTTCTCAGCGCGACCAAGAATGGTTTTGTGCCTGTCTCTTTAAAGCCAACTAAATGCAATCGGCTCCAAGGTATGATATGTTTAAATGGATCCTAATTCCGAGTGGTTACAAAAACGTCTTGTAAAGTATCGGTCGATTGAGAACGATATGTATGAGTCTATAGAGGAGTTGGATGACATGGATAAACTTGGACAGGGTTTTACATCAGCCGATCTGTTAGAAGAGGTAGATATTGGAGATGGTTCAGTCACTCGACTGACATTTATAAACAAAAATTTGAAAGCCGATTGTAAAGCTAAGTTAATCGAGCTATTGAAGGAATATGTTTGTTGTTTTGCGTGGGAATATCATGAGATGCCAGGTTTAAGCCGAGAGCTAGTGGAGCATCGGTTACCTATAAAGGCCGGTTTTAGACCATATAAACAGTCGGCCAGAAAGTTTAATCCAAAAACATATGACCGGATCAAGGAAGAGATCGGTCAACTGCTTGAAGCTAATTTCATTCGACCTTGCAGGTATGCCGAGTGGATTTCTAACATTGTCCTAGTGGTGAAGAAAGGATCCGGCAAGTTGAGGGTGTGCATTGACTTTAGAGATTTGAATAGGGCCACACCCAAAGATGAGTATCCTATGCCAATAGCCGATATGCTTATTAATGATGCTTCTGGACATAAGGTTATTAGCTTTCTAGATGGTAATGCCGGATACAACCAAATTTTTATGGCCGAAGAGGACATGTACAAGACTGCTTTTCGATGCCCTGGTTTCCTTGGTTTATTTGAGTGGACTGTGATGACATTCGGATTAAAAAATGCTGGCGCCACATATCAAAGGGCTATGAATTTGATTGTTCATGATTTACTCAGTGTCATACTTGAAGTTTAAATAGATGATATTGTTGTCAAATCGGATGTTTTTGAATCTCACTTGGCCGATTTGCGTTTATATTTTGAAAGAATGAAAAAGTATGGACTGAAGATGAATCCTTTGAAGTGTGCTTTCGGCGTGTCAGCTGGCAAGTTTTTGGGTTTCATTATTCATGAAGATGGCATAGAGATTGATCCCAAAAAGATAGAGGCCATACAGAAAGTGGAAGCTCCAACATGCAAGAGAGATATGCAAAAGTTCCTTGGCAAGGTCAATTATTTGAGAAGGTTCATAGCTAATCTATCAGGGAAAGTTGATGCATTTACTCCTATCCTTCGGTTGAAGAATGATGCTGATTTCACTTGGGGGGCAAAACAGCAAGAAGCATTTGATATGATCAAGAATTATTTGTGCACTCCTCCGGTGATGAGAGCACCCAAGCATAGGGAGCCCTTCAGACTTTACATTGCAGCAGAGGAAAGAGTTATTGGTGCTGTTCTAACTCAAGAGACCGAAGGAAAAGAGCATGCCATCACTTATTTGAGCCGCCGCTTATTGGACGCAGAGACAAGGTATACATTTATTGAGAAATTATGTCGATGCTTATATTATGATTGCACAAAATTGAGACATTATTTAGTGCCAAGTGTTTGCGTAGTAGCTTGTCAAACCGATGTCATTAAATACATGTTGCATAGGCCAATTCTTAGTGGTAGAATTGGCAAGTGGGCTTATGCTTTGATGGAATATGATTTGGCTTATGAATCTCTAAAATCCATGAAAGGCCAAATTGTTGCTAATTTCATTGTTGAACATCGGATTAATAACAAGCATGATGTTGATATGAACCTTGTTTCATTAGTACCATGGAGATTATACTTTGATGGTTCAGTTTGTAGCAATGGCCAAGGTGTTGGTATTGTTTATATATCTCCTCATGGTGCTATTTTTGAAGCCTCATGCCGCTTAGAATATTTTTGCACAAACAATCAAGCCGAATATGAAGAATTGTTATTTGGCCTAGAGATGTTACTTGCTATAGGTGCTACACATATTGAGGCTTATGGTGATTCGTTACTAGTGGTGCAGCAAATATCCAAAGTCTTTCAGTGTTTGGACGAATCACTTAATGTTTATCTTGATAGATGTCTAGATATATTTTTTACTTTGGATTGCTTTAGCATTGCTCATATATCTAGACATGACAATTGGAAAGCAAATGAATTCGCACAACAAGCATCCGGATATCATGTTGGTCATGGCATGTTTCATATCTCTCAAAGGCCGATGTCTTGTCTTGCCAATATGGGAGAGGCCGAACCTGAACCCACTGATTCGACCATTAACAAAAAGTCTAGTGCAGGTAACAATCCCGACTGGAGGAAGCACATTGTTGATTATTTGTGCAATCCGAGTGAAAGGGTGGACAGGGCTGTTCGGCGTATGGCTTTCAAGTATACAATGAGAGATGATGGTCTTTATCGCCAAACCGTCGATGATGTTCTTCTAAAGTGTTTGGACGAGGACCGGGCAAGAGTTCCTATGGGAGAAGTACATGAAGGTATTTGTGGCACTCACCAGTCGGCTCCCAAGATGAAATGGTTATTGCGACGTGCTGGGTTTTATTGGCCGACTATAATTAATGATTGCTTCAGATATTATAAGGGGTGTGAAGCTTGTCAAAAGTTTGGTGATATTCAATTGGCTCCTGCTGCTATGCTACATCCTATTATCAAACCGTGGCCTTTCAAAGGTTGGGGTTTAGATTTCATTGGACAAATCCACCCATCTTCCTCAAAAGGGCATCGGTTCATATTGGTGGCAACTGATTATTTCACTAAATGGTCTGAAGCAGTACCTCTCAAGAACATGACGCATACGGAGGTAATTCAATTCATAACCGAGCACATTATTCATAGATTCGGTATTCCTCAAACGTTAACTACAGATCAAGGTTCATCTTTCATGTCACACCAAGTCAGAGAGTTTGCCGAATCTTATAACATAAAGTTGCTCAATTCCTCTCCATATTATGCCCAAGCTAATGGACAAGCTGAGTCTAGCAATAAAATTTTAATCAAGCTCATCAAGAAGAAGATTGAGGATAATCCAAGGAGATGGCATGACTTGTTGTCTGAGGCATTGTGGGCACATAGAATCTCAAGGCATGGTGTTACGAAAGTGACTCCATATGAGCTAGTATATGGTCAGGAGGCTGTTTTACCGGTGGACGTAAATTTGAATGCTTTGAGAATAGCCAAACAAAATGATTTATCGGCAATAGACTTCTATAACTTGATGATGGACAACATTGATGAGGTTGCTGATAAACGTTTGGCTGCTTTGAACGCCATAGAAAGAGATAAGTTGAGGGTGGCAAGGGCTTACAATAAGAAAGTTAAGTTGAAGAATTTTCAAGTTGGTGATCTCGTTTGGAAAGTGATTCTGCTGATTGGTTCAAGAGATAAAAAATTCGGGAAGTGGTCTCCGAGTTGGGAAGGTCCTTTTAGGATTACAAGAGTTGTTCCTGGAAATTCATATTTGGTGGAATCAATACAAGGGGCATTGTTACCTCGAGCTCTCAATGGCAAATATTTGAAGAAGTACCACCCGAGTGTGTGGCAGGAAGCCTAAGTAGGCAATGGCCGATATACGATTATCGCCCTTAGCACAAACATGGCCGATACATAATTATCACCCTGAGAAAAATAAATGGCCGATTGAGTGTTGACATCGTCCTTAGAACGAACACTATGCATATTATTTTTCGGCATGCAAGCTTTGCTGAAAAACAGGGGGGCATGTGTTGACACATGATTTTGGCAAGATACAGAGTGAAAGGGTTTCAGCATGAGAAAGTTTCATATCGTCGAGTGGAACAACTTTGGTGTTTAGACTATCGCCATTCGACCTCATCTCAGTGGCCGAAGCTGTACTCCGAGTGACAAAATTCAATGTTCTGAGTGCTTTTCGGCCAATTACGCCCTCAATATGACCTCAGATGAAGGAGCGCTCTAAAGGAATTGTCTTCGTCTCGTCGAGGCGATTGATTTTCATATATAAATCATCTCAATCCGAGTTCGTATGCAAAAGTTATAGTCAATACGGTCTGGACAGGCCAGAGACCAAAATATTACGCTTGACACCAGACAGATGTTGATGAGTGTCTGATGCAATGCGTGAGCAATTCGGCCCTCAAGACGGCCTTGAATCGGAAAACCTTCAACACGGAAAAGTTTCATCTCGTCGAGCTGATCGATTTTCGTATATAATTCATCTCAATCCGAGGTCGTATGAGGCCTGGAGAGACAAATCAATATCAAGCTATGTTTTCAGTCGGAAAATTCGAGTGAAAAGTTTACCGTCCGAGTGAAAGTTTACGGTGAAAATTTACCGGTTGAGTGAAAATATAGTCATCCGAGTGGAAATATGGTCATCCAAGTGAAATTGTCCTCCAGGTAAAAATATTCCGAGTGAAAAGTTTACCGTCCGAGTGAAAGTTTACGGTCGAGTGAAAATATAGTCATCCGAGTGGAATTATGGTCATCCGAGTGACATGTCCTCCAGGTGAAAATATTCCGAGTGAAAAACTCTAAACATCCGAGTGAAAAAGTCCAGTCGGACGATCCAAGTGAATGACTCTAATCCGAGTGGATGAGCTCGGATCCGAGTGAAATTGAACATATGCCTGAAAGTTTATCAAGATGACCTCGGATGAAGAAGTGTTCAATGGAGTCGTCATCATCAGAGATAGTATATGGCCTACAAACTCACTACGAGACTCGGATAATCCAGTCTACCGCAAGACCAAGTCCGACTGGAAGATAAAGATGACCTCGAAAAGTATTCAAGATGGTCTTATTAATTTGAAAGAGTGATCAACATGAGAATTGTTCGTATCGTCAAGGCGCACGAGTTTGATATTTGGGCCGTCTTGATCGGAGATCATATGCAAGCCCGGCGGCCCGCGCAAGAAGGAAGACAGAGTTTGGGCCAGATTCAGACTGAATCCGAGTTGGAATAGAATTAGGACTCTAGGACGTGAATTGATGTAATTTTTGTTGTAAGGAAAGCCTAGACGAATTCTTTACTTGTACGGGAAGTCCAGCCGCCTCTTATATATGTTGGGGGTGTTGGCCGATTGAACAACACACAATCGAACAAATCAATATACTACTTTTTCATCTACGTTTTATCTCTCCACCGTTTTTCTCTCTCGTTCTTCGTTGTTCTTCATGTTTGAGAGCTGCGAATCCCGAGGCTCTAGGGGCGAGCGAATCGACCTAGGGCAGCCCATAGCCGCCGCACTCCCTGACGGGGTCCCTCCCGGGGGTGTGGGGTTTTCGGGTCTGCAAAAGCGCCCGTCGACTCTCTTGCGTATCGCGCTATCGGTCGGGTCTCCTTTGACGTGAGCTGCGGTGCATCACCCCCGGTGTCGAGGGTACACGTGACGTGTTCGTGTGTCAACAGAAACTAAGCGATATTAAGGCCTCCTTTTAATAGAGTAACGGACCAAAGCATTACCACATAGTGAATACATGAACTCCTCAAATGTAACAGCATGCTTTTTGGCCCTTTTCTTTTTCTTTTGATATATTGGGTTTTTGCTCCGTTTTTTTGTTTGGAGTGGTTCTATGGCCTTGTCACCTGGGAAATCATATTCATTTCCTCTCCCAAGTGGCTCAATATCCTCAAAACCTTGCCACAACATGTCACTCCACTGCTTGACCAAACCCTAATTTCTTTTTCTAGGGAATATTCCTTTTCCTATTAAAGGAATAACCCTATCTGCCCTAGGTTGTGAAGCAACCTATATTTTTGCCCATCCAAAAATCACCAAATAATTCTTATAAATTTTTTGGGTCATATATTTCTCAAATATGGCAAAATATTTCATTGGCCATATTTATCATCATCCTCAATAAATTCATTTGCTATTCTGTCCTGAATGGCAAATTGTGAAGCAAGTGCTATTTATCTTTGCCCATTTGCCCCCACACTTTTTGGGCATGACATATCATCCAATGTCAGGACCCCGATTCCAAGTCACATTGATCTAGCCGGTAACACCTCATATCACTTTGTGGCCTCACGCACGGTATTCCCATGGATGTTGCCTTACCATGGCCCGGGACCGTTTGCGCCTTTTGGCTCACGTATATGATAGTGTCGCTAGCATCCATATGACAAAGAACCCGGGCCGACATGGCTAGTCGTTAACCCAAAGCGGCACTAACCTATGGGGACAGGCATACATGAAGGTCAGCAGCGTGTGAATCCGGGCTGTAGCACCGGGCTAACAAGACTCCGGGAACCCGGGCTGTAGCAGGCTAGGCAGGACTCCGGATGTCACCACGTGACATTTCCCCGAAGGGACAGACACAGGAACGAAGTGAAACACATGCCGGCCAGTCAAGTGTCCTAAGCAGTAGTGCTGGGCTAGCAGGACTCCGGTGAACCGGGCTGTAGCGGACTACTATGGCTCATGGAAGCACTAGACTACATTTCCCCATAAGAGAGGCTACCAAGGATAAACAACTAGATTGTTGGATCCCACACATACCAAGCATTTCAATCATACACACAATATGCTCGATATGTGTAAATACAACATGGCATCACAACATAACTCTACAACTCAAGTATTTATTCATTAGGCTCCGAGGAGCGAGATATTCCAAACATGGGTCTCATGACCCAACAATCACAGCATACAAATCAAGCACATGGGGAAGCTTAACATGTCTGAGTACAGACATCTACAAATGGAAAAAGGCTAAGAAGCCTGACTATCTACCAGATCCTGCCGAGGGCACAAGATCGTAGCTGAGGTATCAAGCTAAACGTCGAAGTCCGTGCGGAACTACTAGCGAGACTGAAGTCTCTCTCTGCAAAACATAACTTAAGCAAATGTGAGTATAAAGGTACTCAGCAAGACTTCTTACTTCTCCTTCACTCGGACAAATTTCAGAATCGGTGGATGCACTCGAAGAGGAGGCTGATATGTTGGACTATGAGTCTACGCCGGTTCATGAAGGTATGGATATCAATATGGTGTATTACTTACCTGCTGAGTTTCGTGTTGTAGATGAAGAAGGGGAGGTGGCTCAGCTGGATTTTGGCCCTAAAAACGCAATATTCGAGAAGCCAAAAGAACCAGTAACGCATCTGAAACCATTATATCTTAGAGGTCATATCAATGGGTCGCCGCTCACTCGGATGCTTGTTGATGGTGGTGCTGTGGTAAATCTTATGCCCTATTCGGTCTTCAAGAGATTGGGTTTGCCTGGTGAAGAATTGATCAAGACCAATATGGTGCTCAATGGATTTTAAGGCAAAGAGAAAACTGAAGCCAAGGGTGTCATGTATGTGGAGCTTACAGTCGGAAGCAAAACTTTGGCTACTGCATTCTTTGTCGCTGAGGTGCAAGGTAACTACAACGTCATACTAGGCCGTGATTGGGTTCATGCAAACCAGTGCGTGCCATCCACTATGCACCAGTTTTTGATTCAGTGGGTTGATGATGAAGTGCAAGTCATTCATGCGGATAACTCGGCCTATGTTGCTTTGGCCGATGCATCGGTGGATTGGCAATATCCCAATGCTACTTGCTTGACGGGACGTGACTTATCAGAGTTTGATTTTCTCAGCGCGACCAAGAATGGTTTTGTGCCTGTCTCTTTAAAGCCAACTAAATGCAATCGGCTCCAAGGTATGATATGTTTAAATGGATCCTAATTCCGAGTGGTTACAAAAACGTCTTGTAAAGTATCGGTCGATTGAGAACGATATGTATGAGTCTATAGAGGAGTTGGATGACATGGATAAACTTGGACAGGGTTTTACATCAGCCGATCTGTTAGAAGAGGTAGATATTGGAGATGGTTCAGTCACTCGACTGACATTTATAAACAAAAATTTGAAAGCCGATTGTAAAGCTAAGTTAATCGAGCTATTGAAGGAATATGTTTGTTGTTTTGCGTGGGAATATCATGAGATGCCAGGTTTAAGCCGAGAGCTAGTGGAGCATCGATTACCTATAAAGGCCGGTTTTAGACCATATAAACAGTCGGCCAGAAAGTTTAATCCAAAAACATATGACCGGATCAAGGAAGAGATCGGTCAACTGCTTGAAGCTAATTTCATTCGACCTTGCAGGTATGCCGAGTGGATTTCTAACATTGTCCTAGTGGTGAAGAAAGGATCCGGCAAGTTGAGGGTGTGCATTGACTTTAGAGATTTGAATAGGGCCACACCCAAAGATGAGTATCCTATGCCAATAGCCGATATGCTTATTAATGATGCTTCTGGACATAAGGTTATTAGCTTTCTAGATGGTAATGCCGGATACAACCAAATTTTTATGGCCGAAGAGGACATGTACAAGACTGCTTTTCGATGCCCTGGTTTCCTTGGTTTATTTGAGTGGACTGTGATGACATTCGGATTAAAAAATGCTGGCGCCACATATCAAAGGGCTATGAATTTGATTGTTCATGATTTACTCAGTGTCATACTTGAAGTTTAAATAGATGATATTGTTGTCAAATCGGATGTTTTTGAATCTCACTTGGCCGATTTGCGTTTATATTTTGAAAGAATGAAAAAGTATGGACTGAAGATGAATCCTTTGAAGTGTGCTTTCGGCGTGTCAGCTGGCAAGTTTTTGGGTTTCATTATTCATGAAGATGGCATAGAGATTGATCCCAAAAAGATAGAGGCCATACAGAAAGTGGAAGCTCCAACATGCAAGAGAGATATGCAAAAGTTCCTTGGCAAGGTCAATTATTTGAGAAGGTTCATAGCTAATCTATCAGGGAAAGTTGATGCATTTACTCCTATCCTTCGGTTGAAGAATGATGCTGATTTCACTTGGGGGGCAAAACAGCAAGAAGCATTTGATATGATCAAGAATTATTTGTGCACTCCTCCGGTGATGAGAGCACCCAAGCATAGGGAGCCCTTCAGACTTTACATTGCAGCAGAGGAAAGAGTTATTGGTGCTGTTCTAACTCAAGAGACCGAAGGAAAAGAGCATGCCATCACTTATTTGAGCCGCCGCTTATTGGACGCAGAGACAAGGTATACATTTATTGAGAAATTATGTCGATGCTTATATTATGATTGCACAAAATTGAGACATTATTTAGTGCCAAGTGTTTGCGTAGTAGCTTGTCAAACCGATGTCATTAAATACATGTTGCATAGGCCAATTCTTAGTGGTAGAATTGGCAAGTGGGCTTATGCTTTGATGGAATATGATTTGGCTTATGAATCTCTAAAATCCATGAAAGGCCAAATTGTTGCTAATTTCATTGTTGAACATCGGATTAATAACAAGCATGATGTTGATATGAACCTTGTTTCATTAGTACCATGGAGATTATACTTTGATGGTTCAGTTTGTAGCAATGGCCAAGGTGTTGGTATTGTTTATATATCTCCTCATGGTGCTATTTTTGAAGCCTCATGCCGCTTAGAATATTTTTGCACAAACAATCAAGCCGAATATGAAGAATTGTTATTTGGCCTAGAGATGTTACTTGCTATAGGTGCTACACATATTGAGGCTTATGGTGATTCGTTACTAGTGGTGCAGCAAATATCCAAAGTCTTTCAGTGTTTGGACGAATCACTTAATGTTTATCTTGATAGATGTCTAGATATATTTTTTACTTTGGATTGCTTTAGCATTGCTCATATATCTAGACATGACAATTGGAAAGCAAATGAATTCGCACAACAAGCATCCGGATATCATGTTGGTCATGGCATGTTTCATATCTCTCAAAGGCCGATGTCTTGTCTTGCCAATATGGGAGAGGCCGAACCTGAACCCACTGATTCGGCCATTAACAAAAAGTCTAGTGCAGGTAACAATCCCGACTGGAGGAAGCACATTGTTGATTATTTGTGCAATCCGAGTGAAAGGGTGGACAGGGCTGTTCGGCGTATGGCTTTCAAGTATACAATGAGAGATGATGGTCTTTATCGCCAAACCGTCGATGATGTTCTTCTAAAGTGTTTGGACGAGGACCGGGCAAGAGTTCCTATGGGAGAAGTACATGAAGGTATTTGTGGCACTCACCAGTCGGCTCCCAAGATGAAATGGTTATTGCGACGTGCTGGGTTTTATTGGCCGACTATAATTAATGATTGCTTCAGATATTATAAGGGGTGTGAAGCTTGTCAAAAGTTTGGTGATATTCAATTGGCTCCTGCTGCTATACTACATCCTATTATCAAACCGTGGCCTTTCAAAGGTTGGGGTTTAGATTTCATTGGACAAATCCACCCATCTTCCTCAAAAGGGCATCGGTTCATATTGGTGGCAACTGATTATTTCACTAAATGGTCTGAAGCAGTACCTCTCAAGAACATGACGCATACGGAGGTAATTCAATTCATAACCGAGCACATTATTCATAGATTCGGTATTCCTCAAACGTTAACTACAGATCAAGGTTCATCTTTCATGTCACACCAAGTCAGAGAGTTTGCCGAATCTTATAACATAAAGTTGCTCAATTCCTCTCCATATTATGCCCAAGCTAATGGACAAGCTGAGTCTAGCAATAAAATTTTAATCAAGCTCATCAAGAAGAAGATTGAGGATAATCCAAGGAGATGGCATGACTTGTTGTCTGAGGCATTGTGGGCACATAGAATCTCAAGGCATGGTGTTACGAAAGTGACTCCATATGAGCTAGTATATGGTCAGGAGGCTGTTTTACCGGTGGACGTAAATTTGAATGTTTTGAGAATAGCCAAACAAAATGATTTATCGGCAATAGACTTCTATAACTTGATGATGGACAACATTGATGAGGTTGCTGATAAACGTTTGGCTGCTTTGAACGCCATAGAAAGAGATAAGTTGAGGGTGGCAAGGGCTTACAATAAGAAAGTTAAGTTGAAGAATTTTCAAGTTGGTGATCTCGTTTGGAAAGTGATTCTGCTGATTGGTTCAAGAGATAAAAAATTCGGGAAGTGGTCTCCGAGTTGGGAAGGTCCTTTTAGGATTACAAGAGTTGTTCCTGGAAATTCATATTTGGTGGAATCAATACAAGGGGCATTGTTACCTCGAGCTCTCAATGGCAAATATTTGAAGAAGTACCACCCGAGTGTGTGGCAGGAAGCCTAAGTAGGCAATGGCCGATATACGATTATCGCCCTTAGCACAAACATGGCCGATACATAATTATCACCCTGAGAAAAATAAATGGCCGATTGAGTGTTGACATCGTCCTTAGAACGAACACTATGCATATTATTTTTCGGCATGCAAGCTTTGCTGAAAAACAGGGGGGCATGTGTTGGCACATGATTTTGGCAAGATACAGAGTGAAAGGGTTTCAGCATGAGAAAGTTTCATATCGTCGAGTGGAACAACTTTGGTGTTTAGACTATCGCCATTCGACCTCATCTCAGTGGCCGAAGCTGTACTCCGAGTGACAAAATTCAATGTTCTGAGTGCTTTTCGGCCAATTACGCCCTCAATATGACCTCAGATGAAGGAGCGCTCTAAAGGAATTGTCTTCGTCTCGTCGAGGCGATTGATTTTCATATATAAATCATCTCAATCCGAGTTCGTATGCAAAAGTTATAGTCAATACGGTCTGGACAGGCCAGAGACCAAAATATTACGCTTGACACCAGACAGATGTTGATGAGTGTCTGATGCAATGCGTGAGCAATTCGGCCCTCAAGACGGCCTTGAATCGGAAAACCTTCAACACGGAAAAGTTTCATCTCGTCGAGCTGATCGATTTTCGTATATAATTCATCTCAATCCGAGGTCGTATGAGGCCTGGAGAGACAAATCAATATCAAGCTATGTTTTCAGTCGGAAAATTCGAGTGAAAAGTTTACCGTCCGAGTGAAAGTTTACGGTGAAAATTTACCGGTTGAGTGAAAATATAGTCATCCGAGTGGAAATATGGTCATCCAAGTGAAATTGTCCTCCAGGTAAAAATATTCCGAGTGAAAAGTTTACCGTCCGAGTGAAAGTTTACGGTCGAGTGAAAATATAGTCATCCGAGTGGAATTATGGTCATCCGAGTGACATGTCCTCCAGGTGAAAATATTCCGAGTGAAAAACTCTAAACATCCGAGTGAAAAAGTCCAGTCGGACGATCCAAGTGAATGACTCTAATCCGAGTGGATGAGCTCGGATCCGAGTGAAATTGAACATATGCCTGAAAGTTTATCAAGATGACCTCGGATGAAGAAGTGTTCAATGGAGTCGTCATCATCAGAGATAGTATATGGCCTACAAACTCACTACGAGACTCGGATAATCCAGTCTACCGCAAGACCAAGTCCGACTGGAAGATAAAGATGACCTCGAAAAGTATTCAAGATGGTCTTATTAATTTGAAAGAGTGATCAACATGAGAATTGTTCGTATCGTCGAGGCGCACGAGTTTGATATTTGGGCCGTCTTGATCGGAGATCATATGCAAGCCCGGCGGCCCGCGCAAGAAGGAAGACAGAGTTTGGGCCAGATTCAGACTGAATCCGAGTTGGAATAGAATTAGGACTCTAGGACGTGAATTGATGTAATTTTTGTTGTAAGGAAAGCCTAGACGAATTCTTTACTTGTACGGGAAGTCCAGCCGCCTCTTATATATGTTGGGGGTGTTGGCCGATTGAACAACACACAATCGAACAAATCAATATACTACTTTTTCATCTACGTTTTATCTCTCCACCGTTTTTCTCTCTCGTTCTTCGTTGTTCTTCATGTTTGAGAGCTGCGAATCCCGAGGCTCTAGGGGCGAGCGAATCGACCTAGGGCAGCCCATAGCCGCCGCACTCCCTGACGGGGTCCCTCCCGGGGGTGTGGGGTTTTCGGGTCTGCAAAAGCGCCCGTCGACTCTCTTGCGTATCGCGCTATCGGTCGGGTCTCCTTTGACATGAGCTGCGGTGCATCACCCCCGGTGTCGAGGGTACACGTGACGTGTTCGTGTGTCAACAGAAACTAAGCGATATTAAGGCCTCCTTTTAATAGAGTAACGGACCAAAGCATTACCACATAGTGAATACATGAACTCCTCAAATGTAACAGCATGCTTTTTGGCCCTTTTCTTTTTCTTTTGATATATTGGGTTTTTGCTCCGTTTTTTTGTTTGGAGTGGTTCTATGGCCTTGTCACCTGGGAAATCATATTCATTTCCTCTCCCAAGTGGCTCAATATCCTCAAAACCTTGCCACAACATGTCACTCCACTGCTTGACCAAACCCTAATTTCTTTTTCTAGGGAATATTCCTTTTCCTATTAAAGGAATAACCCTATCTGCCCTAGGTTGTGAAGCAACCTATATTTTTGCCCATCCAAAAATCACCAAATAATTCTTATAAATTTTTTGGGTCATATATTTCTCAAATATGGCAAAATATTTCATTGGCCATATTTATCATCATCCTCAATAAATTCATTTGCTATTCTGTCCTGAATGGCAAATTGTGAAGCAAGTGCTATTTATCTTTGCCCATTTGCCCCCACACTTTTTGGGCATGACATATCATCCAATGTCAGGACCCCGATTCCAAGTCACATTGATCTAGCCGGTAACACCTCATATCACTTTGTGGCCTCACGCACGGTATTCCCATGGATGTTGCCTTACCATGGCCCGGGACCGTTTGCGCCTTTTGGCTCACGTATATGATAGTGTCGCTAGCATCCATATGACAAAGAACCCGGGCCGACATGGCTAGTCGTTAACCCAAAGCGGCACTAACCTATGGGGACAGGCATACATGAAGGTCAGCAGCGTGTGAATCCGGGCTGTAGCACCGGGCTAACAAGACTCCGGGAACCCGGGCTGTAGCAGGCTAGGCAGGACTCCGGATGTCACCACGTGACATTTCCCCGAAGGGACAGACACAGGAACGAAGTGAAACACATGCCGGCCAGTCAAGTGTCCTAAGCAGTAGTGCTGGGCTAGCAGGACTCCGGTGAACCGGGCTGTAGCGGACTACTATGGCTCATGGAAGCACTAGACTACATTTCCCCATAAGAGAGGCTACCAAGGATAAACAACTAGATTGTTGGATCCCACACATACCAAGCATTTCAATCATACACACAATATGCTCGATATGTGTAAATACAACATGGCATCACAACATAACTCTACAACTCAAGTATTTATTCATTAGGCTCCGAGGAGCGAGATATTCCAAACATGGGTCTCATGACCCAACAATCACAGCATACAAATCAAGCACATGGGGAAGCTTAACATGTCTGAGTACAGACATCTACAAATGGAAAAAGGCTAAGAAGCCTGACTATCTACCAGATCCTGCCGAGGGCACAAGATCGTAGCTGAGGTATCAAGCTAAACGTCGAAGTCCGTGCGGAACTACTAGCGAGACTGAAGTCTCTCTCTGCAAAACATAAATTAAGCAAATGTGAGTATAAAGGTACTCAGCAAGACTTACGTCAGAACTAGCTACATATGCATCGATATCAACAAGGGGGTGGTGGAGTTTAACTGCAGCAAGCTAGCTTTGACTCAGTGGCTAACCTGAACTACGACTGCAAGCAACTCTTTTGAGGTGGCGCACACGAGTCCACATATTCACCATTCAATACACCACTATGGATCCGCTCCCGTCTCCCTACGAGAAGGTCATCCATAGCACTCACGCTTATCTTGCGAGTTTTAGGGTATCCACTTTCACTTGTCTATGAACTATGCAAGGGGTCCAAGTTTCCATATCCGAGGAATCCGTTTATTCGAATAGATAATGATAACCCTGCAGGGGTGTACTTCTTCACACACTCTCCCACCACTTACCGTCGTTTACACGACATGTACTCGGCAACCTTCAAGCAGAAGCCCAATGAGGGTGTCGGCCACGGCCTACCTAAACACTCAAGTCTCTAGTCCAGGTTTATCGCCTATCCAGGTTCCATCCGCAGGGAGTCCGGCCGAGGTTTCCACATACGGCCCCGAACGATGTGTACAGGGTTCCGAGACACCAAACGGGCGCCCGCCATGCCTGGCCACAGTGTATCTACCACAACATAGCCCACCCCTGGGGTCAGCGCTACGCACAGCCACCAACACATATCCTACAAACACCAGAAACTAGTTGCAACTCCTGGGCAGAGGACTAGGGTGATTAAGAAGCCGAGAGTGTCAATTAAGGATCCCAATGAGTGGTAGTAGCTATTCATGGATCACAGACACAGAACTCAGTTCCTGAGGACGGTTTCAATGAGACAACCCACCATGTACTCCTACATGGCCTCTCACCACTACCTTTACCAAATCGTGTTCACACACTTAGCTCACACACAGTAGGACATGTTCATCACCATTCCAATTCATTCCCGATGAATCAGACCTGACACAACTCTAAGCATAGCAGGCATGACAAACAAGCATGAATGAGTAGGCACATCAGGGCTCAAACAACTCCTACTCATGCTAGTGGGTTTCATCTATTTACTGTGGCAATGACAGGTCATGCAAAGGATAAAGGGGTTCAGCTACCGCAGCAAGTAACAGATGAATCGTTGTTGTCCTAATGCAGTAAAAGAGAGCAGGAGCGAGAGAGTGGGATTGTATCGGAATGAACAAGGGGGTTTTCTTGCCTGGCACTTCTAAAGATAATAATAGCTCTTCATCGGTGTCATTGAACACGTCGTCGGAAACAACGTCTACTGAGAGGGGGCAATTACCAGCAAACAAGGACGAATACAATCAATGCAATGCAACAATATGATGCATGATCATGACATGGCAATATGTTGTGATTTGAGCTAATGCATCTAGTTATGATTTAAATGAAGTTGGTTTGAATACAAGATTCAAATTCCAACTCCATATATGTTTATTTATATGCCCTGTATTTGTTTTGTCCAAAATAGAGGACAAACATTGTTCAAACATGCATGAAAAGGGTCTAGATGGATTCCTTGAATTTTTCTGATAATTTTTCATATATAATTTATTTCATTTGGAGTTACGGTTGATTTACTATGAATTTTTTGAAGTTTAGGCAATTTCTGGAATTTTCTGAATAAACTTAAATCCAGAAAGTGATTTACTGCGTCAGCATGACCTCAAAGTGACGTCAGCAGGTCAACGGCTCGGTCCAGGTCAAACCTAACGTGTGGGGCCCGTTGGTCAGTCACACAGTTAGTTAATTAAGTAACTCAGATTAGTTTAAGTGCTAAGCTAGGTTATTTAGCAGGCTGGGCCCACATGTCAGTGAGTGAGGGGGTTAATTAGCGGGGTCATCAGCGGCTAATGATGTGCCACGTCACTAGCCACCAGAGTTGAACTCTGACGACCCCACAGTGCGGCGGTGGCTCGCCGGAATCGCGCTATGGGCGTCGGTTTGACGTGCCGAGGGCATCGGGCGATAGCCCTTGCTCCCGCGCATCTAGCGGAGGCAGCAGCAGGTCACGGGGTCACCGGAATCGACGCCGGCGATGAGTCGAGCGGCGGCCGGAGCTACAGCATAATCGGGTTGGAGCTAGGGGCACGTGGGGAAAAGCTGGTGCTGGCTATGGGTTCCTGGAGACGCGTTGAGCGCGATGGTGTGCTCGACTTCGAGCTACAACGGCTCCAGCCACGGTGGCGATGAGGCATGGCGGCGGCGAGCTTCGGCCGTGGTGGTCTATGGCGCTAGAAGAGGAAATCGACAGAGGAGAGAGGGGGTTTGGGAGCAGGAGCTCACAGTGAGTCGAATGGGAGGGTCAGCGAGCTCGGGGAGGCACCGGAGGCAGCTAATCGACGACGACGATCTTCGGTGGCCGACAAGGGGAACGGCAGTGCAGGCGGCATCTAGGGGCTTCCGGCATCAGGCGGCTCGGTGAGGAGGAGGAGAGGGACTCAGCGGAGCTCGTGGGCAGCTCCAGGGGACGAGGGAGAGGCGATGGCCGCGGTGATGCTCATCGGCGGCGGCGGGCGCGTTCGATGAGGAGAACAGAGGAGGGGGAGGGCGTTCGGGGGAGAGAGAGGAACGAACGAGGGGGTCGAGGCGGCGCCGAGGAGAGGACGTGAGGCATCGCGGTGGCCAGGAGACGCAGGCAGGCAGCCTGGTGGCGTGGCACCCGCGGGCGCACCGTGCGCTGTCCCTCCTCTGCCTACTGGCAGAGGTTAGGGATGACTGGCACCGAGCCAGGTGGGCTGGGCCAGCACAGGTGAGGCCTAGGTTGGCTTCTCTCTCTCTCTCTCTCTCTCTCTTTTCTGTTTTTGTTTTTCTATTTTTTGCAGTTTGTTTGCGATTTAGTTTTAACACTAAATCAACTTTAAACTTCATGAAAATAATTGTGATAGCTAAGTGGACTTATCTAAGGCCACACAACAATTTTCAGAATTATTGAACATATATTTATTATATAATAAATATATATCCAATTCAAATAGTTATTGAATTAATTTCAAATGCAGAAAATAAATATTTCTGGGACTCCAAAAATATTGGTTTGAATTTTACCTCTTTCCAATATTTTTACAGAATAACAGGAACATTTCCTTGGACTTATTTGAAAAGATTTTCAATGTTGATTATTTTTGAAGTGATTTCTGAGGGTTTCAACTAACCTCAATTCAACTTTCAGAATTTAGACATGATGCATGGATGCTCTCTTATGCAACTATTGCAAACAATTCTAGGGCTGTGACATCCAAATAATTGACCTGTGCTAAAATTTAACTTCATTTGCCTAGGCAAACTTCCTTAGTGATTTTTTCAAACTTCCTGTCTAAGGGAAGCCTTTGTGATGGAAGTGCTGGCTAGGTTTATCCAAAGGATTTGAAATTTTGCACACTCCTTCTTGTGCTCATACTATCTAACTCCTACAAGTTTTAGCCCCATCCAAGCGTCTATGTGAGCACAGGCCCAAATCTTTGATTTTGGCAATATTTCCAGGTTGTGAAGCAAGTACATTTTATATTGCTTCATTTTGCCTGAAAATTTTCCAGAGCATTCTCATGACCATAAAACTTCTCTCCACCAAATTTGGCACCATTTCACCTAGCCATTATTTCTCCAAAATTATTGCAAGTTTCGGGTCAGCAAGGATATTTGTGAAGCAAGTACCATTTTGGTGAATCCAATTGGTATGAAACTTTTACAACATCTTTATATGATCAAATCATCAAGCCTGGCAAAATTTGAGCTCACGTTGAGGCTTCATGTGAGTGCATCATCATGCTCAAGTTTCTGGACCGTTCTGGTCAATTGCAAAGCAACTATATCAACCATTGGTCCAAATCACCTCAAATTTCACAGGACTAGAGTCCTTCCTATCCTAAACCTCCCAGACAGCTTATTTAGCCCTTAGCATTTATCTGTTGGTCGCTACATCATGGTTCAGATTGATGTAGTAAACTTCAGAGCTTACTTACCATTTACCCGCTTCACTTTTAACCGAGCTACCGCCGCATTTGTACCCTACCTAGGAAGGACTTACCACTAGAAAACGTTTGCCAACCCTTGGCACCTTTTCCTCGCCAGCTCACGCGGTGACCACCGCTTTGGCACGGTCTAGCCACGCCCAGAACGTCTTCTTGCTCGGGCCCCTCCTCTACTCGGCGTCTTTGCGAGCGTGGGCCTGTCCACCGTGTTCCCCGCGTCGTCGTCATCCTCCTGGAGCCATTTCCCCCTCCGTAAGCCCCTCCGTCGGCGTCCGTCGCCGCGCGCCCACGGGCGCACTATGGCCGACCGAGCATTAATGGCACGGCGGCGTCTACCTTCTCCGCGCCCTCGGCCCCTCTTGCCCTGTGCTTCACTGTCGCTCGTCCGTTCCTCCCTCGTCGTGTTCCCGCGCCTCCCCGTGATCGCTGGCCACGCCAGAGCCTCGGCCGGACGTGCCCGGCGGCACCCGAGCCCATCCCTCTCGCCCGCCTATATATAGGCCTCCCCCGAGCCGTTCGAGCACACCAGCAGCCTTGCCTTACTCTCTTAGTCCTCCCCGTCCCCTCCCTTGATTCCAAGAGCTCCCGAGCCCCCAATGGCTGCCATGGCCGCCGCCTCTGCCCCTCCTCGATTCGGGCAAGCCGTGCCTCTTCCCTTCCTCTCCCCATAACCACTAGCTCCCCTGAGCTCCGACCAGCTCTCCCATGCTTTTCCCTCGTCACCAGAGCAACCCAACGCCCTGAACCCACTCGTGCCTGAAGGCCACCCCGCCGGAGTCCAAAGCATTGTCGCCTCGACCCGTCCCGGTGCCCGCAACCTGTCCCTCTGGACGCGGCTCTCCTCGACGAGCTCATCCATGGGCGGAGCCTCGCCGGAGGTGCCCTGTAGCCCGGACGGCCATCGCTGGAGTGCTCGGCCTCCTCTACTCTACAGGCGCGCGTCGAGGAAGAAGAAGGAGATGGCCAGGAGGAGAGAGAGAGCCAGGGGGACCCACCTGTAAGTCTCACAGCCGCCCGGTCCCGCCTTTGCGACGCTGGATAAGTGGAGGCGTAATCCACTGGATTACGTCTTCGCTTACCGAAAGTGTATTCCTCTTCTAGTTCAGCCCAGAATGTGTTTTCACTTCTAGAAAACGCATTTCCTTCTGATACGCTTTCTGTTTTACTGTCTAGGCCCTGTTTGGAAATATTTTCAATATAGATAGGTCCCTGGTAGAAAAACTATCATATCTTTTTCCTCCTAACTCCAAATGAGGTGATTCCAAAGCCCACATCTTCGTTTCATCGAGCCCGTTCTATTGGTATCATTTTCACAATGTGAAAACATTACGAAAATGACCATTTTGCCCCTGCCCTTATTCAGCCCCCTCCGAGAGTGAACGTTTTCCGGCGATTCTTTCCGCGAGCTTCTCACACTTCTTTCCGGTGATTTCTTCCACCCCAGGCAAGCCACACCCTCCATTTGCATGATTGCAATGCAGTGACATGGTTTATTCATTTGAACTTGTTTAAAATATTGCTTTAGCTATGTATGATTAGTTTATGGCATTTCTCAGAGTATTGCTTTGATGTTGATATTGCCATGATATTGTTTGGAGTTCTAGGACTTATGTTTTAATGATTATGTGGATGACAGGTTGCCTTTGGATTCTTAGTGGATATTATGATTATGTTCATGAAGGTATTATGTTTTGGAGTATTTCTTTGGATATCATGTTGCCTTTGGGTTCTTAGTGGCTATTGTGATTATGTTCATGACGGTATTATGCTTTGGAGTATTTCTTTGGATATCATGTTGCCTTTGGATTCTTAGTGGCTATTATCATTATGTTCATGACGGTATTGTGCTTTGGAGTATTTCTTTGGATATCATGTTGCCTTTGGATTATTAGTGTCTAGTGTCAGTTTCATCATGATGCTAGATGATATTATGTTTTGGAGTAAGATGTTGGAAATGATGCTTGCATGTGGATCATAGTTGGATAGTTAGTTCTTGATATTTGAGTAGTAGTCTTATCGTTCTTGGATTCATCCTGATAGTAGTGTTACAATATCCTCGGAGTATCTTGGTATGATTTTATGATGCTTGGATTGTTTGTTGGGTATGATATGACTTAGATTATAGGTCGATAGATGATATCGGAGTATCAGTCATTATAGTTATGTTTTTGGGGATAAATTCTGTTAGTAAGTTGGTCAGGTGCCACCGAACCAGGCTTTCTCCAGTGCAACCACATTTGCCTTTATGGGAAGGCCCTAATGCGATGCTATTGCCATGCCTCTCGCCGGTGCCTCCAACGAGTGAAGGTTATGGGTAGGCGGACATAAGCCTTGTGTGCCCATTGTTGTTGTTATGTGCACGTGTCCCAGTTAGGCACGGTTTATTGTTTTGGCCACGACGGTGGTCGTTGTGTCTTTGGTAGACACGGGGCCACCTAGGACTAGCCTAGTGGGGAGTGAGTCGGAGTGGCCGGGAGAGTGTCATGGTAGTAGATCGGTTTTGTCAGAACGTCGTTTGTCCACCCGAATGGGAGTGCGAGGCCATGGGTTCCTTGGTGTGGGTAAAGTGCGCTACCTCTGCAGAGTGTGTTTATTTAATCTATCGATAGCCGCGTCCTCGGTCAGACCGTTCGATCAACGCTCACATGACAGAATGACTTATAGGTGATTTATATGTTAATATGTTGAGCAGTACAGATTGGCAGGATGTTGATGATGATGTTGGAGACCAAGTGATGGTCATGGAAGTGATCACCGGAAGGATCACCGTTTGAGACCAAGTGTTGGTCATGGTAGTGATCGCCGGAAAGATCACCGTTTGAGACCAAGTGTTGGTCATGGTTGTGATCACCAGAATGATCACCGTTTGGTTTTGATCACGAGGTGATCGAGATGGTCTATTGCTTGGCCGGTTAGCCAAGAGAGATATGGTTATGGAGATCTGAGATGGTGATTTATTAGTATTGTATCAGTTTCATACCATGCTTAGTAGTTGTTTCATCATGGTAGTTGTTAATTAATTAACCTGTTAATACTATGTTATTGTCTTACCTTGATGTCGATGGTTGTTGTGAGCTTGCAAGTACATTCAATGTACTGACCTGGCGTGTCATGCCAGATTGCATGTGATGCCACGATTACTTGATTGCTTGTCGAGGTTGCCATGTGTGCGAGCTAGATCGTGTCCGAACCAGAGTCCCTGCAGAGTGGAGTTCATCACCTTCGTCGTTGTTCCACTGCTACGAGTTGTTCTGCTGCTAGCATAGAGCAAGTGTAGTATCACAGGCATAGTGTCGCCGTGCTGATGTGCTTCTTTGTAACATCAGACCCTTGTATTATTATTCTTGTAATAAGAGATGATTTGTTCTATGTCAAGCAGTGCCGTATTTCAGAGACTTCTCCTTGATCTCTGGGCTGATATACGGGGCGTTCCGGTTTCTCGGAGCCAGGGTGCCACATCGCTTGGTATTAGAGCAGGTCTGGCTAAAGGACGCCCTAGTCAGCGCAAGCTGTAGAAATCGGTAGTATAGAGTTTGGTTTGTTTATTGCATTTGGTTGCTGCATTTGTTTGTTGCACGACATGCATATAGCCTTAGTATTTGTTGCTAATGGTTTAATCTGGTGAGTGTAGATGGCATCGGTTCAGATCCACTACAGCTCAGGCTTTGCATTTCCCCAGTTTTCTTTTCTTGCTCATTCTTCAGTGTTTGGTGTCATTTCTGTCCCAGCAGAGTGATGCCAAGTGATCCCGACACTGTTTGCAAAAATGGTGCTCAGGTATCGCGCCGAATTCCTTCGTTCAGCCCCATTTTGTTTCGGTGGTAGACATGCTTCTACCCCGGATTGTCCTTTTTCTTGTAATGTTGGCAACCCTTAATGGTCTTAGTCATCAAGAAAGGGCAATGCTAGTAGACTTAGTTTCCCCGCTACCCTTATTTCTTGGACGAGTACAGATATTTTTCCGTCCGCTTGATAATAATGTGGCAACGACATTTGTGTCCTTCTACATGGTTACGAAGTACGTCCTCACCTCCGAGCTAGTCCAGGTTGTTACCTGGCTAAGCTAGCACTTGGTGTACCGCTGTTTAAACCAATTCTTCCACCCATTTATTCGTCCTCGTGCACACCATCACAGCATGCTAGATCGTAGAACCGGATATCCTATGAGATTTGTGTGCTTAAGTAGGCATGCATATTGTGGACTAGCATTAATATGTGACATTGGTTGTGTGTGAATTGATTATTGTTGTGTGCTTTTGTTTAGCTGAGTTTTCTTTTGCTTCTTTCTTTTGGGCCCCGGTGTTACATTATTCCCCTATAAAGAGTTGCTCATCAACCGACACCAGATCCGAAGAATCAGCTAGGAGTTCAAATATTTGGAAACTCAGCTAAATATAATGGAATTCTCAGCCGACTTCAGTGAAATGTGGAATATTTGATTTGGAGGCTGATAATCAAATTTTGCATTAGCGTGCAATCCTCACAACCGTACTGATGACTCAATTCTACAGTAATGATCAAGTTAGTAGCAAGACAAGTCAGGTACAAGACCAACGATATTTTTTCCCAGTCAAAGGTATGGGTCATATACAAAATTTTGGCTCAGCAATGCATGAGGTTTGAAATATGTTATCATCCAAAATAAAGTCAGAATGTGGCATGCTCAAGGAACACAGTCAAACAAATTTTCTCATGTAAATAATCGTCCATAGAATATTATGGGTGTGTGTGTAGATTTTAGTCTGCATATTAGTATGAAGATCTGGATGTAAGGAACTCAGTCTTCTCCCACACGCTGTCGGAAGAAATTTATGATGCAAGGCTCCTCAATTTTCCTCAGCATGATATGTGAAAAATTTCTAGTCCAAGATACCCGGTCTTACACAGGAAGATACCTTAGTAAAAGCTTCTGACAGACGGAAAATGAATCCTTCTCGGCAAGCAAGCCGAGGAGAAGCTTCTCAAGTACGGAAACCCGGCTTCTCCTGCACAATACTCATGTCAAGCTTCGTGTGTAAGCTATCGAGGCTTCTTCTACATGCTACCCAGACAAAAGCTTCGAGTAGAACCCAACGAGCCTTTCTCAGCAAGCTACTCGGGTGGCTTCACTTTGCAGTTCAAGGATCAGATTTGCAATAATTTTGTCAGAGGGACAATGCAGTCAAAACATATGCCTATCGCAAGGATCGAGTGCTCGGTGGCATATTCTTCTTATACATATGGTGAGCATGCATCCCCAACCATATCAGCCACTCATACGAGGTACGTCCAGGATCCAACAGATATACCTAAAGGAAAGTACGGATCCCACAGCCTCATGAATCATGCAAATAAAGATAAGAAGAGATACACATCTTATGTAATTGTAAGAATTGACAAGATCTGGGGATGACATCACCGAATCAACAGTCTTGAAAATGGTCATCAAGGAAATTATTCCCGCGGCTGACAAGGTGATATATGAACTCTTGTCACCTTCTTGTATGATTGGAATCAGCAATGAGCTCAGTACAGCTACAAGCTCTGATCATATGTCATATGTGTGTGGACCCAGGTCAGAAAATAAGCAAAAGGAATAATGCCAACAATATCGCGCTAGCCACAGTCATGGTCATACGAAAAATTAAGGACAGGTGTGGCCAAGTTATTTTAGTAAGGTATCCTGCCAACGAAAATCATGACCGTTAAAGGGTGAGACTGACAGGAAAGGTATGATGATTTTTTGCGCGACCATCATGGTCCGGATACCCAAGTCAGTTGGAGGCCATAATTTCCATATGGATCCACAAAGACATACTCTCAGCGGCCTACTCTGTTTTACAAGGATTTCATGACCCGCTGGGAATGGTTAATATGGAAAATCCAAATAGGTATACCGACAAAATGAGAAAGTCCAAAGCCGAACAATCAGCTCAGACCCGGTATACTCACCGACAGAATCAAGTACACAGTTAGTCTGTCAAGAAAAAGCAATTGTCCGTCAGCCCCTGTCAGGCCAGTCTCAACATGTAAATATGTGAGGTATGACACGGCTATAACTCCATACACCGTTATATTGCTCCTGACAAAAGGTACTCAGATCTTTGGTACATATCTCATGCTCGAGCCAAAGAAATAAATCAAAATTAGTACCACCTTTGAGCAGTCCGATCCCGTCAGAAGGTGGCCATGATTAATTCTTAGCATTTATTGAAACCAGAAGGCCTGCATTTATTTGAAGCAACCCCATGACAGATGTATTAAGGTTTTCATGACCAAAGGAAAATTTATGCTCAGATCCATTGGATATCACCGCAGATATGAGAAACTTCACGTCAGCAAAAGGAAGTGGCATACGAGCAAAAACCCGTCAGAATTTGGGGGAAGGTGAAGCAAGCCACCCCAGAGCAAGGTAAGTTGATCATCTGAAATTCTTGGGGGAACAATAAATAAAGGAAAAAGGATACATGAGTCGGAAACCGTATCCTCAAGTCATACTTGTTCCCTGAGCAACTAAATCTCGAGGACGAGATTTCTTTAAGGGGGTAAGAGTTGTAATAGCCTGGTTTTTGGCCCTTTCATTTTTCTTTTGATTTATTGGGTTTTTGCTCTGTTTTTCTGTTTGGAGTGGTTCTGTGGACTTGTCACATGGGAAATCATCTTCATTTCCTATCCCAAGTGGCTCAAAATCCTCAAAACCTTGTCACAATCATGTCACTCCAGTGCTTGACCAAACCCTAATTTCTTTTTCTAGGGAATATTCCTTTTCCTATTAAAGGAATAACCCCATCTTCCCTAGGTTCTGAAGCAACCTATATTTTTCCCATCCAAAAATCCCCAAATAATTCTTATAAATTGTTTGGGTCATATATTCATCAAATATGGAAAAATATTTCATTGGCCATATTTCTCATCATGCTCAATAAATTCATTTCCTATTCTATCCTGAATGGCACATTGTGAAGCAAGTGTTATTTATCTTTGCCCATTTGCCCCCAAACTTTTTGGGCATGCTATATCATCCAAGTAATTGACATGTGCCAAAATTTAACTTTATTTTCCTAGCCAAACTTCCTCGGTGATTTTTTCGAAGTTCCTGTCTGAGGGAAGCCTTTGTGAAGGAAGTGCTAGCTAGGATTATCCAAATAAGTTGAATTTTTTCACACTCCTTCTTGTGCTCATATTATCTCACTCCTACAAGTATTAGCCCCATCCAATCATCTATGTGAGCACATGCCAAAATCTTTGATTCTGGCAATATTTTCAGGTTGTGAAGCAAGTACATTTTATATTACTTCATTTTGCCTGAAAATTTTCCAGAGCATTCTCATGACCATAAAACTTCTCTCCACCAAATTTGGCACCATTTCACCTAGCCATTATTTCTCCAAAATTATTGCAAGTTTCTGGTCAGCAAGGATGTATGTCAAGCAAGTACCATTTTGGTTAATCCAATTGGTATGAAACTTTTACAGAATCTTTATATGATCAAATCATCAAGCCTTGCCAAATTTGAGCTCATGTTGATGCTTCATGTGAGTGCATCATCATGCTCAAGTTTATGGACCGTCTTGGTCAGTTCCAAAGCAACTATATCAACCATTGGTCCAAATCACCTCAAATTTCACAGGACTAGAGTCCTTCCTATCCTAAACCTCTCAGACAGCTTATTTAGCCCTTTGCATTTATCTGTTGGTCACTGCATCATGGTTCAGATTGATGTAGTAAACTTCAGAGCTTACTTACCATTTACCCGCTTCACTTTTAACCGAGCTACCACCGCGGTTGTAACCTACTCAGGCAGGACTTACCACTAGAAAACGTTTGCCAACCCTTGGCACCTTCTCCTCGGTAGCTCACGCGGTGACCACCTCTTTGGCACGCTCTAGCCGCGCCTAGAATGTCTTCTTGCTTGGGCCCCTCCTCTGCTCGGCGTCTCAGCGAGCATGGGCCTGTCCACCGTGTTCCTCGCGTCGTCGCCGTCCTCCTGGAGCCACTTTCCCCTCCATAAGCCCCTCCGTCAGCGTTCGTCGTTGAGTGCCCACCAACGCACTGTGGCCGACCGAGCATTAATGGCGCGGCGGCGTCTTCCTCCTCTGCGCCCTCGGCCCCTCTTGCCCTATGCTTCACTGTCGCTCGTTCGTTCCTCCCTCGTCGCGTTCCCGCACCTCCCCGTGATCACTGGCCTCGCCAGAGCCTCGGCCGGACGTGCCCGGCGGCACCCGAGCCCATCCCTCTCGCCTGCCTATATATAGGCCTTCCCGAGCCGTTCGAGCACACCAGCAACCTCACCTCATTGTCTCGGTCCTCCCCGACCCCTACCTTGAGCTCCAAGAGCTCCCGAGCGTCCAATGGCTGCCATGGCTGCCGCCTCTGCCCTCCTCAATTCGGGCAAGTCGTGCCTCTTCCCTTCCTATCCCCATCACCACTAGCTCCCGTGAGCTCCGGCCAACTCTCCCATGCTTTTCCCTCGTCGCCAGAGCAACCCAACGCCCTAAACCCACTCGTGCCCAAAAGCCACCCCGCTGGAGTCAAAACCACTGTCGCATCGACCCGTCCCGCCGGCCGTAACATGTCCCTCTGGGTGCGCCTCTCCTCGACGAGCTCATCCATGGGCGGAGCCTCGCCGGAGTTGCCCTGTAGCCCCGGTGGCCGTCGCCGGAGCGCTCGGCCTCCTCTGCTATGTGGGCGCACGTTGTGGAAGAAGAAGGAGAAGCCTAGGAGGAGAGAGAGAGGGCCAGTGGGACCCGCCTGTAAGTCTCACAGCCGCCTGGTCCCGCCTTTGCCACGCTGGATAAGTGGAGGCGTAATCCGCTGGATTATGTCTTCGCTTACCGAAAGCGTATTCCTCTTCTAGTTCAGCCCAGAATGCGTTTTCACTTCTAGAAAACGTATTTCCTTCTGATACTCTTTCTATTCTTTTGTCCAGGTCCTGTTTGGAAATATTTTCAATATAGATAGGTCCCTGGCAGAAAAACTATCATATCTTTTTGCTCCTAACTCCAAATTAGGTGATTCAAAAGCCCACTTCTTTGTTTCGTCGAGCCTGTTCTGTTGCTATCATTTTCACCATGTGACAACATTCTAAAAATGACCATTTTGCCCCTGCCCTTATTCAGGCCCCTCCGAGCGTGAACGTTTTCCGACGATTCTTTCCGCGAGCTTCTCGCACTTCTTTCCGGTGATTTCTTCCACCCCAGGCAAGCCACACCCTCAATTTGCATGATTGCAACACAGTGACATGTTTTATTTATCTGAACTTGTTTAAAATATTGCTTTAGCTATGTACGATTAGTTCATGGCATTTCTCGGAGTATTGCTTTGATGTTGATATTGCCATGATATTGTTTGGAGTTCTAGGACTTATGTTTTGATGATTATGTGGATGACAGGTTGCCTTTGGATTCTTAGTGGCTATTATGATTATGTTCATGATGGTATTATGTTTTGGAGTATTTCTTTGGATATCATGTTTCCTTTGGGTTCTTAGTGGCTATTGTGATTATGTTCATGACGGTATTATTCTTTGGAGTATTTCTTTGGATATCATGTTGCCTTTCGATTCTTAGTGGCTATTATCATTATGTTCATGACGGTATTGTGCTTTGGAGTATTTCTTTGGATATCATGTTGCCTTTGGATTATTAGTGGCAAGTGTTAGTTTCATCATGATGCTAGATGATATTATGTTTTCGAGTATGATGTTGGAAACTATGCTTGCATGTGGATCATAGTTGGATAGTTAGCTCTTGATATTTGAGTAGTAGTCTTATCGTTCTTGGATTCATCCTGATAGTAGTGTTACAATATCCTCGGAGTATCTTGGTATGATGTTATGATTCTTGCATTATTTGTTGGGTATGATATGACTTGGATTATAGGTTGATAGATGATATCGGAGTATCAATCATTACATTTATGTTTTTTGGGATAAATTCCGTCATTAAGTTGGTCAGGTGCCACCGAACCGGGCTTTCTCCAGTGCAACCACATTTGCCTTTATGGGAAGGCCCTAATGCGACGCTATTGCCGTGCCTCTCGCCGGTGCCTCCAATGAGGGAAGGTTATGGGCGCGCGCTACCCTGATCAGGTAGGCGGACATAAGCCTTGTGTGTCCGTTGTTGTTTTTATGTGCATGATACGTCTCCAATGTATCTATAATTTTTGATTGCTCCTTGCTATATTATCTACTGTTTTGGACATTATTGGGCTTTATTATCCACTTTTATATTATTTTTGGGACTAACCTATTAACCGGAGGCCCAGCCCAGAATTGCTATTTTTTGCCTGTTTTGGGGTTTCGAAGAAAAGGAATATCAAACGGAGTCCAAACGGAATGAAACCTTTGGGAACGTGATTTCTCAACGAACAAGACCCAGGAGACTTGGACCCTACGTAATGAAAAGAAAGAGGATGCCACGAGGTAGGGGCGCGCCCTCCACCCTTGTAGGCCCCCTGTTGCTCCACCGACGTACTCATTCCTCCTATATATATCCACGTACCCCCAAATGATCAAAACAGGAGCCAAAACCCTAATTCCACCGCCGTAACTTTCTGTATCCATGAGATCCCATCTTGGGGCCTGTTTCGGAGCTCCGCCGGAGGGGGCATCGATCACGGAGGGCTTCTACATCAACACCATAGCCTCTTCGATGAACTGTGAGTAGTTTACCTCAGACCTACGGGTCCATAGTTAGTAGCTAGATGGCTTCTTATCTCTTTTTGGATCTCAATACAATGTTCTCCCCCTCTCTTCTGAAAATCTATTTGATGTAACCTTCTTTTTGCGATGTGTTTGTTGAGACCGATGAATTGTGGGTTTATGATCAAGTCTATCTATGAATAATATTTGAATCTTCTCTGAATTCTTTTATGTATGATTGGTTATCTTTGCAAGTCTCTTCGAATTATCAGTTTGGTTTGGCCTACTAGATTGATCTTTCTTGCAATGGGAGAAGTGCTTAGCTTTGGGTTCAATCTTGCGGTGTCCTTTCCCGGTGACAGTAAGGGCAGCAAGGCACGTATTGTATTGTTGCCATCGAGGATAACAAGATGGGGTTTTCTTCATACTGCATGAGTCTATCCCTCTACATCATGTCATCTTGCTTAAGGCGTTACTCTGTTTTTAACTTAATACTCTAGATGCATGCTAGATAGCGGTCGATGAGTGGAGTAATAGTAGTAGATGCAGGCAGGAGTCGGTCTACTTGTATCGGACATGATGCCTATATACATGATCATACCTAGATATTCTCATAACTATGCTCAATTCTGTCAATTGCTCAACAGTAATTTGTTCACCCACCGTAGAATACTTATGCTCTTGAGAGAAGCCACTAGTGAAACCTATGGCTGCCGGGTCTATCTTTATCATATTGTTCTCCTACTACTTTGTTATTTCCTTTGCCATTTACTTTTCCTTTATTTTAGTTTGCATATTTTATCATAAAAATACCAAAAATATTATCTTATCATATCTATCAGATCTCACTCTCGTAAGTGGCCCTACAGGGACGGACAACCCCTATTTGCGTTGGTTGCGAGGATTTATTTGTTTTGTGTAGGTGCGAGGTACTCGCGCGTAGCCTCCTACTGGATTGATACGTTGGTTCTCAAAAACCGAGGGAAATACTTACGCTACTTTTCTGCATCATCCCTTCCTCTTTGCGGAAAACCAACGCAGTGCTCAAGAGGTAGTAAGAAGGATTTCTGGCGTCGTTTCCGGGGAGGTCTACGCAAAAGTCAACATACCAAGTACCCATCACATACCCTTATCTCCCGCAATACATTATTTGCCATTTGCCTCTCGTTTTCCACTCCCCCACTTCACCCTTGCCATTTTATTTTCCTTCTCTCTCTATCCTCCCTCTCTTTCTCTATTTGCCTCTTTTTGTTCGCTTGCTTCTTGTTGTAACGCCCACGATGCGGCTATATCTCCCACGTGTCGAAGCACGACTTAGAGGCATAACCGCATTGTAAGCAATGTCGCAAGTGGGGTAATCTTCACACAACCCACGTAATGAATAAGGGAAAAAGATACATAGTTGTCTTACACTCGCCACGTCACACAATAGCATAAATATCATTACATTCATCCAGATACAATCAAGGTCCGACAACTGAACCAAAATAAAGAAACAACCCCAAATGCAACAAAGTCCCCGATCGCCCCAACTGGGCACCACTACTGATCGTCTGGAAAGGAAACATAGTATCGTCCTGAGTCCTCATCCAACTCCCACTTGAGCTCAGTCGAATCTCCTGGAGTGGTATCATCGGTCCCTGCATCTTGTTTTGGAAGTAATCTGTGAGTCACGGGGACTCGGCAATCTCACACCCTCGCGATCAAGACTATTTAAGCTTATGGGAAGGGTAAAAGATATGAGGTGGAGCTGCAGCAAGCACTAGCATATATGGTGGCTATCGTACGCAAATGAGAGCGAGAAGAGAAGGCAAAGGCACGGTCGATAAACTATGAACAAGAAGTGATCCTAGAACAACCTACGTTCAAGCATAACACGAGACCATGTTCTCTTCCCGGACTCCGCCGAAAAGAGACCATCACGGCCACACACTCTGTTTATTAATTTTAATTAAGTTAAGTTTCAGGTTATCTACAACTGAACATTAACAAATTCCCATCTGCCCATAACCGCGGGCACGGCTTCCGAAAGATCAAATCCCTGCAGGGGTGTCCCAACTTAGCCCATCACAAGCTCTCACGGTCAACGAGGGATATTCCTTCTCCCAAGACAATCCGATCAGACTCGGAATCCCGGTAACAAGACATCTCGACAATGGTAAAACAAGTCCAGCAACGCCACCCGAATGTGCCGACAAATCTCGATAGGAGCTGCACATATCTTGTTCTCAGGGCACACCGGATAAGCCATACGTACAACTAAAATCAGCCCTCGAGTTTCCCCGAGGTGGCGCTGCAAGGGGCTCTAGTTTGGACCGGCACTCAGGGGAGTACTGGCAGGGGGGGTTAAATAAAGATGGCCCTCGGGCTCCGGAAACCCAAGGGAAAAGAGGCTAGGTGGCAAATGGTAAAACCAATGTTGGGCATTGCTGGAGGAGTTTTATTCAAGGCGAACTGTCTAGGGGTTCCCATTATAACCCAACAGTGTAAGGAACGCAACATCAAGGAACATAACACCGGTATGACGGAAACTAGGGCGGCAAGAGTGGAACAAAACACCAGGCATAAGGTCGAGCCCTCCACCCTTTACCAAGTATATAGGTGCATTAAAATAGACAAGATATAATAATGATATCCCAACAATAAACATGTTCCAACAAGGAATAAACTCCAAACTTCACCTGCAACTAGCAACGCTATAAGAGGGGCTGAGCAAAGCGGTAACATTGACAAACAATGGTTTGCTAGGACAAGGTGGGTTAGAGGTTTGACATGGCAATATGGGAGGCATGATAAGCAAGTGGTAGGTATCGTAGCATAGGCATAGCAATAGAGCGAGCATCTAACAAGCAAAGATAGAAGTGATTTCGAGGGTATGGTTATCTTGCCTGCAAAGTTCTCCGAGTTAACGTTACCTTGATCCTCGTAAACGTACTCAACGGGCTCCTCGATCACGTATTCGTCTCCCGGCTCTACCCAAGCAAGAACACAAGCAAAGGGAGACACAATCAACCACGTGCAATGCACAAGCAACATGATGCAAAACATGGTATGACATGCGGGATGCGATATGCAATGCATATGCATGTTTCAGAAAGTGTCGTGGAATTGTCACGGCAGATGTCCTAGTGTGAGGACTTAGTCGTAAGGCCAACGCATCTTTTTGGCAGCTTGAGAGGGGTTGAGTGGGACGAGAGACGCGAGGTTTTACCCAGGTTCGGCCCCTCATGGTGGAGGTAAAAGCCTACATCCTGCTTCATTGATATTGATGATGATGATCACGATTACACGGGTGCTCTAACTCGAGAGCTATAGACTTGTTTGTCTAACCCTAACTTATCCAACTTGTGGAACTTGTCCCTCTTGGGGTGCCCTGCCCCTCCTTATATATGTTGAAGGGGCGGCTTACATGACTAGTCCTATTAGGATTAGGATTACTCTATTACAAGTGGAGTCCTAGTCTTGCTTCCTTTATAAGAGAATATTCCTTGTGCTTTCCTCTTAAGCCGGCCTACCATAACATAAGACGGCCTTCCTTGAACCGCCTACTGGGCCTCCGGGTCTTGTCGCTCCTTTAACCCACTGGCCGGGTCATCAATGAGACACCTGGCTCGGCCGGGTCATCAGTGAGTGGAGAGATCCGGGCGGGTGACTTAGTGAGTCGCCAAGTCGGGGCGGGTCACCAGTGAGTCGCCAAGTCCGGTCGGGTCATACCGCGGGGTATATCCCCGACATTATCCCCTAGTTTAATTTGGATTTATGCATGTTAAACTGATCGTGCAAAATAAACACAAGAACAAATTTGACAGGTTGTGCTCCGGGTTAAAAAATACTTGTAAGCCCGCACCTGATCATCGTTAAGTCCTTGTTATTTCCTTGTTGATATCTGCGTGTCCATGATCTCATAGAAAATATCCCTTAGCAGATATGTTTCGACTTTGTCAATGTAAAAAATCCAGATACTTCTTTTGAGAAATCTGGGCCAATAGGCTAGCTTGAGAGTCAATTTCCTGCTATTGGTCTCTTGTAGAGAAATATTGTAAGAAATAATCCATTTGAATCGGCTTCCAAAGCGCCGGATTAAAAAATACTGGTCTTGAAATACTCATCTGACTTTCAGCCGGCTTGCAGAATTTGCCGGTTTATCATTGCCAAAATATCCGGTTTGTAAATATTGATAGCACGGGGTCATAATTGTTGCCGATGCCGGGTCATAGTTATTGGTGACGCCGGGTCAATCTGGTTTACTCAAAACTGAGAATTTAAAGATTTTTCTCCCTTATATCCATATTACCTGTAGCCCCCAAGTCTTGAGCAGAAACAAAGTGATGACTTAAGACTTGCTTCAATATAAATACTGCCACTTTGAAGAAATCCATGTTGTTCATCTTAATCACTAGTAAAGACTGAATACTCCATATATGTAGCCCCCAAGTGCCGTGTTGTCATGCTTGCAGCAACCTGGGACTTGTAATTGCCTTATACTCATAAAAACTTCAACCAGTGTAGCCCCCAAGGGCCGGGTCTTTATGCAATAATGAGCAGGGACTTTATAAATCTAATCATATAGATTTGAACAACAACGTGTAGCCCCCAAGGGCCGGCTCAATAAGATAATATTGAGTTGGGACTTTATATATACTTCTTTGAAAAGAACATCATATGATGTAACGCCCATCATGGGGCTTGAACCCACGTCCACAAGGTTAAGAGCTTTGTGCTTTACTAACTGAGAAGTGGACCCTTCAATATAATAGAATAAAACTTGTGTACCTTGAATTGTTGACAGGAGCAACTGGTAGCTCCCAAGGGCCGGCTCATTATGATGTGATGAGTCGGATCTTCAATAAGGCCAGTAAAAATGACTTTGCATTAGCCCCCAAGTGCCATGGTGCATGCTGGCAGTGACATGGGACTTGCATATTTGATGTAATCTCAATTTGAATAATATAGCCCCTAAGTGCCGGGTCGTAAGCCTGCAGTGACTCGGAACTATTCCTTCCATTGTAAAATAAATTATATCCAATGATAAAATAATAACCATTGCGCTCAAGCGACTTTGAAGACCTCCATCATAGTATTGGCTATTGATAACCATAATAAAAATCCAGCCATGTTGGCTATTAAAGATTTGAATAATATAATCCGGTTTTGGAAAACCGGTTCCTGTGATATTGAATCGTACTGCCGGTTTAGGATACCTTTGCAGTAAGGGTGATAACCCAATCTTTAGAAGCCAAAACTTCCAAATGTTTATGATTGTCATATATGGCGACTTATCGTCAAAAGTCGATCCGGGTTAATAGAAACCACACATATATACTTCAGATATGAGCAAAAAGGTCTCAAGACAAAACCAAAGATTGTTTGCAAAAACTTAAGCCAAATAAAAATCAAGGTTTCTGATTCGAATACGATCAGTAAACCATTCCAAAGGGGTTAAGCTAGGATTCGAATACGATCATGTAGCCCCCAGTGGCTTTGGCGTTGCGCCGATCAAGAGGGTACCGACAGCTATGTTCTCTTTGGTTCGAATATGACCTATGTTTGAACAGGAAGCCCCCAAATGACCTTGAGAGGTTTTTAACAACCCTGATTTGAATACGATCCAAGTCGGACCCAAAAGGGGTTAAGCTATGATTCAAATATGATCAAGAAGCCCCCTAGTGAGTTTGGTAGTGTGCCGATCAAGAGGGTACCGACAGCTATGTTCTCTTTGGTTCGAATATAACCTATGTTTGAACAGGAAGCCCCCAAGTGACCATAATAAGGTAAGCCGTAAGGCAGGATACCCATGTTTGAAGCGCGCATCATGGCAGCAAGTTCTCTTTGGCAACCTTTAATTTTTTTGAGAACTTGAATCTTGCGAGAGATTAATTCTTTTTGAACCGGAACTTTAAACCAGATTTGAAAGCTTCAAAACTTTGTGGGAGACAGATTGTCCTTGAGCCGGATGTTTGAACCGGATTTGACAGCTTCGTAGCTTTGAGGGAGAGAGATGTCTCTTGAACCGGATTTTAAACCGGAATCTCTATTTTGAACCGACAATTTTCTTATGGCCTTTAAATTTTCATCAATATGGCGGTGTCCTCCGGAACCGGGTTATCATTCCCTCCAATGACCCAGAGTTTCCGAGTCATGTCATTATGGCCCCCGAGTCTTAAGACTACTCGAGGAGTTGGCTTGAGAGTCTCCATATTTGACCGCGGTATAAACCGGTATGAGTTAATTCAACATCTTAGTGATATAACTTGCCCTGTACTGGAGAACTTGCAAGCCAGAGTAATTGCTCTTTTAAATAAAGCAATAAAAAATATACTGTATGGATCTTACCTGACATATCAGGCCAAAATTTATCCGCCACAGAGTTGATGATCAGTTGACCACCACAATGAAGCGGCATGGCGAACCGTGCGAACGGGCAAGTTAGCCGCATTATGTTGATATACACCAAACCGCGAAGGCAGACAGAAAAAACAACCGCAACATTAGAGGTAGTATGGACACGGGCGAGTCGCTACCGCTCTTACAGTGAACAATGTCCTCCATAAATAATATCATAACCCGGAGTAATTGTTCTCAAAAGGAAAAAGTTGATGCATGCTATTTAAAATAGTCTGGACAGATGCCACCTGATGTATTTATGATCCTCAGCGGTGTCCATTAGTAAACCCGGCACATTGAATACGCCAAACCGCAGGGCGGACAGTAAAACGACCGCAGCATCAGAGGAGGCCTAGACAAATGAGGCGGCCGCAGTGTTGTGAGCTGGCTCGGGCGGGAGAGTCGGCCGCGACGTTGTAAGCCGGTGCGGACGCGTGAACCGCCAGGAGGGCAGATGAGCGAGTCGTCTGTTGCGTTGTAAAGCGGCACGGACGGGTGAGTCGGCCATAAGTATCCCCTGAATCTTTGCTTTATCTATTCCAACAGAAATCTTGTCGGTCTCGATGATTGGCAGTTGTAGCAATCGTATACAGCAATTTTGCAGCAGTGTTGATCTCAATCCGGTTAATCTTACGACCGCGATAGTGCGCAGCGACCTTGATATTGACAACGAAACGCCTGACGAATTTTCCTAACTATTTATTTGTTTAAAACCTCGATCTCCGAATCGCCCATCATATCTCCTCTTGATGCTTTTACCAGTACCCGCAGCTGACAATCTTGAGAAACAAGCCGGCAGTTTCGTTGGGCCGTTCCGTTGGCAAGTCACCGCAGAGACTTTGTCAACCGCACGTGATGGTGGCGCTAAGGTCAAGCCCCCACGCTCGGCCGTCGTTGTAGATGCCCACACACATGAGTCGTCTGAACAACGTAACGATGAAGCGGACGCCGCTATTGATGAATATTGAACTTGCAATCCATGTGAAATTTTCCACTCCAGCTCTTCTTCAACCAGAAATTTGTGAACTTCTCGAACCCTAGGAAAAGATCCTTACAAGAACACAACACCACCGTGCGCAGGCCCCACGGTGGGCGTCAACTGTCGTGGAATTGTTACGGCAGATGTCCTAGTGGGAGGACTTAGTCGTGAGGCCAACGCATCTTTGTGGCAGCTTGAGAGGGGTTGAGTGGGACAAAAGACGCAAGGTTTTACCCAGGTTTGGCCCCTCGCGGTGGAGGTAAAAGCCTACATTCTGCTTCATTGATATTGATGATGATGATCACGATTACACGGGTGCTCTAACTCGAGAGCTATAGACTTGTTTTTCTAACCCTAACTTATCCAACTTGTGAAACTTGTCCCTCTTGGGTGCCTTGCCCCTCCTTATATATGTTAAAGGGGCGACTTACATGACTAGTCCTATTAAGACTAGGATTACTCTATTACAAGTGGAGTCCTAGTCTTGCTTTCTTTATAAGAGAATATTTCTTATGCTTTCCTCTTAAGCCGGCCTACCATAACATAAGCCGGCCTTCGTTGAACCGCCTACTGGGCCTCCGGGTCTTGTTGCTCCTCTAACCCACTGGCCGGGTCATCAATGAGACACCTGGCTCGGCCGGGTCATCAGTGAGTGGAGAGATCCGGGCGGCTCACTTAGTGAGTCGCCAAGTCGGGGCGGGTCACCATTGAGTCGCCAAGTCCGGTCCGGTCATACCGCGGGGTATATCCCCGACAGATAGGAAAGATTGAACCTGGCCTCAACTTGGAAAACCAAGAGTGACACTGGAAAGATGAGTTGATTTCGGTCGAAATCAATATAAAGATCACCGAAATCGGATGCACGGTGTGCAAATGGCAAGCAAAACAAATATGGCACCGATCAGCGACTAACAGCACGAGGCCATCTAAATGCATCAAGAACAACATGCTACAACACTCTAACATAGCAACAAAATGCATGGCAGGGATCCACTCAAGATGCTTGACAAAAGATGAACACTAAGCTACGGCTAATTCACTCAATAGCAGGTTCAAACAAGCATGGCAAAAGTGCACAAGATATCAGGTTACAGACTTGGTGAAAATAACATGTCAGGAATTTAACATCAGGAAGCAATGTTTAGAGCAAGATAAGAACATGCTACAGGAACATATCATGGCAAACCAAGGCATGGCATGAAGCTACTCAAAGCATACAACAAAAGTCCCTTACTGACCATAAGCCAAAAGGGATCAGAAAATACAATGGCAACCATGTGAACGTAGCAATTATCGTTAACAGATTCAGACTTAGTAGAAAAACTGGAACATGGCAAAACAGGCATTAAGTAGGCATGTTTACGAGTTCGATGCACTCACCACAAAGCATACACCCAGCAAGTAGACATGGCATAGAAGCTAAACATGGCAAAAACAACAATATAGCATGCATGGATCAACTACAACAAGCTCGGCAAAAATGCTTAACACGTAAACATTCTGCCAGGAACATTTTATAGCAAAAGCAGAGCTCGATTGACTCAAGCTAGGGTGCTCCATAATTGCAAACAAAGACATGGATGGATAGAGCACAACAATATCTACAAAACACCCTTACTGATCATGCTCAAAATAGGCATGGATCACTCTGTAGCAACATGAATACATGGCATAAAAATATTAACAGGGCAAAGACGGAGAATATTTCGAAGTCCCCGAAATCAGCAACATTACGAGGGCTACTTTGCATGCTTGTGCTAGTCACCACAGAGATCACAAAAATACATGGCATTCACCCCTGTACAGATGGCATGGCATACTTCAAAACTCATGTAGGGCTCAAGTTCATAGGAGGCACACATCAATCATGGCAAAAATGACAAATGTCCAATTGCTGATAAGAATCTGAAACTAATATAAACTATAACTCTTGCAACAGCATTTAGCGCATCAAGATGAGCTCAAATGAACATGATGCAATGAGATGAAATGAAGTACTCGTCGAGACGAACAATTTGATATGCTACACGCCCAAAATGGAGCCACGGATGCCGAGTTATGCCATGATGAAAAGTGCCAAAAATTACGGGGAGTTGGAGAGAGTCAACCGAGATCTAGGGTTTGTCGGGCACGCGAACCGAGGCGGCCGGATCTCTCGCCGGAGTTCGTCCGAGCTCGCCGGAGGTAGATCGGGGAAGCCGGATACGAAGCGGGGGCTCGCCGGAGAGGAGGTGGCACCGGCGAGGACGACGTGGGCGGCGAGGGCAGCGAGGTGGAGCGGGGCGGAGCGGCGCGGTGCGGGTGGCGGTCGCCGGCGAGCTTGCGGGCGGCGGGGCGCGGCGTCGGTGGGCGGCGGTGCGGCGGAAGACGGCGGCGCGCGCGGGCGCAGGGCGCGGCCCGAACGGAGCGTGGGTAGGGCCCGCCCTGGGCCGAGCGGGCCGGCGGCGGCGGACGACGCGGTGGCGACAGGTGGCGCTCGGTGGTTGGCCGGGGGAAGCGGGGCGGACGTGTCCGTCCGGCGGCTGGAGGAGGAAGGAGACTAGGGTTAGGGTAGGGAATGATCCGAAAATTTCGGGGGAGTGGCCTTTTTATAGGTAGGAGGAGCTAGGAGGCTCCAAATTGAGCACGGTTTGCGGCCACGCGATCGTGATCGACCGGCCTAGACTATGGAGGAGGTTTAGGTGGGTTTTGGGCCATTTGGGGGGGGGTGTTGGGCTGCAACACACATGAGGCCTTCTCGGTCCCTCGGTTAAACGTTGGAGTATCAAACGAAGTCCAAATGGCATGAAACTTGAGAGGCGGTCTACCGGTAGTAAACCAAGGCCGCATGGCAAGGCTCGGTCCAATCTGAGAACGTATACCCGCACACGGAAAGTGGTAAAAGGGGACACCGAAGGATATAGGAGCGCCAGAATGCAAAACGGACAACGGGGAAAATGCTCGGATGCATGAGACGAATATATATGCAAATGCGATGCACATGATCACATGATATGAGATGCATGACAAAGACAAAAGCACATGCATACAAAAACCCGACAACGAGGAAATATCATAACTTAGTGCCGGAAATGGCAAGAGTTGGAATACAAATATGGCAAGTTACATATGGGGTGTTACACTTGTTTTCTTGTGTGTTAGTTTGTTTGCTTGTCGTTATGGCTAGTCCCTTATCTTCTCCATTGTCTCCCGAGAATGAAATTCTAAATTTTAAGCAAAGGGAGGGTGAAAATCTAAAAGATGCTTGGTATAGAATTTGCAATGCTCAAAATAGATCTACTAGGAAGAAATCTACTACCATTCTCCTTCGCAATTTTTATGTAGGCATTACTCCTTGGCACCGTTATGTTCTTGATACTATTACCGGAGGGAACTTTTTGGGTAGCCATATTTTTGATTCTTATAATCCTATGTTAGATTTATTTGGCTCACACCCTCTCTTGGTTAATGGAACTATATTAACTTTGGAGCATGTAATGCAAAGACTTGAAATTATTGAAAATAAGGTTGCTACCGTAGAGTTAATTGAAAATTTGGATAAAAAGATCCATAGCCGAATCTCTCAATATGGATCTAAAGTAGGAGTTACTTTGAAAGATATTAAAGAAAAGGAACCCATAGTTAATGAGAAAATAAATCACGATTCCGTTAGGATCAATAAACTTGAGAATATTATTACCAACTTGGGAACCGCTTTTTCTTCCGTAAAGAATACTCCAAGTCCTTCCACTAAAGTTACCAAGCTTATGTACGTTCCTAAAAATAAGGGTGAATCATCTAGTAAGGAAAATGCGGATCTCATATCTATAAGTATTCATCCCAATCTTTTTGCTATCATTAAGGAACCATTTGTTACAAATGAATTTTTCGATCTTGTGCCTAATAGTTTGATAATTAATAAAAATAAAGAAATTCCTAAAGATGGTAGATGCCTCATTGAAGAATTTCCTACCAAAGATGGCAATACCTAGATCTATTCTTGATTGTTATGCCTAGCTAGGGGCGTTAAACGATAGTGCTTGTTGGGAGGCAACCCAATTTTGTTTTTATTCCTTGCTTTTTCCTCCTGTTTAGTAATAAATAATTTATCTAGCCTCTGTTTTGGTTGTGTTTTTTTGTGTTTAGTTAGTGTTTGTGCCAAGTAGCACCGTTGGGAAGACTTGGGGAAAGTCTTGTTGAACTTGCTGTAAAAAACAGAAACTTTAGCGCTCACGAGAAGTACTGCCATTTTTATTTGGAGAGTGCTATTTAGTTAATTATTTTTGAATATGATTAATAGATAAATTCCTCACGTCCATAAATTTATTTTAGAATTTTTGGGGTTCCAGATCTTGCGCTAGCTACATATTACTACAGACTGTTCTGTTTTTGACAGATTCTGTTTTTCGTGTGTTGTTTGCTTATTTTGATGAATCTATGGCTAGTAAAATAGTTTATAAACCGTAGAGAAGTTGGAATACAGTAGGCATAACACCAATATAAATAAATAATGAGTTAATTACAGTACCTTGAAGTGATCTTTTATTTTCTTTCGCTAACGGAGCTCATGAGATTTTCTACTTTAAGTTTTGTGTTATGAAGTTTTCAAGTTTTGGGTAAAGATTTGATGGATTATGGAACAAGGAGTGGCAAGAGTCTAAGCTTGGGGATGCCCATGGAACCCCCAAGATAATCTAAGGACACCTAAAAGCCAAAGCTTGGGGATGCCCCGGAAGGCATCCCCTCTTTTGTCTACTTCTATTGGTAACTTTACTTGAAGCTATATTTTTATTCGCCACATGATATATGTTTTGCTTGGAGCATCTTGTATGATTTGAGTCTTTGCTTGTTAGTTTACCACAATCATTCTTGCTGTACACACCTTTTGAGAGAGCCATGCATGATTTGGAATTTTTTAGAATACTCTATGTGCTTCGCTTATATCTTTTGAGTTATATAATTTTGCTCTAGTGCTTCACTTATATCTTTTAGAGCACGGTGGTGGATTTGTTTTATAGAAACTATTGATCTCTCATGCTTCACTTATATTATTTTGAGAGTCTTAATAGCATGGTAATATGCTTAAAATCCTAATATGCTTGGTATACAAGATTAATAATAAAACTTTCTTATGAGTGTGTTGAATACTATGATAAGTTTGATACTTGATAATTGTTTTGAAATATAGAGATGGTGATATTAAAGTCATGCTAGTTGAGTAGTTGTAAATTTGATAAATAGTTGTGTTGAAGTTTGTGATTCCCGTAGCATGCACGTATGGTGAACCGTTATGTGATGAAGTCGGAGCATGATTTTTTTATTGATTGTCTTCCTTATGAGTGGCGGTCGGGGACGAGCGATGGTATTTTCCTACCAATCTATCCCCCTAGGAGCACGCGCGTAATACTTTGATTTGATAACTTGTAGATTTTTGCAATAAGTATATGATTTCTTTATGTCTGATGTTGAGTCCATGGATTATACGCACTCTCACCCTTCCACATTTGCTAGCCTCTCTAATACCGCGCACCTTTCGCCGGTATCATACACCCACCATATACCTTTCTCAAAATAGCCACCATACGTACCTATTATGGCATTTCCATAGCCATTCCGAGATATATTGCCATGCAACTTTCCACCGTTCCGTTTATTGTGACACACTCCATCATTGTCATATTTCTTAGCATGATCATGTAGTTGACATCGTATTCGTGGCAAAGCCACCATTCATAATTCTTTCATACGTGTCACTCATGAGTCATTGCATATCCCGGTACACCGCCGAAGGCATTCATATAGAGTCATCTTTTGTTCTAGTATCGAGTTGTAATCATTGAGTTGTAAGAAAAATAAAAGTGTGATGACCATCGTTATTAGAGCATTGTCCCAGTGAGGAAAGGATGATGGAGACTATGATTCCCCCACAAGTCGGGATGAGACTCCGGACGAAAAATAAAAAAAGGAGAAAGAAAAGAGGCCATAAAAAAGAAAAAAATGAGAGAAAAGGCCCAAATAAATAAATGAGAGAAAAAGAGAGAAGGGACAATGTTACTATCCTTTTACCACACTTGTGCTTCAAAGTAGCACCATGATCTTCATAGTAGAGAGTCTCTCATGTTATCACTTTCATATACTAGTGGGAATCTTTCATTATAGAACTTGGCTTGTATATTCCAATGATGGGCTTCCTCAAAATGCCTTAGGTCTTCATGAGCAAGCAAGTTGGATGCACACCCACTTAGTTTCTTTTTGAGCTTTCATATACTTATAGCTCTAGTGCATCCGTTGCATGGCAATTCCTACTCACTCACCTTGATATCTACTGATGGACATCTCCATAGCCCATTGATACGCCTAGTTGATGTGAGACTACCTTCTCCCTTTTTGTCTTCTCCACAACCACCACCCTATTCCACCTATAGTGCTATATCCATGGCTCACGCTCATGTATTCCGTGAAGATTGAAAACGTTTTGAGAATGTCAAAAGTATGAAACAATTGCTTAGCTTGTCATTGGGGTTGTGCATGATTTAAATATTTTCTGTGGTGAAGATAGAGCATACCCAGACTATATGATTTTGTAGGGATAACTTTCTTTAGCCATGTTATATTGAGAAGACATAATTGCTTTGTTAGTATGCTTGAAGTATTATTATTTTTATGTCAATATGAAATTTTGTCTTGAATCTTTCGGATCTGAATATTCATACCACAATTAAGAAGAATTACATTAAAATTATGCCAAGTAGCACTCCGCATCAAAAATTCTGTTTTTATCATTTACCTACTCGAGGACGAGCAGGACTTAAGCTTGGGGATGCTTGATACGTCTCCAACGTATCTATAATTTTTGATTGCTCCATGCTATATTATCTACTGTTTTGGACATTATTGGGCTTTATTATCCACTTTTATATTATTTTTGGGACTAACCTATTAACCGGAGGCCCAGCCCAGAATTGATGTTTTTTACCTGTTTTAGGGTTTCAAAGAAAAGGAATATCAAATTGAGTCCAAACGGAATGAAACCTTCGGGAACGTGATTTTCTCAACGAACAAGACCCGAGAGACTTGGAACCTACGTAAAGAAAAGAAAGAGGAGGCCACGAGGTAGGGGGGTGCCCACCCCCACCAGGCACGCCCTCCACCCTCATGGGCCACTGTTGCTCCGCCGGCGTACTCCTTACTCCTATATATATATATCCACGTACCCCCTAACAATTAGAACAGGAGACAAAACCCTAATTCCACCGCCATAAATTTCTGTATCCATGAGAAGCCATCTTGGGGCCTGTTCCGGAGCTCCGCCGGAGGTGGCATCGATCACGAAGGGCTTCTACATCAACACCATACCCTCTCCGATGAAGTGTGAGTAGTTTACCTCATACCTACGGTTCAATAGTTAGTAGCTACATGGCTTCTTCTCTCTTTTTAGATCTCAATACAATGTTCTCCCCCTCTCTTGTGGAGATCTATTAGATGTAATCTTCTTTTTGTGGTGTGTTTGTTGAGATGATGAATTATGGGTTTATGATCAAGTCTATCTATGAATAATATTTCAATCTTCTCTAAATTCTTTTATGTATGACTGGTTATCTTTGCAAGTCTCTTCGAATTATCAGTTTGGTTTGGCCTACTAGATTGATCTTTCTTACAATGGGAGAAGTGCTTAGCTTTCGGTTCAATCTTGCGGTGTCCTTTCCCGGTGATAGTAAGGGTAGCAAGGCACGTATTGTATTGTTGCCATCAAGGATAAAAAGATGGGGTTTTCTTCATATTGCATGAGTCTATCCCTCTACATCATGTCATCTTGCTTAAGGCGTTACTCTGTTTTTCACTTAATACTCTAGATGCATGCTGGATAGCGGTCGATGAGTGGAGTAATAGTAGTAGATGCAGGCAGGAGTCGGTCTACTTGTCTCGGACGTGATGCCTATATACATGATCATACCTAGATATTCTCATAACTATGCTCAATTCTGTCAATTTCTCAACAGTAATTTTTCACCCACCGTAGAATACTTATGCTCTTGAGAGAAGCCACTAGTGAAACCTATGGCCCCCGGGTCTATCTTTATCATAATGATCTCCTACTACTTAGTTATTTCCTTTGCTATTTACTTTGCCTTTATTTTACTTTGCATCTTTTATCATAAAAATACCAAAAATATTATCTTATCATATCTATTAGATCTAACTCTCGTAAGTGGCCCTATAGGGATTGACAACCCGTATTTGCTTTGGTTGCGAGGATTTATTTGTTTTGTGAAGGTGCGAGGGAATCGCGCGTAGCCTCCTTCTAGATTGATACCTTGGTTCTCAAAAACTGAGAGAAATACTTACGCTACTTTGCTGCATCATCCCTTCCTCTTCTGGGAAAACCAACACAGTGCACGTGTCCCAGTCAGGGACGGTTTATTATTTTGGCCACGATGGTGGTCGTTGTGTGTTTGGTAGACACGGGGCCACCCAGGACTAGCCTAGTGGGGAGTGAGTCGGAGTGGTCGGGAGAGTGTCATGGCAGTAGATCGATTTTGTCGGAACGCCGTTTGTCCACCCGAATGGGAGTGCGAGGCCATGGGTTTCGTGGTGAGGGTAAAGTGCGCTACCTCTGCAGAGTGTGTTTATTTAATCTATTGATACCCGCGTCCTCGGTCATGGGCAAGGGTTCGTACTAGGTAACACCGTTCGATCAACGCTCACATGACGGAATGACTAATAGGTGATTCATATGTTAATATGTTGAGCAGTACAGATTGGCAGGATGTTGATGATGATGTTGGAGACCAAGTGTTGGTCATGGTAGTGATCGTCAGAAGGATCGCCGTTTGAGACCAAGTGTTGGTCGTGGTAGTGATCGCCGGAAAGATTGTCGTTTGAGACCAAGTGTTGGTCATGGTTGTGATCGCCGAAATGATCACCGTTTGGTTTTGATCACGAGGTGATTGAGATGGTATATTGCTTGGCCGGTTAGCCAAGAGAGATATGGTTATGGAGATCTGAGATGGTGATTTATTAGTATTGTATCAGTTTCATACCATGCTTAGTAGTTGTTTCATCATGGTAGTTGTTAATTAATTAACCTGTTCATACTATGTTATTGTCTTGCCTTGATGTTGATGGTTGTTGTGAGCTTGCCAGTACATTCAATGTACTGACCTGGCGTGTCATGCCAAATTGCAGGTGATGCCATGGTTACTTGATTGCTTGTCGAGGTTGCCGTGCGTGCGAGCTACATCATGTCCCAGCCAGAGTCCCTGCGGAGTGGAGTTCACCACCTTCGTCGTTGTTCCACTCCTAGAAGTATTCTGCTGCTAGCATAGAGCAAGTGTAGTATCGCAGGCGTAGTGTCGCCGTGCTGATGTGCTTCTTTGTAACATCAGACCCTTGTATTATTATTCTTATAATAAGAGCTGATTTGTTCTATGTCAAGCAGTGATGTATTCCAGATACTTCTCCTCGATCTTTGGGCTGGAATATGGGGCGTTCCGGTTTCTCTAAGCCGGGGTGCCACACCAAACTACGGTCATCACCGGTAATGGTCCTGATTATTGTCACTTCGGGCTTAACGGATCATAACACATAATAGGTGACTATAGACTTGCAAGATAGGATTAAGAACTCACATATATTCATGAGAACATAATAGGTTCAGATCTGAAATCATGGCACTCAGGCCCTAGTGACAAGTATTAAGCATAGCAAAGTCATAGCAACATCAATCTCATAACATAGTGGATACTTGGGATCAAACCCTAACAAAACTAACTTGATTACATGATAAATCTCATCCAACCCATTACCATCCAGCAAGCCTACGATGGAATTACTCACGCACGGTGGGAAGCATCAGAAAATTGGTGATGGAGGAAGGTTGATGATGACGATGTCGACAGATTCCCCTCTCCGGAGCCCCGAACGGACTCAAGATCAGCCCTCCCGAGAGAGTTTAGGGCTTGGCGGCGGCTCCGTATCATAAAACGCGATGAATCCTTCTCTCTGATTTTTTTCTCCCCGAAAGTGAATATATGGAGTCAAGGTGGACATCGGTGGAGCGTCAGGGGGCCCACGAGGTAGGGGGCGCACCCAGGGGGGTAGGCGCGCCCCCACCCTCGTGGACATGGTGTGGCCCCCTGACGTGGATTCTTCTTCCAGTATTTTTAGTATATTCAAAAAATAATCTCCGTTGATTTTTAGGTCATTCTGAGAACTTTTATTTCTGCACAAAAATAACACCATGGCAATTCTGCTGAAAACAGCGTTATTCCGGGTTAGTTCCATTCAAATCATGCAAGTTAGAGTCCAAAACAAGGGCAAAAGTGTTTGGAAAAGTAGATACGACGGAGTCGTATCAACTCCCCCAAGCTTAAACCTTTGCTTGTCCTGAAGCAATTCAGTTGATAACCTAAAAGTGATAAAGAAAAACTTTTACAAACTCTGTTTGCTCTTGTTGTTGTAAATATGTAAAGCCAGCATTCATGTTTTCAGCAAACATTATAAACTAACCATATTCACAATAACATTTAGGTCTCATGTTTACTCATATCAATGGCATAATCAACTAGCGAGCAATAATAACAAATCTCGGATGACAACACTTCCTCAAAATAATCATGATATGATATGACAAGATGGTATCTCGACAGCCCTTTCTGAGACTGCAAAACATAAATGCAGTGCACCTTTAAAGATCAAGGACTGACTAGACATTGTAATTCATGGTAAAAGAGATCCAGTCAAGTCATACTCAATGTAAACTAACAGTAATGGATGCAAATGACAGAGGTGCTCTCCAACTGGTGCTTTTTAATAAGAGGATGATGACTCAACATAAAAGTAAATGGATAGGCCCTTCGCAGAGGGCAGCAGGGATTTGTAGAGGTGCCAGAGCTCGGTTTTGAAATAGATATGAATAATATTTTTAGCGGTATACTGTCATTGTCAACATAACAACCGAGAGATCTCGATATCTTCCATGCTACACACATTATAGGCGGTTCCAGAACAGAATGGTAAAGTTTATACTCCCCCTCCACCAACAAGCATCAATCCATGTCTTGCTCGAAACAACGAGTCCCTCCAACTAACAAGAGTCCCGAGGAAGTTTTGTTTGCAATTATTTTGATTTGACTTGAGCATGGGACTGGGCATCCCGGTGACCAGCCATTTTCTCGTGAATGAGGAGCGAAGTCCAGTCCTCTTGAGAATAACCCGCCTAGCATGGAGGATACAAACAGCCCTAGTTGATACATGAGCTATTCGAGCATACAAAACAGAATGTTTATTTGAAGGTTTAGAGTTTGGCACATACAAATTTACTTGGAACGGTAGGTAGATACCGTATATAGGAAGGTATGGTGGACTCATATGGAATAACTTTTGGGTTTATGGAGTTGGATGCACAAGCAGTATTCCTGCTTAGTACAAGTGAAGGCTAGAAAAAGACTAGGAAGCGACCACTAGAGAGCGACAACAGTCATGAGCATGCATTAAAATATATCAACACCGAATGCAAGCATGAGTAGGATATAATGCACCATGAACATAAATATCGTAGAGGCTATGTTGATTTTGTTTCAACTACATGCGTGAAGATCTGCCAAGTCAAGCCACTCAAATCGTTCAAAGGAGGATATGATCCCATCATACCACATCAAAACCATTTTAATAGCATGTTGGCACGCAAGGTAAACCATTATAAACTTTAGCTAATTAAGCATGGCATAAGCAACTATAATCTCTAATTGTCATTGCAGACATGTTTCTTTCATAATAGGCTGAATCAGGAATGATGAACTAATCATATTTACAAAAACAAGAGGGGTCAAGTTCATACCAGCTTTTCTGATCTCAATCAGTTCATCATATAATCATCATTATCGCCTTTCACTTGCACGACCGAATAGTGTGGAAAATAATAATAGTGCACGTGCATTGGACTAAGCTGGAATCTGGAAGCATTCAATTCAAGAGAGAAGACAAGGTAATATGGGCTCTTTGTTAAATCAAAAAGAATGCATATGAGAGCCACTCAACATTTTCATCATAGTCTTCTCCCCTCGGCCTCCAAAGAACAAGAAAAGAAATAAAACTATTTACACGGGAAAGCTCCCAATAAGCAAAAGAAGAATGAGAAATCTTTTTAGGTTTTATTTTTAATTACTACAACTACAAGCATCGAAAGTAAACTAGCTAAAATCTACAACTAATTTTTTGGGTTTTTATTAAGGTTTTTCAAACACACAAGAAGAAAGCAAGAAAATGAAAATAAACTAGCATGGATGATACAATGAAAAAGTATGAACATCGACAATTGGCATGAGTGTGTGAACATGAATGTAATGTCAGTGAGAGATACGTACTCCTCCAAGCTTAGGCTTTTGGCCTAAGTTGGTTTATGCCTATGGATGGCCTGGTGGATATCCGAAGTTGAAGCTGGGGTCATACTGAGATGCATCAGCTACTGCCCGAAGGGCTGCAGCTTGGAGGCGGGCTGCCTCCGACCTCCTCTCATACTCGTTCACCTCCTCCCTGGTTATAACATTCTCCCTTTTGCCTGAAAGTCAAAGAAAGTAGGAGCAGGGAGAACGACATGATAGATACGTCGTCTGTCACAGATTAGTCGGTACTGGAGGGACTGATCGTTCCTCTCAACAAACCGATGATGAACCATAGCATTATAATCTAAATAAGCAGGAGGCAACTCAATATCATCTCCGCGTATGGGTATCTCAAGAAAATCAGCTAAACGGGTTGCATAAATTACACCAAAGAAATCTCCATTAATTCTATTATTATGCAACCTATGTGCAACAATGGCTCCCAAGTTATATTGTCTTTCTCCTAATACAGCACTCTTGAGAACACTAAGATCTGGCACACACATGTGACATGCCTCATCCTTACCATTTATGCATCTACCTATAAACAGAGCAAAATAATGTATAGCAGGAAAATGAATGCTCCCTATAGTAGGTTGTATTATTTCTCTAGATTCCCCCATAGTGATACTAGCAAGAAAATCTTTATATTCAGATTTACGAGCTTCACTAACATTACCCCACTATGGGAGTTACAAGCAGTATTAAAATCTTCTAATTCCATGGTATAACATTTTTCATAAAGATCAAACAGGACAGTTTGAGAATTGCGTGATGATGTATATACAAACCTTCTCACAAAGGAATCAGTGAGGTAGTAGTACTGACGGCACTTATATGCCTCGAAGCTCTCAAGATCAGCGTTACGCACATATGCTTAAAATTCTTCCTTGATTCCTGCTCAAACCATGAAGTCCTCTGACGGCCATTCACAAGGCCGCACTTCAGCATCCCTTGGTACTTCATTGTCCGGCTCGCGTATTGCGGGCCTGGGTCCTTGCTTCGTTGAGGAACCACCTTGGTACATTTTCCTAAACATAGTTCTTCCTCTGAAAATTTTCTGAAATTTGTAGTAACTCAAAATAAAAGTGAACTAAACTCAACAAAATTGATAGCAACTACTCCTACAAGTGCCTAGAGGCTATATCATGCATTAAAACTACTTTTGACCACATAAATTTGACATGCAAGCTCAAGAACAGGGTCACCTAAGCAGCAAAAATTTGCAATAAATAAAGCACTAGAACAAAAACTAAATGGACCATTGGAGGAGTCTCATACCAAAGAACAATTCCCCAAAAAAGTTTTATGAATGGAGCTTTGAGCAAGGAGATCGAAAATGGCGGCAAGATGAGCAAGAACTCGGGTTTGAGCTGGCTAGTGATTTTTTGGGAGGAAGAAGGAGTGTGTGGTGGCTGGAATAAGTGGAGAGGGCCCACCAGGGGCCCACGAGTCAGGGGGCGCGCCCTGGACACTCGTGGCCAGGTGTTGGCTCCCCCTGATGTGTTCTCAGTGCAAGATATTCTCAAATATTCAAGAAAAAAAATCATATTTCATTTTTAGGGCATTTGGAGAACTTTTATTTTCGGGCTATTTTTTATTGCATGGATAATTCAGAAAACACACAGCAAATAATATTTTTGCTTTATTTAATATAAATAACAGAAAGTAAAAAGAGGGTACAGAAAGTTGTGTTTTCTAACTTCATCCATCTCATGCTCATCAAAAGGAATCCACTAACAATGTTGATCAGGTGTTGTTAACAAATTCATTTCGAATAACATGAAACCGGAGAATTTTTGAATAACACTAGGTTACCTCAACGGGGATATGCACGTCCTCAACAATAAGAATATCATATTACTTCTTGACAGTAGGAAGAGGAAATTCAAAACCTCCAATAGTAATTGTTGAAATGTTTCCAATAGAATTGATATTGTGGACTTGAGGTTGTTTCCTCGGAAAGTGTACCGTGTGCTCATTAATATTAACATGAAAAGTGACATTTCCTTTGTTGCAATCAATAACAGCCCCTGCAGTATTCAAGAAGGGTCTACCAAGGATAATAGACATACTATCATCCTCGGGAATATCAAGAATAACAAAGTCCATTAAAATAGTGACATTTGCAACCACAACAAGCACATCCTCACAAATACCTATAGGTATAGCAGTTGATTTATCAGCCATTTCCAAAGATATTTCAGTAGGTGTCAACTTATTCAAATCAAGTCTACGATATAAAGAGAGAGGCATAACACTAACACCGGCTCCAGGATCACATAAAGCAGTTTTAACATAGGTTCTTTTAATGGAGCATGGTATAGCTGGTACTCCTGGATCTCCAAGTTTCTTTGGTATTCCACCCTTAAAAGTACAATTAGCAAGCATGGTGGAAATTTCAGCTTCCGGTTTCTTTCTCTTATTAGTAAAAATTTCCTTCATATACTTAGCATAAGGATTCATTTTAAGCATATCAGTCAACCGCATACGCAAAAAGATAGGTCTAATCATTTCAGCAAAGCGCTCAAAATCCTCATCATCCTTTTTCCTGGATGGTTTAGGACGAAAAGGCATGGGTTTCTGAACCCATGGTTCTCTTTCCTTACTGTGCTTCCTAGCGATAAAGTCTCTCTTATCATAACGTTGATTCTTTGATTGTGGGTTATCAAGATCAACAACAGGTTCAATCTCTACATCATTGTCATTGCTAGGTTGAGCATCAACATGAACATCATCATTAACATTATCACTCGGTTCATGTTCATTACCAGATTGTGTTTCCACATCATAAATAGAAATATCATTGGGATTCTCAGGTGTGTCAACAATAGGTTCACTAGAAGCATGCAAATTCCTATCATTTTTCTGTTTCTTCTTCTTATAAGGACTAGGTGCATCAACATTAGTTCTCTGAGAATCTTGCTCAATTCTCTTAGGGTGGCCTTCGGGATACAAAGGTTCCTGAGTCATTTTACCCCCTCTAGTCATAACTCTAACAACATTACCATTTTTCTTATTATTTAATTCATTGAGCAAATCATTCTGAGCCTTAAGTACTTGTTCTACTTGAGTGATAACCATAGAATCATGTTTACTAATAAGTTTAAGTTCACCTTTAACAATAGCCATATAATCACTCAAGTGTTCATGCATATCAGCATTGTGTTTCAATTGTCTACCAACATAAGCATTGAAATTTTCTTGTTTAACAATAAAGTCATCAAACTCATCCAAGCATTGGATAGCAAACTTAGTAAATGGAATTTCACATTTATAAAATCTATAGAGAGAATTTACCTTTACTACCTGTGTCGGGTTATCAAGACCATGTATTTCTTCAATAGGTGGTAAATTCTTAACATCTTCATCTTTAATACCGTTTTCTTTCATAGATTTCTTTGCCTCTTGCATATCTTCAGGACTAAGAAATAGAATACCCATTTTCTTCGGAGTTGGCTTAGGAGTTGGTTCAGGAAGTGTCCAATTATTTTGATTAGTCAACATATTATTCAATAGCAATTCTGCTTGATCAACAGTTCTTTCCCTGAAAACACAACCAGCACAACTATCCAGGTGGTCTCTGGAATCATCGGTTAGTCCATTATAAATGATATCAAGTATTTCATTTTTCTTAAGAGGATGATCATGCAAAGCATTAAGTAATCGGAGAAGCCTCCCCCAAGCTTGTGGGAGACTCTCTTCTTCAATTTGCACAAAATTATATATTTCCCTTAAGGCAACTTGTTTCTTATGAGCGGGGAAATATTTAGCAGAGAAGTAATAATTCATATCCTGGGGACTACGCACACAACCAGGATCAAGAGAATTAAACCATGTTTTAGCATCACCCTTTCATGAGAACGGAAACAACTTAAGGATAAAGTAATAGCGAGTTTTCTCATCATTAGTGAACAGGGTGGCTATATCATTTAATTTAGTAAGATGTGCCACAATAGTTTCAGATTCATAGCCATGAAAAGGATCAGATTCAACCAAAGTAATTAACTCAGGATCGACAGAGAAATCATAATCCTTATCAGTAATAAAGATAGATGAAGTAGCAAAAGCAGGGTCATATTTCATTCTAGCATTCAAAGACTTTTCTTTAAGCTTAGCTAATAATTTCTTAAGATCAGATCTATCATTGCAAGCTAAGAAGTCTCTAGCAGTTTCTTCATCCATAACATAACCCTCAGGAACAACAGGCAATTCATATATAGGGGGAGAATCTTCATCATCACTTTCATCAATTAGGTCTTTTTTAGATATTTTTTTATTCATTCAACCGTGAAGTACCATAGGTATCTAGGAAATAGTTACTTCCAAGTGAAGCTTCCCTAGATACCTAAAATCCATTTTATTATGATCCATTTCGTGATGTCGCAAGTTTACTCAAAACAAAAGGTGAATCAAGTGTAGAGCTATATGGAAGTTCCTCACCTCCCCTCGTAGTTGAGGGGAAAATCTTGGTTCTTTGATCTTTCAAGTTCTTCATAGTGATAAGCAGATATAAATCCCAAGTGACTCAAAGAATAGAGCTATGCTCCCCGGCAATAGTGCCAAAAAATAGTCTTGATAACCCACAAGTACAGGGGATCGCAATAGTTTTCGATGGTAGAGTATTCAACCCAAATTTATTGATTCGACACAAGGGGAGCCAAAGAATATTCTCAAGTATTAGCAGCTGAGTTGTCAATTCAACCACACCTGGAAACTTAATATCTGCAGCAAAGTGTTTAGTAGCAAAGTAATATGATCATAGTGGTAATGGTAGCAAAAGTAACGGTAGCAGTTTTGGTTTTATAGTGATTGTAATAGTAGCAACGGAAAAGTAAATAAGCGAAGAACAGTTTATGGAAAGCTCATAGGCATTGGATCAGTGATGGAGAATTATGCCGGATGCAATCAATCATGCGACAGTTATAACATAGGGTGACAGAGAACTAGATCCAGTTCATCAATGTGATGTAGGCACGTATTCCGAATCTAGTCATACGTGCTTATGGAAAATAACTTGCATGACATCTTTTGTCCTACCCTCCCGTGGCAGCGGGGTCCTATTGAAAAGTAAGGGATGTTAAGGCCTCCTTCTAATAGAGTACCGGACCAAAGCATTAACAAATAGTGAATACATGAAGTCCTCAAACTACGTCATCACCTGTAATGGTCCCGATTATTGTCACTTCATGGTTAAAAGATCATAACACATAATAGGTGACTATAGACTTGCAAGATATGATTAAGAACTCACATATATTCATGAAAACATAATAGGTTTAGATATGAAATCATGGCAGTCGGGCCCTAGTGACAACCATTAAGCATAGCAAAGTCATAGAAACATCAATCTGAGAACATAGTGGATACTAGGGATCAAACCCTAACAAAACTAACTCGATTACATGATAAATCTCATCCAACCCATCACCGTCCAGCAAGCCTACGATGGAATTACTCACGCACGGCGGTGAGCATCATGAAATTGGTTATGGAGGAAGGTTGATGATGATGATGGCGACAGATTCCCGTCTCCGGAGCGCCGAACGGACTCCAGATCAGCCCTCCCGAGAGAGTTTAGGGCTTGGCGGCAGCTCCGTATCGTAAAACGTGATGAATCCTTTTCTCTGATTTTTTTCTCCCCGAAAGTGAATATATGGAGTCAAGGTGGATGTGGTGGAGCGTCAGGGGGCCCACGAGGCAGGGGGGCATGCACAGGGGGGTAGGCACGCCCCCACCCTCGTGGACAGGGTGTGGGCCCCCTGACGTGGATTCTTCTACCAGTATTTTTAATATATTCCAAAAATAATCTCTGTAGATTTTCAGGTCATTCCGAGAACTTTTATTTCTGAATAACACCATGGCAATTCTGCTGAAAACATCATCAGTCCAGGTTAGTCCATTCAAATCATGCAAGTTAGAGTCCAAAACAAGGGCAAAAGTGTTTGGAAAAGTAGATACGATGGAGACGTATCAAGAACCGCCTCTGCCCCATAAACCATGAAGAAGGGTGTATAACCCGTAGACCTGTTGGGGGTTGTGCTGATGCTCCATAACACTGAAGGTAACTCCTCCACCCAACAACCTAATGTTCTCTGTAAAGGAACCAGAAGCCGGGGCTTGATACCTCGCAGAATCTCCTGATTCGGTCGTTCTACCTGTCCATTGGATTGAGGGTGAGCTACAGAAGAAACATAAAGCCAGATGTGTTCCCGTTGACAAAATTCTTCCATAACTCCTTTAGAAAGATTAGTTCCATTATCCATTATGATGCTATGCGGAAAGCCAAAACGGAAGATCACTTTCTTCATGAATTGAATCGTCGTTGCCGCATCACATTTACTAACCGGCTCTGCTTCAATCCACTTAGTAAACTTATCAACCGCCACCAAGAGGTGGGTTTTCTTATCCTTGGACCTTTTGAAAGGCCCAACCATATCAAGCCCCCAAGTTGCAAATGGCCAAGTAATTGGAATCATCCTCAATTCTTGAGCCGGCACATGAGCTCGTTGTGCAAACTTCTGACTGCCATCACATCTACTTACCAAATCCTCAGCATCAGCGTGAGCCGTTAGCCAATAAAACCCATGACGAAAAGCCTTGGCTACCAGAGATTTAGAGTTGGTGTGATGACCACAATCTCCTTCGTGGATTTCTTGTAAAATCTCACAGCCTTCTTCAGGAGAAATGCAACGTTGAAATGCTCCTGTAACGCTACGATGGTGCAATTCTCCATTGACAATCGTCATTGACTTAGACCACCGAGTTATCTGCCTGGCCAAGACCTCATCCTCTAGCAGCTCACCCCGGGTCATGTAAGCCAAATATGGAACCGTCCAATCAGGAATAACATGGAGAGCCGCCATCAATTGTGCTTCTGGATCAGGAACAGCAAGGTCCTCCTCTGTAGGCACTTTCACAGATGGTGTAAGCAGAATATCCCAAAATGTATTGGGCGGCATCGGTTTATGCTGAGATCCAAGCTGGCTTAAAGTATCAGCTGCATCGTTCTTCCGGTGATCAATATGTTCAACTTGATAACCCTTGAAATGACCTGCAATGGCATCAACGTCTCGGTGATAAGCCTCCATAAGAGAGTGCTTGGAATCCCAAGTGCCTGAAACTTGCTGAGCCACCAGATCTGAATCACCAAAGCACCTCACCCGGCTTAAGCTCATCTCCTTATCCATCTGAAGACCATGGAACAAGGCCTCATACTCCGCTGCATTGTTAGTACAAGGGAACATTAACCGGAGAACATAGGAGAACTTGTCACCTCGTGGGCAAGTCAAAACAACTCTAGCCCACGAGCCCTCTAGTTGTCTAGATCCATCAAAATGAATAGTCCAATATGTGTTGTCCGGCTTTTCCTCAGGCGCCTGCAACTCCATCCAATCATTGATGAAATCCACCAGTGCTTGGGACTTCATGGCCATTCGTGGCATATACTTTAAACCGTGAGGACCGAGCTCAATGGCCCATTTAGCAACCCGGCCTATGGCTTCTTTGTTTAGAATGATATCTCCTAAAGGAGCAGAACTTACCACAGTGATAGGATGACTTTCAAAATATTGCTTAAGTTTCCAGCTTGCCATGAAAACCCCATAAACAAGCTTCTGCCAGTGTATGTACCTCTGTTTAGACTCAATAAGCACCTCACTGATAATAATAAACCGGTCGTTGAACCAGATACTCCTTGCCTGCCTCCTTCCTTTCCACCACAATGGCTACACTGACATCCCGGCTATTACCAGCCACATATAACAACAAAGGCTCTTTATCAACAGGCGCAGCAAGCACGGGTGGCTCAGCCAACTGTTTCTTCAGATCCTCAAACGCGCGATTAGCAGCATCACTCCAAACAAAATGATCTATCTGTTTATCATCTGGTAAAGGGGAATAGCCTTCTCACCCAGCCGGCTTATGAACCGACTCAAAGCTGCGATACGACCCGCCAGTCGCTGAACATCATTGATACACACCGGTTTAGCCAAAGATGTAATGGCTTTGATCTTCTCCGGGTTAGCTTCAATGCCTCTGTTGGAAACCAGAAAACCCAATTGCTTGCCTGCTGGCACACTAAAAATGCATTTGGTCGGGTTAAGCATCATCTTGTAGTTCCGGAGATTGTCAAATGTCTCTTTCAAATCATCAATCAAGGTCTCCTTCTCTCTTGACTTCACCACAATGTCATCTACATAAGCATGAACATTGCGCCCAATCTGATTGTGAAGGCAATTTTGTACACACCGTTGATAAGTCGCCCGAGCGCTCTTGAGCCCAAAAGGCATAGACACAAAGCAGAAGGCTCCAAACAAAATAATGAAGGTTGTCTTCTCCTGGTCCTTGTTCCTTAACTGCCATTTTGATCTGATGATAACTAGAATAGGCATCCAAAAAACTCAAACGCTCACAACCTGCCATCGAATCAATGATTTGATCCATACGAGGGAGAGCAAATGGATCAGCCGAACAAGCCTTGTTTAAGTCCGTGTAATCCACACACATACGCCAAGTGCCGTTCTTTTTTAGTACCATCACCGGATTAGCCAACCACTCAGGATGAAAAACTTCAATGATAAACCCGGCCGCCAAAAGTCGGGCCACCTCCTCACCAATCGCCTTCCTCCTCTCCTCGTTAAATTGGAGAAGAAATTGTTTGACCGGTTTAAACTTCAGATCAATATTAAGAGTGTGCTCAGCGAGTTCCCTCGGTACACCTGGCATGTCAGAAGGCTTCCATTCAAAGATGTCCCGGTTCTCATGGATGAACTCGATGAGCGTGCTTTCCTATTTCGGATCCAGATTGGTGCTGATACTGAACTGTTTAGATGAATCGCCAGGGATAAAATCAACCATCTTAGTATCGTCTGCCAATTTAAACTTTAACGAAGGATCATGCTCCATGGTTGGCTTCTTCAAGGATGTCATGTTTGCCGAGTCAACATTATCTTTGTAAAATTTTAGCTCCTCTGTTGCACAAACTGATTCAGCATAAGCCGCATCTCCTTCCTCACATTCCAGGGCCACCTTGCGACTCCCATGCCCTGTGATGGTGCCCTTATAACCCGGCATTTTAAACTGCAAATAGACATAATAGGTCCTCGCCATGAACTTAGCATAAGCCGGCCGCCCAAACAGAGCATGTTAAGGGCTTTTGATCTTGACTACTTTGAAGGTTAACGTCTCAGATATGGAATCATGCTCATCTCCAAAGGCTACTTCCAATGAAATCTTACCCACCGGGTAGGCTAATTTACATGGTATGTCGCCATGGAAGACAGTGTTTGACGGGTTAAGATTCTTATCTGTCAGTCCCATGCGTCGGAAGGTCTCATAATATAGGATGTTAATGTTGCTACCTCCATCCATGAGCACCTTAGTAAACTTATAACCTCCAACTTGCGGTGCCACTACCAAAGCCAAATGACCCGGATTATCGACCCGGGGCGGATGATCCTCTCGACTCCACACAATAGGCTGCTCCGACCATCGTAGATAATGTGGGACTGCCGGCTCAACTGCGTTCACGGCTCTCTTGTGAAGCTTCTGATCCAGTTTACACAAACTGGTGGTGAAAACGTGGTACTGCCCACTGTTTAATTGTTTCGGATTGCTCTAATAACCAAACTGCTGCTGTTGTCGATTCCCCTGATTACTCTGCTGATTATAACCACCTTGGTTACCGTGACCTTGAAAGCCGGAACTTGAACCGCCTCCACCATGACCCGGACCATGAGAACCGGACCCTGACCCACCATTTGGGCCATGGTGGCGCTGGATGGATTCCCGAAAACTTCTCATTATGCTGCAATCCGTCCATGAATGAGTAGTCGGCTTACGTTTCGTTCCGTGTTTTCGAAATGGCTGGTTTAACATTGCTTCAAGGTCAAATCCTGCCCTTGAAAACGGCGGCCCATGCGGTCCCTTACAACGTTGATTATCATTGCGTGCACCTGTGTTATCCACGAAGTCATCAGCCCTGCGCTTACCGTTGCCCCCCTGACCGGCAGAGTTATACTGTGGTCCCTTCCTGCCATTACTCTTCTTTCCCTTTCCCGATCTTTCATCCTATGAATCGGGGTCCTTGGTACCATTAGAGTCGGCATACTTGACTAGAGCCGCCATCAGCTCACCCATATCGTTTTAATGACGCTTGAGCCTCCCAAGTTTCTGCTTGAGTGGAATGAGCCGGCAATTCTTCTCCAACATCAGAACCACTGATCCGACGTTGATATTATCTGAAGAATGTATGATGGTCGAGACCCGGCGTACCCAGCTGATCGTAGATTCACCCTCGGCCTGAACGCAAGAAACCAAATCCACAATGGACATAGGCTGCTTGCACGTGTCCTTGAAATTCCGGATAAACTGTGCCTTCAAACCCACCCATGACCCAATGGAATTAGCCGGCAATGCCTTTAACCAGGTACGAGCCATTCCTTCTAGCATCATGGTGAAGTACTTGGCATAAGCAGCTTCACTAACATCCAACATCTCCATGGCCATCTCATAACTCTCCACCCACGCCTCAGGAGGTTGATCGGCTGTGTAGTTTGGCACCTTACGAGGGCCTTTGAAATCCTTAGGCAGACACTCGTTTCATATAGCTGTCGTTAGACACGGCACACCGAAAGCCTTGGAAGTCACTCCTGCCTCAATTGAAGCTGTTGGGTAAACCGGCGCATGCTGATGAGCCGCTAGCTCAGCCTCCCGATGTGCTCTGGCTTGATCCACCAAATCTTGTGCGTTAGCTCCATTGCGTGTCGGGTCATGAGGTTGGTTACGGCGCCTACTTGAGACCACCGGCGAGTCAATGTGCCTGCTGTAGCTCTGGCTCAGGGGAGGGGTCTCATGAATCTGATCGCGGCTATAAGAATAAGCCTACTGTTGCACCAGAGCTGTTTGAAGAAGCTCCCTGGCCCTTCGGGTTTCAACCACCGCTGGAGTTTCACCCTCATCGGGCGGAGCCACCAATCGTGTAGCTGCCGCAATCATGTTGTCCAAAGGGGTGGAGTAATGACCTGGCGGTGTCGTCACATACTGAGGCGAAGTGCTATTCATACGTGGCTGGCCTGGCGGTTCAACTATCCGGTTCACCACCGGTGGGTTACTGGCCCCAGCTCCAGCAGTGTTGAAGAGGTCCCTTGACTCATAAACCGAAGGCAAACGGCTCTGTTGCTTCCCCCTCAAGACTTCATGTGAAGTGCTCTGATCCACCCTAAGCCAATATGATTCTGCTTGAATCCGCTATGCTTGGGCATCCAAAACAGCTTGTTCTGCGGCCATCCTAGCGTTCTCTACTGCTAAGTCTGCCTTAGCTTGCACTATTCCATCACGTAATTTAGCCACTTCTGCCTTCTGTTGCTCCTGGTTTTCTGGGGTTACCTCAACCTCCATCAGAGTCGCAAGAGCATCCAACAGATCTCCTAAGACTTGAGCCGGCGGGCGAGTTGAACCGCCAGCCCCAGCTTCCATGACCGCAACTGCTCCTGAAGTTATATTCGCATCAATTGTCGAGCCAAGAGCCGGCTGTGTGCCAGCCATGAAGATCGCCACCCTGTTTGGCGGCTCACGGGGGTCCGAAATACTGTCGCTGTCGGAACAGCCCCCAAGCTTCCCATCTTGTAGCTAATACATTGAATTAGTCTAGCCCGTGGACTCATCATCAGAGAAGACCTCTGTCTCACCGCCGGAGATGGAGCCTTCCAACTCAGCCCCATGGGTGAACCCAATGAAGACGTGCTTTATGGCTGGCTGAGCCGGGGCGGGTCGTGCACGCTGAACCGTCTCGAAGATGTCGGTGCAGATGCCCGGCTCAGGGCCCGGCTCGCTGATCTTGCCGATGAAGATGTGGATTCCACTGAAGGGGACCCGGTACACGTACTCAATTGAGCTGGCCTCGGGGCCCCAGCCTGCATCGTTGATATAGAGCCTGCCGCGACGACTCTTGGTCATTCGACCCACAGCGTATCCCTTGAGCCCTTCGAAGCTGCCCTATAAGAACTCGAAACCACCGTGCGCTGGCCCCATGGCAGGCGCCAACTGTCGTGGAAGTGGCACGGTAGATGTCCTCATGGGAGGACTTAGTTGCGGAGCCATTGCGACAAGGTTAGCTTAAAGGGGTTAAACGAGACAAGGGACACGGAGAGTTTATACTGATTCGGCCCCTTGCGGTGAAGCTAAAAGCCTACTCCAGTTGAGGTGGTATTTCTAGGGTTTTCGATTATGAGGGAGCAAACACGCTTTGCCTGGGTCTTGATTTGATGTTTCTTTCCCTAAGCCGTTGCCGGGTCGTCTCCTTATATACACAGGTTGACGCCCTGCGGCCTACAGAGTCCCGACCGGCTCATACAACGTGTCCGGCTTGGTGACATATCTTACATGCCTTACATTATAAGTCTATACATACATGCCGGTTTATACTTACGGGCCTTAAGCCGCCTCTGGGCTTGGGCCTCTTACAAGCCTAACTGTGAACCGCCATCTTGTATACTCTTGGGCTTCATACAGGTGAACCGCCATTGTGGTTGACCCGGCCCCTCTTGGGCAGGTCATATCTGGTAGTCATATCCCCAACAGATTCCCGACACCACCACCTACGTAGGAGTCGCAGACACATGAAGCCGAAGTGGAGTACGGCCGCAGTATTCGTGTAACTCGGCCACCTAATCGCTTGTCGCTTTTCGGTCGTAAGAAAAGGCTAGGTGGTCATCGTCGACTAGGGTGATTCATCTATCCACGTGTGCGACCCATTGTATCTACATATGTCAGTATCAGACTTTCCAATTTAAACACCTATGTATGCTGAAATAAAAATGCACCAGTTAGAATTCCCGCCTATATCTCCCGCCATACTATCCCGCTTCACACTTCGGCTTAAGTTAGGCCGAAATGATTTTTTTGGCTGATGAATACTGTGCAACCATTGCCCATCTTAGACATTCAAAAAATATATTTTTGCGCAACCCTTTCCCCTCAATATTTTCCCGCCAACTCTTTCACTCCATATGTTCCCACCACCCGTTTCCCGCCATATGTTCCTGCCAACTCTTTCCCGCCATACCGCAGTCGTTCTTTCCCGCCATTTTCTCCTCTCTGCCTATAAAACCCCCTTCAGATGGAGCTGGATAAGCATTCGAGTGTAGTATAGTCGAGATGTCCCATTATTCATTCGATCATAGTTTTCACCCTGGGATGAGCAGGACTCTTCTGAGGCTAGCTACCGATTTCAGGATGGACAATAGGATACTTTCATGGGACGAACTCGCCGGTAGTGACACCATAATGAATGACTTGGCTCACGATTTACGTAGGTCTAGGTGGCCTGAATGGACCTATGAGGAGGTACGTAAAGAATTTCTTAGGTTGCATGCAAGGTGGAAGAAGGTAGTGGAGCCGAAGAGTGAAACTTTCAGAAGGACTACAGAAAAGCATCCATTTTTATGGACTGACGACAGCGAGGACAAAGATGATATCTTCATGCCGCCGCTTCCGAGTTCTGCATCATCAAAGGGCAAGAGTTCTGCATCGTCCAAGGGCAAGAGTACCACATCCTCGAAGGGCGAGAGTTCTGCATCGTCCAAGGGTGAGAGTTCTTGTAACGCCCCGAGACCATTGCGCTAGTTGTCTTCCAGTTATTTGCCGTCGTTGCCATGTCATTCGCTTGCGTGTTGCATCTTGCCATTTCATCATCCGCATTGCATCATCATGTTTTCGGAACTTGCATTCGTCCGGGTTTCCCCAGTTCCGTCCGTTGTCCATTCTGAGCCGAGACACACTTGCACGCGCCCGCGACACGTCTGAATTATTATTTTATAAGTGGCCGGAAAATGTTCTCGGATTGGGTTGAAAGTTGGCGTGTGGTCTTATTATAGGGTAGATAGACCGCCTGTCAAGTTTCATCGCACTCGGAGTTCGTTTGATAGGCCAAAGGATAACTATAGCGACATTATAGTCAGTCTAACGTCGGACGTTTTCGGTCTCCGGAAACAGTCGCCGGGACTCTCTCTCTTCTCTTCTCTCATCTCGAGCCCTTCTGCACAGTCCACTACCTACCTCCAGGCCCAACCTAACCCCTCTCATTAGCCCGCGGACCTCCCCTCGCATGTGTCCGAAAGTTGTCCCGAACCCGACCCGGGCAGTCATCACCGTTGGATCCGCATCATCCCCAAACGTCTACAAAACAGCTCTGTTTTATTATTTGATCTCCCTAGCCTATTTATCCGGGAACGTCCGATTAAGATCAGAGGGACCTTTTACCTCTAAACCTAAACGGCTTGCAATATATATATATATATATAGGGCAAACCCTAAAATCTAGGGACATTGTCCCATCCACCAAATCCCTCTCCTCTCCGCCGCCACCCACTCACCATCCCCATCGGGATCCTCCCAGATCCATCCACCCATTCCCAGCCGATCCCGACCAACTCCCTCATTTTCATCACCGGGCCAACCTCCTCCTCCGCTGGATCCACCCAATCCCGCAACCTCCTCCCGCAGCACGCCCGTCCTCAAGCCCCTGCCCCGAGCCTTCCCGTGCTCCTCCTCCTCGCCTCGTCGTCCGGCGGCGCCGCCAGGGACCGAATCAGCTAGCAAGATGAGCGCCGATCCTGCTTCTTCTTCATCTTCCCGGGCGCCTTCTGTTTCCATCTCTCGTCACCCTACTTTTCTCTCTTTCTGTGAACAGGGAATCCGCCATCGACAGCCGCAACAGCGAACCTCCATGGACCCCGGCCGCCGACTCGGAGCTCCTTGTCGCCAAGTCCCGCGCCCCTGCTTCCCTGAGACCCGCGTCTTCGCAGTTGTGCTCCTTCCCTGAGCGTGCCTGCCGTCGTCCAGCCGTGCGCTCCGTCACCCGTTCGTCTCCGATAGATCTGCGAAGCCGCCCGTACAGGACCTCGTCAGCCTCCTGCTCCTTCGTCACTCCGCGTCCCGCGCCATGGAAGCCCGTGCGAGCTTCCAGTGCTGCCTCGTCCTTGCTCCACCACCATCTCCGGGAGGCAACGCTCGCGCCGTTGTTGACCTGTCGCTGCCATTTTTTCTTAAGAAACAAGCAGAGTGCAGCGCCCCTGCCCTTCGTTGACTGATTCCAGATCGACCGCGCCCCTCCCCGTCGATCGCCTGGGCCACCCCTCCCGTGCCTCCAAGGACCAACGAGCCTCCTCAGCCTGGCAACGACCGGCCCAGCCGCAAGACCCGCGGCCCAGCTTCTTCCTCCACAAACTGGGCCTCGGCCCAAAGTGAGCAGCCCCTCTGCTTTTTTCCTGTTGTTGGGCCAACAGTTTCGGCCCGTGGTGTCTTTTTTTCCAGCTCCGAATTTGTCTATTTTCCAGAGAAAGATAGTTTTGCAAAAAAGCCCCTGTTCTTCATGCATTTAATAACTTCACAACCGTGCATCGGATCTAAATAAATTATATATGAAAGTTTCTTAGCATTTTGTCTCGTTTAATAATATGCAACTTTCATCCATGTTTGAAATGTTTAAAATGTTGTTTGATTAAATTTGCTCCTATGTCATGTTAAAATGCTTTAATTCATAACTAAATAACCATAGCTCCAAACTTAACAAACTTTATATGTAAATGGGGTAGAAAAATGCCTAGTTTAACATGATGGCTTTACTTTGCATGTTTAATAACTCTAAAATATGGTTTAGAGTAGAACAGTACCAAACCGTAAAATATGCACATGAGGTTTTTCCGGAATTGTTGTTTGTTATTTCCGGCCTCATTTAAACTTGCCTAGATAGATAGTTTCTTTATGCTTCATCTCTTTCCATGCTAACAACATTTAATCTTGTTGGGTACATAAATGAGAGAGAACTGAATAAGTCATGTGGTGTTTTCTTCAATATGCAACTCCGTTGCATAATGAGCTCCACTTAATTTGTAGGATTGTTTGTGCACTGTGCCATGCCATGCTTCACTAAACCGGACATGCATCATACTCGATTGTGCATCATGCCATGTTGATGTGTTGGTTGTTTACTATGTTGTTTGCTTCTTTCCGGTGTGCTTCTTCGGGTTGGTTCCGTTAACGCCGCGATGTGAGGAAGTGTTGACTACGCCCGTTTGTCTTCTTCATGGACTCGTTCTTCTTCCTTGCGGGATTTCAGGCAAGATGACCATACCCTCGAAATCACTTCTATCTTTTCTTGCTAGTTGCTCGCTCTTTTGCTATGCCTATGATGCGATACCTACCACTTGCTTATCATGCCTCCCATATTGTTAAACCAAGCCTCTAACCCACCTTGTCCTAGCAAACCGTTGTTTGGCTATGTTACCGCTTTGCTCAGCCCCTCTTATAGCGTTGTAAGTTGCAGGTGAAGATTGAAGTTTGTTCCTTGTTGGAACATGGAGATGTTGTTCCTTGTTGGAACATGTTTACTTGTTGGGATATCACATTATATCTTATTTAATTAATGCATCTATATACTTGGTAAAGGGTGGAAGGCTCGCCTTATTCCTGGTGTTTTGTTCCACTCTTGCCGCCCTAGTTTCCGTCATATCGGCGTTATGTTCCCGGATTTTGCGTTCCTTACGTGGTTGGGTTATAATGGGACCCCCTTGATAGTTCGCTTTGAATAAAACTCCTCCAGCAAGGCCCAACCTTGGTTTTACCATTCGCCACCTAGCCTTTTCTTTTTCCTTTGGAGTCGCGCTCTCGAGGGTCATCATTATTTTAACCCCCCCCCCCCCCCCCCCCGGGGCCAGTGCTCCTCTGAGTGTTGGTCCACCTTGTCAGCCGCCGGTGGCCACCAGGGGCAACTCTGGGCTGGCCTACCGGAAGTTTGGACAATCCGGTGTGCCCTGAGAACAAGATATGTGCAGCTCCTATCAGGATCTTGTTTTACCATTGTCAAAAAGTCTTGTAACCGGGATTCCGAGTTTGATCGGGTCTTCCCGCTAGAAGGAATATCCTTCGTTGACCGTGAGAGCTTGTGATGGGCTAAGTTGGGACACCCCTGCAGGGTTTTGAACTTTCGAAAGCCGTGCCCGCGGTTATGGGCAGATAGGAATTTGTTAATGTCAGGTTGTAGAAAACCTGAACTTGATCATAATTAAAATACATCAACCGCGTGTGTTACCGTGATGGTCTCTTCTCGGCGGGGTCTGGGAAGTGAACACGGTGTTGGAGTAATGTTTGACATAGGTTGTTCTAGGATCACTTCTTGATCATAGTTTCTCGACCGTGCTTTGCCTTCTCTTCTCGCTCTCTTTTGCATATGTTAGCCACCATATATGCTAGTCGCTTGCTGCAGCTCCACATCATACCTTTACCTTACCCATAAGCTTAAATAGTCTTGATCGCGAGGGTGTGAGATTGCTGAGTCCCTGTGACTCATAGATACTTCCAAAACCAGTTTGCAGGTAACGATATTACCGAGCAGGTGACGCAACCAAGCTCAAGGAGGAGCTCGATGAAGATCTTGTCCTTTGTGTTGTTTCATTATAGTTGATCAGTAGTGGAGCCCAGTTGGGGTTGATTGGGGACCTTGTCGCATTTAGGGTTCTTCTTTTATTTTGGTTCCGTAGTCGGACCTTGATTGTATTTGGATGATGTAATGCTTTATTCATCTATTGTGTGAAGTGACGATTGTAAGCCAACTATGTATTCTTTTCCCTTGTGTATTACATGGGTTGTGTGAAGATTACCTCACTTGCGACATTGCTTTCAATGTGGTTAAGCCTCTAAGTCGTGCTTCGACACGTGGGAGATATAGCCGCATCGAGGGCGTTACAAGTTGGTATTAGAGCCTTCCCCGACCTTAGGAGCCCCCTGCTTGATCGAATAGCTGGCGTTGTTGAGTCTAGAAAAAAATGTTTTGAGTCATTTAGGATTATATATATCGGAGAGTTAGGAATCCTTTTGACTCACCAGTCCCTCCGTCGCTCTGGTGAGACATCCTGACGTAGAGTTTTGACTCTCCTCTTCTCAAATTTCACTAAAAATAAAATTTAGGATCACGCGGGTATCTTGGAACCGTTCTGATGGTTTTGTGACGAGAACATTGTTCTTGGTGCCTCCTGACATTTAGGGGTTGTGGCAGTGTCCCGGGGAGTTGAGCTCCGAGGTGTTGTCGTCACAATTTTATCATTGCAGTTCTGGAATACCTGAGATTAGTTTCACCGACATCGAAAATCTCTTTTATGCAGTTGTTGGTGAGATGACATCGACGCCACCCAGTACTGGGGCGGGAGTTCGGGAGTATTGCCATAACTCGTATAACGGATGCTTTTCGAAGGTTCAGGTAGACGATTTCCGAAGGTTTCTTGGTTATGTGTTGAAGGATGGATATAGCTGGATGTAGGATTTGCTAGTTTTGGGTGAGATATTATGCTTCCCCTGTATCCCCAACACCTGATTGCATAACCGGAAAGTTTTGGGAGTTTATAAGTGGGAATTCAAGTAGCTCTTAGGATATCTTTCCGACAGATGTATGATATGAAATTGGGGTTCGACGTCTAGTGGTCCGCCTATCCACGGTTGGTTTTACAGTGGACTCGTTGTGTCTTAAAGAGTCCTTGGCTATGCCGACTCGGGGACGCTTCGTATGTCATGTGCACTGCCTTGTACATGATGGTGATGTACGATCGATCCCGTGTAGACCCCACCACGAAAACTTCGGACGAAATCTCTATCATATGTTTGTTCCGGCTTATTCTGCAAGCCAATCCTTTGTTTTTGTTTTGAGTTGTGGTATTCGAGTTGCTTCGAAGTCAAATGTTGATTCCATACCCTTCCTAAATGGTGTTCTCATATTTCTTTGCGAATACTAATCCTTCATGATAATCGAGATTGTCATGCCAATTTCTTTTAAACCGGCATGTTTCTCTTCAAGCGGATCCGATCATTTCAACTTCCGCAAGATCAATTATCACTTCTTCTCAACGGTGTTTGTTTCATCCGTCTCCAAGTTGTCTTTGTTTTTCCCACCCTCCCACCATTGTTTCTTCAAGGACTAAGATTTCTTTATCAAGTATCTAACTTATGATTATGAAGTCTCTCCATTCTTTTTCGTCAATGTCCTTACCCGGCGGTTCTCATGAAGATGCTCTTCAAGTTCGTTATTCTTCATTCTTTTTCTTCTCCGGTGGATTCAATTCAAGTTTTCTGTGTTGATCACATCCTTTCCTCGTTTTAAATGTCTTCTCTTGCCGGCGTACCTCTCAATCTTTCCCCGTTTGCTATTCAATTGTTCCGGAGTGCTGAAGATGTATCGAAGATTCGTGCTTCCACTCTGCATTCGTTCAAGCTATTTCGAGGATGTTCCCTCATTCAAGTCATTTAATTCAACCGGTGCTTTCTCTCTTTTGAATCGTTCTACGATGTTTCTTTTGAGTGGGCCCTAACCCATAGGTCTTTTCCAGGATGTTACCTAACTCTTCTAATTCTCCCAGAGATGTCCTTAAAATTCTTTTCGAAGTTTGATGTAAGAATGAATTGCCATCAATCAAATGTCCTCCTATAAGATCTTTCAAATTCTTTTCATCGTTGGTTCAACCTTTCTAATTTTTCATTCCGGAGTGCCTCAACAATTCATGGTGGTGTTTCTCGAAGTCATTCTCAGATTTTGAAGACCGAAGAAGAGTTTTCCCTCCACACCTTATCTATTCTCTCAAAGATTCATGGTGCTAGCTTGTTGCCATCCTCTCATAATTGTTTTCATTGTGAGTATTCTTTTCACCTATCCAGAGCATTTCATGAGTTGTTTCCATTTCTTTACTCCGAAGGCCATTGTTGTCAAAATCTTACCGGTGCATCATTCAAGTATTCTCTTGTCAACTTGTGACCTCTTCGTTCTTATGTTTCTAAATCCCCTAAAGTATCCTGGTTCATTATCTAATTCATACCGGTGATTCATCCCTTTTACTTCGTGCATTTTCAATTCTACAGGTGGCTCTTCCAAGATTCTTCTTCCTTCATTATAATATCAAATGAATCTTTCTTTCCAATTCCTACGGTGGTTCGTTCAAGAGTTTTCTTCCTTCGTGTATCATATCTATGCATTTGTGCTTTTCAAATTCTACCGGTGGATCGTTGAAGACATTATCAAGTTTGTGCTATATCTATCTTAATCCTTTCTACGGGAATAAGTAATATGCCAAATCCGTTGATTGTCATCAATTTAATTGGTGAAGGATACACATAACATAATTCTTATTTTTGTTTCAGCCAAGTGATTAATTCCTTATTTCAGAGGTTCATCAAAATTCTTGATCTCAATTATTCATCTTTATTTTACCGGAGTTCCGAGTTCTCCCAATTATTTCATCGCGAAGATCCATCTAATCATTGCAAGGATTCACCTTGTGTTTTCAACCTCTCCTTCCTTTCGTTTGATCATTATTTTATTACCGAAGTTCTTCATGGAGGTTCTACATGATGGTTCATCAAAGATTTAATTCCTTCTAGAAGTGTTCATCAAGATTCTTTTCAAAGGAGCTCAAGCATTCTTCATCTTGCATCCCGAAGTGTAATTCCTTCTATCGTATCATTTGAGGTGGTGCTATGTCATTCTTCATAACTTGAGTTCATGTTTCATGATTCACATGTTGTCAAGAATGAGGTATCTTAAATCCATCAATCTCTTCATTGGAATTACCTTGGGTTATATTTCACCTAAAGCCTTCCGTGAGGATGTTGCTATTTGGGGTGTTTATCAATGATCCAAGTTCTTCATTTATCCTCCCGGTGAAATAGCTTTCTCGTCTCCTTGTTCTTATCAATCCAATTGTTCTTCCCGTGAGTGGCAGGTTGTCACCTCATAATTTGAGATGTATTCCATTAGACCATATCAAGATTATCCTTTTCTTTGTTGGTTTTCCAACAACTCTGTCCGACCCTTCTCTTGAGGATGCCTTCTCAAGCTCAATTGTGGCACAAGTTGGCATTTTCTTCCCCATTCTTTTATTTCAATTATCTATCTTCTATTCTTTTGTTCCGGAGCCATTGTGATGTTGCTCTTTTCTCTCATCATCTGGGATCGTGTTCTTTTCATGCTTATCCATTTAACCGGAGTGTTGTGCCTTTTGCTAAAGTTCTCTTCGCCTTATCAAGCTTTGCATCTCTTTTCAATCGGAGTGCCGTCCGAATTTGTTCTTCCTTATTACTCTTCCCTACCGAAGTGCTTTCAACCTTGTTCTTCCTCGCTCCTCTTTCCTAACGGAGTGCGTTCTACTTCGTTCATCTTCGTTGTATTCTTTTCTCAAAATGGCTTAACCTTTTCAAGGTTCTTTGGTCTCACTCGTTTTTCAAAGAAGCAACTTAGTTTTACCTCCTCTCTTCCTCTTCCGTTTTCTATCCAGTGCCATCCTAGATCTCGGGACGAGATCCACTCGTAGTGGTGGAGTGTTGTAACGCCCCAGACCGTTGCGCCAGGTGTCTTCCAGTTATTTGTCGTCGTTGCCATGTTATTCGCTTGTGTGTTGCATCTTGCCATGTCATCATCCGCATTGCATCATCATGTTTTCGAAACTTGCATCCGTCCGGGTTTCCCCAGTTCCGTCCGTTGTCTGTTCTGAGCCCAAACACACTTGCACGCGCCCGCGACACGTCCGAATTATTATTTTATAAGTGGCCGGAAAATATTCTCGGATTGGGTTGAAAGTTGGCGTGTGGTCTTATTATAGTGTAGATAGACCGCCTGTCAAGTTTCATCGCATTCGGAGTTCGTTTGATAGCACAACGGATAACTATAGCGACATTATAGTCGGTCTAACTCGGACGTTTTCGGTCTCCGGAAACAGTCGCCGGGCCTCTCTCTCTCCTCTCTTCTCTCAGCTCGAGCCCTTCTGCACAGTCCACTACCTACCGCCAGGCCCAACCAAACCCCTCTCGTCAGCCTGTGGACCTCCCCTCGCACGCGTCCGAAAGTTGTCCCGAACCCGACCCGGGCAGTCGTCACCGTTGGATCCGGATCATCCCCAAACGTCTACAAAACATCTCCGTTTTATTATTTGATCTCCCTAGCCTATTTATCCGAGAACGTCCGATTAAGATCGGAGGGACTTTTTACCCCTAAACCTAAACGGCTTGCTATATATATACAGGGCAAACCCTAAAATCTAGGGACATTGTCCCATCCACCAAATCCCTCTCCTCTCCGCCGCTACCCACTCACCATCCTCATTGGGATCCTCCCAGATCCATCCACCCATTCCCAGCCGATCCTGACCAACTCCCTCGTTTTCAGCACCGGTCCAACCTCCTCCTCCGCTGGATCCACCCAATCCCGCAACCTCCTCCCGCAGCACGCCCGTCCTCAAGCCCCTGCCCCGAGCCTTCCCGTGCTCCTCCTCCTCGCCTCGTCGTCTGGCGCCGCCGCCAGGGACCGAATCAGCCAGCAAGATGAGCGCCGATGCCTGCTTCTTCTTCATCTTCCCGGGCGCCTTCTGTTTCCATCTCTCGTCACCCTACTTTTCTCTCTTTCTGTGAGTAGGGAATCCGCCATCGACAGCCGCAGCAGCGAACCACCATGGACCCCGGCCGCCGACTCGGAGCTCCTTGTCGCCAAGTCCCGCGCTCCTGCTTCCCTGAGACCCGCGTCTTCGCAGTTGTGCTCCTTCCCTGAGCGTGCCTGCCGTCGTCCAGCCGTGCGCGCCGTCACCCGTTCATCTCCGATGGATCTGCGAAGCCGCCCGTACGGGACCTCGTCAGCCTCCTACTCCTCCGCCGCCCCGCGTCCCGCGCCATGGAAGCCCGTGCGAGCTTCCAGTGCCGCCTCGTCCTTGCTCCACCACCATCTCCGGGAGGCAACGCTCGCCCCGCTGTTTACCTGTCGCTGCCATTTTTTCTTCAGAAACGAACAGAGTGCAGCGTCCCTGCCCTTCGTTGACCGATTCCAGATCGACCACGCCCTCCCCGTCGATCGCCTGGGCCACCCCTCCCGCGCCTCCAAGGCCCAGCGAGCCTCCTCAGCCTGGCAGCGACCGGCCTAGTCGCAAGCCCCGCGGCCCAGCTTCCTCCTCCACAAACTGGGCCTCAGCCCAAAGTGAGCAGCCCCTCTGTTTTTTTCCTGTTGTTGGGCCAACAGTTTCAGCCCGAGGTGTCTTTTTTTCCTGCTGCGAATTTGTCTAATTTCCAGAGAAAGACAGTTTTGCAGAAAAGCCCCTGTTCTTCATGCATTTGATAACTTCACAACCGTGCATCGGATCTAAATAAATTATATATGAAAGTTGATTAGAATTTTGTCTAGTTTAATAATATGCAACTTTCATCCATGTTTGAAATGTTTAAAATGATGTTTGATTAAATTTGCTCCTATGTCATGTTAAAATGCTTTAATTCATAACTAAATAACCGTAGCTCCAAACTTAACAAACTTTATATGTAAATGGGGTAGAAAAATGCCTAGTTTAACATGATGGATTTACTTTGCATGTTTAATAACTCTAAAATATGGTTTAGAGCAGAACAGTACCAAACCGTAAAATATGCACATGGGGTTTTTCCGGAATTGTTGTTTGTTTTTTCCGGCCTCATTTAAACTTGCCTAGATAGATAGTTTCTTTATGCTTCATCTCTTGCCATGCTAACAACATTTAATCTTGTTGGGTACATAAACGAGAGAGAACTAAATAAGTCATGTTGTGTTTTCTTCAATATGCAACTCCGTTGCATAATGAGCTCCACTTAATTTGTAGGATTGTTTGTGCACTTTGCCATGCCATGCTTCATTAAACCGGACATGCATCATACTCGATTGTGCATCATACCATGTTGATGTGTTGGTTGTTTACTATGTTGTTTGCTTCTTTCCGGTGTTGCTTCTTCAGGTTGGTTCCGTTAACGCTGCGTTGTGAGGAAGCGTTCGACTACGTCCGTTTGTCTTCTTCATGGACTCGTTCTTCTTCCTTGCGGGATTTCAGGCAAGATGACCATACCCTCGAAATCACTTCTATCTTTGCTTGCTAGTTGCTCGCTCTTTTGCTATGCCTATGCTGCGATACCTACCACTTGCTTATCATGCCTCCCATATTGTTAAACCAAGCCTCTAACCCACCTTGTCCTAGCAAACCGTTGTTTGGCTATGTTACCGCTTTGCTCAGCCCCTCTTATAGCGTTGTAAGTTGCAGGTGAAGATTGAAGTTTGTTCCTTGTTGGAACATGGAGATGTTGTTCCTTGTTGGAACATGGAGATGTTGTTCCTTGTTGGAACATATTTACTTGTTGGGATATCACATTATATCTTATTTAATTAATGCATATATATACTTGGTAAAGGGTGGAAGGCTCGGCCTTATGCCTAGTGTTTTGTTCCACTCTTGCCGCCCTAGTTTCCGTCATATCGGTGTTATGTTCCCGGATTTTGTGTTCCTTACGCGGTAGGGTTATAATGGGAACCCCTAGACAGTTCACTTTGAATAAAACTCCTCCAGCAAGGCCCAACCTTGGTTTTACCATTCGCCACCTAGCCTTTTCTTTTTCCTTGGAAGTCGCGCTCTCGAGGGTCATCATTATTTTAACCCCCCCCCCCCCCGGGCCAGTGCTCCTCTGAGTGTTAGTCCATCTTGTCAGCCGCCGGTGGCCACCAGGGGCAACTCTGGGCTGGCCTATCGGAAGTTTGGACAATCCGGTGTGCCCTGAGAATGAGATATGTGTAGCTCCTATCAGGATTTGTCGGAACATTCGGGTGGCTTTGCTGGTCTTGTTTTACCATTGTCGAAATGTCTTGTAACCCGGGTTCCGAGTCTGATCAGGTCTTCCCGCTAGAAGGAATATCCTTCGTTGACCGTGAGAGCTTGTGATGGGCTAAGTTGGGACACCCCTGCAGAGTTTTGAACTTTCGAAAGCCGTGCCCGCGGTTATGGGGAGATGAGAATTTGTTAGTGTCCGGTTGTAGAAAACCTGAACTTGATCATAATTAAAATACATCAACCGCGTGTGTTACCGTGATGGTCTCTTCTCGGCGGGGTCCGGGAAGTGAACACGGTGTTGGAGTAATGTTTGACGTAGGTTTTTCTAGGATCACTTCTTGATCATAGCTTCTCGATTGTGCTTTGCCTTCTCTTCTCGCTCTCTTTTGCATATGTTAGCCACCATATATGCTAGTCGCTTGCTGCAGCTCCACATCATACCTTTACCTTACCCATAAGCTTAAATAGTCTTGATCGCGAGGGTGTGAGATTGATGAGCACCCGTGACTCACAGATACTTCCAAAACCAGTTTGCAGGTACCGATGTTACCGAGCAGGTGACGCAACCAAGATCAAGGAGGAGCTCGATGAAGATCTTGTCCTTTGTGTTGTTTCGTTCTAGTTGATCAGTAGTGGAGCCCAGTTGGGGTTGATCGGGGACCTTGTCGCATTTGGGGTTCTTCTTTTATTTTGGTTCTGTAGTCGGACTTTGATTGTATTTGGATGATGTAATGCTTTATTCATGTATTGTGTGAAGTGGCGATTGTAAGCCAACTATGTATTCTTTTCCCTTGTGTATTACATGGGTTGTGTGAAGATTACCTCACGTGCGACATTGCTTTCAATGCGGTTATGCCTCTAAGTCGTGCTTCGACACGTGGGAGATATAGCCGCATCGAGGGCGTTACAGTTCTGCATCCTCGAAGGGCAAGAGTTCTGCATCGACGGAGGATGACTATGACGCCTTCATGTAGTTTTAAGCTCTATTCCAGTTCTACTGTTTAATTCAGATGTACTTCCATTATTAGCTTGTACTCTCTTATTGTAGGGCATTATATTCTATCTTAATTTCATTTTGTAGTTGTTGCACGATGTTCAATAATTAGTGGAGGGAAAGAAAATGCCACTACTTTATTCTAAAACTATATATTTTTTCCATTACGACACGGTACAACTGAAAATAAGATACATCGGAGAATCGAAATAAAGCTACATTTAACTACTGAAATAAAGCTACATTAAACTGCAGAAATTAAGATACAAATGACTGCGAAATTTAAAATACTACCACAGGAATCTACTGAGTCCAGCGTGGATATTTTCCTTTTCCATCGCCAGCTTCTTCTGCTGCCTTGGCCTCACGAGCATCGGATTCCCGCCCGTGGAAATGAGCGTCGTCACGTGGGAATCCTGGCCGTCTGCCACAGCACAGGCTGTCGGGCCGCATGCGTGGGAATCATCGTGTGAGAATCAATCATCGCAGTCTGCAACAGGGACGCTGTCGCGCGTGCGGCAGCAACAGAGGTGCCGCCTACAGGTTCCCGCAGCGTGTGAGTAATTCCCGCAGTGTCATCGTATCCACTAAGGCAAAAGAAGCAAAAGCCGGAGTGATTCCGGGGCAGCAGCACGTCATTAGCATGGCAAAAACAACTAGTGTCGGCAAAAAGGCTCAAAATCCACATATTCCCGCCCATGAGAATTAGCGCTGCACGGGAATCACCGCCATCTGCAACAGGAAAGATGCCGCCTCCTCCAGTGGCGGCCTGGCCCACGCCTCAGCCCATGCGTAGCAGGGCTGTCGGCCAGGGAGCGACAGTGGCAGCACTCGCCGCCTCGCCTAGTGGCGGTCGGGCCCGCCACTCCTGGCCCGTTCTGTCCCAGCTGCGCCATTGTGCGATAACCCGTTGTGCCCCGCGTGGCCGCCTCCTGGCGCGGTGACAGGTGACACGTGTCGCCTGCCGTGCTATGTCGCCACTAGTGAGGGGGTCCTTTTTGACAACTTTATCTGCAGGTAGTTCTTTTTGGCAATAGCATTCGTCAGGGGGTCCTTTGGGACAAACAATCTCCACCTCCTCGTTGGAGTTGACGATGACCCCCCCCCCCTCCATTCTTGATGAATATCGCCCGCTCCGCCTCAACGAGCTCCGAGTGCTGGTGGCGGAGGTCCTCCATGTAAGCCTCTGAGGCGGCCTCCATCGAGAGGCGCTCCCTCGCCTCTTGGTCCTCCCGCAAGACCCGCACCATCGCTGCACTCACCACCCCCGGCTCTGGCAGGACGAGGTGGACCGGCGTCGTCCCGAACAGGAAGTCAGCCGGGTGGCGGCACGTCATGAAAAGTTTGGTAAACCCCTTTTTTCTGAAAATAGAAATTCAATTTAAAGGGGTACCACCCAAGCTAAATAAGGCCTTATAAATCAGAGCATAGAAAAAGGTGTGGCTGGCTAATTAAATGAAAGGATTTCGAACCAAAATCTTTGCTAATTCGACAAGGATTGTATTCTTTAATTATTTCTCTATTTTTTTATTACTTAATTTTAGAATAAAAATTATTCTAATAAATTTTATTCTTCTTCTCCGGATTCAAAATAGAAGAATAAAAGAATAAGTAGAAGAATTACGTTAAGTCAATCCAAAGTGGTACCTGACTTGCCATCGATCGTACTCCATGGTCGTGAGTTCCATCGTGTGGAATGACCTGATCCACTTCCGTTGGTGGCTCTTCCGGTCGTGGATCTCCTCCACCCACATTCCCCACGAGCGTTGTCGGACGCGAGGTAGGTCCTCGTTGGTGGCCGCGACGGAGGGAGCTCCGGGAAGTCGGCGAATCCGTTGGGGGCAGGCGGATCGGGCGAGAGGGAGCGGCTCGAGTAAACGCCAGTGGACGATGACCGTCGGGCGTGGCGGCGCGGATCCGCTTTGTGGATCGGCGGTGGGGACCTCCGGCCATAGTGTCCAGTCATTGGGAGGAGAGGGGACGGCGGGGAAGGGTGGATCTGGCACACCGGCGGCGGGGCAAGGGGAAGAAGAGGAGGTAGAGGAGTGGAAGAGAGGGAGAGAAGTTCTACAATAAAAAATATGAGGTAAAAATATATTCAATGATGAATCTAATGTTAATATTTTTCTCTATACAAACTTGGTTAAATTTTGTATGTTTGACTTTAGAGAAAGCTAATATGCGGATTAAATAAAAACTGAGGGAGTCCACTACTGCGCTGGTGACGGAAATGGAATGGATGGGGTGCCACCAGAGCACAATGTGCATGATGATGCTTGATCTATGTATTCTGATGTTGAAAGAGCAGCTCAAAACTTTATAAATGAAGCTTCAGATGGTCAATTTTCCATTGTTGGAGCTGGTGGTGCTGTTGCACCCATGTTTTTTTTTGAGAAACAAGAGTTACAGACTCAAGTAACGGGGTAGTATTCAGACTGCATCAATTCTCTCAGCCTATCAGGGACTCCTGCAATAATCCGAAAATTTCCTTGCATCTTCGTTTCAATCGCCAGCTCATGAGCCAACCCATTGTACTTCCTTCCAGCAAAGCACACGCTGTATGAGGCGAAACCCTCAAGCAATTGCCTTATTCAGTTCCTCCTCGTACTAGACTAGGAAATTGACAGAATGACGGATCAGCTCATTTCCTTTGCCATGTGCGCAATCATCTGGCAGGTGCCAGCATCTCCAGAGTAAAAGAAGGATCTTCGCCTGCATGTCCTCGGAGCAATTGCCAAGCAGATGCTGAAGCCAGTCAGTGCCAGTATACCTAAAAGCTAGCTCGGAGGGGAGCTGTCTCATCTCATGCCTTAGAGCCCTGCTCCTGGTGCATTCAACTACTGCATGAAATTCATTTTTCACTCCATTTTTGCAGATGTTACACCCGGGGTCGAGACCAAGGTTACGTCTAAATTTGATCTGCTTTGTTGCGAGAGTATTAGTTGCAATCCTCCACCCAAAGATTCTAACTTTCGGAGGGACCCCAGCCTTCCACACGAGATCCCAAATACTCTGATCGTTTGCCTCCCTCGTAGAGCTAGATAGAATCTGACTAACCTGCTCTTGACCAGCATAAGCCAATTTGTAGGTGCTTCTTACTATGAATATTCCATTCTTTTCGGGGTGCCAGGCAATACAATCCTCCACTTCCGAATTTGCTATGGGGATCTTGCAGATTTCATGAGCATCAAACTCTTGGAAAATTTGATTTATGAGTTCCACGTTCCATTGGTTTACCCACCGGAGACGCGAACGCCTCTTGAAAGAAAACGTTTTCAAACCCTCCTTGCGAGGAATCCATTGATCCCACTCAATTGAATCTTTCTTCCGTCCCCCACTCTCCAGATAATCCCTTTCTTCAGTAACTCTAGACCCGCCTCAATGCCCCTCCACACGGGTGATGCATCCGATGAAAAAACCGTGTCCAGCAGATTCCCGTGGGGGTAATACTTCGACTTAAGCACTCTTGCACAAAGACTGTCTGGAAAAGCCTCCAACCCTGCTTTGCTAGGAGTGCTAAGTTAAAAAGATGCATATCTCTGAAGCCAATACGCCCGCACGCTTAGGTCAAATCATATGCTCCCATGACATCCAGTGGACCTTTCGGTGACCCTCCTCGTCACCCGACCAGAAGTTTCTGACCATCTTCTCATACTTTTCGCAAAAACCTATGGATAATAGGAAGACACCCATGATGAAGCATGGGAGTGCCTGGACAACCGATTTGACATGAACTTCTTTTGCAGCATATGCCATGAATTTTTCTGACCAATCACTGCATCTTTTCCTGAATCTATCCATAATTGGCTGGAAATTCTCATCCTTCATTCTACCTTCTGGAGTTGGTAGACCCAAATACTTACTCTCAAATGATGATGACACCACACCCAGGGTCTATTTTATATACTATCTCTAACTTCCTCGGAACACTGTTCACTAAACAACAAAGAACATTTACTCTCACCCAGCAACTGACCCGTACATCTCTGAAAAGTGGATAAAACCCTTTTCATTGTTGCACTTCTTCCACCGTGGCCTTGAAAAAGATCAAGCTATCATCGGCGAACAAGAGGTTTGAAATGCCAGGGCTGTTTCTAGCAATTTTGTATCCATGTTGTTGCTCTCTGATACTCACTTCCCAATTTTGATTGGTGGCATGCTTCGTGCTATATATACACCTCAGATCATGGAAGCCCCTTTTTCTGCTGGGGCTTGTTTCCCAGCTAATCATTTTGCCTGTTTCAGCTATCAACTCAATTCCTTTTGGCTTGCTATATATTCTATCATGGATTACACCCGAGACTGACACCGGAGAACTGCTTTAATTCCATGTTTGTTTATTGATGCTAGGATCTGGGAACATGCTGCGCAGATCTTGGATGTGAACTTGATAGTGCCTTGCTTTGTTTCTATTTTTTTTTAGGGTATGCTCTGTTTTTGATGAATTCCCCTTTTTCTTGCATTTTGACGCCAATTTATCTGATGATGAGCCTTTGACCATAGTTCTGGGTAAGTCAAGTTGGCCAATTTATTTCAAATATGCAGGGACGAGGGTTGGCTCCTTCTGGATCTCGGCCCGCAGTTGGACGCACTGCTCTTTAATTCATAGTTCTGGGCTAAGTCAAGTCGGCCCATTTAGTTCATCTTTTTCAATAAAGCGTGATTTTACTGATTCAAAATGAAACATCAAGAAAGATACAAACACAATTATCATACACCCAGTCTTTGCATAGTAAAGATGCACACGGCCAATACCGACACACTCATATTGAAAGAACACATACGTAAATAGCAAAGTGGTATGGTGTGTCATGGTGTTACAAAGAGGCGCCCTAAAAGGATCAGTTGCCCCGCGCGCTGACGGCATGTGTTTAGCGGCGGGTTGGGGCGGTGGCGCGCTGACCGCAGCTTGGTGGGACTGGGGCCGGGGGAATCGTTTCTGCAACGGTATGCTTGTTGCAGGAATTAAGGAGGAGGAGTCCGGGCGCGCATGATAGAACGGACGGCTATTAGCCTGGAAATCCAATGGCCATCGATGCGGCGGATGATTTTAACTCATCCGCCGGCAGACATTGTAGCACGCCTCTTAAAGTATGCACATTTAACCGTACTATACTATACTATACAGCAACCGCTCGGCTAGTTGTCTCGTCCTCGGTTCCTCCTATGGTTGGCTTGGCTCGTTGCTTGCTTCGTCTGTAGTCTGTACGCATTGGAATTCTTGCATGATGAAGACTTGACGAGGCGACTTCGAAATCCCTGAGAGTGGCTTAGTTAGCTGGCCAGTTGTACGGTCAAATCAAGACACGAGAGGCCATGGCCATGGATTGCTTCATCCTCGCGTCCGGACTGGCCATGACCTACATCGTCTGCATCGGCAGCACGGCCATGTTCGTGATCGCTTTCATCAACCTGGCGCGGAGCCCTCACAGCAAAGGCTCCATCGTCAGGTTCTCCTTCTTTTTTATCTTCTGGGTCACCATCGTCGCCGGTGTGTGCACGGTCATGTGCATCTTCATCTTCCAGCAGCCGGCGGTGCGTCGGTGCCTGGCCTTCGCCCACGGGGCACTCCGTGGCGCGGGCCGGCTTCTTTGCCAGCCGTGCCGGTGCGCGCGCCCCCGCCGCGCTCTGCCGCAGTTTCTGGACCAGACACCGAGTCACATGCCCGTGCTGGCCAGGGAGCCACCTGTGCATGGCGGCGCGCGGACGGTGACGGCGTATGATATCCCGGCGTACGAGCAGCCGGAGGGCGGCGGCGGGTCGGAGTGCGCGGTCTGCCTCGGGGAGGTGGAGAAGGGGGACGCGATGAAGCGGCTGCCGGTGTGCCTGCACATGTTCCACCAGCAGTGCGTCGACTCGTGGCTGCACGCGCACTCGACGTGCCCGGTCTGCCGGTGCAACCTCTTAGCGCCGTTGCCGGCCCAAATGGTATGACCGTACGCTCGTGATGAGAGAGAACTGAGCGCAGAGAAGAGAACTCAAAGATACAAATGTACTACTACTGAATGCCAGTGAGGCTTCTCCAGTCAGAAGCATGTAAGTATACATTGTCTTTTGGATATTGCAACAATCCAAACCCAAACGGGAATGTAACATGGGGAAAACTTGAAATCTGTTTGTTTCATGGATGTATCTATGTATGCAAAGGTGTTAAAAGCGGATCCGCGCCTTGCCACACCTTTCTTCTTTTTATGGGACCTACTAGTTCTATAGCTTATTGTTGGTCTCGATCTTTGTTGGGCATTTTTTTGGGTGGTATCGGTCTTGTTGAGCTAAGCGCATTATTCTCTCACTTGGTACTTCTGTTTTTTTTCTACATGAAATTTGGTGGACGAGTGGCAGCACGAATCCATTCCATCATAACTTTCTAGATTGAAATGCTTCCTGTCCGGGTTAATTTTCTCTGTGCTCTTCTAGTAGCCCATATATAATTCGAATCACTTGTTCAAACTCTAGATGTAAAAGCTATTGCTAATAGTACTACACAAAAGGCAAAACTGCATTGTTTGTGCGTGTGACCATCTGTTGGCATGTGCCGTCATAGCTTGTGCAGCCGTTTTGCAGCTCTGTGTTTCATGTCGGTGGCCAGGTTGGGCGATGGTGCCCATTTTGTGGGCTGGATTGTGTCGGTTTTAGCTTGGTTTTCCGTTAATTAATCGGGCAATTTTCACTCTTCTTAATCAATGAAATGGCAAGGCTTTTGCCTTGTTTCAAAAAAAAACTGCATTGGTAATTATAATTCAGAAATAAACAAATATAAACGTCGGATATGAATCCGACGAACAATACCTTCCTAACCTTCATTTGTATTTTGCCACCAATTTTTGGAAGCTTGTCTCGAAAAGGAGAAAAATAACGGAATCGATAACCTCCGAACGTCTAGTGTTTTCGTCGTTCGGTCCGAACGCGCCCATCGCCGTCAGATCACCAGTACGAATCTTGACACAACGTTTCTGCCACGTCGGACAGCGCTGCGCGGTCGGGCTAACCGACGCTCACCACGAACGCCACCACCATCGTCAACTGCTCCTCCTATCCCAGTATCAACTGCATTCGCTCTCCTGCCGTCGCGCAACCACCCGCACTTACTCTATCCTGTCGTCTCCGCCTCGCATATCCGTTACACTCCCCCAATCTAGCGCCCTCCTCCGCGGTTATTCCCGCAATCTAGCGCCATCCGCCGTGGTGACGCATCGGAGGAGCTCGAATCCGCCGCCGCCGCCGGCGTTTGTGTCCTCCCGCAATCGATCCGGCGTCGAGCGGCTTCGCGACGATGGGGTATCCAAGTTGTGCGTGAACAGGCGACGGTCACGGATATCCCTCGAGATCGTCTACGCAAGGTGCTGTTGGTCGGCGGCTTTCTGCATCTGCAACATCGTCGTCACCGGTGGCATCGACTGTTCTTCTGCGGCCTGAGGTTCGTTTTCGCAAATCTGGGCATCTCTCCATCTCCCCCCGCCCTTGTCATCACGACGCAGCCACTCCGCTTTGTCGCGGAGTGTTACAAGGTTGCCCACGGCTGCATTTTGGTGCGTCGTCGAGGTTATAGGTCCACCGCGCGTCCCATATGAGACATCTCCATGGGGTTGTACATGGCGATCTGTTTTTCAGTGTGCGATTTTGTGCTCACGTAGGTTTGTGTGCGCCCAACTATTCGTTCAGATTCATGTCGTTTTTGTGTCAATTTCTACTGTGGCGCGTGTAAGATCTCATAACTACTGCCATCTTGATGGCTTAATTCTCGCTACTTGTATCATTTTTTTTACTGAAGGTCACCTCCATCGTGCACTCATGTAGTTCTATGACATCATGATCTTAGTGGAGTAGACTGCCATTTACTTGGAAATCTGCAACATGGCTCCATTTCTTACAGTGGTGGTATTCATCCCGAACCTTTTCACATGGCAACTTTAGTTCATAGGGGATGGCAACTTTACTTCATAGAGGATGGCAACTTCGTGCTTCTTCGTTTTTTTGTCAGAAAATTGCCATGTTTTCCTACTCTCATTATCAATACCGTCTTTTGTTTGCTGATATGTTTCGTTTGTTATTGTTTACTTCCAGAGAAAATGGCCCGCAACGCGCATGATGATGATGCCGACGATTTCATGCCTGATAAAAGGGACGATGTGGATGCCGGTAAACGTGCTCTGAAGAAGGTATTTTTGTTGCCTGATGTGTAGTCTTTGTAAACGTGCCTGACATGGCAATTTTCAGTATTTTTGTCAGATGGCAAGTTCCTGTTGCCAACTGTATCGTTGTTCGTAAGCGCGGTGTTGTATTTCCTTTTTTTCCTCACAATGTGTGATGCTTACTTACTTTGGCTGGAGGTGGCAACTTTTCCCATTATGGGATGGAAGCTATTTTTTGCAATAAACTGTTCATTATGCTTCTTCCATGGTTAGTTTTGTTGGTCTCAGGAGGCAACTTTTAAACGCAATGCGATTTTAGTTATTGTTAGAACTCTACCACATGGTCAATTTAGTTATTGTTAGATGGAAACTTATTAGCAACACTTTTTTCCTTCTGAGTCTACCAACAGATATGTCAGAACAGCCGATGTTTTCCTCGCATGAGCAGCACGCGAAAGACGATGGTCCTACGTATGTATCTGCTTCAACGTTGTTCCCACCTGTTGTACACAGCAACCCGGTGAGACCGTTCAAACGAAAGGTAATGCTGATGCAAATTTTCAGCAACCGAGTGCTTCTTGAGTGGCCAAAGTCAAACATACACCAAGTTTGAAGCACACGCGTGTCCCATTGGACATGGGTGTCCCTTACACACCAACAATTGAGCATCCTGGGAAAGGATCGGGCAGTAAGGTTGTTATCGACATTGCTAACACCACGCCCCGTTGTCCCGGGAGACCTAAAGCAGCTGGAGCAGATGACACTGAAATGTTCGTTGATTTGTCTCCGTTGGCAGCATCAGTTGATGTCATCGATAAGCAGAATGTTCCCATTGCAAGGCATCCTCTAGCTTTCACGCCACCACCCTGCAGTCTTGGACTTGACCTAAGCCAACGCAACGTGGCAGTCGACGCTGTTCTTGTCTCTTATGCTTTCCCGGCAGCACCCGTCCCAATGATGGCATAGCCCAATGTCGGTGGCAAGAAAGCTGTGAAATTTGCTGAGCCCATTGTTGAAAGTAAGATTTTTAGGTTTCTCATTGTTTCGTACCCACATAAAGTATTATGCATTTTCAACATTTTGTTTTTTCCATTTTTTAAAAGAGATGTTGACATCTTTCTTACCACCCCATATGTGCCATTTTTTATTCTGCAAGCATGGCAACTTCCTCATTTCATTTTTACAAAACTTTTTGTATACCAGCAAATGCATACATCAATTTCTGTTTTACATACTTGGCAAGTAATTTGTTCATTTGCTCATTTTTATCTCCATATATCTTATGCTTCTTTTCCCTTTTCTTTTTTTGAAGGATCCACTGATGAAATATCGTCACCCTTGCACGAAACAGACTTCAACATGGATGAGGATGTTGATAAGTAGAAAAAATCAGGCAGAAGTTACCTCCAGCTCTGGTGCAGCACAAACCCCTCCCTTTGAGGACGTGCACAACAGTGCCACCCCAGGTTCCATGCGGCAGGCTAGGGTCGTGCAGGCCCCTAATGCTGACGATGTTGATCCTCCAATAAAGGCTACGAAGCAGCAGCAAGCATTTTATGACATCATAAGGCGTTTTGGCAATCCGCGGAGCAGTGGCAAAAACATGGATGCCCTCAAAGAGTAATTACTTTTCACAAGTTTATCTTTCTTCCAAATTCTTATCATTGCACATTTCATTTGGGAATCCAATAACTCGTGAAAGTTCATAGGGGAAGGCAACTTTGGTTCATAGGGAATGGCAATTTTGGTTCATAGGGGATGGCAACTTTCTCCTTCTTTGTTTCTTTGTCGGAAAATTGCCATGTTTCCTTCATCTCACGCAAACTGAACTTGCCATCTAAACCCGTTCGGGGAAACTAAACTTGCCCCACACACGGGCGAATCTTCAGTCCTTTCGATGGCAAGTTGAACAATTTTTTCACCAACATTATATTCCTTCATCCCAACAATTTCTCTAACACTAACATGGCATGTTCTTTTTCTTCTGACTCTATGCGGCACTTCTTACTGCCAACCATACGACGACTCAATTACAAAGAAAAATTGTTGTCTACTTTAATGTTCATGTCCGATTCATTACTTTCTTGATTTCTTATTCATTCCAGCTCCTGTTTGGACAGAACAAAAATTATCCAAAGCTCTTCGACATACGTTGACCTAGGTGATCTTGCTATGTCACTCATGCCCAATGGTAGACTGTCCCGGAATGTTGTTGTTGCTGGTATTGATTTCATAAAAGAAAAGGTTGACATCCACTGCGACAATATTATAATGTCCCCAACCATTACCAGGAGAATCTGGGAGGGAGATTTCTCTCACCGTGAAGTCCACAAAGTTTTTGCTCAGCATGGTGACTCGAAGCTCACGTTGAAGAAATTTGTACGACCCTGCCCCCCTTTTTCACATTTTTTACTAGTACTCTGGTATATCGTATGCACTGTTTAATACTTTTTTAAAAAAATTATGCAATGTTCACTTGCATTTACCATGTCTTCATCTTTTTTCAACAACTTGTTTCAACTTACTCATACCCTATTTACTTTTTCTTTTCTTTTCTTTTCTGAAAATGTGCAGGTGATGTTTACCATGTACCAGGAACTCACTCCCGATGACCCGGTGGACAAATGTGGGCATTACTACACTGTGTGCATCAACCTGAAGATACAACGATTTGATGTCCTTGACTATCTCCGTTGGGGAGATGACGAGACTCTTCGCTCGCATGCAGAGTTCTTCATTGAAAACTTGAAGCAGACCTGGTTGCGTCACTACGAGGGTTCTAAGGTGCAGATCAATGATTTTCCTATTGAGTACGTCAAGACGGCGAAGCAGGGGACAACGTAAGCGTTTCTTTTTTTCTTTTTCGCACCAAATTTTTATCCCCTTCTTGCCAATTGTCATTGAGGCTCCTCAGTCCACCAAGCTGTAACCGATATGTCTATCCTGATGGTGTACACATTAAATTTCAGAAACTTTGGGTATCTTCTAGCTTTTTTTCCTACTACCTTGGAAGCTGCTATTTTATCTTTTTCTCTGTCATTCACTTTTGCCATGGCAACTTCATAAAGTTCTACAATGGCAACTTTACTGGTTACAACATGGCAACTTCTTGTTGTACTCAAACACACACACACACACACACACACACACACACATGTTTTTTCACCGCTTCTACCATGCTTGTGTACATTACTTTTAATTCTATGTTCTCTTCAATTCCACATTGGTGTACCTTCTACATGAAATGTCTTAGCTTTTGTCTGCCATTCACTTTTGCCATGGCAACTTACTCATGATATACAATGGCAACTTTACTGTCTACCACAAGGCAATTCATCTGGTTTTCCTATGGGAACTTCATGTTGCCTACCACACATCTTCCCACACCTCCTACTCAAGTCACCACCCCACATGCATTTTTCCAATCACAATTACATGAAAACTACACTATACATTAGTTTTTTTATTTTCAAAATGATGAAAGAGATAACGCCTTTTTCTTTAACATTTTGTTCCTTATTGTTCAAATCAATCGTGACTGTGGCATCTACCTACACTCAACAAGGAAATAGTATAAGAGTTGAGGAAAATCCACCTGTGGAACTGGGTGACAAACGTTGACTTCAACAAGTGGGATGGCGCAAAGGATTGGGTCGAGGGCGCTGTCAAAAATGTTGTGAAGAGATACCGCTGAATACGTCGTGAACCAAGCTTTTCCGCTTTTATTTTTAGTACTTACATTTTGTTTGTTCGGATGACTGTAAGGTACTTCTACCTAAATCACCCCGACTTTTACGCTTTTTTCCGTACCTTTACGTGTGTGTCTTCTGTAGCGACTTTATGGTGCGTGTCAAGACCCTAACATATTTGTATTTTCCAACATACAAACTTTTTAATGTCAACTGTTGTCACTCTTTTTGCTCGTTAAACCGGAATGCATTTTCTACTATCCCAACCCCCTGGTCCAGCCCTCCTTTGTTTGTTACCTTTCCACATCTATTCTGTTTGAACAACCTTCTTTCAATTTTTACCATTTCCTGAAGTTTGTATTCTTTTTCAAACAAGATACATTTTCATGCAAAATAGTGGCAACTTTTTCGAAACCACATGTGCAACAATTCTACATGAATCCGACAACTCCCGAACGTTTGGATTTTGAGCATTTTGTACCGAACTTTTGTACATGTTAACTTTAGTACGTAGGGGTTGGCAACTTCAGTTCATAGGGGATGGCAACTTCAGTTAATAGGGGATGGCAACTTCAGTTCACATGGGTTGGCAACTTCTTTCCTTTTTTTGTTTTTGCTATCACAAAATTGCCATGCGCACACTAAACTTTCCATCCAAAACCTCTTTCTTACCATTGCTTTGCTACCAAATCAGTTTTTATGCACAAATATGGCCACTTTTTCATTTTCCCGTACATATGGCAAGTTTACCTACCATTTTCTTCGTAAGAAAACTCAACTTAGTGCACACCATCATTCAAGTTCCTATGAATGTATTCTTTCTTCTGAAGTTTATGGTATTGTAGTCTTCTGAAGTTTATAGTATTAAAACATCCATAAAACAACATACAATTTTTCATGCAAGACAGTGGCAACTTTCTTAAAACCATGTTCAATAATTCCAACTAATGTCTAATATTCTAAACCAAAAGCAACACCATGAACTGGTCATTCCACATCCAATGTTTGTTACATATTAAAATGTTTTTCCCATACAAAAAGAAACACTCTGCTGCTTGCGTGCTATCAAGCTAGTTTTGTGTCACATACTGGCAATATTTAGTTTTATAGGCACGGCAAGTTTATCATTTCTCCATCACAAAATTCATCTTAGTGCGCACCATCATTCAAATTCCCCATGATTCACATTGTTTTGCATGCACATCCTTGCACACTAATCTTTCCGAAACTGATTACTTCGTACCCTTCTTGTGCTTGTCTTGGATCTCAAGCGCTGCCTTGAACCTAATCTGCTTCGGTCACCCTTTTGTGAGTGTCCTGGGAGGGTTCTCGACGTGTGTGTACATGTATGATGCGCCAGAGCCCACCTCAGAGTTATCAGTTGACGGCCATGTTGATGTAGTTGTAGCAGTTTTGGTCTTTTTTGGGAATCGATGTAGAGCTTCCTCGGCCATCCTCTTCTTGATTGACTCTAGTTCCCTCTCTAATGCTTTTGTGTGCCTTTCTACGGCCTTTCTCATTTCTTCATGCTTGCATGCATCGTCTGCTATGTGGGAAAATCTTCTTGTCATTACCATATGCCTCACTGTGTCCATACTTGTGTTGGGACCATCTTCATGCACCGCGATCACTTCCTGGGCGCCATGGGAGCAAAGTGCTTCATCAGCATTCCAAGTCCAGCGCTCCAGTATGTACCTAGCTGGCACCTTCTTCACAGCACTGAAGTCCATGACCCTTAGTATGTGGCAGCAGAGCATCCCGTCTCTTTCAAACTTGCAACATTGACAGTAGTACACACCATTTGATATGTCTGCTGTCACCATGTAGTTTCTGCCCTTGTCCGGGTCCTCATTTTCTGAGTCGGACAGGTCTTGCAGCGTACAAACTTTATAATTGTACTCATCAATTCTAAGCACAGTGTACCCGCTGCACAGCCTTAGCTCATGCTGAAACCTGCAAGGAAATACCTTTAGTTAGCGGCTACTGTTGGAAATATGCCCTAGAGGCAATAATAAATAAGTTATTATTATATTTCCTTGTTCATGATAATCGTTTATTATCCATGCTATAATTGTATTGATAGGAAACTCAGATACATGTGTGGATACATAGACAACACCATGTCCCTAGTAAGCCTCTAGTTGACTAGCTCGTTGATCAATAGATGGTTACGGTTTCCTGACCGTGGACATTGGATGTCGTTGATAACGGGATCACATCATTAGGAGAATGATGTGATGGACAAGACCCAATCCTAAGCATAGCACTAGATCGTGTAGTTCGTATGCTAAAGCTTTTCTAATGTCAAGTATCATTTCCTTAGACCATGAGATTGTGCAACTCCCGGATACCGTAGGAATGCTTTGGGTGTGCCAAACGTCACAACGTAACTGGGTGACTATAAAGGTGCACTACGGGTATCTCTGAAAGTGTCTGTTGGGTTGGTACGAATCGAGACTGGGATTTGTCACTCCGTGTGACGGAGAGGTATCTCTGGGCCCACTCGGTAGGACATCATCATAATGTGCACAATGTGGTCAAGGAGTTGATCACGGGATGATGTGTTACGGAACGAGTAGAGAGACTTGCCGGTAACGAGATTGAACAAGGTATCGGGATACCGACGATCGAATCTCGGGCAAGTATCGTACCGATAGACAAAGGGAATTGTATACGGGATTGATTAAGTCCTTGACATCGTGGTTCATCCGATGAGATCATCATGGAACATGTGGGAGCCAACATGGGTATCCAGATCCCGCTGTTGGTTATTGACCGGAGAACGTCTCGGTCATGTCTGCATAGTTCCCGAACCCGTAGGGTCTACACACTTAAGGTTCGATGACGCTAGGGTTATAAGGGAAGTTTGTATGTGGTTACCGAATGTTGTTCGGAGTCCCGGATGAGATCCCGGACATCACGAGGAGTTCCAAAATGGTCCGGAGGTAAAGATTTATATATGGGAAGTCCTGTTTTGGTCACCAGAAAAGTTTCGGGGTTTATCGGTAACGTACCGGGACCACCGGGAGGGTCCCGGGGGTCCACCAAGTGGGGCCACCAGTCCCGGAGGCTTGCGTGGGCCAAGAGTGGTGAGGGACCAGACCCTAAGTGGGCTGGTGCACCTCCCACAAGGCCCAAGGCGCAGCAAAGGAGGAGAAGGGGAAACCCTAGGCTTAGATGGGCCCTAAGGCCCACCCTAGGGGGCGCCCCCTTCTCCCCCTCTTGGCCGCCACCCCAAGACCCATCTAGGGCTGCCACCCCTCTAGGGGTGGGAACCCTAGAGGGGGCGCACCCTCCTCCCCTTCCCCTATATATATGAGGCCTAGGGGCTGCCCAATACACGCGATCTGATCTCTCCCTGTTGGTGCAGCCCTCCCTTTCTTTCTCCTCGTCTCTTGCGGTGCTTGGCGAAGCCCTGCTGGAGTACCACGCTCCTCCACCATCACCACGCCGTTGTGCTGCTGCTGGATGGAGTCTTCCTCAACCTCTCCCTCTCTCCTTGCTGGATCAAGGCATGGGAGACGTCACCGGGCTGTACGTGTGTTGAACACGGAGGTGCCGTCCGTTCGGCACTAGGATCATCGGTGATTTGGATCACGACGAGTACGACTCCTTCAACCCCGTTCTCTTGAACGCTTCCGCTTAGCGATCTACAAGGGTATGTAGATGCACTCTTCTTCCCCTCGTTACTGGTCTCTCCATAGATAGATCTTGGTGACACGTAGGAAAATTTTGAATTTCTGCTACGTTCCCCAACAGTGGCATCATGAGCTAGGTCTATTGCGTAGATTCTATGCACGAGTAGAACACAAAGTAGTTGTGGGCGTTGATATTGTTCAATATGCTTACCGTTACTAGTCCAATCTTGTTTCGACGGCATCGTGGGATGAAGCGGCCCGGACCAACCTTACACGTACGCTTACGTGAGACCGGTTCCACCGACTGACATGCACTAGTTGCATAAGGTGGCTGGCGGGTGTCTGTCTCTCCCACTTTAGTCGGAACGGATTCGATGAAAAGGGTCCTTATGAAGGGTAAATAGCAATTGGCATATCACGTTGTGGTTTTGCGTAGGTAAGAAACGTTCTTGCTAGAAACCCATAGCAGCTACGTAAAACATGCAAACAACAATTAGAGGACGTCTAACTTGTTTTTGCAGGGTATGCTATGTGATGTGATATGGCCAAAAGGATGTGATGAATGATATATGTGATGTATGAGATTGATCATGTTCTTGTAATAGGAATCACGACTTGCATGTCGATGAGTATGACAACCGGCAGGAGCCATAGGAGTTGTCTTAATTTATTTATGACCTGCGTGTCAACATAAACGTCATGTAATTACTTTACTTTACTGCTAACCGTTAGCTGTAGTAGTAGAAGTAATCATTGGCGAGACAACTTCATGAAGACACGATGATGGAGATCATGATGATGGAGATCATGGTGTCATGCCGGTGACAAGATGATCATAGAGCCCCGAAGATGGAGATCAAAAGGAGCAATATGATATTGGCCATATCATGTCACTATTTGATTGCATGTGATGTTTATCATGTTTATACATCTTGTTTACTTAGAAAGACAGTAGTAAATAAGATGTTCCCTCATTAAAATTTCAAGAAAGTGTCCCCCCCTAACTGTGCACCGTTGCGATAGTTCGTTGTTTCGAAGCACCACGTGATGATCGGGTGTGATAGATTCTAACATTCACATACAACGGGTGTAAGACAGATTTACACACGCGAAACACTTAGGTTCACTTGACGAGCCTAGCATGTGTACAGACATGGCCTCGGAACATAGAAGACCGAAAGGTCGAGCATGAGTCGTATAGAAGATACGATCAACATGAAGATGTTCACCGACGTTGACTAGTCCGTCTCACGTGATGATCAGACACAGCCTAGTTGACTCGGATCGTGTAATCACTTAGATGACTAGAGGGATGTCTATCTGAGTGGGAGTTCATAAGATGAACTTAATTATCCTGGACATAGTCAAAAGGTCTTCGCAAATTATGTCGTAGCTCGCGCTTCAGTTCTACTGTTTGGATATGTTCCTAGAGAAAATTTAGTTGAAAGTTGATAGTAGCAACTATGCAGACTAGGTCCGTAAACTGAGGATTGTACTCATTGCTTCATAGAAGGCTTATGTCCTTAATGCACCGCTCAGTGTGTTGAACCTCGAACGTCGTCTATGGATGTTGCGAACATCTGACATACACGTTTTGATAACTACGTGATAGCTCAGTTAAACGGTTTAGAGTTGAGGCACCAAAGACGTTTTGAAACGTCGCGAAACATATGAGATGTTTTGAGGGCTGAAATTGATATTTCAGGCTCGTGCCCACGTCAAGAGGTATAAGACCTCCGACGATTTTCTTAGCCTACAAACTAAGGGAGAAAAGCTCAATTGTTGAGCTTGTGCTCAGATTGTCTGAGTACAACAATCGCTTGAATCAAGTGGGAGTTGATCTTCCAGATGAAATAGTGATAGTTCTCCGAAGTCATTACCACCAAGCTGCTAGAGCTTCGTGATGAACTATAATATATCAGGGACATATATGATGATCCTTGAAACATTCACGATGTTTGACACCGCGAAAGTAGAAATCAAGAAGGAGCATCAATTGTTGATGGTTAGTGAAACCACTAGTTTCAAGAGGGGCAAGGGCAAGAAGGGATACTTCATGAAATGGCAATTCAGCTGCTGCTCTAGTGAAGAAACCCAAGGTTGAACCCAAACCCGAGACTAAGTGCTTCTGTAATAAGGGGAACAACCACTGGAGCAGAATTACCCTAGATACTTGGTAGATTAGAAGGCAGGCAAGGTCGATAGAAGTATATTGGATATACATTGTGTCGATGTGTACTTTACTAGTACTCCTAGTAGCACCAGGGTATTAGATACCGGTTCGGTTGCTAAGTGTTAGTAACTCGAAATAAAAGCTACGGAATAAACGGAGACTAGCTAAAGGTGAGCTGGCGATATGTGTTGGAAGTTTTTCCAAGCTTGATGTGATCAGGCATCGCATGCTCCCTCTACCATCGAGATTGGTGTTTGCGTTGAGCATAGACATGACTGGATTATGTCTATCGCCATACGGTTATTCATTTAAGGAGAATAATGGTTACTCTGTTTATTTGAATAATACCTTCAATCGTCTTGCACCTAAAATGAATGGTTTATTGAATCTCGATCGTAATGATAAACATGTTCATGCCAAAAGATATAAGATAGTAATGATAGTACCACCTACTTGTGGCACTACCACTTAAGTCATATCGGTATAAAACGCATGAAGAAGCTCCATGTTGATGGATCTTTGGGCTCACTCATTTTTGAAAAGTTTGAGACATGCGAACCATGTCTATTGGTGTATATGCATGAAGAAACTCCATGCAAATGGACCATTTGGACTCACTTGATTTCGAATCACTTGAGACATGCAAATCATACCACCTAGGCAAGATGACTGAAAGCCTCGGTTTCAGTAAAATTGAACTAGAAAGCAACTTGTTGGAAGTAATACATTTTGATGTGTGCATTCCAATGAGTGCTGAGGCGTGTAGTGGATATTGTTATGTTCTTACTTCACAGATGATTTGAGTAGATGTTGAGTACATTTACTTGATAAATCACGGTCTGAATTATTGAAAGGTTCAAGTAATTTCAGGGTGAAGGTGAGAGATCGTCGTGACAAGAGGATAAAATGTCTATGATATGATCATAGAGATGAATATCTGAATTACGAGTTTGGCACAGAATTAAGACATTGTGGAAATTGTTTCACAACTAATGCAGCCTGGAACACCATAGTGTGATGGTGTGTCCGAACATCATAACTGCACCCTATTGGATATGATGCATACCATGATGTCTCTTATCAAATTACCACGATAGTTTATGGGTTAGGCATTAGAGACAACCACATTCACTTTAAATAGGGCACCACGTAATTCCGATGAGATGACACCGTATGAACTATGGTTTAGAGAAACCTAAGCTGTCATTTGTTAAAAGTTTGGGGCTGCGACGCTTATGTGAAAAAGTTTCAGGCTGATAAGCTCGAACCCAAAGCGGATAAATGCATCTTCATAGGACACCCAAAACAGTTGGGTATACCTCCCGTCTCAGATCCGAAAAGCAATAAGGGATTGTTTCTAGAATCAGGTCCTTTCTCGAGGAAGTGTTTCTCTCGAAAGAATTGAGTGGGAGGATGGTGGAGACTTGATGAGGTTATTGAACCGTCTCTTCAACTAGTGCGTGGCAGGGCACAGGAAGTTGTTCCTGTGGCACCTACACCAATTGAAGTGGAAGCTTATGATAGTGATCATGAAACTTCAGATCAAGTCACTACCAAACCTCGTGGGATGACAAGGATGTGTGCTACTTCAGAGTGGCACGTAATCTTGTCTTGGAAGTCATGTTGCTAGACAACAATGAACCTACGAGCTATGGAGAAGCGATGGTGGGCCCGGATTCCGATAAATGGCTCGAGGCCATATAATCCGAGAGAGGATCCATATATGAAAACAAAGTGTAGACTTTGGAAGAACTACTTGATGGTCGTAAGGCTGTTAGGTACATATGGATTTTAAAAGGAAGACGGACAATGATGGTAAGTATCACCATTAAGAAAGCTCGGCTTGTCGTTAAGATGTTTTCCGACAAGTTCAAGGAGTTGACTACGATGAGACTTTCTCACTCGTAGGGATGCTAAGAGTCTGTTGGAATTATATTAGCGATTACTGCATTATTTATGAAATCTTGCAGATAGGATGTCAAAACATTGTTTCCTCGACGATTTTCTTGAGGAAAGGTTGTATGTGATACAATCGGAAGGTTTTGTCAATCCTGAAAGATGCTAACAAGTGTGTAAAGCTCCAGCTATCCTTCTAAGGACTGGAGTAAGCATCTCGGAGTTGGAATGTATGCTTTGATGAGATGATCAAAGATTTTGGTGTATACAAAGTCTATGAGAAACTTGTATTTCCAAAGAAGTGAGTGGGAGCACTATAGAATTTCTGATAAGTATATGTTGTTGACATATTGTTGATCAGAAGTGACGTAGAATTTCTGGAAAGCATATAGTGTTATTTGGAAAGTGTTTTTCAATGGAAAGCCTAGATTAAGCTACTTGAGATTGAGCATCAAGATCTATAAGGATAGATCAAAACGCTTAACGGAACTTTCAAATGAGCACATACCTTGACAAGATTTTGAAGGAGTTCAAAATGGGTCGGCAAAGAAGGAGTTCTTGGCTGTGTTATAAGGTGTGAACATTGAGTAAGACTTGAAACCTGACCGCGGCAGAATAGAGAGAAAGGACGAAGGTCGTCCCCTATGCTTATGACATAGGCTCTATAGTATGCTATGCTGTGTACCGCACCTGAAGTGTGCCTTGCCATGACTCAGTCAAGGGGTACAAGAGTGATCCAAGAATGGATCACAGGACAGCGGTCAAAGTTATCCTTAGTAACTAGTGGACTAAGGAATTTTCTCGATTATGGAGGTTGTAAAAGAGTTCGTCGTAAAGGGTTACGCCGATGCAAACTTTGACACTAATACAGATTATTCTGAGTAGTAAACTGGATTCGTATAGTAGAACAGTTATTTGGAATAGCTCCAAATAGAGCGTGGTAGCTGCATCTAGGAGATGACATAGAGATTTGTAAAGCACACACGGATCTGAAAGGTTCAGACCCGTTGACTAAAACCTCTCTCACAAGCAACATGATCAAACCCAGATCTCATTGAGTTCTAATCACATAGTGATGTGAACTAGATTATTGACTCTAGTAAACTCTATGGATGTTGGTTACATGGCGATGTGATCTGCGAGTGTTAATCACATGGCGATGTGAACTAGATTATTGACTCTAGTGCAAGTGGGAGACTGTTGGAAATATGCTCTAGAGGCAATAATAAATAAGTTATTATTATATTTCCTTGTTCATGATAATTGTTTATTATCCATGCTATAATTGTATTGATAGGAAACTCAGATACATGTGTGGATACATAGACAACACCATGTCCCTAGTAAGCCTCTAGTTGACTAGATCGTTGATCAATAGATGGTTACGGTTTCCTGACCATGGACATTGGATGTCGTTGATAACGGGATCACATCATTAGGAGAATGATGTGATGGACAAGACCCAATCCTAAGCATAGCACTAGATCGTGTAGTTCGTATGCTAAAGCTTTTCTAATGTCAAGTATCATTTCCTTAGACCATGAGATTGTGCAACTCCCGGATACCGTAGGAATGCTTTGGGTGTGCCAAACGTCACAACATAACTGGGTGACTATAAAGGTGCACTACGGGTATCTCTGAAAGTGTCTGTTGGGTTGGTACGAATCGAGACTGGGATTTGTCACTCCGTGTGACGGAGAGGTATCTCTGGGCCCACTCGGTAGGACATCATCATAATGTGCACAATGTGGTCAAGGAGTTGATCACGGGATGATGTGTTACGGAACGAGTAAAGAGACTTGCCGGTAACGAGATTGAACAAGGTATCGGGATACCGGCGATCGAATCTCGGGCAAGTATCGTACCGATAGACAAAGGGAATTGTATACGGGATTGATTAAGTCCTTGACATCGTGGTTCATCTGATGAGATCATCGTGGAACATGTGGGAGCCAAGATGGGTATCCAGATCCCGCTGTTGGTTATTGACCGGAGAACGTCTCGGTCATGTCTGCATAGTTCCCGAACCCGTAGGGTCTACACACTTAAGGTTCGATGACGCTAGGGTTATAAGGGAAGTTTGTATGTGGTTACCGAATGTTGTTCGGAGTCCCGGATGAGATCCCGGACATCACGAGGAGTTCCGGAATGGTCCGGAGGTAAAGATTTATATATGGGAAGTCCTGTTTTGGTCACCGGAAAAGTTTCGGGGTTTATCGGTAACGTACCGGGACCACCGGGAGGGTCCCGGGGGTCCACCAAGTGGGGCCACCAGTCCCGGAGGCTTGCGTTGGCCAAGAGTGGTGAGGGACCAGCCCCTGAGTGGGCTGGTGTGCCTCCCACAAGGCCCAAGGCGCAGCAAAGGAGGAGAAGGGGAAACCCTAGGCTTAGATGGGCCCTAAGGCCCACCCTAGGGGGCGCCCCCCTTCTCCCCCTCTTGGCCGCCACCCCAAGACCCATCTAGGGCTGCCGCGCCTCTAGGGGTGGGAACCCTAGAGGGTGCGCACCCTCCTCCCCTTCCCCTATATATATGAGGCCTAGGGGCTGCCCAATACACGCGATCTGATCTCTCCCTGTTGGTGCAGCCCTCCCTCTCTTTCTCCTCGTCTCTTGCGGTGCTTGGCGAAGCCCTGCTGGAGTACCACGCTCCTCCACCATCACCACGCCGTTGTGCTGCTGCTGGATGGAGTCTTCCTCAACCTCTCCCTCTCTCCTTGCTGGATCAAGGCATGGGAGACGTCACCGGGCTGTACGTGTGTTGAACACGGAGGTGCCGTCCGTTCGGCACTAGGATCATCGGTGATTTGGATCACGACGAGTACGACTCCTTCAACCCCGTTCTCTTGAACGCTTCCGCTTAGCGATCTACAAGGGTATGTAGATGCACTCTTCTTTCGCTCGTTGCTGGTCTCTCCATAGATAGATCTTCGTGACACGTAGGAAAATTTTGAATTTCTGCTACGTTCCCCAACAGCTACTACATGGCAATTTTCAGTAGTATATACATGACAACATTTTATTCTTTTGCAAATGCACGGCATTTTTTTAGTCCACATGACTGGTAAGATCATTGGTTTATGCATGGCAAGTTCATTTATCTTATGCCTGGAAAGTTCATTGCCACGTGCATGGCAACTTCAATGCGCTCACATGGCAAGTTCACTCTGACTCATGCAAGCCATCTTTTCCAACTCATTTGGCAACATCAGTGTCACATGCATGGCAAGTTCATTCTGCATTTGCATTACATTTCTCCATAGATTAGCAGCTTGCGACATCGGTAGTCACTATTTGGCAAAAAACATGTTGGCACGTGCACCACAACAACATTATCATATGCATGGCAAAATTCGTGCGTCAACCGTTTTTTCAATTTTTCAGAATGATGCATTCATTTTCCAAGGCAAGTACAAATTGAATGGCAAGGCCATTTAGCACATGCATGCCAATGTTAATTTTCTGTTTGTATGCATGGCAAGAATATTCTACATGCTTACCTATATCAGTGATTTCACGTACGCTTTACAAGAGATACACTAACCTGTAGAAAATTTGTCGTGTGTATGTTATCATCATTTGTCTCTCCAATGGATTGCATGAGTATAGTTGGGGGTCTTTGAGTGTTGTGTTAGCTAACTATTGTAGCTCTGCTCCTAGATTTTTTTGTTGTATTGCGCTGTACTGCTGGACAAATCTGAGAATTGAATTGCTAGGGTTCACATACCTTCTTATAACAGAGTTAAACACCTCACTGCGTTGTGTAGTTTGGAGGAAGGGGTAGAAACACTGCATAAAATAAGCTAGCACTCAGAATATTCTCCTATTCCAAAGGTTTTGTAGTGTATCATTGTCTTGGACTTGGTACTTTCTATCTTTGCCTTCCAGCTCGTTTCGAATTCTTCTGGGGTTAAGCTGTGGTCCACACATAATTCAAATGCTTTGTGGAGTTCCGGCCTGTCAGCAAAGAAGGGCCTAATGTCTCTTCCACCTTTTTATGACATGCCACCTGCAGTGTCTGTGTATGGTTGTTGAGAACACTTCCTCAATGCCTCCATGCATCCCGAAATCCTGGTCCGTCATCATGTTCATTGGCGTGAGGCCGCCCATGCATTTCAGAAATGTTTTGAATAGCCAAACATAGCTTCCCGTATCCTCGTTGCGAACAAAACCGCATCCGAACTCCAGTGACTGGTTGTGGTTATTTATGCCAATGAACGGACAACACGGCATCTTGTACATGTTTGTTAGATACGTTGCATCGAACGACACATAGTCGCGAAAGTGCTTGTAAGCCCTGTGTGCTGCACCATCTATCAAGTACATGTTCACAACACGGTCCTCATCATCCAGTTTTATTATGTAGAAGAAGTTGGGATCGTCTTTCTCCCTCTGCATGAAGTATGCAATTGTGTTGTCCATGTCTGATAGTTGACTTTCGATGCGATACTTTGCTACCAGGTTTACCACATCTGAAGGCAGGTATGGCAGGCTGCTTAGCTTGCCGCTTTTGCTATGAATCATTAAGAGGATGTGCACCATTCTCCCAGGCTGGAGGTTGCAGCCATGCAGCAAGTTCAAGAACTGTTCCTCTTGCGGGGTGAACCCACGGTGAGCGCTCAGAAACTTCACAAGGTCAAATGTCTTTATCATGTCATGGTTGTGGTGTCCAACATATTTTGTTACCACCCACCAAGCCCCTTCCACGTTTAGCTTCATTCGGGCAGGCCAGTTTGTTCTCACCATAACATCTCGTCTGTGTTCCGGGACTGCTGGACCATTGCCCCCCTTTTTTGGTTTGTTCCTCCTAGACTTGTGACACCTCATCCCTGCCCGGTTGTACTCTCCAGTTTTCTTAAGCGTTCTTCGATGATCTGTGTATATAGCAAAACCGTTGTATTTTGCATAACGCTGATAGTACTCCCTTGCATCTTCAAACGTAGCAAATTTCATCCGCTCGTACGGTGCTACTGGCGGCGCCATTGCGGACTGCATCTCGTCCTCAAGCTGCTCTTGTTGATCTTCACCATCAGGTTCATCCTGTATCTCTGTATCCAAGTTTCCATCATCAGATCCTTGGTTGCTTACTTCCATCTCAACAGTGTCATATCCAGTCGCACTTGACGTGCCTACCATGCTGGTAACAACCAGTCCCTGTTTGCTTGACTGATAGGTCCATTTTTCATGTGAATGTGAAGTAGTCATGGCAGTCGCTGCCCCTTGGTGCAAAGTACCAGTCCCTGCAATTTTCAAGTACGTAATTCACATTTGTGTTAAACATTTTTTTAGTACACGTGGCAACTTGTAGTACTGACGAAATGGTATTCGGTCCAGTGATGCATCATTTTTTTGCTGCAACACCGGTTGTGTTTTTTCAATTTCATTTGGCAATTTCAAATGTTCAAACATGACAACTTACATGATATTTTTGACACTCCAATTTCATTAACACGGTTCTGACAACCTTTGTTTCACACACACATGGCAAGTTTCTCTCCACAGACCCCTCCCCACACGCAAACCCCATTTTTGTGTTTCCCTTACTTTTTTTAATTCCAAATGCGGTTATTCATGTGATCGACGATGCAACAACCTGTAACATCCCAAATTTTCAATTTGGAATGTTATACACTAGATCATCATGCATATCATATTTTCTTGCATTTTGGTTGATCCTAGAAATTTCACGCAACTCAAGGACCCTCGGAGAGAGTTGGAGATTTCGTCATTTTCATATTTGAGCTTTCTCAAATTTCGAAAAGAGGACCATTGGATTTGTCGGAGTTTCATTTGCCTTTTATTTGGATAGGGAAAAATGCGTGTTTTCAAAATTTTGCATTTTAGGCCCGGCAAAAAGTTCATTTTGTTTGACTCAATTTTAGGAGTCGGGAAAAATTTACTTTAGAAGTTTTGGAGTTCGTTTAGTTCTTATTCTTTTGTTTTTTTGCACGCGTAACCGTTTAAAAAAAATTATTTTCCAGCAGCGCGCCTTGGGCCAAGCCCAGCCAGCAGGCCGGCCGGCCAGGCCTTAGCCGCGCCGCGCGCCTTGCGCAGGAGGGAGCCGCCGCCGCCTAGAGTCGTAGTAGGACTCGGGTTGCCTTTTTTTCTTTTAGGATTCCTTCTCCTACTCTTTTTCTTGCGCCTCCCCCAAGCAATCCCTCCCCCTCACCTATATAAATACCCAAGCACCCCCCCTCTAAACATCAAATCAAACCCCAAGCCCCAAGCCGCACCTCACCCCGCGCCGCGCCCCTTGCCCTACGTCACCGCCGCCGCCTAGCAACGCCGCCGCCGCCGCCCTTGTGCCGCCGCCGCCCTTGCTCGCCGCCGTCGGAGTCCTCGCCGGAGACCTCGCCGAGGTACCGCGCCGCATCTTTTTCTTTTCCTCGGATTGGTTTCTTCTAAATCTTTCCGATTCTTTTCTTCTCCAAACCGTTCCGGTTTTCTAGATCGGTTTTTCGTTTCGATCTCTTTTCCGAAACCCTAGATCGGGTTCGTTTTCTTTTCCGATTTAGTTGCCTAGAGACCGTTCGCCGGACCGTTCGTCCTAAAGAACGTGATCACCGGATTCTTCTTGGTTAACGAACGTCCGTTCATTCAACCGTTCCTCTCTTTCTTTTCGTCGGATCTATTCCGTGATCGCGATCTCATATCCGATCTTCTTTGTAGTCTATCTTCTCGCTCGTTTATCGAAATCAGGTAATTCAAGCGCCTGGAGTTTCGCTTCGAAACCGCCATTCTGACCAATCAACTTAAACAAGTTTTTGCTATGGTAAAATTTGACCTAGTTTCAACTTGCTAGAACCGAGTTGTTTTCTTCCGCCATTTGTTTTCGATTTCTTTGTTCGGTTCTTTCTTTCTTTGCAACCGGAGTTCTTAAGTGGAACTTTCTGGTTCGATCTCTTGTTCGAGTTTTACCTGTGCATTAGATGAGTACTTATTGTATGCTTGTTGTATGTCTGCGATAGATTACCCAGATTGCGCCGCCTGTTACTTCAAATCTCTAGGACTCGCAGATCATCAGCAAGGCAAGTAACACTTTGATCATACCTTTTCTACAACCCAGTTTTATTGCATTAGATCCATCCTCACACATTGCATGATTAGGATCTAATTAAATTGCGGGATGGGAAGTAGATGAGGTAGTACCTATTACCTGTTTACTATGGAACCTTTGGGAGTTACTTCTACGTTTGCTTATTATGCCATGCTATGCTAGTAGACGTGGATTGGGTGAGTGATATCCATGACAAATGTGAGATTGATAATTTTAATGGTTTATCTAAGGTGGCAACTTAAACACACATCTAGGTGGATTGAGGCACCTGATGTCTATCAGGACTTGCCTGTTTTATTTTGGACCGCCACCCAGGCTCAAAGGGATCATAAGATCTTTCATGCTAAATACTTACGTGTGCAGCCACAAGCCAATATGGGCTCTGGCATAGTTGACTAAGTCGTGCGAACTCTTATAGGGGTAGACTAGCAGATGTAGGGGATGTAGGTGGTACGCTCTACTCCATCGTAAGGTGCTAGCGCTTCTGAAAGACTGTGTCTCGGTCATCCATTTCTAAAACACCCTGTAGTGCGAGAAATCCAACGGAGGCGATCGAGTCTTGTGGGGAAAAGTGCGCAAACCTCTGCAGAGTGTAATAAACTAATCATGATTAGCCGTGTCCCCGGTTATGGACAATCTTGAGTATCTAGTACTTGAATATCATGTGAATCTCATCATGTTACTTCTAATTAATATTGTTGGGCTATTGATGACTAATTTTAATTGGGATTGAGAATGCTGTCAACCATTCTCAATGTTTAACCACCACCATGATAGTTAAATAAATTTATTCCTTTGCAGTAGGGAAAAATTGGCTTTACGCAAAACAATAACCATAGAGCTTTCCACCAGCCAAACATGCATATAGTATAGCTGTTTCATTCCATTACTCTCTATGTGTTATCTTGCCAGCATATTCCATGTGCTAACCCATTTCGGGCTGCAACGTTAATGTTGCAGACTTTTCAGATGACGATTAAGGTGCTTTTAGGTCGTGGTTCTATACTCAGTGATGCCGTTGGAGTTGATGGACCCATTAATCTTTCAAGTCTTCCACTGTTATCGATATTAGATGGCCTTAAGCCATATTATTGTAATGAGTTCTCTTTTGAGACATCGTTGTAATAAGTGTGTGATTGCCACTCTGCTATAAATCCTTCGATGTACTATGTGGTGTCAGCATTACTGATCCAGGGATGACACCGGAGCACAGTAGACTTGATCCATTCGGGTCAGGTCGCTACAGAGATGGTATCAGAGCACACGCTGACTATAGGACACGACCACTAAGTTAAAGCCATAGATCACCATTCTCTCCTCATTTTCTAACTCCTCATCTTTTCTACTCTTTAGGATGAAGGACGCGAAGATTAAGTACGCTCAACTGGATGAAGGCACACCTTTTGGATTTCACTTGAAGGAAGTTACCAAATACCTAAACATTGGATTACCAAGTTTCACGGGAACCTTCAACGCCACTTTGCCTGAAGAGGAGCGCTGGAAGATTCAAGCTCACGTTCCGGGAAGGACATTTGCGCCAATCACGAAGCCCATAGATAGTGTTTTCAATGCACCAACTTGGAGTCTAGGATGGAGCATGGCAGCCCATATCACCATAGGACGCATTGGAGAAGTTTACCAAGAAGACCTCAAGGACACTATCTACCAGATTTGCGGACGCCGAGATGAACAATGGGAGTTAGTCACCACCAAGAAGGATAGATCCATTGCAGCTTCCATCCAGGAGTTAAACCAGCACCTTCGACGCCACGAGAACCAGATGTGCAATGATATGATAGAATTGAAGAATGCAAAGACAAGGATCATCGAGCTAGAAGGAGAACTGAAGGCTACACGCAAGGACTACATGGACGAGATCGTAGCTCTAGCAAGACACAACTGCGATCTTAAGCAAGAGATTGAAGAACTCAAGAGGGAGTTAGCATCCAGGAAGGAAGACATGTATGTCGCATGTCCAGACAACTACATCATCATCGACGACACCGATTCGGATCCAAGTGAACCCGACTTTGAAGACGAAGCTGGAGCGGACATCATGGAGTCTTCCACCGGTTCAAATTTCTAGATGACCACCAGATATTAGTAGTATTTCCCCCCATGTAAACACTATAGTTCGAGCACTTTTGCGATAGCTAGATCGATTGTAAGCCCTTGTTTGATTGAATGAAGTGATTTTGTGTGAATTTGCTCATGTGCATTGGGGTAGTGTTTTCTCTTTAGACCTCACTCTATTCTTATTTCTCATCTTTTCTAAACCCTCAAATGCCTCCGAGACGTGAGCCAGGTTACCATTAAGGATTGGTAACTATGTTTTTCCCTCAGACCTAATAGTATTGGAATCTCAAGGTCTGGATGTAATTCTCGATACGGATTGGTTGTCGATGTATGGAGGAAACATCGATTGTGCTAGTAAGTCAATTTTGCTTACAACGCTAGAAGGAAGAAGGATCAAGTATGTATCCCGGCATGTGCCAAATAGGACACAAGTAAATTGCATGACAGGAGTCGTGCAGGAGAAAGTACCAGTGGTAAAGGATTTTCCTGATGTATTTCCTGAAGAGTTGCCAGGCATGCCACCGGATAGAGATATTGAGTTTTTGATTGAGTTGTTGCCAGGTACAGGCCCAATATCAAAGAGACCATACCGGATGCCAGCAAAGGATTTGGTAGAAATTAAGAATCAGATTAAGGAGTTACTGGAGAAAGGTTACATTCGCCCAAGTTCTTCGCCTTGGGGATCACCCGTACTTCTAGTGGAGAAGAAGGATGGATCATTAAGGATGGTTGTTGATTATCGTGGATTGAATGAAGTAACCAACAAGAACAAGTACCCACTGCCAATGATCAATGATCTGTTTGATCGTTTGCAAGGAGCTAAAGTGTTTTCCAAGATCGATTTGCGATCAGGGTACCACCAGTTGAAGATTCGAGAGCAGGACATACCTAAGACAGCATTCACCACAAGATATGGACTGTATGAGTATACCATTATGTCATTTGGATTGACTAACGCGCCTGCCTATTTTATGAACCTAATGAACAAAGTGTTTATGGAGTTTTTGGATAAGTTCGTCATAGTGTTCATTGATGATATCCTGGTTTATTCAAAGAATGAAGAAGAGCATAAGGAACATTTGCGTTTGGTTTTGGAGAAACTAAGGGAACATCAGTTATATGCCAAATTTAGCAAATGTGAGTTTTGGTCGAAGGAAGTAGGATTCCTCGGACACGTTATATCCGGAGAAGGGATAGCAGTTGACCCCACCAAGGTTGAGACTGTAACCAAATGGAAAGCACCAACGATAGTTGGAGAGATCCGGAGTTTTCTTGGACTCGCAGGATACTACCGGAGATTCATTGAGAACTTTTCAAAGATTGCGAAGCCAATGACAGAGTTGTTGAAGAAGGATACCAAGTTCAATTGGACTGAGGAGTGTGAGGCTAGTTTCTAGGAGTTGAAGAAACGATTGGTTACCTCACCAGTGTTGATTCTGCCAGATCAGACCAAGGATTATGAGGTATATTACGACGCTTCACGTCGAGGACTTGGAGCAGTGCTTATGCAGGAAGTGAGAGTTGTTTCGTATGCTTCACGACAACTGAAACCTCATGAGCTGAATTACGCCACGCATGATTTGGAGTTACCAGCCGTAGTGCATGCATTGAAGACATGGAGACATTTCCTCATTGGAAATCATTGTGAGGTGTACACGGATCATAAGAGTTTGAAGTACATTTTCACGCAGAAGGAGTTGAACCTCAGACAGAGGAGATAGTTGGAGCTCATCAAGGATTATGATATGAGATTGCATTACCATCCTGGTAAAGCTAATGTAGTGGCTGACGCATTGAGCCGTAAGAGCTATGTCAATACGATAATGACGGGAAGTATACCCAAGGAGTTAGTAGAAAACCTTCGTGAACCAAGTTTGGAGATAGTTCCGAAAGGTTATGTAGCAGCATTGGAGTTTCAGTCGACGTTGTTGGATAAAATCAAAGAAGCTCCGAAATCTGACAAGGAGATTGCTTCTATAAAGGAGAAACTAAGAAAAGGAAAAGCAAAGGGATTTCATGAGGATGAGCACGATACCCTATGGTTTGAGGACCGTGTTTATGTGCCAAATGACCCGGAGATCAGAAAGTTGATTCTACAAGAGGCACATGATTCACCATATTCGATTCACCCAGGAAATACCAAGATGTATTTGGATTTGAAGGAGATATTCTGGTGGACCGGAATGAAGAAGGATATTGCAGCATATGTAGCAGTTTGTGACGTATGTCATAGATTAAAGGCAGAACATCAGAAGCCAGCCGGATTGTTGCAACCATTGCTGATACCCGAATGGAAGTGGGATAAGATAGGCATGGATTTTATCACAGGACTACCCTGGACGAAGGCAGGATATGATTCGATATGGGTAGTAGTTGATCGTTTGACGAAGGTAGCACATTTCATTCCAGTTAAGACCACTTACACCAGTGCTAAGTTGGCAAAGATATACATGACTAGGATCATTTGTTTGCATGGAGTTCCAAGGAGTATTGTATCAGATAGAGGAACCCAATTTACCTCAAAGTTTTGGAATCAGTTGCATGAAACTTTAGGAACCAGGCTAGAGTTCAGTACCGCTTTTCATCCACAGACAGATGGACAGACTGAGAGAGTCAATCAGATTTTGGAAGATATGCTGAGAGCTTGTGCACTAGATTATGGATCTAGTTGGGACGATAATTTGCCGTATGCAGAGTTTTCTTATAACAACAGCTACCAAACCAGTCTGAAGATGGCACCTTTCGAAGCTTTGTACAGAAGGAGGTGCAGGACACCGTTGTCATGGGACGAAGTTGGAGACCGTCAATTCTTTGGACCAGATTTGATTAAGGAGTCTAAACCGAAAGTTAAGTTGATTCGCGATAGGCTCAAGGTAGCCCAGTCCAGGCAGAAGAGCTACGCAGATGCTAAACGCGAAGAGACAGTTTACGAAACCGGAGACAGAGTGTATCTCCGAGTATCCCCACTTTGAGGAGTTAAACGCTTTGGAGTTAAGGGAAAATTAGCACCGCGTTTCGTTGGACCATATAAGATCTTACAACGTATGGGAGAATCGCGTATAAGTTGGAATTACCAGAGGGAATGTCAGGAGTTCATGATGTATTCCATGTGTCTCAGCTGAAGAAATGTCACGCCGAGATGGCGGAGGTACCGTTAACAGATACCGTGCCATCGCAAGCGATTCAGTTGAAGGACGACTTAACGTATGAAGAGAAACCAGTCAAGATTCTCGATTTTGCCAGCAGAGTTACCCGCAGCAAGGTTATCAAGTTTTGCAAAGTTTAGTGGAACCACCACTCAGAGGATGAAGCCACCTGGGAGAGAGAAGAAGATTTTCTCAAGGACCACCCTCACCTATTTTCTAGCCAACCCGAATCTCGAGGGCGAGATTCATCTTAAGGGGGGTAGGTTTGTAACATCCCAAATTTTCAATTTGGAATGTTATATACTAGATCATCATGCATATCATATTTTCTTGCATTTTGGTTGATCCTAGAAATTTCACGCAACTCAAGGACCCTCGGAGAGAGTTGGAGATTTCGTCATTTTCATATTTGAGCTTTCTCAAATTTTGAAAAGAGGATCATTGGATTTGTTGGAGTTTCATTTGCCTTTTATTTGGATAGGGAAAAATGCGTGTTTTGAAAAATTTGCATTTTAGGCCCGGTGAAAAGTTCATTTTGTTCGACTCAATTTTAGGAGTCGGGAAAAATTTACTTAAGAAGTTTTGGAGTTCGTTTAGTTCTTTTTCTTTTGTTTTTTTTGCACGCGTAACCGTTTAAAAAAAATATTTTCCAGCAGCGCGCCTTGGGCCAAGCCGAGCCAGCAGGCCGGCCGGCCAGGCCTTAGCCGCGCCGCGCGCCTGGCGCAGGAGGGAGCCGCCGCCGCCTAGAGTCCTAGTAGGACTCGGGTTGCCTTTTTTTTCTTTTAGGATTCCTTCTCCTACTCTTTTTCTTGCCCCTCCCCCAAGCAATCCCTCCCCCTCACCTATATAAATACCCAAGCACCCCCCCTCTAAACATCAAATCAAACCCCAAGCCCCAAGCCGCACCTCACCCCGCGCCGCGCCCCTTGCCCTACGTCACCGCCGCCGCCTAGCAACGCCGCCGCCGCCGCCCTTGTGCCGCCGCCGCCCTTGCTCGCCGCCGTCGGAGTCCTCGCCGGAGACCTCGCCGAGGTACCGCGCCGCATCTTTTTCTTTTCCTCGGATTGGTTTCTTCTAAATCTTTCCGATTCTTTTCTTCTCCAAACCGTTCCGGTTTTCTAGATCGGTTTTTCGTTTCGATCTCTTTTCCGAAACCCTAGATCGGGTTCGTTTTCTTTTCCGATTTAGTTGCCTAGAGACCGTTCGCCGGACCGTTCGTCCTAAAGAACGTGATCACCGGATTCTTCTTGGTTAACGAACGTCCGTTCATTCAACTGTTCCTCTCTTTCTTTTCGTCGGATCTATTCCGTGATCGCGATCTCATATCCGATCTTCTTTGTAGTCTATCTTCTCGCTCGTTTATCGAAATCAGGTAATTCAAGCGCCTGGAGTTTCGCTTCGCAACCGCCATTCTGACCAATCAACTTAAACAAGTTTTTGCTATGGTAAAATTTGACCTAGTTTCAACTTGCTAGAACCGAGTTGTTTTCTTCCGCCATTTGTTTTCGATTTCTTTGTTCGGTTCTTTCTTTCTTTGCAACCGGAGTTCTTAAGTGGAACTTTCTGGTTCGATCTCTTGTTCGAGTTTTACCTGTGCATTAGATGAGTACTTATTGTATGCTTGTTGTATGTCTGCGATAGATTACCCAGATTGCGCCGCCTATTACTTCAAATCTCTAGGACTCGCAGATCATCAGCAAGGCAAGTAACACTTTGATCATACCTTTTCTACAACCCAGTTTTATTGCATTAGATCCATCCTCACACATTGCATGATTAGGATCTAATTAAATTGCGGGATGGGAAGTAGATGAGGTAGTACCTATTACCTGTTTACTATGGAACCTTTGGGAGTTACTTCTACGTTTGCTTATTATGCCATGCTATGCTAGTAGACGTGGATTGGGTGAGTGATATCCATGACAAATGTGAGATTGATAATTTTAATGGTTTATCTAAGGTGGCAACTTAAACACACATCTAGGTGGATTGAGGCACCTGATGTCTATCAGGACTTGCCTGTTTTATTTTGGACCGCCACCCAGGCTCAAAGGGATCATAAGATCTTTCATGCTAAATACTTACGTGTGCAGCCACAAGCCAATATGGGCTCTGGCATAGTTGACTAAGTCGTGCGAACTCTTATAGGGGTAGACTAGCAGATGTAGGGGATGTAGGTGGTATGCTCTACTCCATCGTAAGGTGCTAGCGCTTCTGAAAGACTGTGTCTCGGTCATCCATTTCTAAAACACCCTGTAGTGCGAGAAATCCAACGGAGGCGATCGAGTCTTGTGGGGAAAAGTGCGCAAACCTCTGCAGAGTGTAATAAACTAATCATGATTAGCCGTGTCCCCGGTTATGGACAATCTTGAGTATCTAGTACTTGAATATCATGTGAATCTCATCATGTTACTTCTAATTAATATTGTTGGGCTATTGATGACTAATTTTAATTGGGATTGAGAATGCTGTCAACCATTCTCAATGTTTAACCACCACCATGATAGTTAAATAAATTTATTCCTTTGCAGTAGGGAAAAATTGGCTTTACGCAAAACAGTAACCATAGAGCTTTCCACCAGCCAAACATGCATATAGTATAGCTGTTTCATTCCATTACTCTCTATGTGTTACCTTGCCAGCATATTCCATGTGCTGACCCGTTTCGGGCTGCAACGTTAATGTTGCAGACTTTTCAGAAGACGATTAAGATGCTTTTAGGTCGTGGTTCTATACTCAGTGATGCCATTGGAGTTGATGGACCCATTTATCTTCCAAGTCTTCCGCTGTTATCGATATTAGATGGCCTTAAGCCATATTATTGTAATGAGTTCTCTTTTGAGACATCGTTGTAATAAGTGTGTGATTGCCACTCTGCTATAAATCCTTCGATGTACTGTGTGGTGTCAGCATTACTGATCCAGGGATGACACCGGAGCACAGTAGACTTGATCCATTCGGATCGGGTCGCTACACAACCTCACTAAAACCCCATAGCATGGCATTTTTTTATTGACCTTCGTTAATAGCGACTTTTATATACATGTGCTTGTGATACGTCTCCAACGTATGTATAATTTATGAAGTAATCATGCTATTATATTATCAACCTTGGATGTTTTATACGCATTTATATGCTATTTTATATGGTTTTTAGGACTAACCTAGAGCCCGGTGCCAGTTTCTGTTTTTTCCTTGTTTTTGAGTTTTATAGAAAAGGAATATCAAACGGAATCCAATTGACGTGCCAATTTTTGACGATTTTTGATGGACCAAAAGAAGACCCCGGAGTAAAAGAGTTAGGCCAGAAGTGTCCCGGGCTGTCCACGAGGGTGGGGGCACGCCCACCCCCCTGGGCATGGGCTCCTGCCTCGTGGATGCCTCGGGCACCTCCTTGACGTGAGACCGGCGCCAAAAATTCCTATAAATACAGAAACCTCGGAAAATTAACCTAGATCGGGAGTTCCGCTGCAAGAAGCCTCCGTAGCCACCGAAAACCAATCTAGGCCCTCTCTGGCACCCTGCTAGAGGGTGCCATCATCACCGGAGGGCATGGAGGAGGATCCCGGAGGGGCCATCATCACCATGAAGGCCAAGGACCAGAGGGAGAACCTCTCCCCATCTAGGGGGAGGCCATGGAGGAGGAAGCACAAGGGGGAGAACCTCTCCTCCTCTCTCTCGGTGGCACCGGAGTGCCATCGGGAGGGGAATCATCGCCGCGGTGATCGTCTTCATCAACATCACCATCATCATCATCACCCTCATATCTTTTACGCGGTCCACTCTCCCGCACCCCGCTGTAATCCCTACTTGAACATGGTGCTTTATGCCACATATTATGATCCAATGAGGTGTTGCCATCCTATGATGTTTTGAGTAGTTATCCTTTGTCCTTGGGTTGATTTATGGTCTAGATTGGTATGAGTTGTATGTTTTACTTTGGTGCCGTCCTATGGTGCCCTCCGTGTCGTGCAAGCGTGAGGGGTTCCCGTTGTAGGGTGTTGCAATACGTTTATGATTCGCTTATAGTGGGTTGCGTGAGTGACTGAAACACAAACCCGAGTAAGGGGGTTGTCGCGTATGGGATAAAGAGGACTTGATGCTTTAATGCTATGGTTGGGTTTTACCTTAATGATCTTTAGTAGTTGCGGATGCTTGCTAGAGTTCCAATCATAAGTGCATATGATCCAAGTAGAGAAAGTATGTTAGCTTATGCCTCTCCCTCATATGAAACTGCAATAGTGATTACCGGACTTGTTAACAATTGCCTAGGACAATTCCGCACACCGATCCACCATTATTCCACACTCGCTATTTATAATATTTAGTAATATATTCTAACTTCATGATAACAGCACCTACTTTTATATTTTAGCTCTCCGATATCATACAAAGTTATCCTCTTCATACCCACAGCATAGTTTTATTTCTCGTTGCTAGTTGGAAGCAAATGTTCGGTGTACGTAGAGTCGTATCAGTGGCAGATAGGGCTTGAGAGAATATTGATCTTACCTTTAGCTCCTTGTGGGTTCGACACTCCATACTTATCACTTCCACCTTTGGAAATTGCTACGATGATTCCTTGTACTTGGGGATTATCAAGCTCTTTTCTGGCGCCATTGCCGGGGAGCAATAGCATGGGGTTGATATTCTCGTGTGTGCTTGTTTGCTTTCTTCACTAAGTAGATTTTGTTTTTCCTTTTTTGTTTATGTTTAGTTGTGGGTGAAACATACAAAAAATTTATTACTTGCCTCTCATGCCTAAAAAGTTTTTCAAAAACAGAAGTGATTGGAAAGTTATGCATTGAAGAAGTGAGGGTCGACCTTGAGCACTTCTGTTCATGCTCACGGAAACAATGTAGAATTTTTCATGGAAGTTTCTCTGTAAATAATTATCCCCTTGTATATATCCATTGTATTATAAAAATAATGTGCCAAGCTTTGGTTTTAGGATGATTAGATTGCTTGTTTACTATGTGCAGAACAAAAACAGAAACTTTGGCTGTAGCGCGTGATTTTACATTTTTTACTGGAAAGTCAAATGGGCCTGAAACGTTTAGCACATTACTTCTGTATAAATTTCTCAAATTTTCAAATTTATTTCATAATTATTGGAGTCACAGAAGTTTAATTAACTTCCAGATTACTACAGATTGTCCTGTTTTAGACATGTTCTGTTTTCTATCTGTTGTTTGCTTATTTTGATGAATCTATGAGTAGTATCGGAGGGTATGAACCATGGATGAGTTGGAATACAGTAGATATTACACCAATATGAATTTAGAATGAGTTCACAATAGTACCTAAAGGTAATGATTTGCTTTATTATACTAACGGATCTCATACCTGAAGATCGAGGAGCTATCAATATGAGAAGAATAAAGAGAGGCAAGAGCTCAATCTTGGGGATGCCCAGGGAACCCCAAGTAAATATTCTAAGGATACTCAATCATATAAGCTTGGGGATCCCCCGGTTGGCATCCCATCTTTCTTCCTCAACAATTATCGGTACACCTCGGTTTTTGTTTTGTTCACATGATTTGTGTCCTTTGTGTTTTTCTTTTTCTTTAAGAAACATGCTAGTATGAGATGTCCCTTCGTCAATTTATAGAATACTTCATGTGCTTCACTTATATCTTTTAAGTATGATCTTATAGAATTTCTCTTTGTGCTTCACTTAAATGTTTTGAGTATGGTTTTATAGAATGCTTCATCTGCTTCACTTATACATTTTGAGCTTGGACATTGGTTAGTTTATATTAATTGTAGAATGCTCCATGAACTTCACTTATATCTTTTGGAGTATGAATAATATTATCATCTAAAGCGGGTTTGGAAGAGTGTCAACTCTAGGAACCAGTGATCCTGGTATTCCGAATGAGAAGAATTTTGCTTATGTGAAGAGTAGAAAAATGTCTATGCTTGTAGCTCATGAAAAGAATGCTTTATGTGATGGTTATTTTGTTGAATTCATTCATGGTGCCACTGAAAATTATTATGACGGAGGAATATATGCTTGTAGGAGTTGCAATAATATCAAGTTTCCTCTCTATGTGGTTAAAGGTTTGAAGTTATCCTTGTTTTTCCTTCCTATGCTAGTTGATTCTTGTTCCCATAAGTTGTGTACTCAAAAAATCCCTAGGCATAGGAAGTGGGTTAGGTTTAAATTTTTTATTCATATTCTGCATGATGCTCTCTTTATGTTTAAATTCTTATCTTTTATGTGAGCGTCATTGAAATCATCATGCCTAGCTAAAAGGCATTAAAGAAAAGCGCTTGTCGGGAGACAACCCAATATTTAACCTTAATGTTTTTGTGTGTTCTCATGATTAAGCTACTGTATTAATCATGTTTTATAGCTTTTGTTTCAATAAAGTGCCAAGTAAGACCTTTGGGAAGACTTGGGTGAAAGTTAATGTGATCTTGATGTAAAAAAACAGAAACTTTGCGCTCACGAGATTTGCTGCCATTTTTTGTTGGAGAGTGCGATTAGGTTGATTCTTTTTGCAGAAGATTAATAGACAAATTCATCACGTCCACCAATTTATTTCGTAACTTTTTTAGTAGCATAGGTATGGTTATTGTTCAGATCATTACAGACTGTTCTGTTTCTGACAGATTCTGTTTTCATTCCATAGTTTGCTTGTTTTCTAGTTTCTATGACTTATATTTCTCAATATAAATTGTAGAAATGATATGGTATAGTAGGCATTGTGTGAGAATAATTATGATCTTTGTCTTTAACAGTACCAAGGTGAATGGTTTACTCTTTATCATACTAACCTATCTCACGAAGTTCCGTTATGTTTTGTGTGATTGAAGTTTTCAAGCTTTGGGTGAGATATCGATATGAGGAGAATAAGGAGTGGAAAGAACCTAAGTTTGGGGATGCCCAAGGCAACCCAAGGTAATATTCAAGGAATACTCAAGCGCCTAAGCTTGGGGATGCCCCGGAAGGCATCCCCTCTTTCGTCTTTAAAACTATCGGTATACCTTACTCGGAGCTATATTTTTATTCGTCACATGATATGTGTTTTGCTTGGAGCGTATTTTCAATTTTACTTGCCATTTGAATAAAATCGTTGGATCTGAAATATTAAATGAAAAAGAATCCTCCCATGGCTAGTTAATTATTTGACTACTCAGTGTCCTTCACTATTATCTTTTGGAGTAGTTTGTCATTTACTCACGTGCTTCACGTATATCCTATGAGTAAATGGTTGAATAATTGAACATCATAATTCTGAATTTATATATGTTTCATATGCTTATACCATGGGGAGTAATGATTTCACATAGAATAAGTATAGGCAGTAAACTTATTGAAAGTTAGCAAACGTAGAATTGGTCACTTGAACAATTCATGAAAGAATATTGAAGGAAGAGAGATTTCACATATAAATATAATATCTTGGGCATATTTTGTAATTATGAGTGCTCATTAAAATATGACATGCTAAAAGGTTGATGTCGGACAAGGAAGACAACGTAATGGGTTATGTTTTCTTATATCCAAAATAAAGTATATTGTCTTGGATCATCCAACATGCTGAGCTTGATTTTCCCCCTCATGCTAGCAAAATTCTTTGCACCAAGTAGAGATACTACTTGTGCTTCCAAACATTCCTTAAACTAGTTTTGCCATGAGAGTTGATACGTCTTCGTCATATCTACTTTTCCAAACACTTTTGCCCTTGTTTTGGACTCTAACTTGCATGATTTGAATGGAACTAACCCGGACTGATGCTGTTTTCAGCAGAATTATCATGGTGTTATTTATGTGCAGAAACAAACGTTCTCGGAATGACTTGAAACTTCACGAAGCAACTTTTTGGAAAATATAAAAAATACCTGCAAAAGATGAAGGCCAGGGGGCCCACCACCTGTCCACGAAGGTGGGGGCGCGCCTGCCCCCCTAGGGCGCGCCCCACTTCCTCGTGGGCCCCCTGGAGCTCCTCCGACTCCAACTCCAACTTTATATATTGTGTTTCGGGGAGAAAAAACTCAGAGAGAAGAATTTACCGCGTTTTACGATACGGAGCCGCCGCCAAGCCCTAAAACCTCCCGGGAGGGCTGATCTGGAGTCCGTTCGGTGCTCCGGAGAGGGGAATCCGCCGTCATCGTCATCATCAACCATCCTCCATCAAAAATTTCATGATGCTCACCGCCGTGCGTGAGTAATTCCATCGTAGGCTTGCTGGACGGTGATGGGTTGGATGGGATCTATCATGTAATTGAGTTAGTTTTGTTAAGGTTTGATCCCTAGTATCCACTATGTTCTGAGATTGATGTTGCTATGACTTTGCTATGCTTAATGCTTGTCACTAGGGCCCAAGTGCCTTGATTTCAGATCTGAACCTATTATGTTTTCATCAATATATGAGAGTTCTTGATCCTATCTTGCAAGTCTATAGTCACCTATTATGTGTTATGATCCGTTAACCCCGAAGTGACAATAATCGGGATACTTACCGGTGATGACCGTAGTTTGAGGAGTTCATGTATTCGCTATGTGTTAATGCTTTGTTCCGGTACTCTATTAAAAGGACGCCTTAATATCCCTTAGTTTCCGTAAGGACCCCGCTACCACGGAAGGGTAGGACAAAAGATGTCATGCAAGTTCTTTTCCATAAGCACGTATGACTATATTCGGAATACATTCCTACATTACACTGATGAACTGGAGCTAGTTCTATGTCACCCTAGGTTATGACTGTTACATGATGAACCGCATCTGGCATAATTCTCCATCACCGATCCATTGCCTACGAGCTTTCCATATATTGTTCTTCGCTTATTTGCTTTCCCGTTGCTATTGCTATCATCACTACAAAATACCAAAAACATTACTTTTACTACTGTTACCTTTTGCTACCGTTACCATTACTATCATATTACTTTGGTACTAAATACTTTGTTGCAGATACTAAGTTTCCAGGTGTGGTTGAATTGACAACTCAGCTGCTAATACTTGAGAGTATTCTTTGGCTCCCCTTGTGTAGAATCAATAAATTTTGGTTGAATACTTTACCCTCGAAAACTGTTGCGATCCCCTATACTTGTGGTCTATCAAGAGTCCACCATACCTACCTATGAATTGAGTAAGATCCTTCAAGTAAGTTGTCATCGGTGCATGCAATAAAAATTGCCTTCTAAATATGTATGATCTATTAATGTGGAGAAAACAAGCTTTATATGATCGTGTGATGTGGAAGAAATAAAAGCGATGAACTGCATAATAAAGGTCCATATCACAAGTGGCAATATAAAGTGACGTTCTATTTGCATTAAGATTTTGTGCATCCAACCATAAAAGCGCATGACAACCTCCGCTTCCCTCTGCGAAGGGCCTATCTTTTACTTTTATCTTCTACCATTATGCAAGAGTCATGGTGATCTTCACCTTTCCTTTTTACATTTTATCCTTTGGCAAGCACATGGTGTTGGAAAGATCCTGATATATATATCCAACTGGATGTAAGTTTTCATGAACTATTGTTGTTGACATTACCCTTGAGGTAAAACGTTCGGAAGCAAAACTATAAGCCTCTATCTTTCTCTGTGTCTGATTAAAACTTTGAACCCATAAATATCACGTGAGTGTCAGCAATTGTGAAAGACTAAATGATAGTTGAGTATGTGGAGTTTGCTAAATCAAAGCTCTGACATAGACCCTTCCTGAAAGTAAGATGAATTGCAATTGTTTGATGACTGAGAATATAGTTTGTTAGTTTCAAGAGAGTTTATGATCTATACTTTAACATGTGAATAGCTTGTTAGTTGATCATGAAAAGTTTTATGTAAATGAGCTACTGTTATGATATATAATGATGCTAGAAAAAGTGATTGGAACTATCATTGATGAAACTTATGCACATGCTAGCATTCACACTTCATAAATTATTTCTTTTATCATTTACCTACTCGAGGACGAGCAGGAATTAAGCTTGGGGATGCTGATATGTCTCCAACGTATCTATAATTTATGAAGTATTCATGCTATTATATTATCAACCTTGGATGTTTTATATGCATTTATATGCTATTTTATATGGTTTTTGGGACTAACCTATTAACCTAGAGCCCAGTGCCAGTTTCTATTTTTCCTTGTTTTTGAGTTTTACAGAAAAGGAATATCAAACGGAGTCCAATTGACGTGCCAATTTTTGACGATTTTTATGGACCAAAAGAAGACCCCGGAGTAAAATAGTTGCGCCATAAGAGTCCCGGGCTGTCCACGAGTGTGGGGGGCGTGCCCACCCCCCTGGGCGTGGGCCCCTACCTCATGGACGCCTCGGGCACCTCCTCGATGTGGGACCGACGCCAAAAATTTCTATAAATACAGAAATACAGAAACCTCGGAAAATTAGCCTAGATCGGGAGTTCCATCGCGAAAAGCCTCCGTAGCCACCGAAAACCAATCTAGGCCCTCTCTGGCACCCTGCCGGAGGGGGCCATCATCACCGGAGGGCATGGAGGAGGATCTCGGAGGGGCCATCATCACCATGAAGGCCAAGGACCAGGGGGAGAACCTCTCCCCATCTAGGGGGGAGGCCATGGAGGAGGAAGCACAAGGGGGAGAACCTCTCCTCCTCTCTCTCGGTGGCACCGGAGTGCCATCGGGAGGGGAATCATCGCCGCTGTGATTGTCTTCATCAACATCACTATCATCATCATCATCGCCCTCATCTCTTTTAGGCGGTCCACCCTCCCGCACCCCGCTGTAATCGCTACTTGAACATGGTGCTTTATGACACATATTATGATCCAATGATGTGTTACCATCCTATGATGTTTTGAGTAGTTATCCTTTGTCCTTGGGTTGATTTATGATCTAGATTGGTATGAGTGGTATGTTTTACTTTGGTTCTGTCCTATGGTGCCCTCTGTGTCGCGCAAGTGTGAGGGGTTCCTGCTGTAGGGTGTTGCAATACGTTTATGATTCGCTTATAGTGGGTTGCGTGAGTGACTGAAACACAAACCCGAGTAAGGGGGTTGTTGCGTATGGGATAAAGACGACTTGATGCTTTAATGCTATGGTTGGGTTTTACCTTAATGATCTTTAGTAGTTGCGGATGCTTGGTAGAGTTCCAATCATAAGTGCATATGATCCAAGTAGAGAAAGTATGTTAGCTTATGCCTCTCCCTCATATGAAACTGCAATAGTGATTACCGGTCTTGTTAACGATTGCCTAGGACAATTCCGCACACCGATCCACCATTATTCCACACTCCCTATTTATAATATTTAGTAATATATTCTAACTTCATGATAACAGCACCTACTTTTATATTTTAGCTCTCCGATATCATACAAAGTTATCCTCTTCATACCCACATCATAGCTTTATTTCTTGTTGCTAGTTGGAAGCAAACGTTCGGTGTACGTAGAGTCGTATCAGTGGCCGATAGGGCTTGAGAGAATATTGATCTTAACTTTAGCTCCTTGTGGGTTCGACACTCCATAGTTATCACTTCCACCTTTGGAAATTGTTATGATGATTCCTTGCACTTGGGGATTATTAGGTTGTCATTTCCAATTCTGTTTTTTCCAACACACATGGTAAGCTCAACTAGCCATTTTTATACAAACTCCCCTCTCATTTATAGGTGAGTTAAAAAAATTCCTTTTCGGACATGGCAAGTTCACAAACGCTTGCATGGCAATTTTACTGCACTACCCATTTTTGGACACCGTCAACACTGAAGGCAAGTTTCCCCACATTTTCTCATTACTCTGAACTTTATACTTATGCACATGACAAGTATTATGTCCAACACATGGCAACTTCTATTAATGCACTTTCATTGTATTCTCTCTTTTATGTGAACTACATTGTAATACAGCTTCTAGTTTTTTCCACAAAGATATCAAGTGCATTCACATTACCATAACAAGTTAGTTTTGCTATAGACCCCTCACCTGCGTAAGATGGTGTAGGCGTTGCTGCCACCCATGTCCTCCCTGTGACATCATCTTCTGCTCCTGCATTTTCATAAAACCATAAGTTTTCTTGCATGCGAACCTACTTTTTCCGTTCTTACAATATGTATTCTTCTTTAAAATTCCAAGCTCACCACATAGCGCCATTGGGAACTAGTTTTGTTGTATTGGTTGCGTGCTGCCACCAGGCATTCCTTATTCATTTGTCCCGTACGCCATTGGAAATCTAATTCGCTAGAAATAAAATGCGTTCAAACCACCTGCACTTTATTTCTAGCGAATCAGATTCTTGTCCGTATGTAAGGTCTTTTCCAAACTATTTTCTTAGTGTATTTTTTATGCATATCAAGTGCCTTTGTCCACGTATTGCTGCAGGAGTGGCAGCAATGGTCCATTTGAGTTTAGATCCTCATAATCCTGCACACCCCATGGTGTTAGTTGTAGTGAGCCATAGAACCAGGGGTTCCCTCCATTCTTTTGGTCCATCCTCGTTAGAACTTGCTTTTTGTTTGTCAACCATCAAATATATGTGAAAAGAAAGCGTTAAACCATTTCTCTTTTCAGTACAACATGGCAATATTAGCACCACACACATGCCAATATCATGGCAGTTTCAATTGTCTACAAGTGCCAGTATTCACCATATCATGGCAATATTAGCATCACACACATGGCAATTTCAGTTGTTCACACATGGCACCATTCAGTAGATAATGGCAATATTAGCATGTGCCAGTATTCACCATATCATGGCAATATTAGCATCACACACATGGCAATTTAAGTTGTTAACACATGGCAACATTCACTAGATAATGGCAATATTAGCATCACACACATGGCAATTTCAGTTGTTAACACATGGCAACATTCACTAGATAATGGCAATACTAGTAGCACACTCATGGCAATTTCAGTTGTTAACACATGGCAACATCAACATTTCTACATGGCAATATTTAGCATCACACGCATGGTAATGTCCATCACTGCACACCTGGCGACAACTTAAACTTTGCATCCCCATGGCAAGTTCTTCTAGCATTCATTCCTATGCCAACAATACAGTAAGGCTACTACTTCTCCCTCCTTTGCGTAGTACATTCTACTTTTTTCATTAAACAACTTAAACAATTACGCAAGATGGAAAGAACACCAGAACACAATTGGCAACAATTTGTGTACAAGTACGACTTCTTTTTCATTGTTTCATCATGCATGCTATCTTTTGGCAAACCAGGGTAAATAGTTCATGGCACGAACAGAAGCTATATGGATGAGTAACATGGCAAGATTTGTATGGTACTAACGGGAGGCGGGGGCCAGATAAGGAGTGAGGGGCAAGGGAAGGTGCGTCGGCGACCACAACTAACCTGCAATTAGCTCAGATCTGGACTAGTCCTCGTCAGATCTTGCCATGGCAACTTGCGCTGGTTAGGGGCAGGGCAACAATGGAGGGGCGGGGGAACTGGGTAGGGGCAGGGCAACAATGGAGGGGCGGGGGGAAAGGGGAATGATGGAGTGGGGGGAAGAGATCCTAGGATCGATAGAAGGTAGGGGACGGCCTGTTGGATCCAGCATATGGTAGGACCGGGGTCACCGCCTGGTTATTGGAGTTCGTGCAGGCGTTTGGGCCTTATGATTTCCTGCCCAAACACTTTTGTTCGGCACGTGATACTCCCGCTCCGAATAACTAGTTCGGACCGGACTCCAGAAGCCCCGAACGTTCGCCAGTTATCGGCGTCCAAAAATAATCTTGCTATTTTTAAGGAAGAAATCTTGCTTGATTTACGTGCCAGGGCCGCTATTAATGAGGCTACATACAATGGAAACATACTAAATAATTCCAATTTTATGGCTAATGCACCGGATCGGGATGATTTATAGCAACGGATCCCTCCTCTCTCAATTTCTCTATATATATGAGTCATGCATATGTTGGGCGCTGGCAATATACGATTGTAGGACAAATATTTCTCGTGGATGGACAGCAAAGTGATTGAGTGCCTGCTTAGCCAGTGCTCTATCGGGATTGGGATAGGGTGTGTCTAGGGCACATCTAGATGTGCTCTAGTTATTGCACATCTAAGTGAGTGAATCAAGCATAAAGAAAAAAAGAAAAAAGAGAAAGAAAATATTCACACGAATCTCAATGTAAGATCAATGACATATGACTTAGATGTGCAATACTTATGGCACATCTTGATATGCTTTAGCAAAACTGTAATGTTTTCACTTCTCTTGAATGTATGTACTATAATTAATAGTAAAGGCCTTTTTCTTTTGTTTCTTGTCTAATCTCTTGCGTGATTATCTATTACTCCCTCCGTTTCAACATAGAGGATACAACTTTTTATTAACTTTGTACTAAAGTTAGTACAAAATTGAGTCATCTATTTTGGAATGGAGGAAGTATACTCTAAAATAGTTGCATAACAATTTTTTGTTTCATATTCTATAGGCCGGATCATTGCTGACATGGATAACGAGAAGATCAAAGCAGCTATGCGTACATGGAACTCATGATCAATGCACCCCTACTGGAGAGTGCTTCTGTTGTTTGGTAAATGTTTTCTGCTACACAACGATGGATGAGTGCGAAGAAGATTGCAAAAAACCATCATCTAGAGAAAACATACTACTGGCGATGACATCCCCTTCTCCTTTACCAGCTCCCTAGTTTTTCAGCCTAGTCAAATTGGCTTACATATTTACTTGTAACTACACATTGCTGCGCCCGTCGATCTCAAGGAAAGAATAATACAATTATTTATGATATAAAACCGCCAATACTCAACCTTATTACGGTGACAACCAGTACCGCCTACTACCTTTGGGGCATTCATGTGTATTTTTAGTATTTTAGTAGCATACCAGTTAGAGATGGTAAATAATAGGGACATCCATTTGCTGTTACTCATATAATTTTTTTCACATCTAATAATATTTCTTTATTTGAGAAAAAGGTTAGATGCAAATTATGTCACACCGCTAAAACACAGTTCTTTTTAAAAAATAGAACTGCATGATTATGACAAATGATAGCGAAACTATGTGACGTGGGAATATCATCTCCCTCACATTTGTTTGTAAGAGAGAGAAAATTATGTATGATTAGTGGGATCCGGCGGTGCTCCGGGCACGTGTGTGCCTCGCGTCAGCTGCGCGGCGACGGAGCTCGGCAAGGGGTGGTGGGGCGCGATTGTTGTGCAGCCATGCCGGGCGTGCCCGGCGGGACGGGCATTGGCCAGGGTGACTGCGTGTGGCGTGCATGATGAGCGCATACTCTGTCCTTTGGCGGCGCTCAGGAATGGCGGATGGGTCATCGAGCATTGCTTCGGTGGCCCCGCCTATTCTCGCCGGTGCACTGGACAAGATGCCTTAGTTCATGGTGGTTGATGCGAAGGGGAGGGTGTGAGTGTTGGATAACGCAGTAATTTCAAAATTTTCCTACGCACATGCAAGATCTATCATGGTGATGCATATCAACGAGAGGGGAAGACTGTTGTCCATGTACCCTCGTAGACCATAAGCGGAAGCGTTATGACAACGCGGTTGATGTAGTCGTACGTCTTCACGATCCGACCGATCCTAGTATTGAAACTACGGCACCTCCACGATCTACACATGTTCGGCTCGGTGACGTCCCACGAACTCTCGATCCAGCTAAGTGTCGAGGGAGAGCTTCGTCGGCTCAACAGCGTGATGACGGTGATGATGAAGCTACTGGCGCAGGGCTTCGCCTAAGCACTACGACGATATGATTGAGGTGGATTATGGTGGAGGAGGGCACCGCACACGGCTAAGGGATTAATGATCAACTTTGTGTGTTCTAGGGTGCCCCCTGCCCCCGTATATAAAGTAGCAAGGGGGAGGCCGGTCGGCCCTTGAGGCGTGCCATGAGATGAGGAGTCCTCCTCCTAGTAGGAGTAGGACTCCCCTTTCCTAGTCCTACTAGGAGGAGGAAGGGGGAAGGAAGGAGAGGGAGAGAAGAGAAGGAAAGGGGGGGCGCCCTCCCCCCTCCTTCCCTAGTCCAATTCGGACTAGAGAGGGAGGGGCGTGCGGCCCTGCCTTGGTCGGCCCTCTCTCTCTCCACTAAGGCCCATGTTGGCCCATTAGTCCCCCCAGGGGTTCCAATAACCACCCCCCCAGCGTGCACTCCGATAATTATCCGGTGACCCCCGAAACTCATCCGGTGTCTGAATATAGTCATCCAATATATCAATATTTATGTCTCGACCATTTTGATACTCCTCGTCATGTCCGTGATCACATCCGAGACTCCGAACTATCTTCGGTACATCAAAACACATAAACTCATAATACCGATCGTCACCGAACGTTAAGCGTGCGGACCCTATGGGTTCGAGAACTATGTAGACATGACCAAGACACGTCTCCAGTAACTAACCAATAGTGGAACCTAGATGTTCATATTGGCTCCCACATATTCTACGAAGATCTTTATTGGTCAAACTGCATAACGATATACGTTGTTCCCTTTGTCATCGGTATGTTACTTGCCCGAGATTCGATCGTCGGTATCTCAATACCTAGTTCAATCTTGTTACCGGCAAGTCTCTTTACTCGTTCTATAATGCATCATTCTATAACTAACTCATTAGTCACATTGCTTGCAAGGCTTATAGTGATGTGCATTACCGAGAGGGCCCAAGGATACCTCTCCGATACTCAAAATGAAAAATCCTAATCTCGATCTATGCCAACTCAACAAACACCATCAGAGACACCTGTAGAGCATCTTTATAGTCACCCAGTTACGTTGTGACGTTTGATAGCACACTAAGTGTTCCTCCGGTATTCGGGAGTTGCATGATCTCATAGTCATAGGAACATGTATAAGTTATGGAGAAAGCAATAGGAACAAACTAAACGATCATCGCGCTAAGCTAACTGATGGGTCAAGTAAATCACATCATTCTCTAATGATGTGATCCCGTTATTCAGATGACAACTCATGTCTATGGTTAGGAAACATAACCATCATTCATTCAACGAGCTAGTCAAGTAGAGGCATACTAGTGATACTCTATTTGTCCATGTATTCACACATGTACTAAGTTTCCGGTTAATACAATTCTAGCATGAATAATAAACATTTATCATGAGATAAGGAAATATAAATAACAACTTTATTATTGCCTCTAGGGCATATTTCCTTCAGTGAGGGGAGTTTGGGAAGCCCTATCTTGGCTTGGTGCCAGGAGTTCGTGACGACGACGCTTCAGGGTGCCGTAATCCTTGTTGAAGGCATCTCTACATTGCTCCCTTCCATCCCTCATGGTCTTTACTCCGGGGAAATCCTTTCCCCCCTTGTGGGACGGACGATGGCGGTGATTTCTTCATTGTTGACCTTCTTGGAGGCATTGTCTATGAGCTGACTTGATCGCCAGGGCCCGAGGAAGCTTGTTCAGCGCTGCTCCAGAGTGAGATCTATGGACGGCATCTTGATGCAGAGGACATGGATGTGCAATAGTGATGGTGGATTTATGGCTAGGCCGGCAGTCTCTGGTTGTGAGACATCGATGGCCATGATCCCATCTATAGGCGACAACGTCTGTCGGCTGCATCATGGTATGGCGGTTCTCCGCTTGGGCACATAGGTGAAGGCGTGGTTCTGCGCTGCTTGGTGATTGCCGAGACGAGGCCGGAATCTTGGATCTTCAAATCCGACAGAAATGAGAATTTTGTTTTGCTTCTTGGTTCTGCCGCCATGGACAAGGACGATGAAGCATGAGGACGGTGCGAGACTGTTGGAGCATCCCCATTTGGGATTTGATAGTGTCGGTGACTATCCTCCGTTGATCTTCATCGCAAAGTGCGACGGCGACCTTCGTAGTTTGGAGTTTTTTGGGGGAGTGGCTCTTGTCACGGCTTGACCGTCTACTTGTGTGGGCATAGTTTTCACTTGCGTAGTACCTGACGTCAAGACTGTGCTATGCATGTAGTTGCTTGGGTCGTGGAAAGTGGTGGCGACATCACAACTGATGTCAAGTGATGGTTGGTGCGAATATGGTTGTTGTTGTAGATTGTCGATCGTTATTTTGATCGCTTTCGAGATTTTCCTTTTTGCTGCACTAAGGCACAACTTCGGTCATGTTTGACTTTGCAACTTTCCGGTGTGATTTTTGTGTTTATGTTGGTGTTGGCTGTGTGCATCCTAGCTATGTAGAGGCCGGGTGTGTACTCACTATGTTTGTATCAATTTATGCTCCAATTTGAGCTAATAAAATCCACCCTTTATCGGAAAAAATGTATTTGAAGGTTGTGCATTTACTGAATAATGCAAACCTGAACATTGGCATTCCTTTAGAGAGAATATTATTTATATGGATAATGCAGGGAAGTGAAGTAATCAAATCATATGCGGCATGCATGGAAGTGTAGTAATGAAATTACATGGAATATGGAGGGATGCGAAGTAACAAAAAGTAACCTTTAGGAGAATATAATTCTCCCAAGCTGTTGCTGATGTTAATCATTAGAATAACTTGGGTTCTAAGCACTTGATGCTACATAAACATTGCAAATCTAGTCAGTATTATGAGGCCCTACTGACCAAAATCTATGAGGCCTTGAATCAAGCACTAAACAAAAAGTCCAAGTTGAAATAAAAAAATCAGAGATAGCGAAAGCATAGCTTCTGTCCAAACTTTCTTGAAGAAACTATTCATACTGAAATGAAGGCAGTGCAATACCAAACAAAAATCTTATTCAAGATTAAAGGACAAAATGGGTGGGAGACTAATCTAGTTAAACATCTTAACTATTATTGCATGGTAATTTCAGGATTCAATCTTCACAAACAGTAATACCCTGCTTACCTTTGTAGCATGGCAAGGGTCAATAGGCCAAAAGCAAGACCCACTGTAGCTGAACTACACATTAGTATATATGGTATCAACTATAATTAACATTAACTTGATAAAAAGGTACTCCCTCCATCCCATAATATAAGAGCATTTTTACACTAGTGTAGTAACAAATGTTGGGAACGCAGTATTTCAAAAAAAATCTTACGATCATGCAAGATCTATCTAGGAGATGCATAGCAATGAGAGGGGAGAGTGTGTCTACGTACCGTCGTAGATCGAAAGCAGAAGAGTTTAGTAACGTGGTTGATGTAGTCAAACGTCTTCACGATCCAACCGATCAAGTACCGAACGCACGGCACCTCCGTGATCTGCACACGTTCAGCTCGGTGACGTCCCTCGTACTCTTGATCCAGCTGAGGCTGAGGGTGAGTTCCGTCAGCACGACGATGTGTTGACGGTGATGATGAAGTTACTGAGGCATGGCTTCGCCTAAGCACTACGACAATATGACAGATGTGTAATACTGTGGAGGGGGGCACCGCACATGGCTAAAGATCAACTTGTGTGTCTATGGGGTGCCCCCCTCCCTAGTATATAAAGGAGGGGAGGAGGAGGAGGGCCGACCACAAGGGGCGCGCCCAAGGGAGGGAATCCTACTCCTAGTAGGAGTATGTTTCCCCTTTCCTAGTCGAAGTAGGAGAAGAAGGAAGGAGAGGAAGAAGAGAAGGAACGGGGCCCCGACCCCCCTAGCCCTAGTCCAATTCGGTTTGGGCTAGGGGGACGCCACCTCTTGGTCTGCCTCCTCTCTTCCACCACTAGGCCCATGAGGCCTAATAACTTCCTGGGGGGTGGGTCCGGTAACCCTCGGTACTCCAGAACTTATCTAAAACGACCTGAACCATTCTGGTGTCCGAATGTAGCCTTCCAATATATGAATCTTTATGTCACAACCATTTCGAGACTCCTCGTCATGTCTGTGAACATATTCGAGACTCCGAACAACCTTTGGTACATCAAATCACATAACTCATAATACATATCGTCATCGAACGTTAAGCGTGCGTACCCTGCGGGTTCCAGAACTATGTAGACATGACAGAGACTCCTCTCCGGTCAATAACCAATAGCGGAACCTGGATGCTCATATTGGTTCCTACATATTCTACGAAAATCTTTATCGGTCAAACCGCATAACAACATACGTTGTTCCCTTTGTCATCGGTATGTTACTTGCCCGAGATTCGATCATCGGTATCATCATGCGTAGTTCAATCTCGTCACCGGCAAATCTCTTTACTCATTTCGTAATGCATCATCCCATGGCTAACTCATTATTCACATTGCTTGCAAGGCTCATAGTGATGTGTATTACTGAGAGGGCCCAGAGGTACATCTCCGATACACGGAGTGACAAATCCTAATCTCGATCTATGCCAACTCAACAAATACCATCGGATACGGTGTAGAGCATCTTTATAATCACCCAGTTACGTTGTGATGTTTGATAGCACACAAGTTGTTCCTCCGGTATTCAGGAGTTGCATAATTTCATAGTTATAGGAACATGTATAAGTTATGAAGAAAGCAATAGCAATAAACTAAACGATCATAGTGCTAAGCTAACGGATGGGTCTAGTCCATCACATCATTCTCTAATGATGTGACCCCGTTCATCAAATGACAACGCATGTCCATGGCTAGGAAACTTAACCATCTTTGATTAACGAGCTATTCAAGTAGAGGCATACTAGGGACACTCTGTTTGTCTATGTATTCACACATGTACTAAGTTTCCGGTTAATACAATTCTAGCATGAATAATAAACATTTATCATGATATAAGGAAATATAAATAACAACTTTATTATTTCTTCTAGGGCATATTTCCTTCAGTCTCCCACTTGCACTAGAGTCAATAATCTAGATTACACAGTAATAATTCTAACACCCATGGAGTCTTGGTGCTGATCATGTTTTTCTCATGAGAAAGGCTTAGTCAATGGGTCTGCAACATTCAGATCCGTATGTATCTTGCAAATCTCTATGTCTCCCTCCTTGACTTGATCACGGATGGAATTGAAGCATCTCTGGATGTGCTTGATTCTCTTGTGAAATCTAGATTCCTTTGCCAAGGCCATTACACCAGTATTGTCACAAAATATTTTCATTGGACCCGATGCACTAGGTATTACACCTAGATCAGATATGAACTCCTTCATCCAGACTCCTTCATTTGCTGCTTCCGAAGCAGCTATGTATTCCACTTCACACGTGGATCCTGCCACGACGCTCTACTTAGAACTGCATGAACTGACAACTCCACCATTCTGTTGGGGAACGCAGTAATTTAATACAATTCCTACGCACACGCAAGATCCATCTAGGTGATGCATAGAAACAAGAGGGGAAGAGTGTTGTCCACATACCCTCGTGGACCGTAAGCGGAAGCGTTATGAAAACGCAGTTGATGTAGTCGTATGTCTTCACGATCCGACCGATCCTAGCACAAAAGGTACGGCACCTCCGTGATCTGCACACGTTCAGCTTGGTGACATCCCGCGAACTCTAGATCCAACTGAATGTCGAGGGAGAGTTTCGTCAGCACGACGGCGTGATGATGGTGATGATGTAGCTACTGGCGCATGGCTTCGCCTAAGCACTGCAACGGTATGACCGAGGTGGAAATCTATGCAGGGGGCACCGCACATGGCTAAGAGATCAACTTATGTGTCTATGGGGTGCCCCTCCCCCGTATATAAAGGAGTGGAGGAGGGGGGGGCCGGCCCCTCTATGGCGTGCCCAAGGGGAGTCCTACTCCCACCGGGAGTAGGATCCCCCCTTCCCTAGTTGGATTAGGAGAGGAAGGAAGGGGAAGAGAGGTGGAAGGAATGGGGGGCCGCCCCCACCCAATTTGGATTGGGCTTGGGGGGCGCCCCCTCCTACACTCCCTTCTCCTCTCTCCCACTATGGCCCACTAAGGCCCATATACCTCCCGAGGGGTTCCGGTAACCTCCTAGTACTCCGGTATATGCCCGAACTCACCCGGAACCATTCCGTTGTCCAAACATAGGCTTCCAATATATCGATCTTTATGTCTCGACCATTCCGAGACTCCTCGCCATGTCCGTGGTCATATCTGGGACTCCGAACTACCTTCGGTACATCAACACACATAAACTCATAATATCGATCGTCACCGAACGTTAAGCGTGTGGACCCTACGGGTTCGAGAACTATGTAGACATTACCGAGACTCATCTCTGATCAATAACCAATGGCGGAACCTGGATGCTGATATTCGTTCCAACATATTCTACGAAGATCTTTGTCGGTCAAACCGCATAACAACATACATTGTTCCCTATGTCATCGGTATGTTACTTGCCCGAGATTCGGTCGTCGGTATCTTAATACCTAGTTAAATATTTGTTGGGGAACGTAGTAATTTCAAAAAAATTCGTACGCACACGCAAGATCATGGTGATGCATAGCAACAAGAGGGGAGAGTGTTGTCTACGTACCCTCGTAGACCGTTCGCGGAAGCGTTATATCAATGTGGTTGATGTAGTCGTACGTCTTCATGTCCGACCGATCCAAGTACCGAAAGCACGGCACCACCGAGTTCTGCACACGTTCGGCTCGGTGACGTCCTGTCCTTCTCGATCCAGCAAGAAGGGCGAAGTTGTACATGAGTTCCGGCAGCACGACGGCGTGGTGATGGTGTTGGTGAAGAACAATCTCCGCAGGGCTTTGCCTAAGCACTACGAAAACTATGAAGAAGGATAAACTAGAGGGGACGGGGTTGCCGGGACACGGCTTGGTGTTTCTTGATGTGTCTTTGGTGCTAGCCCTACCCCTCTATTTATGTGTTGAGCTCTGGGGTCGAAACTTGGAGTAAAAGCCTCCTCAAAGTTGGTTTCCCCCGAAAGGCAAGAGTCCTTCTCGGACTCCAGGGCTAGATACCAGGGTTCTCGGTGTCTACCCCCTAGACGCCAGGGTTCCTGGCGTCTAGCCTCTGGTCTCCGCAAAACTTCCTTTTGCACTTTCCAAAAGCCTCGTGGGCTTTCCCCTTTGGCCTAGATAAAGTGTTCTCGTGCCCAAACATTTCGGGAAACATCCGGAACCCCTTCCGGTGAATTCCAGAACCCTTCCGGAGATCAAACACTACTATCCACATATCAATCTTTACTTCCGGACCATTTCGGAGTTCCTCGGCATATCTGTGATCTCATCCAAAACTCCGAACAACATTCGGTCACCAACATACATAACTCATAGTACTATATCGTCAACGAACGTTAAGCGTGCGGACCCTACGGGTTCGAGAACTATGTAGACATGACCGAGACACCTCTCTGGTCAATAACCAATAGCGGGACCTGGATGCCCATATTGGCTCCTACATATTCTACGAAGATCTTTATCGGTCAGACCGCATAACAACATACGTTGTTCCCTTTGTCATCGGTATGTTACTTGCGTGAGATTCGATCATCGGTATCTCAATACCTAGTTCAATCTCGTTACCGGCAAGTCTCTTTACTTGTTCCATAATACATCATCCCGCAACTAACTCATTAGTTGCAATGCTTGCAAGGCTTATAGTGATGTGCATTACCGAGTGGGCCCAGAGATACCTCTCCGACAATCGGAGTGACAAATCCTAATCTCGAAATACGCCAACCCAACAAGTACCTTCGGAGACACCTGTAGAGCACCTTTATGATCACCCAGTTACGTTGTGACATTTGGTAGCACACAAAGTGTTCCTCCGGTAAACGGGAGTTGCATAATCTCATAGTCATAGGAACATGTATAAGTCATGAAGAAAGCAATAGCAACAAACTAAACGATCAAGTGCTAAGCTAACGGAATGGGTCAAGTCAATCACATCATTCTCCTAATGATGTGATCCCGTTAATCAAATGACAACTCATGTCTATGGTTAGGAAACATAACCATCTTTGATCAACGAGCTAGTCAAGTAGAGGCATACTAGTGAAACTCTGTTTGTCTATGTATTCACACATGTATTATGTTTCCGGTTAATACAATTCTAGCATGAATAATAAATATTTATCATGATATAAGGAAATAAATAATAACTTTATTGTTGCCTCTAGGGCATATTTCCTTCAGTCTCCCACTTGCACTAGAGTCAATAATCTAGTTCACATCGCCATGTGATTTAATACCAATAGTTCACATCACCATGTGATTAACACCCATAGTTCACATCGACATGTGACCAATACCCAAAGGGTTTACTAGAGTCAATAATCTAGTTCACATTGTTATGTGATTAATACCCAAAGAGTACTAAGGTGTGATCATGTTTTGCTTGTGAGAGAAGTTTAGTCAACGGGTCTGTCACATTCAGATCCGTAAGTGTTTTGCAAATTTCTATGTCAACAATGCTCTACACGGAGCTACTCTAGCTAATTGCTCCCACTTTCAATATGTATCCACATTGAGACTTGGAGTCATCTGGATCAGTGTCAAAACTTGCATCGACCCTTTACGACTAACCTTTTGTCACCTCCATAATCGAGAAACATATCCTTACTCCAGTAAGGATAATTTTGACCAATGTCCAAGGATCTACTCCTAGATAACTATTGTACTCCCTTGCCATACTCAGGGCAGGGTATACAATAGGTCTGGTACATAGCATGGCATACTTTATAGAACCTACGGCTGAGGCATAGGGAATGACTTTCATTCTCTTTCTATCTTCTGCCGTGGTCTGGCTTTGAGTCTTACTCAATTTCACACCTTGTAACACAAGCAAGAACTCTTTCTTTAACTGTTCCATTTTGAACTATTTCAAAATCTTGTCAAGGTATGTACTCATTGAAAAACTTATCAAGCTTCTTGATCTATCTCTATAGATCTTGATGCTTAATATGTAAGCAGCTTCACTGAGGTCTTTCTTTGAAAAAACTCCTTTCAAACACTCCTTTATGCTTTGTAGAATAATTCTACATTATTTCCGATCAACAATATGTCATTCACATATACTTATCAGAAATGTTGTAGTGCTCCCACTCACTTTCTTGTAAATACAGGCTTCATCGCAAGTCTGTATAAAACTATATGCTTTGATCAACTTATCAAAGCGTATATTCCAACTCCAAGATGCTTGCACCAGTCCATAGATGGATCACTGGAGCTTGCATATTTTGTTAGTACCTTTAGGATTGACAAAACCTTCTGGTTGAATTATATACAACTCTTCTTTAATAAATCCATTAAAGAATGCAGTTTTGTTTATCCATTTGCCAGATTTCATAAAATGCGGCAATTGCTAACATGATTCGGACAGACTTAAGCATAGATACGAGTGAGAAACTCTCATCATAGTCAACACCTTGAACTTGTCGAAAACCTTTTTGCGACAATTCTAGCTTTGTAGATAGTAACACTACTATCAGCGTCCGTCTTCCTCTTGAAGATCCATTTAATCTCAATGGCTCACCGATCAATGGGCAAGTCAATCAAAGTCAATACTTTGTTCTCTTACATGGATCTCATCTCAGATTTCATGGCCTCAAGCCATTTCATGGAATCTGGGCTCATCATCGCTTTCTCATAGTTCATAGGCTCGTCATGGTCAAGTAACATGACCTCCAGAACAGGATTACCGTACCACTCTGATGCGGATTTCACTCTGGTTTACCTACGAGGTTCGGTAGCAACTTGATCTGAAGTTACATGATCATCATCATTAGCTTCCTCACTAATTGGTGTAGTAGTCACAGGAACATATTTCTGTGATGAACTACTTTCCAATAAGGGAGCAGGTACAGTTACCTCATCAAGTTCTACTTTCCTCCCACTCACTTCTTTCGAGAGAAACTCCTTCTCTAGAAAGGATCCATTATCAGCAACAAATATCTTGCCTTCGGTTCTGTGATAGAAGGTGTACCCAACAGTTACTCTTGGGTATCCTATGAAGATGCACTTCTCTAACTTGGGTTTGAGCTTATCAAGATGAAACTTTTTCACATAAGCATTGCAACCTCAAACTTTAAGAAACGACAGCTTAGGTTTCTCGCTAAACCATAGTTCATACGGTGTCGTCTCAACAGATTTAGATGGTGCCCTTTTTAATGTGAATGCAGCTTTCTTTAATGCATAACCCCAAAACGATAGTGGTAAATTGGTAAGAGACATCATAGATTGCACTATATCAAATAAAGTACGGTTATGATGTTCGGACACACCATTATGCTGTGGTGTTCCAGGTGGCGTGAGTAGTGAAACTATTTCACATTGTTTTAACTGAAGGCTAAACTCGTAACTCAAATATTTTACTTCTGCGATCATATCGTAGAAACTTTTATTTTTGTTACGATGATTCTCCACTTCACTCTGAAATTCTTTGAACTTTTCAAATGTTTCAGACTTGTGTTTCATCAAATAGATATACTCATATCCGCTCAAATCATCTGTGAAGATAAGAAAACAATGATACCTGCCGTGAGCCTCAATATTCATCGGTGCACATACATCAGTATGTATGATTTCCAACAAATCTGTTGCTCGCTCTATTGTTCCGGAGAACAGAGTCTTAGTCATTGTCGGTGTCAAAACCGGTGGATCTCGGGTAGGGGTCCCAAACTGTGCGTCTAGGCCGGATGGTAATAGGAGGCAAAGAACACGATGTTTTACCCAGGTTCGGGCCCTCTTGATGGAGGTAAAACCCTACATTCTGCTTGATTAATATTGATGATATGGGTAGTACAAGAGTAGATCTACCACGAGATCAAGGAGGCTAAACCCTAGAAGCTAGCCTATGGTATCATTGTTGATGTGTATGTTGTATATTCTATCGACTAGCCTGGCCCTGGTTTATATAATGCACCAGAGGCCTAGGTTAACAAGAGTCCTAGCCGAATACGCCGGTGGGGAGAAGTCCTTGTCTTGATCGCCAAGTCTTTGTGGAATCTTCCTTGTATGCGGTAGCTGTCCGAACTGGCCCATGAGTATACGGCCATGGGGGGCCTCGGCCCAATCTAATAGATCGGGAGACGACGTGGTGAGTACCCCCTAGTCCAGGACACCGTCATTAGCCCCCCGAACCGGTCTTCAAGTTAGGGACGCTCCTCGATTCTTCCGAACTGTTCTTCATCTTCGGTCGTCGGTCTTGAAAACTGGTTCAACAAATCTTCTCATCTTCGATCTTGAGGATCACCGAAATGCGTTCGACGAGTTTATACGCCGGGTATCCGAGGAGCCCCTTTAAGTTTCCGGCCTTTATCAATGCCTTATTATTTTTATGCCACACCTCGGGTTTGAAGTTGTTCCCGGGAGGCAGTGTCCTCTTGCGTCCGAGCTCTAACGCCGGACTGTATTCGAGGTATCTTTTGCAGCCGAACACCAATGCCGGACCGCTTCCCAGCTCTAACGCCGGAATGTATCCGAGCTCCAACGCCGGACTATGTATCTGAGCTCCAACGCCGGACTATATCCGAGGTGTCATATCACCTTGGTTCAAAAAAGTTTGAAGGAGTTTAGCCAAGCTTAACACCGGAAATGCCCTCTACGGAGCCAGCCACTAGCGCCCGAGCTTTATGCTGGACTGCATCCGAGGTGGTGCACCACCCTGAATGTGGGCCGATTTTTGTGAATATTTTTTGTTGGTGCAATTTATTCTCTGCCGAGATATATAGCCAGTAGCCCTCAAGGTGTGTATCGGTCTAAAACCTGAGATGCACCTGAAGGATGACGTAAGACCGCTGATCCTAGTAGCCGCTGAGACTCAGGTTGATTTGCAAAATCGGCCTGAGGATCAAGTCCAAGCTCGGCAGAATACTTCGGGACACTAAAAGCGGCGTGCTCAGTCCTCGAGACTTAGGTTGGGTGCGGCCGACCAACCTGAGGATCAAAATCTCCTCGGAAACTATATTGCACATAAAATTTTTTGCATTGGACAAGCAATGTTGTAGCCCCCGAGACACTGGTCGGGTGGCAACACCAGATCAGGGGATCAATGTGCCCCTTTGATATTTGTGAATAATAAGCCCGAAGCCCAGTAGCCCCCGAGCCTCAATGCGGGCACGGGTGGCCGAATTAAGGATCAATATCCATAGTAAAATCACAAATTATGTGTAATGACTCTATGTATCCAAGTACTTTACGTCATTAATGCTCAGATCCGCATTGTACAAAACTTTGTTAACCGACCATCGGCTTCCACCTCCTCGGCCAGTAGCCGAGGAGTGTTTGTCCTACTTTATAAAACCTTTATGAGGTCAAAGATTTACAACAAACAAGGCAATCTGGCCATACGGTTTTATAGACAAAGGTACGCAGAGAGTTATATTACTGTTGAACAGAAGAAATGTCTTCCAAAGAAAATAGTCCCGCTATCGGTTCCTTTCTTTGGGTTGTCATGCTAAGCATGATCATTAAACCTCAGCTCTAATGTAAGAGCAAAATATCGAGGATTTAGTTTGGGAGGCCAGTTAATAGCCCCCGGTAGTGTTTGGCGACAGTCGGGGTCAAGTCGTAAACACTTCGGCCAATGTTATGAACGGTCCGTCATTTAACATAGTCATCGGATCGCTGACCAGTTTACGCTTATTGTGGCAGTCAGTTTTCGGCTTTCTCCACTGAGGTGCTTAACCATGTGAGCTGGAAGCACAATCGCAGTGGTTCTCCCTTTGCACGCCTAGCTGAACAAAACGGAACGTAGGAAGCAAGTGCAGGAGCCGGGCAACCCAACTATTGACCGAAGACACAATTCGAAACCGATGCATATATAGCAATATCTGAGAATGTTTTTGCCGAATCCCTAAAGGTGTCCGGCGTTGCACTGCGAGACTAATGCTGGAAAAGCACAAATAGTTTAAAAGTGCCAAAAAGCTTGGAAAACCAAGAAACGTCAGTAAAAACATGACGTCCGAACAAGATCAAGTGTTTGGTCCAATCCAAAAATTGGTCTTAGAAAAAAGAAGTGCTTCTGTCGTGCTTTAACATGATACATCCTATCTCAAGACTTCGAGCGGGTCAGCCTATGGCTTCAACCTCCTATCCCGAGGGCGGAGTACTTCTCATTAGGCCAGTTTAGCAAACTACACTCTAGCAGCTTTGAGAGACAAATTAGGCTCCCCGGCTAGTGACCGCACACTCGCGTCGAAAAAAGGAGTGATAAACAATAATAATAATAAAACTTTGCAACGACTAAGAAGAAGAACACTTATTATAAAACGGCTCAAATAAACTTAAGAGCCCCCAAGCGACTTGAGTAAAAGAATGATTCCATGTACCATAGTACTTATATCATATCTATGTTCAACCGAACTTTAAACGCGTCTTAACCGACCGTCGGCTTCTCCCTCTTCGGTCAAGGACCGAAAAGTGTTATGTACTCCATCTGTCGAGAATATCGATGGTGTTTCCAATAACCAGGCAATCAGGCCATAAGGCTATAACAGACGAAGCGCGCTCAGGGAACTTATGCTATATTACTGCAAAGTGTAAGAAGCATCTTCGAAGAAAATAGTACCCCCACCGATACCTTTCTTCGGTGCTCATTGTTATTATGAGACTTGTGCAATAGATTTTTTGTACTCATGAGTTCTGTTGTGTGCCGACCATCATTGAAAATAATAAGAGCGCTAGCTTTCGGCTTCACCCAGTTTGAGGTCCGGCTCGGGTGACCCGATCGTGACAATCGCAGAGGTGCTCCCTTTACTCCCTAGCCGAACAATCGGGAACATAGGGGTAAACACAGGAGCGAGGCAACCCAGCTGCAAATCGCTTAAGTCAATATGGTGCATATTGTGGCGTAATACACGAACAAGGAACGAAGCCGTACAAGTATAATCATATGCAAGAGGAAAAGCTTCATAAAGGAAGCCCCCAAGTAAACGGGGTATTTGAATTTATGCGTCACAAACAAAGTTTGGACAAGGAAATTTTTTACAAGCAACTTTTTTCCAAAAAAGTATAATTCTTGGTCGAACCGAACACAAGTTAGAAATTAAAGCTTTGAGCATGAAAGCGACTTAGCTGGTTAATGTGTTCGGTATTGATGACGCGGTCCGAGCTTGATGCGGGGCAAGGTTCCATCCCCCAAGCCGGTCCCGAGGTGGCGGAGCGGAGAGCTCGACTCGCTGAAGTGGTGAGATAGCACGGTCAATGCAGACCGGCAGAGTGACGCCGAAGTCCCCGAATCATTTTCCTGTGCACAAAAAATAGTGCAAACCAGAGATAATAGTAACAATGATAATTAAAGAAAATGTTGCATAATAAATAATTTATGCAAAGTGAGGAATAGAAGAAATATGGCCTGGCGCCGAAGTCAATGTCGACGCAGGGCGTCGGCGTGATGTAGTAAAGGCATGGCAAAGCCTGAATTCACAGGTCGGTCCGAGCTCCGGATGCGGCGTTCGCCGGACTATGTACGGAAACTGATCGAACCACCACGCGACCGTCGTTAATGCGGTCACCATTTGATAGACCTGTGTACATATCATGGACAAACCAGAGTAATAATTCCTTGGGAAAAATGAACCCAAACAAGCCAAAAATACTGGGAGTAATAGCACCTGGCTTATTTGTTGTAGCAATCCGAAGGAAGGTGATTCCCGAAATTGGGACTCGCTCCGCACACCCATTGCCTGATGGGTGATAAACGACGGCATGGCAATGCTGGTAAAGGTTGACTCGCCGAGGCAAAGCCCTCGGCCCAGCTAACATGACGGAGCTGGTCGGCAAGTGACGCCGAAGCGTCCGGAGTAGGTTGATGAAGAGATGGCGAAGCCCCCGGTCCAGCCGAGATGTCGAAGCCTCGACGTCAGTCGATGAGTCGAAGTAGGTCGGCGTGATGGACACCAGCTTGAAGAAGCAATAGTGCGGCCCTGTCGATGTAGGTCATGACGTGGTCGATGCCGGCTTGATGAAGCGACCGTGCGGCGATGCCGGTATGACGGCTCCGTGTAATCCGTGGGGCGGCGATGTTGATGATGATTTATCCTTCGTGATGCCGGACTCTTGTTCGGCTTGCCGAGATGATGATCCGAAGAAGTTGAGCTCGGCTAAAGTGACGACGTGTCTAGCGCAGGTCGGCGGCCATGGAGTAATATTGCCGAACTGGTTTGACACCAACATGATCTTGAAGATCATGTTCAAAAGATCTTAAAGTTAGTGGGGTGTGTTCGGGAACAAAACACAATACCCCATACAAAAAATCCTTCAAAAGGGATGTTCGAAATTCCGTTCATAAAAAAGATGAACTCGGGTCAGATTCGTTTTTGCGCAGAAAATAGATCCGAAAAGTGATGCACTAATCGGAAGGTTTCCGGAGTTTGGACGGTCGGATCGAGCTGAAATTTTAAGAGGTGGTAGATATAGGAATTACGCAGCTGATCAACGGTTCGATCTTCCAAAGGACGTTCGAGCTAGAAGCTGGACACCACGCCCTAAACTCATCCAAATTCCCATCCAGATTTGACAGGGCTCCGGTATATCGTGGATTGCCAGAGATTCCTCAATCGGAACTCGACGAAATTTTCCAGGGTTGTTATAGACCCAATTACGCACAATTCCACCAAAGAGATCGTCAAAGCGATACTCGAGGAGGTGGTGGCGGCAGATACGAGTTTGCTGTCCAAAAAAACAGCACGGTCGCTTGAGGGCAATGTTGACGTTGAGCCCCCGAGCTCCATGGATAATTCCTCCATGATCTTGATAGAGATCGGAGTTGATGTTTGATGAAGGCCCTCGTCTGAACGTGGTGATCCGAACATGGGGCGCAATTCTTGGTCGAACCAAGGTGACCAGTCGAACTGGTGACGAAGACGCCGAAGTCACAGTTGATCTGCAGGCGAGCCATCGATCCTTTTTTCGATCACACAACGGAACTCTCAATGAAAGCACCAATGTCGATGTCAAAACTGGCGGATCTCGGGTAGGGGGTCCCGAACTGTGCGTCTAAGCCGGATGGTAACAGGAGGCAGGGAACACGATGTTTTACCCAGGTTTGGGCCCTCTTGATGGAGGTAAAACCCTACGTCCTGCTTGATTAATATTGATGATATGGGTAGTACAAGAGTAGATCTACCACGAGATCAAGGAGGCTAAACCCTAGAAGCTAGCCTATGGTATGATTGTTGATGTGTATGTTGTATATTCTATCGACTAGCCTGGCCCTGGTTTATATAATGCACCAGAGCCCTAGGTTAACAAGAGTCCTAGCCGAATACGCCGATGGGGAGAAGTCCTTGTCTTGATCGCCAAGTCTTTGTGGAATCTTCCTTGTATGCGGCAGCTGTCCAAACTGGCCCATGAGTATACGACCATGGGGGGCCTGGGCCCAATCTAATAGATCAGGAGACGACGTGGTGAGTACCCCTTAGTCCAGGACACCGTCAGTCATCTTGCCCATGAGGCATGGTTCGCAAACATCAACTGATTCATAATCAAGTGATTTCAAAAGCCCATCAGCATGGATTTTCTTCATGCCCTTTACACCAATTTGACCTAAACGGCAGTGCCATAAATAAGTTGCACTATCATTATTAACTTTGCATCTTTTGGCTTCAATATTATGAAAATGTGTATCACTACGATCGAGATCCAACAAACCATTTTCATTGGGTGTATGACCATAGAAGGTTTTATTCATGTAAACAGAACAACAATTATTCTCTAACTTACATGAATAACCATATTGCAATAAACATGATCCAATCATATTTAGGCTCAACGCAAACACTAAATAACATTTATTTTAGGTTTAACACTAATCCCGAAAGTATAGGGAGTGTGCGATGATGATCATATCAATCTTGGAACCATTTCCAATACACATCGTCACTTCACCCTTAACTAGTCTCTGTTCATTCTGCAACTCCCATTTCGAGTTACTATTCTTAGCAACTGAATTAGTATCAAATACTGAGGGGTTGCTATAAACACTAGTAAAGTACACATCAATAACATGTATATCAAATATACATATGTTCACTTTGCCATCTTTCTTATCCGCCAATTATTTGGGGTAGTTCCGCTTCTAGTGACCAGTCCTTTTGCAGTAGAAGCACTCAGTCTCAGGCTTAGGTCCATACTTGGGCTTCTTCACTTGAGCAGCAACTTGCTTGCCATTCTTCTTGAAGTTCCCCTTCTTCCCTTTGCCCTTTTCTTGCAACTAGTGGTCTTGTCTACCATCAACACTTGATATTTTTCTTGATTTCTACCTTCGTTGATTTCAGCATTACGAAGAGCTTGGGAATCATTTCCGTTATCCCTTCCATATCATAGTTCATCACGAAGTTCTACTAACTTGGTGATGGTGACTAGAGAATTCTGTCAATCACTATTTTATCTGGAAGATTAACTCCCACTTGATTCAAGCGATTGTAGTACCCAGACAATGTGAGCACATGCTCACTGCTTGAGCTATTCTCCTCCATCTTTTAGTTATAGAACTTGTTGGAGACTTCATATCTCTCAACTCGGGTATTTGCTTCAAATATTAACTTCAACTCCTAGAACATCTCATATGGTCCATGACGTTCAAAACGTCTTTGAAGTCCCGATTCTATGCCGTTTAAGCATGGTGCACTAAACTATCAAGTAGTCATCATATTGAGCTAGCCAAATGTTCATAACATCTGCATCTGCTCCTGCAATAGGTTTGTCACCTAGCGGTGCATCAAAGACATATTTCTTCTGTGCAGAAATGAGGATAAACCTCAGATCACGGATCCAATCCGCATCATTGCTACTAACATCTTTCAACTTAGTTTTCTCTAGGAACATATCAAAAATAAAACAGGGGAGCTAAACGCGAGCTGTTGATCTACAACATAGATATGCTAATACTACCAGGACTAAGTTCATGATAAATTAAAGTTCAATTAATCATATTACTTAAGAACTCCCACTTAGAAAGACATCCCTCTAATCTTCTAAGTGATCACGTGATCCAAATCAACTAAACCATAACCGATCATCACGTGAAATGGAGTAGCTTTCAATGGTGAACATCAATATGTTGATCATATCTACTATATGATTCACGCTCGACCTTTCGGTCTCAGTGTTTCGAGGCCATATCTGCATATGCTAGGCTCGTCAAGTTTAACCTGAGTATTATGCGTGTGCAAAAACTGGCTTGCACCCGTTGTAGATGGACGTAGAGCTTATCACACCTGATCATCACGTGGTCTCTGGGCACGACGAACTTTGGCAACGGTGCATACTCAGGGAGAACACTTTTATCTTGAAATTTAGTGAGAGATCATCTTATAATGCTACCGTCGAACTAAGCAAAATAAGATGCATACAAGATAAACATCATATGCAATCATAATATGTGACATGATATGGCCATGATCATCTTGCGCCTTTGATATCCATCTCCAAAGTACTGTCATGATCTCCATCGTCACCGGCATGACACCATGATCTTCATCATCTTGATCTATATCAATGTGTCGTCACATGGTCGTCTCGCCAACTATTGCTCTTGCAACTATTGCTATCGCATAGCGATAAAGTAAAGCAATTATTTGGTGATTGCTGCAATAAAGAGACAACCATAAGGCTTCTGCCAGTTGTCGATAACTTCAACAAAACATGATCATCTTATACAACAACTTATATCTCATCACGTCTTGACCATATCACATCACAACATGCCCTGCAGAAACAAGTTAGACGTCCTCTACTTTGTTGTTGCAAGTTTTACGTGGCTGCTACGGGCTTAGCAAGAACCGTTCTTACCTACGCATCAAAACTACAACGATAGTTTGTCAAGTTGGTGCTGTTTTAACCTTTGCAAGGACCGGGCATAGCCACACTTGGTTCAACTAAAGTTGGAGAAACTGACACCCGCCAGCCACCTGTGTGCAAAGCACGTCGGTAGAACCAGTCTCGCGTAAGCATACGCGTAATGTCGGTCCGGGCTGCTTCATCCAACAATACCGCCGAACCAAAGTATGACATGCTGGTAAGCAGTATGACGTATATCGCCCACAACTCACTTGTGTTCTACTCGTGCACAACATCAACGCATAAAACCTAGGCTCGGATGCCACTGTTGGGGAACGTAGTAATTTCAAAATTTTGCTACGCACACGCAAGATCATGGTGATGCATAGCAACGAGAGGGGAGAGTGTTGTCTACGTACCCTCGTAGACCGTTTGCGGAAGCGTTATATCAACGCGGTTGATGTAGTCGTACGTCTTCACGTCCGACCGATCCAAGTACCGAAAGCACGGCACCTTCGAGTTCTACACACGTTTGGCTCGGTGACGTCCTCGCCTTCTCGATCCAGCAAGAAGGGCGAAGTAGTAGATGAGTTCCGATAGCACGACAGCGTGGTGACGGTGTTGGTGAAGAACAATCTCCGCAGGGCTTTGCCTAAGCACTACGAAAACTATGACTGTGGATAAACTAGAGGGGACGGGGTTGCCGACACACGGCTTGGTGTTTCTTGATGTGTCTTTGGTGCTAGCCCTACCCCTCTATTTATATGTTGAGCCCTGGGGTCGAAACTTGGAGTAAAGCCTCCTCAAAGTCGGTATCACCCGAAAGGCAAGAGTCCTTCTCGGACTCCAGGGCTAGACGCCAGGGTTCCCGGCATCTACCCCCTAGACGCCAGGGTTCCTCGCGTCTAGCCTCTGGTCTCCGCAAAACTTCCTTTTGCACTTTCCAAAAGCCTTGTGGGCTTTCCCCTTTGGCCGAGATAAAGTGTTATCGGGCCCAAACATTTCGGGAAACATCCGGAACCCCTTCCGGTGAATTCCGGAACCCTTCCGAAGATCAAACACTACTATCCACATATCAATCTTTACTTCCAGACCATTCCGGAGTTCCTCGTCATATCTGTGATCTCATCCAAAACTCCGAACAACATTCGGTCACCAACATACATAACTCATAGTACTAGATCGTCAATGAACGTTCAGCGTGCGGACCCTACGGGTTCGAGAACTATGTAGACATGACCGAGACACCTCTCTGGTCAATAACCAATAGCGGGACCTGGATGCCCATATTGGCTCCTACATATTCTACGAAGATCTTTATCGATCAGACCGCATAACAACATAAGTTGTTCCCTTTGTCATCGGTATGTTACTTGCCCGAGATTCGATCATCGGTATCTCAATACCTAGTTCAATCTCGTTACCAACAAGTCTCTTTACTCGTTCCATAATACATCATCCCGCAACTAACTCATTAGTTGCAAGGCTTGCAAGGCTTATAGTGATGTGCATTATCGAGTGGGCCCAGAGATACCTCTCCGACAATCGGAGTGACAAATCCCAATCTCGAAATACGCCGACCCAACAAGTACCTTCAGAGACACCTGTAGAGCACCTTTATGATCACCCAGTTACGTTGTGATGTTTGGTAGCACACAAAGTGTTCCTCCGATCATCCAGTTTGAGACAATTCGAGCTTTGTAGATACTACTATCAGCGTCTGTCTTCCTCTTGAAGATCCATTTATTCTGACTGGCTCACCGATCATCGGGCAAGTCAATCAAAGTCCATACTTTGTTCTCATGCATAGATCCCATCTTAGATTTCATGGCCTTAAGCCATTTCGCGGAATCTAGGCTCATCATCGCTTCCTCATAGTTCCTCATAGTTCGTAGGTTCATCATGGTCTAGTAACATGACTTCCATAAAGGATTACCATACCACTCTGGTGCAGAACTTACTCTGGTTGACCTATGAGGTTCGGTAGTAACTTTATCTTAAGTTTCATGATCATCACCATTAACTTCCTCACTAATTGTTGTAGGCATCACTGGAATTGATTTCTGTGATGAACTACTTTCCAATTCGGGAGAAGGTACAATTACCTCATCAACTTCTACTTTCCTCCCACTCACTTATTTCGAGAGAAACTCCTTCTCTAGAAAAGATCCACTCTTAGCAACAAAGATCTTGCCTTTGGATCAGTGATAGAAGGTGTACCCATCAGTTTCTTTTGGGTATCCTATGAAGACACACTTCTTCGATTTGGGTTTGAGCTTATCAGGCTGAAACTTTTTCACATAAGCATCGCAACCCCAAACTTTAAGAAATGACAGCTTAGGTTTCTTTCTAAACCACAATTCATACGGTGTCATCTCAGCGGATTTTTAGACGGTACCCTATTTAACGTGAATGCAGCTGTCTCCAATGCATAACCCCAAAACGATAGTGGTAAATCGGTAAGAGACATCATAGATCGCACCATATCTAATAAAGTACGATTACGACGTTCAGACACACCATTACACTGTGGTGTTCCAGGTGGCGTGAGTTGCGAAAGTATTCGAGATTGTTTCAACTGAAGGCCAAACTCGTAACTCAAATATTTCGTCTCTGCGATCTGATTGTAGAAACTTTATTTTCTTGTTACAATGATTCTCCACTTCACTCTGAAATTCTTTGAACTTTTCAAATGTTTTAGACTTGTGTTTCATTAAGTAGATATACTCATATATGCTCAAATCATCTGCGAACATCAGAAAATAATGATACCCGCTCAGGGAATCCTGGACTAAGGGGTCCTCAGGTGTCCGGCCTGTTATCTATGGGCCAGACTGATGGGTTGTGAAGACATGAAGGCTAAAGACTGCACCATGTCTGGATTGGATTCTACTTGGCGTGGAAGGCAAGCTTGGCGACCGAAGATTCCTTCTTATGTAACCGACTCCATATAAACCCTAGATCCTCTCGGTGTCTATATAAACCGAAGGGGATAGTCCAGAAAGGACAACGCATATACTCATTACCATACCCACATAGGCTAGACTTCTAGGGCTTAGCCATTACGATCTCGTGGTAGATCCACTCTTGTAACACTCATATTCATCAATATCAATCAAGCAGGACGTAGGGTTTTACCTCCATAGAGAGGGCCCGAACCTGGGTAAACATTGTGTTCCCCGTCTCCTGTTACCATCGATCCTAGACGCACGGTTCGGGACCCGGCACTACTAGGAAAAGGCCTACTAATGGCGCACCAGTTTTGCCTACTAATGGCGCATCACTGGTGCGCCATTAGTATCACGCCACTAGTATTTATTACTAATGGCGCACCACATAGTGCGCCATTAGTGTATAACACCATGCGCCAATAGTATGCCTCCCAGGGCCATATTTAACCATGTGCTTTGGCACACTAATGGCGCACTGCGGATGGATGCGCCATTAGTATACTTGGCATACTAATGGTGCACTCTGTAGTGATGCGCCATTAGTATGAATATTAGGGTTTTTTTACTTTTCTGATTTTTGCACATGTTACAAAATATATTATTTGACAGAATATAGACAGTAGCACACAGCAACAGCAGATTCATCGAATACAATAGAAGATTAGTCTCCGAATACAATTCATCGTATTAGTCTCCGAATTCAAAAGACCGAACAAAGATAAAACATTACAAGTCTCGAGACCGCGAGTATCGAGTTTGTCGGAAGTAATAGTAATCCTAACAAGTCCTACTAATCATCATCATACAACTTCTACTCGTTATTCATAACAAGTCATACGATCATCATCTTGATAGTCATCAAACCAACCCTACTTAATTGTTCTTAGCACATGATCATCTGTATTAGGCAGGACCTAAATACCCTATTTAAGCTAAAATAGCATAAAACAATATAGGCCCTGGCTCTCCATTATGGAGAATGGAGAACATCCTGTCTCCAATTCTTGCGCTTCGCTTCCTTTTGCTTCCAAGAAGCTCCTTACGACTATCCATACATTTTTCCATCCTTTGATTTTCATGTCTCCACTTCTTTTAGAAATCTCGTATGGACAGTTGAGATTCGTAGGATGACCTGGTTGTATGTTCAAAACATTAAGACTACCTTTCTGATACATCATATGAGGCACATAATTCTCTGGGATTCTCTAGTTAGCAATGATGTACTAGTTTTAGAAGTATGCAAAAGATGCACGGATGTCGTAATAGTAAAAATCTTTCCAGGGTATCTCCATAGTAGTTACCATAGTTGAACACATGCACTAGTGGCACGTATTTACCATAATGTTGAGGAGTTTGATTGTGGATAATGTAATTCTCAATGTCAGTACAAAATCCGACCAGATGATTTTTCTCCTTGTAAGTTGTTAATTCGGAGCCATCGGTGTAGTGGGTTTTGTCTACCATCTCCCGCACATTCTTTGAACAATAAAAATAAGTTGTCAATGGAAATAAGCTGTCAACTATTTTGAAATAAACAATATAAATTAGCTAATAACTATGTTTGAGAAACTCACATAGCGGTAGAACTGGAGGCGTATCAACAAGGACCCAAATGTCCATATTGTCTTGGTTGATGTCAGGATTACCAAGATCCATGGTGATAAGCATACCCTCATCAAAACCATACATCTTGCAAAATGCATCCCAATTTTTGCAACCAAAATGGGTAACGCTCTCAGAATTATATAGATTTACTTCAAAGTCCACATCATGATGAGTCCTTAGGTGAATTTTCTTTGTTTCAGAAATTTCATGGTATTCAAAATCCATCCTCTCCAAGACATAGCGTCTTGCATGGCATGGGATAAGCTATACTCGAATTGTAAAAGATGAAAATTACACATTGAAATAGTTAAAGTCATGCTTAATTATGAAAATAACACTTGTCGTCGTTGTGTATCGTTTCAACTTCGAAGGTCTCCTCGAGCTTAATGCTGAAGCGCCGATCATCATCCAGGTGAGGCATGTCGCACAGACCTCGATCATCGTGGCACCAGTCGCACTCCGCCGGGAGACTTTCATCGTCCGATGATGATGACGACATATCCTATGTTCATAATTCAAAACTACATCATTTAGGGTTTGTCGACACTGAGGCATCCTAAAAGCTAAGCTTTTATCATTTAGGGTTTGTCGACACCGAGGCACCCTAAAAGCCTAAGCTTTCATCATTTAGGTTCTTATCGACAACGAGGCACCCTAAAAGCCAAGGTTTTATCATTTAGGGTTTGTCGACGTCGAGGCACCCTAAAAGCCTAAGCTTTCATCATTTAGGTTTTGTTGACGCCGAGGCACCCTAAAAGCCTAAGCATACATTATTTAGGTTCTCATCGATACCGAGGCACCCTATAGAAGCCAAGTTAAGTTTTCATCATTTAGGGTTTATCGATGCCGAGGCACCCTAGGTTGGGCCTAATCACTTGGCACTAATCACTTGGCTCTATTGCCACCTATGTTGGGTTTATCATCTAGGGTTTAGGGCCTAATCACTTGGCTCATGCATTAGTCGCAAGTACCCCATATGTCCTTCTTTAGCAAAGTGATGCTAAAATTCACGGAAAATTTCAGCATGACCTTTGCTGAAAATAGGACATATGGAGTACCCGAATTTGCCGGAACGGAAGTTAATCCACATTCCGGCAAACTCAAGGGCCTCTCGGGGTACCTGCAAATTCATCAAGACACAATGGTCGGAGACAAAACCCAGCAACTTTACAAGTCTTTCACAGATTTGTTTGCAAGTTCTGATATGTAATAAAGATGAGCCTCCAATGCTGATTTGTTTGCCTCAAGACAAGATGAACCTCCAATGCAACAAGTAATAAAATGTTTGCAAATTCTGATATGTTTGCAAGATGAACCTCCAATGCAATAGTCTTAGACATTAGGACACTACAATGATCTACAACCTTATGTAAAGTGCCAACTCCACAGATTTTTTTTTCACAGCTTTTATATTATTTCTAGAAGCAACACAATAGGGTTAAACACCAAAATCTTGAGTCTAATTAAACCCTAAAATAAACATTTCTCTTTCCCCTCCCCCCCTCCTATCCCTCTGTCTCTCTTTCCCAGCTCCAACCCCAAGCACAAATTAAGTTAGCCATGGTTTAAACACCAGCTCATTCATTCTCACCTCTGGTCCAGGTGCTCTTCTCCTCCTCGTGCCTCTATCCTCTCCCTCAGCCCAGGAACACCTGCACATTCACAGCAAAAAGCAACAACTTGTTCAGACACTTCTTTTTTACTGTGTTATTACAGCTAGGAAAAAAACTTTGCTTCAAAAGCAAATAAGAGCAGGAGTGCAAGAATCTAATGCTTGCTGCTCTTCTTCTTGCCACTTGCGGCACTGCAACTTGCCTCCTGATCCTCCTAATGCACCATCACAAAATTAAGTTCGGGTTACCTGAGAGGAGAGGAGGAAGAGAGGAGAAGAGAGGCAAAGGAGGAAGAGAGGAGAAGAGAGGCAGAGGGAGGAGGAAGAGAGGAGAAGAGAGGAGGAAGAGAGGAGAAGAGAGGAGGAAGAGAGGAGAAGAGAGGCAGAGGGAGGAGGGTTACCTGACCACGATGAGGAGGTGCGGGGGCGGCGGCAACATGGGGGCGGCGATGGAGACGGAGGCGTGGGGGCGGCAGCGACGGAGACGGAGCCGCGGGGGCGGCGGCGGTGTGGGGGCGGCGACGGAGACGGAGGTGCGGGGGCAGCGACGGCGTGGGTCGGGCAGCGGGGGGAATTAGCTAGGGGGCGAGGGAGAGGGACGAAGGGGATCTGGCAAGAGGGAGGGAATTAGCTAGGGGGGGAATCTTACTAATGGCGCACCTGTGGTCGGTGCGCCATTAGTAATCTTTTTTTTACATAGCAATGGCGCACCGGGCAGAGGTGCGCCATTAGTAATCTTTGTTGCATGTAATAATTTTTTAGAAAATGAATATGAATATGAAACAGTAATATTTTTTATAAAAGACAGTAATAATTGTTGTTTAACAACAATTGTAGTCTACACTTTTTTTATTTTTTTAAAAAGGAAGAGGGGAGAGGAGGCGCGGGTGGGATCGGGATCGAGATGGAGGGGGCAGCCGAAAGCTTGGAGAAGGAGGTGGAGGGAATGAAGTGGGGAAAGTGAGTGGGTAGGTGTGGCTGTCCAAAATATCTTGTTGGGGTCCCAGGTTACTAATGGCGCACCACCTGCAAATGCGCCATTAGTAACCCTGGTTACTAATGGCGCACCTGCAGGTGGTGCGCCATTAGTAGTTTTGCAGAAAAGTAAAATATATATATATATATACACTAATGGCGCACTTTTACAAGGTGCGCCATTAGTAGTTTAAACTAGTAATGGCGCACTGTGAGGCGGTGCGCCATTAGTAGTTTTGCAAAAAAAGAACAAAAAAAATCCAGTACTGGCGCACTCCCTGTCTAGTGCGCCATTACTAGTCAGAACTAGTAATGGCGCACTTCGGTAGGATGCGCCATTAGTATGTATGTAAAAATGAAAAAAAATTATCACTAGTGGCGCACCTATTTTCTGGTGCGCCATTAGTGTCTTCCACACTATGGCGCATCACAAACTGGTGCGCCATTAGTATATAGTAGTGGCGCACTACTTCCCTGGTGCACCATTAGTGTCAATCCCATCTATAGCCCTTTTCCTAGTAGTGGCCCCCTACCCGAGATCCGCCGGTTTTGACACCGACATTGGTGCTTTCATTGAGAATTCTAGTGTGCCGTCGACAGAAGGCTCGATGGCCCCTTCGATCATTAGTAACGACGTTGTCCAGGGAGAAACCTTCCTCCCCAGACAGATCTTCGTATTCGGCGGTTTCTTACTACGGGCCAACTCGTTTGGCCATCTGGAGCAGATCAAAAGCTACGCCCCTAGCCATCAGGTCAGATTCGGAAGCTTGAATTATGTCGCAGACATCCGGGGAGATTTGATCTTCGACAGATTCGAGACCGCGGCAACCGCTCCCCATTACCTCGATGAACATGGCCTAAACCTGTCATCGGGCGCATCTAGGAGATAGCTCCTGTAGAAGCTCTGGCCTTAAATCCGGAGTAGATCAAGTCGCCCGAAGATGGGAAGCTCGACCCCATCACGGGGGATACCGATTCAGCGGCACTGGAGCCACACGCAGATCCCACTTCATATGGTATCGACATAAACGGAACCTCGGACTCGCCTCCGACGCCGAATTCCAAACCTTGCGAGCCCGCGTATACCGAACTCGATCGGTTGTCGATCTTCCAGTTCAGCGCCGCAGATGTCTTCCAACAATCGTCCGTGGGTGACATGCTAAACTCGCTAAAAACCCTATCCCTGGCAGACGACCCGTCGCCGAACTATGTTCGGTTCGAAATTTTGGTGGACGATAGAGAATTTTGTTTCCCACCGCCACCCACTTCCTAGCCATTGTTGAAAAGCCAACCAACACACCCGACCCCCGCTCCGAAGACATCGACGGTGTGCACGACGATGAGGGGCAGGGTTAGAGCTTACTACTCGCTCGACATGGGACGGCTACTTCCTGGTATGACGTGTGTATGTTAGACACACCTTGTGGCACTCTCGACGAGATAAGGAGGATCCGGTCAAGAATAAACCGCCTGGTACACAGCCCGGACACCAGCACCCTAGGTCACACCGCCCAAGGAAAACACTGCCAGCACCAGAGAAGACGGCACTACGAACAACAAAGACCCTGCTGAGATAGAATCCGAGCAGGATGAACAGGAAGGCGGGCAAGACAGCTCTGATGAACAGACCACATACAGGGACTCGGAGGACAACAATTATCTCCCACCCTCCGAGGAAGAGGAGATCTTCGGCAATGAGGATTTTACCATGCCCAAGGAACTTCTCGAGCAGGAGCGCTTTAAACGTCGGCTTATAGCCACTGCAAGGGGCCTACGAAAGAAGCAGCTGCAGCTTCCAGCAAGCCAAGATTATCTCAATGACAGATGGACCGAGGTCTTGGCCGCCGAAGAATACGGCCTTAGCAGCCTGGTCAAAAGCGACCCCAAGAATAGGTGGCTCCCTCAACACGAGGGCAGAATGATGGAACCCATACCACCATCGAACAATGCGGCAGGCCGACCACAATCTGGTCCAAACAAAGCAGCAGCCCAGGCAAAGCACCACACCAACCCATTCGCCCGTCAAAACAAAACAGCTCGGGGGAACACCAACGATATCAACCAAGACACAGAGGGAAGAGCAAGACGCACAAGATCGATGTACGGATCACGAAGATATACCCCGGCCGACGATGATGGTCGCCTATCCGGACACTATAGAGCTGACCACGCCCGGTCTGAGAACCATAAACGGAGCCCGCCGGAGGTACTTCATAGTGTGGTCCAACATAGAGGAGCCTCACACCCCCTCTGCTTCACGGACGAAGTAATGGAACACGAATTTCCAGAAGGGTTTAAACCCATTAACATCGAATCATACGATGGGACAACAGACCCCGCAGTATGGATCAAGGATTACCTCCTCCATATTCACATGGCCCGCGGAGACGACCTCCACGCCATTAAATACCTACCTCTCAAGCTTAAAGGGCCAGCTCGGTACTGGCTAAACAGTTTGCCAGAAAATTCTATTGGCAACCGGGAAGATTTGGAAGACGCCTTTAGAGACAACTTCCAGGGAACATATGTCCGGCCATTACGCGCCGATGACTTAAGTCACATTGTCCAGGAGCCTAGCGAGTCAGCTAGGGAGCTCTGGACCAGGTTCTTAGTCAAAAAGAACCAAATTATCGACTGTCCAGACGCAGAAGCCCTCGCGGCCTTCAAACATAGTGTCCGGGATGAATGGCTCACGCGTCACCTCGCCCAGGAATGACCCAAATCCATGACAGCCCTCACCGCTCTAATGAACCGCTTCTTCACGGGAGAAGGCAACTGGCTTGCTCGTAAAAGCAACAACACCAGCAGCCCGGGCACTTCCGAAATCCGAAATGGCAATGGCAAGCCACGATGAACCGAACATAACAACATACGCGACAAAACAGTGAATGTTGGATTTCACAATCCGAAGCCCGGTCAACGGAAGAAGCCACTAAAGGAAACCAGGATGGACCATCCACCCTTGACAGGATATTGGACCGACCTTGTCAGATTCACGGTCTCCCTGATAGGCCAGCTAATCATACCAACCGTAAATGTTGGGTCTTCAAGTAGGCTGGCAAGCTTAACGCTGATCACAAGGGGAGGAGGCCACCGGGTGACAAAGACGACGGATCGGCTCGCCAGCAAAACACCAGGGGCCAGAAAAAGTTCCCCTCCGACGTTTGACCATTCACGGAACGCAAATAGCAGTTCGGCTTCCGCCACCCACCTACAGTACTGGTGAAATTTGCACCACGCGCACATCACTATGCACTCAAGATACCATGGGCATCAGCGGAAGCACAATTGGGAAAACCCTACAAGCATTCCCGTAACGTTTTTATATGTTTTTCTCATTTTTTCGGTATCATGTTTAAAGAACAGGTGACAAACTGGAAAGCATCTACAGCAGACTCTATCGAAGTTCGGATCCATGCACTCACCTAAGGGGTTACTTCCATTAAGGATCCCACTCCCCGAGGATGGGCTGTGCAGACGTGCGACAGGAGGTCCGAAATTACCTTTGGTAGACCGCACTCTTTACTCCGAGCCTGTACTATGCCCCTTTTCCTCTGATCCCGACCACGAGCATGTCAAATGGATGGGTCTGCGGTTTCTATTTTTTATATATACACATAAATTTATCATTGGCACATCGCTCCATTCTCAGTAAGCCTCACCCGAGCCAAACTCTCATACCCTTTCAACAATAAGGTACGGCCTCAATGGTTGCTTTGCAGATGCACCTCGGCGCACCCTGCCAGGGGCTCGGCAGGGAACTAATGAGTCGCCAGTAAAAGTCCGAACAACTCTATAGCGTACTTCAGCATCGCAGGTTTGGCCTTATATGCATCAGCTCTGAATCGTTGTCTTGGGTCAATAGTTGGGTTGCCCGGCTCCTATGTTTGCTACCCTACGTCCCGCTCTATCGACCAGGGTAGTAAAGGGAGAACTACTGCGATTGTGCCTTGGCCTAGACCGGATGAGCACCTCAGTAGAGAAAGCCGAAAACTGACTGTCATGATGTGGCGAGAGCTGGTCAACCACTTGACGACTTATTGGAATCTTTAGCGATTCTCCGTGTAATACAAGGGATCTTTTGCAGATCAGATATGTAAGGCACCACACGCCGCATACACACTAGGGGCTATGTCGTAGCCCCACCATAAAACTCCTATGGTTAAGTGAAAGTGTTAATGCCTTATAGTCCGATTACCTGGTTCGCCGCATTATCACCTCCTTCATGGACCAAGACGTTGGATAAAGAGTGATGAAATGCTTTTACGAACACCCCGGTACTTCCTACAAGGGCGCTGAAGCCGACGACTGGAAAACTTTCAGATTATATTAAAACGACCGCATAGGAGGAATTCAAGCTTTTCGAGCAAAACATAAATAGATTAACTATAAAGTTGTCTTTTACAATCATCATACAACTCACTCGAACATTATGTTTTTTGAGCATTGACCCTCTATCAAGCGGGCAGCCTCCAGGACGTCTTCAAAATAGATCTCTGGCTCCTGACGGCCCCTGCCTTTAGGCGGACCCTTCGTGGCGACCTCGATGGCCTCCATTTTTCCCCAGAATGTCTTGACTCGGGCAAGGTCCATTCGTGCACCTTCAATGCATGTTGATCGCTTCGCAGCACCACATTGACAAGCTTCTGCACCAAGCCGAAATAGCTACTCGGCACAGGCTCGGTTGGCCACAGCTGGAATATAGCATCCTTCATGGTAGCGCTAGATACCCTATGAAGTTCGGCCCATTGGGACATCTGTTCATTGAGGAGCAGCGGGCGCATTGACGCACTGAACAGTGACCAAAAAAGCTTCTCCATTGCATATCCAGCTCGCGTTTAGTAATATCGCGTTGCATCGGAAGAACTCTTCGGCAAGTCCAAATACTCGTCCGGAGAACTCCACACTTGGTTTAGCTGAGCATAGTCTGGGTCGCCCAACTTAGTCTGCAGCAGAAAAGGCCTTCCGGCCACTATCTCTTTTGCCTGTCGAACCTCCTCATGGAGTGCTCTGGACTCGGATCGTGCTTCTCTTGCCTCTTGTCGGGCCTTGTCCAGTTCCGCCGTTAAGGTTTTATTATCCTCTCAAGAACTTCGCAGCGACCAGTGGCATTCTCCAAAGCGAGTGTCATCGTGGATACTTTCTCCTCGCCCTGGCATCGTGCAGCTTTTTCGGCCTTCAGTTCAACCGATGCTTCTTCAGCAGCAGCATCACTAAACCTTGCCCGCTCCTTGGCCCGGATTAGCTCCGCCCAAAGAGCCTCCACGGCGGCAGCACCATCTTCATTTCACGCACATCTCATATAAAGATTTTTCCCGCATCAAGCACATGGGTGTAAAGAATGCTCGAAATACATACCTTGCGAGTCGTCAAGACGCCTGTTGATCAATGCAACGTCATCCTCTGCAATATCCAGCTTTCGCAGCAGTTCGGCCACTTCCGTATTCCGGACAGTCACAGGAGGGGAAGTAGCATGTATTTCAAAATTAACCCAAGGTTAATATCTGAGCATATCTATTTGATCCTCCGATCACTTCCTTCGGAAGATAATCCGAGTCTCAGGGGCTATTGCATATAGAATAGGTGCATTCTCTCAATAAAATTCAATTGACAAAGCTACATTACAAACCTCAAAACCTCTTAGAAGGCTCACGAAGGCCTCGTCCAATCCGCTCTTCGCGGATAGAACCCTTTTGACCACCATAGCCATCAAGGTACGGTGCTCTTCTGAAATGGAGGCTCGTCATAGCAAGCTCGTTAGCATTTCCGGTGCTCCTGGGTCTTCGGAAGCCGCCACCGGAGTATGGCATTCATGTGAAGGAACCCACTTACTTGCCTCCAGAATCGTCTCCGGCTGTAAATTGGATGGTTCGGGGACACCAGTCTTAATCCCGGAACCCCGAGTGACAGAGGCACCGCCTTCGGGTGACGCCTTCATCGTTTCCTGTACTACTTGGTGTTCGAAAGGAGCCCTTCGGGATGATACCTCAGTATTATCCCCCTATTGGGCGATGGGGCCGGAGGAGGCATGTCACTCTCCATCATCTCTGGAAGAAGATCTCCTGAGGAGGAGGACGATTGAGAAGCACCAGGCGTTAACCTGCATGGACACACACATATCGGATGATTACTTCACTACATAAGGAAAGAATGAGTCCTGTGCAGGGACGGATTTTTCAGTATCTTGTTAAGGGATGCCTGAAGGGAAGGTGCTCGGATATAGAGTATGTACCAAAGTGTCCGGATGATTGCAGTCAAGGCCCACATCTTCGGTGGTGTCCGACCATTGCTCTTGTTCCCCGAAATATAATTTCCACATTCCTTCGTGTGTCGCACGGAAGAAGTGCTGTAAAGTCCGCCACCCTTCTAGGTTAAACTCCCACATACGAAGAGGACGCCGCTGACATGGCAGGATCCGGCGGACAAGCATTATTTGAACGATGCTCACAAGATCGATGCCCTTCTTGGTAAGGCATCGGATGCGGCTTTGCAGAGTCTGCACTTCATTGATGGATCCCTAGTCCAATCCTTTATTAACCCATGAAGCAAGCTGAATTGGAGGACCGAGGCGGAACGCAGGTGTAGCCGCACACTTGGAGCTCCGCGGCTCGTTGATATAAAACCACCCCTACTGCCATAGGTCGGGAGATTTAGCGAAAGATCCTTCGGACCAATCCACGCCGGCCAGCTTGCCTATTATGACGCCGCCGCACTCTGCCTGCTCCTCCTCTGCCACCTGCGGCCTCACACCAAAGGTCTTGAGCCACAAACCAAAGTGCGGAGGTGTCCGGAGTAAGGCCTCATACGTGACGATAAATGTCGAGATGAGGAGAATAGAGTCCGGGGCCAGATCATGAAAATCTAGTCCATAGTAGAACATGAGCCCGCGGACGAAGGGGTTAAGCACGAACCCTAGCCCATGAAGGAAGTGGGATACAAATACTACCCTCTCGCCAGATCTGGGGGTCGGTATGACTTGTCCTTGTGCCGGGAGCCTATGAAAGATTTCCGAGGTCAGATACCTCGCTGCGTGGAGCTTTGCAATATCCTCCTCTCTGAGAGAAGAAGCCACCCACCGGCCCTGATGGTTGGATCCGGACATGACTAGGGCTGGTGGCGATTGGAACCTGAGGGTTGGAACTTGGGGTGGCTGGGGTTGAGGAAGAAGCAAGCGCAAAGGAAGAAAATGAGATTGCGTATCTATATAAAGGCCCCAAGTATTGGGCGTCTCCCCCAGGGTCTCTAAGCTTACCTATTACCAAGGAGTTGTACCGAGGGGACGGTTAGGTTACCCACGCCTGTATTAATGAAAATCCCACGAATAAAGGAACACAATCTTTGCCTTGACAAGGCGTGCCAGTAAAACCGCACCCCCAGACATGGGGCGGCTTGCTAGCCGACAGTTGGAAATAGCAACCGGGCAGGCATGATATGATGCCATGAACAGTTATCAACAAGTTGGGCTCGTGGGGTATTATATTCTCTGCCATTATATACACAGGTACGGATATACCTACTTCGTTCGAAGACTATTCTGGAGTTCGAAAGGAGGGAGCCCTCCTTGCAATGGCGAAGACGAATCTGCGCGTCGGACTCCTCGTCATTGAAGCCAGGTCCAGGGGCTACTGAGGGAGTCCTGGACTAAGGGGTCCTCTGGCGTCTGGCCTATTATCTATGGGCCGGACTGATGGGCTGTGAAGACATGAAGGCCGAAGACTGCACCATGTCTGGATTGGACTCTACTTGGCGTGGAAGGCAAGCTTGGCGACCAAAGATTCCTTATTATGTAACCGGCTCCATGTAAACCCTACATCCTCTCGGTGTCTATATAAACCGAAGGGGATAGTACGGAAAGGACAACGCATATACTCATTACCATACCCACATAGCCTAGACTTCTAGGGTTTAGCCGTGGTAGATCCACTCTTGTAACACTCATATTCATCAATATCAATCAAGCAGGACGTAGGGTTTTACCTCCATAGAGAGGGCCTGAACTAGGGTAAACATTGTGTTCCCCGTCTCCTGTTACCATCGATCCTAGACGCACAGTTCGGGACCCCCTACCCGAAATCCGCCGGTTTTGACACCGACACCCGCCGCGAGCCTCAACACTCATCAGACCGCATACATCGGTATGTATTATTTCCAATAAGTCAGTTGCTCGCTCCATTGTTCCGGAGAATGGAGTCCTAGTCATCTTGCCCATGAGGCATGGTTTGCAAGCATCAAATGATTCATAATCAAGTGATTCCAAAAGTCCATCTGCATGGAGTTTCTTCATGCGCTTTACACCAATATGACCTAAACGGCAGTGCCACAAGTATGTTGCACTATCAATATTATGAATATGTGTATCACTATGATCGAGATTCAAAAAACCATTTATATTAAGTGTATGATCATAGAAGGTTTTATTCATGTAAACAAAACAACAATTATTCTTTGACTTAAATCAATAACTGTATTGCAATAAACATGATCCAATCATATTCATGCTCAATGCAAACACCAAATAACATTTATTTTAGGTTCAACACTAATCCCGAAGGTAAAAGGAGTGTGCGATGGTGATCTTATCAATGTTGGAATCACTTCCAACACACATCGTCACCTTGCCCTCAACTAGTTTCTGTTCATTTTGTAACTCCTGTTTCAAGTTACTAATCATAGCAACTGGACCAGTATCATATACCCAGGGGTTATTATGAACACTAGTAAAGTACACATCAATAATATGTATATCAAATATACCTTTGTTCACTTTCCCATCCTTCTTATCCGCCAAGTATTTGGGGTAGTTCCGCTTCCAGTGACCATTCCCTTTGTAGTAGAAGCACTCAGTTTCAAGCTTAGGTCTAGCTTTGGGTTTCTTCACGGGAGTGGCAACTTGCTTGCCTTTCTTCTTGAAGTTCCCTTTCTGTTCCTTTTCCGCTTTTCTTGAAACTAGTGGTCTTGTTAGCCATCAACACTTGATGCTCTTTCTTGATTTCTACCTTCATCGATTTTAGTATCGCGAAGAGCTCGGGAATCGTTTTTGTCATCCCTTGCATATTATAATTCATCACGAAGTTCCAGTAACTTGGTGCTAGTGACTAGAGAACTCTATCAATCACTCTCTTATCTGGAAGATTAACTCCCACTTGATTCAAGTGATTGTAGTACTCAGACAATATCAACACATGCTCACTGGTTGAGCTATTCTCCTCCATCTTCTAGGCAATGTACTTGACAGAGGTCTCATACCGCTCGACTTGGGCATAAGTCTGAAATACCAATTTCAGCTCTTGGAACATCTTATATGCTCCAAGGCATTCAAAACATTTTTGAAGTCCTGGTTCTAAGATGTAAAGCATGGCGCACTAAACTATCAAGTAGTTATCATACCGAGCTTGCCAAACGTTCATAGCGTTTGTATTTGTTCGTGCAATAGGTCCGTCACCTAGCGGTGCATCAAGGACATAATTCTTCTGTGCAGCAATGACGATAATCCTCAGATCACGGACCTAGTCCGCATCATTGCTACTATCATCTTTCAACATAGTTTTTCTCTAGGAACATATCAAAAAACAAAACAGGGAGCTATACGCGAGCTATTGATCTACAACATAGTTATGCAAATACTATCAGGACTAAGTTCATGATAAATTAAAGTTCAATTAATCATATTACTTAAGAACTCCCACTTAGATAGACATCCCTCTAATCATCTAAGTGATCACGTGATCCATATCAACTAAACCATGTCCGATCATCACGTGAGATGGAGTAGTTTTCAATGGTGAACATCACTATGTTGATCATATCTACTATATGATTCACGCTCGACCTTTCGGTCTCAGTGTTGCGAGGCCATATCTGCATATGCTAGGCTCGTCAAGTTTAACCCCAGTATTCTGCATGTGCAAAACTGGCTTGCACCCATTGTATGTGAACGTAGAGCTTATCACACCCGATCATCACGTGGTGTCTCAGCACGAAGAACTGTCGCAACGGTGCATACTCAGGGAGAACACTTATAGCTTGAAATTTTAGTAAGGGTCATCTCATAATGCTACCGTCATACTAAGCAAAATAAGATCCATAAAAGATAAACATCACATGAAATCAAAATATGTGACATGATATGGCCATCATCATCTTGTGCCTTTGATCTCCATCTCCAAAGTACCGTCATGATCTCCATCATCACCGGCATGACACCATGATCTCCATCATCTTGATCTCTATCAACGTGTCGTTACATGGTCGTCTTGCCAACTATTGCTTTTGCAACTATTACTTTTGCAACTATTGCTATCGCATAGCGATAAAGTAAAGCAATTGTATGGCACTTGCATCTTATGCAATAAAGAGACAACCATAAGGCTCCTGCCAGTTGCCGATAACTTTAACAAAACATGATCATCTCATACAAGAATTTATATCTTGTCACGTCTTGACCATATCACATCACAACATTCCCTGCAAAAACAAGTTAGACGTCCTCTACTTTGTTGTTAAAGTTGGAGAAACAGACACCTGTGTGCAAAGCACGTCGGTAGAACCAGTCTCATGATTGCGGTTAGGCTTTTAGGGTTTAGCCATCTCGATCTCGTGGTAGATCAACTCTTGTAATACTCATATTCATCAAGATCAGTCAAGCAGGAAGTAGGGCATTACCTCCATAGAGAGGGCCCGAACCTGGGTAAACATCGTGTCCCCTGCCTCCTGTTACCATCGACCTTAGATGCACAGTTCGGGAGCCCCTACCCGAGATCCACCGGTTTTGACACCGACACCCGGCACCCTACCAGATGTCTGCGAAGGAGGACAAGACGGGGAGCGGGAGGACCAAAGAGGGCCTCCATCTCGAAGATATTTTAGACGTTGTGTCCGGGGAGATGAAAATCTCATCGCCTGAAGGCAAAAGTAAAGGGGAAGTCAACATTCATTCCCACTATGGTAAGAAAAGGACCGCCTCCGAAGACTGGGAAGAAAAGGTTCCCAAGCGAGGCAAGATGCCTCTGTCGGGCGGCTCGGGTTTGAAGGACAACATTATTGCGCAGTCCTCCAATGAGGCCAAGCCTAAATTGTAAGAAAACAAGGGTGTTTTACACATACCCCGTTCCTCCCTTGTGACCAGGGTAACATCTAAAATGTATGTTTTTTGCAGCTTGGTGCACAATCTTTCTCAACAATCATCTTCCTCCGGAGACCTTCTCCCAGAGATGATGGAAAGCGAGACGCCTCCACCAGTCTCCTCGCCTAATAAGGTGGATGACCTCGAGGTGTCGTCTCGGAGGATCTCTCCTGATCTGCAAGTGATGTGAGGGGTGATGAAAACACGAACTAAAGATGACACTTCGGTAGCCCAGGGTCCGGGGGCCACCAATCAAGGCCCCGAACTGTCCGGCTTTCAGCCAGAGACAACTCTAGGGGCGAATGAATGGATCCCTTTGAAGGGAGGCCGTGCTGCCACGGCTGCTTCCGAAGACCCAAAAATGCTAGATATATTGACGGAGATGCTGCGACAGGCGTCCATCTCCAAAGACCATCATACCTTGATGGGCGCGGTGGTTAAAAAGGTCCTGGCCGTGAAAAGCGGATTGAATGAAGCCTTTACGAGCCTGCTAAGAGGTTTCGAGGTTTGTGCTATCATGCTTTCAATTGTGCTTTATTCACAAAATACTCCTATGTATAGGTAGTAGCCCCTGAGACTCTGATAGGCTCCCCAAGGGAGGCAATCAGAGGATCAAAAAAATTATCCAAGAAATAATATGACTACTTTGAACATAGGCTTTTACTTCCCCCGCAACTGCCCGATCTGCGGAGGTTGCCGATCTGCAGCGGGAGATTGAAGAGGCGAATGATGACATCACGCTGATCAACAAGCGTCTTGAAGAGGCGCAAGGTATGTTTTTGGGTTAGCCAGTATATTTACGCATGATAACATGAGCATGAAGCTGGAATTGTACACTGAGACATGTGTACCTACAGATGGTGCTGCTGCGGTGGAGGCCCTTCGGGGTGAGCTTGTCCTTGCCAAGGAACAAACCTGGATGAGTAATCTGGCTGCCCATAAGGCGGCTGAAGAATTAAAAAACGAACAGGCTATTCGGCGCCAATGTGAGGAAAGAATTACTACCATGGGGCGCAAGGTGGAGGAGACCACCGTCCGGTGCAAATTCCTTAAGAAGGATAAAAGACCAGAACGGCCGATCTCGACAAGGCCTTACAAGAAGCGAAAGAAGCACGGTCTGAGTCTAGAGCGGCTTGGGAAGAGATCTCGCAAGCTGGGGAGATAGCGGCCGGTAAGCCCTTCTTGTTACAGACGAAGTTCGGCAATACGAAGTATTCCCCGCTTAACCAAATGTGGAGTTCTCTGGACCCTTTTTTAGACCTGCCGAAGAGCGCCTCGGATGCATTGCAATTTTATCAAGTGCAGGAAGGTTTTGCCACGGAGAAGCTTTTTTGGTCACAGTTCGGTGCGCCAAAGCGACAATTGTTATTAAATGAACTGATGGCCTAGTGGGCCGAGCTCCACAGGATATCTGGTTCCGTCATGAGGGACGTCATAGTCTGGTTGTGGCCTACGGAGCCCATTCCGAATAGTTACTTCGGTTTGGTGCAAAGGCTTGTGGATGCGGTGTCGCGTATGGATGCCGTTAAGCGTTCAACGTGTATTGAAGGTGCACCGATGGCCTTTGCCCGTGTCAAAACATACTGGGCCAAGATGAAGGCCACTGACATTGCCGTGAGGAGTCCCCCCAAGGGCAAGGACCATCACGCACCCGAAGACTATTTCGAGGACGTCTTAGAGGGTGCCTGCTTGATAGAGGGTCAGTGCTCGAAAGATATAATGTTTGAATGAAATGTATTGAATTGTAAAAGACAGTATGATAATATACAATACTTTTCTAGTCGTCGGTAGGGCTACCTATCTAGTTTCGTGCTTCGGGCGTACCAGATTCAATAGGCTAGGTTATAGCTGACAAATTTCTTTAAGAACTAGCCGCCTATAAGCCTCGCTGCAAATCCTTTATCTCCAGTTCAAATCTGGGTGCCGCCTGATCAATAAAATACTTAGGTTTTTTTATAGTGCTGATCGAATTCGATAAATTTTTACTTCGCATAAGTTCGGACCCCACAGCAATGAAATTCACACAAGTGGCAATCATCCGAGCAGAGAATGGAGAAGTCAGAGATCACTTTCCCCTCCCACTGCTTGGGAGCTCAGCACGGTTTCACGTTCTATCACTAGTGCAGAACCGGGCAATAGCACCGATTCGTAAGGCCCTTTAGTGCCGGTTCGGTGACTGGCACTAAAGGCCCCCCCTTTAGTACCGGTTCAGCACGAACCGGTGCTAAAGGGCAACCATGTGGCACGAGCCAGCTCCGTGGGCGCGTAGGACATTAGTACCGGTTGGTAACACCAACCGGTACTAAATGTTTGGGTGTGTTTTGGTTTTATTTTTTATTTTTACTTTAATTTTGTGTTTTCAATTTAATTTAGTGATTGTTTTACATTATAATGAGTTGTTAAATCATTAGGTGAATGTACCGCAGATTAGTTTGACTGGATGCATGGATCCTAGCTAAGTCATCAAGTATATGTCATATCCATATTATATATACTTGATCACCTACTTAAGTGATTGAGGTAATATGGATATGGCATATACTTGATCACTTAGCTAGAATCCATCCAGTTGAAACTAATATGCAATTTCTTTCATAAATGATATAATAACTCAGCATCACATTAATATAAAAACTCGTGCATCATATATATCGTCACCAATGGTTTTCATAGCAAAGATATCATCGAGTTCAACATGGTAATGATATTATAAGCGTTCATAACACCACAAAAGCAAATCACTCTTTGAGATTAAGTTCAGGACGAAGAACACGGACATGGGAGGACAAGTACTAAGAGCATGAACTAGCTAATTAATCACTCCTGCTGCTCTTTCTCACGTAAAATAGCATAGAACATGTATAGCTTTGCTGATTCATCATATTGGAGCATGCAGATGAACCTGTCTCCTAATCGTGGGTTGCGCTTCTGATTGCTGCCCCCTAGTACTTCTCTGTGATCGTTCACAATTTTGCTCCAGTCTTTTACTATTAAGCATTCCTCGCTATTAGAAATCCTGAATGCACTAAAGTGCATTGTAGGATATCTTGGCCGTAAGCTAACAATATTCATGGTACCTTTAGTCTCGATCCAATCAGGCACAACATTCATCGGGAGTCCCTGTTGAAGAACATCGTATAGTAACATACTTAGCAATGAAGTTTAGCTTAAAAAATAATATATGCAAAAGATGCACTGAGGAGAAATAGTAGAAATCTTACTATCTTTCCTAAATATATGTGACCGTAGTTCAGTACGAACACTATTGGTCGCATGTTTTGAGTACTAACATTTCTAAGTGTAGGAAAGAAATTTGTCTTGACAGCATCAAGATCCTCAAGCCATGAAACATAATGACTTGTCTCCTCGCAGTTTAGTTCAGCCCCGGGACAGTGGACGGTCCTGTCTACCAAGCGCCGGACATGTTTGCTTGATTGGAAGTAAGTTGTCAATATAAATTGAGATCTATTAATTATTCAACGGGTTCAAATAATCTCATATCGAAGACATAAATATGGTTGAGAAACTCACATAATGGTAGAACTGGAGGCGTCTGCACATCGACCCAGATGTCTCTATTACCTTCAATATCATCTTCCGGACGAATATCAAAGGTGATAACCATATCAGGCTCAAATGCATAAGCCTTGCATAGTGCTTGCCAAGTTTTGCATTCAAAATAGGTGTATGTGTCTGCATTGTATAATTTGACGTTGAAGGTATAACCATGCTCGGTCTTCAAGTAAACTCTTTTTACCTCCATAGTTTCATTAGGACTGAAACCTATCTTATCCAAGACAAAAAATCTTGCATGGCAGGGGATACGCTAGTAGAATAATGAATAATTAAAATTAAAAGTTGAAGCAAATGAAGCATAAGTCATGCTTAATTACGAAAAAAGACTTGTCGTTGTGACTTACTATATCCACTTCGAAGTTCTCATCCAGCTTGATGCTAAAGCGTCTATCATCAACTAGAAAATTTCTGCCGCACAGGCCGCGCTGGTCTTCGCAGTATTCGCACATAATGAAATCGTGTTCGTCGTCAAACGACATCCCTATGTTCATAGGTGAAACATTAAACACTTATTAGTTCTATTAATTCAACTAATTCTGTTAATTCAACTAGTTCAACTAATTAATTGAACTAATTCAACTAAGCACTTACGAAAAATATACCTAATTAATTGAACTAATTCAACTAACTAGTTCAACTAATTAATTCAACTAATTCAACTAAACTAGTTCTACTAATTTTCTTACTAAAAATAAGGTAGCTAGTTCTATATAATAAAATGTTAATTAGATAATGAAATCTCATATAACTAAATTAAATATATATCTAACATATAATTTATATCTAATTCATCTAACATTTGACATTAATATCTAACATATGTTCATATATAGGTGAAACATTAAACACTTACTAGTTCTATTAATTCAACTAAATAAACTAGTTCTATTAATTCAACTAAGCATTTACTAGAAATAAACTAGTTCTATTAATTTCTTACAAAAATAAAGTAGGTAGTTCTATATAGTAATATTTTGATTAGATCATCAAATCTCATATACCTAAATTTTCTTACTAAAAATAAACTTGTTCTATTAATTTTCATACTAAAAATAAACTAGTTATATTAATTCAACTAGTTCAAATCTCATATATATATACCTAATTAATATCTAGCTATACTAATTCAACTAGTTCAACTTGTTCTAATTCATGTAAAATATATTTGACATTAATATTTAACATCTTTTTCATATAATTCATCTAACATTAACATTCTAATATTATTATCTACGTAATTTATCTAACATTAATCTAAACAACAGAAAATAGAAAATAAGTAAAAACAATGTGTGTGTGTGTGTGTGTGTCTGTGTCTGTGTCTGTGTGTGTGTGTACGAGCGGGGGGCGACGACGGGGACGGGCGGCGGGTGAGAGGCGGCAGCGACGGGCGCGGCGGCGGCGACGGCGGTGACGGCGACGACGGGTGGCGGGGGCGATGGCGGTGACGGCGACGACGGGTGGCGGGGGCGACAGCGGTGACGGCGACGACGGGCGGCGGGGGCGGCGAGGGCAGCGCGCGATGGGCGACGAGCGCGGCGAAGAAGTTGGATCGAGAAGAAGTGGTGGTCGATGAAACTGATTTTTTCATAAGTACCATATATATAGGAGGGGTCTTTACTAGCGGTTGGAGCCACCAACCGGTACTAAAGGCCAATTTTCGCCAGGCCAAGGGGCAGAAAACGGCCCCTTTAGTATCGGTTCGTGCTACGAACCGGTACTAAAGGCCCAATCATTAGTACCGGTTGGAGCCACCAACCGGTACTAATGGTTGTGCGCTGCCACCGGCGATGCACAATGTTTAGTCCCACCTCGCCGAGCGAAGGGCAGCCGCACTGGTTTATAAACCCAGCCGCGACTGCTCCTTCGAGCTTCCCTATATAGCAGGCTTCTGGGCCTAACTAGGGCGCGCTGCCCTGTGAGTCTGCTGGCCCTTTTGGGCCTGCATTTGCACACCCTAGGTCTGGCAGGCCCACTGGGCAGCGCCCCAACAAATTTTTTATCTAGTTTTTTCTTTTCTGCATTATTTATTTTCTTCTATTTATTTTTGAGTGATTTTTTATATAGTTTTTTTTTCTTTTCTGCATTATTTATTTTCTTCTATTTATTTTTGAGTAATTTTTTTGTATAGTTTTTTTCTTTTCTGCTTTATTTATTTTCTTCTATTTATTTCTGCTTTATTTTTGTGACCCTCTCTACTCTGATACTCTGAAATGATAATACCATTGCAAGTTTCAACATTTTCAGAGTTCATTTTGTAGTGATTTTCAATTTCACGGTCATTTAGCTCTCTAAACAATTAGGTAAATGACCGAAAAACAACAAATGATGTCAAAACATGTTGGAAATTGATGATGTCGCTTTGAATATTGCATACTGAACACAAAAGAAGTCCGGAGTTCAAATAAGTTTAAAAAACATTGAAGTGCCCGTATAACAGATGAGTTCTCATCCGAAACTCTGATACTCCGAAAGAGTTTGTCCAGTTTGAACACGAAGTGCGTCCAGTTTTTGCTGTGACCCTCTCTACTCTTTCGCACATGCTATGCGGGTGAAATGATGATACCATGCCAAGTTTCAACATTTTCAGAGTTCATTTTGTAGTGATATTCAATTTCACGGTCGTTTAGCTCTCTAAACAATTAGGTAAATGATCGAAAAACAACAAATGATGTCAGAACATGTTGGAAATTGATGATGTCACTTTGAATGCTGCATACTGAACACAAAAGAAGTCCGGAGTTCAAATAAGTTTAAAAAACATTGAAGTGCCCATGTAACAGATGAGTTCTCGTCCGAAACCCTGATACTCTGAAAGAGTTTGTCCAGTTTGTACACGGAGTGCGTCCAGTTTTTGCCGTGACCCTCTCTACTCTTTCGCACATGCTATGCTGGTGAAATGATGATACCATGCCAAGTTTCAACATTTTCAGAATTCATTTTGTAGTGATTTTCAATTTCACGGTCATTTAGCTCTCTAAACAATTAGGTAAATGACCAAAAACAACAAATGATATCGGAACATGTTGGAAATTGATGACGTCGCTTTGAATGCTGCATACTGAACACAAAAGAAGTCCGGAGTTCAAATAAGTTTAAAAAACATTGAAGTGCCCGTGTAACAGATGAGTTCTCGTCCGAAACCCTGATACTCCGAAAGAGTTTGTCCAGTTTGTACACGAAGTGCGTCCAGTTTTTGTCGTGACCCTCTCTACTCTTTCGCACATGCTATGCGGGTGAAATGATGATAGCATGCCAAGTTTCAACATTTTCAGAATTCATTTTGTAGTGATTTTCAATTTCACGGTCATTTAGCTCTCTAAACAATTAGGTAAATGACCGAAAAACAACAAATGATGTCAGAACATGTTGGAAATTGATGACGTCGCTTTGAATGCTGCATACTGAACACAAAAGAAGTCCGGAGTTCAAATAAGTTATTAAAAATAAAAAAAGAGGTGCAATGCTGGTTAATTTGCTTCAAGCCTTTCGGAATAGTGTAGACTGCACTGGACATAGCTTAGTGCAATCTATGCTATTCCGAAAGGCTTGAAGCTAATCAACTTGCAGGTGAGCATTGCACCTCTTCGTCATTGACTCTGCACTCAGGGCTTATAAACCGCTCATACTGCCTCTCTCTTGGCGAGGTGGACCTAAAAATCAGCTTACTAAGAAACTCTAGTATCGGTTCATGCCATGAACCGGTACTAAAGGTCTTCGTGGGGGCCCCAGCCTGACCACAGCCGCACTGGCCTCATTAGTACCGGTTCGTGGCATGAACCGGTACTAAAGGTTGCCCACGAACCGGTACTAATGATGCCCGTCCGCCTAGCCGTTGGAACCGGCACTAATGGTCACATTAGTGCCGGCTCAAATTCAAACCGGCACTAATGTGCTTCACATTTGACCCTTTTTCTACTAGTGTATTTCACTACCCACTGGGGGTTCTCTTCACCTTTCCCTCACGGTCTACATCCTTTCGTGCGCCCCTCACCTCCTCCATGAGGATGATCCACTCGATTCATTGCAACATCATGAACAATGGGGCATCTGCCTAAGCTAATATTATGATATTTGCTTAAAAGTTTTTGGTTCCTCTTGTGTGGCCGTTGTTTGCATAATTTGAAAGTTTTCCAGTTGTCGGCTTCAGCCCCCATGTAGACAATACGGGGGTGTTCAGAAAAGCATATGATCCCTCTTAACCCAACGTCTTGGTCCAAAAATGGAGGTGTCAATGCGTTGAACGAGGCAACTGGACTATAGGGCATTAACACTTTCACTTAGCCATAGGAGTTTTATGATGGGTTTACGATATAAACCCTGGTATGTACGCTGTTATCTCAATGTGGTGCATTCACATGCATGACCTAAAGAAAGGTCCTTCATATAATACGGAGGGAATCGCGAAAGATTCTGATAAGTCGTCGAGTGGTTGAACAGCTCTCTCCGCATCATGACAATCAGTTTTCGGCTTTCTCTACTGAGTTGCTCACCTGGGCGAACCAGGGCACAATCGCAGTAGTTCTCCCTTTACTACCTTAGCCGATAGAGCGGAACGTAAGGTAGCAAGCACAGGAGCCGGGCAACCCAACTATTGACCCAAGACATGATTCGGTGCAGATGCATATAAGGCCAAACTCGTGACGCCGAAGTATGGTATTAAGCTTTTCAGACTTATTGGCAATTTTAGTTTATTCCCATACCGAGCCCCTGGCGGGGTGCGTGAAAATCACCAGGATCAAAGTACAGTTTTTTAGAGACAAGTGAATACAGGATATAAATACATTCACTAAAACGTGAGTGAAAGGCTAATCATTGTTTTGTATATAATAACGCCATGACCCTGGCTATTTGATATGCCAAGGGTCGATGGCTGAGGTAGAAGGCACTTTACAGGCTTGCAAAATAGAGAGTATGGTCTAAAAAAGTTTTTTTGGACCTCCTATCACACGTCTGCGCCGCCTTTCCTCAATGTAGCTAGGGGCTCCTTAAAGGGAGTAAGTTTTGGATGAATGTACAAACTGGAACTCCGATGGAGTCGGCGAGATGACCAGCCTATGAGTCACCTATGATAAAAGAATAATAATAATAAAAAGGAAAAGTCATCAGAAAAGAATTGAAAAGAAGGGAGTGATAGAAGTACTTGTAAGCCCGTCCGTATTATGCCTCCACCGATGCCCATGGTATTTTAAGTGCATAGTTATGTATGCGCGGTATAGATTTCGCAGGTGTGTGAGGTGGACGGTGGAGGCCGAACTGCTAGTCCACCTCCATGATTGGTTGGTCCTGTTGAATGGAGACCGGCGGTTTAATGGCCGACAAGGTATGCGGTTTAATAAGGCTGACTTGCACTCCAGCTGGAGGGAACGTAGTATGATCCTTAGTCCGGAGGGAGTATGTCTCGTGCTCCTCTATAGGGGCGTGTGTTATGTATACCATGTTCACCATTTTTACCTCGGGGGGAAATTGCTTCTGACCCCTGGTATTTGTTTGGTGAATCTCTTAGTCATCGCTATCATTGGGCGGTCTTTTCCCTTATGTTCGGTGTTGAGCCTGCCGACCTGTTTGGAGACCCAACAGCTTCTATTTGTGTGAGTGGCTGGCTTATCGAGATTGCCATGAATCTGGCAGGGTCGATCCAATATCTTGTCTGAGGTGGAGGGGTCGTCTCTGTTTGCCTTGAATGGCTTTTTTCCGTTGACCGGGTTTGGGGCTACTGAATCCGGCGTTGACCGTTGTGTCGCGCATTCTCTCATCATCATTGCAATGTTTGTGTTTGTTGCGTCGTGGTTTGCCATTGCCGTCTCAGACTTCGGAAGTACCCGGATTGCTGGCATTGTTGCTTCTACGAGCAAGTGATGTCTACTACACAACCTTCTTCTTGTAGACGTTGTTGGGCCTCCAAGTGCAGAGGTTTGTAGGACAGTAGCAAATTTCCCTCAAGTGGATGACCTAAGGTTTATCAATCCGTAGGAGGCGTAGGATGAAGATGGTCTCTCTCAAGCAACCCTGCAACCAAATAACAAAGAGTCTCTTGTGTCCCCAACACACCCAATACAATGGTAAATTGTATAGGTGCACTAGTTCGGTGAAGAGATGGTGATACAAGTGGTATATGGATGGTAGATAATAGTTTTTGTAATCTGAAAATATAAAAACAGCAAGGTAACTAATGGTAAAAGTGAGCGTAAACGGTATTGCAATGCTAGGAAATAAGGCCTAGGGTTCATATTTTCACTAGTGCAAGTCCTCTCAACAATAATAGCATAATTGGATCACATAATTGTCCCTCAACATGCAACAAAGAGTCACTCCCAAGTCACTAATATCGGAGAACAAACGAAGACATTATGGTAGGGTACGAAACCACCTCAAAGTTATTCTTTCCAATCAATCCATTGGGCTATTCCTATAAGTGTCGCAAACAGCCCTAGAGTTTGTACTAGAATAACACCTTAAGACACAAATCAACCAAAACCCTAATGTCACCTAGATACTCCAATGTCACCTCAAGTATCCGTGGGTATGATTATACGATATGCGTCACACAATCTCAGATTCATCTATTCAACCAACACATAGAACCTCAAAGAGTGCCCCAAAGTTTCTACCGGAGAATCACAACAAAAATGTGTGCCAACCCCTATGCATAGGTTCATGGGCGGAACCCGCAAGTTGATCACCAATACATACATCAAGTGGATCAATAGAATACCCCATTGTCACCACGGGCATCCCACGCAAGACATACATCAAGTGTTCTCAAATCTTTAAAGACTCAATCGGATAAGATAACTTCAAAGGGGAAACTCAATCCATTACAAGAGAGTAGAGGGGGGAGAAAACATCATAAGATCCAACTATAATAGCAAATCTCGCGATACATCAAGATCGTATCACCTCAAGAACACGAGAGAGAGATCAAACACATAGCTACTGGTACATACCCTCAGCCCCGAGGGAGAACTACTCCCTCCTCGTCATGGAGAGCACCGGGATGATGAATATGGCCACCGGAGAAGGATTGCCCCCTCCGGCAGGGTGCCGGAACATGTCTAGATTGGTTTTTGGTGGCTACTGAGGCTTCTGGCGGCGGAACTCCCGATCTATTGTGCTCTCCGATGTTTTTAGGGTATATGGAGATATATAGGCGGAAGAAGTACGTCAGGGGGGCCACGAGGGGCTCAAGAGGTGGAGGGCGCGCCCAGGGGGGTGGGCGCGCCCCCTGCCTCGTGGCCTCCTTGTAGAGCCCCCGACGTGCACTCCAAGTCTTTTGGGCTTCTTTCCTTCCAAAAATGACTTCCGTGAAGTTTCAGGTCAATTGGACTCCGTTTGATTTTCCTTTTCTTCGAAACCCTAAAACAGGGTAAAAACATAAGCTGGCACTGGGCTCTGGGTTAATAGGTTAGTCCCAAAAATGATATAAAAGTGTATAATAAAGCCCATAAACATTCAAAATAGTAGATAATATAGCATGGAGCAATAAAAAATTATAGATACGTTGGAGACGTATCAAGCATCCCCAAGCTTAATTCCTACTCGTCCTTGAGTAGGTAAATGATAAAAACAGAATTTTTGATGCGAAGTGCTACTTGGCATAATTTCAATGTAATTCTTCTTAATTGTGGTATGAATATTTAGATCCGAAAGATTCAAGACAAAAGTTTAATATTGACATAAAAATAATAATACTTCAAGCATACTAACTAAGCAATTATGTCTTCTCAAAATAACATGGCCAAAGAAAGTTCAACCCTACAAAATCATATTGTTTAGTCATGTTTCATTTTCGTCACACAAGAATGCTCGCATCATGCACAACCCCGATGAAAAGCCAAGCAATTGTTTCATACTTTAGTAATCTCAAACTCATAAACCTTCACGCAATACATGAGCGCGAGCCATGGATATAGCACTATGGGTGGAATAGAATATAATGATGGGGGTTATGTGGAGAAGACAAAAAGGAGAAAGTCTCACATCAACGAGGCTAATCAATGGGCTATGGAGATGCCCACCGATTGATGTTAATGCAAGGAGTAGGGATTGCCATGCAACGGATGCACTAGAGCTATAAATGTATGAAAGCTCAACAAAAGAAACTAAGTGGGTGTGCATCCAACTTGCTTGCTCATGAAGACCTAGGGCACTTGAGGAGGCCCATTGTTGGAATATACAAGACAAGTTCTATAATTAAAAATTCCCACTAGTATATGAAAGTGACAAAACAAGAGACTCTCTATCATAAAGATCATGGTGCTACTTTGAAGCACAAGTGTGGAAAAGGATAGTAGCATTGTCCCTTCTCTCTTTTTCTCTCATTTTTTTATTTGGCCTTTCTTTTTTATGGCCTTTTTTTGTTCCTCACTTGGGACAATGCTCTAATAATGATGATCATCCCACTTCTATTTATTTACAACTCAATGATTACAACTCGATACTAGAACAAAGATGACTCTATATGAATGCCTCCGGCGGTGTACCGGGATATGCAATGAACCAAGAGTAACATGTATGAAAGAATTATGAATGGTGGCTTTGCCACAAATGCTATGTCAACTACATGATCATGCTAAGCAATATGACAATGATGAATGTGTCATGATGAACGGAATGATGGAAAGTTGCATGGCAATATATCTCGGAATGGCTATGGAAATGCCATAATAGGTAGGTATGGTGCCTGTTTTGAGGAAGATATAAGGAGGTTTATGTGTGAAAGAGCGTATCATATCACGGGGTTTGGATGCACCGGCGAAGTTTGCGCCAACTCTCAATGTGAGAAAGGGCAATGCACGGTACCGAAGAGGCTAGCAAGGATGGAAGGGTGAGAGTGCGTATAATCCATGGACTCAACATTAGTCATAAAGAACTCACATACTTATTGCAAAAATCTACAAGTCATCAAAAACCTCGGTACTACGCGCATGCTCCTAGGGGGATAGATTGGTAGGAAAAGACCATCGCTCGTCCCCCACCGCCACTCATAAGGAAGACAATCAAATAACACCTCATGTTTCAAATTTGTTACACAGCGTTTACCATACGTGCATGCTACGGGACTTGCAAACCTCAACACAAGTATTTCTTAATTTCACAACTACTCAACTAGCATGACTTTGATATTATTATCCTCATATCTCAAAACAATCATCAAGTATCAAACTTCTCTTAGTATTCAACACACTCATAAGAGAATTTTATTATTCTTGAATACCTAGCATATTAGGATTTTAAGCAAATTACCATGCTATTAAGACTCTCAAAAGAATCTAAGTGAATCATGAGAGTTCATCTATTTCTTCAAAATAAAACTACCACCATGCTCTAAAAGATATAAGTGAAGCACTAGAGCAAACGACAAACTACTCCGAAAGATATAAGTGAAGATCAATGAGTAGTCGAATAATTATGCAACTATGTGAAGACTCTCTAACATTTAATAATTTCAGATCTTGTTATTCTATTAAAACAGCAAGCAAAGCAAAATAAAATGACATCTAAGAATAGAAAACATCATGTGAAGAAGCAAAAACTTAGGATCAACCGATACTAACCGATAGTTGTTGAAGAAGAAAGGTGGGATGCCAACCGGGGCATCCCCAAGCTTAGATGCTTGAGACTTCTTGAAATATTATCTTGGGGTTCCTGGGGCATCCCCAAGCTTGAGCTTTTGTGTCTCATTAATTCCTCTCATATCACGGTCTCCCTAAATCTCAAAAGCTTCATCCACACAAAACTCAACAAGGACTCGTGAGATAAGTTAGTATAAACCATTGCCAAAACCTTATCATACTATACTGTAGCAAATCACTAAAATTGTTATTCAACATTTCATACTAAATGCCTCTGCATATTTAATAGTCCTATTCTCAAATAGAATCATTAAAGAAGCAAACATATGCAAACAATGCAAACATAACAGCAATCTGCCTAAACAGGACAGTCTGTAAAGAATGCAGCAACATCCATACTTACCTAGCTCCAAAAATTATGAAATAAAATTCCAATTGTATTAAATTTATCAGATCTTAATATGCAAAAGTTTTCAACATTTTATCACATTCTGACTTTTTTAGGGAATTATTGCAACAGCAGTAAACTTTCTGTTTTCAAACAGCAACATGTGGACTTTTAAAATAGGCATAGTAAAGGCTATCAATGCCACTTTTATTGAAATAAAAGATGCAAAATATGGTTATAAATAACAGCAAGCAAATCCTATCAAAATAAATTGATGCTCCAAGCAAAACACATATCATGTGGTGAATAAAAATATAGCTCCAAGTAAAGTTACCGATGAACGAAGACGAAAGAGGGGATGCCTTCCGGGGCATCCCCAAGCTTAGGCTCTTGGCTATCCTTGAATATTACCTTGGGGTTACTTGGTCATCCCCAAGCTTAGGCTCTTGCCACTCCTTATTCCATAGTCCATCGAATCCTTACCCAAAACTTGAAAACTTCACAACACAAAACTTAACAGAAAACTCGTAAGCTCCGTTAGTATAAGAAAATAAATCACCACTCCAAGGTACTGTAATTAACTCATTATTTATTTATATTTGTGTTAAACCTACTTTATTCTAACTTCTCTACGGTTTATAAACTATTTTACTAGCCATAGATTCATCAAAATAAGTAAACAACACACAAAAAACAGAATCTGTCAAAAACAGAATAGTGTGTAGTAATCTGGATCAATCGTGTACTTATGGAACTCATAAAATTCTCAAATAAATTTCTGGACCTGAGGAATTTATCTATTAATCATCTGAAAAAAGAATTAACTAAATAGAACTCTCCAATAAAATATGGCAGCAATTCTCGTGAGCGCTAAAGTTTCTGTTTTTTAAAGCATGATCGCAAAGACTTTCCCCAAGTCTTCCCAAAGGTTCTACTTGGCACAAACACTAATTAAAAGCATAAAACCACATATAAACAGAGGCTAGATGAATTATTTATTACTAAACAGGAACAAAAGGCAAGGAATAAAAATAAAATTGGGTTGCCTCCCAACAAGCGCTATCATTTAATGCCCCTAGCTAGGCATGATGATTTCATTGATGCTCACATAAAGGATAAGAATTGAAACATAAAGAGAGAATCATGAAGAATATGACTAGCACATTTAAGTCTAACATACTTCCTATGCATAGGGATTTTGTGAGCAAACAACTTGTGGGAACAAGAATCAACTTGCATAGGAAGGTAAAACAAGCATAACTTCAAAAATTTAAGCACATGGAGAGGAAACTTGATATTATTGCAATTCCTACAAGCATATATTCCTCCCTCATAATAATTTTTAGTAGCATCATGAATGAATTCAACAATATAACCAGCACCTAAAGCATTCTTTTCATGATCTACAAGCATAGAAATTTTACTACTCTCCACACAACCAAAATTCTTCTCATGAATAATAGTGGGAGCAAACTCAACAAAGTAACTATCATGGGATTGAAAATTGAAATCAAGATGACAAGTTTCACTGTTATTATTATTCTTTAAGGCATACTTGTCATCCCAATAATCATCATAGATAGGAGGCATGATTTCATCATAATAAATTTGCTCATCAAAACTTGGGGGACAAAAAATATCATCTTCATCAAACATAGCTTCCCCAAGCTTGTGGCTTTGCATATCATTAGCATCATGGATATTCAAGGAATTCATACTAACAACATTGCAATCATGCTCATCATTCAAATATTTAGTGCCAAACATTTTATAGATTTCTTCTTCTAGCACTGGAGCACAATTTTCCTTTCCATCATACTTACAAAAAATATTAAAAAGGTGAAGCGTATGAGACAAACTCAATTCCATTTTTTTGTAATTTTCTTTTATAAACTAAACTAGTGATAAAACAAGAAACTAAAAGACTCGATTGAAAGATCTAAAGATATACCTTCAAGCACTAACCTCCCCGGCAACGACGCCAGAAAAGAGCTTGATGTCTACTACACAACCTCCTTCTTGTAGACGTTGTTGGGCCTCCAATTGCAGAGGTTTGTAGGACAGTAGCAAATTCCCTCAAGTGGATGACCTAAGGTTTATCAATCCGTAGGAGGCGTAGGATGAAGATGGTCTCTCTCAAGCAACCCTGCAACCAAATAACAAAGAGTCTCTTGTGTCCCCAACATACCCAATACAATGGTAAATTGTATAGGTGCACTGGTTCGGCGAAGAGATGGTGATACAGGTGGTATATGGATGGTAGATAATAGTTTTTGTAATCTGAAAATATAAAAACAGCAAGGTAACTAATGGTAAAAGTGAGCATAAACGGTATTGCAATGCTAGGAAATAAGGCCTAGGGTTCATACTTTCACTAGTGCAAGTCCTCTCAACAATAATAGCATAATTGGATCACACAACTATCCCTCAACATGCAACAAAGAGTCACTCCCAAGTCACTAATAGCGGAGAACAAACGAAGAGATTATGGTAGGGTACGAAACCACCTCAAAGTTATTCTTTCCAATCAATCCGTTGGGCTATTCCTATAAGTGTCACAAACAGCCCTAGAGTTCGTACTAGAATAACACCTTAAGACACAAATCAACCAAAACCCTAATGTCACCTAGATACTCCAATGTCACCTCAAGTATTCGTGGGTATGATTATACAATATGCGTCACACAATCTCAGATTCATCTATTCAACCAACACATAGAACCTCAAAGAGTGCCCCAAAGTTTCTACCGGAGAATCACGACGAAAACGTGTGGCAACCCCTATGCATAGGTTCATGGGCGGAACCCGCAAGTTGATCACCCAAACATACATCAAGTGGATCAATAGAATACCCCATTGTCACCACGGGTATCCCACGCAAGACATACATCAAGTGTTCTCAAATCTTTAAAGACTTAATCCGATAAGATAACTCCAAAGGGGAAACTCAATTCATTACAAGAGAGTAGAGGGGGAGGAGAAACATAAGATCCAACTATAATAGCAAAGCTCGCGATACATCAAGATCATGCCAAATCAAGAACACGAGAGAGAGAGAGAGAGAGAGAGAGAGATCAAACACATAGCTACTGGTACATACCCTCGGCCCTGAGGGAGAACTACTCCCTCCTCGTCATGGAGAGCACCGGGATGATGAAGATGGCCACCGGAGAAGGATTGTCCCCTCCGGCAGGGTGCCGGAATGTGTCTAGATTAGTTTTTGGTGGCTACGGAGGCTTCTAGCGGCGGAACTCCCGATCTATTGTGCTCTCCGATGTTTTTAGGGTATATGGAGATATATAGGCGGAAGAAGTATGTCAGGGGGGCCACGAGGGGCTCACGAGGGTGGAGGGCGCGCCCCGGGGGGTGGGCGCGCCCCCTGCCTCGTGGCCTCCTTGTAGAGCCCCCGACGTGCACTCCAAGTCTTTTGGGCTTCTTTCCTTCCAAAAATGAGTTCCGTGAAGTTTCAGGTCAATTGGACTCCGTTTGATTTTCCTTTTCTTCGAAACCCTAAAACAGGGTAAAAACAGAAACTGGCACTGGGCTCTGGGTTAATAGGTTAGTCCCAAAATAATATAAAAGTGTATAATAAAGCCCATAAACATTCAAAACAGTAGATAATATAGCATGGAGCAATAAAAAATTATAGATACGTTGGAGACGTATCAGCAAGCCAGCTGTCTTCTCCTGCACAAAAGCGGGTCATCAGAGTGGTAAGGGCTGACATGGATTTTGATTTTTCTTGACCGATGTGGCGGGCGAGCCACTCGTCCCGGACGCTGTGTTTGAACGCCGCTAGGGCTTCCGCATCCGGACAATCGACGATTTGGTTCTTTTTAACTAAGAACCTAGTCCAGAGCTTCCTCGCTGACTCTCCAGGCTGTTGAACTTTATGGCTTAAGTCATCGGCGTTTGGAGGCCGGACATATGTGCCTTGGAAGTTGTCATGGAAGGCGTCTTCCAAATCCTCCTAGATGCCAATAGAGTCTTCTGGCAGACTGTTCAACTAGTGCCGAGCTGGACCTTTGAGTTTTAACGGGAGGTATTTGATGGCATGAAGGTCATCTCTGCGGGCCATGTGGATTTGGAGGAGGAAATCCTCGATCCACACCATGGGATTAGTTGTTCCATCATATGATTCGATATTTACGGGTTTAAATCCTTTTGGGAATTCGTGCTCCATTACTTTGTTTGTGGACCAAAGGGGGTGTGTGGTGCCTCTATGTTGGGCCACATTGCGACGTAGCTCCGATGGAGTCCGTCTGTGGTTTTCGGCCCGGATGTGACTAGGCTTGTCATGTCCGAATAGATAGCCGTTGTCACGTGTCGAGGCACGTCCTTGCGATCCATAGACCGATCTGGTATGTCCTGCTCTATTGTCCAGGTCCTGCCGAAGGTCATATGAGTGACCAAGAGTTGTGTTATCTCTGCCTTCTCGGTGAGGAGGGGCGGGCTGGTGTTCGGCTTGAGTTGCCGCTTTGTCCCGACCACGTGGTTGTCGGTCAGCCGCATTGTGCGGCGATGGTATGGGCTCTTGTGCCTCGTCATCAAACTGAGGTAGCAATTTGCGCTTCGGGTAACTTTTGACTGGGCGCTTGAGGCCATATTCTTCGGCTGCTAGGACGTCAATCCATCTATCGTTGAGCAGATCTTGGTCAGCTTGAAGCTGCTGCTGCTTCCTTTTCAGGCTCCTTGAAGTGGCTATTAGCCGGCGCTTAAAGCGCTCCTGCTCCTGAGGTTCCTCGGGCACGATAAAATCCTTGCTGCCGAGACTCACCTCATCCTTGGAGAGTAGAAGGTAATTATTGTCCTCCGAGTTCATTTATGGCCTGTTCGTCAGGGCTAACTTGCCCGTTTTCCCGATCGTCATGTTCACCAGTTCGTTCATCGGGATCTTCTATATTTTCGGCACCGTCCGGAGTGTTGTCCTCTCCTGTGTCCGTATCGTCATTTATTCCAAGACGCGACTTAGAGCGACGCCGCTGACGCTGGCGTTTTGGTTGTATCACAGGAGGTTTGTCCTCGACTGGGTCTGCTTTCTCGTTGTCGTTAGTCCTCTTAGGTGTATCCACCATGTATACGTCATAGGAAGAGGTGGCTATACCGCGTTCGGTAAACAGCGGGTCCTGGCCCGGTTCCTCATTGGCATCGCCGTCCATACCGTCGATGTCTTCAAAGCCGTAGTCGAGCGAGTCGGTTAAGTCTTCGACAGTTTGTATGAAGTGGGCGGTGGGTGGGAAGCAAAATTCTCCATTATCAATCTCCAGCTCGAACCGGATAGAGTTCGGCTGTGAGCCCCCCACTAAGGATAGTGCTCTTAACGAGCCGGAAGATGTCCACGACGCTGAATTCGGTGATCGATGACCGATCGTGCTTGATGTGCGCGGACGTGCATAGTTCGGAACCTGTAGCCGGAGACGGGTTCGTAGTTCGGGTGACATAGATGTCTCTTGAAGTTAAGTCTGTGTGCGGGTCCAACGCCGCTGAGACCGCAGATTCCACAGCGGGGTTGAGCTTCCCGTCTTCGGATGGAGCGATCTGCTCCGGATCTACGGCTGGAGCGACTATAGGTACTAACTCCTGTGTGTGGGCTGATGACAGATTTAGGTAATGTTCATCGTGGTGGCAGAGAGCGGCTGCCGTGGTCTCGAGTCCGTCGAAGATCAAGTCTCCACGGGTATCTGTGACGTAGTTCAAGTTTCCAAATCTGACCTGGTGGCCAGGGGCGTAGCTTTCGATCTGCTCCAGATGGCCAAGTGAGTTGGCCCGCAGTGCGAAGCCGCCGAACATGAAGATCTGTCTGGGAAGGAAGACTTCTCCTTGGATAGCATCGTTGTAGATGATTGAAGGAGCCATCAAAACTTTTGAGGACGGCACAGTGGAACTCTCAATGAAAGCACCAATGTCGGTGTCAAAACCGGCGGATCTCGGATAGGGGGTCCCGAACTGTGCGTCTAGGATCGATGGTAACAGGAGACGGGGGACACAATGTTTACCCAGGTTCGGGCCCTCTCTATAGAGGTAATACCCTACTTCCTTCTTGATTGATCTTGATGAATATGAGTATTACAAGAGCTGCTCTACCACGAGATCGTAATGGCTAAACCCTAAAAGTCTAACCTGGCTATGATTATTCTGGGCATATCTACAAACCTAGCCCTCTGGTTTATATAGACACAGGAGGGATCTAGGTTTACACAAGGTCGGTTACAAAGAAAGGAATCTTCATAGTCGGTCGCCAAGCTTGCCCTCCACGCCTAGGTGAGTCCCATCCGGACACAGGTAGAGTCTTTGGTCTTCGTATCTTCACGTCCCAACATTCCGGCCCATATCCAATAGGTCGGACGCCCGAGGACCCCTTAGTCCAGGACTCCCTCACTACCATCGTACTAAGCAAAATAAGATGCATAAAAGATAAACATCACATGCAATCAATATAAGTGATATGATATGGCCATCATCATCTTGTGCCTTTGATCTCCATCTCTAAAGCACCGTCATGATCACCATCGTCACCGGCTTGACACCTTGATCTCCATCATAGCATCATTGTCGTCTCGCCAACTATTGCTTCCACGACTATCTCTACCACTTAGTGATAAAGTAAAGCAATTACATGGCGATTGCATTTCATACAATAAAGCGACAGCCATATGGCTCCTGCCAGTTGCCGATAACTTTGTTACAAAACATGATCATCTCATACAACAAATTATATAATTACGTATTGACCATATCACATCACAACATGCCCTGCGAAAACAAGTTAGACGTCCTCTACTTTGTTGTTGCAAGTTTTACGTGGCTGCTACGGGATTAGCAAGAACCGTTCTTACCTACGCATCAAAAATCACAATGATTTTTCGTCAAGTGTTCTGTTTTAACCTTAAACAAGGACCGGGCGTAGTCACACCCGATTCAACTAAAGTTGGAGAAAAAGACACCCACTAGTCACATGTGTGCGAAGCTCGTCGGTAGAACCAGTCTCATGAACGCGGTCATGTAATGTTGGTCTGGGCCGCTTCATCCAACAATACCGCCGAATCAAACTATGACATGCTGGTAAGCAGTATGACTATTATCGCCCACAACTCTTTGTGTTCTACTCGTGCATATAACATCTACGTATAGACCTGGCTCGGATGCCACTATTGGGGAACGTGAGATGCATAGCAACGAGAGAGGAGAGTGTGTCTACGTACCCTCGTAGACCGAAAGCGGAAGCGTTTATTAACGCAGTTGATGTAGTCGAACGTCTTCGCGATCCAACCGATCAAGTACCGAACGCACGGCACCTCCGCGATCTGCACACGTTCAGCTCGGTGACGTCCCTCGTACTGTTGATCCAGCTGAGGCCGAGGGTGAGTTTCGTCAGCACGATGGCATGTTGACGGTGATGATAAAGTTACCGACGCAGGGCTTCGCCTAAGTACTACAACAATATGACCGAGGTATAATACTGTGGAGGGGGGCACCGCACACGGCTAAAGATCAACTTGTGTGTCTATGGGATGCCCCCCTCCCCTGTATATAAAGGAGGGGAGGCGGAGGAGGGTCGGCCACAAGGGGTGCGCCCAAGGGGGGAATCCTACTCCTAGTAGGAGTAGGTTTCCCCCTTTCCTAGTCCAAGTAGGAGAAGAAGGAAGGAGAGGAAGAAGAGAAGGAAAGGGGGCCGGCCCCCTAGCCCTAGTCCAATTCGGTTTTGGCTAGGGGGCACGCGCCACCTCTTGGCATGCCTTCTCTCTTCCATCACTAGGCCCATGAGGACCAATAACTTCCCGCGAGGGGGGGGGGGGTCCGGTAACCCCCGGTACTCCGAATCGTCCGAACCATTCCGTTGTCCGACTGTAGCCTTCCAATATATGAATCTTTATGTCTCTACCATTTTGAGACTCCTCGTCATGTCTGTGATCACATCTGGGACTCCGAACAACCTTCGGTACATCAAATCACACAGCTCATAATACATATCATCATCGAACGTTAAGCGTGCGGACCCTACAGGTTCGAGAACTATGTAGACATGACCGAGACTCATCTCCGGTCAATAACCAATAGCGGAACCTGGATGCTCATATTGGTTCCTACATATTCTACGAAGATCTTTATCGGTCAAACCGCATAACAACATACGTTGTTCCATTTGTCATCGGTATGTTACTTGCCCGAGATTCGATCATCGGTATCATCATACCTAGTTCAATCTCGTCACTGGCAAGTCTCTTTACTCGTTCCGTAATGCATCATCCCGTGACTAACTCTTTAGTCACATTGCTTGCAAGGCTCAGAGTGGTGTGTATTACCGAGAGGGCCCAGAGATACCTCTCCGATACATGGAGTGACAAATCCTAATCTCAATCTATGCCAACTCAACAAATACCATCGGAGACACCTGTAGAGCATCTTTATAATCACCCAGTTACGTTGTGACGTTTGATAGCACACAAGGTGTTCCTCCGGTATTCGGGAGTTGCATAATCTCATAGTCATAGAAACATGTATAAGCTATGAAGAAAGTAATAGCAATAAACTAAACGATCATAGTGCTAATCTAATGGATGGGTCTAGTCGATCACATCATTCTCTAATGATGTAATCCTGTTCATCAAATGACAACACATATCCATGGCTAGGAAACTTAACCATCTTTGATTAACGAGCTAGTCAAGTAGAGGCATACTAGGGACACTCTGTTTGTCTATGTATTCACACATGTACTAAGTTTCCGGTTAATAGAATTCTAACATGAATAATAAACATTTATCATGATATAAGGAAATATAAATAACAACTTTATTATTGCCTCTAGGGCATATTTCCTTCAATAAAAATGTTTTTATATTATGGGACGGAGGGAGTACCTTATCAACAAACTTACTTAATCTCCTAAAGAAGATCGTTCATTCATGTTTATCAACAACCCAAGAAGCCAATACTTTCCGCAAGTATGACTTCATCAACTGTGATTCTAACCTCCAGATTTATAGTACAACGTAAATAACTAATATGCATCTAAAAACTTCAATCCTATACATGGAACCCATGATTTACCTTCTATATGCCATCTCAACTGATCAGAACGGGAGACAGATAAATTCAGGGAAGAAAAAACAATAAAAATGCAACTAACCCCTGCCAATCAAAGAAAAATTGTGAAAGTTGGTAATTGCTTGAAATGTAAACTGTATAAGAACCAGAATCATCTAAATTTAACAACAGAAAACATGATGCGATGAGCAATAAGCCTGGAGACAGTCCCTACATCGACCTTTCAACACAGGCACTAACATTTCGTGTCGAAACCCTAGCACAATCCGTGGTGTACTATGGGGATGGTGGTGGTTAGAAGGGTGTGGAAGGATGTGGATGAGATTAGCATACCCATGGAGGTGCTCGCGGAGGTGATCCATGGTAACAAACAGTGACAGTCTCACGGAGTCGCAGTTGTCCTCTTGATAGCAGGAAGGAAGAAAACTCATAAGCAATTAATGACATTTTAAAATATGTGGCTAAGGTGAGGAGGTGGTGCCGTGGACGGATGCCGGAAGAGGAGGCGGAGGCGGTGGTGCGTAAGTTCACGGGTAGAACAGATGTCACCCCTCCATCAACACTAGGAGGTGCTGATCGAGGGGTAAATGCGGAGCAGCGGCCCATTTTACTTTGTCTTGGCCTGCTCTGGAGAAGTGGCGCGGTAGGCCCAAGAGGACATAGCGGGACGTTAGCAACATCCACTCCGTTGGGGTTTTTTTTTTCAGGGAAACAACCACTCCGTTCCTTTGGTTTCTTTTTTCAGGGAAACATCCACTCGGTTAGGTTTTTTTTCCAAGGAAACATCCACTCCGTTGGGTTTTTTTTTCCAAGGAAACATCCACTCCGTTGGTGAGATTAATCGGATGGCTCACGAGTTCAGGTAGCTGAGAGAGCTCGTAACTAGCCCCATTTTACTGTTTCTTATTATAATAATTAGTAATGCCTGATGTGAGGATGTGTGGAAATACAGTTATGCAATAAGAATAATATATACTGTACTCTGTCAGGCGATGTGCCGGCGTCGTTTTGCTGCAGCTCTTGGCGCCAGCGTCAGCGAATGGGTGCCGGAATCACAGCCACAGGCACCGATAAAACAGGCTGAGTTCTTCATTACAACAACTAAGCAAACCAGTACTTACTGCAGAGCATATTTCACAGCGACGTCTAACTAAACTGCAAAGGTAAAGGACTACTAAGACACCACACGCTTCACTAGTAACTACTCCCTCCGTCTCATAATGGTGACGTTGAAACAGTGGCGGATGTCAAGGGACTCCAGATGGCGGCAATTGTCCAGGATGGCTGTCAGTCCTTTGTTGGTGAGGATATTGCCAAACAGCTGCAAAGAGCGTAGCTCGTGCATAGTCGCAATCCCCAAGGCTTCCTCGTCCTTTCCATAGACACTAGCTTCAAAATCACAGAACACATCCTTGCTCAGTCTGAAGCGCTTCAGTTGTGGGCATGCTTTGCCGATAACCCCAAAGACACCACTGTCATTCACATTTGGACAGAGTGAAAGCTCGAGCTCCTCAAGCAAATGTAACTTCATTATCGCCTCTGTAAGTCTATCATAGCAAGAAATGAGGCGAAGACTCTTAAGAGATGGTGCCCTGCAAATTAACACTTGGATCTCAATAACCAATAAATATGCTGTGTGTATAAAACAGGCAGCTAGAGTGTATGTTTTGAAAGACTTGCATAGCTCCAATCACAGTCCACGCATAGAACATTTCATAAATTCAGATCATTGCATAGCATCACAGGTACACAATTTAGAGGGTTTTAGAATTAACTTAATGATTAATTGTTAGGTTGAACAGAGAATATTTCAGGGATGCTAACTTGTCGATGTCTGCAATTGCAGATTGCATATAAGTTGCACTCTGACATATGTACTCAGCTGAGTTCGTTCTGTGTAACCATAACATTTAACTCAAATTATTGAGAATTCGGCAGTTTCACCAGGAAATGGTCAGAAGCCTGAAAAGCTAACTTCGAAATGTAGTTTTCCTCGAACCAATCCAAAGAAGCCGCCCACATTGCATTATGAAACGAATACGTGAAGTACCTGACTGAGTTCAATGCCAGACCATGCATAGGCTGAAGACGCAACATCAATGTCTGGTTGGATGTAAACTGAATATTCATTATAAATGAGAGGTGGGCACAGAGGAATAGGTTCATGTGCATGGTGCGGGGTACATCGATCACCTGAGGGTGGCTAAATGTTGGGATAAGAGAAAGAAACGAATACGTGAAGTACCCGACTGAGTTCAATGCCAGACCATGCATAGGCTGACGACGCAACATCAATATCTGGTTGGATGTAAACTGAACATTTCTTATAAATAAGAGGTGGGCACAGAGGAAAAGGTTCATGTGTGTGTTGCGGGGTACATCGATCACTTGGCGGTGGCTAAATGTTGGGATAAGAGAAATTCAGCGGAATAGAATTTGAGGCGGTGTCAGAATCATCCTATGGTTGGAAACTTTCAGAATCAATTGTTAGATTTGACAGTGAACATTTCAGGCATGCTAACTTGTCGATGCATGTAATAGCAGGTTGCATATTAGGTTAAATTCTGCACCCTAGCGTATGAACTCAGCTGAGTTCGTTCTGTTTAAGAATTAACATAACTCAAATTATTGCCAATTTGACTGCTTCCCCAGAAAATGCTCAAAAGCCCTGAAAAGTTAACTCGCAACTGTATTCTGTTTCAAACCTAACCAAAAAAGCCTTCCCCATTGTATAGGATAAATGCATAGGCTGCCAACATAACATCAATTTTTGGTTGGATGGAAACTCAGCATCCAACTGAATCATGGACTGAGAGCTGGTACAGAGGAACAGGTTCATGTTCATGTCTGCATTTTACCCTTTGCTAAACTCTATGTACTCCGAAGAACCTATGGTTTGTAATGTTAGAAATCGGGGAGGAAACTCTCTTTCTAAGGAGCACGATAAAATTGCATGATTCCTACGGAGCACGGACGCAAAATTTCTAGCGATTTTTTCCGCGGACAGTAAACGAGACCCAAAGCACACATACATTGCAGGGAATATCAATGGAAACAGAGCGCGTAGCCAATGTGAAACAAATCAAATCAAATCAAAACGGAAGCCCCTGAAATCAGGGGAGGGGATGGGGGGATTCAGAATCTCACTGGTCGGCGAGATAGAAGAGGAAGTCGTGGTCACGGGCGTACTCGCCCCAGAACGCCTCGCACCTCCCCGCGCTGCGGCGGACGGCGGCCTGGGCCATCCCGTGGAGGTTGAGCTCGTGCTCGAGGTCGGCGTGACCCAGCATGTTGATGCGGCGCCACAGCTCCGGCTCGTCGCGGGCGGCGCCGCGCCAGGAGCGGCACACCTGGCCGGGCCCCATAAGGATGTCGACGTGGTCGAGCTTGTGGAGGATGGTCAAGATCGCGTCCAGCGGCAGCTCCGCCCAGTTCCTCGTCTCCGTCTCATCAGCGGCGTGCCGTCCGCCGCTCCTGCCTCGACGACGGCGGGACGAGGAGGATGAGGGCATCACGAGGTGTGGCTGTGAGGACTGAGGGTTAGGGTTCGGGGAAGGAAGGCGCGGGAATGGTGGCAGCAGGTGAGTACACGTGTGGCGCGGGAGTGGTGAGGAAACTGGCAGCAGGTGAGTGTAGAAGACTCGGGTCAACTGAACGTGGGGCAATTTTTGACGCGTATGTACACGTGTAGCTCACGAAAAAAATTTACATTGCCATATCAATTGTGATTATGTACCAAAGCATGCCTTATTGGGTCAGTTTTTTTGAACGGCTTAAAAAACAAGCTGTCTTTTTCTGGTTTAAAAAGTAAGCCACTCTTAAAAATGAGTGAGGCTTCTATATTAATTATCCCATAACTAACTTAAAAATTCCAGTAATTGAGGAAGGCGGCTTATGAAAAAAATTAAGGAAGAGACATTTCATTTTTTAAGTCGCCGAAAAAACTAGCCCTTAGTCAATTACATATGTATAAATGGATGCCCAAAAATCTTAAACAGCGCAGCGCGTGATTGAGGGCGATATTTAAGATTCCCATACTATTCTGAAGAACGCCTTCTAAGCCAGAGGCGGACCTCAGAAAAAAAGTAAGGCGTGACGAAGTCTCACTAAGATTTTTTTTGATGCGAATCAAAGAGTCAATACACACTAATAAAACACATTACGAACGAATAACCAAATACAATGAAAATGTAGACATGTCTCAATAGGAAAACAACCTAAAACATACCGATAATGAAGCTTTTAATAGCGTGTAGAAGACCCAGGCAATGACAGTGCCCTATCTTTCTTCTGAAAATCTTCCTTAATTTTATCAAGATCAATACTTTTGAAGATCGCTCGCTCAATATAACACATCATCAAGTCATTAAGCCAGCCATCAGACATCTTGCTGCGCAACTCAGTCTTCTAGCAATCTAGACAAAACTGAGCTGGTTGGGCATCTTATTAGTCAGTGCCTTTCTGTCCATGAAGAATTGACACTTTGACCGAAGAAAAAACGCTACTGCCCATCAAAGTTCAGAGTTCGGACAGGTACAAGTACAGGTACGACATGTTCAATAACTGAATATGTAGGTTTCAATTAGTATTTAGTACAGACTCGGCTGTGTCAAATGACACAGCTAGCTACTAGTCTTTTTGACATCTAAACTGAATATGCAGGACTCAATTAGTACAGAGTACAGACTCGACGTGTTCAGTGGGATGAATGCCAGATTTGGTCTCACCCAAGGTTGGAAAAAGCGGTAGGCGTAAGCGAGGCGGTTGGCCTTCGCCTAGTGCCTAGGCGATGCCTAAGCGCCGTAAGCGTGGCCTAGGCGATAACATAGTTTTTACTTGTAGTGTATTTGTGATTATTATATGGGTGCTGATATTAGTTTAGGGCATATAAATAAGTTTATTACCGTCTACTGCCATTGGAATATAACCCGTTTGGCATATCAGTGCAGTATGTGGCATGATTTCTTGCTTGGGTAGGAAATTCTTTGCTTGCCCTGCATAGACCTCCATTTATGCCCTAGGCGAGGCGTTTGGCCATTGCCTAGCGCCTAGGCGTGCCTAAGCGCCGCCTAGGCATTGCCTTTTCCAACAGAGGTCTCACCTGAATCCCAAACCCCGACTGTGGCCGTCGCCTGCTGGAGCCGCCGTTGAAGCCGCCGCGCCGCTGGAGTCACCGCCGGAGCTACTGCTGAAGCCGCTGCCGGAGCCGCCGCTTGCTGCTGTCGTCGCTTGCTGGGTCGCTGGAGCCGCCGCCCTCCAAGGCTCCAAGCCCCCAGCCTTCCGCCACCCGCGCCCGCCTGGTGCCCTGGTCCTCGCGACCTCGCGCCCGCCAGGTAAGCCGCCGCCGCCGCGCTAGCTAGGTTTGGGTCTCGGGCAGGGACAGAGTAGAGGAGTGGGCAGGGACAGAGCAGAGGAGTGGGCAGGGACGGAGTGTGGACTGCATGGCCGCGGCTGGGTCGCTCGTTTTCTTTTTTTTACGTGGGTCGTGGGCAGAGGGCGCTCGAGCCAGCTGCGGTCGAGGGCTCGAGGCCACCGCTGGCTGCCTGGCTGTGGTTGAGGACTGGAGACTCGAGCGGCCGAGTGATAGATACATACGTATAAATTTTTTTTGCCAATAATCAAGGTATCGCAGGTGCCATACCTCGCCCACCGGAGCGCTCCGCCACTGTTCTAAGCTATCTAGATCTGGGGCGATTTGGAAAAACGTCTGTAAAGCTACCTAGAACTTGAGGCGGTTTGGAAAAATGCCTTTAAAGATGCATACAGCTAAGGTAGTTTATAAACATGCCTCCTTAAGCACGATTTTGAGGCGTTTATAAAAATGCCTTGGCCAAAATGCCTCTTTTTTCACAATCGTGTTTGTAGCGAGGGGCTGAAAATCCATGACAGCTTGAACGCTTCCGAAGCTCTAGAAGCAATTGACGAGATGGGAGTGGTGGGAAGCGATGATAGAAGCAGAGGCTTGCAGGTGTTTTGGCACAGGGAACTGAAAATGACACTTCTAGAGAATTGCACAATAACAGCGCCAAGTCTGCATATAATATTCAGTTCATCACTCGAATTGCAATGCCACAACTTGAACAGGTATGGAAAATCAAGGCTGAGCCTATGGTCAGATTCTTCATTTGGACCTTGCTTCAGAACAGGTTGTGGACCGCGGATCGCCTTGCGGTTCAAAGATGGCCTCACAATGATCGATGCAGCACCTGTGATCAACTTTCGGAGTCTGCGCAACACCTCTTGCTTGGCTATCCTTTTGCCAAAGAGATTTGGCATTCCTTTCAGTCTTCACACCCTGAAGTCACTTCTGCTATCCTTTCTGCCACCTCTATTCAGCCCTGGTGGACGACTTCAACCAGATGCAAGATCTTGCATGACAATCTTCATGCGCCTACTGTGGCAGCCGTGCCTGGAGTTCATACGATGATTAGAGATGAGATAGGCCTCTTTCTTGGGGCTTGGGAGTTTTAGTTGTTTTTTCTCTCCGGGACTGGTTGCCATTTGATAACCTGGCTTTTCTTTCTTCCCGCGCCCTGGCTATTTCGTTGTCATTCTGTATAGCTTTCCCTCTACTAAATGAAAAGACAGAGCTCCTGTCATTGCTTGTCAAAAAAAAAAATTCATTGGCGTCCGTACAACGAATCCATGTAAAGGGCATGGCGTATCATCGGCATATATCTTCACTCCCTCTATCGACGGGCTGATCCACCGTGTGGATTGTTTTCGGTGATTTCAATGAGATTTTGTATAAAAATAAAAACCGACGAGATAACTTTAAAAGCCCCAATGTTGTATATTAAGGCTATGTTTGGGAATACTCCGCTCCTTTGTCAAGGAGCGGAGCAGGCGGAGCACCCATTTGGTCGCTCGTCAAAATTCCCCTAAATACCGCTCCGCTCCTCAGCGGAGGTACGTAGTGGAGAGATTCCGAACAGCCTCTAAATGTAAAAGGTTTCTGCGCCATTCTAAACGTAAAAGGTCGCCTATATGTATGTTACTCTGCACTATTAGGTAACAAAACAGCCTCTGCATCATTTTAAATGTAAAAGGTCGCCGTAGAAATGCTGCTGGCCATATTAAGATATGTACACAACATTTCATCGTAAACAACAACAACAACAACAACGCTTGTTAGTTGTCTCTTCCTCGGTTCCTCCTATGGTGAGCTCGTTGCTTGCTTCGTCTGTACGCATTGGAACTCTTGCAGCTAGCTTAGCCAGTTCTACGGTCAAATCAAGACACGAGAGGTCGTGGCCATGGGTTGCTTCTTCCGCGCGTACATGCTGGCCATCGCCAACGCCGTCTGCATCGGCGGCACGGCCATGATCGTCTACGCGTTCGTCAACCTGGCGCGGAAGCCCCACAGCAAGGTCTCCATCGTCGAGGCCTCCGTCTTCCTCCTCTGCTGGGTCAGCGTCACGGCCGGCGTGTACACGGCCTTCTGCGCCGACCTCTTCCAGCTGTCGGCGCTGAGTCGGTGCCTGGCCTGCATCCCCGGGGCAGTCCGTGGCGCGGGCCGGCTTCTCTGCCTGCCGTGGCGGTGCGCGCGCGCCCGCCGAAGCGGCGGCGGCGGTGCTCTGCCGCAGTATCTGGACCAGACACCGAGCCACATGCCCGTGCTGGCCCGGGAGCCGCCGGTGCATGGCGGCGCGCGAGCAGTGACGGCGAATGACATCCCGGCTTACGAGCAGCCGGAGGGCGGCGGTGGGTCCGAGTGCACGATTTGCCTCGGGGAGGTGGAGAAGGGGGACGCGGTGAAGCGGATGCCGGTGTGCCTGCACATGTTCCACCAGCAATGCGTCGACCCGTGGTTGCACGAGCACTCGACATGCCCGGTGTGCCGGTGCAACCTCTTCGCGCCGTTGCCGGCCCAAATGGTATGATCGTACGTATGAGTGACGCTGGTGATGAGAGATAACTGAGCGCAGAGAACTGAAAGACGTGAAAGTACTACATCAGTGTTCGTAATTACTGGTGGTACGCTGCGACCTGCAAACAATCCAAACCCAAAGGGCAATGTAACATGGGAAAAACCTGAAATCTGTTTGTTTCATGGATGTGCAAGTGCAAGTGGGGATGGCATCTCACCGGCATATACGGGGAGCCTAGGATTGACCGGAAGCACTTGACTTGGGTAGGATTATCTTCACTCCCTCTACAGACTGGCTGACCAACCGTGAATTGTTTTCGGTGATTTCAATGAGATTCTGTATGGAAATAAAAATCAAGGAGGTTTTTTTTTTGAGACAATCAAGGAGGTAACTTAAGGCCCCAGCGTTGCATGCAAAACAGCCTTTGCACCATTCTAAATGTATATGGTCGCCGTAGAAATCTGCCGACCATATTAAGATATGTATCTACAAATATACGGAGTATTACATATCTATACACATTTAACCGTACTATACAACAACCGCTCGGTTAGTTGTCTCGTACGTCCTCGGTTCCTCCTATGGTTGGCTCAATGGCTCGTTGCTTGCTTCGTCGCCTGTCGCATTGGAACTCTTTTTTTTTTGGAGAAGGAGGAGATCCCCCGCCCCCGGTCTGTACGCATTGGAACTCTTGCGCGATGAAGACTTGACGAGGCGATTAAGCCCGCAAAACACTTCGAAATTCCTGAGAAACTGAGCCAGTATAGAGGTGGTGGCCTATTTAGCTATAGCTAGCTAGTTCTACGGTCAAATCAAGATACGAGAGGCCATGGCCATGGATTGCTTCTTGATGGCCATCGCCAACACCGTCTGCACCGGCGCGACGGCCATGATGGTCTACGCGTTAGTCTTCCTGGCGCGGAAGCCCCACAGCAAGGGCTCCATCGTTGCGGTCTCCGTCTACCTCCTCTTCTCGGTCAGCGTCACGGCCTGCATGTACACGGCCGCCTGTCGCGACTTCTTCCAGCGGTCGGCGCTGCGTTGGTGCTTAGCCTCCGCCCACAGGGCACTCCGTGGCGCGGGCCGGCTTCTCTGCCTGCCGTGCCGGAGCGTGCGCGCCCGCCGAAACGTCGGCAGCGCTCTGCCGCAGTTTCTGGATCAGGCACCGAGTCACATGCCCGCGCTGGCCCGGGAGCCACCGGTGCATGGTGGCGCGCGGGTGGTGATGGCGTATGGCATCCCGGCGTATGAGCAGCCGGAGGGCGGCGGTAGGTCGGAGTGCGCGGTCTGCCTCGGGGAGGTGGAGAAGGGGGACGCGGTGAAGCGGATGCCGGCATGCCTGCACATGTTCCACCAGCAGTGCATCGACCAGTGGCTGCATGAGCACTCGACGTGCCCGGTCTGCCGGTGCAACATCTTCGCGCCGTTGCCGGCCGAAATGCAAATGGTATGACCGTATTCGTATGAGCGACGCTTGTGATGAGATTAAGTGAGCGTAGAGAATTAAAGACATGTACAGTATTTTTTTTTGAAATACGCACGAGTGTGTGTATCATGCATTAAAGAAGCAAGATAGGGTAAAGAGCCTCCGTCCACGAGTGTCTTATATGTGATTACATGGAATTACACAAGGCACTTCAACCAGGGTAGACGCCAACTAGCTACCCACCTATCTCCGACTACCCACCTAGTCAAGTAACCAAAAAAGGTTCCAAGATCCCGCTTGATCAGTCCCGCCGCCTTCCATGCCCGGCCCTCGCTCATCACCCTGCTAAGTACATCATTGGCCGAAGGCGCCACACTATTGAAAACCACCACGTTCCGGTGCTTCCACAACTCCCACATCACGAGCAAGAGAATTGTCCGTGTATCCTTTCCTCCATGGCATGTCGTGGTGCATGAGTTGCACCAGTCCACCAAGGTTCGATCGGGCGTTGGAGCAGCGCCGGGCATGCCCAAGGCCGAAAGAACTCTATGCCAAACTATACGCGCGAGGACACACTCGATGAGGATGTGATTTAACGTCTTCGCCTCTTGATCGCATAGCGGGCAAGAGGCCTGGTGGGGGAGCCCATGCTGAGCTAGGCAATCCGAGATCCAGCATCCGTTTCGACCTGCAAGCCAAGCAAAGAAGCGGCACTACCGCGGTGCTCTAGATTTCCATGCCATGTCCGCGTATGGGGCGACCTCCATGCCCCCAAAATTTGGCCGCGTAGGCTGAGCGCGTTGAGTAGGCGCCGTTTTCCTCCCAGGCCCACCTTGTCGAATCCTCCACAGCGGGATCGAGATCGATGGCCTCCGTTCTTTCCCAGAGATCAAAGACCTCCAGGAGCAGTGTCTGGTCGATGTTAGGGCCCACACCGTTGGTCCAGGTCCCATTGTGCAGCGCGTCTGTTGCACGTTCCTTTGTGTACCCGATGGTATAGGCCGGGGGCTATGTCTTGTACCCGGAGTCCCTGCATCCATCGATCCTCCCAGAACAGCGTCGAACGACCATTGCCTAGTTGTGTCACCGTTGCTACCTGGAAGATGTGTCGAGCCTCGCTGGGGATCTGTATGTCAAAACCAGCCCAAGGCCTAGTGGTGTCCATGCGTTGTAGCCACGGCCATCGGGCCTGAAAAGCAAGGTTCAGCCATGGTAGATCGGGGATGCCTAAACCTCCTGCCCATGTTGCTGTGCATATCGATCTCCAGGCTACTGCACATAGCCCACCGTTTGCCTTGTCCTTTCCACACCATAGAAATTCCCTGCGGATCTTAGCTATGGCCTTGAGCGTCTTGGGCGGTATGTTGAGCGCGAGCATTGCATGCAAAGGTATGGCGCGAAGGTGTTGGAAATATGAGCAATTTATCCAATGATTTTATTAACAGAAATATTAGATAAAGCATGACTAATATAACAGTGATAAAGCAAGTCATGCGATTTGACAAAGAGAAGGTAAATAGCAACTTCACATATGAACTGTAACTAAACACATGTAGATCAGACAGTATAGCAAGTTGCATATATGAAGTAGAACCTAACACATGTAGGGCAGAAACTAGAGCAAAGAACTGTGGCAGGACATCTAACAGAAAGAGCATAAATACGTACGGGATAGCAGCAGCAGAAGCACTGGACTTGGGGTGGTCGTCCTCTCCAGCCATGTCGTCGATGTCAGGGAAGAAGTCGTCGTCGGGGAAGTAGTCGTCGGAGTCCGTGATGAAGGAGTCAGTAGTCGCGCGGAGCGCTCCCCAAAATCCTTATCACCCTTCTCCCGTATAGGACTCAAAGTGGTGCGGTTTCGGAGGTCTACTGTCCCGACCTGCGGTGCACGCCGCAAGCCGGGATGGGGAAGATCGTAGCAGCAGCGCAGTGCTCAGGAACTTGTGGCGAGAGGAGGAAGAGAATCTGGTGCGTCTCTCTGAGAGGAGCGACCTCCCTTTTATAGGCGCAAGAGAAGGAGGCGAGAGGCTGCGCCGGGAGCTGAAGGGAACGCGGGAGATGAAACGAACAGTCAGCAGCCGAAGGGTGCAACGTTCGTATTCAATATCCACTACTTTCCAGCTCCCAAGTGACCTTTCGTATACCCGTAGTACGTGGCAAAAATTTAGATATCGGCTCGGCTCATTCCCGCTAGGCGCGGCGCGGCGCGGCGCGGCGCGGCGAGGCGAGGCGTGGCGTGGCGAGGCGGGCGGCGGAGGAGGAGCGCGCGTGGATATCCCTCTTGTTCTCATGCTCGTACAAGTGGGGAAAGAACCTCCCTTATAAGGAGGTCCAACTCCCACTAAACTAGCAATGTGGGACTAAACTTTAGTAGTATCCCTTGCCTTGCACAAATGGGCTAAGTGGGCCTCTAGGATTTATTAGGAATTTCTGAAATAGTTATTGGGCTGCCCAAAATAGACTAAATTCCAGCAATCCCCCACCGGATCCCAGAGGCACACAGAAATTTGCCTTTGGTTCCAAAACACTGTTTTATATACCGGTACTGTAGTGGAGACTGTTAAGTTGAACTTCCACCTAGAACTCTATGCTACACTAGTAAGCAACTTGAACAGTGGACTGGGCCTTGAACTGCAAGTTTTCTGCGAATCTAACTTCACATAAAGCCTTGACCGATACGTGGCTACCATGGGTCTTTCCCGCGGGTGGAGCTTATGCGTCATACTCCGTGACCTTTCATGAGTTTACTAGAGAGAACCCTACTCTCATAGATTGCGACGTTTAACAATCAGACTCATATAGGTGTGTTCTTCAAAAGATGTTCTGCAGGATAACATCTCTGCTTAAGTAAGCCACTTAGAACACATTAAGATACACATCAACCTGCCATGCAGATTAGGAGAGTATTGCATCTTCATGGAGTGGTATTGTGAATAGTAAGGATACTCTCCTCTCAGTTGGCCAACAACTTGTCTTCCATATCTAATTCACGGGATCTCCGATCACAAAAAATAGGTTACCACTGTGAACAACTCATATTGTGGGTCCCATACCCATCTCCCTCGATGCATTATCTATCACATTACGTGATAGACCCTTGGTAAAAGGATCTGCCAGATTTTCACACGTTGGGATATAATCCAACATGATAACTCCGGAGTTTTTCATTTTCCTGACAGATTTTAATCTTCTCTGAACGTGTCTTGATGACTTCATGTTATCCTTTGAACTGCTCACTTTCGTGATCACAGTTTGATTGTCGCAGTTCATAAGGACACCCGGTACAGGTTTCTCAACAACCGGCAAGTCATTCAAGAGCCGGCGAAGCCAATCTGCTTCAACCGTAGCTGTATCTAGTGTTGTGAGTTCTGCTTCCATTGTTGACCTCGTTAAGATGGTCTGCTTGCAAGACTTCCAAGAAACATCGCCACCTCCATGAGTGAATACATAACCGCTCGTGGCCTTTATCTCATCAGCATCTGAGATCCAGTTTGAGTCACTATACCCTTCAAGCACCTTTGGATGCCCGGTGTAGTGAATTCCATAATTTGCAGTGCCTTTCAAATAACGCAAAACTCTTTCTAGAGCTTTCCAATGCACATCTCCTGGTTTTGAAACAAGCCGACTCAGTTTGCTAACAGCAAAAGAGATGTCAGGTCTTGTAGCACTGGCTAAGTACATAAGCGAGCCAATAATCTGAGAATACTTCAATTGGTCTCTAGCAATTCTTTGATTCTTTCGAAGCAACACACTAGCATCATATGGTGTTGGAGAGGGCTTGCAGTCACTATAGCCAAAGCGACTCAAGATCTTTTCCACATAGTGAGTTTGAAGCAAAGTAATCCCACCATCATCGTCTCTCAACAACTTGATGTTTAGAATGACATCAGCCACTCCTAAATCCTTCATCTCAAAACAACGAGATAGGAAATCCTTGACCTGCTTAATAACTTTCAGATTTGTTCCGAAAATCAGTATGTCATCGACATACAAGCACAGGATAACTTCCTCGCCCCCACCATGGTGATAGTACACACATTTGTCGGCTTCGTTCACAACAAAGCCTGCAGCTGTTAAAGTTCTTTCAAACTTCTCATGCCACTGTTTGGGTGCTTGCTTAAGTCCGTACAAAGACTTCAGCAACTTGCACACTTTCTCTTCCTGACCATCTAGTACAAACCCATCTGGTTGTTCCATATAAATTTCCTCGTCCAACTCTCCATTTAGGAAAGCAGTCTTAACATCCATTTGATGAACGAGAAGACCATGCGAGGCAGCTAGTGAAAGTAGAACTCGAATAGTGGTCAGTCGAGCCACAGGTGAGTAAGTATCAAAGAAGTCTTCACCTTCCTTTTGGGTATAACCCTTAGCCACGAGCCGAGCCTTGTACTTTTCAATAGTACCATCAGGCCTAAGCTTCTTCTTGAATACCCATTTGCATCCTATAGGTTTGCACCCATAAGGACGATCAGTTATCTCCCAAGTTTCATTTGCCAAGATGGAATCCATCTCGCTACGAACCGCTTCCTTCCAGTAGTTAGCATCTTCAGATGCATAGGCCTCTGAAATAGAACTGGGAGTGTCATCTATGAGATACACAAGAAAATCATCACCAAAGGACTTTGCAGTCCTCTGTCTCTTGCTCCTGGTAGGAACTTCATTGTTCTCCTCCACAGGACTTTCGAAGTGTTCCATCGAAATGGTAGGTTCAGTAATTATAACTGGTTCCTGATTCGATGAACTAGGCATCTCCTGATTAGATGAGGTAGCCATATCCTTCATAGGAAAGATATCTTCAAAGAAAGTCGCATCATTCGACTCCATGATCGTACCAACATGCATGTCAGGTACCTCAGATTTTACAACCAAGAATCTATAGCCAATGCTATGAAAAGCATATCCCAGGAAAACACAATCCACAGTCTTTGGTCCAAGCTTCCGCTTCTTTGGAATTGGAACATTGACTTTCGCCAAACAACCCCATGTTCGCAGATAAGAGAGTTTTAACCTTTTCTTCTCCCATTCCTCGAATGGAGTTATCTCTTTGTTCTTTGTGGGGACTCGGTTCAGGACATGACATGCTGTCAATATCGCCTCCCCCCACCATGCCTTGGAAAGACCCGATGTGTCTAACATGGCGTTAACCAAATTAGTTAGAGTACGGTTCTTTCTTTCGGCCACCCCATTTGACTGAGGTGAATAAGGAGGCTTCCTCTCATGAATTATACCATGTTCTGCACAAAAAGCATCAAATTCATTGGAAAAATACTCTCCACCACGGTCGGACCTAAGCCTCTTGATTTTTCGATCAAGTTGGTTTTCCACTTCGGCTTTATAGATCTTGAAAAAGTTCAAAGCCTCATCCTTAGACTTCAGAAGATACACACGGCAATATCTAGTGGAGTCATCAATTAATGTCATGAAATATTTCTTTCCACCTTTTGTCAACACACCATTCATTTCACATAGATCTGAATGTATGAGCTCTAGTGGTGCAAGATTTCTTATTTCCGCAGTCGTGTGAGACTTACGAGGTTGCTTAGCTTGCACACACACTTGACACTTAGATCCCTTGACGGTGGTGAAACTAGGGATTAAGTTCAACTTCGCTAGTCGCGACATGCAACCAAAGTTAACATGACAAAGACGTGAATGCCACACATTGGATTCACTATTGTTGCAAATATGATTAACAACTTTATTGCAAACGTCTTATAAGGATAAACGAAACAAGCCTCCTGACTCATAGCCTTTACCAACAAAGGTTCCATACTTGGATATTACAAATTTATTCGACTCAAAGACAAGCTTGTAGCCATCTCTACACAGAAGAGATCCGCTAACAAGATTTTTATTGACGGAGGGGACATAATGCACGTTCTTCAGCCGCACGATCTTCCCCGAAGTAAACTTCAGATCGACCGTGCCAACACCACGAACAGAAGCACTTGAACCATTGCCCATCAGCACGGTTGAAGTCCCTGCGGTCTGATAAGACGAAAACATGGAAATATCACCGCATACATGCACATTAGCACCCGTGTCAATCAACCAGTCAGGAGAATGACATACTGAAAGAATAGTGGGAAATATACCATACCCAGCATCCTTCACGTCAGTGTCTCCAATGACAACATTAGCGGTCTTGCCGCCTTTCCCAGGATTACGCTTGTCATAGCGATTAGGGCAACTAGGAGCCCAATGATCAGGATCCCCACACACATGACAAGCACCTTTCTTCTTGCCATTCTTCTTCTTGAAGTTCGTGTGTTGCACAGCCTTGTTCTTCCCATCAAACTTTGCTTTACCATCAAACTTGCCCTTCTTCTTGAACTTGTGGGGCTGGAAGTTCTGCTTCTGTACCACATTGGCACTAGATCCTCCCTCAATACCTCGAGCACAGGTGTCCTTTGCTCTCGCCTTTTCTTCCACATCAAGAGTGCCAATGAGATCCGGGACGGAAAACTCCTGCCTCTTATGCTTCAGCAAGGTAGCAAAGTTCCTCCATGAAGGAGGAAGCTTAGTGATGATACCTCTGGCAACAAACTTGTCCGGTAGCATACAACTGAAGTGCTCAAGTTCTCTAGCAAATGACTGTATCTCACGAGCTTGCTCAACCACGGAACGCTCTTCAGTCATCTTGTAATCATAGAATTGCTCCATGATGTACAGCTCAGTGCCAGCATCCGAGACCCCAAACTTGGCCTCGAGTGCATCCCACATATCTTTTCCATTATCAATTGACGCATAAGCATCAACTATGTTCTCACCAAGAACACTCACGAGAGCAGCCTTAAACAGAGTATCCATTTTCTGAAAAGCTTGTGCCTGTTGAGCATCAAGCTCTCCTTCAGGTTTGCCAAGAGTGGCGTCATAGCAACTCATGGTTTGAAACCATAAGACTGCTCTCACGCACCACCTCTTATAGTGGATACCCTCAAACATAGGAGTGTTGGGGAACGTAGCAGAAATTCAAAATTTTCCTACATGTCACCAAGATCTATCTATGGAGAGACCAGCAACGAGGGGAAGGAGAGTTGCATCTACATACCCTTGTAGATCGCTAAGCGGAAGCGTTCATGTGAACGGGGTTGATGGAGTCGTACTCGTCGTGATCCAAATCATCACCGATGACCAAGTGCCGAACGGACGACACCTCCGCGTTCAACACACGTACAGCCCGGTGACGTCTCCCATGCCTTGATCCAGCAAGGAGAGAGGGAGAGGTTGAGGAAGACTTCATCCAACAGCAGCACAACGGCGTGGTGGTGGTGGAGGAGCGTGGCTATCCTGCAGGGCTTCGCCAAGCACTACAGAAGAGGAGGAAGAAGAGACGCAGGGCTGCACCAAGAGAGATTGAATCGCGTGTTGTGGGCAGCCCCCTAGGCCTCATATATATAGGGGAAGGGGAGGGCTGCGCCCCCTCTAGGGTTCGCACCCCTAGGGGGGGCGGCAGCCCTAGATGGGGTCAAGGGTGGCGGCCAAGAGGGGGAGAGGAGAGGGAGGCACCCCAATATGGTGGGCCTTAAGGCCCATCTAAGCCTAGGGTTTCCTCCTTTTTTCCTCCTAGCTGCCCTTGGGCCTTGTGGGAGGCGCACCAGCCCACTTAGGGGCTGGTCCCTCACCACCCTTGGCCCATGCAAGCCTCCGGGGCAGGTGGCCCCACTTGGTGGACCCCCGGGACCCTCCCGGTGGTCTCGGTACATTGCCGATAAACCCCGAAACCTTTCCGGTGACCAAAACAGGACTTCCCATATATAAATCTTTACCTCCGGACCATTCCGGAACTCCTCGTGACGTCCGGGATCTCATCCGGGACTCCGAAAAACATTCGGTAACCACATACTAACTTCCTTTATAACCCTAGCGTCATCGAACCTTAAGTGTGTATACCCTACGGGTTCGGGAGACATGCAGACATAACCGAGACGTTCACCGGTCAATAACCAACAGCGGGATCTGGATACCCATGTTGGCTCCCACATGTTCCACGATGATCTCATCGGATGAACCACGATGTCAAGGACTTAATCAATCCCGTATACAATTCCCTTTGGCTATCGGTACGATACTTGCCCGAGATTCGATCGTCGGTATACCGATACCTTGTTCAATCTCGTTACCGGCAAGTCTCTTTACTCGTTCCGTAACACATCATCCCGTGATCAACTCCTTGGTCACATTGTGCACATTATGATGATGTCCTACCGAGTGGGCCCAGAGATACCTCTCCGTTTACACGGAGTGACAAATCCCAGTCTCGATTCGTGCCAACCCAACAGACACTTTCGGAGATACCTATAATGTACCTTTATAGCCACCCAGTTACGTTGTGACGTTTGGCACACCCAAAGCACTCCTACGGTATCCGGGAGTTGCACAATCTCATGGTCTAAGGAAATGATACTTGACATTAGAAAAGCTTTAGCATACGAACTACACGATCTAGTGCTATGCTTAGGATTGGGTCTTGTCCATCACATCATTCTCCTAATGATGTGATCCCGTTATCAATGACATCCAATGTCCATGGTCAGGAAACTGTAACCATCTATTGATCAACGAGCTAGTCAACTAGAGGCTTACTAGGGACACGGTGTTGTCTATGTATCCACACATGTATCTGAGTTTCCTATCAATACAATTCTAGCATGGATAATAAACGATTATCATGAACAAGGAAATATAATAATAACTTATTTATTATTGCCTCTAGGGCATATTTCCAACAGTCTCCCACTTGCACTAGAGTCAATAATCTAGTTCACATCGATATGTGATTAACACTCAAGGTCACATCCCCATGTGAATAACACCCAAGAGTTTACTAGAGTCAATAATCTAGTTCATATTTACCATGTGATTAACACTCGATGAGTTCTGGGTTTGATCATGTTGCTTGTGAGAGAGGTTTTAGTCAACGGGTCTGAACCTTTCAGATCCGTGTGTGCTTTACAAATCTCTATGTCATCTCCTAGATGTAGCTACCACGCTCTATTTGGAGCTATTCCAAATAATTGTTCTACTATACGAATCCAGTTTACTACTCAGAATAATCTGGATTAGTGCCAAAGTTTGCATCGGCGTAACCCTTTACGACGAACTCTTTTACCACCTCCATAATCGTGAAAATTCCTTAGTCCACTAGTTACTAAGGATAACTTTGACCGCTGTCCTGTGATCCATTCTTGGATCACTCTTGTACCCCTTGACTGACTCATGGCAAGGCACACTTCAGGTGCGGTACAGAGCATAGCATACTGTAGAGCCTATGTCTTAAGCATAGCGGACGACCTTCGTCCTTTCTCTCTATTCTGCAGTGGTCGAGCTTTAAGTCTTAACTTCATACCTTACAACTCAGGCAAGAACTCCTTCTTTGACTGATCCATCTTGAACACCTTCAAGATCATGTTAAGGTATGTGCTCATTTGAAAGTACCATTAAGCGTTTTTGATCTATCCTTATATATCTTGATGCTCAATGTTCAAGTAGCTTAATCCAGGCTTTCAATTGAAAACACTTTTCAAATAACCCTATATGCTTTCATAGAAATCATTTCTGATCAACAATATGTCAACAACATATACTCATCAGAAATTCTATAGTGCTCCCACTCACTTCTTTGGAAATACAAGTTTCTCATAAACTTTGTATAAACCAAAATCTTTGATCATCTCATCAAAGCATACATTCCAACTCCGAGATGCTTACTCCAGTCCTTAGAAGGATTGCTGGAGCTTTGCATACTTATTAGCATATTTCAGGATTGACAAAACCTTCCGGTTGTATCACATACAACCTTTCCTCAAGAAAATCGTGAGGAAACAATGGTTTTTGACATCCTATCTGCAAGATTTCATAAATAATGCAGTAATCGCTAATATAATTCCAACAGACTCTTAGCATCACTACGAGTGAGAAAGTCTCATCGTAGTCAACTCCTTGAACTTGTCGGAAAACATCTTAACGACAAGTCGAGCTTTCTTAATGGTGACACTTACCATCATTGTCTGTCTTCCTTTTAAAATCCATCTGTACTCAACAGCCTTACGACCATCGAGCCGTTCTGCCAAAGTCTACACTTTGTTTTCATACATGGATCCTCTCTCGGATTTTATTATGGCCTCGAGCCATTTATCGGAATCCGGGCCCACCATCGCTTCTCCATAGCTCGTAGGTTCATTGTTGTCTAGCAACATGACTTCCAAGACAGGATTATGTACCACTCTGAAGTAGTACGCATCCTTGTCATCCCACGAGGTTTGGTAGTGACTTGATCTGAAGTTTCATGATCGCTATCATAAGCTTCCACTTCAATTGGTGTAGGTGCCATAGGAACAACTTCCTGTGCCCTGCCACACACTAGTTGAAGAGACGGTTCAATAACCTCATCAAGTCTCCACCATCCTCCCACTCAATTCTTTCGAGAGAAACTTTTCCTCAAAAAGGACCCGATTCTAGAAACAATCCCTTATTGCTTTCGGATCTGAGACAGGAGGTATACCCAACTGTTTTGGGTGTCCTATGAAGATGCATTTATCTGCTTTGGGTTCGAGCTTATCAGCCTGAAACTTTTTCACATAAGCATCGCAGCCCCAAACTTTTAAGAAATGACAGCTTAGGTTTCTCTAAACCATAGTTCATACGGTGTCATCTCATCGGAATTACGTGGTGCCCTTATTTAAAGAGAATGCAGTTGTCTCTAATGCCTAACCCATAAACTATCGTGGTAATGCGATAAGAGACATCATGGTATGCATCATATCCAATAGGGTGCAGTTATGATGTTCGGACACACCATCACACTATGGTGTTCCAGGCTGTATCAGTTGTGCAACAATTTCCACAATGTCTTAATTCTGTGCCAAACTCGTAATTCAGATATTCATCTCTATGATCATATCATAGATCTTTTATCGTCTTGTCACGACGATCTTTCAACTTCACCCTGAAAATACTTGAACCTTTCAATAATTCAGACTCGTGATTCATCAAGTAAATATTCTCAACATCTACTCAAATCATCTGTGAAGTAAAAACATAACGATATCCACTACACGCCTCAGCACTCATTGGACTGCACACATCAAAATGTATTACTTCCAGCAAGTTGCTTTCTAGTTCCATTTTACTGAAACCGAGGCTTTCAGTCATCTTGCCCATGTGGTATGATTTGCATGTCTCAAGTGATTCAAAATCAAGTAAGTCCAAACGATCCATCTGCATGGAGTTTCTTCATGCATATACACCAATAGACACGGTTTGCATGTCTCAAACTTTTCAAAAATGAGTGAGTCCAAAGATCCATCAACATGGAGCTTCTTCATGCGTTTTATACCGATATGACTTACGTGGCAGTGCCACAAGTAGGTGGTACTATCATTACTATCTTTTGGCATGAACATGTGTATCACTACGATCGAGATTCAATAAACCATTCATTTTAGGTGTAAGACCATTGAAGGTATTATTCAAATAAACAGAGTAACTATTATTCTCCTTAAATGAATAACCGTATTGCAATAGACATAATTCAATCATGTCTATGCTCAACGCAAACACCAATCTCGATGGTAGAGGGAGCGTACGATGCTTGATCATATCAACATTGGAAACACTTCCAACACATGTCGTCAGCTCACCTTTAGCTAGTCTCCGTTTATTCCGTAGCTTTTATTTCGAGTTACTAACACTTAGCAACCGAACCGGTATCTAATACCCTGGTGCTACTAGGAGTACCAGTAAAGTACACATCAACACAATGTATATCTAATATACTTCTATTGACCTTGCCAGCCTTCTAATCTACCAAGTATCTAGGGTAATTCCGCTCCAGTGGCTGTTCCCCTTATTACAGAAGCACTTAGTCTCGGGTTTGGGTTCAACCTTGGGTTTCTTCACTAGAGCAGCAGCTGAATTGCCGTTTCATGAAGTATCCCTTCTTGCCCTTGCCCTTCTTGAAACTAGTGGTTTCACCAACCATCAACAATTGATGCTCCTTCTTGATTTCTACTTTGTGGTGTCAAACATCGCGAATATCTCAAGGATCATCATATATGTCCCTGATATATTATAGTTCATCACGAAGCTCTAGCAGCTTGGTGGTAATGACTTCGGAGAAACATCACTATCTTATCTGGAAGATTAACTCCCACTCGATTCAAATGATTGTTGTACTCAGACAATCTGAGCACAAGCTCAACAATTGAGTTTTTCTCCCTTAGTTTGCAGGCTAAGAAAATCGTCGGAGGTCTTATACCTCTTGACGTGGGAACGAGCTTGAAATCCCAATTTCAGCCCTCAAAACATCTCATATGTTTTGTGACGTTTCAAGAACGTCTTTGGTGCCTCAACTCTAAACCGTTTAACTGAACTATCATGTAGTTATCAAAACGTGTATGTCAGATGTTCGCAACATCCACAGACAACGTTCGAGGTTCAGCACACTGAGCGGTGCATTAAGGACATAAGCCTTCTAAGAAGCAATGAGGACAATCCTCAGTTTACGGACCTAGTCCGCATAATTTGCTACTATCAACTTTCAACTAATTTTTCTCTAGGAACATATCTAAACAGTAGAACTGAAACGCGAGCTACGACATAATTTGCAAAGTCCTGTTTGACTATGTTCAAGATAATTAAGTTCATCTTATGAACTCCCACTCAGATAGACATACCTCTAGTCATCTAAGTGATTACATGATCCGAGTCAACTAGGCCGTGTCCGATCATCACGTGAGACGGACTAGTCAACGTCGGTGAACATCTTCGTGTTGATCGTATCTTCTATACGACTCATGCTCGACCTTTCGGTCTTCTGTGTTCCGAGGCCATGTCTGTACATGCTAGGCTCGTCAAGTTAACCCTAAGTGTTTCGCGTGTGTAAATCTGTCTTACACCCGTTGTATGTGAACGTTAGAATCTAACACCCGATCATCACGTGGTGCTTCGAAACACGAACTGTCGCAACGGTGCACAGTTAGGGGAGAACACTTCTTGAAATTGTTGTAAGGGATCATCTTATTTACTACCGTCGTTCTAAGCAAATAAGATGTATAAACATGATAAACATCACATGCAATCAAATAGTGACATGATATGGTCATCATCACTTTGCTCCTCTTGATCTCCATCTTCGGGGCTCCATGATCATCATCGTCACCGGCATGACACCATGATCTCCATCATCGTGTCTTCTTGAAGTTGTCTCGTCATCTATTACTTCTACTACTATGGCTAACGCTTTAGCAATAAAGCAAAGTAATTACATGACGTTTATGTTGACACGCAGGTCATAAATAAATTAAGACAACTCCTATGGCTCCTGTCGGTTGTCATACTCATCAACATGCAAGTCGTGATTCCTATTACAAGAACATGATCAATCTCATACATCACATATATCATTCATCACATCCTTTTGGCCATATCACATCACATAGCATACCCTGCAAAAACAAGTTAGACGTCCTCTAATTGTTGTTTGCATGTTTTACGTGGCTGCTATGGGTTTCTAGCAAGAACGTTTCTTACCTACGCAAAACCACAACGTGATATGCCAATTGCTACTTACCCTTCATAAGGACCCTGTTCATCGAATCCGATCCGACTAAAGTGGGAGAGACAGACACCCGCCAGCCACCTTATGCAACTAGTGCGTGTTTGTCGGTGGAACCGGTCTCACGTAAGCGTACGTGTAAGGTTGGTCCGGGCCGCTTCATCCCACAATGCCGCCGAATCAAGATTGGACTAGTAACGGTAAGCATATTGAACAAAATCAATGCCCACAACTACTTTGTGTTCTACTCGTGCATAGAATCTACGCAATAGACCTAGCTCATGATGCCACTGTTGGGGAACGTAGCAGAAATTCAAAATTTTCCTACGTGTCACCAAGATCTATCTATGGAGAGACCAGCAACGAGGGGAAGGAGAGTTGCATCTACATACCCTTGTAGATCGCTAAGCGGAAGCGTTCATGTGAACGGGGTTGATGGAGTCGTACTCGTCGTGATCCAAATCACCGATGACCAAGTGCCGAACGGACGGCACCTCCGCGTTCAACACACGTACAGCCCGGTGACGTCTCCCATGCCTTGATCCAGCAAGGAGAGAGGGAGAGGTTGAGGAAGACTTCATCCAACAGCAGCACAACGGCGTGGTGGTGGTGGAGGAGCGTGGCTATCCTGCAGGGCTTCGCCAAGCACTACAGAAGAGGAGGAAGAAGAGACGCAGGGCTGCACCAAGAGAGATTGAATCGCGTGTTGTGGGCAGCCCCCTAGGCCTCATATATATAGGGGAAGGGGAGGGCTGCGCCCCCTCTAGGGTTCCCACCCCTAGGGGGGGGGGCGGCAGCCCTAGATGGGGTCAAGGGTGGCGGCCAAGAGGGGGAGAGGAGAGGGAGGCGCCCCAATATGGTGGGCCTTAAGGCCCATCTAAGCCTAGGGTTTCCTCCTTTTTTCCTCCTAGCTGCCCTTGGGCCTTGTGGGAGGCGAACCAGCCCACTTAGGGTCTGGTCCCTCACCACCCTTGGCCCATGCAAGCCTCCGGGGCAGGTGGCCCCACTTGGTGGACCCCCGGGACCCTCCCGGTGGTCCCGGTACATTGCCGATAAACCCCGAAACCTTTCCGGCGACCAAAACAGGACTTCCCATATATAAATCTTTACCTCCGGACCATTCCGGAGCTCCTCGTGACGTCCGGGATCTCATCCGGGACTCCGAACAACATTCGGTAACCACATACTAACTTCCTTTATAACCCTAGCGTCATCGAACCTTAAGTGTGTAGACCCTACGGGTTCGGGAGACATGCAGACATGACCGAGATGTTCACCAGTCAATAACCAACAGCGGGATCTGGATACCCATGTTGGCTCCCACATGTTCCACGATGATCTCATCGGTGAACCACGATGTCAAGGACTTAATCAATCCCGTATACAATTCCCTTTGGCTATCGGTACGATACTTGCTCGAGATTCGATCGTCGGTATACCGATACCTTGTTCAATCTCGTTACCGACAAGTCTCTTTACTCGTTCCGTAACACATCATCCCGTGATCAACTCCTTGGTCACATTGTGCACATTATGATGATGTCCTACCGAGTGGGCCCAGAGATACCTCTCCGTTTACACGGAGTGACAAATCCCAGTCTTGATTCGTGCCAACCCAACAGACACTTTCGGAGATACCTGTAATGTACCTTTATAGCCACCCAGTTATGTTGTGACGTTTGGCACACCCAAAGCACTCCTACGGTATCCGGGAGTTGCACAATCTCATGGTCTAAGGAAATGATACTTGACATTAGAAAAGCTTTAGCATACGAACTACACGATCTAGTGCTATGCTTAGGATTGGGTCTTGTCCATCACATCATTCTCCTAATGATGTGATCCCGTTATCAATGACATCCAATGTCCATGGTCAGGAAACTGTAACCATCTATTGATCAACGAGCTAGTCAACTAGAGGCTTACTAGGGACACGGTGTTGTCTATGTATCCACACATGTATCTGAGTTTCCTATCAATACAATTCTAGCATGGATAATAAACGATTATCATGAACAAGGAAATATAATAATAAATTATTTATTATTGCCTCTAGGGCATATTTCCAGCAAGGAGGTCTCATGGAAGCAGCAAAACCACTTGGGGTAAATTGCCTATAATAAGGTTTTTGGATTGTTGGAAATATGAGCAATTTACCCAATGATTTTATTAACAGAAATACTAGATAAAGCATGACTAATATAACAGTGATAAAGCAAGTCATGCGATTTGACAAAGAGAAGGTAAATAGCAACTTCACATATGAACTGTAACTAAACACATGTAGATCAGACAGTATAGCAAGTTGCATATATGAAGTAGAACCTAACACATGTAGGGCAGAAACTAGAGCAAAGAACTGTGGCAGGACATCTAACAAAAAGAGCATAAATACGTACGGGACGGCAGCAGCAGAATCACTGGACTTGGGGTGGTCGTTCTCTCCAGCCATGTCGTCGATGTCAGGCAAGAAGTCGTCGTCGGGGAAGTAGTCATCGGAGTCCGTGATGAAGGAGTCAGTAGTCGCGCGGAGCGCTCCCCAAAAACCTTATCACCCTTCTCCCGTACAGGACTCAAAGTGGTGCGGTTTCGGAGGCCTACTGTCCTGACCTGCGGTGCACGCCGCAAGCCGGGATGGGGAAGATCGTAGCAGCAGCGCAGTGCTCAGGAACTTGTGGCGAGAGGAGGAAGAGATTCTGGTGCGTCTCTCTGAGAGGATCGACCTCCCTTTATAGACGCAAGAGAAGGAGGCGAGAGGCTGCGCCGGGAGCTGAAGGGAACGCGGGAGATGAAACGAACAGTCAGCAGCCGAAGGGTGCAACGTTCGTATTCAATATCCACTACAGCAAAAACTTTCTAGCTCCCAAGTGACCTTTCGTATACCCGTAGTACGTGGCAAAAATTTAGATATCGGCTCGGCTCATTCCCGCAACCCGCGGCGCGGCACGGCGTGACGAGGCGAGGCGAGGCGTGGCGTGGCGTGGCGAGGCGGGCGGCGGAGGAGGAGCGCGCGTGGATATCCCTCTTGTTCTCATGCTCGTACAAGTGGGGAAAGAACCTCCCTTATAAAGAGGTCCAACTCCCACTAAACTAGCAATGTGGGACTAAACTTCAGTAGTATCCCTTGCCTTGCACAAATGGGCTAAGTGGGCCTCTAGGATTTATTAGGAATTTCTGAAATAGTTATTGGGCTGCCCAAAATAGACTAAATTCCAGCAGAAGGACCGTCTTGATGAGCAGCAATCGGCTGCTTTTGCGTAGGGTTTCCCCCTTCCAGTGTGGCATCCTACTGGCTACCTGTTGCACCAGATCATGCAGCTAGGTCGCCGTTAGTTTGCAAACACACAATGGCAGGTCGAGGTACTTACAGGGAAAGGATCCGATCGGGCAGCCCAGGACCGTCGAGATTGTCATGGTCTGGTCATCAGAGCATCTAATTGGCACGACCATGGTCTTTGCCAGGTTTACTCGTAGCCCTGACGCTTGTACAAAGGTGCTTAGAATATCCAGGCATAGTTGTGGCTCACCTTCCTCTGGTTTGAGGAAAATCATAACGTCATAAGCGAAGATGGACATCCGCTGATGTAGGCCACTGTGTGCTAGGGGGCGAAGAGGCCCCTCTCGGATGCCACCGTGAACAGTCGATGTAGAGGCTCCATCATAAGGATGAGAAGCATGCGGGATAAGGCTCTGCCCTATCTGAATCCCCTGCGGTTCAAGATTGGTGATCCCGGCACCCCATTGAAAAGAACCCTAGTTGAGGAAGTAGATAATAGGCCCACGATCCAAGAGATCCAACATGGCCCAAAGCCCATGCTAATAAGAACCTCAACTATGAACGGCCACTAGACTATGTCGAAAGCCTTTGAGATGTCAAGCTTGATCATGACAGAAGCATTCCCGAGGGCATGTAGCTTCTTAGCCATACACTGCACAAGCATGAAATTATCATGTACTGAGCATCCACGCACAAACGCGCTCTGGTGGATCCCTACAAGCCGCGTCAAGTCCCCAGATAGCCTCACCGAGAGGACCTTGTTAAAGATTTTGACGGCTCCATGGACCAAGCTCACTGGACGGAAATCGCATATTTCCTCGGCACCATCACACTTTGGGATGAGAGTGACAAGTGCCTTGTTGATGGCATGCAGCCCTCGCATGTCTCCCCTAAAGAAGCAGTGCAGGGCCCTCATGAAATCTACCTGAATGATGTCCCAACAAGCTGCGTAGAATCAACCAGAGAAACCGTCCGGACCCAGGGCCTTGTCGCCGGGCATAGCTTTCACCACCTTTTCCACATCCTCTGTCAAGAAAGGCACCTCCAGGTGTGCCATGTCAAGCCTTGGCAGGCCGAGGGCATCCAGGTTGAGACTTGTAGCCTGCTGAGGCACCAAGCCAAGAATTCCCTCATAATAGTGGTCTACGGCATCCGCGGTCTCTTCATGGCCGGTGATGATGGTGGTATCATTCTGTAGGCTCATGATAGTGTTGCACCACCTCTTGTGTCCTGCATGTTGCCTAAAGACTTGGGCGGACGCGTCGCTGTCCTGCAACCATGACATCCTAGAGCGCTGACGGGCTATGGTTCGTTCCAGCGAGCAGAGGCCAAGAAGCTTTTGTTTGAGAGTTCTCCGTAGTGCCAACTCGTTTTTTGAAAGCGGTCGCAGTTCCATTGCCTCATCCAGACGTAGGATCAGCTCCAGGGCAATGGCGATTTGAATCTTGACATTCCCAATCCACTTGTCACTCCAACTTTGTAAAGCCTTGACTGTGGCCTGATACATCTCCGTCGTATCTACTTTTCCAAACACTTTTGCCCTTGTTTTGGACTCTAACTTGCATGATTTGAATGGAACTAACCCGGACGGACGTTGTTTTCAGCAGAATTGCCATGGTGTTATTTTTGTGCAGAAATAAAAGTTCTCAGAATGACCTAAAAATCAATGGAGATTATTTTTGGAATATATAAAAAATACTGGCGAAAGAATCAATGTCAGGGGCCCACACCCTGTCCACGAGGGTGGGGGCGCGCCTACTCCCCCTGGCACGCCCCCTGCCTTGTGGGCCCCCTGATGCTCCATCGACGTCCATCTTGACTCCATATATTTGTTTTTAGGGTGAATGATTCATCGCGTTTTATGATACGAAGCCGTTGCCAAGCCCGAAACTCTCTCAGGAGGGCTGATCTGGAGTCCGTTCAGGGCTCTAGAGAGGGGAATCCGTCGCCATCGTCATCATCAACCTTCCTCCATCACCAATTTCATGATGCTCACCGCTGTGCGTGAGTAATTCCATCGTAGGCTTGCTGGACGGTGATGGGTTGGATGAGATTTATCATGTAATCGAGTTAGTTTGTTAGGGTTTGATCCCTAGTATCCACTTTGTTCTGAGATTGATGTTGCTATGACTTTGCTATGCTTAATGCTTCTCACTAGGGCCCGAGTGCCATGATTTCAGATCTGAACCTATTATGCTTTCATGAATATATATGAGTTCTTGATCCTATCTTGCAAGTCTATAGTCACCTATTATGTGTTATGATCCGTTAACCCCGAAGTGACAATAATCGGGATACTTACCTGTGATGACCGTAGTTTGAGGAGTTCATGTATTCACTATGTGTTAATGCTTTGGTCCGGTCCTCTATTAAAAGGAGGCCTTAATATCCCTTAGTTTCCAATAGGACCCCGCTGCCATGGGAGGGTAGGACAAAAGATGTCATGCAAGTTATTTTCCATAAACACGTATGACTATATTCGAAATACACGCCTACATTACATTGATGAACTGGAGCTAGTTCTGTGTCACCCTATGTTATAACTGTTCCATGATTGATCGCATCCGACATAATTATCCATCACTGATCCATTGCCTACGAGCTTTTCATATATTGTTCTTCGCTTGTTTACCTTTCCATTGTTACTGTTACAATCACTATAAAACCAAAAATATTACTTTTGTCACCGTTACCACTACTATCATATTACTTTGCTACTAAATACTTTGCTGCAGATATTAAGTTATCCAGGTGTGGTTGAATTGACAACTCAGCTGCTAATACTTGAGAATATTCTTTGGCTCCCCTTGTGTCGAATCAATAAATTTGGGTTGAATACTCTACCCTCGAAAACTATTGCGATCCCCTATACTTGTTGGTTATCAAGACTATTTTCTGGCGCCGTTGCCGGGGAGCATAGCTCTATTCTTTGAGTCACTTGGGATTTATATTTTCTTATCACTATGAAGAACAAAGATCAAAGAACCAAGATTTTCCCTCAACTACAAGGGGAGGTAAGGAACTGCCATCTAGCTCTGCACTTGATTCACCTTCTGTTTTGAGTAAACTTGCGACACCTACTCCTGCTATTCATTCTGATATGTCGCATGTTATTGATGATGCCACTTCTGCTTTGCATGATACTTATGATGAAACTACTTCTATGCTTGATACTACTGTGTCATTAGGTGAATTTCTTGATGAACAACTTGCTAGGGCTAGAGAGAATGAAATTATTGAATCTGATAATATTGATGAAAGTGATGATGAAGATTCTCCTCCTAGATATGAATTGCATGTTGTGCCTGAGGGTTATGTTATGGATGAAGAAACTGCTAGAGACTTCTTAGCTTGCAATGATAGATCTGATCTTAAGAAATTATTAGCTAAGCTTAAAGAAAAGTCTTTGAATGCTAGAATGAAATATGACCCTGCTTTTGCTATTTCACCTATCTTTATTACTGATAAGGATTATGATTTCTCTGTCAATCCTGAGTTAATTACTTTGGTTGAATCTGATCCTTTTTATGGCTATGAATCTGAAACTGTTGTGGCACATCTTACTAAATTAAATGATATAGCCACCCTGTTTACTCACGATGAGAAAACTCGCTACTACTTTATCCTAAAGCTATTTCCGTTCTCATTAAAGGGTGATGCTAAAATATGGTTTAATTATCTTGATCCTGGTTGTGTGCGTAGTCCCCAGGATATGATTTATTACTTCTCTGCTAAATATTTCCCCGCTCATAAGAAACAAGCTGCTTTAAGGGAAATATATAATTTTGTGCAAATTGAAGAAGAGAGTCTCCCACAAGCTTGGGGAGGCTTCTCCAATTACTTAATGCTTTAGCTGATCATCCTCTCAAGAAAAATGAAATACTTGATATCTTTTATAATGGACTAACCGATGCTTCCAGAGATTACCTGGATAGTTGTGCTGGTTGTGTTTTCCGGGAAAGAACTGTTGATCAAGCTGAATTGCTATTGAATAATATGTTGACTAATGAAAATAATTGGACACTTCCTGAACCAACTCCTAAGCCAACTCCAAAGGAAAGGGGTATTCTATTTCTCAGTCCTGAAGATATGCAAGAGGCAAAGAAATCTATGAAAGAAAAAGGTATTAAAGTTGAATATGTTAAGAATTTACCATCTATTGAAGAAATACATGGTCTTGATAACCCGACACAAGTAGTGAAGGTAAATTCTCTCTAAAGATTTGATAAATGCGCAATCCCATTTACTAAGTTTGCTAGCCAATGCTTGGATGAGTTTGATGACTTTATGGTTAAACAAGAAAACTTCAATGCTTATGTTGGTAGACAACTGAAACACAATGCTGATATGCTTGAACACTTGAGTGATTATATGGCTAGTGTTGAAGGTGAACTTAAACTTATTAGTAAACATGCTTCTTGTTGGGGAACGTAGTAATTTCGAAAATTTTCCTACGCACACGCAAGATCATGGTGATGCACTACAACGAGAGGGGAGAGTGCTGTCTACGTACCAACGCAGACCGACTGCGGAAGCGATCACACAACGTAGAGGAAGTAGTCGTACGTCTTCTTCCCGATCCGACCGATCCAAGCACCGTTACTCCGGCACCTCCGAGTTCTTAGCACACGTTCAGCTCGATGACGATCCTCGGGCTCCGATCCAGCAAAGCGTCGAGGAAGAGTTCCGTCAGCACAACGGCGTGGTGACGATCTTGATGTACTACCGACGCAGGGCTTCACCTAAGCACTACAACGGTATGATCGAGGTGGAATTTGGTGGCAGGGGGCACCGCACACGGCTAAGGAACGATCTCAAGGATCAACTTGTGTGTCTTGGGGTGTCCCCTGCCCCCGTATATAAAGGTTGGAGGGAGGGGGCTGGCCGGCCAAAGAGAGGGAGGCGCAGGAGGAGTCCTACTCCTACCGGGAGTAGGACTCCCCCCTCCAATCCTAGTCCAACTAGGAATCCTTTAAAGGGGAGAGAGAGAGAGGTGGCCGGCCCCTCTCCTAGTCCTAATAGGACTAGGGAGAGGGGGGAGGCGCAGCCCTATGTGGGCTGCCCTCTCACCTTTCCACTAAGGCCCATGTTGGCCCATTTGGCTCCCGGGGGGTTCCGGTAACCCTCCCGGTAATCCGGTAAAATCCCGATTTCACCCGGAACACTTCCGATGTCCAAACATAGGCTTCCAATATATCAATCTTTACGTCTCGACCATTTCGAGACTCCTCGCCATGTCCGTGATCTCATCTGGGACTCCGAACAACCTTCGGTACATCAAAATGCATAAACTCATAATAACTGTCATCGTAACGTTAAGCGTGCGGACCCTACGGTTCGAGAACAATGTAGACATGACCGAGACACTTCTCCGGTCAATAACCAATAGCGGGACCTGGATGCCCATATTGGCTCCTACATATTCTACGAAGATCTTTATCGGTCAGACCGCATAACAACATACGTTGTTCCCTTTGTCATCGGTATGTTACTTGCCCGAGATTCGATCGTCGGTATCCAATACCTAGTTCAATCTCGTTACTGGCAAGTCTCTTTACTCGTTCCGTAATACATCATCTCATAACTAACATCTTAGTTATTATGCTTGCAAGGCTTATGTGATGTATATTACCGAGAGGGCCCAGAGATACCTCTCCGACAATCGGAGTGACAAACCCTAATCTCGAAATACGCCAACCCAACATCTACCATTGGAGACACCTGTAGTACTCCTTTATAATCACCCAGTTACGTTGTGACGTTTGGTAGTACCCAAAGTGTTCCTCCGGTAAACGGGAGTTGCATAATCTCATAGTTATAGGAACATGTATAAGTCATGAAGAAAGCAATAGCAACATACTAAACGATCGGGTGCTAAGCTAATGGAATGGGTCATGTCAATCAGATCATTCAACTAATGATGTGACCTCGTTAATCAAATAACAACTCTTTGTTCATGGTTAGGAAACATAACCATCTTTGATTAACGAGCTAGTCAAGTAGAGGCATACTAGTGACACTCTGTTGGTCTATGTATTCACACATGTATTATGTTTCCGGTTAATACAATTCTAGCATGAATAATAAACATTTATCATGATATAAGGAAATAAATAATAACTTTATTATTGCCTCTAGGGCATATTTCCTTCAGTCTCCCACTTGCACTAGAGTCAATAATCTAGATTACACAGTAATGATTCTAACACCCATGGAGCCTTGGTGCTGATCATGTTTTGCTCGTGGAAGAGGCTTAGTCAACGGGTCTGCAACATTCAGATCCGTATGTATCTTGCAAATCTCTATGTCTCCCACCTGGACTAAATCCCGGATGGAGTTGAAGCGTCTCTTGATGTGTTTGGTTCTTTTGTGAAATCTGGATTCCTTTGCCAAGGCAATTGCACCAGTATTGTCACAGAAGATTTTCATTGGACCCGATGCACTAGGTATGACACCTAGATCGGATATGAACTCCTTCATCCAGACTCCTTCGTTCACTGCTTCCGAAGCAGCTATGTACTCCGCTTCACATGTAGATCCCGCTACGACGCTTTGTTTAGAACCACACCAACTGACAGCTCCACCGTTTAAAGTAAACACGTATCCGGTTTGCGATTTAGAATCGTCCGGATCAGTGTCAAAGCTTGCATCAACGTAACCTCTTACGGTGAGCTCTTTGTCACCTCCATATACGAGAAACATATCCCTAGTCCTTTTCAGGTATTTCAGGATGTTCTTGACCGCTGTCCAGTGATCCACTCCTGGATTACTTTGGTACCTCCCTGCTAAACTTATAGCAAGGCACACATCAGGTCTGGTACACAGCATTGCATACATGATAGAGCCTATGGCTGAAGCATAGGGAACATCTTTCATTTTCTCTCTATCTTCTGCATTGGTCGAGCATTGAGTCTGACTCAACTTCACACCTTGTAACACAGGCAAGAACCCTTTCTTTGCTTGATCCATTTTGAACTTCTTCAAAATCTTGTCAAGGTATGTGCTTTGTGAAAGTCCAATTAAGCGTTTTGATCTATCTCTATAGATCTTTATGCCTAATATGTAAGCAGCTTCCCCGAGGTCTTTCATCGAAAAACTTTTATTCAAGTATCCCTTTATGCTATCCAGAAATTCTATATCATTTCCAATTAGCAATATGTCATCCACATATAATATCAGAAATGCTACAGAGCTCCCACTCACTTTCTTGTAAATACAGGCTTCTCCAAAAGTCTGTATAAAGCCAAATGCTTTGATCACACTATCAAAGCGTTTATTCCAACTCCGAGATGCTTGCACCAGTCCATAAATGGATCGCTGGAGTTTGCACACTTTGTTAGCTCCCTTCGGATCGACAAAACCTTCTGGTTGCATCATATACAACTCTTCTTCCAGAAATCCATTCAGGAATGCAGTTTTGACATCCATTTGCCATATTTCATAATCATAAAATGCAGCAATTGCTAACATAATTCTGACGGACTTAAGCATCGCTACGGGTGAGAAGGTCTCATCGTAGTCAACCCCTTGAACTTGTCGAAAACCTTTTGCGACAAGTCGAGCTTTATAGACAGTAATATTACCGTCAGCGTCAGTCTTTTTCTTGAAGATCCATTTATTCTCAATTGCTTGCCGATCATCGGGCAAGTCAACCAAAGTCCATACTTTGTTCTCATACATGGATCCCATCTCAGATTTCATGGCCTCAAGCCACTTTGCGGAATCTGGGCTCACCATCGCTTCTTCATAGTTCGTAGGTTCATCATGATCTAGTAGCATGACTTCCAGAACTGGATTACCGTACCACTCTGGTGCGGATCTCACTCTGGTTGATCTACGTGTTTCAGTAGTATCTTGTCCTGAAGCTTCATGATCATCATCATTAGCTTCCTCACTGATTGGTATAGGTGTCACAGAAACAGTTTTCTGTGATGTACTATTTTCCAATAAGGGAGCAGGTACAGTTACCTCGTCAAGTTCTACTTTCCTCCCACTCACTTCTTTCGAGAGAAACTCCTTCTCTAGAAATGATCCATTCTTAGCAACGAATGTCTTGCCGTTGGATCTGTGATAGAAGGTATACCCAACAGTTTCCTTTGGGTATCCTATGAAGACACATTTCTCCACTTTGGGTTCGAGCTTATCAGGTTGAAGCTTTTTCACATAAGCATCGCAGCCCCAAACTTTAAGAAACGACAACTTTGGTTTCTTGCCAAACCATAGTTCATAAGGCGTCGTCTCAACGGATTTTGATGGTGCCCTATTTAACGTGAATGCGGCCGTCTCTAAAGCATAACCCCAAAACAATAGCGGTAAATCAGTAAGAAACATCATAGATCGCACCATATCTAGTAAAGTACGATTACGACGTTCGGACACACCATTACGCTGTGGTGTTCCGGGTGGCGTGAGTTGCGAAACTATTCCACAATTTTTCAAATGTATACCAAACTCATAACTCAAATATTCTCCTCCACGATCAGATCGTAGAAACTTTATTTTCTTGTTACGATGATTTTCAACTTCACTCTGAAATTCCTTGAACTTTTCAAATGTTTCAGACTTATGTTTCATTAAGTAGATATACCATTAAGTAGATATACCCATATGTGCTTAAATCATCTGTGAAGGTGAGAAAATAACGATATCCGCCACGAGCCTCAATATTCATCGGACCACATACATCGGCATGTATGATTTCCAATAAATCTGTTGCTCTCTCCATAGTACCGGAGAACGGTGTTTTAGTCATCTTGCCCATGAGGCACGGTTCGCAAGTACCAAGTGATTCATAATCAAGTGGTTCCAAAAGTCCATCAGTATGGAGTTTCTTCATGCGCTTTACACTGATATGACCTAAACGGCAGTGCCATAAATAAGTTGCACTATCATTATCAACTCTGCATCTTTTGGCTTCTACATCATGAATATGTGTATCACTACTATCGAGATTCAATAAGAATAGACCACTTTTCAAGGGTGCATGACCATAAAAGATATTACTCATATAAATAGAACAACCATTATTCTCCGATTTAAATGAATAACCGTCTCGGATCAAACAAGATCCAGATATAATGTTCATGCTCAACGCTGGCACCAAATAACAATTATTTAGGTCTAATATTAATCCCGAAGGTAGATGTAGAGGTAGCGTGCCGACCGCGATCACATCGACTTTGGAACCGTTTCCCATGCGCATCGTCACCTCGTCCTTTGCTAGTGTCCGCTTATTCCGTAGTCCCTGTTTCGAGTTGCAAATATTAGCAACAGAACCAGTATCAAATACCCAGGTGCTACTGCGAGCTCTAGTAAGGTACACATCAATAACATGTATATCACATATACCTTTGTTCACCTTGCCACCCTTCTTATCCGCCAAATACTTGGGGCAATTCCGCTTCCAGTGACCAGTCTGCTTGCAGTAGAAGCACTCAGTTTCAGGCTTAGGTCCAGGCTTGGGTTTCTTCTCCTGAGCAGCAACTTGCTTGTTGTTCTTCTTAAAGTTTCCCTTCTTCTTCCCTTTGCCCTTTTTCTTGAAACTAGTGGTTTTGCTAACCATCAACACTTGATGCTCCTTCTTGATTTCTACCTCCGCAGCTTTCAGCATTGCGAAGAGCTCGGGAATAGTCTTGTTCATCCCTTGCATATTATAGTTCATCACGAAGCTCTTGTAGCTTGGTGGCAGTGATTGGAGAATTCTGTCAATGACGCAATCATCTGGAAGATTAACTCCCATCTGAATCAAGTGATTATTATACCCAGACATTTTGAGTATATGCTCACTGACAGAACTGTTCTCTTCCATCTTGCAGCTATAGATCTTATTGGAGACTTCATATCTCTCAATTCGGGCATTTGCTTGAAATATTAACTTCAACTCCTGGAACATCTCATATGCTCCATGACGTTCAAAACGTCGTTGAAGTCCCGATTCTAAGCCGTAAAGCATGGCACACTGAACTATCGAGTAGTCATCAGCTTTGCTCTGCCAGACGTTCATAACATCTGGTGTTGCTCCAGCAGCAGGCCTGGCACCCAGCGGTGCTTCCAGGACGTAATTCTTCTGTGCAGCAATGAGGATAATCCTCAGGTTACGGACCCAGTTCGTGTAATTGCTACCATCATCTTTCAACTTTGCTTTCTCAAGGAACGCATTAAAATTCAACGGAACAACAGCACGAGCCATCCATCTACAATCAACATAAACAAGCAAGATACTATCAGGTACTAAGTTCATGATAAGTTTAAGTTCAGTTAATCAAATTACTTAGGAACTCCCCACTTAGATAGACATCCCTCTAATCCTCTAAGTGATCACGTGATCCAAATCAACTAAACCATAACCGATCATCACGTGAGATGGAGTAGTTTTCAATGGTGAACATCGTCATGTTGATCATATCTACTATATGATTCACGCTCGACCTTTCGGTCTCTGTGTTCCGAGGCCATATCTGCATATGCTAGGCTCGTCAAGTTTAACCTGAGTATTCTGCGTGTGCAAAATTGGCTTGCACCCGTTGTAGATGGACGTAGAGCTTATCACACCCGATCATCACGTGGTGTCTGGGCACGACGAACTTTGGCAACGGTGCATACTCAGGGAGAACACTTCTTGATAATTTAGTGAGAGATCATCTTATAATGCTACCGTCAATCAAAGCAAGATAAGATGCATAAAAGGATAAACATCACATGCAATCAATATAAGTGATATGATATGGCCATCGTCATTTTGTGCTTGTGATCTCCATGTCCGAAGCACCGTCATGATCACCATCGTCACCGGCGCGACACCTTGATCTCCATCGTAGCATCGTTGTCGTCTCGCCAATCTTATGCTTCCATGACTATCACTACCGCTTAGTAATAAAGTAAAGCATTACATCACGATTGCATTGCATACAATAAAGCGACAACCATATGGCTCCTGCCAGTTGCCGATAACTCGGTTACAAAACATGATCATCTCATACAATAAAATCAGCATCATGCCTTGACCATATCACATCACAACATGCCCTGCAAAAACAAGTTAGACGTCCTCTACTTTGTTGTTGCAAGTTTTACGTGGCTGCTACGGGCTTAAGTAAGAACTCATCTCACCTACGCATCAAAACCACAACGATAGTTCGTCAAATAGACTCCGTTTTAACCTTCTCAAGGACCGGGCGTAGTCACACTTGGTTCAACTAAAGTTGGAGAGACAGTCTTCCGCAAGCCATCTATGTGCAAAGCACGTCGAGGGAACCGGTCTCGCGTAAGAGTACGCGTAAGGTTGGTCCGGATCGTCTCACCCAACAATACCGCCGAACCAAAGTATGATATGCTGGTAGGCAGTATGACTTGTATCGCCCACAACTCACTTGTGTTCTACTCGTGCAAATAACATCAAACCATAAAACCTAGGCTCGGATGCCACTGTTGGGGAACGTAGTAATTTCGAAAATTTTCCTACGCACACGCAAGATCATGGTGATGCACAGCAATGAGAGGGGAGAGTGTTGTCTACGTACCAACGCAGACCGACTGCGGAAGCGATCACACAACGTAGAGGAAGTAGTCGTACGTCTTCTTCCCGATCCGACCGATCCAAGCACCGTTACTCCGGCACCTCCGAGTTCTTAGCACACGTTCAGCTCGATGACGATCCTCGGGCTCCGGTCCAGCAAAGCGTCGAGGAAGAGTTCCGTCAGCACAACGGCGTGGTGACGATCTTGATGTACTACCGACGCAGGGCTTCACCTAAGCACTACAACGGTATGATCGAGGTGGAATTTGGTGGCAGGGGGCACCGCACACGGCTAAGGAACGATCTCAAGGATCAACTTGTGTGTCTTGGGGTGTCCCCTGCCCCCGTATATAAAGGTTGGAGGGAGGGGGGCTGGCCGGCCAAAGAGAGGGAGGCGCAGGAGGTGTCCTACTCCTACCGGGAGTAGGACTCCCCCCTCCAATCCTAGTCCAACTAGGAATCCTTTAAAGGGGAGAGAGAGAGAGGTGGCCGGCCCCTCTCCTAGTCCTAATAGGACTAGGGAGAGGGGGGGAGGCGCAGCCCTATGTGGGCTGCCCTCTCACCTTTCCACTAAGGCCCATGTTGGCCCATTTGGCTCCCGGGGGGTTCCGGTAACCCTCCCGGTAATCCGGTAAAATCCCGATTTCACCCGGAACACTTCCGATGTCCAAACATAGGCTTCCAATATATCAATCTTTACGTCTCGACCATTTCGAGACTCCTCGTCATGTCCGTGATCTCATCTGGGACTCCGAACAACCTTCGGTACATCAAAATGCATAAACTCATAATAACTGTCATCGTAACGTTAAGCGTGCGGACCCTACGGTTCGAGAACAATGTAGACATGACCGAGACACGTCTCCGGTCAATAACCAATAGCGGGACCTGGATGCCCATATTGGCTCCTACATATTCTACGAAGATCTTTATCGGTCAGACCGCATAACAACATACGTTGTTCCCTTTGTCATCGGTATGTTACTTGCCCGAGATTCGATCGTCGGTATCCAATACCTAGTTCAATCTCGTTACTGGCAAGTCTCTTTACTCGTTCCGTAATACATCATCTCATAACTAACATCTTAGTTATTATGCTTGCAAGGCTTATGTGATGTATATTACCGAGAGGGCCCAGAGATACCTCTCCGACAATCGGAGTGACAAACCCTAATCTCGAAATACGCCAACCCAACATCTACCATTGGAGACACCTATAGTACTCCTTTATAATCACCCAGTTACGTTGTGACGTTTGGTAGTACCCAAAGTGTTCCTCCGGTAAACGGGAGTTGCATAATCTCATAGTTATAGGAACATGTATAAGTCATGAAGAAAGCAATAGCAACATACTAAACGATCGGGTGCTAAGCTAATGGAATGGGTCATGTCAATCAGATCATTCAATTAATGATGTGACCTCGTTAATCAAATAACAACTCTTTGTTCATGGTTAGGAAACATAACCATCTTTGATTAACGAGCTAGTCAAGTAGAGGCATACTAGTGACACTCTGTTGGTCTATGTATTCACACATGTATTATCTTTCCGGTTAATACAATTCTAGCATGAATAATAAACATTTATCATGATATAAGGAAATAAATAATAACTTTATTATTGACACACCTGAGAATCCCAATGATATTTCTATTTCTGATGCTGAAACTATTGGGGGAACGTAGTAATGTCAAAATAAATTCCTACGCACACGCAAGATCATGGTGATGCATAGCAACGAGAGGGGAGAATGTTGTCCACGTACCCTCGTAGACCGAAAATGGAAGCGTTAGCACAACGCGGTTGATGTAGTCGTACATCTTCATGATCCGACCGATCAAGTACCGAACGCACGGCACCTCCGAGTTCTGCACACGTTCAACTCGATGACGTCCCTCGAACTCCGATCCAGCCGAGTGTTGAGGGAGAGTTTTGTCAGCACGACGGCGTGGTGACAATGATGTTGTTCTACCGATGCATGCAAGGCTTCGCCTAAGCACCGCTACGATATGACCGAGGTGGATTATGGTGGAGGGGGGCACCGCACACGGCAAAAGATCTAAGGGATCAATTGTTGTATCTTTGGGGTGCCCCCTGCCCCCGTATATAAAGGAGTGGAGGAGAGGGAGGGCTGGCCCTCTCTATGGCGCGCCCGAGGGGAGTCCTACTCCCACCGGGACTAGGATTCCCCCTTTCCTAGTAGAACTAGGAGCCCTTCCAAGTATTAGGAGTAGGAGGGAAGGAAAGGGAAGGGAAAAGGAGAAGGAAGGAAGGAAGGGGGCGCCCCCCTCCCTAGTCCAATTCGGACCAGCCCATGGGGAGGGGTGCGGCCACCCTTTGAGGCCTTTCTCTCATTTCTCATATGGCCCATTAAGGCCCAATACGAATTCCCGTAACTCCCCGGTACTCCCAAAAATACCCGAATCACTCGGAACCTTTCCGATGTCCGAATATAGTTGTCCAATATATCGATCTTTACGTCTCGACCATTTCGAGACTCCTCGTCATGTCCCCAATCTCATCAGGGACTCCGAACTCCTTCGGTACATCAAAACACATAAACTCATAATATAACCGTCATCGAACTTTAAGCGTGCGGACCCTACGGGTTCGAGAACTATGTAGACATGACCAAGACACGTCTCCGGTCAATAACCAATAGCGGAACCTGGATGCTCATATTGGCTCCTACATATTCTATGAAGAGCTTTATCGGTCAAACCGCATAACAACATACGTTGTTCCCATTGTCATTGGTATGTTACTTGCCCAAGATTCGATCGTCGGTATCTCAATACCTAGTTCAATCTCATTACCGGCAGGTCTCTTTACTTGTTCCGTAATACATCATCCCGCAACTAACTCATTAGTTGCAATGCTTGCAAGGCTTATAGTGATGTGCATTACCGAGTGGGCCCAGAGATACCTCTCCGACAATCGGAGTGACAAATCCTAATCTCGAAATACGCCAACCCAACAAGTACCTTCGGAGACACCTGTAGAGCACCTTTGTAACCACCCAGTTACGTTGTGACATCTGGTAGCACACAAAGTGTTCCTCCGGTAAACGGGAGTTGCATAATCTCATAGTCATAGGAACATGTATAAGTCATGAAGAAAGCAATAGCAACAAACTAAACGATCATGTGCTAAGCTAATGGAATGGGTCAAGTCAATCACATCATTCTACTAATGATGTGATCCTGTTAATCAAATGACAACCCATGTCAATGGTTAGGAAACTTAACCATCTTTGATCAACGAGCTAGTCAAGTAGAGGCATACTAGTGACACTCTGTTTGGCTATGTATTCACACATGTATTATGTTTCCGGTTAATACAATTCTAGCATGAATAATAAACATTTATTATGATATAGGGAAATAAATAATAACTTTATTATTGCCTCTAGGGCATATTTCCATCAGTCTCCCACTTGCACTAGAGTCAATAATCTAGTTCACATCGCCATGTGATTTAACACCAATAGTTCACATCACCATGTGATTAACACCCATAGTTCACATCGTCATGTGACCAACACCCAAAGGGTTTACTAGAGTCAATAATCTAGTTCACATTGCTATGTGATTAATACCCAAAGAGTACTAAGGTGTGATCATGTTTTGCTTGGGAGAGAAGTCTAGTCAACGGGTCTGCCACATTCAGATCCGTAAGTATTTTGCAAATTTCTATGTCAACAATGCTCTGCACAGAGCTACTCTAGCTAATTGCTCCCACTTTCAATATGTATCCAGATTGAGATTTAGAGTCATCTGGATCAGTGTCAAAATTTGCATCGATGTAACCCTTTATGACAAACCTTTTTGTCACCTCCATAATCAAGAAACATATCCTTATTCCACTGAGGATAATTTTGACCGCTGTCCAGTGATCTACTCCTGGATCACTATTGTACCCCTTGCCAAAAACAGTGTAGGGTATACAATATATCTGGTACACATCATGGCATATTTTATAGAACCTATGGCCAAGGCATAGGGAATGACTTTCATTCTCTTTCTATCTTCTGCTGTGGTCGGGCTTTGAGTCTTACTCAGTTTCACACCTTGTAACACAGGCAAGAACTCTTTCTTTGACTGTTCCATTTTGAACTACTTCAAAATCTTGTCAAGGTATGTACTCATTGAAAAACCTATCAAGCATCTTGATATGAAGATGGTAATATTAGAGCCATGCTAGTTGAGTAGTTGTGAATTTGAGAAGTACTTGTGTTAGAGTTTGCAAGTCCCGTAGCATGCACGTATGGTGAACGTTGTGTGACAAATTTGAAGCATGAGGTGTTTCTTTGACTGTCCTCCTTATGAGTGGCGGCCGGGGATGAGCGATGGTCTTTTCCTACCAATCTATCCCCCTGGGAGCATGTGTGTAATGCTTGGTTTTTGATGACTTGTATATTTTTGCAATAATTATGTGAGTTCTTTATGACTAATGTTGAGTCCATGGATAATATGCACTCTCACCTTCCCATCGTTGCTAGCCTCTTCGGTACCGTGCATTGCCCTTTCTCACCTTGAGAGTTGGTGCAAACTTCGCCGGTACATCCAACCCCCGTGATACAATACGCTCTATTACACATAAACCTCCTTATATCTTCCTCAAAACAGCCACCATACCTACCTATTATGGCATTTCCATAGCCATTCCGAGATATATTGCCATGCAACTTTACACCGTTATGTTTATTATGACACGCTTCATCATTGTCATATTGCCATGCATGATCATATAGTTGACATCATATTTGTGGCAAAGCCACCATGCATAATTTCATACATGTCACTCTTGATTCATTGCCCATCCCGGTACACCGCCAGAGCCATTCATATAGGGTCATACTTTGTTCTAGTATCGAGTTGTAATCTTTGAGTTGTAAATAAATAGAAGTTTGATGATCATCATTAATAGAGTACTGTCCCAAAAAAAAGAAAAAAAGAAGAAAGGCCAAATAAAAAATATAATAAAAGGAACAATGCTACTATCCTTTTTCCACACTTGTGCTGCAAAGTAGCACCATGATCTTCATTATAGAGAGTCTCTTATATTGTCACTTTCATATAACAGTGGGAATTTTTCATTATAGAACTTGGCTTGTATATTCCAACAATGGACTTCCTCAAATGCCCTAGGTCTTTGTGAGCAAGCAAGTTGGATGCACACCCACTTAGTTTCTTTTGTAGCTCTAGTGCATCTCTTGCATGGCAATCCCTACTCCTCGCATTGACATCAATTGATGGGCATCTCCATAGCCCGTTGATTAGCCGTGTCAATGTGAGACTTTCTTCCTTTTTGTCTTCTCCACACAACCCCCATCATTATATTCGATTCCACCCATAGTGCTATGTCCATGGCTCATGCTCATGTATTGCGTGAAAGTTGAAAAAAGTTTGAGATTACTAAAGTATGAAACAATTGCCTGGCTTGTCATCAGGGTTGTGCATGATGAGAGCATTTTTGTGTGAAAAAATGAAGCATAGACAAACTATATGATTTTGTAGGGATAAGCTTTCTTTGGCCACGTTATTTTGAGAAGACATAATTTCTTAGTTAGTATGCTTGAAGTATTATTATTTTTTATGTCAATATTAAACTTTTGTCTTGAATCTTTTGGATCTTAACACTCATGCCACAATAAATAAAATTACATTGAAAATTATGTTAGGTAGCATTCCACATCAAAAATTCTGTTTTTATCATTTACCTACTCGAGGACGAGCAGGAATTAAGCTTGGGGATGCTTGATACGTCTCCAACGTATCTATAATTTTTGATTGTTCCATGCTATTATATTATCTGTTTTGGATGTTTAATGGGCTTTACTATGCACTTTTATATTATTTTTGGGACTAACCTATTAACTGAAGGCCAGTGCAAATTGTTTTTTTGCCTATTTCAATGTTTCACAGAGAAGGAATATCAAACGAAAGCCAAACGGAATAAAACCCTCGCGAGGGTCGTTTTTGGAACTAACACAATCTAGGAGACTTGGAGTGGACGTCAAGGGAGCAGCGAGGAAGCTACGAGGCAGGAGGGTGCGCCCCCACCCTCGTGGGCCCCTCGTAGCTCCACCGACCTACTTCTTTCACCTATATATACTCTCATACCCTGAAACCTTCGGGGAGACCCACGAAACACCGTTTCCACCGCCGCAACCTTCTGTACCCGTGAGATCCCATCTTGGGGCCTTTTCCGGCGCTTCGCCGGAGGGGGATTCGATCATGGAGGGCTTCTACATCAACACCATAGCCTCTCCAATGATGTGTGAGTAGTTTACCATAGACCTTCGGATCCATACTTATTAGCTAGATGGATTATTCTCTCTCTTTGGATCTCAATACAAAGTTCTCCTCGATCTTCTTGGAGATCTATTTGATGTAACTCTTTTTGCGGTGTGTTTCCCGAGATCCAATGAATTGTGGGTTTATGAACTTGATTATATATGAATATTATTTGATTCTTCTCTGAATTATTATATGCAAGATTTGATATCTTTGCAAGTCTCTTCCAACTATCGGTTTAGTTTGGCCTACTAGATTGACCTTTCTTGCAATGGGAGAAGTGCTTAGCTTTGGGTTCAATCTTGCGGTGTCCTTTCCCAGTGACAGCAGGGGCAGCAAGGCACGTATTGTATTGTTGCCATCGAGGATAAAAAGAAGGTGTTTATATCATATTGCTTGAGTTTATCCCTCTGCATCATGTCATCTTGCCTAAAGCGTTACTCCATTCTTATGAACTCAATACTCTATATGCATGTTGGATAGCGGTCGATGTGTGGAGTAATAGTAGTAGATGAAAATCGTTTCGGTCTACTTGTCATGGACGTGATGCCTATATTCATGATCATTGCCTTAGATATCATCATAAATATGCGCTTTTCTATCAGTTGCTCTGCAATAATTTGTTCACCCACCATAATACGTGCTATCTTGAGAGAAGCCACTAGTGAAACCTATGGCCCCCGGGTCTACTTTATATCATATAAGTTTCCAATCTACAATTCTAGTTTACTATTTATTTTTGCAATCTTTATTTTCCAATCTATATAACAAAAATACCAAAAATATTTATCTTATTATCTTTATCAGATCTCACTTTCATAAGTGACCGTGAAGGGATTGACAACCCCTTTATCGTGTTGGTTGCGAGGTTCTTTTGTTTGTGCAGGTACTAAGCGACTTGCGTGTAGTCTCCTACTGGATTGATACCTTGGTTCTCAAAAACTGAGGGAAATACTTACGCTACTTTGCTACATCACCCTTTCCTATTCAAGGGAAAACCAACGCATGCTCAAGAGGTAGCAAAGAACCACTCAAAATCTATCACACTCCTGAAGCTTTTTACTTGGATCATCTTCGATCCCTTTGTGCTCGTGCTGAAACCCCAACTAGCTTAGTTGAGGGCAAATCTTTAGATGAGCATGCTTGTTATGTGTGACACGGCTTATCTCAAAAAGGGAAACTTTTACTGGATCAAATTCATCGTTTGCAATGCTATGCTTGGAATTTATGTGAAATATATGATTTTACTTCTTCTTCTGAAGACCCTAAGAAACACCTTCCCTATCAACGTGAGTTTAGTAATAATGGAATTGTATCTTCGTATGTGTAACTTCCCAAATTTTCAATTTGGAATGTTATACATTAGATCATCACTGCATATCATATTTTATTTGCTTGTGGGTTTGATCCTAAGAAATTCTACGCAACTCAAGGACCCTCGGAGAGAGTTGGGGATTTCGTCATTTTCAGATTTGGGTTTTCTCAAATTTTGAAAATAGGATCATTTGATTTTAATTGTTTTATCTTCAATTATTTATATTATAAAAATATGAGAGAGGGAATAAAATGACTTTCCCAAAATAAAGAAATATTGAGGATTTAATAATAAAATCATATAGGATTTTATTTTTGATTTATTGCTATTTATTTGAATTTAGGAAAAATGCACGTTTTTCAAAATTGCATATAGGCCCCAAATAAATGTTCATCTTGTCCGGCTTGATTTTAGAAGTCGGGGAAAATTTATTTTGGGATTTTTGTAGTCCGTTTAGTATTTCTTTTATTTGTTTTTCTGCACCTAATTATTTAAAAAAAACGCGCAACCGACTTAGGGCCGGTTTCGGCCAGGACTCTTTCGGGCCGGCCTTTAAAAGCCCGTGACCCTGCGCCGCCAGGGCCGCCAGCCAGAGCTGCCCCAAACACTAGCGCCCGCCGCCGCTCGACGCCGCCCCGCCGCCCCGGAGCCGTCCCGCCACTGCCGAGGTTGACCACCGCTGCCGCCGCCGGTTTCCGCGAGGAAACCGCCCGGTTTTCCATTCGGTTTTTTATTAGATCCGGCTCATTTTTTCGGTTTAGTTTATTTAGCTAGTGTTCGGTCGTTCGTTCGTTTTAATGAACACGTTCACCATTTAGTTCCAGAAAAGAACGTTCGTTCGTTAATCTATTCGTCATTTTTCTTTTTCTCGGATTTTTCGCGATTATTTCTGATCGCGATTTCTGATCCGATTTTCATTCTAGTATAACTTTTCGCTCGTTTATCGGAATCAGGCGATTCAAGCGCTTGGAGTTTCGTCTCGAAACCCTCTTTCTGTTTAACCAACTCAAACAAGATTTTGCTTCTGTAAAATTTGACTTAGATCCAGATTAGTAAACGAAGCTTGTTTCTTTCGCCGTTTGACTTTCGTTGTTTTGTTCGATTTGATTCTTTTTGCAAACCGGAGTTCTTAAGTTGAAATTTCTGGTTAGACCTATTATTTGAGTTTTACCTATGCATTAGATGAGTACTTATTGTATGCTTGTTTGTTTGCGATAGAGTACCCGGAGTGTGCCGCTTGCTACTTTGAATCTCTAGGTTTTGCGGATCATCAGCAATGCAAGTAACACTTTGATCATAGCTCTTTACTACCCAGTTTTATTGCATTAGATCAATCCTCAAACACTGCATGATCAGGATCTAATTAGATTGTGGGTTTTTGGGAAGTAGATGAGGTAGTACCTATCACCTGTTTTATTATCAAACCCTTGGGAGTTACTTCTACGTTTGCTTATATTTCCATGCTATGCTAGTAGACGTGGATTGGGTGAGTGTATCCATGACAGATGTGAGATTGTTAGATTAATGGTTTATTTAAGGTGGCAACTTAAACACACATCTGGGTGGATTGAGGCACCTGGGTATTCTAGCGATTGCCTGTTTTTCTTTATGGACCGCCACCCAGGCTCAAAGGGATCCTGAGATTATTCATACTAGAAACTTCCGTGTGCAGCCACAAGCTACATGGGATCTAGCATAGTTGACTAAGTCGTGCAAACACTTAAAGTGGTAGACTAGTAGATGTAGGGGATGTAGGTTGGTACTGTCTACCCGATCGTAAGGTGCTAGCGCTTCTAAAAGACTATGTCTCGGTCATCCGTTTCTCAAACATCATGTAGTGCGAGAATCCAATGGAGGAGTTCGAGTCTTGTGGGGAAAGATGCGCAAACCTCTGCAGAGTGTATAAACTAATCATGGTTAGCCGTGTCCCCGGTTATGGACGTCTTGAGTATCTAGTACTTGGATTATCATGTGAATCTCATCATGTTACTTTAATTAATATTGTTGGGTTTTAATGATGATGCTTAATTGGGATTGAGAGAGTGTCTACACTCTCAATGTTTAACAACCACCATTATAGTTAAATAAAATTTATTCCTTTGTAGTAGGGAAAAATTGGCTTTACGCAAAACTGTAACCATAGAGCTTTCCACCAGCCATATATGCATGTAGTATAGCCTATTTCTTTCATCACTCTCTATGTGTTACTGTGCCAGCATATTCCATGTGCTGACCCGTTTCGGGCTGCAACGTTCATGTTGCAGACTATTCAGATGACGAGTAAGGTGCCTTTAGGTCGTGGTTCTATACTCAGTGATGCCGTTGGAGTTGATGGACTCACTTATCTTCCAGGCCTTCCGTTGTTATCGTTATTAGATGGCCTTAAGCCATATTTATTGTAATAAGTTCTCTCTTGAGATATTCGATGTAATAAGTGTGTGATTGCTACTCTGTTATAAATCCTTCAAGTATTGTGCGTGTCAGCATTACTGATCCAGGGATCACACTAAAGCATAGAGATCAGACCGTTTGAGGTCTAGTCGCTACAAGATGGTATCAGAGCACACGTTGACTATAGGACACGACCACTAAGCTAAAGCCCTAGATCACTACTCACTCTTCTCATTTCTGACTTCTCATCTTTTCTACTCTTTTAGGATGGCGGATGCAAGGAACAAGTTCACGCAACTGGATGAGGATACACCCTTTGGACGCCACCTGAAGGAAGTCACTAAGTACCTGAAGATCAGAGTACCAAGCTTCACCGGAACCTACAACTCCACTTTACCTGAAGAGGAGCGCTGGATGATTCAAGTTCAGGTTCCAGGATGGACGTTCATGCCCGTCACTGAGCCCATAGAGTTTTCCTTTGATGCACCAACCTGGAGTCTAGGAAAGAGCATGGAAGCCCACATCACCATGGGACGTATTGGAGAAGTTTACCGCAATGATCTCAAGTATACTATCTACCAGATTTGTGGGCGCCGAGATGAGCAATGGGAGATGATCAGCACCAGGAAGGATAGATCAATTGCCGCTTTCATCCAGGAGTTAAATCAGCACATTCGACGCCAGGAGAACCAGATGTGTGCAGGCATGATAGATCTTAAGAAGGCGATGACAAGAATCACGGAGCTGGAAGAAGAACTCAAGTCTACGCACGATGGATATGAGGAGGAAATAGCAACACTAGTGGAGAAGAATGATGATCTGAAGAAGAAGCTAAAAGTGTTCATAGGATTTCCCGCAACTAGAGGAGAAGATGATTGCACTTGTCTGGAGAACTACATCATCATCGACGACACCGACTCGGATCCAGATGACAGCGATGATGACTATGTCGATGAAGCTGGAGCGAATATCATGGAGTCTGCAACCGAAGACTCTTTCTAGTAGACCACCACATTAGTAGTAGTATTCCCCCATGTAAATAGAGTAGTCCGAGCACTTTTGCGATAGTTAGACCGATTGTATGCCCTTGTTTGATTGAATGAAGTGTTTTGTTTGCTTTTTGCCACATGTGCATATGGGTAGTGTTTTCTCTCTAGAACTCTCTCTATTCTTAAATCTCATCTTTTCTAAACCCATCAGATGCCTCAGAGACATGACAATGGATTTGCATTTCCACCGGAGCTCACTCAGTTGATCCAGCAGCAGAATATGTTGATGCAGTTGCTAGTCCAGAATCAGAATCAGGGGAACAACAACAACAACAACCTGCCACCACCACCACTCCCTGTTCATCACTTAACCAGTTTTCTTAGGTTGAATCCACCGGTGTTCTCTAGTAGCACCGAGCCTCTAGTAGCAGATGATTGGCTCCACAAGATTGGAAGGGAGTTAACCACTACAGGATGTACTGATGCTGAGAAGGTGCGCTTTGCGGCACATCAGTTGGATGGACCAGCAGCATCATGGTGGGAGAATTACACTGTCACCTACCCTATAGCCACGATGACATGGGATCAGTTTCAGCAGGCTTTTCGTATTGCCCATGTTTCAGCAGGAGCTATGGCCATGAAGAAGCATGAGTTTCGCAACTTGCGCCAAGGAGGACGGGCAGTTGGCCAATATGTGGATGACTTTGGTAAGCTAGCACGTTATGCCCCAGATGACGTTGCTATGGATGCAGCTAAGCAGGAGAAGTTTCTGGAAGGACTGAATGATGAGTTGAGCATGCAGTTGATGGTAGCAAGCTTCAACAACTACAAGGAGTTGGTAGATTGTGCTCTTATGATTGAAGGGAAGCAGCAGCAGATTGAGAACCGCAAGAGGAAGTATGGACAAGGGAAGTACAATTTTGGAGCTCAGCAGAAGCCGCATTTTACCCCTAAACTAGGAGGGCCTTTTTAGCATACCCATGGAGGAGGAAGTTCGCATAATCATAATGGCCCCAAGAATGGTAACGGGAATGGAGGAAGCAACGGCCAGAATCATACCAACCCATCAACACCCGCCAAGAGAGACCTCAGCCAAGTCACTTGCTTTAAGTGTCAGAAGAATGAACATTACACCAATGAATGTCCTGAAGTGTAGAATGGAAATGGTAATGGAAGCTCTGGGAAGAAGTCGAACCCTTTCAATAGGGGACAGGTGAACCACGTTAACGTGGAGGAGGTTGAAGCTCAGCCAGATGCAGTAATAGGTAAGTTTTTGGTTAAGTCATTTACTGCACTCGTTCTTTTTGATACTGGTGCATCACATTCATACATCTCAAGGGGATTTGTGGATAAGTATAAACTGCCAACCAAAGCCCTTAGGTCACCCATGTTAGTAACCTCGCCTAGAGCAGAGTATATGGCTAGTCTATGGTGTGATCGGTTATCACTAAGAATTGGTAACTATGTATTTCCCTCGGACCTAATAGTATTGGAATCTCAAGGATTGGATGTGATATTAGGCATGGATTGGTTATCGAAGTATGAAGGGAACATTGAATGCGCCAGTAAGTCAATTATGCTTACGACGCCAGAAGGAAGAAGGATCAAGTATGTATCCCGGCATGTGCCTAAGAGGACTCAAGTAAATTCCCTAACACGAGTTGTACAGGAGGAAGTACCGGTGGTAAAGGATTTCCCGGATGTATTTCCAAAAGAGTTACCAGGCATGGCACCGAATAGAGACATTGAGTTTTTGATTGAGCTTTTGCCAGGCACAGGGCCAATATCTAAGAGACCATACAGGATGCCGGCAAAAGATTTGGAGGAGATTAAGAAGCAGATTAAAGAGTTACTGGATAAAGGTTATATTCGCCGAAGTTCTTCGCCTTGGGGATCGCTAGTACTTCTAGTAGAGAAAAAGGATGGATTGTTAAGGATGGTTATTGATTATCGAGGATTAAATGAAGTAACAATCAAGAACAAGTACCCACTACCGATGATCAATGATCTGTTTTATCGATTGCAAGGAGCTAAGGTATTTTCCAAGATCGATCTGCGATCAGGATACCATCAGTTGAAGATTCGAGAATAGGATATACCTAAGACGGCTTTTACCACTAGGTATGGGCTGTACGAGTATACCGTTATGTCATTTGGTCTGACTAACGCACCTGCCTATTTTATGAACATGATGAACAAAGTGTTTATGGAGTTTTTGGATAAGTTCATCGTAGTGTTCATTGATGATATTCTGGTTTACACGAACAATGAAAGGAGCATTTGTGTTTGGTACTTGAGAAGCTCAGAGAACATCAGTTATATGCCAAGTTTAGACAATGTGAGTTTTGGTTGAAGGAAGTTGGATTCCTCGGACACGTTATATCCGGAGAAGGTATAGCAGTAGATCTCACCAAGGTTGTCACTGTGACAAATTGGGAAGCACCAACAAGAGTTGGAGAGATCCGGAGTTTTCTTGGACTTGCGGGATACTACCAGAGATTCATTGAAAGTTTCTCGAAGATTGCGAAGTCTATGACAGAGTTGTTAAAGAAGGATACCAAGTTTGTATGGACTGAGGAATGTGAGGTCAGTTTCCAGGAGTTGAAGAAACGTTTGGTTACATCACTAGTGTTGATTTTGCTGGATCAGAACAAAGATTATGAGGTGTATTGCGACGGTTCACGTCGAGGACTTGGAGCAGTGCTTATGCAGGAGGGAAGAGTTGTTTCATATGCCTCACGACAGCTTAAGCCTCATAAGTTGAATTATGCCATGCATGATTTGGAGTTAGCGGCCGTAGTGCATGCATTAAAGACTTGGAGACATTTTCTCATTGGAAACCATTGTGAAGTGTACACGGATCACAAGAGTTTGAAGTATATTTTCACACAGAAGGATCTAAATCTCAGGCAAAGGAGATGGTTGGAGCTCATCAAGGACTACGATATGTGATTGCATTATCATCCCGGAAAGGCTAACGTATTAGCTGATGCGCTGAGCCGTAAAAGCCATGTCAACACACTAATGACGGGAGATTTAACGAAGGAGTTAGCCGAGGACCTTCATGAGCTATGTTTGGAGATAGTTCCGAGAGGCTATGTAGCAGCATTGGAGATTCAGTCTACTTTGATGGATAAGATCAGAGAAGCTCAGAAGACTAACAAGGAGGTTGCCTCTATAAAGGAGAAGATGAGCAAAGGAAAAGTTAAAGGATTTCGTGAGGATGAGCACGATGCCCTATGGTTTGAAGACAGTGTTTATGTGCCCAATGACCCGGAGATCAGGAAGTTAATTCTGCAGGAAGCCCATGATTCACCATATTCGATTCACCCAGGAAATACCAAGATGTATTTGGATTTGAAGGATACTTTTTGGTGGACTGGAATGAAGAAGGATATTGCGGAGTATGTAGCAGTTTGTGATGTATGTCAGAGAGTAAAGGCAGAGCATCAGAAGCCAGCAGGATTGCTACAGCCATTGCCAATACCCGAATGGAAGTGGGATAAGCTAGGCATGGATTTTATCATAGGTTTGCCCAGAACTCGTTAAGGCTATGACTCGATTTGGGTAGTAGTCGATCGTTTGACAAAGGTAGCTCATTTCATCCCAGTGAAGACTACTTACACCAGTGCTATGTTGGCAAAGATATACATGACCAGGATCGTATGTCTGCATGGAGTTCCAAGGAGCATTGTATCAGATAGAGGAACCCAGTTTACCAGGCTAGAGTTTAGCACAGCTTTTCATCCACAGACAGATGGACAAACCGAGAGAGTCAATCAGATTTTGGAGGATATGCTGAGAGCTTGCGCGCTAGATTACGGATCTAGTTGGGACGACAATTTGCCATACGCAGAGTTCTCTTACAACAACAGTTATCAATCCAGTTTGAAGATGGCCCCTTTCGAAGCCATGTACGGAAGGAGGTGCAGGACCCCATTATCATGGGATGAAGTTGGAGACCGCCAGTTGTTTGGACCGGATTTGATTAAGGAGTCTGAACAGAAGGTGAAATTAATTCGCGACAGGCTCAAGATAGCCCAGTCCGGGCAGAAGAGCTACACAGATTCTAAACGCAAGGAGACAGTTTACGAAGTTGGAGACCGAGTTTATCTTCGAGTATCTCCACTTCGAAGAGTTAAGCGCTTTGTAGTCAAGGGAAAGTTAGCGCCACGTTTTGTAGGACCATACAAGGTTTTGGAGTGTATGGGAGAGTAGCCTACAAGTTGGAATTGCCCGAAGGATTGTTGGGAGTTCACGATGTATTCCACGTTTCTCAGTTGAAGAAGTGTCACGCAGAGATGGCTGATATACCGCTAAGGGATACAGTGCCGTTGGAAGCGATTCAGTTGGACAGTGATTTGACCTATGAGGAGAAACTAGTCAAGATTCTTAAGTATGCCAGCCGAGTCACCCGCAGCAAGGTTTTCAAGTTTTGCAAAGTTCAGTGGAGCCACCACGCCGAGGATGAAGCCACCTGGGAGCGAGAGGAAGAACTGCTGAAGAACCACCCTCACCTATTTTCTAGCCAACCCGAATCTCGAGGGCGATATTCATCTTAAGGGGGGTAGGTTTGTAACATCCCAAATTTTCAATTTGGAATGTTATACATTAGATCATCACTTCATATCATATTTTATTTGCTTGTGGGTTTGATCCTAAGAAATTCTACGCAACTCAAGGACCCTCGGAGAGAGTTGGGGATTTCGTTATTTTCATATTTGGGTTTTCTCAAATTTTGAAAATAGGATCATTTGATTTTAATTATTTTATCTTCAATTATTTCTATTATAAAAATATGAGAGAGGGAATAAAATGACTTTCCCAAAATAAATAAATATTGAGGATTTAATAATAAAATCAAATAGGATTTTATTTTGGATTTATTGCTATTTATTTGAATATAGGAAAAAAAATCACGTTTTTCAAAATTGCATTTAGGCCCCAAATAAATGTTCATCTTGTCCGGCTTGATTTTAGAAGTCGGGGAAAATTTATTTCGGGATTTTTGGCGTCCGTTTAGTATTTCTTTTATTTGTTTTTCTGCGCATAATTATTTTGAAAAAATGCGCAACCGACTTAGGGCCGGTTTCGGCCAGGACTCTTTCGGGCCGGCCTTTAAAAGCCCAAGACCCCGAGCCCCAGCGCCGCCAGCCCGAGCCACCCCAAACCCTAGCGCCCGCCGCCGCCCAACGCCGCCTCCGTCCGAGCCGCCGACGTCGCCGCCGCCGTCGCCGCCCCGCCGCCCCGGAGCCGTCCCGCCACTGCCGAGGTTGACCACCGCCGCCGCCGCCGGTTTCCGCGAGAAAACCGCCCGGTTTTCCGTTCGGTTTTTTATTAGATCCGGCTTGTTTTTCTGGTTTAGTTTATTTAGCTAGTGTTCGCTCGTTCGTTCGTTTTAATGAACACGTTCACCCTTTAGTTCCAGAGAATGAACGTTCGTTCGTTAATCTGTTCGTCATTTTTCTTTTTCTCGGATTTTCCTTGATTATTTCTGATCGCGATTTCTGATCCGATTTTCGTTCTAGTATAACTTTTCGCTCGTTTATCGGAATCAGGCGATTCAAGCGCCTAGAGTTTCGTCTCGAAACCCTCTTTCCGTTTAACCAACTCAAACAAGATTTTGCTTCTATAAAATTTGACTTAGATCCAGATTAATAAACGAAGCTTGTTTCTTTCGCCGTTTGACTTTCATTGTTTCGTTCGATTTGATTCTTTTTGCAAACCGGAGTTCTTAAGTTGAAATTTCTAGTTAGACCTCTTATTTGAGTTTTACCTATGCATTAGATGAGTACTTATTGTATGCTTGTTTGTTTGTGATAGAGTACCCGGAGTGCGCCGCTTGCTACTTTGAATCTCTAGGTTTCGCGGATCATCAGCAAGGCAAGTAACACTTTGATCATACCTCTTTACTACCCAGTTTTATTGCATTAGATCAATCCTCAAACATTGCATGATCAGGATCTAATTAGATTGTGGGTTTTTGGGAAGTAGATGAGGTAGTACCTATCACCTGTTTTATTATCAAACCCTTGGGAGTTACTTCTACGTTTGCTTATATTTCCATGCTATGCTAGTACACATGGATTGGGTGAGTGTATCCATGACAGATGTGAGATTGTTAAATTAATGGTTTATTTAAGGTGGCAACTTAAACACACATCTGGGTGGATTGAGGCACCTGGGTATTCCAGCGATTGCATGTTTTCCTTTATGGACCGCCACCCAGGCTCAAAGGGATCATGAGATTATTCATACTAGAAACTTCTGTGTGCAACCACAAGCTACTATGGGCTCTAGCATAGTTGACTAAGTCGTGCAAACTCTTACAGTGGTAGACTAGCAGATGTAGGGGATGTAGGTTGGTACTGTCTACCTGATCGTAAGGTGCTAGCGCTTCTGAAAGACTATGTCTCGGTCATTCGGTTCTCAAACATCATGTAGTGCGAGCATCCCAACTGAGGAGATCGAGTCTTGTGGGGAAAGGTGCGCAAACCTCTGCAGAGTGTATAAACTAATCATGGTTAGCCGTGTCCCCGGTTATGGACGTCTTGAGTATCTAGTACTTGGATTATCATGTGAATCTCATCATGTTACTTTAATTAATATTGTTGGGTTTTAATGATGATGCTTAATTGGGATTGAGAGGGTGTCTACACTCTCGATGTTTAACAACCACCATGATATTTAAATAAAATTTAGTCCTTTGTAGTAGGGAAAATTGGCTTTACGCAAAACTGTAACCATAGAGCTTTCCACCAGCCATATATGCATGTAGTATAGCCTATTTCTTTCATTACTCTCTATGTTTTACTTTGCCAGCATATTCCATGTGCTGACCCGTTTCGGGCTGCAACATTCATGTTGCAGACTATTCAGACGACGAGTAAGGTGCCTTTAGGTCGTGGTTCTATACTCAGTGATGCCGTTGGAGTTGATGGACTCACTTATCTTCCAAGCCTTCCGCTGTTATCGTTATTAGATGGCCTTAAGCCATATTTATTGTAATAAGTTCTCTCTTGAGACATTTGATGTAATAAGTGTGTGATTGCTACTCTGTTATAAATCCTTCAAGTACTGTGCGTGTCAGCATTACTGATCCAGGGTTGACACTGAAGCACAGAGATCGGACTGTTTGAGGTCTGGTCGCTACAGTATGCTAAGGGTGTTTATAATTACTGTGATGTTCAACAAATTGAAGAATTTGTTGCTTTTAAGGGTGCTTGTGAAATTGCTTCTTTGATTGGAAAGTATGATGCTACTCTTTACAGATCTGAAAATTTTGCCATACTTAAATATTTTTATGATAATTATGCTTCTAATGCCTATGTTGAACCATATATTGAGGACTCCTCCGCTGTCCAAGAAGAGACTAATATTTTGTAGGAGTCTATGGAAGAAGGAATTGATGAAACTGTGGGCTCATTGGATGAAAAAGATGATGAGGAGAGTGAAGAACATAAGGAGGAAGTGCAGATTAACTACCCGTGCCCACCTTCTAATGAGAGTAACTCTTCAACTCATACATTGTTTAATTTTCCTTCGAATTTACCAAAGGATGAATGCTATGATGATTGTTATGATCCTATTGATTCTTTTGAAGTATCCCTTTTTGATGATGCTTGCTATGCTTGTGGCCAAGATGCCAATATGAATTGTTCTTATGGAGATGAAATTGCTATAGTTCCTTATGTTAAACATGAAATTGTTGCTATTGCACTCACGCATGATAGTCCTATTATCTTTTTGAACTCTCCCGACTACACTATATCGGAGAAGTTTGCCCTTATTAAGGTTTATATTGATGGGTTGCATTTTATTGTTGCACATGATAATTTTGATGAATATAATATGCATGTGCTTTCTGCTCCTACTTGCAATTATTATGAGAGAGGAACTACATCTCCGCCTCCCCATGTTTCCAATATGATAAAATTGCAGAAATTGTTTATACTATGCATTGGCCTTTACTATGTGTGCATGAATTGTTCTTTTATGACATGTCGATGCATAGGAAGAGAGTTAGACTTCATCATTACATGATATATGTTACTTTGCGATCACTACTAAATCAAAATTCATTGTCAATTAAAATTGGCTTTGATATACCTTGGGATCCGGGTGGATCCATTACTTGAGCACTATATGCCTGGCTTAATGGCTTTAAAGAAAGCACTGCGAGGGAAACAACCCGGAAGTTTTAGAGAGTCATTTATTTATGTTGTGTGCTTTTATAAAGTACAAATCCATTGTATTATAAAAATAATGTGCCAAGATTTGCCTTTAGGATGTTTACATTGCTTGTTGGTTCGTGCAGCGCAAAACAGAAACTTTGGCTGTAGTGCGTGATTTTACAGTTTTTTAATGGAACGTCAAATTGTTCTGAAACATTTTGCACTGTCTTTCTATACAAATTTCTTGTTTTTCCTAATTGTTTCAGAATTTTTGGAGTACCATAAGTATGGTGAATGTTCAGATTACTACAGACTGTCATGTTTAAGACAGATTCTGTTTTTGATGCATAGTTTGCTTGTTTTGATGAAACTATCGATTTCTATCAGTGGATTAAGCCATGGAAAACTTATATTACAGTAGCTACAATGCAAAAACAAAATATGAATTGGTTTGCAACAGTACTTAGAGTAGTGATTTGCTTTATTATACTAACGGATCTTACCGAGCTTTCTGTTGAGTTTTGTGTGGATGGAGTGTTCGAAGATCGAGGAGGTCTCGATGTGAGGAGAAGGAGGAGAGGCAAGAGCTAAATCTTCGGGATTCCCAAGGCACCCCAAGTAAATATTCAAGGAGACTCAAGCGTATAAGCTTGGGGATGCCCCGGAAGGCATCCCATCTTTCTTCAACAAGTATCGGTATGTTTTCGGTTTCGTTTCGTTCATGTGACATGTGCAAATCTTGGAGCGTCTTTTGAATTTAGTTTTCACTTTTATTTGATGCACCATGATGGTATGAGATAGTCCATGGTTGATTTATAGAATGCTCATTGCACTTCACTTATATCTTTTGAGTATGGCTTTATAGAACGCTTCATGTGCTTCATTTATATCATTTGAAGTTTGGATTGCCTGTTTCTTAGAAAACCGCCATTTGTAGAATGCTCTTTTGATTAACTTATATTTGTTAGAGCGTGGGCATATCTTTTGTAGAAAGAATTAAACTCTCTTGCTTCACTTATATCTATTTAGAGAGATGACAGGAATTGGTCATTCACATGGTTAGCCATAAAATCCTACATAAAACTTGTAGATCACTGAATATGATATGTTTGATTCCTTGCAATAGTTTTGCGATATAAAGATGGTGATATTAGAGTCATGCTAGTGGGTAGTTTTGGATTGTAGAAATACTTGTGTTGAAGTTTGTGATTCCCGTAGCATGCACGTATGGTGAACCGTTATGTAACGAAGTTGGAGCATGAGGTATTTATTGATTGTCTTCCTTATGAGTGGCGGTCGGGGATGAGCGATGGTCTTTCCCTACCAATCTATCCCCCTAGGAGCATGCGCGTAGTACTTTGTTTCTATGACTAATAGATTTTTGCAATAAGTGTGTGAGTTCTTTATGACTAATGTTGAGTCCATGGATTATACGCACTCTCACCCGTCCATGATTGCTAGCCTCTTCGGTACCGTGTATTGCCCTTTCTCACCATGAGAGTCGGTGCAAACTTCTCCGGTGCATACAAACCCCGTGATATGATATGCTCTATCACACAAAGCCTCCTTATATCTTCCTCAAAACAGCCACCATACCTACCTATTATGGCATTTCCATAGCCATTCCGAGATATATTGCCATGCAACTTCCATCATCATCATATACATGACTTGAGCATTTATTGTCATATTGCTTTGCATGATCGTAAGATAGCTAGCATGATTTTTTCATGGCTTGTCCGTTTTTTATGTCATTGCTAGCTAGATCATTGCACATCCTGGTACACCGCCGGAGGCATTCATATAGATTCATATCTTTGTTCTAGTATCGAGTTGTAATATTGAGTTGTAAGTAAATAAAAGTGTGATGATCATCATTATTAGAACATTGTCCCATGTGAGGTTATCAAAATAAAAGTGGCCAAAGAAGCCCCCCCCCCCCAAAGAGAGAGGCCAAAGAAGCCTAAAAAAGAGAGAGAAAAGAAAAAAATAAAAAATGAGAGAAAAGAGAGAAGGGACAATGTCACTATCCTTTTACCACACTTGTGCTTCAGAGTAGCACCATGTTCTTCATATAGAGAAACTCTTGAGTTATCACTTTCATATACTAGTGGGAATTTTCATTATAGAACTTGGCTTGTATATTCCAACGATGGGCTTCCTCAAATGCCCTAGGTCTTCATGAGAAAGCAAGTTGGATGCACGCCCACTTAGTTTCAGTTTGAGCTTTCATACACTTATAGCTCTAGTGCATCCGTTGCATGGCAATCCCTACTCCTCGCGTTGACAGCAATTGATGGGTATCTCCATAGACCGTTGATTAGCCGCGTCGATATGAGACTTTCTCCCTTTTTTGTCTTCTCCACACAACCTCCATCATCAAATTCTATTGCACCTATAGTGCTATATCCATGGCTCACACTCATGTATTGCGTGAAAGTTGAAAAGGTTTGAGAACATCAAAAGTATGAAACAATTGCTTGGCTTGTCAGCGGGGTTGTGCATGATTTGAATGCTTTCGGTGGTGAAGATGGAGCATAGCCAGACCATATGATTTTGTAGGGATAACTTTCTTTGGCCATGTTATTTTGAAAAGACATGATTGCTTTATTAGTATGCTTGAAGTATTATTGTCTTAATGTCAAATGATAGACCATTGCTTTGAATCACTCATGTCTTAATATTCATGCCATGATTAGATTACATGATCAAGATTATGCTAGGAAGCATTCCACATCAAAAATTATCTTTTTTATCATTTACCTACTCAGGGATGAGCAGGAATTAAGCTTGGGGATGTTGATACGTCTCCGTCGTATCTATAATTCTTGATTGTTCCATGCCAATATTATACAACTTTCATATACTTTTGGCAACTTTTTATACTATTTTTGGGACTAACATTTTGATCCATTAACCAGTGCCAGTTCCTGTTTGTTGCATGTTTTTTGTTTCACGGAAATCCATATCAAACGGAGTCCAAATGGGATAAAAACTTACGGGGATTTTTTTGGAATATATGTTATTTTTGGGAGAAAAATCAACGCGAGATGATGCCCGAGGGGGCCACGAGGCAGGGGGCGCGCCCCAGGAGGGTGGGCGCGCCCCTGGCCCTCGTGGCTACCCCTTAAGGCGGTTGGTGCCTTCTTTCGCCGCAAGAAAGCCAATATCCAGATACAAATCGTGTTAAAATTTCAGCCCAATCAGAGTTACGGGTCTCCGGGAATATAAGAAATGGTGACAGGCTAGAATCTGGAACGCAGAAACAAAGAGAGACAGAGAGACAGATCCAATCTTGGAGGGGCTCTCGCCCCTTAGCTGATGAAGCTATGTACCTAGGGTAGGGGCACGGACCCGTCCTAAAAAGCCCTACCCGAGGACATCCCTGGAATGAGTCACCCCTCAAACAACTGGAAGGCATCCCACTCGACGGGTTCAACACACTCGACCAAAGAACAACCACTCGACCATGAAGCCAACCACTCGACTGCCAGAAGACCTAAAGTCACTCCGCAGGCAAACGGTCGGCTATTAAGTAGTCTTTATGGTTATTATGACACTTTATTTGGGACGTTATCAGTAACACCCGACCCTAAATGTACCTAAAACCCTGCATTAATGAGGGCAGGAGGGGGCCGGCGAACTCTATATAAGCCACCCCCCTCCTCAGTATGAAGGGTTCGCACCCTTGTCATCTACACACGCATAATCCAATCGACCGCCTCCGGGCACCGAGACGTAGGGCTGTTACTTCCTCCGAGAAGGGCCTGAACTCGTAAACCTTGCGTGCTTACAATTTCCCAATAGCTAAGGTCTAGCCTCTCCATACACACCCCCCTACCTCACTGTCAGACTTAGAACCACGACAGTTGGCACCCACCATGGGGCATTAGTCTTAGCGCCTAATTGGAGAAGTTGCGATTTTTCCGATCCATTTGATCATGGTTTCCTGCGGAGTTTTGGTAGAGGGCCGTGAGATCCGTCTCGGCGCGCTCACCTTCATCGTCGACGACTCCGCCTGGCTCCAGGAGGCGCCGCTCGACATCGACGCGCTCCGCGTCCGCGGTGCGATGCACTTCCGCGCGTGCATTCGTGGCGTCCTCCTGCGGCAGCCGTCGACCCAATATCGGTCGGCCCCCGTGTCGTCTCCCCGCCCTGTCTCCTACCAGCGCAAGCGCTCAGGTCGGTCGAGACTCCTGTGGTGGGTGAGGCACGCCGTGGCCCGCCAGTCGGCGGCCCCACAAGTCGCGGCAATCGAGCCCGACGAATCCCTCTGCGGCATGTTCGACCTGTCGACTGGCTCCGCGGAGACCGCATCCGAGTGCGATAGCAGCGACCCTTTAGCTGAGGTTCTGGCGGTCGAGGGGACACATAGTCCTCCCGGATTCCATCGCGCTGATGGTGGTGCGGAGAGGGGCGATCCGTCGCATCCCCACGATGAGTACCTCCCCGAGCCTCTCACGTCATTGCAGCGAGAGGAGCTTCGCCGCCGGAACATGGACGCGCTCCACACTCCTATTGTTGGAGAAACCCCCGAGGCCCGGGCCTTGGAGGATGCGCGCTTGGCCAACCTGGCCGAGTGCGCTCGACTGGAAAATCTACAGCGAATACTCGACGAGCAAGCGCGTCAACAGGCTCCCGAGTCCAGTCGACGACAGCAAGCTCCTGAATCCAGTCGACGTCAGCTCTTCCCGCCACCGCAGGTATACCAAACTCCAGTTCAGAATTTGGCCGCCGCGGCCCGCATAGCAGAGTCAATTTAGCCCTCCCAGTCGGAGGCCGGCAGGGGCTTGTTGCAGATCAGAGCATTGCTCCGAGCGGCGGGAAATCAGAATTCCGCCGTCTCTCAGTCGCGGAACAGGATCCACAGTCGATCCATTGCAACAGAAACAGTCCAGTCGGCTCACAGCCCGAGATCGCCCTCGAGGCGTGAGGGACGTGGGGACCGGCACGATCAGTACAGGAGAAATGGGCAGTATGATCACCGACCCGACCGTGATGATCGACGTCGAGTGCCATCCCCTCCTCCGAGGAGTGGGTCATATGCGCCTCGACATCGAGATGACAGGCGCCCCCATAATGTTGGGCAGAGGATTCTAGTCGACCCCAGGGACCCAGGCTTTGACGCGAGATCCATCCTCGTTCAAGGTTTGGTGGACAGGAATAGGGCTCATCGAGAGGGCCACAACAGAGATGCGCCCACCGGCAGCAGGGCACATGCTTCGGGGCCAGAATGTTTCAGTCGAGCCATCAGGGCCGCGGTGATTCCTCCCAACTTCAGGCTGGCGACTGGAGTCAGCAAGTTCACCAGTGAATCCAAGCCCGACACATGGCTCGAAGATTACCGAGTGGCTGTGCAGATTGGCGGTGGCAACGATGAGGTGGCCATGAAGCATTTGCCTCTCATGTTGGAAGGCTCAGCTAGAGCATGGCTGAATCAGTTGGCACCCAGCAGCATTTACACTTGGGAGGACCTCGCCCGAGTGTTTATCACAACCTTCGAAGGAACATGCAAGCGACCCGCAGGCCTTACAGAGTTGCGGTCTTGCGTACAGAAGCCGAACGAAACACTGAGGGAATACATCCAGAGGTGGATCACACTGCACCACTCGGTTGAGAACGTGCCAGACCATCAAGCAGTTTGCGCTTTCAAGGAAGGCGTCAAATACAGAGAGTTGAACCTGAAGTTCGGTCGAACTGGAGAAATGTCTCTGAATCGGATGATGGAGATTGCCACCAAGTAAGCTAATGGTGAAGACGAAGACCGACTCCGAAGTGGCAAACTCAAATCAGTCACCCAAGAAACTGGAGGAAACTCCAGTCGGAAGCAGAAGCAGAAGGCCGAGCCAGCCGCCCCTGGGGAGGCCCTGGCTGTGGCCCAGGGAAACTTCAAGGGGAAACCCAAGGGCACATGGAAGCCCAAGAAAGTTAAGGATCAGGATGGGAATGATGTTTTGAACCTGCCATGTCACATCCACACCAAGAAAGATGAAGAGGGTAATTTTATTTTCCCAAAGCATACCACTCGACAGTGCCGGCTCTTGATCCTGCAGTTTCAGGGCAAGCAGCCCAAGGATAAGGAAAAGGAGCCAGACAGAGTTGAGGACAAGGATGATAGTGACGATGGATACCCCCAAGTCAATTCCACCTTGATGATTTTTGCTGATGTCGAAAGCAAAAGTCGACTGAAAGTCATTAACCGTGAGGTGAACATGGTTGCTCCGGCAACACCCAGTTACCTAAAGTGGTCTCAGACCGCCATCACATTCGCCCAGTCTGATCACCCGACGCACATTGCCACCCCAGGGAGGCAAGCTTTGGTGGTCGACCCAGTCGTCGAAGGCACTCGACTGACCAAAGTCCTGGTGGATGGTGGCAGTGGCGTGAACATACTGTATGCTGAAACTTTGAAAGGAATGGGCATTCCGATGTCCAGACTCAGTACCAGTAACATGAGCTTCCACGGAGTCATTCCTGGGAAGAAAGCCGAGTCACTCGGCCAGATTGCTCTTGATGTGGTTTTTGGTGATTCAAAGAATTACCGCAAGGAAAAGTTGACATTCGAGGTTGTGGACTTCCAGAGTGCTTATCATGCCATTTTGGGCAGGCCAGCTTACGCACGCTTCATGGCTCGACCATGTTATGTGTATCTTAAATTGAAGATGCCTGGCCCCAAGGGTGTGATCACTGTTACGGGCAACCGAAAGAAAGCAGAAGAGTGCTTTCAGAAGGGATCAAAGATCGCTGATGCTCAGATAGGAGTGGTCGAGCTGAAAGAGTACCAAAAGATGGCCGATCCAAGTGAATTGCTGTGAGCTAAGAAGCCTGCCTCCGAGTCAGCTTTTCAGTCAGCTGGTGAAACAAAGACAGTCCACATTCACCCGACCGACCCCGACGCTGCTCCGACTCACATCTCGACGATGCTCGACTCCAAATAGGAAGAAGCGCTCATCCAGCTCCTCCGTGAGAACTGGGACATCTTCGCATGGAAACCCTCTGACATGTCTGGAGTTCCCAGGGGGCTGGCTGAGCACCGTCTGCGAGTCGACCCAAAATTCAAGCCCGTGAAGGAACATCTTCGACGGTCCGCCGTCCAGAAGAAGCAAGCCATTGGCGAGGAGGTGGCTCGGCTCTTAGCAGCAGAGTTCATCCGAGAGATTTACCACTCCGAGTGGCTCGCCAATGTCGTCATGGTCCCCAAGAACGACAAGTCACTCCGCATGTGCATTGATTTCAAACATATCAATCGGGCCTGCCCAAAAGATCATTTTCCTCTCCCTCGCATCGACCAAATAGTCGACTCAACTGCGGGGTGTGAGAGATTGTCTTTTCTAGATGCCTACTCCGGGTACCATCAGATCCGTCTGTATGGGCCCGACGAGATCAAAACAGCTTTCATCACTCCGTTCGGATGCTTCTGTTACGTCACCATGCCGTTCGGCCTCAAGAACGCCGGAGCCACATTCATGAGAATGATTCAGAAGTGTTTACTCACTCAAATCAGTCGGAATGTGGAGGCATACAAGGATGATATTGTGGTCAAGTCTCGGAAAGGTTCCGACCTACGGGCTGACCTTGCCGAAACCTTTGCCAACCTCAGGAGGTACGATATCAAGCTCAATCCATCAAAGTGCACTTTCGGGGTTCCATGTGGAAAGTTACTCGGTTTTCTCGTTTCCGAACGGGGGATCGACGCCAATCCTGAAAAAATTGGCACCATACTCCGGATGAAGCGTCCTGTACGCGTGCATGATGTCCAAAAGCTTATAGGCTGCTTGGCCGCTTTAAGTCGATTCATTTCTCATCTCGGTGAAAAGGCGTTGCCTCTTTACCGACTGATGAAGAAGTCTGACAAGTTCGAGTGGACTCCAGAAGGTGATGCAGCGTTCGCAGAGCTCAAAGCTCTGCTCTCCACCCAGCCGGTGCTTGCTGCCCCAATCAGCAAAGAGCCTCTGCTGCTTTACATTGCAGCCACAGGACAAGTTGTCAGTACAGTACTTACAGTCGAGCGGGAAGAGGAAGGAAAGGCCTTCAAAGTTCAACGCCCAATATATTATGTGTCTGAAGTTTTGACCCCTTCAAAACAAAGATACCCTCACTACCAGAAGCTTGTATATGGGATTTATATGACCACGAAGAAAGTTGCACATTACTTCTCTCACCACTCCATTACAGTCGTCAGCGACGCCCCACTATCAGAGATCCTGCATAACAGAGATGCAACTGGTCGAGTGGCCAAATGGGCGATTGAACTCCTTCCCTTAGATATCGAGTTTGAAGCAAAGAAGGCTATCAAGTCCCAAGCAATCGCGGATTTCATCGTCGAGTGGATTGAACAGCAACTTCTGACTCAAGTTCACTCGGAGCACTGGACCATGTTCTTCGATGGATCCAAGATGCTGAATGGTTCGGGTGCGGGAGTAGTCCTAGTCTCCCCCCGAGGAGATAAGGTCAGATATGTTCTCCAGATTCACTTCGATTCCTCCAATAACGAAGCAGAGTATGAAGCACTTTTGTATGGGTTGCGCATGGCCATTTCACTCGGCGTCCGTCGCCTCATGGTCTATGGCGACTCAGATTTGGTGGTTAATCAAGTGATGAAGGAGTGGGACGTCAGGAGTCCGGCAATGACTGGGTACTGCAATGCAGTGCGAAAGCTAGAAAAGAAATTCGAGGGGTTAGAGCTTCATCACATCCCCCGACTGAAAAATCAGGCAGCTGACGATTTGGCAAAGATAGGCTCCAAGAGAGAAGCCATTCCCAGCAACGTGTTTTTGGAACACATTCACTCGCCGTCAGTCCAAGAAGATCCTTTCACAGAAGAAGCCCCGCAGCCGAAAAGTGCCACAGATCCGACTGAAGTTGAAGTACCTGCGGTGGTCGACCTGATCATGGGAGTCTTGGCAATCACCCCTGACTGGACAATACCGTACATCGCGTATATCCTAAGGAAAGAACTCCCAGAAGACGAGGAGGAGGCTCGACAGATCGTCCGCCGATCCAAGGCCTTCACAGTCATAAAGGGACAGCTGTATAGAGAGAGCGCGACTGGAGTCGGTCAGAAATGCATAACACCAGAAGAGGGTCAGATAATCCTTAATGATATCCACTCGGGGACCTGTGGTCACCATGCGTCCTCTCGGACTATTGTGGCTAAAGCATACCGAGCTGGATTTTACTGGCCAAGAGCAAATGAGATGGCAAAACAGATAGTTGACAAGTGTGAAGGGTGCCAGTTCTACTCCAACATGTCACACAAGCCTGCATCAGCCCTGAAGACCATTCCACTCGTCTGGACCTTTGTTGTCTGGGGATGGGACATGGTTGGTCCATTAAGAACGGGCAGGAGTGGATTCACTCATGTGCTTGTGGCAGTCGACAAATTTACCAAATGGATCGAAGCTAAGCCCATCAAGAACCTCGATGCTTGCACTGCTATCAGTTTCGTCAGAGGGTTAACATTCAGATATGGAGTCCCGCATAGCATCATCACTGATAACGGGTCAAACTTTGATTCGGACAAGTTCAGAGCTTTTTGTGCCTCTCAAGGCACACGAGTCGACTACGCATCGGTCGCCCATCCCCAGTCGAATGGACAGGCTGAGAGAGCAAATGGTCTGAGTCTCAAACGACTAAAGCCTCGATTGATGCACGATCTCAAGCACGCGGCAGGCGCTTGGGTCGACGAGCTTCCGTCAGTCCTATGGGGATTAAGGACCAGCCCTAACCGGTCGACTGGAAGAACTCCATTCTTTCTGGTTTATGGAGCCGAAGCAGTCCTGCCGAGTGATCTTCTTCATAATGCACCCCGAGTTGAACTTTACACCGAAGATGAAGCAGAACAGGCCCGGCAAGACGCAGTCGACCTCTTAGAAGAAGAAAGGGAGATGGCCATGATCAGATTGACCATTTATCAGCAAGACTTGCGCCGTTTTCACGCCCGGAATGTGAAAAGTCGAGCCTTCCAAGAAGGAGATCAGGTCCTCCGAGTGGATCAACAGAATCCACACAAGCTCGCTCCTACTTGGGAAGGCCCCTTCATAATCACCAGAGTCCTCCACAATGGAGCGTACCACCTCTACAATGTTGATTGCCAGATCGACGAGCCATGAGCTTGGAACGCGGAACTGCTCTGCCCCTTTTACACCTGAGTTCTCCCTTAGATGAGATGTAATAAGAAAAAAATAATTCCTACAGTTCATTTTTATCAAAGACAAGAGTGTTCCAATAATTGTTGTCACTTTGTTTGCGTACAAAACCCCCCAGTGGGTGACTTGGCTGTGAATCCGTTTCGCCTAAGTTTGAAAAAATCCTACCGAGTGGAGAGCAATCCTCCCACTCGGGGGCTTAGCTGCAGTCCAGTACTCGCCTAAGTTTTCCCACTCGTAAGCTTAGCTGCAGTCGAGCACTCGCCTAAGTTTGAAAAAATCCTACCGAGTGGAGAGCAATCCTCCCACTCGGGGGCTTAGCTGCAGTCCAGTACTCACCTAAGTTTTCCCACTCGGAAGCTTAGCTGTAGTCGAGCACTCGCCTAAGTTTGAAAAAATCCTACCGAGTGGAGAGCAATCCTCCCATTCGGGGGCTTAGCTGCAGTCCAGTACTCGCCTAAGTTTTCCCACTCGGAAGTTTAGCTGCAGTCGAGCACTCGCCTAAGATTGAAAAAATCCTACCGAGTGGAGAGCAATCCTCCCACTCGGGGGCTTAGCTGTAGTCCAGTACTCGCCTAAGTTTTCCCACTCGGAAGCTTAGCTGCAGTCGAGCACTCGCCTAAGTTTGAAAAAATCCTACCGAGTGGAGAGCAATCCTCCCACTCAGGGGCTTAGCTGCAGTCCAGTACTCGCCTAAGTTTTCCCACTCGGAAGCTTAGCTGCAGTTGAGCACTTGCCTAAGTTTGAAAAAATCCTACCGAGTGGAGAGCAATCCTCCCACTCGGGGGCTTAGCTGGAGTCCAGTACTCGCCTAAGTTTTCCCACTCGGAAGCTTAGCTGCAGTCGGGCACTCGCCTAAGTTTGAAAAAATCCTACCGAGTGGAGAGCAATCCTCCCGCTCAAGGGCTTAGCTGCAGTCCAGTACTCGCCTAAGTTTTCCCACTAGGAAGCTTAGCTGCAGTCGAGCACTCGCCTAAGTTTTCCCACTCGGAAGCTTAGCTGCAGTCGAGAACTCGCCTAAGTTTGAAAAAATCCTACCGAGTGGAGAGCAATCCTCCCACTCGGGGGCTTAGCTGCAGTCCAGTACTCGCCTAAGTTTTCCCACTCGGAAGCTTAGCTGCAGTCGAGCACTCGCCTAAGTTTGAAAAAATCCTACCGAGTGGAGAGCAATCCTCCCACTCGGGGGCTTAGCTGCAGTCCAGTACTCGCCTAAGTTTTCCCACTCGGAAGCTTAGCTGCAGTCGAGCACTCGCCTAAGTGTTTAAGAAATCCTACCAAGGGGAGAGCAAACCTCACACTCGGGGACTTAGCTGCAGTCCAGCACTCGTCTAAATACAAGACCAAAGTTCCACACGACAGATCAAAACCACGAAGATATTCAGCAAGAAATCAAGTTCGAATAAAGCCTAAAAGGTCCCAGACCTCAAATCAAAGTACTCGAGCCCTCGGCTCGGCAGAGTTTAAACGGTTACAAATTCACTCAGCATTCCGAGGCAAATTTAAGGAGAAGCATAAAAGTTTTTCATTCCTCAGGTGGAGGACTGGCAGGGGCAACGAACTCATCCAAGTCGATTCCGTCCGCAATACGGGTGGTAGCAGCAATAAAGGTCTCCATGAAGTCTTGAAAGCTGTGCCTCTTGGTATTGGCGACTTGGATGGCGGCCAGCTTCTCTTCTCGCGCCTCCTTGCAATGGACGTGGACTAAAGACAGAGCCACATCAGCGCCGCACCGAGCAGAAGATTTCTTCCACTCCTGCACTCGATCAGGGATGCCGTCAAGTCGAGTCATCAGAGACTCGAGATTGTTCTGGAGCGTAGACTCTGGCCAAAGTGTCGGGTCGATCCGCGACATGGCAACCTTCAGCCGAGCCAAGTAATCCACGGCGTCGTTGATACGAGATTCTAGTCGGAGCAGATTCATGGCAGCGTCATCATTCACCGGAGAATTGATTGGGTCCAAACCCGTTTCAATCCGCCCAGTCTCCTCTTCAAAGTTCTGGCAAAATTCTGCATACACGATCCAAGGATAAGTCAATTTTCATAGAATGAGTCGACACAAAAAGAAAACCAGTCGGAATTGAATGTGCACCTTCAAGCTTGATGTACAACTTCTTGGCGAGGCTCCTCAAGTAGCTCTCCAGGTCGTCCCTCCTGCGAGCGACGCCTTCCATCTGCTTGCTCAGGGAGAGGTTCTCCTTCTTCCAACATGTGCACTCCCGGTTGGCTTCATTCAGAGCGATCTTCAGCCTGGTATTCTCATCTTCGATTTGGCTGACCGAAGCCAGCTTCTGTTCAGCCAGAGCAATCTTGTCATCAGCCTCCTTGTGGGCAGCAGCCAAGTCCCGATCCTTCGTCGCCAGGGCCTCACTCAGTTCTCCTGCAAAAGAAACAATGATTGGTTCAGAAACAGCAGAAGGGTACTCAAGCCTAAAAACAAAACCAGTCGACAAAGTCGTCTTACTAGCAACGCCGTCTCTGACCTTCTGCAGCTCTGTTCTGGCCAGCTCCAGATCAAGGTTCAGTTGAATCCGCTGCTTCTCCAACTCAGTATAGTGAGATGCAAGTTCGCAGGATTTCTGCAAAAGGAAAAATCAGTCGACAGACATCCAAGATAGGTTGCTTCCGAGTAACTGAGGGAAAAGATGACGTTTCTAAGACTACAGCCGAATCAAAAACATTCGACAGTAGTCTCGGGGACTACACCCAGTGGGTGCACTCAGCGTGCCCCCACTGGTTCAAAAAAAAGGCGAAAAGTCAACTGTCCGCAGTCGACCGGATACAGATCCATTCGACGTGGCCTGACCAGACCAAGAAAAGGAATACGGATACAGAAACACAATGTAAAGACTACAGTCTACTGCCAGCAGTCCACCGTAGTCTCGGGGACTACACCCAGTGGGTGCACTCAGCGTGCCCCCACTAGTCCAAGAAGGGGTATACACACCCAGTGGGTGTACAGATACAAAGATCTTCAAAAAAAAGGGAGAAAGACTCTTCAAACGATCAAGTGTCAAGTCGACTAACCTGGACGTTGCTCTGAAGCGCCGAACTTGCGTCATAAGCTGCCTGGCTGGCCTCCCGAGCCTTCTTCACCTGCTCCATCATGACCCCCGCTTGGCGTATAGCCTCCTTTGCAGTGGCCACTTCGTCCTCAGGGACGGGGTACGCGGCAAAAAGCGAAGTTGGATCTGCAGTCGACGCCGAAGGCTGCGCACTCGACAGAGGATTGGAGAAAGTCACAGAAGCCCGAGGGGCGTCGCCACCATCCCGAGCCATGGTCTCAGGCGCCAGAGTAGGCTGGGGAGTCCTGTCGGCCAACGACCTCTTGGTCCTCCTCATCCTCAGCGGTTCGTTGCCGTCGTCATCCGGGAGGTCGATAACATGAGGAGGGGCTGCAAGGGAAACTTTCAATCGACCAGAATCGCAAAAAATGACCAGTCGACTCAAAAACAGGATGTCAGTAATCGTACCAGGGTTGGAGGTAACAGCGTCCCCCATCTCTTGGTCGTCGTCCTTGGCAGAGACCTCAGAGGTAGCAGCGCTGCAAATTTCGAAAAGTCAGTCAGTTGGCTCAATGAATCGACCAAGGATCCGTCCACGGTCGACGAAGGAAAACAAGCTTTATTACCCAGAAATGGTAGGGACGGTTATCTTCATTTTGGGCAGAGCCTTGGGCGGCTTGGGCAGCGTCGTGCGTGGTTGCTTGGAGACCTTCCCAGTCGGTGTTGGAGAAGAAGTCCGAGGACGTTTTGACGACGGCCCAACGGAGGCAGTCGCCTTGCCACGTTCCTGCGCCGGGTCGTGGGCGAGCTTGGATTGCCTCTCCGGACGGGGGGGTTCGACCTCCTCCTCCTCCTCTTCGCTGGAGAAGATGTCATCGCCTCCCTCTCCTTCACCATCAGACTCCAACTCGCCTTGGTCATCCCCGCTCTCGCCTCCGCTCCCTTCCCCTTCCTCAGTCGACCCCTGTGCCCCGTTGGGCATCGAGTACATCTCAGTGGTCGCCTGGGAAACAGCAGACAAAACGAAAGTCAATCGACCTACTCAAAAGAAGACCAACACAGAAAACAAAGATTTCAGTTGGAAGCATAAAGACACACCTGGTCAACCTCGTACGAATTGTCGAGTGGAACGACCCTCCTGGCTCCTCGAGGGTTGTCTTTGTTCCCTGTGATGCTCGACAGACACCCCTCCAACATCTCATCGGTGACCTCCTCCGGGTGGATCCGAGTGGTGTCCTCGAGGCCAGAGTACAGCCACATTGGGTGGTCACGAGCCTGGAGCGGTTGGATTCGCCTCTTGAGGAAGACTTCCAGCAGATCCATTCTCGTCACACCCTCACAGACAAGTTCAACCACTCGACCCGCCAGCATCTTGACCTGGGCTTTTTCTTCCGGCGTCACCTTTAGAGAAGCAGGTTTTTCGGCTCGGTCGAGGGAGAAAGGCGGGAGACCGGTCGACTGCCCTGGAGTCACCTGGTCCTGGCAGTAGAACCAAGTCGCCTGCCAGCCTCGGACCGACTCCGGGAAAGTGATGGATGGGAAACAACTCTTCCCCCTCGTTTGGATCGCCAAGCCCCCACACAACTGGATCACTTGCGTCTTCTCATCACTCGACTTGGCCTTCTTGACCGACTGAGAGCGACAAGTAAAAATGTGCTTGAAAATCCCCCAGTGTGGGCGGCAACCCAGGAACGCCTCACATAGAAATGAAAGCAGCGAGGTAGACAATGGAGTTTGGGGTAAAGTGATGGAGCTGCGCTCCGAAGAAGTTCAAGAAATTTCGGAAGAAAGGATGGGGCGGCAGAGAAAGCCCTCGGTCGATGTGAGTGGCCAGGAGCACGCACTCACCGTCATGAGGTTGAGGTTCGATCTCTCCCCCCGGAAGACGCGCAACTTTATGGGGAATGGCTCCCCCCTCGACCATGTCATCAAGATCCTCCTGCCGGAGCACCGACGGCATCCAGTTGCCCCGGATCCAACCTTTGGGCAGGGCCGTCCTAGAGGAAGATCCGCCACGAGCAGACTTCTTCCCCTTCCCCGCCGCCGCCGCCTTCTTCGCGCGCTCTAGAGCGGTCTTCTTGCCCTTCACCATCGTTGCCGGCGAGATCTCGAACAGATTTGCGGTGGTTGGGCGAGAGCGGAGGTAGCGGAACAGGTTGCGAAGAAAGAGAGGAAGAAGGAGAAGAGAAAAGCACGCGCACTGCTGGGGGACTCCGAGCCGGCAACTTATAAGGGACCGCTTCCGAGTGGCTGACTGGTAGGCCCAGGCTATCTAGTCAAATCCCGCGGTAGGCGCGCGCGCAGTACGTGGCGAAAAAGGCGACACAGAGATCGAGGAGCCTTCGCATTGTCACTTCCGATTACTGCGGCCGCCCCCATTCCGTGCGCTTCCCAAAAAATCCGAATCCCGTGATATCCGCTGGGTGCAGAACAACTTGTCAAAACAGAAAACCCCGCACGCACCGGCGCTGGGTACACCACAGGTAAAGAAATCCACTCGACGAAAGGCCTGGATGAAGGAAATATGCCCTAGAGGCAATAATAAAGTTATTATTTATTTCCTTATATCATGATAAATGTATATTATTCATGCTAGAATTGTATTAACCAGAAATACAATACATGTGTGAATACATAGACAAACAGAGTGTCACTAGTATGCCTCCATGGTCGTTCCGACTCCTTGCCGGAATCATCTCTCTTGCATGCCTTCGGCTTCTGCGCGTCGATTAAGTAGTAGGAGTCGTTGCCTAAGGCTCGACTGATGACGAAGGGGCCCTCCCAAGGGGCCGAGAGCTTGTGCTGGCCGGCTGTTCGCTGGATCAGCCAGAGCACAAGATCGCCCTCTTGGAAGGATCTTGGCTTGACCTTCCGGCTGTGGTAGCGGCGCAGGCCCTGCTGATAGATGGCGGACCGGCTGAGGGCTAACAGCCGGCCTTCTTCCAGCAGGTCGACGCCATCTTCTCGTGCTTCCTTGGCCTCCACCTCCGTGTACATGGTGACCCGAGGTGAGTCGAACTCGATGTCAGTTGGGATGACAGCCTCGGCACCATATACAAGGAAGAAAGGGGTGAAGCCGGATGACTTGTTTGGGGTAGTGCGCAAACTCCAGAGGACGGCCGGCAGCTCATCGAGCCAACAGCCGGCTGAATGCTCTAGCGGCACGACCAGTCGGGGCTTGATGCCGGAGAGGATGAGGCCGTTTGCTCGCTCGACCTGGCCGTTTGACTGCGGGTGGACAACGGACGCTAGGTCCAGCCGGATGCCTTGTGTTGCGCAGAAACGTGCCAGTGCTCCTTTTGCAAAATTTGTACCATTGTCGGTGATGATGCTGTGCGGTATGCCGTACCGGGTTGTGATATCTGCGATGAACGTCACGGCAGTCGGCCCATTCAGCTTCTTGATCGGTTTTGCTTCAATCCACTTGGTAAATTTGTCCACAGCAACGAGCAGATGTGTCATGCCGCTGCGTGCCTTCTTGAATGGGCCCACCATGTCTAGCCCCCAGACGGCAAAAGGCCAGGTGAGGGGGGATGGTTTTGAGTGTAGAAGCTAGCAGGTGTTGCTTGGAGCTGAAAACTTGGCACCCTTTCAGTGTTTGACTAGTTCCTTGGCGTCGTCCAAAGCAGTCGGCCAGAAGAATCCATGGCGGAAAGCTTTGGCAACGAGTAATCTTGAGGCCGCGTGGTGGCCGCATTCACCTTGGTGGATGTCCTTGAGGATTACTATGCCCTTCTCTGGCTCAACGCAGCGCTGGAAGACTCTAGTGATACTGCGCCTAACAAGCTCTCAGTTTACTATTGTGTATGCTCCGGCTCGGCGTTGGACTTGCCTTGCCGAGATCTCGTCAGTTGGCAACTCTCTGTTTACTAAGAAGTTGAGGATGGGCTGGGCCCATGATGGAGCTGTGACTTCTTTTGCTGTCAAAACTGCTACTATGACCAGGGCGGGTGGGCTGGGTGGTGAAGAGTTGGAGTCGGCCACCGCCTGTTGTGTCGATGCAGTCCCCGGGCTGGCTGCGGTAGCCCCCGGGCCGAGTTCCGAAGTTCCCGAGGCGGGCGTGACTATGGCAGTCCCCGAGCCGCCTGTTGAAGTCCCCGAGCCGCCTGCTTGGTTCCCCAGGTTGGATCCGACTGCGTCGGGGTCAGGCGGCACGAAGATGGAATCGGATTATGGAGACGGCTTTATAGACGGCTTGAGGAGGCGGTGGGGAGAAACACCGGCTGGTATAGCTTGACGGGTGGAGCCTATTCGTGCCAGGGCATCTGCTTGCACGTTGTCGGCCCGTGGTACATGAAGGAACTCGCATCCTTCAAAATATCCACTGATTTGCTGAACGAGGAAGCGGTAACTCGCCATGTTCGCGTCCTTGGCGTCCCAGTCGCCAGATGACTGTTGGACCACCAAATCCGAGTCGCCATAGCACAGGATCCGGCGGATGCTGAGCTCTTTGGCAAGCCGGAGCCCGTGTATGAGTGCCTCGTACTCAGCCACATTGTTGGAGGCGGCAAAATGAATTTGCAATGTGTACTTGAGCTTGTCGCCCTTGGGAGTGGTGAGGATGATGCCGGCTCCCAAGCCGGTGTGCATCTTGGACCCATCGAAGTGCATCCGTCAATGAGTGGAGTCGGGGGCCGGTGGCAGGTACTTGGTTTCGGCCCAGTCGACGAGGAAGTCGGCCAGTGCTTGGGATTTAATGGCGGTGCGGGGCTGGTAGAAGATCGTGTAAGGAGCCAACTCAATGGCCCATTTTGCCACTCGGCCAGATGCATCATGGCTGCCTATGATCTCGGCGAGCGGGGAAGTACATATGACCGTGATGGGGTGCTCTTGAAAGTAGGGCTTGAGCTTTTTGGCAGCGAAGTACACACCGCAACACATCTTCTGGTAGTGTGGGTAGTTCTGCTTCGAGACGGATAATACTTCGCTTAAATAATACACCGGCCTCTGGACTAGCTGAGCTCGGCCTTCTTCTGGGCGCTGGACCACGATAACTGTGCTGACCACCCGGCTAGTGGCGGCAATGTAAAGGAGCATGGGCTCTTTCTCAGTCGGTGCTGCCAAGACAGGTGGCGTGGTCAGCATCTTCTTTAGCTAGTGGAAAGCTTGGTCCGCTTGGTCATTCCACTCGAAGTGAGTGGACTACTTCATGAGTCGATAGAGGGGGAGAGATTTCTCTCCGGGCCGGCTGATGAAGCGGTTCAGGAAAGCCAAGCATCCGGTGAACTTCTGGTCGTCTTGTAGCTTGGCGGGAATCTCCATTCTCTCTATGGCCTTGATCTTCATCGGGTTGCATTCGATGCCGCGTCCGGTGATCTTCATCGGCTGGCACTCCGAACACGCATTTCTCGGGGTTGAGCTTGATCTGAAAATGGCGCAAGTTTTCAAATGTCTCTCTGAGGTCTTCCTGCAAGGTGTTGCGCTTCTCCGTCTTCACCATAATATCGTCTACATAGACGTGGGCATTTCTGCCGAACTGCTTGAGGAGGCATTTCTGCATGCAAGGCTGAAAAGTGGCACCGGCATTTCTCAAGCCGAATGTCATAGTCAGGTAGGAGAAAGCTCCGAATGGTGTGATGAAGGCGGTCTTCAGGCGGTCAGCTGGATCCAACTTTATCTGGTGGTAGCCTGAGTAAGCATCCAAGAAGCTCAACAACTCGCATCTGGCTGTGGAGTCTATCACTTGATCAATCCTTGGCAAGTCGAAGCGATCTTTGGGGCAGGCCTTGTTGAGGCTGGTGTAGTCTATACACATGCGTCACTTGTTATTTTTCTTCAGCACGAGGACCGGGTTGGCGAGCCACTCTGGAAAGAAAACTTCCATAATGAAGCCGGCTGCCAGAAGCCGGGCTATCTCTTCTCCTACAATCCTTCTCTTCTCCTCTGACAGTCGGCGGAGGGGCTGTTTCACTGGTTTTGCACCATCTCGGACGTGTAGCTTGTGCTCGGCGAATTCCTTCAGAACACCCGGCATGTCCTTGGGGGACCATGCGAAGATGTCCCGATTCTCACGGAGGAAATAGACGAGCTCGCCTTCCTATTTGCTGTCCAGGTTTGCCCCGATGGTGGCAAACCTTTTTGGGTGCTCCGGGTCCAGAGGTACCTTCTTTGTTTCTTTGGCCGGCTGGAATGAACCTTGGGCATCACACTCCTTGGGGTCGGGGGACAGGGCCGGCTGCTTGCCGGCCATGGCCACGATTCGATCCAGTATCTTCTTTTCTTCAGCAATCACGAAGGACTCGGCCAGCCGGCTACTAGCTGCCGCACACTCGGAGGATTTCTTGTAGTCTCTGGCTATGGTGATGATGCCCTTGGAACTTGGTAGAATTGTATTAACCAGAAACATAATACATGTGTGAATACATAGACAAACAGAGTGTCACTAGTATGCCTCTACTTGACTAGCTCGTTAATCAAAGATGGTTAAGTTTCCTAACCATGAACAATGTGTTGTTATTTGATTAATGAGGTCACATCATTAGTTGAATGATCTGATTGACATGACCCATTTCATTAGCTTAGCACTCGATCGTTTAGTATGTTGCTATTGCTTTCTTCATGACTTATACATGTTCCTATGACTATGAGATTATGCAACTCCCGTTTGCCGGAGGAACACTTTGGGTGCTACCAAACGTCACAACGTAACTGGGTGATTATAAAGGAGTACTACAGGTGTCTCCAATGGTAGATGTTGGGTTGGCGTATTTCGAGATTAGAATTTGTCACTCCGATTGTCGGAGAGGTATCTCTGGGCCCTCTCGGTAATACACATTACACAAGCCTTGCAAGCATTGCAACTAATGAGTTAGTTGCGGGATGATGTATTACAGAATGAGTAAAGAGACTTGCCGGTAACGAGATTGAACTAGGTATTGGATACCGACGATCGAATCTCGGGCAAGTAACATACCGATGACAAAGGGAACAACGTATGTTGTTATGCGGTCTGACCGATAGAGATCTTCGTAGAATATGTAGGAGCCAATATGGGCATCCAGGTCCCGCTATTGGTTATTGACCGGAGACGTGTCTCGGTCATGTCTACATTGTTCTCGAACTGTAGGGTCCGCACGCTTAACGTTACAATGGCAGTTATTATGAGTTTATGAATTTTGATGTACCGAAGGTTGTTCAGAGTCCCGGATGTGATCACGGACAAGACAAGGAGTCTCGAAATGGTCGAGACATAAAGATTGATATATTGGAAGCCTATGTTTGGACATCGGAAGTGTTCCGGGTGAAATCGGGATTTTACCGGATCACCGGGAGGTTACCGGAACCCCCCGGGAGCCATATGGGCCTTATTGGGCTTTAGTGGAAAGGTGAAAGGGGCTGCCCATAGTGGGCTGCGCGCCTCCCCCCCCTCCCCTAGTCCTATTAGGACTAGGAAAGGTGGCCGGCCACCTCTCTCTCTCTCTCTCTTTCCCCTTGGGAGTCCTATTAGGAATAGGATTGGGGGGGAGTCCTACTCCCGGTAGGAGTAGGACTCCTCCTGCGCCTCCATAGGCTTGGCCGGCCAGCCCTCCCCCTGGCAACCTTTATATACGGGGGCAGGGGGCACCTCTAGACACACAGGTTGATCCTTGAGATCGTTCCTTAGCCGTGTGCGGTGCCCCCTGCCACCAAATTCCACCTCGATCATATCGTTGTAGTGCTTAGGCGAAGCCCTGTGTCGGTAGAACATCAAGATCGTCACCACGCCGTCGTGCTGACGGAACTCCTCCCCGAAGCTTTGCTGGATCGGAGCCCGGGGATCGTCATCGAGCTGAACATGTGGTAAGAACTCGGAGGTGCCGGAGTAACAGTGCTTGGATCGGTCGGATCGGGAAGAAGACGTATGACTACTTCCTCTACGTTGTGTCAACGCTTCCGTTGCGATCTACAAGGGTACATAGATCAGACTCTCCCCCTCGTTGCTATGCATCACCATGATCTTGCGTGTGCGTAGGAAATTTTTTGAAATTACTACGTTCCCCAACACTGGAATGGATCAAGGTGACTGAAAGAGGTTGATGACGTCATCTGTGACGGTCGACCCAGAACGAGGCACTCATATAACCCGAAGAATCAGTCGGAAAGGTCACCAACCCTTTTCTCACTCTAGCCTTGATCCATTCGGGGGCTAATGATGAAGCTATGTACCTAGGGTAGGGGCACGGACCCGTCCTAAAAAGCCCTACCCGAGGACATCCCTGGAATGAGTCACCCCTCAAACAAGTGGAAGGCATCCCACTCGACGGGTTCAAGACACTCGACCAAAGAACAACCACTCGACCATGAAGCCAACCACTCGACTGCCAGAAGACCTAAAGTCACTCCGCAAGCAAACGGTCGGCTATTAAGTAGTCTTTATGGTTATTATGACACTTTATTAGGGACGTTATCAGTAACGCCCAACCTTAAATGTACCTAAAACCCTGCATTACTGAGGGCCGGAGGGGGCCGGCGAACTCTATATAAGCCATCCCCTCCTTAGTATGAAGGGTTCGCACCCTTGTCATCTACACACGCATAATCCAATCAACCGCCTCCGGGCACCGAGACGTAGGGTTGTTACTTCCTCCGAGAAGGGCCTGAACTCGTAAACCTTGCGTGCTTACAATTTCCCAATAGCTAAGGTCTAGCCTCTCCATACACCACCCCCTACCTCACTGTCAGACTTAGAACCACGACATCAGCCGCCATGGAGGCCATGGACCAGAGGGGAAACCCTTCTCCCATCTAGGGAGAAGGTCAAGGAGGAAGAAGAAGAAGAAGAAGAAGAAGGGGGCTCTCCCCCCTCTCTCGCGGTGGCGCCGGAACACCGCCGGGGCCATCATCGTGTGATGGCGATCTACACTAACACCTCCGTCATCTTCACCAACATCTTCATCACCTTCCCCCATCTATCTACAGCGGCCCACTCTCCCACAACCCGCTATACCCTCTACTTGAACATGGTGCTTTATGCTTCATATTATTATCCAATGATGTGTTGTCATCCTATGATGTCTGAGTAGATTTTCGTTGTCCTATCGGCAATTGGTGAATTGCTATGATTGGTTTAATTTGCTTGTGGTTATGTCGCTGTCCTGTGGTGCCCATCATATGAGCGCGCGCGTGGATCACACCATAGGTTTAGTTGTATGTTGATAGGACTATGTATTGGAGGGCAAGAATGACAGAAGCTTCAACCTAGCATAGAAATTGATGCATACGGGATTGAAGGGGGACCAATATATCTTAATGCTATGGTTGGGTTTTACCTTAATGAACGTTAGTAGTTACGGATGCTTGCTAATAGTCCCAATCATAAGTGCATAGAATTCGAAGTCAGGGATGACATGCTAGCAGTGGCCTCTCCCAGATAAAACTTGCTATCGGTCTAGTAACGTAATCAATTGCTTAGGGACAATTTCGCAACTCCTACCACCATTTTTCCACACTCGCTATACTAACTTTATTGCTTCTTTACCTAAAACAGCCCCTAGTTTTTATTTGCATGCTCTTTCTATTCTTGCAAACCTATCCCGTTACACCTACAAAGTACTTCTAGTTTCATACTTGTTCTAGGTAAAGCGAACGTTAAGCGTGCGTAGAGTTGTATCGGTGGTCGATAGAGCTTGAGGGAATATTTGTTCTACCTTTAGCTCCTCGTTGGGTTCGACACTCTTACTAATCGAAAGAGGCTACAATTGATCCCCTATACTTGTGGGTTATCAAGAGACATTTACGTAGGATTTGTCCCTTTTCATGCTCAGGTACACAAAATATGATTGGAACTATTAGATGTGGGTCATACCAAAAGTAATGTCTTAAATCATTGATTTTTTTATTTTCTTGGTATGTAAAGATACGTGGTAAATATTTAGCAACAATGTAATTAGCATAATCAGCATACCAAGGAGTACTGTGAGCAACATTTATTGCAGCTAACTCCTCATCTGGAAAGTTTTCATCAATAGGTAGTGGGTCAACAAGCACATTTTCAATCCTAGATAAATTATCAACTACTAGGTTCTTAGCTCCTTTTCTATCAATGGTATGTAAATCAAATTCTTGTAATAAGATAACCCATCGAATAAGTCTAGGTTTAGCATCTTTCTTTTCCATAAGATATTTAATAGCAGCATGGTCTGTGTGAACAGTTGCTTTGGAATCAACAATATAAGGTCTAAATTTATCACAAGCAAATACCACTATTAAGAATTCTTTTTCAGTAGTAGCATAATTTCTTTGAGCACTATCTAGAGTTTTACTAGCATAATGAATTACATTAAGTTTCTTATCAACTCTTTGTCCTAGAACAACACCAACAGTATAATCACTAGCATCACACATAATTTCAAAATGCAAGTTCCAATTAGGTGGTTGAACAATAGGTGCAGAAATTAAGGCTTTCTTGAGTGTTTGAAAGGCTTCTAGACAATCATCATCAAAAACAAAAGGAACATCCTTTGTAAGAGACTAGTAAGAGGCCTAGAAATTTTAGAAAAGTCTTTGATAAATCTCCTATAGAAACCAACATGACCTAAGAAACTACGAATACCTTTTATATCTTTAGGACATGGCATTTTCTCAATTGCATCAACCTTAGCTTTGTCCACTTCAATACCTCTTTCAGAAATTTTATGACCCAAGAAAATGCCTTCATTAACCATAAAGTGGCACTTCTCCCAATTAAAGACAAGATTTGTTTGTTCACATCTCTGCAAAACTCGATCAACATTGCTTAAAAACTCATCAAAAGACTTCCCATAAACAGAAAACTCATCCATGAAAACCTCAACAATATTTTCACAAAAGTCAGAGAATATAGCGGTCATGCATCTTTGAAAGGTAGCAAGTGCATTACATAAACCAAAAAGCATACATCTATAAGCATAAGTTCCAAATGGACAAGTAAAAGTGGTCTTTTCTTGATCAGGTTGAGAAACAGGTAGTTATGAAAAACCAAAATATCCATCAAGGAAGCAAAAGTGTATGCCCTTAGATAATATTTCAAGCATTTGATCAATAAAAGGTAGACGGTAATGATCTTTTCTAGTTGCTTTGTTTAATTTTCTAAAATCAATTACCATTCGATAGCCTGTAACAATTCTTTGTGGCATAAGTTCATTCTTATCATTAGGAACAACAATAATACCTCCTTTCTTAGGGACACAATGAGCAGGACTTACCCATCTACTATCAGCTATAGGATAGATTATACCGGCTTCCAGAAGTTTTAATATTTCCGTTCTTACCACTTCTTTCATCTTCGGGTTTAACCGACATTGGTGATCAACAACGGGTTTAGCATCAGCTTCCATATTAATTTTGTGCTGACATAGAGTGGGACTAATGCCCTTTAAATCATCAAGAGTATATCCAATAGCAGCTCGGTGCTTACTTAGAACTTTTAGTAATCTTTCTTCTTCATGTTCTGAAAGGTTAGCACTGATAATAATAGGATATATCTTCTTTTCATCAAGATAAGCATATTTCAAAGTGTCTGGCAATTGTTTTAATTCAAACATAGGATCACCTTTAGGTGGGGGTGGGACCTCCTAGAGTTTTAATAGGCAAATTGTTTTTAAGCAGAGGATGTTGTTCAAAGAAAATTTTATCTATTTCATTTCCTTCATGCATATGAAAATCATTTTCATGGCCTAGCAAATATTGTTCTAAAGGGTCAATAGGTGGTATGGCAATAGAAGCAAGACCAATTAAACACCCCTACTACTGCTCTGCGGGGTCTCCGCATGGTCACTAGATCGACAAGTAGCTACAAGAGGCTCCTTGAGCTATTCGATGAAAGGATGAAGAAGGGCAAGGCTTGCCTGCTTCTCCTCTCGATGTGGTGTCTAAAACTATTGGAAAAAGATCCCCCTGCATGGGTGCCCTGGGGGTTTATATAGGCCTACCCCCTGGGGGTACAATGGTAATCCGGCTGGGCGCGGGCCCCAGCCGTCTGTGTCTATGCTGGCCGGCTTCTCCGCCGACCGATGGGCCCGCCAACTGGTGGGCCCCGCCGGCTGCCGGCCTTCTGGTCGACAGGCCGGTCCCATCGCTCGGGGGTCTTGTCGGAGGCTGGTTACTGTTGCCTCGCCTCTGGTGACGAGGGCTTTATCGTGGTAAGCATGGCTACAGTGCTGCCGCTGGGCGGCTCATCACTGTAGCCTTACCTCGTCTTATCTCCTTAATGAGGCACCTCCTTCGAGGGAGAGAACTGGCCGGCTATTGGGAGCCGGCCATACCCAGGCCGACTGCGGGAGGCCTGGCCGCCTTTGGGTGTCTCCCTGACTGATTGGGCCCGCCACCCACGGGTCGTACTGACTGCTCGCCGTGGGTGACGTCATGATCAACATGGCAACAGTGCCGTGCCGGACGGGTGATGGCCGCCATGTATGACGTACTGTGGCCGTACGTGCCCCGGGATTCAGGGGTGGCAGGCTTCACTGTAGCCACGCCCCATCTCGTCGCCGTTAGGTGGGCGCAGACTCTGAGGGCACGATCTTGGCCGCCTATTGAGGGGCTGGCTCCTTGGAGTCGGCCTTCTCATGGCCGGCTTCTTGGAGTTGGCCTTCTCGTGGTTTTGTTTCTCAAGGATTTTAGGGCAGGGCCGCCTTTGCGCAGCCGGCCTGAGAGGTAGCCACCTAGGGGAAGGCGGCACCACGTCTTGAACGCTTGGAGGCTCAATCGGCCTATAATTTTTCTAAAGAACCAGGGGAAGCCGACTAGCCTCTGCTGCTCGTCATCCCCCTTCGCGCCGCGGCTCCCGACATTCCAGTGCCCCCGACGGAGGAGACCGGCCGCGGCCAGTCGGCGAATGGGAAGGAGACGGAACCGACACCGCCGACCGGAAAGGGCCAAGGTAGCCGGCCCGACGCGCCGCCCGTGCAGCCGGCCGGAGGTGAGCCGACTGTCGGGGCGGACCTTGTGGTCCTGTCACCGTCTCGTCGGCATGCGGAGAAGGCGACTTCAGCGCCGGATCCGCAGAACGCCGCTGGCGCTGGCCCGTCGGCCCAGGACCTGGAAGCGGCTAGCGATAGCTCGTCCAGGTGGATGCCGGGCGGCGGGACGGCCGTGCTGAACGTGGCGGTGCAGGACGTCCGAAACCGGCTTCAGGCCCAAGCTACCGCGCTGAAGCAGTACACTCAAGAATTTCTCACGACATGAACGGTGATCCGGGTGAGTCCTTCCGCTTTTCGTTGGTTGCTCCTGATTTCTTCCGTGGGGGCGCGTCAGCGCACCCACTAGGTGTAGTCCCCGAGTTCCGAGTCGGCTGCTGAGCAGGCAGCTTGGAACTTCTTGGTAGACTCCGATTGCCGTCTTGTTCTTACTTGTATCACTTATCTTATCCGCAGGAGTATCATAACCTCCGCGCGGCTGCCTTCAGCTCCCAGGCCCATGAGTTGAATCAGAAAACCACCGATCTGACCGAGAGCCGGAGTAAGTGCTTCATCTTTTGTCTCAAGTGGGGGCGCATCAGCGCACCCACTGGGTGTAGTCCCCGAGATTCGGGCTGACTACTGAGCAGTCGGGTCGGATATTTTCCTAACGACTTCTTTCTTCATATCTGCAGGGGCCAATGCTGACTTGAGGAGCCAGCTAAGCGGAGCCCAAACCGCCCTTCGCGCCAAGGAGGCCGAGTGCACCGCCCTGGCTCAAGAGCGTGATCGCCTGGCCAAGAAACTGGCCGACCAGGAAGAGAGCCACAAGGCGGCCCTGAAGGTGGCGCAGGACAGTGAGGCCGCCCTCAAAGCCGAATATGAGACCGAGGCGGCGAACTGGGCCGAGGCAAGGCAGGCGCTGAGTCAAGGCTACAGCCGGGTGGAAGACTTAATAGACGGTAGGCCGCCTTCTTCTTCGTTTCTTTGCCTGCCTCCTGCCATCTGGTTCGTATTTTGATTCTGTGCTACTGCTTTCTTCTTTTTGCAGATTACTTTCCCGGCCACTCTGTTGCCGCCACCCAAGCCATCGAGGCCTACCGCGACGCGTGACGGCAGGCAGGGGCCGAGATCGCACCGGGTGCCGGCTGGTCACTTGAGGAGCAGCTTCTGGCGCTTCAAGCCTGCCTGCAGCCGGCCCACCGCATGCTTCGCCGTCTTCAGCGCACCGGGGCGCAAGTACTGGCCACCCTCTGGCCCGGCGAGGTGGTTCCCCGCACCCCAAGTCGGACTGCCGACTGGCTGGAGGTCGCAGTCGGCCGCCTCGAGGCCTGGAAAGCATCAACGGCCCGGTCCGGCGCTGGGCGAGCGCTGGAGTTTGTCCGAGCTTGGTATCCTGGGTTGAACTTGGACCAGCTGAGCACCTGGCGGCAGGAGGCCGACGACGAGCTGGAGGCGGTGCGGCCGGCTATCATCCAGCGCGCCTCGGCGATCGCCGAGTACACCGACACCAGCGCCTTTGCCCTGAGGTGGATGATGCCGGCGTCACTCAGCCGGAGGAGTGGTTCGGGCTGAACCCGGTAGAAGGTGAGGACTCGGTGGAGGAGATTGCTTCCAGCGATGAGGGCGAAGGGGAAGAGGGAGAGGATGGTGAAGACGCTGCGCCGGAAGGCGAAGCGACTAGCCCGCCTCAGCCTGATCGTGCCTCCAGCAGCGAGGCGTGTGCAAGCGCGCCACTTGCGAGAGGTGATGATCATGCCGAGACTCGCCAGCCGGCCACTCCTCCAGCCAGCACTGCCGTCTCCACCGACCTGCCCGACTCGCCCGTCGCTCCCTTGGCCTGATCCGCCGACCTTGCATTCCTGCTTGTTACTCTTTTGTACAACTTTTATTAAACTTGCGCAGTTCCACCCACTGGGGGTGTATTCAGACTATGTTGAATGTTGGCCTTTTGAAGGTCTTTTGTGTAAATATAATTATGCATATGTTTGGCTTCCGTTCACGTTTGCTTTTCATCTTTTTGGCTTTTTCCTTTGCCGCCTTCCCTTGGTCGCCGCCTTCCCAGCCGGACAGTTGCTCTGCAGTCTGTGGCTGAAGAAGGACTTGGTTGTTTTTTGGGAAGACAAGTACTCAAGCTTTCTTAGATTGCAGCAAGGTGAACGGGAAGCCGGCCAGCCGGATGCTCTGGTAGACGGTTGGCGGGGTCGGGGAGGGCGGCTCGTGTTATATAAGCTTGTTAGTCCTTAGCCATTTTTCGTGTGGGCATCCTTTCCTGTCCTTGGCTCTTGCCAGTCGGACAGCCGATTCTTCGAGCTGCGACTTTTGGCAAGAGGGGCTTGGGTGCCGGCACACTACTTGTCTGACTGCAGGCCGAACTTTATATATAACTCGAGGCGACGAGTCCCCGGGCCGACTGGTCGAACCCGGTGCCAGACGGAAAAGCAAAAGTAGTAACATAATCATATGTGTGATACTCATCATTCATAGATAAAAGAGGGTAGTCCCCGAGTGCTCCTCGGGGGGCCCTTTGCCTCGTACTTAGTACAAAAGGTAGCGTGCTACGTACTGCTTTTTAACTGTAAAATCTTCGGAGGAGATTGGCGTTCCATGGTCGTTCCGACTCCTTGCCGGAATCATCTCTCTTGCATGCCTTCGGCTTCTGCGCGTCGATTAAGTAGTAGGAGTCGTTGCCTAAGGCTCGACTGATGACGAAGGGGCCCTCCCAAGGGGCCGAGAGCTTGTGCTGGCCGGCTGTTCGCTGGATCAGCCGGAGCACAAGATCGCCCTCTTGGAAGGATCTTGGCTTGACCTTCCGGCTGTGGTAGCGGCGCAGGCCCTGCTGATAGATGGCGGACCGGCTGAGGGCTAACAGCCGGCCTTCTTCCAGCAGGTCGACGTCGTCTTCTCGTGCTTCCTTGGCCTCCACCTCCGTGTACATGGTGACCCGAGGTGAGTCGAACTCGATGTCAGTTGGGATGACAGCCTCGGCACCATATACAAGGAAGAAAGGGGTGAAGCCGGATGACTTGTTTGGGGTAGTGCGCAAACTCCAGAGGACGGCCGGCAGCTCATCGAGCCAACAGCCGGCTGAATGCTCTAGCGGCACGACCAGTCGGGGCTTGATGCCGGAGAGGATGAGGCCGTTTGCTCGCTCGACCTGGCCGTTTGACTGCGGGTGGACAACGGACGCTAGGTCCAGCCGGATGCCTTGTGTTGCGCAGAAACGTGCCAGTGCTCCTTTTGCAAAATTTGTACCATTGTCGGTGATGATGCTGTGCGGTATGCCGTACCGGGTTGTGATATCTGCGATGAACGTCACGGCAGTCGGCCCATTCAGCTTCTTGATCGGTTTTGCTTCAATCCACTTGGTAAATTTGTCCACAGCAACGAGCAGATGTGTCATGCCGCTGCGTGCCTTCTTGAATGGGCCCACCATGTCTAGCCCCCAGACGGCAAAAGGCCAGGTGAGGGGGGATGGTTTTGAGTGTAGAAGCTAGCAGGTGTTGCTTGGAGCTGAAAACTTGGCACCCTTTCAGTGTTTGACTAGTTCCTTGGCGTCGTCCAAAGCAGTCGGCCAGAAGAATCCATGGCGGAAAGCTTTGGCAACGAGTAATCTTGAGGCCGCGTGGTGGCCGCATTCACCTTGGTGGATGTCCTTGAGGATTACTATGCCCTTCTCTGGCTCAACGCAGCGCTGGAAGACTCTAGTGATACTGCGCCTAACAAGCTCTCAGTTTACTATTGTGTATGCTCCGGCTCGGCGTTGGACTTGCCTTGCCGAGATCTCGTCAGTTGGCAACTCTCTGTTTACTAAGAAGTTGAGGATGGGCTGGGCCCATGATGGAGCTGTGACTTCTTTTGCTGTCAAAACTGCTACTATGACCAGGGCGGGTGGGCTGGGTGGTGAAGAGTTGGAGTCGGCCACCGCCTGTTGTGTCGATGCAGTCCCCGGGCTGGCTGCGGTAGCCCCCGGGCCGAGTTCCGAAGTTCCCGAGGCGGGCGTGACTATGGCAGTCCCCGAGCCGCCTGTTGAAGTCCCCGAGCCGCCTGCTTGGTTCCCCAGGTTGGATCCGACTGCGTCGGGGTCAGGCGGCACGAAGATGGAATCGGATTATGGAGACGGCTTTATAGACGGCTTGAGGAGGCGGTGGGGAGAAACGCCGGCTGGTATAGCTTGACGGGTGGAGCCTATTCGTGCCAGGGCATCTGCTTGCACGCTGTCGGCCCGTGGTACATGAAGGAACTCGCATCCTTCAAAATATCCACTGATTTGCTGAACGAGGAAGCGGTAACTCGCCATGTTCGCGTCCTTGGCGTCCCAGTCGCCAGATGACTGTTGGACCACCAAATCCGAGTCGCCATAGCACAGGATCCGGCGGATGCTGAGCTCTTTGGCAAGCCGGAGCCCGTGTATGAGTGCCTCGTACTCGGCCACATTGTTGGAGGCGGCAAAATGAATTTGCAATGTGTACTTGAGCTTGTCGCCCTTGGGAGTGGTGAGGATGATGCCGGCTCCCAAGCCGGTGTGCATCTTGGACCCATCGAAGTGCATCCGTCAATGAGTGGAGTCGGGGGCCGGTGGCAGGTACTTGGTTTCGGCCCAGTCGACGAGGAAGTCGGCCAGTGCTTGGGATTTAATGGCGGTGCGGGGCTGGTAGAAGATCGTGTAAGGAGCCAACTCAATGGCCCATTTTGCCACTCGGCCAGATGCATCATGGCTGCCTATGATCTCGGCGAGCGGGGAAGTACATATGACCGTGATGGGGTGCTCTTGAAAGTAGGGCTTGAGCTTTTTGGCAGCGAAGTACACACCGCAACACATCTTCTGGTAGTGTGGGTAGTTCTGCTTCGAGACGGATAATACTTCGCTTAAATAATACACCGGCCTCTGGACTAGCTGAGCTCGGCCTTCTTCTGGGCGCTGGACCATGATAACTGTGCTGACCACCCGGCTAGTGGCGGCAATGTAAAGGAGCATGGGCTCTTTCTCAGTCGGTGCTGCCAAGACAGGCGGCGTGGTCAGCATCTTCTTTAGCTAGTGGAAAGCTTGGTCCGCTTGGTCATTCCACTCGAAGTGAGTGGACTACTTCATGAGTCGATAGAGGGGGAGAGATTTCTCTCCGGGCCGGCTGATGAAGCGGTTCAGGAAAGCCAAGCATCCGGTGAACTTCTGGTCGTCTTGTAGCTTGGCGGGAATCTCCATTCTCTCTATGGCCTTGATCTTCATCGGGTTGCATTCGATGCCGCGTCCGGTGATCTTCATCGGCTGGCACTCCGAACACGCATTTCTCGGGGTTGAGCTTGATCTGAAAATGGCGCAAGTTTTCAAATGTCTCTCTGAGGTCTTCCTGCAAGGTGCTGCGCTTCTCCGTCTTCACCATAATATCGTCTACATAGACGTGAGCATTTCTGCCGAACTGCTTGAGGAGGCATTTCTGCATGCAAGGCTGAAAAGTGGCACCGGCATTTCTCAAGCCGAATGTCATAGTCAGGTAGGAGAAAGCTCCGAATGGTGTGATGAAGGCGGTCTTCAGGCGGTCAGCTGGATCCAACTTTATCTGGTGGTAGCCTGAGTAAGCATCCAAGAAGCTCAACAACTCGCATCTGGCTGTGGAGTCTATCACTTGATCAATCCTTGGCAAGTCGAAGGGATCTTTGGGGCAGGCCTTGTTGAGGCTGGTGTAGTCTATACACATGCGTCACTTGTTATTTTTCTTCAGCACGAGGACCGGGTTGGCGAGCCACTTTGGAAAGAAAACTTCCATAATGAAGCCGGCTGCCAGAAGCCGGGCTATCTCTTCTCCTACAATCCTTCTCTTCTCCTCTGACAGTCGGCGGAGGGGCTGTTTCACTGGTTTTGCACCATCTCGGACGTGTAGCTTGTGCTCGGCGAATTCCTTCAGAACACCCGGCATGTCCTTGGGGGACCATGCGAAGATGTCCCGATTCTCACGGAGGAAATAGACGAGCTCGCCTTCCTATTTGCTGTCCAGGTTTGCGCCGATGGTGGCAAACCTTTTTGGGTGCTCCGGGTCCAGAGGTACCTTCTTTGTTTCTTTGGCCGGCTGGAATGAACCTTGGGCATCACACTCCTTGGGGTCGGGGGACAGGGCCGGCTGCTTGCCGGCCATGGCCACGATTCGATCCAGTATCTTCTTTTCTTCAGCAATCACGAAGGACTCGGCCAGCCGGCTACTAGCTGCCGCACACTCGGAGGATTTCTTGTAGTCTCTGGCTATGGTGATGATGCCCTTGGAACTTGGTATCTTCATCTTGAGGTAGGCATAGTGGGGTACAGCCATGAATTTGGCCAGAGCAGGTCGGCCTAGCAACGCGTGGTAAGGGCTCTCCAAATCTACTACCTCAAACCATACCGCCTCTCGGCGGAAATGGTCCTTGTCCCCGAAGAGGACATCTATCTTGATCTTGCCGATTGGGGAGCAGGACAGGCCGGGCACGATCCAATGGAACACAGTCCGACTAGGCATGAGCTGCTTCGTCTTGATGCCCAGCTTCTCCATGGTGTCACGGTACAGTATGTTGATGCTGCTCCCGCCATCTATCAACACGCGGGAGAAACGGGCAGCTCGCCTTTCTATTGCGAGGGTGGCGTCCAAAACCAATGCGTAAGAGCCGGGAGACGGCATCACCTCTAGGTGATCAGTCCGGCTCCAGCTGATAGGCCTTTTCTGACCAGTCCATGAACTCGGGGTTGTTGGAGGCAACTGCGTTGACTTCTTGGTGTTGTCGGCGCCAGCTACGCCGATCTTCTGGTTGGCTTGTAAAGACAACATAGGCGGCATGCTCGTCGGGGAACACGTCTTGAACAGCCCCGACTGCTGGCCGAGCGGCCGGCTGCGGAGGGGCCGGAGGCGGCTGACCAGCGGGCGGAAGCGGCACTATCCCCTCCCCCTTGGAGATCCGCGTGAGCCAGTGGCATTTCCAGGTCGTGTGGTTTTAAGGCTTTGCGCCGCTGTGGAACTTGCAGGGGGCATCAAGTGCTTGCTCGTAGGAGAAAGCCGGCTGCCAAGCCGGCCTGCTGCCTTTCTGCTTCTTGGGCGTGGGCCGCCCTTCGGGTTGTTCGTCTTCGACTGTGGCCACCTGCCGACTGGTGGAAGGCGGCATGGGAGCCTTGCGTTTGTGGTTGTTATGGTACGGGCGTCGGCTGGAGTCTCCTGCCGGCGTCTTGGGACTCGGAGCGAGCACCTTCCCGGAGGCGTCTACTCGGAGCTCGGTCTTCATTAAGGAATCGGCCATGGCGTATTTATCGGCTATGACCAGCAGCTCGTCGAGGGTAGTCGGCTCGTCGCAGAGGAGTCGATGCTTGAGGAGGGTGCCCTCTCGGCACCCAGCGGTGAAGTACTCTATAGCTTGAACCTCGTGCACCCCTTCGCAGGAATTGCGGAGCTCGGCCCAACGCGTGAGGTAGTCGCGAGTTGATTCATTAGGCGTCTCGTCGCCATAGACCGGCAATAGTGAGTCATCATCGTCGTCTCGGAGAGACCACACGCTCTTCGACATGTTGCAGTCGAGGAGGGCGTGTCTCCATGTGTCATTTGCTGCATGGCATATCGGACAGACTGCATCCTCCGTCATGTGTCCCCGTTGATGCTCTTGGCCTGTCGGCAAGGATGCGCGCGCTAGTCTCCATGCAAAGATGCGTAGCTTGGCGGGAACCTGGACACCCCATAATTTCTTCTAGTGTTTCTCCTGTTGGTCTGTGTCCAAAACCTCTGTCCCTACACAGAGCCACTTCTCTCGCCTGATCTTTGTCTCAATTACCATCCTGTAACACGAGCGCACAGAGAAGACGCCAGTTTTTTCGTACCTCCTTACCACTTCTCGCAAGACATTGTTCCATCCATCTTGAATGTTCTTCCAGACCCTATCCTTAAGATAGGAAAAGACACCATTTTTTGCCAGTCCCACATCTGACGGCAACCCCAAGTATTTCTCACACAAGGTTTCTTTTTGGATCTCGAACATACCCTTTATTGTTTCTCTGTGTGGTACTGAGCAACCCTTGCCAAAATAAATCGATGATTTGTCATGGTTGATGCGTTGTCCAGAAGCTCGACAATACAAATCCAGAATCTCCTTCAATTTCAAGACATTTTCCGTGGTGGTTTTGCTAAACAACAAGCAATCGTCAGCAAAAAGGAGGTGGTTTACCTTTGGTGCTGTGGCAGCAATTTGGATACCCTCCAGCAGCCCACCCTCATTTGCATGCTTTAGCATACAAGACAATCCCTCTGCCGCCAATAAGAATAGATAGGGGGAGATAGGATCCCCTTGCCTAATGCCTTTGGTGCTTTAGCATACAAGACAATCCCTCTGCCGCCAATAAGAATAGATAGGGGGAGATAGGACAATTTTTTGCTTTGCTTTACGATGGATTCTGGAGAGAGATTAGCTCATGAATGTATTATAAATAACTAGCCTTGGCAACGACCCAACATGTTGGTCTGTTGGGCCTCTAAAGCCTGAACGGTGGACAAGGAGACGATGGGCTAATCCTGCTGGCCTACTAAAGGCTGAAAGCCCATAAAACAAGTGTGTTGTGTTGCCTTGGGTTCATGAGGGCACATCAACTGCTACACACGATATTTTTCTCAAAAAAAAACTGCTACACACGATACATCTCATTTAGTACCACCTCGCCCACCGAAGGACATTGGAGGTGGAGCTGTGTCTATAAAAGGGAGAGACCAGTACAAGCATTTCATTGGAAAATCATCGCTAGAGACTAGCATAGGACGAGACACGCTATGCGCAAAATAAAAATAAAATATTATGTCAGGCCCGATGGGTGCCCGATAGGGTCGGGTTGCCCATTGGGTTCGGGCATGGGTCTGGCTAACTACCCATGGGTAGGTTTGCGGGTGGCCTTTGCACCCGATAACGTAGTCGGGCGTGGGTCTGGTAGGAGTTGACCCGATCAAACCCGACTGCGACCTCTCGCCCCTGCTCCTCCTCCCGCGTCGTTCGCCGCCCTTCGCCCCCCGGGAGCGACATGGGACACAGGCCGGGGCAATGGTTTCTCTGGCGAGCTATTCGAAACCGCTGACGTGCCGACGACCCCTCGCCTTTCTCGACCTGTAGCTGAGAGCCATGGTTCTCCCTCTGTGTAGGATCTTCTCAATTTCAATATTCAAGGACGCAAGGATCTCAAATCAACATGGCCACGTGCAACATCATGGCCAGGTGGACGCAAGGATATGAATCAACAACGCAGGTCTATTTTCTCATTTCAGATATTCTAACTTGATTAGTTTGGTTTAATCTGGGCATGCTTTTAGACTTAAAATTGATCTTGATTTTCTCCTGCCGCCTGTATATGTATATGTGCACCGCAGGCGAAGTCGGTCGACAAGAGCTAGCTAGATGAGGACATCAATTCGAAACACAAATTTAATCTTCTATGTGTGTTATCCTTTTTCTGTCCTGAATTTGTTGCTGGGGCGAGCTTGTTATTTTCTACATGGATTTCAAGCTGGACGAGAGCCACACGCTAAGCAAGATCTCCATCTGGACTGGCGACGGTAATTCCTCTTATAGCAGCGAGGTGCCCACTAAGAGCATACACGTATTTCTGAATTATAAGTTATGATCTGTGCTCTATTGTGAGAGCACATACTAATTGTTTTTGAACAATACTCAGGTTGGTTTGGTACAGTTCTTACATGTATTGCCATCTCAGCTTAGCAGGAGCCTAATTTTTATAGTAGTACTTATTGTATGTCTGCATATATGTTTGAATTGAACACCTGCTGCTGTTTTCTTGGTACGTGCACTTGCTGAAAAATATAATCATCTTAGTTGTTTGTGATCCTGTTCTTCAAGTGAAGTGTAGTTCAATCAAATGCCTTTGGTATTAATCCGTGCTGCCTTCTTAGTACTGTGAAGTGCAACCTGATCACGTGATATATCTCTACTAATTGCTGTACGCTAACTGAGTGGAATATAATGCATTGTTCTGTGAGTAAGTTACCTTATGAATTGATTGCTTGTGATCCTGTTCTTCAAGGGAGTTGTAGTCTAATCAAATGCCTTTGGTATTAATTCATGCTGCCTTCTTAGTACTGTAAAGTGCAACCTGATCACGTGATATATCTCTACTAATTGTTGTATGCTAACTGAGTTGAATATAATGCATTGTTCTGTGAGTAAGCTACCTTATGAATTGATTGATTCTGATCCTGTTCTTCAAGGGGGCTGTAGTTTAATCAAATGCCTTTGGTATTAATTCATGCTGCCTTCTTAGTACTATAAAGTACAACCTGATCACGTCATATATCTCTACTAATTGTGAAACATTCTGATATATATCTCTAGGAATATATCTCTACTAAAGTACAACCTAATCACCCAGGAAAATAAACATTCTGATATTTGATTCCATTTTTACTATACTATGGAGAAGTTGTTCATCCAGTCGATTGCTATTGTTTTGTGGCATTTTTGTATACAATATGATTTTCTCGTGTGTTGCTTGAAATTCACATGTCATCCTCAGACCATAATTGATGGGTTCGCAATTAAGTCTGCTTTTGTTTATAGAGAAGGGGTCATCTTAGAGTATAAATTCCAAATATTATACCTGTATGGATTTGTTTTTAATTGAGACGTTATCTTTCCTATTTATTCGGTTGTTTATGAACCATATCTTTCCTATTTATTCGGTTGTTTATGAACCGTATCTTTTCTATTTATTCGGTTGTTTATAGGTTGATATGAGATAGTAAGATCTCTTCCTTGGTAGCCAAGGCTCACGGTACATGTGATATATAACCGTATGTGCTGATCGCCTCCTCCCTCATCTCTCTCGCTTGCAATCTCCCTCTCCTGCCAGGATTGCAAACCCTATCATGTGAACATCTCATCGATCCTCATGCCCGCAGATCGATATTTTCGAATGCCCTGTGCTAAACTTCTTCTTGTTTTGTTGTTGCCAAGGGACGGGAGTGGTACCGGCAATGGAGACGACGGCGGCTGGTCGATGCGGCCGATGGATGCGGAGCAGCTTCGGGAGTGCGGGCACCGGATGGTGGATTTCATCGCCGACTACTATAAATCCATCGAGACATTTTCCGTCCTCAGTCAAGTCCAGGCACGATCACTCTTGACTCTTCTCCAAATCCTGCAATACGAACTTGCTATTTTTTTCAAACTTGTTTTTTTTAACCTGGGAGTTTGCTCAGATGCTGCTTCTGCAACATTATCTCCTACTTAATATGACTTGTTCGCCGATTGACCCAGCCACTAGTTTAATCCATTCTATAAATAACTCTCTGGTACTTTGATCGCCTATATACATATATAATCTAATCCAAAAAAAATATTCTTCGGTCGTCGTAACTTCGATATGAAGCAGCTCAACATAGGATCGGTAACATTTGGTCACGGTATGATTCCCTTCCTGGATATCTTGAGAAAATATGGTTAAACTGCAGTGGTAGGGAGGACCCGTATCCGATACGCCTGATATATCACTTTTCAGAAGCATCTGTGCATCATAGCCACTATGTACAAGGACTTGGAACATCATTTTCCTTCTCTCTTTATTTTAAGGGATACAAAACTGTGCATCCGTGTCATGTTGTCAAATGGTGATGTTACCATTAAAGAACTAAGAAAACAGTCAAACATACTACTCGTTTGTCTACAGAAGATGGATTGTGTTAAGTACTATATTTGGCACTCTAATAAGATTTGTGCATCGACATCCACTGAACGGGTGTTTTCGTTGCAGCCAGGATATCTAAATGAACTTCTTCCAGATTCAGCTCCAAACCAACCTGACACTTTGGATGCCCTTTTTGATGGTGATCTTCCTTCTAGTGCACTTTCAAGTGACATTGGAATTTACGTTTTATCAATTGCAATCCATAAACTATGCTTAACCAATCCTAAATTATATTCATAAAACTTTTCTGATGCCCAGATATACGAGAGAAGATAGTACCGGGAGTAACTCACTGGCAAAGTCCAAATTATTTTGCTTACTATCCTCAAATAGTAGCACTGCTGGATTCCTGGGGGAGATGCTTAGTGCTGCCTTTAACATCGTTGGCTTCAGATGGATAACCTCTCCTGCTGCAACCGAGTTAGAGGTTATAGTCTTAGACTGGTTTGCAAAAATGCTTAAGCTTCCAAGCCAGTTTCTATCATCTGGTAAGGCTGCAATCATATTTTTTAGCTTGATGCACAAACTATTTGTTGATCACAACATATATTTTTGCAATTCTGTTCTTTATATGTAGCGCCTTTTAATTAATTTGCATCTCTAGATATGATATAAATGATAAGGTTACGATTAACAAACACTATGTGGAACATCCCTTACTTATCGTGTATTTCCATTCTTTATTTATTAAGGTAACGTTTCTTGTTTCCTTCTTGACATATTGATCGTTTTGTCTAGTTTAACATTACTACGTAGAATACCGAACTACTTTTTACAGCTGCTCCAAAAAAATGTGGTCATTTCTTACTTTCTTGCAGGCTCCAATGCAAGATATTAACTATAATTTTCAATCATATTGTGCTATAAAAACATGAAACAGAAATCCAGCGACATTATTTCCACAATCAGTTATATGCTTTTTCACACAGCCATACTTTTGAATAGCTGATGGTATGCACCCTAGGACAATCTACATTATTGAGCGGTTGTAATACTTATCAAGATGTACCATTAATTTACCCGCAAAAAATGTACAATGAATTAGCAATCGCATAACTATGTAGCCAGGTCGTGCGAGATTATCAATATTGCCAAAATGGTGGTCCAATGTAGGATTATTTTCATGTTCATGGATCTTATAATCATGAATAGGATCTCACCTAAAAAACATTATGGCTCCAGAGATCGTATGGTCCGAACCATGGAACTTGAGTTATATGCTGCCAAGCTGTTATTGTCCTATATGTCGATCGGAATCGGAATAGTTTCATAGGGTTCTATGATCATGTGATACAGACTGTGATTTGAACTATCCTTGATCCGAGACATCTAATTTATAGATTCTTCTATAGTAGAATGGTACATAGAGCTGCTATCTATTGTCCTTAGCTAAAGTCACGCTTCTGAGTTTCTCTACTGCGTCCCTGTAACATCCCAAATTTTTAATTTGAAATGTTATACACTAGATCATCATGCATATCATATTTTCCTGCATTTTGTCGATCCTAGAAATTTCACGCAACTCGAGGACCCTCTGAGAGAGTTGGAGATTTCGTCATTTTCATATTTGAGTTCTTCTTAAACTTTGAAAAAAAGGATCATTGGATTTGTCGGAGTTTATTTGCCTTTTATTTGGATAGGAAAAATGCGTGTTTTCAAAATTTGCATCTAGGTCCCGAAAAAAGTTCATTTTGTTCAACTCATTTTTAGGAGTCGGGAAAAATTTACTTTGAGAATTTTGGAGTCCGTTTAGATTTTCTTTTCTGTGTTTTTCTGCGCGCGAAACCGATTTAAAAAAAAATCCCGCAGCGCGCCTGGGCCAAGGCCCAGCCGCAGGCCAGGCCAGGCCGGCCGCCGCGCCTAAGGCCAGCGCCGCCGCCGCCAAGTAGGAGTCCTACTAGGACTCCTCTCTCCTCCTCTTTTTCTTGCCCCCTCCCCCAAGTTTCCTCTCCCCTCCCTCCTATTTATACCCCCACACCCCCCCCCCCTAAACCCCACACCAAGCCGCGCCCCAAGCCCCACCCCGCGCCCAAGCCGCCGTCGCCCCTTGCCCGCGCCGCCGCCCGCGCCTTGTGCCGCCGCCGCCCCACGTCGTCGCTGCCGCCTCCCAACGCCGCCGCCGGAGCCCCCTCGCCGGAGCCCTCGCCGGAGGTAGCCCAGCGCCGCGCCACCTTTTCCTCGGTTCGGTTTTTCTTATAAACCGTTCCGGTTCTTTTCTTTTCTTCCGATTCCGGTTTTCTTTTCGGTTCTTTGTTTCGGTTTTCTTTTCCGAAACCCTAGATCGGTTTCGTTTTCTTTCCCGGTTTAGTTGCCTAGAGACCGTTCGCCGGACCGTTCGTCCTAACGAACGTGATCATCGGATTATTCTCGGTTAACGAACGTCCGTTCGTTTAACCGTTCTTCTTTTTCTTTTCGTCGGATTTATTCCGCGATCGCGATCTCAGATCCGATCTTCGTTCTAGTTTATCTTCTCGCTCGTTTATCGGAATCAGGTGATTCAAGCGCCTGGTGTTTCGTTTCGAAACCGTCGTTCCGACTAATCAACTTAAACAAGCTTTTGCTACGGTAAAATTTGACCTAGTTTCAACTTGCTAGAACCGAGCTGTTTTTCTTCCGACGTTTGTTTTCCGTTGCTTTGTTCGGTTCTTTCTCTCTTTGCAACCGGAGTTCTTAAGTTGAACTTTCTGGTTCGATCTCTTGTTTGAGTTTTACCTGTGCATTAGATGAGTACTTATTGTATGCTTGTTGTTTGTCTGCGATAGATTACCCGGATTGCGCCGCCTGTTACTTCGAATCTCTAGGACTCGCGGATCATCAGCAAGGCAAGTAACACTTTGATCATACCTTTTCTACAACCCAGTTTTATTGCATTAGATCAATCCTCACACATTGCATGATTAGGATCTAATTAAATTGTGGGATGGGAAGTAGATGAGGTAGTACCTATTATCTATTTATTATGAAACCTTTGGGAGTTACTTCTACGTTTACTTATTATGCCATGCTATGCTAGTAGACGTGGATTGGGTGAGTGATATCCATGACAGGTGGCAACTTAAACACACATCTGGGTGGATTGAGGCACCTGATGTCTATCAGGACTTGCCTGTTTTTCTTTGGACCGCCACCCAGACTCAAAGGGATCATAAGATCTTTCATGCTAAATACTTACGTGTGTAGCCACAAGCCATTATGGGCTCTGGCATAGTTGACTAAGTCGTGCGAACTCTTACAGGGTAGACTAGCAGATGTAGGGGAAAGTAGGTGTATCGGTCTATCCATAGTAAGGTGCTAGCGCTTCTGAAAGACTGTGTCTCGGTCATCCGTTTCTCAAACACCAGTAGTGCGAGAAATCCAACGGAGGCGATCGAGTCTTGTGGGGAAAAGTGCACAAACCTCTGCAGAGTGTAATAAACTAATCATGATTAGTCGTGTCCCCGGTTATGGACATCTTGAGTATCTAGTACTTGAATATCATGTGAATCTCATCATGTTACTTCTAATTAATTTTGTTGGGTTTTAATTGTTCACTTAACTGGGATCGGAATGCTGTCAACCATTCTCGATGTTCAACCACCATGATAGTTAAATAAATTTATTCCTTTGCAGTAGGGAAAAACTGGCTTTACGCAAAACACTAACCATAGAGCTTTCCACCAGCCAAATATGCATATAGTATAGCTGTTTCATTCCATTACTCTCTATGTGTTACCTTGCCAGCATATTCCATGTGCTGACCCGTTTTCGGGCTGCAACTTTCATGTTGCAGACTTTTCAGACGACGAGTAAGGTGCTTTTAGGTCGTGGTTCTATACTCAGTGATGCTGTTGGAGTTGATGGACCCATTTATCTTCCAAGCCTTCCGCTGTTATCGATCTTAGATGGCCTTAAGCCATATTTATTGTAATAAGTTCTCTTCTGAGACACCAGTGTAATAAGTGTGTGATTGCTACTCTGCTATAAATCCTTCGAAGTACTGTGTGGTGTCAGCATTACTGATCCAGGGATGACACCGGAGCACAGTAGACTTGATCCATTCGGGTCGGGTCGCTACAGAGATGGTATGAGAGCACACGCTGACTGTAGGACACGACCACTAAGTTAAAGCCATAGATCACCATTCTCTCCTCATTTTCTAACTCCTCATCTTTTCTACTCTTTAGGATGAAGGACGCGAAGGTCAAGTACGCTCAACCAGATGAAGGCACACCTTTTGGATTTCACTTGAAGGAAGTCACCAAGTACCTAAACATTGGATTACCAAGCTTCACGGGAACCTTCAACGCCACTCTACCTGAAGAGGAGCGCTGGAAGATTCAAGCTCACGTTCCGGGAAGGACATTCGCCAATCACAAAGCCCATAGATAGTGTTTTCAGTGCACCAACTTGGAGTCTAGGAAAGAGCATGGCAGCCCACATCACCATAGGACGCATTGGAGAAGTTTATCAAGAAGACCTCAAGGACACTATCTACCAGATTTGCGGACGCCGAGATGAACAATGGGAGTTAGTCAGCACCAAGAAGGATAGATCCATAGCAGCATTCATCCAGGAGTTAAACCAGCACATTCGACGCCACGAGAACCAGATGTGCAATGATATGATGGAGTTGAAGAATGCAAATTATCGTCCCAACTAGATCCATAATCTAGTGCACAAGCTCTCAGCATATCCTCCAAAATCTGATTGACTCTCTCGGTCTGTCCATCTGTCTGCGGATGAAAAGCGGTGCTGAATTCTAGCCTGGTTCCCAAAGTTTCATGCAACTGATTCCAAAACTTTGAGGTAAATTGGGTTCCTCTGTCTGATACAATACTCCTTGGAACTCCATGCAAACAAATGATCCTAGTCATGTATATCTTTGCCAACTTAGCACTGGTGTAAGTGGTCTTGACTGGAATGAAATGTGCTACCTTCGTCAAACGATCAACTACTACCCATATCGAGTCATATCCTGCTTTCGTCCTGGGTAGTCCTGTGATAAAATCCATGCCTATCTTATCCCACTTCCATTCGGGTATCGGCAATGGTTGCAACAATCCGGCTGGCTTTTGAAGTTCTGCCTTTACTCTATGGCATACGTCACAAACTGCTACATATGCTGCAATATCCTTCTTCATTCCGGTCCACCAGAATGTCTCCTTCAAATCCAAATACATCTTGGTATTTTCTGGGTGAATCGAATATGGTGAATCAAGTGCCTCTTGTAGAATCAACTTCCTGATCTCTGGGTCATTTGGCACATAAACACGGTCCTCAAACCATAGGGTATCGTGCTCATCCTCACGAAATCCCTTTGCTTTTCCCTTACTTAGCTTCTCCTTTATAGTAGCAATTTCCTTGTCAGATTTCTGAGCTTCTCTGATTTTATCCATCAATGTTGACTGAATCTCCAATGCTGCTACATAGCCTTTCGAAACTATCTCTAAACTTAGTTCACGAAGGTTTTCTGATAACTCCTTGGGTATTTCCTCCGTCATCAACGTATTGACGTGGCTCTTGCGGCTCAATGCGTCAGCTACTACATTAGCTTTTCTGGGATGGTAATGCAATCTCATATCATAATCCTTGATGAGCTCCAACCATCTCCTTTGTCTGAGATTCAACTCCTTCTGTGTGAAAATGTACTTCAAACTCTTGTGATCCGTGTACACCTCACAATGATTTCCAATGAGGAAATGTCTCCATGTCTTCAAAGCATGCACTACGGCTGCTAACTCCAAGTCATGCATAGCGTAATTCAACTCATGAGGCTTCAGTTGTCGTGAAGCATATGAAACAACTCTCCCTTCCTGCATAAGCACTGCTCCAAGTCCTCGACGTGAAGCGTCGCAATATACCTCATAATCCTTGGTCTGATCTGGCAAAATCAACACTGGTGAGGTAACCAAACGTTTCTTCAACTCCTGAAAACTAGCCTCACACTCCTCAGTCCAATTAAACTTGGTATCCTTCTTCAACAACTCCGTCATAGGCTTCGCAATCTTCGAAAAGTTCTCAATGAATCTCCGGTAGTATCCTGCGAGTCCAAGAAAACTCCAGATCTCTCCAACTGTCGTTGGTGCTTCCCATTCGGTTACGGTCTCAACCTTTGCCGGGTCAACTACTATCCCTTCTTCGGATATAACGTGTCCACGGAATCCTACTTCCTTCAACGAAAACTAACATTTGCTAAATTTGGCATATAACTGATGTTCCCTTCATTTCTCCAAAACCAAACGCAAATGTTCCTTATGCTCTTCTTCATTCTTTGAATAAACCAGGATATCATCAATGAACACTACGACGAACTTATCCAAAAACTCCATAAACGCTTTGTTCATCAGGTTCATAAAATAGGCAGGTGCGTTAGTCAATCCAAATGACATAACGGTATACTCATACAGTCCGTATCTCGTGCTGAAAGCTGTCTTCGGAATATCCTGTTCTCGAATCTTCAACTGGTGGTACCCTGATCGCAAGTCGATCTTGGAAAACACTTTAGCTCCTTGCAAACGATCAAACAGATCATTGATCATTGGCAGTGGGTACTTGTTCTTGATGGTTACTTCATTTAATCCAGGGTAATCAACAACCATTCATAACGATCCATCCTTCTTCTCCACTAGAAGTACGGGTGATCCCCAAGGCGAAGAACTTGGGCGTATGTAACCTTTCTCCAGTAACTCCTTAATCTGATTCTTAATTTCTACCAAATCCTTTGCTGGCATCCGGTATGGTCTCTTTGATATTGGGCCTGTACTTGGCAACAACTCAATCAGAAACTCAATGTCTCTATCCGGTGGCATGCCTGGCAATTCTTCAGGAAATACATCAGGAAAATCCTTTACCACTGGTACTTCCTCCTGCACAACTCCTATTAGGCAATTTACTTGTGTCCTATTTGGCACATGCCGGGATACATACTTGATCCTTCTTCCTTCCGGCGTTGTAAGCAAAATTGACTTACTAGCGCAATCGATGTTTCCTCCATACATCGACAGCCAATCCATACCGAGGATTACATCCAAACCTTGGGATTCCAGAATAATCAAATCTGTTGGGAAAACATGCCTTCCTATGCTTAGTGGCACTTGAAAGCATCCTTGACTGGCCATGTATTCTGCTCCTGGCGAACTTACTAGCATAGGTGTTTTAAGAATCCTAGTGGGCAGGCTATATTTTTCCACAAATCCCCTTGATATGTATGAATGTGATGCACCAGTATCAAAAAGAACGAGTGCGGTAAATGACTTAACCAAAAACTTACCGATTACTGCATCAGGCTGATCTTCAACCTCCTCCATGCTAACGTGGTTCACCTGTCCCCTATTGAAAGGGTTCGGCTTCTTCCCTGAGCTTCCATTGCCATTTCCATTCTGGCCTTCAGGACATTCATTGGCATAATGTCCGATCTTGGAACACTTGAAACAGGTGACTTGACTCAGATCTCTCTTGGATGGGGTTGATGGGGTGGTACAGTTCTGGCCGTTGCTTCCTCCATTCCCATTACCATTCTTGTGGCCATTGTGGTTGTGCGAACTACCTCCTCCATGGGTATGCTGAAACTGAAATCCCGATTTAGGGGTAAAACGGGGCTTCTGCTGGGCTCCAGAGTTATACTTCCCCTGTCCATACTTCCTCTTGCGGTTCTCAATCTGATGTTGCTTCCCTTCAATCATGATGGCGCGATCTACCAACTCCTGGTAGTTGTTGAAACTTGCTACCATCAACTGCATGCTTAACTCATCATTCAATCCTTCCAGAAACTTCTCCTGCTTGGTTGCATCTGTAGCAACGTCATCTGGGGCATAACGTGCTAACTTGCTGAAGTCATCAACGTACTGGCCAACTGTCCTTCCTCCTTGCCGTAAGTTGCGAAACTCACGCTTCTTCATGGCCATAGCTCCTGCTGAAACATGTGCAGTGTGGAAAGCTTGCTGGAACTGATCCCATGTGACAGTGTCAACTGGGAAGGTGGCTGTGAAATTCTCCCACCATGCTGTCGCGGGTCGTTCTAACTGATGTGCGGCAAACTTCACTTTCTCACCATCCGTGCATCCTGCAGTGGTCAACTCCCTTCCTATCTTGTGGAGCCAATCGTCTGCTACTATCGGCTCGGTGCTACTAGAAAACACCGGCGGATTTAGCCTAAGGAAACGGGCTAAGTGGTCAACAGGGGGTGGGGTGGTGGTGGGTTGTTGTTTTTGTTGTTCTGCTGATTCTGAACTAACATCTGCATCAATTGATTCTACTGCTGGATCAATTGAGTGAGCTCCGGTGGAAATCCATTGTCACGTCTCGGAGGCATCTGAGGGTTTAGAAAAGAAGAGATATAAGAATAGAATGAGGTCTAAAGAGAAAACACTACCCCAATGCACATGAGCAAATTCACACAAAATCACTTCATTCAATTCAAACAAGGGCTTACAATCGATCTAGCTATCGCAAAAGTGCTCGAACTATAGTGTTTACATGGGGGGAATACTACTAATATTTGGTGGTCATCTAGAAATTTGAACCAGTGGAAGACTCCATGATGTCCGCTCCAGCTTCGTCTTCAAAGTCGGGTTCACTTGGATCCGAATCGGTGTCGTCGAGAATGATGTAGTTGTCCGGACATGCGACGTACATGTCTTCCTTCTTGGATGCTAACTCCATCTTGAGTTCTTCAATCTCTTGCTTAACATCGCAGTTGTGTCTTGCTAGAGCTACGATCTCGTCCATGTAGTCCTTGCATGTAGCCTTCAGTTCTCCTTCTAGCTCGATGATCCTAGCCTTTGCATTCTTCAACTCCATCATATCATTGCACATCTGGTTCTCGTGGCGTCGAATGTGCTGGTTTAACTCCTGGATGAAAGCTGCAATGGATCTATCCTTCTTGGTGGTGACTAACTCCCATTGTTCATCTCGGCATCCGCAAATCTGGTAGATAGTGTCCTTGAGGTCTTCTTGATAAACTTCTCCAATGCGTCCTATGGTGATATAGGCTGCCATGCTCCTTCCTAAACTCCAGGTTGGTGCATTGAAAACACTATCTATGGGCTTCGTGATTGGCGCGAATGTCCTTCCCGGAACGTGAGCTTGAATCTTCCAGCGCTCCTCTTCAGGCAAAGTGGCGTTGAAGGTTCCCGTGAAGCTTGGTAATCCAATGTTTAGGTACTTGGTGACTTCCTTCAAGTGAAATCCAAAAGGTGTGCCTTCATCCGGTTGAGCGTACTTAATCTTCGCGTCCTTCATCTTAAAGAGTAGAAAAGATGAGGAGTTAGAAAATGAGGAGAGAATAGTGATCTATGGCTTTAACTTAGTGGTCGTGTCCTACAGTCAGCGTGTGCTCTGATACCATCTCTGTAGCGACCCGACCCAAATGGATCAAGTCTACTGTGCTCCGGTGTCATCCCTGGATCAGTAATGCTGACACCACACAGTACTTCGAAGGATTTGTAGTAGAGTGGCAATCACACACTTATTACATCGATGTCTCCGAAGAGAACTTATTACATAAATATGGCTTTAAGGCCATCTAATATCGATAACAGCGGAAGACTTGGAAGGTAAATGGGTCCATCAACTCCAACGGCATCATTGAGTATAGAACCACGACCTAAAGGCACCTTAATCGTCATCTAAAAAGTCTGCAACATTAACGTTGCAGCCCGAAACGGGTCAGCACATGGAATATGCTGGCAAGGTAACACATAGAGAGTAATGGAATGAAACAGCTATACTATATGCATATTTGGCTGGTGGAAAGCTCTATGGTTACTGTTTTGCGTAAAGCCAATTTTTCCCTACTGCAAAGGAATAAATTTATTTAACTATCATGGTGGTTGTTAAACATTGAGAATGGTTGATAGCATCCTCAATCCCAATTAAAAGTAGTCACTAATAACCCAACAATATTAATTAGAAGTAATATGATGAGATTCACATGATATTCAAGTACTAGATACTCAAGATGTCCATAACCGGGGACACGGCTACTCATGATTAGTTTGTTACACTCTGCAGAGGTTTGTGCATTTTTCCCCACATGACTCGATCGCCTCCGTTGGTTTTCTCGCACTACCGGTGTTTGAGAAACGGATGACTGAGACACAGTCTTTCAGAAGCACTAGCACCTTACGATGGATAGACCGGTACACCTACTTTCCCCTACATCTGCTAGTCTACCCTGTAAGAGTTCGCACGACTTAGTCAACTATGCCAGAGCCCATAATGGCTTGTGGCTGCACACGTAAGTATTTAGCATGAAAGATCTTATGATCCCTTTGAGCCTGGGTGGCGGTCCAAAATAAAACAGGCAAGTCCTGATAGACATCAGGTGCCTCAATCCACCCAGATGTGTGTTTAAGTTTCCACCTTAGATAAACCCTTGAAATTATCACACTCACATCTGTCATGGATATCACTCACCCAATCCACGTCTACTAGCATAGCATGGCATAATAAGCAAACGTAGAAGTAACTCCCAAAGGTTTCGTAATAAACAGGTAATAGGTACTACCTCATCTACTTCCCATCCCGCAATTTAATTAGATCCTAATCATGCAATGTGTGAGGATGGATCTAATGCAATTAAACTGGGTTGTAGAAAAAGTATGATCAAAGTGTTACTTGCCTTGCTGATGATCCGCGAGTCCTAGAGATTCGAAGTAACAGGCGGCGCAATCCGGGTAATCTATCGCAGAGAAACAACAAGCATACAATAAGTACTCATCTAATGCACAGGTAAAACTCGAACAAGAGATCGAACCAGATAGTTCAACTTAAGAACTCCGGTTGCAAAGAGAGAAAGAACCGAACAAAGAAACCGAAAACAAACGGCGGAAGAAAACAACTCGGTTCTAGCAAGTTGAAACTAGGTCAAATTTTACCGTAGCAAAAACTTAGTTAAAGTTGATTAGTCGGAACGGCAGTTTCGCAACGAAACTCCAGGCGCTTGAATCACCTGATTCCGATAAACGAGCGAGAAGATAGACTAGAATGAAGATCGGATCTAAGATCGTGGTCGCGGAATAAATCCGACGAAAAGAAAAAGAAGAACGGTTAAACGAACGGACGTTCGTTAGCCGGGAATAATCCGGTGATCACGTTCGTTAGGACGAATGGTCCGGCGAACGGTCTCTAGGCAACTAAATCAGAAAATAAAACGGAACCGATCTAGGGTTTCGAGAAAAGAAAACCGAACGAAAAACCGATCTAGAAAAACGGAACGGTTTAGAGAAGAACCGGAACGATTTAGAAGAAAACCGGTGAAAGGAAAAGAAGAGATGCGGCGCGGGGCTACCTCCGGCGAGGTCTCCGGCGAGGGGCTCCGGTGACGGCGGCGTTGGGCGGCGGCGGCGGTGCACAAGGGCGGCGGCGGCTCTAGGGCGCGGGGTGAGGGGCTTGATTTGATGTGGGTTTAGAGGGGGGTGTGGGGGTATATAAAGAGGGGAGAGGAGAGGATACTTGGGAGAGGGGGCAAGAAAAAGAGGAGGAAAAAGAGAAGGAGAGGGAGATTGGAGTAGGACTAGAGTCCTACTAGGACTCCAAAAGGGGCGGCGGCGGCGGCCTCAGGAGAGGATACTTGGGGGAGGGGGCAAGAAAAAGAGGAGGAAAAAGAGAAGGAGAGGGAGATTGGATAGGACTAGAGTCCTACTAGGACTCCAAAAGGGGCGGCGGCGGCCTCCTGCGCCAGGCGCGCGCGCGAGGTGAGGGGCTTGGCCCGGCCGGCTGCTGGCTTGGGCCTTTGGCCCAGGGCGCTGCGGGATTTTTTTTTAAACGGTTTCGCGCGCAGGAAAAAAAAGAAAAGAGAACTAAACGAACTCCAAAACTTCTAAAGTAAATTTTCCCCGTCTCCTAAAAATGAGTCAAACAAAATGAACTTTTCTCCGGGCCTAAAATGCAAATTTTGAAAACGCGCATTTTCCCTATCCAAATAAAAGGCAAATGAAACTCCGACAAATCCAATGATCCTCTTTTCAAAATTAGAGAAAACTCAAATATGAAAATGACGAAATCTCCAACTCTCTCCGAGGGTCCTTGAGTTGCGTGAAATTTCTAGGATCGACCAAAAATGCAAGAAAATATGATATGCATGATGATCTAGTGTATAACATTCCAAATTGAAAATTTGGGATGTTACAAAACACTATAGTTCGAGCACTTTTTGCGATAGCTAGATCGATTGTAAGCCCTTGTTTGAATTGAATGAAGTGATTTTGTGTGCATTTGCTCATGTGCATTGGGGTTGTTTTCTCTTTAGACCTCACTCTATTCTTATTTCTCATCTTTTCTAAACCCTCAGATGCCTCCGAGACGTGACAATGGATTTCCACCAGAGCTCACTCAGTTGATCCAGCAGCAGAATCAATTGATGCAGATGTTAGTTCAGAATCAGCAGAACAACAACAACAACAACAACAACAACAACAACAACAACAACAACCCACCACCACCGCCGCCACCTGTTGACCACTTAGCCCGTTTCCTTAGGCTGAATCCGCCGGTGTTTTCTAGTAGCATCGAGCCGATAGTAGCAGACGATTGGCTCCGCAAGATAGGAAGGGAGTTGACCACTGCAGGATGCACAGATGGTGAGAAAGTGAAGTTTGCCGCACATCAGCTTGACAGACCCGCGGCAGCATGGTGGGAGAATTTCACAGCCACCTTCCCAGTTGACACTATCACATGGGATCAGTTCCAGCAAGCTTTCCGCACTGCACATGTTTCAGCAGGAGCTATGGCCATGAAGAAGCGTGAGTTTCGCAACTTACGCCAAGGAGGAAGGACAGTTGGTCAGTATGTTGACGACTTTTGCAAGTTAGCACGTTATGCCCCAGATGACGTTGCTACGGATGCAACCAAGCAGGAGAAGTTTCTGGAAGGACTGAATGATGAGCTAAGCATGCAGTTGATGGTAGCAAGTTTCAACAACTACCAGGAGTTGGTAGATCGTGCCATCATGATTGAAGGGAAGCAACAGCAGATTGAGAACCGTAAGAAGAAGTATGGATAGGGAAAGTATAACTCTGGAGCCCAGCAGAAGCCCCGTTTTACCCCTAAATTGGGATTTCAGTTTCAGCATACCCATGGAGGGGGTAGTTCGCACAACCATAATGGCCACAAGAATGGTAATGGGAATGGAGGAAGCAACGGCCAGAACCGTACCAACCCATCAACCCCATCCAAGAGAGACCTGAGTCAAGTCACCTGTTTCAAGTGTTCCAAGACCGGACATTATGCCAATGAATGTCCTGAAGGCCAGAATGGAAATGGCAATGGGAGCTCAGGGAAGAAGCCGAACCCTTTCAATAGGGGACAGGCGAACCACGTTAACGTGGAGGAGGTTGAAGATCAGCCTGATGCAGTAATCGGTAAGTTTTTGGTTAAGTCATTTACCGCACTCGTTCTTTTCGATACTGGTGCATCACATTCATACATATCAAGGGGATTTCTGGAAAAGTATAGCCTGCCCACTAGGATTCTTAAAACCCCTATGCTAGTAAGCTCGCTAGGAGCAGAATACATGGCCAGTCAAGGATGCTTTCAAGTGCCATTAAGCATAGGAAGACATGTTTTCCCAACAGATTCAATTATTCTAGAATCCCAGGGTCTGGATGTAATTCTCGGTATGGATTGGCTGTCGATGTATGGAGGAAACATCGATTGTGCTAGCAAGTCAATTTTGCTTACAACGCCAGAAGGAAGAAGGATCAAGTATGTATCCCGTCATGTGCCAAATAGGACACAAGTAAATTTCCTAACAGGAGTTGTGCAGGAGGAAGTACCAGTGGTAAAGGATTTTCCTGATGTATTTCCTGAAGAGTTGCCAGGCATGCCACCGGATAGAGACATTGAGTTTTTGATTGAGTTATTGCCAGGTACAGGTCCAATATCGAAGCGGCCATACCAGATGCCAGCAAAGGATTTGGTAGAAATTAAGAATCAGATTAAGGAGCTATTGGAGAAAGGTTACATTCGCCCAAGTTCTTCGCCTTGGGGATCACCTGTACTTCTAGTGGAGAAGAAGGATGGATCATTACGGATGGTTGTTGATTACCATGGATTGAATGAAGTAACCATCAAGAACAAGTACCCACTGCCAATGATTAATGATCTGTTTGATCGTTTGCAAGGAGCTAAAGTGTTTTCCAAGATCGATTTGCGATCAGGGTACCACCAGTTGAAGATTCGAGAGTAGGACATACCTAAGACAGCTTTTACCACAAGATATGGACTGTATGAGTATACCGTTATGTCATTTGGATTGACTAACGCGCCTGCCTATTTTATGAACCTGATGAACAAAGTGTTTATGGAGTTTTTGGATAAGTTCGTCGTAGTGTTCATTGATGATATCCTGGTTTATTCAAAGAATGAAGAAGAGCATAAGGAACATTTGCGTTTGGTTTTGGAGAAACTAAGGGAACATCAATTATATGCCAAATTCAGCAAATGTGAGTTTTGGTTGAAGGAAGTAGGATTCCTCGGACACGTTATATCCGGAGAAGGGATAAAAGTTGACCCCACAAAGGTTGAGACCGTAACTGAATGGGAAGCACCAACAACAGTTGGAGAGATTCGGAGTTTTCTTGGACTCGCAGGATACTACCGAAGATTTATTGAGAACTTTTCAAAGATTGCGAAGCCTATGACGGAGTTGTTGAAGAAGGATACCAAGTTCAATTGGACTGAGGAGTGTGAAGCTAGTTTCCAAGAGCTGAAGAAACGATTGGTTACCTCACCACTGTTGATTTTGCCAGATCAGACCAAGGATTATGAGGTATATTGCGACGCTTCACGTCGAGGACTTGGAGCATTTCTTATGCAGGAAGGGAGAGTTGTTTCGTATGCTTCACGACAACTGAAGCCTCATGAGTTGAATTATGCCACCCATGATTTGGAGTTAGCAGCCGTAGTGCATGCATTGAAGACATGGAGACATTTCCTCATTGGAAATCATTGTGAGGTGTACACGGATCACAAGAGTTTGAAGTACATTTTCATGCAGAAGGAGTTGAACCTCAGACAAAGGAGATGGTTGGAGCTCATCAAGGATTATGACATGAGATTGCATTACCATCTCGGAAAAGCTAATGTAGTAGCTGACGCATTGAGCCGTAAGAGCCATGTCAATACGTTAATGACGGGAGGAATACCCAAGGAGTTAGTAGAAAACCTTCGTGAGCTATGTTTGGAGATAGTTCCGAAAAGCTATATAGCAGCATTGGAGATTCAGTCAACATTGATGGATAAAATCAGAGAGGCTCAGAAATCTGACAAGGAGATTGCTTCTATAAAGAAGAAAATGAGCAAAGGAAAAGCAAAGGGATTTCGTGAGGATGAGCACGATACCCTATGGTTTGAGGACCGTGTTTATGTGCCAAATGACCCGGAGATCAGGAAGTTGATTCTACAAGAGGCACATGATTCACCATATTCGATTCACCCAAGAAATACCAAGATGTATTTGGATTTAAAGGAAACATTCTGGTGGACCGAAATAAAGAAGGATATTGCAGCATATGTAGCAGTTTGTGACGTATGTCATAGAGTGAAGGCAGAGCATCAGAAGCCAGCCGGATTGTTGCAGCCATTGCCGATACCCGAATGGAAGTGGGAGAAGATAGGCATGGATTTTATCACAGGACTACCCAGGATGAAAGCAGGATATGACTCGATATGGGTAGTAGTTGATCGTTTGACGAAGGTAGCACATTTCATTCCAGTTAAGACCACTTACACCAGTGCTAAGTTGGCAAAGATATACATGACTAGGATCATTTGTTTGCATGGAGTTCCGAGGAGTATTGTATCAGACAGAGGAACCCAATTTACCTCAAAGTTTTGGAATCAGTTGCATGAAACTTTGGGAACCAGGCTAGAGTTCAGCACCGCTTTTCATCCGCAGACAGATGGACAGACTGAGAGAGTTAATCAGATTTTGGAAGATATGCTGAGAGCTTGTGCACTAGATTATGGATCTAGTTGGGACGATAACTTGCCATATGCGGAGTTTTCTTATAACAACAGTTACCAAACCAACTTGAAGATGGCACCTTTCGAAGCTTTGTACGAAGGAGGTGCAGGACACCGTTGTCATGGGACGAAGTTGGAGACCGTCAGTTGTTTGGACGGATTTGATTAAGGAGTCTGAACGGAAAGTTAAGTTGATTCGCGATAGGCTCAATGTAGCTCAGTCCAGGCAGAAGAGCTAAGCAGATTCTAAACGCAAGGAACAGTTTATGAAACCGGAGACAGAGTGTATCTCCGAGTATCCCCACTTCGAGGAGTTAAGCACTTTGGAGTTAAGGGAAAATTAGCACCGCGTTTCGTTGGACCATATAAGATCTTGCAACGTATGGGAGAAGTCACTTATAAGTTGGAATTACCAGAGGGACTGTCGGGAGTTCATGATGTATTCCATGTTTCTCAGCTGAAGAAATGTCACGCCGAGATGGCGGAGGTACCGTTAAGAGATACAGTGCCGCTTGAAGCGATTCAGTTGAAGGACGACTTAACGTATGAAGAGAAACCAGTCTAGATTCTCGATTTTGCCAGCAGAGTTACCCGCAGCAAGGTTATCAAGTTTTGTAAAGTTCAGTGGAACCACCACTCAAAGGATGAAGCCACCTGGGAGAGAGAAGAAGATTTGCTCAAGGACCACCCACACCTATTTTCTAGCCAACCCGAATCTCGAGGGCGAGATTCATCTTAAGGGGGGTAGGTTTGTAACATCCCAAATTTTCAATTTGGAATGTTATACACTAGATCATCATGCATATCATATTTTCTTGCATTTTGTCGATCCTAGAAATTTCACGCAACTCAAGGACCCTCGGAGAGAGTTGGAGATTTCGTCATTTTCATATTTGAGTTCTTCTCAAACTTTGAAAAAAAGGATCATTGGATTTGTCGGAGTTTATTTGCCTTTTATTTGGATAGGGAAAAATGCGTGTTTTCAAAATTTGCATCTAGGTCCCGAGAAAAGTTCATTTTGTTCGACTCATTTTTAGGAGTCGGGGAAAATTTACTTTGGGAATTTTTGAGTCCGTTTAGATTTTCTTTTCTGTATTTTTCTGCGCGCGAAACCGATTTAAAAAAAAATCCCGCAGCGCGCCTGGGCCAAGGCCCAGCCGCAGGCCAGGCCAGGCCGGCCGCCGCGCCTAAGGCCAGCGCCGCCGCCGCCAAGTAGGAGTCCTACTAGGACTCCTCTCTCCTCCCCTTTTTCTTGCCCCTCCCCCAAGTTTCCTCTCAACTCCCTCCTATTTATACCCCCACACACCCCCCCTAAACCCCACACCAAGCCGTGCCCCAAGCCCCACCCCGCGCCCAAGCCGTCGCCGCCCCTTGCCCGCACCGCCCCTAGCGCCGCCGCCCGCGCCTTGTGCCGCCGCCGCCGCCCTACGTCGTCGCCGCCGCCTCCCAACGCCGCCGCCGGAACCCCCTCGCCGGAGCCCTCGCCGAAGGTAGCCCCGCGCCGCGCCACCTTTTCCTCGGTTTGGTTTTTCTTATAAACCGTTCCGGTTCTTCTCTTTTCTTCCGATTCCGATTTTCTTTTCGGTTCTTTGTTTCAGTTTTCTTTTCCGAAACCCTAGATCGGTTTCGTTTTCTTTCCCGGTTTAGTTGCCTAGAGACCGTTCGCCGGACCATTCGTCCTAACGAACGTGATCACCGGATTATTCTCGGTTAACGAACGTCCGTTCGTTTAACCGTTCTTCTTTTTCTTTTCGTCGGATTTATTCCGCGATCGCGATCTTAGATCCGATCTTCGTTCTACTTTATCTTCTCGCTCGTTTATCGGAATCAGGTGATTCAAGCGCCTGGTGTTTCGTTTCGAAACCGCCGTTCCGACTAATCAACTTAAACAAGCTTTTGCTACGGTAAAATTTGACCTAGTTTCAACTTGCTAGAACCGAGTTGTTTTTCTTCCGCCGTTTGTTTTCCGTTGCTTTGTTCGGTTCTTTCTCTCTTTGCAACCGGAGTTCTTAAGTTGAACTTTCTGGTTCGATCTCTTGTTCGAGTTTTACCTGTGCATTAGATGAGTACTTATTGTATGCTTGTTGTTTGTCTGCGATAGATTACCCGGATTGCGCCGCCTGTTACTTCGAATCTCTAGGACTCGCGGATCATCAGCAAGGCAAGTAACACTTTGATCATACCTTTTCTACAACACAGTTTTATTGCATTAGATCAATCCTCACACATTGCATGATTAGGATCTAATTAAATTGTGGGATGGGAAGTAGATGAGGTAGTACCTATTACCTATTTATTATGAAACCTTTGGGAGTTACTTCTACGTTTGCTTATTATGTCATGCTATGCTAGTAGACGTGGATTGGGTGAGTGATATCCATGACAGATGCGAGTGTGATAATTTTAAGGGTTTATCTAAGGTGGCAACTTAAACACACATCTGGGTGGATTGAGGCACCTGATGTCTATCAGGACTTGCCTATTTTTCTTTGGACCGCCACCCAGGCTCAAAGGGATCATAAGATCTTTCATGCTAAATACTTACGTGTGCAGCCACAAGCCATTATGGGCTCTGGCATAGTTGACTAAGTCGTGCGAACTCTTATAGGGTAGACTAGCAGATGTAGGGGAAAGTAGGTGTACCGGTCTATCCATCGTAAGGTGCTAGCGCTTCTGAAAGACTGTGTCTCGGTCATCCGTTTCTCAAGCACCAGTAGTGCGAGAAATCCAACGGAGGCGATCGATTCTTGTGGGGAAAAGTGCGCAAACCTCTGCAGAGTGTAATAAACTAATCATGATTAGCCGTGTCCGCGGTTATGGACATCTTGAGTATCTAGTACTTGAATATCATGTGAATCTCATCATGTTACTTCTAATTAATTTTGTTGGGTTTTAATTGTTCACTTAACTGGGATCGGAATGCTGTCAACCATTCTCGATGTTCAACCACCATGATAGTTAAATAAATTTATTCCTTTGCAGTAGGGAAAAACTGGCTTTACGCAAAACAGTAACCATAGAGCTTTCCACCAGCCAAATATGCATATAGTATAGTTGTTTCATTCCATTACTCTTTATGTGTTACCTTGCCAGCATATTCCATGTGTTGACCCGTTGTCGGGCTGCAACTTTCATGTTGCAGACTTTTCAGACGACGAGTAAGGTGCTTTTAGGTCGTGGTTCTGTGCTCAGTGATGCCGTTGGAGTTGATGGACCCATTTATCTTCCAAGTCTTCCGCTGTTATCGATCTTAGATGGCCTTAAGCCATATTTATTGTAATAAGTTCTCTTTTGAGACACCGGTGTAATAAGTGTGTGATTGTTACTCTGCTATAAATCCTTCGAAGTACTGTGTGGTGTCAGCATTACTGATCCAGGGATGACACCGGAGCACAGTAGACTTGATCCATTCGGGTCGGGTCGCTACAGAGATGGTATCAGAGCACACGCTGACTGTAGGACACGACCACTAAGTTAAAGCCATAGATCACCATTCTCTCCTCATTTTCTAACTCCTCATCTTTTCTACTCTTTAGGATGAAGGACGCGAAGGTCAAGCACGCTCAACCAGATGAAAGCACACCTTTTGGATTTCACTTGAAGGAAGTCACCAAGTACCTAAACATTGGATTACCAAGTTTCACGGGAACCTTCAACGCCACTCTACCTGAAGAGGAGCAGTTAGATAATGTGAATTATGTTCTTGTACCTTTTTTATCTGTTTTTCCTAAGATGTAATTCTTCTTTTTATAGATTGCAGGAATTTTCCCAGAGAACTTCAGACTTGTGAAGGCTGACTACAGTAATAGTTACGCTGTTGCACCTGAAGCAGTTAGTGAAGCCATTTCTGTTGACTTGTCATCTGGGTTGATACCATTCTTCATCTGTGCAACAGTAAGCAATAAGCTGTGATTTCTTTGTATGCAAGCTTCTTAGGTTAATGAGAACTTGGGGGAATTTCAACATTTAAGTCTTGACATGATTTACTATACTTTAATTAAATAACTTTGAGTCAATATACTGAAAGTTCAGAAAAAATCTTATGCAAGTTCACAATTTTGATACTAGTCTGTCTTCCAACTATCTTTGTGCAAAATTAAGGGAGCTGCATTTATGTATTAAAAAATTTCACAGTCGTGTGTTGTCTTGAATTATTCCGTTCTTGATTCTTGTGTACTAGTGCATGGTGCAGTCTGTCTGTGCGGGGGATTTGTGTTGGGGATGGGGGCAATTTATGATCATGGAGAAATTACGTGAAAATGACCCTCAAAAGTTGTAAATTCCGTGAGAATATGGCGTATAAGTTTGAAGTAATCTCAATAATTTTTAGTTATACTACAATGCATGTTCTACATCCATGCAAATTTCATGATTAATTCAATCCCATTTAAAAGATAAAAAATGCTTAGTACCAGGCCCGTCCGGGGCACATGTGCAGGATGTGCAACTGCACAGGGCCCCCCATAAAATGGGGCCCCAAATTAGTTTTTTACTGCAACAATTCATTCATGGAGAAATTATTCAAACTTATTCTTTATACATATTACTAGCTAAAGAGAGTATTCACTCCTGGAGAATCGGGCCAGGTCTTTTGTCGTGGGAACGCATGCATTTTTCACTCTTTGCCTTTGGTCTTCCCAATTCTATTTATAGCTAGTGATTCTATTCAAAGCTGGTAATTTTCGTGGCTGTGGAGAGATAGGATTAATTGTAGGTAAATTATGCATAAAGAAAAGATCTAAATCAAAACTAGTATTTTAATGTAAAAATATTCCATACTTGCATTGTTTATGAACCAAAAGTATAAATGTACATCAGACCATAGTCGTTGCAAGAATTAAATAAGGGCATGTCCCATCCATTAGAAAGTAAACACATTAAATAATTCCAATTCAGCACAAATGTCTAGTAAGAAAAAATAAACATGCTGGCGTGGATTTTTTTTCCTGATTTGTTACAATAGCACTTCAACTACCAAAGGATCGCCTTCTTTTTTTGTGGTTTCATTTTAACTAAAATGGAATAGACGGGAATTGATTTCTATAGAGATAGCACTTCAAAATTGTGCTTGAAAAATATTTAATGGAGATTTTTTTAAGGAAGTTCTGAAAAGATTGCTCGTTCCAACTAAAATATTGATTAGATATTTATTACTCCCTCCGTCCCATATTATAAGAATGTTTTTAACACTAGTGTAGTGTTAAAAATGTTCTTATATTTTGGGACAGAGGGAGTAATTCATAACTTACATTTTCGCAGTACATGTTTTTTTGCAACAGATAGTTCTTGGAAAAATTGTGTTGCGCATATGGTACATTTTAAAAACTTCTTTCCCTAATTATTTTTCTTAATTTAATTACCAGGGCCTGAACTTTGATTTTGCACCGGGCCCCCAAATTGTCACGTACGGCCCTGCTTAGTACTAGTGTCATGGTACAGTCATTACATAGTTGTCTTATCTGTGTCTTGTAAATAAGATTGAATTCGATCCTTGCATTCTGCATTGGATATAGAACATCCCCTTCCCTATTACTGTTGATTACGGGTCCGTTTGGGAGCTCAGTTTTTTTGAAGTATTCTGATAATACTTTGGTTTCTAAAAATACCGAGGTATCAAATACTTTAAAGCGTTTGGATCCAATAAATACTGTGGTTTATAAACTGAAGTATTGTGCAAAACTGCAGTTTTTTTGCCATATTGAAAACTTCACTCCCGACCACTTTTTTCTATAAACTGAAGTATTGTATGAAACTGCAGTATTCATTTGCCAGGCACTCCAATACTTCAGTTTTGGAATACCATAGTTTCAATAAAGCTGAGCTCCCAAACTAAGCCTACTTTTTTTTCGCGAAAACGCAAAAGCCTTGTGTTTCGATCCATTGATAGAAAAGAAGTTTTTGTACAAGTCCTAAAGAGGACCAACACCGCACAATACAACTCGACCCAAAACCTAGTCTAGGGGAGAAGTGCTCGAAGTCCTTGGGCCCCCGCGTCCGCCACTCATGAGCCTCAGCCTTCTATAGCATATTAGCCCTGAATTTGCAAGTAGGCCATTTTCACGATATATGTCATTGTAGTGGATATGCAAACATCTGAATGAAGGAGGGCAATATTATTATCCTGATGTAGATGATCAAGATCATGCTCTTGACTTGCGAGCATGAGGGTCTTGGCCATTGCCGAATCGTCCATAGAGCTTCCCTAATCTGCCGCCATATTAGGCCACTACCTGTTCGGTGACCCTGATCAGCTGCTCATCTTTTGTTGTGGTTCTTTTCGGGTGGACGCGGTCAAACCAATTACTTTTAACGCACCAACCAGTAGAACCAAAAGCCCAGACTGATGGAGAAGTTTGGGAAATCCAAATATACTTAAACAGTAACATGATAAATGTTACAGAAAGTAATTACTTAAATGGCATTCTCTTATTTTAATAGTTGTGCTTAGATTTTTATCTACTCATTAGTACAATCTATATTTTTTTTCTCCATGCTTATCTTCTAAAGAATTTATTTGTTTCAGGTCGGCACAACATCTTCATCGGCCGTGGACCCCTTGCATAAATTAGGAAAGATAGCACAGGTGTTTGAGCCCGTTGCTTGTGATAATTAGGAAATTATCAATATTAGTATAATGAAATCCATGTATGTATTTAATGTTTTCTATTTATATATTTTCTAAAAGAATGTTGAACTTCTACCAGCTATGCATAGAACACTATTTTGTTGCTGCTAGTTGAAGACCTAATTATTATGTCCATTTTTGAGGAACAAGTCTGCGTTTTGATGGATAACTAATCCGTTAACAACGGTCTCCAGAAATTTTTAGATGGGACCAGAATTTTGAAGAGGAATCCCTTTTATAGAACTAAATTTAGTTTATTTTTCGTATTTTAGTCCTAAGTAATGCAAATTTGTGTAGAGCAAGAAATAAGTTTCGATCAATCTATGGGATCTTTTATGGAGAATGCTTTTGGAATGTTGGTTCCACATTCCCATTGTTATTAACTATATTATTTGGTATATTACTTGTGACAAATTATAGAAACATATATTTAAATATATTGATAAAAAATTGATCGATTGCTTATGTTTATTATTTTTGTTAGGCCCATGACATGTGGTTCCACATTGATGCTGCATATGCTGGAAGTGCTTGTGTATGCCCAGAGTACCGACATCACCTTGATGGGGTAGAAGAAGCTGATTCATTCAATATGAATGCACACAAATGGTTTCTCACAAACTTCGATTGTTCCTTGTTATGGCTTAAGGTAAGCCATGTGATGATGTTCCAATTGGAGTACCATGTTTTACACATCTGGAATATTTCTTTACTTGTTTTTTCTACGCATTACATTAATATTATGTCAATACTACCAAATGCACAAACTTACATGATGCATAATAAACAGGACAAGAGTTATCTCATAGAAGCATTATCTACAAATCCAGAGTATCTTAAGAATAAGGTTTCGATATATCCTTCCCTTCTCTATTTTTCTCTTGTGATAATTTTATTATTGTTCATGGTAGTGGATTAATCTACCTTTTGAAAAGGTCGACTTTTCTGGATTGCGAATTAATGCTATCTTATCTAATTCTCCATTTTCCAAATTCTAGTGTTAACCATCTGGTTATCGTTGGGACTAGAAATCCTATTAGCTACTGGGAGCCCTTCTCTAGTGGGAATGTGCTAGTTTGAGCTCTTTTTTTGTATATACAATTGTATGTTATTAAAAGTTGGTACTTTCCAACTTTTAAAATGAAGCAAGAGAAAAAGAGTTAAACCTGACCAACTACTGCCCCCCGGGCGCAGGTCGTACCATTGTGGGAAATATCTTCCGAGTAATTGTTGAAGAAATTGGTTGAAATTCTCAATAATAGATTATTTATAGTAATGTGATACATAAATATTCCCTCAATTTTAATCTGATTGGACAAACTAAAGTATAAAATTTTGAGAAAACAAAAAACACTTATATTGAAAGAACAATGGATGCCTGCAATCTAATTAATAAAAAAATACCTGTAAAGTGTTTGTGAGTTTTTTGTAAACATTTGGTGATGCTATAACTGTTTTACATTTTCAGGCTTCCCAAGAAAATTCCGTTGTTGATTTCAAGGATTGGCAAATTCCACTTGGCCGTCGTTTTAGGTGAAATCCTCATGGCAATTTCATTACCGTTTCTGAAGTGTACTATTTATCTCTTACATACAGTTTAGTACATAATATTTTGACAAGGAATGCAACATTATATTAATACTTCAATAAATTCTATCTAGTTTCTTCTTTGTAGAACTAATATTTACCTAACAAAAGTGCTAGCAATAAGCTTCGGTATTGCTATATAAATCACAAGTGGTAATAACGTGTGGTCAAATGATTTTAAAAAATCACCAAGGAACCAAAGTTTGCTTGTATCCCATGTGGTATTGGATGGCTTCACAGTTTGCCATCAAAATAGATCTGAGCAGTTTGTGTTAGGTGGGCCTGCCCATTATTCAATATCATTGTTCCTATTAGAGAAATTGTAGCCTTTATACTATATTTACTTTGCTTGCAATTGGAGGATCAATATATAGTTCATACACATATGTCTATTACAAAAAAAGAATCTTACAATTTAAGAGTGAATTGCAAAAAACCACCACAATTGTGCAAAAGTCATCAAACACCCACCAAAATGCATGTTTTCTGGTGGTTTTTTCTGAAGCATTGAAAACTCCGACCAAATTGTGGTGGTTTTTTGCAATTTACTGCGCATATGAGGAGGATGAGGGCATCGCGCTGTGTGGCTGTGCGGGTTAGGGTTTGGGGAAGGAAGGCGCGGGAATGATGCGCCGTTTGCGGGTGGTGGTGAGGAAGGTGGCAGCAGGTGAGTGTAGAAGACTCGGGTCAACTGAACGTGGGGCAATTTTTTTTTCTGAATGTAATACAGACGTAAGCGCTCGTACATATGTATATATATGCACACTTTATCCCTATGAGCACCTTTCAGAGACTGAGCCGACTATCATCTTAAGATTTACAAAGTTTTCATAGGTGACTCGTCAGGAACGTCTCCTTCCATTGAAAGCGCGTCGCCGTAAATCCTGAAATAAATCCAGGAATAATGCGAGTACCAGAACTTGAACCCTGGTGGACTGGAATATCACTGTCCCTCCAACCATCCAACCACAGATTGGTTCGCACGTGGGCCCTAATACTCACTTGCTCCCTATAAAAGCGTTTAGATCATTGGTTAAGGAGTATAATCTTTTTTAAAATCAAACCTTGTCAGCTTTAATCAAATTACTGGTGAAAAACATTTACATCTAGCATGTCAAACATATACAAGTATATTCATCATAAGACGTAGTTTTATATTTTATATATTTTGTATATTGTAGATAAATAGTTTATTCTACTCTCTTTGGTCCTTTTTATTCTGCATATTAGAATTCTCTGAAGTCAAACTTCACAAAGTTTGACCGTATTTATATGAAAAATTATCAACATTTGCCATGCTAAAGTTATACAATATGAAACTTTAAGTCATGACACATCTATTGATATTGATTTCAGATTGTGAATGTTTGTACTTTTTTCTATAAAGTTGGTCAAACTTTTACGAGGCTTGACTTCAGTCAAATCTTATATGCGAACTAAAAAGGACCGGAGGGAGTATAAACTTAGTCAAAGTTTATAAAGTTTGACTTCTAAAATATGTATACACACTAAATTATGGAATAGAGGAAGTATGTTTTTTCCATAAGAAGTTTGCCTAGTAGTACATGGAGTTTCTTTCTACCTACCTTAGAGCATCTGTAGACGGACCCCTCAAATCACCTCTATAAGTTTAGGGCGGGCGGCTTGATCAGTGACCGATCTTGAAAAAGTGACCCAATTGTCCCCCTTTAAACCAGTCCGAAACGTTTGGGTTGTCCTTAAAGGAAATATGCCTAGAGGCAATAATAAAGTTGTTATTTATATTTCCTTATATCATGATAAATGTTTATTATTCATACTAGAATTGTATTAACCGAAAACTTAGTATATGTGTGAATACATAGACAAAACTGAGTGTCCCTTGTATGCCTCTACTTGACTAGCTCGTTAATCAAAGATGGTTAAGTTTTCCGACCATAGACATGTGTTGTCATTTGATGAACGGGATCACATCATTAGAGAATGATGTGATGGACAAGACCCATCCGTTAGCTTAGTATAATGATCGTTTAGTTTTACTGCTATTGCTTTCTTCATGACTTATACATATTCCTTTGACTATGAGATTATGCAACTCCCGAATACCGGAGGAACACCTTGCGTGCTATCAAACATCACAACGTAACTGGGTTATTATAAAGATGCTCTACAGATGTCTTCGATGGTGTTTGTTGAGTTGGCATAAATCGAGATTAGGATTTGTCACTCCGTGTATCAGAGAGGTATCTTTGGGCCCTCTCGGTAATGCTTATCACTATAAGCCTTGCAAGCAATGTGACTAATGAGTTAGTTGTGGGATGATGCATTACAGAACGAGTAAAGAGACTTGTCGGTAACGAGATTGAACTAGGTATAATGATACCGACGATCGAATCTCGGGCAAGTAACATACCGATGACAAAGGGAATAGCGTATGTTGTTATGAGGTTTGACCGATAAAGATCTTCGTAGAATATGTAGGAGCCAATATGAGCATACAGGTTCCGCTATTCGTTATTGACCGGAGATGTGTCGTCTCGGTCATGTCTATATAGTTCTCGAACCCGTAGGGTCCGCACGCTTAACGTTCGATGATGATTTATATTATGAGTTATGTGATTTGATGACCGAAGTTTGTTCGGAGTCCCGGATGAGATCACAGACATGACAAGGAGTCTCGAAATGGTCGAGAGGTAAAGTTCAATATATTGGAAGGCTATATTCGGACATTGGAATGGTTCCGAGTGATTCGGATATTTTTCGGAGTACCGGAGAGTTACGGGAATTCGCCGGGGGAAGTTAATGGACCTTATTGGGCTTTAGTGGAGAAAGGGAAGAAGGGCCATGAGGTGGCGCACGCCTCCCCCCTACCCAAACCGAATTGGACAATGGGTGGGGGCGCAGCCCCCCTTTTCCTTCTCCCTCTCCCTCCTTTCCTTCTTTCCTACTCCGAAAAGGAAAGGGAATCCTACTAGGACTTGAGAGTCCTAGTAGGACTCCCTACACTTGGCGCGCCCCTAGGAGGGCCGACCTCTCTCCATCCCTCCTTTATATACGTGGGCAGGGGGCACCCCAAAGGACACCAAGTCTTCTCTTATCCGTGTGCGGTGCCCCCCTCCACAGTTACACACCTCGGTAATATCTTCGTAGTGCTTAGGCGAAGCCCTGCGCCGGTAACTTCATCATCACCGTCGTGTTGACGGAACTCTCCCTCATCCTCGACTGGATCAAGAGCTCGAGGGACGTCATCGTGTTGAACATGTGCTGAACATGGAGGTGTCGTATGTTTGGTACTTGGATCTATTGGATCGTGAAGACGCTCGACTACATCAACCGCGTTACTAAACGCTTCCGCTTTCGGTCTACGAGGGGACATGGACACACTCTCCCATCTCGTTGCTATGCATCTTCTAGATAGATCTTGCGTGATCGTAGGTAATTTTTTTGAAATACTGCGTTCCCCAACAGTGACATCTGAGCCAAGTCTATGCGTAGATGTTATATGCACAAATAGAACCCAAAGAGTTGTGGGCGATAATAGTCATACTGCTTACCACCAACGTCTTACTTTGATCAGTGGTATTGTTGGATGAAGCGGCCCGGACCGACATTACATGACCGCGTTCATGAGACTGGATCTACCGACGTGCTTCGCACACAGGTGGCTGACGGGTGTCTGTTTCTCCAACTTAAGTTGAATCGAGTTTGACTACGGCCGGTCCTTGTTGAAGGTTAAAATAGCACACTTGACGAAAAATTGTTGTGGTTTTGATGCATAGGTAAGAACAGTTATTGCTAGAAGCCCGTAGCAGCCACGTAAAACTTGCAACAACAAAGTAGAGGACGTCTAACTTGTTTTTGTAGGGCATGTTGTGATGTAATATGGTCAAGACATAATGAGATATAAATTATTGTATGAGATGATCATATTTTGTAAAAGTTATCGGCAACTGGCAGGAGCCTTATGGTTGTCGCTTTATTGTATAAAATGCAATCGCCATGTAATTGCTTTACTTTATCACTAAGCGGTAGTGACAGTCATGGAAATAATAGTTGGCGAGACGACAATGATGCTATGATGGAGATCAAGGTGTCAAGCCGATGATGATGGAGATCATGACGGTGCTTTGGAGATGGAGATCAAAGGCACAAGATGATGATGGTCATATCATGTCACATATTTTGATTGCATGTGATGTTTATCCTTTATGCATCTTATTTTGATTAGTACGGCGGTAGCATTATAAGATGATCCCTCACTAAATTTCAAGGTATAAGTGTTCTCCCTGAGTATGCACCGTTGCTACAGTTCGTCGTGTCGAGACACCACGTGATGATCGGGTATGATAAGCTCTATGTTCACATACAACGGGTGCAAGCCAGTTTTGCACATGCAGAATACTCGGGTTAAACTTGACGAGCCTAGCATATGCAAATATGGCCTCGGAACACTGAGACCGAAAGGTCGAACGTGAATCATATAGTAGATATGATCAACATAGTGATGTTCACCATTGAAAACTACTCCATCTCACGTGATGATCGGACATGGTTTAGTTGATATGGATCACGTGATCATTTAGATGACTAGAGGGATGTCTATCTAAATGGGATTTCTTAAGTAATATGATTAATTGAACTTTAATTTATCATGAACTTAGTCATGATAGTATTTGCATATCTATGTTGTAGATCAATAGCTCGCGTATAGCTTCCCCTTTTTTATGATATGTTCCTAGAAAAAAACTAAGTTGAAAGATGATAGTAGCAATGATGCAGACTAGGTCCGTGATCTGAGGATTATCCTCATTTCTGCACAGAAGAATTATGTCCTTGATGCACCTCTAGGTACAGAACTATTGCAGGAGCAGATGCAGATGTTATGAACATTTGACAAGCTCGGTATGATGACTACTTGATAGTTTAGTGCACCATGCTTTACGGCTTAGAACTGGCACTTTAAAAACGTTCTAAACACCAAGGAGCATATAAGATGTTCCAAGAGTTGAAATTGGTATTTCAGACTCATGCTTGTGTTAAGAGATATGAGACCTCTGACAAGTACTTTGCCTACAAGATGGAGGAGAATAGCTCAACCAGTGAGCATGTGCTCAGAATGTCTGAGTACTACAATCGCTTGAATCAAGTGGGAGTTAATCTTCCAGATAAGATAGTGATTGACAGAGTTCTCTAGTCACTATCACCAAGTTACTAGAACTTCTTGATGAACTATAATATGCAAGGGATGACAAAAATGATTCCCGAGCTCTTCTCGATGCTATAATCGGCGAAGGTAGAAATCAAGAAAAGCATCAAGTGTTGATGGTTGACAAGATAACCAGTTTCAAGTAAAAGGGCAAGGGAAAGAAAGGGAACTTCAAGAAGAATGGCAAGCAAGTTGCCACTCCCATGAAGAAGCCCAAATCTAGACCCAAGCCTGAAACTGAGTGCTTTTACTGCAAAGGAATTGGTCACTGGAAGCAGAACTGCCCCAAATACTTGGCGGATAAGAAGGGTGGCAAAATGGACAGAAGTATATAAGATATACATGTTATTGATGTGTACTTTACTAGTGTTCACAGTAGCCCCTAGGTATTTGATACTGGTTCAGTTGCTATGATTAGTAACTCGAAACAGGAGTTACAAAATGAACAGAGACTAGTTGAGGGCGAGGTGACGATGTGTGTTAGAAGTGATTCCAAGGTTGATAAGATCACCAGCGCACACTCCCTTTACCTTCAGGATTAGTGTTGAACCTAAAATAAATGTTATTTGGTGTTTGCGTTGAGCATAATATGATTGGATCACGTTTATTGCAATACGGTTATTCATTTAAGTCAAAGAATAATTGTTATTCTATTTACATGAATAAAACCTTCTGTGGTCATACACCCAAGTTGAATGGTTTATTTAATCTCGATTGTAGTGATACACATATTCATAATATTGAAGCCAAAAGATGCAAAGTTAATAATGATAGTGCAACTTATTTGTGGCACTGCCGTTTAGGTCATATTGGTGTAAAGCGCATGAAGAAACTCCATGCTGATGGGCTTTTGGAATCACTTGATTATGAATCATTTGATGCTTGTGAACAATGCCTCATGGGCAAGATGACTAAAACTCCGTTCTCCGGAACAATGGAGCGAGCCACTGACTTATTAAAAATAATACATACTGATGTATGCGGTCCGATGAGTGTTGAGGCTCGTAGCGGGTATTGTTATTTTCCGACCTTCACAGATGATTTAAGAAGATATGGGTATATCTGCTTAATGAAACACAAGTTTGAAACATTTGAAAAGTTCAAAGAAATTCATAGTTAAGTTGAGAATCATCGTAACAAGAAAATAAAGTTTCTATGATCTGATCGCGGAGGAAAATATTTGAGTTACGAGTTTGGCCTTCATTTAAAAACAATGTGGAATAGTTTCACAACTCATGCCACCTAGAACACCACGGAGTAATGGTGTGTCCGAACGTCGTAACCGTACTTTATTAGATATGGTGTGATCTATGATGTCTCTTACTGATTTACCGCTATTGTTTTGGGGTTATGCTTTAGAGACGGCTACATTCACGTTAAATAGGGCACCATCTAAATCCGTTGAGACGACACCATATGAACTATGGTTTGGCAAGAAACCCAAATAGTCGTTTCTTAAAGTTTGAGGTTGTGATGCTTATGTGAAAAAGCTTCAGCCTGATAAGCTCAAAACCAAATCGGAGAAGTGCGTCTTCATAGGATACCCAAAAAGAAACTGTTGTGTACACCTTCTATCATGGATCCGAAAGCAAGATATTTGTTGGTAAGAGTGGATCCTTTCTAGAGGAGTTTCTCTCAAAAGAAGTGAGTGGGAGGAAAGTAGAACTTGATGAGGTAATTGTACCTTCTCTCGAGTTGGAGAGTAGTTCATCACAGAAATCAGTTCCGGTGATGCCTACACCAATTAGTGAGGAAGTTAATGATGATGATCATGAAACTTTAGATCAAGTTACTACCAAACCTGGTAGGTCAACCAAAGTATGGTACGCACTAGAATGGTACGGTAATCCTATTCTAGAAGTCATGTTACTAGACCATGACGAACTTGCGAACTATGAGGAGACAATGATGAGCCCAGATTCCGCAAAATGGCTTGAGGCCATGAAATCTGAGATAGGATCAATGTATGAAGAACAAAGTATGGACTTTGGTTGACTTGCCCGGTGATCGGCAAGCCATTAAGAATAAATGGATCTTCAAGAGGAAGACGAACGCTGATAGTAGTGTTACTATCTACAAAGCTCGAATTGTCGCAAAAGTTTTTGACAAGTTCAAGGTGTTGACTACGATGAGATTTTCTCACTCGTAGCGATGCTTAAGTCTGTCCAAATCATGTTAGCAATTGCCACATTTTACGAAATATGGCAAATGGATGTCAAAACTATATTCTATAATGGATTTCTTAAAGAAGAGTTGTATATGATGCAACAAGAAGGTTTTTGTCAATTGATACGTCCATTTTGCATCATGCTTTTATATCGATATTTATTGCATTATGGGCTGTTATTACACATTATGTCACAATAATTATGCCTATTCTCTCTTATTTTACAAGGTTTACGTAAAGAGGGAGAATGCCGGCAGCTGGGATTCTGGGCTGGAAAAGGAGCAAATATTAGAGACCTATTCTGCACAGCTCCAAAAGTCTTGAAACTTCACGGAAGACGTTTTCAGAATATATAAAAAATACCCAGCGGAAGAAGTTCACCAGGGGGGCCACCCCCTGCCCACGAGGGTGGGGGCGCGCCCTACCCCCCTGGGCGCGCCCCCTACCTCGTGGGCCCCCTGGTGGCCCTCTGGTGGCTATCTTCTGCTATATGAAGTCTTTCGATGAGAGAAAAATAATAAGCCATCTTCTCGGACGGAACGCCGCCACCACGAGGCGAAACCTTGGCGGAACCAATCTAGGGCTCTGGCGAAGCTGTTCTACCGAGGAAACTTCCCTCTGGGAGGGGGGAAATCATAGCCATCGCCATCACCAACGCTCCTCTCATCGGGAGAGGGCAATCTCCATCAACATCTTCACCAGCACCATCTCCTCTCAAACCCCTAGTTCATCTCTTGTATCCAATCCATATCTCCAAGTCTGGGATTGGTACCTGTGGGATGCTAGTAGTGTTAATTACTCCTTGTAGTTGATGCTAGTTGGTTTATTTGGTGGAAGATCATATGTTCAGATCCTATATGCATATTAATACCCCTCTGATTATGAACATGAATATGCTTTGTGAGTAGTTACGTTTGTTCCTGAGGACATGGGAGAAGTCTTGCTATCAGTAGTCATGTGAATTTGGTCTTCCTTCGATATTTTGATGAGATGTATGTTGTCATACCTCTAGTGGTGTTATGTGAACGTCGACTACATAACACTTCACCATTATTTGGGCCTAGAGGAAGGCATTGGGGAGTAATAAGTAGATGATGGGTTGCTAGAGTGACAGAAGCTTAAACCCTAGTTTATGTGTTGCTTCGTAAGGGGCTGATTTGGATCCATATGTTTCATGCTATGGTTAGGTTTACCTTAATACTTTTGTTGTAGTTGCGGATGCTTGCAGTAGAGGTTAATCATAAGTGGGATGCTTGTCCAAGTAAGGACAGTACCCAAGCACCGGTCCACCCACATATCAGATTATCAAAGTACCGAACGCGAATCTTATGAACGTGATGAAAACTTGCTTGACGATATTCCCATGTGTCCTCGGGAGCGCTTTTCTCTATATAAGAGTTTGTCCAGGCTTGTCCTTTGCTACAAAAAGGATTGGGCCACCTTGCTGCACTTTATTTACTTTTGTTACTTGTTGCTCGTTACAAATTATCCTATCACAAAACTATCTGTTACCACTTATTTCAGTACTTGCAGAGAATACCTTGCTGGAAACCGCTTACCATTTCCTTCTGCTCCTCGTTGGGTTCGACACTCTTACTTATCAAAAGGACTATGATAGATCCCCTATACTTGTGGGTCATCAAGACACTTTTATGGCGCCGTTGCCGGGGAGTGAAGTGCCTTTGGTAGGTGGAATTTGGTAAGGAAAATTTTATATAGTGTGCTGAAATTTACTACCACTTGTTACTATGGAAAGTAATCCTCTGAGGGGCTTGTTCGGGGTATCTTCACCCCGACCAGTAGAGCAAAGAGTTGCTCCTCAGCCTACTGAACCTACTGAAAATGAAAATGTCTGCTTTGAAATTCCTTCGGGTATGATAGAAAAACTGCTAGCTAATCCTTTTGTAGGAGATGGAACAAAGCCTCCTGATGAGCATCTAATATATGTGGATGAAGTTTGTGGATTATTTAAGCTTTCAGGTGTACCCGGAGATGTTGTTAAGAAGAAGGTCTTCCCTTTATCTTTGAGGGGAGACGCATCGACATGGTATAGGCTATGTGATGATATGGGGTCATGGAACTACAAACGATTGAAATTGGAATTTCATCAGACATTTTATCCTATGCATCTTGTTCATCGTGATTGGAATTATATATATAATTTTTGGCCTCGCGAAGAAGAAAGCGTCGCTCAAGCTTGGGGGAGGCTTAAATCAATGTTATATTCATGCCCCAATCATGAGCTCTCAAGAGAAATGATTATTCAAAATTTATATGCTCGGCTTTCTGATAACAATCGCACAATGCTTGATACTTCTTGTGCTGGCTCTTTTAATGAAGACTATTGGATTCAAATGGGATTTATTGGAAATAATTAAATGCAACTCTGAATATTGGGACCTCGACGAAGGTAAGGAGTCAGGTATGACACCTAAGTTCGATTGTGTTAAATCTTTTATGGATACTAATGTTTTTCGTAAATTTAGCACTAAATATGGACTTGACTCTGAGATATTAGCTTCTTTCTATGAATCTTTTGCTACTTATGTTGATCTTCCCAAGGAGAAGTGGTTTAAATATCATCCTCTCATAGAAGTAAAAGTAGCTGCACCTATTAAAGTTGAAGAAAAGATTATCACCTATAATGATCCTGGTGTTCCTACTTATGTTGAGAAACCACCCTTCCCTGTTAGGATAAAGGATCATGCTAAAGCTCCAACTGTGGTTCGTAAAAGCAATATTAAAACTTATACACCTCCTGAGCAAGTTAAAGTTGAACCTAACATTGCTATTGTTAAAGATCTCTTGTCTGATAATATTGATGGGCATGTTATTTATTTCTGTGATGAAATTTCTAGAATTGCTAAACCGTGTGCTAAAGATAAACCTAGACATGTGGTAGGCATGCCTGTTATTTCTGTTAAAATAGGAGATCATTGTTATCATGGCTTATGTGATATGGGTGCCAGTGCTAGTGCAATACCTATTAGCCTATATAGAGAAATTATGCATGATATTGCACCTGTTGAGTTAGAAGATATTGATGTCACAATTAAACTTGCCAATAGAGATACTATTTCACCAATGGGAATTGTTAGAGATGTTGAAGTCTTGTGTGGAAAAACTAAATATCCTGCTGATTTTCTTGTTCTTGGTTCCCCACAAGATAGCTTTTGTCCCATTATATTTGGTAGACCTTTCTTGAAAATTGTTAATGCTACCATAGATTGCAAAAGGGATGTTGTTACTATCGGTTTAGATGATATGTCTCATGAATTTAATTTCTCTAAATTTAGTAGACAACACTGTGAAGAAGAATTACCTAGTAAGGATGAAATTATTGGTCTTGCTTCTATTGTTGTACCTCCTAGTGAGCCTTTAGAACAATCTTTGCTAGACCATGAAAATGATATGTTTATGAATGAAAGAAGGGAAATAGATGAAGTATTCTTTAAACAGGAACCTATTTTGAAAAACAATTTACCTGTTGAAATCCTAGGGGATCCTCCTCCACCCAAGGGTGATCATGTGTTTGAGCTTAAACCATTGCATGATACTCTTAAATATGCTTATCTTGATGAGAAAAAGATATATCCTGTATCCTGTTATTATTAGTGCTAACCTTTCAGAGCATGAGGAAGAGAGATTATTGAAAACTCCGAAGAAGCACCGTGCTGCTATTGGGTATACTCTTGATGATCTTAAGGGCATTAGTCCCACTCTATGTCAACATAAAATAAATTTGGAAGAAGATGCTAAACCAGTTCGTGATCATCAACGACGGTTGAATCCTAAAATGAAAGAAGTGGTAAGAAAAGAAATACTAAAGCTCCTTGAGGCAGGTATAATCTATCCCGTTGCTGATAGTCAGTGGGTAAGCCCTATCTATTGTGTCCCTAAGAAGGGAGGTATTACTGTCGTTCCTAATGATAAAGATGAATTGATTCCTCAAAGAATTATTACAGGTTATAGGATGGTAATTGATTTCCACAAATTAAATAAGGCCACTAAAAAGGATCATTACCCCTTACCTTTTATCGATCAAATGCTAGAAAGATTATCTACACATACACATTTTTGCTTTCTAGATGGTAATTCTGGTTTCTCTCAAATACCTGTGTTAGCCAAAGATCAATCAAAGACTACTTTTACTTGCCCTTTTGGTACTTTTGCTTATAGACGTATGCCTTTTGGTTTATGTAATGCACCTGCCACCTTCAAAGATGCATGATGGCTATATTCTCCGACTTTTATGAAAAGATTTATGAGGTTTTCATGGACGATTTCTCCGTCGGATCTTCTTTTGATGATTGATTGAGCAACCTTGATCGAGTTTTACAGAGATGTGAAGAAACTAAAACTTGTCTTGAATTGGGAAAAGTGCCACTTTATGGTTAATGACGGTATTGTCTTGGGGCATAAAGTTTCCGAAAGAGGTATTGAAGTTGATAAAGCCAAGGTTGATGCTATTGAAAAGATGCCATGTCCCAAGGGCATCAAAGGTATAAGAAGTTTCCTTGGTCACGCCGGATTTTATAAGAGGTTCATTAAGGACTTCTCAAAAATTTCTCGGCCTCTGACTAATTTATTACAAAAAGATATACCATTTGTCTTTGATGATGATTGTGTAGAAGCATTTGAAATACTTAATAATGCATTGATCTCTGCACCTATTGTTCAGCCACCTGATTGGAATTTACCCTTTGAAATTATGTGTGATGCTAGTGATTATGTTGTAGGTGCTGTTCTAGGGCAAAGAGTTGATAATAAATTAAATGTTATTCAATATGCTAGTAAAACCCTAGACAATGCTCAAAGAAATTATGCTACTACTGAAAAAGAATTCTTAGCAGTTGTATTTGCTTATGATAAGTTCAGACCTTATATTGTTGATTCTAAAGTAACTATTCACACTGATCATGCTGCTATTAAATATCGTATGGAAAAGAATGATGCTAAACCTAGACTTATTAGATGGGTTCTCTTGCTACAAGAATTTGATTTACATATTGTTGATAGAAAGGGAGCTGAGAACCCCGTTGCAGACAACTTGTCTAGGTTAGAAAATGTGCTTGATGACCCACTACCTATTGATGATAGCTTTCCTGATGAACAATTAAATGTCATAAATGCTTCTCATACTGCTCCATGGTATGCTGATTATGCTAATTACATTGTTGCTAAGTTTATGTAACACCCTCGATGCGACTATATCTCCCACGTGTCGAGGCACGACTTAGAGGCATAATCGCATTGAAGGCATATGTCGCAAGTGAGGCAATCTTCACACAACCCATGTACATATATAATATAAAGGGGGAATAATAATAATAGTTGGCTTACACTCGCCACGTCACATCAAGGTACATAAATAACATCCATCATACAAACACTCATGGCCCGACTACGGCGCCAAAATAGAAAAGACCCCCAACATGCGACTAAAACCCTGAATCGAACCCCGAACAGGCACCACTACTGATCATCAGGAAAAGAAACATAGTATCGCTGAGAGTCCTTGTCGTACTCCCACCTCAGCTCGAGCGCGCCATCCGGAGGAGTATCATCGGTCCCTGCATCTGGTGTAATAGTAATCTGTGAGCCACAAGGACTCAGCAATCTCGCACCCTCGCGATCAAGACTATTTAAGCTTAAAAGGCAATGAAGGGGTAATGTAAGTGGAGCTGCAGCAAGCGACTAGCATATATGGTGGCTAACTTATTCGCAAAAGAGAGCGAGAAGAGAAGGCAAGGCACGAGCGGAAAACTAAATAGAACAGACTACGCAAACATAACTCCAACGCCGTGTCCACTTCCCGGACTCCGCCGAGAAGAGGCCATCACGGCAACACACGCAGTTGATTCATTTTAATTAATTAAGTTCAAGTTATCTACAACCGGACATTAACAAATTCCCATCTGCCCATAACCGCGGGCACGGCTTTCGAAAGATCAATCCCTGCAGGGGGGTCCCAACTTAGCCCATAACAAGCTCTCACGGTCAACGAAGGAATAGACCTCCACCCAGGACCCACCGATCAGACTCGGTATCCCGGTACAACAAGATGATTCGACATGTCAAAACTAGTCAAGCAACACCACCCAGATGTGCCGACAAATCCCGATAGGAGCTGCACATATCTCATTCTCAGGGCACACCGGATAAGCTAAGCGTACGGGAGCCAACGTAAGCCAAGTTGCCAAGGGACGGCCCCGCACGGTGCTCTAGGGTGGACCAACACTCAGAGGAGCACTGGCCCGGGGGGGCTAAAATAAGATGACCCTCGGGCTCCGAAAACCCAAGGGAAAGAAAAGGGTAGGTGGCAAATGGTAAAACCAATGTTGGGCATTGCTGGAAAAGCTTTAATCAAGGCGAACTATCAAGGGGTTCCCATTATAGCCCAACCGCGTAAGGGACGCAACAATCCGGGAACATAACACCGATATGACGGAAACTAGGGCGGCAAGAGTGGAACAAAACACTAGGTGAGAGGCCGAGCCTTCCACCCTTTACCAAGTATATAGATGAGTAAAGATAACATAGCAATATAATGATATCCCAACAAGTAAATAAGTGTTCCAACAAGGAACGGCTCCAATCTTCACCTGCAACTAGCCACGCTATAAGAAGGGGCTTGAGCAAAGCGGTAACATAGCCAATCAATGGTTTGCTAGGACAAAGGTGGGTTAGAGGCTCAATCATGGCAATTGGGAGGCTGACAAGCAAGTGGTAGGCATCGTAGCATTGGCAAGGCAAAAGAGCGAGCAAACTAGCATAGCAAAGATAGTAGTGATTTCAAGGGTGTGATCATCTTGCCTGCACAGTTGTCAGAATTGACTGGATCCTCAAAAGCAAACTCAACGGGCTCCTCGTTAGCAAACTCGTCTCCCAGCTCTACCCAACAACACAAACAAGCAACAAGGATACAATCAACCACGTGCAAGGGCAAGCAATAAGATGCAAAGATGATATGCTATGCGGGATGCGATGCGGGATGCAAGAATGCAACATGTAACAGGAAATGCATGAAGCTGGCCTCAACATGGAAATCCAAGTGTGCCACTGGATAGAGGGGAAGAAATCCCCTGAAAACGATATAAAGATCATGGCAATCGGAGCTACGGTTTAGAAATGGCAAGCGTTTTACTAAACAAACCGATCTGTGATTTACAGCAAGTAGGCTCCTAAATGCAACAAAATGAACATGCTACAGCCACCCAACATGAAAACAAATTACATGGCAGTGATGTACTCATCAAGCTTAACAAATCATCATGACTGAGGCATAGGCAAATTCATCCATTAAGGGCTGCAAACAAGCATGGCAAAACTGAATAAGCAAAACAGATTTCAGACTTAGCGAAATTAACGCTAGTCTGAAATTTCAGACCACGATGCTCTCTTCCGAGCAGCAAAACAACATGAAGGAAAACCTGAACATGGCAAGTAAGAGCTTGGTATGGAGCTACTAAACAAGCTTAACAAAACACCCAAAATGACCTGGGGCCAAAAGGGTTCACAAAATACTCTACCGAGCACACGAACATCGATGAAACACAATCAGTTTTCAGACTTAGTGAAAACTGGGACATGCTGAAATAATAACTCACGGAGGCATGTAAACGAGCTCGATGCTCTCACTACGGTGCAAGGCATGGCAAGGAAAGCATATATCCATTAAGAAGGCACAAAATTCTAGCTAGACATGGTAAGAACAATGGCATAGCATGCATGGATCACTAGCAATCACTCCGGCAAAATCGCAAAAGAGTTCACGATCTGCCCAAAACAGCAACTATCCAAAAGTTGAGCTCGATTGAGTCAACCTATGGTGCTCCAACATAACAAGTAAAGACATGGATGGATTAAGCACAACAAGCATAACAAATCACTCTTACTGATCATCCTCAAAAGTGGCACAGATCACTAGGAAACAAGCCGGACATATAGCATCGTGAACTAAAACGGCTCAGACTTAGTGAAAATCACTAAGTCCCTGAAATCGATAATCTCAGGCAGCCCTCTTCGCAAGCTTGCACAAGACAACACACACATCCTAAAAAATACATGGAAGGCACCTATGGAAAGAAGACAACATGCTTAACAATTCATCCCAAAGGGGCACAGGCATATCATGCACGGATTAAATATGGCAAAAATGACAAAAGTGCATGTTGAACTAACGGATCTGCAAATTAACTCAACATGCCTCCTTCCAACAGAATTTTGGGCAACAAGATGACCTCAAATGCAAATGATGCAATGGAATGAAATGATGTACTCGTCGAGACGAAGATTTTGACATATCATACGCCCAAAACGGAGCTACGGATGAGGAGATATGAGCGGTCAAAGTAGCAAGAAAAAATATAACGGGAGAGGGAAAAAGTCAACGGGGGCGCTAGGGTTTACTGTAGCAACCCGATCCGATCTCGCGCACTGTTCACCGGCGACGCGGAACTGTAGCGGCGGCGGGCGGGATCCGGCGATGCCGAGTCGGCCGGCGACGAGGGCGGCCGGGGACGGCGAGGCGAGGCCGGAGGGCGGCGGGGCGACGCACGGCGGAGCCCGGCGAGGCGAGGAGGCGGCCGGGCGTCGGAGGCGTGCTCCGGCGTCGGCCGGCAATGGCGGCGCGACGGACGGCGGCGGAGGGCGTCGCCGGGCGCGGGGGAGAGGAGGCGGGTGGCGGCGCGGTGGATCTGGGCCGCGGGGGCCCCGGATGGGCCTCGCGGGCCTCGGCGGCGGGCGGCGGCGGCTTGACACGCGGCGCGCTCTGATTGGACGTGGGGGCGGCGGCGGTGGTGTCCGGCGCGCCGCGGAGGGATTTTAGGGTTTCGAGAGGGGGAGAGATCCGAATTCCGGGGGGGGCTATTTATAGGCATAAGTGGAGCTAGGAGAGTCCAAATGAGGTGCGGTTTTCGCCCACACGATCGTGATCGAACGACCGAGACGATGGAGCTGAGTTTGGTGGGTTTTGGGCCAAAATGGAGGGGTGTTGGGCTGCACACACACGAGGCCTTTTCGGTCCCTCGGTTAACCGTTGGAGTATCAAACGAAGTCCAAATGACCCGAAACTTGACAGGCGGTCTACCGGTAGTAAACCAAGGCCGCATGGCAAGTCTCGGTCCAATCCGGAAATGTTTAATCCCCACACACGAAAGAAAGCTAGAAATGGCCACCGGAGGAGAACGAAGCGCCGGAATGCAAAACGGACAACGGGGAAAATGCTCGAATGCATGAGATGAACATGTATGCGAATGCAATGCACGTGATGACATGATATGAGATGCACGAAAAACAAAACAACACACGGAGACAAAGACCCGAACCCGAGAATTAAATATAACTTAATGCCGGAAACGACATGAGTTGGAGTACAATTGGGGAAGGTTACATATGGGGCGTTACAACACTCCACCACTACGAAAAGATCTCGTCTCGAGATCTAGGACTGAAAGAACTCTGGGTACTCAGAACGGAGGTGATCCTCGTGTTCCCAGGTAGCTTCACGGTCGGAATGGTGTGACCACTTTACTTTGAGAAACTTGATTGACTTGTTGCGAGTTTTGCGTTCAGTCTCTTCAAGGATTGCAACTGGGTGCTCACGGTAGGAGAGATCTTCTTGGAGCTCAATGTCCTCGAAGTTGACGGTGCGCTCAGGCGTCTTGAAGCACTTACGGAGTTGCGAGACATGGAACACATCATGAACATTGGCAAAGGTTGCAGGAAGCTCGAGTTGATAGGCGAGGTCGCCTCTCTTGCTGACGATCTTGAAAGGCCCTACGTATCTGGGGGCAAGCTTCCCTTTGATACCGAAGCGACGAGTCCCTTTCATAGGAGAGACGCGGAGGTAGACATGATCTCCGATCTCGAAAGCCAAATCACGGTGCTTGCTATCGTAGTAGCTCTTCTGACGAGACTGGGCTGCTTTGAGGTTATCACAAATGACCTTGCACATTTCTTCTATTTCTGTGATCAGGTCATTACCCAGCAGCTGACGTTCACCGGTTTCAAACCAGTTGAGAGGTGTACGGCACTTCCTACCATACAGAATTTCAAACGGGGCCTTGCCAGAACTTGCTTGGAAACTGTTGTTGTACGAGAATTCAGCATAAGGAAGGCAATCCTCCCACTTCATGCCGAAGGAGATAACACAAGCCCTGAGCATATCTTCAAGAATCTGGTTGACACGCTTGACTTGACCGCTTGTTTGAGGATGGAAAGCAGTGCTGAAGCGAATGCTGGTGCCCATGGCCTTCTGAAAAGAATCCCAGAACTTGGAGGTAAAGATGCTGCCACGGTCTGAAGATATCACTTGAGGAATACCGTGCAGAGAGACAATGCGGGAGGTGTAGAGCTCCGCCAATTGAGCTGCAGTGATTGACTCTTTGATAGGCAAGAAATGAGCCACTTTGGTGAGCTTATCGATGACAACGAATATAGCATCATTGCCACGCTTGGACTTAGGAAACCCAGTCACGAAGTCCATTTCAATGTGGTCAAACTTCCATTCTGGAATGGCGAGAGGTTGGAGGAGACCTGCTGGCCTTTGGTGTTCTGCTTTCACTCTTCTGCAGACATCACATTCATTCACGAATTGAGCGATCTCGCGCTTCATTCGAGTCCACCAATAAGTTTGCTTCAGGTCTTGATACATCTTCGTGCTCCCAGGGTGGATGGAGAGGAGAGAGTTGTGAGCCTCATTCATGATCACTTTACGAAGTTCACCTTTGGGCACAACAATTCGATCCTCGAAGAAGAGAGTGTCCTTGTCATCAAGTTGGTAGCACTTGTACTTGGACTGACTCTTTGCAATACCAATCTTCACCTTTTTCACCATAGCATCAAGAAGCTGGGCTTGGCGAATCTGGTCTTCCAAGGTAGGAGAAACTTGAAGGTTGGCAAGGAAAGCTTGAGGAACAACTTGCAGATTAAGTTTGCGGAAAGCTTCACAAAGCTCGGGTTGATAAGGCTTGAGAATCAGACTATTGCAATATGCTTTTCTGCTCAAAGCGTCAGCAATCACATTAGCCTTGCCTGGAGTATACTCGATACTCGGATTGTACTCTTGAATCATTTCGACCCATCGAGTCTGCCTAAGGTTGAGATTAGGCTGAGTGAAGATGTACTTGAGACTCTTGTGATCAGTGAAAATGTCCACTTTCCTTCCCAAGAGAAGATGTCTCCAAGTCAACAATGCGTGCACAACTGCCGCCAACTCGAGATCATGAGTGGGGTAGTTCTTCTCATTTGGCTTCAACTGGCGAGAGGTATAAGCAACAACTTTCTTCTCTTGCATCAGTACTGCACCGAGACCTTGGAGAGAGGCATCACAAAAGACCTCGTACGGCTTGGTTTCATCAGGCGGAGTTAGAACTGGAGCAGTGATCAATTTCTCTTTCAAAGCGTTGAAAGCAACATCACGCTCCGGAGACCAAACGTACTTGACGTGCTTCTGAAGAAGATTTGAGAGAGGCTTCGCGATCTTGGAGAAGTTTTCAACGAATCTTCGACAATAACTTGCAAGACCGAGGAAGCTACGGAGTTGCTTCACATTCTGAGGAGGTTCCCAATTAACAATTGCAGACACCTTCTCAGGATCCACGGAAATTCCCTTGGCAGAGATAATATGACCAAGATAAAGAACTTCCTCGAGCCAAAACTCACACTTGGAGAACTTGGCATAGAATTGATGTTCCCTTAGCTTGTCAAGAACCAAAAGCAAGTGTTTGGCATGATCTTCCTTGTTCTTCGAGAAAACCAGGATATCATCGAGATAGACCAAAACAAAGTCGTTGGTGTAGGGGTTGAAGATGAAGTTCATCATGCGAGAGAACGTCGGAGGAGCATTAGTGAGGCCAAAAGACATAACAGTGTATTCATATGACCCATAGCTTGTTCTGAATGCCGTCTTTGGAATATCTTGTTCATGAATGCGAATTTGATGATAACCCATACGGAGATCAAGCTTGGAGAATACTTGGGCACCCTTGAGTTGTTCGAATAGCTCATTAATGTTGGGAAGTGGATATTTGTTCTTGATGGTCTTCTTGTTCAATGGACGATAATCAACACAAAGTCGGTCCGTTCCATCCTTCTTCTTCACAAGAGGAACACCACAACCCCACGGAGAAGTACTAGGCCGAATGAGACCCATTCTTTCTTGCACATCGAGCTGTTTCTTCAACTCCTTCAACTCTTCGGGGCCGAGCTTGTAAGGCCGTTTGCACACCGGTTCCGTACCGGGCTCAAGTTCAATAACGAATTCAACAGGCCGGTTTGGAGGCATGCCTGGGAGTTCTTCAGGGAAGACATCTTGATACTCACAAACAACCGGAATCTGTGAAATAGCATCCAATTCACCCTTTTCATTGAGAGAGAATAACTGGATGGTATTATCCCGAGCAGCAAAGACAATTACTTCCTCAGACGAATGAGTCAGTTGAATCTGCTTGGCTGCGCAATCCAGATGAGCTTTATGTTTAGAGAGCCAGTCCATCCCAAGAATGAGGTCGATATCAGAATTGCCAAGAACCATTGGAGAAGCCAAGAACTTGAAATCACCCAACATGATAGAAACATCCGGGACTATTGACGTAGCCCTCATAGACTTAGCCGGAGAAACCACTCCCATAGGTTTACCCAACATCTTTGAAACAAAGTCATGCTTGGAAACAAAAGATCTTGACATGAAAATGCGATGCACCCGTGTCAAAAAGAACTCTTGCAGGAATAGAATTAACTGGAAAGTTACCCATGATCACATCTGACGAATCCTCTGCTTGAGCTGCATTCACCATATTGACCTTGGCGTGCTTGGGATTATGCTTGACCACAGCTGTACTTGCCGATCTGACAGGAGGAGGAGGAGGAAGACGCCTCTGGTTGAAACACTTGTTGGCGTAGTGACCCTTCTGTTGGCACTTGTTGCACGTGACCTCTGAGAGCGGACGGTGATACGGAGCACTCGATCTTGGAGCTTGAGACGAAGTCTTGTTCTGAAAGCCTGGGTTGGGTGGGTGGGACGAACCACTGCCACCTTTTGCTCTTCTGCTGATACGGCTGACGAAACGGAGGAGGAGGAAGCCAATACTTCTGCTGCTTGGTCACTTGAGTAGAGGACGAAGACGTAGTGTCTCTGACTCGCTTCCTGGAAGCATCACACCTGAGCTGAGCAGCCTCTTGCTTCAGTGCCATGTTGTAGAACTCATCGTATCTCAGAGGCTCGAAGAGGACAAGAGCGAGCTGAATTTCTTCACGAAGACCACCCCTGAACTGATAGATCATGCTCTTCTCATCAGGAACATCCTGCTTGGCAAAACGGGCGAGCTTCTGGAACAACTTGTTGTAGTCATAGACAGACAAAGAGCCTTGCTTCAGATTGCGGAATTCTTCACGTTTGCTTTCAGTCACACTTTGAGGAATGTGATGAGCTCGAAAATCACGACGGAAATCATCCCAAGTGATCAAACGTCCACCTCTGGAATCCCGGTACTGCTAAAACCACTCTGCGGCCTGATCCTTGAGCTGGAAAGACGCGAACTTGACGAAATCTTCAGGTCTGACGTTGCTACATTCAAAATGCTTGCCCAGATCGACTAACCAATCATCAGCATCGGTAGCCTCAACGCAGTTGCTGAACATCTTTGGACCATTTGCGAGGAACTGATTCAGAGTTGCAAACTGGTTCTGGTTGCTGCCTTGATTCGCTTGACTGCTTTGATTCTGCTCTTGGATGATTTGCATGGTCAGCTGAGTATTTGCATTAGTAGCAGCCATCACAGCCTGCCATGCTTCCGGAGGAGGCGGAGGTGGCGGAGGATCTGGGTTCGGAGTCGTGCGCGTTGGAGGAGCCATCCTGAAGAGGTTGACCACCATTAGCACACAAATAGACAAATATAGAAGGTGAATCCAACGGAATGAAAATTGCAACATAAGTCTTCACATCCGAACAAAATGAACGAATGCACTTCTCTTGAAGTGGTCACATATTCCTAAATTGCGAAGCCACGAAGAATCAGGTGGAAGAGGTACATCAACGAGGGATGGAATCAACATATGACGTCGAAGAAGAACGAATACCACAAATCGAAATAAAACCAAGGGTTGGCTTGCGGAATAAGCCGGAACACACACATGATAGAAATTTCGTCTGAAGTGTTCGTGGTAGGACCTACACGGGCTCGACCGTACAGCACCATCATGTACAAGGCAGTGCACATGACATACGAAGCGTCCCCGAGTCAGCATAGCCAAGGACTCTTTAAGACACAACGAGGCCACTGTAAAGTCGACCGTGAATAGGCGAACCACTAGACGTCGAACCCCAATTTCACATCACACATCTGTTGGAAAGATATCCTAAGGCTACTTGAATTCCCACCTATGAAATTCCCGAAACTTTCCGGTTATGCAATCAGGTGTTGAGGATACAGGGGAAGCATAATATCTCACCCAAGCTAGCAAATCCTACATCCAGCTGCATCCATCCTTCAACACATAACCAAGAAACCTTCGGAAACCATCTATCTCAACCTTCGAAAAGCATCCGTTATAGAAGTTATGGCGATACTCCCAAACTCCCGCCCCAGTACTGGGTGGCGTCGAGGTTATCTCACCAACGAATTGCATAAAGGAGATTTTCGATGTCGCGCACATATCTCAAGTATGCCAGAGTTGCAACGATAGAATTATGATGACAACACCTCAGAGCTCAACTCCCCGGGACACTTCCACTAAACCCCTGACAGGAGGCACCAAGACAGTATTCTCATCATAAGCCATCGGAACAAAACCAAGATACTCGCGTGATCCTAAAAAAAATTTAGTGAAATTTGAGAAGAGAAGAGTCAAAACTCTACGTCAGGATGCCTTACCAGAGCGATGAGGAGACTGGGAAGTAAAAAGAATTCCTAAGCTCTCCGATATATAATTCCTAAGGACTCAAAACATTTTTCTAGACACAACTCGGCTGCTAGAAACGATCAAGCAATGGGGCTCCTAAGGTCGGGGAAGGCTCTGATTACCAACTTGTAACACCCTCGATGCGACTATATCTCCCACGTGTCGAGGCACGACTTAGAGGCATAATCGCATTGAAGGCATATGTCGCAAGTGAGGCAATCTTCACACAACCCATGTACATATATAATATAAAGGGGGAATAATAATAATAGTTGGCTTACACTCGCCACGTCACATCAAGGTACATAAATAACATCCATCATACAAACACTTATGGCCCGACTACGGCGCCAAAATAGAAAAGACCCCCAACATGCGACTAAAACCCTGAATCGAACCCCGAACAGGCACCACTACTGATCATCAGGAAAAGAAACATAGTATCGCTGAGAGTCCTCGTCGTACTCCCACCTCAGCTCGAGCGCGCCATCCGGAGGAGTATCATCGGTCCCTGCATCTGGTGTAATAGTAATCTGTGAGCCACAAGGACTCAGCAATCTCGCACCCTCGCGATCAAGACTATTTAAGATTAATAGGCAATGAAGGGGTAACGTAAGTGGAGCTGCAGCAAGCGACTAGCATATATGGTGGCTAACTTATTCGCAAAAGAGAGCGAGAAGAGAAGGCAAGGCACGAGCGGAAAACTAAATAGAACAGACTACGCAAACATAACTCCAACGCCGTGTCCACTTCCCGGACTCCGCCGAGAAGAGGCCATCACGGCAACACACGTAGTTGATTCATTTTAATTAATTAAGTTCAAGTTATCTACAACCGGACATTAACAAATTCCCATCTGCCCATAACCGCGGGCACGGCTTTCGAAAGATCAATCCCTGCAGGGGGGTCCCAACTTAGCCCATAACAAGCTCTCACGGTCAACGAAGGAATAGACCTCCACCCAGGACCCACCGATCAGACTCGGTATCACGGTACAACAAGATGATTCGACAGGTCAAAACTAGTCCAGCAACACCACCCAGATGTGCCGACAAATCCCGATAGGAGCTGCACATATCTCGTTCTCAGGGCACACCGGATAAGCTAAGCGTACGGGAGCCAACGTAAGCCAAGTTGCCGAGGGACGGCCCCGCACGGTGCTCTAGGGTGGACCAACACTCAGAGGAGCACTGGCCCGGGGGGGCTAAAATAAGATGACCCTCGGGCTCCAGAAACCCAAGGGAAAGAAAAGGGTAGGTGGCAAATGGTAAAACCAATGTTGGGCATTGCTGGAAAAGCTTTAATCAAGGCGAACTATCAAGGGGTTCCCATTATAGCCCAACCGCGTAAGGGACGCAACAATCCGGGAACATAACACCGATATGACGGAAACTAGGGCGGCAAGAGTGGAACAAAACACTAGGCGAGAGGCCGAGCCTTCCACCCTTTACCAAGTATATAGATGAGTAAAGATAACATAGCAATATAATGATATCCCAACAAGTAAATAAGTGTTCCAACAAGGAACGGCTCCAATCTTCACCTGCAACTGGCCACGCTATAAGAAGGGGCTTGAGCAAAGCGGTAACATAGCCAATCAATGGTTTGCTAGGACAAAGGTGGGTTAGAGGCTCAATCATGGCAATTGGGAGGCTGACAAGCAAGTGGTAGGCATCGTAGCATTGTCAAGGCAAAAGAGCGAGCAAACTAGCATAGCAAAGATAGTAGTGATTTCAAGGGTGTGATCATCTTGCCTGCACAGTTGTCAGAATTGACTGGATCCTCAAAAGCAAACTCAACGGGCTCCTCGTTAGCGAACTCGTCTCCCGGCTCTACCCAACAACACATACAAGCAACAAGGATACAATCAACCTCGTGCAAGGGCAAGCAATAAGATGCAAAGATGATATGCTATGCGGGATGCGATGCGGGATGCAAGAATGCAACATGTAACAGGAAATGCATGAACCTGGCCTCAACTTGGAAATCCAAGTGTGCCACTGGATAGAGGGGAAGAAATCCCCTGAAAACGATATAAAGATCATGGCAATCGGAGCTACGGTTTAGAAATGGCAAGCGTTTTACTAAACGAACCGATCTGCGATTTACAGCAAGTAGGCTCCTAAATGCAACAAAATGAACATGCTACAGCCACCCAACATGAAAACAAATTACATGGCAGTGATGTACTCATCAAGCTTAACAAATCATCATGACTGAGGCATAGGCAAATTCATCCATTAAGGGCTGCAAACAAGCATGGCAAAACTGAATAAGCAAAACAGATTTCAGACTTAGCGAAATTAACGCTAGTCTGAAATTTCAGACCACGATGCTCTCTTCGGAGCAGCAAAACAACATGAAGGAAACATGAACATGGCAAGTAAGAGCATGGCATGGAGCTACTCAACAAGATTAACAAAACACCCAAAATGACCTGGGGCCAAAAGGGTTCACAAAATACTCTACCGAGCACACGAACATCGATGAAACACAATCAGTTTTCAGACTTGGTGAAAACTGGGACATGCTGAAATAATAACTCACGGAGGCATGTAAACGAGCTCGATGCTCTCACTACGGTGCAAGGCATGGCAAGGCAAGCATATATCCATTAAGAAGGCACAAAATTCTAGCTAGACATGGCAAGAACAATGGCATAGCATGCATGGATCACTAGCAATCACTCCGGCAAAATCGCAAAAGAGTTCACGATCTGCCCAAAACAGCAACTATCCAAAAGTTGAGCTCGATTGAGTCAACCTATGGTGCTCCAACATAACAAGTAAAGACATGGATGGATTAAGCACAACAAGCATAACAAATCACTCTTACTGATCATCCTCAAAAGAGGCACGGATCACTAGGAAACAAGCCGGACATATAGCATCGTGAACTAAAACGGCTCAGACTTAGTGAAAATCACTAAGTCCCTGAAATCGATAATCTCAGGCAGCCCTCTTCGCAAGCTTGCACAAGACAACATACACATCCTAAAAAATACATGGAAGGCACCTCTGGAAAGAAGACAACATGCTTAACAATTCATCCCAAAGGGGCACAGGCATATCATGCACGGATTAAATATGGCAAAAATGACAAAAGTGCATGTTGAACTAACGGATCTGCAAATTAACTCAACATGCCTCCTTCCAACAGCATTTTGGGCAACAATATTACCTCAAATGCAAATGATGCAGTGGAATGAAATGATGTACTTGTCGAGACGAAGATTTTGACATATCATACGCCCAAAACGGAGCTACGGATGAGGAGATATGAGCGGTCAAAGTAGCAAGAAAAAATATAACGGGAGAGGGAAAAAGTCAACGGGGGCGCTAGGGTTTACTGTAGCAACCCGATCCGATCTCGTGCACTGTTCACCGGCGACACGGAACTGTAGCGGCGGCGGGCGGGATCCGGCGATGCCGAGTTGGCCGGCGACGAGGGCGGCCGGGGACGGCGAGGCGAGGCTGGAGGGCGGCGGGGCGACGCACGGCGGAGCCCGGCGAGGCGAGGAGGCGGCCGGGTGTTGGAGGCGTGCTCCGGCGAGGAGGCGTGCAGCTCCGGCGTCGGCCGGCAATGGCGGCGCGGCGGACGGCGACGGAGGGCGTCGCCGGGCGCGGGAGAGAGGAGGCGGGTGGCGGCGCGGTGGATCTGGGCCGCGGGGGCCCCGGATGGGCCTCGCGGGCCTCGGCGGCGGGCGGCGGCAGCTTGACACGCGGCGCGCTCTGATTGGGCGCGGGGGCGGCGGCGGAGGTGTCCGGCGCGGGCGGACAATGTCCGGCGCGCCGCGGAGGGAATTTAGGGTTTCGAGAGGGGGAGAGATCCGAATTCCGGGGGGGGCTATTTATAGGCATAAGTGGAGCTAGGAGAGTCCAAATGAGGTGCGGTTTTCGCCCACAAGATCGTGATCGAACGACCGAGACGATGGAGCTGAGTTTGGTGGGTTTTGGGCCAAAATGGAGGGGTGTTGGGCTGCACACACACGAGGCCTTTTCGGTCCCTCGGTTAACCGTTGGAGTATCAAACGAAGTCCAAATGACCCGAAACTTGACAGGCGGTCTACCGGTAGTAAACCAAGGCCGCATGGCAAGTCTCGGTCCAATCCGGAAATGTTTAATCCCCACACACGAAAGAAAGCTAGAAATGGCCACCGGAGGAGAACGAAGCGCCGGAATGCAAAACGGACAACGGGGAAAATGCTCGAATGCATGAGATGAACATGTATGCGAATGCAATGCACGTGATGACATGATATGAGATGCACGAAAAACAAAACAACACACGGAGACAAAGAACCGAACCCGAGAATTAAATATAACTTAATGCCGGAAACGGCATGAGTTGGAGTACAATTGGGGAAGGTTACATATGGGGCGTTACAGTTTATACCACCTAGTTTCACATATCAGCAAAAGAAAAAGTTCTTCTATGATTTGAGGCATTACTTTTGGGATGACCCACATCTTTATAAAGAAGGAGTAGATGGTGTTAGTAGACGTTGTGTACCTGAGCATGAACAGGAACAGATCCTATGCAAGTGTCACTCCGAAGCTTATGGAGGACACCATGCTGGAGATAGAACTGCACATAATGTATTGCAATCTGGTTTTTATTGGCCTACTCTCTTCAAGGATGCCTGTAAGTTTGTCTTATCTTGTGATGAATGTCAAAGAACTGGTAATATTAGTAGACGTCAAGAAATGCCTATGAACTATTCGCTCGTTATTGAACCATTTGATGTTTGGGGCTTTGACTATATGGGACCTTTTCCTTCCTCTAATGGGTATACACATATTTTAGTTGTTGTTGATTACGATACTAAGTGGGTAGAAGCTATTCCAACTAGTAGTGCTGATCATAACACTTCTATTAAAATGCTTAAAGAAGTTATTTTTCCAAGATTTGGAGTCCCTAGATATTTAATGACTGATGGTGGTTCACATTTTATTCATGGTGCTTTCCGTAAAATGCTTGCTAAGTATGATGTTAATCATAGAATTGCATCTCCTTATCACCCTCAATTTAGTGGTCAAGTAGAATTGAGTAATAGAGAGCTCAAATTAATTTTGCAAAAGACTGTTAATAGATCTAGAAAGAATTGGTCCAAGAAACTTGATGATGCATTATGGGCCTATAGAACTGCATATAAAAATCCTATGGGTATGTCTCCGTATAAAATGGTTTATGGAAAAGCATGTCACTTACCTCTCGAACTAGAACACAAGGCATATTGGGCTATTAAAGAGCTCAATTATGATTTTAAACTTGCCGGTGAGAAGAGGTTATTTGATATCAGCTCACTCGATGAATGGAGAACCCAAGCCTATGAGAATGTCAAGTTGTTTAAAGAAAAAGTTAAAAGATGGCATGATAAAAGGATACAAAAGCGCGAGTTTAATGTAGGTGATTTTGTATTGCTATACAACTCTCATTTAAGATTATTTTGCAGGAAAAATTCTCTCTAAATGGGAAGGTCCTTACGTTATCGAGGAGGTCTATCGTTCCAGTGCCATAAGAATTAACAACTTCGAAGGCACAAATCCGAAGGTGGTGAACGGTCAAAGAATCAAACATTATATCTCAGGTAATCCCATAAATGTTGAAACCAATGTTATTGAAACCGTAACCCCGGAGGAATACATAAGGGACACTTTCCGGAACGTTTCAGACTCCAAAAAGGAATAGGTATGTGGTACGGTAAGTAAACCGACTCCAAAACAGTTTTTAAGGCAATATCTCTCCGTTTTGGAATATTTAGAAAAATAGAAAAATAAGAAGCAGTCCAGGAAGGACACGAGGCCTCCACGAGGGTGGAGGGCGCGCCCTACCCTACTGGGCGCGCCCCTCTACCGCGTGGGCACCTCGTGCGCTTTCCGGACTCCGTTTTCTTACACGACACGTATTTTGGTCGGCAAAAATTCTTTATATAATTTCCCGGCGGTTTTGACTCCCGTATCACGCAAATATCTCCTGTCTTTGTTTCGAGCTGTTTTCTGTCAGGATTGTCAAGGCCAGGCACTATGTCGTCTCCCTCCTCCTCCAACCATGAGGGCAACGAAGCTTGGCTAATGAAGATAGAGCTGAAAAGAGAAGAACCCATGGAGATCAACAAGGATGAAGGGATCAAGAAGGCCATGGAGGACCAAGTTCTGGCAACAGAGGACACCCTTCAACTTGATCACAATCTTCTTACCCCAACAGAGATCGAAGCTTTCAAGATGATTGAGTTAGCTCATATACAAAATAAGTATCTCACACGTGAAAATATTTTGTTGAATGGGCATATCATCACACTCAAGGGCATTATCCGCAAGTTAGAAGACCTCCTACGCAAGATGTGCGACTATCCATCATCAACAACTCCACCTTCTTCACCAACAAAGGCGACATAACCACATGGGTATGGGCACTCCCCTTGGCAACTGCCGGGCTTGGGGGAGTGCCCCGGTATTATATCACCATCACTTTTATCTTTACTGTTTTTCTTAGTTCGATCCTTTTGGTAATATCTTGATCTATTAGAATAAAAGTTCTTAGTACGATCTAGTCGTGAGTTTTGCTTTATAATTCCTCTATGTAATCGAGTTTGTGATCTATATAATAAAGATTGGTGTTGAGTCAAGGGCTTGATTCTTTTGCCATGATCTTAAGTGAATAAAAGAAAATAGAAAGAAATAAAAAGAAACAAAGAGATCATATGGATCTCATGGACAGTAATGAGCTCACATAAAAAGGTATGGTGAATAAAAGTTGTTGAGAGTTGACAAACATAGTTTTGGTCATCGTTGCAATTAATAGGAAGTAATAAAGAAAGAGAGGTCTTCACATATAGATATACTATCTTGGACATATTTTATGATTGTGACCACTCATTAAAATATGACATGCTAAAGAGTTGACGTTGGACAAGGAAGACAACGTAATGGGTTATGTTTTCTTACATCTGAGATAAATTATATTGTCATGGATCATCCAACATGGTTGAGCTTGCCTTTCCCTCTCATGCTAGCCAAATTCATCTCACCAAGTAGAGATACTACTTGTGTTTCCAAATACCCTTAAACCAGTTTTTCCATGAGAGTCCACCATACCTACCTATGGATTGAGTAAGATCCTCCAAGTAAGTTGTCATCGGTACAAAGCAATAAAAATTGCTCTTTAAATATGCATGACTTATTAGTGTGGGAGAAAATAAACTTTATATGATCATGTGATATGGAAGAAATAAAAGCGACAGACTGCATAATAAAGGTCCATATCACAAGTGGCAATATAAGTGACATTCTTTCGCATTAAGATTTTGTGCATCCAACTATAAAAGCGCATGACAACCTCTGCTTCCCTCTGCGAAGGGCCTATCTTTTACTTTTATCTCCTACATTGCATAAGAGTCCTGGTGATCTTCACCCTTCCTTTTTACATTTTATCCTTTGGCAAGCACAGTATGTTGGAAAGATCATGGTATATATGGCTAATTGGATGTGAGTCTCCATGAACTATTATTGTTGACATTACCCTTGAGGTAAAACGTCGGGAGGTAGAACTATAAGCCCCTATCTTTCTATGTGTCCGATTAAAACTCCATACCCATAAGTATTGCGTGAGTGCCAGCGATTGTGAAAGACTATATGATAGTTGAGTATGTGGACTTGCTGAAAAGCTCTTATATATTGACTATTTCCTATGTTATGATAAATTGCAATTGCTCCAATGACTGAGATTATAGTTTGTTATTTTTCAATGAAGTTTACGATTCATACTTGAAATTGTGATTGAATTATTACTCTAGCATAAGAAATCATATGACAAGAATTATATAAGTTAATGTTCTAAGAATGATCATGATGCCCTCATGTCCGTATTTTATTTTTATCGACACCTCTATCTCTAAACATGTGGACATATTTTTCGATTTCGGCTTTCGCTTGAGGACAAGCGAGGTCTAAGCTTGGGGGGGGGGTTGATACATCCATTTTGCATCATGCTTTTATATCGATATTTACTGCATTATGGGCTGTTATTACACATTATGTCACAATACAGTAACACCCACGATGCGGCTATATCTCCCACGTGTCAGAGCACGACTTAGAGGCATAACCGCATTGTAGGCATGTCACAAGAGGGGTAATCTTTACACATCCCATGTACTGAATAAGAAAGAGGTACAGAGTTGGCTTACAATCGCCACTTCGCACAATACATGAATAAAGCATTACAACATCCAGATACAATCAAGGTCCGACTATGGAACCAAAATAAAAGAAGACCACCCCTAATGCAAAAGATCCCCGATCGCCCCGACTGGGCTCCACTACTGATCAACTGAAATGAAACAACACAACGAACACAATCTTCATCGAGCTCCTCCTTGAGCTCGGTTGCGTCACCTACACGGTTATCATCGGCACCTACAACTGGTTTTGGAAGTAAACTGTGAGTCACGGGGACTCAGCAATCTCACACCCTCGCGATCAAGACTATTTAAGCTTATGGGTAGGGAAAAGGTATGAGGTGGAGCTGCAGCAAGCACTAGCATATATGGTGGCTAACTTACGCAAATGAGAGCGAGAAGAGAAGCAAAGCACGGTCATGAACTAGAAGTGATCAAGAGGTGATCCTGAAACTACTTACGTTCAAACATAACACAAGAACCATGTTCACTTCCCGGACTCCGCCGGAAAGAGACCATCACGGCTACACACGCGGTTGATGCATTTTAATTAAGTTAAGTGTCAAGTTTTCTACAACCGGACATTAACAAATTCCCATCTGCCCATAACCGCGGGCACGGCTTTCAAAAGTTCAAAACCCTGCAGGGGTGTCCCAACTTAGCCCATCACAAGCTCTCACAGTCACGGTCAATGAAGGATATTCCTTCTCCCAGGACGGCCCAACCAGACTCGGAATCCCGGTTACAAGACATTTCGACAATGGTAAAACAAGACCAGCAAAGCCGCCCGGATGCGCCGACAAATCCCGATAGGAGCTGCACATATCTCATTCTCAGGGCACACCGGATGAGCCAGACGTCGGGTTGGCATAGACCCTGGTTGCCCATGGGGCGCCGGACATCGCTCAGGTTGGACCAACACTTAGAGAAGCACTGGCCCGGGGGTTTAAAAATAAAGATGACCCTTGGGTTGGCCGACCCAAGGGAAAAAAGGCTAGGTGGCAAATGGTAAAACCAAGGTTGGGCCTTGCTGGAGGAGTTTTATTCAAGGTGAACTGTCAATGGGTTCCCATTATAACCCAACCGCATAAGGAACACAAAATCAAGGAACATAACACCGGTATGTCGGAAACTAGGGCGGCAAGAGTGGAACAAAACACCAGGCATAAGGCCGAGCCTTCCACCCTTTACCAAGTATATAGATGCATTAGGTAAATAAGATATATTCTGATATCCCAACAAATATCCATGTTCCAACATGGAACAAACTCCATCTTCACCTGCAACTAGCAATGCTATAAGAGGGGGCTGAGCAAAGCGGTAACATAGCCAAACAACGGTTTGCTAGGACAAGGTGGGTTAGAGGCTTGGCTTAGCAATATGGGAGGCATGATATAGCAAGTGGTAGGTATCACAGCATAGGCATAGCAATAGAGCGAGCAACTAGCAAGCAAAGATAGAAGTGATTTCGAGGGTATGGTCATCTTGCCTGCAAAGTTCTTCGGGAAGACGAAAGCTTGATCCTTGAAAGCGTACTCAACGGGTACCTCAAACATAAACTCGTCTCCCGACGCTACCCAAGGCAAGACACAAACAAAGGAACCAACAATCAACCACAGTCCAATGCGCAAGCAACATCATGCAAAACATGGCATGACATGCAGGATGTGATATGTAATGCATATACATGATTTGGAAGGGAAAGATAGAACCAGGCCTCAACTTGGCAAACCAAGGCTGCCGCTGGAAAGATGAGTTGATTTCGGTCGAAATCGATATAAAGATCACCGGAATCGGATGCACGGTATGCAAATGGCAAGCAAAACAATAATGGCACAAAGCTGTGATTAACAGCACGATGCCATCTAAATGCATCATGAAAAATAAGCTATTGCGCTCTAACATAGCAACAAAGCACATGGCAGTGATCCACTCAAGATGCTTGACAAAAGATGAACACTGAGCTACGGCTAATTCACACAATAGAAGGTTCAAACAAGCATGGCAAAAGTGCAAAAGATATCAGTCTCACAGACTTAGTGAAAATAACATGTCAGGAATTAACATCAGGAAGCAATGTTTAGAGGAAGATAACAACATGCTACAGGAACATATCATGGCAAAGCAAGGCATGGCATGGCATGAAACTACTCAAAGCATATAACAAAAGTCCGTTACTGACCATAAGCCAAAAGGGATCAGAAGATACAATGGCACCCATGTAAACATACCAAGTTCCGTTAACAGATTCAGACTTAGCAGAAAACTGGAACATGGCAAAACAGAGCTACGTAGCCATGTTTGCGAGCTCGATGCACTCACCACAAGGCATTGCATGACAAGCTATGTTGGAAATATGCCCTAGAGGCAATAATAAATTAGTTATTATTATATTTCCTTGTTCATGATAATCGTTTATTATCCATGCTATAATTGTATTGATAGGAAACTCAGGTACATGTGTGGATACATAGACAACACCATGTCCCTAGTAAGCCTCTAGTTGACTAGCTCGTTGATCAATAGATGGTTACGGTTTCCTAACCATGGACATTGGATGTCGTTGATGACGGGATCACATCATTAGGAGAATGATGTGATGGACAAGACCCAATCCTAAGCATAGCACTAGATCATGTAGTTCGCTAAAGCTTTGCTAATGTCAAGTATCATTTCCTTAGACCATGAGATTGTGCAACTCCCGGATACCGTAGGAGTGCTTTGGGTGTGCCAAACATCACAACGTAACTGGGTGGCTATAAAGGTGCACTACGGGTATCTCCGAAAGTGTCTATTGGGTTGGCACGAATCGAGACTGGGATTTGTCACTCCGTGTGACGGAGAGGCATCTCTGGGCCCACTCGATAGGACATCATCATAATGTGCACAATGTGACCAAGGTGTTGATCATGGGATGATGTTTTACGGAACGAGTAAAGAGACTTGCCGGTAATGAGATTGAACAAGGTATCGGGATACCGACGATCGAATCTCGGGCAAGTACAATACCGCCAGACAAAGGGAATTGCATACGGGATTGATTAAGTCCTTGAAATCGTGGTTCATCCGATGAGATCATCGTGGAACATGTGGGAGCCAACATGGGTATCCAGATCCCGCTGTTGGTTATTGACCGGAGAACGTCTCGGTCATGTCTGCATGTCTCCCTAACCCGTAGGGTCTACACACTTAAGGTTCGATGACGCTAGGGTTATAAAGGAAGTTTGTATGTGGTTACTGAATGTTGTTTGGAGTCCCGGATGAGATCCCGGACGTCAAGAGGAGTTCCGGAATGGTCCGGAGGTAAAGATTTATATATGGGAAGTCCTGTTTTGGACACCGGAAGAGTTTCGGGGTTTATCGGTAACGTACCGGGACCACCGGGAGGGTCCCGGGGGTCCACCAAGTGGGGCCACCTGCCTCGGAGGTTTGCATGGGCCAAGAGTGGTGAGGGACCAGCCCCTTAGTGGGCTGGTGCGCCTCCCATAAGGGCCCATGGCGCCTAAGAGGTGGAAAAGGGGCAAACCCTAGAGGATATGGGCCTTAGGGCCCATATTGGTGCGCCTCCCTCTCCTCTCCCCCTCTTGGCCGCCACCCTTGACCCCATCTAGGGCTGCCGCCCCCCTAGGGGTGGGAACCCTAGAGGGGGCGCAGCCCCTCCCCTTCCCTATATATATTGAGGCATTGGGCTGCCCATAACACACAAGATTTGATCTCTCGTTGGTGCAGCCCTGCGTCTCTTCTTCCTCCTCTTCTGTGGTGCTTGGCGAAGCCCTGTAGGATAGCCACACTCCTCCATCACCACCACGCCATTGTGCTGCTGCTGGATGGAGTCTTCCTCAACCTCTCCCTCTCTCCTTGCTGGATCAAGGCATGGGAGACGTCACCGGGCTATACGTGTGTTGAACGCGGAGGTGCCGTGCGTTCGGCACTTGGTCATCGGTGATTTGGATCACGACGAGTACGACTCCATCAACCCCATTCACTTGAATGCTTCCGCTTAGCGATCTACAAGGGTATGTAGATGCACTCTCCTTCCCCTCGTTGCTAGTCTCTCCATAGATAGATCTTGGTGACACGTAGGAAAATTTTGAATTTCTGCTACGTTCCCCAACAGTGGCATCATGAGCTAGGTCTATTGCGTAGTTTCTATGCACGAGTAGAACACAAAGTAGTTGTGGGCGTTGATTTTGTTCAATATGCTTGCCGTTACTAGTCTTATCTTGATTCGGCGGCATCGTGGGATGAAGCGGCCCGGACCAACCTTACACGTACTCTTACGTGAGACCGGTTCCACCGACAAACATGCACTAGTTGCATAAGGTCGCTGGCGGGTGTCTGTCTCTCCCACTTTAGTCGGATCGGATTTGATGAAAAGGGTCCTTATGAAGGGTAAATAGCAATTGGCATATCACGTTGTGGTCTTTGCGTAGGTAAGAAACGTTCTTGCTAGAAACCCATAGCAGCCACGTAAAACATGCAAACAACAATTAGAGGACGTCTAACTTGTTTTTGCAGGGTATGTTATGTGATGTGATATGGCCAAAGGATGTGATGAATGATATATGTGATGTATGAGATTGATCATGTTCTTGTAATAGGAATCACGACTTGCATGTCGATGAGTATGACAACCGGCAGGAGCCATAGGAGTTGTCTTTATTTATTTATGACCTGCGTGTCAACTTAAACGTCATGTAATTACTTTACTTTATTTCTAACCGTTAGCCATAGTAGTAGAAGTAATAGTTGGCGAGGCAACTTCATGAAGACACGATGATGGAGATCATGATGATGGAGATCATGGTGTCATGCCGGTGACGATGATGATCATGGAGCCCCGAAGATGGAGATCAAAAGGAGCAAAGTGATGATGGCCATATCATGTCACTATTTGATTGCATGTGATGTTTATCATGTTTATACATCTTATTTGCTTAGAACGACGGTAGTAAATAAGATGAGCCCTTACAACAATTTCAAGAAGTGTTCTCCCCTAACTATGCACCGTTGCGACAGTTCGTGTTTCGAAGCACCACGTGATGATCGGGTGTTAGATTCTAACGTTCACATACAACGGGTGTAAGACAGATTTACACATGCGAAACACTTAGGGTTAACTTGACGAGACTAGCATGTACAGACATGGCCTCGGAACACAGAAGACCGAAAGGTCGAGCATGAGTCGTATAGAAGATACGATCAACATGAAGATGTTCACCGATGTTGACTAGTCCGTCTCACGTGATGATCGGACACGGCCTAGTTGACTCGGATCATGTAATCACTTAGATGACTAGAGGGATGTCTATCTGAGTGGGAGTTCATAAGATGAAGTTAATTATCCTGAACATAGTCAAAAGGTCTTCGCAAATTATGTCGTAGCTCGCACTTCAGTTCTACTGTTTAGATATGTTCCTAGAGAAAATTTAGTTGAAAGTTGATAGTAGCAATTATGCGGACTAGGTCCGTAAACCGAGGATTGTCCTCATTGCTTCATAGAAGGCTTATGTCCTTAATGCACCGCTCAGTGTGCTGAACCTCGAATGTCGTCTGTGGATGTTGCGTTTTGATGACTACATGATAGTTTGGTAATGTTAAATGGTTTAGAATTGAGGCACCGAAGACATTTTTGAAATGTCGCGGAACATATGAGATGTTTCGAGGGGAGAAATTGGGATTTCAGGCTCGTGCCCACGTCAAGAGGTATAAGACCTCCGACGATTTTCTTAGCCTACAAACTAAGGAGAAAAGCTCAATTGTTGAGCTAGTGCTCAGATTGTCTGAGTACAACAATCATTTGAATCGAGTGGGAGTTGATCTTCCAGATAAGATAGTGATGTTTCTCCGAAGTCATTACCACCAAGCTGCTGGAGCTTCATGATGAACTATAATATATCGGGGACATGTATGATGATCCTTGAGATGTTCGTGATGTTTGACACCACAAAAGTAGAAATCAAGAAGGAGCATCAATAGTTGATGGTTGGTGAAACCACTAGTTTCAAGAAGGGCAAGGGCACGAAGGGATACTTCATGAAGCGGCAATTCAGCTGCTGCTCTAGTGAAGAAACCCAAGGTTGAACCCAAACCCGAGACTAAGTGCTTCTGTAATAAGGGGAACAGCCACTGGAGCGGAATTACCCTAGATACTTGGTAGATTAGAAGGCTGGCAAGGTCGATAGAACTATATTGGATATACATTATGTTGATGTGTACTTTACTAGTACTCCTAGTAGCACCAGGGTATTAGATACCGGTTCGGTTGCTAAGTGTTGGTAACTCGAAATAAAAGCTGCGGAATAAATGGAGACTAGCTAAAGGTGAGCTGACGATATGTGTTGGAAGTGTTTCCAATGTTGATATGATCGAATATCGTACGCTCCCTCTACCATCGAGATTGGTGTTTGCATTGAGCATAGACATGATTGGATTATGTCTATCGCAATACGGTTATTCATTTAAGGAGAATAATGGTTACTCTATTTGTTTGAATAATACCTTCAATGGTCTTACACCTAAAATGAATGGTTTATTGAATCTCGATCGTAGTAATACACATGTTCATGCCAAAAGATAGTAATGATAGTACCACATACTTGTGGCACTGCAATTTGAGTCATATCGGTAAAAAACGCATGAAGAAGCTCCATGTTGATGGATCTTTGGACTCAATCATTTTTGAAAAGTTTGAGACATGTGAACCATGTCTATTGGTGTATATGCATGAAGAAACTCCATGCAAATGGACCGTTTGGACTCACTTGATTTTTGAATCACTTGAGACATGCAAATCATACCACATGGGCAAGATGACTGAAAGCCTCGGTTTCAGTAAAATGGAACTAGAAAGCAACTTGTTGGAAGTAGTACATTTTGATGTGTGCAGTCCAATGAGTGCTGAGGCGTGTAGTGGATATCGTTATGGTCTTACTTCACAGATGATTTGAGTAGATGTCGAGTATATTTGCTTGATGAATCACGTGTCTGAATTATTGAAAGGTTCAAGTAATTTCAGGGTGAAGTTGAAAGATCATCGTGACAAGAGGATAAAAGATCTATGATATGATCATAGAGATGAATATCTGAATTACGAGTTTGGCACAGAATTAAGACATTGTGGAAATTGTTTCACAACTGATACAGCCTGGAACACCATAGTGTGATGGTGTGTCCGAACATCATAAATGCACCCTATTGGATATGATGCATACCATGATGTCTCTTATCGAATTACCACAATAATTTATGGGTTAGGCATTAGAGACAACCACATTCACTTTAAAAGGGGCACCACGTAATTCCGGTGAGATGACACCGTTTCAACTATGGTTTAGAGAAACCTAAGTTATCATTTCTTAAAAGGTTTGGGGCGGCGACGCTTATGTGAAAAAAGTTTCAGGCTGATAAGCTTGAACCCAAAGCGGATAAATGCATCTTCATAGGACACCCAAAATAGTTGGGTATACCTCCTGTCTCAGATCCGAAAGCAATAAGGGATTGTTTCTAGAATCGGGTCCTTTTTCGAGGAAAAGTTTCTCTCGAAAGAATTGAGTGGGAGGATGGTGGAAACTTGATGAGGTTATTGAACCGTCTCTTCAACTAGTGTGTGGCAGGGCACAGGAAATTGTTCCTGTGGCACCTACACCAATTGAAGTGGAAGCTTATGATATTGATCACGAAACTTTAGATCAAGTCAATACCAAACCTCGTGGGATGACAAGGATGCATACTACTTCAGAGTGGTACGTAATCCTGTCTTGAAAGTCATGTTGCTAGACAACAATGAACCTACGAGCTATGGAGAAGCGATGGTGGGCCCGGATTCTGATAAATGGCTCGAGGCCATAAAATCCGAGAGAGGATCCATGTATGGAAACAAAGTGTAGACTTTGACAGAACAGCTCGATGGTCGCAAGGCTGTTGAGTACAGATGGATTTCAAAGGAAGATGGACAATGATGGTAAATGTCACCATTAAGAAAGCTCGACTTGTTAAGATTTTTTCCGACAAGTTCAAGGAGTTGACTACGGTGAGACTTTCTCACTCATAGCGATGCTAAGAGTCTGTTGGAATTATATTAGCGATTACTGCATTATTTATGAAATCTTACAGATAGGATGTCAAAACATTGTTTCCTCGACGATTTTTGAGGAAAGGTTGTATGTGATACAACCGGAAGGTTTTGTCAATCCTGAAAAATGCTAATAAGTATGCAAAGCTCCAGCAATCCTTCTAAGGACTGGAGTAAGCATCTCGGAGTTGGAATGTATGCTTTGATGAGATGATCAAAGATTTTGGGTGTATACAAAGTTTATGAGAAACTTGTATTTCCAAAGAAGTGAGTGGGAGCACTATAGAATTTCTGATGAATATATGTTGTTGACATATTGTTGATCAGAAATGACGTAGAATTTCTGGAAAGCATATAGGGTTATTTAGAAAGTGTTTTTCAATGGAAAGCCTGGATTAAGCTACTTGAACATTGAGCATCAAGATCTATGAGGATAGATCAAAACGCTTAATAGTACTTTCAAATGAGCACATACCTTGACATGATCTTGAAGGTGTTCAAGATGGATCAGTCAAAGAAGGAGTTCTTGCCTGAGTTTTAAGGTATGAAGTTAAGACTTAAAGCTCGACCACGGCAGAATAGAGAGAAAGGACGAAGGTCGTCCCCTATGCTTAAGACGTAGGCTCTTCAGTATGCTATGCTGTGTACCGCACCTGAAGTGTGCCTTGCCATGAGTCAGTCAAGGGGTACAAGAGTGATCCAAGAATGGATCACAGGACAGCGGTCAAGGTTATCCTTAGTAACTAGTGGACTAAGGAATTTTCTCGATTATGGAGGTGGAAAAGGAGTTCGTCATAAAGGGTTACGTCGATGCAAGTTTAACATCTATCCGGATAGCTCTGAGTAGAGATACCGGATACGTATAATGGAGCAACAATTTAGAATAGCTCCAAGTAGAACAGTTATTTGGAATAGCTCCAAATAGAACGTGGTAGCTACATCTAGGAGATGACATAGAGATTTGCAAAGCACACACGGATCTGAAAGGTTCAGACCCGTTGACTAAAACCTCTCTCACAAGCAACATAATCAAACCTAGAACTCATTGAGTGTTAATCACATAGTGATGTGAGCTAGACTACTGACTCTAGTAAACTCTTGGGTGTTAGTCACATGGCGATGTGACCTGTGAGTGTTAATCACATGGCGATGTGAACTAGATTATTGACTCTAGTGCAAGTGGGAGACTGTTGGAAATATGCCCTAGAGGAAATAATAAATTAGTTATTATTATATTTCCTTGTTCATGATAATCGTTTATTATCCATGCTATAATTGTATTGATAGGAAACTCAGGTACATGTGTGGATACATAGACAACACAATGTCCCTAGTAAGCCTCTAGTTGACTAGCTCGTTGATCAATAGATGGTTACGGTTTCCTAACCATGAACATTGGATGTCGTTGATGACGGGATCACATCATTAGGAGAATGATGTGATGGACAAGACCCAATCCTAAGCATAGCACTAGATCGTGTAGTTCGCTAAAGCTTTGCTAATGTCAAGTATCATTTATATATGGGAAGTCCTGTTTTGGACACCGGAAGAGTTTCGGGGTTTATCGGTAACGTACCGGGACCACCGGGAGGGTCCCGGGGTCCACCAAGTGGGGCCGCCTGCCCCGGAGGTTTGCATGGGCCAAGAGTGGTGAGGGACCAGCCCCTTAGTGGGCTGGTGCGCCTCCCATAAGGGCCCATGGCACCTAAGAGGTGGAAAAGGGGCAAACCCTAGAGGATATGGGCCTTAGGGCCCATATTGGTGCGCCTCCCTCTCCTCTCCCCCTCTTGGCCGCCACCCTTGACCCCATCTAGGGCTGCCGCCCCCCCTAGGGGTGGGAACCCTAGAGGGGGCGCAGCCCCTCCCCTTCCCTATATATATTGACGCATTGGGCTGCCCATAACACACAAGATTTGATCTCTCGTTGGTGCAGCCCTGCGTCTCTTCTTCCTCCTCTTCTGGGGTGCTTGGTGAAGCCCTGCAGGATAGCCACGCTCCTCCATCACCACCACGCCATTGTGCTGCTGCTGGATGGAGTCTTCCTCAACCTCTCCCTCTCTCCTTGCTGGATCAAGGCATGGGAGACGTCACCGGGCTGTACGTGTGTTGAACGCGAAGGTGCCGTGCATTCGGCACTTGGTCATCGGTGATTTGGATCACGACGAGTACGACTCCATCAACCCCGTTCACTTGAACGCTTCCGCTTAGCGATCTACAAGGCTATGTAGATGCACTCTCCTTCCCCTCGTTGCTAGTCTCTCCATAGATAGATCTTGGTGACACGTAGGAAAATTTTGAATTTCTGCTACGTTCCCCAACAAGCTAAGCATACACCCAACAAGTAGACATGATAAATAAGCTAACCATGGCAAGAACACTCTCATAGCATGCATGGATCAACTACAACAAACTCGGAAAAATTGATTAACACGTAAACAATCTGCCAGGAACATTTTATAGCAAAAGTAGAGCAATATTGAGTCATGCTAGGGTGCTCCATAATTGCAAACAAAGACATGGATGGATAGAGCATAACAATATCTCAAAATCATCCTTACTGAACATACTCAAAAGAGGCATGGATCACTCGGTAGCAACATGAATACATGGCATAAAAATATCATCAGGGAAATGACTTAGAAGAATTCGAAGTCCCTGAAATCAGCAACATCACGAGAGCTACTTTGCATGCTTGTGCTAGTCACCACAATGATCACACAAATACATGGCATACATCCCTGTAAAGATGGCATGGCATATAACAAAACACATGTAGAGCTCATAGCCATATGCAGCACACATTAATCATGGCAAAAAAGACAAATGTGCATAATCTGTTAAGAAACAGAAACTAACATTACTTAGCACTCTTGCAACAGCATTTAGGGCATCCAGATGGACTCAAACAAGCATGGTGCAATGGAATGAACTGAAGAGCACTTCGAGACAAACAATTTGATATATCATGCATGCAAAACGGACCATCAAGCACAAAGTTATGGCATGATGAAGGGAGCAATAAAATGTTATAGAGAAAGACTTAGAGATGAAAACGACCTCTGGATCTAGGGTTTGATCCGGGCGCACGCGGATCGAGGCAAGGCCGGAACTTCGCCGGAGTTCGACGGAGGGGCGAGACGGAGCAGATCCGGCGAGGGAGAGGCCGGGTCTGGGTCGCCGGAGTCGACAGCGACGAGGAGGCGGCGAGGCGACGCCGGCATGGGCGCGGCGGCTCGGACTGGATCCGGCGAGCGGTGGAGCTTGCGGGCGACATGGCGGGGCGAGGTCGCCGGAGCTCGGCAGCTCGGGGTCAGGCGGCGCGCGCTCCGGCGCGGCGGGGGAGCTCGGGGAGTCCGGCGAGCAGCGCGCGAGCAGGGAGAGGCGGTCGGGCGCAGGCGGTAGAGCAGCGGCGTGCGGGGGCGGCCGGGCGGCCGCGCGGGCCTTGGCGGGCCGCGACGGCGGGGAGGAGGCAGGAGGCCAGGTGGCGCGGCGATGTACGCGACAGGGAAGCGACGGCGGCGCTGGGCTACGCCGGCGAGGGCCGGAGGCGGCGGCGCAAAGATGCGGGCGGCGCGTGGATCTGAGTGGCGACGGGGAGCCTCGGGCCCGGGCGGGCCTCGCGCGGGCTCCATGGGCCGCGGCGGCTGGGAGGAGAGAGGAGGGCAGCGGGGACAGGTGGCACGATGCCACTGGCCAGGAGCGGCGGAGGAGGCGACGTGGCGCGCTGCCATTGGGCGGAGTGAGGTGGCCGGCTCCGGTGGACATGTCCGGCGCGGCGTGGACGCGTCCGGCGACACGGGGAGGTGGTAGACTAGGGTTTTGTCCGTGAAAAATGGATGGGGAGGCCATATATATAGGTAGAGGGAGCTAGGAGAGTCCAAATGAGGTGCGGTTTTCGGCCACGCGATCGTGATCGAATGACCGAGAGGATGGAGGGGGTTTGGATGGGTTTTGGGCCACTTTGGAGAGGTTTTGGGCTGCAACACACATGAGGCCTTTACGGTTCCCCGGTTAACCATTGGAGTATCAAACGAAGTCCAAATGGCACGAAACTTGACAGGCGGTCTACCGGTAGTGAACCAAGGCCGCTTGGCAAGTCTCGGTCCAATCCAAGAACGTTTAACACCCGCACACGAAAAGAGGCAAAAGGGGACACTGGATGACATAGGAGCGCCGGATTACAAAATGTACAATGGGGAAAATGCTCAGATGCATGAGACGAACATGTATGCAAATGTGATGCACATGATGACATGATATGAAATGCATTACACACAAACAAATGACAAGGAAACAACAGCGAATAACTAGAAGACACCTGGCGCATCGGTCTCGGGGCGTTACAACACTCCACCACTACGAGAGGATCTCGTCCCGAGATCTAGAATGGCACCGGAGGGAAACGGAAGAGGAAGAGAAAAGGTAAAACAAAGTTGCTTCTTTGACAAATGAGTGAAACCACGAACCTTGAGAGGTTGAACAAATTCAAGGACAGAATAGAATGAAGATGAACAAAGTTGAAAACCTCCGTTAAGGAGGAAAAGAAAGAACCGATTCGGGTAGCACTCCGGTTGAAAAGAGATGAAAGACTTGATAAAATGAAAGAACTTGAGCAGCTGGACACACTCCAGTTAAAAGGATAAGCATGAAAAGAAACACGATCCTCAACATTCGAGATGATGAGAGGAGAGAGCAACAACACAATGCCTCCGGCACGAAAGAATAGAAGATAGATAGTTGAAATAAAAGAATGGAGAAGAAAATGCCAACTTCTGCCACAAAAGAGCTTGAAAAGGCATCCTTAGGAGAAGGGTCGAACGGAGTTGTTGGAAAACCAGCAACGAAAAGAGTTAGCTTGTTGTGGACTTATGGAAACATCTCAAATTCTTGAGGTGAAATTCTGCCACTAATGGAAACAATAGATTGGATTGATATGGACAAGAAGACGAGAAACTTATTTCACCGGGAGGATAGATGAAGAACTTGGGTCATTTATGAGCACCATAAATAGCAACAATCCTTAGGGAGGCTTTAGGTGAAACATGACACAAGATAACTCCAACGAATAGGTTGATGGATTTAAAATACCTCATTCTTAACAACATGTGAATCATGAAACATGAACTCAAATTATCAATAATGACATAATACCACCTCCAATGATACGGAAGAAAGAATTGCCCTCCGGATTGTAAGATGAAGAATGCTTGAGCTACTATGGAAAGAATCTCAATGAAAACTTTGAGAAGGAATTAAATCCTTGATGGACCAACATGTAGAGCATCCATGAAGAACTCCCGTAACAAAAGGATGACAAAAGGAAGAGAAGTTGAGAATATAAGGTGAAGCCTTGGAATGATTAAATGGAGCTTTGCGACGAGATAAATGAGAGATCTTGAAACTCCGGGAAAAGAAAAGATGAAACAATAGAAATCAAGAATTTGATGAGCCTCCGGAATAAGGAATTAATCGCTTGGATGAAACAAGAATAAGAATTACATTATGCTTATCCTTCATCAATTTAAATTGATGACAAGCAACGGATTTGGCATACTACTTATTCTCGTAGAAAGGAATAACAAGAGATATGGCGCAAACTTGAGAAGGTCTTCAACGATCCACCGGTAGAATTGAAACAACGAATGAATTGATAAGATAAAGAAGGAAGAGAAAATCTTGAACGAACCACCGTAAGAATTGAAAATGAATGAAGTAAAGGGATGAATCACCGGTAAGAATTAGAGAACGAATGAAGATTCTTGAGAGAATTTAGATGCAAGTGAACGAAGAGATCCCAAGCTGATTAGAGAATACTTGAATGATGCACCGGTAAGATTTGGAGAACAATAGTTGAAAGCTGAGAATGAATAAACCTGAATTGATGGCCTCCGGAGAATCAAACTGAAAAGACTCCTGAATTGCACCGGGTGGGTAAAAGAATTCTCACAATCAAAAACAATTATGAGAGGATGGCAGCAAGCTAGAATCATGAATCTTGAAGAGAATGAAGCAAGATATGGAGGAGAACTCTTCTTCGGTCTTCAAATGCACAGAATGATGATGAGAAACACCACCATGAATTGTTGAGATACTCCGGGATGAAAATTAGAAAGGTTGAACCAATGATGAAAAGAATTTGAAAGATCTTGGAGGAAGACATATGACTGATGATAATTCATTCTTACGTCAAACTTGGAAAATGTCCGATTATGGGCAGATGGGAATTTTTTAATGTCCGGTTGTAGAAAACTTGACACTTAACTTAATTAAAATGCATCAACCGCATGTGTAGCCGTGATGGTCTCTTTCCGGCGGAGTCCGGGAAGTGAACATGGTTCTTGTGTTATGTTTGAACGTAAGTAGTTTCAGGATCACCTCTTGGTAACTTCTAGTTCATGACCGTGCTTTGCTTCTCTTCTCGCTCTCATTTGCGTAAGTTATCCACCATATATGCTAGTGCTTGCTGCACCTCCACCTCATACCTTTTCCCTACCCATAATCTTAAATAGTCTTGATCGCGTGGGTGTGAGATTGCTGAGTCCCCGTGACTCACGGTTTACTTCCAAAACCAGTTGCAGGTGCTGATGATAACCGTGCAGGTGACGCAACCGAGCTCAAGGAGGAGCTCGATGAAGATCGTGTTCGTTGTGTTGTTTTGTTTCAGTTGATCAGTAGTGGAGCCCAGTCGGGGCGATCGGGGATCTTTTGCATTAGGGGTGGTCTTCTTTTATTTTGGTTCCGTAGTCGGACCTTGATTGTATCTGGATGTTGTAATGCTTTATTCATGTATTGTGTGAAGTGACGATTGTAAGCCAACTCTGTACCTCTTTCTTATTCAGTACATGGGATGTGTGAAGATTACCCCTCTTGCGACATGCCTACAATGCGGTTATGCCTCTAAGTCATGCTCCAACACGTGGGAGATATAGCCGCATGGCGGGTGTTACAAGTTGGTATCAGAGCCGACCCTCGCAGTTACACGGATGTTTGCGGACAGGTGCGCGGTCATGTTGTTCATGACGTTTGTGACCCGTCGTGGCACCCGGCATGGCACATGTACCGGACTGGATGCACAGACATATGTCCCAAGAGGGAACGTTCCCGTGGCCCGACGAGGACGTCGGTTCCTCTGAGTGGGGGTGTATGTGATGGCCTGGCTTATTAGGGATGATAGACTACTTATATCAATAAGGAATTCCTTCTTTTCCGGGAGCCCATTCGGACAGAACTCCAAAGTTAAGCGTGCTCAGCTTGGAGTAGTGTCAGGATGGGTGACCGACCGGGAAGTTGCTCCCGGGTGCGCACGAGTGAGGACAAAGTGCGTAGAAAAGACTAGTATTGATCTGTGGGGCCAGTTTAGATCCCGCCAGGAGTAATGACCACCGGCGGGTGTGTCTGGGGTGTTACAAATACTTATTCCTATTCTCTCTTATTTTACAAGGTTTACATAAAGAGGGAGAATGCCGGCAGCTGGGATTCTAGGCTGGAAAAGGAGCAAATATTAGATACCTATTCTGCACAACTCCAAAAGTCCTGAAACTTCATGGAAGACGTTTTCAGAATATATAAAAAATACCCAGTGGAAGAAGTTGACCAGGGGGGCCACACCCTGCCCACGAGGGTGGGGCGCGCCCAGGCCCTGGTGGCCCTCCGGTGGCTATCTTCTACTATATGAAGTCTTTCGATGAGAGAACAATAATAAGCCATCTTCTCAGACGAAACTCCGCCCCCACGAGGCGGAACCTTGGCGGAACCAATCTAGGGCTCTGGCGGAGCTGTTCTGCCGGGGAAACTTCCCTCCGGGAGGGGCCAGTTTAGATCCCGCCAGGAGTAACGACCACCGGCGGGTGTGTCTGGGGTGTTACAAATACTTATTCCTATTCTCTCTTATTTTACAAGGTTTACATAAAGAATGAGAATGCCGGCAGCTGGGATTCTAGGCTGGAAAAGGAGCAAATATTAGATACCTATTCTGCACAGCTCCAAAAGTCCTGAAACTTCACGGAAGACGTTTTCAGAATATATAAAAAATACCTAGTGGAAGAAGTTGACCAGGGGGGCCACACCCTGCCCACGAGGGTGGGGGCGCGCCCAGGCCCTGGTGGCCCTCCGGTGGCTATCTTCTACTATATGAAGTCTTTCGATGAGAGAACAATAATAAGCCATCTTCTCGGACGAAACTCCGCCCCCACGAGGCGGAACCTTGGCGGAACCAATCTAGGGCTCTGGTGGAGCTATTCTGCCGGGGAAACTTCCCTCCGGGAGGGGGGAAATCATCGCCATCGTCATCACCAACGCTCCTCTCATCGGGAGAGGGCAATCTCCATCAACATCTTCACCAGCACCATCTCATCTCAAAACCCTAGTTCATCTCTTGTATCCAATTCCTATCTCCAAGTCTGGGATTGGTACCTGTGGGTTGCTAGTAGTGTTAATTACTCCTTGTAGTTGATGCTAGTTGGTTTATTTGGTGGAAGATCATATGTTCAGATCCTATATGCATATTAATACCCCTCTGACTATGAACATGAATATGCTTTGTGAGTAGTTACGTTTGTTCCTGAGGACATGGGAGAAGTCTTGCTATTAGTAGTCATGTGAATTTGGTCTTCGTTTGATATTTTGATGAGATGTATGTTGTCATCCCTCTAGTGGTGTTATGTGAACGTCGACTACATAACACTTCACCATTATTTGGGCCTAGAGGAAGGCATTGGGGAGTAATAAGTAGATGATGGATTGCTAGAGTGACAGAAGCTTAAACTCTAGTTTATGCGTTGCTTCGTAAGGGGCTGATTTGGATCCATATGGTTCATGCTATGGTTAGGTTTACCTTAATACTTTTGTTGTAGTTGCGGATGCTTGCAATAGAGGTTAATCATAAGTGGGACGCTTGTCCAAGTAAGGACAGTACCCAAGCACCGGTCCACCCACATATCAGATTATCAAAGTACCGAACGCGAATCTTATGAATGTGATGAAAACTAGCTTGACGATATTCCCTTGTGTCCTCGGGAGCGCTTTTCTCTATATAAGAGTTTGTCCAGGCTTGTCCTTTGCTACAAAAAGGATTGGGCCACCTTGCTCCACTTTATTTACTTTTGTTACTTGTTGCTCGTTACAAATTATCCTATCACAAAACTATCTGTTACCACTTATTTCAGTACTTGCAGAGAATACCTTGCTGGAAACCGCTTATCATTTCCTTCTGCTCCTCGTTGGGCTCGACACTCCTACTTATCGAAAGGACTATGATAGATCCCCTATACTTGTGGGTCCTCATCAATCCTAAAGGTACTAACAAAGTGGGCAAGCTCCAGCGATCCATCTATCGACTGGTGCAAGCATCTCGGAGTTGGAATATACGCTCTGATGAGTTGATCAAAGCAGATAGATTTATACAGACTTGCGGTGAAGGCTGTATTTACAAGAAAGTGAGTGGGAGCACTACAGTCAATCTGATAAGTATATGTGAATGACATATTATTGATCAAAAATGGTGTGGAATTTTTTGGAAAGCATAAAGGAGTGTTTGAAAAGAGTTTTTTCAAAAAAAAGACCTCGGTGAAGCTACTTACATATTGAGCATCAAGATCTATAGATATAGATCAAGAAACTTGATAAGTTTTTTCAATGAGTACATACCTTGACAAGTTTTTTGAAGTAGTTCAAAATGGAACAGTCAAAGGAGTTCTTGCATGTGTTGCAAGGTGTGAAGTTGAGTACAGACTCAAAACCCGACCACAGCAGAAAATAGAAAGAGAATGAAAAATCATTCCCTATGCCTCAATCATAGGTTCTATAAAGTATGCTATGTTGTGTACCTCCCCATGAGTTTGGCAAGAGGGTACAATAGTGATCCAGGAGTGGATCACTGGACAGCGGTCAAAATTATCCTTAGTGGAATAAGGACATGTTTCTCAGTTATGGAGGTGAGAAAAAGTTCGTCGTAAAGGGTTACGTCGATGCAAGCTTTGACACTGATCCAAATGACTCTAAGTCTCAATCTGGATACATATTGAAAGTGAGAGCAATTAGCTAGAGTAGCTCCGTGCAGAGCATTGTAAGACATAGAAAATATGCAAAATACACACGGCTCTGAATGTGGCAGACCCGTTGACTAAACTTCTCTCACAAGCAAAACATGGTCACACCTTAGTACTCTTTGGGTGTTAATCACATAGCGATGTGAACTAGATTATTGACTCTAGTAAACCCTTTGGGTGTTAGTCACATGGAGATGTGAACTAATCACATAAAGATGTGAACTATTTGTGTTAAATCACATGACGATGTGAACTAGATTATTGACTCTAGTGCAAGTGGGAGACTCAAGGAAATATGCCCTAGAGGCAATAATAAAGTTATTATTTATATTTCCTTATATCATGATAAATGTTTATTATTGATGCTAGAATTGTATTAACCGGGAACTTAGTATATGTGTGAATACATAGACAAAACTGAGTGTCCCTAGTATGCCTCTACTTGACTAGCTCGTTAATCAAAGATGGTTAAGTTTCCTGACCATAGACATGTGTTGTCATTTGATGAATAGGATCACATCATTAGAGAATGATGTGATGGACAAGACCCATCCGTTAGCTTAGCACAATGGTCGTTTAGTTTTAATGATATTACTTTCTTCATGACTTATACATATTCCTCTGACTATGAGATTATGCAACTCCCAAATATCGGAGGAACACCTTGTGTGCTATCAAACGTCACAATGTAACTGGGTGATTATAAAGATGCTCTACATGTGTCTCCGATAGTTTTTGTTGAGTTGGCATAGATCGAGATTAGGATTTGTCGCTCCGTGTATCAGAGAGGTACCTCTGGGCCCTCTCGGTAATGCTCATCACTATAAGCCTTGCAAGCAATGTGACTAATGAGTTAGTTGCGGGATGATGCATTACAGAACAAGTAAAGAGACTTGTCGGTAACGAGATTGAACTAGGTATAATGATACCGACGATCGAATCTCAGACAAGTAACATACCGATGACAAAGGGAATAACGTATGTTGTTATGCGGTTTGACCGGTAAAGATCTTCGTAGAATATGTAGGAGCCAATATGAGCATCCACATTCCGCTATTCGTTATTGGCTGAAGATGTGTCTCAGTCATGTCTACATAGTTTTCGAACCCGTAGGGTCCGTGCTACCTCTTGAGCATTGCGTTGGATTTCCTTGAAGAGGAAAGGATGATGCAGCAAAGTAGCGTAAGTATTTCCCTCAGTTTTTGAGAACCAAGGTATTAATCCACTAGGAGGCTATGCGCAAGTCCCTTGTACCTGCACAAAGCAAATAACTCCTCGCAACCAACGCGGTAAGGGGTTGTCAATCCCTTCACGGTCACTTACGAGAGTGAGATATGATAGGTATGATAAGATAATATTTTTGGTATTTTTGTGATAAAGATGCAAAGTAAAATAAAAGCAAAGTAAAAAACAAAGGAAATAACTAATTATTGGAAGATTATAGGATGAAGATAGACCCGAGGGCCATAGGTTTCACTAGTGGCTTCTCTCAAGAGCATAAGTATTTTACGCTGGGTCAACGAATTACTGTTGAGCAATTGACAGAATTGAGCATAGTTATGAGAATATCTAGGTATGATCATGTATATAGGCATCACGTCCGAGACAAGTAGACCGACTCCTGCCTGCATCTACTACTATTACTCCACTCATCGACCGCTATCCAGCATGCATCTAGAGTATTAAGTTCATGAAAATAGAGTAACGCCTTAAGCAAGATGACATGATGTAGAGGGATAAATTCATGCAATATGATAAAAAACATCTTGTTATCCTCGACGGCAACAATACAATATGTGCCTTGCTGCCCCTACTGTCATTGGGAAAGGACACCGCAAGATTGAACCCAAAGCTAAGCACTTCTCCCATTGCAAGAAAGATCAATCTAGTAGGCCAAACCAAACTGATATTTCGAAGAGACTTGCAAAGATAACCAATCATACATAAAAGAATTCAGAGAAGATTCAAATGTTGTTCATAGGTAAACTTGATCATAAACCCACAATTCATCGGTTTCAACAAACGCACCGCAAAAAGAAGATTACATCAAATAGATCTCCACAAGAGAGGGGGAGAACATTGTATTGAGATCCAAAAAGAGAGCAGAAGCCATCTAGCTAATAACTATGGACCCGAAGGTGTGAGGTAAACTACTCACACTTCATCGGAGGGGCTATGGTGTTGATGTAGAAGCCCTCCGTGATGGATGCCCCCTCCGGCGGAGCTCCGGAACAGGCCCCAAGATGGGATCTCGTGGATACAGAAAGTTACGGCGGTGGAATTAGGGTTTTGGCTCCGTATCTGATCATTTGGGGGTACGTAGGTATATATAGGAGGAAGGAGTACGTCGGTGGGGCAACAGGGGGCCCAGGAGGGTGGAGGGCGCGCCTGGGGGTAGGCGCGCCCCCCTACCTCGTGGCCTCCTTTGTTTCTTGACGTAGGGTCCAAGTCTCCTGGATCATGTTCAGTGAGAAAATCATGTTCCCGAAGGTTTCATTCCGTTTGGACTCCGTTTGATATTCCTTTTCTTCGAAACCCTAAAATAGGCAAAAACAACAATTTTGGGTTGGGCCTTCGGTTAATAGGCTAGTCCCAAAAATAATATAAAAGTGGATAATAAAGTCCAATAATTTCCAAAACAGTAGATAATATAGCATGGAGCAATAAAAAATTATAGATATGTTGGAGACGTATCAAGCATCCCCAAGCTTAGTTCCTGCTCGTCCTCGAGTAGGTAAATGATAAAAACAGAATTTTTGATGCGGAGTGCTACTTGGCATAATTTTAATGTAATTCTTCTAAATTGTGGTATGAATATTCAGATCCGATAGATTCAAAATAAAAGTTCATATTGACATAAAAATAATAATACTTCAAGCATACTAACTAAGCAATTATGTCTTCTCAAAATAGCATGGCCAAAGAAAGTTCATAATCATGCTCCATTTTCGTCACACAAGAATGCTTGCATCATGCACAACCCCGATGACAAGCCAGGCAATTGTTTCATACTTTAGTAATCTCAAACCTATAAACTTTCACGCAATATATGAGCGCGAGCCATGGACATAGCACTATGGGTGGAATAGAATATGATGATGGGGTTTATGTGGAGAAGACAAAAAAAGGAGAAAGTCTCACACCAACAAGGCTAATCAATGGGCTATGGAGATGCCCATCGATTGATGTTAATGCAAGGAGTAGGGATTGCCATGCAACGGATGCACTAGAGCTATAAATGTATGAAAGCTCAACAAAAGAAACTAAGTGGGTGTGCATCCAACTTGCTTGCTCACGAAGACCTAGGGCACTTGAGGAGGCCCATTGTTGGAATATACAAGCCAAGTTCTATAATGAAAAATTCACACTAGTATATGAAAGTGACAAAACAAAACACTCTCTATCATGAAGATTATGGTGCTACTTCGAAGCACAAGTGTGGCAAAGGATAGTAACATTGTCCCTTCTCTCTTTTTCTCTCATTTTTTTATTTGGGCCTTTCTCTTTTTTTAATGGCCTTCCTCTTTTTTTCCTCACTTGGGACAATGCTCTAGAAAATGATGATCATCACACTTCTATTTATTTACAACTCAACGATTACAACTCGATGCTAGAACAAAAGATGACTCTATATGAATGCCTCTGGCGGTGTACCGGGATATGCAATGAACCAAGAGTGACATGTATGAAAGAATTATTAACGGTGGCTTTGCCACAAATACTATGTCAACTACATGATCATGCTAAGCAATATGACAATGATGAATGTGTCATGATAAACGGAATGGTGGAAAGTTGCATGGCAATATATCTCGGAATGGCTATGGAAATGCCATAATAGGTAGGTATGGTGGCTGTTTTCAGGAAGATATAAGGAGGTTTATGTGTGAAAGAGCGCATCATATCATGGGGTTTGGATGCGCCGGCGAAGTTTGCACCAACTCTCGATGTGAGAAAGTGCAATGCACGGTACCGAAGAGGCTAGCAATGATGGAAGGGTGAGAGTGCGTATAATCCATGGACTCAACATTAGTCATAAAGAACTCACATACTTATTGCAAAAATCTACAAGTCATCAAAAACCAAGCACTACGCGCATGCTCCTAGGGGGATAGATTGGTAGGAAAAGACCATCGCTCGTCCCCGACCGCCACTCATAAGGAAGACAATCAAATAACACCTCATGTTTCAAATTTGTTACATAACGTTTACCATACGTGCATGCTACGGGACTTGAAAACTTCAACACAAGCATTTCTCAAATTCACAACTACTCAACTAGCACAACTTTGATATTATTACCTCCATATCTCAAAACAATCATCAAGCATCAAACTTCTCTTAGTATTCAAAACACTCATAAGAATTTTTTTTACTAATCTTGAATACCTAGCATATTAGGATTATTTAAGCAATTACCATGCTATTTAAGACTCTCAAAATAATCTAAGTGAAGCATGAGAGATCAATAGTTTCTATAAAACAAATCCACCACCGTGCTCTAAAAGATATAAGTGAAGTACTAGAGCAAAACTATATAACTCAAAAGATATAAGTGAAGCATATAGAGTATTATAACAAATACCAAATCATGTATGGGTCTCTCAAAAGGTGTGTACAGCAAGGATGATTGTGGTAAACTAAAAAGCAAAGACTCAAATCATACAAGACGCTCCAAGCAAAACACATATCATGTGGTGAATAAAAATATAGCTCCAAGTAAAGTTACCGATAGAAGTAGACGAAAGAGGGGATGCCTTCCGGGGCATCCCCAAGCTTTGGCTTTTAGGTGTCCTTAGATTATCTTGGGGGTGCCATGGGCATACCCAAGCTTAGTATCTTGCCACTCCTTGTTCCATAATCCATCAAATCTTTACCCAAAACTTGAAAACTTCACAACACAAAACTTAAAGTAGAAAAATCTCGTGAGCTCCATTAGCGAAAGAAAACATAAGACCACTTCAAGGTACTGTAATGAACTCATTATTTATTTATATTGTTGTTAAAACTACTGTATTCCAACTTCTCTATGGTTTATAAACTATTTTACTAGCCATAGGTTCATCAAAATAAGCAAACAACACATGAAAAACAGAATCTGTCAAAAACAGAACAGTCTGTAGTAATCTGTAGCTAGCACAAGATCTGGAACCCCAAAAATTCTGAAATAAATTTCTGGACGTGAGGAATTTATCTCTTAATCATCTTAAAAAATAATTAACTAAATATCACTTTCCAAATAAAAATGGCAGCAGTTCTTGTGAGCACTAAAGTTTCTGTTTTTTACAGAAAGATATCAAGACTTTCCCCAAGTCTTCCCAATGGTTCTACTTGGCACAAACACTAATTAAACACAAAAAACACAACCAAAACAGAGGCGAGGTAAATTATTTATTACTAAACAGGAGCAAAAATCAAGGAATAAAAATAAAATTTGGTTGCCTCCCAACAAGCGCTATCGTTTAACGCCCCTAGCTAGGCATAAAAAGCAAGGATAGATCTAGGTATTGCCATCTTTGGTAGGCAATCCATAAGTGGCTCTCATGATAGATGAAGTAAATATGCCCTAGAGGCAATGATAAAGTTATTATTTATTTCCTTATATCATGATAAATGTTTATTATTCATGCTAGAATTGTATTAACCGGAAACATAATACATGTGTGAATACATAGACAAACAGATTGTCACTAGTATGCCTCTACTTGACTAGCTCGTTGATCAAAGATGGTTATGTTTCCTAACCATAGACATGAGTTGTCATTTGATTAACGGGGTCACATCATTAGGAGAATGATGTGATTGACATGACCCATTCCGTTAGCTTAGCACACAATCATTTAGTATTCTGCTATTGCTTTCTTCATGACTTATACATGTTCCTATGACTATGAGATTATGCAACTCCCGTTTACCGGAGGAACACTTTGTGTGCTACCAAACGTCACAACATAACTGAGTGATTATAAAGGTGCTCTACAGGTGTCTCCAAAGGTACTTGTTGGGTTGGCGTATTTCGAGATTAGGATTTGTCACTCCGAATGTCAGAGAGGTATCTCTGGGCCCTCTCGGTAATGCACATCACTTAAAGCCTTGCCAGCATTGCTACTAATGAGTTAGTTGCGGGATGATGTATTACAGAACGATTAAAGAGACTTGCTGGTAACGAGATTGAACTAGGTATTGAGATACCGATGATCGGATCTCGGGCAAGTAACATACCGACGACAAAGGGAACAACGTATGTTGTTATGCGGTTTGACCGATAAAGATCTTCGTAGAATACGTGGGAGCCAATATGAGCATCCAGGTTCTGCTGTTGGTTATTGACCGGAGACGTGTCTCGGTCGTGTCTACATAGTTCTCGAACCCGTAGGGTCCACACGCTTAGCGTTTCGATGACAGTTATATTATGAGTTTATATGTTTTGATGTACCGAAGGTTGTTCGGAGTCCCGCATGTGATCACGGACATGACGAGGAGTCTCGAAGTGGTCGAGAAATGAAGATTGATATATTGGAAGCCTATGTTTGGATATCGGAAGTGTTCCGGGTGAAATCGGGATTTTACCGGAGTACCGGGAGGTTACCGGAACCCCCAGGGACTTAATGGGCCTTAATGGGCCTAGGTGGAAGAGAGGAGAGGCGGCTAGGGCTAGGCCGCCCCCCCCCCCCCCCCCAGTCTGAATAGGACAAGGAGAGGGGGACGGCTCCCCCCTTCCTTCTTCTCCTCCACTCTTTCCCCCTCCCAAGTCCTAATCCAACTAGGAAAGGGGGGAGTCCTACTCCCGGTGGGTGTAGGACTCCTCCTGGTGCGCCTACTCCCTGGCCGGCCGCACCTCCTAAAAGATCAAACGATCAATTGTTGTGTAGAGACACAACAATTGATCGTTTGATCTTTTAGCCGTGTGCGGTGCCCCCCTCCACCATAGTCCACCTCGATATTACAGTAGCAGTGCTTAGGCGAAGCCCTGCGTCGGTAGAACATCAACATCGTCACCATGCCGTCGTGCTGACGAAACTCTCCCTCAACATTCGGTTGGACCGGAGTTCAAGGGACGTCATCGGGTTGAACGTGTGCTGAACTCAAAGGTGCCATACGTTCGGTTCTTGATCGGTCGAATCGTGAAGACGTACGACTACATCAATCGCGTTGTGCTAACGCTTCCGCTTTCGGTCTAGAAGGGTACGTGGACAACACTCTCCCCTCTCGTTGTCATGCATCACTGATGACCCACAAGTATAGGGGATCTATCGTAGTCCTTTCGATAAGTAAGAGTGTCGAACCCAACGAGGAGCAGAAGGAAGTGATAAGCGGTTTTCAGCAAGGTATTCTCTGCAAGTACTAAAATAAGTGGTAACAGATAGTTTTGTGATAGGATAAATTGTAACGAGCAACAAGTAACAAAAGTAAATAAAGTGCAGCAAGATGGCCCAATCCTTTTATAGCAAAGGACAAGCCGGAACAAACTCTTATAATAGGAAAGGCGCTCCCGAGGACACATGGGAATATCGTCAAGCTAGTTTTCATCACGTTCATATGATTCGCGTTCGATACTTTGATAATTTGATATCTGGGTGGACCGGTGCTTGGGTGTTGTTCTTACTTGAACAAGCATCCCACTTATGATTAACCTCTATTGCAAGCATCCGCAACTACAACAAAAGTATTAAGGTAAACCTAACCATAGCATGAAACATATGGATCCAAATCAGCCCCTTACGAAGCAACGCATAAACTAGGGTTTAAGCTTCTGTCACTCTAGCAACTCATCATCTACTTATTACTTCCCAATGCCTTCCTCTAGGCCCAAATAATGGTGAAGTGTTATGGAGTCGACGTTCACATAACACCACTAGAGGCTAGACAACATACATCTTATCAAAATATCAAACGAATACCAAATTCACATGACTACTAATAGCAAGACTTCTCCCTTGTCCTCAGGAACAAACGTAATTACTCACAAAGCATATTCATGTTCATAATCAGAGGGGTAATAATATGCATATAGGATCTGAACATATGATCTTCCACCAAATAAACCAACTAGCATCAACTACAAGGAGTAATCAACACTACTAGCAACCTACTAGCACCAATCCCGGACTTTGAGACAAGAATTGGATACAATAGATGAACTAGGGTTTGGAGATGAGATGGTGCTGGTGAAGATGTTGATGGAGATTTCCCTCTCCTAATGAGAGGAGCGTTGGTGATGACGATGGTGATGATTTCCCCCTCCCGGAGGGAAGTTTCCCCGGCAGAACAGCTCTGCCGGAGCTCTAGATTGGATCCGCCAAGGTTCCGCCTCGTGGTGGCGGAGTCTCGTCCCGAAAAGTTCCTTCTTATTTTTTTCCTCATCGAAAGACTTCATATAGGAGAAGATGGGCGTCGGAGAGCCACCAGGGGGGCCACGAGGTAGGGGCGCGCCCTAGGGGGGGCGCCCCCACCCTCGTGAGCAGGGTGTGGGCCCCCTGGCCTTCATCTTTGGTGAGGATTTTTCTTTATTTATTTTAAGACGTTCCGTGGAGTTTCAGGACTTTTGGAGTTGCGCAGAATAGGTCTCTAATATTTGCTCCTTTTCCAGCCCAGAATTCCAACTGCTGGCATTCTCCCTCCTTATGTAAACCTTGTAAAATAAGAGAGAATGGCCATAAGTATTGTGACATAAAGTGAAATAACAGCCCATAATGCGATAAATATCGATATAAAAGCATGATGCAAAATGGACGTATCAACTCCCCCAAGCTTAGACCTCCCTTGTCCTCAAGCGAAAAGCCGGTAACAATAAATATGTTCTCATGTTTAGAAGTAGAGGAGTCGATAAAAATAAAATACGGACATGAAGGCATCATGATTATTCTCATAACAGCAACATATATAGATTTTGTCATATGATTACTTATATTCAAGTGATGATCTATTCACAATGCAAAAGTATAAATCATAAACCTTATTGGGCTCCAACAAACTATAATCTCAGTCATTGAAGCAATTGCAATTTATCATAACATCGGAAAGAGTCTATGTTAGAGCTAAAAAGCAAGTCCACATACTCAACTATCACTTAGTCCTCCATAATTGCTAACACTCACGCAATACTTGTGGTTACGGAGTTTTAATCGGACACAGAGAAAGATAGGGGCTTATAGTTTTGCCCCACAACCTTTTACCTCAAGGGTAATGTCAACAATAATGGTTCATGCTCCCCTACATCCAATTAGATATATATATCATGTTCTTTCCAACATGCTGAGCTTGCCAAAGGATAAAATGAAAAAGAAAAGGTGAAGATCACCATAACTCTTGCATAAGGTAGAAGATAATCATAAAGGATAGGCCCTTCGCAGAGGGAAGCAGAGGTTGCCATGTGCTTTTATGGTTGGATGCATAAAATCTCAATGCGAAAGAACGTCACTTTATATTGCCCCTTGTGATATGAACCTTTATTATGCAGTCCGTCGCTTTTATTACTTCCACATCACAAGATCGTATAAAGTTTATTTCTCCCACACCAATCAATCATACATATTTAGGGAAATTTTTATTGCTTTGCACTGATGACAACTTACTTGAAGGATCTTACTCAATCAATAGGTAGATATGGTGGACTCTCATGGCAAAACTGGTTTAAGGGTGTTTGGAAGCACAAGTAGTATTTCTACTTGGTGCTGAGAATTTGGCTAGCATGAGGGGGAAAGGCAAGCTAAACAAGTTAGAGGATCCATGACAACATACTTTATCTCAGATATAAGAAATACATAACTCATTACGTTGTCTTCCTTGTCCAACATCAACTCTTTAGCATGTCATATTTTAATGAGTGCTCCCAATCATAAAAGATGTCAATGATAATATATCTATATGTGAAAACCTCTCTTTCCTTATTACTTCCTATTAATTGCAACAATGACCAAAGCTATGTCTGCCAACTCCCAACAAATTTTAATCATCATAATCTTTCTATGTGAGGTCATTACTCTCAATAAGATCAGTATGAACTTTTTGTTTCTTTTTATTCTTTTTCTCTTTTCTTTTATTCACCCAAGATCATGGAAAAATAATAAAGCCCTTGCATCAACATTAATCTTTATTATATATAGCTCACGGACTCCATTACATAGAGAGATCATAAAGCAAACTCAAAACTAGATCATGCCATAAACTTTATTCTACTAGATCAAGATACTACTAATAGGATCGAACAAAGAAAACGGTAAAGATAGGAGTTGTGATTGTGATACGATACCGGGGCACCTCCCCCAAGCTTGGAAGTTGCCAAGGGGAGTGCCCATACCCATGTGATTATGTCTCCTTCTTTGTTGTCGGTGTAATATTCTTGGCGATGATTCCCCTCAGGATGTGGTTCCCCTCCTCGAGCTTATTGACTTGCTGTTTGAGGTCCATTATTTCCTTACGAAGCTTTCCTATGACAGCTAAAGCTCCTTGCACCCAAGGGTGTTGCATAGCTGCGGGAGAACAAGTGACACTCCTCTTCATATTTTCATAAGAAAGAAATCTAACATTAGAAGGGATAACCGAGTTTGGAATAGCTGAGCTCTGTAGTTCCCCCATCGTGAGCCCAGCTCGGAGGTGAGAGGTGACTTCTTGATCCTCCATGGCATCTACTCTCATTAAGTCAACCTCCATCTCTTCTTCCGTTGCTGGCCCAAAGTGGACAGCATCGCTGTTTGCCCTTGGTTCCGGTGCCGGATTAAATACCCCGTCTCTCCCCGATTGACTCTTGAGAAGACATCTTGCTCTAATCTGCAGCAGCAACAGCTCGAAAACAAAAACAAAAGATATTTGCGTGATACGGGAGTCAAAACCTTCGGGAGAATATATAATGAATTTTTACCGACCAAAATACGTAACATGCAAGAAAACGGAGTCCGGAAGGCACACCAGGTGCTCACGAGGTAGGGGGTGCGCCCACCACCCTCGTGGGGCCCTCGTGTCCTTCCCGGACTGTTACTTATTTTTCTATTTTTCTAAATATTCCAAAACAGAGAAATATTGCCTTACCGTACCACATACCTATTCCTTTTCGGGGTCTGAAACGCTCCGGAAAGTGTCCCTTATGTATTCCTCCGGGGTTACGGTTTCAATAATATTGGTTTCAACATTTATGGGATTACCTGAGATATAATGTTTGATTCTTTGACCGTTTACCACCTTCGGATTTGTGCCCTCGAAGTTGTTGATTTTTATGGCACCGGAACGATAGACCTCTTCGATAACATAGGGGCCTTCCCATTTAGAGAGAAGTTTGCCTGCAAACAATCTTAAACGAGAGTTGTATAGCAATACATAATCACCTACATTAAACTCATGCTTTTGTATCCTTTTGTCATTCCATCTTTTGACTTTTTCTTTAAACAACTTGGCATTTTCATAAGCTTGGGTTCTCCATTCATCAAGTGAGCTAATATCGATTAAGCTCTTCTCACCGGCAAGTTTAAAATCATAGTTAAGCTCTTTAATAGCCTAATATGCCTGATGTTCTAGTTCGAGAGGTAAGTGGCATGCTTTTCCATAAACCATTTTATACGGAGACATACCCATAGGATTTTTATATGCAGTTCTATAAGCCCATAATGCATCATCAAGTTTCTTGTACCAATTCTTTCTAGATCTCTTAATAGTCTTTTGGAAAAATTAGTTTGAGCTCTCTATTGCTCAACTCTACTTGACCACTAGACTGTGGGTGATAAGGAGATGCAATTCTATGATTAACATCATATTTAGCAAGCATTTTACGGAAAGCACCATGAATAATGTGTGAACCACCATCAGTCATTAAATATCTAGGGACTCCAAACCTCGGGAAAATAACTTCCTTAAGCATTTTAATAGAAGTGTTATGATCAGCACTACTAGTTGGAATAGCTTCTACCCACTTAGTAATGTAATCAACAGCAACTAGAATATGTGTGTATCCATTAGAGGCAGGAAAAGGTCCCATATAATCAAAGCCCCAAACATCAAACGGTTCAATAACAAGAGAATAATTCATAGGCATTTCTTGATGTCTACTAATATTACCAATTCTTTGACATTCATCACAAGATAAGACAAACTTACGGGCATCCTTGAAGAGAGTAGGCCAATAAAAACCAGATTGCAATACCTTATGTGCAGTTCTATCTCCAGCGTGGTGTCCTCCATAAGCCTCAGAATGACACTTGTGTAGGATCTGTTCCCGTTCATGCTCAGGTACACAATGTCTAATAACACCATCTACTCCTTCTTTATAAAGATGTGGGTCATCCCAAAAGTAATGTCTTAAATCATAGAAAAACTTTTTCTTTTGCTGGTATGTGAAGCTATGTGGTATAAACTTAGCAACAATATAATTAGCATAATCAGCATAACATGGAGTACTACGAGAAGTACTTATAACATTTAATTGTTCATCAGGAAAGCTATCATTAATAGGTAGTGGGTCATCAAGAATATTTTCTAACCTAGATAAGTTGTCTGCAACGGGGTTCTCAGCTCCCTTTCTATCAACAATATGCAAATCAAATTCTTGTAGCAAGAGAACCCATCTAATAAGTCTAGGTTTAGCATCTTTCTTTTCCATAAGGTATTTAATAGCAGCATGATCTGTTTGAATAGTTACTTTAGAATCAACAATATAAGATCTGAACTTATCACAAGCAAATACAACTGCTAAAAGCTCTTTTTCAGTAGTAGCATAATTTCTTTGAGCATTGTCTAGAGTCTTACTAGCATAATGAATAACATTTAATTTCTTATCAACTCTTTGCCCTAGAACAGCACCTACAGCATAATCACTAGCATCACACATAATTTCAAAGGGTAGGTTCCAATCAGGTGGTTGAACAACAGGTGCAGTGACTAATGCTTTCTTAAGTATTTCAAATGCTTCTACACAATCATCATCAAAGACAAATGGTATATCTTTTTGCAATAAATTAGTCAGAGGCCGAGAAATTTTTGAGAAGTCCTTAATGAACCTCCTATAAAATCCGGCGTGACCAAGGAAACTTCTTATACCTTTGATGTCCTTGGGACATGGCATCTTTTCAATAGCATCAACCTTGGCTTTATCAACTTCAATACCTCTTTTAGAAACTTTATGCCCCAAGACAATACCTTCATTAACCATAAAGTGGCACTTTTCCCAATTCAAGACAAGATTAGTTTATTCACATCTCTGCAAAACTCGATCAAGATTGCTCAACCAATCATCAAAAGAGTAACCATAGACGGAAAAGTTGTCCATGAAAACCTCACAAATCTTTTCACAAAAGTCAAAGAATATAGCCATCATGCATCTTTGAAAGGTAGCAGGTGCATTACATAAACCAAAAGGCATATGTCTACAAGCAAAAGTACCAAAAGGGCATGTAAAAGTAGTCTTTGATTGATCTCCAGCCGACATAGGTATTTGAGAGAAACCAGAATAACCATCTAGAAAGCAATAGTGTGTATGTTTGCATAATCTTTCTAGCATTTGATCAATAAAAGGTAAGGGGTAATGATCTTTCTTAGTAGCTTTATTTAATTTGCGGAAATCAATTACCATCCTATAACCTGTGATAAGTCTTCGTGGAATCAATTCATCTTTATCATTAGGAACAACAGTAATACCTCCCTTCTTAGGGACACAATGGACAGGACTTACCCACTCACTATCAGCAACGAGATAGATTATACCTGCCTCCAGAAGCTTTAGTATTTCTTTTCTTACCACTTCTTTCATTTTAGGATTCAGACGTCGTTGAGGATCACGAACTGGTTTGGCATCTGCTTCCAAATTTATTTTATGTTGACATAGAGTGGGACTAATGCCCTTAAGATCATCAAGAGTATATCCAATAGCAGCACGATGCTTCTTCAAAGTTTTCAATAATCTTTCTTCTTCATGCTCTGAAAGGTTAGCACTAATAATAATAGGATATATCTTCTTTTCATCAAGATAAGCATATTTAAGATTATCAGGCAAAGGTTTAAGCTCAAACACGGGATCACCCTTGGGTGGAGGAGGATCCCCTAAAATTTCAACAGGAAAATTATGTTGCAGAATTGGTTCATGTTTAAAGAATACTTCATCTATTTCCCGTCTTTCATTCATGAACATATCATTTTCATGGTCTAGCAAATAGTGTTCTAAAGGATCACTAGGAGGTATGGCAATAGAAGCAAGACCAATAATTTCATCCTTACTAGATAATTCTTCCTCACGATGTTGTTTACTAAATTTAGAGAAATTAAACTCATGAACCATATCATCCAATCCAATAGTAACAACATTCTTTGTGCAGTCTATGGTAGCATTGACAGTATTTAAGAAGGGTCTACCAAATATAATGGGACAAAAGCTATCTTGTGGGGAACCAAGAACAAGAAAATCAGCAGGATATTTAGTCTTCCCACACAAGACTTCAACATCTCTAACAATTCCAATTGGTGCAATAGTATCTCTATTAGCAAGTTTAATAGTAACATCAATATCTTCTAACCCAGCAGGTGCAATTTCATTCTTAATTTCTTCGTATAAAGTATGTGGTATAACACTAGCACTTGCACCCATATCACATAAGCCATGATAACAATGATCTCCTATTTTAACAGAAATAACAGGCACGCCTACCACAGGTCTATGTTTATCTTTATCACAAGGTTTCGCAATTCTAGCAGTTTCACCTTCGAACTGAATAACATGCCCATCAATATTATCAGACAAGAGATCTTTAACAATAGCAATATTAGGTTCTACTTTAACTTGCTCAGGAGGTGTATAAGTTCTAATATTGCTTTTACGAATAACAGTTGAAGCTTTAGCATGATCCTTTATTCTAACAGGGAAAGGTGGTTTCTCAATATAAGAAGTAGGAACAATAGGATCATTATAAGTGACAGTCTTTTCTTCAACTTTAATAGGTGCAGCTACTTTTACTTCTATGGGAGGATGATATTTAAACCACTCTCCTTAGGGAGATCAACATAAGTAGCAAAAGATTCACAGAAAGAAGCTACTATCTCAGAATCAAGTCCATATTTAGTGCTAAACTTACGGAAAATATCGGTATCCATAAAAGATTAACACAATCAAACTTAGGTGTCATACCTGACTCCTTACCTTCGTCGAGGTCCCAATCTTCAGAGTTGCATTTAATTCTATCCAATAAATTCCATCTGAATTCAGTAGTCTTCATCATAAAAGAGCCAGCACAAGAAGTATCGAGCATGGTGCGATTGTTATCAGAAAGCCGAGCATATAGATTTTGAATAATCATTTCTCTTAAGATCTCGTGATTGGGGCATGAATATAACATTGATTTAAGCCTCCCCCAAGCTTGAGGGATGCTTTCTCCTTCGTGAGGCCAGAAATTATATATATAATTGCGATCACGATGAACAAGATGCATAGGGTAATACTTTTGATGAAATTCCAACTTCAATCTTTTATAGTCCCATGATCTCATACTCACATAGCCTATACCATATCAATGTGTCTCCCTTCAAAGATAAAGGGAAGACCTTCTTCTTAGCAACATCATCGGGTATACCTGCAAGCTTAAATAATCCACAAACTTCATCCACATATATTAAGTGCTCATCAGGATGCTTTGTTCCATCTCCTGTAAAAGGGTTAGCTAGCAGTTTTTCCATCATACCCGAAGGAAATTCAAAAGGAGTTTCATTTTCAATAGGTTCAGTAGGTTGAGGAGCAAATCTTTGCTCTACTGGACGGGGTGAAGATACCCTAAACAAGCCCCTCAGAGAATTACTTTCCATAGTAACAAGTGACAGTAAATTTCAGCACACTATATAAATTTTTCCTTACCAAATTCCACCTACCAAAGGCGCTACACTCCCCGGCAACGGTGCCAGAAAAGAGTCTTGATGACCCACAAGTATAGGGGATCTATCGTAGTCCTTTCAATAAGTAAGAGTTTCGAACCCAACGAGGAGCAGAAGGAAATCATAAGCGGTTTTCAGCAAGGTATTCTCTGCAAGTACTGAAATAAGTGGTAACAGATAGTTTTGTGATAGGATAAATTGTAACGAGCAACAAGTAACAAAAGTAAATAAAGTGCAGCAAGATGGCCCAATCCTTTTATAGCAAAGGACAAGCCATAACAAACTCTTATAATAGGAAAAGCGCTCCCGAGGACACATGGGAATATCGTCAAGCTAGTTTTCATCACGTTCATATGATTCGCGTTCGATACTTTGATAATTTGATATGTGGGTGGACCGGTGCTTGGGTGTTGTTCTTACTTGAACAAGCATCCCACTTATGATTAACCTCTATTGCAAGCATCCGCAACTACAACAAAGGTATTAAGGTAAACCTAACCATAGCATGAAACATATGGATCCAAATCAGCCCCTTACGAAGCAACGCATAAACTAGGGTTTAAGCTTCTGTCACTCTAGCAACCCATCATCTACTTATTACTTCCCAATGCCTTCCTCTAGGCCCAAATAATGGTGAAGTGTTATGTAGTCGACGTTCACATAACACCACTAGAGGCTAGACAACATACATCTTATCAAAATATCAAACGAATACCAAATTCACATGACTACTAATAGCAAGACTTCTCCCTTGTCCTCAGGAAAGAACGTAATTACTCACAAAGCATATTCATGTTCATAATCAGAGGGGTAATAATATGCATATAGGATCTGAACATATGATCTTCCACCAAATAAACCAACTAGCATCAACTACAAGGAGTAATCAACACTACTAGCAACCTACTAGCACCAATCCCGGACTTTGAGACAAGAATTGGATACAAGAGATGAACTAGGGTTTGGAGATGAGATGGTGCTGGTGAAGATGTTGATGGAGATTTCCCTCTCCCGATGAGAGGAGCGTTGGTGATGATGATGGTGATGGTTTCCCCCTCCCGGAGGGAAGTTTCCCCGGCAGAACAGCTCTGCCGGAGCTCTAGATTGGATCCGCCAAGGTTCCGCCTCGTGGCGACAGAGTCTCGTCCCGAAAAGTCCCTTCTTATTTTTTTCTCATCGAAAGATTCATATAGGAGAAGATGGGCGTCGGAGAGCCACCAGGGGGCCCACGAGGTAGGGGGCGCGCCCTAGGGGGGGCGCCCCCCACCCTCATGAGCAGGGTGTGGGCCCCCTGGCCTTCATCTTTGGTGAGGATTTTTCTTTATTTATTTTAAGACGTTCCGTGGAGTTTCATGACTTTTGGAGTTGCGCAGAATAGGTCTCTAATATTTTCTCCTTTTCCAGCCCAGAATTCCAGCTGCCGGTATTCTCCCTCCTTATGTAAACCTTGTAAAATAAGATAGAATAGCCATAAGTATTGTGACATAAAGTGAAATAACAGCCCATAATGCGATAAATATCGATATAAAAGCATGATGCAAAATGGACGTATCAATCACCATGATCTTGCGTGTGCGTAGGAAATTTTTGAAATTACTACGTTCCCCAACAATAGATTCATAAGGTAATTTAATCTTCTTTCTAGGAAAGTGTTCCATGCCTTTCCTTAACGGAAATTGGAATCTGATATTTCCTTCCTTCATATCAATAATTGCACCAATCGTTCTAAGGAAAGGTCTACCAAGAATAATAGGACATGAAGGATCACAATCTATGTCAAGAACAATAAAATCTATGGGCACATAATTCCTATTTGCGACAATAAGAACATCATTAATTCTTCCCATAGGTTTCTTGATAGTGGAATCCGCAAGGTGCAAGTTTAAAGAGCAATCATCAAAATCACGGAAACCTAACAAATCACACAAAGTCTTTGGAATTGTGGAAACACTAGCACCCAAATCACACAAAGCATAGCATTCATGATCTTTCATTTTAATTTTAATAGTTGGTTCCCACTCATCATAAAGTTTTCTAGGGATAGAAACTTCCAACTCAAGTTTTTCTTCATAAGATTGCATCAAGGCATCAACGATATGTTTAGTAAACGCTTTATTTTGACTATAAGCATGAAGAGAATTTAGCACGGATTGCAACAAGGAAATACAATCAATCAAAGAGCAATTTTCATAATTAAATTCCTTGAAATCCAAAATAGTGGGTTTAGCAACATCTAGGGTTTTAATTTCTTCAACCCACTTTTATCAAATTTAGCATCAAGATCTAAAAACTCCGAATTTTTGGAACGCCTTCTAGGTAAAGGTGGATCATATTCAGACCCATCATTATCAAGATTCATATTGCAAAACAAAGATTCAATAGGGGACACATCAATAACTTTTAGATCTTCATCTTTATTTTCATAGGAACTAGAAGAACACGCTCTTATAAAGGCATCTTTCTTAGCACGCATCCTAGTGGTTCTTTCTTTGAACTCATCAATGGAAATTCTCATGGCATTGAGAGACTCATTGATATCATGCTTAGGAGGAATAGATCTAAGTTTCAAAGAATCAACATCAAGAGAAATTCTATCAACGTTCCTAGCCAACTCATCAATCTTAAGCAATTTTTCTTCAATCAAAGCATTGAAATTCTTTTGCGAAGTAATAAATTCTTTAATATTAGATTCAAAATCAGAGGGCATCTTATTATAATTTCCATAAGAATTGTTGTAGGAATTACCATAATTATTAGAGGGATTACTAGGATAAGGCCTAGGATTAAAATTTCCTCTATATGCGTTGTTACCAAAATTGTTCCTACCAACAAAATTCACATCCATAGATTCATTATTATTCTCAATCAAAGTAGACAAGGGCATATCATTAGGATCAGAAGAAACACTTTTACTAGCAAATAATTTCATAAGTTCATCCATCTTTTCACTCAAGACATTAATTTGTTCTATCGCATGCACCTTTTTATTAGTAGATCTTTCAGTATGCCATTGACAATAATTAACCATAATATTATCTAGGAGTTTAGTAGCTTCTCCTAAAGTGATTTCCATAAAAGTGCCTCCCGCGGCCGAATCTAAAAGATTTCTAGAAGCAAAATTCAATCCGGCATAAAAAATTTGTATAATCTTCCACAAATTCAAACCATGAGTAGGGCAATTATGTATCATTAATTTCATCCTCTCCCAAGCTTGTGCAACATGTTCATGATCAAGTTGCTTAAAATTCATAATATCGTTTCTAAGAGAGATGATCTTAGCGGGAGGAAAATACTTAGAGATAAAAGCATCTTTGCACTTGTTCCAAGAATCAATACTATTTTTAGGCAAAGACGAAAACCAAGCTTTAGCACGATCTCTAAGCAAAAAAGGAAATAGCTTAAATTTAACAATATTGTTGTCCACATCTTTCTTCTTTTGCATATCACACAAATCAACGAAGCTATTTAGATGGGTAGCGGCATCTTCACTAGGAAGGCCGGAAAACGGATCTTTCATAACAAGATTCAGCAAAGCGGCATTAATTTCACAAGATTCAGCATCGGTAAGAGGAGCAATCAGCGTTGGTATTGGTAAAGTCACATAATTTAGTGTTATCTTGAGCCATCGTGACAAGCAAGCAATCCAACACACAAGCAAACAAAAAGCAAGCGGGCAAAAAGAGGCAAATAGGGAAAGAGAGGGAGGATAGAGAGAGAGAGACAGAGAGAGAGGGTGAATAAAACGGCAAGGGTGAAGTGGGGGAGAGGCAAATGGCAAATAATGTAATGCAGGAGATAAGGGTTGTGATGGGTACTTGGTATGTTGATTTTTGCATAGACTCCTCGGCAACGGCACCAGAAATGGCTCGTTGACGGGAGATAAAATTTTAACTTGACTTCGCGTGAGCCTCCCCGGCAACGGCGCCAGAAATCTTCTTGCTACCTCTTGAGCACTACGTTGGATTTCCTTGAAGAGGAAAGGATGATGCAGCAAAGTATCGTAAGTATTTCCCTCGGTTTTTGAGAACCAAGGTATCAATCCAGTAGGAGGCTACGCGTGAGTCCCTCGTACCTGCACAAAGCAAATAACTCCTCGCAACCAACGCGGTAAGGGGTTGTCAATCCCTTCACGATCACTTACGAGAGTGAGATCTGATAGATATGATAAGATAATATTTTTGGTATTTTTTATAAAGATGCAAAGTAAACTAAAAGAAAAGTAAAAAAACAAAGGAAATAACGAAGTATTCGAATATTATATGATGAAGATAGACCCGGGGGCCATAGGTTTCACTAGTGGCTTCTCTCAAGAGCATAAGTATTTTACGGTGGGTGAAAGAATTATTCTTAAGCAATTGATAGAATTGAGCATAGTTATGAGAATATCTAGGTATGATCATGTATATAGGCATCACGTACGAGACAAGTAGACTGACTCCTGCCTGCATCTACTACTATTACTCCACTCATCGGCCGCTATCCAGCATGCATCTAGAGTATTAAGTTCATGAAAACAGAGTAACGCCTTAAGCAAGATGACATGATGTAGAGGGATAAATTCATGCAATATGATAAAAAAACCTCTTGTTATCCTCGATGGCAACAATACAATACGTGCCTTGCTGCCCCTACTGTCACTGGGAAAGGACACCACAAGATTGAACCCAAAGCTAAGCACTTCTCCCATTGCAAGAAAGATCAATCTAGTAGGCCAGACCAAACTAATAATTCGAAGAGACTTGCAAAGATAACCAATCATACATAAAAGAATTCAGAGATGATTCAAATATTGTTCATAGATAAACTTGATCATAAACCCACAATTTATCGGTCTCAACAAACACACCGCAAAAAGTAGATTACATCGAATAGATCTCCACAAGAGAGGGGGAGAACATTGCATTGAGATCCAAAAAGAGAGAAGAAGCCATCTAGCTAATAACTATGGACCCGAAGGTCTGAGGTAAACTACTCACACTTCATCGGAGGGGCTATGGTGTTGATGTAGAAGCCCTCCGTGATGGATGCCCCCTCCAGTGGAGCTCCGGAACAGGCCCCAACATGGGATCTCGTGGATACAGAAAGTTACGGCGGTGGAATTAGGGTTTTGATTCCGTATCTGATCGTTTGGGGGTACGTAGGTACATATAGGAGGAAGGAGTACGTCGGTGGAGCAACAGGGGGCCCACGAGGGTGGAGGGTGCGCCTGGGGGGGTAGGCGCTCCCCCCTGCCCCGTGGCCTCCTCCTTTGTTTCTTGACGTAGGGTCCAAGTCTCCTGGATCATGTTCGGTGACAAAATCACGTTCCCGAAGGTTTCATTCCATTTGGACTCCGTTTGATATTCCTTTTCTTCGAAACCCTAAAATAGGCAAAAACATCAATTCTGGGCTGGGCCTCCGGTTAATAGGTTAGTCCCAAAAATAATATAAAAGTGGATAATAAAGCCCAATAATGTCCAAAACAGTAGATAATATAGCATGGAGCAATCAAAAATTATAGATACGTTGGAGACGTATCAGTTTGCACGATTAACGTCGATGACGATTTATATTATGAGTTATGTGATTTGATGACCAAAGTTTGTTCGGAGTCCCGGATGAGATCATAGACATGACGAGGAGTCTCGAAATGGTCGAGAGGTAAAGATCGATATATTGGAAGGCTATATTCGAACATCGGAAAGGTTCCGAGTGATTTGGGTATTTTTTCGGAGTACCGGAGAGTTACGGGAATTCGCCGGGGGAAGTTAATGGGCCTTATTGGGCTTTAGTGGAGAGAGGGAAGAAGGGCCATGAGGTGGCGCGTGCCTCCCGCCTTTCCAAACCGAATTGGACAAGGGGTGGGGCGCGGGCCCCCTTTTCCTTCTCCCTCTCCCTCCTTTCCTTCTTTCCTACTACGAAAAGGAAAGGGAATCCTACTAGGACTTAGGAGTCCTAGTAGGACTCCCTACACTTGGCGCGCCCCTAGGAGGGTCGGCCTCTCTCCCTCCCTCCTTTATATATGTGGGCAGGGGAACCCCAAAGGACACCAAGTCTTCTCTTAGCCGTGTGCGGTGCCCCCCTCCACAGTTACACACCTCGGTCATATCGTCGTAGTGCTTAGGCAAAGCCCTGCGCCGGTAACTTCATCATCACCATCGCCAAGCCGTCGTACTAAGGGAACTCTCCCTCGTCCTCAACTGGATCAAGAGCTCGAGGGACGTCATCGTGCTGGACGTGTGCTGAACACGGAGGTGCCGTACGTTCGGTACTTGGATCTGTTGGATCGTGAAGACGTTCGACTACATCAACCGTGTTACTAAACGCTTCCACTTTCGGTCTACGAGGGTACATGGACACACTCTCCCGTCTCGTTGCTATGCATCTCCTAGATAGATCTTGCGTGATCGTAGGTAAATTTTTTGAAATACTGTGTTCCCCAACAGTCCTACACCTCTCAAACCCAGCCCATATCTGGGATGAAAATGAAGAAGCCCTAGCACGCCAAACATGTCCGCCAAGACAAATAATGCCAAACGCCCTTCAAATTGTTCCTAACCTAGGCCGACCTACCCTCTTCGTCTCCTCTCTTCTGCCTCGTCCGCGCCTCTCCTCCACTGGCTCTATCGTCCTCCCGACCCCACAGCGCCGCTATCACCGGCACAAAACCACTCATGTCATCCTCCCTGCCCTTGACATGGTCGTCGGCTCGGATGCAGATGCAATATGTCCTACTCCAGTCATACACCTTGCCCTCTATGTGTTCGAGAAAATGTCCGAACTGTTATTTTATTCTTTTGTAGGTAAAAGAATGGATTCATCATATGGGAGTTTCAGAACAATGAGTTTGATGAACCTATTCAGAAAGAGTTTGTCGATTAATCGGATTCGTCGGATGAAGAGTGCATGATGATGATGATGATGATGATGATGATGATGATGATGATGATGATGAGCATCCAAGAGGAAATGGAGAAGAAAGTGGAGCATTGCACACGGGGTGGATCAAGTTTTTGCCGCAACGCTCTCAAATTTTTACCACACCCCACATGGTTCAAATTAAGACATAATGCCAAGTTTCATCTCTTTTGAAGCTCGTTTCCTCGCTATTTCCTACCAAAGAGCGTTCTGCTTTTTCTAGTGATCGAAAAATGAGTTAATGCCTTGAAAATAATAGACCAACTCAAAAAGTGCTCAAATTTGAGCATGGGGCTTTGGATGGTGTGTAGTAATCAGATAAAAATTTTGAAGTTGAAATGATTTTAATAAATGAGTTGTGTGTGAAAGGCGGTGGTTTTCGTTCGAAACCCTGACACTTCACGGGAGAGTGTCCGGTAGTACACTAGGTGGATCAAGTTAAACTTCAATGGTTCATTCAAGGGGACGAGAACAGTACACCGGTATAGGATTGTTGATGCACGGCTGCTCTATCCTCAGTGGGCGGCATTTTTCAAGACCATATACGTTCTCCATGGCAATAAACAATGTCACTTTATAACAATGTAAGAAGGAGCTTGTAAGGATGTGGAAAGAGCACTCGGAGTGCTCCAAGCTTGTTCGGGGTAATGTTCATGGAGCTACAGTGACATGGGAATCGAAAACATTGTGTCATTTTGCAAAACATGATTGTCCAGGATGATGGTGAAGGGTAGTCCGAACGCATGATTTTGAGATGTTTGGAGTACATGTCTGCCTCTCAGAACAAGATGCCGAGCATATTGTGAACTTTCTGGAGATGCTCTCCATTGGAATCTTCGAGATGAAAACATGCACATACAACTACTCAGTGATCTTGTGAAGCATATGTAGACCCATGTTGAAAAACCAAGGAATTTAATGTTTGAACTGTGCACTCGGAATAATTTTTATGTTTGAAATAGGTATTTTTTTTCACTATGAACAAATGTATTTGCTATGATATTCATGTGTATGATTGCCACATATGTGTTTGCATGAATTTAAGGAGTTGAAAGTGGGGGTTGTGATAGGAAGGGGGTCATTTGAGGGATCGTTTGACGCTATCGGGGGTCGCGTCCGAACGCGTCTGCAGATGTTTAGGGGAGACAAGTTTGCAGATCTGTCTAGGAGACAAGTTTCAGTATGAACTATTAGTAGAACTAGGAGGAGCTTGTGGAGTTATAGCTGATGGATCTACATACTTGAGCCGAATTAAAGGGAGTCCGCGTTCTCCTCCACTCTACCTTCAACACTTGCAAAAATTTCCTCTATATTACACATATGAGCTGCCCTTTTTTGAGAAACACTTATGTGGGAAGAGATTCTAAATTGCATGTACACACAGATGCACCGAGGAAGGCACGCACACACTTATCCACCTCCCAGATACTCCCTCTATGCCATAATATAAGAGCATTTTTACACTAGTGTCTCAGTTCTTATACAAAAGAGGATGATAATGCTTGTTCCCATGGATATCTATGATAATTCCCGGTTCAATAATGTATACATTAGTAATTGTGGCCTTTGAACCAAAATTTTGAGCCTACTATAATTGGTGGTTATTCTGTAGCTCTATTTTGTGAGCTACCGGTCATTCTCTTACAAGCTAGCACTAGGAGAATCTTCAATAAATGATGTATATTTAGAGATGCAAAAGTGGGTGTTATATAATTTACATCACCAAAAAATGCTTTTTACATCTTCAAAAAAGACCCAACTCCAACAGATATATATTTGAAGATGTAAACCTTCTACTCCGACAGACGATGTAAAAACAGCTAACAACCGCACGACGGCAGTGACGCGGTCAATGTATAGTGATGCTCTCAAATACTGTGGACCAAACACTTCTACCATGGTCTTTGCAAATTGTTTGACATAAAAGATGAAGTGCTCTCTGCCACTGCCAAATCGTCATCAATGCAGTCTGCCGACACATCATAGGCCATCATGCGCAAAGTGGCAGTGACCTTCTGCTCAGTGTTGTCCAAGCAAATCGGCACAATTGCTCCTCTACTAAAAAGCTCGATCCAGTTGCTTCATGGAATTGCAAATGTGGATGAACAAATCCTTGGACATCCTGAACTGACGACAAAAGTACCTCTTTGGAAAAACAGGTGGTGTACAAAAATAGTTGTGCATCAACCTATCCTCAATCCGTTCTCTCCGCCCTGAACTCGCGGCCAAACACGGAACCTCCATGCTTCAGCTTCTTCCTCTTGTGCATCACCATTAGCATAGCAATGTTCTCTTCTTCGGCCAAATCAAATTCCTCATCCGATGAGGAATTGTCCATGAAAGAGGAGTCGCGCGAGCTCATCTACAGTACGGAAATCACCGTCGAACTACATCTTCATGCCCTATAAAAAACTCCTAGTTTGCATTTTTTTTTTGCCTTGGGGGAATTTTGTCGAACACGTTGCATGCAAGGTGGAAGAAACCAGCCGGCGATTGATCAGAGCCTTGATGATGCTCACAAAGGCCGCCTGACGTGGTCGGCGGCTGCCGAAGGACTTGTTTTGTGCCGACGCACCCCCGGCGGCAATGACCGAATAACCGCCCGCTCGGTGGGTTTCGGTGGTCGCGCGGCTGCCCCTACTAGCTCCGGCAGCGGGCAACGACTACCATGGAAGGCGGTCGTGAGCTGTTGCAGCCATTACGGCCGCCGGAGCTCCAATGAACCTCTGAATCGGCCGGAAAAAAACGGCGGAGCGGGCTACAATCGCCGGGTCGTCTACGGCTAGGGCGGAGATAGGCGGCGGGGTCGGGATGGACGAACGGGCGGCAGCGGTGGCGCTTCCTGGCACAAATCGCCGGCGGTGGGAGGCGGGAGGCGGGTGGGCGTTGGGCGAGCGGCTGAAGTTTCAGATTGGGCAGTTGGGCTTTGACGCGTGGCTGGACATTTTACATCACCAAGTCTAGTATTTTACATCACTTGAAGAAGGTGATGTAAAAATTTATACATCTATATTATCCGTTGGGGCAACGTTTTTAGGCCTCGAAGATGTAAAAACTTGTTATTTGTACATCTACATCATCTATTGAAGATGATCTAATAACAGATTTATCACTGGTGGACAAGAGAAATTAGTTGTCTATAGGACGGAGGAAATTAATAACTGCTACTCGTTTCAGAGGTTGAGAGTTTTTCATGACCAAGTGAATGTTTTTGTCGCTATGAGCTTGTTGTCTCAACATATTGTTCAAGCATTTGAGTTTCTGCAACATTATTGACTCTGGAACTATCAGATAACATGTATTGCTACTAGACTTTGGGATTCATGTATAGTTGTGCAAAGTTTGACATTGGTCACTCTTGCTCGTGTTAGCACATCAGAATCTACAACATGGAAGTTTCAACAAACACTATCTAAAAACTAAAAACAACAACTCATGAACACCTTTTTTATTACAAGCATTAAAGGCTGCTCCGATTATGTACTACCGCCATTAAATTAAAGAACATGATTCAGCTGCTTTAATTGACCACTTTAGGAATTTTATATGTGGAGATCTGAGGTCATTGTTGCATGTGGTATATTCACAAAAAGGCAGATGGTGCTCCATGGTATAGATATGTCTTGGGTATTTTGTCCATTGATCATTTTGGGAACCAAGCTTCAGTACACGACTTAGGATCCTATCTGCCGGCAGTTCTTGCATTATTGATAGAGGTTACAACAACTGACGCAAGGGATGATGTGATGGATCTTACTGCTTGCTGAGATTACAATGCAAAAATTATCATGTTGAGACTGCGACATGAGCATGTCATTGCTTGAGGACAATCAATGTTTTGTCGGAGCAGGTAGGTTTTTTTTTTTTTTGAGAATCTCGCAAAGCTTTATTACTGATTAATGTTTAAGGGTACAAAAACAAGGTCGCCAGTCTGGCCTAGCCAGGTGTGACGGCCAAAACCTAACGATAAAGCATACTTTGCGAGATTATGGGCCTCCATATTGGAGGTCCTATACTCATGACTAAATGAACATGAAATGAAACTAGCTGCTCTAGCCTTGATCTCCTGGACGATGGCGCCAAAATTTGCTTGACTTCCTTCCCTGATCGCATCAATCGCCACCTTGCAATCCGAGGCCACCAAAATTTGGTTGAGATAGAGATCTTCTGAGAGAGCTAACGCCTCCCGGATAGCCAAAGTTTCAAGCACTTGGGGATCCCGAAGGCCCCTCAAGGTTAGTGACGAAGCTCCCAAAAATATCCCCCCTGCATCCCTGCATATTACTCCAACTGCACCAAAAGTGCCCGAACGAGACACAGCTGCGTCCACATTAATCTTGAAGTGGTCAGCAGGTGGCGGTACCCACATCGCAGGCCGTGATATCGCTGTCACCTGCGTTCCCACCTTCTTCTTCATGAATTCTATGTCTGACAAGTAAGACTTGATGAAATTGTCCGTGGCAAAAGGAGTCTGGAAGATCTCCTCATGTATAGCCTTGCGTCGCGAACTCCAAATAGCCCATAAGGTGACAATCAACACAGTAAGCTGCTCTGCTGGAAGTGTTTCGCTCATAGCAAAAAGCCATAGTCGCGCATTCGGTTCTGTTGTTGCCAGCATATGTTGCTAGCATAGTCGCTGCTCTGCAGGTAGGTCCTATTTGGCGCGCTGCATGCTGGGAGGGGGCGCAACGCGCACCCCCACTCGCCTAGTGTGCCATTTTGGGCCGGCCCCTATGCGAGGCGCCCTGTTTTATCATTTCATTTTTTCTAATAAAGGAGAATTTTTGACACTAATCTTATACTCTCTTCATCCCAAAATTCTTGTCTTAGATTTTTCTAGATACGGATGTATCTAATACTAAAACGCGACTTGATACATCCATATCTAGACAAATCTAAGACAAGAATTTTGGGACGGCGGGAGTATTATGGAACGGCGGGAGTAGCTGATTCAAAAATGTGCATCTATTAACAAAAAAAGCTTAAAAACAAAAAAATGTTTGTGAATTTTTAAAATTGTCCCCCTATTTTTTTTAAATATTCAATTCAAACACAATATTCACGGGTTTCAGAAAAATGTTCACAATTTGGAAAAAATGTTCGCAAATTTAAAAAAATTAACTTCCAAAAATGTTTGTGATTTAAAAAAATCCTAAATTCGAAAATTATTCAGGATTTCAAAAAGTATTGAAAATTATAAAATGTTCATGATTTTTAAATGAAAATTAATGCAATGAAAAAACATAAAATAAAATAAATATAAAAAGAAAATGAAAAAATAAAGAAAAGAACGACATTGAAAAAAAGTAGAAAAAAACGACAGGAAAAAAACAGTTAAACTGGAAATAGCTAATGCGCCGGCCCAAATACACGTAGTCAGGAAGGGGGGGAGGGTACGCGCTTGGTAGGCAAGTAACGACCTACGCGCAAAATAGGGTCTCTCTCTCCTCTCTCTCTCTCTCTCTCTCGTATCCATGTACTCAGTTCCCCATTTTGCTTGCTTCTGATTCCCCATCTCCATGCTTGCTGACTTCTCATCCTTGACCCCTCTTGTATCCAGACAACTCATTAACTTTAACCACAAACAACCGTTGTCAAGTTGAATTCCTTCCTGATTTGTGTGATTTGGTGCTGGTGTGTATCGATTTATTGTGTGCCCGTCTACAGATATGACACGGGAGGATCCGCGTGTCATTCCCATTCGCCTTCCCCCGGAGCACCAAGACCACACTGCTACGTGGCTCCCTCCGTCGTGTTCACTGGATCCCTCTATCTTTTGTTTCTGTCTTTGCGACCATCTTAAGGAAACGTTGGAACTGAGAATACAATTAGGTATTTATTTTTATTTTTACATTGAGAAAGCAATTATGTATGTCTCCGTCGATTATGCAGGTGTCTGTGGTGACTTCATCAAATATTAAAATGATGTGCCGGCTCAGTCTCTCGAAGGGGCTCATATGATTAGGTAGGGCACTGTGTGCAATTATGTATGTGAGACATTCTAGCAGGGTCCTACTAGTAGTCCATATTGAGAATGGAATAAGAGGGTTTATGGTTTAAACTCTTGTACACGAAGTAACGACAATGTCGACTGGTCACCTTACCATCAATAGCCATAAAACATGGTTATTAAAACCTTGATGGCTGTAGCTATCTTGTAGTGTCAATCAATTTCGCTGTTGCGTTGCATCTTCTGCGAGAAGGGACGTCACTTTTCTCCCTATAAACAGCATGATGGAGAGGTTCCGTTTGCTCCCACCATGTATTGCAACTAGCAGCATCGGTTTTTCTTTTTTCCTTAGAGACGTCATGAAGAAGCTCTTCCCATTTCAATCAGGATGGCAATAGGCCAGACCGCTCCAGCCCGGACCTGGCGCCTCTCTCTCTTCTGCTCAGGGATGTGGGGCCGGGCCAATGGTCCAATACTAACACCCTGTTCGGTACCCCTCCGCTCCACAACTCCGGGAGCCGAGTTGACGGAGCTGCTGTTCAAATCGAAGGAGTTGCGGTTTCCCCGCTTCACAGATTCTGAAAGCGGGTGATTACCGAACAGGTGTTAAGGGGCTTCATGTGCATTGGGCAACATGGTCCGACCCATTTTAATACCCATAGCACAACAAAATGTTAACGCAAACACATTATTTCAACTAGCAACATTTTAACCACGTGACATAAGTGATAAGCAGTCCAAACAATTCAAAAAAAAAGCAACATTTTAGCTGTAGGCAGCTCCGTTTCTATTTCTACCATGAATCATTTGTATTAGAACTTACTTATAAGGTTGTTCAATAGTTTGCAATCTTCATATAAACACAAGGGTAATTTGCAAAGGCACAAACTACACAACCTTGGGCAAGAAGTCTGCGTTAAAAATTAACGACGCAAGCAGGCAGCTGTTGATTTGAAAGCGTTGCTGTCTGACCAAACAATGGCGGCACAGTACAATTAACACCAACCTTCAGTTGCGCTGTATAAAGACTCATTACTTGCAGCACTTGACAAGATTGCAAGCGAATTCACCTTTACAAAGTCAGTACCAGTAGCTATCAGCAGAGAAAAAACATGGCCCATAATTCTGTAGCTTGTTAGTCATTTCCATTTAGATAATGCACATATCACGTTATTGCTATGACAAGAAAACGTGCAGCCGGAAACGTTGCCCCACTCCACAGACTGGCAAAAGAAAGAAAGAAAGAAAACCTCTATGTATACAAGACTATTTCACGATTATAGGACGCGAGCACGGGTATTCAACTATAAGCACAGGTGGTCTATGTGAACACCAGCCCTGCACAGTGGGCAGGAGGCGTTCCTCTGAAGCCAGTCGTCGATGCATCGCACGTGGAAAATGTGCTGGCACTGAGGCAAGGCTCTCACAAATTGCTGCGGTCTCAAGTCCTGGTCAGTAGTTTAGCATGTCGTCAGCACGAGGAACTATTTTTCTTGGCTTCTATTTAGTGGGAGTCTGAGAATAATGCATGTCAACAACAGTAACTAACCTGAAGGCATACAGAACAGCAGCTCTTATTGGTTTCCTGATCAGAATCGGTTGCGCCGCTGAACCTGATTGCTGGGATCTTATTGATCAGGGCTCTTGACATACCACCCGTGCAGCCGGTTTCGAAAAGGTCATTGTTGTCAATGAAAGGTGTACTCATTAAACTCATCTGCGGTAGAAAAAACATTGAATCAGATAGAGTATGTACACTGAAGGAAACATTCTATGGTCCTAAATAGCAGATGGTGTGAAATGGTCACTCACAAGTTTAATCTTGGATAACGGTTTTTTTCTCTCAATTTAATACCATAGATTATTTATCTTGAGTATTTACCATCTATGCTGCTATATAGTATAGTTTGCAAAATAGCATGATTGTTTATTTGTTTTATTAAGATAATACCACGCATACATATCTGAAGAATTTCACACTTTAGACGCCAAAACAAGACATTTAATGCTTTGGTCTCTCTAGCCCCACAATCTAGTTCTAGATATTCCTATGACTAGAAACTTCCATTCAGGAGAGCGGGAGAATGTTATTTTCCATTTACCTAACCATTTTAATGCTAAGAATCTGCTACATCATAAATTGTAGGTTTGAAAGTGTTTCACTGTTTTACTTATATTAGATGAATATAAGATTTGTTTCTCCTAGAATCTGCCACGGTTATTAGGTATCCTACCATTTTAGGCATTAGAGAGCACAGATATCACACAATCCATCATTATGGATTTACAACCAGCTTATATGAAGAGCTATATACCTGACTTTGCACTGCACGCTGGAGTGCTGGACTGACCTTCTCCCAAACAATTCGTCCACTGAAGAGGCTAGAGATGATGTCTAGCTGAAAGACCGAAACAGAATATCAGAACAAGTAAAACCTAATTCTGCTTATGAATTGCTGCTTCACCTATTCACACAAAAATGTCCATAACATAGTGCAACAACTAATGAAACGCAATATTATCTCCTTGAGAAGCAAATGTTTCCATGGTTTCCTAAGTTAGCAAATTTCATATTTCCTGCCAGTCAACATCGTAGTGAGGTATGTGCTTGGGTAGGTACATGAAAATGATCCTCCACCTTTCTTGATGATAGTACATAAAGAAAAGAGGTCACCGGATGATTCTTCCATACTCACCACAAAGAGAAAGCTATACTTTCCGGATTCGCTAGATCTCCAAATCTCGATGCAGGATTCAACAGCCTCAATAGAAAAGACTGCGCCAGAGACTGCCCCCACGCCGGCGCCCCGGAGCATGCCGCTTTCCGTGGACATCCCCATGAAAGCACCGATGAAGATCCCGACCAGTGAACCCACTGAAAGTCAAAATTACAACGATGAGAACTTTCAGATAAAATTGTTAATTGTACCAACCATTTACATACCACATGAGCTACTCATTGAACAATTGCAATGCAACTATGCAATACAACAGCGAATTAAACAGAGGACGAAAACAGAGGACGCCCCGGTGATGGACCTAAACCTGTATAAAACTGAGAAGTGTGGGGTTTTAAAGATAAGCCTAGCATGTCTCGTGATAAAAGCGGCAAAGAATGATCCGAAATTCCTGCCTACGAGATTGAATTTTGCTGCCAAATCCAGCAGACTACCGGGAAGCAAGAATGGCAGAGGAACCCAAAATTGCACCGGCAAGGGTGCCGTTCCACTCCACCTAATACCCGATTCGTAATCAGACACCAATGCTACGGGTAGCAAAACATTGAGCGAGAAGGAAGAGCAAGGAAGCAGAACCGGGCACGCACCGACGGCGAAGACGAAGGTGAGCAGCGCGCCGAGCGCCCGCCCGAGGGCCGCCGCGGCCGCGGCGCCGCGCCTCCGGAGCGCCCTCCACGCCGCGTCGAAGCGGCAGCGGGGACTCGAGGCGCCGGAGAGCGAGGAAGGAGGGGGAGGCGCCCGACGATCCATCAATTCAAGGCCGGCCGGCGAGTCCAAGGAACGTGGCGCGCATGCCACCCCTGCAGCAAGCGTGGAATGGCTCGGGTCGGGGCCGCGTATATATACGCCGGGGCGCGGGTGGGGGGGAGGGAGGAGGGGAGGGAAATCTTGAGGGACACGGAGGGAGGTGGGGAAGGGGAGTCTTGGGGCGAGACGGAGCAGAGGAAGAGAGAGATGGGGAGAGGCGGAGGAGCGGAGCAGGGGAGGGGATAGGAGGGATGGGAGCGCAATTAATGCGGGGGCGAGGGGGCGAAACCGCCGTTGCTTGCTTGGAAGCGTGCGTGCGATGAATGGTGTTTTGGTTGGGTTCGGTCGTGGTCTGGTCAGGGTTAGGGCTGCGGCACGCTCCCTGCTGCCTGATTCTTCTTCGGTTCAAATCTTGACTCAATATATCTGTATCTATCTATCTACTAGTAAGTGTGCACGTGTAACACACGTATAATTATTGGTTGTATTTGTTAGAATTATGTTGAATATTATTGTACAAGGTAGGTTATAGTTGGACTTGGTTTTGGACTGTGTGTAGACAGGGTAGTAGTTGTGTCCTAATAGGACACCTGTATCCTAGGCCTCTCATATATATCGGGGGTAGACACACGATGTAACCTATGCCAACATAATAGCACGGGCACGTGGGAGAGCCGGCGGCGTGTGCCGGTGCCCGGGCGGCCGGGGTGCGGTATTGTGACGGTGTCATGGGGAGGAGCGCCCGTAGTCAAGCCCCGGGGATGTAGCCATGTCGGTGAACCTCGTTAACAAATCTCGGTGTCGTGCTCGTGTGATTGCTTGGTCCTCGGATGATCGACGATATGCCTCGGATTTATTCTAACAAGTGGTATCAGAGCAAGGTTCGATTTGAGGTTGCGGTTGTTGATTTAGAGGAGAAAAGTTCGACATGGATTGGCTGGTCAACACTGAAGATCGAGCCATCGAGATAAGTCGACGAGTTCATGAAAGCAATCGGATCAGCAGGCAGCGGCAGGAGCGAAGTGTCTCGACGAGATCGGATCTGGCGGCGGCGACAGTGCGGAGTTCGGCAGGAAGGCGCTACACGGCAGGGTGCTACGCGTCTAGGCGCGTGCGACCGCTGAGCGAGCAGGGCGGCTCACGACAGAGGCGCAAGTGCAAGGCGCTCAGGCGGAGGCCCGTGTGGCCCAACGGCCGGCTGCAGTCTACAGATATCTAGGCCTGATCCAGTGCGTCGCCGGCAGAGGCCAGAAGGGATCATGATTACGTGACTCTTGGAGATTTGCTTTTGAAGAAAAAAGAAACGTCAGGTGCAGACCTGTCGTGGTGTGGTGCGTTCAGGCAAGAGGCAAATCAGTCAGCGAAACAAAAATTCATCAAAGGGAGAACCCATCGGAAGTAGCATAGGCTATGGTAGCAATATAAAAAAAAGCATCGGGAGTTGTGCTTGAAGTGGAGCAGTACATGGAGCATTGTTGATCAAAGGCATCACGGGAGTTACTGTAACTTGGTTATCTTTCATGGGTCGGGCATACAATGACCGTAGAACCAATAGGGTACTAGGTTTGAAGCGTAGAAGTTCGTCGGGACCGAAAGCTTCAGGGTATGGCAGATAAGGATGCGAGATTTATTGGTGCAACAAGGATGCTTGAGGTCATTGCAGGAATTTAAGCCAGTTGAGATGGAAGTATTGTGTGATGGATGGGAATTCGTTAAGGATGATTTGGAAGCCTGGAATGTGTTGCACAAAGAGGATCGTGTTCTACAGGGCGTCGAGCAAGGCACGAAGTGTGGGCGGATACGATGCAGGGTAGAGCATGGTTGCAGTCGGATTATTTCGGCTGGGTCGGACTGGACAGTCTGATGGACTGACGTGGATGTCGGTCAAAGCAGAAGACGATGGTGTTTCAGCGACTACGACATAGGAGCGTGATGCTGATAGTGATCGACTTCTGGGGTGTGGAAACACGTGGTGCAGGCTTGAGGGCTTGTGCGGCTTCGACAAGACTAAGGCGCAGGGTTGATTCAAGGCAGTGTACACATGAGAGCTTGAAGTCGACAGGGCGCGGGGTAGCACGGCTAGCTACATGGAGTCATGTTGAAGGTGGAGCTGGAGTCTAACGGAAGACTTCACTTTGTGCTGATGGAGGGGCTACGGTGTAAGATATCAGAGAATCGAAGCCTATTTCAGCGGGATAGCGAGAGACACGTGGATCGGACTGGGGCCCAATGGTCTGACGGAGATGTGATACTCGGCATCGGTCGGTGATGATCGGTGGTTCTCTGTAGTGGGTGTTGAGGCAGTGTGGGCTAGCTACCTGGGAGACTCGACCAGGATAGCAGAGGCTCGACGCGGTAATAGCGGCGAGGCGTGCGGTAAGCACGGGACACAGCGACATGCCAAGGCACCGGTGGTCAGACATGTGGTCAGACAAATTGTGCAAGGGTTGCTGAAGCAATGTTGACGAGTACCAGATTCAAGTTGGTGACTGGGTCTATCGGTGCCGGAAGATGGACAGGAGTTGACCATGGTGAATCCGAGAAAGTGGCGGAGAGTCTAAAATTGTCAAAAGCTGAGAGAGTACACGGTCGTATATTCTGTGGTGTTCAGTGCACATTGCAAAGTGCGGATGACAAGTACAGAAGGAGGCGAAGTGTTGTAGCTGTGGGACATGTCAGAGACTATCCGGGGAAAGGATGAGACAACTGTAAATTTGACTCAGGGTGACACAGGGCGACGGTGAAATTCCTTCAAGTTTCAGACAGACGGTCAAGAAAGAGCGGTGATTTTGTGTTCAGGTAACTCTTATTTGTGGCGTTTAATACGTGAGTTGTTCATTTTCACGCAGACAGTGGTCGGTGTGTGATGGTGTTGAACGGATTCTTCGGAAGTTGGGAGCACAAAGTAGAGTATTGAGGAACTTAATTTTGCTCGAGTATTGACTGTGAAGAAGACGAGAAGGGACTACAGTTGCAGGTGGAGTCATATGGAGTCTGGGGGTAGCAGCGGTGCTCATGGCGTATCTCAAGTCCAATGTACATGGAGGTTCGACGCACGGACGAATTCAAGGTGGTGGAGAATATTCGCCAAGGTGGAGTTTGTTAGAACTATGTTGAATATTATTGTACAAGGTAGGTTACAGTTGGACTTGGTTTTGGACTGTGTGTAGACAGGGTAGTAGTTGTGTCCTAATAGGACACCTGTATCCTAGGCCTCTCATATATATCGGGGGTAGACACATGATGTAACCTATGCCAACATAATAGCACGGGCATGTGGGAGAACCGGCGGCGTGTGCCGGTGCCCGGGCGGCCGGGGTGCGGTATTGTGACGATGTCATGGGGAGGAGCGCCCGTAGTCAAGCCCCGGGGATGTAGCCATGTCGGTGAACCTCGTTAACAAATCTCGGTGTCGTGCTCGTGTGATTGCTTGATCCTCGGATGATCGACGGTATGCCTCGGATTTATTCTAACAGTATTTTAAGTAGATGCCAACATGTGGTAGATAAAAGGTTGCTTTGCGTCTTGTGGCGTATAGGAAAACTTGACAACGCATGAAACGATGAATGTTCATATCTGATACCCACAAACTCACAAACATACATAAAACCGGAGAATATAAATCAACCCATACAGCTCGTAATTGCATGCCTCCGTTTACTCTTTATATGCATCAAGATGCTTTTGACATATAAATGTTTAGTTCATTCTGCACGAAGTGTCAAAACACTAAAAATCAAAAGCTAAACTTGGCAAGCAACATACACAATTCTACAATGTTTCCCCTCTTTCATTTGGGTTCACCCTCCTTCAAGCCAACAAGCTTTCATACCAAAATGCAAAAAGAACAATGCGCTGAATAAGTACAAGATAAACACAGGAAAACAATAGTACAAAATAACATCCCGGAACACAATGGGGACATATGGAGAAGCACCAGTTGTAGAAAATAAGAAAAAAATGCAAGTCATGACCAATTTTGATAGTTTTTTCTTTACACCCACCTATGTGTAATACTATCAAACAATAAAAATAATTTGGTGGTCATTAGTTCCTAACCATTAACCGAATGAACAGCAAAAGGACCTTAAAGTATTTATACATAGAAGAATAGTAAAAAAGATATTTATTTATAGATGGTTCATGTGAGAAGAAAAAAAAATCACATCTTGCAATTTAGACCATCCAGCCCCTTTATGAAGTGAAAGGAGTTCCAAATGTAACAACTTAAAATAAACCAACTCAAGCAGTACAAGTGTTACAAATTAAGAAAAAAAACAAATAATGTGTTGATGACACATGTAAACGACATCTGCTAAGAAACACCGAAGATATAAAGATAGCACACTCTGGTTAGTAGTGCATAGAAACCTTATTTTGAAGTATACAAGTCAGCACAAGCACGCCGTGTAAGTTCACAAGAGACCATAAATGCTGGCTGGGCAGTTGTCTTACAAGCAACATAAATTACCGGCACTCCGGCATCATCCCCTGAGAAGGGGCGATCGGTGCGGCACCCTTGGCGGTTCACGAATTACCGGCACTCCGGCGGCGTCTCCTGAGAAGGAGTTGTTGGTCCTCGACTCCTTGTTGCCATGCCGAGTGGAGGCCAGTTGTGGTGGATTTTCTTGGGAGAGATAGGATCGTGATCCAGGAGGTCGAGGTGATGGATGTGTAGGGCCGTCGATGAGGGTGGCCGAGATGGGCGACCGCATAGGGCCCCCTAAGCAAATGGGGCCCTAAAATCATTAATCTGGCGCTAATTATATAGCATGTCACGAATGATCTCGTCAGCCAATGATTTCTTTCCTTCTCTACGCACCCCTGCATGCATGGGATTTCTTACCTTAATTATCTCCCCTGCATGCGTATGATTCCTTTTCTTTATTTCCCCCACATATAACTCTCTACTGCATGTACCATTTATTTCCGGATCTTCTAGCGCCGTAATTGCATGCATGATGGTTAGGAAGGAAAGGAAATCATGTTGGTGAACGCTCCATTCGCGGGGCCAATTTTTTTAGCTTAGAGTTTGAGTGGAAACAATCTTTCGAAGGGAATCAAAGAGCTGGGAATAAAAAAGGCTTAATATTTTAGAATTCCCTAAAAATAAATACACACATAATAATGAAAAATAAATATCAAAGGGGCTTGTTTTAAATAATAAGACCCTATTTATATATTTTTTGTGATAAAACTTTTGATCTATTCATCTTGAAGACCCTATTTACATTTGATGATCATACAGCGCAAGTGTGTAACATGGAGTACTCCGCACGATCCGATTCACGCCATGCGATCGGTTGGTCAGCACAGTGATCAATTCTTGGGTGATATATGTGACGAGGAGTGCATATTACACAAATTGATAGCCAAACCGTGGCATATCGTTTTTCCGCACTGAGGCCCCAAATTTAGCATATATATTTTTCGCATCGGGGCCCCAAATTCCTGGAGACGGCCCATTGGATGTGTCAATGTGTGCAAATATCTGCTTAGTTTGCTAATAAAATGTGATCATGATCAGTTTCCTAATAAAACGTGATCATGATTAGTTTCCTAATAAAACATGATCGTGATTAGTTTCCTAAGAAGATGCGATCATGATTAGTTTCCTAAGAAGACGCGATCATGATTATAGTTTCCTAATTGATCGGACGTGGAGTTTCATATGGTGAAGCACGGTCAGTCGATGTAAATTGTTAAGTGCACACAGAGAATTGATTAGGTTAAGGCTAGCCGTTAGATTAAGTTTAGTGAGCTTAATCATGCGGTCATAATGAATTCGTGTACATTTTACGGGATGCACGTAAGAAAGTTCTTGTTTGATTGTTTAATAATAGTGAAGATACTTTTGGTCAGTCTCCTCTTTATTTTGCTAGATTTTAGATTAGATCCTGCCATGTCGTGCTATGATCTAGAGTAGAAGCATCTAGTATGATTGTAGTACTTGGTACACTATTTCGAATGGAGATCCACCGTATCCGCGGCCTTCTCTTCCATTCTACACTCTTCCATGCATGTTCTCCACAATCTTCTTTTCCGCTTGTGAAGTCTAGATGTTTTTGTTTATTATCCCTCTCACACAGTTCACGTGATAAGCAACTACTCCCTTCTTACCAAAATATAAGATGTTTTTACGTTTTCATTGTACCTCAAATTAAACTGCACAAAACGTCTTATATTTTAATATAGAGGTAGTACAACTTACTACTCCCTCTGTCCCATAATATAAGAGTCTTTTTGATACTAGTACTACACTAATATCAAAAAAGCTCTTATATTATGGGATGGAGGGAGTAGTTAATACGGGGCAAAAGCGTCGCATCCGTGCAAGTGCCCATCATCGTTAGTTTAACTATGCTTATTTGATTGTTTTTGCTGCTTAAATTTAAAAACTAAGTAAGAGCAATGTGTACTTAGGGTCGGATGACAAAAAAAAAGTTCGAATAACTTTTATCGATGAAAAAACAGTTTTGCTAGAACTCATCTAGATGAGATATAATTTGGTCTCATTCATCTTTTATAGCCATTGGATGTGATGCTATAAGATGCGTGTGTGCTAACGTGGGTTGTATCTATTCTTGTTTTCAAAGTGAATAAGATCAAATTATATGTCATCTAGATGAGTTCTAGGTATTTCCATGAAAAAATACTATAGGAGACGGCGCTCTGCCACGCCCCGCTATAATTACCTAGTTGGAATGTGAGTTTAAGTCGATTGAGTAGACATAGTTTTTTCAACGGGGTTATCAGGTTGATGTACATTAAGGCTTGTGTATCTCTATGTCCTACCTTTTCTTTTCTTTTTCTCCCGATGGTAACACGAGCAGCATACTAATTTGTGGCCGTGCTTGGTATGGGGGAGCAAAAGTTATTTGCTGCTTACAACAGCGAGTACCGCGCGAGCGGCCGCGTCGCTCACGGCATAGACCGTGCCCCAAGCATCGATAATGTGTTTGATTTTGCGTGATTCTTCATGGATAGTTTCGGTTTTTGCTGGTGTAATGTGGGTAGCACTGTCTTTGCGCTTTCCTTTTTGCGGTTCCTGTTCCTTTTCTTCTGTTTTCACTTCTATTATATTTTTTAATCTTCTTATCCATTTGTTCTTCTTTTTTCCTTTTTACCCATTGCTAGAAATTAAATGATCTTAAAACCATGAACATTTTCTAAAAGTCTCAAAGGATTTTTAGAGCATTTAAAAAAAATGTGTGAATGTGTTTCCAGAAATACATAAACACTTTTAGAAATGTGTTTTCCAAAAAGTATGAACATTTTGAGAAACATGAGTAAACCTTCTCTCAAACGCATGAGGGCTTTTTAAAACAAATGCGATTTTTGTCTAAGAAGTGTAAACATTCAAAAATTGAATGGATATTTTTTAAAATATGTGAATGTTTTTAAATTACATAAATATTTTTAAAATCCAATAAAAATTTCTTAAATATTTATTAAAAAATATGAATATTTTAAGACACGTGAACACCGTTTCAAATCCCATCAATTTCTAAACATTTTCAAGATGCGCGGCCATTTGTTAAAAGTACTCTAACACTTTTTAAAAATGTCGTAATTTTTTAAATACCTAAATATTATTCAAAAGTTAAAGTGAAATAAGAAGTAACAATAAAAGGAAGGAAAAAAAGGCTTGTGAACGCAGAAGGGTTGTTCTGTTCGCTTACTCCCTGTCGCTCGCTTGGTTGTTGCCGGCTTGATAGATAACCCAAGCACCTAGTCTCCATAGTTAAAGGAAGGAGGCCCGCACCAAAAACATAATTATTTCTTCCAAAGATCACTCCCATTTTTTCAGGTTACGACAAGTAACACGCAACCTGAGAGTTTTTCTTTTTTTCGTAAATCTGTTTATTCAAAATATTTTATCTCTTAAACCATGTGTCCAAATCTCAAACCATTTTCACCGTTTGATTTCTCATGTCGAGATCTTTAAAACTAGATCACATGTTTATAGGTTTTGACAAACTTTTTTTTTACGAAAAAAAGAACAAAAAAAAACTTAACCGTGAGCATTATTTTTTTTTCTTTTCGAAAGAGGCACAGTCGTGCCTCTCGCGAAAGCACAACCGTGCCTCTCGCAGAAGCAAAACCGTGCCTCTCATGGAAGGGAAAGGATAAAAACATGTTTTTTTGTTTCCGAGAGGCACGACTGTGCCTCGCGCGAAAGCGCAACTCAACCCGCCAATCCAACCCATGGGTTTGGCCGCCCATGGGCACCCGACCCGAATGGGTAGGGTATGGGTCGCCGTCTTCACCCATGGGTAACCCGATTAGTAGCGGGTAGGGTATGGGTGCAGGTTTGTGCCCATGGGTCACCCGATTAATATTAATAATCGTATTTATTTGTCTTACATGTTGATTGTTATTTGAAAAAAGTCACTTTATATAGACATTTTTCTCTAAAAATAGCATCAGGTAGCCTGCGCTATACAGTTCAAAACAAGCTGCCAGCTTTCCCAGCAAAATAGAGTAATCTTTGGTCAGCCCACAACGTGCAGCCCAAGTGCTTTCACATGCAGTTAACTGGGCATTGCTCCTTTTATCATTCACACTGGGCCAAAATTCGTTTTGAGATTGGCCGATGCAGATAACCAGCCGCAGCACACTACTACGTCACATGTGCATAGTTTACCTCGACCAGCCAGAAAGAATGAAAGCATCTGCAGCACTATAAAGCTAGAGGAGGCTGGCTACCTAGTTATGGTTGTGGCGTATGGCATAAACGCCTTGTTATTAAATGACAGGTAGTTTTGGTTGAAAGGCCCTGCCTTCCTTAAAATGTTGGGCAAGAAAAATTGATCATAAATTAATTATTTGAAATGGCCTGTGCTGCCATACCCGATGGGTGCCGGACTGGGTTGGGTCAAAACCGGCGGATCTCGGGTAGGGGGTCCTGAACTATGTGTTTAGGCCGGATGGTAACAGGAGGCAGGAAACACGATGTTTTACCCAGGTTCGGGCCCTCTTGATGGAGGTAAAACCCTACGTCCTGGTTGATTAATATTAATGATATGGGTAGTACAAGAGTAGATCTACCACGAGATCAAGGAGGCTAAACCCTAGAAGCTAGCCTATGGTATGATTGTTGTCTATGGAGTTGATGAAGTTGTCCTACGGACTAAAACCCTCCGGTTTATATAGACACCAGATAGGGTTAGGGTTACATAGAGTCGGTTACAATGGTAGGAGATCTTGAATATCCGCATCGCCAAGCTTGCCTTCCACGCCAAGGAAAGTCCCATCCGGACACGGGACGTAGTCTTCAATCTTGTATCTTCATAGTCCAGGAGTCCGGCTGAAGGTATAGTCCGGCTACCCGAACACCCCCTAATCCAGGACTCCCTCAGTAGCCCCTGAACCAGGCTTCAATGACGACGAGTCCGGCGCGCAAATTGTCTTCGACATTGCAAGGCGGGTTCCTCCTCCAAGTCCTTTATAGAAGATTGTAAACACCAAGAGTAGTGTCCGGCTTTGCAAAATAAGTTTCCACATATTGCCATAGAGAGAATAATATTAACACAAATCCAATCTGTTGACATATTCCGCAGTGCGCCATCACACTACGGCCAAGTCCTTTACGAATCGTTTTTACTTTTTCACCTCAGCGTGTTTTGCGAGGCGGTTTCCTTGGCATGTCTTGTCAAAACAGAGATCGTGTACCCCCTTTTACGGGATTCTCATCAATACGGACGTGGGTAATCCAACCGCGCCACTTATCACGGCGCTTGGGAGGCAAGTGAGTTTTACTAGGCAGGTGGGGACGCACAACCGCATCCGCCCATATAAGGGGATAAGGATCCACCTTTTTACCTACGCCTTCTTCCTCCTCTGCCTATCCATCTCCTGCGCACTCGAGCTCCAGCGCCCAAGCCCGCACTTCCTACCTCAACCTCCTCCAGCAATGTCCGGAGCGGGAGGCAAGTGGATGGTCTCCACCGTTACGGAGGGCCAAGTTAAAAAGCTAAGGAAGGCCGGATACTTGTCCAAGGACATCGCGCACCGGCTTCCCGAGGAGGGGCAGCTTATCCCCACCCCAAGGCCCCATGAGAGGGTAGTATTCCTTCCCCACTTCCTCCGCGGACTGGGTTTTCCACTTCACCCATTTGTCCGGGGGTTCATGTTCTACTACGGCCTGGATTTCCACGATCTGCCCCCGAACTTCATCCTCAACATCTCGGCGTTTATCGTCGTGTGCGAGGCTTTTCTCCGCGTCCGCCCCCATTTCGGCCTCTGGCTCAAGACCTTCAACGTCAAGCCCAAGGTGGTGCGCAGCAACCAGGCGGAGTGCGGAGGCGCCATGGCGGGCAAGATGGCCAACGTCATATGGTTCGAGGGCTCTTTTGTGGAGACCCTAAAGGGATGGCAAGCCGGGTGGTTTTATATCACCGAGCCGCACGATCCGAAATGGACTGCAGCCCCCAAGTTCCGATCCGGACCCCCCACGCGGCTTATGTCCTGGAAAGAGACGGGCCTGTCGTGGGGTAACGAAAAAGAGATGACCGGATTGCAAACATGCATCCAGTCCCTAGTGAACAAGCCAGTCCGGCTTGTCAATGTAATCCAGGTTATGCTCGTCCGCCGGATCCTCCCGTGTCAACAACGGGATTTTAATCTGTGGGAGTTCAACCCGACGCAGCATCAAACCCTCAGCAGGCTCTTCGACACGACGTACGAAGACGCCTGGAGGCTACTATTTAAGGGCGCCGAGGCTCCTGCATCCGCTTCCGAGGACCGCGGATACAGCTCGCAGCGTCATGCTAACGAGGTAAGCCATCTACACCTTTTACATGATGTTTTAAGCATTTTCCATAGTTTGACTCTATGCGGGATCTAAACTCCCTTACCTTTGACAGGCTTGGCGGGCGATATCCGGACCGATTAACTGTCCGGCTCTGCTGCCCGAAGACCCAGCCCCAGCTCTCCTAACGAAGCTGCTGGTTCCGGCGCCTTATGTGGTGCCGGAGAAGAAGGCCAAGAAGAAGAAGACCACGGGGACTCGAAAGAGTGCCCGTAATATGGTGGTGTCGGACTCGTCATCTGACGAGTCCGAGACGCACTCCTCCCGTGAAAACGAGGAGGAGGAAGAAGAAACCTCTCCTCCTCCAGCGGGGGAAGGAAAGAAGAGGAAGGCCGCCCCAACGGGGGAGGCTGAAGGGTCCAAGAAGAGGAAGACCCCTCCGCCGGACTACCTCCTCGACGCCAAAGAGGACGAAGAGGAGTGGCCAAACAGGGCCAAGCGTCCGGCGAAATCGTAAGTTCGGATATCAGAGTAACTCATGATGTTCCTTTGTTGCACAACTTTCACTAATGTCGAATATAATTATGCAGCCCGCCCCGGACCGGACTCGACGAGTCGTCGAGCGGCTCCCTGAATTCATCGGACGTGAACTTAGTTCCGCCCGCTGTCTCCCCCCGCACCGCGGACGACGCCGAAGTGGCGTCGCGACGAGCTCCGGGGCAGGAGGAGGTGGTCCCGGAGGAGCCGCAAGGCAACCTCTCGGACTCCAGGAGTGAAGGGGGCAAGGCCTCCCAGGGCTCCAAGTCTGGCTTTGAGCCGGACACCGCACCGGAATCTACAACAGTTCCGGGCCGCGGTAGGCGAACTCCTTCCAAGAGGAGTAAGCCTTCTGAGCCGGCAGCCTCCATCCAACCGGAGGTGCCGGATAATCTGCTGGAGGTGCTTGACGGCGCCTCCATCGACGAGGAGCACCGTACTATTATGAGTACGGTGATCCAGAAGGTTCAGTTCGCCAAGAGCGGACTGAGTGAAGCTTGCGCTAGCCTTCTAACAGGCTTCGAGGTAACTAAAAAATATGTAAAAATGTAACCACATAGACAGTAGCCCCTGATGCTCTGTTTGGCGTTTGGAAAGAAAAGCCGAATAGAGGATCTATTAAATTTCGCAAGAGTCTAACAACAAAGAGTCAATATGCGTATGCAGGCTTCGCTGCTAGCCACCGCCGCACTGACTGCGGAGGTGGGTGCCCTAAAACAGGGCCTCGAGCGGACCGAGCAAGAGCTCGGCTTTGCCAAACGGCAGCTCGAGGAGAAAGAAGGTAAGAAATACCTTACAGAAAAAGTGCCTATAGAAAGGCTTGATTGCAAAAAAATAACAGGATTGTACTGCTTATTGTAGGGGCCACGACTGAGGTGGCGACCCTCAAGCAGGCGCTGTCCGAGGCCGAAAAGAAAACGGCCGCGGAGTGCTCAGAGCGAGAGAAACTTGAGGGCCAGGTTGGCGAGGTGCAGCGGGAGCTTCAGGCTCTCATGAAAAAACATGAGAGTTTGGAGCTTGAGTCCAAGACGCAAGCGTCCGAGCTCGCGGCGGCCCTTGAGACTGCCAAGTCCGCCAAGGCCGAAGCCCAAAAGGCCCTCCAAGAGTTGGAGGATATGAAAAAGATAGCGGCGGGTAAGGCATTCTTTATGCAAAGCAGAAGTATAAAAGTAAAGTACTTGTTACTTACCCGAATCTGGAGCTCTCCAGGGGCATTCACAGATCTTCCCCGCAGCGTATCCGACGCTGCCGCATTCTACCGAGCCGAAGAGGGCAGCTCGACGGAGAAGGTGTTCTGGTCTCAGTATGCTGAGGCCGGACACCCTGTGCCCATAAGCGACCAGCTGAAACAGCTGGTCGAGCTCCACAAGGTGGCCGAACAAGCCATGAAGGGCTTCATAGTTCGGCTGTGGCCCGGAGAGGCCCTGCCTGGGAGCTACTTCGGGCTGGTGCGGCGACTGGTGGAGGCCTGTCCAAGGCTCGAGGTCATCAAGCGTTCCGTCTGCATCGAAGGTGCCCGTAGGGCCCTTGCCCATGCGAAGGTGCACTGGGGTAAGCTGGACGGTGAGAAGCTTGTGAGGGACGGGCCGCCGCCGGGGAAGGAGCATCGCAAGCCCGAGAACTACTATAAGGATGTTCTTGCGGGTGCCCGCCTTGTGGCGGATGAATGTAGCAAGGATGTAATTTTTGAATGAACTCACTCGTGTTTATCCTGTGCGCTGAAAACTTGTTCATATGCGCTAAACAATGCTTATTGAATTTAAAATATTACTTTCTGTGCGGCCGTTTATCAAAAATTGAGAGATGGCCAGTCGTCGGCTTCTGCCCCCGTGCCACTAGTGCTGGGGTGTTCGGGATAAACCTGAGCGCTCTTTTTCCCATAGTTGGGTCCTTCGAGGGAGGCGCTCAGCACAACGAACCAGGCAATCGGACTATAATGCTTGAACACTCTCACTTAGCCATAGAACTCTATAATTTTAAATTTCGGCGAAGCCCCTAGTTCGAAAGACCGAGTTCGGGGCGCTATCCATGCCTTGGCCGGACAAAGCCAGCTCCTCGCTCGAAGCGGCATAAGCCTTTAGGGTCTCGAAAAACCTCTCGAACAGCGACCGGTCTCTCGCCACATCATGACAGTCAGTTTTAGCTTTCTCCACTGAGGTGCTTAGCCCAGCTCAACCGGGGCACAATCGTAGTGGTTCTCCTAGTGCTACCTTAGCCGATATAGCGGAACGTAAGGCACCAAAACATAGGAGCCGGGAAAACCCAACTATTGACCCAAATCATGATTCGGAGCCGATGCATATAGTGCTATAAGTTCGGGGTGCCGCACTTGTGAAACATGTCATAAACATGTCATATTAATGGGTACTAAAGCCCCTGGCGTATTTTGCCGTACCACAGTGTACGGGTGCAACATGTCATAAACATATATATGAAAAGATGATAATGCAAAAAATAGACAGAAAGCTATGCATTGTTTTTAGAGAGAGGCTATTTATCAAAGCCGAACGATACAAATAGTGCGGTAAGCAAAAGATATTGGACTATTTGGTATGTCCTGACCAGGGGCAGGCCGTGGAATTGTATTTAAAACAGGTATACCGCTCGTAACAGAGACCACCTGGGAGTTCCATAATGCGGCATGGCTTGTCTGCCTCCCTGGATCTTACATCATTTGTGCGGCAGTCGAATTGCCGAACAGGTTGTCCGAAGTATGGAGTCCTGAAAGTAAGAAAAAATTTAAAAAAGAATCCGGCAGCCCCTTGTATGTTTTAAGCCGTATTTTGGGCTTGCCGTTATTGTGCCCCTTCCCCTGTGCCCATGGAATTTCAAGGGCGTAGTTATGTACGCGAGGTACTGGTTTTGCTATGTCGCGAGAGCTGGGGTTGGGGCCGTATTGCTACGCTTGTTCAGAGTGTGCCAGGCGGTCCTGCTATCGGTTACTCCAGGCGCGCTTGGCAGTGTCTGGCTTTTTAACGGCCAGACTGGAGAATTGCCTAAGAAGGCTACTTTGCACTTCCGTTGCGAGAGCCGCCGTGTGCTCCTCCGTACGGAGGGAGCGTTCGGTGTTTCCGTTGACCATGATTACTCCTCGAGGGCCTGGCATCTTGAGCTTGAGATATGCGTAGTGCGGCACCCCATTGAACTTTGCGAATGCGGTTCGTCCGAGCAGGGCATGATAGCCACTGCGAAACGGGACTATATCGAAGATTAACTCTTCGCTTCGGAAGTTGTCCGAGGATCCGAAGACCACGTCAAGTGTTACTGAGCCTGTATAGTTGGCTTCTACACCTGGTATAACGCCTTTAAAGGTCGTTTTTGTGGGCTTAATCCTTGAGGGATCTATGCCCATTTTCCGCATTGTATCCTGATAAAGTAGGTTCAGGCTGCTGCCGCCATCCATGAGGACTCTTGTGAGATGAAATCTGTCGATGATTGGATCGAGAACCAATGCGGCGAAGCCGCCATGACGGATGCTAGTGGGATGGTCCCTTCGATCAAAAGTGATCGGGCAGGAGGACCATGGGTTGAACTTCGGGGCGACTGGCTCCATCGCGTATATGTCCCGTAGCGCACGCTTCCGCTCCCTCTTGGGAATGTGGGCTGCGTATATCATGTTGACCGTCCGCACTTGTGGGGGAAAACCCTTCTGTCCATTGTTGTTCGGCGGCTTGGGCTCCTCCTCGTCGTCGTTGTGCAGCCCCTTGTCTTTGTTTTCGGCCCTTAACTTGCCTGCCTGCTTGAACACCCAACAATCTCTGTTATTGTGATTGGCTGGCCTTTCGGGGGTGCCATGTATCTGGCACAAGCGGTCGAGTATTTGGTCCAAACTGGACGGGCCGTGAGTATTCTTTTTGAATGGCTTTTTCCGCTGACCGGATTTGTAGCCTTTGAATCCGGCATTGACTGCCGTGTCTTCATTGCTGTCGCTGCTAACGCGGCGTTTTTGCTTATTCCGACGTGTCCTGCCACTTTTGTCCTTGGTATCCGAATTACCAGGGTTCTTTGATAAGTTGTTACTGCGAGCTAGCCAGCTGTCTTCTCCCGCACAAAAGCGGGTCATGAGTGTTGTGAGGGCTGCCATAGATTTCAGCTTTTCTTGTCCCAGGTGCCGGGCAAGCCACTCGTCCCGGATGTTATGCTTGAAGGCTGCTAGGGCTTCTACATCCGGACAGTGGACTATCTGGTTTTTCTTTGTTAGGAACCGTGTCTAGAATTGTCTGGCCGATTCCTCTGGCTGTTGAATTATGTGGCTTAAGTCGTCGGCATCCGGTGGTCGCACGTAAGTGCCCTGGAAGTTATCGAGGAATGCGGCTTCCAGGTCCTCCCAAGAACCGATTGAGTCTGCTGGCAAGCTGTTAAGCCAATGTCGGGCCGGTCCTTTAAGTTTAAGCGGGAGGTATTTGATGGCGTGTAGATCATCGCCGCGTGCCATGTGGATGTGAAGGAGATAATCCTCGATCCATACCACCGGATCTGTTGTGCCATCATATGATTCGATGTTTACGGGTTTGAAACCCTCTGGGATTTTGTGCTCCATTACTTCATTCGTGAAGCATAGCAGGTGTGCGGCGCCTCTGTACTGGGCTATATCACGACGTAGCTCGGAAGAGCTATGTCTGTTGTGTTCGGCCCGGCCGGATTTGTTGTATCCGGAGTGAAGATCATCGTCACGTGCCGTAGGGCGCCTACGCGATCTGTAGATCGATCTTGTTTGTCTTTCCTTGTCCTCCAGTACGTCTCGCAGGTCTGGCGCATTTTCCCGTGCCTTGGTTGAGTGGCGTCGGGGCATGGCTTGGGTGGAGGGTCGAGAGACCTCTCTGTCGCAGCCGCGAGGTGGCCGGTCTGCCATGTCATGCGCTGGTGATGTAGGTGCTTCCTCCTCTGATTGGGGTAGCGGCCTGCGCTTTGGGTAACTCTTGGAGGGGCGTTCGAGTTCATACTCTTCGGCCGCAAGGACTTCAGTCCATCTGTCAGCTAGCAAATCTTGGGCAGCTCTAAGCTGCTGCTGCTTTTTCTTGAGGCTGCTTGCCGTGGCTAAAAGCCTGCGTCTAAAACACTCTTGTTCGGCGGGGTCTGATGGTATGACGAATTCGTCGTCATTGAGGCTCGCCTTGTTTTCGGAGGGAGGCATATAGTTATCATCCTCAACCTCTTGGTCTGCCGCTCTCTCATGAGGGCTGGCTTCTCCATCTTCCTGTGCCGAATCTTGCTGAGGTGGGAGTTCTTCGGCGCTGTCCGGGGTAGTATTATCTCCCGTGCCGGAATCACCGTTTTTGCTTTGGCGGGATTTAGAGCTGCGCCGCTGACGCCGGCGCTTTGGCTGTTTCTTGGGGGTGTCCTCCCCCACTCTTCCATCGCCATCTCCATCCTTCGGAGTATCCACCATATATATGTCATATGACGAGGTGGCCTTCCAGCGCCCTACAGGTGTTGGTTCCTGTTCGTCTCCTACATCGTCATCCATACCGTCGATGTCTTCGGAGCCGAAGTCAAGCATGTCGGTTAAATCGTCGATAGTGGCTACAAAGTGGGTGGTGGGTGGGCTTTGAATTTCTTCATCGTCCGTATCCCATCATCGCTGACCGTAATCCGGCCAGGGCTCTCCTGATAAAGAGAGAGACTTAAGAGAATTCAGGATGACACCAAAAGGCGAGTGCTGAAAGATGTCTGCGGCGGTGAACTCCATTACAGGCGCCCAATCGGATTCGATTGGCAGGGGCGCGGGGGGTTCGGAGTCCGGGGAGGAGTCCGGATCCTCGGAGTCATGAATCATGCAGAGTGCGGGGCTAGCATTCGGCTCGATCGCCTTTAAGATCGCAGCCCCCGAGGTGGCGTCCAACCGCTCGTCCTCGATTGGCGCAATAGGCTCTGAGTTCGAGGTCGGAACCGATGCATGTGCGGCCTCCAGGACACTACCCGGAGGCAGAGCTAGATCGTGCCCCTCGAGATAGTGCGGCGCGCTTGGCCGTGGCTCGAACCCATCGAAGATCAAGTCTCCGCGGATGTCAGCCGTGTAGTTTAAGCTTCCAAACCTGACTTGATGGCCAGGGGCGTAGCTTTCGATCTGCTCCAAGTGGCCAAGAGAATTGGCCTACAGAGTGAAGCCACCGAAGACGAATATCTGTCAGGGGAGAAAAGTCTCACCCTGGACCTCATTGTTGTTGATGATCAAAGGAGCCATCGGGCCTAAAGGCGACGACACAGAGGAACTCTCAATGAAAGCACCAATGTCGGTGTCAAAACTGGCGGATCTCGGGTAGGGGGTCCCGAACTGTGCGTCTAGGCCGGATGGTAACAGGAGGCAAGGAACACGATGTTTTGCCCAGGTTCGGGCCCTCTTGATGAAGGCAATGAAGGAAATATGCCCTAGAGGCAATAATAAAGTTATTATTTATTTCCTTATATCATGATAAAAGTTTATTATTCATGCTAGAATTGTATTAACCGGAAACATAATACATGTGTGAATACATAGACAAACAGAGTGTCACTAGTATGCCTCTACTTAACTAGCTCGTTAATCAAAGATGGTTATGTTTCCTAACCATGGACAAAGAGATGTCATTTGATTAACGGGATCACATCATTAGTTGAATGATCTGATTGACATGACCCATTCCATTAGCTTAGCACCCGATCGTTTAGTATGTTGCTATTGCTTTCTTCATGACTTATACATGTTCCTATGACTATGAGATTATGTAACTCCCGTGTGCCGGAGGAACACTTTGTGTGCTACCAAACGTCACAACGTAACTGGGTGATTATAAAGGTGCTCTACAGGTGTCTCCAAAGGTACATGTTGGGTTGACGTATTTTGAGATTAGGATTTGTCACTCCGATCGTCGGAGAGGTATCTCTGGGCCCTCTCGGTAATGCACATCACTTAAGCCTTGCAAGCATTGCAACTAATGAGTTAGTTGTGGGATGATGTATTACGGAACGAGTAAAGAGACTTGCCGGTAACGAGATTGAACTAGGTATTGGATACCGATGATCGAATCTCGGGCAAGTAACATACCGATGACAAAGGGAACAAAGTATGTTGTTATGCGGTCTAACCGATAAAAGATCTTCGTAGAATATGTAGGAACCAATATGGGCATCTAGGTCCCGTTATTGGTTATTGACCGGAGATATGTCTTGGTCATGCCTACATTATTCTCGAACCCGTAGGGTCCGCACGCTTAAGGTTTCGATGACAGTTATATAATGAGTTTATGCGTTTTCATGTACCGAAGGTTGTTCGGAGTCCCGGATGTGATCACAGACATGACGAGGAGTCTCGAAATGGTCGAGACATAAAGAATGATATATTGGAAGCCTATATTTGGATATCGGAAGTGTTCCGGGTGAAATCAGGATTTTACCGGAGTACCGGGAAGGTTACCGGAACCCCCCGGGAGATATATGGGCCTTAGTGGGCCTTAGTGGAAGAGAGGAGAGGTAGCCAGAGATGGGCCGCGCGCCCCTCCCCTCCCTTGGTCCGAATAGGACAAGGAGAGGGGGCTGGCCCCCCTTCCTCTTTCCCCCCCTCCGCGAATCCTATTCCAACTAGGAAAGGGGGGAGTCCTACTCCCAGAGGGAGTAGGACTCCTCATGGCGCGCCTCTCCAGGCCGGCCGCACCCCCCCTTTGAGCCTTTATATACGGAGGCAGGGGCACCCCCTAGAGACACAAGTTGATCCATGTGATCATATTCTTAGCCGTGTGCGGTGCCCCCTTCCACCATAGTCCTCGATAATATTGTAGCAGTGCTTAGGCGAAGCCCTGTGACATTAGTACATCAAGATCGTCACCACGCCGTCGTGCTGATGGAACTCTTCCCCGACGCTTTGCTGGATCGAAGTCTGGGGATCGTCATCGAGCTGAACGTGTGCTAGAACTCGGAGGTGCCGTAGTTTCGGTGCTTGATCGGTCGAGCCGTGAAGACGTACGACTACATCAACCTAACGCTTCCGTTGTCGATCTACAAGGGTATGTAGATCACACTCTCCCCCTCGTTGCTATGCATCACCATGATCTTGCGTGTGCGTAGGAAAATTTTGAAATTACTACGTTCCCCAATAGTGGTATCAGAGCCAGGTTTTATGTGTTGATGTCATATGCACGAGTAGAACACAAGTGAGTTGAGGGCGATATAAGTCATACTGCTTACCAGCATGTCATACTTTGGTTCGGCGGTATTGTTGGACGAAGCGGCCCGGACCGACATTACACGTACGCTTACGCAAGACCGGTTCTCCCGACGTGCTTTGCACATAGGTGGCTTGCGGGTGACAGTTTCTCCAACTTTAGTTGAACCGAGTGTGGCTACGCCCGGTCCTTGCGAAGGTTAAAACAACACCAACTTGACAAACTATCGTTGTGGTTTTGATGCGTAGGTAAGATTGGTTCTTGCTTAAGCCCGTAGCAGCCACGTAAAATTGCAACAACAAAGTAGAGGACGTCTAACTTGTTTTTGCAGGGCATGTTGTGATGTTATATGGTCAAGACATGATGCTAAATTTTATTGTATGAGATGATCATGTTTTGTAACCGAGTTATCGGCAACTGGCAGGAGCCATATGGTTGTCGCTTTATTGTATGCAATGCAATCGCGCTGTAATGCTTTACTTTATCACTAAGCGGTAGCGATAGTCGTGGAAGCATAAGATTGGCGAGACGACAACGATGCTACGATGGAGATCAAGGTGTCGCGCCGGTGACGATGGTGATCACGACGGTGCTTCGGAGATGGAGATCACAAGCACAAGATGATGATGGCCATATCATATCACTTATATTGATTGCATGTGATGTTTATCTTTTATGCATCTTATCTTGCTTTGATTGACGGTAGCATTATAAGATGATCTCTCACTAAATTATCAAGAAGTGTTCTCCCTGAGTATGCACCGTTGCGAAAGTTCTTCGTGCTGAGACACCACGTGATGATCGGGTGTGATAGGCTCTACGTTCAAATACAACGGGTGCAAAACAGTTGCACACGCGGAATACTCAGGTTATACTTGACGAGCCAAGCATATACAGATATGGCCTCGGAACACGGAGACCGAAAGGTCGAGCGTGAATCATATAGTAGATATGATCAACATAGTGATGTTCACCAATGAAACTACTCCATCTCACGTGATGATCGGACATGGTTTAGTTGATTTGGATCATGTAATCACTTAGAGGATTAGAGGGATGTCTATCTAAGTGGGAGTTCTTAAGTAAGATGATTAATTGAACCTAAATTTATCATGAACTTAGTACCTGATAGTATCTTGCTTATGTATGTTTGATTGTAGATAGATGGCCCATGCTGTTGTTCCGTTGAATTTTAATGCGTTCCTTGAGAAAGCAAAGTTGAAAGATGATGGTAGCAATTACACGGACTGGGTCCGTAACTTGAGGATTATCCTCATTGCTGCACAGAAGAATTACGTCCTGGAAGCACCGCTGGGTGCCAGGCCTGCTGCTGGAGCAACACCAGATGTTATGAACGTCTGGCAGAGCAAAGCTGATGACTATTCGATAGTTCAATGTGCCATGATTTACGGCTTAGAACCAGGACTTCAACAACGTTTTGAACGTCATGGGGCATATGAGATGTTCCAGGAGTTGAAGTTAATATTTCAAGCAAATGCCTAGATTGAGAGATATGAAGTCTCCAATAAGTTCTATAGCTGCAAGATGGAGGAGAATAGTTCTGTCAGTGAGCATATACTCAAAATGTCTGGGTATAATAATCACTTGATTCAAATGGGAGTTAATCTTCCACATGATTGCGTCATTGACAGAATTCTCCAATCACTACCAGCAAGCTACAAGAGCTTCGTGATGAACTATAATATGCAAGGGATGAATAAGACTATTCCCGAGCTCTTCGCAATGCTGAAAGCTGCGGAAGTAGAAATCAAGAAGGAGCATCAAGTGTTGATGGTCAACAAGACCACTAGTTTCAAGAAAAAGGGCAAAGGGAAGAAGAAGGGGAACTTCAAGAAGAACAGCAAGCAAGTTGCTGCTCAAGAGAAGAAACCCAAGTCTAGAACTAAGCCTGAAACTGAGTGCTTCTACTGTAAGCAGACTGGTCATTGGAAGCGGAACTGCCCCAAGTATTTGGCGGATAAGAAGGATGGCAAGGTGAACAAAGGTATATGTGATATACATGTTATTGATGTGTACCTTACTAATGCTCGCAGTAGCACCTGGGTATTTGATACTGCTTCTATTGCTAATATTTGCAACTCAAAACACGGACTACGGATTAAGCGAAGATTGGCAAAGGACGAGATGACGATGCGCGTGGGAAACAGTTCCAAAGTCGATGTGATCATAGTCGGCACGCTACCTCTACATCTACCTTCGGGATTAATATTAGACCTAAATAATTGTTATTTGGTGCCAGCGTTAAGCATGAACATTATATCTGGATCTTGTTTGATGCGAGACAGTTATTCATTTAAATCAGAGAATAATGGTTGTTCTATTTATATGAGTAATATCTTTTATGGTCATGCACCCTTGAAGAGTGGTCTATTCTTATTGAATCTCGATAGTAGTGACACACATATTCATAATGTTGAAGCCAAAATACACAAAGTTGATAATGATGGTGCAACTTATTTATGGCACTGCTGTTTAGGTCATATCGGTGTAAAGCGCATGAAGAAACTCCATACTGATGGACTTTTGGAACCACTTGATTATGAATCACTTGGTACTTGCGAACCGTGCCTCATGGGCAAGATGACTAAAACACCGTTCTCCGGTACTATGGAGAGAGCAACAGATTTGTTGGAAATCATACATACAGATGTATGATTTCCGATGAATATTGAGGCTCGTGGCGGATATCGTTATTTTCTCACCTTCACAGATGACTTAAGCAGATATGGGTATATCTACTTAATGAAACATAAGTCTGAAACATTTGAAAAGTTCAAATAATTTCAGAGTGAAGTTGAAAATCATCGTAACAAGAAAATAAAGTTTCTATGATCTGATCGTGGAGGAGAATATTTGAGTTACGAGTTTGGTGTACATTTGAAACAATGCGGAATAGTTTCGCAACTCACGTCACCCGGAACACCACAGCGTAATGGTGTGTCCGAACGTCGTAATCGTACTTTACTAGATATGGTGCGATCTATGATGTCTCTTACTGATTTACCGCTATCGTTTTGGGGTTATGCTTTAGAGACGGCCGCATTCACGTTAAATAGGGCACCATCAAATCCGTTGAGACGACGCCTTATGAACTATGGTTTGGCAAGAAACCAAAGTTGTCGTTTCTGAAAGTTTGGGGCTGCGATGCTTATGTGAAAAAACTCCAACCTGATAAGCTCAAACCCAAATCGGAGAAATGTGTCTTCATAGGATATCCAAAGGAGACTATTGGATACACCTTCTATCACAGATCCGAAGGCAAGACTTTTGTTGCTAAGTTTGGAAACTTTCTGGAGAAGGAGTTTCTCTCGAAAGATGTGAGTGGGAGGAAAGTAGAACTTGACGAGGTAACTGTACCTGCCCCCTTATTGGAAAGTAGTACATCACACAAACCTGTTTCTGCGACACCTACACCAATTAGTGAGGAAGCTAATGATAATGATCATGAAACTTCAGGACAAGATACTACTGAACCTCGTAGATCAACCAGATTGAGATCCGCGCCAGAGTGGTACGGTAATCCTGTTTTGGAAGTCATGCTGCTAGATCATGATGAACCTACGAACTATGAAGAAGCAATGGTGAGCCCAGATTCCGCAAAATGGCTTGAAGCCATGAAATCTGAGATGGGATCCATGTATGAGAACAAAGTATGGACTTTGGTTGACTTGCCTGATGATCGGCAAGCAATTGAGAATAAGTGGATCTTCAAGAAGAAGACTGACGCTGACGGTAATATTACTGTCTACAAAGCTCGACTTGTCACAAAAGGTTTTCGACAAGTTCAAGGGGTTGACTACGATGAGACCTTCTCACCCGTAGCGATGCTTAAGTCTGTCCGAATCATGTTAGCAATTGCCGCATTTTATGATTATGAAATTTGGCAGATGGATGTCAAAACTGCATTCCTGAATGGATTTCTGGAAGAAGAGTTGTATATGATGCGACCGGAAGGTTTTGTCGATCCAAAGGGAGCTAATAAAGTGTGCAAGCTCCAGCGATCCATTTATGGACTGGTGCAAGCCTCTCGGAGTTGGAATAAACGCTTTGATAGTGTGATCAAAGCATTTGGTTTTGTACAGACTTTCGAAGAAGCCTGTATTTACAAGAAAGTGAGTGGGAGCTCTGTAGCATTTCTGATATTATATGTGGATGACATATTACTGATTGGAAATGATATAGAATTTCTGGATAGCATAAAGGGATACTTGAATAAGAGTTTTTCAATGAAAGACCTCGGTGAAGCTGCTTACATATTAGGCATAAAGATCTATAGAGATAGATCAAGACGTTTAATTGGACTTTCACAAAGCACATACCTTGACAAGATTTTGAAGAAGTTCAAAATGGATCAAGCAAAGAAAGGGTTCTTGCCTGTATTACAAGGTGTGAAGTTGAGTCAGACTCAATGCCTAACCACTGCAGAAGATAGAGAGAAAATGAAAGATGTTCCCTATGCTTCAGCCATAGGCTCTATCATGTATGCAATGCTGTGTACCAGACCTGATGTGTGCCTTGCTATAAGTCTACCAGGGAGCTACCAAAGTAATCCAGGAGTGGATCACTGGACAGCGGTCAAGAACATCCTGAAGTACCTGAAAAGGACTAAGGATATGTTTCTCGTATATGGAGGTGACAAAGAGCTCATCGTAAATGGTTACGTTGATGCAAGCTTTGACGCTGATCCGGACGATTCTAAATCGCAAACCGGATACGTGTTTACATTAAATGGTGGAGCTGTCAGTTGGTGCAGTTCTAAACAAAGCGTCATGGCGGGATCTACATGTGAAGCAGAGTACATAGCTGCTTCGGAAGCAGCAAACGAAGGAGTCTGGATGAAGGAGTTCATATCCGATCTAGGTGTCATACCTAGTGCATCGGGTCCAATGAAAATCTTTTGTGACAATACTGGTGCAATTGCCTTGGCGAAGGAATCCAGATTTCACAAGAGAACCAAGCACATCAAAAGACGCTTCAATTCCATCCGGGATCTAGTCCAGGTGGGAGACATAGAGATTTGCAAGATACATACGGATCTGAATGTAGAAGACCCATTGACTAAGCCTCTTCCACGAGCAAAACATGATCAGCACCAAGGCTCCATGGGTGTTAGAATCATTACTGTGTAGTCTAGATCATTGACTCTAGTGCAAGTGGGAGACTGAAGAAATATGCCCTAGAGGCAATAATAAAGTTATTATTTATTTCCTTATATCATGATAAAGTTTATTATTCATGCTAGAATTGTATTAACCGGAAACATAATACATGTGTGAATACATAGACAAACAGAGTGTCACTAGTATGCCTCTACTTGACTAGCTCGTTAATCAAAGATGGTTATGTTTCCTAACCATGGACAAAGAGATGTCATTTGATTAACGGGATCACATCATTAGTTGAATGATCTGATTGACATGACCCATTCCATTAGCTTAGCACCCGATCGTTTAGTATGTTGCTATTGCTTTCTTCATGACTTATACATGTTCCTATGACTATGAGATTATGTAACTCCCGTGTGCCGGAGGAACAATTTGTGTGCTACCAAACGTCACAACGTAACTGGGTGATTATAAAGGTGCTCTACAGGTGTCTCCAAAGGTACATGTTGGGTTGACGTATTTCGAGATTAGGATTTGTCACTCCGATTGTCAGAGAGGTATCTCTGGGCCCTCTCGGTAATGCACATCACTTAAGCCTTGCAAGCATTGCAACTAATGAGTTAGTTGCGGGATGATGTATTATGGAACGAGTAAAGAGACTTGCCGGTAATGAGATTGAACTAGGTATTGGATACCGACGATCGAATGTCGGGCAAGTAACATACCGATGACAAAGGGAACAAAGTATGTTGTTATGCGGTCTGACCGATAAAAGATCTTCATAGAATATGCAGGAACCAATATGGGCATCCAGGTCCCGCTATTGGTTATTGACCGGAGACATGTCTCGGTCATGTCTACATTATTCTCAAACCCGTAGGGTCCGCACGCTTAAGGTTTCAATGACAGTTATATTATGAGTTTATGCGTTTTGATGTACCGAAGGTTGTTCGGAGTCCCGGATGTGATCACGGACATGATGAGGAGTCTCGAAATGGTCGAGACATAAAGAATGATATATTGGAAGCCTATATTTGGATATCGGAAGTGTTCCGGGTGAAATCGGGATTTTACCGGAGTACCGGGAAGGTTACCGGAACCCCCCGGGAGATATATGGTCCTTAGTGGGCCTTAGTGGAAGAGAGGAGAGGTAGCTAGAGATGGGTCACGCGCCCCTCCCCTCCCTTGGTCCGAATAGGACAAGGAGAGGGGGCCGGCCCCCCTTCCTCTTTTCCCCCCTCCGTGAATCCTATTCCAACTAGGAAAGGGGGGGAGTCCTACTCCCAAAGGGAGTAGGACTCCTCATGGCGCGCCTCTCCAGGCCGGCCGCACCCCCGCTTTGAGCCTTTATATACGGAGGCAGGGGCACCCCCTAGAGACACAAGTGTTGGAAATATTCCCGAGCTCTTCGCAATGCTGAAAGTGTTGGAAATATGCTCTAGAGGCAATAATAAATTGATTATTATTATATTTCCTTGTTCATGATAATCGTTTATTATCCATGCTAGAATTGTATTGATAGGAAACTCAAATACATGTGTGGATACATAGACAACACCATGTCCCTAGTAAGCCTCTAGTTGACTAGCTCGTTGATCAATAGATGGTTACGGTTTCCTAACCATGGACATTGGATGTCGTTGATAACGGGATCACATCATTAGGAGAATGATGTGATGGACAAGACCCAAACGTCACAACGTAACTGGGTGGCTATAAAGGTACACTATAGGTATCTCCGAAAGTGTCTGTTGGGTTGGCACGAATCGAGACTGGGATTTGTCACTCCGTGTGACGGAGAGGTATCTCTGGGCCCACTCGGTAGGACATCATCATAATGTGCACAATGTGATCAAGGACTTGATCACAGGATGATGTGTTACAAAACGAGTAAAGAGACTTGCCGGTAACGAGATTGAACAAGGTATCGAGATACCGACGATTGAATCTCGGGCAAGTATCGTACCGATAGACAAAGGGAATTGTATACGGGATTGATTAAGTCCTTGACATTGTGGTTCATCCGATGAGATCATCGTGGAGCATGTGGGAGCCAGCATGGGTATCCAGATCCCGCTGTTGGTTATTGACCGGAGAACGTGTCGGTCATGTCTGCATGGTTCCCGAACCCGTAATGTCTACACACTTAAGGTTCAGTGATGCTAGGGTTGTAGGGATATGTATATGCAGTAACCCGAATGTTGTTTGGAGTCCCGGATGAGATCCCGGATGTCAGGAGGAGTTCCGGAATGGTCCGGAGGTAAAGAATTATATATAGGAAGTGCTATTTCGGCCATCGGGACAAGTTTCGGGGTCACCGGTATTGTACCGGGACCACCGGAAGGGTTCCGGGGGTCCACCGGGTGGGGCCACCTGCCCCGGGGGGGCACATGGGCTGTAGGGGGTGCGCCTTGGCCTACAAGGGCCAAGGGCACCAGCCCCAAGAGGCCCATGTGCCTAGGGTTCAAGATGGGAAGAGTCCCAAAGGTGGAAGGCACCCCCTAGGTGCCTTGGGGGGGAGGGACTCCTCCCTTGGCCGCCGCCCGCCTAGGAGATTGGATCTCCTAGGGCCGGCGCCCCCCCTTGGCTCCCTATATATAGTGAGGGGAGGAGGGCCTCTCAATCCACGCCTTTGGTGCCTCCCTCTCCCTCTCCAACACCTCCTCCTCCTCCATAGAGCTTAGCGAAGCCCTGCCGGAGTACTGCAGCTCCATCACCACCACGCTGTCGTGCTGCTGCTGGAGCCATCTTCCTCAACCTCTCCTCTCCCCTTGCTGGATCAAGAAGGAGGAGACGTCATCCGCTCCGTACGTGTGTTGAACGCGGAGCTGCCGTCCGTTCGGCACTAGGATCATCGGTGATTTGGATCACGATGAGTACGACTCCATCAACCCCGTTCTCTTGAACGCTTCCGCTTAGCGATCTACAAGGGTATGTAGATGCACTCTCCTTCCCCTCATTGCTGGTCTCTCCATAGATAGATCTTGGTGACACGTAGGAAAATTTTGAATTTCTGCTACGTTCCCCAACAGTGGCATCATGAGCTAGGTCTATTGCGTAGATTCTATGCACGAGTAGAACACAAAGTAGTTGTGGGCGTTGATTTTGTTCAATATGCTTACCGTTACTAGTCCAATCTTGATTCGGCGGCATGGTGGGATGAAGCGGCCTGGACCAACCTTACACGTACGCTTACGTGAGACCGGTTCCACCGACTGACATGCACTAGTTGCATAAGGTGGCTGGCGGGTGTCTGTCTCTCCCACTTTAGTCGGAGCGGATTCGATGAAAAGGGTCCTTATGAAGGGTAAATAGCAATTGGCATATCACGTTGTGGTTTTGCGTAGGTAAGAAACGTTCTTGCTAGAAACCCATAGTAGCCACGTAAAACATGCAAACAACAATTAGAGGACGTCTAACTTGTTTTTGCAGGGTATGCTATGTGATGTGATATGGCCAAAAGGATGTGATGAATGATATATGTGATGTATGAGATTGATCATGTTCTTGTAATAGGAATCACGACTTGCATGTCGATGAGTATGACAACCGGCAGGAGCCATAGGAGTTGTCTTAATTTATTTATGACCTGCGTGTCAACATAAACGTCATGTAATTACTTTACTTTATTGCTAACCGTTAGCTTCAGTAGTAGAAGTAATCGTTGGCGAGACAACTTCAAGAAGACACGATGACGGAGATCATGGTGTCATGCCGGTGACAATGATGATCATGGAGCCCCGAAGATGGAGATCAAAAGGAGCAAAGTGATGATGGCCATATCATGTCACTATTTGATTGCATGTGATGTTTATCATGTTTATACATCTTATTTGCTTAGAACGACGGTAGTAAATAAGATGATCCCTCATTAAAATTTCAAGAAGGTGTTCCCCCTAACTGTGCACCATTGCGAAAGTTCGTCGTTTCGAAGCACCACGTGATGATCGGGTGTGATAGATTCTTACGTTCACATACAATGGGTGTAAGCCAGATTTACACACGCGAAACACTTAGGTTGACTTGACGAGCCTAGCATGTACAGACATGGCCTCAGAACACAAGAGACCGAAAGGTCGAGCATGAGTCGTATGGGAGATACGATCAACATGAAGATGTTCACCGATGTTGGCTAGTCCATCTCACGTGATGATCGGACACGGCCTAGTTGACTCGGATCATGTAATCACTTAGATGACTAGAGGGATGTCTGTCTGAGTGGGAGTTCATAAGATGAACTTAATTATCCTGAACATAGTCAAAAGGTCTTCGCAAATTATGTCGTAGCTCGCGCTTCAGTTCTACTGTTTAGATATGTTCCTAGAGAAAATTTAGTTGAAAGTTGATAGTAGCAATTATGCGGACTAGGTCCGTAAACTGAGGATTGTCCTCATTGCTTAATAGAAGGCTTATGTCCTTAATGCACCGCTCAGTGTGCTGAACCTCGAACATGGTCTGTGGATGTTGCGAACATCTGACATACACGTTTTGATGACTACATGATAGTTCGGTAATGTTAAATGGTTTAGAATTGAGGCACCGAAGACATTTTTGAAATGTCGCGGAACATATGAGATGTTTCGAGGGCTGAAATTGGGATTTCAGGCTCGTGCCCACGTCAAGAGGTATAAGACCTCCGACGATTTTCTTAGCCTGCAAACTAAGGGAGAAAAGATCAATCGCTGAGCTTGTGCTGAGATTGTGTGAGTACAACAATCACTTGAATCGAGTAGGAGTTAATCTTCCAGATGAGATAGTGATGTTTCTCCAAAGTCATTGCCACCAAGCTGCTAGAGCTTCGTAATGAACTATAACATATCAGGGATAGATGTGATGATCCTTGAGATATTCGCGATGCTTGACACCGCGAAAGTAGAAGTCAAGTAGGAGGATCAATTGTTGATGGTTAGTTAAAAACCACTAGTTTCAAGAAGGGCAAGGGCAAGTAAGGGATACTTCATGAAACGGCAAATCAGCTGCTGCTCTAGTGAAGAAACCCAAGGTTGAACCCAAACCCAAGACTAAGTGCTTCTGTAATAAGGGGAACGGTCACTGAAGCGGAACCACCCTAGATACTTGGTAGATGAGAAGGCTGGCAAAGTCGATAGAAGTATATTGGATATACATTATGTTAATGTGTACTTTACTAGTACTCCTAGTAGCACCAGGGTATTAGATACCGGTTCGGTTGCTAAGTATTAGTAACTCTAAATAAAAGCTACGGAATAAACGGAGACTAGCTAAAGGTGAGATGACGATATGTGTTGGAAGTGTTTCCAAGCTTGATGTCATCAAGCATCGCATACTCCCTCTACCATCGAGATTGGTGTTAGACCTAAATAATTGTTATTTGGTGTTTGCGTTGAGCATAGACATGATTGGATTATGCCTATCGCAATACGGTCATTCATTTAAGGAGAATAATAGTTACTCTGTTTATTTGAATAATACCTTCAATGGTCTTGCACCTAAAATGAATGGTTTATTTAATCTCGATCATAGTGATACACATGTTCATGCCAAAAGATATAAGATAGTAATGATAGTACCACCTACTTGTGGCACTGCCACGTAAGTCATATCGGTATAAAACGCATGAAGAAGCTCCATGTTGATGGATCTTTGGGCTCGCTCGTTTTTGAAAAGTTTGAGGCATGCGAACCATGTCTATTGGTGTATATGCATGAAGAAACTCCATGCAAATGGACTGTCTGGACTCACTTGATTTTGAATCACTTGAGACATGCAAATCATACCACATGGGCAAGATGACTGAAAGCCTCTTTTTCAGTAAAATGGAACTAGAAAGCAACTTGTTGGAAGTAATACATTTTGATGTGTGCAGTCCAATGAGTGCTGAGGCGTGTAGTGGATATCGTTATGTTCTTACTTCATAGATGATTTGAGTAGATGTTGAGTATATTTACTTGATGAATCACGAGTCTAAATTATTGAAAGGTTCAAGTAATTTCAGGGTGAAGTTGAAAGATCGTCGTGACAAGAGGATAAAATATCTATGATATGATCATAGAGATGAATATCTGAATTATGAGTTTGGCACAGAATTAAGACATTGTGGAAATTGTTTCACAACTAATACAGCCTGGAACACCATAGTGTGATGGTGTGTCCGAACATCATAACTACACCCTATTGGATATGATGCATACCATGATGTCTCTTATCGAATTACCACGATAGTTTATGGGTTAGGCATTAGAGACAACCGCATTCACTTTAAATAGGGCACCACGTAATTCCGATGAAATGACACCGTATGAACTATGGCTTAGAGAAACCTAAGCTATCATTTCTTAAAAGTTTGGGGCTGCGACACCTATATGAAAAAAGTTTCAGGCTGATAAGCTCAAACCCAAAGCAGATAAATGCATCTTCATGGGACACCCAAAACAGTTGGGTATACCTCCTGTCTCAGATCCGAAAGCAATAAGGGATTGTTTCTGGAATCGGGTCCTTTCTCGAGGAAAAGTTTCTCTCGAAAGAATTGAGTGGGAGGATGGTGGAGACTTGATGAGGTTTTTGAACCGTCACTTCAACTGGTGTATAGCAGGGCACAAAGAGTTGTTCCTGTGGCACCTACACCAATTGAAGTGGAAGCTTATGATATTGATCATGAAACTTTGGATCAAGTCACTTGCAAACCTCGTAGGATGACAAGGATGCGTACTACTTCAGAGTGGTACGTAATCCTGTCTTGAAAGTCATGTTGCTAGACAACAATGAACCTACGAGCTATGGAGAAGCAATGGTGGGCTTGGATTCCAAAATGGCTCGAGGCCATATAATCCGAGAGAGAATCCATATATGAAAACAAAGTGTAGACTTTGGAAGAACTACTTGATGGTCATAAGGCTGTTAGGTACATATGGATTTTAAAAGGAAGACGGACAATGATGGTATGTATCACCATTAAGAAAGCTCGACTTGTCGTTAAGATGTTTTCCGACAAGTTCAAGGAGTTGACTATGATGAGACTTTCTCACTCGTAGCGATGCTAAGAGTCTGTTGGAATTATATTAGCGATTACTGCATTATTTATGAAATCTTGCAGATAGGATGCCAAAACATTGTTTCCTCGATGATTTTCTTGAGGAAAGGTTGTATGTGATACAACCGGAAGGTTTTGTCAATCCTGAAAGATGCTAATAAGTATGCAAAGCTCTAGGCATCCTTCTAAGGACTGGAGTAAGCATCTCGGAGTTGGAATGTATGCTTTGATGATGATCAAAGATTTTGGGTTTATACAAAGTTTATGAGAAACTTGTAATTCCAAAGAAGTGAGTGGGAGCACTATAGAATTTCTGATGAATATATGTTGTTGACATATTGTTGATCAGAAATGACATAGAATTTCTGGAAAGCATATAGGGTTATTTGGAAAGTGTTTTTTCAATGGAAAGCCTGGATTAAGCTACTTGAACATTGAGCATCAAGATCTATAAGGATAGATCAAAACGCTTAATGGTACTTTCAAATGAGCACATACCTTGACATGATCTTGAAGGTGTTCAAGATGGATCAGTCAAAGAAGGAGTTCTTGCCTGAGTTGTAAGGTATGAAGTTAAGACTTAAAGCTCGACCACGGCAGAACAGAGAGAAAGGACGAAGGTCGTCCCCTATGCTTAGACATAGGCTCCATAGTATGCTATGCTGTGTACCGCACCTGATGTGTGCCTCGCCACATGTCTAGCTAGAGGGTACAAAGGTGATCTAGGAGTAGATCACCAGATAGCGGTCAAAATTATCCTTAGAGGAATAAGGATATGTTTCTCGGTTATGGAGGTGATAAAGAGTTCGACGTAAAGAGTTACATCGATGCAAGCTTAACACCTATCCGGATAGCTCTGAGTAGAGATACCGGATACGTATAATGGAGCAACAATTTGGAATAGCTCCAAGTAGAACAGTTATTTGAAATGGCTCCAAATGTAGCGTAGTAGTTGCATCTACAAGATGACATAGAAATTTGCGAAGTACATACGGTTCTGAATGTTGCAGACCCGTTGACTAAAACCTCTCTCACAAGCAACATGATCAAACCTAGAACTCATTAAGTGGTAATCACACAGTGATGTGAACGAGACTACTGACTCTAGTAAACTCTTGGGTGTTAGTCACATGGCGATGTGACCTGTGAGTGTTAATCACATGGCGATGTGAACTAGATTATTGACTCTAGTGCAAGTGGGAGACTGTTGGAAATATGCCCTAGAGGCAATAATAAATTGATTATTATTATATTTCCTTGTTCATGATAATCGTTTATTATCCATGCTAGAATTGTATTGATAGGAAACTCAGATACATATGTGGATACATAGACAACACCATGTCCCTAGTAAGCCTCTAGTTGACTAGCTCGTTGATCAATAGATGGTTACGGTTTCCTAACCATGGACATTGGATGTCGTTGATAATGGGATCACATCATTAGGAGAATGATGTGATGGACAAGACCCAATCCTAAGCCTAGCACAAAGATCGTGTAGTTCGTTCGCTAAAGCTTTTCTAATGTCAAGTATCATTTCCTTAGACCATGAGATTGTGCAACTCCCGGATACCGTAGGAATACTTTGGGTGTGCCAAACGTCACAATGTAACTGGGTGGCTATAAAGGTACACTATAGGTATCTCCGAAAGTGTCTGTTGGGTTGGCACGAATCGAGACTGGGATTTGTCACTCCGTGTGACGGAGAGGTATCTCTGGGCCCACTCGGTAGGACATCATCATAATGTGCACAATGTGATCAAGGAGTTGATCATGGGATGATGTGTTACGGAACGAGTAAAGAGACTTGCCGGTAACGAGATTGAACAAGGTATCGAGATACCGACGATCGAATCTCAGGCAAGTATCGTACCGATAGACAAAGGGAATTGTATACGGGATTGATTAAGTCCTTGACATCGTGGTTCATCCGATGAGATCATCGTGGAGCATGTGGGAGCCAGCATGGGTATCTATATCCCGCTGTTGGTTATTGACCGGAGAACGTCTCGGTCATGTCTGCATGGTTCCCGAACCCGTAGGGTCTACACACTTAAGGTTCGGTGACGCTAGGGTTGTAGGGATATGTATATGCAGTAACCCGAATGTTGTTCGGAGTCCCGGATGAGATCCCGGACGTCACGAGGAGTTCCGGAATGGTCCGGAGGTAAAGAATTATATATAGGAAGTGCTATTTCGGCCATCGGGACAAGTTTCGGGGTCATCGGTATTGTACAGGGACCACCGGAAGGGTTCCGGGGGTCCACCGGGTGGGGCCACCTGCCCCGGGGGGCCACATGGGCTGTAGGGGGTGCGCCTTGGCCTACATGGGCCAAGGGCACCAGAACCAAGAGGCCCATGCGCCTAGGGTTCAAGATGGGAAGAGTCCCAAAGGTGGAAGGCACCCCCTAGGTGCCTTGGGGGGGGGGGGGAGGGACTCCTCCCTTGGCCGCTGCCCCCCTAGGAGATTGGATCTCCTAGGGCCGGCGCCCCCCCTTGGTTCCCTATATATAGTGAGGGGAGGAGGGCCTCTCAGTCCACGCCTTTGGTGCCTCCCTCTCCCTCTCCAACACCTCCTCCTCCTCCATAGAGCTTAGCGAAGCCCTGCCGGAGTACTGCAGCTCCATCACCACCACGCCGTCGTGCTGCTGCTGGAGCCATCTTCCTCAACCTCTCCTCTCCCCTTGCTGGATCAAGAAGGAGGAGACGTCATCCGTTCCGTACGTGTGTTGAACGCGGAGGTGCCGTCCGTTCGGCACTAGGATCATCGGTGATTTGGATCACGACGAGTACGACTCCATCAACCCCGTTCTCTTGAACGCTTCCGCTTAGCGATCTACAAGGGTATGTAGATGCACTCTCCTTCCCCTCGTTGCTAGTCTCTCCATAGATAGATCTTGGTGACACACAGGAAAATATTGAATTTCTGCTACGTTCCCCAACAGAAAGCTGCGGAAGTAGAAATCAAGAAGGAGCATCAAGTGTTGATGGTCAACAAGACCACTAGTTTCAAGAAAAAGGGAAAAGGGAAGAAGAAGGGGAACTTCAAGAAGAACAGCAAGCAAGTTGCTGCTCAAGAGAAGAAACCCAAGTCTGGAACTAAGCCTGAAACTGAGTGCTTCTACTGCAAGCAGACTGGTCACTGGAAGCGGAACTGCCCCAAGTATTTGGCGGATAAGAAGGATGGCAAGGTGAACAAAGGTATATGTGATATACATGTTATTGATGTGTACCTTACTAATGCTCGCAGTAGCACCTGGGTATTTGATACTGCTTCTATTGCTAATATTTGCAACTCGAAACAGGGACTACGGATTAAGCGAAGATTGGCTAAGGACGAGATGACGATGCGCGTGGGAAACAGTTCCAAAGTCGATGTGATCGCAGTCGGCACGCTACCTCTACATCTACCTTCGGGATTAATATTAGACCTAAATAATTGTTATTTGGTGCCAGCGTTAAGCATGAACATTATATCTGGATCTTGTTTGATGCGAGACGGTTATTCATTTAAATCAGAGAATAATGGTTGTTCTATTTATATGAGTAATATCTTTTATGGTCATGCACCCTTGAAGAGTGGTCTATTCTTATTGAATCTCGATAGTAGTGACACACATATTCATAATGTTGAAGCCAAAAGACACAAAGTTGATAATGATGGTGCAACTTATTTATGGCACTGCCGTTTAGGTCATATCGGTGTAAAGCGCATGAAGAAACTCCATACTGATGGACTTTTGGAACTACTTGATTATGAATCACTTGGTACTTGCGAACCGTGCCTCATGGGCAAGATGACTAAAACACCGTTCTCCGGTACTATGGAGAGAGCAATAGATTTGTTGGAAATCATACATACAGATGTATGATTTCCGATGAATATTGAGGCTCGTGGCGGATATCGTTATTTTCTCACCTTCATAGATGACTTAAGCAGATATGGGTATATCTACTTAATGAAACATAATTCTGAAATATTTGAAAAGTTCAAAGAATTTCAGAGTGAAGTTGAAAATCATCGTAACAAGAAAATAAAGTTTCTATGATCTGATCGTGGAGGAGAATATTTGAGTTACGAGTTTGGTGTACATTTGAAACAATGCGGAATAGTTTCGCAACTCACGCCACCCGGAACACCACAGCGTAATGGTGTGTCCGAACGTCGTAATCGTACTTTACTAGATATGGTGCGATCTATGATGTCTCTTACTGATTTACCGCTATCGTTTTGGGGTTATGCTTTAGAGACGGCCGCATTCACGTTAAATAGGGCACCATCAAAATCCGTTGAGACGACGCCTTATGAACTATGGTTTGGCAAGAAACCAAAGTTGTCGTTTCTGAAACTTTGGGGCTGCGATGCTTATGTGAAAAAACTTCGACCTAATAAGCTCGAACCCAAATCGGAGAAATGTGTCTTCATAGGATATCCAAAGGAGACTATTGGATACACCTTCTATCACAGATCCGAAGGCAAGACTTTTGTTGCTAAGTTTGGAAACTTTCTGGAGAAGGAGTTTCTCTCGAAAGATGTGAGTGGGAGGAAAGTAGAACTTGACGAGGTAACTGTACCTGCCCCCTTATTGGAAAGTAGTACATCACACAAACCTGTTTCTGCGACACCTACACCAATTAGTGAGGAAGCTAATGATAATGATCATGAAACTTCAGGACAAGATACTACTGAACCTCGTAGATCAACCAGATTGAGATCCGCGCCAGAGTGGTACGGTAATCCTGTTCTGGAAGTCATGCTGCTAGATCATGATGAACCTACGAACTATGAAGAAGCGATGGTGAGCCCAGATTCCGCAAAATGGCTTGAAGCCATGAAATCTGAGATGGGATCCATGTATGAGAACAAAGTATGGACTTTGGTTGACTTGCCCGATGATCGGCAAGAAATTGAGAATAAGTGGATCTTCAAGAAGAAGACTGACGCTGACGGTAATATTACTGTCTACAAAGCTCGACTTGTCGCAAAAGGTTTTTGACAAGTTCAAGGGGTTGACTACGATGAGACCTTCTCACCCGTAGCGATGCTTAAGTCTGTCCGAATCATGTTAGCAATTGCCGCATTTTATGATTGTGAAATTTGGGAGATGGATATCAAAACTGCATTCCTGAATGGATTTCTGGAAGAAGAGTTGTATATGATGCAACTGGAAGGTTTTGTTGATCCAAAGGGAGCTAATAAAGTGTGCAAGCTCCAGCGATCCATTTATGGACTGGTGCAAGCCTCTCGGAGTTGGAATAAACGCTTTGATAGTGTGATCAAAGCATTTGGCTTTGTACAGACTTTTGGAGAAGCCTGTATTTACAAGAAAGTGAGTGGGAGCTCTGTAGCATTTCTGATATTATATGTGGATGACATATTACTGATTGGAAATGATATAGAATTTCTGGATAGCATAAAGGGATACTTGAATAAGAGTTTTTCAATGAAAGACCTCGGTGAAGCTGCTTACATATTAGGCATAAAGATCTATAGAGATAGATCAAGACGTTTAATTGGACTTTCACAAAGCACATACCTTGACAAGATTTTGAAGAAGTTCAAAATGGATCAAGCAAAGAAAGGGTTCTTGCCTGTATTACAAGGTGTGAAGTTGAGTCAGACTCAATGCCTAACCACTGCAGAAGATAGAGAGAAAATGAAAGATGTTCCCTATGCTTCAGCCATAGGCTCTATCATGTATGCAATGCTGTGTACCAAACGTGATGTGTGCCTTGCTATAAGTCTAGTAGGGAGGTACCAAAGTAATCCAGGAGTGGATCACTGGACATCGGTCAAGAACATCCTGAAGTACCTGAAAAGGACTAAGGATATGTTTCTCGTATATGGAGGTGACAAAGAGCTCATCGTAAACGGTTACGTTGATGCAAGCTTTGACACTGATCCGGACGATTCTAAATCGCAAACCGGATACGTGTTTACATTAAACGGTGGATCTGTCAGTTGGTGCAGTTCTAAACAAAGCGTCGTGGCGGGATCAACATGTGAAGCAGAGTACATAGCTGCTTCGGAAGCAGCAAACGAAGGAGTCTGGATGAAGGAGTTCATATCCGATCTAGGTGTCATACCTAGTGCATCGGGTCCAATGAAAAATACTGGTGCAATTGCCTTGGTGAAGGAATCCAGATTTCACAACAGAACCAAGCACATCAAAAGACGCTTCAATTCCATCCGGGATCTAGTCCAGGTGGGAGACATAGAGATTTGAAAGATACATACGGATCTGAATGTAGCAGACCCGTTGACTAAGCCTCTTCCACGAGCAAAACATGATCAGCACCAAGGCTCCATGGGTGTTAGAATCATTACTGTGTAATCTAGATTATTGACTCTAGTGCAAGTGGGAGACTGAAGGAAATATGCCATAGAGGCAATAATAAAGTTATTATTTATTTCCTTATATCATGATAAAAGTTTATTCTTCATGCTAGAATTGTATTAACCAGAAACATAATACATGTGTGAATACATAGACAAACAGAGTGTCACTAGTATGCCTCTACTTGACTAGCTCGTTAATCAAAGATGGTTATGTTTCCTAACCATGGACAAAGAGATGTCATTTGATTAACGGGATCACATCATTAGTTGAATGATCTGATTGACATGACCCATTCCATTAGCTTAGCACCCGATCGTTTAGTATGTTGCTATTGCTTTCTTCATGACTTATACATGTTCCTATGACTATGAGATTATGTAACTCCCGTGTGCCGGAGGAACACTTTGTGTGCTACCAAACGTCACAACGTAACTGGGTGATTATAAAGGTGCTCTACAGGTGTCTCCAAAGGTACATGTTGGGTTGACGTATTTCGAGATTAGGATTTGTCACTCCGATCGTCGGAGAGGTATCTCTGGCCCTCTTGATAATGCACATCACTTAAGCCTTGCAAGCATTGCAACTAATGAGTTAGTTGCGGGATGATGTATTATGGAACGAGTAAAGAGAGTTGCCGGTAACGAGATTGAACTAGGTATTGGATACCGATGATCGAATCTCGGGCAAGTAACATACCAATGACAAAGGGAACAAAGTATGTTGTTATGCGGTCTGACCGATAAAAGATCTTCGTAGAATATGTAGGAACCAATCTGGGCATCCAGGTCCCGCTATTGGTTATTGACCGGAGACATGTCTCGGTCATGTCTACATTGTTCTCAAACTCGTAGGGTCCGCACGCTTAAGGTTTCCATGACAGTTATATTATGAGTTTATGTGTTTTGATGTACCGAAGGTTGTTCGGAGTCCCGGATGTGATCACGGACATGATGAGGAGTCTCGAAATGGTCGAGACATAAAGAATGATATATTGGAAGCCTATATTTGGACATCGGAAGTGTTCCGGGTGAAATCGGGATTTTACCGGAGTACCGGGAAGGTTATCGGAACCCCCCGGGAGATATATGGGCCTTAGTGGGCCTTAGTGGAAGAGAGGAGAGGTAGCCATAGATGGGCCGCGCGCCCCTCCCCTCCCTTGGTCCGAATAGGACAAGGAGAGGGGGCTGGCCCCCCTTCCTCTTTTCCCCCCTCCGCGAATCCTATTCCAACTAGGAAAGGGGGGAGTCCTACTCCCAGAGGGAGTAGGACTCCTCATGGCGCGCCTCTCTAGGCCGGCCGCACCCCCCCTTTGAGCCTTTATATACGGAGGCAGGGGCACCCCCTAGAGACACAAGTTGATCAACGCGATCATATTCTTAGCTGTGTGCGGTGCCCCTTTCCACCATAGTCCTCGATAATATTGTAGCAGTGCTTAGGCGAAGCCCTGTGACATTAGTACATCAAGATCGTCACCACGCCGTCGTGCTGACGGAACTCTTCCCCGACGCTTTGCTGGATCGAAGTCCGGGGATCGTCATTGAGCTGAACGTGTGCTAGAACTCGGAGTTGCCGTAATTTCGGTGCTTGATCGGTCGAGCCGTGAAGACGTACGACTACATCAACCTAACACTTCCGTTGTCGATCTACAAGGGTATGTAGATCACACTCTCCCCCTCGTTGCTATGCATCACCATGATCTTGCGTGTGCGTAGGAAAATTTTGAAATTACCACGTTCCCCAACAGGTAAAACCCTATGTCCTGCTTGATTAATATTGATGATATGGGTAGTACAAGAGTAGATCTACCACGAGATCAAGGAGGCTAAACCCTAGAAGCTAGCCTATGGTATGATTGTTGTCTATGGAGTTGATGAAGTTGTCCTACGGACTAAAACCCTCCGGTTTATATAGACACCGGATAGGGTTATGGTTACATAGAGTCGGTTACAATGGTAGGAGATCTTGAATATCCACATCGCCAAGCTTGCCTTCCACGCCAAGGAAAGTCCCATCCGGACACAGGACGTAGTCTTCAATCTTGTATCTTCATAGTCCAGGAGTCCGGCTGAAGGTATAGTCTGGCTACCCGAACACCCCCTAATCCAGGACTCCCTCAGGTCCCGTTCTACACCCGTGGGTAGGGTCATGGGGATTGACCCGATAGTGGAGTTGGGCATGGGTCTGGTATAGGTCGACTTGGTCAAGCCCGACCTGATTGTCAGGTTGAAGCACAACCGTGTCTGGAAGGGGTCGAACCCAACCTGATTGTCAGGTTGAAGCACAACCGTGTCTCTTGTGTAAGGAAAAAAAATAAAAAACACGTTGTTTTCTCCATTTCCGAGAGGCACGGCCGTGTCTCTCGCGAAAGCACAACCGTGCCTCTTGTGGAAGGAAAAAAAATAAAAAACACGTTGTTTTCTCCATTTCCGAGAGGCACGGCCGTGCCTCTGGTGAAAGCAAAAGCATGTCTCTCGCGGAAGGAAAAAAATAGAAAACACAGTTTTTATCGTTTTCGAGAGACACGGTCGTGCCTCTCGGGAAGCAAAACATTGCCTCCAAAAGTTAAGGAAGACCGGTGAAAAACCAAAAAGTAAAAAAAAAATAAAAAAAAACCATTTAAAAAGTCGAAAACGCATGTGGAAAAATAAAAAAATACAAAATCTGGAGGGAGCGTCCAGAGCACGACACGTGGCAGCGGTTGAGAGCGCGCCAAGTGGCACGCTCTACGCCCATCCAAAAGTGATTGTTGCGAGACTCCCGAGGAAGCGCTCATCAACTAGTTGGTCCCGGCCCACACTGCAGCCACACTGCAGGCCCAAATGTAAGGTAGGCCCAATTAGTTGATGAGCCGTTAACAGGCCGAAAGCTTGATTCAGCCGCAATAATGGAGAGTCAACCGGCCATTTGCCGGCCGAAATAGACCTCAGTTCATGTTTCGTCCATTTCCATGTCGGGCCGTTAATAGGCCGAAAGTGTTGGGGAACGCAGTAATTTCAAAAATTTTCCTACGCACACGCAAGATCATGGTGATGCACAGCAACGAGAGGGGAGAGTGTTGTCTACGTACCAACGCAGACCGACTGCGGAAGCGATCACACAATGTAGAGGAAGTAGTCGTACGTCTTCTTCCCGATCCGACCAATCCAAGCACCGTTACTCCGGCACCTCCGAGTTCTTAGCACACGTTCAGCTCGATGACGTTCCTCGGGCTCCGATCCAGCAAAGCGTCGAGGAAGAGTTCTGTCAGCACGACGGCGTGGTGACGATCTTGATGTACTACCGACGCAGGGCTTCGCCTAAGCACCGTAACGGTATGATCGAGGTGGAATTTGGTGGCAGGGGGCACCGCACACGGCTAAGGAACGATCTCAAGGATCAACTTGTGTGTCTTGGGGTGTCCCCTGCCCCGTATATAAAGGTTGGAGGGAGGGGGGCTGGCCGGCCAAAGAGGGGGAGGCGCAGGAGGAGTCCTACTCCTACCGGGAGTAGGACTCCCCCCTCCAATCCTATTCCAACTAGGACTCCTTGGGAAAAAGGGAGAGGGAAAGAGAGAGAGGTGGCCGGCCACCTCTCCTAGTCCTAATAGGACTAGGGGAAGGGGGGAGGTGCGCAGCCCTCCTTGGCAGCCCCTTTCACCTTTCCACAATGGCCCATGTAGGCCCATTTGGCTCCCGGGGGGTTCCGATAACCCTCCCGGTAGTCCGGTAAAATCCCGATTTCACCCGGAACACTTCCGATGTCCAAACATAGACTTCCAATATATCAATCTTTACGTCTCGACCATTTCGAGACTCCTCGTCATGTCCGTGATCTCATCCGGGACTCCGAACAACCTTCGGTACATCAAAATGCATAAACTCATAATAACTGTCATCGTAACGTTAAGCGTGCGGACCCTACGGTTCGAGAACAATGTAGACATGACCGAGACACGTCTCCGGTCAATAACCAATAGCGGGACCTGGATGCCCATATTGGCTCCTACATATTCTACGAAGATCTTTATCGGTCAGACCGCATAACAACATACGTTGTTCCCTTTGTCATCGGTATGTTACTTGCCCAAGATTCGATCGTCGGTATCCAATACCTAGTTCAATCTCGTTACTGGCAAGTCTCTTTACTCGTTCCGTAATACATCATCTCATAACTAACATCTTAGTTATTATGCTTGCAAGGCTTATGTGATGTGTATTACCGAGAGGGCCCAGAGATACCTCTCCGACAATCGGAGTGACAAACCCTAATCTTGAAATACGCCAACCCAACATCTACCATTGGAGACACCTGTAGTACTCCTTTATAATCACCCAGTTACGTTGTGACGTTTGGTAGTACCCAAAGTGTTCCTCCGGTAAACGGGAGTTGCATAATCTCATAGTTATAGGAACATGTATAAGTCATGAAGAAAGCAATAGCAACATACTAAACGATCGGGTGCTAAGCTAATGGAATGGGTCATGTCAATCAGATCATTCAACTAATGATGTGACCTCGTTAATCAAATAACAACTCTTTGTTCATGGTTAGGAAACATAACCATCTTTGATTAACGAGCTAGTCTAGTAGAGGCATACTAGTGACACTCTGTTGGTCTATGTATTCACACATGTATTATGTTTCCGGTTAATACAATTCTAGCATGAATAATAAACATTTATCATGATATAAGGAAATAAATAATAACTTTATTATTGCCTCTAGGGCATATTTCCTTCAGTCTCCCACTTGCACTAGAGTCAATAATCTAGATTACACAGTAATGATTCTAACACCCATGGAGTCTTGGTGCTGATCATGTTTTGCTCGTGGAAGAGGCTTAGTCAACGGGTCTGCAACATTCAGATCCGTATGTATCTTGCAAATCTCTATGTCTCCCACCTGGACTAAATCCCGGATGGAGTTGAAGCGTCTCTTGATGTGTTTGGTTCTTTTGTGAAATCTGGATTCCTTTGCCAAGGCAATTGCACCAGTATTGTCACAGAAGATTTTCATTGGACCCGATGCACTAGGTATGACACCTAGATCGGATATGAACTCCTTCATCCAGACTCCTTCGTTCGCTGCTTCCGAAGCAGCTATGTACTCCGCTTCACATGTAGATCCCGCTACGACGCTTTGTTTAGAACTGCACCAACTGACAGCTCCACCGTTTAAAGTAAACACGTATCCGGTTTGCGATTTAGAATCGTCCGGATCAGTGTCAAAGCTTGCATCAACGTAACCTCTTACGGTGAGCTCTTTGTCACCTCCATATACGAGAAACATATCCTTAGTCCTTTTCAGGTATTTCAGGATGTTCTTGACCGCTGTCCAGTGATCCACTCCTGGATTACTTTGGTACCTCCCTGCTAAACTTATGGCAAGGCACACATCAGGTCTGGTACACAGCATTGCATACATGATAGAGCCTATGGCTGAAGCATAGGGAACATCTTTCATTTTCTCTCTATCTTCTGCAGTGGTCGGGCATTGAGTCTGACTCAACTTCACACCTTGTAACACAGGCAAGAACCCTTTCTTTGCTTGATCCATTTTGAACTTCTTCAAAATCTTGTCAAGGTATGTGCTTTGTGAAAGTCCAATTAAGCGTTTTGATCTATCTCTATAGATTTTTATGCCTAATATGTAAGCAGCTTCCCTGAGGTCTTTCATCGAAAAACTTTTATTCAAGTATCCCTTTATGCTATCCAGAAATTCTATATCATTTCCAATGAGTAATATGTCATCCACATATAATATCAGAAATGCTACAGAGCTCCCACTCACTTTCTTGTAAATACAGGCTTCTCCAAAAGTCTGTATAAACCCAAATGCTTTGATCACACTATCAAAGCGTTTATTCCAACTCCGAGATGCTTGCACCAGTCCATAAATGGATCACTGGAGTTTGCACACTTTGTTAGCTCCTTTTGGATCGACAAAACCTTTGGGTTGCATCATATACAACTCTTCTTCCAGAAATCCATTCAAGAATGCGGTTTTTACATCCATTTGCCAAATTTCATAATCATAAAATGCGGCAATTGCTAACATGATTCTGACAGACTTAAGCATCGCTACGGGTGAGAAAGTCTCATCGTAGTCAACTCCTTGAACTTGTCGAAAACCTTTTGCGACAAGTCGAGCTTTGTAGATAGTAACATTACCATCAGCGTCAGTCTTTTTCTTAAAGATCCATTTATTCTTAATTGCTTGCCGATCATCGGGCAAGTCAACCAAAGTCCATACTTTGTTCTCATACATGGATCCCATCTCAGATTTCATGGCTTCAAGCCACTTTGCGGAATCTGGGCTCACCATCGCTTCTTCATAGTTCGTAGGTTCATCATGATCTAGTAGCATGACTTCCAGAACAGGATTACCGTACCACTCTGGTGCGGATCTTACTCTGGTTGATCTACGAGGTACAGTAGTATCTTGATCTAAAGTTTCATGATCATCATCATTAACTTCCTCTCTTATTGGTGTAGGTCTCACAGAAACAGTTTTCTGGGATGTACTATTTCCCAATAACGGAGTAGGTACAGTTACCTCGTCAAGTTCTACTTTCCTCCCACTCACTTCTTTCGAGAGAAACTCCTTCTCAAGAAAGTTTCCGAATTTAGCAACAAAAGTCTTGCCTTCGGATCTGTGATAGAAGGTGTATCCAATAGTTTCCTTTGGATATCCTATGAAGACACACTTCTCCGATTTGGGTTCGAGCTTATCAGGTTGAAGCTTTTTCACATAAGCATCGCAGCCCCAAACTTTAAGAAACGACAACTTTGGTTTCTTGCCAAACCATAGTTCATAAGGCGTCGTCTCAACGGATTTAGATGGTGCCCTATTTAACGTGAATGCGGCCGTCTCTAAAGCATAACCCCAAAATGATAGCGGTAAATCAGTAAGAGACATCATAGATCGCACCATATCTAGTAAAGTACGATTACGACGTTCGGACACACCATTACGTTGTGGTGTTCCGGGTGGCGTGAGTTGCGAAACTATTCCACAATTTTTCAAATGTACACCAAACTCGTAACTCAAATATTCTCCTCCACGATCAGATCGTAGAAACTTTATTTTCTTGTTACGATGATTTTCAACTTCACTCTGAAATTCCTTGAACTTTTCAAATGTTTCAGACTTATGTTTCATTAAGTAGATATACCCATATCTGCTTAAATCATCTGTGAAGGTGAGAAAATAACGATATCCGCCACGAGCCTCAATATTCATCGGACCACATACATCGGTACGTATGATTTCCAATAAATCTGTTGCTCTCTCCATAGTACCGGAGAACGGTGTTTTAGTCATCTTGCCCATGAGGCACGGTTCGCAAGTACCAAGTGATTCATAATCAAGTGGTTCCAAAAGCCCATCAGTATGGAGTTTCTTCATGCGCTTTACACCGATATGACCTAAACGGCAGTGCCACAAATAAGTTGCACTATCATTATCAACTCTGCATCTTTTGCCTTCAACATTATGAATATGTGTATTACTACTATCGAGATTCAATAAGAATAGACCACTTTTCAAGGGTGCATGACCATAAAAGATATTACTCATATAAATAGAACAACCATTATTCTCTGATTTAAATGAATAACCGTCTCGCATCAAACAAGATCCAGATATAATGTTCATGCTCAACGCTGGCACCAAATAACAATTATTTAGGTCTAATATTAATCCCGAAGGTAGATGTAGAGGTAGCGTGCCGACCGCGATCACATCGACTTTGGAACCGTTTCCCACGCGCATCGTCACCTCGTCCTTTGCTAGTGTCCGCTTATTCTGTAGTCCCTGTTTCGAGTTGCAAATATTAGCAACAGAACCAGTATCAAATACCCAGGTGCTACTGCGAGCATTAGTAAGGTACACATCAATAACATGTATATCACATATACCTTTGTTCACCTTGCCATCCTTCTTATCCGCCAAATACTTGGGGCAGTTCCGCTTCCAGTGACCAGTCTGCTTGCAGTAGAAGCACTCAGTTTCAGGCTTAGGTCCAGACTTGGGTTTCTTCTCTTGAGCAGCAACTTTCTTGCCGTTCTTCTTGAAGTTCCCTTTCTTCTTCCCTTTGCCCTTTTTCTTGAAACTAGTGGTTTTGTTAACCATCAACACTTGATGCTCCTTCTTGATTTCTACCTCCGCAGCTTTCAGCATAGCGAAGAGCTCGGGAATAGTCTTGTTCATCCCTTGCATATTATAGTTCATCACAAAGCTCTTGTAGCTTGGTGGCAGTGATTGGAGAATTCTGTCAATGACGCAATCATCCGGAAGTGTAACTCCCAATTGAATCAAGTGATTATTATACCCAGACATTTTGAGTATATGCTCACTGACAGAACTGTTCTCCTCCATCTTGCAGCTATAGAACTTATTGGAGACTTCATATCTCTCAATCCGGGCATTTGCTTGAAATATTAACTTCAACTCCTGGAACATCTCATATGCTCCATGACGTTCAAAACGTCGTTGAAGTCCCGGTTCTAAGCCGTAAAGCATGGCACACTGAACTATTGAGTAGTCATCAGCTTTGCTCTGCCAGACGTTCATAACTTCTGGTGTTGCTCTTGCAGCAGGCCTGGCACTCAGCGGTGCTTCCAGGACGTAATTCTTCTGTGCAGCAATGAGGATAATCCTCAGGTTACGGACCCAGTCCGTGTAATTGCTACCATCATCTTTCAACTTTGCTTTCTCAAGGAACGCATTAAAATTCAACGGAACAACAGCACGAGCCATCTATCTACAATCAACATAAACAAGCAAGATACTATCAGGTACTAAGTTCATGATAATTTTTAAGTTCAGTTAATTTACTTAAGAACTCCCACTTAGATAGACATCCCTCTAATCCTCTAAGTGATCACGTGATCCAAATCAACTAAACCATAACCGATCATCACGTGAGATGGAGTAGTTTTCAATGGTGAACATCAATATGTTGATCATATCTACTATATGATTCACGCTCGACCTTTCGGTCTCCGTGTTCCGAGGCCATATCTGTATATGCTTGGCTTGTCAAGTATAACCTGAGTATTCCGCGTGTGCAACTGTTTTGCACCCGTTGTATTTGAACGTAGAGCCTATCACACCCGATCATCACGTGGTGTCTCAGCACGAAGAACTTTTGCAACGGTGCATACTCAGGGAGAACACTTCTTGATAATTTAGTGAGAGATCATCTTATAATGCTACCGTCAATCAAAGCAAGATAAGATGCATAAAAGGATAAACATCACATGCAATCAATATAAGTGATATGATATGGCCATCATCATCTTGTGCTTTGTGATCTCCATCTCCGAAGTACCGTCATGATCACCATCGTCACCGGCGCGACACCTTGATCTCCATCGTAGCATCGTTGTCGTCTCGCCAATCTTATGCTTCCACGACTATCACTACCGCTTAGTAATAAAGTAAAGCATTACATCGCGATTGCATTGCATACAATAAAGCGACAACCATATGGCTCCTGCCAGTTGCCGATAACTCGGTTACAAAACATGATCATCTCATACAATAAAATCAGCATCATGCCTTGACCATATCACATCACAACATGCCCTGCAAAAACAAGTTAGACGTCCTCTACTTTGTTGTTGCAAGTTTTACGTGGCTGCTACGGGCTTTAAGTAAGAACTCATCTCACCTACGCATCAAAACCACAACGATAGTTCGTCAAATAGACTCCGTTTTAACCTTCTCAAGGACCGGGCGTAGTCACACTTGGTTCAACTAAAGTTGGAGAGGCAGTCTTCCGCAAGCCATCTATGTGCAAAGCACGTCGAGGGAACCGGTCTCGCGTAAGAGTACGCGTAAGGTTGGTCCGGATCGTCTCGTCCAACAATACCGCCGAACCAAAGTATGACATGCTGGTAGGCAGTATGACTTGTATCGCCCACAACTCACTTGTGTTCTACACGTGCATATAACATCAAACCATAAAAACCTAGGCTCTGATACCACTGTTGGGGAACGCAGTAATTTCAAAAATTTTCCTACGCACACGCAAGATCATGGTGATGCACAGCAACGAGAGGGGAGAGTGTTGTCTACGTACCAACGCAGACCGACTGCGGAAGCGATCACACAACGTAGAGGAAGTAGTCGTACGTCTTCTTCCCGATCCGACCGATCCAAGCACCGTTACTCCGGCACCTCCGAGTTCTTAGCACACGTTCAGCTCGATGACGTTCCTCGGGCTCCGATCCAGCAAAGCGTCGAGGAAGAGTTCCGTCAGCACGACGGCGTGGTGACGATCTTGATGTACTACCGACGCAGGGCTTCGCCTAAGCACTGTAACGGTATGATCGAGGTGGAATTTGGTGGCAGGGGGCACCGCACACGGCTAAGGAACGATCTCAAGGATCAACTTGTGTGTCTTGGGGTGTCCCCTGCCCCGTATATAAAGGTTGGAGGGAGGGGGGCTGGCCGGCCAAAGAGGGGGAGGCGCAGGAGGAGTCCTACTCCTACCGGGAGTAGGACTCCCCCCTCCAATCCTATTCCAACTAGGACTCCTTGGGAAAAAGGGAGAGGGAAAGAGAGAGAGGTGGCCGGCCACCTCTCCTAGTCCTAATAGGACTAGGGGAAGGGGGGAGGTGCGCAGCCCTCCTTGGCAGCCCCTTTCACCTTTCCACAATGGCCCATGTAGGCCCATTTGGCTCCCGGGCGGTTCCGGTAACCCTCCCGGTAGTCCGGTAAAATCCCGATTTCACCCGGAACACTTCCGATGTCCAAACATAGACTTCCAATATATCAATCTTTACGTCTCGACCATTTCGAGACTCCTCGTCATGTCCGTGATCTCATCCGGGACTCTGAACAACCTTCGGTACATCAAAATGCATAAACTCATAATAACTGTCATCGTAACGTTAAGCGTGCGGACCCTACGGTTCGAGAACAATGTAGACATGACCGAGACACGTCTCTGGTCAATAACCAATAGCGGGACCTGGATGCCCATATTGGCTCCTACATATTCTACGAAGATCTTTATCGGTCAGACCGCATAACAACATACGTTGTTCCCTTTGTCATCGGTATGTTACTTGCCCGAGATTCGATCGTCGGTATCCAATACCTAGTTCAATCTCGTTACTGGCAAGTCTCTTTACTCGTTCCGTAATACATCATCTCATAACTAACATCTTAGTTATTATGCTTGCAAGGCTTATGTGATGTGTATTACCGAGAGGGCCCAGAGATACCTCTCCGACAATCGGAGTGACAAACCCTAATCTTGAAATACGCCAACCCAACATCTACCATTGGAGACACCTGTAGTACTCCTTTATAATCACCCAGTTACGTTGTGACGTTTGGTAGTACCCAAAGTGTTCCTCCGGTAAACGGGAGTTGCATAATCTCATAGTTATAGGAACATGTATAAGTCATGAAGAAAGCAATAGCAACATACTAAACGATCGGGTGCTAAGCTAATGGAATGGGTCATGTCAATCAGATCATTCAACTAATGATGTGACCTCGTTAATCAAATAACAACTCTTTGTTCATGGTTAGGAAACATAACCATCTTTGATTAACGAGCTAGTCTAGTAGAGGCATACTAGTGACACTCTGTTGGTCTATGTATTCACACATGTATTATGTTTCCGGTTAATACAATTCTAGCATGAATAATAAACATTTATCATGATATAAGGAAATAAATAATAACTTTATTATTGCCTCTAGGGCATATTTCCTTCAGAAAGCTAATCGGTCCATAAGTGGCCAATATACAACACGGGCCTTTAACAGGCTGAAAGCCAAATCGAGCTGGGATTGTGCCATTGAGAACAATGGTCGTTAATAGGCCAAAAGTCAGGTCGGACCGTAAATGGCCCAACTACGTTGTGGGTTGTTAATAGGCCGAAAGACACACGAGGCTGGAAATTGGCCCAACTCCAGAATGAACCGCTAGAAGGCCAAAAGACGTACCACCTGGAAATTGGCCCATCTTTGGAATGAGCCTCTAACAGGCCGAAAGAACAACGGGCCACAAATGAGCCTAAGGACATAGCAGGTTGTTAACGGGCTGGAATTGACGATGAACTGCAATAGTGTCAAATCGTTAACGGGCCATTGACGGGCCAAATTGGCAGCACTCATATGGATCCTTGTTGTAAATGGGCCAGATGCAAGCATGTCGTAAATGGGCTGGCCCGCTAACTTTGACTCGGACGTCCTTTTTAACCTAAATTGACTACTGTTGGGTCGTGTGCCATGTGTCAACGTTTCATATGCGCGTCTCCTCCATTGGATGGCGACACCTGTCACAGCACAAAGTTGACGCATGGTACCATTGGCGAATGAGAAATTGACACATGGAAAATTATTGGGTGTCGGTTTCGGACCCGACAGCTTAATAGCGACTCGTTACTTCCATGACGAAGTCACTTCCATGATGCGCCATTTATCGTCACGGAAGTAGACACTTGTGTGATGATAAATGGATTATTGTCCTGGAACACTTCTATGACAACACATGTATGACTATTTTTATCCTGTCATAAAATCATCACGAATGTACATGCATGACAGAAAACGTGACCTACTGTGACAAATACGTATTATCAGGGAAGTGTTTTTTAGTGTGTGAGGCTTGATTGAGGACAAGCTCTTCATTGCAACTTTGCAAGGGGTGGGGAGATGAGCCATGTGAGAATATCCCAGATTGAGGCGGAGTTGGGAAACATGCATGTATCACGCGGGCGAGCAGTAGGGCTGGCCCACATATAATAAGGGGTAATTTCATCCATGAAACAAAAAAACGACATGTCAGTAGTGACATATTAAGAATGAAATCTAGATCTAGCTTCAAGCAATGAAGTTTGAAATCTCCAGGGTCAAATATGGAATCCATAATTTTACCATCATCGAATAAGCAACTTTCCTCAAACAAACCGACGTCACCACACACCACCAAATCTCCGCCACCACCCACCCTCTCGACGCCACCAAACACCACCACTGCTCACCCATTCCTCTCCCTCCCCTCTCCCCACCGTCCTCCCATCCGGTTTCTTCCGCCCCCTCTCTCTTGGAGGGGAATGGTGGTGTTTTGCAAAAGCTTCGATGGATTTCAGATCTGGGTGTCACCTGGGTTTCCTGGATCCAGATCGCATCAACACCCTTCCCAATGATCTACTCCTCCTCATCCTTGCTAGCCTCCCCTGCATCAGCGTTCGGCACGCACAAGCATCCTCTCAAGGCGATGGTGTGGCCTCTGGGACTGCCTCAGCCAGATCATTTTCCGTAATGTCGTGTTCGACTCAATCGAGTCGGCACTCGACCAAATCTCTTGTCCTCCTGCGGTTTCCCTGTTGGAGATCCGCGCCCCTAGGCAAGACATGGCAAGCACTACCCAAGTCAACTCGTTGTTGTCCGTCGCCGCAGAACTAGAGCCGAAGGAGTTTCGTCGCCTCTTTCCCTTCGAGCATGGGCCTATTAGGCAAGTCCATCATCATTGATCTGCCTTGCTTCCACCGCACCACCTCCATCATGTTGGACCACGTATTCATTCGCCCTGTGCCAGTCAGTGTCGAGTTCCCTATGCTTGAGAGGTTGTCCCTATTACATTGTAATGGCAACCTCGATGCCTTGCTCTCATGTTGCCCACGGTTGTGCACCCTCCTCCTCAGCGGCATTTTATTCGAGACGTGCAATCTAAGGGTGAACTCGTCACCGCTCCAGGAGCTTGTTGTGAGGCCCTTCTCAATAGAACGTGTCAACATTATAGCCCCCATGCTTAAGAAACTGGAGATTCTCTTTACCGTGATGTTGGAGGTCAACATTTCGGTGTTTGCACCAATTATGGAGAAGGTCTGGTGGTACTGCTACTACACAGAGGAGTCTATTGTTTTTTATCTTTGGTATCTCGAGTTGCTGGGACTGCAGGCGGCAGAGAGACAAGGACAACTCCCTCTGTTGCATATTCGTGCAAGTGCCGTACGTCCCCTCTCCTTTTCAATTTAGTGGAATATCATACTAAACTAAAGTTTATGAATTACATATATCTTGAAAGAATATTTTTTCAAAACTCGTCACTTTTCTCCGATGAGCCCAACTTTGCAGAGGAGATAGAGAAGCATATGGTTGTTGACTTCTCTCTTTTGGAGCTAGATCTCAAAACAGATGGACATGTTTTTGGAGCACTCGTGTTTTATCTCCTTAATATTAATCGAATTTCTAGTTCACTGCAGAGGCTTAAGATCATCCTACTAAGATCAGTGGTAATTAATATCTGCTTTGACTATATATCAATAATTGATTGTGTAGTAGTTTGCATTTTATTTTTGGTCCTAGGTAAAAGAAAAATGCCCAACGAATTGTCCTTGTGAGTCCACAAACTGGAGATCCCAACCGATCTCCTTGACTGCTCTTGAAGAAGTGGAAATCGATGGATTTGAAGGAGTGGACCATGAGTTTGATTTACTGAAACTACTACTTGTATCTGCGCCAATGCTTAAGAAAATTATAGTGAGGCTCTCACGGGAGGCCTCAACAAGTAACACTAGATGCACAAAAATAAACAACATCTTCGGAACCTATGGTTCAACAGAATGTTTTGTCTATCTTAGCTCTGGTGAGTATATTTTTTCGGAATTTATGATTAGCATGCTCCTACACGAAGTAGATATATAAATATTAATTCTTATAAGTTTTTTTGAAACCTAATGTCCAGCTTGCATTGCTTTACATGTTTAGGGTGGTTGAAATGTGGCACTAATATCTCAATCGTGGAGTTTAGTTGTGCATGTATTTCCATTAGTAGCCAATTCTGAATGCTCTATTCCCATGACATTTGTGTGCCCACACCCTCATATTTTTTGTAGAAATAAAAGCTGAATGGTGGAGTGAATGATAAAGAATCAATATTTATATTCGGGTTTCCTTACCTTTGTTTTCCTTTTTCATTTACAATCTTCTCTAATGGTCAAGCCCTCATATTTTGCATATGTATTCAGGTTTCTAGGTTAAAGAACTGAGCATCAACTAGTTGTCTAGGTAGAGTAGGCTATAATTTGTGCATCTCGCCGGGCCTCCGCTGGGTGCATGCTTTTGTTCATCAAAAACTTCCATCAAGGGCTAGTCCTGGTTGGTATGGTTTTAATTTCTAGTTTATTTGAGGCTATCTTACCTGAATTGACTGTCCTCGGGATTTGGAAAAAAATATTAGTTCCAAATAAATTATGTTGGCATGCACTTTTCTATTTATATTTGCTCTAAGCATGTATTGCATTTTATTTGCCAGTGAGAACAATCCAAACACATACTTCAACTAAATTTGCATGTTGTAATAGTGACCAGAGTTCTTCAAATTGCCTCTGTTGCAGGGTTAATGGACAACATCCAAAATCAACCATCGACATGATTCTCATCCTCTTGCATATGTGGTTTCTTGGCGCACATCGACAAGATCATCCTTTCCATGCCAACTAACTCCATTCAACATGTTGTTTTGCCAGTGTATTGTAAAAATGGTTCTAGTTAAATCCTTAATGGTTTTGATGCAATTCAATTATTAAAGTTAATGTGTCAACTTATGCCAGTCAATTACTACAGCTAGTTACTGCATATTTGCGCTAAATTATGCTTATAACTCTGATTAGATGAACCAAAGAGCTTTATGAAAGCTGAGGGTCTTAAACAAAGAATTACCTTCCATTTCCTCTCTTTTCTAACTATTGCACCATATAATGAATAGAAGATGCATCTTATGTTACTTACATAGCTAATCTGACATATTTATTTGTTGATATTTGGTTTGGATATATGACAATGTTATGTCCTAGGGGTGCCTCATCATACCGGAAACCGGACCAAGCAGGCCGGTCCATGGCCCCCTAGGTCAGTTTACGCCCTGTGCCGATGTCTCGGCCAAGGGGCCTTATGAAGGAAGGACTCGAAATACTTGGAGTATATGGCAAGGAAGTTGGCATCCAGCATGACTCCTCAACCACCCTAACCGACTAAGATCCTGTAAATCCTAGACCATTGTATCCTATATAAGCCAGGAAGGCACATGCCCATGCGTTGCTACGGTAGCCAACAAGAGCAGTGCGGGGACAAATCCTGATGCAAATCAAATAACAAAAAGGCGATTTTTGGATACGAAGTATAACTAGTGACAACTTTGACATAAGACATATTAAAGACCAAAGAACATCATCGAGTGAAATCTAATTATCTGAATCACATGTTACTACAAAAAATAAGATATCTTCACATTCAAAATTTTAGAAGTACAACCATTCATCTTTGTGTTAGACAACAAGATGATCCCTCTACAAACATGTCTATATGTCATCTCTTTCGGTAAAACCATTATTGCCTGAAGATGACATTCTAGGCATAACTACAAAAACATTTCTATAAGTAACAAGTCACTGATTAAATGTACAACCATAATAAAAGATGTAGAGTGCTAAAAATGTTTCTCCCGAAGAATTAAAACATAAGAATGTTTCTATAACTTGTCAACAATCTCATGAGTCTTTAAGGACAGATAGCTTTATGTACCAAATAAATTGAATCCACAGTAAAAGGTATTGAACATGGAAGTAATGATGTGAAACAATGAAGGTTGTGACTTAAAGCCAACATCAAATCACATTTATATTATTATATAGTAAAAATAAACTATCATTTTGTTTAATTTCTGAATAATATACTATTATATGCACGTCTTCCTCTCACAGTTAACAACTTAACACAAATTTCCGTAGTCCTAATTAGATGAGTTCATGTACCTTCTTGGAGTACATGCATGATTGTAAAAGATGTTGATTCAGCATGAGAACAAATCCAAAATGCACAAGCAAATTATAAGAATAAAACCATTTGTACAGAAAGGCGGAGATTGTTGGTGTAGTAATTTGTCTCTTTGTGTTTTTGAGATTGTTGTCCAAAACAGTGAGGAGCTAATGTGTTTGCTAGTGAATACAGAGATTATAAGTCCCTGGAGTTAAGAGGAGTTTGGTACAAACTCCACAAATTATCATCTGCGTCACAGTGAAGATTAACATCGAAGATTATGCATGACGAAGTTGACCCATAAAAATTGCTGAAGTGAAGCAATTTCTTCGGTACCTGGTCTGGGCGTTTGACTGTAGTCGACAAGAATGAAGACGGGAAAAAATGCAGTATTTTCTTTCATAGTTCATTTTCTTTTTCTTGAGTCATAGGATCACCGTACTATCAAAAGGGTATAGTGCTTCAAAACTTTTTTTCTCTTATGCTAAATCGAAACCCATGAGAGTGAAGAGAAATCTATCGTGGCCTCGAAACTTTACTCGCCAGCCAGAACGGTGTTCTTCTGGGCTGCAAAAGATATTTTTAAGAAAGGAGTCAGCTTTGCTTGTTTCTCAAGTAAAGTTGACGGGTGCGTTTGAAATTCAACAGTTGGAAATGTGTCGGTTGGCAATTGGCTAAATGTCATGTCCTTAATGGTCATTTTCCTAGGAAAGCTACGGCTATAAATAGCCAGCCCACTCCAATGGATTTCGTTGGCTTCTCTGTGTGTTTCTGACAATTTGTCTGAGCACCCCCTCTTCAAGAGATTTGAGTTTAAAATCCACCAACACCATCAAGGTAGCGGGAAGGATCACAGTAGTCATCGTAATCTTCCGAGTCAAGCTCATAGTCAGAACTAGATCCCGTATAATCACCCGAAAAGGACCCTGAATTCGCCCAGATAGGCTCCTGCACCTCGAAGTCATAATCATCAGTTGAGTCATTGGGAAGCCTCACTAGGCTTATCCTAGCACACTTTGGGCGCAGCGCGCCATCCATGTCAATGTTGAAGCAATAACGAATGTCAAGGGACTCCAGGTGGCAGTAATTGTCCAGGATAGCTGCCAGTCCTTTATTGGTGAGGCAATTGCCAAACAGCTGCAAAGACCGCAACTCGTGCATAGTCGCAATCCCCAGGGCTTCGTCGTCCTTGTCATACCCACTGGCTTCAAAATCGTAGAACACGTCATTACTCAGTCTGAAGTGCTTCAGTTGTGGGCATGCCCTGCCAACAACCCCAAACACGCCACTCTCACCCACATTTGCAGACAAAGAAAGCTCAAGCTCCTCAAGCAAAGAGAACTTCACTATCGCCTCTTCAAGTCCTTCATCATCAAAATTATAGCAAGAAATGAGGCAAAGACTCTTGAGAGATGGTGCCCTGCAAATATAGCACTTGGATCCCAGTAACCAATAAATATGCCATGCATATAGAAGACATAAGCACACTGTATAAAACAGGTAGCTAGAGCAAATGTTTTGACAGACTTGCATAACACAAGTAGAACATCTCATAAATTCAGATAACTGCATAGGAATACATCATAGGACATAGGTACAGACATAAAAAGCAGTTGAGCGAGAATTTACTTAATGATTAGTGGTTAGATTTGACAAAAAATTCAGGGATGCTAACTTGTTGATGCCTGCAATTGAAGGTTGCAAATTCTACACTCTAGCATATGAAATCAATTGAGTTCATTCTGTTGAACGATTAACATAATTCAAATCACTGCCAATTCGACCATTTCACCAGCAAATGCTCAGATGCCCAAAAACGCTAACTCCCAACTGTACTTTGTTTCAAACTAAACCTAAGAATACTTCCCCGTTGTATCAAGAAACCAATATGTGAAGAACACGTCTGAGATCGTCATTGCCAGAGGAATGCATAGGCTGACGACAAGACATCAATATTTGGTTGGACAGAAACTCTGCATTCATTTTGAATGGGGTGGGCACAGAGGAATAGATGCATGTGCATGTCGTAGGGCATATAATTTACCCGTGTGAAGATAAGTAGATCATCGATTATCTGAGGGTGGCTAAATGTTGTGATAAGAAAAATTCAGCAGAGTAAAACTTGAGGCAATGTCATAATCATCCGTTTATTGGAAAGTTCCCTTGGTTTAACCATACATCCACATGTTCTTCTATTTGCAAGTCACCCATCCCTTCTTCCTTGCCAATTAAGTAACACCAAGTTTTAAGAAGCTGCAGAGAAAATGAAGGCAATATGGTGTACTGAGCAATGCATAATGGCAAGTTTCCTCTAGCGCACTTTGTCTTACAAAACAAAGATAAGAAAGCTTACAGTCTTCACTGAAATATATACAAATTCAAGAAAATAACTTATGTTATAAGTCTAAACATTGGTTAGCTTCAAACTTCTGTTGTCTATGTTCTCTGGGCTGGTTTATGTGGTGGTTAGTGTGTCAGGCGGCTGACATTGTAATGCTATGATTTCACTAATACTAGAAATTTGGGGGAACCCTGTTTAAAGAAGTCTAAAAAACATGATAAAGTGTAATACGAAAGAGGATCTATAAGCATCAAATCAGGACATAATTTCTAGTTGCCTCCCATGCGACCACCTTGTGTGCGGCTGTATCTTCAACAACCAAGAACCGAACGAAAGCCCCTAAAATTTGGGGGTTTGAGGGTTTGTGTGTGTGTGTGTGTGTGGGGGGGGGGGGGGGGGGGGGGGGGGGGCAAGTTGAGCTCGTGCTCCAGGTCGGCGTGGCCTAGCATGTTGACGCGGCGCCACAGCTCGGGCTCGTCGCGGGCGGCGCCGTGCCAGGAGCAGCACACCTGGCCGGGTCCCATCAGGATGTCGACGTGGTCGAGCTTGTGGAGGATGGCCGAGATCGCGTCCAGCGGCAGCTCCGCCCAGTTCCTCGTCTCTACCGCCGGCACCGGCGCCGTAGGCGGATGGAGGCCGCGTCTTCCGCCGCGCCCGCCTGGACGACGGCCGGACGAGGAGGAAGAGGGCATCGCGCTGGGCGGCTGGAGAGGGTTAGGGTTCGGGGGAGGAAGGCGCGGGAATGGTGGACAGTTTTTTTCTAGGGGAGAACGATGGACTTTTTTTTTTGAACATAGAACGATGGACAGTTTTTGGGAGGAGCGATGCCGAACGGAGAAGAAACCCGGGCAATAGAAAGGTGCGAGGCTCGTGGGCCTACGAGCCAAATAGGAGCCTCGAGAGCATTTTCACGATCAGGAAAGCGCGGCCTCTTTTCCCCTGAAACAGAAAAAACAAACTAAAGCGTGGCCTCTTTTCTGGAAACCTCCCCAGGTTGCGACGAATGTCGCGCTGCATGTGCGCCACTTGTCGTAATCAGGAAGTTTTCTTTTTTTTCTGTAGATCCGTTTATTCAAAACGTTTTATCTCTCAAACTGTACGTCTAAATCTCGAACCGTTTAACAGTTGAATTCCTCGTGTTGAGATCTTTAAAACTAGATTCCATGTTGATAAGTTTTAACAAACTTTTTTTTCACAAAAAGAATCAGACAAAAAAACCGAACCAGGAGCATGAGTTTTTTCCGTTTCCGAAAGAGGCACGCCCGTGTCTCTCGCGGAAGGAAAAAATAGAAAACGTGTTTCTTTCGTTTTTGAGAGGCACGACCGCGATTCTCATGAAAGCATAACCGTGCCTCTCGCGGAAGCAAAGCTGTGCCTCTCGTGAAAGAAAGAAAATAAAACCAAAAACACGTTTTTTTTCGTTTTCGGAAGGCATGACCGTGACTCTCATGAAAAAAACACGCTTTTTCATAAAAAAAAATTCAATTTTTTTACCCAAAAGCTGAGAAGGGCCGATGGAAACCAAAACATCAAAAAAACCTAGAAAAAACTGTTTAAAAAGTCGAAAACGTTTGCGAATTTTTTTAAAAAAAGCACCCAAAGCGTGACATGTGACGGGCGACTGAGAGCATGCCAAGTGGCGCTGATCGTTGTACTGGAAGCAGCATCGTTGCGGGATCGAGTGAGTGCAAACGCACAGGAATCAAGCAGGATCGAGTGCACTGGACCGGCCCAGTTAAGTGATCTATTACATTCGGTTTTAGGAACCTTCTAGCACGTACCTGTCTGGTTTTATTGGATTTGGGAACCTTTCAGAGGGTTCACTAAACCGTTTTGTTAGTGTATATTTTTCCTATTTTTTAATTTTTTTACTTTCGTTTTTAATTTTTTTTCCTTTTCTGTTTCTCTTTTTACTTTTTTACCTTTTTATTTTCTTTTCAACAAATGTGCATAAATTTAAAAAATGTTCGCAATTTAAATTTTTGTTCACAAATTCCCACAATTTTCGGGAACGTCAAAAAATGTTTCCATTTTTTAATTTTTGTTTGAAAAATTCAAAAATGTTCATGTTTTGCTAATTTGTTCACATATTCAAAAAAATGTTCAGAAACTTTCAAAAATGTTCCCACTTTCTAATTTTGTTCACGAATTTAAAATTGTTCATGTTTTGAAAAAAAACTGAAATTCAAAAAAGTTCTGGGAATTTAAAAATGTTCGCATTTTTTTGTTCACAAATCTAAAAATGTTTGGGAAATTCAAATAGTGTTTCAGCTTTCCAAATTTGTTCACAAATTCATAAAATGTTCATGTTTTCAAATTTTGTTCGCAAATACAAAAAATGTTCATGTTTCTGAAAAATTGTTCGTTATTTTTAAGAAAGTTCAGACTTTCAAATATTTTCCTGTTTTTCTAAAAATGTTCATGTTTCTGAAAAATGTTCACCAATTCATACAATGTTTATTCATTCAATTTTGTTCCTGTTTCTTCAAAAAAATCTTCGTGTTGTAGAATTAATTTTTTTTGCAAAAATGTCAAGTTCAAAATTTTAAAATAAGTTGAAATCTATCGCGGTAGATAATTCATATAAACTCGGATGCCATCTTAGACATGAAGTTGCAGGTAGTACAGTGGCTAAACCCTAGAAGCTAGCCTATGGTATGATTGTATGTTGTCCTACAAACTAAAACCCTCCAGTTTATATAGAAACCGGAGGGGGTTAGGGTTACACAAGGTCGGTTACAAAGGAGGAGATATACATATTTATATTGCCTAGCTTGCCTTCCACGCCAAGTAGAGTCCCATCCGGACACGGGACGAAGTCTTCAATCTTGTGTCTTCATAGTCTAATAGTCCGGCCAAAGGATATAGTTCGGCTGTCCGGAGACCCCCTAATCCAGGACCCCCTCAGTAGCCCCCGAACCAGGCTTCAATGACGTCAAGTCCGACACGCAGTATTGTCTTCGGCATTGTAAGGCGGGTTCTTCTCCAAATTTCGAATGTTTGTCAAGTAGTGTCCGGTACCATAAATGTTGGACTTCTTGGCTTCCACGCCCAATAAGGGCTATATTCCATGCGTCGAATGAATACGAGGAGTCAGGGCGTTTTTACATTCGCCCCCTAGCCAGATAAATAAATTGTCTATTAAAGGGATGGGGATTCTTAGATCCAATCCATACCACCCTCCCCCAGCGAGAATCCATCAGAGCGTGCTTTGGAAAGATCCACTCCAGCATGGCCGACCTCCGCAGCTCCTCCTCCCGCCCCCGTAGCCCTAAGCCCGGTGATTGGGAGAGGTGTTCTGTCCCACACAGTCGATTAGTCAAACTGCAGACCAAGGGATTTCTCCCTCCAATGTATATGGTTCCCGTCCGAGCCGGGCTCGCCACCTACAATGGCGGGGAGCAAGCGGAGAGCTTCCCCAGCCCCTCTACGGGGGAGCGGGTATGCCTTGTTCCTTACTTATTGAGGGGACTCGGATTTCCAATTCATCCGTTCCTCCGTGGGCTCCTGGAGTTTTACGGCCTCCAACTGCATAATTTCACCCCTGCTTCCATTTTACACATCGCCGACTATGTTGTCCTCTGCGAGTTATTCCTGGGCTGCGAGGCTCATTTCGAGCTGTGGAAAAGGTTATTTTGCCTCATCCCCCGCACATAGAAGGGGTCACTTTATCAAGTGGGCGGAGCCGAAATATGGCGCATCGCCGAAACCGGATACCTGTCCGGTACTCCGAAGAAGACGTCCGAAGACTGGCCTTCGGAATGGTTTTATATGGAGGACATCCCCCTTCCGAACCCTGTTCGGCGGGGTCTTCCTGAGTTCAACAATGCTCCTTTGAAGAAACGCCGAAGTTGGCACCCACGGAGCCCCCAGGAGGAAGACAACAGAGAAGTCCTTTACCTGATGAACCAGATTAAAGCGCTGGCTTAATCATGATTGACAGTAATCGAGGTTATGTCAATATGCATAATGCGGGGAGTGCAGCCACTTCAATATCGAGGGCATCCCTTGTGGTGTTTTAACGGGGAAGATGATGCCACCCGTTGCGGGCGGAAGGGTCCGGACAATGCTGCTGCTTTAGCAAAAATTCTGTCCGAGTTGTTCAAGGGAGAGGAAGAGGAGTTCATCCGCATCAAGCCACGGGATGGATTCTCCATGTACAACCCTCCAAGCTGGGTGAGTTATATCTCCTTACTCCCATTCTTCCCGCATTCTTTGTCGTAGGTACTCACCTTGCCATTTTGCGGCAGGAACTGCGAAAAGCCATAAGGGAGGTCAACAGCCCATCTCCACAACAAGAGGACCCTGACCGGGCCCTCGGTCCCGGACTCGAAGAAGATCCGGACATATTCGTGGAGCTGATAGACCGGCAGTTCTATCAATTAAGCTGTGATGACGCCATGGTGGCCATTACGGCCGACTATCCAGGACTGCTTCCTGCGTCGCATGTAAGAAAAACCAAAAATCCCAACTCCAAAAACTAGGATCCCCTTTTAGACACTTCACCTACCATATACATATGGTGTTTTACAGGGAAGGCATTCGGGACGCCGTGCCGAACCCGCAGCAACTCGCCAACAAGAGGCACCGAGGCCGGGCAGGCTAAAAAGGAAGGCGGTCAGGACGGAGACGCCAGTGCAGAGGTATGACAAAAGCCCCGCTCCGTGGTTGTCATCTTTCTCAAAATGTAATGACGTCCATGTTTCTTTAACAGAAAAAATGCTCGTCGGAATATGTCCGGTGAGGCTGCCGATCATGCTTCCACCAGTCAGGCTCCAGGACTGGACATAGAGGCGAAAGCCGACATGGGGCGGACGCCGGATACTCCCCCTATAGAGGATGCAGATAGACTATCCTCTACAAATTCAGAAGTGAAGAGCGCCATGAATCATAGGCGTCGCCAGGCCGTACTCCGTGACACTTGCTTCTCACCAGAGGCATTTGATGCCTTCAATTCTGGAGACGCGTACCTCCGTGCTGCTCAAAATGGTCTAGCTAGAGCCATGGACCAGTATGTAAGGGATGTACGGGTAAGAAATCTGATGATTATATGTATCAGTAGCCCCTGAGACTTGAAACAGTTAGCAGAACTGATTTAAGGATCATCTATTGTTCAGGTTCTTACAAAGAAGAATACTCAACTGTCACAGGAGCTAGAGGAATGCAAGACTCAACTTCGGGCCGCCATTGCCGCATCGAAGGAACCTAAAAAGTCCCCAGCTGGTAACATTTGTTTCAAGGAATGATGGGTACCATATAGCGTGCGGCGTGGCTGCAGATCTAACAATAGATATTGCAGATGAATCCAGAGAGAATCTGGAGGACCAGCATGTCGTACGATAGCTAAAGGCTGGCGAACACGTGCTGACTGAGGTCAGGCGGGAGAAAAACAATCTCCAATACGCCAATACCAAGCTGAGCATGGAACTGAAAGATGTTCGAGCCCAGCTTGCGGACTCCGAGAAGGAGAATAAGCGGCTTCGACGCGGCATTTTCAGTAAGTGCTTGAACGAACCCTTAAAAAGGGGACGGTGGAGAAGCCGGCTAACGGAGTTATGTCTACAGGTATGCTGACGGGTCATCCCACGGAGGAGATGCCCGGGTCTGTGGGTGATCTTCTATCCGAGCTCTCACAACTGCACGAACAAGTTTGGCAGGTGATGCAAGGTATTGCCTAGGCCTTGTGGCCATCAGTCTCCCTGCCAGAAGGCATTGGAGAGCTTGCGGAGAAGCTCAAGGGAGCACGACGGCGCTTCCGATTATGGAAGATATCGGCCTGCCGTCAAGGTGCCAGGGAAACCTGGGCCATGGTGAAGACGCGGTATACCAAGGCTGACCCAAACCACATGGCCGAGGTCGGACCTGTGGGGCCCGATGGGAAAGAGATCCCCGTTAGCTTAGTCTATGGGCAAGTAGAATTAGCCACAAAGTATTCCCAACAGGATTGTAGGCTAGACCGCCTATTGGATGGTATAGAAGAGGAATTTAGTTAGTCTACATGACTATGTAATTAAAGTGACATGTATAATGCCTTCTAGCCGGATTGTAAATCATTTGTCATGGCGGACCTTTTCGCTTCAACCTCGGGACCCAATAGTCTGGAGTGTGTCCGAATACCCGCTCAGTTATATAAGAACCGGGGTATGCGTGGAAACCAGGCGTAGGGGTCATTAGTGCTTGAACAGACAAGTACCCAATTAGTTATGTTATATTACATGGGTAGTAAGAAACATCTTCCAGGGAGAATAGTTCCGTTAGGGGTTCCTTTCCCTGGGTACGCATGCCCTAAAGTGCATGTCCGGACTGCGAGCGGAGACGCAGGCAAAAACATCTGGGGGCATATATGGAAAATGAATAAAAATCATCTTTTGTTCGCCGACCGAATATTCCCTTAAGAATGCTAGTTTTCGGCTTCACCCAGTCTGAAGTACACATCCGGCTGACCCGGCAGTAACAATCGCAGAGGTGCTCCCCTTATGCCCTAGCCGAATTAACGGGAACGTAGGGCATAAATACAAGAGCCAGGCAACCCAGCTTGGCCAAAACTTAAGTCATATCGATGCATATAATGGCGAATAAAAGGTACATGTGGAAGAATAACACATGTGCGGGGCATGAAGCCCAGATGGATAATTAAGCTTCTGTGTAAGAAGCCCCCGGGTATAATGAGCGCGGTTAGCGCGTCTATAGTGTGCAAGCGATGCACAAGTTGGCCCTTGAAGGCCTTGAGAAAGAATAAAAGAAAGAAAGAGAAAAAAGCCAGATAATGTATATGCAAAAAATGGACAGAGGAATGAAACGAACATAGAGTCCGGCGCTAGGCGTAGAATCTTTGGAGCCTGGTTGCGTTCCATGGGTTCGGCTCAAGTCGATTATTCGATGCATCCCGCAGACGGTACGCTCCACCGGTCAGAACTTGGTCAATAATGAAGGGACCTTCCCATTTGGTCTCGAGCTAGGTCTTTTTCTTCTCCGGCAGGCGTAGAACTAACTCGCCAACGTTATAAGTTTTGGCCCGTAACTCTGCTTTGGTATCTGCTAGCCTGTTGCTGATAGAATGCGGAACGGGCTTTTGCCACGTCGCGCTCTCCTCCAGGGTGTCCAGACTGTCCTGCCGATCGAGCTCAGCTTCTCTTTCTTCGTACATGTGCACTCGAGGTGAGTCATGAATTATGTCGTAGGGCAGAATTGCCTCTGCGCCGTACACCATAAAGAAGGGTGTATATCCGGTAGTATGATTCGGCATGGTCCGCAGCGCCCAGAGTACGGAGTCGAGCTCCTCTACCCAGTGCGTGTTAGAATCCTTTAAGGACCGCACTAATCTAGGTTTAATGCCGCTCATGATAAGACCATTTGCTCGCTCAACTTGGCCGTTGGTTTGTGGGTGATAGACGGAAGCATAATCGAGCTTGATGCCCATGTTGCTGCACCAGAGTTTTACCTCGTCGGCCATGAAGTTCGTGCCGTTGTCAGTGATGATGCTGTGGGGGACGCCATAACGGTGTACAACCCCGGATATGAAGTCTATCACCGGTCCGGATTCGGCTGTTTTAACAGGTTTGACTTCTATCCATTTGGTCAATTTATCCACCATGACCAGTAAGTATTTTTTCTTATGGGTTCCCCCTTTAAGGGGTCCAACCATGTCAAGCCCCCAGACCGTGAAGGGCCAGGTAATGGGGATTGTTTGGAGGGCGGTGGGTGGCATGTGGCTTTGGTTTGCAAAAAGCTGGCAACCGACGCAGCGTTGGACCAAGTCATGTGCGTCTGCCCGGGCCGTCGGCCAATAAAAACCTGTACGGAAGGCCTTGCTTACAAGGGCCCGGGCTGTGGCGTGGTGGCCACCGAGTCCGGCATGAATTTCTGCCAAAAGCTTCCGCCCTTCCTCTTCGGAGATGCACCTTTGAAGGACTCCGGTAGTGCTTTTTTTTATACAGCTCTCCCTCATGGACCCTGTAGGCTTTAGATCGCCGCACTATGCAGCGTGCCTCATTTTGGTCGTCGGGAAGTTCCTGCCTAGTTAGGTAGGCCAAGAATGGTTCTGTCCATGGGGCAATGATGGCCATTATGACGTGGGCTGAAGGTGTTATTTCGGTGGCAGAGCCTCCGATTATGTCAGAGTGTTCGGTATCGGGCATTTTGCCCGGGTCCGGACTATTGTTACCGGTGTCCCCTTCCCATACCACAGATGGCTTAAACAACCTCTCCAAAAAGATGTTGGGGGGGGGGGGACCGCATCACGTTTTGCACCGATGCGGGCGAGGATATCTGCCGCCTGATTGTTTTCCCGAGCCACATGGTGAAATTTGAGCCCCTCGAACCGAGCTAACATCTTTAGGATGGCGTTTCGATAGGCCGCCATCTTCGGATCCTTGGCATCGAAGTCTTCATTTATTTGGGATATTGCGAGGTTCGAATCCTCATGCACCTCTAGGCATTGAATGCCCATGGAAACTGCCATCCGAAGACCATGTAATAGGGATTCGTATTCGGCTGCGTTGTTGGAGTCTGTATATAGTATCTGCAGTACGTATTGCACTGTATCTCCGGTTGGGGTCGTCAGGACGACGCCAGCCCCCAGACCAGCCAGCATTTTGGAGCCGTCAAAGTGCATGATCCAATTGGAGTATGCGCCGTACTCTTTAGGGAGTTTGGCTTCCGTCCATTCAGCGACAAAGTCGGCCAATACTTGCGATTTAATGGCTCGCCGAGGTTTGTATGTTATGTCGAATGGGAGGAGCTCAATGGCCCATTTGGCAATCCGGCCCGTGGCGTCGCGGTTGTTTATAATATCATTAAGTGGCACTTCCGAGGTACTACAATCAAACACTCTTGAAAGTAGTGTCACAGCTTCCGGGATGCCATGAATACCACATAGGCTATCTTTTGATAATGTGGGTACCGTGATTTGCATGGAGTGAGGACAGTGGATACATAATATACCGGCTTTGAAGAGGGAATTTATGTCCGTCCGCTTCTCGTTCGACGACGAGCACTGCACTTACAACCTGATGAGTTGCCGCAATGTACAACAGCATTGGTTTGTCGATGTTTGGCGCGGCCAGGATTGGGTTGGCTGCTAGTATGACTTTTATTTCTTCCAATCCGGCTGTGGCAGCGTCCGTCCACTCGAAGTGTTCGGTGCACCGAAGGAGGCGATAAAGGGGTAATGCCTTTTCTCCTAAGCGGGAGATAAAGCGGCTTAGAGCCGCCACACATCCAGTTAATTTCTGGATATGTTTGAGGTCCGTTGGGATAGCCAACTGTGATAGAGCTCGGATTTTGGCCGTGTTAGCTTCAATTCCTCTACTGGAGACAATGAAGCCCAGGAGCTTTCCGGCTGGTACGCCGAAAACGCATTTTTCCGGATTGAGCTTGATGTCATATGTTCGGAGGTTGTTGAATGTGAGCCTCAAGTCATCTATTAGAGAGTCGATGTGTTTGGTTTTAACGACCACATCATCTACGTATGCCTCTACTGTTTTGCCGATCTGTTTCTCCAGACATGTCTCAATCATGCGCTGATATGTTGCACTGGCGTTTTTGAGCCCAAAAGGCATTATGTTGAAACAGAAGGGGCAGTATGGTGTGATAAATGCCATTGCGGCTTGGTCGGACTCCGCCATCTTGATTTGGTGGTAGCCGGAGTATGCGTCGAGGAAACACAATGACTCGTGTCCTGCGGTAGGATCGATAATTTGATCAATGCGGGGGAGGGGGAAGGGATCCTTTGGGCAAGCCTTGTTGAGGTCCTTGAAGTCGACACATAGGCACCAGGATTTGTCCTTCTTTGGTACCATCACCAGGTTTGCTAGCCAGTCCGGGTGTTTTATTTCTCTAATGAATCCGGCCTCTAATAACTTGGCTAGTTCCTCTCCCATAGCTTGTCTCTTAGGTTCAGAGAAACGCCGAAGAGCCTGCTTGACCGGCCTGAATCCCTTTAGGATATTGAGGCTGTGCTCGTCCAGCCTGCGTGGGATTCCTGGCATGTCTGAGGGGTGCCAGGTGAATATGCCCCAATTCTCGCGCAGGAACTCTCGTAGTGTGGCGTCCACGGCGGGTGTCGGTGTCAAAACCGGCGGATCTCGGGTAGGGGGTCCTGAACTGTGCGTCTAGGCCGGATGGTAATAGGAGGTAGGGGACACAATGTTTTACCCAGGTTTGGGCCCTCTTGATGGAGGTAAAACCCTACGTCCTGCTTGATTAATATTGATGATATGGGTAGTACAAGAGTAGATCTACCACGAGATCGGAGAGGCTAAACCCTAGAAGCTAGCCTATGGTATGATTGTATGTTCGTCCTATGGACTAAAACCCTCCGATTTATATAGACATCGGAGAGGGCTAGGGTTACACAGAGTCGGTTACAATGGGAGGAGATCTACATATCCATATTGCCAAGCTTTCCTTCCACGCCAAGGAAAGTCCCATCCGGACACGAGACGAAGTCTTCAATCTTGTATCTTCATAGTCCAAGAGTCCGGCTAAAGGTTATAGTCCGGCTATCCGGACACCCCCTAATCCAGGACTCCCTCAGTAGCCCCTGAACCAGGCTTCAATGACGATGAGTCCGGCGCGCAGTATTGTCTTTGGCATTGCAAGGCGGGTTCCTCCTCTGAATACACCACGGAAGAATTTGAATACAAGTATAGTGTCCGACCCTGCAAAATAAGTTCCACATACCACCGTAGAGAGAATAATATTTTCACAAATCTAATTTGCTGACTTGTTTTGACAGCATGACGTTATGTCATGGCCCGGTGATTATTCGAACCGTTTCCTTTAACTAGCCCCGCACATAACGCGAGGCAGTTTTTTGACACGTCTTGTCAAAGCAGAGATCGTGTCCCCTTGTTACGGGATTCTCATCAATACGGGCATGGGTAACCCAACCGCGCCATCGATTACGGCACTTGGGGGATAAGCGAGTTTTACCAGGCTAGTGGGGGGCGCATAGTTTCGTCCTCCCATATAAAGGGATAAGGATTCACCTTTCATCCACGCCTACTTCCTCCTTTGCTCATCCATTTTCGCACACTCGAGCTCTAGCGCCCAAGTCCGCACTTCCCACCTCAACCTTCTCCAACCATGTCCGGAGCGGGAGGCAGATGGATGGTCTCCTCCGTCATGGAGGGAGACATCAAGAAGCTGCGCGGAGCCGGATACTTAGCCGCGAATATCGCGCATCGGCTGCCCGCCGCGGGGCAGATCATCCCTACCCCGGAACCTCATGAGAGGGTAGTTTTCCTCCACCACTTCCTCCGCAGACTGGGGTTTGCCCTCCATCCATTCGTCCGTGGTCTCATGTTCTACTACGGGCTGGACTTTCATGATCTGGCCCCGAACTTCGTCCTCAACATTTCGGCGTTCATCGTCGTGTGTGAGGCTTTCCTCCGCATCCGACCCCACTTCGGCCTGTGGTTAAAGACCTTCAATATCAAGCCGATGGTGGTACGAGGCCAACAAGCAGAATGCGGCGGAGCCATGGTGGGCAAGATGCCCAACATTATATGGCTTGAAGGCTCCTTCATGGAGACAATAAAGGGATGGCAATCGGCGTGGTTCTACATCACCGAGCCGCGCGACGCCAAATGGGCGGCAGCCCCCGAGTTCGAATCCGGATTCCCTACACGGCTTACTTCCTGGAAAGAGAAGGGCTTGTCGTGGGGTTCATCGGTGGAGCTGGATGGACTCCAGAAATGTATCCGGAGTATGGCAAGCAAGAAGCTCAAGCTTGTCAACATAGTCCAGGTTATGCTCATCTGCCAGATCCTCCCGTGTCAACAACGAGATTTTAGCTTGTGGGAGTTCGACCCGGCCCGACACCATACTCTGAGTGAGCTCTTTGATATGACACACAAGGACGTCTGGAAGGTGCTGTTCAAGGACGCCGAGGTCCCTCCTTCTCTCGCCGAGGACCGCGGACTAAGCGCAAAGCGCCTAGCGCGTTCTGTGAGTTCAATACGTCACGTAGGACATTTATTCCCCCTAGCTTAATTATATGCGGGGTCTAATCTCCATGCCTTTGACAGGACTGGGTGGAGACGTCGGTGCAGATTAACTGTCCGGCCCCTTTGCCCGAAGACATTGCGGGCGCTCTCCTGACGGAGATGCTGACTCCGGCTCCTTACAAGGTGCCGGAGAAGACCAAGAAGGCCAAGGGAACCCGAAAGAGTTCCCGGCGCCAGGTGTTATCGGACTCATCGTCCGATAACTCTGCGGCACACTCCTCCCCCGAGGACGAGGAGGAATAGGAAGATGCCCCCCTCCAGGCGGGGGAGACAAGAAAAGGAAGGCCGCGCCAACTGGGGGAGCCGAAGGGTCCAAGAAGGGAAGGACTCTCCTTCCGGACAATTCCACCACCGCCGATGAAGGAGAAGAAGAGTGGTTGCCCAGGGCCAAGCCCCTGGGGAGATCGTAAGTATTCGGATACCAGAGTAACTCATAGCATTCCTTTGTCGCACTGCTTTCCCTAACGCCAAACATAATTATGCAGGCCGCCACGAGCCAGTATCGGTGTATCATCGGACGGCTCCCTGGGCTCGTCGGACATGGATATCGATCCAGTCCCGACTGCCACCTCCCCTCATCCTGCTGACAATGCCGAGGCGCTGTCTCAAGAGGCACCGGGTCGAGGGGAGACAGTCCCGGAGGCGCCTCAAGGTGACCTTCCAGAATCCGGGAGCCGAAGGGATGGGACCCCTGAGAGCTCCGAGTTCGGCCCTCAGCCGAACACCGCGCCGGAACCTCCAGTGGTTCCGGGCTCGGGCAGGCGGCCTCCTTCTAAGAGGGGCAAGACACCTGTGCCGGTGACCTCTGTCCATCCAGAGGCACCGGACAATCTGCTGGAAGCGCTTCACAGCGCTTCCATCGACGAGGAGCACCATACTATTATGAGTGCGGTGGTCCAGAAGGTTCAGTCCGTCAAGAGTGGATTGACTGAAGCCTGTGCCAGCCTTCTAACAGGCTTTGAGGTAAGTGTTTTAAAATGTAGTAAAAATATTACCGCATAGACAGTAGCCCCTGATGCTTTGTTCGGTGTTCACAAAGAAAAGCCGAACAGAGGATCAAATAATATCGCAGGAGTCTAATATAAGTATGTCAATATGCATATGCAGGCTTCGCTGCTGGCGTCCGCCGCACTAACTATGGAGGTCGCCGTACTGAAGTAGGACCTCGAGGGGTCCAGGAAAGAGCTCGGCCTTGCCAAGAGGCAGCTTGAGGAGAACAAGGGTAAGTAATACCCTGTCTATAGATATGTATATATAAAAGAAGACGCGATTGCAAAATGACAGGATCATCGTATATTTGCCAGGGGCCACGACCGAGGTGGCGACCCTGAAGCAAGCGCTAACCAAGGCTGAAGATAAAGCGGCCAAGGAGTGCACCGAGCGGGAAAAACAAGAGGCTCGGGTGGGCGAGGTGCAGCAAGAGCTCCAGGCTCTCGTGACGAAGCACGAGGCGTTGGAGCTTGACTCGAAGACACGAGAGTCTGAGCTTGCCGCGGCCCTCGAGAGCGCAAAAAGTGCCAAGGCCGAAGCCCAAAAGGCCCTTTAGGAGATCGACACAATGAAGAAGATAGCGGCGGGTAAGGCTTTCTATATGCAAAGCAAGCATGTAAAAGTAAATTACCGATTACTTACCCAAATCTGGAGCTCTCCAGGAGCATTCGCATATTCGCCCCACAGCGTGTCCGATGCCGCACAATTTTACCAGGTTGAGGGTGGAAGCTCAACGGAGAAGCTATTCTGGTCTCAGTATACTGAGGCCGAACACCTGGTGCCAACGAGCGACCAGCTGAAGCAGATGGTCGAGCTACATAAGGCGGCCGAGCAGGCCATGAAGGGCTTTATAGTCCGGCTGTGGCCTGGCGACGCTCTTCCGAACAGCTTCTTCGGCCTGGTGAGGCGTCTTGTGGATGCCTGCCCGCGGCTGGAGGTCGTCAAGCGATTCGTCTGCATTGAAGGTGCACGCCGGGCTTTCGCCCATGTGAAATTACAGTGGGTCAAGTTAGACACCATGAAGCTGATCAAGGAAGGGCTGCCGGAGGGCAAGGAGCACCGCCACCCCGAGATGTACTATGAGGGTGTTCTGCCGGGTGCCCGTCTCATAGCGGACGAGTGTTCAAAAGATGTAATATTTGAGTGAGACTTGCTCGTTTTATCCTGTATTTATGAAAACTTGTTTCATATGCGCTATGCAACGCTTGTTTGAATTTAAAATATTGCCTTCTGTTTGGTTGTTTATCCAATCTGAGAGATGGCTAGTCCTCGGCTTCTGCCCCCATGCCACGAGTGCTGGGGTGTTCGGGATAAACCTGAGCACTCTTGTTCCCATGTTTGGGTCCTTCGAGGGAGGTGCTCAGCACAGCGAACAAGGCAACCAGACTAATAATGCTTTATCACTCTCACTTAGCCATAGAATTCTATAATTTTAAATTTCGGCGAAGCCCCTGGTATTCGGAAGGCCGAATTCGGGGCACGATAAACGCCTTTAAGCCGGACAGGGCCGGCCCCTCGCTCTAAGCGGCATAAGTATTTAGGGACTCGAAAACCTCGCCGAACAGCGACCAGTCTCTCGCCTTATCATGATAGTCAGTTTTAGCTTTCTCTACTGAGGTGCTGAACCCAGCAGAACCGGGGCACAATCACAGTAGTTCTCCTAGCACTACCTTATCCGATAGAGTGGAACGTAAGGCACCAAAACATAGGAGCCGGGCAAACCCAACATTTGACCAAAGATATGATTCGGAGCTGATGCATATAATGCTATAAGTTCGGGGTGCCACACTTGTGAAAGTGTTCAGACTTTTCACACCGTATTGTGAGGTACGTAAGCCCCTGGTGTATTGGCCGTACCAAGGTGTATGGTTGCAAGGCGTCATTAGTGAACACACACACACACACACACACACACACACACACACACACACACACACACACATATATATATATATATATATATAACAAGAATGCAATAATAGTCTTAATGTCATGCATTGTTTATTCAAAAAATTGTGTTAAAGCAGAGTGATACAGATAGTGCGATAAGCAAAGAGTAGGACTATGTCCCTTCGAAGGGCAAGCTGAGGAATGATATTAAATCGAATATTTCACTCGTTACTGTAATCCACCTGGGAATTCTGTGGTATGACGTAGCTGTCTGCCTCCTTGGTTGCTGCATCATGTGTTCGGCAATAGTGCTGTCGGACAGTGTTTCCAGAGATTAAGGTCCTGAAAAAAGAGAAAAATAACCAAATGGGAAGCCCCTAGTGCGGTTTAAGCCGTGTCTTGGGGCGTGCCACAGTTGTGCCCCCCTCCCCACCTGTGCCCATGGTATTTTTAATGTGTAATTATGTACGCGTGGCACGAGTTTCGCCATTGGGCTGGGATTGGGGTGGGCGCCGTATTGCTACGCGAGCTCAAATCGCGCCAGGCGGTCTATTTGCCGATTGCTCCAAGCGCGCTTGAAGGTGTCCGGGCTTTGAAGCACCGAACTGGTTGATTGCCTTGAGAGGCTGCTTTGCGCTTCTGCTGCGAGGGCCGCGGTGTGCTCCTCTGTTCGGAGAGAGCGCTCTGTGTTTCCATTGACTGTAATAACTCCGCAAGGTCTTGGCATCTTGAGCTTGAGGTATGCATAATGCGGTACCGCATTCAATCTAGCAAATGCGGTTCGCCCGAGCAGTGCATGATAACCACTGCGGAACGGGACTATATCGAAGATTAACTCTTCGCTTCGGAAGTTATCCGGGGATCCGAAGATCACTTCCAGTGTGATTGAGCCTGTACAATGGGCCTCTACGCCTGGAATGACGCCCTTAAAGGTCGTTTTGGTGGGTTTGATCCTTGAGGGGTCTATACCCATTTTGCGAACTGTGTCCTGATAAAGCACGTTCAGGCTGCTGCCGCCATCCATAAGGACTCGAGTGAGGTGAAATCCGTCAATGATTGGGTCCAGAACCAGTGCGGCGAATCCACCATGACGGATACTAGTGGGATGGTCCCTGCGATCGAAAGTGATCGGATAGGAGGACCATGGGTTGAATTTTGGGGCGACTGGCTCCAACGCATATACGTCCCTGACCGCACGCTTCCGCTCCCTCTTGGGGATGTGGGCTACGTATATCATGTTCACTGTCCTCACTTGTGGGGGAAACCTCTTCTGTCCTCCGGTGTGTGGCTGCCGGGGCTCCTCCTCGTCATCGCTATGTGGCCCCTTGTCCTTGTTTTCGGCAATTAACTTGCCGGCCTGCTTGAACACCCAACAATCCCTGTTGGTGCGGTTGGCTGGCTTTTCTGGGGTGCCGTGTATTTGACACGAGCGATCGAGTATACGGTCCAAGCTGGACGGACCCAACGTACTTTGTTTGAATGGCTTTTTCCGCTGACCGAGTTTAGAGCCTTTGAATCTGGCATTGACTGTCGTATCCTCAGTATTTTCGCTGTTAATGCGGCGCTTATGTTTGTTGCGACGTGACCTGCTATTTCCGTCCTTGGTATCTGAGGTACCATGGTTCTTTGTTATGTTATTACTGCGAGCCAGCCAGCTGTCTTCTCCCGCACAAAAGCGGGTCATGAGTGTCATGAGGGCTGCCATAGATTTCAGCTTTTCCTGACCAAGGTGCCGGGCTAGCCATTCGTCGCGGATGTTGTGTTTGAAAGCCGCTAGGGCCTCTACATCCGGACAGTCGACAATTTGATTTTTCTTTGTTAGGAACCGAGTCCAGAATTGCCTGGCCGATTCTTCTGGCTGCTGAATTATGTGGCTCAAGTCATCGGCTTCTGGTGGCCGCACATAAGTGCCCTGAAAGTTGTCGAGGAATGCGGCTTCCAGATCTTCCCAATAGCTGATGGACTCGGCTGGCAAGCTGTTAAGCCAATGCCGCGCTGGTCCCTTGAGCTTTAGTGGGAGGTATTTGATGGCGTGTAAGTCATCACCGCGAGCCATGTGGATGTGGAGGAGGAAATCCTCGATCCATACTGCGGGATCTGTTGTGCCGTTGTATGATTCAATATTTACAGGTTTGAAGCCTTCTGGGATTTGATGATCCATTACTTCGTCTGTGAAGCATAAGGGGTGTGCGGCGCCTCTGTATTGGGCTATATCACGACGCAGCTCGAATGGGTCTTGCCTGCTGTGTTCGGCCCGGCCGGATTTGCTTTTACTGTATCCGGCATGACGTTTATCGTCTCGCAGAGTGGCGTGCCCTCGTGATCCGTAGATCGATCTTGCATGCTTTGCTTTGTCCTCCAATATGCCTCGCAGGTCTGGTGTATCTCCCCATGCCTTTTTATTTGAATGGCGTCGGGGTGGAGGCTGAGTTTTTGCCTGGAATGCCTCTCTATCGCGGCCACGAGGTGGCCGATCAGCCGTATCATTCGCTTCTTCGTCTAGTCGGGGTAGTAACCTACACTTTAGGTAATTCTTGGAGGGGTGCTCGAGTTTATATTCCTCGGCCGCGAGGACTTCAATCCATCTGTCAGCTAGCAGATCTTGATCAGCTTGAAGCTGCTGCTGCTTTTTCTTCAGGCTATTTGCCGTGGCCATAAGCCGGCGCTTGAAGCGCTCTTGTTTGACGGGATCCTCTGGTACGACGAATTCATCGTCGCCGAGGCTTGCCTCGTCTTTGGAGGGGGGCATGTAATTATCATCCTCCTCTTCTCCGTCTGCCGCTCTCTCAGGAGGGCTGGCTCCTCCATCCTCGTGCTCTAAATCTTGCTGGAGGGGATTGTTGTTGTCTTCGGCACTATCCGGAGTATTAGTATCTCCTGTGCCGGTATCACCACTTTTGCTTTGGCGGGACTTAGAGTGGCGCCGCTGACGTCGGCGCTTGGGTTGCTTCTTGGAGGGGTCATCCTCTGCTATCTCATCGCCATTGCCTTCTTTGGGTGTATCCACCATGTATATATCGTATGATGAGGTGGCTGTCCAGTGCCCCGTAGGCAGTGGTTCCTCTTCGTCTCCCGCATCATCGTCCATACCGTCGATGTCTTCAGAGTCGAAGTCGAGCATGTTGATTAAGTCATCGACAATGGCTACTAAGTGGGTGGTGGGTGGGTCATGAATTTCTTCGTCGTCCGCATCCCAGTCCTGCCGGATATAGTTTGGCCAGGATCCTCCTGACAAGGAGAGAGACCTTAATGAGTTCAGTATGTCGCCAAAGGGCGAGTGCTGAAAAATATCCGTGGAGGTAAACTCCATGATCAGTGCCCAATCGGATTCGATAGGAATGAGCGCAGGCGGTTCGGAGTCCGTGGCCGAAGAAGGATCCGACAGTTTATCAACACAACTCTTGTGCAAGGTAAGGTCGATGTTCGGCTTGATCACCGCTGAGGGTAAGGCCTCCGTGGCGGGGTCCATCCACCCGTCCACGGAAGGTGCAACTAGCTTCGAATCAAGGGTCGGAGCGGCTACCGGTGCGATCTCCTGAACACTGTCCGATGGTAGAGCTAAATCGTACTCATCGTGACCACGTGACGCACAAGGCAGAGGCTCGAATCCGTCGAAGATCAAGTCTCCGCGGACATCGGCCGTGTAGTTCAAGCTTCCAAACCTGACCTGGTGGCCAGGGGCATAACTTTCGATCTGCTCTAGATGGCCAAGCGAATTGGCCCGCAGTGCAAAGTCACCGAACACGAAGATGTGCCTGGGGAGAAAAGTCTCACCCTGGACTGCATCGCTATCGATGATAGTAGGAGCCATCAAGCCTAATGGCGATGGCACAGAGGAACTCTCAATGAAAGCACCAATGTCGGTGTCAAAACCGGCGGATCTCGGGTAGGGGGTCCGAACTGTGCGTCTAGGCCGGATGGTAACAGGAGGCAGGGGACACAATGTTTTACCTAGGTTCGGGCCCTCTTGATGGAGGTAAAACCCTACGTCCTGCTTGATTAATATTGATGATATGGCTAGTACAAGAGTAGATCTACCACGAGATCGGAGAGGCTAAACCCTAGAAGCTAGCCTATGGTATGATTGTATGTTTGTCCTATGGACTAAAACCCTCCCGTTTATATAGACACCGGAGAGGGCTAGGGTTACACAGAGTCGTTTACAATGGGAGGAGATCTACATATCCATATTGCCAAGCTTGCCTTCCGCGCCAAGGAAAGTCCCATCCGGACACGGGACGAAGTCTTCAATCTTGTATCTTCATAGTCCAAGAGTCCGGCTAAAGGTTATAGTCCGACTATCCGGACACCCCCTAATCCAGGACTCCCTCAGCGGGGTTTAACTGTGCCCCGATGGAGGCTGTTTTTGTAGGGTCCATTGGGTGGACATGGAATTTGACTATTTCATCCGCTGGTTTAAAAGAGGTGGACTTGGATCTCTTGTCAAGTATCACGTCGTCCGTGTCCACTGTGGAGCGTAGCGCAGTTAATTCCTCGGCCGAAAGGGCTTCGAATAATGCCTCGAGGGCCAATGCGGCTGTTTTGTTTTCGGCGCGGAGTGCTGTGTCCGGATCACTAGCGAGAGTGATGATTCCGTTGGGCCCGAGCATTTTGAGCTTCATGTACCCATAATGGGGTATGGCTTGGAAGATCGTGAACGCCTCCCGTCCTAAAAGGGCGTGGTATCCACTACTGAATGGGGCCACTTGGAATGTAATTTCTTTGGACCTATAGTTCTCCGGCGTGCCGAATTCCACATCTAGTGTGATTTTCCCAGCACAGCGTCCTTCCTGACTAGGGATGATTCCTCTGAAAGTTGTGCTGCTTTGCTCAATGCGGTTCCAGTCTATTTCCATTTTTTGAAGAGTTTCCTCATAGATGAGGTTTAATCCACTGCCGCCGTCCATGAGTACTTTAGTGATTCAAAAGCCGTCCACAATTGGACTGAGGACCAGTGCAGCTAGTGCTCGGGCTGTTTGGAATTTAGGTTCGTCACTGGCATTGAAGGTAATAGCCGTGTCACTCCATGGATTTATTGCTGCCACATGGCAGATTTCGGCAATGTTGCGGAGTGTTCGCTTGCGCCTATTATTTTATCTGAAGGTCTCAAAGACTGTTAATACCGTATTGTTATCCCTGGGATGGTGCTCCGTGGCATCCGGGATGAGAAGATCCTCGCCGCTTTTGGCCACCTGCCGGAGTATCCAACATGCTCTAAGGCTGTGTGTTGGTATGGTATCCGCTGTACTATGAATTTTGCAGGGTCCGTTGAGCCATCCCTCCAATACGGTTCCACGCCCTGTAGAGGGTTTTGCTTCTTTTTAATTAACTCGGGTGTCTTATGATAGTGCACCCTTTTACTTCGGACTGGGTGTATATTCGGAGCCGGATTATCCCAAAATTTCATTTCGGTTTTCCAGGCACTTTCCATCGCACAGTACTTTCGTACTGTGGACGCCAAGTTGGCGAAGCATGATATGTCACGGCGACTTATGGCGTTAAGGATTCCCTTGTCCGTGCAGTTATTGCAGAAAAGTGAGACTGCGTCTTCCTCGCGGCAGTCCTTAACCTTGTTCATCACAAGGAGGAATCTGGCCCAATAATGATGTACTGTTTCATGGGGCTCTTGCCTAATGTGGGAAATATCGTTTATGTTTGGGTGGGTGGGTGTATTTGAGTCTGAACCCTTACCCTATTTGAGACCCAGGGGCCGAGGTGTTTCCAATATTGGAAATTCGGATTCCGGGATGTTGCCCGATGAGTCTGGCCCGCTGCCTGACTCTAGGTTCAGGGCTTGGGTGATGTCCTCCCGTAAACGGGTATCCGGCTCGGAGAGCTCAGGAATCCAGACATAGTTAGTCCTCAAGATAGAGGAAGAATCGTCGCATTGTTCCTCCACCACCGCAATATGATGGGTGACCGGTGGAGAGTTAATCTCCCTTTGATCGGGTTTAAGCCCAATCCGATCATAGTCCATAGCGACTCCCAAGGCGGCGATGCAATCCAAGAGCTCGTTTAGGGAAGAGAGATCCATTGGATCCATCTTCTCGACGAATTCCGAGCCGACGTGGAGGCTGTTTTCGATGACCCGAGAAGTCATCGTCGGTGCAGCGGCCGAACGGGCGGTCGTGATGAAACTGCCAAGCCAGAGAGTTTGGCTGATAGCCAGGGCTCCCCCGGCGGTAATGTTGTTTTTAACAACGATACGAGGCATCCTTCCTTACGGCAACGACACAGTGGAACTCTCAATGAAAGCACCAATGTCGATGTCAAAACCGGCGGATCTCGGGTAGGGGGTCCCGAACTGTGCGTCTAAGGCGGATGGTAACAGGAGGCAGGGGACACGATGTTTTACCTAGGTTCGGGCCCTCTTGATGGAGGTAAAACCCTACGTCCTGCTTGATTATTCTTGATAATATGAGTAGTACAAGAGTTGATCTACCACGAGATCAGAGAGGCTAAACCCTAGAAGCTAGCCTATGGTATGATTGTATGTTGTCCTACGGACTAAAACCCTCCGGTTTATATAGACACCGGAGGGGGCTAGGGTTACACAAGGTTGGTTACAAAGGAGGAGATATACATATTCGTATTGCCTAGCTTGCCTTCCACGCCAAGTAGAGTCCCATCCGGACACGGGATGAAGTCTTCAATCTTGTGTATTCATAGTCCAACAGTCCGGCCAAAGGATATAGTCCGGCTGTCCAGAGACCCCCTAATCCAGGACTCCCTCACCTCCCATGCCTTCCCCATGCCTCCTCACATGCGACCCATGACACCATCCATGGCACTATCCATGCCTCCCATGGCACCTAAGGAAAATGGACATGGTATGGTGTAGGTACAGTAATCGCAATCCATTACCCATGTGTCTCATGGACATAAAAATCCTACCCATGCCCTATCTATCACGCAAAATCCATGATCGTGTCAATAGCAAATGGATATCCATGACGGGTACCCATCGGACCTATCAACACATCAATGAAGGGTGGCAACGTAATTACTAGATCCATTGGCTCCATGTGAGGTTTCTAGGTTTGGGGAAATGGTGATTGTTAGGACGATGGGGCAACTATGGCTTGGGAGTGCGTGTAGAGGATGGAGGAGGACTATGGTATAAATCTCTAGTGCTTCAGTGCTTATATACAAAGATTCAGGTTTGTGACACATGTGGCCCACCTATAAGATCATCGGTTCGGTTTTGGGCATATCCATGGGCACATAACCGTATCCATGCCCTACCCATGACTAGTATGGCAGGGTTCAGGTACTACCATGAGCATAAAAATGTGTCAATACCCCATCCATTCATGTTGGGTACCCATGCCCATGGGTAAAACTACCATCCTTAGGGCATCTCCAACGCCGATCGTCAAACTGCCGGCATACGTCTGGACCACGCGGTTCAGACGTGTTGTGCCATCCAATGGGGGCCTATATCTGTCCGCCGACTGGTCCGGACGCACTTTTCCCCACAAATTAGAAGCAAAGTTGTGGGGGCTTTGCGGGAGTCCGGACAGCAGCCACATAGGACTCCGATGCCCCCGGCCCACTAATATCCCCGGTCCCATTCTCTTCCAATCCGCCCTTCTCCCTCTTACTTTGCATCCGCAACCTCCTTCTTTGACACTGATGATGTACCTCTCCGGTTATCGTACAGGCATTGCCGGACTTTCACAACTAGCACAAATGCTCCCGCTCGCCTTTTACGACGGCACCATCCACCTAGGACCCGTCCGTAACCAGCTACAGTCCACCCCTGTCAACGACGTCCATGGCGGACACCATGCCCAGTAGGTGCTCGATCAAATGCCATGGAGATTATTTTAGAACATCGTGTTGTTTCTTAGAGTACAAATGATGGCGGGGTACTCAACCATGGAGGATGAGTTGTTGTGCGATGCGTGGTTAGCTGTATCCGCGGATTTCATCGGCAGGAGCAGAAGAGGGCTCCTCTGGGAACACGTGCATGATTTGTTTCACTTGCGAAAGCACATTGCGTCCTACGACATGCACATCACCCATGATAGTAATGTGAAGTTGTTATCATATCGATGGTACGCCATCTAGACCACCATCACCAAGTTTTGTGGTGCAGTTACTCGGCTCGAGGCAAGATGGCCATTGCGCGCGACAGCGGTGGAGATCGTAAGTTTTGCTTCTTCTTGCTCAACTTGTTGATTGAACCATTCATTCACTCATTTTTGCTCTACACATTGTGTAGCTTGTACACGCTGCCGTGATGTATCACAGGACAAAGGGACGACCATTTATGTACATATACTGTTGGATGAAGCTGAAGGGGCAGTATGTGCGGGACGACATGATCCGTTCATAAAGAACTTGTAGAACATCCAGTTAATCTCGTTGAATTTGAACTATATCTTTTTGAATTTGAACTATTGTAGTACCAGACTTATTTTTATGTCATATATGGATGATTTGTGTTATTTTCTATCCGAGCTTTGATGAATTCCGTTGGGTTTGATGACTTTTGGCTGTTTTGTTAAAAACCGGCTTGAAATGTATGTGGATAGTGTTGGATGGCTAGTTCTCGCATCCGTGTCCATAGACTGAACCTTCCTGTCTGTGGATGGATGCGGAAGAAAATTTGTGGATCAACGTTGGAGATGCATTTACATACAAATAGTGCAAGCTGTTCTCTCCCTGCTTGTCATGCTATCGAATGTAGTGCTTCCATTTTTACCTTTTCACCGGGTTTTTTACGTCCTTTGATTCGGCCCCTCTACTAACCAACAAAGAAAATGGATCAGTTGAAACACACACACACACACACACACACACACACACACCGCGTGGAATAAAGGGTTAGCTATCTCAAAAACAATCATAAAAGAAACACACACACGCGCGTCCTCCTCGAACAACTTCCACGTCTCTCTAGGATTAAGAGATGCCAGCCACGCGAACCAACCTGTGGTTGGATGGTTAGAGGGACTGTGGTATCCCCAGCCCACTAGGGCTTAAATCCTGGTGCTCGCATTTATTCCTAGATTTATTTCAGGATTTCTGGCGATGCGCATTCAGTGGGAGGAGACGTTCCTATCGACGACGAGGTGCCTATGGTGACTTCGTAAATTTCAAGATATGTCGGCTCAGTCTTTCGGAGGTTCTCATAGGGATAGGGTGTGCATGTGTGCATTCATAGGGATGAGTGTATGCGCGTGTATATGAGCGCTTATGTCTGTACTGAGATGCCGACCACCGCCTTCGTCCAACCAGTTGTCATGAGTATCCCTCTAGTGGCAAAAAAAGTTACGAAAGCGCTGCATCACGATCAGCTGCCCTCCCCTCCGACGCCACGAATAGCTCCGATCTCTCATCCTCTATCACCAGCAGTTGTGAGGGACCCTAAAAAAGAAGTTGTGAGGCAGGGCAGTATTTCTCCTTTCCCATGACTAGAAAGCCCGTTTGGCCTCCATGCTAATTTTTCTATCACTCCCCGTCAATATCCCTCACACATAACACATGCTTATGTATTATCTCTGATTATAATATTTATTTTAGGATTGACCTTAAGTTTTGTGGAACTTATCAGTGCATCAGGAACACGAGAGTATGGATTGAGTTGATCCAGATACATGTAAGTATTTAGAGTAGTAGGCATTTTATTTCAAAAAGGTATGAAATTGATGGTACTCAGTGAAAAAGTTCTCTTGCGGTACAATGCATGGAATCACTCAATATTCTAGATAGATCGACACATGTTATTCAAGTCACAACCTTCATTCTTTCACATCATTACTTCCATGTCGAATATCTTTTACAATTGATTCAATTTATTTTGTACATAAAGCTACCAATCCTTCAAGAGTCATGAGATTTGTTGACAAGTTATAGAAATGTTCTTTAATATTAATTCATCAATAGAAACATTTTTAGCACTCTACATCTTTTATTATGGTTGTACATTTATCCACTGACTTGTTATTTATAGAAATGTGTTTATACATCTGCAATTATGCCTAAAATGTTATCTTCAAGCATTTATGGTTGTATCGAAAGAGGGGAGAAAGAAACATGTTTGTAAATGGATCATAATGTTGTCTCGAACCTTTTTGTTTACATGTAATGTTGAATGGTTGTACCTATAAAATTTTGAGCTTGAAGATAACTTATTTTGTCTAATAACATGTGATTCAGATAATTAGATTTCATACAATGATGTTCTTTGGTCGTTAAAATGTCTTATGTCGAAGTTTTCAACAGTTATGCTTCATACCCAAAAATTGTCTTTTTTTGTTTATTTGATTTGCATTAGGATTTGTCCCCGCACTGCTCTTATTGGCTACTACAGCAACGCATGGCCACATACCTTTATGGCTAATATAGGATGCAAGCGTCTAGGGTTCGCGGGATCCTAGTTGGTCAGGGTGGTTGAGTAGTCCTCCTGGATGCCGACTTCCTTGTCATATACTCCAAGTATTCCGAGTCCTTCCTTTCATAAGGCCTCTGGGCCGAGACGTCGGACAAAGGTGTAAACTGACCTAGGGTGCCATGGGCCGACTTCCGATATGATGATGCACCCCTAGGCCGTAACACTAGCATATATCTAGACCAAATATCAACAAACAAATATGTCATATTAGCTAAGTAACAGAATATGCATCTTTTGTTCATTGTAGGGTGCAATAGTTAGAAAAGAGAGTAAATGGAAGGTAATTCTTGGTTTTTGACCCTTAGCTTTCACAAAGCTCTTTGGTTCATCTACCCAAAGTTATAAGCATAATTCGGTGGAAACATGTAGTAACTTGCTACAGTGATTGACTGACATAAGTTGACACATTGACTTAAGTAATTGAATTGCCTCACAACCATTCAGGATTTAAATATCAACATTTTCACAATACACTAGCAAAACAACATGTTGAATGGATTTAATTGACATGGAAAGGACGATCTTATCGATGGGTGATACGTCTCCAACGTATCTATAATTTTTGATTGTTCCATGCTATATTATATCCTGTTTTGGACATTATTGGGCTTTATTATACACTTTTATATTATTTTTGGAACTAACCTATTAACCGGAGGGCCAGCCCAGAATTGCTGTTTTTTGCCTATTTTAGGGTTTCGCAGAAAAAGAATATCAAACGGAGTCCAAATGGAATGAAACCTTCGGGAATGTGATTTTTGGAACGAACATGATCCAGAGGACTTGGACCCTACGTAAAGCAATCAACTAGGAAGCCACGAGGTAGGGGGCGCGCCTACCCCCCAGGCGAGCCCTCCATGCTCGTGGGGCCCATGTTGCTCCACCGACGTACTCCTTCCTCCTATATATACCTACGTACCCCCAAACTACCAGATACGGAGCCAAAACCCTAATTCCACCGCCGTAACTTTCTGTATCCACGAGATCCCATCTTGGGGCCTTTTCCGGAGCTCCGCCGGAGGGGGTATCGATCACGGAGGGCTTCTACATCAACACCATAGCCCCTCAATGAAGTGTGAGTAGTTTACTTCAGACCTATGGGTCCATAGTTATTAGCTATATGGCTTCTTCTCTCTTTTTGGATCTCAATACAAAGTTCTCCCCCTCTCTTGTGGACATCTATTCGATGTAATCTTCTTTTGCGGTGCGTTTGTTGAGATCGATGAATTGTGGGTTTATGATCAAGTTTATCTATGAACAATATTTGAATCTTCTCTGAATTCTTTTATGTATGATTGGTTATATTTGCAAGTCTCTTCGAATTATCAGTTTGGTTTGGCCTACTAGATTGATCTTTCTTGAAATGGGAGGAGTGCTTAGCTTTGGGTTCAATTTTGCGGTGTCCTTTCCCAGTGACAGTAGGGGCAGCAAGGCACGTATTGTATTGTTGCCATCGAGGATAACAATATGGGGTTTATATCATATTGCATGAGTTTATCCCTCTACATCATGTCATCTTGCTTAAAGCGTTACTCTGTTCTCTTGAACTTAATACTCTAGATGCATGTTGGATAGCGGTCGATGTGTGGAGTAATAGTAGTAGATGCAGGCAGGAGTCGGTCTAATTGTCTTGGACGTGATGCCTATATACATGATCATACCTAGATATTCTCATAACTATGCTCAATTGTGTTAATTGCTCAACAGTAATTTGTTCATCCACTGTAATACTTATGCTCTCGAGAGAAGCCTCTAGTGAAACCTATGGCCCCCGAGCCTATTTTCCATCATATTAATCTTCCAATACTTAGTTATTTCCTTTGCCATTTATTTTACTTGCATCTTTATTTCTATTTATCATAAAAATACCAAAAATCTTATCTTATCATATCTATCAGATCTCACTCTCGTAGGTGACCATGAAGGGATTGACAACCCCTTTATCGTGTTAGTTGCGAGGAGTTTATTTGTTTGTGTAGGTGCGAGGGACTCGTGCGTGGCCTCCTACTGGATTGATACCTTGGTTCTCAAAAACTGAGGGAAATATTACGCTGCTCTACGACATCACCCTTTCCCTTCAAGGGAAAACCAACACAATGCTCAAGAGGTAGCAAGAAGGATTTCTGGCGCCGTTGCCAGGGAGGTTCGCGCCAAGTCAAGTCAAGATTTGACTCCCGACAGCGAGCCATTTCTGGCGCCGTTGCCAGGGAGTCTATGCAAAAGTCAACATACCAAGTACCCATCACAAACCCTTATCTCCCGCATTACATTATTTGCCATTTGCCTCTCGTTTTCCTCTCCCCCACTTCAGCCTTGCCATTTTATTCGCCCTCTCTCTCTCCGTCCTCCCTCTCTTTCTCTATTTGCCTCTTTTTGCCCCTTGCAGTTTCCGCTGTTATGTCTGAAATCGGGGAAATTATTGTCGATATGGACAATAATAATATCATGAAAAATTCTGATGCTCCTGCTGAAGAACCCCCTATCTTACATACAAAAAAAATCCGAATTGGTAGTGGCAATATTATTGGAAAAGGAGTTATCCAAGATTTCTTTACTTGTGCTGGTGCTTTGCCTTCTATGTGTAGCTCTATCCTTCATAGAACTAGTAGTCTTGCGGACGCCATCGCCATGCTTATAGTTGAACTTGAAAGACAATTTATGCACATGCATCGTTGCATACAAAGGATTTTCATAGAATTTTCTAATATTGAGCATTCTTCTGTTAAGCGTGCCGCTACTATCTTTTTGGCTCATGAGTTTAGATTCATAATAAAAGAGGCCAAAGAAATCTTTGCACATTATAGGGTGGACGCTTGCCGTCCTCCCATAGAGGCTATCCTTTTTGATCAAGAAGAAATAATGCGTTTTCAATTTCTAGACTATGTTGCTTTCAATGAAAATCTTAGAAAAAGGGTTCCTACCAATGTTCTAGTTGATAGAATTTCTGAACTTAATAATGATTTGGCTATTCAAAATAATGAACTAGGATATTCTCTTGAGTATAGGCTCACAAAGTTCTGTCAAAAGAATGCTTATAATGATGAATTGGTTGTGCAATACGAAGGGCCAAAGGAGGAACCTATACCTCCCAAAGTTGATCTTGGGGACTTTTGTCCCGTTCAATTCATCCCTTTTGATTACTTTTGCTTGCCTCAAAGAAAACTCTCTGCCGAACATAGAGAATATGAAATGAGTTTTAATGATCTATCTTATAATTATGGCAATACCTAGATCTATCCTTGCTTTCATGCCTAGCTAGGGGCGTTAAACGATAGCGCTTGTTGGGAGGCAACCCAATTTTATTTTTATTACTTGCTTTTTGCTCCTGTTTAGTAATAAATAATTTATCTAGCCTCTGTTTTTGTTGTGTTTTTTGTGTTTAATTAGTGTTTGTGCCAAGTAGAACCGTTGGAAAGACTTGGGGAAAGTCTTTTTAATCTTGCTGTAAAAAACAGAAACTTTAGCGCTCACGAGAACTGATGCCATTTTTATTTGGAAAGTGATATTTAGTTAATTATTTTTGAAGATGATTAATATATAAATTCCTCACGTCCAGAAATTTATTTTATAATTTTTGGGGTTCCAGATCTTGCGTTAGCTTCAGATTACTACAGGCTGTTCTGTTTTTGACAGATTCTGTTTTCCGTGTGTTGTTTGCTCATTTTGATGAATCTATGGCTAGTAAAATAGTTTATAAACCATAGAGAAGTTGGAATACAGTAGGTTTAACACCGATATAAATAAAGAATGAGTTCATTACAGTACCTTGAAGTGGTGTTTTGTTTTCTTTCGCTAGCGGAGCTCACGAGATTTTCTACTTTAAGTTTTGTGTTGTGAAGTTTTCAAGTTTTGGGTAAAGATTTGATGGATTATGGAACAAGGAGTGGAAAGAGCCTAAGATTGGGGATGCCCATGGCACCCCCAAGATAATCTAAGGACACCTAAAAGCCAAAGCTTGGGGATGCCCCGGAAGGCATCCCCTCTTTCGTCTACTTCTATCGGTAACTTTACTTGGAGCTATATTTTTATTTACCAGATGATATGTGTTTTGCTTGGAGCGTCTTGTATTATTTGAGTCTTTATTTTTTAGTTTTCCACAGACACACATGATTCAGAAATTGTTAGAATACTCTATGTGCTTCACTTATATCTTTTGAGTTATATAGTTTTTGCTCTAGTGCTTCACTTATATCTTTTATAGCACGATGGTGGATTTGTTTTATAGAAACTTTTTGTTCCCCCATGCTTCACTTAGATTATTTTGAGAGTCCTAAAAAACAGCATGGTAATTTTCTTTAATTATGTTAGGCATTCAAGATTAATAATAAAATTTTCTTATGAGTGTGTTGAATACTATGAGAAGTTTGAAACTTGATAATTGTTTTGAGATATGGAGATGGTGATATTAGAGTCGTGCTAGTTGAGTAGTTGTCAATTGAGAAATGCTTGTGTTGAAGTTTGTGATTCCCGTAGCATGCACCTATGGTGAACCGTTATGTTAAGAAGTCGGAGCATGATGTATTTATTGATTGTCCTCCTTATGAGTGGCGGTCGGGGACGAGCGATGGTCTTTTCCTACCAATCTATCCCCCTAGGAGCATGCGCGTAGTACTTTGCTTCGATAACTAATAGATTTTTGCAATAAGTATGTGATTTCTTTATGACTAATGTTGAGTCCATGGATTATACGCACTCTCACCCTTCCACCATTGCTAGCCTCTCTAATACCGCACACCTTTCGCCGGTATCATACACCCACCATATACCTTCGTCAAAACATCCATCATACCTACCTATCATGGCATTTGCATAGCCATTCCGAGATATATTGCCATGCAACTTTCCACCATTCCGTTTACTATGATACGCTCCATCATTGTCATATTGCTTCGCATGATCATGTAGTTGGCATTTTAGTTGTGGCAAAGCTACCGTTCATAATTCTTTCATATAAGTCACTCATCCATCATTGCTATCCCGGTATACCACGGGAGGCATTCATATAGAGTCATACTTTGTTCTAGTATCGAGTTGTAATCATTGAGTTGTAAATAAATACAAGTGTGATGATCATCATTCATAGAGTATTGTCCCAATAAAAAAAGAGAAAGGCCCAAAAATAAAAATAAAAAATAAAAAGGGGGCATACTACTATCCTTTTTCCACACTTGTGCTTCAAAGTAGCACCATGATCTTCATGATAGAGAGTCTCCTATGTTATCACTTTCATATACTAGTGGGAATTTTTCATTATAGAACTTGGCTTGTATATTCCAACGATGGGCTTCCTCAAATGCCCTAGGTCTTCGTGAGCAAGCAAGTTGGATGCACACCCACTTAGTTTCTTTTGTTGAGCTTTCATGCATTTATAGCTATAGTGCATCCGTTGCATGGCAATCCCTACTCACTCACATTGATATCTATTAATGGGCATCTCCATAGCCCGTTGATACGTCTAGTTGATGTGAGATTATCTTCTTCCTTTTTTCTCCTCCACAACCACCATTCTATTCCACATATAGTGCTATGTCCATGGCTCACGCTCATGTATTGCGTGAAGATTGAAAAAGTTTGAGAACACCAAAAGTATGAAAAATTTCTTGGCTTGTCATCGGGGTTGTGCATGATTTGAATACTTTGTGTGGTGAAGATGGAGCATAGCCAGACTATATGATTTTGTAGGGATAACTTTCTTTGGCATGTCATTTTGAAGAGACATAATTGCTTAGTTAGTATGCTTGAAGTATTATTATTTCTATGTCAATATTGAACTTTTGTCTTGAATCTTTCGGATCTAAATATTCATACCACAATTAAGAGAATTACATTGAAATTATGCCAAGTAGCATTCCACATCAAAAATTCTGTTTTTATCATTTACCTACTCGAGGACGAGCAGGAATTAAGCTTGGAGATGCCTGACACGTCTCCAACGTATCTATAATTTTTGATTGTTCCATGCTTATTATATCTCGTTTTTGACATTATTGGGCTTTATTATACACTTTTATATTATTTTTGGGACTAACCTATTAACCGGAGGCCCAGCCCAGAATTGCTGTTTTTTTGCCTATTTTAGGGTTTCGCAGAAAAAGAATATCAAACGGAGTCCAAACGGAATGAGATCTTCAGGAATGTGATTTTTGGAACGAACATGATCCAGAGGACTTGGGCCCTACGTCAAGCAATCAACCAGGAAGGCACGAGGTAGGGGGCACACCTACCCCCCAGGCGCGCCCTCCACCCTCGTGGGGACCATGTTGCTGAAGGAAATATGCCCTAGAGGCAATAATAAAGTTATTATTTATTTCCTTATATCATGATAAATGTTTATTATTCATGCTAGAATTGTATTAACCGGAAACATAATACATGTGTGAATACATAGACAAATAGAGTGTCACTAGTATGCCTCTACTTGACTAGCTCGTTAATCAAAGATGGTTATGTTCCTAACCATGAACAAAGAGTTGTTATTTGATTAACAGGATCACATCATTAGATGAATGATCTGATTGACATGACCCATTCCGTTAGCTTAGCACCTGATCGTTTAGTATGTTGCTATTGCTTTCTTCATGACTTATACATGTTCCTATGACTATGAGATTATGCAACTCCCGTTTGCCGGAGGAACACTTTGTCTGCTACCAAACGTCACAACGTAACTGGGTGATTATAAAGGTGCTCTACAGGTGTCTCCAAAGGTACATGTTGGGTTGGCGTATTTCGAGATTAGGATTTGTCACTCCGATTGTCGGAGAGGTATCTCTGGGCCCTCTCGGTAATGCACATCACATAAGCCTTGCAAGCATTGCAACTAATGAGTTAGTTGCGAGATAATGTATTACGGAACGAGTAAAGAGACTTGCCAGTAACGAGATTGAACTAGGTATTGAGATACCGACGATCGAATCTCGGGCAAGTAACATACCGATGACAAAGGGAACAACATATGTTGTTATGCGGTCTGACCGATAAATATCTTCGTAGAATATGTAGGATCCAATATGAGCATCCAGGTTACGCTATTGGTTATTGACCGAAGATGAGTCTCGGTCATGTCTACATTGTTCTCGAACCCGTAGGGTCCGCACGCTTAAGGTTTCGATGGCAGTTATATTATGAGTTTATGAGTTTTGATGTACCGAAGGAGTTCGGAGTCCCGGATGTGATCACGGACATGACGAGGAGTTTCGAAATGGTCAAGACATAAAGATTGATATATTGGAAGCCTATGTTTGGATATCGGAAGTGTTCCGGGTGAAATCGGGATTTTACCGGAGTACCGGGAGGTTACCGGAACCCCCCGAGAGGTATATGGGCCTTAGTGGGCCTTAGTGGAAGAGAGGAGAGGTGGCCAGAGATGGGCCGCGCGCCTCTCCCCCTTTGTCCGAATAGGACAAGGAGAGGGGGACGGCCCCCCTTCCTCCTCTCTCTCCTCTTCCCCCCTCCACGAATCCTATTCCAACTAGGAAAGGGGGGGGGCGTCCTACTCCCGGAGGGAGTAGGACTCCTCCTGGCATGCCTCCTCTTGGCCGGCCAGCCCCCCCTTTGAGCCTTTATATACGGAGGCAGGGGCACCCCCTAGAGACACAAGTTGATCCACGTGATCATATTCTTAGCCGTGTGCGGTGCCCCCTTCCACCATAATCCTCGATAATATTGTCGCGGTTCTTAGGCGAAGCCCTGCGACGGTAGAACATCAAGATCGTCACCATCCCGTCGTGCTGACGGAACTCTTCCCCGACACTTTGCTGGATCGGAGTCCGGGGATCGTCATCGAGCTGAACGTGTGCTAGAACTCGGAGGTGCCGTAGTTTCGGTGCTTGATCGGTCAGGCCGTGAAGACGTACGACTACATCAACCGCGTTGTCATAACGCTTCCGCTATCGGTCTACGAGGGTACATAGACAACACTCTCCTCTCTCGTTGCTATGCATCACCATGATTTGCGTGTGCATAGGAATTTTTTTGAAATTACTACGTTCCCCAACAGTGGTATCAGAGCCTAGGTTTTATGTGTTGATGTTATATGCACGAGTAGAACACAAGTGAGTTGTGGGCGATATAAGTCATACTGCTTACCAACATGTCATACTTTGGTTCGGCGATATTGTTGGTCGAAGCGGCCCGGACCGACATTACGCGCACGCTTACGCAAGACCGGTTCTCCCGACGTGCTTTGCACAAAGTTTGCTAGCGGGTGACAGTTTCTCCAACTTTAGTTGAACCGAGTGTGGCTACGCCCGGTCCTTGCGAAGGTTAAAACAGCACCAACTTGACAAAACTATCGTTGTGGTTTTGATGCGTAGGTAAGATTGGTTCTTGCTTAAGCCCGTAGCAGCCACGTAAAACTTGCAACAACAAAGTAGAGGACGTCTAACTTGTTTTTGCAAGGCATGTTGTGATGTGATATGGTCAACACATGATGCTAAAATTTTATTGTATGAGATGATCATGTTTTGTAACCAAGTTATCGGCAACTGGCAGGAGCCATATGGTTGTCGCTTTATTGTATGCAATGCAATTGCGCTGTAATGCTTTACTTTATCACTAAGTGGTAGCGATAGTCCTGGAAGCATAAGATTGGCGAGACGACAACGATGCTACGATTATGATCAAGGTGTCGCGCCAGTGACGATGGTGATCACGACAGTGCTTCATAGATGGAGATCACAAGCACAAGATGATGATGGCCATATCATATCACTTATATTGATTGCATGTGATGTTTATCTTTTATGCATCTTATCTTGCTTTGATTGACGGTAGCATTTTAAGATGATCTCTCACTAATTATCAAGAAGTGTTCTCCCTGAGTATGCACTTTGTGAAAGTTCTTCGTGCTGAGACACCACGTGATGATCGGGTGTGATAGGCTCTACGTTCAAATACAACGGGTGCAAAACAGTTGCACACGCGGAATACTCAGGTTATACTTGACGAGCCAAGCATATACAGATATGGCCTCAGAACATGGAGACCGAAAGGTCGAGTGTGAATCATATAGATATGATCAACATAGTGATGTTCACCAATGAAACTACTCCATCTCACGTGATGATTGGACATGGTTTAGTTGATTTGGATCACGTAATCACTTATTGGATTAGAGGGATGTCTATCTAAGTGGGAGTTCTTAAGTAATATGATTAATTGAACTTAAATTTATCATGAACTTAGTCCTGGTAGTATTTTGCAAATTATGTTGTAGATCAATAGCTCGCGTTGTTGCTTCCCTGTGTTTATTTTGATATGTTCCTAGAGAAAATTGTGTTGAAAGATGTTAGTAGCAATGATGCGGATTGGATCCGTGATCTGAGGTTTATCCTCATTGCTGCACAGAAGAATTATGTCCTTGATGCACCGCTAGGTGACAGACCTATTGCAGGAGCAGATGCAGATGTTATGAACGTTTGTCTAGCTCAATATGATGACTACTTGATAGTTTAGTGCACCATGCTTAATGGCTTAGAATCGGGACTTCAAAGACGTTTTGAACATCATGGAGCATATGAGATGTTCCAGGAGTTGAAGTTAATATTTCAAGCAAATACCCGAGTTGAGAGATATAAAGTCTCCAACAAGTTCTATAGCTAAAAAGATGGAGGAGAATCGCTCAACTAGTGAGCATGTGCTCAGATTGTCTGGGTACTACAATCGCTTGAATCAAGTGGGAGTTAATCTTCCAGATAAGATAGTGATTGACAGAATTCTCTAGTCACGATCACCAAGTTAGTAGAACTTCGTCTTGAACTATGATATGCAAGGGATAACAGAAACGATTCCCAAGCTCTTCGTAATGCGGAAATTGACGAAGGTAGAAATCAAGAAAAACATCAAGTGTTGATGGTAGACAAGACCACTAGTTTCAAGAAAAGGGCAGAGGGAAGAAGGGGAACTTCAAGAAGAACAACAAGCAAGTTGCTGCTCAAGTGAAGAAGCCCAAGTCTGGTCCTAAGCCTGAGAATAAGTGCTTCTACTGCAAAGGGACTGGTCACTGGAAGCGGAACTGCCCCAAGTATTTGGCGGATAAGAAGGATGGCAAAGTGAACAAAGGTATGTTTGATATACATGTTATTGATGTGTACTTTACTAGTGTTTATAGCAATCCCTAAGTATTTGATACTAGTTCAGTTGCTATGATTAGTAACTCGAAACGGGAGTTGCAGAATGAACAGAGACTAGTTAAGGGTGAAGTGACGATGAGAGTTGGAAGTGGTTCCAAGATTGATATGATCATCATCGCACACTCCCTATACTTTCGGGATTAGTGTTGAAACTAAATAAGTGTTATTTGTTGTTTGCGTTGATCATGAATATGATTTGATCATGATTATTGCAATACGGTTATTCATTTAAGTTAGAGAACGATTGTTGTTCTGTTTACATGAATAAAACCTTCTATGGTCATACACACCAACAAAAATGGTTTGTTGGATCTCGATTGTAGTGATACACATATTCATAATATTGAAGCCAAAAAGATGCAAAGTTAATAATGATAGTGCAACTTATTTGTGGCATTGCCGTTTAGGTCATATTGGTGTAAAGCGCATGAAGAAACTCCATGCCGATGGGCTTTTGGAATCACTTGATTATGAATCACTTGATGCTTGCGAACCATGCCTCATGGGCAAGATGACTAAAACGCCGTTCTCCGGAACTATGGAGCGAGCAACTGACTTATTGGAAATAATACATACTGATGTATGAGATCCGATGAGTGTTAAGGCTCATGGAGGGTATCATTATTTTCTGACCTTCACAGATGATTTGAGCAGATATGGGTATATCTACTTAATGAAACACATGTCTGAAATATTTGAAAAGTTCAAAGAATTTCAGAGTGAAGTGGAGAATCATCGTAACAAGAAAATAAAAGTTTCTACGATATGATCGCAGAGGTAAAATATTTGAGTTACGAGTTTGGCCTTCAGTTAAAACAATGTGAAATAGTTTCACTACTCACGCCACCTGGAACACCACAACGTAATGGTGTGTCCGAACATCATAACCGTACTTTATTAGATATGGTGCGATCTATGATGTCTCTTACCGATCTACCACTATCGTTTTGGGGTTATGCATTAAAGACAGCTGCATTCACGTTTAAAAGGGCACCATCTAAGTCCGTTGAGACGACACAATCTGAATTGTGGTATGGCAAGAAACCAAAGTTGCCGTTTCTTAAAGTTTGGGGTTGTGATGCTTATATGAAAAAGTTTCATCCTGATAAGCTCAAACCCAAATCGAAGAAATATGTCTTCATAGGATACCCAAAGGAGACTGTTGGGTACACCTTCTATCACAGATCCGAAGGCAAATTATTCATTGCTGAGAATGGATCCTTTCTAGAGAAGGAGTTTCTCTCGAAAGAAGTGAGTGGGAGGAAAGTAGAACTTGATGAGGTAACTGTACCTACTCCCTTATTGGAAAGTAGTTCATCACAGAAATCTATTCCTGTGACTACTAGACCAATTAGTGAGGAAGCTAATGATGATGATCATGTAACTTCAGACAAATTTACTACCGAACCTCGTAGGTAAACCAGAGTGAGATCCGCACCAGAGTGGTACGGTAATCTAGTTCTGGAGGTCATGTTACTTGAGCATGACGAGCCTACGAACTATGAGGAAGCGATGATGAGCCCAGATTCCGCGAAATGGCTTGAGGCCATGAAATCTGAGATGAGATCCATGTATGAGAACAAAGTATGGACTTTGATTGACTTGCCCAATGATCGGCGAGCCATTGAGATTAAATGGATCTTCAAGAGGAAGACGGACACTGATAGTAGTGTTACAATCTACAAAGCTAGAATTGTTGCAAAAAGGTTTTCGACAAGTTCAAGGTGTTGACTACGATGATAGTTTCTCACTCGTATCTATGTTTAAATTTGTCCGAATCATGTTAGCAATTGCCGCATTTTATGAAATCCGGCAAATGGATAAACAAAACTGCATTCCTTAATGGATTTATTAAAGAAGAGTTGTATATGATACAACCAGAAGGTTTTGTCAATCCTAAAGGTGCTAACAAAATGTGAAAGCTCCAGCGATCCATCTATGGACTGGTGCAAGCATCTCAGAGTTGGAATATGCGCTTTGATGAGATGATCAAAGCATATAGTTTTATACAGACTTGCGGTGAAGCCTGTATTTACAAGAAAGCCAGTGGGAGCACTACATCATTTCTGATAAACATATGTGAATGACATATTGTTGATCGGAAATAATGTAGAATTATTCTGCAAAGCATAAAGGAGTGTTTGAAAGGAGTTTTTCAAAGAAAGACCTCGGTGAAGCTACTTACATATTGAGCATCAAGATCTATAGAGATAGATCAAGATGCTTGATAAGTTTTTTCAATGAGTACATACCTTGACAAGATTTTGAAGTAGTTCAAAATGGAACAGTCAAAAAGGGGTTCTTGTCTGTGTTACAAGGTGTGAAATTGAGTAAGACTCAAAGCCCGACCATGGCAGAAGATAGAAAGAGAATGAAAGTCATTCCCTATGCCTTGGCCATAGGTTCTATAAAGTATGCCATGCTGTGTACCAGATCTATTGTATACCCTACACTGATTTTGGCAAGGGAGTACAATAGTGATCTAGGAGTAGATCACTGGACAACGGTCAAAATTATCCTTAGTGGAATAAGGATATGTTTCTCGATTATGGACATGACAAAAAAAGGGTTCGTCGTAAAGGGTTACGTCGATGCAAGTTTTGACACTGATCCAGATGACTCTAAGTCTCAATCTGGATACATATTGAAAGTGGGAGCAATTAGCTAGAGTAGCTCTGTGCAGAGCATTGTTGTCATATAAATTTGCAAAATACATACGGATCTGAATGTGGCAGACCCGTTGACTAAAATTTCTCTCACAAGCAAAACATGATCATTCTTTGGGTGTTAATCACATAGCAATGTGAACTAGATTATTGAATCTAGTAAACCCTTTGGGTGTTAGTCACATGGAGATGTGAACCAATCACATAAAGATGTGAACTATTGGTGTTAAATCACATGGTGATGTGAACTAGATTATTGACTCTAGTGCAAGTGGGAGACTGAAGGAAATATGCCCTAGAGGCAATAATAAAGTTATTATTTATTTCCTTATATCATGATAAATGTTTATTATTCATGCTAGAATTGTATTAACCGGAAACATAATACATGTGTGAATACATAGACAAACAGAGTGTCACTAGTATGCCTCTACTTGACTAGCTCGTTAATCAAAGATGGTTATGTTTCCTAACTATGAACAAAGAGTTGTTATTTGATTAACGGGATCACATCATTAGATGAATGATCTGATTGACATGACCCATTCCGTTAGCTTAGCACCTGATCGTTTAGTATGTTGCTATTGCTTTCTTCATGACTTATACATGTTCCTATGACTATGAGATTATGCAACTCCCGTTTGCCGGAGGAACACTTTGTGTGCTACCAAACGTCACAACGTAACTGGGTGATTATAAAGGTGCTCTACAGGTGTCTCCAAAGGTACATGTTGGGTTGGCGTATTTCGAGATTAGGATTTGTCACTCCGATTGTCGGAGAGGTATCTCTGGGCCCTCTCGGTAATGCACATCACATAAGCCTTGCAAGCATTGCAACTAATGAGTTAGTTGCGAGATGATGTATTACGGAACGAGTAAAGAGACTTGCTGGTAACGAGATTGAACTAGGTATTGAGATACCGACGATCGAATCTCGGGTAAGTAACATACCGATGACAAAGGGAACAACGTATGTTGTTATGCGGTCTGACCGATAAAGATCTTCGTAGAATATGTAGGGTCCAATATGAGCATCCAGGTTCCGCTATTGGTTATTGACCGGAGACGAGTCTCGGTCATGTCTACATTGTTCTCGAACCCGTAGGGTCTGCATGGTTAAGGTTTCGATGACAGTTATATTATGAGTTTATGAGTTTTGATGTACCGAAGGAGTTCGGAGTCCCGGATGTGATCACGGACATGACGAGGAGTTTCTAAATGGTCAAGACATAAAGATTGATATATTGGAAGCCTATGTTTGGATATCGGAAGTGTTCCGGGTGAAATCGGGATTTTACCGGAGTACCGGAAGGTTACCGGAACCCCCCGGGAGGTATATGGGCCTTAGTGGGCCTTAGTGGAAGAGAGGAGAGGTGGCCAGAGATGGGCCGCGCGCCTCTCCCCCCTTGGTCCGAATAGGACAAGGAGAGGGGGCCGGCCCCCCTTCCTCCTCTCTCTCCTCTTTCCCCCCTCCATGAATCCTATTCCCACTAGGAAAGCGGGGGGGAGTCCTACTCCCGGAGGGAGTAGGACTCCTCCTGGCGCGCCTCCTCTTGGCCGCCCCCCTTTGAGCCTTTATATACGGAGGCAGGGGCACCCCCTAGAGACACAAGTTGATCCACGTGATCATATTCTTAGCCATGTGCGGTGCCCCCTTCCACCATAATCCTCGATAATATTGTAGCGGTTCTTAGGCGAAGCCCTGCGGTGGTAGAACATCAAGATCGTCACCACGCCGTCGTGCTGACGGAACTCTTCCCCGACACTTTGCTGGATCGGAGTCCGGGAATCATCATCGAGCTGAACGTGTGCTAGAACTCGGAGGTGCCGTAGTTTCGGTGCTTGATCGGTCGGGCCGTGAAGACGCACGACTACATCAACCGCGTTGTCATAACGCTTCCGCTATCGGTCTACGAGGGTACGTAGACAACACTCTCCCCTCTTGTTGCTATGCATCACCATGATCTTGCGTGTGCATAGGAATTTTTTTGAAATTACTACGTTCCCCAATAGTTGCTCCACCGACATACTCCTTCCTCCTATATATACCTACGTACCCCCAGACTACCAGATACTGAGCCAAAACCTTAATTCCACCGCCGTAACTTTCTGTATCCATGAGATCCCATCTTGGGGCCTTTTTTGGAGCTCCGACGGAGGGGGTATCAACCACGGAGGGCTTCTACATCAACACCATAGCCCCTCCGATGAAGTGTGAGTAATTTACTTCAGACCTATGGGTCCATAGTTATTAGCTAGATGGCTTCTTCTCTCTTTTTGGATCTCAATACAAAGTTCTCCCCCTCTCTTGTGGAGATCTATTCGATGTAATCTTCTTTTGCATTGTGTTTGTTGAGAATGATGAATTGTGGGTTTATGATCAAGTTTATCTATGAACAATATTTGAATCTTCTCTGAATTCTTTTATGTATGATTGGTTATCTTTGCAAGTCTCTTTGAATTATCAGTTTGGTTTGTGTCAGTGTCAAAACCGGCGGATCTTGGGTAGGGGGTCCCGAACTGTGCGTCTAGGCTGGATGGTAACAGGAGGCAAGGGACACGAAATTTTACCCAGGTTCGGGCCCTCTTGATGGAGGTAAAACCCTACGTCCTGCTTGATTAATATTGATGATATGTGTAGTACAAGAGTAGATCTACCATGAGATCGAGGAGGCTAAACCCTAGAAGCTAGCCTATGGTATGATTGTTGATGTGTCTGTTGTCCTACAGACTAAAACCCTCCAGTTTATATAGACACCGGATAGGGTTAGGGTTACATAGAGTCGATTACAATGGTAGGAGATCTGAATATCCGTATCGCCAAGCTTGCCTTCCACGCCAAGGAAAGTCCCTTCCGGACACGGGATGAAGTCTTCAATCTTGTATCTTCATAGCCCTGGAGTCCGACTGAAGGTATAGTCCGGCCATCCGGACACCCCCTAATCCAGGACTCCCTCAGTAGCCCCCGAACCATGTACGTGTTGAATAAAGTCCGGTTTCTTGTAGATGTTGCGCTCCTTGGCTTCTGCGGCCAATAATGGCCGCTCCCCACGTGTCAAACGAATATGAAAGGTCTGAGTGTTTTTACATTCACACCCCTAGCCGCGTCAACAAGCTGACCTATTTAAGGAGACGAGGATTTAGATCCAAACCACACCTTCCCCCTTCGCGAGTGTTCATCAGAGCGCATTCGACAAAGATCCATTCCACCATGGCCAGCTGTCGCGATTCCTCCTCCCGCCCTTCCAGCCCTAAGCCTGGATATTGGGAAAGATGCTCCATCCCGCATAGCGAGCTAGTGACACTCCAGACCAAGGGATTTCTCCCCCCGGCCTATATGATCCCGGTTCGAGCTGGTCTCGCCGTCTATAACGGCAGAGAGCAAGCGAAGAGCGCCCCTAATCCCTCCAAAGGAGAGCGGGTGTGCCTCGTCCCTTATTTAATAAGGGGGCTCGGATTTCCAATCCATCCATTTCTCCGAGGGCTGCTGGAGTTCTACGGCTTCCAACTACATCATCTCACGCCTGCCTCAGTATTGCATATCGCGGGCTTTGTAGCCCTCTGCGAGCTATTCTTGGGTGTTGAAGCTCATTTCGGACTATGGAGGGAGCTATTTTGCCTCGTGCCCCGTTCCAAGAAGGGGTCTATGTATCAAGTGGGCGGAGCCGAAGTATGGTGCATTGCCGGGACCGGCTATCTGTCCGGAACCCCAAAGAAGGCGTCCGAAGACTGGCCCTCGGAATGGTTTTACATAGAAGACGTCCCGCTGCCGGATCCTGTCTGGATTGGCCTCCCTGAATTCAATAATGCTCCCTTAAAGAAGCGCCTAAGCTGGCACCCACAGAGCCCTCAGAGGGAAAGTGACAGGGACGTTGTTTACCTGATGGGCCGGGTAAGATTGTTAGCTCATTCCGGACTAACCATGATCGGGGTCATGGCCGCATGCATCATGCGAGGGGTGCAGCCGCTATAGTATAGAGGCCACCCCATGTGGGATTTCAACGGGGAGGATGACACCACCCGCTACGGCCATAAGGGGCCGGATTCGGCTGCGGCTCTAATAAAGACCTTGTCCGTTTGTACAAGGGAGAAGAGGAGGATTTTCTCAGCATTGACCCAAAGGGTGGATTTTCCATGTACAATCCTCCAAGCTGGGTGAGTGGTCACATCTTGCCCATCCGTTTTATATCCCCATTGTTAAATATTCAATCTTAGTGATTTCGACGCAGGAACTGCGCCAGGCTATCAAAGAAATAAACAACCCTCCTCCACAACCCAAGGACCCAGGACGGTCCCTCGACCCGGACTCGCAAGAGGATCCGGAGCTTTCGGTGGATCTGATTGATGGAGTATTCCATCAATTGAGCAAGGACAACGCCCTGGCGGCCATTACGGCTGATTATCCGGGGCTAATCCCGGCCTCCCAGAAATGGGAGGCCGAACCTGCGGCGACAAGCCAACGAGGGGCCGTAGGGCCCCGTGGGCAGAAAAGAGGTGCAGTCCGAACCGGGGCGTCAGCACAAAGGTATGGCGCTCCCCCTTATCCCAGGTGTTGTACCTTCAAGGCATATTAACACTTGTGCTCTCTTTAGGACAAAGAGACCTCGCTGAACTATATTCAGAGAGACCGCCAATCGCACCTCCACCAACCAGGCTGCAAAGCCTGGCCCGGAAGCGGGGCCGAACACAAGGCGCGCACTGGACGCTCCTCCGACGGAGGATGTGGACAGGTTGTCCGCCACCTACTCTGAGGTGGAGAGTGCCATGAACCACAGGCGTCGCCGGACAATTCTTCGCGATGCTTGTTTCTCCCAAGAGGCGTTAGATGCCTTTAAGTCGGGAGATGCATACCTCTGTGCCGCTCAAAATGGTCTAGCCAGAGCCACGGAGCAATATGTAAAAGACATACGGGTAAGAAAATTTTGGTAATTATATATATACCAGTAGCCCCCGAGAGTTGAAACAGTTAAAATAACTGATTGAAGGATCATTTGTTATGCAGGTTCTTACAGAAAAGAATTCCCTACTGTCCAAGGAGCTGGAAGAGTGCAAAGCCCAACTTGAGGCCGCACTAGCCGCGGCAGGGGAGCCTAAGGAGACCCCCTCTGGTAATATACACTTCGAAAGATAAGTATTTTGTGAAGCACGGCTTTGGTGCGAATCTGACAAATGAAATTGCAGATGGCGCCGGATTGGATCCAGAAAGGCAACACCTCCTACGCTAGCTAAAGGCTGGTGAGAGGGTGCTGTTAAAGGTGATGGGGGAGAAGAACAATCTCCGAGATGCCAACACCAAGCTGGGCGTTGAGCTGAAAGATGTTCGTGCCCAGCTGTCAGACTCCATGAAGGAGAATCAGCGGCTTCGGCACGGCATATTTAGTAAGTGCTTGAACGAACCTTTTGAAAGAAAGTTCGGCGGGGAAGTCGACTAACAGAGCAATGTATGTAGGTGTGCTGACAGGTCGTCCTGCAGAGGAGATGCCCGGTTCTACGGGTGACCTTCTTCCCGAGCTCTCGCAACTGCTCGATCGAGTTCGGCAGGCGATGCGAGGCGTCGCCCAGGCCCTGTGGCCATCCGTCTCCATGCCCGAACGTCTTGGAGAGCTTGCAGAGAAGCTATAGGGAGCACGACGGCGCTTCCGATTGTGGAAGATATCAGCCTGCCATCAAGGCGCTAGGGAGGCCTGGGCCATGGTGAAGACGTGGTACGCAAAGGCTGACCCCAACCATATGGCCGAGGTCGGTCCTATAGGGCCCGATGGGAAGGAGATCCCTGTAAGCTTAGTATACGGCCAAGTAGAGTTGGCCGCAAAGTATTCCCAGCAGGACTGTAAATTAGACAGCCTGTTAGATGGTATTGAAGAGGAATACAATCAATCAAAATGACTATGTAATTTAATTGATATTTATAATGCCTTCTAGCTGGATTGTAGATCATTTGTCATGGCCGACCTTTTCGCTTCAGCCTCGGGACCTGACGGTCCGGAGTGTGTCCGAATTCCCATGCGGTTATATAGGAACCGGGGAATGCATGGAGACCAGGCGTAGGGGTCATTAGTGCGTGAACAGACAAGTGCCCGACTAGTTATGTTATATTACATGGTTAGTAAGAAACATCTTCCAGGGAGAATAGTTCCGTTAGGGGTTCCTTTCCCTGGGAGGCATGCCCTAAGGTGCATGTCCATGCTGCGAAAAGAAACGCAGGAAAAACATCTGGGGGCATATAGATAAAAATAAAAAAGACCATCTTTAGTTCACCGACCGAATATTCCCTTAAGAACGCTAGCTTTCGGCTTCACCCAGTCTGAGGTACACGTCCGGCTGACCCGGCAGTAACAATCGCAGAGGTGCTCCCTTTACCACCTAGCCGAACAATCGGGAACGTAGGGGTAAGCACAGGAGCCAGGCAACCCAGCTTGGCCAAAACTTAAGTCATATCGATGCATATAATGGTGAATAAAAGGTACATGCGGAAGTGTGACGCATGTGTTGGGCATGAAGCCCGTATGAATAAGCTTCTGTTTAAAGAAGGCCCCAGGTTTAATGAGCGCGGATGGCGCGTCACTTTATGAGCCTTTAAGGGCTATAAGAGAGAGAGAGAGAAGAAGAGAAATGCAAGACAGAAAATATATAAAAACTGGACAGAGGAAGGAGACGAACATAGAGTCCGACGCTAGGCATAGAATCTTCAGAGACGGGCTATGTTCCATGGGTTCGGCTCGAGTCGCTTATCCGATGCATCTCGCAGGCGGTACGCTCCACCAGTCAGGACTTGGTCAATTATGAAGGGACCTTCCCACTTGGGCTTGAGTTTGTCCTTTTTCTTGTCCGGTAGTCGTAGAACTAATTCGCCAATGTTGTAATTTTTGGCCCGTACTTCTCTGCTTTGGTATCTTCAAGCCTGATGTTGATAGAATGCGGAACGGGCTTTTGCCACGTCACACTCCTCCTCCAATGCGTCTAAGCTGTCCTGCCGATCGAGCTCGGCTTCTCTTTCTTCGTACATGCGCACTCGAGGTGAGTCATGAATTATGTCGCAGGGCAAAACTGCCTCTGCGCCGTACACCATAAAGAATGCTGTGTATCCGGTGGTGCGATTCGGCATGCATGTTAGATTCCTTGAGGGACCGCACTAATCTGGGTTTAATGCCACTCATGATAAGACCATTTGCACGTTCGACCTGGCCATTAGTTTGTGGGCGATAGACGGAAGCATAGTCGAGCTTGATGCCCATGTTTTTGCACCAGAGTTTTACCTCGTCGGCTATGAAGTTCGTGCCGTTATCAGTGATGATGCTGTGGGGAACGCCGTAACAGTGTACAACCCCGGATATAAAGTCTATCACCGGTCCGGATTCTGCCATCTTAACAGGCTTGGCTTCTATCTATTTGGTGAATTTATCCACCATGATCAGTAAGTATTTTTGCTTGTGGGTTCCGCCTTTAAGGGGTTCAATGAAAGCACCAATGTCGATGTCAAAACCGGCGGATCTCGGGTAGGGGGTCCCGAACTGTGCGTCTAGACTGGATGGTAATAGGAGGCAAGGGACACAAAGTTTTACCCAGGTTCGGGCCCTCTCGATGGAGGTAAAACCCTATGTCCTGCTTGATTAATATTGATGATATGGGTAGTACAAGAGTAGATCTACCACGAGATCGAGGAGGCTAAACCCTAGAAGCTAGCCTATGGTATGATTGTTGATGTGTCTGTTGTCCTACGGACTAAAACCCCCCGGTTTATATAGACACCGGATAGGGTTAGGGTGACATAGAGTCGGTTACAATGGTAGGAGATCTGAATATCCGTGTCGCCAAGCTTGCCTTCCACGCCAAGGAAAGTCCCTTCCGGACACGGGACGAAGTCTTCAATCTTGTATCTTCATAGCCCTGGAGTCCGGCTGAAGGTATAGTCCGGCCATCCGGACACCCCCTAATCCAGGACTCCCTCAGTTTGGCCTACAAGATTGATCTTTCTTGCAATGGGAGAAGTGCTTAGCTTTGGGTTCAATCTTGCGGTGTCCTTTCCCAGTGACAGTAGGGGCAGCAAGGCACGTATTGTATTGTTGCCATCGAGGATAACAAGATGGGGTTTATATCATATTACATGAGTTTATCCCTCTACATCATGTCATCTTGCTTAAAGCGTTACTCTGTTCTCTTGAACTTAATACTCTAGATGCATGCTGGATAGCGGTCGATGTGTGGAGTAATAGTAGTAGATGCAGTCAGGAGTCAGTCTACTTGTCTTGGACGTGATGCCTATATACATGATCATACCTAGATATTCTCATAACTATGCTCAATTCTGTCAATTGCTCAACAGTAATTTGTTCACCCAACATAATACTTATGCTCTCGAGAGAAGCTTCTAGTGAAACCTATGGCCCCCGGGTCTATTTTCCATCATATTAATCTTCCAATACTTAGTTATTTCCTTTGTCATTTATTTTACTTGCATCTTTATTTCTCTTTATCATAAAAATACCAAAAATATTATCTTATCATATCTATCAGATCTCACTCTTGTAGGTGACCGTGAAGGGATTGAAAACCCCTTTATCGCGTTGGTTGCGAGGAGTTTATTTGTTTGTGTAGGTGCAAGGGACTCGTGCGTGTCCTTCTACTGGAATGATACCTTGGTTCTCAAAAATTGAGGGGAAATACTTACACTGCTCTACTGCATCACCCTTTCCTCTTCAAGGGAAAACCAACGCAGTGCTCAAGAGGTAGCAATGGGCAATGAGAAACCAGATATGCAAGAGGATGATAATCATGCTGATGGTTGATTTTGGATGTCGTCTATTAAACCTCCAACAGATGCAATTTGAAGAACTTTGGTTACTATTGCAACATGCAAATTTGGTTGAAGTATGTGTTTGGATTGTTCTCACTAGCAAATAAAATGCAATACATGCTTAGAACCAATATAAATAAAAAAGTGCATGTTGACAAAAATTATTTGGAACTAATAATTTGTGCCAAATCCCAAGGATAATCAATTTAGGTTAGATAGCTTCAAATAAACTAGAAATTAAAACCATACAAACCACGACTAGCCCTTGATGGAACTTTTTGATGAACAAAAGCATGCAACCCAGTGGGAGCCGAGCCTTTAACATGAGTCAACAAGATGCACAAATTATAGCCTACACTAGCTAGACAACTAGTTGATGACTAGTTCTTTAACCTGGAAAGTAGAATACATATGCAAAACATGAGGGCTTGACCATTACAGAACATTGTAAACGAAAAATGGAAAGAAAGGTAAGGAAACCTGAATATAAATATTTATTTTTTACCATTCAATCCATCATTTAGCTTTCATTCTAATAGAATATGAGGGTGTGGGCACACAAATGCCGTGGGATTATAGCATTTAGAATTAGCTACTAATGGAAATACATGCACAAGTAAACTCTACAATTGGGATGCCAGTGCCACATTTCAACCACCATAAACATGTAAAGCAATGAAAGCTTGATATTAGGTTTCAAAGAAACTTACAAGAATTAACATTTATATCTCTACTTCATGTAGGAGGATGCTAATCATAAATGCCAAATAAAATACTCACCAGAGCTAAGATAGACAAAGCATTCTGCTGAACCATAGGTCTCGAAGATGTTGAATATTTTAGTGCGTCTAGTGTTACTTGATGAGACTTCCTGTGTGAGCCTCACAATAATTTTTTTAAGCTTTGGTGCGAATACAAGTAGTTGTTTCACTAAATCAAACTCATGATCCACTCCTTCAAATCCATTGATTTCCACTTCTTCAAGAGCAGTCAAGGAGATAGCTTGGGACCTCCAGTTTGTGGACTCACAAGGACAATCTGTTGGGCATTCTTCTTTTACCTAGGACCGAAAAGTAAATGTAAGCTACTACACAATCTATTATTGAGATATTGTTAGAGCAGAAAATTAATTACCACTGATCTTAATAGGTTGATCTTAAGCTTCTGCAATGAACTAGAAATTTGATTACTCTGGAGGAGATAAAACACGAGTGCTCCAAAAACATGTCCATCTGTTTTGAGATCTAGCTCCAAAAGAGAGAAGTCAACAACCATATGCTTCTCTATCTCCTGTGCAAAGTTGGGCTCATAGGGAAAAAGTGACGAATCCTGAAAAACAATTTTGCAAGATCTATGTAATTCATAAATTTTAGTTAGTATAATATTCCACTAAATTAAGCAGGAGAGGGGACTTACTACACTTGCACGAATATGCAACAAAGGGAGTTGTCCTTGTCTATCTACCGCCTGAAATCCCAACAACTCAAGATACCAAAGGCCAAACACAATAGACTCCTCTGTGTAGCAGCAATACCACTAGACATTCTCCATAAATGGTGCCAAGACTGAAATGTTAACCTCCAACATCACGGTAAAGAGAACCTCCAATTTCTTAAGCATGGGGGCTACAATGTTGAAACGTTCTATCGAGAATGAGTTTACAACAAGCTCCTGTAGCGACGGTGAATTCACCCTTAGATCACATGTCTCAAATAAAATGCCGCTGAGGAGGAGGGTGCGCAACCGCGGGCAGCATGAGAGCAAGGCATAGAGGTTGCCATTGCAGTACAGTAGGGACAACGTCTTGAGCATAGGGAACTCGATGCCGACTGGCACGGAGCGAATGTATACATGGTCTAGCATGATGCAGGTGGTGCGGTGGAAGCGAGGAAAATCAATGATGATGGACCTGCCTAATAGGCCAAAGCTTGAGGGGAAGGAGGCGACAAACTCCTTCGGCTCAAGTTCCGCGGCGACGGACAACAACGAGTTGACTTGTGTGGTGCTGGCCATGTCCTGCTTAGGGGCGTGGATTTCCAACAAGGAAACTGTAGTAGGACAAGAGATCTGGTGGAGTGCTGGTTCGATCGAGTCGAACACAACCTCGCGAAAGATGATTTGGTGGAGATGGGCCCAGAGGCCACGCCATCGCCGTGATAGGATGCTTGTGCGTGCCGCAACTTTGATGCAGGGGAGCCTAACGAGGATGAGAAGGAGTATATCATCGGTAAGGGTGCTGGTGTGATCTGAATCTAGGAAACCCAGGCGACACCCAGATCTGAACTCCATCGAAGCTTTTGCAAAACACCACCGCCCCCTCCAAAAAGAGAGGGGGGGGGTGGAGGGACGGAATAAACTAGAGGTGAGGACGCCGGGGAGAGGTGAGGACGCCAGGGAGAGGGGAGGGAGCGGAATGGGGGCGACAATGGTGGTGCTTGGTGGGGTCATGAGGGTGGGTGGCGGTGGACATTTAGTGGTGTGTGGTGGTGTCAGTTTATTTGAGGAAAGTTCCTTATTCGATAATGGTAAAATTATGGATTCCATATTTGACTTTGGAGATTTCAAACTTTTTGTTTGAATCTAGATCTAGATTTCATTCTTAATATGACACTACTGACATGACTTTTTTGTTTGATGGACGAAATTACCCCTTGTTGTATGTGGTCCAGCCCTTCCACTCGTCCCCTTAATACATGCCTCTCTCCCAACTTTGCCTTATCCAGAATCTTCTCATATGGTTCATATCCCCACACCTTGCAAAGTGGTCATAAATAGCTTGGCCTTCAATCAAGCATTGTTAGAATAAATCCGAGGCCATTATCGATCTACCGAGGAACAAGCAATCACACAAGCATGACATCGTGATCTGTTAACGAGTTTACCCGATATGGATACATCCCCGGGGCCTGACTACGGGGGATCCTCCCCATGACACCGCTACAATAACGCACCCCGGCCGCCCGGGCTCCGGCACACGTCGCCGACTCCCCCGCGTGTCTGTGCTATTATGTTGGCATAGGTTACATCGTGCGCCTACCCTATCATTAGTATATAAGAGGCCTAGGATACAAGTGTCCTATTAGGACATGACTCCATATCCTATCTACACACCATAAGGCTCAGATTCCAACTGTAACCTAACTTGTAAAGTAATATTCAACACAATTCTAGCAAACTCCACCTTCGCGAATATTCTCCACCTCCTTGTATTCCTCCATGCGTCAAACCTCCACGTACATTAGACTTGACATATGCCATGAGCACCACTGCTACTCCCAGACTGCACATCCCTCCACCTGCAACTGTAGTCCCTTCTCGTCTTCTTCACAGTCAACACTCGAGCAAAATTAAGTTCCTATTTACTCTACTTTGTGCTCCCAACTTTTGGAGTATCCGTTCAATGCCATCACACATCGATCACTTATATGCGTGAAACTGAACAACTCACATATTGGATATCACATATAAGAGTTACCTGAACTCAACATCACCACTCTTTCTTGACCGTCTGTCTGAAACTTCAAGGAAATTCACCGTCACCCTGTGTCACCCTGAGTCAAATTCACAGTTGTCTCACCCTTTTCCCGGATAGTCTTTGACACGTCCCACCGCTATAGCACTCACCTCCTTCTGTACTTGTCATCCACACTTTTCCATGTGCACTGAACACCGTAGAATATACAACCATTGTTGGGAAACGTAGCATGCAATTTCCAAAAAATTCCTATGCTCAGGCAAGATTTATCTAGGAGATGTATATCAACAAGAGGGGGAGAGTGTGTCAACGTACCCTCATAGACCAAAAGCGGATGAGTTTGACAACGCGGTTGATGTAGTCGAACTTCTTCTCGTTCTGACCGATCAAGCACTGAACGTACTTCACCTTCGAGTTTTGCACATGTTCAGCTCGATGACGTCCCTCGAACTCTTGATCCAGCAAAGTGTCGAGGGAGAGTTCCGTCAGCACGACGGAGTCGTGACGGTGATGGTGAAGTGGTCCACGCAGGGCTTCGCCTAAGCACTACGTGAATATGAACAAAGGTGTAAACTGTGGAGGGAGGCACCGCACACGGCTAACAGATGTTGTGTGTTGTAGGAATCCTACTTTGGGCCCTAGTGCAATTCGGCCCCCTTACCATAACTTCCGGAGGAGGAAGGAAGGAGGAGGGAGAAGGGAAAGAAGGGGGAGGCCGAATCCCTCCCCTTTGTTTCTCTCTTCTCCTCTTTCCTCCCCCTCCTATTTCGGCCTATATGGGGCGCACCAGCCCCTTAGGGGCTGGTCTGTCCCCCTCTTGGCCCATTAGGCCCATGTAGTTGCCGGGGGGAAGCCCAGAACCCCTTTCGGTGACTCGATATGTACCCGGTAGCCCCGGAACACTTCCTGTGTTCGAATACCATCGTCCTATATGTCAATCTTTACCTCTCGACCATTTTGAGACTCCTCGTCATGTCCGTGATCTCATCCGGGACTCCGAACAACATTCGGTCACCAAATCACATAACTCATATAATAGAAAATCTTCATCGAACGTTAAGCGTGCGGACCCTACGGATTCGAGAGCTATGTAGACATGACCGAGACACCTCTCCAGTCAATAACGAACAGAGGAACCTAGATGCTAATATTGGTTCCTACATATTCTACGAAGATCTTTATCGGTCGTACCGTAATGACAACATACGTTATTCCCTTTGTCATTGATATGTTACTTGCCCGAGATTCGATCGTCGGTATCTACATACCTAGTTAAATCTGGTTATCGGCAAGTCTCTTCACTTGTTCCGTAATACATCATCCCGCAACTAACTCATTAGTCACATTGCTTGCAAGGCTTATTATGATGTGCATTACCGAGAGGGCCCAGAGATACCTCTCCGATACTCGAAGTGACAAATCCTAATCTTGATCTATGCCAACCCAACAAACACCTTCAGTGATACCTGTAGAGCATATTTATAATCACCCAGTTATGTTGTGACATTGGATAGCACACAAGGTATTCCTCTGGTATCCGAGATTTGCATAATCTCATAGTCAAAGGAATATGTATATGACATGAACAAAGCAATAGCAATAAAACTAAATGATCAAGATGCTAAGCTAACGGATGGGTCTTGTCCATCACATCATTCTCCTAATGATGTGATCATGTTCATCAAATGACAACACATGTGTCGGTGCAACAAACCCTGGGTCTGTTTCCCAGATTGTGCACAAGCACGGGAACAAGATGAAGGCTCCAACCCAATCCAGAGTACAAGGAACCGAGAACTCCGAAGAACCAACATGCAGATAGAGAGGACCAAGGTCAAGCCAGAGGAGCAAGATACCACAAGGAGAAAAGCCTCCCTTGCCGGGCAGGCGAGCTCGACAAGGACGGGGCCATCCCCGGAAGAAGACGTCCAAGGCGTCCCGGCAGGGCCTGCCGGGACATACGGAGGCACAACCACCTCACCCAACCACTCTGCCACGACCCACGTCGACAATCAGTGCGGTGTCAAGCCGCAAGGTGATTAAGTGGCAGCCATTCACCACATGGCGACCTCTTTCTACAGGAGATGCCTACAGACGACACCTGTCGTGCGACGTGTCAAGCAAGAAGGTGTGGAGCTGGCAAGATAGCCCGACAAGGCTTACACGGGCACCCAATGACGTGACATTGAGCGGCGCATTTAATGTGCCCTGTCAGCCTGCAGAGTTAGGTATGATATCACTGTTTGCTATCTTATCAGTGCATAATGACTACTTTGCCATTGTGGTAACCCCTTAATCTATAAAAGGAGGCCCATGGCTACTGTAGAAAGGGTTAGAAGGTTGGACAACTCACACCCCCATACCTGTGTAGCCACTGCCGCCCCTGTCGGGCAAGTGTACTACGCTCCACCACTTCTCTTCCACCATAAATCCACCAAAGCAGGAGGACTATGGTATATATCTCTAGTGCTTTAGTGCTTATATACAAAGACTGAGGTTTGTGACACATGTGGCCCACCTATAAGATAAACGGTTCGGTTTTGGGGATATCCATGGGCACATAACCGTATCCATGCCCTACCCATGACTAGTATGGTAGGGTCCAGGTACTACCATGCGCATAAAAATGTGTCAATACCCTATCCATTCATGTTGGGTACCCATGCCCATGGGTAAAACTGCCATCCTTAGGGCATCTCCAACGCCGATCGTCAAACCGCCGACATATGTCTGGACCACGCGGTTCAGACGTGTTGTGCCATCCAATGCGGGCCTATATCTGTCCGCCAACTGGTCCGGACGCACTTTTTCCCACAAATTGGAAGCAAAGTTGCGGGGGCATTGCGGGAGTCCGGACAGCAGCCACATAGGACTCCGATGCCCCCGGCCCACTAAAATCCCCCCGGTCCCATTCTCTTCCAATCCGCCCCTTCTCCCTCTTACTTTGCATCCGCAACCTCCTTCTTTTACACAGTTGATGTACCTCTCCTGTCGCCGTACAAGCATTGCCGGACTTACACAACTAGCACAAACGTTCCCACTCGCCTTTTACGATGGCACCATCCACCTAGGACTTGTCTGTAACCAGCTACACTCCACCCCTGTCAACGACGTCCATGGCGGACACCATGCCCAGTAGGTGCTCGATGAAATGCCATGGAGATTTTTTTGAACATCGTGCTATTTCTTAGAGTACAAATGATGGTGGGTACTCAACCATGGAGGATGAGTTGTTGTGTGATGCGTGGTTAGCCGTATCCGTGGATTTCGTTGGCAGGAGCAGAAGAGGGCTCCTCTAGGAACACATGCATGATTTGTTTCACTTGCGAAAGCACATTGCGTCCTACGACATGCACATCACCCATGATAGTAATGTGAAGTTGTTATCATATCGATGGTATGCCATCTAGACCACCATCATCAAGTTTTGTGGTGCAGTTGCTCAGCTCGAGGCAAGATGGCCATTGCGCGCGACGGCGATGGAGATAGTAAGTTTTGCTTCTTCTTGCTCAACTTGTTGATTGAATCATTCATTCACTCATTATTGCTCTACACATTGTGTAGCTCGTACACGCTGCCGTGATGTATCACAGGACAACGGGGCGACCATTTACGTACATATACTGTTGGATGAAGCTGAAGGGGCAGTATGTGCGAGACGACATGATCCGTTCATAAAAAAACTTGTTGAACGTCCAGTTAATCTCGTTAAATTTGAATTATATCCTTTTGAATTTGAACTATTGTTGTACCAGACTTATTTTCATGTTATATATGGATGATTTGTGTTATTTTCTATCTGAGCTTTGATGAATTCCATGGGATTTGATGAATTTTAGCCGTTTTGTTAAAACCTGGCTTGAAATGTATGTGGATAGTGTTGGATGGCTAGTTCTCACATCGGTGTCCATAGACTGACCCTTCCTGTCTGTGGATGGATGCGTAAGAAAATTGGCGGATCAACGTTGGAGATGCATTTACATACAAATAGTGCAAGCTGTTCTCTCCCCGCTCGTCATGCTGTCGAATGTAGTGTTTCCGTTTTCACCTTTTCATCTGGTTTTTACGTCCTTTGATTCGGCCCCTTTACTAACCAACGAAGAAAACGGATCAGTTGAAACACACACACTGCATTGAATAAACGGTTAGCTATCTCAAAAACAATCAAAAAAGAAACACACACACACATCCTCCTCGAACGACTTCCACATCTATCTAGGATTAAGAGATGCCAGCCACGCGAACCAACCTATGGTTGGATGGTTAGAGGGACTGTGGTATCCTCAATCCATTAGAGTTCAAATCCTGGTGCTCGCATTTATTTCTGGATTTATTTTAGAATTTCCGGCGATGCGCATTCAGTGGGAGGAGACGCTGCCGGCGGCGACGAGATGCCTACAGTGACTTCATAAATTTCAAGATGATATGCCGGCTCAGTCTTTCTGAGGTGCTCATAGGGATAGGATGTGTGTGTGCATTCATAGGGGTGATTATATGCGCGTGTATACGAGCGCTTGTGTCTGTACTAAGATGCCGGCCACCGCCTTCGTCCAACCAATCATCACGAGTATCCCTCTAGTGGCAAAAAAGTTACGAAAGCGCCGCATCGTGATCAGCTGCCCTCCCCTCCGACGCCACGAACAGCTGCCACTGGTAGAAAAAGAGGCTTCCGTCCAGCCCCATTAGTCGCGAAACTGTAGGAACCGCGACTAATGAAGTCTTTAGTCGCGGTTCGGCAGACGAACCGCGACCAAATGCCTGGGCCCAGGGCGCTCGCGGGCTTTAGTCGCGGTTGGCCAGGCCAACCGCGACTAAAGGTGCCCAAAGGCCTTTAGTCGTGGTTGGCCAGGCCAACCGCGACTAAAGCTCCTCCCCTTTAGTCCCGGTTTGTGGCACGAACCGGAACTAATGGGGTTGAGACCTTTAGTCCCGGTTCGTGCCACGAACCGGTACTAAAGGTCCCATTTTCAAACTCTACCCCCCCTGTGGATCGCCTTTTCAGTTTTAAAAAAAATAAAAGAAAATAATGGAAATGTCAAAAAATAAAAGAAAATAAGTTTCTCATGTGATATGTGGTCTAGTTGTTGGGAAAATTTGCAAATGTGAATTTTGACTTTATTTGCAAAATCTCTCTGAAATTTGTAAAAATGGGCATAACTTTTGCATACTAACTCGGATGAAAAAGTTTTTTATATGAAAAATGATCTACTCGAAAAGTTACATCCAAATTTAACTGGGGGAACCCCGTTAAACATTTTCAAAATCCTCAAAAACCTAATAGAAAAAAAGTTACGGGGCTTTTAAGATCTAGAGTGGAAAAAATTGAAAAATATTCAAACAGTGGGCAAACTATGGTCAAACAATGGTCAAACTAATTATTCTAGAATATTAGTGTTACTAAATAATTATTTTAATTATTTCAATTTTGGTCAAATCTGGTCAAACTGTGGTCAACTGTGGTCAAACTGTGGTCAAACTAATTATTCAAGAAATATTAGTGTTACTAAATAATTATTGTTTTTTAAAACAATAGTTTCAAACTCAAACAGTGAAATGTGTCACTTCGTGCTCAAGCAAAATTCCTGAAGGTTAATAGGATTGACATCTTATTATTGTCAGGAAAACAACAAGTGCAGACTTGGAGCGTGGGAGAATAGAACCCGGAAGTTAAGCGTGCTTGGGCTGGAGTAGTGAGAGGGATGGGTGACCGGTTGGGAAGTTAGATGATTTGGAATGATGAGGGGTGATAAAAGAATAAATTGAGAAGTGATGTGGGGTTAAAATAATTCAGAAATTTGAAAATAAAAAAATTTCAAAAAAAATTCAATTTTTTTTTCAAAAACCTGTGGCGGCCTTTAGTCGCGGTTAGCCACAAGAACCGGGACTAAAGGGGGGGGGGGGGTCTTTAGTCACGGTCCGTAAGAGCCGCGGCTAAAGGGGGGGTCTTTAATCGCGCTTATTTAGTCCCGGTTGCACAGTCGGGACTAAAGGCTGTTGCGAACCGGGACTAAAGGGCTTTTTTCTACCAGTGTGCGATCTCTCATCCTCTATCACGAGCAGTTGTGAGGGGTGGGCAATATTTCTCCTTTCCCGTGACTATAAAGCCCGTTTGGCCTTCATGCTAATTTTTCTATCACTCCCCGTGAATCTCCCTCACACATAACACATGCTTATGTATTATCTCTGATTATAATATTTATTTTAGGATTGACCTTAAGTTTTGTGGAACTTATCAGTGCAGCAGAACACGCGAGAGTATGGATTGAGTTGATCCAGATACACGTAAGTATTTGGAGTAGTAGGCATTTTATTTCAAAAAGGTATGAAATTGATGGTACTCAATGAAAAAGTTCTCTTGTGGTACAATGCATGGAATCACTCAATATTGTAGATAGATCAATGCAGGGACCTCGCCGCTGACCCTGAACAAGTGCATGTCCAGGACTTTTGATGTTGGTTATTTTATTCGAGAGATGGCGTGTACAAATGGTTCTATTCTTAGGCTTGTGCATTTTGGATTTGTTCTAATGCGACCACAACATCTTTTCCAGTCATGCGTGTACTCCGGAAAGGTACATGAACTCATCTAATTAAGGTTACAGAAATTTGTGTTAAGTTGTTAATTGTGAGAGGAAGACCTACACATAACAGTATATTCTTGAGAAATTTAAACAAAATGATAGTGTATTTTTACTATATAATTATATTAATGGGATTTGTTGTTGGCTTTCAAGTCACAACCTTCATTCTTTCACATCATTACTTCCATGTCGAATATCTTTTACAGTTGACTCAATTTATTTTGTACATAAATCTACCAGTCCTTAAAGAGTCACGAGATTTGTTGACAAGTTATGGAAACGTTCTTTAGTTTTAATTCTTTGGTAGCAACCTTTTTAGCACTCTGCGTCTTTTATTATGGTTGTATATTTATCCACTGACTTGTTATTTATGGAAATGTGTTTATACGTCTGCAGTTATGCGTAAAATGTTATCTTCAGCAATTATGGTTGTATCGAAAGAGGGGACAAAGAAACATGTTTGTAAATGGATCATAATGTTGTCACGAACATTTTTCTTTACATGCAATGTTGAATGGTTGTACCTGTAAAATTTTGAGCTTGAAGATATCTTATTTTGTGTAATAACATGTGATTCGGATAATTTGATTTCATTCAATGATGTTCTTTGGTCGTTAAAATGTCTTATGTCAAAGTATTCAGCAATTATGCTTCATACCCAAAAATTGTCTTTTTTTGTTTATTTGATTTGCATTAGGATTTATCCCCGCACTGCTCTTATTGGCAACTGTAGCAACGCATGGCCACATACCTTTATGGCTAATATAGGATGCAAGCGTCTAGGGTTCACAGGATCCAGGGTGGTTGAGTAGTCCTCCTGGATGCCGACTTCCTTGTCATATACACCAAGTATTCCGAGTCCTTCCTTTCATAAGGCCTCTGGGCCAAGACGTCGGACAAAGGTGTAAACTGACCTAGGGTGCCATGGGCCGACTTCCGATATGATGATGCACCCCTAGGCCGTAACACTGGCATATATCCAGACCAAATATCAACAAACAAATATGTCATATTAGCTAAGTAACAGAAGATGCATCTGTTGTTCATTGTAGTGTGCTGAGGGAGTCCTGGATTAGGGGGTCTTCGGACAGCCGGACTATATCCTTTGGCCGGACTGTTGGACTATGAAGATACGAGATTGAAGACTTCGTCCCGTGTTCGGATGGGACTCTACTTGGCGTGGAATGCAAGCTAGGAAATACGGATATGTATATCTCCTCCTTTGTAACCGACCTTGTGTCACCCTAGCCCCTTCCGGTGTCTATATAAACCGGAGGGTTTTAGTCCGTAGGACAACATACAATCATACCATAGGCTAGCTTCTAGGGTTTAGCCTCTCCGATCTCGTGGTAGATCAACTCTTGTACTACCCATATTATCAAGAATAATCAAGCAGGACATAGGATTTTACCTGCATCAAGAGGACCCGAACCTGGGTAAAACATCGTGTCCCCTGCCTCCTGTTACCATCCGCCTTAGACGCACAGTTCGGGACCCCCTACCCGAGATCCGCCGGTTTTGACACCGACATTGGTGCTTTCATTGAGAGTTCCTCTGTGTCATCGTCATTAGGCTGGATGGATCCTTCGATCATCGATAGCGATGCAGTCCAGGGTGAGACTTTTCTCCCCGGACAGATCCTTGTATTCGGCGGCTTCGTACTGCGGTCCAACTCGCTTGGCCATCTGGAGTAGATCGAGAGTTACGCCCCTGGCCACCAGGTCAGGTTCGGAAGCTTAAACTACACGGCCGACATTCGCGGAGACTCGATCTTCGATGGATTCGAGCCCTTGCCAGGAGCGGCGCACGGTCGTGATGAGCTTGATTTAGCTCTGCCATTGGACAGTGTTCAGGAGATCGCGCTGGCAACCGCTCCGACCCTCAATTCTGAGCCAGTTGTGCCATCCATGGATGGGTGGATAGACCCCGCCACGGAGGCCGCACTCTCATCGGCGATCGAGCCGAGTATCGACCTTACCCTTCACGGGAGCCGTGACGCCGAACTACCGGATTCTTCCCCGGCCACGGACTCCGAACCGCCTGCGCCCGTACCTATCGAATCCGACTAGGCGCCGATCATGGAGTTTACCTCCGTGGATATTTTTCAGCACGCGCCCTTCGGTGACATACTGAACTCATTAAGGTCTCTCTCCTTGTCAGGAGAGTCCCGGCCGAACTATGTCCGACAGGATTGGGATGCGGATGACGAAGAAATTCGCCGCCCACCCACCACCCACTTAGTAGCCACTGTCGACGATTTGACCAATATGCTCGACTTCGACTCTGAAGACATCGACGGCATGGACGATGATGTGGGAGGCGAACATGAACCACTGCCCACAGGGCACTGGACAGCCACCTCGTCATATGACATATATATGGTGGACACACCCAAAGAAGGCAATCTCGACGGGATAGCGGAGGATGACCCCTCCAAGAAGCAACCCAAGCGCCGACGTTAGCGGCGCCGCTCTAAGTCTCGCCAAAGCAAAAGCGGTGACACCGGCACAGGAGATAATAGCACTCCGGACAGTCCCGACGACAACAACAATCCCCTCCAGCAAGATTTAGGGCAGGATGATGGAGAAGCCAGCCCTCCCAAGAGAGCGGCAGATGGAGAGGCGGAGGATGATAATTACATGCCTCCCTCCAAAGACGAGGCAAGCCTCGACGATGACGAATTCGTCGTGCCAGAGGATCCCGTCGAACAAGAGCGCTTCAAGCGCCGGCTTATAGCCACGGCAAATAGCCTTAAGAAAAGGCAACAACAGCTTCAAGCTGATCAAGATTTGCTAGCTGAAAGATGGACTGAAGTCCTTGCAGCCGAGGAATATAAACTCGAACGCCCCTCCAAGAGTTACCCAAAGCGTAGGTTGCTACCCCGACTGGAGGAGGAAGCACCAAAAGCAACATCTCCAGCGTATGACGCGGCTGCTCGGCCACCTCGTGTCCGCGACAAAGAGGCATTTCAGCCAAAAGTTCAGCCCGCATCCCGACGCCACTCAAATAAAAATGCCAAGACATGGGGAAATACGCCAGACATGCGAGACGTATTGGAGGACAAAGCAAAACACGCAAGATCGATCTACAGATCGCGAGGGCGCGCCACTATGCGAGACGATAACCGTCACGCCAGATACAGTAAAAGTAAGTCCGGCCGGGCCGAACACAGCGGACAAGACTCATTTGAGCTGCGTCGTGACATAGCCCAGTACAGAGGCGTCGCACACCCCCTATGTTTCATAGACGAAGTAATGGATCATCAAATCCCATAGGGTTTCAAACCCGTAATATAGAATCATACGACGGCACAACAGATCCTGCGGTATGGATCTAGGACTTCCTCCTGCACATCCACATGGCCCGCGGTGACGATCTACACGCCATCAAATACCTCCCACTTAAACTCAAAGGACTAGCTCGGCATTGGCTCAACAGCCTGCCAGCAGAATCCATTGGCTGTTGGGAAGATCTGGAAGCCGCATTCCTTGACAACTTCCAGGGCACTTATGTGCGACCACCAGATGCCGATGACTTGAGCCACATAATTCAATAGCCAGAGGAATCGGCCAGGCAATTCTGGATACGGTTCCTAACAAAGAAAAATCAAATCGTCGACTGTCCGAATGCAGAGGCCCTAGCAGCTTTTAAGCATAACATCCGCGACGAGTGCTCGCCCGGCACCTTGGCCAGGAAAAGCCGAAATGTATGGCAGCCCTCACGACACTCATGACCCGCTTTTGCGCGGGAGAAGACAACTGGCTGGCTCGCAGCAATAACATATCAAAGAACCATGGTACTTCGGATACCAAGGATGGCAATGGCAGGTCACGTCGCAACAAACATAAGCGCCGCATTAACAGTGACAATACCGATGATACAACAGTCAATGCCGGATTCAGAGGCTCTAAACCTGGTCAGCGGAAAAACCATTCAAAAGAAGCACTCCGGGCCCGTCCAGTTTGGACCGTATACTCGACCACTCGTGTCAAATTCACGGCACCCCCGACAAGCCAGCCAACCACACCAATAGGGATTGTTCGGTGTTCAAGCAGGCCAACAAGTTAAATGCCGTAAGCAAAGATAAGGGGTCACATAGCGATGACGAGGAGGAGCCCTGGCAGCCGAACACCGGAGGACAGAAGAGGTTCCCCCCACAAGTGCGGACGGTGAACATGATATACGCAACCCACATCCTCAAGAGGGAGCGGAAGCGTGCGCTAAGGGACGTATATGCGTTGGAGCCAGTCGCCCCAAAGTTCAACCCATGGTCCTCTTGTCCGACCACCTTCGATCGCAGGGACCACCCCACTAGTATCCATCATGGAGGATTCGCCGCACTGGTCCTAGACCCATTCATTGACAGATTTCACCTCACACGAGTCCTTATGGATGGCGGCAGCAGCCTAAACCTGCTTTATCAGGACACGATGCGAAAAAGGGTATAGACCCCTCAAGGATCAAACCCACAAAAACAACCTTCAAAGGCATCATACCAGGTGTAGAGGCCCATTGCACAGGCTCAGCCACACTGGAAGTGGTCTTAGGATTCCCGGATAACTTTCAAAGCAAGGAGTAAATCTTTGATATAGTCTCGTTCCGCAGTGGCTATCATGCACTGCTCGGGCGAACCGCTTTTGCGAGATTCAATGCGGTACCACATTATGCATACCTCAAGCTCAAGATGCCAGGACCTAGGGGGGTCATCACAGTTAATGGAAACACAGAGCGCTCTTTCCGTACGGAGGAGCACACTGCGGCCCTCGCAGCAGAAGCACAAAGCAGCCTCTTAAGGCAATCCACCAGTTCGGCGATTAAAGACCCGGACACCTTCAAGTGCGCTCGGAGTAATCGGCAACAAGACCGCCTGGCACGTTCCGAGCTCGCATAGCAATGCGGCCCCCGCCCCAGCCCCAGCAAACGGCAAAATCCGTGCCACGCGTACACAATTACGCATTGAAAATATCATGGGCACAGGTGGGGAGGGGGGCACGACTACGTCACGCCCCAAGACGCGGCTCAACCGCACTAGGGGCTTACCGCTTTGATTTTTTTCTCTCTTTCAGGACTTTAATCTCTGGAAACCCTGTCCGTCAGTATGATTGCCGGACACATGATGCAGCAACCAAGGAGGCAGAAAGCTACGTCGTACCACTGAACTTCCAGGTGGATTCCGATAATGATTGAAGTACTTGCTTTAAATACCATTCCTCAGCTTGCCCTTGGAGGGGACATGTCAAATAGTCCTACTTTCTGCTTATCACACTACTTGTATCATTCTGCTTTAATGCACCTTTTTTTGAATAAACAATGCATAGCACTAGACTATTATCGCATTCTCTATTCTTCTTTACATATATATATATATATATATAGTAGCACTATTCTAATCCCAGGATTAGAATAACTATTTGGATCACGGTGCGCCCTATATAGGGCCCGAAGAGGCGTTCCCGAACTCCTAAGAAAACCCACCCGACCGGTCAGAGAAAAAAACCCACCCCACCCCACCCACTTCCCACGACTCCCTCCACTACCTCTCCCGATCCCATCTGCACACTCCTCACGGCATCGCGCCGCCGCCGATGAACTTCTCCGATCTACCACCGTCGCCCTACATCCCGCCGGCGCACCTAACTCCGGCCACCTACCGCCGCCGCCGACGAGTGGATCCAGCGCCGCGCCAGGTTCGGCCGCCCCTTCTTCCCCAGCATGCTCCCGCCACCAGAGTCCCCCCCGGCCCATGGGTCCCGCCGCCGGTCTCCTCCTACAACCCCGCCGCCACCGTCCCCCAGATCCAGCTGCAACGCCGCCACATGCCTCGGATCCGGCTGCGGCGCCACCCCCACCGCAGGATCCAGCCGCCGTCCCAACCGCGAGATCCGTCCGCCGCCCCCATCCGGCCACCGCGATGTCACCGTCCATCGCCCGGTGGTGCAGTGCGGCGCGCCCTTCCCTCCCGTCCGGCACGAACTTCCCTCTACGCCACCTCGACCTTCCCTCCCCTTCGGTGTAGCCTGCCCTCTGCTCCGGCGCGCCCTCCTACTCCTCCTCCACGTGCGGCATGAACCTGGCCTTCAACCGCGAGCTCATCGGCCCGCCCATATACTTCATCCTCATGGGCGACGGCCAGCCCATCGGACGCTACGACGACATGTGGCCGACTGGTGCGTCAAGGTAACTATAACTAAACTAAACACACACATCGTCTTTGAGTTTGGTCCAGCTGTACTAAACTTTTACTGAATAATTTGTGTATGTGTGCAGGTGATTTGCGACCACCTTGGGCTAGGAGTCAAGATGGGGCTGCCCTACATCTGGCACAGCAAGGCCAGCAACCCGCTCGTGAACCTGAAGGAGTACAAGGGCATCTTCTGGTAGGAGGACATCATCCCCTTCTTCTAGGTCGCGAAGCTGACAAGGAATTCGACACCGTGCAGAAGTGCTACATCTCGCTCTCGCAGCAGGTCAAGGAGAAGCTCGGGAAGATCGACCCCTACTTCATCAAGCTCGCCGACGCCATGGTCATCTGGATCGAGGCCCGGGACATGCTCAACTCCAAGGACTCCAAGGAGGTCGACGCCAACGGCAAGCTCAAGGGAAAGTAGATCGAGATCGAGGGAGAGAACCTTTTTTTGCATTAGCATACTAAGCAGGCGGTGAGGCGGCGTATACCGGTTTCTTCAGTTCGTAGGTTCAATGCGTGCATCAGGTATTCAGGTTCAGGCTGTTGTGTACTACAAAACATTAGCTGCCTGTATCTGAGAAAACCATGATGTTTCTTATTTTGTTTATGTGAGAAAACAAAAATGTATTTTAGAAGTTCATTTATTATTTTCCCAAAAGTTCATATATTACTACCTGTATGTATTTTTACATTTCACAACAACTGACAAGAATTGCGGCTGGATAGAGCGGCAAAACGATGGCACGCCACTCAAGCAGTGCATCACCGGCAGCCGCGTCGTCTCCTCGGCAGCAAAAAGCAGCTTAACTGAAGTTCAATTCGTACGCTACTAGTAGGTCAACTACAGCAGCAGCAGAGTTCTTAGCGGCTTCTTCCTAATTTCCCCATGTGAAATTCTATAAAAAGGAAGGAACAGTCTCCTTCTGGCTCAGCCATCGGTGATCCTGTTCATGCTTCTCCTAAAGACCAAGTCGAACTTCACCAAAAACTAGAAAAAAGATGAGCACGTTCGTGCTTCTGCTGCAGACCAAGTCGAACTTCACCAAAAACTAGAAAAAAGATGAGCACGTTCGTGCCTCTCCTGCAGACCAAGTCGAACTTCACCAAAAACTAGAAAAAAGATGAGCACAGATGCCAGTCGATTTCCGTTCTGTTATCCCGCTGACCAAGCAATTCAAAAGGAGCAGGTGGTTTCGTTTGCCTAAAGTACAAACATAAAAACATTCAGTTTTGATTCTCTGTAGTTATTCCTCCTAACTCGAGGGAGCACTAACCATCCAAATATGTGCTCTTATACCTTTTTCTGTTCAAAGTGTGGTGAGGAATGAGAGGTACAGTATGTCTTTTTTTATATGAAAAATGTTCGTATAGCAACAAGCAGGAAACAATTGAAACTATGTCCTTCTTTTGTTTGATTGTTTCTGTATTTGGCTTATGGAAAAATTTACTTGAGTTCCGTCTAGAAAATTTTGAAAATTTCAAATTGTAAAAAAGTTAAAACTTCAAATAGTTAAAAAAAAAATCATATTTCCATGTTTCTAAAAAAAATAAACGAAGACATTGTAATAAAAAAGAGTTTGATGTTCACGCGCGAGGCCCGGCCGCGGCGTCGTCCTGCTCCGCCGCCGCGGTCGTGGAAGATGACCATAGTATTGTGTGTAATGCCTGCACATACTGTACCAGCACATAGTGTTGTGTGTAATACGAATTGGTGTTGTACCGTGCATGTATATTCTTGTGTAATTTTTTGCTTTTCGAACATGAAGTTCATGTTTTAGAAAAAACTAAGTTCAGAGGTATTACATAACAAAAACTTTCATCCAAAAAAACCCAAAGGTCATTAGAAAAAGCATCTCAAACAATTTTGTAAAAAAGATTTCTCTGTTAAAATAAACCTAAAAGTTCAAATTTAAAAACGGAGTGGTTCGATGTCTATCCGAAAGTAGGATTTTTTTCCATTACTAAAATAAATAAAATTAGGAAGTCCATATTAAAAAGATGGAGAAGTTCAATGATTATAGGAAACTCAGATTTTCCTCGTTAGTAAAGAATGGAAACAAGAAGTTCAAAAATAAAATAACAAGAATTTCAACTTTAAAAAATAGAGCGCTTCAAAATTTCATAAAAAAGATTAAGAAAAAAAACTAGGAAGTCCATATTAAAAAGATGGAGAAGTTCGATTATTATAGAAAAATCTCATATTTCCCTCGTTATTAAAGAATGGAAACAAGAAGTTCAAAAATAAAATAACAAGAAGTTCAAAAATAAATTAACAAGAAGTCCAACTTTAAAAAAACAGAGCGCTTTCAAAATTTCATAAAAAGGGATTAAGAAATAAAAACAGGAAGTCCATATTAAAAATATGGAGAAGTTCGATGATTATAGAAAACTCAGATTTTCCTCGTTATTAAAGAATGAAAACAAGAAGTTCAAAAATAAAATACCAAGAAGTTCAACTATTAAAAATAGAGCGCTTCAAAATTCATAATAAAATATTAAGAAAAATAAGATTAAAAATTCATAAAAAAACTCAAATATTTTTCATGTAACCGAGAGAAGTTCATGTTGATAACTGCTAGAAGTTCATGTAATACATGGCATTCATTTTGTATTAAAAAAGAACAAAAAAGAAAAGGCAAAAAGTTTTGTTGTTATAAGTTCAAGTCCTTCGTCGAAGAAAGTCAAAAAATTTATTGTGAGAGAGATTTGTACAAAAGGAAATAGCATTTGTGTAACACTGACGAATGGATGAGAAATTACAAACGAAAATACGTCACAGAAGTTTAACTGAAAACAGCAGGAAGTTCACCTACTACACTGAATGAATTTCAGATGAAAAACTTTTAAAATTGTCGCGAGTATGAAAAAAACGATCAGCACGGGAAAGTTAAGTGCTTACAATAGCTTTCCACCGGTATATCACTTGCTCAATTCCGGTGAGTGGATGGAGAGCTACGAGCAGTGGATGGAGACCTACGAGCAAAAAAATCACGTGAAAAACAGAGTGAAGTTCAGGTACACGTGCCGAGAAGTCCAGGTTCTTCACGCGGTGCATTTTCGAAGAATCTGTTTCGCGATAAAGACAGAACGCATGATCCCGCCGTTTTCGAAATTACTTGAAAACGGCTAGGAATCAGAGAAAACCATCAACATGAAAAAGTTTTGCATTTTCCGTAGCTTTTTAGCGGTATATTATTTGCCCCATTCCGATAAAGTTTGTAGAAATTATGGCAAAAATACGTTTTTAACCATTTTGAAAACTGACATAAAGCCGTAGTGAATTAGGAGAAACAATATATACAAAAGAGTTTTGCATTTCTTCAAGCTTTCCAACGCCATATCATTTGCTGCATTTGGACGTACGGTTAAAAAATTAGCTCAAAAATACGAACTTGGTGGAACTTGTACAATTTTCTAAATTACTTTTATACCATTCAAAATTAGAAAAAACTTTTAACATAAAGAAGTAGCGCATTTTCATAAGCTTTGCAACGCCATATTATTTGCCTCAATTGGATTAGCCGTTTAGAAATGGCGTCAAAAATATGAACTCGGGTGTTCGGTTTACAAAATTTTACGATTTTCCGAATTACTCTTTAATTGTAGGGAATTAGAGAAAACATTCAACATGTGGAAGGAGCAGTTTTGCAACAGCTTTCCAACTCCATATTATTTGCCTCATTCCGATAAACGGTTTGAAAATGCGATCGAAAATACGATTCACGTTTTTTGTATGAAGAAAAAACGGTTTTCAAAACTGCTCTTAAACCGCTTACATTTTGCCAAAATTTTAACTTGGATCATGATACTGATGTCCATAGCTATCCAACGGTATATCTCAAGCCCCATTTGGACACCTTTTAGCTAAGTTCAACTTAGTACTCGGGGAAGGTCAGGCGCGTTACTCGGGAAGTTCATGTTGTGATCAGAAATATTATTCTGATCCCGTGATCAGAATAGTGTTTATGTGTGTGTGTGTGTATGTGTGTGTGTGTGTGTGTGTGTGTTTGTGTGTGTGTTCATTCATGACATCCAGCACCCGTACATTGTGGTACGGCCAGTACGCTAGGGGCTTAAGCATACCCCATAATACGGCATGAGAAGTCCGAACACTTTCGACAGTGCGGCACCCCGAACTTATAGCATTATATGCATCAGCTCCGAATCATGTCTTGGGTCAATAGTTGGGTTTTCCCGGCTCCCATGTTTTGGTACCTTACGTTCCGCTATATCGGCTAAGGTAGCACTGGGAGAACTACTGCGATTGTGCCCCGGTTCAGCTGGGCTAAGCACCTCAGTAGAGAAAGCTAAAACTGACTATCATGATAAGGCGAGATCTGGTCGCTGTTCGAGAGGTTTCGAGTCCCTAAAGACTTATGCCGCTTAGAGCGAGGATTCGGCTTTGTCCGGCTTAAAGGCGTGTACAGCACCCCGAATTCGGCCTTCCGAATACTAGGGGCTTCGCCAAAATTTAAAATTATAGAATTCTATGGCTAAGTGAGAGTGATAAAGCATTATAGTCTGATTGCCTTGTTCGTTGTGCTAAGCACCTCCCTCGAAGGACCCAAAAATGGGAAAAAGAGTGCTCAGGTTCATCCCGAACACCCCAGCACTCGTGGCAAGGGGGTAGAAGCCGACGACTAGCCATCTCTCAAATTTGATAAACAACTGAACAGAGGGTAATATTTTAAATTCAAACAAGCGTTGCATAGCGCATATGAACAAGTTTTCATAATACAGGATCAGACGAGCAAGTTCATTCAAATATTACATCTTTCGCACACTCGTCCGCTACAAGACGGACACCCTTCAGGACACCCACATAATACATCTCGGGGTAGCGATGCTCCTTGCCCTGCGGCGGCCCCTCCTTCACCAGCTTCTCAGCGTCCATCTTGGCCCAGTGCACCTTTGCACGAGCAAAAGCCCGGCGGGCACCTTCGATACAGACGGACCGCTTGATGACTTCCAGCCGTGGGCAGGCATCCACAAGCCGCCTCACCAGGCCGAAATAGCTGTTGGGAAGGGAGTTGCTAGGCCACATCCAGACTATAAAGCCCTTCATGGCCTATTCAGCCGCCTTGTGTAGCTCGACCAGTTGCTTCAGCTGGTCGCTCATGGGCATCGAGTGTTCGGTCCCAGTATACTGAGACTAGAACAACTTCTCCATCGAGCTTCCCTCCTCGGCCTGGTAATATCTCGCAGCATCCGACACGCTGCGGGGAAAATCTGCGAATGCACCTGTAGAGCTCCGGACTCGGGTAAGTAACAAGTAATTTACTTTCACATGCTTGCTTTGCATATTGAATGCCTTATCCGCCGCTATCTTCCTCATCGCCTCAATCTCCTGGAGGGCCTTTTGGGCTTTAGCCTTGGCATTCTTTGCGCTCTCAAGGGCCGCGGCAAGCTCGGACTCTCCTGTCTTCGAGTCAAGCTCCAAATCCTCGTACTTCTTCACGAGAGCCTGGAGCTCTTGCTGGACCTTGCCCACCCGTGCCTCTTGCCTTTCCCGCTCGGTGCGCTCCTTGGCCGCTTTGTTTTCAGCCTCGGACAATGCTTGCTTCAGGGTCGCCACTTCGGTCGTGGCCCCTGGCACATTCATGATGATCCTGTCATTTCGCAACCACATTTTCTTTTATATATAGAGAAGGTATTATTTACCTTTGTTCTCCTCGAGCTGCCTCTTGGCAAGGCCGAGCTCTTTCTTGGACCCCTCGAGGTCCTGCTTCCGTGCGGCGACCTCCATAGTCAGTGCGACAGAGGTCAGCAGCGAAGCCTGCATATGCATACAGACATACTTATTTTAGACTCCTGCGGATATTATTTGATCCTCTATTCGGCTTTTCTTTGTGAACACCAAGAAAAGCATCAGGGGCTACTGTCTATGCGGTAATATTTTCCTATATTCTAAATACTTACCTCAAAGCCTGTTAGAAGGCTGGCACAGGCTTCAGTCAGTCCGCTCTTGGCGGAATGAACCTTCTTGATCACCGCACTCATAATAGTGCGGTGCTCTTCGTCGATGGAAGCGCCGCGAAGCGCTCCCAGCAGGTTGTCCGGTGCCTCTGGATGGACAGAGGTCACCGGCACGGGCGGCTTCCCCCTCTTGGAAGAGGGCCACCTGCCCGAGTCCGGAACCACTAGAGGTTCCGGCGCGGTGTTCGGCTGAGAGCCGAACTTGGAGCCCCCGGGAGCCTTGCTCCCTTTGCTCCTGGAGTCCGGGAGGTCGCCTTGAGGTGCCTCCGGGACCGTCTCCCCCCGGCTCGGTGCCCCTTGAGACAATACCTTGGCATTGTCCGTAGGGCATGGGGAGGAGGTGGTTGGAGGTGTATCACTATTCATGTCCGACGAGTCCAAGGAACCGTCCGATTATGATACACCGATATGGGCTTGGGGCGGACTGCATAATCATATTCGACGTTAGGAGAAGCAGTGCGACAAAGGTATACTATGAGTTACTCTGGTATCCAAATACTTACGACTTCCCCAGGGGCTTGGCCCTGAGCATCCACTCGTCTTCGCCGTCGGCGGCGGTGGTGGAGCAGTCCGGAAGGAGAGTTCTTCCCTTCTTGGACACTTTGGCCTCCCCGGTTGGGGCGGCCTTCCTTTTCTTGTCTCCCCCGGCTGGATGGGGAGAATCTTCATCTTCCTTCTCCTCGTTTTCACGGGAGGAGGGTGTCTTGGTGTTATCGGACAATGAGTCCGATACCACATGGCGCCGGGAACTCTTTCGGGTTCCCTTGGCCTTCTTCTTAGTCTTCTCCGACACCTCATAAGGAGTCAGAGTCCGCATCTCCGTCAGGAGAGCGTCCGCATTGTCTTTGGGCAGAGGGGCCGGACAGTCAATCTACTCCGATGCCTCCACCCAGTCCTGTCAAAGGCATGGGAGCTCAGACCCCGCACATGGTTAAGCTATGGGAAATAAATATCCTACCAGATGTACTAAACTTACCGGATTCGCAGGGCGCTTCGCGCTTAGCCCGCGGTCCTCGGTAAGAGAGGGAGGGACCTCAGCGCCCTTGAACAACACCCTCCAGACGTCCTTATGCGTCGTGTCGAAGAGCTCATGTAGAGTCTGGTTCGGGCCGGGTCGAACTCCCATAAGTTGAAATCCCATTGTTGACACGGGAGGATCCGGCGGAAGAGCATGACCTGGACTATGTTGACAAGCTTAAGTTTCTTGCTTATCATGTTCCGGATACACTTCTGGAGTCCGTCTAGCTCCACCGATGAACCCCAGGACATTCCCTTCTCCTTCCAGGAGGTGAGCCGCATGGGGATTCTGGATCGAAACTCGGGGGCCGCCACCCAGTTGGTGTCGCGCGGCTCGGTGATGTAGAACCACCCTGATTGCCACCCCTTTACGGTCTCCACGAAGGAGCCCTCGAGCCATGCAACGTTGGGCATTTTTCCCACCATGGCTCCGCCACATTCCGCTTGTTGGCCGCCTACAACCTTCGGCTTGATATTGAAGGTCTTCAGCCATAGGCCGAAGTGGGGCTGGATGCGGAGGAAAGCCTCGCACATGACGATGAACACCGAGATGTTGAGGATGAAATTCGGGGCCAGATCATGAAAGTCTAGCCCATAATAGAACATGAGGCCACAGACGAATGGATGGAGGGGAAACCCCAGTCCGCGGACAATGTGGGGGAGGAAAACCACCCTTTCGTGAGATTCCAGGGTAGGGACGACCTGCCCCGTGGCTGGCAGCCGGTGCGCGATATCCGCGGCTAAGTATCCGCCTCCACATAACTTTTTGATGTGCCCCTCCGTGACGGAGGAGGCCATACACTTGCCTCCCTCTCCGAACATGTTTGGAGAGAGTTGAGGAGGAGGATGCGGACTTGGGCGCTGGAGCTCGAGTGCACGAGAATGGATGAGCAAGGAGGAAGAAGGCGTGGGTAGAAAAAGGTCAGATCTTATCCCTTTATAAGGGCGGACTAAACTATGCGCCCCCACTAGCCTGGTAAAACTCGCTTGTCCCCCAAGAGCAATAATTGATGGCGCGGTTGGGTTACCCACGCCCGTATTGATGAGAATCCCGTAATAAGGGAAGCATGATCTCTGCTTTTACAAGACGTGTCAAGAAACTGCCTCGTGTTATGTGCGGGGCTGGTTAAGGAAAAACGGTTCAAATAATTACCGGGCCATGCCATGATGTCATGCTGCCGAAACGTGTCAGCAGATTAGATTTGTGGAAATATTATTCTCTCTATGGTGGTATGTGGAACTTATTTTGCAGGGTCGGACACTATCCTTGTATTTAAATTCTTCTGTGATGTATTCGGAGGAGGAACCCGCCTTGCAATGCCGAAGACAACACTGCATGCCGGACTCATCGTCATTGAAGCCTAGTTCAGGGGCCAATGAGGGAGTCCTGGATTAGGGGGACTCCGGGCAACCAGACTATATCCTTTGGCCGAACTGTTGGACTATGAAGATACAAGATTCAAGACTTCGTCACGTGTCCGGATGGGACTCTACTTGGCGTGGAAGGCAAGCTAGGCAATACGGATATGTATATCTCCTCCTTTGTAACCGACCTTGTGTCACCCTAGCCTCTTCCGGTGTCTATATAAACCGGAGGTTTTTAGTCCGTAGGACAACATACAATCATACCATAGACTAGCTTCTAGGGTTTAGCCTCTCCGATCTCGTGGTAGATCAACTCTTGTACTACCCATATTATCAAGAATAATCAAGCAGGACGTAGGGTTTTACCTCCATCAAGAGGACCCAAACCTGGGTAAAACATCATGTCCCCTGCCTCCTGTTACCATCCGCCTTAGACGCATAGTTTGGGACCCCCTACCCGAGATCCGCCGGTTTTAACACTGACAGGTGCAATAATTAGAAAAGAGAGTAAATGGAAGGTAATTCTTGGTTTTTGACCCTTAGCTTTCACAAGGCTCTTTGGTTCATCTAACCAAAGTTATAAGCATAATTCTGTGGAAACATGTAGTAACTAGCTACAGTGATTGACTCACATAAGTTGACACATTAACTTAAATAATTGAATTGCATCACAACCATTCAGGATTTAACTATCAAAATTTGCACAATACATTAGCAAAACAACATGTTGAATGGATTTAATTGACATGGAAACGACGACCTTGTCGATGGGTAATGAGAAACCACATATGCAAGAGGATGATAATCATGCCGATGGTTGATTTTGGATGTCGTCTATTAAACCTGCAGCAGATGCAATTTGAAGAAGTTTGGTCACTATTGCAACATGTAAATTTGGTTGAAGTATGTGTCTGGATTGTTCTCACTGGCAAATAAAATGCAATACATGCTTACAACTAATCTAAATAAAAAAGTGCATGTTGACAAAAATTATTTGGAACTAATAATTTGTGCCAAATGCCAAGGATAGTCAATTTAGGTAAGATAGCTTCAAATAAACTAGAAATTAAAACCATACAAACCAGGACTAGCCCTTGATGGAACTTTTTGATGAACAAAAGCATGCAACCCAGCGGGGGCCGAGCCTTTAACATGAGTCAACAAGATGCATAAATTATAGCCTACTCGAGTTAGACAACTAGTTGATGACTAGTTCTTTAACCTGGAAAGTGAATACATATGCAAAACATGAGGGCTTGACCATTACAGAACATTGTAAACACAAAAAGGAAACAAAGGTAAGGAAACCTGAATATAAATATTTATTTTTTATCATTCAATGCACCATTCAGCTTTCATTCTAATAGAATATGAGGGTGTGGGCACACAAATGCCGTGGGATTATAGCATTTAGAATTAGCTACTAATGGAAATACATGCACAAGTAAACTCTACAATTAGGATGCCAGTGCCACATTTCAACCACCATAAAACATGTAAAGCAATGAAAGCTTGATATTAGGTTTCAAAGAAACTTACAAGAATTAACATTTATATCTCTACTTCATGTAGGAGGATGCTAATCATAAATGCCAAATAAAATACTCACCAGAGCTAAGATAGACAAAGCATTCTGCTGAACCATAGGTATCGAAGACATTGAATATTTTAGTGCGTCTAGTGTTACTTGATGAGACCTCCCGTGTGAGCCTCACTATAATTTTTTAAGCTTTGGTGTGAATACAAGTAGTTGTTTCAGTAACTCAAACTCATGATCCACTCCTTCAAATCCATTGATTTCCACTTCTTCAAGAGCAGTCAAGGAGATAGCTTGGGACCTCCAGTTTGTGGACTCACAGGGTCAATCTGTTGGGCAATCTTCTTTTACCTAGGACCAAAAAGTAAATGTAAGCTACTACACAATCTATTATTGAGATATTGTTAGAGAAAAAAATTAATTACCACTGATCTTAATAGGATGATCTTAACCTTCTACAATGAACTAGAAATTTGATTAATCTGAAGGAGATAAAACACGAGTCCTCCAAAAACATGCCCATCTGTTTTGAGATCTAGCTCCAAAAGAGAGAAGTCAACAACCGTATGCTTCTCTATCTCCTGTGCAAAGTTGGGCTTATAGGGGAAAAGTGACGAATCCTGAAAAACATTTTGCAAGATCTATGTAATTCACAAATTTTAGTTAGTATAATATTCCACTAAATTAAGCACGAGAGGGGACTTACTACACTTGCACGAATATGCAACAAAGGGAGTTCTCCTTGTCTATCTGCCGCCTGCAATCCCAACAACTCAAGATACCAAAGGCCAAACACAATAGACTCCTCTGTGTAGCAGCAGTACCACTAGACATCCTCCATAACTGGTGCCAAGACCGAAATGTTAACCTCCAACATCACGGTAAAGAGAATCTCCAATTTCTTAAGCATGGGGGCTACAATGTTGACACATTCTGTCAAGAATGAGTTTATAACAAGCTCCTGTAGCGATGGTGAATTCACCCTTATATCACATGTCTCAAATAAAATGCCGCTGAGGAGGAGGGTGCGCAACCGCGGGCAGCATGAGAGCAAGGCATCGAGGTTTCCATTGCAGTACAGTAGGGACAATGTCTCGAGCATTGGGAACTCGATGCCGACTGGCACAGAGCGAATGTATACATGGTCCAGCATGATGCAGGTGGTGCGGGGGAAGCAAGGCAAATCAATGATGATGGACCTGCCTAATAGGCCAAAGCTTGAGGGGAAGGAGGCGACGAACTCCTTCGGCTCAAGTTCCGCGGTGATGGACAACAACGAGTTGACTTGTGCGGTGCTGGTGATGTCCTGCTCAGGGGCGTGGATTTCCAACAGGGAAACTGCAGGAGGACAAGAGATCTGGCGGAGTGCTGGTTCGATTGAGTCGAACACGACCTCGCGGAAGATGATTTGGCGGAGATGGGCCCAGAGGCCATGCCATCGGCGTGAGAGGATGCTTGTGCATGCTGCAACTTTTATGCAGGGGAGCCTGACGAGGATGAGAAGGAGTAGATCATCGATAAGGGTGCTAATGTGATCTGAATCTAGGAAACCCAGGTGACACCCAGATCTGAACTCCATTGAAGATTTTGCAAAACACCACCGCCCCCAAAGAGAGAGGGGGGGTGGAGGGAAGGAATAAACTAGAGGTGAGGACACCGGGGAGAGGTGAGGACGCCGGGGAGAGGTGAGGACGCCGGGGAGAGGGGGGAGGGGAATGGGGGCGACAGTGGTGGTGCTTGGTGGGGTCATGAGCGTGGGTGGTGGTGGAGATTTAGTGGTGTGTGGTGGTGTCAGTTTAATTGAGGAAAGTTCCTTATTCGATAATGATAACATTATGGATTCCTTATTTGACCCTGGAGATTTCAAACTTTTTGTTTGAACCTAGATCTAGATTTCATTCTTAATATGACACAACTGACATGTTTTTTTGTTTGATGGACGAAATTACCCCTTGTATGTGGTCCAGCCCTGCCACTCGCCCCCTTAATACATGCCTCTCTCCCAACTTTTCCTTATCCAGAATCTTCTCATATGGATCATCTCCCCACACCTTGCAAAGTGGTAATAAATAGCTTGGCCTTCAATCAAGCATTGTTAGAATAAATCCGAGGCCATCGTTGATCTACCGAGGACCAAGCAATCACACAAGAAGCATGACATCGAGATCTGTTAACGAGTTTACCCGATATGGATACATCCCCGGGGCCTGACTACAGGGTCTCCTCCCCATGACACTGCTACAATACCGCATCCGGGCCGCCTGGGCTCCGGCACACCTCGCCGACTCCCCCGCGTGTCTGCGCTATTATGTTGGCATAGGTTACATCATGCGTCTACCCTCTCATTAGTATATAAGAGGCCTAGGATACAAGTGTCCTATTAGGACATGACTCCATGTCCTATCTACACACCATAAGGCTCAGAGTCCAACTGTAACCTAACTTGCAAAGTAATATTAAACACAATTCTAACAAACTCCACCTTGGCGAATATTCTCCACCTCCTTGGATTCATCCATGCGTCGAACCTCCATGTACATTAGACTTGACATACGCCATGAGCACCACTGCTACTCCCAGACTCCACATGACTCCACCTGCAGCTGTAGTCCCTTCTCGTCTTCTTCACAGTCAACACTCAAGCAAAATTAAGTTCCTCTTTACTCTTCTTTGTGCTCCCAACTTTTGGAGTATCCGTTCAATGCCATCACACATAGATCACTTATATGCATGAAAGTGAACAACTCACATATTGGATATCTTATATAAGAGTTACCTGAACTCGACATCACCACTCTTTCTTGACCGTCTGTCTGAAACTTCAAGGAAATTCACTGTCACCCCGAGTCAAATTCTCAGTTGTCTCACCCTTTTCCCGGATAGTCTCTGACATGTCCCACCGCTATAATACTCACCTCCTGCTGTACTTGTCATCCGAACTTTGCCATGTGCACTGAACACCATAGAATATACGACCATTGTTGGGAAACGTAGCATGCAATTTCAAAAAAAATCATACGCTCAGGCAAGATGTATCTAGGAGATGCATAGCAACGAGAGGGGGGGAGTGTGTCCACGTACCCTCATAGACCGAAAGAGGAAGAGTCTGACAACGCGGTTGATGTAGTCGAACTTCTTCTCGTTTTGACCGATCAAGCACTGAACGTACGTCACCTTCGAATTATGCACACGTTCAACTTGATGACGTCCCTCGAACTCTTGATCCAGCAAAGTGTCGAGGGAGAATTCTGTCAGCACGACGGCGTGGTGACGGTGATGGTGAAGTGATCCACGCAGGGCTTCGCCTAAGCACTACGTGAATATGAACGGAGGCTTAAGCTGTGGAGGGAGGCGCCGCACACGGCTAACAGATGTTGTTGTGTGTTCTAGGTGCCTCCCCCCTCATATATATAGGTGGGAGGGAGAGGGAGCAGCCAAGGGGCGCCCAAGTAGGAGGAATCCTACTTGGGGCCCCAGTGCAATTCGTCCCCCCTTACCATAACTTCCGGAGGGGGAAGGAAGGAGGAGGGAGAAGGGAAAGAAGGGGTAGGACGAATCCCTCCCCTTTGTTTCTCTCTTCTCCTCTTTTCTTACCCTCCTATTTCAGCCTACATGGGGCGCAACAGCCTCTTAGGGGCTGGTCTGTCCCCCCTCTTGGCCCATTAGGCCCATGTAGTTGCCGAGGGGATGCCCGGAACCCCTTTCGGTAACTTGATATGTACCCGGTACCCCCGGAACATTTCCGGTGTCCGAATACCATTTTCCTATATATCAATCTTTACCTCCAACCATTTTGAGACTCCTCGTCATGTCCACGATCTCATCCGGGACTCCGAACAACATTCGGTCACCAAATCACATAACTCATATAATACAAAATCTTCATCGAACGTTAAGCGTGTGGACCCTATGGATTCGAGAACTATGTAGACATGACCGAGACACCTCTCCGGTCAATAACCAACAGCGGAACCTGGATGCTCATAGTGGTTCCTACATATTCTACGAAGATCTTTATCGGTCGTACCGTAATGACAACATACGTTATTCCCTTTGTCATCGATATGTTACATGCCGGAGATTCGATCGTCGGTATATACATACCTAGTTAAATCTCGTTACCGGCAAGTCTCTTCACTTGTTCCGTAATACATCATCCCGCAACTAACTCATTAGTCACATTGCTTGCAAGGCTTATTATGATGTGCATTACCGAGAGGGCCCAGAGATACCTCTCCGATAGTCGGAGTGACAAATCCTAATCTTGATCTATGCCAACCCAACAAACACATTCAGAGATACCTGTAGTGTATATTTATAATCACCCAGTTACATTGTGACGTTTGATAGCACACAAGGTATTCCTCTAGTATCCGAGAGTTGCATAATCTCATAGTCAAAGGAATATGCATATGACACGAACAAAGCAATATCACTAAAACTGAACGATCAATATGCTAAGCTAACAGATGGGTCTTGTCCATCACATCATTCTCCTAATGATGTGATCCTGTTCATCAAATGACAACACATGTGTCGGTGCAACAAACCCTGGGTCTGTTTCCCAGACTGTGCACAGGCATGGGAACAAGATCAAGGCTCCAACCCAAGCCAGAGTACGAGGAACCGAGAACTCCAAAGAACCAACATGCAGATCAAGAGGACCAAGGTCAAGCCAGAGGAGCAAGATACCACCAGGAGAAAAGCCTCCCTTGCCGGGTAGGCGAGCTCGACAAGGACGGGGCCACCCCCAGAAGAAGACGTCCAAGGCGTCCCGGCAGGGCCTGCCGGGACTTGCGGAGGCAGAACCACCTCACCCAACCACTCTGCCACGACCCACGTCATCATTCTGTGCGGTGTCAAGCTGCAAGGTGACTAAGTGGTAACCATTCACCACATGGCGACCTCTTTCTACAGGAGATGGCTACAGATGACACCTGTCCTGCAACGTGTCAAGCAAGAAGGCGTGGAGCTGGCAACATAGCCCGGCAAGGCTTGCCTAGGCACCCAATGACGTGACATTGAGCGGCACATTTAATGCGCCCTGTCAGCCTGCAGAGTTAGGTATGATAGCATTGTTTGCTATCTTATCAGTGCGTGTGTAGCCACTGCCACCCCTGTCGGGCAAGTGTACTATGCTCCACCACTTCTCTTCCACCATCAATCCACCAACGCAGGAGGACTATGGTATAAATATCTAGTGCTTCAGTGCTTATATACAAAGGTTGAGGTTTGTGACACATGTGGCCCACCTATAAGATCGTCGGTTCGGTTTTGGGGATATCCATGGGCACATAACCGTATACATGCCCTACCCATGACTAGTATGGTAGTGTCCAGGTACTACCAAGAGCATAAAAATGTGTCAATACCCTATCCATTCATGTTGGGTACCCATGACCATGGGTAAAACTGCCATCCTTAGGGCATCTCCAACGCCGATCATCAAACCGCCGGCATACGTCTGGACCACGCGGTTCAGACGTGTTGTGCCATCCAATGCGGGCCTATATCTGTCCGTCGACTGGTCCGGACGCACTTTTTCTACAAATTGGAAGCAAAGTTGTGTGGGCTTGCGGGAGTCCGGACAGCAACCACATAGGACTCCAATGCCCCCGGCACACTAAAATCCCCCTGGTCCCATTCTCTTCCAATCCGCCCCTTCTCCCTCTTACTTTGCATCCACAACCTCCTTGTTTTACACAGTTAATGTACCTCTCCGGTCGCCGTACAGGACATTGTTGTACTTTCACAACTAGCACAAATGCTCCCGCTCACCTTTTCGACGACACCATCCACCTAGGACCTGTCTGTAACCAGCTACACTCCACCCCTGTCAATGATGTCCATGGCGGACACCATGCCCAATAGGTTCTCGATCAAATGCCAGGGAGATTATTTTCGAGAGTCGTGTTGTTTCTTAGAGTACGAATGATGGCGGGGTACTCAACCATGGAGGATGAGTTATTCTGCGATGCATGGTTAGCTGTATCCGTGGATTTCGTCGGCAAGAGCACAAGAGGGCTCCTCTGGGAACATGTGCATGATTTGTTTCACTTGCGAAAGCACATTGCGTCCTACGACATGCACATCACCCATGATAGTAATGTGAAGTTGTTGTCATATCTATGGTATGCCATCTAGACCACATCACCATGTTTTGTGGTGTAGTTGCTCGGCTCGAGGCAAGATGGCCATTGCGCGCGACAGCGGTGGAGATCGTAAGTTTTTCTTCTTCTTGCTCAACTGTTGATTGAATCATTCATTCACTCATTGTTGCTCTACACATTGTGTAGCTCGTACACACTACCATGATGTATCATGGGACAAAGGGACGACCATTTACATACATATACTGTTGGATGAAGCTGAAGGGGCAGTATGTGCGGGACGACATGATCCATTCATAAAAAACTCGTTGAACGTCCAGTTAATCTCGTTGAATTTGAACTATATCTTTTTGAATTTGAATTATTGTTGTACCAGACTTATTTTCATGTTATATATGGATGATTTGCGTTATTTTCTATCCGAGCTTTGATGAATTCCATGGGGTTTGATGAATTTTAGTCGTTTTGTTAAAACCCGACTTGAAATGTATGTGGATAGTGTTGGATGGCTAGCTCTCACATCCGTGTCCATAGATTGATCCTTCCTGTCTGCAGATGGATGCGGCAGAAAATTTGCGGATCAACGTTGGAGATGCATTTACATACAAATAGTGCAAGCTGTTCTCTCCCTGCTCGTCGTGCTGTCGAATGTAGTGCTTCCATTTTCACCTTTTCACCGGGTTTTTACGTCCTTTGATTCGGCCCCTCTACTAACCAACGAAGAAAAAAGATCAGTTGAAACACAGACACACACTGCGTGGAATAAACGGTTAGCTATCTCAAAAACAATCAGAAAAGAAACACACACGTCCTCGTCGAACGAATTCCATGTGTCTCTAGGATTAAGAGATGCCAGCCATGCGAACCAACCTGTGATTGGATGGTTAGAGGGACTGTGGTATCCCCAGCCCACTAGGGTTCAAATCCTCGTGCTCGCATTTATTTTTGGATTTATTTCAGGATTTTCGGCGATGCGTATTCAGTGGGAGGCGACGTTCCCATCGACGACGAGGTGCCTACGGTGACTTCGTAAATTTCAAGATAATATGCCGGCTCAGTCTTTCGGAGGTGCTCATAAGGGTAGGATGTGCATGTGTGCGTTCATAGGGGTGAGTGTATGCACGTGTATATGAGCGCTTGTGTCTGTACTGATATGCCGGCCACCGCTTTCTTCCAGCCAGTCGTCACGAGTATCCCTCTAGTGGCAAAAAACTTATGAAAGCGCCGCATCTTGATCAACTGCCATCCCCTCCGACGCCACGAACAGCTGCGATCTCTCATCATCTATCACCAGCAGTTGTGAAGGACCTTAAAAAAACAGTTGTGAGGGGTGGGCAGTATTTCTCCTTTCCCATGACTACAAAGCCCGTTTGGCCTGCATGCTAATTTTTTATCACTCCCATGAATCTCCCTCACACATAACACATGCTTATGTATTACCTCTGATTATAATATTTATTTTAGGATTGACCTTAAGTTTAGTGGAACTTATTAGTGCAGCAAGAACACGAGAGAGTATGGATTGAGTTGATCCAGATACACGTAAGTATTTGAAGTAGTAGGCATTTTATTTCAAAAAGGTACGAAATTGATGGTACTCGGTGAAAAAGTTCTCTTACGGTACAATGCATGGAATCACTCAATATTCTAGATAGATTGACGCAGGGACCTCGCTGCTGACCCTGAACAAGTGCATGTCCAGGACTTTTGATGTTGGTTATTTTATTTGAGAGATGGCATGTACAAATAGTTCTATTCTTAGGCTTGTGCATTTTGGATTTGTTCTAATGCGACCAAAACATCTTTTCCAGTCATGCGTATACTCCGGAAAGGTACGTGAACTCATCTAATTAAGGTTACGGAAAATTGTGTTAAGTTGTTAATTGTGAGAGGAAGACCTACACATAACAGTATATTCTTGAGAAATTTAAACAAAATGATAGTGTATTTTTACTATATAATTATATTAATGGGCTTTGTTGTTGTCTTTCAAGTCACAACCTTCATTCTTTCACATCATTACTTCCATGTCGAATATCTTTTACAATTGATTCAATTTATTTTGTACATAAAGCTACCAGTCCATAAAGAGTCATGAGATTTGTTGACAAGTTATAGAAACGTTCTTTAGTTTTAATTCTTCGGTAGAAACATTTTTAGCACTCTACATCTTTTATTATGGTTGTACATTTATCCACTGAATTGTTATTTTTAGAAATGTGTTTATACATCTGCAGTTATGCCTAAAATATTATCTTCAAGCAATTATGATTGTATCGAAAGAGGGGACAAAGAAACATGTTTGCAAATGGATCATAATGTTGTCTCGAACATTTTTCTTTACATGTAATGTTGAATGGTTGTACCTATAAAATTTTGAGCTTGAAGATATCTTATTTTGTGAATAACATGTGATTCAGATAATTAGATTTCATTCAATGATGTTCTTTGGTTGTTAAAATGTCTTATGTCAATGTTTTCACCAGTTATGCTTCATACCCAAAAATTGTATTTTTTTTGTTTATTTGATTTGCATTAGGATTTTCCCCGCACTGCTCTTATTGGCTACTGTAGCAACGCATGGCCACATACCTTTATGGCTAATATAGGATGCAAGTGTCTAGGGTTCGCAGGATCCTAGTTGGTCAGGGTGGTTGAGTAGTCCTCCTGGATGCCGACTTCATTGTCATATACTCCAAGCATTCCGAGTCCTTCCTTTCATAAGGCCTCTGGGCCGAGACGTCGGACAAAGGTGTAAACTGACCTAGGGTGCCATGGGCCGACTTCCGATATGATGATGCACCCCTAGGCTGTAACACTAGCATATATCCAATCCAACACTACTAGGAAAATGGCTATAGATGGAATTGACACTAATGGCGCACCAGACATGTGGTGCGCCATTACTATATACTAATGGTGCACCATGTGTTGGTACGCCATTAGTGTCCAAATACTAATGGCGCACCACATCCACGGTGCGCCATTAGTAACAAAATTTTTTTTATTTTTTTTTCAAAACTACTAATGGCGCACCGTGGGAGTGGCACGCCTAGTAATGGCGCACCACATCCACAGTGCGCTATTAGTAATTTTATTTTTAATTTTTTATTTTTTTTAAAACTATTAATGGCGCACCGTGGGAGTGGTGCGCCATTTCAAGTTGAACTAGTAATGGCGCACCATGCCACGGTGCACCATTAGTAACTTGGCCACCACTTCCACCGAATGCACCCCCCCCCCCCGGTGGATCGCCTTTTCAGTTTAAAAATAAAATAAAAGAAAATGATGAAAATGTCAAAAAAAAGAAAATAAGTTTCCCATGTGATATGTGGTCTAGTTGTTGGGAAAATTTGCAAATATAAATTTCGACTTCATTTGCAAAATCTCTCGAGAATTTGTAAAAATGGGCATAACTTTTGCATACTAACTCGGATGAAAACGTTTTTTATATGAAAAATCATCTACTCGAAAAGTTACATCCGAATTTAATGGAGGGCTTCGCCTAAGCACTACGTGAATATGAACGGAGGCTTAAACTGTGGAGGGAGGCGCCACACACGGCTAACAGATGATGTTGTGTGTTCTAGGTGCCTCCCCCCTCATATATATAGGTGGGAGGGAGAGGGAGTAGCCAAGGGGCGCCCAAGTAGGAGGAATCCTACTTGGGGCCCCAGTGCAATTCGGCCCCCCTTACCATAACTTCCGGAGGGGGAAGGAAGGAGGAGGGAGAAGGGAAAGAAGGGGTAGGCCGAATCCCTCCCCTTTGTTTCTCTCTTCTCCTCTTTTCTTAGCCTCCTATTTCGGCCTACATGAGGCGCAACAGCCTCTTAGGGGCTGGTCTGTCCCCCCTCTTGGCCCATTAGGCCCATGTAGTTGCCGGGGGGATGCCCGGAACCCCTTTCGGTGACTTGATATGTACCCGGTACCCCCGGAACATTTCCGGTGTCCGAATACCATTTTCCTATATATCAATCTTTACCTCTCGACCATTTTGAGACTCCTCGTCATGTCCATGATCTCATCCAGGACTCCGAACAACATTCGGTCACCAAATCACATAACTCATATAATAAAAAATCTTCATCGAGCGTTAAGCGTGTGGACCCTACGGATTCGAGAACTATGTAGACATGACCGAGACACCTCTCCGGTCAATAACCAACAGCGCAACCTGGATGCTCATAGTGGTTCCTACATATTCTACAAAGATCTTTATCGGTCGTACCGTAATGACAACATACGTTATTCCCTTTGTCATCGTTATGTTACATGCCTGAGATTCGATCGTCGGTATATACATACCTAGTTAAATCTCGTTACCGGCAAGTCTCTTCACTTGTTCCGTAATACATCATCCCGCAACTAACTCATTAGTCACATTGCTTGCAAGGCTTATTATGATGTGCATTACCGAGAGGGCCCAGAGATACCTCTCCGATACTCGGAGTGACAAATCCTAATCTTGATCTATGCCAACCCAACAAACACATTCAGAGATACCTGTAGAGTATATTTATAATCACCCAGTTACGTTTTGACATTTGATAGCACACAAGGTATTCCTCTGGTATCCGAGAGTTGCATAATCTCATAGTCAAAGGAATATGTATATGACACGAACAAAGCAATATCAATAAAACTGAACGATCAATATGCTAAGCTAACAGATGGGTCTTGTCCATCACATCATTCTCCTAATGATGTGATCCTGTTCCTCAAATGACAACACATGTGTCGGTGCAACAAACCCTGGGTCTGTTTCCCAGACTGTGCACAGGCATGGGAACAAGATCAAGGCTCCAACCCAAGCCAGAGTACGAGGAACCGAGAACTCCAAAGAACCAACATGCAGATCAAGAGGACCAAGGTCAAGCCAGAGGAGCAAGATACCACCAGGAGAAAAGCCTCCCTTGCCGGGCAGGCGAGCTCGACAAGGACGGGGCCACCCCCGGAAGAAGACGTCCAAGGTGTCCCGGCAGGGCCTGCCGGGACTTGCGGAGGCAGAACCACCTCACCCAACCACTCCGCCACGACCCACGTCATCAATCTGTGCGGTGTCAAGCTGCAAGGTGACTAAGTGGTAACCATTCACCACATGGCGACCTCTTTCTACAGGAGATGCCTACAGATGACACCCGTCCTGCAACGTGTCAAGCAAGAAGGCGTGGAGCTGGCAACATAGCCCGGCAAGGCTTGCCCAGGCACCCAATGACGTGACATTGAGCGGCACATTTAATGCGCCCTGTCAGCCTGTAGAGTTAGGTATGATAGCATCATTTGCTATCTTATCAGTGCGTGTGTAGCCACTGCCGCCCCTATCGGGCAAGTGTACTACGCTCCACCACTTCTCTTCCACCATCAATCCACCAAAGCAGGAGGACTATGGTATAAATATCTAGTGCTTCAGTGCTTATATACAAAGATTGAGGTTTGTGACACATGTGGCCCACCTATAAGATCATCGGTTCGGTTTTGGGGATATCCATGGGCACATAACCGTATACATGCCCTAACCATGACTTGTATGGTAGTGTCCAGGTACTACCAAGAGCATAAAAATGTGTCAATACCCTATCCATTCATGTTGGGTACCCATGCCCATGGGTAAAACTGCCATCCTTAGGGCATCTCCAACGCTGATCATCAAACCGCCGGCATACGTCTGGACCACGCGGTTCAGACGTGTTGTGCCATCCAATGCGGGCCTATATCTGTCCGTCGACTGGTCCGGATGCACTTTTTCTACAAATTGGAAGCAAAGTTGTGGGGGCTTGCGGGAGTCCGGACAGCAACCACATAGGACTCCGATGCCCCCGGCACACTAAAATCCCCCTGGTCCCATTCTCTTCCAATCCGCCCTTCTCCCTCTTACTTTGCATCGACTGGGCCGAGACGTCGGACAAAGGTGTAAACTGACCTAGGGTGCCATGGGCCGACTTCCGATACGATGATGCACCCCTAGGCTGTAACACTAGCATATATCCAATCCAACACTACTAGGAAAAGGGCTATAGATGGAATTGACACTAATGGCGCACCAGACATGTGGTGCGCCATTACTATATACTAATGGCGCACCATGTGTTGGTACGCCATTAGTGTCCAAATACTAATGGCGCACCACATCCACGGTGCGCCATTAGTAAAAAAAAATTTAAATTTTTTTCAAAACTACTAATGGTGCACCGTGGGAGTGGTGCGCCATTACTAGTCCATTAGTAATTTTTTTTAAATTTTTTTAAATTTTTTTAAAACTACTAATGGCGCACCGTGGGAGTGGTGCGCCATTACTAGTTGAACTAGAAATGGCACTAGTAATGGCGCACCATGCCACGGTGCGCCATTAGTAACTTGGCCACCACTTCCACCGAATGCACCCCCCCTTGGATCGCCTTTTCAGTTTCAAAAATAAAATAAAAGAAAATGATGAAAATTTCAAAAAAATAAAATAAAATAAGTTTCCCGTGTGATATGTGGTCTAGTTGTTGGGAAAATTTGCAAATATAAATTTCGACTTCATTTGCAAAATCTCTCGAGAATTTGTAAAAATGGGCATAACTTTTGCATACTAACTCGTATGAAAAAGTTTTTTATATGAAAAATCATCTACTCAAAAATTTACATCCGAATTTAACGGAGGGCTTCGCCTAAGCACTACGTGAATATGAACGGAGGCTTAAACTGTGGAGGGAGGCGCCGCACAGGGCTAACAGATGTTGTTGTGTGTTCTAGGTGCCTCCCCCCTCATATATATAGGTGGGATGGAGAGGGAGCAGCCAAGGGGCGCCCAAGTAGGAGGAATCCTACTTGGGGCCCCAGTGCAATTCGGCCCCCCTTACCATAACTTCCGGAGGGGAAGGAAGGAGGAGGGAGAAGGGAAAGAAGGGGTAGGCCGAATCCCTCCCCTTTGTTTCTCTCTTCTCCTCTTTTCTTACCCTCCTATTTCGGCCTACATGGGGCGCAACAGCCTCTTAGGCGCTGGTCTGTCCCCCCTCTTGGCCCATTAGGCCCATGTAGTTGCCGGGGGGATGCCCGGAACCCCTTTTGGTGACTTGATATGTACCCGGTACCCCCGGAACATTTCCGGTGTCCGAATACCATTTTCCTATATATCAATCTTTACCTCTCGACCATTTTGAGACTCCTCGTCATGTCCATGATCTCATCCGGGACTCCGAACAACATTCGGTCACCAAATCACATAACTCATATAATACAAAATCTTCATTGAACGTTAAGCGTGTGGACCCTACGGATTCGAGAACTAGGTAGACATGACCGAGACACCTCTCCGGTCAATAACCAACAGCGGAACCTGGATGCTCATAGTGGTTCCTACATATTCTACGAAGATCTTTATCGGTCGTACCGTAATGACAACATACGTTATTCCCTTTGTCATCGATATGTTACATGTCGGAGATTCGATCGTCGGTATATACATACCTAGTTAAATCTCGTTACCGGCAAGTCTCTTCACTTGTTCCGTAATACATCATCCCGCAACTAACTCATTAGTCACATTGCTTGCAAGGCTTATTATGATGTGCATTACCGAGAGGGCCCAGAGATTCCTCTCCGATACTCGGAGTGACAAATCCTAATCTTGATCTATGCCAACCCAACAAACACATTCAGAGATACCTGTAGAGTATATTTATAATCACCCAGTTACGTTGTGACGTTTGATAGCACACAAGGTATTCCTCTGGTATCCGAGAGTTCCATAATCTCATAGTCAAAGGAATATGTATATGACACGAACAGAGCAATATCAATAAAACTGAACGATCAATATGCTAAGCTAACAGATGGGTCTTGTCCATCACATCATTCTCCTAATGATGTGATCCTGTTCATCAAATGACAACACATGTGTTGGTGCAACAAACCCTGGGTCTGTTTCCCAGACTGTGCACAGGCATGGGAACAAGATCAAGGCTCCAACTCAAGCCAGAGTACGAGGAACCGAGAACTCCAAAGAACCAACATGCAGATCAAGAGGACCAAGGTCAAGCCAGAGGAGTAAGATACCACCAGGAGAAAAGCCTCCCTTGCCGGGCAGGCGAGCTCGACAAGGACGGGGCCACTCCCGGAAGAAGACGTCCAAGGCGTCCCGGCAGGGCCTGCCGGGAATTGCGGAGGTAGAACCACCTCACCCAACCACTCCGCCACGACCCATGTCATCAATCTGTGCGGTGTCAAGCTGCAAGGTGACTAAGTGGTAACCATTCACCACATGTTGACCTCTTTCTACAGGAGATGCCTACAGATGACACCCGTCCGGCAACGTGTCAAGAAAGAAGGCGTGGAACTGGCAACATAGCACGGCAAGGCTTGCCCAGGCACCCAATGACGTGACATTGAGCGGCACATTTAATGCGCCCTGTCGGCCTGCAGAGTTAGGTATGATAGCATTGTTTGCTATCTTATCAGTGCGTGTGTAGCCACTGCCGCCCCTGTCGGGCAAGTGTACTATGCTCCACCACTTCTCTTCCACCATCAATCCACCAAAGCAGGAGGACTATGGTATAAATATCTAGTGCTTCAGTGCTTATATACAAAGATTGAGGTTTGTGACACATGTGGCCCACCTATAAGATCATCGGTTCGGTTTTGGGGATATCCATGGGCACATAACCGTATACATGCCCTACCCATGACTAGTATGGTAGTGTCAAGGTACTACCAAGAGCATAAAAATGTGTCAATACCCTATCCATTCATGTTGGGTACCCATGCCCCTGGGTAAAACTGCCATCCTTAGGGCATCTCCAACGCCGATCATCAAACCGCCGGCATACGTCTGGACCACGCGGTTCAGACGTGTTGTGCCATCCAATGCGGGCCTATATCTGTCCGTCGACTGGTCCGGACGCACTTTTTCTACAAATTGGAAGCAAAGTTGTGGGGGCTTGCGGGAGTCCGGACAGCAACCACATAGGACTCCGATGCCCCCGGCACACTAAAATCCCCCTGGTCCCATTCTCTTCCAATGCGCCCCTTCTCCCTCTTACTTTGCATCGAATGGGCCGAGACATCGGACAAAGGTGTAAACTGACCTAGGGTGCCATGGGCCGACTTCTGACATGATGATGCACCCCTAGGCTGTAACACTAGCATATATCCAATCCAACACTACTAGGAAAAGGGCTATTGATGGAATTGACACTAATGGCGCACCAGACATGTGGTGCGCCATTACTATATATTAATGGCGCACCATGTTTTGGTACGTCATTAGTGTCCAAATACTAATGGCGCACCACATCCACAGTGCGCCATTAGTAAAAAAAAATTAAATTTTTTTCAAAACTACTAATGGCGCACCGTGGGAGTGGTGCGCCATTACTAGTTACTAGTTGAACTAGTAATGGCGCACCACATCCACGGTGCGCCATTAGTAAATTTTTTTTTAAAATTTTTAATTTTTTTTTAAAACTACTAATGGCGCACCGTGGGAGTGGTGCGCCATTACTAGTTGAACTAGTAATGGCGCACCATGCCACGGTGCGCCATTAGTAACTTGGCCACCACTTCCACCGAATGCACCCCCCCTGTGGATCGCCTTTTCAGTTAAAAAAAAATAAAAGGAAATGATGAAAATGTCAAAAAAATAAAAGAAAATAAGTTTCCCATGTGATATGTGGTCTAGTTGTTGGGAAAATTTGCAAATATAAATTTCGACTTCATTTGCAAAATCTCTCGAGAATTTGTAAAAATGGGCATAACTTTTGCATACTAACTCGGATGAAAAAGTTTTTTATATGAAAAATCATCTACTCGAAAAGTTACATCCGAATTTAACGGAGGGCTTTGCCTAAGCACTACGTGAATATGAACTGAGGCTTAAACTATGGAGGGAGGCGCCGCACACGGCTAACAGATGTTGTTGTGTGTTCTAGGTGCCTCCCCCCTCATATATATAGGTGGGAGGGAGAGGGAGCAGCCAAGGGGCGCCCAAGTAGGAGGAATCCTACTTGGGGCCCCAGTGCAATTTGGCCCCCCTTAGCATAACTTCCGGAGGGGGAAGGAAGGAGGAGGGAGAAGGGAAAGAAGGGGTAGGCCGAATCCCTCCCCTTTGTTTCTCTCTTCTCCTCTTTTCTTACCCTCCTACTTCGGCCTACATGGGGCGCAACAGCCTCTTAGGGGCTGGTCTGTCCCCCCTCTTGGCCCATTAGGCCCATGTAGTTGCCGGGAGGATGCCCGGAACCCCTTTTAGTGACTTGATATGTACCCGGTACCCCCGGAACATTTCCGGTGTCCGAATACCATTTTCCTATATATCAATCTTTACCTCTCGACCATTTTGAGACTCCTCGTCATGTCCATGATCTCATCTGGGACTCCGAACAACATTCAGTCACCAAATCACATAACTCATATAATACAAAATCTTCATCGAACGTTAAGCGTGTGGACCCTACGGATTCGAGAACTATGTAGACATGACCGAGACACTTCTCCGGTCAATAACCAACAGCGGAACCTGGATGCTCATAGTGGTTCCTACATATTCTACGAAGATCTTTATCGGTCGTACCGTAATGACAACATACGTTATTCCCTTTGTCATCGATATGTTACATGCCGGAGATTCGATTGTCGGTATATACATACCTAGTTAAATCTCGTTACCGGCAAGTCTCTTCACTTGTTCCATAATACATCATCCCGCAACTAACTCATTAGTCACATTGCTTGCAAGGCTTATTATGATGTGCATTACCGAGAGGGCCCACGGATACCTCTCCGATACTCGGAGTGACAAATCCTAATCTTGATCTATGCCAACCCAACAAACACATTCAGAGATACCTGTAGAGTATATTTATAATCACCCAATTACGTTGTGACGTTTGATAGCACACAAGGTATTCCTCTGGTATCCGAGAGTTGCATAATCTCATAGTCAACGGAATATGTATATGACACGAACAAAGCAATATCAATAAAACTGAACGATCAATATGCTAAGCTAACAGATGGGTCTTGTCCATCACATCATTCTCCTAATGATGTGATCATGTTCATCAAATGACAACACATGTGTCAGTGCAACAAACCCTGGGACTGTTTCCCAGACTGTGCACAGGCATGGGAACAAGATCAAGGCTCCAACCCAAGCCAGAGTACGAGGAACCGAGAACACCAAAGAACCAACATGCAGATCAAGAGGACCAAGGTCAAGCCAAAGGAGCAAGATACCACCAGGAGAAAAGCCTCCCTTGCCGGGCAGGCGAGCTCTACAAGGACGGGGCCACCCCCGGAAGAAGACGTCCAAGGCGTCCCGGCAGGGCTTGCCGGGACTTGCGAAGGCAGAACCACCTCACCCAACCACTCCGCCACGACCCACGTCATCAATCTGTGCGGTCTCAAGCTGCAAGGTGACTAAGTGGTAACCATTCACCACATGGCGACCTCTTTCTACATGAGATGCCTACATATGACACCCGTCCTGCAACGTGTCAAGCAAGAAGGCGTGGAGCTGGCAACATAGCCCGACAAGGCTTGCCCAGGCACCCAATGACGTGACATTGAGCGGCACATTTAATGCGCCCTGTCAGCCTGCAGAGCTAGGTATGATAGCATTGTTTGCTATCTTATCAGTGCGTGTGTAGCCACTGCCGCCCCTGTCGGGCAAGTGTACTACGCTCCACCACTTCTCTTCCACCATCAATCCACCAAAGCAGGAGGACTATGGTATAAATATCTAGTGCTTTAGTGCTTATATACAAAGATTGAGGTTTGTGACACATGTGGCCCACCTATAAGATCATCGGTTCGGTTTTGGGGATATCCATGGGTACTTAACCGTATACATGCCCTACCCATGACTAGTATGGTAGTGTCAAGGTACTACCAAGAGCATAAAAATGTGTCAATACCCTATCCATTCATGTTGGGTACCCATGCCCATGGGTAAAACTGCCATCCTTAGGGCATCTCCAACGCGATCATCAAACCGCCGGCATACGTCTGGACCACGCGGTTCAGACGTGTTGTGCCATCCAATGCGGGCCTATATCTGTCCGTCGACTGGTCCGGACGCACTTTTTCTACAAATTGGAAGCAAAGTTGTGGGGGCTTGCGGGAGTCCGGACAGCAACCACATAGGACTCCGATGCCCCCGGCACACTAAAATCCCCCTGGTCCCATTCTCTTCCAATGCGCCCCTTCTCCCTCTTACTTTGCATCGACTGGGCCGAGACGTCGGACAAAGGGGTAAACTGACCTAGGGTGCCATGGGCCGACTTCCGATACGATGATGCACCCCTAGGCTGTAACACTAGCATATATCCAATCCAACACTACTAGGAAAAGGGCTATAGATGGAATTGACACTAATGGCGCACCAGACATGTGGTGCGCCATTACTATATACTAATGGCGCACCATATGTTGGTACGCCATTAGTGTCCAAATACTAATGGCGCACCACATCCACGGTGCGCCATTAGTAAATTTTTTTTTTTAATTTTTTTCAAAACTACTAATGGCGCACCGTGGGAGTGGTGCGCCATTACTAGTTGAACTAGTAATGGCGCACCACATCCACGGTGCGCCATTAGTAAATTTTTTTAATTTTTTTTTAAAACTACTAATGGCGCACCGTGGGAGTGGTGCGCCATTACTAGTTAAACTAGTAATGGCGCACCATGCCACGGTGCGCCATTAGTAACTTGGCCACCACTTCCACCGAATGCACCCCCCCCCCCCTGTGGATCGCCTTTTCAGTTTCAAAAAAATAAAAGAAAATGATGAAAATGTCAAAAAAATAAAAGAAAATAAGTTTCCCATGTGATATGTGGTCTAGTTGTTGGGAAAATTTGCAAATATAAATTTCAACTTCATTTGCAAAATCTCTCGAGAATTTGTAAAAATGGGCATAACTTTTGCATACTAACTCGGATGAAAAAGTTTTTTATATGAAAAATCATCTACTCAAAAAGTTACATCCGTATTTAACGGAGGGCTTCGCCTAAGCACTACGTGAATATGAACAGAGGCTTAAACTATGGAGGGAGGCGCCGCACACGGCTAACAGATGTTGTTGTGTGTTCTAGGTGCCTGCCCCCTCATATATATAGGTGGGAGGGAGAGGGAGCAGCCAAGGGGCGCCCAAGTAGGAGGAATCCTACTTGGGGCCCCAGTGCAATTCGGCCCCCCTTACCATAACTTCCGGAGGGGGAAGGAAGGAGGAGGGAGAAGGGAAAGAAGGGGTAGGCCGAATCCCTCCCCTTTGTTTCTCTCTTCTCCTCTTTTCTTACCCTGCCCGCAGTGTGACATTACTATGTCATATATATGGCTGCAGGCTGTGGTCCTCTCCTCCTTATCTCTTCATTCCACCTCTCCTACACTCCATCTCCTCCTCTCCCCCACTCCATCTTCCCTTCTCTCCTCCACCATACTACCCTCCTCCTTTCCGGCGACCTCCTTCTCCTCCTCTCCGGCGACCTCCTCCTCCTCTCCGGCGACCTCCTCCTCCCTCCTCTCCTCCCCTTCCCTCCCCTCACGGTTTCTTCTCCCTCTTCTCTGGTGAGCTCCTCCTCCCTCCTCTCCTCCCATCCCCTCATGGTTTCTCCTTCCTCCTCTCCGATGCTCCGGTGAACTCCTCTCGGGCGACCTCCTCCTCCTCCTCTCCGGCGATGTAGGCGAGCGCCTCTCCGGTGACCTCCTCCTCCTCCTCTCCGGCGAACTCCTCTCCGGCGAACTACTCTCTGGCAAAAGAACACAGCAAAAGAACGTACAAGATCCAAAAACAGGAACAAAATTTGAAATAATGTCGTCCCAAAAAACGAGCAAAAAATGGGCAAAAAATCACGATCCAGATCTAGATTCAAGATTCAAAAAATAGCAATGGCGCACGGTGGGGGCTAGATGGTGCGCCACTACTATTTTCCCGCCTTCAAAATTCAAAAATACTAATGGCGCACCAGTGGCCTATACTAATGGCGCACCATGGCCTATACTAATGGCGCACTGCCTGGTGCGCCATTAGTATACCAGATACTAATGGCGCACTGATGGTGCGCCATTAGTAATAAATACTAATGGCGTGGTATTAATGGCGCACTGGTGGTGCGCCATTAGTAGGCAAAACCGGTGCGCCATTAGTAGGCCTTTTCCTAGTAGTGCAAATATCAACAAAACAAATATGTCATATTAGCTAAGTAACAGAACATGCATCTGTTGTTCATTGTAGGGTGCAATAGTTAGAAAAGAGAGTAAATGGAAGGTAATTCTTGGTTTTTGACCCTTAGCTTTCACAAAGCTCTTTGGTTCATCTACCCAAAGTTATAACCATAATTCAGTGGAAACATGTAGTAACTTTCCATAGTGATTGACTGACATAAGTTGACACATTAACTTAAGTAATTGAATTGCATCACAACCATTCAGGATTTAACTATCAACATTTGCACAATACACTAGCAAAAAAACATGTTGAATGGATTTAATTGACATGGAAAAGGGCGATCTTGTCGATGGGCAATGAGAAACCACATATGCAAGAGGATGATAATCATGCCGATGGTTGATTTTGGATGTCGTCTATTAAACCTGCATCAGATGCAATTTCAAGAACTTTGGTCACTATTGCAACACCCAAATTTGGTTGAAGTATGTGTTTGGAATATTCTCACTGGCAAATAAAATGCAATACATGCTTAGAGCTAATATAAATAAAAAAGTGCATGTTGACAAAAATTATTTGGAACTAATAATTTGTGCCAAATGCCAAGGATAGTCAATTTAGGTAAGATAGCTTCAAATAAACTAGAAATTAAAACCATACAAACCACGACTAGCCCTTGATGGAACTTTTTGATGAACAAAAGCATGCAACCCAGTGGGGGCCGAGCCTTTAACATGAGTCAACAAGATGCACAAATTATAGCCTACTCTAGCTAGACAACTAGTTGATGACTAGTTCTTTAACCTTGAAAGCAAAATACATATGCAAAACATGAGGGCTTGATCATTAGAGAACATTGTCAACGAAAAAGGGAAACAAAGGTAAGGAAACCCGAATATAAATATTTATTTTTTATCATTCACTCCACCATTCAGCTTTCATTCTAATAGAATATGAGGGTGTGGGCACACAAATTCCGTGGGATTATAGCATTTAGAATTAGCTACTAATGGAAATACATGCATAAGTAAACTCTACAATTGGGATGCCAGTGCCACATTTCAATCACCATAAAACATTTATATCTCTACTTCATGTATATTAGGTTTCAAAGAAACTTACAAGAATTAACATTTATATCCCTACTTCATGTAGGAGGATGCTAATCATAAATGCCAAATAAAATACTCACCAGAGCTAAGATAGACAAAGCATTCTACTGAACCATAGGTCTCGAAGACGTTGAATATTTTAGTGCGTCTAGTGTTACTTGATGATACCTCCTGTGCGAGCCTCACAATAAATTTTTTAAGCTTTGGTGAGAATACAAGTAGTTGTTTCAGTAAATCAAACTCATGATCCACTCCTTCAAATCCATTGATTTCCACTTCTTCAAGAGCAGTCAAGGAGATAGCTTGGGACCTCCAGTTTGTGGACTCACAGGGACAATCTGTTGGGCATTCTTCTTTTACCTAGGACCGAAAAGTAAATGTAAGCAACTACACAATATATTATTGAGATATTGTTAGAGCGGAAAATTAATTACCACTGATCTTAATAGGATGATCTTAAGCTTCTGCAATGAACTAGAAATTTGATTAATCTGAAGGAGATAAAACACGAGTGCTCCAAAAACATGTCCATCTGTTTTGAGATCTAGCTCCAAAAGAGAGAAGTCAACAACCATATGCTTCTCTATCTCCTGTGCAAGGTTGGGCTCATAGGGGAAAAGTGATGAATCCTGTAAAACAATTTTGCAAGATCTATGTAATTCACAAATTTTAGTTAGTATAATATTCCACTAAATTAAGCACGAGAGGGGACTTACTACACTTGCACGAATATGCAACAAAGGGAGTTCTCCTTGTCTATCTGCTGCCTGCAATCCCAACAACTCAAGATACCAAAGGCCAAACACAATAGACTCCTCTGTGTAGCAGCAGTACCACCAGACATCCTCCATAATTGGTGCCAAGACCGAAATGTTAACCTCCAACATCACGGTAAAGAGAATCTCCAATTTCTTAAGCATGGGGGCTACAATGTGGACACATCCTGTTAAGAACGAGTTTACAACAAGCTCTTGTAGCGACGGTGAATTCACCCTTAGATCACATGTCTCAAATAAAATGCCGCTGAGGAGGAGGGTGCGCAAGCGCGGGCAACATGAGAGCAAGGCATCGAGGTTGCCATTGCAGTGCAGTAGGGACAACGTCTCGAGCATAGGGAACTCGACGCCGACTGGAACGGAGCGAATGTATACATGGTCCAGCATGATGCAGGTGGTGCGGTGGAAGCAAGGCAAATCAATGATGATGGACCTGCCTAATAGGCCAAAGCTTGAGGGGAAGGAGGCGACGAACTCCTTCGGCTCAAGTTCTGCGGCGACGGACAACAAGGAATTGACTTGTGCGGTGCTGGCCATGTCCTGCTCAGGGGCGTGGATTTCCAACAAGGAAACTGGAGGAGGATAAGAGATCTGGCGGAGTGCTGGTTCAATCGAGTCGAACACGACCTCGTGAAAGATGATTTGGCGGAGATGGGCCCAGAGGCCATGCCATCGCCGTGAGAGGATGCTTGTGCGCGCCGCAACTTTGATGCAGGGGAGCCTGATGAGGATGAGAAGGAGTAGATCATCGGTAAGGGTGCTGATGTGATCTGAATCTAGGAAACCCAGGCGACTTCCAGATCTGAACGCCATCGAAGATTTTGCAAAACACCACCGCCCCCTCCAAAGAGAGAGAGAGGGGGGGTGGAGGGACGGAATAAACTAGAGGTGAGGATGCCGGGGAGAGGTGAGGACGCCGGGGAGAGGTGAGGACGCCGAGGAGAGGTGAGGACGCTGGGGAGAGGGGAGGGAGGGGAATGGGGGCGGCAGTGGTGGTGCTTGGTGGGGTCAAGAGGGTGGGTGGCGGTGGAGATTTAGTGGTGTGTGGTGGTGTCAGTTTATTTGAGGAAAGTTCCTTATTCGATAATGGTATAATTATGGATTCCTTATTTGACCTTGGAGATTTCAAACTTTTTGTTTGAATCTAGATCTAGATTTCATTCTTAATATGACACTACTGACATGTTTTTTGTTTGACGGACGAAATTACCCCTTGTTGTATGTGGTCCAGCCCTACCCCTCGCACCGTTAATACATGCCTCTCTCCCAACTTCGCCTTATCCAGAATCTTCTCATATGGATCATCTCCCCACACATTGCAAAGTGGTAATAAATAGCTTGGCCTTTCAACCAAGCATTGTTAGAATATATCCGAGGCCATCGTCGATCTACCAAGGACCAAGCTGTCACACAAGCATGACCTCGAGATCTGTTAACGAGTTTACCCGATATGGATACATCCCCGGGGCCTGACTACGGTGGCTCCTCCCCATGACACCACTACAATACCGCACCCCAGCCGCCCGGGCTCCGACACAAGTCGCCGACTCCCCCGCATGTCTGTGCTATTATGTTGGCATAGGTTACATCATGCTGAAGGAAATATGCCCCAGAGGCAATAATAAAGTTGTTATTTATATTTCCTTATATCATGATAAATGTTTATTATTCATGCTACAATTGTATTAACCGGAAACTTAATACATGTGTGAATACATAGACAAACAGATTGTCACTAGTATGCCTCTACTTGACTAGCTCGTTGAATCGATGATGGTTATGTTTCCTAACCATAGACATGAGTTGTCATTTGATTAACGGGATCACATCATTAGAGAATGATGTGATTAACTTGAACCATGCGTTAGCTTAGCACGATGATCATTTAGTTTCTTGCTATTGCTTTCTTCATGACTTATACATGTTCCTATGGCTATGAGATTATGCAACTCCCGAATACCGGAGGAACACTTTGTGTGCTACCAAACGTCACAACGTAACTGGGTGATTATAAAGGTGCTCTACAGGTGTCTCCGATGGTACTTGTTGAGTTGACATAGATCAAGATTAGGATTTGTCACTCTGATTATCGGAAAGGTATCTCTGGGCCCTCTCGGTAATGCACATCACTATAAGCCTTGCAAGCAATGTGACTAACGAGTTAGTTGCGGGATGATGCATTATGGAACGAGTAAAGAGACTTGCCGATAACGAGATTGAACTAGGTATTGAGATGCCGACGATCGAATCTCGGGCAAGTAACATACCGATGACAAAGGGAACAACGTATGTTGTTATGCGGTTTGACCGATAAAGATCTTTGTAGAATATGTAGGAGCCAATATGAGCATCCAGGTTCCGCTATTGGTTATTGACCGGAGACGAGTCTCGGTCATTTGTACATAGTTCTCGAACCCGTAGTGTCCGCACGCTTAACGTTCGGTGACAATCGGTAATATGAGTTTATGTGTTTTGATGTACCGAAGGTAGTTTGGAGTCCCGGATGAGATCGGGGACATGGCTAGGAGTCACGAAATGTTCGAGACGTAAAGATTGATATATTAGACGACTATATTCGGACATCGGAAAGGTTATGATTGATTCGGGTATTTTTCGGAGTACCGGAGAGTTACGGGAATTCGCCGGGGAGTATATGGGCCTTATTGGGCTTTAGGGAAAATAGAGAGTGGAGGCTGTACGCCCCCAAGGCTTAGTCCGAATTGGACTAGGGGGAGAGGCAGTGCCCCCTCCTTCCTTTTCTTCTCTTTTCCCTTTCCTTCCCTCCTACCCCTACGACATGGAGGGGGGATCCTACTCCCGGTGGGAGTAGGATTCCCCAGGGCGCGCCATAGTAGAGGGCCGGCCCTCCCCCTCCTCCACTCCTTTATATACGGGGAGGGGGGCACCCCATGGAGACACACAAGTTGATCATTGATCTTTTAGCCGTGTGCGGTGCCCCCTCCACCATAATCCACCTCGATCATATCATAGCGGTGCTTAGGCGAAGCCGTGCATCGGTAGCTTCATCAACACTGTCATCACGCTGTCGTGATGACGGAACTCTCCCTCGAAGCTCTACTGGATCGTGAGTTCGTGGGACATCACCGAGCTGAACGTGTGGAGATCACGGAGGTGTCGTATGTTCGGTACTAGGATCGTTCAATCATGAAGACGTACGACTACATCAACCGTGTTGTCATAATGCTTCCGCTTATGGTCTACGAGGGTACATGGACGACACTCTCCCTTCTCGTTGCTATGCATCACCATGATCTTGCATGTGCGTAGGATTTTTTTTAAATTACTATGTTCCTCAACAGTGGCATCCGAGCCAGGTTTATGCGTAGATGTTATATGCACGAGTAGAACACAAAGGAGTTGTGGGCGTGGGTATATACATATTGCTTGCTGTCACTAGTTGTTTCTTGATTCAACGTTATTGTTGGATGAAGCGGCCCAGACTGACATTACGCATACGCTTACGCGAGACTGGTTCTACCGACGTGCTTCGCACACAGGTGGCTGGTGAGTGTCCATTTCTTCTACTTTAGTTGAATCGGATTCAATGAACAGGGTTCTTTCTGAACATCAAAAGGCAATCACTATACCGCGTTGTGGTTTTTGATGCGTAGGTAAGAACAGTTCTTGCTCAGCCCGTAGCAGCTACATAAAACTTGCAACAACGAAGTAGAGGACGTCTAACTTGTTTTTGCAGGGCATGTTGTGATGTGATATGGTCAATACATTATGAGATATAAATTGTTTTATGAGATGATCATGTTTTGTTGAAGTTATCGGCAACTGGCATAAGCCTTATGGTTGTCTCCTTGTTGCATAAGATGCAAGCGCCAAATAATTGCTTTACTTTATCGCTATGCAATATCAATAGTTGCAAGAGCAATAGTTGGCGAGACGACCATGTGATGACACGTTGATATAGATCAAGATGATGGAGATCATGGTGTCATGCCGGTGGCGATAGAGATCATGACGGTACTTTGGAGATGGAGATCAGAGGCGCAAGATGATCATGGCCATATCATGTCACATATTTTGATTGCATGTGATGTTTATCCTTTATGCATCTTATTTTGCTTAGTTCGGCGGTAGCATTATAAGATGATCTCTCACTAAATTTCAAGGTACAAGTGTTCTCCCTGAGTATGCACCGTTGCCAAAGTTCGTCGTGCCGAGACACCACGTGATGATCGGGTGTGATAAGCTCTACGTTCGCATAAAACGGGTGCAAGCCAGTTTTGCACACGCATAAATAGTCGGGTTAAACTTGACGAGCCTAGCATATGCAGATATGGCCTCAGAACACTGAGACCGAAAGGTCGAGCGTGAATCATATAGTAGATATGATCAACATAGTGATGTTCACCATTGAAAACTACTCCATCTCACGTGATGATCGGACATGGTTTAGTTGATATGGATCACGCGATCACTTAGATGATTAGAGGGATGTCTATCTAAGTGGGAGTTCTTTAGTAATATGATTAAATTGAACTTTATTTTATCACGAACTTAGTCCTGATAGTATTTGCATAACTATGTTGAAGATCAATAGCTCGCGATGAAGCTCCCCGTTTATTTTGATATGTTCCTAGAGAAAAACTAAGTTGAAAGATGTTAGTAGAAATGATACGGTTTGGATCTGTGATCTGAGGATTATCCTCATTGCTGCACAGAAGATTATGTCCTTGATGCACCACTAGGTGACAGACCTATTGCAGGAGCATATGCACACTTTATGAACATTTGACAAAGCTCAGTATGATGACTACTTGATAGTTTAGTGCACCATGCTTTACGGATTAGAACCGAGACTTCAAAAATGTTTTGAACGCCAAGGAGAATATAAGATGTTCCAAGGGCTGAAATTGGTATTTCAGACTCATGCCCGAGTCGAGAGGCATGAGACCTCTGATAAGTACTTTTCCTACAAGATGGAGGAGAATAGCTCAGCTAGTGAGCATGTGCTTAGAATGTCTGAGTACTACAATCACTTGAATCAAGTGGGAGTTAATCTTCCAGATAAGATAGTGATTGACATAGTTCTCTAGTCACTATCACCAAGTTACTAGAACTTCGTGATGAACTATAATATGCAAGGGATAACGGAAATGATTTCTAAGCTCTTCGTGATGCTAAAATCGATGAAGGTAGAAATCAAGAAAAACATCAAGTGTTGATGGTTGACAAGACCAATAGTTTCAAGGAAAGGGCAAAGGGAAGAAGGGGAACTTCAAGAAGAACGGCAAGCAAGTCGCTTCTCAAGTGAAGAAGCCCAAGTCTAGACCTAAGCCTGAGACTAAGTACTTCTACTTCAAAGGGACTGGTCACTGGAAGCAGAACTGTCCCAAGTATTTGGCGGATAAGAAGGATGGCAAAGTGAACAAAGGTATATTTGATATACATGTTATTGATGTGTACTTTACTAGTGTTTATAGAAACCCCTCAGTATTTGATACTAGTTCAGTTGCTAAGATTAGTAACTTGAAACGGGAGTTGCAGAATGAACAGAGACTAGTTAAGGGTGAAGTGACGATGTGTGTTGGAAGTGGTTCCAAAATTGATATGATCATCATCGCACACTCCCTATACTTTTGGGATTAGTGTTGAATCTAAAATAAATGTTATTTGGTGTTTGCGTTAAGCATGAATATGATTCAATCATGTTTATTGCAATATGGTTATTCATTTAAGTTAAAGAATAATTGTTGTTCTATTTACATGAATAAAACCTTCCATGGTCATACACTCAACATAAATGGTTTATTGAATCTCGATCGTAGTGATACACAAATTCATAATATTGAAGCCAAAAGATGCAAAGTTAATATTGATAGTGCAACTTATTTGTGGCACTGCCGTTTCGGTCATATTGGTGTAAAGCGCATGAAGAAACTCCATGCTGATGGGTTTTTGGAATCACTTGGTACTTGCGAACCATGCCTCATGGGCAAGATGACTAAATGTCGTTCTCTGGAACTATGGAGCGAGCAACAGATTTGTTGGAAATCATACATACTGATGTATGTGGTCCGATGAATGTTGAGGCTCGCGGCGGGTATCGTTATTTTCTCACCTTCACAGATGATTTGAGAAGATATGGGTATATCTACTTGATGAAGCATAAGTCTGAAACATTTGAAAAGTTCAAGGAATTTCAGAGTGAAGTGGAAAATCATTGTAACGAGAAAATAAAATTTTTACGATCTGATCGTGGAGGAGAATATTTGAGTTACGAGTTTGGTCTTCATTTGAAACAATGCGGAATAGTTTCGCAACTCACGCCACCTGGAACACCATAGCGTAATGATGTGTCCGAATGTCATAACCGTACTTTATTAGATATGATGCGATCTATGATGTCTCTTACCGATTTATCACTATCATGTTGGGTTATGCATTAGAGACAGCTGCATTCACGTTAAATAGGGCACCATCTAAATCCGTTGAGATGACACCATATGAACTGTGGTTTGGCTAGAAACCTAAGCTGTTGTTTCTTAAAGTTTGGGGCTGCGATGCTTATGTGAAAAGTTTCAACCTGATAAGCTTGAACTCAAATCGGAGAAATGTGTCTTCATAGAATACCCAAAGGAAACTGTTGGGTTCACCTTCTATCACAGATCCAATGGCAAGATCTTTGTTGCTAAAAGTGGATCCCTTCTATCTCAAAAGAAGTGAGTGGGAGGAAAGTAGAACTTGACGAGGTAATTGTACCTTCTCCCTTATTGGAAAGTAGTTCATCACTGAAATTAGTTCCAGTGATTTCTACACCAGTAAGTGAGGAAGCTAATGATGATGATCATGAAACTTCTGATCAAGTTACTACAGAACCTCGTAGGTCAAGCAAAGTAAGATCCACACCAGAGTGGTACAGCAATCCTGTTCTGGAAGTCATGTTACTTGACCATGATGAACCTACGAACTATGAGGAAGCGATGATGAGCCCAGATTCAGCGAAATGGCTTGAGGCCATGAAATCTGAGATGGGATCCATCTATGAGAACAAAGAATAGACTTTGATTGAATTGCCCGATGATCGGTGAGTCATTAAGAATAAATGGATCTTCAAGAGGAAGACGGACGCTGATAGTAGTGTTACTATCTACAAAGGTCGAATTGTCACAAAAATATTTTCGGCAAGTTCAAGGTGTTGACTACAATGAGATTTTCTCACTCATATTGATGCTTAAAAGTCTGTCCGAATCATGTTAGGAGTTGCCACATTCTATGAAATCTGGAAAATGGATGTCAAAATTGCATTCCTTAATGGATTTCTTAAAGAAGAGTTGTATATGATGCAACCATAAGGTTTTGTCAATCTTAAAGGTGCTAACAAAGTGTGCAAGCTCCAGCGATCCATCTATGGACTGGTGCAAGCATCTCGGAGTTGGAATATATACTTTGATAAAGTGATCGAAGCATATGGTTTTATACAGACTTGCAGTGAAGCCTGTATTTACAAGAAAGTGAGTGGGAGCACTACAACATTCCTAATAAGTATATGTAAAAGACATATTGTTGATCGGAAATAATGTAGAATTACTTGGAAAGCATAAAGGAGTGTTTGAAAGGAGTTTTTCAAAGAAAGACCTCGGTGAAGCTACTTACATATTGAGCATCAAGATCTATAGAGATAGATCAAGACGCTTGATATGTTTTCAATGAGTACATACCTTGACAAGATTTTGAAGTAGATCAAAATGGAACAGTCAAAGAAGGAGTTCTTGCCTATATTCAAAGGTGTGAAGTTGAGTAAAGACTAAAAACCCGACCACGGCAGAAAATAGAAAGAGAATGAAAAGTCATTCCCTATGCGTTAGTCATAGGTTCTATAAAATATGTCATGCTATGTACTAGACCTATTGTATACCCTGCCCTGAGTTTGGCAAAGGAGTACGATAGTGATCTAGGAGTAGATCACTTGACAACGGTCAAAATTATCCTTAGAGGACTAAGGAAATATTTTTCGGTTATGGAGGTGATAAAAGAGTTCGTCGTAAAGAGTTACGTTGATGCAAGCTGTTTACATCGATCTAGATGAATCTAAGTCTCGATCTGGATACATATTGAAACTAGGAGCAATTAGCTAGAGGAGCTCCATGCAAAGCATTGTAGACATAGAAAATTTGCAAAATACATACGGCTCTGAATGTGGCAGACCCGTTGACTAAATTCCTCTCACAAGCAAAACATGATCACTCTTTGGGTGTTAATCACATAGCTATGTGAACTATATTATTGACTCTAGTAAACCCTTTGGGTATTGAATCTAGCAAAAAATGGAGATGTGAACTAATCACATACATATGTGAACTAGATTATTGACTCTAGTGCAAGTGGGAGACTCGAGGAAATATGCCCTAGAGGCAATAATAAAGTTGTTATTTATATTTCCTTATATCATGGTAAATGTTTATTATTCATGCTAGAATGGTATAAACAGGAAACTTAATACATGTGTGAATACATAGACAAACAGATTGTCACTAGTATGCCTCTAGTTCACTAGCTCGTTGAATCAATGATGGTTATGTTTCCTAACCATAGACATGAGTTGTCATTTGATTAATGGGATCACATCATTAGAGAATGATGTGATTGACTTGACCCATCCGTTAGCTTAGCACGATGATCGTTTAGTTTGTTGCTATTGCTTTCTTCATGACTTATACATGTTCCTATGACTATGAGATTATGCAACTCCTGAATACCGAAGGAACACTTTGTGTGATACCAAACATCACAACATAACTGGGTGATTATAAAGGTGCTCTACAGGTGTCTCCGATGGTACTTGTTGAGTTGGCATAGATCAAGATTAGGGTTTGTCACTCCAATTGTCGGAAAGGTATCTCTGGGCCCTCTCGGTAATGCACATCACTATAAGCCTTGCAAGCAATGTGACTAATGAGTTAGTTGCAGGATGATGCATTACAGAACGAGTAAAGAGACTTGCCGGTGACAAGATTGAACTAGGTATTGAGATACCGACGATCGAATCTCGGGCAAGTAACATACCGATGACAAAGGGAACAATGTATATTTTTATGCGGTTTGACCAATAAAGATCTTCGTAGAATATGTAGGAGCCAATATGAGCATCCATATTCCGCTATTGGTTATTGACCGGAGACGAGTCTCGGTCATGTCTACATAGTTCTCGAACCCATAGGGTCCGCACGCTTAACATTTGGTGACGATCGTTAATATGAGATCGGGGACATGACGAGGAGTCTCGAAATGGTCAAGACGTAAAGATCGATATATTGGACGACTATATTCGGACATCGAAAAGGTTCCGAGTGATTCGGGTATTTTTCTGAGTACTGGAGAGTTACGGGAATTCACCGGGGAGTATATGGGCCTTATTGGGCTTTAGGGAAAAGAGAGAGGGGAGGTTGTGTGCCCCCCAAGGCTTAGTTCCCAATTGGACTAGGGGGAGGGGCAGCGCCCCCTCCTTCCTTCTCTTCTCTTTTCCCTTTCCTTCCCTCCTACTCCTACTACATGGAAGGGGGGGGATCCTACTCCCGGTGGGAGTAGGACTCCCCAGGGTGCATCATAGTAGAGGGCCGGCCCTTCCCCCTCCACTCCTTTATATACGGGGAGGGGGCACCCCATGGAGACACACAAGTTGATCATTGATCTTTTAGTCGTGTGCGGTGCCCCCCTCCACCATAATCCACTTCGGTCATATCGTAGCGGTCCTTAAGCGAAGCCCTGCATCGGTAGCTTCATCAACACCGTTGTCGGTGTCAAAACCGGTGGATCTCGGGTAGGGGGTCCCGAACTGTGCGTCTAAGGCGGATGGTAACAGGAGGCAGGGGACACGATGTTTACCCAGGTTCGGGCCCTCTTGATGGAGGTAATACCCTACGTCCTGCTTGATTGATCTTGATACTATGAGTATTACAAGAGTTGATCTACCACAAGATCGTAGAGGCTAAACCCTAGAAGGTAGCCTATGGTATGATTGTTGTTCTCCTACAGACTAAACCCTCCAGTTTATATAGACACGGGAGGGGGCTAGGGTTACACAGAGTCGGTTACAAGGGAGGAGATCTACATATCTGTATTGCCAAGCTTGCCTTCCACGCCAAGGAAAGTTCCATCCGGACACGGGACGAAGTCTTCAATCTTGCATCTTCATAGTCCAACAGTCCAGCCAAAGGATATAGTCCGGCTGTCCGGAGACCCCCTAATCTAGGACTCCCTCAGTAGCCCCTGAACCAGGCTTCAATGACGATGAGTCCGCCGCGCAGATTTGTCTTCAGCATTGCAAGGCAGGTTCTTCTTCCGAATACTCCATAGAAGATTTTGAACACAAGAATAGTGTCTGGCTCTGCAAAATAAGTTCCACATACCACCATAGAGAGAATAATATTTCCACAAATCTAATCTGCTGACACATTTAGCAACATGACATCATGCCATGGCTTGGTCTTTATTTGAACCGTTTTTTCTTAACCAGCACCGCACATATCATGAGGCGGTTTTCTTGACACGTCTTGTCAAAGCAGAGATCGTGTCCCCTTATTACGGGATTCTCATCAATACGGACGTGGGTAACCCAATGTCGGGACCCCGATCCTAGGTCACACCGATCTAGCGTGTAACACATCATATCACTTTGTGGCCTCACGCACGGTATTTCCACGGGTGCCACCTTACCTGGCCCGGGACCGTTTGCGCCTTTTGGCTCACGTATATGATAGTGTCGCTAGCATCCATATGACAAAGAACCCGGGCCGACATGGCTAGTCGTGAACCCAAGCGGCACTACCCCATGGGGACAGGCATACATGAATCAACCTCGAGCATGTCGGTCAACAGCGTGTGAATCCGGGCTGTAGCACTGGGCTAACAGGACTCCGGTAACCCGGGCTGTAGCAGGCTAGGCAGGACTCCGAATGTCACCGCGTGACATTTCCCCGAAGGGACAGACATAGGAACGAAGTGAATCACATGCCGGCCAGTCAAGTGTCCTGAACAGTAGTGCTGGGCTAGCAGGACTCCGGTGATCCGGGCTGTAGCGGGCTACTATCGCTCAGAAGCACTAGACTACATTTCCCCATATGATAGGCTGCCAAGGATAAACAACTAGATAGTCGGATCCCACACATACCAAGCATTTCAATCATACACACAATATGCTCGATATGTGTGAATACAACATGGCATCACAACATAACTCTACAACTCAAGTATTAATTCATTAGGCTCCGAGGAGCGAGATATCACAAACATGGGTCTCATGACCCAACAATCATAGCATACAATGCAAGCACATGCGGAAGCTTAACATGTCTGAGTACAGACATCTATAAATGAAAAAGGCTAAGAAGCCTGACTATCTACCAAATCCTGTCGAGGGCACAAGATCGTAGCTGAGGTATCAAGCTAAATGTCGAAGTCCACGCGGAACTACTAGCGAGACTGAAGTCTCTCTGCAAAACATAAATTAAGCAAATGTGAGTACAAAGGTACTCAGCAAGTCTTACATCAGAACTAACTACATATGCATCGGTATCAACAAGGGGGGGGGGGGGGTGGTGGAGTTTAACTGCAGCAAGCCAGCTTTGACTCAGTGGCTAACCTGAACTACGATTGCAAGCAACTCTTTTGAGGTGGCGCACACGAGTCCACATATTCACCAATCAATACACCACTATGGATCCGCTCTCGTCTCCCTACGAGAAGGCCATCCATAGCACTCACGCTTATCTTGCGAGTTTTAGAGTATCCACTTTCACTTGTCTATGAACTGATATAGGCAACCCAGAAGTCCTTTACCGTGGACACGACTATTCGAATAGATCATTTATAACCCTGCAGGGGTGTACTTCGTCACACATGTTTCCACCACTTAGCGTCTGCACACGACATGTGCTCGGAAGACTTCAAGCGAAAGCCGACGTGGGTGTAGCCCACGACCTGACTAACCACACAAGTCTCTAGTCCAGGTTTATCGCCTATTCGGGTTCCATCCGCGAGGAGATCCGGCCGGAGTTTCGCTCACAGCCCCAAACGATCTGTGCAGGGTTCCCGAGACACCAAACGGGCGCCCGGTACACCGTGCCACAGTGTATCTACCGCATCATAGCCCACCCCTAGGGTCAGCGCTACGCACGGCCGCCAACACATATCCTATAAACACCAGAAACTAATTGCAACTCCTGGACAGAGGACGAGAGGGGTCAGTAAGTCGAGCGGGGTCATATTTCAGGGCCCAACGTGTGGTAGTAGCTGTTTCATGGATCAAAAACACAGAACTCAGTTCCTGAGGATGGTTTCAATGAGACAACCCACCATGTACTCCTACATGGCCTCTCACTGCTACCTTTACCAAATCATGTTCACACACTTAGCTCTTAACAGTAGGACATGTTTACACACTTCCGATTCATCCCCGAAGAATCGGACCTGACTCAACTCTAAGCAGTAGCAGGCATGACAAACAAGCATGAATGAGTAGGCACATCAGGGCTCAAACAACTCCTACTCATGCTAGTGGGTTTCATCTATTTACTGTGGCAATGACAGGTCATGCAGAGGATAAGGGGTTCAACTACCGCAACAAATAACAGATGAATCATTGTTGTCCTAATGCAGTAAAAGAGAACAGGAGCGAGAGAGTGGGCTTGCATCGGAATGAACAAGGGGGTTTGCTTGCCTGGCACTTTTGAAGATATCATTGGGTCTTCATCAGTGTCAACGATCACATCGTCGGTACAACGTCTATCGAGAGGGGACAATTACTGGCAACAGAGAACGAAATACAATCAATGCAATGCACAGTATGATGCATGATCATGACATGTCAATATGCTGTGGTTTGAGCTAATGCAACTAGCTATGATTTAAATGAAGTTGGTTTGAATACAAGATTCAAATTCAAACTCCATATATGATTATTTAAATGCCCTTTATTTGTTTTGTCCAAAACAGAGGACAAACATTGTTCAAACATGCATGAAAATGGTACAGATGGATTCCTTGAATTTTTCTGATAATTTTACATATATAATTTATTTCATTTGGAGTTACGGTTGAATTTCTATGATTTTTAGAAGTTTTAGACATTTTCTGGAATTTCCTGAATTATTTTTAAACTAGAAAATGATTTACTGCGTCAGCCCGACGTTAGGGTGACGTCAGCTGGTCAACAGGGCCGGTCCAGAGTCAAACCTGACAGCTGGGACCCACGGGTCAGTGTAACAGGGCTAGTTTGGGTGGATGACATGTGGGACCAGTCAACTGCCAAGTCAGCACGGTCAACTCTAGCGCGTGGGTCCCACTGGGTTATGAACTAAACTAAACAGAGAATTAAATTAAACTAAACAGGCATGAGGCCCACTGTCATTGACCTTGAGGGTTAATTAATGGGGCTGTTAGCTGCTAATGACGGGACACGTCAGCGTCACCGGGATCTCGCCGCCGGCGACCAAAACGACGATAGCGCGGCTCGGAAACACGCTACGGGCGACGGTTTGGTTTGCTGAGGGTACCAGGGCATAGCCCTTGCACTCGCGCATCCAGCAGAGCCAGCGGCGGGTCGCGGGGTGGCCGGAGCTCGCCGGAAACAAGCTCACGGCGGCGGCCGGAGTTCGGCAACAACGGTGTGGGCGGTGCGGGGCACGGGAGGAGGAGCTGGTGGGAGCTGCGTGTTCCTGGGAAGGCACCGAACGCGTTGACGCGATCAGGCACGAGCTATGGTGGCTAAAACGACGGCGGCACCATGGATGGCGGCGATGAACTCTCGGCTCCGGCGGAATCGAGCTAGCGGAGAGAAACGGAGAGGGGGCGAGCATAGGGAAGGTGCAGGAGCTCACAAGGGGTCGGAAGAGAAACTCAACGGGCTCGGGGAAGCTTCTGCGACGGCGAATTGACGGCGGCGATCTCGGTCGGCCGTGGTTGGAGATGATGTTGAGGGCGTTCCTTCGGGGCTCTCCTGGTGGCGTGAGTCGGTGAGGAGGTTTGCGACGAGGTGCAGGAGCTCGGGAGCAACTCGGGGCATCGTCGGGACGGCGGTGGTCGCGGCAAATTGCGTCGGCGACGACGAGCTCCGCTCGGGTGTGCTCGGGAGAGGAAGCAGAGGGTGAGGGAGAGAGCAGAGAGTGAGGGAGAGGAACGAGGGGGCTGCGGGGCATCTTCTGACGCGTCGGGGGCGCCTCGGTGGCAAGCAGGAGGTGGAGCTCGGGCGCACGCGCTCGCCACGCACCTGCTTCTCCTTCTGGCAGAAGGTGTAAGAAGCAGGCAGCGCTGGCTGGGCTGGGCCAGTTGGCTGGGCCGGCCAGCTACGGTGCTGGGCCGCACAGGTAGGTGGGCTGCTCATGTGAGGCCAGGTGGGTTTCCTCTCTCTCTGTTTTTTTTAAATTCTGTTCTGTTTTCTATTTTTGCTATTTTGTTTTGATTTAGTTCAAGACCAAACCATTTTCAAAGTTCATAAAAATAATTGTGTGAACTAAATGGATTTATCCAAATCCACACAACAATTTTCAGAAATATTGAACATATATTTATGATATAATAAATATAGATCCAATTCAAATAGTTATTGGATTAAATCAAAGGCCCAAAATAAATATCTCTGAGATTCCAAAAATATTGTTTTAAGTTTTACCTCTTGCCAATATTTTCAGAGACTAAGAGGAACATTTTCTTGGACTTCTTTGAAAAGATTTTAATGTTGATCATTTTTTTAATCGATTTCTGGGGCTTTCAGCTTTCCCCAATTCAACTTTCAAAAATTTAGACATGATGCATGTTGCTCACTCAGGTAAATAGCTACAAGCAAATCTAGGGCTATGACAACTCACCCCCACTAAACAAGAATCTCGGCCCGAGATTCAAGACATGGGGTAAGAAGGAAGGGGGGGGGGTTCACAAGACTATCGCAGTCTTCTCGATCCAACTGCCCTTCCCGAGGATGTTGATTCATTTCGTCATCTTGATCTTGACGTCTTTGCTTTCGGGATCTTCATCCGGCATGATGATGGCAGAAAGAAATTCTACATAAATCGATCTCCTCGGGGATCGAGCACTCAAGATCAACTCATGGAGTGAGATATAAAACATCTCTTGAGCTGAGACACGAAGCACATATCAGAATCAACGAGAAGAAGCAGATGACAAGGTTCAATTTGGCACGCAACAAACCCACGCTGGAGTAGGATGATGCATGGTTTCAAAGTAGCGAGGGGATAATTGCCATGATACCATAACGAGACATCTTAAGTAAAGTGACTCGCAGAATATTCCCTTGAGTGGCAAAAAGAATTACTTTTGATTCGGAGATCATAGAAACTCTTTATACCAGCCTAAGGCAATCACAAACGATCAGTGGAAGGACTTCGAAAGAATGACATACTCGGACTAGGATGGATGATGTGGACTACCTTGTTGGAGACAACGCAATGGATGATTTTTGCTTATCATCAGAAATGGATGGGACCCATGGTAAGTCCACTTTTGAAGATGACCAAGAACAACAGCTATTAAGGTGTAAGCTGGGAACAAAATGCAAATGTTGGGAATGATTCTAGTAACTGGGGAGAAGGTTCACCGGCAAGGTGATTCCACCAATTGGATGGCTATCGAACAACTGAGAGAACAGAGGCACATCCCAGTTAACGACAACATCAGAACCTAGTGCCTAAGCGCGCTCTCAAGAACTTGAGCATTTCCATACTCATCAAGGTCTTACCAACATCCATGTCAAGGATCCTGGCAACTCAACATACCACCATGATGAATGGTGATGGATAATGCAGATGCAAAGGAAGATAACACTTTCTCAGATTTCACCTTAGCGAGGCCAAGGAAACAAAATCTGGATGATCGACCGAGAGACATTTAGCACTCCGCATTCTAATGTTCTCCTGGATGTACTGGTTACCACGGTCATGCTTTAAGCATCGGCATAGCCACCAAGTAGTGGTCGGACTTCGGAATACAATAGATCCATAAGGAACAACTTCTGGAGTAAATCCTACGAAATCCTCATGGGAAGGTGGCCAACTTTCTTCAATCGAGATACTACAATAATAGGTCTTCCGGCTGGATGTGTTGGCCACGACATCCACTTTACCGTTTATCGAGGGACCAATATTATGGTTCTTGGAAAATGCTCCAACCATCATATCTGCCTGAGATTCAGATCTGGTTGGTGACAGGATATTCCAGACTCATCGAGTCTAGAAAGGAAAATGAAGGTTTGCAACACAAATCGACGAGACGACGTTGCGAGATTCTCGGGGAATGAACTACGGTAGTAGGCTCCAAAACATGAGCCGGTTCTGCTACAAGCATGTGAACACGTTGTCCTAGACAAGCATGGTCACCTGGTAGTCTTAAAATGAAACACTACCGAGTTCAGGGGGAACCATCAACGAGGATATCGAAGTCCTTGCGTAGGTCTAACCCTTAAGAAGAAACTTCTTCTCCTTGAACAAATCAATCAGTGGCTTGGTGTGCTAGGGATACATATAGAATGTAGATGATCAGTCTATCAGACCATAGAATACTTCGCACATGCATGACTGACTTGGGATGATTCCAGAGGAAGCAAAAACAAACTTTCTCGAATTCACGGCGGCAACTTACACCAGATGCACATGAATTAGAAGAAGTCACATCTTTCAACCGGACATATGCTTCATGATCGGGACATGAGGGCAATGCTTATAAAATTTCCAACACTAGCTGGATGTTCAACACAATCATGGAGGAGACAAAATGTCGCTGATGGGCTCAACAGCAACTCATCGGAATTTCCATATCACTGGACTTCCACCACTATGTGAACAATGTGATAGTATTGGTCAGACCAAAGATATAATGGTGTATGCTCGAGGGACAACCGCAAGTAAGACAACATTACGAACATCATTGGTTCTGATTTGATTTGACGATAACCCACACTCAAATCAAGGTTTGGACAAGATAATAGATACAACAACTGATCACGGGGACCAATTGGTGAAGATATCATCTTTCTTCAACACACACACACACAAGGATATCCCTTAGGGATGAACTAAGTCGGACAAGTTTTCATCTTCCAACTCTCCAAGTTGTTGTTAAGCTTAACCAACTAGCTCAGGGGTATCCAACACAGATTCTTGGAGAGAAGTGGTTTATCGGAAAACCAACTTGATCACGAACTCAACATAACGGTCAGGTGACAACCTGGTAACACTTCCGAGAGGATATTCGGAAAATCACGAACCACCGGTATGTTACTAAGCTCGAGAACAACCTTGCTTTTCAGGGCAAGATGATATGATCAAAGAGTGAGGGATTGGCACAATCTTAACCCATTGATCGAAGTGTGCACCAGAAATATGGACTGGGTAGCACGATCAGTCTTAGAATGATAATTCAATAACCAACACGCTAAGAATGAGAATATTGTCCAATAACTACCAAGCAACGGGGTTGCTAGGAGTATTGATTTCACACACCATGATTCACTTGTCGACATTCCGGTTGCGACAACACGGAACCGAGGAATGAAGAATGATGGTAAGAAGTATCACTGCGTCAAGAATTCATGAGAGATGTGCAATTCTCACGACGCTCTTGACATAAAGTGGGTAATACTCCGAGGTAGAACAGAACAAAAGCTGGATTGGCATTTTGATCTGCAGAATACAACCACTTTGACCCGATCCCAGAAATGGATGAGGTACTGGAGTTTGTTTCTCCTAGTCATTCCGAATAGAATGGCTTGACGGACCACAGAAGTAAAAGGCACCGATGAACACAAATGCACAACTATTCCTGACTATCAATTGATAGACGAAGGTCAGAAAACAACTAAAGAGGAACAACTCAAGGAACATATAATTTTCTGAGTTGTGGAGGCATAGATTAGTATGTCGAGCAAAGCTCAACATATTTCTTCCAGATAACCCATGCAGAAAGGTAGAACTGGCAGAGCCACAATATAGAATGGAGAACTCATCAAGAGCACTCTGTCGTGACCTTTTGGTTCAAAAGAACTCCTGCCAAGAATGGTTCATGATAATTGGAAGAAGGATGTACCACGAACCTCGAGGACTATCGCAAAGGTTACTAATATCCTAAAGGAACGAGCAAACACTATCAACATGAAGCAGGTAGGGTGAGTCTCGGGTTCAAAACCCAGGAATAGAATGCCTACTAACTAAATGGCATCACGGGATGCTTTTGAGAATAATGGCCAGAATCACACACTGGGAACACAAAACATGGCTAGATTACTAGGTGGCACTCTCAGACGTCTAGGGTCATAATAATAATTCCAAAATATATGTCGAGGCAAAAGAATACCCCAACTGACAAGTAGTGTGATTAATCTGGCCCAAATGGACATCAGGAACAGGGGAAAGGATTTGCAAATGCATCAGACTATTTAGAAACCTGGGATGACTCGGACAGCATAACGGTTATAAATGCTCAAAATGATTTGAGACATCCTGCAAAATGGTGGCATAACCACTCAGAAGCACAATGTCAAGGTTCGAGACCAACTATGAACACACAGAAGTAGTAGAAACTGAACTGGGCTTAAATCCAACAATCTTAGGCAACTACGGTTTAGTAACACGTCATCCTGATAGATAGATGAGAAGGCCTAATTCTTAATCCCCGTAGAAAGAAGAGGTTGACTCAGATCAGAAGGGCATAGGGTAAAGGAGTAAAAAGATCCTTACGTTCCCTTCCACAATCAATTCCCTTACATAACTAAAGCATTTCTAGACTCAACTTCGACCAGTTTGGCTTGGTAATCCTACAGGCAGTCAGGCTCTGATACCAACGCTGTCGGGACCCCGATCCTAGGTCACACTGATCTAGCATGTAACACATCATATCACTTTGTGGCCTCACGCACGGTATTTCCACGGGTGCCACCTTACCTGGCCCGGGACCGTTTGCGCCTTTTGGCTCACGTATATGATAGTGTCGCTAGCATCCATATGACAAAGAACCCGGGCCGACATGGCTAGTCGTGAACCCAAGCGGCACTACCCCATGGGGACAGGCATACATGAATCAACCTCGAGCATGTCGGTCAACAGCGTGTGAATCCGGGCTGTAGCACTGGGCTAACAGGACTCCGGTAACCCGGGCTCTAGTAGGCTAGGCAGGACTCCGGATGTCATCGCGTGACATTTCCCTGAAGGGACAGACATAGGAACGAAGTGAATCACATGCCGGCCAGTCAAGTGTCCTGAACAGTAGTGCTGGGCTAGCAGGACTCCGGTGATCCGGGCTGTAGCGGACTACTATCGCTCAGAAGCACTAGACTACATTTCCCCATATGATAGGCTGCCAAGGATAAACAACTAGATAGTCGGATCCCACACATACCAAGCATTTCAATCATACACACAATATGCTCGATATGTGTGAATACAACATGGCATCACAACATAACTCTACAACTCAAGTATTAATTCATTAGGCTCCGAGGAGCGAGATATCACAAACATGGGTCTCATGACCCATCAATCATAGCATACAATGCAAGCACATGCGGAAGCTTAACATGTCTGAGTACAGACATCTATAAATGAAAAAGGCTAAGAAGCCTGACTATCTACCAAATCCTGTCGAGGGCACAAGATCGTAGCTGAGGTATCAAGCTAAATGTCGAAGTCCACGCGGAACTACTAGCGAGACTGAAGTCTCTCTGCAAAACATAAATTAAGCAAACGTGAGTACAAAGGTACTCAGCAAGTCTTACATCAGAACTAACTACATATGCATCGGTATCAACAAGGGGGGGGGGTGGTGGAGTTTAACTGCAGCAAGCCAGCTTTGACTCAGTGGCTAACCTGAACTACGATTGCAAGCAACTCTTTTGAGGTGGCGCACACGAGTCCACATATTCACCAATCAATGCACCACTATGGATCCGCTCTCGTCTCCCTACGAGAAGGCCATCCATAGCACTCACGCTTATCTTGCGAGTTTTAGAGTATCCACTTTCACTTGTCTATGAACTGATATAGGCAACCCAGAAGTCCTTTACCGTGGACACGGCTATTCGAATAGATCATTTATAACCCTGCAGGGGTGTACTTCGTCACACATGTTTCCACCACTTAGCGTGTGCACACGACATGTGCTCGGCAGACTTCAAGCGAAAGCCGACGTGGGTGTAGCCCACGACCTGACTAACCACACAAGTCTCTAGTCCAGGTTTATCGCCTATTCAGGTTCCATCCGCGAGGAGATCCGGCCGGAGTTTCGCTCACAGCCCCAAACGATGTGTGCAGGGTTCCCGAGACACCAAACGGGCGCCCGGTACACCGTGCCACAGTGTATCTACCGCATCATAGCCCACCCCTAGGGTCAGCGCTACGCATGGCCACCAACACATATCCTATAAACACCAGAAACTAATTGCAACTCCTGGACAGAGGACGAGAGGGGTCAGTAAGTCGAGCGGGGTCATATTTCAGGGCCCAACGTGTGGTAGTAGCTGTTTCATGGATCAAAAACACAGAACTCAGTTCCTGAGGACGGTTTCAATGAGACAACCCACCATGTACTCCTACATGGCCTCTCACCGCTACCTTTACCAAATCATGTTCACACACTTAGCTCTTAACAGTAGGACATGTTTACACACTTCCGATTCATCCCCCAAGAATCGGACCTGACTCAACTCTAAGCATTAGCAGGCATGACAAACAAGCATGAATGAGTAGCCACATCAGGGCTCAAACAACTCCTACTCATGCTAGTGGGTTTCATCTATTTACTGTGGCAATGACAGGTCATGCAGAGGATAAGGGGTTCAACTACCGCAACAAATAACAGATGAATCGTTGTTGTCCTAATGCAGTAAAAGAGAACAGGAGCGAGAGAGTGGGCTTGTATCGGAATGAACAAGGGGGTTTGCTTGCCTGGCACTTCAGAAGATATCATTGGGTCTTCATCAGTGTCAACGATCACATCGTCGGTACAACGTCTATCGAGAGGGGACAATTACCGGCAACAGAGAACGAAATACAATCAATGCAATGCATAGTATGATGCATGATCATGACATGTCAATATGCTGTGGTTTGAGCTAATGCAACTAGCTATGATTTAAATGAAGTTGGTTTGAATACAAGATTCAAATTCAAACTCCATATATGATTATTTAAATGCCCTTTATTTGTTTTGTCCAAAACAGAGGACAAACATTGTTCAAACATGCATGAAAATGGTACAGATGGATTCCTTGAATTATTCTGATAATTTTACATATATAATTTATTTCATTTGGAGTTACGGTTGAATTTCTATGATTTTTAGAAGTTTTAGACATTTTCTGGAATTTCCTGAATTATTTTTAAACTAGAAAATGATTTACTGCGTCAGCCCGACGTCAGGGTGATGTCAGCTGGTCAACAGGGCCGGTCCAGAGTCAAACCTGACAGCTGGGACCCACGGGTCAGTGTAACAGGGCTAGTTTGGGTGGATGACATGTGGGACCAGTCAACTGCCAAGTCAGCACGGTCAACTCTAGCGCGTGGGTCCCACTGGGTTATGAACTAAACTAAACAGAGAATTAAATTAAACTAAACAGGCATGAGGCCCACTGTCATTGACCTTGAGGGTTAATTAACTGGGCTGTTAGCTGGTAATGACGGGACACGTCAGCGTCACCGGGATCTCGCCGCCGGCGACCAAAACGACGATAGCGCGGCTCGGAAACACGCTATGGGCGACGGTTTGGTTTGCTGAGGGTACCAGGGCATAGCCCTTGCGCTCGCGCATCCAGCAGAGCCAGTGGCGGGTCGCGGGGTGGCCGGAGCTCGCCGGAAACAAGCTCACGGCGGCGGCCGGAGTTCGGCAATAATGGTGTGGGCGGTGCGGGGCACGGGAGGAGGAGCTGGTGGGAGCTGCGTGTTCCTGGGAAGGCACCGAACGCGTTGACGCGATCAGGCACGAGCTATGGTGGCTAAAACGACGACGGCACCATGGATGGCGGCGATGAACTCTCGGCTCCGGCGGAATCGAGCTAGCGGAGAGAAACGGAGAGGGGGCGAGCATAGGGAAGGTGCAGGAGCTCACAAGGGGTCAGAAGAGAAACTCAGCGGGCTCGGGGAAGCTTCTGCGACGGCAAATTGACGGCAGCGATCTCGGTCGGCCGTGGTTGGAGATGATGTTGAGGGCGTTCCTTCGGGGCTCTCCTGGTGGCGTGAGTCGGTGAGGAGGTTTGCGACGAGGTGCAGGAGCTCGGGAGCAAGTCGGGGCATCGTCGGGACGGCGGTGGTCGCAGCAAATTGCGTCGGCGACGACGAGCTCCGCTCGGGTGTGCTCGGGAGAGGAAGCAGAGGGTGAGGGAGAGAGCAGAGAGTGAGGGAGAGGAACGAGGGGGCTGCGGGGCATCTTCTGACGCGTCGGGGGCGCCTCGGTGGCAAGCAGGAGGTGGAGCTCGGGCGCACGCGCTCGCCACGCACCTGCTTCTCCTTCTGGCAGATGGTGGAAGAAGCAGGCAGCGCTGGCTGGGCTCGGCCAGTTGGCTGGGCCGGCCAGCTACGGTGCTGGGCCGCACAGGTAGGTGGGCTGCTCAGGTGAGGCCAGGTGGGTTTCCTCTCTCTCTGTTTTTTTTAAATTCTGTTCTGTTTTCTATTTTTGCTATTTTGTTTTGATTTAGTTCAAGACCAAACCATTTTCAAACTTCATAAAAATAATTGTGTGAACTAAATGGATTTATCCAAATCCACACAACAATTTTCAGAATTATTGAACATATATTTATGATATAATAAATATAGATCCAATTCAAATAGTTATTGGATTAAATCAAAGGCCCAAAATAAATATCTCTGAGATTCCAAAAATATTGTTTTAAGTTTTACCTCTTGCCAATATTTTCAGAGACTAAGAGGAACATTTTCTTGGACTTCTTTGAAAAGATTTTAATGTTGATCATTTTTTTTAATTGGTTTCTGGGGCTTTCAGCTTTCCCCAATTCAACTTTCAAAAATTTAGACATGATGCATGTTGCTCACTCAGGTAAATAGCTACAAGCAAATCTAGGGCTGTGACACCCAATCGTGCCCGTTGGTATGACTCCTCGATTCTAGGCAAGTCCCAAACGGCCACGAGGAGGACGCTTGTTATTTACCCTCTTTATAAAGAGGCCAAGGCCTTTCCCTCTCGTACTCAATAGAATCCTTGCCCCGCCTCGAGTTCCAACACCCAAGGCTCAGGTCAGGTGCTTCAGACCTTCGACCATGTCTGGATCCAACCTTCAAGGTCGGTGGATGCCTTCCTCTGTCATAGAGGAAGACATCAAGAAGCTAAGAGAGGCCAGGTATTTGACCCTCGAATCTCGCACAGGCTGCCTGCTCGAGGGCAGGTCATTCCCACTCCCGAACCCGGCGAGAGCGTTGTATTCATCTCTCACTTCCTCCAAGGGCTAGGCCTGGCTCTGGATCCCTTTGTTAGGGGGCTCATGTTCTATTATGGGCTGGATTTCCATGACCTGGCCCCGGATTCCCTCCTTCACATCTCGTCGTTCATCGTCGTGTGTGAGGCCTTCCTCCGCATCACCCCACACTTCAACCTGTGGCTCAAGACTTTCAATGTGAAGCCGAAGATGATCGAGGGGCAACACGCAGAGTGCGGAGGTGCCGTGATAAGCAAAAGTGATGATGTTCCGTGGCCAGAGGGTTCCTTCCCAGAGGTGTCCGGTTTATGGCAACGGGAGTGGTTTTATATCACAGCTCCCCGAAGTGCCAAGTGGGTAGCCGCCCTTGCCTTTCGCTCGGGCCCCCCACCACAACCGACGTCATGGATCAACAAGGGGCTGAACTGGGGGGTAGTAAATGATGTGCCGATATTGCAGAGTCGCAGCCGAGATCTCCTCGAGAGAGAAGTCAGCCTCGTCATGGTAATGCAAGTCATGCTAGTTCGTCGAGTCCCGCCTTGAAAACGTCGACCCCTCCGTATGTGGGAATTCAACCCGGAAGGACCGCGAACTGTCCAGCACTTCCTCGGCATGACGCTCAAAGAGATGTACAAATTGTTCTTCGGACCACAAATGAAGTGTCCGGACACCACCGAGGATGCGGGTCTGAGCTGTAATCGCCCAGATACCCAAGTAAGTAATCCCGTGGCCGAACATGCTGTCTTTTTATTTATCATAACATTATTCTGAAGAGTCGCCCCTTGACCAGGACTGGGTAACAAAGGCGAAGATGATCAGGTGTTTGCCCCCCCTTCCCGAAGGCTCAGCAAATCCTGTACTAGCCAGAATGCTCGAGCCGGCGCCTTATCAGGCGCCCTCAGGGGAAGATAAAGGGGGGAGTAAAGAGGCTGAGAGCCGGCCTCACTCAATATTCATCCAAACCGGGGGAATTAGCACCTCCGCGAAGGAGGATAACCAGGGAGAAGAATATGAAATTCCCTCTCCCCAAGGAAGGAAGAGAACCACCTCTGAAGACCCGGAAACAAAGGTTTCCAAACAGGGGAAGAAATCTTCACCAGAGGGTCCTGCCTCGGAGGGTACTCTTGCTGCAAAGTGCCCGCAAGGGGATTAGCCCTCTACCGAGTTGTAAGTAAACAAAAAGTACTTAATAGTAAAAGTATCCTACATTACCTATGAAGACGATAACCGAAGCATGTATCTTGTAGTTCAGATCATAGCCCTTCTCGACAGAGTTCGTCTTTGCGGGATCTTCTTCCAGAGATGATGGAGAGCGAAACACCTCCCCCTTCCACCCTGCCTCATGAGGCGGGCGACCCTGATGTGTCATCGTGGAGGGTTTCTCCTGATCCGCCAAGGCCAGAGGGTAATCCTTTGGCCACCCGAAGTCCTCAGTATTCGGCTCCTAAAGAGAACAACAGAAAGAGTTCGGAACCGTACAGTGTGCGGTCAGACGCACTGAAGGATATTCTGGAGCAAGCGACCGTCTCAGAAGCACATCATACGCTAATGGGTACGGTGATTGAAAGGATTTCATCCGCCGAAAGCGGGTTGCATGAAGTGAAGGAAATATGCCCTAGAGGCAATAATAAAGTTATTATTTATTTCCTTATATCATGATAAATGTTTATTATTCATGCTAGAATTGTATTAACCGGAAACATAATACATGTGTGAATACATAGACAAATAGAGTGTCACTAGTATGCCTCTACTTGACTAGCTCGTTGATCAAAGATGGTTATGTTTCCTAACCATAGACATGAGTTGTCATTTGATTAATAGCTCGCGTTTAGCTCCCCTGTTTTATTTTTGATATGTTCCTAGAGAAAACTAAGTTGAAAGATGTTAGTAGCAATGATGCGGATTGGATCCGTGATCTGAGGTTATCCTCATTCCTGCATAGAAGAATTATGTTATGAACATTTGGCTAGCTCAATATGATTACTACTTGATAGTATAGTGCACCATGCTTAAACGGCTTAGAATCGGGACTTAAAAGACGTTTTGAACGTCATGGACCATATGAGATGTTCCAGGAGTTGAAGTTAATATTTCAAATAAATACCCGAGTAGAGAGATATGAAGTCTCCAACAAGTTCTATAGCTAAAAGATGGAGGAGAATAGCTCAAGCAGTGAGCATGTACTCAGATTGTCTGGGTACTACAATCGCTTGAATCAAGTGGGAGTTAATCTTCTACATAAAATAGTGATTGATAGAATTCTCTAGTCAACATCACCAAGTTAGTAGAACTTCGTGATGAACTATAATATGCAAGGGGTAACGGAAACGATTCCCAAGCTCTTCGTGATGCTGAAATCGACGAAGGTAGAAATCAGGAAAAGCATCAAGTGTTGATGGTAAACAAAACCACTAGTGTCAAGTAAAGGGACAAAGGGAAGAAAGGGGAACTTTAAGAAGAACAGCAAGAAAGTTGTTGCTCAAGTGAAAAAAAACCCCAAGTCTGGACCTAAGCCTGAAACTGAGTGTTTCTACTGCAGAGGGACTGGTCACTGGAAGCGGAACTACCCCAAGTAATTCGCGGATAAGAAGGATGGCAAAGTGAACAAAGGTATATTGGATATACATGTTATTGATGTGTACTTTACTAGTGTTTATAGCAACCCCTCGGTATTTGATACTAGTTCAGTTGCTAAGAATAGTAACTCGAAACGGGAGTTGCAGAATGAACAGAGACTAGTTAAGGGTGAAGTGACGATGTGTATTGGAAATGGTTCCAAGATTGATATGATCATCATCATACACTCCCTATACTTTCGGGATTAGTGTTAAACCTAAAATAAATGTTATTTAGTGTTTGCGTTGAGCATGAATTTGATTGGATCATGTTTATTGCAATACAGTTATTCATGTAAGTTAGAGAATAATTGTTGTTCTGTTTACATGAATAAAACCTTCTATGGTCATACACCCAATGAAAATGGTTTGTTGGATCTCGATCGTGGTGATACACATTTTCATAATACTGAAGACAAAAGATGCAAAGTTAATAATGATAGTGCAAATTATTTGTGGCACTGCCATTTAGGTCATATCGGTATAAAGCGCATGAAGAAACTCCATACTGATGGACTTTTGGAACCACTTGATTATGAATCACTTGGTGTGAACCGTGCCTCATGGGCAAGATGACTAAAACGCCGTTCTCTGGAATCATGGAGCGAGCAATAGATTTGTTGGAAATCATACATATAGATGTGTGTGGTCCGATGAATATTGAGGCTCGCGGTGGGTATCATTATTTTCTGATCTTCACAGATCATTTGAGCAGATATGAGTATATCTACTTGATGAAACACAAGTCTGAAACATTTGAAAAGTTCAAAGAATTTCAGAGTGAAGTGGAGAATCATCGTAACAAAAATAAAAGTTTCTACGATATGATCGCAGAAGAAAAATATTTGAGTTACGAGTTTGGCCTTCAGTTAAACAATGTGAAATAGTTTCACTACTCACGCCACCTGGAACACCACAGTGTAATGGTGTGTTCGAACGTCGTAACCGTACTTTATTAGATATGGTGCGATCTATGATGTCTCTTACCAATTTACCACTATCGTTTCGGGGTTATGCATTAGAGACAGCTACATTCATGTTAAATAGGGAACCATCTAAATCCGTTGAGACTTCACCGTATGAACTGTGTTTTGGCAAGAAACCAAAGTTGTTGTTTCTTAAAGTTTGGGGTTGTGATGCTTATGTGAAAAAGTTTCATCTTGATAAGCTCAAACCCAAGTCGGAGAAGTGCATCTTCATAGGATACCCAAAAGTAACTGTTGGGTACACGTTCTATCACAGATCTGAAGGCAAGATATTTGTTGCTGAGAATGGATCCTTTCTAGAGAAGGAGTTTCTCTGGAAAGAAGTGAGTGGGAGGAAAGTAGAACTTGATGGGGTAACTGTACCTGCTCCCTTATTGGAAAGTAGTTCATCACAGAAATCTGTTGCTGTGACTACTACACAAATTAGTGAGGAAGCTAATGATGATGATCATGTAACTTCAGACCAAGTTACTACCGAACCTTGTAGGTAAATCAGAGTGAGATCCGCACCAGAGTGGTATGGTAATCCTGTTCTGGAGGTCATGTTACTTGACCATGACGAACCTACAAACTATGAGGAAGCGATGATGAGCCCAGATTCCGTGAAATGGCTTGAGGCCATGAAATCTGAGATGAGATCCATGTATAAGAACAAAGTATGGACTTTGATTGACTTGCCCGAAGATCGGCGAGCCATTGAGATTTAATGGATCTTCAAGAGGAAGACGGACACTGATAGTAGTGTTGCTATCTACAAAGCTCGAATTGTCGCAAAAATGTTTTCGACAAGTTCAAAGTATTGACTACGATGAGATTTTCTCACTCGTAGAGATGCTTAAGTCTGTCCAAATCATGTTAGCAATTGCCACATTTTATGAAATCTGGCAAATGGATATCAAAACTGCATTCCTGAATGGATTTCTAGAAGAAGAGTTGTATATGATGCAACCAGGAGATTTTAACAATCCAAAGGGTGCTAACAAAAATGCGCAAGCTCCAGCGATCCATCTATGGACTGGTGCAAGCATCTCGGAGTTGGAATATACGCTTTGATGAGTTGATCAAAGCACATAGTTTTATATAGACGTGCGGTGAAGCCTGTATTTACAAGAAACTGAGTGGGAGAAGTACAACATTTCTGATAAGTATATGTGAATGACATATTGTTGATCGGAGATAATGTAGAATTATTCTGCAAAGCATAAAGGAGTGTTTGAAAGGAGTTTTTCAAAGAAAGACCTCGATGAAGCTGCTTACATATTGAGCATAAAGATCTATAGAGATAGATCAAGACGTTTGATAAGTTTTTCAATGAGTACATACCTTGACAAGATTTTGAAGTAGTTCAAAATGGAACAGTCAAAGAAAGAGTTCTTGCCTGTGTTACAAGGTTTGAAACTGAGTAAGACTCAAAGCCCGACCAGGGCAGAAGATAAAAAGAGAATGAAAGTCATTAACTATGCATTGGCCATAGGTTCTATAAAATAGCCATGCTGTGTACCAGATCTATTGTATACCCTACACTGTTTTTGGCAGGGGAGTACAATAGTGATCTAGGAGTATATCACTTGACAGCGGCCAAAATTATCCTTAGTGGAATAAGGATATGTTTCTCGATTATGGAGGTGACAAAAAGGTTCGTCGTAAAGGGTTATGTCGATGCAAATTTTGACACTGATCCAGATGACTCTAAATCTCAATCTGGATACATATTGAAAGTGGGAGCAATTAGCTAGAGTAGCTTCGTGCAGAGCATTGTTGACATAGAAATTTGTAAAATACTTACGGATCTGAATGTGGCAGACTCATTGACTAAACTTCTCTCACAAGCAAAACATGATCACACCTTAGTACTCTTTGGGTGTTAATCACATAGCGATGTGAACTAGATTATTGACTCTAGTAAACCCTTTGGATGTTGGTCACATGTCGATGTGAACTATGGGTGTTAATCACATGGTGATGTGAACTATTGGTATCAAATCACATGGCAATGTGAACTAGATTATTAACTCTAGTGCAAGTGGGAGACTGAAGGAAATATGCCAGAGAGGCAATAATAAAGTTATTATTTATTTCCTTATATCATGATAAATGTTTATTATTCATGCTAGAATTGTATTAACTAGAAACATAATACATGTGTGAATACATAGACAAACAGAGTGTCACTAGTATGCCTCTACTTGACTAGCTTGTTGATCAAAGATGGTTATGTTTCCTAACCATAGACATGAGTTGTCATTTGATTAATGGGATCACATCATCAGGAGAATGATGTGATTGACTTGACCCATTCCATTAGCTTAGCACTTGATCATTTAGTTTGTTGCTATTGCTTTCTTCATGAATTATACATGTTCCTATGCCTATGAGATTATGCAACTCCCGTTTACCGAAGGAACACATAGTGTGCTACCAAACGTCACAACGTAATTGGGTGATTATAAAGGTGCTCTATAGGTGTCTCCGAAGGTACTTGTTAGGTTGGCGTATTTCGAGATTAGGATTTGTCACTCCGATTGTCGGAGAGGTATCTCTGGGCCCTCTCGATACTGCACATCAGTTAAGCCTTGCAAGCATTGCAACTAATGAGTTAGTTGCGGGATGATGTATTACGGAACGAGTAAAGAGACTTGCCGGTAATGAGATTGAACTAGGTATTGAGATACTGACGATCGAATCTGGGGCAAGTAACATACCGATGACAAAGGGAACAACGTATGTTGTTATGCTGTCTGACCGATAAAGATCTTCGTAGGATATGTGGGAGCCAATATGAGCATCCAGGTTCCGCTATTGGTTATTGACCGGAGACGTGTCTCGGTCATGTCTACATAGTTCTCGAACCCGTAGGGTCCGCACGCTTAAAGTTTGATGACAGTTATATTATGAGTTTATGTGTTTTGATGTACCGAAGGAGTTCGGAGTCCCGGATGAGATCGGGGACATGATGAGGAGTCTCGAAATGGTCGAGACGTAAAGATCGATATATTGGACGACTATATTCGGACATCGGAAAGGTTCCGAGTGATTCGGGTATTTTCGGGAGTACCGTGGAGTTACGGGAATTCGTATTGGGCCTTAATGGGCCATACGGGAAAGGAGAGAAAGGCCTCAAAGGGTGGCCGCACCCCTCCCCATGGGCTGGTCCGAATTGGACTAGGGAGGAGGGGCGCCCCCTTCCTTCCTTCTCCTTTTCCCTTCCCTTTCCTTCCCTCCTACTCCTACTACTTGGAAGGGCTCCTAGTTCTACTAGGAAAGGGGGAATCCTACTCCCGGTGGGAGTAGGACTCCCCTGGGGCGCGCCATAGAGAGGGCCGGCCCCTCCCCTCCTCCACTCCTTTATATACGTGGCCAGGGGCACCCCATAGACACAACAATTGATCCCTTGGATCTCTTAGCCGTGTGCGGTGCCTCCTCCACCATAATCCACCTCGGTCATATCGTAGCGGTGCTTAGGCGAAGCCCTGCGTTGGTAGAACATCATCATTGTCACCACGCCGTTGTGCTGATGGAACTCTCCCTCAAAGCTCGGCTGGATCGGAGTTCGAGGGACGTCATCAAGTTGAACGTGTGCAGAACTCGGAGGTGCCGTGCGTTTGGTACTTGATCGGTCGGATCGTGAAGACGTACGACTACATCAACCGCGTTGTGCTAATGCTTCCGCTTTCGGTCTACGAGGGTACGTGGACAACACTCTCCCCTCTCGTTGCTATGCATCACGATGATCTTGCGTGTGCATAGGAAATTTTTGAAATTACTACGTTCCCCAACATGAAGCTTCTATGAGTCTGCTGAAAGGCTTTGAGGTACGTGAAATAGTGTATGTTTTTGACAGTACCGCACACGTTAGGTGTGCCCTATGTAGATAGTAGCCCCTGAGACTCTGGTTGCCGTCGAGAACGGCGGCAAACAGAGGATCATAGTCCCAGGTAATAATCAGGCCTGCCTTCATGTGTAGGTGGCTGAAGGTCCGGTGGCTAGCCGGACTGATGAGTTTGCCGAGCTAAAGCGGCAACTTGATGCGGCAGATGCCGACATCGTGCTTGTCAACCAACGGCTTGACGAGGCACAGGGTATGTGATTTCTCCGGTGATCATCACATAGTAAGAGGAGAATGATGCCAGTATCTTTAATATGTTGTGACTACAGATGGAGCTGCCACCATGGAGACCCTTCGGGCGGAACTTGCCCGAGCCAAGGAACAAGCCAGGAATAGCGATGCAGCCGCTCTAAAGGCGGTCGAAGAGCTGAGGGCCGAACAGGCCGCGCATTGCCAAAGCAAGGAAATAATAGCCAAGATGGCTGTTGAGTTGAAAGATACCGCCGACCGTTACCAGCTTCTTGAAAGAGAAAGCCGAGCGAGGGCGACGGACCTGGAGAAGGCCATGGTAGCAGCCAAGGAAGCCTGCTCCAAAATCAGAGCGGCGAAGGAGGAGCTGTGTCAAGTTGGAGATATCACGGCTGGGAAGCCCTTTTTGTTGCGGACGAAGTTCGGAGATCCAAAGTATGCCCCTCTTGATCAACTATGGAGTTCTGCAGACGCATACGTGGATTTGGCAGCAAGTGCTATTGATGCGGCCGAGTACTTCAAGGATAAAAAAGATTGTGAAGTGGAAAAGCTGTTTTGGTCACAGTTCCATGTTCTAGTGCGTCCGCTGCTGTTGAATGAGCGAATGGCTGAGTGGGCCGAGCTTCATAGGTTGTCCGGACTTGCCATGAGGTATGTTGTGGATCATCTGCCGGAAGGGCCAAGGCCGAATAGTTATTTTAGTTTAGTGCAACAATTCCTTGGTGTTGTGCCGCACATCGATGCTATGAGGAGGTCGGCGTGCATAGAGGGTGCGCGGATGGCACTTGCCCGTGTCAAGACATACTGGGCAGAGATGGAGGCCACCACTATTGCGACCCAGAGTTCGGCTGTGGGCCGAGTATCTGCCGAGCACTACTTTGAAGAAGTCCTTGAAGGCGCTCGTTCAATAGAGGCTCAGTGCTCGAAGAATATTATGTTCTAGTGACATTTATTCCCATTGTAAAAACAATGTTTTATTGAATTATAAAGGCTGTGTTTATACTTTTGCCTGAAAGTATTATGATGCCTCCTGTGCGGCCGTTTATGTATATATGTATATAACCTGAAAGTTTGCAGTCGTCGGCTTCAGCCCCCACGCATATAATGCGGGGGTGTTCGAAAAAAATGAGTATTCACACTTGATCCAACGTCTTGGTCCATTAAGTAGGTGGTAGCGCAGCGAACGAGGCAGTCGGACTATATTGCTTTAACACTTTCACTTAGCCATAGGAGTTTGACGATGGGACTACTATATAGCCCCTGGTACTTCCGCGCTCGTCCGAATACGGGGCACGTACGTACATGACCGGGAAACGGCCCTTCGTTAATGCGGAGGGATCCCAAAGATTCTGCTAAGTCATTGAGTGGTTGACCAATCTCGTGCTTTATCATGACAGTCGGTTTTTGGCTTTCTCTACTAAGGTGCTCATCCGGATGAACCAGGGCACAATCGCAGTAGTTCTCCCGGTGCCGCCTTAGCCGATAGAGCGGAACGTAAGGTAGCAAAACACGGGAGCCGGGCAAACCCAACATTTTACCAAAGACATGATTCGGAGCTGATGCATATAAGGCCAAACTCGCGACACCAAACACTCCCTAAGGTATTCGGTCTTTATAACATATGCCGGGCTGAACAATGCCCTTAATAATAAACCCCGAGTGTCCAGGTACGTGCAATATCCTAACGTGGCCACATGCCAATAACGCCAGCATCCTTCTCGGTAGTATTGAGTATCCGGAGGATGTGAACAACAAGAGACGGTAAAAAAGGTTTACGCAGGGTCTTAATCTAAAAAGAAACCTTTGAGCGGGTCCCTGTTGCACGTCTGCACCTGTGTCTCTGTTGTGCCATGTCCTGGACGAGTGTAGCACGATTGTCATCTGTAAAAGAGAAGAACTTAGGTGAAAGTTGTCGTGCCAGAAAATACGTTGTTATCAATAAGCCATTAAAATTCAAGATAAGTCAAGTTGAGCCGAACTAGCCCTGATTACACGCGGGAAGCCCTTGGTACCATCTATGATGGTTTAACCATCAAACCAATCTCATGTATATGTAGTGATCCGCTGGACTCGTCTAACCGTGTCCGTGGTCTTGACGACCTGTCATTTATTCTGGTTGGTGAGGCCGCCTAGTGCTCGGCTGTTAAAGCCTCCGCACATTCTTCCGCGTGTAGAGAACGCTCAATATTTTCACTAACTGTGATAGTACCACGTGGACCGGGCATCTTAAGCTTGAGAGAAGCGTAATGCGGTACTGCATTAAAACAAGTGAAAGCCGCTCTTCCGAGTAGTGCTTGATAGCCACTTCGGAATGGAGCGATGTGGAAAGTTAACTTTTCGCTTCGGAAGTTGTCGGAAGAACCGAATACAACCTCTAGTAATAGAGAGCCCGTGCAGTGGGCCTCTGGGCCTGGTATTACTCCCTTGAAGGTAGTATTACTGCGGCTGATTTTTGTCGGGTCTATCCCCATTTTGCGGACTGTGTCCTGATATATCAGATTTAGACCACTGCCGCCGTCCATAAGGACTCGTGTGAGATGATATCCGTTTATTATTGGGTCTAACACCAAGGCGGCCAATCCTTCATGTCGGATGCTTGCCGGGTAATCCCTGCGAGTGAAAGTGATCGGGCAGGCCAACCAGGGGGTGAACTTGGGTGTGACGGGCTCTACGGCGCGTGTGTCTCGGAGTGCATGTTTGCTTCTCCTCTTCGTCACATGGACATGTTTACTGGTTTAACCTCTGGTGGGAATTTTTTCTGTCCTCTAGTGCTTTGTTGGCGAGGTTCGTCTTCGTCTTCGCTTGGTGTCTCCTCCCCCCTTGTGTTCGGTGTTTAGCTTACCGGCCTGCTTGAAGACCCAGCATTCTCTGTGGGTGTGATTTGCAGGTTTATCGGGGGTGCCATGAATTTGGCATAGTTTGTCTAGAATCTTGTTTAGGCTAGACAGTCCATCTCTGCTGCCTTTAAAAGGTTTTTTCCGCTGACCTGACTCTCTGGGCTGTTGAATTATATGACTTAAATCGTCTGCATCCGAAGGTCGGACATAGGTCCCTTGAAAATTAGACCGAAAAGCATCCTCGAGCTCCTCCCAACTTCCAATTGAGTTTTCGGGGAGGCTTTTCAGCCAGTGCCGAGCTGGTCCTTTAAGCTTGAGGGGCAAGTACTTGATGGCGTGGAGATCGTCTCCGCGAGCCATATGGATATGGAGGATAAAGTCCTCAATCCAGACCCCAGGGTCTGTGGTCTCGTCGTACGCCTCTATGTTTGTTGGTTTGAATCCTTCTGGAAATTCGTGGTCCAGCACCTCATCGGTGAAACATAGGGGGTGTGCGACACCCCCATATTTGGATGCGTCATGGCATTCGGACGGTTGTAGTATTCGGTTTTGATTTTGTGCCGGAGCGCGCTTCCTAGATCCATAGATGGATCTGGTCATACTGGATTTTTGGCGCAAGTCCTCACATAGATCGTGTGTTGACTTATGTGCTGCCTTGTTAGCCACTCTATCGCGGTCACGAGGTGGTTTATCCGGCCGGTTGGCCATTTTATTTTTCGGCTGTGTGGGCTCTAAGGCCTCATCGTCGAATTCAGGTAATAGCTTGCGCTTTGGATAGCTCTTTGTGTGGTAACTTCCACCATACTTTTCTTTGTTGTCGAGCACTTTGTTCCACCTGCTGTTGAGCGTGTTTTGTGCGGCCTTAAGCCTTTGCTTCCGCTTCTTCAGACTCCTCGCTATGGCAATAAGCCTTCTGCGGAGGTTCTCTTGCTCCAAGTGCGTTTCCGGGATGATGTGTGCATCTTCGTCCGGACTGTTTTCCTCCCCAGAGGGGGTTTGATGAGGTTTATCCACGCCATCACAGTGTTCGGACATCGGATCCGTACTATGTTCGCCATTTGCATTTTCATAGTGCTCTGCCGCTGGGTCGATGTGGTCGTCGTTTCCTCTGGAGTCGACTGGAGTGTTATTTTCTCTTGCACTGTTATCGTTGTTTTTGCCAAGGCAGGATTTTGAGCGGCGCCTACGCTGACGCTTTGATTGCTTCTCGAGGGAGCTATTCTTCGCTGCATCCTGCTGTTCTTTGTCATTGTTTTCTTTGGGTGCATCCACCATGTATATGTCATGTGGTGAAGTGGTTGTCCAGCGCCCTGTGGGTACTGGTTCCTGTTCCTCTCCTACATCGTCGTCCATGTCGTCGATGTCTTCGGAGTCGAAATCAAGCATGTCGGTTAAATCATCGACAGAGGCTACTAAGTGGGTGGTGGGTGGGTAGTGAATTTCTTCGTTGTCCGCATCCCATTCTAGCCAGACATAGTTCGGACAAGGTTCTCCTGACAAGGAGAGAGACCTTAATGAATTTAGCACATCGTCGAAAGGTGAGTGCTGAAAGATATTCGCGGAGGTGAACTCCATGATTGGCGCCCAATCGGATTCGATAGGCACGGACGCAAGCGGCTCGGAGTCCGTGGCCGGGGACGAATCCAGTAGTTCGGCAACATGGCTCTCGTAAGGGGTGAAGTCGGTATTCGGCTGCATCGCCACTGAGAGTGCGGCCTCCATGGCGGGGTCTAACTCCCCATCCTCGGATGGCGCAATTTTCTCCGGATTGAGGGTCGGAGTACTTGCAGGTGTGATCTCCCGAACACTATCTGATGGCAGAGTTACGTCATGCTCATCGTGATTGTGTGGCGCACCTGACATGGGCTCGAATCCGTCGAAGATCAAGTCTTCGCGGATGTTGGCAATGTAGTTTAAGTTTCCGAACCTGACCTGATGGCCAGGGGCGTAGCTCTCGATCTGCTCCAGATGGCCAAGCAAGTTGTCCCGCAGTGCGAAGCCGCCGAATACGAAAATCTATCCGGGAAGGAAAACCTCACCCTGGACCACATCGTTACCGAAGATTGAAGGATCCATCAAGCCTTACGGTGATGGCACAATGGAACTCTTAATGAAAGCACCAATGTTGGTGTCAAAACCGGCGGATCTCGGGTAGGGGGTCTCAAACTGTGTGTATAAGGCGGATGGTAACAGGAGGTAGGAGACACGATGTTTACCCAGGTTCGGGCCCTCTTGATGGAGTTAATACCCTACATCCTACTTGATTGATCTTGATGATATGAGTATTAAAAGAGTTGATCTACCATGAGATCGTAGAGGCTAAAACTAGAAGCTAGCCTATGGTATGATTGTTGTTCTCCGACGGACTAAACCCTCCGGTTCATATAGACACCGGAGGGGGCTAGGGTTACACATAGTCGGTTACAAGGGAGGAGATCTACATATCCGTATTGCCAAGCTTGCATTCCACGCCAAGGAAAGTCCCATACTGGATATCACATATAAGAGTTACCTGAACTCAACATCACCGCTCTTTCTTGACCGTCTGTCTGAAACTTCAAGGAAATTCATCGTCACCATGTGTAGAGTCAAATTCGCAGTTGTCTCACCCTTTTATCGGATAGTCTCTGACATGTCCCACCGCTATAACACTCACCTCCTTCTGTACTTGTGTTCTGCACTTTGCCATGTGCACTGAACACCATAGAATATACGGCCATTGTTGGGAAAGGTAGCATGCAATTTCAAAAAAAAATCCTATGCCCAATCAAGATCTATCTAGGAGATGCATAGCAACGAGAGGGGGGAGTGTGTCCACGTACCCTCATAGACCGAAAGCGGAAGCGTTTGACAACGCGGTTGATGTAGTCGAACTTCTCGTTCTGATCAATCAAGCACTGAACATACGTCACCTCCGAGTTCTGCACATGTTCAGCTCGATGCCGTCCCTCGAACTCTTGATCCAGCAAGGTGTCAAGGGAGAGTTTCGTCAGCACGACGGCGTGGTGACAGTGATGTGATCCACGCAGGGCTTCGCCTAAGCACTACATGAATATGAACAGAGGCGTAAACTATGGAGGGAGGTGCCGCACGCGGCTAACAGATGTTGTTGTGTGTTCTAGGCACCTCCCCCTCATATATATAGGTGGAAGGGAGAGGGAGCAGCCAAGGGGGCGCCCAAGTAGGAGGAATCCTACTTGGGGCCCTAGTGCAATCCGGCCCCCCTTACCATCACTTCCGGAGGGGGAAGGAAGGAGGAGGGAGAAGGGAAAGAAGGGGGAGGCCGAATCCCTCCCCTTCCTTTCTCTCTTCTCCTCTTTCCCTCCCCTCCTATTTTGGCCTACATGGGGCGCGCCAGCCCCTTAGGGGCTGGTTTGTCCCCCTCTTGGCCCATTAGGCCCATGTAGTTGCCGGGGGGATGCCCGGAACCCCTTTCAGTGACCCGATATATACCCGGTACCCCCGGAACACTTCCGGTGTCCGAATACCATCGTCCTATATATCAATCTTTGCCTCTCGACCATTTTGAGACTCCTCGTCATGTCGGTGATCTCATCCGGGACTACGAACAACATTCGGTCACCAAATCACATACCTCATATAATACGAAATCTTCATCAAACGTTAAGCGTGCGGACCCTACGAATTCGAGAACTATGTAGACATGACCGAGACACCTCTCCGGTCAATAACCAACAGCGGAACCTGGATGCTCATATTGGTCCCTACATATTCTATGAAGATCTTTATCGGTCATACCGTAATGACAACATACGTTATTCCCTTTGTCATCAATATGTTACTTGCCCGAGATTCGATCGTCGGTATCTACATACCTAGTTAAATCTCGTTACCGGCAAGTCTATTCACTTGTTCCATAATACATCATCCTCCAACTAACTCATAAGTAGCACTGCTTGCAAGGCTTATTATGATGTGCATTACCGAGAGGGCCCAGAGATACCTCTCCGATACTCGGAGCGACAAATCCTAATCTTGATCTATGCCAACCCAACAAACACCTTCAGAGATACCTGTAGAGCATATTTATAATCACCCAGTTATGTTGTGATGTTTGATAGCACACAAGGTATTCCTCTGGTATCCGAGAGTTGCATAATCTCATAGTCAAAGGAATATGTATATGACATGAACAAAGTAATATCAATAAAACTAAACGATCAATATGCTAAGCTAACGGATGGGTCTTGTCTATCACATCATTCTCCTAATGATGTGATCCCGTTCATCAAATGACAACACATGTGTGTTGGGGAATGTTGCAGAAAACAAAAATTTTCCTACGGTTCACCAAGATCCATCTATGAGTTCATCTAGCAACGAGTGATCGGATGCATCTACATACCTTTGTAGATCGCGAGCGGAAGCGTTCAAAGAACGGGGATGAGGGAGTCGTACTCGACGTGATCCAAATCACCGGAGATCCTAGCGCCGAACGGACGGCACCTCCGCGTTCAACACACATACGGTCAGCGTGATGTCTCGTTCTTCTTGATCCAGCAAGGTGGAAGGAGATGTTGAGGAAGATGGCTCCAGCAGCAGCACGACGGCGTGGTGGTGATGGAGCTGCAGTACCCCGGTAGGGCTTCGCCAAGCTCTATGGAGGAGGAGGAGGTGTTGGAGAGGGAGAGGGAGGCACCAAAGGCAAAGCTGAGAGGTCCTCCATCCCCCCCACTATATATAGGGGGGCCTAGGGGGGGCGGTGGCCCTAGGAGATGCAATCTCCTAGGGGGGGCGGCGGCCAAGGGGTGGGGGGCTTGCCCCCCAGGCAAGGGGGCGCCTCCCTTTAGGGTTTCCCCCAACCTAGGTGCATGGGCCCTAAGGGAAGTGGCGCCCCAGCCCACTTTGGGCTGGATCCCTTCCCACTTCAGCCCATGGGGACCTCTGGGATAGGTGGCCCCACCCGGTGGACCCCAGGGACTCTTCCGGTGGTCCCGGTAACATACCGGTGACCCCGAAACTTGTCCCGATGGCCAAAATAGCACTTCCTATATATAATTCTTTACCTCCAGACCATTCCGGAACTCCTCGTGACGTCCGAGATCTCATCCGGGACTCCGAACAACATTCGGGTTACTGCATATACATATTCCTACAACCCTAGCGTCACCGAACCTTAAGTGTGTAGACCCTATGGGTTCGGGAGACATATAGACATGATCGAGATAGCTCTCCGGTCAATAACCAACAGCGGGATCTGGATACCAATGTTGGCTCCCACATGCTCCTCGATGATCTCATCGGATGAACCACGATGTCGAGGATTCAAGCAACCCCGTATACAATTCCCTTTGTCAATTGGTATGTTACTTGCCCGAGATTCGATCGTCGGTATCCCAATACCTTGTTCAATCTCGTTACCGGCAAGTCACTTTACTCGTACCATAATGCATGATCCCGTGACCAGACACTTGGTCACTTTGAGCTCATAATGATGATGCATTACCGAGTGGGCCCAGTGATACCTCTTCGTCATACGGAGTGACAAATCCCAGTCTTGATCCGTGTTAACCCAACAGACACTTTCGGAGATACCCGTAGTATACCTTTATAGTCACCCAGTTACGTTGTGATGTTTGGTACACCCAAAGCACTCCTACGGTATCCGGGAGTTACACAATCTCATGGTCTAAGGAAAGGATACTTGACATTGGAAAAACTCTAGCAAATGAACTATACGATCTTATGCTATGTTTAGGATTGGGTTTGTCCATCACATCATTCTCCTAATGATGTGATCTTGTTATCAATGACAACTAATGTCCATAGTCAGGAAACCATGACTATTTGTTGATCAACGAGCTAGTCAATTAGAGGCTTACTAGGGACATGTTGGTGTCTATTATTCACACATGTATTACGATATCCGGATAACACAATTATAGCATGAATAAAGACAATTATCATGAACAAGGAAATATAATAATAATGCTTTTATTATTGCCTCTAGGGCATATTTCCAATAGTCTCCCACTTGCTAGTTACATTCTGATGAATCGAACACCCATGGAATTTTGGTGTTGATCATGTTTTGCTCTAGGGAGAGGTTTAGTCAACGGATCTGCTACATTCAGGTCCGTATGTACTTTACAAATATCTATGTCTCCATCTTGAACATTTTCACGAATGGAGTTGAAGCGACGCTTGATGTGCCTGGTCTTCTTGTGAAACCTGGGCTCCTTGGCAAGTGCAATAGCTCCAGTGTTGTCACAGAAGAGTTTGATTGGCCCCGACGCATTGGGTATGACTGCTAGGTCGGTGATGAACTTCTTCACCCAAATTGCTTCATGTGCTGCCTCCAAGGCTGCCATGTACTCCGCCTCACATGTAGATCCCGCCACAACGCTCTGCTAGCAACTGCACCAGCTTACTGCCCCACCATTCAAAATATACACGTAACCGGTTTGTGACTTTGAGTCATCCAGATCTGTGTCGAAGCTAGCATCGACGTAACCCTTTACGATGAGCTCTTCGTCACCTCCATAAACGAGAAACATTTCCTTAGTCCTTTTCAGGTACTTCAGGATATTCTTGACTGCTGTCCAGTGTTCCTTGCCGGGATTACTTTGGTACCTACCTACCAAACTTATGGCAAGGTTTACATCAGGTGTGGTACACAGCATGGCATACATAATAGAACCTATGGCTGAGGCATAGGGGATGACGCTCATCTCTTCTATATCTTCTGCCGTGGTCGGACATTGAGCTGAGCTCAATTTCACACCTTGCAACACAGGCAAGAACCCCTTCTTAGACTGATCCATATTGAACTTCTTCAATATCTTATCAAGGTATGTGCTTTGTGAAAGACCTATGAGGCGTCCTGATCTATCTCTATAGATCTTGTTGCCTAATATATATGCAGCTTCTCCAAGGTCCTTCATTGAAAAACTCTTATTCAAGTAGGCCTTACTGCTATCCAAGAGCTCTATATCATTTCCCATCAAAAGTATGTCATCTACATATAATATGAGAAATGCTACAGAGCTCCCACTCACTTTCTTGTAAACGTGGGCTTCTCCATAAGTCTGCGTAAACTCAAACGCTTTGATCATCTCATCAAAGCGAATGTTCCAACTCCGAGATGCTTGCACCAGCCCATAAATCGAGCGTTGGAGCTTGCACACCTTGTCAGCATTCTTAGGATCGACAAAACCTTCCGGCTGCATCATATACAATTCTTCCTTAAGGAAACCATTAAGGAATGCCGTTTTGACGTCCATTTGCCATATCTCATAATCATAGAATGCGGCAATTGCTAACATGATTCGGACGGACTTTAGCTTCGCTACCGGTGAGAAAGTCTCATCGTAGTCAACCCCTTGAACTTGTCGATAACCCTTAGCGACAAGCCGAGCTTTATAGATGGTCACATTACCATCCGCGTCTGTCTTCTTCTTAGAGATCCATTTATTTTCTATGGCTCGCCTCTCAACGGGCAAGTCAGTCAAAGTCCATACTTTGTTTTCATACATGGATCCTATCTCGGATTTCATGACTTCTAGCCATTTGTCGGAATCCAGGCCCGCCATCGCTTCTTCATAGTTTGAAGGTTCATCGTTGTCTAACAACATGATTTCCAAGACAGGGTTGCCGTACCACTCTGGTGCGGAACGTGTCCTTGTGGACCTACGAAGTTCAGTAGCAAGTTGATCTAAAGTTTCTTGATCATCATCATTAACTTCCTCTCTAGTCGGTGCAGGCACCTCAGGAACATTTTCTTGAGTTGCGCCATTTTCCGGTTCAAGAGGTAATACTTCATCAAGTTCTACTTTCCTCCCACTTACTTCTTTCGAGAGAAACTCTTTCTCTAGAAAGGATCCATTCTTGGCAACAAAGATCTTGCCTTCGGATCTGAGGTAGAAGGTATACCCAATAGTTTCTTTAGGGTATCCTATGAAGACGCATTTTTCCGACTTGGGTTCAAGCTTTTCAGGTTGAAGTTTCTTGACATAAGCATCGCATCCCCAAAATTTTAGAAACGACAGCTTAGGTTTCTTCCCAAACCATATTCATACGGTGTCGTCTCAATGGATTTCGACGGAGCCCTCTTTAAAGTGAATGCGGCAGCCTCTAAAGCATAGCCCCAAAAAGATAGCGGTAAATCGGTAAGAGACATCATAGATCGCACCATATCTAATAGAGTGCGATTATGACGTTCGGCCACACCATTACGCTGAGGTGTTCCAGGCGGCGTGAGTTGTGAAACTATTCCACATTTTCTTAAGTGTGTGCCAAATTCATGACTCAAGTATTCTCCTCCACGATCTGATCGCAAAAACATGATTTTTCTGTCACGTTGATTCTTAACCTCACTCTGAAATTCCTTGAACATTTCAAAGGTTTCAGACTTGTGTTTCATTAAGTAGACATACCCATATCTACTCAAGTCATTAGTGAGGGTGAGAACATAACGATAGCCACCGCGAGCCTCAACGCTCATTGGACCACACACATCAGTATGTATGATTTCCAATAAATTGGTAGCTCGCTCCATTGTTCCTGAGAATGGAGTCTTGGTCATTTTACCCATGAGGCATGGTTCGCACGTGTCAAATGATTCATAATCAAGAGACTCTAAAAGTCCATCTGCATGGAGCTTCTTCATGCGTTTGACACCTATGTGACGAAGGCGGCAGTGCCACAAGTATGTGGGACTATCATTATCAACCTTACATCTTTTGGTATTCACACTATGAACATGTGTAGCATTACGCTCGAGATTCATTAAGAATAAACCATTCACCATCGGAGCATGACCATAAAACATATCTCTCATATAAATAGAACAACCATTATTCTCGGATTTAAATGAGTAGCCGTCTCGAATTAAATGAGATCCCGATACAATGTTCATGCTCAAAGCTGGCACTAAATAACAATTATTAAGGTTTAAAACTAATCCCGTAGGTAAATGTAGAGGTAGCGTGCCGACGGCGATCACATCGACCTTGGAACCATTCCCGACGCGCATCGTCACCTCGTCCTTCGCCAGTCTCCGCTTATTCCGCAGCTCCTGCTTTGAGTTACAAATGTGAGCAACTGCACCGGTATCAAATACCCAGGAGCTACTACGAGTACTGGTAAGGTACACATCAATTACACGTATATCACATATACCTTTTATTTTGCCGGCCTTCTTGTCCGCTAAGTATTTGGGGCAGTTCCGTTTCTAGTGACCACTTCCCTTGCAATAAAAGCACTCAGTCTCGGGCTTGGGTCCATTCTTTGGCTTCTTCCCGGTAGCTTTCTTACCGGGCGCGGCAACTCCCTTACCGTCCTTCTTGAAGTTCTTCTTACCCTTGCCTTTCTTGAACTTAGTGGTTCTATTCACCATCAACACTTGATGTTCCTTTTTGACATCTACCTTTGCTGATTTCAGCATTGCAAATAATTCAGGAATGGTCTTTTCCATCCCCTACATATTGAAGTTCATCACAAAGCTCTTGTAGCTTGGTGGAAGCGACTGAAGGATTCTGTCAATGACTGCGTCATTCGGGAGATTAACTCCCAGCTGAGTCAAGCGGTTATGTAACCCAGACTTTGTGAGTATGTGCTCACTGACAGAACTATTTTCCTCCATCTTACAGCTGAAAAACTTGTCGGAGACTTCATATCTCTCGACCCGGGCATGAGCTTGGAAAACCATTTTCAGCTCTTCGAACATCTCATATGCTCTGTGTCTCTCAAAACGTTTTTGGAGCCCCGGTTCTAAGCTGTAAAGCATGCCGCACTGAACGAGGGAGTAATCATCAGCACATGTCTGCGAAGCGTTCGTAACGTCTTGGTTCTGTGGGACGGGTGCGTCACCTAGCGGTGCTTGTAGGACATAATCTTTCTTGGCAGCTATGAGGATGATCCTCAGGTTCCGGACCCAGTCCGTATAGTTGCTGCCATCGTCTTTCAGCTTGGTTTTCTCTAGGAACGCGTTGAAGTTGAGGACAACGTTGGCCATTTGATCTACAAGACATATTGTAAAGATTTTAGACTAAGTTCATGATAATTAAATTCATCTAATCAAATTATTCAATGAACTCCCACTCAGATAGACATCCCTCCAGTCATCTAAGTATAACATGATCCGAGTTAACTAGGCCGTGTCCGATCATCACGTGAGATGAACTAGTCAACATCGGTGAACATCTTCATGTTGATCGTATCTTCTATACAACTCATGCTCGACCTTTCGGCCTTCTGTGTTCCGAGGCCATGTCTGTACATGCTAGGCTCGTCAAGTCAACCTAAGTGTTTGCATGTGTAAATCTGTCTTACACCCGTTGTATGTGAACGTTGGAATCTATCACACCCGATCATCATGTGGTGCTTCGAAACAACGAACTGTCGCAATGGTGCACAGTTAGGGGGAACACTTTCTTGAAATTATTATGAGGGATCATCTTATTTACTACCGTCGTTCTAAGTAAACAAGATGTACAAAACATGGTAAACATCACATGCAATCAAATAATAATAGTGAAATGATATGGCCAATATCACATAGCTCCTTTGATCTCCATCTTGGGGCTCCATGATCATCTTGTCACCGGCATGACACCATGATCTCCATCATCGTGTCTCCATGAAGTTGCTCGCCAACTATTACTTCTACTACTATGGCTAACGTGTTTAGCAATAAAGTAAAGTAATTTACATGGCGTTTCTCAATGACACGCAGGTCATACAAAAAATAAAGACAACTCCTATGGCTCCCGCCGGTTGTCATACTCATCGACATGCAAGTCGTGATTCCTATTACAAGAACAAGATCTCATACATCACATATATATCATTCATCATTCATCACAACTTTGGCCATATCACATCACAGAACACTTGCTGCAAAAACAAGTTAGACGTCCTCTAATTTTTGTTGGAAGTTTTACGTGGCTGCAATAGGGTTCTAGCAAGAACGTTTTCTTACCTACATGAAAGCCACAACGTGATTTGTCAACTTCTATTTACCCTTCATAAGGACCCTTTTCATCGAATCCGCTCCAACTAAAGTGGGAGAGACAGACACCCGCCAGCCACCTTATGCAACTAGTGCATGTTAGTCGGTGGAACCGGTCTCACGTAAGCATACGTGTAAGGTTGAACCGGGCCGCTTCATCCCACAATACCGCTAAAGCAAGATAAGACTAGTAGCGGCAAGAAAGTTGACAACATCTATGCCCACAACAAATTGTGTTCTACTCGTGCAAAGAGAACTACGCATAGACCTAGCTCATCATGCCACTGTTGGGGAACGTTGCAGAAAACAAAAAATTTCCTACGGTTTCACCAAGATCCATCTATGAGTTCATCTAGCAACGAGTGATTGGATGTATCTACATACCTTTGGAGATCGCGAGCGGAAGTGTTCAAAGAACGGGGATGAGGGAGTCATACTCGACGTGATCCAAATCACCGGAGATCCTAGCGCCAAACGGACGGCACCTCCGCGTTCAACACACGTACGGTCAGCGTGACGTCTCGTTCTTCTTGATCCAGCAAGGGGGAAGGAGAGGTTGAGGAAGATGGCTCCAGCAGCAGCACGACGGCGTGGTGGTGATGGAGCTGCAGTACTCCGGCAGGGCTTCGCCAACCTCTATGGAGGAGGAGGAGGTGTTGGAGAGGGAGAGGGAGGCACCAAAGGCAAAGCTGAGAGGTTCTCCATCCCCGCCACTATATATAGGGGGGCCTAGGGGGGCGCCGGCCCTAGGAGATGCAATCTCCTAGGGGGGGGCAAGGGGTGGGGGGCTTGCCCCCCAAGCAAGGGGGCGCCCCCCTTTAGGGTTTCCCCCACACTAGGCGCATGGGCCCTAAGGGAAGTGGCGCCCCAGCCCACTTTGGGCTGGATCCCTTCCCACTTCAGCCCATGGGGCCCTTCGGGATAGGTGGCCCCACCCGGTGGACCCCGGGACCCTTCCGGTGGTCCCGGTACAATACCGGTGACCCCGAAACTTGTCCCGATGGCCGAAATAGCACTTCCTATATATAATTCTTTACCTCCGGACCATTCCGGAACTCCTCGTGACGTCCGGGATCTCATCTGGGACTCCGAACAACATTCAGGTTACTGCATATACATATTCCTACAACCCTAGCATCACCGAACCTTAAGTGTGTAGACCCTACGGGTTCGGGAGACATATAGACATGACTGAGATAGCTCTCCGGTCAATAACCAACAGCGGGATCTGGATACCCATGTTGGCTCCCACATGCTCCTCGATGATCTCATCGGATGAACCACGATGTCGAGGATTCAAGCAACCCCGTATACAATTCCCTTTGTCAATCGGTATGTTACTTGCCCGAGATTCGATCGTCGGTATCCCAATACCTTGTTCAATCTCGTTACCGGCAAGTCACTTTACTCGTACCGTAATGCATGATCCCGTGACCAGACACTTGGTCACTTTGAGCTCATAATGATGATGCATTACTGAGTGGGCCCAGTGATACCTCTCCGTCATACGGAGTGACAAATCCCAGTCTTAATCCGTGTCAATCCAACGGACACTTTCGGAGATACCCGTAGTATACCTTTATAGTCACCCAGTTACGTTGTGACGTTTGGTACACCCAAAGCACTCCTACGGTATCCGGGAGTTACACGATCTCATGGTCTAAGGAAAGGATGCTTGACATTGGAAATACTCTAGCAAACGAACTATACGATCTTATGCTATGTTTAGGATTGGGTCTTGTCCATCACATCATTCTCCTAATGATGTGATCTCGTTATCAATGACAACCAATGTCCATAGTCAGGAAACCATGACTATCTGTTGATCAATGAGCTAGTCAACTAGAGGCTTACTAGGGACATGTTGGTGTCTATTATTCAGACATGTATTACGATTTCCGGATAACACAATTATAGCATGAATAAAGACAATTATCATGAACAAGGAAATATAATAATAATGCTTTTATTATTGCTTCTAGGGCATATTTCCAACAATGTGTTGGTGCAACAAACCCTGGGTCTGTTGCCTAGACTGTGCACAGGCACGGGAACAAGATCAAGGCTCCAAACCAAGCCAGAGTACAAGGAACCAAGAACTTCGAAGAACCAACATGCAGATCAAGAGGACAAAGGTCAAGCCAGAGGAGCAAGATACCACTAGTAGAAATGCATCCCTTGCCGGGCAGGCGGGCTCGACAAGGATGGGTCCACCCTGGAAGAAGATGTCCAAGGCATCCCGGCAGGGCTTGCCAGGACTCGCGGAGGCAGAACCACCTCACCCAACCACTCCGCCACGACCCACGTCGTCAATCATTGCGGTGTCAAGCCACAAGGTGACTAAGTGGCAGCCATTTTCCACATGGCGGCCTCTTTCTACAGGAGATGCCTACAGATGACACCTGTCCTACGACGTGTCAAGCAAGAAGGGTGGAGCTGGCAAGATAGCCCGACATGGCTTACCCAAGCACCCAATGACGTGACATTGAGCGGCGCATTTAATGCGCCCTGTTAGCCTGCAGAGTTAGGTATGATAGCACTGTTTGCTATCTTATCAATGCATAATGACTACTTTGCCATTGTGGTAACCCCTTAATCTATAAAAGAAGGCCCATGGCAACCGTAGAAAGGGTTAGAAGGTTGGACAACTCACACCCCCATACGTGCGTAGCCACTGCCGCCCCTGTCGGGCAAGTGTACTATGCTCCACCACTTCTCTTCCACCATCAATCCACCAAAGCAGGAGTACGCCTCACGACAACCCGAAACTGGGTAAAATTGCTCGTGTGATCTCTGCCACACTACCCCACGCCAGTCTGCTCTTTGTGCAACGCGACGTCCCCCCTGCCGAACCAGCGAGGTGCCCTCTGTCCCCATAGGTGGACGCGGTTTCCCACGACATCTTTGGCGCACCAGGTAGGGGGACTGCTTGCTGATACGTCTCCAACGTATCTATAATTTCTGATTGATCCATGCTATATTATCTATTGTTTTGGACATTATTGGGCTTTATTATCCACTTCTATATTATTTTTGGGACTAACCTATTAACCGGAGGCCCAGCCCAGAATTGCTATTTTTTTGCCTATTTTAGGGTTTCGAAGAAAAGGAATATCAAATGGAGTCCAAACGGAATGAAACCTTCGGGAACATGATTTTCTCACCGAACATGATCCAGGAGACTTGGACCCTACGTCAAGAAACAAAGGAGGAGGCCACGAGGTAGGGGGCGCGCCTACCCCCCCTCCCCAGGCACGCCCTCCACCCTCGTGGGCGCCTTGTTGCTCCACCGACATACTCCTTCCTCCTATATATACCTACGTACCCCCAAACGATCAGATGCGGAGCCAAAACCCTAATTCCACCGCCGTAACTTTCTATATCCATGAGATCCCATCTTGGGGCCTGTTCCGGAGCTCCGCCGGAGGGGGCATCCATCATGGAGGGATTCTACATCAACACCATAGCCTCTTCGATGAAGTGTGAGTAGTTTACCTCAGACCTTCGGGTCCATAGTTATTAGCTAGATGACTTATTCTCTCTTTTTGGATCTCAATACAATGTTATCCCCCTCTCTTGTGGAGATCTATTCGATGCAATCTTCTTTTTGCGGTGTGTTTGTTGAGAACGATGAATTGTGGGTTTATGATCAAGATTATCTATGAACAATATTTGAATCTTCTCTGAATTCTTTTATGTATGATTTGTTATCTTTGCAAGTCTCTTCGAATTATAAGTTTGGTTTGGCCTACTAGATTGATCTTTCTAGCAATGGGAGAAGTGCTTAGCTTTGGGTTTAATCTTGCGGTGTCCTTTCCGAGTGACAGTAGGGGCAGCAAGTCACATATTGTATTGTTGCCATCGAGGATAACAAGATGAGTTTTTTTATCATATTGCATGAATTTATCCCTCTACATCATGTCATCTTGCTTAAGGCGTTACTCTGTTTTCATGAAGTTAATACTCTAGATGCATGCTGGATAGCGGTCGATGAGTGGAGTAATAGTAGTAGATGCAGGCAGGAGTCGGTCTACTTATCTCGGACGTGATGCCTATATACATGATCATACCTAGATACTCTCATAACTATGCTCAGTTATGTCAATTGCTCAACAGTAATTCGTTCACCCACCTTAAAATACTTATGCTCTTGAGAGAAGCCACTAGTGAAACCTATGGCCCCCGGGTCTATCTTCCATCATATTAATCTTCCAATACTTAGTTATTTCCTTTGCTTTTATTTTACTTTGCATCTTTATCACAAAAACACCAAAAATATTATCGTATCATATCTATCAGATCTCACTCTCGTAAGTGACTGTGAAGGGATTGACAACCCCTTATCGCGTTGGTTACGAGGAGTTATTTGCTTTGTTCAGGTATGATGGACTCGCGTGTAGCCTCCTACTGGATTGATACCTTGATTCTCAAAAACTGAGGGAAATACTTACGCTACTTTGCTGCATCATCCTTTTCTCTTCAAGGAAATCCAACGCAGTGCTCAAGAGGTAGCACTTGCGCGAACCTGAAGGCATGTGCATCGCGTCATCTTCATCACCATCTTCACCTTCGACGGTGCCGCCAACCATGGCGCCCAAGAAGTAATCCGGTGCTTCGGTTCATCCATCCACCTCGAAGGCTCCGCCGCCCGCAGTTTCTGGTGCCGCGGGGGATGCGGAGGCGCATGAGGACGTGGACGCTGCTGGGGACGTGGTCGGAGTGGGCAGCACCATCACCACTTCCCCCGCGGCCGACGCAGGAGCGAAAGGCATCGGAGAAGAACAACATCAACAACGCCCTAACAACCATGCTCCACAAGGTATGGGTGAAGGGGTTACTCCGTCCGCGCCCCCTCCTCCCACCGACGGGCACAGTGATAACCCACAAGTATAGGGGATCGCAACAGTTTTCGAGGGTAGAGTATTCAACCCAAATTTATAGATTCGACACAAGAGGAGACAAAGAATATTTGCAAGTATTAGTAGTTGAGTTGTCAAGTCAACCACACCTGCAGATTAATTATCTGTAGCAAAGTGATCAGTAGCAAAGTAGTTTGGTAGTTTTGATAATAGTGACAGGAGTAATGGTAATGGTAACAGTGATAGCAGTAGATTTGTAGCAAGTGCAACAATAATGATAGCAGTAGTAACTTAGTGATACGTCTCCAATGTATCTATAATTTATGAAGAATTCATGCCATGTTTACAACAATTTTATATGGTTTTGGTATGAAATGCATGGAACTAACCCGGATTGACGTTGTTTTCAGCAGAACTACCGTGGTGTTGTTTTTTGTGCATAAATGAAAGTTCTACAAATGAGCTAAAACTTTTTGATGATTTTTTTGGAACAAAAGAGACCCTCAATGCTTCGTGGGAGGGCCAGAAGAGACACCAGCAGGGCACAATCCACCAGGGCGTGCCTGGTGGGCCTGGCTTGCCCCGGTGGGTTGTGCTCACCTCGAGGCCCATCTTAGCGTGAAACCAACGCCAAAAAATCCTATAAATAGAGAAACCATCATAAGTAACCCTAACTTAGAAATTCCGCCGCCGCAAGCCTCTATAGCCACTGAAAACCAATGTAGAACCCGTTCCGGCACCCTGCTGGAGGGGGAAATCATCTCCGATGGCCATCTTCATCATCCCACGGCCACCACGATGAGGAGGTAGTAGTCCACCCTCGGGGCTGAGGGTTTGTACCAGTGGCTATGTGTTTAATCTCTCTCTCTCTCTCGTGCTCTTGAGATGTCATGATCTTGATGTATCATGGGCTTTGTTAATATAGTCGGATCATATGGTGTTTTACCCTCTCCATCTTGTTGTGAATTGAGTTTTCCCTTTGAGATTTTATTTTATCGGATTGAATACTTTTATGGATTTGAGAGCACTTGACATATGTCTTGCATATGAATACTCGTGGTGACAATGGGGTGTCGTATTGATTCACTTGATATATGTTTTGGCACTCAACTCGCGGATTCCCGAGGTGACATTGGGGTAATCTACGCATAGGGGTTGATGCATGTTCTTGTCTTTGTTCATCCGGTAGGAATCTTGGGGCACTCTTTGAGGTTCCTTATGTTGGATGAGTATTATGAATCTGAAATTATTTGGTGTTATTTTAGTATGAACTCTTGGATATATCGATCAGAAAGGATAGCTTCGAGGTGGTTTTGTACCCTACAAATAATTTCTTCTTATGTTCTCTTCTAAATAGGAACTTTGGAGTGGTTCTTCATCGCACTTTGAGGGGTGGTTATATGATCCAATTATATTAGCACTGTTGAGAGATTGCACTAGCAAAAGTACGGACCCCAGGCCTCATTTTCAAGCATTGCAATACCGTTTGTGCTCTGTTTTATCAATTGCTACCTTGCTGTTTTTTTGTTCTTATTACAAAAATCAATATCTACTATCCATATTCACTTATATCACCATCTCTTTGCTGAACTAGTGCACCTATACAAATTACCATTGTATTTGGTGTGTTGGGGACACAAGAGACCTTTTATTATTTGGTTGCAGGGTTGTTTGAGAGAGACCATCTTCATCCTACGCCTCCCACGGATTGATAAACCTTAGGTCATCCACTTGAGGGAAAATTGCTACTGTCCTACAAAACTCTACGCTTGGAGGCCCAACACGTGCCTACAAGAATAAAGTTGCGTAGTAGACATCAAGCTCTTTTCTGGCACCATTCCCGGGGAGGTGAGTGCTTGAATGTATATGTTTAGATCTTGCAATTGAATCTTTTAGTTTCTTGTTTTATCACTAGTTTGGTTTATAAAAAGAAACTACAAAAAATGGAATTGAGGTTGCATCATATTATTCATCTTTATAATGTCTTTCGTGAAAAGGATGGAAAGGAAAATTGTGCTCAATTGATATAAGAAGAATTCAATAGAATGTTTGGTATAAATGATGAGCATGATTGCAAATGTTGTTAGTATGAATACTTTGAATATCCATGATGCTAATGATATGCAAAGCCATAAGCTTGGGGATGCTATGTTTGATGAAGATGATATTTTTAGTCCCCAAGATTTAATGTGCAAATTTGTTATAATGATTGCATGCCTCCTATTTATGATGATTATAATGATGAAAGTGGATTTGGAGAGGTGATGACTTTATTTAGTGATGAATCCACCATTTTGTATGAGGTCTCAATTGACTATGATAACAAAATTGCTACCTATGATGATTATGGTTATGACATGTATGCTATAAATAATAATGATAACATGAAACTTGTCATCATGATTTTAATTTTCACTCTCATGATAGTTATTTTGTTGAGTTTGCTCCAACTACTATTGATAAGAAGAAATTTGCTTATGTGGAGAGTAATAAGTTTTCTATGATTTTGTGTCATGAAAAGAATGCTTTATGAGATGGTTATATTGTTGAATTTATTCATGATGCTACTGAAAATTATTATGAGGGGGGAACTTATGCTCGTAGGAATTGCAATAATATCAAGTTTCCTCTCTATGTGTTGAAAATCTTGAAGTTTTGCTTGTTTTGTCTTCCTATGCTAGTTAATTCTTCTTCCCATAGGTTGTTTGCTCACAAAATCCCTATGCATAGGAAGTGGGTCAGACTTAAATGTGCTTTCCATGTGCTTCATGATGCTCTCTTTGTGTTTCAATTCTTATCTTTTATGTGAGCATCATTGAAATCATCATGCCTAGCTAAAAATGCATTAAAGAAAAGCGCTCGTTGGGAGACAACCAAACACTTTTACCTACTTTTTTGTGTGTTCACATGATTATAGCTATTGTAGTAATCATGTTTTATTGCTTTCGTTTTAATAAAGTGCCAAGTAAGACCTTTGGGATGGTCTATGGTGATAGTTGATTTGATCTTGCTGAAAAACAGAAACTTTTATGCTCAGGAAAACAATTCTCATTTTTAACAGAAGCGCGGTAAAATGCTGATTATTTTTGCATAATATTAATAGGCAAATTTCCCAGGTTTTCCTATTTTTTCATAAGTTTTGGAGTAGTAGAAGTATGGTTGGAGTACAGATTACTACATACTGTTCTATTTTTGACAGATTCTGTTTTCAATGCATAGTTTGCTTGTTTTCTAATTTCCATGGCTTATATTGCTCAATATAAATTGTGGAAATGATATGCTACAGTAGGAACTGTGTGAGAAAAATTATGAATCTTGTCTTTGACAGTACCAAAAGTGAAATGGTTTGCTCTTTATCATACTAACCTATCTCACAAAGTTCCGTTAAGTTTCGTGTGATTGAAGTTTTCAAGTTTTGGGTAAGATGTCGATATGAGGAGAATAAAGAGTGAAACGACCCTAAGATTGGGGATTCCCAGGGCAGCTCGAGGTAATATTCAAGGAAGATCCAAGCAACTAAGCTTGGGGATGCCCCAGAAGGTATCCCCTCTTTCGTCTCCAACATTATCGGTAGCCTCACTTGGAGCTTTGTTTTCATTCGTCACATGATATGTGTTTTGCTTGGAGCATCATTTTATTTTGATAGGACTTAATTTCTGTTATTTAGAATAATGTTTTGCATCTTTTATTTCAATAAAAGTGGTATTTATAGCCTTTACTATGCTTATTTCGCAAGCCTACATGTTGCTGTTTGAAAATAGAAAGTCTACCGCTGTTGCAAAAATTCCCTCGAAATGTCGGAATGTGATAAAATGTTGAAACTTTTTTCAAAATGATCTCTGATAAATTTTCATAACTTTTGTAGTTAGGGAAGTATTGATACTCTTGCATTCTTTACAGACTGTACTGTTTTGGCATATTGCTGTTATGTTTGCATTGTTTGCATATGTTTGCTCGTTTAATGATTTTATTTGAGGATAGGAGTATTAAATATGCATAGGAATTTAGTGTGCAATGTTGAACAATAATTTTAGTGATTTTCTACAGTAGGGAATGATAAGGGTTTTGCATTGGTTTATACTAACTTATCTCACGAGTTCTTCTTGAGTTTTGTGTGGATGAAGCTTTTGAGATTTGTGAAAACCATGATATGAGAAGAATTAAGGAGACAAAAAAGCTCAATCTTGGGGATGCCCAAGGCATACCAAGATAATATTTCAATAAGTATCAAGCATCTAAGCTTGGGGATGCCCCGGTAGGCATCACACCTTTCTTCTCAACAATTATCGGTTAGTATCGGTTGAGCCTAAGTTTTTCCTTCTTCACATGATGTGTGCTATTCTTGGAATTTCATTTTATTTTGTTTTTGCTTGCTGTTTTAATAAAATGCTTAGATCTGAAAGTTTTTTAATAAGAGAGAGTCCTCAAATAGCTACCTATTTACTTAACCACTCGCTTGATCTTCACTTATATGTTTTTGGAGTAGTTTGTCATTTACTCTTGTGCTTCACTTATATCCTATGAGTAAATTGTTGAATGAATTGAATATCATGAAGTTGAAATTATATCATGCCTAGTGGTAGCTTCACATTGGGTTTATAAAGTGAATATTTTGAGGCTTGAAAATCACAATATTGGTCATAGAAGCAATTCACGAATAATTAGTATAAGGAAGAGAACTTTCACATGCAAATACACTATCTTGGAAATCTTTTGTGATCGTGAGCCCCCATCAAAATATTATATGCCAAAATTGTTGATGTTGGACAAGGAAGACAATGTAATGGTTTATGTTTTTTCATATTCACATAGAAGTTATATTGTCATGGATCCTTCAACATGTGGTGCTTGCCCCCCATCTTTGCTAGCAAAAAATTCTGCACCAAGTAGAGATACTACTTGTGCATCCAAAAACCCTTAAACCCAAATCTTATTTCCAAGAGTCCACCATACCTACCTAAGGGTTGAATAAGATCCCTCAAGTAAGTTGTCATCAGTGCAATAAGGCAATAAAAATTGCTTCTAAAAGTGTTAGATCATTTAGTGTAAGAGAAAATTGAGCGTTGTACGAACTTGTGATGGCAAAATAATAAAAGTGATAGACTGCATAATAAAGGTTGCTATCATAAGGGGCAATATAACGTGATGTTCTTTTGCACTAAGGGGTTGAGCATACAAACAAATAAGCGCATGGCAACCTCTGCTTCCCTCTGCGAAGGGCCTATGTTTTACTTTTATGTATTTACTTTCATGCACGAGTCAAATTTTTTCTCTCTATTCCTTTTTTTATTTTTATTATCTTTTGGCAAGCATCATGTGGTGAGGAAAGATCTAGGCACATATATCCGGTTGGATATGGGTAGCATGAGTTATTACTGTTGACTGCACGCTTGCGGTGAATACGCTGTGAGGCGAAACTATAAGCCTCTATCTTTCTATGTGTCTGGTTGAAATGTTTTGCTCATGTGTAATCGGTGAGTGTTAGCAATCATAGAAGACTATATGATGGTTGAGTATGCGGAGCTCTTACTTAAACTCTGTTGAGTAAGTTGAATTACAATTGCTTGGTGACTGAGAACATAGGTTGCTGAGTTCTAAGAAAGAATTGCTTTTATGATGCTAGGAAAAGTGATTGAAATTGTCATTGATCAAACTTATGCACTTTGCTAGCATTCACACTTCATAAATTATTTATTTTATCATTTACCTACTCGAGGACGAGTAGGAATTAAGCTTGGGGATGCTGATACGTCGCCAACGTATCTATAATTATGAAGTATTCATGCCATGTTTACAACATTTAATATGGTTTTGGTATGATTTGCATGGAACTAACCCGAACTGACGTTGTTTTCAGCAGAACTACCGTGGTGTTGTTTTTTGTGCAAAAATAGAAGTTCTCCAAATGAGTTGAAACTTTTTGAAGATTTTTTTAGGAACAAAAGAGACCCCTGAAGCATCATGGGAGGGCCAGAAGAACCACGAGGAGGGCACAACCCACCAGAGTGCGCCTGGTGGGCCTGGCTTGACCCAATGGGTTGTGCTCACCTCGAGGCCCATCTTAGCGTGAAACCAACGCCAAAAAATCCTATAAATAGAGAAACCATCAAAAGTAACCCTGGATCATAAGTTTCGCCGCCGCATGCCTCTGTAGCCACCAAAAACCAATGTAGACCCCGTTCCGCACCCTGCCGGAGGGGGAAATCATCTCCGGTGGCCATCTTCATCATCCCGGCGGCCACCACGATGAGGAGGGAGTAGTCCACCCTCGGGGCTGAGGGTTTGTACCAGTAGCTATGTGTTTAATCTCTCTCTCTCTCGTGTTCTTGATATGTCATGATCTTGATGTATCGTGGGCTTTGTTAATATAGTCGGATCATATGGTGTTTTCCCCTCTCCATCTTGTTGTGAATTGAGTTTCCCTTTGAGATTTTATTTTATCGGATTGAATACTTTTATGGATTTGAGAGCACTTGATATATGTCTTGCATATGAATACTCGTGGTGACAATGGGGTATCATATTGATTCACTTGATATATGTTTTGGCACTCAACTCGTGGATTCCCGAGGTGACATTGGGGTAATCTACGCATAGGGGTTGATGCATGTTCTTGTCTTTGTTCACCCGGTTGAAATCTTGGGGCACTCTTTGAGGTTCTTTATGTTGGATTGAGTATTATGAATCTGAAATTATTTGGTGTTATTTTAGTATGAACTCTTGGATAGATCGATCGGAAAGGATAGCTTCGAGGTGGTTCCGTACCCTACAAATAATTTCTTCTTATGTTCTCCGCTAAATAGGAACTTTGGAGTGGTTCTTCATCGCACTTTGAGGGTGGTTATATGATCCAAATATATTAGCACCGTTGAGAGATTACACTAGCGATAGTACGGACTCCAGGCCTCATTTTCAAGCATTGCAATACCGTTTGTGCTTTGTTTTATCAATTGCTACCTTGCTGTTTTTTTATTGTTCTTATTACAAAAATCAATATCTACTATCCATATTACACGTATATCACCATCTCTTCACCGAACTAGTGACCTATACAAATTACCATTGTATTTGGTGTGTTGGGGGCACAAGAGACCTTTTATTATTTGGTTGCAGGGTTTTTTGAGAGAGAGCATCTTCATCCTACACCTCCCACGGATTAATAAACCTTAGGTCATCCACTTGAGGAAAAATTTCTACAGTCCTACAAAACTCTGCGCTTGGAGGCTCAACACGTGCCTACAAGAATAAAGTTGTGCAGTAGACATCACTTATGTAGCGACCCGACCTCAGATAGTCAAGTCTCTGTGCTTCAGTGTCATCCCTGGATCGGTAATGCTGACACACACAGTACTCGAAGGATTTATAACAGTGTAGCAATCACACACTCATTACATCGAAAAGTCTCAAGAGAGAACTTACTACAATAATATGGCTTAAGGCCATCTAATGCGATAACAGCGGAAGGCTTGCAAGATAAAGTGAGTCCATCAACTCCGACGACATAGCTGAGCTGCACGGCAACGACCTAACGAACCTTACTCCTCGTCTGAAAAGTCTCCAACGTAATATGTTGCAGCCCGAGAATGGGTCAGCACATGGAATATGCTGGCAAAGTAACATAGTAGAGCAAGAACAGAATAATGCTATCACTACATGCATATTTGGCTGGTGGAAAGCTCTATGTTTATAGTTTTGTGTAAAGCCAATTTTCCCTACAACAAAGGAATAGATTTTAATTTAATTATCATGGTGGTTGAACAATATTGAGAAGGTAACCCCAACTCTATCCCAAATTAAAGTAGTTAACAACCCAACACTATTAATTAAAAGTGATGAGATACATGTGATAACCCAAGTACTAGATACTCCAATTTGTCCATAACCGGGGACACAGCTAACCATGATTAGATTGTACACTCTGGAGAGGTTTGCGCACTTTTCCTACAAGACCCGATCGCCTCCATTGGATTTCTCGCACTACATGGTGTTTGAGAAACGGATGACCGAGACACAGTCTTTCAGAAACATTAACTCTTTACTCTGGGCACACCATACAAAACCTACAAAGCCCACTACCTGCTGATCTACCTCTTCAAGAGCTTCACGTAACTTACTCAACTATGCTAGAGCCCATAATATCTTGTGGCTGCACACGGAAGTTTCAAGCATGAATCATCCCAGTTCCCTTTGGGCCTGGGTGGTGGTCCATAGGAAGATCACACGGGTACCCCGGGATTTCCAAAAAAACAGACAACACTGGGTTCCCCAGGTGCCTCGATCCACCCAGATGTTAATTTAAGTTGCCACCTTAAGTTGAACCATTAATTAGCAATCTCACATCTGTCATGGATTTCACTCAAACCCAAACCACGTCCACGAGCATAACATAGCATAGCAATATAAATAATGCGTAGAAGTAACTCCCAAGGGTTTGATAATAATAGGGCAATAAGCTCTACCTCGACAACTACTTCCCAACCCACAAGTTAATGACATCCTAATCATGCAATGTTTGAGGATTGGAACTAATGCATAAAAACCGGGTATGAAAAGAGTATGATCAATGTGTTACTTGCCTTGTTGACGATCCACGAAACCTAGAGAATCATAGTAACACGCTTCGCACTCCGGGTGTTCTATCGCAAACAAACAATAACATACGTAAGCAACAAGCAAAGATGCACAAGCAAAACTCAAATAAGAGAGGTTGACTAGAAAGTTCAACTTAAGAACTCCGGTACACAAAAAGAATCAAATCGAACGGAGCAACGAAACTCAAACGGCGAAAGAAACAAGATCCATTTACTAATCTTGACTTAGGTCAAATTTTACAGTAGTAAAACTTGTGCAAGTTGGTTAAACAGAAAGAGGGTCTCGAGACGAAGAGCTAGGCGCTTGAATCGCCTGATTCCGACTAACGAGTGAAAAGATAAACAGAAACTAAGATCGGATCAGAAATCGCGATCAAAAATAATCGTAGATTAATCGGATAAAAAGAAAACCGACGAAGAGACTAACGAACAAGCGTTCGTTAACTGTAACTAACGGGTGAAAACTGTTCGTTAAAACGAATGTACGGAAGAACGTCCGCTAATTAGAAGAACCGAGAAAACCCGACGAACCGATAAAACAACGAACTAGGGTTTTCTAAAAAACCGAACGGTTTTTTAAAAAAACGGCGGCTCGGAATCCGGCGCGGTACCTCTGGTGAGGGGCTCCGGCGAGGCGGGGTTGGGCGGCGGGCCGGCAGCTCGCGGGGCGGCGGGGCTCGGCGGCGGCTGCGGGCGGCGGCTCGGGCGGCGTGGCGCGGCAGGCTGGTGGGGCTACGGCAGGCGGCGGGGCTGCGATGGCGGCTCGGGGCGGTGGTGGTGGTGTGGTGGTGGGGGGGGGGCTTGGCCGCGGCTTTAAAGGGGGGGACTTGGAGTAGGGGGCAAGGCGCAGCGGCGGAGGAGTCTGGCTCGGACTCCTCGTCCGAGTCGGCGGCAGCGGCGGCGCACGCGCGCGAGGAAGGCGGCGGCGGCGACTTGGGCCGGCGGCCCGGCTGGGTTTCGACCCAGTCAGCTGGAGAGATTTTTTTTAAACAATTTTGGCCGACAGAAATAAAATCCTAGAAAATAAAATAAAATTCTAAAAATGCCAAAACAAATTTTCACCATCTAAATAAAATATTTAGAACAAGATGAACATTATTTTGGCCCTAAAATGCAATTTTGAAAAACGTGTAATTTTTCTACTTGCAAATAAAATCCAAATAAAATCAAATAAATGATTTTTAATATTTTTCCTCCAATATTTCAATTATTTTGGAGAAGTCATATTATCTCCTCTCATTTATTTTAAAATGAAATATTTTTCAGAGAGAAACATTATTAAATCAAAAATCCTCGTTTCATTATTTGATAAAAATCAAATATGAAAACCGGGAAATCCCCAACTCACTCTGAGGGTCCTTGAGTTGCTTAGGATGTCAAGGATTGCGGAACGAAGATGCAATAAAATATGATATGCATGAATGACCTATGTATAACATTCCAAATTGAAAATTTGGGATGTTACAAACCTACCCCCTTAAGATGAATCTCGCCCTCGAGATTCAGGTTGGCTAGAAAATAGGTGTGGGTGGTCTTTGCGGAGATCATCCTCTCGTTCCAAGGTGGCTTCATCCTCGGTATGGTGGCTCCACTGAACTTTGCAAAACTTGATAACCTTGCTGCGGGTGACTCGGCTGGCAAACTCAAGAATCTTAGCTGGCTTCTCCTCATAAGTCAAATCACTGTCCAACTGAATCGCCTCCAAGGGTACTGTATTTCTTAACGGTATATCGGCCATCTCAGCATGACACTTCTTCAACTGTGAAACGTGAAACACATCGTGAACTCCTGACAATCCCTCAGGTAACTCCAACTTGTAGGCAACTTCTCCCATCCGTTCCAAAACACGATACGGTCCTACAAATCTCGGGGCTAAGTTTCCCTTAATTCCAAAACGTTTCACTCCTCATAAAGGTGATACTCGCAAATATGCTCTATCTCCAATTTCATATGTTACCTCCTTGCGTTTCGAATCTGCGTAACTCTTCTGCCTGGACTGAGCAATCTTCAGTCAATCACGAATCAGTTTAACCTTCTCCTCAGACTCCTTGATCAAGTCCGGTCCAAACAACTGCCGATCTCCTACCTCATCCCACATCAATGGCGTTCTGCACCTGCGCCCATACAGGGCTTCAAACGGTGCCATCTTCAAACTGGCTTGGTAGCTACTGTTGTACGAGAACTCTACGTAAGGCAAATTGTCATCCCAACTAGATCCATAATCTAGCGCACAGGCTCTCAACATGTCCTCCAATATCTAGTTGACTCTCTCAATCTGTCCATCCGTCTGCGGGTGAAACACTATACTGAACTCCAATCTTGTTCCCAAAGTCTGATGTAACTGATGCCAAAACTTTGAGGTAAACTGTGTTCCTCTGTCTGATACGATGGTCCTTGGAACTCCATGCAGACATATGATCCTGGACATATATATCTTGGCCAACTTCGCACTTGTATAGGTGGTTTTCACTGGGATAAAGTGAGCCACTTTGGTCAAGCGATCGACTACTACCCATATCGAATCATATCCTGCTTTGGTTCTGGGCAATCCGGTGATAAAATCCATGCCAAGTTTATCCCACTTCCATTCGGGTATCGGCATAGGCTGTAACAGTTCTACTGGTTTCTAATGCTCTGCCTTCACTCTTTGACAAACATCACATACTGCTACATACTCGGCGATATCATTCTTCATACCAGTCCAGCAGAAACATTCCTTCAAATCCAAATACATCTTGGTGTTTCCGGGGTGTATCAAGTATGGTGAGTCATGAGCCTCCTGAAGTATTACTTCCTGATCTCTGGGTTGTTGGGCACATAAACTCGATCCTCAAACCACAAGGTATCGTGCTCATCCTCATGAAAACCTTTGTCCTTTCCTTTGCTCATCTTCTCCTTTATCTCGACAATCTCTTTGTCATCCTTCTGAGCTTCTCGAATCTTGCCAAATAATGTAGACTGAACCTCCATTGTTGCAACAAAACCTCTTGGAACGATCTCCAATCGGAGTTCCATAATATCCTGTGCTAACTCCTTCGGCAATCCCTTACTTTCAAGGATATTGGCATAACTCTTCCGGCTCAAAGCATCTGCTACGACATTGGCCTTTCCTGGATGATAGTGTAGCTTCATGTCGTACTCCTTTATAAGCTCCAACAATCTCCTCTGCCTAAGGTTCAGCTCCTTATGTGTGAAGATGTACTTCAAACTCTTATGATGCGTGTACACATCACAACGGTTTCCAATAAGGTAATGTCTCCAAGTCTTCAACGCATGCACTACGACTGCTAGCTCCAAATCATGCGTGGCATAGTTCAACTCATGAGGTTTTAGTTATTGTGAGGCATACAAAACAACTCTTCCGTCCGGCATAAGCACACATCCAAGTCCTAAGCGAGAGGTGTCGCAATACACTTGGAAATCCTTATGTATATCTGGTAGTGTTAGCACTGGGGCTGTAGTCAAACGTTTCTTCAACTCCTGGAAACTTGCCTCACAATCTTCTGTCCATTTAAACTTAGTGTCCTTCTTCAATAGTTCAGTCATTGGCTTCGCAATCTTGGAAAAATTCTCAATGAATCTCCGGTAGTATCCAGCGAGTCCAAGGAAACTGAGGATCTCGCTAACTGAAGTGGGTGCCAACCATTCAGTGACGGACGGAACCTTGCTTGGGTCTACTGCTATACCTTCTCTTGATATAACCTTTCCAAGGAATCCGACTTCCTTCAACCAAAATTCACATTTGCTGAACTTAGCATACAACCGATGTTCCCTGAGTTTCTCGAGAACTAACCGCAAATGCTCTTTGTGCTCCTCTTCATTCTTCGAGTATACCATAATATCATCAATGAACACCACAACAAACTTGTCCAAATATTCCATAAACACCTTGTTCATCATGCTCATAAAATAGGCAGGGGCGTTAGTCAGTCTAAACGACATGACTGTATACTCGTATAATACATACCGCGTGGTGAACACTGTCTTTGCTATATATCCTTCTCTCGAATTTTCAACTGATGATATCCTGATCGTAGATCGATCTTCGAAAACACTTTAGCTCCTTGCAGCTATTCAAACAGATCATTGATCATCGGCAGTGGGTACTTGTTCTTAATCGTCACTTCATTCAAAGCTCGATAATCAACAACCATCCTTAGGGATTTATCCTTCTTCTCAACCAAAAGTACTGGGGCTCCCCAAGGTGACGAGCTTCTTCGAATGTAACCTTTCTCCAATAGCTCCTTGATCTGTTTCTTAATTTCCTCTAGCTCATTTGCGGGCATCCGATAGGGTCTCTTGGATATTGGCCCTGTACCTGGCAATAGCTCTATCAAAAACTCAATGTCTCTATCCGGTGGCATGCCTAGTAACTCTTATGGAAAAACATCCGATTAGTCCTTTACTACATGTACTTCCTCCTGAAAAACTCCCGTGAGGGCATTCACTTGGCTCCTCCTAGGCACATGCCTAGATACATACTTAATCATTTTTCCCTCTGGGGTGGTGACATAAATCGACTTACTAGCACAGTCAATACTTCCTCCATACCTTGACATCCAGTCCATACCTAATATCACATCCAATCTTTGTGACTCCAAGATAATTAGGTCGGACGGAAAAACATGTGTGCCAATGGTTAGGGGTATCTGGTCGCACCATCGGCTAGCCATGTACTCTGCTTCGGGTGAACTCACTAGGAGAGGGGTCCTAAGGGTTTGGGTTGGTAGTTTAAACTTTTCCATGAATCTCCTTGATATGTATGAATGCGATGCACCAGTATCGAAAAGAACAAGAGCAGTAAATGACTTAACCAAAAACTTACCTATTACCACGTCCAGCTGCTCTTCAACCTCCTCCACGTTAACGTGGTTAACTTGTCCTTTGTTGAATGGATTAGGCTTCTTCCCAGCGGTCCCATTTCCATTTCCATTCCTTCCTTTGGGACAATCATTGGCATAGTGCCATGTCTTCCCGCACTTAAAGCAAGTAACTTGACTTAGGTCTCTTTTGGCGGTTGTGGCTAGGTTGGAGCGGTTCTGATTATTGTTAGCTCTGTTCCCATTTCCACTCTTAGCACCATTGTGATTATGCGATCCTCCTCCAGTGTGGTTGTGACCTCCATGGTTATGAACAAGTCATCCCGAGTTCGGGGTTAGGCGAGGCTTCTGCTGAGCTCCTGAGTTATACTTCCCTTGTCCGTACTTCCTCTTACGGCTCTCAATCTGCTGCTGCTTCCCTTCAATCATAAGAGCCTTATCTACCAACTCCTGGTAGTTGTTGAAGGTTGCTACCATCAATTGCATGCTCATCTCATCATTTAGCCCTTCCATAAACGTCTCCTGCTTCGCGGCATCTGTGGCCACATCATCAGGGGCATAGCTCCATAACTTGCTAAACTCATCCACGTACTGAGCCACAGTACGGTTCCCCTGGCGTAAGTTGCGGAACTCCTGCTTATTCATCTGCATAGCTCCAGTTGAGACATGGGCTGTGCGAAAAGCTTGTTGAAACTGGTCCCAAGTGACATTGGCTATATGCAAAGTGGTCGTGTAATTCTCCCACCATGAGGCTGCTGGTCCATCCAACTGGTGTGCGGCAAAGCGCACCTTCTCAGCATCTGTGCAACCTTCGGTGGTCAACTCCCTTCCAATACGGCATAGCCAATCATCCGCATCTATAGGCTCGGTGCTACTGGAAAACACCGGCGGCTGTAACCTCAGAAACGGGCTAGGTTGTTAACCGGTGGTGGTTGTGGCGCATTGTTGTTGTTGTTGCCTTGGTTCTGAACTAACAAGTGCATAAGGGTATTCTGCTGCTAGATCAACTGAGTGAGCTCCGACGGGAAAGAAAAACCGGTGTCACGTCTCGGAGGCATCTATGGGTTTAGATGGATGAGATTAGAATAGAAAAGGGGTCTAATGAGAAAGCACTATCCATATGCGCATGAGGCAAACACAATCATTTCACTCAATCAATCAAGCAAGGGCATACAAGCGGTCTAGAACTATAGCAAAATTTCTCAACTACTTCTGATTACATGGGGGGATACTAATAATATATGATGGTCATCTAGAAATTTTGATCGGTGGAAGACTCCATGATGTCTGCTCCAGCTTCGTCTTCAAAGTCATCCTCACTAGGATCTGAATCGGTGTCGTCGATGATGTAGTCCTCGGGGCGAATCTCCTTGGGTTCTTCGTCTTCTTCTACTGGTGTGGGGTCTCCCATGAATACTCCAATCTTCTTAAATAGGCGTCATTCTTCTCCAATAGTGTCTTGATTTCCTCCTCATATCCATCACGTGTAAACTTGAGTTCTTCCTCCAGCTCAATGATCCTAGTCTTCGCCTTCTTCAAGTCCATCATGTCCGCGCACATCTGGTTCTCCTGACGTCGAATGTGCTAGTTTAACTCCTGGATGAAAGCTGCAATGGATCTATCCTTCTTAGTGCTGATCACTTCCCATTGCTCATCTCGGCGCCCACATATTTGGTAGATAGTGTCCTTGAGATCCCTGTGATACACTTCTCCAATGCGTCCCATGGTGATGTGAGCTGCCATACTCTTTCCTAAACTCCAGGTTGGTGCGTCGAAGAAAATTCTATGGGTTTAGAGGTTGGCGAGAACGTCCTTCCTAGAACTTGTACTTGAATCATCCAACGCTCTTCTTCTGGTATGGTGGCGTTGTACGTCCCGGTGAAGCTTGGTATTCCAATGTTCAAGTACCTAGTGACTTCCTTCAAGTAACGTCCAAAAGGTGTGTCTTCATCCAGTTGTGCAAACTTTTTCTTCATCTCCGTCATCCTAAAGAGTAGAAAATGGAGAGGAGTCAGGAATGAGTAAAGAAGAGTGGCCTATGGTTTATCTTAGTGGTCGTGTCCTACACTCAGCGTGTGCTCTGATACCATCTTGTAGCGACCCGACCTCAGATGGTCAAGTCTCTGTGCTTCAGTGTCATCCCTGGATCGGTAATGCTGACACACACAGTACTCGAAGGATTTATAACAGAGTAGCAATCACACTCTCATTACATCGAAAAGTCTCAAGAGAGAACTTACTACAATAATATGGCTTAAAGCCATCTAATGCGATAATAGCGGAAGGCTTGGAAGATAAAGTGAGTCCATCAACTCCAACGGCATAGCTGAGCTACACGACAACGACCTAACGAACCTTACTCCTCGTCTGAAAAGTCTGCAACATAATACGTTGCAGCCCGAAAACGGGCCAGCACATGGAATATGCTGGCAAAGTAACATAGTAGAGCAAGAACAGAATAATGCTATCACTACATGCATATTTGGCTGGTGGAAAGCTCCATGTTTATAGTTTGCGTAAAGTCAATTTTTCCCTACAACAAAGGAATAGATTTTAATTTAACTATCATGGTGGTTGAACAATATTGAGAAGGTAACCCAACTCAATCCCAAATTAAAGTAGTTAAGAACCCAACAATATTAATTAAAAGTGATGAGATACATGTGATAACCCAAGTTACTAGATACTCAAATTTGTCCATAACCGGGGACATGGCTAACCATGATTAGATTGTACACTCTGGAGAGGTTTGTGCACTTTTCCCCACAAGACCCTATCGCCTCCGTTGGATTTCTCGCACTACATGGTGTTTGAGAAACGGATGACCGAGACATAGTCTTTCAGAAACATTAACTCTTTACTCCGGGTAGACCATACCAAACCTACAAAACCCACTACCTGCTGATCTACCTCTTCAAGAGCTTCACGTAACTTACTCAACTATGCTAGAGCCCATAATATCTTGTGGCTGCACATGGAAGTTTCTAGCATGAATCATCCCAGTTCCCTTTGAGCCTGGGTGGCGGTCCATAGGAAGATCACACGGGTACCCCGAGATTTCCAAAAAAACAGACAACACTGGGTTCCCCAGGTGCCTCAATCCACCCAGATGTTAATTTAAGTTGCCACCTTAAGTTGAAACATTAATTAGCAATCTCACATCTGTCATGGATTTCACTCAAACCCAAACCACGTCTACGAGCATAGCATAACATAACAATATAAACAATGCGTAGAAGTAACTCCCAAGGGTTTGATAATAACAGGGCAACAGGTTCTACCTCAACAACTACTTCCCAACCCACAAGTTAATGACATCCTAATCATGCAATGTTTGAGGATTGGAACTAATGCATAAAAACTGGGTATGAAAAGAGTATGATCAATGTGTTACTTGCCTTGCTGACGATCCGCGAAACCTAGAGACTCGTAGTAACATGCTTCGCACTCCGGGTGTTCTATCACAAAAAAACAATAACATACGTAAGCAACAAGCAAAGATGCACAAGCAAAACTAAAATAAGAGAGTTTGACCAAAAAGTTCAAATTAAGAACTCCGGTACGCAAAAAGAATCAAATCGAACGGAGCAACGAAACTCAAACGGCAAAAGAAACAAGATCCATTTACTAATCTAGACTTAGGTCAAATTTTACAGTAGCAAAAACTTGTGCAAGTTGGTTAAACAGAATGAGGGTCTCGAGATGAAGATCTAAGTGCTTGAATCGCCTGATTCCGACTAATGCGCGGAAAGATAAACAGAAACTAAGATCGGATCAGAAATCGCGATCGAAAATAATCGCAGATTAATCCGATAAAAAGAAAACTGACAAACAGACTAACGAACGAGCGTTCGTTAACTATAACTAACGTGCGAAATCGTTTGTTAAAACAAACATACGGACGAACGTCCGCTAATTAGAAGAACTGAGAAAACTCAGTGAACCGATAAAAAAATGAACTAGGGTTTTCTAAAAAAACCAAACGGTTTTTGAAAAAACCGACGGCTTGGAATCCGGCACGATACCTCCGGCGAGGGGCTCCGGCGAGGCGGCGGGGCGGCAGGGTTCGGCGGCGGCTGCGGGCGGCGGCTCGGGCGGCGTGGCGCGGTAGGCGGCGGGGCTGCGATGGCGGCTCGGGGCGGCGGTGGTGGTGGGGGGGCATGGCGGCGGCTTTAAAGGGGGGCCGGCGACTTGTAGTAGGGGGCAAGGCGCGGCGGCGGAGGAGTCCGGCTCGGACTCCTCATCCGAGTCGACGGCGGCGACTTGGGCCGGCGGCCCGGCTGGGTTTCGGCCCAGTCGGCTGGAGAGATTTTTTTTAAACAATTTCGCCGATAGAAATAAAATCCTAGAAAATAAAATAAAAATCTAAAAATTCCAAAACAAATTTTCACCGTCTAAATAAAATATTCAAAACAAGATGAACATTTTCTTGGCCCTAAAATGCAATTTTTAAAAACGTGCAATTTTTCTACTTGCAAATAAAATCAAATAAATGATTTTTAATATTTCTCCTCCAATATTTCAATTATTTTGGAGAAGTCATATTATCTCCTCTCATTTATTTTAAAATGAAATATTTTTCGGAGAGAAAAATTATTAAAATAAAAAATCCTCGTTTCATTATTTGATAAAAATTATATATGAAAACCGGGAAATCCCCAACTCTCTCTGAGGGTCCTTGAGTTTCTTAAGATTTCAAGGATTGCGGAACGAAGATGCAATAAAATATGATATGCATGAATGACCTATGTATAACATTCCAAATTGAAAATTTGGGATGTTACAACTTAGCAAGAACAATATAAGATAAATTCGTAGGCATTGGATCGGTGATTTGTTGGATAATTTTCATCATGTGACAGTTATAACCTAGGGCGATACGGCACTAGCTCTAGTTCATAAATATAATGTAGGCATGTATTCCGTAAATAGTCATACGTTCTTATGGAAAGAACTTGCATGACATCTTTTGTCCTACCCTCCCGTGGCAGCGGGGTGGAAACTAAGGGATATTAAGGCCTCCTTTTAATAGAGAGTCGGAACAAAGCATTAGCACACGGTGAATACATGAACTCCTCAAACTACGGTCATCACAGGGAGTGGTCCCGACTATTGTCACTCCGGGGTTGCCGGATCATAACACGTAGTAAGTGACTATAACTTGCAAGATCGGATCTAGAACATGGATATAATGGTGATAACATAAACGATTCAGATCTGAAATCATGGCATCGGGTTAAGCATGGCAAAGTCATAGCACCATCAATCTCAAAACATAGTCGATACTAGGGATCAAGCCCTAACAAAACTAACTAGATTATATGATGAATTTCATCCAACTCCTCACTGACCAGCGATCCTATGAAGGAATTACTCACTCCCGGTGGGGAGCATCATGGAATTGGTGATGGAGATGGGTTGGTGATCACGAAGAACGAAGATCCCCCTCTCCGGAGCCCCAAACAGACTCCTGATCTGGCCTCCCGATGAAGAAAAGGAGGTGACGGCGGCTCTGTCTCGTGGATCACGATAATTCTTTCTCCCTAATTTTTTTCTCCAAATATATGATTTTATAGTAATAGGGTTGAGGTCTGTTGGGCCACAAAGTGGGGACAACCCAGCTGGGCGTGCCAGGAGGGGGTGCGCCCTTGTGGGTCGTGCCCACCCAAGTGCACCCTCCGATAGATCTTGGCTCCAGAAATTCTCTTTATTGATATAAAAAATCCTCGCAAAGTTTCGTTCCATTCCGAGAAATTTTATTTATGCACAAAAACAACACCACGGTAGTTCTACTGAAAACAGTGCCAGTCCGGGGTTAGTTTCATTCAAATCAAGAAAATTAGAGTCCAAAACATGAGGAAAAGCGTTAGGAAAAGTAGATACGTTGGAGACGTATCAAATCTCGTGTGATACCCCGATAGTTAAGCTACAGTAAATGTTGGGGAACGCAGTAATTTCAAAAAATTTCCTACGCACACGCAATATCATGGTGATGCACAGCAACGAGAGGGGAGAGTGTTGTCTACGTACCAACGCAGACCGACTGCGGAAGCGATCACACAACATAGAGGAAGTAGTCATACGTCTTCTTCCCGATCCGACCGATCCAAGCACCGTTACTCCGGCACATCCGAGTTCTTGGCACACGTTCAGCTCGATGACGATCCTCGGGCTCCGATCCAGCAAAGCGTCGAGGAAGAGTTCCGTCAGCACGACGGCGTGGTGACGATCTTGATGTACTACCGACGCAGGGCTTCGCCTAAGCACTACAACGGTATGATCGAGGTGGAATTTGGTGGCAGGGGGCACCGCACACGGCTAAGGAACGATCTCAAGGATCAACTTGTGTGTCTTGGGGTGCCCCCTGCCCCCGTATATAAAGGCCAGGGGCAGGGGGTTCGGCCGGCTAGGAGGGAGGCGCAGGGAGGAGTCCTACTCCCACCGGGAGTAGGACTCCTCCCCTCCAATCCTATTCCAACTAGGACTCTTGGGGGGAAGGAGAAAGAGGGGGCCGGCCCACCTCTCCTAGTCCTATTAGGACTTGGGAAAGGGGGGGCGCCGGCTAAGCTTGTGGGCTGCCTCTTCTCTCTTTTCCACTAAGGCCCAATAGGCCCATTTGCCTCCCGGGGGGTTCCGGTAACCCTCCCGGTAATCCGGAAAAATCCCGATTTCACCCGGAACGCTTCCGGTGCCCAAACATAGGCTTCCAATATATCAATCTTTACGTCTCGACCATTTCGAGACTCCTTGTCATGTCCGTGATCTCATCCGGGACTCCGAACAACCTTCGGTACATCAAAATGCATAAACTCATAATAACTGTCATCGTAACGTTAAGCGTGCGGACCCTACGGTTCGAGAACAATGTAGACATGACCGAGACACGTCTCCGGTCAATAACCAATAGCGGGACCTGGATGCCCATATTGGCTCCTACATATTCTACGAAGATCTTTATCGGTCAGACCGCATAACAACATACGTTGTTCCTTTTGTCATCGGTATGTTACTTGCCCGAGATTCGATCGTCGGTATCCAATACCTAGTTCAATCTCGTTACTGGCAAGTCTCTTTACTCGTTTCGTAATACATCATCTCATAACTAACATCTTTAGTTATTATGCTTGCAAGGCTTATGTGATGTGTACTACCGAGAGGGCCCAGAGATACCTCTCCGACAATCGGAGTGACAAACCCTAATCTCGAAATACGCCAACCCAACATCTACCATTGGAGACACCTGTAGTACTCCTTTATAATCACCCAGTTACGTTGTGACGTTTGGTAGTACCCAAAGTGTTCCTCCGGTAAACGGGAGTTGCATAATCTCATAGTTATAGGAACATGTATAAGTCATGAAGAAAGCAATAGCAGCATACTAAACGATCGGGTGCTAAGCTAATGGAATGGGTCATGTCAATCAGATCATTCAACTAATGATGTGACCTCGTTAATCAAATAACAACTCTTTGTTCATGGTTAGGAAACATAACCATCTTTGATTAACGAGCTAGTCTAGTAGAGGCATACTAGTGACACTCTGTTGGTCTATGTATTCACACATGTATTATGTTTCTGGTTAATACAATTCTAGCATGAATAATAAACATTTATCATGATGTAAGGAAATAAATAATAACTTTATTATTGCCTCTAGGGCATATTTCCTTCAGTAAACCCCTGCTAATGATGCCAGGTCATCATGATTAATTTTTGCTAAACCTCACTCATTTCATACTGAGTTTAATTTCAAATTTAAATAACAAGTCAAATTATAAATTCATCAAAGAGAGATTTAAAAATGTTCAAAGGGTTGTAAATATTTACTAACTAATTATAGAGCATCAGTCAACATTTTGGGAATAATCATGTGGGCCTTCTCTGTTAATTAAAATTGCAAATAAAACTGTTAAATATCAGTCAATGACAAGTGGGCCCGCTGTCCAGTTTGACCAAGTCAAAACTGCTGACTCGACTAGCCTAGTCACTGACCGGTGGGTCCCTACTGGACCTTTGACCAGTCAAAGCTGACCAGTTGACTGCTGACTTGGCAGTCAACTGGGTCCCACTGTCATCCTCACAAGCCACTACTGTGTACACTTCTGTGTGCATTTAGCAATTCCACTTTTATTTTCAAATTAACTTAAATTCCAGAATTCAATTAAACTTTGAAAATTAATATAAAATAATCCGTAACTCGGATTGTCACAGCCCTAGATTTGCTTGTAGCTATTTACCTGAGTGAGCAACATGCATCATGTCTAAATTTTTGAAAGTTGAATTGGGGAAAGCTGAAAGCCCCAGAAATCAATTAAAAAAATGATCAACATTAAAATCTTTTCAAAGAAGTCCAAGAAAATGTTCCTCTTAGTCTCTGAAAATATTGGCAAGAGGTAAAACTTAAAACAATATTTTGGAATCTCAGAGATATTTATTTTGGGCCTTTGATTTAATCCAATAACTATTTGAATTGGATCTATATTTATTATATCATAAATATATGTTCAATAATTCTGAAAATTGTTGTGTGGATTTGGATAAATCCATTTAGTTCACACAATTATTTTTATGAAGTTTGAAAATGGTTTGGTCTTGAACTAAATCAAAAAAAATAGCAAAAATAGAAAACAGAACAGAATTTAAAAAAAACAGAGAGAGAGGAAACCCACCTGGCCTCACCTGAGCAGCCCACCTACCTGTGCGGCCCAGCACCGTAGCTGGCCGGCCCAGCCAACTGGCCCAGCCCAGCCAGCGCTGCCTGCTTCTTCCACCATCTGCCAGAAGGAGAAGCAGGTGCGTGGCGAGCGCGTGCGCCCGAGCTCCACCTCCTGCTTGCCACCGAGGCGCCCCCGACGCGTCAGAAGATGCCCCGCAGCCCCCTCGTTCCTCTCCCTCACTCTCTGCTCTCTCCCTCACCCTCTGCTTCCTCTCCCGAGCACACCCGAGCGGAGCTCGTCGTCGCCGACGCAATTTGCCACGACCACCGCCGTCCCGACGATGCCCCGAGTTGCTCCCGAGCTCCTGCACCTCGTCGCAAACCTCCTCACCGACTCACGCCACCAGGAGAGCCCCGAAGGAACGCCCTCAACATCATCTCCAACCACGGCCGACCGAGATCGCCGCCGTCAATTCGCCGTTGCAGAAGCTTCCCCGAGCCCGCTGAGTTTCTCTTCCGACCCCTTGTGAGCTCCTGCACCTTCCCTATGCTCGCCCCCTCTCCGTTTCTCTCCGCTAGCTCGATTCCGCCGGAGCCGAGAGTTCATCACCGCCATCCATGGTGCCGCCGTCGTTTTAGCCACCATAGCTCGTGCCTGATCGCGTCAACGCGTTCGGTGCCTTCCCAGGAACACGCAGCTCCCACCAGCTCCTCCTCCCGTGCCCCGCACCGCCCACACCGTTGTTGCCGAACTCCGGCCGCCGCCGTGAGCTTGTTTCCGGCAAGCTCCGGCCACCCCGCGACCCGCCGCTGGCTCTGCTGGATGCGCGAGCGCAAGGGCTATGCCCTGGTACCCTCAGCAAACCAAACCGTCGCCCGTAGCGTGTTTCCGAGCCGCGCTATCGTCATTTTGGTCGCCGGCGGCGAGATCCCGGTGACGCTGACGTGTCCCGTCATTAGCAGCTAACAGCCCCATTAATTAACCCTCAAGGTCAATGACAGTGGGCCTCATGCCTGTTTAGTTTAATTTAATTCTCTGTTTAGTTTAGTTCATAACCAAGTGGGACCCACGCGCTAGAGTTGACCGTGCTGACTTGGCAGTTGACTGGTCCCACATGTCATCCACCCAAACTAGCCCTGTTACACTGAACCGTGGGTCCCAGCTATCAGGTTTGACTCTGGACCGGCCCTGTTGACCAGCTGACGTCACCCTGATGTCGGGCTGACGCAGTAAATCATTTTCTAGTTTAAAAATAATTCAGGAAATTCCAAAAAATGTCTAAAACTTCTAAAAATCATAGAAATTCAACCGTAACTCCAAATGAAATAAATTATATATGTAAAATTATCAGAAAAATTCAAGGAATCCATCTGTACCATTTTCATGCATGTTTGAACAATGTTTGTCCTCTGTTTTGGACAAAACAAATAAATGGCATTTAAATAATCATATATGGAGTTTGAATTTGAATCTTGTATTCAAACCAACTTCATTTAAATCATAGCTAGTTGCATTAGCTCAAACCACAGCATATTGACATGTCATGATCATGCATCATACTGTGCATTGCGTTGATTGTATTTCGTTCTCTGTTGCCGGTAATTGTCCCCTCTCGATAGACGTTGTACCGACGATGTGATCGTTGACACTGATGAAGACCCAATGATATCTTCAGAAGTGCCAGGCAAGCAAACCCCCTTGTTCATTCCGATACAAGCCCACTCTCTCGCTCCTGTTCTCTTTTACTGCATTAGGACAACAATGATTCATCTGTTATTTGTTGCGGTAGTTGAACCCCTTATCCTCTGCATGACATGTCATTACCACAGTAAATAGATGAAACCCACTAGCACGAGTAGGAGTTGTTTGAGCCCTGATGTGCCTACTCATTCATGCTTGTTTGTCATGCCTGCTACTGCTTAGAGTTGAGTCAGGTCCGATTCTTCGGGGATGAATCGGAAGTGTGTAAACATGTCCTACTGTTAAGAGCTAAGTGTGTGAACACGATTTGGTAAAGGTAGCGGTGAGAGGCCATCTAGGAGTACATGGTGGGTTGTCTCATTGAAACCGTCCTCAGGAACTGAGTTCTGTGTTTGTGATCCATGAAACAGCTACTACCACACGTTGAGCCCTGAAATATGACCCCGCTCGACTTACTGACCCCTCTCGTCCTCTGTCCAGGAGTTGCAATTAGTTTCTGGTGTTTATAGGATATGTGCTGGCGGCCGTGCGTAGCGTTGACCCTAGGGGTGGGCTATGATGCGGTAGATACACTGTGGCACGGTGTACCGGGCGCCCGTTTGGTGTCTCGGGAACCCTGCACACATCGTTTGGGGCTGTGAGCGAAACTCCGGCCGGATCTCCTCGCGGATGGAACCCGAATAGGCGATAAACCTGGACTAGAGACTTGTGTGGTTAGTCAGGTCGTGGGCTACACCCACGTCGGCTTTCGCTTGAAGTCTGCCGAGCACATGTCGTGTGCAGACGCTAAGTGGTGGAAACATGTGTGACGAAGTACACCCCTGCAGGGTTATAAATGATCTATTCGAATAGCCGTGTCCACGGTAAAGGACTTCTGGGTTGCCTATATCAGTTCATAGACAAGTGAAAGTGGATACTCTAAAACTCGCAAGATAAGCGTGAGTGCTATGGATGGCCTTCTCGTAGGGAGACGAGAGCGGATCCATAGTGGTGTATTGATTGGTGAATATGTGGACTCATGTGCGCCACCTCAAAAGAGTTGCTTGCAATCGTAGTTCAGGTTAGCCACTGAGTCAAAGCTGGCTTGCTGCAGTTAAACTCCACCACCCCCCCCCCTTGTTGATACCGATGCATATGTAGTTAGTTCTGATGTAAGACTTGCTGAGTACCTTTGTACTCACGTTTGCTTAATTTATGTTTTGCAGAGAGACTTCAGTCTCGCTAGTAGTTCCGCGTGGACTTCGACATTTAGCTTGATACCTCAGCTACGATCTTGTGCCCTTGACAGGATTTGGTAGATAGTCAGGCTTCTTAGCCTTTTTCATTTATAGATGTCTGTACTCAGACATGTTAAGCTTCCGCATGTGCTTGCATTGTATGCTATGATTGTTGGGTCATGAGACCCATGTTTGTGATATCTCGCTCCTCGGAGCCTAATGAATTAATACTTGAGTTGTAGAGTTATGTTGTGATGCCATGTTGTATTCACACATATCGAGCATATTGTGTGTATGATTGAAATGCTTGGTATGTGTGGGATCCGACTATCTAGTTGTTTATCCTTGGCAGCCTATCATATGGGGAAATGTAGTCTAGTGCTTCTGAGCGATAGTAGTCCGCTACAGCCCGGATCACCGGAGCCCTGCTAGCCCAGCACTACTGTTCAGGACACTTGACTGGCCGACATGTGATTCACTTCGTTCCTATGTTTGTCCCTTCGGGGAAATGTCACGCGGTGACATCCGGAGTCCTGCCTAGCCTGCTACAGCCCGGGTTACCGGAGTCCTGTTAGCCCAGTGCTACAGCCCGGATTCACACGCTGTTGACCGACATGCTCAAGGTTGATTTATGTATGCCTATCCCCATGGGGTAGTGCCGCTTGGGTTCACGACTAGCCATGTCGGCCTGGGTTCTTTGTCATATGGATGCTAGCGACACTATCATATACATGAGCCAAAAGGCGCAAACGGTCCCGGGCCAGGTAAGGTGGCACCCGTGGAAATACCGTGCGTGAGGCCACAAAGTGATATGATGTGTTACACGCTAGATCGGTGTGACCTATGATCGGGGTCCCGACAGTGTTGGTATCAGAGCCTGACTGCCTATAGGATTACCAAGCCAAACTGGTCGAAGTTGAGTCTAGAAATGCTTTAGTTATGCAAGGGAATTGATTGTGGAAGGGAACGTAAGGCTCTTTTTACTCCTTTACCCTATGCCCTTCTGATCTGAGTCAACCTCTTCTTTCTACGGGGATTAAGAATTAGGCCTTCTCATCTATCTATCAGGATGACGTGTTACTAAACCGTAGTTGCCTAAGATTGTTGGATTTAAGCCCAGTTCAGTTTCTACTACTTCTGTGTGTTCATAGTTGGTCTCGAACCTTGATATTGTGCTTCTGAGTGGTTATGCCACCATTTTGCAGGATGTCTCAAATCATTTTGAGCATTTATAACCGTTATGCTGTCCGAGTCATCCCAGGTTTCTAAATAGTCTGATGCATTTGCAAATCCTTTCCCCTGTTCCTGATGTCCATTTGGGCCAGATTAATCACACTACTTGTTAGTTGGGGTATTCTTTTGCCTCGACATATATTTTGGAATTATTATTATGACCCTAGACGTCTGAGAGTGCCACCTAGTAATCTAGCCATGTTTTGTGTTCCCAGTGTGTGATTCTGGCCATTATTCTCAAAAGCATCCCGTGATGCCATTTAGTTAGTAGGCATTCTATTCCTGGGTTTTGAACCCGAGACTCACCCTACCTGCTTCATGTTGATAGTGTTTGCTCGTTCCTTTAGGATATTAGTAACCTTTGCGATAGTCCTCGAGGTTCGTGGTACATCCTTCTTCCAATTATCATGAACCATTCTTGGCAGGAGTTCTATTGAACCAAAAGGTCACGACAGAGTGCTCTTGATGAGTTCTCCATTCTATATTGTGGCTCTGCCAGTTCTACCTTTCTGCATGGGTTATCTGGAAGAAATATTTTGAGCTTTGCTCGACATACTAATCTATGCCTCCACAACTCAGAAAATTATATGTTCCTTGAGTTGTTCCTCTTTAGTTGTTTTCTGACCTTCGTCTATCAATTGATAGTCAGGAATAGTTGTGCATTTGTGTTCATCGGTGCCTTTTACTTCTATGGTCCGTCAAGCCATTCTATTCGGAATGACTAGGAGAAACAAACTCCAGTACCTCATCCATTTCTGGGATCGGGTCAAAGTGGTTGTATTCCGCAGATCAAAATGCCAATCCAGCTTTTGTTCTGTTCTACCTCGGAGTATTACCCACTTTATGTCAAGAGCGTCGTGAGAATTGCACATCTCTCATGAATTCTTGATGCAGTGATACTTCTTACCATCATTCTTCATTCCTCGGTTCCGTGTTGTCGCAACCGGAATGTCGACAAGTGAATCGTGGTGTGTGAAATCAATACTCCTAGCAACCCCGTTGCTTCGTAGTTATTGGACAATATTCTCATTCTTAGCGTGTTGGTTATTGAATTATCATTCTAAGACTGATCGTGCTACCCAGTCCATATTTCTGGTGCACACTTTGATCAATGGGTTAAGATTGTGCCAATCCCTCACTCTTTGATCATATCATCTTGCCCTGAAAAGCAAGGTTGTTCTCGAGCTTAGTAACATACCGGTGGTTCGTGATTTTCCGAATATCCTCTCGGAAGTGTTACCAGGTTGTCACCTGACCGTTATGTTGAGTTCATGATCAAGTTGGTTTTCCGATAAACCACTTTTCTCCAAGAATCTGTGTTGGATACCCCTGAGCTAGTTGGTTAAGCTTAACAACAACTTGGAGAGTTGGAAGATGAAAACTTGTCTGACTTAGTTCATCCCTAAGGGATATCCTTGTGTGTGTGTGTGTTGAAGAAAGATGATATCTTCACCAATTGGTCCCCGTAATCAGTTGTTGTATCTATTATCTTGTCCAAACCTTGATTTGAGTGTGGGTTATCGTCAAATCAAATCAGAACCAATGATGTTCGTAATGTTGTCTTACTTGCGGTTGTCCCTCGAGCATACACCATTATATCTTTGGTCTGACCAATACTATCACTTTGTTCACATAGTGGTGGAAGTCCAGTGATATAGAAATTCCGATGAGTTGCTGTTGAGCCCATCAGCGACATTTTGTCTCCTCCATGATTGTGTTGAACATCCAGCTAGTGTTGGAAATTTTATAAGCATTGCCCTCATGTCCCGATCATGAAGCATATGTCCGGTTGAAAGATGTGACTTCTTCTAATTCATGTGCATCTGGTGTAAGTTGCCGCCGTGAATTCGAGAAAGTTTGTTTTTGCTTCCTCTGGAATCATCCCAAGTCAGTCATGCATGTGCGAAGTATTCTATGGTCTGATAGACTGATCATCTACATTCTATATGTATCCCTAGCACACCAAGCCACTGATTGATTTGTTCAAGGAGAAGAAGTTTCTTCTTAAGGGTTAGACCTACGCAAGGACTTCGATATCCTCGTTGATGGTTCCCCCTGAACTCGGTAGTGTTTCATTTTAAGACTACCAGGTGACCATGCTTGTCTAGGACAACGTGTTCACATGCTTGTAGCAGAACCGGCTCATGTTTTGGAGCCTACTACCGTAGTTCATTCCCCGAGAATCTCGCAACGTCGTCTCGTCGATTTGTGTTGCAAACCTTCATTTTCCTTTCTAGACTTGATGAGTCTGGAATATCCTGTCACCAACCAGATCTAAATCTCAGGCAGATATGATGGTTGGAGCATTTTCCAAGAACCATAATATTGGTCCCTCGATAAACGGTAAAGTGGATGTCGTGGCCAACACATCCAGCCGGAAGACCTATTATTGTAGTATCTCGATTGAAGAAAGTTGGCCACCTTCCCATGAGGATTTCGTAGGATTTACTCCAGAAGTTGTTCCTTATGGATCTATTGTATTCCGAAGTCCGACCACTACTTGGTGGCTCTGCCGATGCTTAAAGCATGACCGTGGTAACCAGTACATCAAGGAGAACATTAGAATGCGGAGTGCTAAATGTCTCTCGGTCGATCATCCAGATTTTGTTTCCTTGGCCTCGCTAAGGTGAAATCTGAGAAAGTGTTATCTTCCTTTGCATCTGCATTATCCATCACCATTCATCATGGTGGTATGTTGAGTTGCCAGGATCCTTGACATGGATGTTGGTAAGACCTTGATGAGTATGGAAATGCTCAAGTTCTTGAGAGCGCGCTTAGGCACTAGGTTCTGATGTTGTCGTTAACTGGGATGTGCCACTGTTCTCTCAGTTGTTCGATAGCCATCCAATTGGTGGAATCACCTTGCCGGTGAACCTTCTCCCCAGTTACTAGAATCATTCCCAACATTTGCATTTTGTTCCCAGCTTACACCTTAATAGCTGTTGTTCTTGGTCATCTTCAAAAGTGGACTTACCATGGGTCCCATCCATTTCTGATGATAAGCAAAAATCATCCATTGCGTTGTCTCCAACAAGGTAGTCCACATCATCCATCCTAGTCCGAGTATGTCATTCTTTCGAACTCCTTCCACTGATCGTTTGTGATTGCCTTAGGCTGGTATAAAGAGTTTCTATGATCTCCGAATCAAAAGTAATTCTTTTTGCCACTCAAGGGAATATTCTGCGAGTCACTTTACTTAAGATGTCTCGTTATGGTATCATGGCAATTATCCCCTCGCTACTTTGAAACCATGCATCATCCTACTCCAGCGTGGGTTTGTTGCGTGCCAAATTGAACCTTGTCATCTGCTTCTTCTCGTTGATTCTGATATGTGCTTCGTGTCTCAGCTCAAGAGATGTTTTATATCTCACTCCATGAGTTGATCTTGAGTGCTCGATCCCCGAGGAGATCGATTTCTGTAGAATTTGTTTCTGCCATCATCATGCCGGATGAAGATCCCGAAAGCTAAGACGTCAAGATCAAGATGAGGAAATGAATCAACATCCTCGGGAAGGGCAGTTGGATCGAGAAGACAGCGATAGTCTTGTGAACCCCCCCCTTCCTTCTTACCCCATGTCTTGAATCTCGGGCCGAGATTCTTGTTTAGTGGGGGTGAGTTGTCACAGCCCTAGATTTGCTTGTAGCTATTTACCTGAGTGAGCAACATGCATCATGTCTAAATTTTTGAAAGTTGAATTGGGGAAAGCTGAAAGCCCCAGAAATCAATTAAAAAAATGATCAACATTAAAATCTTTTCAAAGAAGTCCAAGAAAATGTTCCTCTTAGTCTCTGAAAATATTGGCAAGAGGTAAAACTTAAAACAATATTTTTGGAATCTCAGAGATATTTATTTTGGGCCTTTGATTTAATCCAATAACTATTTGAATTGGATCTATATTTATTATATCATAAATATATGTTCAATAATTCTGAAAATTGTTGTGTGGATTTGGATAAATCCATTTAGATCACACAATTATTTTTATGAAGTTTGAAAATGGTTTGGTCTTGAACTAAATCAAAACAAAATAGCAAAAATAGAAAACAGAACAGAATTTAAAAAAAACAAAGAGAGAGGAAACCACCTGGCCTCACCTGAGCAGCCCACCTACCTGTGCGGCCCAGCACCGTAGCTGGCCGGCCCAGCCAACTGGCCCAGCCCAGCCAGCGCTGCCTGCTTCTTCCACCTTCTGCCAGAAGGAGAAGCAGGTGCGTGGCGAGCGCGTGCGCCCGAGCTCCACCTCCTGCTTGCCACCGAGGCGCCCCCGACGCGTCAGAAGATGCCCCGCAGCCCCCTCGTTCCTCTCCCTCACTCTCTGCTCTCTCCCTCACCCTCTGCTTCCTCTCCCGAGCACACCCGAGCGGAGCTCGTCGTCGCCGACGCAATTTGCCGCGACCACCGCCGTCCCAACGATGCCCCGAGTTGCTCCCGAGCTCCTGCACCTCGTCGCAAACCTCCTCACCGACTCACGCCACCAGGAGAGCCCCGAAGGAACGCCCTCAACATCATCTCCAACCACGGCCGACCAAGATCGCCGCCGTCAATTCGCTGTCGCAGAAGCTTCCCCGAGCCCACTGAGTTTCTCTTCCGACCCCTTGTGAGCTCCTGCACCTTCCCTATGCTTGCCCCCTCTTCGTTTCTCTCCGCTAGCTCGATTCCGCCGGAGCCGAGAGTTCATCGCCGCCATCCATGGTGCCGCCGTCATTTTAGCCACCATAGCTCGTGCCTGATCGCGTCAACGCGTTCGGTGCCTTCCCAGGAACACGCAGCTCCCACCAGCTCCTCCTCCCGTGCCCCGCACCGCCCACACCGTTGTTGCCGAACTCCGGCCGCCGCCGTGATCTTGTTTCCGGCGAGCTCCGGCCACCCCGCGACCCGCCGCTGGCTCTGCTGGATGCGCGAGCGCAAGGGCTATGCCCTGGTACCTCAGCAAACCAAACCGTCGCCCGTAGCGTGTTTCCGAGCCGCGCTATCGTCGTTTTGGTCGCCGGCGGCGAGATCCCGGTGACGCTGACGTGTCCCGTCATTAGCAGCTAACAGCCCCGTTAATTAACCCTCAAGGTCAATGACAGTGGGCCTCATGCCTGTTTAGTTTAATTTAATTCTCTGTTTAGTTTAGTTCATAACCCAGTGGGACCCACGCGCTAGAGTTGACCGTGCTGACTTGGCAGTTGACTGGTCCCACATGTCATCCACCCAAACTAGCCCTGTTACACTGACCCGTGGGTCCCAGCTGTCAGGTTTGACTCTGGACCGGCCCTGTTGACCAGCTGACGTCACCCTGACGTCGGGCTGACGCAGTAAATCATTTTCTAGTTTAAAAATAATTCAGGAAATTCCAGAAAATGTCTAAAACTTCTAAAAATCATAGAAATTCAACCGTAACTCCAAATGAAATAAATTATATATGTAAAATTATCAGAAAAATTCAAGGAATCCATCTGTACCATTTTCATGCATGTTTGAACAATGTTTGTCCTCTGTTTTGGACAAAACAAATAAAGGGCATTTAAATAATCATATATGGAGTTTGAATTTGAATCTTGTATTCAAACCAACTTCATTTAAATCATAGCTAGTTGCATTAGCTCAAACCACAGCATATTGACATGTCATGATCATGCATCATACTGTGCATTGCGTTGATTGTATTTCGTTCTCTGTTGCCGGTAATTGTCCCCTCTCGATAGACGTTGTAGCGACGATGTGATCGTTGACACTGATGAAGACCCAATGATATCTTCAGAAGTGCCAGGCAAGCAAACCCCCTTGTTCATTCCGATACAAGCCCACTCTCTCGCTCCTGTTCTCTTTTACTGCATTAGGACAACAACGATTCATCTGTTATTTGTTGCGGTAGTTGAACCCCTTATCCTCTGCATGACCTGTCATTGCCACAGTAAATAGATGAAACCCACTAGCATGAGTAGGAGTTGTTTGAGCCCTGATGTGCCTACTCATTCATGCTTGTTTGTCATGCCTGCTACTGCTTAGAGTTGAGTCAGGTCCGATTCTTCGGGGATGAATCGGAAGTGTGTAAACATGTCCTACTGTTAAGAGCTAAGTGTGTGAACACGATTTGGTAAAGGTAGCGGTAAGAGGCCATCTAGGAGTACATGGTGGGTTGTCTCATTGAAACCGTCCTCAGGAACTGAGTTCTGTGTTTGTGATCCATGAAACAGCTACTACCACACGTTGGGCCCTGAAATATGACCCCGCTCGACTTACTGACCCCTCTCGTCCTCTGTCCAGGAGTTGCAATTAGTTTCTGGTGTTTATAGGATATGTGTTGGCGGCCGTGCGTAGCGCTGACCCTAGGGGTGGGCTATGATGCGGTAGATACACTGTGGCACGGTGTACCGGGTGCCCGTTTGGTGTCTCGGGAACCCTGCACACATCGTTTGGGGCTATGAGCGAAACTCCGGCCGGATCTCCTCGCGGATGGAACCCGAATGGGAGATAAACCTGGACTAGAGACTTGTGTGGTTAGTCAGGTCGTGGGCTACACCCACGTCGGCTTTCGCTTGAAGTCTGCCGAGCACATGTCGTGTGCAGACGCTAAGTGGTGGAAACATGTGTGACGAAGTACACCCCTGCAGGGTTATAAATGATCTATTCGAATAGCCGTGTCCACGGTAAAGGACTTCTGGGTTGCCTATATCAGTTCATAGACAAGTGAAAGTGGATACTCTAAAACTCGCAAGATAAGCGTGAGTGCTATGGATGGCCTTCTCGTAGGGAGACGAGAGCGGATCCATAGTGGTGTATTGATTGGTGAATATGTGGACTCGTGTGCGCCACCTCAAAAGAGTTGCTTGCAATCGTAGTTCAGGTTAGCCACTGAGTCAAAGCTGGCTTGCTGCAGTTAAACTCCACCCCCCCCCTTGTTGATACCGATGCATATGTAGTTAGTTCTGATGTAAGACTTGCTGAGTACCTTTGTACTCACGTTTGCTTAATTTATGTTTTGCAGAGAGACTTTAGTCTCGCTAGTAGTTCCGCGTGGACTTCGACATTTAGCTTGATACCTCAGCTACGATCTTGTGCCCTCGACAGGATTTGGTAGATAGTCAGGCTTCTTAGCCTTTTTCATTTATAGATGTCTGTACTCAGACATGTTAAGCTTCCGCATGTGCTTGCATTGTATGCTATGATTGTTGGGTCATGAGACCCATGTTTGTGATATCTCGCTCCTCGGAGCCTAATGAATTAATACTTGAGTTGTAGAGTTATGTTGTGATGCCATGTTGTATTCACACATATCGAGCATATTGTGTGTATGATTGAAATGCTTGGTATGTGTGGGATCCGACTATCTAGTTGTTTATCCTTGGCAGCCTATCATATGGGGAAATGTAGTCTAGTGCTTCTGAGCGATAGTAGTCCGCTACAGCCCGGATCACCGGAGCCCTGCTAGCCCAGCACTACTGTTCAGGACACTTGACTGGCCGGCATGTGATTCACTTCGTTCCTATGTCTGTCCCTTCAGGGAAATGTCACGCGGTGACATCCGGAGTCCTGCCTAGCCTGCTACAGCCCGGGTTACCGGACTCCTGTTAGCCCAGTGCTACAGCCCGGATTCACACGCTGTTGACCGACATGCTCGAGGTTGATTCATGTATGCCTGTCCCCATGGGGTAGTGCCACTTGGGTTCACGACTAGCCATGTCGGCCCGGGTTCTTTGTCATATGGATGCTAGCAACACTATCATATACGTGAGCCAAAAGGCGCAAACGGTCCCGGGCCAGGTAATGTGGCACCCGTGGAAATACCGTGCGTGAGGCCACAAAGTGATATGATGTGTTACACGCTAGATCGGTGTGACCTAGGATCGGGGTCCCGACACGGATGAAAATACTTTGTACATGAAAGTTGCTCAAAACGACGAGATGAATCCGATTACGTGGCCCGTTCATCCGCCACACGTCCCTAGCATAGCAAACATGCAACTTTTCCCTCCGGATCATCTATCCGAAAACGTGAAACACTGGGAATACTTTCCCAGATGTTCCCCCCATCGCCGGTATCACCTACTACCACGTTAGGGCACACCTAGCACCGCTCATTCTCATGCCATGCATCGTCATGCTTATGTTTGCATTTCATTTGTCGTTTCTTCCCCCTCTTCTCTCGTTATACACGGAGATCAGCGCCACTACTACCTAGTACGACTACGGCATTGACGACCCCTCCTTCTTGCCAGAGCAACCAGGCAAGCCCCCCATTGATCAACCCGATATCACCTATTCCTTCTCTTTACTGCTTGCATTAGAGTAGTGTAGCATGTTACTGCTTTCCGTTAATCCTATTCTGATGCATAGCCTGTCTTTGCTACTACTGTTGTTACCTTTACCTGCAATCCTAAATGCTTAGTATAAGGTGCTAGTATTCCAGCAGTGGCCCTACATTCTTGTCCGTCTGCCATGCTATACTACCAGGCTGTGATCACTCGGGAGGTGATCACGGATATATACTACCGTCCTCCGAGTCTTCATGCGTGGCCTATTTACCATGGCTAACCTGCCCATCTTCCCGTTCATCCTGTTCAATGGCTGCATCAACGGGGTCTTCGTTTTCTTTGGCACCTTTCCGGAGTGTTGTCTTCTCCTGTGTCGGTGTTGCTGTCTTTACTATGGCATGACTTAGAGCGGCACCACTGGCGCCGGCGCTTTGATTGTATCTCAGAAGGTCTATCCCCAGCTGGATCTTCCTTATCATCGCTGCTATTCTCCTTTGGTGCATCCACCATGTATACATCATACGAGGAAGTGGCCATCCAACGTTTGCTAAACGACGGGTTCTGGACCTCTTCTTCTCTGGCATCGTCGTCCATACCGTCGATGTCGTCGGAGCCGTAATCAAGCATGTCAGTTAAGTCTTCAATAGTGGCTATGAAGTGGGCAGTGGGTGGGAAGTGAAATTATCCATCATCAGCCTCCGGTTCAAGCCGGACACAATCCGGCTGTGAGTCTCTCGCTAAAGATAGTGCTCTTAACGAGTTTAGCACGTCACCCAGAGGCGAGTGCCGGAAGATGTCCGCGGCGCTGAATTTGGCGATCGATGACCGATCATGCTCGACATGCGTGGACGCACATAGTTCGAAGCTTATAACCGGAAACGAGTCTGTAGCTTTGGTGACAGAGATGATACTTGAAGTTAATTCTGTGTGCAGCTCCAACGCCGAGGAGTTTGCGGCTTCTTTGGCGGGGTTGAGCTTCCTGTCCTCAGATGGCACGACCTGCTCCGGATCTAAGGCCAGAGCGGTTTTAGGTGCAATTTCCTGGGTATGGCCCGATGACAGATCTAAGCCATGTTCATCGTGGTGGCTGGGAGCGGCTACCGTGGTCTCGAATCCGTCGAAGTTCAAGTATCCACAGATATCTGCGACGTAGCTCAAGCTTCTGAATCTGACCTGGTGGCTAGGGGCGTAACTTTCGATATGCTCTAGATGGCCAAGCGAGTTGGCCCACAGTGCGAAGCCGCCGAACACGAAGATCTGTCTAGGAAGGAAGACTTCTCCTTGGACAGCATCGTTGTAGATGATTGAAGGAACCATCAAACCTTTTGAGGACAGCACAGTGGAACTCTCAATGAAAGCACCAATGTCGGTGTCAAAACCGGCGGATCTCGGGTAGGGGGTCCTGAACTGTGCGTCTAGGATCGATGGTAATAGGAGACAAGAGACACAATGTTTTCCCGGGTTCGGGACCTCTCTATGGAGGTAATACCCTACTTCCTGCTTGATTGGTCTTGATGAATATGAGTATTACAAGAGTTGATCTACCACGAGATTGTAATGGCTAAACCCTAAAAGTCTAACCTAGCTATGATTATTCAGGGGTATCTACGGACCTAGCCCTCTGGTTTATATAGACACGGGGGGGGGGGTCTAGGGTTACACAAGGTCGGTTACACAGAAAGGAATCTTCATAGTTGATCACCAAGCTTGCCTTCCACGCCAAGGAGAGTCCCATCCGGGCACGGGTAGAGTCTTCGGTCTTCGTATCTTCATAGCCCATCAGTCCGACCCACATCCAATAGATCGGACACCCGAGGACCCCTTAGTCCAGGACTCCCTCAGGGTGAGGAGATAGCGATGAACGTCAGTGTTCTTCCGAATGCCGTGGGAGGCGCAGTATTTATAGCAAGCAATGGCACACCTACGTAATATATGGACTGAGCTGCACTAACTTAACTGTTGGTCCAGTTGTGTCACTGACATGTGGGCTAGACCCCTGTTGGGCCCATATGTCAGTGACCCAATGCACCTGCAGTTAAATAACTGAAGCAGCGTCCCGTAAGATATGTTGTGTGATTAACGTAATAGCTATGTGGGCCTATTTGTTGGAGTAAATTACGGCGGAGGGAAGGGGTGGAAATATTGCTGGTCATAATGGATTGGACGGGCGCGCGTGGAGGAGAGTCATGCATGCAGATTTTTTCCACACGGGGTGGAGTGGTGGGACCGCCAAAGGGAGAAGGAGAGTCAAGCAGGCATAATGTTTTCACACATGGAGATGAAAATATTTGGAGACGAACGGGCTTCCTGCAGGTATGGGGAACGGTGCATAATAAGTCATCTTGCATGCCGGGCTAGGTATAGTCTCAAGTCATTAAAAACATACACGCCCCACACATGTTCATATTTCAAGGTGCACTAAATTATTGCATGCGATGATTAAGGCTGGCCATAATGGTGGTATCTTAGCTGGTATCATGCACACGGGAATAGCAAACATGTTGATGTGGCAAAGAATTAAAGAAGAGAGGGGGTTAGAGTAACTAGTGTTCATGCATGCATGCAATGCGATAATGCATTGGTAAACACATTCTTTTGTGAAGAATGACAACATTAGTTGAGTACTTTTGCAAACTACAAAAACTATTCCACCGCCTCTATCTTGGTAAAAGTAGGTGAAAATTTTGAATCGAGCCCTTTAAACTAGAAGGGAGGTAGTAGTACTCTAATAGCTAACCTTGTAGTGATGACTAGATAGGACATGGCACGCACCTGGACGGAGGAACTAGTCTGCATCGTGCATTTAAGTTTTGTCTGAAGTCAATGTACCTCTACTTTTACCAAACTTATAGAAAAATGTATCAACATTCACAATGTCAAATCAATATTTTTATACTCATTATGAAATTTAGTTCTTATACTCATTATAATCAGTAACGTAGATATTGATATTTTTAGTATAAATTTGGTCAAACACTTTGCAAATGGTTGACAGAAGTAAAAAATGACCAGAGGGAGTATCATGCATGCGGACTAGGCAAAACAATTGCTCATTTATAGCCGGTCGAAGTCGCAAAGGGTGCGATCGCATGAGGCAGGCGAAGGTCGTGGGAGGCACAACGGTTGACGGAATTAAGTGAAGCTACATCCACGTGCCGGCATGGCGTGCGAATAGGCAGAAGCTATACCGTGAGGCCTACGATATGGGTCTAGTAGACATGACATCTAGTGGGCCCCGCATAGTACTCAAGAACTCTTTGGGGGGCTGCAGCCATTTATCCACCAGGAAAGCCAACAACCCCACGCCGTTCGCACACCCTACTCGTCCCCGTCTTCTACTACTACCTTACAACAGTTCGCTCCCAGTCATCTCGTCCTTTCACATTACACCAGTTCAACTTCTCCTAACCCTCCTCCAAAAATCCATGGCCTCCCAAATCTCAATGGTCGCTGCTGAGTACCAGGTTAGAGCCATCATCGACGATGAGTTCATCATCATCTACACACGTGGATCCATGACGGTGAAAGCATGCCTTGCTCGCTTCCTATGCATGTTTAACAGTTCCAAGGATGAGTGGGTCGCTGGGCTAGATGTTGAGTACACCACAGTCCTGTAAAAAGAGAAGATTCTAAAGGAGGCAGAGAAGAGGAAGCCCGCCATGATACAAGTTTGCGTACATAACATGTGCTTGGTCTACCACATATGCCATGCCGACATAATTGAATGCTAGGATTATAAGAACTTCCTTAAGGACGAAAGAGTGAAATTCATTACTATAGACTTTGGGAATGACAGGGATGTCCTGGGTCGGATAGGCCTCGTTGTAGGCCAGCCCTTCGATCTCCAGAAGTGGTGTCCTCCTCTCAGCCTTCAATGCTGACCCTGGCAGTAGCCATGATTGATCCTTCGTATGCTAAACTGAAGAAACCTCACCATGAGTTTCATCATGAATTGGAGTCGAAGACATTAGATGAAGATCACATCCTGTACGCAGCAATGGATGCCTACCTTTGTTAAAATATCTACAAGGGTTGGATGAAGAAGCAGATCCCAGTGTCCCGTTCAAGCAAAGAAGCATCGGCGAAGAGGAATAGGAAGAGGGACAAGGACGAAGTCGAGGACGTGGACTCGGACTCCGAGTAAGGTGGCAGTGCCGTTGCTCATGCTGGTTCTACTGCAGTGTCAAGCAGACTAGTTGCTTAGTTTTATTTCAGGGGTGTGTTGTGCTGAGCCCCCAGCAGAACTATGTTTATGTTCTTTCTCGTTATTTGAACTTTATGTTCTTTCTCGTTATTTGAACTCTTTAGTACGTACAGTAGTACTAGTACTATGTCTTACTACTGTTCTTCTTGTAGTTGCTACTATTGCTCGTATGTTCGTGTTCCTATTGTACTTAATATGTTCGTACTAGTAGTATAATTTGGGTCAGTCGATTGTGAAAGAAGTTCGACGGAGCGAAGGAAGAAGACGACAGAGAAGCTACCCCAGTATCTATATTAGGGTGGCAGGGTGGCCATGATCTATCTTATGAGTGTTGGGTGTGGAATGCAGTTCGCCGGAAAAAATGGGTCATGCCCAGGGTTAAACGGATGGCGGCGGGGGGTGAGCATGGCGGTGGCAGGCGGTTCAGGGGAGGGCGGGGCGGCGGTGGCAGGCAGTTAGGCGTGTGGCGGGCTGAGAAGATGAACAGTGCATCAATGCGGAGGTTGAAGAATCCCTTCTAGCCATCCATGTTGCATCCAATGGCTCACAAGAGTCGACTGACCCAAATTGCTCCTTCAGATTGGAGGATCGACGTGGCATTCAAGGTCTCGAAGGTCGATTTCGTGTCCGCACCCGGTTTGTGGGCTCGAAGCGGGCGCGACCGGCTTCCGCAGTGACAACCACCATGCGCGCCTCCTCCGCGCGGGCGGAGACGACATTGACACGCTAGTTCCTCCTCGCCGGCGTGCTGGAGCACGCGCTCGTCCACCTCCTTGTATGCTGCGTGCATAGATGCGGCTCCACCAGCTGCTCGCGTGCTTGGCAGCGTGGCGGCATCGCAAGGAGGGACTGCAGACGACGTGAGCGGGCGAGCCTTCAGCTTCATGGCACAGGGATGGCGGTGACACGGCGGTGATGGGCGAGAAATTGTTGGCCAGAGCAGGCGGGCGCCGGCATGCACAATGGCAGCGGCGGCATATTGATGAGTGCGCATATGGGAGCTTAGTTTAGTTTTATATAGGGTTGGTCAAACTTAAAAGAAAACCGTACTAGTACACGTAAACATTAGACTGAGGCAGCGCTTATATTAGTTACCACAGTCATGATACGGAAACCTGTGCAAGCGCGTGAACCGCGGCCACGCGGTCGATCGAACAATGCATCACCGTGTCGCGCTCGAAGGACATCCACCAAACCTTTTTGTGTGTGTGAAAACAATCCCCGAATATTACTCAACTTTTTCCTGGAAAAGTTCTTGATGCTACAATATGTCCATATATTTGAATTTAGCTTCTGTGCGTGTTTATTTGGATTTGGACGTTTTAGGTGCGCCCTAGTTTTTTTAATACTGATTTTGTGTGTGTGACTGAGAGAGAACATGTGTATGTGTCCATATGTGTGTTGTGGCGGTAGGGCAATGTGGAGCCGGTGTGCGTGTGATAGAGACATAGAGAGGTGTGAATGTGCAAATGATCATGCATGAGTGAGACATAGACAGATGCCGATACGTTGTGTATACATGAGAGAACGGTCTTCTATTTTACTTGTGTGTGTGAGAGAGAGAGGGGGGAGCATCCGTAACACAACAACTATCTCTCTCGATTCGTCCGTCCCTCGCACGATCGCATGTAGCACATGCATCAACACACACATTTTGACACCCTCACCCGGCCCTTGCCCACCTCAAGGCCCGCACATCGCTCTCTATCTCGCACGCATAATCTCTTCGTGAAAACCCTATTTAGCATGTAGCTTTCCATCACATACACATACATTTCTCTCCATAGGTTTGATTTCTCTCAATATCTGACACACACACACACACACACCGCACACACACACCCCCTCCCCCGAGCACACAATTCATCCCCATCCAAGGTTATATGGTGACCACTCTCGCTTGTGCTTCTCTGCACCCCAGCATGCACAACACCTCAATCTTCAAAGAAGGCATCGAGGAGATCGAAGACGACGACCACACTTCACTAGAGAGTGTGGTGCCATTCGGAAGCAGGATGATGTGACGACGGCTGACTGACTCCTCCCCCCTCTCTCTCCGGCACAAAATTACCAATCCCTCTCTGCCCCGCACAAAATGATGAATCACTCAACCCACTAATCCTTCCCCTCTCGTCCATGTTTTTCCAGCTCTCTCATCAAACATGTTGTCTCTTCTCCTTCCACGTGTATAGAATCCCGATGCACACACATCTCACGTATATTACATGTCCCCATCTTTCTCACAGACCTAACTTCTTCCTCTCTCTTTCTCTCTCTATCTCTCTCTGTCTCGTTAGGTTTGTATCCTACTCTCTCGTCCACATACATACAATCTTTCCGCCCTATCTGCTCCATCTTCGCAAGCTCTCTCTATGTGTTTCATTCCCACATTGGGATGTGTTCAAAATGTTGCTTTTATATTGGATGATGTAGAGTTATGATTGGTTTTGTTGAATCCTACAAAGTAATAACTATGAAATGCATTTAGATTCTCATTTTACTGGGATTATGTGAGTTTGAGCATATATGTAACATCCCAAATTTTCAATTGGGAATGTTATACATAGTCATCCATGCATATCATATTTTATTCGCATTTTGTTTCGCGATCCTCAAAATCCTAAGCAACTCAAGGACCCTCGGAGAGAGTTGGGGATTTCCCGGTTTTCAAATTTGATTTTTATCAAATTTTGAAACGAGGATTTTTGGTTTTAATTATTTTCTCTCCAAAAATATTTCATACAAAAATATATGAGAGGAGATAATATGAATTCTCCAAGATAATTGAAATATTGGAGGAAAAATATGAAAATAAAATATTTGTTTTATTTGGATTTTATTGCAATTTTGCTTGCATTAGAAAAATTGCTCGTTTTTCAAAATTGCATTTTAGGGCCAAGAAAATGTTCACCTCGTTCTAAATATTTTATTTAGATGGTGAAAAATTATTTTGGCATTTTTAGATTTTTATTTATTTTTCTAGGATTTAATTTCGGTCAGCGAAATTATTTAAAAAAAAGTTCCCGCGCCCGACTGGGCCTAAGGCCCAGCCGAGCCAGGCCGGCCTAGCCGCCGCCACCAGCACGCGCGCGCGCCGCCGCCGCCACTCGGACCGGAGTCCGAGCTGGACTCCGCCTCCGCCGCGCCTTGCCCCCTCCTCCAAGCCGCCACCCCGCCCGCTGTATATATGCCGCCACCCCCGCCCCCAACACCACACCGCCACCGCCGCCCCCCCCCCCCCCCCCCCCCCCCGTCGCCCGCGCTAGCCGCCGCCGCCGCAGCCCCGCGCCGCCGCCCGGTCGCTGCCCCACCTCGCCGGAGCCCCCAACTTGCGTTAGACGCCGCCGCTGCTGCTTGCCGCCGCCGCCGCAGCCCCGCGCTGCCCCGCCTCGCCGGAGGTAGCCACCGGACTCCGCCGCCGGGTTTTTTTAAAACCGTTCGGTTTTTATTAAAAAAAACCTAGATCCGTTTTTTCGGATTCGCCGGTTTTTCTCGGTTCTTCTAGTTAGCGGACGTTCGTCCGTACGTTCGTTCTAACGAACGGTTTTTGCCCGTTAGTTACAGCTAACGAACGCTCGTTCGTTAGTCTGTTCGTGAGTTTTCTTTTATCTGATTTATTCGCGATTTTCTGATCGTGATTTCTGATATGATCTTAGTTTTTGTTTATCTTTTCACTCCTTAGTCGGAATCAGGCGATTCAAGCGCCTAGAGTTTCATCCCGAAACCCTCTTTCTGTTTAACCAACTCAAACAAGTTTTTTCTACTGTAAAATTTGACCTAGTTTCAGATTAGTAAATGAAGCTTCTTTCTTTCGCTGTTTGAGTTTCGTTGCTCCGTTTGATTTGATTCTTTTTGTGAACCGGAGTTCTTAAGTTGAAACTTCTGGTCAACCCTCTTTTATTTGAGTTTTGCTTGTGCATCATTGCTTGTTACTTATGTATTCTATTGTTTGCTTGCGATAGAACACCCGGAGTGCGAAGCGTGCTACTACGAGTCCCTAGGTTTCGCAGATCGTCAGCAAGGCAAGTAACACTTTGATCATACCTCTTTATCACCCAGTTTTTATGCATTAGTTCCAATCCTCAAACATTACATGATTAGGATGTCATTAACTTGTGGGTTGGGAATTAGTTGATGAGGTAGAACCTATTGCCCTGTTACATTCAAACCCTTGGGAGTTACTCTACGCGTTGCTTATATTACTATGCTATGCTATGCTCGTAGACGTGGTTTGGGTTTGAGTGAAATCCATGACAGATGTGAGCTTGTTAAATTAACGGTTCAACTTAAGGTGGCAACTTAATCAAACAACTGGGTGGATTGAGGCACCTGGAGTACCGAGTGTTGCCTGTATTTTTTTGGAAATCCCAGAGTACCCGTGTGATCTTCCTGTGGACCGCCACCCAGGCTCAAAGGGAACTGAGATGATTCATGCTAGAAACTTCCGTGTGCAGCCACAGCTATTATGGGCTCTAGCATAGTTGAGTAAGTTACATGAAGCTCTTGAAGAGGCAGATCAGCAGGTGGTGGGATGTAGGTTTGGTATGGTCTGTCCGGAGTAGAGAGTTAATGTTTCTGAAAGACTGTGTCTCGGTCATCCGTTTCTCAAACACCCTGTAGTGCGAGAAATCCAACGGAGGCGATCGAGTCTTGTGGGGAAAAGTGCGCAAACCTCTGCAGAGTGTACAATTTAATCATGGTTAGCCGTGTCCCCGGTTATTGACAATTCTTGAGTATCTAGTACTTGGGTTATCACAAGTATCTCATCATGTTTAAGTAATATTGTTGGGTTGTTAATCACTTTAATTGGGATTGAGTTGGAGGAACCTTCTCAATGTTGTTCAACCACCATGACAGTTAAATTAAAATCTATTCCTTTGTTGTAGGGAAAAAATTGGCTTTTCGCAAAACTGCAACCATAGAGCTTTCCACCAGCCAAATATGCATTTAGTGATAGCATTATTCTGTTCTTGCTCTACTATGTTACTTTGCCAGCATATTCCATGTGCTGACCCGTTTTCGGGCTGCAACGTATTATGTTGCAGACTTTTCAGACGAGGAGTAAGGTTCGTTAGGTCGTTGCCGTGCAGCTCAGCTATGTCTTTGGAGTTGATGGACTCACTTTATCTTCCAAGCCTTCCGCTGTTATCGTATTAGATGGCCTTAAGCCATATTACTGTAATAAGTTCTCTCTTGAGACATTCGATGTAATAAGTGTGTGATTGCTACTATGTTATAAATCCTTCGAGTACTGTGTGTGTCAGCATTACCGATCCAGGGATGACACTGAAGCACAGAGACTTGACCAGCTGAGGTCGGGTCGCTACAATATTGTGAAGTATTATAGACACCGTGTACATCTTGGAATTCAACAATGATTGCAACTATTGAATTGCATAGACCATTACATTCGAAGTCAGTAGCCTAATATATTTATTGCACAGTTACAACAAATGATTAATTTAGTACAAACTAAGAAAACAAATGTGTACTCCCTCCGTTTTTATTTAAGTCCGCGTATTAGCATTGGTCAAAGTCAAGTTTTGTAAACTCTCGGAAAGTTTATAACAAAAAATGTTAACATATACAATACAGTAACAAATAAATACCATTAGATTCATTATTGAATGTACTTTCACATCATACATATTTTTTATGGTAAATGTTTATATTTTTCTATAAACTTGGTCAAACTTTAGGAAGTTTGACTTCGATGTAAATGTTTATATTTTTCTGTAAACTCGGTCAAACCTAATATGCAAAGTTAATAAAAATAGAGGGAGGGAGTACTAGTAGTTACTAGTACTACACGCTAGTTGCTTAGCCCAATCACCCAACACGCCACACGGGGAGTTCACTATCACAAAATTTTGAGGCCGGCGGGAAAATCTCCCGCGACCCTGATTCGAGCAGTGCGAAGTTACCGTCATAGCCTTTGGAATAGGCCTACGGATGTCGCTTGGTAGGGGGATGTTTTCGTAACTTCAGGTTCACCCTACCCAGCCAACCCCACCCCGGCACCCAGAGTAGTACACCTGAATACTCCCCATTTTCTATACCCACTACAAAATAGACTTCTCCACGGCACCGCAGCCTTCGTGCTCCTCCCCTTCTACATCGGCGCACTCGTCAACCGCAGCGCATCTGCCTCATCGACAACCTCGTACGCCACACTGGAGCCGGTCCATCGTCGTTGTCATACACGGAGCCTCTTCCTTGGCACCGTCTTCCACGGTCTCGGATCGGCTTCCCAGAAGCCGACGCCAAGCGCAGAAGCACCACCATCGTGGAAAATGAACTGACTCCCGTTGCCGACCATGATGCACAGAGGCTGCTGTGACCATCGTTCTCCTCCTCGATTGGTAATGTGTGTATTGAATCACTTATTACTACATGTGCAGTTCCAATTTTGTTCATACCTACCCTTCAAATTTCCTGGTTGCTATTGTTCCCGTAAAAGTAATTGGTTATAGCCTCCATTGTCCAACAGAATATCAGCTTGTAATTGTGCGTCGCTCATGTATCGTGCTGTGCTTGGGTAGGTTCTTCATCTGCAACCAGCAGTGTGGCAAATGATGAAAAAAAATATTAGAACTAGCAAGATGCCCATCCATTGCACGTATCAAGATTGTCATGGATATACCCCGCGGTATGACCCGGCCGGAGTTATAACCCGGCTGGGACTTGGTAAACCGATAGAGAGTTAAGACAGAAAGTTAAACCAAGTTATAAACCGACAGCCAGTCATAACCCGGCAGACAATCATAACCCGGCAAACAGTCATAACCCGGCAGACAATCATAACCCGGCAGATAGTCATAACCTGGCAGACAATCATAACCTGGCAGACAGTCATAACCGAGCAGATGTTAAGTCAGATCATAACCTGGCAGATAGAGTCGCCTGGGGTTAATAAGCCCGAGACGTTAAGAAGCCCAAGATGTTAAGAAGCCCATGAAGAGGAGTCAGAATAGTTTAAGTCTTAGTCCAAGATGGACTCTACATGTAACCCGCCCCTTCAACTTATATAAGGAGGGGTAGGGCACCCCAAGAGGGGGGAGAAATAATCTTAAGGGTTAGACATAACTAGGAGAGCCGGTTTACGGCAACTCCCTCATGAGCATATTGAGACCTAGCCACAAATAGCATGTAGGGTTGTTACCGGATGATGTTTCCTGGGGCCCAAAGCTGTCTAAATCCTTGTCTTCTGTTGCGTCTCTCGATTCCGCTCAATCCCTCTCAAGCTACCACATAGATCACGACTAAGTCCTCACACTAGGACATCTACCATGACAATTCCACGACAAAGATGCATTTGTATGAGTAGTTTATCTTGTGGGAGAAATGGATGAACGAGGGAAGGCCTTATTTGCAAATCTGGAGAGGGGTGTGGGTATCTTTCTGCAAAATTGCCATAGTTTCCTTCCTATCCTTCGGATATAATCGGACGGCCTATATTGCAGGATGGCAGGCACACCATCATCACCAACTCTTTTTTTAAGAGTAGAGAAAAAAGAGTAGAGAGTAGAGATCTGCACTAAGTCCTCACACTAGGACATCTGCCGTGACAATTCCACGACAGTTGGTGCCCACCATGGGGCCCGCACACTGTGGTGTTGAGACTCTTGGAGGGATCTATCTCAGGGATCAAGAAGTTCGCGATGTGTTGGATGAAAAAGAGCCGGCACAGAAGACGTCCGTCGAACAGTCCAAAAATTAGGGTTGCAGGTTCAGTGCCCGTTACATGCACCATGATAACCCGCCGAGTTTGAGACTAATTGGGGTAGATCAGAACAATTACTGTTGGTAATAGTACTTGTCCGGTTTACAGAAAGAAGGAGAGATGCCAGCATACAGAGATCTCGATTCAACATGGAATTAAACCGGTTGTTCATCCATACATGTCAAAATCGTAAGTTGCGGCGGCTTTTGTTTGATTCGTTGGGTTGCCGTCGATGTGTACAGGCTTGGAGTCACCGAGATTATCAATTCTTCTGCAACCTTTTACTGATTAGACACAGTTCAAGTCCCGAGGGGATCAACTAGTACTGCTACTCCCCAACGCCAAAAGCCACGATGGTGGAGGCCACGCATCAAGTCACAAGTATAGACAATAGTGTATTGTTTCCATCACATCAAGCGTCAACCCAATGGTTCCACATACTAGTACAACCCAATGGAGGAAGTTACCAAGAGGTTAATTCAAGAATTAAGGGAAGGAAAGAGGACCACGACCCGGAAGTGGATATATCTACGGAGTACCACTACTAATTTTTGACGACGATATGTGGTTGCGTCTTGACACGCCCAGTTCGCCCGCGCCATCGACTCGCCGGCTTGCCTCCATGGCTTGCTCGGCTGCTGATATCCTAATCTGATTTTGGCCATCATGATCCAACCATCTCTGCCTCTGTTTCCCCTACCGCCGCATGTTGAGCTGGCGCTGCTGGTGTGGTCAACGACTGCGCTCCACGCCGCCTGTCACCTCCTGCTGCTCCCGCATTAGCCACCTTGCCAACCGCCAACAAGCATCACCGGATTCTACTGTCCGAGTTGGCAAAGTCTGAAGCAACCAAACCAAGTCGACATCATCGATTGAAAGACCAAAAGCTAGCATGGATACCTACAAGGAAAGTCACGTGCGTGGCTGACGGCAGTTTTTGAAGGGATGATGCCAGAACTCAGTTTCCATTTCCGTCTCTAAATCGCCGCTGCACTCTACTTCGCTTGAGTCTCCGCTGTGGATGAGTGGCCGTCGGTGCCACCGCTAAACCACCTCCGCTTCGGGTTCAAATAACCATCGCTGCGCCAGAGTCAATGGCCCCCAGCACAACTTTCCTTCGCAGTGTCTGAGCTGTTGGGGCCTACCTGAGCCCTCGTTGAGCCGCCAGTTTAAAACGGTTGTCAACATACGGCCATTTCGGTGTCAAAACTGGCGGATCTCGGGTAGGGGGTCCCGAACTGTGCGTCTAAGGCGGATGGTAACAAGAGGCAGGGAAGACGATGTTTTACCCAGGTTCGGGCCCTCTTGGTGGAGGTAAAACCCTACGTCCTGCTTGATTTATTCTTGATGATATGAGTATTACAAGAGTTGATCTACCACGAGATCGGAGAGGCTAAACCCTAGAAGCTAGCCTATGGTATGATTGTATGTTGTCCTACGGACTAAAACCCTCTGGTTTATATAGACACCGAAGAGGGTTAGGGTTACACAAGGTCGGTTACAAAGGTGGAGATATACATATCTGTATTGCCTAGCTTGCCTTCCATGCCAAGTAGAGTCCTATCCGGACACGGGACGAAGTCTTCAATCTTGTATCTTCATAGTCCAACAGTCCGGCCAAAGGATATAGTCCGGCTGTCTAGAGACCCTCTAATCCAGGACTCCCTCAGTAGCCCCTGAACCAGGCTTCAATGCCGATGAGTCCGGCGCGCAGTGTTGTCTTCGGCATTGCAAGGTGGGTTCCTCCTCCGAATATACCACAGAAGAATTTGAATACAAGGATAGTGTCCGACCCTGCAAAATAACTTCCACATACCACCGTAGAGAGAATAATATTTCCACAAATCTAATCTGCTGACCCGTTTTGGCAACATGACATTATGCCATGGCCCGGTGATTATTCGAACTGTTTCCTTTAACTAGCTCCGCACATAACGCGAGGCAGTTTCTTGACACGTCTTGTCAAAGAAGAGATCGTGTCCCCCTTATTACGGGATTCTCATCAATACGGGCGTGGGTAACCCAACCGCGCCGTCGATTATGGTTCTTGGGGGACAAGCGAGTTTTACCAGGCTAGTGGGGGCGCATAGTTTTGGCCGCCCTTATAAAGGGACAAGTTTTAACCTTTTTCTACCCACGCGTTCTTCCTCCTTGCTCATCCATTCTTGGGCACTCGAGCTCCAATGCCCAAGCCCACATCCTTCCCCTCAACCTCCTCCAATCATGTCCGGAGCGGGAGGTAAATGGATGGCATCCTCCATTACAGAGGGACACATCAAGAAGCTGCACGGAGCCGGATACTTGGCCGCGAATATCGCGCATCGGCTGCCCGCTGCGGGGCAGATCGTTCCTACCCCTGAACCTCACGAGAGGGTAGTTTTCCTCCACCACTTCCTCCGTGGACTAGGGTTTCCCCTCCATCCATTCGTCCATGGTCTCATGTTCTACTACGGGCTGGACTTCCATGATCTGGCCCCGAACTTCATCCTCGACATTTCGGCGTTCATCGTCGTGTGTGAGGCTTTCCTCCGCATCCGGTCCCACTTCGGCCTATGGTTAAAGACCTACAATATCAAGCCGAAGGTAGTGGGCAGCCAACAAGCAGAATGCGGCGGAGCCATGGTGGGCAAGATGCCCAACGTTATATGGCTCGAAGGCTCCTTCGTGGAGACCATAAAGGGGTAGCAATCAGCGTGGTTTTACATCACCGAGCCGCGCGACGCCAAATGGGTGGCCGCCCCCAAGTTTCGATCCGGAATCCCCACGCGGCTCACTTCCTGGAAAGAGAAGGGCCTGTCCTGGGGTCCATCGGTGGAGCTGGACGGACTCCAGAAATGTATCCAAAATATGGCAAGCAAGAAGCTTAAGCTTGTCAACATGGTACAGGTCATGCTCATCCGCCGGATCCTCCCGTGCCAACAACAGGACTTTAATTTGTGGGAGTTCAACCCGGCCCAGCACCAGACTCTAAGCGAGCTCTTCGACATGACGCACAAGGACGTCTGGAAGGTGCTGTTCAAGGGCGCCGAGGTCCCTCCCTCCCTCACCGAGGACCGCGGGCTAAGCGCGAAGCACCGAGCGCATTCAGTGAGTTCTATACATATGGTAGGATATTTTATTTCCCCTAGCTTAATCATGTGCGGGGTCTAATCTCCATGCCTTTGACAGGACTGGGTGGAGAAGTAGGGGCAGATTAACTGTCCGGCACCTCTGCCCGAGACACTGCGGACGCTCTCCTGACGGAGATGCTGACCCCGGCTCCTTACAAGGTGCCGGAGAAGACCAAGAAGGCCAAGGGAACCCGAAAGAGTTCCCGGCGCCAGGTGATATCGGACTCATCGTCTGAGGACTCCTCGGTGCACTCCTCCCACGAAGATGAGGAGGAAGATGAAGACGCTCCCCCTCCAGTCGAGGGAGACAATAAAAGGAAGGCCGCCACAACCGGGGGGGCCGAAGGGTCCAAGAAGGGAAGGACTCACCTTCCGGACTACTCTACCACCGCCGCCGAAGGCGAAGAAGAGTGGCTGCTCAGGGCCAAGCCCCTGGCAAAGTCATAAGTATTCAGATGCCAGAGTAACTCATAGCATTCATTTGTCGCACTGTTTCTTCTAACGCCGAATTATGATTATGTAGACCACCACGAGCCCATATCGACGTATCGTCGGACGGCTCCCTAGGCTCGTCGGATATGGATAGCGATCCACTTCCGACCGCCACCTCCCCCTGCCCTACGGACAACACCGAGGTATTATCTCAAGAGGCACCGGGTCGAGGGGAGACAGTCCCGAAGGCTCCTCAAGGCGACCTTCCGGACTCTGGGAGCAGAGGGAGCAAGGCTCCCGAGGGCTTTGAGTTCGGCCCTCAGCCGAACACCACGCCGGAACCCCCAGTGGTTCCGGACTCGGGCAGGCGTCCTCCTTCTAAAAGGGGCAAGACGCCTATGCCGGTGACCTCTGTCCATCCGGAGGCACCGGACAGTCTGCTGGGAGCGCTTCTATCGACAAAGAGCACCGCACTATTATGAGTGCGGTGGTCCAGAAGGTTCAGTCCACCAAGAGCGGACTGACTAAAGCCTGTGCCAGCCTTCTAACAGGCTTTGAGGTAAGTTTATAGGAAAAATATTACCGCATAGACAGTAGCCCCTGATGCTCTGTTCGGTGTTCACAAAGAAAAGCCGAACAGAGGATCAAACAATATCGCAGGAGTCTAATATAAGTATGCCTATATGCGTATGCAGGCTTCGCTGCTGGCCTCTGCCGCACTAAAGCAGGACCTTGAAGGGTCCAAGAAAGAGCTCAGCCTTGCTAAGAGGCAGCTCGAGGAGAACAAAGGTAGGTAGTACCTAGTCTATGGTTATATATAAAAAAGGAATGTGATTGCAAAATGACAAGATCATCGTAAATTTGCCAGGGGCCACGACCAAGGTGGCGACCCTAAAGCAAGCGCTATTCGAGGCCAAAGACAAAGCGGCCAAGGAGCGTGCCGAGCGGGAAAGGCAGGTGGCATGGGTGGGCGAGGTGCAGCAGGAGCTCCAGGCTCTCGTGACGAAGCATGAGGCGTTGGAGCTTGACTCGAAGACGCGAGAGTCTGAGCTTGCCGCGGCCCTTGAGAGCGCAAAGAATGCCAAGGCCGAAGCCCAAAAGGCCCTCCAGGAGATTGATGCGATGAAGAAAATAGCGGCGGGTAAGGCATTCTTTATGTAGAGGAAGCATGTGAAAGTAAATTACATGTTACTTACCTGAATCCGGAGCTCTCCAGGAGCGTTTGCAGATTTGCCCCGCAGCGTGTCGGATGCCGCACAGTTTTACCAGGCCGAGGAGGGAAGCTCAACGGAGAAGTTGTTCTGGGCCCAGTATAGTGGGACCGAACACCCGGTGCCTATGAGCGACCAGCTAAAGCAGCTGGTCGAGCTACACAAGGCGGCCGAATAGGCCATGAAGGGCTTTATAGTCCGGATGTGGCCTGGCGACGCCCTTCCCAACAGCTACTTCAGCTTGGTGAGGCGGCTTGTGGATGCCTGCCCACGGCTGGAAGTCATCAAGCGGTCTGTCTGCATCGAAGGTGCACGCCAGGCTTTCACCCGTGTGAAGGTGCAATGGGCCAAGCTGGACGACATGAAGCTGATTACGGAAGGGCCGCCGGTGGGCAAGGAGCATCGCCAAGCCGAGATGTACTATGAGGGTCTCCTGAAGGGTGCCCGTCTCGTGGCGGACGAGTGTACGAAAGATGTAATATTTGAATGAATTTTCTCATGTGATCCTGTATGCTGAAAACCTATTTCATATGCGCTATGCAACGCTTGATTGAATTTAAAATATTACCTTCTGTTCGGCCGTTTATCAAATCTGAGAGATGCCTAGTCGTCGGCTTCTGCCCCCATGCCACGAGTGTTGGGGTGTTCGGGATAAACCTGAGCACTCTTGTTCCCATTTTGGGTCCTTCGAGGGAGGTGCTCGGCACAACGAACAAGGCCATCGGACTAATAATGCTTTATCACTCTCACTTAGCCATAGAATTCTATAATATTGGCAAAGCCCCTGGTATTCCGAAGGCCGAATTCGGGGCGCTATACACGCCTTAGGCCGGACAGAGCCGACTCCTCGCTCTAAGCGGCAAAAGTCTTTAGGGACTCGAAAACCTCTCGAACATCGACCAGTCTCTCGCCTTATCATGACAGCTAGTTTTAGCTTTCTCTACTGAGGTGCTTAGCCTAGCAGAACCGGGGCACAATCGCAGTAGTTCTCCTAGTGCTACCTTAGCCGATATAGCGGAATGTAAGGTACCAAAACATGGGAGCCGGGCAAACCCAACTATTGACCCAAGACACGATTCGGAGCTGATGCATATAATGCTATAAGTTCGGGGTGCCACACTGTTGAAAGTGTTCGGACTTCTGAAGCCGTATTATGGGGTATGCTTAAGCCCCTGGCGTATTGGCCGTACCAGAGTGTACGGGTGTTGGATGTTATGAATGAACATATATATATAAGAAGAATGCAATAATAGTCTTAATGATATGCATTGTTTATTCAAAAAGGTGCGCTAAAGCAGAATGATACAGATAGTGCGATAAGCAAAAAGTAGGACTATTTAACATGTCCCCTCCAAGGGCAAGCTGAGGAATAGTATTAAAGCAGGTATTTCACTCGTTATCTAATCCACCTGGGAGTTCCGCGGTGTGACGTAGCTTTTTGCCTCCTTGGTTGCTGCATCATGTGTTCGGCAATCATGCTGCCGGGCAGGGTTTCCAGAGATTAAAGTCCTGAAAGAGAAAAATAACAAGGCGGGAAGCCCCTAGTGCGGTTTAAGCCGCGTCTTGGAGCATGCCGTAGTCGTGCCCACTCCCTACTTGTGCCCATGGTATTTTTAATGCGTAATTATGTATGCGTGGCCCGGATTTCTCCGTTTGGCTTGGGCCGGGTGGGGGCCGCATTGCTATACGAGCTCGGAACGTGCCAGGCGGTCATGTTGCCGATTACTCCGGGCGTGCTTGAAGGTGTTCGGGTCCTTAATCGCCGAACTAGTGGATTAACTTAAGAGGCTGCTTTGCACTTCTGCTGCGAGGGCTGCAGTGTGCTCCTCCGTTCAGAGAGAGCGCTCTGTATTTCCATTAACTGTAATGACCCCCCGAGGTCGTGGCATCTTGAGCTTGAGGTATGCATAATGCGGTACCTCATTGAATCTCGCAAATGCGGTTCGCCCGAGCAGTGCATGATAACCACTGCCGAATGGGACTATATCGAAGATTAACTCTTCGCTTCGGAAGTTATCCAGGGATCCAAAGACCACTTCCAGTGTGCCTGAGCCTGTGCAATGGGCCTCTACACCTGGTGTGACGCCTTTAAAGGTCTTTTTTGTGGGTTTGATCCTTGAGGGGTCTATACCCATTTTGCGCACTGTGTCCTGATAAAGCAGGTTCAGGCTGTTGCCGCCATCCATAAGGACTTGAGTGAGGTGAAATCCGTCAATGATTGGGTCTAGGACCAGTGTGGCGAATCTGCCATGACGGATACTAGTGGGGTGGTGCCTACGATCAAAGGTGATCGGACAGGAGGACCATGGGTTGAACTTTGGGGCGACTGGCTCCAACGCATATACGTCCCTGAGCGCACGCTTCCGCTCCCTCTTGGGGATGTGGGTTGCGTATATCATGTTCACTATCCGCACTTGTGGGTGGGACCTCTTCTGTCCTCCGGTGTTCGGCTGCTGGGGCTTTTCCTCGTCATCGCTATGTGGCCCCTTATCTTTGTTTTCGGCATTTAACTTGCCGGCCTGCTTGAATACCCAACAATCTCTATCGGTGTGGTTGGCTGGCTTGTCAGGGGTGTCGTGTATTTGACATGAGCGATCGAGTATGCGGTCCAAACTGGACGGGCCCGAAGTGCTTGTTTTAAATGGCTTTTTCCGCTGACCAGGTTTAGAGTCTTTGAATCCGGCATTGACTGTCGTATCCTCGGTATTGTCACTGTCGATGCGGCGCTTATGTTTGTTGTGAGTTGACCTGCCATTGTCGTCCTTAGTATCCGAAGTACCACGGTTCTTTGATATGTTATTACTGCGAGCTAGCCAGCTGTCTTCTCCCGCACAAAAGCGGGTCATGAGTGTCGTGAGGGTTGCCATAGATTTTGGGTTTTCCTGATCAAGGTGCCGGGCTAGCCACTCGTCGCGAATGTTGTGTTTAAAAGCTTCTAGGGCCTCTGCATCCGGATAGTTGACGATTTGATTTTTCTTTGTTAGAAACCGTGTCCAGAATTGCCTGGCCGATTCCTCTAGCTACTGAATTATATGACTCAGGTCATCGGCGTCTGGTGGTCGTACATAAGTGCCCTGAAAGTTGTCGAGGAATGCGGCTTCCAGATCTTCCCAACAGCCAATGGACTCTGTTGGCAAGCTGTTGAGCCAATGCCGAGCTGGTCCTTTAAGTTTGAGTGGGAGGTATTTGATTGCGTGTAGGTCATCACCGCGGGCCATGTGGATGTGCAGGAGGAAATCCTCGATCCATACCGCAGGATCTGTCGTGCCGTCGTATGATTCTATGTTTACGGGTTTGAAACCCTCTGGGATTTGATGATCCATTACTTCATCTGTGAAGCATAAGGGGTGTGCGGCACCTCTGTACTGAGCTATATCGCGACGCAGCTCCAATGAGTCTTGCCCGCTGTGTTCGACCCGACCGGATTTACTTTTACTGTATCCGGCGTGACGTTTATCGTCTCAGATAGTGGCGCGCCCTCGTGATCCGTGGATCGACCTTGCATGTTTTGCTTTGTCCTCCAATACGTCTCGCAGGTCTGGCCTATTTCCCCATGCCTTTTTATTTGAATGGCGTCGGGGTGCAGGCTGAGCTTTTGGCTGGAATGCCTCTCTATCGCGGCCACGAGGTGGCCGATCAGCCGCGTCATACGCTTCTTCCTCCAGTCGGGGTAGCAACCTGCATTTTGGGTAACTCTTGGAGGGGCGTTCGAGTTTATATTCCTCGGCCGTGAGGACTTCGGTCCATTTATCAGCTAGCAGATCTTGATCAGCTTAAAGCTGCTGCTGCTTTTTCTTAAAGCTATTTGCCGTGGCTATAAGCCAGCGCTTGAAGCGCTCTTGTTCGACGGGATCCTCTGGCAAGATGAATTCTTCATCGTCGAGGCTTGCCTCGTCTTCGGAGGGGGGCATGTAATTATCATCCTCCACCTCTCCATCTACCACTCTCTCTGGAGGGTTGGCCTCTCCATCCTCCTGTCCTTGATCATGATGGAGGGGATTGTTGCCATCTTCGGCACTATCCGAAGTGTTATTATCTCCTGTGCCGGTATCACCACTTTTTCTTTGGCGGGACTTAGAGTGGCGCCGCTGACGTCGGCGCTTGGGTTGCTTCTTGGAGGGGTCATCCTCCGCTGTCTCGTCGCCATTGCCTTCTTTGGGTGTGTCCACCATGTATATATCATATGATGAGGTGGTTGTCCAGTGCCCTGTGGGCAGTGGTTCCTCTTTGTCTCCCGCATCGTCGTCCATACCTTCGATGTCTTGAGAGTCGAAGTCGAGCATGTCGGTTAAGTCGTCGACAGTGGCTACTAAGTGGGTGGTGGGTGGGCAGCGAATTTCTTCGTCATCCGCATCCCAATCCTGCCGGACATAGTTCGGCCAGGATCCTCCTGACAAGGAGAGAGACCTTAATGGGTTCAGTATGTCACCAAAGGGCGAGTGCTGAAAAATATCCGCGGAGGTAAACTCCATGATCGGTGCCCAATCGGATTCGCTAGGAACGAGCGCAGGCGGTTCAGAGTCCATGGCCGGAGAAGGATTCGGCAGTCTGACAACATGGCTCTTATACAGGGTAAGGTTGATGTTTGACCCGATCGCCGCTGAGGGTAAGGCCTCCGTGGCGGGGTCCATCCACCCGTCCATGGACGGCACAATTGGCTCCAAAATGAGGGTCGGAGCGGCTGCCGGTGTGATCTCCTGAACACTGTCTGATGGTAGAGCTAAATCGTACTCATCGTGACCGCGTGACGCACAAGGCAGAGGCTCGAATCCGTCAAAGATCAAGTCTCCGCGGATATCAGCCGTGTAGTTTAAGCTTCCAAACCTGACCTGGTGGCCAGGGGCATAACTTTCGATCTGCTCCAGATGGCCAAGCGAGTTGGCCCGCAGTGCGAAGCCGCCGAACACAAAGATCTGTCTAGGAAGAAAAGTCTCACCCTGGACTGCATCGCTATCGATGATCGTAGGAGCCATCAAGCCTAACGGCGACGACACAGAGGAACTCTCAATGAAAGCACCAATGTCGGTGTCAAAACCGGCGAATCTCGGGTAGGGGGTCCCAAACTATGCGTCTAAGGCGGATGGTAACAGGAGGCAGGGAACACGACGTTTTACCCAGGTTCGGGCCCTCTTGGTGGAGGTAAAACCCTACGTCCTGCTTGATTTATTCTTGAAGATATGAGTATTACAAGAGTTGATCTACCACGAGATCGGAGAGGCTAAACCCTAGAAGCTAGCCTATGGTATGATTATATGTTGTCCTATGAACTAAAACCCTCCGGTTTATATAGACACCGGAGAGGGTTAGGGTTACACAAGGTCGGTTACAAAGGTGGAGATATACATATCCGTATTGCCTAGCTTGCCTTCCACGCCAAGTAGAGTCCTATCCGGACACGGGACGAAGTCTTCAATCTTGTATCTTCATAGTCCAACAGTCCGGCCAAAGGATATAGTCCGGCTGTCCGGAGACCCCCTAATCCAGGACTCCCTCAGCCATGTTAAGTCGCTATCGCTCCTTGCCGGGTCACTAGAGCCCCTCAGCCACTTGAGCCGCCATTACGGACACGACTACGCTTCAAAATCGCCCCATCCTTGGTCCGCCCGCTCGAACTCCGAGTTACCTCAATGAGTTGCTGCCGGGTTGTCCATCTACCGCCTGATCTCCAGCCTTCCTCCGTCAGATTCCATTGAACCGCCGCTTTTCGCCCCGTCAAGCGCGCTGCTGTGAACCTACCACTACTTCAGAGCCGCGCCGCCTCGAGCTCCTGCACACCTGCTGCGGTTGCTGTCTGCGCTAGCCTCCCATGCTTACCCGCACGGTCCTGTACCTGCCCCTACTAAACCATCATGGATCACTAGCTACATCGGGGTTTCACTATGAGCCTGCCCCAGAAGTTGACCGGCGAGTTACCGGAGAGCCTTGCCCTTGCTGAGCCGCCGCAACATCAACTTCTAAGCCGCCATCTTCGAGTCGCCGGCGCTTCGACACCTTCCTCCAACTGCGTCTGCCTCCAAATTGTTGAGTCGCCACAAGCTGCTGCGACTGCCTTTAAACCGGCGGCGTTGGGGCCGAGCCGCCGCCATCCATCTTCACGAGTTGCAGCCGTTTCAATGCTGCCCTGAGCCAGCCGGTCACCGTGCTAAGTCGCCCCGGCTTCAGTCCGGTCCCGCCTCCAATTCTGCCGCTGTGGCCCCGGATTCACCTCGAGCTACCGAGTGCCGCGACCCACCTGCTTCTGCCAAAGAGTCGCCATTGAGTCACCAAGCATCAGAGGTTCAAATTGCTTGGTTAAACTGCCTCGTCGACTGGCCTCCGAGGCCTCGAGCCGTTTCTGTTTCTACTGGTTGCCTCCTGCACGCTGATACGTCTCCCACGTATCTATAATGTTTGATTGTTCCATGCTATTATATTATCTGTTTTGGATGTTTATGGGCTTTATTATACACTTTTATATTATTTTTGGACTAACCTATTAACCGGAGGCCCAGCCCAAATTGTTGTTTTCTTGCCTACTTCAGTGTTTCAAAGAAAAGGAATATCAAACGGAGTCCAAACGGAATGAAACCTTCGGGAGAGTTATTTTTGGAATGGAAGCAATCCAGGAGACTTGGAGTAGACGTCAAGGAAGCTTCGAGGTGGCCACGAGGCAGGGAGGCGCGCTTGCCCCCCTAGGCGTGCCCCACCCTCATGGGCCCCTCATGGCTACCCTGACCGACTTCTTTCGCCTATATATGTCCATAAACCCTAAAAACATCGGGGGACAGAATAGATCGGGAGTTCCGCCGCCAGAAGCCTCCGTAGCCACCGAAAACCAATCTAGACCCGTTCTGGCACCCTGTGAGAGGGGGGAATCCCTCTTCGGTGGTCATCTTCATCATCCCGGCGCTCTCCATGACGAGGAGGGAGTAGTTCACCCTCGGGGCTGAGGGTATGTACTAGTAGCTATGTGTTTGATCTCTCTCTCTCTCTCGTGTTCTTGAGGTGGTACGATCTCGATGTATTGCGAGCTTTGTGTTTAATTAGTACTAGCAGAAAAGCTCGTGCGTTGCAACGGGAGAAAAATAATATGATACACCCCTATCCTGAAGCATGGTTGAGAACCCACCACAACTTCACTTCCTCTATTTGAACATGGCACTCCATTTAGAAATAGTAGCTAGTTCAAAATTATTCAGCCCATATACTATCTTGTTAATTCCTGTAAAAATAGATTAAGAGGTTAATTAATTAGTCAACCCTTTGAATAGTAATGCTCACCTTTTGTGATATTTGGATTGGATGGTGAACTTCAGAAACTCACCTAATCTCCCCTTCTTCCTAACGTATACCCCCTTCACTAGTCTCATGAAGACGAGATCTCTGAAGAATCAACATAGTACCTGTAGAAAGAAAATAGTTATGTACCAGTAGGAAGCAACCCTATGCATGCCCTCACTCTTATATGCCCGTGCGTTGCAAAGGGAAAAAACAAATCATCGCATGTTCCAAGTGACCCATCAGTGTTACCACTCTCTTCGCCATCGTGATCGTGTTGTCCATCTATTCATGACGAACACGATCAATCTCAGGTAATGAGCCTGATCGTCACACTCTAGCACACACCTTTAGCAATCCCATCATGTGCCTCGCAATAGAAAAAATTATCCCTACTCCCTCCTACCAGAACAGAACACATCTAAATTGATGCCTACAAAATTGTTGTAGTACAAAGCAAGACAAATTTGCCATGCCTCTATGCTAGCAATTTTTTAGTTAAATTGAAAAATATTATAAATTTATTTTTAAGCTATCAAAACTTTGATTAGTTGTTACCACTGAGACAGAAAGTCTGGAATCGAGACTCGTATTATTCAGTACATCAAAATATTCAGAGTAGTGGTGTAAAGAAGAAAAACAATAAAAGTAGTCTTTAGAAAAGAACTACATGGTTCACATGGTGGCTCTATTTTTATGCATGTAATGCAGTACACATTTTATCACATTTGCAGTAAGTGGTTAAAATTTCATGGTAGAGTCGACCTCTGAGTATTTAACTTTCTATTATTTGTTTAATCCTAATGTAACGCATGGCCGCAACTTGAGTAATCAGACACAAATAAACCATGGCCACAACTTGATAAAAAGAGCAGGTTGAAGATGCTCACACGGATGTCCTCATGTCCAAAAGTGAATCGTAGACCACTAATATTTTTCAACAATCCACCTATCTACTGCTTTGATGGCTGGTTGTAATCATATTGAAACAAAACTGATGATTCATTGAGCAGCTGTGGCGCAAAAAAGAAATATTTGAAAAAATAGGGTTTTGCTCACCGTTCGCACAGTATGTTGACTCTCGCTAATGCATGCCATGTCCTTCATCGATTACATTAGACAGATTGGTAGTCAAGATCAATTTATCAGATTCGATCAGGTGGATGGATGCCAAGGGGAAATTAAATTCTCAAGGAGAAATATTAATGGAAAGCATTCTCTGTAGAAAAGTTTTAGTATAAAAATTGATTCTATGTGTGGGTCTGCATTTGTTAAATAGAATTGAACGACAACAAAACTGAACTATTTATGTGGTGTCTTCCTAAGCATTCACATGCATGGCTGAAAATGCAATGATACATATTTGATTAAGAAAACGTATGCTCATAGTATAGAAAGTACCCATACTTCCTATATTCCAAGCAGACCAGGCAGGAAGTAATGTGGGTAACTTATCTTGTCTGGCAATAAATATGGTGCCAAGCCTTTAGCCCAATCATCTCATCCTCGTCCAATGTATTGGTAGAATTGTACGCTAACACATAGACACATCTTAATATAATTGTTATCTGCATGCATATATATTGGCGTAAGTGTGCATGGCCAGAAAGAAATCCATACCTGAACACCCATGCTGATGGTCCTGAAGAAATCATATGCAGCTGCAAAACTTGTCATGCAAGTCAGAAAAAGGCAGCTCCTCACCCACACGCACGCATGCATAGGATAGATCAGAATAATATATACCTGTGAGTTTTGAGTGATTGATTACCCCATGGTGGAGGAGCGAAGAGGCAGGGGATGAGCTTGAGTAGCAGGCGGCCATTTAGACTTATACAATCCCCTGTTTTTGGGTTCTTGCTAATCTGGATATACACAATGATTGAGCGCTTTCGCTCAGGCTCGTCATCTCCCTCAACGAAGCAGGTAGACATGGAGACAGAGGGGAGCGGTCACTGCACGCCCCTGGAACTGCCGGTCCGTGCCATAGACAGCCCCGCTGCCGCAGTCCATGATCCGTGCGGCCTCGTCTCGCGGGTTGCAGAACCTCGTGACACGGCGATCTCGGACAACGATCCCACCAAGCAGCAGTGGATCACAGTACAACAACAGTAAAACCTCAAAGAGAAACAACGATCGATCAATCCTAGCTAGAGCACCCGGTCGAAGAGCGATGACAGGCGGCAGAAGAAGTTGAAGCCGGCGGAGGGCATGTCGCCGCGGAACCTAGGGTGACAAAGGTAGAAGAAGCCCATGGCAAGCAGCAGAGCCTTGAACGGCATGGCATAGAGCACGAGCGGTGCGCACCCGGTGGCGCCAGTCGTGGCCAACTTCGTCGCCCAAATCATGGCGCCTACTTGGGCGGCCGTGCGAGCGCCGGTGTACATCGCGTGTTGTGCCAGGCCCGGTTGCGAGGGGTTGGCTTTTTATATCGATCTTGAGCAGGAGACATGTTTGGTCAGATCAGGAATATGCATCTGTTACGGGCCACGTGACGGAACCGGGCGGGATACATATTTAAGTTTTTACATGCCCAATAACGCAGACCCACCAACGTTCGATGCATGTCGCCTTGTTTCAGATTTAGTACCACCTCACGTATATGTTTTAAAATTCAAAGTGAAAGCGTAAAATCACGGAAAGAAAGCGCATTTTGACGGTGAACCCGGAGACTCAATCCGTGCTTTATAATTTGGGAGAGAATAAATAATTGATCTTTGTGTTTATTTTTGTTCCTTGCTTTTTGTTCCTGTTTAGTAATAAATAATTTATCTAGCCTCTGTTTTGGTTGTGTTTTTGTGTTTAATTAGTGTTTGTCCCAAGTAGAACCGTTGGGAAGACTTGGGGAAAGTCTTTTTGATCTTACTGTAAAAAACAGAAACTTTAGCGCTCACGATAATTGCTGCCATTATTTACTGGAGAGTGATATTTAGTTAATTCTTTTTGCAGATGATTAATAGGTAAATTCCCCACGTAGAGAAATTTATTTTAGAAATTTTGGGCTTCCAGAAGTATTCTAAACCTACAGATTACTACAGACTGTTCTGTTTTTGACAGATTCTGTTTTTCGTGTGTTGTTTGCTTATTTTGATTAATCTACGGCTAGTAATAGAGTTTATGAACCATAGAAAAGTTGGAAAGTAGGTTTAACACCAATATAAATCAAGAATGAGTTCATTACAGTACGTTGAAGTGGTGGTTTGTTTTCTTTTACTAACGGAGCTCATGAAGATTTTCTTTTAAGTTTTGTGCTGTGAAGTTTTCAAGTTTGGGGTAAGGATTTGATGGATTATGGAACAAAGAGTGGAAAGAGCCTAAGCTTGGGGATGCCCAAGGCACCCCAAGGTAAAATCAAAGGACACCAAAAATCCTAAGCTTGGGGATGCCCCAGAAGGCATCCCCTCTTTCGTCTTCGTCTATCGGTAACTTTACTTGGAGCTATATTTTTATTCTCCACATGATATGTGTTTTGCTTGGAACGTCTTGTATGATTTGAGTCTTTGCTTCTTAGTTTACCACAATCATACTTGCAGTACACACCTTTTTGGAGAGGCACACATGAATTGGAATTTATTAGAATACTCTATGTGCTTCACTTATATCTTTTGAGTTGGATAATTTTTGCTCTAGTGCTTCGCTTATATCTTTTAGAGCATAGCAGTGGTTCTGTTTTATAGAAATAATTTATCTCTCATGCTTCAATTATATCATTTTTAGAGTCCTTTAGAATAGCATGGTAATTCACTTTGGCTATAAATTTTAAATGCTAAGAGAAGTTGGATGCTTGATAGATGGTTTTGAGATATAAAGGTGGTAATATTAGAGGTGTGCTAGTTGAATAATTGTGAAATTGATGAATACTTGTGTTGAAATTGGCAAGTCCCGTAGCATGCACGTATGGTAAATGTTATGTGACATATTTGAAGCATGAGGTGTTGTTTGATTGCTTTCCTTATGACTGGCGGTCAGGGACGAGCGATGGTCTTTTCCTACCAATCTATCCCCCTAGGAGCATGCGCGTAGTGCTTGGTTTTGATGACTTGTAGATTTGTGCAATAAGTATGTGAGTTCTTTATGACTAATGTTGAGTCCATGGATTATACGCACTCTCACCCTTCCATCATTGTTAGCCTCTTCGGTACCGTGCATTGCCCTTTCTCACCTTGAGAGTTGGTGCAAACTTCGTCGGCGCATCCAAACCCCGTGATATGATACGCTCTATCACACATAAGCCTCCTTATATGTTCCTCAAAACAGCCACCATACCTACCTATTATGGCATTTCCATAGCCATTCCGAGATATATTGCCATGCAACTTTCCACCATTCCATTTATTATGACACGTATCATCATTGTCATATTGCTTTGCATGATCATGTAGTTGACATCGTATTTGTGGCAAAGCCACCATGCTTAATTTTTCATACATGTCACTCTTGATTCATGGCAATCCCGGTACACCGTCGGAGGCATTCACATAGAGTCATAGTTTGTTCTAAGTATCGAGTTGTAATTCTTGAGTTGTAAGTAAATAAAAGTGTGATGATCATCATTAGAGCATTGTCCCATGTAAGGAAAGGATGATGGAGACTATGATTCCCCCACAAGTCGGGATGAGACTCCGGACTAAAAATAAAAAATATAAAAAAGGAGAAAAGGAGGCCATAACAAATAGAAGGCCCAAAAAAGAAAAAAAAGAAAAAAATGAGAGAAAAAGAGAGAAGGGGAAATACTACTATCCTTTTACCACACTTGTGCTTCAAAGTAGCACCGTGATCTTCATGATAGAGAGTCTCCTATGTTGTCACTTCCATATACTAGTGGGAATATTTCATTATAGAACTTGGCTTGTATATTCCAATGATGGGCTTCCTCAAATGCCCTAGGTCTTTGTGGGAAAGCAAGTTCGATGCACACCCACTTAGTTTCTTTGATGAGCTTTCATATATTTATAGCTCTAGTGCATCTGTTGCATGGCAATCCCTACTCCTTGCATTGACATCAATCGGTGGGCATCTCCATAGACCATTGATTAGCCGCTCAATGTGAAATTTTCTTCCTTTTTGTCTTCTCACACAACCTCAATCATCATATTATATTCCACCCATAGTGCTATGTCCATGGCTCGCTCTCATATATTGCGTAAAAGTTGAAAGATTTTGAAAAGGCTAAGTGTGAAACAATTGCTTGGCTTTGTCATCGGGGTTGTGCATGATGAGAGGATTTTGTGTGACGAAATTGAAGCATGGCTAAACTATATCATTTTGTAGGGATAAGTTTTCATTGGCTATGGTATTTTGATAAGACATAATTGCTTGATTAGCATACTTGGAGTATTACTACTTTTATGTCAACAATAAACTTTTATCTTGAATCTTTTGGATATGAACATTCATGCCACAATAGAGAAAAATACATTGAAGAATATTCTAGAAAGAATTCCACATCAAAAATTCTGTTTTTATCATTTACCTACTCGAGGACAAGCAGGAATTAAGCTTGGGGATGCTGATACATCTCCAATGTATATATAATTTTTGATTGTTCCATGCTATTATATTATCTGTTTTGGATGTTTATGGGCTTTATTATACACTTTTATATTATTTTTGGACTAACGTATTAACCGGAGGCCCAGCCGAAATTGTTGTTTTCTTGCCTATTTCAGTGTTTCGAAGAAAAGGAATATCAAACGGAGTCCAAACGGAATGAAACCTTCGGGAGAGTTATTTTTGGAACGGAAGAAATCCAGGAGACTTGGAGTAGACATCAGGGAAGCTTCAAGGTGGCCACGAGGCAGGGAGGCGGGCCTGCCCCATGGGCACGCCCCCATCCTCGTGGGCCCCTTGTGTCTCCCCTGACCGACTTCTTTCGCCTATATATGTCCATATACCCTAAAAACATCGGGGGACAGAATAGATCGGGAGTTCCGCCACCAGAAGCCTACGTAGCCATCGAAAGCCAATCTAGACCCGTTCTGGCACCCTGCCGGAGGGGGGAATCCCTCTCCGATGGCCATCTTCATGATCCCGGCGCTCTCCATGATGAGGAGGGAGTAGTTCACCCTCAGGGCTGAGGGTATGTACCAGTAGCTATGTGTTTGATCTCTCTCTCGTGTTCTTGAGGTGGTACGATCTTGATGTATCTCGAGCTTTGCCATTATAGTTGGATCTTATGATGTTTCTCCCCCTCTACTCTCTTGTGATGAATTGAGTTTTCTCTTTGAAGTTATCTTATCGGATTGAGTCTTTAAGGATTTGAGAACACTTGATGTATGTCTTGCATGTGCTTATCTGTGGTGACAATGGGATATCACGTGATCCACTTGATGTATGTTTTGGTGATCAACTTGCAAGTTCCGTGACCTCGTGAACTTATGCATAGGGGTTGTCACACGCTTTCGTCTTGGCTCCCCGATAGAAACTTTGGGGCACTATTTGAAGTTCTTTGTGTTGGTTGAATAGATGAATCTGAGATTCTGTGATGTATATCGTATAATCATACCCACGGATACTTGAGGTGACATTGGAGTATCTAGGTGACATTAGGGTTTTGGTTGATTTGTGTCTTAAGGTGTTATTCTAGTACGAACTCTATGATAGATTGAACGGAAAGAATAGCTTCATGTTATTTTACTATGGACTCTTGAATAGATCGATCAGAAAGGATAACTTTGAGGTGGTTTCGTACCCTACCATAATCTCTTCGTTTGTTCTCCATTATTAGTGACTTTGGAGTGACTCTTTGTTGCATGTTGAGGGATAGTTATGGTATCCAATTATGTTATTATTGTTGAGAGAACTTGCACTAGTGAAAGTATGAACCCTAGGCCTTGTTTCAACGCATTGCAATACCGTGTGTGCTCACTTTTATCATTAGTTACCTTGCTGTTTTTATATTTTCAGGTTACAAAAACCCATATTTACTATCCATATTGCACTTGTATCACCATCTCTTCGCCGAACTAGTGCACCTATACAGTTTACCATTGTATTGGGTGTGTTGGGGACACCAGAGACTCTTTGTTATTTGATTGCAGGGTTGCTTGAGAGAGACCATCTTCATCCTACGCCTCCCACAGATTGATAAACCTTAGGTCATCCACTTGAGGGAAATTTGCTACTGTCCTACAAACCTGTGCACTTGGAGGCCCAACAACGTCTACAAGAAGGTTGTGTAGTACACATCAAGCTCTTTTCTGGCAACGTTGCCGGGGAGGTTAGAGCTTGAAGGTATATGTTTAGATCTTGCAATCGAATCTTTTAGTTTCTTGTTTTATCACTAGTTTAGTTTATAAAATAAAATTACAAAAAAATGGAATTGAGTTTGCCTCATACGCTTCATCTTTTTAATATTTTTCGTGAGAATGATGGAAAGGAAAATTGTGCTCAAGTGCTAGAAGAAGAAGTCTATAAAATGTTTGGCATTAAATCTTTGGATGATGAGCATTATTGCAATGTTGTTAGTATGAACTCTTTGAATATCCATAGTAGTAATGATGATTGCACTAGTCATGATGAAAATGTCTCTTTTAAGCATGTCAACTTTTGTGGAATACATAGAGCTTGCAAGTACACAACAATTAGGGAAAATAGATTTTGCAAGAGGCATAAGTATTTGGAAACTAAATGGTTGAAAGAGAGGCTAAATGTTTGTGCTGAAAACTTAAAATTTCTTCACCATACTTGTGAACTTTGCAATGAACATGGTCATTTGAATCTCAAATGCAAATTGTTTCATGATCGTATCATGTCCAAAAATTGTGATGATTTGATTTCCCTTGCACATCATAATGAACTTAGTTTGCTTTTGGGTTATGAAGAAATGAAACATATAACTAAACATATTCCAGAATATAACCTTGAGAAATTCCTCGATATTGATCTAGAATAAATGTTTATGTATTGTGTGGTGAATTGCAATGAAAATCCTTATATTGCCAATTACATAAAGAAAAGAAACAAATAGAGGATGAAGAGAATACTAATGAAAGGGAAGAGGCTTCCCAATATCCTCCTATTATTTCTTATGATGAATCAGGTAACGAGGAGGAGCCTTTTATTCAACCAATCTCATCAATAAGGAGCTCCAAAAAGAGGATCGAACCCACACATAATGTGAAGAAGAAAAAGAAAAGATGGAGAAGTAAAGGTAAAATTGTATCCCTCCCAAATGATGTTGCTCCTACTACTCATTGTGATGATGATAATTGTTATACTATTGGTGCTATCCATACTATTAATGATGAGAATGATTATGCTTATGATATGAAAAGGCCCAAGCTTGGGGATGCTATGTTCGATGATAATGACATGTTTGAGAATATATTTGGTGCAATTAATGTTTGTCCCAAGCTTGGGGATGCTATGTTTAATGAAGATGATATTTTTAGCCTCCCAAGTTTTTATATGCAAATTTGTTATGATGATAGCATTCCCCCTACTTATGATGATTATATTGATGAAAATGGGTTTGGAAGAGTGTCAACTTTAGGAAGTAATGATACCACTATTTTGGAGGGTGTTGAATCTTAGTGCGATAATTATGAAAGTGGATTTGGAGAGGTCATGACTTTATTTAGTAATGATTCCACTATCTTGGAAGAGGTTTCAATCGATTATGATGAGAACAAAGTTGCTACTTATGATAATTATTGTGATGATACGTATGCTATAAAAAGTAGTGATGATTGTATTAAAACTTGTCATGATTATGATTAACCTTTTTATGAACATTACTCTTTTAATGTGGAAACAATTTATAGTATTCGAGTTTCTTATGATACTCCCACTATTCTGAATGAGAAGAATTTTGCTTATGTGGAGAGTAATAAAATTTCTATGCTTCTAGATCATGAAAAGAATGCCTTATGTGAAGGTTATATTGTTGAATTCATTCATGATGCTACTGACAAATATTATGAGGGAGGAATATATACTTGTAGGAATTGCAATAATATCAAGTTTCCTCTCTATGTGCTTAAAGTTTTAAAGTTATGCTTGTTTTGCCTTCCTATGCTAGTTGATTATTGTTACCATAAGTTGTTTGCTCACAAAATCCCTATGCATGGGAAGTGGCTTAGACTTAAATGTGCTAGTCGTATTCTTCATGATGCTCTCTTTATTTTTCAATTATTGTCTTTTATGTGAGTATCATCGAAATCATCATGCCTAGCTAGGGGCGTTAAACGATAGCTCTTGTTCCTTGATTTTTGTTCCTGTTTAGTAATAAATAATTTATCTAGACTCTGTTTTGGTTGTGTTTTTTGTGTTTAATTAGTGTTTGTGCCAAGTAGAACCGTTGGGAAGACTTGGGGAAAGTCTTTTTGATCTTGCTGTAAAAAACAGAAACTTTAGCGCTCACGAGAATTGCTGCCGTTTTTTACTGGAGAGTGATATTTAGTTAATTCTTTTTGAAGACGATTGATAGACAAATTCCTCACGTTCAGAAATTTATTTGAGAATTTTTGGGGTTCCATAAGTATTAGAAACCTACAGATTACTACAGACTGTTCTGTTTTTTACAGATTCTGTTTTTCGTGTGTTGTTTGCTTATTTTGATGAATCTATGGCTAGTAAGAGAGTTTATGAACCATAGAAAAGTTGGAATAGAGTAGGTTTAACACCAATATAAATCAAGAATGAGTTCATTACAGTACCTTGAAGTGGTGGTTTGTTTTCTTTTACTAACAGAGCTCATGAAGATTTTCTTTTAAGTTTTGTGTTGTGAAGTTTTCAAGTTTTGGGTAAGGATTTGATGGATTATGGAACAAGGAGTGGAAAGAGCCTAAGATTGGGGATGCCCAAGGCACCCCAAGGTAAAATCCAAGGACACCAAAAATCCTAAGCTTGGGGATGCCCCGGAAGGCATCCCCTTTTTCGTCTTCGTCTATCGGTAACTTTACTTGGAGCTATATTTTTATTCGCGAGATGATATGTGTTTTGCTTGGAGCGTCTTGTATGATTTGAGTCTTTGATTATTAGTTTACCACAATCATCCTTGCTATACACGCCTTTTGGGAGAGACACGCATGAATTGGAATTTATTAGAATACTCTATGTGCTTCACTTATATCTTTTGAGTTGGATAATTTTTGCTCTAGTGCTTCGCTTATATCTTTTAGAGCACGGCGGTGCTTCTGTTTTGTAGAAATAATTGATATCTCATGCTTCACTTATATCATTTTTATAGTCCTTTAGAATAGCATGGTAATTCACTTTGGCTATAAATTTTAAATGCTAAGAGAAGTTGGATGCTTGATACATGGTTTTGAGATATAAAGGTGGTAATATTAGAGGTGTGCTAGTTGAATAATTGTGAAATTGATGAATACTTGTGCTAAAGTTGGCAAGTCCCGTAGCATGTACGTATGGTAAACGTTATGTGACAAATTTGAAGCATGGGGTGTTCTTTGATTACTTTCCTTATGACTGGCGGTCGGGGACGAGCGATGGTCTTTTCCTACCAATCTATCCCCCTAGGAGCATGCGCGTAGTGCTTGGTTTTGATGACTTATAGATTTTTGCAATAAGTATGTGAGTTCTTTATGACTAATGTTGAGTCCATGGATTATACGCACTCTCACCCTTCCATCATTGCTAGCCTCTTCGGAACCGTGCATTGCCCTTTCTCACCTCTAGAGTTGGTGCAAACTTTGCTGGCGCATCCAAACCCCGTGATATGATACACTCTATCACACATAAGTCTCCTTATATGTTCCTCAAAACAGCCACCATACCTACCTATTATGGCATTTCCATAGCCATTCCGAGATATATTTCCATGCAACTTTCCACCGTTCCATTTATTATGACACGCATCATCATTGTCATATTGCTTTGCATGATCATGTAGTTGACATCGTATTTGTGGAAAAGCACCATGCTTAATTTTTCATACATGTCACTCTTGATTCATCGCAATCCCGGTACACCGCCAGAGGCATTCACATAGACTCATATTTTCTTCTAAGTATCGAGTTGTAATTCTTGAGTTGCAAGTAAATAAAAGTGTGATGATCACCATTAGAGCATTGTCCCATGTAAGGAAAGGATGATGGAGACTATGATTCCCCCACAAGTTGGGATGAGACTCCGGTAAAAATAAAAAAGGAGAAAAAAGAGGCCATAAAAAGAGAAGGCCCAAAAAGAAAAAAAAAATGAAAAAAGAGAGAAAAAGAGAGAAGGGGCAATACTACTATCCTTTTACTACACTTGTGCTTCAAAGTAGCAGCATGATCTTCATGATAGAGAGTCTCCTATGTTGTCACTTCCATATACTAGTGGGAATCTTTCATTATAGAACTTGGCTTGTATATTCCAATGATGGGCTTCCTCAAATGCCCTAGGTCTTTGTGAGCAAGCAAGTTGGATGCACACCCACTTAGTTTTTTTGATGAGCTTTCATATATTTATAGCTATAGTGCATCTGTTGCATGGCAATCCCTACTCCTTGCATTGACATCAATCGGTGGGCATCTCCATAGCCCATTGATTAGCCGCGTCAATGTCAGACTTTCTCCCTTTTGTCTTCTCACACAACCTCAATCATCATATTCTATTCCACCCATAGTGCTATATATTGCGTAAAAGTTGAAAGAGTTTGAAAAGGCTAAGTGTGAAACAATTGCTTGGCTTGTGTCGGTGTACTAAAGTAGGGGTACCTTAGTATCCCGAACTTGTGCACGGGCAGTCGCAGCGACCCGCGGCAAGGCTTGCCGGGCGACCGCCAAGACCCTCCGTGGTTCCTTTGGGGCCATTCAAGAACAAAGTATCCAAGAGCAAAACAAGGCCCCGGCGAGAGGAGCTTGCCGGGAAGGAGACAAGACCCCGGCAAGAGGAGCTTGCCGGGAAGGAGACGAGGCCCCGGCAGGAGGAGCTTGCCAGGAAGGAGACGAGACCCCGGCAAGAGGAGCTTGCCGGGAAGACAACCAAAGCATCTCAAGAAGCTCGCTGCGGCGCACTGCGCGTCCCGACAAGACCCGGTGAGCGACAAGCTCCCGGACGCGACAAGGCAACATCCGCGGCAAGGCGCTTGCCGCGGCAAGCTACTACTCCGCAGCCCGCGCTCTAGCTCACCCACCAACGTGTCACTCTGGGACCGCTCCTGGCGTACGTGGAGGGAGGCTGGGCAGCCGGGGGCATGCGGTGGGAAGCAAGTGCTGACAAGATAGCCATCGTGGCAAACGGTGGCGTCCTAGCGGTCCCTCTCTGTACCGTCTAGGTGACACAGACAGGCATTTAATGCCCTTGTACCATGCCGTCAGGGTTAGGTATGATACGACTGTCGTAGGCGGTGGAGCCAACTACCACCTCTTTTATATTTTTACCCCCACCTCTGTTGCCACCTGTCGGTGAACCCTTAGACATATAAAAGGAGGCCCATGCGCAACAGAGAGGGGGGGGGACGGCCATTCTCACGCTCGGTCTCGCCAGCTGCTTGAGTGTACTGTAGCACTCATCGCTCCCGAGCAAGAACTCAATACTACCACCAAAGCAGGAGTAGGGTTTTACGCATCCGTGCGGCCCAAACCTGGGTAAACCGACCGCGTCGCTCGTGCGTTCGCCTCGATCTGCTCTTTGTGCATCCACCGCCCCCTGCCGAACCGAAAGGGGCTCGGTCTGCCGATCCCCATAGGTGTACGTGGGATCACCAACCCCCGACATCTTTGGCGCGCCAGGTAGGGGGTGCGTCGAGGTTGTGCGAACCTGATCCGGCGTTCGCACGAGCCAAATCTTCATCCTCTTCATCAACATGCCGCCGAAGAAGAAGGCTTCGGAGGTAGCCGCTCCGTCTGCGCCGATCCCACCATCGCCGGAGCGAATGGCTGGTGGGGTAGTCACCGGCGGAAGAGCGGGCGACGACGGGGGGACTCATGGTGCTGCCGGGTCCAAGGACAAGGCTGCACCGCACGTCAGCGGCGCGGTCGCCTCCCACAATGACCGCGCGCACTCCAAGACCTCGGCGTCCGTACATGCACCGCGCCCGTCCCAGGAGGCGCGGGACCAGCAGTGTCATGGTACCCACGGTACCATACGTCTGTTGGGCCAAGATCAAGCTGGCGGATCCTGGTGTGCTCAGGACCAGCATGCACGCCAACATGCTGGCGCGAGCGTGGCGCGGTCGCTTGGATGAGATGTTGCTCCTTCTAACGCAGTTAGAAGCCCGAGCATATCTCGCTCCTCGCACCGTTCGCTGCCACCGCCCACCACTCCGGCGGAAGCGTTGGCACGTGCCCAGCTGCTCCTAGACTACCCTCCAGCGCGAGAGAAGACCGATGACTGGAGGGCCACTATCCAGAGCCTCATCGGCTTCACCAACGGTGACAACCCACGGCAGCCGAGCGCATCGCTGCCGCGGCAAGTCAGCCAGGCGCGAGCCGGTGGCGACGAGACCGGCGAAGGTGCAACCACTGTGCACACTCCGCCCCGAAGGCCAAGATCGCCGACTCGCCGGATACACCTCGACAGCTACTCCACCGCGTCGTCAGATCCGCGAGCTCGTCGCGATCAGCGCCAAGTTCTTCATGAGAGACAGTAGGAAGACGCTCGAACACGCATCGAGCGCCGAAGAGAAGCACGGCGTCAATCAGACCTGCGCGCTGGGCCCTCTATTGACATGCATGCGCCCAGAGAACCAGGCGACTTGCCGTATGCGGCAGGTTGCCTGCGTTTACCCGTGAGCTGCGGCAAGTCCAGTGGCCCAGCCAGAAACATTTCAAGCCAGACGTGCCGGAGAAGTACGACGGCAAGTCGCACCCGTCGGAGTTCCTCAGCATCTACACCATTGCGGTGCAAGCTGCCGGGGGGCGAGACGACAAGGTCCTTGCCAACTACTTCCCGCTCATGCTCAAGCCTGAAGTCAGATCCTGGCTCATGCACTTTCCGGACAACTCCGCATCCTCTTGGGCAGACTTGTGCCATCAGTTTGTCGGCACCTTTACAGGCGGCCACAAACCACATGGCCAAGAGAGTGACCTCCACCTGCTTGCCCAGAAGGAAGGAGAGCCCTGCGCAAGTATATCCAGAGATTCAGCCGTGTGCAGCGCAACATCCCGGACATCCACCCTGCCGCGGTTATCAGCGCGTTCCATCAGAACGTGCGTAATCGCGGGATGCGGGAGGAGATGGCGATGAGAAGGATCAGAGACGTCAGTGAGCTATACGCCCTGGCCGACAAGTGCGCACGCGCTGAGGAAGGGAGGAAACTCCCCGGGGAGACTACTGGAACCAGGGATTTTTGTGCTCAAGCTGACTCAGCCGTCTGTAACACCATCAACTGGACAGAGCAAGAAGAGGAAGTTGATTTCTGGTGACTATCTTCCGGCAGAGCTTCCCGAAGCCGCCGCCAAGAAGGTCCCCAAGATCGACGCCAAGAATGCTGAGGAGCAGTCTGCTCTGGCAAGCCCCAGGGTTTGTTCCGTTGAAGCAGATTCCCCCGACAAGTTTTACTCCGGCAAGCTTGCCGGGGAACGTCAAGCTCCAGCAGAGGCACGGGCTCTTGCCGTAGAAGCGGACGTTCCCGCAGCAACAGATGTGCCTTTAGTCCTTGTTGTCGAGCCACAGGCTCCAACATGGGCGCAGCAGATCGTCCGTTTCCTCCAGACAGGAGAGCTTCCCGAGGAACCAGAAGAAGCGGAAAGAGTAGCCCGGCAGTCTAGTATGTACCAGTTTGTCGACAACACACTGTGCAGAAGAAGACTCAACGGTGTGAAATTGAAGTGTATTCCTCGGGAAGATGGACAGAAGCTGCTGGCAGAGATACATGGAGGCATATGTGGTCACCACATTGGCGCGAGAGCTCTTGTCGGAAAAGCATTCCGGCAAGGCTTCTTCTGGCGGACAGCCCTCCAGGATGCAACTGCACAAGTAACCAAGTGTGAAGCGTGCCAGTTCCATTCCAAGCAGATACACCAGCCAGCTCAAGCTCTCCAAACGATCCCTTTATCCTGGCCATTCTCGGTCTGGGGGCTCGATATCCTCGGCCCCTTTCCCCGAGCTGTCGGGGGCTTTGAGTACTTGTACGTCGCAATCGACAAGTTCACAAAGTGGCCGGAAGTGGAACCAGTGAGGAAGGTGACAGCACAGTCAGCAGTCAAGTTCTTCAGGTCGATTGTCTGCCGTTTCGGAATCCCCAACAGGATAATCACCGACAACGGTACACAATTTACGAGCCGCACCTTCATGCAGTATGTCCAAGATCTTGGCGCCAAGGTCTGCTTCGCTTCTGTTGCTCACCCGAGAAGCAACGGCCAAGCGGAGAGGGCAAATGCTGAAGTGCTGCGCGGGCTCAAGACCAGGACTTTCAACAGGCTGCACAAGTGCGGACGCAACTGGATCGAGGAGCTGCCGGTGGTTCTTTGGTCGATCAGGACGATGCCAAATCGAGCCACTGGCCAGACACCCTTCGCTCTAGTCTATGGAGCGGAGGCAGTTATCCCCACGGAACTCGTATACGGGTCACCTCGAGTGCTCGCTTATGATGAGATTGAGCAAGAGCAACTGCAGCAAGATGACGCGCTGCTCCTTGAGGAAGATCGTCTTCAGGCTGCTGTGCGAGCCGCTCGCTACCAGCAAGCTTTGCGCCGCTATCATAGCCGCAAAGTTAACGCCAGAAGTCTCGAGGAAGGCGACCTTGTTCTTCAGCGCGTTCAGTCCGCCAAGAATTCCAACAAGTTGACGCCGAAGTGGGAAGGCCCTTACCGGGTGAAACGAGTCACCAGGCCTGGCGTTGTCCGCCTGGAGACCGAAGATGGCGTACCGGTGAGCAACTCCTGGAATATCAAGCATCTTCGTAAGTTTTACCCATAAGGCGCGGTTGTCGGACCCTGTCCGGCAACCACCCTTTTGTACAAGTCTTGCCGCTGTTGCATGTAATCCTTTGTACAAAGCCAGGCGCAGACCCTGAGCACAAGTAAATGAAGCGCTGGCGCGTAGAGTTATAGCATGCATGCTAGGTCGAGTCGGGTCCTTGGTTAGGGTTGATAGTGCTAAACAGCGGCTAACCCCTAACTTAGAGGTCGAGTATGTGTCCCTTTGCCTTTCTTTCGTTTCCTTTGGTTCGCAGGGCTCGCATATCCTTGCCGGACCGCCTGGGGACGAAAAGTAGAAGAAGGACGTGCCGGCATCTGGACCCCGGCAAGCCAGTGTTGCCGGGGGCTGTGAGTACCAAGGTTCACCCACGGCAAGCCAGAGTTGCCGGGGGCTGCAATCTTAGATAAGTCTTTCATCCCTCTTCATGCATTCTCTTATGGACTGGGGAATACGAAACCTAGTTTCTTGCCGAAAACTACCGTGCTCCCTTAGCTCTAGGCCCTGGGGCTCATTCTTGGGGCCAAGTTTTGGTCGTAGTCGCGGAAGCAAAGGGATGAAACGAGGGGCCGCACCCGCCTCGTCCCTGCCTCCGTCAAAAGCGTGAGAAAGGTCGAGCGGCATGGGAAGACGGCAGGGCCTGTTGCCGGGGAAGGAGTGTCTATCTGAAAGATACCAAGGATTTGCTCCTTGACGTGGGTTCTATCCGCGAGACAAATGACCCGGCAAACATCCCCTTTTCATTAAAAAACATTCCACGCAGGTACAGTCCATAGAGGATGAAAACATGAAAGAGAGAATTACAAGTTTTAAATGCAACTAAGGCCCGAATGCTTACAAATTTAAAAGATAAGATGCCCGTGATCCCTTTCCTGTCCCTCTCTTCAGGAGGTAGGTCAAGGAGGCGAAAAGGGGAAAAGGGGCGCCTAGGCGAGCTATGAGAGCCAGAAGACACCAAGAGAACATCCCGGGGGCCGTCAAGGCTGGATGGTGATGGCGGCGCCGGAAGCGGGGCTCGAAGACGAGGCGGCAGGACGTCAGCACGCTGTCGAGGGCACCACGCCCTCGTACTCCGGCTTGACGGCCTTGCCTCCAGCCCTCTTCCTCTTCCGCAGCCTCCCTACGCCATCCGCCCAAGGAGACGACCCCGGGGAGTTCAAGGAGCCGGTGAGACGGATGATGGGGTCGCCGGTGCCGCACGGAGCGGCGCCCGACACCTAGTCAGACCCATCGTCCTGCCGCCCGCTACCCTCGTCGTCGCTGTCGCTCCCCTCCTCGTCACTCTCGCTCGAGGAGGGGCCTTCGCTATCGGAGGAGCTGTCCACGCAGCACTTCGCCCGAGTGCCGAAGCACCCGAAGACCTTGACGAAGAGGAGATCGCCCTCCATCAACTCAAAATGGAGGGTGAGCCCCGCCGTCAAGCTAAGAATGTGGGCTTCCGTCTTCCCCTCCCGCTCTTTATAGAGGAGCGAGGTGGGGGCTCGGCCACCCCGCTCAGCGAATCAAGATGCGGGAAGGCAGGGAGCTGGGGTCGACCCACAGCCTCGACCCACGACGGCCCCGTTTCCCGCCTCCGCCGTCCGCGACCCCAAGTGCATGGGAGCCGCGTGGCAGGCGTGCAGAACCGAGGCGACGGATGGGGCGGCCTCTCCCCACCCCGTGATCGTGGGGAGTGGGCACCTCGAAAACCGCCCAAGATCTCTCCCACGATGCCGCATTTGACGCGTGCCGTGCGGGGAGGGCGCGGTGGATGCGGAGTGAGTTATGGCGTGACCTAGGCCACGCATGCCCGTGCACTGTTTTGGGCCTGGCCCAACAGCGCTCGGCACCGTGTATGGCCCAGGCCCGGGGGCTCCTGTCGGTGTACTAAAGTAGGGGTACCTTAGTATCCCGAACTTGTGCACGGGCAGTCGCAGCGACCCGCGGCAAGGCTTGCCGGGCGACCGCCAAGACCCTCCGTGGTTCCTTTGGGGCCATTCAAGAACAAAGTATCCAAGAGCAAAACAAGGCCTCGGCGAGAGGAGCTTGCCGAGAAGGAGACAAGACCCCGGCAAGAGGAGCTTGCCGGGAAGGAGACGAGGCCCCGGCAGGAGGAGCTTGCCGGGAAGGAGACGAGACCCCGGCAAGAGGAGCTTGCCGGGAAGACAACCAAAGCATCTCAAGAAGCTCGCTGCGGCGCACTGCGCGTCCCGACAAGACCCGGTGAGCGACAAGCTCCCGGGCGCGACAAGGCAACATCCGCGGCAAGGCGCTTGCCGCGGCAAGCTACTACTCCGCAGCCCGCGCTCCAGCTCACCCACCAACGTGTCGCTCTGGGACCGCTCCTGGCGTACGTGGCGGGAGGCTGGGCACCCGGGGGCATGCGGTGGCAAGCAAGCGCTGACAAGATAGCCATCGTGGCAAACGATGGCGTTCCTAGCGGTCCCTCTCTGTACTGTCTAGGTGACACAGACAGGCATTTAATGCCCTTGTCCCCTGCCGTCAGGGTTAGGTATGATACGACTGTCGTAGGCGGTGGAGCCAACTACCACCTCTTTTACATTTTTACCCCCACCTCTATTGCCACCTGTCGGTGACCCCTTAGACATATAAAAGGAGGCCCATGCGCAACAGAGAGGGGGGGGCGGCCATTCTCACGCTCGGTCTCGCCAGCTGCTTGAGTGTACTGTAGCACTCATCGCTCCCGAGCAAGAACTCAATACAACCACCAAAGCAGGAGTAGGGTTTTACGCATCCGTGCGGCCCGAACCTGGGTAAACCGACCGCGTCGCTCGTGCATTCGCCTCGATCTGCTCTTTGTGCATCCACCGCCCCCTGCCGAACCAAAAGGGGCTCGGTCCGCCGATCCCCATAGGTGTACGTGGGATCAGCAACCCCCGACAGCTTGTCATCGGGGTTGTGCATGATGAGAGCATTTTGTGTGACGAAAATGAAGCATGGCCAAACTATATCATTTTGTAGGGATAAGTTTTCTTTGGCTATGGTATTTTGATAAGACATAATTGCTTGATTAGCATAGTTGGAGTATTACTATTTTTATGTCAACAATAAACTTTTATCTTGAATCTTTCAGATCTGAACATTCATACCACAATAGAGAAAAATACATTGAAGAATATTCTAGAAAGCATTCCACATCAAAAATTCTATTTTTATCATTTACCTACTCGAGGACGAGCAAGAATTAAGCTTGGGGATGCTGATACATCTCCAATGTATCTATAATTTTTGATTGTTCCATGCTATTATATTATCTGTTTTGGATGTTTATGGGCTTTATTATACACTTTTATATTATTTTTGGACTAACGTATTAACCGGAGGCCCAGCCGACCGTGGATCCCTACTGCGTTGAACCGGCCACGGCCGCCGGGTCTCCACAGCAGTTGAGCTGCCAGTGCCACTGCACCATGCCTCTCCAATCCGGTGTCGTCGCAGAGGCACCCCTTTTGACCCGGCCTTGCTGCTTTAAACCGACGCCCCCCGAGCTACCACTCCCTGAGTCGCCGGGTTGAGCCGTTTTCTTGCGCGCCCAACCAACCTCGCCTCTGCCTCCAAACAGCCGTTGTGGCTCGGTCACCTTTGCGGTGGGCCGCCGTCGTCACTCACCCCCGTGTTTGAACCGCCTCGTTGAGCCGCCCCTGCCTCGCTCTGCCTTCCGGGTTGTGCCTTGAAGCCGTCCTTACAGCGGCCTCAACCAGACTGCCCCACTGCGGCCTCGTTTTCGACGTGGTTTCAAGCCGGACCGCACTTCTACGGCCTCTTGTCCGTCCGCGTTGGAGCATTGCCTTGAGGTCGCCGTTCTCCCGCCCCTGCGCCGTGTCTCCGTTGTCGGCCTCCGCTTTTGCTAAAGGGCTGCTCAAACCGCTCGGTGTTGACCCGTCGAGCTGTGGTCGTTGCCTCAGCCACGGTTTGGTCTCCCTCCAAGCCGGTTTGCTTCGCCACTACTACGGATATTGCCGCAGGGGCTGCGGTTCTGTCATGCCTCGCCTCCGCTTACTGCCGGTTCTCCTCCGTTGCAACTGTGCTTCTGGGCCGCCGTCAAGTATAATCATCTTACACGTGGTGTAGAAAAATCTATCAGAAGATTGCAAAAGTAGAGCATATGATGTGCTAAGCCGCCTGATTCCTACTGAAAGGGATAAGAGGGACTGCGTTGAAAAGTTATTTGTGGAGATTATTTACGGATCATCGGTCGTCAAAACATATCAGGTGATATTCATCTGAGTATATTTTCATTAACGCATACTATTTTTATCAAAGAACAATTATTTTGGTCTGCATATTTTTATGTGCAGGACAATGATTCATTATAAAGGTGGTGCCATGTTGTGCCTATGGAGTATGCATTAGCATCATCATGCACCGGCGTCCGCGCCCACTTGTTGTCGAACGGGTGTGTGCAAGCCGCTGTCCGTGCAGCTTGATTTACATTTACACAACGAGATTGACTCGCCCGCGGCTTGCCGTGCCTGCGATTGCCTCACTCGTCCGCGCTGGCTTACAATGCCGCGGCTGTTTAATTTGTCTGCTTCCGCGGCCGACTCGGCCGTGATTGATTTCAGCTTCACCGCGATGATGATCAACTCCGCGGTGGATAATTTTTGACCTAACATATCAGGTGAAATCCAACTAGTATATTTTTTATATTATATATTGCTTTCTTTAAAATAGAAATTACTCCGACTAGCAAAGTTATCTAATGCAGGACCCTAAACTGCCATATTGGTGCAAATTTAAAGGCCGTCCGAAAATTTCCGGTTTAAAATCCATCTCAAGGGAAAGTTGTCTCCCACAAAGCTTTGAAGCTCTCAATATGTGGTTTAAGAATTTCCGGTTCAAAAGAATAATCTCTCGCAAGTTCGAGTTCTCAGGAAAAATTAAAGGGACCAAAGAGAGTCTGTTGCAAAAGCCCAGCTCACAATATCACTTGGGGGCTGGTCGTATTTGAACCATAGCTACACCTCTTGATCGGTGTAAGGCCACCAGGGAAATCACTTGGGGGCTTGGTCGTATTCGAACCATAGCTACACCTCTTGATCGGTGTAAGGCCACCAGGGAAATCACTTGGGGGCTTGGTCATGTTTGAACCATAGCTACACCTCTTGATCGGTGTAAGTCCACCATGGAAATCACTTGGGGGCTTGGTCATATTCGAACCATAGCTACACCTCTTGATTGGCATAAGGCCACCAGGGAAATCACTTGGGGGCTTGGTCGTATTTGAACCATAGCTACACCTCTTGATTGGCATAAGGCCACTAGGGAAATCACTTGGGGGCTTTGGTCGTATCCGAACCATAGCTTAAACCCTCTTGATCGGTGCAACACCACAATTATGACTACTTAAATCCTCTTGATTTTTTTAGGTTTGTTTAATGCGGCTTATCATGCTTTATGCTTATAATGCACCGGTGTTTATTAACCCGGCCTGGCTTTCCACTATAAGTCGCTAGTATATATTTGGATTGCGCCATTGGAATCATGCGCTTATAAATCATTGGGTATATTATTCAAATCTTTAAATAGCCAACATGGCTAGATTTTATTATGGTTATCAATAACCAATATTATGATTGAGGTTTTCAAAGTCGCTTCAGCGCAATGGCTATTATTTTATCAAAGAATATGATTTATTCTACAATGGAGGGAATGGTCCCAAGTCGCTGCAGGCTTACGACCCGGCACTTGGGGACTACATTATTGAAATTGAGATTACATCAAATGTGCAAGTCCCATGTCACTGCCAGCATGCACCATGGCACTTGGGGCTAATGAAAAGTCATTTTTACTGGCCTTATTGAAGACCCGACTCATCACATCACAATGATCCGACCCTTGGGGGCTACCAATTGCTCCTGTCAACAATTCAAGGTACACAAGTCTTAATCCATTATATTGAAGTATCCACTGCTCAGTTGGTAAAGCACAAAGCTCTCAACCTTGTGGACGTGGGTTCAAGCCCCATGATGGGGGTTACATCATATGATGTTATTCTCAATGAAGTATATATAAAGTCCCAGCTCAATATTATCATACGAAGCCGGCCCTTGGGGGCTACATGTTGCTGTTCAAAGTCTACATGATCATATCTATAAAGTCCCTGCTCATTATTGCATAATGACCCAGCCCTTGGGGGTTACACTGGTTGAAGTTTTTATGAGCATAAGTCAATTACAAGTCCCGGATTGCTGCAAGCATGACAACCCGGCACTTGGGGGCTACATATATGGAATACTCAGTTTATGACTAATGGTTGTGAGATGAACAACCTGGATTTCTTCAAGCTTGTGACATTCATATTGAAGCAAGTCTTAAGATGTTACTACGTTCCCTCCTTAAGACTTAGGGGCTACAAGCGATATGCATATAAGAGGTACATTTTTAAGCTTTATGTTAACAACGATTATGACCCGGTGCCATCAATATTCATAAACCGGCAATTTTGGCAATGATAAACCAGCAAGTTTTACATCTTCAAGACGACTGAAAAATCAGATGAGTATTTCAAGGACCAATATTTTTTAAGCAATGGAAGCTGAGTCAAATGAATTATTCTTCACAATTTTTATCTGAGAAACCAATGTCAATAAATTGATTATGAAGCTGGTCTGTTAACTCGGATTTTCTAGAAGAAGGAAATGACAAGGACTTAAGGATGATCAGGATCAGTTTAACATGGATAAATCCAAATTAAACTGGGGGCTAATGTTAGGGATATACCCCGCGGTATGACCCGCCCGGAGTTATAACCCGATTGGGACTTGGTAAACCAGCAAAGAGTTAAGACAGATAGTTAAACTAGGTGATAAACCGGAAGCCAATCATAACCTGGCAGACAATCATAACCCGGCAGACAGTCATAACCCGGCAAATGTTAAGTCAGATCATAACCCGGCAGACAGAGTCGCCTGGGGTTAATAAGCCCGAGACGTTAAGAATCCCAAGATGTTAAGAAGCCCATGAAGAGGAGTCAGAATAGTTTAAGTCTTAGTCCAAGATGGACTCTACATGTAACCCGCCCCTTCAACTTATATAAGGAGGGGCAGGGCACCCCAAGAGGGGGGAGACATAATCTTAAGGGTTAGACATAACTAGGAGAGCCGGTTTATGGCGACTCCCTCATGAGCATAATGAGACCTAGCCACAAACAGCATGTAGGGTTGTTACCGGATGATGTTTCCCGGGGCCCGAAGCTGTCTAAATCCTTGTCTTCTGTTGCGTCTCTTGATTCTTCTCAACCCCTCTCAAGCTACCACATAGATGCATTGGCCTCACGACTAAGTCCTCACACTAGGACATCTGACGTGACAATTCCACGACAAAGATGCATTTGTATGAGTTGTTTATCTTGTGGTAGAAATGGATGAACGAGGGAAGGCCTTATTTGTATAACAATAGAGAAGAGAGTAGAGATAGCAGGGACGTCGGGAAAGGATCACGCGGGGGGGGGGGATCGGCCGGGCGCGCGCTAGTTTTGGCGCGTGGCGTCTGGCGTGCTTTATAAATTCCAACGCCCTCCCAACGCTCTGTGCCTTGCCACCACTCTCTCCCCACTCTGTGCCTTGCCACCGCTCTCTCCCCGCTCTTTCTCGCCTCGCCACCGTCGTGCCACCATGCCGCCACGTCACCGGGAAACTTGGGGATACCGTGGCGTCCGCGCGTGCCCCTCCGGCAGCTTCTCCATCGGGATCCGGTTCTGCGGGATGCACCTCGGCCTCGGCAATTTAGACACCGCCAACGAGGCCGCCCGCGCGTATGACATGGTGGTGTGGCGCCTCCGGTGGCCTCATAGAACATTGAACTTCCCCAACGTGCCGACGCAGGAGCGGGCGCAGGAGCTCGCGCCTCTGTCGCGGCTTATCACCGACGAGGATCGTCACGACAACCGAAGGCGGGAGCACCGTCTCGACATCACCGAGATGGACAAGGAAGCCATGGCGCTGTGGTGCCAACGCTTCCCGTAGGACATCATCAACGAGCGTGTGTTCTACGCACAAGGGAGGGGGAGAGGGAGAAGAGGAGGGCGGAGCGAGTCGCCTATCGCGAGGACAAGCGTATGTGAAAAGCGGCCGCTCAATTCAACATGAGGCTAGGAGCAGCGTCGCCCTGGGAATCCGACATTGATTTGTATCTTCATGCCTACATTGAGACATCAGAGGAGGACTGAGGGAGTCCTGGATTAGGGGGTGTTCGGGTAGCCAGACTCCAGGACTATGAAGATACAAGATTGAAGACTACGTCCCGTGTCCGGATGGGACTTTCCTTGGCGTGGAAAGGCAAGCTTGGCGATGCAGATATTCAAGATCTCCTACCATTGTAACCGACTCTATGTAACCCTAACCCTATCCGGTGTCTATATAAACCGGAGGGTTGTAGTCCATAGGCAATCAGAATCAACTCCATATACAACAATCATACCATAGGCTAGCTTCTAGGGTTTAGCCTCCTTGATCTCGTGGTAGATCTACTCTTGTACTACCCATATCATCAATATTAATCAAGAAGGACGTAGGGTTTTACCTCCATCGAGAGGGCCCAAACCTAGGTAAAACATCGTGTTCCCTGCCTCCTGTTACCATCCGGCCTAGACGCACAGTTCGGGACCCCCTACCCGAGATCCGCCGGTTTTGACACTGACATCTGTGTCGTCGCCTTTAGGCCCAATGGCTCCTTCAATCATCAACAACGATGCGGTCCAGGGTGAGACTTTTCTCCCCGGACAGATCTTCGTCTTCGGCGGCTTCGCTCTGCGGGCCAATTCGCTTGGCCACCTGGAGCAGATCGAAAGCTACGCCCCTGGCCATCAAGTCAGGTTTGGAAGCTTAAACTACACGGCTGACATCCGCGGAGACTTGATCTTCGACGGGTTCGAGCCACGGCCAAGCGCGCCGCACTATCTCGAGGGGCATGATCTAGCTCTGCCTCCGGACAGTGCCCTGGAGGCCGCACACGCATCGCTTCCGACCCCTAATTCGGAGCCTATTGCGCCAATCGAGGACGAGCGGTTGGAATTCACCTTGAGGGCTGCGATCTCAAAGGCAATCGAGGCGAACGCTAGCCCCGCACTCTGCATGACCCGTGACTCCGAGGATCCGGTCTCCTCCCCGGCTCTGAAACCCCCGCGCCCCTGCCGATCGAATCCGATTGGGCGCCGATAATGGAGTTCACCGCCGCAGACATCTTTCAGCACTCGCCTTTTGGCGTCATCCTAAATTCTCTTAAGTCTCTCTCTTTATCAGGAGAGCCCTGGTCGGATTACGGTCAGCGAGGATGGGATACGGACGATGAAGAAATTCAATGCCCACCCACCACCCACTTGGTAGCCACTGTCGACAATTTAAACGACGTGCTCAACTTCGACTCCGGAGACATCGACAGCATGGATGACGATGTAGGAGATACCGACGAACCAACGCCCATAGGGCATTGGACAGCCACCTCATCTCACGATGTGTACATGGTGGATACCCCTAAAGGAAGCAACAACGAGGAAAAAGGGGAGGGAACGGGAGATTGACCCCCCGAAAAGCAATCAAAGCGTCGGCGTAAACGCCGACCCAAGCCCCGCCTCGATAAAAACCCAGCCATAGAGCAGGACGAGCCGGTAGACGACAAGCAGGCCTTAGAGCAACCGTCCGAACAGGGTAACACGGATAGAGAAACCGAACATCCCTCCTCCGGCGAAAATGGCATTCCGGATGACCTCACGCCGGATAAACATATGGAGCAGAAGAATCTCCACAAGAGGCTCATTGCAACTGCATGCAGACTAAAAAAGCAGAAGCGGAAGCTAAAAACAGCGGAAGATGCCCTCCGGATTAGATGGAGCAAAGCAATCAATACCGCAGATAGATACGGCGACAGTCGCCACACTAAAAGCTATCCGAAAAGAAAGCTATTGCCTGAATTTGACGAAGAGGCCCTAGAGCCCTCGCATTCAAAAAATGAGAAAGCCACACGGTTGGATAGACGACCCCATAAAGCGGCAAGCGGCGCCGCACTTAAATCGGCATGCAACCCACTTAAGGATTCGCATCATGGCCCAGTCAGGTCCATTTATGGGCCAAGAAAGCAAGCTCTCGTAAGCAATGCTATGAAGCCACCATCAGAATCCGGCACACCCAAATACAGGGGCGCCGCACATCCTCTATGTTTCACCGATGAGGTCCTGGACTATGAATTTCCAGAGGGATTCAAACCCGTAAACATAGAGGCATGTGATGGAACAACAGACCCTGGAGTTTGGATCGAGGATTATATCCTCCACATACACATGGCTAGAGGAGATGATCTCCACGCCATAAAATATTTACCCCTTAAGCTTAAGGGCCAGCCTGGCATTGGCTTAAAAGCCTTCCCGAAAACACAATTGGAAGCTGGGAAGAGCTCGAGGATGCTTTCCGAGCAAACTTTCAAGGGACCTATGTCCGCCCTTCGGATACAGACGATCTTAGTCACATAACTCAACAACCCGGAGAATCAGCTCGGCAGTTCTGGAATAGATTCCTCACTAAAAAGAATCACATAGTAGATTGTCTGGACACCGAAGCCTTAGCAGCTTTCAGGCATAACATTCGAGACGAATGGCTCGCCAGACACCTCGGCCAAGAAAAGCCAAGAACAATGGCCGCACTAACAAACCTCATGACCCGCTTTTGTGCAGGGGAGGGCAGCTGGTTGGCAAGGTGCAGCCCAGCGACCCAAGTACATCATAAACTAGGGATGGAAACGATAAACCGCGATGCAACAAGGACCATCGCTGGACTAAGGACAAAAGTCCGAAGAGCACGGCAGTCAATGCCGGATTCAAAGGCTCACGACAAAATCAGGCAAAATCGCCCCCACAGGATAACAGGGACGATCCATCCAACCTATAAAAAATCCTGGACAGGATATGTCAGATACACAGTACTCCCGGGAAGCCTAATAATCATACCCACAGAGACTGTTGGGTTTTCAAACAATCCGGCAGACTCAATGCTGAACACAGGGGGCTCGACATACCAAGCGAAGACGAGGACGAACCCCAAAAGCAGAGTACCAGGAAACAAAAGAACTTCCCACAAGAAGTAAAAACAGGAACTCACTTCACATTACAAAACGTGCGGCGCCCGTAAAGGTACGCACCACACGGCCCATCCCGAAAGGGTCCGGCCACTGGTTGTCAAAACCGATCATCTTCGATCAGCTAGATTATTCTAGAAATATCAAGAATGCAGGCTGGACTGCCTTGATACTCCATCCAATAATTGGCGGACTCCAGTTTTCAAATGTCCTTATGGACGGAGGGAGTGGACTAAACCTGATATATCAGGATACAATCCAGCACATGGGGATAAACCCAGCAAGAATCCACCGCAGCAAAACCTCCTTTCAAGGAGTAATACCTGGTCCGGACACCCATTGTATGGGTTTTCTCCGGCTCGAAGTCATATTCGGCTCTGCCGATAACTTCCGCCGCGAAAAGCTGACCTTCCATATTGTCCCGTTCTCAAGTTGCCATCAAGCACTACTGGGATGCGAAGCTTTCGCTCACTTTAACGCAATAACGCATTATGCATCTCTTACGCTTAAGGTGCCCAGTCCACGAGGCATCATCTCTTTGAAGGGGAAGCACTAAAGTGCGCCTCCCCAAGCGGAGGACTGTGCGGCCGCTTCAACAGCCCCACAGCAAAATGGCCTCATCGGCCAAAAAAACTTCGAAATAGGTCATTAAAGACCACGAACGTGGATAGACGAGTTCGGTACAAAATCATCATTGATGCAGGCTTAGTGGCCATATACCCCCGCGCTAGGGGCTCCATGCATATACAATAAGAGACAATAAAGCTCAATTTTATATATTTTACTTTACACTTTGTTTATTTTATACTTTTGTTCGGCATGACCCATTTTCAACTCAGTTCATCTCTTTTACACATGAACGTCATGCGGCGCCCGTCCAGGATACGGCACAAAGGAGACACGGGCGCAGACGTGCAGTAGGGATCTGTCCTAAAGGATTCTTTTTAGATTAAGACCCTGCGTAAACCTTTTTTACTGTCTCTCGTTGCTACACATGTCCTAGTTTTTTCTGATATAACCAAGGAGGAGGCTGGCGTCTTGGCATGTGGCCACGTCAGAATTTTTGCACGTACCTGGACACTAGGGGCTTTTTTAATAAAGAGTGTTGTTTCGCCCGCACTCATAGAGACCGAATACCTTAGGGAGTGTTCGGCGTCGCGAGTTTTGGCATTATATGCATCAGCTCTGAATCATGTCTTTGGTCAAATGTTGGGTTTCTCGGCTCCTAAGTTCGGCTACCTTACATTCCGCTCTATCGGCTAAGGTAGCACCAGGAGAACTACTGCGATTGTGCCCCGGTTCGGCCGGGTGAGCACCTCAGTAGAGAAAGCCAAAAACTGACTGTCATGATGTAGCGTGAGACTGGTCAGCCACTCGATGACCTATCGGAATCTATCGGATTCCTCCGCTTTAACAAAGGGCCGCTTCCCGGTCAGGCACATACGCGCCCCGAACTAGGATGTGCGCAGTTGCCACCAAGGAGCTACCTAAATAGTCTCATTGTCAAGCTCCTATGGCTAAGTGAAAGTGTTAAAGCATTATAGTCCGGTTGCCTGGCCCGCTGCGCTATCACCTCCTTTGTAGGACCAAGACGTTGTGTTAAGTGTGAAAATGCGTCTTCTGTGAGCACCCCCGCACTATGTGCGTGGGGGCTGAAGCCAACGACTGCCATCTTTCAGATTTATATTAAAACGGCCGCACAGGAGGTCTTCCCAATGCTTGAAGGCACAAGTATAAAAACGCCACTATAGTTTATCAAAATATTACTTTATAATTACATATTCTATCATAACATAGCATCTTTCGAGCACTGCATCTGTACTACACGGGCGCCTTCAAGGACTTCCTGAAAATAGTGCTCGGAGGGTACTCGACTTTTGTCTGAATCTCGGGACGCAACGGTGGTCTCCATCTCTGCCCAGTATGTCTTAACACGGGCAAGAGCCATCCTTGCGCCCTCTATGCATGCTGACCCCTTCATTGCATTTATACGCGGCACCGTGTCAAGGAATTGCTGCACCAAGCTGAAATAACTCTTCGGCTCCGATCTCCCCGGCCACAGATGACCCATGACGTACTTCATGGCGAGTCCGGACAACCTATTCAGTTCGGCCCATTGAGCCAAACGATCGTCCACTGCCAGTGGATGCTCTGGATTATGAAACTGTGACCAGAAAAGCTTTTCCACTTCGTGATCTTTCTGATCTCGAAAGTGTTCGGTCGCATCAGCAGCACTCGCTGCCAAATCCAGATAGGTATCCTCCACACTCCACATTCGGTCCAATGGAGCAAACTTCAGATCACAAAATTTCCTTCGCAGCATAAAGGGCTTTCCAGCCGCAATCTGTTTGGCCTGACGCAGCTCCTCCCTTGCAGCTCTCATCGCAGAGCGCGCGTCCTTGGCATTGGCAACGGCCTTCTCTAAGTCCATCTATTTCGCCTGATCTTCTTTTTCAAGAAGTCTGCAATAGTCTGTAGCGCTTTTTAACTTTTAGGCCATCTCAGCCATCTCTTCCTTGCTTCAGCAATGAGCAGCTTGTTCGGCTCCCAGCTCTTCAAGGGCTTTCTTGGCGATCGCATCACTTTCTCTGGCTTGTTCTTTAGCTCGGGCAAGTTCTGCCCTAAGACTCTCCATGGTGGCCGCACCATCTGCGTCAAGCACACACATCGTAAGACACAGGCATAAAACTGTTCTTACCTGATGCCGCCCGAGGAATTACATACCTTGAGCCTCATCAAGCCGCCTGTTGACAAGCGTGATGTCAGCATCTGCCACGTCTAGTTGCCGCTTTAGTCCGGCAAAATCGTTAGTTTGGCTCGATTCCGGACACCATGCCGCCTGCATTCAAAGGCGACATCTTAGACCTAGGATTATGATCCTCCGCGTGACGTCATTTCTTGACGACGCGCAGAGTCTCAAGGGCTACTATCTACACAGGGCGCATCTTATTCATGCGCAACTACCAAAAGTCTACATTATCTAATGTACCTCAAAACCCGTCAGTAAACTTTTGATGGCCTCATGCAATCTTCTCTCTGCGGATGAGATCCTTTCAATCACTGTGCCCATCAATGCACGGTGCTCCTCTGAGATACAAGCTCGCCCCAGCAGAATCTTTAGCTCCTCCGACCGAGCACCAGACGGTGCCGGGCTCGTCCCATGACCTCTTTCGAAGGCCGGACGCGGAGAACCTCGGGGGGCCACATAGCTATCTTCCGCCCCTGCCGGATTCGGAGAAACCCTCCGCGACGACACCTCGGGGTCGCCCGCCTCGCTAGGCGGCACGGCAGGGGAGGCGTCCCGCTCTCCATCATCTCCGGAAGAAGATCCCCCAAAGACGAGCTCTGCTGAGAAGGGCTGAGGTCCGAGCTACAAGGAAAAAGTTTGGTTAATCTTCTCAGACATAAATCAAGGATTTCCCTCATCCCTCAAAAGGAAAATCTTTCTCTACTTACGGCTCGCTGGAGGGCTGATCCCCTTGAGGGCATAGTCTGGCCGAGGAACTCCCCGGCGTCGGACCCTCTGACGAGGATTTTCTTCCCCGCTTCGCGGCCATGGTTTCCGGGTCGTCAGAGGCGGCTCTCTTCTTCCCCTTAGGAGAGGAATTGTCGGTTCCTCCCTTCCGAGTAGCCTCCTTCGAGGAGGCCATAGCTTCCTTGTCCTCCCCCTCCAAAGGCATTATCTCCAGCATCCTGACTAGTACGGGATCCGGCCTGGTTTCAGGAAGGGGAGCCAGACACCTGATTAGCTTTGCCTTCGCTATCCACTCCTGTTTAAAAGGACGGCTCTTTTAGGGGCAAGTCTATTATACGGATAGAAGGTCCGGGCACAAGGTTGCTTACTTGAGTATCCGGGCGATTGCGGCTTAGGCCTGCGTCCTCGGTTAAATCCGGACACATCTCTTGTGATCCGAAGAATAGTTTATATATCTCCGCGGGCGTTGCGCCCATGAAATTCTGGAGAGCTCGCGATCCCTCTGGATTAAACTCCCACAGGCGAAGGGGGCGACGTTTGCCGGGCAATATTCGGCGAATCAGCATGACCTGCGTCACCTTGACCAGGCTGAGGTCTCCTTCCAAGAGATCTGTAATGCAGCCCTGTAACAAGGGCACGTCTTTGGGCAAACCCCAATCTAACCCTCTGCTGACCCATGACGCTACCCGTGGTGGGGGACCCGAGCGAAAAGCAGGAGGCGCCACCCATTTGGTGCTCCGAGGAGCGGTGATATAAAACCACTCTCGTTGCCACAAGCCTAGCTCCTCTTGAAAAGAGCCCTCGGGCCATGGAGCATCAGCATTTTTGCTTATAACAGCGCCTCCGCACTCTGCGTGCCGTCCCTTGAGCATCTTCGGCTCCACTTTAAAGGTCTTCAGCCATAATCCGAAGTGAGGGGTAACACGGAGGAACGCTTCACACACGACAATAAACGAGGAGATATGGAGGATGGACTCCGGAGCTAAGTCATGGAATTCCAGCCCGTAATAAAACAGTAGTCCCCTCACAAAGGGATCCATTGGGAAGCCCAACCCCCAAAGGAAGTGAGACATGAACACCACGCTCTCACCGGGTTGGGGACTGGGGATGACCTGCCCTTGAGCAGGCAACCTATGCCAAATTTCGCCGGTCAGGAACTTAGCCTCTCTCAACTTTAGCACGTCCTCCTCCGTGACGGAGGAGGGCATCCATCGGCCTTGAAGGTCGGAACTGGACATTGTCGAAGGTCCGAGGCGCCCGGAATCTGGAGCCTAGGGTGTTGGAACTCGAGGCGACGGGCGAACTTGTTTTGGATTGGAGAAAAGATATGGCCCTGGTCTCTTTATAAGAGGCTGAATACCAGGAGCCCTCCCCGTAACCGTTTGGGACTCGCCTTTAATCGAGAAAATATGCTAACGGGCATGATTGGGTTACCCAAGTCCGTATTGATGAGAATCCCGTAAAAGGGGGTACACGATCTCTGCTTTGACAAGACGTGCCAAGGAAGCCGCCTCGCTAAACACGCTGAGGTGAAAAAGTAAAAACGATTCGAGTAAAGGACTTGGCCGTAGTGTGATGGCGCACTACGGAATATGTCAGCAGATTTGATTTGTGCTAATATTATTCTCTCTATGGCAATATGTGGAAGCTTATTTTGCAGAGCCGGACACTACTCTTCGTGTTTACAATCTTCTATGAAGGGCTTGGAGGAGGAACCCGCCTTGCAATGCCGAAGACAATTTGCGCGCCGGACTCGTCTTCATTGAAGCCTAGTTCAAGGGCTACTAAGGGAGTCCTAGATTAGGGGGTGTTCAGGTAGCCGGACTATACCTTCAGCCGGACTCCAGGACTATGAAGATACAAGATTGAAGACTACGTCCCGTGTCCGGATGGGACTTTCCTTGGCGTGGAAGGCAAGCTTGGCGATGCGGATATTCAAGATCTCCTACCATTGTAACCGACTCTATGTAACCCTAACCCTATCCGGTGTCTATATAAACCGGAGGGTTGTAGTCCGTAGGCAATCAGAATCAACTCCATATACAACAATCATGCCATAGGCTAGCCTCTAGGGTTTAGCCTCCTTGATCTCGTGGTAGATCTACTCTTGTACTACCCATATCATCAATATTAATCAAGCAGGATGTAGGGTTTTACCTCCATCGAGAGGCCCGAACCTGGGTAAAACATCATGTTCCCTGCCTCCTGTTACCATCCTGCCTAGACGCACAGTTCGGGACCCCCTACCCGAGATCCGCCGGTATTGACACCGACAAGGACATCACTGAGGAGTCATCGGACAATGAGGAGTAGTTGAACTATCTATTTTTTATCTATCTATGTTATATCTATGCTGAGAACTATCCTCTACTCTCTATCTCTACTTCTCGATCTCAGCACTGTAAATGCTTTTTTAAAGCGCCACGCATTGCGCTTCTGTTGGAGATGCTCTAACATGGCACACGAGTGCTTTAATGTTGCCCACAAGATGCATGAGTATTACTAGTAGTATATTTTTCTTGCCATGTTGAGATTTTAAGACCACGAGTGCGAACATGCAGAGGAGCAATGAAGACCAAACACGGGATATTGGGGACATCTTCAAGGAGTGTGGCAAGTTAAAGAGGAGCTGCACTGAACCTGTAAAATGAGCTTTGGTAAGTAACACCCTTTCAATTACTTTCGTTTAGCCCCGTGTTCTTCGATGTGTATATGTTGTAGTTTTTGTTTCTCTTAGCCCGTGTTCTTTGATGTGTAATAAGAAGAGTCTTAATCGTCCTAATGCTTTTGTTTTTCGCTTGATGTAGGAAGTGGGTTTTTATACAAAGAGAAGTCTGTTTTTATATTTTTGCTTTTGAATTTACTTCTGTGAGTCATGTTTATCTAGCTTCTACTAAATGGAGCTGGGTTGCTCTGAGTATTGATCTAAAAAAGAAGTTACTTCATGTCAGGATGTAGTTCCCGCGAGGAGGGAAGTATGGTCAACCTCGAGATCATGTTTCCAAAATGAGGCTGGATTACACACAAGGTGCTAGTTCCCTAATGATGCTGGATTAGACACAAGGTGCAAATTCCCAGATGATGCTGGATTACGCACAAGCCAGGTGGAGTCGTCAGCTGTTTGTGTCCTCGTGGCTCTAGTAAAGGCCGAAAGAAAGCGTGCAGCAGCCCTTGAGAATGTAGCTGAGTTCCCGAAGAAGTGAAAAGAGCAATCAGATGCTCTCTTCACCCAGGCCAAAGAAGAGATGGAAGAAGCCACAAATAAGCTAGCAGAGGCAGAGAAGGCTAGGCGTCTCCTGCTATCTAAAATTGTTGTCAATGCAAAATTTCCTTCATAATAGCTAGGTTCAAATGTTTATCCAGTCAGCATGCCTGTTGTGATGTCTGTGCATCTACTGATGTGGCACAAAATAATATATTTTTTGGGTCATGTAATAACATCAATTACTTTCCAAACAATAATAGACAAAGCATTGGACATGGTATAGTTCACGCGCAAGCCCGACATTCCAAGTTCAACTTCCACATGAAACTCATGTTCACAGATATCTGCACATTCATAGATAATGTCCACAACCATGATTCACTTCAAAGGCAAAAAAAATGTGAGGAGAGTTATAAATAAAGAAAAACCTCTAGTTCCTGCTACCACTGCGAGCACAACAAGTCAAGACCATGTGTAATTAATTATATTTGGTCATTTTTTGTGTTCTAAAATGTCGGCCGGCTCGCGGAAGGACGTGTTGCCGGCACACGTGTGGATTCAATGGAGGCAGGCGGCGAGGAGGCGTGCTCAGTGCCTGCAGCGAGTGGGGCCCTCTTGGCCGGCACGCCGGTTCAATGCCTGCGCTATGAGAGGTCACGTCTGTGTCAGAGCAATCACTCCCTCCAGTCCTTTTTTGTTTTGGCGTAACAAAATTTCATTTTCCATTCACATTTTACAAGTAAAATTCATGGACAAACTTTGACCCAAACTACGATGGGGACTAGTAAACTGGAATGGAGGTAGTAGTTTTTTTTAATCAAAGAAGGGTTTCCCCCTTCTGATTTTCATTACTAAAAACCAACATCTAAACCATAGTATTTTCCCTAGAACTACCAGGTTCAACATCTCGCAACATAAACCCATACAACCATACGCCAAGGAGGTAGTAGTTATGAATTCCATTTTCGCTCCATACCAACCGTTCTAAAAACTACTTAGTACTTATAACGCGCCATTGAATATCGGAACTCTTACCCCCGCTAAAAATGATATTTTAAACGTGGCTATCCGATCTGTGGCAACTGGCGACCCACCGCCTCCAGGTCGTTCACCTGTGGCCCCGACCATCAACTCCTATGGATCAAATTATCACGCGAGCTGGCTATTCCTACAAAGGTGTGCTCCACCACATAGCCGGTACTCGCGCATGTAGCAATTGTGCACCTAGGGTTTTAGGGTTTATTTGTTAATGGTGCCTTTACGTAACTCTCATGTGTGCGAGACAGCGAGAGACCGACTGCGTGCGTGCGCCTCTTATCTTCGTATATGTACTCCACCGTTTGTCTGGTGTCCAAAAAATTATATAGTGGTAATAACTACTCCCTCCGTTCCATAATGTAGTGCCTATAGATTTTTTTGAAAAGTCAAACCTCACAAACTTTGACCAAGTTTGTGGAGAAAAATATTTACATCTAAAGTGTGAAACATATATCACTAGATTCATCATATGATGTAGTTTCGCATTATATATTTTTGCTATTGTAGATATAAATGTTTTTCTCTACAAACTTGGTCAATGTTTGCAAAGTTTGACTTCTTAAAAAATCTATAGGCACTACATTGTGGAACGATGCATTGCCACACGATCAAAGTTGATTAATACATATTCACTGATTTGATAGAAAAAAGAGTCTAGTTTTGAAATAGGTATATCACTAAAAATATGTTATGTTTCACTCAAAATATATTACTTTGGTGGTTTTGATGATATAAGGGAGGAATGTTGTTGGTTTCAAGATTCGAGAAGTGGTATATGTCTAATTTCTACTCTTACTAGCAAGATGCCCCTGCATTGCACGGAACATCAAGATCTTGTGGGAGAAAGGGATGAACGAGGGAAGGCCTTATCTGCAAATGTGGAGAGGAGTGCGGGTAAATTGCCATAGTTTCCTTCCTATCCATTAGATATAGATCGGACGATCTATATTGCAGGAGCAGGCACACCATCATCACCGATTATGCTTTTTATAAGAGTAGAGATAAAAAACAGAGTTGGTGATGATGGTGTGCCTGCTGTCCGATTTATATCTGGCGGATAGGAAGGAAACTATGGCAATTTTGCAAAAAGATACCCACACCCCTCTCCACATTTGCAAATAAGTCCTTCCCTCATTCATCCTTTTCTCCAACAAGATAAACTACGCATAAAAATGCATCTTGATGTTCCGTGCAACGCATGGGCATCTTGATATTTGTTGCAAAAAGCCCATGTGTGTGCAAGAGAGAGAGGAGGAGGACGGAGTGCATGTGTGACAAAGACACAAAGAGTGTGTGTGCGAGAGGTATCAGCTTAAAATGAGGCGATAGGGTGTGTGTGTGCATGATCGAGAGGGCGTGTCTCAACAAGGGAAGAAAAATCTACATAGATACAAGGAGTGCGAGAGAGACATGTATGCGATAGTGGAAGAACGAGTGTGCGGGTGTATAAACCTATCAAGAGGCTAGTCGATAAATGTTTGTGAGAGAAATACGAGTCGGGGTGCAAAAGCGAGAGTTTTGTGTGTGTGTGTGAGAGAGAGACGGTAGTCGGGAAGGGGAGTGGAAGCATGAGTTGTGTGTGTGTGTGACTGTGTGTGTGTGTGAGAGAGAGAGAGAGAGAGGAGTTTGTCTGATCGGTAAACAAATGAATAATGTCAGTTTTATAACTGGGATGGAGACGGAAAGGAGACCGCAACAAATGTTGTGTCTGCAGGAGAGGGTAATTGGTATGAGTCATATCTAGAGACATATACGGTGTGTGAGATAATCCCATAGAGAGATAGACAAAGTGAAAGACGAGTGAGACTGTGTGTGTGGCAGTGAAAAAGAAAGCTTAGGTACCTAGTGATACCAGAGAACGGTAGAGACGTGAGAGATAATGAAAACCCTGTAATGTATAACGATAGGGAGAGTGTGACACTTCTCAAGGGAGACATCGAGAGACCATGTTTGCGAAGATAGGAGAAACATGAAGTGAGTGTGTGGGTGAGCTGGAGAAAAGAGAGTGATAGCTACATGAAGGAGCATGCATGTGAGAGAGATGGGCGTGAAAGGAGTCAACATAAAAGGGACTCAAATATTTCAATTCGAGATGATGATACATGTAATTCATACTCGAACCAAAATTGATCTATCAAACATGCATACTCATATGAATTCACGCACATATATGTTATTTAATATGTAGATATTACTGATCCATACATTTTAGTAGTACATAATTTGGTTTAAATTTTTTGAATTCAACCTTATGATTTTGAGATCATTGTATTTGTAAATCATATTATACATATAAAGGAGCAGAAATCTTTGTTGTGCTTTTGAAAGTATATATATAAAAATGATGTATATATAATTTTATTCCAATCGAAAATGGATCCTGGTCGAACAAAAATAGAATACAAACTGGATTCGTATAGAGTTGGCACGGTAAACATGCACTCTTGCTCTGCAAAAATTTGAACGAAGCGGGGAAAAGTCGCAGTAACCGCCCGAAACCAAAATCCGCGAGATGGAAATTACTGCCTATCCCTGCCACGCAAAGCCTATCGGCTTGATTTCTATAGGTTTTGATAGGGGTAGGTTTGTAATTTCACTCAAACATGACATAACCGCCTCTCACCCGGATTCATACATGGTGGGCGCCAAAACACGGTGTCTCCTCTGTCGTAATCGACTCCCTCCCCGATTCATACACGGTGGGCGCCAAAAACAAACACCCGTCAGCAAATATTCGGCCTATGCGAGATTACCGTCCTATCCCCAACCGACTAATATTGTTGTGATGTAGGAAATTTTAAACGGGGGCTAAGTTTGTAAATTTCCTCGCATTTGAGACAAGCACGCCCTGAAGACATGGTTCCCCCCTTCCTCTCTCCCTCCATTTCCCCATTCGTACTCCGTGGGTGCCAAAACACCCTCTCCACCCCAGCCTCCTCCGTCTGTCACCCCATCCACCGCCGTCCTCCTCCACCATGCCGGAGCTGATACCCCGACGCCGTCGGCCATTACAAGAGATTGACCTCTCTCATCCACGACTTCGGACCGGGATCCTTGCATCCCGTCCTCTCGCTTCATCCCCGCCGTCGTCCACCTTGTCGGCGCCGCTCAAACAACCGTCTCGTCCACCGCGCCCCACCGCCACCGTCTACCCTCCTAGATCTGCTTCCACGCCGCCGACAGCCATCGCTAAAGCAGCACCGTCAAATTCTCAGCAAATGCATACACGGCGCCGCACCAGAGGCGGTACTCTTTCATATTTGCTCAACTTATTTATCGCAGCAAGAAAATAGATCGCCACTGCTTTACTCTAATTTCTTGTCCATCACTTACATGTTATTTGAAAGCAAACATTGGTTGCGATGTTGCCTTCGTCCGGTTTGCACCTTCAGATCCGCCATGGCACGCTCAACACTATACTCGCAATGCTTATGGTTTTCCCCTTTTATATTCCACACTAGTTAAATGACATTAGACTAAATTTCAAAATTGGGTCAGTCGATTTTTGAGAGCTCACCGGACGTCGTCGGTGCAAAGGAAGGGGCTCGGGTGGGGACGGTGGTTGTGGGGGCGGTGGTGGGGCCTCGCCGAACGAAGAAAGCTCGACGCGGGTGGGGGCGGGGCTGGGGGGTGGTGGTGGCTGATACGTCCATTTTGCAGCATGCTTTTATATCGATATTTATTGCATTATGGGCTGTTATTACACATTATGTCACAGTACTTATGCCATTTCTCTCTTATTTTACAAGGTTTACATGAAGAGGGGGAATGCCGGAACCTGGAATTCTGGGCTGGAAAAGGAGAAAATATTAGAGACCTATTCTACACATCTTCAAAAGTCCTGAAACTCCATGGGAATTATTTTCAGAATATATAAAATATATTGGGCGAAAGAAGTACTAGAGGGGGCCACCCACTGTCCACGAGGGTGGGGGCGCGCCCAACCCCCTGGGCACGCCCCTGCCTCGTGGGCCCCCTGGTGGCCCTCTGATACATCTCCGTCGTATCTATAATTTTTTATTGTTCCATGCCAATATTATACAACTTTCATATACTTTTGGCAACTTTTTATACTATTTTTTGGGACTAACATATTGATCTAGTGTCCAGTGCCAGTTCCTGTTTGTTGCATGTTTTTTATTTCGCAGAATATCCATTTCAAATGGAGTCCAAACGGGATAAAAACTGACGGATATTTTTTTGGAATATATGTGATTTTTGGGAAGAAAAATCCACGCGAGACGATGCCCGAGGGGGGCATGAGGCAGGGCCCCCCCCCCGATCCTCGTGGCCACCCCGTAAGGCGGTTGATGCCCTTCTTTCGCCGCAAGAAAGCTAATATCCAGATAGAGATCATGTTAAAATTCGAGCCCAATCGGAGTTATGGATCTCCGGGAATATAAGAAACGGTGAAAGGGCAGAATTTGAGAACGCGGAAATAGAGAGAGACAGATCCAATCTCGGAGGGGCTCTCGCCCCTCCCATGCCATGGAGACCATGTAACCGAGGGGAAACCCTTCTCCCATCTAGGGAGAAGGTCAAGGAATAAGAAGGAGGGGGCTCTCTCCCCCTCGCTTCCGGTGGCGCCGGAACGCCGCTAGGGGCCATCATCATCACCGCGATCTTCACCAACACCTCCGCCATCTTCACCAACATCTCCATTACCTTCCCCCATCTATCTATAGCGGTCCACTCTCCCGCAACCCGATGTACCCTCTACTTGAACATGGTGCTTTATGCTTCGTATTATTATCCAATAATGTGTTGCCATCCTATGATGTCTCAGTAGATTTTCGTTGTCCTATTGTTGGTTAATGAATTGCTATGATTGGTTTAATTTGCCGGTGGTTATGTTGCTATCCTTTGGTGCCCATCATGTGAGTGCGCGCGTGGATCACACCATAGGGTTAGTTGTATGTTGATAGGACTATGTATTGGAGGGCAAGTGAGGGAGTCTTGGATTAGGGGGTCTCCGGACAGCCGGACTATATTATTTGGCCGGACTGTTGGACTATGAAGATACCAGATTGAAGACTTCGTCTCGTGTCCGGATAGGACTCTACTTGGTGTGGAAGGCAAGCTAGGCAATACAGATATGTATATCTCCTCCTTTGTAACCGACCTTGTGTAACCCTAGCCCCCTCCGGTGTCTATATAAACCGGAGGGGTTTTAGTCCGTAGGACAACATACAATCATACCATAGGCTAGCTTCTAGGGTTTAGCCTCTCGGATCTCGTGGTAGATCAACTCTTGTAATACTCATATCATCAAGAATAAATCAAGCAGGATGTAGGGTTTTACCTCCATCAAGAGGGCCGGAACCTGGGTAAAACATCGTGTCCCCTGCCTCCTGTTACCATCCGCCTTAGACGCACAGTTCGGGACCCCCTACCCAAGATCCGCCGGTTTTGACACCGACATTGGTGCTTTCATTGAGAGTTCCTCTATGCCGTCGCCGTTAGGCTTGATGGCTCCTACTATCATCGATAGCGATGTAGTCCAGGGTGAGACTTTTCTCCCCGGACAGATCTTTGTGTTCGGCGGCTTCACACTGCGAGCCAACTTGCTTGGCCATCTGGAGCAGATCGAAAGTTACGCCCCTGGCCACCAGGTCAGTTTTGGAAGCTTAAACTACACGACCAATATCCGCGGAGACTTGATCTTCGACGGATTCGAGCCCCTGCCTTGTGCGCCACGCGGTCACGATGAGTATGATTTAGCTCTACCATCGGACCATATTCAGGAGATCACACCGGCAGCCGCTCCGAGCCTCAATTCGGAGCCAATTGCGCCATCCATGGACGGGTGGATAGACCCCACCACAGAGGTTGTATCCTCAGCGGCGATCGAGCCAAATATCAACCCTACCATTCATGAGAGTCGTGTTGCCAAACTGTTGGATCCTTCTCCGGCCACGAGCTCTGAACCGCCTGCGCCCGTTCCTATCGAATCCGATTGGGCGCCGATCATGGAGTTTACCTCCGTGGATATTTTTCAGCACTCGCCCTTTGGCGACATACTGAACTCATTAAGGTCTCTCTCCTTGTCAGGGGAGTCCTGGCCAAACTACGTCCGGCAGGATTGGGATGCGGATGACGAAGAAATTCGCCGCCCACCCACCACCCACTTAGTAGCCACTGTCGATGACTTAACCGACATGCTCGACTTCGACTCCGAAGGCATTGATGGTATGGACGACGATGCGGGAGGCGAAGAGGAACCACTGCCCACAGGGCACTGGACGCCCACTTCGTCACATGACGTATACATGGTGGACACACCCAAAGAAAACAACGACAAGGAACGGAAGGACGCAGCAAAGGGTTGTTCCCTCGAGAAGGAGTCAAAGCGGCGGCGTAAACGCCGCTCCAAATCTTGCCTCGGCAGAAATAACAATCATATAGACCCAGCGATAGAGCAGGGTGCACCATCGCCAGACCAGGGCAACACGGGGAATCAAACCGAACAACCCGACTCCGTCGAAGATAACAGTCCGGACGACATCGCACCGGACAAGCACCAGGAGCAACATAATGCCCACCAAAGGCTTGTTGCCACGGCGAGGAGTCTGAAAAAATAGAAGCAAAGGCTCAAGGCTACACAAGACACACTCAAAATTAAATAGAGTGAAGTACTCAACACTACAGCGAAGTACGGCAGTAGTCGCCACACCAAGAGCTATCCGAAGCGAAAGTTGCTACCTGAATTTGATGAGGAGGCCTTAGATCCTCCACAATTAAAAAATAAAACGTTGTGACGCCCCAAGACCGGAGCTTCAGATGCCTTCCAAGGTTTCCGGGTGTCGTGTGTGATTTGTTTGGTTCTTTGCGTCATGTGCATTGCATCATGTCATCATGCCATCATCCCATAAATCTTTTGCAACTCCCATAAATAAACCGTATGGATCTTTGATCCATTTAAATCGAGGGAATTCACATGGTGATTCTCTTTATAACATATCCTCCTGATACTAGGGAGCTATATTAAATATTCCATTTTCAGAATCACCTATAACACACTTGCAATTTATCACATGCCATTTTCCGCTTCAAGTTTGGTCCCCAAACTTTTCCTGTAATTTCTTTCGTCACTTCCCCGAGCTCCACCTAATTTCTCAACATTTCTAGGCACTTCAAAACCCTAGCCCTAGTTCAAACCATTTGATTAAATTTGATTGAGTTTGAATTCATATCTTCCGATCTTGCCACTTCTAATTTTCTCAGACCATGCATATTTTTATGAGTCCGGGAAAATTGTCCTCGTGCCCAGATTCCGCCCCTACCTTCTCTTTCTTTTCCTTCTCCTTCTCTGGTCTATTTTAAAAAGGAAAAGAATAGAGGGAGAGAAGAGCCCAGCTTCTTGGGTCTGTCCATTTAGGCCGGCCCATTTATGCAGCTAGCCCAGCCCACCTAAACCCTCACTTAACCAAGCCACGCTGCTCCATCCCTCCCCTCCCGATCGATCCCCATCTCTCCCTGTGCGCCGCCACACACAGAGCCAGTGCCAGGAGGCGCTCGATCCCCTAGCGCTCCCTCACAGCACCCTTCTCTCCCATGACCCACTCGTCCTCCTCGCGATGTGCCCCCTCCTCCTCGTCCCGGTCAGAAGGACCTCTCAATCCGCCGTCATCCTCCTTTCGTGAGGCCGCCGCCGCATTGTCTCGCCCACCTGCACCTCCAGGAGAGGCTGCCTGCGCCGCCCTTGCCCGGTCCCGGCCGGACACCGCCGTCAGGGCCCCGTTCCTACCTCCTGCATGCCAAGACCGTTGCCTTGCGGCCGCCGCAGGCCAGCGCCACCTCCGGCCTCCCCTTCATCGGCATCGTCCCCTGCCCCTGCTCATGTAGCTCGTCGTTGCCGGGGCTACCACCACCAGCAATCAGCCGCTCTGCCGCCGTTTTGCAGGAGCTCCGCCTCCCTGCTTCGCCTCCGCCTCTCCTCTTGCTGCTCCTCAAGCCCTCGTCTGCCATGGCCTTCCTCCTGCCCGTGCGTTTCTTTTCGTTCCCTGCACCGATGCATCGCCGGAGAAGCACCTTCTCCTCTTGCAATCGATTTGCCCTGCCTTGGCCTCCTGTTCGCGATGACTGGAAGACCACAGGAGACTTCTCTGCTGCCTCCACGCACCTTCGGTGACCTCCCAAGGCAGGGCCTTGGCATGTCCCTCGATGCCCCTTCAGATTCATCAAGACCGGCAAGTTCGACTTCGGCGCCAAGTTCATCTTCAAATCTGTACCACTACACCTGATGTGGTTTTCGGCAAGTACCTGGAGGCCACAACGACGCCAAGTACCACGACACCCATGTTCGTCTACGGAATGTGTACCACTACGCCGTCAAGACTGGACCGACAAGTACCCCAACGCCATGTGAACAACGACCGTCGTCGAAGACCCAGGTAGCAAAACGTAAAGTACCTATGACCGAAGAACGCCATGTACCTCTCCAAAAAACGAACATGTACCACTACGTCCGGAGACCTCGAACCCGTCAAGTCCGACAACGTTTGTGTAGAACTACCGACGACGTGCATGTTGCCAAGTACCCTCTCCGGATCGTCATGTTCGACTACCGATAAACATGTACCACTATCGTTGCCGAGATCGCGAGAACATCTACCGTCGACCCTAGAGCATGAGAGAACGACTACTTCCACTACGAAGGTCCTGAGAACGTCTACTTCCCCTTCTCCACTTCGAACTTGATCTGTTCCGATAATGCACGCTCCGAAAGGTATAACCGCCGAGACGACCTTCCGAGAATGAATGCTAGTTGTATGAGATTCTCATGTTCTAACCGTGTCCGAATTGTCGATGCACGTTGCCCCTCTTTTGCCTTGTTACCGTCGTCTCGTGGGACACCCGGTATCCGGGAGTGCCCCACCATCTTTTGCACGCATCTACATACTTCTCCTTTGTATCGGTATCTCAATCGAGTTACCGGAACCAGAACATTGCCGTGGCACCATTACCGTTATCGTTGTCGTGGCACCCCTTTTCGTTTCCGCCACGATGACAAAATGCTTCATAATGCTCTTGTCATCTTTTAATAAAAATTGCATAAACTTGTTCATGTCATCCGCATCATGACAACAACAATTAAAATGTTTAAATTGTTGTTGCAATATATTACTAATGCATATGGGGATTTACTGGATTCATTATTTGTTATACCCGGCCCCATTTAAATTGTTTAGATGGTGTAGTTTTGTTATGCCTCGCCTCTTGCCATGTTAACCAACATTTAATATTGTTGAGTACATAACCGAGAGAGAACTAAATAATTGATGTGGTGTTCCGTCAATATGCAGCTCGTTGCATATTGAGCTCCACTTAATTTGTAGGATTGTTTATGCTCTTTACCATGCCATGCCTCTTTAATCCGGACATGCATCATACTTGGTTGTGCATCATGCCATGTTTATGTGTTGGTTGTTTACTATGTTGTTTGCTTCTTTTCCGGTGTTGCTTCTTCGGGTTAGTTCTGATAACGTCATGTTTGTGAGGACCCATTCGTCTATGTCTATTTGTCTTCTTCAGGGACTCGTTCTTCTTCCTTGCGGGATTTCAGGAAAGATGACCATGCCCTCAAAATCACTTCTATCTTTGCTTGCTAGATGCTTGCTCTTTTGCTATGCCTATGCTGCGATACCTACCACTTGCTTCTCATGCCTCCCATATTGTTAAACCAAGCCTCTAACCCACCTTGTCCTAGCAAACCGTTGTTTGGCTATGTTACCACTTTGCTCAGCCCCTCTTATAGCGTTGTTAGTTGCAGGTGAAGATTGAAGTTTGTTCCTTGTTGGAACATGGAGATGTTGTTCCTTGTTGGAACATGTTTACTTGTTGGGATATCACAATATCTCTTATCTAATTAATGCATCTATATACTTGGTAAAGGGTGGAAGGCTCGGCCTTATGCCTGGTGTTTTGTTCCACTCTTGCCGCCCTAGTTTCCGTCATATCGGTGTTATGTTCCCGGATTTTGCGTTCCTTACGCGGTTGGGTTATAATGGGAACCCCTTGACAGTTCGCTTTGAATAAAACTCCTCCAGCAAGGCCCAACCTTGGTTTTACCATTCGCCACCTAGCCTCTTTTTCCCTTGGGTTAGACCAGCCCAAGGGTCATCTTTATTTTAACCCCCCCCCCCCGGGGGGGGGGGGGGCAGTGCTTGTCGAAGTGTTGGTCCGAACTGAGTAGACTGCGGGGCCACCTCGGGGAAACTTGAGGGCTGGTTTTACTCGTAGGATGTCTCATCCGGTGTTGCCCTGAGAACGAGATATGTGCAGCTCCTTTCAGGATGTCGGCGCATCGGGCGGTCTTGCTGGACTTGTTTTACCATTGTCGAGGATGTCTTGTAACTGGGATTCCGAGTCTGATCGGGTCTTCCCGCTAGAAGGAATATCCTTCGTTGACCGTGAGAGCTTGTGATGGGCTAAGTTGGGACACCCCTGCAGGGTTTTGAACTTTCGAAAGCCGTGCCCGCGGTTATGGGCATATGGGAATTTGTTAATGTCCGGTTGTAGAAAATCTGAAGTTGACCTTAATTAAAATACATGAACCGTGTGTGTTACCATGATGGTCTCTTCTCAGCGGAGTCCGGGAAGTGAACACGGTGTTGGAGTAATGCTTGACGTAGGTTGTTCTAGGATCACTTCTTGATCATAGTTGTCTGACTGTGCTTTTGCCTTCTCTTCTCGCTCTCTTTTCCGAATAGGTTAGCCACCATATATGCTAGTCGCTTGACGCAGCTCCACATCATACCTTTACCTTTTCCCATGAGCTTAAATAGTCTTGATCACGAGGGTGTGAGATTGCTGAGTCCATGTGGCTCACAGATACTCCGAAAACCAGTTTGCAGGTACCGATGTTACCGAGCAGGTGACGCAACCAAGCTCAAGGAGGAGCTCGATGAAGATCTTGTTCTTTGTGTTGTTTCGTTCTAGTTGATCAGTAGTGGAGCCCAGTCAGGACGATCGGGGATCTGTGTAGCTTTTGGGTAGTCTTCTTTTATTTTGGTTCCGTAGTCGAACCCTGATTGTATCTGGATGATGTAATGCTTTATTCATGTAATTGTGTGAAGTGGCGAGTGTAAGCCAACTATGTATCTCTTTCCCTTATGTATTACATGGGTTGTGTGAAGATTACCTCACTTGCAACATTGCTTTCAATGCGGTCATGCCTCTAAGTCGTGCTTCGACACGTGGGAGATATAGCCGCATCGAGGGCGTTACAAACGTCCATCCGGTTGGATAGACGACCTCATAGCCAACATAAAGCGGCAATCGACGCCGCACATAAACCAGTACGCGATCTATGTAAGGGCTCGCATCAAAAGGACAGCGCAACCAGATCCATCTATGGACCACGCAGGCGCGCTCCAACATACAATGCAATAGAACAAACATCCAAACACCACGGTACACCCAAATACAGGGGTGCCGCACACCCTCTATTTTTCACCGACGAGGTGCTGGATCATGAATTTCCAGAGGGACTCAAACCCGTAAACATAGAAGCGTACAACGGAACAACAGACCCTGGGGTCTGGATTGAGGACTACATCCTCCATATCCATATGGCTTGAGGAGATGATCTCCACGCCATCAAGTACTTACCCCTCAAGCTCAAAGGGCCAGCTCGGCACTGGCTTAAAAGCCTCCCCGAAAACTCCACCGGAAGCTGGGAAGAGCTCGAAGACGCCTTTCGGGCAAATTTTCAAGGGACATATGTCCGACCACCGGATGCAGACGATTTAAGTCATATAACTCAACAGCCCGGTGAGTCAGTCCGAAAACTTTGGAACGGGTTCCCCACTAAAAAGAACCAAATAGTTGACTGTCCGGACGCCGAAGCCTTAGCAGCCTTCAAGCATAGCGTTCGAGATGAATGGCTTGCGAGACACCTCGGTTAAGAAAAGCCGAGAACAATGGCAGCATTAACAAGCCTCATGACTCGTTTTTGCGCGGGCAAGGATAGCTGGTTAGCCCGATGCAGCACCAGCGACCCAAGTACATCTGAAGTCAGGGATGGAAATGGGAAATCACGACGCAGCAAGAATACGCGCCGGAATAAAGAAGACAACCCGATTTAGAAGCTCTCGGCCAGGGCAGCAGAAGCCGCCCTCCAAAGGCAACAGAGACGAGTTGTCCAGCCTAAACAAAATTCTGGACCAAATATGTCAGATCCATAGCACCCCTGATCAACCTGCAAATCATACCCACAGAGAATGTTGGGTCTTCAAACAGCCCAGCAAGCTCAAGGCCAAACACAAGGGGCGGGATACACCAAGTGAAGACGAGGGCGAGCCTCGCAAGCAAAGCACAGGGGAACAGAAGAAATTCCCACAAGAAGTCAAAACAGTCAATGTGTTACACGTGATAAAAGGGGGAAACAAAGCGGCACCTTTAGAGGAACATGCCCCAGGGCCTATCATCGCGGAGCTCCGCCACTGGTCGTCCCAACCGATCACCTTCGACCATCGGGATTACTTGGCAAGTATCCGGCGTGCAGGATGGGCTGCCTTGGTATTAGATCCAATAATTGACGGATATCACTTCACCCGAGTCCTGATGGACGGCGGCAGCAGTTTAAATCTGATATATCAGGACACAATCCGCAAAATGGGGATAGACCCAACAACAATTTGCCGCAGCAATGCTACCTTTAAAGGAGTAACGCCAGGCCCAGAGGCTCACTGCAGGGGCTCCCTGCTACTAGAGGTTATATTCGGCTTCCCCGATAACTTCCGCAGCGAAAATTTAACTTTCCATGTCGCGCCGTTCCAAAGTGGCTATCAAGCACTACTCGGACGCCAAGCTTTTGCTCGCTTTAACGCAATACCGCATTACGCTTCCCTCAAGCTCAAGATGCCCGGTCCACGCGACATCATTACAGTAAATGGAAATATTGAGCGCTCCTTGCGCGCCGAAGACGGTGCGGCCGCTGTCAGATTTCGGGTTCCGGCAGACCCTTAAGGTTCGAACACTGGGGTGCGCGCGGAAATCATGTCCTCAACCACCCCGTCTCGCAAAGATCTAAACTACTAAAGGAATCACACAAGAGACACAAGGTTTATACTAGTTCGGGACACCATTGTGGTGTAATACCCTACTCCAGTGTGTGGTGGATGGATTGCCTCTTGGGGGCTGGTGATGATGAACAATACAAGGAAGAACAGCCTCGCGAGGGTCTGTTCTTGGCAGGGGTGATGAACTGCTGGGAGGAGTTCGGTCACCTTCTCTCTCTCTCTCTACTTGCTAGTCGGATCGGCCTGCTCTGTGTGCTTCCCTACGAAAACCGAACCCTTTGCTACGTGGGTGGCCGTCCCTATTTATAGAGGCCCTGGTCCTCTTCCCAAATATCGAGCGGGAAGGGAGCCACCAATGGCGGGCTAATTTGAAGGGGGACAACAAGTACTCTTATCCTGACTAAAGGTGGTCTTCGCCTGCAAAAGACTCTGCGGTGACGCCGTGCTGGACTCCATGGTGACCTCCGTCTCGTAGTCCGCTTGGTCCTGGTCTCGTTGCACCGAAATGTCAACCTTTGCTTGATGCCTTGGTACTCCACGGCTGCGCTTGCCCCCTTTGCACCAAAGAGCAAAGAAGGACGCTGCGTGCACTGGCGCCCGCCTGGCGCCCTCGATCGTCATGGCTTGCGTCACGGGCGCCTCGCGAGGCACCCTGCCTTGATATCTCCGTCTCCTCACGAGCCAGCCTGAGGAGGCTGCGCCTGAGGATGCACCGTATCGTCCGCCTCGCGAGGGTCTTGAGTCTTGTGCTTGATGAAGATGGGCCATGTTGGGCCCCCACTCGAGCCACGCCGCAGGCCGCAGGCAGGCAAGTCTGGGGACCCCCGTTCCCAAAACGCCGACAGTAGCCCCCGGGCCCAAGGCGCGCACAGACTTGGCCGTGCCGAGAGGCGAAAGGGCAAGGGCGAAGGGCCGCGGGCCCTAACAGCCTGCGGCCTCGGGCGCCGCATGGCGGTTGATTGGACGTGGGCGACTCCACTTCCCCATGACGCCTTGGTGATCGTGCGAGTTGGACAAGTCCCTGCATGCAGATCGTGTTATGATTACCTGCGATCGTGGAGGCCAGCGGTTGGCCTTCGCCGGCTATAAGTACGGCACCGCGCGTGCCCTTCCGATCCATCTCTTCTTGCCCTCTCATCCGCCTCAGTTCTCGCTCGGTCTTGGTGTGATGGCTCCATCGAGGAGGTACTCGGCTGCAGAGAAGGGGAAGGCCCTCCAGGTTCGTTCTGCCTCTCCCCTGCCCAAGCGCGGTCGTGGGTGCCCTCGGAAGCATCCGGTGGCCACCCCGGCCGCGTTCGGTGGCCACGGGGGCGGCTCCCAGCGCGGCGGCGGACGAGCCGCCGCAGCCGATGGACGCGCCTGGGTCGCGCGTTCTCCCAGGCCGCGCTTTCGCGCTATGCAGGCGCTGCCGGAGTTCGTCGTCTGGTCGGCGGAGCCGACTCGTGCCCGGCTCCCGCTCCCTCGCTTCCTCCTTAGTGAACTCCCGGGCGGCGCTCCTGGTGGCCTCTGGCTCCAGGTGGAGGGCTGCTGCAGCAGGTCCTCGTGGGTCGTGCTGGAGGTCTCCGCCAGCGGGGGCTTGGCCTTCACTCGTGGCTGGCAGGCGTTCGCCCACGCTCGCGGCCTGGAGCATCGGTGCACTCTGCACTTCAGGTTCGACGGCGACGCCACCCTCTATGTGAGGGTGTTTGGGGAAGATGGTCGCCGCGCGGGGTGTTGCCTTGTGGACGACGACCGCGTCCGTGGGCACCGCTCCGGTGGCGATGGAGGAGATAGCGCCTGCGCGGATGGCGGCGTCTGCGACTCCCCAAGCTTCTTCAGCTCTTCCTCAAGCGACTCCTCCAGCGGTGGCAGCAGTCCTCCCCCGCGCCGTCGAGCTTGCTTGGGAGGTGGCGGTTTGTCCGCCCGCCGTCGTGCCCCGGTGAAGCGCGAGAGGGAGTCCGCCTGAGGCCCTGAGGCAGCCCGTGTCGCCTCCGCGGGCCAATGTGAGGGGGACTGCGCCGGGCTCGTCTTTTTCCTTTCTCTTTTGTTCCCTGCATAAGACAAAACAGCTGCATGGAGCCCCCTTGGGGCGTGTTGGAAAACATTGCCGTTTTAGCTATTACCTTGACCTCATTTTTGCACCTCTTGATTTCTCGCCTGTGCGTAGATAGTTTTCGACCCCTGCCGGGGGGTGGGGCGACCGACCCAGGCCATGTGTGCGCGTCGCGGTGCCTGGGGGGCACGGACTAGAAGGGATGCTCTTGTAATGTGCCAGGGTCGTGAAAACCTTCCTACGGCTAGGGCAGAAACCCTCGCGAAGACGTCCGAGCACCATCCCTCGCGAGGTAGTTTACGAGAGAAACCAAAGCGAGGAGCGAAAATTGACAAACCACAAATCAGCAACAGCGACAACTTCAATAAGACTCCAAATGCAAACAAACACGTCAACTGCGGAAAGCAAATGAAAAAGCCGCGTCCGGCACCTAATCTAGTCTTCGACGTCTTCTCACCAGCGCGGAGCTAAGTGCTGCCACTGGGCGTGGGAGGGAGCCCCAGGGCCTGAGGCCGGCGCTCCTGAGACTCCGGGGTGTGTACAGCCCCACTCATTATTACGTGAGAGTGTCACGGGGCGGCGAGCTTCAAAGGCATTGGCCTTGCTTCATAGGCTCCGGGCCTTTTCAAAAAGAGATGATCTTCACAGGCACTCGCCTTGCTTCACAGGCTCTGGGCCTTTTTCCAAAGAGATGGTCTTCACAGGCACTCGCCTTGCTTCACAGGCTCCGGGCCTTTCCAAAAAGAGATGATCTTCACAGGCACTCGCCTTGCTTCACAGGCTCTGGGCCTTTCCAAAAAGAGATGATCTTCACAGGCACTCGCCTTGCTTCACAGGCTCTGGGCCTTTTTCCAAAGAGATGGTCTTCACAGGCACTCGCCTTGCTTCACAGGCTCTGGGCCTTTTTCCAAAGAGATGGTCTTCACAGGCACTCGCCTTGCTTCACAGGCTCTGGGCCTTTTTCCAAAGAAATGGTCTTCACGGGCACTCGCCTTGCTTCACAGGCTCTGGGCCTTTTTCCAAAGTGATGGTCTTCACAGGCACTCGCCTTGCTTCACAGGCTCTGGGCCTTTTGAGGGGTAGAACCTCCGGAGGTGCTGGATGTTCCACACGTTCTAGACCGGAACTCCCTCCTGAGTCTCCAAGCGCGTGGAGCCGGCCTGGAAACATGAACAACCTTGAACAGGCCCTCCCACATGGGAGAGAGCTTGAGCAATCCCTCCCTGGAGAGGACCCGCCTGAGCACGAGGTCTCCTACCTCAAGGGTCCTGGGGCGGATGTTGCGGCAGTGATATCGCCGCAGCGCCTGCTGATACCTCGCCGCTCGCAGCGCGGCCTCCCGGCGACGTTCCTCCCCCAGCACGAGGTCCATCCCCCGCATGGCGTCCTGCTGCGCCTCGTCAAACGCCAGGACCCACGCAGAGCGAGGTCTGACCTCGTGAGGGAGGACTGCTTCCGCTCCGTAGACCAAGAAGAATGGGGTCTCCCCAGTCAGTTTGGTTGCGGTGGTGCGGATGGACCACAGCATGGACTGCAGCTCGTCGTACAAACCTCGACCGCGGGCCTCCAGCTTCTTCTTGAACGTCCTAGTCTTGAAGCCCCTCAAGACCTCCGCGTTGGCTCGCTCGGCCTGGCCGTTGCTTCGGGGTGTGCCACTGAAGCGTAGCATATCTGCGTTCCAAGTTTAGCATAGTATGTTTTGAAGATGTTACTGGTGAACTGTGAACCGTTGTCTGTGATGATGCGGTTCGGCACCCCGAACCGGCTCACGATGCCCCTGATGAACTTGACCGCGGAGCCCGCGGGGATGGTGCGGACGGCCTCCACTCCCACTTGGTGAACTTGTCCACGACGACGTAGAGGTAGCGGTAGCCCCCTAGCGCCCAACAAAACAGGCCCAGGATGTCCAGCCCCCAGACTGCGAATGGCCACGAAAGGGGTATAGTCTGCAAGCCTCTCGCCGGCTGATGGATTTGTTTGGCGTGGAACTGGCAGGCCTCACAAGCTTTCACCAGTTCGACGGCATCATTGAGCGCGGTGAGCCAATAAAACCCACTGCGGAACGCCTTGCCGATGAGGGTCCGTGATGATGAATGATGTCCACAGTCTCCGCCGCGTATGTCTTCCAGCAGTTCCTTTCCTTGCTCCCTGGAGATGCAGCGCAGGGATACATCGTTTGGTCGCTTCCGGTAGAGCTCTCCATCCTTGATGCAGTACGCCGTGGCCTGCCGTGCCACACGCTCCGCTTCCTCCTCCTTCTCCGGCAAGGTCCCTTGTGTTAAGTAACTCCGGAGCTCCGTGATCCAGCACACCTCCTGAGGTTCCATCGTCAGGAGCGGCGTGCTCCTGAGGCCAGTCCACAGACCGCGGCTCCTGAGGCAGGTGGCTGGGGGATCTCCTCCCGAGGCTGAGCCGTGTTAGACAATGACGGCAAGGCTGAGGGCTTGAAGAGCCGCTCCTCGAAGACACCAGGCTCCTGAGGTAACCACCTGGACGCCCGTTTGGCGATGTCATCGGCCTCCTGATTGGTGCCACGGGGCACATGCTGCAACTCCAACCCCCAGAACTGCTTCTCCATCCGGCAGACCTCCGCAAGGTAGGCTTCCATGTGTTCATCTTTTGGCTCGTACACCTTGTTGGAGAAATTAACAAGGAGCTGCGAATCGCCCTTAATAGTGAGGCGTTTCACCCCCAGGGCTGCCGCGGCCTCGGGAGGTAAGGGCGCCTCACGGGGCGTCATGGCCTCGGGAGGTGGACCATCTAGTCGGGCGGCCTCTCTTGCCCCCAGTGCATTCCTCGGCAGCTGACCCTCCTCAGCTGCGGTTGCGGCTTCTGCAGGCTTTCCTTGTTCCCGTTTTGTCCTGCCTCGGGCTGCCGCTGCGGCCTTGACTTGGCGCTCCTCCCTAACCGCCACCAGGGCTGCGCTGGCAGAGTAGGGTGTGGCGGCGAGGTACAGCAGCAGGGGCTCCTGAGGGCGCAGAGCCACCATGAGTGGGGGACTGGTCAGGTACCTCTTGAGATCTTGAAACGCCTTATCTGCCTCTTCAGTCCATTCAAAGGGCCCTTTTCTCTTCATCAGCTGGAAGAAAGGCAGCGCTCGCTCCCCCAGTTTGGAGACGAAGCGCCCTAGCGCGGTCACGTGTCCAGTGAGCTTCTGCATTTCTCTGAGGGTCTTTGGTGGACTCATGTCTTCGACCGCCTTGACCTTCTTGGGGTTGGCCTCGATGCCGCGATGGGACACGAGGAATCCCAAGAGCTTGCCCGAGGGGACGCCAAACACACATTTCTCCGGGTTGAGCCGCAGGTTTACTGCGTCGAGGCTCACAAAGGTCTCCTCCAGGTCTTGTATCAGGGTCTTGGCCTCCTGAGATTTTACTACAATTTCATCAATGTAGGCTTCGATATTCTTTCCGAGCTGCTGGCCCAAGGTGATGTGCATCAGTCGCTGAAAGGTTGCCCCTGCGTTACGCAGTCCGAACGGCATGCATGTATAGCAGTATACCCCACATGGAGTCAAGAAGGCGGTCTTCTCAACGTCTTCCACTGCCATCTTGATTTGGTGATACCCGGAGAAGGCGTCCAGGAAGCATAGTAGGTCACACTCCGCAGTGGAATCGACAATCTGGTCAATGCGGGGGAGCGGGAATGGATCTTGCGGGCATGCCTTGTTGAGGTTGGTGAAGTCGACACACATGCGTTCTTCCCCCCCCCCCCTTCTTGGGCACAACGACAGGGTTGGCCAACCAATCCGGGTATCGGACCTTGCGAATGAACCCGGGGGCCTCTAGTTTGCGGGTCTCTTGGGCGAAGAAAGCCTGCTTCTCCGTGGACAGCCGCCTGGCCTTCTGCTTCACGGGGCGCACATTTGGGCACACGTTGAGGTGATGCTCGATGACACTTCTGGGGATCCCCGCCAGCTGATCTGGCTCCCAAGCAAATACCTTCTTATTCGAGCGCAGGAACTTGACCAAGGCCTCCTCCTGCTCAGGCTCAAGGTTGGCGCCTATGGTGAAAGTGGCACTGGAGGACCCGTCCTCGTCGACGGGTATCTGCTTGGTCTCTGCCTTGTCCTGGGTGAATAACTGCTTCTTCTTAGCGGGCGCAGCCCCCTTGGGCTCAGGGGCCTCCGCGTTGGCGGGCCGTGCCGATGCCGCTGTCTTGAAGGCGAGCTCGAGTACTCGCAGGGCGTCCCCGGTGTCCCCGCGCACGGTGAGGGTACCATTGTTCCCGGGCATCTTCATGAGGTTGTACGCCGGGTGCGTGGCGGCCATGAACTGGGCCAGTGCCGGGTAGCCGAGGATGGCATTGTAAGGAAGGCCGATGGGGGCAATGTCGAAGTCGACCATCTCCGTGCGGAAGTTGTCGTAGGTGCCGAAGGTCACCGGGAGCCGGATCTGTCCCAGGGAGTCGGATGATCCGCCCCCGACGCCCGAGAAGGATCGGCTGGGTCGCAGCCGCTCCCGGGGTATGCAAAAGAGGTCGAAAGTCTCGATCGAAAGCACACTGAGGCCCGCGCCGCCGTCGATGAGGGTTCGGGTGACGTCCACCTGGCAGATGGTGGGGGTGCACAACAAGGGGAGCGCGCCTGAGCTGACCGGGTTGGTGGGGTGGTCCTCCGAGCTGAAGGTCAGATCGACCTTGCTCGCCGCCCGGTCCGGGGGAGCCCCCTGTTGTGCGGCAGCGGTGCTAACCCGGCGGGCGAAAGGCTTGACGTGGCGACTTGTGGGCGGCGCCGGCGAGCCGCCCAGGAGGGCCGCAACGACCGAAGGCGTCGGTGTCGCGGCGCAGTTACTCTGTCGCGTAGGCGGATGCTGGGGTGGTGCTTGCAGCTCGTTTCCCGCCGTGCCGGTGACGGTGTTGACGGCGGGCGGCGGGGACGACGAGAGCGCCCACCAGCGAGGGCCGCCGGGGCGGCGCGTGCCCGTCTGGCACCGCGCATGGTTGCGGCGGCCGGAGGAGGGCAGAGCGGTGGAAGACGGATCCAGGCGCACCCCTACCTGGCGCGCCAAATCTCGGATTTCGGGTTCCGGCAGACCCTTAAGGTTCGAACACTGGGGTGCGCGCGGAAATCACGTCCTCAACCTCCCCATCTCGCAAAGATCTACTACTAAAGGAATCACACAAGAGACACAAGGTTTATACTGGTTCGGGCCACCATTGTGGTGTAATACCCTACTCTAGTGTGTGGTGGATGGATTGCCTCTTGGGGGCTGGTGATGATGAACAATACAAGGAAGAACAGCCTCGCGAGGGCCTATTCTTGGCAGGAGTGATGAACTGCTGGGAGGAGTTCGGTCACCTTCTCTCTCTCTCTCTCTACTTGCTAGTCGGATCGGCCTGCTCTGTGTGCTTCCCTACGAAAACCGAACCCTTTGCTACGTGGGTGGCCGTCCATATTTACAGAGGCCCTGGTCCTCTTCCCAAATATCGAGCGGGAAGGGAGCCAACAATGGTGGGCTAATTTGAAGGGGGACAACAAGTACTCTTATCCTGACTAAAGGTGGTCTTCGCGTGCAAAAGACTCTGCGGTGACGCCGTGCTGGGCTCCATGGTGACCTCCGTCTCGTAGTCCGCTTGGTCCTGGTCTCGTTGCACCGAAATGGCAACCTTTGCCTGATGCCTCGGTACTCCGCGGCTGCGCTTGCCTGCTTTGCACCAAAGAGGAAAGAAGGACGTTGCGCGCGCTAGCGCCCGCCTGGCGCCCTCGATCGTCATGGCTTGCGTCACGGGTGCCTCGCGAGGCACCCTGCCTTGATATCTTCGTCTCCTCACGAGCCAGCCTGAGGAGGCTGCGCCCGAGGATGCGCCGTGTCGTCCGCCTCGTGAGGCTTGGCCCCTCGCGAGGGTCTTGAGTCTTGTGCTTGATGAAGATGGGCCATGTTGGGCCCCCACTCGAGCCACGCCGCAGGCCGCAGGCAGGCAAGTCTGGGGACCCCCGTTCCTAGAACGCCGACAGCCGCCTTGGCCGCCACACACTAAATGGCCTCACCAACTCAAGCATTTGACAGGTCGTTAAGACCACGGACACGGCTAGATGAGTCCGTCTCAGCTATATGTAATTAATACAGGTTTGATGGCTATACCCCTATTACAATACAAGGGGCTCAATGCGCGCGCAAAAGTGGCAATAAGGCTCACCTTTACTCATTTTCAACTATATATTGTTTATTTAGTATAACTTAACTTTTGCATGGCAACTTTTCAATTAAGTTCTTCTCTTTTTCAGATGACCATCGTGCTACACCCGTCTAGGATACGGCACAACGGAGACACAGGCGCAGACGTGCAGCAGGGACCCATTTCAAGGATTCTTTGTAGATTAAGACCCTGCATAAACCTTTTTTTACTGTCTCTTATTGATTTACATCCCTTGGATTCTCAGTACAACCGGGAAGGATGCTGACGTCTTGGCATGTGGCCACGCCAGAATAATGCACGTACCTGAACACCAGGGGCTTATTACAAAGGGTACTATTTAGACCCGATTTACACCATAAAGCCCGAATACCTTAGGGAGTGTTCGGCGTCGCAAGTTTGGCCTTATATGCATCAGCTCCGAATCATGTCTTTGGTCAAATGTTGGGTTTGCCCGGCTCCTGTGTTTTGCTGCCTTACGTTCCGCTCTATCGGCTAAGGCGGCACCAGGAGAACTACTACGATTGTGCCCTGGTTCATCCAGACAAGCACCTCCGTAGAGAAAGCCGAAAACTGACTGTCATGATATAGCGTGAGACTGGTCAACCACTCGATGACCTATTGACTTCGGGATTCCTCCGCATTAACGAAGGGTCGTTTCCCAGCCAGGCATGTACGCACCCCGAATCTGGACGAGTGAGGAACCACCAGGGGCTATATAGTAGCCCCACTGTCAAACTCCTATGGCTAAGTGAAAGTGTTAAAGCATTATAGTCTGGTTGCCTAGTTCGCTGCGCTATCACCTCCTTATTAGGACCAAGACGTTGGATTAATTGTGAATACGCGTCTTCTGCGAACACCCCCGCATTATATGCGTGGGGGCTGAAGCCGACGACTGCAATCTTTCAGGTTATATACATGTATACATAAACGGCCGCACAGGAGGCATCACAATACTTTCGGGCAAAAGTATAAATACAGCCTTGATAAATTCAATAAAGCGTTGCTTTTACAATGGGAATACATGTCACTCAAACATAACATTCTTCGAGCACTGGGCCTCTATCGTACGAGCGCCCTCAAGAACTTCTTCAAAATAGTGCTCGGCAGCCACTCGGCCTATCGCCGAACCCTGCGCCGCGACAGTGGTGGCATCCATCTCCGCCCAGTATGTTTTGACATGGGCAAGGGCCATTCGCGAGCCTTCTATGCATGCTGACCTCTTCATCACATTAATGCGTGGCACCGCACCAAGGAAATGTTGCACCAAGCTAAAATAGTTGTTCGGCTTTGGCCTTTCCGGCCACAGATGATCCATGACAGACCTCATGGCGAGTCCGGACAATCTATTGAGTTCGGCCCATTCGGCAAGCTGATCACTCAATGGAAGCGGACGCTCTAGAACATTAAATTGCGACCAGAACAGTTTGTCCACTTCACGATCTGTCTGATCTCGGAAGTATTCAGCCGCATCGACAGCGCTTGCCGCTAAGTCCAGATATGCATTGGTCGAACTCCACAACCGATCCAGAGGGGCATACCGCGGATCGCCGAACTTCCTCCGCAGCATAAAGGGCTTCCCAGCCACAATGTCCCTAGCTTCATGCAGTTCCTCCTTCTTCGCTCTCATTGCAGAGCGGGTGTCTTTGGTCGCCATTGTGGCCTTTTCCAGGTCCGTAGCCTTCGCCCGGTTTTCTTCTTCAAGACACTGGCAGCGGTCGGTGGTGTCTTTTAACTTCTCAGCCATTTTGGCCATTTTCTCTTTACTCTCGCTATGAGCGGCCTTCTCGGCTCTCAACTCTTCGGCCGCCTTCAAAGCGGCCGCATTACTACTCCTTGCTTGCTCCTTGGCTCGGGCAAGCTCCGCCCGCAAGTTCTCCACGGTGGCAGCTCCACCTACAGTCACAACATATTAAAGATACTAGCATCACGCTGCTCTTACTATGTGACATCCACTATAAATATCACCTACCCTGTGCCTCGTCAAGCCACTTCTTAACATGCTCGATATCGGCATCCGCCGCATCTAGTCGTCGTTTTAGTTCGGCAACCCCATTAGTCCGGCTAGCCACTGGAGCTTCAGACACCTGCACATAACGACAGTCTGGTTATTACCTGAGACTATGATCCTCTATTCGCCGCCGTTCTCAACGACAACCAGAGTCTCAGGGGCTACTATCTACACAGGGCGCACCTAAAAATGTGCGGTACTACCACAAATGCATATCATTCCACATACCTCAAAGCCCGTCAGTCTCATAAAGGCTTCATGCAACCCGTTTTCGGCGGACGGAATCCTTTCAATCACTGTACACATTAATGTACGGTGCTCTTCTGAGATAGTCGCTTGCTCTAGCAGACCCTTCAGTATGTCCGACCGCATACCAGGCGGTGCCGGACTCTTTTGATTGCTCTCTTCAAGAGCCGGATACTGAGGGCTTCGGGAGACCATGGGATCACCTTCTGGCCTTGCCGGATCCGGAGAAACTCTCCGTGATGACACTTCAAGGTCGCCCGCTTCTTGAGCCAGGGAGTCCAGTGGAGGCGTCTCACTCTCCATCATCTCCTGAAGAAGATCCCCCGAAGACGAGCTCTGCTGAGAAGGGCTCAGATCCGAACTACAAGATAGATGCTTCGGTTATCTTTCTCAGAAGTAAGGTAGTATATCTTTACTATTAAGTACTTTTTGATTACTTACAGCTCGTTAGAGGGCTGATCCCCGCACGGACTTTGTGCGGCAAGAGCACCCTCCGAGGCGGGACCCTCTGGTGGAGTTTTCTTCTCCCGTTTGGAAACCTTGGTTTCCGGGTCATCAGAGGTAGTCCTCTTCCTCCCCCGGGGTGAGGGAATGTCAGATTCCTTCCCTTGGTTATCCTCCCTCATGGAGGCGCTTGTTCCCTCGGTTGGAATAGGTAGCGGTGGGGGCCCGTTTTCGCCCTCTTTATTCCCCCCTTCATCTTCCTTTGAGGGCACCAGGCAAGGTGTTGGCTCGAGCATCTTTTCCAGCACCAGATTGTCCAAGCCTTCAGGAAGGGGGGCCGAACACCGGATCATCTTCGCCTTTGTTATCCAATCCTGGTCAAAAGTGATTCTTCAGAATGACGTCATGATAAATGAAAGACGGTTGTTCGGCTAGAGGATTACTTACTTGGGCCGCGGTGTGGTTGCTGCTCAGGCCCACGTCCTCGGAGGTGTCCGGACACTCTATTTGGGGTCCGAAGACCGACTTGTACATCTCATCATGCGTCAGGTCGAGGAAATTCTGAATAGCCCGCGGTCCTTCTGGGTTGAATTCCCACAAGCAGAGGGGCCGGCATTTGCAAGGCTGGACTTGATGAACCAACATGACTTGCACTACCATAACCAAACTAAAATCTCCCTCAAAGAGATCCCGGATGCGGCTCTGCAGTATGGGCACATCCTTGGCTGGACCCCAGCTCAGCCCCCTGCTGATCCATGACATCAGTTGTGGTGGAGGGCCCGAGTGAAAGGCGGGGGAAGCTACCCACTTGGCACTTCTGGGAGCGGTGATGTAGAACCACTCCCGTTGCCATAATCTCGACACCTCTGTAAAGGAACCTTTTGGCCATGGAGCTCCGGCAATCTTGCTTATTAATGCACCCCCGCACGCTGCATACTGCCCCTCGACCGTCTTCGGCTTCACATCAAAGGTCTTGAGCCACAGGCCGAAGTGAGGGGTAATGCGGAGGAAGGCCTCACATACGACAATAAATGTTGAGATGTGGAGAAAGGAATCCGGGGCTAGATCGTGGAAGTCAAGCCCGTAATAGAACATCAAACCCCTTACGAAGGGATCCAGAGTGAGGCCTAGTCCTCGGAGGAAGTGGGAGATGAACACGACGTCTTCATTGGGTTCAGGAGTAGGGATGACCTGCCCTCGGGCGGGCAGCCGATGTGAGACTTCGGCGGTCAGGTATCTTGCCTCCCTCAACTTCTTGATATCCTCTTCCGTGACGGACGAGGGCATCCACCAGCCCTAGAGGCTGGATCCGAACATGATTGAAGATCCGAAGCACCTAACCTAGGCTTTGAGTGTTAGAACTCGAGGCGGGGGAAGGATTCGATTAAGCACGGGAGGAGAAAAGTAAAAGCCTTGACCCTTTGTAAAGAGGGTGAATATCAAGCGCCCTCCTCGTGGCCGTTTGGGACTTGCCTAAAATCTAGGAGTCCTAGGCGTGGTTGGGTTACCCACGACCGTATTGATGAGAATACCGTAATAAGGGGGACACGATCTCTGCTTTGACAAGATGTGTCAAGAAACTGCCTCGAGTTATGTGCGGGGCTAGTTAAAGAAAAACGGTTCGAATAATCACCGAGCCATGGCATGATGTCATGTTGCCAAAATGTGTCAGCAGATTAGATTTGTGGAAATATTATTCTCTCTATGATGGTATGTGGAACTTATTTTGCAGGGTCGGACACTATCCTTGTATTCAGATTCTTCCGTGGTGTATTCAGAGGAGGAACCCGCCTTGCAATGCCGAAGACAACACTGCGCGCCGGACTCATCGTCATTGAAGCCTGGTTCAGGGGCTATTGAGGGAGTCCTGGATTAGGGGGTCTCCGGACAGGTGGACTATATTCTTTGGCTGGACTGTTGGACTATGAAGATACAAGATTGAAGACTTCGTCTCGTGTTCGGATAGGACTCTACTTAGCGTGGAAGGCAAGCTAGGCAATACAGATATGTATATCTCCTCCTTTGTAACCGACCTTGTGTAATCCTAGCCCCCTCCGGTGTCTATATAAACTGGAGGGGTTTTAGTCCGTAGGACAACATACAATCATACCATAGGCTAGCTTCTAGGGTTTAGCCTCTCCGATCTCGTGGTAGATCAACTCTTGTAATACTCATATCATCAAGAATAAATCAAGCAGGACATAGGGTTTTACCTCCATCAAGAGGGCCCGAACCTGGGTAAAACATCGTGTCCCCTGCCTCCTATTACCATCTGTCGGATTCACGGGTTCCGGCAGACCCTTAAGGTTCGAACACTGGGGTGCGCGCGGAAATCTCGCCCTCTACCTCCCCGTCTCACTAAGATCTAAACTACTAAAGGAACTGCACAAGGGACACAAGATTTATACTGGTTCGGGCCACCATTGTGGTGTAATACCCTACTCCAGTGTGTGGTGGATGGATTGCCTCCTGGGGCAGATCATGATGAACAATACAAGGAAGAACAGCCTCACGGGGGTATGTTCTTGGCTGGGGTGATGAACTGCTGGGAGGAGTTCAGTCACCTTCTCTCTCTCTCTCTCTCTCTCTCTCTCTCTCACTCACTTACTCTCTCTGCTTGCTAGCCGGATCCACACGCCGAACCCTTTGCTACGTGGGTGGCCGTCCCTATTTATAGGGGCCCTGGTCCTCTTCCCAAATATTGAGTGGGAAGGGAGCCAACAATGGTGGGCTAATTTGAAGGGGGACAGCAAGTACTCTTATCCTGACTAAAGTTGGTCTTCGCCTGCAAAAGACTCTGCGGTGACAATGTGCTGGGCTCCATGGTGACCTCCGTCTCGTAGTCTGCTTGGTACTGGTCTTGTTGCACCGAAATGGCAACCTTTGCCAGATGCCTCGGTACTCCGCGGCTGCGCTTGCCCCCTTTGCACCAAAGAGGAAAGAAGGACGATGCGCACGCTGGCGCCCGCCTGGCACCCTCGATAGTCATTGCTTGCGCCATGGGCACCTCGCGAGGTACCCCGCCTTGATATCTCCGTCTCCTCACGAGCCAGCCTGAGGAGGCTGCGCCTGAGGATGCGCCATGTCGTCCGCCTCGCGTGGCTTGGCCCCTCGCGAGGGTCTTGAGTCTTGTGCTGATGAAGATGGGCCATGTTGGGCCTCCTTTGAGCCACGCCGCAGGCCGCAGGTAGGCAAGTCTGGGGACCCCCGTTCCCAGAACGCCGACAGTAGCCCCCGGGCCCAAGGCGCGCATGGGCTTGGCCGTGCCGAGAGGTGAAAGGGCAAGGGCGAAGCATCGCGGGCCCTAACAGCCTGCGGCCTTGGGCGCCGCGTGGCGGTTGATGGGACGTGGGCGTCTCCACTTCCCCACGACGCCTTGGTGACCGCGCGAGGTGGACAAGTCCCTGCATGCAAATCATGTCATGATTACCTGCGATCGTGTAGGCCGGCGGTTGGCCTCCGCCGGCTATAAGTACGGTATGGCGCGTGCCCTTCCAGTCCATTCCTCCTGGCTTCTCCTTCTTCCCGATCCTTGCTCCACCTTGCTAGGATGGCTCCGATCCGCCGGTTCTCCACAGTGGAGAAGGGAAAAGCTCCTCGAGAGGGGCCAGACCCGCTCCCGCCGAAGAAACGGCTCGCCCTTTGCAGCCGGGGCGAGGAAGACCGGCAGGTAGAGCCGAGGCCCCGGTGCGAGCGGGCTCCGCCGGGGTTCCCGCTTCCTTTGTACGCCCCCGCCGAGGGCCCCGAGGGTGTCGATGCTGATCTCCGCGGCCGGCGCCGTCGTAGGCGCCGTCGGGTCACGAAGGCGTGGGTTGTTCCTCCTGGAGTCCATGCTGAGGGCTCCTCCCTAGAGTTCGTGCTCCACGTCGTCGTTCCTCTCCAGTCCTGGATTCGTCTGCCTCCCTTCTTCGCCTCCATCGTCCCTCCAGGAGGGCCTCTGGAGCTCTGGCTGCAGCACGCCGGCTGCAGCGCCCTCGCGACCGAGGCTGAGGTCGTGGTCGCCGCCCCGGGCGAGGTCTACTTGTCCCGCGGCTGGAGAGAAGTCGCCCGGTTTTGCAAGGAGAGGAGCGTCTTCACGGTCCACCTGGAGTATGATGGCGCTGCGGTGATGTTCTTCAAGGTCTTCGACGCGATCAGGCGCCGGCTGGAGTGCTGCCCCGGGAGAGGTGGCCAGGACCTTGCCCTGGTGAGGGCTAGGCCCGTCGACCGCTCCCTTGGCGGAGGCGCCGGAGGGTCCAGCGACTCCAGCGAAATCTTCGCGACTCCGGAGACGAGCGACGACAGCTACGAGCCCCCGAGCCGGCGCCGCTCCCGGAGCAGGGCGGGCTCGTCAGGCCGTCGTCGACCCTGATCTGGATGGGGTTGGCGCCGGCGGTTGACGGCCCACTGTTGATGATGGCATCTTTTGCAGGAGCCCGTGTAGTTAGCACTCCTTAGGATCAGTTCCCTGCGAGGAATCAAAATGCGCCCCGCGGGGGCTGGTAAGGTGTCTGTAATCCCGTTTGTTAATACATGACCTTCGCTATGGATTTGTGTGAGTTGCTGATTTCGTCATAGCTTAGTTCTCCCTTTCGAACCTCGCGACGGCTTGGTGCTCTACGCCGACAGGTCCCAGTCCCAAGTCGGCGTCAGCCGTCGCTGGTATGCCAGGTCGCGATGCCGTGGTCAAGGCCAGGAGGTGAGCTACCCGGGGTCCGGTAAGAGCCCCTGAGTCGTGATGCTCAGGAGGTCCCCTTTGGCGCCCAAGCAGCCGTTGCTTGGTGAGAAAGGGAAGCAACGTCGCTAGTACGGAATTGCTTTAGGTGCGGGGGTAGTGCCACGGTAGCCGGTGCTTCGGGTGGTGACTTATCTTGAGGATTGGGGATCGCCCCCGATGCATCGTCAGGTCTGTGGGGTAGCTGGGACAGAGTTGCTCGGCGAGGTCCTCGCGCGCCCCTTCTCCCTCGCCTCTGCTCCCCTTTCTGCTCTACGTCCTCGGGTCCCGGCCCTCGAGCTTGTCTCAGCCGTCGCTGGTATGCCAGGTCGCGATGCCATGGACAAGGCCAGAGGGTGAGGGCTGGAGAGCCAGTAAGAGCCATGAGTCGTGATGCTCAGGCACCCCCCCCTTTAACATGCAAGCGGTTCGCATGGGCGAGGGTGAAGGGAACTCCGTGAGGGCCTTGGCTAACGCAGTCCCCTCCAAGGATCCTGCAGGTTCATCACAAAAAGAAGATGGGGTTGCCATGGCAGTCATTAGTCGATCGTTAGTCGCTCAAGAGCTCGCTGGTTGGAGTAGGTGAGGTGTATCTGGGCACCCATGAGCCAGCGCGGGACTCACGAGGCCCTACCTCTAGGCGGGTTGCGCCTGGCACTGGGCCGTATCTTGAGATGTGTCCCTGCAAAATTTGGTTAGATGCCGGTACTCTACGTCCTCGGGTCCCGGCCCTCGAGCTTGTCTCAGCCGTCGCTGGTATGCCAGGTCGCGATGCCGTGGACAAGGCCAGAGGGTGAGGGCTGGAGAGCCAGTAAGAGCTCTGAGTCGCGATGCTCAGGCACCCCCCCTTTAACGTGCAAGTGGCCGACATGGAGAAGAAAAGATGCCGCGGACAGGCACCATGCAGTTAAGCATGATAGGCAATGCATAGTTGTAAATAAACGCGAGGGAGATACACGCCGCTGGGTCTGGCCCGAGCGGCTTGGGGATGATGCAGCCCGAGGGGCGCCCCAACAAGGCAAACTAACGACCGAAAGATAAAAGGGGATACATGCCGCAGGGACGGACCCACGCGGCCTGGGAGTGATGCAACCCTGGGAGGGCGCCCCCAGCTGGGAATGGAACTTGAAAGATGTCACCTGAGGGTGTCGTCGGTGTAGTGGCGTTGGTGCAACAGACTTGATGGGCTGCAGAAGCCTATCCTCACGAGCCCCCAGGCCCTGGGGCCTCGGGAGGCTCCGGAGGCACCGGTGGCTCCTCGCGAGCTGTCTTCATCTCCGCCAAGGCCGCGGAACGCCTGTCTCCCTGAGCCTCCATGATGCCCGTCATGAGGCGTTGGTACGCCGCAGCCATGCTCAGCAGGCCGTAAGGCATGCGAACATAGATGTGGGGTGGTCCCCCGCAGCGCCCCACTTGCGAGGGCCAGAGACGCTCCATCGTGGCGATCTGATTGAGCCCTGGTACGTTGACGCAGACGCGCATCCCACCATCCTCGCCTGGATGTAGGGCCACAGCTGGTAGGCGGCGGCAACCTCTCATGATCCTTGACTCATGTAGTTCTTGAATGGCCTTGTTAATGAACTCCTGCTGGTCTGACCTTCCTTGCCTGGCTCCTTCTCGGGGGAAACGTGCTGCGAAGCATGCTTCCACATGGTGCCCAAGCGCCTCCCTCGTGACCCTGGCTAGGTCGGTGGCCCTCTAGGTGAGAGCCCCCGAGCCCTGCCTGAGGAGGGCACCGGGCGCGCTTTCCTATGCGATGGATGGGGGGTCCCCCTGGGCAGACATGGGCCCTGAGGGGCCTGCCTCCTGAGGGGCCGAGCCTGATGATGTCTTCTTCTTCTTGGGGCTGGTCTCAGGAAGACTCCTGCTTCCGCGATCTAGGTCTTCTAGCGACGCGGCCTGATAGGCCCACTCCAGGGAACACACTGCATCCTTCTCTTCACAGGGCACCGTGATGACGCCGCCACTTCCTGGCATCTTGAGGACGTTGTAGCCGTGGTGAGTCACGGCCATGAACTTGGCCAGCACTGGGTACCCGAGGATGGCATTGTACGGCAGGCGGATGTGGGCGACGTCGAAGTCGATGAGCTCGGTGCGGTAGTTGCTCGAGCCCCGAAGGTGACAGGGAGGCGGACCTGCCCGATCGGGACTGTGGAACCGTCGGTGATCCAGGAGAAAGGCTTGGTCGGCTGAAGCTGGTCATGGGGCACTTGGAGGTTGTTGAATGTTTCCACGGACAGGATGTTGAGCCCTGCCCCTCCGTTGATGAGGGTCTTGGTGACCAGCACGTTGCTGATGACTGGGGAGCAAAGCATCGGGAGGACTCCGGCCGTAGCTGCGCACTTGAGCTGGTCTGCCGAGCTGAACGTGATGGTGCACGCCAACCACCTGAGGGGGCGCGTTGCTTCGAGCTTGGGAAGAACTGCATTCACTTCGCGGGCAAACTGCTTGAAGATACGTTGAGAGGCTGGGGCTTGAGCTCCGCCCAGGATGCAGGCGATTGCGCGCGGCTCTTGGAAGCCCCCGGCTCCCTCGTCTTGATGGCAGTCTTCGTTCCTCCTTGGCTGAGGCGGCAGCGGAGGTAGGCCTGCGTTGCCGTGAGGGCGATCCTCACGAGGCTGATCTCTCCAGTCTCCCTCGCGAGGCAGGTCCCGCCAGCGGTCCTCGTGAGGTTGGTCGCGCCACCCCTGGCACGGACCGCGATCTTCCCAGTGTCCTGGGTTTCTTCCTCCTCCTCGGCCGTAGCCCCGGTCAGCACGGTCAGGGCGATGGCCGATCCTTCCCTCTCGCACGGCGCGGAGTTCTTGACATTCGTTGGTGTTGTGGGTGTGGAGGCCATGGTACACACCGTACCGGCTGCCCCTGGAGGATTCGGGCAGATCCTTGCCCCGCTTGGTGTCTGGTTCTGCGGCGAGTACGGCAGCCCCCTTGCGCTTCATGTCCTTGGCCTTGGGCTTCTTCTCTTATGGGTCCACGGCAGGCAGCTCGAGGAGGGAGAGACGTCCCTCCTCAGCCCTGGCGCACTTGTTCGCCAAGTTGAACAGCTCCAGGGAGGTGCAGAGGTCTTCGTGCATCGCCAGCTCCTCCTTCATCTTGACGTCGCGCACGCCGTCGAAGAAGGCCGAGATGGTGGCCTCCTCGGACACCTTGGGGATCTTGAGGCGTGCACTGTTGAAGCGCTGGATGTATTTTTGCAGGGTCTCTCCGGGTTGTTGCTTGATGCGGCGCATGTCGCTCATGGCGGGTGGCCGGTCGCGAGTACCTTGGAAGTTGGCGATGAAGCGGGCGAGCATCTGGTCCCAGGAGGAGATCGTGCCTGGAGCCAGATTCAGGAGCCAGGTTCGAGCTCCTTCCTTGAGTGCCATGGGGAACCAGTTCGCCATGACCTTTTCATCCCCGCTGGTAGCCTCGATGCCCAGCTCATAGAGCTGGAGGAACTCTGTGGGATCAGTCGTGCCGTCGTAGCGAGGAGGCAGGTCAGGCTTGAACTTGCCGGGCCACACGACGCTACGCAGCTCGGTGGTGTAGGCGCGGCAGCCCGCAGTGGACACGAAAGGCTTCGGTTGGTGGAGAGCTTGGTCTTGAGGGTCCCCACGCGCTGTAGCTAGGAGCTGGGCGGGGTCTTGGTGCGCCAGAGCTGGAGCAGGGTCACGGCGTGCCGGAGCAGGGAGCGCCCTGGCAGCCCCTTGCGGGCAAGGAACTTCTTGGCAGCTCCGTTCTTGTTGTGCTGGCGCCTGACGGAGCGGGTTCCGCCCAGGGGCCAAGCGCCTTGGAGCCATGGCATCTTCTTGGTGGGGAGGCGGCTGGTGCGCCTCTGGAGCTTTGTTGCCCGCACGGGGCGGAGTGTGGCGCAGAGGAACGGACGGCGCGGAAGAGCCCCCTGCGGCGCGGACAAGCTCGGCGACGCGGTCGAGCCACTCTTCGTAGACGTCGTTGATGGGGCGGTAGCGCAGGAGCTCGTTTGCCGCGAGGAGCGCAGCTCGAGCCTCCAAGGGTGCGCAGAGCGCGCGGGACAAAGAACCGGCTGGTGCGAGCGATGGAGTAGCGGTGCGGCCGTCTTGGCGCACGGACGGATGCTGAGACGACGCTTGCTGCTCGCCCCCCGTCGGGCCGGTGGCGGCGTTGACGGCGGGCGACAGGGAACGACGAGGACGCCTACCGACGGGGGCCGTCTGGGCGACGCGAGAAGCGATGGCGGCCCGGCGCTCGGCGCGGGCCCGACGAGCGTCGGACATGGATGCGACGGTCAGAGAATAACGGAGTGACGGAGGACAGATTCCGGCGCACCCCTACCTGGCGCGCCAAATGTTGGATTCACGGGTTCCGGCAGACCCTTAAGGTTCAAACACTAGGGTGCGCGCGGAAATCTCGCCCTCTACCTCCCCGTCTCACAAAGATCTAAACTACTAAAGGAACTGCACAAGGGACACAAGATTTATACTGGTTCGGGCCACCATTGTGGTGTAATACCCTACTCCAGTGTGTGGTGGATGGATTGCCTCCTGGGGCTAATGATGATGAACAATACAAGGAAGAACAGCCTCGCGAGGGTCTGTTCTTGGCTAGGGTGATGAACTGCTGGGAGGAGTTCAGTCACCTTCTCTCTCTATCTCTCTCTCACTTACTCTCTCTACTTGCTAGCCGGATCCACATGCCGAACCCTTTGCTATATGGGTGGCCGTCCCTATTCATAGGGGCCCTGGTCCTCTTCCCAAATATCGAGCAGGAAGGGAGCCAACAATGGCGGGCTAATTTGAAGGGGGACAGCAAGTACTCTTATCCTGACTAAAGTTGGTCTTCGCCTGCGAAAGACTCTGCGGTGACGACGTGCTGGGCTCCATGGTGACCTCCGTCTCGTAGTCCGCTTGGTCCTGATCTCGTTGCACCGAAATGGCAACCTTTGCCTGATGCCTCGGTACTCCACGGCTGCGCTTGCCCCCTTTGCACCAAAGAGGAAAGAAGGACGCTGCGCGAGCTGGCGCCCGACTGGCACCCTCGATCGTCATGGCTTGCGTCATGGGCACCTCGCGAGGTACCCCACCTTGATATCTCCGTCTCCTCGCGAGCCAGCCTGAGGAGGCTGCGCCTGAGGATGCGCCGTGTCGTCCGCCTCGCGAGGCTTGGCCCCTCGCAAGGGTCTTGAGTCTTGTGCTGATGAAGATGGGCCATGTTGGGCCTCCTTTGAGCCACGCCGTAGGCCGCAGGCAGGCAAGTCTGGGGACCCCCGTTCCCAGAACGTCGACACCATCCACCTGAGACGCACAGTTCGGGACCCCCTACCCGAGATCCGCCGGCTTTGACACCGACAGCAAGCGTGACAGAAGCTTCAACCTAGCATAGAAATTGATGCATACGGGATTGAAGGGGGACCAATATATGTTAATGTTATGGTTGGGTTTTACCTTAATGAACGTTAGTAGTTGCGGATGCTTGCTAATAGTTCCAATCATAATTGCATAGAATTCCAAGTCAGGGATGACATGCTACCAGTGGCCTCTCCCACATAAAACTTGCTATCGGCCTAGTAAAGTAGTCAATTGCTTAGGGAAAATTTTGCAACTCCTACCACCACTTTTCCACACTCGCTATACTAACTTTATTACTTCTTTATCTAAACAGCCCCTAGCTTTTTATTTACGTGCACTTTATATTCTTGCAAACCTATCCAAAAACACCTACAAAGTACTTCTAATTTCATACTTGCTCTAGGTAAAGCGAACGTTAAGCGTGCGTAGAGTTGTATCGGTGGTCGATAGAACTTGAGGGAATATTTGTTCTACCTTTAGCTTCTTGTTGGGTTCGACACTCTTACTTATCAAAAGAGGCTACAATTGATCCCCTATACTTGTGGGTTATCAAGACCTTTTTCTGGCGCCGTTGCCGTGGAGCCATAGCGTGGGTGAATATTCTCGTGTGTGCTTGTTTGCTTTATCACTAAGTAATTTTTATTTGCTGGTCTAAGTTGTTCTCTATCTTTAGTTACGGATATGGAACATGAAATACCAAAAAAATTAGGTGTACCTGCTACTCATGGAGATGGGGAACCTCCTAAAACCCTCGATGCTGGTTATGTGAAAGAGATTATGTACTACTTTGGTAATCCTAAGAAAACCCCATTCAATTATGTTATGGGAGACACGTTGGATCAACATGAATACTTTAGGGATTATCGCTGGACTCAAAAAGGGAAACTATTATGGGATCAAATTCATATGTTGCATTGGTATGCTCAGGAACTATGCTTGAGATATGACTATACTTGTTGCTCTAGGATGAAGGCTCCACACCTTCCCTTTTCATATAAATTTAATGATGATAAAACCTTGGCTTCTTATGCTAATGGTATATATGATTACTATGATGTGGAACAAATAGAAGAATTTGTTGCTTTTATGGGTGCTTATGAAATTGAATCTTTGTTTAAAGAGTGTGAAAATTTTGATGATTCAGTTTATAGACCTGAAAATTTAGCTATCCTTAAATATTGCTATGAGAATTATGAATACAATGCTGATATTGATGCGTTTATTTAGAAAGTCTCTGCTGTCCAAGAAGAGACTAATATTTTGCAGGAGTCTATGGAAGAAGAAATTAATGACATTGTGAGCTCATTGGATGAAAAAGATGAGGAGGAGAGCGAAGAACAAAAGGAGGAAGAGCGGATTGATCACCCATGCCCACCTTCTAATGAGAGTAACTCTTCAACTCATACATTGTTTAATTTCCCTTCGTGCTTACCGAAGGATGATTGCTATGATTACTGTTATGATCTCGTTGATTCTCTTGAAATATCCCTTTTTGATGATGTTTGCTATGCTTGTGGCCAAGATGCCAATATGAATTATGCTTATGGAGATGAACTTGCTATAGTTCCTTATGTTAAACATGAAATTGTTGCTATTGCACCCACGCATGATAGTCCTATTATCTTTTTGAATTCTCCCAACTACACTATATCGGAGAAGTTCACCCTTATTAAGGATTATATTGATGGGTTGCATTTTACTATTACACATGATGATTTTGATAGATATAATATGCATGTGCTTGCTGCTCCTACTTGCAATTATTATGAGAGAGGGACTACATCTCCAACTCTTTATGTTTCCAACACGAAAAAATTGCAAGAAACTGTTTATACTATGCATTGGCCTTTACTTTGTGTGCATGAATTGTTCTTTTATGACATGCCGATGCATAGGAAGAGAGTTAGACTTTGTCATTACATGATATATGTTACCTTGTGCTCACTACTAAGTTACAAATCATTGTTAATTAAAATTGGCTTTGATATACCATGGGATCCGGGTGGATCCATTACTTGAGCACTATATGCCTAGCTTAATGGCTTTAAAGAAAGCGCTGCTAGGGAGACAACCCGGAAGTTTTAGAGAGTCATTTATTTCTTTTGTGTGCTTTTATAAAGTTTTAAAAAAAGAAGGGAACCCAAAACTTTTTCAAAAAGGAAAGTGAAAGTGAGAGAGATAAGCATGGTTGAAGTGGGGGAGCTCCTTGAACTTTGTTCATGCTCACGGAAACTTTGTGAATCTTGATTACAGAAATTTTCAACAAAAATAATTATCCCCTTGTACAATTCCATTGTATTATAAAAATAGTGTGCCAAGGTTTGCCTTTAGGATGTTTTAGATGCTTGTTGGTTTGTACGGTGCAGGACAGAAACTTTGGCTGTAGCGCGCGATTTTACATTTTTTGCTGGAACGTCAAATGGTTCTGAAACTTTTTGCACTGTCTTTCTATACAATTTTTTTATTTTTCCTAATTTTGGTAGAAGTTTTGGAGTAACAGAGGTATGGTGAATGTTCAGATTATTACAGACTGTTATGTTTTAGAAAGATTCTGTTTTTGATGCATAGTTTGCTTGTTTTGATGAAACTATCAATTTCTATCAGTGGATTAATCCATGAAAAAGTTATATTACAGTAGATATAATGCAAAAACAAAATATGACTAATGGGTCTTACCGAGTTTTCTGTTGAAGTTTTGTGTGGATGAAGTGTTCGAAGATCGAGGAGGTCTTGATGTGAGAAGAAGGAAGAGAGGCAAGAGCTCAAGCTTGGGGATGCCTGAGGCACCCCAAGTAAATATTCAAGGATACTCAGGCGTCTAAGCTTGGGGATGCCCCGTAAGGCATCCCATCTTTCTTCAACAAGTATCGGTATGTTTTTGAATTTGTTTCGTTTGTGCGATATGTGCACATCTTGGAGCGTCTTTTGCATTTAGTTTTCATTTTTCTTTTATGCACCATGCTGGTATGAGATAGTCCTTGGTTGATTTATAGAATTCTCATTGCACTTCACTTATATATTTTGAGTATGGCTTTATAGAATGCTTCATGTGCTTCGCTTATATCATTTGAAGTTTGGATTGCCTGTTTCTCTTCACATAGAAAACCGCCATTTGTAGAATGCCCTTTTGCTTCACTTATATTTGTTAGAGCGTGAGCATATATTTTGTAGAAAGAATTAAACTCTATTGCTTCATTTATATCTATTTAGAGAGATGACAGGAATTGGTCATTCGCTTGGTTAGTCATAAAATCCTACATAAAACTTGTAGATCACTGAATATGATCTGTTTGATTCCTTGCAATAGTTTTGCGATATAAAGGTGGTGATATTAGAGTCGTGCTAGTTGAGTAATTGCGAAATTGAGAAATACTTGTGTTGAGGTTTGCAAGTCCCGTAGCATGCACGTATGGTGAACCGTTATGTAACGAAGTTGGAGCATGAGGTATTTATTGATTGTCTTCCTTATGAGTGGCAGTCGGGGACGAGCGATGGTATTTTCCTACCAATCTGTCCCCCTAGGGGCATGCGTAGTAGTACTTTGCTTCGAGGGCTAATAAACGTTTGCAATAAGTATATGAGTTCTTTATAACTAATGTGAGTCCATGGATTATACGCACTCTCACCCTTCCATCATTGCTATCCTCTTCGGTACCGTGCATTGCCCTTTCTCACCTCGAGAGTTGGTGCAAACTTCACCGGTGCATCCAAACCCCGTGATATGATACGCTCTGTCACACATAAACCTCCTTATATCTTCCTCAAAACAGCCACCATACCTACCTGTTATGGCATTTCCATAGCCATTCCGAGATATATTGCCATGCAACTTCCATCATCTTCATATACATGACTTGAGCATCATTGTCATATTGCTTTGCATGATCGTAAGATAGCTAGCATGATGTTTTCATGGCTTGTCCATTTTTTGATGTCATTGCTATGCTAGATCATTGCACATCCGGTACACCGCCGGAGGCATTCATATAGAGTCATATCTTTATTCTAGTATCGAGTTGTAAGTAAATAAAAGTGTGATGATCATCATTATTAGAGCATTTCCCCAGTGAGGAAAGGATGATGGAGACTATGATTCCCCACAAGTCGGGATGAGACTCCGGACTTTAAAAATAAATAAAAGAGGCCAAAGAAGCCCAAATAAAAAAAGAGGCCAAAGAAGCCCACCAAAAAAACAGGAAAACAAGAAAAAAAAGAAAAAAAATGAGAGAAAAAGAGAGAAGGGGCAATGTCACCGTGTTCTTCATATAGAGAGTCTCTTGAGTTATCACTTTTATATACTAGTGGGAATTTTCAGTATAGAACTTGGCTTGTATATTCTGGTGATGGGCTTCCTCAAATTCCCGAGGGCTTCATGAGCAAGCAAGTTGGATGCACACCCACTTAGTTTCCAGTTTGAGCTTCCATACACTTATAGCTCTTAGTGCATCCGTTGCATGGCAATCTCAAACTCATAAACTTTCACGCAATACATGAGCGCGAGCCATGGATATAGCATTATGGGTGGAATAGAATAGAATATAATGAGGGGGGTTATGTGGAGAAGACAAAAAGGAGAAAGTCTCACATCAACGAGGCTAATCAATGGGCTATGGGGATGCCCACCGATTGATGTTAATGCAAGGAATAGGGATTGCCATGCAACGGATGCACTAGAGCTATAAATGTATGAAAACTCAACAAAGCAACTAAGTGGGTGTGCATCCAACTTGCTTGCTCACGAAGACCTAGGGCACTTGAGGAGGCCCATTGTTGGAATATACAAGCCAAGTTCTATAATGAAAAATTCCCACTAGTATATGAAAGTGACAAAACAAGAGACTCTCTACTATGAAGATCATGGTGCTACTTTGAAGCACAAGTGTGGTAAAAGGATAGTAGCATTGTCCCTTCTCTCTTTTTCTCTCATTTTCATTTTTTTGGGCCTTCTCTTCTTTTTTATGGCCTTTCTCTTTTTTTGGGGCCTTCTCTTTTTTTATGGCCTTTCTCTTTTTTATGGACTTTCTCTTTTTTATTTTTTTTATTCCTCACCTAGGACAATGCTCTAGAAAATGATGATCATCACACTTCTATTTATTTACAACTCAATGATTACAACTCGATACTAGAACAAAGATGACTCTATATGAATGCCTCCGGTGGTGTACCAGGATTGCGATGAATCAAGAGTGACATGTATGAAAGAATTATGAACGGTGGCTTTGCCAAAAATACTATGTCAACTACATGATCATGCTAAGCAATATGACAATGATGAATGTGTCATGATAAACGGAATGGTGGAAAGTTGCATGGCAATATATCTCGGAATGGCTATGGAAATGCCATAATAGGTAGGTATGGTGGCTGTTTTGAGGAATATATAAGGAGGTTTATGTGTGAAAGAGCGTATCGTATCACGGGGTTTGGATGCACCGGCGAAGTTTGCACCAACTCTCAATGTGAGAAAGGGCAATGCACGGTACCGAAGAGGCTGGCAAGGATGGAAGGGTGAGAGTGCGTATAATCCATGGACTCAACATTAGTCATAAAGAACTCACATACTTATTGCAAAAATCTACAAGTCATCAAAAACCTCAGCACTATGCGCATGCTCCTATGGGGATAGATTGGTAGGAAAAGACCATCGCTCGTCCCCGACCGCCACTCATACGGAGGACAATCAAATAACACCTCATGTTTCAAATTTGTTACATAACGTTTATCATACGTGCATGCTACGGGACTTGCAAACTTCAACACAAGCATTTCTCAAATTCACAACTACTCAACTAGCACGACTTTGATATTATTACCTCCATATCTCAAAACAATCATCAAGCATCAAACTTCTCTTCGTATTCAAAACACTCATAAGAAAATTTTACTAATCTTGAATACCTAGCATATTAGGATTTTAAGCAAATTACCGTGCTATTTAAGACTCTCAAAAAAATATAAGTGAAGCATGAGAGTTCATCTATTTCTATAAAATAAAATCACCACCGTGCTCTAAAAACATATAAGTGAAGTACTAGAGCAAATGACAAACTACTCCGAAAGATATAAGTGAAGATCAATGAGTAGTTGAATAATTATGCAACTATGTGAAGACTCTCTAACATTTAAGAATTTCAGATCTTGGTATTTTATTCAAACAGCAAGCAAAGCAAAATAAAATGACATTCTAAGAATGGCAAACATCATGTGAAGAAGCAAAAACTTAGGATCAACCGAAACTAACCATAGTTGTTGAAGAAGAAAGGTGGGATGCCAACCGGGGCATCCCCAAGCTTAGATGCTTGAGACTTCTTGAAATATTATCTTGGGATGCCTTGGGAATCCCCAAGCTTTGGCTTTTGTGTCTCCTTAATTCCTCTCATATCACGGTCTCCCTAAATCTCAAAAGCTTCATCTACACAAAACTCAACAAGGACACGTGAGATAAGTTAGTATAAACCATTGCGAAAACCTTATCATACTCTACTGTAGCAAATCACTAAAATTATTATTCAACATTGCATACTAAATGCCTCTGCATATTTAATAGTCCTATCCTCAAATAGAATCATTAAAGAAGCAAACATATGCAAACAATGCAAACATAACAGCAATGTGCCTAAACAGGATAGTCTGTAAAGAATGCAGCAACATCCATATTTACCTAGCTCCAAAAATTATGAAAGAAAATTCCCACTGTAGTAAATTTATCAGGTCTTAATATGCAAAAGGTTTCAACATTTTATCACATTCTGAATTTTCTAGGGAATTATTGCAACAGCGGTAAACTTTCTGCTTTCAAACAGCAACATGTGGACTTCTAACATAGGCATAGTAAAGGTTATCAATGTCACTTTTATTGAAATAAAAGATGCAAAACATTGTTCTAAAAAACAGCAAGCAAACCCTAACGAAATAAATTGACACTCCAAGCAAAGCACATATCATGTAGTGAATAAAAATATAGCTCCAAGTAAAGTTACCGATGAACGAAGACGAAAGAGGGGATGCCTTCCGGGGCATCCCCAAGCTTAGGATCTTTGCTATCCTTGAATATTACCTTGGGGTGCCTTGGGAATCCCAAAGCTTAGGCTCTTGCCACTCCTTATTCCATAGTCCATCGAATCCTTACCCAAAACTTGAAAACTTCACAACACAAAACTTAATAGAAAACTCGTAAGCTCCGTTAGTATAAGAAAATAAATCACCACTTCAAGTTACTGTAATGAACTCATTATTTATTTATATTGGTTTTAAACCTACTGTATTACAACTTCTTTATGGTTTATAAACTCTTTTACTAGCCATAGATTCATCAAAATAAGTAAACACATGAAAAACAGAATCTGTCAAAAACAGAACAGTCTGTAGTAATCTGGATCAAACGTATACTTATGGAACTCATAAAATTATCAAATAAATTTCAGGACCTGAGAAATTTATCTATTAATCATCTGCAAAAAGAATTAACTAAATATCACTCTCCAAATAAAAATGGCAGCAATTCTCGTGAGCGCTAAAGTTTCTGTTTTTTACAGCATGATCAACAAGACTTTTCCCAAGTCTTCCCAAAGGTTCTACTTGGCACAAACACTAATTAAAAGCATAAAACCACATCTAAACAGAGGATAGATGATTTATTTATTACTAAACAGGAACAAAAAGCAAGGAACAAGAATAGGATTGGGTTGCCTCCCAACAAGCGCTATCGTTTAACGCCCCTAGCTAGGCATGATGATTTCAATGATGCTCACATAAAAGATAAGAATTGTAACATAAAGAGAGCATATGACTAGCACATTTAAGTCTAACCCACTTCACATGCATAGGGATTTTGTGAGCAGACAACTTGTGGGAACAATGATCAACTAGCATAGGAAGGCAAAACAATCATAACTTTGAAACTTTAAGCACATAGAGAGGAAACTTGATATTATTGCAATTCCTACAAGCATATGTTCCTCCCTCATAGTAATTTTCAGTAGCATCACGAATGAATTCAACAATATAACCAGCACCTAAAGCATTTTTTTCATGATCTACAAGCATAGAAATTTTACTACTCTCCACATAAGCAAAATTCTTCTCATGAATAATAGTGGGAGCAAACTCAACAAAATAATTATCATGTGAGGCATAATCCAATTGAAAACTAAAATCATGATGACAAGTTTCATGGATATCATTATTCTTTATGGCATACAAGTCATCACAATAATCATCATAGATAGCAACTTTGTTCTCATAATCAATTGGAACCTCTTCCGCAATAGTGGATTCATCACAAAATAAAGTCATGACCTCTCCAAATCCACTTTCATCAATACAATCATCATAAATAGGAGGCATGCTTTCATCATAATAAATTTGCTCATCAAAGCTTGGGGGACAAAAAATATCATCTTCATCAAACATAGCTTCCCCAAGCTTGTGGCTTTGCATATCATTAGCATCATGGATATTCAAGGAATTCATACTAACAACATTGCAATCATCCTCATCATACAAAGATTTAGTGCCAAACATTTTAATGCATTCTTCTTCTAACACTTTGGCACAATTTTCCTTTCCATCATACTCATGAAAGATATTAAAAAGATGAAGCGTATGAGGCAAACTTAATTCCATTTTTTTTAATTTTTCTTTTATAAACTAAACTAGTGATAAAACAAGAAACTAAAAGACTCGATTGCAAGATCTAAAGATATACCTTCAAGAACTCACCTCCCCGGCAACGGCGCCAGAAAAGAGCTTGATGTCTACTATGCAACCTTCTTCTTGTAGACATTGTTGGGCCTCCAAGTTCAGAGGTTTGTAGGAAAGTAGCAAATTTCCCTCAAGTGGATGACCTAAGGTTTATCAATCCGTAGGAGGCGTAGGATGAAGATGGTCTCTCTCAAGCAACCCTGCAACCAAATAACAAAGAGTCTCTTGTGTCCCCAACACACCCAATACAATGGTAAATTGTATATGTGCACTAGTTCAGCGAAGAGATGGTGATACAAGTGGTATATGGATGGTAGATAAAGGTATTTGTAATCTGAAAATATAAAAACAGCAAGCTAACGAATGATAAAAGTGAGCGTAAACGGTATTGCAATGCGTTGAAACAAGGCCTAGGGTTCATACTTTCGCTAGTGCAAGTTCCCTCAACAATGATAACATAATTGGATCACATAACTATCCCTCAACATGCAACAAAGAGTCGCTCCAAAGTCACTAATAGCGGAGAACAAACGAAGAGATTACGGTAGGGTACGAAACCACCTCAAAGTTATTCTTTCCAATCAATCCATTGGGCTATTCCTATAAGTGTCACAAACAGCCCTAGAGTTCGTACTAGAATAACACCTTAAGACACAAATCAACCAAAACCCTAATGTCACCTAGATACTACAATGTCACCTCAAGTATCCGTGGGTATGATTATACGATATGCATCACACAATCTCAGGTTCATCTATTCAACCAACACAAAGGACCTCAAAGAGTGCCCCAAAGTTCTACCGGAGAATCATGAAGAAAGCGTGTGCCAACCCCTATGCATAGGTTCATGGGCGGAACCCGCAAGTTGATCACCAAAACATACATCAAGTGAATCACGTGGTATCCCATTGTCACCACAGATACGCATGGCAAGACATACATCAAGTGTTCTCAAATCTTTAAAGACTCAATCCGATAAGATAACTTCAAAGGGGAAGCTCAATTCATTAAAAGAGAGTAGAGGGGGAGGAGAAACATAAGATCCAACTATAATAGCAAAGCTCGCGATACATCAAGATCGTATCACCCCAAGAACACGAGAGAGAGAGAGAGAGAGATCAAACACATAGCTACTGGTACATACCCTCAGCCCCGAGGGAGAACTACTCCCTCCTCATCATGGAGAGCACCGGGATGATGAAGATGGCCACCGGAGAGGGATTCCTCCTCCGGCAGGGTGCTGGAACGGGTCTAGATTGGCTTTCGGTGGCTACAAAGCCTTCTGGCAGCGGAACTCCCGATCTATTGTGCTCTTGAATGTTTTTAGGGTATGTAGGTATATATGGGTGCAGGAAGTACGTCGGTGGAGCTTCGGGGGCCCCACGAGGTAGGGGGCGCGCCCCCACCCTCGTGAGCACCTCCCTTGGCTCCTGACGTGGGGTCCAAGTCCATCCGGTAGCTTTCCTTCCAAAAATAACTTCTCCAGTTGATTTTGTTCCGTTTCGACTCCGTTTGATATTCCTTTTCTTCGAAACACTGAAATAGGCAAAAACAGCAATTCTAGGCTGGGCCTCCGGTTAATAGGTTAGTCCCAAAAAGAATATAAAAGTGGATAATAAAGCCCAATATTGCCCAAAACAGTAGATAACATATCATGGAGCAATCAAAAATTATAGATACGTTGCAGACGTATCAAGCATCCCCAAGCTTAATTCCTGCTCATCCTCGAGTAGGTAAATGATAAAAACAGAATTTTTGATGCGGAGTGCTACTTGGCATAATTTTAATGTAATTCTTCTTAATTGTGGTATGAATATTCAGATCCGAAAGATTCAAGACAAAAGTTCATATTGACATAAAAACGATAATATGTCAAGCATACCAACTAAGCAATTATGTCTTCTCAAAATAACATGGCCAAAGAAAGTTCATCCCTACAAAATTATATAGTTTAGTCATGTTTCATTTTCGTGACACAAGAATGCTCTCATCATGCACAACCCCGATGACAAGCCAAGCAATTGTTTCATACTTTAGTAATCTCAAACTCATAAACTTTCACGCAATACATGAGCGCGAGCCATGGATATAGCACTATGGGTGGAATAGAATAGAATAGAATGAGGGGGGTTATGTGGAGAAGACAAAAAGGAGAAAGTCTCACATGAACGAGGCTAATCAATGGGCTATGGGGATGCCCACCGATTGATGTTAATGCAAGGAGTAGGGATTGCCATGCAACGGATGCACTAGAGCTATAAATGTGTGAAAACTCAACAAAAGCAACTAAGTGGGTGTGCATCCAACTTGCTTGCTCACGAAGACCTAGGGCACTTGAGGAGGCCCATTGTTGGAATATACAAGCCAAGTTCTATAATGAAAAATTCCCACTAGTATATGAAAGTGACAAAACAAGAGACTCTCTACTATGAAGATCATGGTGCTACTTTGAAGCACAAATGTGGTAAAAGGATAGTAGCATTGTCCCTTCTCTCTTTTTCTCTCATTTTCATTTTTTTGGGGGCCTTCTCATGGCCTTTCTCTTTTTTTGGGCCTTCTCTTTTTTTATGTCCTTTCTCTCTTTTATGGCCTTTCTCTTTTTTATTTTTTTATTCCTCACCTGGGACAATGCTCTAGAAAATGACGATCATCACACTTCTACATATTTACAACTCAATGATTACAACTCGATACTAGAACAAAGATGACTCTATATGAATGCCTCCGGCGGTGTACCGGGATTGCGATGAATCAAGAGTGACATGTATGAAGAATTATGAACGGTGGCTTTGCCACAAATACTATGTCAACTACATGATCATGCTAAGCAATATGACAATGATGAATGTGTCATGATAAACGGAATGGTGGAAAGTTGCATGGCAATATATCTCGGAATGGCTATGGAAATGCCATAATAGGTAGGTATGGTGGCTGTTTTGAGGAAGCTATAAGGAGGTTTATGTGTGAAAGAGCGTATCGTATCACGGGGTTTGGATGCACCGGCGAAGTTTGCACCAACTCTCAATGTGAGAAAGGGCAATGCACGGTACCGAAGAGGCTAGCAAGGATGGAAGGGTGAGAGTGCGTATAATCCATGGACTCAACATTACTCATAAAGAACTCACATACTTATTGCAAAAATCTACAAGTCATCAAAAACCTCAGCACTATGCGCATGCTCCTATGGGGATAGATTGGTAGGAAAAGACCATCGCTCGTCCCCGACCGCCACTCATAAGGAGGACGATCAAATAACACCTCATGTTTCAAATTTGTTACATAACGTTTATCATACGTGCATGCTACGGGACTTGCAAACTTCAACACAAGCATTTCTCAAATTCACAACTACTCAACTAGCACGACTTTGATATTATTACCTCCATATCTCAAAACAATCATCAAGCATCAAACTTCTCTTAGTATTCAAAACACTCATAAGAAAATTTTACTAATCTTGAATACCTAGCATATTAGGATTTTAAGCAAATTACCGTGCTATTTAAGACTTCAAAATAATATAAGTGAAGCATGAGAGTTCATCTATTTCTATAAAATAAAATCACCACCGTGCTCTAAAAAGATATAAGTGAAGTACTAGAGCAAATGACAAACTACTCCGAAAGATATAAGTGAAGATCAATGAGTAGTTGAATAATTATGCAACTATGTGAAGACTCTCTAACATTTAAGAATTTCATATCTTGGTATTTTATTCAAACAGCAAGCAAAGCAAAATAAAATGACATTCTAAGAATGGCAAACATCATGTGAAGAAGCAAAAACTTAGGATCAACTGAAACTAACCGATAGTTGTTGAAGAAGAAAGGTGGGATGCCAACCGGGGCATCCCCAAGCTTAGATGCTTGAGACTTCTTGAAATATTATCTTGGGATGACTTGGGCATCCCCAAGCTTGAGCTTTTGTGTCTCCTTAATTCCTATCATATCACGGTCTCCCTAAATCTCAAAAGCTTCATCCACACAAAACTCAACAAGGACTCATGAGATAAATTAGTATAAACCATTGCAAAACCTTATCATACTCTACTGTAGCAAATCACTAAACTTATTATTCAACATTGCATACTAAATGCCTCTGCATATTTAATAGTCCTATCCTCAAATAGAATCATTAAAGAAGCAAACATATGCAAACAATGCAAACATAACAGCAATGTCCCTAAACAGGATAGTCTGTAAAGAATGCAGCAACATCCATATTTACCTAGATCCAAAAATTATGAAAGAAAATTCCCACTGTAGTAAATTTATCAGATCTTAATATGCAAAAGGTTTCAACATTTTACCACATTCTGAATTTTCTAGGGAATTATTGCAACAGCGGTAAACTTTCTGCTTTCAAATAGGAACATGTGGACTTCTAACATAGGCATAGTAAAAGCTATCAATGCCACTTTTATTGAAATAAAAGATGCAAAACATTGTTCTAAATAACAGCAAGCAAACCCTAACGAAATAAATTGACACTCCAAGCAAAGCACATATCATGTGGTGAATAAAAATATAGCTCCAAGTAAAGTTACCGATGAACGAAGACGAAAGAGGGGATGCCTTCCGGGGCATCCCCAAGCTTAGGCTCTTGGCTATCCTTGAATATTACATTGGGGTGCCTTGGGAATCCCAAATCTTAGGCTCTTTCCACTCCTTATTCCATAATCCATCGAATCCTTACCCAAAACTTGAAAACTTCACAACACAAAACTTAACAGAAAATTCGTAAGCTCCGTTAGTATAAGAAAATAAATCACCACTTAAAGTTACTGTAATGAACTCATTATTTATTTATATTGGTCTTAAACCTACTGTGTTACAACTTCTCTATGGTTTATAAACTCTTTTACTATCCATAGATTCATCAAAATAAGTAAATAACACATGAAAAACAGAATCTGTCAAAAACAGAACAGTCTGTAGTAATCTGGATCAAACGTATACTTCTGGAACTCATAAAATTCTCAAATAAATTGCTGGACCTGAGAAATTTATCTATTAATTATCTTCAAAAAGAATTAACTAAATATCACTCTCCAAATAAAAATGGCAGCAATTCTCGTGAGCGCTAAAGTTTCTGTTTTTTACAGCATGATCAACAAGACTTTTCCCAAGTCTTCCCAAAGGTTCTACTTGGCACAAACATTAATTAAAAGCATAAAACCACATCTAAACAGAGGATAGATGAATTATTTATTACTAAACAGGAACAAAAAGCAAGGAACAAGAATAGGATTGGGTTGCCTCCGAACAAGCGCTATCGCTTAACGCCCCTAGCTAGGCATGATGATTTCAATGATGCTCACATAAAAGATAAGAATTGTAACATAAAGAGAGCATATGACTAGCACATTTAAGTCTAACCCACTTCACATGCATAGGGATTTTGTGAGCAAACAACTTGTGGGAACAATAATCAACTAGCATAGGAAGGCAAAACAAGCATAACTTTGAAACTTTAAGCACATAGAGAGGAAACTTGATATTATTGCAATTCCTACTAGCATATGTTCATCCCTCATAGTAATTTCCAGTAGCATCACGAATGAATTCAACAATATAACCAGCACCTAAAGCATTTTTTTCATGATCTACAAGCATAGAAATTTTACTACTCTCCACATAAGCAAAATTCTTCTCATGAATAATAGTGGGAGCAAACTCAACAAAATAATTATCATGTGAGGCATAATCCAATTGAAAACTAAAATCATGATGACAAGTTTCATGGATATCATTATTCTTTATAGCATACAAGTCATCACAATAATCATCATAGATAGCAACTTTTTTCTCATAATCAATTTGAACCTCTTCCGCAATAGTGGATTCATCACAAAATAAAGTCATGACCTCTCCAAATCCACTTTCATCAATACAATCATCATAAATAGGAGGCATGCTTTCATCATAATAAATTTGCTCATCAAAGCTTGGGGGACAAAAAATATCATCTTCATCAAACATAGCTTCCCCAAGCTTGTGGCTTTGCATATCATTAGCATCATGGATATTCAAGGAATTCATACTAACAACATTGCAATCATCCTCATCATACAAAGATTTAGTGCCAAACATTTTAATGCATTCTTCTTCTAACACTTTGGCACAATTTTCCTTTCCATCATACTCATGAAAGATATTAAAAAGATGAAGTGTATGAGGCAAACTTAATTCCATTTTTTTTAATTTTCTTTTATAAACTAAACTAGTGATAAAACAAGAAACTAAAAGACTCGATTGCAAGATCTAAAGATATACCTTCAAGCACTCACCTCCCCGGCAACGGCGCCAGAAAAGAGCTTGATGTCTACTACGCAACCTTCTTCTTGTAGACGTTGTTGGGCCTCCAAGTGCAGAGGTTTGTAGGACAGTAGAAAATTTCCCTCAAGTGGATGACCTAAGGTTTATCAATCCGTAGGAGGCATAGGATGAAGATGGTCTCTCTCAAGCAACCCTGCAACCAAATAACAAAGAGTCTCTTGTGTCCCCAACACACCCAATACAATGGTAAATTGTATATGTGCACTAGTTCGGCGAAGAGATGGTCATACAAGTGGTATATGGATGGTAGATAAAGGTATTTTTAATCTGAAAATATAAAAACAGCAATGTAACGAATGATAAAAGTGAGCGTAAACGGTATTGCAATGCGTTGAAACAAGGCCTAGGGTTCATACTTTCGCTAGTGCAAGTTCCCTCAACAATGATAACATAATTGGATCACATAACTATCCCTCAACATGCAACAAAGAGTCGCTCCAAAGTCACTAATAGCGGAGAACAAATGAAGAGATTACGGTAGGGTACGAAACCACCTCAAAGTTATTATGTCCAATCAATCCATTGGGCTATTCCTATAAGTGTCACAAACAGCCCTAGAGTTAGTACTAGAATAACACCTTAAGACACAAATCAACCAAAACCCTAATGTCACCTAGATACTACATTGTCATCTCAAGTATCCGTGGGTATGATTATACGATATGCATCACACAATCTCAAATTCATCTATTCAACCAACACAAAGGACCTCAAAGAGTGCGCCAAAGTTCTACCGGAGAATCACGACGAAAACGTGTGCCAACCCCTATGCATAGGTTCATGGGCAGAACCCGCAAGTTGATCACCAAAACATACATCAAGTGAATCACGTGGTATCCCATTGTCACCAGAGATACGCACGGCAAGACATACATCAAGTGTTCTCAAATCTTTAAAGACTCAATCCGATAAGATAACTTCAAAGGGGAAGCTCAATTCATTACAAGAGAGTAGAGGGGGAGGAGAAACATAAGATCCAACTATAATAGCAAAGCTCGCGATACATCAAGATCGTATCACCTCAAGAACACGAGAGAGAGAGAGAGAGAGAGAGAGAGAGAGATCAAACACATAGCTACTGGTACATACTCTCAGCCCCGAGGGATGAACTACTCCCTCCTCATCATGGAGAGCACCGGGATGATGAAGATGGCCACCGGAGAGGGATTCCCCCTACGGCAGGGTGCTGGAACGGGTCTAGATTGGCTTTCGGTGGCTGCGAAGGCTTCTGGCGGCGGAACTCCTGATCTATTGTGCTCTTGGATGTTTTAGGGTATGTAGGTATATATGGGTGCAGGAAGTACGTCGGTGGAGCTTCGGGGGCCCCATGAGGCAGGGGGCGCGCCCTAGGGGGGCGCGCCCCCCACCCTCGTGAGCACCTCCCTTGGCTCCTGACGTGGGGTCCAAGTCCATCCGGTAGCTTTCCTTCCAAAAATAACTTCTCTAGTTGATTTCGTTCCGTTTCGACTCCGTTTGATATTCCTTTTCTTCGAAACACTGAAATAGGAAAAAAAACAGCAATTCTGGGCTGGGCCTCCGGTTAATAGGTTAGTCCCAAAAAGAATATAAAAGTGGATAATAAAGCCCAATATTGCCCAAAACAGTAGATAACATAGCATGGAGCAATCAAAATTTATAGATACGCTGGAGACGTATCAGGTTTACCTTAATACTTATGTTATAGTTGCGGATTCTTGCAATAGGGGTGCTTGTCCAAGTAAGGATAGTACCCAAGCACCGGTCCACCCACATATCAAATTATCAAAGTACCGAACGCGAATCATATGAGCGTGATGAAAACTAGCTTGATGATAATTCCCATGTGTCCTCGGGGGCGCTTTCCTTTATATAAGAGTTTGTCCAGGCTTGTCCTTTGCTACAAAAAGGATTGGGCCATCTTGCTACACCTTATTTACTTTTATTACTTGCTACCCTTACAAATTACCTTATCACAAAACTATCTGTTACCGATAATTTCAGTGCTTGCAGAGAATACCTTGCTGAAAACCGCTTATCATTTCCTTCTGCTCCTCATTGGGTTCGACACTCTTACTTATCAAAAAGGCTACGATAGATCCCCTACACTTGTGGGTCATCAAGACTCTTTTCTGGCGTCGTTTCTGGGGAGTGAAGCGCCTTTGGTAGGTGGAATTTAGTAAGGAAAAATTTATATAGTGTGCTGAAATTTACTGTCACTTGTTACTATGGAACATAATCCTTTGAGGGGCTTGTTCGGGGTATCTTCACCCCGACCAGTAGAGCAAAAAGTTGCTCCTCAACCTACTGAACCTACTGAAAATGTTTACTTTGAAATTCCTTCGGGTATGATAGAGAAACTGTTCGCTAATCCTTTCACATGTGATGGAACATTACATCCCGATTTGAACCTAATCTATGTGGATGAAGTTTGTGGATTATTTAAGCTTGCAAGTATGCCCGAGGATGTTATCAAGAAGAAGGTCTTCCCTTTATCTTTGAAGGGATATGCATTGACATGGTTTAGTCTATGTGATTATATTGGATCATGGAACTACCAACGATTGAAATTGGAATTTCATCAGAAGTTTTATCCTATGCATCATGTTCATCGTGATCGTAATTATATATATAATTTTTGGCCTCGCGAAGGAGAAAGCATCGCTCAAGCTTCGGGGAGGCTTAAATCAATGTTATATTCATGCCCCAATCATGACCTCTCAAAAGAAATGATTATTCAAAAAAATTATGCTCGGCTTTCTCTCAGTAATGCTCCATGCTCGATACTTCTTGTACTGGATCTTTTATGATGAAGACTATTGAATTCAAATGGGATTTGTTGGAAAGAATTAAATGCAACTCTGAAGATTGGGAACTCGACGAAGGTAAGGAGTCAGGTATAACACCTAAGTTTGATTGTGTTAAATATTTTATGGATACCGATGCTTTCCGTGAATTTAGCACTAAATATGGACTTGACTCTGAGATAGTAGCTTCTTTATGTGAATCCTTTGCTACTCATGTTGATCTCCCTAAGGAGAAGTGGTTTAAATAAAATCCTCCCATTGAAGTAAAAGTAGTTGCACCTATTAAAGTTGAAGAAAAGACTACCACTTATAATGATCATGTTGTCCCTACTACTTATATTGAGAAACCACCTTTCCCTGTTAGAATAAAGGATCATGCTAAAGCTTCAACTGTAGTTCGTAAGAGTAATATTAAGACACCCAAACCCCTTGAGCAAATGAAAGTTGAACCTAGTGTTGCTATGGTTAAAGATCTCTTGGCCCATAATATTGATGGGCATGTTATTTACTTCTGCAATGAATCTGCTAGAATTGCTAGACCTGATACTAAAAATAAACATAGACCTGTTGTAGGCATGCCTGTTATTTCTGTTAAAATAGGAGATCATTTCTATCATGGCTTATGTGATATGGGTGCTAGTGCAAGTGCAATACCTCATTCCTTATACAAAGAAATTATGCATGATATTGCACCTGCTGAGATAGAAGAGATTGATGTTACTATTAAGCTTGCCAATAGAGATACTATTTCACCAGTTGGAATTGTTAGAGATGTTGAAGTCTTGTGTGGGGAAGTTAAATATCCTGCTGATTTTCTTGTTCTTGGTTCCCCACAAGATGACTTTTTCCCATTATATTTGGTAGACCCTTCTTGAATACTGTTAATGCGAATATAGACTGCAATAAGGATATTGTTTAGGTTGGTTTAGGGGATACGTCTCATGATTTTAATTTTGCTAAATTTCGTAGACAACCCCATGGTAAAGAATTGCCTAGTAAAGATGAAATTATTGGTCTTTCTTCTATTGTCGTGCCTCCTACTGATCCTTTAGAACAATATTTGCTAGACCATGAAAATGATATGTTTATGAATGAAAGAAGGGAAATAGATGAAGTATTCTTTAAACAGGGACCTATTTTGAAACACAACTTGCCTGTTGAAATCCTAGAGGATCCTCCTCCACCTAAGGGCGATCCCGTGTTTAAGCTTAAACCTTTACCTGATACTCTTAAATATGCTTATCTTTATGAGAAAGAGAAATATCCTATTATTATTAGTGCTAACCTTTCAGAGCATGAAGAAAAGAAATTATTGAAAACTCTGAAGAAACACCGTGCCGCTATTGGATATAATCTTGATGATCTTAAGGGCATTAGTCCCACTTTATGCCAGCACAAAATAAAATTGGAGAAAGACGCTAAACCAGTTGTTGATCACCAACGACGGTTAAATCCTAAGATGAAAGAAGTGGTAAGAAAAGAAATACTAAAGCTTCTGGAGGCAGGTATAATTTATCCCGTTGCTGATAGTCAGTGGGTAAGTCCTGTCCATTGTGTCCCTAAGAAGGGAGGTATTACTGTTGTTCCTAATGATAAAGATGAATTGATCCCACAAAGAATTGTTACAGGTTATAAAATGGTAATTGATTTCTGCAAATTAAATAAAGCTACTAAAAAGGATCATTACCCTTTACCTTTTATTGATCAAATGCTAGAAAGATTATCCAAGCATACACATTTTTGCTTTCTAGATGGTTATTCTGGTTTCTCTCAAATACATGTGTCAAAAGAAGATCAAGAAAAGACAACTTTTACTTGCCCTTTCGGTACCTTTGCTTATAGCAATGTTGGGGATATCGCATATCGGAAACTTATCGGTCAACCCAAGATAAGGGGTAAATCAGCCAGTTTATCAGCATATCGGCCGATTTATCGCCATATCGGCCGATTTATCTTATCGGTCAGACAACGGTAAGCGATAAATTGGCCGATTCATCAGAATATCGGAAGATATCTTGAACAGTGGCTTATAGACATATGCCTTTTGGTTTATGTAATGCACCTGCTACATTTCAAAGATGTATGACTGCTATATTCTCTGACTTTTGTGAAAAGATTGTTGAGGTTTTCATGGATGATTTCTCCATTTACGGAACTTCTTTTGATGATTGCTTAAGCAACCTTGATCGAGTTTTGCAGAGATGTGAAGAAACTAATCTTCTCTTGAATTGGGAGAAGTGTCACTTTATGGTTAATGAAGGTATTGTCTTGGGGCATAAAATTTCTGAAAGAGGTATTGAAGTTGATAAAGCTAAAGTTGATGCTATTGAAAAGATGCCGTGTCCTAAGGACATTAAAGGTATAAGAAGCTTCCTTGGTCATGCTGGTTTTTATAGGGGGTTCATTAAAGACTTCGCTAAAATTTCTCGGCCTCTGACTAATATTTTACAAAAATATGTTCCTTTTGTCTTTGATGATGACTGTGTAGAAGCATTTGAAATACTTAAGAAAGCTTTGGTTTCTGCACCTATTGTTCAGCCTCCTGATTGGAATTTACCATTTGAAATTATGTGTGATGCTAGTGATTATGTTGTAGGGGCTATTCTAGGACAAAGAGTTGATAAGAAATTAAATGTTATTCAATATGCTAGTAAGACTCTAGAGAGTGCTCAAAGAAGTTATGCTACTACTGAAAAGGAATTTTTAGCAGTTGTATTTGCTTGTGATAAGTTCAGACCTTACATTGTTGATTCTAAAGTAACTATTCACACTGATTGTCGGTGTCAAAACCGGTGGATCTCAGGTAGGGGGTCCCGAACTATGCGTCTAGGCCGGATGGTAACAGGAGGCAGGAAACACTATGTTTTACCCAGGTTCGGGCCCTCTTGATGGAGGTAAAACCCTACGTCCTGCTTGATTAATATTGATGATATGGGTAGTACAAGAGTGGATCTACCACGAGATCGAGGAGGCTAAACCCTAGAAGCTAGCCTATGGTATGATTGTTGTCTATGGAGTTGATGAAGTTGTCCTACGGACTAAAACCCTCTGGTTTATATAGACACCGGATAGGGTTAGGGTTACATAGAGTCGGTTACAATGGTAGGAGATCTTGAATATCCGCATCGCCAAGCTTGCCTTCCATGCCAAGGAAAGTCCCATTCGGACACGGGACGAAGTCTTCAATCTTGTATCTTCATAGTCCAGGGGTCCGGCTGAAGGTATAGTCCGGCTACCCGAACACCCCCTAATCCAGGACTCCCTCAGTAGCCCCTGAACTAGGCTTCAATGACGACGAGTCCGGCGCGCAAATTGTCTTCGGCATTGCAAGGCGGGTTCCTCCTCCAAGTCCTTCATAGAAGATTGTAAACACCAAGAGTAGTGTCCGGCTCTGTAAAATAAGCTTCCACATATTGCCATAGAGAGAATAATATTAACACAAATCAAATCTGCTGACGTATTCTGCAGTGCGCCATCACACCACAACCAAGCCCTTTACTTGAATCGTTTTTACTTTTCCTCCTCAGCATGTTTTGCGAGGCAGTTTCCTTGGCACGTCTTGTCAAAGCAGAGATCGTGTACCCTTTTTACAGGATTCTCATCAATACGGACGTGGGTAACCCAAACGCGCCATTTATCACGGCGCTCGGGAGCCAAGCGAGTTTTATTAGGTAGGTGGGGACGCATAACTGCATCCGCCTATATAAGGGGATAAGGATCCACCCTTTTTACCTACACCTTCTTCCTCCCTTGCCACTCTCGTGCACCCGAGCTCCAGCACCCAAGCCCGCACATCCCACCTCAACCTTCTCCAGCAATGTCCGGAGCGGGAGGCAAATGGATGGTCTCCTCCGTTACGGAGGGTAAAGTAAAAAAGCTAAGGAAGGCCGGATACCTGTCCAAGGACATCGCACACCGGCTTCCCGAAGAGGGGCAGCTTATCCCCACCCCAAGGCCCCATGAGAGGGTCGTGTTTCTCCCCCACTTCCTCCGCGGACTAGGTTTTCCACTCCACCCATTTGTCTGGGGGCTCATGTTCTACTACGGCATGGACTTCCACGATCTGGCTCCAAACTTCATCCTCAACATCTCGGCGTTTATCATCGTGTGCGAGGCCTTTCTCCGCGTACGCCCCCATTTCGGCCTCTGGCTCAAGACCTTCAACGTCAAGCCCAAGGTGATGCGCGGCAGCCAGGCGGAGTGCGGAGGCGCTATGGCGGGCAAGATGGCCAACGTCCTATGGTTCGAGGGCTCTTTCGTGGAGACCCTAAAGGGATGGCAAGCCGGGTGGTTTTATATCACCGAGCCACATGATCCGGAATGGACCGCAGCCCCTGAGTTCCGATCCGGACCCCCCACGCGGCTTATGTCCTGGAAAGAGACGGGCCTGTCGTGGGGTGATGAAAAAGAGGTGACTAGATTGCAAACATGCATCCAGTCCCTGGTGAACAAGCCAGTCCGGCTTGTTAATATAATCCAGGTTATGCTCGTCCGCCGGATCCTCCCGTGCCAACAATGGGATTTTAATCTGTGGGAGTTCGACCCGGCGCAGCACCAAACCCTCAACAGGCTCTTCGACACGACGTATGAAGACGCCTGGAAGGTGCTATTCAAGGGCGCCGAGGCTCCCGCATCCGCTTCCCAGGACCGCGGATACAGCTCGGAGCGTCACGCTAGCAAGGTATGCCATCTACACCCTTCACAGGATGTTAAGCCTTTTTTCATAGTTTGACACTATGCGGGATATGAACTCCCTTTCCTCTGACAGGCTTGGCGGGTGATAGCCGAGCCGATTAACTGTCTGGCTCCGCTGCCCGAAGATCCAGCCCCAGCTTTACTGGTGAAGCTGCTGGCCCCGGCGCCTTATGTGGTGCCGGAGAAGAAGATCAAGAAGAAGACCACGGGGACTCGAAAGAGTGCCCGCAATGTGGTGGTGTCGGACTCGTTATCTGACGAGTCCAAGGCGCCCTCCTCCCGCGAGAACGAGGAGGAGGAAGAAGAAGACTCTCCCTCTCCGGTGGAGGGAGGAGAGAAGAGGAAGGCCGCCCCAACGGGGAGGCCAAGGGGTCTAGGAAAAGGAAGACCCCTCCGCCGGACTACGCCCCTGACGCTGAAGAGGGCGAAGAGGAGTGGCCGGACAGGGCCAAGCGTCCGGCAAAATCGTAAGTGTTCAGATACTAGAGTAACTCATGATATTCCTTTTGTTGCACAGCTTCCCCTAATGTCGAATATAATCATGCAGCCCGCCCCGGGCCGCACTCAACGAGTCCTCGAGCGGCTCCCTGGATTCATCGGATGTGAACTCTGTTCCGCCCGCTGTCTCCCCCCGCACTGCGGATGACGCTGAAGTGGCGTCGCAACGAGCTCCGGGGCAGGAGGAGGTGGTCCTGGAGGAGCCGCAAGGCGACCTCCCGGACCCCAGGAGTGAAGGGGACAAGACCCCCCAGGGCTCCAAGTCCGGCCTTAAGCCGAACACCGTGCCGGAATCTTCAACAATTCCGGACCGCGGCAGGCGAACTCCTTCCAAGAAGAGCAAGCCTTCTGGGCCGGCAGCCTCCGTCCAACCGGAGGCGCCGGACAATCTACTAGAGGTGCTTGAAGGTGCCTCCATCGACGAGGAGCACCGTACTATTATGAGTACGGTGATCCGGAAGGTTCAGTCCGCCAAGAGCGGGCTGAATGAAGCTTGCGCTGGCCTCCTAACAGGCTTCGAGGTAAGTAAAAATATTACCGCATAGACAGTAGCCCCTGATGCTCTGTTTGGCGTTCGGAAAGAAAAGCCGAATAGAGGATCTATGAAATTTCGCAGGAGTCTAATAATAAAGAAGTCAATATGCGTATGCAAGCTTCGCTGCTAGCCACCGCCGCACTGACTGTGGAGGTGGATACCCTAAAACAGGGACTCGAGCGGTCCGAGCAAGAGCTCGGCCGTGCCAAGAAGCAGCTCGAGGAGAAAGAAGGTAAGAAATACCTTATAAAAAGGTGCCTATAGAGAGGCGTGATTGCAAAAAATAACAGGATTGTACTGCTTATTGTAGGGGCCACGACTGAGGTGGCGCCCCTCAAGCAGGCGATGTCCGAGGCTGAAAAGAAAACGGCCGCGGAGCGCACCGAGCGAGAGAAACTTGGGTCTCAGGTCGGCGAGGTGCAGCAAGAGCTTCAGGCTCTCATGAAGAAACATGAGAGTTTGGAGCTTGAGTCAAAGACCCAAGCGTCCGAGCTCGCGACGGCCCTTAAGACTGCCAAGTCTGCCAAGGCCGAAGCCCAAAAGGCTCTCCAAGAGTTGGAGGATATGAAGAAGATAGCAGCGGGTAAGGCATTCTTTATGCAAAGCAGAAACATAAAAGTAAACTACTTGTTACTTACCCGAATCCGGAGTTCTCCAGGGGCCTTCGCAGATCTTCCCCGTAGCGTGTCCGATGCCGCCGCATTCTACCGAGCTGAAGAGGGCAGCTCGACGGAGAAGGTATTCTGGTCTCAGTATGCTGAGGCCGCACACCCTGTGCCCTTGAGCGACCAGCTGAAACAGCTGGTCGAACTCCACAAGGCGGCCGAACAGGCCATGAAGGGCTTCATAGTTCGGCTGTGGCCCGGAGAGGCCTTGCCTGGGAGCTACTTCGGGCTAGTGCGGCGGTTGGTGGAGGCCTGTCCAAGGCTCGAGGTCATCAAGCGCTCCGCCTGCATCGAAGGTGCCCGTAGGGCCCTTGCCCGTGTAAAGGTGCACTGGGGTAAGATGGACGGTGAGAAGCTTGTGACGGACGGGCCGCCGCCGGGGAAGGAGCATCGCAAGCCGGAGAACTACTATAAGGATGTTCTTGCAGGTGCCCGCCTTGTGGCAGATGAGTGCACCAAGGAAGTAATTTTTGAATGAATTCGCTCGTGTTTATCCTGTGCGCTGAAAACTTGTTCATATGCGCTAAGCAATGCTTATTGAATTTAAAATATTATTTTCTGTGCGGCTGTTTGTCAAAAATTGAGAGATGGCCAGTCGTCGGCTTCTGCCCCCATGCCACTAGTGCTGGGGAGTTCGGTGATAAACCTGGGCGCTCTTTTTCCCATGGTTGGGTCCTTCGAGGGAGGCGCTCAGCACGACGAACCAGGCAATCGGACTATAATGCTTGAACACTCTCACTTAGCCATAGAACTTTATAATTTTAAATTTCGGCGAAGCCCCTAATTCGGAAGACCGAGTTCGGGGCGCTATCCACGCCTTGGCTGGGGTTATCCAGCTCCTCGCTCGAAGCGGCATAAGCCTTTAGGGACTCGAAAAACCTCTCGAACAGCGACCGGTCTCTCGCCTCATCATGACAGTCAGTTTTAGCTTTCTCCACTAAGGTGCTTAACCCAGGTCAACCGGGGCACAATCGCAGTGGTTCTCCTAGTGCTACCTTAGCCGATATAGCAGAACGTAAGGCACCAAAACAGAGGAGCCGGGCAAACCCAACTATTGACCCAAATCATGATTCGAAGCCGATGCATATAGTGCTATAAGTTCGGGGTGCCGCACTTGTGAAAGTGTACGGACTTCTCACACCATATTAAAGGGTACTGAAGCCCCTGGCGTACTTGCCGTACCACAATGTACCGGGTGCAACATGTCATTAATGAACATATATATGAAAAGAGTAATGCAAAAAATAGACAAAAGGCTAGGCATTGTTTATGGAGAGGCTATTTATCAAAGCCGAACGATACAGATGGTGCGGTAAGCAAAAGATATTGGACTATTCAGTATGTCCTGACCAGGGGCAGGCCGCGGAATTATATATAAAGTAGGTATATCGCTCGTAACAGAGACCACCTGGGAGTTCCATAATGCGGCATGGCTTGTCTGCCTTCCTGGATCTTGCATCGTTTGTGCGGCAATCTAATTGCCGAACAAGTCATCCGAAGTATGGAGTCCTAAAAGTAAGAAAAAAATAAAAAAAAGAATCTGGCAGCCCTTGGTACGCTTTAAGCCGTATTTTGGGTGTGCCATTATTTTGCCCCTTCCCCTGTGCCCATGGTATTTCAAGGGCGTAGTTATGTACGTGAGGTACTAGTTTCGCTAGGTCGCGAAAGCTGGGGTTGGGGCCGCATTGCTACGCTTGCTCGGAGTGTGCCAGGTGGTCCTGCTGTAGGTTACTCCAGGCGCACTTGGCAGTGTTTGGCTTTTTAATGGCCGGACTGGAGAATTGCCGAAGAAGGCTACTTTGTACTTCCGCTGCGAGAGCCGCCGTATGCTCCTCCGTACGGAGGGAGCGTTCGGTGTTTCCGTTGACCGTGATTACTCCTTGAGGGCCTGGCATCTTGAGTTTGAGATATGCATAGTGCAGCACCGCATTGAACTTTGCGAATGCGGTTCGTCCGAGCAGGGCGTGATAGCCACTGCGAAACGGGACTATATCGAAGATTAACTCTTCACTTCGGAAATTATCCGGGGATCCGAAGACCACGTCAAGTGTTACTGAGCTTGTACAATTGGCTTCTACACCTGGTATGACGCCTTTAAAGGTCATTCTTGTGGGTTTGATCCTTGAGGGGTCTATGCCCATTTTCCACACTGTGTCCTGATAAAGCAGGTTCAGGCTACTGCCGCCGTCCATGAGGACTCTTGTGAGGTGAAATCCGTCGATGATTGGGTCAAGAACCAATGTGGCGAAGCCGCCATGACGGATGCTAGTGGGATGGTCCCTCCGATCAAAAGTGATCGGGCAGGAGGACCATGGGTTGAACTTTGGGGCGACTGGCTCCATCGCGTATACGTCCCGTAGCGCACGCTTTCGCCCCCGCTTGGGAATGTGGGTTGCGTATATCATGTTCACCGTCCGCACTTGTGGGGGAAGCCCTTCTGTCCATTGTTGTTCGGCGGCTTGGGCTCCTCGTCCTCGCTGTGCAGCCCCTTATCTTTGTTTTCGGCTCTTAACTTGCCTGCCTGCTTGAACACCCAACAATCCCTGTTAGTGTGATTGGCTGGCTTTTCGGGGTGCCATGTATCTGGAACAAGTGATCGAGTATTTGGTCCAAACTGGACGGGCCCTGAGTATTCTTTTTAAATGGCTTTTTCCGCTGACCGGATTTATAGCCTCTGAATCCGGCATTGGCTGCTGTGTCTTCATTGCTGTCGCTATTAACGCGGCATTTTTGTTTGTTCCAACATGTCCTGCCACTTTTGTCCTTGGTATCCGAATTACCAGGGTTCTTTGATAAGTTGTTACTGCAAGCTAGCCAGCTATCTTCACCCACGCAAAAGCGGGTCATGAGTGTCGTGAGGGCTGCCATGGATTTCGGTTTTCCTGTCCCAGGTGCCGGGCAAGCCACTCGTTGCGGATGTTATGCTTGAAGGCTCTAGGGCCTCTGCATCCGGACAGTTGACTATCTGGTTTTTCTTTGTTAGGAACCGTGTCCAGAATTGTCTAGCTGATTCTTCTGGCTGCTGAATTATGTGGCTTAAGTCATCGGCATCCGGCGGTCGCACATAAGTGCCCTGGAAGTTGTCGAGGAATGCGGCTTCTAGGTCCTCCCAAGAACTGATTGAGTCTGCTGGCAAGCTGTTAAGCCAATGCCGGGCCGGTCCTTTAAGTTTGAGTGGGAGGTACTTGATGGCGTGTAGATCATCGCCGCGCGCCATGTGGATGTGAAGGAGATAATCCTCAATCCATACCGCCGGGTCTGTGGTGCCATCGTATGATTCGATGTTTATGGGTTTGAAACCATCTGGGATTTTATGATCCATTACTTCATTCGTGAAGCATAGCGGGTGTGCGACGCCTCTGTACTGGGCTATATCACGACGTAGCTCGAAAGAGCTATGTCTGTTGTGTTCGGCCCGGCCAGATTTGTTGTATCCGGAGCGAAGATCATCGTCACGTGCCATAGGGCGCCTGCGCGATCCGTAGATCGATCTTGTTTGTCTTGCCTTGTCCTCCAGTACGTCTCGCAGGTTTGGCGCATTTTCCCGTGCCTTAGTTGAGTGGCGTCGGGGCATGGCTTGGGTGGAGGGTCGAGAGACCTCTCTATCCCGGCCGCGAGGTGGCCGGTCTGCCATGTCATGCGCTGGTGATGTAGGTGCTTCCTCCTCTGATCGGGGTAGGGGCCTGCACTTTGGGTAACTCTTGGAGGGGTGTTCGAGTTCATACTCTTCGGCCGCAAGGACTTCAGCCCATCTGTCAGCTAGCAAATCTTGGGCAGCTCTAAGCTGCTGCTGCTTTTTCTTGAGGCTGCTTGCCATGGCTAAAAGCCTGCGTCTAAAACGCTCTTGTTCGGCGGGGTCTGATGGTATGATGAATTCGTCGTCATCGAGGCTTGCCTCGTCTTCGAAGGGAGGCATATAGTTATCATCCTCAACCTCTTGGTCTGCCGCTCTCTCATGAGGGCTGGCTTCTCCATCTTCCTGTGCCAACTCTTGATGAGGTGGGTGTTCTTCGGCGCTGTCCGGGGTAGTATTATCTCCCGTGCCGGAATCACCGTTTTTGCTTTGGCGGGATTTAGAGCGACGCCGCTGACACCGGCGCTTTGGCTGTTTCTTGGGGGTGTCCTCCCCCATTGTTGCATCGCCATCTCCATCTTTTGGAGTATCCACCATATATATGTCATATGACGAGGTGGCCTTCCAGCGCCCTACAGGTGCTGGTTCCTGTTCGTCTCCTACATCATCGTCCATACCGTCGATGTCTTCGGAGCCGAAGTCAAGCATGTTGGTTAAATCGTCGACAATGGCTACACAGTGGGTGGTGGGCGGGTTTTGAATTTCTTCATCGTCCGCATCCCATCCTCGCTGACCGTAATCCGGCCAGGGCTCTCCTGATAAAGAGAGAGACTTAAGAGAATTCGGGATGATGCCAAAAGGCGAGTGCTAAAAGATGTCTGCGGCGGTGAACTCCATTATCGGCGCCCAATCGGATTCGATTGGCAGGGGCGCGGGGGATTCGGAGTCTGAGGAGGAGTCCGGATCCTTGGAGTCACGGATCATGTAGAGTGCAGGGCTAGCGTTCGGCTCGATCGCCTTTAAGATTGCAGCCCCCGAGGTGGTGTCCAACCACTCGTCCTCAATTGGCGCAATAGGTTCCGGGTTAGAGGTCGGAACCGATGCGTGTGCGGCCTCCAGGACACTACCAGGAGGCGGAGCTAGATCATGCCCCTCGAGATAGTGCGGCGCGCTTGGACGTGGCTCGAACCCGTCGAAGATCAAGTCTCCGCGGATGTCGGCCGTGTAGTTTAAGCTTCCAAACCTGACTTGATGGCCAGGGGCGTAGCTTTCGATCTGCTCCAAGTGGCCAAGAGAATTGGCCCGCAGAGCGAAGCCGCCGAAGACGAAGATCTGTTCGGGGAGAAAAGTCTCACCCTGGACCGCATCGTTGTTGATGATCAAAGGAGCCATCGGACCTAACGGCGACGACACAGAGGAACTCTCAATGAAAGCACCAATGTCGGTGTCAAAACCGGCGGATCTCGGGTAGGGGGTCCCGAACTATGCGTCTAGGCCGGATGGTAACAGGAGGCAGGAAACACGATGTTTTACCCAGGTTCGGGCCCTCTTGATGGAGGTAAAACCCTACGTCCTGCTTGATTAATATTGATGATATGGGTAGTACAAGAGTGGATCTACCACGAGATCGAGGAGGCTAAACCCTAGAAGCTAGCCTATGGTATGATTGTTGTCTATGGAGTTGATGAAGTTGTCCTACGGACTAAAACCCTCCGGTTTATATAGACATCGGATAGGGTTAGGGTTACATAGAGTCGGTTACAATGGTAGGAGATCTTGAATATCCGCATCACCAAGCTTGCCTTCCACGCCAAGGAAAGTCCCATCCGGACACGGGACGAAGTCTTCAATCTTGTATCTTCATAGTCCAGGAGTCCAGCTGAAGGTATAGTCTGGCTACCCGAACACCCCCTAATCCAGGACTCCCTCACTGATCATGCTGCTATTAAATATCTTATGGAAAAGAAAGATGCTAAACCTAGACTTATTAGATGGGTTCTCTTGCTTCAAGAATTTGATTTGCATATTATTGATAGAAAGGGAGCTGAGAACCCCATTACAGACAACTTGTCTAGCTTAGAAAATGTTCTTGATGACCCACTACCTATTGATGGTAGCTTTCCTGATGAACAATTAGCTGTCATAAATGCTTCTCGTACTGCACCATGGTATGCTGATTATGCTAATTAGATTGTTGCTAAATTTATAACACCTAGTTTCACATACCAGCAAAAGAAAAAGTTCTTCTATGATTTAAGACATTACTTCTGGGATGACCCACATATTTATAAAGAAGGAGTAGATGGTGTTATTAGATGTTGTGTACCTGAGCACGAACAGGAATAGATCCTACGCAAGGGCCACTCCGAGGCTTATGGAGGACACCATGCTGGAGATAGAACTGCACATAAGGTATTGCAATCTGGTTTTTATTGGCCTACTCTCTTCAAGGATGCCCGTAAGTTTGTTTTGTCTTGTGATGAATGTCAAAGAATTGGTAATATTAGTAGACATCAATAAATACCTATGAATTATTCACTTGTTATTGAACCATTTGATGTTTGGGGCTTTGATTAAATGGGACCGTTTCCTTCCTCTAATAGGTACACATATTTTAGTTGTTGTTGATTATGTTACTAAGTGGGTAGAAGCTATTCCAACTAGTAGTGCTGATCATAACACCTCTATTAAGATGCTTAAAGAAGTTATTTTTCTGAGGTTTGGAGTCCCTAGATACTTAATGACTGATGGTGGTTCACATTTTATTCATGGTGCTTTTCGTAAAATTCTTGCTAAGTATGATGTTAATCATAGAATTGCATCCCCATATCATCCACAGTCTAGTGGTCAAGTAGAACTGAGTAATAGAGAGCTCAAATTAATTTTGCAAAAGACTGTTAATACATCTAGAAAGAATTGGTACAAGAAACTTGATGATGCATTATGGGCCTATAGAATTGCATATAAGAATCCTATGGGTACGTCTCCGTACAAAATGGTTTGTGGTAAAGCATGTCACTTACCTCTTGAACTAGAACATAAGGCATATTGGGCTATTAAAGAGCTTAACTATGACTTCAAACTTGCCGGTGAGAAGAGGCTTTTTGACAATAGCTCACTTGATGAATGGAGAACCCATGCTTATGAGAATGCCAACCTGTTTAAAGAAAAAATTAAAAGATGGCATGATAAAAGGATACAAAAATGTGAGTTTAATGTAGGTGATTATGTATTGTTATACAACTCTCGTTTAAGATATTTTACAGGAAAACTCCTCTCTAAATGGGAAGGTCCTTACGTTATCGAGGAGGTTTACCGTTCCGGTGCCATAAAAATCAACAACTTCGAAGGCACAAATCCGAGGGTGGTGAACGGTCAAAGAATCAAACATTATATCGCAGGTAACCCTATAAATGTTGAAACTAATGTTATTGAAACCGTAACCCCGAAGGAATACATAAGGGACGCTTTCCAGAACGTTTCAGACTCCGAAAAGGAATAGGTACGTGGTACGGTAAGTAAACCGACTCCAAAACAGTTCTAATAGCAATTTTTCTCCGTTTTGGAATATTTAAGAAAATAGGAAAATAAGAAGTAGTCCGGGAAGGACACGAGGCGTCCACAAGGGTGGAGGGCGCGCCCCCTGCCTCGTGGGCACCTCGTGTGCTCTCCGGACTCTGTTTTCTTGCACGATACTTCTTTTGGTCAGTAAAAAATTCACTATATAATCTCCCGAAGGTTTTGACCACCGTATCACACAAATATCCTCTGTCTTTGTTTCGAGCTGCTTTCTGCCAGGGTTGTCAAGGCCAGGCATCATGTTGTCTCCCTCCTCCTCCAACAATGAGGGCAACGATGCTTGGCTAATGAAGATAGATATGAAGAGAGAAGAGCCCGGAGAGATCAACAAGGATGATGGGATCAAGAAGACCACGGGGGATCAAGTTCCGGCAGGAGTAGACGAAGACATCCTTCAACCTCATCACAATCTCTTTACCCCAACGGAGATTGAAGCTTTCAAGATGATTGAGTTAGATCGTATTCAAAACAAGTATCTCACAAGTGAAAATATTTTGTAGAAGGAGCATATCATCGCACTCAAGGGCATTATCCGCAAATTGGAGGATCTCCTACGGTCGATGTGCGACTATCCATCATCACCAACAAAGAAGAACTGAGTATCGGGTATGGGCACTCCCCTTGGCAACTACCAAGCTTGGGGGAGTGCCCTGGTATCGTATCACCATCACACTTGTATCTTTACCATTTTTCTTAGTTCAATCCTTTTGGTAATATCTTGATCTAGTAGAATAAAGTTTTAGTATGATATAGTTCTTTAGTTTTGCTTTATGATCCTTCTATGTAATCGAGTCCGTGAGCTATATATAATAAAGATTAGTGTTGAGTCAAGGGCTTGATTATTTTTCTATGATCTTGAGGGAATAGAATAAAAGAGAAGAAATAAAAAGAAATAAAGAGGTCATATGGATCTTATGGAGAGTAATGACTTCACATATAAGAGTATGATGAATAAAAAATGTTGAGAGTTGACAAGCATAGTTTTGGTCATTGTTGCAATTAATAGGAAGTAATAAAGAAAGAGAGGTTTTCACATATAAATATACTATCTTGGACATCTTTTATGATTGTGAGCACTCATTACAATATGACATGCTAAAGAGTTGATGTTGGACAAGAAAGACAACGTAATGGGTTATGTTTTCTTACATCTAAGATAAATTATATTGTCATGGATCGTCCAACATGTTGAGCTTGCCTTTCCCTCTCATGCTAGACAAATTCTTCGCACCAAGTAGAGATACTACTTGTGCTTCCAAATATCCTTAAACCTAGTTTTGCCATGAGAGTTCACCATATCTACCTATGGATTGAGTAAGATCCTTCAAGTAAGTTGTCATCGTTGCAAGCAATAAAAAATGCTCTCTAAATATGTATGATTTATTAGTGTGGAGAAAATAAGCTTTATACGATCTTGTGATGTGGAAGAAATAAAAGCGACGGACTGCATAATAAAGTTCCATATCACAAGTGGCAATATAAAGTGACATTCATTTGCATTAATATTTTGTGCATCCAACCATAAAAGCACATGGCAACCTCTGCTTCCCTCTGCGAAGGGCCTATCTTTTATGCTTGTCTTATACTTCATGCAAGAGTCACGGTGATTTTCACCTTTCCTTTTTACATTTTATCCTTTGGCAAGCACAATGTGTTGGAAAGATCCTGATATATATAGCTAATTGGATGTGAGTTTTCATGAACTATTATTGTTGACATTACCCTTGAGGTAAAAGGTTGGGAGGCAAAACTATAAGCCCCTATCTTTCTCTCTGTCCAATTAAAACTTCATACCCATAAATATTGCGTGAGTGTTAGCAATTGTGAAAGACTAAATGATGGTTGAGTATGTGGACTTGCTGAGAAGCTCTTATATTGACTCTTTCCTACGTTATGATAAATTGCAATTGCTTCAGTGACTGAGATTATAGTTTGTTAGTTTTCAATGAAGTTTCTAATTCATACTTGAGTATGTGAATGAATTGTTACTTTAGCATAAGAGATCATATGACAATATATATATATATATGTTGCTTTCTAAGAATGATCGTGATGCCCTCATGTCCGTATTTTATTTTTATCGACACCTCTCTCTCTCTAAACATGTGGACATATTTTTCGATTTCGACTTTCCCTTGAGGACAAGCGAGGTCTAAGCTTGGGGGAGTTGATACGTCCATTTTGCATCATGCTTTTATATTGATATTTATTGCATTATGGGCTGTTATTACACATTATGTCACAATACTTATGCCTTTTCTCTCTTATTTTACAAGGTTTACATGAAGAGGGGGAATGCCGGCAGCTAGAATTCTGGGCTGGAAAAGGAGCAAATATTAGAGACCTATTCTACACATCTCCAAAAGTTCTGAAACTCCACGGGAATTATTTTCAGAATATATAAAAAATATTGGGCGAAAGAAGTACCAGAGGGGGGCCACCCATCGTCCACGAGGGTGGGAGCGCGCCCTACCCCCTGGGCGCACCCCCCTGCCTCGTGGGCCCCCTGGTGGCCCTCTGATGCCCATATTTGGCTATATGGAGTCTTTCGTCGAGGAAAAAATCATAAGCAAGCTCACGGGACGAAACTCCGCCGCCACGAGGCGGAACCTTGGCGAAACCAATATAGGGCTCCGGCGGAGCTATTCTGTCGGGGAAACTTCCCTCCGGGAGGGGGAAATCATCACCATCATCATCACCAACGATCCTCTCATCGGGAGGGGGTCAATCTCCATCAACATCTTCACCAACACCATCTCATCTCAAACCCTAGTTCATCTCTTGTATCCAATCTTTGTATCCAAACCTCAGATTGGTACCTGTGGGTTGCTAGTAGTGCTGATTACTTCTTGTAGTTGATGCTAGTTGGTTTACTTGGTGGAAGATCATATGTTCAGATCCATTATGCATATTAGTACCCCTCTGATTATGAACATGAATATGCTTTGTGAGTAGTTAGGTTTGTTCCCGAGGACATGGGAGAAGTCTTGCTATAAGTAGTCATGTAAATTTGGTATTCGTTCGATAATTTGTTGAGATGTATGTTGTCATCCCTCTAGTGGTGTCATGTGAACGTCGACTACATGACACTTCACCATTGTTTGGGCCTAGAGGGAGGCATTGGGAAGTAATAAGTAGATGATGGGTTGCTAGAGTGACAGAAGCTTAAACCCTAGTTTATGCGTTGCTTCGTAAGGGGCTGATTTGGATCCATATGTTTCATGCTATGGTTAGGTTTACCTTAATACTTCTGTTGTAGTTGTGGATGCTTGTAATAGGGGTTAATCATAAGTGGGATGCTTGTCCAAGTAAGGACAGTACCCAAGCACTAGTCCACCCACATATCAAATTATCAAAGTACCGAACACGAATCATATGAGTGTGATGAAAACTAGCTTGATGATAATTCCCATGTGTCCCCGGGAGCGCTTTCCTTTATATAAGAGTTTGTCCAGGCTTGCCCTTTGCTACAAAAAGGATTGGGCCATCTTGCTGCACCTTATTTACTTTTATTACTTGCTACCCGTTACAAATTACCTTATCACAAAACTATCTGTTACCGATAATTTTAGTGCTTGTAGAGAATACCTTGCTGAAAACCGCTTATCATTTCCTTTTGCTCCTCGTTGGTTTCGACACTCTTATTTATCGAAAAGGCTATGATAGATCCCCTACACTTGTGGGTCATCAGTGGCGGAGGAACATAGGCGGTGGGGGCGGTGGTTCGGCCGGCGGCCCGTGCAGTGTTCTGTATGGGAAGAATTAGAGACGAGGAAGAAGAAGGGTTATGAGATGTAGGATCTTCATCCAACCGCCTGAAATGGTCGACTGACCCAAATGACAAAAGTCACGCGACTTGCATGCAGACATGCCTTTATATTCAGTACCATCATCGTACCTGCTTAGCACTGCTCCTGAATCAATCAAGCTAAACAATGTGCCACTCATAATTACAAACTTGTTGCTCAAATACGAACCTAATATGATGCTGATATTACTAAAACATATAACATTTAATTGGTCAGCTAATGTTGCTACTTTACTTTCGAAAAGCACGTGCACCACATATAGAGAGACAACAGGGAGTTGCATTCTTAATACGCTCTGGTTCATCATGTGTGAGCACTGCGCAACGAACATTTTATTATCCAAAATCTGCTTGCTCTTCTTTAGCATGTTCCTATTCCGTTCTTCTTTAATAAGTACTCTCTCTGTTCCTAGGTACAAGTCTTTGTATAGATTCCACCATGGACTACATATGGAGCAAAATGAGTGAATCTACACTCTAAAATGTATCTGTATACATCTGTACGTGATACATTGTGGAAATCTCTACAAAGACTTATATTTTGGAATGGAGGGAGTATGACAGTAGTACAGTATGTTCCTTGTAGTGAAGATGAGCAGGGACATTTGTAGTGTAGAGGTCTATATGGTCGGTTGTGATGGACACTTTGAACTCTTCGGGCCTCTTTGATTCGTAGGATTTTGTCATAGGAATAGGAATTGTAGTGGCCTGCCCACTTGAATCCTATAAGATTAGCAAGGAAATACGGGGAGTTGTGTCGCCTTTGAGAGTTACACGGATATTAACAGTACCGCACCTTCAGTTGAAGAGAGCTGGTATCCGAAGCCTTTCTAGCCGTACCGGCAATACTAGCACATATATTCCAGCAGGTTCCACTTTGCTGATTTTACTTGTGATGCTTACGATTTTCCCGTTATATCTACACTATGATCTACGTAGTTGCTTTGTGTCGCACTAGCGGCAGTCCACTCTTGAAGCTAAACAACACACCAATCATAAGTCCAAAGCTTACTTCTTCAAATATGAATTGTGATATGATTCTGATATTAGTTAACAGACACACATTTAATTGGTCAGGTAATGCTCCCACTTGATTTTCCAAATGCATGTGGCCACATATAGAGAGACAACATGGAATTGCATTTCTTTGGGCGCTGTGATTCATCATGAGTGGGCAACCAACACTGTATGCAATGAAGAGGAACCTCAAGAATATGCTTCCTCTTCTGTTCTTTAACATGTTACTCTTTTGTTATTCTGTATTTAGTACGTATAGTATGTTCCTTGTCAGGAAGGGGAGCAGGGACATCTGCAGTCAACAGCTGATAGAGCTGGCCTGTACGTGATCGATAGGCTTTCAATTAGTAGCGGCAATACAACACCGTAATTTCTAGCCAGTTCCACTTTCCCGATTTATATATCCTGGTTATGGTGCACCCCTTTTATGTAAACTACGATCACGGTTTGGCAATAAACTCTCTATACAATATATTATGAACCTATCATCTGCCAACTATCCTTACTTCTGGAGCCTATCTTTTGTGTACTTGTGCCAGATTATATTAATGCACACACCATATTACAATTCACATGGGCTCTCTCATCAGAATCCAGTGATAGCACACAAGGGTTTATAGGGGCGCCCCTATATTAGAATATCATCTGCAGTACAAAGATAATCTCACTATTATTTATGTTTTCATGCTTTTCAAATATTATACGTAATCACAGTGATTATCAGAATCCACGCAACAGAAGAATATTGTGGAACACTAACGACTTACAAAATTGGCACCAAGGCATTGAGTGCCATTCTGGATGCAATGAAACTCATATGCTCCCCACCTGTAGATTCTTGTTCAGAATATGATCCTAATGACTATTCTAACCTCGAGGAGTCAAAGGCAGATGGACTGTCCTGTTCACCCATCAAGGTGCATGTTCTAATTTGTCAAGGTTTTATTGATTGCGCGTATCTTGCATAAGTTGTCTTGCATTTCTTCTACTTTGTAGCACCGCCATTTTCTTAGTTTACTCATCATATATGTCAATATGCCATGCCCATCCATTATCAATACATATTCCATCTGTCATCATACCATGTTTTTCCACTCAAATGTTGTTCTTATGCATCAGACATCAGAAAGGAAGAGGGTGATTGTCAAACCTAAAGGAGCACCAGCAAAGTCCTTGAAAAACGTGGTGGTGCCGGAGAAAACAGACATCACCCCACTTATATTAGCTCTACAACCAGTGACAGAAAACATAGGACCCGACTCCAACAGACTGCACCCATACTTCACTGGCCACACCACTAGCCCAACAACACAGGACCTGCATCCAGCAAAAGGTATGCCGATTTCAGTTGCCATAGCACCAGCCGTACCATAGAAAAATCCCACTCCAGCAAAAAGTATAGGAAGTCCATCGGCAGAAGACCTATCCCAACTGCAGAGACGGCCAATTCCTGCAGACTGAAACCCCATTCCAGTTATTCCCAGTTTAAAAGACAATGGTTTCAATGTTGTTAGGGACTACGTGCATATATTCCCATCATGGGAAGATTATAGTGAAGACAAACACCATTTTCACATCTTCCTGTCCCACTTACGTGTAAGTGCTATTATTCATGGTGATTATTTTCCTGTTTTCTGCTGATTGAACACATCAATGATTTACATTACATTGTTGTAAGTAGGCGAGGGTCAATCTGGATAGTTATGGCAAGCAAAGCTTGCTTGCACTTTTCAAGGAAGCATTGCAGCAGTATCGATGTTACCTGAGGAAATCACACTTTGATGGCAAGTCTATAAACAAATTTCTGGTGAAGTCTCCTATGCTAAATTTAGAAGACATTGGATGGAAAAACCTTGTTATGCACTGGTCTCATTCCCAGGATGAGGTACTGTCTATGATATCACATGACAATTTGAACTTCTACTTTTCCGCATGTGCCTTACAGAACTTTTTTGCAGGAAATCTGCTCGAAGAAGAATTCCAGTTTGAAAAGGACGACAGGATATCACAAATATGCTGCCTGCTGCTTTGCTCTTGTTAGTACATGTTGTCCTGTATCACTGTACTCGCATACATACCTGGTTCATTATGTGACAGCTTGCTTATCAATTGTTCACTCCAAATTATTTGATCTGTATGAATGGTTACATTAGTGTAGAATATATCCAATGCGAATGAATTTTTTTAGCTCTGCATTGTTCTTGTAAGTATTTGTTGTCCTTTATCAGTGTACTTATATTGACAACTAGTTGTACATGTACCATCACTCTGCAGCTTATTTTCCTTTGCCCTTCATTTTATACACATCAGATCTATATTAACTCTTACCATAAGGGTTGGATAACACCGATGGTATTGAAGAAGATTACCTCTGCATTGCTCTTGGATGTACCTTTTGCCTGTATCGCTGCACTTACATTTATAGCTACTTGGTTATGTAGCATCACTCTTCATCTTATCTTAAATATTCTCCATTTTTTATTATATTATCACATCTATATTTACTCTTAACAAAATGTAGAATAAAGGCAATGCTTATGAAGAAGATTCGGTGGTAAACTTCTTGAATTCCCCCCCCCCCCCCATCAGCATGGACAAGGGCTTTATAGAGCCTGTCTTCACCAATAATGTAAGTTTGTCCTTCTCAAGCCTTAAAACTTTATTGTGTATATTTGGTTAGGCATGACTGCAACAACTGTTTATTTTTGGTGTTTGCATCAAATTGCATGTTTAAAGTTTATTATGTAGTTCATAAACAAAAGTTTGTCCTTCTCAATTTAAGTTTTCAGTTGTACAACCAAGTTCCTTCTTCATACCATGTAAATTAAACTATACAGAGCAAGTGATCTTATTTTGCACTATATGTATGCTTCTATTCTTGATTCGTAACCAAGTGGTGTCATGAACCTACCCACTACAGCACAATGTCATATTCTGCAATGTCTTAGCTATGAACAATGTCATATCATTCTACTATTATTTAAACTGTCTCTTTATTTGCTAATCTGAAATGGGATAAATTGACAGCACACTAACCATTGATACTTATGAGTTCTTGATCTGTAATCTAGTGGTGTCGTGAAGCTGCCAACTCCTTTACAATGTCATTTACTGCCATGTCTTGACCTGAACAATACCATATTGTATTAATGCTATTTTAAATCAGGTCACTTTATTCGTCAGTAAGGAATGTGATGAATTGTCAGCACTCATACTTATATGTGCAAAACCTATCATCTGTCTGCTTGTTTATCTTTCAGAGTGAGGAGGATATAAGTGTCAAACAAGCGCAGTCTCATCAGCTTGCTCAGCTGCTTGCGCTGCAGTTCCCGAGCAGGGCTAACCTTTCACTCTATTGAAGTGCTAACGGTTTTGTATATTATTTTGTTGGCGTGTTTATTTGCACTAGTGATGATCTTTGATGCCCAGTGTATGTAATCTATTGTCTGCTTGTGCTTTATTACCATAGTGGCGAACTTTGATGCCCAGTGGATATAATATGCCGTGATTTCTTTATTGTATAGTCTAGGTTTATTATTATTCATGATGCTGCAGTTATTTTACTATATATATATCCTGTCTTCGCAGTAAACCGGCCAAACCGTAAAATTGCGGTACATAATCGGGCCGTCATGCAAATCACTATGTATGATCCGCATCATGGGCCCAGTCATCTTGGTCCGTTAATAGGCCTAAATATGGCAGGCTAAAAAGTAGGTTGGGCTTTTAGGAGGCTGAAAAGTAGGTTGGTCTGAAACGTGCCGAACAGCTCACGGGCTGGCAGCAGGGCGAAATAGACCCCGGCCCATGATTGTGCGAATCACATCACGGGTCGTTAACAGGCCAAAATTGTCTCGGTCCTTGTTTGGCCCAATCAGATTATCAGCTGTGAGCAGGCCGGATGCAAACCGGGTTGCAGTTAGGCCCAACTATATGACGGGCTTTTCACAAGCCGAAATAAATATAGGGTCGAAATGTTAAACGGGTCGTTAACAGGCCGAAACTAATATCATGCCGAATTACTAAATGGGCCTTTAGCAAGTGGGCCCAAAATATAGCGTCCAGTTGACAGGCCGAATCTGATATGGGCTATAATTTGGCCCAAAGCCTCTTAAAGGGCCGGATCTTATCTGGGCCGTAATTTGGCCCAGAACATGGTAGGCTTTTAAACGGGCCGGATCTCATATGGGCCTTTATTAGGCCCGAAACGTGGCAGGTTGTTAATGGACCGGAGCAAATATGGACCGGCATTTGGCCCAAAACATGGCAGCCTGTGAATGGGCCGGCCCACTAGTGTCCTCAAAATCTTGTGGGCCTTTAGCTGGGTCGGCCCATTATGGTCGGCAAAATATTGTGGGTGTCGATGTCAAAACCGGCGGATCTCGGGTAGGGGGTCCCAAACTGTGCGTCTAGGCCGGATGGTAACAGGAGGTAGGGAACACGATGTTTTACCCAGGTTCGGGCCCTCTCGATGGAGGTAAAACCCTACGTCCTGCTTGATTAATATTGATGATATGGGTAGTACAAGAGTGGATCTACCACGAGATCGAGGAGGCTAAACCCTAAAAGCTAGCCTATGGTATGATTGTTGTATGACGATGATGTCCTACGGACTAGAACCCTCCGGTTTATATAGACACCGGATAGGGTTAGGGTTACATAGAGTCGGTTACAATGGTAGGAGATCTTGAATATCTGCATCGCCAAGCTTGCCTTCCACGCCAAGGAAAGTCCCATCCGGACACGGGACGAAGTCTTCAATCTTGTATCTTCATAGTCCAGGAGTCTGGCTGAAGGTATAGTCCGGCTACCCGAACACCCCCTAATCCAGGACTCCCTCAATAGCCCCCGAACCAGGCTTCAATGACGATGAGTCCGGCGTGCAGATTGTCTTCGGCATTGCAAGGCGGGTTCTCCTCCAAATCTCGTGTACCTGTTGAATAAAGTCCGGTTTCTTGTAAATGTTGCGCTCCTGGGCTTCTACGCCCAATAATGGTCGTCTTCCACGTGTCAAACGAATGCGAAAAGCCGGGGCGTTTTTACATCCACAGCCCTAGCCATATAAATGAGCCGCCTATTTAACTGGATGGGAATTCAGGTTCAAACCACATCTTCTCCTCTCCGCGGGTTATCATCAGAGCGCTTCCAGCAAAGGTCCATTCCAACATGTCCAGCCGTCGCAGCTCCTCCCCTCGCCCCTCCGATCCCAAATCCGGGGAGTGGGAGAGTTGCACCATCCTACACAGCGAGTTAGTGTCGCTTCAGGCCAAGGGATTTCTCCCCCCGGCATACATGGTCCCGGTCCGAGCCGGTCTTGCCACCTACAATGGCGGAAAACAGGCGGAGAGCACCCCCAATCCTTCTAAAGGAGAGCCGGTGTGCCTCATCCCCTATCTAATAAGGGGACTAGGATTTCCAATTCATCCATTTCTCCGCGGGCTTCTGAAGTTTTACGGTCTCCAGCTGCACAATCTCACGCCCGCTTCCATATTACATATCGCGGGTTTCGTCGCCCTTTGCGAGCTATTTTTAGGCGTTGAGGCTCATTTCGCGCTATGGAAGAGGTTATTCTGCCTGGTGCCCCGTTCTCAAGAGGGGTCTATCTATCAAGTGGGCGGAGCCGAAGTATGGCGCATCACCGGGACCGGATACCCATCCGGAACCCTGAAGAAGGCGTCTGAGGACTGGCCTTCGGAATGGTTTTACATAGATGACGTCCCGCTACCGGACCCTATCAGGGTCGGTCTCCCTGAGTTCAACAATGCCCCATTGAAGAAATGCTTGAGCTGGCGTCCACGGAGCTCTCAGAGAGAAAGCGACAAAGACATCCTTCACCTGATGGGCCGGATAAGACTGTTGGCTCATTTCGGACTAACCATGATTGGAGTCATGGCCGCATGCATTATGCGGGGGGTGCAGCCGCTTCAATATAGAGGCAACCCCATGTGGGATTTCAACGGGGAGGATGACGCCACCCGTTATGGTCGTAAGGGGCCGGCCTCAGCCGCCGCCTTAGTAAAGATCTTATCCTCTTTGTACAAGGGAGAAAAGGAGGAATTCCTCCGCGTCAATCTGCAGGCCGGATTCAGTATGTATGATCCTCCAAGTTGGGTAAGTGAACAATTGCGCTTGCCCGTTTGCTTTATACTCCCACGGTTAGATAGGTAGTCTAATGATTTTAATGTAGGAACTGCGACAGGAGGTAAAGGATATAAACAGCCGTCCTCCATAGCCCGAGGACCCAGAACGGTCCCTCAATCCGGACTCCGAAGAAGATTCGGACATATCGGTGGAGCTTATCGACGGGGTGTTCTATCAGCTAAGTAAGGACGATACCTTGGTGGCCATTGCGGCGGATTACCCAGGGTTAATCCCGGCCTCCCAGGTGAAGGAAACCGGAGTTCCATTCCCTTGAAAGAGATTCCATTCCGGTGTCTAACGACAACCGTGTTTTGCAGGGGAGATTTTCGAGGCAGGAGGCTGAACCTGCGGCGGCTAGCCAACGAGGGGGCGCAGGGCCCCGTGGGGCAAAAAGGAATGTAGTCCGGACTGAGATGCCGGCGCAAAGGTATAGCGCACCCTCTGTTTCCCTGGAGTTATTTTGTCAGGGCATATTAACGTTTGTGCTATCTTCAGAATGAAGAGACCTTGCCGGACTACATCCGGAGAGGTTGCCAATCGCGCCTCCACCAGCCAAGCTCCAACGTCTGGCGAGGAAGCGGAGGTGAGCACAAGGCACGCACCAGACGCTCCTCCGACAGAGGATGAGGACAGGCTGTCTGCCACAAATTCTGAAGTGGAGAGTGCCATGAACCACATGCGTCGCTGGACAGTTCTACGCGATGGTTGTTTCTCCCAAGAGGCTTTAGATGCCTTTAATTCGGGAGATGCGTACCTCCGTGCCGCTCAAAATGGTTTAGCCAGAGCCACGGAGCAGTATGTAAAAGACATGCGGGTAAGAAAATTTTGGTTTAAATATATATATATATATATGCCAGTAGCCCCCGAGACTTGAAGCAGTTAAAGAAACTGATTTAAGGATCATTTAATATGCAGGTTCTTACAGAGAAGAATACCGTACTGTCCCAGGAGCTGGAAAAGTGCAAGGCCCAACTAGAGCCCAAAGAGACCCCCCCAGGTAAGATACACTTCAAAAGATTAGTATTGTGCGGTGTGGGTGCAAATCTGACAAATCATATTGCAGATGGCGCCGGAGTAGATCCGGACAAACAACAACTCTTACGCCGGTTAAAGGCCGGTGAGAGTATGTTGACAAGGGTGAGGCTGGAGAAGAATGATCTTCAGGATGCCAACACCAAGCTGGACGTCGAACTTAAAGATGTTCGTGGCCAGCTATCGGACTCCACGAAGGAGAATCAGCGGCTTCGACGCGGCATATTTAGTAAGTGCTTGAACGAACTTTGAAAAAAGAGTTCGGCGAGGAAGTCGACTAACAGAGTAATGTCTGTAGGTATGCTCACAGGTCGTCCTGCAGAGGAGATGCCCGGTTCTATGGGTGACCTTCTTCCCGAACTCTTGCAACTGCACGAGCGAATTTGGCAGGCAATGCGAGGTGTTGCCCAAGCCTTATGGCCTGCCCACTCCGTGCCCGAGGGCCTTGGAGAGCTTGCGGAGAAGCTGAAGGGACCTCGGCGGCGCTTTCGGTTGTGGAAGATATCGGCCTGCCGACAAGGCGCTAGGGAGGCCTGGGCCATGGTGAAGACCCGTTTTATGAAGTCTGACCCGAACCACATGGCCGAGGTCGGACCAGTGGGGCCTGGCGGGAAGGAGATCCCTGTAAGGTTAGTGTACGGCCAAGTAGAGTTGGCCGCGAAGTATTCCCAGCAGGACTGTAAATTAGACAACCTGTTAGATGGTATAGAAGAGGAATACAATCAGTTAGAATGACTGTGTAATTTTGAATTGACATGTGTAATGCCTTCTAGCCGGATTGTAGATCGTTTGTCATTGCCGACCTTTTCGCTTCAACCTCGGGACCTGACGGTCCGGAGTGTGTCCGAATACCCTAGCGGTTATATAAGAACTGGGTATGCGTGGAGACCAGGCGTAGGGGTCATCAGTGCTTTATCAGACAAGTGCCCAACTAGTTATGTTATATTACATGGTTAGTAAGAAACATCTTCCAGAGAAAATAGTTCCGTTAAGGGTTCCTTTCGCTGGGAGGCATGCCCTAATGTGCATGTCTGGACTGCGTGAAGAGACGCAGAAAAAGCATCTGGGGGCGCATAAAATGAGTAAAAAAGATCATCTTTTATTTCACCGACCGAATATTCCCTTAAGAACGCTAGCTTTCGGCTTCACCCAGTCTGAGGTACACGTCCGGCTGACCCGGCAGTAACAATCACAGAGGTGCTCCCTTTACCGCCTAGCCGAACAATCGGGAACGTAGGGGTAAGCACAGGAGCCAGGCAACCCAGCTTGGCCAAAACTGAAGTCATATCGATGCATATAATGGTGAAGAAAAAGGTACATGCAGAAGTTTGACGCATGTGTTGGGCGTGAAGCCCGTATAAATAAGCTTCTGTTAAAGAAGCCCCCAGGTTTAATGAGCGCGAGTGGCGCGTCACTATATGAGCCCTTAAGGGCTATAAAAGAAAAAATGGGAAGGAGAGAAATGTAAGACAGAAAAATTCAACAAGGAATGGACAGAGGAAGGAGACGAACACAGAGTCCGGCGCTAGGCATAGAATCTTCGGAGACGGGCGGCGTTCCACGGGTTCGGCTCGAGTCGGTTGTTCGACACATCTCGCAGGCGGTACGCGCCACCGGTCAGGACTTGGTCGATTATGAATGGACCTTCCCACTTGGGCTTGAGTTTGTCCTTTTTCTTATCCGGCAGGCGTAGAACTAGTTCGCCAACATTGTAATTTTTGGCCCGTACTTCTCTGTTTTGATATCTTCGGGCCTACTGTTGATAAAATGCGGAACGGGTTTCTGCCACGTCACGCTCCTCCTCCAAGGCGTCCAAGTTGTCCTGCCGATCGAGCTCAGCTTCTCTTTCTTCGTACATGCGCACTCTAGGTGAGTCATGAATTATGTCGCAGGGCAGAACTGCTTCTGCGCCGTACACCATAAAAAATGGTGTGTATCCGGTGGTGCGATTTGGCATGGTCTGCAGCCCCCATAGCACGGAGTCGAGATCCTCTACCCAGTGCGTGTTAGATTCCTTGAGGGACCACACTAGTCTGGGTTTAATGCCGCTCATGATAAGACCATTTGCACGTTCGACCTGGCCGTTGGTTTGTTGGGTGATAGACGGAAGCATAATCGAGCTTGATGCCCATGTTTTTGCACCAGAGTTTTACCTCGTCGGCGGTAAAATTTGTGCCGTTATCGGTTATGATGCTGTGGGGGACGCCATAACGGTGTACGACCCCGGATATGAAGTCTATCACAGGTCCGGATTCGGCCGTTTTAATAGGCTTGGCTTCTATCCATTTGGTGAACTTATCCACCATGACCAGTAAGTATTTTTTTTCTTATGGGTCCCACCTTTAAGGGGTCCGACCATGTCAAGCCCCCAGACCGCAAAAGGCCAGGTGATGGGTATAGTTTGGAGTGCGGTGGGTGGCATATGGCTTTGGTTGGCAAAAAGTTGGCAACCAGCGCATCGTTGGACTAAGTCCTGAGCGTCTGCCCGGGCCGTCGGCCAATAAAAACCAGTACGGAAAGCCTTGCTAACAAGGGACCGAGCAGTGGCGTGGTGACCACCGAGTCCGGCATGAATTTCAGCCAGAAGGTTCCGCCCTTCCTCTTCGGAGATGCACCTTTGAAGGACTCCGGCAGTGCTTTTCTTATAAAGTTCTCCCTCATGGACTCTGTAGGCTTTACATCGCCGCATTATGCAGCGGGCCTCGTTTTGGTCCTCCGGGAGTTCCTGCCTAGTAAGGTAGGCTAGGAATGGTTCTGTCCACGGGGCGATAACCGCCATTATTACGTGGGCTGAAGGTGTAATTTCGTTGGCAGAGCCTCCAATTGTGTCAGATTGTTCGGCGTCGAGTGGTGCGGCTGGGTTCGGGCTGTTATTTGCGGGTTCCCCCTCCCATGCTACGGATGGCTTGAACAATCTTTCCAAAAAGATGTTGGGGGGACTGCATCGCGTTTTGCTCCGATGCGTGCTAGGACGTCTGCCGCTTGATTGTTTTCTCGGGCTATATGGTGAAACTCCAGCCCTTTGAACCGAGCTGACATTTTTAGGACGGCGTTGCGGTAAGGTGCCATTTTTGGGTCCTTGGCGTCGAAGTCTCCGTTTATTTGGGATATCGCGAGGTTTGAATCCCCGCGTACTTCTAGGCGCTGGATACCCATGGATACTGCTATCCGGAGGCCATGTAGGAGGGCCTCATATTCGGCTGCATTGTTGGAATCCATGTACATGATCTGGAGCACATATTGGACTGTGTCTCCTGTGGGGGACGTCAGGACGACGCCGGCCCCCAGTCCGGCCAACATTTTGGAGCCGTCGAAATGCATAATCCAGTTTGAATATGTGCCGTACTCTTTAGGGAGCTCGGCCTCCGTCCATTCTGCGACGAAGTCGGCCAAAACTTGCGATTTAATAGCTCGCCGTGGCTTATAGGTTATATCGAACGGGAGAAGCTCGATGGCCCATTTTGCAATCCGGCCCGTTGCGTCGCGGTTGTTGATAATATCGTTGAGTGGTACTTCCGAGGCTACTGTTATGGAACACTCTTGAAAGTAGTGTCGTAGCTTCCGGGATGCCATGAATACCGCGTATGCAATCTTTTGGTAATGCGGGTACCGTGATTTGCATGGAGTGAGGACAGTGGACACGTAGTAGACCGGCCTTTGAAGGGGGAATTTGTGTCCGTCCGTTTCCCGCTCGACAACGAGCACTGCGCTGACAACTTGGTGTGTTGCTGCAATGTACAATAACATTGGTTCACCGGTGTTTGGCGCGGCCAGGACTGGGTTTGTTGCCAATATGGCTTTTATTTCATCAAGTCCGGCCGTGGCGGCATCCGTCCACTCGAAGTGTTCGGTGCGCCGAAGTAGGCGATAGAGGGGTAGTGCCTTTTCTCCCAAGCGGGAGATGAAGCGGCTTAAAGCCGCCATGCATCCGGTTAATTTTTGTATTTGTTTAAGGTCCTTTGGGACATCCAATTGTGACAAAGCTCGAATCTTGGCTGGATTTGCTTCAATTCCTCTACCGGATACAATGAAGCCCAAGAGCTTTCTGGCTGGCACGCCGAAGATGCATTTTTCCGGATTGAGCTTGATGTCATATTTTCGGAGGTTATCTAATGTAAGCCTCAAGTCGTCTACTAGAGATTCGACATGTCTTGATTTGACGACCACATCATCCACGTACACCTCCACTGTTTTGCCGATTTGGTTTGCCAGACATGTCTGGATCATGCGCTAATATGTTGCGCCGGCGTTTTTCAGCCCGAAGGGCATTGTGTTGAAGCAGAATGGGCCGTATGGTGTGATGAATGCTGTTGCAGCTTGGTCTGATTCTGCCATCTTGATTTGATGGTAACCGGAGTATGCGTCGAGGAAACACAACGAATCATGTCCTGCGGTGGCATCGATAATTTGATCGATATGGGGGAGGGGGAAGGGATCCTTTGGGCAAGCCTTGTTAAGGTCTTTGAAATCGACACACAGGCGCCAGGATTTGTCCTTCTTTGGTACCATCACCAGGTTTGCCAGCCAGTCCGGATGTTTTATGTCTCTGATGAATCCGGCCTCCAATAGCTTGGCTAGCTCCTCTCCCATAGCCTGTCTCTTGGGTTTGGAAAAACGCCGAAGGGCTTGTTTGACAGGTTTAAATCCTTTTAGGATATTTAAGCTGTGCTCGGCCAGCCTGCGTGGGATCCCTGGCATGTCTGAAGGGTGCCGGGCGAAGATGTCCCAGTTCTCTCATAGGAACTCTCGCAGTGCGGCGTCTATATCAGGGTTCAATCGTGCCCCAATGGAAGCTGTTTTATTGGAGTCCGTTGGATGGACCTAAAATTTTACTATTTCGTCAGCCGGCTTGAAGGATGTGGATTTAGATCTCTTGTCGAGTATCACATCATCCCTGTTAACTATGGAGCGCAGCGCAGTCAGTTCCTCGGCCGCTAAGGCTTCGGATAGCGCCTCAAGGGCTAATGCGGCCGTCTTGTTTTCGGCGCGGAGTGCTATGTCCGGATCATTAGCTAGAGTGATGATTCCGTTCGGCCCGGGCATCTTAAGCTTCATGTACCCGTAATGGGGTATTGCTTGGAAGATTGTGAATGCTTCCCGCCCTAGTAAAGCATGATATCCGCTCTTAAACGGGGCCACCTGGAACGTGACTTCTTCGGACCTGTAATTATCCGGCGTGCCGAACACCACATCTAGTGTGATTTTTCCCGTGCAGCGTGCTTCCCGACTGGGGATTATTCCTCTAAAGGATGTGCTGCTTCGCTCGGCGCGGTTCCAGTCTATTTCCATTTTTTGAAGGGTTTCCTCATAAATGAGGTTCAGTCTGCTGCCTCCATCCATGAGCACCTTGGTTGAGGCGAAAGTCGTCAACTATGGGACTGAGGACCAATGCGGCTGATGCTCGGGCTGTTCGGAATCTAGGTTCATCACTTGCGTTGAAGGTAATGGCAGTGTCGCTCCATGGATTTATTGTTGCAACTTGATAGACTTCGGCGAGGCTGCGGAGTGTTCTTTTTCGCACATTGTTTGATGTGAAAGTCTCGAAGACTGTGAGAACGGTACTGGTGTCCTTGGGCTGGCCTTCTGCGGCCTCCGGAATTAAGAGGTCCTCGCCGATTTTGGCACCTGCCGGAGTATCCAACATGCTCTAAGGCTGTGAGTTGGTGTGGCGTCCTCTGTACTATGAATTCTACAGGGTCCATCAAGCCATCTTTCCAATATGGTTCCATGCCCTGTAGAGGGTTTTGGCTTTTTGGTGTTTATCTCGGGTGTCCTATGATGATGCACCCTCTTAGTTCGGACGGGGTTACTACTTAAGGCCAGATTATCCCAAAATTTTATTTCGGTTTTCCAGGCGCTTTCCATCGCACAGTATTTTTGTACTATGGACGCCAAGTCAGCGAAGCGTGTAATATCACAACGGCTTATGGCGTTGAGGATTCCCTTGTCCGTGCAATTACTGCAAAAAATTGAGATTGCGTCTCCCTCGCGGCAATCCTTTATCCTGTTCATAACCAGGAGGAATCTGACCCAGTAATGATGTACTGTTTCCTCGGGCCTCTGCCTGATTTGAGAGAGATCGCTTATGATCGGGTGGGCAGGTGTCGTTGAATCTGAAACCTCACCCAATCCAGGATTCGGAGGCCGAAGAGTTTCCGAACTCTCAAGTTCGGATTCTTGGGTGTTGTCCAATGAATCTGGCCTGTTGCCTGATCCTAAGCTCAGGTCTTGAGTTACATCCTCCCCTCCGCGGGTATCCGGCTTGGAGGGGTCGGGAATTCGGACGTAGCTAGTCCTTAGAATAGTTGAAGGGTCGCCGCACTATGCCTCTACCACGGCAACGTGGTGGGTGACTTGGGGAGAGTTAATTTCTCTTAGATCGGGTTTAAGCCCAACCTGGTCGTAATCCGTAGCGACCCCCAGGGCGGCGATGCGATCCAAGAGCTCGTTTACGGAAGAGAGCTCCATTGGATCTAGCTGCTCGACGAACTCCGAGCTGACGTGTAGGTTGCTTTTGATGACCCGAGAGGTCACCGTCGGCGCAACAGCCGAACAGGCGGTCATGAGGAAACCACCTAACCGGAGGGTTTGGTCGACAGCCAATGCTCCCTTAGCAACGGCACTGTCTTTAAAGACGGGAGGAGGCATCCTTCCTGATTGCGACGGCACAGAGGAACTCTCAATGAAAGCACCAATGTCGGTGTCAAAACCGGTGGATCTCGGGTAGGGGGTCCCGAACTGTGCGTCTAGGCCGGATGGTAACAGGAGGCAGGGAACACGATGTTTTACCCAGGTTCGGGCCCTCTCGATGGAGGTAAAACCCTACGTCCTGCTTGATTAATATTGATGATATGGGTAGTACAAGAGTGGATCTACCACGAGATCGAGGAGGCTAAACCCTAAAAGCTAGCCTATGGTATGATTGTTGTATGACGATGATGTCCTACGGACTAGAACCCTCCGGTTTATATAGACACCGGATAGGGTTAGGGTTACATAGAGTCGGTTACAATGGTAGGAGATCTTGAATATCCGCATCGCCAAGCTTGCCTTCCACGCCAAGGAAAGTCCCATCCGGACATGGGACAAAGTCTTCAATCTTGTATCTTCATAGTCCAAGAGTCTGGCTAAAGGTATAGTCCGGCTACCCGAACACCCCCTAATCCAGGACTCCCTCAGTGGGCCTTTAGCTGGGCCGACCCATTATGGTCGGCAAAATCTTGTGGGCCTTTAGTTGGGCCGGCCCATTATGGCCCGCAAAATCTTGTGGGCCTTTAGTTGGGCCGGACCATTTAACCTATATGGGCCTCTGTAGGGCCCTGCCACGTGTCGACGTATCATAGGCATGTCTCCTCCAATGGACGGGCGACATCTGGCCCACCGAGGAGCGGACATGTGTTTCCTCCGGGCAATGAGAATTTTACACGTGGAAAATCACCATTGGTCTAGACTGTTAACGGGTTATCGGATCCAAAACCGGACCCGATAGCTTAACGGCGAGCCGTTATAGTGGATGCCACGTGTTGGTCATCCTTGACGAAAGCACTTCTATAACGCGTGATTTATCATCATGGAAGTGGACACTTTCGTGATGATAATTTTGGTAATGTCATGGAACACTTCTACGATAGCACAGGTATGACTATCTTTATTCTGTCATAAAATCATCATAGATGTACATGCATGACAGAAAACGTGACCTACTATGACAAATACGTATCATCACGGAAGTGTATTTTTTTGTAGTGCAAAGCATGGTGCTACGAAGGTGACTCCATATGAGCTAGTATATGGTCAAGAGGCTATTTTACTGGTGGAAGTAAATTTGAATGCTTTGAGAATAGCCAAACAAAATGATTTATCGGCAGTAGACTTTTATAACTTCATGATGGACAATATTGATGAGGTTGCTGATAAACGTTTGGTTGCTTTGAAGGCCATAGAGAGGGACAAGTTGAAGGTAGCAAGAGCTTACAATAAGAAAGTTAAGTTGAAGAATTTTCGAGTTGGCGATCTCGTCTGGAAAGTAATTCTGCCGATTGGTTCAAGAGACAGAAAATTCGGAAAGAGGTCTCAAAGTTGGGAAGGTCCTTTTAGGATTACAAGAATAGCTCCCGAAAACTCTTATTTGGTGGAATCCGTACAAGGGGCACTGTTACCTCGAGCTCTCAATGGCAAGTACTTGAAGAAATACCACCCGAGTGTGTGGCAAGAAGTCTAAGTAGGTAATGGACGATATATGATTATCGCCCTTAGCATAAACACGGCCGATCTAATTATCATCCTAAGAAAAATAAATGGCCGATGGAGTGTTGACATCGTCCTTAGAACAAGCTATGTGCAAGTTATTTTTTGGCACACAAGCTTTGCCGAAAAATAGGAGGGCATGTGTTGACACCAGATTTTGGCATGGTCAAAAACACAATTAAGATGGCCTCATATAAAAAGTGTTCAAAGTGAGAAAGTTTTGTATCTTCAAAAGGAGAAACTTTGATATTTGGGTCATAACCATCCGATCTCATCTCTAAGGCCGAAGTTGTGTTCGAAGTACTGAGATTTTGTATTCAGAAGTCAAAACAACGTTCGTGATTATGCCTCAAGACCGCCTCATATGGAAAAATGATCTACACGAATTGTCTTCGTCTCGTCGAAATGATCGTTTTTGATATAAAAATGTCCCAATCCGAGTTCGTATGCAAAAGTTAGAGGCAACACTTCACGGACCGGTCCTGGATGAAAAAGTGACACGAGGGACCAGGCACCCACCTAGGTGATGTCTGATGGGTCGCGTGAGTTATTCGGCCTTTGCCGGTTAAATGAAGCTTGCCGGTCGGCGTGGAAAGCTTGTCGGGGTGGAGACCTTGTCGGCGTGGAAAGCTCACCAGTGCGGAAAGCTCACCGGCGTGGAAGCTTGCCGGTGTGAAAACTTCCCGGGGTAGAAACTTTGCTGGGGTGGAAATCTTGCCGGGGTAAAACCTTGCCGGTGTGAAACCTTGCCGAGGGCAGAAACCTTGCCGTTGTGGAAAGCTTGCTGGGGTGGAGGCTATCAAAGTCAACCCGACCAGAAGTTGGAGATGTGCTCGAAAGGTTATTAAAATTACTTCGGATGGAGAAGTGTTCTACACGGAAGTTGTGCGTATCGTTGAAACAGTGAACTTTGGTTTTGGAGTCATCATCATTGGAGATAGTATATGGCCTGCATAATTGTTACAAGATTCGGACAGTTCGGAAAACTGCATAATTGAATCCGGCCCACATTTAAAGATGAGCCTTGGAAGTCGTAAATATGGCCTTAAAAGGAGAAGTGGCCCATGATATATTATGCAGATCATCGAGGCGGACAAGTTTGATGTTGAACTCGATTCCATCTGAGTTAGTATGCGATTTCTACGGCCCACGCGAGAAGCAGGACAGAAGTATGGGACAGATTCGGGCTGAATCCGAGTTGGACTAAAACTAGAACTGTAGGACGTGAATTGATATAATTTTCTTGTAAGGAAAGCCTAGATGAATCCTTTGCTTGTACGGAAGTCCAGCCGCCTCTTATATATATATATATATATTAGGGTGACAGCCGATTGGAAAAACACACAATCGAACAAATCAATATACTACTTTTTCATCTACGTTTTATCTCTCCCTCGTTTTTCTCTCTCGTTCTTCGCTGTTCCTCAAGTTTGAGAGCTGCGAATCCTGAGCCTCTAGGGGTGAGCGGATCGACCTAGGGCAGCCCATTGCCGCCGCACTCCCTGACGGGGTCCTTCCCGGGTGTGCGGGGTTTCGGGTCTAAAAAGCACCCGCCGACTATCCTGCATATCGCGCTATCAGTCGGATCTCCTTCGACGTGAGCTGCGGTGCATCACCCCCGACGTCGAGGATACACGTGACGTGTTCGCGTGTCAACACACCCTGAGCAAATATCCCGATTTTTATGAAATAAACTTGTTTAAACTGTGTGGTGAGCATAAAAATAACACTCATCAGAGTTCCATTCTTTGAGGGAGGTACGTCTCCGTTGATGGGATGTGGCGGCACACTGCTCACCAAACGCCACAAATGGCTCACTTTATTCTCCTCGCGCCCTCGCACGATACAAAGGGCCACGATTCCACTATGCAGTGTCCTTGGAGGAGGCAACCGATACCTTCACAATCAAGGTTGGGGTGAGCTCCACAACTTAATTGGAGGTCCACAACTCAAAGTGCATTAACTTTTTTCAAATTTGATGAACTTTTTTTCTAAATCGTGGTTTTCTTCAAATTTGATGATTTTTTTTTCAAATTTGTGATTTTATTTCAAGTTTGATGGACCTTTTTAAAACCGATGAACTTTTTTTTTCAAATTTCTGAATTTTTTTCTCTGGATTTTTTTAAAATCTTACTTAGTTTGAGAAGTCAATGACTGACAGCCAACTGGTCAACTGTCGACCGTTCAATCGGTGAGCGACGAACCAAAAGCGCCCAGGCGACGGACTGCATCGCTAGTGGTGAAATGGGCCCGCCCATTTCTGCAGGGGCGCCAGAACTCCTAGCCGGCGCATAAAAAGAGCTCCCCGTCATTCATCTAAAAAAAGAGTTAATACTACTATTAGTACATAAACTTGTACACATGGGAACAAAATGGTACAAGAACTTTTTTTTTGAAACTTAAATAGTACATACAAGAACTTAAAAAACCCATAAAAGTAGCCCTTCAACTTGCTTAATAGAACATAAAATCAAATGCGTGGGAGGGGCTCGACCTTGGGACCTCGTGGTAACCAATGGTAGCCGCACGCGCGCGATAACCATCAAACCAAATCTCAATCTAAATCTATTAACGAGGTAAATATATATATGTTCGGAAGATGGAGTGAGGCGGGGCTTCGAACCCAATACCAGCGTTGTGCTCTGTATTACCGGAAGAACACGAAACCCTTCGTGTAAAATACGGAGAAAAGTAATTTGGTGGGTTGTACTTAAGATGTGTCCTATTTTTCTTGTGCTTCAAACAAGTAGCGAGTGCATCTCCAACTACTCCGACCTGCAAACTTCTCTCATGCGTTCGGACTATGTTGTTCGGACAGCGGAAGCCATCCAACGCAGTCATGTGTCAGTCCACAGTTTGTTCGTACGTATTTTTTTCCGCAAACTGGAGATAAACGTGAGGAATTTGCGGGAGTTCGGACCGCTTCACGCCCACTTCTGGCGGCCCTGACCCACCCAAATCCCTCCTTCCCCCGCGCGCTTTTGGTCAGGGCCGCTTCAGAGCGTCAGCGCCCGGCCAGAGCACACGCGACCGCTCACTTACGCCGACATTGAAACGGCGTGCCGTTCGAGAGAGTACTACCCGCGCCGCTTCCTGGTGCAGGCGACTCTGTGTGTTCAAACGACACGGTAGCTGGTCGCCCGTCCGTCTGCCGCCCACATTGATGGCATGCGGTTGCTGAGGCGTCTCCTCCGACGCCACTGATTCGTCCCTCTCCCGTCCATCATTGCTATATAAACCGATGCGCGGTCATCCGCCTCTGATCCTTCTCTGCACCACTGCCACCATGAATTCCTCTCCTGCCAAAACTCTCTGGGACAGGCTGACGTCGGAGCAAGAGAAGGACATGGCCGCCATTGTTGTCGGCTGGCCGGACGGTAGGCAGCCGAAGGGTGATGACCCGACGCCACCCTCGCCGGTGCATTGCACCACGACCATCGGCGAGGCCCGTGCCTATTACATGGACATGGTGCAGAAGGAGCGGAAGGAGCAGTTCCGGGAGGCACAGACCGACGCCGCCTAGAACCACCACCTCCTCCAGGAGCACGTGTAGGCGGAGGAACAGCTCACCACCGGCAGGGCGATCGCGCCGGACGTGGACTTGACGGAGCAGGAGGTGCTGTTCGAGTCCTACCGCTCCGCCTGTGATTTTTGCTGCCACCGCCGTTAGATTTTGCTACAACCGGCGAGAATTTTTGCTACATTCATCCATGGCTGAGTTGCGACTCCACGACAACGGCGTTGTTGCAACCATCATGGTGAGGCTGTGAGCGCTGGCGGCGAGCATCGGCAGTGGTGGTCCAAATCAGGGCTACGTGAGCCAATGATGTGCAGGATTTCACAAGCGGCGGTGCTTTTTCTTCTTCTCTTTTGCACACGAGGAAGGATGACGAAAGGGGACATGGGACAGATCTAACGGTTACGCACGTCTAGACCGAGCGGCTCTAGGCGGACCGGCCGAAATTTGCACCGGTGCATCGGTGTGTAGCACTCACCTAATATAAATACTTTCCGTCTTCATGTTGAATGTTAAGCAATGCTTATTGTCCTGGTAACGCGCATAAAAGGATACTAGAAGCCTCCGGTTCGAAGACCTGCCTCATCTCTATTTTTTTGTTTTTATTTATTTCTCCATTTCTATGATAATGGATAATCGTCTAAATCAATGATGAACACAAGTGCCTTTGGGTTAGCTGGTTTATCACGTGTGTGCCTACAACCTGAGCTCTTTCTTGCCCTCACTAACAAGTGCCCCCGCGCAAATAAAGAGAGATGCTGCTGCATTTAATATGCAATAGACGGCACACACGCACATCCTACCCCTATGAGCACCTCGTCGTCACTGTAGGCGCCTCGTCGTCGACGGGAACGTTTCCTCCCACTGAAAGCGCATCGCCGGAAATCCTGAAATAAATTCAGAAATAATGCGAGCACCAGGATTTGAACCCTAATGGGTTAGGGATACCACTGTCCTAACCAACTCAATCACAAGTTGATTCGCAGGTAAGTTGTACTAAAATGTTCTGTTAGGTAAGTTGAAGTCTTTGGATTTTGTTTAGTTTTTGTACCATTTTGTTCCCATGGATACAAGTTTATGTATCAATAGTGGTATTAACTAAAAAAAGTAAAAAGAGCTCCCCGTCATCTCCCCCTCCGACTTCGGCATGGACAGCACCGCCCCGAACTCTTCTTCCGCCGCCGCCGCCGCCGCCGCTTCCGGCAACGGCGTACAAGGGGGAGCGGGAGGGGACCGTCCCGAGGACCTGTCGAAGCAGAACCTGGCGCAGGTCACGGGCTCGATCCAGAAGACCCTGGGCCTGCTCCACCAGCTCAACCTTAACGTCTCCTCCTTCAGCTCCGCGTCCCAGCTCCCCCTCCTCCAGCGCCTGTAAGCTCCCTTGCCTCCCCGCACCACCCGCAGCAAACCTCCCCCGCGACCCCCTTTGCACCCCGCGGCTTATCTGCGTGCGCGGATCCCTTAGGATTTGGTGTGTTGTACTGTGCAGGAACGCGCTCGTGGCGGAGCTCGACACGATGCAGAAGCTCGCCGACGGGTGCAACATCCAGGTGCCCATGGAGGTCGTCAAGTGAGATCGTTTGGTCTCGTCTCTTGCTCTGTCGCTCATTGCTGCTGACCCTCTGGCCTGAACTGTGTGTTCCTGATTGTTGCTTGTGTTGTTAGTTTGATTGATGACGGGAAGAACCCCGATGAGTTCACCAGGGACGTGCTCCACAGCTGCATCGCCAAGAACCAGATCACCAAGGGCAAGACCGATGCTTTCAAGGTAAGTGTGGCTTGAATCGTTGTTAAAAGTGTGGGAAAGTTCGTCTATGAACCAATCGGCCCATAGATTGTACTCCCTCTGCCCCATAATATAAGATGTTATTACATCCAATATGTGAGTATATTGGATGTAACAACATCTTATATTATGGGACGGAGCACGGAGGGAGTAGCATTGTAGGACACAATGGATTAAGATTAGCGACACTGACAAATCTTGCTGATCTATTTGGGTGGAACGTTTTGATGAACATGATGATTGGTATTACTGTCAGACATTGATGTAGTTTGAAGGGGATAAATTGTGTTGGCCATGTGAAAGGGAACCAGCATAGCCACCTCATTCCATATAGTGGCATCCAAACTACAATCACGGGAATCCATCTCTGTTTTCATGAATTATATTCCTTCATGCAATTTAGTTGCACTTTAACAACTTATTCTTAAGAAGAACAGAATAACCCCTTCCTATCCACTTTAAATTGGTAATGGTCTACAAACTACTGCCAATCAGTTATCAAGAATACTTTTCATTTTCAAAGCTTTTCTGGTGTTCCATGTTACCCCCATTGACTGCCAGTAATCTGCCCTAACTGAATGTAGAACTGTGGGACCAGTTTTTGTTGTGTTGTTGATGCAGATTCCTGCCTCTGTATTATCGAGCTTTATAAGAACAGCAGATGCAATTTTATGTCCAATACGTGTACCTCTAGCTCTAAGGCCCACCACTCTGTAGTGTTCGTTCGTTATAATTTATTGGTGCACGGATAGCCATGAATTCAATTCGTGATAAAATCATCTTGGCCGTGATAAGGAGAGGCTACTTTTCTTTTCACCTTCTCGTATCCTCATCGCTACGTTTGTACTTCTGACTATAATTCAAGTTGTGCATTCATTTCACCATGTTTGCCCTGCCATTTTTCTTCTGTGATGTTTTGCTTCCAACTCTATGTGTCAAGTTCGTATGACTTTGTGCACTGATATATGTCCTGAACTCTTGATCAAAAATTGACGCAAGAAGCTCGTTTAATTGTTTCCTCTACTATTATGATACTTTTTTTGTCTGTGTTTTATACGAACCTCAAGAGGAGCTGGTTCTCGATTACAATGATGAAATGATATTGTCAATATGTTTTCCTCAGAGCCTGAGGAAGCATCTTCTTGAGGAGCTGGAAGAAGCTTTTCCAGATGACGTTGAAGTGTACAGACAGATACGTGCTACCTCTGCTGCTGTAAGTGGAAATGCGCCTGCATTCTTAGGATTGGCTGTTCCTTTACATGTGTATCTTTACTGAAAATTTTGCTTAACACTCATCTTCAAGTGGACCAATAACAGTGTAGTGATAATATTTTACTACTTTAGCAATCATATGCAGCTTCATGTTTTAGTTATCACAATGCTGAATGCATCTTTCGCCCCCTTCTGGAAGTTGTGAGAGCAAGACCTGTATATATCTACGTTCTATTGGAACCTGCTATTTAAGCCGATCTTGGCGTTAGGACTTAATTTAGGTGAGGTCAGAATTTACTTTTGTGTTGGCGATGCTCTTTGTAGATCTACACAACTACGGTTTCGTCCTATTTTTTAGTTTTAAGATTGGACTGTTAAATGAGCGTAAAATAATTCTTTAATCATTCATTTATTTTTATCCAGGAGTCAAAGAGGTTGGCTCAGTCCCAAAGTGCTTTGCCTAATGGAGATGCCAAAGTGAAACCTGAGCATTGAGAGAATGACCCAAGTGCAAAGAGCAAGATCTTGCTTTATGTTTCCTATAGTTTTTCTTAGGAAGGCTTTGTGAACCAACAACTGATATAACCTTGTATGTGCTGCTCCCTCATATGAGTGATCAATATTTATGTATATTATGTCATAATATTATGTGTTCAGCTTACCCATTTATTGAAGTGAATTATCCCATGATGCATCATCAATTTATCATACCTGTGCTTATGAAACTAGTTACTCAGCTAGATTTGTCGTGTTTTTGTTTGTCTATGTAGTGCCACCATCAAGAATTTTCGAAGTGCCTGATGAAGTTCACTCATCTGATAAAACTGGACGTGTCGGTAAGTATTCTCAGGAACTCGAGAGCCATTAATGGGACTCTTCATTTAGTGAGTCTTCTAGAGGTGGTGGCCCCTCTTTTGCAAAAGGCTCGAGCTAAATGTAACTGCCCCTCTTCCTCAGATGCATGTCTCATGTTTATCTTCTTGGGACAAACGATGTCTGCTTAGTGCTCATTGCATTTGGTTCGCCGTAGTTTGCAGTGCACTGTAACTGCTTATACTAGATTTGACTACATGGAACTGTAATTTGGAATGTTACATTTAATTTAAATAGAAGGATAACTTAGTTTCGCTCTCCAATAATGCTTGTGTTGTTATCTATCTTTTTGCAGCCCTTAATTTTTCAGATGCTTTGACATGTGTCGATAGGGTTTTATAATGATCCTGAAGCTTGCTGGCATTTTCGGCTGCCCACCGTCATCTTGAGCAGTTTGAGGTTTCAGAGTTTATCGTTCTATAAGAAGTCAGCTTGAGGTGGTACTGTGCATCCTTGACAACTCAGGGCGGAGTTTGAACACTGGGCGGAGTTTGTATCTTGATATAAGAAGAGGCAGGGAATGAGCCTTGGACGTTTTTTCGCCCCAGGACTACCCCGGTGTGCAGATTGAGATCTTCTGAGGGACCTTGGGGGTTTGTTTAGTTTAAGGTGATGTATGCCTGAAGGGCTACTATGGAGGTGGCGCCTGTCGATAGGCAAGTGCTAGTTCCGGTTCAACATTTATTGCTTCTTTGTTTAAGAAAAAAAACAGAAGGAAAAACATCATATTTATTTACTTATTATATGTTGACAAAGAAGCTAATAAGGAAATAGGCAAGGTAGCATTTGTTGTATCAAGCAAAATTTTCAGTCCTGATTCCTACATAATAAAATGAAGCAACAACATCGGAGCAAAATGAAGCAACAATGTCAGAGCTAACTTCTGATCTCCTTTAGAGTACATGACCCCTTGACGACAACTTGCTTGCAAAGTCGTCTCATCCAGATAGTGAATAGATGTATAATCATGTGTGATACGTCTTCTTACAGGCTTCCCTGAAATTTGAAGCTTTTTAGCTCCACGAAGACACCTTCATGCACATGATTTTTTCCCGACGCCTCACAGTCCTATGTGTTTCTTGTTCATTTTTGTCTTCGCCATCTACCTACACACCTCGTGCCAATCTAGAGAATTGTACATGGCGTCAAAAGCTTGAGGAGTGTTGTCCGTGCGTGAATGGACGATGGCACTTGTGCTGTCATATGTATATATGCAGGAGGAGGCAACCCAACCAACATCAGCCGAGGGTTGGCGTATCATTCATCATAGGTAACCTAAATGCATATCATGCACACATGTGAGATATATATTACTACTTTATTGTCCATCATCTTCAGTGAGTTATTGATCGATCTTCTTTTCTGATTCTCTCCCATCTTTTCCAAGTATATTTCCTAAAGAATACATGTTGCTAATATAAACCACATTGCTCCAAATTTGTTGTTTCTGCATAGATGACAAACTGTGCATTTTTCCACAGGAACTTACAACACCCATTTTGGTTCTGCCAAACAAAATCCTCCCAATATAGCAGAATTCCTGCGTGTATCACTCTTGCAGCCAATTGAACAACAACATATGGCTGCATCCTTCGCCCATCGGCCTGTCTCCTGAATCAGATGATACAGACCAACAACACTAGACACATGTAACTTCACTCTTTTCTCTTAGGAAAAACAGTTGGCACAATCACAAAGACAAACTTTCTTAGAGCAAATTTCAGTTTGCAGAACGTGGTAAACTACTGAACTGCATATTGCCAAATTGGTAACTGTCAACTCATTACAAAACCCTTACATTTCAGATGCTTCCACATGTGTCGGTAGGGTTTTCTAGTGAGCCTGAAGCTTTGTTGGCATTTTTGGCTGTGTGCCCACCGTCATCTCAAGCAGTTCGAGGTTTCAGGGTTTATCGGTCTAGGAAGTCAGCTTGAGGTGGTATTGTGCATCCTTGACAACGCACATGTCTCTGAGGGTGATGGCGTATGATCATGTCTTTGGATACTGGCCAAGGTTAGAGCTGGACATCAGAAAGGCAGGATATGTGCCCTGGCCTTCTCTTTTGAAGGACTTTTTTTTTTTGCTTCGGGTGCCGAATGCCTGAAGAGCTATGGAAGCGGCGCCTATCAATAGGCAAGTGCGAGTTCCGGTACAACATTTGTTGCATGTTTGTTTATTTGTGTACGATGGGAGCTTGCTAATCTAATGATGTTATAAGAGAAGCTTGGTACACCCGCCCCTCACTCAGAAGGAAATAAGGGTAGATGGAGCAAACTTCTCAATTCTGATTCCTACAGACTAAATGAAGCAACATCAACCTGAGCTTACAGACTAAATGAAGCAACATCAATCTCAGAGCTGACGAGTACATTTTCGTTAACCACACATTTAATTCTTGCCCACTTTTCTAGTAACAACAACTTGGAATTGTTTACTTCTTATCACCTTTAGCTTCTCCCTGGAATCGTTCTTCCCACTAGCTGAGTGCGTGACAATGACTACGTCACGCCCCGAATGCAGCATCGTTGGGAGAAGTGTCGAGCTCATTCCACGGTCAAACATGCAGAAGCAGAACAACGTAAGCTGAAGCAAACTGTCGAAACTGAACCAGTGCAACTGCAGGACAATATTCAGACTGAAGCTACCACTGTCGAAACTGAACCGGCAGAAGTGCAGAGCAACATTCAGACTAAAGCTACTATTAGTAACCTGGCTGGTGGTACCCGCAAGTCAGCTCGACCCCCAGCCCCGCCCACGAAGTACTCCAAAGACGACTGGGTCCTACGTTAGCAGTGGCTTGTGTTTGTAAGTGTCTTGGTTGAGTGTAGTATTAGTAGCGGCTAGTGGGGATGACTTTGGTATTGTGATGTCCCGAACTAGGTAGGGATTACAAGTCACTTTCTCATATGGAATTCGAGGTACATGGGATACAGGGTTCGAAAATTGGGATCGAGAGGAGAGGGAGAGAGAGGATTTCTTTTTGAGGGATTGAGAGAGTGAGAACTGCCTAACCAAACACGCCACCTCCCTCTTGCACTTTCTTCAGTCACTTGTGCATTCCCTTTGGGTTTGGGTCGTCGTCGCGTTCCTTGGCCCTCCATATCGTTTAACTCCCGTGCCTGTCGCCATCTCCTTTCCCGCGTCTCCGCCCTGATCTTGGGTCGTTAGAGTTGGAGGTACACTGCTGGCAGGTATCTGGCGAATCATTTTTCGTGCGGACGAAGAACCCTGATAAGGGCGTCTCTCTTCCCCTTCTGTCCCACTTCTTTCTGTAATTGGATTGTTGAATTGAATCCAACCACTTGAGTGAGAGAGATTCGAAAGATCCCTGTTGCTGTTGCTATTAGGACCATAACAGATTAGTGTGCCCCTAGCCCTCAACTTGCTGGATATGCTTTTTTTCCTGACACCTCGCATTCCTATGTGTTTCTCATTCATTTTTGTTTTCGGTGTTGACCTACACATGACTAATGCCACTCTAGAGAATTGTACATGGCGTCAAAGTTTGACGAGTACTGTTGTGCGTGAATGATGGATGGTGCTTGTGCTGCCATCTATATATATGCAGGAGGGAACCCTACCAACATCAGCTAATGGTTGGTGCGCAATTAATTACTGGCGACTTAAACGCATATCCTGCACGAATGTGAGATATCTTACTACTTTATTGTCCATCTTGAGGGAGTTGTTGATCGATCTTCTTTCCTGATCCACTTCCATGTTTTCCAAGTGCTTTCCCAAAAATATGTGCTAATATAAACTAAATTACATTGCTCCAATTTTTTTGCAGGTACCATTTTGTTGTTTCCGAATACTAGATGGCAAACTGTGCATTTTTTCAACGAAACTTAAGACACCCATTTTGATACCGCCAATCAAAATCCTCCTAATATAGAAGAATTCCTAGGTGCATCACTCCTGCAGCCAACCGTAACAACACATGGCTGCATCCTAAAAGACTTTGTCCTGAACCAGATGATATAGACCAGCAACACGAGAAACATATCACTTATTTTTCTCTTTTCTCTTAGAAAAGAACAGTTGGCAGCTTGGCGCAATCACAACGAAGGACCATCCTTGTAGCAAATTTCAGTTTGCAGAATGTGGTGAACTACTGAACTGCATAGTGCCAGTTTGCTAACTGTCAACGCATCACAAAATCCACCTTGTAGATTTGGGCTAGGTTCGCTTCTGGAGCTAGCAACAACTGATTTCTATTCCATCGTCAGTGAACACCAATACAATGCTGCTAGCCTACAATCACAGGACCAGGCACATCAGACGGCTAGTATACATTCATCTGACAACAGAAAAAGGGAAAGCATGCAGGCAATACATCATAGTTTGGGCCTGCTAACAGCATGGACAGAACAAATCTTGGCGAAACAAATACCAATGAAAAGAGGAGCTGGTTTGTGTTTTATACGAACTTCAAGTGGAGCTCATTCTTGTCTCGATTACAATGATGAAATAATACTGTCAACATGTTTTTCTAAGAGCTTGAGGAAGCATCTTCTGGAGGAACTGGAAGAAGCTTTTCCAGATGACGTTGAAGCGTACAGACATATACATGCTACTTCTGATGCTGCAAGTTGGAAATATGCCTGTATTCTTCGGATTGGCCTTTCCTTCACATGTGTATCTTTACTGAAAATTTTGCCTAACACTCATCTTCTAGTGTACCAGTAACAGTGTAGTAATCATATTTTACTACTTTAGCAATCATATGCAGCTTCATGTTTTAGTTATCACAATGCTCAATGCATCTTTCACCCCCTTCCAGAAGTTGTGAGAGCAAGGCCTGTATATATCTATGTTCTATTGGAAACTGCTACTTGAGCCGATGTTGGTGTAAGGACTTAGTTTAGGTGACATCAGAATTTACTTTTCTGTTGGCAATGCACTTTTTGTAGATTTACACAACTACGGTTTCGTTCTACTAATTTTTAGCTTTAAGATTGGACTGTTAAATGAGCATAAAATAATTCTTTATTTGTATTTTGCTGCTTTAGTTCTTATTGAATTATTTTTATCCAGGAGTCAAAGAGGTTGGCTCACTCCCAAAGTGCTTTGCCTAATGGAGATGCCAAAGTGAAACCTGAGCATTCACAGAAGGACCCAAGTGCAAAGAGCAAGATCTTTCTTTATATTTCCTATAGTTCTTCTTAGGAAGGCTTTGTGAATCAACAACTGATATAACCCTATAAGAGGGGAAAGAACCAGTAGAGTTGCTAATGGTGTTGAATCTGACACTGGAGGCACTTGGAGACTTCAGCCTTATACTCCATGCCGGCTTTAAGCTTCAGTTCCATAATGTCCTTCATGTACCCTCAATGAACCGAAATTTAGTTCCTGTTTCATGTTTAGACGATGAAGGTTACGTATGCCACTTTGGGAATAAGCAGTGTGTAATTATGTATGAAGAAGAAGAAGCTCAGGGGCTTCAGATCAAGGTAACTGTCATCTTCTCATCTATTTTTGTGTCTCAAACTTAGCTGTAATGATCCTGGAGATACAGCGCTCCAAAGACGGCTGACTCCTACGTTAGCAGTGGGGTGCGTTTGTAAGTGTCTTGGTTGGGTGTAGTATTAGTAGCGGCTAGTGAGGATGACTTTGGTATCCGGTGGATAAATTTTTGTGCGGACGAAGAAACTTGATGAGGACGCATCTCTTCTCCTTCCATCCCTCTTCTCTCCGTAATTGGATTGCTGAATTGAATCAAACCACTTGAGTGGGAGAGATTTGAAAGATCTCTGTTTCTGTTGCTAGAAGGACCATAACAGATTAGTGTGCCCCTCAATAGAATTGGATCCATTCCAAATAGCGAGAATTAGGATTCTTGATCCCTCTTAATCTCTCTTTCAATTCGAGAATCCAGAGAGGTGTTTTCATAGTCATCTCCGAATATTTGCCATCTCGGAATATTTTTGATTTCATTTTTCTATGATATGACTTTCTATATGAAAATTGGTTGTTTACGATGTACGATGATCCCTGTTAAGCATCCATGGCTGAATGGTTAAATCGCCCAACTCATAATTGGTAAGGGCATCTCCAGCCGCACCCCCAACAGGCCCTCCCCAGGCGATTTTGCCGCGCCGGCGCTGAAAAAACGGCCCAATCGCGCCCCCAGAAGCCCGTTTTTCGCCGGCTCGGGCCAAAACTGATGCCTGCGGACCCAGGCCGAACCCGGCGCCCTGGGGGGCGCTTGGGGAGCCGGCACAAGCGAAAAAGGCGCGTGGGCCCGCCCTGGCGGCGACCCGAGGGCCTTTTCCCGCCGTTTCTTGATGCTTTTCCCTCGCATCTCTCCTGCTCGCTCGCCTTCCTCCCGTCATTCCCTCCCTTTCTCCCGCCAAACCCCCTCCAGCTCGCCTTCCAGTCGTCGCCATGCCGCCGAAGAAGTACGCCATGCCGCGCGCGGCGGCAACCACGACTGGCACCGTGGCCCAGCCGAAGCAGAGAAAGCCGAGGGCGCCGCCATCGAAGCCACCGGGCATGTCGAGCGCTGAGTGGAGGGTGGAAGTTCAGCGACGCGACGCAGTCACCACCAACCGGCGGAACAGGGCCATTGCCAAGAAGGCCCACGACAACGCGGCGCGTGCGGCGGCGTCTTCCTCATCGGTCGACCACGCAGGGATGATGAATCCACCCGTCGTCAGCCACGCCCAGTACGCGCCCTGGGGACAGCAAGGCGTCGGATCTCCATGGGGATCGTCGTCGCCTGGCTACACCGACGGCGACGCGCACGGGGGGTTTAACCCAAACGTGACCTTCCGCCATGGCCACCCCGCGACGCGCACACCCTCGCCCGCCTTCGTCGGCGTGCAGTATCCTTCATACAACTACTCGCCGCCCGCCGCCTACGCGTCCACACCGACGCCCCATCTCTGCCGTGGACCGCTGCCCTTCTCGCACCTCGGCGACACCGACGACACAGGAGCCGACATGGACGACATCATCGCGACAGGATCGACCGCGGCCGCCGCGTCTCCCGGGTTCGCCACCCAGGACGAGGTAGTGGATCTCAGCGGCGACATGGAGGCCGAGCTCGGCTACGTCTACGGCGAGGACGCGCACGAAGCACAGGAACCCGAGGAGGAGGAGGAGGAGCCGGCTCCTGTTCCAACGAAGGGGCGCCAGAAGAAGAAGAAGCGGGCGGCTAGGTTAGGCGAACCGCGCATCAAGTGGACGTCCAAGGAGGAGGAATGCCTCACCGAAGCATGGAAAGTCGTCTGCCTCGACCCGACCACCGGCGCGAACCAGAGCTTGGAGACGTACTAGGACCGCATCAAGGCCGAGTTCGACGAGCGGAAGCTCGTCGACCCGTACTTCAAAGGCGTCTACATGCAACGCGGCTCCAAGGCGATGGCAAACCATTGGGGGCGTATCCAGTTGGCGTGCAACAAATGGCATGGAATCGTCAAGGAGGTCGCGGCTCGCCCGGAGAGCGGCGCCAGCGTTGAGGATCAGGTACGCACGCCTTTCGCCCGCATCTCTTCGTCGTCTACGCCCACCGCCCGCCAACTGTTTGTTCCTCCGCGCAGCTGCTGCGTATGTTCATCATGTATCAGCGCGACAACCAAGACGCCGACTTCAAGCACCTCCACGTCTACAAGCGCATTGACAAGTGCGAGAAGTGGGCGGAAGTCCGACGTGCCCTCGACAAGGCCAAGGAGACATACAAGCCAGACGCGACGACTCCGGGCGCGTCAGAGGGGCGGCCGGACGGCCACAAATTGGCAAAGAAGGGTAAAAACGCCGATGCGGCAATTGCGCGAGTGCAGGAGTCCATCGAGCATTGCCTCGCCGACGCCCAGGCCCGGGCCGTCCTACGTGAAGAGAAGACCGAGGCGCGGTGGTCGTCGCTGATGAAGAACAGCGCCATCAAGCTCGACCTGCTCCGGACGAACGTCGCCGCGAAGAAGAGGAACACCGACATGGCTTTTCTGATGGGCGGGGCGGACATGCTCCAGAGCAACGGCGAGCAGCTCAGGGCGTGGTACATGGCGGAGCGCGGCCTCATCCTGAACTAGATGCAGACGGCAACGCCGACGACGCCGACGACGCAAGCTCCCGCGCCCACGACCACACGGACGACAAGCCCGAACGACGCATCTACATCGCCGCCCAGCAGTGCCGAAGCCGCGCCGACACAGCCCAGCACCGAAGCAGCTCCGACACCGCCAAGTCCGCGCACGACGCCTGGAGCCGACCCCGCCGAGTGAATCATTGCGCACGCGAACTTGCAACGTGCGGCGCTCTGTTTTTGTAATGCCAGACTACGTCCGATCGCCAGATTTGTGGCGTCTTTTAAGAGTGGGAACAACCAAGTTTAAATTTCCTACATCCTGAGGCCGGCGCTTGGGGGCGTGACTGGAAGCTAGGTTGCCCCCAGGGGCCGAACTAGCGCCGGCACGCCCCCAGGCCGCTCTATTTAAGCGCCCAAGGGGGCCGAACGGCTGAAGATGCCCTAATTTGCGGGTTCAATTCTTGCTGGATGCACACGAACGGAAACATTCCATAATTTTATTGGAACTGGCTCTCGGCCTCAACTTTCTTCCTAAGTCTGTCCGTCCAGAAGTCGGTCCATCCAAACCGCATGTGGGTGGATAATTGCATGCAATACGTCTTTTTATAAGCTTTCTCGAGGTTTCAAGCAGTCTAACTCCGTAAAGTCACCCGTAGGCCCGTGATTTTTTCCCGATGCCTCCTAGTTTTATGTGCTTCTCATTAGTCTTTTTGTTTTTGGCATCAACGTATACACGCTCATGCCAATGTAAAGAGTTGCACATGGCGTCAAAGTTTGAGAGTGTTGCCCGTGTTAAACAACAGGCTTGTGTGTAACGTGACAGTTGTCACGGTGGATATATTGTGTGCGTGTTGTTGCGTATATGATGTGTATAGGCAGGTTGTTAGACTAGATGGCCTTATCTCTTGTATAGCTTGGAATAGAGGTTAAGACTAGAACAACCTGCCGATCCCCTGTAATCTATCTCTATATATACACGCACGCGTCCCTGCCAAGGTGCATACGCTTAAACCCTTTCCTTCTTTCATGGTACTCAGAGCCTACCTCGAATTCATCCATGACAAGCTCTTTGGTGAACTCCTTCCCCTCATCTCCGTTTGCACGCACCGCAACAAAGAAGCTTACGAGAGGGAACGAGGCGCTATGGCACGCCACCGTGCTCTCGGCCATCCGGGGGGCGCAGATGGCGTCCTTCCTCGACGTCGAGCAGGTGGTGCCCCCGATGAACATTGAGGTCACCAGCGACGACGGCAAGACCAAGTCCAAGGCTCCCAATCCGGAGTTCGGCACGTGGTACGCGCGCGATCAGCAAGTGTTCTCCTACCTGCTGACCACGCTGCCCCGCGAGATGGCCATCCAGGTGGTGACGTGCCACACTGCAGCAGAGTTGTGGAACACGGTGCAGGGGATGCTGGCATCGCATACCCGTGCGCAGACCGTCAACGTCAGGATCGCGTTGGCAAACCTCCAGAAGGGCAACATGACCATCACCGAATACGTTGGTAAGGTCCGAACCCTTTGTGATGAACTAGCTGCTTCAGAGAAGGTGGACGAGGAGGATGTCGTCTCTCACATCCTCGCGGGACTCGACGAGGAGTTCGACCCTGTGGTGTCCGCCATGTGCTCTAGGGTTGAGCCTGTCGGGGTCCCGGAGCTGTACTCACAGCTCCTAAGCTTCGAGACTCGCATGAATCTTCGTGGCGGGTCCTCCCAGTCGTCGGCGACACGCGGGCGCGGGCGCGGGCGCGGCGGCAGTGGTGACCGCGGTGACCGTGGACGCGACCTCAACAACAGGCAGGGCGGCGGCGGTGATCGTGGCCGCAGCTCCTTCCCCAAGCCACCGAACCGTGGCAACCCTGGAGGCAACAACGGCAACAGCGGCAACTGCAACAACAACGCTGCCAAACCAACGTGCCAGATCTGCGGCAAGGTTGGTCACCCAGCGTGGAAGTGCTGGAAGCGTTACAACTCCTCCTATCAAGGGGGGAGGAACGCTCTGCAAACATGGCGGCTCCTCAGTATGGCGTCGACACCAACTGGTACTTGGACAGTGGTGCGACGAACCATATCACATGAGACTTAGAGAAGCTCACCATCCGGGATCGGTACACAGGAGATGATCAAATCCACACCGCGAGCGGATCAGGTATGGCTATAGCACACATTGGTCAATCTCATATTTATACTCCCGAACGTAATCTTCTCCTCAAAAATGTCTTACATGTTCCTGAGGCTGACAAGAGTTTAATCTCTGCAAGCCGACTTGCTATTGACAATAATTCTTTCGTTGAAATTCACCCCTATTCTTTTCTTGTAAAGGATTGGGGAACGAGGAGGGTTCTGCTGCAAAGGCAGGGGTAGGAGAGGCCTATACCCTGTCAAACACATGGGACAAGGCGCCAAGAAGCACGTGCTCAGTGCCATACCCTCCTCGGATAGATGGCACCGGCGCCTAGGGCATCCTTCATCAACCATAGTTAGCAAAATAATTAGCGAGAATAAGCTCCCATGTGTCAAATCTTTCAATTCTGAAGTTATTTGTGATTCCTGTCAACTGGGCAAAAGCCATCAGTTGCCCTATCCGAACTCAATAAGTGAATCACAGTTCCCTTTGGAACTTATTTTTTCCGATATATGGGGTCCAGCTGTTGAATCCGTAGGCAGAAAAAAAATACTACGTGAGCTTTATAGATGATTTCAGTAAGTTCACATGGATATACCTCATCAAATGTAAGTCAGAAGTTTTTCAAAAATTTCATGACTTCCAAAACCTTGTTGAGCGACAATTTAATCGCAAAATTCTTACACTCCAAACAGACTGGGGAGGGGAATATGTGAAGCTAAATTCCTTCTTTACAAAAGTTGGGATATCATCACGTCTCTTGCCCCCATGCACATCAGCGAAACGGGTCAGCAGAACGCAAACACCGACATATAGTTGAGGTTGGCCTCTCCCTCCTAGCTCAAGCAAGCATGCCTCTTAAATTCTGGGACGAGGCTTTCATTGCTGCTACATATCTCATCAACAGATTATCAAGCAAAGTGATCAACTTTGAAACTCCTCTTGAAAAGTTGTCTCATGAAAAGCCTAATTATTCTTCTCTTCGCATTTTTGGATGTGCTTGTTGGCCGAATTTATGTCTATATAATACCCACAAGCTTCAATTCCGCTCCAAACAATGCGTCTTCTTAAGCTACAGTAATATGCACAAAGGTTTTAAGTGCTTAGACATCTCTTCTGGACGAGTTTACATCTCTAGGGATGTTGTGTTTGATGAAACAATGTTCCCTTTCTCCACTTTGCATCCCAATGCTGGTGCACGTTTACGTGTTGAAATTCTTCTTCTTTCTCCGGAGCTTTTAAATCCAACCGATCATGGGGGAGATAAATATGTTGATGATCATTTGGTTAATAGTCATACACCTGATGCTAACGGAAACAGTGAAAAAACGTTGTTCAAAATTATGATTTTATGCAGAGTTTGGCTGGTAGTACAGGCACTGGACACGAGGAGGATTTGGCTGACACGGCGCAGGGCGCGGATCCCGAGAGATTCAGCGCAGGTGGTGCAGGAGCAGACGCGGCGGATCCCGGGGTGGATTCTCCTGCACGCATCGGGACAAACCAGCCCAGCCAGTCCCCGCCTGGCACGTCACCAGGCGCTGCGGCACGGTCGGGCGGGACGGCCCCGCGCCTGTCGCCATCCGCACCAAGTGCTGCGGCTCGGTCGGGCGGAGTGACCCCGCGCCTGTCGCCATCCGCCAGCTGGCACGAGCCGGCTGGGTCCCCGCGGACGCATGATGGCGCGGACAGCCCCAGCCCCGTGTGGGCCCCTGATCGTGCGGTTATCGAGGACGATTCGTCCTCGTCAGTACGAGGAGGCAGCTCGCCCTCCAGATCTTCTGCGGCTGCAGGATCGCCTGTGGCTACTGAAGTCAGATCCACTGCTGCTGCTGGTGCGTCCAGCACGAGTATGACTACACGCGTAACACGCTCGCAACGAGGTATTGTCAAACCGTTGGTACCCAAGGATGGCACGGTCAGGTACAATAAAAATTTTAAGTTTGCAAACTTTGCTTCTACCGGTGAACCAGAAAATGTGATAGAAGTTTTGAATGATAAGAGTTGGAAAAATGCTATGAATATTAAGTATGATGCATTAGCGAAAAATCAGACATGGCATCTTGTTCCACCTAAGTCAGGGAGGAATATTATTGATTGTAAGTGGGTGTATAAAATCAAGAAGAAAGCTGATGGTACAATAGACAGATACAAAACTAGGTTGGTAGCTAAAGGTTTTAAACAACGTTATGGTATTGACTACAAAGACACTTTCAGTCCAGTAGTGAAGGCTGCTACTATCAGGCTTGTTCTGTCTATTGTTGTTTCCAGGGAATGGAGCCTTCGCCAATTGGATGTACAGAATGCGTTTTTGCATGGCGTTCTCGAGGAAGAGGTCTACATGCGGCAACCACCAGGTTTTGAGGACAGTTCTAAACCACATCATGTATGCAAATTGGACAAAACTTTGTATGGTTTGAAGCAGGCACCAAGAGCGTGGTACTCAAAGCTGAGCTCAAAACTGCAACAACTTGGCTTTCGGCCATCAAAGGGAGACACTTCTTTGTTCTTCTTCCGAAAAGGAAAGGTGACAATGTTTATGTTAATTTATGTTGATGACATACTTGTTGCTAGCTCCTCACAAGATGCCACCTCAGCTTTGTTAAGAAACTTGAAAAATGAGTTTGCACTTAAGGACTTGGGAGAGTTACACTGTTTTCTAGGCATTGAAGTTAAAAAGGTGCAAGGTAGTATTTTGCTCACTCAAGAAAAGTATGCTTCTGATATATTAAAGCGTGTTGGAATGAAGGACTGTAAACCTTCCAGCACGCCCATGTCCATCACAGAAAAATTATCTTTCCATGAAGGAAATTTGTTAAGCCCAGAAGAGGGAACTAGGTATCGAAGTATAGTTGGGGCACTTCAGTACCTAACACTGACAAGACCAAATATTTCATTCTCTGTTAATAAGGTTTGTCAGTTTTTACATGCACCCACTTATGTGCACTGGACAGCAGTAAAAAGGATTTTAAGATACATACAAGGTAGCATTGGAACTGGTTTAAAATTATGTAAGTCTCCATCAACTGCAGCAGTAAGTGCCTTCTCTGATGCAGACTGGGTTGGATGTCCTGATGACAGAAAATCTACGGGAGGTTTTGCTGTATTTCTTGGTTCTAATCTTATATCCTGGCATGCAAAGAAACAGGCAACAGTCTCACATTCCAGTACTGAAGCAGAATACAAGTCTTTGGCAAATGCAACGGCTGAGGTAATGTGGATTGAAACATTACTTGATGAGTTGGGAATTCCCAGATCACACGTGTCATGTTTGTGGTGTGATAATCTTGGTGCAACTTATCTGTCAGCAAATCATGTGTTTCATGCAAGGACAAAGCATATAGAGATTGATTTTCACTTTGTTCGTGAAAGAGTTGCACAAAAATTGTTGAAGATAAAGTTTATTCCAACAGGAGATCAAGTTGCTGATGGTTTTACTAAACCACTTCAAGTTCGACAATTGCAAGCCTTCAAGAACAATCTAAACCTTGACATGTTGAGATTGAGGGAGGATGTTAAACAACAGGCTTGTGTGTAACGTGACAGTTGTCACGGTGGGTATATTGTGTGCGTGTTGTTGCGTATATGATGTGTATAGGCAGGTTGTTAGACTAGATGGCCTTATCTCTTGTATAGCTTGGAGTAGAGGTCAAGACTAGAAACAACCTGCCGATCCCCTGTAATCTATCTCTATATATACACGCACGCGTCCCTGCCAAGGTGCATACGCTTAAACCCTTTCCTTCTTTCAGCCCGCTTGCAAATTAACGATGGCGCCTGTGCTGCCTTCTATATATATTCAGGAGGAGGGACCCCAACATTGGCTGAGGGTTGGTGTGCCATTCATTACAGGCGACTTAAGCACACATCCTGCAGACATGTGAGATCTTACTACTTTATTGTCCATCATCTTGGGTGAGTAATTGACCAATCTTCTTTCCTGATCCTACTCCATGTTTTATTGTCCATCATCTTGGGTGAGTATTGACCAATCTTCTTTCCTGATCCCACTCCATGTTTTCCAAGTGCTTTTTTCCTTTGTGGCTGATTAGGTTTTTGGTTGCTCACAGACTCAGGTGGCGCTCGGTACTGCAAAGTTTTGTGAAAATCCATGGCTTCAGGAAAGAAATATGTGCCAATATAAACTATATTGCTCCAATTTTGTTGTTTCCGCATGGTTGGCAAACTGTGCATTTTCCCAAACAAACATACAACACAAAATCCTACTAATATAGCAAGTTTCCTGGGTGCATTACTCTTTCAGGACCTTGGGGTTTGGCTTCAGGTGCTGAATGCCTGAAGGGCTATGTAATGGAAGTGGCGCATGTAAATAGGCAAGTGCAAGTTCCCGTACATCAGTTGTTGCATCTTTGTTTATTTGTGTGCATATTCTGGTGGCTTGTGCTGAGCTAATAATGTTTAAAAGAAAAACAGAAAAAACACATCATATTTATTTACTTATTATGTTGAGAAAGAAGCTAATAAGGAAATAGGCAAGGTGACATTTGTTGTATCGAGCAAAATTTTCAGTTCTAATTCCTACATGATCAACGAAGCAACAACCGCCTCTGAGCTTACTTCTCATCTCCTTTAGCTTCTCCATCCAATTTTTCTTCCCACTTATTAGCATGTGCCTCGTATTTCCTACTTGCTGAGCACATGAAAACAACTAGTGTGCCCCTCGACCCGAACCTTCTCGCTAAGTCATTTCATCCGAACGGTGTGTGGATGGATAATCACGTGTGATATGTCTTCTTATGCACTCTCCCGAGGATCATGGTGCAATAGCTAGGCGAAGTCACTTGCAGCCATGTGATCTTTTCCTGACGCCTCACAGTTCTATGTGTTTCTCACTTGTCTATGTTTTTGGTATGGACCAACACACGCTCATGCCAATCTAGAGAATTGTACATGGTGTCCAAGTTTGGCGAGTATTGTCATGAATGAACAACGGCGCTTGTGCTGCCATCTATATATATGCAGGAGGTAACCCAACCAACATCAGCTCAGGGTTGGCGCGCCATTCATTACCGGTGACTTTAACACATAAGTATCATGCACCATGTGAAATATCTTACTACTTTCTTGTCCATCTGAGTGAGTTTCCATGTTTTCCAAGTGCTTTCTAAAAAATACATGTGCTAATATAAATCATATTGCTCAGAATTCGTTGTTCCCGCATAGATGGCAAACTGTGCATTTTCCTCAAAGAAACTTACAGAACCACTGGATATTGCCAATCAATATCCTCCTAATATACAGCACATGACACATTGTTTCCTGGGTCCATCACTCTTTAAGCCAACCAAACACGTGGTTGCATCGTTCGGCCTGTCTCCGGCATCGGATGATATATATCACTGATGCGAGAAACATATCACTTCTTTTTCTTTTTCTCTTAGGAAAAAACAGTTGGCGCAATCACAAAGAAGGAGCTTCCTTGGAGCAAACCTGATTTTTCAGAATGTGGTAAACTACTGAACTGCATAGTGCCAATTTGCTAACTATGAATGCATTACAAAATCCACCTTGTAGAGTTGGGCTAGGTTCGCTCCTAGAGCTAGCAACAATTTATGTTCTATCATCAGTGAGCACCAATGGAACACTGCTAGTCTACAATCACAGGATCAGGCACAGCTAGTATCCATCTCTAAGCAGAAAAGGGAAAACATCACGGTTTGGATCAGTTGACAGCACAAAATCTTGGCGAAACAGATACCAATGAGCAAGTTGTAAAAAATATATAAAATCGATAAATATACCATCTCAATAACAATGACGACAACAAACACCCACACCCAACAAGTAGCATGCCATGATGAGCACAATATCAATCTGACTATGAAACAGTACACAACGCCAGTCAGCAACAATACATGCTATTTGAGAAGTCCAGGGAAATGATTTATGCATGTCGTAAGACTATCATTATGATCCCCTTCCTGAGTTCCCACGTCTCTGGTTGTGGAAGTAGCTGAGAAGAGCCTGAGCCTGCAGCAAATTCAAATTCTTAGCGAAATGATTCTGCAACTACATTTCTTCAAGCTGTAAATTTTGTTATCGGAAGTGGAAAACCTTCTCTCTTGCTTGCGATGTTCCTGACTGTGACAGTGTGACTAAAGGGGGCAAAACACCCTCTTGAAGAACTATGTTGCAAGATCTGTTGCTGTTTTTGCATAGCTGAAGCAATGCCGCAACAGCATTTTCCTTCCCTCTCACTGAACCCAGTTCGACAACTTCAACAAGAGCTGGAATACCTCGCGCCTGCCCAATCGCAGTTCTCCCTTCTGGTATCGTAGCAAGATTTTCCAAGACAGCTACAGCTATGTCGATCATTCCAAGAGCAGGATCCATAAGCTCAACTAGTTGCTTCACCGCATCAGCTTGCACAATGCGACCCTTGTTCTCATCAAGTATGGATAAACAAAACAATGCAATAGCTGCATCTCTCTTTCCTTGTGGGGTCCCACTTACCAGAAAGTCCACGAGAGGCTTGACGGCACCAGATCGTCCAACCCTCACTTTGTGTTCTTTAATAACCGAGAGACTGGACAAAGTAGCTGCTGAATTCTCTTTAGCTTCAGGGTTCCCTGTTTCCAGGACATGGATGAGAGGATCAATAGCATATGCATTCATGATGGCAATCTTATTGTTATCACTGATGGACAGATTGAGGAGGGATGTCACTGCATTTTCTTGGATCTTGGCATCTGGTGAATGAAGAAGACCAACCAGCAAGTTTATAGCCCCACAATCTGCAATGACAATCCTGTTCACCATGTTGTGCTTAGCTAGAAGGCGAACCTCTGATGTCGCTGATCTTTGACCTTCTATGGAATCGCTTCTCAAATCATCGATTAGCTTGTGCACCTGATTCTCAATGGCAGAAAGATCACCCCGAGCATCCATGGATGAGGAAGATATTATTCTAGGAAATCCCCTATCAGGTCCTTGTGGGCGAATAAATTGCTCTCTCATGCCGACATCACCCAATTTTGGCAGGATGAGCCAAAGTGTGCTTATCCTAGCACACTTTGTGCGCAGGGTGTTGTCCATGTAGACGTTAAAGCAGTGACGAATGTCAAGGAACTCCAGGTGGCAGCAATTATCCAGGATAGCTGTCAGTCCTTATTTGTCAGGCCATTGCCAAACAGCTGCAAAGAGCGTAGCCCACACATGGTTGCAATCCCCATGGCTTCATCATCCTTGTCGTAGTCACTAGCTTCAGAATCATACAACACATCCTTAATCAGTCTGAAGCTCTTCAGTTGTGGGCATGCTTTGCCAACAACCCCCAACACGCCACTCTCACCCACATTTGAACACAATGCAAGCTCGAGCTCCTCAAGCAAAGGGAATTTCACTATCGCCTCCGTAAGTGCTTCATCACTAAATTTATAGCATGAAACGAGGCGAAGACTCTTGAGAGATGGTGCCCTGCAAATGTAGCACTTGGATCTCAATACCCAACAAAATCAATATAAAAAAGACATAAGCACACTGAATAAAAAATAGGTAGCTAGAATGTAAGTTCTGACAGACTTGCATAGCCCGAATAGAACATTTCATAAATTCACATAATTGCGTAGCATCAAAGGACATTGGTACATACATAATTTAAAGGGGTTTGCTGGGAATTCACTATATTGGAGAGAAGTTTCAGGGAAGCTAAATCGTTATTGCAGGTTGCAAATTTAGGATAGATTCTGCACTCTAGGAGTATGAAATCAGATGAGTTCGTTCTGTTCAATAATTAACATAACTCAAAACATTGTCGATACGACTGTTTCAGCAGGAAATGTCGACAAGCCCTAAAAGGCTAAGTCCCAACTGTATTCTTTGTCAAACCAAACCAAAATAATACTTTCCGTTGTGGCTAAATGTTGTGATACGAGATATTCAGCAGAGTAAAATTTGAAGCAATGTCAAAATTATCCAATAAACGAAACCCAAAGTTACACATAAATTGCAAGCAATTGGAACAGAAGCAGAACATGTAGCCAATGCGGAACAAATGGAAAAGAAATCCCCTAAATTGATGGTTAGGGGGGTCTCACTGGTCGGCGAGGCGGAGGAGGAAGCCGTGGTCGCCGGCGTGCTCGCACCAGAACGCCTCACACCTTCCCGCGCTGCGGCGGACGGCGGCCTGCGCCATCCCGTGGAGGTTGAGCTGGCGGGAGAGATCGGCGTGGCCTAGCATGTTGATGCGGCGCCACAGCTCGGGCTCGTCGCGGCCGGCGGCGCGCCAGGAGCGGCACGCCTGGCCGGGCCCCATCAGGATGTCGACGTGGTCGAGCTTGTGGAGGATGGATGAGACCGCGTCCAGCGGCAGCTCCGCCCAGTTCCTCGTCTCCGCCTCCGCCGACACGAACGAGGAGGAAGAGGGCATCGCGCGCGCTAGGTGGGTTGCGCCCTTCGCGGCGAGGAAGCTGAGGTCAGCTGCGCCGCCTTGCAGTCGAGGAGGAGCGCGCGCTCGACGTCGGCCAGCAGTCGCCGTCTCGCCGGAGCCCAGCGTGTACAAGCGGGTTTTGCAGTTCGAGGGAAACAGAATGGGAGTTTACTTTACAGGAAGAAATTGTTGAGAGAAAAGAATTGAGAATAAGTGAACTAGTAGTATCAGTCCACACACCCGTCACACATGTAGCATGTGTTGGGAGGGAGTTGCTTGTGGGAATTTGACAGGCCTTGGTATGCAATGTCACACCAAACAAATTTTTTTTTTGAGAATACGCCTTGGCGTACCATAGCTTTATAGAAGGCAGAATTTGAGTTACAAGAAACTACACTCGCTGCAAACAACGAGCATACACAACACCACATCCGAACACAACACCGCAAAGCAAGCTACAACACAAAGGGCTTATCCTAATCAAAACTCAACACCGCGTCTCAACCAACGTCGGACATCTCCGAAGAACACAAACTTCCGCAAAGCTTCACTTGTCGACGCACCATCCACTCTTATCGCCTAAGAGGAAGTGGCAAGTGGGTGGTAGGACTCGATCCGATCTGAGAAAGACGCCATCTTGGACACACCGGCAACAGGCGTACATAGCGCCGCAGAGGATCAAGGAGGACAGCGGCGAACAACGGAGGAGAGCGACGAGGAGCCGGCCATGTCTCCAAACACAATGCTCCCAGCAGAGGAACAACGTCGAAGACGCCGCCATTGTGCCGATCCAACCGAATCGAGGCTTTCGCCCGGAGACAACCACAACTCCAGGCAAGTGAGGGAGGTGACGAGCATGCCACGACGACGCCTCCAAGGAGGGGAATGGCATCCGCGGGTGCCATCACCGCCGGCCCGACAGAAGCCGTGCAAGATTTTCATCCGCGCGTCGCACCTCACCACACCATCTAGAATTGGGCAACACCATCCCAGAAGCTTCACACCGCCGCCACCGCAGCACTTAGCCAACGTAGCCGCCAAGCCGAGGGCCATCGACCGGACGCACAACAAGAAGAACACCAGCCACGCCATCAACGCCCCGCCTGGATAGGAACCACAGCCTCACTGCACCTCCAGCAAGTCCAGGCCGCCCGCAATAGCCATCACCCACTCCAAGGGACAGCCTTGCGACGACTGGACCCGCATCTCGACAAAGCCAGGCCGCACCATCGAAGGAGCATCCCTGCTCATCACGCCAAACACAAGTGGTCGGCCGCTCGCTGCCCGCCAAGACTCCATCTTGGCCGACCTCACAGCGCCGACTCCACCCAACTGGTCGCGGACTCGTGCTTCTGCCACCGAACGGCGCCGCAACCGGCCAGCCACACCCTTGCCTCGCTGCCGACTCCTACCAGGCCCGCCGCACCGCCATGTCTCCTGCTGAGCTCCGGCCGCCACCCTCATCTCCGGTCAGCGTAGATCTGACCAGGCCGAACCCGCCACGAAGCGAACGCCGCGCTGCCACCAGCACGCGTGCTCCACCGCGACAAGCCTGCACCGGCCAGCAGCAGCGCCGCCACACACCATCACCGGCCAGCGCGTCCCGCCCGACGCTCCGGCCACCGAGGTCCGCTGTTGACTGAAGAAGAGCCCCCCGCGACCTTGCTCCAGGGAGGCGAGGGAAAGTTCCGCCGCTGCCGGCACCACGCGGGCTTTGTCCGGCGGCGCCCGCCGGCGGCGGCGGCGGGAGGGGAGGAGATGGGATCTGGGGGAGGCGGCTAGGGTTCGTGCGCCCGGGCCGCCCGCGGGGGGACGACACGGGGCCAGGGCAAAGAGACGTCCTCCACTTTTTATTTTTTGTGTGGTGTCACACCGAACAAATGAAAAACTGAAAATAGACAAGGGGGGTGTACCTTGAATTAGGCTTTAGTCTCAATTATAAATAAAGCCACACGATTAAACGATACAAGGTGATGAGGAAACCTCTCACACAACATAAGAAAGATAAAAATTAAGACAATATAGAGAGATAGAAGAGAAGTGCAAGACAATCCACCCGAGGCCCCGACGAAGTCACATATATAAGGTATGAGGCTACTAGGACCACCCACACCAAAACCGAAGAAGTTTTGAGCCACAATCCAAGCCTGCACATAGTCGATGACACAATGCGCCCGTAAGGTACCAGGAAGGTCGTGAAACCCATAGGCATCACCGACATAGGCGACGAAGTGCGGAGCTTCGCCCCAAATCTCACCCATGCCACACCGAGGAACCGAGGTCGTCAGAGCACAAGGGCACCACCAACCAAGATGGGCGGTAGGCCTCTCCTTCCTCCCCAAATACGAGCACTACATAAGGGACGGAGCAAGGCTAGGGTAGGGCCGCACCGAGACCCACCCATGAGCAAAGAGGAGGCCCAGGCAGGATAGAGGCAGGCCACTGGCAGCCGCCAACAGTCCACCCACACGACACCATCGAGGACCCAGGCAACTAGGGAGCCCGATCTAGGGCATCGAGACCTTGACAACGGTGAGACCCAGAGGTCCGTTGTCGATCCCTGGGGTGCCCCTTGCCACCATCGACTGTGCCTGCCATCAGAAGCTCCCCGCGCCACCGTTGACCAATAGGAATTGCCACCATCGCCATGACTACGCAACCCGTGCAAAGGAGGGGGAGGTCACCACATAACCACGAGCAGGACCCGTTGCTACCGTCAACCATGCGACAACACAGGGTTGCGTATTTTTTGCCATCAACTGTCGCCCTCATGGGGACAGTTTTTTTTCTGCCAAGTGCATGGTGAGAAAATTCATGCACAAGGGGAATATTTTGTATTGACGTGAAGAGAAAAGCAACAAGAAATCAGAATTTCGTGACACAACCCCATTAGATGAAACGCTTACCATGACCCTACTCATAACGACACACGCATCTACCGCCTCCGTGGCCGTTGGATATGATTTGATCGGACGGTTCAGGCAGCACCCTATTGACATACTATATGTTTGCAACTAAGCCTAGTTTGTAACGCCCCGAGACCGTTGCGCCAGGTGTCTTCCAGTTATTCGCTGTTGTTGCCTTGTCATTTCCTTACGTGTTGCATCTTGTCATGTCATCATATGCATTGCATTATCATGTTTTCAAAACTTGCATCCGTCCCGGTCTCCTCGTTTCGTCCGTTGTCCGTTCTGAGCCCAGACACACTTGCACGCGCCCGCGGCATGTCCGAAATATTATTTTATAAGTGGCCAGAAAATGTTCTCGGAATGGGATGAGAGTTGACGTGTGGTCTTGTTTTAGTGTAGCTAGACCGCCTGTCAAGTTTCATCGCATTTGGAGTTCGTTTGATGCCCCAACGGTTAACTATAGCGACATTATAGTCGGTCATACGTCGGACGTTTTCGGTCTCCGAAAATTGTTGCCGGGGTTTCCCTCTCTTTCCTCTCTAGCCCTTCTACACAGCCCACCTAGGCCCAGCCTACTCCTCCTCGTGCCTGGAGCCGTCCGATCGCAATCCGAGGGTCCGAAAACAGATGAAAACCCCTAACCCTAGACCCCTGCCTATTTAAGAAGCCCCCTTGCCATTTTTGGGCATCCCTAGCCTTCCACCTACCTCTAGTCCCCTCCCCATCAATTTCTGCGCCGCTCCAGCCCCTCCTCGCCACTTGGCGCCGCCCAACAGGGCCGGCCGCCACCTGCGCCGCCGCTCAGGACCGCTCCCGCGCCTCCACGTCGCCCCTGGTCTCTCCGCGCCGCCGCGAAGCCGCGGGCCCACCAGGACCCTGATCGGGGCCCTGGAAGCCCATCTGCGCCCGATCCCGAGTCAGCGCCTGCTCGCTCCTGCTGCACCTCCTCGATCCGATCTGGATCGGGAGGGAGGCCGCCGCTCGATGCTCCCGCGAGGCCCGCCGGCCACCAGAGCCCACCGCATCGCCGGCGACCCCTACTCCGCGACGTCGCCCAGGTCGCGTTCCTGGCCGCCAGCTCCTCCCTTCCTCCGTTTCTATTCCTCCTCCCCTTATAGCTTGCTCTCTCTCTAGTCATACACAGCGCCGCCGCTCGGAGTTCCTTGCTGCCGCCCAGCTTCCGGCATCGTCCGGATTCGCCGGATCTGGCGTCCCCCGCCCCGGATCCGCCTCCCGCTCCGATCCCCGGCCTCCGCTTCATCCCCATGCTGCCCTCGTCGGAGAACCACACCGCCGGCTTGTCTTGCATCGTGGGGAGGACGACGACCGCACCAGCGCTCCCCTGTCTCGTCTTCTCCATGGGCCTCCACCGCTAAGGCCAGTTCGCCCCGGCCCAGTTCCACAGCGCCAGCCGGATTCGGCCTCAAGGCCGATGTGAGCCGCCCTCGAAATCCCCTCTTCCTGTTGGGCCAACAGGATTCGGCCCATGTAGCATTTTTTCCCTCGAGACGAATTTAGCTAATATTCCTGAGACGGTTGCTTTGCAGAAAACCCCTTCATGATCATTCATTTAATAACTTCACAACCGTGCATCGGATCTAAACAATTTATATATGCAACCTGATTAAAATTTCATCTAGTTTCACAATATCCAACTTTCATGCATGTTTGAGATGTTTAAAATGTTGTTTGTTTAAATTTGCTCCTATGCCATGCTAAAATGCTTTATTTCATAACTTAATAACCGTAGCTCCAAATCTAATAAACTTTATATGTAAATGCGGTAGAAAAATGCCTAGTTTAACATGGTGGCCTTACTTTGCATGTTTAATAATTTTAAAATTGTGTTTAGGGCAGAACAGTACCAAACCGTAAAATATGCACATGAGGTTTTTCCGAAATTGTTGTTTGTTGTTCCGACCTCATTTAAACTTGCCTAGATTAGATAGTTTCATCATGCTTCCCCTTTTGCCATGTTTAACAACATTTAATATTGTTGGGTACATAAACGAGAGAGAACTAAATAAGTCATGTAGTGTTTTCTTCAATATGCAACTCCGTTGCATAATGGGCTCCACTTAATTTGTAGGATTGTTTGTGCGCTTTGCCATGCCATGCTTCATTAAACCGGACATGCATCATACTTGTTGTGCATCATGCCATGATTATGTGATGGTTGTTTACTATTGTGTTTGCTTCTTTCCGGGTTACTTCTCGCGCTATCTTCGATTTCGTTCCGGAGTTGTGAGGATCCGTTCGACTACGTCTGTTTGTCTTCTTCATGGACTCGTTCTTCTTCCTTGCGGGATCTCAGGCAAGATGACCATACCCTCGAAATCACTTCTATCTTTGCTTGCTAGTTGCTCACTCTTTTGCTATGCCTATGCTACGATACCTACCACTTGCCTATCATGTCTCCCATATTGTTGAACCAAGCCTCTAACCCACCTTGTCCTAGCAAACCGTCGTTTGGCTATGTTACCGCTTTGCTCAGCCCCTCTTATAGCATTGTTAGTTGCAGGTGAAGATTGAAGTTTGTTCCTTGTTGGAACATGGGGATCATTCCTTGTTGGAACATTATTTACTTGTTGGGATATCACAATATATCTTATTTAATTAATGCATCTATATACTTGGTAAAGGGTGGAAGGCTCGGCCTTATGCCTGGTGTTTTGTTCCACTCTTGCCGCCCTAGTTTCCGTCATATCGGTGTTATTTTCCAGCATTTTGCGTTCCTTACGCGGTTGGATATAATGGGAACCCCTTGACAGTTCGCCTTGAATAAAACTCCTCCAGCAAGGCCCAACATGGGTTTTACCATTCGCCACCTAGCCTTTTTCTTTCCCTTGGGTAGGCCTGCCCAAGGGTCATCTTTATTAAACCCCCGGGCCAGTGCTCCACTGAGTGTTGGTCCAAACTGAGCGATGTCTGGAGCTACCAGAGGCAACTCTGGGCTGGCCCACCCGACGTCTGGCTCATCCGGTGTGCCCTGAGAACGAGATATGTGCAGCTCCTATTGGGATTTGTCGGCACATCTGGGTGTTGGGGAACGTAGTAATTTCAAAAAAATTCTTACGCACACGCAAGATCATGGTGATGCATAGCAACGAGAGGGGAGAGTGTTGTCTACGTACCCTCGTAGACCGAAGCGGAAGCATTGACGCAACGTAGAGGAAGTAGTTGTACGTCTTCACGATCCGACCGATCCAAGCACCGTTACTCCGGCACCTCCGAGTTCTTAGCACACGTACAGCTCGATGACGCTCCCCGGGCTCCGATCCTGCAAAGCTTCGGGGATGAGTTCCGTCAGCACGACAACGTGGTGACGATCTTGATGTTCTACCGTCGCAGGGCTTCGCCTAAGCGCTACTACAATATGACCGAGGTGGATTATGGTGGAAGGGGGCACCGCACACGGCTAAGGAACGATCACGATGATCAACTTGTGTGTCCTAGGGTGCCCCCTTGCCTCCGTATATAAAGGATCCAAGGGGGGGTGCGGCCGGCCCTAGAGGAGGCACGCAGGAGGAGTCCTACTCCTACCAGGAGTAGGACTCCCCTCCCTTTCCTTGTCCAAGTAGGAGAGGTGGAAGAAGAGAAGAAAAAAGGGGGGGCGCCCCTCCCTCCTTGTACAATTCGGACTAGGGGGAGAGGGGGCGCGCGGCCTGCCCTGGCAGCCCCTTCCTCTTCTCCACTTTAGGCCCATGAGGCCCATTAACCCCCCGGGGGGGGGTTCCGGTAACCCCCCGGTGCTCCGGTTTTATTCGAAACTTCCCCGGAACGCTTCCGGTGTCCGAATATAGTCATCCAATATATCAATCTTTATGTCTCGACCATTTCGAGACTCCTCATCATGTCCGTGATCACATCCGGGACTCCGAACTAACTTTGGTACATCAAAATGCATAAACTCATAATATAACTGTCATCGAAACCTTAAGCGTGCGGACCCTATGGGTTTGAGAACAATGTAGACATGACCGAGACACGTCTCCGGTCAATAACCAATAGCGGGACCTGGATGCCCATATTGGCTCCTACATATTCTACGAAGATCTTTTATCGGTCAGACCGCATAACAACATACATTGTTCCTTTGTCATCGGTATGTTACTTGCCCGAGATTCGATCGTCGGTATCCAATACCTAGTCCAATCTCGTTACCGGCAAGTCTGTTTACTCGTTTCGTAATACATCATCCCGCAACTAACTCATTAGTTGCAATGCTTGCAAGGCTTAAGTGATGTGCATTACCGAGAGGGCCCAGAGATACCTCTCCGACAATCGGAGTGACAAATCCTAATCTCGAAATACGCCAACCCAACATGTACCTTTGGAGACACCTGTAGAGCTCCTTTATAATCACCCAGTTACGTTGTGACGTTTGGTAGCACACAAAGTGTTCCTCCGGTAAACGGAAGTTGCATAATCTCATAGTCATAGGAACATGTATAAGTCATGAAGAAAGCAATAGCAACATACTAAACGATCGGGTGCTAAGCTAATGGAATGGGTCATGTCAATCAGATCATTCACCTAATGATGTGATCCCGTTAATCAAATAACAACTCTTTGTTCATGGTTAGGAAACATAACCATCTTTGATTAACGAGCTAGTCAAGTAGAGGCATACTAGTGACACTCTGTTTGTCTATGTATTCACACATGTATTATGTTTCCGGTTAATACAATTCTAGCATGAATAATAAACATTTATCATGAAATAAGGAAATAAATAATAACTTTATTATTGCCTCTAGGGCATATTTCCTTCAGTCTCCCACTTGCACTAGAGTCAATAATCTAGTTCACATCGCTATGTGATTAACACCAATAGTTCACATCTTTATGTGATTGGTTCACATCTCCATGTGACTAACACCCAAAGGGTTTACTAGATTCAATAATCTAGTTCACATCGCTATGTGATTAACACCCAAAGAGTGATCATGTTTTGCTTGTGAGAGAAATTTAGTCAAGGGGCCTGCCAAATTCAGATCCGTATGTATTTTGCAAAATTCTATGTCTACAATGCTCTGCACGGAGCTACTCTAGCTAATTGCTCCCACTTTCAATATGTATCCAGATTGAGACTTAGAATCATCTGGATCAGTGTCAAAAACTTGCATCGACGTAACCCTTTACGACGAACCTTTTTGTCACGTCCATAATCGAGAAACATATCCTTATTTCACTAAGGATAATTCCGACCGCTGTCCAGTGATCTACTCCTAGATCACTATTGTACTCCCTTGCCAAATCAGTGCAGGGTATACAATAGATCTGTTATACAGCATGACATACTTTATAGAACCTATGGCCAAGGCACAGGGAATGACTTTCATTGTCTTTCTATCTTCTGCCATGGTCGGGCTTTGAGTCTTACTCAATTTCACACCTTGTAACATAGGCAAGAAACTCTTTCTTTGACTGTTCCATTTTGAACTACTTCAAAATCTTGTCAAGGTACGTATTTATTGAAAAAACTTATCAAGCGTCTTGATCTATCTCTATAGATCTTGATGCTCAATATGTAAGCAGCTTCACCGGAGTCTTTCTTTGAAAAACTCCTTTCAAACACTCCTTTATGCTTTACAGAATAATTCTACATTATTTCCGATCAACAATATGTCATTCACATATACTTATCAGAAATGTTGTAGTGCTCCCACTCACTTTCTTGTAAATACAGGCTTCACCGCAAGTATGTATAAAACTATATGCTTTGATCAACTCATCAAAGCGTATATTCCAACTCCAAGATGCATGCACCAGTCCACAGATGGATCGCTGGAGTTTGCACATTTTGTTAGCACCTTTTGGATTGACAAAACCTTCTGGTTGCATCATATACAACTCTTCTTTAATAAATCCATTAAGGAATACAGTTTTGTTTATCCATTTACCAGATTTCATAAAATGCGGCAATTACTAACATGATTCGGACAGACTTAAGCATAGATACGAGTGAGAAACTCTCATCGTAGTCAACACCTTGAACTTGTCGAAAACCTTTTGCGACAATTCTAGCTTTGTAGATAGTAACACTACTATCAGCGTCCGTCTTCCTCTTGAAGATCCATTTATTCTCAATTGCTTGCCGATCATCGGGCAAGTCAACCAAAGTCCATACTTTGTTCTCATACATGGATCATATCTCAGATTTCATGGCCTCAAGCCATTTATCGGAATCTGGGCTCATCATCGCTTCCTTATAGTTCGTAGGTTCGTCATGGTTAAGTAATATGACCTCCAGAATAGGATTACCGTACCACTCTGGTGCGGATCTTACTCTGGTTGACCTACGAGGTTTGGTAGTAACTTGATCCGAAGTTACATGATCATCATCATTATCTTCCTCACTAATTGGTGCAGGAGTCATAGGAACAGATTTCTGTGATGAACTACTTTCCAATTATGGAGGAGGTACAGTTACCTCATCAAGTTCTACTTTCCTCCCACTCACTTCTTTCGAGAGAAACTCCTTCTCCAGAAAGTTTTCAAATTTAGCAAGAAAAGTCTTGCCTTCCGATCTGTGATAGAAGGTGTACCCAACAGTAACTTTTGGGTATCCTATGAAGACACACTTTTCCGATTTGGGTTTGAGCTTATCAGGACGAAACTTTTTCACATAAGCATCACAACCCCAAACTTTTAAGAAACGACAACTTTGGTTTCTTGCTAAACCATAGTTCCTATAGTGTCGTCTCAACGGATTTAGATGGTGCCCTATTTAACGTGAATGCAGCTGTCTCTAATGCATAACCCCAAAACGATAGTGGTAAATCGGCAAGAGACATCATAGATTGCACTATATCCAATAAAGTACGATTATGACGTTCGGACACACCATTATGCTGTGGTGTTCCATGTGGCATGAGTTTGTGAAACTATTCCACATTGTTTTAACTGAAGACCAAACTCGTAACTCAAATATTTGTCTCCGCGATCAGATCGTAGAAACTTTATTTTCTTGTCACGATGATTTTCCACTTCACTCTGAAATTCTTTGAACTTTTCAAATGTTTCGGACTTATGTTTCATCAAGTAGATATACCCATATCTGCTCAAATCATCTGTGAAGTTCAGAAAATAATGATACTTGCCGTGAGCCTTAACACTCATCGGACTGCATACATCAGTATGTATTATTTCCAATAAGTCAGTTGCTCGCTCCGGAGAACGGAGTCTTTAGTCATCTTGCCCATGAGGCATGGTTTGCAAGCATCAAGTGATTCATAATCAAGTGATTCCAAAATCCCATCAGCATGGAGTTTCTTCATGCGCTTTACACCAATATGACCTAAACGGCAGTGCCGCAAATAAGTTGCACTATCATTATTAACTTTGCATCTTTTGGTTTCAATATTATGATTATGTGTATCACTACGATCGAGATCCAATGAACTATTTTCATTGGGTGTGTAACCATATAAGGTTTTATTCATGTAAACAGAACAACAATTTATTCTCTTACTTAAATGAATAACCGTATTACAATAAACATGATCAAATCATATTCATGCTCAACGCAAACACCAAATAACACTTATTCAGGTTCAACACTAATCCCGAAAGTATAGAGAGTGTGCGATGATGATCATATCAATCTTGGAACCACTTCCAACACACATCGTCACTTCACCCTTAACTAGTCTTTATTCTGCAACTCCCGTTTCGAGTTACTAATCTTAGTAACTGGACTAGTATCAAATACTGAGGGGTTGCTATAAACACTAGTAAAGTACACACTAATAACATGTATATCAAATATACTTATGTTCACTTTGCCATCCTTCTTATTTGCCAATCACTTGGGGTAGTTCCGCTTCCAGTGACCAGTCCCTTTGCAGTAGAAGCACTTAGTCTCAGGCTTAGGATCAGACTTGGGCTTCTTCACTTGAGCAGCAACTTGCTTGCTATTCTTTTTGAAGTTCCCCTCCTTCCCTCTGCCCTTTTCTTGAAACTAGTAGTCTTGTCTACCATCAACACTTTATGTTTTTCTCGATTTCTACCTTCATCAATTTCCACATTACGAAGAGCTTGGGAATCGTTTTCGTTATCCCTTGCATATCATAGTTCATCACAAAGTTCTACTAACTTGGTGATGGTGACTAGAGAATTCTGTCAATCACTATCTTATCTGGAAGATTAACTCCCACTTGATTCAAGCAATTGTAGTACTCAGACAATCTGGGCACATGCTCACTAGTTGAGCGATTTTCCTCCATCTTTTAGCTATAGAACTTGTTGGAGACTTCATATCTCTCAACTCGGGTATTTGCTTGAAATATTAACTTCAACTCCTGGAACATCTCATATGGTCCATGACGTTCAAAACGTCTTTGAAGTCCCGATTCTAAGCCGTTAAGCATGGTGCACTAAACTATCAAGTAGTCATCATATTGAGCTAGCCAAACGTTCATAACGTCTGCATCTGCTCCTGCAATAGGTCTGTCACCTAGCGGTGCATCAAGGACATAATTCTTCTGTGCAGCAATGAGGATAAACCTCAGATCACGGATCCAATCCGCATCATTGCTACTAACATCTTTCAACACAATTTTCTCTAGGAACATATCAAAATAAACACAAGGAAGCAACAACGCGAGCTATTGATCTACAACATGATTTGCAAAATACTACCAGGACTAAGTTCATGATAAATTTAAGTTCAATTAATCATATTACTTAAGAACTCCCATTTAGATAGACATCCCTCTAATCCTCTAAGTGATTACGTGATCCAAATCAACTAAACCATGTCCGATCATCACGTGAGATGGAGTAGTTTCATTGGTGAACATCACTATGTTGATCATATCTACTATATGATTCACGCTCGACCTTTCGGTCTCTGTGTTCCAAGGCCATATCTGTATATGCTTGGCTCGTCAAGTATAACCTGAGTATTCCGCGTGTGCAACTGTTTTGCACCCGTTGTATTTGAACGTAGAGCCTATCACACCCGATCATCACGTGGTGTCTCAGCACGAAGAACTTTCGCAACGGTGCATACTCAGGGACAACACTTCTTGATAATTAGTGAGAGATCATCTTAAAATGCTACCATCAATCAAAGCAAGATAAGATGCATAAAAGATAAACATCACATGCAATCAATATAAGTGATATGATATGGCCATCATCATCTCGTGCTTGTGATATCCATCTCCGAAGCACCGTCGTGATCACCATCGTCACCGGCGCGACACCTTGATCTCCATCGTAGCATCGTTGTCGTCTCGCCAATCTTATGCTTCCACGACTATCGCTGCCGCTTAGTGATAAAGTAAAGCATTGCAGCGCGATTGCATTGCATACAATAAAGCGACAACCATATGGCTCCTGCCAGTTGCCGATAACTCGGTTACAAAACATGATCATCTCATACAATAAAATTTAGCATCATGTCTTGACCATATCACATCACAACATGCCCTGCAAAAGCAAGTTAGACGTCCTCTACTTTGTTGTTGCAAGTTTTACGTGGCTGCTACGGGCTTTAAGCAAGAACCAATCTTACCTACGCATCAAAACCACAACGATAGTTTGTCAAGTTGGTGCTGTTTTAACCTTCGCAAGGACCGGGCGTAGCCACACTCGGTTCAACTAAAGTTGGAGAAACTGTCACCCGCAAGCCACCTATGTGCAAAGCACGTCAGGAGAACCGGTCTCGCGTAAGCGTACGCGTAATGTCGGTCCGGGCCGCTTCGTCCAACAATACCGCCGAACCAAAGTATGACATGCTGGTAAGCAGTATGACTTATATCGCCCACAACTCACTTGTGTTCTACTCGTGCACATAACATCAAACCATAAAACCTAGGCTCTGATACCACTGTTGGGGAACGTAGTAATTTCAAAAAAATTCCTACGCATACGCAAGATCATGGTGATGCATAGCAACGAGAGGGGAGAGTGTTGTCTACGTACCCTCGTAGACCGAAGCGGAAGCGTTGACGCAACATAGAGGAAGTAGTCGTACGTCTTCCTGATCCGACCGATCCAAGCACCGTTACTCCGGCACCTCCAAGTTCTTAGCACACGTACAGCTCGATGACGCTCCCCGGGCTCCGATCCTGCAAAGCTTCGGGGATGAGTTCTGTCAACACGACGGCGTGGTGACGATCTTGATGTTCTACCGTCGCAGGGCTTCGCCTAAGCGCTACTATAATATGACCGAGGTGGATTATGGTGGAAGGGGGCACCGCACACGGCTAAGGAACGATCATGATGATCAACTTGTGTGTCCTAGGGTGCCCCCTTGCCTCCGTATATAAAGGATCCAAGGAGGGTGCGGCCGGCCCTAGAGGAGGCGCGCAGGAGGAGTCCTACTCCTACCAGGAGTAGGACTCCCCTCCCTTTCCTTGTCCAAGTAGGAGAGGTGGAAGAAGAGAAGAAAAAAGGGGGGGCGCCGCCCCTCCCTCCTTGTCCAATTCGGACTAGGAGGAGAGGGGGCGCGCGGCCTGCCCTGGCAGCCCCTTCCTCTTCTCCACTTTAGGCCCATGAGGCCCATTAACCCCCCCGAGGGGTTCCGGTAACCCCCGGTGCTCCGGTTTTATCTGAAACTTCCCCGGAACGCTTCCGGTGTCCGAATATAGTCATCCAATATATCAATCTTTATGTCTCGACCATTTCGAGACTCCTCGTCATGTCCGTGATCACATCCGAGACTCCAAACTAACTTCGGTACATCAAAATGCATAAACTCATAATATAACTGTCATCGAAACCTTAAGCGTGCGGACCCTACGGGTTCGAGAACAATGTAGACATGACCGAGGCACGTCTCCGGTAAATAACCAATAGCGGGACCTGGATGCCCATATTGGCTCCTACATATTCTATGAAGATCTTTTATCGGTCAGACCGCATAACAACATACGTTGTTCCTTTTGTCATCGGTATGTTACTTGCCCGAGATTCGATCGTCGGTATCCAATACCTAGTTCAATCTCGTTACCGGCAAGTCTCTTTACTCATTCCGTAATACATCATCCCGCAACTAACTCATTAGTTGCAATGCTTGCAAGGCTTAAGTGATGTGCATTACCGAGAGGGCCCAGAGATACCTCTCCGACAATCGGAGTGACAAATCCTAATCTCGAAATACGCCAACCCAACATGTACCTTTGGAGACACCTGTAGAGCTCCTTTATAATCACCCAGTTACGTTGTGACGTTTGGTAGCACACAAAGTGTTCCTCCGGTAAACGGGAGTTGCATAATCTCATAGTCATAGGAATATGTATAAGTCATGAAGAAAGCAATAGCAACATACTAAACGATCGGTTGCTAAGCTAATGGAATGGGTCATGTCAATCAGATCATTCACCTAATGATGTGATCCCGTTAATCAAATAACAACTCTTTGTCCATGGTTAGGAAACATAACCATCTTTGATTAACGAGCTAGTCAAGTAGAGGCATACTAGTGACACTCTGTTTGTCTATGTATTCACACATGTATTATGTTTCCGGTTAATACAATTCTAGCATGAATAATAAACATTTATCATGAAATAAGGAAATAAATAATAACTTTATTATTGCCTCTAGGGCATGTTCCTTCACTGGGTGCTTTGCTGGCCTTGTTTTACCATTGTCAAAATGTCTTGTAACCGGGATTCTGAGTCTGATCGGGTCTTCCCGCTAGAAGGTCTATTCCTTCGTTGACCGTGAGAGCTTGTGATGGGCTAAGTTGGGACACCCCTGCAGGGATTTGAAATTTCGAAAGCCGTGCCGCGGTTATGGGCAGATGGGAATTTATGAATGTCCGGTTGTAGAAAACCTGAAGTTGACCTTAATTAAAATACACCAACCTCGTGTGTAACCGTGATGGTCTCTTCTCGGCGGAGTCCGGGAAGTGAACACGGTGTTGGAGTTATGCTTGACGTAGGTTGTTTTAGGATCACTTCTTGATCATACTTTCTCGAACGTGCTTTGCCTTCTCTTCTCACTCTCATTTGCGTATGTTAGCCACCATATATGCTAGTCGCTTGCTGCAGCTCCACTTCATACCTTTTACCTTACCCATAAGCTTAAATAGTCTTGATCGCGAGGGTGTGAGATTGCTGAGCCCCCGTGACTCACAGATACTTCCAAACCAGCTTGTAGGTGCCGTTGAACCGTGCAGATGACGCAACCAAGCTCAAGGAGGAGCTCGATGAAGATCTTGTCCTTCGTGTTGTTTCGTTTCTAGTTGATTAGTAGTGGAGCCCAGTCGGGACGATCGGGGATCTGTGAAGCATTTGGGGTAGTCTTCGTTTATTTTGGCTCCGTAGTCGGGCCTTGATTGTAACTGGTTGATGTGATCCTTTATTCATGTAATTGTGTGAAGTGGCGATTGTAAGCCAACTATGTATCTCTTTCCCTTATATATTACATGGGTTGTGTGAAGATTACCTCACTTGCGACATTGCTTTCAATGCGGTTATGCCTCTAAGTCGTGCTTCGACACGTGGGAGATATAGCCGCATCGAGGGCGTTACAAGTTGGTAATCAGAGCCTTCCCCGACCTTAGGAGCCCCCCTGCTTGATCGATTAGCTGACGAGTTGAGTCTAGAAAAAATGTTTTGAGTCATTTAGGAATTATATATCGGAGAGTTTAGGAATTCTTTTTACTCCCCAGTCCCTTCATCGCTCTGGTAAGGCATCCTGACGTAGAGTTTTGACTCTTCTCTTCTCAAATTTCACTAAAAAAATTTAGGATCACGCGGGTATGTTGGAATCGTTCCGATCGATTTGTGACGAGAACATTGTTCTTGGTGGCTCCTGTCATTTAGGGGTTGTGGCAGTGTCCCGGGGAGTTGAGCTCCGAGGTGTTGTCGTCACAATTTTATCGTTGCAGTTCTGGAATACCTGAGTTTAGTTCGCCAACATCGAAAATCTCTTTTATGCAGTTGTTGGTGAGATAACCTCGACGCCACCCAGTACTGGGGCGGGAGTTCGGGAGTATTGCCATAACTCATATAACGGATGCTTTTCGAAGGTCGAGGTAGTCGATTTCCGAAGTTTTCTTGGTTATGTGTTGAAGGATGGATACAGCTGGATGTAGGATTTGTTAGTTTGGGTGAGATATTATGCTTCCCCTGTATCCCCAACACCTGATTGCGTAACTGGAAAGTTTCGGGAGTTTGTAAGTGGGAATTCAAGTAGCTCTTAGGATATCTTTCCGACAGATGTATGATATGAAATTGGGGTTCGACGTCTAGTGGTCCGCCTATTCACGGTCGGTTTTACAGTGGTCTCGTTGTGTCTTAAAGAGTCCTTGGCTATGCCGACTCGGGGACGCTTCGTATGTCATGTGCACTGCCTTGTACATGATGGTGCTGTACGATCGAGCCCGTGTAGGCCCCACCACGAAAACTTCGGACGAAATCTCTATCATATGTTTGTTCCGGCTTATTCTACAAGCCAATCCTTTGTTTTTGTTTGGAGTTGTGGTATTCGAGTTGCTTCAATGTCAAGTGTTGATTCCATACCTTCCCCAAATGGTGTTCTCATACTCCTATGTGAATACTAATCCTTCTCGATAATCAAGATTGTTATGCCAATCTTGTTCTACCGGTGTGTCTCTCTTCAAGTGGATCCGATCACTTCAACATTCGCAAGATCAATTATCAGTTCTTCTCAATGTTGTTTGTTTCATCCATCTCCAAGTTGCCTTTGTTTTTCCCGCCCTCCCTCCCTTGTTTTTCTTCAAGGACTCAGATTTCTTAATCGAGTATCCATCTTATTGATGTGAAGCCTCTCCATTCTTTTCCTTCAATGTTCTTATCCGGTGATTCTCATGAAGATCCTAACGGAGCTCCAAGTTTATGATTCTCCATTCTTTCCTTTTCCGGTGGATCCAATTCAAGCTTTCGGTGTCGATCATATTCTTTTCTGTATTTCAAATGCTTTTCTCGTGCCGGTGCACCTCATAACCATTCATTTCTCGCTATTCATTTGTTCCGGAGTGCTCATAATATCTAGAAGAATCGTGTTTCCACTCTGCTTTCATTCAAGCTCTTTCGAGGATGTTATCTCTTTTGAGCCATCTAATTCAACTGGTGCAATCTATCTTTTAAATCCTTCAACCATGTTTCTCTTGAGTGGGCCCTAACCCACAGGTCTTTTCCAGGATCTTACCTGACTCTTCTATTTTCCCGGAGCTATCCTAAATTCTTTTTAAAGTTTGACGTAAGAATGATTTAACATCGTCTATTGCCTTCTCCTAGATCTTTCACAATTCTTTTCATCATTGACTCAACCTCTTCGTTTTGATTCTTCTGGAGTGTCTAAATAGTTCTTGGTGGTGTTTCTCGTCGTCATTCTCAACATTTGAAGACAGAAGAAGAGTTTTTCCTCCATATCTTATCCGTTCTCTCAGAGACTCGTGGTGCTAGCTTGTTACCATCCTCCCATAATTGTTTTGATTGTGAGTTTTCTTTTCACCTATCCGGAGCATTTCATGAGTTGTTTTCCATTTCTTTACTCTGAAGCCCATCATTTTAGAAGATTTATTCATTCTCAGTTTTCAGCACTCATTCTCCAAATCTTACCGGTGCATCGTTCAAACATTCTCGTATCAGCTCGTGATCTTTTCGTTCTCATGTATCTAGATTGTCTCAAGTTTCTTCGTTCATTTGCTAATTCTTTCCGGTGTTTCTTTATCTTTTCTTCGTTCATTTTCAATTCTTACGGTGGTTTGTTCAAGATTCCTCTTCTTACGTTATCATACTTCCGTTCTTTCAAAAGCTACCGGTGGATCATCGAAGGCCTCTTCAAGTTTGCACATTATCTATCTTAATCCTTTCTACGAGAATAAGTAGTATGCCAATTCCATTGGTTGTCATCAATTTAAATTGGTGAAGGATAAGCATAATGTAATTCTTATTCTTATTTCATCGAGTTGATTCAATTCCTTATTCCGGAGTGGTTCATCATACATATTCTTAGTTTCAAGTGCTCATCTTTCTTTCCCGTAGTTCCAGGCTCTCTCAATTATATCGTCGTGAAGATCCATCTAATCATTACAAGGATTCACCTTGTGTTTTCAATTTCTCTTTTCCTTTCGTTTGATCATTCTTTTGGTTACCGGAGATCTTCATGGATGTTCTACATGGCGGTTCATCAAGGATTTATTTCTTTCTCGGAGTGTTCATCAAGATTCTTTTTAGAGGAGCTCAAGCATTCTTCTTCTTGCTATCCGGAGTGCAATTCTTTCTACAGTATCATCGGAGGTGGCATTATGTCATTCTTGATAATTTGAGTTCATGTTTCATGATTCACATGTTGTTAAGAATGAGGTATTTTAAATCCATCAACCTCTTCATTGGAGTTATCTTGGGTTATATTTCACCTAAAGCCTTCCCTATGGATTGTTGCTATCTATGGTGCTTATATATAACGCAAGTTCTTCATTTATCCTCCCGGGGATACAAGTTTCTCGTCTTCTCGTTGATATAAATCCAATCTATTGTTTCCGTTAGTGGCAGAATTTCACCTCATAGTTTTGGGATGTTTTCCATAAGCCCACTACAAGCTTATTCTTTTCGTTGTTGGTTTTCCAACAATTCCGTTCGACCCTTCTTCTAAAGATGCCTCTTCAAGCTCTTTTGTGGCAGAAGTTGGCATTTCCTTCTCAATTCTCCTATTTCAATTATCTAACTTCTATTCTTTTCTTCCGGAGGCATTGTGATGTTGCTCTCCTCAACCAATCTTCTCGGATTGTCAGGACCATGTTTTGTTCGTGCTTATCCTTTTAACCGGAGTGTTGTGTCCCTTTGCTCAAGCTCTTTCATTTTATCAAGTTTTTCATCTCTTTTAAACCAGAGTGCTGTCCGAGATCTTTCTTACCCCTTGTTCCATTCATTCAATAGTACGGAGGCAGTGTATTGTGATTTCATCAAGTATCTTCTCATCTTATCAAGTTCTTATTCAAATTCTTTTCTTTTCAATCGGAGTGCTGCCCAAAGTTGTTCTCCCATGTTCCTCTTTTCTAACGGAGTGTTTTCGACCATGTTCCCTTCGTTGTATTCTTTTCTCGAATTTGTTCAACCTCGCAAGGTTCTTTGGTTTCACTCGTTTGTCAAAGAAGCAACTTAGTTTTACCTCTTCTCTTTCTCTTCCGTTTTCCCTCCGGTGCCATTCTAGATCTCGGGACGAGATCCTCTCGTAGTGGTGGAGTGTTGTAACGCCCCGAGACCGTTGCGCCAGGTGTCTTCCAGTTATTCGTTGTTGTTGCCTTGTCATTTGCTTGCGTGTTACATCTTGTCATGTCATCATATGCAATGCATCATCATGTTTTCAAAACTTGCATCCGTCCCGGTCTCCTCGTTCCGTCCGTTGTGCGTTCTGAGCCCAGACACACTTGCACGCGCCCGCGGCATGTCTGAAATATTATTTTATAAGTGGCCGGAAAATATTCTCGGAATGGGATGAGAGTTGACGTGTGGTCTTGTTTTAGTGTAGCTAGATCGCCTGTCAAGTTTCATCGCATTCGGAGTTCATTTGATGCCCCAACGGTTAACTATAGCGACATTATAGTCGGTCATACGACGGACGTTTTCGGTCTCCGAAAACTGTTGCCGGGTTTTCCCTCTCTTTCCTCTCTAGCCCTTCTACACAGCCCACCTAGGCCCAGCCTACTCCTCCTCGTGCCTGGAGCTGTCCAATCGCGATCCGAGGGTCCGAAAATGGATGAAAACCCCTAACCCTAGACCCCTGCCTATTTAAGAAGCCCCCCTTGCCATTTTTGGGAATCCCTAGCCTTCCACCTACCTCTAGCCCCTCCCCCATCAATTTCCGCGCCGCTCCAGCCCCTCCTCGCCACTTGGCGCCGCCCAACAGGGCCGGCCGCCACCTGCGCCGCAGCTCAGGACCGCTCCCGCGCCTCCACATCGCCCCTGGTCTCTCCGCGCCGCCGCGAAGCCGCGGGCCCACCAGGACCCAGATCGGGGCCCTGGAAGCCCATCTGCGCCCGATCCCGAGTCAGCGCCTGCTCGCTCCTGCTGCACCTCCTCGATCCGATCTGGATCGGGAGGGAGGCCGCCGCTCGATGCTCCCGCGAGGCCCGCCAGCCACCGGAGCCCACCGCATCGCCGGCGACCCCTACTCCGCGACGTCGCCCAGGTCGCGTTCCCGGCTGCCGGCTCCTCCCTTCCTTCGTTTCTATTCCTCCTTCCCTTATAGCTTGCTCTCTCTCTCTGGTCATACACAGCGCCGCCGCTCGGAGTTCCTCGCTGCCGCCCAGCTTCCGGCGTCGTCCGGATTCGCCGGATCTGGCGTCCCCCGCCCCGGATCCGCCTCCCGCTCCGATCCCCGGCCTCCGCTTCATCCCATGCTGCCCTCATCGGGGAACCACACCGCCGGCTCGTCTTGCATCGTGGGGAGGACAACGACCGCGCCAGCGCTCCCCTGTCTCGTCTTTGCCATGGGCCTCCACCGCCAAGGCCAGTTCGCCCCGGCCCAGTTCCACAGCGCCAGCCGGATTCGGCCTCAAGGCCGATGTGAGCCGCCCTCCAAATCCCCTCTTCCTATTGGGCCAACAGGATTCGGCCCATGTAGCATTTTTTCCTCGAGACGAATTTAGCTAATATTCCTGAGACGGTTGCTTTGAAGAAAACCCCTTCATGATCATTCATTTAATAACTTCACAACCGTGCATCGGATCTAAACAATTTATATATGCAACCTGATTAAAATTTCATCTAGTTTCACAATATCCAACTTTTATGCATGTTTGAGATGTTTAAAATGTTGTTTGTTTAAATTTGCTCCTATGCCATGCTAAAATGCTTTATTTCATAACTTAATAACCGTAGCTCCAAATCTAATAAACTTTATATGTAAATGGGGTAGAAAAATGCCTAGTTTAACATGGCGGCCTTACTTTGCATGTTTAATAACTTTAAAATTGTGTTTAGGGCAGAACAGTACCAAACCGTAAAATATGCACATGAGGTTTTTTCGAAATTGTTGTTTGTTGTTCCGGCCTCATTTAAACTTGCCTAGATTAGATAGTTTCATCATGCTTCCCCTCTTGCCATGTTTAACAACATTTAATATTGTTGGGAACATAAACAAGAGAGAACTAAATAAGTCATGTGGTGTTTTCTTCAATATGCAACTTCGTTGCATAATGAGCTCCACTTAATTTGTAGGATTGTTTGTGCGCTTTGCCATGCCATGCTTCATTAAACCGGACATGCATCATACTTGTTGTGCATCATGCCATGATTATGTGATGGTTGTTTACTATTGTGTTTGCTTCTTTCCGGGTTACTTCTCGCGTTATCTTCGGTTTTGTTCCGGAGTTGTGAGGATCTGTTCGACTACGTCCGTTTGTCTTCTTTATGGACTCGTTCTTCTTCCTTGCGGGATCTCAGGCAAGATGACCATACCCTCGAAATCACTTATATCTTTGCTTGCTAGTTGCTTGCTAGTTGCTCGCTATTTTGCTATGCCTATGCTATGATACCTACCACTTGCCTATCATGCCTCCCATATTGTTGAACCAAGCCTCTAACCCACCTTGTCCTAGCAAATCGTCGTTTGGCTATGTTACCGCTTTGCTCAGCCCCTCTTATAGCGTTGTTAGTTGCAGGTGAAGATTGAAGTTTGTTCCTTGTTGGAACATGGGGATCGTTCCTTGTTGGAACATTGTTTACTTGTTGGGATATCACAATATATCTTATTTAATTAATGCATCTATATACTTGGTAAAGGGTGGAAGGCTCGGCCTTATGCCTGGTGTTTTGTTCCACTCTTGCCGCCCTAGTTTCCGTCATATCGGTGTTATGTTTCCGGATTTTGCGTTCCTTACGCGGTTGGATATAATGGGAACCCCTTGACAGTTTGCCTTGAATAAAACTCCTCCAGCAAGGCCCAACATTGGTTTTACCATTCGCCACCTAGCATTTTTCTTTCCCTTGGGTAGGCCTGCCCAAGGGTCATCTTTATTAAACCCCCGGGCCAGTGCTCCTCTGAGTGTTGGTCCAAACTGAGCGATGTCCGAAGCTACCAGAGGCAACTCTGGGCTGGCCCACCCGACGTCTGGCTCATCCGGTGTGCCCTGAGAACGAGATATGTGCAGCTCCTATCGGGATTTGTCGGCACATCTGGGTGGCTTTGCTGGTCTTGTTTTACCATTGTCGAAATGTCTTGTAACCGGGATTCCGAGTCTGATCGGGTCTTCCCGCTAGAAGGTCTATTCCTTCGTTGACCGTGAGAGCTTGTGATGGGCTAAGTTGGGACACCCCTGTAGGGATTTGAACTTTCGAAAGCCGTGCCCGTGGTTATGGGCAGATGGGAATTTGTTAATGTCCGGTTGTAGAAAACCTGAAGTTGACCTTAATTAAAATACACCAACCGCATGTGTAACCGTGATGGTCTCTTCTCGGCGGAGTCCGGGAAGTGAACACGGTGTTGGAGTTATGCTTGACGTAGGTTGTTTTAGGATCACTTCTTGATCATACTTTCTCGAACGTGCTTTGCCTTCTCTTCTCGCTCTCATTTGCGTATGTTAGCCACCATATATGCTAGTCGCTTGCTGCAGCTCCACCTCATACCTTTTACCTTACCCATAAGCTTAAATAGTCTTGATCGCGAGGGTGTGAGATTGCTGAGTCCCCGTGACTCACAGATACTTCCAAACCAGCTTGCAGGTGCCGTTGAACCGTGCAGATGACGCAACCAAGCTCAAGGAGGAGCTCGATGAAGATCTTGTCCTTCGTGTTGTTTCGTTTCTAGTTGATCAGTAGTGGAGCCCAGTCGGGACGATCGGGGATCTGTGAAGCATTTGGGGTAGTCTTCGTTTATTTTGGCTCCGTAGTCGGGCCTTGACTGTAACTGGTTCATGTGATGCTTTATTCATGTAATTGTGTGAAGTGGCGATTATAAGCCGACTATGTATCTCTTTCCCTTATATATTACATGGGTTATGTGAAGATTACCTCACTTACGACATTGCTTTCAATGCGGTTATGCCTCTAAGTCGTGCTTCGACACGTGGGAGATATAGCCGCATCGAGGGCGTTACATAGTTGTTGCAGGATCTGGATCTCATGCGACTCGTTGACTACCTCCTTTATACTCAACATGTTTCCTGTGGGGTCACTCGACGGTGGGGCAGTTGCAACAACATCTTTCATTGCATTCTACAACATCATCCACGTTGCAAAACTCATTTCCACAACATCATCCACATCGCAAATCTGCAAACACAACCACTGTTGCAAATATTTTCTGCAACATGAACTCTATTGCAGAAAATACCGCAACACCGTCTTTGTTGCAATGATAAGGATGTGTCTGGATCATTCGACGATACCACATCTTAAAAGATCCGCCGGCCGATGCGTAGCACGGCCGTTAGATGGCACGATTGGCACAAGTCCAATTAGATGATACGAGTTGCACACGTGTCGACCACGTCAACTTCCATGAGATACTTAACGACACCAAATCATCCAATCCTCACTTTGTTCTTGTTAAGGTTTTTCTTATTTTGCTCATGCTAGTCTGGGTAATCTGTCTAAAGAACGTGCTAGCAATGTGGTTATTACTGTGTTGAGGGGGAAACTACTGCTAAAAATCTTGAAATGAATTCAATGAGTTCTTTCATACTACCTGGCGGTGTACTGCTCGTGCTATTAGTCCTTCTCAGTACATTATGACGGTGTTAGGTCGTTTGTTTACTGTATAACTATCTGTGTTGTCATGTTTTGTCCCGTAATGGGTGTCTCGATGTCGAGCACCCGTAGCGGGTTTCCTGGCAATGCACCAGCTCGCCTCCCCTCTCTTTCCCTCCTTCTATCTTGCTTGTAATACCAGTGAACTTACAAAGAGACTGAATAACAAAGTAGATGTTCAATTCTATTTTACAAAGGCATGGATGAGTGGATCGGCAGCATCTGCATTCGCGATTGATTGTTATAGAATCGTTTCTCAAATCATCGATCAATTTGCGTACCTTCTTCTTGATGGCAGAAAGATCACCCCGGGCATCCATGGAATAGGAAGATATTATTCCTAGGAATCCCCTGTTAGATGTTTGCCACCGAAGAAATTGCCCTCTCATGCAGAAGCACCAAATCTTATCAGACAGGATTACATTTTCCCTTCGAGGGGCAGGGAGAAACACATGGTTGCATCCTACGGTTTGTCTCTGCTGAACCAGATGAAATAGGCCAGTGACACAAGAAACATGACGCTTCCTTTTCTCTTATACGGAGTAGAAAACAGTTTGTGCAATCACAGAGACAGAACTGAGGTAGACTGCTGAGCTACTAGTACTGCATAACGCAAATTTGTGCTAACTGCCAAGTGTCAACGCGTCACAAAAGCGACCTGGCAGAGTTGAGCCAGGCTCGCTCCTGGAGCCATCATCAGAGAGCGCCAATACAGCGCTGCTAGCCTACAATCGCATCATCAGGCACATCAGAGACATCTCTCAGTAGAAGAATGCAAGCAGTAAACCGGTGCGAGTCAGCTAACAGCACGTGCAAAGCAAAATCCCGGTCAAAAAGATACCAATGAACAAGCTGCACAAAAGATATGTAAAAAACCCCGAAAAAGACGCCATCTCAACAACAAACACCCACGCCCAACAAGTAGCATGAGATGATGAGCACAATCTCAATCTGACTATAAATACGCAGCACCGGTCAACCACTTGGAAACGCTTAATGAGCTCCCATGTCTCTGGCTGCGGAAGTAGCTGAGAAGAGCCTGTGCCTGCAACAAATACATATTCTTAGCAAAATGATTTTGCAGGTGGTTTTCTTCAAGGTGTAAATTTTGTTGTAAAAAGTGGCATACCGTTTCTCTTGCTCGCAGTGTTCCTGACTGTGACAGTGTGACTAAAGGGGGCACGGCGCCCTCTTTAAGAACTACGCTGCAATATCGGCTGCTGTTTGTGCATAGCTGAAGCAATGCCGCGGCAGCATTTTCCTTCCCTCTCGGTGAACCCAGTTCGACAACTTCAACAAGAGCTGGAATACCTCGTGTCTCCCCAATCGCAGTTCTCCCTTCTGGTATCATAGCAAGATTTGCCAAGACAGCTACAGCTTTGTCGATCATTCCAAGAGCAGGATCCATAAGCTTAACTAGTTGCTTCACCGCATCAGCTTGCACAATGCGACCCTTGTTCTCATGAATTATGGATAAATAAGACAATGCAATAGCTGCATCTCTCTTTCCTTGCGGGGTCCCACTTACCAGCAAGTCCACGAGAGGCTTGACAGCACCAGATCGTCCAACCCTCACTTTGTTTTCTTTAATAACCGAGAGACTGGACAAAGCAGCTGCTGAATTCTCTTTAGCTTCAGGGTTCCCTGTTTCCAGGACATGGATGAGAGGATCAATAGCATATGCATTCACGATGGCAATCTTATTGTTATCACTGATGGACAGATTGAGGAGGGATGTCACTGCATTTTCTTGGATCTTGGCATCTGGTGAATGAAGAAGACCAACCAGCAAGTTTATAGCCCCACAATCTGCAATGACAATCCTGTTCTCCATGTTGTGCTTAGCTAGAAGGCGAATCTCTGATGTCGCTGATCTTTGACCTTCTATGGAATCGCTTCTCAAATCATCGATTAGCTTGCGCACCTGATTCTCAATGGCAGAAAGATCACCCCGAGAATCCATGGATGAGGAAGATATTATTCTGTCAGATGTTTGCCGACGAACAAATTGCCCTCTCATGCGAACATCACTTAGCTTGCACACCTGATTCTCGATGGCAGAAAGATCATCCTGGGCATCCATGGATGAGGAAGATATTATTCTGGGGAATCCCCTGTCAGATGTTTGCCGACGAACAAATTGCCCTCTCATGCGAACATCACTTAATCTTGGCAGGATAAGCCTCAATGTGCTTATCCTATCACACTTTGCACGCAGGGTGTTGTCCATGCAGACATTGAAGCAGTGACGAATGTCAAGGGACTCAAGGTGGCGGCAATTATCCAGGATGGCTGTCAGTCCTTTATTGGTCAGGCGATTGGCAAATAACTGCAAAGAGCGTAACTCATGCATAGTTGCAATCCCCATGGCTTCGTCGTCCCTGTCATTGTCACTAGCTTCAAAATCATAGAACACGTCCTTATTCAGTCTGAAGCGTTTCAGTTGTGGGCATGCTTTGCCAACAACCCCAAACACACCACTCTCACCCACATCTGAACATAATGAAAGCTCGAGCTCCTCGAGCAACGGGAATTTCGCTATCATCTCCTTAAGTACTTTATCAAAATTATAGCGAGAAATGAGGCGAAGACTCTTGAGAGATGGTGCCCTGCAAATGTAGCACTTGGATCTCAATAACCAATAAAAAAATATGCCACACATATAGAAAGACATAAGCACCCTGTATAAAACAGTAAGCTAAATTTATGTTTCGACAGATTTGCAGAGCACGAATAGAACATTTCATAAATTCAGATAACTGCATAGCATCATAGGACACAGATCATAACTTAAAGAGGTCTAGTGACAATTCAATTAATGATTAATTGTTTGATTTGACAGAAATTTCAGGGATGCTAAGTTTTTTATGCCTCATCGCAGGTTGCAAAATTAGAATAAACTCTGCACTCCAGCATATGAAATCGGTTGAGTTTGTTCTGTTCAACAAGCAACATAACTCCAAAGTCTCAAACCATTGCTAATGGGACTGTTTCACTGGAAAATACTCAGAAGCGCTAAAAGGCTAACTCACAACTGTATTGTGTTTCAAACCAAACCAAAGAATACTTCCCCGCTGTATTAACAAACCAATATATGAAGAACTCGGCTGAGTTAATTCTTAGTTGGCAAGCCAATGCACAGGTTGACGACAGGACAACAATTTTTGGTTGGCTGGAAAATCAGCATTCCTTTTCAATAGGGTGGGCACAAAGGGATAGGTTTAACTGTATGAAGATAAGTAGATCAATGATCAGACCAGAGGGTGGCTAAATGTTGTGATAAGAGAAATTCAGCAGAGTAAAACTTGAAATGTCAGAATCATCCAATTATTGCAAACATTCTATGATTTACCCATACGTCCACAAGTGCTTCTATTTGTAAGTCGCTCATCCATTCTCCCTTGCCAATTAAGTATCACTAAATTTTACGAAGCTGCAGACAACATGAAGGCAGTATGGTGTCCGGAGTAATGCACGGTGATAGGTTTTCTCTAGCGCTTTCTCTTTATCAAACTAAGAATAGTCACTCCTCTTACTGAAATATATATAAATTCAATAAAATAACTAGTGTTATAAGTCTGAAAAACATGATAAAGTGATAATACAAAAAGGCACTATAAGCATCAAATCAGAAACCACATAATTTTCGGTTGTGTGATTCCATAGCAAAATTGCATGATTCCTACCCAAAAATAAAATTGTACAGAACTTTTCCGCTAAACGAAACACAAGGTACACATAAATTGCAAGGGATTGGAACGGAAACAGAACATATAGCCACTGCCTAACAAATCAAATAGAAAGCTCCTAAAACAAGAAGATGGTGTGGGGGGTGGTTAAAAATTCTCACTGGTCGGCGAGGTAGAGGAGAAAGTCGTGGTCGTCGGTGTAGTCGCCCCAGAACGCCTCGCATCTCCCCGCGCTGCGGCGGACGGCGGCCTGCGCCATCCCGTGGAGGTTGAGCTCGGGGGAGAGGTCGGCGTGGCCCAGCATGTCGATGCGGCGCCATAGCTCGGGCTCGTCGCGGGCGGCGCCGCGCCAGGAGCGGCACACCTGACCGGCCCCCATCAGGATGTCGACGTGGTCGAGCTTGTGGAGGATGGTTGAGATCGCGTCCGGCGGCAGCTCCGCCCAGTTCCTCATCTCCTCCTCCGCCGACACAAACGAGGGGGAGGAAGTGGGCATCTCGCTAGGTGGGCTGCGACCTTCATGCAGCGCGAGGAAGAAGCTGAGGGCGTTTGACCAGTACAGCTCCTGCGCTGCCTTGCGGTCAAGGAGGAGCACGCGCTCGAGGTGGTAGTCGTCGTCGCAAGTCGCCGGCGAAGTCGCCGTGTACGAGCGAGCGACGGCCGGCGTGTCAGGGAAAGGAGCGAGGAACTGGTTCAGGTGGGGAATTTTACTATTTTGCACAAAAATCTCATCCTCCGTGCGGAAAATACTCGTCGGAAAATAGATGCCTTATCAATTTCTCTCCCACGAGTATTTTTAAATAGAGAGAGTATAAAACCATCTGTAAGCGGGCTCCTCAAATTGATCAGAACGCAAAGCCATTAACCAGACAGACTAAATAATTGACCTAACCAAACGCCTCCTTAAGGCCTTGTTTGATAGCGAAGTATTTCTTAAGTTTTCTGAAAATACTACAGGTTTTTTAAATATCATAGTTTAATTTTTTTTGCGGGGCAATACTATAGTTTAATTTAATCTAACATGTTTGGGTAGCAGTAAAAACTATAGTATTAATACTGCACTATTTCAAAACCATAGTATTATTTCTGTCTAAAAAAGAAAAAAAAAGAGCTCTCAACCTCTTTTTTAAAAACTAAGCAAGTGAACAAAACGCCGCATAGCTAGCTTCTTCCTTGTTCTCCTCTTTTCAAGCCGTAGCCGCTCTGTAGTCTCTGCAGATTGTCTACGACGGCGGCCATGTATATTATCATCCTTCCAGGGCACACCTCCCGTCGCTGGCCTGCTTACAGGCGGCCGCGCTGATCCCCCTCCCGCCGCTCTGTTCAACTGCCTCTTCTTTTGGTATGCTAACTTTCAGTTTGGTACATGGTCGTTTAGTGCATGCAGCTGGTTGTTGTGCATGGCTGTTTCTATGCTTTAAATGACTAGCTAGAAAATTTACTTTATTACATACGAGTATTTGCCAAACAGTGGTATTCTCAATATTCTAAAATATTGTGGTATGTTAAAACTGTGGTATCATGTACCTACAGCCTAAAATACCGTGGTTTTGCAATACTTTGAGTTTTGCAAAACTTTGCTACTAAACATAGCCTTAAATGTTTTTATTATTGCCTGGCACTCCTCATATTGCCCTCATACTCCCTTCGTCTTTTTTTACTCTGTATATAAGATTTGATCAGAGTTAAACTTTGACTAAGTTTATGAAAAAATATATTAAGATTCATAATATAAAATTAATATTGTTAGATGCATCATGAAATTAATTTTTACACCTATAGCTTTTAGTACTGTAGATGTTGATATTTTTTCAACAAAGTTGTCAAACTTTATGCTTTGCTTAAATCTTATATGCAGACTAAGAAAACAGAAAGAATATATAAGATGAGTACGAGGGGTGAGTACGAGGGGTGTCCAAGTATGTCCGGTAAGTGATTCTGCGTCTCTGACATACAATTCAGCTCACCACGAAGCATTTTTTGTTTCTCTTCTTTCTTCACTAATCACATGCATACTCGAGCAGGCTCGCCAATACCTGCCCCGTCCCTGACACCTCTGCATTGTTCCATGGCCACCTTGCCCGAGGCCGGCCCATCATCCTTGGTCACCACTTTTTTACCCGGCGTGTCGATCTTGGTCGACTTTGGTGTCTAGGCATCCGACCCCATCGAACCAATCTCCAGCGACCCATCTGTGCTGGATTGCTCGCTATAAGACTAGCCATAATGAAGAGTAACATACATTAATAACATACACATATCTTTAGACTATATTACTATCTTTATAGTGGGTAGTAATTTAAGTGTGATAACATGCAAAGATTCATTTATTAGGTTATAGACTCATATTGTATTGGAAAATGTGATGTTACAGTAACTAGTTAAGTTACTACAACTAGCTTTCTTCTCATTAACTCATTGTCACATAAACAAATTTACTGAGTTGGACCCGATATTACTATTGAAGTTATTCCCACTGTGGCTAGTCTAACCTCGGCAGCCACAAAGCACCCACAAAAAAAGAAAGGAAGAAAAAAAGTGTCGAAAAAAAAATGTGGCGAGAGTGTCCGACCTGCCGGATTCGAACCAGCGACCTAAGGATTGATCTGCAACACTACAGTCCTCCGCTCTACCAACTGAGCTAAGGTCGGTTTGTGTTTGAATTAAATAATTCTTTTTTACATTAAGAAGAAGCTGTGACAAGGATTCGATCCGTAGATCAGATGCACGATTAGTTAGTTGATCAACAGTACTTGAGGGAAACAAAGAGTAAAGAAATGATTGGGGGTGTTATTTGTAATTAGGAACCTAATCTACTCTACATTTTGCGGGCCTACAGGAAGCCATAAAACATGAGTGCATGACTACCCCACCAGCTATGCTGCATGCAACGGAGGCAGGCAGGCCGTGATTTTGACCGAGTATCTTCTCCATCTAGAGGAGGATCACACAACATTAACCGCGAAAGGCGTCCGGACCGACTGCGCGCCGTCCGACCAGGTGATGGCGCCGTACGCGTACCCCTTGCTGGCCCCGGCGCCCGCGAAGCGCACCTCGTACGCCGCCGTCGTGCACCGCCTCGAGAACAGCAGCCGCTGGGGCGACACCTTCACGGACAGGCCCGCCGGCGCCTCGACGGACGCCACGTACGTCGCGTCGGACTTGGACGGCCCCACGTTCGTGGCGGTGCGCGACACGGCGACAGGCTTCCCGGCCGCGAGCCGCGGCAAGGAGATGGACGGGTAGTTGACGTTCGCCGTGATGAGGTCCTCCGCGACGAGCTTCTTTATCCGCCGCGACACCGTCGAGTCCGTGGCGACGCACACCAAGATCTTCCCGTCCACCTTGCGCGCGCGCAGCGATCCCGGACTGCAGTTGCTGCAATGCAAATGCAATGCGGCCGTCACAGACTGATCAGCGATCAACATTGTAAAACGTACTAGTAACTTGACGTCTTCAAAAATGGCCGTTGACGCGCAGTGCGTGCCTTGGCCGACGTCGTCTCTCGGCGAGGAGGCCTTTTCGCCGTAGTGCCGCGCGCCGATGAGCTTCCTGCGGCACACGATGGCACAAGTTCAGCCGTGTCACAAGGTGCACATTGCAAGTGTTTTTTCTTTTCTTGTTATTACAGCACCTGTTGCAGTTGCTCTTGTTGAAGCGTGGGCCCTCCATGCACACCCCTCGCCATCTCGCCAGCACGTCCCGCATCCCGGCGTCGTCGAAGCTCGGCGACTCCGGCCAGACACCTGAAGGAGACAGCAAATCAGAAAAATGAAATACAGGCCGTGTCTGTCTCGACTCACGATGCGAGTCGTGCGCTTGTCGCCCGTACCGGTATCGATGACGCCGAGGCGGTTGGCGCGGTGGCCGGACTGCGCGTCGCCGGCGGGTCCTGCCGACGGGCTCCCCATGTAGACGACGTACGACTGAAGCCATGATACCCATCCCAACAATGCCGTCAAACAAGCCATGATATTGATATACAACAATCAACACGCGTTATTAGCTACGTAGGAGTAGTTCAGTTCTCGCATTTCAGAGTTCAGACGCGCACGCGTGGCAGGTGCAATCCAACAGTAATAGTTCTACCACCAGTAGTACCTCTTTGCCGGTGTGCCCTGCTTCAGCCGGGAGGGACACCGGAAGGAGGACGATGGCGGCCAAGGGCGCGGCGTTCACCATTGGAAACTACTACTGGTCGGTATCCTACTGATCGATGCAGTGATTGATCTGATGCATGCAGCACGATCGGTGGCCCAATTTGTAGCCGGATTTCTACACCTGCTCCTTAATTTTCCCACTTTCTCTAACACAATCCGATTCATCAGAGCTGTGGCTGGTCCCCCTCTCTCTCTCTCTCTCTCTATGCATCTCTTTCACGCTCCTTTTCCTCTGGTGCGACCGCTTCCCTCCTCACCTCCTTGCACTTGGCCTTACCGTTCCACACAGTGATTCCCCTCTGAGGCCTTCTGTCCGTGCATGGCCAGATCTGACGAGTGAGCATTGCTGGACTCGATTGCTTGTTGGGCAGTGGTCGATGGTCAGCAAAATGGATAACTAAACAGCGACGGGTCGTAAAGTCGGCCAAGGATCCACCTTTAGTACTCCAGCCTGCATGGCGTCGATCTGATCGGATTGCTTGCTGCTTAGCTTTAGTACTCCCTCATCGCTCTAGTACAATCTACAATGTTTCGGCACTTTGGTTTCTCACCCCTCCTTTTTACTCTGCATATTAATTTTGTTTAAGCTTAAGCCTTTAGCTATCAACATTTGGTTACCAAGTTTTAAGCCTTTAGCACCGCAAAAAGAAGTTTTCAAGGTGATTCTTTGGTTTAAGCTTGTAAAAACTGTGTAAACTACTAATAAAGCTGGTTCATGCTTGACGACACAACTTGTCTGGGTGGTGTAGTTGGTTATCACGTTAGTCTCACACACTAAAGGTCCCCAGTTCGAACCTGGGCTTAGACAAAATTCTTTTTTGATATTTTCTTCATTCCTCAGGTTTACAGCATTTTGTATTCCTCAAAGATGATCTGCATTTAATTTGGATCAACATTAATCCACTTAATCACAGTTAATCGGCTATATGCAATTATGCATGGTTCATGTCAAAAAGAAGTCAGACTAAAAAAGACAAAACATTTGCCGCCACTAGTTTCGTTATTTTATCCTCCTGAATGCTCCTGGCATAAAGGGGGACGAAGGAAGGATACAATCCATGTGTAAAGGCTATTAAGGCTATGTTTGATAGCAAATTATTAGAAAAACCGAAGTATTGAAAACCACAATATTTTTGTTAATGGGTATAAGATACCACAGTTTTAACATACCAAAGTATATTGAAGTATTGAGATTACTGTGATCTGTTTGGTTGTTACCGCAAAACACAGTATTGTTGCCTAGCCTAGCCGTTGCACGTTCAAACACGCTACCTAGCCGTTAGCAGTGCAAGCGGCTGGCCGGTTGAATACTATTTCTGTTGAGCTTTTGTTAGTGCGTGCAAAATTATGTTAATGGGTTATGCAAGAATAGACTTGCTCAAATCGTTCATGTTATACTCCTTTGCTCCTAAATCTAATGCCCATGTTCTTGTAGAAAATAAATAGTCAGATGAAAGTGTCCTTCTACTCCCAAGCTCAAATGAGCTCCGCAAACAGTAATAAAATAAAAAAAAATTGAACTTTTTTATGACAAACATTGACAAAAGTTTTAAGTGCTTGCAAAATTTCGTCATGTAATCACATCTCTGTAAAGGTGTGGCAAAAAAAAGATCAATGCTCCAAAATGCTCTTGAAAGTAGTATTTTTCAGAGTATTGATTTTTTGTTTTTGCCACGCCTTCTAGGAATGTGATTCGATGACAATTTTTTGCAAGCACTTGAAACTTTTGTCACAAAAAAATCAGATTTTTTAAATTTTATTTTATTGTTCACCCGAGCTCATTTGAGCTCGGGCTGAGAAACTTTGCGTCCATAGTCAGACTTTTTTTCGGAAAATAGTCAGACTTCTTTATACGGTACTTGACCCCTAATTAGTTGGTAACAACGCTAAGAAAAAGACATGAATGGTACCATTAGAATTTCTATTAACAATTGTTGTGCAATACTATTTTATTATGTTTTACTTGTTTACTTAATTGCCGATATCATTTAATAACTAGAAAAATACAGTTATGCTGACAAACAACTCACCATTTCTTCGTTCGTCCTGCGCGTCGCAGCGGCTCACGGAACGTGTGGCTACCCCGAGAGGCTGAGATACAGAACGAGCACGGCTGCTTCCCCACGGCTTTGTGTACCTCTAGCAAAAAGCCACGGGATTACAGATTGCAGAAGGTGACCAAGCTTACAGATTGTTGAACATGCTGATGCTGGGTCTTTGCATCGATCGAGATGAAAATCTTAGTTTCAGATAGATTCCTCGGGGGTTGGGGGCATGATTCGCCAAGATTCTTGGTGCGCTAGCCAGCAGAGAAGATGGTGGCACTGGCGCCGGCCACACAGACGGCGTCGTTGTCACCGAGGGAATCGCCCCGCCCCGCGCCACTTTACCTTCGCACGTCGTCGTCACCGGTGCATGTTACTGCTGCTATACACAAACATGCATGTTACTGCTACACAAGCCCACGCTCTTCTTCTTCCCCGAAGCTCGAGAGCCATGTCTCCGTTGCTCCTCCTCGCCATGGCCTGGATCATTGGTTCATCAGGTCATCGTTGTTCCTACGCCTCAGAACACAGAATGGTAACTTGAGAGTTGAGAAACATGAGAGGGAATGAAAGAGTGGTATTGGAGAGGCGTCAAAGAAAAAAGCACACCTCTCAACCATCTGGTCGCGGTTGCGTGCTACTCCCTCCGGTCCTTTTTACTCTGCACATTAGGTTTGTCTGAAGTCAATCTTATTCAACTTTGATCAAGTTTATATAAAAATTTATTGACATTTACATAACAACACCAATATCATTAGAATCATCTCGAAATATATTTTTGTATTATATTTATTAGATATTATAAATGCTAACAATTTCTAATATAAATTTGGTCAAACTTAGCTAAGTTTGACCTTCGACAAATCCAATATGCAGAGTAAAAAGGACCGAAGGGAGTACTAGAGACGAGAAGGGGAAGGGACAAGGGCAGCTACAGGACGAGAACAAAAAAAATCAAAAATAAAGAGAAACCGGACGGTGCCGCCAGCGAGGGGAAAAGTAACGGGTCTGCTCGAAATTTTAGCCGGCCCACTGTGTTCTGTACTTCCAACTCCTAACTAGTACTCCTATTTGTAACCAAAATTCATTTGGCATGTGTGGGCTTTTGGATTTTTTTGAAATCCAGCTGCTATGTGTGGGCCGTTTAGATTTTGTCTGCGGGTGTTTGATTCTCTCTCGGTTGCAATTCGTCTTCGTTTGAATTTGTGGCTCTCCGATCTTGCGCGGAGATTCGCGCTTGGAGTTGGTGTTTTTCATCTCGGGTCCGCTTTAGTTTCCGGGCCAGCCCGTTAGCTCGCGCTGCCTTTTCCACTTCTATTTTAAATTTCCTTTTAATATCTCCCCATTTCGTTAGGCGGCACCGAAAGGATGCGAGTCCTTGCGATTTCTTCTTCCTCCATGGCCAATCCGAGCTCTCCCTCTCCTCCATCTTCAACATTTCCACTCCAGTGGTTGTGAGTTCGGTTTGTGTGTATTGTGTAGTGGTTCTCCCTTTCCCTGCTCAATTTTGGTGCTCCTGTCCCTTCCAGATCTTGTAGTTTGACTCGATTCGATCCCCTGAAGTTTGATGTGGATGAAGGTGCACGTATTTTGATTCCCCTGGGCCTTTTGTGGTGGATGTAGTGGTATGTGTTTGGATCCCCCAGGCGTTTTGATTCTGCTAGCACATTTGACGTAGATGTATGTGCAGATGGTTGATCGCCCTGGCCTTTTTTCTTGTTAGATGTAGTAGTAGGTGTTCGATTCCCCTGGGCGTCTAATTCCCCTTGCCCGTTTTGATGTAGATGTATGTCTAGAGGCTTGATTCCGCTGGAGTAGCAAATATGAGCTCTACCTCATTCTCCCATTGTCTCTGTAGATGTAGGTGTTTGATTCCTCTTGGCTAGGTTTTGATTTCAGTGTGGATTTGTGGTCTGTATCGGTGGGGCTTGTGCTTCTTCATGTTGATTATTGTGATAATTCTTTCTAAAATTGTGATCTAGTTAAGTGGAGTGCAGGTAGTGTTTTAGCCAAACCTCCCCTCTCTGAACTCATCTATTTGGAGTATATATGAAGCAACCAAATCTCTTTGGGTGTGTGTGTGTGTGTTTGCTGGTTTGCCTTTTTTTTTTTGCTTAGTTAATGTGTCTTTCAGTTATTGTCTCTGTTCATGCTTATCTCTGCACAAATAGTTGTTGCAACGGGCTATTGGAACTTTCGATGCTCACACTATATTAGGTTGTTTAATGTTTAGCTTGGTGTTATGTAGTACCTGTTTGTTCACTACATTTGGAGTATGGTTCTGGCTCACACTGTATTTGTAATTCTACTATAAATTTGCACTATAAATCTATTGAAATTATACTGTTAATCCACTGCAATTACATGTAATTCTACTGTATTTTTACACTATAATTCTATTGTAAATTGCACTGTAAAGCTACTATAAATTACAGTATTGATCTACTACAGTTACACTGTAATTCTACTGTATTGTTTACTTTGTAATTCTGCTGTAAATTACACTGTAATTCAACTATAATATAATGTATTTTCACCGTTATTTAACTGTAAATCAATTGTAAATTACAATGTGATTCAAACTGTAAAACTGTGATCTTCTAATGTAATTGAACTGCAGAACGTTACACTCTAAATTACACTATAAGTTCTTTACTCTTTTTCAACTCTTCCTTTTTGTGTGTCATGTAAGCTTATAGGATTAGTTTAATGGGTAGACTACGGAAGGTTCTCACCAGGACGTTCCTGTAGTATCAACTTTTGAAACTGCAGATTATTTCGATGAACCTTTTGTGCCCAGCAACTTCGTGGTTTATGATTCATATGAGTTGTCGTCGGTAGTTATTCTTGTCTATTTTTTTTGTTATTTTCCTCATTTGGTTTAGTTCTTTATTTTAGTTCATTTTAATTTGTTTATTGGCTATCTCTTTTTATGCAGGAACTATTTGTAGATGATGGCAACTTTTAGAAAGCTCTACTGAAGTTCTATATGAATCATTTGCGTGCTATTTGTTTACTTGTAGTCCTTGCATTTTTTTATTTTTCTTTATTTATGCCTTTTCCACCTTCCTTTGGTTTACAGTCCTCTTCATTCATTTGTTATTTTTTTCAGAAAGTAAAATGTTTGAAATGAAAGCTTTCATGTTCCGGCACAAAGAATGTGGTTAGTTGCATCAAATTCTTTTCATATCGGACTAGTCACTTCTTTTTTAGAAATTTACTTTAGTGTTACCTATGTACTTAGACCAGTATTGTTTATAATCATCTTCCACAGTAATCTACCTTAGTTTTTTATTTGTTTTCCCTTTTTGTTTCATTTAGAGACATATAAGAGATATAGTGATTTTCCTGTTTGTTCAACCTTTACTAGATATTCTGGGAAGTTCTTTTATGTGGCGTTGTTGATGGCTGTATAAGAATATTATTCAGAGATATGGGATGGAGTGTGTTCTTTATTTTGTCAGAACTGAGGTCCCTGAAAGGCTTGTCAAATGGATTGCTACTAGGTTTGATGTATATTGCATTCATTTTTAGAACCTTTTTTGGAGTTTACTGCTTAACTTGCAGTTTCACTAAAAGTGTAACTTCAGGGGCAATCGACACTGTAAATTCAGGTCAATTACAATGTAATTTGAGTGCATTTGCACTGTAATTTGAGGGATTTTACATTATAAATTTAGGGAAATTACTACTATTATTCATGTGCAACATTCAGTGTATTTCGCAGGGCAATTACTATGCAAATCATAGAGAAATTACATTGTAATTCGTGTGCAACTCACTGTAAGTCGCACGGCAGTTACAGCGTACTTTTTAGGGCAATTTTATTTGGTTTGTCTTTGTTTGGTTGGTTTGTCTTTGTCGAGTAACATTATTTTTCTAGATAGTTTTGGGGTTTTGTCAATGTTAGATGATAGCACTCTCTTACTGTGAAAATTGCAAATCTACAAATCCACCGTAAAACTGTAAATATACTACTGTTATTCAATTGATTTACTAGTGTAAATTACAAATAAGGCTGACAAACTTACACTAATTTACAGTGGTAATCTACAGTTCTTACAGTGGTAATATGCAGCAGTTTTTTTAATAATTTTGAAGGTGTACTCATGCAATCACAGTGTAATTTTGGTCTTTTGTTAGTTTGCAAGAGTCAGCGTTTATCTTGGGTTGCAACTGTTAGCGGTCATTTTCTCTGCTTATCAGTATTTTTACAGTGTAATTCTTACTAGATTTTTTGGTGTAATTACTCTATCTTATCATTTGAATTTACACAGTAATTCATAGTGGATTTTTTAGTGTTTTTTACTCTATCTTGATCAGTGATTTTACACTGTAAATCTTAGTGGACTTGTAGTGTAATTACTTATATTATCAGTGAATTTACACTATAAATCATAGTGGAATTTAAGTGTGATGTTAACTGTAATTTTTAGTGTGCTTTTGGTCTTTTGTTGGTTTGCTAGAGCTATGGTTTGTCTTGGGTTACAACTGCTAGTCTTTCATATGCTTATTCATTTAAATTTTTATTTCTTACTGTTTTGATCTCTCCCTGGTTATTGATATGAGGTATTTCTTCAGCTGTTCCTGCATCTTCAGCGGACTGTAGTCAACTTCCATGTTAGGCTCTACCTCTGTATAAACACCTCCCAAATGTCCTCTCTTCTTTTTCCTACCTCTGTAAGACCAGAACTGTTTTTTTTCCGACTGTGTAAGACCAGAGATTGTCAGGACATCCAACCTTGATTCTCTGTCTGACCAAGTTAACATTTTTACTCCGAGCCACGAAAGCATTTTTACTATTTACTTTTTCCTCTGCTGTTCTCTGCAGGAGCCTACGACCCCCTTGATCCAATGGGCAACATCACAATCAGATGGGATGTGAGGAGCTGGGTTCCAGATGGCTATGTGGTAAGGATGAATCACTTGTTGAACAACAATAATCCCTCTACAATTCCACATTATGAAATATACATACTGTACAGCAATGACTGCTCAGGCATGAGACTGTACCTTTCCATTGTTTATCCTCTTCCAAATGCTGACATGATGTAATTTCTCCAGGCTGAGGTTTCACTATTCAACTATCAGCAGTACCGCCACATTCAGCCACCGGGATGGAAGCTCGGTTGGGTGTGGTCAAAGAAGGAGATAATCTGGTATGTGCAAGGTGGACAGGCTACAGAGCAAGGCGATTGCTCCAAATTCAAATATGATATCCCTCACAGCTGCAAGGTGAACCCGGAGATAGTCGACCTGCTTCCCGGGGCACCTTCCAATAGGCAGAGGGCCAACTGCTGCAAAGGTGGAGTCCTCAGCTCACTGGCACAGGACCCTGCTAATGCTGTGGCGTGCTTTGAAGTGTCAGTTGGTCGATCAGGGACCACAGCCAAGACTCTGGAATTGCCTGTGAATTTCACTCTGAAGGCCCCTGGTCCAGGGTATACCTGTGGACCTGCAACCAAGTTAGATGAACCTACAAAGTTCACTACACCAGATGGAAGGAGGAAAACTCAAGCCCACAGTAAGCCATTGTCTACATTTCTTGATGCATGGAAAGAATATCTCAGTAACTAGCATGCATATCTGACTGTTTATTTTATTGTGCAGTGACATGGACTGTGACTTGTACCTACTCACAGTTTCGCGCTCTGAGGTATCCCACGTGTTGTTTATCTCTCAGCGCGTTTTACAGCGACACACTTGTTACCTGCCCCAAATGCTCATGTGGCTGCCAAGATAACAGCACAAAACCAGGAATCTGTGTAGAGTAAGTTACATTTGACATAATCCAAATAATAAACTAGAATGAAGAGCCAGCTTATTGTTTAGTTATCTGACAGTGGATGCTACACTTTTTTAGGGGAAACTCACCTTATCTTGGTTCTGTCATGAATGGTCAAGACAAGAACGGCTTGGCACCTCTGGTCCAATGCACTACTCATATGTGCCCAATAAGAGTTCATTGGCATGTGAAGGCTAACTACAAGGAGTACTGGAGAGTAAAGATCACAGTGACAAACTTCAACTATGGGATGAATTACTCGCAGTGGAACCTAGTAGCTCAGCACCCTAATTTCAACAGCTTGACTAGCATTACCAGCTTCAACTACACAGCTCTGAACCCTTATGGACTTATGAGTGAGCACCTCATCCCTGGACAATTGATATTCCTTGTGAATGTTTTTTCGGCTATTGACAAATCCTCTTATCGCAGATGACACCGCTCTGTTATGGGGCATCAGGCACTACAATGATTATCTCTTGACTGCTGGACCTGATGGATATGTTCAGTCTGAGCTACTATTCCGGAAGGACCCGTCAACATTCACCTTGCGGGCAGGATGGGCCTTTCCAAGAAGAGTGTACTTCAATGGCGACAAGTGTGTGACGCCGCCTCCAGATGCGTACCCGTGGCTGCCAAACGCATCCACGAAATCAACCGTATCAGTTATCGTCCCATTGGTTCTTTGGATGCTTGCTAATCCCTACTTCTGAGAAGAATGAAGGTGCATTATGAAGACATGCTTCTAATCTAGTTTTCATGGTCGACTTTTTTACACCTTGTTTATGAAACTCTGCACCGGAATCATTTCATTCGGCCCTCAACCAAGTAATTAGCACCCTGTTAAACTTTCCTGCAGAATGCAAGTCATTGACACCCTGATACATGTAAACAGTGCCGTCATAGGCCTGAAGTTAAAACTATGACGCTTGAGATAACAATCTATGATTTTATTTTGTTTGGTATTCAAGAACTTATCTATCTGCTTTGCCAACACTAGAGAATATTCAAAGAGCCGTGCAAGTAAAACAGATGGTCATGTTGTTGCAGAACAGTCAGAATAGGTTACCTAGAGAAAGGATATTTCAGATGTTGTTGAAAAGTAGTTGGTAATGGTGAAAACACTCTTTTCTGCGAAGATTTATGGATTGGCAATAACTCACTTAGGGGATGTTTTAATAGGCTGTACTTATTTAACTTTTAGTGTCAATTTTACAGTAGCTAAGGTTTTTGAAGAAGGTTGAGGTTGTATTAGATTTCGTAGAGTCCTTTTTGGTGAAACAGCTAAACTTTGGGCCGAGCTTAATGTGCTAATGTAATGTTATCTAAAGATCGAGATAGTTGTAGATGGCTTTTGACTAAGAAATGATTTTTCTTGGTTAAATCTCTGTATAATTTTCTTAAGATGCAGCAGGTTCAATGTAAATTTAAAAGCTTTTGGAAAATTAAAATACCTCTTAGAGTTAAAAAAAATCTATGGCTTTTATGGACAGTATTCTAACTAAGGATAACTTAGTGCATCGTGGTTGGACAGGTGATGAGCGTTGTAGGTTTTGTTCTTGTAAAGAAACTATTGATCATTTGTTCTTCGGTTGTAGTGTAGCCAAATATGTGTGGAATGTAAGTTCTTGTGCATTAGATTGTAATGTGATGCCTGGGAAAATAGAAGAGCTTTATGATTGGATTTTGCCGTTTAAAGGAAATGGGGTAAGGCAAGCTGTGGCATCTGGAGTGGCTTCGGTTTTATGGGGGTTGTGGAAAATTAGAAACAAAGCCTGCTTCCAGCGTGTTTACCCTGCTGATCCTAACAGTTTGGCAATAGTCATATCTCAGCTGTTATTTTCTTGGTCTATTCTGAACAGGGAAAAGGCTCGGAAAAATCCTTTGCTACGGAGCAAAGTTGCTGCTGGTATTGGCGTCTGATTCAACAGGAATAGAGGCTGGGCATCGTTGACAAAGACTGGAATGAAAAAAAGAAGCAATGCGTTGGAAGTGGTGAAAAAAAGAAGGTGCTGTGAACTATCAGGATGTTGTTGCGTGCTCTGGTTTTGCTTTCTTAGGTGCTATCCTTGTTCCTGGTATGCTTTGCTAGAGATGTACGCTGTTTCAGTTTCTTTGACTGTAGTTTTGTGTACTTCCCAAGTTCCCAGAGTAGAGGACTTGAAAGTAGGCGCTTGGTAGAAAAAAGACCTCTGTTACTTTTGCTGTGTTATCAGCTTCTTAATTGAAGCTGGGGACGTTGCCCCTTGAGTCGGAAAAAAAGTAGAAGGATTACCTTCCTCAATTTTCTCAACTAATCAATCATTTGCTGGTCTATCACTCTGTAATTGTCATGTTCAATTGCTCTTGTGCTTACTGTTTGCAAAGGTCATGACACAACTGGTAACACTTGTAACTTATCACAAGAACGTATTCATGTATGCATTAAAGATCGATATATTTGCAAATCACTCATGTCATTATAAACAAAGATCATATGCCATGGACCCAAGAAAACATGCTAAATCGCCAAACAGCATCAACACTCAAAAGCAAAATAGCATAGTAAAGACATCAAGGAAATGCGAGGAAAACAAACCGCTGCAGCATACCCAACAGATATATACAGAATCTACCAATTCTTTTGCAGTCTCCTACTAATTTTCACATTTACAATAACAAAGTCATCTAATCTAAAGGGTTAAAATAATAAACATAGAGAAAATACAAAGAAACACAGAAAACAGGAAAAAAATAAGAAGAGAAGAGAATGTGCTCTTACATGTAATAGAGAACAAACTCACAGAGCTTTCTTGTTTTACAGAATGCAATGTACAGTGAAGCCCATGTTGAACCACCGCAGAGAACAAATGCTAAACCTCAACCATTGGGTTAGTAAAGAAAATAGGATGCTTTAGTTAATTTATTTAAAACTAAAAGTTGTCAAGAAAAGGTACTTCAAAATATAGAAACCAACATCAATTAAGGACACATATCCAAGCTTAATTACCAACCGCATCATAAGTGATCCGACATGTTCTTTTTGGTGGAGCAAATTCGGCAGATGTCATTTTGTACTGATAATTAGGAGTTGACGAGACTTGTTCATCTCTTGGTGGAGAAAATTTAAATAATATAATTTTTTATTAATAATTGGTGGGCCTCGTATTTTTTTGTTAATGCACACCTAAATTCGTGTCATTTTGTATTAAAAGAAAATTAAGGAAAATTAGGGCCTCATATGTTGCGTTTATTAATGTAGAGAGTTGCAACATCTTACTAAGGAAAAAATGCCTTACATCATAGCATCTTAGCACGGTACTTAAGTTGCGAGTGATAATATCGCACTTAGGTAATATAGTGTTCAACTAGAAGGTCGAAATTTCCAGTAACATGATGTGTCAGAATAAAACGTTATTTTAATTTTTGAGTCATCCTGTGAAAATACTAGATAGCAAAATTCGAACGAGGTGAATTTTTTAAGGGAAAATTGTTGTTTCATACCAACCACCAAACAACGGGCATATATAGCTAATTAAGAATTAACAACCACACAGTATCATGAATAGAAAGTAAGAGTAACACTAAATAGAAAGAAAAAAAGTGTGAATAACGTGAGTGTTTGGTTACTGATCTACTATTTGAACATCCCTCCTTTGTCATATGTAGTGGGGGATTTCGACAGAAAGTGTTTAGAACCAAAAGGATTTCCATCATTCTTGATCAGCTCGACATTATCCAAATTGGCCAACTCCTGTGATTAACAGGACAGATGCATGCAATTTCAAGTAATATTCCCAACAAAGCGAATGCAGTTCTGGTAAATATTACAGAGATGAGCGATTGTTTCACAACAAATCATTAACACAGAATGCTTTACTTATGTCAGCTACAGCTGCATATTTTGGAAACTATGTTGAAGAGAAGATACAACCTACCACAACATGCTCACATGCATTTGCTGAGGTATCTATAAAAAAAATACGAATGTAGCGTGACTACCCTAAACTGCAAATACAGGAGGCGAAGATTTCAGGAACTATGTGTGTAATTGCAATAGTAGTTCCTAAAGTTACTTCAAATCCGGGAAGCGACATATCAGAGTTCAGTGATTACTACTGAAAATTTGCGAGACATGACGGGTAACTTTACAAGTCAGCTCAGAAGGTTCAGAGTTCTGATAGAAACATATGAGGCGTTTGGAAGATTGCACCGTATCTATACCAATATAAAAAGATCCAAAGAGGCAAATCCAACTAATCTCAGCCATCATACCATGTGCACCCAACAACCTATATTGCTTCTATGTCGAGCGCTCAACATGTTTAGTGTGAAATCAATAGCATACCAAATAGTATTAACGATAGCACTATCCACGTAATTAACATGCAATTAATATCATACATTTTCTAAAAAAAATATCCTACCTAATATCAACATGTCATTAATATATATTTTAGCTCTTAATTATTGGCCTATCTGGTATCCATTGCATGTACACATTTACTAGTTTGTTCAAATAGTATGTATAGTCTGTCCAACATTTTTTTTCTCTGATTGTTAGATTACCTTTTTGGAGCAAAATTGTTAGATTATGGGCTATAACAAGAACTCGTCATATATTTATTTAAGAGAAAAAGGGTACTCTCGGGATTGATAAGAGGTCGCCCCTTCCATAGTGGTTGTTTGGATAACTAGTATTTGAGATGAGTTTTAGCAAAATCAGTTTTAAGAGGATTTTTAGGAAAACCAGCTTTAAGTTGTTGGATTATTAAAACTGATTTGTAGAGTACTTTGTTTGGGCTTAAAAACCTCAAATATGGCTCCTAGTTTGGTTGAGACGAGTATTCAGTGGATTTGGATTTTCATCTGCACAACCGAATGTTCCACGAGCTGCAGCCTGCAGCGTTGCTGGCATGGTTGCGAAAGACAGACGGTCTGGTGACGAGCCTATGCATGTCGCCACACAAGGCATCTGTGCGACCCGCCGACGTCAGGAGCCGCCAGACGCGGGAGGGCGCTGTGCCGGTGAGCAGCTCAAGGAGCAAGACGCTGAGGGAGTGTGTGTGTGTGTGTGTGTGCATGTCCGCTCTTCCTGGTGAGCACGCCGGAGCGGATAGAGTGCGGGTCGACGTAGCAGGGAGAGTCCAGCACGTCGCGTATCGTCGCACCGTGCGCCGCCCCTCCATCGAGGCGCTTGTCCATGGCCTCCGGAGGTGAGGAGTGCATGCTCGCCTGCCTCAAGCCCTCAACTGCAAGCACCAGGTCGGACGGCTTGATGCTGCAAAGGTTAGACGAGGCGACAACGCCGGCGCCGTAAGCACGACCTAGCAGTACGATGCGCAGGTCAGGGAGGAGGACGAGTCAACGCCCGGGAGGCTGGCCGTGGTGAGGACGGACGCCAAGAAGCGGCCCGTCGAGAAATCCGAGGCCACCATGTCAGCCAACATCATGCAGCGTTGGACATGGACGCATGGTGCTCATCACGGTCACCTTGAAGGCAGTTTAGCTGAGCTTGTCGATGACTATGGGGGAGGATACAACCGCAGCAAAAAGGGGGCCGGCGCGGTGTTCACGGCGACGAAGCACGCCAGGCCTTTTCTAAAACGCGTTCTTATAAAAACGTCTGGGACTCGTTTTTCCAAAAACGCATATTTTGGGTGTTACGAGAACCAGTTTTTACTTATCCGTGAATTAGTTAGTTTAGCCAAACAAAGATTTAGTCTGTTAGAGCCTGAAACGCGTTTATATATAACCGATTCTCTATAAACCAGCTATCCAAACAACCCCATAATGTCTTTGCCAAAGCTGAATTTGGCTCAGCTAACACTTGTGATGGTCCGGATTGACAAGGAAAACAAATCTAAGCGCAATTTTAGCACCCTTGACGAGGAGAAAAACATGCCACGAAGTGCGCGGGGAGGAAGGAGAGGGAGACAGAAACAGGGCAGAGATTCGGTTTTGGAAACAGACACATACGTAATGGGCGGCCAATTAAGCGATCTCCTTAATTAATCCCGTTGATTTGACCTAAACCCTACACCCCACTTCATCTACCACGAAAGTTGTCCAGTTTGCGAATCAACCTGTGGTTGAGATGGTTAGGTGGACAGTGGTATCCCAAACCATCAGGGTTCAAATCCTGGTGCTCGCATTATTTCTGGATTTATTTCAGGATTTCCGGCGATGCGCTTTCAGTGAAAGGAGACGTTCCCGTCGACGACGAGGCGCCTACGATGACTTTGTAAATCTTAAGATGATGTGCCGGCTCAGTCTTTCGGAGGTGCTCATAGAGGTAGAGTGTGCGTGTGTGCGTTCATAGGGGTGAGTGTATGCACATGTATATGAGCGCTTGTGTCTATACTGATGCTTAAAGAAAAAGTTGTCCAGCCTCCTCCCCCCGGTCGTCGGCTCTGCCACCTTTCTCTTCTCGCGACTCATCCTCCACCCTGCAGCAAGGCCTCATCGCATTCGCTTAGCATCTACCACTCAGTGAACCAAACACCACATATTTGTTTTGGTACGATTACATGTAAACATACGTGCACATGCGCAATGCATCATCACAAAAAAGAAAAAGAAAATCTCACTTCGTAATTTCACACAACTTTTGTTAGAATACAAAATTCAAGTTCTTAACAACCTTCGAGCTAGTAGAGTTTGATGCGTCGTTATTCATTGTAAACGTGCCCTTGTATCTATCTTACATCTACGTGCATCAAGGGAACCTGCAGAAGTCGCAGTGGCACCCGATTGGACGGCATTTGGCCACCTGGGAGCACCTCCCCTGACAAAGAGGTTCATCCTTGTTCTCAACGCGGCATGAATCGTCACAGTTGGTGGAATTGCATGGATCACGCGTCCCAACATATCTTCCAAAGCAAGATTCTCCGGGTCTAGCATCTGCAAAAATATCCTAATATACGAGTATTAATTAATAGAGAATCACACGTCTAATTTGTCGTCGGATCGGTTGTCCAAGCATGTGGTGCTATAGGCGTAGGAAGAAACGAGTCCGTACCTGATGATGATGATAGCATGAGCAAGATTAGAGTCACGCACAGCAGGGCGGTCCTCATCTTGGCTAACGGCGGCGTTGAGTTGATGATGGGAAAGAGGATGTTCTGTTTGACTTGTAATAGCTGAAACAATAATATGGCTACCCTTTTATTTATATAACCGTGGAAGGTAATAATTGCTACGAGTAGAAACGAAGGAAAACATGAACAATTATTGAGGCGGATCGGTTTATATCCGCCTGCATTGATTTCCGGCATGATCTTTTCCTTGTTTAACAAGAGATCGTGTCGCTTTACTAATTTCCTAATGGTAGTATTTGATTTGATTGATTCTATACCAGATTCTACCAGGAGAGTGCCTTGTACTCTAGGCGCCGAGTCGCACCCCCAATTTTCATCCCAGTTTCGTCGGGTCAAGGCCATTATTTCGTCCGGCACGCCCTACGCCTTGGGACTCAGTTGGGAGCGCCGGACAACTAATCCACTCACGAGCGCCGGGGAGCTCCTTCTCCAGGCGAGAAGCTTCGCAGCTTCATCCTCATGGCCCCAGGCGACGAAATTCACCTGCGGCGGTGCGAGTCATGACGCTCTTGTCCCGATGGCGTTTACGGCTACGTTCATGTCATGGGGGCTGATATCGACTTCGGCCGGAGCTTCTGCGCGAAGCCAGGGAGGCGGCCGGTGCGGTGGGCGATGATGAAGGCCACGGCGACCACTCGTGCTGGGAGCGGCCGGCGGACATGGACACGCCGCGCACCGTCTACAAGGTTGACCCGTCGCACCCGGGCTCCGACGTGGCCGCGCTGGCCACGGGGTCCATCGTCTACCGCGAGGCCGACCCGGCCTACTCCAAGCGGCTCCTGGACCGCGCGTTGTCGGTCTTCGAGCGGGCGCCGGTGCGGGCGGCAGCACCGCACGCACGCCCAGCTCGTCCCAGGGAGCACGCCCACATGCTACTTTTTTTTAGGGGAGTGCGGGTGGAAGCACCGGCATGGGCCGATGATCCATTTTACATCCCACGGGCTGCTTTACAACATGTAAGCTCTCAGTGCATATCAGCCAGCCCAAACAGAAGCATTGCACCAAATAAGACCCAGTTCGGGAGTGAGACCAGCCCATGCACCGATTCTGTTTAGAAACACCCACAGAGAGTTCTCAAAAAAAAAAATCCACAGAGAGGATACAGTTCAGCTCAGTAAGAGGTACAGGTTTAGCAGTTCAGGAACACACGCATAGAGGATTTCAGTTCAGTTCAGGAACACATCGATTCAGCCCATGCGCCGATTCAGTTCAATTCAGGAACAAGTACAAAGAGGATTCAGTTAAGTACATGCACACAGACAAGTTCAGTACATGCACACATATAGACATGGATTCACTTCAGTACAGCTTAGCACCACCGTACGGTTCAGGAACAAATACAATCACAATTGGACAAGCAATTCACTTTAGTACAAATCCATCTTGTGAACAGTTCTTAATCCCCAAATAACCAAAAGCAATCAATTAGTACTACACCAACTTATCACTGACTTTATCCCAAAAGATCAACTATACTCTTGAAAGGACATATTATCAATTTCACTTGGATCCTGCAAAGACAGATACATATTTAAAACATGGCAATATTGAAACTAGTTCAGAGAAGATGAAACAGAGAAATATGAAAATACCATCAGCAAATCTGTAAAGCTAGTGAAGGCAGTGCCGTCCTTATGACAAATATTCATTGGTACTTGAGTTCCTACCCCACCATCATTCTCGGTTGCTGAAATAAAGTTAGAGAATCTACACCGACTCGAGAGTCCTCTCCTTCTCCCCCCCCCCCCCCCCCCACCGGCCCATTACGGTGACCTCCGGCGGCGCGCAACACACTCCAGCGCTCGTCTCGCTCCCCTCTAGCCAGATTAGCCGCTCGCGGTCACCCGCAACCCTCCCCTTCCCCGTGGTGTGGCTAGGCTAGGGTTTATAGTCCGTCCCTCTTCATCACCAGGATCCGCCATGACCCACCCTCTCCTCCCTACCTCATTTACTCTCCCTCCCAGAACCCCAACGGCACAGTCGCCATGGGCCTCGATGACGCGCTGGCAAAGGAAGGCCGCCTTCTCTATCCCCACTCTACATCGCGAGCGGCTGTGCATGAGGAGACGTCGGCTAGATGGAGCGTGAGGAGACGCCGCTCGCGAGTTGGGTGGGTGGCATCATTCTCTCTCTCTCTCTCTCATGAATCTTCTTTTTCTTATCAACAACAATAAAAATCAGATGGGCGGTGGGATTTCAAAAGCCTCGCGCGCGTTGAGGAGGACCGAAATCCAACTGGCCAGAGACCGAAATAAGTACCAATTATTTTGGTTCTTCGTTTCGCGCGCGTGTTGGGAAGATGTAACGCCCCGAGACCGATGTGCCAGGTGTCCTCCAGTTATTCGCGGTTGTTGTCTTGTCATTTGCTTGCGTGTCATGCATTCCATATCATGTCATCATGTGTATTTCGTTTGCATACATGTTCGTCTCATGCATCCGAGCATTTTCTCCGTTGTCCGTTTTGTAATCCGGCGCTCCTATGTCCTCCGGTGTCCCTTTCTACCTATTTTCGTGTGCGGGTGTTAAACATTCTCGGATTAGCCCAAGACTTGTCATGCGGCCTTGTTTTACTACCGGTAGACCGCCTGTCAAGTTTCGTGCCATTTGGACTTCGTTTGATACTCCAACGGTTAACCGAGGGACCAAAAAAGTCTCGTGTGTGTTGCAGCCCAACACCCCTCCAAAGTGGCCCAAAACCCACCTAAACCCTCTCCATCATCTAGAGCATTCGATCATGATCACGTGGCCGCAAACCGTGCTCAATTTGGAGCCTCCTAGCTCCCTCTACCTATATATATAGGTGTGCCTCCCCGAATATTTTGCGGATCAAACCCTAACTTCATCCTCCTCGCGCCGCCGGACGAAATACCCCCGCGCCGGACATGTCCGCGCCCTCGCCCTCAGCCAATCCGCGCCCGCCACGTCACCGCGCAGAGCCACACATCGCCGCCGTCGCCCGGGGCCCAGATCCGGCCCGTGCGGGGCCGAACCGGGCCAGATCCCGCGCCGCCGCCCGAGCGCCTCTTCCTCCCCGCCGCCTCTTCGCGCCGCTCGCCGCCTCTTCACGCCGCTCGCCACCGCCGCATCCTCGCCGGCCGGAGTAGGACCTCCCCGGACTTCGCCGGCCGCGTCGCCGAAGCTCACCGCCACCGCACCGCCTCCCCAGATCTGCACGCTCGCGCGGGACCTAAGCCGTTGCGCTCTCCCCCGCCGCCTGCGCCAAGATCCGGCGCCGCCCGCCGCGGCTCCGGCCATCCTCGTCGCCGGAGAGCCAGCGCCGGCGCCCTTCTCCTCCGACTTCATGGCCTCGTCCTGCTCGGGCACGAGCTCGCCCGCTCGCGCTCGCATGGGCCTTCCCGTGGCCCATCTCCTCCTGCCACCTGGGTTGTGCAGCGCGCCAGAGCCGGCCCGGCTCCAGATACGGCTCGTGTGGCCCAACGTGAGCACCCATGTTTTTTTCCCGAGCTTTGGCTAAGTCCCAGTTATTTTATGCATTTTTCATGTCATCATAACTCTGCACCCGTGGCTCCGATTCGTGCGTGTAGCATATCAAAATGTTCGTCTCGAAGAGCAGATCATTTAATCTCATTGCATCATTTTCATTTGAGCTCATGTTGATGCCTGAAATGCTGTTGGAAGAGGGCTATGTGATGATAGTGTCAAATCTGTTTCAGCAAATGCACTTTTGTCATTTTTGCCATGATTAATGTGTGCATACTATGATGCTGAGTTCTACATGTGTTTTGAATGCCATGCCATCTTTACAGGGGGTGTATGTCATGTATTGTTGTGATCTTCGTGGTGACTAGCACAACCATGCAAAGTAGCTTACTCAATGATGTTGATTTCAGGTACTTGGAATTTCACTAAGTCCTTGCTCTGTCTTTATTTTTATGCAATATGTTCATGTTGTTTCCTAGTGATATGTGCCTCTTTTGAGCATGGTCAGTAAGGATATTTTGTAGATATTGTAGTGCTCTATCCATCCATATCTTTGTGTGCAATTATGGAGCACCCTGGCTTGAGTCAATCAAGCTCTACTTTTTGCTATAAAATGTTCCTGGCTGATTGTTAACATGTTTAGCGATTTTGCCGAGCTTGTTGTTGTTGATTCGTGCATGCTATGTTGTTGTTCTTGCCATGTATAGCTTCTATGCCATGTCTATTTGCTGGGTGTATGCTTAGTTTGTCATGCAATGCCTCTTAGTGAGTGCACCGAGCTCGTAAACTTGCCTACTCGTTATCTGTTTTGCCATGCTCCAGTTTTTCACTAAGTTTAAATCTGTTTATGTTTTTGCTATGTTCACATGCTTGCAATTGTATTTTCTGATCTCTTTTGGCTCATGGTCACTAAGGGACTTTTGTTATATGCTTTGAGTAGCTTCATGCCATGTCTTGCTTTGCTATGATATGTTCCTGTAGCATGTAGTTATCGTGCTCTAAACATTGCTTCCTGATGATAATTCCTGACATGTTGTTAATTTCACTAAGTCTGAAACCTGTTATCTTTTGCACTTTTGCCATACTTGTTTGAGCTTGCTATTGAGTGGATTAGCCGTAGCTCAGTGTTCATATTTTGTCAAGCTTCATGAGTGGTTCCCTGCCATGTATTTTGTTGCCATGCTTGAGTGCAGTAGCTTATTTATCTTGATGCATTTAGGAGGCTACTTGCCGTTTATCGTAGACCGGTGCCATATTTGTTTTGCTTGCCATTTCCAAACCGTGCATCCGATTCCGGTGATCTTTATATCGATTTCGACCGAAATCACCCCACCTTTCCAGTGGCACTCTTGGATTTCCAAGTTGAGGCCAGGTCCGATCATTCCTTTCCAAATCATGCATATGCATCATATACCGCATCCCGCATATTATGCCATGTTCATGTGTTGGTTGTTTACTATGTTGTGTGCTTCTTTCTGGTGTTGCTTCTTCGGGTTGCTTTCGATAACGTCGCGTTTTTGAGGACCCGTTCGACTACGTCCATTTGTCTTCTTCATGGACTCGTTCTTCTTCCTTGCGGGATTTCAGGCAAGATGACCATACCTTCGAAATCACTTCTATCTTTGCTTGCTAGTTGCTCGCTCTTTTTATGCCGCGATACCTACCACATGCTTTATCATGCCTCCCATATTGCCATGTCAAACCTCTAACCCACCTTGTCCTAGCAAACCATTGTTTGGCTATGTTACCGATTTGCTCAGCCCCTCTTATAGCGTTGTTAGTTGCAGGTGAAGATTGGAGCTTGTTCCATGTTTGGAACATTGATATTTTGTTGGGATATCACAATATCTCTTATTTAATTAATGCATCTATATACTTGGTAAAGGGTTGAAGGCTCGGCCTTATGCATGGTGTTTTGTTCCACTCTTGCCGCCCTAGTTTCCGTCATATCAGTGTTATGTTCTTGGATTTTGCGTTCCTTACACGATTGGGTTATAATGGGAACCCCTTGACAGTTCGCCTTGAATAAAACTCCTCCAGCAAGGCCCAACATTGGTTTTACCATTTAATCTTCCACTTCTTGCCATTCATTTGTTCTGGAGTGCTGAAATATCTCGAAGATTCGTGTTTCCACTCTGCTTTCGTTCAAGCTCTTTCGAGGTGGTTATCTCATTCAAGCCATTTAATTCAACCGGCGCAATCACTATTCAATTCATTTCAACTGTGTTTCTTTTGAGTGGGCCCTAACCCACAGGTCTTTTCCCAGGATCTTACCTGACTCTTCTTTTCCCAGTGTTATTCTCAAATTCATTTCAAAGTTTGACGTAAGAATGAATTATCATCAGTCATATGTTTTTCTCTAAGATCTGTTCAATTCTTTTCACCATTGGTTTCAACCTTTAAATTCGTCATCCCGGAGCATCTCAACAATTCTTGATGGTGCTTCTCATCGTCGTTCTCAACATTTGAAGACCGAAGAAGAATTTCTCTTCAATATTATCCATTCTCTCAGAGATGTGTACTTCAAGCTTGATGCCATCCTCTCATAATTGTTTGCAATTGTGACAATTCTTTTCATCCTTCCGGAGCAATTCAGGAGTCCTTGCAGTTTGTTTTCTCCGGAGCCCATCATTCTCAGCTTTCAGCTATCATTCTCCAAATCTTACCGGTGCATCGCTCAAGTATTCGTTAATTAGCTCAAGATCTCTTCATTATCTTGTTTCTAAATTCTCTCAAGCATCTTCGTTCATTTCCAATTCTTACGGTGGTTCATTCAAGATTTCTCTTCCTTCGTTATCATATCAATTCATTTGTTCTTTCCAATTCTACCGGTGGATCCTTGAAGACCATCTCAAGTTTATGCGATATCTCTCTTAATCCTTTCCAACGAGAATAAGTAGTATGCCAATTCCGTTGCTTGTCATCAATTTGAATTGGGGAAGGATAAACATAATGTAATTCTTATTCTTGTTTCATCGAGTTTATTCAATTTCTACTTTCCGAAGTGGTTCATCATATCACATTCTCGGTTCGAGATGCTTTATCATTCCTTTCGAAGTTCCAAGTTTCCACTTTATCTCATCGCAAAGCTTCATCCAATCTTTGCAAGGATTCACCTCGTGTTTTCAACTTCTCTTTCCTTCCGTTTGATCATTCTTTTGTTTACCGGAGTTCTTCATGGAGGTTCTATGTAACGCCCTCGATGCGGCTATATCTCCCACGTGTCGAAGCACGACGTAGAGGCATAACCGCATTGAAAGCAATGTCGCAAGTGAGGTAATCTTCACACAACCCATGTAATACATAAGGGAAAGAGATACATAGTTGGCTTACAATCGCCACTTCACACAATACATGAATAAAGCATTACATCATCCAGATACACACAAGGTCCGACTACGGAACCAAAATAAAAGAAGACTACCCCAAATGCTACACAGATCCCCTATCGACCCGACTGGGCTCCACTACTGATCAACTAGAACGAAACAACACAAAGGACAAGATCTTCATCGAGCTCCTCCTTGAGCTTGGTTGCGTCACCGTACGGTATCATCGGCACCTGCAAGCTGGTTTTGGAAGTAATCTGTGAGTCACGGGGACTCAGCAATCTCACACCCGCGCGATCAAGACTATTTAAGCTTATGGGTAAGGTAAAGGTATGATGTGGAGCTGCAGCAAGCGGCTAGCATATATGGTGGCTAAACATACGCAAATGAGAGCGAGAAGAGAAGGCAAAAGCACGGTCGAGAATCTATGATCAAGAAGTGATCCTAGAACAACCTACGTCAAGCATAACTCCAACACCGTGTTCACTTCCCGGACTCCGCCGGAAAGAGACCATCATGGTTACACACGCGGTTGATGTATTTTAATTTAAGATCAACTTCAGGTTTTCTACAACCGGACATTAACAAATTCCCATCTGCCCATAACCGCGGGCACGGCTTTCGAAAGTTCAAATCCCTGCAAGGGTGTCTCAACTTAGCCCATCACAAGCTCTCACGGTCAACGAAGGATATTCCTTCTCCCAAGACAATCCGATCAGACTCTTCATCCCGGTTACAAGACATCCTCGACAATAGTAAAACAAGTCCAGCAAAGCCGCCCGAATGTGCCGACAAATCCCGATAGGAGCTGCACATATCTCGTTCTTAGGGCACACTCTGATGAGACATCCTACGAGTAAAACCAAACCTCAAGTTGCCCCGAGGCCCGCAGTCTACTCGGTTCGGACCAACACCCAGAGGAGCATTGGCCCGGGGGGTTAAAATAAAGATGACCCTTGGCAGGCCTACCCAAGGGAAAGAAAAGGCTAGGTGGCAAATGGTAAAACCAATGTTGGGCCTTGCTGGAGGAGTTTTATTCAAGGCGAACTATCAAGGGGTTCCCATTATAACCCGACCGTGTAAGGAACGCAAAATCCGGGAATACAACACCGATATGACGGAAACTAGGGCGGCAAGAGTGGAACAAAACACCAGGCATAAGGCCGAGCCTTCCACCCTTTACCAAGTATATAGATGCATTAATTAAATAAGAGATATTGTGATATCCCAACAAAATATCCATGTTCCAAACATGGAACAAGCTCCAAGCTTCACCTGCAACTAACAACGCTATAAGAGGGGCTGAGCAAAGCGGTAACATAGCCAAACAACGGTTTGCTAGGACAAGGTGGGTTAGAGGCTTGGCTTAACAATATGGGAGGCATGATAAGCAAGTGGTAGGTATCGCAGCATAGGCATAGCAAAAGAGCGAGCAACTAGCAAGCAAAGATAGAAGTGATTTCGAGGGTATGGTCATCTTGCCTGAAATCCCACAAGGAAGAAGAACGGGTCCATGAAGAAGACAAACGGACGTAGTCGAACGGGTCCTCACAAACGTGACATTATCGGAACCAACCCGAAGAAGCAACACCGGAAAGAAGCACACAACATAGTAAACAACCAACACATGAACATGGCATGATATGCGGGATGCGGTATGTGATGCATATGCATGATTTGGAAAGGAATGATTGAACCTGGCCTCAACTTGGAAATCCAAGAGTGCCAATGGAAAGAGGAGTTGATTTCGGTCGAAATCGATATAAAGATCACCGGAATCGGATGCACGGTTTGAAAATGGCAAGCAAAACAAATATGGCATCGGTCTATGATAATCAGCAAGTGGCCTTCTAAATGCATCCAGATAAATATGCTACGGCACTCAAACATGACAAAACAATAAATGGCAGGGATCCACTCATGATGCTTGACAAAAGATGAACACTGAGCTATGGCTAATTCACTCATTAACAGGTTCAAACAAGCATGGCAAAAGTGCAAATGATAACAGGTTTCAGACTTAGTGAAATAACAACAAATCAGGAATTTATCATCAGGAAGCAATCTTTAGGACATGAAAACTACATGCTATAGGAACATATAATGGCAAAGTAAGGCATGGCATGAAGCTACTAAAAGCACTTAACAAAAGTCCCTTAGTGACCTTGAGCCAAAAGGGATCAGAAAATACAATTGCAAGCATGTGAACATATCAAAAACATAAACAGATTCAGACTTAGTAAAAACTGGAGCATGGCAAAACAGTTAACAAATAGACATGTTTACGAGCTCGATGCACTCACTACAAAGCATTGCTTGATAATATAAGCATACACCCAGCAAGAAGACATGGCATAGAAGCTATACATGGCAAGAACAACAACATAGCAAGCACGGAACAATAGCAACAACCTCGGCAAAATCGCTAAACATGTTAACAATCTATCAGGAACATTTTTTTTAGCAAAAGTAGAGCTCGATTGACTCAAGCTAGGGTGCTCCATAAATGCAAACAAAGACTTGGATGGATATAGCACAACAATATTAACAAAACATCATTACTGATCATCCTCAAAAGAGGCACGGATCACTAGGAAACAACATGAACATATGGCATAAAAACAATGACAGGGCAGAGACTTAGTGAAATTCTAAGTCCCTGAAATCAGCATCATCGAGTAAGCTACTTTGCATTCTTGTGCTAGTCACCACATAGATCACAAAAATACATGGCAAGCACTTCTGTAAAGATAACATGGCATATAACAAAACACATGTAGAGCTCAGGATCATAGCATGCACACATTAATCATGGCAAAAATGACAAAAGGCCATTTGCTGAAACAGATATGTCATATTCCTCACATACCCCTCTTCCAACAGCATTTTGGGCATCAAGATGAGCTCAAATGAAAATGATGCAATGAGATGAAATGATGTACTCGTCAAGACGAACATTTTGATATGCTATACGCGCGAATCGAAGATATGATGAGGGAGTTATGATACGATGAAAAGCCTGAAAATACTGAGGACTTACACGAAATTTAACCTCCAGAGAAAGTCAACGGGATCTTGTGGTACGGGGCGGCGCGGTGCAGATCTGAGGGGGGCGTTTGGATCGAGGGTCGAGGCAACTCCGGGACGACGCGGTGCCGTGGCGGGCCGAGGACGTCGGCGGCGAACTCGACACCGGAGAAGGACGCCGGAGGCCGGGGCGACCTGGATCTGGCCGGATCCGGAACGGGGATCGCCAGATCCAGCGGCCAACAGTGCGGGGACGAGCGGCGCGGGCTCGGGCGCCAAGGCGGGCGTGGGCGCCGGAGCTCGGCAGCTCGTCGGCGATGGCGGCGTAGTAGCGGAGCTGGGCGGAGGCGGCGGCCGGCGAGCGTGGACGGGGGACGCTAGGCGGCGGAGCTCTCGGGCGCTCGGGCGGTGGAACTCACAGGCGCGGGGCGGCGGCGGTTCGGGCCGGGCAGGCCCGCGATGGGCTCCGCCGGGCCACGCGGTGGGAGGACGCGGGGAGGCCAGGTGGAGGGCGCCGGTTGGTCTGGAGCGGCGCCGGAGATGACGTGGCAACACCGGATTGGCCGGAGTGATGTGGTCGGCGGCGGTGGACATGTCCAGTGCAGCACGGACATGTCCGGTGGCGCGAGGAGGAAGAAGTTAGGGTTTCATCCGTGAAAAAATCGGGGAGGCACACATATATATAGGTAGAGGGAGCTAGAAGAGTCCAAATGAGGTGCGGTTTGCAGCCACGCGATCGTGATCGAAAGATCTAGATGATGGAGGAGGTTTAGGTGGGTTTTGGGCCACTTTGGAGGTGTTGGGCTGCAACACACACGAGGCCTTCTCGGTCCCTCGGTTAACTGTTGGAGTATCAAACGAAGTCCAAATGGCATGAAACTTGACAGGCGATCTACCGGTAGTAAACCAAGGCCGCATGACAAGTCTCTGTCCAATCCGAAAATGTTTTACACTCGCACACGAAAAGAGGTAGAAAGGGACACCGGGTGACATAGGAGCGCCGGATTGCAAAACGGACAACGGGGAAAATGCTCGGATGCATGAGACGAACATGTATGCAAATGAAATGCACATGATGACATGATAAGACATGCATGACACGCAAGCAATGACAAGGCAACAACAGCGAATAACTGGAGGACACTTGGCACATCGGTCTCGGGGCGCTACATTCTACATGTTGGTTCATCAAGGATTTAATTCCTTCTCGAAGTGTTCATCGAGATTTTTTTCAGAGGAGCTCATGCTTTCTTCATCTTGCAATCCGGAGTACAAATCGTCCACGCATATCTTTTGAGGTGGTGTTATGTCATTCTTGATAATTTCCCTTCGTGCTTCATGATTCACAAGTTATCAAGAATGAGATATTTCTAAATCCATCAATCTCGTCATTGGAGTTATCTTGGTTTATATTTCACCTAGAGCCTTCCCTAAGGATTGTTGCTATTTATGGTGATAATAAATGACCCAAGTTCTTCATTTATACGCCCGGTGAAATAGGTTCCTCGTCTCCTTGTTCATATCAATCCAGTCTTTTTCCGTTAGTGGCAGAATTTCACCTCATAGTCTTGAGATGTTCTCCATAAGCCCACTACAAGCTTACTCTTTTCGTTGTTGGTTTTTCCAACAACTACGTTCGACCCTTTTCCTAAGGATGCCTTTTCAAGCTCTTTTGTGGCAGAAGTTGGCATTTTCTTCTCCATTCTTTTATTTCAATCATCTATCTTCTATTTCTTTCTCCCGGAGGCATTGTCATGTTGCTCTCTTCAACCCATCTTCTTGTTTTGACAGGATCGTGTTCTTTTCGTGCTTATCCATTTAACCGGAGTGTTGTGTCCTCTGCTCAAGTTCTTTTCATATTGTCAAGTCTTTCATCTCTTGTCATCCGGAGCGCTGCTCGAATTTGTTCTTCCTTGTTCCTCTTTTCTAACAGAGTGTTTTCAACTTCGTTAATCTCCGTTGTTTTCTTTTCTCGAAATGGTTTAACCTTTTCAAGGTTCTTTGGTCTCACTCGTTTGTCAAATAAGCAACTTAGTTTTACCTCTTCTCTTTCTCTTCCGTGTTCCCTCCGGTGCCATTCTAGATCTCGGGACGAGATCCTCTCGTAGTGGTGGAGTGTTGTAACGCCCCGAGACCGATGTGCCAGGTGTCCTCCAGTTATTCGCGGTTTTTGTCTTGTCAGTTGCTTGCGTGTCATGCATTCCATATCATGTCATCATGTGTATTTCGTTTGCATACATGTTCGTCTCATGCATTCAAGCATTTTCCCCGTTGTCCGTTTTGCAATCCGGCGCTCCTATGTCCTCCGGTGTCCCTTTCTACCTATTTTCGTGTGCGGGTGTTAAACGTTCTCGGATTGGCCCGAGACTTATCATGCGGCCTTGTTTTACTACCGGTAGAACGCATGTCAAGTTTTGTGCCATTTGGACTTTGTTTGATACTCCAACGGTTAACCGAGGGACCGAAAAGGCTTCGTGTGTGTTGCAGCCCAACACCCCTCCAATGTGGCCCAAAACCCACCTAAACCCTCTCCACCATCTAGAGCGTTCGATCACAATCGCGTGGCCGCAAACCGTGCTCAATTTGGATTCTCCCAGCTCCCTCTACTTATATATAGGTGTACCTCCCCGAATTTTTCACGGATGAAACCCTAACTTCATCCTCCTCGCGCCGCCGGACGAAATACCCCCGCGCCGGACATGTCCGCGCCCTCGCCCTCAGCCAATCCGCGCCCTCCACGTGACTGCGCAGAGCCCCACATCGCCGCCGCCGCCCGGGGCCCAGATCCGGCCCGCGCGGGGCCGAACCGGGCCAGATCCCGCGCCGCCGCCCGAGCGCCTCTTCCTCCCCGCCGCCTCTTCGCGCCGCTCGCCGCCGCCGCATCCTCGCCGGCCGGAGCAGGACCTTCCCGGACTTTGTCGGCCACGTCGCCGGAGCTCACCGCCACCGCACCGCCTCCCCAGATCTGCACCCTCGCGCGGGACCCAAGCCGTTGCGCTCTCCTCCGCCGCCTGCGCCAAGATCAGGCGCCGCCCGCCGCGGCTCCGGCCATCCCCGTCGCCGGAGAGCCAGCGCCGACGCCCTTCTCCTCCGATGCCATGGCCTCGTCCTGCTCGGGCACGAGCTCGCCCGCTCGCGCTCGCATGGGCCTCCCCGCGGCCCATCTCCTCCTGCCACCTGGGCTGTGCAGCGCGACAGAGCCGGCCCGACTCCAGATACGGCCCGTGTGGCCCAACGTGAGCACCCATGTTTTTTTCCTGAGCTTTGGCTAAATCCCAGTTATTTTATGCATTTTTCATGTCATCATAACTCTGGACCCGTGGCTGTGATTCGTGCGTGTAGCATATCAAAATGTTCGCCTCGAAGAGTACATCATTTCATCTCATTGCATCATTTTCATTTGAGCTCATCTTGATGCCTGAAATGCTGTTGGAAGAGGGCTATGTGATGATAGTGTCAGCAAATGCACTTTTGTCATTTTTGTCATGATTAATGTGTGCATGCTATGATCCTGAGCTCTACATGTGTTTTGAAGAATGTCATGCCATCTTTACAGGGGTGTATGCCATGTATTGTTGTGATCTTTGTGGTGACTAGCACAAGCATGCAAAGTAGCTTACTCAATTATGCTAATTTCACGGACTTAGAATTTCACTAAGTCATTGCCCTGTCTTTATTTTTATGCCATATGTTCATGTTGTTTTCTAGTGATCCGTGCCTCTTTTGAGCATGGTCAGTAAGGATGCTTTGTAGATATTGTGGTGCTCTATCCATCCATGTCTTTGTTTGTAATTATGGAGCACCCTAGCTTGGGTCAATCGAGCTCTACTTTTGCTATAAAATGTTCCTGGCAGATTGTTAACATATTTAGCGATTTTGCCGAGCTTGTTGTTGTTGATCCGTGCATGCTATGTTGTTCTTCTTGCCATGTCTAGCTTCTATGCCATGTCTATTTGTTGGGTGTATGCTTAGTTTGTCATGCAATGCCTCTTAGTGAGTGCATCGAGCTCGTAAACATGCCTACTCGTTATATGTTTTGCCATGCTCCAGTTTTTCACTAAAGTCTGAATATGTTTATGTTTTTGCTATGTTCACATGCTTGCAATTGTATTTTTTGATCCCTTTTCGCTCATGGTCACTAAGGGACTTTTTTTATATGCTTTGAGTAGCTTCATGCCATGCCTTGCTTTTCCATGATATGTTCCTGTAGCATGTAGTTATTGTGTTCTAAACATTGCTTCCTGATGATAATTCCTAACATGTTGTTAATTTTACTAAGTCTGAAACATGTTATCTTTTGCACTTTTGCCATACTTGTTTGAGATTGCTATTGAGTGGATTAGCCGTAGCTCAGTGTTCATCTTTTGTCAAGCTTCATGAGTGGTTCCCTGCCATGTATTTTGTTGCCATGCTTGAGTGTTGTAGCATATTTGTCTGGATGCATTTAGAAGGCTACTTGCTGATTATCGCAGACCGATGCCATATTTGTTTTGCTTGCCATTTCCAAACCGTGCATCTGATTCCGGTGATCTTTATATCGATTTCGACCAAAATCAACTCCTCTTTCCATTGGCACTCTTGGATTTCCAAGTTGAGGCCAGGTTCAATCATTCCTTTCCAAATCATGCATATGCATCACATACCGCATCCCGCATATCATGCCATGTTCATGTGTTGGTTGTTTACTATGTTGTGTGCTTCTTTTCGGTGTTGCTTCTTCGGGTTGGTTTCGATAATATCGCGTTTGTGAGGACCCGTTCGACTATGTCCATTTGTCTTCGTCATGGACTCGTTCTTCTTCCTTGCGGGATTTCAGGCAAGATGACCATACCCTCGAAATCACTTCTATCTTTGCTTGCTAGTTCCTTGCTCTTTTGCTATGCCGCGATACCTACCACATGCTTTATCTTGCCTCCCATATTGCCATGTCAAACCACTAACCCACCTTGTCCTAGCAAACCGTTGTTTCGCTATGTTACCGCTTTGCTCAGCCCCTCTTATAGCGTTGTTAGTTGCAGGTGAAGATTGGAGTTTGTTCCATATTGGAACATGGATTTGTTGAGATATCACAATATCTCTTATTTAATTAATGCATCTATATACTTGATAAAGGGTGGAAGGCTCGGCCTTATGCCTGGTGTTTTGTTCCACTCTTGCCGCCCTAGTTTCCGTCATACCGGTGTTATGTTCCTTAATTTTGCGTTCCTTACACGGTTGGGTTATAATGGGAACCCCTTGACAGTTCGCCTTGAATAAAACTCCTCCAGCAAGGCCCAACCTTGGTTTTACCATTTGCACTAACAACCTACCACCTTCCCTTGGGTTCTGCAGACTCAAGGGTCATCTTTATTTTAACCCCCCCCCCCTCCCCCGGGGGGGGGGGGGGCAGTGCTTCTCTAAGTGTTGGTCCAAAACGGGCAGCCTGCGGGGCCACCTCGGGGAAACTCGAGGGCTGGTTTTACTCATAGCTTGACCTATCTGAGTGTGCCCTGAGAACGAGATATGTGCAGCTCCTATCAGGATTTGTCGGCACATTCAGGCGGCTTTGCTGGACTTGTTTTACCATTGTCGAGGATGTCTTGTAACCGGGATGCCGAGTCTGATCGGATTGTCTTGGGAGAAGGAATATCCTTCGTTGACCGTGAGAGCTTGTGATGGGCTAAGTTGGGACACCCCTGCAGGGATTTAAACTTTCGAAAGCCGTGCCCGCGGTTATGGGCAGATGAGAATTTGTTAATGTTCGGTTGTAGAAAACCTGAAATTGATCTTAATTAAAATACACCAACCGCGTGTGTAACCGTGATGGTCTCTTTCCGGCGGAGTCCGGGAAGTGAACACGGTGTTGGAGTAATGCTTGACGTAGGTTGTTCTAGGATCACTTCTTGATCATAGTTGTTCGACCATGCTTTTGCATTCTCTTCTCGCTCTCATTTGCGTATGTTAGCCACCATATATGCTAGTCGCTTGCTTCAGCTTCACCTCATACCTTTTACCCTACCTATAAGCTTAAATAGTCTTGCTCGCGAGGGTGTGAGATTGTTGAGTCCCAGTGACTCACAGATACTTCCAAAACCAGTTTGCAGGTGCCGATGATACCGTGCAGATGATGCAACCGAGCTCAAGGAGGAGCTCGATGAAGATCTTGTCCTTTGTGTTGTTCCGTTCTAGTTGATCAGTAGTGGAGCCCAGTTAGGGTCGATCGGGGATCTGTGTAGCATTTGGGGTAGTCTTCTTTTATTTTGGGTTCCATAGTCGGACCTTGTGTGTTTCTGGATGATGTAATGTTATATTCATGTAATTGTGTGAAGTGGCGATTGTAAGCCAACTATGTATCTCTTTCCCTTATGTATTACATGGGTTGTGTGAAGATTACCTCACTTGCGACATTGCTTTCAATGCGGTTATGCCTCTAAGTCGTGCTTCGACACGTGGGAGATATAGCCGCATCGAGGGCGTTACAGAAGACCCGAAGCCATCACATATCAATTTTTGCGTGTTCATTGGTCCATCTTTTTTACATCACAAGGTGAAAAACACTGCTCCAATAGGTGACCTATATGCAAAAAGTTTTACTCCAATTTACAACACCTACACATGGCAATTTACAACACCCATTGCAAGTAGCATCCAACATGGCAACTCCTGAACAAATTGGAAACTTCCTTCTTTTTAGGCTGGCAATTCTCCATGTTGGATCATGGAAAATCTCTGAAAACACATGTCAATTACTCTGTTGCAGCTTGCAGCATGGCGAATTCCTGACAATCTTTCTGGTAGCACGACATCCTTTTCTTTACAACATGGCAAATCTTCACACAGTAGCATGTCAAATACTCCCTCCATCCATGAATAAAAGTGTACATCTAGTTTTTGTTTTAAGTCAAAGTTTTAAAATTTTGACCAATTTTATAAAAAATACTAATGGCATATATGATATTAAATTGGTATATTATGAAAGTACATTTCAAAATGAATCTAGCGATACTAATTTAGTGCATAAATGCTGCTACTTTTTCTATAAAGTTGGTCAAAGTTTTAAAACTTTAACTTAGGACAAAAACTAGATGTATACTTATTCACGGACTGAGAAAGTATATCTATGTTAGCCTGACAAATCTTAAGCATTTGTTGCAGTTGGGTTTTGAGGGAACACTCCCAAATCATAGTGTTTTCTTGGGTACCTCCCATAGGGAACGATAGTTTGCTCGGGTGACCTAGCTGAGGGAACGTCGGCGCAAACTTTGGGTAAACAATTTTTATTATGAATCCTTACCTAAACATTGGATGTGCAATAAGAAGTTCATGCATTTGAGTGTAGCTTCTCTGTAGTCATGTGGGGATTGTGGAACTACAAAACATGTCATTGTGTTGACCGCTGCTCCTGAAGCAGTTTTTGGGCTTGATCATTCAATACTTGAAAATTTGGACAAAAACTTTCAAGGATCTCCTTGGAGGGGGTCTGGGTTGGTACCGAGACATGCTATTAAAGAAATTGAGGATGTCGCTGGCACTGGGGCAGACTGATAGGATGCAAGGGTGTCGCTGGCACTTTGGCAGATTGGGTTCACGTCGTCGTACCTGGCGGCCATGACGGCCATGACAAGCAGGAGAAGGATTGTCACGACCACGAGGCGATCGCTTTGCAAGTCCGTCGTGGCCGTGGTCACCAGCTCGGCATTACCTCCCGGCGAGAAGCGAGTCCCTGAGCCAGGCATCGAAGAAATATTACCATCCCATTCTGGCATCTTTCCTCTATAGTACTGTTCCATCCAATCCATTTCAATCCTCGTTCCTTAGAGCACCTCTAACAGACCTCGCATCCCGCCTCGATCCGTAAAATAACCGTCAAAATACAGGTCGGGGCGAAAATACCAGTCCGATCAGACCCTGCATTCCGCCCCGGCCCGCAAAAAATTTTAGAGGGCGCGGCAAAATCCCGACCCCAATTCGGGAAAACGCAGGTTTCCCCCTCGTGGCTGCGGTGCCCTGCATATAAGCGGAAGCGGTTGGTGAGGGGACATTTCATCCCGCGTTTTCTCCCACCAACCACCTCTCCTCTCCCCTCGGGCGCCGTCGCCGGCCGCCGCTCAAGATTCCAGCGACAGCAGCCGGCAGGAGCACGCCGGAAGGCCGCCACACGCAGGAGGCCTCCCCTCCCTTCCCCCCTGCATTGGCGGGCCGCTGGATTTGCAGATCTGTGGCACTTCATCGCGGGCCACCGAATTTGCCTTTTTCCGGCCACCGGTTGCTGCCCCAAGCGATGGAGTGATCGGGGAGCCTCTCCCGCAACCCAGGCAAGGGCGCATCGCCGCATGCAGGCACGGGTTCGTCCGCCCGCCGCCACTGAAGGTTTGCGGGCATGAACTTGTCCGGCCGTCCACCGGGCTCGGCGCTCACGCAACGTCTTTGTGGCCTGCCGATGCCGCTCATAGAGTGCGACGACTGCCCGCGCCAAGTGCTGTGGCTCACTTCGGGCACGCCGAAGCACCCCGGATGGGTGTTCTACAAATGCGAAAACGACGGGGTACGTGCACTTGCGGTACCTCGTTCCATAGCTCACTCTTTAGTTCAATTGCGGTAGCTCACTTCGAGCTTACTCAATGTTTTGTGTAAGACGATGGATGCTCATTTTGGTTTTGGGAAGGCCAATACATTGATTTGTTGATAGAAAGAAACTTAATAGATGTTAGTGCACTCCTTAGTACAATCGAAGGCAATGATGCGGCGACATGTGAAACTAGAGGGGAAGCAACGTCTACTTCTTTGAAACCAAAGATGAAGAATGAAGAAAGCAAGATCAAAAATCCGCAGATCAACAATGAGTGCATGGAGAAGATATTGCTTCAACTAGCAGGAGCAGTTATGGAAGTTGGAAATATTCTGAAATGCATATTTGTGGTTCTTGTTTCTTTGGTTTTGCTATTCTAGCCAAGATTTGATGATATCTTTTGTATCTAATGTTGTTGCAAAAGCAAAGAAAAGCATTATGCTAGATCAATTTAAGTTGCAAATCTAAGTTTTGCGGGCCAGGAGAAGCTGCGCCAGATCAGAACCCGCAGAAGCCGATCCAATATGCTTTTTTACGAGTAAATTATACGGGGTCTGCATCTGTGCCAGCCTGCGCCGGCCCGCAAAAGCGGTTTTGCGCGAACTGCAAACGCATTTCGCGGGCCGGCGGGGTGCGGGGTCTGCTAGAGTTGCTCTTAGGACGACGTCTCAATGGAACGAAAACGGGAGGGGGCGCGCGGGCGGACGGGCCTGGTACATGGGCTTGGGGAAGCCGCCGAAATCGTGGATGGTGTCGTTGTTGCCGCGGATGATGTTGACGGCCGGGGCGTCCGTCTCCCAGTGCGCCGACACTACCAGGATGGCGCGCGGCGGCTCGTGGCCCGCGACGGCCGCTGGCAGCCACGACTTGAAGAAGCTCTGCACCGGGATTGTCTTGTCGATGGACAGCAAGGGCGAGCCGTGTGACAGGAAGAAGGTGTCCATGGCCGTCGATGGCTGCCTACCGGTTGCTTCTGGTCGCCGTCGCTCCTCCCGGCGGCCTCGGCTCTGCCCGGTCACCAGAGTAGGGACTTCGATCCGTCAGGCCTTTCATAGGAGGAATAATATAAAAATAGGAAAATCATAGAAAATAAGATGACATGCATCTCAAATCCTATAAAAAAAGAGATGTCATTTGATGCATAGGATAGGATTTTTTTTCACTAAGTTTAGGGTAATATTTTTTTCTTTGAAATGTGAAGGATTGATTTCTATCCACATGTAGGAATAGGAATCCATTCCTATAAACCAAAGGTTTCAAAGAAAATTTTCCTATAAAGTTCCTATCCTTTGCAATTTCTATAATATTACTATGAACCAAAGGTTTGTTCCCCGGTTTTTTATTCATGCTCCGTGTTGCCACGTCCAACGTGGATGTTACTTTTTCCGTCCTCTGTAGTCTGTATCAAGTGAGTGGATTGGCTTGGCTGGATCCGACTTGCCTGCTTCTTCCCCATGCTCCCATCCGTGCTTCCACTTCATCCTATTGACACTTCCACGTGGAAGGCGCATCCCTCGCTTGTTTTTTTTTAAGATGGCATCTTTTCCAAGCTCATTTGTTGGGCTATTTCTTTTTAAGAAAAACGTTCAATCTATTCATTGTGCCACGACAATATAAAGAACACAAAAATAACAAAATTTACATGCATCTCCGTAGACAATTTAGCGACGACTAAAGTGTTAAAAAATTCAACAATATTTCAGTAGAATTTTTGGAATTCCGCATATTTTAGTGGGGTCTGAATTATTTTTAACCCCGAAATTTCGAGGCAGGTCCGAACTGTTTTCCAAATAAATTTAAATTATGTTGAAATCCATAAAAATTAAGTGAAATTTCAGATCTCAAATCAGAAATAAGTTCCAAAACATGCGAAATTGGTGATGTCTGAAATTATTTTGTTTCCGAAATAAAAAAACATGGGCTAAAAGCACTGGAGCGAGCTGAAAGAGCGCAGTCGTCATCGCTCCTCCCTCACTTGAGTCGGGCCAAACTTGTTGTAGTAGATAGTCAGGATTCATCGTGGCAAAGCCCTACGAGACCAGCGCGTCAGAAAAGCGATCGTTGCCGATGAAAAGAAGCATAGATCAAAATAATCCAACCTGTAGACGCACAAACATAGATTGGATCCAACCAGATCCACCAGAGACCAGCACCAACCGAATCCTGTGAGATCCACCGCAAACACACCTACACACGCCCTTCAATGATGCTAGATGCATCACCTGAACAGGGGCTAGGCGAGAAGAACCTTATTCCATCTCCAGAGAACCGTCGTCGCCTCGTCTTCCTAAATAGGACACAAACCTAAACAAACTTATAAAAACACCTAAAAATGGAGCAAGATCCCTCCCGCCAGCAAGGGCCGGGGTCCACCACGCCTCCGTGGCCCTATGGCGTCCGGAGACGAGGCGGATCGGCGGTGACGCTGGAGGGAGGCAGACCATTTGTTGGACTATTTGGAATAAGATAAGAGGAATGCTAGTACCTTTCGTCACAAATCAATTCCGCCCCAAATTTTTGGGGCTATTAAGAGCCATGCTAGGTTCCGGTTAATGTGGGCGTGAAAAATTGGGTTAATTGATACTAGGAGGGTAACACCTTTTTATAATTGTAAGTTGCGTGTAAAATACACTCTATTCTTCTTCTTAATTAACGAATGGGGTAAATGTTTTGGCTCGGTTTCAAAAAGTATACTCCCTCCGTCTCAAATTACTTGTCGCAAAAATAAATAAAAATGGATGTATTTAAAACCAAAATATGTCTAGATATATCCATTTCCGTGACAAGTAATTCAGACAGAGGGAGTATATGATCTGGCCTGTCCAGAGTTTGTTGTGGTGGCCTTTGGAGTAGCCACTGTCTGGTTGCTGGTCATGTTCTGGGACTCGTGAGATTGTAAGCAATAACATAACAAAGCCACTAAAAAGAATCTAATCAACATCTCCCAAAGGGGCAGATCCAATTAATCTCGATCATCAAATCATGTCAATCCAACGACCTAGACTGCTTCAATGCCGAGTGCTTAATACGTTTAGCGTGCGGTTAATTTCATGCCAAATATGATGCTAATCACATAATAACAGCAAATAATATCCGCATGCACTTAATATACTTCCAAATTAACGTGCATTGCACGTACACATTAACTAGTACTCTTAAATGAAGCTAATCATAGCATCACAAACTGGCATGTCTCAACTACTTAAAACTCTGAGGGTGCATCTTCAAATGATCTGAACTTCATATGGGGAAAAATGAAAAGGAGCTACAAGTCACACCATTACAGGAAGAGTAATAAATGCCAGATGTAAATTCAACTGGCGATCCTACCATTTCAGAATCTAACACATCTTAACCAGGCAAAAAAGTTACAGCTGCTTGCTGGCTGCAAAATTTAAACACTAGATATGCTTTCTCTTCTTGGTCTTCGACCAACCAGAGGCATGTTCCCTCAATCTGCCAAGTATCTTCCTCTCACTCACGCGCAGCACCAGGGAATGGTAAAGGTTCCTTTCGCCGATGGGAGAGCATGTTCTGAGCTTCTCCTCGTCATCTTTTAAAGTGCTGGAACCATAGAGTCTCTCCCTAATGTCAGCAATGGATGCAAGTGCAGAGCCAATGCTCTCACTCTGCAGTAGCTTCTTCACATCAGGCAGTTTTTCGACCCCATTTTTGGCGGGTCTTGTTACTTTGACAACCTTAGCAAAACTGTCGATGGTATCCTGCTCATCGTCCTGGTCATCATCACCAACCAGATCCTCAGCTACGCAGACCAACTTGTCATAAACTTCAGGCTCCAAGAAGACGATGTAAAGGAGGATTAGAAGTTCAAGCTGGGGCTCTCCATCGTATGAGATCTCAAAGTACTCGGCATCTTCGCTGGTGCAGCCTGAATAGCCTAGCTTATGCCATAGTGATACCCTTGCTTTTGCATATTGATGGGAGTACTTGGATGAGCACCACTTAGTGACCAGTGTTAAATCGATGTTTACAATGTCATATGGGTTGTCAAGTTCTGTAAAACCATACCGATGAAGCAAAGCAGCATTTCCCATGGTACCATACGTATTATAAACCTAGAGTCCAAAGAGAGAAGAAAAGAAGTTGCATTATTAGTATGATATTGTTTCATCGCAACATAGAACAGTGATTGCATTGATACACGAACCTAATGGAGACCCAAAACAACAAAATAAAGCAATCACTTGACCGCAAAATCAATGGCAAGTTAGCAGCTGTGCATTACCTCATCCCCTGGATTGGCTTCTCTCACAATAATCATTTCTAAATCTTCATCATTATATCCTTCACCTAAGTACAAAAATAATCATTAGTAAAACTCTCCATCAATCAATTACAAGTTTTTACAAGTTATAATATGCATGTCAATGAAAATAACCTGAAGGATTGGCGGTGGAATTTTCAACAGTTGACTGTTCATCAGCAGAAGCATTGCTTTGATCATCGCCGTCTTCTTCTTCAACTAATTCTACATTGTTTTGATCATCGTCACCTTCTTCATCTGAGTCTGTATTGCTTTGATCATCACCATCTTCTTCCTCATCAGAGTCTGAGGCGTCTGACTTAGTGAAGTGAACATGTTCGCCATCAGTCTTGTGATTAAAACTGAAGCAAAATCCATGTTAATATTCACACCACTACTATGTAGCTAATGCAGCATTTGCAACATTAGCAGGTAAAATGAATAAATTACATAAGTAGATTGTAGCTTACAGGTCAGCCAGGGGAACCATTCCAGAACCATGATATTTATCTATACGGAAGGACCTCGATGAAAGAAGACTTTTAGCAGCAAAATATTTCTCCAGGCTAAGATCATCTGGCTTGACCCCCAATTCTCCAGAAGAAATGAGCGGCTCGATACATTCTTTCCAATCCTCACAAAGGAATTCCCTGTCTTGCTTGACTGTCTGCCTAGAAATTTGCCGTTTTTAGAGAAATATCTATGCTTGGACAAGATCGATATGAAGCATGATATGATAAATTTGGCTCATACATTTTCACAGTATGGTGGAAAACATCATTAGACACTGTCCAATTAGCTCACGGTACAAATAATTTGAGCAAACAAAGCCACAGTTTCAGGCAACTCAAATTAACCAAACTAGTGCAAGATATATCGCAAAATTCACAGAATTTACTGCATTGCAACATCGATCACGGACTAAGATACATACGCACCGCGACTTACTACAGGAGAAGGTTTCACCTTATCGAGCTCGGTGCCGGCGAGGAGGCGCGCGGCCTCGTCCTCGGGCCAGACGAGCGGCACGGGCTCGCAGTCCGGGATCAGGCGGAGGTAGTCGTGCCACGGCGAGTCGGCGCCCCGCGCGCGCTCGTACATGACGGCGACGGCGAGAGCGAGCGTGCCGCCGAGCTGCGCGTCCTTGATGGCCGCCGCGGCCCCGGACGTGCGCGGCGTCAGGCACGCGCGGCGCGGGATGGTAGCAACGACGTCGCCCTCCCGGAGCGCGGCGAGCGCGCGCACGTAGACGCCGCCGGCCTCGCTGGCGTCGAGGCGGAGCGCGTCGCTGCAGACGACGCCGTGCTCCCGCATCCAGCTCTCGAAGGCGCGGAGGCGGCTGCGGGGACAAGGCGGGGAACGGCATGAGGGTGGTCCAGGTCGTAGGCTGGAATATGAGGAGTAACGCAAAGGATTTCTTACCTTGCGGTGGCGACGTCCATGGCGGCGGCGGCGCAGGTCAGGTGTCGCGGAGGTTTCCGAGGGGGGACGAAGGCCGAAGTTAAATGGGGAAAAAGTTTAGGTTTTCACTAGTTGTATCTGGTTATCAATGTATGAGAAATGTCTCTGACAAGATAGTCGATATGTCCGAGTGGTTAAGGAGACAGACTCGAAATCTGTTGGGCTTTGCCTGCGCAGGTTCGAATCCTGCTGTCGACGCTTTTTTTTTTATGTTTTTGTCTACCCCGAAACAGAGAGAAAATGGTATGCGCCATTGTCCTTTTTTTTGGCAAATCAAGAGCTTTATTACTCAATAAACAACGGACCACAGCTCATAAATCCTCCTAAAAGCTCTTTGATATCATGGCAAACAGCTGCATTCGCTGCTCTTTCTGAAAGTTCATAGTTGCACATCCTAATCATCTCTTAAGCATTAGTTTCAACACATATCCGTGAGTAACCCATGTCTCTTGCTAGTTGAATCCCGTCCCGGATAGCGTATAGCTCCATCGTTTGGTCACTTGATGCAAAACGATACCACAAGGCCTGCACTTTGATTAGGTTGCCCTCTGAATTTCGTACCACCAGCCATGTACTTCCGCACCCTGCCTGCTCAAGAAATGTCGCGTCCACATTGATTTTTAGAGTCCCCTGTCCCGGTGCCTGCGAACGAGACTCCTCCTTGGTTACCACAAGTCGAGTAGTTTCCCCTGCTCAAGAAATGTCGACGCCTTTTTTTGTTTTTGCCTACCTCAAAACAGAGAGAAAATGGTATGCGCCATTGTCCTTTTTTTTGGCAAATCAAGAGCTTTATTACTCAATAAACAACGGACCACAGCTCATAAATCCTCCTAAAAGCTCTTTGATATCATGGCAAACAGCTGCATTCGCTGCTCTTTCTGAAAGTTCATAGTTGCACATCCTAATCATCTCTTAAGCATTAGTTTCAACACATATCCGTGAGTAACCCATGTCTCTTGCTAGTTGAATCCCGTCCCGGATAGCGTATAGCTCCATCGTTTGGTCACTTGATGCAAAACGATACCACAAGGCCTGCACTTTGATTAGGTTGCCCTCTGAATCTCGTACCACCAGCCATGTACTTCCGCACCCTGCCTGCTCAAGAAATGTCGCGTCCACATTGATTTTTAGAGTCCCCTGTCCCGGTGCCTGCGAACGAGACTCCTCCTTGGTTACCACAAGTCGAGTAGTTTCCCCTGCTCAAGAAATGTCGACGCCTTTTTTTGTTTTTGCCTACCTCAAAACAGAGAGAAAATGGTATGCGCCATTGTCCTTTTTTTTGGCAAATCAAGATCTTTATTACTCAATAAACAATGGACCACAGCTCATAAATCCTCCTAAAAGCTCTTTGATTTCATGGCAAACACCTGCATTCGCTGCTCTCTCTGAAAGTTCAGAGTTGCACATCCTAACCATCTCTTTGGCATTACTTTCAACACATATCCGTGAGTAACCCATGTCTCTGGCTAGTTGAATCCCGTCCCGGATAGCGTATAGCTCCATCGTTTGGTCACTTGATGCAAAACGATACCACAAGGCCTGCACTTTGATTAGGTTGCCCTCTGAATCTCGTATCACCAGCCATGTACTTCCGCACCCTGCCTGCTCAAGAAATGTCACGTCCACATTGATTTTCAGAGTCCCCTGTCCCGGTGCCTGCCAACGAGACTCCTCCTTGGTTACCACAAGTCGAGTAGTTTCCCCTGCTCAAGAAATGTCGACGCCTTTTTTTGTTTTTGCCTACCTCGAAACAGAGAGAAAATGGTATGCGCCATTGTCCTTTTTTTTGGCAAATCAAGATCTTTATTACTCAATAAAAAACGGACCACAGCTCATAAATCCTCCTAAAAGCTCTTTGATTTCATGGCAAACAGCTGCATTCACTGCTCTCTCTGAAAGTTCAGAGTTGCACATTCTAACCATCTCTTTGGCATCACTTTCAACACATATCCGTGAGTAACCCATATCTCTGGCTAGTTGAATCCCGTCCCGGATAGCGTATAGCTCCATCGTTTGGTCACTTGATGCAAAACGATACCACAAGGCATGCGCTCTGATTAGGTTGCCCTCTAAATCTCGTACCATCAGCCATGTACTTCCGCACCCTGCCTGCTCAAGAAATGTCGCGTCCATATTGATTTTCAGAGTCCCCTGTCCCGGTGCCTGCCAACGAGACTCCTCCTTGGTTACCACAAGTCGAGTAGTTTCCCCTGCTCAAGAAATGTCGACGCCTTTTTTTTGTTTTTGCCTGCCTCGAAACAGAGAGAAAATGGTATGCGCCATTGTCCTTTTTTTGGCAAATCAAGATCTTTATTACTCAATAAACAACAGACCGCAGCTCATAAATCCTCCTAAAAGCTCTTTGATTTCATGGCAAACAGCTGCATTCGCTGCTCTCTCTGAAAGTTCAGAGTTGCACATCCTAACCATCTCTTTGGCATCACTTTAAACACATATCCATGAGTAACCCATGTCTATGGCTAGTTGAATCCCGTCCCGGATAGCGTATAGCTCCATTGTTTGGTCACTTGATGCAAAACGATACCACAAGGCATGCGCTCTAATTAGGTTGCCCTCTGAATCTCGTACCACTAGCCATGTACTTCCGCACCCTGCCTGCTCAAGAAATGTCGCGTCCACATTGATTTTCAGAGTCCCCTGTTCCGGTGCCTGCCAACGAGATTCCTCCTTGGTTACCACAAGTCGAGTAGTTTCCCCTATTGTTTTAAGGTCAACAACATTATCAAGAGCTCACCGAACAGAAGCTTGAACTAATCTTTCCCTTATCACCATGAGTACGAGCATTCCTTTCAGACCATACCGCCCAGCAGCCACACATACCATGCATACAAAATGGTCTGATCCTAGTTTTCCTTCAATCAAATCTAAAGCCCACGATTGTGGATGTAATACAGGGATTTTTATCTGCATCATGGTCTTCATCTCCTTCTAGAAGAGTCTCGCCCAAGTGCATTCGAACAGGGCATGGGTTATAGCTTCCTCCTTGCCACATAGGTCGCAGAATGGGGACTTTTCTATGTGTCGAGTAAGCATGACAGATTTACAGGGCACAAATCCTTTGATAACTCTCCACCAAAAGTTCCTAACTCTTGGTGGTACCGATATCTTCCATAAGGCATTTCCTATTGTTCCTGACGAAGACGGTTCATAGGAATGTCTCGTATGCGCCATTGTCCTTGTCTTGTTAACGAAGCCCGTATCAATCTTTTGTAAGGGGAGCCATCCATGTGTTTCGTTCATTATCAGAAACTAGGAAATAGGCTTACTTCAAGTAGATCATATACTCCTCTCTCTCTCTCTCTCTCTCTCTCTCCTCTCTCTCTATATATATATGAACGTCCGTGATTGCAATCTCTCTGGTGAAACTTTATATCTTTGCTTTCCTCTCTCTTTTCACCAGAGAGGAAAGCAAAGATATAAAGTTTCACCAGAGAGGATCGATGGGCTGGATGCGGACGACCCAGTAGGGGAGTGCGGCTGAGGCCCAATACTGCATGTGCGATGGAGCAATTTTTTTATTGGGCCAATTGCATGGGGGATACTATATGACGCTACTTGCGTAAAATAATGCATGGGACGCGCATCAGTTCGTGTATGTGCCGGCACACTGGTACGATCCAAGACAACATGTGTTTATAAGGCGCAAAAAAATCCAAAAAAAAAATCTGAGTTGAATGATCGAAATCATGCCCTTAAAGAACTGAGTACGTGTTGCTAGCCGCTAGAAGAAATGAGTCCTGCCAACCAATGGCCAGCTCGAACCTTTAAGAACATACTCCAATGTTAGATTCAAAACATTTTTTTGTTTTCTTGAACTTTTTAAAAAATATAAATTGTTGAATATTTTTGGAAACATGAATAATTTCGAAAATCCCAAACATTTTTTTAAAATTCTTTACATTTTCGGAAATACACAACAAAATTTAAAACATTCAAAATTCATAATTTTATTTGGAAACATGAATTTGAGATTTTTTTGAAAAAGAAAACATATTTTGAACATTCAAAATAATTTTAGAAATTTTGTTTCTTTAAACTCCAAATTATTTTGAATTTGCAAGCATTTCACCAAGACAAGAATATTTTTCGTATTTGGAACATTTCCAAAACGCATTTTTTTAGAAAATCTCAAACAACTTCGAAAAATACTAATAAAAAGTGGAACATTTTGGAAAGTTTGAACCAATTTTGGATAGTGAATAAAGATTTAAAGTTCTAAACAATTTTCAAAATGGGATACTTTTTGGAATTCAGAACTTAAAAAAATGAATTTTTCTGAAATTATGAACTTTTTTGAAAATTTTGAATTTATGGAAAAAAGTAGAAATAAAAATAAACTTCAAAGGAAAAAATACAAATGAAACAAGAAATAAAAAAGGAGAAAGAAACGAAAAAGAAAAATAGAAGCATAACACAGAGCAAAAAAAATGGTTCAGCCCAGCTTGTGCGCCTTGTGCAAATCTACAACTATTTGATGCTCCATGCGATAAATAAGGTTTTCCCACCTGCGTGGGCATAAAAATAAATGGGCTGGCTTTGCTAGGCCACCCCGCGGGCGGCCCAGGTACAAAATGCTGGCATTTCTCCTTTTCTAATAGATGAACGGACAAAAATTTAGTACCACCTCAAATAGAAAAAAAATCTTTTCGATGATGAACAGATGAACAAGTCGGAGACACGCACCTCGCTTTATTAGTAGGTATAGATTAGAGGTATATTGTCAGACGGATATGGATGCGGGAACCCGCCATCCAAAGCTAGCCACATATATCCAGTTGCATTACGATCGAAATACAATGAAATAAACAAATTTGATGCATATTTAAACAATCCAAACGATATTCATTCATACTTGGGTAATTTTTGCATAAACTGGATTGTTTTCTACATATTTGAACTAGACCAGACTCTAAACCTAGCCTAAATGACTTTCGGTGCCCATTCCCCATGTCCGGCAGGCTGCCGGACATGAGCCCAGGGAATTTAAGCTCCACCTCTGCCTTCGTAGCCTACAAGCACTAATCAGCCGACGATGATGAGCCCGCCAAGCTTGGCTTCAGTGGGAGCGAAAGAGCGGTGGCCTTCCTAGGACCTGAGCGCAAGTGACCTCTCATGGTCTACTCTTCCTCGCTACCGGTGGCGCCCGCGGATGGGCCGACTTCATGGTCGTGACAGCGGGGCACGGTCGTGGCGCTGCTGGCGACCTCGTCCTCGCTCTTGCCCTAGACGTCATCCGCCGCCCCATTGATCTCCTTGAAGGCAGCTTCTAACTTCGCTTGATGGGCATGGTACCGCCAGCGATCGCGACGGATTTCGCGAGCGATCCAGAAGGATTCCAGCAATGTCTTCTACTCGCCACCGTTCACGTAAGGCGTGATGGCCGAGCTGGCAGCAAGTTCCTCCTCCGCGTGTTGGTGCTCGTCGAGGAGGCGAAAGTTGTACTCCTGGTCCGTCTGCGCCTGCCAGAACGCAACCCGCCGCTCTTCCAACACCATCTCGGTTTTGGGGGCAAGGTTGGGTCCATATAAATAACATAAACATAGAGGGACCAAGGGGGGTCGCATCCACGACTGAAGCCTCAAATATGCTATCCTCATAAAAGAAAATTTGGAGAATTGGGGTACCAGGCAAGATAAACACTTCTTGTGGGGATTGGCCCACGTTCTACATCTTTTTGTGTGAACTTGAGTTGAAGAGACATGGACGTTTCCCTGCGGTGCCCCGTGTGACAAATGAACGGGGAAGACAGAGGCCAATTTTTCTATTCAAATGCAAACAAGCCAAAGTGAGCTGGAGAGAATGTGGTCTTGAGGAGGAGAGAGAGTCCTGCTCAAGGACCAGAGAACGGCTTTGGCAATGATGGACAAACTGATGGCTCTCGCGGCTGAGAAGCACCCTCTTATTGGCACACTTATGTGGAATTGGTTGTGCGAGCGCAGTACTCGCAGAGAATGAGGAAAAGGAAGGCAATGTGAGGAGCTAGTGTGGATTATAAATAATCAAACCTCTTAGTTTTGCAATATGCAGGTTGAACTGAAGAGCAGGCGTTGATGCCTGTGAAGCATTGGATGCCACCGGTTAAGGAATGGATTAAAATAACGCTCCCTTTAAAATAAATGTTGATCGCTCATATAAGGCTGCGGATTTGAAGGGCGGTTAGGGCGTTGTTCATATGGGGAGGTGGTGTCTTGCGCTGCAGGTTTTCTTCCAAACATTCAGAATGCTTTGCACTCTGAGGTGCTTGCTGTTAAATCTGGGCTTAGGTTGGCGTCAAGAGTTGGGAGCTCTTAGTGGTTGTTTGGATACGGAATTTATAATTTAATACCAAACCTGTTTCACTAATCATGTTTATAGGATTCTAAACCTGTTTCACTAAACCTGTTTCGGTGGGAGCGAAAGAGCGAGCGCCAGTGACCTCCCATGGTCTACTCTTTCTCACTATCGGTGGCGTCCGCAGACGGGCCGACTTCATGGTCATGACGGCGGGGCGTGGTCATGGCACTGCTAGCGACCATGTCCTCGCTCTTGCCCTAGCCGTGGCCCCGTTGATCTCCTTGAAGACAGCTTCTAACTCCACTTGACGGGCGTGATACCGCTAGTGATCGCGGCGGATTTCGCGAGCGTTGCAGAAGGATTCCAGCAATGTCTTCTGCTCGCCACCGTTCACGTGAGGCACGATGGTCGGGCCGGCGGCGAGTTCCTCCTCTGCGTGTCGTGCTCGTCGAGGAGGCGAAGGTTCTACTCCTGGTCCGTCTGCGCCTGGCGGAACGCGACCAGCCGCTCTTCCAACACCATCTCGGTTTTTGGGGCAAGGTATTTGTGAGGGGATGTGTTTAGTGAAGATGGTGCGGCCTGCATACTTTCCATCCAAATCAATGAGGACCTTGAGGACTACCCTGCATGGCACTTCGACAACAAGGGCAATCTTTGGTCAACTCTGCTTATTGGGTCCATATAAATAACATAAACATAGAGGGACCAAGGGGGGTCGCATCCACGACTGAAGCCTCAAATATGCTATCCCCACGGAAGAAAATTTGGAGAATTGGGGTATCAGACAAGATAAAATACTTCTTGCGGAGATTGGCCCACGTTCTACATCTTTTTGTGTGAACTTGAGTTGAAGAGACATGGACGTTTCCCTGCGGTGCTTTGTCTAACAGATGAACGAGGAAGACGGAGGCCAATTTTTATATTCAAACGCAAACAAGCCAAAGTGAGCTAGAGAGAATGTGGTCTGGAGGAGGAGAGAGTCCTGCTGAAGGACCAGAGAACAGCTTTGGCGATGATGGACAAACCGATGGCTCTCACGGCTAAGAAGTACTCCCTCCGTTTTTATTTAGTCCGCATATTAGGTTTAGTCAAAATCAAGCTTTGTGAACTTTGATAAAGTTTATAAACAAAGATATTGACATATACAATAACAAATCAATAACATTAGATTTATTATTGAATGTACTTTCACATCATATAGATTGTTATGATAAATATTTGTATTTTTTTTTATAAACTTGGTCAAACTTTACAAAGTTTGACTTCAGTCAGCTCTAATATGCAGAGTAAATAAAAACGGAGGGAGTAACCTCTTATTGGCACACTTATGTGGAATTGATTGTGCAAGCGCAGTACTCGCAGAGAATGAGGAAAAGGAAGGCAATGTGAGGAGCTAGTGTGGATTATAAATAATCAAACCTCTTAGTTTTGCAGTACGCAGGTTGAAGTGAAGAGCAAGCGTTGATGCCTGTGAAGCAGCATTGGACGCCACCAGTGAAGAAATGGATTAAAATCAATGTTTTAAATAGCAGGCTATGAAAAATAGCGGTGGACCTCTAAATTAGCTATAGCGAAGCTATAGCGGGCTATTTATGAAGACGACTATTTAACGGCATCCCACTGAAAAGGCTATATCGGAGCTATAGCTGGCTATGCTGAAATCTGAGATGGGCTCTAGGCCCATATTGCAATTTCTGAAAAATCTCTAAGGGCCCATGTGGGTTATATGGCACTAGGTGTAGTGGGAAGTTTAGTCCCATCCCGGAAATGGAAGGAGAGTTGGAGTGGTTTATAAGGGTTTCTCTTCTACATGCTATTGGAGCTTGAGAAGAGAAGAGGCCCTCGCCCTCGTCACGACGCGCCGCGCCGCTCACACCTACGCGCTTATTTTTGCCAGTCATTAACGGAGAGTTTTCTGACAGCTGGGCCACGATGTGAGACGTCGGATCGTGGGCTGTCACGGACTCGGACGTGGGTCGAGCCCACGTCTCCTATAAGTATGCGGTGTCTTCTAACCCTAGCCCCCACGAACAGATCACATCTGCTCACGCGCACGCCCACCATCGTTCCTTCGCTGCTGCTGCTGCCGGTGACTCCATCCCGTTCCGCCGCGTACACGGTCGACGGGAGAGCAGGTCTCCGAAACCACGCCCTTCTGGTTCCTGTACGGGGTGAGGGGCGAATAGGTTTTTGGGCAGCGATTACGCGACTGCTTGCTTCCGATCGTCTACTTCCTCTACGTCCGCGTCGCCTTCATCATCACCATGTCCACCGACGCCGACCGTGCCACCGCCGAGAAAGCTGAAGCCGACAAGAAGGCCGCCGAGGACGCCGCTGCTGCCACCAAAGCCGCGGCCTCTGCGTGACCTACTGGAGGGTATAACTCGTTTATCCCGCTCCTGATTATTTTCATATTAGCAGTACTAGCAGTATGTGTAGATTTGTCTACTGTTTGCTTAGTACGTGCATGTTTAGATCAGAGTCAGTACGTCATCAACTTAGTCAATGCCATGCTAGTGATTTACTCATGGATTAATTTAATCGAGAAATTGCCTATTTACTCAACAATCCAAAAACCTATTATGTATAGGAATTTCTCGGCAAGTGGCTTTGCCGCTGCACTGAAACCGGATAAGTTTATCGGTACATACTTCAAGCGTTGGCAGACTAAGACCACGTTATGGCTCACAGCTATGAACGTGTTCTGGGTCACCGGTGTCTCCACGGGAATGATTGCTCCTGAACAGGAGAAGGCGTTCAAGGAGGCTACGGTTGTGTTTCTCGGAGCGGTTCTTAGCGTGATCGGAGATAAACTGGTCGACGCATATTTACATGTGCATGTCGCCAAGGACTTGTGGGAGGCGCTCGAATCTAAATTCGGGGCCGCCGATGCAGGGAGCGAGATGTATATTATAGAGCAGTTCCACGATTACAAGATGGTTGAAAACCGTCCTGTATTGGAGCAGGCTCATGAGATAATATGCATTGTTAAGGAACTTGAGCTTCTCAAGTGCGAGTTACCGGGAAAGTTTGTCGCAGGCTGCATAATCGCTAAGCTCCCTAATTCCTGGAGGAACTTTGCCACCACTCTGAAACATCAGAGGCGTGAATTCTCTGTGGAGGATGTCATTGGCCATCTGAGTGTTGAGCAGAATTCGAGGGCAAAAGACTCGCACGGAAAAGGGGCCAAAGGGACTTCTGTTGCCAACATGGTGAACCAGAAAAACTTCAACTCCCACAAGTCCAAGGGAAAGAACGATGTCCAGCACAATACCGACTTTAAGAAGGGTAAGAAGAACCTCAAGAAGAACAAGAAGGACGAGGGCTGCTTTACTTGTGGTTCGGTTGAACATTGGGCCAACAAGTGCCCAAACAAGTACAAGAAGTCAGGACAGGACTCCAAGTCTGTCAACATGATTGTGGGCAACAATGAGAATGGTGCATCTGGGTACGGTAATTTATTTACTGTTTTTTCAGTGTTTCAACCCAACGATTGGTGGGTGGACACAGGTGCAGGTGTTCATGTGTGTGCTGACATTTCATTGTTCACTTCTTACCAGGTCACAGGTCACGGGTCCGTATTGATGGGGAATGGCGCGAGTGCTTCCGTTCATGGTGTTGGCACGGTCGATCTGAAGTTTACTTCGGGAAGGATCGTGCAGCTGAAGAACGTGCAGCATGTCCCCGCCATTAAGAAGAACCTCGTTAGTGGCTCCCTTCTATGTAGCGAAGGGTTTAAGTTGGTTTTCGAGTCTAATAAATTAGTTGTTACAAAATATGGACTCTTTGTTGGAAAAGGTTATGAGAGCGGAGGGATGTTCCGCCTTTCCCTCGCAGATTTTTGTAATAAAGTCATGAACCATATTCATTCGAATGTTAATGAATTTGAAGTTTGGCATTCACGTCTTTGTCACATTAGTTTTGGTGTTATGACGCGGCTAGCCAAGTTGGATTTAATCCCGAGTTTCACTTTAGCCAAAGGTTCTAAGTGCCTTTCATACATTCTGATCTTTGCGAGATGAATGATGTGTTGACTAAAGGTGGAAAGAGATACTTCATGACATTGATAGATGATTCCACTAGATATTGCTATGTCTATCTGTTAAATACTAAAGATGAGGCTCTACACTACTTTAAAATCTATAAGGCAGAAGTTGAAAATCAACTTGAAAAGAAAATTAAACGAGTCCGGTCAGATCGTGGTGGAGAGTACTTCTCGAGTGAGTTTGATTCCTTCTGTGCGGAACACGGCATTATTCATGAGAGGACGCCTCCCTATTCACCCCAGTCAAACGGGGTTGCCGAGCGGAAAAACCGTACTCTAACTGATTTGATTAACGCCATGTTAGATACATCGGGTTTATCCAAGGCATGGTGGGGGGAGGCTATATTGACGGCATGTCATGTCCTGAATAAAGTTCCGACAAAGGATAATGAGATCACTCCCTATGAGAAATGGACAAAGAGAAGGACGACACTCTCGTACTTGCGCACTTGGGGCTGTTTGGCGAAAGTCAACGTGCCGATCCCCAAAAAGCGTAAGCTTGGACCCAAGACTGTGGACTGCGTTAATTTGGGCTACGCTAAGAACAGCGTTGGCTATAGATTTCTAGTAGTGAAATCTGAGGTACCTGACCAGAAGGTCGGTACAATTATGGAGTCTAAGGATGCTATATTCTTTGAGGATATTTTTCCTATGAGAGATATGCAAAGCACTTCTAGACAGGAATCTGGGGAGACTCCTGAACCTGCCATCCCCATGGAATATTATGGACAAACACATGATGAAAATCCTGAGGAGGATGACGAGGAAACCCTTGGTTGGGGCAAGAGACAAAGGACTGCAAAGACCTTTGGTGATGATTTCTTCATGTACCTCGTGGATGATACTCCCACTTCTATTTCAGAAGCGTATGCCTCTCCAGAAGCTGACTACTGGAAGAATGCGGTCCGTAGCGAGATGGATTCCATCATGGCTAACGGGACATGGGAGATCACTGACCGTCCCTATGGTTGCAAACCACTGGGATGTAAGTGGGTGTTCAAAAAGAAGCTTAGGCCCGATGGTACGATTGAAAAGTACAAGGCTAGGCTTGTGGCCAAGGGCTATGACCAGCAAGAAGAGGAAGATTTCTTTGATACTCATTCACTTGTGGCTAGACTGACCACCATTCGAGTATTACTCTCGTTGGCGGCCTCACATGGTCTTCTCGTCCATCAGATGGATTTTAAGACGGCTTTTCTAAATGGAGAGCTAAAGGAGGAAATCTACATGCAACAGCCTGATGGCTTTGTGATAGATGGTCAGGAAAGAAAGGTGTGTAGATTGATAAAATCTTTATATGGCCTGAAATAAGCACCTAAGCAATGGCATGATAAGTTTAATACAACTCTGACATCTGTTGGTTAGGCTGACAAATGTGTATACTATCGCCATGGTGGGGGCGAAGGAGTTATACTATGCTTGTATGTTGATGACATACTGATATTCGGAACAAACCTCAAAGTCATTGATGAGGTCAAATCGTTTCTATCTCAGAACTTTGAGATGAAAGACCTTGGTGTGGCTGATGTTATCTTGAACATCAAGCTACTGAGAGATAATGAGGGTGGGATCACACTTCTGCAATCCCATTACGTTGAGAAGGTGTTGAGTCGTTTTGGATATTCGGACTGCACACCATCTCAAACACCATATGATCCTAGCGTATTGATTCGAAAGTCCAAAGGCATGGCTAAAGATCAATTGAGATACTCTCAAATCATTGGTTCACTAATGTACCTAGCGAGCGCAACGAGGCCTGACATCGCGTTTGCTGTGAGCAAACTGAGCCGGTTTGTTTCCAAACCGGGTGATGTACATTGGCATGCTGTTGAGAGAGTTATGCGCTATCTGAAAGATACTATGAACTATGGACTTCACTATACCGGATACCCATCGGTACTTGAAGGGTATAGTGATGCGAATTGAATCTCTGATGCTGATGAGATGAAGGTCACAACTGGGTATATGTTTACTCTTGGAGGTGGCGCTGTTTCCTGGAAGTCTTGCAAGCAAACGATCTTAACGAGATCGACAATGGAAGCAGAATTAATGGCATTAGACACATCTAGTGTTGAAGCGAGATGGCTTCGAGATCTTTTGATGGACTTGCCATTGGTTGATAAACCGGTTCCGGCTATCCTTATGAACTGTGACAATCAGACTGTCATCACCAAGGTGAAGAGTTCAAAGGACAACATGAAGTCCACCAAACACATAAGAATGAGATTAATAGCTGTCAGAAAATTAAGAAACTCCGGAGTGATAGCGTTGGACTATGTCCATACGGCTAAGAATCTGGCAGATCCCTTTACAAAAGGGCTATCACGTGTTGTGATAGATAATGCATCGAGGGAGATGGGTATGAGACCCACATGAGTTGCCATGGTGGTAACCCAACCTATATGATCGGAGATCCCGTGAACTAGGACCTGGGAAAACAAGCCAGTGGTGAACTGAGGAGAGTAACTATACTAACCCACTCCGTTGGAGATGCAATACTCTCGATACTGTATGGTAGGATGACTACGGTCTTAATGTGTTACAAAGCTTATAAAAGCAAGATGCTATCCTACAGAGCGATCTTTGGAGGAACACACCTATATGAGCCCGACTGCTGGTCACAGTCTATGAGATTGGGGTGATCTCTAGTAAGCTCATGGATAGGCCAGGAGTGTGACTTATATGCTCCACCCGAGGGGTTAGCCTTCGGCAGCCTAGTACTAGTAAGACATGTAGTGAAACTTCTTTACGCCAAACTGACAATTCAAGGCATAGTCCATTGTTCAGTTGTGAAGGAGTGTAGCCACTTGTTCTAGGTGAAGTTCAACCTTAACAGGTCTTCACTGAAACACTGGTATATCGAAACAACAATTGGAACAGAGGACACAATGGGCCCTCGAGATCTGGTGGGGATTGCTGAAATCTGAGATGGGCTCTAGGCCCATATTGCAATTTCTGAAAAATCTCTAAGGGCCCATGTGGGTTATATGGCACTAGGTGTAGTGGGAAGTTTAGTCCCACCCCGGAAGTGGAAGGAGAGTTGGAGTGGTTTATAAGGGTTTCTCTTCTACATGCTATTGGAGCTTGAGAAGAGAAGAGACCCTCGCGCACTCCTCCTCCGCCGCCCGCCTCGCCACGCCTCGTCACGACGCGCCGCGGGTTGCAGGATTGAGCCGAGCCGAGCTCACACCTACGCGCTTATTTTTGCCAGTCACTAACGGAGAGTTTTCTGACAACTGGGCCACGATGTGAGATGTCGGATCGTGGGCTGTCACGGACTCGGACGTGGGTCGAGCGGCTGCGCCTATAAGTATGTGGTGTCTCCTAACCCTAGCCGCCACGAACAGATCACATCTGCTCACACGCACGCCCACCGTCGTTCCTTCGCTGCTGCTGCTGCCGGTGACTCCATCCTGTCCGCCGCGTACACGGTCGACGGGAGAGCAGGTCTCCGAAACCACGCCCTTCTGGTTCCTGTACGGGGTGAGGGGCGAATAGGTTTTTGGGCAGCGATTACGCGACTGCTCGCTTCCGATCGTCTACTTCCTCTACGTCCGCGTCACCTTCATCATCACCATGTCCACCGACGCCGACCGTGCTGCCGCCGAGAAAGCTGAAGACGACAAGAAGGCCGCCGCTGCTGCCACCAAAGCCGCGGCCTCTGCGTGGCCTACTGGAGGGTATAACTCGTTTATCTCGCTCCTGATTATTTTTATATTATCAGTACTAGCAGTATATGTAGATTTGTCTACTGTTTGCTTAGTACGTGCATGTTTAGATCAGAGTCAGTACGTCATCAACTTAGTCAATGCCATACTAGTGATTTACTCATGGATTAATTTAATCGAGAAATTGCCTATTTACTCAACAGGCTATTTAAAACTATGATTAAAATAAATGTTGATCGCTCGTATAAGGCTGCGGATTTGAAGGGCGGTTGGGGCGTTGTTCATATGGGGGAGGTGGTGTCTTGCGCTGCAGGTTTTCTTCCAAACATTCAAAATGCTTTGCACTCTGAGGTGCTTGGTGTTGAATCTGGGCTTAGGTTGGCGTCAAGAGTTGGGAGCTCTTAGGGCTTGTTTGGATACGTTGGATTAGCCAAACTAGTTTTTCGTGAGCTCATATAACCGTCCAACAAACTAAACCCATGTTTGGGGCCTCCAACAAAAGCGTGGATATCTAAAATTCTGTTTCCACAAAGCCAGGAAACTGCGTTTTATCAAAAACGACTAATACTCGTTTTTGAGAAAACAAGATTACAGAAAACTCTCCGTAACAAACTTTTTTCTTTCCGCTCCTTCCTCAACAAACTTATTGGCGCCATTTCTTCCCACCCGCAGCCACTTCCACGAGCCATTTTTTCCATCACTTCTATATAAACTGGACGGTGGTAGAACAAACCTCGGCAAAACAGATCTGGAAACCTAGTTCAATGGCTAGCCGCTAACACCTGTTGTGATCACCGATTCCCTGGCCGCCAGCGCTAGGCTGGGAACACCGATTACTGGCAGTTGGCCGCTGCTGGGAAGACAAGGGATCTCTTCTTGAACTTGTTTTCATCAGCAGCATTCAATTTGCAGATTCGTCATCCTACAGGTAAGGTCCATAATCATGAACTGATCAACATACTCAAATTTGTAGCGAGAAGATTCATGCTTTAAGTACATGGAAACTGAAATTGCAAATCTGTAGCATCTGTGTGTTTACTTGAGTTATGAATAGCCAATTATTCCTATAGATTAGACACATATATAAATTGGCAGGTTCTTGTTTTTACTACAGTATAGGCCATCCTTGTAGATGCAATGCCCTTCATGATAATTTCCTTAGATCATAATTAGTGCCAAAGGTAACAAAGATTGCAGTATTCGTGTAACCTACATGATTTAACTAGCAATCATTTTATTGCTTTATTTCCCTTTAGGAAATATGGATGACCAAATCAAAAGTATTAAGAAGGAAAAGACCGATAAGCAGGTCACAAAGCGCCACACATGGAAATCTTCAAAGGACAAAATATTGCTGAACATACTAAAAGATCAAACTATAAATGGAGGGAAGGAAGGAACAGGATACACAAAAAAAGCATGGCGTGAAATCCTAGAACAGTTCAATGAGTCAAAGGTAGACAAACTTGAGTTGCAACAAATAAAAAATCGTCATAAGTACTACAGGAGTTGTTATGCTACCATGGACAGACTTCTAAAACACACAGGATTTGGTTGGGATGACGATGCCAAAATGATCAAAGCTCCAGAAGAAAAATGGGCGGAACTCATTTTGGTAAGTGTAAGCATATTAATTTTTATATAATTGCCATATCATACAGTTGACCAGTACACTAACAATGAACTTACAAACTGCAGAAGGATAAGAATATTCAAGAATACCGAGATAAAGTGTGGCCTAGTTGGATAGACCTGCAAGACATATGTGCGAGCTCTACTGCATCCGGACTCGGTGCTGTATCTAGCAAAGGGAAAGGTGAAACAATTAAAGCACATATTGATCTGAATGAGGTAGTAGAAGTAGAATCTGATGAAATAAATGATTCCACTATTGATTGTCCTAAGAAGCCTAATAGCAATAAGGCAGAGAAAAAGAAGAAGTGCAATGCAAGTGGATCACAAGAACCTTCAAAGGGGCATAAGCGATCAGCTGATGATGCTATAAACGCAATTGATCGCCTAGCGGACGCATCACTCATCATCGCTGAATCAAAGAAAAATGCAGCACAACAGATAGAAGCTTACTCAGTCAAAGCATGTATGAAGATATTAAATAGCATGCCTGGACTTGAGGCAAATAAAAAATTGAAAGCTGCAGAAGCATTTGAACATGCCAATAAAAGGGCGATTTTCGTGGAGATGGATGAAGAGACTCGGTCTCTTTGGGTTGACAATGCGTAGTTTTTTTTTCTTGTAGCATACCTTTGAGTGTTGAGATTAAGTCATATGTGCAATTTTTCATTAATCCTTTTGTAATTTTGTTTTCAAACAATCAATGTCAGTTGCAAATTTATATATTTGTTTGGTTGGTGCTGCTTGTTAATTATGATCCAATTATAAATTCCTACTCTTGATATTTGGAGTTATATATATGTATGTTCTTCAGATCAATAAAGAACCCAAAATATAAAGTTGATGGCATACATTTCAATTATGCTGATTAGTTTCACACAACAATGATGCAATGTTATTCTTTCGCTCATTACATGATTCTTATCCCGACATTTAACAAAAAGTCTATCTATCAGCTAAAGGACAGTGATGGAAGATATGGCAAATGAAGAATATTCTGATTCTGAGCAGATGGTTATTCATAATATTTCTGTAGTGTCACTTTTTCAATATGTGATGTTCGGAAGACTATTCAAAACACCACGTAATACTTCCAAATTAACTGGTGCTCAGAAAACTAAAGAGTGGTTACAAGGGCATCCAGTTAGATTTTATGAACAACTTCGCGTTGATAAGCACACCTTCTGCTTACTGCGAGATGCATTGTGCGAGAGGAATTTACTTAAGGATACAAAGCGGATGGATGTGAATGAACAACTAGTGATATTTCTACATACAATTGGGCACAATGTTAGGAATCGTGTTCACCAGGATAGATTTCAACATTCAGGGGAAACAATTAGTCGACACTTCAAGAGAGTTTTAAAAGCCATAAATGGTTTGCGTGATGCTTGCATAACTGATCCGGCCAATGAAGTTCCAACAAAAATATTGGGCGACGAAAGGTACTACCCATACTTCAAGGTATATATCGTATCTCAAGAACATGTTCCTTTTTCATATGACTTGCATCAAAGTTTAAACCTTACATTCTAATTCACAATTTTACCAACAGAACTGCATAGGAGCAATTGATAGGACACATATTAATGCAAAAATCAAGCTTGATAAGCAAACTCCATACAGAAACAGGCATGGTTATCCCTCTCAAAGTGTAATGGCAGTAGTGTCATTTGACATGACATTTTTATATGTGGCTGCTGGATGGGAAGGTTCTGCATCGGATCAGGCCGTTTTACGGTGGGCTATTACAGATGGTGGCTTTGTTGTTCTAGAAGGTAAAAAAATTAAATACATGAATTTTACATGCATGCAAGTAAAATTTATCTTCATTGTCTCAAACACATGATTATATGATAGAAATTTGAGTGTGATATCAAACTTTACATGTAGGTAAATTTTATCTCGTTGACTCGGGCTACGCAAATACTCCAAGATTTATTGCCCCCTACCGTGGAGATCGCTATCACATTGGTTCTTTTCGTGGAACTAATCGTCGGTATAGTAGTGAGAAGGATCTGTTCAACCATCTACATGCACAACTATGGAATGTTGTAGAACGCACTTTTGGTGTTCTAAAAGCTCGATTTCCAATATTAACCAGGAATGGAGGGATCCCTTATCCTTACAAAAAACAGGTCCAAATTGTTATGGCTTGTTGCATCATCCATAACTTCATAAGGAAGGTTGATAGGGATGGTGAGTTGTTTCAGCTTTATGAACAAGAGAGAACAGAAGGAAATGTTGACACAGGTGACCAACAAGTTCGAGGGCAAGCAAATGTACAAGAAGATGATGGAGTTGCTGGTTAGCGATTACGTGCAGGCATCGCTCAACAGTTGTGGGCTAATCATCAACGACGTACCACGCAGGAAGAAGAAGATGATGATTAAAAACTGCAATATTTATTTTGATCTTTATTTCATATACACGGCATATTTATCATTATATCTTTTCATTCCTTGGTAGGTCCAGGAACTTTCTATTCTCTTTAGATTCAAGCACACTCTCTCTGTCTCTACAGCTAGAGATGATCGCACTGCTGAATAATATTTCTTGCCACGCTTTTCACCTAATGAAGCAGTCAGTAAAAGCTCTCTATGCCTTTTGTAGTTTGTGAGATGGATGAACTAAATAGACAGGACTAAGCTACTAACCTTGTAAGGTAGTAACAATCTGAAAAATGAACTTGTAAATCTGAACTAAATAGCTACTCTGTGCACATAAATTCTGGTGAGATCAATTGGCTAGCCTATATGAACCTGAACATGCCAATATAATAGATCTTTCATAGGCAAGCAGGTACCTTTTTGGCTCTGTGAAGTGAAGTAGTACTCACATTTCTGCGGTTGAAGAATTGGAGCACCTTCTTGAGAGCTTGGATGTACTTGTCTAATGGCAGGCCATGGAGTAGGCTGATGATGATAGAGACATCGATGAGGACGAAGGCGCCAAGGATGGCGCAGAGCATCCACCAGGAGCTTGCGCGTGACGACGACGCAGGCGAGACCGATGTCCCTGTCCTTAATCTTGGGCTCCGGCGGGCTGACTACCAAAGCCGTACAAAGCCTATGCAGGAACGGACGAAGTGGAGATAGAGGCGGCGACCTAGGGATCGAGGGAAATCGATCGCCGGTGTCGCGCGTGCGCCATGTCGTCCATGGCAGAGGAGAGGCGAGCTGTGGCTTCTACGAGTTGGGGACGAGCAGTGATTAACTGGACACGTAGAGGACGAGCCGCCGAGAAGTGGTGGTGTTGGCCGGAGGCAAAGGCGACGACGAATCGGAGATTTGGAGGCTGCCGTCCGGCCAAATTGGGGAAAGTGACGAGCACTTTGGGAAGGCCACGAGCTCACGGGTAGGAGAACGGATTTTTTTTAGAGGCGAGGGAATAGTCAAAGGCGAACCAGGCTCCAAACAAGGATATGCGTACGCTGGTTTCACACCTTCCATGACCCAAACAAAGATTTGCTTAAATTGATTATGCACCGAAAAATAAGTAATACCGGTTTACCAAAAAATCTGCTTAAAACCTGCTTTCCTAAAACTCGGCGCTAATATTCTCTATCCAAACAACCACTTAGGGGTTTTTTGGATACGAGATTTATACCAAACATGTTCGTTTCCACTAATCACGTTTACGATTCTAACCACCTAAAACTATGTTCGGTTGGTCCATCAAATCTTGGGATAACGAAAACTTGGTTTCCCATAAACCAGAAAAACGAGTATTTGGAAAACAAAATATGTATATGGCAACTGTGTGACAGATTGCAAAAACTACCACACGCATCCAGCATCGTCAGATCTGATCGCGCGCATCTGCCCCGCCATTCTGATTTCCTTCCTTCTTTAGCTTTCCTCCTCCCAATTTTATCGCGCACCTGCACCCGCATGTGCCTCCCTAATTTTTGCGCCTCCCTATTTTCAGGAGATCCGATCGCGCGCATCTGCCTCGCCCTTCCAATTTCCTTCCTTCTTTAGTTTTTGATTTTCGGGCAAAAATAGTGCTTGCAATGGGATTTGATCTTTGGTCTATAGGTAATCAATGAAGGGAGCTGGCCGTCTCACCTACAACTCATTGTTGAACAAGCTAAGGAAAAATACGGTTTTGACATGTTTTGTCTTTAATATGTTAGCACCGAAAATCTTTTCGTTTCACCTATCAAATCCGACACATAAACTTTTCCCGTGGTAAATTCTCCATCACCACCACGATAACTAACGCACCACCAACATGATAACTTTTATATACCACACGTTACATTATGTGTAAGTAGCATGGTCATATAAGCACCGGAGGTGTGATAACTTTGGTGAAAGCATCGTGGTAACTTTGATCATTGGGGAAGAAATTTGTTGAACCCCCCGCCCCCAACCCCTCGGTAATTTCTGTAAATAGCATGATAACTTTCACGCCATAGACCTGATAATTTAGATACAAACATCATCGTACCTTTAAACATTGGGGAAGAAAAACGTGAAAATATACCCGATAATTTCTGTGTAAATAGATGATAATATACATAGCGCACATCTGATAACTGAGATAGAAACACCATGGTAACTTCGACCATAGGGAAGAAAATTATTGAAAAGATACTCCGGTGACTTATGTGTAAATAGCACGGTAGTATACCTCCCTCCCCTGGTATTTTTCTGTGTAATAGCATGAAAACATATGCACTGCGATAACTAAACACCATGATAAGTTTTGACCCATGGGAATTTTTTTGCTGAAATATCCCCCTGATAAATTTTGTTTAAATAGCATGATTTTTTAAGCATGGCGGGTTTGATAGGTTATCTAGAATCACCATGATAATTTTTTGACCAGGGAAAAAGTTGTTCAAAACATTCCCGATAAATATTTGTGTAAATAACATGATAATACAAGCACCCATAACCGATAACTTACATATAAACATCATGGTAACTTTTTACCAAAGAAAAAGAAAGTTGTTAAAAACATACACTCGCCTCGCGGGGGCTCTTGGATGAACACAACACATAGTGTGCCACGGGAAAGTCACATAATGTTTAGTGTAATGAGGGGCACACGTGCTTGTGAGTTGGCCGGAAAAAAAACGGTCCGCTTTGACCCGTTATAGGCATGATAAGTTACGCAAAAATTCCGTTGTAACTTTTTACCTATGGAAAAAGCTACTGAAACACACCCGGATTTTTAGGTGTAAGTACCATGATAATATACGAATCGTAGAATCAGTAACTCATGTACAATCCCCCATGGTAACTTTGACCGGAGGAGGTTGATGTAAACATACCTTGATAATTTATGTGTTAGTACCACGGTATATTACGCATCGAGGAGCTGAATAACTTGTGTATAAAACACAGTGGTAACTTTGAAAGAGGGTGTAGTTGTTGAAACATAGTACGTGATAAGTTCTATGTAAATAACATGATAAGTTAGGCAACATAGGCCTGATAACTTGCATACGAATATCATGGTAACTTTGACCCGAGGGAAAATTGTGGTAATTTTCTGTAATAACACGATTGTAAAAAAAGGGTCAAAAGGAATAGTTTTCTTTAGTTGAGCAACAAATCCCTAAGGGTGAGTTGGTTGTGATGGTGTGCTTTGGTGCCTGGGGGTTGTGGGTTGTGGGTTCGAATCCCACATGCGCAATTTTTTTATCATGTGGGAGACGAGAAGAAGTGACAGTTTTCCTGGGGTGGGCGCATGAGATGTGCGAAAAAAAAGTTTCTCGAACGAGCCTGCGGGGTTGTTCGGGAGGAGGGATCGAAGAGAGGGGAGGTTGTTTTGTACTTAGAGGGAAATGGATAAAGTGTGTGTGGTAGTTTTAGCTATGTGGCACACGTGTGCCAAATATCACGATCCTTTGGAAAAACCACTAATCGTCTTCCTTTTTCTACAAACCAGTAGTTTATCGTTCGTTTCAATCGAGACTGTAGCTTCCATGAGACCTACGCCGAGTGGGTACTGGGTAGCGTCTAAGTATGTGTGCTAGGGCAAGGAAAGCCCCGTTCAGGTGCCGTGATTGCTGCTCCTCGGTGAGGATACATCGGCGTTTCTCGTGTGACCATGGGCGTGCTTGGCGTCACTGCGGCCGCCGTGTATGTGATGAGGTGTAGATAGCTTTCCTGGAAACGGCGGCACACAGTGTCTAGTAAAGTAAGGTCAGCTGATTCCAGGTGCTGGTGTGAGTGCCCCGGCTGCTGCTCCCTCGATCGTCGACGATGTAGTGCAAATCCTGAAATCCAGCACGCCGATGCCGTCGGCGAGCCCACAATTCTTACCGTCAGTGAAGCAGCGGCTGAGGCAGGCCATGGCCTGACCTCTTCAAGGAGCAGCTACTCGAGCTCTATCCCATGCTCTTGTCGTTCTTCAGCCTCAATAACACTAACACCTACCTCGCCGGAGCGCGCTCTTTTGCGTCGCGTAGATCAGCTGATGAAACGATCGGCGCGCGACACACACATGTATGAAATCGCATCACATGCCAATAGAGTGCAGCACGGTGGGGTTGATGGCAGTGATGGGGCCGCCGAAGACGAGGTTGTGGCCGCCGACGAACCCGGCGTCCCTGCCTGGTCGGACGCAAGGAACAGACGGCTTCCGCCACGTCGACCGCGCGTAGCACCTTTCCACGCAGCACGTTGTGCGTCTTCCTCATTGCCTCCATCTCCTCGACGCTCAAGGCCACCACGACGCAGCTCAGTGGCGTGGCGCATGAGCTCCCGTGGCCGCGCGCACCAGGCCTGGCAGGGCAGCAGCGGCCAGCAATTTGATAGACATGGCGTGGTCGAGCGCCCAGCTCCATGTCCGTGAAAGGCCCGTCAGAAGCAGCACGAACTGTGCTGTGGTCAATGTGCTGGGCGCGGTGCCTCCCCTCTTGCCTCTCATGTGAACGGCAAACTGGTTTTACTAGAACTTGTTTCAAATATTTACTAGTTATCCAAACAATCCCTTAAAGTTATTTTGAAAACTCATGTACTATTACTCAAAGAGTCACTTGAATAAGAGGGCATCAATTTCTTCTGGGAAAAAGTCCAAAACAAACCTTGAATACGTTGGCGAAACCTAAATCAAACCCTGAATTCTCAATTCCTGAAATCAGCACACCAAACTCACCGATCCCAGTCTATTTTGAACCTTGAGAGGATTTAACAGGTATTAACTGAATTAGGCCGGCCCATAGCGCAGTCTCCCGTGCTGGTCTGGTTTTTCCTTGTTGTTTTCCCTTTTTCTTTTGTTTTTTCCTTCCTTATACTTTGTGTTTTCACTGGTTTTATTTGGTTTTTCTTTCTTCATTATACTTTTGGTTTCTTTCTTGATTTTCTTCATATTGTTTTCCTTTTCTCTTTTTTTTTCTTTACCGGTAACCGGGTTTTTTTACACATGTCTAATTATTTTCAGTACCCAATGTAAATTCTTAGTGCAAATATTTTTTGATACACCTTCGGCATATTTCAGATACGTTATTTACATTTAAAAAAGAAAGATGATTTCAAAAAATGCTGTAATGTTTTTCCAAATACACGTTTTACTTTCTTAATGACAATAAACATTTTATAAAACTACATGAACATTTTTTACATTGTGAAACATTTCTAAAATTGTATACACTTTTTTCGAACACATGTCACATATATTGTTTTAAGGGTATGACACATTGTTTTATATCACGCTAACTTTTTTATACATTATATACACTTCTTTTAGAAAATGACACAAGAACATTTTTTGAAACTAGTGAACATTCTTGAAATGTTACATTTTTTAATGGATGAAACATTCATTTGAATCACACGAATATTATTTACACTGTACATACATTTTTTGGAAATGCCACGTACATTTTTCTACACCCGTGATATTAGATGTCACAAACTTTTCTTTACACATTTGTTCAGGTTTCAAAAAAAAAGTGTTCGCACTTTAAAACTTTGTTCTGGTTAAAAAAATGTTTCAAAATGTGTTCGGTTTTTCAAAATTGATTTTTTTTCAAATAACAGTTGTATTTATTAAGTATTCAGAATTTTCAAAGGGTCGAAAAAATGTTTTCTAAGTTCAACGCTTCGGTGTTTTCCAAAACACAAATAATTTACGAAATTCCAAAAACATTATTTGTGACACAATTTTTGAAAATCCAAAAAAATCGTAGCATGTGAAAAACTGTTGGAATTCTGAACATTTTTTGACAAACATGATTCTTTTGAAATCAGATAGTTTTCAAAAAATGTGAATAGAATTTAAAAACTCCATACATTCTTTTAAAAACACAAAAATAAATTGAATTTGTGCAAAAAATAGAAAACAGGAACATTTTTAACTTCTGAAATTCTTTAGAAATACACGAACATTTTTTAAACTGCACAAACTCGTGTTGTCGTATAGTGGGCCGGCCCAAAGTCTCGTCCGCGAGAGTAGCAGGTTATCCCGGTCGGGATTGTAGTATTCCCACTGTGCCAAACAGGTTTAGGGTTTAAAATAGACCAAGATTACAAGTTCAGAATGCAAATTTCCGGGATTCAAAGTTCAGGGTTCGATTTAGCTTTCGTCTATAATTTTAAAGTTTGTTTTGGACTTTTTTTCATTTCTCCTGCGTGGGTGTAGTAATTGATCGGCTTAAAACTTTCATTCGTAGTGGCGTATGCGTTGGCTGAGAAGGGAAACGCTAATGGCATGTGTGCCTCACTCTGTATCTGACGGATGTGATCCGTGTGTATCTGTCTTGGTGGCGAGCGATTGGGCGTCACACACTGTTTGTTTAATGCAATGCATTGAGTTAAAAAAAGAAGAAGTTTGCGATAGCATCCATTAACCCTTTGGGACTTTCTTTCCTGCTTATGGACAACAAACTACTCTTCCCCTTCCCCCGTGCGCGCAAAAACAACAACTTTTCTTTCCAACCAGCAATGTTACAAATTTTGTTAATTAGGGCATCTTCAACACTGACTCTCAAACTATCCGCGTACTCTAGGCCGCACTCTCTAGGCGTGTTATGTTATTCAATGCGGGCCTATATCGGTCCACCGAGCGTCCGGATGTGCTTTTTCCCGCAAATTAGAACCAAAGTTTGGGGGGAGGGGTGCGGGAATTCGGACAATAGCCACATAGGACTCCGACACCCCCGGCCCACTAAATCCCTCCTTCTGTTCCCATTTTCTTTCAATCCACACCTTTTCCCCTTGCTTTGTATCCGCACCCTCCGACGACGACGCTGTTGTACCTTTTCTATCGTCGCACAAGCATTGTCGGATCTCCGCAACCAACACCGACGCACCCGCTCACTTTTTACGACGGCGTCGTCCACTCAGGACCCGTCCGTGGCCAAGTACACTCCTCCTCCCCTGCCGACAACATCCACGGCGGACACTATGCTCGGCATGTGTCTGGTCAAATGCCATTGAGCTAATTTTCGAATGTCATGTCATTTTTGTAGAGTAGGAAGGATGGTGGGGTACTCGACCATGGAGGATGAGTTGTTATGCGATGCGTGGTTGGCCATATCCGTGGATTTTGTAGGCAGGCACAGAAGGGGGCTCTCTTGGCAGCGCGTGCATGATTCATTTCATGTCGTTATTGCATCGATGGTACGACATCCAAACCTCCATCGCCAAGTTTTAGGACATGATAGCTCGGCTGAAGACAAGGTGGCCATTGCGCGCAGCGGCGGAGGTGATAGTAAGTTTTGCTTCTTCTTGCTCAACTTGACAATTGAATCACCCATTCACTCAATGTTGTTGTACACATTGTGTATCCTTTACGCGCTGCCGTGATGTACCACATTATAAAGAGACGGCCATTTAGGTGCATACACTGTTAGATAAAGCTGAAGGACAATACGTGTGAGATGTCATGATCCGTTCATGAAAAATTTATTGAACATCTGGTTAATCTTATACTCTACTAGACTTATTTGTATGCTATGTATACATGATTTATGCTATTTTATATTTGAACTTTGATGAATTTTGTCGGATTTGCATGAATTTCGTTTGGTCTGTTGAAATGCGGCTTTAAATGTATGCGGATGTCGTTGAATGACATGCTCCTGCATCCATGTTTACATACTGATCCCCTGTTGAACAGATGTGGAAGAAAATTTACGATGAAGACAGTCCGATTTGTCTACTACTACCATTGCATGGGAAGCCCGTGCCATTTTGTTAGTCAAGCTAGCACCCGTGTGTCAGGCAGGCTATACTGCTCTTCAGGAGAGTCGAGAGATCCACCGGAAGTCCTGCACAACACCCCTGTATACTGTATACACAGCCCCGACGTTTCTTCATTTTTCTTGCGCTGAAGCCCGACGCTGAGAGAGGACGTGAGCTGCGAGCTGTGGCCCGTGGGCATCCTTCTGCTCGGCCGATTTGCTGCGGCTCTACTCACCGGATGCGCGAACGTTTAGCCCTCGCTCTGCCAACCACGTCCAAGCTAGCAGGCAAGACCGCATGCAAGAGGCGCCCGGCAAGGGTGCGGTGCAACCTTCGTCTCCTCCCTTTTTTGACGGGACAAACTCCTGTTTTGTAGGAAAAATTTCTCGTCGAGGCGACTAACTTTCACTGTTGCTGCAAGCGCAATGATGGCCACAATTGAAAGATCGCCGGCCGCTGGCCCTGCGCATTGGCCAGTGCAGTATTTTGTACCGGTAGTAATGTACTCTGTCGCGCTGCCGCCCACGCCAACACGGCAAATACTGCACTGGATTTCGCAGTTACTGGTACGGAGTAAGTATTTGTTCAGCTCAGCTGTCTTGCACTCGCTGCCTCGCTTTACTGCATGCCGTGCGCGAGTGAATCAAATCACACCTCGCCAGGAAACTCTCCTCAAGTCAACCGTTTCCATTTGTGTATGTGTCCTTGAAGAGTTTTTTTTTTTGGAAAAGGAGATTAAGATCTTCTGAACTTGAAGAGCTGCTGAACTTGCAGTGCGACGGGTCAAGTTAGCCGCCTAGTAGCCAAATGGTTGCATCTTCCTGGCCAAATATGCACACACAGATATCGGGAACCATGCATGGCAAATGATACCATCTTTTTCAATTTTACTTTTTTTACAATTTTGAGCGCAGGGCCGTGGCTCTAAATTTCTGAATGTTCCATGCATGTATGTGACGAATTGAGAAATATGCCCGCGTAACATACGGCGAGCTTGATCATATCCATAGATGTTACTGCATGCCCAATACCCAATGCTACTGCAGACTGTAGAGTGTAGCAGTGCCGTCCCTGCCTGCAGGCACCGAATTGAAGGAGAGAAACACCAACTCGTACGAGCTTCTTGAGCAGAATTGAAGGAGGAGACTAGCATGCGGCTGGGCTGGCTGCAGCAGAATTGTACACTCCGTGCACGTAACCGTCCGTGGGGGCATTAATCATTCAAGAGGAGACCCACGGTAGATGACAAGCGCTAGAAAATGAAGAGAAGAAATCAAGACTCTAAACCAAAAGGACGTACGTGCGCAATAATTCAGAACTGAAATGCAATTATCTAGTCGACTGATGTATATGAAATGATCACCTGTTAACGCAGTACAAATGTACAATCATAGATGCTCACGTACTAAAAATAAAAGGGCTGCGCGAACCGCGGAGAACCGCCTCTTATTTATTTTTCCCGGTCTTCGCCACTATGCAGTTTTCTTCCTCTCGTTCCTTTTTTTCTCTTTTCTGTTGCCGCTGTTTCTTCTCCGGGCCGTCGTCAGAGTGAGGGAAAACGAAATTTGAACGCTTGATTTGGTCGTGGCAGCGCATGCGCGTTCTGCATGCTGCCGATCCACGAAGCGTCCGGCACCGACGTACATCTGGACATCTATGATCGGACGGTAGGCTAGACCACAGGGCGTCTGCTCGCGCCGTACGAGTAGCATTTACGCTCGGTTAATTAGGGTTCATAGCTCCTTGCAGGGTGCAGGGATTGTTACAGTCACCGCGGCGCTGTGTGTCAGGGATAAGAATAGTTGGCGTATCAGATGCCTAAGCGCTTGAGTGGAACTCTTCTTCCGATGCTTAGGCAGGGGCTGTGCAGAGGGTAGCTCCAGGGGCTTCTGTTGCAGCTGTAAACAAGGAACGCTGACATGCCCCTGGCTAACCGACAGCATGCAGATGGACCATTTTATTAATGAGTGAACCAGCGTCAGCAGCATGAAATTTTGATTTTGGTTATGGTTTTGCATTCCCAAACACACGATGAAAATCCTTTAAAAAATACGCGATGGAAAGATGTGTAAAAATAGGACGAAACATTTTTCTGTTTAGGGCATCTCTAAACCTCACCGGCGAATGTCTCCGCCTCTCCGGTATATGTCTGTTATGTTCGTACGTGGAGGAGAGAAAGAGAGTGAAGGGGGACCATGCATGTGGCATGATTTGTGATATGGTGTCTGGTTAGGAGAAGAGAGAGAAGAGACCATGTATGTGAAGAGAGAGACAAAAAAAGACGGCCACACGAAGGCTTTTGGTTGGTCAAGTGGATGTCCGAACTCCGATAAAGCCCTCCACGTGTGTCTCTAAGATACCGGAATCCGTATGCACGGACTGCTAAACAGACATATACAGGTCCCAGTTGGATGGCAAAAGTGTTTCAGACATTATGATCCAGATATATAGTAAAGGTTTGAGGGTCCGCTTTGAAGATGCTCTTATAAAGGTATATAAGGGCATCTCCAGCCGTTGGCCCCCCAGGAGGGGCAAAAATTCGCTCCCTGGGGGCGCGCCGGCGCTAAACCGCGCACTGGGGGCGTGATGCCCCCCAGTCGCGGCGCCCACGGCTAGTCAAAAAAGTCAAAAACGACGAAAAAACGACTCAAATTTAACGCAAACATCGGCGAGTTCGTTCAAACTTAAACATATTTTACAAAAAAAGAAAAAAACTTCCGCGGGCTACCCCCGCCGTCTCCCTCGCCGCCCGCCCACGCGGTTTAACATGCCGAGAAGGCTGTAGAACCGCGTGTAGTCACCGCCGTCGTCGTCGTCGCCGCCCCCGCCTGCGCCTCCGTCGTCCCTGCTGCATCCCTTTCCCGGTTGGCGTGACGGGTTGGACGGTCCGGGGGCGTCGTCGTCGTCGTCGTCGTCGCTGTCGAGGACCACGACGCCGTGCTCGTCCTCACGCCCACGCTTGCGGGCGGCGATCTCCTCCAGGGCCCGGCGCTGCCGGACCATCTCGTCGCGGAGGTAGTCGTCCCGCGCCCACCGGAGGACGTCCTCGTCGGAGAAGCCGCGCCGGGCCATTTCCTCGTACTCCGCGGGGAGGCGGGGCTCCGGCTTGGGCTCGACGAGGACAAAGCGGCCGGTGGGTGGGGAGGCGTTGGCGCCGATGCGGACGCCGGAGCTGCGGGTGCGCGCGCTGACCGGCGTGCCCTAGGGCTCCGGCTTGACGGGGCGAAGGCAGGGCGAGCCGCCGGACGAGGAGGAAGACCCCCCGGTCTCCATGCGCCTCGGGGTCCAGGAGCTTCCCCGACGGCGTGAGAAGGAAGGGGGAGCGGGGTACTCGAGGCGCGGCGTGTTGCCGCCCTCGATGTACTCGAGGACGGCCTCCAACGTGCGTCCGGGCACGCCCCACCACCGACGCCGGCCGGCGGAGTTGAGCCTGCCGGAGGGCTCTACACCGTTGGTAGCCTCGAGCTGCTGGGCGTGACGGCGGTGGAAGTAAGGCTCCCAGAGCGGGCTGTCGGGGACGTACCGTGGCCCCTCCCTCGCCGCCCGCGGCAGGTTCGAGCAGATGCGTGCGATCTCCGCACGCCGCGCCGCGCCGGTGGGTACCGAGGGCACCGGCACGCCGCCGGCGCTGATCCTCCACGCGCCGGGCACCCGCATGTCCAGCGGGACCGGGTACTCGGCCTCGTAGAGGAGGCGAGCCTCGTCCTCGTGAAGATGGCGGCGGCCGAAGCCATTCGCCGCCACGCCGTCGCCTGGGTAGCGCTCGTCCATGGGTGATGAACTGGAGACGGCGAGAGAGAGGAGAGGAGGACGACGACGGCGAGAGAGTGTGATCGCCGAGCACGCTGGTGCGCGTCTTATATAGGCCGAGGCGCCGCCCGTACGCGTGTCCGCCGTGTGCACGCGTGGCGGGCGAGGGAGGCCGAGGGACGCGCGTCATCCGGCCTTCACTGCGCCGCCCGTGAGGCATCAATGGCGCAGGCTGACCGGCGCGGCAGCTTTGGCATTGATTCGCCGCGGGAAACGAGGCGATGAGGACGACGAATGACCGAGAAGAGAGCCGTGTCGCTGACGCGGCGGGCCCGCGGCTTTTTCGCGCCAAAAAAGTTCGCCCGGCGCCCCCCAGCGCGCCGGGTTCGGCCTGGGTCCGCCGGCGCTGTTTTCGGCCCAAGCCGGCGAAAATCGGGCTCCTGGGGGCGCGACTGGGCCGATTTTTCGGCGCCGACGCAAAAAAAAAACGCCTGGGAAGGCCTTCTTGGGAGCGCGGCTGGAGATGCCTTAAGGGACATGAATATTTTTCTGGCAGACATATTTTTTCTTTCCAGCAACCATCAGAAATTGGCTTCCTTTTATGTCCACCTTACTAAAAAAACTCAAATAGCTCATAAACGTCCAGACCAAACTGTCCAAACGTAGTTTGCCATTTAAATGACATTTCATATACATCCACGAATTTGTCCGGCTATTCAAAATCCCGCAAACCGGACGCAAAGCTGCGGGAGCTTTGCACGTGTTTGGACCTCCGCCACATAGTACGACCCCGGCCCACCCAAATCTCCACTCGGATCCTGCATCTCCGTACTGTCCCCCTTGCCCTGCATTCGCTTCCTCCCTGGCCGCCATCACCGCTGTACCACCCCAGCGGCCCACCAAGGCCTTGTCGGATCTCCATCTCTCTATCCGGTGAAAGGACGTGGATGTTGCCTAGAGGGAGAGTGAATAGGCATTTTTAAAACAATTACGTTTTATGTTTGAACAAATGTGAAATAAAACTAACGTTTAATTTACCAAGCACAAAACCTAAATACACTAGGCTCAACAAAGTGCACCAACAACTTATGCTAAGCAAGGTAAACAACTAAGTGATAGCAAGATATATAACTTCAAGCGCAAAGGCTATGACAAAGTAAGTGCGTATGTAAAGGGCTTGGATAAGAGATAACCAAGACACGCGCGGGCGACGATGTATGCTGAAATTCACACCATTGTGGATGCTAATCTCCGTTAGAGCGGCATGGAGGCACAATGCTCCCCAAAATTACCACTAGGGCCACCGTATTCTCCTCGCACTCTCGCACAATGCAAGGTGCCCTGACTCCACTAAGGGGCCCTTTATTGGAAAACGTAGTAGAAAACAAAAAAGAAATCACGCCTACGCACACCCAAGATCAATATGAAGATGCATAATGGGTTGTGATCACGATCGTTACCTTCCGTGAAAACTTATGTGTTCACGTGTCGGTGTAGATCGTACTTGGAGTCCCTCGTCCCATCGATGAACGACCCCACAGACCACCCAGAACAACCCCTTGAACCGAAGATCGAAAGCACAACCTCTCCACTTGGTTGCAAGTGTGCATCCTTCATGATTCGGCAGTAATTCACCGCCCAGAGATAATCGTCGCCGGAGAATTAGAGGCGGGAGATTAGAACCATATGGGGCTTCTAATTATGAGGATTATATGATTAGTCTAGCTCTAATTAGTCAACTAGGACCAACTAGAACTAAAACTAGAAGAACTAAAGGAGGCTCCAAAACTTATGTGTTCAAAGGGTGGAAATCCTCAAGTATATATAGGTTAGAGCATCTCCAACACGTGCACAACCGCGCAGTGCGCTAAAATCTTTTTTGGGCGCGGAAATAGCTATTTTTTGCACGTAGCAGAGCGCTGGCTCCAGCGGCCGCAACAAAATATGGCGCGCGTGAGCAGCTCCAGCGGGCGCGCTAACTTACAACGCGCATGAGCAGCCGACACTTGCAAATAAGATTTTACATGTCCATTTTGACAATATGATGATGTTTCAACCATTAAACAAATGCACAAAACAAAGACATAGCATAGTTCAATTGCACGACACATCAACATTCATGCCACATCATCGTCCAACCATGTCCAAAGTCACCCAACCAAGTTCATGACACGAAAGTTCACACAAACAAATGGCACATCAACAATCATGCCACATCATCATCGTCCACCTCTTCCTTCGATTCTTCCTCCTCATCTGAAGATGATTCTTCCTCCTCCTCTTCACCATTGTCGTGCGCCGCATCATGTGAAGGTACGTGAGCGCCACTTATGCCACCCGGAGGTGCTCCCAAGAGAGACCAAAAACTCATGCCTCCCATGGTAGCTCTGAAGCCACCCATGCCTCCCATGCCGCCCCTGGAAGCTCCGAAGCCACCCATGCAACTGATGCCTCCCATGACACCAATGCCTCCCGTAGATGCTCCCATGGTGGCTCCGAAACCACCCATGCCACCCGCCGAGGTCGTCTGTGGCGCGATGAAAAGGCCGCACACGAGACCGGTGCTTGGAGGAGCACCAGCAGAGGCGAAGCCAAAGCTCCCCGGGCTAGGGTTTGTGCCACCACCGACAGCTACGGTGGAAGGGTCGCAGGTGTAGGAAGGGGTGAGGGGGATGTCGGCGCGGTCGTCCATCGGGCGAATTCGCCGGCGGCGGCGCTGAGCGGGGCGAAGGCGGGGTGGCCGAAGAGGGTGGCGGTAGTGCGGCGTTGGAGCTCGAGTGTGCAGCACGCGGGAGCGGACGCACGAAATAAGCGGCGCACGATGCCGTTTCGCTCCGCACGCTGAACCACTTATGCCGCACACGCATTTTTTGCGCCTCTGTTGCAACGTCCGGAATGACCGTGCGCGCAAAATATGCAATTTGTCCAGCGCAACGCTAATATCGCGTTCCTGTTGGAGATGCTCTTAAAGGGGAGAGGAAGGGCTCCCACCAACGAGGGAGGATTCCTCCTTGGTACGCCGTCCAGGGGGAGGAGAAGTAGGACTCCTTCCCTTCCCCAATTCGTCCTCCTTCCATAGGGGGAGAGAGCGCCTCCCACTTGGAGCTTTTTGGCCCAAGCTGCCTTCCAACACTTGCCATTTTAAGGCTCGTTGATATTAAATTAAATATAAAATTGTTCTAAATACTTTCAGACCATTATATATATATATATAATTTAACAACCCCAGAAACATTTCCACATATATATATATATATATTTATTGGCAAAACCCAGTATTGCCCGATATTCTCCAAAACCTTTCTAGTGACCCGAAATGGTTCTGAATCCACTCGGAACTATTTCAAATATTAATGAAACAATTCCACATATATATTCTCATCACTCCCTTACTACTAACACTCAGCAGATTGTGATTGCCTTAATCGTGTGACCCCGTAGGTTCTGTAACTCATAGCCAAGAACGAAACCATTCGTTCAATGACCAACAGTGGAAACATGGGCGTCCATGTCGATCCATATGAGGACACAAATGATATTCGAGTGAACCTTTGGTTATCATGTGATGTTCCCTTTGCTTGGATATACTTTACAAAACCTGTCGTGGTTTTGTCACGGTAGATGTCCTAGAGAAAGGACTTAGTCATGGAGCCATCGCAACGGGTTAGCTTGAAGGGGTTAAAGCGGACACAGGGATGCAAGAGAGTTTATACTAGTTCGGCCCCTTCGATGAAGGTAAAAGCCTACGTCTAGTTGTGATGGAATTGATGGGGTTTCGATGACTAGGGAGCAAACAAGCTTCGCCTATGTCTCGAGTTGTTGTCTGTTATCCTTAAACCGCCGCCGGGTCGTCCCCTTATATACACGGGTGACACCCATCGGTTCACAAAGTCCCAACACCGGTCGATATTCGTATCTGGGTTGGTCTCTCCTTATTCCTAACTTACAATACAAGCTTATATACAACTTCCGGTTTACAGCTACAAGTCTTGAACCAACATTAGACCCCAGATTTGATTTGAACGAGTTCATGTCAATCCTTTAACAAAAACTTCATCTTCAACGTCTTCTCATAAATTGGTAAACCGCCATGATGTCATCTTCTCTGATTATTGTAAACCGGAGTGACATCACCTGTCATAACGAAGATATCCATTATGCTTCTTTGTTTAATATATCTGCGGAAATCGAGGCGACAGCTCCGTTTCATGACCCCTTGATTGTCGCGCCTAACACATGTCTTTTTGCCTTATAAATAGGACCGAAGGGTCATTTCCTTTTTCTTTCCCTTCTTCCCCTTCTGCTTCGTCTTCCTCGCATCTCCCGACTTCAGAGCTCCACCGCCACCGTCGACCTCTGCCTCAACCTTGGCAGCTGCATCAACCTGGGCGCACCAGAGCATCGCGGCACCTTCCGCGTCTTCCGCAGCTCTGGTAAACTTTCTATCCTTTCCCCCGCAGATCTGTTTTAGGGTTTCACAGTTCTTCCGTATTCATCGTCTGCTTCTTGCTCATGCTATAGATCTTCAGATGAATCCGCAAATCTTTATTCTGTGCAATGATAGTTGTTTGACCTTCGCCTTCACTTATGCATCTCAAAACCATAGATCTATATGAACGTTTTGCTCATAGGTTCGGTACTGCTCCTTTTGAACCTCTAAGTATTTATCTCTTTTCTAAACTTGCTTCAGATCCAATGCTGTAAAGAAATCTTGTGAAACCTGTTTCTGCGTACTTATCCATCCGCAATCTCAGCTTTTCAATGCTTAGATCCGGCGGTTTAACCTTATAGAAATTTTTTCCAAACCGGCATATGCCATTAGTCCCCTTGTTGAACCGCCAGATGTTGGTTGCTTCATGAAACTCCGGTTCAGATAGTTCTGTCTCCGGTTTAACAGTGCACATACCAACGTACCTTGATCAAATGCATTTTTGAACCGGGATCTTCTACCTTGTAGATTCCATCATGGCCAAGCAAGTATATGAGTGCAATTGGGTTCCTTCTCGCGTCACAGAGGCTGGACGATTTAGTCCTGATTGGCGCTTTAGGCAGCAAAGGTACCATCCATTGGAGGGCTCCTGGCAAAGAATGCCCTCCCACACCTCGAGAAGGAGAGGTTGTTGTTTTCGTAGATCACTTTGCCTGGGGCTTTAAGCCGCCCAGTTCTAAATTTTACCGGGATGTTTTAGCCGACTTCCAACTCCATCCACAAGACATTGGCCCCATTACAAATATGTGTCACTTCCAAGTGCTCTGTGAGGTGTTCTTTCAAGAGAAGCCCAGAGTGGAATTGTTCAGAGACCTTTTCCATCTAAACCGCCGTACTGAGTTTACTGATGGCTCTAATACGGAGTTGGGTGGTGTGGCGATTCAGAAAAGGAAAGAGGTCACATACCCTCACGCCAAGCTGCACAACCACCCCAAAGAGTGGAATCAGACATGGTTCTACTGCAAAGACACCTCCCCTGCTGGTGAGAATCCCTTGCCTGGCTTTTGTCCGGAGCGGCTCAGCAATACACACCCTTTTCCTCAAAGATTGACTGCCCAGGAAGGAAGCAAATATGCTCCCCAACTGTCAAAGCTCAGAGCCTTTATGGCCAACGGTTTAACAGGGGTTGATCTCGCTCGTTGTTAGATATCATGGAGCATACTGCCCCTTAGTCAGCGCTCCGGTTTGATGTCGAGTATACTGATAGTGTTGATGACCCACTACGGCATTCAAAAATCCAGCTCTCCGATGAAGAAATCACAGAGGCTGTGAATAAGATGCTGAATGAACCGGAACACGTCTACGCTAGAACCGGCCTGCTTCCCTTCTGTGCCACCAACAAACCGCCAGCTGTAAGACTTTGATTTTTCTCTTTGCTGAATCTGCTATTGATATGTCTGGTCATTGTTTAATATCAGTGTCTGTGTAATCAGGGCAATGATCCGTTTTGGAGCAAAAAATTGCCGCAGGAGAAACCAGAAAAACTAGACAAACCAGAAAGAACAACTCGGCAAAAGACTAAAGCTGTGAAGAAGACTGCCCACAGGAAAAGAACCACGGCATCTTCTAATCCGGCCCCTGATGATGATGTGGAGAATCCGGACCTTGAGGTAGAGCTTGACTCACTTGGTTTATTTTTCATGCGTCTTATTGATGATGATATTTGTCAGGATGATGCCGAAGCCAGCCACGCGGATGCTGCAGAGGTAATTATTCTCTCTTCCGATTCAGAACCTTTGCCTTCACAAAAAACCCGTCAGGCAAACCGGAAAGTTAAATTTTCTCATCCTCTTGCTTATTTGGATCCTAAATTTCTTATGAAGACCCAACAACACAAAGCTCATCGCACAACCCGGCACAGCGGCCAGGTAGTTACCTCCGCCGGTTTACCGAACAGTCCGGTTCGGAAACGCCATTCAGAGGTCTCTAATTTGCTTGTCAGTGCTTGTCCTAAAGCGGACTGCTTTCGTCAACCTCTTAATCCATCTGACTCCGATTACCAGGTTACTTCCCACTCATCTTCTGGCGAGTCATCGGCTACTCAGCTGCCACCGCTCAAAACGGTGCTTGGGTAAGCTATACTTATTGTGATATTTGCAGTACATCGCCTTAGAACATATGCTGTATTTGATTTTGTTATTCTTCTCAGGGCCAAACCTAGGCCAAGCAAAAAGGCCCGCCTGGACAAAGCGGCCGAAGAAGATGCCGTTCTTGAGCCAGGCAAGACACCCGATCTTGAAGCGGCTATTCCTGAGGATATACCCAACGATCCACCGCAGCAAGATGACGATCTTATTACTGAGGAGAGACCCACCGATGCCTCAGGTCCTGTCAATCAGCCCACAGGCTCCATCCAGATTGAAAGCTCCACCGGTCCAGCAAAACCTACTGACAAGCCAACAGCTCTAGTGCAAACCGGCGGTACCAAGGATGATGAGGCTGTCATTACTGGCACTGGCCATACTGAGCCAAACAATCCTGTCGCTTTGTCCAAACATTCTGCCAAGGAAGAATTTGCTGCCTTTGGCAAAGGCAAGTGGAACGCTGATCTAACGACTTACGCTGCTCTGAACGCCCAAGATATTCATTCCGGCTATCTGAACCGGCTGTATACCAGTCGCGACTATGAAGCCGGTCTGGTTAATATGATGAAAGATAAATATGAGGTAACTTCCATATGCTCCTTCCTGCTTGTATGCTTCCATTCTTGCTGACTCTCCTAGCCCCCAAGGGCCGGTTTATAATATTCTTTCAAACCGGGACTTACTAATATAAATCTTGATGCTTTGAAATTTGCTGATGTAGCCCCCAAGGGCCGGTTCAACTTAGCGTAGTTAAACCGGTACTTTAAATAATTGAAATTGCCGCATTAGAATATATACGAGCAAATATCCATTAGCCCCCAAGTGCCAAGTTGAATACTTGTATTAATCTTGGGACTTTATAAGCAATTGAAAAATGAAGATCGAATATGCATTAGCCCCCAAGTGCCAAGTGCATAACTTGTTATGTGGTTGGTACTTCAATCCTTGTACCGTTTTGTTGAAGCATATAACTGTCTGCATGCAGGCTGAGCTGAAGACGAAAGAAAACCAAATCGCCGACCTCCAAGAAAACCTGAAAACCCAACAAGCTGAAACCTCCAAAGCAAAAGTGGAATTAGTCAGCGCTTTAAGCGCCATGGAGCAGCTTAAGGAGAGCTTCAAGAAGAAGCAGGCGGATTGGGCCACTGAAAAGTCCACTTTAATCAAACGAGCTGAGGATGCCGAGGCTACACTTACACCGGTGGCGGATGAACTGACCAGTATAAAACGGCACGTGCATACTATGACCACTGCTATCTTTGGTAAGCCAGTTTGACTTCTGAATTGACTCGGCCTTCTTACAAAGCTCCCGGTTTAACCCTTATGATATTTCAGGGACACGCACTGGTCACTTGGGGTCAGATGTGCGGAAAAAAATTGAAAGCCGTCTACACATTGGTCGAACAACTGTATAATGGCGCACAGCGGATCATCTGTACCGCATCTCACAACAAACCGACGCCCACTTTAATTCAAGATACCCTGATGAAACTGTCGGTGCTTCCTGCCCGGGTTGAAGAGCTGAAGAAATCTGCTGCTCGAACCGGTGCGATCAATGCCTTAATGCGGGCAAAAGCCTGGGTGCCGGATTTTGATCCTATTGAAGCGGCTCAGGGCTATCCCAGCTTGAAAGAAGATGGGTCAGAATTTAGTGAAGCGGATCAGCGAGCCATAAACCGGGAGGTGCATCCGCTAGCTTGTCAACTGGTTGAAGAAGCAGACTTATCTCGTTATCAAGCTCAATATGATATCAGAACAAGCGAATAGCTGCCCCAATTCATGGGTCGGAAAATCTTATCCCTCCAATCCGTAAGCACACATACGCTCCCGATATTGACCCGTCATTGCTCATCCATGATGAAGCTGTTTTCAAGCATTAGTGGGAATCGACTGGACAACTGTTGATTTCCAGCCAGTGGGTAGAGAAACGGAGGCTGAAGCGGCGCATGATGACCCACAACCATCAGGCCAGGCTGGTGACCAAGCTTGAACCGGAAGCCGGTTTTGAAACTGCCTCTCCTTTGCGAAAAACAATGATATTATTATGGGCACCGTGTTGCCTTGTAATAAACTAGCTGTTACTTTTGATGTTGATATGCCTTCGTGCATAATTTGTTCTTCCTGTGGTGATGAACTTTCCAAAGCACTTTCTACAATAAAAAACTCTTCAAGTGCCACCGCGGTTGTACCGTCCGGCGGAATATGATGTCTGCATATATGAAGTCAAAACATCCAAAAAATTCTTAAGTATATAACCAAATTTTTGCGATACATAATACCTGCCATCGTTGAGCATGAAGTTGGCTTGGCCAATCTTGAAGTGGAGTTTTGCAAACCCACACTGTTGGAGGAGATAACAACTCCTGTATATATATGACGCTGGTTTACCAGGTAAACTTTGCCGGGTTATAATAAACACCGTGTTACTCCATAAGAGGATGTTAACAACAAGGATCAAACCGGGCAAATAGTCTCCGGATTGACGTGAACTGTGTTTCGTCAATTGATTGGTTAAAACACTTTGTCGGTTTAAAAAAACGCAATAAGAAGCAAAAACCCCCCTTCAAAGAAAAGTGTGAAGCAAATGCAATGACAAAACCGTTTGCAAAAAAGGTTTATTTAAGCTGATCAAATGGCGTTACCATGGACAAACACGACCAAGCTCCCGGTAGGTGTAACTATGGTTCTAGTCAGCCAGGTCCCCAAATGAAACCGTGGCATTTATGCCGACCAAATGGCATGGTCATGGTTCCGGTTCGACCATGCCCCCAAGTGATTCTGTGGCCTTAGGCCGATCAAGAGGCATGACTGGTTCAGACATGACCAAGTCACCAAGTGATCTGGTGGCTCTCGCCTAGCAAGAGGTATGGTATTGGTTCGGACACGACCAAACCCCCAAGTGATATAACATGATGCTTTTAAAAAGCGAACTCAAGGGGTAAACCGGAGGCCGCTTTAGAGCAACTCCGTGTAACCTCACATGATGTAAAGAACAGATACCCCGCTTTAGCTGAGGTTCCGGTTTATTATATTTAATCATAATATATACATTGTCGTAATATGTACATAAGTATAGCCAATGGCTCAGGTATAGTAAGGCCGAAGATGAGCTATGTTCCACGGCCTGTTGGTCTCCTCCTCTGATGTGCGTGAGTCTTTATGCTCTCGAATATCGATTAGATAGTACGACCCGTTGTGCAGATTCTTGCTAACCATGAAAGGCCCCTCCCAAGGTGGGGATAACTTATGCATATCAGTCTGATCTTGGATGAGCCGAAGCACCAAATCTCCTTCCTGAAAGGTTCTGGTTCTGACTCGGCGAATGTGATAATGACGAAGATCCTGCTGGTAAATCACCGACCGGGCGGCTGCGATGTCACACTCTTCATCCAACCGGTCCAGAGCATCTTGCCGTGCCGTCTCGTTGTCCGCTTCAATATAAGCCGTCACACGAGGTGAATCATGACGGATATCACTGGGGAGAACCGCCGCCGCTCCATAATCCATGAAGAACGGTGTGTATCCTATTGATCTGTTGGTTGTTGTATTGATGCTCCATAGCACAGATGGTAATTCTTCTACCCAACAACCCGGCGTTCTCTGCAAAGGAACCATGAGCCGGGGCTTGATGCCTCTCAAGATCTCTTGATTAGCTCTTTCTGCTTGACCATTGGACTGTGGGTGTGCCACTGATGAAACGTCGAGCCGGATGTGCTCCCGTTCGCAGAACTCCTTCATGGCACCTTTGGACAAATTGGTACCATTATCTGTAATGATACTGTGCGGAAAGCCAAACCGGAAAATCACCTTTTTGATGAACTAAACCGCCGTGGCCGCATCACACTTGCTAACAGGTTCTGCCTCCACCCACTTTGTAAACTTGTCAACCGCCACCAGGAGGTGGGTCTTCTTATCTTTGGACCTTTTGAAAGGCCCAACCATATCCAGCCCCCAAGTCGCAAACGGCCAAGTAATTGGAATCATTCTCAATTCTTGAGCCAGTACATGAGCACGTCTTGAAAACCTTTGGCAACCATCACATCGTTTAACCAGATCCTCTGCATCAGCATGAGCAGTTAGCCAATAGAAGCCATGGCGAAACGCTTTAGCCACCAGAGACTTTGAACCGGCGTGGTGACCACAATCTCCTTCATGGATCTCATGCAAAATTTCACGGCCTTCTTCAGGAGACACGTAGCGTTGAAAAGCCCCTGATACACTGCAATGATGCAACTCGCCGTTGATGATAGCCATGGACTTGGATCGCCGGATTATCTGCGGGGCCAAAATCTTGTCATCTGGCAACTCGCCCCGGTTCTTGTACGCCAGATAAGGAAGCGTCCAATCCGGAATAACATGAAGAGCTGCCACCAATTGAGCCTCCGGATCAGGAATAGCCAAATCCTCTTCACCAGGGATCTTGACCGATGGGTTGTGCAGCACATCCAGAAAAACATTGGGCAGGACCGGTTTGCGCTGAGAGCCCAGCCGGCTTAAAGCGTCTGCCGCTTCATTTTTCCGCCGGTCCACGTGATCCACCTGATAGCCTTTGAAATAACCTGCAACAATATCCACCTCACGACGATATGCTGCCATGAGTGGGTCCTTGGAGTCCCAAGTGCCAGACACCTGCTGAGCCACAAGGTCCGAGTCACCGAAGCACTTAACTCGACTTAGATTCATCTCCTTAGCCATCCGGAGACCATGGAGCATGGCTTCATACTCAGCTGCATTGTTAGTACAAGGGAACATTAAGCGGAGAACATAACAAAACTTATCACCTCGTGGGGAAGTTAATACGACTCCAGCCCCCGAGCCTTCCAATTGCCTGGATCCGTCAAAATGGATGGTCCAATACGTATGATCTGACTTTTCTTCAAGTGCTTGCATTTCTGTCTAATCATTGATGAAACCAACAAGTGCTTGAGACTTAACCGCTGTCCGAGGCACATACTTCAAACCGTATGGCCCCAGCTCTATAGCCCACTTTGCAATCCGGCCAGTTGCTTCCCGGTTCTGGATGATATCTCCCAAAGGAGCAGAACTGACCACCGTAATTGGGTGCCCTTGGAAGTATTGTTTAAGCTTCCGGCTTGCCATTAATACTCCATACACCAGCTTCTGCCAATGCGGATACCTTTGCTTGGACTCAATTAGTACCTCGCTGATATAATAGACCGATTGTTGAACCGGATGCTCCTTACCTGCCTCCTTTCGCTCCACCACAATAGCCACGCTGACCGCCCGAGCATTGGCAGCAACATATAGCAGCAACGGCTCCTTGTCAATGGGAGCGGAGAGCATCAACGGATTGGCCAATTGCCGCTTTAAGTCCTCAAATGCTTCATCAGCGGCGGAACTCCAGACAAACTGATCTGTCTTTTTCAACATCTGATACAAAGGGATTGCCTTCTCACCAAGACGACTGATAAACCGGCTTAATGCTGCAATCCGGCCGTCCAGTCGTTGAACATCATTGATACACTTTGGTTTAGCCAGGGAGGTGATGGCCGTGATCTTCTCTGGATTAGCCTCAATTCCCCTGTTGGACACCAGAAAACCCAATAGCTTGCCCGCCGGTACACCAAAGACACACTTGTCCCGATTAAGCATCATCTTGTATGTCCTCAGGTTATCAAAGGTTTCCTTGAAATCATCAATCAAAGTCTCCTTCTCCCTAGACTTAACCACAATATCATCCACGTAAGCATGTACATTACGGCCGATTTGCTTGTGAAGACAATTTTGTACACACCGTTGATAAGTTGCCTGGGCACTCTTGAGCCCGAAGGGCATAGACACACAGCAGAAGGCTCCAAAGGGAGTTATAAATGCCGTCTTCTCCTGGTCCTTAACTGCCATTTTGATCTGATGATAGCCAGAATATGCATCCAAAAAACTTAAACACTCACAACCCGCCGTAGCATCAATAATTTGATCAATACGGGGGAGGGCAAAAGGATCTGCTGGACAAGCTTTATTAAGATCTGTGTAATCCACACACATGCGCCAGGTGCCGTTTTTCTTGAGGACCAGCACCGGATTGGCAAGCCACTCAGGGTGAAAAACTTCAACAATAAAGCCAGCTGCTAAGAGCCTGGCTACCTCTTCTCCAATCGCCTTGCGTCTTTCTTCGTTAAACCGGCGGAGGAACTGTTTCACTGGTTTATATTTAAGATCCACATTAAGTGTGTGCTTAGCGAGTTGCCTCGGTACACCTGGCATGTCAGAGGGCTTCCATGCAAAAATGTCCTGATTCTCACGGATGAACTCGATGAGCGCGCTTTCCTATTTCGGATCCAAGTTGGCACTGATGCTGAACTGCTTGGACGAATCACCAGGTACGAAGTCAACAAGCTTAGTTTCTGCTGCCGATTTGAACTTCAGGGCCGGATCATGCTCCGTAGTTGGCTTCTTCAACGGAGTCATGTCCGCCGGATCAACATTGTCTTTATAATACTTCAACTCCTCGGTGGCACATACCGACTCTGCATAGGCCGCATCTCCTTCCTCACACTCCAAAGCAATTTTGCGGCTTCCATGAACCGTTATTGTCCCCTTGTGACCCGACATCTTGAGCTGCAAATACACATAACAAGGCCGAGCCATAAACTTGGCGTAGGCCGGTCGCCCAAACAGGGCATGATATGGACTTTGGATTTTCACTACTTCAAACGTCAATGTCTCCGACCTGGAATCATGATCATCCCCAAAGGCCACTTCCAGAGCTATCTTACCAACGGGATATGCTGATCTGCCAGGCACTACACCGTGGAATACTGTATTAGACGGTTTGAGATTCTTACCTGTTAGTCCCATACGACGGAAGGTCTCATAGTACAGGATGTTAATGCTGCTCCCTCCATCCATGAGCACCTTGGTGAACTTGTAACCTCCCACCTGAGGCGCCACCACCAGAGCCAACTGACCCGGATTATCGACCTGGGGAGGGTGATCTTCTCTGCTCCATATGATTGGCTGTTTAGACCAACGTAGATAACGGGGTATGGCCGGTTCAACAGAGTTGACCGCCTGCCTCTGAACCTTTCGGTCTCGCTTGTCCAAGGTAGTGGTGAAGACATGGTACTGCCCAGTACTCAACTGCTTTGGGTTGCTCTATTAACCTGATTGTTGCTGCTGTTGGTTGTAACCACCCTGGTTGTTCTGACTATCTTGACCATTATGTCCGCCCGGATTACCATTGAATCCTGAACCAGAACTTCCTCCACCGTAACCCGGCCCGGATCCTGAGCCACCGCCAGATTCGTGATCATACCGGAAATTATTAGAATTCTTGAACTCCTGCATAATAAAGCAATCCTTCCAAAGGTGGTTTGCTGGCGCCTCCTCCGTCCCATGTCTTGGACAGGGCTGGCTTAGCAGATAGTTTAGGCGGTTTGGGTTAGGGTTGGGTGCTCCATTACGATTTTTCGGTCTACCCTTGCATCACTGGCCATTGTCCTGTGCGTTGGTATTAGCCACAAAATCCATGTTACCATCCACTTTACGCTTGCCTCCACCACCATTGCCTGCCCAGTGATGCTGCTGACCTTTAGAGCTGCTGTTTTTCTTCCCTTTCCCTGTCTTGTCATCATCAGATTCGGGATCCTTGGTACTATCAGAATCAGCATATTTCACCAAAGCGGCCATGAGGGTCCCCATGTCAGTGCAATGACGCTTCATCCGTCCCAACTTCAGCTTCAGGGGCCCAAACCGGCAGTTGCCTTCTAGGGTTAATACTGCGGTGTCAGCGTTGATGCGGTCTGAGGAGTGCAACACCCGTGAAACCCGGCGCACCCAATGAGTCGTTGATTCTCCTTCCTCCTGGACGCATGCAGCTAAGTCCACTATCGACATAGGCTGTTTACAGGTATCCTTGAAATTGCTGATAAACCGGGCTCGTAACTAGGCCCATGAACTGATAGAATTAGCCGGCAAGCTTTTTAACCAAGTACGGGCCATTCCTTCAAGCATCATGGTGAAGTATTTCGCACACGCCGCGTCATCCACATCAAGCATTTCCATGGCCATCTCATAGCTCTCCACCCATGTCTCTGGAGGTTGATCCGCCGTGTAATTTGGTACCTTGCGCGGTCCTTTGAAATCCTTGGGCAGGCGCACGTTGCATAAAGCGGGGATAAGGCAAGGCACCCCCAAAGAACTAGAAGTAACACCAGGTTCAGTCAAGGTGGTTGGACGAACCGGCGTGAGCTGCCGAGCCTGATGCTGTGTGGCTAACTCGGCTTCCCTGCGCGCGCGGGCCCGGTCCACTACTCCCTGAGCGTTATCAGCACCACCCGCCGGGTTGTTGTCACGGGGTGCTCCACGTCGTTCATTACTCGACACTGCCGGTTCATCCATATGTTTGCTATAGCTCCGGCTTGGACGGGGGGTCGAGTGGATCCGGTCGCGGCTGTATGAGTATGCTTCCAGTTGGGCCAAAGCTGTCCTCAGAAGCTCCTTGACCCGTCGCGTCTCTACTGCCTGCGGTGAGTCACCTTCAATTGGGATGGCCTCCAGCCATGCTGCAGCGGCAACAAGATTGTCCATTGGGTTGGAGTAGTGACCCGGAGGTGTTAAAGCAGCCTGAGGTATAACGATGTTTTGACGAGGCGGGTCCATCCGACGATGCTAAACCGGTGCACCGGTCCCAGGGGCTTCTATCCGGTTTCCCTCCAGCGGATTGCCGGTTCTTGGTCGTGGAGTGTTGAAAAGGTCTCTGGGCTCGAAAACTAGAGGTAAACGGGATCGGTGCTTCCTCCTCATGATTTCATGCGACACGCTCTGGTCCAACATAAGCCTGTAGGCTTGTGCGTCTAAAGCGGCCCGCTCTGCGGCCATCCTGGTGTCCTCAGCCGCTAGATCTGCCTTGGCCTGGGTGATCTGTTCCTTTACCTTTGCAACCTCCGCGTTGTGAACATCCTGATCCGGTGGATTAACTTCCGCCATAAGCACAGCCAACGCATTAAATAGCTCTGATAGAACCTGAGCCGGCGGGCGCACAGGGCCTCCTGTCCCGGCAGCCGTCGCCGCTGCTGAACCAGAGATCGTTGCTGCAGCTGTCGAAGAATGAAGTGCTGCTTGTGTTCCGGCCATGAATATTCCAACCCGGTTGGGCAGATCAGAGGGGTCTGGAATACTGTTGCCATCGGAACAGCCCCCAATCCGGCCGTCATGTAGCTGATAAAGAGATTCGGTTTCTCCGGTCGATGACTCATCATTGGAATAAACGACGGTATCGCCGCGAGATTCCGATCCATCCTCATAGCTTCCTCCATGGATGACTCCCATGAAGGCACGCTTCATGGCCGGTTTAACCCGGGCGGATCGCGCATGCTGAGCCGTCTCGACGAGGTCGGTGCAGATGTCCGGCTCAAGGCCCGGTTCACCGATCTTGCCAATGAAAACGTGAATGCCACCAAAGGGGACCCGATACCCGTACTCAATTGAGCTGGCCTCGGGGCCCCAGCCTGCGTCGTCGATGTAGAGTTTGTCGCGACGACTCTTAGTCATCCGGCCTACAGCATAGCCCTTGAGTCCTTCAAAGTGGCCCTCCAAGAACCGGAAACCATCGTCCGATAGCCCCACGGTGGGCGCCAACTGTCGTGGTTTTGTCACAGCAGATGTCCTAGAGAAAGGACTTCGTCGTGGAGCCATCACAACAGGTTAGCTTGAAGGGGTTAAAGCGGACACAGGGATGCAAGAGAGTTTATACTAGTTCGGCCCCTCCGATGAAGGTAAAAGCCTACGTCTAGTTGTGATGGAATTGATGGGGTTTCGATGACTAGGGAGCAAACAAGCTTCGCCTATGTCTCGAGTTGTTGTCTGTTATCCTTAAACCGCCGCCGGGTCGTCCCCTTATATACACGGGTGACACCCGTCGGTTCACAGAGTCCCAACACCGGTCGATATTCGTATCCGGGTTGGTCTCTCCTTATTCCTAACTTACAATACAAGCTTATATACAACTTCCGGTTTACAGCTACAAGTCTTGAACCGGCTACGGGCCTTAGGCCCTCATCTGCCTTCTTGGGCTTTATCACTTCTAGAACTACTGATGAAGTTGACTCGGCCCAGATAGGCCGGTTTACGCCCAACAGTAATATCCTCAACAAAACCCGAGATGCATCGGTATCCTCCTGCGTCATCACCATGCTCACTATACCGAAATCCCCGTTACCTTTTTTGTTCTTCTCTCTCATTATTATGTTCAGGCATCCCCATGACGTAGTCACCTATGCCTAGCCAGATGATGATGGACGATGTCACACTGAGAGGTCCCTAAGAATATCTCTCCATCGTCGGAGGATCAAATCCCACTCTCGAGCTGTCTAGTCCCTTATCAAACTTTCTGATGAACTTGTAAGTTGTCGTTATGATCACCGTGTTACAAGTGACGTTTGAGCAACCCCAAAGCCCATTGTACGGTAAGAAGTGACTACGATACTCTCATGGCATAAGGAGAAAATTCACATGTTAACACTCTGTGTTATTACAATTTATTAAAGATGATATTAACTCAATTCATAACAGAAAAGATTTGGTCGATTGAATATGATCGTTCTTCCTACATCATAATCTCAATGTTGTTTTAGGACTATCGTTACACTTAACGATATCCTAAGATCCGAAAACGTGATCACCAACAACACTTGAGCTAGTCCTAGAGGCAAGACTAGGAACCTTTCATGTAACTGTTTATCATTCCACACATGCATATGAGTTTTCCACTGAATTGCATATTCCAGGATCATAGAAGTTATAGCATAGAAAATAAACTCTATAATTATGAATATAGAAATATAATAATACAAATATTATTAGCTCTAGGACATATTTCCAACACCCTTGAGGGCGGTCACGAAACCCGTACAAATTTCTCGGGGCAATCTCCACAACTTAATTAGAGACCCGAAGCTTGCCCAGAGGTTTACACCACAATGATTGAGCTCCGCGACACCACCAACCGTCGAGGGCGTCTGAGCACCCATGAGGCACAAGCTCTAGGGGTTCCTAAACACCCAAGAGGCACAAGCTCTAGGGTGCCTAAACACCCAAGAGAAATAAGCTTCTCAACTTTCACTTCCACGTATTACCGTGGAGAATTCAAACCGATGCAACTAATACAATGACAAGAACACATGAAGTGCTCAAGTCCCTCAATCTGAAATCCCACCAAAGCAACGAAAGTTATGAAGGAATATGAGAGAAAGAACAAGGAGAACACAAAAGAACTCCAAAATCTAGATCCACCAGGTTCCCCTCACTCAGAGGAGAAAATGATTAGCGAAAATATGGATCTAGATCTCCTCTCTTTTCCACTAAAAAAGAATCAAGAATCATGGGAGGAATATAGAGAAATCAAGCGTTTGGAGGTCAACAATGGAGGGCAAAACCGTGCTCCAAAAATAATATTGTCAATGGGGAAGAAGACCCGCTTTTATATGACACCAAAAATCTAACCGTTATGTTCTATAAATGCTCAAGTGGTACTACCGCTCGATGGATAGGTACTACCGCTAAGCACAAGAGAGCTACAGAAGCCCAACGAGGACCGGTGTGGAACTGGTGGGTCTACCGTCGGAGCGGTACTACCGGCTCAAGTAAGCGGTACTACTGGATATTATAGGTGGGTAATAGAAACTCCCATGGTAGTACACGTGACACAACAGAGGAAGTACCGCACAAGCGGTACTACCGTAGTTGCCAGCGATACTACCGCAAAATACCAGAGGGCAACAGAGACCCGCCTCATGGTAGTACGCGCAGCACACCAGCGGAAGTACTGCACAAGCGGTACTGCCCCGAATTACCAGAGGGCAATAGAGACCCTCACGGTAGTAGACACGGTACAACTACTGAAGTACCGCACAAGCGGTAGGTTCCAGTGGTACTACCTCTTGGTAGATACTAGTAAAACTAGAACATCCATAACTACTGCAAACGGACTCAGAAATCAGCAAACTCAAGCTTGTTGGATAGATGATGACAAGCACTATACAACAACAAACTCAAGATTTTTGGATATATTAAGAACTAACAATGGAGAATAAATGCATATAGGATAGGAAGAGAACCTTCCCCAAATATGAATCGAGAAAATCTCCAACATCGAAAACGCAAATATCATGCATACATACAATGTTTTCGATGAACTTGAGTTTGACAAGGAACCTCTGATAGAGAACAACCAAATAAAGATGATGCGTTTGGTAGAGAATAACCAAATAAGAAAAAATAAAGATGATGCCAAGGATGCAATAGTTTGAGCTCTCTACGATTGATATGATCAAGTTACTCACTCGAGAGCTCCCCTTGATAGTGTGGCAATCAATCCTTGTTAAGGCATATCTCTATCGATGTAGTTTTGGTGATTGATGACAACATATTTGCGGACTAACCATGTGCTTTGAGCATTTCAGAGATTCATCCTTTGGCTCGAGACGATTTCTTTCCCCTCGGAGTGTTTTTCAAGACGGTGTAGCTCTTTCATTTCTTGTTGGTGGACTAGTTTCGTAGGAGTCACCGTACTATCAAGAGGGGGTCCGCTTTGGTAAGGCTAGGGTGGAATCATCACGTACACTACCGTTTCACACCCTCTGGGCCTTCCCGCGTCATTGGAGGTTTGATTCCCTGCTGTTTGGGCAGTCTTTGGCCTCAGCGGTAGTACCGCGGTGCCCAGTGGTAGTACCGCTTGAGGGTCCTCAGCGGCAGTACCACTGCGGTACCAGGCCACTACCGCCTCGACTCGAGGGGGGCGCTTCTCGTGTCGGGTTGAGAGGCACTTGCAGCAGTAGTAGGTGCGGTAGTACCGGTCGAGAGCGGTAGTACCGCCCTACCACCGCGGCAGTACCACGCTGGGCCGGTCCCTCCTCTATCTTCTAGCCCTCCCAGGCTGGGCGGTAGTACCACAAGGGGGAGCGGTAGTACCGCTGGGTCCAGCGGTAGTACCGCTGCCCCCTGCGGTAGTACCACCCTCTGCGGGGCTGTTTTTGGGGGTAACGGTTGGATGGGGTCCTTTTGTATAAAAGGGGGTCCCCTTCTTCCTCGTTGACTTACCTCCTCCCCCATAAGCTCCATTAATGCTCCGAGCTCCATTTTTGCCCGATCTCTCTCCCTAGCCAATCATACTTATTGATTTGCTCGGGAGTGGTTGAGAAGGCCCCGATCTACACTTCCACCAAGAGAAATTTGTTTCCACCACCAATCCCTAGCGGATCTTGTTACTCTTGGGTGTTTGAGCACCCTAGACGGTTGAGGTCACCATGGAGCCATAGTCCACTATGGTGAAGCTTCGTGGTGTTGTTGGGAGCCTCCGATTGAGTTGTGGAGATTGCCCCAACCTTGTTTGTAAAGGTCCGGTCGCCGCCTCCAAGGGAACCAATAGTGGAATCACGACATCTCGCATTGTGTGAGGGTGTGAGGAGAATACGGTGGCCCTAGTGGCTTCTTGGGGAGCATTGTGCCTCCACACCGCTCTAATGGAGACGTACTTACCCTCAAAAGGAAGGACCTTCGGTAACACATCCTCGTCTTCACCGGGTCCACTCTTGGTTATCTCTTACCTTTACTTGTGCAAGCTTATTAGTGTTACTTCTCTTTCTTGCTTGTATGTTCGTTGTTGTTGCACCATATAGGTTGCTCACCTAGTTGCACATCTAGACAACCTACTTTGATGCAAAGTTTAATTTGGTAAAGAAAAGCTAAAAATTGTTAGTTGCCTATTCACCTCCCTCTAGTCAACCCTATCGATCCTTTCAATTGGTATTAGAGCCTCCTCTCTTTTCTAAGGACTTTGCCATCCAAAGAGTATGGTTGACACCGTAGACGGTGTGGAGGAGCACTCCGGTGTGAATCCGATCTCATCTACGGGTGATGGGGGAACCTCAGTCTCCCGTGAGGAATTCAATGTAGCCTTGGAGACATTGAAAACCTCAATGACGACCGAGGTTGAAAGCATGTTTACTAAATTCATTGAAGGGCTTAAACTATCCACCGCACCGTTGAAAGTGGGTGATCCCACTGACAAGGTGACGGAATGCTAACTCCGACAAGGGGGAAGCTAGTAGTGAAAAGGCTCCTTCTTCTAGTGGTAAAAATGGCACCGGCATCTTTGCCCATGTGGAACCACCACTTGTTTATGGCGGACCGATTCCTTCCACTCATTTGAATCATGCCGGTCCTCCCCCTAAGATTGTGAAAAATGAGGACTTTGATTCTTGGGTTTATCACTTTAAGCATCATTTAAATCATGTGAATACTAATCTTTGGAGAATCATTGAAGAAGGTTTCTATCCGCATGACCCAAGCAACTTCACTCCTCGAGAAGCCACGGATAATCAATTCAATGAGAATGCTCTCTGCATCATCCAAGATGCAATTCCACCCGAAGATCTACCTCATCTTCGGCCATTCGCCTTGGCCAAAGATGCATGGCTTTGTGTTGTCTCTCTCTACCGGGGAAGCGCAAGCATTCAATGCTCCAACTAGGAAGTAGTGCAAGATAAAGCCGATGAGTTTGCTATGAAAGAATATGAAGAACCTCGTGAGCTTTATCGGAGAGTAACCAAACTCGCGGTCTCACTCCGAGATCATGGGAGCAAGGACACGGATGACAATTGGATTAAGCGCAAATTCCTCAAGGCAATGATGCGTTACCACAAGGCCATGTCCTCCGTCATTCGTCAAAGACCCGACTTCCACACCTAGACCTCAAGTGAAGTGTTGGATGAGTTTGTGGCTATGAACATCTTGGACAAGACCGCCGACAATGCGGTACTTCGCTCTCAAAGGGCAAAGAAGCCCAACCTTGCATTGAAGGACAAGGTTTGTGTTGAAGAAGTAGAAGAAGAGGAAAGCAACCCCGAAGATACAAAGTATGCCTATCATGAACACATGGCACTTGCTTCAAGGCAATTTTGGAGCAAGAAGAACTCAAGGCCAAACTTCAACAAGAACAACTCAAGTGGCACGAAGAGCAAGCAACGGGTGAGGACTTGCTACAATTGTGGCAATGTGAGACATTTCGTTGCGGAATGTCCGTATGAGAAGAGGGAAGACAATGGTGGCAAGCTCATCCGAAAGGACAAAGCCAAGTCTTTCCCTAACAATAGCAACTTCACCAAGAAGACCCCTCACAAGGCGTTGGTGGTTCAAGAAGAGTACCATGAGGATGATGATGATGATGAAGATGGTGAGTCAGTTTCCATGGCCTCCGTTGCCATTGCAAAAGCTCCACGAGTGTCTCTCTTCGACTCACCCAATGAGAACATCACCGCAAAGTGCCTCATGGCTAAGGCCACCAACAAGGTAACCCCCAACATCAGAACTACCATAATTAATAATCCTTCCTTGGCGGATTGCATTGATGAATATGAGGGATCCAATGTGGAGGAAAATGAGTTTGAGTCCTTTATGGTTAAACTCAAGGGTAAATCCAAGAAGCATTTTGTTGCTCTCTTGGAACAACTTGGTGAAGCCAATGACATGATCGAGGCTCACGAAGATACTATCTACAAGATGGAGGGGCATAGTCGTGACTATGCCGATGAGATTTCAGATCTTTCCAATGCTCTTGAGGAAGAGCGTGGTCTTCGTTTGGCTCTTGAGGAGTCACACACCGTTGATCACACTAAGTTAAAGAAAGATTTTGATCATGCTCTTGTTGTCTCTCGTGTGCTAAACTCCGAGAAGGCCAACCTTGGGGTTGATCTTGTTAGACTCAAAGAGGAGTTTGACCTACTTGACAAGGCTCACAAGGTCTTAAAGGGTGCTCATGCCAGCCTCAAAGAGTCTCATGATCAACTTCAAATAAAGTTAACCAAGGAGAAAGCCAATTTTCCTTGTATGATGTTAATTGACAATGCAAATGCTACTAACCCATGTTGTGAGCATGTGCATCTTGTTAAGGAGAACGCTAAGCTCAAGGTGCAACTTGAGAAAGGTCTTGTGTCTTGCATACAAGGCGAGAAGAATCTCAACGACCTTTTGACCAACCAAAAGGGAGTTGTGGCCAAGGAAGGGATTGGGTACGTGCCCAACTCCAAGAACAAGAAGAAGAATGACAAGGCCAAATGACCTCCTCCTCTCAAGCAAACTTTTGTGAAGGAGGGAGAGCGTGCTACTAAGGATAAGGAGGAGAACTCCGTGAGGGGTAGTGATGCCAAGAGGGGCAACGCTTCCATTCCCAACAAAGCCGGCGACTTTAACCCTTCTTATGTATTGTGTCGTGCTAGAGATGGGCATGTTTATGCCAAATTTGTTGGTTCTCCTTATGAGTACATTGAATGGTCTATTTGGGTTCGTAAGACCCTTGTTACTAACATAAAAGGACCCATTACAAAATGGGTACCTAAAACCAAGCATTGATCTCTTGTAGGTGTTTGCTTCCGGTGGGGGATCATGGTTGCTCGATAGTGGAGCTACTAATCATATGACCGGAAGCAAGGACTTGGTGGTGGACGTGCAAAAGATTCCATCCATGCCAACCAATGTCGAGTGGGGTTACGCCTCGTCCTCTAAGGTATTGGGACTCGACAACGTTGTTATTTCTCATGATCTTACGATCGAGAAGGTCATGCTTGTTGAGTCCCTTACATACAATTTACTTTCCGTTCGTCAACTAGCACTCATGGGCTTTGCCACTTTCTTTGATATTGATACCGTGGCCCTCTTGTGGAGCAAGACTCTTAAAGTAGCCTTTGTTGGGCATGTCGAGAATGGTCTCTATGTGATTAACTTTTCGGAGCGACCCACTAAGACCACGACATGCCTAATGGCTAAAGTTGACGTGGGATGGCTTTGGCATCGCCGTCTAGCCCACGTCAATATGAGATCTTTGCAAAGTCTTCTCAAGGGGGACCATGTTCGTGGACTAACAAATGTTAGTTTTGCCAAAGATCGTGCTTGCAGTGCTTGCATCAAAGGAAAGCTACATGAGAAGGCTCACCCTCCCACGACTATCATCTACTCGAAGAGGCCTTTGGAGCTCCTTCATTTGGATCTCTTTGGACCTCCATCCTTTGATAGTCTTGGGGGTAGAAAGTATTGCTTGGTGATTGTAGATGACTATTCAAGATACACCTGGGTATATTTCTTCAAGAGGAAGAGCGAGACCCAACAAACCGTCATCGACTTTGCAAATTAAGCTCAACGACAACACAATGCAAAGATCTTGACAATAAGAAGTGACAACGGCCCCGAGTTCAAGAACTACACCTTGGATGAGTTTTTGAGTGATGAGGGAATCAAGCATCAATATTCCGCACCTTATACCCCTCAACAAAATGGTGTAGCGGAGAGGAAGAACCGGACATTGATGGATGCAGCAAGGACCATGATGGGGGAGTTCAAGTCTCCCTACAACTTTTGGGCCGAAGCCATCAACACCGCGTGCCATGCATCTAATCGGCTCTACCTCCGCAAAGGCTTTAACAAGACTCCATATGAGATACTCACCGGTAACAAGCCCAACCTCAAGTACTTTCGGGTGTTCGGGTGTAAGTCTTTCATTCTCAAGAAAGGTGTCCATTTGTCTAAATTTGGGGCTAGAGCTTATGAGGGCATATTTGTTGGTTATGCTACAAACTCTCATGCTTACCGTGTTCTCAATAAGTCCGCGGGACTTATTGAGGAAACGTGTAACGTGGAGTTTGATGAGAATAACGGCTCCCAAGTGGAGCAAAGTGGTACTTGTGATGTAGGTGATGAAATTCCTCCCCAAGCCATAAGAAGAATGGGTGTTGGTCATATCCTACCCATTGAGGAACCCCTTGTGGCCGAAGGAGAAGGACAATGTTCTACTCAAGTGGAACCTTCACCAACCCAAGACCCATATGCTTCCGAAGAACAACGTGAGGGTCCTCAACCTCAAGAACAAGACCAAGGGCAAGATCAATCTCAAGATGGTGTTGTAACATCAAGTGATGCCCAAGGTTAAGCTCCCTCCTCCGAGCAAGTTCAAGATCAAGAGCTTCCACGAGATCAAGAACAAGCTCAAGACGACGCTCAAGATGATCAAGTGACCACTCCTCGTCTCACCCCCAGGAGGAATTGGAGTGCCGTGCCACCAAGGTTGCTTCCAAGCTCTCCACCAAGGATCATCTCATGACAAATGTGCTTGGAATCTTAAGAAAGGGGGTAAGCACTCGTAGACAATTAGCAAACTATTGTGAACATCACGCGTTTGCCTCTTGTGTTGAACCCCAAAAGGTCTATGAGGCACTCGAAGATCCGGATGGGCTCAATGCCGTGCATGAAGAACTCAACAACGGTGAACCACAATGTCATTGGAACCAAGTGGATATTCAAGAACAAGCAAGATGCTCATGGGATTATCATTTGCAACAAGGCTCGTTTGGTAGCACAAGGCTACTCCCAAGTCGAGGGTATCGACTACGGTGAAACCTTTGCCCCCGTTGCTCGTCTTGAATCCATTCACATGTTGATTGCATATGCTTCTCATCATAACTTTAAGTTACAACAAATGGATGTGAAGAGTGCTTTCCTTAATGGCCCGATTAATGAATTGGTATATGTCAAGCAACCCCCCGGGTTCGAGGATCCCTACTTTCCTAATCATGTGTATCAACTCAATAAGGCACTATATGGCCTTAAACAAGCCCCACGTGCGTGGTATGACCACCTTACCGAGTTGTTACAAGACCGTGGTTTTGAAGTTGGGCTAATCGACCCCACTCTTTTTACTAAGAAGGTCAAAGGGGAGTTGTTTGTGTGCCAATTATATGTTGATGATATTATCTTTGGTTCCCCTAACAAAGCTTTCAATGAGGAATTTGCCGCTCTCATGACCTCAAAGTTTGAGATGTCTTCCATGGGAGAGTTGAAGTTCTTTCTCGGGTTCGAAGTGAAGCAAAGGAGAGAAGGAACCTTCATCAATCAAGCCAAATACATGCAAGATATGCTAAAGAGATTCAAGATAAGTGATGTCAAGCCGGCTTCCACTCCCATGCCCACCAAGTGCCAACTTGACATTGATCCCAATGGTAAAGCGGTGGATCAAAAGGTATATCGCTCCATGATTGGCTCCTTGCTTTACCTTTGTGCATCTAGACCGGATATCTTGAAGTGTGTAACTTTAAAGGATTACAGTGTCACTTGTGACAAAGTACCTCTTTGGTGTGACAATGAAAGTGCCATCAAGATTTCTCTTAACCCGGTGCAACACTTCAAGACAAAGCATATTGAGATTAGGTATCACTTCATCCGGGATCACATTAGGCGAGGGGAGATCGAGCTCAGCTATGTCAACACTCATGATAACCTGTCAGATATTTTCACGAAGCCTTTGGATGAAGTAAGATTTCGCAAGTTAAGGCATGAGCTAAATATCATTGATTCAAGAAATGTGACTTGAACCCTTGCACACCTCACCACACTCAACCTGTCGTCTAGTTTAGGTGTAGGCATGGACATAGGGGGAGTGTGTTGGGGAACGTAGTAATTTCAAAATTTTCCTACGCACACGCAAGATCATGGTGATGCATAGCAACGAGGGGGAGAGTCTGATCTACGTACCCTTGTAGATCGCAACGGAAGCGTTGACACAACGTAGAGGAAGTAGTTGTACATCTTCTTCCCGATCCGACCGATCCAAGCACCGTTACTCCGGCATCTCCAAGTTCTTAGCACACGTACAACTCGATGACAATCCCCGGGCTCCGATCCAGCAAAGCTTCGGGGAGGAGTTCCGTCAGCACGACGGCGTGGTGACAATCTTGATGTTCCACCGACGCAGGGCTTCGCCTAAGCACTACAACGATATGATCGAGGTGGAATATGGTGGCAGGGGGCACCGCACACGGCTAAGGAACGATCACAATGATCAACTTGTGTGTCTAGAGGTGCCCCTGCCTCCGTATATAAAGGAGCCAAGGGGGAGGGGGCCGGCCGGCCAAGGAGGGCGCGCCAAGGGAGTCCTACTCCCTCTAGGAGTAGGATCCCCCCAATCCTAGTTGGAATAGGATTCCTTGAGGGGGGGAAAGAGAGAGAGGGGGCCGGCCACCTCTCCTAGTCCTAATAGGACTAGGGGAAGGGGGGAGGCGCGTGGCCACCTTGGGCTGCCCCTTTCTCCTTTCCACTAAAGCCCATTAAGGCCCATCTGGTTCCCGGGGGGTTCCGGTAACCTCCCGGTACTCCGGTAAAATCCCGATTTCACCCGGAACACTTCCGATGTCCAAATATAGGCTTCCAATATATCAATCTTTATGTCTCGACCATTTCGAGACTCCTCGTCATGTCCATGATCACATCCGGGACTCCGAACTAACTTCGGTACATCAAAATGCATAAACTCATAATAACTGTCATCGTAACGTTAAGCGTGCGGACCCTACGGTTCGAGAACAATGTAGACATGACTGAGATACATCTCCGGTCAATAACCAATAGCGGGACCTGGATGCCCATATTGGCTCCTACATATTCTATGAAGATCTTTATCGGTCAGACCGCATAACAACATACGTTGTTCCCTTTGTCATCGGTATGTTACTTGCCCGAGATTCGATCGTCGGTATCCAATACCTAGTTCAATCTCGTTACCGGCAAGTCTCTTTACTCGTTCCATAATACATCATCTCGCAACTAACTCATTAGTTGTAATGCTTGCAAGGCTTATGTGATGTGCATTACCGAGAGGGCCCAGAGATACCTCTCCGACAATCGGAGTGACAAATCCTAATCTCAAAATACGCCAACCCAACATCTACCTTTGGAGACACCTATAGAGCTCCTTTATAATCACCCAGTTACGTTGTGACATTTGGTAGCACACAAAGTGTTCCTCCAGGAAACGGGAGTTGCATAATCTCATAGTCATAGGAACATGTATAAGTCATGAAGAAAGCAATAGCAACATACTAAACGATCGGGTGCTAAGCTAATGGAATGGGTCATGTCAATCAGATCATTCAACCAATGATGTGACCTCGTTAATCAAATAACAACACCTTGTTCATGGTTAGGAAACATAACCATCTTTGATTAACGAACTAGTCAAGTAGAGGCATACTAGTGACACTAAGTTTGTCTATGTATTCACACATGTATTATTGTTTCCGGTTAATACAATTCTAGCATGAATAATAAACATTTATCATGATATAAGGAAATAAATAATAACTTTATTATTGCCTCTAGGGCATATTTCCTTCAGTCTCCCACTTGCACTAGAGTCAATAATCTAGATTACACAGTAATGATTCTAACACCCATAGAGCCTTAGTGCTGATCATGTTTTGCTCGTGGAAGAGGCTTAGTCAACGGGTTTGCAACATTCAGATCCGTATGTATCTTGCAAATCTCTATGTCTCCCACCTGGACTAGATCCCGGATGGAATTGAAGCGTCTCTTGATGTGCTTGGTCCTCTTGTGAAATCTGGATTCCTTTGCCAAGGCAATTGTACCAGTATTGTCACAAAAGATTTTCATTGGACCCGATGCACTAGGTATGACACCTAGATCGGATATGAACTCCTTCATCCAGACTCCTTCGTTCGCTGCTTCCGAAGCAGCTATGTACTCCGCTTCACATGTAGATCCCGCTACGACGCTTTGTTTAGAACTGCACCAACTGACAGCTCCACCGTTTAATGTAAACACGTATCCGGTTTGCGATTTAGAATCGTCCGGATCAGTGTCAAAGCTTGCATCAACGTAACCTCTTACGGTGAGCTCTTTGTCACCTCATATACGAGAAACATATCCTTAGTCCTTTTCAGGTATTTCAGGATGTTCTTGACCGCTGTCCAGTGATCCACTCCTGGATTACTTTGGTACCTCCCTGCTAAACTTATAGCAAGGCACACATCAGGTCTGGTACACAACATTGCATACATGATAGAGCCTATGGCTGAAGCATAGGGAACATCTTTCATTTTCTCTCTATCTTCTGCAGTGGTCGGGCATTGAGTCTGACTCAACTTCACACCTTGTAACACAGGCAAGAACCCTTTCTTTGCTTGATCCATTTTGAACTTCTTCAAAATCTTGTCAAGGTATGTGCTTTGTGAAAGTCCAATTAAGCGTCTTGATCTATCTCTATAGATCTTTATGCCTAATATGTAAGTAGCTTCACCGAGGTCTTTCATTGAAAAACTCTTATTCAAGTATCCCTTTATGCTATCCAGAAATTCTATATCATTTCCAATCAGCAATATGTCATCCACATATAATATCAGAAATGCTACAGAGCTCCCACTCACTTTCTTGTAAATACAGGCTTCACCGAAAGTCTGTATAAAACCAAATGCTTCGATCACACTATCAAAGCGTTTATTCCAACTCCGAGAGGCTTGCACCAGTCCATGAATGGATCGCTGGATCTTGCACACTTTGTTAGCTCCCTTTGGATCGACAAAACCTTCCGGTTGCATCATATACAACTCTTCTTCCAGAAATCCATTCAGGAATGCAGTTTTGACATCCATCTGCCAAATTTCATAATCATAAAATGCGGCAATTGCTAACATGATTCTGACAGACTTAAGCATTGCTACGGGTGAGAAGGTCTCATCGTAGTCAACCCCTTGAACTTGTCGAAAACCTTTTGTGACAAGTCGAGCTTTATAGACAGTAATATTACCGTCAGCGTCAGTCTTTTTCTTGAAGATCCATTTATTCTCAATTGCTTGCTGATCATCGGGCAAGTCAACCAAAGTCCATACTTTGTTCTCATACATGGATCCCATCTCAGATTTCATGGCTTCTAGCCACTTTGCGGAATCTGGGCTCACCATCGCTTCTTCATAGTTCATAGGTTCATCATGATCTAGTAGCATGACTTCCAGAACTGGATTACCGTACCACTCTGGTGCGGATCTCACTCTGGTTGATCTACGAGGTTCAGTAGTATCTTGTCCTGAAGTTTCATGATCATCATCATTAGCTTCCTCACTAATTGGTATAGGTGTTGCAGAAACAGTTTTCTGTGATGTACTATTTTCCAATAAGGGAGCAGGTACAGTTACCTCGTCAAGTTCTACTTTCCTCCCACTCACTTCTTTCGAGAGAAACTCCTTCTCTAGAAATGATCCATTCTTAGCAACGAATGTCTTGCCTTCGGATCTGTGATAGAAGGTGTACCCAATAGTTTCCTTTGGGTATCCTATGAAGACACATTTCTCCGATTTGGGTTCGAGCTTATCAGGTTGAAGCTTTTTCACATAAGCATCGCAGCCCCAAACTTTAAGAAACGACAACTTTGGTTTCTTGCCAAACCATAGTTCATAAGGCGTCGTCTCAACGGATTTTGATGGTGCCCTATTTAACGTGAATGCGGCCGTCTCTAAAGCATAACCCCAAAACGATAGCGGTAAATCAGTAAGAGACATCATAGATCGCACCATATCTAGTAAAGTACGATTACGACTTTCGGACACACCATTACGCTGTGGTGTTCCGGGTGGCATGAGTTGCGAAACTATTCCACAATTTTTCAAATGTACACCAAACTCATAACTCAAATATTCTCCCGCACGATCAGATCGTAGAAACTTTATTTTCTTGTTACGATGATTTTCAACTTCACTCTGAAATTCTTTGAACTTTTCAAATGTTTCAGACTTATGTTTCATTAAGTAGATATACCCATATCTGCTTAAATCATCTGTGAAAGTGAGAAAATAACGATATCCGCCACGAGCCTCAATATTCATCGGACCACATACATCGGTATGTATGATTTCCAACAAATCTGTCGCTCTCTCCATAGTACCGAAGAATGGTGTTTTAGTCATCTTGCCCATGAGGCATGGTTCGCAAGTACCAAGTGATTCATAATCAAGTGGTTCCAAAAGCCCATCAGTATGGAGTTTCTTCATGCGCTTTACACCGATATGACCTAAACGGCAGTGCCACAAATAAGTTGCACTATCATTATCAACTCTGCATCTTTTGGCTTCAACATTATGAATATGTGTGTTACTACTATCGAGATTCATCAAAAATAGACCACTCTTCAAAGGTGCATGACCATAAAAGATATTACTCATATAAATAGAACAACCATTATTCTCTGATTTAAATGAATAACCATCTCGCATCAAACAAGATCCAGATATAATGTTCATGCTTAACGCTGGCATCAAATAACAATTATTTAGGTCTAATATTAATCCCGAAGGTAGATGTAGAGGTAGCGTGCCGACAGCGATCACATCGACTTTGGAACCGTTTCCCACGCGCATCGTCACCTCGTCCTTCGCCAGTGTTCGCTTAATCCGTAGTCCCTGTTTCGAGTTGCAAATATTAGCAACAGAACCAGTATCAAATACCCAGGTGCTACTGCGAGCTCTAGTAAGGTACACATCAATAACATGTATATCACATATACCTTTGTTCACCTTGCCATCCTTCTTATCCGCCGAATACTTGGGGCAGTTTCGCTTCCAGTGACCAGTCTGCTTGTAGTAGAAGCACTCAGTTTCAGGCTTAGGTCCAGACTTGGGTTTCTTCTCCTGAGCAGCAACTTGCTTGCCGTTCTTCTTGAAGTTCCCCTTCTTCTTCCCTTTGCCATTTTTCTTGAAACCAGTGGTCTTGTTAACCATCAACACTTGATGCTCCTTCTTGATTTCTACCTCCGCAGCTTTCAGCATTGCGAAGAGCTCGGGAATAGTCTTGTTCATCCCTTGCATATTATAGTTCATCACGAAGCTCTTGTAGCTTGGTGGCAGTGATTGGAGAATTCTGTCAATGACGCAATTATCTGGAAGATTAACTCCCATCTGAATCAAGTGATTATTATACCCAGACATTTTGAGTATATGCTCACTGACAGAACTGTTCTCCTCCATCTTGCAGCTATAGAACTTATTGGAGACTTCATATCTCTCAATTCGGGCATTTGCTTGAAATATTAACTTCAACTCCTGGAACATCTCATATGCTCCATGACATTCAAAACATCGTTGAAGTCCCGATTCTAAGCCGTAAAGCATGGCACACTGAACTATCGAGTAGTCATCAGCTTTGCTTTGCCAGACGTTCATAACATCTGGCGTTGCTCCAGCAGCAGGCCTGGCACCCAGCGGTGCTTCCAGGATGTAATTCTTCTGAGCAGCAATGAGGATAATCCTCAAGTTACGGACCCAGTCCGTGTAATTGCTACCATCATCTTTCAACTTTGCTTTCTCAAGGAATGCATTAAAATTCAACGGAACAACAGCACGAGCCATCTATCTACAATCAACATAAACAAGCAAGATACTATCAGGTACTAAGTTCATGATAAGTTTAAGTTCAATTAATCAAATTACTTAAGAACTCCCACTTAGATAGACATCCCTCTAATCCTCTAAGTGATCACGTGATCCAAATCAACTAAACCATAACCGATCATCACGTGAGATGGAGTAGTTTTCAATGGTGAACATCATTATGTTGATCATATCTACTATATGATTCACGCTCGACCTTTCGGTCTCCGTGTTCCGAGGCCATATCTGCATATGCCAGGCTTGTCAAGTTTAACTTGAGTATTCTACGTGTGCAAAAACTGGCTTGCACCCGTTGTAGATGGACGTAGAGCTTATCACACCCGATCATCACGTGGTGTCTGGGCACGACGAACTTTGGAAACGGTGCATACTCAGGGAGAACAATTCTTGATAATTTAGTGAGAGATCATCTTATAATGCTACTGTCAATCAAAGCAAGATAAGATGCATAAAAAGATAAACATCACATGCAATCAATATAAGTGATATGATATGGCCATCATCATCTTGTGCTTGTGATCTCCATCTCCGAAGCACCGTCATGATCACCATCGTCACCGGCGCGACACCTTGATCTCCATCGTAGCATCGTTGTCGTCTCGCCAATCTTATGCTTCCACGACTATCGCTACCGCTTAGTGATAAAGTAAAGCATTACATCACGATTGCATTGCATACAATAAAGCGACAACCATATGGCTCCTGCCAGTTGCCGATAACTTGGTTACAAAACATGATCATCTCATACAATAAAATTTAGCATCATGTCTTGACCATATCACATCACAACATGCCCTGCAAAAACAAGTTAGACGTCCTCTACTTTGTTGTTGCAAGTTTTACGTGGCTGCTACGGGCTTAAGCAAGAACCAATCTCACCTACGCATCAAAACCACAACGATAGTTTGTCAAATAGACTCCGTTTTAACCTTCACAAGGACCGGGCGTAGCCACACTCGGTTCAACTAAAGTTGGAGAGACAGTCGCCCGCAAGCCACCTGTGTGCAAAGCACGTCGGGGGAACCAGTCTCGCGTAAGCATATGCGTAAGGTTGGTCCGGGTCGTCTCGTCCAACAATACCGCCGAACCAAAGTATGACATGCTGGTAGGCAGTATGACTTGTATCGCCCACAACTCACTTGTGTTCTACTCGTGCATATAACATCAAACCATAAAACCTAGGCTCTGGTACCACTATTGGGGAACGTAGTAATTTCAAAATTTTCCGACGCACACGCAAGATCATGGTGATGCATAGCAACGAGGGGGAGAGTCTGATCTACATACCCTTGTAGATCGCAACGGAAGCGTTGACACAACATAGAGGAAGTAGTCGTACGTCTTCTTCCCGATCCGACTGATCCAAGCACCGTTACTCCGGCATCTCCGAGTTCTTAGCACACGTACAGCTCGATGACGATCCCCGGGCTCCGATCCAGCAAAGCTTTGGGGAGAGGTTCCGTCAGCACGACGGCATGGTGACGATCTTGATGTTCCAGCGCGCAGGGCTTCGCCTAAGCACTACAACAATATGATCGAGGTGGAATATGGTGGCAGGGGGCACCGCACACGGCTAAGGAACGATCACAATGATCAACTTGTGTGTCTAGAGGTGCCCCCTGCCTCCGTATATAAAGGAGCCAAGGGGGAGGGGGCTGGCCGGCCAAGGAGGGCGCGCCAAGGGAGTCCTACTCCCTCTGGGAGTAGGATCCCCCCCCCAATCCTAGTTGGAATAGGATTCCTTGAGGGGGGGAAAGAGAGAGAGGGGGCCGGCCACCTCTCCTAGTCCTAATAGGACTAGGGGAAGGGGGGAGGCGCGCGGCCACCTTGGGCTGCCCCTTTCTCCTTTCCACTAAAGCCCATTAAGGCCCATCTGGTTCCCGGGGGGTTCCGATAACCTCCCGGTACTCTGGTAAAATCCCGATTTCACCCGGAACACTTCCGATGTCCAAATATAGGCTTCCAATATATCAATCTTTATGTCTCGACCATTTCGAGACTCCTCGTCATGTCCGTGATCACATCCGGGACTCCGAACTAACTTCGGTACATCAAAATGCATAAACTCATAATAACTGTCATCGTAACGTTAAGCGTGCGGACCCTACGGTTCGAGAACTGGCAAGTCTCTTTACTCGTTCCGTAATACATCATATCGCAACTAACTCATTAGTTGTAATGCTTGCAAGGCTTACGTGATGTGCATTACCGAGAGGGCCTAGAGATACCTCTCCGACAATCGAAGTGACAAATCCTAATCTCAAAATACGCCAACCCAACATCTACCTTTGGAGACACCTGTAGAGCTCCTTTATAATCACCCAGTTACGTTGTGACGTTTGGTAGCACACAAAGTGTTCCTCCGGGAAACGGGAGTTGGATAATCTCATAGTCATAGGAACATGTATAAGTCATGAAGAAAGCAATAGCAAGATACTAAACGATCGGGTGCTAAGCTAATGGAATGGGTCATGTCAATCAGATCATTCAACCAATGATGTGACCTCGTTAATCAAATAACAACACCTTGTTCATGGTTAGGAAACATAACCATCTTTGATTAACGAACTAGTCAAGTAGAGGCATACTAGTGACACTAAGTTTGTCTATGTATTCACACATGTATTATTGTTTCCGGTTAATACAATTCTAGCATGAATAATAAACATTTATCATGATATAAGGAAATAAATAGTAACTTTATTATTGCCTCTAGGGCATATTTCCTTCAGAGTGTTGTTCTCTCAATGAACTTTCCCTCCCCCCATAATGCATAAACTAACCAAACTCTTTCACATTAACCATTTTTGATGGTACTTATGCTTCAAAGATGAGTGTTGGTCATGGGCCCAAGGTTAAAATCTTCGCGCCGCCATACCTCTGAACTCAAACATAGGTGGCTTCGACCACCCCCCTCTCTTGGAGAGGTGTGTGTCTTTGTTCCTTTTGTCGGTTCTGTGTGTGTGTGTTCTCGTGTTTGTCTCATTTTTTTATTTTCCTTGAGCATAGCCCTTTTGGTCAGTCCTTTTTGCGGCAGAGCGGTACTACCGATGACAAGGGTCAAGCGGTACTACTGCTGTAACGCCCCAGATATAACTTTCCCAATTTGTACTCCAACTCTTGCCGTTTCCAGCGTAAGTTATATTTATTTCTCGGGCTCGGGTCTTTGTCTCCGTGTGTTGTTTTCGTTTTCATGCATCTCATATCATGTCATTATGTGCATTGCATTTGCATACGTGTTCATCTCATGCATTCGTGCATTTTCCCCGTTGTCCGTTTTGCATTCCGGCGCTTCGCTCTCCTCCGGTGGTCATTTCTAGCTTTCTTTCGTGTGTGGGGATTAAACATTTCCGGATTGGACTGAGACTTATCATGCAGCCTTGGTTTACTATCGGTAGACCGCCTGTCAAGTTTCGTACCATTTGGACTTCGTTTGATACTCCAACGATTAACCGAGGGACCAAAAAGGCATCGTGTGTGTTGGAGCCCAACACCCCTCCAATTTGGCCCAAAACCCACCAAACTCTGCTCCATGTCCTAGAGCGTTCGATCACGATCGCGTGGCCGAAAACCGCACCTCATTTGGACTCTCCTAGCTCCCTCTATGCCTATATATACACCACCCTCCCGAAATTCGCGGATCCCCTCTTCCAAAACCCTAGATCCCCACTTCGCGCCCGCGCCGGACACGTCCGCCGCCCCGCCCGGACCAATCGCAGCTCGCCACGTGGCGCTGCCCGTGCCCACATCGCCACTCGCGCCGCCGGCCCGCGAGGGCCCGAGGCCGGCCCTCCCCGCCGACCGCCCCGGGCCTGATCTGCGCCGCCCCCCGCCTCTTCTTCTCCGCCGCGCCGACAGCCGCCGGACCTCGCCGCTCCGCCGTCGCGCCCAGCCGCCACCTCGCCGCTCCCTGCACGCCTCCATACCTCCGACCCCGCCGGACCTCACCTCCACGCCGCCGACCCTGCCGGCAAGCTCCTTCCCCGCTCCGAGGAGCCGGAGAGCTCCTCCCTGCTCCGGCCGACTTCTCCTCCGGCGGCCCCGATGATTTTCCGGCGAACCTCGTTAAGCGTGCCGAGGAACCCTAGATCTGGACACGGTTGATTTTTTCCCTCTCCCCCTTAATTTTTGTGCTAACTTTGACCGTCGATATCTCTGCATCCGTAGCTCCGATTTGGACATATAGTATATCAAAATGTTCGTCTCGACGAGTACATCATTTCATTCCATTGCATCATTTTCATTTGAGTTCATCTTGATGCCCGAAATGCTGCTAGAAGGAGGCTTCGTGAGATAATTGTCAGATCTGCTAGTTCATCTTAGACTTTTGTCATTTTTGCCATGATTATTGTGTGCATGATATGCCTGTGAGTCCTTGTTATGATTTGTTAAGCATTTTGTCTTCTTTCCAGAGGTGCAACCCATGCATTTTTAGGATGTGTGTGGTGACTTGTGCAAGCTTGCAAAGTGAGGCACTTGGTAGATCTGTTTTCAGGGACATAGTGGTTTTCACTAAGTCTGGGATTATTTAGTTCGTGATGCCATATGTTCAGCTTGTTTCCTATTGATCCGTGCCTCTTTTGAGGATGATCAGTAAGGGAGTTTTGTTAATCATGTCATGCTCTATCCATCCATTTATTTGTTTGCATATGTGGAGTACTCTAGCTTGAGTCAATCGAGCTCTACTTTTGCTTCGTGGTAAATCTGGGCAGATCGTCAACTTGTTTGCGATTTTGCCGATGCTATTGTTATTGATCCGTGCATGCTATGCCATTGTTCTTGCCATGTCTAGCTAGCATTTTGTGCCTTCTTTATGGATATATGCTTGCCTTGCCATGACTTGCACCGTAGTGAGTGCATCGAGCTTGTTTACATGCCTTCGTGAGTTAAATTCCAGCATGTCTCTGTTTTCACTAAGTCTGAAAACTGATTGTGCGTGAGCTATGTTCGTGTGCTTGTTAGTATGTTTTGTGATCCCTTTTGGCCCCAGGTCACTTTGGGACTTTTGATAAGCTTGTTGAGTAGCTCCATGCCATGCTCTTACATTTCATAATCAGGTCATGTATCATGTTGTTTAGCTGCTCCGAAGAGGGCTTCGTGATCTGAAATTTCAGACTAGTGTTAATTTCACTAAGTCTGAAATCTGTTTTGCGTTTGCGTTTTTGCCATGCTTGTTTGAACCTCATAATGGATGAATTTGGCCGTGGCTCAGTGCTAGTGTTTTGTTAAGCATCTTGTGGGCATCCCTGCCATGTATTTTTTTGTCATGTTTGGTGGCTGTAGCATGTTCATTTCGTTGCATTTAGATGCCTACTTGCTGTAAATCGCAGACCGGTGTCATATCTTAAAACACTTGCCATTTCCAAACCGTACCTCCAATTCCAATGATCTTTATATCGTTTTCAAGCGATTTCATCCCCTCTATCCAGTGGCACACTTGGTTTTCCAAGTTGAGGCCAGGTTCATGCATTTCCTGTCACATCTTGCATTTTGCATCCCGCATCGCATCCCGCATAGCATACCATCTTTGCATCTTATTGTTGGAGTTTGCACGTGGTTGATTGTATTCTTGTTGCTTGTTTGTGTTGTTTGGGTAGAGCTGGGAGACGATTTCGCTAACGAGGAGCCCGTTGAGTTTGCTTTTGAGGATCCAGTCAACTCTGACAACTGTGCAGGCAAGATGATCATACCCTCGAAATCACTACTATCTTTGCTATGCTTGTTTGCTCGCTCTTGTGCTATGCTAATGCTACGATGCCTACCACTTGCTTGTCAGCCTCCCAATTGCCATGTTGAACCTCTAACCCACCATTGTCCTAGCAAACCGTTGATTGGCTATGTTACCGCTTTGCTCAGGCCGCTTCTTATAGCGTTGTTAGTTGCAGGTGAAGATTGGAGCCGTTCCTTGTTGGAACATTTATTTACTTGTTGGGATATCATTATATTGCCATGTTATCTTAATGCATCTATATACTTGGTAAAGGGTGGAAGGCTCGGCCTCTCGCCTAGTGTTTTGTTCCACTCTTGCCGCCCTACTTTCCATCATATCGGTGTTATGTTCCCGGATTGTTGCGTCCCTTACGCGGTTGGGCTATAATGGGAACCCCTGGATAGTTCGCCTTGATTAAAGCTTTTCCAGCAATGCCCAACATTGGTTTTACCATTTGCCACCTAGCCTCTTTTTCCCTTGGGTTTCCGAAGCCCGAGGGTCATCTTATTTTAACCCCCCGGGCCAGTGCTCCTCTGAGTGTTGGTCCGACCGAGTAGACTGCGGGGCCACCTCGGGGCAACTTGAGGGTTGGTTTTACTCGTAGGATGTCTCATCTGAGTGTGCCCTGAGAACGAGATATGTGCAGCTCCTATCGGGATTTGTCGGCACATTCGGGCGGTGTTGCTGGACTTGTCTTAACCTGTTGAATCGTCTTGTTGTACCGAGATACCGAGTCAGATCGGCGTGTCTTGGGTGGAGGTCTATTCCTTCGTTGACCGTGAGAGCTTGTTATGGGCTAACTTGGGACCCCCCTGCAGGGATTGATCTTTCGAAAGCCGTGCCCGCGGTTATGGGCAGATGGGAATTTGTTAATGTCCGGTTGTAGATAACTTGAACCTTAATTAATTAAAATGAATCAACTAAGTGTGTTACCGTGATAGCCTCTTCTCGGCGGAGTCCGAGAAGTGGACACGGTGTTGGAGTTATGTTTGCGCAGGTTGCTCTCTAGTTTCTCGCTCGCGCATTGCCTCCTCTTCTCGCTCTCTTTTGCGAATAAGTTAGCCACCATATATGCTAGTAGCTTGCTGCAGCTCCACTTACATTTACCCCCTTCCTACCCATTTAAGCTTAAATAGTCTTGATCGCGAGGGTGCGAGATTGCTGAGTCCTTGTGGCTCACAGATTACTATTACACCAGATGCAGGGACAGATGATACAGCTCCGGATGGCGCGCTTGAGCTCAAGTGGGAGTACGACGAGGATTCTCAGCGTTACTATGTGTCTTTTCCTGATGATCAGTAGTGGTGCCCAGTTGGGGTTCGATTCAGGGCCTTGTCGCATGTTGGGTTCTTTTCTATTTTGGCGCCGTAGTCGGGCCATGAGTGTTCTGTATGATGGATGTTATTTGTGTACTTTGATGTGACGTGGCGAGTGTAAGCCAACTATGTACCTCCCCTTTTATATTATTTATTACATGGGATGTTGTGAAGATTGCCTAACTTGCGACATTGCTTTCAATGCGGTTATGTCTCTAAGTCGTGCCTCGACACGTGGGAGCTATAGCCGCATCGAGGGCATTACAACTGCCCACCCCAGCGGTACTACCGCTGTGGGGCGGGCGTTGGGGGGGGGGGGTTATGTCGGGGCAGGGAGAGTTGTTTCTCCCCCATACCCATTCGCCCCACTCGTCTTCCTCGTTGCTCCAGCGACCTCTTGCCGCAGGAGGGGCCCGCCCGGCCTCTGTTTTCGTGCCGTCCCTCTCCATTTCCTCCGGTGGAGTCGATCCCCACCACGTCCTCTAGCCATGGATGCTGGTATTGCCCCCGTTCCTGTTCTCTCTTTGCCTAGATCTTGCATCTAGTTTTTAGGGGCAATAGGCATTGTTCTTATCGTCTTTTGGCTGTGGCGAGGCTTGAGTAGGATGGAGATGGCTTCTAGGCCCTGTGGATTGAAGTTTGGTAAGTTTATTTTTGAATTTGGCATCTCCGGTAGTGCCGGATCCGTCCACGGCAGTAGGGAACCGTCGTTCCCCATCTGGCGCGGTACTACCGCCCTCCTCGAGCGGTACAACCACGCAAGCGGTACTGCCGCTTATGGGTCGCGGTACTACCGTTCCCCATCTAGCGAGGTACTACCGCCCTCTTCAAGCGGTACTACCGCGCAAGCTAGATGCCTAATTCCATCTTTTCCTACCAAGCTTTGATCCGTGTTGTGTTCTTTGGTGGCTTATGCTCTTTTCATTCGTGTGTTTCTTCTGCTCGTGTGTTTGGTTCCAGGTGGTGATCATCCTGAGCAACCCCGGTCATGCCGCGTCAAAGCGCTACCGCACTTCTGAGTCAGCCGATGGTTCATCTAGTGCTCAACCGCCGCCAGCAGGCGCAACCTCAACTGCTCCACCGCCACCTCAGCACACGAAGAGATCTGCAAGCAAGCCAAAGGGAAAGACTGTGACTGAGATGACTGCCAAGGAAATTTGGGAAAAGCATCGCCGCAACCCCTATGAGGAAGACCAAGATCCCACTTTGGTCAACCGCCCGTTCTGGAACCGCTTTCAGTTCGCCATCTTATTTGATGTGATCAAGGCTAAGTATAATCACTATGTTGATGTCCATTCCATCGACACCGATCCAATGGAAAAGGACCCTGAGTACTTTGGCGAAGCCCTTCAGATGTGCACTCAGTTGAACATTCTCCGAATCATGCAATTCAACAAGGACTTTGATGCCGACATCATATGCCAATTCTATGCCACTGTCCATTTTGGAACTGATGCAGAAAGGACTTTGACTTGGATGACAAATGGCAATTTGATCTCTGTCACATGGAAGGCCTTCATGGAGTTACTTGCGGTGGAAGATCATGGGCTTGAGCATCCAGTCGGCTTCCATCCTCACCGCAATGTCACCTCCACTCATAAGCAAGCTCTCTGGCCCTACTGCTCTCAGAAGGTTAACCCCAAGACAAAGAAGGTAACCTATGAGCTGTCTACCTATCTGGACATCCTTCACTATGTCTTCCGCGAGACTCTTTTCCCGCGCATTGGGAATCTAGATATGGTCCACTCCTATCTTGTGGACATGCTTCTCTTCTGCCAGCATGAGAAGGAAGAAACCACTGGAGAGACCCTGGACATTTCTCATGTTATGTGGTCTGAACTTCTGTCTGCCATTTCTGAGCGCAAGTGCCCGATCTATGGTCCTTTCATCATGCTGCTCATTGAGAAGGCCTGGGCACATCACTATCCCAGGGCTGCGCTGGAAACTGGAGAGTTGATTTCTCATGATATCAAACGTCTAAGGAAGAAGGACAACTGCGGCACCCAGGCCCCTCAATCTGATGCTCCACCTTCTGAGGCTGACATGGAGTCCGAGGACGATGCTGAGGCCGATAAGGATGAGGACTATTAGCCCTCCGATGTGGAGCCCTCATGGGCTAAGAGGATTAAGCGCAAGATGAAGAAACTTTTATGCATGGAGTCTCATGGCCAGTACATGTCTCATGTCTCTGAGAAGAAGGCCCACAGACATCACAAGGAGCTCATACGCCAGTTGGGTGCCACTGTTAACAGCGGATCTGAGGAGAGGATCACTGACAAGGAGGAGTGGGTTCAGCAGCATTGTGCATGGACCGATTCAGACGCCCAGAAGTTTCCGACCGACGACGACGGTGCAGACGATCCCGCTGAGATGTGATGTTCGAGATCCTCAGCTTGCTATCACCTGGAGCCGTAGCAATGCTCTTTGCCCTTTTGGTGTCTCGCTGCCATAGCGGGGAGAGAGTTTAGGGATTTCTTTTGTTGCCATGTTGCGAGTGTGTCTTTGTGGTTTGTGGTGTCTTGTGTTTTCTCATCGTTTTGCTTGGTTTGGTTTGGTGCCAGTGAGGCCTAAGTTCTAGACATATGGTGTGAGACATATGCTACCTTATCTTTACCTTTATTATCTATGTCTATCCAGTACTGTAGTATCTTATGAGTTGCATGCTTATCCTGTTTTATACCCTGCTCTCATGTATCATATGCTTAGAATTGTTGGACTATAAAATATAGGGGGAGTGTTGATCCTAATGTGTGTGTCTTGCATTCCAAAGGCACTACTAACTAGGTGCACACATTCAGGGGGAGCCCGTCTATATTTTGTAATTCTAAGTATCTTTACTTTCATGTCTTTTCCCTGTGCAAATCCCTGGTTGTCATCAATCCACCAAAAAGGGGGAGATTGTTAACGCATATCTCTCTCGATGTAGTTTTGGTGATTGATGACAACATATTTGTGGACTAACCATGTGCTTTGAGCATTTCAGAGATTCATCCTTTGGCTCGAGACAATTTCTTTCCCCTCGGAGTGTTTTCAAGACGGTGTAGCTCATTTGTTTCTTGTTGGTGGACTAGTTTCGTAGGAGTCACCGTACTATCAAGAGCGGGTCCGCTTTGGTAAGGCTAGGGTGGAATTATCACGTACACTTCCGTTTCACACCCTCTGGGCCTTCCTGCGTTGTTGGAGGTTTGATTCCCTGCTGTTTTGGCAGTATTTGGCCCCAGCGGTAGTACCACGGTGCCCAGCGGTAGTACCGCTTGAGGGTCCTCAGCGGCAGTACCGTTGCGGTACCGGGCCACTACCGCCTCGGCTCGAGGGGGCATGATACGTCTCCAATGTATCTATAATTTTTGATTGCTCCATGCTATGTTATCTACTGTTTTGGACTATATTGGGCTTTATTTTCCACTTTTATATTATTTTTGGAACTAACCTATTAACCGGAGGCCCGACCCAGAATTGTTGTTTTTTTGCCTATTTCAGTGTTTCGGAGAAACAGAATATCAAACGGAGTCCAAACGGAATAAAACCTTCGGGAACGTGATTTTCTCACCGAACGTGATCCAGCAGACTTGGACCCTACTCCAAGGAGTCAAAGAGGAGGTCACGAGGGTGGGGGCGCGCCCCCCAAGGGCGCTAGGGCGCGCCCCCTGCCTCGTGGGCCCCTCGGTGCTCCACCGACGTACTCCTTCCTCCTATATATACATACGTACCCCCAAACAATCAGAATAGGAGCCAAAAACCTAATTCCACCACCGCAACTTTCTGTATCCACGAGATCCCATCTTGGGGCCTGTTCCGAAGCTTCGCCGGAGAGGGCCGTCATCACGGAGGGCTTCTACATCATCATAGCCCCTCCGATGAAGTGTGAGTAGTTTACCTCAGACCTTCGGGTCCATAGTTAGTAGCTAGATGGCTTCTTCTCTCTCTTTGAATCTCAATACAAAGTTCTCCCCCTCTCTTGTGGAGATCTATTCGATGTAATCATCTTTTTGCGGTGTGTTTGTTGAGACCGATGAATTATGGGTTTATGATCAAGTCTATCTATGAATAATATTTGAATCTTCTCTGAATTCTTTTATGTATGATTGGTTATCTTTGCAAGTCTCTTCGAATTACCCGTTTGGTTTGGCCAACTAGATTGGTAGTTCTTGCCATGGGAGAAGTGTTTAGCTTTGGGTTCGATCTTGCGGTGTCCTTTCCCAGTGACAGAAGGGGCAGCAAGGCACCTATTGCATCATTGCCATCGAGGATAACAAGATGGGATTTATTTCATATTGCATGAATTTATCTCTCTACATCATGTCATCTTGCTTAAGGCGTTACTCTGTTTTTAACTTAATACTCTAGATGCATGCTGGATAGCGGTTGATGAGTGGAGTAATAGTAGTAGATGCAGAATCGTTTCGGTCTACTTGTCACGGACGTGATGCCTATATACATGATCATGCCTAGATATTCTCATAACTATTCTCAATTCTGTCAATTGCTCAACAGTAATTTGTTCACCCACCGTAGAATACTTATGCTCTTGAGAGAAGCCACTAGTGAAACCTATGGCCCCCGGGTCTATTCTCATCATATCAATCTCCATCACTTTAATCTTGCTTTGCTTTTTTACTTTGCTTTTACTTTTTACTTTGCATCTTTATACCAAAAATACCAAAAATATTATATCTATCAGATCTCACTCTCGTAAGTGACCATGAAGGGATTGACAACCCCTAATCCTGTTGGTTGCGAGTAGCTATCGTTTTGTGCAGGTATGAGGGACTTGAGCGTGGCCTCCTACTGGATTGATACCTTGGTTCTCAAAAACTGAGGGAAATACTTATGCTACTCTGCTGCATCATCCCTTCCTCTTCGGGGAAAACCAACGCAAGCTCAAGACGTAGCAAGAAGGATTTGTGGCGCCGTTGCCGGGGAGTCTACGCAAAAAGTCAACATACCAAGTACCCATCACAATCCCTATCTCTCGCATTACATTATTTGCCATTTGCCTCTCGTTTTCCTCTCCCCCACTTCACCCTTGCCGTTTTATTCGCCCTCTCTCTCTATCCTCCCTCTCTATTTGCCTCTTTTGCCCGCTTGCCTTTTTGTTTGCTCGTGTGTTAGATTGCTTGTTTGTCGCGATGGCTCAAGATACTACCAAATTGTGTGACTTCACCAATACCAATAATAATGATTTCCTTAGCACTCCGATTGCTCCTCTTGCTAATACCGAATCTTGTGAAATCAATGCTGCTTTGTTGAATCTTGTTATGAAAGATCAATTCCCCGGCCTTCCTAGTGAAGATGCTGCTACTCATCTGAATAGCTTTGTTGATTTATGTGATATGCAAAAGAAAAAGATGTCGATAATGATGTCGTTAAATTGAAGCTATTTCCTTTTTGTCTCAGAGATCGTGCTAAAACTTGGTTTTTGTCTTTGCCTAAGAATAGTATTGATTCTTGGAACAAGTGCAAAGATGCTTTTATCTCTAAGTATTTCCCTCCCGCTAAGATCATCTCTCTTAGAAACGATATTATGAATTTTAAGAAACTTGATCATGAACATGTTGCACAAGATTGGGAGAGAATGAAATTAATGAGACGTAATTGCCCTACTCATGGTTTGAATTTGTGGATGATTATACAATATTTTTATGCCGGATTGAATTTTGCTTCTAGAAATCTTCTAGATTCGGCCGCGGGAGGCACTTTTATGGAAATCACTTTAGGAGATGCTACTAAACTCCTAGATAATATTATGGTTAATTATTCTCAATGGCATACTGAAAGATCTTCTAATAAAAAAGTGCATGCGATAGAAGAAATCAATGTTTTGAGTGGAAAGATGGATGAACTTATGAAATTATTTGCTACTAAGAGTGTTTCTTCTGATCCTAATGATATGCCTTTGTCTACTTTTATTGAGAATAACAATGAATCTATGGATGTGAATTTTGTTGGTAGGAATAATTTTGGTAACAACGCTTATAGAGGGAATTTTAATCCTAGGCCATATCCTAGTAATCCTTCTAATACTTATGGGATTTCCTACAACAACTCTTATGGAAATTATAATAAGATGCCCTCTGAATTTGAGAATAGTGTTAAAGAGTTTATGAATTCACAAAAGAATTTTAATGCTTTGCTTGAAGAGAAATTTCTTAAAGTTGATGATTTGGCTAGAAACGTTGATAGAATTTCTCTTGAGATTGATTCTTTAAAGATTAGATCTATTCCTCCTAAGCATGATATCAATGAGTCTCTTAAAGCCATGAGAATTTCCATTGATGAGTGCAAGGAAAGAACCGCTAGGATGCGTGCTTCCAAAGGTGCCTTTATTAAAGCGTGTTCTTCCAATTCCTATGAAAATCAAGATGAAAATCTAAAAGTTATTGATGTGTCTCCTATTAAATCTTTGTTTTGCAATATGAATCTTGATGAAACTGAATATGATCTTCCTTTACCTAGAAGGCGTTCTAAAAATTCGGAGTATTTAGATCTTAATGATGAAATTGATGAAAGTGGGATTGAAAGAAATAAAAATCTAGATGTTGCTAAACCCACTATATTGGATTTCAAGGAATTTAATTATGAAAGTTTTTCTTTAATTGATTGTATTTCCTTGTTGCAATCCGTGCTAAATTCTCCACATGCTTATAGTCAAAATAAAGCCTTCACCGAACATATTGTTGATGCCTTGATGCAATCTTATGACGAAAAACTTGAGTTGAAAGTTTCTATCCCTAGAAAACTTTATGATGATTGGGAACCAACTATTAAAATTAAAATTAAAGATCATGAGTTTTATGCTTTGTGTGATTTGGGTGCTAGTGTCTCCACTATTCCCAAGACTTTGTGTGATTTGCTAGATTTCCGTAATTTTGATGATTGCTCTCTAAACTTGCATCTTGCGGATTCTACTATTAAGAAACCTATGGGAAGAATTAATGATGTTCTTATTGTTGCAAATAGGAATTATGTGCCCGTAGATTTCATTGTTCTTGATATAGATTGCAATCCTTCTTGCCCTATTATTCTTGGTAGACCTTTCCTTAGAACGGTTGGTGCGATTATTGATATGAAGGAAGGGAATATTAGATTTCAATTTCCATTAAAAAAGGGCATGGAACACTTTCCAAGAAAGAAAATAAAATTTCCAGATGAAACTATCATGAGAGCCACTTATGGATTGCCTACCAAAGATGGCAATACTGAGATCTATCCTCGCTTTTATGCCTAGCTAGGGGCGTTAAACGATAGCGCTTGTTGGGAGGCAACCCAATTTTATTTTTATTCCTTGCTTTTTTCTTCTGCTTAGTAATAAATAAATTATTTAGCCTATGTTTTGGTTGTGTTTTTTGTGTTTAATTAGTGTTTGTGCCAAGTAGAACCGTTGGGAAGACTTGGGGAAAGTCTTGTTGAACTTGCTGTAAAAAACAGAAACTTTAGCGCTCATGAGAACTGCTGTCATTTTTATTTGAACAGTGCTATTTAGTTAATTCTTTTTGCAGATTATTAATAGATAAATTCCTCACTTCCAGCAATTTATTTTAGAATTTTTGTGGTTCCAGATCTTGCTCTAGCTACAGATTACTACAGACTGTTCTGTTTTTGATAGATTCTGTTTTTCGTGTGTTGTTTGCTTATTTTGATGAATCTATGGTTAGTAAAATAGTTTATAATCCATAGAGAAGTTGGAATACAGTAGGTTTAACACCAATATAAATAAAGAATGAGTTCATTACAGTACCTTTAAGTGGTCTTTTGTTTTCTTTTGCTAACGGAGCTCACGAGTTTTCTATTTTGAGTTTTGTGTTGTGAAGTTTTCAAGTTTTGGGTCAATTCTTTTGATGGATTATGAAACAAGGAGTGGCAAGAGCCTAATCTTGGGGATTCCCATGGCACCCCCAAGATAATACAAGGACACCAAAAAGTCAAAGCTTGGGGATGCCCCGGAAGGCATCCCCTCTTTCGTCCACTTCCATCGGTAATTTACTTGGAGCTATATTTTTATTCACCAACATGATATGTGTTTTGCTTGGAGCGTCTTGTATTATTTGTGTCTTTGTGTCTTCGTATGCCGCAATCATCCTTGCTGTACACACCTTTTGAGAGAGCCATACATGAATTAAAATTTGATAGAATACTCTATGTGCTTCACTTATATCTTTTGAGCTAAGTAGTTTTGCTCTATGTGCTTCACTTATATCTTTTGAGCTAAGTAGTTTTTCTCTATGTGCTTCACTTATATATTTTGAGTGTTATAATTTTCCCCTATGTGCTTCACTTAGATCTTTTAGAGCAAAGTGGTGGATTTGTTTTAAAGAAACTATTGATCTCTCATGCTTCACTTAAATTATTTTGAGAGTCTCTTAATAGCATGGTAATTTGCTTAATAATAATATGCTTGGTATTCAAGATTTGTGAAACTTTCTTTTGAGTGTGTTGAATACTAAGAAAATATTGAAGCTTGATAATTGTTTCGAGATATGGAGGTGATAATATTAAAGTCATGCTAGTTTAGTAGTTGTGAATTTGAAGAACACTTGCGTTAAAGTTTGTGATTCCCGTAGCATGCACGTATGGTGAACCGTTATGAGATGAAGTCGGAGCATGCTTTATTTATTGATTGTCTTCCTTATGAGTGGCGGTCGGGGATGAGCGATGGTCTTTTCCTACCAATCTATCCCCCTAGGAGCATGCGCGTAATACTTTGCTTTGATAACTTCTAGATTTTTGCAATAAGTATATGAGTTCTTTATGACTAAAGTTGAGTCCATGGATCATACGCACTCTCACCCTTCCACCTTTGCTAGCCTTTCTAATACCGCGCACCTTTCGCCGGTATCATACACCTACCATATACCTTCCTCAAAACAGCCACCATACCTACATATTATGGCATTTCCATAGCCATTCCGAGATATATTGCCATGCAACTTTCCACCATCTAGTTCATCATGACACATTCATCATTGTCATATTGCTTAGCATGATCAAGTAGTTGACATAGTATTTGTGGCAAAGCCACCTTTCATAATTTCTTCATACTTGTCACTCTTGATTCATTGCATATCCCGGTACACCGCCGGAGGCATCCATATAGAGTCATACTTTGTTTTAGAATCAAGTTGTAATCATTGAGTTGTAAATAAATAAAAGTGTGACGATCATCATTTAATAGAGCATTGTCCCAAAAAAAGAGAAATGCCAAAGAAAAAAAAGAAGGCCCAAAAAAAGAGAAAATAAATAAAAAGGGGCAATGCTACTATCCTTTTACCACACTTGTGCTTCAAAGTAGCACCATGATCTTCATAGTAGAGAGTCTCTCATGTTATCACTGTCATATACTAGTGGGAATTTTACATTATAGAACTTGGCTTGTATATTCCAATGATGGGCTTCCTCAAATTTCCCTAGGTCTTCGTGAGCAAGCAAGTTGGATGCACACCCACTAGTTTCTTTTGTTGAGCTTTCATAAATTTATAGCTCTAGTGCATCCGTTGCATGGCAATCCCTACTCACTCACATTGATATCTATTGATGGGCATCTCTATAGTCCGTTGATACGCCTAGTTGATGTGAGACTATCTTCCCCTTCTTTTTTGTCTTCTCCACAACCACCATTCTATTTCACCTATAGTGCTATATCCATGGCTCACGCTCATGTATTGCGTGAAGATTGAAAAAGTTTTGAAAAAGTTAGAGTATGAAACAATTGCTTAGCTTGTCATCAGGGTTGTGCATGATTTAAATACTTTGTGTGGTGAAGATGGAGCATAGCCAGACTATATGATTTTGTAGGGATAACTTTCTTTGGCCATGTTATTTTGAGAAGACATAATTGCTTTGTTAGTATGCTTGAAGTATTATTATTTTTATGTCAATATGAACTTTTGTCTTGAATCTTCCGAATCTGAATATTCATATCACAATTAAGAAGATTTGCATTGAAATTATGCCAAGTAGCACTCCTGATCAAAAATTCTCTTTTTATCATTTACCTACTCGAGGACGAGCAGGAATTAAGCTTGGGGATGCCTGATACGTCTCCAACGTATCTATAATTTTTGATTGCTCCATGCTATATTATCTACTGTTTTGGACTATATTGGGCTTTATTTTCCACTTTTATATTATTTTTGGAACTAACCTATTAACCGGAGGCCCATCCCAGAATTGTTGTTTTTTGCCTATTTCAGTGTTTCGGAGAAACATAATATCAAACGGAGTCCAAACAGAATAAAACCTTCAGGAACGTGATTTTCTCACCGAATGTGATCCAGGAGACTTGGACCCTACTCCAAGGAGTCAAAGAGGAGGTCACGAGGGCGGGGGGCGCGCCCCCCCTAGGGCGCGCCCCCTGCCTCGTGGGCCCCTCGGTGCTCCATCGACATACTCCTTCCTCCTATATATACATACGTACCCCCAAACAATCAGAACAGGAGCCAAAAACCTAATTCCACCGTCGCAACTTTCTGTACCCACGAGATCCCATCTTGGGGCCTGTTCCGGAGCTCCGTCGGAGAGGGCCGTCATCACAGAGGGCTTCTACATCATCATAGCCCCTCCGATGAAGTGTGAGTAGTTTACCTCAGACCTTCGGGTCCATAGTTAGTAGCTAGATGGCTTCTTCTCTCTCTTTGAATCTCAATAGAAAGTTCTCCCCCTCTCTTGTGGAGATCTATTCGATGTAATCTTCTTTTTGCGGTGTGTTTGTTGAGACCGATGAATTGTGGGTTTATGATCAAGTCTATCTATGAATAATATTTGAATCTTCTCTGAATTCTTTTATGTATGATTGGTTATCTTTTCAAGTCTCTTCGAATTATCCGTTTGGTTTGGCCAACTAGATTGGTAGTTCTTGCCATGGGAGAATTGTTTAGATTTGGGTTCGATCTTGCGGTGTCCTTTCCCAGTGACAGAAGGGGCAGCAAGGCATGTATTGCATCATTGCCATCGAGGATAACAAGATGGGGTTTATTTCATATTGCATGAATTTATCTCTCTACATCATGTCATCTTGCTTAAGGCATTACTCTGTTTTTAACTTAATACTCTAGATGCATGCTGGATAGCGGTCGATGAGTGGAGTAATAGTAGTAGATGCAGAATCGGTTCGGTCTACTTGTCACGGACGTGATGCCTATATACATGATCATGCCTAGATATTCTCATAACTATGCTCAATTCTGTCAATTGCTCAACAGTAATTTGTTCACCCACCGTAGAATACTTATGCTCTTGAGAGAAGCCACTAGTGAAACCTATGGCCCCCGGGTCTATTCTCATCATATCAATCTCCATCACTTTAATCTTGCTTTGCTTTTTTACTTTGCTTTTACTTTTTTTACTTTGCATCTTTATACCAAAAATATTATATCTATCAGATCTCACTCTCGAAAGTGACCATGAAGGGATTGACAACGCCTAATCGCGTTGGTTGTGAGTAGCTATCGTTTTGTGCAGGTACGAGGGACTTGAGCGTGGCCTCCTACTGGATTGATAACTTGGTTCTCAAAAACTGAGGGAAATACTTATGCTACTCTGCTGCATCATCCCTTCCTCTTCGGGGAAAACCAACGAGAGCTCAAGATGTAGCAGGGCACTTCTCGTGTCGGGTTGAGCGGCACTTGCAGCGGTAGTACCGCCCTACCACCGCGGCAGTACCGCGCTGGGCCGGTCCGTCCTCTATCTTCTAGCCGTCCCAGGCTGGGCGGTAGTACCGCAAGGGGGAGCGGTAGTACCGCTGGGTCCAGCGGTAGTACCGCTATCTGCGGGGCTGTTTTGAGGGTAACGGTTGGATGGGGTCCTTTTGTATAAAAGGGGATCCCCTTCTTCCTTGTTGACTTACCTCTTCCCCTATAAGCTCCATTAATGCTCCAAGCTCCATTTTTGCCCGATCTCTCTCCCTAGCCAATCATACTTGTTGATTTGCTCGGGAGTGGTTGAGAAGGCCCCAATCTACACTTCCACCAAGAGAAATTTGTTTCCACCACCAATCCCTAGCGGATCTTGTTACTCTTGGGTGTTTGAGCACCCTAGACAGTTGAGGTCACCACGGAGCCATAGTCCATTGTGGTGAAGCTTTGTGGTGTTGTTGGGAGCCTCTGATTGAGTTGTGGAGATTGCCCAACCTTGTTTGTAAAGGTCCGGTCGCCGCCTCCAAGGGCACCAATAGTGGAATCACGGCGTCTCGCATTGTGTGAGGGCGTGAGGAGAATACGGTGGCCCTAGTGGCTTCTTGGGGGGCATTGTGCCTCCACACCGCTCTAACGGAGACGTAATTACCCTCAAAAGGAAGGAACTTCGGTAACACATCCTCGTCTTCACCGGGTCTACTCTTGGTTATCTCTTACCTTTACTTGTGCAACCTTATTAGTGTTACTTCTCTTGCTTGCTTGTATGTTCGTTGTTGTTGCATCATATAGGTTGCTCACCTAGTTGCACATCTAGACAACCTACTTTGATGCAAAGTTTAATTTGGTAAAGAAAAGCTAAAAATTGTTAGTTGCCTATTCACCCCCCTCTAGTCAACCATATCGATCCTTTCAATCCTATAACCCGGTTTCCCAACAAAACCATGATACCAGTAAAATAGAAAACCTATCAAGGTCAAACCTTTGCCCTGCGAGTAATCCACTTGAGCTAGATGATGATGATCTTGACCTCCTCTCGTCAGAGGAACTTTCTCGATTGCGTTCGCCCAATGAATACTAATGAATTTCTCCCCCATAGTCCACTATGGGTGAGCATTTTTCAGGCATATCTTCACATGTTCATTATCACAAGAATGGATGACAAGCTTCAAGCATGTGATCTCTTCGTGATGCTCCACTTGAACTTGCACAATACAACCTTGATGACGATCACCACTTGATGGCATCCTCCATGGGTCATATGAGATCTTCCTTTTGATGTAACCCCATCGAAAAATACCTAACCCCACAAATAAACCTCACAGAGAACATGGGTTAACTAATACATAAAACGTAATGGACAATGCTTACCATACCATGAGATCACTTGATCCCACTTGGTAGATCTTCTATGCTTTGTGTGTTGATCAACTTGAATGCACTCTTTGTACTAAGTCTTGATCAACCTTCTATCTTATCTTATCTCATTATAAAGATGATGTCTTGAAGGTAAACATGATTGTTTACATAATGTTCTTCTTCAAGACATGTTGGCAATAGGCTTAACTCGCACATGACCAATCTTTGGATAACCCCTTGAATAGCACCTTGGTCAACACATATATATATTCTCCTCATAACCTTGAAACCAACTACCGCAAATTATGGTGTTCAAGCAATGCCTATGGACAAACCTTAAAGTACATCTCATAGCAACCATTAGTCCATATGGATTGTCATCAGTTACCAAAACCATCCATGGGGGCACCATGCACTTTCACCCAGCCATCACCACGGTGCTTTGCCTACATCGTCGTTCCATCTCTTATATGTCAGCCGCACAACTACATCCGCCCCTGTGGATGTTGTTTGTGAGTGTCACCACACCCGACAAGTGTTTGGTGAAATGCTCGTGCTAAATGTTTGAATTTTTCTTTCCCTTCTTTAAAGCTATGGATTCAGACATGGAGTACATCTATGACAACTTCATTGAGTCATTGGATGACTCGTCTGGAAAGGACAATCACATGGATGAAATGGCAGTGATGCAGGCGGTGCTTGTAGACGCGAAGCATGCAGAAGAGTATCTCAATTTCAAAGGTTCAATCAAGGGTCATCTAGTGCTGAATCAGAATAGGGCACATGGGCATTTGACGCTAATGGACGGCTAATTTGCCCCTGATGCCCTATTCATGCAAAAAAATGCCAGTGCATTTAGATGCGGAAAAGTGTGTTCGATCGCCTCTACAATGGCGTACACGCCTACGAGAACTACTTCATATTTAAAAGGATGTTGTACGAAGAATTGGATTCTCTAGTTACCTGAAGTGCACGACGGCATTACAGATGCTTGCATATGGCACAACCACATATTCGTGGGGCAAGTATCTTTGAATGTGTGTGAGCACATGCGCAGACGCCATGGTCGGATTTGCTACTATGATAGTCGAGGTGTTTAGACCTTGGTACTTGAGAGAACGAACTGTCGTAGACACCGAAAGGCTCATGGCACTCTCGGAAAGCAAGTGGATTGCTAGCTATGCTAAAACCTATAGATTTCATGCATTTGAGATGAAATAACTACCCATATGTTCTACAAGGGCAATATCAGGGCCATGTTAAGAAGCCCTCCATCATTCTTGAATCAGTTGCATCGATCTTTTGATTTGCCATGCTTAGGTCTCACAATGATATCAATGTGTTTCAGCGGTCTCCATTGTTTCCTAGGATAACTGAAGTACAAGATCCTCCATGTAAAAATGCTATCAATGGCCATGACTACAACATGGGTTACTATATGTTTGACAGTATCTATCCTCATTGGGCAACCTTTGTCAAGACTATCTATGAACCAGTTGGTCAGAAAAGAGCTCACTTTGCCCAAATACACCAAGGAGTTAGAAAGGATGTGGATAGGGTATTTGGAGTCCTCCAAGCCCGTTTTAAAGTTGTTTGAGAACCTACTAGCTTTGGGCCACTTCCTATTGGCTTATCAAATAAAAATATGTTTTGTTTGGTAAGACAATATGTACAGATTTGTTGGCAACTAGAGTTTATTTATGGTACGTAATCAACTTATCTTGTTCGGTTGTACTTTATATTCACAACGTGGAGATAGTACTCCTAAATTTGTGCCATAACTTCTATTTGCTTTGATCAATGCCAAGTGTCGCGTCAAGAGATACATTCTTCCATGTACACCACAACGCTTTGTCCTCCTCTACGTTGTAACTACTTAGTCTTCCAATCTTCTTCCTCTTGTTTGTGGTTGGGGCCTCCATCTCGATGACATTTTCCACTTCTCCGAATCATTAAAACTTGACATGAATTCATGCACCGTTGTTGAATCATAGCCCACATATGTCCAAGTGCACAAATTTAGGCCTAAGCATGATGAAGAACATCTAGCACTTGTTGCGTGTCGGTGTTGACATTAGAGTCAGGAGGATTTGAGGTTGAGGTCGATCTCGAGGGGTGGGAATGGGGGTAGGAGGAGGCTGCATACGGGTCACTACAAATAGGGCCAGTAGAGGGTTCTTCCTTCTCATTACGAATTTCTTCTTCTTCGGCAGGGCTACCATTGTCTCATCCTCAAGCATCACTGGTCTATTTCTTCCCTTGTTGTCTAGTGGAATATGAGGAAGACTGTTGGCGGAAGAGGTCATGGGCACATCGGCGGCATGATCAATGGGCAGAAGCACACTGCATGGTAGATATTGATTGACCGTGGCCTCTTCCATGGTTGCCACTTTTTTGCAGTAGTCGGAGTGGGGGTAAGTGGAGAACTAGTGTTAGGGTCGCTTAGGAAGTTTTAGACTCCGTTCCTGGTGGCGCGCGAGGTCGGAGCTGTTGCAAATGGCGGAAGGGCGGCCAACAATAGTTGTTAATTGTGAAAAGTGTTGGGGAACGTAGTATTTCAAAATTTTCCTACGATCACACAAGATCTATCTAGGAGAAGCATATCAAAGAGCGGGGAGAGTGTGTCCATGTACCCTCGTAGTTCGAAAGCGGAAGCATTTAGTAATGCGGTTGATATAGTCGAACGTCTTCGCGATCCAACCGATCCAAGCACCGAATGTACGGCACCTCCGTGTTCAGCACACGTTCAGTCGATGTTGTCGCTCGATCTCTTGATCCAGTTGAGGATGAGGGAGAGTTCCTTCGGCACGATGGCGTGGTGACGGTGATGATGAAGTTACCGGCGCAGGGCTTCGCCTAAGCACTACGACGATATGACCGAGGTGTGTAACTGTGGAGGGGGCACCGCAGATGGTTAAGAGAAACTTGTGTGTCTGTGGGGTGCCCCCCTCCCACATATATAAAGGGGGGAGGAGAGGTGGCCGGCCCAAGGGTGGCACGCCAGGTGTGGGGAATCCTACTAGGACTCCCTAGTCCAAGTAAGATTCCCCTCTCCTTGTTCCTTTTTCGGAATAGCAAAGAGGAAAAGTGAGGAGGAGTAGGAGAGGGAAGGGGGGGGGCGCCCCCACCCCTTGTCCAATTCGGATTAGCAAGGGGGGCACGCGCCACCTCCTTGGCCGGCCCTCTCTCCTCCACTAAGGCCCATGAGTGGCCCATTAACTTCCGGCGGGGGAGGTCCGGTAACCTCCGATACTCTGAAACTTATCCGATACTTCACGAAACCATTCCGGTGTCCGAATATAACCTTCCAATATATGAATCTTCACCTCTCAACAATTCCGGGACTCCTCGTCATGTCCATGATCTCATACGGGACTCCAAACAAACTTCGGTCATCAAATCACATAACTCATAATACAAATCATCATCAAACGCTAAGCATGCGGACCCTACGGATTCGAGAACTATGTAGACATGACCGAGACACATCTCTAGTCAATAACCAATAGCGGAAACTAGATGCTCATATTGTCTCCTACATATTCTACGAAGATCTTTACCGGTCAAACCGCATAACAACATACGTTGTTCCCTTTGTCATCGGTATGTTACTTGCCTGAGATTCCATCGTCGGTATCATCATACCTAGTTCAATCTCGTTACCGGCAAGTCTCTTTACTCGTTCTGTAATTCATCATCCCGTGACTAACTCATTAATCACATTGCTTGCAAGGCTCATAGTGATGTGTATTACCGAGAGGGCCCAAAGATGCCTCTCTGATACACGGAGTGACAAATCCTAATCTCGATCTATGCCAACTCAACAAACACCATTGGATACACCTGTAGAGCATCTTTATAATCACCCAGTTATGTTGTGACGTTTGATAGCACCCAAGGTGTTCCTCCGGTATTCGGGAGTTGCATAATCTCATAGTCAGAGGAACATGTATAAGTCATGAAGAAAGCAATAGCAATAAAACTAAATGATCATTATGCTAAGCTAACGAATGGGTCTTGTCCATCACATCATTCTCCAATGATGTGATCCTGTTCATCAAATGACAACACATGTCTATGGTCAGGAAGCTTAACCATCTTTGATTAACGAGCTAGTCTAGTAGAGGCATACTAGGGACACTCTATTTGTCTATGTATTCACACATGCACGATGTTTCCGGATAATACAATTCTAGCATGAATAATAAACATTTATATGATATAAGGAAATATAAATAACAACTTTATTATTGCCTCTAGGGCATATTTCCTTCAGTCTCCCACTTGGACTAGAGTCAATAATCTAGATTACATGGTAATGATCCTAACACCCATGAAGTCTTGGTGTTGTTCATGTTTTGCTCATGAGAGAGGCTTAGTCAACGGGTCTGCAACATTCAGATCTGTATGTATCTTGCAAATCTCTAAGTCTCCCTCATTGACTTGATCGCGGATGGAATTGAAGCGTCTATTTATGTGTTTGGTTCTCTTGTGAAATCTGGATTCCTTCGCCAAGGCAATTGCTCCAATATTGTCACAAAAGATTTTCATTGGACCCGATGCACTAGGTATGACACCTAGATCATATATGAACTCCTTCATCCAGACTCCTTCATTTGCTGCTTCTGAAGAAGCTATGTACTCCACTTCACACGTAGATCCTGCCACGACGCTCTACTTGGAACTGCACCAATTGACAGCTCCACCATTCAATATAAATATGTATCCGATTTGTGACTTAGAGTCATCTAGATCAGTGTCAAAGCTTGCATCGATGTAACCATTTACGACGAGCTCTTTGTCACCTCCATAAATGAGAAACATATCCTTAGTTCTTTTCAGGTATTTTAGGATGTTCTAGACCGATGTCCAGTGATCCACTCCTGGATTACTTTGGTACGTCCCTGCTAAACTAATAGCAAGGCACACATCAAGTCTGGTACACAACATTGCATACATGATAGAACCTATGGCTTCGGCATAGGGAATGCCTTTCATTTTCTCTCTATCTTCTGCAGTGGTCGGGCATTGAGTCTGACTCAACTTTCACACTTTGTAACACATGCAACAACCCTTTCTTTGACTAATCCATTTTGAACTTCTTCAAAACTCTATCAAGGTATGTGCTTTGTGAAAGTCCAATTAAGCGTCTTGACCTATCTCTATAGATCTTGATGCCCAATATATAAGCAGCTTCACCGAGGTCTTTCATTGAAAAATTCTTATTCGAGTATCCTTTTATGTTGTTCAAAAATTCAGTTTCATTTCCAATCAACAATATGTCATCCACATATAATATCAGAAATGCTACACAGCTCCCACTCACCTTCTTGTAAATACAGGCTTCTCCAAAAGTCTGTATAAACCATATGCTTTGATCACACAATCAAAGCGTTTATTCCAACTCTGAGAGGCTTGCACCAGTCCATAAATAGATCACTAGAGCTTGCACACTTTGTTAGCACCTTTTGGATCGACAAAACCTTCTTGTTGCTTCATATACAACTCTTCTTTAAGATATCCATTAAGGAATGCAGTTTTGACATCCATTTGCCAAATTTCAGAATCATCAAATGCGGCAATTGATAATACGATTCGGATAGACTTAAGCATCGCTACGGGTGAGAAGGTCTCATCGTAGTCAACTCCTTGAACTTGTCAAAAACCTTTCTCAACAAGTCGAGCTTTGTAGACAGTAACATTACCGTCAGCGTCGGTTTTCTTCTTGAAGATCCATTTATTCTCTATTGCTTGCCGATCATCGGGCAAGTCAACCAAAGTCCACACTTTGTTCTCATACATGGATCCCATCTCAGATTTCATGGCCTCAAGCCATTTCACGGAATCTGGGCTCATCATCGCTTCCTCATAGTTCGTAGGTTTGTCATGGTCAAGTAACATGACTTCCAGAACAGGATTACCGTAGCACTCTGGTGCGGATCTTACTCTGATTGACCTATGAGGTTCCATAGTAACTTGATCAGAAGTTTCATGATCATCATCATTAGCTTCCTCGCTAATTGGTGTAGGAATCACTGGAACTGGTTTTTGTGATGAACTACTTTCCAATTCGGGAGAAGTGCTACCTCTTGAGCACTGCGTTGCTTTTCACTTGAAGAGGAAAGGGTGATGCACCAAAGTAGCATAAGTATTTCCCTCAGTTTTTGAGAACCAAGGTATCAATCCAGTAGGAGGCTACGCGCGAGTCCCTCGCACCTACACAAAACAAATAAATCCTTGCAACCAACACGATAAGGGGTTGTCAATCCCTACACGGTCACTTACGAGAGTGAGATCTGATATGATAATATTTTTGGTATTTTTATGATAAAGATGCAAAGTAAAATAAAAGAAAAGTAAAAAAGCAAAGGAAATAACTAACTGTTGGAAGATTAATATGATGAAGATAGACCCGGGGGCCATAGGTTTCATTAGTGGCTTCTCTCAACAGCATAAGTATTTTACGGTGGGTGAACAAATTACTGTTGAGGAATTGACAGAATTGAACATAGTTATGAGAATATCTAGGTATGATCATGTATACAAGCATCACGTCCGAGACAAGTAGACCAACTCCTGCCTGCATCTACTACTATTACTCCACACATCGACCGCTATCCAGCATGCATCTAGAGTATTAAGTTTATAAGAATAGAGTAACGCCTTAAGCACGATGACATGATGTAGAGGGATAAACTCATGCAATATGATGAAAACCCCATCTTGTTATCCTCGATGGCAACAATACAATACGTGCCTCGCTGCCCCTACTGTCATTGGGAAAGGACACCGCAAGATTGAACCCAAAGCTAAGCACTTCTCCCATTGCAAGAAAGATCAATCTAGTAGGCCAAACCAAACTGATAATTTGAAGGGACTTGCAAAGATAACCAATCATACATAAAAGAATTCAGAGAAGATTCAAATATTGTTCATAGATAAACTTGATCGTAAACCCACAATTCATCGGTCTCAACAAACTCAACTTTAGTCATAAAGAACTCATATACTTATTGCAAAAATCTACAAGTTATCAAAGCAAAGTATTACGCGCATGCTTCTAGGGGATAGATTGGTAGGAAAAGACCATCGCTCGTCCCCAACCGCCACTCATAAGGAAGACAATCAATAAATAAATTATGCTACGACTTCATCACATAACGGTTTACCATACGTGCATGCTACAGGAATCACAAACTTTAACACAAGTATTTATCAAATTCACAACTACTCAACTAGCATGACTCTAATATCACAATCTCCATATCTCAAAACAATTATCAAGTATCAAACTTCTCTTAGTATTCAACACACTCATAAGAAAGTTTTTACTAATCTTGTATACCTAGCATATTAGGATTATTTAAGAAAATTACCATGCTTTTTAAGACTCTCAAAATAATCTAAGTTAAGCATGAGAGATCAATAGTTTCTATAAAACAAATCCGCCACCGTGCTCTAAAATATATAAGTGAAGTACTAGAACAAAACTATATAACTCAAAAGATATAAGTGAAGCACATAGAGTATTCTAATAATTTCCGAATCATGTGTGTATGTCTAAAAAGGTGTGTACGGAAAATATGATTGTGGTAAACTAAAAAGCAAAGACTCAAATCATACACTGCGGTCCAAGAAAAACACGTATCATGTGGCGAATAAAAATATAGCTCCAAGTAAAGTTACCGATAGAGGTAGACGAAAGAGGGGATGCCTTCCGGGGCATCCCCAAGCTTTGGCTTTTAGGTGTCCTTGGATTATCTTGGGGGTGCCATGGGCATCCCCAAGCTTAGGCTCTTGCCACTCCTTGTTTCATAATCCATCAAATCTTTACCCAAAAGTTGAAAACTTCACAACACAAAACTTAAAATAGAAAATCTCGTGAGCTCCGTTAGCGAAAGAAAACAAAACACCACTTCAAGGTACTGTAACGAACTCATTATTTATTTATATTGGTGTTAAACCTACTGTATTCCAACTTCTCTATAGTTCATAAACTATTTTACTAGCCATAGATTCATCAAAATAAGCAAACAACACACGAAAAACAGAATGTGTCAAAAACAGAACAGTCTGTAGTAATCTGTAGCTAGTGCAAGATTTGGAACCCCAAAAATTCTAAAATAAATTTATGGACGTGAGGAATTTATCAATTAATCATTTGTAAAACTAATTAACTAAATATCTCTTTCCAAATAAAAATGGTAGCAGTTCTCGTGAGCTCTAAAGTTTCTGTTTTTACAGCAAGATTAATAGGACTTTCCCCAAGTCTTCCCAACGGTTCTACTTGGCACAAACACTAATTAAACACGAAAAACACAACCAAAACAGAGGCTAGATAAATTGTTTATTGCTAAACAGGATAAAAAAGCAAGGAATAAAAATAAAATTGGGTTGCCTACCAACAACCGCTATCGTTTAACGCCCCTAGCTAGGCATAAAAAGCAAGGATAGATCTAGGTATTGCCATCTTTGGTAGGCAATCCATAAGTGGCTCTCATAATAGATTAATAAGATAATTTAATTTTCTTTCTAGGGAAGTGTTCCATGCCTTTCCTTAACGGAAATTGGAATCTAATATTTCCTTCCTTCATATCAATAATTGCACCAATCGTTCTAAGGAAAGGTCTACCAAGAATAATAGGACATGAAGGATTGCAATCTATGTCAAGAACAATAAAATCTACGGGCACATAGTTCCTATTTGCAACAATAAGAACATCATTAATTCTTCCCATAGGTTTCTTAATAGTGGAATCCGCAAGGTGCAAGTTTAAAGAGCAATCATCAAAATCACGGAAACCTAACAAATCACACAAAGTCTTTGGAATCGTGGAAACACTAGCACCCAAATCACACAAAGCATAGCATTCATGATCTTTAATTTTAATTTTAATAGTTGGTTCCCACTCATCATAAAGTTTTCTAGGGATAGAAACTTCCAACTCAAGTTTTTCTTCATAAGATTGCATCAAAGCATCAACGATATGTTTGGTAAAAAGCTTTATTTTGACTATAAGCATGAGGATAATTTAGCATGGATTACAACAAGGAAATAAAATCTATCAAAGAGCATATATCATAATTAAATTCCTTGAAATCCAAAATAGTAGATTCATTAAGATCTAGAGTTTTGATCTCTTCAATCCCACTTTTATCAAATTTAGCATCAAGATCTAAAAACTCCGAATTTTTGGAATGCCTTCTAGGTAAAGGTGGATCATATTCAGTCCCATCATTATCAAGATTCATATTGCAAAACAAAGATTTAATAGGGGACACATCAATAACTTTTAGATCTTCATCTTTATTATCATGGAAACTAGAAGAAGACGCTCTTATAAAGGAATCTTTCTTAGCACACATCCTAGCGGTTCTTTCTTTGCACTCATCAATGGAAATTCTCATGGCTTTGAGAGACTCATTGATATCATGCTTAGGTGGAATAGATCTAAGTTTCAAAGAATCAACATCAAGAGAAATTCTATCAACGTTCCTAGCCAACTCATCAATCTTAAGCAATTTTTCTTCAATCAAAGCATTGAAATTATTTTGCAAAGTAATAAATTCTTTAATATTAGATTCAAAATCAGAGGGAATCTTATTAAAATTTCCATAAGAATTGTTGTAGGAATTACCATAATTATTAGAGGAATTACTAGGATAAGGCCTAGGATTAAAGTTTCCTCTATACACAAAATTATTCCTACCAACAAAATTCACATCCATAGATTCATTGTTATTCTCAATCAACATAGACAAAGGCATATCATTAGGATCAGAAGAAACACTCTTAGTAGCAAATAATTTCATAAGTTCATCCAACTTTCGACTCAAAACATTAATTTCTTCTATCGCATGCACTTTTTTATTAGTAGATGTTTCAGTGTGCCATTGAGAATAATTAACCATAATATTATCTAGGAGTTTAGTAGCTTCTCCTAAAGTGATTTCCATAAAAGTGCCTCCCACAGCCGAATCTAAAAAATTTCTAGAAGCAAAATTCAATCCGGCATAAAAAATTTGTATAATCATCCACAAATTCAAACCATGTGTTGGGCAATTATGTATCATTAATTTCATCCTCTCCCAAGCTTGTGCAACATGTTCATGATCAAGTTGCTTAAAATTCATAATATCGTTTCTAAGAGAGATGATCTTAGTAGGAAGAAAATACTTAGAGATAAAAGCATCTTTGCACTTATTCCAAGAGTCAATACTATTTTTAGGCAAAGATGAAAACCAAGCTTTAGCACGATCTCTAAGTGAAAAAGGAAATAACTTCAATTTATAACAATATCATTGTCCACATCTTTCCTCTTTTGCATATCACACAAATGAACGAAGCTATTCAGATGGGTAGCGACATCTTCACTAGGAAGGCCGGAAAACGGATCTTTCATGACAAGATTCAGCAAGGCATCATTAATTTCACAAGATTCAGCATCGGTAAGAGGAGCAATCGGAGTGCTAATAAAATCAATGTTGTTGGTATTGGTAAAGTCACACAATTTAGTGTTATCTTGAGCCATCGTGACAAGCAAGCAATCCAACACACAAGCAAACGAGGAACGGGAAAGAAGGCAAATAGAAAAGAGAGGGAGGATAGAGAGATAGGGCGAATAAAACGGCAAGGGTGAAGTGGGGGAGAGGAAAACGAGAGGCAAATGGCAAATAATGTAATGCGGGAGATAGGGGTTTTGATGGGCACTTGGTATGTTGACTTTTGCATAGACCTCCCCGGCAACGGCGCCAGAAATCCTTCTTGCTACCTCTTGAGCACTGTGTTGGTTTTCCCTTGAAGAGGAAAGGGTGATGCAGCAAAGTAGCATAAGTATTTCCCTCAGTTTTTGAGAACTAAGGTATCAATCCAGTAGGAGGCTACACGCGAGTCCCTTCCACCTACACAAAACAAATAAATCCTCGCAACCAACGCGATAAGGGGTTGTCAATCCCTACACGATCACTTATGAGAGTGAGATCTGATAGATATGATAAGATAATATTTTTTGGTATTTTTATGATATAGATGCAAAGTAAAATTAAAGCAAAGTAAAAAGCAAAGGAAATAACTAAGTGTTGGAAGATTAATATGATGAAGATAGACCCGAGGGCCATAGGTTTCACTAGTGGCTTCTCTCAAGAGCATAAGTATTTTACGATGGGTGAACAAATTACTGTTGAGCAATTGACAAAATTGAGCATAGTTATGAGAATATCTAGGTATGATCATGTATATAGGCATCACATCCAAGACAAGTAGACTGACTCCTGCCTGCATCTACTACTATTACTCCACACATCGACCACTATCCAGCATGCATCTAGAGTATTAAGTTCAAGAGAACAGAGTAACGCTTTAAGCACGATGACATGATGTAGAGGGATAAATTCATGCAATATGATAAAAAAAACCATCTTGTTATCCTCGATGGCAACAATACAATACATGCCTTGCTGCCCCTACTGTCATTGGGAAAGGACACCGCAAGATTGAACCGAAAGCTAAGCACTTCTCCCATTGCAAGAAAGATCAATCTAGTAGGCCAAACCAAACTGATAATTCAAAGAGACTTGCAAAGATAACCAATCATACATAAAAGAATTCAGAGAAGATTCAAATATTTTTCATAGATAAACTTGATCATAAACCCACAATTTATCGGTCTCAACAAACACACCGCAAAAGAAGATTACATCGAATAGATCTCCACAAGAGAGGGGGAGAACATTGTATTGAGATCCAAAAAGAGAGAAGAAGCCATCTAGCTAATAACTATGGACCCGAAGGTCTGAGGTAAACTACTCACACTTCATCGGAAGGGCTATGGTGTTGATGTAGAAGCCCTCCGTGATCGATGCCCCCTCCAGCGGAGCTCCGGAACAGGCCCCAAGATAGGATCTCGTGGATACAGAAAGTTCGGCGGTGGAATTAGGGTTTTGGCTCCATATTTGATCGTTTGGGGGTACGTACGTATATATAGGAGGAAGGAGTACGTCGGTGGAGCAATAGGGGGCCCACGAGGGTGGAGGGTGCGCCTGGGGGGCGGTAGGCGCACCCCCCTACCTCGTGGCTTCCATGTTTGTTGCTTGACGTAGGGTCCAAGTCTCCTGGATCATGTTCGTTTCAAAAATCACGTTCCCGAAGGTTTCATTCCATTTGGCTCCGTTTGATATTCTTTTTTCTGCGAAACTCTGAAATAGGCAAAAAACAGCAATTCTAGGCTGGGCCTCCGGTTAATAGGTTAGTCTCAAAAATAATATAAAAGTGAATAATAAAGCCCAATAATGTCCAAAACAGAAGGTAATATAACATGGAGCAATCAAAAATTATAGATACGTTGGAGAGGTATCAAGCATCCCCAAGCTTAATTCCTGCTCGTCCTCGAGTAAGTAAATGATAAAAACAGAATTTTTGATGTGGAATGCTACTTGGCATATTTTCGATGTTTGGATACGTATCAAGAAGGTACAATTACCTCATCAAGTTCTACTTTCCTCACACTCACTTCTTTCGAGAGAAACTCCTTCTCTAGAAAGGATCCATTCTTAGCAACGAATATCTTGCCTTCGGATCTGTGATAGAAGATGTACCCAACAGTCTCCTTTGGGTATCCTATGAAGACACTATTCTCCGATTTGGGTTCAAGATTACAGGTTGAAGCTTTTTCACATAAGCATCGTAGCCCCAAACTTTAGGAAACGACAACTTGGGTTTCTTGCCGAACCACAGTTCATAAGGTGTCGTCTCAAAGGATGTAGATGGTGCCCTGTTTAACATGAATGCAGCCGTTTGTAAAACATAACCCCAAAATGATAGCGGTAAATCAGTAAGAGACATCATAGATCGCACCATATCTAATAAAGTGCGCTTACGACGTTCGGACACACCATTACGCTGTGGTGTTCCAGGTGGCGTGAGTTGCGAAACTGTTCCGCATTGTTTCAAATGAAGACCAAACTCATAACTCAAATATTGTCCTCCATGATCAGATCATAGAAACTTTATTTTCTTGTTACAATGATTTTCCACTTCACTCCGAAATTCTTTGAACTTTTCAATTGTTTTAGACTTATTTTTCATCAAGTAGATATACCCATATCTGCTCAAATCATCTGTGAAGGTCAAAAAATAACGATACCCACCGCGAGCCTCAACACTCATTGGACCGCATACATCAGTATGTATTATTTCCAACAAGTCTGTTGCTCGCTCCATTGTTCCGGAGAACGGAGTCTTAGTCATCTTGCCTATGTGGCATGGTTCGCAAGCATCAAGTGATTCCAAAAGTCCATCAGCATGGAGTTTCTTCGTGTGATTTACACCAATATGACCTAAACGGCAGTGCCACAAATAACTTGCACTATCATTATTAAACTTGTATCTTTTGGCTTCAATACTATGAATATGTGTATGACTACTATTGAGATTCGACAAAAATAGACGACTCATCAAGGGAGCATGACCATAAAAGATATTACTCATATAAATAGAACAACCATTATTCATTGATTTAAATGAATAACCGTCTCGCATCAAACAAGATCCAGATATAATGTTCAAGCCTAAAGATGGCACCAAATAACAATTATTTAGGTCTAAAACTAATCCTGAAGGTAGATGTAGAGGTAGCGCGCCGACGGCGATCGCATCAACTTTGGAACCATTTCCCACACGCATCGTCCCCTCGTGCTTAGCCAATCTTCGTTTAATCCGTAGCCCTTGTTTCGGGTTGCAAATATCAGCAACAGAACCAGTATAAAATACCCATGCGCTACTACGAGCATTAGTAAGGTACACATCAATAACATGTATATCAAATATACCTTTTACTTTGCCATCCTTCTTATCTGCCAAATACTTGGGGCAGTTCCGCTTCCAGTGACCAGTCACTTTGTAGTAGAAGTACTCAGTGTCAGGCTTAGGTCCAGACTTGGGCTTCTTCACTTGAGCAGCAACTTGCTTGCAGTTCTTCTTGAAGTTCCCCTTCTTCCCTTTGCCCTTCTTCTTGAAACTAGTGGTCTTGTTAACCATCAACACTTGATGCTCCTTCTTGATTTCTACCTCCGCAGAATTTAGCATCGCAAAGAACTCGGGAATTGTCTTATCCATCCCTTGCATATTATAGTTCATCACGAAGCTTTTGTAGCTTGGTGGCAGTGATTGAAGAACTCTGTCAATGACACTATCATCAGGAAGATTAACTCCCAGTTGAGTCAAGTGGTTGTGGTACTGATATGTCCATTTTGCATCATCCTTTTATATCGATATTTATTGCATTATGGGATGTTATTACATATTATGTCACAATACTTATGCCTATTTTCTCTTATTTTACAAGGTTTGCATGAAGAGGGAATGCCGGCAGCTGGAATTCTGGGCTGGAAAAGGAGCAAATATTAGAGACCTATTCTGCACATCTCCAAAAGTCCTGAAACTCCACGGGAATTATTTTCAGAATATATAAAAAATGTTGGGTGAAGAAAGTACTAGAGGGGGGCCACCCACCTTCCACGAGGGTGGGGGGCGCACCCTACCCCCCTGGGCGTGCCCCTGCCTCGTGGGCCCCCTGGTGGCCCTCCGATGCCCATCTTTGGCTATGTGGAGTCTTTTGTCGAGGAAAAAATCATAAGCAAGCTCACGGGACGAAACTCCGCCGCCACGAGGCGGAACCTTGGCGGAACCAATCTAGGGCTCCGGCAGAGCTGTTCTACCAGGGAAACTTCCCTCCGGGAGGGGGAAATCATCACCATCGTCATCACTAATGATCCTCTCATCGGGAGGGGGTCAAGCTCCATCAACATATTCACCAGCACCATCTCATCTCAAACCCTAGTTCATCTCTTGTATCCCATCTTTGTACCCAAACCTCATATTGGTACCTGTGGGTTGCTAGTAGTGTTGATTACTCCTTGTAGTTGATGCTAGTTGGTTTACTTGGTGAAAGATCATATGTTCAGATCCATTATGCACATTAATACCCCTCTGATTATGAACATGAATATGATTTGTGGGTAGTTACATTTGTTCCTGAGGACATGGGAGAAGTCTTGCTATAAGTAGTCATGTGAATTTGGTATTCGTTCGATACTTTGATGTGATGTATGTTGTCATCCCTCTAGTGGTGTCATGTGAACGTCGACTACATGACACTTCACCATTGTTTGGGCCTAGAGGGAGGCATTGGGAAGTAATAAGTAGATGATGGTTGCTAGAGTGACAGAAGCTGAAACCCTATTTTATGCGTTGCTTCGTAAGGGGATGATTTGGATCCATATGTTTCATGCTATGGTTAGGTTTACCTTAATACTTCTGTTGTAGTTGTAGATGCTTGCAATAGGGGTTAATTATAAGTGGGATGCTTGTCCAAGTAAGGACAGTACCCAAGCACCGGTCCACCCACATATCAAATTATCAAAGTACCGAACGTGAATCATATGAACGTGATGAAAACTAGCTTGACGATAAGTCCCATGTGTCCTCGGGAGCACTTTCCTTTATATAAAAGTTTGTCCAGGCTTTTCCTTTGCTACAAAAAGGATTGGGCCATCTTGCTGCACCTTATTTACGTTCATTACTTGTTACTCGTTACAAATTACCTTATCAGAAAACTATCTGTTACCGATAATTTCAGTGCTTGCAGAGAATACCTTGTTGAAAACCGCTTATCATTTCCTTCTGCTCCTCGTTGGGTTCGACACTCTTACTTATCGAAAAGGCTACGATAGATCCCCTAAACTTGTGGGTCATCAGGTACCCAGACATTCTGAGCATATGTTCACTAACAGAACTATTCTCCTCCATCTTGCAGCTGTCGAACTTATTGGAGACTTCATATCTCTCAATCTGGGCATTTGCTTGAAATATTAACTTCAACTCCCGGAACATCTCATATGCTCCGTGACGTTCAAAATGTAGTTGAAGTCCTGGTTCTAAGCCGTAAAGCATGGCACACTGAACTATCGAGTAGTCATCAGCTTTGCTCTGCCAGACGTTCATAACGTCTGGAGTAGCTCCTGCAGCGGGTCTTGCACCTAGCGGTGCTTCCAGGACGTAATTCTTTTGTGCGGCAATGAGGATAATCCTCAAGTTACAGACCTAGTCCGTGTAGTTGCTACCATCATCTTTCAACTTAGCTTTCTCTAGGAACGCATTAAAATTCAAAGGAACGGTAGCACGGGCCATTGATCTATAACAATATAGACATGCAAAATACTATCAAGTACTAAGTTCATGATAAATTAAAGTCCAATTAATCATATTACTTAAGAACTGCCACTTAGATAGACATCTCTCTATCATCTAATGATCACGTGATCCATATCAACTAAACCATGTCTGATCATCACGTGAGATGGAGTAGTTTTAAATGGTGAACATCACTATGTTGATCATATCTACTATATGATTCACGTTCAACCTTTCAGTCTTAGTGTTCTGAGGACATATCTGCATATGCTAGGCTTGTCAAGTTTAACCCGAGTACTCTGCATGTGCAAAACCGGCTTGCACCCGTTGTATGTGAACGTAGAGCTTATCACACTCAATCATCACGTGGTGTCTTTGGCACGACGAACTGTAGCAATGGTGCATACTCAGGGAGAACACTTATACCTTGAAATTTAGTGAGAGATCATCTTATAATGCTACCGCCGTACTAAGCAAAATAACATGCATAAAAGATAAACATCACATGCAATCAAAATAAGTGATATGATATGGCCATCATCATCTTGTGCCTTTGATCTCCATCTCCAAAGCATCGTCATGATCACCATCATCACCGGCTTGACACCTTGATCTCCATCGTAGCATCGTTGTCGTCTCGCCAACCATTGCTTCTACGGCTATCACTACCGCTTAGTGATAAAGTGAAGCAATTACATGTCGCTTGCATTTGATACAATAAAGCAACAACCATATGGCTCCTGCCAATTGCTGATAACTTTTACAAAACATGATCATCTCATACAACAATTTATATATCATCACATCTTGACCACATCACATCACAACAAGCCCTGCAAAAACAAGTTAGACGTCCTCTACTTTGTTGTTGCAAGTTTTACGTGGTGTGTAACTGTGGAGGGGGGCACCACACATGGTTAAGAGAAACTTGTGTGTCTGTGGGGTGCCCCCCTCCCAAGTATATAAAGGGGGGAGGAGAGGTGGCCGGCCCAAGGGTGGCGCGTGCTACCTCTTGAGCATGCGTTGGTTTTTCCCTTGAAGAGGAAAGGGTGATGCAGCAAAGCAGTGTAAGTATTTCCCTTAGTTTTTGAGAACCAAGGTATCAATCCAGTAGGAGACCACACGCGAGCCACCTCGTACCTACACAAACAAATCAGAACCTCGCAACCAACGCGATAAAGGGGTTGTCAATCCCTTCACGGCCACTTGCAAGAGTGAGATCTGGTAAAGATAATAATAATAAGATAAATATTTTTGCTATTTTATGATATAAATTGAAAGTAAAGATTGCAAAATAAAATAGATTAGAAACTTGAATGATGGAAAATAGACCCGGGGCCATAGGTTTCACTAGTGGCTTCTCTCAAGATAGCATAAGTATTACGGTGGGTGAACAAATTACTGTCGAGCAATTGATAGAATCGAGCATAGTTATGAGAATATCTAGGTATGATCATGTATATAGGCATCACGTCCGTGACAAGTAGACCGACTCCTGCTTGCATCTACTACTATTACTCCACACATCGATCGCTATCCAGCATGCATCTAGAGTATTAAGTTCATAAGAACGGAGTAACACTTTAAGCAAGATGACATGATGTAGAGGGATATACTCATGCAATATGATATAAACCCCATCTTTTTATCCTCGATGGCAACAATACAATACGTGTCGTTTCCCCTACTGTCACAGGGATCGAGCACCACAAGATTGAACCCAAGGCTACACTTCTCTCATTGCAAGAAAGATCAATCTAGTAAGCCAAACCAAACTGATAATTCTAAGAGACTTGCAAAGATAACCAATCATACATAAAAGAATTCAGAGAAGATTCAAATATTGTTCATAAATAGTCTTGATCATAAACCCACAATTTATCGGATCTCGACAAACACACAGCAAAAGAAGATTACATCAAATAGATCTCCAAGAGAATCGAGGAGAACTTTGTATTGAGATCCAAAGAGAGAGAAGAAGCCAGCTAGCTAATAACTATGGACCCGAAGGTCTGACGTAAACTACTCACACATCATCAGAGGGGCCATGGAGTTGATGTAGAGGCCCTCCGTGATCAATGCCCCCTCCGGCGGAGCTACGGAAAAGGCCCCAAGATGGGATCTCTTGGGTACAGAAGGTTGCGGTGGTGGAATTAGGTTTTCGTGGTGCTCTCTGATGTTTTCAGGGTACCTAGGTATATATAGGAGGAAGAAGTAGGTCGGTGGAGCCATGAGGGGCCCACGAGAGGGAGGGCGCGCCTAGGGGGGTAGGCGCGCCCCGTGCCTCGTGGCCTCCTCATTGGTTGCTTGACGTCCACTCCAAGTCCTTTGGATCACGTTTGTTCCAAAAATCACGCTCCCGAAGGTTTCATTCCGTTTGGACTCCGTTTGATATTCCTTTTCTGTGAAACACTGAAATAGGCAAAAAACAGCAATTCGGGCTCGGCCTCCGGTTAATAGGTTAGTCCCAAAAATAATATAAAAGTGTATAAGTAAGCCCATTAAACATCCAAAATAGAATATATAATAGCATGGAACATTCAAAAATTATAGATACATTGGAGAGGTATCAGCGCGCTAGGTGTGGGGAGTCCTACTAGGACTCCCTAATCCAAGTAGGATTCCCCTCTCCTTGTTCCTTTTTCGGAATAGCAAAGAGGGAAAGAGAGGAGTAGGAGAGGGAAAGGGGGCGCCGCCCCCACCCCTTGTCCAATTCAGATTAGAAAGGGGGGCATGCGCCACCTCCCTGGCCGGCCCTCTCTCCTCCACTAAGGCCCATGAGTGGCCCATTGTCCGGTAACCCCCGGCACTCCGAAACTTATCCAATACTTCCTGAAACCATTCTGGTGTCTGAATATAACCTTCCAATATATGAATCTTCACCTCTCGACAATTTTGGGACTCCTCGTCATGTCCATGATCTCATCCAGGACTCCGAACAAACTTCAATCATCAAATCACGTAACTCATAATACAAATCGTCATCGAATGTTAAGCGTGCGGACCCTATGGGTTCGAGAACTATGTAAACATGACCGAGACAAATCTCTGGTCAATAACCAATAGTGGAACCTGGATGCTCATATTGGCTCCTACATAATCTATGAAGATCTTTATCGGTCAAACCGCATAACAAGATATGTCGTTCCCTTTGTCATCGGTATGTTACTTGCCCGAGATTCGATCGTCGGTATCATCATACCTAGTTCAATCTCGTTACTTGCAAGTCTCTTTACTCGTTCCATAATGCATCATCCCATGACTAACTCATTAGTCACATTGCTTGCAAGGCTCATAGTGATGTGTATTACCGAGAAGGCCCAAAGATACCTCTTTGATACGCGGAGTGATAAATCCTAATCTCGATCTATGCCAACTCAACGAACACCATCGAAGACACCTGTAGAGCATCTTTATAATCACCCAGTTACGTTGTGACGTTTGATACCACACAAGGTGTTCCTCCGGTATTCGGGAGTTAAATAATCTCATAGTCAGAGGAACATGTATAAGTCATGAAGAAAGCAATAGCAATAAAACTAAACAATCATTATGCTAAGCTAACATGTGTGTCTTGTCCATCACATCATTCTCCAATGATGTGATCCCGTTCATCAAATGACAACACATGTCTATGGTCAGGAAACTTAACCATCTTTGATTAACGAGCTAGTCTAGTAGAGGCATACTAGGGACACTATGTTTGTCTATGTATTCACACATGTACTATGTTTCCGGTTAATACAATTCTAGCATGAATAATAAACATTTATCATGATATAAGGAAATATGAATAACAACTTTATTATTGCCTCTAGGGCATATTTCCTTCAAAAAGTCGTTCCCATTGAAGATCCTGGGATTGGGAGGATTGTTGGCGTTCACGGCCGGTTTGGCCCCTATCTGGGCGAGGAGCCTATTTTCTTCTCGCCTCCAAAACGGTTGAGATATAAAGGTCTGAATCAAATAGATGTCTTTAAATACCAATAGCGATTTTTTGGAGCTAGGGAATCATTGGAGATCAATTAGAAATACTCTTAGTTGGGAGAAAAATGTGGGGTAATGCATTCGGACTCTATCATATTGTGAGGGTATATTTTTTGCCGATGGTTAAGCATTTTAAACATGATTAACTTCCTTAGCTAGTGGGACGATACAAAGTATTTTATGACCATTGAGAAATAAAGTAGGACGGTAATGTGGTAAAAGCAACTCAAGAAGAGTCGCCATATTGGCGGCCACCATAATGCATATGGAGCACGCTCCATGATGTTTTAAGGCTATGGGTGTTGTGGGTGCAAACACGTAGTCACCATATGTGGCCTTCATATTTTACATGCATGTAACATGCCAAATTTTCAATTTGAAATGTTATACATTAGATCATCAATGCATATCATATATTATTTGCTTTAGGTTTTGATCCTAGAAATCTGTAACACCCTCGATGCGACTATATCTCCCACGTGTCGAGGCACGCCTTAGAGGCATAATCGCATTGAAGGCATATGTCGCAAGTCAGGCAATCATCGCAAACATCCCATGTAATATAGATAAATAAAAGGGGTAACATAGTTGGCTTACACTCGCCACGTCAATCAAGTACATAAATAACATACATCATCCAAACACTCATGGCCTGACTACGGCGCCAAAATGAAAGATAACCCAACATGCGACATGGTCCCGATCACCCCAATTGGGCACCACTACTGATCATCAGGAAAAGAAACATAGTAACACCGAGAGTCCTCGTCGAACTCACACTTGAGCTCAAGCGCGCCATCTGGAGCTGAATCATCTGGACCTGCATCTGGTGTAATAGTAATATGTGAGCCACAGGGACTCAGCAATCTCGCACCCTCGCGATCAAGACTATTTAAGCTTATAGGTAAGGTAAAAATATGTGGAGTTGCAGCAAGCGACTAGCATATATGGTGGCTATCTTATTCGCAAAAGAGAGCAAGAAGAGGAGGCAAAGCGCGAGCGAGAAACTAGAGAGCAACCTGCGCAAGCATTACTCCAACACTGTGCCCACTTCCCGGACTCCTCCGAGAAGAGGCCATCACGTTAACACACTCAGTTGATTCTGTTTAATTAAGTTAAGATTCAAGTTATCTACAACCGGACATTAACAAATTCCCATCTGCCCATAACCGCGGGCACGGCTTTCGAAAGTTCAAATCCCTGTAGGGGAGTCCCAACTTACCCCATGACAAGCTCTCACGGTCAACGAAGGAATAGACCTCCTCCCGAGACGTTCCGATCAGACTCGGTACCTCGGTTCTTCAAGACATTTCGACAGGTTAAAACAAGACCAGCAACACCGCCCGAATGTGCTGACAAATCCTGATAGGAGCTGCACATATCTTGTTCTCAGGGCACACTCAGATGAGCCAGATGTCGGGTAGGCCAGCCCAGAGTTGCCCCTGGTAGCCTCGGACATCGCTCGGTTGGACCAACACTCAGAGGAGCACTGGCTCGGGGGGTTTAAAATAAGATGACCCTCGGGCTCCGGAAACCCAAGGGAAAAGAGGCTAGGTGGAAAATGGTAAAACCAAGGTTGGGCATTGCTGGAAAAGCTTTAATCAAGGCGAACTATCAAGGGGTTCCCATTATAACCCAACCGCATAAGGAACGCAAAATCCGGGAACATAACACCGATATGACGGAAACTAGGGCGGGAAGAGTGGAACAAAACACTAGGCGAGAGTCCGAGCCTTCCACCCTTTACCAAGTATATAGATGCATTAAGATAACATGGCAATATAATGATATCCCAACAAGTAAATAAATGTTCCAACAAGGACGGCCTCCAATCTTCACCTGCAACTAGCAACGCTATAAGAGGGGCTGAGCAAAGCGGTAACATAGCCAATCAATGGTTTGCTAGGACAATGGTGGGTTAGAGGCTGAACATGGCAATTTGGGAGGCTTGAAAGCAAGTGGTAGGCATCGTAGCATTGGCATAGCAAAAGAGCGAGCAAACTAGCATAGCAAAGATAGTAGTGATTTCGAGGGTATGATCATCTTGCCTGCAAAGTTGTCAGAGTTGACTGGATCCTCGAAAGCAAACTCAACGGGCTCCTCGTTAGCAAACTCGTCTCCCGGCTCTATCCAAACAAGACAAACAAGCAACAAGGACACAATCAACCACGTGCAAGCCCAAACAATAAGATGCAAGGATGATATGCTATGCGGGATGCGATGCGGGATGCATATGCAAGATGTGACAGAAAATGCATGAACCTGGCCTCAATTTGGAAATCCAAGTGTGCCACTGGAAAGATGAGATAAAATCGCTTGAAAACGATATAAAGAACACCGGAATCGGAGTTATGGTTTGGAAATGGCAAGCGATTCAAATATGACACCGGTCTGCGATTTACAGCAAGTAGCCAACTAAATGCAATGAGATGAACATGCTACAGCACTCAAACATGGCAACATAATACATGGCAGGGATGCATTCAAGATGCTTAACAAAAGTCTAGCACTGAGCTACGGCTAATTCATGCATTAACAGGTTCAAACAAGCATGGCAAAACTGCATATGGCAAACAGATGTCAGACTTAGTGAAATTAACACTTGTCTGGAATTTCAGACCAAGTAGCACTCTTCAGAGCAACAAAACAACATGCTACAGGACCTGAACATGGCAAAGTAAAATATGGCATGGAGCTACTCAAATAGCTTAACAAAAGTCCCTTAGTGACCTTGAGCCAAAAGGGATCAGAAAACATATTAACAAGTATGTGAACATAGCAAAAACATAATCAGTTTTCAGACTTAGTGAAAACTGGCACATGCTGAAACATAACTCAAGTAGGCATGTTAACAAGCTCGATGCACTCACTACGGTGCAAGTCATGACAAGATAAGCATACATCTACCAAGAACACACAAAATGCAAGCTAGACATGGCAAGAACAATAGCATAGCATGCACGGATCAACTACAACATCATCGGCAAAATTGCAAACAAGTTGACAATCTGCCCAGATTCACAAAGTAGCAAAAGTAGAGCTCGATCGACTCAAGCTAGGGTGCTCCATAATTGCAAACAAGGACATGGATGGATAGAGCACTACAAGATTAATAAAACATCCTTACTGATCATCCTCAAAAGAGGCACGGATCTCTCGGAAACAACATGAACATATGACAACATGAGATAAACAACTCAAGGACTTAGTGGAATTGCTAAGTCCCTGAAAACAGAATTACCAAGTGCCTCACTTTGCAAGCTTGCACTAGTCACCACACACATCACAAAAATACATGGGTTGCACCTCTAGAAAGATGACAACACCTTTAACAAAACATATGTAGAGCATCAGGGCATATCATGCACACAATAATCATGACAACAATGACAAAAGTCTAAGATGGAGTAGCAGATCTGACAATTAACTCAAGTAGCCTCCTTCTAACATCATTTCGGGCATCAAGATGAACTCAAATGAAAATGATGCAATGAAATGAAATGATGTACTCTCTCAGGCGAACAATTTGATATGCTATATGCCCAAATCGGAGCTACTGATGAGGAGATACGAAGCTATGAACAGGAGCACTTGGATCTGGAATTTCGGAACTTAGAAGAAAAAAACACCTCCAGATCTAGGGTTTACTGTTCACGGCACGCGAACCGAGGCGATTCCGGCGAGGTGGCGGCTGCTCCGGCGAGGTGGAGTCGAGGGGGAGGTGAGGGAGAGGCGAGGCCGGCTCGAGGGGCTCACCGGAGACTGAGCGGCGCGGCGAGACGGCGGACGTGGCGGCGGAGGTGGCGTCGGCGAGAGGCTGCGGCGGCCGGGGTGAGATCCGGCCGGTGAGGTGGCGGCGCACGGCGGGGGGGCACCCGGGCGGCGCGCTGGCGGCGAGGTAGGAGAAGGCGGCGTGGCGACGTGCGGGCGGCGCGCGCGGATGGGCCCTCGGGGGGCGAAAGCGGGCTCGACGAGCCGGCGGGGATGTGGTCCGGTTGGCGCCACGTGGCAGCTCCCGGTTGGGGCGGCGGCTATGTCCGGCCCGGACGGACGTGTCCGGCCGGCGCAGGGACGAACTTGAGGGTTTTGGGGGAGAAGGAGATCCGAATTTGGGGGGGGGGGGTCTATTATTTGCTTTTGGTTTTGATCCTGGAAATCCTAAGCAACTCAAGGACCCACGGAGAGAGTTGGGGATTTCGTTATTTTCATATTTGAGTTTTCTCAAAAATTGAGAATAGGATCATTTGATTTTTATTTATTTTATCATCAATTATTTCTATTACAAAATTATGAGAGAGGGAATAAAATGACTTTCCCAAAATAAAGAAATATTGAGGATTTGATAAAGAAATCAAATAAGATTTTATTTCGGAGTTTTTCGATATTTTATTTGAATTTAGGAAAAATATGCATTTTTCAAAATTGCATTTTGGCCCCAAATAAATGTTCACTTTGTCCGGCTTGATTTTAAAAGTCAGAGAAAATTAATTTCGGGATTTTTGGAGTCCTTTAGTATTTCTTTTTATTTTTCTTCTGCGCGTAATTATTTTTTAAAAAATCACACCGAGCTACGGGCCGTGTTCGACCGGGACTCCGGCCCGCGTAGGCTTTATAAGCCGGGGGGAGCCCAGCCGAAGCCAGCCCAGCCCCGCGCCCCCGAACCCTAGCGCCCGCGCCGACCCCGCCGCCGCCTCGCCGACCCGCCGCCCGAGGTTCGCCTCGTAATCCGCGCCGCCGGTTTTTTTAAAGACCGATTGGCTTTCCGTCGGTTTTCGTCGGTTTTTTTAGTTTTTGTTTTTTATCGGTTTTTTCGGTTTAGGTTAATTAGCGAGCGTTCGCTCGTTCGTTCGTTTTAACGAACATTCTCACCGTTTAGATCCAGTTAACGAACGTTCGTTCGTTAATCCGTTCGTCGTTTTTCTTTTTCTCGTATTTTCCGCGATTATTTCCTGATCGCGATTTCTGATCCGATTTTCGTTTTAGTATAACTTTTCGCTCGTTTATCGAAATCAGGCGATTCAAGCGCCTCGAGTTTCGTCTCAAACTTCTCTATCCGTTTAACCAATTTAAACAAGTTTTTGCCACTGTAAAAAGTTGCCTTAGATCCAGATTAGTAGAACGAAGTTGTTTTCTTTCGCCGTTTGACTTTCGTTGCTTCGTTCGATTTGATTCTTTTTGCAAATTGGAGTTCTTAAGTTGAACTTTCTAGTTAGTTCTCTTATTTGACCTTTACCTGTGCATTAGATGAGTACTTATTGTATGCTTGTTTGTTTGTCTGCGATAGAATACCCGGAGTGCGCCGCCTGTTACTTCGAATCTCTAGGTTTCGTGGATCATCAGTAAGGCAAGTAACACTTTGATCATACCTCCTACTACCCAGTTTTAATGCATTATATCAATCCTTACACATTGCATGATTAGGATCGAATTAAATTGTGGGATGGGAAGTAGTTGAGGTAGTACCTATTACCTGTTTATTATCCAACCTTTGGGAGTTACTTCTACGTTTGCTTACCATTGCTATGCTATGCTAGTAGACGTGGATTGGGTGAGTGATATCCATGATAGATGTGAGTATTGTTAATTAATGGTTTATCTAATGTGGCAACTTAATCACACATCTGGGTGGATTGAGGCACCTGGGTATTCCAGGATTTGCCTGTTTTGTTTTGGACCGCCACCCAGGCTCAAAGGGATCATGAGATTATTCATGCTAGAAACTTCCGTGTGTAGCCACAAGCTATTATGGGCTCTAGCATAGTTGACTAAGTCGTGCGAACTCTTACAGTGGTAGACTAGCAGATGTATGGGATGTAGGTGGTACGGTCTACCCGATCGTAAGGTGCTAGCACTTCTGAAAGACTATGTCTCGGTCATCCGTTTCTCAAACACCATGCAGTGCGAGATACCCAACGGAGGAGATCGAGTCTTGTGGGGAAAAGTGCGCAAACCTCTGCAGAGTGTATAAACTAATCATGGTTAGCCGTGTCCCAGGTTATGGACATCTTGAGTATCTAGTACTTGGATTATCATGTGAATCTCAACATGTTACTCTAAAATTAATTTTGTTGGGTTTTGATAATGATGATGCTTAATTGGGATTGAGGATGCTGTCAACCATTCTCAATGTTTAACAACCACCATGATAGTTAAATAAATTTATTCCTTTGGAGTAGGGAAACATTGGCTTTTTGCAAAACTGTAACCATAGAGATTTCCACCAGCCAAATATGCATATAGAATAGCTGTTTCATTTCATTACTCTCTATGTGTTACATTGCCAGCATATTCCATGTGCTGACCCGTTTCGGGCTGCAACGTTAATGTTGCAGACTTTTCAGACGACGATTAAGGAGTTTTAGGTCGTGGTTTTATACTCAGTGATGCCGTTGGAGTTGATGGACTCACTTATCTTCCAAGCCTTCCGCTGTTATCGTTATTAGATGGCCTTAAGCCATATTTATTGTAATAAGTTCTCTTTTGAGACACTCGATGTAATAAGTGTGTGATTGCTACTCTGTTATAAATCCCTCAAGTACTGTGTGGTGTCGGCATTACTGATCCAGGGATGACACCGGAGCACAGAGATTGGACCATTTGAGGTCTAGTCGCTACAGATATGGTATCAGAGCACATGCTGACTGTAGGACACGACCACTAAGCTAAAGCCCTAGACCACTACTCTCTTCTCATTTCTAACTCCTCATCTTTTCTACTCTTTTGGGATGACGGAAGTGAGGATCAAGTTCACTCAGCCGGATGAAGATACACCCTTTGGACGTCACCTGAAGGAGGTCACTAGATACCTGAACATAGGAGTACCAAGCTTCACCGGAACCTACAACGCCACTTTACCTGAAGAAGAGCGCTGGATGATTCAAGTTCAAGTTCCAGGAAGGACGTTCATGCTAGTCACTGAGCCCATAGAGTTTTCTTTTGATGCACCAACTTGGAGTCTAGGAAAGAGCATGGCAGCTCACATCGCCATGGGACGCATTGGAGAAGTCTACCGCAATGATCTCAAGGATACTATCTATCAGATTTGTGGATGCCGAGATGAGCACTAGGAGATGATCAGCACCAAAAAGGATAGATCAATTGCAGCTTTTATCCAGGAGTTAAACCAGCACATTCGACGACAGGAGAACCAGATGTGCGCCGACATGATAGACCTGAAGAAGGCAAGGACAAGAATCAAGGAACTGGAGGAAGAACTCAAGGCTACACGTGAAGATTATGAAGAAGAAATTGAAGTATTAGTGGACAAGAATGCCGACCTAACAATGAAGATTGGGATATTTATGGGAGACCCTACGCCAGTAGATGAAGATGAAGAAACCAAGGAGATTTGCCCGGAAGACTACATCATCTTCGACGACACGGACTCGGATCCAGATGATAGCGATGATGAGTATGTTGAGGAAGCCGAAGCAAATATCATGGAGTCTGCAACCGAAGAATATTTCTAGTAGACCACCTCATCAGTAGTAGTAGTCCACCATGTAAATATTATAGTCCAAGCACTTTTGCGATAGTTAGATCGATTGTATGCCCTTGTTTGATTGAATGAATGAAGTGAATTGTCTGCTTTTGCCTCATGTGCATATGGGTAGTGTTTTCTCTTTAGACCCCCTCTATTCTTAAATCTCGTCTTTTCTTAACCCTCAGATGCCTCCAAGACATGACCCCGGATTTACCTTTCCACCGGAGCTCACTCAGTTGATCCAGCATCAGAACACATTGATGCAGTTGCTTGTCCAGAATCAAAATCAGGGGAACAACAACCCACCACCACCACCACCTGTTGATCATTTAGCCCGTTTTCTTAGGCTAAATCCGCCGGTGTTTTCCAGTAGCACCGAGCCAATAGTAGCAGATGATTGGCTCCGCAAGACAGCTAGAGAGTTGACCACAGCAGGATGCACGGATGCGGAGAAGGTGAAGTTTGCCGCACATCAGCTTGAAGGACCCGCAGCATCATGGTGGGAGAATTTCACAGCCACTTTCCCTGTCGACACTGTCACATGGGACTAGTTTCAACAGTCTTTTCGAACTTCCCATGTTTCAGCAGGAGCTATGGCCTTGAAGAAGCGAGAGTTTCACAACTTGCGCCAAGGAGGACGGACAGTTGGCCAGTATGTGGAGGACTTTAGTAAATTAGCACGTTATGCCCCAGATGACGTTGCTACGGATGCAGCTAAGCAGGAGAAGTTTCTGGAAGGACTGAATGATGAGTTGAGCATGCAGTTGATGGTAGCAACCTTCAACAACTACCAGGAGTTGGTAGATCGTGCTCTTATGATTGAAGGGAAGCAGCAGCAAATTGAAAATCGCAAGAGGAAGTATGCACAAGGAAAGTACAATTCAGGAGCTCAGCAGAAGCCATGATTTACCCCTAGACCGGGAGGACATTTTCAGCATACCCATGGAGGACGTAGCTCGCACAATCACAATGGCCCCAGGAATGGTAATGGGAATGGAGGAAGCAATGGCCAGAATCGCACCAACCCATCAACACCAGCCAAGAAAGACCTGAGCCAAGTCACTTGCTTTAAGTGCCAGAAGACCGGACATTATGCCAATGAATGTCCTGAATCACAGAATGGAAATGGCGATGGAAGCTTTGGGAAGAAGCCGAACCCTTTCAACATGGGACAGGTGAACCACGTTAATGTGGAGGAGGTTGAAGAGCAGCCGGATGCAGTAATCAGTAAGTTTTTGGTTAAGTCATTTACTGCACTCGTTCTTTTTGATACTAGTGCATCGCATTCATACATATTAAGGGGATTTGTGGATAAGTATAAACTGTCAACCCAAGCCCTTAGGTCACCCATGTTAGTAACCTCGCCTGGAGCAGAATATATGGCTAGTCTATGGTGTGATCGGTTACCATTAAGGATTGGTAACTATGTTTTTCCCTCGGACCTAATAGTATTGGAATCCCAAGGATTGGATGTGATATTAGGCATGGATTGGTTATCAAAGTATGAAGGGAATATTGAATGTGCTAGTAAGTCAATTTTGCTTACCACCCCAGAAGGGAGAAGGATCAAGTATGTATCCCGACATGTGCCAAAGAGGACTCAAGTAAATTTCTTAACAGGAGTTGTGCAGGAGGAAGTACCAGTGGTGAAGGAATTCCCTGATGTATTTCCAGAGGAGTTGCCAGGCATGCCACCGGATAGAGATATTGAGTTTTTGATTGAGCTATTGCCAGTCACAGGGCCAATATCGAAGAGACCATACAGGATGCCTGCAAAGGATTTGGTGGAAATTAAGAAGCAAATTAAGGAGTTACTGGATAAAGGTTATATTCGCCCAAGTTCTTCACCTTGGGGATCGCCAGTACTTCTAGTGGAGAAGAAGGATGGGTCGTTAAGGATGGTTGTCGATTATCGAGGATTGAATGAAGTAACAATCAAGAACAAGTACCCACTATCGATGATCAATGATCTGTTTGATCAATTGCAAGGAGCTAAGGTATTTTCCAAGATCGATCTGCGATCAGGATACCACCAGTTGAAGATTCGGGAACAGGATATACCCAAGACGGCTTTTACCACCAGGTATGGGCTATACGAGTATACCGTTATGTCATTTGGTCTGACTAGAGCACCTGCATATTTTATGAACATGATGAACAAAGTGTTTATGGAGTTCTTGGATAAGTTCGTCATAGTGTTCATTGATGATATCCTGATTTACTCAAAGAATGAAGAGGAGCATAAGGAACATTTGCGTTTGGTTCTTGGAAAACTCAGGGAACATCAACTATATGCCAAGTTTAGCAAATGTGAGTTCTGGTTGAAGGAAGTAGGATTCCTCGGACACGTTATATCCGAAGAAGGAATAGTAGTTGACCCCACAAAGGTTATCATCGTGACCAATTGGGAAGCACCAACAACAGTTGGAGAGATCCGGAGTTTTCTTGGACTCGCAGGATACTACCGGAGATTTATTGAGAATTTCTCAAAGATTGCGAAGCCTATGATGGAGTTGTTGAAGAAGGATACCAAGTTCATATGGACGGAGGAATGTGAGGCTAGTTTCCAGGAGTTGAAGAAACGTTTGGTTACTTCACCAGTGTTGATTTTGCCAGACCAGACCAAGGATTATGAGGTGTATTGCGACGCTTCACGTCGATAACTTGGAGCAGTGCTTATGCAGGAAGGGAGAGTTGTTTCATATGCCTCACGACAGCTTAAGCCTCATGAGTTGAATTATGCTACGGATGATTTGGAGTTAGCAGCTGTAGTGCATGCACTTGAGACTTGGAGACATTTTCTGATTGGAAACCATTGCGAGGTGTATATGGATCATAAGAGTTTGAAATATATTTTCACATAGAAGGAGTTGAATCTCAGACAAAGGAGATGGTTGGAGCTCATCAAGGATTATGATATGAAATTGCATTATCACCCCGGAAAGGCTAATGTAGTAGCCGATGCATTAAGCCGTAAGAGTCATGTCAACACCCTAATGATGGGAGAATTACCACGGGAGTTAGTCGAAAATCTTCTAGAGTTATGTTTAGAAATAGTCCCAAGAGGCTATGTAGCAGCATTGGAGATTCAGTCTACATTGATGGATAAAATTAGAGAAGCCCAAAGGACTGACAAGGAGATTGCTTCTATTAAGGAGAAACTTAGCAAGGGAAAGGCTAAGGGATTTCGTGAGGACGAGCACGATACCTTATGGTTTGAAGACCGTGTCTATGTACCAAATGATCCGGAGATTAGAAAGCTAATTCTGCAAGAGGCCCATGATTCACCATATTCGATTCACCCAGGAAATACCAAGATGTATTTGGATTTGAAGGATATTTTCTGGTGGACCGGAATGAAGAAGGATATTGCAGAGTACGTAGCAGTTTGTGATGTATGTTAGAGAGTGAAGGCAGAGCATCAGAAGCCAGCAGGATTGCTACAACCATTGCCGATACCCGAATGGAAGTGGGATAAGCTAGGCATGGATTTTATTACAGGATTGCCCAGAACACGTTCAGGCTATGACTCGATATGGGTTGCAGTCGATCGTTTGACAAAGGTAGCTCATTTCATTCTAGTGAAGACTACCTATACCAGTGCAAAGTTGGCAAAGATATACATGACCAGGATCGTATGTCTGCATGGAGTTCCAATGAGTATCGTAAAAGATAAAGGAACCCAGTTTACCTCAAAGTTCTGGAAGCAGTTGCACGAAACTTTGGGAACCAGGCTAGAATTCAGTATAGATTTTCATCCACAGACAGATGGACAGACCGAGAGAGTCAATCAGATTTTGGAGGATATGCTGAGAGCTTGTGCACTAGATTACGGATCTAGTTGGGACGACAATTTGCCATATGCAGAGTTCTCTTACAACAACAGTTATCAAGCCAGTTTAAAGATGGCCCCTTTCAAAGCCTTGTATGGAAGGAGGTGTAGGACACCGTTGTCATGGGATGAAGTTGGAGACCGCCGGTTGTTTGGACCTGACTTGATTAAGGAGTCTAAACAGAAGGTGAAATTGATTCGCGATAGGCTCAAGATAGCCCAGTCCAGACAGAAGAATTATGCAGATTCTAAACGCAAGCAGACAGTTTACGAAGTTGGAGATAGAGCTTTTCTTCGAGTATCACCACTTCAGGGAACAAAGCGCTTTGGTGTTAAAGGAAAGTTAGCGCCACGATTTGTAGGACCATACCGAGTATTGGAATGTATGGGAGAAGTGGCCTACAAGTTGGAATTGCCCGAAGGATTGTCAGGAGTTCATGATGTGTTCCACGTTTCTCAGTTGAAGAAGTGCCACGCGGAGATGGCTGACATACCTTTGAGAGACACAGTGCCATTGGAAGCAATCCAGTTGGATAACAATTTGACCTATGAGGAGAAACCAGTTAAGATTCTCGAGTTTGCCAGCCGGGTCACTCGCAGCAAGGTTATCAAGTTTTGTAAGGTTCAGTGGAGCCACCACACGGAGGACGAAGCCACCTGGGAACGAGAGGAAGATTTGCTCAAGGACCACCCTCACCTATTTTCTAGCCAACCCGAATCTCGAGGGCGAGATTCATCTTAAGGGGGGTAGGTTTGTAACACCCCAAATTTTCAATTTGGAATGTTATACATTAGATCATCAATGCATATCATATATTATTTGCTTTTGGTTTTGATCCTAGAAATCCTAAGCAACTGAAGGACCCACGGAGATAGTTGGGGATTTCGTTATTTTCATATTTGAGTTTTCTCAAAAATTGAGAATAGGATCATTTGATTTTTATTTATTTTATCATCAATTATTTCTATTACAAAATTATGAGAGAGGGAATAAAATGACTTTCCCAAAATAAAGAAATATTGAGGATTTAATAAAGAAATTAAATAAGATTTTATTTTGGAGTTTTTCGATATTTTATTTGAATTTAGGAAAAATATGCGTTTTTCAAAATTGCATTTAGGCCCCAAATAAATGTTCACTTTGTCCAGCTAGATTTTAGAAGTCGGGGAAAATTTTATTTCGGAATTTTTGGAGTCTGTTTAGTATTTCTTTTTATTTTTCTTCTGCGCATAATTATTTAAAAAAAATCGCACCGACCTAGCGCCCGCCGAAGCCAGCCCAGCCCCGCGCCCCCGAACCCTAGCGCCCGCGCTGACCCCGCCGCCACCGCCGCCGCCGCCAGCGTCGCACGCCGCCGCCGCGCCGCCGCCTGCCGTCGCCGGAGCCGCCGCGCCGCCGCCTCGCCGACCCGCAGCCCGAGGTTCGCCTTGTAATCCGCGCTGCCGGTTTTTAAAAAAAAACCGACCGGTTTTCTGTCGGTTTTTTTAGTTTTTGTTTTTTTGATTGATTTTTTTTTGGTTTAGGTTAATTAGCGAGCGTTCGCTCGTTCGTTCGTTTTAACGAACGTTCTCATCGTTTAGATCCGGTTAACGAACGTTCGTTCGTTAATCCGTTCGTCGTTTTTCTTTTTCTCGGATTTTCCGCGATTATTTTCTGATCGCGATTTCTGATCCGATTTTCGTTTTAGTATAACTTTACGCTCGTTTATCGGAATCAAGCGATTCAAACACCTGGAGTTTCATATCGAAACCCTCTATCTGTTTAACCAACTTAAACAAGTTTTTCCGGTGTAAAAAATTACCTTAGATCCAGATTAGTAGAGCGAAGTTGTTTTCTTTCGCCATTTGACTTTCGTTGCTTCGTTCGATTTGATTCTTTTTGCAAACCGGAGTTCTTAAGTTGAACTTTCTAGTTAGTTCTCTTATTTGACCTTTACCTGTGCATTAGATGAGTACTTATTGTATGCTTGTTTGTTTGTCTGTGATAGAATACCCGGAGTGCGCTGCCTGTTACTTCGAATCTCTAGGTTTCGCGGATCATCAGCAAGGCAAGTAACACTTTGATCATACCTCCTACTACCCAGTTTTATTGCATCAGATCAATCCTTACACATTGCATGATTAGGATCTAATTAAATTGTGGGATGGGAAGTAGTTGAGGTCGTACCTATTACCTGTTTATTATCAAACCTTTGGGAGTTACTTCTACGTTTGCTTACCATTGCTATGCTATGCTAGTAGACGTGGATTGGGTGAGTGATATCCATGACAGATGTGAGTATTGTTAATTAATGGTTTATCTAAGGTGGCAACTTAAACATACATCTGGGTGGATTGAGGCACCTGGGTATTCCAGGTTTTGCCTGTTTTCTTTTGGACCGCCACCCAGGCTCAAAGGGATCATGAGATTATTCATGCTAGAAACTTCCGTGTGCAGCCACAAGCTATTATGGGCTCTAGCATAGTTGACTAAGTCGTTCGAACTCTTACAGTGGTAGACTAGCAGATGTAGAGGATGTAGGTGGTACGGTCTACCCGATCGTAAGGTGCTAGCACTTCTGAAAGACTATGTCTCGGTCATCCGTTTCTCAAGCACCATACAGTGCGAGATATCCAACGGAGGAGATCGAGTCTTATGGGGAAAAGTGCGCAAACCTCTGCAGAGTGTATAAACAAATCATGGTTAGCCGTGTCCCAGGTTATGGACATCTTGAGTATCTAGTACTTGGATTATCATGTGAATCTCAACATGTTACTCTAAAATTAATTTTGTTGGGTTTTGTTAATGATGATGCTTAATTGGGATTGAGGATGCTATCAACCATTCTCAATGTTTAACAACCACCATGATAGTTAAATAAATTTAGTCCTTTGCAGTAGGGAAAAATTCGCTTTTCGCATAATTGTAAGCATAGAGTTTTCCACCAGCCAAATATGCATTACTGGTCAAGGGATGACACCGGAGCACAGAGATTGGACCGTTTGAGGTCTGGTCGCTACAATACAAGTAGGACCCATTTGTCATCGGGTCATATGTTTTTTCTAGCTATTTACAATAGTTTAGATCAAACAATGAGCATAAACCAACAAATATTATTACAAATCATTAATCCAAATACAAAAAATAATCCAAGAGTAACAAATAATATAATTCAATAAATTATCCAAGTAAAAACAAATGAATTCTAAGAAAATTAAACACACTGTCTCCCAGCTAGCTGCCAATTATACTCAATGAGATCCTCCTTCAACTTATGATGGGAGGCCTGGTCTTTAGTCTTTCGGTACGCCTCAAGAATTGATTGAATCTGGCTTATGTGCTTGCGGCTTGATGATTGTGAAAATATATTGATAGTCAATGGGTCCTAGCATATCCATCGCATTCTATATGGTCATGTTGTATAGGATCACACAACATGTCATGATATTAAGATATCCTTGTTGTAGAAACGAGTAGGCCCTGAACAATTAATAACCTTGATTGCAACATTCAAAATGCTCTCTCAATGTCTTTCCTATGAGCTTCTTGCACCTTGGCGAAATGCATATGTTTGTGCTATCTGGGTTAGAAATTGTCTTCACAGATGTTGTCGATGAAGGGTGGATGTCATACTGATAGTCAATTGCCATGGAGTTGCAAGATAGAAAAGTACCAAAAGCTAGCCTTACAAATAGATGAGATCTCTGTAAGACAATGATGTCATTGTGAGATCCAGGCAACCTAAAGTAGCAATGCCAGATTCACATATCCTCAGAGAAAGAAAACAACTTTCAAAATTATGGTTGGATCATTGCAATGCCTGGTGAATTGGCTATGTCAAGCTGCAAGGCAATTTTTCCACTTCCGATGCATACAGTCATCACTCCCTAGAAACCTAGACTAACATTTTGCTTCATGCATAGTTAAAAGCCTGGTTGTGTCCTCGACATTGGGTGCTCGTAGATACAATAGTCCATAAACATGTATCACAGTTTTAGTGAACACTTTCAAACATTTGATGATTGTATCTTTGGCCATTCAAAGACTGGCACCCCATCAATATGTGGGAGGTCCATATGCAAGCATATGAAGTGTAGGAAAAAGCTAGAAGATCGGCGACATTTCTCCGTTGTTGAAAGTAAAGTTTATTGGCATGCATATTGTCCGCAATTTCGACGGAACAACTGCTCGGTCATGCAGAAGTATCATTAGAAAACATATATCGTGAAGGTACTGATACGTCTCCAAAGTATCTATAATTTTGATTGTTCCATGTTGTTATATTATAATTCTTGGATGTTTTATAATCATTTTATATCATTTTTTGGTACTAACCTATTGACATAGTGCCAAGTGCTAGTCGCAGTATTTTGCTTGTTTTTTACATCATAGGAAATCAATACCAAACAGAGTCCAAACACAGTGAAACTTTTTGTGGATTTTTATGGACCAGAAGACACCCAATGGGCTGGAGAAGCACCTGGGGGGGTGCCCCGAGGGGGGCACAACCTACCAGGGCACGCCTAGGCCCCCAGGCGCGCCCAGGTGGGTTGTGCCCACCTCGATGGCCTACCGCACCGCCTCTTTGCTCTATAAATACCCAAATATTCCAAAAACCCTAGGGGAGTCGACGAAAATCAATTCCACCCACCACAAGTTCCAGAAACACCAGATCCAATCTAAACACCATCACGGAGGGGTTCATCATTCTCGTTGGTGCCTCTCCGATTGTCGAGGTAAATAGCTATGGGTAGCCCCACCGGCTTCCCCTGGCCCCTCAGAAAAAATTATGAGCCCATCCGGCTCATAAGAAGACTCAATACTTGGGCCGCCTCCCCCCAGCCGGCTACCTTCCTGGCCGGCTTCGGGGGCGGCCCGCCCTTTCACCCTCCTGAAGAAGGCTGCGGAGGGCCGGCTACGGCAAGGCCGGCTACGGCGAGGCCGGCTACTGCCAAGCCGGCTCCCATAAATCAGTCAACGCCGTACCGACGATGTACGCGTCCACTCCGCAATGATGAAGCGGGGCGTGGCTACAGTCGAGCCTACCACCCCCAAAACCCGGAGCACGCCTGGTACAGCGCGTCGTGCGGGCAGCTGCGGCCCGCCCGGCGCGGCACTGTAGCCACGGCGGCTCTGACGCCGTCCACGACGGGTCACCAGCGTGGCCCCCGAGGCGGTGGGCCCCTTCGGGCAGAGAGATGCTGAAGGCGGCCGCACCTCCTCTCAAGCCGGCAAGACAGAGGGCCGGCTTCACGTAGCCGGCCTGCCGCCCTCCTCGAAGGAGACGCCCATTAAGGAGACAAGATGCGGCGGGGCTACAGTAATCGCCCGCCAGGGCGGCGTTACTGTAGCCACGCTTACCCCGACCAAGCCTGCATCAACGACATAGAGAAACAGTCACCAGCTGCCGACCAGGCCCTGGCCAGTGGGGCCGGCCTGTCGACCCAGGAGCCGGCAGCCGGCGGGGCCCACCAGCCGGCGGGCCCAGAGGCCGGCGGAGAAGCCGGCGAGCATAGTCACAGACAGCTAGGCCCCGCGCCCAGTCGGATTACCATTGTACCCCCGGGGGGTAGGCCTATATAAACCCCCCGGTGCACCCATGCAAAGGGTTGGACTCTCTTCCTAGACCTAGACACAATACAAGGAGAAGAAGCAAGCTGAGCCGAGCCCTTCTTCCTCCTTCCACCCAAAACAGCTCAAGGAGCATTGTAGCTACTTGTCCACCTAGTAACCATGCGGAGACCCCGCAGAGCAGCAGTAGGGGTATTATCACCCCGGAGAGCCCTGAAGCTGGGTAAGATTCGCCGGCGTGCATGTCTTCGCCTCATCCCGTTTTCAGGCACCGGCGACGTTCTATTGGCCCCCGCAATGATAAGCCACCCGTTGGCATATGTCGCTCCTACCACCCGACATTTGGCGCCCACCGTGGGGCCAGGTGCACCGTCGTCCGGAGACCTATTCTGGACGGGAACCCTTTTCCTTCCTCGCGAGCGTAGCCAGCCTGGCTCGCCCGATGGCGCTTGCCGCGACGCGCAGCATGGCGTTGCCAACGTCTGCGCGGCTAGCGGCCTCGCCAACCTCTTCGACAAGGCCCGCATCTCCGACGAGCTTGCCTCTGATGCGGGCATAGATCACCTCGCCAACCTCCTCAGCCGGCTCCACGTCTCCAGCGAGCCCGCTCCGGATTTGGAGTCGGTTGGCTCCACCGACTCGATGCCCGTCGACTCCGACACGGCATCCTACGATACCTTCCCCACCAACGTCACGGTCTACAACGACCCGCTCCCTCCGGCTGGCGATCGCGATTCTGACGCCCCCGAGGTGATGGTTATCGGCCTCGACGGCCCGACTGACGAGGGCGCCCGCGACACCCCACGCGCGGCTGCCCAAGACTTGTCCGCCCCCCTTCCGGCTGACGCCAACGATGAAGTTCTGGAGGCACGCCGCCTCGCCCTCCTCGCGGAGGGCCGGCGGCTGGCCTTCATAAGACGCCTCACCGAGGCCTACCAGCGCGAAGCTGACCGTGCCGCCTTCGGCACGCCGGCTCCGGCTGGCCCTAGCCGGGCTGGCGTTGTCAGGCAACGCGGCGCCGTCATCGCCGACACGCTTGGAGTGGATCGCCCGGTCTACGCCACCCCGCTCGAGAACCTGCGCGCCGCCCAGGCGGCCGTAGACGAGCTGGACGGCTTGGAAGCCGAAGACCTCCCCCACATGACGCGGCGCATCCAGCAACTAATCGATGCGGCCGCACGACGGCACGAAGCCGACGCCTGCGCGGGGAGCCCTCCCCCGCGCCGCGAACACGGTGCGACTTCCCGGTCGCCGACTACCAGCAACACCCGCGCGCGGCGCGAGAAAGAGCCGGCTTCCAGCCGAAGCCGGACCCAAGTCTCCATCGAGCGAGACGCGGACGGCCGCCCCCGAGCCATGGAATGGCGGGGCACCCCGCCTCCGCCTCGAGCTCGCGGAGAGAGATATCCTACCCCACCTCCAGTGGCTCACCCGACTCTCAGCGGCCGGCTTGGTCGCCGCGAGGGAGTCGGCGAAAATGACGCCCGCCACCGGATCGACCGCCTGGCCCGATCCCTGGCGCTAGAAGAAGAAGACGATGTCGGCCCGCCTTGCTTTGGCCCCCGCATCCGCGACGAGCCCTTCCCCAAAGGGTTCTCGCTCCCAAGAGACACACCCAAGTACAACGGCTCGGTGAAGCCGGAAGATTGGCTGACCGACTACTCCACAGCCGTCAGCATCGCCAATGGCAACCGGCGCGTTGCCGTAAAGTACGTGCCCCTCATGCTGCAAGGCACGGCACGGACTTGGCTTAACAGCCTCAAGCCCCTCAGCATCAACAGCTGGGTGGATTTCACTGAAGCCTTCGTCCGCAACTTCACCAGCACCTACAAGCGGGCTCCCAAACCCAGACAGCTCTCCCTGTGCGTACAAGGCCCAGCCGAGTCCACTCGCGACTACCTGACGCGTTGGGCCGAGCTCCGCAACTCCTGCGAGGGGGTGCACGAGGTGCAAGCCATCGAATACTTCACCGCCGGGTGCCGAGAGGGCACCCTCCTCAAACACAAGCTTCTCTGCGATGAGCCGACTACCCTCGACGAGCTCCTGAACATCGCCGACAAGTACGCCACCGCCGACTCCTCAATGAAGACCGAGCTCCGGGTGGACGCATCTGGAAAAGTGCTCAATCCGGCGCCCCAAGCGCCGGCTGGAGACGGCGGCCGACGCCAACACTAGAATGATCAAAAGCGCAAGGGCCCTGCGCCGCCTCCCGCCAGCCGGCAGGTGGCCATGGTCGAAGACGCGCCGCCTGAAGGGCAGCCCGCACCCAAGAAGCCCAAGGGCGGCCGGCCGGCTTGGCAGCCGGCCTTCTCCTACGAGCAACCCTTGATGCCCCGTGCAAGTTCCACAGCGGCGCGAAGCTGTCCAACCACACGACCCGCAAATGCAACTGGCTCGCCCGAATCTCGAAGGGCGAAGGGCTCACGCCGACTCCGCCTGCCGGCCCGCCGCCGCCGGCTTCACCGCCCAAAGCCGCCCGGCCCGCGGTCGACGCCGTGCAGGACGAGTTCCCCGATGAGCAAGCATCTTATGTTGTCTTCACGAGCCAGCCCGAAGACCGGCGCAGCAAGCGCCGAGAGCAACAAGAAGTCAATGTGGCCGCCACCAGCCCAGCCGGCCACATGCACTGGTCGGAGAAACCCATCAGTTGGAGCCGGGCCGACCACCCAGAGGTGATGCCGTCCCCCGGCTCCTATGCATTGGTCCTGGAGGCCACCCTTGCAACGGATACGCGCGCTGCACGCTTCTCCCGCGTGCTGATCGACGGCGGAAGCAGCATCAACATCCTGTACTGCGACACCATGGAGAAGCTGGGCGTCAAGGCAAAGCAGCTTGCGCCGACTTGAACGGTGTTCCACGGCATCGTACCTGGTTTGTCCCGTGCCCCCATCGGCAAGATCAAGATCGATGTACTCTTTGGGGGCAAGGATCATTTCCGTCGGGAAGCAATCTGGTTTGAGGTGGTGGACCTGGAGAGCCCTTACCATGCCTTGCTTGGCCGACCCGCCTTGGCCAAGTTCATGGCGGTCCCCCACTATGCTTACCTCAAGATGAAGATACCGAGCTCCAAGGGTGTCATCACCATCGCCGGCGACTACAAGAAATCCACCGACTGCGCCGCGGCCAGCAGCCGGCTGGCCGAATCCCTCGTGATCGCTGCAGAGAAGAAGACGCTGGACCGGGTCGTGGCCCTGGCCAGCAAGCAGCTAAACCAACCCACCGACTCCAAGGAGTATGATGCCCAAGGATCTTTCCAGCCGGCCAAGGAGACCAAGAAGATACAGCTCGACCCCGAGCACCCCGAGAGGTTTGCCGTCATTGGGGCGAGCCTGGATAACAAATAGGAAGGCGAGCTCGTCGATTTCCTCCGTGAGAATCGGGATATCTTTGCATGGTCCCCCAAGGACATGCCGGGTGTTCCGAAGGATTTCGCCAAGCACAAATTGCACGTGCGGGAGGATGCTAAACCAGTCAAGCAGCCCCTCCGCCGACTGTCAGAAGAGAAGAGAAGGATCGTAGGGGAGGAGATAGCCCGGCTTCTTGCAGCCGGCTTCATCATGGAAGTTTTCTTCCCCGAGTGGCTCGCGAACCCGGTTCTCATGCTGAAAAAGAATAACAAGTGGCGCATGTGTATAGATTACACAAGCCTCAACAAAGCCTGCCCAAAAGATCCCTTCGCTCTGCCCAGGATTGATCAAGTGATAGACTCCACAGCCGGATGCGAGCTGTTGAGCTTTTTGGATGCCTACTCGGGATACCACCAGATCAAGCTGAACCCGGATGACCAACTGAAGACCGCCTTCATCACGCCGTTTGGAGCCTTCTGCTACCTGACTATGACGTTCGGCTTAAGGAATGCCGGCGCCACTTTTCAGCGTTGCATGCAGAAGTGCCTCCTCACGCAGCTCGGCAAGAACGCCCACGTTTACGTGGATGATGTTGTGGTGAAGACGGAGAAGCGTGGCACTCTGCTGGAAGACTTGAAGGAGACATTCGAGAACCTGCGCCGGTTCCGGATCAAGCTCAACCCGGAGAAATGCGTGTTCGGAGTGCCAGCCGGCCAGCTCCTAGGCTTTCTGGTCTCCGAACGCGGCATAGAGTGCAACCCTGTGAAGATCAAGGCCATCGAGAGGACGGCGGTCCCAACCAAGCTCAGAGAGATTCAGAAGTTCACCGGGTGCCTGGCCTCTCTGAACCGCTTCATCAGCCGGCTTGGAGAAAAAGCTCTCCCCCTCTACCACCTCATGAAGAAGAGCACTCACTTTGAGTGGAATGACCAGGCCGACCAAGCTTTCCATGAGCTGAAGAAAATGCTGTCCACGCCGCCTATCTTGGCGGCACCGACTAAGAAGGAGCCCATGCTCCTATATATTGCCGCCACTAGCCGGGTGGTCAGCACTGTCATTGTGGTCGAACGCCCCGAAGAAGGCCGAGCCCAGCCGGTCTAGAGGCCGGTTTATTACCTGAGCGAGGTGCTGTCCACCTCAAAGCAAAATTACCCGCACTATCAGAAGATGTGCTATGGCGTGTACTTCGCCGCCAAGAAGCTGAAGCCGTACTTTCAAGAGCATCCCATCACGGTCGTATGCACCGCCCCGCTAGCCGAGATCATAGGCAGCCGAGATGCATCCGGCCGGGTGGCTAAATGGGCCATCGAGCTGGCCCCCTACACGATCTTCTACCAACCCCGCACCACCATCAAGACGCAAGCGCTGGCCGACTTCCTTGTCGACTGGGCCGAGACCCAGTACTTACCACCAGCGCCCGACTCCACCCATTGGCGCATGCACTTTGACGGATCAAAGATGCGCACCGGCCTGGGAGCCGGCGTTGTCCTTACCTCTCCAAAGGGCGACAAGCTCAAATACACGCTGCAGATCCACTTCGCCGCCTCCAACAACGTAGCCGAGTACGAAGCGCTCATACACGGGCTCCGGCTTGCCAAGGAACTTGGCATTCGCCGGATCCTGTGCTATGGCGACCCGGATTTGGTGGTGCAGCAGTCTTTTGGCGACTGGGATGCCAAGGACACGAACATGGCGAGCTGTCGCTTCCTAGTGCAGCAAATCGGCGGATACTTTGACGGGTGTGAATTCCTTCATGTACCGCGAGCCAACAACGAGCCAGCAGATGCTCTGGCCCGAATAGGCTCCACGCGGCAAGCAATACCAGCCGGCGTCGCCCTACAGCGCCTCCTGAAGCCATCAATCAAGCCGTCTCCGGAATCTGACTCCATCTTCGTGCCGCCTAACCCCGAGGAGGCTGGGTCCGGCTCGAAGAATTAAGCAGCCGGCCCGGGGACTCCAATATTTGGCTCGGGGACTGCGGTAGCCGGCCCGGGGACTGCGGTAGACGGCCCGGGGACTGCGGTAGCCGGCCCGGGGACTTCTTCAGCACAGCAAGCGGCGGCCGACTCCAGCACTGCATTACCCAGCCCGCCCACCCTGGTGGCTGTGGCCACATTGGTGGCAGAGGAAGTCGCCGCCCCATCATGGGCCCAAACCATCCGCAACTTTTTGGTGAACCATGACCTGCCGGCTGAGAAAAACGAAGCAAGACAAGTCCAGCGCTGGGCTGGAGCATACACAATCGTCAACAGAGAGCTTGTCAAGCGCAGCGCCACCGGAGTCTTGCAGCGATGCGTCGAGCAGGAGAAAGGCATCGCGATCCTCAGGGATATACACCAAGGAGAGTGCGGCCACCACGCCGCATCAAGATCACTTGTCGCCAAAGCCTTCCGCCACGGTTTCTTCTGGCCGACTGCTTTGGACGACGCCAAAGAGCTAGTCAACCACTGGAAAGGCTGCCAGCTTTTTAGCTCGCAGCAACACATGCCGGCTTCAGCACTCAAGACCATTCCCATCACCTGGACCTTCGCCGTCTGGGGATTGGATATGGTGGGCCCATTCAAGACGGCGCGCGGCGGCATGACACATTTGCTCGTCGCCGTCGACAAATTCACCAAGTGGATCGAGGCGAAGCCGATCAAGAAGCTGAATGGGCCGACTGCAGTGACTTTCATTGCAGATATAACAACCCGGTACGGCGTACCGCACAGCATCATCACCGACAACGGCACGAACTTTGCCAAAGGTGCCTTGGCACGGTTCTGCGCTGCGCAAGGTATCCGGCTGGACCTTGCGTCAGTCGCCCACCCGCAGTCAAACGGCCAAGTGGAGCGAGCAAATGGCCTCATTTTATCCGGCATCAAGCCTCGACTGGTCGTACCTCTGGAGCGTTCAGCTGGCTGCTGGCTCGATGAGCTGCCGGCTGTCCTATGGAGTCTGCGCACTACTCCCAACAGATCAACCGGCTTCACTCCCTTCTTCCTTGTATATGGTGCCGAGGCGGTCATCCCAACAGATATCGAGTTTGACTCACCTCGGGTAACCATGTACACGGAAGCGAAAGCCAAAGAAGCACGAGAAGACGGTGTCGACCTGCTGGAAGAGGCCCGGCTGTTAGCCCTCAGCCGGTCTGCCATCTACCAGCAGGGTTTGCACCGCTACCATAGCCGAAGGGTCCGACCAAGATCCTTCCAGGAGGGCGACCTTGTGCTCCGGCTGATCCAGCGAACAGCCGGCCAGCACAAGCTCGCAGCCCCCTGGGAAGGCCCCTTCATCATCAACAGAGCCTTGGGCAACGACGCCTACTACCTCATCGACGCGCAGAAGCCGAAGGCACGCAAGAGAGACGACTTCGGCAAGGAGTCGGAGCGACCATGGAACGCAAATCTCCTTCGGAAGTTTTACAGTTAAAACGCAGTATGTGTTATGCCCACTTTTGTATTAAGTACGAAACAGTAGGCTCCCCGAGAAAGACTCGGGGACTGCCACCCTTTATTTTATGAATGAAAGTTATCATGCGTATGATATTACCTATTCATTTATTTTGTCCGGTACCGGGTCCGACAAGTCGGCCCGGGGACTGGCCGACTAGAGTTATATTAGGAGCCCTACCCGCAGCCAGACAAGTAATGTGCCGACACCCAGGCTTGGCTCTTGCCGAAATCGCAGCACGAAGAACCGACTGCCCGGCTGGCCAGAGCCACAAGCCGGAAAGGGTGCGCACATGAAAAACGGCTAGGGACCAAACAAGCTCGCATATATAACAAAAGCCGGCTGACTGCCTCCCGCCGACTGACTACCAGAGTAGCCGGCCGGCCGGCTTACATTCAGTCTGCTTCAAATCCAAGAAAGCTCAAGTACTTGCCTTCCCAAGGAGGGAAGGCGGCAAAGGAAAGAGCCTAAGGACAAAAAAGTACACTTGAATGAACGCCAACACATGCATATATTAATATTTACACAAAAGGCCTCCAGAGAGGTTGACATCCAACATTGTTCGATACACCCCCAATGGGTGGAATTGCAGAAACTTAAAATTGTCCGAAAAAGTAAAACAGGGACAAAAGGAACGGCAGATCAAGCCGGCGGGGCCGCAGACAAGCCGGACTAGGCGGTGGAAGCAGTCGCGCCGGCTGGAGGAGCGGCCGGCTGGCCAACCTCGTCTTGATCGTCGTCTCTGGCAGAGGGCGCGCTCCCGCGTGGCTCGTCGCTGGAGGCACGGTCGGCTGGGGGACGGTCGGCCGTCTCACCAGTCGGCTCGGCGTCTTCGCCCTCCTCCTCCTCCTCATCGTCCTCGCCCTCATCGCTGGAGGTAATCTCTTCGGCCGAGTCCTCGTCGTCCGCCGGGTTCAGCCCGAACCATTCCTCCGGCTAGGCGGCGCCATCGTCGTTGAGCTCCGACGCGAAGACGCTGGTGTCGGTGCACTCGGCGATCGTCGAGGCGCGTTGCGCGATCGCCGGCCGCACCTCCTCCAGCTCCGCGTCGGCTTCCGACCGCCACGTCCGCAGCTGGTCCAGGCTTAGCCCTAGGTACCACGCGCGGATGAACTCCAGCGCGTGCCCGGCTCCAAGACGGGCCGCAGACGCCTTCCAGGCCTCGAAGCGGCCAACTGCGACTTCGAGCCAGTCGGCCGTCCGGCTTGGGGTGCGGCGAATTGTCTGGCCGGGCCAGAGCGCGGCCAGCATCGTCGCCCCGGCACGTTAGAGCCGGCGGAGCAGCCGGTGGGCCGGCTGCAGCCGCGCCTGGACGGCGATGAGCTGCTCCGACAACGTCCGATTCGCGTCCGGCGGAATCACAACCCCGGCCTGACGACGCTCCTCGCGGTAGGCTTCGATGGCTTGGGCGGCGAGGACGGATTGACCGGGAAACTACTCTGCGCAAGATAGCAAACACATGTCAAAACAAAGCCGTAGGCGGCCGGCGGATGGAAGAAGAGCAAGAAGGACGGCCTACCATCGATAAGATCCTCGATCCGGCTGAAGCCTTCTTCCAGCGCCTGGCACGTCTCGGCCCAGCTCGCCTCCCTGGCCTCGAACTCCGCCTTCAGGGTAGCCTCGCCATCCTGCGCCTTTTGCAGGGCCGCCTTGTGGCTCTCCTCTTGGTCGGCCAGTTTCGTCGCCAGGCGGTCGCGCTCTTGAACCAAGTCAGCATACTCGGCGTCCTTGGCGCGAAGAGCGGCCTGCACCTCGCCGAGTTCCCTCCGCAGGTCGGCGTTGGCCTCTGCACGAGCAAAAGATAAAGAGAAAAAGTCAGCAAAGGAAAAGTCGTCGAGTAAGATCCGACCCGACTGCGCTGCAGTCGGCCCGGATCTCGGGGACTACACCCAGTGGGTGCGCTGTCGCGCCCCCACGAGAAACAAATAAGGACAAAACACTTACGCCGGCTGCTGGCGAGGTCTTCGGTCCTCCGGCTCAGCTCCCGAGCCTGGGAGTTGAAGGCGGCAGCACGAGGATTATGATAATCCTAAGAGATCAGAAAAAACAGTCAAAGATAGTCGTCGGGTAAGATCCGACCCGACTGCGTTGCAGTCGGTCCGGATCTCGGGGACTACACCCAGTGGGTGCGCTAACGCGCCCCCACGGAAAAAATTCAAAGGACCAGAATGGTCAATGAGTGAAGACTTACCCGGATTGCAGACCGCGTCGATAGAAACTCCTGAGTAAATTGCCTCAGGAGGCCGGCCTGTGCCTGCAGCCGGCTCCGAACCCCTTGAGCCGCGATGTTCAGCTCGCCGCTCCCTCCGCTAGGAGTCCATCCGGACGTGGCGGAGCTGGCCGCCTCCAAGGCGTCTGCCGTCTGCTCAGCCCCCGCGGCTCGGCGCGTGTCCGGCGGGGCCGTGCCCCCTCCGGCATGCCGGCCCGCCGCCAGCTCGATCTCAAGGCCGGCTCCGGCCTCGGGCGCGGCCCGGGCCGGCTCCTCCGGCACCGCCGACGATTGGCCACCTTCGCCTGCTCCGGCTGGCGCTGCCGGCGGCGTCCTCTCAACGGAAATCTCGAAGACTTCGTCCCTCTGCACCGGCGGCTGCTCGGGGATAATCTCCTCCGCCGTGGGCAGAGGGATGTCCGGATCCAAAGTTTGGAGGGGGATGGCGAGTAGCGGGGGCTGGCTACGCGCGCCTTCCGCTTCCGTCTCCGCGGCCGCCCGCTCCGACGGAGTCTCGGCCGCCGCGCTCGCTCACCCCGGCGCCGTTTGGGCGGCCTCCCGCTCCGCCGCCTCCCGCTCGGCCGCCTCCCTCTCTCGACGCGCCTCGCGAGCGTTGCACTCCGTGGCTGCTTCAACTTCAGCGCGGGGGTCCACTTGGCGGGACCCTGAGGATCCGGCACTCGGCCCAACCACGGAGCCGGCTGGGCCTCGCTCGAGGGAGAGCGGCGCCCTGCTCAGAAAATGAGAGAAGCATTCAAGTAAAGGAAGACTTCAGAATAACAAGCACGTAGGCGGCTACTAGACTTACGCGGAAACTAAGGGGGGCTTCTTCACCGCCTTCCGGAAGCGGGCCGCCTTCGCCGCCGCCTCCTCGCGCTTCGTGGCCGTGGCGGAGGCCTTCGGCTTCTTAGGCCGGCTTTCAAAGAGCGGGAGCGCGGCCTGGCGTTTCCCCTTTCCACCACCGGCAGTCGGCGCGGCAGACGAGCCCGCGCCGCGGCGGTCGGTTGCCGGCTGGTGGCGCGGGATTTCTTCGGCTTCGAAATCATCCGGCCAGTCGTTGAAACTGGCCGAGAGCCCCGTGCCGCCGAGCTCGGCGGCGTCCCCTGTGGCGGCATCCTCCATGGCGACTGCGGAAAGGTCCGGGACGTCGAGGTCGTCCACCGTGCGGTCCGGGGCATACTCACGATCAACTCCAGCCGCCCCGGCTGGTGGCGGGAGGAGAGGATTCTGATGAAGAGAAAAAAGAGAAGAGCCGCCTGGTCAGAAGCTGGCTGGCTCAAGCCGGCAGACGATGAGAAGAAAGACTTACCACAGGCGGAGGATGGGCACGGGAGTACGGCGCCTTGCCGAATTGCCACTCGTCGGTGAGCTTCAGGTTGGCGATGTAGTTCGCCATCAGAGCCACCTCAGCATGGGGCATCTCCCATGTGCTCAGCCGGCAAGGGTCGAACCGGCCACTCATCTGGCACATCATGTGCGGCCGACTTTGGAGGGGCAGAATCCGGCGCTCGATGAAGGCGGCTACCAGGTCGGATGCAAGAAGGCCTTCTGACTAGATCATCACCCGAAGCCGGGCGATGAAGGCATTCCCAGCCGGAGACAAGGACTTCGACCTGTAGCCCCAAGACCGCCGCCTCCCAGCCGGCGGGCCGGCTACGTAAGCCGGCAGATTGACGTAGTCGCCGTGCGGGGCGATGTTCTTGACGTAGAAGTAGGATTTCTGCCAAAGCTTGACAGACTGGATCAGAGGAATGTGGGGGAAGGGGTTGTCGTCGCTCGCCCTCTTCATCACGATGAAGGCGCCGCAGGGAGCCGGCACGCCGGCGGAGACGGTGCCGAGCTTGTTCTGGAACAGCTCCGCCCAGAGCTCCAGCATCGGCAGCACCCCCAAGAATCCTTCGCAGAGCGAGACGAAGGCCGAGAGCTGCAGCACTGCGTTGGGCGTGACGTGGTGTGGTTGGAGGTTGTAGAATTCGAGGAAAGAGCGCATGAAGCTGCTCGTCGGGAAGCCGAAGCCACGAAGGAAGTGTGCACGGAAGAGGACGCGCTCGCCTTCCTCCGGCGCCGGCGAGACCTCCTTCGTGGGCGCCAGATGCACCCGCACGAGGTTGGCGGCGGGCAGGCGCCGGGTCTGGCGGAGGAATTCAATATGGCCCTCGTGGACATTGGACCCGTCCCATGAGCTTGACAGAGCCAGAGACATGGCGGCATGGGTGGGCTGCGGCGCGAAACTGCGTCGGGCGCGAAGAAGAAGAAGAAGAAGAAGAAGAAGAAGAAGAAGAAGAAGAAGAGGAGCAGGAGGAACGGGGAGCGGGGGAGCGAACGGGCCTGTGCCTCTCCCCCTCCCCCCCCCTACTTGTAGGCGCGTGCGCCAGGGCCGAGGAGGCGCGGCGTGGGGGATCGTGGGGATCGATCGTGCCCATCTCCCCCACGCCCGCGTAAATTGCGCGCCTTGATGACGCGAAGTAACGGCCGCGGGGAGGCGAGCAGTCCCCTCGGGCCACAGAAGATCTGCGCCCGGGCCGAGGCCAGGGAGTGGTGGGCCCGGGCCTCCGGCGGCGTCCCGTCGCGCGCGTGCGACGGCAGGACTTCCCCGCCACGTGGCTCGTCGTGGAGCCCGCGGCCGGCCCGCGGGTCAACCACTACCACCCTGATAAACAAAAAATGCTCCGGAGTCGGCTGCAACGACGAGGTCGGCCCCTCTGGGTATGAAGCCGGCCAAGCTTCCCGTCCTTCCATCCGCCGTGAAGCTCGCCCGCCTTCGGGGACTACTGTCGGGGTAAATAGCTATGGGTAGCCCCGCCGGCTTCCCCTGGCCCCTCAGAAAAAATTATGAGCCCATCCGACTCATAAGAAGACTCAAGACTTGGGCCGCCTCCCCCCAGCCGGCTACCTTCCTGGCCGGCTTCGGGGGCGGCCCGCCCTTTCACCCTCCTGAAGAAGGCTGCGGAGGGCCGGCTACGGCAAGGCCGGCTACGGCGAGGCCGGCTACTGCCAAGCCGGCTCCCATAAATCAGACAACGTCGTACCCGCGATGTACGCGTCCACTCCGCAATGATGAAGCGGGGCGTGGCTACAGTCGAGCCTACCACCCCCAAAACCCGGAGCACGCCTGGTACAGCGCGTCGTGCGGGCAGCTGCGGCCCGCCCGGCGCGGCACTATAGCCACGGCGGCTCTGACGCCGTCCACGACGGGTCACCAGCGTGGCCCCCGAGGCGGTGGGCCCCTTCGGGCAGAGAGATGCCGAAGGCGGCCGCACCTCCTCTCAAGCCGGCAAGACAGAGGGCCGGCTTCACGTAGCCGGCCTGCCGCCCTCCTCGAAGGAGACGCCCATTAAGGAGACAAGATGCGGCGGGGCTACAGTAATCGCCCGCCAGGGCGGCGTTACTGTAGCCACGCTTACCCCGACCAAGCCTGCGTCAACGACATGGAGAAACAGTCACCAGCTGCCGACCAGGCCCTGGCCAGTGGGGCCGGCCTGTCGACCCAGGAGCCGGCAGCCGGCGGGGCCCACCAGCCGGCGGGCCCAGAGGCCGGCGGAGAAGCCGGCGAGCATAGTCACAGACAGCTGGGCCCCGCGCCCAGTCGGATTACCATTGTACCCCCGGGGGTAGGCCTATATAAACCCCCCGGTGCACCCATGCAAAGGGTTGGACTCTCTTCCTAGACCTAGACACAATACAAGGAGAAGAAGCAAGCTGAGCTGAGCCCTTCTTCCTCCTTCCACCCAAAATAGCTCAAGGAGCATTGTAGCTACTTGTCCACCTAGTAACCATGCGGAGACCCCGCAGAGCAGCAGTAGGGGTATTATCTCCCCGGAGAGCCCTGAAGCTGGGTAAGATTCGCCGGCGTGCATGTCTTCGCCTCATCCCGTTTCCAGGCACCGGCGACGTTCTATTGGCCCCCGCAATGATAAGCCACCCGTTGGCATATGTCGCTCCTACCACCCGACACCGATGATGCGTGAGTAGTCTTTTGTAGACCTTCGGGTCCGTAGTTAGTAGCTAGATGGCTTCCTCTCTCTCTCTCTCTCTCTCTCGTTTGATTCTCAATACAATGGTCTCTTGAAGATCCATATGATGTAACTCTATTTGCGGTGTGTTTGTTGGGATCCGATGTACTTTGAGTTTATGATCAGATCTATGTTTTTATCCATGAAAGTCATTTTAGTCTTTTGATCTCTTTTATGCATGATTGCTTATAGACTCATATTTCTTCTCCGTTATTTGGGTTTTCTTTGGCTAACTTGATCTATTTATCTTGCAATGGGAAGAGGTGCTTTGTGATGGGTTCGATGTTATAGTGCTTGATCCCAGTGACAGAAGGGGAACTGTCACACATGTATCATTGCTATTAAGGATAACAAGATGGGGTCTATTTTTACATAAATAGATCGTGTCTACATCATGTCATCATTCTTATTGCATTACTCCGTTTCAACATGAACTTAATACACTAGATGCATGCTGGATAGAGGTCAATATGTGGAGAAATAGTAGTAGATGCAGGCAGGAGTCGGTCTACTAATCTTGGATGTGATGCCTATATAATGGTCATTGCCTGGATATCGTCATGATTATTCGAAGTTCTATCAATTGCCCAACAGTAATTTGTTTACCGACTGTTTGCTATTTTCTAAGAAAAGCCACTAGTGAAACCTACGGCCCCTGCGTCTCTTCTTTATTATATTTGCCTTCATGATCTATTTCATTTGCTTTTATTTTCAGATCTATTAATTCAAAAGGCCAAAAATATCTCACTAAATTTTATTCGCTTTTATTTGCATTTATCAATCTACTATAATTTATCAATCTACAACCCCTTTAATACGCCGGGTTGCGAGTATTTGTTACTTGTGTGCAGGAGCTGTTTACGTGGTGTTGCGTTGTTCTCGTACTGGTTCGATAATCTTGGTCTCATCACTGAGGGAAATACCTACCGTAGTTGTGCTGCATCATCACTTCCTCTTTGGGAAAATACCGACATAGTTCAAACCGCTATCAAAAGGAATTTCTGGCGCTGTTGCCGGGGAGACATCATCAACATCTACCAGGTTCCTAATCACAAATCTCATCTCCTTGCAATTTACATTATTTTTCATTTGCCTCTCGTTTTCCTCTCCCCGACTTCACAAAAATTTGCCGTTTTATTCGCCCTCTTTTTCGTTTGCCGTTTTCTCGTCAGATATATTTTTGAGTGCAATCTTGTTGCATACTCACAATGACTCAAGAGAACACCAAGTTGTGTGATTTCTCCAATACCAACAACAATGATTTTATTAGCACTCCGATTGCTCCTCCCACCACTAGTGCGGAGTCTTGTGATATTAATACCGCTTTGCTAAATCTTGTTATGAAAGATCAATTTTCGGGAACTCCTAATGAGGATGTCGCGTCCCATCTTAGCACATTCATGGAATTATGCGATATGCAAAAGAAAAAAGATGTGGACAATGATGTTGTGAAGTTGAAATTATCCCGTTTTCTTTGCAAGATCGTGCGAAAATTTGGTTTTCATCGTTGCCTCGCAATAGTACTGATTCTTGGGATAAGTGCAAAGATGCTTTTATTACTAACTATTTTCCGCCCACAAAAATCATTTCCCTTAGAACCTAGATCATGAATTTCAAGCAACTTGAACATGAGCATGTTGCACAATCTTGGGAAAGGATGAAACTGATGCTAAGGAATTGCCCAACTCATGGGTTAAATCTTTCGAGGATCATACAAAAATTTTATGCGGGGTTGAATTTTCTTTCTCGTAATCTTTTGGATTTTCACTACGGGTGGTACTTTTGTGGAAATTACTTTGGGTTAAGCCACCAAATTTCTTGATAATATTATGGCAAATTATTCGCAATGGCATACCGAAAGAGCTCCTACTAGTAAAAAAGTTAATTCGGTTGAAGAAATTTCTTCTTTGAGTCAAAAAGTTGATGCTCTTATGAAATTGGTTGCTAATAAAAGTGCTCCTATTGATTTTAATGATGTGCCTTTGTCTACTTTGATTGAGCAAAATAGTGATGCCATTGATGTGAATTTTATCTCTCGAAACAATTTCAATAACAATGCTTATAGAGGTAATTTTAATCCTAGGCCTTTTCCTAGTAATTCCTATAATAATTATGGTAATCCTTCTTATAATAATAATAGGAACACCTCTGATCTTGAGAATAATATTAAAGAATTTATCAATACTCAAAAAGTTTTCAATACTACGTATAATAGAAGAAAAGCTTAATAAGATTGATGATATGTCTAGGAGTATTGATAGAATTTCTCATGATGTAGAAAATCTCAATATGAAAATGTTTTTGCCTAAGGTTGAGGAATCAATTAAAGCTTTATATGTTTCTATGGATGAAAGTAAGAAAAGAACCGCTATGCTTAGAGCTAGAAGAGAATTTTTAGAAAAAGCATTTTCTAGTGATTGCTTTCATAAAAGTGATGAAGATCTTAAGATGATTGGTGTTTCTTCTATTGATTCCTTATTTAGTAAGATTAAGATTGATAATAAAGGGACTGAAGAAGAGTCAACTTTATCTAGAAGGCATCCCAATAATTCGGAGGGTGAAAATCTTGTTGAGAAAATTGATAAAAGTGGGTTTGAAGAGGTCAAAACTTTAACTAGTGATGTGCCCACTCTTTTGGATTACAAAGACTTTAATTATGACACTTTCTCTTTGATTTATTGTATTTCTTTGTTACAATCCATGATAAATTCACCCCATGCTTATGAACAAAATAAAGCTTTTACTAAACATATTGTTGATGCTATGATGAAATCTTTTGAAGAAAAGTTGGAATTAGAGATTTCAATTCCTAGAAAATTGCATGATGAATGGGAACCTACTATTAAAGTCAAGATTAAAAATTATGAATGTTTTGCTTTATGTGACTTGGGTGCTAGTGTTTCTACAATTCTGAAATCTTTATGTGATGTGCTTGGTCTTACCGATATTGAAGAGTGTTCTCTAAATTTGCACTTGGCGGATTCCACTATTAAAAAGCCTTTGGGAAGAATTAATGATGTTCTTATTCTTGCAAATAGGAATTATGTACCCATAGATTTTATTGTTCTTGATATTGACTGCAATCCGTTTTGTCCCATTATTCTTGGTAGACCGTTTTTACGTACTATTGGTGCCGTGATTGATATGAAAGAAGGCAACATTAAATTTCAACTTCTGCTAAGGAAGGGTATGGAACACTTCCCTAGAACTAGAATGAAGCCACCATATGAATCAATCATGAGGGCATCTTATGGATCTAGAAACAAAGATGACAATACTTGATCCTTTGCATTATGCCTAGCTAGGGGCATAAAACCATAACGCTTGTTGGGAGGCAACCCAATGAATAAAATTTATTTTTGTCTTTTTCTTTCTATTATTGAGTGTTTGCACAATTATGCTACTGTTATGATTGTGTTTTTGTGTTTTAATTAGTGTTTGTGCCAAGTAGAGCCTTTAGGATCATGTTGGGTGATAGTTGATTTGATCTTGCTGAAAAACGGAAACTTTTGCACCTAGAAGAATAATTTTCGTTTTTAACAGATGCGTGATTAAATAATGATTGTTTTTGCAGAAGATTAATATAAAATTTTCTCACGTTGTCCTAATTTTTCATAATTTTTGGAGTTACAGAAGTATTTGAAATCTCCAGAATGCTACAAACTGTTCTGTTTTTGACAGATTATGTTTTCTTTGCGTTGTGTGCTTGTTTTGATGATTCTATGGTTTTTTGAAGAGTTTTTGCCATAGAAAAGTTGGAATACTGTAGATATAATGCAAAAATAAAATATGAATGGGTTTGCAACAGTACTAACGGATCTCACAAAGGTTTTGTTAAGTTTTGTGTGATTGAAGTTTTCAAGTTTTGGCTGACTTTACGATGGATGAAGGAATAAGGATTAGCAAAAGGCTAAGCTTGGGGATGCCCATGGCGCCCCAAGATAATATTCAAGAAGTATCAAGCAACTAAGCTTGGAGATGCTCCTGAGTGGGATCCCCTCTTTCTTCTAACAACCATCGGTATTTTACTTGAAACTATATTTATTCGTCACGTACTATGAGTTTTGCTTGGAGCGTCTTCTATGATATGAGTCTTTGCTTGTTTTGCTTCATGTTCTTAGTCATGAATCCTTGCTGGACACACCTATTTGAGAGAGCCAAAATTATGCCATGACTTGTTGGAATTGCTCTTTATGCTTCACTTAAATCTTTACGAGCTATGGAATTGCTCTAGTACTTCACTTATATCTTTTTGAGCATAGTGTGCTTTAGTATTTTTGAAGAAATGCTCTCATGCTTCACTTAGATTTATTTGAGAGTTAGTATTTTTTAATAAATTCTCTCTTGCTTCACTTAAATTATTTTGAAAGAAAGAAATATGATGCTCATGTTCTTCACTTATATTTGTTTGAGCTATTAAAAGCAACATATGAAACTAGTCCCAAAGTAATAGATATCCAAGGAGGATGTAATAAAAAAACTTTCATGAAGATCATTGGACAAAATAAACTTGATACCTTGTAATAGTTTTGAGATATGTCGATATAATATGTGAGTCATGTTGATGGGTAATTATGCTTTAGTAAGAATATTAGTGTTAAGGTTTGTGATTCCCTATGCAAGCACGAAAGTCAATAGTTATGCAATGAAATTACATCCTACTTGTGGTGCATTATTCGGTGTTATTTATGCTTAATGCTCACTTATGAGATTTTTCGTTTCTTGGTTGGTCGCTTCTCAATCTTTTCCTATCCTTCATTTTGCACTATGTATGATCACTACTTGTGCATCCAAAATCCTTTAACCAGTTTTGCCACATGAGTCCACTATGCGTACCTATTTGTGGTATTATTTTTCCATTCTAAGCAAATTTGTATGTGCCATCTCTATTTTCAAAATAAACTTCTCTTTTGTGTGCTTGTACCGCTCATGAAACGGTAGGGGGTGGCTGATATATTTCCATGCTAGATGTGTTATTCTCATGATGAGTGTTTATTCACTTGTCATTGCACGGGAGTACGACAAAGGTATTAGGGATGCCCAGTCCCAAAATGAAAAATGAATTTACTTTAGGTTGTCAAATAATAAATTCCTTAGAAAGTGTTGGTATAGAAGGCACCCGTGGATACTGTTAGCCATGGAAAGTGAAAGTATGGTGGAAAAAGCAATAAACTTTATTTTCTATTTGGGAACGACCTATGATATATCTAGCATGGAAAGTATTGGGAACTACTCTATCATTCTCGTTGATAGGAAAAGCATGCCTCCCAAAATGTTTTATCTCTATTTTTTCGCTTTGAGCTCTGGCACCTCTACAAATCCCTACTTCCCTCTGTGAAGGGCCTTTCTATTTACTATATGCAAATTGTTTTGAGTCTCCACCGTCTCTTACAAAGCACCAACTAAGGGGCACTATGACCATACTTGAGCATTGGGTGTAGCTAATATGCGAGTGTGTTTCAGGAATGGATCAATGATTGAGCATAATGGGCTAGGGATAACTTGTCTTAGCATTGATATTTTGAAAGACATGGTTGCTTGTTGATATGCTTGAGTATTAAAGTCTTCATGTCAAAACTAGACTATTGCTTTGAACCATATAAAAGTCCAAATGCCCATGCTTTAAAAGAAAGATTATGTGATGAACATGTTAGGCAACATTCCACATCAAAAATTCTGTTTTTATCATTTATCTACTCGAGGACGAGCCGGAATTAAGCTTGGGGATGCTGATACGTCTCCAATGGATCTATGATTTTTGATTGTTCCATGCTGTTATATTATGATCTTGGATGTTTTATAATCATTTTATATCATTTTTGGTACTAACCTATTGACATAGTGCCAAGTGCCAGTTGTTGTTTTTTGCTAGTGTTTTACATCGCAGGAAATCAATATCAAACGTCGTCCAAACATAGCGAAACTTTTTGTGAATTTTTTATGGACCAGAAGACACACAATGGGCCAGAGAAGCACCTGGGGGGTGCCCTGAGGGGGTCACAACCCACTAGGGCGCGACTGGGCCCCCAGGCACGCCCAGGTGGGTTGTGCCCACCTCGGTGGCCTCCTGCACCGCCTCTTTGCTCTATAAATACCCCAATATTCCAGAAACCCTAGGGGAGTCGATGAAAATCAATTCCAGCCACCGCAGGTTCCAGAAACACCAGATCCAATCTAGACACCATCACGGAGGGGTTCATCATTCTCATTGGTGCCTCTCCGATGATGCGTGGGTAGTCTTTTGTAGACCTTCGGGTCCGTAGTTAGTAGCTAGATGGCTTCCTCTCTCTCGTTTGATTCTCAATACAATGGTATCTTGGAGATCCATTTGATGTATGATACGTCTCCGTCGTATCTATAATTTTTTATTGTTTCATGCCAATATTATACAAGTTTTACATACTTTTGGCAACTTTTTATATGATTTATTGGACTAACCTATTGATCTAGTGCCAAGTGCCAGTTCATGTTTTTGGCATGTTTTTTTGTATCACAGAGTATCCATATCAAACAAAGTCCAAATGCAATATGTGACGCCCCCGATTTAATCGTACACTAATCATACACGCAAATGTGTACGATCAAGATCAGGGACTCACGGGAAGATATCACAACACAACTCTACAAATAAAAAAATAGTCATACAAGCATCATATTACAAGCCAGGGGCCTCGAAGGCTCGAATACAAGAGCTCGATCATAGACGAGTCAGCGGAAGCAACAATATCTGAGTACAGACATAAGTTAAACAAGTTTGCCTTAAGAAGGCTAGCACAATCTGGGATACAGATCGAAAGAGGCGCAGGCCTCCTGCCTGGGATCCTCCTAAACTACTCCTGGTCGTCGTCAGTGGGCAGCACGTAGTAGTAGGCACCTCCGGTGTAGTAGGAGTCGTCATCAACGGTGGCGTCTGGCTCCTGGGCTCCAACATCTGGTTGCGACAACCAGGTAGAAGGAATAGAGGGAAAAGAAGGAGAAAGCAACCGTGAGTACTCATCCAAAGTACTCGCAAGCAAGGAGCTATACTACATATGTATGCATTGGTATCAACTGGAATAAGGCTATCATATGTGGACTGAACTGCAGAAAGTCAGAATAAGAGGGTGATAACTAATCCTTTCGAAGACTACGCTTCTGGCAGCCTCCGTCTTGCAACATGTAGAAGAGGGTAAACTGAAGTCCTCCAAGTAGCATCGCATAGCAATATCCTAACCGATGATCCTCCCCTCGTCGCCCTGTGAGAGAGCGATCACCGGTTGTATCTGGCACTTGGAAGGGTGTGTTTTATTAAGTATCCGGTTCTAGTTGTCATAAGGTCAAGGTACAACTCCGGGTCGTCCTTTTACCGAGGGACACGGCTATTCGAATAGATAAACTTCCCTGCAGGGGTGCACCACATACCCCAACACGCTCGATCCCATTTGGCCGGACACACTTTCCTGGGTCATGCCCGGCCTCGGAAGATCAACACGTCGTAGCCCCACCTAGACCAACAGAGAGGTCAGCACGCCGGTCTAAACCTAAGCGCCCAGGGGTCTGGGCCCATCGCCCTTAGCACACCTGCACGTTGCGAGGGCGGCCGGAAGCAGACCTAGCCTAGTGGCGTTCCAGTCCAATCCAGCGCGCGCCGCTCCGTCGCTGACGTCAAGAAGGCTTCGGCTGATACCACGACGCCGGGATACCCATAACTACTCCCACGTAGATGGTTAGTGCGTATAGACCAAATGGCCAGACTCAGATCAAATACCCAGATCTCGTTAAGCGTGTTAAGTATCCGCGAACGCCGACCAGGGCCAGGCCCACCCCTCTCCTAGGTGGTCTCAACCTGCCCTGTCGCTCCGCCTCAAGTAACAGTCGGGGGCCGTCGGGAACCCAGGCCCACCTCTACCGGGATGGAGCCACCTGCCCCTTCAGCCCCCATCTCCGAACAGTATCACAGGTAATGTAACTGTGTAAAGTATATAGTCTATGCCCGTGATCACCTTCCGAAGTGATCACGGCCCAGTAGTATAGCATGGCGGACGGACAAGAATGTAGGGCCACTGGTGATAAACTAGCATCCTATACTAAGCATTAGGATTGCAGGTAAAGGTAACAACAGTAGTAGCAAGGACAGGCTATGCATCAAGATAGGATGAACGGAAAACAGTAACATGCTACACTACTCTAATGCAAGCAGTATAGAGGAGAGTAGGCGATATCTGGTGATCAAAGGGGGGGGCTTGCCTGGTTGCTCTGGCAAGAGAGAGTGGTCGTCAACACCGTAGTCGATCACAGGGGTACCGGCAGCGGTCTCGGGGTCTACCGGAAAAGTAACGGAGGGGGAACATAATAAATAACAGAGCAATCAAAGCAACACAAAGTATAACATGATGATACGCCGTGCTAGGGGTGACCTAACGCAGTAGGAGGTGATACCGGCGAAGGGGGGAAACATCCGGGAAAGTATCCCTGGTGTTTTGCGTTTTCGGGCAGAGGACCGGAGGGGGAAAGTTGCGTGTTTGCTATGCTAGGGATGCGTGGCGGACGAACGGGCTGCGTATCCGGGTTCGTCTCGTCGTTCTGAGCAACTTTCATGTACAAAGTTTTTCGATCCGAGATACGGTTTATTTTATATTAATTTTAAAAGATTTAAATCATTTTTGGATTTATTTAATTAATTTAATCAACATTATCCAGAATAGTGTCTGCTGACGTCATCATGACGTCAGCATGACATCAGCAGTTGACTTAGTCAACTGACGTGTGGGTCCCGTTTGTCATTGACTGATTAGGCTAATTAGCAGTTAATTAAGTTAACTACTGTTTAATTAAACTAATTAGTGTTTAATTAAACTAATTAGTTAATTAGGTTAATCTAATTATGATTAACTAACTTAATTAATTCCTTAATTAATTAAATTATTATTATCTATTTATTTATTTTATTTATTTTATATATTATTTTTAATTCCTTTTTTTTTTAAAACGTTCTGGGGGTGGGGCCCCACTGTCATAGGGCCAGAGGAGGCCTAGCGGGTTTGGGCGTGGGTGCCCGCCCGAACACGCACGGGCGCGGGTGCGGGCGCACCCGAGCGGGCACTCGCCCGCAGGGCGGAACGAGGCCGCCAGGACGCCGACGGCGGGGCAAGCTGGCGCGGCCAGCCGGGGCCACGGCGGTTGAAGGAGAGGGGTGGCGCCGGTGCGGCCAGTGGTGCGCAGGCGGGCGCGATGGCGCAGTCGCGGGAGGAGGAGAGGGCGGAGGTGAGGCGCGGGGCCATGGGACGCAGGAGGCCACCACGGGCAGGCGACGCAAGCAGCGGCGGGGGCGCGCGAGCGCGCGCACGCTTCGTCGCGGGCAGGTGCGGGGCACGGCCAGCGCGTGTGGACGGCGAGTGCAGGGGGGGGGCGCTAGCGAGCGCACGCTACGGGTGGCAGGGCTCGGCGATGCGGGAGCGTGCGCGCACGGGCAGAGCAGTGCAGCAGCAGCAGCAGTGGCGAGCGGAGGCGGGCGCGCGCGTAGCCAGCGAGCGGGGCGAGGGGAAGAGGAGGCCGAGGGCCTCACCGGGGCGCGTAGGGGTACGGGCAGCGGGCTCAAGCCCGAGGAGGGTGACGGGGACGACGTGCGGCGGGGCGATGAGGTCCGGCGACGTAGAGGAGGACGGCGAGGTCTGGCGATGGGCAGCGACGGGACGGCGCGCGTCCACGGCGTCCGGCGAGGAGGGGGGTGAGGACGAGCGACGGGGCGGCGGTGGTCGGGATCCGGGGGGTCAAGCACCGGTGGGGGGGGGAGGCGGCGACGGTCGCCGGGTATTGGGGGGGGGCCGGCCCGATCCGATCTGGATCGGGTGAGAGGGAGTGACGAGGGAGTGGCGGCGTGGGGGGGGAAGTGGGGCGACGGGGTGGGGTTAGGGTTCGGGGGGGTGGCCTTGTAGGCCAGAGAGGAGGGCCGGCTGGGCCGGCCGGTTGGCCCACCGTGGGGGGGGGGGTTGCGGTGTCGGTGGAGTGGGTGGCCGGCTGGGCCTGGTGGGTTGGCCCAGTTGGGCCACGGCCCAGGGAGGGGGGGGCGCTTTCTCTTTCTTTTTTTTTCTTTTGTTTTTTTTTGTTTTCTGTTTTCCTTTTATTTATTTTCTTTTCTGTTTTTTATTTATTTATAAACACTTAGGCATTTTATAAAATTGTGAACCATACACCATAATTATCTTTGTAATATTTGGCAACCACCGAACAATTTTGTTTTATTATTTTTTTTGAAAATTTTTATTACCATCATAATTTTGAATTGAATATCGAAACAGTTTTGATTTAACCCGAGATCAACTACAGTGACAGAGGTGACGTGGCATCATTAGTGAGGATTACTGTAGCTTAATTACCCGGGCGTCACAATTCTCCTCCACTACAAGAAATCTCGTCCCGAGATTTAGGAGGTAGAAGGAAAGAGTGCGGGGTATTCATCACGCAAACGATCCTCGCGTTCCCAGGTGGCTTCGTCTTCAGAGTGATTCGACCACTGGACTTTGAGGAATTTGATCACCTTCTGACGTGTGCGGCGTTCAGCTTGGTCAAGAATGCGGACCGGATGCTCTTTATAGGAGAGGTCCTGCTGCAATTCGAGCACTTCATGATCCACTGCTCGGATTGGGTCCTTGAAGCAGCGTCGGAGTTGTGACACGTGGAACACATCGTGAACCTGAGAAAGGTTCGACGGAAGCTCCAGTTGATATGCCACTTTTCCACGCCTTTCCAGAATAGTGAATGGGCCGATATAGCGGGGAGCTAGCTTCCCTTTGATCCCGAAGCGGTGAGCACCCTTCATTGGTGTAACTCGAAGATAACCCTTTTCGCCAGGTTGATAGACCATGTCTTGGTGATGACGGTCATACTGACTTTTCTGACGTGACTGAGCAGTCTTGAGATGCTCGCGAATAATGCGAACTTGTTCTTCGGCCTGTTGGATAATATCCGGACCGAAGAGTGGGCGTTCCCCAGTTTCTGACCAGTTTAGAGGGGTTCGACACTTCCGTCCATAAAGCACTTCGAAGGGGGACATCTTCAGACTAGCTTGATAGCTATTATTATAAGAGAACTCGGCATATGGAAGAGATTCCTCCCATTTCTTGCCGAATGAGATTACACAAGCTCGAAGCATGTCTTCGAGAACTTGGTTGACACGTTCAACTTGCCCTTGTGACTGAGGATGGAACGCAGTACTGAACGACAGATGAGTCCCCATAGCTTCTTGGAAACTTGCCCAAAACCTTGAAGTGAATAAGCTGCCACGGTCTGAACTGATAACCAGTGGGATACCGTGAAGTGAAACAATTCTGGCCATGTAGAGAGTAGCAAGCTGACTAGCCGTGATTGTCTCTTTGACCGCCAGAAAATGGGCAACTTTGGAAAGCCGGTCAATGACGACAAGAATAGCATCATTACCTTTCTGCGATTTGGGAAAACCAGTGACGAAGTCCATCTCAACATGGTCCCATTTCCATTCAGGAATAGAGATAGGTTGCAGAGTTCCAGCAGGCCTTTGATGCTCTGCTTTGATTCGGCGACAAACGTCACATTCAGCAACATAACGAGCAATGTCCTGCTTCATATTAGACCACCAGAATCTTTGACGAATATCCTGGTACATCTTTGTACTACCAGGATGGATGGACAGAGGCGTATCGTGGGCTTCTTGCATAACCCTTTTAGTCTTATCCAGGTTTTTCTTCGAACATGGTACCACTAAGCGGCCTTTGAAATACAAGGCGCCATCGTCGGCGATCGTGAAGAATGAGGGCTTTCCCCTTTTGAGGTCGCGCTTAATCTTGAGGACTTCATCGTCACACTTCTGTATCCACCTGATGGTGTCCACAAGATCTGGTTTCGCAACCAGGGTATTGAGAGAACCCTTGGAAACAACATGGAGGTTCTGTTTGGGGAAACCTTTGGGAGGGGGAGCGAGTGATCCCGGAGGAACAATATGGAGGTTCAGCCTTCTAAATTCTTCGGTAAGCGAGGGCTGAACTTTATGAACCTGGAGGTGGTTGCAGTAAGACTTGCGGCTCAAGGCATCAGCCATCACATTAGCCTTGCCGGGGGTATATGATATATCCACGTCAAAGTCTGCAACAGTCTCCATCCATCTTTGCTGGCGTAGGTTCAAATCTGGCTGAGTAAAGAGATACTTCAGACTTTGATGGTCGGTGAAGATCTCGCAACGATTACCGAGAAGGTAATGTCGCCACTGCTTCAGTGCATGAATGACAGCAGCAAGCTCGAGGTCGTGAACTGGGTAGTTTTCTTCGTGAGGGCGCAATTGACGAGAGGCATAAGCAATCACTCTGCGCTCTTGCATTAGGACACAGCCTAATCCTTGACGGGAAGCGTCGCAGTAAATGACGAAGTCCTTCTTAGTATCAGGTGGTGCAAGCACGGGGGCAGAAGTCAATTTGTCTTTGAGCGCCTGGAAACTTTCCTGACACTTGTCTGTCCAGTCGAACTTGACACCCTTATGCAATAAACTAGTCAGAGGCCTGGCAATCTTGGAGAAGTTCTCGACGAATCGACGGCAATAGCTGGCGAGACCGAGAAAACTTCGGACTTGCTTCACATTCTTCGGAGGAGTCCAATCGAGAATAGCCTGAACTCGTTCAGGGTTGACGGCAATACCATCTTTGGAGATGACATGCCCAAGATAGGTTACTTCGGGAAGCCAGAATTCACACTTGGAATACTTAGCATACAGCTGATGTTCTCGAAGCTTCTCTAGCACAAGACGAAGATGTTCAGCATGCTCCTCCTTGTTCTTGGAAAATACAAGGATATCGTCCAGATATACCACGACAAACTTGTCGAGGTAATCCATGAATATATAATTCATCAGACGAGAGAAGGTGGCGGGAGCATTCGTTAAACCGAATGACATGACGGTGTACTCATATGATCCATACCGAGTAACGAAGGCGGTTTTTGGAATGTCCTCTTCACGAACACGGATCTGGTGGTAACCCAACCTCAAGTCGAGTTTAGAGAACACTGATGAGCCAGCCAGCTGATCATAAAGATCATTGATTCGAGGAAGCGGGTATTTATTCTGAATGGTAGCTTGGTTTATAGGACGGTAGTCTTGGACTAATCGGTTTGTCCCATCCTTCTTCCTAACAAAGAGAGAAGGTGCTCCCCAAGGAGAGCAACTTGGGCGAATGAAACCTTTGACAAGAGATTTGTCGATTTCCTCCTTAAGCTCAATGAGTTCATGCGGCGGCATCTTATAGGGTCGTTTAGCTATAGGGATGGTGCCGGGTTTCAAGTCGATGATGAATTCGACAGCCCTAGCAGGGGGAATCCCTGGAAGTTCTTCTGGGAAGACATCTTGGAATTCACGAACGACGAGAATGTTTTCAATGCCCTCGAGTGGTGCAGCGTTCAACGCATTCAAGGCATAAAGCCGTGCCTCGGCGTTCTGAACTAGATGAGCTTGATAAGCTATTATTTCATCAGAAGGGTGTAGCAAATGGACGACCTTAGTGGCGCAAACTATAGAAGCAGTATGCGCTTTTAACCAATTCATCCCCAGAATGAGATCAATGCTACAGGACTTCAGTACGATGGGGGAGACAAGGAATTCCAGTCCTTCGATTTCTACAAGGACGTCGTTGCAAATCATGGAGGTTCGGCATTGGCCCGCAGGGGTGTGTACTAATAGTGAAGCATCCATGTTCTCACATTTAATGTCGTGCAAGCATGCAAAACCTTCTGACATGAATGAATGAGATGCACCTGTATCAAATAAAACGGATGCTGGTACTGAATTTACGAGGAGGGTACCCATCACAGTAGCAGGCTGGTCTTGAGCTTCGCTCAGATCAACGTGGTTGGCATGAACACGACCATAAGACTTGTCATTGTTGTTGCGGGGCTGGTTGCTTCCACGGCCAGATGCTGGAAGGGCCAGTTGATTCGGGTTCTGGTTGCATTCCCTAGCACGATGTCCTGGTTGTCCACACCTGAAGCACAATCCATTATTGGGAGTGGGAACAGGAGCTTGTGGTGGTGGAGGTGGGAGTCTTGGCCGCCTAGTCGGAGGACTAGGCAGACGAGGTGTAGCATAGGTCTGCCTTGGGGTAGGTGCATCCGGCTGGTACAAGCTATTGGGAATCCATATCTTGCGCTTCTGCGAGGACGGGCCCGAAGATGAGCCCGTGTCACGGTTGCGCCTGTGAGAGCTCTGGTATTCCTGCAGACCAGTTTCGACGTTGATGGCCTTGTTCACCAAGGTGGCGAAATCAGTAAAGTCATGCACTAGAAGTGCGAGCTTGATGTCAGCTTGAAGGCCATCACGGAACTTCTCCTGTCTGCGTGCATCAGTTGCAATGTCTTCTTCAGCATAGCGGGACAAGTCCAGAAACTCCCGCTGATAAGCTTCCACAGTTTTGTTGCCTTGGGTGAGGTTGCGGAACTCACGCTTCTTCCGGTCCATAACTCCCTGAGGAATGAAGCGAGCACGGAAGGCAGCTTGGAAGTCTGGCCAGGTGATGATTGTTCCAGCTGGCAGTGTACGCATGTGGCTGTCCCACCATTGAGCTGCGGGTCCCTTCAGGAAGAAGGAAGCAAAGGTGACATAGCTGGCAGGGGCTACATCAGCAGACTCCATCTCATAGGTGATGTCACGGAGCCAGTCATCAGCATCCAGAGGCTGGGTTGAGCTGCGGTACACTGTTGGGTTCAGGCGCATGAAATCCTGCAGAGTTACTGGGGTTGGCTGCTGGTTCATATTGGGGCGAGGAAACTGAGCCATCATATTCTCCATGAACTGGCGATTCATCTCAAGCTGTTGGATCATACCAGCCATGTACTCAGGCGGTGGTGGGGCGTTGCCACCACGACCACGACCACCTGGTCTAACCATCCTGCTAATATTTAACAGGGGTAGTTCAGCATTGAGGAATTGTAAAAACAAGAATCATTCATGATGAAACATGCACAACGAAAACAGCACGATAGATACCACATAGTAGTCGGCATATCTTACAAAAGAGATCATGCATAGAGTTTGTTACACAGTGTTCAATACATAGACTAAGACATCATAGGCGGCACACAGGCTCGCGGCGAATGCATCTAACTCTAATAAGCAAGTCTACGTCAGTCCCATGCGGTACTGCGGAGGTAGGTGTAGCCCGACAGCTGGTAGTGACGCGAAGGGAAGACCTCCACGCGAGTAGCCTGGGGTCCGCGGATACTCTGGTGCGGAACCCGATGCGCAGGTGGCAGGAGAGGACCAAGGGCAGGAGAGTAGCCTCCCACATCTGGCCAGCCGACGCCCTGGGGCATCACGGTCCTGGCGGGGTAGATCGCAGAACGCGTCAGATCACCAGATCGGACAAAGGGGTGCAACAGTGTCAGAGCACGATACAGGTGCTGACGGGTGGTGTACAACTCGTGTCGAAGAGCTCGGATAGCTCTATCCAGCCCATCAGCATGCAGAACCAGGTTCTGATGGTAGTAGGGCTCGCGGGTGACAGTGGAGTAGGCAGCAGTGTAGTAACCCTCCGCACCAACATCGGATGCGATAGCAATGTGCCTGAAGGGGGAGGTGTCCAACTCCTGATACTCACCACGAAGACGTGTCAGAGCAGCATAAGGAGCATCGTGGACCGCCATATCGATAGTCACTCCAACACCATGAGCAGTGTGCAGCACAGTAGTGGAGTCATACTCCCGAGAGTAGAGGTGGACGACGGCACGGTACTGCTCCTGGTTGAAATCCTGATACTCCTCATAGACGGTGTACTCAGGGTGCCAGCGATAACCCAGATAGGTCATCATCTCAACCAACACAGCAGGTGATCCTGAGGCACCAATGGCCGTCGTGTGGCGCACGACCTGCCTCGTGGGTTCCATCTGAAAACAAAGATGTTTTCACAGGAGTCAAATGACAAGGTGGACAATGTTCAAATACTAATCTAAAGAATAACTAGGGCTTATCCAACTTTGGGGTGAACGCCGTAACGGGATCCTAGTGTCAGAGTTAGTAAATTCGTTTAACCCGAGTAGAAGAGAGATCAGAGTCCCAGAGTAAGGATCGAGGAGTAAAAGATCCTAATATCACCCGATGGCGACGTAGGCCCGTAAGGCACACAGCCAAGTTAGTAAAAGTTTTTGCAATGTCAAGACTCGACTTCGGCCAAGGAGTGTGGAAGGGGGGGTTCCTACAGGCAGTCGGCTCTGATACCAACTTGTGACGCCCCCGATTTAATCGTACACTAATCATACACGCAAATGTGTACGATCAAGATCAGGGACTCACGGGAAGATATCACAACACAACTCTACAAATAAAAAAATAGTCATACAAGCATCATATTACAAGCCAGGGGCCTCGAAGGCTCGAATACAAGAGCTCGATCATAGACGAGTCAGCGGAAGCAACAATATCTGAGTACAGACATAAGTTAAACAAGTTTGCCTTAAGAAGGCTAGCACAATCTGGGATACAGATCGAAAGAGGCGCAGGCCTCCTGCCTGGGATCCTCCTAAACTACTCCTGGTCGTCGTCAGTGGGCAGCACGTAGTAGTAGGCACCTCCGGTGTAGTAGGAGTCGTCATCAACGGTGGCGTCTGGCTCCTGGGCTCCAACATCTGGTTGCGACAACCAGGTAGAAGGAATAGAGGGAAAAGAAGGAGAAAGCAACCGTGAGTACTCATCCAAAGTACTCGCAAGCAAGGAGCTATACTACATATGTATGCATTGGTATCAACTGGAATAAGGCTATCATATGTGGACTGAACTGCAGAAAGTCAGAATAAGAGGGTGATAACTAATCCTTTCGAAGACTACGCTTCTGGCAGCCTCCGTCTTGCAACATGTAGAAGAGGGTAAACTGAAGTCCTCCAAGTAGCATCGCATAGCAATATCCTAACCGATGATCCTCCCCTCGTCGCCCTGTGAGAGAGCGATCACCGGTTGTATCTGGCACTTGGAAGGGTGTGTTTTATTAAGTATCCGGTTCTAGTTGTCATAAGGTCAAGGTACAACTCCGGGTCGTCCTTTTACCGAGGGACACGGCTATTCGAATAGATAAACTTCCCTGCAGGGGTGCACCACATACCCCAACACGCTCGATCCCATTTGGCCGGACACACTTTCCTGGGTCATGCCCGGCCTCGGAAGATCAACACGTCGTAGCCCCACCTAGACCAACAGAGAGGTCAGCACGCCGGTCTAAACCTAAGCGCCCAGGGGTCTGGGCCCATCGCCCTTAGCACACCTGCACGTTGCGAGGGCGGCCGGAAGCAGACCTAGCCTAGTGGCGTTCCAGTCCAATCCAGCGCGCGCCGCTCCGTCGCTGACGTCAAGAAGGCTTCGGCTGATACCACGACGCCGGGATACCCATAACTACTCCCACGTAGATGGTTAGTGCGTATAGACCAAATGGCCAGACTCAGATCAAATACCCAGATCTCGTTAAGCGTGTTAAGTATCCGCGAACGCCGACCAGGGCCAGGCCCACCCCTCTCCTAGGTGGTCTCAACCTGCCCTGTCGCTCCGCCTCAAGTAACAGTCGGGGGCCGTCGGGAACCCAGGCCCACCTCTACCGGGATGGAGCCACCTGCCCCTTCAGCCCCCATCTCCGAACAGTATCACAGGTAATGTAACTGTGTAAAGTATATAGTCTATGCCCGTGATCACCTTCCGAAGTGATCACGGCCCAGTAGTATAGCATGGCGGACGGACAAGAATGTAGGGCCACTGGTGATAAACTAGCATCCTATACTAAGCATTAGGATTGCAGGTAAAGGTAACAACAGTAGTAGCAAGGACAGGCTATGCATCAAGATAGGATGAACGGAAAACAGTAACATGCTACACTACTCTAATGCAAGCAGTATAGAGGAGAGTAGGCGATATCTGGTGATCAAAGGGGGGGGCTTGCCTGGTTGCTCTGGCAAGAGAGAGTGGTCGTCAACACCGTAGTCGATCACAGGGGTACCGGCAGCGGTCTCGGGGTCTACCGGAAAAGTAACGGAGGGGGAACATAATAAATAACAGAGCAATCAAAGCAACACAAAGTATAACATGATGATACGCCGTGCTAGGGGTGACCTAACGCAGTAGGAGGTGATACCGGCGAAGGGGGGAAACATCCGGGAAAGTATCCCTGGTGTTTTGCGTTTTCGGGCAGAGGACCGGAGGGGGAAAGTTGCGTGTTTGCTATGCTAGGGATGCGTGGCGGACGAACGGGCTGCGTATCCGGGTTCGTCTCGTCGTTCTGAGCAACTTTCATGTACAAAGTTTTTCGATCCGAGATACGGTTTATTTTATATTAATTTTAAAAGATTTAAATCATTTTTGGATTTATTTAATTAATTTAATCAACATTATCCAGAATAGTGTCTGCTGACGTCATCATGACGTCAGCATGACATCAGCAATTGACTTAGTCAACTGACGTGTGGGTCCCGTTTGTCATTGACTGATTAGGCTAATTAGCAGTTAATTAAGTTAACTACTGTTTAATTAAACTAATTAGTGTTTAATTAAACTAATTAGTTAATTAGGTTAATCTAATTATGATTAACTAACTTAATTAATTCCTTAATTAATTAAATTATTATTATCTATTTATTTATTTTATTTATTTTATATATTATTTTTAATTCCTTTTTTTTTAAACGTTCTGGGGGTGGGGCCCCACTGTCATAGGGCCAGAGGAGGCCTAGCGGGTTTGGGCGTGGGTGCCCGCCCGAACACGCACGGGCGCGGGTGCGGGCGCACCCGAGCGGGCACTCGCCCGCAGGGCGGAACGAGGCCGCCAGGACGCCGACGGCGGGGCAAGCTGGCGCGGCCAGCCGGGGCCACGGCGGTTGAAGGAGAGGGGTGGCGCCGGTGCGGCCAGTGGTGCGCAGGCGGGCGCGATGGCGCAGTCGCGGGAGGAGGAGAGGGCGGAGGTGAGGCGCGGGGCCATGGGACGCAGGAGGCCACCACGGGCAGGCGACGCAAGCAGCGGCGGGGGCGCGCGAGCGCGCGCACGCTTCGTCGCGGGCAGGTGCGGGGCACGGCCAGCGCGTGTGGACGACGAGTGCAGGGGGGGCGCTAGCGAGCGCACGCTACGGGTGGCAGGGCTCGGCGATGCGGGAGCGTGCGCGCACGGGCAGAGCAGTGCAGCAGCAGCAGCAGTGGCGAGCGGAGGCGGGCGCGCGCGTAGCCAGCGAGCGGGGCGAGGGGAAGAGGAGGCCGAGGGCCTCACCGGGGCGCGTAGGGGTACGGGCAGCGGGCTCAAGCCCGAGGAGGGTGACGGGGACGACGTGCGGCGGGGCGATGAGGTCCGGCGACGTAGAGGAGGACGGCGAGGTCTGGCGATGGGCAGCGACGGGACGGCGCGCGTCCACGGCGTCCGGCGAGGAGGGGGGTGAGGACGAGCGACGGGGCGGCGGTGGTCGGGATCCGGGGGGTCAAGCACCGGTGGGGGGGGGAGGCGGCGACGGTCGCCGGGTATTGGGGGGGGGGCCGGCCCGATCCGATCTGGATCGGGTGAGAGGGAGTGACGAGGGAGTGGCGGCGTGGGGGGGGAAGTGGGGCGACGGGGTGGGGTTAGGGTTCGGGGGGGTGGCCTTGTAGGCCAGAGAGGAGGGCCGGCTGGGCCGGCCGGTTGGCCCACCGTGGGGGGGGGGGGGTTGCGGTGTCGGTGGAGTGGGTGGCCGGCTGGGCCTGGTGGGTTGGCCCAGTTGGGCCACGGCCCAGGGAGGGGGGGGCGCTTTCTCTTTCTTTTTTTTTCTTTTGTTTTTTTTTGTTTTTTGTTTTCCTTTTATTTATTTTCTTTTCTGTTTTTTATTTATTTATAAACACTTAGGCATTTTATAAAATTGTGAACCATACACCATAATTATCTTTGTAATATTTGGCAACCACCGAACAATTTTGTTTTATTATTTTTTTTGAAAATTTTTATTACCATCATAATTTTGAATTGAATATCGAAACAGTTTTGATTTAACCCGAGATCAACTACAGTGACAGAGGTGACGTGGCATCATTAGTGAGGATTACTGTAGCTTAATTACCCGGGCGTCACACAATAGCTCACGGAGAATTATTTTGGAATATATGTGATTTTTGGGAGTTGGAATCACCGCAAATGGAGGCCCACACAAGGCACAAGACACTAGTGCACCACCCCTGAGCCAGGCGCACGGTGGTGGGTTGTGCCCACCTCGTACGTCGGTTGGGGCTCTACTTCAGGCGCAAGGAAGCTTATATCCGGAAAAAATTGTGTTAAAACCTCAGCACAATCGGAGTTACGGATCTCCGGGAATATAAGAAACGGTTTTCGGCTAGATCTGGGGAACGGGAAACAGAAGAGAACAGAGAGGGAGGTCCAATCTCGGAGGGGCTCCCTCCCCTCCGCGACTATGGAGACCAAGGACCAGAGGGGGAACCCTTCTCCCACCTAGGGAGGAGGGGGCTCTCTCCCCCTCGCTTCCGGTGGCGCCGGAGTGCCACCGAGGCAATGATCGGGCCAGGGATCTACATCAACAATCTTGCTACCGTCAAAACCAACTCTCTCTCCCTCTATGCAGCGGTGTAACACCTCTTCTCCCCGCTGTAATCTCTACTTAAACATGGTGCTCAACTCCATATATTATTTCCCAATTATCTATGGTTATGCTATGATGTTTGAGTAGATTCCTTTTGTCCTATGGGTTAATCGTGATCTTGGTTGGTATGATTGTATATTTTATTTATGGTGCTGTCCTACGGTGCCCTCCGTTCTCGCGCAAACGTGAGGGGCCCCTACTGTAGGGTGTTGCAATATGTTCATGATTTTCTTACGGTGGGTTGCGAGAGTGACAAAACTTAAACCCGAGTAGGTGGGTTATGGCGTATGGGAGTAAAGAGGACTTGATACTTAATGATATGGTTCGGTTTCACGACCTTAATGATCTTTAGTAGTTCCAGATGCTTGTTAGAGTTCCAATCATAAGTGCATATGATCCAAGTAGATAAAGTATGTTAGCTCATGCCTCTCCCTCGTATAAAGTTGCAAGAATGATTACCGATACTTGTTATCGATTGTCTAGGGACAAATAACTTTCTTATTGACACAAACCCTTTATCTAAACACCTAACTTTTGTTTATCTTGCAAAGTACTTCTAGTTTTATTCTTGCAAAGTAGTTCTAGCATCACACCTACAAAATAGTTTCATACTTGTTTCCGATAAAGAAAACGTCAAGTGTGCGTAGAGTTGTATTGGTGGTCCATAGAAATTGAGGGCATATATGTTTGTACCTTTAGCTCCTCGTTGGGTTCGACACTCTTATTTATAAAAAGGCTACAAACGATCCCCTATACTTGTGGGTTATCAAGAACTTTTTCTGGCGCAGTTGCCGGGGAGCAATAACATGGGGTGAATATTCTCGTGTGTGCTTGTTTGCTTTATCACTAAGTAGTTTTTATTTCCTGTTCGAAGTTGTTCTCTATCTTTGGTTATGGATATGGAACACGAAACACCAAAAAATTAGTGGTACTTGCTACTCATGGAGATGGGGAACCTCCTAAAACCCCCGATGCTCGTTATATGAAAAGTATTATGAACTACTTTGATAGTCCTGAGAAAACCCCATTCAACATGATAATGGGAGTAACGTGGGATCAACTTGAATACTTTAGGGATTATTGCTTGACTCAAAAGGGAAAACTTTTATGGGATCAAATTGAAATGTTGCAATGGTATGCTTGGAATCTATGCTTGAGATATGATTATACTTGTTGCTCTAAGATTGAGGTTCTACACCTTCCCTATTCATGCGAATTTAATGATAATGAAACCTTGGCTTCTTATGCTAGAGGTATATATGATTATTATGATGTGGAACGAATATAAGAATTTGTTGCTTTTAAGGGTGCATATGAAATTGAATCTTTGTTTGAAAAGTTTGAGATTTTGATGATTCAGTTTATAGACCTGAAAATCTTGCTATCCTTAAATATTTCTATGATAATTATAAGTACAATTATGATATTGATGTATTTATTGAGAATAACTCTGCTGTCCAAGAAAAGACTAATATTTTGCAGGAGTTTATGGAAGAAGAAATTGATGAAACTGCGAGCTCATTGGATGAAAAAGATGATGAGGAGAGCGAAGAACAAACAGAGGAAGAACGGATTAGCTACCCGTGTCCACCTTCTAATGAGAGTAACTCTTCAACTCATACATTATTTAATGCCCTTTCGTTCTTACCAAAGGATGAATGCTATGATAATTACTATGATCCCGTTGATTCTTTTGAAATATCCCCTTTTGATGAACTTGATGCTTGCTATGCTTGTGGCCAAGATGCCAATATGAATTATGCTTATGGAGATGAACTTGCTATTGTTCCTTATGTTAAGAATGAAATTGTTGCTATTGCACCCACGCATGACAGTCCTATTATCTTTTTGAATTCTCCCAACTACACTATATCGGAGAAGTTCGCTCTTGTTAAGGATTATATTTATGGGTTGCCTTTTACCGTTGCACATGATGATTTTGATGAATATAATATACATGTTCTTTCTGCTCCTACTTGCAATTATTATGAGAGAGGAACTACATTTCCACCTCTCTATGTGTCCAACACGATAAAATTGCAAGAAATTGTTGATACTATGCATTGGCCTTTACTTGATGTGCACGAATTGTTCTTGTATGACATGCTGATGCATAGGAAGAGAGTTAGACTTCGTCATTGCATGATATATGTTGCTTCGTGCTCAGTACTAAATGCCAAATCATTGTTAATTAAAATTGGCTTTGATATACCTTGGGATCCGGGTGGATTCATTACTTGAGCACTTTATGCCTAGCTTAATGGCTTTAAAGAAAGCGCTGCCAGGGAGACAACCTGAAAGTTTTGGAGAGTCATTTATTTCTGTTGAGTGCTTTTATTAAGTTTGAAAACAAAAAAATATAGAGGGGAACTTAAAAACCTTTTCACAAAAGAGAAGCGATTGGAAGTTATGCATTGGAGAAGTGAGGGTCAACCTTGAACACTTGGGTTCATGTTCATGGAAACAATGTAGAATTTTTCATGAAGATTCTCACAAAAATAATTATCCCCTTGTACAATTCCATTGTATTATAAAAATAATGTGCCAAGATTTTCCTTTAGGGTGTTTAGATTGCTTGTTGGTTTGTGCGGTGCAAAACAGAAACTTTGGCTGTAGTGCTCGATTTTAGATTTTTTACTGGAATGTCAAATGGTTCGGAAACCTTTTGCACTGTCTTTCTATACAAAATGTTTATTTTTCCTATTTTATTAGAATTATTTGAGTACCAGAGGTATGGTGAATATTCAGATTACCACAGACTATCTTGTTCAAGACATATTCTGTTTTTGATGCATTCTTTTGCTCGTTTTGATGAAACTATTGATTTTTATCGGTAGTATAAGCTATGGAAAACTTATATTACAGTAGATAAAATGCAAAAACAAAATATGAATTGGTTTGCAATAGTACTTAGAGTAGTGATTTGCTTTATTATACTAACGGATCTTACCAAACTTTCTGTTGAGTTTTGTGTGGATGAAGTGATCAAAGATCAAGGAGGTCACGATATGAGGAGAAGGAGGAGAGTCAAGAGCTCAAGCTTGGGGATGCCCAAGGCACCTCAAGTAAATATTCAAGGAGACTTAAGCGTCTAAGCTTGGGGATGCCCCGGAAGGCATCCCATCTTTGTTCAACAAGTATCGGTATGTTTTCGGTTTCGTTTCGTTCATGTGATATGTGCAAATCTTGGAGCGTCTTTTGTGTTTATTTTTCATTTTTTGCACCATTCTGGTATGAGATAGTCCATGGTTGATTTATAGAGTGCTCATTGCACTTCACTTATACCTTTTGAGTGTGGCTTTATAGAATGCTTCATGTGCTTCACTTATATCATTTGAAGTTTGGATTGCATGTTTCTCTTCACATGGAAACCCGTTGTTTGAAGAATGCTCTTTTGCTTCACTTCTATTTGTTAGAGCATGGTATTTTCTAGAAATAATTAAACTCTCATGCTTCACTTATATCTATTTAGAGAGTCAACATGAATTGGTCAATTGCATGGTTAGTCATAAAATCCTACATAGAACTTGTGGATCACTAAATATGATATGTTTGATTCCTTGCAATAGTTTTGCGATATAGAGATGGAATATGTGGGAGGTACTAGTAAATGGTCATGTTTAGTAAGAATATTGGTGTTAAGCTTTGTGATTCCCGAAGCATGCACGTATAGTCTCTCGTTATGCTATGATGTTGGAGCCTGATTTATTATTGATTGTCTTCCTTATGAGTGGCGGTCGGGGAAGAGCGATAGTCTTTTCCTACCAATCTATCCCCCTAGGGGCATGCATAGTAGTACTTTGCTTCAAGGTCTAATAAACTTTTGCAATAAGTATATGAGTTCTTTATGACTAATGTGAGTCCATGGATTATACGCACTCTTACCTTTCCGCAATTTGCTAGCCTCTATGGTACCATGCATTGCACTTTCTCACATCGAGACGTGGTGCAAACTTCGCAGGTACATCCAAACCCCATGATATGATGCACTCTATCACACAAAAGTATTATTATATCTTCCTCAAAACAGCCACCATACCTACCTATTATGGCATTTCCATGGCCATTCCGAGATATATTGTCATGCAACTTCCACCGCTTCCGTTTGATGACTTGAGCATTCATTGTTATATTGCTTTGCATGATCATATAGATGACATAGTAGTCGTGGCTCAGCCATCGTTCATCATTTTTCATACATGTTAGGCCAGATCATTGCACATCCTGGTACATTGCCACAGGCATTCATATAGAGTCATATTATGTCATAGGTATCGAGTTGTAATTTTTATTTCTTTTGAGTTATAAGTACAGAAGTGCGATGATCATCATTATTCATTTTTAGAGCAGTGCCCCAGTGAGGAAAGGATGATGGAGACTAGGATTCTCACACAAGTCGGGATGAGACTCCGGACAATGAGAGAAAAAAAGAAAAAAAAGAAAAAAACAAAGAGAGAAGGGGCATTGTTAGTATCCTTTACCACATTTGTGCTTCAAAGTAGCACCATGTTTTTCATATGGAGAGTCTCCTATGTTGTCACTTTCATATACTAGTGGGAATTTTTCATTATAGGATTAGATGCACACCCACTTAGTTTTCATATTGAGCGTTCATACACTTATAGCTCTTAGTGCATTCGTTGCATGGAAATCCCTACTCCTCACGTTGATATCAATTGATGGGCATCTCCATAGCCCGTTGGTAAGCCGCATCGATGTGAGACTTCCTTACTTTTTGTCTTCTCTATATTTACCCCTATCATTATAATCTATTCCACCCATAGTGCTATATCCATGGTTTGCGCTCATGTATTGCGTGAGGGTTGAAAATGCTAAAGCACGTTAAAAAGTATGAACCAAATGTTCGGCTTGTCATCGGGGTTGTGCACGATAAATACTTTGTGTTAAGAAGACAGAGCATGACAAGACTATATGATTTCGTAGGGATAGCTTTCTTTAGCATTGATATTTTGAAAGACATGATTCTTTATTGGGATGCCTGAGTATTGATGTCTTTATGTTAAATTATAGACTATTGCTTTGAATCCCTTATGTCTTAATATTCATGTCATGATTAGATATATGATCAAGTTTATGCTAGGTAGCATTCCACATCAAAAATTATCTTTTTTATCATTTACTTGCTCGAGGACGAGCAGGAATTAGGCTTGGGGATGCTGATACGTCTCCACCGGGCCAATGATCGGGACAATGATCTACATCAACAATCTTGCTACCGTCAACACCAACTCTCTCTCCCTCTATGCAGCGGTGTAACACCTCTTCTCCCCACTGTAATCTCTACTTAAACATGGTGCGCAACTCCATATATTATTTCCCAATGATCTATGGCCTGTTTTGTCCTATGGGTTAATCATGATCTTGGTTGGTATGATTGTATATTTTATTAATGCTGATTTCCTACGGTGCCCTCCGTTCTCGCGCAAACGTGAGGGGCCCCGCTGTAGGGTGTTGCAATATGTTCATGATTTGCTTACGGTAGGTTGGGAGAGTGACAGAAATTTAAACTGGAGTAGGTGGGTTATGGCGTATGGGAGTAAAGAGGACTTGATACTTAATGCTATGGTTGGGTTTCACGACCTTAATGATCTTTAGTAGTTGCGGATGCTTGCTAGAGTTCCAATCATAAGTGCATATTATCCAAGTAGAGAAAGTATGTTAGCTCATGCCTCTCCCTCATATAAAGTTGTAAGAATGATTATCGGCACTTGTTATCGATTGCCTAGGGACAAATAACTTTCTTGTTGACACAAACCCTTTCTCTAAACACCTAACTTTTATTATCTTGCAAAGTACTTCTAGTTTTATTCTTGCAAAGTAGTTCTAGCATCACACCTACAAAATAGTTTCATACTTGTTTCCGATAAAGCAAACGTCAAGTGTGCGTAGAGTTGTATCGGTGGTCGATAGAACTTGAGGGAATATTTGTTCTGCCTTTAGCTCCTCGTTGGGTTCGACACTCTTATTTATCGAAAAAGGCTACAAACGATCCCCTATACTTGTGGGTTATCAATGTAACTCTATTTGCGGTGTGTTTGTTGGGATCCGATGAACTTTGAGTTTATGATCAGATCTATGTTTTTATCCACGAAAGTTATTTGAGTCTTTTGATCTCTTTTATGCATGATTGCTTATATCCTCGTATTTCTTCTCCGATATTTGGGTTTGTTTGGCCAACTTGATCTATGTATCTTGCGGTGGGAAGAGGTGCTTTGTGATGGGTTCGATCTTACGGTGCTTGATCCCGGTGACAGAAGGGGAACCAACACGTATGTATTGTTGCTATAAAGGATAACAAGATGGGGTCTATTTCTACATAAATAGATCTTGTCTACATCATGTCATCGTTCTTATTGCATTACTCGTTTCTCCATGAACTTAATACACTAGATGCATGCTGGATAGCGGTCAATATGTGGAGTAATAGTAGTAGATGCAGGCAGGAGTCGGCCTACTAATCTTGGACGTTATCCCTATATAATGATCATTGCCTCAATATCGTCATGATTATTTGAAGTTCTATCAATTGCCCAACAGTAATTTGTTTACCCACTATTTGCTATTTTTCTCGAGAGAAGCCACTAGTGAAACCTACGGCCCCTGGTCTCTTCTTTATTATGATTGCCTTCGCGATCTATTTTTATTTGTTTTTATTTTCAGATCTATTAATCCAAAAAAACAAAAATATCTCGCTGAATTTTATTTGCTTTTATTTGCATTTATCAATCTACTACAATTCTTATCCCGTCTACTTGCCAATTTATGGCGCCATTACCAGAAAGGGATTGACAACCCCTTTAATACGTCGGGTTGCGAGTATTTGTTATTTGTGTGCAGGAGATGTTTACGTGGTGATGCGTGGTTCTCCTACTGGTTCGATAACCTTGGTCTCATCATTGAGGGAAATACCTACCGTAGTTGTGCTACATCATCCCTTCCTCTTTAGGGAAATACCGACGTAGTTCAAGGCAGGAATGTGAGCCATCGTGAGATCGTGTGGTGAAACAGACGGTGAGGTTGGACGACGGGAGAAAGATGCGGGGCTGCGGTGAAGCATGGAAGGTCTGAGAATGGCTCAACGGAGGCGACATGAGCCAAATCATGGCGGTCCAGGCTTTGAAGGTGGCACAAAATGAAGAAAGCGTAGGGATTTGTCCGACGTTGGAAGGGAGTGCGTGTTTTAAAATGTTTGTGGCACTAATATTTAAATGGATGGAGGGCGTACTCCACTATATATTCTGGCCCAACTTCTAAATATGTATGTCCGTGGGTTGAAATTAAAACCCTCTTCAAGAAATACGGTGAAGATCGAGGAGAGGATGATGACCTACTAGAGTGACATTTTCAACCAAAATCCAAGAGTTGCTCTGAGAGAATAAGACTAAGAGCATCTAAAGCCGAGCTTGGTAAATCCGCCCCCTATACGTCCGAGGACGCGCCCAGGCACGCCCGCGGACACATCTAGACAGTCCCTCGTATCTCGTGCCCAGCAGCCACATACCTCAAATCCTGACTCTCAAATCCATGCAAATTCGTGCACGTTCATCATACACGCCAATGTTACACGTAAATAACAAATGTTGGTACCGAAAATACATAGTTCTTACATAAAATTTATTTGAAGTGCACAACTCAAACAATAGATTATTAGTTTTCATTGTGGGCCCGCATATGCTCCGCAATATCAATGAGTAGCTGCGCGTGCACCGATTAATCTCGAAGATTCTAATGCATAGGTAGACAGTTCATAAACTGATTTGCATCTTGATCTTTCGGTGCTTTAACTTGCTCTCCAAGCGCTTCAAAATCATTGGTTTGCACCATCACTCTCATCATTGACAATCATATTGTGCAAAATAATACAACATGTCATCGACTGCCACAAAGTTTCCGATTCCCACATCATTGCAGCTCCAGGAACAATTCCACAATGAGCTTGAAGCACTCCGAATGCCCTCTCCACATCCTTCCTAGTTGCTTCCTACATTGTTGCAAAGTGGCTTTGTTTGTTGCCGTGTGATTCGGATATAGTCTTCACAAAAGCCGCCCACTGAGGATAGATGCACTACTAGGGAAATGCCTAGCAGTAGCACGGGAGACTGCGCTGCCTCTACGGCGCTACAACTAAATGGTAGCAGTAGCGTTCGTTCACCCGCGCTACTGCTATACCTACTTAGCAGTAGCGCATTTTGAAGAACGCGCTACTGGTAGTTACTAGCAGCGCCGCTCTACCCACACTACTATTATTATTACGTATTCTATTTATTTTTTATTTTATGTCGTATTCATACACCATTATACAAGTTTTCATATGGTAGAAATTTAGAGATTGTTATTACATCATAATGAGTTATTACATCATTGGGTGAAAGAACCGTGGATTAGTTTTTTGTGGATGGATCCAAAGTGACCAAGTCATGGATTAGCGATCCATCCACTTGAAACTAATCCGCGGTTCTTTCACCCAATGATATAATATATAACTCATCATCATCATCGTCATAATATCATTAACAACTTACCATCATAATACATCATTGTCATATAACAACTCCTCATCATCATCATTTTTGTCCATGAGAAATCATATAACAACTTGGTCACTAGTCATAATCACAACTCCTCCTCCTCATCATCAACTCTAACACATTGTAGCACATAATCACAACTTCTCATCATCAGCTTGCTTACTACGCCTTCTCCCTCGCCAACGCGTGCGCGGTGGCTCGCAGCACGAGGAGAAACTTTTGCTTACAAGCGGTGGGCGTGCAATTGTTCATTTGGTGTCAGATTGCCAGAAGTACTACTGTAGTACCATCATTATTCTTCAACTTCCGGAAAAGGAGAAGAGCCATAGTCATAATCAACACTAACTAATTGTTCTTAATACCTAGGACCTACTCCTCTCTCCTAGGTAAAATACCATAAAAGAGATAAACCGGCCCATCTCCATAATGGAGAATGGAGATAAACCTATCTCCAACTTGTGGCTTGCGCACATTGATGTTGTCTCTAATTAGTTACATGTGCGCATTCATCACTTTGCTCTATTCTTTGATTTTGAGCCTTCCATCATTTGAAGAAATTGAGTATGCAGTATGGTAAGCCTTTGAAGGAGTTGGTCGTAAGCTAACCATATGCATAGCACCTTCGGTAAACAGCATGTAAGGCAGAACCTCCTTTGGGAGCCTCTGTTGATAAACGTAATAGTAACATATATAGTTAGCAATGTAGTTTACTTAAGAAGAATGTATGCAATGAAGTTGCCATCATTAACAAAATCTTACCAAGTTTTTGGCAATGAAGTTACCATCATGCAATTTATGGACTAGTGGCACATATCCAATAAAATTTGGGAGGATATAGTGATTGGTTTTAAAGGTCTCAACATCATCTATGAATGAGACAAGATAACCTTTCTCCACACAATTAAGCTCGGAGTCATAGTTCTCGTATGTCCTGCCTACAGCCTTCCGAGTACTTTTGGAAGATAAGAAATAAGCTGATAATTATAAATAAAAATGTTTAGTATCGATGAACACCAAATATTTTTAAATTAACAAAATAAATTACTTAACTTAACAAATTAGTTTGACAAACTCACATTTACACAAAACTGGAGGCATATCCACATCCACCCAGATGTCGATATTATCATCATCTTCTTCTTCTTCGGGATGAATATCAAATGTTATTTGCATACTCTCGTCAAATCCATATGCAGAGAGCTTCCCAATTAGAGCAATCGAAATGGGAGTGATTGACCGCATTGTACAGCTTAACCAGAAACACATAACAATGTTTAGTTCTTAAGTGAGCCGTCCTCGTCTCCATATTCTTAAAGTCTTTGAAACCGAGCTTCTCCAATACATATGGTCTTGCATGGCACGGGATGTACTAATCGAATTGAAAAAAATCAGAAATTACACGTTGAACAAAAGAAGAACAAGTGATGATATTAATTACGATGAATGTTTGTCGTTGCGTACTGTACAAACAACAAAGGTCTCATCCAGCTTCACGGTGAAAAACCTATCATTTTGCAGGTGAGGAAACCTGGCGCACAAACCCGAGTCATCGTAGCAGTAATCGCACTCCGGGATCCTATCGTCATCAGACATCTCCTGTGTTCATAATTCAAAGATTAAGCTTCTGATTTTTTATATATGTACTGCAAAAACTAAATTCGATCATTAATATTTATCATGGGTTGACTTTCAGTCTGTCAAGACTTTTGTTGAAAACTCTCATCTCACGTGGTGTATATGGTGGGCACTCCCTATCTAATATATTCGACCGACGGTGATGGTCACTCCTTCCTTCGTCCCTGAGTGCATCACACCAAAATGTCTAGCACACGAGAACGAAGGAGAAGCCACCCCCACGACAACAGTCGGGATTCTTCTTCCTCTCTGACATTTGCGACCGTCGGTGATGGAAGCTCCTACTTTCATTTGAAAGTGCATTACACCAAAATGTCTAGCACCTTCAAATGAAGAAGAAGCTTCCCTCACGACAACAATTGGGATTCTTCTTCTCTCATATATATGGTAGAGACTCTCCCTCACTGATTTTTTGACTGTCATGTATGGAGCCCAGATAGACTTAGAGTGAACCCAAAATATCATCTAATTATCTTTCTAGAAAATCTGGGCCACTCGATATTTCCTACATATTCTAGCACAACTCAAAGCAAAATTCACAGAAAAATCTAGGATGACCTTTGCTAAAAAGGACATATATCGAGCGCCTGAAATTGCCCGGAATGGAAATTAATCAACACTCAGGCAAAACATAGGCCACTCCGAGGTGTTCTCTGCAAACATAGGCCACTTGGGCAAGCACTAGTAGTACAGAACACTACATATCACATGTCTAAATCTCCATCATATTTGAAAGACCTACATTGAAAATTTTCTATTCCATGAAAATTGTCACAACTACTCATCTAGCTACTACTCTACTACATCTATCAAAACATCTAAATCATCATCAACATGGGGATTTGGCTGGTCTCAACTCGAGCTCATAGGGGGTCGGTGATGGGGACGACAGCGGGGATGATGTAAGGTAAGGGCTCCTTGATTTCCACAAAAACAAAATATAAACAAAAACATTAGTATCCTCATCTTAGGACTTAGTGAAGCCCTATAAGCTATCAACTAAACATTATTATCTTGATTCAAAAGACCTATATTTAATATATAAAATTGTATTATCTAAAATACCCTAGTTCTAACCCTAACAACTATCCATCCATCCATCTATCTATTCAAAGCATTACTAAAGAAAACCTAGTTTAATCCATCTGGCTATCCATCTATCTATCCAAGCATTAAAAAAATATCTAATTTCATCCACCCATTTATCTATAATATTTCTACTAGTAGTAGGTTCATATATATGAACACCTAGGGTTACATATATCTACATTCTATTGCACTCAAAAAACTTATTTAGTGCTCTATTGATGAAATGGGTTCATATATATGAACACCTAGGGTTCATATATATGAACAAAATTAGTTAAAAATCTGAGCATATTGCATTTGCTAATTCATCCAACACATTCAGAGATACCTAGCTTTTGGGTGAATTGAGAGGAGAAGGAGGTACTCACACGGTAGCTCGGGCACCGAGAAGGGGATGGAGAGGGCAGGCGCAGGGGAGGACGGCGGCGCGTGGGGGAGGGTCGGCGCCGGGGAGGGCCAGCGCGTGGGGAGGGTGGGCGCGGGGGATGGAGGGTGCGGGCTGGGGGAGGGCGACTGGAGCAGTCCGGGGCAGGCCGTCGACGAGGGTGGGAGAGAGAGTGCAGATGGAGAGTGAGGAGGGAAGACTGAGAGAGGTCAGGCACGGAGGACGACTTTAACATGGGCTTAATAGTAGCTCATCTTTAGGCCCAACACTACTGCTAAAGTAAATAGTTGTAGCGCGGGTACAAGATAGGCGCTATTGCTAAGTGGGGATGGGTACCTGGGCCCGGGTTGGCCATAACAGCAGCGCGGTTCACCAGCACGCGCTACTGCTAACAACCTACTAGTAGCGCTCGAAAGGAGAACACGCTACTACTAATTAGCAGTAGGGCCTCTATTTAACACGCGCTACTGATAAGACTGTGTGTATAAGGTTTTCCCTAGTAGTGATGCCATCGGCAAGATAGTATCCCATGTTGTAGTCACGGCCGTTGATACTATAGTTGCACAATGGTGATTCCCCATTACAAAGCCTCCTGAACATGGGAGATCGTTGTAGCACATTGATATCGTTGTGAGAACCCGACATTCCAAATAAAACATGTCAAATCCATAAGTCATGTGATGCCACTGCTTCCAGTATGATGGTGGCTTCTTGGTGTGACCTTGATACGTTCCTCGCAAACCTTTGAGACAGTTCTTCCATTGCCAATGCATACAATCAATTGATCCCAACATTCTTGGAAACCCTCTGGCCTCTCCTATTGCCAGCAACTTTTATGTGTCCTACACATTTGGTTCTCTTGGATGCTCTGCTCCAAACATCCCACCACGACGCATGCAAACTTGACTGTAGTCTTCAGGCATGTGCTCTCCCCATCCGGACCATCTCACCAACAACCTCTGCGGCAGTACCAAGTGCAAGCATCCTCAGAGCAACCGTGCATTTCTTCTTAGCATAGAAAGAAAATTGTCCATAGCAATCCCTTGTGAGTTTGAAGTAGTCATTGTGTGCCTCCACTTCCTTCACGATGCGCAAAAACAATGGTTTCCACATACGAAAACGGCGACGAAATCATGAATCATCCAGAAAGTTGGGTCCGGAGCAAAATAGTCCTTGTGCAGTAGCTGTTGGGGAACATAGTAATTTCAAAAAAAATCCTACGCACACGCAAGATCATGGTGATGCATAGCAACGAGAGGGGAGAGTGTTGTCTATGTACCAACGCAGACCGACTGCGGAAGCGATCACACAACGTAGAGGAAGTAGTCGTACGTCTTCCCGATCCGACCGATCCAAGCACCGTTACTCCGGCACCTCCGAGTTCTTAGCACACGTTCAGCTCGATGACGATCCTCTGGCTCCGATCCAGCAAAGCGTCGAGGAAGAGTTCCGTCAGCACGACGGCGTGGGGACGATCTTGATGTACTACCGACGCAGGGCTTCGCCTAAGCACTACAACGGTATGATCGAGGTGGAATTTGGTGGCGGGGGCACCGCACACGGCTAAGGAACGATCTCAAGGATCAACTTGTGTGTCTAGAGGTGCCCCCTGCCCCCGTATATAAAGGATCCAAGGGGAGGGGCTGGCCGGCCAAGGTGGGAGGCGCAGGAGGAGTCGTACTCCTACCGGGAGTAGGACTCCCCCCTCCAATCCTAGTCCAACTAGGTTTTCTCAAGTGGGAAAGAGAGAGGGGGTGGCCGGCCACCTTCCCTAGTCCTAATAGGACTAGGGGAAGGGGGGAGGCGCGCAGCCCATGGGGCAGCCCTTTCACCTTTCTACCAAGGCCCATGTTGGCCCATTTGGTTCCCGGGGGGTTCCGGTAACCCTCCCGGTAATCCGGTAAAATCCCGATTTCACCCGGAACACTTCCGATGTCCAAACATAGGCTTCCAATATATCAATCTTTATGTCTCGACCATTTCGAGACTCCTCGTCATGTCCGTGATCACATCCGGGACTCCGAACAACCTTCGGTACATCAAAATGCATAAACTCATAATAACTGTCATCGTAACGTTAAGCGTGCGGACCCTACGGTTCGAGAACAATGTAGACATGACCGAGACACGTCTCCGGTCAATAACCAATAGCGGGACCTGGATGCCCATATTGGCTCCTACATATTCTACGAAGATCTTTATCGGTCAGACCGCATAACAGCATACGTTGTTCCCTTTTGTCATCGGTATGTTACTTGCCCGAGATTCGATCGTCGGTATCCAATACCTAGTTCAATCTCGTTACTGGCAAGTCTCTTTACTCGTTCCGTAATACATAATCTCACAACTAACATCTTAGTTATAATGCTTGCAAGGCTTATCTGATGTGTATTACCGAGAGGGCCCAGAGATACCTCTCCGACAATCGGAGTGACAAACCCTAATCTCGAAATACGCCAACCTAACATCTACCATTGGAGACACCTGTAGTACTCCTTTATAATCACCCAGTTACGTTGTGACGTTTGGTAGTACCCAAAGTGTTCCTCCGGTAAACGGGAGTTGCATAATCTCATAGTTATAGGAACATGTATAAGTCATGAAGAAAGCAATAGCAACATACTAAATGATCGGGTGCTAAGCTAATGGAATGGGTCATGTCAATCAGATCATTCAGCTAATGATGTGACCTCGTTAATCAACTAACAACTCTTTGTTCATGGTTAGGAAACATAACCATCTTTGATTAACGAGCTAGTCAAGTAGAGGCATACTAGTGACACTCTGTTTGTCTATGTATTCACACATGTATTATGTTTCCGGTTAATACAATTCTAGCATGAATAATAAACATTTATCATGATATAAGGAAATAAATAATAACTTTATTATTGCCTCTAGGGCATATTTCCTTCAGTCTCCCACTTGCACTAGAGTCAATAATCTAGATTACACAGTAATGATTCTAACACCCATGGAGCCTTGGTGCTTATCATGTTTTGCTCGTGGAAGAGGCTTAGTCAACGGGTCTGCAACATTCAGATCCGTATGTATCTTGCAAATCTCTATGTCTCCCACCTGGACTAGATCCCGGATGGAGTTGAAGCGTCTCTTGATGTGTTTGGTCCTTTTGTGAAATCTGGATTCCTTTGCCAAAGCAATTGCACCAGTATTGTCACAAAAGATTTTCATTGGACCCGATGCACTAGGTATGACACCTAGATCGGATATGAACTCCTTCATCCAGACTCCTTCGTTCGCTGCTTCCGAAGCAGCTATGTACTCCGCTTCACATGTAGATCCCGCTACGACGGTTTGTTTAGAACTGCACCAACTGACAGCTCCACCGTTTAAAGTAAACACGTATCCGGTTTGCGATTTAGAATCATCCGGATCAGTGTCAAAGCTTGCATCAACGTAACCTCTTACGGTGAGCTCTCTGTCACCTCCATATACGAGAAACATATCCTTAGTCCTTTTCAGGTATTTCAGGATGTTCTTGACCGCTGTCCAGTGATCCACTCCTGGATTACTTTGGTACCTCCCTGCTAAACTTATAGCAAGGCACACATCAGGTCTGGTACACAGCATTGCATACATGATAGAGCCTATGGCTGAAGCATAGGGAACATCTTTCATTTTCTCTCTATCTTCTGCAGTGGTCGGGCATTGAGTCTGACTCAACTTCACACCTTGTAACACAGGCAAGAACCCTTTCTTTGCTTGATCCATTTTGAACTTCTTCAAAATCTTGTCAAGGTATGTGCTTTGTGAAAGTCCAATTAAGCGTCTTGATCTATCTCTATAGATCTTTATGCCTAATATGTAAGCAGCTTCCCCGAGGTCTTTCATCGAAAAACTTTTATTCAAGTATCCCTTTATGCTATCCAGAAATTCTATATCATTTCCAATCAGCAATATGTCATCCACATATAATATCAGAAATGCTACAGAGCTCCCACTCACTTTCTTGTAAATACAGGCTTCTCCAAAAGTCTGTATAAAGCCAAATGCTTTGATCACACTATCAAAGCGTTTATTCCAACTCCGAGATGCTTGCACCAGTCCATAAATGGATCGCTGGAGTTTGCACACTTTGTTAGCTCCCTTTGGATCGACAAAACCTTCGGGTTGCATCATATACAACTCTTCTTCCAGAAATCCATTCAGGAATGCAGTTTTGACATCCATCTGCCATATTTCATAATCATAAAATGCGGCAATTGCTAACATGATTCTGACGGACTTAAGCATCGCTACGGGTGAGAAGGTCTCATCGTAGTCAACCCCTTGAACTTGTCGAAAACCTTTTGCGACAAGTCGAGCTTTATAGACAGTAATATTACCATCAGCGTCAGTCTTTTTCTTGAAGATCCATTTATTCTCAATTGCTTGCCGATCATCGGGCAAGTAAACCAAAGTCCATACGTCGTTCTCATACATGGATCCCATCTCAGATTTCATGCCCTCAAGCCACTTTGCGGAATCTGGGCTCACCATCGCTTCTTCATAGTTCGTAGGTTCATCATGATCTAGTAGCATGACTTCCAGAATTGGATTACCGTACCACTCTGGTGCGGATCTCACTCTGGTTGATCTACGTGGTTCAGTAGTATCTTGTCCTGAAGTTTCATGATCATCATCATTAGCTTCCTCACTAATTGGTATAGGTGTCGCAGAAACAGTTTTCTGTGATGTACTATTTTCCAATAAGGGAGCAGGTACAGTTACCTCGTCAAGTTCTACTTTCCTCCCACTCACTTCTTTCGAGAGAAACTCCTTCTCTAGAAATGAGCCATTCTTAGCAACGAATGTCTTGCCTTCGGATATGTGATAGAAGGTATACCCAACAGTCTCCTTTGGATATCCTATGAAGACACATTCCTCCGCTTTGGGTTCGAGCTTATCAGGTTGAAGATTTTTCACATAAGCATCGCAGCCCCAAACTTTAAGAAACGACAACTTTGGTTTCTTGCCAAACCATAGTTCATAAGGCGTCGTCTCAACGGATTTTGATGGTGCCCTATTTAACGTGAATGCGGCCATCTCTAAAGCATAACCCCAAAACGATAGCGGTAAATCAGTAAGAGACATCATAGATCGCACCATATCTAGTAAAGTACGATTACGACGTTCGGACACACCATTACGCTGTGGTGTTCCGGGTGGCGTGAGTTGCAAAACTATTCCACAATTTTTCAAATGTACACCAAACTCGTAACTCAAATATTCTCCTCCACGATCAGATCGTAGAAACTTTATTTTCTTCTTACGTTGATTTTCAACTTCACTCTAAAATTCCTTGAACTTTTCAAATGTTTCAGACTTATGTTTCATTAAGTAGATATACCCATATCTGCTTAAATCATCTGTGAAGGTGAGAAAATAACGATATCCGCCACGAGCCTCAATATTCATCGGACCACATACATCGGTATGTATGATTTCCAATAAATCTGTTGCTCTCTCCATAGTACCGGAGAACGGTGTTCTAGTCATCTTGCCTATGAGGCACGGTTCGCAAGTACCAAGTGATTCATAATCAAGTGGTTCCAAAAGCCCATCAGTATGGAGTTTCTTCATGCGCTTTACACCGATATGACCTAAACGGCAGTGCCACAAATAAGTTGCACTATCATTATCAACTCTGCATCTTTTGGCTTCTACATTATGAATATGTGTATCACTACTATCGAGATTCAACAAGAATAGACCACTCTGCAAAGGTGCATGACCATAAAAGATATTACTCATATAAATAGAACAACCATTATTCTCTGATTTAAATGAATAACCGTCTCGCATTAAACAAGATCCAGATATAATGTTCATGCTCAACGCTGGCACCAAATAACAATTATTTAGGTCTAATATTAATCCCGAAGGTAGATGTAGAGGTAGCGTGCCGACCGCGATCACATCGACTTTGGAACCGTTTCCCACGCGCATCGTCACCTCGTCCTTTGCTAGCGTCCGCTTATTCCGTAGTCCCTGTTTCGAGTTGCTAATATTAGCAACAGAACCAGTATCAAATACCCAGGTGCTACTGCGAGCTCTAGTAAGGTACACATCAATAACATGTATATCACATATACCTTTGTTCACCTTGCCATCCTTCTTATCCGCCAAATACTTGGGGCAGTTCCGCTTCCAGTGACCAGTCTGCTTGCAGTAGAAGCACACAGTTTCAGGCTTAGGCCCAGACTTGGGTTTCTTCTCTTGAGCAGCAACTTGCTTGATGTTCTTCTTGAAGTTCCCCTTCTTCTTCCCTTTTCCCTTTTTCTTGTAACTAGTGGTCTTGTTGACCATCAACACTTGATGCTCCTTTTTGATTTCTACCTCCGCAGCTTTCAGCATTGCGAAGAGCTCGGGAATAGTCTTATTCATCCCTTGCATATTATAGTTCATCACGAAGCTCTTGTAGCTTGGTGGCAGTGATTGGAGAATTCTGTCAATGACGCAATCATCTGGAAGATTAACTCCCATCTGAATCAAGTGATTATTATACCCAGACATTTTGAGTATATGCTCACTGACAGAACTGTTCTCCTCCATCTTGCAGCTATAGAACTTATTGGAGACTTCATATCTCTCAATCCAGGTATTTGCTTGAAATATTAAATTCAACTCCTGGAACATCTCATATGCTCCATGACGTTTCAAAACGTCGTTGAAGTCCCGATTCTAAGTCGTAAAGCATGGCACACTGAACTATCGAGTAGTCATCAGCTTTGCTCTGCCAGACGTTCATAACATCTGGTGTTGCTCCAGCAGCAGGCCTGGCACCCAGCGGTGCTTCCAGGACGTAATTCTTCTGTGCAGCAATGAGGATAATCCTCAAGTTACGGACCCAGTCCGTGTAATTGCTACCATCATCTTTCAACTTTGCTTTCTCAAGGAACGCATTAAAATTCAACGGAACAACAGCACGGGCCATCTATCTACAATCAAACATACATAAGAAGATACTATCAGGTACTAAGTTCATGATAAATTTAAGTTCAATTAATCATATTAATTAAGAACTCCCACTTAGATAGACATCCCTCTAATCTTGTAAGTGATCACGTGATCCAAATCAACTAAACCATAACCGATCATCACGTGAAATGGAGTAGTTTTCAATGGTGAACATCACTATGTTGATCATATCTACTATATGACTCACGCTCGATCTTTCGATCTCAGTGTTCCGAGGCCATATCTGCATATGCTAGGCTCGTCAAGTTTAACCTGAGTATTCTGCGTGTGCAAAACTGGCTTGCACCCGTTGTAGATGGACGTAGAGCTTATCAGACCCGATCATCACGTGGTGTCTGGGCACGATGAACTTTGGCAACGGTGCATACTCAGGGAGAACACTTTTATCTTGATAATTTAGTGAGAGATCATCTTATAATGCTACTGTCAATCAAAGCAAGATAAGATGCATAAAAGATAAACATCACATGCAATCAATATAAGTGATATGATATGGCCATCATCATCTTGTGCTTGTGATCTCCGTCTCCGAAGCACCGTCATGATCACCATCGTCACCAGCGCGACACCTTGATCTCCATCGTAGCATCGTTGTCGTCTCGCCAATCTTATGCTTCCACGACTATCGCTACCGCTTAGTGATAAAGTAAAGCATTACAGCGTGATTGCATTGCATACAATAAAGCGACAACCATATGGCTCCTGCCAGTTGCCGATAACTTGGTTACAAAACATGATCATCTCATACAATAAAATTTAGCATCATGTCTTGACCATATCACATCACAACATACCCTGCAAAAACAAGTTAGACGTCCTCTACTTTGTTGTTGCAAGTTTTACGTGGCTGCTACGGGCTTAAGCAAGAACTCATCTCACCTACGCATCAAAACCACAATGATAGTTTGTCAAATAGACTCCGTTTTAACCTTCTCAAGGACCGGGCGTAGCCACACTCGGTTCAACTAAAGTTGGAGAGACAGTCGCCCGCAAGCCATCTATGTGCAAAGCACGTCGAGGGAACCGGTCTCGCGTAAGCGTACGCGTAAGGTTGGTCCGGGTCGTCTCGTCCAACAATACCGCCGAACCAAAGTATGACATGCTGGTAGGCAGTATGACTTGTATCACCCACAACTCACTTGTGTTCTACTCGTGCAAATAACATCAAACCATAAAACCTAGGCTCGGATGCCACTGTTGGGGAACGTAGTAATTTCAAAAAAATTCCTACGCACACGCAAGATCATGGTGATGCATAGTAACGAGAGGGGAGAGTGTTGTCTACGTACCAACGCAGACCGACTGCGGAAGCGATCACACAACGTAGAGGAAGTAGTCGTACGTCTTCCCGATCCGACCGATCCAAGCACCGTTACTCCGGCACCTCCGAGTTCTTAGCACACGTTCAGCTCGATGACGATCCTCTGGCTCCGATCCAGCAAAGCGTCGAGGAAGAGTTCCGTCAGCACGATGGCGTGGTGACGATCTTGATGTACTACCGACGCAGGGCTTCGCCTAAGCACTACAATGGTATGATCGAGGTGGAATTTGGTGGCAGGGGGCACCGCACACGGCTAAGGAACGATCTCAAGGATCAACTTGTGTGTCTAGAGGTGCCCCCTGCCCCCGTATATAAAGGATCCAAGGGGAGGGGCTGGCCGGCCAAGGTGGGAGGCGCAGGAGGAGTCCTACTCCTACCGGGAGTAGGACTCCCCCCTCCAATCCTAGTCCAACTAGGTTTTCTCAAGTGGGAAAGAGAGAGGGGGTGGCCGGTCACCTTCCCTAGTCCTAATAGGACTAGGGAAAGGGGGGAGGCGCGCAGCCCATGGGGCAGCCCTTTCACCTTTCTACCAAGGCCCATGTTGGCCCATTTGGTTCCCGGGGGGTTCCGGTAACCCTCCCGGTAATCCGGTAAAATCCCGATTTCACCCGGAACACTTCCGATGTCCAAACATAGGCTTCCAATATATCAATCTTTATGTCTCGACCATTTCGAGACTCCTCGTCATGTCCGTGATCACATCCGGGACTCCGAACAACCTTCGGTACATTAAAATGCATAAACTCATAATAACTGTCATCGTAACGTTAAGCGTGCGGACCCTACGGTTCGAGAACAATGTAGACATGACCGAGACACGTCTCCGGTCAATAACCAATAGCGGGACCTGGATGCCCATATTGGCTCCTACATATTCTACGAAGATCTTTATCGGTCAGACCGCATAACAACATACGTTGTTCCCTTTTGTCATCGGTATGTTACTTGCCCGAGATTCGATCGTCGGTATCCAATACCTAGTTCAATCTCGTTACTGGCAAGTCTCTTTACTCGTTCCGTAATACATCATCTCACAACTAACATCTTAGTTATAATGCTTGCAAGGCTTATGTGATGTGTATTACCGAGAGGGCCCAGAGATACCTCTCCGACAATCGGAGTGACAAACCCTAATCTCGAAATACGCCAACCCAACATCTACCATTGGAGACACCTGTAGTACTCCTTTATAATCACCCAGTTACGTTGTGACGTTTGGTAGTACCCAAAGTATTCCTCCGGTAAACGGGAGTTGCATAATCTCATAGTTATAGGAACATGTATAAGTCATGAAGAAAGCAATAGCAACATACTAAACGATCGGGTGCTAAGCTAATGGAATGGGTCATGTCAATCAGATCATTCAGCTAATGATGTGACCTCGTTAATCAAATAACAACTCTTTGTTCATGGTTAGGAAACATAACCATCTTTGATTAACGAGCTAGTCAAGTAGAGGCATACTAGTGACACTCTGTTTGTCTATGTATTCACACATGTATTATGTTTCCGGTTAATACAATTCTAGCATGAATAATAAACATTTATCATGATATAAGGAAATAAATAATAACTTTATTATTGCCTCTAGGGCATATTTCCTTCAGTAGCTATGTTCCAGAGTCCCTATCCCGATTGATCATTCTTCTCCCTTTGATTGAGCCCTTGAAGTTGAGAATATGCTCCACATGTCGGTCCATTTCCTCTTGCATGCTCATGAGCATGATCATGTCCACTTCTTCGCCTGAATCTGACAAATCAAAGAACTCATCTTGAATCATTTTTTCAAGCTCCGTCGGTCCATAATCCTCCTCTGACGAAGCATCGAAATTCACGTTCATTCCTACAAATAAATCACAAAAAACCAGACCAGACAATGTGTCGAACACATAGAGCGCAAGGGGCAGCCCGAGAGTTGCCGGACATACCACGGTGGCATCCGGGCCGGCGAAGATGTCTGATGTCTGTGGCGGAAGCACGGGAGAGAGGACTGTTGTGTCGGTCCTGGCGGCGCTGAGGCTCGGAACGGCTGCAGAGCAAGGGTGGCGGCGGAGCTGTGAGACGTTCGACGTGGAGAAGGAAAAAAAGAGGAGAAAACAAATGAATCCGGTAGGTCAAGGGGGTGAATTTGGTGCAATTTGTGATGGGTAGACCTGTCGGGTCCAACGTGGCAGACGCGTCCGGGCAGCCCCATATCCGCCACATATTTAGGCTGAATATGAGGGGTACCGGTCAGTCCAAATATTTGAGACCCACTTAAGACGCCCGTCTGGGTCTTTTTTTAACCGATCAATGACCGGGCCATCTGTCGGGGCGTTTGATGCGGGTATAGGATTCCCGGTTGTATATGCTCTAAGGTGCATTGTAAAAATGCACTCACGGTTTGCCGCTGAATATTCTCAGTCAATCTATTCCCTAATGCCTACAATAATAACACCTAGCTATGGTATGAGGCGTACGCCTACGCCATGATTCACCACTGCTTCCATCGTCCTCACATCTCATCAGTTCAATTCACAATTCTGTCTCCATCACCATGTCATCTCCAATAAATTTCCAACCCTTTCCCTCGCCTCTTTCAAAGCTTTCAATTTCCGCGCAAAAGATGTCATCCAGCTCCAGCTCACATTTACACGCACAGGCTCGCAGTAGCAGTACTAGTTGTACTAGACCTATTGCCCACTAGATAAATGCAAAAGCCTCTGTAGCTCACGAGAGCCATGAGTGAGGCTCTCCATCCCCACAGAGCTCAAGAACACTTTGACACTATTATCCGCGTTGCATCCAAAGATCAAAGGAGCCACACATATCATGAGCACCAGCTCAGATGAGAGAATGTTTGAGATGGACGCCGAGCCAGCATCACCCACGGAGTCGGCTCCTACGCAGCATCAAACTACCTGCCACATCATCGAGGTGTGTGAATCTACACACAGAAATGCTGGATCTTTGTAGCTCTACTTACCTTCTACGTATTCTGTCTGCCAAATGCGTGCGCCATTCGTTCAGGGCGTCCTTGGGGGCTGCACGCCACTGGAGATGGAGATATACGAGAGGGCCATGGAGCATGTGAGAGAGATGGGGGAGGAGAGGAAGAGGAGCAGCTTGAAGAAGAGGCTCATGGTGAGGCTGAGGAAGGATGGCTACGATGCGTCTCTCTGCAGGTCTTCTTGGGTCGCCACCGCCCAGCATCCCGGAGGTAAAATCTAAAATGTCGTCTCTCTCTCTCCCTCCCTCTGAAATCATGGCTGGCTGTTTTTTGCTTCCTCTGATGCTCCTAGCAAGCATTTCAACGTCCCCTCCTCTTTTTTACCATTTCTGTGTGTGCTTGCTTGCTTCTTTTGTGACCGTCCGAAACTGGGCTGGATTGCCTGCAGATAATGCTGCCTTGAAAGAGCATGTTTCTTCTTTTGGTAAGAAAACAGTTCCCGAAATTACCATCTTTTTGTGCGAGCTGCCATGTGTGTTATTTAAATAACTCATCTCCCTGTTTCGCCCTTCTCCCCCTATTGTTCTTGCCAACAACAATAAGTAGACCTCTTTTTCTATAGGTTAATAAAAAGGAAAAGGCTTCAGATGGTTGCCATCACCACAAAGCAAACACTTAGTGCCACCATTAAGCATTTTTGTTTGTAAATTTCTTGGTTGCCATCACCACTCCTCTTTTCATAGCAAATGGTTCACAGCTCTGTTAAAACACATAGTACTAGTAATATAGTACTGTTGGTAGTACTATTAGTTTCAGTGTCAAATGCTACTGTTCAAATGCATACTAATTTTTACCACTGTTCTAATGTTCAAATGCATACTAATATCACTACGGTTCAGATGCATACTAGTGGAACTGTAGTACTGCTGATTAACCATGATGATAATGTAAATATGCTTTTAGTTCGAGTTAGCAGCACACTGGTACTTGCTCCCCCAAAAGAAACAATGAGCTGCAGCTGCCTGAGATATTTGAACCAGCTATCCCTCCATGTCGCTTGCTTGCAGGTGACCACGAGTACATCGACGTCCACGTGGCGGGGGAGGGCGGGGCCGGGCGGACCAGGCTAATCGTGGACATAGATTTCAGGTCCCAGTTCCAGCTGGCTAGGCCGGCCCCATGGTACGCCCACCTCTCGGCCCGGCTGCCCGCCGTGTTCGTGGGCCCGCCGGACAGGCTGCGGAAGGCCGTGGCGCTGCTCTGCCTCGCCTCGCGCCGCTCGCTCCGGGAGAGCGGCCTACACGTCCCGCCCTGGAGGCGGTCCAGCTACATGCAGGCCAAGTGGTTCCCCTCCCCCGCGCCGCTGCCGGACGGGGACGCCGCGGTGACCCAGCAGTCCCAGTGGTCGGTGGCCAAGCCGGGAGCGGCCGGGTCCCGGAGGTCGGGCCTCTCCATGGAGATGGAGATGGACGGCCAGGATGGCCCCTCGTGGGCGCAGTGAGAATGTTTTTCCTTTTATCATCCTTCGCTGTTGGATAGATAGGGTAGAGAGTTTTAGGTTGGACGGAGGTGTGGTGGTGGTGGTGCCGTGGAACTAGTCACAGTCCAGGAGTCAGTGGTCACCTTTCTAAATTTTTGCTTACGCCGTCAACAGTCGCCTCTGACAGCCACCACATTTTGGGGTGCATTTTCTGGGTCGAGCAGAAATCCATGTCGCAAGTTTAATCCAGCAATGTCGCAAAGATTTTGGCAACGGCGATGCTACCGCGGTCCTCCACGGCACTGTGGCGGCTGCTGGTAGACGTACGTCTGGGGTTCGGGTCGGGCGTGACCGGTGGTCACCGGCGGCACAGTGATCTCCTTCCCTTTGGGGCGTCAGACCGCCTGGGCCTGTGCGGCGCTAGTGCGGCGAGGCCGAGGCCGAGGCCACCGCGTCCTTATCGTTTCGCTGCTCTGGCCGGAGTAAATGGAGGCGGCAGCGCGCCGTATTCGCCGCCGGTGCCATGGCCAAGTACTGCTCGCGTCGTGTCCGCCGAACCGGCCGGGCGCGCGCACGAGGCTCCGGGGAGCGTGTGGGTCGATTTGGAGTCTGGACGGAGTGGGATCGGAGCTGTGCGTCATCGGGGCCGGCCAGCTTTGTGCATGTCCGCCGCCCCCGTCACTTCGCCGTGGTGCACCGTGCACGTACAGTGCTTGGATATGCTCCTATCTGCGTGTGAGGGCCTGATGGGTTTGTGTCATTTCTGGAAGGAGGAGACAGGAAATGCGGGAATCCGACCTGAAGGGGATAAGGTCATAAGGATCGTACAGTCACCGGCCACCAGAAGCGTATGTGATTGTTGTCACCGATTACCACAAACCTGAAAAGAAAATCTACTCCCTCTATCCATATACATATGACCTAAGAGCATCTACAGCAGGACTTAACAAATCCAGCCTATCAAGTGTTTGTGGATATTGACCGGGCACCCCTTAAATAATGTAATCCACATCCGGACACCTTAATTATCATATCTTAAATCTATACAAATTCATGCAACTACGTCGATGACACACATCGTGCGGCTACTCCATCACTACTAACTACTAGTGAGTTGCACGTGCTTTGCACGTGAGTTGTGACATATCATTATAACATAATGTTGATAGACAACTGACACTTGCATATTACGTCTGCATACTATTCCAATACATGTATATAACACATTATGGGTGTATTTGGTTCAACTTGTGAACAGTTCCTGCATCGCATACACTTCTCAACCCAGTCTGGTTGAGCAAAAACAGGCCCTAATGCGTCATCTGCAAGTTGTTTGGTTGTCTGCATCTAGGGTCCCCGCATTAGGTAATACGCAAGTGCACTTTGTTCGCTTGCCTGCATGGGCCCAAGTGGCACATGAACACAGTGTTTGGTTGCATACGGCGTGTATGGTGTGCTTACCTTGTACCCTAGTTGGTGAGCTTAACCACAATGATCACACCTAGCACACCAACGCCACAACACAGCAATGGCGATGAACTGGGCGAAGATGATGAAGTTCTTCAGTTTCAGCCCAAACTGACGATCCATCTTAGCACCTTCCACTTTGCCACCTCCAAACCTTGCCACTGTCAGCACTGCTGCCTCCGTGCTTTCGCACCCAGTTGGAGTAAGATTCTTCAGCTGCCTGCCTAGTCTTGAACCCTCTATGACTGTTGTTGCTATACGACATCACTTGTGCACTAGCTTCTTCTCATGAACTGTAAACCCCTGGAGCCTTACCGATGAACACGGCATACCACTTGCCGTAGCAATGCACAAGAGCAAGAGTTGAAGCAACAAATCAATGGAGCACACAAGTAGCAAGCAAAGTAGCTCACAAACAACAATGGAGCAAAAGAGAAAAAGTAAAACATGCATGATCATACCTCATAGCAAGTTCTACCTAGCACTACCATGGTGTTACCCTACCACCATATCCAAAATAGGGTGTCGTCCTACCACTACAAGCTCACCATCATCGTGAGGGGTTAGTATATACCACCTGAGGGAGTCCTGGATTGGGGGGTCTCCGGACAGCCGGACTATCTCCATTGGCCGGACTGTTAGACTATGAAGATACAAGATTGAAGACTTCATCTCGTGTCCGGATGGGACTCTACTTGGCGTGGAAGGCAAGCTAGGCAATACGGATATGGATATCTCCTCCTTTGTAACCGACCTTGTGTAACCCTAACCCTCTCCGGTGTCTATATAAACCGAAGGGTTTTAGTCTGTAGGACAACAACCACAACATACAATCATACCATAAGCTAGCTTCTAGGGTTTAGCCTCTCTGATCTCGTGGTAGATCTATTCTTGTACTACCCATATCATCAATATCAACCAAGCAGGACGTAGGGTTTTACCTCCATCAAGAGGGCCCGAACCTGGGTAAAACATCGTGTCCCCTGCCTCCTGTTACCATCCGGCCTAGACGCACATTTCGGAACCCCCTACCCGAGATCCGCCGGTTTTTACACCGATATTGGTGCTTTCATTGAGAGCTCCTCTGTGTCGTCGCCGTTAGGCTTGATGGCTCCTACTATCATCAATAGCGATGCGGTCCAGGGTGAGACTTTTCTCCCCGGATAGATCTTCATATTCGGCGGCTTTGCATTGCGGGCTAATTCGCTTGGCCATCTGGAGCAGATTGAAAGCTACGCCCCTGGCCATCAGGTCAGATTTGGAAGTTTGAATTACACGGCCGACATCCGCGGAGACTTGATCTTCGACGGATTCGAGCCACAGCCGGGCGCGCCACACTGTCACGATGGGTATGACCTAGCTCTGCCGCCGAACAGTACCCCAGAGGCCGCGCCCGGATCAGCTCCGACCCTTAGCTCGGAGCCAACTGCGCCAGTCGAGGACGGGTGGTTAGACACCGCCTCAGGGGCTGCAGTCTCAACGGTGATCGAGCCGAACACCAGCCTAACCCTCTGCGCAGCCCGTGACTCCAAGGTGCTGGACTCTTTTCCGGACTCTGAACCATCCGCGCCCCTGCCAATCAAATCCGATTGGGCGCCGATCATGGAATTCACCGCCGCGGATATCTTTCAGCACTCGCCCTTCGGCGATATTCTGAATTCACTAAGGTCTCTCTCTTTGTCAGGAGAGCCCTGGACGGATTATGGCCAACAGGATTGGGATGCGGACGACGAAAAAATTCAACGCCCACCCACCACCCACTTCGTAGCCACTGTCGATGATTTAACCGACATGCTCGACTTCGACTCCGAAGACATCGACGGTATGGACGACGATGTAGGAGACGAACATGAACCAGCACCTATAGGGCACTGGAAAGCCACCTCGTCATATGACATATACATGGTGGATACACCCAAAGAAGGCAATGGCGACGGGATAGCGGAGGATGACCCGTCCAAGAAGCAACCCAAACACCGACGTCAGCGGCGCAGCTCTAAATCCCGCCAAAGCAAAAGTGGTGATACTGGCACAGGAGATAATAACACTCCGGATAGTGCCGAAGACAACAACAATCCCCTCCAGCAAGATTTAGAGCAGGAGGATGGAGGAGCCAGCTCTCCTGAGAGAGCGGCAGACGGAGAGGAGGAGGATGACAATCACATGCCGCCCTCCGAAGACGAGGCAAGCCTCGGCGACGATGAATTCGCCGTACCAGAGGATCCCATCGAACAAAAGCGCTTCAAGCACCGGCTCATGGCCACGGCAAATAGCCTGAAGAAAAAGTAGCAGCAGCAGCTTCAAGCTGATCAAGATCTGCTAGCTGACAGATGGACTGAAGTCCTCGCGGCCGAGGAATATAAACTCGAGCGCCCCTCCAAGAGTTACCCAAGGCGCAGGTTACTACCCCGACTGGAGGAAGAAGCGTATGATATGGCTGATCGGCCACCTCGTGGCCGCGATAGAGAGGCATTCCAGCCAAAAGCTCAGCCTCCACCCCAACGCCATTCAAATAAAAAGGCATGGGGAGATATGCCGGACCTGCGAGACATATTGGAGGACAAGGCAAAGCAAACAAGATCGATCTACGGATCACGAGGGCGCAGCAATCTGCGAGACGACAAACGTCACGCCGGATACAGTAAAAGCAAGTCCGGCCGGGCCGAACACAGCGGGCAAGACCCATTCGAGCTGCGTCGCGATATAGCCCAATACAGTGGCGCCGCACACCTCTTATGCTTCACAGACGAAGTAATGGAACATCAATTCCCAGAAGGTTTCAAACTTGTAAATATTGAATCATACGACGGCACAACAGATCCCGCAGTATGGATTAAGGATTTCCTCCTCCACATCCACATGGCCCGCGGCAATAACTTACACGCCATCAAATACCTCCCACTAAAGCTCAAAGGATCAGCGCGGCATTGGCTTAACAGCTTGCCAGCGGACTCCATTAGCTGTTGGGAAGATCTGGAAGCCGCATTTCTCGACAACTTTTAGGGCACTTATGTGCGACCACCAGACGCCGATGATTTGAGCCACATAATTCAGCAGCCAGAAGAGTCGGCCAGGCAATTTTGGACTCGGTTCCTTACAAAGAAAAATCAAATCGTCGACTGTCCGGATGCGGAGGCCTTAGCGGTTTTCAAGCAGAACATCCGAGACGAGTGGCTAGCCCGGCACCTTGGTCAGGAAAAACCGAAATATATGGCAGCTCTCACGACGCTCATGACCCGCTTTTGTGCGGGAGAAGACAGATGGCTGGCTCGCGGTAATAACATATCAAAGAACCATGGTACCTCAGATACCAAGGACGGCAATAGCAGGTCACGTCGCAACAAGTATAAGCGCCGTATTAACAGCGAAAATACTGAGGATACGGCAGTCAATGCCAAATTCAAAGGCTCTAAGCCCGGTCGGCGGAAAAAGCCATTCAAACAAAGTACGCCGGGTCTGTCCAGCTTGGACCGTATACTCGATCGCTCGTGTCAAATACACGGAACCGCAGACAAGCCAGCCAATCACACCAACAGGGATTGTTGGGTGTTCAAGCAGGTCGGCAAGTTAATTGCCGAAAACAAGGATAAGGGGCCGCATAGCGATGGCGAGGAGGAACCCCGGCAGCCGCACACTGGAGGACAGAAGAGGTTTCCCCTGCAAGTGCGGACGGTGAACATGATATACGCAACTCACATCCCCAAGAGGGAGCGGAAGCGTGCGCTCAGGGACGTATATGCGTTGGAGCCAGTCGCCCCAAAGTTCAACCCTTGGTCCTCCCGTCCGATCACCTTCGATCGCAGGGACCACCCCGCTAGTATCCGTCATGGCGGATTAGCCGCACTGGTCCTAGACCCAATCATCGATGGATTTCACCTTACTCGAGTCCTTATGGACGGCGGCAGCGGCCTAAACCTGCTTTATCAGGACACAATGCGCAAAATGGGTATAGACCCCTCAAGGATCAAACCCACAAAAACGACCTTTAAGGGCGTCGTTCCAGGTGTAGAGGCCCATTGCACAGGCTCAATTACACTAGAAGTGGTCTTTGGATCCCCGGATAACTTCCGAATCGAAGAGTTAATCTTCGATATAGTCCCGTTCTGCAGTGGTTATCACGCGCTACTCGGGCGAACCGCATTTGCTAGATTCAATGTGGTACCGCATTATGCATACCTCAAGCTCAAGATGCCAGGACCTCGCGGAGTTATTACAGTCAATGGAAACACAGAGCGCTCTCTCCGAACAGAGGAGCACACCGCAGCCCTCGCAGCAGAAACGCAAAGTAGCCTCTCAAGGCAATCAACCATTTCGGCGCTTCACAGCCCGGACACCTTCAAGCGCGCTCGGGGCAATCAGCAAATAGACCGCCTGGCGCGATCTGAGCTCGCGTAGCAATACGGCGGCTACCCCAATCCCAGCCCAGCGGCGAAACTCGTGCCACGCGTACATAATTACGCATTAAAAATACCATGGGCACAGGTGGGGAGGGGGCACAACTACGGCACGCCCCAAGACGCGGCCTAAACCGCACTAGGGGCTTCCCGTTCGGTTATTTTTCTTTTTCTTTCAGGACCTTAATCTCTGGAAACACTGTTCGGCGGCACTATTGCCGAACACATGATGCAGCAACCAAGGAGGCAGACAGCTACGTTATACCACGGAATTCCCAGGTTGATTACAATAACGAGTGAAATATTCAATTTAATATCATTCCTCGGCTTGCCCTTGGAAGGGACATAGTCCTACTCTTTGCTTATCGCACTATCTGTATCACTCTACTTTAATGCAATTTTTAATAAACAATGCATGACATTACGACTATTATTGCATTCTTGTTATATATATATATATATATATATATGTGTGTGTGTGTGTGTGTGTGTGTGTGTGTGTGTGTGTGTGTGTTCATTAATGACGCCTTGCAACCGTACACTATGGTACGGCCAATACACCAGGGGCTTACGTACCCCACAATGCGGTGTGAAAAGTCCGAACACTTTTTCCACAAGTGCGGCACCCCAAACTTATAGCATTATATGCATCGGCTCCGAATCATGTCTTTGGTCAAATGTTGGGTTTGCCCGGCTCCTATGTTTTGGTACCTTACGTTCCGCTCTATCGGCTAAGGTAGCGCTAGGAGAACTACTGCGATTGTGCCCCGGTTCTGCTGGGTTCAGCACCTCAGTAGAGAAAGCTAAAACTGACTGTCATGATAAGGCGAGAGACTGGTCGCTGTTCGGCAAGGTTTTCAAGTCCCTAAAGACTTCTGCCGCTTAGAGCGAGGGGCCGGCCCTGTCCGGCTTAAAGGCGTGTATCGCGCCCCGAATTCGGCCTTCCGAATACCAAGGGCTTCGTCGAAATTTAAAATTATAGAATTCTATGGCTAAGTGAGAGTGATAAAGCATTATTAGTCTGGTTGCCTTGTTCGCTGTGCTGAGCACCTCCCTCGAAGGACCCAAACATGGGAACAAGAGTGCTCAGGTTTATCCCGAACACCCCAGCACTCGTGGCATGGGGGCAGAAGCCGAGGACTAGCCATCTCTCAGATTGGATAAACAGCCAAACATAAGGTAATATTTTAAATTCCAACAAGCGTTGCATAGCGCATATGAAACAAGTTTTCATACATACAGGATAAAATGAGCAAGTCTCATTCAAATATTACATCTTTTGAACACTCGTCCGTGATGAGACGGGCACCCGGCAGAACACCCTCGTAGTACATCTCGGGGTGGCGGTGCTCCTTGCCCTCTGGCGGCCCCTCCTTGATCAGCTTCACGGCGTCTAGCTTGACCCACTGCAATTTCACACGGGCGAAAGCCCGGCGTGCACCTTCAATGCAGACAGCTCGCTTGACGACCTCCAGCCGCGGGCAGGCATCCACAAGCCGCCTCACTAGGCCAAAGAAGCTGTTCGGAAGGCCGTCGCCAGGCCACAGCCGGACTATAAAGCTCTTCATGGCCTGATCAGCCGCCTTATGTAGCTCGACCATCTGCTTCAGCTGGTCGCTCATTGGCACCGGATGTTCGGCCTCAGCAAACTGAGACCAGAACAACTTCTCCGTCGAGCTTCCGTCCTCGGCTTGGTAAAATTGTGCGGCATCGGACACACTGCGGGGCAAATCTGCGAATGCTCCTGAAGAGCTCCGGATCCGGGTGAGTAATCGGTAAGTTACTTTTACATGCTTGCTTTGCATATAGAAAGCCTTACCCGCCGCTATCTTCTTCATCGCGTCGATCTCTTGGAGGGCCTTTTGGGCTTCAGCCTTGGCACTTTTTACACTCTCGAGGGCAGCGGCAAGCTCAGACTCCCGTGTCTTGGAGTCAAGCTCCAACGCCTCGTGCTTCGCCACAAGAGCCTGGAGCTCTTGATGCACCTCGCCCACCCGAGCCTCGTGCTTCTCTCGCTCAGTGCGCTCCTTGGCCGCTTTATCTTCGGCCTTGATTAGCGCTTGCTTCAGGGTCGCCACCTCGGTCGTGGCCCCTAGCAAATATACGATGATCCTGTCATTTTGCAATCGCGTCCTCTTTTATATATACATAAGACAGGGTATTACTTACCCTTGTTCTCCTCGAGCTGCCTCTTGGCAAGGCCGAGCTCTTTCCTGGACCCCTCGAGGTCCTGCTTCAGTACGGCGACCTCCGCAGTTAGTGCGGCGGACGCCAGCAGCGAAGCCTGCATATGCATATTGACACACTTATATTGGACTCCTGTGATATTATTTGATCCTCTGTTCGGCTTTTTTTTGTGAACACCGAACAAAGCATCAGGGGCTACTGTCTATGCGGTAATATTTCTACTACACTTTAAAACATTTACCTCGAAGCCTGTTAGAAGGCTGGCACAGGCTTCAGTCAATCCACTCTTGGCGGACTGAACCTTCTGGATCACCGCACTCATGATAGTGCGCTGCTCCTCGTTGATGGAAGCGCTGCGAAGCGCTTCCAGCAGATTGTCCGGCGCCTCTGGATGGACAGAGGTCACCGGCACAGGTGTCTTGCCCCTCTTAGAAGGAGGCCGCCTGCCCGAGCCTGGAACCGCTGGAGGTTCCGGCGCGGTGTTCGGCTGAGGGCCGAACTCGGAGCTCTTAGGGGCCCCGTCCTTTCGGCTCCCGGAGTCCGAAAGGTCGCCTTGAGGCGCCTCCGGGACTGTCTTCCCTCGATCCGGTGCCTCTTGAGACAACACCTCGGCGTCGTCGGCTGGATGAGGGGAGGTGGCGGTCGGGACTGGATCGCTATCCATGTCCGACAAGCCCAAGGAGTCGTCCGATGATACATTGATACTGGCTCATGGCGGCCTGCATAATTGTGTCCGGCATTAGGGAAAGCAGTGCAACAAAGGAATCCTATGAGTTACTCTGGTATCCAAATACTTAAGATCTCCCCGGGGGCTTGACCCTAGGCAACCACTCGTCTTCGCCTTCGTCGGCGGCGGTGGAACTGTCTGGAAGGAGAGTCCTTCCCTTCTTGGACCCTCCGGCCTCCCCAGTTTGGGCGGCCTTCCTTTTCTTGTCTCCACCAGTCGGTGGGGGAGCATCTTCTTCTTCTTCCTCGTCTTCGGGGGAAGAGTGCACCGCAGAGTCATCGGACGGTGAGTCCAACGACGCCTGGCGTCGGGAACTCTTTCGGGTTCCCTTGGCCTTCTTGGTCTTCTCCGGCACCGTATAAGGGGCCGGAGTCGGCATCTTCGCCAGAAGAGCGTCTGCGGGGCCTTCGGGCAAAGGAGCCGGACAGTCGATCTGTCCGGCCATCTTCTGCCAGTCCTGTCAAAGGTACGGGAGTTTAGATCCCGCATAGAGTCAATCTATATGGTTTCCACAAAGGAGCCCTCGAGCCATGTTATGTTGGGCATCTTGCCCACCATGGCGCCTCCGCACTCCGCCTGGAGGCCGCCCACCACCTTCGGCTTGACATTGAAGGTCTTCAGCCATAAGACGAAGTGGGGCTTGATGCGGAGGAAGGCCTCGCACACGACGATAAACGCCGGGATGTTTAGGATGAAGTTCGGGGCCAGATCGTGGAAATCCATGCCATAATAAAATATGAGCCCCCGGACGAAGGGATGGAGAGGGAATCCCAGTCCGCGGAGGAAATGGGTGAGGAACACTACCCTCTCATGGGGCCTGGGGGTGGGGATGAGCTACCCCTCCTCTGGGAGCCGGTGTGCGATGTCGTCGGGCAGGTACCCGGCTATCCTCAGTTTCTTGATGTCTCCCTCCGTGACGGAGGAGACCATGCGCCTGCCTCCCGCTCCGGACATGATTGGAGAAGGTTGAGGTAGGAAGTGCGGACTTGGGCACTAGAGCTCGAGTGTGCGAAAACGGATGAGTAAGGGGGGAAGAAGGCGTGGATAGAAAGGTGAATCCTTATCCCGTTATATGGGTGGACGAAACTAAGCGTCCCCACTTGCCTGGTAAAACTCGCTTATCCCCCAAGCGCCGCAATTGATGGCGCGGTTGGGTTACCCATGCCCGTATTGATGAGAATGCCGTAATAAGGGTACACGATCTCTGCTTTGACAAGACGTGTCGAAAAACTGCCTCGCGTTATGTGCGGGGCTGGTTAAAAGAAACGGTTCGAATAATCACCGGGCCATGACGTAACGTCATGCTGCCAAAACAAGCCAGCAAATTAGATCTGCGAAAATATTATTCTCTCTACGGTGGAATGTGGAACTTATTTTGCAGGGTCGGACACTATCCTCGTATTAAAATTCTTCTGTGATGTATTCGGAGAAGGAACCCGCCTTACAATGCCGAAGACAATACTGCACGCCGGACTCATCGTCATTGAAGCCTAGTTCAGGGGCTACTGAGGGAGTCCTGGATTGGGGGGTCTCCGGACAGACGGGCTATCTCCATTGGCCGGATTGTTAGACTATGAAGATACAAGATTGAAGACTTCGTCTCGTGTCCGGATGGGACTCTACTTGGCGTGGAAGGCAAGCTAGGCAAAACGGATATGGATATCTCCTCCTTTGTAACCGGCCTTGTCTAACCCTAACCCTCTCCAGTGTCTATATAAACCGAAGGGTTTTAGTCCGTAGGACAACAACCACAACATACAATCATACCATAGGCTAGCTTCTAGGGTTTAGCCTCTCTGATCTCGTGGTAGATCTACTCTTGTACTACCCATATCATCAATATCAATCAAGCAGGACGTAGGGTTTTACCTCCATCAAGAGGGCCCGAACCTGGGTAAAACATCGTGTCCCCTGCCTCCTGTTACCATCCGGCCTAGACGCACAGTTGGGAACCCCCTACCCGGGATCCGCCGGTTTTGACACCAACACCACCTCACCAAAATATACAGACCATCAAATAGTTTTTCAGCCCTAGCTACACAAAATGTATGTCGTCATCATCATTGTCGTCGTCGTCATCGTCGCCACCGCCATCACCGTCGGGGATCATGCACGCTCACAGGCAGCACTACGCTAGTAGTAGTGCTTACCTAGCCAGCTCCTGAGCCACAACACCCTGTGAGTGTCTGCCATGGCAACGAACCCAACACCATGGGCCTTGTTGTCAAGCAGGTGGCTGAGAGCTGCCATGACAGCCTCGTCGCTGAAGCCACCCTGGGTCATGACAGCGCCATACAGGTCAGGGTGGACGTCGAGGGGCTTGCACTTCCTGATGGCTGTTACCACCTCCTTCACCGCCTCAGTCATGTTGCAAAAGACATTGGTCTCCTCCTCCATCAGGCCTCCTCTCTTCCTCTTCCTATCATGGACGGGGTCAAATGGCTTGTTGATACGTCTCCAATGTATCTATACTTTTTGATTGTTCCATGCTATTATATTATCAACCTTGGATGTTTTATATGCATTTATATGCTATTTTATATGATTTTTGGGACTAACCTATTAACCCAGAGCCCAGTGCCAGTTTCTGTTTTTTCCTTGTTTTAGAGTATCGCAGAAAAGGAAAATCAAACGGAGTCCAATTGACCTGAAACTACAGGGAACTTATTTTTGGACCAGAAGAAGCCCACGGAGTATCGGAGATGGACTAGGAGAGTCCCGGGCTGCCCACGAGGGTGGGGGCGCGCCCACCCCCCTAGGCGCGCCCCCTGCCTCGTGGACAGCCCGGAGGTCCACCGACGTACTTCTTCCTCTTATATATATGCATATACCCTAAAAACTTCAAGGAACAGAATAGATCGAGAGTTCCGCCGCCAGAAGCCTCTGTAGCCACCGAAAACCAATCTAGACTCATTCCGGCACCCTGCCGGAGGGGGGAATCCCTCTCCGGTGGCCATCTTCATCATCCCGGTGCTCTCCATGACGAGGAGGGAGTAGTTCTCCCTTGGGGCTGAGGGTATGTACCAGTAGCTATGTGTTTGATCTCTCTCTCTCGTGTTCTTGAGGTGGTACGATCTTGATGTATCGCGAGCTTTGCTATAATAGTTGGATCTTATGATGTTTCTCCCCCTCTACTCTCTTGTGATGAATTGAGTTTTCCCTTTGAAGTTATCTTATCGGATTGAGTCTTTAAGGATTTGAGAACACTTGATGTATGTCTTGCATGTGCTTATCTATGGTGACAATGGGATATCACGTGATCCACTTGATGTATGTTTTGGTGATCAACTTGTGAGTTCCGTGCCCTCATGAACTTATGCATAGGGGTTGGCACATGTTTTCGTCTTGACTCTCCGGTAGAATCTTTGGGGCACTCTTTGAAGTACTTTGTGTTGGTTTGAATAGATGAATCTGAGATTGTGTGATGCATATCGTATAATCATACCCACGGATACTTGAGGTGACATTGGAGTATCTAGGTGACATTAGGGTTTTGGTTGATTTGTGTCTTAAGGTGTTATTCTAGTACGAACTCTATGATTGATTGAATGGAAAGAATAGCTTCATGTTATTTTACTATGGACTCTTGAATAGATCGATCAGAAAGGATAACTTTGAGGTGGTTTCGTACCCTACCATAATCTCTTCGTTTGTTCTCCGCTATTAGTGACGTTGGAGTGACTCTTTGTTGCATGTTGAGGGATAGTTATATGATCCAATTATGTTATTATTGTTGAGAGGACTTGCACTAGTGAAAGTATGAACCCTGGGCCTTGTTTCAACGCATTGCAATACCGTTTACGCTCACTTTTACCATTAGTTACCTTGCTGTTTTTATATTTTCAGATTACAAAAACCTTTATCTACCATCCATATTGCACTTGTATTACCATCTCTTCGCCGAACTAGTGCACCTATATAATTTACCACTGTATTGGGTGTGTTGGGGACACAAGAGACTCATTGTTATTTGGTTGCAGGGTTGCTTGAGATAGACCATCTTCATCCTACGCCTCCTACGGATTGATAAACCTGAGGTCATCCACTTGAGGGAAATTTGCTACTGTCCTACAAACCTCTGTACTTGGAGGCCCAACAACATCCACAAGAAGAAGGTTGTGTAGTAGACATCACTTGTCGAAGGGATTCTCAAAGGGCTTGTCAGGGCCATCAAGGACCTCGACGTATGGGGTCCTAGGGAAGTCTGGCATGGGAGAACCAAGAGGCTCCCTCGAGCCCATGGCATGCTTCCCAGTTGCCAGCCAGAAGGAGAAGATGTGCTGCATCTAGCTATAGTTCTGTATGGGTGCGCTGAGGAACTCAACGTCCCTTGGGTGGTCCTAAGAATGAAACACAAGTGTTGTTAGTTGCGATTAGGAGTAGGCAATGGTGGACAGTATGAAAAGGAAGAGGGCTGTGAGCTAACCGCGACATGGACGGCGTAGTGCTCTGCCTCTAGAACTATGGAGCAAGTGTTCTCATCCCATGAGGCGCCGCTAAGGTCTCTCAGCTTGGACACTTGGATCCATCGACCTATCCACTTCCTCAGGTGGTTGTACACCTGGGTGGCAGACACCTCCTGCCCACAGAACTCGAACACCTACTTCGCGACGGTGTTCAAGTGCACCTCCTTGAAGCCCTTGTCAGTCCTAACTCCACTAGAGATGAGCTCACACATCTTGTTCAACATGAACATGGACATGAACGGCTGCCACTTCATGTTGTTCAACCTACCATTCTTCTTTGACTTTGTTGTTGCTACCTTGAGTGCAGCGGCAGCACCAGAAGTTTGCTCAACGAGCACTACTAGCACGTAGACAGAATCAGACGCGAACACCTCTAAATCAGGTGCCATCTCGGACACAGGCTGCGAGTCCTCGACAAACGATGGAGCAAACTGGCTGTCGGACAGGACAAGGGCTTGACTAAGATCTTGCGTCTGCGTGGTCATGTCCTACAATCGTAGCACGCATTGACAGTAAGCATAGCACACAACATACTGGACAATCCATGAGTAGGAGCATACATGTACATGGTTCATCACTATCATACCAAGCACATGCTTCATCACTATCATACTAAGCACATGGTTCATCACTATCATACTAAGCATACCGGACAATCTATGAGCAGGAACATACATCTACAACAAACAGCATGCTACAAATGGACCGCCAATAGCTACAAATCACAGATCTAAGCACAAATCAACACAAGCACAAGGTTCAACTTCAAACTCTACTACTAATCTAGCCTACCACATGCTTGAACATCTAACCCTACCACAGATTGCAACCGCAGCATAGCAATCAACCATATGAGCTCACAGATCAGACCACTAATCAACCATGCATATAGATCAAACCCTAGCTGGAGCTCAGATCTAGCTAGAAGGAACAGAGAGAAAGGGGGATTGAACTCACGGAGTCCATGGTTGCAGCTCGAGGGCGAGGGGGGCGGTCGTAGAAGATCACCGTCGGCCGGTGTAGGAGCGCTGATGCCGTGGACCGCCGACCGATGAAGATGCACCGCTTACCTACTCGTCGGTGCCTATGCGCATCGGCGGGAAAGCTCGAAGGGAAGGAGAATGGTGGCGGGAGTTGGGGCGGAGAGGGAGGGGGCTAAATAGGGGCGGACTCGGCGGGAGGTGAGCCGAAATCCTCCCGCCGATTTTTCGGCGACGCGGGCGAGCTCGCGCCATCTCCTTGGTCGCACGAGGAGAGAAGTGCATCACCCTCCCTTCCGTCGCCTGAGCTAGGCTTGCGAGTTACTGCCGATTCGGGCGTTTCCCCTGGGCCTGGCCTGGAACCGCTTTAAGTTTTGTGCCATGCGGGCCACACAGTGAACGCAGGCAACCAAATGGGCCAATTTCTTCCCGCGCGGGCCAGGCTGGGCCATATGTAGGCAACCAAACACGCCCTATATGTATGGACCTTAAGGTTAAATTCATGAATATGCAAATATTGTGTTGCGGCATTTGATTGAAAATCTCTTAAAGATATATGGACTGTAAGGATTGAAAATCTCTGAAAGATATATGGACTGTAAGGAACGGTTCATCAGAAGTCTTTCACCATGAGTAAAAATTCACAAATAATCTCATAAATGGATAGACTTTTATTCAAGCGCGAACTCTAATGGAGCAACAAGATGCATGGAATATTCTAGGCTAAATCCTAAATAGATACACTTTTATTCAAGCGAGAAACTCTAATGGAGCAAGGTCATTCATGGAAGCTTCTAGAATAAATGAGAAGTGTGTAAAGGTAGTATATGTGACAAGTAAAGGGTGTATTAAGTTTTTAACTATTGGAAACTTCTAGATAGTACACATGGCAGAATCTGATGGAATTGATAGGAAATTGAATGGTCAGCGACGCTCGGATTTGCCACCTCTTGACTGTCGGATTGAGTTCATCCAACGATCCATATTCAAACTTATTCGCACACTATGTAGTGGTATAGATATAGAAACATGCCATCGAACTACCAAAATTTGGCATGTTTGACTATGGTGGAGTTCATCCACGGTAGCCCTTGCCCTTCCCGGCGCCCTTGCCATCATTCTCGCGGAAGTACTAGTCAAAGACGCAGTATGGATCGAGCCGGGTCTGCTCGTCACCGGAGCTGTCCTCGCCGTCACTGTCCGCCTTCTCCTCCTTCGATGGTAGTCCGGCCATGGCACAGACTGCCTGATTCTGCTCTCGGGCGAGGGCACGTATGTTCCTCCGTTGTCGTTTCTTCAGAACGCGGGTGTGGATGGCTTCCTCCTCTGCGGCCGCCCGTGCCACCGCATCAGCCGCCTCCGCCGCCGCCATTTCCGCTGCTGTACGGGCCTCGGCGGCCCTATCCTTTCCTTCCCATGGCGGGCCGCCCATTCCCGGTGGGACTCATAGTCTGCCCAACCTGTGATGTGAAAGGAGAGGGGTTTCAGCTGTTGGGACCGCGAGGAGCCAACCCCAGAGGACTCGAGTGCCCGTTGAGCCAACGATATGGAGTCGCAGCGGACAGATCCGTCCGTTAGCCAGACGATGTTCTCCCGGGAGCAGCAGAGTGCAACATGACTGCCATTGCCTCCTCCAACCCGCACGGCATGACACCCCAGTCAACGGATCCGGACTGGTTGAAGTCCGATCTGCTGTCTGCCATGCCAGAGAAGGCCGGAAACTGTCCGATGTGAGCTCGGGTGGTGGAGGGGAGTGGCTAGTGTTTTCTTGGGCGAGCGGATGGGGCCGAATATATGTGGGATCGGGTGGGCCAGCATGGGCCGGGTCCGACGTGGCGAGCGTGCTGCCATACCCGCCTCATTTTGGGGCTGGATATGAGGGGTGCCGATCAGCCCGGGCATTTGAGGCCCGTTTGAGGTGTCTGTCTGGGTCGAAAAATCGTGACCAGTCAGTGACCGGGCAGGCCGCCCGGGTGTTTGAGGAGGTTTTGGGGCCCCCGACTATAGATGTTGTAACGCATTACTTGAGACCAACTTTGATAACATGTTAGAGCAATAATATATGTCATGCAATGCAAGTTACACGAAGCATACTGTCAAAGGAGATTTCAATGATACATTTTTTATATTATACATCTCATATACTATCAATGGTCAAAGAAATACTTAAAAAACACATTAGACCCTAAATATATGGATGGAGGGAGTACAGCCGGATCTAGCTAATGCCCCTCCCTCCTCGGGCACGTCCGCGAGCAACCTCCCCCTCCTTAGCGTCACCCCGCTCGGGCGACTCGAGGGGCACCAATCCTAACCCTGTCGCCTACCTTCCCTCCTCATTCTCCCCTCACCGCCACCAGAGGCAGCCACAGACAAGCCAGTGGCACTGCCGAGGAAGGTGGCGGCGGGGCCTTTACTGCCCCATATGGTGAGGTGTCGCCTGTTCGATGGTGTCAGGTGGCGCGGGTGCGGGCTAGTGCTCTCAGCTGCCAGGATGGTGAGATCCCCTGTGGGTAGGCCTTGGCGCGGCAGCGACTCCATCTGCTTCGGTGCCAAATATGGCATCCTTTCCCTTCTCTGCTGTGGTCCGAGCTCCCCTTCCCCCTGATATGGCCTATCTGTAGGTCCTTCGATGGGTGGGGTGGTGGTGACGGGATAACAGACCGGGAGAAAACCCATTCCTAGAGGCAGTGCTCACCTTCCTGGAGGCGCCAGTCAGGTATGTTCCACCCCATCCCATTCTCCCTTTGTTTCCCGTGTGAAAACCCCAACTTGTTTGGCGGTGGCCACGCCCCTGGCACCGTTTCCTTCTTGAAGGCGCCATATTGAGAGCAAGGCGGGTGGCATGCTGGGGGTGCAGTGATATGAGGGTGATGGTGGCGGTAGGGTGCTTCTCGCGGCGGCAACGTCTTCCATGGTTCGATGTCATGCTGATTGAGTGCTCTTTGTGCGGCTTACGTGAACCATGTACGATGTCGTGGATGATCCGCCACCTCTCGCGCCCTCTGCCTCACATGGCGTGAGTCATGTCGGCATAGACCTCGACTCGGAGCCTGACATCACGGGGATGAGGCATCACCAAATGGGTTGCGCCGCCATGCGGTGGTCACCACATTCAGTGAGGCTGTGGTCACGCATCTCAAGCCACCAGCCCCGGCGGATCCAAGCGCCATTTTGCGTGGATGCAATGGACTCCCGCCATGTCTTGTTCGACTGTGATTGGGCGCACTCCTCCTGGGAGCAGTGGAGAGCCATGCAGACAACAATATCCTCCTCCTCCCTTCATGGGACGAGGTCTTAGTCAACGGTTCTGGACAACTTGGAGTTGGATACGTTGCCCGTCATGCCGGGGAAGGCCGGAAATCGCCGGAACAGAGCTTGGGGCCTGAGTGGAGTGCCTAGTGTTTCTTCCAGGATGCGAATGGGGACAAATATATGTGGGGTTGGGTGGGGTAGCATGGGCCGACTCCAAGGAGGTTGATGCCTACTACGCAACCTTCTTCTTGTAGACTCGTGTTAGGCCTCCAAGCACAGAGTTTTGTAGGATAGTAGCAAATTTCCCTCGAGTAGATGACCTAACATTTATCAATCCATGGGAGGCGTCGGATGAAGATGGTCTCTCTCAAACAACTCTGCAACCAAATAACAAAAAGTCTCTTGTGTCCCCAACACACCCAATACAATGGTAAATTGTATAGGTGCACTAGTTCGGCGAAGAGATGGTGATACAAGTGTAATATGGATGATAGATATAGGTTTTTGTAATCTGAAAATATAAAAACAACAAGGTAAATGAAGATAAAAGTGAGAAAAAAGGTATTGCAATGCTTCGAAACAAGGCCTAGGATTCATACTTTCACTAGTGCAAGTTCTCTCAACAATGATAACATAATTAGATCATATAACAATCCCTCAACATGCAACAAAGAGTCACTCCATAGTCACTAATAGCGGAGAACAAACGAAGAGATTATTGTAGGGCATGAAACCACCTCAAAGTTATTCTTTTTGATCGATATATTGGGCTATTCCTATAAGTGTCACAAACAACCCTAGAGTTCATATTAAAATAACACCTTAAGATACACATCAACCAAAACCCTAATGTCACCTAGATACTCCAATGTCACCACAAGTATCCGCAGGTTTGATTATATGATATGCAACACACAATCTCAGACTCATCTATTCAAACCAACACAAAGAACTTCAAAGAGTGCCCCAAAGTTTCTACCGGAGAGTCAAGACGAAAACGTGTGCCAACCCCTATGCATAAGTTCACAAGGTCACATAACCCGCAATTGATCACCAAAACACACATCAAGTAGATCACGTGAATATCCCATTGTCACCACAGATAAGCACATGCAAGACATACATCAAGTGTTCTCAAATCCTTAAAGACTCAATCCGATAAGATAACTTCATAGGGAAAACTCAATCCATTACAAGAAGGTAGAGGGGGGACACATCATAAGATCCAACTGTAATAGCAAAGCTCACGATACATCAAGATCGTGCCAAATCAAGAACGAGAGAGAGAGAGAGAGAGAGAGATCAAACACATAGCTACTGGTACATACCCTCAGCCCCGAGGGTGAACAACTCCCTCCTCGTCATGGAGAGCGCCGGGATGATGAAGATGGCCACCGGTGATGATTTCCCCCTCCGGCAAGTTGCCAGAACAGGGTCTCGGTTGGTTTTTGGTGGCTATAGAGGCTTACGGCGGCGAAAATCCCGATCTAGGTTCTGTTATGGAGGTTTGGGGATATATAAGAGGTGTTGGCGTTGAGAACAACTCAGGGAGTCCAGGAGGGGCCCACAAGGTCAGGGCGCGCCCTAGGGGGCGCCCCCACCCTTGTGGTGGCCTCAGGACTCCTCTGGTGCATCTCTGGTACTCCGTGGGCTTATTTTGGCCCATAAACAATCATCGTAAAGTTTCAGGTCAATTGGACTCTGATTGATATTCCTTTCCTGTGAAACTCAAAAACAAGGAAAAATAGAAACTGGCACTGGGCTCTAGGTTAATAGGTTTGTACAAAAAATCATATAAAATAGCATATAAAACATCCAAGATTGATAATATAATAGCATGGAACAATAAAAAATTATAGATACGTTGGAAACGTATCAAGCATCCCTAAGCTTAATTCTTGCTCGTCCTCGAGTAGGTAAATGATAAAGACGGAATTTTTGATGTGGAATGCTACCTAACATATTCATCCATGTAATTTTCTTTATTGTGGCATGAATGTTCAGATCCGTATGATTCAAAAAAAAGTTTAATATTGACATAAAAACAATAATACTTCAAGCATACTAACAAAATAATTATGTCTTCTCAAAATAAGAGTGCCAAAGAAAGCTTATCCCTACAAAATCATATAGTCTGGCTATGCTCCATCTTCATCACACAAAATATTCAAATCATGCACAACCCCGATGACAAGCCAAAAAATCGTTTCATACTTTTGATGTTCTCAAACTTTTTCAACTTTCACGCAATACATGAGTGTGAGCCATGGACATAGCACTATAGGTGGAATAAAATATGGTGGTTGTGGAAAAGACAAAAGGAGGGAGATAGTCTCACATCAACTAGGCGTATCAACGGGTGTGGGAGTCCTGGATTAGGGGGTATATGGACAGTCGGATTATATCCTTTGGCCGGACTGTTGGACTATGAAGATACAATATTGAAGACTTCGTCCCGTGTCCGGATGGGACTCTCCTTGGCGTGGAAGGCAAGCTTGGCAATACGGATATGTAGATCTCCTTCCTTGTAACCGACTCTGTGTAACCCTAGCCCCCTCCGGTGTCTATATAAACCGGAAGGTTTAGTCCGTAGGACCAACAATAACAACAACAACAACAACAATCATACCATAGGCCAGCCTCTAGGGTTTAGCCTCTTCGATCTCGTGGTAGATCAACTCTTGTACTACTCATATTATCAAGAACAATCAAGCAGGACGTAGGGTATTACCTCCATCAAGAGGGCCCGAACCTGGGTAAACATCGTGTCCCCTACCTCCTGTTAACATCCGCCTTAGACGCACAGTTCGGGACCCCCTACCCGAGATCCGCCGGTTTTGACACCGACATTGGTGCTTTCATTGAGAGTTCCTCTGTGTCGTCGTCGTTAGGCTTGATGGCTCCTTAGATCATGGATAGCGATGCAGTCCAGGGTGAGACTTTTCTTCCCGGACAGATCTTTGTATTCGGCGGCTCCGCACTGCGGGCCAACTCGCTTGGCCATCTAGAGCAGATCGAGAGTTACGCCCCTGGCCACCAGGTCAGGTTTGGAAGCTTAAACTACACGGTCGACATCCACGGAGACTTGATCTTCGACGGATTCGAGCCCCTACTGAGTGTGCCACACAGTTACGATGAGTATGATTTAGCTCTACCATCGGACAGTGTTCAGGAGACCGCACCGGCAACTGCTCCGACCCTCAATTCGGAGCCGATTGTGCCATCCATGGACGGGTGGATAGACCCCGCAACGGAGGCCGCATTCTCAACGGAGATCGAGCTGAGTATCGACCTTACCCTTCACGGGAGTCGTGACGCCGAACTGCTGGATTCTTCCCCGGCCACGGATTCCGAACCGCCTGCGCCCGTGCCTATCGAATCCAACTGGGCGCCGATCATGGAGTTCACCTGCGCGGATATCCTTCAGCACTCGCCCTTTGGCGACATACTGAACTCATTAAGGTCTCTCTCCTTGTCAAGAGAGTCCTGGCCGAACTATGGCTGGCCAGATCGGGATGCGGACGACGAAGAAATTCGCCGCCCACCCACCACCCACTTAGTAGCCACTGTCGATGATTTGACCGACAAGCTCGCCTTAGACTCCGAAGAAGTAGACGGTATGGACGACGATGCAGGAGACGAACAGGAGCCACTGCCCACAGGGCACTGGACGCCCACTTCATCATATGATGTATCCATGGTGGACACACCCAAAGAAAACGACGACGAGGAACGGAAGGACGCACCGAAGGATCATTCCCTCGAGAAGCAGTCAAAGCGGCGGTGTAAGCGCCGCTCCAAATCCCGCCTCGGAAGAAACAACAATCATATAGACCCAGCGATAGAGCAGGGTGAGCCAGCGGACGACAAACACGGCATTGAACCATCGTCCGACCACGGCAACACGGAGAATTAAACCGAACAACCCGACTCCAGCGAAGATAACAGTCCGGACGACATCACACCGGACAGGCACCCGGAGCAACAGAATACCCATCAAAGGCTTGTTGCCACTGCGAGGAGCCTGAAAAAGCAGAAGCAAAGGCTCAGGGCTGCACAAGACACACTCATAATTAGATGGAGTGAAGTACTCAACACTGCAGCAAAATACGACGGTAGTCGCCACACAAAGAGCTTCCCGAAGCGAAAGCTGCTACCTGAATTCGATGAGGAAGCCTTAGATCCCCCGCAATCAAAAAACAAAACAGCCATCCGGTACGATAGACGACCTCATGGCCAACATAAAGCGGCAAACGACGCCGCACACAAGCCAGTACGCGATCCACGTGAGGGCTCGCATCAAAAGGACGGCGCAACCAGATCCATCTACGGGCCAAGCAAGCGCGCTCCAGCACGCAATGCAACACAACAGAAATCTGAACACCACGGTACACCCAAATACAGGGGTGCCGCACACCCCCTATGTTTCACCGATGAGGTGCTGGACCATGAATTTCCAAAGGGATTCAAACCTGTAAACATAGAGGCATATGACGGAACGATAGACCCTGGGGTCTGGATTGAGGACTACATCCTCCATATCCACATGGCTCAAGGAGACGATCTCCACGACATCAAGTACTTACCCCTCAAGCTCAAAGGGCCAGCTCGGCACTGGCTTAAAAGCCTCCCTGAAAACTCCATTGGAAGCTGGGAAGAGCTCGAAGATGCTTTTCGGGCAAATTTTCAAGGGACCTATGTCCGACCACTGGATGCAGACGATTTAAGTCATATAACTCAACAGCCCGAAGAGTCAGCCCGAAAGCTTTGGAACAGGTTTCTCACTAAAAAGAACCAAATAGTCAACTGTCCGGACGCCGAAGCCTTAGCAGCTTTCAAGCACAGCGTTCGAGACGAATGGCTTGCCAGACACCTCGGCCAAGAAAAGCCGAGAACAATGGCAGCATTAACAAGCCTCATGACCTGCTTTTGCGCGGGCGAGGATAGCTGGTTAGCCCGATGCAGCACCAGTGACCCAAGTACATCCGAAGTCAGGGACAGAAATGGGAAGCCATGACGCAGCAAAAACAAGCGCCGGAATAAAGAAGACAGCCCGAAGATCACGGCGGTAAACGCCGGATTCAGAAGTTCTCGGCCAGGTCAGCAAAAGCTGCCCTCCAAAGGCAACAGAGACGAACTGTCCAACCAGAACAAGATTCTGGAAAAACTATGTCAGATCCACAGCACCCCCGATAAATCTGCAAATCATACCCATAGAGAATGTTGGGTCTTCAAGCAGTCCGGCAAACTCAACGCCGAACACAAGGGGCAGGATACACCAAGCGAAGACGAGGACGAGCCTCGCAAGCAAAACACTAGGGAACAGAAGAAATTCCCACCAGAAGTCAAAACAGTAAACGTGTTACATGTGATGAAGGGGAGAAACAAAGCGGCACTCCTAGAGACACATGCCCCAGGGCCTATCACCGCGGAGTTCTGCCACTGATCACCTTTAACCATCGGGATTACTCGGCAAGTATCGGGCATGCAGGATGGGCTGCCTTGGTGTTAGACCCGATAATTCACGGATACCACTTCACACGAGTCCTGATGGACGGCGGCAGTACTTTAAACCTGATATATCAGGACACAGTCCGCAAAATGGGGATAGACCCAACAAAAATCAGCCATAGCAATACTACCTTTAAAGGAGTAACGCCAGGCCCAGAAGCCCATTGTACGGGCTCCCTGCTACTAGAGGTTATATTCGGCTTTCCCAATAACTTCCGCAGCGAAAATTTAACCTTCCACATCACTCTGTTCCAAAGTGGCTATCAAGCACTACTCGGACGCGAAGCTTTCGCTCGCTTTAACGCAATACCGCATTACGCTTCTCTCATGCTTAAGATGCCCGGTCCACATGGCATCATTACAGTAAATGGAAATATTGAGCGCTCCTTGTGTGCGGAAGACCGTGCGGCTGCCTTGGCAGCCGCACACTAGACGGCCTCACCAACTAGAGCATCTGACAGGTCGTTAAGACCACGGACACGGTTAGACGAGTCCGGCGTAGCTATATATAATTGATACATGTTTGATGGTTATACCCCTACAACAATACAAGGGGTTCAACGCGTGTGAACAAGTGACAATTAGGCTCAACTTTACTCATCTGGAACTATACATTGTTTATTTAGTGTAACCTACCTTTTGCACGACAACTTTTCAACTAAGTTCCTCTCTTTTTCAGATGACCATCATGCTACACCCGTCCAGGATACGGCACAACGGAGACATGGGCGCAGACGTGCAGCAGGGACCCGTTCCAAGGATTCTTTTTAGATTAAGACCCTGCGTAAACCTTTTTTACTGTCTCTTGTTGATACACATCCCCCGGATTCTCAGTACAATTGAGAAGGATGCTGATGCATTGGCATGTGGCCACGTCAGAATATTTCACGTACCTGGACACCAGAGGCTTATTACAAAGGGCACTATTTAGCCAAGTTTACATCATAAAGACCGAATACCTTAGGGAGTGTTCGGCATCGCGAGTTTGGCCTTATATGCATCAGCTCCGAATCATTTCTTTGGTCAAATGTTGGGTTTGCCCGGCTCCTGTGTTTTGCTGCCTTACGTTCCGCTCTATCGGCTAAGGCGGCACCAGGAGAACTACTGCGATTGTGCCCTGGTTCATCCAGACGAGCACCTCAGTAGAGAAAGCCGAAAACTGACCGTCATGATATAGCATGAGACTGGTCAACCACTCGATGACCTAGCGGAATCTTCGGGATTCCTCCGCCTTAACGAAGGGCCATTTCCCGGCCAGGCATGTATGCGCCCCGAATTCGGATGAGCGTGGAGCCACCAGGGGCTATATAGTAGCCCCACAGTCAAACTCCTCTCGCTAAGTGAAAGTGTTAAAGCATTATAGTCTGATTGCCAAGTTCGCTGCGCTATCACCTCCTTAATGGACCAAGACATTGGATCAAGTGTGAACATGCGTCTTCTGCGAGCACCCCGCATTATATGCGTGGGGGCTGAAGCCGACGACTGCCATCTTTCAGGTTATATACATATATACATAAACGGCCGCACAGGAGGCATCATAGTACTTTGGGGGAAAAGTATAAATACAGCCTTGATAAACTCAATAAAACCATTTTTTACAATGGGAACACATGTCACTCAAACATAATATTCTTCGAGCACTGCCTCTATCGAACGAGCGCCTTCCAGAACTTCTTCAAAGTAGTGCTCGGTAGCCACTCGGCCTATGGCCGAACCCTGCGCCGCAATAGTGGTGGCATCCATCTCCGCCCAGTATGTTTTGACACGGGCAAGGGCCATCTGCGAGCCTTCTATGCACGTCGACCTCTTTATAGCATCGATGTGTGGCACAACACCAAGGAATTGTTGCACTAAGCTAAAGTAGATATTCGGCCTTGGCCCTCCCGGCCACAAATGATCCACAACGGACCTCATGGCAAGTCCGGATAATCTATGGAGCTCGGCCCACTCGGCCATTTGCTCATTCAACAGCAGCGGACGGGCTGGAGCATGAAACTGTGACCAAAACAGTTTTTTCACTTCGTGATCTTTCTGATCATTGAAGTACTCGGTCGCATCAGCAGCACTTGCAGCCAAATCCACGTAGGCGTCCGCAGAACTCCATAGCCGGTCCAGAGGTGCATACTTCAGATCCCCGAACTTAGTCCGCAACAAGAAGGGCTTCCCAGATACAATATCCGTAGCTTGATGCAGCTCCTCCTTCATCGCTCTAATTTTGGAGCGGGCTTCCTTGGCTGCAACCCGGGCCTTTTCCAGGTCCGTCGCCTTCGCCCGGTTTTCTTCTTCAAGAAGCTGGTAACGGTCAGCAGCATCTTTTAACTCTACAGCCATCTTGGCTATTTTTTTTCTTTGCTCTCGCAATGCGCGGCCTGTTCGGCCCTTAACTCTTTGGCCGCCTTTAAAGCGGCCGCATTGCTACTCCTTGCTTGCTCCTTGGCTCGGGCAAGCTCCGCCCGAAGGGTCTCCACGGTGGCAGCTCCATCTGCAGTCACAACATATTAAAGATACTGGCATCATGCTGCTCTTATTATGTGACAATCACCAGAAAAATCACCTACCCTGTGACTCGTCAAGCCGCTTGTTAATAAGCACGATGTTGGCATCTGCTGCATCCAGTTGCCGCCTTAGTTCGGCAAACCCATCAGTCCGGCTAGCCACTAGAGCTTCAACCACCTGCACATAAAGGCGGTCTGGTTATTACCTGGGACTATGATCCTCTGTTTGCCATCGTTTTCAACGACAACCAGAGTCTCAGGGGCTACTATCTACACAGGGCACATCTAAAAATGTGCGGTACTGTCAACAATGTACATCATTTCATGTACCTCAAAACCCGTCAGTAGACTCATAAAGGCTTCATGCAACCTGCTTTCAGCGGATGAAATCCTTTCAATCACCATACCCATCAACGTGCGGTGCTCTTCTGAGATAGCCGCTTGCTCTAGCAGATCCCTCTGTACGTCCGACCGCACACCAGAAGGTGCCGGAATCTTTTGATTGCTCTCTTCAAGAGCCTGATACTGAGGACTTCGGGTGGCCATAGGATTACCTTCTGGCCTTGCCGGATCAGGAGAAACCCTCCGCGACGACACCTCAGGGTTGCCCGCCTCGTGAGGCGGTGTGGCAGGGGGAGGCGTTTTGCTCTCCATCATCTCTGGAAGAAGATCCCCTGAAGACAAGCTCTGCTGAGAAGGGCTAAGATCCGAACTGCAAGATAAATGCTTCGATTATTTTCCTCAGAAGTAAAGCGAGATATTTTCATTATTAAGTACCTTTTTACTTATAGCTCGGTGGAGGGCTGATCCCCTTGAGGGCATAGTGCGGCCAGGGTATCCCCCAGGGCAGGACCCTCCGGCGGAGATTTCTTCCCCCGTTTGGAGACCATTGTCTCTGGGTCCTCAGAGGCGGTTCTCTTCCTTCCCTGGGGAGAGGATGTTTCAGTTCCTCCTCCCCGGCTAACCTCCTTCGCGGAGGCGCTAGCCTCCTTGTTCCCCCCTTTATCTTCTCCTGAGGGTGCTTGATAAGGCGCGATCTCCAGCATCCTGGTTAGCACGGGATTTGGTGAGGTCTTAGGGAGGGGGGCCGGACACCTGATCAACTTTGCCTTAGCTATCCAATCCTGGTAAAAGAGTGGCTTTTTTAGGGCAATGTTGCGATAAATAAACGGATAGTATGTTCGGATGCGGGGCTACTTACTTGGGTATCCGGGCGATTGCAGCTCACACCTGCATCCTTAGTGATGTCCGGACACATTATTTGTGGTCCGAAGAAAAATTTGTACATCTCTTCGTGCGTCATGCCGAGGAAATGTTGAATAGCTCGCGGTCCTTCCAAGTTGAATTCCCACATGCGAAGGGGCCGGCGTTTGCAAGGCTGGACTTGACGAACTAGCATAACTTGCACTACCATAACCAGACTGAAATCTCTCTCAAAGAGATCTCGGATACGGCTTTGCAGTATTGGCACGTCCTTGGCTGGACCCCAACTCAGCCCCCTGCTGATCCATGACATCAGTTGTGGTGGGGGGCCTGAGCGAAAGGTGGGGGCAGCTACCCACTTGGCACTTCGGGGAGCTGTGATGTAGAACCACTCCCGCTGCCACAATCCGGACACCTCTGGGAAGCAACCCTCGGGCCATGGAACGTCAGCGATTTTGCTTATTAAAGCGCCTCCGCACGCTGCGTGCTGCCCCTCGATCATCTTCGGCTTCACATCATAGGTCTTGAGCCATAGGCCGAAGTGAGGGGTAATGCGGAGGAAGGCCTCACATACGACAATAAATGTCAAGATGTGAAGAAGGGAATCCGGGGCCAGATCATGAAAATCTAGCCCATAATAGAACATAAGACCCCCAACAAAGGGATCCAGAGCAAGGCCTAGTCCTCGGAGGAAGTGGGAGACGAACACGACGCTCTCGTTGGGTTCGGGAGTAGGGACGACCTGCCCTCGGGCAGGCAGCCGATGCGAAATTTTGGCGGTCAGATATCTGGCCTCTCTCAACTTCTTGATGTCCTCCTCCGTGACGGAGGAAGGCATCCAGCGACCTTGAAGGTTGGATTCGGACATAGTTGAAGGTCTGAAGCACCTGACCTGAGTTTTGGGTGTTAGAACTCGAGGCGGGGGAAGGATTTGATTAAGCACGAGAGGGAAAAAAATAAAAAGCCTTGTCCCCTTTATAAAGAGGGTGAATATCAAGTGTCCTCCTCGTGGACGTTTGAGACTTGCCTAAGATCTAGGAGTCCTACCCATAGGCACGGTTGGGTTACCCACGTCTGTATTGATGAGAATCCCGTGATAAAGGGGACATGACCTCTGCTTCAACAAGACGTGCCAAAGAAACCGCCTCGCGAAACACGCTGAGATGGGTTATGAAAAATGATTCGAATAAAGACCTGGTTGTGGCATGATGTCACACTACGGGGTACGTCAGCAGATTAGATTTGTGGAAATATTATTCTCTCTATAGTGGTATGTCGAACTTGTTTTGCAGAGCCGGACACGATCCTCGTGTTCAAAATCTTCTATGAAGTATTCGGAGGAGGAACCCGCCTTGCAATGTCAAAGACAATCTGCGCGCCGGACTCATCGTCATTGAAGCCTGGCTCAGGGGCTACTGAGGAAGTCCTGGATTAGGGGGTATCTGGACAGCCGGATTATATCCTTTGGCCGGACTGTTGGACTATGAAGATACAAGATTGAAGACTTCGTCCCGTGTCCGGATGGGACTCTCCTTGGCATGGAAGGCAAGCTTGGCAATACGGATATGTTGATCTCCTTCCTTGTAACTGATTCTGTGTAACCCTAGCCCCCTCCGGTGTCTATATAAACTGGAGGGTTTAGTCCGTAGGACCAACAACAACAACAACAACAACAACAACAACAACAACAACAACAACAACAACAACAACAACAACAACAACAACAACAACAACAACAACAATCATACCATAGGCTAGCTTCTAGGGTTTAGCCTCTTCGATCTCGTGGTAGATCAACTCTTGTACTACTCATATTATCAAGAACAATCAAGCGGGACGTAGGGTATTATCTCCATCAAGAGGGCCCGAACCTGGGTAAACATCGTGTCCCCTGCCTCCTGTTACCATCCGCCTTAGACGCACAGTTCGGTACCCCCTACCCGAGATCCGCTGGTTTTGACACCGACAATGGGCTATGGAGATGCCCATCAATAGATATCAATGTGAGTGAGTAGGGATTGCCATGCAACGGATGCACTGGAGCTGTAAGTTTATGAAAGCTCAAAAGAAAACTAAGTGGGTGTGCATCCAACTTGCTTGCTCACGAAGACCTAGGACAATTTGAGGAAGCCCATCGTTGGAATATACAAGCCAAGTTCTATAATGAAAAATTCCCACTAGTATATGAAAGTGACAATATAGGAGACTCTCTATCATGAAGACTGATACGTCTCCGTCGTATCTATAATTTTTGATTGTTCCATGCCAATATTACACAACTTTGATATACTTTTGGCAACTTTTTATACTATTTTTAGGACTAACATATTGATCCAGTGCCTAGTGCTAGTTCCTATTTGTTGCATGTTTTTTGTTTTGCAGAAAATCCATATCAAACAGAGTCCAAACATGATAAAAACTTATGGAGATTTTTTGGAATATATGTCATTTTTGGGAAGAAGAATCAACGCGAGACGATGCCTGAGGGGGCCGCGAGGCAGGGGTGCGCCCCAGGGGGTGGGCGTGCCCCTGACCCTCGTGGCCACCCCGTAAGGCGGTTGGTGCCCTTCTTTCTCCGCAAGAAATACAATATCCGGATACAAATCGTGTTAAAATCTCAGCCCAATCGGAGTTACGGATCTCCGGGAATATAAGAAACGGTGAAAGGCCAGAATCAGGGAACGCGGAAACTGTAACGCCCGGGTAATTAAGCTACAGTGAACCTCTGCTAATGATGCCACGTCACCTCGATTATTGTTCCTAATCTCGTGCTAGTTCGAAACTGATTCAAATCCAAATTCAAAATCAACCAAAGAATAAAAACTTTTCGAAATTCAAAACAAAAATGTTCGGGGTGTGCAAAAAAATGCCTAGGAATTTATGGTGTGGGATCCATGCCTTTATAAAAAAACCTAAATACTTAAAATGAATTAAAACAGAAAAGAAAATAAATAAAGAAAAGAGAATACAAAAAACAGAAAACAAACAAAAAAATATAAAAGGACCCCCCCCCACTGGGCCAGACGGCCCAGCCGGCCAGGCCACCAACCGGCCCAACTGGGCAAAGGCCCAACCGGCCGCCCCCTAACCCCCTGGCCTATAGGCCACAGCCCCACACCCCAGAAACCCTAACCCCCCACTCCTCTCTCCCCCTCCCCACGACGCGCCCCTTCCCCCGATCCAGATCGGATCGGGGCTCGCGGCGCCAACCGCCGCCTCGCGACCGAACGTCGCCGCCGCCGAAGCTCCCCCCCCCCCCCCCCGGAGCGCTCCCTCGTCGGTTTGCCTCGTCTACGTCGACGACATCGTCTCCGACCACCACCCCGACCCCCATTGCCATGAACCCTGCTCCCCGCCGTGAGACCCCCCCCCTCCTCTCCTTGCTACCCCGCTCGGGGCGCCTCTCTCCGTCGCCACGCGCACGTCTGCCCGAGCCCTGCCTGCGGTCACCCCGCGCTGGTCATGCCCAGCTCGCGCGCGCCCGCCCCCGCGGCCACTCGCGCCGCCCGGTGCTCGTGCTTGCGGTGAGCACGCGCACACCCGTCGCCGCCCGCACACGCGCTCGCCTTTCCCCTGATCGCGGCCCGCGCGCCTAACCTCGCCCATCGCGCCCCCTGCATCGCCTCTCCGGGCCGAGGCCGCCCCTGTCCTGCTCCGTCCGGTCGCGCGCCGCCGCAACCCGCTTCTCTCAACGACGCCACCGCACCCTGCAGCCGCTGCTGCCCTACTGCTCGTCGGCCTAGCCCCGCCTTGCTCGCGGCAGCGCCCGCCACCGGCTGCTGGTGCCGCGCCCGCCGGAGCTCCTGCCTCGCCGGCTATCGCCCACACCCCCGCCGCATCCCCGTGCTGCTGCTCGCCGCTGCTTCCTGCGCGTCCCCGCGGCGCCCGTGCCGCCGCCCCTGCGTCCCTCGCCACTCGTAGCTCCCCGCTCTGCTTCGCCTCACTCCGACCGGTGGCGCCTCCCCCGCTCACCTGGCCCGCGCCTGGCGACCTTTGGCCGCCCCGCCGTGGCCACGCCCGGTGCTCCCTGTCCGCCCCTACGCCCGAGACCCGTGCCCGTTCGCCCGCTAGGGCTCCCCCTAGCCACTGACACGGGGGCCCCATGGCCCCAAAATGTTTTAAAAAAAAGAAAAGGAAAAAATAATAAATAATTAAAATAATTAAAATAATTAAATAAACAATAATAATTAAATTAATTAATTAATTAAGGAATTAATTAAGTTAATTAATTATAATTAGATTAACCTAATCACTAATTAACCTAATTAATTGTTAGTTAATTAAAACAGTGTATGACAGGTGGGTCCCACTGGACCCACTGGTCAGGTTGACCAAGTCAACCCTGTTGACTGCTGATGTCAGCATGACATCATGCTGATGTCATTAATCTGTTTTTCGAATTAATTTAAATAATTAATTAAATTCCAGAAATTAATAAAATCTTTAGAAAATCATATCTTTTAATCCGTAACTCGGATTAAAATATTTTCAACATGAAAGTTGCTCAGAACGACGAGACGAACCAGGATACGCAGCCCGTTCGTCCGTCATGCATCCCTAGTATAGCAAACTCGCAACTTTCCCCCTCCGGCTCCTCTGCTCGAAAACGCAAAACACCGGGGATACTTTCCCGGATGTCACCCCCCTTCACCGGTAGCACCTATTACCGCGTTAGGGCACCTCCAACGCCGTTACTTGTCATGTCATGCATCACTATGCATATGCTTGCTTAAATATTTATTGTTTCTTCCCCCTCTTCTCTCGATAGACACCGAGACCGACGCCGCTCCTACCCAGTACGACTACGGTGTTGACGACCCCTCTCTCTTGCCAGAGCAACTAGGCAAGCCCCCCCCCCCTTGATCACCAGATATCGCCTACTCTCCTCTATACTGCTTGCATTAGAGTAGTGTAGCATGTTACTGTTTTCCGTTCATCCTATCTTGATGCATAGCCTGTCCTTGCTACTACTGTTGTTACCTTTACCTGCAAACCTAATGCTTAGTATAGTATGCTAGTTTATCATCAGTGGCCCTACATTCTTGTCCGTCTGCCATGCTATACTATCGGGCCGTGATCACTCGGGAGGTGATCACGGGTATGTACTATATACTTTATACATGATACATGTGGTGACTAAAGACGGGATGGCTCGTAGGAGCACCCGCGAGTGGATCTTTGAGGCGGAGCGACAGGGCAGGTTCCGACCACCTAGGAGAGAGGTGGGCCTGGCCCTGTTCGGCGTTCGCGGACACTTAACACGCTTAACGAGATCTGGGTATTTGATCTGAGTCTGGCCATTTGGTCTATACGCACTAACCATCTACGCGGGAGTAGTTATGGGTATCCCGGCGTCGTGGTATCAGCCGAAGCCTTCGTGACGTCAGCGACTGAGTGGCGCGCGCCGGATTGGAACATAAGCCTGCTCTTGTATTAAGGGGGCTAGTTCTGCTTCCAGCCGCGTTCGCAACGTGCAGGTGTGCTAAGGGCGATGGGCCCAGACCCCTGTGCGCTTAGGTTTAGACCGGCGTGCTGACCTCTCTGTTGTGCCTAGGTGGGGCTGCGACGTGTTGATCTTTCGCGGCCGGGCATGACCCAGGAAAGTGTGTCCGGCCAAATGGGATCGAGCTTGTTGGGGTATGTGGTGCACCCCTGCAGGGAAGTTTATCTATTCGAATAGCCGTGTCCCTCGGTAAAAGGATGACCCGGAGTTGTATCTTGACCTTATGACAACTAGAACCGGATACTTAATAAAACACACCCTTCCAAGTGCCAGATATAACCCGGTGATCGCTCTCTAACAGGGCGACGAGGAGAGGATCCTCGGTTAGGATTATGCTATGCGATGCTACTTGGAGGACTTCAGTCTACTCTCTTCTACATGCTGCAAGACGGAGGCTGCCAGAAGCGTAGTCTTCGACAGGATTAGTTATCCCCCTCTTATTCTGGCATTCTGCAGTTCAGTCCACATATGATACCCTTATTCCATTTGATACCCATGCATATGTAGTATAGCTCCTGGCTTGCGAGTACTTTGGATGAATACTCACGGTTGCTTTCTCCTTCTTTTCCCTCTATTCCTCCTACCTGGTTGTCGCAACCAGATGTTGGAGCCCAGGAGCCAGACGCCACCGTCGATGACGACTCCTACTACACCGGAGGTGCCTACTACTACGTGCTGCCCGCTGACGACGACCAGGAGTAGTTTAGGAGGATCCCAGGCAGGAGGCCTGCGCCTCTTTCGATCTGTATCCCAGTTTGTGCTAGCCATCTTATGGCAGCTTGTTTAACTTATGTCTGTACTCAGATATTGTTGCTTCCGCTGACTCGTCTATGATCGAGCTCTTGTATTCGAGCCCTCGAGGCCCCTGGCTTGTAATATGATGCTTGTATGACTTATTTTATTTGTAGAGTCGTGTTGTGATATCTTCCCGTGAGTCCCTGATCTTGATCGTACATGTTTGCGTGTATGATTAGTGTACGATTAAATCGGGGGCGTCACAAGTTGGTATCAGAGCCGACTGCCTGTAGGAATCCCCCTTCCACACTCCTTGGCCGAAGTCGAGTCTAGACATTGCAAAAACTTGTACTAACTTGGCTGTGTGCCTTACGGGCCCACGTAGCCATCGGTGATGCTAGGATCTTTTACTCCTCGACCTTTACTCTGGGACTCTGAACTCTCTTCTACTCGGGTTAAACGGATTTACTAACTCTGACACTAGGATCCCGTTACGACATTCACCCCAAAGTTGGATAAGCCCTAGTTATTCTTTAGAGTAGTGTTTGAACATTATCCCTATTGTCATTTGACTCCTGTGAAAACATCTTTGTTTTCAGATGAACCCACGAGGCAGGTCGTGCGCCACACGACGGCCATTGGTGCCTCAGGATCACCTGCTGTGTTGGTTGAGATGATGACCTATCTGGGTTATCGCTGGCACCCTGAGTACACCGTCTATCAGGAGTATCAGGACTTCAACCAGGAGCAGTACCGTGCCATCGTCCACCTCTACTCTTGGGAGTATGACTCCACTACTGTGCTGCACACTGCTCATGGTGTTGGAGTGACTATCGATATGGCGGTCCACGATGCTGCTATGCTGCTCTGACACGTCTTCGTGGAGAGTATCAGGAGTTGGACACCTCCCCCTTCAGGCACATTGCTATCGCATCCGATGTTGGTGCGGAGGGTTACTACACTGCGGCCTACTCCACTGTCACCCGAGAGCCCTTCTACCATCAGAACCTGGTTCTGCATGCTGATGGGCTGGATAGAGCTAACCGAGCTCTTCGACACGAGTTGTACACCACCCGTCAGCACCTGTATCGTGCTCTGACGCTATTGCACCCCTCTGTCCGATCTGGTGAGCTGTCGCATTCTGCGATCTACCCTGCCAGGACCGTGATGCCCCAGGGCATCGGCTGGCCAGATGTGGGAGGCTACTCTCCTGCACTTGGTCCTCTCCTGCCACCTGCGCATCGGGTTCCGCACCAGAGTATCCGCGGGCCCTAGGCTACTCACGTGGGGGTCTTCCCTTCGTGTCACTACCAGCTGTCGGGCTACACCTACCTCCACAGTACCGCGTGGGACTGATGTAGACTTGCTTGTTAGTGTTAGATGCATTCGCCGCGAGCCTGTGTGCCGCCTATGATGTCTTAGCCTTTGTACCGAACTCTGTGTAACGAACTCTAGGCATGGTCTCCTTTGTAAGATATGCCGACTACTATGTAGTATCTATCGTGCTGCTTTCGTTGTGCATGTTTCTTCATGAATGATTCTTGTCCTTGCAAATTTCTAAATGCTGAACTACCCCTGTTAAATATTAGCAGGATGGTTAGGCCAGGTGGTCGTGGTCGTGGTGGCAATGCCCCACCACCGCCTGAGTACATGGCTGGGATGATGCAACAGTTTGAGCTGAATCGTCAGTTCATGGAGAATATTATGGCTCAGTTCCCTCGCCCCAATATGAACCAGCAGCCAACCCAAGTGACTCTGCAGGATTTCATGCGCCTCAACCCAACCGTGTACCGCAGCTCAACTCAGCCTCTGGATGCTGATGACTGGCTCCGTGACATCACCTATGAGATGGAGTCTGCTGATGTAGCCCCTGCCAGCTATGTCACCTTTGCTTCGTTTTTCCTGAAAGGACCCGCAGCTCAATGGTGGGACAGCCACAGGCATACTCTGCCAGCTGGGACAATCATCACCTGGCCAGACTTCCAAGCTGCCTTCCGTGCTCGCTTCATTCCTCAGGGAGTTATGGACCAGAAGAAGCGTGAGTTCCGCAACCTCACCCAAGGCAACAAAACTGTGGAAGCTTATCAACGGGAGTTTCTGGACTTGTCCCGCTATGCTGAAGAAGACATTGCAACTGATGCACGCAGACAGGAGAAGTTCCGTGATGGCCTTCAAGCTGACATCAAGCTCGCACTTCTCGTGCATGACTTTACTGATTTCGCCACCTTGGTGAACAAAGCCATCAACATCGAAACTGGTCTGCAGGAATACCAGATCTCTCACAGGCGCAGCCGTGACACGGGCTCATCTTCAGGCCCGTCTTCGCAGAAGCGCAAGATATGGATTCCCAACAGCATGTACCAGTCGAATGCACCTGCCCCAAGGCAGACCTATGCTGCACCTCGTCTGCCTGCTCCTCCAACTAGGCAGCCAAGACTTCCAGCTCCACCACCACAAGCTCCTGTTCCCACTCCTAATAATGGCCTCTGCTACAAATGTGGTCAGCCAGGTCACCGTGCTAGGGATTGCAATCAGAACCAGAATCAACTGGCCCTCCCAGCAACTGGCCGTGGAAGCAACCAGCCTCGCAACAACAGTGCCAAGTCTTATGGTCGTGTTCATGCCAACCATGTTGATCTCAATGAAGTTCTAGACCAGCCTGCTACCGTGATGGGTACACTCCTTGTAAATTCAGTACCAGCATCTGTTTTATTTGATACAGGAGCATCACATTCATTCATATCAGCTGAGTTTGCATTCATGCATGGCATTAAATACGAAGAGATGAACACTGCGATTGTGGTACACACTCCTGCGGGCCAGTGTCAAACCTCTATGGTTAGTCACAACGTTCCCGTTGAAATTGAAGGACTGGAATTCCTTGCCTCCCCCATCGTACTAAAGTCCTATAGCATCGACCTCATTCTGGGAATGGATTGGTTGAAAGCGCATACTGCTTCTATAGTTTGCGCCACTAAGGTCGTCCATCTGCTACACCCTTCTGACGAAATAATAGCTTACCAAGCTAATCTAGTTCAGAACGCCGAGGCACGACTTTATGCCTTGAATGCGTTGAACACTGCACCACTCGAGGGCATTGAAAACATTCCCGTCGTTCGTGAATTCCAAGATGTCTTCCCAGAAGAACTTCGAGGGATTCCCCCGGCTAGAGCTGTCGAATTCATCATCGACTTGAAACCCGGCACCACCCCTATAGCTAAACGACCCTATAAGATGCCGCCGCATGAACTCATTGAGCTTAAGGAGGAAATCGACAAATCTCTTGTCAAAGGTTTCATTCGTCCAAGTTGCTCTCCTTGGGGAGCACCTTCTCTCTTTGTTAAGAAAAAGGATGGGACAAACCGATTAGTCCAAGACTACCGTCCTATAAACCAAGCTACCATTTAGAATAAATATCCGCTTCCTCGGATCAATGATCTTTATGATCAACTGGTTGGCTCGTCAGTGTTCTCTAAAATCGACTTGAGGTTGGGTTATCACCAGATCCGTGTTCGTGACGAGGACATCCCAAAAACCACCTTCGTGACACGGTATGGGTCATACGAGTACACCGTCATGTCATTCGGCTTAACGAATGCTCCCGCCACCTTCTCTCGTCTGATGAATTATATATTCATGGATTACCTCGACAAGTTTGTCGTGGTTTATCTGGACGATATCCTTGTATTTTCCAAGAACGAGGAAGAACATGCTGGACATCTGCGTCTTGTGCTGGAGAAGCTTCGAGAACATCAACTGTATGCCAAGTATTCCAAGTGTGAATTCTGGCTCCCCGAAGTAACCTATCTTGGGCATGTCATCTCCAAGGATGGTATTGCCGTCAACCCTGAACGAGTTCAGGCTATTCTCGATTGGACTCCTCCGAAGAACGTCAAGCAAGTCCGAAGTTTTCTCGGTCTCGCCAGCTATTGCCGTCGATTCGTCGAGAACTTCTCCAAGATTGTCAGGCCTCTGACTAATCTGTTGCATAAGGGTGTCAAGTTTGACTGGACAGACAAGTGTCAGGAAAGTTTCCAGGCGCTCAAAGACAAGTTGACTTCTGCCCCTGTACTTGCTCCACCTGATACTAAGCAGGACTTCGTCATTTACTGCGACGCTTCCCGTCAAGGATTAGGCTGTGTCCTAATGCAAGAGCGTAGAGTGATTGCTTATGCCTCTCGTCAACTGCGCCCTCGAAAGAAAACTACCCAGTTCACGACCTCGAGCTTGCTGCTGTCATTCATGCACTAAAGCAGTGGCGACATTACCTTCTCGGTAATCGTTGCGAGATCTTCACCGACCATCAAAGTCTGAAGTATCTGTTTACTCAGCCAGATTTAAACCTACGTCAGCAAAGATGGATGGAGACTGTTGCAGACTTTGACGTGGGTATATCCTATACCCCCGGCAAGGCTAATGTAATGGCTGATGCCTTGAGCCGCAAGTCTTACTGTAACCACCTCCAGGTTCACAAAGTTCACCCATCGCTTGTTGAAGAATTTAGGAGGCTGAACCTCCATATTGTTCCTCCGGGATCACTCGCTCCCCCTCCCGAAGATTTCCCCAAACGGAACCTCCATGTTGTTTCCAAGGGTTCTCTCAATACCCTGGTTGCGAAACCAGATCTTGTGGACGCCATCAAATGGATACAGAAATGTGACGATGAAGTCCTCAAGATTAAGCGAGACCTAGAAAAAGGAAAGCCCTCATTCTTCACGATCGCCGACGATGACGCCTTGTATTTCAAAGGCCGCCTAGTGGTACCATGTTCGAAGAAAAACCTGGATAAGACTAAAAGGGTTATGCAAGAAGCCCATGATACGCCTCTGTCCATCCATCCTGGTAGTACAAAGATGTACCAGGATATTCGTCAAAGATTCTGGTGGTCTAATATGAAGCAGGACATTGCTCGTTATGTTGCTGAGTGTGACGTTTGTCGCCGAATCAAAGCAGAGCATCAAAGGCCTGCTGGAACTCTGCAACCTATCTCCATTCCTGAATGGAAATGGGACCATGTTGAAATGGACTTCGTCACTGGATTTCCCAAATCGCAGAAAGGTAATGATGCTATTCTTGTCGTCATTGACCGGCTTTCCAAAGTTGCCCATTTTCTGGCGGTCAAAGAGACAATCACTGCTAGTCAGCTTGCTACTCTCTACATGGCCAGAATTGTTTCACTTCATGGTATTCCATTGGTTATCAGTTCAGACCGTGGAAACTTATTCACTTCAAGGTTTTGGGCGAGTTTCCAAGAAGCTATGGGAACTCATCTGTCGTTCAGTACTGCGTTTCATCCTCAGTCGCAAGGACAGGTTGAACGTGTCAACCAAGTTCTCGAAGACATGCTTCGAGCTTGTGTAATCTCATTCGGCAAGAAATGGGAGGAATCTCTTCCATATGCCGAGTTCTCTTATAATAATAGCTATCAAGCTAGTCTGAAGATGTCCCCCTTCGAAGTGCTATATGGACGAAAGTGTCGAACCCCTCTGAACTGGTCAGAAACTGGGGAACGTCCACTCTTCGGTCCGGATATTATCCAACAGGCCGAAGAACAAGTTCGCATTATTCGCGAGAATCTCAAGACTGCTCAGTCACGTCAGAAAAGTCAGTATGACCGTCATCACCAAGACATGGTCTATCAACCTGGCGAAAAGGCTTATCTTCGAGTTACACCAATGAAGGGTGCTCACCGCTTCGGGATCAAGGGCAAGCTAGCTCCTCGCTATATCGGTCCCTTCAGTATTCTTGAAAGGCGTGGGAAGGTGGCATATCAACTGGAGCTTCCGCCGAACCTTTCTCAGGTTCACGATGTGTTCCATGTGTCACAACTCCGCCGTTGCTTCAAGGATCCAATCCGAGCGGTGGATCATGAAGTGCTCGAATTGCAACAGGACCTCTCTTATAAAGAGCATCCGGTCCGCATTCTTGACCAAGCTGAACGCCGCACACGTCAGAAGGCGATCAAATTCCTCAAAGTCCAGTGGTCGAATCACTCTGAAGACGAAGCCACTTGGGAACGCGAGGATCGCCTGCGTGATGAATACCCCGCGTTGTTTCCTTCTACCTCCTAAATCTCGGGATGAGATTTCTTGTAGTGAAGGAGTTTTGTAACGCCCGAGTAATTAAGCTACAGTGAACCTCTGCTAATGATGCCACGTCACCTCGATTACTGTTCCTAATCTCGTGCTAGTTCGAAACTGATTCAAATCCAAATTCAAAATCAACCAAAGAATAAAAACTTTTCGAAATTTAAAACAAAAATGTTCGGGGTGTGCAAAAAAATGCCTAGGAATTTATGGTGTGGGATCCATGCCTTTATAAAAAAACCTAAATACTTAAAATGAATTAAAACAGAAAATAAAATAAATAAAGAAAAGAGAATACAAAAAACAGAAAACAAACAAAAAATATAAAAGGACCCCCCCCCCCCACTGGGCCAGACGGCCCAGCCGGCCAGGCCACCAACCGGCCCAACTGGGCAAAGGCCCAACCGGCCGCCCCCTCACCCCCCTGGCCTATAGGCCACAGCCCCACACCCCAGAAACCCTAACCCCCCACTCCTCTCTCCCCCTCCCCACGACGCGCCCCTTCCCCCGATCCAGATCGGATCGGGGCTCGCGGCGCCAACCGCCGCCTCGCGACCGAACGTCGCCTCCGCCGAAGCTCCCCCCCCCCCCCCGGAGCGCTCCCTCGTCGGTCTGCCTCATCTATGTCGACGCCATCGTCTCCGGCCACCACCCCGACCCCCGTTGCCACGAACCCTGCTCCCTGCCGTGAGACCCCCCTCCTCTCCTTGATACCCCGCTCGGCGCGCCTCTCTCCGTCGCCACGCGCACGTCTGCCCGAGCCCTGCCTGCGGTCACCCCGCGCTGGTCATGCCCAGCTCGCGCGCGCCCGCCCCCGCGGCCACTCGCGCCGCCCGGTGCTCGTGCTTGCGGTGAGCACGCGCACACCCGTCGCCGCCCGCACACGCGCTCGCCTTTCCCCTGACCGCGGCCCGCGTGCCTAACCTCGCCCATCGCGCCCCCTGCATCGCCTCTCCAGGCCGAGGCCGCCCCCGTCCTGCTCCGTCCGGTCGCGCGCCGCCGCAACCCGCTTCTCTCAATGACGCCACCGCACCCTGCAGCCGTTGCTGCCCTACTGCTCGTCGGCCTAGCCCCGCCTTGCTCGCGGCAGCGCCCGCCACCGGCTGCTGGTGCCGCGCCCGCCGGAGCTCCTGCCTCGTCGGCTATCGCCCACACCCCCGCCGCATCCCCGTGCTGCTGCTCGCCGCTGCTTCCTGCGCGTCCCCGCGGCGCCCGCGCCGCCGCCCCTGCGTCCCTCGCCACTCGTAGCTCCCTGCTCTGCTTCGCCTCACTCCGACCGGCGGCGCCTCCCCCGCTCACCTGGCCCGCGCCGGGCGACCTCTGGCCGCCCCGCCCGGCGCCCCGCCGTGGCCACGCCCGGTGCTCCCTGTCCGCCCCTACGCCCGAGACCCGTGCCCGTTCGCCCGCTAGGGCTCCCCCTAGCCACTAACACGGGGGCCCCATGGCCCCAAAATGTTTTAAAAAAAAGAAAAGGAAAAAAATAATTAATAAAAAATAATTAAAATAATTAAATAAACAATAATAATTAAATTAATTAATTAATTAATTAAGGAATTAATTAAGTTAATTAATTATAATTAGATTAACCTAATCACTAGTTAACCTGATTAATTGTTAGTTAATTAAAACATTGTATGACACGTGGGTCCCACTGGACCCACTGGTCAGGTTGACCAAGTCAACCCTATTGACTGCCGATGTCAGCATGACATCATGCTGATGTCATTAATCTGTTTTTCGAATTAATTTAAATAATTAATTAAATTCTAGAAATTAATAAAATCTTTAGAAAATCATATCTTTTAATCCGTAACTCGGATTAAAATATTTTCAACATGAAAGTTGCTCAGAACGACGAGACGAACCCGGATACGCAGCCCGTTCGTCCGTCACGCATCCCTAGCATAGCAAACTCGCAACTTTCCCCTCCGGCTCCTCTGCTCGAAAACGCAAAACACCGGGGATACTTTCCCGGATGTCATCCCCCTTCACCGGTAGCACCTATTACCGCGTTAGGGCACCTTTAACGCTGTTACTTGTCATGTCATGCATCACTATGCATATGCTTGCTTAAATATTTATTGTTTCTTCCCCCTCTTCTCTCGATAGACACTGAGACCGACGCCGCTCCTACCCAGTACGACTACGGTGTTGACGACCCCTCTCTCTTGCCAGAGCAACCAGGCAAGCCCCCCCCCCCTTGATCACCAGATATCGCCTACTCTCCTCTATACTGCTTGCATTAGAGTAGTGTAGCATGTTACTATTTTCCGTTCATCCTATCTTGATGCATAGCCTGTCCTTGCTACTACTGTTGTTACCTTTACCTGCAAACCTAATGCTTAGTATAGGATGCTAGTTTATCATCAGTGGCCCTACATTCTTGTCCGTCTGCCATGCTATACTATCGGGCCGTGATCACTCGGGAGGTGATCACGGGTATGTACTATATACTTTATACATGATACATGTGGTGACTAAAGACGGGACGGCTCGTAGGAGCACCCGCGAGTGGATCTTTGAGGCGGAGCGACAGGGCAGGTTCCAAACACCTAGGAGAGAGGTGGGCCTGGCCCTGTTCAGCGTTCGCGAACACTTAACACGCTTAACGAGATCTGGGTATTTGATCTGAGTCTGGCCATTTGGTCTATACGCACTAACCATCTACGCGGGAGTAGTTATGGGTATCCCGGCGTCGTGGTATCAGCCGAAGCCTTCGTGACATCAGCGACTGAGTGGCGCGCGCCGGATTGGAACGTAAGCCTGCTCTTGTATTAAGGGGGCTAGTTCTGCTTCCGGCCGCGTTCGCAACGTGCAGGTGTCCTAAGGGCGATGGGCCCAGACCCCTGTGCGCTTAGGTTTAGACCGGCGTGCTGACCTCTCTGTTGTGCCTAGGTGGGGCTGCGACGTGTTGATCTTTCGCGGCCGGGCATGACCCAGGAAAGTGTGTCCGGCCAAATGGGATCGAGCGTGTTGGGGTATGTGGTGCACCCCTGGAGGGAAGTTTATCTATTTGAATAGCCGTGTCGCTCGGTAAAAGGACGACCCGGAGTTGTATCTTGACCTTATGACAACTAGAACCGGATACTTAATAAAACACACCCTTCCAAGTGCCAGATATAACCCGGTGATCGCTCTCTAACAGGGAGACGAGGAGAGGATCCTCGGTTAGGATTATGCTATGCGATGCTACTTGGAGGACTTCAGTCTACTCTCTTCTACATGCTGCAAGACGGAGGCTGCCAGAAGCGTAGTCTTCAATAGGATTAGTTATCCCCCTCTTATTCTGGCATTCTGCAGTTCAGTCCACATACGATACCCTTATTCCATTTGATACCCATGCATATGTAGTATAGCTCCTTGCTTGCGAGTACTTTGGATGAGTACTCACGGTTGCTTTCTCCTTCTTTTCCCTCTATTCCTCCTACCTGGTTGTCGCAACCAGATGTTGGAGCCCAGGAGCCAGACGCCACCGTCGATGACGACTCCTACTACACCGGAGGTGCCTACTACTACATGCTGCCCGCTGACGACGACCAGGAGTAGTTTAGGAGGATCCCAGGCAGGAGGCCTGCGCCTCTTTCGATCTGTATCCCAGTTTGTGCTAGCCATCTTATGGCAGCTTGTTTAACTTATGTCTGTACTCAGATATTGTTGCTTCCACTGACTCGTCTATGATCGAGCTCTTGTATTCGAGCCCTCGAGGCCCCTGGCTTGTAATATGATGCTTGTATGACTTATTTTATTTGTAGAGTTGTGTTGTGATATCTTCCCGTGAGTCCCTGATCTTGATCGTACACGTTTGCGTGTATGATTAGTGTACGGTTAAATCGGGGGCGTCACAGAAACAAAGAGAGACAGAGAGACAGATCCAATCTCGGAGGGGCTCTCGCCCCTCTGCCTCCATGGAAGCCATGGACCAGGGGGTAAACCCTTCTCCCATCTAAGGAGAAGGTCAAGGAAGAAGAAGAAGGGGTGCTCTTTCTCCCCCTCTCTCCCGGTGGCACTGGAACGTCGCCAGGGCCATCATCGTGTGACGGCGATCTACACCAACACCTCCATCATCTTCACCAACATCTTCATCACCTTCCCCCATCTACCTACAGCGGTCCACTCTCCCACAACCCGTTGTACCCTCTACTTGAACATGGTGCTTTATGCTTCATATTATTATCCAATGATGTGTTGCCATCCTATGATGTCTGAGTAGATTTTCATTGTCCTATCGGTAATTGGTGAATTTCTATGATTGGTTTGATTTGCATGTGGTTATGTTGCTGTCCTTTGGTGCCCATCATATGAGCGTGCGCGTGGATCACACCATAGGGTTAGTTGTATGTTGATAGGACTATGTATTGGAGGGCAAGAGTGACAGAAGCTTCAACCTAGCACAGAAATTGATGCATACGGGGTTGAAGGCGGACCAATATATCTTAATGCTATGGTTGGGTTTTACCTTAATGAACGTTAGTAGTTGCGGATGCTTGCTAATAGTTTCAATCATAAGTGCATAGAATTCCAAGTCAGGGATGACATGCTAGCAGTGGCCTCTCCCACATAAAACTTGCTATCGGTCTAGTAAATTAGTCAATTGCTTAGGGACAATTTCGCAACTCCTATCACCACTTTTCCACACTCACTATACTAACTTTATTGCTTCTTTACCTAAAACATCCCCTAGTTTTTATTTACGTGCTCTTTATATTCTTGCAAACCTATCCCGTTACACCTACAAAGTACTTCTAGTTTCATACTTGTTCTAGATAAAGCGAACGTTAAGCATGCGTAGAGTTGTATCGGTGGTCGATAGAACTTGAGGGAATATTTGTTCTACCTTTAGCTCCTCGTTGGGTTCGACACTCTTACTTATCGAAAGAGGCTACAAATGATCCCCTATACTTGTGGGTTATCAAAGACCATGGTGCTACTTTGAAGCACAAGTGTGGCAAAAGGATAGTAACATTGTCCCTTCTCTCTCATTTTTTTGGGCCTTCTCTTTTTTTATTTGGTATTTCCTCTTTTTTTTCTCACATGGGACAATGCTCTAATATTGAAGGTCATCACACTTTTATTTATTTTACAACTCGACTTAGAACAAAATATGACTCTATATGAATGCCTTCGGCGGTGTACCGGGATGTGCAATGAATCAAGAGTGACATGTATGAAACAATTATGAAAGGTGGATTTTCCATAAATACGATGTCAACAACATGATCATGCAAAGCAATATGACAATGATGATGCATGCCATAATAAACGGAATGGAGGAATATTGCATGGCAATACATCTTGGAATGGCTATGGAAATTCCATAATAGGTAGGTATGGTGGCTGTTTTGAGGAAGGTATATGGTGGGTTTATGGTACTGGCAAAAGTTGCGCGACACTAGAGAGGCTAGCAATGGTGGAAGGGTGAGAGTGCGTATAATCCATGGACTCGACATTAGTCATAAAGAACTCACATACTTATTGCAAAAATCTATTAGTAATCGAAACAAGTACTACGCGCATGCTCCTAGGGGGATAGATTGGTAGGAAAAGACCATCGCTCGTCCCCGACCGCCACTCATAAGGAAGACAATCAAAAAATATTTCATGCTCCAACTTCGTTACATAACGGTTCATCATATGTGCATGCCACGGGACTCACAAACCACAAGTATTTCTCAAATTCACAACTACTCACTAGCATGACTGTAATATCACCATCTTCATATCTCAAAACAATCGCAAGGAATCAAACTTCTCATAGTATTGAATGCACTCTATATGAAAGTTTTTATTATATCCCTCTTGGATGCCTATCATATTAGGACTAAATTTATAACCAAAGAAAATTACCATGCCGTTTAGAGACTCTCAAAATAATATAAGTGAAGCATGAGAGTTCGAAAATTTGTACAAAATAAAACTATCGTCGTGCTCTAAAAAGATATGAGTGAAGCACTAGAGCGCAAGACAAACTACTCCAAAAGATAAAAGTGAAGATCAATGAGTAGTCGAATAATTATGTAACTATGTGAAGACTCTCTAACATTTAATAATTTCATGTCTTAAGTATTTTATTCAAACAGCAAACAAAACAAAATAAAATGACATTGCAAGGATAGCACATATCATGTGAGGAAGCAAAAACTTAGGTTCAACCAAAACTGACCAATAGTTGTTGAAGAACAAAAGTGGGCTGCCTACCAGGGCATCCCCAAGCTTAGATGCTTGAGACTTCTTGGAATATTAATTAGGTATGACTTGGGCATCCCCAAGCTTGAGCTTTTGTGTCTCCTTAATTCCTCTCAAATCATGGTATCCCTAATTCTTAAAAACTTCATCCACACAAAACTCAACAAGAACTCGTGAGATAGGTTAGTATAAATCCATGCAAATCCTTATCATTCTCTACTATAGAAAATCACAAAAATTATAATTTGATATTGCCTACTAAATGCCTCTGCATATTTAATACTCCTATCCTCAAATAGAATCATTAAACAAGCAAACATATACAAACAATGCAAACATAACAGCAATCTGTCTAAATAGAACAGTCTATAAAGAATGCAAAAGGAATCATACTTATTTAACTCCAAAATTATGAAAAATTATCACACTGAAGATAATTTGTTGTTACTCATTTTGTAAAAAAAATTAAGATTTTATCATGTTCTAACTATTCACCAATATTCAAAACATAACAGCAAACTTTCTGTTTTTAAAACAGCAACACATAGGCTTGCAAAATAAGCATGGTAAAGGCTATACTTGACCTTTTTATTGAACTAAAAGATGCAAAACATCACTCTAAATAACAGCAAGCAAATACAAATAAAATAAAATGATGCTCCAAGCAAAACACATATCATGTGGAGAATAAAAATATAGCTCCGAGTAAAGATACCGATGAATGAAGATGAAAGAGGGGATGCCATCCGGGGCATCCCCAAGCTTAGTCTCTTGGTTGTCCTCTAATATTACCTTGGGGTGCCTTGGCCATCCCCAAGCTTAGTCTCTTGCCACTCCTTATTCCATAGTCCATCAAAACTTCACCCAAAACTTGAAAACTTCACAACACAAAACTCAACAGAAAACTCGTAAGCTCCATTAGTATAAGAAAATAAATCACCACTTAGGTACTGTTGTGAACTCATTCTAAATTTATATTGGTGTTATATCTATTGTATTCCAACTTCTCAATGGTTCATACCCTCCGATACTACTCATAGATTCATCAAAATAAGCAAACAACACATAGAAAACAGAATCTGTCAAAAACAAAACAGTCTGTAGTAATCTGTAACTCTTGAATACTTCTGTAACTCAAATAATTCTAAAAAATTAGGAAAACCTGGGCAATTTGTATATTAATCTTCTACAAAGAATCAGTATTTTATCACTCTTCTGTTAAAATGATAATTGTTTTTCTGAGCGCAAAAGTTTCTGTTTTTCAGCAAGATCAAATCAACTATCGCCATAGATCATCCCAAAGGTCTTACTTGGCACTTTATTGAAACAAAATATATAAAACATGATTACTAAAGTATCTTAATCATGACAGTAGGTATAAATGTTGGGTTGTCTCCCAACAAGAGATTTTCTTTAATGTCTTTCTAGCTAGGCGTGATGATGACAATGATGCTCACAAAAAAGATAAGAATTGAAACATAACGGGAGCAACATGAAGCATATGACAAGCACATTTAAGTCTAACCCACTTCCTATGCATAGGGATTTTGTGAGCAAACAACTTATGAGAACAAGAATCATCTTGCATAGGAAGGTAAAACAAGCATAACTTCAAGAGTTTCAACACATAGAGAGGAAACTTGATATTATTGCAATACGTGGAAGCATATGTTCATCTCTCATAATAATTTTCAGTAGCATCATGAATAAATTCAACAATATAACCATCACATAAAGCATTCTTTTCATGATGCACAAGCATAGAAATTTTACTACTCTCCACATAAGCAAAATTCTTCTCATTCATAATAGTAGGAGAAAGTTCAACAAAATAGCTATCATGTGAAGCAAAATCCAATTGAAAATTAAAATCATGATGACAAGTTTCATGGTTATCATTATTCTTTATAGCATACATGTCATCACAATAATCATCATAGATAGCAACTGTGTTCTCATCATTATCAATTGGAACCTCTCCCAAAATAGTGGATGCATTCATCACTAAATAAAGTCATGACCTCTTCAAATCCACTTTCATCAACATAATCATCATAAATAGGAGGCATGCTTTCATCATAATAAAGTTGCTCATCAAAATTTGGGGGACAAAAAAATATCATCTTCATCAAATATAGAATCCCCAAGCTTGTGGCTTTACATATCATTAGCATCATGGATATTCAAAGAATTCATACTAACAACATTGCAATCATGCTCATCATTCAAAGATTGTATGTAAAACATTTTATTACATTCTTCCTCTAGCAATTGAGCACAATTATCGGAATCCTTATTCTCACGAAAGGCATTAAAAAGATGAAGCATATGAGGCAACCTCAATTCCAATTTGTTGTAGTTTTCTTTTATAGACTAAACTACTAATAAAATAAGAAACTAAAAGATTCGATTGCAAGATCTAAAGATATACCTTCAAGCACTAACCTCCCCGGCAACGGTGCTAGAAAAGATCTTGGTTGACGGGGTGTCGGTGCCCCTTACCTAGCCTCCCCGGCAACGGCGCCAAAAAAGAGCTTGATGTCTACTACACAACGTTCTCCTTGTAGACTCGTGTTGGGCCTCCAAGCACAGAGTTTTGTAGGATAGTAGCAAATCTCCCTCAAGTGGATGACCTAAGGTTTATCAATCCGTGGGAGGCGTAGGATGAAGATGGTCTGATGTCTACTACACAATCTTCTTCTTGTAGACGTTGTTGGGCCTCCAAGTGCAGAGGTTTGTAGGACAGTAGAAAATTTCCCTCAAATGGATGACCTAAGGTTTATCAATCCATAGGAGGCGTAGGATGAAGATGGTCTCTCTCAAGCAACCCTGCAACCAAATAACAAAGAGTCTCTTGTGTCCCGACCGCACCCAATACAATGGTAAATTGTATAGGTGCACTAGTTCGGCGAAGAGATGGTGATACAAGTAGTATATGGATGGTAGATAAATGTTTTTGTAATCTGAAAATATAAAAACAGCAAGGTAACTAATGATAAAAGTGAGCGTAAACGGTATTGCAATGTGTTGAAACAAGGCCTAGGGTACATACTTTCACTAGTGCAAGTTCTCTCAACAATAATAACATAATTGGATCACATAACTATCCCCCAACATGCAACAAAGAGCCACTCCAAAGTCACTAATAGCGGAGAACAAAAAAAGAGATTATGGTAGGGTACGAAACCACCTCAAAGTTATTCTTTACAATCAATCTGTTGGGCTATTCCTATAAGTGTCACAAACAGCCCTAGAGTTCGTACTAGAATAACACCTTAAGACACAAATCAACCAAAACCCTAATCTCACCTAGATACTCCAATGTCACCTCAAGTATCTGTGGGTATGATTATACGATATGCATCACACAATCTCAGATTCATCTATTCAACCAACACATAGAACCTCAAAGAGTGCCCCAAAGTTTCTAGCGGAGAGTCAAGATGAAAACGTGTGCCAACCCCTATGCATAGGTTCATAGGCAGAACCCGCAAGTTGATCACCAAAACATACATCAAGTGGATCGATAGAATACCCCATTATCACCACAGGTATCCCACGCAAGACATACATCAAGTGTTCTCAAATCCTTAAAGACTCAATCCGATAAGATAACTTCAAAGGGAAAACTCAATCCATTACAAGAGAGTAGAGGGGGAGAAACATCATAAGATCCAACTATAATAGCAAAGCTCGTGATACATCAAGATCGTGCCACCTCAAGAACACGAGAGAGAGAGAGAGAGAGAGAGAGAGAGAGATCAAACACATAGCTATTGATACATACCCTCAGCCCCGAGGGAGAACTACTCCCTCCTCGTCATGGAGAGCACCGGGATGATGAAGATGGCCACCGGAGAGGGCTTCCCCCTCCGGCAGGGTGCCAGAACAGGTCTAGATTAGCTTTCGGAGGCTACGGGGGCTTCTGGCGGCGGAACTCCCGATCTATTGTGCTCCCGATGTTTTTAGGGTATATGGATATATATAGGCGGAAGAAATACATCAGGGGAGCCACAAAGGGCCCACGAGGGTGGAGGGTGCGCCTAGGGGGTGAGCGCGCCCCCTGCCTCGTGCCTTCCTCATTGCTTCCCTTACGTGCACTCCAAGTCTTCTAGGTTGCTTCCGTTCCAAAAATAAGTTTCGTGAAGTTTTAGGTCAATTGGACTCCGTTTGATTTTCCTTTTCTGCGATACTCTAAAACAAGGAAAAAACAGAAACTGGCACTGGGCTCTAGGTTAATAGGTTAGTCCCAAAAATCATATAAAATAGCATATAAATGCATATAAAACATCCAAGGTTGATAATATAATAGCATGGAACAATCAAAAATTATAGATACGTTGGAGACGTATCAGCATCCCCAAGCTTAATTCCTACTCGTCCTCGAGTAGGTAAATGATAAAAACAGAATTTTTGATGTGAAATGCTACCTAACATATTTATCCATGTAGTTCTCTTTATTGTGGCAAGAATATTCAGATCCATAAGATTCAAGACAAAAGTTTAATATTGACATAAAAATAATAATACTTCAAGCATACTAACCAACTAATCATGTCTTCTCAAAATAACATGGCCAAAGAAAGCTATCCCTACAAAATCATATAGTCTGGCTATGCTCTATCTTCACCACACAAAATATTTAAATCTTGCACAACCCCGATGACAAGCCACGCAATTGTTTCATACTTTTGATGTTCTCAAACTTTTTCAATCTTCACGCAATACATGAGCATGAGCCATGGACATAGCACTATAGGTGGAATAGAATGGTGGCTGTGGAGAAGACAAAAAGAAGAAGATAGTCTCACATCAACTAGGCGTATCAACGGGCTATGGAGATTCCCATCAATAGATATCAATGTGAGTGAGTAGGGATTGCCATGCAACGGATGCATTAGAGCTATAAGTGTATGAAAGCTCAACAAAAGAAACTAGCGGGCGTGCATCCAACTTGCTTGCTCACGAAGACTTAGGGCATTTTGAGGAAGCCCATCATTGGAATATACAAGCCAAGTTCTATAATGAAAGATTCCCACTAGTATATGAAAGTGACAACATAGGAGACTCTCTATCATGAAGATCATGGTTCTACTTTGAAACACAAGTGTTGTAAAAGGATAGTAGCATTGCCCCTTCTCTCTTTTTCTCTCATTTTTTATTTTTTTTATTTGGGCCTTTTCTCTTTCTTTTTTATGGCCTCTTTTTTTATTTGGGCTTCTTTGGCCTCTCTTTTTTATTTGGGCTTCTTTGGCCTCTTTTATTTATTTATTTTTTCATCCAGAGTCTCATCCCGACTTATGGGGGAATCATAGTCTCCATCATCCTTTCCTCACTGGGACAATGCTCCAATAATGATGATCATCACACTTTTATTTACTTCCAACTTAAGAATTACAACTCAATACCTAGAACAAGATATGACTCTATATGAATGCCTTCGGCGGTGTACGGGGATGTGCAATGACTCATGAGTGACATGTATGAAAGAATTATGAATGGTGGCTTTGCCACAAATAGAATGTCAACTACATGATCATGCATAGCAATATGACAATGATGAAGCGTGTCATAATAACGGAACGGTGGAAAGTTGCATGGCAATACGTATGGTGGCTGTTTTGAGGAAGGTATATGGTGGGTTTAAGGTACCGGCGAAAGTTGCACAGTACTAGAGAGGCTTGAAGGAAATATGCCCTGGAGGCAATAATAAAGTTATTATTTATTTCCTTATATCATGATAAATATTTATTATTCATGCTAGAATTGTATTAACCGGAAACATAATACATGTGTGAATACATAGACAAACAGAGTGTCACTAGTATGCCTCTACTTGACTAGCTCATTAATCGAAGATGGTTATGTTTCCTAACCATGGACAAAGAGTTGTTATTTGATTAATGGGATCACATCATTAGATGAATGATCTGATTGACATGACCCATTCCATTAGCTTAGCACCCGATCGTTTAGTATGTTGCTATTGCTTTCTTCATGACTTATACATGTTCCTATGACTATGAGATTATGCAACTCCCGTTTACCGGAGGAACACTTTGGGTACTACCAAACGTCACAATGTAACTGGGTGATTATAAAGGAGTACTACAGGTGTCTCCAAAGGTAGATGTTGGGTTGGCGTATTTCGAGATTAGGATTTGTCACTCCGATTGTCGGAGAGGTATCTGTGGGCCCTCTCGGTAATGCACATCACTTAAAGCCTTGCAAGCATTGCAACTAATGAGTTAGTTGCGGGATGTTGTATTACGGAACGAGTAAAGAGACTTGCCGGTAACGAGATTGAACTAGGTATTGGATACCGACGATCGAATCTCGGGCAAGTAACATACCGATGACAAAGGGAACAACGTATGTTGTTATGCGGTCTGACCGATAAAGATCTTCGTAGAATATGTAGGAGCCAATATGGGCATCCAGGTCCCGCTATTGGTTATTGACCGGAGACGTGTCTCGGTCATGTCTACATTGTTCTCGAACCGTAGGGTCCGCACGCTTAAGGTTTCGATGACAGTTATATTATGAGTTTATGAGTTTTGATGTACCGAAGGAGTTCGGAGTCCCGGATGAGATCGGGGACATGACGAGGAGTCTCGAAATGGTCGAGACGTAAAGATTGATATATTGGACGACTATATTCGGACATCGGAAAGGTTCCGAGTGATTCGGGTATTTTTCAGAGTACCGGGTAGTTACGGGAGAAGTAATGGGCCTTGATGGGCTTTAGTGGGAAGAGGAAAAAGGCTGCTGCGCCCCCCCCCCCCCCTCCCCTTTGGTCCGAATTGGACTAGGGAAAAGGGGGCCGGCCACCTCTCCTTCTCCTCCACTTCCTTCTTCCTTCCTCCCCTCTTGATGGACTCCTACTAGGACTTGGAGTCCTAGTAGGACTCCCATCCTGGCCGCACCAATAGCCTTGGCCGGCCTCCCCCTCTTCCATCCTTTATATACTGAGGCAGGGGGCACCCCATAGACACACAAGTTGATCCTTGGTGATCGTTCCTTAGCCGTGTGCGGTGCCCCCTGCCACCAAATTCCACCTCGATCATATTGTTGCAGTGCTTAGGCGAAGCCCTGCGTCGGTAGTACATCAAGATCGTCACCACGCCGTCGTGCTGACGGAACTCTTCCTCGACGCTTTGCTGGATCGGAGCCTGAGGATTGTCATCGAGCTGAACGTGTGCTAAGAATTCGGAGGTGCCGTAGTAACGGTGCTTGGATCGGTCGGATCGGGAAGACGTACGACTACTTCCTCTATGTTGTGTGATCGCTTCCGCAGTCGGTCTGCGTTGGTACGTGGACAACACTCTCCCCTCTCGTTGCTATGCATCACCATGATCTTGCGTGTGCATAGGAAATTTTTGAAATTACTACGTTCCCCAACAGTGGCATCCGAGCCTAGGTTTTATGGTTTGATGTTAATTGCACGAGTAGAACACAAGTGAGTTGTGGGTGATACAAGTCATACTGCCTACCAGCATGTCATACTTTGGTTCGACGGTATTGTTGGACGAGACGACCCAGACCAACCTTACGCGTACGCTTACGCGAGACCGGTTCCCTCGACGTGCTTTGCACATAGATGGCTTGCGGGCGACAGTCTCTCCAACTTTAGTTGAACCAAGTGTGGCTACGCCCGATCCTTGAGAAGGTTAAAACGGAGTCTATTTGACAAACTATCGTTGTGGTTATGATGCGTAGGTGAGATTGGTTCTTACTTAAGCCCGTAGCAGCCACGTAAAACATGCAACAACAAAGTAGAGGACGTCTAACTTGTTTTTGCAGGGCATGTTGTGATGTGATATGGTCAAGACATGATGCTGAATTTTATTGTATGAGATGATCATGTTTTGTAACCGAGTTATCAGCAACTGGCAGGAGCCATATAGTTGTCGCTTTATTGTATGCAATGCAATCGCGATGTAATGCTTTACTTTATTACTAAGCGGTAGTGATAGTCGTGGAAGCATAAGATTGGCGAGACGACAACGATGCTACGATGGAGATCAAGGTGTCGCGCCAGTGACGATGGTGATCATGACGGTGCTTCGGAGATGGAGATCACAAGCACAAGATGATGATGGCCATATCATATCACTTATATTGATTGCATGTGATGTTTATCTTTTTATGCATCTTATCTTGCTTTGATTGACGGTAGCATTATAAGATGATCTCTCACTAAATTATCAAGAAGTGTTCTCCCTGAGTATGCACCGTTGCCAAAGTTCGTCGTGCCCAGACACCACGTGATGATCGGGTGTGATAAGCTCTACGTCCATCTACAACGGGTGCAAGCCAGTTTTGCACACGCAGAATACTCAGGTTAAACTTGACGAGCCTAGCATATGCAAATATGGCCTCGGAACACGGAGACCGAAAGGTCGAGCGTGAATCATATAGTAGATATGATCAACATAACGATGTTCACCATTGAAAACTACTCCATCTCACGTGATGATCGGTTATGGTTTAGTTGATTTGGATCACGTGATCACTTAGAGGATTAGAGGGATGTCTATCTAAGTGGGAGTTCTTAAGTAATATGATTAATTGAACTTTAATTTATCATGAACTTAGTCCTGGTAGTATTAGCATATCTATGTTGAAGATCAATAGCTCGTGTTGTTGCTTTCATATGTTTATTTTGATATGTTCCTAGAGAAAATTGTGTTGAAAGATGTTAGTAGCAATGATACGGATTGGATCCATGATCTGAGGTTTATCCTCATTGCTGCACAGAAAAATTATGTCCTTGATGCACCGCTAGGTGACAGACCTATTGCAGGAGCAGATGCAGACGTTGTGAACGTTTGGCTAGCTCAATATAATGACTACTTGATAGTTTAGTGCACCATGCTTAATGGCTTAGAATCAGGACTTCAAAGACGTTTTGAACGTCATGGACCATATGAGATGTTCCAGGAGTTGAAGTTAATATTTCAAGCAAATACCCGAGTTGAGAGATATGAAGTCTCCAACAAGTTCTATAGCTAAAAGATGGAGGAGAATCGCTCAACTAGTGAGCATGTGCTCAGATTGTCTGGGTACTACAATCGCTTGAATCAAGTGGGAGTTAATCTTCCAGATAAGATAGTGATTGACAGAATTCTCTAGTCACCATCACCAAGTTAGTAGAACTTCGTGATGAACTATGATATGCAAGGGATAACGGAAACGATTCCCAAGCTCTTCGTGATGCTGAAATCGACGAAGGTAGAAATCAAGAAAAACATCAAGTGTTGATGGTTGACAAGACCACTAGTTTGAAGAAAAGGGCAAAAGGGAAGAAGGGGAACTTCAAGAAGAACGGCAAGCAAGTTGCTACTCAAGTGAAGAAGCCCAAGTCTGGTCCTAAGCCTGAGACTAAGTGCTTCTACTACAAAGGGACTGGTCACTGGAAGCGGAACTGCCCCAAGTATTTGGTGGATAAGAAGGATGGCAAAGTGAACAAAAGTATATTTGATATACATGTTATTGATGTGTGCTTTACTAGTGTTTATAGCAACCCCTCAGTATTTGATATTGGTTCAGTTGCTAAGAGTAGTAACTCGAAACAGGAGTTGCAGAATAAACAGAGACTAGTTAAGGGTGAAGTGACGATGTGTGTTGGAAGTAGTTCCAAGATTGATATGATCATCATCGCACACTCCCCTATACTTTCGGGATTAGTGTTGAACTTAAATAAGTGTTATTTGGTTTTTGCGTTGAGCATGAATATGATTTGATCATGTTTATTGCAATACAGTTATTCATTAAAGTCAGAGAATAATTGTTGTTCTGTTTACATGAATAAAACCTTCGATGATCATACACCCAATGAAACAAGTTCGTTGGATCTCGATCGTAGTGATACACATATTCATAATATTGAAACCAAAAGATGCAAAGTTAATAATGATAGTGCAACTTATTTGTGGCACTGTCGTTTAGGTCATATTGGTATAAAGCGCATGAAGAAACTCCATGCTGATGGGCTTTCGGAATCACTTGATTATGAATCACTTGATGCTTGCGAACCATGCCTTTTGGGCAAGATGACTAAAACGCCGTTCTCCGGAACAATGCAGCAAGCAACAGATTTGTTGGAAATCATACATACTGATGTATGTGGTCCGATGAATATTTAAGGCTTGCAGCGGGTATCATTATTTTCTGATCTTCACAGATGATTTGAGCAGATATGGGTATATCTACTTAATGAAATTGAAGTCTGATACATTTGAAAAGTTCATATAATTTCAGAGTGAAGTGGAAAATCATCGTAACAAGAAAATAAAGTTTCTACGATCTGATCGTGGAAAAGAGTATTTGAGTTACGAGTTTGGTCTTCAGTTAAAACAATGTGAAATAGCTTCACTACTCACGCCACCTGGAACACCACAGCATACTGGTGTGTTCGAACGTCATAATCGTACTTTATTGGATATAGTGCAATCTATGATGTTTCTTACCGATTTACCACTATCGTTTTTGGGGTCATGCATTAGAGACAGCTGCATTCACGTTAAAAAAGGGGCACCATCTATATCCGTCGAGACGACGCCTTATGAACTATGGTTTGGCAAGAAACCAAAGTTGTCGTTTCTTGAAGTTTGGGGTTGCGATGCTTATGAGAAAAAGTTTCATCCTGATAAGCTCAAACCCAAATCGGAGAAATATGTCTTCATAGGATACCCAAAGGAGACTGTTGGGTACACCTTCTATCACAGATCCTAAGGCAAGACATTCGTTGCTTATAATGGATCCTTTCTAGAGAAGGAGTTTCTCTTGAAAGAAGTAAGTGGGAGGAAAGTAGAAAACTTGATAAGGTAATTGTACCTTCTACCTTATTGGAAAGTAGTTCATCACAAAAATCTGTTCTTGTGACTACTACACCAATTAGTGAGGAAGCTAATGATGATGATCATGTAACTTCAGATCAAGTTACTACCGAATCTTGTAGGTAAACCAGAGTGAGATCCGCACCAGAGTGGTACGGTAATCTTGTTCTGGAGGTCATGTTACTTGACCATGACGAACCTACAAACTATGAGGAAGCGATGATGAGCCCAGATTCCGCGAAATGGTTTGAGGCCATGAAATCTGAGATATGATCCATGTATGAGAACAAAGTTTGGACTTTGGTTGACTTGCCTGATGATCGGCAAGCAATTGAGAATAAATGGATCTTCAAGAGGAAGACGGACGCTAATAGTAGTGTTACTATCTACAAAGCTAGAATTGTCGCAAAAGGTTTTCGACAAGTTCAAGGTGTTGACTATGATGAGAGCTTCTCACTCGTATCTATGCTTGAGTCTGTCCGAATCATGTTAGTAATTGCCGCATTTTATGAAATCTGGCAAATGGATAAACAAAACTGCATTCCTTAATGGATTTATTAAAGAAGAGTTGTATATGATGCAACAGAAGGTTTTGTCAATCCGAAAGGTGCTAACAAAATGTGCAAGCTCCAGCGATCCATCTGTGGACTGGTGCAAGCATCTCGGAGTTGGAATATACGCTTTGATGAGTTGATCAAAGCATATAGTTTTATACAGACTTGCGGTGAAGCCTGTATTTACAAGAAAGTGAGTGGGAGCACTACAACATTTCTGATAAGTATATGTGAATGACATATTGTTGATCGGAAATAATGTAGAATTATTCTGTAAAGCATAAAGGAGTGTTTGAAAGGAGTTTTTCAAAGAAAGACTTCGGTGAAGCTGCTTACATATTGAGCTTCAAGATCTATAGAGATAGATCAAGACGCTTGATAAGTTTTTTCAATGAGTACATACCTTGACAAGATTTTGAAGTAGTTCAAAATGGAGCAGTCAAAGAAGGAGTTCTTGCCTGTATTATAAGGTGTGAAGTTGAGTAAGACTCAAAGCCCGACCACGGCAGAAGATAGAAAGAGAATCAAAGTCATTCCCTATGCCTTGGCCATAGGTTCTATAAAGTATGTCATGCTGTATACCAGATCTATTGTATACCCTACACTAATTTGGCAAGGGAGTACAATAGTGATCTAGGAGTAGATCACTGGACAGCGGTCAGAATTATCCTTAGTGAAATAAGGATATGTTTCTCGATTATGGACGTGATAAAAAGGTTCGTCATAAAGGGTTACGCCGATGCAAGTTTTGACACTAATCTAGATGACTCTAAGTCTCGGTCTAGATACATATTGAAAGTGGGAGCAATTAGCTAGAGTAGCTCCATGCAGAGCATTGTTGACATAGAAATTTGCAAAATACATGTGGATCTGAATGTGGCAGACCCGCTGACTAAGATTCTCTCACAAGCAAAACATGATCACACCTTAGTACTCTTTGGGTGTTAATCACATAGCGATGTGAACTAGATTACTGAATCTAGTAAACCCTTTGGGTGTAGGTCACATGGCGATGTGAACTATGGGTGTTAATCACATGATGATGTGAACTATCGATGTTAATCACATGGTGATGTGATCTAGATTATTGACTCTAGTGCAAGTGGGAGACTGAAGGAAATATGCCCTAGAGGCAATAATAAAGTTATTATTTATTTCCTTATATCATGATAAATATTTATTATTCATGCTAGAATTGTATTAACCGGAAACATAATACATGTGTGAATACATAGACAAACAGAGTGTCACTAGTATGCCTCTACTTGACTAGCTCGTTAATCGAAGATGGTTATGTTTCCTAACCATGGACAAAGAATTGTTATTTGATTAATGGGATCACATCATTAGATGAATGATCTGATTGACATGACCCATTCCATTAGCTTAGCACCCGATCGTTTAGTATGTTGCTATTGCTTTCTTCATGACTTATACATGTTCCTATGACTATGAGATTATGCAACTCCCGTTTACCGGAGGAACACTTTGGGTACTACCAAACGTCACAACGTAACTGGGTGATTATAAAGGAGTACTACAGGTGTCTCCAAAGGTAGATGTTGGGTTGGCGTATTTCGAGATTAGGATTTGTCACTCCGATTGTCGGAGAGGTATCTATGGGCCCTCTCGGTAATGCACATCACTTAAAGCCTTGCAAGCATTGCAACTAATGAGTTAGTTGCGGGATGTTGTATTACGGAACGAGTAAAGAGACTTGCCGGTAACGAGATTGAACTAGGTATTGGATACCGACGATCGAATCTCAGGCAAGTAACATACCGATGACAAAGGGAACAACGTATGTTGTTATGCGGTCTGACCGATAAAGATCTTCGTAGAATATGTAGGAGCCAATATGGGCATCCAGGTCCCGCTATTGGTTATTGACCGGAGACGTGTCTCGGTCATGTCTACATTGTTCTCGAACCGTAGGGTCCGCACGCTTAAGGTTTCGATGACAGTTATATTATGAGTTTATGAGTTTTGATGTATCGAAGGAGTTTGGAGTCCCGGATGAGATCGGGGACATGACGAGGAGTCTCGAAATGGTCGAGACATAAAGATTGATATATTGGACGACTATATTCGGACATCGGAAAGGTTCTGAGTGATTCGGGTATTTTTTGGAGTACCGGGTAGTTACGGGAGAAGTAATGGGCCTTGATGGGCTTTAGTGGGAAGAGGAAAAAGGCTGCTGCCCCCCCCCCCTCCCCTTTGGTCCAAATTGGACTAGGGAAAAGGGGGCCGGCCACCTCTCCTTCTCCTCCACTTCCTTCTTCCTTCCTCCCCTCTTGATGGACTCCTACTAGGACTTGGAGTCCTAGTAGGACTCCCATCCTGGCGGACTTGGAGTCCTAGTAGGACTCCCATCCTGGCCGCACCAATAGCCTTGGCCGGCCTCCCCCTCCTCCATCCTTTATATACTGAGGCAGGGGGCACCCCATAGACACACAAGTTGATCCTTGGTGATCGTTCCTTAGCCGTGTGCGGTGCCCCCTGCCACCAAATTCCACCTCGATCATATTGTTGAAGTGCTTAGGTGAAGCCCTGCGTCGGTAGTACATCTAGATCGTCACCACGCCGTCGTGCTGACGGAACTCTTCCTCGACGCTTTGCTGGATCGGAGCCTGAGGATCGTCATCGAGCTGAACGTGTGCTAAGAACTCGGAGGTGCCGGAGTAACGGTGCTTGGATCGGTCGGATCGGGAAGACGTACGACTACTTCCTCTATGTTGTGTGATCGCTTCCGCAGTCGGTCTGCGTTGGTACGTAGACAACACTCTCCCCTCTCGTTGCTATGCATCACCATGATCTTGCGTGTGCGTAGGAAATTTTTTGAAATTACTACGTTCCCCAACAAGGCTAGCAATGGTGGAAGGGTGAGAGTGCGTATAATCCATGGACTCAACATTAGTCATAAAGAACTCACATACTTATTGCAAAAATCTATTAGTTATCGAAACAAAGTGCTACGCGCATGCTCCTAGGGGGATAGATTGGTAGGAAAAGACCATCGCTCGTCCCCGACCGCCACTCATAAGGAAGATAATCAATAAATAAATCATGCTCCGACTTCATCACGTAACGGTTCACCATACGTGCATGCTACGTGAATTACAAACTTCAACATAAGTATTCCTCAAATTCACAACTACTTAACTAGCATGACTCTAGTATCACCATCTCCATATCTCAAAACAATTATCAAGTATCAAACTTCTCATAGTATTCAATGCACTTTATATGAAAGTTTTTTTATTATATCCCTCTTGGATGCCCATCATATTAGGACTAAATTATAACCAAAGCAAATTACCATGTTGTTTAGGACTCTCAAAATAATATAAGTGATGCATGAGAGTTCATCTATTTGTATAAAATAAAAAACCACCACCGTGCTCTAAAAAGATATAAGTGAAGCACTAGAGCAAATGACAAACTACTCCGAAAGATATAAGTGAAGATCAATAAGTAGTCGAATGATTATGCAACTATATGAAGACTCTCTAACATTAAAGAATTTCAGATCTTGGTATTTTATTCAAACAGCAAGCAAAACTAAATAAAATAAAATGACGCTCCAAGCAAAACACATATCATGTGGTAAATAAAAATATAGCTCCAAGTGAAGTTACTGGTGAACGAAGACGAAAGAGGTGATGCCTTCCGGGGCATCCCCAAGCTTAGGCTTTTGGTTGTCCTTGAATATTACCTTGGGGTGCCTTGCGCATCCCCAAGCTTAGGCTCTTGCCACTCCTTATTCCATAGTCCATCGAATCTCTACCCAAAACTTGAAAACTTCACAACACAAAACTTAAATAGAAAAATCTCGTGAGCTCCATTAGCGAAAGAAAAGAAACACCACTTCAAGGTACTGTAATGAACTCATTCTTGATTTATATTGGTGTTAAACCTACTGTATTCCAACTTCTCTATGGTTTATAAACTCTTTTACTAGCCATAGATTCATTAAAATAAGCAGACAACATACGAAAAACAGAATCTGTCAAAAACAGAATAGTCTGTAGTAATCTGTAACTAACGCAAACTTCTGGAACGCCAAAAATTCTGAAATAAATTGATGGACGTGAGGAATTTATCTATTCGAGAATGCTAATTTCCAGTCGGCAGGAAATCTGCAACAAATCCGCACAACCTGCGAGCCGTCGGATATTCATCGCACGCACGCATGTCTCTCTCCGACTCCCGATTTTCAGGTGCCTAATTAACTCCATTAATCTCCGTGATTCCCAATTTTCAGGTGCTGCGTAACTAACTCTCCTTAATCTCTTTGACTCCCGTCGATTCTCAGGTGCATAATTAACTCGCGTTAATCTCTCTGATTCCCAATTTTTCAGGTGGTGAGTAATTAACTTGCGTTAATCTTTCTCGGCAAAAAATAGTGTGCCAACACGATTCGATCCTTGTACCTTTTACAAGGTAACCCGCTAATCAACCACATCACCTACGTTCCTTTCTTGTAAAAATGAAAGCAAGTAGGCTTTTTAACCTGTCTCCTTTTCTATGTTTGCACAAAAGTGAATGCAATATCCGATCTTTTCCGCACTTGAGTAGATTATTTTACCAACTCGTCTCGAGTTGATGACACCATGGTAATTTTGGCGGGGGAGGTTGATGAAATATACCGTTGGTAATTTTTGTGTGTGTATAGCATGGTAAATCACACATCACATACCTGATACCTTATGTACTCGGTACTGATTACTTTGGCGATCGGGAGGGAGGCGTTGATGAAATATCCCAGGTCACTTTTGTGTGAATATCATGATAACTCACACATCACATACCTGATAAACTTATGCACCTCGATCCTGGTAACTTTGAGGGAAGTGGTGTTGATGAAATATCCCTAGTTACTCTGATGTGAACAACATGGTAACTCAGACATCAGAGACCCGATAACTTATGCACCCCGGTCCTGGTAACTTTGGCGAGAAGGGGTGCTGAAATATACCCCCGATAATTTACGCACCGCAAACATGATAACTTTTCCCTCCGCCGGAGGGAGGGGTTTTAATGAAATATACCCTTGATAACTTCTGTGTAAACATGATGATAGTTTACGCATCACTGTCCTGATAACTTCTATGCAAATAACATGATAACTCATACATCATAGACATGATAAATTATGTACCCAGTCCTGGTAAATTTGTCGGCGGGGGTAGGGGTGGGGGAGTCATTGAAACATACCACGGTAACTTCTATGCAAATAACATGATAAATCACACATCGTAGACATGATAAATTATGTACCCAGTCCTGGTAACTTTGTCGGTGGGGGTAGGGGTGGGAGGAGCTGTTGAACCATAACACGATAACTCTTATGCAAATAATATGATAACTCACACATCGCAGACTTGATAACTTATGTACCTGATCCTGGTAAATATGGCGAGTGTGGCGAGGGGGGGCTGATACCCCACTAATTTCTGTGTAAATAACATGGTAATAGAAACATACAAAATTGATAACTCCCATACAAACGCCACTGTAACTTTTGACCTGAAACTTTTTTGTTGAAAAACATACATCCAATAATTTCTGTGTAAATAACATGATGATGTATCATCGCAGACTTGATAACTAATATCTTACGTTTAAACACCATGGTGTCTTTCATCCAAGGGAAAAAAGTTTTTGAAACATTTCACCGGTAATTTCTATGTTAAATTACCATACTTCCCCATGCTTTTAACTTTCTCATACTGTAGTTACCAGCCTTATCATGGTATAGTTATCATGTTGCTCAGACCATAGTTATCACGCTGGTCATTGCCAAAGTTACCAAGCCAAACTTTATCTTTTCTTTTGATATGGCAGAAATAAGAAAGGTTCAAATAACATTGTCATTCTACAATAGACAACAACAAAAGGTGGCTTAGTTGGTTATTAGGCTTGATATGTATTACATAGACCTGGGTTCGAATCCTCTTTCAAGCACTTTTATTTTCTTTTCATATTATGTAGCGAAAAACCAGAAAAAAAACCACTAGCAATTTACTACGGTGAAAAACCAGAAAAAACCACTAGCAATTTACTATGGTTTTTGAGAGAAGGAAAAAAATCAGTGAAAGCGAGCATGGGAAACTAGTCGTGCGGATCTGTCGCTAACGACCAGTCGACTGGTCGTTAGAACAGTCCTTATCTATTAATCATATGCAAAAAGAATTAACTAAATAGCACTCTCCAAATAAAAATGGCAGCAATTCTCGTGAGCGCTAAAGTTTCTGTTTTTTACAGCAAGATCAAAAAGACTTTCCCCAAGTCTTCCCAAAGGTTCTACTTGGCACAAACACTAATTAAAACATAAAACCACATCGAAATAGAGGCTATATGAATTATTTATTATTAAACAGGAGCAAAAGCAAAGAACAAAAATAAAAATTGGGTTGCCTCCCAACAAGCATTATCGTTTAACGCCCCTAGCTAGGCATGATGATTTCAATGATGCTCACAAAAAAGATAAGAATTGTAACATAAAGAGAGCATCATGAAGAATATGACTAGCACATTTAAGTCTAACCCACTTCCTATGCATAGGGATTTTGTGAGCAAACAATTTATGGGAACAATAATCAACTAGCATAGGAAGGCAAAACAAGCATAACTTCAAGATTTTCAACACATAGAGAGGAAACTTGATATTATTGCAATTCCTACAAGCATATATTCCTCCCTCATAATAAATTTCAGTAGCATCATGAATGAATTCAACAATATAGCTATCACATAAGGCATTATTTTCATGATGCATAAGCATAGAATTTTTATTACTCTCCACATAAGCAAATTTCTTCTCATGAATAGTAGTTGGAGCAAACTTAACAAAATAAATATCATGTGAGGCATAATCCAATTGAAAACTAAAATAATGATGACAAGTTTCATTGATATCATCATTCTTTATAGCATACAAGTCATCACAATAATCATCATAGATAGCAACTTTGTTCTCATAATCAGTTAGAACCTCTTCTGGAATAGTGGATTCATCACAAAATAAAGTCATGACCTCTCCAAATCCACTTTCATCAATATAATCATGATAAATAGGGGTCATGCTTTCATCATAATAAATTTGCTCATCAAAACTTGGGGGACAAAAAATATCATCTTCATCAAACATAGCTTCCCCAAGCTTGTGGCTTTGCATATCATTAGCATCATGGATATTCAAGGAATTCATACTAACAACATTGCAATCATGCTCATCATTCAAATATTTAGTGCCAAACATTTTAATGCATTCTTCTTCTAACACTTTGGCACAATTCTCCTTTCCATCATACTCATGAAAGATATTAAAAAGATGAAGCGTAAGAGGCAAACTCAATTCCATATTTTTTGTAGTTTTCTTTTATAAACTAAACTAGTGCTAAAACAAGAAACAAAAAGATTCGATTGCAAGATCTAAAGATATACCTTCAAGCGCTAACCCCCCCCCCCCCCCCGGCAACGGCGCCAGAAAAGAGCTTGATGTCTACTACACAACCTTCTTCTTGTAGACGTTGTTGGGCCTCCAAGTGCAGAGGTTTGTAAGACAGTAGCAAATTTCCCTCAAGTGGATGACCTAAGGTTTATCAATCCGTAGGAGGCGTAGGATGAAGATGGTCTCTCTCAAGCAACCCTGCAACCAAATAACAAAGAGTCTCTTGTGTCCCCAACACACCCAATACAATGGTAAATTGTATAGGTGCACTAGTTCAGCGAAGAGATGGTGATACAAGTAGTATATGGATGGTAGATAAAGGTTTTTGTAATCTGAAAATACAAAAACAGCAAGGTAACTAATGATAAAAGTGAGCGTAAACGGTATTGCAATGCGTTGAAACGAGGCCTAGGGTTCATACTTTCACTAGTGCAAGTTCTCTCAACAATAATAACATAATTGGATCACATAACTATCTCTCAACATGCAACAAAGAGCCACTCCAAAGTCACTAATAGCGGAGAACAAACGAAGAGAATATGGTAGGGTACGAAACCACCTCAAATTTATTCTTTCCAATCAATTCGTTGGGATATTCCTATAAGTGTCACAAACAGCCCTAGAGTTCGTACTAGAATAACACCTTAAGGCACAAATCAACCAAAACCCTAATGTCACCTAGATACTCCAATGACACCTCAAGTATCCGTGGGTATGATTATACGATATGCATCACACAATCTCAGATTCATCTATTCAACCAACACATAGAACCTTAAAGAGTGCCCCAAAGTTTCTACCGGAGAGTCAGGACGAAAACGTGTGCCAACCCCTATGCATAGGTTCATGGGCGGAACCCGCAAGTTGATCACCAAAACATACATCAAGTGGATCAATAGAATACCCTATTGTCACCACGGGTATGCCACGCAAGACATACATCTAGTGTTCTCAAATCCTTAAAGACTCAATCCGATAAGATAACTTCAAAGGGAAAACTCAATCCATTACAAGAGAGTAGAGGGGGAGAAACATCATAAGATCCAACTATAATAGCAAAGCTCGTGATACATCAAGATCGTGCCACCTCAAGAACACGAGAGAGAGAGAGAGAGAGATCAAACACATAGCTACTGGTACATAGCCTCAGCCTCGAGGGAGAACTACTCCCTCCTCATCATGGAGAGCACCGGGATGATGAAGATGGCCACCGGAGAGGGATTCCCCCTCCGGCAGGGTGCCGGAACGGGTCTAGATTGGCTTTCAGTGGCTACGGAGGCTTCTGGCGGTGGAACTCCTGATCTATTGTGCTCCCCGGTGTTTTTAGGGTATATGTATATATATATATATATATATATATATATATATATATATATATATATATATATATATATATATATATATAGGCGGAAGAAATACATCAGGGGAGCCACGAGGGTGGAGGGCGCGCCCAGGGGGGTGGGCGCGCGCCCCTGCCTCGTGCCTTCCTCGTTGCTTCCCTTATGTACACTCCAAGTCTTCTGGGTTGCTTCCGTTCCAAAAATAAGTCCCGTGAAGTTTCAGGTCAATTGGACTCCGTTTGATTTTCCTTTTCTGCGATACTCTAAAACAAGGAAAAAACAGAAACTGGCACTGGGCTCTAGGTTAATAGGTTAGTCCCAAAAATCATATAAAATAGCATATAAATGCATATAAAACATCCAAGGTTGATAATATAATAGCATGGAACAATCAAAAATTATAGATACGTTGAGATGTATCATGGTCTCTCTTTAACAAACCTGCAAGCAAATAACAAAGAGTCTTTTGTGTCCCCAACACATCCAATACAATGGTAAATTGTATAGGTGCACTAGTTCGGCGAAGAGATGGTGATACAAGTGTAATATGGATGGTAGATATAGGTTTTTGTAATTTGAAAATATAAAAACAGCAAGGTAACTAAAAATAAAAGTGAGCACAAACGGTATTACAATGCTTTGAAACAAGGCATAGGGTTCATACTTTCACTAGTGCAAGTTATTTCAACAATGATAACATAATTAGATCATATAACAATCCCTCAACATGCAACAAAGAGTCACTCCAAAGTCACTAATAGCGGAAAACAAACACAGAGATTATTGTAGGGCACGAAATCACCTCAAAGTTATTCTTTCTGATCAATTTATTGGGCTATTCCTGTAAGTGTCACAAACAACCCTAGAGTTCGTACTAAAATAACACCTTAAAATACACATCTACCAAAACCCTAATGTCACCTAGATACTCCAATGTCACCACAAGTATCCGCGGGTTTGATTATACTATATGCATTCCACAATCTCAGATTCGTCTATTCCAACCAACACAAAGAACTTCAAAGAGTGCCCCAAAGTTTCTATCGAAGAGTCAAGACAAAAACGTGTGCCAACCCCTATGCATAAGTTCACAAGGTCATAGAACCCGCAAGTTTATCACCAAAACATACATCAAGTAGATCACGTGAATATCCCATTGTCACCACAGATAAGCACATGCAAGATATACATCAACTGTTCTCAAATCCTTAAAGACTCAATCCGATAAGATAACTTCACATGGAAAACTCAATCCATTACAAGAAGGTAGAGGGGGAGAAACATCATAAGATCCAACTATAATAGCAAAGCTCGCGGTACATCAAGATCGTGCCAAATCAAGAACACGAGAGAGAGAGAGAGAGATCTCAAACACATAGCTACTGGTACATACCCTGAGCCCCGAGGGTGAACTACTCCCTCCTCGTCATGAAGATCGTCGGGATGATGAAGATGGTCACCGGTGATGATTTCCCCCTCCGACAAGATGCCGAAACAGGATTCCGATTGGTTTTTGGTGGCTACAGAGGCTTGCGGCGGCAGAACTTCGATCTAGGTTTTGTTCTAGAGGTTTGGGGATATATAAGAGGTGTTGGCGTCGAGAACAAGTCAAGGGAGTCCACGAGGGGCCCACAAGGTCAGGGGGCGCGCCCCCCACCCTTGTGGTGGCCTCGGGACTCCTCTGGTGCATCTCTGGTAGACCGGTACTCCGTGGGCTTCTTTTGGTCTATAAACAATCATCGTAAAGTTTCAGGTCAATTGGATTCCGTTTGATATTCCTTTTCTGTGAAACTCAAAAACAAGGAAAAAACAGAAACTGGCACTGGGATCTAGGTTAATATTTAGTCCCAAAAATCATATAAAATAGCATATAAATGCATATAAAACATCCAAGATTGATAATATAATAGCATTGAACAATCAAAAATTATAGATACGTTGGAGACGTATCAGAGGTGGACACACCTAGGCATCTGAGCCTCCGCATATCAGCTCGAGATATGGGATCGATATGAGGGCTCAGACGTTTAGGGCTGATACGAGGGGTCCGGCTGGGTCGGGATTTTACGACCGATCACTGACCAGGTCGTCCGCCCGGACATATAGGGAGCGTTTGAGAAGTCTTGATGTAGTTTCTTTAAGCTGGGCAAATGCGAATGAGCTCTCCGTTTTGCCATGTCCGTGGGGTAGAGCCGGGATGAAAAGTGACCAAGGAGTACTTTTTCCTAGGAGGTGTTCAGGAACTTATTACTTGACAAATTATTAATGAAATAATTCCATATTACGACTCTGAATTGTCATTAAAGTCTAAGAAACAACTTTAAACTTCAAGATTGTCTACTTTTAAACTCCAAACTCTTAAAATCAGACAGAAAACAAGCACCATGTGTACCTTCCAGCAAAATTTTGTAGAAATCATCCACCATGCTTGAACACATGCTAGTTTTTTTGGGAGAAATGTCGTGACATATTTTCGTTGATTGCTAGTCTATGAAAAGACCAAAGGCTCCCAACTATAGTGCAAATAAATAAAAGGTTGGGGTTACCACGTTACAATCCATACTTATAACAACACGAAAATTAGGCTTCCAAATTGTCATCACGTAGAGATAATCACATAGTAGCAGCTTTGGTGGCTGCAGCCAGCTGGGTTGCAATTACCTCCCATTCCCGCGTGTGCTATTCCGCTTCGTGGCCAACGGTGGCCGTTCAGGGACTCGTTGGATTCCACCTTTGGGATGGAATCAACAGATGGCCGACGAAGGTTGCTCTTGACCTTGGTGCTCGACGGCCTGGATCAGGCGGCGCTGATCTGATAGATGTGCGCTCCTGATATATTGGTGCGGGTGATGTTGATCTGACTTTCATGCTTCGTCTCTCTTCGGCGAGGTAGTAGTCGGCGGCGGTGTGCTCTGTTATCGGGGTTGGCCCTTACGGCGACCATTCCGTCCTGCAGCTACAGACTCGCTGTGGATTGCAGTGGCCATCCAAAGGTCTTGGTGAGGTTTTCTCTCTCCAGACTCGGTGGTTGACTCCGACTGAGAGATGCAAACTATGAACAATGGCTTGATGTAGAGGGATGTTGTGCAGCGTGACGGTCCACATCGAATGCAGCTGCTTGGATTGTGGAAAAGTGGTGGCAACAACACATAAGTGTGGTATGTCTCCAGTTCCATGGTGAAAGCCTAGATCTTATCCCTGTTGGTTATACCTAGCAATGGGCGATACTTCTATGTCGTTACCTTGTTGAGAGATTGCTCAGATATGCTGGTTCTTCAGGGTGAAAAATCTAGATTCTAGCCTTGTGCGGCTGGATCTGCTGACGTCGTCGCTTGAGCGTCGATCCCTTCTTGAAGGCATTGTTGTTGAAGAACCTCGTCAACCATGTGATGTCATGAGATGGTTGATACAGATATGGTCATTGTTGTAGTTTGTCGATTGCATATATGACCGCTTGGTGTTTTTCTTTTTCCTCGCCTACGCATAGCTTTGGTCTTATATGACTTTGTTATTTGCCGGCGTGCTTTTGTATGCATGCGTTTGAAGGAAATATGCCCTAAAGGCAATAATGAAGTTATTATTTATTTTCTTATATCATGATAAATGTTTATTATTAATGCTAGAATTGTATTAACCAGAAACATAATACATATGTGAATAAATAGACAAACAGAGTGTCACTAGTATACCTCTACTTGACTAGCTCGTTGATCAAACATGGTTATGTTTCCTAACCATAGACATGAGTTGTCATTTGATTAACGGGATCGCATCATTAGGAGAATGATGTGATTGACTTGACCCATTCCGTTAGCATAGCACTTGATCGTTTAGTTTGTTGCTATTGCTTTCTTCATGACTTATACATGTTCCTATGACTATGAGATTATGCAACTCCCGTTTACCGGAGGAACACTTTGTGTGCTACCAAACGTCACAACGTAATTGGGTGATTATAAAGGTGCTCTACAGGTGTCTCCAAAGGTACTTGTTGGGTTGGCGTATTTCGAGATTAGGATTTGTCACTCCGATTGTCGGAGAGGTATGTCTGGGCCCACTCGGTAATGCACATCACTATAAGCCTTGCAAGCATTGCAACTAATGAGTTAGTTGCGGGATGATGTATTACGGAACGAGTAAAGAGACTTGCCGGCAACGAGATTGAACTAGGTATTGAGATACCGACGATCGAATCTCGGGCAAGTAACATACCGATGACAAAGGGGACAACGTATGTTGTTATGCGGTCTGACCGATAAAGATCTTCGTAGAATATGTAGGAGCCAATATGGGCATCCAGGTCCCGCTATTGGTTATTGACAAGAGAGGTGTCTCGGTCATGTCTATATAGTTCTTGAACCCGTAGGGTCCGCACGCTTAACGTTCGTTGACGATATAGTACTATGAGTTATGTATATTGGTGACCTAGTTATACAAAGGCCAGGTGTGTGATCTTTGGATTTGTATCCACTTGATGCTCCTTTTCAAGTTAATAAAATTCACCCTTTATAAAAAAAGATAATAATAGCAGGAAAATATGTTCAAAAATCATTTCATTACGCATCTTCCAAAGAGCCCTTTCAAATAAATTTTGAACCCTACCAGCATCCTTTGGGCCTTCTTAGATTTTTCACAGATTTCACAAAGGCCATTACCAAGACCATTTATCTTCATCAGTTTTGATCTACAAGGCAACTTGTTCAAAAACATTTGCGTAGGCCGTAGGCAGGGCAGTTTCTTAATATCAATCGACTTCCGTTGCAAGGTTCACAGCTTGTGCATAGGGCAAATAGAGAAGGTATCCTCCCCATGCCCAAAAAGCCTACATCTTTCATTCATTTCCTCCAACAAGGACATTCACCAGACAACAAATGCTAGTTAAAACTGGTTATTGTCTCCTTGTACAAATTGAGGATGAATTAGCCTCACATTTTATGACTTTGTACATGAACAAGGCAGACACCCTACAAGTGCATCGCGACTTCATTCATGGGCATAAACGATGCATCCCACAACCCTTGAAAATTGTACTGCACTAGTCCGAACACATTGGAGGGTTTCATACTCTCATATGTACAAAAAGGATGCCGGTTGTGGCGTTTTCTTTTCCTCTGTTTGCGAGCTATACTGGATTCCATACTTTGTCTTTTGTTGGCACTTTTTAATAATATGGCCGCATGCATTTATTAGATGGAGAGGCTGGGGGTGATCCTCCTCCTCAAAAAAAATGTACAAAAAGGATACTGTCAGGGCTCTCCAGAAGTACCGAAACTCATGTCTCATTTTAGGACTCATAGATCACTTTTGTTAGGTGCTCCTCCACTCGGCCAGAACCTCCTCCCATGGAAGACATTCCTGATGCGTATAATAAGTTTCAAAATGCATCCAGATAGCATAATATATGTGGACAACCCATCAATACATGGGTTCCAAGTGCACTGAGTGAATTATTAACCAAACGTGAGATATTTTTTCAAAAAAAAAACAAACGTGAGATATGCAAGCTGGTCAATGCACACCTTGCTCCGGTAAACATAACGTAGCACATTGTACTATTTTTCTGAGATACAAAAAAGAATATTAACGTTGGGGAAATCAACATGGGTCAGACATCCAAGCCAGGAATTAGTAGCAGAATTACCAAGCTTACAAACAATCATGAAACAAATATAAACCATAACCAATCCGCCTAGCCAAAATACTTTCAGGGCCTCTTTGATTTGTAGGATTGCAAAAACATGGAAATAGAAACAACGTAGGATTGGAATGGCATGTCCATTGGATCCCTATATGATTTGAGTTTATTTGATTGTGTCATGCAAAAAGCAAAGGATTTTTTCAAGAGGTTAGAGTGGATGTTAGAATTCCTGTGAAATGTAGTACAAATAAATCCTTAGGAAAAAATCCAACAAGATTCAATCCTACGAATCAAACGACCAACTAGGCAAAATTCCTAAGGATTCTAATTCTTCAAAAATCCTATGAAGATTCTTTGAATCAAAGAGACCCTCAATTTATTTGTGGGTCAGATAAAGAAACTTCAATGCACACCACCAAACTAAGAACATGTACAACCATAGTCATCATCTAAACAATGCTTCCATTAGAAGGCTTGGGGACCACCATAGATTAAATTATTTTGCTGGTTGATTATTCAAAATAAAATCCGGATCACTAATGGATTGACCAAACAGACGGTGGCCAAATTGTAGTCCGTGTCCTTTATGCAAAAGAGAACAAAAATCCTTGGTTAATCTCTTCTCCAAGGGATTTAACTAAGGACTCGCACTAACTAGAGAATATTGACACATCCACATAACACTTAGACCGCTCAATGGAAGAATTAAACATCCGGGTTTTCACTTTGTTTATTTTGGTTCCAGTTTTACCTTTTCCTTTTTTATTTTTATTTTTAGTATTTTATTCTAAACTTTTAATTCTTGAACCGATGAACACTTTTAATTTTTTTAATAAATGAACACTTTTTAAAAAAATATGAAAATTTTCTAAAAAAATGTGGATATTTTTTGAAAATCCATGAAGATTTTCTGATTCACGAATTTTTAATAGATGAACATTTGTCCTTTAAAAATAAAAATATTTTTAATTTTTGAACATTTTTTAAAAATCATGAACATTTTCTCATTTCTGGCTTTTTAAAATAAGAAAATCTGAACTTCTTTCAAAAATCGACCTTTCTATTTTTTTAACATTTTAAAGAATCCGTGAACATTGATGAGGATATATGAGGGCGTCCCTGCTACGATTTAATTCACAACCCACATGACTACACCAACTCAAGTTCCAGAGATACAAGGACCTAGAGCTCACACATGACAACTTGATTTTCAGGTTTTTTCATTAAATTGGAACTTCCAATAATTTAATGAGAATATTATGCTTCCCAAATCAGATGTATCTTTATTAATCAGGGACTAATGGCCTAACATGTCATCGCAAAAAATGGCCTAACTTGGACAAGTGGGACACACGGTAGTAGGATCAAGCATGGATATGACAACACATGGAAAAGGACCGAAGAAGAAGCTTCAAATGATGATTTCAGAATTTTGAAGCCACTTTGATGACACGTGAGGGACCAGCAAGAACTATACAATTTGGTAGTTCATAGTTTCTTCCATGGTCATCTATAGGTGTTTGTGTCACCTCAGCTTTCGTTCAAGCCCATGTATTTTTAGAATAAAAGACTATGCGCAATTTTTAAAGTCTATTCTTACATAGGAGACCGACTTAATGTTCGATTTGGACTCCACCCCTAGGCCGGCTTCCAAAAATCTCAAAAGGACGAGAGGATATGCATTTTAGCCACTTCCATGGTTACAACGTGGACTAGGAGCACTCATCTACAACTTGTGGCGGGAAATAGAACACAAAAAACCGACTGTCACAACTATTGGGACAACCCATTTATCGCGGTTGGGAAGCTAGCGCGAGTGTCTCGTCAATATAGAGTTGCACTCGAAAAATATTCCTTTTCCTATTATCATTTTTCTTTCATTTCTCTTTTCAGATAGATGCTCATGTAGTATAATTTTTTTTAACTTCTATTAAAAGGTGTTATATATTTGAAAAACTCACATGTTTTTTAAAATTTTCACATAGATTTCAAGAAAAAAAAGCATGAAGTTTTAAAAATATGATTATGACATTTTAAAAGGCTTCATGTTTTGTAGAAAAAAAGGTTTATGTAGTTCTGAAAGAGTTCATGCCTTTGAAAAATGTGCAGGTAATTTCGAAAGATGTCACATTTAAAAACTGTCCATGTAAACTGAATCAGAAGTGTTCATGTATTCTAACTGATGTTCATGTAATATATAAAATAGTCATGCAATTTGTAACTGTTCATGGGATTCTAAAAAGTGTTAGCGCATTAAAAAAATATTCTTGTAATTTGAAAATGTGTTCACCTATTGGTTCAAAGTTTGTGTGATTTTAAAAAGTATTTGTGAGTTGTTAAAAAATAATGTTAAAATGGTTAGTGACTTTTGTATAAAAATATTCATGTAATTTTGAAAATAAGATCATGTGAATTTAAAAAGAGCTGGAAAAGAGAAGGAAGATGGGAAGAAAATAGGGGGAAATATAGACACAAATAGGAAAATAAAAACATGAAAAATACTCAAAAAATAGTAGCCCGTTTGAAAATAAGATCACGTTAAACCCTATTTTTTTTATCAATGCGGAGAATAGTTGACTTGTCCCAAGGGCAGGCGTGCAGTAGATTAGCCCGTATGTAGCCATTTTTTCTTCTTTTTCCTTTTCATAGTTTTTTAATAGTTTTAGCTGGGTTCTATGATTTCCTTTTTTACTCTATTGACCACACTATGTTTTCTTACTTACCTATCTCCCTTTTAGTTATTTTTCATCAGTAAAAATGAAGTTTTCTTGTGTGTATGGGAAAATTTTAAAAAGTATGAATAATTTAAATACACAGTACATTTTCCAATTCATGCTGAATTATTTTTGGAAGTGTTCATGCAATTTCATAAAATATTAGCACATTAAAAAAATGCTCGTATACATTTAACAATGTCCATCACTCTTACAAAAAATGCATGTAGCTAAAAAATCTTCGCATGTTTATGAAAAAAATGGTTATTTTTTTGTGTCAAATAAAGGAAACCAAGAAAACTAAAAGAAATAAATGCCAAAATGGATGTAGACTACTCTGTAATAGGAAGAAACTGTGGCAGACGCCTTAAATGGGGCAGCTGACCATGACGTGCGCCTGTGTGTTTCCTGGCTATCTAACGCTTTCCTGTGCGTTATGAGCGATATATGGCCGACTCATTTCGGTCTTTTGAGTTTGCAATAGTCACGTTCCACCAAACTATATTTAAGTCCACTCCATGAAGCAATCCTTCTTAACCCAAAATGTAACTATTTGGCGTGTAGGTCGGTAGATAGCGAACTACCAAAAAAAACCTCCGTGGGCCATGTCATTTATATAGGTCGACTTATTCTGGGTTTTTTCCAACTGGTTTTGTGAAGGTTCGAGGCTCTAGAACCTTCCCTCTACCTAATTTGTTTTTCTTTTGTTTCCTTTGTGTTGTTTTTTTACTTTTCAATTTTGTTTTATCTATTCCTATTTCCTTTTTCTTTTCTTTTTACGTTTTTTATTTTGTGACTATTTAAAAAATCAAATAATTCAAATCCGCATAATTTTGCAATTAATGAACACTTAGAATTCATGAACATATTTTGGGAATTTGTGAACTCTTCTGAATTCTAGAACAATTATTTTGAATTTGAGAACAATTTTCTGGAATTGGTGTACATTTTTTTAAAAGTTATGAGTTCTTTTCAAACTCATGTATATTTTTTCGAAATTCACGAATATATTTTGGAATCATGCACATTTTTTTGGAATCTTATACTCTTCCATTCCTAAATATAAGTCTTTTTAGACATTTTAAATGGAGTACAACATACGGATGTATGTAGACATATTTTAGAGTATATATTCATTTATTTTGCTCCGTATGTAGTCACTTGCTGGAATCTCTAAAAAGACTTATATTTGGGAACGGAAGGAGTACACATTTTAAATTCACAAATACATTTTTCTATTCGCAATCCTTTTTTAAATATGCAAACATCTTTCAATCCTTGAATTTTGTAATTTCACCACATGTTTTCAAAACCAGAATCACTTTTTTGTATTCATGAATATTTTTTAGTTGATGAAATTGTTTTAATATGTGAAGATGTTTTTTCAAACCCTGCAATTTTTCAAACAGAACAAAAAACAAAATAAAATAAAAAAACGAAAAGCAAACGAAATGATAGAAAAAAAAATAGAGGCGTGCTGTCCCACACATGGCCCGGGCCAGAAGCGCGGAGGGGAGCGCGGTCTGCGCGTTTGCGCGTCACCCAGCGCGCTGTGCGCTAAATAGGAGGTCCCCTGCCGGCCCTTCAATTATGCCCAAGAAATAAGTTTATTCTTTTTTGAGGGAAAAGAAATAAGTGCCGAGGCCTCATGTCCAGGTTCGACGCATGAAAAAAAGAAGTGGATTACCAGCAGTGACCAGACCATCAAGATGTCCTTTGCCTTCATTTATTTTTGGCGAAAAGTTGTCCTTTGCCCCTCAAAATGAAAATAAAATCGGCCTGCCCTTTGATCACCCGAATGGTCCTTTTCTCGGCAGCAGATTAGCTCACCGGAAAAGGCTCCCGCGCAGCAACAACAAAACTTACCCCCAAAAAGGCCTACTACATATTTTGTACGCATGTGAGTGAACGCATATGCATCCCGAGCTGCAAAGTGCACCGCGTGGGTCTCCTCGCGAGCCGAAAGGTTTGAGATGACGGTGCAGATTAGAATGATCAAACGGGGTTCTCGGCAGTTCATCATCCGTTGTGAACTTTCAGGTGAAGAACAGTTAGAGCTTGTTTAAACTTTGAATCATTGGGCGGCCGCATTCTCCTTGACGTCTTAAGCTAATGTTTCTTTTAAGCTCCAACGAATATAATCGGCATGCTTGGCCGAATGTGTCCAATCCACAAGGGTTGTTGCCTTCTCTTCAGCTAGGTCTCTTGGGTGTCACTTGTACCTAACTGTAACCAACTTTTTGTCAGGGTGCATGGATAACCAGCCTTAATGAAAGCTCCGGTTGCTGCATATGATTAGTTAGGCCACTCGCAACTCGCAGGCGCGCACGAGGAAACGGCGCCAATAATGTACGACGATGTTGTGCCCGAAGTGCAAGCAATAGAGTGATAGACGATATGTACCGACTGTCATTTGACCAAGTGGGGAGTGTACCTCCCGTAACGTGTGGCAAGGGTCAAAACATTGGTCGTCAATCCACCCCTCCGTGTAAGGAGGAGTTGAACTAGAAGCGTGACTGAATCAAACAGGGCTGAATTTTGACGACACAAATTCTCCGTAAAGCCGGGGAAAGTATTAACGAAAAAAGAGTATCGTCCGGTCATTCATTTGACTGGACCGTATGCCACTTGTGTCGGCGATGGCGCTACTACAGTAGCATTCGGCCGTGTAGACTAGTCCTTGACTGGTACTGGTACTAGTAGTACTAGTACTAATTTACTACCCTGCGCTTAACTGAAGAGTTAGGTTCAGTTGGCACAACCCTCTCTGTTTTGATCCATTTTATGTAAACAAAACGTTCACCAGACCAAAAAATTGTTTCTACACTGGCACAAGGAATGGTTCCCGGATTCCAAACAGTAACATATATGTAGAACATCCCCAAAAAATGGCCAAGTGGCCGGGTGTGCCTAGCTACAATCGCATTCACAGATGGCGGTAGGTACAGTGAAAGAAAGAACCGAGAGCAATGATAAGAAAATAGGTAGTTTTCCGATTAAATTAATCCATTAATAAATTATGAGCATGACATTGACAGCATTGATAACACACTGGTTACGATCTAACAGAGCATGTACTACGCATATAGTAAAAACATCTACGCATATCGCTAGTAATGCTACAACAGATAGAAACATGAGAGAGATAAACGATGTATACCCTCCAATCGGCCATGCGGCGGCGGCGGCATCCTCGGCGGCAGCACGGTCGGCGTCGGTCGACATGGTGATGACGAAGGTGATGCAGACGTAGATAAACAGAAGCGAGCAGTTGCGTAATCGCTACCCAAAAATCTAATCGCCCCTCTCCCGTACAGGATCCGAAGAGGCGGGGTTTCGGAGGCCTGCTCTCCCGTTAACCGTGTACGCGGTGAACGGGACGGAGTCGCCGGCGGCAGCAGCAGCAGAGAAACGACGTGGGCATGGAGGCGGAGATGCGTTCTGTTTCGTGGCGGCTAGGGTTGGCAGCGCCCCACATATATGTAGGGCTGCGCGTGGAGAGACGTGGGCTGAAACCCACGTCCAAGTCGGTAGCCCACGATCCGACGTCTCAGATCGTGGCCCCACCTATCAAAGACTCGTGGCGAGCGGAGGAGGAGTGCGCGAGGGCCTCATCTCTTCTCAAACTACAATAGCAAGAGAAAGGAAATCCCTTATACACCACTCCAACTCTCCTTCCATTTCTAAGATGGGACTAAACTTTCCATCACCTTATCATACCATCTACATGGATCTTAAAGATCAAATCTGAAATTTTCACATGGCCTCTACGCCCATTTCATATTTCAACAAGTAAGGGGCCAGCTCAAGTGAAGTGCGGGATACTCCATGTAAGCCGGCGTCCACACGTACGGTACAGTGATGCCGAGCGGCGGCAGGGCTCCCGCACATGGATCTCCGTACGGGCGCTTGATGAGGTGGCTCGTGTGCGCACGCGACTCGGGCAACAGCAGATTAAGCATCCGAGTTAACTAGTGGTACTACTAAACGCCGGGGGTCAAACGTAGTACTGTTTCTGCTAAACCCAAAGCCAAGCCCAATGATTCGCGCCAGCTGCGTGCATGCTCTTCAATCAAAGGCGGATATTCTAACTCAGTTATAGATTAGAGTTAGATTTTAACCCTGAACTAACTCTAACCAAAAAGGTGTTTGGATGGCAGAGTTAGATAGAGCGCAGATATGGTGAAGCGACTTCACGGACGGTGCGAGAGGGGAGGAGGAAGAGGACGAGAAGCGTCGAGAAAGTAAGAAGGGATGTGCTGCAGCGAGAGCAAGAGAAAAATGTGTTTTGAGTGGTCCTGAGAAGAACTAACCCAATAAGCATGTCTTGGGTGAGTTAGATTTTTTAAATGGGTTAGATGCATTTAATCCAAACTAACAGGAAGTTGAGTCCAATCTAATCCAAACTAACTCTAACCTATGAATCCAAACAGGGCCAAATGCATCTGCGACACTGCTAAAGAGCGAGAGAGAGAGAAAGAGAGTACTAGTACGTGGTACATTTTGATGTCGGTCGTACTAGTACTACTGATTAGCAAATCACAGGGTGTCACCGCATGGGAGGGTCTGGGTCTATCTATCTTATCCCTGCGCGAGCGCAACAGATGGAATCTGGATGGGAGGAGCCCTGAATCAGATCGGCGATGACTTTGCCCCCGCCCCGCGTTTACATTTGTTGTTTACTTCAGCTTACTAGACTACTATAGTTTTAGTTTAACCGGGCGCTGCAACTGGAGTAGCAGATAGGATCGGGGCAGTGCACGACCATGGCAGATCGGTAACCCGCCGGGGGCGGAACCTCTCAGGATTTCTCTGGAGGCTTGGTGCCATATTTTTCTTGTATTCGTCGGCTTGTCACATGGGGTGAGGCTGAATGGCTGGTCGATTGATTGGGTCCAAGTAATGAACCATGAAGAATCGATGATTATCTCAGTCAGTGTGGATCCTTATTTTTCCTGGCAACTTCAACTCGCCTTTGGGCGGGGTCACATTCTGCTTGCAAGTTGTTCCATGGAAACGGAAGCTTGGTCCACCGCAGTCAGTGCATGGAAACCATGATGACAAGCCAACAAAGCAGGATCAATCACTCCGCAAAAGAATAAGGATCAATCATAATAACACGATACGGACGACGCCTACAGATGCTTGGTGGAGAATATCTCCTCTCTTTCAAGGACAGCACAGGACGGATTGACACGTTGGATGATCGACATGAAATTATATACACATCCCTGACAGAGGCTAGGAAATCAGCGCCCTTTGTCCGATGCGACACAAACATATGCAGTGGATCTGCAAGTTGGGCTGGGCGCTTGGATTGCATCCCATCCCTGCCCTGTGTGGCTGTGTGCATGCGAATATGTGACAAGATCGATCAAGGAGGACACCGCATCATCTTGCTGGCGCATACAGTCGCGAAATCGCATCGTCTCGTACGACCCGATCTCCACGCACAACGCGTGCACGCGATCTGATCATGCGGCGCGCGCGCGCTCGGAAAGAGATTTGTCACCACCCTGGCTGGCTAGGTGCTGTAGTACTAGTAGGATCTGTGGCATGAAATTAAGAAGAGTGTAAATCGTGCTTGTGGCGCGGCACAGAATGGCCGCATTAAACGAACATCCTTATCGTATTTATTCGGCGACTTTGGGAGCTCGTTTTCAGCCGTCCATTTGGACAAAAAAAATTTGATAGAGTGGAGTTTTTTCTATCTGAATGAAAAATACGAGAGCGATAATATGGCAGAGTAGGACGAGTACGCAGCACGTGGTCCGGCAAACAGGGGTACGACTACTACACTTCAGACTTCGGTGTGCCGTTGCAACAGGCCGTCCTAACATACGATGGACAGGGGCGGCGAGGACGGTGGCGTCGCGTCGCATGCGCGCAACTCACGCGTCCGTGCGTGCAGTTTTGTCAACGTGAGTCGCGTTTCTTCCGGCGCCGTTCGCCCGTGCGCGGTTCAATTCGCTGTTTTCTTCCGGCACCGGCGCTAGGGTAGGGGGAGCGCGGTTCCGGTCTGTTTCCTTCGTTTTCCATGCGCCGCCCGCCGCGTGGGTCAGTCCGCGACGAGTTGGCTGGCCCCCGGCCCTCAAGTCGACGGCGGGGGCACGAGGAGACCCGATCGCCATCCCGCGTGTGCACCGACGGGCGACGGCACATGGCGGGACGGATCACGAGAAAGATGGTCGTGCCAGGTGCCAGCCGCGTTTGGTGCGGCGTTGCCGTCTCCTCCGTGCTGTTCGGGTTCGATGCGGTGGCGCCGGCCGGTGAGAGATCCTCAGCTGCACGGCATCGTGAGCAGGCGTCGATCTCGACCTCAGGTGCCGCCGACGGCCGACGGGGATGCCTGCCGTTCGCGAGTGCCCATCCTGCTGATCGCGCCTTCCTTGGAGGAACGGAAACTGAGCGATGCCCGCATTTGTCTACACTGTGGAGGGCACATTCCGTCGGAAAACGATCATTCACCAAATTGATTCTGAATGGGACGGTACACAAGACTGGTTGGCTCAATTGACGGATCCCAAGTCAGACGAGAGTCGTGGCAGGCATGCATCGACGTACGAGCATCACTGAGTTGCACGGAAGGGATGCCGTGCAGCGCTACTCCATGACAACGACGACAGGCGAAGCTGCCTTGATTAGCGGCCGTTAGGCGTAGAACTTCGTCGTTAATCCCGTGGTCAACGTCACGTCATTTTCGCGGCCTCTCGGACTCTGCATTCCACCCTCCGTATCTGTTGGGCAACAAATCACAGCCTTGGGGTGGCGAAGGAAGCACACGACCAGCTCGCAGTTTTGGTCCGCGTGTGTCTCCGGTTACGTTACGGTACGGTACGTACGTACGTGTGATATGGATAGTCAACTCCCGCGACTTGCGCTGTTACTATCACCTTGTACTTTTCCTGCCTAAGTAAATTAACAATAACATGGCAGAAGAAATGCGGAGTTAGCCAAACCATTGTTATTTTTCTTGAGATTTTTCCCGTGACTGGATGAGCCCGATTGCTTCATGAGTAGATGTAAAGATTTGTTTGGTGCTAGTTGACGGTTGTTTCCTTCTTAAGCACATTACAAAACGAGCTACTAGTAGGATGGACGAAAAAACAAATGCGGTGGCGTGAGCAGCATCAGCTCATTAAACAGAGCTAAGCTAACTAGCTAAGTATCAATCCTTTCCAACTAGATAAGCTGAGCACGGATGGCTCCAAATTTCAAACAAAGTTCCGTTCGTCTTGTTTCCTTTCAAAAATTTGGAGCTTTCTGTTGGACATGTTTTTAATTCCCAAATGTCCAACAATTCCAAACAAAGTTCCAAACAAAGATAAGCCAAGCGCGGTTGCAACATTTTTCTCCAGCTTTCTGTTGTTTCCTTTCCCCGTGTTTTTTCCTTTATTATTTGTTAATTTTCTAAAATATGTTCAGAAAGTTCAAAAAATCACCTAGTTTTCAAGTGGTCTTCACAAATTTAAAAAAGTTCATGTTTTAAAAAAATGCTTGTGTTTCTTTGAAAACATTTGCAATTTCAAAATATGTTCTGACATTAAACAAAATCACAAATTCAATAAATTTCAACAAACATTTGGGAATTGAAAACATGTTTACATTTTCAAAAATTGTTGGACAATTCAAAGAATGTTCTCATTTTTAAAATTTGATCATAAATTTGAAAAACGTAATATCATACAGTAGTATCCTATGCATGATACTATTATATGATACTTCCCATTATGACAAGAGCCGACTGGTTGCATGCATTCTCCTTGACGTCTTAAGTTAATGTTTCTTTTCAACCTCCAACGATCGAATATAACCTGCATGCACGGACAAATGAACCCAATCCACAAGAGTTTGGAATTCTGAGCTGCTGGGTTGTTGCCATCTCTTTCAGTTAGGTCTCCTGAATGTCACTTGTACCTAAACTATAACTAACTTTTGTCACGGTGCATGGATAACCTTAACGAAAGCTTGGGTTGCTGCAGTAGTTGCCCAAGCTAGCTGCATATGATTAGTTAGGCCGGTCACAACTCACAAGCACGCACGAGGAAACAGCGCCAATCATGTACAATATGCTATGCTTGAAGTATAAGTAATAGTTCAGTTTGATTAAGCGGTGTCCCTTCCGTAACGTGCGGTAAAGGGTCAAAACTTTGGTCGTTAATTCCCCTCCGTGTACGGGGGAATTGAACTGGAATCTATGACTGGATCAACCGGAGTCTGAATTTGACGACACCGATTCTCTCCAAATCCAGGGAAATATAAAAAATCTCGGCAGGTCATTCATTTGACCAGGCCGTATATCAGTTGTGCCGGCGACGGCAGTAGTACAGTAGATTCAGTTGTAGACTAATCCTAGTCCATCATTGCCTTTTTTTTTCTATTTGCGAGATACTTCATCCTTGCCCGATTGAATAGTTAGCAGTCATTTATCTGCTTCTATCCATTTTCTCCCTACAAAACGTGTACCAAATATATAAAAAATGTCGATCATCGGCACAAAGGAACGGTTCCCAGACTCCAAACAACAACATATATATTGAAGAGCATCTAAAAAGATACCAAACAACTTGTTGGGTGTGCCTGCTGCCTAGCGGCCTAGCTAACGGCATCTCCAACGGCGACCCGCAAATTTCCTCCCGCATCCGTCTGCGAACAGGAGGGAACCAGTCCGCAGACACTAATGTGGAAGGCCACCACCAATGTTAGCCGCACACATTTCAAACTCCTTTTAAACGAACAGGATGAAATCCATGCAAACTCGGCCGGATTTCATATAAAAATGACGGATTTCAAACGAACCGGACGAAAACAGTTACATTTTAGACATACTTCCAACTAAAACAAAACCGGACTAGTCTATGGACGGCGCGGCGGGTTCCATCATCGTCCCCATGACCGGCAACAGTGAGAACCGGAGGTATATCCTTCAGCACAAAGGACGGCTCGCTCCCCACCCCTCATTAGAGTGGAACCGCCACCTGATGCTTCAGCCGGAGGGGAAGGGTCCCTATCCTGCACGGACCAAAGTTCGTTCTTGGGCAAGGGGACGACGGTGGCCGGCGAGAGGGCAAGATACTAGCTGTGTGTACGCCGGTGTTGCCTCGGTGGTGGCCTTCCTGGGACCCAAGCGGCGGCGGCCTCCCGTGTTCTACTCCTCCAATCACTTTCGATGTTCGTGCCTACTTCCAATCACTTTCGAGGACTTGAGGCTACCAGAGCCCGTTGTGTGGGCTCTTGGCGGCATCGGTGATCATGTTGATGCCACCGGGCGTGTCCTGAGTCGCTCCTCATATGCGTGGTTTGCCATGTTTGCGTGATGTCCACGTCAGGGTTATGAGCGTGTATGGCTGTCAGAGGATGGTAATCTTGCTTGCAATGGTGACTTATGCATTGCTAGTGGGGGCGAAATTACATGGTGACTTGAGTTTGGGTTTGGTGGTGCTACTGAGCACAGGGTCTCGAGCTCCATAGTGAAAATTCTAGGACTGACCTGCATTGGTTCTACCTCGCAATGGTGGTGTTCCACATCATGACCTTGTTGGAGGCATTATCTGAAGTTTGCTTGGACTTCTTGATGGTGAAAACCCAAGATCGTGTTGTATCAGGCGACGGCGGCTCTTGTGCATCGTCCCCTTCTTTGGAGGTGCCGTTATTGAAGAACTTTTATCACAGTCTGGGTGATGTCATCGGTGGGGTTTGATGTTGCATGCTTGAGCCGCTTTGGCGGGACTTTTGAAAGTTGTTTTTTTGTATGTGTTGATGTTGGCTGTGTGTATCCTAGTTGTGGAGAGGTCGTGTGTGTACTCTAGATGATTGTATTATTTTGATATGACATTACGAGTCAATAAGATCCGCCCTTTATCGAAAAAATGTCCCAGTTTCACACATGAAGAAAAATTGGATTACCAGCAATGACAAGACCATCAACTTGTCCTTTGCCCCAAGAAAATCTACTTGTCTTTTGATCACCTGAAGGGCCCTTTTCTCAGAAGCAGATTAGGTCACCAAAGGCTCCCCTGCAGAGCAACAATAAAAACTTAACCCAAAAATCCCACTGCATATCTTGTACCTCGTGGGTCTCCTCGCGAGCCGGAAGGTTTGAGATGACGGTGCATATTTGATTGATCAGGCGGGGTTCTCTGGTTGTTCATCATACGTTATCAACTTTTAGGTGAAGAACAGATATATTAGAGCTAGTTTAAACATTAAAGCACCGGGTGGCTGCATTCTTCTTGACGTCTTAAGTTAATGTTTCTTTTCAAACTCCAACGAATATAATCCGCATGCTTGGACAAATGAATCCGGCCCACAAGGGTTCGGACTATGAGTTGCTGGGTAGTTGCCTTGTGTTCAGTTAGGCCTCCTCTCCTGGGTGTCACTAGTACTACCTAACTGTAACCAACTTTTTGTCACGGTGCATGGATAACCTTAATGAAAGCTCCGGTTGCTGCATATGATTAGTTAGGCCACTCACAACTCACAGGTGCGCACCAAGAAACATCGACAATAATGTACGACCATGCTCTGCCGGAAGTGTAAGCAATAGACATGCTCCGATTGTCGTCTGACTAAATGGTGAGTGTTTCTTTCCATGACGTGTGGCAAGGGTCAAAACTTTGGTCGTCAATCCCCCCCTCCGTGTAAGGAGGAGTTGAACCGGAAGTGTGACTGATCAAACAGGGCTGAATTTTGACGGCATTAAGAGCAACTCCAACGCGCCGACCTAAACGGACGCGTGTTGTGTCCGCTTTTTGTTTGTTTGGGCAGGTCGCTCGCTCGGCGTCTCCCTTCTTTTTGATTTGGGTCGGTAGTGCGTCCAACATGCCGCCCCATATTTGCCGGTGTGATCGGCTGATCGCCCCTTTTCAACAAATATGCACATATTTTGCATTACGTTACAAGCAAACATATAAGAAATTAGCATAGTTTCACAACCAAATAAAGCATAGTTTCAAAACCAAATAAATTAAGTATAGTTTTACAAGCCGAATAAAAATAAATTGTCTCAAATACATATGAAAAGAAAATACATTTATTGGTTGCCAACATGAGCCCACATATGCTCAACCAAATCATTTTGCAGCTGCATGTAAGTTTTCCAATCACGCATTTCATGATGAAATTGGATGAATTGTACAAACGTCGCCGCTCCTCCATGCTCAGGCGCAACATTCTCACCCTGAAACTGAAACCCTTGATCGTAGATACGTTCCGAGCGCTCATCTTCTGTGATTATATTGTGCATGATCAAACAAGCTGGCATCACCTCCCACAGCTTCTTGGTGCTTCAAGTCCTAGCAGGATACCGAACGACGCCCTATCGAGATTGCAAAACACCAAAGGCACGCTCGACGTCCTTCCTAGCACTCTCTTGCTTTTGGGAAAATCTTTTCCTCTTCTCTCCGACAGGGTTGGGGATTGTCTTCACAATAGTGGTCTGATGAGGATAGATATCATCATCTAGGTAGTATCATTTGTCGTAGTTGTGGCCGTTGATGGTAACATTCACCGGCTGGCTGTTGCCTTTGGCAAGCCTTGCAAATACCGGCGAGCATTGAAGCATGTTGATATCATCGTGTGATCCGGCCATGCTGAAGAAAGAGTGCCAGATCCAGAGATCTTGTGAGGCCATGGCCTCAAGTTTGACAGTGCAAACCCTGACATGGCCCTTATACTGCCCTTACCTAGCAGAAGGGCAGTTCTTCCACTTCGAGTGCATGCAGTCTATACTGCCAAGCATCCCTAGGAAGCCCCTGCTGGCATTCATCGCCAACAAGCGGGCTATATCTTGAGGAGTCGGCTCTCCCATGTACTCAGGTCCAAACACAACAATCACAACCAAACTTGTACATGGAGTCTAGGGATGTAGAGTCGCTCATACGGACGTAATCATCAATGAGATCACCGGGCACTCCGTATGCAAGCATCGGATGGCTGCAGTGCATTTCTGATAAGATGAGATGCCAATCTTTCCAAGGGCACCCTCTTTGCACTCGAAATAGTTATCGTATCCGACCAACCCCTCTTTAATACGGTTGAAAAGATGCCTAATCATATGGAAACGCCGCCGGAATTTTTGGTGGTTGAACAGCGGGTTGGTTGAGTGAAAGTAGTCATTCTAAAGAAGGAAATGGCCGCTCTCTTAGTTGCGATTCAACACTGGAAGGTGTCCCGGCATCGAGCCACGGAACAACGACGCTGGCTAATAAGGTGCTGATGGACCAACACCGCAACCAAGACCTCCTCCTCCTCATCGGACGAGGAATCGTCGGAGCCGCAAAGAAAATTATGGAAAAAGAACTTGTCGGCGGAGTCCATTTTGTACATTCATAAACTGCCGAACAACTTGCGGGTATTGACGAAGGAGATGGCCGGTGAAGAGACGTGCGCCTCCCTTGGACCAGGTGGCTGGCCTGTAGGCGTCCAACGAGCTCGCCGGCGTCATGACGAAGGAGCTGGCCGGGGCGGCAAGGCGGCTTCCTGCTCGCGGCGGCGTCGGGAGGTGGGTGGCAAGAAGCTTCGGTGCCCCAGCGACGAGACGGTGCTGACGACGACGTGGGAGGTGGCGGCGTTGGGGCGAGGTGTGTCGGCACCGAAAATGGGCGGCGGCGGTGACGTGGCGGAGGCGGGCGAGGGTTTGTTGTCGATATGGGGTGGGAGAGGATAGCCAATGTGTCACCGACTAGCAGGCCGGGGGAGGAGGTGGGCGCGCGCGTTTCCGTTTCATGTCCGCGTCGGCACAAATAAGACTCAAAATTGGATCGGAAATGAGTTGGCAGGTCCGCGCAGATCCAAACGGACGCGCACAGATGAAATGGGTCATCGCGTTGGAGTTGTTCTAATTCTCCAAACAGTATTAACATATACTCCTTCCGTTCGGAATTACTTGTCTTGGATATGGATGTATTTAGAACTAAAATACATCTAGATACATTCATTTCTGCGACAAGTAATGTGCAACATGCCCCAAAATGGGCATAACTAGCTGGGATGGGTGTGCCTAGCCATAATCGCATTCACAGGTGGTGGCTGGTACAGTTACTAAAAAAAAACAGAGGTGCTGGTAGGTACAGTGAAAGGAAGATACGAGCCCAAAGCAATATGCGGGGTGCTCCGGCTCCATGCAATGCAAGCCAGCGTCCACACAACACGACACGTACAGTGAGGCCGAGCGGCGGCAGGGTTCCCCGCACATGGACGTACGTACGGGCGCACGCGACGCGAGCTAGAGCAGCAGACTAAGCATCCGAGTTAACTAGTGGTACTACTAAGGGTCAAACTTTCTCCTAAACCCAATGATGCGCGCCAGCTGCATCCATGCTTTGCTCTCTAATCAAAGGCATCCGCGACACTGTTACTCTGAGAGAGAGAGCGCGAGTACATTTCGATGTCGGTCGTACTGGTGATTAGCAAATCACATGGTGTCACCGCGTGGAGGAGGAGGGTCTGTTTTATCCCTGCGCCTGCGCAACAGATGGAATCTGGATGGGAGGAGCCCTCAATCAGATCGGGGTGCCCCTGCCCCGCGTTCATATCTGTTTTTTAGTCGAGCACGCCTCGGCTGATTTTTGTTTAGCTTCTCTCTCGAGGATTTTGGTTTCGTTTAACCCAGCGGGAGATATTTTTTTTCCTCGTGACCCATCGATCATCATCAGGCACCATATGCAGATGGCAGATCGGTTGCCCCGCTGGGCGGAGCCATTGTGGATTTCTCTGCTTTGGTGTCAGATTTTTCTTATATATACTAGAGATGATGCCCCGTCCGTTGCTGTAGAATTTTGTTGAAATTATTTCAATGAGATTTGTTACTGTATGGAACATTAGTACTTAAATTAAATTCATAAATTGAAACTACCATATAATTTACTATTTTATTTACATATATTCTATCATTGTAGAATATTTATTAATACATATGAATAGTATTGGTGCATTTTAATGTGGGTCTTTTCTCATGCACGATGTCATGATAATATGGCATATTTGCATGTTAAGAGAACTGAAGTTAGTGGGAGCGATTGTTTAGGCTATGCATGGTGGCATAGTTGCATGTCGACAGAATTAGAGTTAGGCGGGTTGAACTATTTAGGTACTACATGGAATATAGGATTCGTGGGCTTATCACATGTCTGAGACGCATGAATAGTTACCAAAAACGTTTTCTGTTGACAGGAGATAGGGGGAATGAGCTGTGGCTGCTCGACTAATTGGGTCCATGTAACAAACTGTGATGGGATGGACGATCATTTCGTGTTGATCCTAATTTTCCTGATAGCTTTTTCACGATCTTGCAAGTTGTTCTATGGAAGCATGGTCCACTACAGTGCATGGAAATCATGATGACAAGCCAACAAAACGAGATCAATCATCAACAATCATAATAACACGATACAGACGCCTACGCAAAAACCACCACTTGGTGGAGGATATCTCCCCTCTTCCAAGGACGGATTGACAAGTATGAAAGCTGGCTCTGATCGGCATGAAATTATATCCCCGACAGAAGCTAGGAAATCAGTACCCTTGTCCGATGCGACACAAACATACATATGCAGTGGATCTGCACGTTGGGCCGGGTGCTTGGATTGCGTTACTGCCATGTGCGTCCACGCGAATATATGTGTGACACCGGACGGGATCGATCGAGGAAGAAGAGAAGAGTACCCGCCAGTGCCACCGCCGCATCATCTCGCTGGCGCAAACAGTGGCGAAATCGCATCCCCTCTATGATGTGATATCCATGCAGAACGCGTGCACGCGATCTGATGATGCGGCGCGCGCGCTAGGAAAGTGATTTTGTCACCACCCTGGCTGGCTCAAAATATATTAAAAAATAAACCCTTTCAAACTACAACTCCGATCCGCGGCATCAAATTAAGAAAGGATTTACTTGTGCTTCCGGCGCGGCACAGAATGGCCGCATTGCATTAAACAAGGCATCCATATCGTATTTATTCGGCGACTTCGGGAGCTTAGCCGTCCATTTGGACATTTGGCAGAGTAAAGGTTTTTATACGAGGGGGAAAAAAGAACAATAATAGTACAGTACGTAGTAATATGGCAAAGTAGGAGTACGCAGCACGTGGTCTGGTACTGGTAGAGCCTCCCTGGGAAAACATGGCTGCTCCCTAGAAAACACAGCAGTGCACTTCAGTGTAGTGCCGCTGAACCAGGGTCCAGGGGCCGTCCATACGATGGGCGGGCGTGGTGAGGACGGTTGCGTCGCGTCGCATGCATGCACGCAGCTCACGCGGCGTGTAGGTGTAGTACGTGCAACGTGCGTGCGGTTTGTCAACGTGGGTCGCGTTTCTTCCGGATCCGGTGCAGTTCGGCCGTACGTGCGGGGTTCGATTCATTCATTGTTTTCTTCCGGCACCGGCGCTACGGCAGGGGTGGTGGGATCGCGTCTCGGGCGCGCGGTTCCGGTCCGTTTCCTTCGTTTTCCATGCGTCGCCGCATGGGTCAGTCCGCGATGAGTTGGTTGGCCCCCCGGCCCCCAGGTCGACGGCGGGGACACGATCGAGGAGACCGGATCGCCATCCCGCGTGTGCACCGACGGGCGATGGCACAGGGCGGCACGAGTCATGAGAAGGATGGTCACGCCAGGTGCCAGCCGCGTTTGGCGCGGCGTTGCCGTCTCGTCTGTGCTGTTCGGATAGCATGCGGTGGCGCCGGTGAGAGACGCTCGAGCTCGGCTGCATGCCTTGGCATGAGACGTCGATCTCGACCTCAGGTGCGGCCGACGGCCGACGGGGATGCTGCTGGTCGCGAGTGCCCATCGGGCTGATCGTGCCTTGCTTGGAGGAAGAGAAGCTGAGTGATACCCGCATTTGTCTACACTTTCGAGGGCACATTCCGTCTGAAAACGATCACTCACCAAATTGATTCTGAATGGGACTCTGGAAGACTGATTCATCCAACTAACGACTCACAAGCCAGAAGCTCGTGGCAAGCATGCATCGACGAGCATCACTCAACTGCACGGCAGGGATGCCGTGCAACGCCACTTCATGACAACGACGACGACGACGGACGAAGCTCATCAAGAGTTGAACCGCGGCCTTGATTACCGGCCGTTAGGCACGGAAATTTCGTCGTTAATCCCGTGGTTAACGTCACGTCGTTTTCGTGGCCTCTCGGACTCTGCATTCCACCCTCCGTATCTGCTGGGCAACAAATCACAGCCTTGGGGTGGCGAAGCACACGATCAACTACCGGTTTTGGCCGCCGTGAGTGTCCGGTCAGTCGGTCACGCTACGTACGTGTGATACGTATGGCGCATGGCTAGTCTCTTCCGCGACCTGCGCTGCCATCACCACCTCGTACTTCCTGCCTAAGTAAATTACAAAGCAGGACGTACGTACGATCTCAAGTCAAAGCTCGCGCTTCAAACTTCAAACGCGCGCCTAACCATGCACGTCGGTGTTCCTTCCTTGCGCGTGTTGCGCTCGGAGAGCAGACGGCCCATGCCAGCAAAAGTCAATACACCATGGCAAAAGGAATGCAGAATTAGTCATACATCTCTTTTGTTTTTCTTGGGATTTTTCCCGTGACTGAACGAACGGATTGCTTCGTCTGATTTACTCATCTAGTCTAGAACTAGAAGTAAAGATTTGTTTGGTGCTAGTTGACCTTTGTTTCGTTCCTACTAAACGTTACAAAACGAGCTAGCAGGATGGAGAAACAAAGGGTCCATCTATGCATGTCATCCACCGAGCTAGGAGTGGTGGGCACATACGTAACCACATTTCTTTATCTGATCCACACACTGCATGCGTCCACGCAAGTGGCCACGCCCGTCGCCAAAACGTTCGTCTCCTGCTGCAACTTCTTCTCTCACCGCCTCAGCGGTGACGTGGGCAGCAGCAGCAGCAGCAGCTGATTAAACAAAGTAAGCAAGCATCAAGCCTTTCCAACTGGGCAAAGCTAAGCACGGATGGCTCCAAATTCCAAACAAAGTTCCGTTCGTCTCGTCCGGTGTCGCGCCCTCCAGGGGTGGCCAGGCGTTAGGCATGCAATGCAAGAGGCTGGTTCCTTGCGATCGAACACCTGCAACACGCCAAATGCCTAGTGTGATGTTAGACTACTAAAAAACTCTAGAGATTAGCAATAGATAAGCATTTCATTTAGTCATCTGACATTCGACCGAGTGACATGGTACTTGACACTTCTCGACGAAAGAAAATGCATGCTTTGGAGCGTTAGGTTTGGTGATGACTGGCGAGCGACGACGGCGAGTCGACAACGTTGCCGCCCCGGGATATATTGCTGTGTTGTCTTGCAGTTGTTGTCCGGGGACATCTCGCTCGATCTCGCAGCATGCATTTTCTCACGTTCTGTGTTGCGTCAAATAGTCTGGGTAAGAGCGTCTACAACGGAACTTGGCAAATTTAAGCACATCAGCACCTTGTGTCAGCATATAGTGTCCGGACACTCTTTAAATCGCGTCATCCACATCCGTGTATCTCATATTCAAATCCCTATATCCATACTATAGCATGCAACGTCGATCAAACTATCTAGATCAGCTCTGGACATAGAAATTGCACACAAGTTTCCCAAAAGATCGACCAAAGTTCACACAAACGACGCACAACTATATACTATATCTAAAACTTGAAATTAAAATCAACTTCATCAGCGTGACAACCCTCCTCCCCCCGCGTCGCTCCCGCGAGCGACGAGGGGAAACCCTAGCCGCCGGCCCTCCGCCTCCTTTCCCCCTCCTCCTCCCCTCGCCGCCGCCGGCAAGGGCCAACGGGCGAAGCCCGGCTGGCTTTGGCGGCGGCGGGGCCTCGTTCCCCTCCTCTCGCCCTCCCCGGCTGGCGCGGGACAGCCCGGGCGCGCGGAGGCGCTGCGCTGGCGCGGGGCGCAGCGGTGCAGCGGCGGCGGCTCCGGGCGGCGTCGCGCGTGGTTTGCGGGTGGCGCCCTGGGCTTCCGCTGGCGGCGCGGCGACGGCTGCGGGCCTCTGATGGTGCCGCACCCGTCGGATCCGGCCAGATCTGGCGCCGGGGGCCCGGCGGGTGGCGGGGGCTACGTGCGGCCTGGACCATGGCCGGCCTTCCCTGCCGTGGCCGGCGGCTGGCAGGGTTGGTGGCGTGGTGGCGGGGCCTCCTGTTCTGGTGGCACAAGTGCGGTGGCGGCGGCCTCCTCCGGTGAGGGCACCCCTCCCGAAAGACGGGGAAGGTGGTGCTGATGGTTCCGGGCGCTAGGCTTGGCCGTGTGGGCGGCGAGTCGGCGATGAGCACGTATCTCGACTTGAAGACGGCGACCTCCACGTGTATCTCGATTTGAAGAAGTAAAGATTCTTCTTCTTCTTCTTTCTTTCTTTTTTGTGGTGTCGGTGGTTGTATGCTCGGCTGTTGCTTTATAATCTAAAGCGGGAAGATACCCTTTTTCTTAAAATCAACTTCAGCACTTCCAGGCCGGCCCTTTCCCCTTCTAGTCGCCGGCGTAGCTGTAACCGTCGTCGGCTGGTGAAGGATCGTCCGATTCCACGGAGGAAGAGTCGATGATGATGAGGCCCTTGAGGCGCTGGACGGCCCGGTCTTGCTGGCGCCTGAGCTTGGCCAGCCGAGCCGCCTTCTCCAACATCTCCCACTCGGACTGCTCGATGGCAAGCAAAGAGCCTTGGCGTTTTTCCGGCGCAGCCGCCGAGCGCCCGTCTCCACCATCGTAAGCGGCCGACGGTAGACCCATGCAAGGAGCCGCTGGTCCTCTTTGGGCTCCGCGGGTAACCCACGCTGGCAGTGGACAGAGCTCTCCACAACCTCCCTTTCCATTGCCCGCTGCCTCTCGTGGTGGACGGCGCACGCCTTCGACTCCGGCTTGCGCGTCCGGGCCGGTGGGCCGGCACAAGCACCCACCGCTGCCCACGAGGGGGAGCAACAGTCGACGGGGCGAGGGGACGGCGTGTGGAAGCAGCAGCCAGCGGGGCGATGAGACGGCATGGGGGAGGCGCCGATTGCGCTAGCCACCTGTCGGAGCTGCCCATGGGCCGAGAGGAGCCAACGCCGGTGTCCGAGATGTGCCGACGGGGAAGCGGCGGCTCCGGCGAGGCTGCAGATCCGGAGCTGCCCCCGGTGTCCACCTTGGACCGCTCCAAGGTGATGCAGAGGGACATCTCATACTCCGGATCCACCTTGTCCTTGGAGCGGCTGCCGGAGCTCGACATTGCACCGGATTCGATAGGAATCGGTGAGGAAAGACAAGACGACGGAGCGAGAGAGGAGAATGAGTGAGCTAGGGTTTCAGACTGACAAGGCCGATGGGGTTTTTTGTGGGACATCCGTGGGGTCGGTGGTGGGCCGGACTTGTCAGGCGGACGCGCCCGGGCGTGCCCAGGCCACCCCATATCTGGACTAGATATGGGGGGAGCCGGTCAGTCCGGGCACTTGAGACCCGTTTGAGGCGTCCTTGTGAGTCGAAAAAACGTGACCGGGCAGCCCGCCCGGTCGTATGAGGCGGCTTTGAGAGGTCCAGCTGTACATGCTCTAACTCATACAAAGAGCGCATCAGAAATAACCGCCCTGTTATAGCGGTAGACAGAAACGGTTCTGGTTCTAGTTTTGGAATCTTCTAGAAGGTTAAAGCTGGTTTTGTCGGATGTGGGAACCTTTGTGACTGGTATTATTCCGTTTTTGTTTTTTTTTCCATTTTCCGGGTTATCTTTTTCCTAAATGTCCTAGTTTTCAAATGCTTTTCACGAATTTAAAAAAGTTCCTGCTTTTAATATATGATTTTTAGTGTTTAAATTTCATAACATATTCCTGTTTTCATAATTTGTTCACAAATTCATAAAATATTTGGAATTATAAAACATGTTGTTTTTTTCCAAGAATTGTTGGGCATTTCAAAAAATGTTAGCGTTTTCGAAATTTGATCACAAATTAAAAAATGTGTGTGTGTTAATGTTCGGGATTTAAAAAAAAACTCGCTGCAGTGCTGCTACCAGAAAACCCATTCGATACAGTATGAAAACAGAGTTGCTACAGACGAACGCTCTATATGGCTCATGGCCGGCTCCGGCGAACGCTCTATGTTACTCCACTATGGCTATGTTGCCTAGACCGTTCGTGATTATTTTCACCTAAACTTGTTGCATGCATTCTCCTTGACGTCTTAAGTTGATGTTTCTTTTCAAACTCCAACGATGGAATATAGTCCGCATGCATGGACAAATGAACCCAATCCACAAGAATTTGGAATTCTGAGCTGCTGGGTTGTTGCCATCTCTTTCAGTTAGGTCTCCTGGATGTCACTAGTACCTAAACTATAACTAACTTTTGTCACGGTGCATGGATAACCTTAATGAAAGCTTGGGTTGTTGCAGTAGTTGCCCAAGCCAGCTGCATATGATTAGTTAGGCCGGTCACAACTCACAAGCACGCACGATATGTTCCTGCCGTACCGTATGGTAAGAGTAAAAACTTTGGTGGTTAATTCCCCCGCCGTGTAACGAGGAATTGAACTGGAAGCTATGACCTGATCAAATGGAGTCTGAATTTGACGACACGGATTCTCCCAAAATACAGGGAAGGGAAATATCAAAAATCTCGTCAGGTCATTCATTTGACCAGACCGTATATCAGTTGTGTCGGCGACGGCACTAGTACGGTAGATTCAGCTGTAGACCGATCCTAGTTAACCATTGCCTTTTTTTCTCTCTTTGCGACATAGTACTTCATCCATGCCTGATTGAATAGTTGGCACAGCCTCTCTATTTTCTGTTTCGATCCATTTTCTCCCTACAAAACGTGTACCAAATATATATAAAGAATATGTCAATCGTGGGCACAAGGAACGGTCCCCAGAACCCAAACAGCAACATGTATATTGTAGAACTTGTTAAAAATCGACAACTTTTAAATATGGATCTCAGGACAGAGGCATGGTACTGTTCTCATGGAATAAAGTTCGTCTACCTAAATCCCATGAAGACCTGGGAGTTTTAGATCTTCAGGTTCATAATCAAACCCTGCTCATGAATTTTCTGCATAGTTTCTTCAATAAAGAAGACATTCCATGGGTTAATAATATTTGAGAGACATATTACCAGGAGATAGATTGATTGGTTCATTCTGGTGGAAATCTGTTTTGGAACTGTTGCCCACATTCAAAGAGCATACGAAGTGCAAAGTTGGGAGAGGAGATACTATAATGCTCTGGACAGATAAGTCGATGAACAGCCTCCTGATCACACTGTTCCCTGAACTACACTCTTTTGCTATCAATGAAGACATCACTCTATTCCAGGCACAGCAGCATGAGGACCTGAGTCACATTTTCCATAGACCTCTGTCACTCCAAGCATTCAATCAATTCAATGAACTTCAAGGGATAATCACAAACAGGGAGATCTCATCAGACAGAGACTCTTGGATTATGGGTGGCACCACACAATTTTTTTTTCCTTATGAGCATGTATAAAGCTATTTCTGGCCCCAAGTCAAGCACATATTATCTTTCAGATGGTCTGGAAAACTGCATGCAGACTAAGGCACAAAATATTCTTTTGGTTACTACTTCATGACAGATTAAGCACAAGAAACATGATTGAACGCCAAAACATGCATTTGGAGGATTATAATTATGCACTCTGCGCCGAGTCTATGGAGGAAACAAGCATTCATCTATTCTGGGACTGCAAGTTTGCTGGGTACTACTAGGACAAGATTGTTCCTTATAAACATAGAGGTACATCGACCTATGATGAGGTCATGTTCACTCTTCATGAAATTCCAAAAGATATTTCTATGGAAGTGGTGATTATGGGCAGTTGAAGCATCTTCAAAAAGGGACCAATTCATTATGGAACATGGAAGTGTTATCTGAGAGAAAGACTTGAAAATACTAGACTTTGAGCAAAGCAGAAGAAAGCTGATTTGATTACCAGTTGGATAGTACAGAATCTTAATTTCTTCCATGTTTCTCAAAACTGGTGTTGGTTAGTCTGGCTGTTTTTAGCCTTTGTAATTATACTTTGTTTTATTTATTAATATAAAAAATATCATAGAAAGATTGCTCTAAGGTTTTGGCTCAAAAAGAAAATCGACAACTTGCTGGGTGTGCCTGCTGCCTAGCTAATCACATTCACAAGTGCTACTGGTGGATAGTACAGTGAAAGAAAGAAATGAGCCCAACGCAAAGCGAAGGGCCAGCTCAAGTGAAGTGCGGGGTACTCCACAGCACACGTACTGAGGCCGAGCGGCGGCAGTGTTGCCGCACATGGGCCTCCGTACATGAGGTCGCTCGTGCGCGCATGCGACGCGAGCAAACAGCAGATTAACTAGTGGTGGTACTAAACGCCGGGGGTCAAACAAGCTGTTTCTCGTAAACCCAATGATGCTTGTGCCAGCTGCGTCCATGCTCTCCAATCAAAGCCATCTCAGACACTGTGACTGTGTGTGTGTGAGAGAGAGTACATTTCGATGTCGGTCGTACTGAATAGCAAATCACAGGGTGGCACCGCATGGGATGAGGACAGTCTATCTTATCCCTGCGCAACAGATGGAATCTGGATGGGAACCCTCGATCAGATCGTGATGCTCCCCGCGTTTATATTTGTTGTTTAGTTATAAGCCTTGGTTGATTTTGGTTTAGTCTAGTTTAACCCAACTGGGTGGGGGACGGAGATACGACGGGCGCAGTGCACCTATCTATCACTGCCCGTGATCCAGCGATCATCATCAGGCACCCCAAGATCGACAGAAACTCTCAGGATTTCTCTGCCTCGGCGTCAGATTTTTCTCATATATATATATATATATATATATATATATATATATATATATATATATATATATATATATATATATATATATATATATTCGTCACGTCAGCTTATCACATGGCTGAGGCTGTTGAACAGCTACCACTGCGAGAAACGTTATCGTTGGAGAGAGGATGTATGGAAAATGAGCCAGTGTGCTTGCTCGGTCTGGGTCGAGGAACTGAAACTGTGGATTGAAGATCATTCTGTGTCGATCCTTATTTTTATGATAGTTGTAAGTTATAACTCGATTCCGGGCAGGGTCACGTTCATGCAAGTTGTTGGATGAGAACATGGTCCGCCGCAGTGCACGGAGATCAATCATCAACAATCATAATAAAATGATACGGACGCATGGCACGAAACTTGACAGACGGTCTACCGATAGTAAACTAAGGCTGCATGGCAAGTCCCGATCCAATCCGAAAACGTTTAACACCCGCACACGAAAAAAGGTAGAAAAGGACACTGGAGGACATAAGAGCGCCGGAATGCAAAACGGAAAACGGGGAAAATGGTCGAATGCATGAGATGAACATGTATGCAAATGCGATGCACATGATGACATAATATAAGATGCATGACAAAGACAAAACAACACGAAGACAAAAACCCGACAACGAAGAAATATCATAACTTAGTGCCGAAAATGGCAAGAGTTGGAATACAAATATGGCAAGTTACATACGGGTGTTACACTTCGGCCCGTGGTTTTTCCCCTCAAGTTGAGGGGCTTTCCACGTAAAAAAAAAATCTAGTGTCTCTTTGTTGATGCTTGGTGCTGTCCAGAAACTTACTCCTAGCACAAGACACTAGGCTGAGGAGTGTCTTGCCTACCGAGTAACATTTTCTGCCTTCATATATGCTGCTGCATATGTTTCCTTCTGTGCTAAGCAACTATCCTTAATTTAGTATATGATGTGATGCTGAGATTACTTGTTTTCGCTGTAGTTATCACTTAATCACAAATGCATTTGTGTGCTAATTTCCATCCAGTTGTTGGATGGAAGCATGGTCCGCCGCAGTGCATGGAGATCATGATGACGAGCCAACAAAACGAGATCAATCATCAACAATCATAATAAAACGATACGGACGCATGCACAAATACTTGGTAGAGAATATCTCCCGTCTACCAACCAAGGACAGGCTGACACGTAGGATGGCTAGCTCTGATCCTCAAGGTATTTTCCTTGACAGAAACTTCAAAATCAGTGCCCTTGTCTGACCCGACTGAAGCATATGCAGCGGGTCTGCAAGTTGGGCCGGGTGTCTGCATGCGAATATGTAAACACGGTCGACCGAAGAGAAGAGAGAAGTGTACCCGCCACCGCCGCACCACACGCACGGACACGCGCATCTCGCTGGCGCAAGCAGTGGCGAAATCGCACCCTCTACTTTTATTTTATTTCTTTTGCGGTTGCATCCTCTATTATGATCTGCATGCACGCGATCTGATGATGCGGCGCTCAGAAAGTGATTTCGCACCGCCCTGGCTGGCAGCAGTTTAAATCTGTTGTACTACGACGATCTGTGGCATCAAATTAAGAAGGATTTAGTTGTGCTCGTAGTAGCGCGTCACAGAATGGTCGCATTAAACAAGACATCCTTTTCGTATTTATTCGGCGACTTTGGGATCTTGTTTCCAGCCGTCGATTTGGACATATGGAAGAGTGGTGTTTTCTAGAGGAAAAATAATACTCCCTCCGTTCCTAAATACTTGTTTTTTTAGACATTTCAAATGACTACTACATACGGATGTATGTAGACATATTTTAGAGTGTAGATTCACTCATTTTGATTCGTATGTAGTCATTTGTTGAAATGATTAGAAAAACAAGTATTTAGGAACGGGGGGAGTAGTACGAGTACTGGTAGCATGGCAGAGTAGGAGTACGTTACCACGTGGTTTGGCAGATGCTCCGTAGCGAAACATGGGTGGTAGGTATACGGCGACGAAGCTACAATCGGCCACAATCGACAGTACCGGGGTGACAAGGTAGCGACGACGGCGGCATGTACTACGTGCGTGCGGTTTGGTTTGGTCTGTCATCGCGAGTCGCGTTTCTTCCGGTGCTGTCGACGGCGGGGACACGACGGGACCGGACCGCCATCCCGCGTGTGCTGTGCACCGACGGGCCACGGCACGGCGCGGGAGAAAGCTGGTCGCGCTACTACAGATGGTTTGGTCCGAAAACGATCATTCACCAAACTGATTCTGAAGAATGGGACTCTCCAAACTGGATCGCTTCGATACGTGTCTCCAAGGTCAGAAGGGCGTCGCGAATGCAGACGAGACCATCAACTAGCAGTCTTTGCTGCCGTGAGTCCCCTCTTATACTTTACGTAACATACGTGTGACACGCATGGCGCATGGTTCGTCAACTCGCGCGCCGTTTCTTTTCCGTGACTTGCGCTGTGGCCACCACCTTGTACTTCCTGCCTAATAAGTAAATCAAAGCAGGACGTACTACTAGTACGAGTCTACGACTGAAGCCAAAGCTCGGAATTCAAACTTCAAACACGCGCCTAACCATGTTGTTCCGTCCGTGAGCGTGCTGCGTTCCGAACCACAGCAGCAAAAAATCAATACACACCATGGCAAAAGAAATGCGCGTCTGCGACACCTGTGCAGAGCTAGCCAAACCGTTTCATTCAATCAAAAAATTTCTTGATTTTCTCGCGCCCGCAACTGAATGAGCTAGCCGGTTCATCTGTTTTACTCGTCTACAAGTAAAGATTTGTTCTTTTTTATTTTTTGCGAATGAAGTAAAGATTTGTTCGGCGCCAGTTGACCTCTGTTTCGTTCTTACCATTAGGCACTAGCACATTACAAAACGAGCTAGTGGTATGAAAAACAATCCATGTATGCATGGCGTCCATTGAGCTAGAACGCTAGGAGTGGGCACGTACCTAAACACATTTCTTTATCCACGGTTCCACACCACTTCTGCGTCCATGCATGTGGCCGCGCCAGCCAAACGTTCGTCTCCTGCCGCAACTTCTCCTCTTGGAGGTGACGTGATCCGTGATCGGCATCGTGATTAAACAAACTAAGCAAAGCACCAAGCCTTTCGAGCTAGACAAGCTAAGCACGTATGGCTCCAAATTCCAACCAAAGTTCCGTTCGTCTCGTCCGGTGTCGCACCTTCCAGCTCCAGGGGTTCCTGGCAACCGAACACCCGCAGCACGCCAAGTGCCCACTGTGATGTGACCCTCTACTAGCACTACTTAAACTAATAGATTATTTAGCAACAGATAAGCATTTCAATTCGTCATCTGACTTTCGATCGACTGACATCCATACTTGACACTTCTCGACGAAAGAAAATCCATGCTTTGGAGCGTTAGGTTTGGTGACGACCGGCGAGCGACGACGGCGAGTCGACAACGTTGCCGCCCCGGGATATATTGCGGCCTCGGCTGGGAACATCTGTTGGGTGGGTCTCCGCATGCAGCCCGTCGCCGTCGTCGGTCGGCGGTGGCGGTTTGCTTCGCGCCAAAATGACCGCGCCGGTTTCGACCCAACACAGGACCTACCCCCGTGTAGTCACACTTCATTTCTGTTTTCTACACGCGTGCGGGTGAATACAAGATCAACTCAGCAGTGGCCAGTGGCTTTGGGTTCGAGATTTTAGAGCAACTCTAAGCCGACTCAAACGGACGACTTGTCCCTTTTTTATCCGTTTGAATCAATCGCTCGCCCATCGTCCGTTCTTTTTTTAGTTTTGAGTCGGCAGGGCACCCAACGGGCCGACCCATTTCATGACTGTGTGCGCTTTAAATTATGCCAGCGGAAAAGGTTCGCGCGCGCGCCGCGGCCTGCGCTCGTTATAAGTAGGCGCTTCCTCCACACTCTGCCTCGCTCGTTGTCCGCCGCCCACTCGTCTCGCCTTTGCGTCACCATGTCGACCCGCCGGCTGGGCGCTTCGGATTTTTGCGGAGTCTGCGATCGCCGCTCCGGCGCCTTCTCCTCCGAGATCTGATTTCGCGAGAAACGTCTCATCCTCGACACCACAGAGGAGGCGACCCGCGCACACGACGCGGCGGCGTGGCACCTCCTGAGGCCTCGTCGGGATATGAATTTTCCCAACGTGTCGAGCCAGCGGGCGCAGGATCTAGTGCCTCTTCCGCGGCTTTTCACCGACGAGGATCGTCGTGTCGACCGGAGGCGGCAGCGTCGCCTCGCCATCGCCGATATGGACGTGGAAGCCATGGTGGTGTGGCGCGAACGCTTCCCGCAGGACATCGTTGACGAGCGCCAGTTCTACAAGCAAAAGAGGTTGGAGAGGGACGCGAGGAGGACGGAGCGAGCCGTCTATCGGGAGGACAAGCGTTCGCGAAAGCAAGCTGCTCAATTGAAACTGAATCTACAAAAAACGTCGGGTTGGGACTTTGAAGACGAGCAGCATGCTGACACCCACATTCAGACGTTGGAGGAGGACATTACCGAATCGGAGTCAGAAAGCGACGAGTAATGGTCTTTTCTTTTATCTATGTACGCTAGAACTATATATGTATCCATTTTATCGGAAAAAATAGCCGGCGACGTCGGCGACGAAGCAGGCGGGAGAGGATGTGTTGTTTGATGGGGAGCGGCCAATCTAATGTGCCACCGACCAGCGAGCCCGGTGAGGAAAGAGGGCGAGTGTCGGTGTCAAAATCGGCGGATCTCGGGTAGGGGGTCCCGAACTGTGCGTCTATGCCGGATGGTAATAGGAGGCAAGGAACACGATGTTTTACTCAGGTTCGGGCCCTCTTGATGAAGGTAAAACCCTACGTCCTGCTTGATTAATATTGATAATATGGGTAGTACAAGAGTAGATCTACCATGAGATCAAGGAGGCTAAACCATAGAAGCTAGCCTATGGTATGATTGTTGTATGATGAAGTTGTCCTACGGACTAAAACCCTCCGGTTTATATAGACACCGGAGAGGGTTAGGGTTACACAAAGTCGGTTACAATGGTAGGAGATCTTGAATATCCGCATCGCCAAGTTTGCCTTCCACGCCAAGGAAAGTCCCATCCGGACACGGGACGAAGTCTTCAATCTTGTATCTTCATAGTCCTGGAGTCCGGCTGAAGGTATAGTCCGGCTACCCGAACACCCCCTAATCCAGGACTCCCTTAGTAGCCCCTGAACCAGGCTTCAATGACGACGAGTCCGGCGTGTAGATTGTCTTCGGCATTGCAAGGCGGGTTCCTCCTCCAAATTCTTCATAAAAGTTTGTAAACACCAAGAGTAGTGTCCGGCTCTGCAAAATAAGTTTCCACGTATTGCCACAGAGAGAATAATATTAACACAAATCTAATCTGCTGACGTATTCCACAGCGTCGCATCACACTAGGGCCAAGCCTTTATTCGAATCATTTTCACTTTTCCACCTCAGCGTGTTTTGCGAGGCGGTTTCCTTGGCACGTCTTGTCAAAGCAGAGATCGTCTCCCCCATTTACGGGATTCTCATCAATACGGACGTGGGTAACCCAACCGCATCATTTATCACGGCGCTGGGGAGGCAAGCGAGTTTTACTAGGCTGGTGGGGACGCACCGTCGCATCCGCCCATATAAGGGGATAAGGATCCACCTTTTTACCTATGCCTTCTTCCTCCTTTGCCTATCCATCTTCTGCGCACCCGAGCTCCAGCGCCCAAGCCCGCACTTCCTACCTCAACCTTCTCCAACAATTTCCGGAGTGGGAGGCAAGTGGATGGTCTCCTCCGTCACGGAGGGCCATGTCAAAAAGCTAAGGAAGGCCGGATACCTGTCCAAAGACATCGCGCACCGGCTTCCTAACGAGGGGCAGCTTCTCCCCACCCCAAGGCCCCATGAGAGGGTAGTATTTCTTCCCCACTTCCTCCGCGGACTGGGTTTTCCTCTCCACCCATTCGTCCGCGGGCTCATGTTCTACTATGGCCTAGATTTCCACGATCTGGCCCCGAACTTCATCCTCAATATCTCGGCGTTTATCATCGTGTGCGAGGCTTTCCTCTGCATCCGCCCCCATTTCGGCCTCTGGCTCAAGACCTTCAACGTCAAGCCAAAGGTGGTGCGCGGCAACCAGGCGGAGTGCGGAGGTGCCATGGCGGGCAAAATAGCCAACGTCCTATGGCTCGAGGGCTCCTTTGTGGAGACCTTGAAGGGGTGGCAGTCAGGGTGGTTTTACATCACCGAGCCACGCAATCCGAAGTGGATCGCAGCCCCTGAATTCCGATCCGGACCCCCTACGCGGCTCACGTCCTGGAAGGAGACGGGCTTGTCGTGGGGAGACGAATAAGAGGTGACCGGACTGCAAAAATGCATCCAGTCCCTGGTGAACAAGCAGCTCAAGCTTGTCAACGTAGTCCAGGTCATGCTCGTCCGCCGGATCCTTCCATGTCAAGAACGGGACTTCAATTTGTGGGAGTTCAACCCGGCGCAACACCGAACTCTGAGCAGGCTCTTCGACACGACGTACAAAGATGTCTGGAAGGGGCTAACCAAAGGCGCCGAGGCTCCCACATCCGCCTCCGAAGACCGCAGATTCAGCTCGTAGCGTCCTGCTGGCGAGGTAAAATATTTTCATATCTTACAGGATGTTAAGTTTTCTTCATAGTTTGACTCTATGCGGGATCTAAACTCCCTCACCTTTGACAGGATTGGCAGGCGAAGTCCGGACTGATTAACTGTCCGGCTCCCTTGCCCGAAGACCCAGCCCCTGCTCTCCTAGTGAAGCTGCTGGTTCCAGCACCTTATGTGGTTCCGGAGAAGAAGGCCAGGAAGAAGAAGGCCACGGGGACTCGAAAGAGTTCCCGGCATATGGTGGTGTCGGACTCGTCGTCCGACGAGTCCGACACGCACTCCTCCCGTGAAGACGAGGAGGAGGAAGAAGAGACCTCTCCCCCTCCAGCGGGGGGAGGAAAGAAGAGGAAGGCCGCCCCAGTAGGGGAGGCCGAAGGGTCCAAGAAGAGGAAAACCCCTCCGCCGGACTACGCCCCCGACGCCGACGAGGACGAAGAGGAGTGGCCGGACAGGGCCAAGCGTCCGGCGAAATCGTAAGTGTTCGGATACCAGAGTAACTCATGATATTCCTTTTGTTGCGCAGCTTTCCCTAATGTCGAATATAACCATGCAGCCTACCCAAGGACGGGCTCGACGAGTCGTCGAGCGGCTCCCTGGATTCATCGGACGTGAATTCAGTTCCGCCCGCTGCCTTCCCCTGTGCTGCAGATGACGCCGAAGTGGCGTCGCGACAAGCTCCGGGGCAAGAGGAGGTGGTCCAGGAGGAACTGCGAGGCGACCTCCCGGATTCTAGGAGTAAAGGGGACAAGACCCCCCAGGGCTCCAAGTCCGGCTTTAAGCCGGACACCGTGCCGGAATCATCAACGGTTCCGAACCGCGGCAGGCGAACTCCTGCCCAGAGGAGCAAGCCTATTGAGCCGGTGTCCTCCGTCCAACCGGAGGCGCCGGACAATCTGCTGGAGGTGCTTAAGGGCGCCAACATCGACGAGGAGCACCGTACCATCTTGAGTATGGTGGTCCAGAAGGTTCGGTCCGTCAAAAGCGGACTGACTGAAGCTTGTGCTAGCCTTCTAACAGGCTTCGAGGTAAGTAAAAAATATGTAAAAATATTACCGCATAGACAGTAGCCCCTGATGCTCTGTTTGGCATTCGGAAAGAAAAGCCGAATAGAGGATCTATTAAATATCGCAGGAATCTAACTAAAAAGGAGTCAATATACGTATGCAGGCTTCTCTGCTAGCCACCGCCGCACTGACTGCGGAGGTGGGTGCCCTGAAGCAGGGCCTCGAGCGGACCGAGCAAGAGCTCGGCCTTGCCAAACGGCAGCTCGAGGAGAAAGAAGGTAAGAGATACCTTATAGAAAAAATGCCTATAAGAAGACGCAATTGCAAAAAATGACAGGAGTACACTGCTTATTGTAGGGGCCACAACTGAGGTGGCGACCCTCAAGCAAGCGATGTCCGAGGCCGAGAAGAAAGCGGCCACGAAGCGCACCGAGCGGGAGAAGTTTGAGGCGCAGGTCGGCGAGGTGCAGCAAGAGCTTCAGGCTCTCATGAAAAAACATGAGAGTTTGGAGCTCGACTCGAAGACGCGAGCGTCCGAGCTTGTTGCGGCCCTTAAAACTGCCAAATCTGCCCAGGCCGAAGCCAAGAAGGCCCTCCAGGAATTGGATGCGGTGAAAAAGATAGCGGCGGGTAAGGCATTCTCTATGCAAAGCAGACATATAAAAGTAAACTACCTGTTACTTACCCGAATCTGGAGCTCTCCAGGGGCATTCGCAGATCTTCCCCGCAGCGTATCCGATGCCGCCGCATTCTACCGAGCCGAGGAAGGCAGCTCGACGGAGGAGGTGTTCTGGTCTCAGTACGCTGAGGCTGGACACCCTGTGCCCTTGAGCGACCAGCTGAAGCAGCTGGTCGAGCTCCACAAGGCGGCCGAACAAGCCCTGAAGGGCTTCATAGTTCGGCTGTGGCCTGGAGAGGCCCTGCCTGGGAGCTACTTCCGACTGGTGCGGCAGCTGGTGGAGGCTTGTCCAAGGCTCGAGGTCATCAAGCGCTCCGTCTGCATCGAAGGTGCCCGTAGGGCCCTTGCCCGTGCAAAGGTGCACTGGGGTAAGCTGGACGGTGAGAAGCTTGTGAGGGACGGGCCATCGTCGGGGAAGGAGCATCGCAAGCCCGAGAACTATTACAAGGATGTTCTGGCTGGTGCCCGCCTTGTGGCGGATGAATGTACCAAGGATGTAATTTTTGAATGAACTCGCTTGTGTTATCCTGTGCGCTGAAAACTTGTTCATATGCGCTAAGCAATGCTTGTTGAATTTAAAATATTACTTCCGTTTATCAAAAAATTGAGAGATGGCCAGTCGTCGGCTTCTGCCCCCATGCCACTAGTGCTGGGGTGTTCGGGATAAACCTGAGCGCTCTCTTTCCCATGATTGGGTCCGTCGAGGGAGGCGCTCAGCACAACGAACAAGGCAATCGGACTATAATGCTTGAACACTCTCACTTAGCCATAGAACTCTATAATTTTAAATTTCGACGAAGCCCCTAGTATTCGGAAGACCGAGTTCGGGGCGCTATCCACGCCTTGGCCGGACAAAGCCGGTTCCTCGCTCGAAGCGGCATAAGTCTTTAAGGACTCGAAAAACCTCTCGAACAACGACCGGTCTCTCGCCTCATCATGATAGTCAGTTTTAGCTTTCTCTACTGAGGTGCTCAGCCCAGCTCAACTGGGGCACAATCGCAGTAGTTCTCCTAGTGCTACCTTAGCCGATATAGCGGAACGTAAGGCACCAAAACATAGGAGCCGGGCAAACCCAACTATTGACCCAAATCATGATTCGGAGCCGATGCATATAGTGCTATAAGTTCGGGGTGCCGCACTTGTGAAACTGTACGGACTTCTCACGCCATATTGATGGGTACTGAAGCCCCTGGCATATTTTTGCCGTACCACAGTGTATGGATGCAACATGTTATTAATAAACATATATATAAAAAAGAGGATAATGCAAAAAGTAGACAAAAAGCTATGCATTGTTTATAGAAAGGCTGCTATGAAAGCGGAACGATACAAATAGTGCGATAAGCAAAAGAAATTGGACTATTTAACATGTCCTGGCCAGGGGCAGGCCGCGGAATTGTATTAAAAAACAGGTATACTGCTCGCAATAGAGACCACCTGGGAGTTCCATAATGCGGCGTGGCTTGTCTGCTTTCCTGGATCTTGCATCGTTTGTGCGGCAGTTGAATTGCCGAACGGGTCATCCGAAGTATGGAGTCCTGAGAGTAAGAGAAAAAAAGGAATCCGGCAGCCCCTGGTGCGGTTTAAGCCGTATTTCGGGCGTGCCGTGATAGTGCCCCTTCCCCTGTGCCCATGGTATTTCAAGAGCGTAGTTATGTACGCGAAGCACTGGTTTCGCTATATCGCGAGGGCTAGGGTTGGGGCCGCATTGCTACACTAGCTCAGAACGTGCCAGGCGGTCTTGTTGTAGGGTACTCTGGGCGCGCTTGACAGTGTCCGGCTTTTTGAAGGCCGAACTGGAGAACTGCCTAGAGAGGCTGCTTTGTATTTCTGCTGCAAGCGCTGCTGTGTGCTCCTCCGTTCGGAGGGAGCGTTCAGTGTTCCCATTGACCGTGATTACTCCTCTAGGGCCTGGCATCTTGAGCTTGAGGTATGCATAGTGCGGTACAACGTTGAATTTTGCGAATGCGGTTCGCCCGAGCAGTGCGTGATAGCCACTACGGAACGGGACTATGTCGAAGATTAACTCCTCGCTTCGGAAGTTATCCGAAGATCCGAAGATCACTTCCAGTGTGACTGAGCGTGTACAGTTGGCTTCTATACCTGGTATAACGCCTTTAAAGGTCATTTTGGTGGGCTTGATCCTCGAGGGATCTATGCCCATTTTTCGCACTGTATCCTGGTAAAGCAGGTTCAGGCTGCCGCCGCCGTCCATGAGGACTCTTGTGAGATGAAATCCGTTAATGATTGGGTCTAGAACCAATGCAGCGAAGCCGCCGTGACGGATGCTAGTGGGGTGGTCCCTTCGATCAAAGGTGATCGGGCAGGAGGACCATGGGTTGAACTTTCGGGCGACTGGCTCCATCGCATATACGCCCCGTAACGCACGCTTCCGCTCCCTTTCGGGGATGTGGGTTGCGTATATCATGTTCACCGTCCACACTTGTGGGGGGAAATCCCTTCTGTCCACTATTGTTCGGTGGCCTGGGCTCCTTCTCGTTGTCGCTATGCAGCCCCTTGTCTTTGTTTTCGGCTCTTAACTTGCGTGCCTGCTTGAACACCCAACAATCCCTGTTGGTGTGATTGGCTGGCTTTTCGAGGGTGCCATGTATCTGGCACGAGCGGTTGAGTATTCGGTCCAAACTGGACGGGCCCTGAGTATTTCTTTTGAATGCCTTTTTCCGTTGACCGGATTTGTAGCCTCGGAATACGGCATTAACTGCCGTATCCTCGTTGTTGTCGCTGTTAATGCGGCGATTTTGTTAGTTCCGACGCGACCTGTCGCTTTTGTCCTTGGTATTCGAATTACCAAGGTTCTTGGTTAAATTGTTGCTGCGAGCTAGCCACCTGTCTTCTCCCGCGCAAAAGCGGGTCATGAGTGTCGTGAGGGCTGACATAGATTTCGGCTTTTCCTGTCCCAGGTGTCGGGCAAGCCACTCGTCACGGATATTATGCTTGAAGGCCGCTAAGGCCACTGCGTCCGGACAGTCGACTATCTGGTTTTTCTTTGTTAGGAAACGTGTCCATAATTGCCTGGCCGATTCCTCTGGCTGCTGAATTATGTGGCTTAGGTCATCGGTGTCCGGTGGTCGCACATAAGTGCCCTGGAAGTTATCAAGGAATGCAGCTTCCAGGCCCTCCAAAGAACCGATGGAGTCTGCTGGCAAGCTGTTAAGCCAATGCCGGGCCGGTCCCTTAAGTTTGAGTGGGAGGTATTTGATGGCGTGTAGATCATCGCCGCGGGCCATGTGGATATGAAGGAGATAATCCTTGATCCATACCGCAGGATCTGTTGTGCCATCGTACGATTCGATGTTTACGGGTTTGGAGCCCTCAGGGATTTTATGATCCATTACTTCATCTGTGAAGCATAGTGGGTGTGCGCCGCCTCTGTATTGGGCTATATCACGACGCAGCTCGAAGGGGCTTTGTCTGTTGAGTTCGGCCTGGCCGGATTTATTGCATCCGGAGTGACGATCACCGTCACGTGCCGTGGGGCGCATACGCGATCCATAGATTGATCTTGTTTGCCTTGCCTTGTCCTCTAGTATGTCGCGCAGGTCGGGCGCATTTTCCCGTGCCTTAGTATGCTTGACGTGGCGTCGAGGCATGGCTTGAGTGGAGGGCCAAGAGGCCTCTCTGTCGCGGCCACGAGGTGGCCGGTCGACCATGTCATGCGCTGGTGATGTAGGTGTTGGAAATATGCCCTAGAGGCAATAATAAATTGATTATTATTATATTTCCTTGTTCATGATAATCGTTTATTATCCATGCTAGAATTGTATTGATAGGAAACTCAGATACATGTGTGGATACATAGACAACACCATGTCCCTAGTAAGCCTCTAGTTGACTAGCTCGTTGATCAATAGATGGTTACAGTTTCCTGACCATGGACATTAGATGTCATTGATAACGGGATCACATCATTAGGAGAATGTAGTGATGGACAAGACCCAATCCTAAGCCTAGCACAAGATCATGTAGTTCGTATGCTAAAGCTTTTCTAATGTCAAGTATCATTTCCTTAGACCATGAGATTGTGCAACTCCCGGATACCGTAGGAGTGCTTTGGGTGTGCCAAACGTCACAACGTAACTGGGTGGCTATAAAGGTGCACTACGGGTATCTCCGAAAGTGTCTGTTGGGTTGGCACGAATCGAGACTGGGATTTGTCACTCCGTGTGACGGAGAGGTATCTCTGGGCCCACTCGATAGGACATCATCATAATGTGCACAATGTGATCAAGGAGTTGATCATGGGATGATGTGTTACGGAACGAGTAAAGAGACTTGCCGGTAACGAGATTGAACAAGGTATCGGGATACCGACGATCGAATCTCAGGCAAGTACAATACCGCTAGACAAAGGGAATTGTATACGGGATTGATCGAATCCTCGACATCGTGGTTCATCCGATGAGATCATCATGGAACATGTGGGAACCAACATGGGTATCCAGATCCCGCTGTTGGTTATTGACCGGAGAACGTCTCGGTCATGTCTGCATGGTTCCCGAACCCGTAGGGTCTACACACTTAAGGTTCGATGACGCTAGGGTTATAGGGAATAGTTATACGTGGTTACCGAATGTTGTTCGGAGTCCCGGATGAGATCCCGGACGTCACGAGGAGTTCCGGAATGGTCCGGAGGTAAAGATTTATATATGGGAAGTCCTGTTTTGGTCACCGGAAATGTTTCGGGTTTTATCGGTAACGTACCGGGACCACCGGGAGGGTCCGAGGGGTCCACCAAGTGGGGCCACAAGCCCCGAAGGCTTGCATGGGCCAAGAGTGGGAAGGGACCAGCCCCTGAGTGGGATGGTGTGCCTCCCACAAGGCCCAAGGCGCAACTAGGAGGAGAAGGGGGAAACCCTAGGCGCAGATGGGCCTAAGGCCCACCCTAGGGCGCGCCCCCCTTCTCCCCCTCTTGGCCGCCCCCTCAAACCCATCTAGGGCTGCCGCCCCTCTAGGGGTGGGAACCCTAGAGGGGGCGCACCCTCCTCCCCTCCTCCTATAAATAGTTGAGGCTTGGGGCTGCCCAACATAACATGATTTGCTCTCCCCCTAGCACAGCCCTACCTCTCTCCTCCTCGTCTCTTGCGGTGCTTGGCGAAGCCCTGCTGGAGTACCACGCTCCTCCACCACCACCACGCCGTTGTGCTGCTGCTGGATGGAGTCTTCCTCAACCTCTCCCTCTCTCCTTGCTGGATCAAGGCATGGGAGACGTCACCGGGCTGTACGTGTGTTGAACGCGGAGGTGCCGTCCATTCGGCACTAGGATCTCCGGTGATTTGGATCACGACGAGTATGACTCCTTCAACCCCATTCTCTTGAACGCTTCCGCGTAGCGATCTACAAGGGTATGTAGATGCACTCTCCTTCCCTCGTTGCTGGTTTCTCCATAGATAGATGTTGGTGACACGTAGGAAAATTTTGAATTTCTGCTACGTTCCCCAACAGTGGTATCAGAGGTAGGTCTATGCGTAGTTACTATGCACGAGTAGAACACAAAGTAGTTGTGGGCGTCAATATTGTCAATTATCTTGCCGTTACTAGTCTTATCTTGATTCGGCGGCATCGTGGGATGAAGCGGCCCGGACCAACCTTACACGTACTCTTACGTGAGACTGGTTCCACCGACTGACATGCACTAGTTTCATTAGGTGGCTAGCGGGTGTCTGTCTCTCCCACTTTAGTCGGATCGGATTCGATGAAAAGGGTCATTATGAAGGGTAAATAGCAATTGGCATACCACGTTGTGGTTTTTGCGTAGGTAAGAAACGTTCTTGCTAGAAACCCATAGCAGCCACGTAAAACATGCAAACAACAATTAGAGGACGTCTAACTTGTTTTTGCAGGGTATGCTATGTGATGTGGTATGGCCAAGAAGAATGTGATGAATGATATGTGATGTATGAGATTGATCATGTTATTGTAATAGGAATCACGACTTGCATGTCGATGAGTATGACAACCGGCAGGAGCCATAGGAGTTGTCTTTATTTATTGTATGACCTGCGTGTCATTGAACAATGCCATGTAATTACTTTACTTTATTGCTAACCGGTAGCCATAGTAGTAGAAGTAATAGTTGGCGAGCAACTTCATGGAGACACGATGATGGAGATCATGATGATGGAGATCATGGTGTCATGCCGGTGACAAGATGATCATGGAGCCCCGAAGATGGAGATCAAAAGGAGCAAAGTGATGATGGCCATATCATGTCACCTTTTGATTGCATGTGATGTTTATCATGTTTTTGCATCTTATTTGCTTAGAACGACGGTAGTAAATAAGATGATCCCTCATTAAAATTTCAAGAAAGTGTTCCCCCTAACTGTGCACCATTGCGAAAGTTCGTCATTTCGAAGCACCAGTGATGATCGGGTGTGATAGATTCTTAAGTTCGAATACAACGGGTGTTGACGAGCCTAGCATGTACAGACATGGCCTCGGAACACATGCAAAACACTTAGGTTGAGTTGACGAGCCTAGCATGTACAGACATGGCCTCGGAACACAGAAGACCGAAAGGTCGAGCATGAGTCGTATGGTAGATACGATCAACATGAAGATGTTCACCGATGTTGACTAGTCCGTCTCACGTGATGATCGGACACGGCCTAGTTGACTCGGATCATGTAATCACTTAGATCACTAGAGGGATGTCTATCTGAGTGGGAGTTCATAAGATGAACTTGTTTATCCTGAACATAGTCAAAAGGATTTTGAAAATTATGTCGTAGCTCGCGCTTCAGTTCTACTGTTTAGATATGTTCCTAGAGAAAATTTAGTTGAAAGTTGATAGTAGCAATTATGCATACAGTAAAAGGCTTATGTCCTTAATGCACAGCTCAGTGTGCTGAACCTCGATCGTTGTCTGTGGGTGTTGCGAACATCTGACATACACATTTTGATAACTACGTGATAGTTCAGTTAAACGGTTTAGAGTTGAGGCACCAAAGACGTTTTAAAACGTCGCGAAACATATGAGATGTTTCGAGGGCTGAAATTGGGATTTCAGGCTCGTGCCCACGTCAAGAGGTATAAGACCTCCGACGATTTTCTTAGCCTGCAAACTAAGGGAGAAAAGCTCAATTGTTGAGCTTGTGCTCAGATTGTCTGAGTACAACAATCATTTGAATCGAGTGGGATTTGATCTTCCAGATGAGATAGTGATGTTTCTCCAAAGTCATTACCACCAAGCTGCTAGAGCTTCGTGATGAACTATAATATATCAGGGACATATATGATGATCCTTGAAATATTCGCGATGTTTGACACCGCGAAAGTAGAAATCAAGAAGGAGCATCAATTGTTGATGGTTAGTGAAACCACTAGTTTCAAGAAGGACAAGGGCAAGAAGGGATACTTCATGAAACGGCAAATCAACTGCTGCTCTAGTGGAGAAACCCAAGGTTGAAGCCAAACCCGAGACTGAGTGCTTCTGTAATAAGGGGAACAGCCACTGGAGCAGAATTACCCTAGATACTTGGTAGATGAGAAGGCTGTCGATAGAAGTATATTGGATATACATTATGTTAATGTGTACTTTACTAGTACTCCTAGTAGCACCAGGGTACTAGATACCGGTTCGGTTGCTAAGTGTTAGTAACTCAAAATAAAAGCTGCGGAGTAAACGGAGACTAGCTAAAGGTGAGCTGGCGATATGTGTTGGAAGTTTTTCCCAAGCTTGATGTGATCAAGCATCACACGCTCCCTCTACCATTGAGATTGGTGTTTGCGTTGAGCATAGACATGATTGGATTATGTCTATCGCAATACTGTTATTCATTTAAGGAGAATAACGGTTACTCTGTTTATTTGAATAATACCTTCAATGGTCTTGCACCTAAAATGAATGGTTTATTGAATCTCGATCGTAGTGATACACATTTTTCCATGCCAAAAGGTATAAGATAGTAATGATAGTACCACCTACTTGTGGCACTGCCACTTAAGTCATATCGATATAAAATGCATGAAGAAGCTCCATGTTGATGGATCTTTGGGCTCACTCGTTTTTGAAAAGTTTGAGACATGCGAACCATGTCTATTGGTGTATATGCATGAAGAAACTCCATGCAAATGGACCATTTGGACTCACTTGATTTTGAATCACTTGAGACATGCAAATCATACCACATGGGCAAGATGACTGAAAGCCTCAGTTTCAGTAAAATGGAACTAGAAAGCAACTCGTTGGAAGTAATACATTTTGATGTGTGCAGTCCAATGAGTGCTGAGGCGTGTAGTGGATACCGTTATGTTCTTACTTCATAGATGATTTGAGTAGATGTTGAGTATATTTACTTGATGAATCACGAGTCTGAATTATTGAAAGGCTCAAGTAATTTCAGGGTGAAGTTGAAAGATCGTCGTGACAAGAGGATAAAAGATCTATGATATGATCATAGAGATGAATATCTTAATTACGAGTTTGGCACAGAACTAAGACATTGTGGAAATTGTTTCACAACTAAGACAACCTGGAACACCATAGTGTGATGGTGTGTCCGAACATCATAACTGCACCCTATTGGATATGATGCATACCATGATGTCTCTTATCGAATTACCACGATAGTTTATGGGTTAGGCATTAGAGACAACCACATTCACTTTAAATAGGGCACCACGCAATTCCGATGAGATGACACCGTATGAACTATGGTTTAGAGAAACCTAAGCTGTCATTTCTTAAAAGTTTGGGGCTGCGACGCTTATGTGAAAAAGTTTCAGGCTGATAAGCTCAAACCTAAAGCGGATAAATGCATCTTCATAGGACACCCAAAACAGTTGGGTATACCTCCTGTCTCAGATCCGAAAGCAATAAGGGATTGTTTCTAGAATCGGGTCCTTTCTCGAGGAAAAGTTTCTCTCGAAAGAATTGAGTGGGAGGATGGTGGAGACTTGATGAGGTTATTGAACCGTCTCTTCAATTAGTGTGTGGCAGGGCACATGAAGTTGTTCCTGTGGCACTTACACCAATTGAAGTGGAAGCTTATGATAGTGATCATGAAACTTTAGATCAATTCACTACCAAACCTCGTGGGATGACAAGGATGCGTACTACTTCAGAGTGGTACGTAATCCTGTCTTGGAAGTCATGTTGCTAGACAACAATGAACCTACGAGCTATGGAGAAGCGATGGTGGGCCTGGATTCCAAAATGGCTCGAAGCCATATAATCCAAGAGAGGATCCATATATGAAAACAAATTGTAGACTTTGGAAGAACTACTTGATGGTCGTAAGGCTGTTAGGTACATATGGATTTTAAAAGGAAGACGGACAATGATGGTAAGTATCACCATTAAGAAAGCTCGACTTGTCGTTAAGATGTTTTCCGACAAGTTCAAGGAGTTGACTACGATGAGACTTTCTCACTCATAGCGATGCTAAGAGTCTGTTGGAATTATATTAGCGATTACTACATTATTTATGAAATCTTGCAGATAGGATGTCAAAACATTGTTTCCTCGGCGATTTTCTTGAGGAAAGGTTGTATGTGATACAACCCGATGGTTTTGTCAATCCTGAAAGATGCTAATAAGTATGCAAAGCTCCAACAATCCTTCTAAGGACTGGAGTGAGCATCTCGGAGTTGGAATGTATGCTTTGATGATGATCAAAGAATTTTTGGGTTTATACAAAGTTTATGAGAAACTTGTATTTCCAAAGAAGTGAGTGGGAGCACTATAGAATTTCCGATGAGTATATGTTGTTAACATGTTGTTGATCGGGAATGATGTAGATTTTCTGGAAAGAATGCAGAGTTATTTGAAAAGTGTTTTTCAATGGACAACCTGGATTAGGCTACTTGAGTATTGAGCATTTAGATCTATAAGGATAGATTAAAACGCTTAATAGTACTTTCAAATGAGCACATACCTTGACATGATCTTGAAGTTGTTCAAGATGGATCAGTCAAAGAAGGAGTTCTTGCCTGAGTTGTAAGGTATGAAGTTAAGACTTAAAGCTCGACCACGGCAGAATAGAGAGAAAGGATGAAGGTCGTCCCCTATGCTTAAGACATAGGCTCTACAGTATGCTATGCTGTGTACCGCACCTGAAATGTGCCTTGCCATGAGTCAGTCAAGGGGTACAAGAGTGATCCAAGAATGGATCACAGGACAGCGGTCAAAGTTATCCTTAGTAACTAGTGGACTAAGGAATTTTCTCGATTATGGAGGTGGTAAAAGAGTTCGTTGTAAAGGGTTACGCCGATGCAAACTTTGACACTAATCCAGATTATTCTTAATAGTAAACTAGATTCGTATAGTAGAACAGTTATTTGGAATAGCTCCAAATAGAACGTGGTAGCTGCATCTAGGAGATGACATAGAGATTTGTAAAGCACGCAGGGATCTGAAAGGTTCAGACCCGTTGACTATAACCTCTCTCACAAGCATAACATGATCAAACCCAGAACTCTTTGGGTGTTAGTCACATGGGGATGTGACCTTGAGTGTTAATCACATATCGATGTGAACTTGATTATTGACTCTAGTGCAAGTGGGAGACTGTTGGAAATATGCCCTAGAGGCAATAATAAATTGATTATTATTATATTTCCTTGTTCATGATAATCGTTTATTATCCATGCTAGAATTGTATTGATAGGAAACTCAGATACATGTGTGGATACATAGACAACACCATGTCCCTAGTAAGCCTCTAGTTGACTAGCTCGTTGATCAATAGATGGTTACAGTTTCCTGACCATGGACATTAGATGCCATTAATAACGGGATCACATCATTAGGAGAATGATGTGATGGACAAGACCCAATCCTAAGCCTAGCACAAGATCATGTAGTTTGTATGCTAAAGCTTTTCTAATGTCAAGTATCATTTCCTTAGACCATGAGATTGTGCAACTCCCGGATACCGTAGGAGTGCTTTGGGTGTGCCAAACGTCACAACGTAACTGGGTGGCTATAAAGGTGCACTACGGGTATCTCCGAAAGTGTCTGTTGGGTTCGCACGAATCGAGACTGGGATTTGTCACTCCATGTGACGGAGAGGTATCTCTGGGCCCACTCGGTAGGACATCATCATAATGTGCACAATGTGATCAAGGAGTTGATCACGGGATGATGTGTTACGGAACGAGTAAAGAGACTTGCCGGTAACGAGATTGAACAAGGTATCGGGATATCGACGATCGAATCTCGGGCAAGTACAATACCGCTAGACAAAGGGAATTGTATACGGGATTGATCGAATCCTCGACATCGTGGTTCATCTGATGAGATCATCGTGGAACATGTGGGAACCAACATGGGTATCCAGATCCCGCTGTTGGTTATTGACCGGAGAACGTCTCGGTCATGTCTGCATGGTTCCCGAACCCGTAGGGTCTACACACTTAAGGTTCGATGACGCTAGGGTTATAGGGAATAGTTATATGTGGTTACTGAATGTTGTTCGGAGTCCCGGATGATATGCCGGACGCCACGAGGAGTTCCGGAATGGTCCGAGGGTAAAGATTTATATATGGGAAGTCCTGGTTTGGTCACCGGAAAAGTTTCGGGTTTTATCGGTAACGTACCGGGACCACCGGGAGGGTCCCAGGGGTCCACCAAGTGGGGCCACAAGCCCCGGAGGCTTGCATGGGCCAAGAGTGGGAAGGGACCAGCCCCTGAGTGGGCTGGTGCGCCTCCCACAAGGCCCAAGGCGCAGCTAGGAGGAGAAGGGGGAAACCCTAGGCGCAGATGGGCCTAAGGCCCACCCTAGGGCGCGCCCCCCTTCTCCCCCTCTTGGCCGCCCCCTCAAACCCATATAGGGCTACCGCCCCTCTAGGGGTGGGAACCCTAGAGGGGGCGCACCCTCCTCCCCTCCTCCTATAAATAGTTGAGGCTTGGGGCTGCCCAACATAACATGATTTGCTCTCCCCCTGGCGCAGCCCTACCTCACTCCTCCTCGTCTCCTGCGGTGCTTGGCGAAGCCGTGCTGGAGTACCACGCTCCTCCACCACCACCATGCCGTTGTGCTGCTACTGGATGGAGTCTTCCTCAACCTCTCCCTCTCTCCTTGCTGGATCAAGGCATGGGAGACGTCACCGGGCTGTACGTGTGGTGAACGTGGAGGTGCCGTCCGTTCGGCACTAGGATCTCCGGTGATTTGGATCACGACGAGTACGACTCCTTCAACCCCGTTCTCTTGAACGCTTCCGCTTAGCGATCTACAAGGGTATGTAGATGCACTCTCCTTCCCTCTTTGCTGGTTTCTCCATAGATAGATCTTGGTGACACGTAGGAAAATTTTGAATTTCTGCTACGTTCCCCAACAGTAGGTGCTTCCTCCTCTAGTCGGGGTAGTAGCCTGCGCTTTGGGTAACTCTTGGAGGGGCGTTCGAGTTCATACTCTTCGGCCACAAGGACTTCAGTCCATGTGTCAGCTAGCAAATCCTGATCAGCTCTAAGCTGTTGCTGCTTTTTCTTGAGGCTGCTTGCCGTGGCCATAAGCTTGCGTTTAAAACGCTCTTGTTCGGCGAGATCCTCTGGCACGACGAACTCGTCGTCATCGAGGCTTGCCTCGTCTTCGGAGGGAGGCGTATAATTATCGTCCTCAACCTCTTGGTCCGCCGCCCTCTCGTGAGGGCTGGCTTCTCTGTCCTCCTGTGCTGAATCTTGCTGGAGGGGGTGTTCTTCGGCGCTATCCGGAGTAGTATTATCTCCCGTGCCGGAATCACCATTTTTGCTTTGGCGGGATTTAGAGCGGCGCCGCTGACGCTGGCGCTTGGGCTGTTTCTTAGAGGTATCGTCCCCTGCTGTTCCATCGCTATCTCCATCCTTTGGAGTGTCCACCATATATATTTCATATGACGAGGTGGCCTTCCAGCGCCCTACAGGTGCTGGTTCTTGTTCGTCTCCTGCATCGTCATCCATGCCGTCGATGTCTTCGGAGTCGAAGTCAAGCATGTCGGTTAAGTCGTCGACAGTGGCTACGAAGTGGGTGGTGGGTGGGTTTTGAATTTCCTCATCGTCCGTATCCCAACCTTGCTGACCGTAGTCCGGCCAGGGCTCCCCTGATAAAGAGAGAGACTTTAGAGAATTCAGGATGTCGCCGAAGGGCGAGTGCTGAAAGATGTCCGCGGCAGTGAACTCCATTATCGGCGCCCAATCGGATTTGATCGGTAGGGGCGCGGGGGGCTCGGAGTTCGGAGAGGAATCCGGCTCCTCGGAGTCACGGGCCACGCGGAGTGCGGGGCTGGAGTAAGGCTCGATCGCCTCTGAGATCGCAGCCCCTGAGGCAGCGTCCAACCGCTGATCATCGATCAGCGCAGTAGGCTCCGAATTAGGGTCGGAACAGATGCGTCTGCGGCCTCCAAGGCGCTGTTCGGCGGCAGAGCTATATCATGCCCATCGAGACAGTGCGGCGCGCTTGGCTGTGGCTCGAATCCGTCGAAGATCAAGTCCCCGCGGATGTCAGCCGTGTAGTTTAGGCTTCCAAACCCGACCTGATGGCCAGGGGCGTAGCTTTCGAGCCGCTCAAGGTGGCCAAGCGAATTTGCCCGCAGTGCGAAGCCGCCGAACACGAAGATCTATCCGGGGAGAAAAGTCTCACCCTGGACTGCATCATTGTTGATGATCGAAGGAGCCATCGGGCCTAAAAGCGATGACACAGAGGAACTCTCAATGAAAGCACCAATGTCGGTGTCAAAACCGGCGGATCTCGGGTAGGTAGTCTCAAACTGTGCGTCTAGGCCGGATGGTAACAGGAGGCAAGGAACACGATGTTTTACCCAGGTTTGGGCCCTCTTGATGGAGGTAAAACCCTATGTCCTGCTTGATTAATATTGATATTATGGGTAGTACAAGAGTAGATCTACCACGAGATCAAGGAGGCTAAACCCTAGAAGCTAGCCTATGGTATGATTGTTGTCTATGGAGTTGATGAAGTTGTCCTACAGACTAAAACCCTCCGGTTTATATAGACAACGGAGAGGGTTAGGGTTACACAAAGTCGGTTACAATGGTAGGAGATCTTGAATATCCGCATCGCCAAGCTTGCCTTCCACGCCAAGGAAAGTCCCATCCGGACACGGGACGAAGTCTTCAATCTTGTATCTTCATAGTCCTGGAGTCCAGCTGAAGGTATAGTCCGGCTACCTGAACACCCCCTAATCCAGGACTCCCTCAGCGAGCACGCGCGAGCGTCCGTCTCGTGTCCACGCCGACGCATATCCGGCTAAAAAAGAGCCAGGAATGGGTCGGCAGGCGGACGAAAGCGAACGCGTGTCCGTTCTGATCGGCACGTTGGACCAACTTTTTGTCCGCATCAATTCAAACAAACGGCCGCAGACGAAATAAGTCGCCCCATTAAAATTGCTCTTACGGCCTTGGATCCGTCGAGCCGTAGTCACTATGTAACACCACACTTGCTGGTGGTGTGTCTACAAGCTACGAAGAGCTACGTACCCAAAAGAAATGAGATGACGTGAGTAAACGACGTTGGTTAAGTGCCTATTCGACAACTCTTTGTCTCCGCAGCTCCGCTACTGAAGTGGCTGGGGTGGAGCGGCCTGCCGTGTATTTTCTGGGAGTTGCGAAAGTGGTGCTCCGTCGGTTCCCATATTCTATGGAGTTGGACGAACATGGCCTAACTTGTTACGGTGAAACAATGTGGTAGAAGCGATCGTTGCTTACAGATGAGGCAGTAGTGACAGCACTGGTAAATAGGTAGTTGAACTGAATTTCAATGCATACAGAAGCATAGCTTGCAGTGTTCAATGGAAGAATACTATAATCTGGGCTGATACAGGGAATTTTGCGACAATTATTAGTAGGAGGAGGAATGATCATTTGCATTGCCAAGATTGGGACAGGATGGAGTTTGGTGCGGCTTTGCTTTCAGTGCTGATGGCACTGCCTTGTGTCCTGCATGTCCCACGTGTCCCTCGTGTCACATTCCGTAGATGCTAGATTAGCCTATGCTATGCTACGCTTGTGTGCAGGGCGACGTTTCCCAGCCCGGCCATAGGCTACACCGTGAAAATGGTGTCCCACGAACGGCCATTGAGGTGTACATGTTTGTCATAGGTGAGGGCCTAACTCTTGTTTGGTGGGAGGGGACTTGTAGCGGATCCTATACCGCCGATCCGCGCCAAGATTTGAAAAACGGTTTACGTACATAAGTTGTTCACTTTGTTATCACTAGTAGAAAACATGGCTTTTGTTCGGGCCAGATAAGCCCATTAGTTCCGGTTTAGTCACGAACCAGGACTAACACTAGTAGAAAACAGAGCTTTGGTTCAGGCATGTCAAGCCCATTAGTTTCGGTTCAGTCATGAACTGGGACCGATGGGGCATTCGTCCCTGTTCGTGAGCCCAGGGAGCCGACCGGGGCCTCGTGGGCATTGGTCCCGGTTCATATGGACCCATTTGTCCCGGTTCTAGGCACGAACCGGGACCAATGGGCCTTGCTCCTGGCCCATAACCATTGGTCCCGATTCTTGGCTTGAACCGGGACAGAAGGGTGGGATTTAGTCCCGGTTCCAGCCTCGAACCGGGACAAATGAATTGCCTATATATACCCCATGTCACAGCAGAGCATTCCAGAGTGCTCTGTTTTTTCTGGCGGGCATTTGGGTGCTCTAGCTCACCTCCTATGCACATGAGGTGTTCGATGAAACGTCTAAGCCACACTAGTTAATCTTTCTCCTGTCAAAACTTGACCTCCGAGCTCCATTTTCCCCGAGATTTGTCTAGCTTTAGCGGTCCGTCACATCCCATCCCCGTCTTCACCGTCGTCGATCGCCCCCGCCGATCTTGTCGCTGGCACCACCGTGGTGAGTGAGGGAGTCCTGGATTAGGGGGTGTTCGGGTAGCCGGACTATACCTTCAGCCGGACTCCAGGACTATGAAGATACAAGATTGAAGACTTCGTCCCGTGTCCGGATGGGACTTTCGTTGGCGTGGAAGGCAAGCTTGGCAATGCGGATATTCAAGATCTCCTACCATTGTAACCGACTCTATGTAACCCTAACCCTATCCGGTGTCTATATAAACCGGAGGGTTTTAGTCCACAGGACAACTTCATCAACTCCATAGACAACAATCATACCATAGGCTAGCTTCTAGGGTTTAGCCTCCTTGATCTCATGGTAGATCTACTCTTGTACTACCCATATCATCAATATTAATCAAGCAGGACGTAGGGTTTTACCTCCATCAAGAGGGCCCGAACCTGGGTAAAACATTGTGTTCCCTGCCTCCTGTTACCATCCGGCCTAGACGCACAGTTCGGGACCCCGTACCCGAGATCCGCCGGTTTTGACACCGACATTGGTGCTTTCATTGAGAGTTCCTCTGTGTCGTCGCCTTTAGGCCCGATGGCTCCTTTGATCATCAACAATGATGCGGTCCAGGGTGAGACTTTTCTCCCTGGACAGATCTTCGTCTTCGGCGGCTTCGCTCTGCGGGCCAATTTTCTTGGCCACTTGGAGCAGATCGAAAGCTACGCCCCTGGCCATCAAGTCAGGTTTGGAAGCTTAAACTACACGGCTGACATCCGCGGAGACTTGATCTTCGATGGGTTCGAGCCACGGCCAAGCGCACCGCACTATCTCGAGGGGCATGATCTAGCTCTGCCTCCGGGTAGTGTCCTAGAGGCCGCACACGCATCGGTTCCGACCTCTAACTCGGAGCCTATTGCGCCAATCGAGGACGAGCGGTTGGACGCCACCTTGGGGGCTGCGATCTTAAAGGCGATCGAGCAAAACGCTAGCCCCACACTCTGCATGATCCGTGACTCCGAGGATCCGGACTCCTCCCCGGACTCCGAACCCCCCGCGCCCCTGCCAATCGAATCCGATTGGGTGCCGATAATGGAGTTCACCGCCGCAGACATCTTTCAGCACTCGCCTTTTGGCGTCATCCTGAATTCTCTTAAGTCTCTCTCTTTATTAGGAGAGCCCTGGCCGGATTACGGTCAGCGAGGATGGGATACGGATCACGAAGAAATTCAAAGCCCACCCACCACCCACTTTGTAGCCACTATCGACGATTTAACCGACATGCTTGACTTCGGCTCCGAAGACATCGACGGTATGGACGACGATGTAGGAGACGAACAGGAACCAACACCTGTAGGGTGCTCGAAGGCCACCTCCTCATATGACATATATATGGTGGATACTCCGAAGGATGGAGATGGCAATGGAACAGTGGGGGAGGACACCCCCAAGAAACAGCCAAAGCGTCGGCGTCAGCGGCGCCGCTCTAAATCCCGCCAAAGCAAAAACGGTGATTCCGGCACAGGAGATAACACTACCCCGGACAGCGCCAAAGAACACCCACCTCAGCAAGATTCGGCACAGGAAGATGGAGAAGCCAGCCCTCATGAGAGAGCGGCAGACCAAGAGGTTGAGGATGATAACTATATGCCTCCCTCCGAAGACGAGGCAAGCCTCGATGACGACGAATTCGTCATACCATCAGACCCCGCCGAACAAGAGCGTTTTAGACGCAGGCTTTTAGCCACGGCAAGCAGCCTCAAGAAAAAGCAGCAGCAGCTTAGAGCCGCCCAAGATTTGCTAGCTGACAGATGGACTGAAGTCCTTGCGGCCGAAGAGTATGAACTCAAACGCCCCTCCAAGAGTTACCCAAAGCGCAGGCCGCTACCCCGATCAGAGGAGGAAGCACCTACATCACCAGTGCATGACATGGTAGACCGGCCACCTCGCGGCCGCGACAGAGAGGTCTCTCGACCCTCCACCCAAGCCATGCCCCGACGCTACTCAACTATGGCACGGGAAAATGAGCCAGACCTGCGAGACGTACTGGAGGACAAGGCAAGACAAACAAGATTGATCTACGGATCGCGCAGGCTCCCTACGGCACGTGACCGTGATCTTCACACCGGATAGAACAAATCCGGTCGGGCCGAACACAACAGACATAGCTCTTCCGAGCTGCGTCGTGATATAGCCCAGTATAGAGGCGCCGCACACCCGCTATGCTTCACGAATGAAGTAATGGAGCATAAAATCCTAGAGGGTTTCAAACCCGTAAACATCGAATCATACGATGGCACAACAGATCCGGCGGTATGGATCGAGGATTATCTCCTTCACATCCACATGGCACGCGGCGATGATCTACACGCCATCAAATACCTCCTGCTCAAACTTAAAGGACTGGCCCGACATTGGCTTAACAGCTTGCCAGCAGACTCAATGGGTTCTTGGGAGGACCTGGAAGCCACATTCCTCGACAACTTCCAGGGCACTTACGTGCGACCACCGGATGTCGACGACTTAAGCCACATAATTCAGCAGCCAGAGGAATCGGCCAGACAATTCTGGACACGGTTCCTAACAAAGAAAAACCAGATAGTCGACTGTCCGGATGCAAAGGCCCTAGCAGCCTTCAAGCATAGCATCCGCGACGAGTGGCTTGCCCGGCACCTGGGACAGGAAAAGCCGAAATCTATGGCAGCCCTCATGACACTCATGACCCGCTTTTGTGCGGGAGAAGACAGCTGGCTAGCTTGCAGTAACAACTTATCAAAGAACCATGGTAATTCGGATACCAAGGACAAAAGTGGCAGGACATGTCAGAATAAGCAAAAACGCCGCGTTAGCAGCGACAGCAATGAAGACACGACAGTAAATGCCGGATTCAAAGGCTACAAATCCGGTCAGCGGAAAAAGCCATTCAAATAGAATACTCAGGGCCCGTCCAGTTTGGACTGAATACTCGACCGCTTGTGCCAGATACATGGCACCCCCGAAAGGCCAGCCAATCACACTAACAGAGATTGATGGGTGTTCAAACAGGCAGGCAAGTTAAGAGCCGAAAACAAAGACAAGGGGCTGCACAGCGACGACGAGGAGGAGCCCAAGCCACCGAACAACATTGGACAGAAGGGTTTTCCCCCACAAGTGCGGACGGTGAACATGATATACGCAATCCACATTCCCAAGAGGGAGCGGAAGCGTGCGCTACGGGACGTATACGCGATGGAGCCAGTCGCCCCGAAGTTCAACCCATGGTCCTCCTGTCCGATCACTTTTGATCAAAGGGACCATCCCACTAGCATCCGTCATGGCGGCTTCGCCGCATTGGTTCTCGACCCAATCATCGACGGATTTCATCTCACAAGAGTCCTCATGGACGGCGGCAGCAGCCTGAACCTGCTTTATCAGGATACAGTGCGGAAAATGGGCATAGATCCCTCAAGGATTAAGCCCACAAAAACGACCTTTAAAGGCGTTATACCATGTGTAGAAGCCAACTGTACAGGCTCAGTCACACTTGACGTGGTTTTTGGATCCCCGGAGAACTTCTGAAGTGAAGAGTTAATCTTCGATATAGTCCCGTTTCGCAGTGGCTGTCACGCCCTGCTCGGACGAACCGCATTCGCAAAGTTCAATGCGGTGCCGCACTACGCATATCTCAAGCTCAAGATGCCAGGCCCTCGAGGAGTAATCACGGTCAACGGAAACACTGAACGCTCCCTCCGTACGGAGGAGCACATGGCGGCTCTCGCAGCGGAAGTGCAAAGTAGCCTTCTTAGGCAATTCTCTAGTCCGGCCGTTAAAAAGCCAGACACTGCCAAGCGCGCCCGAAGTAACCGACAGCAGGACCGCCTGGCATACTCTGAACAAGCGTAGCAATACGGCCCCAACCCCAGCTCTCGCGACATGGCAAAACCAGTACCTCGCTTACATAACTACGCTCTTCAAATTCCATGGGCACAGGGGAAGGGGCACAATAACGGCACACCCAAAATACGGCTTAAAACGTACAAGGGGCTGCCGGATTCTTTTTTTTAATTTTTTCTTACTTTCAGGACTCCATACTTCGGACGACCTGTTCGGCAATTCGACTGCCGCACAAACGATGCAAGATCCAGGGAGGCAGACAAGCCATGCCGCATTATGGAACTCCCAGGTGGTCTCTGTTACGAGCGGTATACCTGTTTTAAATACAATTCCGCGGCCTGCCCCTGGTCAGGACATACCAAATAGTCCAATATCTTTTGCTTACCGCCCTATTTGTATCGTTCGGCTTTGATAAATAGCCTCTCTCTAAACAATGCATAGCTTTCTGTCTATTTTTTGCATTATCATCTTTTCATATATATGTTTATGACATGTTGCACCCATACACTATGGTACGGCAAAATATGCCAGGGGCTTTAGTACTCATTAATATGACGTGAGAAGTCCATACACTTTCACAAGTGCGGCACCCCGAACTTATAGCACTATATGCATCGACTCCGAATCATGATTTGGGTCAATAGTTGGGTTTGCCCGGCTCCTATGTTTTGGTGCCTTACGTTCCGCTATATCGGCTAAGGTAGCACTAGGAGAACCACTGCGATTGTGCCCTGGTTGAGCTGGGCTAAGCACCTCAGTGGAGAAAGCTAAAACTGTCTGTCATGATGTGGCGAGAGACCGGTTGCTGTTCGAGAGGTTTTTCGAGTCCCTAAAGGCTTATGCCGCTTCGAGCGAGGAGCTGGCTTTGTCCGGCCAAGGCGTGGATAGCGCCCCGAACTCGGTCTTCCGAACTAGGGGCTTCGCCGAAATTTAAAATTATAGAGTTCTATGGCTAAGTGAGAGTGTTCAAGCATTATAGTCTGATTTCCTGGTTCGTTGTGCTGAGCGCCTCCCTCGAAGGACCCAACTATGGGAAAAAGAGCGCTCAGGTTTATCTCGAACACCCCAGCACTAGTGGCACGGGGGCAAAAGCCGATGACTGGCCATCTTTCAATTTTTGATAAACGGCCGCACAAAAAGTAATATTTTAAATTCAGTAAGCATTGCTTAGCGCATACGAACAAGTTTTCAGCGCACAAGATAAACACGAGCGAGTTCATTCAAAAATTACATCCTTGCTACATTCATCCGCCATAAGGCGGGCACCCGCAAGAACATCCTTATAGTAGTTCTTGGGCTTGCGATGCTCCTTCCCCGGTGGCGGCCCATCCCTCACAAGCTTCTCACCGTCCAGCTTACCCCAGTGCACCTTTTCACGGGCAAGGGCCCTACGGGCACCTTCGATGCAGACGGAACGCTTGATGACCTCGAGCCTTGGACAGGCCTCCACCAGTCGCTGCACCAGCCCGAAGTAGCTCCCAGGCAGGGCCTCTCCGGGCGACAGCCGAACTACGAAGCCCTTCATGGCTTGTTCGGCCACCTTGTGGAGCTTGACCAGCTGTTTCAGCTGGTCGCTTAAGGGCACAGGGTGTCCGGCCTCAGCATACTGAGACCAGAACACCTTCTCCGTCGAGCTGCCCTCTTCGGCTTGGTAGAATGCGGCGGCGTCGGATACGCTGCGGGGAAGATCTACGAATGCCCCTAGAGAGCTCCGGATTCGGGTAAGTAACAAGTACTTTACTTTTATACTTCTGCTTTGCATAGAGAATGCCTTACCCGCCGCTATCTTTTTCATATCCTCCAACTCTTGGAGGGCCTTTTGGGCTTCGGCCTTGGCGGACTTGGCAGTCTCAAGGGCCGCTGTGAACTCGGACGCTTGCGTCTTGGACTCAAGCTCCAAACTCTCATGTTTTTTCATGAGAGCCTGAAGCTCCTGCTGCACCTCGCCAACCTGGCCCTCAAGTTTCTCTCGCTCGGTGCACTCCGCAGCCATTTTCTTTTCGGCCTTGGACAGCGCCTGCTTGAGGGTCACCACCTCAGTCGTGGCCCCTACAATAAGCAGTACAATCCTGTTATTTTTTGCAATCAAGCCTTTCTATAGGCACTTTTTCTGTAAGGTATTTCTTACCTTCTTTCTCCTCGAGCTGCCGTTTGGCAAGGCCGAGCTCTTGCTCGGTCCGCTCGAGGCCCTGTTTCAGGGCACCCACCTCCGCAGTCAGTGCGGCGGTGGCTAGCAACGAAGCCTGCATACGCATATTGACTCTTTGTTTTTAGACTCCTGCCAAATTTAATAGATCCTCTATTCGGTTTTTCTTTCCGAACGCCAAACAAAGCATCGGGGGCTACTATCTATGCGGTTATATTTTTAGATATTTTTTACTTACCTCGAAGCCTGTTAGAAGGCTAGCGCAAGCTTCACTCAGTCCGCTCTTGGCGGACTGAACCTTCTGGATCACCGTACTCATAATAGTACGGTGCTCCTCGTCGATGGAGGCACCGTCAAGCACCTCCAGCAGATTGTCCGGCACCTCCGGTTGGACGGAGGCTGCCGGCTCAGAAGGCTTACTCCTCTTGGAAGGAGTTCGCCTACCGCGGACCGGAACTGTTGTAGATTCCGGTGCGGTGTCCGGCTCAAAGCCTGACTTGGAGCCCTGGGGGGCCTTGTTCCCTTCACTCCTGGAGTCCGGGAGGTTGCCTTGCGGCTCCTCCGGGACCACCTCGTCCTGCCCCGGAGCTCATCGCGACGCCACTTCGGCATCGTCCACGATGCGGGGGGAGACAGCGGGCGGAACTGAGTTCACGTCCGACGAGTTCAGGGAGCCGCTCGATGACTCATCGAGTCTGGTCCGGGGCGGGCTGCATAATTATATTCGACATTAGGGAAAGCTGTGCAACAAAGGAACATCATGAGTTACTCTGATATCCGAACTTACGATTTCGCTGGACGCTTGGCCCTGTCTGGCCACTCCTCTTCGTCCTCTTCGGCGTCGGGGAGGTAGTCCGGCGGAGGGGTCTTCCTCTTCTTGGACCCTTTGGCCTCCCCCGTTGGGGCGGCCTTCCTTTTCTTTCCTTCCCCCGCTGGAGGGGGAGAGGTTTCTTCCTCCTCCTCCTCGTTTTCACGGGAGGAGTGCGTCTCGGACTCGTCAGGTGAAGAGTCCGACACCACCATATTACGGGCACTCTTTCGAGTCCCCGTGGTCTTATTCTTCTTGGCCTTCTTCTCCGGCACCACATAAGGCGCCAGAACCAGCAGCTTCGTTAGGAGAGCTGGGGATGGGTCTTCGGGCAGCGGAGTCAGACAGTTAATCGGTCCGGATATCGCCCGGCAAGCCTGTCAAAGGTAAGGTAGTTTAGATCCCGCATAGAGTCAAACTATGGAAAAAGCTTAAAACATCCTATAAAAGGTGTAGATGGCTTACCTCGTTAGCATGATGCTGCGAGCTGTATCCGCGGTCCTCGAAAGCGGATGCAGGAGCCTCTGCGCCCTTAAATAGCAGCCTCCAGGTGTCTTCGTACGTCATGTCGAAGAGCCTGCTGAGGGTTTGATGCTGCGCCGGGTTGAACTCCCACAGATTAAAATCCCGTTGTTGACACGGGAGGATCCGGCGGACGAGCATAACCTGGATTACATTGACAAGCCGGACTGGCTTGTTCACCAGGGACTGGATGCATGTTTGCAATCCGGTCACCTCTTTTTCGTTACCCCACGACATGCCCGTCTCTTTCCAGGACATAAGCCGCTGGGGGGGTCCGGATCGGAACTCGGGGGCTGCGGTCCATTTCGGATCGCGCGGCTCGGTGATATAAAACCACCCGGCTTGCCATCCCTTTAGGGTCTCCACAAAAGAGCCCTCGAACCATAGGACGTTGGCCATCTTGCCCGCCATGGCGCCTCCGCACTCCGCCTGGTTGCCGCGCACCACCTTGGGCTTGACGTTGAAGGTCTTGAGCCAGAGGCCGAAATGGGGGTGGACACGGAGAAAAGCCTCGCACACGACGATAAACGCCGAAATGTTGAGGATGAAGTTTGGGGCCAGATCATGGAAATCCAGGCCGTAGTAGAACATGAGCCCCCGGACAAATGGGTGAAGTGGAAAACCCAGTCCGCGGAGGAAGTGGGGAAGGAATACTACCCTCTCATGGGGCCTTGGGGTGGGGATAAGCTGCCCCTCCTCGGGAAGCCGGTGCGCGATGTCCTTGGACAAGTATCCGGCCTTCCTTAGCTTTTTAACTTGGCCCTCCGTAACGGTGGAGACTATCCACTTGCCTCCCGCTCCGAACATTGCTGGAGGAGGTTGAGGTGGGAAGTGCGGGCTTGGGCGCTGGAGCTCGACTGCGCAGGAGATGGATAGGCAGAGGAGGAAGAAGGCGTAGGTAAAAAGGTGGATCCTTATCCCCTTATATGGGCGGATGCGGTTGTGCGTCCCCACCTACCTAGTAAAACTCACTTGCCTCCCAATCGCCGTGATAAGTGGCGCGATTGGATTACCCATGTCCGTATTGATGAGAATCCCGCAAAAGGGAGGTACACGATCTCTGCTTTGACAAGACGTGCCAAGGAAACCGCCTCGCAAAACACGCTGAGGTGAAAAAGTAAAAACGATTCGTAAAGGACTTGGCCGTAGTGTGACGACGCACTGCGGAATACGTCAGCAGATTTGATTTGTGTTAATATTATTCTCTCTATGGCAATATGTGGAAGCTTATTTTGCAGAGCCGGACACTACTCTTGGTGTTTACAATCTTCTATGAAGGACTTGGAGGAGGAACCCGCCTTGCAATGCCAAAGACAATTTGCGCTCCGGACTCGTCGTCATTGAAGCCTAGTTCAGGGGCTACTGAGGGAGTCCTGGATTAGGGGGTGTTTGGGTAGCCGGACTATACCTTCAGCCGGAATCCAGGACTATGAAGATACAAGATTGAATACTTCGTCCCGTGTCCGGATGGGACTTTCCTTGGCGTGGAAGGCAAGCTTGGCGATGCGGATATTCAAGATCTCCTACCATTGTAACCGACTCTATGTAACCCTAACCCTATCCGGTGTCTATATAAGCCGGAGGGTTTTAGTCCGTAGGACAACTTCATCAACTCCATAGACAACAATCATACCATAGGCTAGCTTCTAGGGTTTAGCCTCCTTGATCTTGTGGTAGATCTACTCTTGTACTACCCATATCATCAATATTAATCAAGCAGGACATAGGGTTTTACCTCCATCAAGAGGGCCCGAACCTGGGTAAAACATCATGTTCCCTGCCTCCTGTTACCATCCGGCCTAGACGCACAGTTCGGGACGCCCTACCCGAGATCCGCCGGTTTTGACACCGACAGTGAGCCTCTTGTTCTTTTCTTCTTTCTGAAAGAAAGAAAAATTCTTACTTCAGATAAATACTTGTCTAATTTTCTTACTTTTATTATTCCTTGTTATTATATAGTGCGATGGTTTTGGTATCCGCCCTCGTCAGCCCTCGTCCTGTCTATGATTCGACCAACGTGACATATATTTTATTTATCTAGGAGGTGGTTGAACCGGAAATTTCAACTGACCCTATTGTCGAGAGGTTAAATTTAGTTGAAGAAGAAAATAATTACTTGAAGGACAAAATAAAAAAATTGAGGAGGAGAAGATGATATTGGAGTTGCATGTTGCGGATGTCGTTGATGATCACAAGATCAAGATGGATGCAATGCGGTTGAAGATTAGAAAGATTAGAAAATATGCCATACATACCGACGCTTGGTATCATTATGCAGTTGGATCAATTTCAATGTATGGTTTAATTAGATGCTTTGGAGAGCTATATGTTGTTCAATGAGAACTATGTATGTACTTTGGTTTTAATGTGATGATGAACTTCTATTAATTTGGTCACTTGTCTATTCATGAGAGCTATATATTGCCTTCAATTTCAGGGTCTTATAGCTCAAAATAATCAGTAAATGCATGAAAAATGACAAATGAAGTCAGAAAGGGTTGAAAATGATGATGTGGCTTTGAATGGTGCATTTTGAACACAGAAAAACTATGGAGTTCAAATAAGTTTAAAAAAATGAAATCCCTTTGTAGTAGACGAGTTTCCGTATGAAACCCTGATACTTCGAAAGAGATTGTCCATTTTGTACACGAAGTGCATCCAGTTTTTGCCGTAACCCTCTCTACTTTCTTGCACATGCTATGTGGATGAAATGATGATACCATGCCAACTTTCAACCTTTTCAGAGTTCATTTGAAATGCTTTTCAATTTCAGGGGCTTATAGCTCAAAATAATCAGTAAATGTATGAAAAATAACAAATGAAGTCAGAAAGGGTTGAAAATTGATGATGTGGCTTCGAATGGTGCATTTTGAACACACAAAAAGTCAGGAGTTCAAATAAGTTAAAAAATGAAATCCCTTTGTAACATACGAGTTTCCGTATGAAACCCTGATACTTCGAAAGAGATTGTCCGCTTTGTACACGAAATGCATCTAGTTTTTGCCGTAACCCTCTCTACTTTATTGCACATGCTATGTGGATGAAATGATGACACCATGCCAACTTTCAACCTTTTCAGAGTTCATTTGAAATGCTTTTCAATTTCAGGGTCTTATAGCTTAAAATAATTAGTAAATGCATGAAAAATAACAAATGAAGTCAGAAAGGGTTGAAAATTGATGATGTGGCTTTGAACGGTGCCTTTTGAACACAGAAAAGTATGGAGTTCAAATAAGTTCAAAAAAAATTAAATCCCTTTGTGATAGACGAGTTTCCATATGAAACCCTGATACTTCGAAAGAGATTGTCCGTTTTGTACATGAAGTGTGAGGGAGTCCTGGATTAGGGGGTGTCCGGATAGCCAGACTATACCTTCGGCCGGACTCCTGGACTATGAAGATACAAGATTGAAGACTTCGTCCCGTGTCCGGAAGGGACTTTCCTTAGCGTGGAAGGCAAGCTTGGCGATACGGATATGTAGATCTCCTACCATTGTAACCGACTCTGTGTAACCCCAGCCCTCTCCGGTGTCTATATAACCCGGAGGGTTTTAGTCCGTAGGACGAACACCAATCATACCATAGGCTAGTTTCTAGGGTTTAGCCTCCTTGATCTCGTGGTAGATCTACTCTTGTACTACCCATATCATCAATATTAATCAAGCATGACGTAGGGTTTTACCTCCATCAAGAGGGCCCGAACCTGGGTAAAACATTGTGTCCCCTGCCTCCTGTTACCATCCGCCTAGACGCACAGTTCGGGACCCCCTACCCGAGATCCGCCGGTTTTGACACCGACATTGGTGCTTTCATTGAGAGTTCCTCTGTGTCGTCACTTTTTGGCCCGATGGCTTCTCCGATCATTAACAGCAATGTGATCCAGGGTGAGACCTTTCTCCTCGGACAGATCTTCGTATTCAGTGGCTTTGCATTGCGGGCCAATTCACTTGGCCATCTAGAGCAGATGGAAAGCTACGCCCCTGGCCGTCAGGTCAGATTTGGAAGTTTAAACTACACAGCGGACCTCCCCGGAGACTTGATCCTCGACGGATTCGAGCCGCAGCCGAGCGCGCGGCACTGTCACGATGGGCATGATCTAGCTCTGTCGCCGAACAGTGCCCTGAAGGCCGCGCCCGCATCAACTCCGACCCTTAATTTGGAGCCAACTGCGCCAATCGAGGATGGGTGGTTGGACACCGCCTCGTGGGCTGCAATCTCTACGGCGATCAAGCCGAACACCAGCCCTATTCTCTGCGAAGCCCGTGACTCCAAGGAGCCAGACTCCTCTCCAGACTCTGAGCCCTCCGCGCCCCTACCGATCGAACCCGATTGGACGCCGATCATGGAGTTCACCGCCGCAGACATCTTTCAGCACTCGCCCTTCGGCGATATTCTGAATTCGCTAAAGTCTCTCTCTTTATCAGGAGAGCCCTGGCCGGACTATGGTCAGCGAGGTTGGGATGCGGATGATGAAGAAATTCAAAGCCCACCCACCACCCACTTCGTAGCCACTGTCGATGACTTAACCGACATGCTCGACTTCGACTCCGAAGACATCAACTATATGGACGCCGATGCAGGAGACGATCAAGAACCAGCGCCTATAAGGCACTGGAAAGCCACCTCGTCGTATGATATATACATGGTGGACACCCCAAAATAAGGCAATGGCGATGGAACAACGGAGGATGACCCCTCCAAGAAGCAGCCTAAGCGCCAGCGTCAGCGGCGCCGCTCTAAATCCCGCCAAAGCAAAAATGGTGATTCCAGCACGGGAGATAATAACACCCCGGACAGTGCCGAAGACAACCACCTCCAGCAAGATTCAGAACAGGAGGATAGAGAAGCCAGCCCTCGTGAGAGAGCGGCAGACAGAGAGGTCGAGGACGATAATTATATGCCTCCCTCCGAAGACGAGGCAAGCCTCGACGACGACGAATTTGTCATGCCGGAGGATCCCGTCGAACAAGAGCGTTTCAAACACAGGCTTATGGCCACGGCGACCAGCCTCAAGAAAAAACAGCAACAGCTTAGAGCTGATCAATATTTGCTAGCCGACAGATGGACTGAGGTCCTTGCGGCCGAAGAGTATGAGCTCGAACGCCCCTCCAAGAGCTACCCAAAGCGCAGGCTGCTACCCTGATTAAAGGAGGAAGCACCTAAACCTACATCACCAGCGCATGATGCGGCCGACCGGCCACCCCGTGGCCACGACAGAGAGGCCTCTTGGCCCTCCACTCAAGCCGCACCCAGGCACAGCTCAAAAAAATACCAAGGCATGGGAAAATGCGCCAGACCTGCGAGATATATTGGAGGACAAGGCAAGGCAAACTAGATCGATCTACGGATTGCGTGGGTGCCCCACGGCACGAGACGGTAATCGTCACTCCGGATACAGTCAATCCGGCCGGGCCGAACACAGTAGACAAAGCTCGTTTGAGCCGCGTCGTGATATAACCCAATACAGAGGCGCCGCACACCCACTATGCTTCACAGATGAAGTAATGGATCATCAAATCCCTGAGGGTTTCAAACCCGTGAACATCGAATCATATGATGGCACAACAGATCCTGCGGTATGGATCAAGGACTATCTCCTTCATATCCACATGGCCCGCGGTGATGACCTACACGCCATCAAATACCTCCCACTCAAGCTTAAAGTACCAGCTCGGCATTGGCTTAACAGCTTGCCAGTAGAATCAATTGGTTGTTGGGAGGACCTGGAAGCCGCATTCCTCGACAATTTCCAGGGCACTTATGTGCGACCACCAGACACCGATGACCTTAGCCACATAATTCAGCAGCCAGAGGAATCGGCCAGACAATTCTGGACACGGTTCCTAACCAAGAAAAATCAAATCGTCGACTGTCCGGACGCAGAGGCCCTAGCAGCCTTCAAGCATAACATCCGCGACGAGTAGCTTGCACGGCACCTAGGACAGGAAAAGTCGAAATCTATGGCAGCCCTCACGACACTTATGACCCGCTTTTGCGCGGGAGAAGACAGCTGGCTAGCTCACAGCAATAACATGACCAAGAGCCCTGGTAATTCGGATACCAAGGACAACAGTGGCAGGTCGCGTCGCAACAAGCAAAAGCGACGCATTAACGGCGACAATGCTGAGGATACGGGAGTTAATGCCGGATTCAGAGGCTCTAAACCCGGTCAGCAGAAAAATCCATTCAAAAGAAATACTCTGGGCCCATCCAGTTTGGACCGAATACTCGACCGCTCATGCCAGATACATGGCACCCCCGAAAAACCAGCCAATCACACCAACAGGGATTGTTGGGTGTTCAAGCAGGCAGGCAAGTTAAATGCCAAAAGCAGAGACAAGGGGCTGCATAGCGATGACGAGGAGGAGCCCCGGCACAATAGTGGACCGAAAGGTTTTCCCCCACAAGTGCGGACGGTGAACATGATATACGCAACCCACATCCCTAAGAGGGAGCGGAAGCGTGAGCTAAGGGACGTATACACGATGGAGCCAGTCGCCCCAAAGTTCAACCCATGGTCTTCCTGCCCGATCACTTTTGATCGAAGGGACCACCCCACTAGCACCCGTCATGGCGGATTCGCCGCATTGGTTCTAGACCCAATTATTGGCGGATTTCACCTCACTAGAGTCCTTATGGACGGCGGCAGCAGCGTGAACCAGCTTTACCAGGATACAGTGCGGAAAATGGGCATCGATCCCTCGAGGATTAAACCCACTAAAACGACCTTTAAAGGCGTCATACCAGGTGTAGAGGCCAACTGTACAGGCTCAGTTACACTTGAAGTGGTCTTCGGATCTCCGGATAATTTCCGAAGCGAGGAGTTAATCTTTGACATAGTCCCGTTCCGCAGTGGCTATCACGCACTGCTCGGGCAAACCGCATTTGCCAAGTTCAATGCGGTGCCGCACTACGCATACCTCAAGCTCAAGATGCCAGGCCCTCGAGGCGTCATCATGGTCAATGGAAACACCGAACGCTCTCTCCGAACGGAGGAGCATATGGCGGCTATCGCAGTGGAAGTACAAAGCAGCCTCTCAAGGCAATTCTCCAGTCCGGCCATTAAACGTCTGGACACCGTCAAGCGCGCCCGGAGTAACCTACAACAAGATCGCCTGGCACATTTAGAGCAAGCGTAGCAATGCGGCCCCAACCCCAGCCCTCGCGAACTTGCGAAACCAGTGCTGCGCGTACATAATTATGCTCTGGAAATACCATGGGCACAGGGGGAGGGGCACCATCACGGCACACCCGAAACGCGGCTTAAACAGCACTAGGGGCTGCCGACTTCTTAATTTTCTCTTATTTCCAAGACTCCATTCTTCGGAAGGCTTGTCCGGCAGTACAATTACCGCACAAACGATACAAGCAGGGAAGCAGAAAGCTACGCCGCACTACGGAACTCTAAGGTGGTCTCTATAATGAGCAGTATACCTGTTTCACATACCATTCCGCAGCTCGCCCCTGGAAAGGACATGTTAAATAGTCCCATCTTTTGCTTATTGCACTATTTGTATCGTTCTGCTTTGATCGCAGCCTTTTTAAATAAACAATGCATAGCTTCCGTCTATTATTGCATTACTCTTTTTTACGAATATATGTTCATTAATGACATGTTTCACCCGTACACTTTGCTACGGCCAATACGCCAGGGGCTTAAGTTCCCCACAATACGGTGTGAGAAGTCCGAACACTTTCACAAGTGCGGCACCCCGAACTTATAGCATTATATGCATCGGCTCCGAATCATGTCTTGGGTCAATAGTTGCGCTTGCCCGGCTCCTATGTTTTGGTACCCTACGTTCCGTTATATCGGCTAAGGTAGCACTAGGAGAACTACTGCGATTGTGCCCCAGTTGAGCTAGGCTAAGCACCACAGTAGAGAGAGCTAAAACTGACCATCATGATGAGGCAAGAGTTGGTCGCTATTCGTGAGGTTTTCGAGTCCCTAAAGACTTATGCGGCTTAGAGCGAGGAGTCGGCTTTGTCTGGCCTAGGCGTGGATAGCACCCCGAACTCGGTCTTCCAAACACTAGGGGCTTCGCCGAAATTTAAAATTATAGAATTCTATGGCTAAGTGTGAGTGTTCAAGCATTATAGTCCGATTGCCTTGTTCGTTGTGTTGAGCGCCTCCCTCGAAGGAGCCAAAAATGGGAAAAAGAGCGCTCATGTTTATCCCGAACACCCCAGCAGTCGTGGCATGGGGGCAGAAGCCGATGACTCGCCATCTCTCAAATTTGATAAACGGCCGCACAGAAGGTAATATTTTAAATTCAAAAAGCATTGCTTAGCGCACATGAACAAGTTTTCAGCGCATAGGACAAAACGAGCGAGTTTACTCAAAAATTACATCCCTCAAACATTCATCCGCCATAAGGCGGGCACCCTTCAGAATGCCCTCATAATACATCTCGGGCTTGCGATGCTCCTTGCCCGGCGGTGGCCCGTCCTTCACAAGCTTCTCAGCATCCAGCCTGCCCCAGTGCACCTTCGCACGGGCAAGCGCCCTACGGGCACCCTCGATGCATACGGAGCGCTTGATGACTTCGAGCCTTGGACAGGCCTCCACCAGCCGCCTCACCAGCCCGAAGTAGCTCCCAGGCATGGCCTCTCCAGGCCACAACCGGACTATGAGGCCCTTCATGGCCTGTTCGGCCACCTTATGGAGCTCGACCAGCTGTTTTAGCTGGTCGCTTAAGGGCATCGGGTGTTCGGCCTCAGCATACTGAGAACAGAACACCTTCTTTGTCGAACTTCCCTCCTCGGCTCGGTAGAAGGCGGCAGCATCTGACACGCTATGGCGCAAGTCTGTGAATGCTCCTGGAGAGCTCCGGATTCGGGTAAGTAACAAGTAATTCACTTTTACGTGCTTGCTTTGCATAAAGAGTGCCTTACCCGCCGCTATCTTTTTTATTGCCTCAGCCTCCTGGAGGGCCTTCTGGGCTTCGACCTTGGCAGACTTGGCATCTTCAATGGCCGCCGCGAGCTCAGACTCTCGCGTCTTCGAGTCAAGCTCCAAACTCTCATGTTTTTTCATGAGAGCCTGGAGCTCTTGCCGCGCCTCGCCAACCTGCGTCTCATGCTTCTCCCGCTCGGTGCGCTCCGTGGCCGCCCTCTTCTCGGCCTCGGCCAACGCTTGCTTAAGGGTCGCCACCTCAGTTGTGGCCCCTACAATAGCCACGTTAATCCTGTCACTTTTTGCAATTGCACCTTTCACATATTTAAATAAGGTATTTCTTACCTTCCTTCTCCTCGAGCTACTGCTTGTCTAGGCCGAGCTCTTGCTCGGACCGCTCGAGGTTCTGCTTCAGCGTGCCCACCTCCGCAGTCAGTGCGGCGGATGCTAACAGCGAAGCCTGCATACACATATTGACTTACTTTTGTTAGACTCCTGCGAACGGTATTAGATTCTCTGTTCGGCTTTTCTTTCCGAACGCCAAACAGACCATCAGGGGCTACTATCTATGCGGTAATATTTTTACATATCTTTTACTTACCTCAAAGCCTGTTAGAAGGCTGGCACAGGCTTCAGTCAGTCCACTCTTGGCGGACTGAACCTTCTGGATCACCGCACTCATGATAGTGCAGTGCTCCTCGTCGATGGAGGTGCCGTTAAGCACCTCCAGCAAATTGTCCAGTGCCTCCGGTTGGACGGAGGTCACCGGCTCGGTAGGCTTGCTCCTCTTGGAAGGAGGCTGCCTACCGGAGTCCGGAAACGTTGAAGGTTCCGGCGCGGTGTCCGGCTCAAAGCCGGACTTGGAGCCCTTGGGGGTTCTATCCCCTTCACGCCTGGAGTCTGGGAAGTCGCCTTGCGGCGCCTCTAGGACCACCTCCTCTTGGCTTGGAACCTGTTGGGATGCCGCCTCGGCGTCGTCCGTAGGGTGGGGGAGGTAGCTGTCGGAATCGAATTCACATCCGACGAATCCAGGGAGCCGCTCGATGACTCGTCGAGCCCGGCCTTGGGCGGACTGCATAGACATGTTCGACATAAGGAAAAGCTATGCAATGAGGGAATACTATGAATCACTCTGGTATCCGAATACTTACGATCTCGCCAGGGGCTTGGCGCTGTGCGGCCACTCCTCTTCGTCGGCGTCGGTGTTGGTGGAGTAGTCCGGAGGAGGGGTCTTCCCCTTCTTGGACCCTTCGGCCTCCCCAGTTGGGGCGGCCTTCCTTTTCTTCCCTCCCCCCGCTGGAGGGGGAGAGGTCTCTTCTTCCTCCTCCTTGTCTTCATGGGAGGAATGCGCCTTGGAGTCATCGGATGATGAATCTGACACCTCCTGGCGCCGGGCACTCTTTCGAGTCCCCGTGGCCTTCTTCTCCGGCACCACATAGGGTGTCGGAACCAGCAGCTTCACCAAGCGAGCGTCCGCTGGGCCTTCGGGCAAAGGAGCTGGACAGTTGATCTGTCCGGACGTCTCCTGCCAATCCTGTCAAAGGTAAGGGAGCTTAGATCCCGCATGGAGTGAAACTATGAAGGAATAATACCCTGCAAAAGGTAAAAACAGCCTACCGCACGAGCGTGACGCTGCGTGCTGAATCCGCGATCCTCAGTAGCGGATGCGGGGGCCTCGGCACCCTTGAAAAGCACCTTACAGGCATCTTCATACGTCGTGTCGAAGAGCCTGCTCAGAGTTTGGTGCCGCGCCGGGTTGAACTCCCACAGGTTGAAAGCCCGTTGTTGACACGGGAGGATCCGGCGGATGAGCATAACCTGGACGACATTGACAAGTTTAAGCTTCTTGTCCACCAGGGTTTGGACGCATGTTTGGAGTCCAGTCAGCTCTCCTTTTTACCCCACGACATGCCCGTCTCTTTCCAGGAGGTGAGCCGCGTAGGGGGTCTGGATCGGAACTCACGGGTTGCGACCCATGCAGGGTCGCGCGGCTCGGTGATGTAAAATCACCCCGATTGCCACCCCTTTATGGTCTCCACGAAGGAGCCCTCGAGCCATAAGACGTTGGGCATCTTGCCCACCATGGCGCCTCCGCACTCCGCCTGGGTGCCGCGCACCACCTTCGGCTTGACATTGAAAGTCTTGAGCCATAGGCCGAAATGGGGGTGGATGTGGAGGAAAGCCTCGCACACGACGATAAACACCGAGATGTTGAGGACAAAGTTCAGGGCCAGATCATGGAAATCCAGGCCATAGTAGAACATGAGCCCCGGGACAAATGGGTGGAGAGGGAAGCCTAGTCCGTGGAGGAAATGGGGAAGGAACACCACCCTCTCATGGGGCCTAGGGGTGGGGATGAGGTGCCCCTCTTCGGGAAGCCGGTGCGCGATGTCATTAGACAAGTATCCGGCCTTCCTTAGTTTTTGGACGAGTCCCTCCATGACGGGGGAGACCATCCACTTGCCTCCCGCTCCGGACATGGCTGGAGGAGGTTGAGGTGGGGTGTGCGGACTTTGGCGCTGGAGCTCGAGTGCGTGGAAATGGATAGGCAAAGGAGGAAGAAGGCGTGGACGAAAAGGTGGATCCTTATCCCCTTATATGGGTGCACGCTCCTATGCGTCCCCACCAGCCTGGTAAAACTCGCTTATCTCCCAAGCACCGTAATCAATGACGCGGTTGGGTTACCCACGCCCGTATTGACGAGAATCCCGGGATAAGGGGACATGATCTCTGCTTTGACAAGACGTCCCAAGGAAACCACCTCGCTAAACGCACTGACGTGGGACAGTAAAACGATTTGAATAAAGACTTGGCCGTGGTGTGATGTCACGCTACGGAATACATCAGCAGATTAGATTTGTGTAAATATTATTCTCTCTATGGCAATATGTGCAAACTTATTTTGCAGAGCCGGGCACTACCTTTGTGTCCAAAATCTTCTATGAAGTACTTGGAGGAGGAACCCGTCTTGCAATGCCGAAGACAATCTGCGCGCCGGACTCGTCGTCATTGAAGCCTGGTTCAGGGGCTACTGAGGGAGTCCTGGATTAGGGGGTGTCCGGATAGCCGGACTATACCTTCGGCCGGACTCCTGGACTATGAAGATACAAGATTGAAGACTTCGTCCCGTGTCTGGAAGGGACTTTCCTTGGCGCGGAAGGCAAGCTTGGCGATACGGATATGTAGATCTCCTACCATTGTAACCAAGGTTGTCAGAATCGTGATTCTGAATCAGATCGGAGCTCCGATGGTAGGATCGCAAATCGTAGAATCTTCACTATCAGGATCGTAGAAACGTAGATTCTATGAACTAAAATCATAGAATCATAGGGGTTAGTTTGGATCGTAAAGTCGTAGAATCGTATAACAGAATCGCGATTCTGACAACCTTGATTGTAACCGACTCTGTGTAACCCTAGCCCTCTCCGATGTCTATATAAACAGGAGGGTTTTAGTCCGTAGGACGAACAACAATCATACCATAGGCTAGCTTCTAGGGTTTAGCCTCCTTGATCTCGTGGTAGATCTACTCTTGTACTACCCATATCATCAATATTAATCAAGCAGGACGTAGGGTTTTACCTCCATCAAGAGGGCCCGAACCTGGGTAAAACATTGTGTCCCCTGCCTCCTGTTACCATCCTCCTAGACGCACAGTTCGGGACCCCCTACCCTAGATCCATCGGTTTTGACACTGACAATGAGGATAGACCAACTTAGGCCAAAAGCCTAAGCTTGGGGGAGTACATATTTCTCACCGACATTACATTCATGTTCACACTATGTGGATGAAATGATGATACCATGCCAAATTTCAACCTTTTCAGAGTTCATTTGAAATGCTTTTCAATTTCAGGGTCTTATAGCTCAAAATAATGAGTAAATGCATGAAAAATAACAAATGAAGTCAGAAAGGGTTGAAAATTGATGATATGGCTTTGAATGGTGCATTTTAAACACAGAAAAAGTCTGGAGTTCAAATAAGTTCAAAAAAATGATATCCCTTTGTAACACACGAGTTTCCGTATGAAACCCTGATACTTCGAAAGAGATTGTCCGCTCTGTACACGAAGTGCATCCAGTTTTTGCCGTAAACCCCTCTCTACTTTCTTGCACATGCTATGTGGATGAAATGATGATACCATGCTAACTTTCAACCTTTTTCGGAGTTCATTTGAAATGCTTTTCAATTTCAGGGTCTGATAGCTTGAAATAATCAGTACATGCATGAAAAATAACAAATGAAGTCAGAAAGGGTTGAAAATTGATGATGTGGCTTTGAATGGTACATTTTGAACATAGAAAAAGTCTGGTGTTCAAATAAGTTCAAAAAATGAAATCGCTTTGTAACAAATAGCAAAAGGGAATGAACTAAAAAATGAAATGATGATAGCAAAAATAAAATTAACTAAAAAACTTTTATAAAACTCTAATAGCAAAAGGAATGAACTAAAAAGTTTTTATAAACCTCTAGTATTTTTAAAACTAAAATTATATAAAATTCATGCCACTGAAATTATCAAAGTATTTTCTGTTCATAACATGAAAAGCAGAAAGAAACAGAATAAACTTTAATGAATAAGTAGAAACAAAATAAAATAAAATAATCTTTAATAAAATAAATAAGTAGAAAAAAATAAACTTTAATATAGTAAATTAAATAAACTTTGATAAATAATTAGAAACAAAATAAAATAAATTAAAATTTAATACAATAAATAAGTAGAAACAAAATAAATTAAATTAAAATTTAATACAATAAATAAGTAGAAATAAAATAAAATAAACTTTAATAAAATAAAGAAGTAGAAACAAAATAAACTTTATAAAAGTAAAATAAATGAACTTTAATAAAATAAATAAAAATAGCAACAGTAAGCTTTTTGTTGTAAGTTGAAACAAAATAAAATAAATAAAGCAACAAAAAAATAAAAAAAAGTGCCACCTACTGGGCCACCATGGCATGAAGACGACTAGAAACCCAACCATGGGTCAAGATTCAGGCCTACAGGAGGCCCAGTAGGCCCACAAGCACACCGTGACGAATTAGGCCCGAAAGCCTGCAGTTGAGAGGAGCTCGAGAGGGTTGGCGCAGCAGTGCTTATAAACCACTCTCGAGCTCTCTCAACTAGCGATGTGGGCCTAAACTTTCAGCTGCGATGCGAGCCGCACAAGGCCTTTGGTCCCAGTTGGTGCCACCAACCGGGACTAAAATGGTGCATTGGTACCGGTTTGTGGCACCAACCGGGACCAATGTCCCCCTTTCAGTCCCGGTTGGTGCCACCAACCGGGACCAAAGGCCGCCACGTCCGGCCATTTGGACTGCTGAAAAGAGAACTTTAGTCTCGGTTGGTGCCACCAACCGGGACTAAAGGGGGGCGTTGGTCCCGGTTGGTGCCATGAACCGAGACCAAAGCTCTGGGTGTATAAGTAGCACTTAGGAATTCTGCAGAGTTCATCACTAGTTGCCCCCGACGATGCCGAGCACATCGACGCCGCCAGGCTGCCCCAATGCATGTCCGCCGTCGCCGTCGCTCGTCGCCGTTGCCCACGTCCCTGCCCCGGCCCGCTGATACGTCTCCAACATATCTATAATTTTTGATCGCTCCATGCTATTATATTATCTATTTTAGATGTTAATGCGCTTTATTTTACACTTTTATATCATTTTTGGCACTAACTGCTACCTCTTGAGCACTGCGTTGGATTTCCTTGAAGAGGAAAGGATGATGCAGCAAAGTAGCGTCAGTATTTCCCTGAGTTTTTGAGAAGCAAGGTATCAATCCAGTAGGAGGCTACGCGCGAGGCCCTCGTACATGCACAAAAGAAATAACTCCTCGCAACCAACGCGATAAGGGGTTGTCAATCCCTTCACGGTCACTTACGAGAGTGAGATCTGATAGGTATGATAAGATAATATTTTTGGTATTTTCATGATAAAGATGCAAAGTAAAATAAAAGCAAAGGAAGTAACTAAGTATTGGAAGATTTAATATGATGAAGATAGACCCGGGGGCCAAAGGTTTCACTAGTGGCTTCTCTCAAGAGCATAAGTATTTTACGGTGGGTGAACGAATTACTGTGGAGCAATTGACAGAATTGAGCATAGTTATGAGAATATCTAGGTATAATTTTAATGTAATTTTTCTTAATTGTGGTATGAATATTCAGATCCGAAAGATTCAAGATAAAAGTTTAATATTGACATAAAAATAATAATACTTCAAGCATACTAACAAAGCAATCATGTCTTCTCAAAATAACATGGCCAAAGAAAGTTATCACTACAAAATCATATTGTCTGGCTATGCTCTATCTTCACCACACAAAGTATTTTAATCATCACAACCCCGATGGCAAGCCAAGCAATTGTTTCATACTTTTGACATTCTCAAAACTTTTTCAATCTTCACGCAATACATGAGCGTGATCCATGGATATAACACTATAGGTGGAATAGAATGGTGGTTGTGGAGATGCCCATCTATAGATATCAATATGAGTGAGTAGGGATTGCCATGCAACGGATGCACTAGAGCTATAAGTATATGAAAGCTCGACAAAAGAAACTAAGTGGGTGTGCATCCAACTTGCTTGTTCATGAAGACCTAGGGCATTTTGAGGAAGCCCATCATTGGAATATACAAGCCAAGTTCTATAATGAAAAATTCCCACTAGTATATGAAAGTGACGAAATGAGAGACTCTCTATCATGAATATCATGGTGCTACTTTGAAGCACAAGTGTGGTAAAAGGATAGTAGCATTGCCCCTTCTCTCTTTTTCTCTCATTTTTTTATTTGGGCCTTTTCTCCCTTTTTATGGCCTCATTTCTTTATTTATTTTTATTTTTGTCCGGTGTCTCATCCCGACTTGTGGGGGAATCATAGTGTCCATCATCCTTTCCTCACTGGGACAATGCTCTAATAATGATGATCATCACACTTTTATTTTCTTACAACTCAACAATTACAACTCGAAACTTAGAACAAAATATGACTCTATATGAATGCCTTCGGTAGTGTACCGGGATATGCAATGACTCATGAGTGACATGTATGAAAGAATTATGAATGGTGGCTTTGCCACAAATACGATGTCAACTACATGATCATGCTAAGCAATATGACAATGATGGAGTGTGTCATAATAAACGGAACGGTGGAAAGTTGCATGGCAATATATCTCGGAATGGCTATGGAAATTCCATAATAGGTAGGTATGGTGGCTGTTTTGAGGAAGGTATATGGTGGGTGTATGATACCGGCGAAAGGTGCGCGGTATTAGAGAGGCTAGCAATGGTGGAAGGAAGAAAAGTGTGTATAATACATGGACTCAACATTAGTCATAAAGAACTCATATACTTATTGCAAAAATCTACAAGTTATCAAAGCAAAGTATTACACGCATGCTCCCAGGGGGATAGATTGATAGGAAAAGACCATCGCTCGTCCCCGACCGCCACTCATAAGGAAGATAATCAAAAAATAAATCATGCTCCGACTTCATCACATAACGGTTCAGCATAGGTGCATGCTACGGGAATCACAAACTTTAACACAAGTTTTTCTCAAATTCACAACTACACAACTAGCACAACTTTAATATCACCATCTTCATATCTCAAAACAATTATCAAGCATCAAACTTCTCATAGCATTCAACACACTCATAAGAAAGTTTTTACTAATCTTGTATACCAAGCATATTAGGATTATTTAAGAAAATTACGATGATATTAAGACTCTCACAATAATCTAAGTGAAGCATGAGAGATCAATAGTTTCTATAAAAAAAATCCACCACCGTGCTCTAAAAGATATAAGTGAAGTACTAGAGCAAAACTATATAGCTCAAAAGATATAAGTGAAGCACATAGAGTATTCTAACAAATTCCAAATCATGTATGGCTCTCTCAAAATATGTGTACAACAAGGATGATTGTGGTAAACTAATAAAGACTCAAATCATACAAGATGCTCCAAGCAAAACACATATCATGTGGTTAATAAAAACATAGCTCCAAGTAAAGTTACCGATAGAAGTAGACGAAAGAGGGGCTGCCTTCCGGGGCATCCCCAAGCTTTGGCTAGGTGTCCTTAGATTATCTCGTGGGTGCCATGGGCATCCCCAAGATTAGGCTCTTGCAACTCCTTGTTCCATAATCCATCAAATCTTTACCCAAAACATGAAAACTTCACAACACAAAACTTAAAGTAGGAAATCTCATGACCTCCGTTAGCTAAAGAAAACAAAAGACCACTTCAAGGTACTGTAATGAACTCATTATTTATTTATATTGGTGTTAAACCTACTTTATTCCAACTTATCTATGGTTTATAAACTATTTTACTAGCCATAGATTCATCAAAATAAGCAAACAACACACGAAAAATAGAATCTGTCAAAACAGAACTGTCTGTAGTAATCTGTAGCTAGCGCAAGATCTGGAATCACAAAAATTCCAAACTAATTTCTGGACGTGAGTAATTTATCTATTAATCGTATGAAAAAAGAATTAACTAAATATCACTTTCCAAATAAAAATGGCAGCAGTTCTCGTGAGCGCTAAAGTTTCTGTTTTTTACAGCAAGATATCAAGACTTTCCCCAAGTCTTCCCAATGGTTCTACTTGGCACAAACACTAATTAAACACAAAAAACACAACCAAAACAGAGGCTAGGTAAATTATTTATTACCAAATAGGAGAAAAAAGCAAGGAACAAAAATAAAATTGGGTTGCCTCCCAACAAGCACTATCGTTTAACGCCCCTAGCTAGGCATAAAAAGCAAGGATAGATCTAAGTATTGCCATCTTTGGTTGGTAATTCTTCAATGAGGCATCTACCATCCTTAGGAATTTCTTTATTTTTAGTTATTATCAAACTTTTAGGCACAAGATCGAAAAATTCATTTGTAACAAATAGTTCCTTAATGATAGCAACAAGATTGGGATGAATACTTATAGATTTGAGGTCCGCAGTTTCCTTACTAGAGGATTCACCCTTCTTTTTAGGAACATACATAAGCTTGGAAATTTTAGTACGGGGGCTTGGAGTATTCTTTACGGAAGAAAAAACAGTTCCCAAGTTGGTAATAATACCCTCAAGTTTATCAATTCTAGTGGAATCCTGATTTATTTTCTCATTAACTATGGGTTCCTTCTCTTTAATATTTTTCAAAGTGACTCCTACTTTAGATCCGTATTGACTGATTCGGTTGTGGATCTTTTTATCAAAAATTTCAATTGACTCTATGGTAGCAACCTTATTTTCAATAATTTCGAGCCTTTGCATTACATGCTCCAAAGTTAATATAGTTCCATTAACCAAAAGAGGTGGTGAGCCAAATAAATCTATCATAGCATTATAAGAATCAAAAGTGTGGCTACCCAAGAAATTCCCTCCGGTAGTGGTATCAAGGACAAATCTATACCAAGGAGCAACGCCTACATAAAAATTGTGAAGAAGAACGGAAGTAGATTGCTTCCTGGTAGATCTATTTTGAGCATTGCAAATTATATACCAAGCTTCTTTTAGATTTTCTCCGAACCTTTGCTTAAAATTTAGAAATTCATGCTTGAAAGACAACGGAGAAGATAGAGGACTCGCCATAACAACAAGTAAACGGAAAAGAGGCAAATAGAGAAAGAGAGAGAGAGAGAGGGCGAATAAAATGGCAAGGGTGAAGTGGGGGAGAGGAAACGAGAGGCAAATGGCAAATAATGTAACGCGGGAGATAAGGGTTGTGATGGGTACTTGGTATGATGACTTTTGTGTAGACTCCCCGGCAATGGCGCCAGAAATGGCTCGTTGTCGGGAGTCAAATCTTGACTTGCGCGAACCTCCCCGGTAACGGCGCCAGAAATTCTTCTTGCTACCTCTTGAGCACTGCATTGGATTTCCTTGAAGAGGAAAGGATGATGCAGCATAGTAGCGTAAGTATTTCCCTCAGTTTTTGAGAACCAAGGTATCAGTCCAGTAGGAGGTTGCGCACGCGTCTCTAGTACCTGCACAAAACAAATAACTCCTCGCAACCAACGCGATAAGGGGTTGTCAATCCCTTCATGGTCACTTACGAGAGAGAGATCTGATAGATATGACAAGATAATTTTTTTGGTATTTTTGTGATAAAGATGCAAAGTAAAAGCAAAGGAAATAACTAAGTATTGGAATATTAATATGATGAAGATAGACCCAGGGGCCAAAGGTTTCACTAGTGGCTTCTCTTAAGAGCATAAGTATTTTACGGTGGGTGAACGAATTACTGTTGAGCAATTGACAGAATTGAGCATAGTTATGAGAATATCTAGGTATGATCATGAATCTAGGCACCATGTCCGAGACAAGTAGACCCACTCCTGCCTGCATCTACTACTATTACTCCACTCATCGACGGCTATTAGCATGCATCTAGAGTATTAAGTTCATGAAAACAGAGTAACGCCTTAAGCAAGATGACATGATGTAGAGGAATAAATTCATGCAATATGATAAGAAAACATGTTGTTATCCTCGATGGCAACAATACAATACGTGCCTTGCTGCCCCTACTATCACTCGGAAATGACACCGCAAGATTGAACCCAAAGCTAAGCACTTCTCCCATTGCAAGAAAGATCAATCTAGTAAGCCAAACCAAACTGATAATTCAAAGAGACTTGCAAAGATAACCAATCATACATAAAAGAATTCAGAGAAGATTCAAATATTGTTCATAGATAATCTTGATCATAAACCCACAATTCATCGATCTCAACAAACACACCGCAAAAAGAAGATTACATCAAATAGATCTCCACAAGAGAGGGGGAGAACATTGTATTGAGATCCAAAAAGAGAGAAGAAGCCATCAAGCTAATAACAATGGACCCGAAGGTCTGAGGTAAACTACTCACACTTCATCGGAGAGGCTATGGTGTTGATGTAGAAGCCCTCCGTGATGGATGCCCCCTCCGGCAGAGCTCTGGAACAGGCCCCAAGATGGGATCTCGTGGATACAGAAATTTACGGCGGTGGAATTAGGGTTTTGGCTCCGTATCTGATCATTTGGGGGTACGTAGGTATATATAGGAGGAAGGAGTACATCGGTGGAGCAACAGGGGGCCCACAAGGGTGGAGGGCGCGCTTGGGGGGGGGGGGGGGGTAGGCGCGCCCCCTACCTCGTGGCCTCCTCCTTTGTTTCTTGACGTAGGGTCCAAGTCTCCTGGATCATGTTCGGTGAGAAAATCACGTTCCCAAAGGTTTCATTCTGTTTGGACTCTGTTTGATATTCCTTTTCTTCGAAACCCTAAAATAGGCAAAAAAAACAGCAATTCTGGGTTGGGCCTCCGGTTAATAGGTTAGTCCCAAAAATAATATAAAATTGGATAATAAAGCCCAATAATGTCCAAAATAGTAGATATTATAGCATGGAGCAATCAAAAATTATAGATACGTTGGAGACGTATCAAAGCCATCTAGCTAATAACTATGGACCCGAAGGTCTGAAGTAAACTACTCACACTTCATCGAAGAGGCTATGGTGTTGATGTAGAAGCCCTCCGTGATGGATGCCCCCTCCGGCGGAGCTCCAGAACATGCCCCAAGATGGGATCTCGTGGATATAGAAGGTTGCGGCGGTGGAATTAGGTTTTTGACTCCATATCTGATTGTTTGGGGGTACGTAGGTATATATAGGAGGAAGGAGTACGTCGGTGGAGCAACAGGGGGCCCACGAGGGAGGAGGGCGCGCTTGGGGGGTAGGCGCGCCCTTCTACCTCGTGGCTTCCCAGTTGGTTGCTTGACGTAGGTTCCAAGTCTCCTGGATCTTGTTTGCTCCAAAAATCACGTTCCCAAAGGTTTCATTCCGTTTGGACTCCGTTTGATATTCCTTTTCTTCGAAACCCTAAAATAGGCAAAACAACAATTCTGGGCTGGGCCTCCAGTTAATAGGTTAGTTCCAAAAATAATATAAAAGTGGATAATAAAGCCCAATAATGTCCAAAACAGTAGATAATATAGCATGGAGCAATCAAAAAATATAGATACGTTGGAGACGTATCACTAACCTACTAATCGGAGGCCCAGCCTAAATTGCTGTTTTTTTGCCTATTTTAGGGTTTCAAAGAAAAGGAATATCAAACGGAGTCCAAACGGAATGAAACCTTCGGGAACGTGATTTTCTCAACAAACATGATCCAGGAGACTTGGAGTGTTCGCCAAGTAACAAGGGAGGAAGGCACAAGGCAGGGGGCGCGCCTACCCCCTGGACGTGCCCTCCACCCTCGTGGGCTCTCTGTTCCTCCACCGACATACTTCTTCCTTCTATATATATCCACGTACTCCCAAACATCCAGGAGCACCACGAAAACCTAATTCCACCGCCGCAACCTTCTGTACCCGAGAGATCCCATCTTGGGGCCTTTTCCGGATCTCCATCGGAGGGGGCATCGATCACGGAGGGCCTCTACATCAACTCCATGTCCTCTCCGGTGATGTGTGAGTATCTTACTTCAGACCTACGGGTCCATAGTTATTAGCTAGATGGCTTCTTCTCTCTCTTTGGATCTCAATACAAAGTTCTCCTTGATTTTCTTGTAGATCTATTTGATGTAATCTTCTTTTGCGGTGTGTTTGTCGAAATCCGATGAATTGTGGGTTTATGATCCAGATTATCTATGAACAATATTTGATTCTCCTCTGAATTCTTTTATGTATGATTGGTTTATCTTTGCAAGTCTCTTCGAATTATCAGTTTGATTTGGCCTACTAGATTGATCTTTCTTGTAATGGGAGAAGTGCTTAGCTTTGGGTTCAATCTTGCGGTGTTCGATCCCGGTGACAGAAAGGGAACTGATACGTATTGTATTGTTGCCATCGAGGATAAAAGGATGGGGTTTATATCATATTGCATGAGTTTATCCCTCTACATCATGTCATCATCCTTAAAGCATTACTCTATTCTCTTAACCTTAATACTCTAGATGCATGCTGGATAGCGGTCGATGTGTGGAGTAATAGTAGTAGATGCAGAATTGTTTCGGTCTACTTGTCTCGGACGTGATGCCTATATACATGATCATACCTAGATATTCTCATAACTATGCTCAATTCTATCAAGTGCTCGATAGTAATTCGTTTACCCACCGTAATACTTATGCTCTTGAGAGAAGCCACTAGTGAAACCTATGGCCCCGGGTCAATCTTCTATCATATTAATCTTCCAATACTTAGTTGTTTCTATTGCTATTTATTTTACTTTGCATCTTTATTTCTCTTTATCATAAAATACCAAAAATATTATCTTATCATATCTATCAGATCTCACTCTCGTAAGTGACTGTGAAGGGATTGACAACCCCTTTATCGTGTTGGTTGCGAGGTTCTTATTTGTTTGTGTAGGTGCGTGTGACTTGAGCGTGATCTCCTACTAGATTGATACCTTGGTCTCAAAAACTGAGGGAATATACTTACGCTACTTTACTGCATCACCCTTTCCTCTTCAAGGAAAAACCAACATAGTGCTCAAGAGGTAGCACCCGCCCCCGCCATCGACGTCGCTCTCATCGCCGTCGCCATCGCCCGCGCCCCTGCCCCGGCCCACCCCCGCTGTCGCTGTTGCCGTCACCCGCGTCCCGACCCACCCCCATCGTCGTCGTCGCCCCTGCCCCGAGCCCGCGGCCTTGCAAAAGTTAGATTTTTAGATTATATGTCATGTTTTTTTCAGCTTTTTTGTTCATATATATGATGATTTTTTTTTCTTTTTCATAAAAATGTATATATGTATGTATGTTCTCTCTGTATATACGTTCATCAGGACAATTCCATTTCTGCCCCTAACTGGAACCCACTACTTAAATTTGCCCCTAATTTCCATATGTGCTCAAATTTGCTCCTCTACCGTTAGTTGCCCTTATAGAAATGCCCTTCTGCCCCATTACCATTTGGTTAAACAGCTTTGACCATCTCGAAAAAATAGCAAAAAAGTCAAAACATCTGAAATTTTGTGGCATCGAATGTACTTAGGTTCGCAAGGTGCGTGCAAATTTTCATGTTGTTTTGGCATTCTAGGAGCTCGTGGCGATGGAAAAACAGTAAATATGTACGCGTGTGAACCATAAATTCAAAAAATAGCAAGAAAATTCAAATATTTTTGCATCCAAGATGCTCAGGTGCGGAAGGTGTGTGCAAAATTTTGCTGTTTTTGGACATTGTAGGAGCTCGTGGAGAAAAAAACAAAATTTGTCTCAGAAAAAAGCTTGCAAAAATATACTATTTTGGTTTTTTTGCGAGAGCTCCTCACATGTCATTTGAGAACAAAAACTTCCACACACCTGGTGCACCCGAGCAACTTGGATGCCAAAAAAATTCATATGTTTTTGAATTTTCTTGCTTTTTTTGAATTTACTATTCAAAGATGTACAAATTTATTGGTTTCCTTTGACATGAGATCCTGGTATGTCTAAATAGCACGAAATTTTGCACGCACCTTGCGCACATGAGTAGCTTCAATCCCACAAAATTTCAGACTTTTTTGATTTTTTTGCTACTTTTTTCGAGATGGTCAAAGTTGTTTGACCGAATGGTAACGGCGCAGAAGGGCATTTCTATAAGGGCAACTAACGGCAGAGGGGCAAATTTGAGCACACATTGAAATTAGGGGCAAATTTGAGTAGTGGGTTCCAGTTAGGGACAGAAATGGAATTGTCCCATGTTCATATATGCACAGTGGCGGAGCCAGGATTCGAGTATAGGGGGGGCGAGTACGTATATTGATCTAATCTCGTTGGTAATTACTCATCGCTCCTACTAAAATTGTCGATCATTGGGGGGGGGGGGGCAGGCCCCTGCTCATCCCCCTGGCTTCGCCCCTGTATATGCAAAAGTTAGATTTTTAGAAAAGTTTTATGTATATATGTTCTCTGATTTAGTACATTAATTTTAGGTTAGTTTCATTTTTAGGAAAAAATTATATATTTAGGAAGAATGAAGAGAAGGAAGAAGGAAGAAGAAGAAAAAGTTTTATATATGATAAATTTACATTTTTAGAAAAAGTTTTATATATCTAGCTAGGAAAGGAAGAAGAAGAAAAAGAATGAGAGGAAAAAGGAAAATAAGATGAGGAAGAAAGGAGAAGAAGAGGAGAAATAAATAAGAAGAGAAAAAAAGAAGAAAAAGAAGAGGAGAAGAAGAAAAGAATAGATAAGAAGAAGAGAAAAAGAAGAAAGGAATAGAGGAGAAGAAGAGAAAATATTTTTCCAATATTTTCTCTTCTTCTCCTCTATTCCTTTCTCTTTTTTCTCTACTATATTTTCTCTTCTTCTCCTCTATTCCTTTAATATTTTCTCTTCTTCTCCTCTATTCCTTTCTTCATTTTCTCTTCTTCTCCTCTATTTCTTTCTTCGTCTCCTCTTTTTTTCTTCGATCTTCGATCTTCTCCTCTATTCCTTTCTTCTTCTCCTCTTTTTATTTCTTCTTCGTCTTCTTATTTTTTATCGGGTATGTCGTTATCGATATACCCCATCCTGATAACTTCAACACGAGGGGGGCGGTCGATATACCCCCTCCTCGATAACATTATTTTCCCATGTATGTATGTCGTCGTTGTCGATATAACCCCATCCCGGATAACTTCAACATGAGGGGCGGTTGATATATATATATAGTAGCACTATTCTAATCCCAGGATTAGAATAACTATTTGGATCACGATCACCCCTATATATGAAGGAAATATGCCCTAGAGGCAATAATAAAGTTATTATTTATTTCCTTATACATGATAAATGTTTATTATTCATGCTAGAATTGTATTAACCGGAAACATAATACATGTGTGAATACATAGACAAACAGAGTGTCACTAGTATGCCTCTACTTGACTAGCTCGTTAATCAAAGATGGTTATGTTTCCTAACCATGGACAAAAGAGTTGTTATTTGATTAACGAGGTCACATCATTAGTTGAATGATCTGATTGACATGAGCCACTCCATTAGCTTAGCACCCGATCGTTTAGTATGTTGCTATTGCTTTTCTTCATGACTTATACATGTTCCTATGACTATGAGATTATGCAACTCCCGTTTGCCGGAGGAACACTTTGGGTGCTACCAAACGTCACAATGTAACTGGGTGATTATAAAGGAGCATTACAGGTGTCTCCAAAGGTACATGTTGGGTTGGCGTATTTCGAGATTAGGATTTGTCACTCCGATTGTCGGAGAGGTATCTCTGGGCCCTCTCGGTAATGCACATCACATTAGCCTTGCAAGCATTGCACCTAATGAGTTAGTTGTGAGATGATGTATTACAGAACGAGTAAAGAGACTTGCCGGTAAAGAGATTGAACTAGGTATTGGATACCGACGATCAAATCTCGGGCAAGTAACATACCGATGACAAAGGGAACAACGTATGTTGTTATGCGGTCTGACCGATAAAGATCTTCGTAGAATATGTAGGAGCCAATATGGGAATCCAGGTCCCGCTATTGGTTATTGACCGGAGACATGTCTCGGTCATGTCTACATTGTTCTCGAACCGTAGGGTCCGCACGCTTAAGGTTTCGATGACAGTTATATTATGAGTTTATGAGTTTTGATGTACCGAAGGAGTTCGGAGTCCCGGATGAGATCGGGGACATGACGAGGAGTCTCGAAATGGTCGAGACATAAAGATTGATATATTGGAAGCCTATGTTTGGACATCGGAAGTGTTCCGGGTAAAATCGGGATTTTACCGGATTACCGGGAGGGTTACCGGAACCCCCCGGGAGCCAAACGGGCCTACGTGGGCTTTAGTGGAAAGGTGAAAGGGCAGCCCACAAGGGCTGTGCGCCTCCCCCCTCCCCCTAGTCCTATTAGGACTAGGAGAAGGGGCCGGCCACCCTCTCTCTCTCTCCCCCTTTGGGGAATCCTATCAGGAATAGGATTGGGGGGAGGAGTCCTACTCCCGGTAGGAGTAGGACTCCTCCTGCGCCTCCTAGCTTGGCCGGCCAGCCCTCCCCCTCTCATCCTTTATATACGGGGGCAGGGGACACCCCAAGACACACAAGTTGATCCTTGAGATCGTTCCTTAGCCGTGTGCGGTGCCCCCTGCCACCAAATTCCACCTCGATCATACCGTTGTAGTGCTTAGGCGAAGCCCTGCGTCGGTAGTACATCAAGATCGTCACCACGCCGTCGTGCTGACGGAACTCCTCCTCGATGCTTTGCTGGATCGGAGCCCGAGGATCGTCATCGAGCTGAACGTGTGCTAAGAACTCGGAGGTGCCGGAGTAACGGTGCTTGGATCGATCGGATCGGGAAGAAGACGTATGACTACTTCCTCTATGTTGTGTGATCGCTTCCGCAGTCGGTCTGCGTTGGTACGTAGACAACACTCTCCCCCTCGTTGCTATGCATCACCATGATCTTGCGTGTGCGTAGGAAAATTTTCGAAATTACTACGTTCCCCAACAGTGGCATCTGAGCCTAGGTTTTATGGTTTGATGTTATTTGCACGAGTAGAACACAAGTGAGTTGTGGGCGATACAAGTCATACTGCCTACCATCATGTCATACTTTGGTTCGGCGGTATTGTTGGACGAGACGATCCGGACCAACCTTACGCGTACTCTTACGCGAGACCGGTTCCCTCGACGTGCTTTGCACATAGATGGCTTGCGGAAGACTGTCTCTCCAACTTTAGTTGAACCAAGTGTGGCTACGCCCGGTCCTTGAGAAGGTTAAAACGGAGTCTATTTGACGAACTATTGTTGTGGTTTTGATGCGTAGGTGAGATGAGTTCTTACTTAAAGCCCGTAGCAGCCACGTAAAACTTGCAACAACAAAGTAGAGGACGTCTAACTTGTTTTTGCAGGGCATGTTGTGATGTGATATGGTCAAGGCATGATGCTAAATTTTATTGTATGAGATGATCATGTTTTGTAACCGAGTTATCGGCAACTGGCAGGAGCCATATGGTTGTCGCTTTATTGTATGCAATGCAATCGCGATGTAATGCTTTACTTTATTACTAAGCGGTAGTGATAGTCGTGGAAGCATAAGATAGACGAGACGACAACGATGCTACGATGGAGATCAAGGTGTCGCGCCGGTGACGATGGTGATCATGACGATGCTTCGGAGATGGAGATCACAAGCACAAGATGATGGCCATATCATATCACTTATATCTTATCTTGCTTTGATTGACGGTAGCATTATAAGATGATCTCTCACTAAATTATCAAGAAGTGTTCTCCCTGAGTATGCACCGTTGCCAAAGTTCGTCGTGCCCAGACACAACGTGATGATCGGGTGTGATAAGCTCAACGTCCAAATACAACGGGTGCAAAACAGTTGCACACGCAGAATACTCAGGTTATACTTGATGAGCCAAGCATATACAGATATGGCCTCGGAACACGGAGACCGAAAGGTCGAGCGTGAATCATATAGTAGATATGATCAACATAACGATGTTCACCATTGAAAACTACTCCATCTCACGTGATGATCGGTTATGGTTTAGTTGATTTGGATCACGTGATCACTTAGAGGATTAGAGGGATGTCTATCTAAGTGGGAGTTCTTAAGTAATATGATTAAATTGAACTTAAATTTATCATGAACTTAGTCCTGGTAGTATTTTGCAAATCATGTTGTAGATCAATAGCTCGCGTTGTTGCTTCCCTGTGTTTATTTTGATATGTTCCTTGAGAAAATTGTGTTGAAAGATGTTAGTAGCAATGATGCGGATTGGATCCGTGATCAGAGGTTTATCCTCATTGCTGCACAGAAGAATTATGTCCTTGATGCACCGCTGGGTGACAGACCTATTGCAGGAGCAGATGCAGACGTTATGAACGGTTGGCTAGCTCAATATGATAACTACTTGATAGTTTAGTGCACCATGCTTAATGGCTTAGAATCGGGACTTCAAAGACGTTTTGAACGTCATGGACCATATGAGATGTTCCAGGAGTTGAAGTTAATATTTCAAGCAAATACCCGAGTTGAGAGATATGAAGTCTCCAACAAGTTCTATAGCTAAAAGATGGAGGAGAATCGCTCAACTAGTGAGCATGTGCTCAGACTGTCTGGGTACTACAATCGCTTGAATCAAGTGGGAGTTAATCTTCCAGATAAGATAGTGATTGACAGAATTCTCTAGTCACCATCACCAAGTTAGTAGAACTTCGTGATGAACTATAATATGCAAGGGATAACGGAAACAACTCCCAAGCTCTTCGTGATGCTGAAATCAACGAAGGTAGAAATCAAGAAAAACATCAAGTGTTGATGGTTGACAAGACCACTAGTTTCAAGAAAAGGGCAAAGAGAAGTGGGGGAACTTCAAGAAGAACGGCAAGCAAGTTGCTGCTCAAGTGAAGAAGCCCAAGTATGATCCTAAGCCTGAGACTAAGTGCTTCTACTGCAAAGGGACTGGTCACTGGAAGCGGAACAACCCCAAGTGATTGGCGGATAAGAAGGATGGCAAAGTGAACATAAGTATATTTGATATACATGTTATTGATGTGTAATTTACTAGTGTTTATAGCAAACCCTCAGTATTTGATACTAGTTCAGTTGCTAAGATTAGTAACTCGAAACGGGAGTTGCAGAATAAACAGAGACTAGTTAAGGGTGAAGTGACGATGTGTGTTGGAAGTGGTTCCAAGATTGATATGATCATCATCGCACACTCCCTATACTTTCGGGATTAGTGTTGAACCTAAATAGGTGTTATTTGGTGTTTGCGTTGAGCATGAATATGATTTGATCATGTTTATTGTAATACGGTTATTCATTTAAGTAAAAGAATAAATTGTTGTTCTGTTTACATGAATAAAACCTTATATGGTTACACACCCAATGAAAATAGTTCATTGGATCTCGATCTTAGTGATACACATATTCATAATATTGAAACCAAAAGATGCGAAGTTAATAATGATAGTGCAACTTATTTGTGGCACTGCCGTTTAGGTCATATTGGTGTAAAGCGCATGAAGAAACTCCATGCTGATGGGCTTTTGGAATCACTTGATTATGAATCAGTTGATGCTTGTGAACCATGCCTCATGGGCAAGATGACTAAGACTCTGTTCTTCAGAACAATGGAGCGAGCAAAAGATTTGTTGGAAATCATACATACTGATGTATGTGGTCCGATGAATATTGAGGCTCACGACAGGTATCATTATTTTCTGATCTTCACAGATGATTTGAGCAGATATGAGTATATCTACTTGATGAAACATAAGTGTGAAACATTTGAAAAATTCAAAGAATTTCAGAGTGAAGTGAAAAACCATCGTGACAAGAAAATAAAAGTTTCTACGATATGATCTCAGAGGTAAAATGTTTGAGTTACGAGTTTGGTCTTCAGTTAAAACAATGTGAAATAGTTTCACTACTCACACCACCTAGAACACCACAACATAGTGGTGTGTCCGAATGTCATAACCGTACTTTATTGGATATAGTGCAATCTATGATGTATCTTACCGATCTACCACTATCGTTTTGGGATTATGCATTAGAGACAGCTGCATTCACATTAAAATAGGGCACCATCTAAATCCGTTGAGACGACGCCTTATGAACTATGGTTTGGCAAGAAACCAAAGTTGTCGTTTCTTAAAGTTTGGGGTTGCGATGCTTATATGAAAAGGTTTCATCCTGATAAGCTCAAACTCAAATCGGAGAAGTGCGTCTTCATAGGATATCCAAAGGAAACTATTGGATACACCATCTATCACAGATCCGAAGGCAAGACTTTTGTTGCTAAAATTCAGAAACTTTCTGAAGAAGGAGTTTCTCTCGAAAGAAGTGAGTGGGAGGAAAGTAGAACTTGACGAGGTAACTGTACCTGCTCCCTTATTGGAAAGTAGTACATCACAGAAAACTGTTTCTGTGACACCTACACCAGTTAGTGAGGAAGCTAATGATGATGATCATGAAACTTCAGAACAAGATACTACTGAACCTCGTAGATCAACCAGAGTAAGATCCGCGCCAGAGTGGTACGGTAATCATTTTCTGGAAGTCATGCTACTAGATCATGATGAACCTACGAACTATGAGGAAGCGATGATGAGCCCAGATTCCGCGAAATGGTTTGAGGCCATGAAATCTGAGATATGATCCATGTATGAGAACAAAGTATGGACTTTGATGGATTTGCCCGATGATCGGCAAACCATAGAAAATAAATGGATCTTCAAGAGGAAGACGGACGCTGATAGTAGTGTTACTATCTACAAAGCTAGAATTGTCGAAAAAGGTTTTCGACAAGTTCAAGGTGTTGAATACGATGAGTTTTTCTCACTCGTATCTATGCTTGAGTCTGTCCGAATCATGTTAGTAATTGCCGCATTTTATGAAATCTGGCAAATGGATAAACAAAACTGCATTCCTTAATGGATTTATTAAAGAAGAGTTGTATATGATGCAACAGAAGGTTTTGTCAATCCGAAAGGTGCTAACAAAATGTGCAAGCTCCAGCGATCCATCTGTGGACTGGTGCAAGCATCTCGGTGTTGGAATATACGCTTTGATGAGTTGATCAAAGCATACAGTTTTATACAGACTTGCGGTGAAGCCTGTATTTACGAGAAAGTGAGTGGGAGCACTACAGCATTTCTGATAAGTATATGTGAATGACATATTGTTGATCAGAAATAATGTAGAATTATTCTGTAAAGCATAAAGGAGTGTTTGAAAGGAGTTTTTCAAAGAAAGACTTCGGTGAAGCTGCTTACATATTGAGCTTCAAGATCTATAGAGATAGATCAAGACGCTTGATAAGTTTTTCAATGAGTACATACCTTGACAAGATTTTGAAGTAGTTCAAAATGGAGCAGTCAAAGAAGGAGTTCTTGCCTGTATTATAAGGTGTGAAGTTGAGACCAACCCCCCAGCCAGAGACGAGACCGCTGCCCCGACGCCCACCGGAGACGCCGCATGCCCCAACCGGAGACGCTGCCGCCCCAAGATCCCACCGCCGCCACCACCTGCGCTCATTGCCGGCGTTGTGGTCCCAGCTTTCCCCGCCGCCGCCGCGCCCAGCCTCCCACGCGCTCACCTCCTGCCTATGCGCACCGCCGCCCTACCTCCCATGCACCGCAGCCTGCCTCCGTGCACCGCCGTCCCCCATCCGGCCATCCCGCGCGCTAACTGGGTGGTGCCTGGGTTGAGGCATCAGTCGAGGCGACGACGGGAGGAGGTTGGGCATGAGGGAGGGGACGGTGCCTTGGTCTGACAGGACGTGGCGGCGACTGCTTCATAGAGGAGCCCGAGCACTTGCTCGATGTTGTGCTTGTGCCTGAGTCCGTCGGTCGAATCTTAGTAGTTGAACTTCACACGCACTGCATCTGCGGCTCACCTCCTCCACCAACGGCAACTGCCTCCCCATCCGTTTTCCACAACTATTTTTTTGTATTTGTGGGTGTTTGCATCTACTGGTTCTCGGGAGCTCTCCTCAGAAAACTTGTTTCGCTGCTGCTGCTATTTGCCGCTGCTGTTGCTGGCATGAAAGGTCAAGGACACGATGGAAAATTTTCCTTTGGTTCCCCCGTGGCAGTAGAGACGAAAACAGAAACTATTTCTCCTGCTCGCCTTCGTCAGTGGCTGATTCTTCTGCTGATGTTCACGTGGGCAACACATCTTCATATAGTTCAGACTAAGAAAGTACGGAAGTTCATTTAGTGTACACAACATCAAATCACTTTGGAGAGTACGTTGTTGAGCACTTCTCCAGCTAGATTTGTTGTTTATGCTCCTTAAAGCAGATGATTCCTCGTTGCTCAACTGTCGAAACTCTATACTACATTTTTTGAAACTTCAGTTTTTTTCAGGCAATTTTTTGTAACTTCGGTGTCCTGAGAGGATGGACAGATTTTGAAGAAGGACATCAGTTCATCCAGTGAACACAACATCAACGAACTTTGAATAAAAACAGAAGTTAGGTGTGCTAGAGTAATCACAGAGTTAAAAATAATAAGCAAAAAAAGAGTTAAAAAACCTAGTGAACACTCCTGACATATAGGGGACTAGTATCGAAGTTCATAGGCGACTACCAAAAAATAGTGTACAACATGTTCAGACATTTTTATTGGTGACGTTCAATTGGCCATAATTACTTGATGGATCTCTGATTCAGTATTGTAGAATGAGAAGTAGTGCATGCAGTTTTGTGTCCGTAAGGTGTGATGCAGGCAGACTACTAGTTGTACATAGTAGCTCCCCTTGGCACTCCTAGGGACGCAAGACAACAACCAACAGAGCTCCGCCTCAACAGTCACGGTGACGCCGCGCCGACCACGTTTGCCTCCACCCCTTCCCCAACCACCTCTGCAGCTACCCGCCACCAATCTCCACTCCAACGCGACCTGCCCTCCCCTCCGAGCTGACCTTCCGTCCCTTCAGACGCGACCTGCCGCGCTCACCTCCAGCGCATCCCCGTCCTCCCATCCCACCATGAGAAATCTCTCCTCCAGCACGCCCTCCGAGTAAAAAAGGTGAAGTTCAGGTTTTAGAGGTATGTAAGCGCAAATACATAAGCTAGATAAGTGCAAAGGAAACAAGAGTTTCATAATAACGAATAAAAGATACCATGTTTGAATTTTCCTGAAGAAAAATGGATAAAAGTGGTGTGAACGAAGCAAAATAAAAACTTAAAAGTTTAAATTAAAAGAAACAAAGCAATTCAATGTTTGTAAAAAAGGATTTATCTCTCTTTATTAAAATAAAGAAGTTCAAAAAATTAAAAACAGAGTAGTTCAAAAAATTATTTAAAGAAAGCATTTTCCATGTTTCCAAAAGAAAATTAGAGGTTCAAATTTCACAAACAGAATGGTTCAATGTTTATTACAGAACCAAGAAAGGCAAATTAAAAATACAAAGAAGTTTAACTTTTTAATAATAAAGGGATTATATAAAAACCTAGAGGTTCGAATTTAAATAACCAAGAAGTTCTATTTTTAGTACAAAACCAAGATAATCAAGTTAAAAAACAAAAAATCTAAAAATAAGAAGTTCAAATTAAAAATACAAAGAAGTTCAATGCTTGTTACAAACCCAAAGAAGGTCATTAAAAAAGCATCTCAAACAATTTTATAAAAAAGATTTTCTCTCTTAAAATAAACCTAGAAGTTCAAATTTAAAAACGGAGCGGCTCGATGTCTATCAGAAAGTAGGATTTTTCCGTTAGTAAAAGAAATAAAACTAGGAAGTCCAAATTAAACAGATGGAGAAGTTCGATGATTATAGAAAACTTAGATTTTCCTCGTTATTAAAGAATGGAAACAAGAAGTTCAACTTTTAATAATAGAGTGCTTCAAAATTTCATGAAAAACATTAAGGAATAAAACCAGGAAGTCCGTATTAAAAAGATGGAGAAGTTCGATGATTATAGAAAACTCAGATTTTCCTCGTTATTAAAGAATGGAAACAAGAAGTTCAACTTTTAATAATGGAGCGCTTCAAAATTTTATAAAAAAAGATTAAGAAATAAACCAGGAAGCCCATATTAAAAAGATGGAGAAGTTTGATGATTATAGAAAACTCAAATTTTCCTCGTTATTAAAGAATGGAAACAAGAAGTTCAAAAATAAAATGACAAGAAGTTCAACTTTTAAAAATAGAGCACTCCAAAATTCATAAAAAAATATTAAGAAATAAAACAAGGAAGTCAAATTAAAAAGATGCGGAAGTTTGATGATTATAGAAAACTGAGATTTATCTCGTTATTAAAGAATGGAAACAAGAAGTTCAAAAATAAAATAACTTCTAAAAAAGTTGTTGCTAGAAGTTCAAGTGTTCTGTCCGGGGAAGTTCAAAAATTCTTGTGAGAGAGGTTGAACAAAAACACATGACAGAAGTTCAAGATGAAAACAACGGGAAGTTCAACTACTACACGAAATGCATTTCAGATAGGAAAATAAGAATAGAAAACAAAAAGCTTAAAAGATTTTGTTGCTAGAAGTTCACGTGCTACTCCCGGTGAAGTTCGAGATCTCTAGTGTGAAACGTCCGACCTTCAGTTACATGTAAAAAAACAGGCAAAACAACGTTGTTTTACGCATTCAAAAATATATTTTGAACCGTTGCGAGTATGAAAAACTCATCAACACAAAAAAAGTTGCGTGTTTGTAATAGCTTTACATCGGTATATCATTTGCTCAATTATGGTAAGTGGTTTGAGAATTACGGGCGAAAAACATCACGTCAAAAAACAGAGTGAAGTTCAAACAGAACTGCCACAGAAGTTCAAGTACTTCACGCGATGCATTTTCGACGAATCTGTTTTGCAATAAAGGCAGAACGAATGATCTCGCCGTTTTCGAAATTACTTGAAAACGACTAGGAATCAGAGAAAGTCGTCAACATGAAAAAGTTTCGCATTTTCCGTAGCTTTTCAACGATATATTATTTGCACCATTCCGATAAAGTTCCTAGAAATTACAGCGAAAATACGTTTTTAGCTATTTACAAAATTGACTTAAAATCGTAAAGAATTAGGAGAAACAATACATACCAAAAAGTTTTGCATTTGTTCAAGCTTTCCAACGCCATATCATTTGTTACATTCGCACACACGGTTAAAAAATGAGCTCGAAAATACGAACTCAGTAGGACTTGTACCATTTTCTAAATTACTCTTAAACCGTTCAAAATTAGCAAAAACTTTCAACATGAAAAAGTAACGCATTTTCATAAGTTTTCCAACGCCATATCATATGCCTCAATTGGATTAGCCGTTTAGAAATGACATCGAAAATATGAACTCGGCTGTTCGGTTTGTGAAATTTTACGTTTTTTCATATTACTCTTTCACCATAGGGAATTAGGGAAAACTTTCAACATGTGGAAGGAGCGGTTTTGCAGCAGCTTTTCAACAAAATATTATATGCCTCATTCCGATAAACGGTTTAGAAATGCGATCGAAAATACGATTCACGTTTTTTGTATGAAGAAAAAACGGTTTTCAAAACTACTCTTAAACCGCTTACATTTTGCCAAAAATTTAACTTGGGTCATGATACTGGTGTCCATAGCTTTCCAATGGTATATAGCAAGCCCCATTTGGGCAATGTTGCGGAAGTTCAACCTAGCACAAGGGGAAGTTCAGGTCGAACAACTCAGGCAGTAAACTTCAAAAAATGCGAGTTCATCACGACCCGAGTGCAAAATCCACCTATGAGCGAGATTCCTATTTAAAACGTGTATAGTTGCTAAAAATCATTTGCAGATTACACTAACCTCATATAGAACACGACTAACAAGAATAATTCGCGGGGGAAGCCACGGTTGCGAAGATAGCCCGAAGGTTGGGTTCGTACAGAGGGAAGTTCAGACGCGTTACTCAAGCAGTTCAGGTTGTGATCAGAATATTATTCTGATCCCGTGATCAGAATAGTGTTTATGTATATATATATACCCCCTCTCGACCATGATAACTGAAACCCACCCCCCGGCCCTCTCGCTCGACCAAAACTCTCGAGGACACCCAAACCCTAGAAAAAAACGATGTCGTTCTCCTACCCCCTCCCGCCACGCCCCTACCTGACGAACTCTCTCGAGGCCACCCAAATTTACCAAGTTAAAAGAGCGTTGTCGTTGAGGCCACCCCAAACCCTTGACGCGTTGTTGAGGCCACCCCAAACCCTTGAAGCGTTGCCGAGGCCACCCCAAACCCTAGAGAAGCAGCGTTGCTACCTCTGGAGCTTGCGTTGGATTTCCCCGAAGAGGAAGGGATGATGCAGCAGAGTAGCGTAAGTATTTCCCTTAGTTTTTGAGAACCAAGGTATTAATCCAGTAGGAGGCCACGCTCAAGTCCCTCGTACCTGCACAAAATGATAGCTACTCGCAACCAACGCAATTAGGGGTTGTCAATCCCTTCACGGTCACTTACGAGAGTGAGATCCGATAGATATAATATTTTTGGTATTTTTGGTATAGAGATGCAAAGTGAAAAGTAAAAGGCAAATTAGAAATCAAAGCAAGATTAAAGTGATGGAGATTAATATGATGAGAATAGACCCGGGGGCCATAGGTTTCACTAGTGGCTTCTCTCAAGAGCATAAGTATTCTACGGTGGGTGAACAAATTACTATTGAGCAATTGATAGAATTGAGCATAGTTATGAGAATATCTAGGTATGATCATGTATATAGGCATCACGTCCGTGACTAGACCGAAATGATTTTGCATCTACTACTATTACTCCACTCATCGACCGCTATCCAGCATGCATCTAGAGTATTAAGTTAAAAACAGAGTAAGGCTTTAAGCAAGATGACATGATGTAGAGAGATAAATTCATGCAATATGAAATAAACCCCATCTTATTATCCTCGATGGCAACGATGCAATGTGTGCCTTGCTGCCCCTTCTGTCACTGGGAAAGGACACCGCAGGATCGAACCCAAAGCTAAGCACTTATCCCATGGCAAGAACTACCAATCTAGTTGGCCAAACCAAATGGATAATTCGAAGAGACTTGCAAAGATAACCCATCATACATAAAAGAATTCAGAGAAGATTCAAATATTATTCATAGATAGACTTGATCATAAACCCACAATTCATCGGTCTCAACAAATACACCGCAAAAAGAAGAAGATTACATCAAATAGATCTCCACGAGAGAGGGCGAGAACTTTATATTGAGATCCAAAACGAGAGAAGAAACCATCTAGCTAATAACTATGGACCCGAAGGTCTGAGGTAAACTACTCACACTTCATCGGAGAGGCTATGATGATGTAGAAGCCCTCCGTGATGACGGCCCTCTCCGGCGGAGTTCCGGAACAGGCCCCAAGATGGGATCTCGTGGATACAGAAAGTTGCGACGGTGGAATTAGGTTTTTGGCTCCGTCTCTATTCGTTTGGGGGTACGTAGGTATATATGGGAGGAAGGAGTACGTCGGTGGAGCACCGAGGGGCCCACGAGGCAGGGGGGCACGCCCCCACCCTCGTGACCGCGTCTTTGATTCCTTGGAGTAAGGTCCAAGTCTCCTGGATCACGTTCGGTGAGAAAATCACGTTCCCGAAGGTTTTATTCCGTTTGGACTCTGTTTGGTATTCTGTTTCTCCGAAATACTGAAATAGGCAAAAAACAGCAATTCTGGGCTGGGCCTCCGGTTAATAGGTTAGTCCCAAAAATAATATAAAAGTGGAAAATAAAGCTCAATATAGTCCAAAACATTAGATAATATAGCATGGAGCAATCAAAAATTATAGATACGTTGGAGACGTATCAGGCATCCCCAAGCTTACTTCCTGCTCGTCCTCGAGTAGGTAAATGATATAAAGAGAATTTTTGATGCGGAGTGCTACTTGGCATAATTTCAATGCAAATCTTCTTAATTGTGATATGAATATTCAGATTCGAAAGATTCAATACAAAAGTTTATATTGACATAAAAATAATAATTCTTCAAGCATACTAACAAAGCAATTATGTCTTCTCAAAATAACATGGCCAAATAAAGTTATCCCTACAAAATCATATAGTCTGGCTCTGCTCTATCTTCACCACACAAAGTATTTAAATCATGCAGAACCCCGATGACAAGCCAAGCAATTGTTTCATACTCTAACTTTTTCAAAACTTTTTCAATCTTCACGCAATACATGAGCGTGAGCCATGGATATAGCACTATAGGTGGGTTGTGGAGAAGACAAAAGGAGGGGAAGATAGTCTCACATCAACTAGGCGTATCAACGGGCTATGGAGATGCCCATCAATAGATATCAATGTGAGTGAGTAGGGATTGCCATGCAACGGATGCACTAGAGCTATAAGTATATGAAAGCTCATCAAAAGAAACTAAGTGGGTGTGCATCCAACTTGCTTGCTCACGAAGACCTAGGGCATTTTGAGGATGCCTGTCATTGGAATATACAAGTCAAGTTCTATAATGTAAAATTCCCACTAGTATATGAAAGTGACATAACGAGAGACTCTCTATCATGAAGATCATGGTGCTACTTTGAAGCACGAGTGTGGTAAAAGGATAGTAACATTGTCCCTTCTCTCTTTTTCTCTCATATTTTTATTTTCTTATTTGGGCCTTTGCTCCTTTTTTTATGGCCTCTTTTTTTTCTTTTTTTGGGCTTCTTTGGCCTCTTTTATTTTTTGTCCGAAGTCTCATCCCGACTTGTGGGGGAATCATAGTCTCCATCATTCTTTCCTCACAGGGACAATGCTCTAAAAATGATGATCATCACACTTTTATTTTTCTTACAACTCAACAATTACAACTCAATACTTAGAAAAAAATATGACTCTATATGAATGCCTCCGGCGGTGTACTGGGATATGCAATATGACAATGATGGAGTGTGTCATAATAAATGGAACGGTGGAAAGTTGCATGGCAATATATCTCGGAATGGCTATGGAAATGCCATAATAGGTAGGTATGGTGGCTGTTTTGAGGAAGGTATATGGTGGGTGCATGATACCGGCGAAAGGTGCGCGGTATTAGAGAGACTAGCAGAGGTGGAAGGGTGAGAGTGCGTATAATCCATGGACTCAACATTAGTCATAAAGAACTCATATACTTATTGCAAAAATCTAGAAGTTATCAAAGCAAAGTATTACGCGCATACTTCGAGGGGGATAGATTGGTAGGAAAAGACCATCGCTCATCCCCGACCGCCACTCATAAGGAAGACAATCAATAAATAAATCATGCTCCGACTTCATCACATAACGGTTCACCATACGTGCATGCTACGGGAATCACAAACTTTAACACAAGTATTCTTTAAATTCACAACTACTCAACTAACATGACTCTAATATTATCACCTCCATATCTCAAAACAATTATCATGCTTCAATCTTTTCTTAGTATTCAATGCACTCAAAAGAAAGTTTCACAAATCTTGAATACCAAGCATGTTATTATTAAGAAAATTGCCATGCTATTAAGACTATCAAAATAATTTAAGTGAAGCATGAGAGATAAATAGTTTCTTTAAAACTAATCCACCACCGTTCTCTAAAAGATCTAAGTGAAGCACATAGAGCAAAATTATAACACTTAAAAGATATAAGTGAAGCACATAGAGCAAAACTACATAGCTCAAAAAGATATAAGTGAAGCACATAGAGTATTCTATCAAATTCTAATTCATGTATGGCTCTCTCAAAAGGTGTGTACAGCAAGGATGATTGTGGAAAAATAAAACACAAAGACACAAATAATACAAGACGCTCCAAGCAAAACACATATCATGTTGGTGAATAAAAATATAGCTCCAAGTAAATTACCGATGGAAGTGGACGAAAGAGGGGATGCCTTCCGGGGCATCCCCAAGCTTCGACTTTTTGGTGTCCTTGGATTATCTTGGGGGTTCCATGGTCATCCCCAAGCTTAGGCTCTTTCCACTCCTTGTTCCATAATCCATCAAAAGAATTCACCCAAAACTTGAAAACTTCACAACACAAAACTCAAATAGAAATCTCGTGAGCTCCATTAGAGAAAGAAAACAAAAGACCACTTCAAGATACTGTAATTAACTCATTCTTTATTTGTAATGGTGTTAAACCTACTGTATTCCAACTTCTCTATGGATTATAAACTATTTTATTAGCCATAGATTCATTAAAATAAGCAAACAACACACGAAAAACAGAAGCTGTCAAAAACAGAACAGTCTGTAGTAATCTGTAACTAACGCTAACTTCTGGAACCCCAAAAATTCTAAACTAAATTGCTGGACGTGAGGAATTTATCTATTAATGATCTGAAAAAATAATTAACTAAATAGCACTTTCCAAATAAAAATGACAACAGTTCTCGTGAGTGCTAAAGTTTCTGTTTTTTTACAGCATGTTCAACAAGACTTTCCCCAAGTCTTCCCAACGGTTCTACTTGGCACAAACACTAATTAAACACAAAAAAACAGGACCAAAAAAGAGGATAAATTAATTATTTATTACTAAACAGGAGCAAAAATCAAGGAATAAAAATAAAATTGGGTTGCCTCCTAACAAGCGCTATTGTTTAACGCCCCTAGCTAGGCATAAAAGCGAGGATAGATCTAGGTATTGCCATCTTTGGAAGGCAATCCATAAGTGGCTCTCATGATGGTTTCATATGGCAATTCTTTCTTGGAAAGTGTTCCATGCCCTTTTTAATGGAAATTGAAATCTAATATTCCCTTCCTTCATATCAATAATCGCACCAACCGTTCTAAGGAATGGTCTACCAAGAATAATAGGGCAAGAAGAATTGCAATCTATATCTAGAACAATGAAGTCTACGGGCACATAATTTCTATTTGCAACAATAAGAACATCATTGATCCTTCCCATAGGTTTCTTAATAGTAGAATCCGCAAGATGCAAGTTTAGAGAGCAATCATCAAAATCGCGGAAATCTAGCAAATCACACAAAGTTTTGGGGATAGTGGAAACACTAGCACCCAAATCACACAAAGCATAAAACTCATGATTTTTAATTTTCATTTTAATAGTTGGTTCCCACTCATCATAGAGTTTTATAGGGATAGAAACTTTCAACTCAAGTTTTTCTTCATAAGATTGCATCAAGGCATCAACAATATGTTCGGTGAAGGCTTTCTTTTGACTATAAGCATGTGGAGAATTTAGCACGGATTGCAACAAGGAAATACAATCAATTAAAGAGCAACTTTCATAATTAAATTCCTTGAAATCCAATATAGTGGGTTTAGCAACATCTAGATTTTTATTTCTTTGAATCCCACTTTCATCAATTTCATCATAAAGATCTAAATACTCCGAATTTTTAGAACGCCTTCTAGGTAAAGTAAGATCATATTCAGTTTCATCAAGATTCATATTGCAAAACAAAGATTTAATAGGAGACACATCAATAACTTTTAGATCTTCATGTTGATTTTCATAGGAATTGGAAGAGCACGCTTTAATAAAGGCATCTTTGGAAGCACGCATCCTAGCAGTTCTTTCCTTGCACTCATCAATGGAAATTCTCATAGATTTGAGAGACTCGTTGATATCATGCTCGGGAGGAATAGATCTAAGCTTTAAAGAATCAACCTGAAGAGAAATTCTATCAACGTTCCTAGCCAAATCATCAACTTTAAGCAATTTCTCTTCAAGGAAAGCATTAAAATTGTTTGGTGAATTCATAAACTCTTTAACACTATTATCAAATTCAGAGGGCATCTTATTATAATTTCCATAAGAGTTGTTGTAGGAATTCCCATAATTATTAGAAGGATTACTAGGATATGGCCTAGGATTAAAATTCCCTCTATAAGCGTTGTTACCAAAATTATTCCTACCAACAAAATTCACATCCATAGATTCATTGTTATTCTCAATCAAAGTAGACAAAGGCATATCATTAGGATCAGGATAAACACTCTTAGTAGCAAATAATTTCATAAGTTCATCCATCTTTCCACTCAAAACATTGATTTCTTCTATCGCATGCACTTTTTTATTAGAAGATCTTTCAGTATGCCATTGAGAATAATTAACCATAATATTATCTAGGAGTTTGGTAGCATCTCCTAATGTGATTTCCATAAAAGTGCCTCCTGCGGCCGAATCTAAAAGATTTCTAGAAGCAAAATTCAATCCGGCATAATTTTTTTGTATAATCATCCACAAATTCAAACCATGAGTGGGCAATTATGTATTCATTCTTTCCCAAGCTTGTGCAACATGTTCATGATCAAGTTGCTTAAAGTTCATAATATCGTTTCTAAGAGAGATGATCTTAGCGGGAGGGAAATACTTAGAGATAAAAGCATCTTTGCACTTGTTCCAAGAATCAATACTATTTTTAGGCAAAGATGAAAACCAAGCTTTAGCACGATCTCTAAGAGAAAAAGGAAATAGCTTCAATTTAACGACATCATTATCGACATCTCTTTCTTTTGCATATCACATAAATCAACGAAGCTATTCAGATAAGTAGCGGCATCTTCACTAGGAAGGCCGGCGAATGGATCTTTCATAACAAGATTCAACAAAGCAGTATTGATTTCACAAGATTCAGTATTGGCAAGAGGAGGAATTGGAGTGCTAAGGAAATCATTATTATTGGTATTGGTGAAGTCACACAATTTGGTAGTATCTTGAGCCATCGCGACAAACAAGCCATCCAACACACGAGCAAACAAAAAGGCAAGCGGAAAAGAGAGGGGGAGAAGGAGAAGGAGGTTGGGAAAGAGAGGGCGAATAAAACGGCAAGGGTGAAGTGGGGGAGAGGAAAACGAGAGGCAAATGGCAAATAATGTAATGCGAGAGATAGGGATTGTGATGGGTACTTGGTATGTTGACTTTTTGCGTAGACTCCCTGGCAACGGCGCCAGAAATTCTTCTTGCTACCTCTTGAGCTTGCGTTGGATTTCCCCGAAGAGGAAGGGATGATGCAGCAGAGTAGCGTAAGTATTTCCCTCAGTTTTTGAGAGCCAAGGTATCAATCCAGTAGGAGGCCATGCTCAAGTCCCCCGTACCTGCACAAAACGATAGCTACTCACAACCAACGCGATTAGGGGTTGTCAATCCCTTCACGGTCACTTACGAGAGTGAGATCTGATAGATATAATATTTTTGGTATAGAGATGCAAAGTGAAAAGTAAAAGGCAAAGTAAAAAAGCAAAGCAAGATTAAAGTGATGGAGATTAATATGATGAGAATAGACCCGGGGGGCATAGGTTTCACTAGTGGCTTCTCTCAAGAGCATAAGTATTCTATGGTGGGTGAACAAATTACTGTTGAGCAATTGACAGAATTGAGCATAGTTATGAGAATATCTAGGTATGATCATGTATATAGGCATCACGTCCGTGACAAGTAGACCGAAACGATTCTGCATCTACTACTATTACTCCACTCATCGACCGCTATCCAGCATGCATCTAGAGTATTAAGTTAAAACCAGAGTGACGCTTTAAGCAAGATGACATGATGTAGAGAGATAAATTCATGCAATATGAAATAAACCCCATCTTGTTATCCTCGATGACAACGATGCAATACGTGCCTTTCTGCCCCTTCTGTCACTGGGAAAGGACACCGCAAGATCGGACTAAGCACTTCTCCCATGGCAAGAACTACCAATCTAGTTGGCCAAACCAAATGGATAATTCGAAGAGACTTGCAAAGATAACCAATCATACATAAAAGAAGTCAGAGAAGATTCAAATATTATTCATAGATATACTTGATCATAAACCCACAATTCATCTGTCTCAACAAATACACCGCAAAAAGAACAAGATTACATCAAATAGATCTCCACGAGAGAGGGGGAGAACTTTGTATTGAGATTAAAAAAGAGAGAAGAAGCCATCTAGCTAATAACTATGGACCCGAAGGTCTGAGGTAAACTACTCACACTTCATCAGAGAGGCTATGATGATGTAGAAGCCCTCCGTGATGACGGCTCTCTCCGGCGGAGCTCCGAAACAGGCCCCAAGATGGGATCTCGTGGATACAGAAAGTTGCGGCAGGGGAATTAGGTTTTTGGCTCCGTCTCCGTTCGTTTGGGGGTACTTAGGTATATATAGGAGGAAGGAGTACGTCGGTGGAGAACCGAGGGGCCCACGAGGCAGGGGGCGCGCCCCCCACCCTCATGACCGCCTCTTTGACTCCTTGGAGTAGGTTCCAAGTCTCATGGATCACGTTAGGTGAGAAAATCACGTTCCCGAAGGTTTTATTCTGTTTGGACTCCGTTTGATATTCTGTTTCTCCGAAATACTGAAATAGGCAAAAAAACAGCAATTCTGTGTTGGGCCTCCGGTTAATAGGTTAGTCCCAAAAATAATATAAAAGTGGAAAATAAAGCCCAATATAGTCCAAAATAGTAGATAATATAGCATGGAGCAATCAAAAATTATAGATACGTTGGAGACGTATCAAGCATCGAGGCCACTAATTATATGATTCCTGATACATCTCTGTCGTATCTACTTTTCCAAACACTTTTACCCTTGTTTTGGACTTTAACTTGCATGATTTGAATGGAACTAACCCGGACTGGCGCTATTTTCAGCAGAATTGCTATGGTGTTATTTATGTGCAGAAACAAAAGTTCTCGGAATGACCTGAAACTTCACGGAACATCTATTCGGAAATAATAATAAATCCTTGCAAAAGATGAAGATCAGGGGGCCCACCACCTGTTTACGAGGGTGGGCGAGCGCAGGCGCGCCCCCTACCTCGTGGCCCCCCTGGAGCTCCTCCGACCTCAACTCCAACTCTATATATTTGCTTTCGGGAGAAAAATCAGGGAGAAGATTTCATCGCGTTTTAGAGCCGCCGCCAAGCCCTAAAACCTCTCGGGAGGGCTGATCTGGAGTCCGTTCGGGGCTCCGGAGAGGGGAATCCGCCGCCATCGTCATCATCAACCATCCTCCATCACCAATTTCATGATGCTCACCGCCGTGCGTGAGTAATTCCATCGTAGGCTTACTGGACCGTGATGGGTTGGTTGAGATCTATCGTGTAATCGAGTTAGTTTTGTTAGGGTTTGATCCCTAGTATCCACTATGTTCTGAGATTGATGTTGCTATGACTTTGTTATGCTTAATACTTGTCACTAGGGCCCGAGTGCCATGATTTCAGATCTGAACCTATTATGTTTTCATCAATATATGAGAGTTCTTGATCCTATCTTGCAAGTCTATAGTTACCTATTATGTGTTATGATCCGTTAACCCCGAAGTGACAATAATCGGGATACTTACCGGTGATGACCATAGTTTGAGGAGTTCATGTATTCACTATGTGCTAATGCTTTGTTCCGGTACTCTATTAAAAGGAGGCCTTAATGTCCCTTAGTTTCCATTAGGACCCCGCTGCCACGGGAGGGTAGGACAAAAGATGGCATGCAAGTTCTTTTCCATAAGCACGTATGACTATATTCGGAATACATGACTACATTACATTGATGAATTGGAGCTAGTTCTGTGTCACCCTATGTTGTGATTGTTACATGATGAACCGCATCCGGCATAATTCTCCATCACTGATCCATTGCCTACGAGCTTTCCATATATTGTTCTTCGCTTATTTACTTTTCCGTTGCTATTGCTATCATCATTACAAAATACCAAAAACATTACTTTTGCTACTATTACCTTTTGCTACCGTTACCGCTACTATCATATTACTTTGCTACTAAATACTTTGCTATAGATATTAAGTTTCCAGGTGTGGTTGAATTGACAACTCAGCTGCTAATACTTGAGAATATTCTTTGGCTCCCCATTGTGTCGAATTAATAAATTTGGGTTGAATACTCTACCCTCGAAAACTGTTGCGATCCCCTATACTTGTGGGTTATCAAGACTATTTTCTGGCGCCGTTGCCGGGGACCATAGCTCCATTCTTTGAGTCACTTGGGATTTATATCTGCTTATCATTATGAAGAACTTGAGAGATCCAGAAACCAAGATTTATCCCTCAACTACGAGGAGAGGTAAGGAACTGCCATCTAGCTCTGCTCTTGATTCACCTTCTGTTTTGAGTAAGCTTGCGACACCTAAACCTGCTTCTGCTATTCGTTCTGATATGTCACATGTTATTGATGATGCCACTTATGATGAAACTACTTCTATGCTTGATACTACTGTGGCACTTGGTGAATTTCTTGATGAACAACTTGCTAGGGTTAGAGAGAATGAAAATATTGAATCTGATAATATTGATGAAAGTGATGATGAAGACTTGCCCGTTATTACTAAGGGTTATGTTTTTGATAAACAAGCTTCTTTAGCTATTTTACCTTACAAAGATAGTTATGAACTTAAGAGGTTATTAGCTAAATGGAATAAGCAATCTCTAAATGCTAGGATGAAACCTGACCCTGCTTTTGCTACTTCACCTATCTTTGTTACTAATAATGTAGCGACCAGACCTCAAACAGTGTGATCTCTGTGCTCCGGTGTCATCCCTGGATCAGTAATGCTGACACCACACAGTACTCGGAGGATTTATAGCAGAGTAGCAATCACACACTTATTACATCGAGTGTCTCAAAAGAGAAATTATTACAATGAATATGGCTTAAGGCCATCTAATAACGATAACAGCGGAAGGCTTAGAAGATAAGTGAGTCCATCAACTCCAACGGCATCACTGAGTATAGAACCACGACCTAAAAACTCCTTAATCGTCGTCTGAAAAGTCTGCAACATTAACGTTGCAGCCCGAAAACGGGTCAGCACATGGAATATGCTGGCAAGGTAACACATAGAGAGTAATGGAATGAAACAGCTATACTACATGCATATTTGGCTGTTGGAAAGCTCTATGGTTACAGTTTTTGCGTAAAGCCAATTTTTCCCTACCTCAAAGGAATAAATTTTATTTAACTATCATGGTGGTTGTTAAACATTGAGAATGGTTGACAGCATTCTCAATCCCAATTAAAATAACATCATTAAACCCAACAAGATTAATTTAAAGTAACATGTTGAGATTCACATGATAATCCAGGTACTAGATACTCAAGATGTCCATCACCGGGGACACGGCTAACCATGATTAGTTTGTTACACTCTGCAGAGGTTTGCGCACTTTTCCCCACAAGACTCGATCGCCTCCGTTGGATTTCTCGCACTACATGATGTTTGAGAAATGGATGACCGAGACACAGTCTTTCAGAAGCACTAGCACCTTACGATGGATAGACCGGTACACCTACTTTCCCCTACATCTGCTAGTCTACCCTGTAAGAGTTCGCACGACTTACTCAACTATGCCAGAGCCCATAATGGCTTGTGGCTGCACACGGAAGTTTCTAGTATGAATAATCTCATGATCCCTTTGAGCCTGGGTGGCGGTCCAAAAGAAAAACAGGCAAGTCCTGGAATACCCATGTGCCTCAATCCACCCAGATGTGTGTTTAAGTTGCCACCTTAGATAAACCCTTAATTATCAATCTCACATCTGTCATGGATATCACTCACCCAATCCACGTCTACTAGCATAGCATGGCATAATAAGCAAACGCAGAAGTAACTCCCAAAGGTTTGACAATAAACAGGTAATAGGTACTACCTCATCTACTTCCCATCCCACAGTTTAATTAGATCCTAATCATGCAATGTGTGAGGATTGATCTAATGCAAGAAAAACCGGGTTGTAGAAAAGGTATGATCAAAGTGTTACTTGCCTTGCTGATGATCAGCGAAACCTAACGATTCAAAGTAACAGGCAGCGCACTCCGGGTACTCTATCGCAGACAAACAAACAAGCATACAATAAGTACTCATCTAATGCACAGGTAAAACTCAAATAAGAGATTTAACCAGAAGGTTCAACTTAAGAACTCCGGTTGGCAAAAGAAATCAATCGAACGAAGCAAAGAAAGTCAAACGGCGAAAGAAAACAACTTCGTTCTAGTAATCTGAATCTAAGTCAAATTTTACAGTAGCAAAAACTTGTTTGAGTTGATTATTTGGATAGAGGGTTTCGAGACGAAACTCCAGGCGCTTGAATCGCCTGATTCCAATAAACGAGCGAAAATATAAACGAAAACGAAAATCGGATCGGGAATCGCGATCAGAAAAATCGCGGATTTAATCTGACGAAAAAGGAAAACGACGAACGGATTTTTTTTTTTGAACGGCACGGAAAACGAGGTGGCGGCGAACCTCGGGCGGCGCGCGGCTCCGGCGGGTCGGCGGCGGCGGGGCTGGGGCTGCTGGGCTCTCGGGCCCCGGGGCGGTGCCTTATAAAGGCCTCAGCCAGGCGGAGTCCCGGCCGAGTACGACCCAAAGTCGGTTCTCTTTTTTTTACGCTCGGAAGAAAAATAAAAAGAAATACTAAACGGACTCCAAAAATCCCGAAATAAATTTTACCGGGCTTCTAAAATCAAGCCCGACAAAGTGAACATTTATTTGGGCCCTAAATGCAATTTTAAAAAACGCGCATTTTTCCTAAATTCAAATAAAAATATCGAAAAACTCCGAAATGAATCTTATTTGATTTTTTTATTTGACCCTCAATATTTCTATATTTTGGGAAAGTCATTTTATTCCCTCTCGCATATTTTTGTAATAGAAATAATTGATGATAAAATAAATAAAATCAAATGATCCTATTCTCAAAATTTGAGAAAACTCAAATGTGAGAATAACGAAATCCCCAACTCTCTCTGTGGGTCCTTGAGTTGCTTAGAATTTTCTACGATCAAAACCCAAAAGCAAAAAAAATATGATATGCATGATGATCTAATCTATAACATTCCAAATTGGAAATTTGGGATGTTTCAAATAAGGATTATGAATTCTCTGTTGATCCTGAAATAATTACTTTGGTTGAATCTGATCCTTTTCATGGCTATGAATCTGAAACTGTTGTGGCACATCTTACTAAATTAAATGATATAGCCACCATGTTCACTAATGATGAGAGAACTCGCTACTTTTATATCCTTAAAATATTTCCGTTCTCATTAAAGGGTGATGCTAAGATATGGTTTAATTTTCTTGATCCTGGTTGTGTGCGTAGTCCCCCGGATATGATTTATTACTTCTCTGCTAAATATTTCCCTGCTCATAAGAAACAAGTTGCTTTAAGGGATATATATATATAATTTTGTGCAAATTAAAGAAGAGAGTCTCCCACAAGCTTGGGGGAGGCTTCTCCAATTACTTAATGCTTTGCCTGATCATCCTCTTAAGAAAAATGAAGTACTTGATATCTTTAATAATGGACTAACCGATGCCTCCAGAGATTACCTGGATAGTTGTGCTGGTTCTGTTTTCAGGAAAAGAACGTCGAATGAAGCTAAAATTCTATTGAATAATCTGTTGACAAATGAAAATAATTGGACACTTCCTGAACCAACTCCTGAGCCTATTCCTAAACCAATTCCGAAGAAGAGGGGTGTTCTATTTCTCAGTCCTGAGGATATGCAAGAGGCAAAGAAATCTATGAAAGAAAAAGGTATTAAAGCTGAAGATGTTAAGAATTTACCTCCTATTGAAGAAATACACGGTCTTAATTTACCGCCTGTTGAAGAAACATATGATCTTAATCCTTCACCTATTGAAGAAACTCAGGGTCTTGATAACCCGACACAGGTAGTAAACGTAAATTCTCTCTATAGATATGATAAAGCTGAAATCCCATTCACTAAATTTGCTAGCCCATGCTTAGAGGAGTTTGATAAATTTATGGTTAAGCAAGAAGACTTCAATGCTTATTTTGGTAGACAATTGAAATACAATTCAAATATGCTTAAACACTAGGGTGATTATATGGCTAATGTTAAAGGTGAACTTAAACTTATTAGTAAACATGCTTCTATGGTTACCACTCAAGTAGAACAAGTACTTAAAGCCCAAAATGATTTGCTCAGTGTATTGAATAGTAAGAATAATGATAACGATGTTAGAGTTATGACTAGAGGTGGTAGAATGACTGATGACCAACAAGTATAGGGGATCTATCGTAGTCCTTTCGATAAGTAAGAGTGTCGAACCCAACGAGGAGCAGAAGGAAATGATAAGCGGTTTCTAGCAAGGTATTCTCTGTAAGTACTGAAATAAGTGGTAACTGATAGTTTTATGATAGGATAATTTGTAACGAGCAACAAGTAACGAAAGTAAATAAAGTGCAGCAAGGTGGCCCAATCCTTTTTGTGGCAAAGGACAATCCTGGACAAACTCTTATATAGAGAAAAGCGCTCCCGAGGACACATGGGAATATCGTCAAGCTAGTTTTCATCACTCTCATATGATTCGCGTTCGGTACTTTGATAATTTGGTATGTGGGTGGACCGGTGCTTGGGTACTACCCTTACTTGGACAAGCATCCCACTTATGATTAACCTCTATTGCAAGCATCCGCAACTACAACAAAAGTATTAAGGTAAACCTAACCATAGCATGAAACATATGGATCCAAATCAGCCCCTTACGAAGCAACGCATAAACTAGGGTTTAAGCTTCTGTCACTCTAGCAACCCATCATCTACTTATTACTCCCCAATGCCTTCCTCTAGGCCCAAACAATGGTGAAGTGTCATGTAGTCGACGTTCACATAACACCACTAGAGGAGAGACAACATCATCTCATCAAAATATCGAACGAATACCAAATTCACATGACTACTAATAGCAAGACTTCTCCCATGTCCTCGGGAACAAAAGTAACTACTCACAAAGCATAAACATGTTCATAATCAGAGGGGTATTAATATGCATATAGGATCTGAACATATGATCTTCCACCAATTAAACCAACTAGCATCAACTACAAGGAGTAATTAACACTACTAGCAACCTACTAGCACCAATCCCGGACTTGGAGACAAGAATTGGATACAAGAGATGAACTAGGGTTTTGAGAGGAGATGGTGCTGATGAAGATGTTGATGGATATTGCCCTCTCCCGATGAGAGGAGCGTTGGTGATGACGATGGCGATGATTTCCCCCTCCGGGAGGGAAGTTTCCCCGACAGAACAGCTCTGCCAGAGCCCTAGATTGGTTCCGCCAAGGTTGCGCCTCGTGGCGGCCGAGTTTTTTCATCGAAAGACTTCATATAGCAGAAGATGGCCACCGGAGGGCCACCAGGGGGCCCATGAGGTAGGGGGCGCGCCCCCACCCTCATGCGCAGGGTGTGCCCCCTGGTGAAGATCTTGCTCTCAGTATTTTTTATATATTTGGAAAATGTCTTCTGTGGAGTTTCAGGACTTTTGGAGCTGTGCAGAATAGGTCTCTAATATTTGCTCCTTTTCCAGCCCAAAGTCCCAGCTGCCGGCATTCTCCCTCTTTATGTAAACCTTGTAAAATAAGAGAGAATAGGCATAAGTATTGTGACATAATGTGTAATAACAGCCAATAATGCAATAAATATTGATATAAAAGCATGATGCAAAATGGACGTATCAACTCCCCCAAGCTTAGACCTCGCTTGTCCTCAAGCGAAAAGCCGAAATCGAAAAATATGTCCACATGTTTAGAGATAGAGGTGTCGATAAAAATAAAATACGGACATGAGGGCATCATGATCATTCTTAGAACAACAACTTATACAATTCTTGTCATATGATTTCTTATGCTAGAGTAATAATTCAATCACAACTTCAAGTATGAATCGTAAACTTCATTGAAAACTAACAAACTATAATCTGAGTCATTGGAGCAATTGAAATTTATCATAACATAGGAAAGAGTCAACATATAAGAGCTTTTCAGCAAGTCCACATACTCAACTATCATATAGTCTTTCACAATTGCTGACACTCACGCAATACATATGGGTATGGAGTTTAAATCGGACAAAGAGAAAAATAGGGGCTTATAGTTTTGCCTCCCAACGTTTTACCTCAAGGGTAATGTCAACAATAATAGTTGATGAAAACTCACATCCAATTAGCCATATATACCAGGATCTTTCCAACATACTGTGCTTGCCAAAGGATAAAATGTAAAAAGGAAGGGTGAAGATCACCATGACTCTTACGCAAGGTAGGAGATAAAAGTAAAAGATAGGCCCTTCGCAGAGGGAAGCAGAGGTTGTCATGCGCTTTCATTGTTGGATGCACAAAATCTTAATGTGAAAGAACGTCACTTTATATTGCCACTTGTGATATGGACCTTTATTATGTAGTCTGTCGCTTTTATTTCTTCCATATCACACAATCGTATAAAGCTTATTTTTCTCCCACACTAATAAGTCCTACATATTTAGAGAGCAATTTTTATTGCTTGCACCGATGACAACTTACTTGGAGGATCTTACTCAATCCATAGGTAGGTGTGGTGGACTCTCATGGCAAGACTGGTTTAAGGGTATTTGGAAGCACAAGTAGTATCTCTACTTGGTGCGATGAATTTGGCTAGCATGAGGGAGAAAGTCAAGCTCAACATGTTGGAGGATCCAAGACAATATAATTTATCTCAGATGTAAGAAAACATAACCCATTACGTTGTCTTCCTTGCCCAATGTCAACTCTTTAGCATGTCATATTTTAATGAGTGCTCGCAATCATAAAAGATGTCCAAGATAGTATATCTATATGTGAAGACCTATCTTTCTTTATTACTTCCTATTAATTGCAATGATGACCAAAACTATGCTTGTCAACTCTCAACAACTTTTATTCATCATACTTTTTCTATGTGAGCTCATTACTCTCCATAAGATCCATATGATCTCTTTGTTTCTTTTTATTTATTTCTCTTTTCTTTTATTCACTTAGGATCATCGCAAAATAATCAAGCCCTTGACTCAACACTAATCTTTATTATATATAGCTCACGGACTCGATTACATAGAAGGATAATAAAGCAAAACTCACAACTAGATCATACTAAGAACTTTTATTCTACTAGATCAAGATATTACCAAAAGGATCGAACTAAGAAAAACGGTAAAGATAAAAGTGATGGTGATACGATACCGGGGCACTCCCCCAAGCTTGGCAGTTGCCAAGGGGAGTGCCCATACCCATGTGGTATGTCTCTCTTTTCGGGGGTGGTGATGTGATATTCTTGGCGATGATGCCCCTCAGGATACGATTATCCTCCTCTAGCTTATTGACTTGCTGCTTGAGTCCATTATTTCCTTTCGGAGTTTTCCTGTAACAGCCAAAGCTCCCTGCACCCAAGGGTGCTGCATAGCTGCGGGAGAACCAGTGACACTCTTTTTCATATTCTCATAAGAAAGAAATCTAACATTGGAAGGGATAACCGAGTTTGGAATAGCCGAGCTCTGCAGTTCTCCCATTGTGAATCCAGCTCGGAAGCGGGAAGTGACTTCTTGATCCTCCTCCATGGCATCTATCCTCTTCAATTCGGCCTCCATCTCTTCCTCTGTTGCTGGCCCAAAGGGGTCAACATTGTTGTTTGTCATTGATCTTGGTGCCGGATGAGACACCCGGCTCTCCCCCACTGACTCTTGCGAAGACAACCTGCTCTGATCTGCAATAGCAACAGCTCGAAACACAAACAAGAGATTTTTGCATGATACGGGAGTCAAAACCCCCGGGAGATTATATAATGAATTTTTACCGACCAAAATACGTGTCGTGTATGAAAACGGAGTCCGGAAAGCGCACGAGGTGCCCACGAGGTAGGGGGGCGCGCCCTCCACCCTCGTGGAGCCCTTGTGTCCTTCCTAGACTGCTACTTATTTTTCTATTTTTCTAAATATTCCAAAACGGAGAAATATTGCCTTAAAAACTGTTTTGGAGTCGGTTTACTTACCGTACCACATACCTATTCCTTTTCGGAGTTTGAAACGTTCCGGAAAGTGTCCCTTATGTATTCCTCCGGGGTTACGGTTTCAATAACATTGGTTTCAACATTTATGGGATTACCTGAGATATAATGTTTGATTCTTTGACCGCACCACCTTCGGATTTGTGCCATCGAAGTTGTTGATTTTTATGGCACCGGAACGATAGACCCCCTCGATAACGTAAGGACCTTCCCATTTAGAGAGTAGTTTTCCTGCAAAAAATCTTAAATGAGAGTTGTATAGCAATACATAGTCACCTACATTAAACTCACGCTTTTGTATTCTTTTGTCATGCCATCTTTTAACTTTTTCTTTAAACAACTTGGCATTTTCATAGGCTTGGGTTCTCCATTCATCAAGTGAGCTATTATCAAATAGCCTCTTCTCACCGACAAGTATGAAATCATAATTGAGTTCTTTAATAGCCCAATATGCCTTGTGTTCTAGTTCGAGAGGTAAGTGACATGCTTTTCCATAAACCATTTTATGTGGAGGCATACCCATGGGATTTTTATATGCAGTTCTTTAGGCCCATAATGCATCATCAAGTTTCCTGGACCAATTCTTTCTAGATCTATTAACAGTCTTTTGCAAAATTAATTTGAGCTCTCTATTGCTCAATTCTACTTAACCACTAGACTGTGGGTGATAAGGAGATGCAATTCTATGATTAACATCATATTTAGCAAGCATTTTACGGAAAGCACCATGAATAAAATGTGAACCACCATCAGTCATTAAATATCTAGGGACTCTGAATCTTGGAAAAATAACTTCTTTAAGCATTTTAATAGAAGTGTTATCATCAACACTACTAGTTAGAATAGCTTCTACCCACTTAGTAACGTAATCAACATCAACTAAAATATGTGTATATCCATTAGAGGATGGAAAGGGTCTCATATAGTCAAAGCCCCAAACATCAAATGGTTCAATAACGAGTGAATAGCTCATAGGCATTTCTTGACATCTAGTAATATTGCCAGTTCTATGACATTCATCACAAGATAAGACGAACTTACAGGCATCCTTGAAGAGAGTAGGTCAATAAAAACCAGATTGCAATACCTTATGTGCAGTTCTATCTCCAGCATGGTGTCCTCCATAAGCTTCGGAGTGACACTTGCGTAGGATATGTTCCTGTTCATGCTCAGGTACACAACGTCTAATAACACCATCTACTCCTTCTGTATAAAGATGTGGGTCATCCCAAAAGTAATGCCTCAAATCATAGAAGAACTTTTTTTTGCTGGTATGTGAAACTAGGTGGTATAAACTTAGCAACAATGTAATTAGCATAATCAGCATACCATGGAGCAGTATGAGAAGCATTTATGACATTTAATTGCTCATCAGGAAAGCTATCATCAATAGGAAGTGGGTCATCAAGCACATTTTCTAACCTAGACAAGTTGTCTGCAACGGGTTCTCAGCTCCTTTTCTATCAACAATATGTAAGTCAAATTCTTGTAGCAAGAGAACCCATCTAATAAGTCTAGGTTTAGCATCTTTGTTTTCCATGAGATATTTAATAGTAGTGTGATCAGTGTGAATAGTTACTTTAGAATCAACAGTATAAGGTCTGAACTTATCACAAGCAAATACAACTGCTAAGAATTCTTTTTCAGTGGTAGCATAATTTCTTTGAGCATTGTCTAGGGTTTTACTAACATATTGAATAACATTTAATTTCTTATCAACTCTTTGTTCTAGAACAACACCTATAGCATAATCACTAGCATCACACATAATTTCAAAGGGTAAATTCCAATCAGGTGGCTGAACAATAGGTGCAGAAATCAATGCTTTCTTAAGTATTTCAAATGCTTCTACACAATCATCATCAAAAACAAATGGTATATCTTTTTGTAATAAATTAGTGAGAGGCCAAGAAATTTTTGAGAAGTCCTTAATGAACCTCCTATAAAATCCGGCATGACCAAGGAAACTTCTTATACCTTTGATGTCCTTGGGACATGGCATCTTTTCAATAGCATCAACCTTGGCTTTATCAACTTCAATACCTCTTTCAGAAACCTTATGCCCCAAGATAATACCTTCATTGACCATAAAGTGGCACTTTTCCCAATTCAAGACAAGATTAGTTTCTTCGCATCTCTGCAAAACTCGATCAAGGTTGCTTAAGCAATCATCAAAAGAAGATCCATAGACGGAAAATTCATCCATGAAAACCTCACAAATCTTTTCACAAAAGTCAGAGAATATAGCCATCATGCATCTTTGAAAGGTAGCAGGTGCATTACATAAACCAAAAGGCATACGTCTATAAGAAAAAGTACCAAAAGGGCATGTAAAAGTAGTCTTTGATTGATCTTTGGATGACACAGGTATTTGAGAGAAACCAGAATAACCATCTAGAAAGCAAAAATGTGTATGTTTGGATAATCTTTCAAGAATTTGATTGATAAAAGGTAAGGGTAATGATCCTTTTTAGTTGCCTTATTTAATTTGCGGAAATCAATTACCATCCTATAACCTGTAATAATTCTTTGAGGAATCAATTCATATTTATCATTAGGAACGACAGTAATACCTTGCTACCTCTTGAGCACTGCGTTGGATTTCCTCGAAGAGGAGAGGATGATGCAGCAAAGTAGCATAAGTATTTCCCACAGTTTTTGAGAACCAAGGTATCAATCCAATAGGAGGCTACGCGCGAGTCCCTCGTACCTACACAAAAACAATAGCTCAACGCAACCAACGCGCTTAGGGGTTGTCAATCCCTTCACGGTCACTTACGAAAGTGAGATCTGATAGAGATGATAAATAATATTTTTGGTATTTTTGGTATAGAGATGCAAAGTAAAAAGTAAAAGCAAAGTAAAAGCAAAGCAATAATAAAGTGATGGAGATTGATATGATGAGAAAGAGACCCGGGGGCCATAGGTTTCACTAGTGGCTTCTCTCGAGAGCATAAGTATTCTACAGTGGGTGAACAAATTACTGTTGAGCAATTGACAGAATTGAGAATAGTTATGAGAATATCTAAGTATGATCATGTATATAGGCATCACGTCCGAGACAAGTAGACCGACTCCTGCCTGCATCTACTACTATTACTCCACTCATCGACCGCTATCCAGCATGCATCTAGAGTATTAAGTTAAAAACAGAGTAACGCCTTAAGCAAGATGACATGATGTAGAGGGATAGTTTTATGCAATATGATAAAAAACCCATCTTGTTATCCTCGATGGCAACGATACAATATGTGCCTTGCTGCCCCTTCTGTCACTGGGAAAGGACATCGCAAGATCGAACCCAAAGCTAAGCACTTCTCCCATGGCAAGAACAACCAATCTAGTAGGCCAAACCAAACTGATAATTCGAAGAGACTTGCAAAGATAACCAATCATACATAAAAGAATTCAGAGAAGATTCAAATATTATTCATAGATAGACTTGATCATAAACCGTAAAAAGAAGATTACATCGAATAGATCTCCACGAGAGAGGGGGAGAACATTGTATTGAGATCCAAAAAGACAGAAGAATCCATCTAGCTACTAACTATGGACCCGTAGGTCTGAAGTAAACTACTTACACTTCATCGGAGGGGCTTGGATGATGATGTAGAAGCCCTTCGTGATCGATGCCCCCTCCGGCGGAGCTCCGAATAGGCCCTAAGATGGGATCTCGTGGATACAGAAAGTTGCAGCGGTGGAATTAGGTTTTTGGCTCTGTCCCCGATCGTTTGGAGGTACGTGGATATATATAGGAGGAAGAAGTATGTCGGTGGAGCTTCGAGGGGCCCACGAGGCAGGGGGCGCGCCCTCCAGCCTCATGACCGCCTCGTGGCTTTCTTGAAGGAGGGTCCAAGTCTCCTGGATCTTATCTGATGAGAAAATCACGTTTCCGAAGGTTTCATTCCGTTTGGACTCCGTTTGATATTCCTTTTCTTCGAAACCCTAAAACAGGCAAACACAACAATTCTGGGTCGGGCCTCCGTTTAATAGGTTAGTCCCAAAAATAATATAAAAGTGGATAATAAAGCCCAATAATGTCTAAAACAGTAGATAATATAGCATGGAGCAATCAAAAATTATAGATACGTTGGAGACGTATCAAGCATCCCCAAGCTTAATTCCTGCTCGTCCTCGAGTAGGTAAATGATAAAAACAGAATTTTTTATGCGGAGTGCTACTTGGCATAATTTTAGTGTAATTCTTCTTAATTGTGGTATAAATATTCAGATCCGAAAGATTCAAGACAAAAGTTCATATTGACATAAAAATGATAATACTTCAAGCATACTAACTAAGCAATTATGTCTTCTCAAAATAACATGGCCAAAGAAAGTTCATCCCTACAAAATCATATAGTTTAGTCATGTTTCATTTTCATCACACAAGAATGCTCTCATCATGCACAACCCCGATGACAAGCCAAGCAATTGTTTCATACTTTAGTAATCTCAAACCTATAAACTTTCACGCAATATATGAGCGCGAGCCATGGACATAGCACTATGGGTGGAATAGAATATAATGAGGGGGTTATGTGGAGAAGACAAAAAGGAGAAAGTCTCACATCAACGAGGCTAATCAATGGGCTATGGAGATGCCCCCCGATTGATGTTAATGCAAGGAGTAGGGATTGCCATGCAACAGATGCACTAGAGCTATAAATGTATGAAAGCTCAACAAAAGAAACTAGTGGGTGTGCATCCAACTTGCTTGCTCACGAGGACCTAGGGCACTTGAGGAGGCCCATTGTTGGAATATACAAGCCAAGTTCTGTAATTAAAAAGTCCCACTAGTATATGAAAGTGATAACATGCGAGACTCTCTACTATGAAGATCATGGTGCTACTTTGAAGCACAAGTGTGGTAAAAGGATAGTAACATTGTCCCTTATCTCTTTTTATCTCATTTTTTTGGGCCTTCTCTTTTTTATGGCCTTTCTTTTTTTGGGCCCTTCTCTTTTTTTATGGCCTTTCTCTTTTTTTATTCCTCACTTGGGACAATGCTCTAATAATGATGATCATCACACTTCTATTTATTTACAACTCAATGATTACAACTCGATACTAGAACAAAGATGACTCTATATGAATGCAATGAACCAAGAGTGACATGTATGAAAGAATTATAAACGGTGGCTTTGCCACAAATACTATGTCAACTACATGATCATGCTAAGCAATATGACAATGATGAATGTGTCATGATGAACGGAATGATGAAAAGTTGCATGGCAATATATCTCGGAATGGCTATGGAAATGCCATAATAGGTAGGTATGGTGGCTGTTTTGAGGAAGATATAAGGAGGTTTATGTGTGAAAGAGCGTATCATATCACGGGGTTTGGATGCACCGGCGAAGTTTGCGCCAACTCTCAATGTGAGAAAGGGCAATGCACGGTACCGAAGAGGCTAGCAAGGATGGAAGGGTGAGAGTGCATATAATCCATGGACTCAACATTAGTCATAAAGAACTCACACACTTATTGCAAAAATCTACAAGTCATCAAAAACCTTGGCACTACGCGCATGCTCCTAAGGGGGTAGATTGGTAGGAAAAGACCATCGCTCGTCCCCGACCGCCACTCATAAGGAAGACAATCAAATAACACCTCATGTTTCAAATTTGTTGCATAACGTTTACCATACGTGCATGCTATGGAACTTGCAAACCTCAATACAAGTATTTCTCAATTTCACAACCACTCAACTAGCATGACTTTTGTATTATTACCTCCATATCTCAAAACAATCATCAAGCATCAAACTTTTCTTAGTATTCAACACACTTATACGAAAGTTTTATTATTAATCTTGCATACCAAGCATATTAGGATTTTAAGCAAATTACCATGCTATTAAGACTCTCAAAATAATATAAGTGAAGCATGAGAGATCAATAGTTTCTATAAAACAAATCCACCACCGTGCTCTAAAAGATATAAGTGAAGCACTAGAGCAAAACTATAAAGCTCAAAAGATATAAGTGAAGCACATCGAGTATTCTATCAAATTCCAAATCATGTATGGCTCTCTCAAAAGGTGTGTACATCAAGGATGATTGTGGTAGACTAAGAAGCAAAGACTCAAATCATAAAAGACGCTCCAAGCAAAACACATATCATGTGGTGAATAAAAACATAGCTCCAAGTAAAGTTACCGATAGAAGTAGACGAAAGAGGGGATGCCTTCCGAAGCATCCCCAAGATTTGGCTGTCCTTAGATTATCTTGGGGTTGCCATGGGCATCCCAAATCATAGGCTCTTGCCACTCCTCGTTCCATAATCCATCAAATCTTTACCCAAAACTTGAAAACTTCATAACACAAAACTTAAAGTAGAAAATCTCGTGAGCTCCGTTAGCGAAACAAAACAAAAGACCACTTTAAGGTACTGTAATGAACTCATTCTTTATTTATATGGGTGTTATACCTACTATATTCCAAAATCTCTATGGATTATAAACTATTTTACTAGCCATAGATTCATCAAAATAAGCAAACAACACACGAAAAACAGAATCTGTCAAAAACAGAACAGTCTGTAGTAATCTGTAGCTAGAGCATGATATGGAACCCCAAAAATTCTAAAATAACTTTATGGACGTGAGAAATTTATCTATTAATCATATGGAAAAAGAATTAACTAAATAGCACTCTCCAAATAAAAATGACAGCAGTTCTCGTGAGCGCTAAAGTTTCTGTTTTTTACAGCATGTTCGAAAAGACTTTCCCCAAGTCTTCGCAACGGTTCTACTTGGCACAAACACTAATTAAACACAAAAAACATAACCAAAAAAGAGGATAAATAATTTATTTATTACTAAACAGGAGCAAAAAGCAAGGAATAAAAATAAAATTGGGTTGCCACCCAACAAGCGCTATCGTTTAACGCCCCTAGCAAGGCATAACAAGCAAGGATAGATCTAGGTATTGCCATCTTTGGTAGGCAATCCATAAGTGGCTCTCATGATATATTCATATGGTAATTTTATTTTATTTATAGGGAAGTGTTCGATGCCCTTTTTTAATGGAAATTGAAATCAAATATTCCCTTCCTTCATATCAATAATTGCACCAACCATTCTAAGAAAAGGTCTACCGAGAATAATAGGGCAAGAAGGATTGCAATCTATATCAAGAACGATAAAATCTATGGGCACATAATTCCTATTTGCAACAATAAGAACATCATTAATTCTTATCATAGGTTTCTTAATAGTGGAATCCGCAAGATGCAAGTTTAGAGAGCAATCATCAAAATCACGGAAATCTAGCAAATCACACAAAGTTTTGGGAATAGTAGAGACACTAGCACCCAAATCACACAAATTATAAAACTCATAATTTTTCATTTTAATTTTATAGTAGGTTCCCACTCATCATAAAGTTTTGTAGGGATAGAAACTTCCAATTCAAGTTTTTCTTCATAAGATTGCATCAAGGCATCAACGATATGTTTAATAAACGCTTTATTTTGACTATAAGCATGAGGAGATTTTAGCACGGATTGCAACAAGGAAATACAATCAATTAAAGAGCAATTTTAATAATTAAATTCCTTGAAATCCAATATAGTGGGTTTAGAAACATCTAGGGTTTTAATTTCTTCAATCCCACTTTTATCAAATTTAGCATCAAGATCAACAAATTCTGAATTCTTAGAACGCCTTCTAGGTAAAGGTGGATCATATTCAGTCCCATAATTATCAAGATTCATATTGCAAAACAAAGATTTAATAGGGGACACATCAATAACTTTTAGATCTTCATCATTATTTTCATAGGAACTAGAAGAACACCCTTTTATAAAGGCATCTTTCTTAGCACGCATCCTAGCGGTTCTTTCTTTGCACTCGTCAATGCAAATTCTCATGGCTTTGAGAGACTCATTGATATCATGCTTAGGTGGAATAGATCTAAGTTTCAAAGAATCAACATCAAGAGCAATTATATCAATGTTCCTAGCCAAATCATCAATCTTAAGCATTTTTCTTCAATCATAGCATTAAAATTATTTTGCGAAGAAATAAATTCTTTAATATTAGATTCAAAATCAGAGGGCATCTTATTATAATTTCCATAAGAATTGTTGTTGGAATTACCATAATTATTAGAGGGATTACTAGGATAAGGCCTAGGATTGAAATTTCCTCTAAACGCGTTGTTACCAAAATTGTTCCTACCAACAAAATTCACATCCGTAGATTCATTATTATTCTCAATCAAAGTAGACAAGGGCACATCATTAGGATCAGAAGAAACACTCTTATTAGCAAATAATTTCATAAGTTCATCCATCTTTCCACTCAAAACATTAATTTCTTCTATCGCATGCACCTTTTTAGTAGATCTTTCAGTATGCCAATGAGAATAATTAACCATAATATTATCTAGGAGTTTAGTAGCTTCTCCTAAAGTGATTTCCATAAAAGTGCCTCCCGCGGCCGAATCTAAAAGTTTTCTAGAAGCAAAATTCAATCCAACATAAAAATTTTGTATAATCATCCACAAATTCAAACCATGAGTAGGGCAATTACGTATCATTAATTTCATTCTCTCCCAAGCTTGTGCAACATGTTCATGATCAAGTTGTTTAAAATTCATAATATCGTTTCTAAGAGAGATGATCTTAGCGGGAGGAAAATACTTGGAGATAAAAGCATCTTTGCACTTGTTCCATGAATCAATACTATTTTTAGGCAAAGATGAAAACCAAGCTTTAGCACGATCTCTAAGCGAAAAAGGAAATAGCTTCAATTTAACAATATCATTATCGACATCTTTCTTCTTTTCCATGTCACACAAATCAACGAAGCTATTAAGATGGGTAGCGACATCTTCACTAGGAAGGCCGGAGAACGGATCTTTCATGACAAGATTCAGCAAAGCAGTATTAATTTCACAAGATTCAGCATCGGTAAGAGGAGCAATTGGAGTGCTAAGGAAATCATTATTGTTGGCATTGGTGAAGTCACACAATTTAGTATTATCTTGATCCATCGCAACAAACAAGAAATCCAACACACGAGCAAACAAAAAACAAACGGGCAAAAGAGGCAAATAGAGAGAGAGAGGGCGAATAAAACGGCAAGGATGAAGTGGGGGAGAGGAAAACGAGAGGCAAGTGGCAAATAATGTAATGCGGGAGATAGGGATTGTGATGGGTACTTAGTATGTTGACTTTTGCACAGACTCCCCGGCAACGGCGCCAGAAATTCTTCTTCTACCTCTTGAGTACTGCGTTGGATTTCCCCGAAGAGGAGAGGATGATGCAGCAAAGTAGCGTAAGTATTTCCCTTAGTTTTTGAGAACCAAGGTATCAATCCAGTAGGAGGCTATGCGCGAGTCCCTCGTACCTACACAAAAACAATAGCTCAACGCAACCAACGCGCTTAGGGGTTGTCAATCCCTTCATGGTCACTTACGAAAGTGAGATCTGATAGAGATGATAAATAATATTTTTGGTATTTTTGGTATAGAGATGCAAAGTAAAAAGTAAAAGCAAAGCAATAATAAAGTGATGGAGATTGATATGATGAGAAAGAGACCCGGGGGCCATAGGTTTCACTAGTGGCTTCTCTCAAGAGCATAAGTATTCTACGGTGGGGGAACAAATTACTGTTGAGCAATTGACAGAATTGAGCATAGTTATGAGAATATCTAGGTATGATCATGTATATAGGCATCACGTCCGAGACAAGTAGACCGACTCCTGCCTGCATCTACTACTATTACTCCACTCATCAACTACTATCCAGCATGCATCTAGAGTATTAAGTTAAAAACAGAGTAACGCCTTAAGCAAAATGACATGATGTAGAGGGATAGTTTTATGCAATATGATAAAAAAACCATCTTGTTATCCTCGATGGCAACGATACAATATGTGCCTTGCTGCCCCTTCTGTCACTGGGAAAGGACACCACAAGATTGAACCCAAAGCTAAGCACTTCTCCCATGGCAAGAACAACCAATCTAGTAGGCCAAACCAAACTGATAATTCGAAGAGACTTGCAAAGATAACCAATCATACATAAAAGAATTCAGAGAAGATTCAAATATTATTCATAGATAGACTTGATCATAAACCCACAATTCATCGGTCTCAACAAACACACCGCAAAAAGAAGATTACATCGAATAGATCTCCACGAGAGAGGGGGAGAACATTGTATTGAGATCCAAAAAGACAGAAGAATCCATCTAGCTACTAACTATGGACCCGTAGGTCTGAAGTAAACTACTTACACTTCATCGGAGGGGCTTGGATGATGATGTAGAAGCCCTCCGTGATCGATGCCCCCTCCGGCGGAGCTCCGAACAGGCCCCAAGATGGGATCTCGTGGATACAGAAAGTTGCAGCGGTGGAATTAGGTTTTTGGCTCTGTCCCTGATCGTTTGGAGGTACGTGGATATATATATGAGGAAGAAGTATGTCGGTGGAGCTTCGAGGGGCCCACGAGGCAGGGGGCGCGCCCTCCAGCCTCGTGACCGCCTCGTGGCTTTCTTGACGGAGGGTCCAAGTCTCCTGGATCTTATCTGATGAGAAAATCACGTTTCCGAAGGTTTCATTCCGTTTGGACTCCGTTTGATATTCCTTTTCTTCGAAACCCTAAAATAGGCAAACACAACAATTCTGGGCCGGGCCTCCGTTTAATAGGTTAGTCCCAAAAATAATATAAAAGTGGATAATAAAGCCCAATAATGTCTAAAACAGTAGATAATATAGCATGGAGCAATCAAAAATTATAGATACGTTGGAGACATATCATACCTCCCTTCTTAGGGACACAATGGACATGACTTACCCACTGGCTATCAGCAACGGGATAGATTATACCTGCCTCAAGGATTCAGCCGTCGTTGATGATCACGAACTGGTTTAGCATCTTCTTCCAAATTAATTTTATGTTGACATAGAGTGGGACTAATGCCCTTAAGATCATCAATAGTATACCCAATAGCAGCACGGTGCTTCTTCAGAGTTTTCAATAATCTCTCTTCCTCATGCTCTGAAAGGTTAGCACTAGTAATAACAGGATATATCTTTTTCTCATCAAGATAAGCATATTTAAGAGTATCAGGTAACGGTTTAAGCTCAAACACGGGATCACCCTTGGGTGGAGGAGGATCCCCTAGGATTTCAACAGGTAAATTATTTTTCAGAATAGGTTCCTGTTTAAAGAATACTTCATCTATTTCCCTTCTTTCATTCATAAACATATCATTTTCATGGTCTAGCAAATATTGTTCTAAAGGATCACTAGGAGGTACGGCAATAGAAGCAAGACCAATAATTTCATCCTTACTAGGTAATTCTTCTTCACGGTGTTGTCTACTAAATTTAGAGAAATTAAATTCATGAGTCATATCATCCAAACCGACAGTAACAACATCCCTTTTGCAATCTATGGTAGCATTAACAGTGTTCAAGAAGGGTCTACCAAATATAATGGGACAAAAGCTATCTTGTGGGGAACCAAGAACAAGAAAATCAATAGGATATTTAGTTTTCCCACGCAAGACTTCAACATCTCTAACAATTCCCATTGGTGAATTAGTATCTCTATTGGCAAGTTTAATTGTGACATCAATATCTTCTATTTCAGCAGGTGCAATCTCATGCATAATTTCTTTGTATAAGGAATGAGGTATTGCACTAGCACTAGCACCCATATCACATAAGCCATGATAACAATGATCTCCTATTTTAACAGAAATAACAGGCATGCCTACCACAGGTCTAGGTTTATCTTTAGCACAGGGTTTAGCAATTCTAGCAGTTTCATCACAGAAATAAATAACATGCCCATCAATATTATCGGACAAGAGATCTTTAACAATAGCAATATTAGGTTCAACTTTAACTTTCTCAGGAGGTGTATATGTTTTAATATTGCTTTTACGAACTACAGTTAAAGCTTTAGCATGATCCTTTATCCTAATAGGGAAAGGTGGTTTCTCAACATATCCAGTAGGAACAATAGGATCATTATAAGTGACAATCTTTTCTTCAACTATAATCGGTGCAGCTACTTTTACTTCTATGGGAGGATGATATTTAAACCACTTCTCCTTGGGGAGATCAACAAAAGTAGCAAAAGATTCACAGAAAGAAGCTACTATCTCAGAGTCAAGTCCATATTTAGTGCTAAATTTACGAAAAATATCGGTATCCATAAAAGATTTAACACAATCAAAACTAGGTGTTATACCTGACTCCTTACCTTTGTCGAGGTCCCAATCTTCAGAGTTGTGTTTAATTCTTTCCAATAAATCCCATTTGAATTCAATAGTCTTCATCATAAAAGAACCAGCACAAGAAGTATCAAGCATGGTGCGATTGTTATTAGAAAGCCTAGCATAGAAAATTTGAATAATCATTTTTCTCGAGAGCTCATGATTGGGGCATGAATATAACATTGATTTAAGCCTCCCCCAAGCTTGAGCGATGCTTTCTCCTTCGCGAGGCCAAAAATTATATATGTAATTGCGATCACTATGAACAACATGCATAGGATAAAACTTCTGATGAAATTCGAATTTCAATCATTTGTAATTCCAAGACCCCATATCATCACATAGCATATACCATGTCGATGCGTCTCCCTTCAAAGATAAAGGGAAGACCTTCTTCTTAACAACATCTCCGGGTACACCTGCAAGCTTAAATAGTCCACAAGCTTCGTCCACATATATTAGATGCTCATCAGGATGTTTTGTTCCATCTCCTAAAAAGGGATTAGCTAGCAGTTTTTCTATCATACCCGAAGGAATTTCAAAGCAGACATTTTCATTTTCATTTTCATTTTTAGTAGGTTGAGTAGGTTGAGGAGAAACTCTTTGCTCTACTGGTCGGGGTGAAGATACCCCGAACAAGCCCCTCAGAGGATTACTTTCCATAATAACAAGTAACAGTAAATTTCAGCACACTATATAAATTTTTCCTTACCAAAGGCGCTTCACTCCCCGGCAACGGTGCCAGAAAAGAGTCTTGATGACCCACAAGTATAGGGGATCTATCGTAGTCCTTTCGATAAGTAAGAGTGTCGAACCCAACAAGGAGCAGAAGGAAATGATAAGCGGTTTCCAGCAAGGTATTCTCTATAAGTACTGAAATAAGTGGTAACAGATAGTTTTGTGATAGGATAATTTGTAACGAGCAACAAGTAACAAAAGTAAATAAAGTGCAGCAAGGTGGCCCAATCCTTTTTGTAGCAAAGGATAAGCCTGGACAAACTCTTATATAGAGAAAAGAGCTCCCGAGGACACATGGGAATATCGTGAAGCTAGTTTTCATCACGCTCCTATGATTCACGTCCGGTACTTTGATAATTTGGTATGTGGGTGGACCGGTGCTTGGGTACTGCCCTTACTTGGACAAGCACCCCACTTATGATTAACCTCTATTGCAAGCATCCGCAACTACAACAAAAGTATTATGGTAAACCTAACCATAGCATGAAACATATGGATCCAAATCAGCCCCTTGCGAAGCAACACATAAACTAGGGTTTAAGCTTCTGTCACTCTAGCAACCCATCATCTACTTATTACTCCCCAATGCCTTCCTCTAGGCCCAAACAATGGTGAAGTGTCATGTAGTCGACGTTCACATAACACTACTAGAGGAGAGACAACATACATCTCATCAAAATATCAAACGACCAAATTCACATGACTACTAATAGCAGGACTTCTCCCATGTCCTCAGGAACAAAATTAAGTACTCACAAAGCATAAACATGTTCATAATCAGAGGGGTATTAATATGCATATAGGATCTGAACATATGATCTTCCACCAATTAAACCAACTAGCATCAACTACAAGGAGTAATTAACACTACTAGCAACCTACTACCACCAATCCCGGACTTGGAGAAAAGAATTGAATACAAGAGATGAACTAGGGTTTTGAGAGGAGATGGTGCTGATGAAGATGTTGATGGAGATTGCCCTCTCCCGATGAGAGGAGCGTTGGTGATGGCGATGGCGATGATTTCCCCCTCCGGGAGGGAAGTTTCCCCAGCAGAACAGCTCCGCCAGAGCCCTAGATTGGTTCCGCCAAGATTCCGCCTCATGGCGGCGGAGTTTCGTCCGAGAAGAAGGCTGCTTATTTTTCCCCATCGAAAGACTTCATATAGAAGAAGATGGCCACCAAAGGGCCACCAGGGGGCCCACGAGATAGGGGAGCGCGCTCAGGGGGGTAGGGCGCGCCCCCACCCTCGTGGGCAGGGTGTGGCCCCCCTGGTGATGTTCTTGCTCTTAGTATTTTTTTTATATATTTGGAAAATGTCTTCCGTGGAGTTTCAGGACTTTTGGAGCTGTGCAAAATAGGTCTCTAATATTTGCTCCTTTTCCAGCCCAGAATCCCAGCTGTCGGCATTCTCCCTCTTTATGTAAACCTTGTAAAATAAGAGAGAATAGGCATAAGTATTGTGACATAATGTGTAATAACAGCCCATAATGCAATAAATATCGATATAAAAGCATGATGCAAAATGGACGTATCAATGACTCGGGAACCTTTGTATCCTGAAGGCCACCCTAAGAGAATTGAGCAAGATTCTCAAAGAAATAATGTAGATGCACCTAGTCCTTCTAATAAGAAGAAAAAGAAAAATGATAGGACTTTGCATGCTCCTAGTCAACCTATTACTGAAACACCTGAGAATCCAAATATATTTCTATCTCTGATGATGAAACACAATCTGGTAATGAACCTGAAACTAGTGATAATGTTCATGATGATGCTCAACCTAGTAATGATAATGATATAGAAATTGAACCTGCTATTGATCTTGATAACCCACAATCAAAGAATCAACGTTATGATAAGAAAGACTTTGTTGCTAGGAAACATGTTAAGGAAAGAGAGCCTTGGGTTCAGAAACCCATGCCTTTTCCTCCCAAGCCATCCAAGAAAAAGGATGATGAGGATTTTGAGCGCTTTGCTGAAATGATTAGACCTATCTTCTTGCGTATGCGATTAACCGATATGCTCAAAATGAATCCTTATGCTAAGTATATGAAAGATATTGTTAAAAATAAAAGGAAGATACCGGAAGCTGAAATTTCCACCATGCTTGCTAATTATACTTTTAAGGGTGGAATACCAAAGAAACTCGGAGATCCAGGAGTACCCACTATACCATGCTCTATTAAAAGAAAGTATGTTAAAACTGTTTTATGTGAACTTGGAGCCGGTGTTAGTGTTATGACTCTCTCTTTATATCGTAGAGTTGATTTGAATAAGTTGACACCTACTGAAATATCTTTGCAAATGGCTGATAAATCAACTGCTATACCTATCGGTATTTGTGAGGATGTGCATGTTGTGGTTGCAAACGTTACTGTTTTAACAGACTTTGTTATTCTTGATATTCCCGAGGACGATAGTATGTCTATTATTCTTGGAAGACCTTTTTTGAACACTGCAGGGGCTGTTATTGATTGCACTAAAGGCAAAGTCACTTTTCATGTTAATGGTAATGAGCATACGGTACACTTTCCGGGGAAACAACCTCAAGTTCATAGTATCAACTCTATTGGAAAAATTCCATGGATTTTATTTGGAGGTTTTGAATTTCCTCTTCCTACTGTCAAGAAGAAATATGATATTCTTATTATTGGGGATGTGCATATCCCCGTTGAGGTAACATAGTGTTATTCAAAAATTCTCCGGTTCCATGTTATTCGGAATGAGTTTGTTAACAAGACTTGATCAACCTTGTTAGTGGATTCCTTTTGATGAGCATGAGATGGATGAAACTAGAAAGCACAACTCTCTGTACCTTCTTTTTACTTTCTGTTATTTATATTAAATAAAATAAAAATAAGTAGTTTCCGTTTGTTACCTGAATTATCCTTGCAATATAAAAATACCTCAAAAATAAAAGTTCTCCAAATGCCCTAAAATTTAAATATGATTTTTTCTGGAATATTTGAGAATATTTGGCACTGAGAACACAGCAGGAGGAGCTGGCACCTGGCCACGAGGGTCATGGGCGCGCCCTACCCCCTAGGCGCGCCCCCTTGCCTCGTGGGCCCACCATGGCCCTCCTCCACTTATTCCCGCACCCACACACTCCTTCTTCCTCCCACAAACACGAATGTCCAGCTCAAACCCAAGTCCAAGCTCATTTTGCTGCCATTTTCGATCTCCTTGCTCAAAGCACCTCTCACAAAACTACTTGGGGAGATTGTTCCTTGGTATGTGACTCCTCCATTGGTCCAATTAATTTTTGTTCTAGTGCTTTATTCATTGCAAATTTGTGCTGCCTAGGTGACCATGTTCTTGAGCTTGCATGTCAAATTTATATGGTTCCAAGTAGTTTTGGTGCATGATATAGGCTCTAGGCACTTGTATGAGTAGTTGCTACCATTATTATTGAGTTTGGCTTACTTTTATTTTGAAGTTACTAAAAATTTCAGAATTTTTCAGAGAATAATGAAGAGATTTTTGAGGGGCTCATCGAGCCGAAGCTCGAAGGAAAAGCAAAGTGAAGAAGCAATGAAGCCCAAATATAATTTGCCTCGCACCGCGGAGGTTAGGTCGTGTGAATGGCCCTCCGATGATTTCTTGAGAGCCACCGGAATTTATGAGGATTTTTATGAATTGGCTAAGAATGCAGGCCTCACCGACTTCCTCCGCGACCCACGCAAACAGTATCTCTTACTCACCAATACTTTTGTGCAAAACTTCTACTATTATCCTACGAATCACCTCCTTCAGTAGAGTTTCATTTATATGATGTCGTTAAGAAGATGTCACTTTATGATTTTTGTCGGGTTTGTTTGATCTCTTTCGAGGGCAAAATAGAGGAACCACATCGTGACGATGCGGATGGGTTTATCGATACCATCACCGTAGGGGAAACGAGGAAGGTTTCCGATGCACGAATCACTAGCATACATTTTCCTGTTTTACGCTACTTTGCAATATTTACTAGTAGTTGCTTAATTGGTCGCGGAAACCGTGGAAACCTTAGTGTTCCTGATATTATTATTTTGTTCCACGGGTTATTTTGTGATAACTCTGTGAGTATGGGCGGTATTATTGCTAAACGATTGAGTCTGAACCGTACAAAGGGCCCCATCTTTGGTGGTATCTATGCTTCACGTCTAGCTACACATTTTAACATACCTATTAGGCATTATGAGAAGGAAGAAAAATTGTTGCCTTGTGTTTATTTAAATTATAAGATTATGGTAGCACATAATTTCATTATAAAGAATAGGGAAGGGGAGCTTAAATACAAGTTGTTCTTTGATAAACATTATCCGGAGACTATTACCTTGCCTGCTCCTTCCTTGTTTGATTTATCTGCAGGCCAGTACCTCGTCTCGCCGGAGGACATTCACGCCTACCGGTACCCTGCACCAGCCATAGAGCCAGAGTCGGAACCACAAGTTGATCCTCCACGACAGTCTAATTACCATTGGGATCCGGAGATGATTGCCAACCAGTGGTAATCAGAGTCTTCTTCATCGCAGTACGACCCCAACTGTTATTATGGATATCCGCCAGGCCAGATTGGGGGAGTACATATTTCCCACCGACATTATATTAATGTTCACACAATCATTGCTAGATGTCGGTGCTCATACTTTTTCATTGTATCATCCATGCTAGTTTATTTTTCTTTTTATGCTTTCTTCTTGTGTGTTTAATAAACCTTAAGAAAAACCAAAAAAAATAGTTGTAACTTTTAGCTAGTTTTAATTTCCATGCTTGTATTAGTAATTAAAAATAAAACCCAAAAATATTTCCTGTTCTTCTTTTGCTTGTTGGGAGCTTTCCCGTGTAAATAGTTTTATTTCTTTTCTTTTCTTTGGGAGTCGATAGGAGAAGACCATAATTAAATTGTTGAAGCGGCTCTTATATGCATTATTGTTGATCTGACAAAAGAGCCCATATTGCCTTGTCTTCTCATGTTTATTGAATGCTTGTAGATTCCAGCTTAGTCCAATGCACGCGCACTATTATTATTATTCACATCATTCGGTCGTGCAATTGAAAGGCAATTATGACGATATATGATGGACTGACTAAGATGAGAAAAGCTGGTATGAACTCGACCTATTTTGTTTTTGTAAATATGATTAGTTCATCGTTCCTGATTCAGCCTATTATGAATAAACATGTTTGCAATGGCAACTAGAGATCATAGTTTCTTGTGCCATGCTTGATTAGCTAGGAGCCTATAATGGTTTACCTTGCATGCTAACATGCTATTAAAATGGTTGTGATGTGGTGTGATAGGGTGGTATCCTCCTCTGAATGATTTAAGTGACTTGACTTGGCACATGTTCACGCATGTAGTTGAAACAAAATCAACATAGCCTTCACGATATTTATGTTCATGGTGGATTATATCCTACTCATGCTTGCATTCAGTGTTGATTAATTTTAATGCATGTTCATGACTGTTGTTGCTCTCTAGCTGGTCGCTTCCCAGTCTTTTGCTAGCCTTCACCTGTACTAAGTGGGAATACTGCTTGTGCATCCAATCCCATAAACCCCAAATTTATTCCACATGAGTCCACTATACCTTCCTATATGCGGTATCTACCTGCCGTTCCAAGTAAATTTGTATGTGCCAAACCCTAAACCTTCAAATAAATATCTTGTTTTGTATACTCGAATAGCTCATGTATCAACTAGGGATGTCCGTATCTTCCATGTTAGGCGGGTTATTCTCAAGAGGAGTGGACTCCACTCCTCACTCACGAGAAAGTGGTTGCTCACCAGGCCAATCCCATGCTTTATGCAAGCTAAATCAAAATAATTGCAAACAAAACTCCCCATGGGACTGTTGTTAGTTGGAGGCACTCGTTGTTTCGAGCAAGCCATGGATTGATGCTTGTTGGTGGAGGGGGAGTATAAACTTTACCATTCTGTTTGGGAACCGTCTATAATGTGTGTAGCATGGAAGATATCGCCTTCTCTTGGTTGTTATGTTCACAATGAAAGTATACCGCTCAAAATATTATTCATCTCTATTTCAAAACCGAGCTCTGGCACCTTTACAAATCCCTGCTTCCCTCTGCGAAGGGCCTATCTATGTACTTTCATGTTGAGTCATCATCTTCTTATTAAGAAAGCACCAGTTGGAGAGCACCACTGTCATTTGCATTCATCATTGTTAGTTTACATTGAGTATGACTTGACTGGATCTCTTTTACCATGAATTACAATGTCTAGTCAGTCCTTGATATTTAAAGGTGCTTTGCATTTATGTTTTGCGGTCTCAGAAAGGGCTAGCGAGATACCATCTTGTTATATCATATTATGATTGTTTTGAGAAAGTGTTGCCATCCGAGATTTATTATTATTGCTCGCTAGTTGATTATGCCATTGACATGAGTAAACTTTAGACCTAAGCGTTATTGTGAATGTGGTTAGTCATAATCTTTGTTGAAAACTTGAATGATGGCTTTACATATTTACAACAACAAGAGCAAACAGAGTTTGTAAAAGTTTTTCTTTATCACTTTCAGTTTATCAATTGAATTGCTTGAGGACAATCAAAGGGTTTAAGCTTGGGGGAGTTATACGTCTCCGTCATATCTACTTTTCCAAACACTTTTGCCCTTGTTTTGGACTCTAACTTGCATGATTTGAATGGAACTAACCCGGACTGACGCTGTTTTCAGCAGAATTGCTCTGATGTTATTTATGTGGAGAAACAAAAGTTCTTGGAATGACCTGAAACTTCATGGAACATCTATTTGGAAATAATAAAAAATCCTTGCAAAAGATGAAGACCAGTGGGGCCACCACCTGTCCACGAGGGTGGGGGCGCGCCCCCTACCTCGTGGGCCCCCTGGAGCTCCTCCGACCTCAACTCCAACTCTATATATTTGCTTTCGGGGAGAAAAAAATCAGGGAGAAGAATTCATCACTTTTTACGATACGGAGCCGCTGCCCCCTAAAACCTCTCGGGAGGGCTGATCTGGAGTCCGTTCGGGGCTCCGGAGAGGGGAATCCATCGCCATCGTCATCATCAACCATCCCCCATCACCAATTTCATGATACTCACCGCCGTGTGTGAGTAATTCCATCGTAGGCTTGCTGGACGGTGATGGGTTGGATGAGATCTATCATGTAATCAAGTTAGTTTTGTTAGGGTTTGATCCCTAGTATCCAGTATGTTCTGAGATTGATGTTGCTGTGACTTTGCTATGCTTAATGCTTGTCATTAGGACCCGAGTGCCATGATTTCAGATCTGGACCTATTATGTTTTCATCAATATATGAGAGTTCTTGATCCTATCTTGCAAGTCTATAGTCACCTATTATGTGTTATGATCCGTTAACCCCGAAGTGACAATAATCGGGATACTTACCGATGATGACCATAGTTTGAGGAGTTCATGTATTCACTATGTGCTAATGCTTTTGTTCCGGTACTCTATTAAAAGGAGGCCTTAGTAACCCTTGGTTTCCATTAGGCCCCCGCTGCCACGGGAGGGTAGGACAAAAGATGTCATGCAAGTTCTTTTCCATAAGCACGTACGACTATATTCGGAATACATGACTACATTACATTGATGAATTGGAGCTAGTTCTGTGTCACCCTATGTTGTGATTGTTAAATGATGAACCGCATCCGGCATAATTCTCCATCACTGATCCATTGCCTACGAGCTTTCCATATATTGTTCTTCGCTTATTTACTTTTCCGTTGCTATTGCTATCATCATTACAAAATACCAAAAACATTACTTTTGCTACTATTACCTTTTTCTACCGTTACCGCTACTATCATATTACTTTGCTACTAAATACTTTGCTGCAAATATTAAGTTTCCAAGTGTGGTGAATTGACAACTCAGCTGCTAATACTTGAGAATATTCTTTGGCTCCCCTTGTGTCAAATCAATAAATTTGGGTTGAATACTCTACCCTCGAAATTGTTGCGATCCCCTATACTTGTGGGTTATCAATTCCTTATTGTGATTAGCTAGCTAGTTCTACATTTGCTACTAATATATCCATCTATCATGTTTGAATAATAATTGTCATGTTGTAAATATTTGTAGAAACTATGGAACACCCCTGATACGAAGCAACAGAAGCGGTGTTGGGGGACATAATCGCACAAGGAAGTGATGTCATCATGTTGTTTCTTAACGAAACTGATGGTCTGGAAGGACAGGGTGAAGAAGTAGGCTACGGTGGTTGAACAATGGAGGAGGAAGGACATGATTATGATGGCTCCGGTGACCAAATGCCGGTGGAAGAAGGACACCTTGATGACGGCTCCGGTGACCGAATGCCGGAGGAAGAAGGACACCGTGACGACGGCTCCGGTGACCGAACGGAGTCTGGCCAGGTATATATATTAATTAAGCATGTGCTGACTATAGCTAATTGATGCATTAATTGTTTTTGGTATGTACACATATTAATTAATAACTCTCGTCTTTCTTCTTTTTCCTAGCCCTCCGGGTCGAGCACAACTTCGGTAAAGAGACAAGGCCCAAAGAAAACGTTGCGCTCGGATGAACGGTTTGAGATCACAGCAATCGCGCGCGATGGCATGCCGATTGAACCCATCCAGACAAAGGAAGCATTTGCTGCTTAGTGCAGGGTTCTTGTTGTTGGGTAACGTAGTAATTTCAAAAAAATTCCTACGCACACGCAAGATCATGGTGATGCATAGCAATGAGGGGAGAGTCTGATCTATGTACCCTTGTAGATCGCAACGGAAGCGTTGACACAACATAGAGGAAGTAGTCGTACGTCTTCTTCCCGATCCGACCGATCCAAGCACCGTTACTCCGGCACCTCCGAGTTCTTAGCACACGTTCAGCTCGATGACGATCCTCGGGCTCCAATCCAGCAAAGCATCGAGGAAGAGTTCCGTCAGCACGACGGCGTGGTGACGATCTTGATGTACTACTGATGCAGGGCTTCACCTAAGCGCTACAACGGTATGATCGAGGTGGAATTTGGTGGCAGGGGGCACCGCACACGGCTAAGGAACGATCTCAATGATCAACTTGTGTGTCTAGAGGTGCCCCCTGTCCCCGTATATAAAGGATGAGAGGGGAAGAGCTGGCCGGCCAAGCTAGGAGGCGCAGGAGGAGTCCTACTCCTATCGGGAGTAGGACTCCCCCCCCCCCCAATCCTATTCCTAATAGGACTCTCAAGTGGAAAGAGAGGGAGAGAGGTGGCCGGCCCCTTCTCCTAGTCCTAATAGGACTAGGGGGGAGGTGAAGGCGCACAGCCCTTGTGGGCTGCCCTTTCACCTTTCCACTAAGGCCCATGTTGGCCCATTTGGCTCCCGGGGGGTTCCGGTAACCCTCCCGGTAATCCGGTAAAATCCCGATTTCACCCGGAACACTTCCGATGTCCAAACATAGGCTTCCAATATATCAATCTTTACGTCTCGACCATTTCGAGACTCCTCGTCATGTCCGTGATCACATCCGGGACTCCGAACAACCTTCGGTACATCAAAATGCATAAACTCATAATAACTGTCATCGTAACCTTAAGCGTGCGGACCCTACGGTTCGAGAACAATGTAGACATGACTGAGACACGTCTCCGGTCAGTAACCAATAGCGGGACCTGGATGCCCATATTGGCTCCTACATATTCTACGAAGATCTTTATCGGTCAGACCGCATAACAACATACGTTGTTCCCTTTGTCATCGGTATGTTACTTGCCCGAGATTCGATCGTCGGTATCCAATACCTAGTTCAATCTCGTTACCGGCAAGTCTCTTTACTCGTTCCGTAATACAACGTCCCACAACTAACTCATTAGTTGCAATGCTTGCAAGGCTTAAGTGATGTGCATTACCGAGAGGGCCCAGAGATACCTCTCCGACAATCGGAGTGACAAATCCTAATCTCGAAATACGCCAACCCAACATCTACCTTTGGAGACACCTGTAGTACTCCTTTATAATCACCCAGTTACGTTGTGACGTTTGGTAGCACCCAAAGTGTTCCTCCAGCAAACTGGAGTTGCATAATCTCATAGTCATAGGAACATGTATAAGTCATGAAGAATAGCAACAGCAACATACTAAACGATCGGGTGCTAAGCTAATGGAATGGGTCATGTCAATCAGATCATTCAACTAATGATGTGACCTCGTTAATCAAATAACAACTCTTTTTGTCCATGGTTAGGAAACATAACCATCTTTGATTAACGAGCTAGTCAAGTAGAGGCATACTAGTGACACTCTGTTTGTCTATGTATTCACACATGTATTATGTTTCCGGTTAATACAATTCTAGCATGAATAATAAACATTTATCATGATATAAGGAAATAAATAATAACTTTATTATTGCCTCTAGGGCATATTTCCTTCACTTGTTAGGGACAAGATCCCAATCAGCATCCACCAATGGTTTAAGCCTAAGAAGGAAGACCCTGAGTTGTCTTATGTCGATGATATGCAGAAAGATGATCTTTGGACCGCGTTGAAGGCAAATTTCACACTACCGCCAGAGGAGGATCCGGACAAGCCAGTTAAAGAGCAATTGATCAAGTCTCATGCTCTTAAGAAGATGGCAGAACTATTCAGGAGGTGGAAGAATGAGCTAAAAACATCATTTGTCGATGAAGAAAAGACACCAGAATTCACCGGCCGGTATGAGAAGATCATAGATCACTGGCCCGCATTTGTGGCCTGACGTATACTACACAACCTTCTTATTGTAGACGTTGTTGGGCCTCCAAGTGCAGAGGTTTGTAGGACACTAGCAAATTTCCCTCAAGTGGATGACCTAAGGTTTATCAATCCGTAGGAGGCGTAGGATGAAGACGGTCTCTCTCAAGCAACCCTGCAACCAAATAACAAAGAGTCTCTTGTGTCCCCAACACACCCAATACAATGGTAAATTGTATAGGTGCACTAGTTCGGCGAAGAGATGGTGAAACAAGTGGTATATGGATGGTAGATAAAGGTATTTGTAATCTGAAATAATAAAAACAGCAAGGTAGAAAGTGATAAAAGTGAGCGTAAACGGTATTGCAATGATAGGAAATAAGGCCTAGGGTTCATACTTTCACTAGTGTAAGTTCCCTCGACAATACTAACATAATTGGATCACATAACTATCCCTCAACATGCAACAAGGAGTCACTCCAAAGTCACTAATAGCGGAGAACGAACAAAGAGATTATGGTAGGGTACGAAACCACCTCAAAGTTATTATTTCCAATCAATCCGTTGGGCTATTCCTATAAGTGTCAAAAACAGCCCTAGAGTTCGTACTAGAATAACACCTTAAGACACAAATCAACCAAAACCCTAATGTCACCTAGATACTCCAATGTCACCTCTAGTATCCGTGGGTATGATTATACGATATGCGTCACACAATCTCAAATTCATCTATTCAACCAACACAAAGGACCTCAAAGAGTGCCCCAAAGTTTCTACCAGAGAATCACGACGAAAACGTGTGCCAACCCCTATGCGTTGGTTCATGGGCGGAACCCGCAAGTTGGTCACCAAAACATACATCAAGTGAATCACGTGATATCCCATTGTCACCACAGATATCCACGGCAAGACATACATCAAGTGTTCTCAAATCTTTAAAGACTCAATCCGATAAGATAACTCCAAAGGGAAAACTCGATTCATTACAAGAGAGAAGAGGGGGAGGAGAAACATAGGATCCAACTATAATAGCAAAGCTCGTGATACATCAAGATCGTGCCAAATCAAGAACACGAGAGAGAGAGAGAGAGATCAAACGCATAGCTACTGGTACATACCCTCAGCCCCGAGGGAGAACTACTCCCTCCTCGTCATGGAGAGCACCGGGATGATGAAGATGGCCACCGGAGAAGGATTCCCCCTCCGGCAGGGTGCCAAAAGGGGAATAGATTGGCTTTCGGTGGCTACGGAGGCTTCTGGCAGCGGAACTCCCGATCTATTGTGCTCTCCGATGTTTTTAGGGTATATGGAGATATATAGGCGGAAGAAGTACGTCAGGGGGGCCACGAGAGGCTCACGAGGGTGGAGGGCGCGCCCCCCTACCTCGTGACCTCCTCGCAGATCCCTCGACGTGCACTCCAAGTCTTCTGGGCTTCTTTCCTTCCAAAAATTAGTTCCGTGAAGTTTCAGGTCAATTGGACTCCGTTTGACTTTCCTTTTCTTCGAAACCCTAAAACAGGGTAAAAACAAAAACTGGCACTGGGCTCTGGGTTAATAGGTTAGTCCCAAAAATGATATAAAAGTGTATAATAAAGCCCATAAACATTCAAAATAGTAGATAATATAGCATGGAGCAATCAAAAATTATAGATACGTTGGAGACGTATCAGCATCCCCAAGCTTAATTCCTGCTCGTCCTCGAGTAGGTAAATGATAAAAACAGAATTTTTGATGCGGAGTGCTACTTGGCATAATTTCAATGTGATTCTTCTTAATTGTGGTATGAATATTCAGATCCATAAGATTCAAGACAAAAGTTCATATTGAAAAAAAATGATAATACTTCAAGCATACTAACTAAGCAATTATGTCTTCTCAAAATAACATGGCCAAAGAAAGCTATCCCTACAAAATCATATAGTCTGGCTATGCTCTATCTTCACCACGCAAAATATTTAAATCATGCACAACCCCGATGACAAGCCAAGCAATTGTTTCATACTTTTGATGTTCTCAAACTTTTTCAATCTTCACGCAATACATGAGCGTGAGCCATGGATATAGCACTATAGGTGGAATAGAGTGGTGGTTGTGGAGAAGACAAAAAGGGGGAAGATAGTCTCACATCAACTAGGCATATCAACGGGCTATGGAGATGCCCATCAATAGATATCAATGTGAGTGAGTAGGGATTGCCATGCACGGATGCATTAGAGCTATAAGTAGATGAAAGCTCAACAAAAGAAACTAGTGGGTGTGCATCCAACTCGCTTGCTCACGAAGACCTAGGGCATTTTGAGGAAGCCCATCATTGGAATATACAAGCCAAGTTCTATAATGAAAGATTCCCACTAGTATATGAAAGTGACAACATAGGAGACTCTCTATCATGAAGATCATGGTGCTACTTTGAAGCACAAGTGTGGTAAAATGATAGTAGCATTGTCCCTTCTCTCTTTTTCTCTCATTTTTTTATTTTTTTATTTGGGCCTTTTCTCTTTTTTATGGCCTCTTTTCTTTTTTTGGGCTTCTTTGGCCTCTTTTCTTTCTTTTTTTATTTGGGCTTCTTTGGCCTCTTTTATTTATTTTTCGTCCGGAGTCTCATCCCGACTTGTGGGGGAATCATAGTCTCCATCATCCTTTCCTCACTGGGACAATGCTCTAATAATGATGATCATCACACTTTTATTTACTTACAACTCAAGAATTACAACTCGATACTTAGAGCAAGATATGACTCTATATGAATGCCTCCAGCGGTGTACCGGGATGTGCAATGACGCATGAGTGACATGTATGAAAGAATTATGAACGGTGGCTTTGCCACAAATACGATGTCAACTACATGATCATGCAAAGCAATATGACAATGATGAAGCGTGTCATAATAACGGAACGGTGGAAAGTTGCATGGCAATATATCTCGGAATGGCTATGGAAATTCCATAATAGGTAGGTATGGTGGCTGTTTTGAGGAAGGTATATGGTGGGTTTATGGTACCTGCGAAAGTTGCGCGGTACTAGAGAGGCTAGCAATGGTGGAAGGGTGAGAGTGCGTATAATCCATGGACTCAACATTAGTCATAAAGAGCTCACATAATTATTGCAAAAATCTATTAGTTATCGAAACAAAGTACTACGCGCATGCTCCTAGGGGGATAGATTGGTAGGAAAAGACCATTGCTCGTCCCCGACCGCCACTCATAAGGAAGACAATCAATAAATAAATCATGCTTCGACTTCATCACATAACGGTTCACCATACGTGCATGCTACGGGAATCACAAACTTCAACACAAGTATTTCTTCAAATTCACAACTACTCAGCTAGCATGACTCCAATATCACCATCTCCATATCTCAAAACAATTATCAAGTATCAAACTTCTCATAGTATTCAACACACTCATAAGAGAATTTTATTATTCTTGAATACCTAGCATATTAGGATTTTAAGCAAATTACCATGCTATTAAGACTCTCAAAATAATCTAAGTGAAGCATGAGAGTTCATCTATTTCTTCAAAATAAAACTACCACCATGCTTTAAAAGATATAAGTGAAACACTAGAGCAAATGACAAACTACTCCGAAAGATATAAGTAAAGATCAATGAGTAGTTGAATAGTTATGCAACTATGTGAAGACTCTCTAACATTTAAGAATTTCAGATCTTGGTATTTTATTCAAACAGCAAGCAAAGCAAAATAAAATGACATTCTAAGAATGGCAAACATCATGTGAAGAAGCAAAAACTTAGGATCAACCGAAACTAACCGATAATTGTTGAAGAAGAAAGGTGAGATGCCAAGCGGGGCATCCCCAAGCTTAGACGCTTGAGACTTCTTGAAATATTATCTTGGGATGCCTTGGGCATCCCCAAGCTTGAGCTTTTGTGTCTCCTTAATTCCTCTCATATCACGGTCTCCCTAAATCTCAAAAGCTTCATCCACACAAAACTCAACAAAGACTCGTGAGATAAGTTAGTATAAACCATTGCCAAAATCCTATCATACTCTACTGTAGCAAATCACTAAAATTATTATTCAACATTGCATACTAAATGCCTCTGCATATTTAATAGTCCTATCCTCAAATAGAATCATTAAAGAAGCAAACATATGCAAACAATGCAAACATAACAGCAATCTGCCTAAACAGGACAGTCTGTAAAGAATGCAGCAACATCCATACTTCTCTAGCTCCAAAAATTATGAAAGAAAATTCCCACTGTATTAAATTTATCAGAGCTTAATATGCAAAAGGTTTCGACATTTTATCACATTCTGACTTTTCTAGGGAATTATTGCAACAGCGGTAAACTTTCTGTTTTCAAACAGCAACATGTGGACTTCTAAAATAGGCATAGTAAAGGCTATCAATGCCACTTTTATTGAAATAAAAGATGAAAAACATTGTTCTAAATAACAGCAAGCAAATCCTAACAAAATAAATTTACGCTCCAAGCAAAACACATATCATGTGGTAAATAAAAATATAGCTCCAAGTAAAGTTACCGATGAACGAAGACGAAAAAGGGGATGCCTTCCGGGGCATCCCCAAGCTTAGGCTCTTGGTTGTCCTTGAATATTACCTTGGGGTGCCTTGGGCATCCCCAAGCTTAGGCTCTTTCCACTCCTTATTCCATAGTCCATCGGATCCTTACCCAAAACTTGAAAACTTCACAACACAAAACTTAACAGAAAACTCGTAAGCTCCGTTAGTATAAGAAAATAAATCATCACTTCAAGGTACTGTAATGAACTCATTCTTTATTTATATTGGTGTTAAACCTACTGTATTCCAACTTTTCTATGGTTCATACCCTCCGATACTACTCATAGATTCATCAAAATAAGCAAACAACACGATGAAAACAGAATCTGTCAAAAACAGAACAGTCTGTAGTAATCTGTAGGTTTCGACCACTTCTGGAACTCATAAAATTCTAAAATAAATTGGTGGACCTGAGGAATTTATATATTAATCATCTGCAAAAATAATTGACTAAATAGCACTCTCCAATAAAAATGGCAGCAATTCTCATGAGCGCTAAAGTTTCTGTTTTTTACAGCATGATCAACAAGACTTTCCCCAAGTCTTCCCAAAGGTTCTACTTGGCACAAACACTAATTAAAAGCATAAAACCACATCTAAATAGAGGCTAGATTAATTATTTATTACTAAACAGGAACAAAAATAAAGTTGGGTTGCCTCCCAACAAGCGCTATCATTTAACACCCCTAGCTAGGCATGATGATTTCAATGATGCTCACATAAAGGATAAGAATTGAAACATAAAGAGAGCATCATGAAGAATATGAATAACACATTTAAGTCTAACCCACTTCCTATGCATAGGGATTTTGTGATCAAACAACTTATGGAAACAAGAATCAACTTGCATAGGAAGGTAAAACAAGCATAACTTCAAAACTTTAAGCACATAGAGAGGAAACTTGATATTATTGCAATTCCAACAAGCATATATTCCTCTCTCATAATAATTTTCAGTAGCATCATGAATGAATTCAACAATATAACCATCATATAGAGCATTCTTATCATGATCTACAAGCATAGAAAATTTACTACTCTCCACATAAGCAAAATTCTTCTCATGAATAATAGTGGGAGCAAACTCAACAAAATAATTATCATGTGAGGCATAATCCAATTGAAAACTAAAATCATGATGACAAGTTTCATGCTTATAATTATTATTTATAGCATACAAGTCATCACAATAATCATCATACATATCAACTTTGTTCTCATAATCAATTGGAACCTCTTCCGGAATAGTGGATTCTTCACAAAATAAAGTCATGACCTGTCCAAATCCACTTTCATCAATATAATTATCATAAATAGGAGGCATGCTTTCATCATAATAAATTTTCTCATCAAAACTTGGGGGACAAAAAATATCATCTTCATCAAACATAGCTTCCCCAAGCTTGTGGCTTTGCATATCATTAGCATCATGGATATTCAAGGAATTCATACTAACAACGTTGCAATCATGCTCATCATTCAAATATTTAGTGCCAAACATTTTAATGCATTCTTCTTCTAACACTTTGGCACAATTTTCCTTTCCATCATACTCACGAAAGATACTAAAAAGATAAAGTGTATGAGGCAAACTTAATTCCATTTTTAATTTTCTTTTATAAACTAAACTAGTGATAAAACAAGAAACTAAAAGGCTCGATTGTAAGATCTAAAGATATACCTTCAAGCACTCACCTCCCCAGCAACGGCGCCAGAAAATATCTTGATGTCTACTACACAACCTTCTTCTTGTAGACGTTGTTGGGCCTCCAAGTGCAGAGGTTTGTAGGACAGTGGCAAATTTCCCTCAAGTGGATGACCTAAGGTTTATCAATCCGTAGGAGGCATAGGATGAAGATGGTCTCTCTCAAGCAACCCTGCAACCAAATAATAAAGAGTCTCTTGTGTCCCCAACACACCCAATACAATGGTAAATTGTATAGGTGCACTAGTTCGGCGAAGAGATGGTGAAACAAGTGGGATATGGATGGTAGATAAAGGTATTTGTAATCTGAAATAATAAAAACAGCAAGGTAGCAAGTGATAAAAGTGAGCGTAAACGGTATTGCAATGATAGGAAATAAGGCCTAGGGTTCATACCTTCACTAGTGTAAGTTCCCTCAACAATACTAACATAATTGGATCACATAACTATCCCTCAACATGCAACAAAGAGTCACTCCAAAGTCACTAATCGCGGAGAACGAACGAAGAGATTATGGTAGGGTACGAAACCACCTCAAAGTTATTCTTTCCAATCAATCCGTTGGGCTATTCCTATAAATGTCTATGGGATCGAAGTATGTCTAGAGGGGGGGTGATTAGACTACTTGACCAAATAAAAACTTAACCTTTTCCCAATTTTAGTCCTTGGCAGATTTTAGCTATATTAGAACAAGTCAAGCAATCATCACACAATTCAAGCAAGCATGCAAAGAGTATATTAGCAGCGGAACGTAACGCATGCAACTTGCAAGAATGTAAAGGGAAGGGTTTGGAGAATTCAAACGCAATTGGAGACACGGATGTTTTTCCTGTGGTTCGAATAGGTGGTGCTATCCTACATCCACATTGATGGAGACTTCAACCCACGAAGGATAACGGTTGCGCGAGTCCATGGAGGGCTCCACCCACGAAGGGTCCACGAAGTAGCAAACTTGTCTATCCCACCATGGCCATCGCCCACGAAGGACTTGCCTCACTAGCGGTAGATCTTCACGAAGTAGGCGATCTCCTTGCCCTTACAAACTCCTTGGTTCAACTCCACAATCTTGTCGGAGGCTCCCAAGTGACACCTAGCCAAACTAGGAGACACCACTCTCCAAGAAGTAATAAATGGTGTGTTGATGATGAACTCCTTGCTCTTGTGCTTCAAATGATAGTCTCCCCAACACTCAACTCTCTCTCATAGGATTTGGATCTGGTGGAAAGAAGGTTTGAGTGGAAAGCAACTTGGGGAAGGCTGGAGATCAAGATTCATATGGTAGGAATGGAATATCTTGGTCTCAACACATGAGTAGGTGATTCTCTCTCAGAACATATGAGTAGGAAGTGTATATGTGTTCTGATAGCTCTCTCCACGAATGAAGAGGAGGTGGAGGGGTATATATAGCCTCCACACAAAATCCAACCGTTACACACAATTTACCAATCTCGGTGGGACCGAATCAACAAACTCGGTCGGACCGAAAAGGTAAACCTAGTGACCGTTGGAGATTTTCGGTGGGACTGACATGCAACTCGGTAGGACCGATATGGTTAGGGTTTGGGCATAACGTAATCTCGGTGAGGCCGATTACACAAACTCGGTGAGACCGATTTTGGTAATTAGCTAACCAGAGAGTTGGTCGGGCAAACTCGGTGGGACCGATTTGCTCTTTCGGTGAGACCGAAAAGTTACAAAAGGGAAACATAGAGTTTACATTGCAATATCGGTGGGACCGATCCGCTCTTTCGGTGAGACCGAGATCCCTATAGGTAGAACCGAATTGCTAGGGTTTGGCAGTGGCTTATGACAAGTGAAACTCGGTGGCGCCGGATAAAAAGAATCGGTAGGACCGAGTTTGGCTTAGGGTTTAGGTCAAATGTGGATATGGGAAAGTAGTTGAGGGTTTTTGGAGCATATCACTAAGCACGTGAAGCAAGAGGCTCATTAAGCAACACCTCATCCCTCCTTGATAGTATTGGCTTTTCCTAAAGACTCAATGTGATCTTGGATCACTAAAATATAAAATGAAGAGTCTTGAGCTTTTGAGCTTGAGCCAATCCTTTGTCCTTAGCATTTTGAGGGTTCCACTTTCACATCCATGCCATGCCAATCATTGAGCTTTCCTGAAATAATCATCTTGGAATAGCATTAGCTCAATGAGCTATATGTTGTTATGAATTACCAAAACCTCCTAGGGATAATTGCACTTTCAGTGTCACAAACAGCCCTAGAGTTTGTACTAGAATAACACCTTAAGACACAAATCAACCAAAACCCTAATGTCACCTAGATACTCCAATGTCACCTCAAGTATCCGTGGGTATGATTATACGATATGCGTCACACAATCTCAGATTCATCTATTCAACCAACACAAAGGACCTCAAAGAGTGCCCCAAAGTTTCTACCGGAGAATCACGATGAAAACGTGTGCCAACCCCTATGCATTGGTTCATGGGCGGAACCCGCAAGTTGGTCACCAAAACATACATCAAGTGAATCACGTGATATCCCATTGTCACCACAAATATCCACGGCAAGACATACATCAAGTGTTCTCAAATCTTTAAAGACTCAATCCGATAAGATAACTCCAAAGGGAAAACTCAATTCATTACAAGTGAGAAGAGGGGGAGGAGAAACATAGGATCCAACTATAATAGCAAAACTCGTGATACATCAAGATCGTGCCAAATCAAGAACACGAGAGAGAGAGAGAGGGAGATCAAACACATAGCTACTGGTACATACCCTCAGCCCCGAGGGAGAACTACTCCCTCCTCGTCATGGAGAGCATCGGGATGATGAAGATGGCCACCGGAGAAGGATTCCCCCTCCGACAGGGTGCCGGAACGGGTCTAGATTGGCTTTCGGTGGCTACAAAAGCTTCTGGCGGCGGAACTCCCGATCTATTGTGCTCTCCGATGTTTTAGGGTATATGGAGATATATAGGTGGAAGAAGTACGTTAGGGGGGCCACGAGGGGCTCACGAGGGTGGAGGGCGCGCCCAGGGGGGGTGGGCGCGCCCCCCTGCCTCGTGACCTCCTCGCAGATCCCCCGACATGCAGTCCAAGTCTTCTGGGCTTCTTTCCTTCCAAAAATGAGTTCCGTGAAGTTTCAGGTCAATTGGACTCCGTTTGATTTTCCTCTTCTTCGAAACCCTAAAACAGGGTAAAAACAGAAACTGGCACTGGGCTCTGGGTTAATAGGCTAGTCCCAAAAATGATATAAAAGTGTATAATAAAGCCCATAAACATTAAAAACAGTAGATAATATAGCATGGAGCAATCAAAAATTATAGATACGTTGGAGACGTATCATGGCCCACAAGACATCGGACAAGAGTAATAAGATGTCATCGACAAACAAGAAAAATGTTGCGAAGAAGGAGCTGCACCAATGCACGGGGTCAGGTGGCTACCTCAAAGCCCGGCCGTTGTGGGCCAAGGCTAAGAATGACCAGGTTGATAAAGGGGTCGAACCAGAGACATTGAACTGGCCAGACCATTGTCGGACTTGGTTCTTCGGGGTTGGCGGAACCTTGGACCCTGTATCAGAGAAGTGTCGGTGGACGAACAAGCAACTGCGAATACCCGTCACGAAGCTTCGGTAGTATATCGATGCAATGCAGCAAGGGACGTTCGTTCGAGACAGAGAGAACGACAAGCTCACAATGGCCCTCAGGAATCCTGAGCACCCTGGACGGACAAGAGGCACGCCAGACTCTATTTCGTGGAAGGCTGGGTTTCCGGACGCAGGCGGTTACAAATGCCAGGAGAGGAGGAAAAAAGTGGAGCATACCCAACTGCAAGCGCTGCACGCAAGGGTAGAAGCGATAGAGGAACGAGAAGCAAATTGCAGCAAATGACCTGCCGAAGCTTCCCCCGAAGCTACCCCGCCATCTCAGTGGAGAAGCAGCATGGCTTCCACCGAGCTGCTTCAGCAGGAGCCTGTCTTCACGGCTCCTGCTAGCTACCCCGTGGATGCTATCATGGAGTCTCAACATTGCCACCTTATGACGCAATGGATGAAATTTAAAGTCAAGGCGGCTGTTGGCTCTGTTTCACCTCATGAACCTAGCGAAACCTATCACTGCCGGCCGATTCCAAAAGGATATACTAGGGTGATGGTGGATGAAATAACAGACGGATTTGAGGACCTCGAGCTTGACCATCCTACGGGTGAAGGGGAGACTCGGCTGGGTTCTTCTCTAAAGACTCCATGCCTTTGGCGGAAGGAGCTCATCAACCTTCCGAACTGGACGCCTCCGCCTCCTCCTCCTCCGGCGAGTCAGGGCACTCCGCCTCCTCCTCCGCCTCCTCCTCTAGCGAGTGATCAGGGCACTCAGCCTCCTTCTCCGGCGCGTGGCAGCACTCTACCTCCTTCTCCACCTGCGCTGGTGCGCCCAAGCAGCCAGGCCCCTCCTTCTACGCCTCGTCAGCAAGGGCGGAAGAGACCCGCCGCCGCTCCGGCTGCTCCGACGCGTTGTAGTCCTTCTCCTTTGCCTCGTAAGCAAGGAAAGAAGACAGCCGCTCCGTCTGCTCTGGCGTCTAGCAGTACAGCCAGAGGCGGGAGGCAATACAGATTCGGTCCTTCTCTGAAGACTCCAAAGAAGTTACCATACAAGAGGACCCTGGAGGAAAACGTGAAGAATGTGTGAGCTGAAGTGACGAACTTCTTTGAAGGGGTGAAAGCGAAGAAACATCCACCTCCGGAGGAGAAGACAAATCCGGTGAAAGCCAAGCGCACTGTGGATGCCCTGAAGAAACCACCAACGTCTCTGCCAAAAGGCAACTATGAGCGCATTATTGAAAGGTCATTTATCGAAGCAAAGCGGTCGAGAAGTACTGTCAGTGATCAAAGGTTAGCGGAACGATGAGCTGGGAAAAAAATTGCTCAGCTCGGTGAACAAGCGAACCAATCGTGCCCCCCGCTCAAGGTGTCTAGCGATATCGTCGCTAATGATCCGAGGATGGTCCCGGTTATATCAATCTTGGAGATTACCTGCCCGACGATGTACATTATGATTTCTTGTAGGTGGACGAACACAAATACGAGTACGGGAAGCCTCTCGTCAAAGATGAAAGATCTCTAACAACGATAATGCAAAGATTCCATGATTGGTACATGAAAACCTGCAAAGAGTCTGGGGGGAGGAATATTTTGACGCTAAGAGTTAAAGAGGAGCATGACCTCGTTGGAATTGATCTGTTGAATGTTCCATTTGAGGAGTTCTTCCAGTTTTTAAATAACATGCCCTCGATAAATTAACGGTCACTTGCTACTGTCTGTAAGTACTACTTCTGTCATTAAGTCTCTATATATAGGTCAGCTCTTTCATTGCATGTATTTATAATTATCCTCACTATATTATGCAGATTGAAGATCGCCGAATTGAAGAAAAGACAAATCGGTGATATTTGGTCCATTAACACAAATCTCATAGATGCATATACGGTTGAATTTCAGGAAAAAGATACCGAGGCCAACTTGCTACGATCGTTAGTATTAAATCAAAACAAAGCTATAATACCCTTTCCTCACAACTTCAAGTGAGTGTTACTTTTTTGTGCATATTCGGTTTCCCTTATTAGTCGAGGTTATAGTAATGTAATTGATGAGTTATGCATGCGTACGAAGGTTCCACTATATTCTCCTAAAGATTAAGCTTGAGCAGGGACTAGTAACCGTCTTAGACTAGAGACGAAAAGATCCCCAAGAGTATGCAGACATGACTCAAATGCTCGAGAAGTAAGTTAAATCGATCATTATCGCACCATATCGGGAACTTTGTTCATTTCCTAAAATCAAGTAATTGTTTTCTTTGTCTGGCAGGGTTTGGAAAAAATTCACCTCAAAAGCTTCGGGACTGCCGAAGAAGCTGCAATTTAAACACCCGAAAGTAAGTACTACTAGCATGTTCCGTGCATCTCCTAGTGATTCAAGCGCTAGTTTCATCAGTACCATTTAGCATGCTTGCTTATCAGTTTGATTGACCTTTATTTTTTGTAAAGTGGTTGTGGTAGGAAGCCGGGAATAATTACTATGGATACTACGATTGTGATCCCATCCGCCACACGACCTGTGAGCGGGGCTACACTAAAAAACAATATGAAGTGTGTAAGCAATAATATTCACAATTTTATTTTATTACCATCATTTGTGTTGAGTTTCATTCATTCATATATATGTATTGACCCCCTTTTTCAAATTAGATGTTTCGGATGTGAGATGAACTCCTAGCACCAGATCGCATGCGAGCAATTCAAGAGAAATTGGCGGTATTCTTTCTTGACTACGTGATCGATAAAGATGGAGAATACCATGTGGACCCTGAGTTCATATATAATTAGGGGATTATATTGTAAGAGATCTTATATTGTATATATGTAGCCAGTAGTGTCGGATAGATATACGAAAACTTGTTGTTCGACCAATCTCTCGGAGAAAGAGAGGTCAATATCACTTCTATCTGTATGCAAATGTTCATGATGATCTTCTGTTTCCTTCATTTTTGCTTACTAGCTAGCGTGTCGAGTTCTCTCTGTACGTATAGTATGTAGCGTCGACCAAGCACGGAGATAAGAGAGGACACTTCTCTTTATTAATTAGCTAACTAACACAATATATGAAACACCTAAATTACCCCCTACCCCAAAACCCCCTAAACCCACCCCCTTTCAAAAACCAAAAAACCTCAGCTCCTGCCAGCTGCTAATGCGTGGACGTCAATTGGTCCCGGTTGGTGCCACCAACCGGGACCAAAGGGCCTCCTGCCTGGGCTCGCCGCATCGGCCACGTGGAGGCCTATCTGTCCCGGTTCGTGTAAGAACCGAGACTAAAGGCCTAGGGCTTTAGTAACGACCCTTTAGTCCAGGTTCAACAACCGGGACAAATGGGCCTTACGAACTGGGACAATAGGCCCTTTTTCTACTAGTGTAATGTGAGCATTGGTCCCGGTTCGTGCGGCTAAAGGCATTAGCCCCGGTTCAAATGAGCCCCAAACCGGGACTAAAGGGTGTAAAAAGCAAAAGAAAATGATAAAAACTTCAAAAAATAAAATTCTTCGAGATGTAGTTATATTACTATATCTACTAGTTAGGAAAAATAAAAAACTTAAATGTGGACATGTTTTGCAAAAAGTGTCATGAAAAAGTAAAACGCCTATAACTTTTGCATACGATGTCGAAAAAAGTATAATATATCAAAATGTTCAGCACAGCCTGTTTGCAAATTTTTAGAATTCTCGAATTCTAAAAGGAAAAAAAGTTATGCCCAAATTTCAGTTTTTTTAATTTTGGTTAAATCAGGTCAAACTACTTATTCAAGAAGTATTAGTGTTACTAAATAATTATTACAGTTTTTTTGAATTTTGGTCAAATCTGGTCAAACTATGTTCAAACTATTTATTCAAGAAATATTAGTGTTGCTACATAATTATTCAAGAATATTAGTGTTACTAAATAATTATTTCAATTTTTGAATTCAAATCTGGTCAAACTATGGTCAAACTACTTATTTAAGAAATATTAGTGTTATTAAATAATTATTGTTTTTTAGAATAATAGTTTCAAACTCAAACTGTGAAACGTGTGACTTCATGCTCAAGCTAAACTCCTGAGGGTTAACAGGATTGACATCTTATTATTGTCAGGAAAACAACAAGTGCAGACTTGAAAACGAGAAGGAATAGAACCCGAAAGTTAAGCGTGCTCAGGCTGGAGTAGTGAGAGGATGGGTGACCGGCCGGGAAGTTACATGATTTCGAATGATGAGGGGTGATTAGAGATTAGAGGTTAAATAGCGCAGTGAAGAGGGGTGATTAGAGATTAAATTGGAAAATAATTCAGAAATTTAAAAATAAAAAAATCAAAAAAAATACGGAAAAATTCCTTTAGTCCCGGTTGGTGTTACCGACTAAAGGGGGAGGCTTTAGTAACGACCCTTTAGTCCCGGTTCCAGAACCGGGACAAATGGCCCTTTTTCTACTAGTGTATTGTGTATAATGCATTTGTATATCATGTCGGTATACTTGTTATTGTGTGTAAATATGTCCGCACACAAAGACGTCACCGAGTACCCTCGACGCCAGGGATAATGCGCCATAGCTCATGTCGTAGGAGCTCGCTGGTAGTACGATTCACAGAACAGTCGGTGAGAACTTTTGAGACCCGAAACTCCACACACCCGGGAGGGACCCCGTCAGGGAGTGCGGCGGCTATGGACTGCCCTAGGTCAGTCCAAAAGGCCCTAGAGCCTCGGGGTTCGCAGCTCTTCAACACAAAGAACGACGAAGAATGAGGAAGCAAAAACAAGGAAGAGACAAAACGTAGATAAAAAAGTAGTAGATCCTTTTTGTGATTGTCTATTGTTCAATTGGCCGTCACCTCATCTATTTATGAGGTTGTCGGATTTTCCGTGCAAGAAAAAGACTAATTTTGTCCAAAATATAAAAACCCTAACCTAACTCGAACAAGAATCTTTGGCAATTTTCCGGATCCACTCGAAGCCTCCGGATGGTTTGGTTTGGTCTCACCGAGTAAACGTGGCCAACCTTCTGTACTCTTATGTGGTTTCACTCGGTGAGACTGAGTGCACCGGGTGCCTCATGGCAAATTTTCCGACGTCCATTCTGTCTCACTGAGTCAAATCAGCTTGGTTTGTCCTTAGCTTCTGTCCTTGATCTAATTTTGGCTCTACAGGTTGCATACAGCCTCAGATTAAGACAATTTTTATATTAAAATCGACCATTTTGACGAGACGAAGATTTTCATGTCCCGGTCTTCGTTTAAGGTCATATTAATTGAGTTTTTGTCCATGCAAAAATCTGATGCCTAACAGTCTGCATTCTAAAACTTTACCGAACCGGTAGCTATTTGTACAAATCGAATTACTGAGCGCTTCAGTGGGGCAATGCCATCCGAATTGTAACCTGCCCAAAGATGCTCTGTGTCCCAACGTTTTTAGCTGCACATATACGGATGGTTATGGACATGGAAAGCAAAGCCCGTGACATGTGGTCTTGATTCGTCAATATCTTGATAAGGCCTCCGGAGGCTCCCCGTACGGTTGCAAGGCAGGGAGGAGAGCTATCCGTTCATTCAAAAATCAAAAATGGAAAAAGGAAGAAGCACAAGATAAGGACCACGATACACTTTGCATCTAGCTTTGTACCGTATGTAATTTGTCCGGGAGGGAAGCTACACACGGAACATACATGCAGAACGAAATACAAGTATATGCGGAGACAGATCACAAGATGAGAAATGCATGAAGCCAGCCATCAGCTGGACCTTTAAAGAAAAAAAAGATGAGAGACGCACGTAGACGTCGCCGTCTGCGCGCACCACATGCAGGAAGGATAAGAAAGAAGTTGCATTGCTCACTCGCCGCCCCTCTTCGACCGGTCGGTCAATAAAATACACACGCCCCGCGCATGAGAGATGCCGGCCCGGCGCGACCAAAAGAGTGGACAAAGACAGCGCCGCGGCCACCTCGCTTTCAGCAGATCCGAATTTATTTTTCACCCCCAGGGTGGCCACATCTACATCTACATCTACTACTACATCCTGCCATGTGTGTGTGTGTGTGTCCCTCTCTCACTGAGCCGTGAAGCTGAATCTCCGTCGTCTTTTCTCCATCCTTTACCTTTTTCTACCCAAGCCAAAAGGCTACCCCCTGCGAGTTTTGTCTCACGAGCCCGGCCGGGCGCGCATGGTCCCCTCGACCCGATCGATGCCTCCGACCGCGGCCGATCGGCCTCTGGCTCCCACACGTCTCCCGCGTCGTTGCATGCATGCATGCATGCCGTGAAGGATTATTACAGACAGCGTTGTCGACCTTGTGCTGGTGGAAAGGGCCTGCCGGGTGGGCCTGCTCCGATTGATTCTTGCGGCGAGGGCGCATTTAAAACCGGGCATGCCTATGCATGGGCCAGACAGGCAACCACCCACGCGGCACCGGCGTAAATGTGCGAGTGCCCTTGCCACTATTGGTGCAACGAGAGAGATAACGAACCCCCAGCCGCCGCACTCGCACTCGCACTCGCACTGCAGTGAGCACCCTCGCTCACTTTGGGCACACACGACACGCCACATGCCATTTGGCGCCAAAGTTATTAAGTGGGCATGCATGCATGGCAGCTTTGTGAAATGCTGCTAACCAAGCACAAGAATAAATACCCACGAGAGGAGACGGCCCAGACGGTTTTCCGAGCATCAGCTTCGATCTTCACTACTACTACGTACTACTTGTGGCTGTGGGGTAGCAGAGCAGGGCGGTTGGTGCGCGCTGGAGCACAAATGTAGAAGAACGTGACCGCACAAAACTGGACAGGCATCGTCCATGTCCATGGCCAGCGCGGGCGCAGCCGCTGAGTCATGCGGATCTTGAGACGCATCGCGCGCACGGCGGCATTATGAATGAATGATGATTCTAGCACTTGAGTGAGTTCACTAAACAACGGCATGCATGCCTAACCGGGTGCTCGGTGGCGGTGGGTGCCCTTTGGGCCGTCGAGCTAATCAAACACCTGGCCGAAAGACCGCTCCAGATGCCGCCACGTCTCTCGTCTGTGGAATTAAGTGTGGAGCGTTGGGTTATTTAAAAACGCCAACGACAGAGAGAGGCCATCATCAAAATTCCGCCGAGCTACACGCCCGCCCGTGGCTCTGCACCGCTCCGGTCCGGTCGCTTTCCCCCTCTCCGCGCCGCCGAGCTCGTTCGTCTTCTCCGGGGAGTTAAGAAAGAAAGGCCGGCCCAACCGCCACCTGCAATATGGCGCACAATAACTAACTAGGAGCACGATTCCATCGCTGCCCTTTTCGTTACCACCAACGTGCAAGAGCATTCGCGGCTTAGGCGATGATGCGTGGGCTACTACTTCACCAATGTTTGCCAGATGATAATCATTGTACCGCCCAGGTGTCATTCCGGGAGCCGGAATGAGCGGAGCAACGGTGAAAATCTTGCTTTTCTTTCACCGTCTTCCACCTCGGACCAGATCGGAAGCGGGCAGCGGCCGGAGTCACGGGGAAAGCGAAAGGGGCGAGCGGGAAAAGGGCAGATCGAGATTAGTCGGTGCGTAGTGGTACGTTAAAGGCGTGGAGACGTTCGTTCACCCAAGGGAGAATCATTGCGTACGTTAAGCTTTTCTTTCGCCTTTCTCTCCGCCTTTGGCAGCCCGATGGAGCCAAAGGAAAAGCCGCGGATTCACTCGCTCACTAGAGGCAAAAAAAAGAGAGATTTGCATAAGTTTTTACACCACCGCTGCTCTTTGCAGGCGCCGTTACTGGTAACGCGGAGGTCTATCGATCCATCCATATCCATGCAAAGCTTAACGGAATACTACGGTTTACGTATACGATTGGCATATATACTCCAGGATACAGGTAACGGAAGTCGCCATCGGACAAGCAAGGCGGAATTTAATGGAGTAGAGCATCAGTTGGAGTTAGCTAGGCGGGCTTTACCGCCGTTCATGGCGCGGATGGATGGCACAAGCCAAGCCAGCCTCCACTCGCAGTGTCCCCAGGTCCGTCCATTCCGTTCCCACCGGCGAAGAATTCTGGGATGGATGGAGCTTGCGGGCCGTGGTGGCCGACGAGACACAGGAGCTAGCAGCCGGTGCCGGAGCACCCAATGAAGAGAAGGATGCGCTGGCTCCGACCCAAAAAGCCAGAGCTAGCTCGCTAGCTGCCTTTTGCCTGCGTTCCTATGCGACGCGGGCATGTGAAAGCGCCCGTCGGCCCGTGCTTGACAACCGCTGCTAGCTGGGCGGCATGCGTGACAAGATCGAAGATCGATCTAGTAGTACAAGTAGTATCTCACTAGCGTCTGTCCCGTGAAAGCCGCTCGGAGCGGATCGACATGCGTCCCAGCAGAGTTTCAGTTTCAGTTTCAGACGAGCGTTTCTTCCAGCTCCAGCTAGCCAGAGGCTCCTTCCCGCGGATAAAGACGAGCTTTGCTAGGGAGCAGTAACGGCGAGGCCTTTTGGATGGAGAATCGAAACGCCACGCGCGGGAGCGGGAGGGCGCGTCGCGTTGCCGACGTACGCGTCCACGCACGCCCGGACGGAGAGCCGGGGATGGCGCCGAGAGCCCGTGAGCGGGTTGGCGCAGCCGCGGTCGGGCGAGCCGGCGAACGAGTCTCCCTAACCAAGTCAGTCACCACCTAATAAGAACTGACCAGGGAGGGTCTCCGGTCGCCACCTTTGTTGGTCTCGGCACGGCTAGGTCCTATCCTACAGTACCGCACCGCCAGGAATGTGAATTGAATCGCCTCGCGCCAGCCAGGTGGCCGCACCCCCCACCCACCCTAAACCAAACGGGGCCGCACCGGTGAAAACCCATGCACGCATGGACCAGCGAGCGCGAGCACGTACGTACGGCCAGTACCACCGATTTCCCCAACTTCTTCTCTGTAGGCGGGGCTCGTTTTCTCACCGGACAGATTAGGGGGGGACCTACCCCTAGAACGCAAGACGGGGAGTGAATGCTCGGGCCGGAACGGGGGACGGCATGGCCCGTCCGACACCCCCCCTCCCTCCGCGGGACAGCGAGACACTGCACGCCATCATCACGTTTCTTTTCATCTCATCGCAAGGACGACGCTCGAATCGAATTCATTTCTGCTGCCCCGTTCTCCTCTTCCATCTCCATCCACTTCCTACCCGAGACGATGGTGATGAATGATGATGATGGTGGCATGGCAGCGTTTCTCCCTGTCAGACACATGCGAGCTCCGAACGTCGGTGGAGGCCCTTAAGTACGCCAGGAATGTCCATTTGCAGCTGACCTGCTCTCACGCTGGTGATAATAACAACCCTAACGACACCGGAGGAGCGTTAGCTGCTGCCGGTCCACTCCGGGGCATGGTAACAGCGGCCACTGGCCACAAAAACGGAACGGCGGGGGCACGGCTCAGCTGCAGGTGTAGGATGGCCGAACAGTGGCCGCCTTTTTTAGGTCAAACGGTTGGTCGAAGACACCAACAACAGCAACAAAAGCTGGCTCACGTTGTAGATCGACAGTACTAAGTAGGAGTAGTATTTTTGTACTCCTAGGAGAACAGCAAACCCTACCCCGTACCACTAGCCATTCCCATTAGCTACTCCTACTACTAGGAAGGTTCCTGGTGGCCATTAGGTTATTATCATTACGCGTCTCCGATTTGATCCAGCGCGTTGGCGACGGTCGTTTGGATCTGCTTTAAGTCGCGCATGGCTTCACACGGCATTGCCAGTGGCAGTGCAGTGTGACCACAGGACACGTCAAGCTGATCCAAGTGCGGCGTGGTCAAAGTAGGTCAAGGCGAACGGCTTTCTTTAATTCGCGTACGCGCACGTAGTAAATCTCATCTGCTTACAGCGTGCATATGCGTACGCATATGCGCGGTGGAGGAGGTTGAGAGTTCCGTTCATGATTCCCCTCGCTTGTTATTATCCTACTAGGCGTCCCGTCAAAGGGGCGCCGACACAAGTACCATACGTGTTGCCGATTAGTTAGGGAAAAAACAGAGTAATTTGCGTAATTTGCCTAATGGATTCGAAAAGGAAGCAGATGTTTTACATGATGCTGATATCCGTGGTTTTTTTTTTCAGCCACTCCTCAAGCATTGCGAAAAAAACATGATGTGTACCACATACATTTCCATTTTGCACAAATACAAAACCATTTGTGTGGCACACGCGGCCGCCGAATGTTTTTGCTGTGTTTTTCAAGCCGCGAAGTTCTTAAAACCAATATATACATTTTTTTTGTTATTTTGTCACGGGTTACATACCGCCTTCATAAAACACCCCATGTGTTTGACACCATGTTCTTACATATTTATAAATCGAGTATAGATTCCATTAATTTTAATGACTCAAAATCATTAAATCCATGTTCTTACATACTATTCTATTCTAAAAAGAAACGCATATTAGCTTTTTAAAAAGTAGTATTTTTTTGATAAGTCACCACGTATTTCCGGAGTAACGTTGTTTTTGACTAAATTGCCTGCATGTGCCGTCGCCCTGAAGAACGCTTTCATAATTTAATCTCTTTATTTATGCGATTACTGTCTACGCGCTCTCCGGTGAACGAAAAGTTTCTCCTTTTTCTCTTTTTCTCCGCCGGTTTTTTTTCTTGCATGGGAGGACACAACACAAGGAGGCGAGCATGACGAAGAGGCGATTGGAGACTCAAACTCGTATCGATCTCCTCCTTGATATACAAGTTGAAGCTAACATGTGTTTCTTCTTGAAATGGATGAGGTACAATCTATATTCAATGGATGCATAATTTATTTGAACTACTCATGTCTCCACCAAATATCATGAAAAGAAATCACCCTACCTGACATAAAATACTTGTGAAAAAAAATACAAAAAACATGGCTACATTTTAATGTGTCATTTATGCATTTCAAGTTCTCATAGTCAATCTTCGACTGTCTACTACAATAAGGTTTGCCCGACTCCGGTGATGGAGGGGCGATGACGGCGGCGCGCCTTCGGCTTACTCCAGTGCTTGTAGTCGTCGCTAGGTGGTCCATAGACCTAGTTGTAATTTTTATTACCTCTTCTGTTCTCTGTACCGACATGATTGATGAATAGATTGGAATTTTCTCTCGCAAAAAAGAAGTTCTCATAGTCAATCTCTTTTTCGAAAAGTTCCATCCGAAGTTCCCACAATCAACTGTTACCTCATAAGGACATGCTCGGTGCTTGTATCTTATGGTGCATATTAAGCCTTTAAATTGTGTCTAGATACACTCTCTTCAAGTTTGTGTCTTACTCGTGTATGTTCAAACTTATCTATAGCCTTGTGATTATAGTAAGACATGTATACATTGTCTCATAGATATTCATTAACAAGGCATCCAATTGTAGGTCGGTATCTTATTTGGCATGTTTTAGATACAACCGACCTTGCCTCCATCAAAGGGCCCTATGTAAGGTCTATACTAAAAGCTACTATACTATATTTGCTGTTGTTTTTGGCATCTCTTAAATCATCGCCGTTCTCTTCGAAAGAAAGCAAAACACCACAGTCGCTCTAATAATCCAATAACTCTCTACACCAATTTTATCCCTTTGGAGCTCCTCCTAGACCCCAAAATATATTCGATGGACGCATGTTTACTGGAATTCCTTACTACTCCACCCAACCTTGATAAACAAATGGCATCCAATCTAAGCAACTGTAAAAAAACATGTGGAAAAACATGACCACATTTTAGTGCAACAATATGCATACAGAGTTCCGGCGTCAACTTATTAGTACCTTATAGGGACATTCTTGGTGCATTGCATCATATGGTGCATCTTATTATGCATTAAATTTGTGTCTAGATACACCCTCTACGGGTTTGTATCTTACCGCCGTATCTTCGAAACTTAGCCGGGGCCTTGTAATTATGACAAGTCATGCATAGATTATGATAAGGCATCTGTTATTCATTAATTAGGGTCCAAACATAGGTCTTATTACCATCACAAGGTGCATCTTATGCATCAAAATTATGTCTAGATATTTACTGAAAAGATAATATGTCTAGATACACGCTCTCTTCAAGTTTATATCTTACCAGTGTATGTTGAAAACTTATCTAGTGTCTTGTAATTATGGTAAGTCATGTATACATTATGATAAAGGCTTCTCTTGTTCATTAACGAGGTGTACAATTGTAGGTCGGTATTTTGTTTGGCATGTTTTTAACACAACCGATCATGTCTTCATCAAAGTGCCCTAAGTATGGTATATACTTTTAAACTACTATACTAGATTTGCTGTTATTTTTGGCATCTCTTGAATCATCACCGTTCTCTTTGAAAGAAAGAGAAAAAACACGATTGCCTTCTAATTAATTTGATAATTCTTTGGGCCAATTGAAACCCCTTTTCAGTTTCTCTCACACCCCAACGTATATTCAATGGACGCAAGTTTATTGGAATTCCTTATGAGTCCACCCAACGTCGATAAAACTAATAATCACGCCACCCAATCTAAACACTTGTAAAAATATGTGCAAAACATGACCACATTTTAGTGGAAGAATATGCCTTCGGAGTTCCGCGTCAACTTATTAGTACCTTATTTGGACATTCTTGGTGCATAGTATCTTATGGTGCGTCTTTTGCATAAAAAAATATGTATAGATATTTACTAAAAAGATAATCGATCTAGATACACGTTGTCTTCAAGTTTATATCTTACCGGTGTATGTTCAAAGCTCTTGTGATTATGGTAAGTCATGTATACATTATGATAAGGCTTCTCTTGTTCATTAACCAGGTGTACAATTGTGGGTCGGTGTTTTGTTTGGCATAACTTATTATTACCTTATATGGGGACATTCTTGGCGCATCTCATTATGCATTAAATTTGCATCTAGATACACCCTCAACTAGTTTGTATCTTACTGTTCAAAACTTATCCGAGGCCTCGTGATTATGATAAGTTATGTATAAATTATCATGATTCATCTGTTATTCATTAATTAGGGTCCAATTATGGGTTGTATTTTGTTTGGCATGTTTGTTTTAGATATATTTGACCTCATTGCACCAAAAATGCCCTAAGGTATACTTAAAAAAAACATGTTGTTATTTTTGGCAACTCATAACCGCGAACTTGGTTGTGATCTGGGTTTTCTGAGGCCAATTTAACACATTTCTAGTTTCTCCCAGACCCAATCATTATCTCCCTCTTATTAGGACGCCTAACAGTTCTCACCGGCGACTGCCCCTCCCCATATCGCCGCTGGTCCCTCACCCTGCAAGATTTGGCACTTGTGGTGCACGCCGGGGACCCCAGGAATAGTCAAACCAAAAATATGATGTTTTTGTAGTCCAATTTAATCGGCAAAAACATCTTATATTTTGGCACAGAAGGAGTAGCTCATAATGATGTTCTTGGTGCACTGTATCTTATGGTGCATGTTATGCGCCAGAATTATGTCTAATATTTACTAAAAAGATAATCTGTCTAGATACACACTCTCTTCGAGTTTATATCTTACCGGTGTATGTTCAAAACCTATCTAGGGCCTTGTGAATATGGTAAGTCCTGTTGGATAAGGCTTCTCTTGCTCATTAACTTGGCGTCCAATTGTAGGTTGATATTTCGTTTGGCATGTTTTAGATACAACTGACCACGTCTCCATCGAAGTACCCTAAGTAATGTATATACTCTCTCACTTACTTAAAGCTACTATACAAGATCTGTTGTTATTTTTGGAATCTCTTAAATTAACACCTTCTCTTCGAAAGAAAGAAAAAAACACTGCCGCCTTTCAGATAACCCGATCACTTTGCAGGCCAATTTTAACCCCTTCCAGTTTCTCCCAGACCCCAACACATATTCAATGGATGCAGGCTTATTGGAAGAGTTCCTTTAAGATTCAACCCAACGTCGACAAAAAGATAACCATGCCGCACGATCTAAACACATGTAAAAAAATACGCGCAAGAACATGACTCGATTTTAGCACGGCAATTCGCATTCGAAGTTTCCGCGTGGCACTTATTAGTGCCTTATGAGGACATTCTCTGTGCATTGTGTCTTGCGGTGCATCTTATTATGCATTAAACTTGTGCGCCGATACACCTTCTAGGGGGTTTTATCGCGGTGTCGTATCCTCAAAACTTGTCCAATGATTATGATAAGTTATGAATAGGTCATGATAAGGCGTGTGTCATTCATTGATTAGGGTCCAATTATAGGTCCCATTTTGTTTGGCATGTTGTTTTAGATACTACTACTACTCAACATCTGACCTCAACCCGCTGGAAATGCCCTAGGGTACAGATAAAACGGAACCTGGTGTTATTTCTGGCAGCTCATAACCGCCAACTTGGTTGTGATCCGGGTATCCCCGAGCCCAATCTAACCCCTTCCTTCCTGGTTTCCCCCGGACCCCATCATTATCTCCCTCTTTTTAGGGTAACAATTCTCACCGACGGCGACCGCCCCTCCCCTCCCCAAATCGTCTCTCCCCCTGGTCCCTCCCCCTCCCCTCCCCCTGCGAGATTTGGGCCTTGCCGTGCACGCCGGGGACCCGAGGAGCGGCCAGCCGGCCGGCAAAGATTACATTTTTTCCCCCGGGGTGAACCCACTGCCCGTTTCCAGTCCGCTTTGCTTAACCCGCTCCTGCTTCCCCCCTTTTGTGCGCTAAGCTTCCTTCCTGCACGGCTCCCCCCTTCCCTCCCTCTCTATAAAACTCTCTCCTCCTGCTTCCCCCCTCTGAGAACTTTTGCGGAGAGAGGGGCAGCCGGAGCCACACAAGCGCACAGCCACCGCGCGCCACCGACCGCGTCCGTCCGTCCTCTTCTCCCTCCTGCTGTCGCCGCCATTGCTGCCGCCGCCGCTGCGCTCCGGGTAGGCATCCCTGGGGCTCCCCTGCTCGTGCTGTTCTTGGCTTGCTCGGCCTTTTGGCCGGATGCGTTTTCTCTTTCGGCCGGGCGCCGCCTGATCTGTTCTTGGCTCTTCCGCTGGGTCGCCTCATTTGCCCGATTTGGTCGCTGGTTCTTGCTCGCTCTCCCCCGAGCAGATTTGCCCTTTTCTCCTTGCTTTTTTTCTTTTATTTTCTTTCTCAGATGCTTTGAGCCATGGCGCTTCGGGTTGGTTGGGGCTGTCAGATTTGGCTTGCCGCTTTATTTCGCATTGCTCTCCGATATTTTCATCTTTTTCTGCTCTTATTTTCTCCCCTGCGCTACTGTTCATCCCCACATGCTTGTCTGTTCATCTGCTTATCCCCTTTCTGCGTAGCATTATTTGGCTTGCTGAACTTCACGCTCACACGAATCCTCCCGTCTTCTGTTTTCAGATGAGAAGCAGCGCAACCGGGGCAGCGACTGCGCGGTCGGCCTGAGGCCGGAGAGGCAGGCAGGCAGGCTGCAAAGCTCAGCTCAGACCAGAGGAGGCTTCATCCATCCAGACAGTGAAAGCGAGCCCCCATGGGCTCCCTGGAGGCGCGGTACCGGCCGGCCGGAGCAGCGTAAGATCTCCCTCCCCAGAGCAGAACCCACCCCTCGGCTCGATCCGAAGAGAAAAATACCCACTTTTCTGTACGCCCGTACCTTTTTTAGCTGGTGATACTCGAGGAGATGCCGCTTGCGTGCTAATCTGGCCTGCAGATGCGCCCTGCCATGTGCCGACATGTGCTAACCAAGCCGTTTCGGTGGCGATTACCACGGCGTAGTAATCCCGTACCGCCATGGTACCCTGCACAAGATGCCGTTCTTTCCTCTCCGCTGCCGTCCGTCCGTCCGTCCATGGTGCCTTCCTCCTCCATAACTTCCCTGATCTTGTAGGTGGTGCCGTTGGTGGTTGCAGCGCCTTTATGGCATCCATCCATCCACCCACATATGCTACCACCAGTACCACTTCCCGTTAGAGATGCAGCGAGAATGCGCCCTCTTTTCCGTTGCCGAGATGCCCGAACTGCCATGAATCTGCCGGTTCTTGCCCCCTCTTTTTAACCTGATTTTGTTCTTATTACCGGCCAGGGATCTGCCCTGCATTTCTGGCGGTGGTTTTGATCCCATATTTAGGAGATGCTAATGGTTTTGGTAACCCAGCTCCAGTTTTTCTGTTATTATGGTGGGGCCAGGTGTCGGTGCTCATGTGTTCCTCACTGCGGATTTGGCCCCGGAGACCGCTCCTTGTCACCGAAACCTATTAAATCTCTCCTGCTAACGCATTGGCTCCATGTGCACTCCGCAGTGGGCACGTTGAGTTGGTCAGCTCCGGTACAGTCTCTTCATGCCGGTGGCCTGAGGGTGACAATTGGGGATCACTGCGTCTAGAAAATGCCAGGTTTTCGGGGTTGTGTTTGACTCTTTGGTGCGCGGCGAACGGAGTGAATCCGGCAACCTTGGTCTCCTGTCATCAGTCTTTGTGATGTTAACGGCATTGACGCTACTGCAAAGTTTCTATATCTCTACACCTGGGATTGCTCATCTTCGTGCGGCTTTTCTTCGCGTGTTTGCCGGTATTAAAACTGCTAATCGGAGCGTGCTGTCGATTTGAGACCAAGAAACATGGAGGGGTTAGGTTAGGTACCGGGAATCTCTGTGATTAGTGGTGCTCTCCTTTTCTAAAAGATGTGACTAATAAAGCAGAGGCCCGGAGGAATAGATGAGTGCGCTGGTTTTCATTTGCCTCATCTTTTTTAATTCTCGGTGCGGAGAAACGTGCGGGCTTTTGTTCCCCTTAGCCTTTTTCTCCTCGATAGGCAAATCACTTTAGTGTGTGATCACTTCCCAATATGAGACGCTGCAGTTTCTCCTGTTAAAAGTTGTGCGAGTACTTTAGTTTTAGTGTTGCAATGCATGTTAGCCGCTCATGGGGGCTGGTCTTCTGAACCTTCTGAGCATAAGCATATATAGTGCAGCCTCCAAGAAAAACCAAACACCATCGCCTAGGAAAGCACTACGAAAGCTATCTTTGTGGTTGTAAGCAAAGCAATGGGGTGAGGAAAGGAAAGCACCAGGGCGTGGCTTGCTTGTAGGCTTATTTTGTTGTTATTTTGGTACAAGTGGTTGTTCTGATAGGGACCTTCGGAACCAAGTTGGATCACTTCCTTCCTTGTACTTCAGATAAAAAATATATTAATATAAGCTGGTTACTTTGGGAAATCATACCTGCTTCTTCAGAAGTGCCTATTTCAGAGTTTTGATTTTGGACTAACAAATATTTTAATATAATCTGTTATATTGGGAAATAACACTTCTTCAGAAATTCTCCTATATATCCTCTATAAATCTTAGGCAAAGTTTTTGGTTTCATCTGCCTAGCCAAAGCTCCCAGTGCCTATTGAGTGTCTAGCATCTACCAAGTGTGATATTGACAAAAGTAAAACGGAAAAATTCATCTTCCTGCATAACAAAATGAAAGCTAGGAGCAGAACTCTACTGCTCTCATGGTATCAGTACCAAAAAAATGTTTATACCAATATAGTAAGACTTTTTATTGTAGAGATAGCTTCTGAGTTCCGACTTTATCTTGGCCAGAATTAGTACTTCGCTGTTCCGTTACTGACTTGCTGTCTCTTGACTATCTCCTCTGTTGCAGTGATGACACAGCTAAAAGAAGGACCCAGAAAAGTAAAAGTTTCAAAGAGGTTGAAAAGTTTGATGTATTTGTTCTAGAGAAAAGCTCCGGCTGCAAGTTCCGATCCTTGCAACTTTTGCTCTTCGCTATCATGTCTGCTGCATTTCTGACACTTCTATACACTCCATCTGTGTACGAGCATCAGTTGCAGTCCAATTCTCGGTAAGCATATATGTATGAAGAGTACCTTGTTGTAACAGCTAGTACTACACGTAGAACATTACTTTCCACTACGATAAGTTGTTATCTGTATATGATAAGCTGCATATTGCCCTGAAGCTCATCGTGTTCATGTGCTTTGCAGGTTTGTTAATGTTGGATGGATATGGGATAAGACTATCCCTGATCCGCGATATGTGTCTACTATGCCCGTTCAGTGGGATGATGTGTATAAAACTATTGAAAGTCTGAATGGTGGTGAGCAAAAGCTCAAGGTCGGACTCTTGAATTTTAACAGCACTGAGTTCGGGTCTTGGACACAATTGCTCCCAGAAAGTGAGTTTTCGATCATAAGGTTGGAGCATGCTAATGAAAGCATCACCTGGCAGACACTGTACCCTGAATGGATTGATGAGGAGGAAGAAACAGAGATACCATCTTGTCCATCGCTTCCAGAGCCTAATTTCCCAAGAGGGACACACTTTGATGTTATTGCTGTGAAGCTTCCCTGTACCCGAGTTGGCGGGTGGTCCAGAGATGTTGCGCGGTTGCATCTGCAGTTGTCAGCAGCAAAATTGGCCGTAACTGCCGCAAGAGGCAACCGGGCGGTACATGTGATGTTTGTGACGGAGTGCTTCCCTCTTCCGAATCTCTTCTCTTGCAAGAATCTTAAGAAACATGAAGGCAATGCTTGGTTATACAAGCCCGACTCGAAGGCATTAAAGGAGAAGCTTAGACTTCCGATTGGATCTTGTGAGCTTGCTGTTCCACTCAAAGCAAAATGTAAGTTGATTGCTATATCTGCTGTTTTCAATGGCTTTGCATAGAAACATGCTAATTATTCCTCGTTATCTTTTGCCAATGAAATCATCTACTCCCTCCTATCCATATTAACTGTCGCTGATTTAGTACAAAGTTGTACTAAATCAGTGACAATAAATATGGATCGGAGGGAGCATTCATCTGTAGTTTTGCTAAATATGGATCGGAGGGGGTATTCATCTGTAGTTTTGCTAATTTGAATACCCACAATGCCTGGAAGAGCTATCATCTAGTATGAGACTATGACAGTTGAAATATATAGCAATCTCTCTGCTTTATCATATAGGAATATCACCACCTTTTGTTTGAATATTGTCATGGTTGATAATTTGCTTTTATGCCTTTTTAGTGTTGTCCTGTATTACTTGGAATTTTTTGATGAATAACACCAATCCTTTCTCTTACAGCAAGACTTTACTCGGTAGACCGACGCAGAGAAGCATATGCTACCATACTGCATTCAGCAAGCGAGTATGTCTGTGGTGCAATTGCAGCAGCTCAAAGCATTCGTCAAGCAGGATCAACTAGGGACTTCGTTATTCTTGTCGATGACACCATAAGTGACCATCATCGGAAGGGCCTTGAATCTGCGGGTTGGAAGGTGAGAATAATCGAGAGGATACGGAACCCAAAGGCTGAGCGTGATGCTTACAATGAGTGGAACTACAGCAAATTCCGGTTGTGGCAGCTGACGGATTATGACAAGATCATATTCATAGATGCTGATCTGCTCATCCTGAGGAACATTGATTTCCTGTTTACAATGCCGGAAATCAGTGCAACTGGCAACAATGCAACACTCTTCAACTCTGGTGTCATGGTTATCGAGCCTTCAAACTGCACATTCCAGCTGTTAATGAATCACATCAACGAGATCACATCTTACAATGGTGGTGATCAGGGATACCTGAACGAGATATTCACATGGTGGCATCGGATTCCAAAGCACATGAACTTCCTGAAGCATTTCTGGGAGGGTGACGAAGAGGAGGTGAAGGCGAAGAAGACCCAGCTGTTTGGCGCCAACCCGCCGATCCTCTACGTCCTCCACTACCTGGGCCGCAAGCCATGGCTATGCTTCCGGGACTACGACTGCAACTGGAACGTTCCGATACTACGGGAGTTTGCCAGCGACATCGCGCACACCCGGTGGTGGAAGGTGCATGACAAGATGCCCAAGAAGCTGCAGAGCTACTGCCTCCTGAGGTCAAGGCTGAAGGCGGGGCTGGAGTGGGAGCGGAGGCAGGCGGAGAAGGCTAACTTCACGGACGGGCACTGGAAGCGGAACATCACCGACAAGAGGCTCAAGATTTGCTTCGAGAAGTTCTGCTTCTGGGAGAGCATGCTGTGGCACTGGGGCGAGGCCCCCAACAACTCGACGAAGAAGGCCTCGACGCCGGCGCTGCCCGCCGCGACCCTGTCGAGCTCGTGAGATGCTGTGTAGATATCCTCCCCCGCGAAATTTTAGTATACCAGATGATGATACAGCAGACCTCCCCCCAGTCTCCTCCTCCATTCCATACAATACACAATAGCAACAGCTTTGTAAAGGTAGCCATGCATGCTGCTCCTAGGCCTTTCCTTCCCAACAGCTATACATTTTGTTTGCTGCCGATGCCTCGGGCGCGCGCTCCCGCTCTCGCTGCTGCTGCTCCAACCGCGACGCGACGGCTAACGATTTTTTGGGTTCATCTTGGATGGGTAATAATTCGTCGCTTGTAGGTAAGTTTTCTTGGGCAAGACTTGTCTATGGCTGGCTGTGCTGGTGCAGTGGTAGTTAGCTTTTGTAATGTATTGTGTGTATGGTGGTCGTTGAACTGTTGGCTCCGGTGGCGCTCGTCTGGGGTGATGCAAGGTTCAGATTGCTGACCGGCGGACGCCGCCGCTCCTTTTTGGCACCATGGGTAATGGACATGATATATGATGTTGTAATGGAATTTGGGTTGGTTCAACTGCTCGGCGATTCAGCGTATGGGAAGTGGTTCCCTGAGTCGTCTGAAATTCTTTGCCTGTGTTGCTGTAGAACAAGCCACGGTCGGCCGTGGGGTTGGTTTGGTTGCATGTGTGTGTGTGCATTGAGCTCAGCGGCGCCACCTAACGGGGCGGCGTTGGAATGGCGTTCTGCTGCTGGTGCTGGGTCAGGTGCGGGCAGATGTAGAAGAGGAGGACACACACACATGGGGCGCATGGAGAGTTGGGTGAGCTGCCTCCCGTGCCAATGGTGGACGTCGCCGCATCATTGCGAGGATCTCCATTATTTCGCCGTGCTCCGTTGGGTTGGGTTCCTTGCAGCCGCGGGCGATGTTTGTTGAGGCCGCTCGACGTGCTCGCTTTTCCGACAGCATGGAAACGCCCCGCGTCCACCTAAAAAGCACGAGGATGTACCGCTGGTGTTGTTTGCCCAGGATCGGGAGCGGTTGGAGCTGGAGGATTCCGTGGCAGTACCACTAGTAGGTTTTCTTTTAAATTGCTTCCAGATCTGGACGCACTGTAGCTGAGCTGAATGCCAATCTGGCGTCCCCGCAAAAAGAAAGAGAAAGGGACGCGACTAGCAGTAGTACTGCTGCTGTGATAACGAACGGGGTTGGGCCGCACACCTGGTTTCCGAATGGGAGGGAGGGCGGTGTGGCCATCTTCCCGGCTCCCTTTTGTCAGAGAAGGCATGCGATGCCGCGGACCGGCTCGGCGCCCGAGCCCCCTTGGCCGGCTCGAGGGCGGCGCGGCGTGGCCCCGCGCACGCCTGGCACGCGTCCGTGCGCCGTGCATCTGTCGGCGAGGGTGCCGGCTTTTGAGGTTTGACCGGGGAGAGGAAGAAGCAAGGGGAGGAGGGGAGAAAGGACGCCCCGGGCCGGGCCTCCGTGGTCGGCGTCGCGAGCTGCCCTTTCTGCCACGTCACGGCGACGACGCTTCCAGCACGAGTAATTTTGGGGGCCACGACGGGGCGACGCCGGACGGCGGGTTCGTTTCGAGAGCCGGTGCGGAAGGTCGGGACAGCTGGGTTGGGGATGTTTATCTGCATTTTTTGATGATACACGGACATGGGCTGGACGGCCTGGTAGATGTGCTGTGCGCTCGACGCGAGTACACTCTACTCTAACCAAACACACACACAAATCTACTCCAACCAACGTGGACCAAGAGCAACTAGTTGAGCACGGAAACCTTCCCAACAATCACATAAGGTGGGCTGCCAGCGTCCCAGCCGCCGCCATGTGTCTGGCTATGGATGTTCTCTTCGGATTTTATTTTTCCCACGTGTTTTCGCCTTTTTACATGTTTTTTTTTGCTTTTTTTGACTTCTTGGTTTTTCACGGATCTTCCTTAGCTTTACGATGAAAAAAAATCACGTAAAGAGGCATGCTTTTTCTTTCATGAGAGGCCTTGTCTATCGGAAATGAAGAAAATATGTTTTCTTTTTTACTTCTTTCGTGAGAGGTACGTTTTTGCTTCCGTGAGAGCCATGGCCGTGTCTCTCGAAAACAAGAAAAAACGTGTTTTCTCTTTTATTTTTCTCCTATTAGGGGCATTGTTTTGCTTCCGCGACATGCCTCTCGGAAATGAAAAAAAACACATTTTTTTCATGAGAGGCACGATTTTGCTTTCGTGAGAGGCACGCATTTTCTTTCGCGAGAGTCATGGCCGTGCCTCTCAAAAACAGTTTCCGAAAAGGAAAAAATAAGTGTTCCCGGTTCAATTTTTTCGTAAGTTTTTTCATTAAATTTTTTGCCAAAACCTACCAACATAGGATGTAGTGTTGGAGGTCTCGACGTGAGGAATCCAATGATAAAAACAGTTCAAGATTTAAATGCATTGTTTAAGAGATAAAATATTTTGAATAAACGGATTTACGAAAAAAACTCTCTGATTGCGACAAGTGACGCACAATCAGCGCGCCGCTTGCCGCAATATGAGAATGAGAGATTGATCTTTGAAATGAGTAATCCTCAATTAGTGATTTCGTCATCATGCCGTGAACCTGGAAGCTAACGCTCAACATCTGCTAAAAAAAGGCCAACCCTCCACATGGTAAATGGACAGTATTATTATGCGTGGGTCGGGCGGATAGCCGGACAGGGGTGCAGCTATGTCTCGCTTATGCGGCACAATAGCTCAGCTCGCCCGCAGGGAGCCAATAGTAGGCTGACTCATTAACCATACATTTTCCTCATGATGATGACACACACGTTATTTCTTTATCTATTTCTATTTACTTATACCTTGAAAAATAGAAAAAAACAGTTTAGTAATTTTTTGAAGTACTATCACACACACTAAAAAAATGTTCATGCCGTGTAAAAAGAATGTTTGCTCAACTGTTACAAAAAATATTTGTACTAAAAAATGTTCACTACACCTTTAATAATGTTTATGCATTGCAAAAACAAATTTGTATTTTTCTATAAAAATATGATTAAAGAAAGTAAAATATGTTAGCATCATTTAAAAAAAATGTCGTTCCAAAAAATAACTCAACATGTTTTTACAAAATATTTTACATGTATTTGAAAATTTTATTTCAAAAAAATATTAGTCATGTATTTGAAAAATATGAAATACGTGTAAAAATGTGGTAGATGTATTAAAAATGCATAATATGTATGAGAAGTAGTAGACATAAAAAATATTCGAAAAAATATTAATCATTTATTTTGTAAATAAATCTAAAAATATTCTTCATGATGTACAATGTGTATGAAAAAAGTAGACATGTGCAATTTTAAAAATAAAAAATCAAAGAAAGTAACAAAGAAAACCTAGGTAAATTCAGAAAAACAAGTCAAAAAATAGAAGAAAACCAAGGAAAAATAATTAAAAACCGGTAAAGAAAACAAAAGGAGAAAAAAACCACGCGGCAACTACTGACTAGGTCGACCCTCGTCGAAGTTTGTTTTTGAGAAATCTCATCGTACTTTATTAATAACAATGTTGTAGAGGAATTGAGAGCAACTAATTAAGTGGTACGCCTTGCGCATGTCGCCGCGTCTTGAGCGCTTCCTCGGAAATTTTTATTTTATTTTTCTGCACGTGTTTTCAGGTTTTAGATACTTTTCCCATTTCTTCGGGTTTCGCCTGGTTTCCCGCAAGTTTTGGACCTAAACAATTACAATATTTGTTGGTAGAAATGCGATTTTTTCTCTCTCTTCATGATAGGCACACATTTGCTTCTCAAGAAGCCACAAAATTGTTTCCACGAGAGGTACAATTGTGCTTTTTTATTGTGAAAGTAAAACTTCATTCATCAACGAGGAGCATTACAATCTAGCTTACATAAGGTTAAGATTTCCTTAGAGGCATGGCGCACCCATACCGCTGTCCAAGGCTCCTTCCTTAGTTGCACAAGTGCATGGCTAACACAGTGCAAGCCTCTCCTAACATGTGTTATTTCTGATTGCCGTCCCAAGCTCAGCAGATGTTTTGCTTCATCCAGAATTGCCGCAATTGGTGATCTATCAACTTCTATGCCCGTAAGCATGCTCACATCAGTGGTGCAGTTCGTCTCCAAGGTGAAAGGTAGCATGCTTCACTCAAGTGTAAGTGAGACCCCTTCGCGACAAGCAGCGACTTCTGCCTCCATCACCCTCACACATGATGTAAGTAATGGCGAGATCCAAAGATCACCTCTCCCTTGGAGTTACGAAGAATCATACCAACAACTCACGTCCTGTCCGCTTCCAAGAAGGCACCATCGACGTTCAGTTTGCACCATCTCTCCGAGGGCCTAGGGTTATCAACGGGGGAGAGATTGTCTAGTTGTTGCCTCTTCATGTAACCACAACTGCACAGGTGTGCCTCTCAGGAAGTAAAAAAAATAATTCTTTCTTCCGCGAGAGGCACACCTCTCACAAAGAGAAAACATTATGTTTTTTCTTCTTCTGCAAGAGGCACGGATTTGCTTTCGCGGAAAACACAACTGTGCATCTCGGAAAGGAAAAACACGTTTCTTTTCTTCCGTGAGAGGTACAGATTTACCCCTTGTGGAAGCAGAGTTTTAGTTCCGCAAGAGGCATATTTGTTTTAGTTCCGCAAGAGGCATATTTGTGCCTCACGGAAAGGGAAAAACATGTTTTTTTCCTCGAGTGGCCCCGATTTGTTTCCATAAGAGGCACAATTATGTCTCGGGAATGAAAAAAATAGTGGATAAAAATCATGCTTCCGGCTTGTTTTTTTCTTTTGGGCATTTTCACGAATTTTTTTATCAAAACCAATTGATATCGGATCTAGTTTCGAAGGTCTCGACGTGAGAAATCCAAAGGTGAAAATGGTTCACGATTTAGACGAATGGTATAAGAGATAGAATATTTTAAATAAACAGATCTACGAAAATGGAAAAACTCCGAGGTTCTGACAAGGGACTCACATGGAATGCACCACTTTAGTGATTTTGATAACATCTGTGCGACACATTGGGGCAGCGAGTGCGCAATTCCTATTCGGCGGTAGTTCGCCACGAAGAAACCGCCACCCCCCACGTTGTCGGGGAACGTAGTAATTTCAAAAAATTTCCTACGCACACGCAAGATCATGGTGTTGCATAGCAACGAGAGGGGAGAGTGTGATCTACGTACCCTTGTAGATTGACAACGGAAGCGTTTGGTTGATGTAGTCGTACGTCTCCACGGCCCGACCGATCAAGTACCGAAACTACGGCACCTCCGAGTTCTAGCACACGTTCAGCTCGATGACGATCCCCGGACTCCGATCTAGCAAAATGTCGGGGAAGAGTTCCGTCAGCACGACGGCGTGGTGACGATCTTGATGTACTACTGTCGCAGGGCTTCGTCTAAGCACCGCTACAATATTATCGAGGACTGTGGTGGAAGGGGGCGCCGCACACGGCTAAGAATATGATCACGTGGATCAACTTGTTTTTCTCTGGGGTACCCCTGTCTCTGTATATAAAGGTTCAAGAGGGGGAGGCCGGCCGGCCACCATAGGGCGCGCCAGGAGGAGTCCTACTCCCTCCGGGAGTAGGACTTCTCCCCCAATCCTAGTTGGAATAGGATTCGCGAGGTGGAAAAGAGAGAGAGAAGGAGGGGGGCGCCGGCCCCCTCTCTCCTTGTCCTATTCGGACTAGGGGGAGGGGCGCGCGGCCCAGCCCTGGCTGCCTCTCCTCTTCTTCCACTAAGGCCCACTAAGGCCCATATAGCTCCCGGGGGGTTCCGGTAACCTCCCGGTACTCCGGTAAAATCCCGATTTCACCCGGAACACTTCCGATATCCAAACATAGGCTTCCAATATATCAATCTTTATGTCTCTACCATTTCGAGACTCCTCGTCATGTCCGTGATCTCATCCGGGACTCTGAATAACCTTCGGTACATCAAAACGTATAAACTCATAATATAACTGTCATCGAAACCTTAAGCGTGCGGACCCTATGGGTTCGAGAACAATGTAGACATGACCGAGACACGTCTCCGGTCAATAACCAATAGCGGGACCTGGATTCCCATATTGGCTCCTACATATTCTACGAAGATCTTTATCGGTCAGACCGCATAACAACATACGTTGTTCCCTTTGTCATCGGTATGTTACTTGCCCGAGATTCGATCGTCGGTATCCAATACCTAGTTCAATCTCGTTACCGGCAAGTCTCTTTATTCGTTCCGTAATACATCATCCCGCAACTAACTCATTAGTTGCAATGCTTGCAAGGCTTAAGTGATGTGCATTACCGAGAGGGCCCTGAGATACCTCTCCGACGATCGGAGTGACAAATCCTAATCTCGAAATACGTCAACCCAACATGTACCTTTGGAGACACCTGTAGAGCACCTTTATAATCACACAGTTACGTTGTGACGTTTGGTTGCACACAAAGTGTTCCTCCGGCACACGGGAGTTACATAATCTCATAGTCATAGGAACATGTATAAGTCATGAAGAAAGCAATAGCAACATACTAAACGATCGGGTGCTAAGCTAATGTTATGGGTCATGTCAATCAGATCATTCAACTAATGATGTGATCCCGTTAATCAAATGACAACTCTTTGTCCATGGTTAGGAAACATAGCCATCTTTGATTAATGAGCTAGTCAAGTAGAGGCATACTAGTGACACTCTGTTTGTCTATGTATTCACACATGTATTATGTTTCCGGTTAATACAATTCTAGCATGAATAATAAAATTTTATCATGATATAAGGAAATAAATAATAACTTTATTATTGCCTCTAGGGCATATTTCCTTCAGTCTCCCACTTGCACTAGAGTCAATAATCTAGTTCACATCGCCATGTGATCTAACATCAATAGTTCACATCTTTATGTGGTTAACACCCATAGTTCACATCGATATGTGACCAACACCCAAAGGGTTTACTAGAGTCAGTAATCTAGTTCACATTGCTATATGATTAACACCCAAAGAGTACTAAGGTGTGATCATGTTTTGCCTGTGAGAGAAGTTTAGTCAACGGGTCTGCCATATTCAGATTCATAAGTATTTTGAAATTTTCTATGTCTACAATGCTCTGCACGGAGCTACTTTAGCTAATTGCTCCCACTTTCAATATGTATCCAGATGAAGACTAAGAGTCATCCGGATCAGTGCCAAAACTTGTATCGACGTAACCCTTTTACGATGAACCTTTTGTCACCTCCATAATCGAGAAACATATCCTTATTCCACTAAGGATAATTTTGACCGCTGTCCAGTGATCTACTCCTAGATCACTATTGTATTCCCTTACCAAAATCAGTGTAGGGTATACAATAGATCTGGTACGCAACATGGCATATTTTATAGAACTTATGGCTGAGGCATAGGGAATGACTTTCATTCTCTTTCTATCTTCTGCCGTGGTCGGGTTTTGAGTCTTACTCAACTTCACACCTTGCAACACAGGCAAGAACTCTTTCTTTGACTGTTCCATTTTGAACTACTTCAAAATCTTGACAAGGTATGTACTCATTGAAAAAACTTATCAAGCGTTTTGATCTATCTCTATAGATCTTGATGCTCAATATGTAAGCAGCTTCACCGAGGTCCTTCTTCGAAAAACTTCTTTCAAACACTCCTTTATGCTTTGCAGAATAATTCTACATTATTTCCGATCAACAATGTGTCATTTACATATACTTATCAGAAATGCTGTAGTGCTCCCACTCACTTTCTTGTAAATACAGGCTTCACCGCAAGTCTGTATAAAACTATATGCTTTGATCAACTTATCAAAGCGTGTATTCCAACTCCGAGATGCTTGCACCAGTCCATAGATGGATCGCTGGAGCTTACATATTTTGTTAGCACCTTTAGGATTGACAAAACCTTCTGGTTGCATCATATACAACTCTTCTTTAAGAAATCCATTAAGGATTGCAGTTTTATTATCCATTTGCCAGATTTCATAAAAATCAGCAATTGCTAACATGATTCGGACAGACTTTAAGCATCAATACGAGTGAGAAAATCTCATCATAGTCAACACCTTGAACTTTGTCAAAAACATTTTTCGACAAGTCTAGCTTTGTAGATAGTAACACTACTATCAGCGTCCATCTTTCTCTTGAAGATCCATTTATTTTCTATGGCTTGCCGATCATCGAGCAAGTCAACCAAAGTCCATACTTTGTTCTCATACATGGATCCCATCTCAGATTTCATGGCCTCAAGCCATTTCCCGGAATCTGGGCTCATCATCGCTTCCTCATAGTTCGCAAGTTCATCATGGTCTAGTAACATGACTTCCAGAATAGGATTACCGTACCACTTTGGTGCGGATCTCACTCTGGTTTACCTACGAGATTCGATAGTAACTTGATCTGAAGTTACATGATCATCATCATTAGCTTCCTCACTAATTGGTGTAGTAGTCACAGGAACAGATTTCTGTGATGAACTACTTTCCAATAAGGGAGAAGGTACAATTACCTTATCAAGTTTCTACTTTCCTCCCACTCACTTCTTTCGAGAGAAACTACTTCTCTAGAAAGGATCCATTCTTAGCAACGAATGTCTTGCCTTCGGATCTGTGATAGAAGGTGTACCCAACAGTCTCCTTTGGGTATCCTATGAAGACATATTTCTCCGATTTGGGTTTGAGCTTATCAGGATGAAACTTTTCATATAAGCACCACGATCCCAAACTTTAAGAAACGACAACTTTGGTTTCTTGCCAAACCACAGTTCAGATTGTGTCGTCTCAACGGACTTAGATGGTGCCCCCTTTTAACGTGAATGCAGCTATCTTTAATGCATAACCCCAAAAACTATAGTGGTAAATCGGTAACATCATAGATTGTACTATATCCAATAAAGTACGGTTATGACGTTCGGACACACCATTATGCTGTGGTGTTCCAGGTGGCACGAATTTGTGAAACTATTCCACATTGTTTTAATTGAAGACCAAACTCGTAACTCAAATATTTGTCTCAGCGATCAGATCGTAGAAACTTTATTTTCTTGTTACGATGATTTTCCACTTCACTCTGAAATTCTTTGAGCTTTTCAAATGTTTCAGACTTATGTTTCATCAAGTAGATATACCCATATCTGCTCAAATCATCTATGAAGGTCAGAAAAGAACGATACCCGCCGCGAGTCTTAACACTCATCGGATCGCATACATCAGTATGTATTATTTCCAATAAGTCAGTTGCTCGCTCCATTGTTCCGGAGAACGGAGTCTTAGTCATCTTGCCCATAAGGCATGGTTCGCAAGCATCAAGTGATTCATAATCAAGTGATTCTAAAATCCCATCAGCATGGAGTTTCTTCATGCGCTTTACACCAATATGACCTAAACGGCAGCGCCACAAATAAGTTGCACTATCATTATTAACTTTGCATCTTTTGTCTTCAATATTATGAATATGTGTATCACTACGATCGAGATCCAATGAACCATTTTCATTGGGTGTGTAACCATATAAGGTTTTATTCATGTAAACAGAACAACAATTATTCCCTAACTTAAATGAATAGCCGTATTGCAATAAACATGATCAAATCATATTCATGCTCAACGCAAACACCAAATAACACTTATTTAGGTTCAACACTAATCCCGAAAGTATAGGGAGTGTGCGATGATGATCATATCAATCTTGGAACTACTTCCAACATACATCGTCACTTCACCCTTAACTAGTTTCTGTTCATTCTCCAACTCCCGTTTCGAGTTACTACTCTTAGCAACTGAACCAGTATCAAATACCGAGGGGTTGCTACGAACACTAGTAAAATACACATTAATAATCTGTATATCAAATACACCTTTGTTCACTTTGCCATCCTTCTTATCCGCCAAATACTTGGGGCAGTTCCGCTTCCAGTGACCAGTCCCTTTGCAGTAGAAGCACTTAGTCTCGGGCTTAGGACCAGACTTGGGCTTCTTCACTTGAGCAGCAACTTGCTTGCTGTTCTTCTTGAAGTTCCCCTTCTTCCCTTTGCCCTTTTATTGAAACTAGTGGTCTTGTCTACCATCAACACTTGATGCTCTTTCTTGATTTCTACCTTCATCGATTTCATCATCATGAAAAGCTCGGGAGTCGTTTTCGTCATCCCTTGCATACTATAGTTCATCACAAAGTTCTACTAACTTGGTGATGGTGACTAGAGAATTCTGTCAATCACTATCTTATCTGGAAGATTAACTCCCACTTGATTCAAGCGATTGTAGTACCTAGACAATCTGAGCACATGCTCACTAGTCGAGCAATTCTCCTCCATCTTTTGGCTATAGAACTTGTTGGAGACTTCATATCTCTCAACTCGGGTATTTGCTTGAAATATTAACTTCAACTTCTGGAACATCTCATATGGTCCATGACGTTCAAAACGTCTTTTGAAGTCCCGATTCTAAGCCATTAAGCATGGTGCACTAAACTATTAAGTAGTCATCATATTGAGCTAGCCAAACGTTCATAACGTCCGCATCTGCTCCTGCAATAGGTCTGTCACCCAGCGGTGCATCAAGGACATAATTCTTCTGTGCAGCAATGAGGATAAACCTCAGATCACGGATGCAATCCGCATCATTGCTACTAACATCTTTCAACACAATTTTCTCTAGGAACATATCAAAATAAACACAGGGAAGCAACAACGCGAGCTATTGATCTATAACATAATTTGCAAAATACTACTAGGACTAAGTTCATGATAAATTAAAGTTCAATTAATCATATTACCTAAGAACTCCCACTTAGATAGACATCCCTCTAATCCTCTAAGTGATCACGTGATCCAAATCAACTAAACCATGCCTGATCATCACGTGAGATGGAGTAGTTTCAATGGTGAACATCACTATGTTGATCATATCTACTATATGATTCACGCTCGACCTTTCGGTCTCCGTGTTCCGAGGCCATATCTGTATATGCTTGACTCGTCAAGTATAACCTGAGTATTCCGCGTGTGCAACTGTTTTGCACCCGTTGTATTTAAACGTAGAGCCTATCACACCCGATCATCACGTGGTGTCTCAGCACGAAGAACTTTCGCAACGATGCATACTCAGGGAGAACACTTCTTGATAATTAGTGAGAGATCATCTTAAAATGCTACCGTCAATCAAAGCAAGATAAGATGCATAAAATATAAACATCACATGCAATCAATAAGTGATATGATATGTCCATCATCATCTTGTACTTGTGATCTCCATCTCCGAAGTACGGTCATGATCACCATCGTCACCGGCGCGACACCTTGATCTCCATCGTAGCATCGTTGTCGTCTCGCCAATCTTATGCTTCCACGACTATCGCTACCGCTTAGTGATAAAGTAAAGCATTACAGCGCGATTGCATTGCATACAATAAAGCGACAACCATATGGCTCCTGCTAGTTGCCGATAACTCGGTTACAAAACATGATCATCTCATACAATAAAATTTAGCATCATGTCTTGACCATATCACATCACAACATGCAAGAAACAATCTTATCTACGCATCAAAACCACAACGATAGTTTGTCAAGTTGGTGCTGTTTTAACCTTCGCAAGGACCGGGCGTAGCCACACTCGGTTCAACTAAAGTTGGAGAAACTGTCACCCGCAAGCCACCTATTTGCAAAGCACGTCGGGAGAACCGGTCTCGCGTAAGCGTACGCGTAATGTCGGTCCGGGCCGCTTCATCCAACAATACCGCCGAACCAAAGTATGACATGATGGTATGCAGTATGACTTATATCGCCCACAACTCACTTGTGTTCTACTCGTGCATATAACATCAACACATAAAACCTAGGCTCTGATACCACCGTTGGGGAACGTAGTAATTTCAAAAAATTTCCTACGCACACGCAAGATCATGGTGATGCATAGCAACGAGAGGGGAGAGTGTGATCTACGTACCCTTGTACATTGACAACGGAAGCGTTTGGTTGATGTAGTCGTACGTCTCCACGGCCCGACTGATCAAGCACCAAAACTACGGCACCTCCGAGTTCTAGCACACGTTCAGCTCGATGACGATCCCCGGACTCCGATCCAGCAAAGTGTCGGGGAAGAGTTCCGTCAGCACGACGGCATGGTGACGATCTTGATGTACTACTGTCGCAGGGCTTCGCCTAAGCACCGCTACAATATTATCGAGGACCGTGGTGGAAGGGGGCGCCGCACACGGCTAAGAATATGATCACGTGGATCAACTTGTTTTTCTCTAGGGTGCCCCTACCTCCGTATATAAAGGTTCAAGAGGGGGAGGCCGGCCGGCCACCATAGGGCGCGCCAGGAGGAGTCCTACTCCCTCCAGGAGTAGGACTTCTCCCCCAATCCTAGTTGGAATAGGATTCGCGAGGTGGAAAAGAGAGAGAGAGAAGGAGGGGGGCGCCGGCCCCCTCTCTCCTTGTCCTATTCGGACTAGGGGGGAGGGGCGCGCGGCCCAGCCCTGGCTGCCTCTCCTCTTCTTCCACTAAGGCCCACTAAGGCCCATATAGCTCCCGGGGGGTTCCGGTACTCTGGTAAAATCCCGATTTCACCCGGAACACTTCCGATATCCAAACATAGGCTTCCAGTATATCAATCTTTATGTCTCGACCATTTTGAGACTCCTCTTCATGTCCGTGATCTCATCCGGGACTCCGAATAACCTTCGGTACATCAAAACGTATAAACTCATAATATAACTGTCATCGAAACCTTAAGCGTGCGGACCCTACGGGTTCGAGAACAATGTAGACATGACCGAGACACGTCTCCGGTCAATAACCAATAGCGGGACCTGGATGCCCATATTGGCTCCTACATATTCTACGAAGATCTTTATTGGTCAGACCACATAACAACATACGTTGTTCCCTTTGTCATCGGTATGTTACTTGCCCGAGATTCGATCATCGGTATCCAATACCTAGTTCAATATCATTACCGGCAAGTCTCTTTACTCGTTCCGTAATACATCATCCCGCAACTAACTCATTAGTTGCAATGCTTGCAAGGCTTAAGTGATGTGCATTACCGAGAGGGCCCTGAGATACCTCTCCGACGATCGGAGTGACAAATCCTAATCTCGAAATACGTTAACCCAACATGTACCTTTGGAGACACCTGTAGAGCACCTTTATAATCACCCAGTTACGTTGTGACGTTTGGTTGCACACAAAGTGTTCCTCCGGCACACAGGAGTTACATAATCTCATAGTCACAGGAACATGTATAAGTCATGAAGAAAGCAATAGCAACATACTAAACGATCGGGTGCTAAGCTAATGGAATGGGTCATGTCAATCAGATCATTCAACTAATGATGTGATCCCGTTAATCAAATGACAACTCTTTGTCCATGGTTAGGAAACATAACCATCTTTGATTAACGAGCTACACTACAAGAAATATGTCAACTTATGACCACCACCATTGGTCACTGAATGGTCACAAATTTCCATTTATGACCTTTTTGTGACCAAAAACAGAAGGTCAAAAGCTGGGCGTCGTAAACTGACTATAGCGACCTTTCTTCTGGAATGGCAAAACGTTTATGACCAAAATACATCTACTGTGGCGTTTTGGTCACGAGCAACCTCTCCAGGCCACGTAGGCATCCAGCGTGGCAATCTGACGTGGCACAAGATTCAGCCCGGTCCAATTCGATTTTCTACATGGGCCTAGCCCAACAATTCAGGCTATTTGTGTTTTTTTCTGTCTGTCAATTTTTGGTTGGGTTCATGGGCCAAGTCCAATATTGCAGCCTTTTTATTATTGGGTTGTGGCCTTTTTGTCTAAACGAATTTAGTTTTTCTTTTTTCCCAAAAGAAGGGTCCACTAGTCAGATGGGTCCCAGTTGTCAGGTTCTATTAAAGTGGGACCCTTTTGGTAGCATCATATTATTCAGATTACAATTTGACAATTTGACAGAAATAAATAACCATGTTTAAATAAGAACAGACAGAAAACACATGTAATATTTCAAATAACAACAGCGAGAATCAATCACAGTCATACAAATATACTGGGCTCCTTCTGTCATGGCACAGTTACAACATAGATACAAATACAATCAGTCACACAGATATAGGGACAATCACAATAAGAATTGACAATCAGCACAAACTGGGCTCCTGCTCCAGTCAGATGAAACTGTATGCATGACTAACTACGCGACCATAGTCGACTAGGCTACCTTCGCTACACTAGGACAGCAATAGAACTATCATCATGCCTTCGGCCGTCGCCCTGTTACATGAATTAGACGAGAAGAATCAAAACACTAGAGCCAATATATTATGAATAGAACATTAAAAAAGGACAAGTTCTTTAGAAAGATAACACAAATTCAGCTAATACAATGATTTTTGTCCCCAGATAGTTAAGACGATATACTCATTCATACAAGGATGCTGCCAGTGCATAACCGACCCACTTGCTGCAATAGAAAAGATGAAACTTGCATATTATTCCAAGTCCCATTTTCAACTTGAGTACACACAAATATGTAACCAGGATTCAATGAAAATGATGCTTATAATCTTAATGATGCACTAAGCAGACTAACGGAAATATATATGGGAGGTATTCAGAAACATGTTTAATGGAAATATCCAGCTTGGAGATATTCAGAAGCATGATACTCCTAATCATGTACTTATGCTGAGAATATTTATGCTTTCATGTTCAGAATATATACTCTACTCAGCTTTACTAAGAAATATTGTTAAATCTTGACAAGTTAAATCTTGTTCGGTCTTGTGAAATACTCCAAGCAACTAATCCTATTGCGACTGCATCTTGAGTATAGTTACTCCAAGCAACTCTCTCAGACGAGTACTAACTAGAAAGAGCACCATGGGGACGGGGAGGGTTGGATGGAAATCTCACCAGGATGAGGTCGAAGATGAACTAGGAGGTACCGAAGGGGAACACGAACAGGGACAGCAGGAACAGCATGAACTCCAGCCCTCTTCGACCAACCTCTGCACAAGCACAACCACACGCATGTCTCATGATTCAGTAGTCAGCGCGTACACCAAACCGTTGACCGTGGATTTCAGAAATGTGTGCGTGCGTACCGTGAAGACGGCGATCCGTGAAGCTGATCGTGACGTTGACGCAGGGCACGGCGATGGCGCCAAGCCGTGATGCCACCGCCGAGGACGACGAGGGAGAGGACCAAGACCCCCGCTCGCAGTCGGTGGTGGCGACCAGGAACATACAAAGAGTACAAGAACAAACAAAGCTCATGGTTACACTTAATACAAAGAGCACAACAAGCAGTAAATAGGTAGTAGATATTAACACCCATGACATAGGACCAGCATAAAAAAACAGCATCGGTGTAGAACAGGCATATAATCAGTGTAGTCAGCAAAAGATAGGGGGAGGAGAAATTGAAAAACCCGGAAAGAGCATTCATATATGAGGCACTAAGCTGTATGAACCAAAAGACTATTGACATCAGCTAGCAAAGAAATGGCAGTTGGCACCACACATATCGGATGACCACATGAAACAGATAGAACAGACTGGTCGGCCATAGCTAACATGGTAAATAGAATAATGCACATATTGTAGAAGACACCACCAGCATGGATTCTAAGAAATGGATTGGAAGAGCTCAGGAAACACAATGTTCCTGGTCTGAGAATCAGTAGTACCATCTTCATTTTCAATCAGGATTTTCAAAGCCTTTTTGAGGTCACACGCGACACTGCTACATAAAGCTGGCCATGCGTGAAGTAAAAACAACTTATTACTTGTGACAAACAATCCATTCAGAATGTCAATTTGTCTGGTCGCACTTGTCAGATAAATTACACTGAAACGAACTTAAAAGTCAAGAGTCAACCCCCAGTTCCCCACAGCTGACTACCCTGAATTCATCCCAATTCTCCTAACAAACTAGGAAATTAGCAGGATCTACTAAAACCTAACTTATATACTAAATATTGCTCAGAGCAGGAATTTCCTAAGAAGATGTGCTAAAACCCAACATATTCAAAAGCCGAATGTCAACGGAACTCAATTTCGCAGGCCTGCAGCCGCAAAATCCCCGGGGGCAGGAGCGCACACCGCAGATCCAACAGATCACAACACGAGACAACAGGAACCAAGTCTAACTAAACCGTGCAAGCAAGAGGGAGACGGGATCGGAGGAGACGCTACTTTAAGATCTATACTCATTATGAAGATTAAGCTGGTGACAATTTCTCACAAAACAGGTCTTTAACAACAACTCCAGAACAAACTTTGGGTGCCTATTTCAACACACCGCAGGCTCAACTGCCGGCACCGCACTATCCCCGCATCATGTAGTTCTCCAGCCTGTGGTGAAACGGAAGGGGCCATCAGCACACTGCTTATATTCACATGAGAACAGGAAGTTCACAAATGAGAAAATAAGCGTGAAAACGAGGTAATTTCATAGGTAAAAAGGGAAAATGGCATAGCCAACCCATGTTTTTCTGCTCCAAATTAATATGCTATACATTCAGAAGGTTTCAATATGCCATTTATCTAGAACACAATCATGATTCCCAAATAACCATCAAGAAAAAGATCAAGGATGTGCACATCAGCCAAGTACAGAAAACAGTAAGTATATGAAGGAATCAAGTACAGTCATCCGGGATGGATCAGGTTGTTACAAACTAAAGTTGCATCATCTGAATTGACATTATCATAGTCGAGATTTCTGAGCAAGAAATTGCAATGATCATTACAGCTAGTTCCTCAAAACAGCTACTGTTTCGAGTTGCCGAGACCAATATTCAGACCAAAGGTGATTGAATTTCAGGATAGTACTATCAAATCAAAACATAACTCATAAAGTAAAAACAACCGATTACTTGTGACAAATAATTCATTCAGAATTCCAATTTGTCTTGGTCGCACTTGTCAAATAAATTACACGGTAAAATGAACTTGAAGTCAACAGTCAACCCCCAATTCTCCACAGCTGATTACCCTTAACTCATCCGAATTCTCCTATCAAACTAGGAAATTGGCAGGTTTATTTGGAGGACAAAAGGATCTACTAAGATCTACTCTAGTAACTTACTAATATTGCTCAGATTGCAGGACTGTCCTACGATGGTGTGCTAAAATTCAACATGTTCCAAGTCCCGAAGCCCACAGCACCCAATTCCGCACGGCCGCAGCCGCAAAGTCCACGGTGGCAGGCGCGCGCACAGCAGATCCAACAGATCACACCGCGAAACAGGACCCAAGTCCAACTAAACCGTGCAAGCAGGAGGGAGACGGGATCGGAGGAGACGTGGGCATACCTAGCCAGAGCCGACGATGATGTTGTTGATGGGGATGAAGATGAGCTTGACGAAGAAGCCGACGAACCCCATGACGACGAACCCGATCGCCGTCCGCGCCGCCACCTTGGTGAACTCTGCGCGCCAAATCAGCGTCAGATCCGGGCGGAAACAAACCGGATCCGAGACGAGGAGAGCGGGCGAGCTTGTGGCGGTCCTTACCCTTGCGGTCGGGCTTGTGGCAGCGCTTGACGAGGCGGACGCTGTCCTTGGCGAACTCGCGGAGGGGGTCCACCACGGAGTCGACGGCGTCCATGGCTGCTGCCGGCGGGAAGGCGAGATCTTCGAGCCGACGACGACGACGAGGTCGCGCGCGTGAGGGGAAGGGAGGGGGGAAGCCAACAGGCGAATGGTGTGCTGTTTGGATTTGTGCTCTGGATCTGCGAGGAGTGGAGGAGGAGGCCCGGCGGTGAGCTATGGTGGGAGGATGTGGTCTGAATCGGGGAGAAGGGGGCGGGGGCAATTGTTGGGGAACGTAGTAATTTCGAAAATTTTCCTACGCACACGCAAGATCATGGTGATGCATAGCAACGAGAGGGGAGAGTGTTGTCTACGTACCAACGCAGACCGACTGCGGAAGCGATCACACAACGTAGAGGAAGTAGTCGTACGTCTTCTTCCCGATCCGACCGATCCAAGCACCGTTACTCCGGCACCTTCGAGTTCTTAGCACACGTTCAGCTCGATGACGTTCCTCGGGCTCCGATCCAGCAAAGCGTCGAGGAAGAGTTCTGTCAGCACGACGGCGTGATGACGATCTTGATGTACTACCGACGCAGGGCTTCGCCTAAGCACTGTAACGGTATGATCGAGGTGGAATTTGGTGGCAGGGGGCACCGCACACGGCTAAGGAACGATCTCAAGGATCAACTTGTGTGTCTTGGGGTGCCCCCTGTCCCCGTATATAAAGGTTGGAGGAAGGGGGGCCGGCCGGCCAGGGAGAGGGAGGCGCAGGGGAGTCCTACTCCCACCGGGAGTAGGACTCCTCCCTCCAATCCTAATCCAATTAGGACTCTCGGGGGGAAAGGAGAGAGAGGGGAGGCCGGCCCCTTCTCCTAGTCCTACTAGGACTTGGGGAAGGGGGGGGGGCGGCTAGGCTGTGGGCTGCCCCTTCTCTCTTTTCCACTAAGGCCCAATAGGCCCATTAGTCTCCCGGGGGGTTCCGGTAACCCTCCCGGTATTCCGGTAAAATCCCGATTTCACCCGGAACACTTCCTATGTCCAAACATAGGCTTCCAATATATCAATCTTTACGTCTCGACCATTTCGAGACTCCTCGTCATGTCCGTGATCTCATCCGGGACTCCGAACAACCTTCGGTACATCAAAATGCATAAACTCATAATAACTGTCATCGTAACGTTAAGCGTGCGGACCCTACGGTTCGAGAACAATGTAGACATGACCGAGACACGTCTCTGGTCAATAACCAATAGCGGGACCTGGATGCCCATATTGGCTCCTACATATTCTACGAAGATCTTTATCGGTCAGACCGCATAACAACATACGTTGTTCCCTTTGTCATCGGTATGTTACTTGCCCGAGATTCGATCGTCGGTATCCAATACCTAGTTCAATCTCGTTACCGGCAAGTCTCTTTACTCGTTCCGTAATACATCATCTCACAACTAACATATTAGTTGCAGTGCTTGCAAGGCTTATGTGATGTGCATTACCGAGAGGGCCCAGAGATACCTCTCCGACAATCGGAGTGACAAACCCTAATCTCGAAATACGCCAACCCAACATCTACCATTGGAGACACCTGTAGTACTCCTTTATAATCACCCAGTTACGTTGTGACGTTTGGTAGTACCCAAAGTGTTCCTCCGGTAAACGGGAGTTGCATAATCTCATAGTTATAGGAACATGTATAAGTCATGAAGAAAGCAATAGCAACATACTAAACGATCGGGTGCTAAGCTAATGGAATGGGTCATGTCAATCAGATCATTCTACTAATGATGTGACCTCGTTAATCAAATAACAACTCTTTGTTCATGGTTAGGAAACATAACCATCTTTGATTAACGAGCTAGTCAAGTAGAGGCATACTAGTGACACTTTGTTGGTCTATGTATTCACACATGTATCATGTTTCCGGTTAATACAATTCTAGCATGAATAATAAACATTTATCATGATATAAGGAAATAAATAAGAATTTTATTATTGCCTCTAGGGCATATTTCCTTCAGTCTCCCACTTGCACTAGAGTCAATAATCTAGATTACACTTTAATGATTCTAACACCCATGGAGCCTTGGTGCTGATCATGTTTTGCTCGTGGAAGAGGCTTAGTTAACGGGTCTGCAACGTTCAGATCCATATGTATCTTGCAAATCTCTATGTCTCCCACCTGGACTAAATCCCGGATGGAGTTGAAGCGTCTCTTGATGTGTTTGGTTCTTTTGTGAAATCTGGATTCCTTTGCCAAGGCAATTGCACCAGTATTGTCACAGAAGATTTTCATTGGACCCGATGCACTAGGTATGACACCTAGATCGGATATGAACTCCTTCATCCAGACTCCTTCGTTCGCTGCTTCCGAAGCAGCTATGTACTCCGCTTCACATGTAGATCCCGCTACGACGCTTTGTTTAGAACTGCACCAACTGACAACTCCACCGTTTAAAGTAAACACGTATCCGGTTTGCGATTTAGAATCGTCCGGATCAGTGTCAAAGCTTGCATCAACGTAACCTCTTACGGTGAGCTCTTTGTCACCTCCATATACGAGAAACATATCCTTAGTCCTTTTCAGGTATTTCAGGATATTCTTGACCGCTGTCCAGTGATCCATTCCTGGATTACTTTGGTACCTCCCTGCTAAACTTATAGCAAGGCACACATCAGGTCTGGTACACAGCATTGCATACATGATAGAGCCTATGGCTGAAGCATAGGGAACATCTTTCATTTTCTCTCTATCTTCTGCAGTGGTCGGGCATTGAGTCTGACTCAACTTCACACCTTGTAACACAGGCAAGAACCCTTTCTTTGCTTGATCCATTTTGAACTTCTTCAAAATCTTGTCAAGGTATGTGCTCTGTGAAAGTCCAATTAAGCGTTTTGATCTATCTCTATAGATCTTTATGCCTAATATGTAAGCAGCTTCCCCGAGGTCTTTCATCGAAAAACTTTTATTCAAGTATCCCTTTATGCTATCCAGAAATTCTATATCATTTCCAATCAGCAATATGTCATCCACATATAATATCAGAAATGCTACAGAGCTCCCACTCACTTTCTTGTAAATACAGGCTTCTCCAAAAGTCTGTATAAAGCCAAATGCTTTGATCACACTATCAAAGCGTTTATTCCAACTCCGAGATGCTTGCACCAGTCCATAAATGGATCGCTGGAGTTTGCATACTTTGTTAGCTCCTTTTGGATCGACAAAACCTTCTGGTTGTATCATATACAACTCTTCTTCCAGAAATCCATTCAGGAATGCAGTTTTGACATCCATCTGCCATATTTCATAATCATAAAATGCGGCAATTGCTAACATAATTCTGACGGACTTAAGCATCGCTACGGGTGAGAAGGTCTCATCGTAGTCAACCCCTTGAACTTGTCGAAAACCTTTCGCGACAAGTCGAGCTTTATAGACAGTAACATTACCGTCAGCGTCAGTCTTTTTCTTGAAGATCCATTTATTCTCAATTGCTTGCCGATCATCGGGCAAGTCAACCAAAGTCCATACTTTGTTTTCATACATGGATCCCATCTCAGATTTCATGGCCTCAAGCCACTTTGCGGAATCTGGGCTCACCATCGCTTCTTCATAGTTCGTAGGTTCATCATGATCTAGTAGCATGACTTCCAGAACTGGATTACCGTACCACTCTGGTGCGGATCTCACTCTGGTTGATCTACGTGGTTCAGTAGTATCTTGTCCTGAAGTTTCATGATCATCATCATTAGCTTCCTCACTGATTGGTATAGGTGTCGCAGAAATAGTTTTCTGTGATGTACTATTTTCCAATAAGGGAGCAGGTACAGTTACCTCGTCAAGTTCTACTTTCCTCCCACTCACTTCTTTCGAGAGAAACTCCTTCTACAGAAAGTTTCCGAATTTAGCAACAAAAGTCTTGCCTTCGGATCTGTGATAGAAGGTGTATCCAATAGTTTCCTTTGGATATCCTATGAAGACACATTTCTCCGATTTGGGTTCGAGCTTATCAGGTTGAAGCTTTTTCACATAAGCATCGCAGCCCCAAACTTTAAGAAACGACAACTTTGGTTTCTTGCCAAACCATAGTTCATAAGGTGTCGTCTCAACGGATTTTGATGGTGCCCTATTTAACGTGAATGCGGCCGTCTCTAAAGCATAACCCCAAAACGATAGCGGTAAATCAGTAAGAGACATCATAGATCGCACCATATCTAGTAAAGTACGATTACGACGTTCGGACACACCATTACGCTGTGGTGTTCCGGGTGGCGTGAGTTGCGAAACTATTCCACAATTTTTCAAATGTACACCAAACTCGTAACTCAAATATTCTCCTCCACGATCAGATCGTAGAAATTTTATTTTCTTGTTACGATGATTTTCAACCTCACTCTGAAATTTTTTGAACTTTTCAAATGTTTCAGACTTATGTTTCATTAAGTAGATATACCCATATCTGCTTAAATCATCTATGAAGGTGAGAAAATAACGATATCCGCCACGAGCCTCAATATTCATCGGACCACATACATCGGTATGTATGATTTCCAATAAATCTGTTGCTCTCTCCATAGTGCCGGAGAACGGTGTTTTAGTCATCTTGCCTATGAGGCGCGGTTCGCAAGTACCAAGTGATTCATAATCAAGTGGTTCCAAAAGCCCATCAGTATGGAGTTTCTTCATGCGCTTTACACCGATATGACCCAAACGGCAGTGTCACAAATAAGTTGCACTATCATTATTAACTTTGCATCTTTTGGCTTCTACATTATGAATATGTGTATCACTATCATCGAGATTCAACAAGAATAGACCACTCTTCAAAGGTGCATGACCATAAAAGATATTATTCATATAAATAGAACAACCATTATTCTCTGATTTAAATGAATAACCGTCTCGCATCAAACAAGATCCAGATATAATGTTCATGCTCAACGCTGGCACCAAATAACAATTATTTAGGTCTAATATTAATCCCGAAGGTAGATGTAGAGGTAGCGTGCCGACCGCGATCACATCGACTTTGGAACCGTTTCCCACGCGCATCGTCACCTCGTCCTTTGCTAGCGTCCGCTTATTCTGTAGTCCCTGTTTCGAGTTGCAAATATTAGCAACAGAACCAGTATCAAATACCCAGGTGCTACTGCGAGCTCTAGTAAGGTACACATCAATAACATGTATATCACATATACCTTTGCTCACTTTGCCATCCTTCTTATCCGCCAAATACTTGGGGCAGTTCCGCTTCCAGTGACCAGTCTGCTTGCAGTAGAAGCACTCAGTTTCAGGCTTAGGTCCAGACTTGGGTTTCTTCTCCTGAGCAGCAACTTGCTTGCTGTTCTTCTTGAAGTTTCCCTTCTTCTTCCCTTTGCCCTTTTTCTTGAAACTAGTGGTTTTGTTAACCATCAACACTTGATGCTCCTTCTTGATTTCTACCTCCGCAGCTTTCAGCATTGCGAAGAGCTCGGGAATAGTCTTGTTCATCCCTTGCATATTGTAGTTCATCACGAAGCTCTTGTAGCTTGGTGGCAGTGATTGGAGAATTCTGTCAATGACGCAGTCATCTGGAAGATTAACTCCCATCTGAATCAAGTGATTATTATACCCAGACATTTTGAGTATATGCTCACTGACAGAACTGTTCTCCTCCATCTTGCAGCTATAGAACTTATTGGAGACTTCATATCTCTCAATTCGGGCATTTGCTTGAAATATTAACTTCAACTCCTGGAACATCTCATATGCACCATGACGTTCAAAACGTCGTTGAAGTCCCGATTCTAAGCCATAAAGCATGGCACACTGAACTATCGAGTAGTCATCAGCTTTGCTCTGCCAGACGTTCATAACATCTGGCGTTGCTCCAGCAGCAGGCCTGTCACCCAGCGGTGCTTCCAGGACGTAATTCTTCTATGCAGCAATGAGGATAATCCTCAGGTTACGGACCCAGTCCGTGTAATTGCTACCATCATCTTTCAACTTTGCTTTCTCAAGGAACGCATTAAAATTCAACGGAACAATAGCACGAGCCATCTATCTACAATCAACATAAACAAGCAAGATACTATCAGGTACTAAGTTCATGATAAGTTTAAGTTCAGTTAATCAAATTACTTAGGAACTCCCACTTAGATAGACATCCCTCTAATCCTCTAAGTGATCACGTGATCCAAATCAACTAAACCATAACCGATCATCACGTGAGATGGAGTAGTTTTCAATGGTGAACATCGTTATGTTGATCATATCTACTATATGATTCACGCTCGACCTTTCGGTCTTCGTGTTCCGAGGCCATATCTGTATATGCTTGGCTCGTCAAGTATAACCTGAGTATTCTGCGTGTGCAACTGTTTTGCACCCGTTGTATTTGGACGTAGAGCTTATCACACCCGATCATCACGTGGTGTCTGGGCACGACGAACTTTGGCAACGGTGCATACTCAGGGAGAACACTTCTTGATAATTTAGTGAGAGATCATCTTATAATGCTACCGTCAATCAAAGCAAGATAAGATGCATAAAAGGATAAACATCACATGCAATCAATATAAGTGATATGATATGGCCATCATCATCTTGTGCTTGTGATCTCCATCTCCGAAGCACCGTCATGATCACCATCGTCACCGGCGCGACACCTTGATCTCCATCGTAGCATCGTTGTCGTCTCGCCAATCTTATGCTTCCACGACTATCACTACCGTTTAGTAATCAAGTAAAGCATTACATCGCGATTGCATTGCATACAATAAAGCGACAACCATATGGCTCCTGCCAGTTGCCGATAACTCGGTTACAAAACATGATCATCTCATACAATAAAATCAGCATCATGCCTTGACCATATCACATCACAACATACCCTGCAAAAACAAGTTAGACGTCCTCTACTTTGTTGTTGCAAGTTTTACGTGGCTGCTACGGGCTTAAGTAAGAACTCATCTCACCTACGCATCAAAACCACAACGATAGTTCGTCAAATAGACTCCGTTTTAACCTTCTCAAGGACCGGGCGTAGTCACACTTGGTTCAACTAAAGTTGGAGAGACAGTCTTCCGCAAGCCATCTATGTGCAAAGCACGTCGAGGGAACCGGTCTCGCGTAAGAGTACGCGTAAGGTTGGTCCGGATCGTCTCACCCAACAATACCGCCGAACCAAAGTATGACATGCTGGTAGGCAGTATGACTTGTATCGCCCACAACTCACTTGTGTTCTACTCGTGCAAATAACATCAATCCATAAAACCTAGGCTCGGATGCCACTGTTGGGGAACGTAGTAATTTCGAAAATTTTCCTACGCACACGCAAGATCATGGTGATGCATAGCAACGAGAGGGGAGAGTGTTGTCTATGTACCAACGCAGACCGACTGCGGAAGCGATCACACAACGTAGAGGAAGTAGTCGTACGTCTTCTTCCCGATCCGACCGATCCAAGCACCGTTACTCCGGCACCTCCGAGTTCTTAGCACACGTTCAGCTCGATGACGTTCCTCGGGCTCCGATCCAGCAAAGCGTCGAGGAAGAGTTCCGTCAGCACGACGGCGTGATGTCGATCTTGATGTACTACCGACGCAGGGCTTCGCCTAAGCACTGTAACGGTATGATCGAGGTGGAATTTGGTGGCAGGGGGCACCGCACACGGCTAAGGAACGATCTCAAGGATCAACTTGTGTGTCTTGGGGTGCCCCCTGCCCCCGTATATAAAGGTTGGAGGAAGGGGGGCCGGCCGGCCAGGGAGAGGGAGGCGCAGGGGAGTCCTACTCCCACCGGGAGTAGGACTCCTCCCTCCAATCCTAATCCAATTAGGACTCTCGGGGGGAAAGGAGAGAGAGGGGAGGCCGGCCCCTTCTCCTAGTCCTACTAGGACTTGGGGAAGGGGGGGGGGGGGGGCGGCTAGGCTGTGGGCTGCCCCTTCTCTCTTTTCCACTAAGGCCCAATAGGCCCATTAGTCTCCCGGGGGGTTCCGGTAACCCTCCCGGTATTCCGGTAAAATCCCGATTTCACCCGGAACACTTCCTATGTCCAAACATAGGCTTCCAATATATCAATCTTTACGTCTCGACCATTTCGAGACTCCTCGTCATGTCCGTGATCTCATCCGGGACTCCGAACAACCTTCGGTACATCAAAATGCATAAACTCATAATAACTGTCATCGTAACGTTAAGCGTGCGGACCCTACGGTTCGAGAACAATGTAGACATGACCGAGACACGTCTCTGGTCAATAACCAATAGCGGGACCTGGATGCCCATATTGGCTCCTACATATTCTACGAAGATCTTTATCGGTCAGACCGCATAACAACATACGTTGTTCCCTTTGTCATCGGTATGTTACTTGCCCAGGATTCGATCGTCGGTATCCAATACCTAGTTCAATCTCGTTACCGGCAAGTCTCTTTACTCGTTCCGTAATACATCATCTCACAACTAACATATTAGTTGCAGTGCTTGCAAGGCTTATGTGATGTGCATTACCGAGAGGGCCCAGAGATACCTCTCCGACAATCGGAGTGACAAACCCTAATCTCGAAATACGCCAACCCAACATCTACCATTGGAGACACCTGTAGTACTCCTTTATAATCACCCAGTTACGTTGTGACGTTTGGTAGTACCCAAAGTGTTCCTCCGGTAAACGGGAGTTGCATAATCTCATAGTTATAGGAACATGTATAAGTCATGAAGAAAGCAATAGCAACATACTAAACGATCGGGTGCTAAGCTAATGGAATGGGTCATGTCAATCAGATCATTCTACTAATGATGTGACCTCGTTAATCAAATAACAACTCTTTGTTCATGGTTAGGAAACATAACCATCTTTGATTAACGAGCTAGTCAAGTAGAGGCATACTAGTGAAACTTTGTTGGTCTATGTATTCACACATGTATTATGTTTCCAGTTAATACAATTCTAGCATGAATAATAAACATTTATGATGATATAAGGAAATAAATAATAACTTTATTATTGCCTCTAGGGCATATTTCCTTCAGCAATGGCGGTGGCGGGAATGGATCTCCTCGCCGCGACGGGATGGGGAAGGAGGGGGCAGCGACGGGTGGCCTTCGTCGTTGGTCGTTGCAGGTCAAGAGCAGCGGCGCTTGGGGGGAGGCCGGCGGCGGGGTAGGAGTTGGGACGGCGGAGAGGGAGGTCTGGGTCGGGGAGGGAGATCTGGGTAGGGGAGAGGGAGGAGGCGCCGCATGGGTCGGGGAGAGGGAGAGGGAGGGGAGTGTACTGCACGATGCTAGGGTTTGGTTGGCCAGCGTGCGTTTAGGGCTAGGTGGGTGAGAGGGTGGGGGCGAGGGCTACTGTTGGATCCACGAGCATCCAACGGTGCTTGATGCATGATCCGCGTGAGATGGCTATGGCCCAATCAGAATGCAGCATGCGTGTATAACGTTATGACCATTTAGTATTGGACGTTATGACCATTCAAAATTGGTCGTGGTCAAAAAAAATAAAGTGTAAAATCATGTCAGCATTTTAATTTTTATGTTTTGAGTGTCCAAAATGAATTTTTTTTGTGAAGAAGCTATCAAATATTTGCACGAGGTGCATCTTGGAACTCCAAACAATGTTGAGTTGGGGAGTTTTCACTTTCATTGCACAAAAGAGCCATTTTTCATTTTTCGAGTGCCCGAAATAAGTTTTTTTTGTGAAGAACCTACCAAATAATTATTGCAAAATTGGACCAAATTATTTTTCTAAGATACTAGGCCATATTTAATGCACAATTGACCAAATGGTTGGGTGTAAAAAGTTTTGATCCACCTTTGGTGAAAAAGACAAATTTCCGCCGATTCAGCTGGAAGCGGGTCAAATTTGAACTGCAGCTACCTCATAGTTTGCTCTTTATTTTTTCAAAAAATCATTTCTAGGTACATAAGTATCTATTTAATCAGAGAAACACCAAAAAAAATATAAGATTCAACAACTAGCTAGGAACGGTCATTCCCGCCGTTTTGACCATATTTTGAAACGGGCATAAAAAATTCAAAAAAAATCAAAAAAATGGGAAACCTTCGCATTGTGTGATTATATGTGGCCAAGTTCCTAGGAAAAATAACAAACTTGTAATATGGCAATTATTATAAAAAAGTGTTCTCGGAAACGAGCTATCATGTGTGGAGATCAATGGCTTTCAGGCCAAATGATCAATCTTATGGCCACATTCATAGCATAGTTTGTTCAAATGATCGCATATTGTGCACAAGGGTGCATATTGGAATGGCAAACAATGTTGCCTAAGCAAGTTTTCATTTTCTTTGGACGAAAAAACATTTTCCATTTTTCGAGTGCCCGAAAGGAGGTTTTTTTGTGAAGGACCTCCAAAATAATTGTTGCAAAATTGGACCAAATCATTTTTATAAAATACTAGGACATATTTAATGCAAAATTGACAAAATGGTTGGGTGTAAAATTTTTTGATCCACCTCACGTGAAAAAGACAAATTTCCGCCGATTTAGTTGGAAGCGGGTCAAATATGAACTGTAGCTACCTCATAGTTTTCTCTTTAATTTTTCCAAAAATCATTTCTAGGTAGATAAGTATCTATTTAATCAGAGAAACACCAAAAAAATTCCAAGATTCAACCACTAGCTAGGAATGGTTATTCCCGCCGTTTTGACCGCATTTTGAAACGGGCATAAAAAATTCAAAAAAAATCAAAAAATTGGGAAACCTTCGCATTGTGTCATTATATGTGGCCAAGTTCCCAGGAAAAATAACAAACTTGTAATACGGCAATTATTTTAAAAAAGTGTTCTCAGAAATGAGCTATCATCTCTGAAGATACATGGCTTTCAAGCCAAATGATCAATTTTATGGCCACATTCGTGGCATAGTTTGTTCAAATGATCTCATATTGTGCACAAGGGTGCATATTGGAATGGAAAACAATGTTGCCTAAGGAAGTTTTCATTTTCTTTGGACGGAAAAACCATTTTTCATTTTTCGAGTGCCCAAAAGGAGGTTTTTTGTGAAGGAACTACCAAATAATTGTTGCAAAATTGGACCAAATCAATTTTCTAAAATACTAGAACATATTTAATGCACAATTGACAAAATGGTTGGGTGCAAAAAGTTTTTATCCACCTCTCGTGAAAAAGACAAATTTCCGCCGATTCAGCTGGAAGCGGGTCAAATTTGAATTGCAGCCGCCTCATAGTTTCCTATTTATTTTTTCCAAAAATCATTTCTAGGTACATAAGTATCTATTTAATCAGAGAAACACCAAAAAAATTCCAAGATTCAACCACTAGCTAGGAACGGTCAAGCCCGCCGTTTTGACCGCATTTTGAAACAGGCATAAAAAATTCAAAAAAATCAAAAAATTGGAAAACCTTCGCATTGTGTCATTATATGTGACCAAGTTCCCAGGAAAAATAACAAACTTGTAATACGGCTATTATTTTAAAAGAGTGTTCTAAAAAACGAGCTATCATCTCTGAAGATTCATGGCTTTCAAGCCAAATAATCAATCTTATGGCCACATTCATGGCATAGTTTGTTCAAATGATCTCATATTGTGCACAAGGGTGCATATTGGAATGGCAAACAATGTTGCCTGAGGAAGTTTTCATTTTCTTTGGACGAAAAAACCATTTTCCATTTTTCGAGTGCCCGAAAAGAGGTTTTTTTATGAAGGAACTAGCAAATAATTGTTGCAAAATTGGACCAAATCATTTTTATAAAATACTAGGCCATATTTAATGCACAATTGACAAAATGGTTGGGTGTAAAAAATTTTGATCCACCTCTCGTGAAAAAGACAAATTCCCCCCGATTCAGTTGGAAGCGGGTCAAATTTGAACTGCAGCTGCCTCATAGTTTGCTATTTATTTTTTCCAAAAATCATTTCTAGTTACATAAGGACCTATTTAATCATAAATACATGGTTTGGTGGCGATACGTCGAGGTTTGGGCGGTGGCCGAGGGCCCCAACTCTAGAGCGCGTAAACTCGCATGCCCGTCGCATGGTCACCGCGTGACCGTAATGTTGCCATATGTTCTGGGCGTCCTAGGCATGTCTAGTGGGTTAGGCACTCCCCAGGTTGGTGCTAGGAAGAAAATTACAACATAAGATTCTCACGAGGAGACCGATCGATGCTCAAACATGAATTAGCAGCCAAGTGTTTGATTAGCAGTACGGGAAATGCACATGGCCAATGGGCGTGAGTTTTGGCTGAGGATGATCATCTACTAAGGAGAATGTCTTCACAAATTTTTAGCTCAAAAGGAGGATCCTAGGTGGTACTTGCTTTGCAAAGTACCACGCTGGACAAAAATATGAATGTTGAAGCTGGGCCCAAAATAATGAATGGAGTGAGCTGAAATTTTGTGGAGGATGGTTATTTGGGCATAGGAAAGCATTGTAGAAAATTGATACCATTTAGACATGCCAAAGAAGTACTTCCTTCACAATGCTCTTCTATGGACAGAAACTTGGGAAAACTAGTGAGAGAGATTGGATGAAATGATCTCAAAATTGGTGTAGGTAAGTTACTTAGGTATGGTCATGCGTTGGTAAATTTTCAGATCATTTGGGTAAGCCTAGCTAGTACTTACTTCACAAAGCTTCTCTCGAGGTAGAAACTTTGGAAATTTCCCGAGAAAGATTTACTAGGAAAATTGAGCTGAATATTATCATGTGGCAATGATTTGGGTATGGAAGAGTGCCCGAAAAGTTTGAGGGTAATAGGAGGGGTCTATATAACACTTGCTTTGCAACGTGCCAATTTGGCCATAAAATATAAATTGAACCTGGGCTCACATAGATGATTTGACTGAGCTGCAATTTGGAGGAGGTTGATAATTTGGGCATATGAAGGAACTGTATAAATTTCATGTCATTTAGAGATATAAAAAAGGTACTTCCTTCACAATGCTTCTAGGTGGACAAAAACTTTGGAAATTTGCCGAGGAAGATTTGCTAGGCAAATGGAGCTGAATTTTGTCATGCGGTAATAATTTGGATAGGAAAGAGTGCCCAAAAATTCCGAGGGCAATCAAGAATATATAAATATCACTTCCTTCATAAAGTGTTGTTGTGAACAGAATAGGAAAATGAATATTGTTGAATTAGTTTTGAACTAGGCAAGGAAGGATTTTAACATATTTGATGAAGACATGCACCAAAGAATTTATGAGATTTTTTTGGGAATTTTGGGAATGATAGAAATATAGGTTGCTTCACAACTTAGGGCAAAAACTGCCACATGGACATGACACATAGGCAAAACTGATGAGATGACGCCTAGTCATCATAACCCACCACAATCTACAAGGCTATGACCATCTATATTGGTCATTAACAACTAGAAATAAGGCAGCGGACTAGCACTATTTGCTTTGTGACCATTTCGTGTAAGGAAATTACGACCTTTCTGACCAAAATGGTCGCAATGGTTTAGGGTTTGGAGCCCCCTGAACAGCTTTTGACCAATTGGTCTAAAATGGTCATAAATTTATGACCAATTCTTCGAGGGTCACTGATAGAAGGTCATAAGTTGACATATTTCTTGTAGTGCTAGTCAAGTAGAGGCATACTAGTGACACTCTGTTTGTCTATGTATTCACACATGTATTATGTTTCCGGTTAATACAATCTAGCATGAATAATAAACTTTTATCATGATATAAGGAAATAAATAATAACTTTATTATTGCCTCTAGGGCATATTTCCTTCACATGCCCCGCTGCGTATAAGTGGGCCGGCCCAGATAGAGCACCCACGATTTTGGGAAGGATCTAAAACCTTCCCAAATCTGTTTTTATTTTCCAGTTTTTTCCTTTTTTTAGTTTTGTTTTTGCTTTTTCATTTTGTTTTAGTTTATTTTCTTCATCATTTCCTTGTTTATTGTTTCTTTTTTCTTTTTTCTCGTTCTCCTCAACATTTAAAAAAAAACTATGAGCATATTTTTTTCACAGAATTAAAAATATGTTCACCTAATTAAAAAACGTTCATGAAATTGAAAAATTGTTCATCGTATTCAAAAATTGTTCACCATAATTTAAGAAAGGATTCATCAAAGTTCATCTGATTTCAAAAAAGTTTTCTTGAATTGGGAATTTGTTCACCAAGTTCAAAAAACAAAAATGTTCATCTAATTGAATTTTTTTATCATATGCAAAATTTGTTCGCATAAATTTTGAAATATTCATAAAATTCAAAAAATGTTCATCCATTTTTAAAACTTTCATCAGATTTAATAAAATATTCTTTGAATTGAGTATTTGTTCATCAAGTTGAAAAATTGTTCACCAAATTCAAAATTTGTTCATCAATATCCAAATTCACGAACATTTTTTGACATCACGAGCATTTTTCAAATTCTTGAACATTACTCCAATTCAGGAACATTTTTTGGCTCCACTAAGTTTCTTAAAATTCGCATTTTTGAATTTTGGAAAATTTTGAAATCCCAAATTATTTAAAGAAGAACAAACAAAAACGGAAAGAAAAAACCAAGGAAACAAAACAAGAAAATATGGGGTGCCACACTGCCGCTCATTGGCCGACCCAAATGGGCTCACGGGGACACGCGGGCACCCCCTCTCTCCCTGCGAGCCTGCACACAAACTTCTAAGATCGGTCGAACCGGGCAATAGAAGCTTCCCATAACCGACCAGTCGAGTTATATTATGGGGCCTGGCTACTAACCTTATGAGAAAGGCAGATTGGATAGTTAGCAAAAGCGCACCAGACACCTATTGGATCAACTCAATGCATGTTGGACCGCCGGGTCTTCATTTTTTCTATTTTGTATTTTCCTTTTGTTTATTTGTACCTTTCCCTTTTATTTTGTACATTCTTTCTTGTATTGTGTTTGCTTTTCCTTTCTCCGCTATATTTTCAAAAGTATGATTAGTTTTCTTCAAATTTTATAAAGATTTTCATAAAATTTGATTCTTTTTGAAATTTACAAATATACTTTAAAATTTATAACCATTTCCAGAATTTAGTGCAATTTCTTTTTATTTTTGTTAATATTAAAGTACATGGCTATTAATTAAAATTCCTCATACATTTTTAAAATTCGTATTACTTTAATGTTTATAATTTGAATAAAAAATCTATGAAATAAAAAAAATTCAAAAACAAATTTTGGCTCAATGTGGTATATAAGCCTGGTCCATTTTAGCTCATAGCAAAGTCGCGTGCGTGTGTGCTCACGCAATGTAACAAATTGCAAAAACGTGGTTAGTGAAGGGATCTTCAGGAACGAACACAACAATCCTCCAAGAGATCAACCATCGAGCTTTATCTTTTGTTTCCTGCTGATTTGTTCATGAAGGAGGTCGTTCTAATCTTGAAGCTCATAACTTAACAAAATAGACTATTTCTCTACCTCAAGGTCACCATGTGTGGTTTTTGAACCCGCGTGACCCTAATGTAATTCCTGTAAACCTTTTACTCGAGCAATAAAGTGAGTGTGTTCCCCCTACAAAACGCATGGGTTAGGGGATAACTTGGTTACCAGTTTCGGGAAGGTTCATGGTATGTTTTTTTTTCCGGTTTTCGAAGGTTTATGACGTATTTTTAGTTTCTTTTTTTGTTGTTTTCTCTATCGGTTTTATTGCTTCCCTTATTTATTTCTTGTTCCTTTTTATCACTTCTCTTTTAAAAAATTGTTCCCAAAATTTTAAAATTATTCCTATAAAAATCCCAAAATGTTTTAACAAAATAAAATATCTAAAGAGTAAAAAAGTCATTTTTACATATTTTTTTACAATTTCCAAAACTGCTTAGAAAAACTTTAAAAAATATTCACATTTAAAACAAATGCTCACTGTTTTTAGGAAAATATTCACAAAACGTTAGCTTTTAAAGTAAATAAGTAGTTCAGCTTTTCTGGGAAACTAACAAACCAACTAAAACGTGTAAAACCGAAAAAAATCACTAGAAAACCAATAAAGAAACAATAGGAAACATTGAGCGACGAATGGGTCGCCCATAGTGATCCCTTTGTGGTTTATTAAGAAAATTATTCCTACTCCCTAGAAGAACTCATTGATGTCTTTGATCCCCTCAGATGGTATTGTCATAAATCATCAAAACCAAAAATACAAACTAAGGTATAATGAAGGTGCACTTTCAAGAAAGAATGTTTACAATGAAATATTATAAGTGGGGTACTATTGTGCAAATTCGGCTTGGACCTAGTAAACCTCATTCTTGGTGAACCCGAGAAAGCAGGTGGTTATGTTAGATTGCCATTAGGATTTGGCTACAAAGTAGAAACTTGGATATGGATGCAACAAAATGGCTCTCGAGCTCATCTGTTCGGAGGTGAACAAACAGGAGGTGATGCACACTTTGGAGGTTGTCAATGCGAACTTTGAAGAGAAGTACCTTGGTTTTCCTACTCCAAATGGCCGGTTATCTAAAGGGAAATTGAAGAGCGTTCAACACCAGCTTACCAAGAGAATTATCCAATGGGGGGAGCTCATGTCTCAGGCAGGAAGAGAGGTCCTTATCAAGGCCATAGCATAAGCCCTTCCGACGTTCCTTATGAGCATTTTCAAGTTCCCAAGAAGCACATGCGATGACCTTGCACGCATGGTTCGCAGCTACTGGTGGGGCGCATACAGAGGGAAGAGGAAGACACACTGGAAGGCTTGGGATCACTTGCTGTGGCCAAAAGCTGCTGGTGGGATGGGTTTCAAGGATTTTAGGATGTTCAACCAAGCCTTGTTGGCAAGGCAAGCTTGGAGATTACTGGTCAACCCTGAGAGCCTTTGCGCAAGAGTCTTGAAAGCACGTTACTATCCCAATGGACGGCTAAAGGACATGGTTTTCTCCACAAATGCATCACAAACTTGGCAGTCCATCATCCATGGGTTGGAGCTTTTGAAACAAGGCCTGATTTGGCGTATTGGTAATGGTAGATCGGTTCGCATTTGGAGGGACCCTTGGATCCCTCACCCCACTGGTCGCCCTCCAATATCGCAACAAGGTAGATGTAGACTGCAAAGGGTTAGCGAATTGCTTGATGAAACGGGTGCATGGCGGTCAGACTTACTGCAACAGTACTTTTTGCCTATTGACGTCCATCATATCATGAAGATAAAGGCCTCTCCACGGCTAGGCGATGACTTTATTGCATGGGGGGCCTGAACGTACCGGTATCTTCACCGTACGTAGTGCGTACCGGTTGGCACTCGAGGACAAGTTGCGTCCCTCTTCAGTCGCGGCGAGCAGGGCACCAGACGGGCGACGTGTCGTCTGGGCATTTTTATGGAGGTGCCCTGCTCCTCCAAAGGTGCGTGTTTTTGGTTGGCGTGTGGCTACGAATACCCTCGCAACTTGGGCAAATAAATTTGCACGCCAGATGGAGCTTACTGACGTGTGCCTTCTCTGTGGTCTCGAGCGCGAGGACACGTTTCATGTGTTTTGCAGGTGCCCAAGAGCTGTTGATTTGTGGCAAGCCGTGGCGCAAGTTTGGCGGATACCTGATGTTAAATCAATCCGCAATACAGGACCGGAGTGGTTCCTGAATCTCATCGCGGAGTGTGACGAGGGTGACCGCCTCAGAGTCCTCATGCTTATGTGGAGGTGCTGGCACGTGCGTAACGAGATCCAACATGACAAGACACTGCCGCCCATGGAGGTGTCCCGACGGTTCCTTCAAAGCTACATCACCTCACTGTTGGGGATCCAACAATACCCGGCCGGAGACTGGGACAAAGGAAAGATGGTTATCCAACTAGAGGGAGCGAAGCAGCCAATATCGCATGTGGACGTTAGCTGGAAGTCTCAGCGCAAGTGGAGCCCGCCTCCGGAAGGTTGGGCGAAGCTCAACGTGGATGGGTCATTCTCACATGAGGATGGAAGCGCCGATGCCGGCATGATCTTGCGCGGGCACGACGGCGCCATCATTTTCTCTCCATGCCGTTCGCTTCGGTCATGCCCGGACCCATTGCACACTGAGTTGGCCGGGTGCACGGAGGGACTCGGCCTAGCTTTGCAGTGGACGGAGTTGCCGATTATCCTGGAGTGTGACAGTATGCAGGCCATGCAGATGATCAAGGCAAAAGGACTGGATCGTTCCCAGCATGCGATGGTGGTCTCAGAAGTAAAGAGTCTTATGGGTACAAGGGAGTGTTGTGTTACTCACATCTCTAGAGAGCAAAATAATGTTAGTCATGTGTTAGCAAACTTCGGTCGAACGGAGAAGCGTACTGTGGTCTGGCTCCACTCTGGACCTGCTAATGTCCCTAGTCTGTGTAGGGATGAATTCGTGTGCTCTTGAGTAATACAATCCTTTTACCCCCGCAAAAAAGAAAACAATAGAAAAAAATAAAAATAAAAATGTCTTTTTGGCATGGAAGATGTTTGAGTGTGTGATGTCCATGCCAAATTTGATCGTGTTTGGATATCTGAGTAGCTCTCGAAAAGCAAAATCAAGGTTTGTGAGAAAGTTTACTGTTTATGCACTGTTTGGATCAGGTTTTTTTTTGTCAAGAGCTTCTCAGATTGTCTGAACATGATGAAAATTTACCCAGACATCACGATTCGAGCATCTTCCATGCCAAAAAATTCAGTTATTTTAAAATTTTCTTGTTCTTTATTTATTGTTCACTGAGATCAGATGAGCTTGCGTACAGAATTGAATACTCCCTTGGATATTACCTATATTGAAGCGGGTGGAATTCTGTGGGGACTATATCGCATATAATAGAGCTTTCCTGTGAAAAGAATTCATCAAAGGTCCCATGGTCTAGTGGTTAGGACATTGGACTCTGAATCCAGTAACCCGAGTTCAAGTCTCGGTGGGACCTGTTTTTCTTGTACCTAATATTTTATGCTAAGCTCAGAAATGCTTTCAATTCTTACTACTTGATAGGAAACACCCTTATGAATGTATTGGGGATTTAATTTTTTGTAGTTATCAGGGGTAGTTCACTACCACTGCCCCACAGGAATCAAAGAGAAGTAATCACTTTCGTTGGTTCAGCAATCTTCGCACATCGACAAGTTTGCAAGGAGTTTGCTTTTCTTCACGGCCCCACTAATCGTATACATGTCTTGTTATTAATAACTACTCCATCCGTCATGTCATGTTGCTAATAACTACTTTTAACTTTTTGTTCAAACGTAATACAAGACACAGACGTTCGTACATATACACATACACTCCCTATGATCATATGCACACTCTATCCCTACGAGAACCTCAAAAACTGAGGTAGCACATAATCTTAAGATTGACAAAGTCACCACAAACGCTTTCGTAGTCGTCGGGAGTGTCTCCTCCCACTGAACGCACGTCGCCGGAAGGTCTATAATACATCGAGAAAAATATGAGCACCGATAAATTTAGGACTTAAACCCTGATGGCTTGGGAATACCATCCTCCTCCTAACGTAGTACCTCTCATGTTAATACGTTATCTTAGAGCTTGTGCTGATGAATTTGTTTGGCTGTAGATTTTGGATCCCATAATGAGTAGTATAATTGGTTCTTCTCCTATCGAAGCGCCAAAGAAAATAGAAACTTTTGATGTGGTACAGGTCTGTCACCGGAGCTACTGGCGGCACTCGAGTAAAGGAGTATAGAGATTTCTTTTGCCATTTTTTTTGATAAACATAGAAGGAATGACTTAAAAACTAGGTTGTTGAAAGATTAATATATAGGAAATATTCCTCTTTGTAGAAAGTTTTAGTAACATTTTGGTAGCTAGTCTTTGCTAATGAATTAAATCGTGTTATCACCCGCAAAAAAGACAGAATTAGCTTGTGTTATGACGGTACTATGCCCCCCTTGTGCATCTACGGAGAACAAGAGTAGGGTGGCCCAAGCCTAGGACCCCTATACTACTTTAGATCGACATACTACAACCCCGACCGGTGGGGAAATATCTGATACTCCCATCTAGAGTGCTCCCGGTGCTCCAAAACCAAGTAGCACATTTTTAAATGTTTGATAAATTCTGAAAAAATTTCAGCACATTGATACAACATTAAAGTATGTTGTCAAAAAAATTGAAATTGAAATTCGAAACATAGCTTGAGAAACATAAACGACAAGCTCGACAGTAAATAGTACACAACATAAGTTGGGCTTTAGATTAGGCCCATTATCACATTGATGTCCATTTTGTCATTTTTGTATCTTGGGCAATGTTTCAAATTCTGACTTGAATTTTTATGACAACATACATTGATGTTGTGCCAATGTGTTGGATTTTTTCAGAAATTTTTGAACATTTTAAAATGTGCTACCGAGTTTGGAGCACCGGGAGCACCCTGTGGGAGTACCAGATATCCCCCCCCCCCCCCCCCCCCCCCCGACCGGCCATTGACCGTGCGTTAGTGATGTGCATTAACAATGATCGGCCTCTACTATGGCGCCGGTGATATCGACTTTTGGGCTCGGCAAAATGGTTATCACGGACATGTCTAAAATTGGCCTATTGGTAATAGCTTGCCACGATGATAAAAAAGACCAAAGGTAATCACTGATCGACATCAGCCGCTATATATGACTCGTTTGTGTAGTCTATTCAAATCAGACTCTTCGCTTTTACTGCTGGTCAGTATTGCATTGTTCGCGGCGTGTTATAATCAACCTTCACCGCCCCTCCATAATGGAAACCCTAATTGTCCGTCCCGGTACGACTCTCTCTTCACTGTTCTCAGCACCACTCTCTCCTGGCCATCACCATTCCCGGCCACATATATTCTCTCCTCTTCTACTTCCACTCTCTCCCGGTTGCGTTGGTCGGAGAGAGTCCTGCGCCACGGTCGGCATCATCCAGTGCAAGACGCGGATCGATCATCGTCCAACACCATCGTCCGTCTAATAGGAAGTTGCATCTCGTCTCGTAGTCGGACGTCGGGTCTCCCGCGCATGTGTGTGTGTGTGTGTGTGTGTGTGTGTGTGTGTGTGTGTGTGTGTGTGTGTGTGTGTGTGGAGGAGGGTCATAGACTCGTCATGTGCTTCATCATTATTCGACCGCGAATGCGCCCGTGACCACAATGGTGAGCTCTAATCCTTTTGACTAGTGTTCAAATGAAAAGTGTGCTATGCATCTTATGGGAGTCATTATTATAGTGCTATTAATTTGTATGTTAGTTTACTCTGCAAGTTAGCATGTTATTTGTGCACATAAAACTAGATCTAGAACCTTAAAGGCCTGGCTACGAATGTTTTATTCATATCAGCGATGATGAAAGGCATGAATATGAAGGTTTTATTCATTTCACCAATGATAGAAAGCTAAAAATATATGTTTTTAGTAATTTTGTCCACATGATTTCATACATAGCTTAAACAAACTAGCATATGATATTGCTTGGATGATATGTGAGACAAGTAATACCTACTTATTATTGTACTTGTTTTTTTGTCTTCACATTAATAGTACACTTTGTACTATCACTTTATTACTATGTGTTTGGCTATCAACTATAGCAAATAAACATGTTATATCTTTTGTGCAACAGGCTTATTGACAAACATTGTTGCTGTTGTGACCTTTAAGTGTAATGCATATAACACTTTTTTGTAAGAATGTTTTGTGCAGTGCTACTAAAATGTCACATAGGGGACATTATACTATTTAGGTGCACTACACAAAATGTTTCAGCAAAATTGAACAATGGTCGCAGTTTGAATTAGGCCTTCTTGGCAATTTTTGAAACAATTGTAAGTTTGCCACTTACTCTAGATTCACTACTTTTATCAAGTTGCTACTTATTATGCATTGTTGGTTCTTAAACAAAAATTATATTTGTGAAAATTCTGGGGAAGTCATTGTCGTGGATCGAATGAGGGGGCAAGATCCTAGCTATGGCGAAGTTGTAGACATGAGTTTTACGAGTTCAGTCCCTTTGCAGAGGAAGTAATAGCCCTACGTCTCGGTGCCCGAAGGCGGTCGACTGGATTATGTATGTGTGTGTGTTTACAAGGGGTGCGAACCCTTGTGCCAGTGGAGGGGGGTGGCTTATATAGAGTGCACCAGGACCCCAGCCAGCCCACGTTACAAGGGATTTAAGGTACATCAAGAAGGGGTCGTTATGGTAACGCTAGCAAATAAGTGACATAAATGCCTATTAAGTCTATGAAGTAAACGTCCGACCGTTGTCGTGCAGAGTGACTTTAGTTCTTCTGTCCGTCGAGTGATAATTGTTGTGGTCAAGTGACTTTGAATCTTCCGAGTGGAATGTCTCGTAGTCGAGTGGATGATGCTATCCCTTGAATGCTTCTGGTTTTGGGATGGTGCCCTAGGGGAGGCTGTCTGTTGGGGAACGTAGTAATTTCAAAAAAATTCCTACGCACACGCAAGATCATGGTAATGCATAGCAAGGAGAGAGGAGAGTGTTGTCTACGTACCCTCTTAGACCGAAAGCGGAAGCGTTAGCACAACGCGGTTGATGTAGTCGTACGTCTTCACGGCCCGACCGATCAAGCACCAAAACTACGACACCTCCAAGTTCTAGCACACGTTCAGCTCGATGACGATCTCCGGACTCTGATCCAGCAGAATGTCGGGGAAGAGTTCCGTCAGCACGACGGCGTGGTGATGATCTTGATGTTCTACCGTCGCAGGGCTTCGCCTAAGCACTGCTACAATATTATCGAGGATTATGGTGGAGGGGGGCACCGCACACGGCTAAGAGATCAATGATCAATTGTTGTCTCTATGGGGTGCCCCTGCCCCCGTATATAAAGGAGAAAGGGGGAGGAGGTGCGGCCAGGCAAGGGACGCGCCAGGAGGAGTCCTACTCCCACCAGGAGTAGGACTCCCCCCTTTCCATGTTGGACTAGGACTGGGGGGGGGAGGAGAGAAAGAGGGGAAAGGAAAGGGAGGGCGCCGCCCCCCTCCTTGTCCAATTCGGACTGGGGGGGGGGCTGCCCCTTGGCCTCCTCTCTACTTCCTCCACTAGGCCCATTAAGGCCCATCAGGTTACCGGGGGTTCCGGTACTCTAGTAAAATGCCGATTTCACCCGGAACACTTCCGATGTCCAAACATAGGCTTCCAATATATCAATCTTTATTTCTCGACCATTTAGAGACTCCTTGTCATGTCCGTGATCACATCCGGGACTCCAAACAACCTTCGTTACATCAAAACATATAAACTCATAATGAAACTGTCATCGTAACGTTAAGCGTGCGGACCCTACGGGTTCAAGAACAATGTAGACATGACCGAGACACGTCTCCAGTCAATAACCAATAGCGGAACCTGGATGCTCATATTGGCTCCTGCATATTCTACGAAGATTTTTATCGGTCAGACCGCATAACAACATACGTTGTTCCTTTTGTCATCGGTATGTTACTTGCCCGAGATTCGATCGTCGGTATCTTAATACCTAGTTCAATCTCGTTACCGGCAAGTCTCTTTACCCGTTCTGTAATACATCATCCCACAACTAACTCATTAGCTGCAATGCTTGCAAGGCTTAAGTGATGTGCATTACCGAGAGGGCCCAGAGATACCTCTCCGACAATCGGAGTGACAAATCCTAATCTCGAAATACGCCAACCCAACAAGTACCTTCGGAGACACCTGTAGAGCACCATTATAATCACCCAGTTACGTTGTGACGTTTGGTAGCACACAAAGTGTTCCTCCGGTAAACGGGAGTTGCATAATCTCATAGTCATAGGAACATATATAAGTTATGAAGAAAGCAATAGCAAAAAACTAAACGATCAAGTGCTACGCTAACGGAATGGGTCAAGTCAATCACATCATTCTCCCAATGATGTGATCCTGTTAATCAAATGACAACTCATGCCTATGGTTAGGAAACATAACCATCTTTGATCAACGAGCTAGTCAAGTAGAGGTATACTAGTGACACTCTGTTTGTCTATGTATTCACACATGTATTATGTTTCCGGTTAATACAATTCTAGCATGAATAATAAACATTTATCATGATATAAGGAAATAAATAATAACTTTATTATTGCCTCTAGGGCATATTTCCTTCAGTCTCCCACTTGCACTAGAGTCAATAATCTAGTTCACATCGCCATGTGATTTAATACCAATAGTTCACATCACCATGTGATTAACACCCATAGTTCACATCGTCATGTGACCAACACCCAAAGGGTTTACTAGATTCAATAATCTAGTTCACATCGCTATGTGATTAACGCCCAAAGAGTACTAAGGTGTGATCAAGTTTTGCTTGTGAGAGAAGTTTAGTCAACGGGTCTGCCACATTCAGATCCGTAAGTATTTTGCAAATTTCTATGTCAACAATGCTCTACACTAAGCTACTCTAGCTAATTTCTCCCACTTTCAATATGTATCCAGATTGAGACTTTGAGTCATCTGGATCAGTGTCAAAACTTGCATTGACGTAACCTTTTACGACGAACCTTTTGTCACCTCCATAATCGAGAAGACATATCCTTATTCCACTAATGATAATTTTGACCAATGTCCAGTGATCTAATCCTAGATCACTATTGTACTCCCTTGCCAAACTCAGGGCAGGGTATGCAATAGGTCTGGTACACAGCATGGCATACTTTATAGAACCTATGGCCAAGGCATAGGGAATGACTTTCATTCTCGTTCTATCTTCTACCGTGGTCGGGCTTTGAGTCTTACTCAGTTTCACACCTTGTAACACAGGCAAGAACTCTTTCTTTGACTGTTCCATTTTGAACTACTTCAAAATCTTGTCAAGGTATGTACTCATTGAAAAACTTATCAAGCATCTTGATCTATCTCTATAGATCTTGATGCTCAATATGTAAGCAGCTTCACTGAGGTCTTTCTTTGAAAAACTCCTTTCAAACATTCCTTTATGCTTTGCAGAATAATTCTACATTATCTCCGATCAACAATATGTCATACGCATATACTTATCAGAAATGCTGTAGTGCTCCCACTCACTTTCTTGTAAATACAGGCTTCACCGCAAGTCTGTATAAAACTATATGCTTTGATCAACTTATCAAAGCATATATTCCAACTCCGAGATGCTTGCACCAGTCCATAGATGGATCGCTGGAGCTTGCATATTTTGTTAGTACCTTTAGGATTGACAAAACCTTCTGATTGCATCATATACAACTCTTCTTTAATAAATCCATTAAGGAATGCATTTTTGTTTATCCATTTGCCTGATTTCATAAAATGCGGCAATTGCTATCATGATTCGGACAGACTTAAGCATAGATACGAGTGAGAAACTCTCATCATAGTCAACACCTTGAACTTGTCGAAAACCTTTTTGCGACAATTATAGCTTTGTAGATAGTAACACTACTATCAGCGTCTGTATTCTTCTTGAAGATCCATTTAATATTAATGGCTCACCGATCAATGGGCAAGTCAATCAAAGTCCATACTTTGTTCTCATACATGGATCTCATCTCAGATTTCATGGCCTCAAGCCATTTCGCGGAATCTGGGCTCATCATCGCTTCCTCATAGTTCGTAGGCTCGTCATGGTCAAGTAACATGACCTCTAGAACAGGATTACCGTACCACTCTGGTGCGGATCTCACTCTGGTTTACCTACGAGGTTCGGTAGTAACTTGATATGAAGTTACATGATCATCATCATTAGCTTCCTCACTAATTGGTGTAGTAGTCACAGGAACAGATTTCTGTGATGAACTACTTTCTAATAAGGGAGCAAGTACAGTTACCTCATCAAGTTCTACTTTCCTCCCACTCCTTCTTTCGAGAGAAACTCCTTCTCTAGAAAGGATCCATTCTCAGCAATGAATATCTTGCCTTCGGATCTGTGATAGAAGGTGTACCCAACATTTTCTTTTTGGGTATCCTATGAAGATGCACTTCTCCGATTTGGGTTTGAGCTTATCAGGTTGAAACTTTTGCACATAAGCATTGCAACCTCAAACTTTAAGAAACGACAGCTTAGGTTTCTTGTCAAACCATAGTTCATACGGTGTCGTCTCAACAGATTTAGATAGTGCCCCATTTAATGTGAATGTAGCTGTCTCTAATGCATAACCCCAAAACGATAGTTGTAAATCGGTAAGAGACATCATAGATCGCACCATATCTAATAAAGTACGGTTACGACGTTCGGACACACCATTACACTATGGTGTTCCAGGTGGCGTGAGTAGTGAAACTATTTCACATTGTTTTAACTGAAGGCTAAACTCGTAACTCAAATATTTTACTTCTGCGATCATATCGTAGAAACTTTTATTTTTGTTACGATGATTCTCCACTTCACTCTGAAATTCTTTAAACTTTTCAAATGTTTCAGACTTGTGTTTCATCAAGTAGATATACTCATATCTGCTCAAATCATCTGTGAAGATCAAAAAATAATGATACCTGCCGCGAGCCTCAATATTCATCGGACCACATACATCAGTATGTATGATTTCCAACAAATCTGTTGCTCGCTCCATTGTTCCGGATAACAGAGTTTTAGTCATCTTGCCCATGAGGCATGGTTCACAAGCATCAATTGATTCATAATCAAGTGATTCCAAAAGCCCATCAGCATGGATTTTCTTCATGCGCTTTACACCAATATGACCTAAACGGCAGTGCCACAAATAAGTTGCACTATCATTATTAACTTTGCATCTTTTGGCTTCAATATTATAAAAATGTGTATCACCACGATCGAGATTCAACAAACCATTTTGATTGGGTGTATGACCATAGAAGGTTTTATTCATGTAAATAGAACAACAATTTATTCTCTTACTTAAATGAATAACTGTATTGCAATAAACATGATCAAATCATATTCATGCTCAACGCAAACACCAAATAACACTTATTTAGGTTCAACACTAATCCCGAAAGTATAGGGAGTGTGCGATGATGATCATATCAATCTTGGAACCACTTCCAACACACATCATCACTTCACCCTTAACTAGTCTCTGTTCATTCTGCAACTCCCGTTTCGAGTTACTACTCTTAGCAACTGAACCAGTATCAAATACCGAGGGGTTGCTACGAACACTAGTAAAATACACATCAATAATCTGTATATCAAATATACCTTTGTTCACTTTGCCTTCCTTCTTATCCGCCAAATACTTGGGGCAGTTCCGCTTCCAGTGACCGGTCCCTTTGCAGTAGAAGCACTTAGTCTCAGGCTTAGGACCAGACTTGGGCTTCTTCACTTGAGCAGCAACTTGCTTGCCGTTCTTTTTTGAAGTTCCCTTTATTTCCCTTTGCCCTTTTCTTGAAACTAGTGGTCTTGTTAATCATCAACACTTGACGCTCTTTCTTGATTTCTACCTTCATTGATTTCATCATCATGAAAAGCTCGGGAATCGTTTTCATCAACCCTTGCATACTATAGTTCATCACAAAGCTCTACTAACTTGGTGATGGTGACTAGAGAATTCTGTCAATCACTATCTTATCTGGAAGATTAACTCCCACTTGATTCAAGCGATTGTAGTACCCAGACAATCTGAGCACATGCTCACTGCTTGAGCTATTCTCCTCCATCTTTTAGCTATAAAACTTGTTGGAGACTTCATATCTCTCAACTCGGTTATTTGCTTGAAATATTAACTTCAACTCCTGGAACATCTCATATGGTCCATGACGTTCAAAACGGCTTTGAAGTCCCGATTCTAAGCCGTTTAAGCATGGTGCACTAAACTATCAAGTAGTAATCATATTGAGCTAGCCAAACGTTCATAACATCTGCTCCTGCAATAGGTTTGTCACCTAGCGGTGCATCAAGGACATAATTCTTCTGCGCAGCAATGAGGATAAACCTCAGATCACGGATCCAATCCGCATCATTGCTACTAACATCTTTCAACTTAGTTTTCTCTAGGAACATATCAAAATAAAACAGGGGAGCTAAACACGAGCTATTGATCTACAACATAGATATGCTAATACTACCAGGACTAAGTTCATGTTAAACTTAAGTTCAATTAATCATATTACTTAAGAACTCCCACTTAGAAAGACATCCCTCTAATCCTCTAAGTGATCACGTGATCCAAATCAACTAAACCATGTCCGATCATCACGTGAGATGGAGTAGTATCAATGGTGAACATCAATATGTTGATCATATATACTATATGATTCACGCTCGACCTTTCGTTCTCTGTGTTCCGAGGCCATATCTGTTATATGCTAGGCTCGTCAAGTTTGACCTGAGTATTCCGTGTGTGCAACTGTTTTGCACCCATTGTATTTGAACGTAGAGCCTATCACACCCGATCATCACGTGGTGTCTCAGCACGAAGAACTTTCGCAACGGTGCATACTCAGGGAGAACACTTATACTTTGATAATTTAGTGAGGGATCATCTTATAATGCTACCGTCAATCAAAGCAAGATAAGATGCATAAACGATAAACATCACATGCAATCAATATAAGTGATATGATATGGCCATCATCATCTTGTACTTGTGATCTCCATCTCCGAAGTACCGTCATGATCACCATCGTCACCGGTGCGACACCTTGATCTCCATCGTAGCATCATTGTCGTCTCACCAATCTTATGCTTCCACGACTATCATTACCGCTTAGTGATAAAGTAAAGCATTACAACGCGATTGTATTGCATACAATAAAGCGACAACCAGATGGCTCCTGCCAGTTGCCGATAACTCGGTTACAAAACATGATCATCTCATACAATAAAATTTAGCATCATGTCTTGACCATATCACATCACAACATGCCCTACAAAAACAAGTTAGACGTCCTCTCTACTTTGTTGTTGCAAGTTTTACGTGGCTGCTACGGGCTTAGCAAGAACCGTTCTTACCTACGCATCAAAAACCACAACGATAGTTTGTCAAGTTGGTGTTGTTTTAACCTTCGCAAGGACCGGGCGTAGCCACACTTGGTTCAACTAAAGTTGGAGAAACTGACACCCGCCAGCCACCTGTGTGCAAAGCACGTCGGTAGAACCAGTCTCGTGTAAGCGTACGCGTAATGTCGGTCCGGGCCGCTTCATCCAACAATACCACCGAACCAAAGTATGACATGCTAGTAAGCAGTAGGACTTATATCGCCCACAACTCACTTGTCTTCTACTCGTCCACAACATCAACGCATAAAACCTAGGCTCGGATGCCACTGTTGGGGAATGTAGTAATTTCAAAAAAGTTCCTACACACACGCAAGATCATGGTGATGCATAGCAACGAGAGAGGAGAGTGTTGTCTACGTACCCTCGTAGACCGAAAGCGGAAGCGTTAGCACAACGCGGTTGATGTAGTCATACGTCTTCACGGCCCGACCGATCAAGCACCGAAACTACGGCACCTCCGAGTTCTAGCACACGTTCAGCTCGATGACGATCCCCGGACTCCGATCCAGCAGAATGTCGGGGAAGAGTTCCGTCAGCACGGCGGCGTGGTGACGATCTTGATGTTCTACCGTCGCAGGGCTTCACCTAAGCACCGCTACAATATTATCGAGGATTATGGTGGAGGGGGGGCACCGCACATGGCTAAGAGATCAATGATCAATTGTTGTCTCTATGGGGTGCCCCTGCCCCCGTATATAAAGGAGCAAGGGGAAGGAGGTGCGGCCAGGCAAGGGGCGCGCCAGGAGGAGTCCTACTCCCTCCGGGAGTAGGACTCCCCCCTTTCCATGTTGGACTAGGACTTGGGGGGGAAGGAGAGAAATAGGGGAAAGGAAAGGGGGGCGCCGCCTCCCTCCTTGTCCAATTCGGACTTGGGGGGGGGGAGGGGCGCACGGCTGCACCTTGGCCTCCTCTCTACTTCCTCCACTAGGCCCATTAAGGCCCATTGGGTCACCGTGGGTTCCGGTAACCTCCCGACACTCCGGTAAAATGCCGATTTCACCCGGAACACTTCCGATGTCCAAACATAGGCTTCCAATATATCAATCTTTATGTCTCGACCATTTTGAGACTCCTCGTCATGTCCGTGATCACATCCGGGACTCCGAACAACCTTCCGTACATCAAAACATATAAACTCATAATGAAACTGTCATCGTAACGTTAAGCGTGCGGACCCTATGGGTTCGAGAACAATGTAGACATGACCGAGACACATCTCCGGTCAATAACTAATAGTGAAACCTGGATGCTCATATTGGCTCCTACATATTCTACGAAGATCTTCATCGGTCGGACCACATAACAACATACGTTGTTCCTTTTGTCATCGGTATGTTACTTGCCCGAGATTCGATCGTCGGTATCTTAATACCTAGTTCAATCTCGTTACCGGCAAGTCTCTTTAGTCGTTATGTAATACATCATCCCGCAACTAACTCATTAGCTGCAATGCTTGCAAGGCTTAAGTGATGTGCATTACCGAGAGGGCCTAGAGATACCTCTCCGACAATCGGAGTGACAAATCCTAATCTCGAAATACGCCAACCCAACAAGTACGTTCAGAGACAGCTGTAGAGCACCTTTATAATCACCCAGTTACGTTGTGATGTTTGGTAGCACACAAAGTGTTCCTCCGGTAAACAGGAGTTGCATAATCTCATAGTCATAGGAACATATATAAGTTATGAAGAAAGCAATAGGAACAAACTAAATGGTCAAGTGCTATGCTAACGGAATGGGTCAAGTCAATCACATCATTCTCCTAATGATGTGATCCCGTTAATCAAATGACAACTCATGTCTATGGTTAGGAAACATAACCATCTTTGATCAACGAGCTAGTCAAGTAGAGGCATACTAGTGACACTCTGTTTGTCTATGTATTCACACATGTATTATGTTTCCGGTTAATACAATTCTAGCATGAATAATAAACATTCATCATGATATAAGGAAATAAATAATAACTTTATTATTGCCTCTAGGGCATATTTCCTTCATTGTCTAGGTCAGGCCTATGACCCTACCCTAGGTACATAGCTTCATCATTAGCCCCTGAATGGTTCAGGGTTTGAGTGGAGAAGGAGTGTAGAACACCTCCAATTCAATTTTCACGCGTTGGAAGCGCCTGATTGGGACCCAGTGCAATCATGATGACTTCAACTTCTTTTTCAGTCGCCTTGATCCATTCTTGGTTCTGTCGAGTGAACTTTTACTGCTATGCTTCGAGTGCTGATATGGGAAAAATCTTTCGTCTAGCAAGTTGCTTTGCTACTCGTGGATATTCTGGGATTTGAATTTCGGGAAGCACGCGAGGCGGAGGAGGCCGCAGTAATCGAGTTGGATTAGGCAGGGCCGCCTCGATCGCCACACCACCTTTTTCGCCACATACTGCGGGCGTGACTATTGCAAGATTTGATAGGATCGCCTGGAGCCACTTGTCAGCCACTCGGAAACGACCTCATATAAGGTGCCGGATTGGGGTTTTTTGCACTGTGCGTTCCCATTCTTCTTCATTCTCCCCCGCTTTCTCTGCCACATCTACCTCTGCTCCCGGCGCCACCGCTCTGCTCAAGCTCCGCCCGATGCAATGGGGAAGGAGAAGACGGTGGCCTTGGAGCGTGTGAATAAGGACACGGCAAAGGCGAAGGGGAAGAAGTCCAGCCGGGGCGGATCTTCGTCGAAGTCCGGCCTGCCGCGCAGTTGGATCCAGGGCGACTGGATTCGGTCGATGATTCGTCAGGACGACATCGACAATCTGGTTGAAGGGGGACTGATTCCCCACGAATCGACGCGGCTCTCGGAGGGCGAGACAGAACCGCATTCGCAGGAGGGTGAGTGCGTTCTCCTCGTCACCCATGTTGACCACGGATTTTCCTTGCCTCCCCATCCTTTTTTCCGAGGCTTCTTCAACTTCTTTGGAGCACAACTCCACCACTTTCCCCCCAACACCATCGTGTACCTTGCTGCGTGCGTGTCCATGTGCGAGAACTTCTTAGGTTGTAGGCCACACTTGGGTCTCTTCAAGCACATTTTCACGTGTCGTTCCCAGTCGGTCAAGAAGGCCAACCCGAGTGACGAGAGGACGCACGTGATCCAGATGTGCGGGGGTCTTGGGATTCAAATGAGAGGTAAAAGCATCTTCACAGCCATGATCCTTCCTGAGTCAGTCCGAGGATGGCCGTCGACATGGTTCTATTGCAAGGACCAGCCGACTCCAGGTCAGTCGACCGGACTTCCTCCCTTCTCCATGGATCGGGTCGAGAAGCCCTCTGCCTTAAAAGTGATCCTGGAGGAGAAAGCGCAAGTGAAGGTGTTGGTCGAGCGGGTAGTCCAACTCGTCCGTGATGGCGTGACTGACATGGATCTATTGGAGGTCTTCCTTAAACGACGCATTCAGCCGCTTCAAGCCTGTGACCATCCGATGTGGATGTATTCGGGTATTGAGGATTCCACTCGAATCCACCCAGAAGAGGTCGACGGGGATACGGTGGAGAAGTGGCTGAGAGGTATCACTGGCAACAAAGATAACCCTAGGGGGTCTAGGAGAGTCCCTCCACTCGACAACTCGCGCCAACCAGACAAGGTCCGACTCTAAATTGCTGAGTGTTCTCTTGATTCGTCACGTAACTGCTCGTTGACAGCCGACTAATTTTTGCTTCACTTGTTATCTTTCAGGCCCTTATTGAGATGTACTCGATGCCCAATGGGAAGCAGGAGCAGGATCCAGAGGGGGAGGCGAGCGGAGGCGAGAGCGGCGAGTGGCACTCTGATGAAGAGGAGGATGAGGAGAGTGATGAAGAAGAGGTCGACTCACCTCCCCGTAGGGAAAGGCGATCCAAGCACACTCACGACCCGACAAGCATCCACGACAAAGTGACCGCGCCGACTGGAGAATCGTCAAAGCGCCCTCGGACGTCTTCTCCAGCGCCAACTGAGAAGGCGCCAAAGCAACCAAAAGCTACGCCGTCAAAGCCACCGAAGGCCTTGACCAAGATCAAAGTGGTCGTTCCTACTGCTTCCGGGTAATAGTTGTATCTGATTTCTTGGTCGACCCGCTGTGATAGATGTGACCGACTGAATATTGAAATTTGCAGAGCTGCTACCTCCGGGACTTCCACCCGCAAGTATGAAGATGAAGAAATGGAAGATGCAGTCACCTCCAACCCAGGTACAACTCTCATAGACCTGTCTTTGGTTATTCGGTCGATTAAATTCTGACGATTGATCTGGGGTCGACTGATCTCTTTGTAGCTCCTGCCAATATCATTGAGCTTCCAGATGATGACGAGGACGTGCCGCTGAGGCCCAGGAGGAACAAGAAGGCGTCAGCTGGCAAGACATCCCAATCGGTACTGGCGGCAGAGCCAGTGGTTCAACAGCTTGAAGATGTGAGCCGGGCTTCTCTTACTTTTGCTGATCCAGTATCGAGTGAACGCCCCACATCGTCGACTGTGCCAGTGCTTGGTTCAACCGTCCAGCTTCATGCCTCGGAACTTCAAGCTGCTATGTCTGGACCGTCATCCCACTCCTCACCACTCATCATGTTCCAGAAAGCCAGGCGGACGCCGCTGCAGAAGCCATTCGCCAGGCTGGCATAATGATGGAGCAAGTGAAGGTGGTGCACGAAAATAGTCAGGCTGCTTACGACGCCAGCGCGGCCTTCGAGCCAATGTCTAGGTAAGTTGGCTTCTGACTGAACTTGTTCTGTTAGGATATGCCACCTAAAGACCTTTCTCCATGCAATTTCTTGTTATCCTGCACTTCGCATCTGCACACCCACTGGGTGTTTGGCATCTTTGTTGTTTTCACTCTTCCACTCGGTCTGGGTGGACCATGTCAAGTGGAATCTAAACCAGTGGGAGCATGCTAAGTGCACCCACTGGGTGTAGTCCCTGAGACCGCAGTCGACTACTAGCAGTCGGTTGGGGTCTGAGTACGCCCTTTTCTCTCTCTTTTTTTCTTCCACTCGGTCTGGGCGGACCATGACGAGTGGAATCTGAATCAGTGGGGGCATGATAAGTGCACCCACTAGGTGTAGTCCCGGAGACTACTGTAGAATGTTTGATTCTGCAGTAGTCTTTAAAGTTTTATTCACTCAAAAATAAATGATCTTTGATCTTGTCCATTGACGTGTCTTTTGCCCATTGTAGAAATCATGTGCGCTTATCTCCAAGTTCGCTAAATTCAAGGAAAAACAGAGACAACTCAACCTTGACTTGGAGCTGGCCCATCAAAACTTGAAAAAGGCTCAAGATGAAGTGGCTGGTATGGAAGGTAACGACCTGTCGACTGTTTATTTTGACTCAAGTTATCTCTTCGTTCTTTTGTCTGACCCGAGTGTACATCTTGCAGAGAAAATGAGGCTGGCTCTGGCGAAGAAGGACCTTGATCTTGCAGCTGCACAAAAGGAGGCTCAGGAGAAGACTGCCCTTGCTAACAAAAAGTTGGCTTCGGTCGGAGCGCTAGAGGAGGAAATCATGAAGCTGAAGTTGTCTCTTACTGAGTCCAACCGAGAGGCAACTCGTCTGAAGAAAGATAAGGTGACTCTGAACGAGTAGCTGGAAAGCATGTCTTGTAAGAGGAACGACTTGGAAGCTTATCTGAAAGCCGTCGCCAAGAAGCTCTTCCTTATGCTCGAAGGTACTTCTCTTTATCCGACTGTCTTACTGTTTGCAAGTCACCTCGGACCAGTTGGCTCATTAACTCCTTGAATCTGCAGAATTCTGCCAAAATTTTGAAGAAGAAACCAGACGGATCGAGACAGGCTTGGACCCTATCCTTTCTCTAGTCGATGATGAGGCTGCCATGAATGTGCTCCGACTGGAATCTTGTGTTACCAGTGTTATGAGCTATCTTGCTCACCTAAAGGTGGCGGTCTCGCGCATTGATACATCACTCTGGACAAGGGCAACGTTTCAAAACGACCTCGAGTCTCTGATGACTCGACTCAATGAGGTTCCTGGTCGAGTGCAAGAATGGAAGAAGTCTTCTGCCCGATGCCGTGCTGACGTGGCTCTGTCGCTGGTTAGGGTCCACTGCAAAGAAGCTCGAGAAGAGAAGTCGGCGACGATCAAGGTTGCCAACACCAAAAGACATGACTTCCAATCCTTCATGGAAACCTTCATTGATGCTGCCACTTGGATTGCTGACGGATTTGATCTGGACGAGTTCGTCGAGCCTGCAAGCCCTCCTCCTACGGAGTAAACAAACTTTATACCTTGCCTTAAATTTTCCTCAGAATGCCGAGTGATTTTGTAACCGTTTAAACTCCTTCGGGCCTGATGCCCGAGTACTTTTATCTTCATTCTAGAACTTTAGGATTTATCTGAACTTGGTTTATCTTCGAATATGCTTGTGTTTGCATTCAAGTGGAACTTGTTCTTCACTCGAAATAATCTTTGTACCTATGACGCAACTCCGAAGAGAGGGTTGCAGTCGACCTGCACCTCGTCGTCCTTGCGGATAGGGATGGAGTGCACGTTGTACTTGTGACGCAGCTCCGAAGAGAGGGTTGCAGTCGACCTACACCTCATCGTCCTTGCCGATAGGGTTGGAGCGCATGTTGTACTTGTGGCGTAGCTTCGAAGAGATGGTTGCAGTCGACCTGCACCTCGTCGTCCTTGCGGATAGGGATGGAGCGCATGTTGTACTTGTGGCGCAGCTTCGAAGAGAGGGTTGCAGTCGACCTGCACCTCATCGTCCTTGCGGATAGGGGTGTTTTTCAAACTTAGGCGAGTACTGGACTGCAGCTAAGCCCCCGAGTGTGAGGGTTGCTCACCACTCGGTAGGATTTTTCAAACTTAGGCGAGTACTGGACTGCAGCTAAGCCCCCGAGTGTGAGGGTTGCTCACCACTCGGTAGGATTTTTCAAACTTAGGCGAGTACTGGACTGTAGCTAAGCCCCCGAGTGTGAGGGTTGCTCACCACTCGGTAGGATTTTTCAAACTTAGGCGAGTATTGGACTGCAACTAAGCCCCCGAGTGGGAGGGTTGCTCATCACTCGGTAGGATTTTTTAAACTTAGGCAAGTATTGGACTGTAGCTAAGCCCCCGAGTGGGAGGGTTGCTCATCACTCGATAGGATTTTTTAAACTTAGACGAGTACTGGACTGCAGCTAAGCCCCCGAGTGAGAGGCTTGCTCATCACTTGGTAGGATTTTTTAAACTTAGGCGAGTACTGGACTGCAGCTAAGCCCCCGAGTGAGAGGGTTGCTCATCACTCGGTAGGATTTTTTTTAAACTTAGGCGAGTACTGGACTGTAGCTAAGCACCCGAGTGAGAGGGTTTCTCATCACTCTGTAGGATTTTTTTAACTTAGGCGAGTATGGGACTGCAGCTAAGCCCCCGAGTGAGAGGCTTGCTCATCACTCGGTAGGATTTTTTAAACTTAGGTGAGTACTGGACTGCAGCTAAGCCCCCGAGTGAGAGGGTTTCTCATCACTCGGTAGGATTTTTTTAAATTTAGGTGAGTATTGGACTGCAGCTAAGCCCCCGAGTGAGAGGGTTGCTGATCACTCGGTAGATTTTTTTAAAAACTTAGGCGAGTACTGGACTGCAGCTAAGCCCCCGAGTGAGAGGGTTGCTCACCACTCGGTAGGATTTTTCAAACTTAGGCGGAACGGATTCACACCTAAGCCCCCGAGTGGGAGGCTTGCTCATCACTCGGTAGGATTTTTTAAACTTAAGCGAAACGGATTCGCAGCTAAGCCCCCGAGTGAGAGACTTGCTCATCACTCGGTTGGATTTGTTAAACTTAGGCGAAACAGATTCGCATCTAAGGCACCCACTGGGGGATTTAGAACATATAAAAAGGAATATCAATCATTTAATAGACTGCAAAACTATGTCTTTGATAATCAAACTAAAGGGTATTTCTTATTACATCTCAATAGTCTGAATGCTTAAGTGTAAAAGGGGCAGAGCAGCTCCCCGTTCCAAGCGCGTGGTTCGTCTTTCTTGTGCTCGACGTTGTAGAGGTGGTACGCTCCGTTTGTGGAGCACTCCGGTGATGATGAAGGGACCTTCCCAAGTAGGGGTGAGCTTGTGTGGCTTCTGCTGTTCCACTCAAAGAACCAAGTATCCTTCCTGAAATGCTCGACCCCTCACGTTTCTGGCGTGGAATCGACGCAGGTCTTGCTGATAAATGGTCGATCAGATCAGAGCCATCTCGCTTTCCTCTTCCAGGAGATCAACTGCGTCTTGCCGAGCCTGTTCTGCTTCATATTCTGAGAAAAGCTCGACTCTGGGTGCATTGTGAAGCAAGTCACTCGGAAGCACAGCTTCAGCTCCATAGACCAAGAAGAATGGAGTTCGGACAGTTGACCGATTCGGAGTCGTCCTCAAACCCCAAAGCACTGACGGAAGTTCACCGACCCAGGCGCCTGCCACATGCTTGAGATCACGCATCAGTCGGGGTTTCAGTCCTTTGAGGATCAACCCGTTTGCTCTTTCAGCTTGTCCATTTGACTGGGGATGGGCGACTGAAGCATAGTCGAGTCAAGTGCCTTGGGAAGCACAGAAGGCTCTGAACTCGTCTGAATCAAAGTTCGAGCCATTGTCGGTGATGATGCTGTGCGGAACACCATATCTGAATGTTAACTCTCTGATGAAACTGACCGCAGTACTGGCTTCAAGACTTTTGATAGGTTTGGCTTCAATCAATTTGGTGAACTTGTCGACTACCACGAGTACATGAGTGAAGCCGCTCCTACCCGTTCTCAGAGTTCCAACCATGTTCAAACCCCAAACAACGAAGGGACAGATGAGTGGAATGGTCTTCAGGGTTGATGCAGGCTTGTGAGACATGTTGGAGTAAAACTGGCAACCTTCACATTTGTTGACTATTTCTTGAGCCATCTCATTTGCCCGTGGCCAATAAAATCCCGCTCGGTATGCTTTGGCCACAATGGTCCAAGAGGACGCATGGTGACCACAGGTCCCCGAGTGGATGTCGTTGAGGATCACTCGACCTTCTTCTGGTGTTATGCATTTCTGGCTGACTCCAGTTATGCTTTCTCTGAACAGCTGCCCTCTGATCACGGTAAAAGCTTTGGATCGGCGGACGATCTGTCGGGCCTCTTCTTCGTCCTCTGGGAGTTTTTTTCCTAAGAATGTACGCGATGTACAACACTATCCAGTCGGGAGTGATGACCAAAACGTCCATGATCAAATCGACCACGGCCGGGACTTCGATTTCAGTCGGATCAGCGGCGCTCTTTGGTTGCGGGGGCTCTTCAGTGAAAGGATCTTCCTGGACTGAAGGTGCATGAATATGTTCCAGAAATACATTACTGGGAATGGTTTCTCTCTTAGAACCTATCTTCGCCAAATCATCCGCTGCTTGATTTTTCAGTCGGGGGATGTGATGGAGCTCTAAACCCTCAAACTTCTTCTCTAACTTTCTTACTGCATTACAATAGCCGGTCATAGCTGGGCTTTTGACGTCCCACTCCTTCATTACTTGATTCACCACTAAATATGAGTCGCGGTAGACCATGAGGCGATGGACGCCGAGTGAAATGGCCATACGTAACCCGTACAAAAGTGCCTCATATTCAGCTTCATTGTTGGAGGAATCAAAATGAATCTGGAGAACATAGCGGAGCTTGTCGCCTCGGGGGGATACCAATACCACCCCCGCGCCAGAACCGTTCAGCATCTTAGATCCATCAAAGAACATGGTCCAATGGTCCGAGTGAATCTGAGTCGGCAGTTGTTGTTCGATCCACTCAGTGTGGAAATCTGCTATTGCCTGGGACTTGATAGCTTTCTTTGCCTCAAATTTGATATCCAAGGGAAGGAGTTCAATCGCCCAGTTTGCCACTCGACCGGTTGCATCTCTGTTGTTCAGAATTTCAGACAATGATGCATCACTAACGACTGTAATGGAGTGATCAGAGAAATAATGTGCAACCTTCTTCGTGGTCATGTAAATCCGATAAACAAGCTTTTGATAATGTGGATATCTTTGCTTGGATGGAGTCAGAACTTCAGAAACATAGTATACTGGGCGCTGAACTTTATAGGCTTTTCCTTCTTCTTCCCGCTCGACCGTGAGTACCGTACTGACGACTTGTCCAGTGGCTGCAATATAAAGCAGTAAAGGTTCTTTGCTGATTGGAGCAGAAGCACCGGCTGGGTGGAAAGCAGGGCTTTGAGCTCTGCAAACGTTGCTTCAGCTTCAGGAGTCCACTCGAACTTGTCAGATTTCTTCATCAGTCGGTAAAGAGGCAATGCCTTTTCACCGAGGCGAGAGATGAATCGACTCAAGGCGGCCAAGCAACAAGTAAGCTTCTGGACATCATGCACACGCACAGGGCGCTTCATTTGGAGTATGGCACCAACTTTTTCTGGGTTCGCGTCGATCCCTTGTTTAGAAACGAGAAAACCGAGTAACTTTCCACCAGGAACTCTGAATGTGCATTTTGACGGATTAAGCTTGATATCATACCTTCTCAGGTTGGCAAAGGTTTTAGCGAGGTCAGTCAGCAGGTCAGAACCTTTGCGTGACTTGACCACAATGTCATCCATATACGCTTCCACACTCCGACTGATTTGTGTGAGCAGGCACTTCTGAATCATCCTCATGAATGTGGCACCAGCATTCTTGAGACCAAATGACATGGTGACATAGCAAAAACACCCGAATGGAGTGATGAAAGCTATTTTTATCTCATCGGGACCATACAGATGGATCTGATGATACCCAGAATAGGCGTCTAAAAGAGAAAAACGCTCACACCCCGCAGTCGAGTTGACAATCTGATCGATACGGGGGAGAGGGAAATGGTCTTTCGGGCAGGCCCGATTGATATGTTTGAAGTCAATGCACATGCGAAGTGAGTCATCCTTCTTGGGGACTATGACAACATTGGCAAGCCACTCGGAGTGGTAAATCTCGTGGATGAACTCAACTGTCAGGAGCCGAGCCACTTCCTCACCAATTGCTTTTCTCTTCTGTACAGCGGATCGTCGAAGATGTTCCTTGACAGGTTTTACTTTCGGGTCGACTCGCAGACGATGCTCAGCCAGTCCTCTGGGTACACCTGGCATGTCAGAAGGCTTCCATGCAAAGATGTCCCAGTTCTCATGGAGGAACTGGATGAGCGCTTCTTTCTATTTGTTGTCGAGTGATGTTGAGATATGAGTAGGAGCAGCATTAGGATCGGTCGGGTGGATATGAATCGGCTTAGTTTCACCATATGACTGAAATGCAGAATCTGTGGCTGGCTTCTTGGAGCGTAGCAAATCACTCGGATCTGCATTTTTCTAGTATTCTTGCATTTTGACTGCTGCCATTTGTGCATCGACGATTTTTGAGCCCTTCTGGAAGCACTCTTCCGCCTTCTGCCGATTTCCAGTGATAGTGATCACTCCTCTGGGACCAGGCATTTTCAATTTGAGGTACACGTAACATGGTCGAGCCATAAAACGTGCATAGGCAGGCCTACCCAGAATGGCATGATAAGCACTCTTGAAATCCACTACTTCAAATGTCAACTTTTCTTTGCGGTAATTTTTGGAATCACCGAAAACCACATCAAGGGCGATCTGGCCGAGTGATTCAGCCTTCTTGCCAGGTATAACGCCATGGAAATTCATATTGCTTTTGCTGAGCTTGGACATCGGAATCCCCATTCCCTTCAAGGTTTCAGCATAAAGGATATTCAGGCCGCTACCACCATCCATCAGCACTTTAGTCAGTCGAGTGCCTTCGACAACTGGGTCGACCACCAACGCTTGCCTCCCAGGGGTGGCTATACATGCTGGATGGTCAGACTGGTCGAATGTGATGGCAGTCTGGGACCACTTCAAATAACTTGGTGTTGCTGAAGCAACCATGTTCACTTCTCTGTTGATAACTTTCAATCGACTTTTGCTCTCAACATCAGGAAAAATCATCAGAGTGGAGTTGACGTTAGGAAAACCATCATCATCCTCTTGCTTATCCTCGTCCTTGTTCGACTCATTTTCCTTCTCCTTGGGTTGTTTCTCTCGGAACTGCTAGATCAGGAGCCAACACTGCCGAGTGGTGTGCTTGGGATAAATCAGATTACCCTCTTCATCTTTCTTGGTGTGAATGTGACGTGGCAAATCCAACACATCATTTCCGTCTTAATCTTTCGCTTTCTTAGGGTTCCAGGGCCCTTTGGGCTTCCCCTTGAACTTTCCTTGAGCCACAACCAAAGCCTCACCAGGAGCAACTGGCTCGGCTTTACGTTTCTGTTTCCGATTGGAAGTACCTCCACCGGTGTCCTGGGCGACTGTTTTGTGTTTGCCACTCCGGAGTCGGTCTTCTTCTTTGCCGTTGGCGTATTTGGTGGCAATCTCCATCATCCAAGTCAGGGACATATCTTCTGTCCGATCAAATTTCAGATTCAACTCCTGATACTTAACGCCTTCCTTGAAAGCACAAACTTCTTGGTGATCTGACACATTCTCCACTGTATGGTGTAACATGATACATCTCTGGATATAGTCCCTCAGGGTTTCATTCGGTTTTTGCACACAACTCTGCAATTCAGTCAACCCCGCTGGTCGCTTGCAAGTACCTACAAAAGTCCTAACAAACACTCGGGCGAGTTCCTCCCAACTGAGTATGCTGCCTGGTGCCAACTGATTCAACCATGCTCTGGACGAGCCTTCCAACATCAGAGGAAGGTGTTTCATGGCGACTTCATCATTGCCACCACCAATCTGTACAGCTACTCGGTAGTCCTCAAGCCAAGTGTCAGGCTTAGACTCACCCGTAAACTTGCTGACTCCAATCGCCAACCTGAAATTGGGAGGAATCACTGCGGCCCTGATGGCTCTGCTAAAACACTCGGGACCTGAAACGTTCACTCTACCGCCAGTCGGATAATCTCTGTCATGGCCTTCTCTATGTGCTTTGTTCCTGTGAACCAGACCTTGAACGAGAATAGATCTCGCATCAAAGCTTGGCTCCCTTGGGTCGACTGGTATTCTTCGCTCGCCGCTATGAGGGCGTCTGTCATCATGCCGCTGAGGCACATATCACCCACTCCTCGGAGGAGGCATCGACACTCGACGTCAATCATCGTGGCCGAGGCGGTGATCATATTGCTCATGTTTTCTGTACCGATCCTGCCTGTGCCCACGCCCCTCACGCCGAGGGGGCGATCTTGGGTTGTGGGCCGACTGCACTGTATCCGCCACCACATATCTGCTATGAATCCTATTCCGCGACTAAGACATTGCGGTGTGCTGCTCTCCAGCTGCCCGGAGCAAGGACTGGATCTGCATCAAACCTCTGCCTGCCTCCGACTGATAGGGCTGGATTGACTCTGCTATTCGGGCCGCAGCTGTGAGATTTTGAATTGGAGTGTGGTATACCTGAGTTTGAGGTGGAAAAAGCTGCCGTTGAATGGATTCACGGATCCGCTGCCGAGCATGCTCGTCGAGTGCACGCTGCAGATTCTCTAGTCAAGTACGCTCGGCCAGATTGGCCAGCGCGCTTCCTCCAAGGCCTGGGCCTCGGGGGTTTCTCCAACCATAGGAGTGCAAAGTGCATCCATGTTGCGGCGGCGAAGTTCTTCCCTCCGCTGCGAAGAAAGGGGCTCGGGGCGGTACTCCTCATGAACGCGCGACGGATCGCCGCCGCCATCACCACCGTCGTTGCAGGGGAAGCCAGGAGGACTGGGTTGTTCGTCGACCATCAAGACTTCTGCCGCGGGATCGCTACTGTCGCACTCGGATGCGGTCTCGATGGAGCCAGTCGACAGGTCGAATAGGCCGTAGAGAGTTTCGTCGAGCTCGATTGCCATGACATGTGAGGTGGCTGACTGGCGGGCCACCGCGTGTCTCACCCACCGCTGGAGCCACGACCGACCGGAACGCTTGTGCCGGCGAGCGGCGGGGGATGAGGACACCATAGGAACCAACCGATACTGGGTCAACGGTTGCCGGAGAAGGATGCCGCAGATGCACGCACGAAAGTGCGTCACCCTGCGGACAGGGAGCTCATTGACGTCGAGTGGAGCTTCCTGGAGCCAGGCGGAGTCGTCGGCGATGAACACGAGCGCGCCGAGACGGATCTCGCGGCCCTCAACCAGTCCGCCGACAGAAATGATGACGATGAGAATCGGAAAAATCACAGCTCCACCAGAAAGTCGCTAAGACACGTGCCCCACGGTGGGTGCCAACTGTCGTGGATCTAAGACTGATAGTAGAATGGGGGGTAGGAATGAGGAGGCAAAATCCTAGCTATGGCGAAGTTGTACACATGAGTTTTACGAGTTCAGGTCCTTCGAGGAGGAAGTAATAGCCCTATGTCTCGGTGCCCGGAGGCGGTCGACTGGATTATGTATGTGTGTGTTTACAGGGGGTGTAAACTCTTGTGCCAGTGGAGGGGGGTGGCTTATATAGGGTGCGTCAGGACCCCAGCCAGCCCACATTACAAGGGATTTAAGGTACATCAAGAGGGGGTCGTTACTGGTAACACTAGCAATTAAGTGACATAAATGCCTATTAAGTCTATGAAGTAAACGCCCGACCATTGTCGTGCAGAGTGACTTTAGGTCTTCTGTCCGTCGAGTGATAATTGTTGTGGTCGAGTGACTTTGAATCTTCCGAGTGGAATGTCTCATAGTCGAGTGGATGATGCTATCCCTTGAATGCTTCTGGTTTTGGGATGGTGCCCTAGGGGAGGCTGTCTAGGTCAGGCCTATGACCCTACCCTAGGTACATAGCTTCATCAGTCATCCCCCTCCGCTTCCCCTTTGATTTGTTGATATAATGTTATGTTCTTGCAACCACAAATTGGAGAAGTGAAAAGTCAGTTGTTGGATTCCTTAGAGTGAAAATTGCTCACTCGGGTAGGAATTTCATTAATGTCGATGCCAATATATCTTCGTCATCGACTGTTTTCTTAGAAGTCTATATAATTTTGTGTTTCATTTGTTTGGTGACTAGGATATCTCTAACATGTGAACAACAATATATACTAGCAGAATGCCTGTGCATTGCTATGAGCTACGTATATATAAATATTAATTAAAAAATGAGTAAGGTCGTCTATAAGGTCAAAGCTCATTTCTCCTTACAGGTTCGGACGTGTTCGGATATCAAACAGACGCTTAGTAGGCTCTCCAAATTCAACCGTCTGGACAGTCCGGGCTCCCCCAAATTCAGACCATATATGGGGGGGGGGGGAGAAATGTGGTTGTTTAGACTATCCACCATATTATCTCCAACACACGGACCCAACACAAAAACCCCACCCCACAACGCATAACCCCCTTTTTTCTGTCGGACCCTCCCTTTCTCGCTCGGTTTCCCGCCATAGCGGGACATTTCTCGCTGGAGCCTCCTTCTTTAAAATCAAATGACACCCGCCTCACCTTCGCCGTGCATTGCAAAAGAGATGAAATTTTCATATTTACAATACAGTAAATTTGATTAAACTAACACATATTATTTACATAAAATAATAAATTACTATAGAGATTAGTCTCAAAGGCCCATTCAACTTTGCCGATGCACACTCACATATAAGGTAAGTGACAACCTGAATGTATTTCTAGTCACCAGTAAGCTTCACCTCTAGCACAGATAGCATTCACTGCTAGAAGGGATAATTGATGTTCTTATCTTCCTCGTCCTTCCCTACATCTTCTACGTTTAATCTCTTCGCCAACCCATTTCGTTGACGCCAATGAGCACCATGTCAACATCAACGCGTTTGTCAGTGATGCCTCATCTTCTTCTTCTTCCTCCTTCCTCGCTAGTTTTAATTCTCATTCCTACTTATTTTATAATACTCTTTCTTTCTTGTTTCGCTTTATCTTTTTGGAACACTCTTTCCTTCTTCAACACCATGGACCACTTGGTCGCTTTAGTTATCTATTCCTTCTTGAAAGAACATGCGGTGCCCCCATGTTTGGTTTTGGTAATTGATGACAATCTCTATGGACAAATGGTTGCCTTGAGTTATATTTGAAGGTTTTGTCCATAGGCTTTTCTTGGAGTACATGTGTTGGTTTCAAGGAGAGTTTGTGTCGACCAAGGTGCTATTCAAGGAATTACCTAAAGATTGGTCTTGTGAGAGGTTGATCAAGACTAAGTTAAAGAGTGAATCAAGTTGATCAACCCACAAAGCGTAGAAGATGTACCGAGAGGGATCAAGTGATCCCATGGTATGGTAAGCATTGTCAATTACGCTTTATGTACTAACCCATGGTCTTCGTGAGAGTTCTTTGTGGGGTTAGGTTGCGGTGTGCAAGTTCAAGTGGAGTATCACGAAGAGATCAAATGCTTGAAGCTTGCCGTCCTTTGTGGTGAAAATGGACTTGTGAAGATGTGCGGAAGAGTGGCTCACCCATAGTGGAGTATGGGGGAGCAATCAACTAGTCTTCATCGAGTCAACCCAATCAAGAAAGGTGGTCCAACTTGAGGGAATCAAGATCGTCATCATCTAGCTCAAGTGGACCATGTGCAAGGCAAAGGTTTGCCCTTGATAGGTTTTCTATTTTACCGGTCTCATGATGGTAGTTGGGAGACCGGGTTATAGGATCGATTGCCGTACTATCAAGGGGGGCCCTCGATGAGTAGCTTGATCGTATCGTTCGTTGAGAGCTCAAACCTTTGCATCCTTGCATCATCTTTCTTGGTTCTTGTTTGGTTCTCTTTGTGAGTCTTAGAGCTTATGGTCATCTTGATGACAAGCTTGAGTTCATCGAAAACGGAGTTCGCATGCATCTTCTATGATGTTTTCGATGTTGGAGGTTTTGCCGGTTCTTCTCGGTTGGAGGTTTCACTCCTCTATTTGTTGGCATACCTCGCCTGCCTCTTCTTACTATAACCAGTCGCTGTTTTGATGCTACTCGTCGTCTTGTTTTCAACAAGCTTGAGTTTGCTCAATTCGGAGTTCATATGCAGAAGTTATGGCAGTTCTGGTTTTCTGGAGTGTGGTTTTTCTCCTGGACCCAGCGGTAGTACCGCGGGCCACAGCGGTAGTACCGCTGAGGCTCACTAAGCGGCAGTACCGCCCCTCGGAGCAGTAGTACCGCTTGATGGCCTCAGCAGCAGTGCCTCTACGGATCCGTGCTCCTACCACCTCGACACAGTGGTTGGAGCGGTAGTACGGCTGCAGTCCACTAAGCGGTAGTACCGCTTGCTGGGCTCAGCCGCAGTACCGCTGTGGCTTCGTGCTCCTTCCACTTTGATTCGAGTGCGCTTTTTCTCGTGTCGGGTTTTGCGGTACTTGCTGCGGTAGTAGTGGCGGTAGTGCTGCTTGTGAGCGGTAGTACCGCCCTACCTCCGCGGTATTACTGCTCTGGGTCTCAGCCCCAGCCCTTTTCTTCTGGCGCGGCAGTACCGCTGAGGGGGAGCGGTAGTACCGCTTACGAGAGGTAGTACCGCCCTGCCTCCGCGGTAGTACCGCTCTCTGCGGGGCTGAGTGGGGGTTAACGGTTGGATTTTCCCCCTCCTATAAAAGGGGGTCTTCTTCCCCGTTGAACTCCAATCCTTTGAGCTCGTGTTCTTCCCCCATTGTTGACTTTCTTCGAGCTTGCTAACTCTCAATCCCTCCATGGATTCTTGCTAGTTTTTGAGGGAAAAGAGAGAGGAGATCTAGATCCACATTTCCACCAATCACTTTCTCCTCTATGTGAGGGGAACCCCTTGGATCTAGATCTTGGAGTTCTTGGTGTTCTCCTTCTTGTTCTTCCTCTCATTTTCCCCCCTAGCATTAGTTGCTTTGGTGGGATTTGGGAGAGAAGAACTTGGGCACTCTGTGTGCCCTTGCCATTGCATTTGGTGCATCGGTTTGAGTTCTCCACGTGATACGTGGAAGTCACAAGTTGAGAAGCTTATTACTCTTGGGTGCTTGGTACCTTTGAGCTTGTTCCTCTTGGGTGCTTGGGTGCCCTAGACGGTTGTTGGTGTTTGGAGCTCAATCATTGTGGTGCAAAGCTCCGGGCAAGCGTCGGGGTCTCCAATTAGGTTGTGGAGATCGCCCCGAGTAATTTGACGGGTACCGGTGACCGCTTCCAAGGGTTGCCAAAGTGTACGGGTTCGGTGACCGCCCCCAAGGGTTGCCATTTGTACGGGTTCGGTGACCGCGCCCAAGGATTTAGTTTTTTAATGGGAAGGAGAAAAAACAGTTGGTGGGGGTGGTGTGAGTTGAGACGAAGAAAAACTGGATGAAAATAAACCGCACCAGGCTACCAACTCCTCCATTAGGAGTAGAGATGACATGCAATGCTTTATGAAAATGAAGGTGGATGTGCTTGTGTATGTGTTGTGTACAAGTCTTGTGCTTTAGCAGCTTGAGGCCTTGCTAGCGGCTAGCAGTGCAGCGCGAAGCTGCTAAACCAAATATTCCTATATGTCATCATTGATTGGCCGGCTTGGACATCAATGATGAGACACCAGTCAATACTTGCTTGTCATCACTCATCAGTTTTGAGCCGGTCATTGATTAAGGTGTCATCACTGACCCGGAGGCACAGATGGGCCATTCACACATTAGTGATGATATGATCTGGCCGTTGTTCACATTCTAGTAGTGCTATGCTGATATACAGCCCCGTACTCTAGTACGACCCTTGGGCCCTCCAGAAGGAAGGAATCAACAATCTTGTCGTGCAAGACAAGGAGGTCAGACCAATGTTCGACTCCTCAACTAACATAGGTCGATTGGGACTCTGTAAACCCTAGCCCTTGGCATCCTTTATGATCCAAGGCAGGGCTAGTTGATAGACACCTTATTCCCTACCCTTCGGTACACCTACGATCATCTAGATCTACCTCGTACTCTTTGTACATCATCCAATCAATATACACAAGTAGGATAGGGTATTACCTCGACCACGAGGGCCCGAACCTAGGAAAAATTGGTCTCCTATTTCCCTCCCGGTTCTTCTGGCTAGTCGTGATACCCAACCGAAGCATCTACTAGGATCTACACTGATAGTCCTAGTGCCCTCACCCGGTTGGTGCTAACCTATCAACGGTGTACCCTTTTCCTCCCCTTGTCATACCTCCAAGTGTCTCCCACAACCTAAATAAGATGGATCATCATTTCTGTTGGAGATATGATCTTGAGGCAATCATGTGATGATTATATTTCCCTATGTATTCATGAGTCATTTCTATTGTCCTTGAACACCATCAATGATATGTATCAATAAGCATGTGACTTGTTGGCTAGTATATGATTTAGTTGATGACTATGTTTCACAAGTCATGCGCATAGAGATGCTAAACCATAGTTTGGACTCACAGATGGAGATCAATGAGCCGAACAGACCAACTTTGAGGCAAAGTGAGGTATTGTCATCTCTTAGTCTCAAGTACGATGTATATGCCATGTCCTAGACCCGAGGTCCTCACATGTTCTCAGGATGAAGATTGACTCACTTAGGGTTTATCAAACGCTACTCCGTATCTGGGTAGTTATAAAAGGTAGCTTCTGGGTGAGTCATTAGACATGCCACGAGACATGGTTGACCAAGAAGGGATTTCCCCCTCCGATAAGGAGAGATATTCTCTGGTCCCTCTCGAGTGATCAGGTTCAGAAAGCATGGCCATGTGACTTGGGTCAAGCATTAACCCAGTTTGAGAATCTGTATCACGGTTTTGAGAAGAGAGGTTGAGCTACCACAAGGGTGACAAATACTCACCTTGAGATTGAAAACATATATCATGAGACAAAAGGAATGTTGCATATGACACATTGTCAAGGTTCGTCAAACGACTTTACGCACACATGGGAGTTGGCACATTTTCGTAGGAGCCCGGAGCCGCTACCAACTATCAACTCGGGTCGTGTCCATGTGTACGTAAACCTATAGGGTCACACACTTAAGGGGTTGTAGCTCATTCAGATTGGATCTGAGTGGAAATGGGAGTAGACTCCTAGTGGGCCTCAAGTGTTGAGCCCACTTCGAAGGTCTATATAAAGGGGAGTGGGTGCATCACTTAGGGTTGATCTTTTTCCTTCCCACATAACCACCGCTTCCATTTCCCACGCCCTCATGCCATGCGACCAGACCTAGCAGCCTGCCGCCCTACGTTGCTCCCCGCACGTGTGGATATCTTGGAGGTACCTCATCTGCGGTGCTTGGTGTTGGAAATATGCCCTATAGGCAATAAGATTGTATCCACGTTTGTAATTAAGAGTTTATATTCTATTTTATAACTGCTATGATCCTGGAATATGCGATTCAGTGGAAAACTCATAAGCATGTGTGGAATGATAAAAGGTAAAATCGGAAATAAATTGCTATGACCCTAATCGGATTCCTTTTTCGAATCTTGGAATGATCATCATACCTTAACGGACTAAACTCGGCCAATATAGGCACGGGGGGTATATAAGGTTTACACATGGTTGGTTACAAAGATCAACATGGCTCAAACATAACGGAAGATGAAAAGCAAGGGTTCCCGGTACAAAATAAAATAAAATAAAAGTCAACCCCATCACCATTTCCCTTGCACTAGCGAGTTGATGTTGCATCCATTTATGTCGGCAGGCTATTGTTGCCAGTTGGCCTCTCTATGGGCAGACACATAATTTAGGCCCACTTAGTAATTTCTTGGCCCGATTGATTAGAAGAAGCCCACGTCAATCCCAGGAGAAGCAGCCCTTACATGTTCGGCAACCAGGCCACACAGTGTGGCAGATGAAAACGGCTTTGGCACACACCATGGAACAACTAAACAATCTGGTCCGTTTGTATGCTAGATCCAACGGCTCACATGGTCAAATCATTGTGAGAGGTCGTAGCTAGCTTAGTTATACTGTTTAGTAATTTACTCCATGTAATAAGGGGTATCTTTTAACAAGGTCCTCTTTGGCACAATTTATTTTTCTAACAGAGCCAAAGTCTTCTTTAGCTTAGCTGCGAAGGCTTGCAACGAGAGGCAGGATGATCGGGTCAAACCCTCACACTTTTTCTGGCCGAGAGCCGAAGCGTCATCTCTTATGGCAGAGTCGAGCCATCTCGTCAATAGTCATTATTGGGCGTATCATGGCCCAAGGTCATTTCTATTAGCACGTCATGTCAATAAAGAGAATGTGCTCCAGATTTCTAGCAATATTATCAATGAAAATGCCTTACTCTTTGCGTGCTGCGTGATGTATTGGGAACTAGCAATTTTTGTTTTGGGGTGAGCCGACCCCTCGTCTTTAACTGACCTATAAAAAGGGGAATGGTCAACTGATTTTAACTATGCCCTCATTTCTTGCCTTACCACCAAGAACCACTCGTAAGCCCAAGAGCTCCAAGACTTGTCGTTTCCTCTAGCTCTTCCTAACCCCTCTTCTCCACCGCAAAGGATGGCCGACAAGGGGAAGGATGTTGCTGTCCCGGCATCCAAAGTCGCCAGGAAAGGGGGGCAACGGTGATACGTCTCCAACATATCTACTTTTCCTAATGCTTTTCCTCTTGTTTTGGACTCTAATTTGCATGATTTGAATGAAACTAACCTCGGACTGACACTGTTTTCAGCAGAACTACCATGGTGTTGTTTTTGTGTAGAAATGAAAGTTCTCGGAATGGAACGAAACTTTGCGAGGATTTTTATATCAATAATAAGAATTTCTGGAGCCAAGACGTGCAGGAGAGGGGCACCTGGGTGGGCACAACCCACCAGGGCGCGCCCCCTCTCCTGGCACACCCACGTGGGTTGTCCCCACTTGGTGGCCCCGCTGACCCAGAAACCAACGCTATAAAATCCTATTTTTGGAGAAAAAATAAGGGAGAAAGAATTATCGCCAATCCACGAGACGGAGCCGCCGCCAAGCCCTGTTCTTCCTTGGGAGGGCAGATCTGGAGTCCGTTTGGGCTCTGGAGAGGGGGATCTTCGTTCTTCGTCATCACCAACCCTTCTCCATCGCCAATTCCATGATGCTCCCCACCGGGAGTGAGTAATTCCTTCATAGGCTCGCTGGTCAGTGATGAGTTGGATGAGATTCATCATGTAATCGAGTTAGTTTTGTTAGGGCTTGATCCCTAGTATCCTCTATGTTCTTAGATTGATGTTGCTATGACTTTGCCATGCTTAATGCTTGTCACTTTGGGCCCGGGTGCCATGATTTCAGATCTGAACCGTTTATGTTATCAACATTATATCCATGTTCTAGATCCGACTTGCAAGTTATAGTCACCTACTACGTGTTATGATCCGGTAACCCCGGAGTGACAATAACCGAAACTTCTTCCGGTGATTACTGTAGTTTGAGGAGTTCATGTATTCACTATGTGTTAATGCTTTGTTCTGGTTCTCTATTAAAAGGAGGCCTTAATATCCCTTAGTTTCCAATGTGGACCCTGCTGCCATGGGAGGGTTGGACAAAAGATGTCATGCAAGTTCTTTTAATAAAGCACGTATGACTATTTACGGAATACATGCCTACATTATATTGATGAACTGGAGCTAGTACCGAATAGCCCTAGGTTATAACTATCATATGATGAATATCATCCAACAAGTCACCGATCCAATGCCTACGAATTTACCTTATATTGTTTCTGCTAAGTTACTACTGCTATCATCACTGTTACGCTTGCTACAAAATTACTGCTATCACTGTTACCATTACTATTGCTGCCATCACTACTATCAACTATGAAACTACTTTGCTACTGATTACTTGTTGCAGCTAATTAATCTCCAGGTGTGGTTGAATTGAAAACTCAGCTGCAAATACCTTCAAATATTCTTTGGCTCCCCTTGTGTCGAATCTATAAATTTGGGTTGAATACTCTACCCTCGAAAACTGTTGTGATCCCCTATACTTGTGGGTTATCAAGACCCTTTTCTGGCGCCATTGCCGGGGAGCATAGCTATATTTGTTGAGTCACTTGAGATTATTATCATATTATCACTATGAAGAATCTGAAGGATTCTAAGACTAAGATATTTCCCTCAAGGACGAGGGGAGGTAAGGAACTGCCATCCAGTTCTGCTTTAGATTCACCTTCTATTATGAATAAACTTGCAACACCACTATATGCTATTAATTCTGATATGTCACAAGTTATTGATGATGCAACTTCTACTATGAATGATGCTTATGGTGATGCTAGTACCTTGCTTGATAATAATGATGTGCCGCTTGGTGAATTTCTTGAGAAACAAATTGCTAGAGTTATACAACATGATGTTGTTGAATCTGATGATGAGCTTGAAACTGAAACTCCTGAAACACCTCCTAGAACTAGCCTTCCTAGATATGAATTACCAAAGGTACCAGAAGGTTATGTTATGAGTGAAGAAACAACTAGAGATATTCTTGCTTGCAATGATAGAGATGATCTAGAGAAATTACTACACAAGTATAAAGAAAAATCTCTGAATGCTAGAATGAAGTGTGATCTTAAGTTTGCAAATTCACCTATCTTTATTGATGATAAGGATTATGAGTTCTCTATCGACCCAGGGTTAATTACTTTGGTTGAATATGATCCTTTCCATGGTTATGAAACTGAAACTGTTGTGGCACATCTTACTAAGTTGAATGATATAGCCACCTGATGGTAGCTGGAACTACGTCGGTATTTCCCTAGAGAGGGAGGGATGATGTAGCATAGCGATGGTAGGTATTTCTCTCAGTTATGAAACCAAGGTATCAAACCAGTAGGAGAACCAAGCAACACAACGTAAGCAGCACCTGCACACAAATAACAACACCTCGCAACCCGACGTGTTAAAGGGGTTGTCAATCCCTTCCGAGGTACGACGCCTCAAGATAGGCAAACGTACGTGAGGTAAATTGTAGTAGATTGATAGATCGAACGCCAAATAAAATAAATTGCAGCAAGGTATTTTTGGATTTTTGGTTTAATAGATCTGAATAAAAATGCAAATGAAAAGTAGACCGCAAGGTAAATATATGAGAAAGAAGACCCGGGGGCCATATGTTTCACTAGTGGCTTCTCTTGAGAAAAATAACAAACAGTGGGTAAACAAATTACCGTTGGGCAATTGATAGAACTTCAAATAATTATGATGATATCTAGGAAATGATCATTACATAGGCATCACGTCCAAGATTAGTAGACCGACTCCTGCCTGCATATACTACTATTACTCCACACATCGACCGCTATCCACCATGCATCTAGTGTATTAAGTTCATGGAAAAATGGAGTAATGCAATAAGAACGATGAAATGATGTAGACAAGATCGTTATCTATACGGCGGTAGATATAGATCTCGTCTTTTTATCCTTAATAGCAACGATACATATGTGTTGGTTCCCTTTCTGTCACTGGGATCAAGCGCCGTAAGATCGAACCCACTACCGTGCACCCCTTCCCATTGCAAGATAAATAGATCAAGTTGGCCAAACAAAACCCAAATATCAGAGAAGAAATACGAGGCTATAAGAGATCAAAGAAACTCAAATACTTTCATGGATATAAAAACATAGATCTGATCATAAACTCAAGGTTCATCGATCCCAACAAACACAACGCAAAAGAGTTACATCATATGGATCTCCAAGAGACCATTGTATTGAGAATCAAGATATATATATATATATATATATATATATATATATATATGAAGCCATCTAGCTACTAACTACGGGCCCGTAGGTCTACAAAGAACTACTCACGCATCATCGGAGAGGCACCAATGGAGGTGGTGAACCCCATCCGAGATGGTGTCTAGATTGGATCTGGTGGTTCTGGACTCTGCAGCGGCTAGATGAATATTTCGTCGACTCCCCTAGGGTTCTGGTATTTTTGGGGTATTTATACAACAAAGAGGTGGTCCGGGGGCACCCGAGGTGGGCACAACCCACTAGGGCGCGACTGGGCCTCCTAGCGCGCCCTGGTGGGTTGTGCCCCCCTCGGGGCACCCCCCAGGTGCAACCAGGGCCCATTGCCTTCCTTCTGGCCCATAGAAATTCTCTATAAAGTTTCATGGCATTTGGACTCCGTTTGATATTGATTTTCTGTGATGTAAAAAACATGGAAAAAATAGCAACTCGCACTTGGCACTATGTCAATAGGTTAGTACCAAAAAATGATATAAAATGATTATGAAACAGCATGGAACAATAAAAAATTATAGATACATTGGAGACATATCAGCATCCCCAAGCTTAACTCCTACTCGTCCTCGAGTAGGTAAGTGATAAAAACAGAATTTTTGATGTGGAGTGTTGTTCATCAAGTCATATCATATTCTTTTGTTTATAGCATGGACATCTGGAATTTTGTAATGATTCAAAGCAATAGTCTAGTTTTGGCATAATAATTTAGATACTCAAGCATATCAACAAGCAACCATGTCTTTCAAAATATCAATGCTAAAATAAGTTATCTGCTACCTCTTGAGCACGCGTTGGTTTTTCCTTGAAGAGGAAAGGGTGATGCAACAAAGTAGCGTAAGTATTTCCCTCATTTTTTGAAACCAAGGTATCAATCCAGTAGGAGATCATGCTCGAGTCCCATGCACCTACACAAACAAATGAACCTAGCAACCAACGCGATAAAGGGGTTGTCAGTCCCTTCTCGGTCTCTTACGAGAGTGAGATCTGATAGATATGATAAGATAATATTTTTGGTATTTTTATGATAAAGAGAAATAAAGATGCAAAGTAAAATAAACGACAATAGAAATAACTAAGTGTTGGGAGATTAATATGATGGAAGATAGACTCGGGGGCCATAGGTTTCACTAGTGGCTTCTCTCAAGAGCATAAGTATTACGGTGGGTAAACGAATTACTATCGAGCAATTGATAGAATTGAGCATAGTTATGAGAATATCTAGGTATGATCATGTATATAGGCATCACGTCCGCGACAAGTAGACCAAAACGATTCTGCATCTACTACTATTACTCCACACATCGACCGCTATCCAGCATGCATCGAGAGTATTAAGTTCATAAGAACAGAGTAATGCTTTAAGTAAGATGACATGATGTAGAGGTATAAACTCATGCAACATGATATAAACCCCATCTTTTTGTCCTTGATGGCAACAATAAAATACGTGTCATTTCCCTTTCTGTCACTGGGATCGAGCACCACAAGATTGAACCCAAAGCTAAGCACTTCTTCCATTGCAAGAAAGATCAATCTAGTAGGCCAAACCAAACTGATAATTTGAAGAGACTTGCAAAGATAAACCAATCATACATAAAAGAATTCAGAGGAGATTCAAATATTGTTCATAAATAAACTTGATCATAAACCCACAATTCATCGGATCTCGACAAACACACCGCAAAAGAAGATTACATCGAATAGATCTCCAAGGAGATCGAGGAGAACTTTGTATTGAGATCCAAAGAGAGAGAAGAAGCCATCTAGCTAATAACTATGGACATGTAGGTCTGAAGTAAACTACTCACACATCACCGGAGAGTCCATGGAGTTGATGTAGAGGCCCTCCGTGATCAATGCCCTCTCCAGCGGAGCTCCGGAAAAGGCCCCGAGATGGGATCTCTCGGGTACAGAAGGTTGCGGCGGTGGAATTAGGTTTTCGTGGTGCTCATTGGGGGGTACGTGGATATATATAGGAGGAAGAAGTACGTCGGTGGAGCAATGAGGGGCCCACGAGGGTGGAGGGCGCGTCCAGGGGGGTAGGCGCGCCCCCTGCCTTGTGCCCTCCTCGGTTGTTTCTTGACGCCCACTCCAAGTCTCCTGGATCACGTTTGTTGAGAAAATCACGTTCCCGAAGGTTTCATTCCGTTTGGACTCTGTTTGATTATCCTTTTCGACGAAACCCTAAAATAGGCAAAAAAACAACAATTTGGGCTGGTCCTCCGGTTGATAGGTTAGTCCCAAAAATGATATAAAAGTGTAAAATAAAGCCCATTGACATCCAAAATAGATAATATAATAGCATGGAGCAATCAAAAATTATAGATACGTTGGAGACGTATCAAGCATCCCCAAGCTTAATTCCTGCTCGTCCTCGAGTAGGTAAATGATAAAAGAAGAATTTTTGATGTGGATTGCTTTCTAACACATTTCTCAATGTAATTTTTTCTTTATTGTGGCATGAATGTTCAGATCCAAATGATTCAAGATAAAAGTCTAATATTGAAATAGAAATAATAATACTTCAAGGATACTAACTAAGCAATTATGTCTTCTCAAAATAACATGGCCAAAGAAAGTTATCTCTACAAAATCATATAGTCTGGCTATGCTCTATCTTCACCACACAAAATATTTAAATCACGCACAACCCCGATGACAAGCCAAGCAATTGTTTCATACTTGTGACACCCCAAATTTTTAACCTTGTTTTATTAATTAAAATTTTGCCAGGAAATAAAAATTTTATTTTCTGGATTTCCTTTTGATTTCAGAACCATTCTTTTCTTTGCTATTATGGAGTTTTACCCGAAGTGAAAACTTTCCAAATATATTATTTGGACTTGTTTACCCTCTCAGGAAAAACATTTCTTTTATTAATGGAATTAATTACATAATTATTTTCCTAATCCTTATTTCTTGAAAGTGGTTCCCATGGTTTTAGGGTCCTAATTGAACTACAACCATTTGATAAATTTATTTAAAATTCCAACCAAAATTTGGGGATGTCATGTGATGTTTTTAAATCACTTTTATGCAAAAATATATTTCATTCATTGTATATTTTGAGCTCTACCCCAAGTTTTCAAATCTGGTCCAGTTGGCAATTTTGCACTACAACCTATTTAAAAATGTCTTTAAAGCTTCCACCAAAATTATGGGATGTTAGTAGTAATATGTTATTCAACTTTATGCAAAAACCCTCTGATGTTCTTTGAAAAATTTGAGTGAATCAACCCCATCTTCATTCTGGCCCAGTTGGGTGTTTTCTACTGCATCCCTAATTATGCTTGCTCTAGTGACCATGAGCTTTCTCCTGCTTGTATTAAACCATACCAAACCCTAAAGTCCAGGAGGTTGGACTCATTGGAGCATTTTTGGTACATGAAATAATGCCATTCACCTTTTGTCCAGAACTGAAGTTTTGCAAAACTTGCACTAACAAGTTTCTAGATTTGACAAACTAACCTTGCCATCCTCACCTGCATCTAAAGAGACCCCAACCTGGAGATTTTGGCCACCCCAAGAGTTACCAAGATGCCCTTGGCATTCTGTCAAACACCCTGCGCACATAGCCAGATTTGGCATGATTTTAAGTTTACATTGTAAACTTGATCCCTTGACCTAACCACCATGTCCATTAATCTCCTTACTAACTCTAACCTAGTCCTGTTAATTGCCAGCTTCGCTCAAGCACTCTAGGCTACCCTGGCATTATGTCGAGCATGTCGCGTGCGTGCTCTGGGTGCGCCCAGAGCGCACGTTTTGCACGTGCACACTGCCGCCTCCCCGCGCCCGCTCTGGCCTCTCCCCACTCGCAGCCAGCGCCCCGATCCCTCCTTCGCCGCAGAGCCGCCCTGCCCCCCCTCCTGGCACCCCACAGCGCCACCGACGCATGCCGCCACCGCCGCCCCGACAGCTCTGCCATGGACGGCACCGCCCGAGCCACCCTCGCTCGCTAGCTGCCCTCTGGAGCAGCTCGATCTCATCCACAAGCTCGTCTGCTAGCGCACGTCGCCGCCACGTCACCCTGCAACTACAGAACGGCGGTCGCCGACGATCCTATCCACGGCCGCCGCGAACCGACCTAGCCGCGCTATAAAAGGAGGCCCCCGAGCTCGTCCAGCCACTCAGGCAGCCTTAGGTCATCCTCTCGAAGCCGCCACGGCCAGAAATCATCGGGGGGGAAGCCTTCTCCCCCGACTCCGGCCGGTTCGGCCGCCGCCACGCCCCAGCGCCATGCTTCGCAACCAGGGCCTCCCTCGCCCATCCAACGTCACCATCCCCTTCCCCTAAGTCTTGCGGAGCTGCCCAGCCTCTCAATCATGATCAGGAACCACCGTAGAGCAAAGCCCCAAACCCACCCGAAGCCTCCTCCGCCGCGGAGCTCGCCGCCGGCGACTCCCTCCACCCCTGCCGACCCAACAACCACCGGGAGGACCGCCCCAATCCTGCGGATCCATCCCTGCCCTTGGATCCCCGTGGGGAGCCTCCGTTCATCGGTGACGATCGCCGGAGCCCCGCCTCGGCTTGGGCAGAGGAGGAAGGAGGCGGGGAACGACTGGTCAAACCTGACCAGTGGGCCCCCTGGACCCACTGTCAGGGACCAGCCCCGCCGCCACGTGGTTTAAGTGGAGGTGTAAAACATTGAAGTACGTCTCCTCTGCTTCAAAAACGTATTCTTCCTGAAACGTTTTTCTTTTCTGGTTTTTATTAAAACAGAATTTTGACTAAACTTTGACTGACTATAACTTTTTAAATATAAATCCAAATGACTTGATTCTTTTTCTGTTGTTTCCCAAATATTGTCTAGTTTATTTTCATATTTATTTGAAAATTTTCCAAACAACTTTTTTGTACTGTTTTTAAAGTATGTGTTGATTCAAATTTATTTAAAATAGGAACTTGAAGGGGATATTATGACTTTCAAAAGTTTTGGAGAGCACCTCACCTCTCCACACCTTGAAGGCAAGCATTTTTGAACCCTGGCATAATATTATTGTGTGTTGTTTGATACGATCGCAATACCACCTCAACACGAAGTTTCCGTTACTTCATGTGATGATGTGATCATACTCATAAGTGCATATTGATGATTCTGCGCTGTTGGCATTCGATATATTGTGATAGTAGACACCCTCGTATACCTTTCATGCCTACCGGGAGGAAGTCGGGAGAGCCTCTGTCTTGGGTAGACACGCGCTTGTCTCTGGTCTTCGTTGAGACGGTTGTGTCCGGTGTAGCAAAGTGAGGCATGACGAGTGGTGACTTTGTCTGTTGGTTGAAACATATTTGTTATGCTAACCATGCAGGAAAATACTTAAACCTCCTAAGTCGACCATAGATCGAGTCTTATTCCGGTAACCCCCATACTTGTTTCGTACTACCACTTGTCCCTGCCACAGGTAGGGTATGGTTCAGTAAGTTGTCAACCCCTTTCGTAGCACACACCATACAGAGAGACCATGGTGGAAGATACCGGAGGCCTCCGGTAGGCATGCCACCTGGTCCGGGGGCATGGGTGTTTTCGGTTGTAGCCGAAGGGGGTAGCTCCCCTAGTTTGCGTGCGGTATAAATTTTGTGATCCCATGCTAAGTCGAGGTTGTAGCCTCCCCACTTAGAGTTTTGCTTAACGGGTGTCAAGGGTGATTCCAGACACCGGTGAGTTTGGCTGGTGTGTGCGGTTAGGTGTGTTTTCAATCAAAAGACCTTAGACGGAATTAGTCCCGATGGACTAAAGGAATCCGTTACTCGTGGGTAAAGAGTACACCTTCTGCAGAGATCATACCTATTCGAATAGCCGTGTCCATGGTTAAGGACTACAGTCTGGGATGGGTCAAGTGTCGGTCTTAGTGTCGGTCTTCGAAGGAGAAACTACTAACATTGATTATGACCTATGACATATGATGATTATGATTATTATTATTGTGGACTAACCATTTGTATTATTTGAATTATTGAGTATCCCTGGGACGGTTCTACCTCCCGGATATCCAATGTGATTATTCCTATACAAGCCCTTTATGTGGTGTCGCTCAGACGCCCGACTGTGGCTTGTTTGTCATTTAAATTACTTATAAGCCCTTTATGTGGTGTCGCTCAGACGCCCGACTGTGGCATGCTTGTTACATCTTTTATATATAAGCCCTTTATGAGGTGTCGCTCAGATGCCCGACTGAGGCATGCTTTATATTATTTTCCTTTCGAGGCGTCGCTTCAGACACCCGATCGGTGCATTCTACTTCTACTCTCTGATTGCATAGTCATAGTTAACATGATTAACCTGCTTGCATGCATCATGATTTCATTTATGACTGACGTAGTGATCATGGCATATTTCAGAGCATGATTATCTTCTGCTATATTATACCAGTGTTCATGATGTTTGCGAGTACATTCAAAGTACTCACTGGCTTGTCCCTGGCTATTGTCTTGGCCAAATTTCTTGCATGGAGAGGAGCGTTGCGGTGACAGCCCCGGAACCTACGCAAGGGTGATAGCAGCCTCGCGAAGATAGGAGTTATCCTGGTCAACTGTTCCTGTGGGAAATGGAGTCCCATAGACGCTGATGATCCCCAAACCGCTTCCGCCATCAACCACTAGAAACCATTTGTTGTACTCATAGGCCAGAATGGTCTTATACTACATATCTTGTATTTTGCTTGGAGTTTCTGTAACAAGTTGGTGCCTCATCAGCTTACAGTAATCCCGGGGCTGGTGAGCACAAGGACCGTTTTTGGGAAATTAATACCCCGAAAATCCGGTCCAGACAATACTTTTGATGTTCTCAAATTTTTTCAATCTTCACGCAATACATGAGCATGAGCAATGGACATAGCACTATATGTGGAATAGAATGGTGGTTGTGGAGAAGACAAAAAAAGGAGAAGATAGTCTCACATCAACTAGGCGTATCAACGGGCTATGGAGATCCCCATCAATAGATATCAATGTGAGTGAGTAGGGATTGTCATGCAACGGATGCACTAGAGCTATAAGCATATGAAAGCTCAACAAAAGAAACTAAGTGGGTGTGCATCCAACTTGCTTGCTCATGAAGACCTAGGGCATTTTGAGGAAACCCATCATTGGAATATACAAGCCAAGTTCTATAATGATAAATTCCCACTAGTATATGAAAGTGATATCATAGGAGACTCTCTATCATGAAAATCATAGTGCTACTTTTAAGCACAAGTGTTGAAAAAGGATAGTAGCATTGTCCCGTCTCTCTTTTTCTCTCATTTTTTATTTGGGCCTTCTTTCTTTTTTCTTTTTGGCATCTTTTCCTTTTTTTGTCCGGAGTCTCATCCCGACTTGTGGGGGAATCATAGTCTTCATCATCCTTTCCTCACTTGGGACAATGCTCTAATAATGATGATCATCACACTTTATTTACTTACAACTCAAGAATTACAACTCAATACTTAGAACAAAATATGATTCTATGTGAATGCCTCCGGCGGTGTACTAGGATGTGCAATGATGCATGAGTGACATGTATGAAGAATTATGAATGGTGGCTTTGCCACAAATACGATGTCAACTACATGATCATGCAAACAAATATGACAATGATGAAGCGTGTAATAATAACGGAACAGTGGAAAGTTGCATGGCAATATATCTCGGAATGGCTATGGAAATGCCATAATAGGTAGGTATGGTGGCTGTTTTGAGGAAGGTATATGGCGGGTTTATGGTACCAGCAAAAGTTGCATGATACTAGAGAGGCTAGCAATGGTGAAGGGTGAGAGTGAGTATAATCCATGGACTCAACATTAGTCATAAAGAACTCGCATACTTATTGCAAAAATCTATTAGTTATCGAAACAAAGTATTACGCGCATGCTCCTAGGGGGATAGATTGGTAGGAAAAGACCATCCCTCATCCCCGACCGCCACTCATAAGGAAGACAATCAATAAATAAATCATACTCCGACTTCATCACATAACGGTTCACCATACGTGCATGCTATGGGAATCACAAACTTCAACACAAGTATTTCTCAAATTCACAACTACTCAACTAGCATGACTCTAATATCACCATCTCCATATCTCAAAACAATTATCAAGTATCAAACTTCTCATAGTATTCAATGCACTTGTATGAATTTTTATTATTGCCATGTTGTTCTAAAGGACTCTCAAAATAATATAAGTTAAGCATGATAGATCAATTATTTCTATAAAATAAAACCACCGTCATGCTCTAAAAGATATAAGTGAAGCACTAGAGCAAAAACTATATAGCTCAAAAGATATAAGTGAATCACATAGAGTATTCTAATAAATTTCAAATCATGTGAGTCTCTCTCAAAAGGTGTGTACAGCAAGGATGATTTTGGTAAACTAAAAATCAAAGACTCAAATCATACAAGATGCTGCAAGCAAAACACATATCATGTGGTGAATAAAAATATAGCTCCAAGTAAAGTTCCTGATAGACGGAGACGAAAGAGGGGATGCCTTCCGGGGCACCCCCAAGGTTAGGCTTTTTGGTGTCCTTGAATTTTACCTTGGGGTGCCATGTGCATCCCCAAGCTTAGGCTCTTCCGAATCCTTGTTCCATAATCCATCAAATCTTTACCCAAAACTTGAAAACTTCACAACACAAAACTCGAAATAGAAAATCTCGTGAGCTCCATTAGCGAAAGAAAACAAAACACCACTTCAAGGTACTGTAATGAACCCATTCTTTATTTATATTGGTGTTAAACCTACTGTATTCCAACTTCTATATGGTTTATAAACTCTTTTACTAGCCATAGATTCATCAAAATAAGCAAACAACACACGAAAAAAACAGAATCTGTCAAAAATAGAACAGTCTGTAGTAATCTGTAGCTAACGCAAACTTCTGGAACCCCAAAAATTCTAAAATAAATTGCTGGACGTGAGGAATTTAGCTATTAAGCATCTTCAAAAAGAATTAACTAAATACCACTTTCCAAATAAAAATGGCAGCGATTCTCGTGAGCGCTAAAGTTTCTGTTTTTTACAGCATGATCAAAAAGACTTCTTTTTGACAGAAAGACTGTAAGGGAACCCCCTACAGTATAATTGGTGCAACAAACCCAAATTGGAAGTACCATGCCTTGAACCTGGGCGGGTGGGAAGGCATCAACCCCTTCCCACCACTAGGATATGCCTTAGTCAGGAGATCAAAAAGACTTTCCCCAAGTCTTCCCAACGGTTCTACTTTGCACAAACACTAATTAAAGACAAAAACCACAAACAAACAGAGGTTAGATAAATTATTTATTACTAAACAGGAGCAAAAAGCAAGGAATAAAAATAAAATTGGGTTGTCTCCCAACAAGCGCTATCATTTAACGCCCCTAGCTAGGCATAAAAGTAAGGATAGATCTAGGTATTGCCATCTTTGGTATGCAATCCATAACTGGCTCTCATAATAGATTCATATGGTAATTTAATTTTATTTCTAGGAAAGTGTTCCATGCCCTTCCATAATGTAAATTGGAATTTAATATTCCCTTCCTTCATATCAATAATTGCACCAATCGTTCTAAGGAAAGGTCTACCAAGAATAATAGGACATGAAGGATTGTAATCTATATCAAGAACAAGGAAATCTACGGGTACATAGTTCCTATTTGCAACAATAAGAACATAATTAATTATTCCCATAGGTTTCTTAATAGTGGAATCCGCAATTGGGATACCTCGTACGTTGGTGGAGCAACGAGGGGCCCATGAGGGTGGAGGGCGTGCCCAAGGGGGGTAGGCGCGCCCCCTGCCTTGTGCCCTCCTCGGTTGTTTCTTGAAGCCCACTCCATGTCTCCTGGATCACGTTTGTTGAGAAAATCACGTCCCCGAAGGTTTCATTCCGTTTGGACTCCGTTTGATATTCCTTTTCGGTGAAACCCTAAAATAGGCAAGAAAACATCAATTTGGGTTGGGCCTCCGGTTAATAGGTTAGTCCCAAAAATGATATAAAAGTGTAAAATAAAGCCCATTGACATCCAAAATAGATAATATAATAGCATGGAGCAATCAAAAATTATAGATACGTTGGAGACGTATCATTATCCCTGGCCCATCATGCTCAAACATTGATCCATTCATGAAGCACACTCGAATATTAACTACACCCAATACTTGAGCACGATCATATTGCCTCCTAGTTGGTGCTTTTATGAGAGAAGATGGAGACTCAAATTTCAGAATAAAAATTGCATAAAGTAAAAGAAAGGCCGTTCGCAGAGGGAAGTAGGGATTTGTAGAGGTGCCAGAGCTCAAAGCGAAAAATTTGAGATAAAAACATTTTGGGAGGTGTATCCATCCCACCAACGAAAACGACTTAGAGTTTCCAGTACTTTCCATGCTTAGATATATCATAGGCGGTTCCCAAACAGAAAATAAAGTTTATTCCTTTTTCCATCATAACTTTCACTTTCCATGGCTAACCGTATCCACGGGTGCCCTTCATACCAACACTTTCCAAGAAATTTATTAGTTGACAACATAAAGTAAATTCATTTCTTTTCGCATTTTGGGACTGGGCATCCCTAATACCTTTGCCTTACTCTCGTGCAATGACAAGTGAATAAACACTCATCTTGAGAATAACACATCTAGCATGGAAAATATTAGCCATCCCTCACCACTCCGTGAGCGAAACAAACACACAAAAGAGAAGTTTATTCTGAAAATTAGAGATGGCACATGCAAATTTGCTTAGAACAGCAAAAGAATACCACATATAGGTAGATATAGTGGACTCATGTGGAAAAATTGGTTTAAAGGATTTTGGATGCACAAGTAGAGGTCGTACTTAGTGCAAAATGAAGGCTAGCAAAAATATTGGGAAGCGACCAACCAAGAAACGAATAATCTCATAAGCAAGCATTAAGCATAATTAACACCGAATAATGCACCACAAGTAGGATATAATTTTCATTGCATGATTATTGACTTTCGTGCATGCATAGGGAATCACAAACCTTAACACCAATATTCTTACTAGAGCACAATTACTCATCAAGATGACTCACATATCACATCATCATATCTCAAAACAATTACTAAGAATCAAGTTTATTTTTTCCAATGATCTTCATGAAATTTTCTTTTTCTTTATCCTTCTTGGATATCTATCACTTTGGCACTAATTTTCATGTGTTGCTTTTCATAAGCTCGAACAAATATAAGTGAAGATCGTGAGCATAACAAATTTTCTTTCTCTCAAAATAATTTAAGTGAATCAAGAAAGAATTTCTTAATTTTTTTTACTAACTCTCAAACAAATCTAAGTGAAGCAAGAGAGCATTTCTTCAAAAATAACAAAGCACACCGTGCTCAAAAAGATATAAGTGAAGCACTAGAGCAAGTCCTAGCTCATAAAAGATTGAAGTGAAGCATAGAGAGCAATTCTAACAAGTCATGACATAATTTTGGCTCTCTCAAATAGGTGTGTCCAGCAATTACTGATGACTTAAAATACAAAATAAAACAAGCAAAGACACATATCATACAAGACGCTCCAAGCAAAACACATATCATGTGACGAATAAAAATATAGTCTCGAGTAAAATACCGATAGTTGTTGGAAGAAAGCGGGGATGCCACTCGGGGGCATCCCCAAGCTTAGTTGGTTGCTCATTATTGGATAATAGCTTGGGATGCCGGGGCATCCCCAAGCTTAGGCTCTTACATCATTCCTTCATCCATCGTAAGATAACCCAAAACTTGAAAACTTCAATCACACAAAACTCAACAAAGCCTTCGTGAGATCCGTTAGTATAAGAATAATAAACCACAACTATATGTGCTATATCAAACCAATTCATATTTTTTTGTATTATATCTACTGTATTCCAACTTTTCTATGGCAAAAACTCATCAAAGAAAAACCATAGAGCCATCAAAATAAACACACAACACAAAGAAAACAGAATCTGCCAAAACAGAACATTCTGTAGCAATCTGAGTATTTCGAATACTTATGTAACTCAAAAAACTCTTAAAAATTATGAAGACCTGAGAAATTGGTATATTGATCTACTGCCATTGGAATGGGTATTTTATCGCTCTCTGGTAAAAAATGAAAATTAATTTCATGAGCGTAAAATTTTCTGCTTTTTTTCAGCAAGATCAAACAACTATTGCCCAAAAAGATCCTAAAGGCTTTACTTGGCACAAACACTAATTAAAATATAAAAACACAATCATAACAGTAGCATAATTTTGCTAACACTCAAGAACAGAAAGAAAAAAAACAAAAATAAATTTTATTCATTGGGTTGCCTCCCAACAAGCGTTATAGTTTTACGCCCTTAGCCAGACATAAAGCAAGGATCTAAGTTTTGTCATCTTTGGTTCGAGATCCATAAGATGCCCTCATGATCGATTCATAAGGTGGCTTAATTATAGTTCTAGGGAAGTGTTCCATACCCTTCCTCAAAGGAAATTGGAACTTAATATTGCCTTCTTTCATATCAACCACGTCACCGATAGTGCGTAAAAATGGTCTACCAAGAATAATTGAACAAGACGGATTGCAATCAATATCAAGAACAATAAAATCTATGGGCACATAATTCCTATTTGAAAGAATAAGAACATCATTAATACTTCTCATAGGCTTTTTAATAGTAGAATCCGCCAAGTGCGAATTCAAGGAACATTCTTCAAGATTGGTAAGACCAAGCACATCACATAAAGATTTCGGAATTGTAGAAACACTAGCACCCAAATCACACAGAGCAAAACATTCACAATTTTTAATCTTGACTTTGATAGTAGGTTCCCACTCACCATGCAATTTTCTAGGAATTCAAACTTCTAATTCCAATTTCTCTTCAAAAGCTTTCATCATAGCATCAACAACATGTTTAGTAAAAGTTTTGTTTTGTTCATAAGCATAGGATGAATTTATCATGGATTGCAACAAAAAAATACAATCAATCAAATATCAACTATAATAATTAAAGTCTTTGTAATCCAAAATAGTGGGTGCATCACTATCTAAAGTTTTGACCTCTCCAAACCCATTTTCATCAATTTTCTCAACAAAATTTTCACCTTCCAAAATATTGGGACACCTTTTACCTAAAGTTGAATCTTCTCCAGCGAAAATTTGTTTCGGTGCCCGAGCCCAGATGCACCCGATATCCTGGTCGCACCTTCCTCTCCAGATCTCCACCCTGCGTAGTATTCTTTCGTGTATTTTGTGTCGTATCGATGAAAAATTCATGGGAAAAGCGTCCCTACGGCACGCCGGCCGAAATTTCGGTCGGCTGCCTCGCCCCGCTACGAACGTTGGGCTCTAGCACGCAAGCCAGCCCAGGCCCACCCGCACCGCTTCCTTTTTTCTTCTTTCCTTATCTCTAAGCCACGACCTTATCCACTCGTTCGTTCCCCTTTCGTCTTCCTCAGGGGCTGCTGGCTTCCTGATTGAGCTCACCTCCTCTCTCCTCAGACCTCCCCGGCGTCGGCACACCTGCAGACCAACCACCACTACAACGCCGCTACATCACCACATCTCGCATCCAATGTGGGTATGTTGGAAACTGACGAGGTGCAGTGCTGAAACCCGACCAGGGGGATTTTGCTTCAGCCGGCGATGGTGGTGGTTGGCGGCGACGGCGGTGCGGAGAATAAGTTGCTGTTATTTTTGATTTTGTTTTTTTGCTGGAAGCATGTTTGATTTTTGCTGGAACTGCTTGCTTTTTTTGCTGCAACGGGCAGATGATGTGCTCGGCGGCGAACGGCATGGCCGCCATGATTTTTGTTCTTTCTTATTTTCTTGCTACAACTAGCAAACTCTTTTGTTGGAACCAACATTTTATTTTGCTACATCAGAGAAGACTACATGCAGGGAATCAGCTACATCCAGGGATTTTTTTTGTTACATCAGACATCAGTTTTTGTTGGAACCAACACGAGCGTCGGCGGAGCTACAACTAGTGGGGGAAAATGCTACAACCGGTGCGTCATTTTGTTACAGCCGGCATTTTTTTTTTGCTGGAACCACTCGAGAGTCATAGCGGAGGAGCTGCATCTAGCGGCATAATTTGCTACATCCGGCACTGATTTTTGCTGGAACCAGCACGAGCACCGGACGGCCACACGACCCCACCAGACTTGCTTCCACGGGCAGCTCGGATGACCACGCCGGCGGCACTACGACGTCAGACGATGCTCGGGGGGACGGCGATGTTTATTGTGCTGCATCGGATGCAGCAGGGGCTGCTAGCGACGACTGAGACCTATTGAAGGGCGAGAGCGGGACGGGGGGCGAGCGCCAACGACCGAAGCGACGAGCGTGGGCGGCGCCGTTGGCCGGCAAGCGCAGGCCGTAGGCAGCCAAGGACGAGCGCGGGCGGCGGCGAGAACGAGTCTGCCATGGTTCTAGGATGTTGGTCAACGCGAGATGAGACGCGAAGGGGATGCGTGATGTGGGGAAATCAATTGCAGGAAGTGGCCTAATCGAACGGCTGCGGGCCGACCGGCCGAAATTTCGGCCGGCGGACCGGCTCCTATCACTGGCCAAAATTCATCCAGCACCCACATTTACTGCTAGTAGGTACCGTCACGGCCCAGATGTTTCCAACATGGCCCAGCCATTTTCCTGGGCCTTGTCATGCCGTTCTGCCCCCGTCTGACAAAGTTTTCAAAAGGAAATTTAAGGTTGACTGCGTGGATAGAAATATGACCCTAAAGTAGCGTCTTAGGGATATTTTACGTCTTCAACCCCTCAAGTACTTTATAGGACACTCGCCCCATACACTAATAAATCAGTGCTAATTACTATCTAACCCCTTCTTTCATCCGGTTCAACTAACGTGCTGACACCTCACGCTGCATGCACTAGTAGGCATACTGTTTCCTTTCATCCCAATTTGCTAAGGTTCACGTAGGATCGAGGTATGAGTGATTCGGCGGCAGGGTGGGCTAGATACTCGCCGGTGCGACATCCTCTTCACGTGCTCACCGAGCACGAGACGCTCGACATCAGCGTCTGCAGTGTTCCACGCCCTTGGCAGCATCATCCTCAACAGGCTCAAGACACTCTCCGGCGGTGAGGGGCGCCATCGCATATGCATCGGCCTAGAGGCCATGCATAATCCAGCGGTGTTCATCCACACTTAAAACAAATTGTTACGTAAAACCATTGTGGTGCCAGAACAGGGCCAATACGTCACTGTTTACAGTTCACCAATTACTCTTCCACTGACCACAATTCAACCATTGCTCTTACCGGTTCACATATAGCACTTACATAAATTGCATTATAATTTTTAATGTAGAATCAAGCGACTCGTGCAATTGCCACGTGCCCGGTGGGCCAGTGCACTCTCCATCTTATCCTCTTCAGAGACATCGCCCATCGTGATTCTCCCAGCCTGCACGACCACCACTGATGCTGTAAAGTAGTGCCATGGCAACGACCGCTGCAAGCCATTCCTGCGATGGGTGCTGCAGCCTGGAGGGCCGGCGCCGACCACCACCACCACACACCGCCGCAACATACGACATGCTGAAAAGTGGAGGGGCACCACGGCATCTCTGCTGCATCTGTCACTACAACATCCACCATGTTGCAAATCACCAGCATTGCGGGAGTGACGGAGATGCTCCAAAGCAGCATCGATGGGGCTTCGCCACTTCTGATGTCCAATTCACATACCACAATACCTCCAAATCAGTCAGCTAAAGCGTAGCACATGCCTTGAAGTAAAGAAGCATGATGTAAAACATGTCAGATTGGAAATGTAAATTCAGTTCAGTGCATATGTCAATTCAAACTGCCATGGCGACAAAGAGAAATACCAGTAGCAAACTTAACAAAAAGGGACATTTTCCAAGGTTGGTATAATTAATCAAACTTAACAAAAAAGGATTTTCCCCCCAAATTCCTAAAGTGGTTGATCTGAATGAAGCCTAGTACAGTACTACTACCAAGTGCATCCAACCATGGAGCACTGAACAAAGACATATATAGCAGTAAACTGATTATATAATCTGGTAGTATGTAAGATCGCAAGGCATTATTCTCCTCATGAGTACCAAGGAAGAAGAAAGAACTAAAGGACCTAGAACAAAAACACCTGTATCCTCTTCCTACTGATTAATAATGAGTGTTTATTTTGCACATGCTTCCTTTTACCAACTAGCCACGGGACAGCCAGATGAGCAGCAACTGTAAATATATGCATGTGTATGCCACAAAAAGGGCATCATATTGCAGAGTAGTACTCAAAGTTCATGTAGCAGCAGGCTGTGATAATGATTGATTGGTCTTTATATTTTGCAAATGGGCAACCTTACAGTTTCGATTACCTTTAGTGTCATTGCCATCTTAAGTTCAGGTATGCTACAATTCCGTGTGCATAAATTCTGAAAATTTCATATGCTACAATTCAGTAGAATCATAACTTGGCCGCTGTAAAGAAAAGCAAGCATATATAGCTGACCAAGAGATGTCATTTAGTAGACATGAAAAGACGGCAAAGAATCTTGTCTTGATAAAATCTAATTAGAGGTGAATTGGCAGATGTGGCATGGAAAAGATTGCCTTCTTTCGTGAATGAAAGTGTGATCTCCCCATGGCCAATTTAATCTTTGTTGTACAATTTACCCTCCACATTTATCATTTAATTTTCCATTATAATTTTAATAGGGGCATGCTTAGGATTAATATGGCCGCTAATTACTATAGAAAACATCAAAGATGTAACCTATTGTATCCCAGACTTTTATTATCTTGTGATGCGGAAAGCACAAGAGAATAGTAGTGGCTTCCCTACCGTTGGTGATGCCCGGACAAGTGCTTATGCACTAATTTCCCTCCTAATAACAGATAAATTATCCAATAACGTCGTATGGCAATTAAGAAACTTGTGCTAATCTAATACACGATACTGACGAAGAAACAAGTATGATTGATGTCCAGATGCCATGTTACACAAACCTGTCTAAATTTACTTGTATGATTTGGGCTGAACCAACAGCAGCTACTGCCTACTCACGTATTGTATACTTGCACGTTCCAACAATTAAAGATCAACATTATAGAAATCTTGAAAATTTCACAACAAGCATCAACACTCTGGATCGTGAAGCCACGGAAAAGAAGATTAGGGAACTGGATTAGTTACCCGTGGTGTCTGGTGGAGGCTGCCGGACTAGAGATCTCGTGCAGAACCATGGGGCCATGGACTTGTTAGTGCCGGAGAACGAGATGCCGCCAACCAGTACAGGATAAAGACCACACCGCCGAGCAGCTATCCAGTAGAGGGGACCAAGGCAGAGAGGAGCCCCGGCGAGACTGAGATGTAGAGAGCAGCGGTGGTGTCGGGGTCGACGGCGACGGGGCGGTGGCAACGGCATCGGCGGCGATGCAGCCCAGTGGCCATGGACGGTCGGAGGAACCCTAGAGTGTCCGGATTTGGCTGCTCCAAGATGTCGGCGAACTCTTCCCTGAATGGGAACCTTGAAAACCACACCAGAGTAAGCAGCGGCGGCGGGGAATCGGGAAATCCATCGAAGCACGAAAATCCAGAGGTGCGGTAGAGAAACTCACCGGTCAACTGGCTCCAATAGGAACTCCAGACCATCGGCATCCTCCCCCGCGCCCGCCTTACTGTCAAAAGAATTTTACGAGACCAGGTCTCACGCGAGACCCATCTTGATAAATGACACGTGGCATTAATAAATCTTAAAACATCTTCCACCTCCCACTTAAAATCAGGAGAGGAGAGAAATTAGATGCTTTGTGATTTGTGAATGTCATGTGTCATCCATCAGGACGGGTCTTATCTGCTAACTGTGAGATCTAGTCTCATATAATTTTTTTCCGAGGTACCTCCCCGCCGGCGCTCGATCTCGTTGCTTGTCAAACCACGCGTCCCAAAGCCCTCGACATGTTTTCCAAACGCCCAGACCCTAGTCACGGCTCAGCATCTGGGCCACGGACCAGCTTCTCAATCCGTTGGGACGGACATGCGCACGTACGATTCGGGCCCACAACCACGAACTGTTTACTACGCTGCACAACCGTATATCGATTTACCAACGCCTCAGCGCAGACCTGTCAGACCGCTTTTTTCGGATCCCCCGAAGCGAACCAACAAGAGAGATTTAGGGAGCAGCTGTGCCCGAGCACCAAAACATCGTGTCCCTTCTCCAGTCCCTTTTTCAACATTCTTAACTTTACTAAACAAGGAATTAATAGAAGAAACATCAATCATTTTAAGATCTCATCACTTTTGCAAGAATAATCACTAGAAAAAGCTTTTTCTAAAAATTTTCTTTTAGCTCTAAGCATAGCAGTTCTTTTCTTACTTTCATCCACAGAAACATAAAGATCTTTAATTGATTCATCTACTTTAGGCATAAAAATTTTCATCTTGAGATTTTCCACATCATGAGCAATTCTATCAACACTTCTAGACAAATCATCAATCTTATTCAACTTTTCTTCTATGGAAGTGTTGAAAACTTTTTATGTATTGATAAATTCCTTAACATTATTCTCAAGATCAGAGGTGTTCTTATTATTATAAGATTGATTTCCTTAGGAATTACTATAATTGTTAGAGGAATTACTAGGAAAAGACCTAGGATTAAAATTTCCTCTATAAGCATTGTTGTTGAAATTATTGCGAGAAATAAAATTCACATGAATGTCATCACTATTTTGCTCAATTAAAGTAGACAAAGGCATATCATTAAAATCAATAGGAGCACTTCTACTAGCAACCAATTTCACAAGAGCATCAACTTTTTCACTCAAAAAAGAAATTTCTTCAACCGAATTAACTTTTTTACTAGTAGGAGCTCTTTCGGTATGCCATTGTGAATAATTTGCCATGATATTATCAAGCAATTTGGTGGCTTCACCCAATGTAATTTCCATAAACGTACCACCCGCGATGGAATCTAAAAGATTACGAGAAACAAAATTCAATCCCGCATAAAATTTTTGTATGATCATCCAAAGATTTAATCCATGAGTTGGGCAATTCCTTAGCATCATTTTCATCCTTTCCCAAGATTGCGCAACATGCTCATGTTCAGGTTGCTTGAAATTCATGATCTGGGTTCTAAGGGAAATAATTTTTGCAGGAGGAAAATACTTAGTGATAAAAGCATCTTTGCACTTATTCAAAGAATTGATACTATTGCAAGGCAAAGAAGAGAACCAATTTTTTGCAGAATCACGTAAAGAGAACGGGAATAATTTCATCTTGACCACATCATTGTCCACATCTTTTTTCTTTTGCATATCACAGAATTCCATGAAGGTATTAAGATGGGACGCGACATCCTCATTAGGAGTACCGAAAAATTGGTCTTTCATAACAAGATTCAGCAAAGCAGTATTAATATCACAAGTCTCCACACTAGTGGCGGGAGGAGCTAGCGGAGTACGAATAAAATCATAGTTGTTGGTATTTGAGAAATCACATAACTTGGTGTTCTCTAGAGTCATGATGACCACACAACAAGATTGCACTCAAAAACAAATCCAGCAAGAAAACGGCGAACGGAACAAGAGGGGCGAATAAAACGACAAATTTTTGTGAAATGGGGGAGAGGAAAACGAGAGGCAAATGGAAAATAATGTAAATTGCAAGGAGATGATATTTTGGATTAGGAACCCGGTTATGTTGAAGATCCTCCCCGACAATGGCGCTAGAAATTCTCCTTGATGGTAGCTGGAACTACGTTGGTATTTCCCTGGAGAGGGAGGGATGATGTTGCACAACGACGGTAGGTGTCGGTGTCAAAACCGGCGGATCTCGGGTAGGGGGTCCCGAACTGTGCGTCTAGGCCGGATGGTAACAGGAGGCAAGGGACACGAAGTTTTACCCAGCTTCGGGCCCTCTTGATGGAGGTAAAACCCTACATCCTGCTCGATTAGTATTGAAGATATGGGTGTTACAAGAGTAGATCTACCACAAGATCAGAGAGGCTAAACCCTAGAAGCTAGCCTACGGTATGATTGTATGTTGTGATTGTTGTCCTACGGACTAAAACCCTTCAGTTTATATAGACACCGGAGAGGGTTAGGGTTAAACAAGGTTGGTTACAAAGGAGGAGATATCCATATACGTATAGCCTAGCTTGCCTTCCACGCCAAGTAGAGTCCCATCCGGACACGAGATGAAGTCTTCAATCTTCTATCTTCATAGTCTAACAGTCCGGCCAATGGAGATAGTCCGGCTGTCTGGAGACCCCCTAATCCAGGACTCCCTCAGTAGCCCCTGAACCAGGCTTCAATGACGATGAGTCCGGCGCGCAGTTGTCTTCGGCATTGCAAGGCGGGTTCCTTCTCCGAATACATCACAGAAGAATTTGAATGCGAGGATAGTGTCCGACCCTGCAAAATAAGTCCCATATTTCACCGTAGAGAGAATAATGTTTTCATAGATCTAACCCTCTAGCTTGTTTTGGCAACATGACGTTACATCATGGCCCGGTGATTATTCGAACCGTTTCTTTTAACCAGCCCCGCACATAACGCGAGGCAGTTTTTCGACACGTCTTGTCAAAGCAGAGATCGTGTCCCCTTATTACGGGATTCTCATCAATACGGGCGTGGGTAACCCAACCGCGCCATCAATTGCGGCACTTGGGGGATAAGCGAGTTTTACCAGGCAAGTGGGGACGTTTAATTTTGTCCGCCCATATAAAGGGATAAGGATTCACCTTTCTATCCACACCTTCTTCCTCCTCTCCTCATCCGCTCCCGCACACTCGAGCTCTAGCGCCCAAGTCCTCACTTCCATCTCAACCTTCTCCAACCATGTCCGGAGCGGGAGGCAAGTGGATGGTCTCCTCCCGCATGGAGGGAGACGTCAAGAAACTGAGGAGAGCCGGATACCTGCCCGATGAAAGCACAAGTGCTCCCTAGGTGGTTTTGATAATTGATGACAACATATCCCTTGTTGGACTAATGTTTTGATCTAGTATGTTTCAGATAAGTTCAACAATGGAGTGGCATGGACTAAAGGTTGTGGGAAGTTCTCCAAGATGATAAGGACAAAGGATTGGCTAAAGCTTGAAGCTCAAGACTCTTCATTTTACATTTTAGTGATCCAAGATCACATTGAGTCCATAGGAAAAGCCAATACTATCAAGGAGGGATGAGGTATTGCTTAATGAACCTCTTGCTTCATGTGCTTAATGATATGCTCCAAAACCCTCAGCTACTTTCCCACTTCCTCATATGACCTAAACCTAAAGCCAAACTCGGACCTACCGATTATTCCTATCCGGCGCCACCGAGTTTCACTTGTCATAGCCACTGCCAGAAACCCTAATCAGTTCGATCTCACCGATGGGATCTTGGTCTCACCGAGATGGGCTTGCAAATTCTCTGTTACCTATTGCATTATTCTCGGTACCACCGAGATATGCAATCGGTCCCACCGAGTTTGCTTGGCCAACTCTCTGTTTCGCTTATTACCCAAATCGGTCCCACCGAGTTTGCGTAATCGGTCAAACCGAGTTTTGGATTTACCCTAATCCTAGCACATCGGTCCCACCGAGTTGATCCAGTCGGTCCCACCGAAATCTCTAACGGTCACTAGGTTTACCTTTTCGGTTCGACCGAGTTTGTTGATTCGGTCCCACCGAGATTGGTAAATTGTGTGTAATGGTTGGATTTTGTGTGGAGGCTATATATACCCCTCCACCCCCTCTTCATTCGTGGAGAGAGCCATCAGACTAAGCCTACACTTCCAGCATCCTATTTCTGAGAGAGAACTACCTACTCATGTGTTGAGGCCAAGATATTCCATTCCTACCATATGAATCTTGATCTCTAGCCTTCCTCAAGTTGCTTTCCACTCAAATCTTCTTTCCACCAGATCCAAATCCTATGAGAGAGAGTTGAGTGTTGGGGAGACTATCATTTGAAGCACAAGAGCAAGGAGTTCATCATCAACACACCATTTGTTACTTCTTGGAGAGTGGTGTCTCCTAGATTGGCTAGGTGTCACTTGGGAGCCTCCGACAAGATTGTGAAGTTGAACCAAGGAGTTTGTAAGGGCAAGGAGATCGCCTACTTCGTGAAGATCTACCACTAGTGAGGCAAGTCCTTCGTGGGCGATGGCCATGGTGGGATAGATAAGGTTGCTTCTTTGTGGACCCTTTGTGGGTGGAGCCCTCCGTGGACTCGCGCAACCATTACCCTTCGTGGGTTGAAGTCTCCATCAACGTGGATTTAAGATAGCACCACCTATCCGAACCACGGGAAAAACATCCGTGTCTCCGATTGCATTTGAATTCTCCAAACCCTTCCCTTTACATTCTTGCAAGTTGCATGCTTTACTTTCCGCTGCCTATATACTCTTTGCATACTTGCTTGATATGTATTGTGATTGTTGAAATTATGCTTAAACTCCACTTAAACCGAAATAGCTTAAAAATTGCAACTTTAGCATTATGTGTCTAATCACCCCCCCTCTAGACACATCTACTTCAAGGTCCTACACCCGACGATATCGCGCACCGGCTCCCAGAGGAGGGACAGCTTATCCCAACCCCCGAGCGCCATGAGAGGGTGGTATTCCTCACCCATTTTCTCCGCGGACTGGGATTCCCCCTCCATCCCTTCGTCCGGGGGCTCATGTTTTATTACGGCCTGGATTTCCACGATCTGGCCCCGAACTTCATCCTCAACATCTCGGCGTTCATCGTAGTGTGCGAGGCCTTCCTCCGCATCAAGCCCCACTTCGGCTTATGGCTGAAGACCTTCAATGTCAAGCCGAAGGTAGTGAGCGGCCGCCAGGCGGAGTGCGGAGGCGCCATGGTGGGCAAGATGCCCAACATCACATGGCTCGAGGGCACCTTCGTGGACACCATAAAGGGGTGGCAATCGGGGTGGTTCTATATCACCGAGCCGCGCGACCCCGCATGGGTAGCGGCCCCCGAGTTCCGATCTGGCACCCCCATGCGGCTCACCTCCTGGAAAGAGAAGGGCCTGTCCTGGGGTAATTCGAAAGAGCTGACCGGACTCCAGTCATGTATTCAGAACATGGTGGATAAGAAGCTCAAGCTTGTCAATATAGTCCAGGTTATGCTCGTCCACCGGATACCCCCGTGCCAACAACGGGAGTTTACCTTGTGGGAGTTCAATCTGGTGCAGCATCGAACTCTGAACAGGCTCTTCGACACGACTCATGAAGATGCCTGGAGGGTGTTGTTCAAGGGTGCCACGGTCCCTCCCCCCATTACTGAGGATCGTGGATTTAGCGCGAAGCGCCATGCTAGTGCGGTAAGTTGTTTTACCTTTCACAAGATACTTGTTTTCTATATAGATTGATTCTATGCGGGATTTAAACACCCGTGCCGTTAACAGGACTGGCAGAAGATGGCCAGACAAATTGACTGTTTGGCTCCCTTGCCCGAAGGCCCTGCAGACGCCCTTCTGGCAAAGTTGTTGACTACGGCCCCTTATAAGGTGCTTGAGAAGACCCAAAAGGCCAAGGGAGCTTGAAAGAGTTTCTGACGCCAGGCGTCGTTGGACTCACCGTCCGATGAGTCTGCGGCGCACTCTTCCCCCGAAGACGAGGAAGAGGAAGAAGAGGCTCCCCCACCGATTGGGGGATACAAGAAAAGGAAGGCCGCCCCAACTGGGGAGGCCGGAGGGTCCAAGAAGGGAAGGACCTCCTTCTGGACAACTCTACCGCCGCCGACAAAAGTGAAGACAAGTGGTTGCCCAGGGCCAAGCCCCATGGGAGATCGTAAGTATTCGGATACCAAAGTAACCCATAGGATTCCTTTGTCGCATTGCTTTCCCTAACGCCGAACTCAATTGTGCAGGCCGCCCCGAGCCAATATCGAGGTATCCTCAAACGGCTCCCTGGGCTCGTCGGACATGGATAGCGATCTAGTCCCGACCGCCACCTCCCCTCATCCAGCCGATGACGCCGAGGTGCTGTCTCAAGAGGCACCGGATTGAGGGGGGGACAGTCCCGGAGGCGCCTCAAGGCGACCTTCCGGACTCCGGGAGCCGAGGGGACGGGGTCCCCGAGAGCTCCGACCTCGGGCAGGCGGTCCCCTTGTAAGAGGGGTGAGACGCCTGTGCCGGTGACCTCTGTCCATCCAGAGGTGCCGGACACTATGTTGGAAGCGCTTCGCAGCGCTTCCATCGAGGAGAAGCACCGCACTATCATGAGTGCGGTGATCCAGAAGGTTCAGTCCGCCAAGAGCGGATTGACTGAAGCCTGCACTAGCCTTCTAACAGGCTTCGAGGTAAGTGTTTTAAAATGTAGTAGAAATATTACCGCATAGACAGTAGCCCCTGATGCTTTGTTCGGTGTTCACAAAGAAAAGCCGAACAAAGGATCAAATAATATCGCAGGAGTCTAATATAAGTATGTCAATATGCATATGCAGGCTTCGCTGCTGGCGTCCGCCGCACTAACTGCGGAGGTCGCCGTACAGAAGGAGGCCCTCGAGGGGTCCCGGAAAGAGCTCGGCCTTGCTAAGAGGCAGCTCGAGGAGAACAAGGGTAAGTAATACCCCGTCTATAGATGAGAAAAAGGACGCGATTGCTAAATGACAGGATCATTGTATGTTTGCTAGGGGCCACGACCAAGGTGGCGACCCTGAAGCAAGCGATGTCCCAGGCCGAAGAGAAGGCGGCCCAGGAGCGCACCGAGCGAGAGAGGCATGAGGTTCGGGTGGGTGAGGTGTAGCAAGAGCTCCAGGCTCTCGTGACGAAGCACGAGGCGTTGGAGCTTGACTTGAAGACGCGAGAGTCTGAGCTTGCCGCGGCTCGTGAGAGCGCAAAGAGTGCCAAGGCCGAGGCCCAGAAGGCCCTTCAGGAGATCGACGCGATAAAGAAGATAGCGGCGGGTAAGGCTTTCTATATGCAAAGCAAGCATGTAAAAGCAAATTATCGATTACTTACCCGGATCCGAAGCTCTTCAGGAGCATTCACAGATTTGCCCCGTAGTGTGTCCGATGCCACACAATTTTACCAGGCCGAGGATGGTAGCTCGACGGAGAAGCTATTCTAGTCTCAGTATGCTGAGGCCGAACATCCGGTGCCGATGAGTGACCAGCTAAAGCAGATGGCCGAGCTACATAAGGCGGCCGATCAGGCCATGAAGGGCTTCATAGTCCGGTTGTGGCCTGGCGATGCCCTTCCGAACAGCTTCTTTGGCCCGGTGAGGCGGCTTGTGGATGCCTGCCCACGGCTGGAGGTCGTCAAGCGATCCATCTGCATTGAAGGTGCACGTCGGGCCTTCGCCCGTGTAAAAACGCAGTGGGTCAAGCTAGACGCCGTGAAGCTCATCAAGGAGGGGCCGCCGGAGGGCAAGGAGCACCGCCACCCCGAGATGTACTACGAGGGTGTTCTGCCGGGCGCCCATCTTATCACGGATGAGTGTTCGCAAAATGTAATATTTGAATGAGGCTTGCTCGTTTTTTATCCTGTGTGATGAAAACTTGTTTCATATGCGCTATGCAACGCTTGTGTGAATTTAAAATATTACCTTCTGTTTGACTGTTTATCCAATCTGAGAGATGGCTAGTCCTCGGCTTCTGCCCCCATACCACGAGTGCTGGGGTGTTCGGGATAAACCTGAGCACTCTTGTTCCCATGTTTGGGTCCTTCGAGGGAGGTGCTCGGCACAACGAACAAGGCAATCGGACTAATAATGCTTTATCACTCTCACTTAGCCATATAATTCTATAATTTTAAATTTCGGTGAAGCCCCTGGTATTTGGAAGGCCGAATTCGGGGCACGATACACGCCTGTAAGCCGGACGGAGCCGGCCCCTCGCCCTAAGCGGCATAAGTCTTTAGGGACTCGAAAACCTCGCCGAACAGCGACCAATCTCTCGCCTTATCATGACAATCAGTTTTAGCTTTCTCTACTGAGGTGCTTAGCCCAGCAGAACCGGGGCACAATCGCAGTAGTTCTCCAAGCGCTACCTTAGCCGATAGAGTGGAACGTAAGGTACCAAAACATAGGAGCCGGGAAAACCCAACATTTGACCAAAGACATGATTCGGAGCTGATGCATATAATGCTATAAGTTCGGGATGCCGCACTTGTGAAAGTGTTCAGACTTTGCACACCATATTGTGGGTACGTAAGCCCCTGGTGCATTGGCCGTACCAGAGTGTACGGTTGCTAGGCGTCATTAATGAACACATAGATATGTATACATATAACAAAAATGCGATAATAGTCGTAATATCATGCATTATATATTAAAAAATTGCATTAAAGCAGAGTGATACAGATAGTGTAATAAGCAAAAGAGTAGGACTATGTCCCTTCCAAGGGCGAGCTACGGAATTATATGAAATCTGTAATCCACTTGGGAATTCCGTAGTTGTCGGCCTCCTTGGTTGTTGTATCATGTGTTCGGCAATAGAGCTGCTGGACAGTGTTTCCAGAGATTGAAGTCCTGAAAGAAAAAGAAAAATAACCAAACGGGAAGCCCCTGGTGTGGCTTAGGCCGCGTTTTGGGCCATGCCGTAGTTGTGCCTCCCCCTCCCCATCTATGCCCATGGTATTTTTAATGCGTAATTATGTACGCGCGGCACGAAGAACGCCGTTGGGCTGGGATTGGGGTGGCCGCCATATTGCTATGCGAGCTCAGATCGCGCCATGCGGTCTGTTTGCTGATTTCCCCGAGCGCGCTTGAAGGTGTCCGGGCTTTGAAATGCCGAACTGGTAGATTGCCTTGAGAGGCTGCTTTGCGCTTCTGTTGTGAGGGCCGCGGTGTGCTCCTCTATTCGGAGAGAGTGCTCTATGTTTCCATTGACTGTAATAACTCCGTGAGGTCCTGGCATCTTGAGCTTGAGGTATGCATAATGTGGTACGGCATTGAATCTAGCGAATGCGGTTCGTCCGAGCAGCGCGTGATAACCACTGCGGAACGGGACTATATCGAAGATTAACTCTTCGCTTCGGAAGTTATCCGGGGATCCGAAGACCACTTCCAGTGTAATTGAGCCTGTGCAGTGGGCCTCTACGCCTGGAATGACGCCCTTAAAGGTCGTCTTTGTGGGTTTGATCCTTGAGGGGCCTATACCCATTTTGCGCATTGTGTCCTGATAAAGCAGGTTCAGGCTACTGCCGCCGTCCATAAGGACTCGAGTGAGGTGAAATCCGTCAATGATTGGGTCTAGGACCAGTGCGGCGAATCCTCCGTGACGGATACTAGTGGGGTGGTCCCTGCGATCGAAGGTGATCGGGCAGGAGGACCAAGGGTTGAACTTTGGGGCGACTGGCTCCAACGCATATACGTCCCTGAGCGCACGCTTCCGCTCCCTCTTAGGGATGTGGGTTGCGTATATCATGTTCACCGTCCGCACTTGTGGGGGAAACCTCTTTTGTCCTCCAGTGTGCAGCTGCTGGGGTTCTTCCTCGTCATTGCTATGCGGCCCCTTGTCCTTGTTTTCGGCAATTAACTTGCCGGCCTGCTTGAACACCCAACAATCCCTGTTGGTGTGATTAGCTGGCTTGTCTGGGGTGCCGTGTATTTGACACGAGCGATCGAGTATACGGTCCAAGCTGGACGGACCCGGTGTACTTTGTTTGAATGGCTTTTTTCGCTGACCGGGTTTAGAGCCTTTGAATCCGGCATTGACTGCCGTATCCTTAGTACTTTCGCCATTAATGCGGCGCTTATGCTTGTTGCGACGTGATCTGCTGTTGTCATCCTTGGTATCTGAGGTACCATGGTTCTTTGATATGTTGTTACTACAAGCCAACCAACTGTCTTCTCCCGCACAAAAGCGGGTCATGAGCGTCGTGAGGGTTGCCATAGATTTCGGCTTTTCCTGACCAAGGTGCCGGGCTAGCCACTCGTCTCGGATGTTGTGCTTGAAAGCCGCTAAGGCCTCCGCATCCAGACAGTCGACGATTTGATTTTTCCTTTGTAAGGAACCGAGTCCAGAATTGCCTGGCCGACTCTTCTGGCTGCTGAATTATGTGGCTCAAGTCATTGGCTTCTGGTGGTCGCACATAAGTGCCCTGAAAGTTGTCTAGGAATGTGGCTTCCAAATCTTCCCAACATCTAATGGAGTTCGCTGGCAAGCTATTAAGCCAATGCCGCGCTGGTCCTTTGAGTTTTAGTGGGAGGTATTTGATGGCATGTAAGTCATCACCGCGGGCCATGTGGATGTGGAGGAGGAAGTCCTCAATCCATACTGCGGGATCTGTTGTGCCGTCGTATGATTCAATGTTTACAGGTTTAAAACCTTCTGGGAATTGATGTTCCATTACTTCGTCTGTGAAGCATAAGGGGTGTGCGGCGCCTCTATATTGGGCTATATCGCGACGCAGCTCGTATGGGTCCTGCCCGCTGTGTTCGGCCCGACCGGATTTGCTTTTACTGTATCCGGCGTGACGTTTACCGTCTCGTGGAGTGGTGCGCCCTCGTGATCCATAGATAGATCTTGAATGCTTTGCTTTGTCCTCCAATATGTCTCGCAGGTCTGGCATATCTCCCCATGCCTTTTTATTTGGATGGCGTTGGGGTGGAGGCTGAGCTTTTGGCTGGAATGCCTCTCTATCGCGGCCACGAGGTGGCGGGTCAGCCATATCATACGCTTCTTCCTCCAGTCGGGGTAGTAACCTGCGCCTTGGGTAACTCTTGGAGGGACGATCGAGTTTATATTCCTCGGCCGCGAGGACTTCAGTCCATTTGTTAGCTAGCAGGTCTTGATCAGCTTGAAGCTGCTACTGCTTTTTCTTCAGGCTATTTGTCGTGGCCATAAGCCTGCGTTTGAAGCACTCTTGTTCGACGGGATCCTCTGGTATGGCGAGTTCATCATCGCCGAGGCTTGCCTCGTCCTCGGAGGGGGGCATGTAATTGTCATCCTCCTCCTCTCCGCCAGCCGCTCTCTCAGGAGAGCTGGCTCCTTCATCCTTCTGATCTAACTCTTGCTGGAGGGGATTTTTGTTATCTTCGGCGCTATCTGGAGTGTTATTATCTCTTGTGCCGGTATCACCACTTTTGCTTTGGCGGGACTTAGAGCGGCGCCGCTGACGTTGGCGCTTGGGTTGCTTCTTGGAGGGGTCATCCTCCACTATCTCGTCATCGTTGCCTTCATTTGGTGTATCCACCATGTATATGTCATACGACGAGGTGGCTTTCCAGTGCCCTATAGGTGCTGGTTCATGTTCATCTCCTACATCGTCTTCTATACCGTTGATGTCTTCGGAGTCTAAGTCAAGCATGTCGGTTAAATCATCGACAGTGGCTACAAACTGGGTGGTGGGTGGGCGTCGAATTTCTTCGTCGTCCGCATCCCAGTCCTGTTGGCCATAATCCGACCAGGGCTCTCCTGACAAAGAGAGAGACCTTAGTGAATTCAGAATGTCGCCGAAGGGCTAGTGCTGAAAGATATCCGCAGCGGTGAAATTCCATGATCGGCGCCCAATCGGATTCGATTGGCAGGGGCGCGGATGGTTCGGGGTCCGGAGGAGAGTCTGGCACCTTGGAGTCACGGGCTGCGCCGAGGATTATGCTGGTGTTTGGCTCAATCGCCATCGAGACTGCAGCCCCTGAGGTGGTGTCTAGCCACCCGTCCTCGATTGGCGCAGCTGGCTTCGGGCTAAGGGTCGGAGCTGATGCGGGCGCGGCCTCTGGGGTACCGTCCGATGGCAGAGCTAGGTCATACCCATCGTGACAGTGAGGCGCTGAAAGCACAAGTGCTCCCTAGGTGGTTTTGATAATTGATGACAACATATCTCTTGTTGGACTAACGTTTTCATCTAGTATGTTTCAGATAAGTTCAACAATGGAGTGGCATGGACTAAAGGGTGTGGGAAGGTCTCCAAGATACTAAGGACAAAGGATTGGCTAAAGCTTGAAGTTCAAGACTCTTCATTTTACATTTTAGTGATCCAAGATCACATTGAGTCCATAGGAAAAGCCAATACTATCAAGGAGGGATGAGGTGTTGCTTAATGAGCCTCTTGCTCAAGTGCTTAATGATATGCTCCAAAATCCTCAGCTACTTTCCCATATCCACAAATGACCTAAACCCTAAGCCAAACTCGGTCATACCGATTCTATCTATCCGGCGCCACCGAGTTTCACTTGTCATTTGCCACTGCCAAACCCTAGCAATTCGGTCTCACCGATGGGATCTCGGTCTCACTGAGATGGGCTTGCAAACTCTGTGTTACCTGTTGCAATATCTTCGGTCCAACCGAGATATGTAATCGGTCCCACCGAGTTTGCTTGGCCAACTCTCTGTTTTGCTTATTACCCAAATCGGTCCCACCAAGTTTGAGTAATCGGTCAAACCGAGTTTTGGATTTTCCCTAACCCTAGCACATCGGTCCCATCGAGTTGTTCCAATCGGTCCCACCGAAATCTCTAATGGTCACTAGGTTTACCTTTTCGGTCCGACCGAGTTTGTTGATTCGGTCCCACCGAGATTGGAAAACTGTGTGTAACGGTTGGATTTTGTGTGGAGGCTATATATACCCCTCCACCTCCTCTTCATTCGTGAAGAGAGCTATCAGACTAAGCCTACACTTCCAGCATCCTATTTCTGAGGGAGAACTACCTACTCATGTGTTGAGGCCAAGATATTCCATTCCTATCATATGGATCTTGATCTCTAGCCTTCCCCAAGTTGCTTTCCACTCAAATCTTCTTTCCACCAGATCCAAATCCTATGAGAGAGAGTTAGTGTTGGGGAGACTATCATTTGAAGCACAAGAGCAAGGAGTTCATCATCAACACACCATTTGTTACTTCTTGGAGAGTGGTGTCTCCTAGATTGGCTAGGTGTCACTTGGGAGCCTCCGACAAGATTGTGGAGTTGAACCAAGGAGTTTGTAAGGGCAAGGAGATCGCCTACTTCATGAAGATCTACCGCTAGTGAGGCAAGTCCTTCGTGGGCGATGGCCATGGTGGGATAGACAAGGTTGCTTCTTCGTGGACCCTTCGTGGGTGGAGCCCTCCGAGGACTCGCGCAACCGTTACCCTTCATGGGTTGAAGTCTCCATCAACGTGGATGTAGGATAGCACCACCTATCCGAACCACGGGAAAACATCCGTGTCTTCGATTGCGTTTGAATTCTCCAAACCCTTCCCTTTACATTCTTGCAAGTTGCATGCTTTACTTTCCGCTGCCTATATACACTTTGCATACTTGCTTGATATGTATTGTGAGTGTTGAAATTATGCTGAACCTGCACTCAAACCGAAAAAGCTTAAAAATTGCAACTTTGGCATGAAGTGTCTAATCACCTCCCTCTAGACACATCTACTTCAAGGTCCTACAAGTGGTATCAGAGCTTTGGTCTCCATTGCTTTGGTTTAATCACCATTGGAGGAAGATGGATGTGTGTACTTTAGGGAGTCTTAGACATAGAGTGCCTATTCTTGATGGAGAGTATTTTCATGAGTGGAAAAATGAGATGCTTGCAATTTTCAATCAATATCACTTAAACAAGTATATTGCTAGCCCTTGTGCACCTCACATTGATCCCTTGCATCCTACCCTAGATGGAGATATTGACATGATTCGCAATCTTAGAACTATTGAGCTCATCATTAGAGGATTGCCCAAAAACTTGATTGCTAGTTTGCCTACTCTTAATTGTGCTTATACTATATGGAAATTTCTTGAGGAACGATTTCCCGACCATTCCTTAAAAAAATTGGATAAAATTCTCCATAAATCTATTGCCTTGAGTAAGATGAACTCTAGTGATCCTAACTTTGGTGATTGTCTACTTGAGCTTGCCAATCTCAAGCGAGCTAAGGGAGATGTTGGAATCATTAGTGATATTATATTTGAAGCTATAAGAATTCATAAAAGTGACCATTTTGATGATCATTTATCTAATGAATTACCCTCTCTAGGAAATGATAAGTCACACGATCATGGTGAACATAGATACTATGATGATGATGATGATGATGATAGTGACTTCAATCTTGATGATGCGATGAGACACTTTGGTCTTACGACAAATCTTCGGGGATATGAATCAGGAGGAAAGGAATGGGTTCTTGATAGTGGATGTACTGATCATATGACCGGAGATGAAGAGATGTTCCGTGAGCTTGCTGAAAATGACGGCCCTCGAAAATATGTCACCTTTGGTGATAATTCAAAGGGTAAAGTAGTTGGCCTTGGTAAGGTGGCCATCTCACATGATAGTTCCATTCAAAATGTCATGCTCGTTGAATCTCTCGGCTACAACTTACTTTCAGTATCTAGACTTGCTGATTTCGGTTTAAATGTCCTATTTACTGAGGTAGATTGCCAAGTGTTTCGTCGAGACAATCATAAAATGGTCTTTACCGGTATGCGTAGAGGTGACCTTTACATTGTCGACTTCTCTAAAAAGGCACAACCTAAAACTTGCTTTATTGGTAAATCCTCAAAAGGTTGGTTGTGGCATAGACGACTAGGTCACGTTGGCATGAGAAATCTTGACAAGCTTATTAAAGGAAATCATATCCTTGGAGTTAACGATGTCATATTTGATAAGGATAGACTTTGCAGTGCTTGTCAAGCAGGTAAACAGGTTGGAGGAAGACATCCCGTGAAGAACATCATGACCACAAGGAGGCCACTCGAGCTACTTCATATGGATCTTTTTGGTCCCAACGCCTACAAGAGTCTCGGTGGAAATTCTTTTGGTCTAGTTATAGTTGATGATTTTTCAAGATTTACATGGGTGTTCTTTCTTAATGACAAGTCACAGGTTCAGAAGATCTTCAAAAATTTCGCTAGGAAGGCCCAAAATCAGTTTGGTGTGAAGATCAAGAAGGTTCGGAGTGACAACGGAACGGAGTTCAAGAACGCAAATGTGGACACCTTTCTTGACGAAGAAGGGATTTCACACGAGTTCTCGGCTACGTACACACCTCAACAAAATGGAGTTGTTGAGAGGAAGAACCGGACGCTCATCAAAATGGAAAGAACCATGCTTGATGAATACAAGACGCCTAAGCACTTTTGGGCAGAAGCGGTTGAGACAGCTTGTCACGTAACAAATCGCTTGTATCTTCACAAGCTACTCGGCAAGACAACACACGAGCTCCTCACCGGTAACAAACCCCAAGTTGGATACTTTCGAGTATTCAGCTCAAAGTGCTACATTCTTGATAATCATCGTTGTTCAAAGTTTGCTCCTAAATCTCATGAAGGTTTTCTACTTGGTTATGGCTCAAACTCTCACACTTACCGTGTCTACAACAATTTCACCCGAAAGGTTGAAGAGACGGTAGATGTGAAGTTTGATGAATCTAATGGCTCGCAAGTAGAGCAATTGCCAATTGATGTAGGAGACAAAGATCCTTCAGAAGCAATCCAAGACTTGTCCATAGGCAAAGTTCGTCCAACGAAGGTGAAGGAGAGTACTTCATCCGTCCAAGTGGAGGCTTCTACTTCACAACAAGGTGAACCAAGAATTGATACGGAAGCATCCACAAGTGGGACACACCAAGATGAAGAAGACAAGGAAATGCATCAAGACGAACATCAACAACCTCCTTCTCCACCACGACAAGAGAATGACAAGGTCAACAATGAAGAAGGCCAAGAAGAAGAACAAGATGAAGAAAATGTTCAACGAAGACCCAAGCAAAAGCTCTCACGAGTTCGAGCAAGAATCACCAAAGATCATCCCGTCGAGCAAATCTTCAATGATATACAAACCGGGAGAATCACTCGCTCAAAAACTCGTTTAGCTAACTTTTGTGAAAACTATTCATTCATCTCTAGCATTGAACCTATGAAGGTTGAAGAAGCATTGGAAGATCTGGATTGGATAAATGCTATGCATGAAGAGCTACACAATTTTGAGAGAAACCAAGTTTGTACATTGGTTGAGAAGCCCGACAACAACCACAACATCATTGGTACCAAATGGGTGTTTCGGAACAAGCAGGATGAAGATGGACAAGTGGTTTGCAACAAAGCACGTGTCGTCGCCCAAGGATACACGCAAGTCGAAGGTATGGACTATGGTGAGACATATGCTCCCGTTGCTAGACTTGAGTCCATTCGCATCTTACTTGCCTATGCCAATCACCATAACATCACCTTGTACCAAATGGACATTAAAAGTGCTTTTCTAAATGGTGAAATAGAGGAGGAAGTTTATGTCAAACAACCTCCCGGCTTTGTCAATCCTAAGAAACCTAATCATGTTTACAAACTTCACAAAGCTCTTTATGGTCTTAAACAAGCTCCTAGAGCATGGTATAAATGCTTGACCAAGTTCCTTATTGCAAGTGGTTTCGAAATTGGTAAAATTGATTCTACTCTTTTTACTAAAAGGGTTAATGGAGAACTATTTGTATGCCAAATTTATGTTGATGATATCATATTTGGTTCAACTAACCCTCTCTTTAGTGAAAAGTTTGGAAAGCTAATGTCAGAGAAGTTTGAGATGTCTATGATGAGTGAACTCAAATTCTTTCTTGGTTTCCAAATCAAGCAAACTAAGGAAGGTACATTTGTCTCTCAAACGAAGTACACCAAGGACCTATTCAAGAAGTTCAATATGCAAGAATGCAAAGGTATGTCTACACCCATGCCTACTAGTGGACATAATGATTTGACCAAAGATGGTGAACCGGTTGATCAAAAGGTTTATCGCTCTATGATTGGTTCATTGTTATACCTATGTGCTTCACGTCCCGATATTATGCTAAGTGTGTGCATGTGTGCAAGATATCAAGCTGCCCCTGAAGAATGTCATCTTAAGGCCGTGAAAAGGATAGTTAGATACTTAATTCATACACCAAATTTTGGCATTTGGTACCCTAAGAGGTCTTCTTTTGATCTTGTTGGCTATTCCGACTCGGATTATGCCGGAGACAAGGTTGATAGAAAGTCAACTTCGGGTACTTGTCAATTTCTTGGTAGATCTCTTGTGTCTTGGTCTTCCAAGAAACAAAACTCCGTATCCTTATCCACCGCCGAAGCTGAATACATTGCTGCTGGTTCATGTTGTGCTCAATTACTTTGGATGACCCAAACTCTTAAAGATTATGGGATCTATGTGAAACATGTTCCACTGCTTTGTGACAATGAAAGTGCTATCAAAATTGGTCATAATCCTGTACAACATTCTCGAACTAAGCATATTGAAGTTCATCATCATTTCATTCGAGATCATGTTGCTAAGGCTGACATAAATCTTAAGCATGTTCGCACTGATAAGCAATTAGCGGATATATTCACTAAACCACTTGATGAGAAAGTGTTTTGCAGGTTGAGAGGAGAATTGAACATCATTGATGCTTCGAACTTGGAGTAGGAACTCCATTGGATACATGCAAGACATTAGCTTATGACTAATCCATGATATATCTCTTATGATGACTATCTTATGTCTTGGATATATTTGTACCTTGCATGTTGTCTAACCCATGTAGGTGCTTGGTTGAAACTAATTCCATGAGATTGCGACCCACTCACATCTTGAGAAATCTCTACATCACCAAGTCTCTACACAATGGTGGTTGAAGATAAGGAAGCACAAAACATTCAAACATATCCTTTGACAAATTCTTTGTTGAGCCTCATGATTGTCACTTTTGGATACACAAGTGCTCTTCCTTGCAAGAACTAATCCATGTAGGTAGATGAACTCAAACTCCAAGTGGTGCTCCAAACTCTTGATGGGCTACATCAACCATGAGCACCCACACAAGTTCAACTACATGAGAAAGAACCACACCACCACCCAAGGTATCTTATTCCATCTTAGAGAAGCTTTACTTCGAGACATGAGTCAAAGCAACTCAACAAGATGTGAATACATCAAGATGCTTAAACAAAAATGGTAACCCCATTCTGAGCTTAAACGATGAGTATGACCTATGATCAAGTGTTCTCACTTGACTCCTAAGTCAATATACTCTAACATAGGTGACTATGTCACCACCCAACTCTAGATGAAGTTCTCTTGTGTTCTTTCTTTGTGTTATTGCATTTGTCTCATGCTTGTTTATCTGTTCCCTTCTCTTTTTGTCTAGTTCTTTCAGTTTCTTCTCTTTTCTCTTTGCTTTTGTTCTGCATTTTCTGCATTTAGTTCATTGCAAATCTTTGTGAGATCTTATTTGACTAGTGAGCTGAGCTGACAAGTGTTCTCTCTGTCATGAACTCGGTTTCACCGATTTGTAATTTTCGGTCCAACCGAATCCCTTCGGTACCACCAAAACATACCACTCGGTGCCACCGATTTCGCAACAGGAAAAACAGTTTGTCACATAATCTATATTTCTTCTGATCCAGCTTCACTCAATGAATCTTGTCTCAATTTTATTCTTTGCTTTATGCTGAGTCTCAAGGACCAACCCTATTCGACGGATTCCAGAAAAACCTTCTTGGAAATTGATGTCAAAGGGGGAGAGAGAGATCACATCAAAGCCTATCTTCGGGGAGAGAGAGATCACATCAAAGCACTAAAGGGGGAGAGAAAGTCTCAAGGATCCCAGACGTCCCAGATAATGTATTAAGGGGGAGAAAGAGATCTCTAGGGGGAGAGACAATACTCAAGGATCCCAGATGCTTGATGATCAAGAGGAGAGATGTCACATGTCTTTTTAGGGGGAAAGACATATTCATTTGTATCTTTCAGCTCTGATTTTCTGTTCCCTATCTTCTCCCAATATCCCATGAAAGATTCAGGGGGAGCAAGACACCCATGGGAAAGAAATCAGTCAAATTCATTGCATATCTTTACTCTTGGGGACATGTTGAATCCAATGTGGTACTTTGTACTCACTCTCTACATGTCATCCCAGTCTTGGTATTCTTGTGGTTTCTTTTGTTTGCTCTGGCTAGTGGATGTACCTGTGTTATCTAACCTTGTTTGTGCAGGTTCATTCCATCCTAAGCCAACTTAAGACTACAAGGTAAGTGTATGCATCAAAATCATGAGTATGAGGAATTCTTGCCTATGTACATACTGTTTGCAAGAAGGACTCATGAGCATGAAGGTATTTTCCTTAATAATCTTTTGCTCTGATGCATATGGCCAAGATACATGTAACACATTGCCTACTCTGTCATGATTATGCTCTCACATGCTTCTATAATTTATATTCACATGATTGCATACATGTAGGGGTAGCCTATGTTTGTTACATGTCCTTCCAAAGCTTTACTTACTATTCTTTGTATCTTTATCTAAAGCTTTGATGTATGTTGCCATCAATTACCAAAAAGGGGGAGATTGAAAGCACAAGTTCTGCCTAGGTGGTTTTGATAATTGATGACAACATATCCCTTGTTGGACTAACGTTTTCATCTAGTATGTTTCAGATAAGTTCAACAATGGAGTGGCATGGACTAAAGGGTGTGGGAAGGTCTCCAAGATACTAAGGACAAAGGATTGGCTAAAGCTTGAAGTTCAAGACTCTTCATTTTACATTTTAGTGATCCAAGATCACATTGAGTCCATAGGAAAAGCCAATACTATCAAGGAGGGATGAGGTGTTGCTTAATGAGCCTTCGTGGGTTGAAGTCTCCATCAACATGGATGTAGGATAGCACCACCTATCCGAACCACGGGAAAAACATCCGTGTCTCCGATTGCGTTTGAATTCTCCAAACCCTTCCCTTTACATTCTTGCAAGTTGCATGCTTTACTTTCCGCTGCCTATATACACTTTGCATACTTGCTTGATATGTATTGTGAGTGTTGAAATTATGCTTGACCTCCACTCAAACCGAAAAAACTTAAAAATTGCAACTTTGGCATGAAGTGTCTAATCACGCCCCTCTAGACACATCTACTTCAAGGCCCTACAGGTGCGCCCGGCTATGGCTCGAATTCGTCGAAGATTAAGTCCCCACGGATGTTGGCCGTGTAATTCAAACTTCCAAATCTGACCTGATGGCCAGGGGCGTAGCTTTCAATCTGCTCCAGATGGCCAAGCGAATTAGCCCGCAGTGCAAAGCCGCCGAATACGAAGATCTGTCCGGGGAGAAAAGTCTCACCCTGGACCGCATCGCTATCGATGATAGTAGGAGCCATCAAGCCTAATGGCGACGACATAGAGGAACTCTCAATGAAAGCACCAATGTTGGTGTCAAAACCGGCGGATCTCGGGTAGGGGGTCCCGAACTGTGCGTCTAGGCCGGATGGTAACAGGAGGCAAGGGACATGAAGTTTTACCCAGCTTCGGGCCCTCTTGATGGAGGTAAAACCCTACGTCCTGCTCGATTAATATTGAAGATATGGGTGTTACAAGAGTAGATCTACCACGAGATCAGAGAGGCTAAACCCTAGAAGCTAGCCTACGGTATGATTGTATGTTGTGATTGTTGTCCTACGGACTAAAACCCTTTGGTTTATATAGACAACGGAGAGGGTTAGGGTTACACAAGGTCGGTTACAAAGGAGGAGATATCCATATACGTATAGCCTAGCTTGCCTTCCACGCCAAGTAGAGTCCCATCCGGACACGAGACGAAGTCTTCAATCTTCTATCTTCATAGTCTAACAGTCCGGCCAATGGAGATAGTCCGGCTGTCTGGAGACCCCCTAATCTAGGACTCCCTCAGTAGGTATTTCCCTCAGTTATGAAACCAAGGTATCGAACCAGTAGGAGAACCAAGCAACACAATGTAAGCAGCACCTGCACACAAATAACAACACCTCGCAACCCGACATGTTAAAGGGGTTGTCAATCCCTTCTGGGGTACGGCGCCTCAAGATAGGCAAACAGACGTGAGGTAAATTGTAGTAGATTGATAGATCGAACGCCAAATAAAATAAATTGCAGCAAGTCATTTTTGGATTTTTGATTTAATAGATCTGAATAAAAATGCAAATGAAAAGTAGATCGCAAGGCAAATATATGAGAAAGAAGACCCGGGGGCCGTAGGTTTCACTAGTGGCTTCTCTGGAGAAAAATAGCAAACGGTGGTTAAATAAATTACTATTGGGCAATTGATAGAACTTCAAATAATTATGACGATATCCAGGCAATGATCATTACATAGGCATCACGTCCAAGATTTGTAGACCGACTCCTGCCTGCATCTACCACTATTACTCCACACATCGACCACTATCCAGCATGCATCTAGTGTATTAAGTTCATGGAAAAATGGAGTAATGCAATAAGAACGATGACATGATGTAGACAAGATCAATTTATCTATATGGCGGTAGATATAGATCTCGTCTTTTTATCCTTAGTAGCAACGATACATACGTGTCAGTTCCCTTTCTGTCACTGGGATCAAGCACCATAAGATCGAACCCACTACCGGGCACCTCTTCCCATTGCAAGATAAATAGATCAAGTTTGCCAAACAAAACCCAAATATCGGAGAAGAAATACGAGGCTATAAGAGATCATGCATAAAAGATATCAAAGAAACTAAAATACTTTCATGGATATAAAAACATAGATATGACCATAAACTCGAAGTTCATCGATCCCAACAAACACACCACAAAAGAGTTACATCATATGGATCTCCAAGAGACCATTGTATTGAGAACCAAGAGAGAGAGAGAGATGAAGCCATCTAGCTACTAACTACGGACCCGAAAGTCTACAAAGAACTACTCACGCATCATCAGAGAGGCACCAATGGAGGTGGTGAACCCCATCCGACATGGTGTCTAGATTGGATCTTGTCATGGAGTTGACACGGCAGATGTCCTAGAGCAAGGACTTAGTCATAGGGCCATCGCACTAGGAAGCTTTAAGGGGTTGATCGGGACAAAGGACACACGAGAGAGTTTTTATGCTAGTTCGGCCGCTTACGATGAAGGTAAAAGCCTACGTCTAGCTGGGATTGATATTGCTGAGGTTTCGATCTCCAAGAGGCTCAACTCGCCGACTTGGTTATCGACTTGGTTGTTTATTGCCCTAAACCGCCACCGGGTCGTCCCCTTATATACACGGGTTGACGCCTGGTGGCCCACAGAGTCCCGGTCGGCTCATAACCGTGTCCGGCTCGGTGACTTCCCTTACATGCCTTCCCTTACAAGTCTTTCTTTACATACGGCGGGTTACAATATCGGGCCTTAAACCGGCCCCAGGCCTTTGGGCCTTCTATATGTTTCATAACCTATCATCTTGAATGTATATTGGGCTTCTTATGTAACCCGCCATTAGGGCTGACCCGGCCCCTCCTGGGCGGGTCATATTGGTAGTAATATCCCCAACATTAGGCCCCAGGTCGACTTCGAACTTTGTTCTCTGTCAATCTTCAATACTTAGGTAGAATTCATCCTCTTGTCTGAAAACTTCTGTAACCTGCCGTGACATCATCTTCTGAAAACACAAAAAATCTTCATGACGTCATCTCTCAATGGATCTTTCATTTTTTAGTGCCTTCCGAGAATCAAGGCGTCCATTTATTTGGATAATCATCATTCAGGTTTCCTTGATTTTCGTGCCCGCCTGTTCGCTTACTTCCTTATAAACAGGTACCACTTATGTCTTTCATTTTCCTCCTTCGGTCGTCTTCCTCCTCCCACTGCTTCGCTGCTGTTCGAGCTCTGCCGCCGCCGCCGCAGATCTCCTCGTCTCCACCTCAGGCCGCTGCATCGACCTGACTTGTCCAGAAAAATGCGGCGAACCTCCGCGGCGAATCCGTACCCGTAAGTCTCGCCTCCTCAATCTTTTTAGATCTGCATTAGGGCTTTGCGAGTTCGTCGGTGTTCTTCATCGTTCTTTATGAACTTTCCTGGTAGTTCTTCCTCCGCAGCCTATAGGGATCCAAAAAGAAAATATAACTGGCGCGGTAGTTGTTTGGCATCCATTTTGATAGTCGTAGATCCCTTTTCCTCTGTATAGATGTTTCGTTATCGCTGATGAACTCATATGTACTAGATATTTAGGTCTGGAATATTTTTCTTTTTAGAACAGCCATTTGATCCAAAATAATCATGAAAGCTTGGTAAAATGTGTTTATGCCAACAGTTAGCTAAATCTTCTTTCTGAAAAAAAATCTGTAGTCATGGCGGCTTACCGCGCCGGCTTTCTTTTCCGTATATGTCTTTAGCCCTTAGTTAAACCACCATTACTTGTTTTATAACTGACCGTAGACTGAACCGGCATGTTGTTATTTATTTTCCAGTTCTCTGCACATCATGCCGTCAAAGACACCCACCGTGTGTAACTGGGTCCCTTCATCCATAACTGAGGAACAGTTAAAAGAATTCTTCATCATTGGGTTTCTGCCTACAAAGAATGTCATGTCTTATTGTGCTCCTGACCCGAAAGAAGAACGCCCCAATTCAAAAGACGGAGAAGTGATTGTCTTCACTGACCACATGAACCGTGGCTTCTCACCGCCCGGTTCAAAATTCTTCAGAGAGGTCCTTCATTTTTTCAAACTCCATCCTCAGGACCTTGGACCCAATTCCATTTCGAACATTTGTAACCTCCAAGTACTCTGTGAGGTGTATCTTCAGCAAGAGCCCACCGTAGAGCTGTTTAGGGAGTACTTTTATTTGAACCGGCAGAACGAATGCACCAACGGTCCTAGCTTAGAACTTGGAGGCATCTCAATTCAGCGTCGTCAGGGTGCTGTCTTCCCTCTCATCGTCTTACCAAGTGACCCAAAGGACTGGAACCAAACTTTGTTTTATTGTCAGGATATTTCTCCAGCAAACGAGAAGCCTCTGCCGGGTTACCGCCCCGGTCGTCTTGACTCCAAGTTCACCCTTCCGGATAAACTCACTGTTGCTGAACGCAAGAGGCTACTTCCCTCCATCAGAAGAATCAACGCTTTGTTGGGCAATGGTTTAACCGGAGTAGATCTGACCCGCTGTTGGATCTCATGGCGGGTTATTCCATTAGGCCGTCGATCCAAACTGATGTATGAATATGACGGAAGCCCGGACAACTCTCTTCGTCATAGCCCAGTTGAACTCATCGAAGAAGACATTGTTTCAATGTCAACTCTTTTGGTAAATGGGAAATATGAAGATTGCAGTATTGTTGGGTTAAATCCCTTCTGCAAGCTTAACCCGGTGCCAGAAGTAAGTACATTCTGATCTCTTTTTCTTTGTGTTTTGCCCAGCTATTATTATTTTAACACTGATCTTTCTTCTTGTCTTTGCAGGCCAATTCTGAATTTTGGAAGGTGAAATATGATCATGAAGCTGCCAAGAAGGCGAAAGCCGCCGCCATGAACACCAAGAAGACGACCCGAAAATCGAAGAAGAAGAAAACCACTGTTGAAGATTTAATGAAGCTTGATGACACATCTGACTCAGAGGTAGCCCTTGATTCCCTTGGCCAATTTTTTAACAATCTTATTGACACTGATCCTTACCAGGATGACACTGGGGCCAGTCAGGCCGGGGAAGTAGAGGTAACTATCATTTCCTCCGACTCAGAGCCCTTACCAAGACACAAAGTTCGACGAGTGATCCGTAAAGTAAGGTTTTCTAACCCCTTAGCTCACTTGGATCCCAACTTTCATTTGAAAAAGCAGCAACATGAAAGCCGCCGTGAAGCTGAGATTGAAGATGAACCGGCTGTCGACCTTCAACAGACCCCTCGGAAACGCCCGAACGAGGTTTTACTTTAACTATCCTTAACTTATTTTAATGAATCCTGCTCATTGTATTCCTTTTAAATCCTTTCTTTTACCTTTTCAAGAGGTGTCTCGTTCTTCAGGCGACTCATCACAAACACAATTTCCGGCTTTCAAGGCTGCTCCTGGGTAATCAGAAATCCTCTTTTCTTCTGGGTTGATCAATTATATCTTGATGCTGATTGTCTTGTAATATATATTTTTTCTTTAGCGGCCAGGCTAAATCCAAGAAGGCGAAGGTAACAAAGCCGGTGGAAGACCCGCCAGTATTAGCATCTGAGCCGGCTAGGCCGCCTTCTCTATTAACTGCTGCCCCAAAAGACCCGCCTATTATCAATGAAGCAAATCCTTCAGAGCCGTCCCTTGATAAAGCCACTATGAATCCTTCCACAGTTGGACCGTCAAGCTCAACTGACCCGCCGTCTCCACGTGTTCAAGATGTTCAAGTTACTGGGAGCAGCTTTGTTGAGCCGGGAAACCCAACGGTGTTGGCTCGGTGCACAGCTAAGCAAGAAGCATTGGAGAGGCAGAAGGTTCGCTTTGATGTTGCCAGCTACGACCGTCTTAATGCCAGTGATATCTTATCCAGCTATCTCAGTCATGTACACTCTAGTCGTGAATCTGAGATCGAGATGGTCAAGCAGCTTCAATTGAAATATGAGGTACATGTTTCCGGTTTACCAATATTCCTTCAGCCCCCAAGTCTGTAGATTATGAGAGAAACGGAATAACCTGTAGACTTAAAATATAGGCCGAGACCTTGACCTCTGAATCTTTGCCTGATATTGATAGAACAAGACTTCACCCATAGTCCCCAAGGACCGATTTATTTTGATCATTAATGAATCGGTACTTCCGAATTTAAAACCATCTACAAAGTACTTAACATTCCGGTTTATCCTTGATAAACTTGCTGAACTGCGTACATTAGCCCCCAAGTGCCAAGTGCTGTTACTTTGTAAAGGACTTGGGACTTCAAATATGTTGGTAGAGTCGTAAAAATTAGATTTGGCATGCATTAGCCCCCAAGTTCCAAGTGGTTTATTCGTAAAGTACTTGGGACTTGAATCTTGAATTTGGATACTGGAATTTAAAGCCAAGTCTTGACTTATCTGAATGTTTCACAGAACGCATTGTCTAAACTAAACTCTCAACTGACTGACGCAAAGACCCGACTAGCGAGTCAGGAGTCAGAAACTAAGTCTTCCACCTCCAAACTGCAAATAAGCCTTTCTGAAATGGAGAATTTGAAGACCGGCTTTGCTGCCAAAGAGAAAACTTGTGAAGATGAGAAAACACTTCTGACCCGGCGAGCTGAGACAGCTGAAACAGCTCTGAAAGAAATATCAACCGAACTGAATGGTTTAAAGGGCCGGGTGTCTCAGATGGTCGCTGCTATCTTTGGTAAGCTGCCTTGTTTTGACCTTTCGTGTATTTTATGCCAAACCGGAGTATAATCCGCCAACTGACTCTGTTAAAAATATATGCAGGCCCACGAAGTAAGAATCTAAGCCAAGATCCGTTGATTAAACTGAAAGCAGTATACACTCTGGTTGAACAATTATATATGGGTGCACAACGGGCTCTGGCTGCCATATCTCCTGCTAATCAAGGACCCAACCGGCTCAGCGATGTCCTGAAGAAGCTGTCCATCCTTCCTGCCCGGTTCCAAGAAGTAAACCGCTCCTGTGCGCGAGCCGGAGCTTTGACTGCTCTAAGCCGCTCCAAGGCTTGGGTGCCAGACCTAGAGTCGGCGGACGTAGCAAGGGGCTATCCTACCGTGAAGGAGGACGGGTCTCGTTTTAGTCAGGATGATTTCATAGCCTGTGTCCGCGAAGTCCGGCCCCAGGCGACTAGTCTTGGAGATGACACCAATGTTGACAAGTACCAGCCGGGTTTTGATAGTGAAAATAAGAAGATGGCCACTCCTTCATACAAAGTAGCAAATCTGATCCCAACTGTGATAGAAGATACCTTTGCCCCGGAAATTGACCCGGCCGGCTTGATTGACAATGAAGCCGAATTTGTCGCCATGAACAGCTTTGATTGGTCAAAATCCAACTTCCAGCAAACAAAAGGTGGTGAACCGGCGAGGGAGGGGCAATGATCATCTTCATAGGCTTATAAAGTCTTGTAATAACTTTAGTTGCTAAAACATCGCATGTTTGCTTATGCCATTGTGCATAAAGTACTTCTATGTGAATCTGCTTCCAGATGTCAATGTATGCATCGTTTAATGTTTGTCTCTGCAATGGCTGAACTCTGTTCCTGTGAATACAAGGAAAAGACCGGCAAGGCGGTTGAGAACCAACTAGGCTTACACACCTAATGTACAACCCATAAATTTAGCTCAATAAGAAAAACAGAGACAAACATAAATAAAGGATCAGGTTTAATACTAACTCTTGAGTTAACGCTGCAGGTAAGCGCGTATAAGTAAAAACCATACCTTATCCTTGTTGGTCCTTAAATCGCTGGTTTAAATAACCTGGGTGATGAATTGATAATTCAATATGTATGAAAAGTTAATACTCCTTGAATACTCAATGATCATCATATCTTAGTAGCTCGTACCTTTGGATCCTTGAACCGCCGGCTTGAATAACCCGGACGGCTGTGTTGTCCAATAATTGAGCCGGCAAAGAAAACCAGGCTATCTTATTTGTAATATTGAAACAAAAAACTCAAAGGCAAGCAACAGATAATAAACATAACTTTAACTCTGTATTCAAAAGGTTGGTGGTTTCTGATTCGAATACGATCAGTAAACCGGACCAAAGGGGTTAAGCTAAGGTTCGAATACGACCATATAGCCCCCAGTGGCTTTGGCGTTGCACCGATCAAGAGGGTACCGACAGCTATGTTCTCTTTGGTTCGAATACAACCTCTGTTTGAACAGGAAGCCCCCAAATGACCTTGAGAGGTTTTTTAACGACCCTGATTCGAATACGATCCAAGTCGGACTCAAAAGGGGTTAAGCTATGATTCGGATATGATCAAGAAGCCCCCAAGTGAGTTTGGCCTTGAGCCGATCAAGAGGGTTACGATAGCTATGTTCTCTTTGGTTCGAATACGACCTATGTTTGAACAGGAAGCCCCCAAGTGACCTTGAGATTTGCAGCTAGATTCGGATACGATCATAAGCCAGACTAAAAAGATTAAACTTGATTCAAATATGATCAGTTCCTTAATAGTCATTTGTAAGTAAATAATAAAGATGTATAATCTGTGAAAATAAAGGAGACAGATGGTCTTACTTTATTGCTTATCATAGTATATACAACGTGAATGTATGTACATGTTGAGAGCCGGTGGCTCAAGTATAATATGGCCGAAGTTGAGCAATGTTCCATGGCCGGCGGGTCTCCTCTTCCGACTTACGTGAGTCTGCATGCTCTCGAACGTCAATGAGGTAGTATGACCCATTGTTTAAATTTTTACTGACCACAAAGGGTCCTTCCCAAGGTGGGGATAACTTGTGTGCATCTAAAAGATCTAGGATGAGCCGGAGCACCAACTCGCCTTCCTGAAAAGTCATGGACTTAACCCGGCGGCTGTGATAACAACGCAGGTCCTGTTGATAAATTGCTGACCGCACTGCTGCTAAGTCTCTTTCTTCATCCAACAAGTCAAGCGCATCCTGTCTGGCTTTTTCATTGTTAGCTTCAACATAAGCCGCCACACAGGGCGAGTCATGACGGATGTCACTAGGCAACACTACTTCTGCTCCATAAACCATGAAGAAGGGTGTGTAACCCGTAGACCTGTTGGGTGTAGTATTGACACTCCATAACACTGAAGGAAATTCCTCTACCCAGCAACCCGGCATTCGCTGTAAAGGAACCATAAGCCGGGGTTTTAGCCCTTTCAGAATTTCCTGATTGGCTCTCTCAGCTTGACCATTGGATTGAGGATGAGCTACAGAAGAAACATCAAGCCGGATGTGCTCTCGCTGACAAAATTCTTCCATAGCCACTTGGGACAGATTAGTGCCATTGTCTGTGATAATACTGTGTGGAAAACCGAAACAGAAGATTACTTTTTTCATGAACTAAACCGCCGTGGCTGCATCACACTTACTCACAGGCTCCGCCTCAACACATTTGGTGAACTTATCAACAACCACCAAGAGATGTGTCTTTTTATCCTTAGACCTTTTGAAAGGTCCCACCATGTCAAGCCCCCATACCGCAAACGGCCAAGTGATTGGAATCATCCGGAGCTCTTGAGCCGGCACATGCGCTCGTCGTGCAAATTTTTGACATCCATCACATCTACTGACCAGATCTTCTGCATCAGCATGAGCCGTCAACCAGTAAAAACCGTGACGAAACACCTTGGCCACTAAAGATTTTGACCCGGCGTGATGACCATAATCTCCTTCATGGATCTCACGAAGGATTTCTTGACCTTCTTCGGGGGAAACACACCATTGAAACACTTCGGAAACACTGCGATGAAATAATTCTCCATCCGAAATCGTCATGGATTTAGACCGCCGGGTTATCTGCCGAGCCAGGGTCTCATCCGCTGGCAATTCTCCCCGGGTCATGTAAGCCAAGAACGTCTCTGGGATGACATGAAGAGCTGCCACCAACTGCGCCTCCGGGTCAGGAACAACTAAATCTTTTTCTATGGGCAACTTGACAGAGGGGTTATGCAAACCATACAAAAAGGTGTTGGGTGATATCGGCTTACGCTGAGACCCCAGCCGGCTTAAAGCATCACCTGCTTCGTTCTTTCGACGGTCAATGTGTTCCACCTGATAACCTTTAAAATATCCTGGAACAGCATCAACCTCTCGGCGATAAGCCACCATGAGAGGGTCTTTGGAATCCCACTTGCCAGATACTTGCTGAGCCACTAGATCTGAGTCACCAAGACATCTGACCCGGCTCAAGCTCATCTCTTTTGCCACTTGAAGGCCATGGAGCAATGCTTCATACTCTGCTACGTTGTTAGTGCATGAAAACATCAACTGCAACACATAACAAAATTTATCACCTCGTGGGGAAGTTAATATGACTCCAGCCCCCGAGCCTTCCAATTGCCTGGATTCATCAAAATGAATAGTCCAATATGTGTTGTCCGGCTTCTCTTCTGGCATCTGCATCTCTGTCCAGTCATTGATGAAGTCAACCAGTGCTTGAGACTTAATTGCAGTACGTGGAACATACTTCAGCCCATGAGACCCAAGATCAATTGCCCACTTGGCAACTCGCCCCGTGGATTCTCTGTTTTGAATAATGTCCCCCAAAGGAGCAGAGCTAACCATAGTGATCGGATGTCCCTGAAAGTAATGCTTAAGCTTCCGGCTTGCCATGAACACCCCATAAACAAGCTTCTGCTAATGTGGATATCGTTGCTTGGATTCAATTAGCACTTCACTGACATAATAAACCGGCCGCTGAACTAGATGCTCTTTGCCAGCCTCCTTGTGCTCTACCACCATAGCCACACTAACAGCCCGTGAGTTGGCAGCCACGTATAACAATAGCGGCTCTTTCTCAGTTGGAGCAGCTAGGACCGGCGGCTCAGCCAGGTGTGCCTTTAGATCCTCAAAAGTGGCGTTCGCAGCATCGCTCCAAACAAAAATACCAGTTTTCTTCATCAACTGATACAGAGGCATAGCCTTTTCCCCTAACCGGCTTATGAACCGGCTCAAAGCAGCCACACGACCCGCCAGTCGTTGAACATCAATGACGCAGGTTGGTTTGGCTAGACATGTAATCGCCTTGAGTTTCTCCGGGTTAGCTTCAATACCTCGGTTAGACACCAGAAAACCCAAGAGCTTGCCGGCTGGCACTCCAAAAACACACTTGGCCGGGTTAAGCATCATCTTGTAAACCCGAAGATTATCAAAAGTCTCTTTCAGGTCTGTGACCAATGTTTCTGTTGGGGAACGTTGCAGAAAAAAAATTCCTATGTTTCACCAAGATCAATCTATGGAGTCAACTAGCAACGAGAGGAGAGTGCATCTACATACCCTTGTAGATCGCGAGCGGAAGCGTTCATGAGAACGGGGATGATGGAGTCGTACTCGCCATGATTCAAATCACCGATGACCAAGTGCTGAACGGACGGCACCTCCGCGTTCAACACACGTACGGAGCGGATGATGTCTCCTCCTTCTTGATCCAGCAAGGGGGAAGGAGAGGTTGATGAAAATCCAGCAGCACGACGGCGTGGTGGTGGATCCAGCAATGATCGCAGCAGGGCTTCGCCGAGCTTCTGCGAGAGGGAGAGGTGTAGCAGGGGAGAGGGAGGCGCCAAGACTTGAGGTGCGGCTGCCCTCCCTCCCCCCTTTATATAGGCCCCTTGGGGGGGGGGGGGCCGGCCCTGGAGATTGGATCTCCCAAGGGGGGCGGCGGCCAAGGGGGTGGAGTGCCCCCCAAGGCAAGTGGAGGCGCCCCCACCCTAGGGTTTCCAACCCTAGGCGCAAGGGGGCCCAAGGGGGGGCGCACCAGCCCACTATGGGCTGGTTCCCCTCCCCACTTCAGCCCATGGGGCCCTTCGGGATGGGTGGCCCCACCCGGTGGACCCCCGGGACCCATCCGGTGGTCCCGGTACAATACCGGTGACCCCGAATCTTTCCCGATGGCCGAAACTACACTTCCTATATATAATTCTTCACCTCCGGACCATTCCGGAACTCCTCGTGACGTCCAGGATCTCATTCGGGACTCCGAACAACTTTCGGATTACTGCATACTCATATCTCTACAACCCTAGCATCACCGAACCTTAAGTGTGTAGACCCTACGGGTTCGGGAGACACGTAGACATGACCGAGACGGCTCTCCGGCCAATAACCAATAGCGGGATCTGGACACCCATGTTGGCTCCCACATGCTCCTCATGATCTCATCGGATGAACCATGATGTCGAGGATTCAAGCAACCCCGTATACAATTCCCTTTGTCAATCGGTACGTCACTTGCCCGAGACTCGATCGTCGGTATCCCAATACCTTGTTCAGTCTCGTTACCAGCAAGTCACTTTACTCGTACCGTAATGCATGATCCCGTGATCAACCACTTGATCATATTGAGCTCATTATGATGATGCATTACCGAGTGGGCCCAGAGATACCTCTCCGTCATACGGAGTGACAAATCCCAGTCTCGATTCGTGCCAACCCAACAGACACTTTCGGAAACACCTGTAATGTACCTTTATAGTCACCTAGTTACGTTGTGACGTTTGGCACACCCAAAGCACTCCTGCGGTATCCGGGAGTTGCACAATCTCATGGTCTAAGGAAATGATACTTGACATTCAGAAAAGCTACAGCAAACGAACTACACGATCTTTGAGCTAAGCTTAGGATTGGGTCTTGTCCATCACATCATTCTCCAAATGATGTGATCTCGTTATCCATGAGATCCCATGTCCATAGGCAGGAAACCATGACTATCTGTTGATCAACGAGCTAGTCAACTAGAGGCTCACTAGGGACACATTGTGGTCTATGTATTCACACATGTATTACGATTTCCGGATAATACAATTACAGCATGAATAATAGACAATTATCATTAACAAGGAAATATAATAATCATTTTATTATTGCCTCTAGGGCATATTTCCAACAGTCTCCCACTTGCACTAGAGTCAATGATCTAGTTACATTGTGATGAATCGAACACCCATGGAATTCTGGTGTTGATCATGTTTTGCTCTAGGGAGAGGTTTAGTCAACGGATCTGCTACATTCAGGTCCGTATGAAAGTGCAACCATCCCTAGGTGGTTTTGGTAATTCATAACAACATATAGCTCATTGAGCTAATGCTATTCCAAGATGATTATTTCAGGAAAGCTCAATGATTGGCATGGCATGGATGTGAAAGTGGAACCCTCAAAATGCTAAGGACAAAGAATTGGCTCAAGCTCAAAAGTTCAAGACTCCTCATTTTATATTTTAGTGATCCAAGATCACATTGAGTCTCTTGCTCTATGTGCTTAATACTATCAAGGAGGGATGAGGTGTTGCTTAATGAGCCTCTTGCTCTATGTGCTTAATGATATGCTCCAAAATCCTCAGCTACTTTCCCATATCCACAAATGACCTAAACCCTAAGCCAAACTCGGTCATACCGATTCTGTCAATCCGGCGCCACCGAGTTTCACTTGTCATTTGCCACTGCCAAACCATAGCAATTCGGTCCTACCGATAAGGTTCTCGGTCTCACCGAGATGGGCTTGCAAACTCTCTGTTTCCCTTTCGTAACTTTTCAGTCTCACCGAAAGAGCGAATCGGTCCCACCGAGAATGCAAGGTAAACTCTATGTTTCCTTCTTGTAACGTTTCGGTCTCACCGAAAGAGCAAGTCGGTCCCACCGAGTTTGCCTGATCAACTCTCTGGTTAGCTAATCGCCGAACTCGGTCTCACCAAGTTTGTGCGATCGGTCTCACCGAGATTACGTTATGCCCAAACCCTAACCGAATCGGTCCTACCGAGTTGCATCTCAGTCCCACCGAGATTCCTAACAGTCACTAGGTTTACCATTTCGGTCAGACCGAGTTTTCTGATTCGGTCCCACCGAGATTGGTAGATTGTGTGTAACGGTTGGATTTTGTGTGGAGGCTATATATACCCCTCCACCACCTCTTCATTCGAAGAGAGAGTCATCAGAACACATACATCATTCCTACTCATATGTTCTGAGAAAGAACCACCTACTCATGTGTTGAGACCAAGATATTCCATTCCTACCATATGAATCTTGATCTCTAGCCTTCCCCAAGTTGCTTTCCACTCAAATCTTCTTTCCACTAGATCCAAATCCTATGAGAGAGAGTTGAGTGTTGGGGAGACTATCATTTGAAGCACAAGAGCAAGGAGTTCATCATCAACACACCATTTGTTACTTCTTGGAGAGTGGTGTCTCCTAGATTGGCTAGGTGTCACTTGGGAGCCTCCGACAAGATTGTGGAGTTGAACCAAGGAGTTTGCAAGGGCAAGGAGATCGCCTACTTCGTGAAGATCTACCGCTAGTGAGGCAAGTCCTTCATGGGCGATGGCCATGATGGAATAGACAAGGTTGCTTCTTCGTGGACCCTTCGTGGGTGGAGCCCTCCGTGGACTCGCGCAACCGTTACCCTCCGTGGGTTGAAGTCTCCATCAACGTGGATGTAGGATAGCACCACCTATCCGAACCACGGGAAAACATCCGTGTCTCCAATTGCGTTTGAATCCTCCAAACCCTTACCTTTACATTCTTGCAAGTTGCATGCTTTACTTTCTGCTGCCAATAAACTCTTTGCATGCTTGCTTGAATTGTGTGATGATTGCTTGACTTGCTCTAAGATAGGTAAAATCTGCCAAGAACTAAAATTGGGAAAAGGCTAAGTTTTTAATTGGTCAAGTAGTCTAATCACCCCCCTCTAGACATACTTTCGATCCTACAAGTGGTATCAGAGCTTTGGTCTCCATTTGCCTTGATATCCATAGCTTTTGGTGGTCATAGCCTTGGTTTCACAACCTAGGAGAGTATGGCGTCTAGCAAGGGAAATTATCACCGTAGAGGTCCTTATTTGGATGGCACTAATTTTGCTAGTTGGAAGCATAAAATGAAAATGCATATTCTTGGACATAACCCCGCCATATGGGCTATTGTTTGTGTTGGCTTGCAAGGTGAGTTCTTCGATGGGAGGGAACCAAACCGTGAAGCTACCGCAGATGAGTTGAAGATGTTGCAATACAATGCTCAAGCTTGTGATATTCTCTTCAACGGATTGTGCCCCGAAGAATTCAACAAAATCAGCCGCGTTGAGAATGCAAAGGAAATTTGGGATACCTTGATTGATATGCACGAAGGTACTGACTCCGTCAAGGAATCCAAGTTGGATGTGCTCCAAAGTCAACTTGACAAGTTCAAGATGAAGGATGGTGAAGGTGTCGCTGAAATGTACTCTAGGCTTGCTCTCATCACAAATGAGATTGCTGGCTTAGGAAGTGAAGAGATGACCGATAGATTCATCATCAAGAAGATCCTAAGAGCCTTGGATGGGAAATATGATACCGTGTGCACATTAATCCAAATGATGCCCAACTACAAAGATCTCAAGCCAACGGAAGTAATTGGAAGGATTGTTGCTCATGAGATGTCACTCAAGGATAAAGAGGAACTTCACAATAAATCAAGTGGTGCCTACAAAGCGTCATGTGAAGCCCCCACATCATCAAGTGAGAAACAAAACTTCAATGAAGAATTGAGCTTAATGGTGAAGAACTTCAACAAGTTCTACAAGAGTAGAAGCAAATATAGAAGCTTCAAGTCAAGGTCCTACAATGACAAAATATCTTCTAGTCAAGAGCGAAACTGCTATAATTGTGGAAGACCCGGACACTATTCCAATGAGTGTACGGCTCCCTACAAGAGAAGAGAAGATTCTCCAAAAAGAAGAAGCAAAGAATCTCCACCAAGAGAGAGAAGGAGTAGAGATGATCGTTATGAACGAAGATACTCACGGAGAAGCAAGGACTCGGAAAGGAAGGAAAAATCATCAAGGAGCTATACAAAACGAAGACATCAAGCTCATGTTGGTGAATGGGTATCCGGCTCCGACTCCGACAGCCACTCCGAGAGAAGTTATCACTCCGACTCCGAAGATACTCAAGATGAAGGTGTTGCCGGTCTAGCACTTGTGTCAACCAACTCCTACGACATATTTGACTCCCCAAATGAAGGAATTGGAAGATGCTTCATGGCCAAAGGTCCTAAGGTAACACACCCCGAGTACGTTGATTTTAATAGTGATGAAGATGACTTGTTAGGTGATGATGATTTGCTTGTTGACAACTCTAGTGATGAGTACTATGATGAAATATCAATTAATCATGCTAAAACGAATGACAATGATAAGGAGAAGATTGAGGCTCTAACTAAAGAACTAAACACTCTTAAGTTAGCCCATGAAACTATCTTCAAAGATCATCGAGAACTTTTAAGAGCTCATGAGAAATTACGCTTTGAAAAGCTCAATCTTGAGCAAGAGCATGAGTTCTTAAAAGCAATCAATGATGATCTCCGCAAGAATAGTTCTTCTTACATTGCCAAGCGTTTACTATTATCCACTTACATGCCTCAAGTCAAGACTAGTAACAAGAATAAGAAAGATTCTTCCTCTATTAGTAACAATGATCAAGCTAAATCCAATATTGTTGCTTCTAGTAGTTCTCTTGATTCCACTAATGATTCTCTTAGCCAAGTTACACTTGAGCAAGAAAATAGCTTATTGAAGGGAATTATAGAGAAAGGTGTTTACAAGAGCCTTGCCGGAAGTAAGCAATTCGAGGAAATTGTGCGCAAGCAAGGAATGCACCGGAAGAATCAAGGTGTTGGTTTTGAACGAAAGTTCAATGCCAATGGAGTTGAATGGGAAGAAGATCAATACCCCAAGACAAAGTTTGTTCCTCAACAAGAGAAGTATGACACTTCCTTCAAGGGAACACAAGCTCAAGATGATCTTCCACCACAAGACTACAAGCAAAAAGGCAAGGACAAGCTTCAAGAGGAGATTGATGCATTTGAAGAAGCTCCCAAGACCTTAGTCAAGTGGATTCCCAAGACTACTTCAAGTTCCACTACATCAAGTACGACTACAACTCCAAGGATTCCCATCAAGATGGTGTGGATCCAAAAGAAGAAGAGCTAGAGAGTTCTTGAGGGTGACTCCGCCAACATACTTCACTCTTATCATTTTGGCAAGAACAAGTGCAATCAACTTCCACATCTTGCACTAGTTCAAGGAGTCACAAACCCTCTTGTTGGTAAGACAAGGGACAAGGTAATCTAAAGTTTTCATGGACATCATCTTGTGTGTGCATCACTCTATGTCTATGGATATCCTTGTTTGTTCCTTGTGGGACTAACCCATGTAGGTATTGAAAGTGCAATTCACTCAAATGGATAGCTCCAAGTGATCTACATCAACATTGAGCATCCACATCTTCAACATCTACATGAAGTCATCATCGACAAAACCCAAGGTTAGTTCATCCCTCTTAGGGGGGATATCACATCTAGGGGGAGCTTTACTCTAAGACTTGAGCTAAAGCAACTCTAAAGATGTGAATACAACAATGCTTTATGTAAAAGTGGTAACCCCACTTGAGCTTAAACGATGAGTATGACCTACGATCAAGTGTTCTCACTTGACTCCTAAGTCAATATACTCATATACAGATGACCTAGTCATCGCAAATTGCTTGATAGATGCTAGAGTTGGTTGTGCATGCTTTGCCACATATTTCATTTGCCATCTTGTTGTGTGAGCATGTTGGTTGCATATTTTACTCATTCGAGGACATCCACTTGTTGTTTTGATTGTTTGGCTTTCTTCTTTTGCCAAGTGGATGGACAAGAATGCCTAAGAACCTCCTCTAGCTATATATGCTTTTCTCGTCTCAAACTCTATTCATGCTGCATCACAAAACTTGATCAAGTCAGATTCGAACCACTCTGTGTGAGGAGCGCTCGGAGTCCCCGATTCGTCATAGACTTAAACTTCCAAAACCTCTTTATGAATCTCGGTCTGACCGATACTCCATTTTCGGTCCTACCGAGTTCATTAAGTTGATCTAGGTTTTCGATCTCGGTGCAACCGATTTGAACTTTTCGGTCACACCGAGTTGTAATAACTGCACATAGTTTTGCATCTCAATGCCACCGAGTTGTTCCACTCGGTCACACCGACAGGGTCGGGCTATATATAGTGACGGGCAAAATTTTGGAAATTTCTCCGAAACCTCTTCGCCCGCGCGATAGCCTGCTCTGCCTTCGTGGTCTCCGGATCGTCCTCTCGTCGCCAGCAGCCTCCAGTCGCTGGTCTCCGCCGCTGTCAATGGATTTCTGCCCCGCCGTTGCCGCCGTAGCGAGTCTCCGCCGAACTAGGGTATGGACTCGATCTTTGTGCTATTCTCCACTCGGATACCTAGCACATTGTGATCATTATGATTCTTGCCACGATTGAAACACTCCTATCCAGTCAATGATCTCGTAGAATAGGTTTAATTCGAAAATTTTAGGGCTAGGTTTCCGCCGAAACCATCTCGGACCCATCGAGTTGAAAAACTCGGTCCCACCGATCTGGCTTTTGCCATTGCACAAGTGAAACTCGGTCTGATCGAGAATAACTTATCGGTGCGACCGATTTTGGAATTCTGTGAAACCCTAGCAGTCTTGGTGCCACCGAACTGTGACTCGGTCTGACCGAGTTCACCAGTTCTGGTGCCAAAACTGCTTCGGTGTCACCGAGTTTGAAAATCGGTAGATCCGAGATGCTTTCTGTGGAAAACTAAAACTAAGTTTTTGAATTAATCTTTTGCAAAAATCTCTGCTTTTTGTGATGCTCATCCACTCTATCTTATCCATAATCTATTTACAGGGTCAGCAGTCAATGTGCAACATGTCTAATCAAAGTGACAGCCAGAATGTGTCTGAGCAGCAAGTTGTGATGAGTGAGGGCACTAGCCCCTCAAGCTCTTCTGATGATGGCAGCTGGAGCACCCCAGCAACCTGCCTAAGGCTGCCACACGTCAAAGGAAGAAGAGAACGTCTGATTCTGAGGATGAAGACTATGTGGCAGAGGAAGAGGCCACATCAAAGAGAGCTGAACCAGCTCAAGGAACCAAGCCAGGGCTGAAGATCAAAAGGCCAGCAGGCAGGCAGCCCATGTCAAAGGCTAGGGCTTCAACTGTGAAGCCTACTCCCGTTGAGCCCATTGCTGCTGAGGGGAAGAAAAGGAAAGAGAGAGTCAAAAAGACTGTAGCCAGAGTGCTTGGAAGGCCTCCATCATGGTCGATGAGGAGGAAGAAGAAGAAGAGGTTGCTGCACCAGCACCCAAGGCAGCCAAACTCATGGGAGATGCTATAAGGTCAGGAACAGCTGCATCCAAACCCAAGGATGCACCTAAGGCTGCATCTAAGCCTAAGAGTGCACCCAAGAGAAATACACGAAGCATCCCAGCTGCAGAAAAGAACAAGGACCCAATGCCTGAAGCAATCGAAGAAGAGGAAGAGAGTGTCCTCAGGAAGCTCAAGCCCAAGATCCCAGACCACAACGATGCTCATCCTGTGGCTGAGAATATGAAGCTCAGGAGAGATTCAGGGCTGAGGAAATGGAGAGAAGCAGATCCCTATGCTTCTAGGAGAAGGACTGCCGTAGATTACAGATTTCATACCAAGGAGCAACAAGATTTCTATGAGACTGTTTTGCTTGACAAGAAGCCGATCGTTTGTGACATGAGATGGGTCGACTGGACCTACATCAAGGATAATGAAGAGCACTACCCCGGTGTATTTGACAGCTTTAGTGCATGTGGAGTTGCAAACTTTGTTGGGTAGAAGCTCACAAAGTGGAACGAGGAGCTGATCATGCAATTCTACTCCACAACACACTTTTATCCGGATGGCAGGATCACATGGATGTCTGAGGGTACAAGGTACCAATCCACTGTGGAAGAATGGGCGAAGTTGATCAATGCCCCAGAGGAGCAAGCTGATGACTTGGACATCTATGCAAAGAAAAAGATGGATCACAACTCCATGTCCAACATGTACAAGGAGATCCCGAATGAAGCGCTTGACACGTTCAAGTTTGGCTCTGTGCACTATCTGCTCTCAGGACTGCCTACGATCAACTGGATCCTTAGGCACACCCTTCTGCCCAAATCTGGAGATCACAAGATGATCAGAGGTCACGCGATCAACTTGCTTCATGTATTTCACATGCCTCAGAAATTCAAGGTCATGAGTCTCATTGTGGAAACAATCAAGAGGACAGCTGCAGACCAAAAGAGGAGTTGTGGGTATGCCCCACCAGAGCCACAACGTCTGCACCAGCCACAGCCTCCGTTCCACCAGCTCCAGCATCCACTTCAGCCTCGACTCCGACCACTTCTACTGAAGGCTTCGTCCTTGGCGTGCTCCGGACTCCACCACCACCCGAAGATCAAGCCTGAGCATCGACTTAGCACTATGCATTTTCTAGGAACTTTTTGGTAACTTGTTGCCAAAGGGGGAGAAGATGTATAGATCATAGGCTTCGAGAGAGAGAGAGAGTGTTGCTTTTCTCTGTTGCTTTATTTGGTGGTTTTTCGAACTTTGTTTGCTTGTGTGTGAGATACTATGTCATTATTCGTGAGACATCGATGATCATGTGTTTGATCATAAGCTACACTTAATGGTTGCTTAATGCTTGCTATATGTTATCACTCTATCTATCGTTTGTGATCATTCACTATTCTTGGTGATGAGTGCATGTATTTCAATCGTATCATTTTTGAGCGCTCCACCAAGATGTATGTGACATGGAAGAGTAACCCATGATTCTAACTCCATGTGCATTTCAAGTCCAAAGCAAATTTTAAATATGCACAAATTTAGGGGGAGCTCTTATTTGTCACATACTTCTCAAAGCGACGATATATTTCATGCTTATTATCATTTGTCGAAGCTTTGATCTATATGTTGTCATCCATTACCAAAAAGGGGGAGATTGAAAGTGCAACCATCCCTAGGTGGTTTTGGTAATTCATAACAACATATAGCTCATTGAGCTAATGCTATTCCAACATGATTATTTCAGGAAAGCTCAATGATTGGCATGGCATGGATGTGAAAGTGGAACCCTCAAAATGCTAAGGACAAAGAATTGGCTCAAGCTCAAAAGTTCAAGACTCCTCATTTTATATTTTAGTGATCCAAGATCACCTTGAGTCTTTAGGAAAAGCCAATACTATCAAGGAGGGATGAGGTGTTGCTTAATGAGCCTCTTGCTCTATGTGCTTAATGATATGCTCCAAAATCCTCAGCTACTTTCCCATATCCACAAATGACCTAAACCCTAAGCCAAACTCGGTCATACTGATTCTGTCAATCCGGCGCCACCGAGTTTCACTTGTCATTTGCCACTGCCAAACCCTAGCAATTCGGTCCTGCCGATAAGGTTCTCGGTCTCACCGAGATGGGCTTGCAAACTCTCTGTTTCCCTTTCGTAACTTTTCGGTCTCACCGAAAGAGCGAATCGGTCCCACCGAGAATGCAAGGTAAACTCTATGTTTCCTTCTTGTAACGTTTCGGTCTCACCGAAAGAGCAAGTCGGTCCCACCGAGTTTGCCTGACCAACTCTCTGGTTAGCTAATCGCCGAACTCGGTCTCACCGAGTTTGTGCGATCGGTCTCACCGAGATTACGTTATGCCCAAACCCTAACCGAATCGGTCCTACTGAGTTGCATCTCAGTCCCACCGAGATTCCTAACGGTCACTAGGTTTACCATTTCGGTCAGACCGAGTTTTTTGATTCAGTCCCATCAAGATTGGTAGATTGTGTGTAACGGTTGGATTTTGTGTGGAGGCTATATATACCCCTCCACCACCTCTTCATTCGAAGAGAGAGAGCCATCAGAACACATACATCATTCCTACTCATATGTTCTGAGAAAGAACCACCTACTCATGTGTTGAGACCAAGATATTCCATTCCTACCATATGAATCTTGATCTCTAGCCTTCCCCAAGTTGCTTTCCACTCAAATCTTCTTTCCACCAGATCCAAATCCTATGAGAGAGAGTTGAGTGTTGGGGAGACTATCATTTGAAGCACAAGAGCAAGGAGTTCATCATCAACACACCATTTGTTATTTCTTGGAGAGTGGTGTCTCCTAGATTGGCTAGGTGTCACTTGGGAGCCTCCGACAAGATTGTGGAGTTGAACCAAGGAGTTTGTAAGGGCAAGGAGATCGCCTACTTCGTGAAGATCTACTGCTAGTGAGGCAAGTCCTTCGTGGGCGATGGCCATGATGGAATAGACAAGGTTGCTTCTTCGTGGACCCTTCGTGGGTGGAACCCTCCGTGGACTCGCGCAACCGTTACCCTCCGTGGGTTGAAGTCTCCATCAACGTGGATGTAGGATAGCACCACCTATCCGAACCACAGGAAAACATCCGTGTCTCCAATTGCGTTTGAATCCTCCAAACCCTTACCTTTACATTCTTGCAAGTTGCATGCTTTACTTTCCGCTGCCAATAAACTCTTTGCATGCTTGCTTGAATTGTGTGATGATTGCTTGACTTGCTCTAAGATAGGTAAAATCTGCCAAGAACTAAAATTGGGAAAAGGCTAAGTTTTTAATTGGTCAAGTAGTCTAATCACCCCCCTCTAGACATACTTTCAATCCTACATCGTATGTACTTTACAAATTTCTATGTCTCCATTTTGAACACTTTCACGAATGGAGTTGAAGCGACGCTTGATATGCCTGGTCTTCCTGTGAAACCTGGGCTCCTTGGCAAGGGCAATAGCTCCAGTGTTGTCACAGAGGAGAGTCATCGGCCCCGACGCATTGGGTATGACTCCTAGGTCGGTAATGAACTCCTTCACCCAGACTGCTTTGTGTGCTGCCTTCGAGGCTGCCATGTACTCCACTTCACATGTAGATCCCGCCACAATGCTTTGCTTGCAACTGCACCAGCTTACTGCCCCACCATTCAAAATATACATGTATCTGGTTTGTGACTTAGAGTCAGCCAGATCTGTGTCGAAGCTAGCATCGACGTAACCCTTTACGACGAGCTCTTTGTCACCTCCATAAACAAGAAACATTTCCTTTGTCCTATTCAGGTACTTCAGGATATTCTTAACCACCATCCAGTGTTCCATGCCGGGATTACTTTGGTACCTTCCTACCAAACTCACGGCAAGGTTTACATCAGGTCTGCTACATAGCATAGCATACATGATAGACCCTATGGCCGAGGCATAGGGGATGACACTCATCTTTTCTCTATCTTCTACCGTGGTCGGGCATTGAGCCATGCTCAATCTCGTACCTTGCAATACAGGCAAGAACCCCTTCTTTGACTGATCCATATTGAACTTCTTCAATATCTTATCAAGGTATGTGCTTTGTGAAAGACCTATGAGACGTCTTGATCTATCTCTATAGATCTTGATGCCTAATATATAAGCAGCTTCTCCAAGGTCCTTCATTGAAAAACTCTTATTCAAGTAGGCCTTAATGCTGTCCAAAAGTTCTATATCATTTCCCATCAAAAGTATGTCATCTACATATAATATGAGAAATGCTACAGAGCTCCCACTCACTTTCTTGTAAACGCAAGCTTCTCCATAAGTCTGCATAAACCCAAACGCTTTGATCATCTCATCAAAGCGAATGTTCCAACTCCGAGATGCTTGCACCAGCCCATAAATCGAGCGTTGGAGCTTGCACACCTTGTCAGCATTCTTAGGATCGACAAAACCTTCCGGCTGCATCATATACAATTCTTCCTTAAGGAAACCATTAAGGAATGCCGTTTTGACGTCCATTTGCCATATCTCATAATCATAGAATGCGACAATTGCTAACATGATTCGGACGGACTTCAGCTTCGCTACGGGTGAGAAAGTCTGATCATAGTCAACCCCTTGAACTTGTCGATAACCCTTAGCGACAAGCCGAGCTTTATAGATGGTCACATTACCATCCGCGTCTGTCTTCTTCTTAAAGATCCATTTATTTTCTATGGCTCGCCGATCAACGGGCAAGTCAGTCAAAGTCCATACTTCGTTTTCATACATGGATCCTATCTTGGATTTCATGGCTTCCAGCCATTTGTCGGAATCTGGGCCCGCCATCGCTTCTTCATAGTTCGAAGGTTCACCGTTGTCTAACAACATGATTTCCAAGACAGGGTTATCGTATCACTCTGGTGCGGAACGTGTCCTTATGGACCTATGAAGTTCAGCAGGAGCTTGATCCGAGGTATCTTGATCATCATCATTAACTTCCTCTCTAATCGGTGCAGGCACCACAGGAACATTTTCCCGAGCTGCGCTACTCTCTACTTCAAGAGGCAGTACTTCATCAAGCTCTACTTTCCTCCCACTTACTTCTTTCGAGAGAAACTCCTTCTCTAGAAAGGATCCATTCTTGGCAACAAAGATCTTGCCTTCGGATCTGATGTAGAAGGTATACCCAATAGTTTCTTTAGGGTATCCTATGAAGACGCATTTTTCCGACTTGGGTTCGAGCTTTTCAGGTTGAAGTTTCTTGACATAAGCATCACATCCCCGAACTTTTAGAAACGACAGCTTAGGTTTCTTCCCAAACCATAATTCATACGCTGTCGTCTCAACGGATTTCGACGGAGCCCTATTTAAAGTGAATGCGGCAGTCTGTAAAGCATAGCCCCAAAATAACAGCGGTAGATCGGTAAGAGACATCATAGATTGCACCATATCCAATAGAGTGCGATTACGATGTTCAGACACACCATTACGCTGAGGTGTTCCAGGCGGCGTGAGTTGTGAAACTATTCCACATTTTCTTAAGTGTGTGCCAAATTCGTGACTCAAGTATTCTCCCCCACGATCTGATCGCAATAACTTGATTTTCCTGTCATGTTGATTCTCAACCTCACTCTAAAATTCCTTGAACTTTTCAAAGGTCTCAGACTTGTGTTTCATTAAATAGACATACCCATATCTACTCAAGTCATCAGTGAGGGTGAGAACATAACGATAGCCACCACGAGCCTCAACACTCATTGGACCGCACACATCAGTATGTATGATTTCCAATAAGTTGGTTGCTCGCTCCATTGTTCCTGAGAACGGAGTCTTGGTCATTTTACCCATGAGGCATGGTTCGCACGTGTCAAATGATTCGTAATCAAGAGACTCTAAAAGTCCATCTGCATGGAGCTTCTTCATGCGTTTGACACCTATGTGACCAAGGCGGCAGTGCCACAAGTATGTGGGACTATCATTATCAACCTTACATCTTTTGTTATTCACACTATGAATATGTGTAGCATTACGCTCGAGATTCATTAAGAATAAACCATTCACCATCAGAGGATGACCATAAAACATATCTCTCATATAAATAGAACAACCATTATTCTCGGATTTAAATGAGTAGCCATCTCGAATTAAACGAGATCCTGCTACAATGTTCATGCTCAAAGCTGGCACTAAATAACAATTATTGAGGTTTAAAACTAATCCCGTAGGTAAATGTAGAGGTAGCGTGCCGACGGCGATCACATCGACCTTGGAACCATTCCCGACGCGCATCATCACCTCGTCCTTTGCCAGTCTCCGCTTATTCCCCAGCTCCTGCTTTGAGTTACAAATGTGAGCAACCGCACCGGTATCAAATACCCATGAGCTACTACAAGTACTGGTAAGGTACACATCAATTACATGTATATCACATATACCTTTTGTGATGCCGGCCTTCTTGTCCGCTAAGTATTTGGGGCAGTTCCGCTTCCAGTGACCACTTCCCTTGCAATAAAAGCACTCAGTCTCGGGCTTGGGTCCATTCTTTGGCTTCTTCCTGGCAGCTTGCTTACCGGGCGCGGCAACTCCCTTGCTGTCCTTCTTGAAGTTCTTCTTACCATTGCCTTTCTTGAACTTAGTGGTTTTATTCACCATCAACACTTGATGTTCCTTTTTGACTTCTACCTCTGCTGATTTCAGCATTGAATATACCTCAGGAATGGTCTTTTCCATCCCCTGCATATTGAAGTTCATCACAAAGCTCTTGTAGCTTGGTGGAAGCGACTAAAGGATTCTGTCAATGACCGCGTCATCCGGGAGATTAACTCCCAACTGAGTCAAGCGGTTATGCAACCCAGACATTGTGAGTATGTGCTCACTGACAGAACTATTTTCCTCCATCTTACAGCTGAAGAACTTGTCGGAGACTTCATATCTCTCGACCCGGGCATGAGCTTGGAAAACCATTTTCAGCTCTTCGAACATCTCATATGCTACGTGTCGCTCAAAACGCTTTTGGAGCCCCGGTTCTAAGCTGTAAAGCATGCCGCACTGAACGAGGGAGTAATCATCAGCACGTGTCTGCCAAGCGTTCGTAATGTCTTGGTTCTATGGGACGGGTGCGTCACCTAGCGGTGCTTCTAGGACATAATCTTTCTTGGTAGCTATGAGGATGATCCTCAGGTTCCGGACCCAGTCCGTATAGTTGCTGCCATCATCTTTCAGCTTGGTTTTCTCTAGGAATGCGTTGAAGTTGAGGACAACGTTGGCTATTTGATCTACAAGACATATTGTAAAGATTTTAGACTAAGTTCATGATAATTAAGTTCATCTAATGAAATTATTCAAGAACTCCCACTCAGATAGACATCCCTCTAGTCATCTAAGTATAACATGATCCGAGTTAACTAAGCCGTGTCCGATCATCACGTGAGACGGACTAGTCAACATCGGTGAACGTCTTCATGTTGATCGTATCTTCTATATGACTCATGTTCGACCTTTCGGTCTTCTATGTTCCGAGGCCATGTCTGTACATGCTAGGCTCGTCAAGTCAACCTAAGTGTTTGCATGTGTAAATCTGTCTTACACCCGTTGTATGTGAACGTTGGAATCTATCACACCCGATCATCATGTGGTGCTTCGAAACAACGAACTGTCGCAACGGCGCATAGTTAGGCGGAACACTTTCTTGAAATTATTATGAGGGATCATCTTATTTACTACCGTCGTTCTAAGTAAACAAGATGCAAAAATATGATAAACATCACATGCAATCAAATAATAGTGACATGATATGGCCAATATCATATAGCTCCTTTGATCTCCACCTTGGGGCTCCATGATCATCTTGTCACCGGCATGACACCATGATCTCCATCATCATGATCTCCATCATCGTGTCTCCATGAAGTTGCTTGCCAACTATTACTTCTACTACTATGGCTAACACGTTTTGCAATAAAGTAAAGTAATTTACATGGCGTTTCTCAATGACACACAGGTCATACAAAAAATAAAGACAACTCCTATGGTTCCTGCCGGTTGTCATACTCATCGACATGCAAGTCGTGATTCCTATTACAAGAACATGATCTCATACATCACATATATATCATTCATCATTCATCACAACTTTGGCCATATCACATCACATGACACTTGCTGCAAAAACAAGTTAGACGTCCTCTAATTGTTGTTGCAAGTTTTACGTGGCTGCAATAGGGTTCTATCAAGAACGTTTTCTTACCTACGTAAAAGCCACAATGTGATTTGTCAACTTCTATTTACCCTTCATAAGGACCCTTTTCTTCGAATCCGCTCCAACTAAAGTGGGAGAGACAGCCACCTGCTAGCCACCTTATGCAACTAGTGCATGTCAGTCGGTGGAACCTGTCTCACGTAAGCGTACGTGTAAGGTCGGTCCGGGCCACTTCATCCCACAATACCGTTGAAGCAAAATAAGACTAGTAGCAGAAAGAAAGTTGACAACATCTACGCCCACAACAATTTGTGTTCTACTCGTGCAAAGATAACTACGATAGACCTAGCTCATGATGCCACTGTTGGGGAATGTTGCAGAAAAAAAAATTCCTACGTTTCACCAAGATCAATCTATGGAGTCAACTAGCAGAGGAGAGTGCATCTACACACCCTTGTAGATCGCGAGCCGAAGCGTTCAAGAGAACGGGGATGATGGAGTCGTACTCGTCGTGATCCAAATCACCGATGACCAAGTGCCGAACAGACGGCACCTCCACGTTCAACACACATACAGAGAGGATGACGTCTCCTCCTTCTTGATCCAGCAAGGGGGAAGGGGAGGTTGATGAAGATCCAGCAGCACGACGGCGTGGTGGTGGAGGCAGCAATGATCGCAGCAGGGCTTCGTCGAGCTTCTGCGAGAGGGAGAGATGTAGCAGGGGAGAGGGAGTCGCCAAGACTTGAGGTGCGGCTGCCCTCCCTCCCCCCTTTATATAGGCCCCCTGGGGGGTGCCGGCCCTGGAGATTGGATCTCCCAAGGGGGGGCGGCGGCCAAGGGGGGGTGGAGTGCCCCCCAAGGCAAGTGGAGGCGCCCTCACCCTAGGGTTTCCAACCCTAGGCACAGGGGGCCCAAGGGGGGCGCACCAGCCCACTATGGGCTGGTTCCCCTCCCCACTTCAGCCCATGGGGCCCTCCGGGATGGGTGGCCCCACCCGGTGGACCCCCGGGACCCATCCGGTGGTCCCGGTATAATACCGGTGATCCCGAATCTTTCTCGATGGCAGAAACTACACTTCCTATATATAATTCTTCACCTCCAGAGCATTTCGGAACTCCTTGTGATGTCCAGGATCTCATCCGGGACTCCAAACAACTTTCGGATTACTGCATACTCATATCTCTACAACCCTAGCGTCACCGAACCTTAAGTGTGTAGACCCTACGGGTTCGGGAGACACATAGACATGACTGAGACGGCTCTCCGGCCAATAACCAATAGCGGGATCTGGATACCCATGTTGGCTCCCACATGCTCCTCGATGATCTCATCGGATGAACCACGATGTCGAGGATTCAGGCAACCCAGTATACAATTCCCTTTGTCAATCGGTACGTTACTTGCCCGAGACTCGATCGTCGGTATCCCAATACCTTGTTCAGTCTCGTTACCAGCAAGTCACTTTACTCGTACCGTAATGCATGATCCCGTGATCAACCACTTGATCATATTGAGCTCATTATGATGATGCATTACCGAGTGGGCCCAGAGATACCTCTCCGTCATACGGAGTGACAAATCCCAGTCTCGATTTGTGCCAACCCAACAGACACTTTCGGAAACACCTGTAATGTACCTTTATAGTCACCCAGTTACGTTGTGACGTTTGGCACACCCAAAGCACTCCTACGGTATCCGGGAGTTGCACAATCTCATGGTCTAAGGAAATGATACTTGACATTCAGAAAAGCTACAGCAAACGAACTACACAATCTTTGAGCTAAGCTTAGGATTGGGTCTTGTCCATCACATCATTCTCCTAATGATGTGATCCCGTTATCATGACATCCCCATGTCCATAGCCAGGAAACCATGACTATCTGTTGATCAACGAGCTAGTCAACTAGAGGCTCACTAGGGGCACATTGTGGTCTATGTATTCACACATGTATTACGATTTCCGGATAATACAATTACAGCATGAATAATAGACAATTATCATGAACAAGGAAATATAATAATCAGTTTATTATTGCCTCTAGGGCATATTTCCAACAGTTTCCTCTTCCCTGGATTTCACCATTATATCATCCACATAGACATGAACATTGCGCCCAATTTGATTGTGAAGACAATTCTGCACACACCGCTGGTAAGTCGCCTGGGCACTCTTAAGCCCAAGGCATAGACACATAGCAGAAAGCCCCAAAAGGAGTTATAAATGCTGTCTTCTCTTGATCCTTGACTGCCATCTTAATCTGATGATAACTGGAGTAAGCATCTAAGAAGCTCAACCGTGCGCAACCCGCCGTAGCATCAATGATCTGATCAATACGGGGAAGAGCAAAAGGATTAGTCGGACAAGCTTTGTTCAAGTCTGTGTAATCCACACACATACGCCAGGTGCCATTCTTTTTGAGTACAAGCACCGGGTTAGCTAACCATTATGGGTGAAAGACCTCCACGATGAACCCGGCTGCCAAGAGCCGAGCCACCTCTTCTCCGATGGCCTTGCGCCTTTCTTCATTGAACCGCCGGAGAAACTGTCTAACAGGTTTGAACTTTGGATCTATATTAAGAGTGTGCTCAGCGAGTTCCCTCGGGACACCCGGCATGTCTGAAGGTTTCCATGCAAAGATGTCCTGGTTCTCACGGATGAACTCGATGAGCGCGCTTTCCTATTTCGGATCCAAGTTTGTGCTGATGATGAACTGTTTGGATGAATCGCCAGGAACAAAGTCAACCATCTTAGTGTCATCAACTGATTTGAATTTTAACTCCGGCTCATGCTCTGTTGTTGGTTTCTTTAATGATGTCATGTCCGCCGGGTCAACATGATCCTTGTAGAATTTCAACTCCTCTGTTGCACAGACAGATTCAGCATAGGCAGCATCCCCCTCTTCACATTCCAAGGCTATCTTCCGGCTCCCATGGACTGTAATGGTGCCCTTGTGACCCGGCATCTTGAGCTGCAAATATACATAACACGGCCGAGCCATGAACTTGGCATAAGCCGACCGCCCAAACAGAGCATGATATGGACTTTTGATTTTAACCACTTCAAAGGTTAATTTTTCTGCTCTGGAGTCATACTCATCCCCAAAGGCTACTTCCAGCTCGATCTTACCAACTGGGTATGCCAACTTACCAGGTACCACATCATGAAAAACAGTGTTGGATTGTTTAAGATTTTTATCCGCCAATCCCATCCGGCAGAACGTCTCATAGTAAAGGATATTGATGCTGCTGCCTCCATCCATGAGTACCTTAGTAAACTTGTACCCACCAACTTGAGGTGCCACTACCAAAGCCAAGTGACCCGGATTGTCAACCCGGGGCGGGTGATCCTCTCTGCTCCATACAATAGGCTGCTCCAACCAACGTAAATAAGGTGGAATTGCCAGCTCAACGGCATTGACGGCCCTCTTGTGGAGCTTTTGGTCCCTCTTACATAGACTGGTAGTAAAGACATGATACTGTCCGCTACTCAACTGCCTCGGGTTGCTCTGATAGCCGGATTGCTGTTGCTGCTGATTCCCTTGGCCGTGTTGCTGGTTATACCCTCCTTGATGACCAGGATAACCCTGACCGTGAAAACCTCCTCCGCTTGAACCGGCGCCCGGGCCCTGAAAGCCCCCTCCACCTGAGCCGCACCTGGGCCATGACCCATCAAATGCATTTGAATTTTTAAATGCCTTCATGATCATGCAATTCTTCCACAAGTGGGTGGCTGGCTTCTCCCGGGTGTCGTGTTTTGGACAAGGTTCGTTCAACAACTGCTCAAGGGTGGGGCCTGACCCGCTCGATCGAGGGGGTTGTCTGCGCTTGCACCACTGATTACCACCCTGCACATTGGTATTCGCAACAAACTCATCAGCCTTACGTTTATTACCTCCTTGATTCGCCGGGTTATGCTGGTGACCCTTACCATTGCTGTTCTTCTTTTCCTTCGTTGCCTTTTCTTCGTCAGAGACTGGGTCTTTGGTGGTATCAGAATCAGCATACTTGACAAGAGCTGCCATCAACGTTCCCATGTCATTACAATCACGTTTAAGCCGCCCCAACTTCTGCTTCAGAGGTTCAAAATGGCAATTTTTCTCCAACATCAAAACTGTTGAGCCGGTATCCATCTTATCAGATGAATGTATTATCTCCTTGACCCGGCGCACCCAATGGTTTGTAGATTCTCCATCCTCTTGCTTACAATCGGTCAGGTCCACAATCGACATTGGCTGCTTACATGTATCCTTAAAGTTCTGGATGAACCATGCCTTTAACTCTGCCCATGAACCGATAGAATTGGGTGGCAATCCTTTCAACCAAGTCCGAGCCGTTCCATCCAACATCATGGTAAAATACTTGGCCATGGAAGCATCGCTAACCTCCAATAGCTGCATAGCCATCTCATAACTCTCAATCCAAGCCCCCGGCTGTAAGTCAGCCGTGTAATTAGGCACCTTACGAGGCCCCTTGAAATCCTTGGGCAACCGCTCATTGCATATGGCTGGGACCAGGAAAGCTATGCCTCCGGTTCTTGTGGCCACTCCTGCCTCAATCGAGGTTGCTGGATAAGCTGGAAAGGTTTGGTGAGCTGCCTGCTCTGCTGTTATCTGAGCCGCCTGTTCCGCCTCTTGACGAATCCTCTCCTAATCCGCCAAGTTAAGGGCTCCAGCTCGCACCGGCTCATGCCTATATGGCCGGTTGTGGCGTTGAGCGTTACTTGACATTTCTGCGGACTCCATGTGCCTACTGTAGCTCGGGCTCCGGCTTGGGCGAGGGGTTGAATGAATCCTGTCTCGACTGTAGGAGTATGCATCATGCTGAGCCAAACCTGTCTGAAGTAGTTCTCTTACCCTTCGGGTTTCAATGGCTGCTGGCGAGTCGCCTTCCATTGGGAGAGCTGCCAGACGAGCCGACGCTGCGATGAACTTTTCCATAGGGTTGGAGAAGTGACCCAGAGGTGTTGCTACATAACGAGGAGGAGCGGTATTTATGCGAGGTGGCTCCATTGTCCGTGGTTGAACTGGTGCACCGGGTGTCGTGACCCGGTTAACTTCCTGCGGGTTGCTTCCCCCAGCTCCGGCTGTATGGAACTGGTTCCTCGGATCTAGCGTTAGAGGCAAACGCGACTGAGTTTTCTGATGCCTCCTCCTCATGACCTCGTTTGATGCATTAAGATCCACTGAGAGCCGGAAGGTTTCTGCTTAAAGCTGCTGAGCACGAGCATCCAAAGCTGCTCATTCTGCTGCCATCTGGGTCTCCTCTGCGGCTAAATTTTCTTTAGCTTGCACCATCTCCTCCCGCACGCGTGCTACTTCCGCGTCATGCTGGGCTTTATCCGCCGGTTCTACTGCAACGGTCAACAGAGTCGTCAGCTTATCCATGAGGTCCATTAAAACCTGAGCCGGGGGGCGCACGGGGTCTCCTGACCCAGCTGCTGCCGACCCGGTAGCTGCGGCTGCCGCCGCGGTGGAGTTCTGCCCGGGCTGCGTCCCAGCTATGAAGACTCTGGCCCAATTCAGCGGCTCAAGGGGGTCCGGAATACTGCTGCCATCGGAACAGCCCCCGAGCATGCCGTCTTGCAGTTGGTACAACGAATCCGTCTCACCTGTTGATGATGCAGTATCAGAGCAGATGGCCGTCTCCCCTCCTTCCATCGATCCTTCTGAGTATTCACCGCCATGGATGCAGCCTACGAAAGCATGCTTCACAACAGATTGAACACGGGCGGACCCGACACGCTGAGCCGTCTCGATGAGGTTGGTGTGGACGTTCGTCTCAGGGCCTGACTCGCCGATCCGGCCGATGAAGACGTGAATTCCGCCAAAGGGGACCCGGTACCCGTACTCGATCGAGACGGCCTCGGGGGCCCAGCCTTTGTCGTCGATGTAGAGTTTACCGCGACGACTCTTGGTCATCCGGCCCACAGCGTATCCCTTGAGCCCTTCGAAGTTGCCTTTCAAGAACTCAAATCCACCGTGCGCTGCCCCACGGTGGGCGCCAACTGTCGTGGAGTTGACACGGCAGATGTCCTAGAGCAAGGACTTAGTCGTAGGACCATCGCACTAGGAAGCTTTAAGGGGTTGATCGGGACAAATGACACACGAGAGAGTTTTTATACTAGTTCGGCCCCTTACCATGAAGGTAAAAGCCTACGTCTAGTTGGGATTGATATTGCTGAGGTTTCGATCTTGAAGAGGCTCAACTCGCCGGCTTGGTTATCGACTTGGTTGTTTCTTGCCCTAAACCGCAACCGGGCCGTCCCCTTATATACACGGGTTGACGCCTGGTGGCCTACAGAGTCCCGGCCGGCTCCTAACCGTGTCCGGCTCGGTGACTTCCCTTACATGCGTTCCCTTACATGCATTCCCTTACATGCGTTCCCTTACAAGTCTTTCTTTACATACGGCGGGTTACAATATCGGTCCTTAAGCCGGCCCCAGGCCTTTGGGCCTTCTATATGTTTCATAACCTATCATCTTGAATGTATATTGGGCTTCTTATGTAACCCGCCATTAGGGCTGACACGGCCCCTCCTGGGCGGGTCATATTGGTAGTAATATCCCCAACAGATCTGGTGGTTCTGGACTCTGCGGTGACTAGATGAATATTTCGTTGACTCCCCTAGGGTTCTGGTATTTTTGGGGTATTTATAGAGTAAAGAGGAGGTCCGGGGGGCACCCAAGGTTGGCACAACCCACCAGGGCGCGCCTGAGCCTCCTGGCGCGCCCTGGTGGGTTGTGCCCTCCTCGGGGTACCCCCAGGTGCAACCATGGCCCATTGCCTTCCTTTTGGCACATAAAAATTCTCCATAAAGTTTAGTGGCATTTGGACTCCGTTTGATATTGATTTTTTGCGATGTAAAAACATGGAAACAGCAACTGGCAGTTGGCACTATGTCAATAGGTTAGTACCAAATAATGATACAAAATGATTATAAAATATCCAAGATTGATAATAAAACAGCATGGAACAATAAAAAAATTATAGATACGTTGGAGACGTATCACCACCCATTTGACTTATGATGAGAAAACTCGCTACTACTTTATTCTCAAATTGTTTCCTTTCTCATTAAAGGGTGATGCTAAAGCTTGGTACAATACTCTTGCTCCTGGTTGTGTGTGTAGTCCCCAGGATATGATTTATTACTTCTCTGAAAAATATTTTCCTGCTCATAAGAAACAAGCTGCCTTACAGAAAATATTTAACTTTGCTCAAACCAAAGAAGAGAGTCTCCCACAAGCTTGGGGGAGGCTTTGCCAGTTACTTAATGATTTTCCTAATCATCCTCATAAGAAAAATGAAATACTTGATATCTTCTATAATGGACTAACCGATGCTTCTAGGGACTTCCTAGATAGTTGTGCTGTTTGTGTTTTCAGGTAACGAACTGTTGGAAAAGCTGGAGAATTATTGAATAATATATTGAAAAACTATGATGAGTGGACTATTCCTGAACCACTACCTAAACCCACTCCGAAGAAGAGGGGTATATTATATGTCAGTCCTGAAGATATGCAAGAGGAAAATAAATCTATGAAGGAAAAAGGTATTAAAGCCGAGGATGTTAAAAATTTACCTCGTATTGAAAAAAATACATGGGCTTAATACACCACCATTGCCTAAGGTGGTAGAGGTAAATTGTCGTATGAAGTTCAATGATGACGAAAATCCTCACAATATGCATCCTAGTCAATGCCTTTATGAGTTTGAAAACTATATTAGAAAACAAGATCACTTCAATGCAAATGTTATGAAACAATTGAAATACAATTCTGATATGATTGCTCGCTTGAGTGACTTGTCATTTGGAATATCAAATGATGTTAGAGGTGTTGGAAAACATGCTTCTATGGTTCAAACTCAATTAGAACAAGTTGCTAAATCTCAAAGAGAATTGCTTGATGAAATGAATAATAATATGCATGACTTTGCTGTTGGAGTTGCAACTAGAGGAGGTAAAATGACTCAGGAACAATTTTATCCCGAGGGACACCATAAAACAATTGAACATGATTCATAAATACCTAGCACTAGTGCACCTAGTTCTTCTAGAAAGAAAAATAAAAAGAAGAATGATAGGACTTCACATGCTCCTAGTGAACCTGGAATAGAAAAACCTCCTGACAATGATAATGGATTTTCTATCTCAGATGCTGAAACTCAGTCTGGTAATGAACACTGACCTAATGATAATGAAAAAGATAATGATGAGGTTCAGGAAGACTCTCAACCAACCAATGATAAAGAACCAGACGATGATGTTGAGATAGAACCACCTGTTGATCTTGATAACCCACAATCTAAAAATAAAAGATGTGACAAAAGAGACTTTGTTGCTAGAAAACACGGTAAAGAAAGAGAACCGTGGGTTCAAAAACCTATGCCTTTTCCACCTAAGCCAACTAAAAAGAATGATGATGAAGAATTTAAACGCTTTGCTGAAATGCTGAGGCCAGTATTTTTGCGTACTCGCTTGACTGATATCTTGAAAATGTCTCCATATGCAAAGTATATGAAAGACATCATCACAAATAAGAGAAAAAACACCGGAAGCTGAAATCTCCACTATGCTTGCTAATTACACTTTTAAAGATGGAGTACCTAAAAAACTTGGAGATCCGGGAATACCAACTATACCTTGCTTTATCAAAAAGAATTATGTGAAAACTGCTTTGTGTGATTTAGGAGCTGGTGTTAGTGTTATGCCTTTCTCTTTATATAAAAGACTTGACTTGAATAAACTCACATCTACTGAAATATCTTTGCAAATGGCTCACAAATCAACTGCCATACCTATCGGTATCTATGTCGGTGTCAAAACCGGCGGATCTCGGGTAGGGGGTCCCGAACTGTGCGTCTAGGCCGGATGGTAACAGGAGGCAGGGAACACGATGTTTTGCCCAGGTTCGGGCCCTCTCGATGGAGGTAAAACCCTACGTCCTGCTTGATTAAAATTGATGATATGGGTAGTACAAGAGTAGATCTACCACGAGATCAAGGAGGCTAAAGCCTAGAAGCTAGCCTATGGTATGGTTGTTGTATATGGAGTTGATTGCCTACGGACTACAACCCTCCGGTTTATATAGACACCGGATAGGGTTAGGGTTACATAGAGTCGGTTACAATGGTAGGATATCTTGAATATCCGCATCGCCAAGCTTGCCTTCCACGCCAAGGAAAGTCCCATCTGGACACGGGACGAAGTCTTCAATCTTGTATCTTCATAGTCCTGGAGTCCGGCTGAAGGTATAGTCCGGCTAGCCGAACACCCCCTAATCCAGGACTCCCTCAGTAGCCCCTGAACCAGGCTTCAATGACGACAAGTCTGGCGCGCAAATTGTCTACGGCATTGCAAGGCGGGTTCCTCCTCCAAGTCCTTCATAGAAGATTGTAAACACCAAGTGTAGTGTCCGGCTCTGCAAAATAAGCTTCCACATATAGCCATAGAGAGAATAATATTAACACAAATCAAATCTGCTGACATATTCCGCAGTGCGTCTTCACACTACGGCCAAGTCCTTTACTCAAATCGTTTTCACTTTTCCACCTCAGCGTGTTTTGTGAGGTGGTTTCCTTGGCACGTCTTGTCAAAGCAGAGATCGTGTACCCCCTTTTGCGGGATTCTCATCAATACGGACGTGGGTAACCCAATCGTGCCACTTATCACGGCGCTTGGGAGGCAAGCGAGTTTTACTAGGCTAGTGGGGACGCACAACCGCATCCGCCCATATAAGGGGATAAGGATCCACCTTTTTAGCTACGCCTTCTTCCTCCTTTGCCTATCCATCTCCTGCGCACTCGAGCTCCAGCACCCAAGCCCGCTATCGGTGTCAAAACCGGCGGATCTCCGGTAGGGGGTCCCGAACTGTGCGTCTAGGTCGGATGGTAACAGGAGACAAGGGACACTTTGTTTTACCCAGGTTCGGGCCCTCTCGATGGAGGTAAAACCCTACTCCTGCTTGATTAATATTGATGATATGGGTAGTACAAGAGTAGATCTACCATGAGATCAAGGAGGCTAAACCCTAGAAGCTAGACTATGGTATGATTGTGTATGGAGTTGATTCTGTCCTACGGACTACAACCCTCCGGTTAATATAGGCACCGGATAGGGTTAGGTTTACATAGAGTCGGTTACAATGGTAGGAGATCTTGAATATCCGCATCGCCAAGCTTGCCTTTCACGCCAAGGAAAGTCCCCTCCGGACACGGGACGAAGTCTTCAATCTTGTATCTTCATAATCCAGGAGTCCGGCTGAAGGCATAGTCCGGCTACCCGAACACCCCCTAATCCAGGACTCACTCAGTAGGCCCTGAACCAGGCTTCAATGACGACGAGTCCGGCGCGCAAATTGTCTTCGGCATTGCAAGGCAGGTTCCTCCTCCAAGTCCTTCGCAGAAGATTGTAATCACCAAGAGTAGTGTCCGGCTCTATAAAATGAGTTTCCACATATTGCCATAAAGAGAATAATATTAGCACAAATCAAATCTGCTGACGTATCCTGCAGTGCGCCATCACACTACAACCAAGTCCTTTACTCGAATCATTTTTATTTTTCCACCTCAGCATGTTTTGCGAGGCGGTTTCGTTGGCACATCTTGTCAAAGCAGAGATCGTGTGCCCCCCTTTTACGGGATTCTCATCAATACGGACGTGGGTAACCCAATCGTGCCCGTTAGCACTTTTTCTCGATTAAAGGCGAGTATCAAACGGTTACGGGGAGGGCTCTTGGTATTCGACCTCTTATAAAGAGACCAAGGCCTTACTCCTTTTTCAATCTCAAACGAGTTCGCCCGCCGCCTCGAGTTCCAACACCCTAGGCTTCAGATTTCAGGCGCTTCGAACCTTCGACAATCTCCGGTTCCGACCTTCAAGGCCGATGGATGCCCTCCTCTGTCACGGAGGAGGACGTGCTAAAGTTGAGAGAGGCTAAGTTCTTGACCGCCGAAATTCCGCATAGGTTGCCTGTTCAAGGGCAAGCTATTCCCAGCCCCCAGCCCGGTGAGAGCGTAGTGTTCATGTCTCACTTCCTTCGGGGGTTAGGCTTCCCGATAGATCCGTTCGTGAGGGGGCTGCTGTTTTATTATGGGCTGGAATTTCATGACTTAGCTCCGGAGTCCATCCTCCATATTACTTCCTTCATCGTTGTGTGTGAAGCGTTCCTCCATGTTACCCCTCACTTCGGATTATGGCTCAAGACCTTTGGAGTGGAGCCGAAGATGATCGAGGGACGGCATGCAGAGTGCGGAGGCGCTGTCATAAGCAAGAATGCCGATGCTCCATGGCCCGAGGGCTTCTTTCAAGAGGATCTCGGCTTGTGGCAACGAGAATGGTTCTATATCACCGCTCCCAGGAGCGCCAAGTGGGCGGCGCCTCCTGCCTTTCGCTCGGGTCCCCCACCACGGCTATCGTCATGGGTTAACAAAGGATTAGACTGGGGGTTACCCAAAGACGTGCCCCTGTTGCAGGGCCGCATTAGGGATCTCTTAGAAGGAGACCTCAACCTGGTCAAGGTGACACAGGTCATGCTGATTCGCCGAACATTGCCCGGCAAACGTCGCCCCCTTCGCCTGTGGGAGTTTAATCTGGAGGGACTGTGAGTTCTCCAAAACTTCATGGGCGCAACACCCGTGGAGATGTATAAACTGTTCTTTGGATCACAAGAGATGTGTCCGGATTTAACCGAGGACGCGGGCCTAAGCTGCAATCGCCCGGATACTCAAGTAAGTAATCTCGTGCCCAGACCTTCTATCCGTATAATAAACTTGCCCCTAAAAGAGTTGTCCTTTTTAAACAGGAGTGGATAGCGAAGGAAAAGCTGATCAGGTGTCCGGCTCCCCTTCCTGAAACCAGGCCGGATCCCGTGCTAGTCAGGATGCTGGAAATAATGCCTTTGGAGGGGGAGGACAAGGAAGTTATGGCCTCCTCGAAGGAGGCTGCTTCGAAGGGAGGAACCGACAATTCCTCTCCTAAGGGGAAGAAAAGAGCTGCCTCTGACGATCCGAAAACCATGGTCTCGAAGCGGGGAAAAAATCCTTGTCAGAGGGTCCGGCGCCGGGGAGTCCCTCGGCCGGACTACGCCCTCAAAGGGATCAGCCCTCCAGCGAGCCGTAAGTAGAGAGAGGTTTTCCTTTTGAGGGATGAGAGAAATCTTTGATTTATATCTGAGAAGATTAACCGACATGTTACCTTGTAGCTCGGACCTCAGCCCTTCTCAGCAGAGCTTGTCTTCGGGGGATCTTCTTCCGGAGATGATGGAGAGCGGGACGCCTCCCCCTGCCGTGCCGCCTAGCGAGGCGGGCGACCCTGAGGTGTCATCGCGGAGGGTTTCTCCGAATCCGGCAAGGGCGGAAGGTGGCAGTGCGGCCCCCCGAAGTTCTCCGCGTCCGGCCTTCGAAGGAGACCATAGGACAAGCCCGGCACCGTCTGGTGCTCGGCGGCAGGAGCAAAGGATTCTGCTGGGGCGAGCTTCTATCTCAGAGGAGCATCGTGCATTGATGGGTAAGATGATTGAAAAGATTTCATCCGTAGAAAGCGGATTGCATGAGGCCGTCAAAAGCTTACTGACGGGGTTTGAGGTACGTTAGATATTGTTCCCTTTGGTCCATTGCGCATGATTAAGATGCGCCCTATGTAGATAGTAGCCCCTGAGACTCTGCGTGTTGTCAAGAAATGACGGCATGCGGAGGATCATAATCCCAGGTCTAAGTTGTCGCCTTTGAATGTAGGCGGCAGGTAGTCCGGAATCGAGCCGAACTGAAGATTTTGCCGAACTAAAGCGGCAGCTGGACGTGGCAGATGCCGACATCACGCTTGTTAATAAGCGGCTTGATGAAGCTCAAGGTATGCAATTCTTCGGGCGGCATCAGGTAAGAAGAGTTTTATGCCAGTGTCTTACTATGTGGATGCTTGACGCAGATGGTGCGGCCGCCACGGAGAGTCTTAGGGTAGAACTTGCCCGAGCTAAAGAACAAGCCAGAGAAAGTGATGCAGTTGCCAAGAGAGCCCTTGAAGAGCTGAGAGCCGAACAGGCTGCTCATTGCCGAAGCAAAGAGGAGATGGCCGAGATGGCCAAAAAGTTAAAAAGCGCTACCGACCGTTGCAGATTTCTTGAAAAAGAAGGCCAGGCGAAACACACGGACTTGGAGAAGGCCGTTGCTGATGCCAAGGACGCTCGCTCTGTGATGAGAGCTATGAAGGAGGAGCTGCGTCAGGCCGAACAGATTGTGGCTGGAAAGCCCTTTATGCTGCGAAGGAAGGTTTGTGATCCGAAGTTTGCTCCGTTGGACTGGATGTGGAGTGTGGAGGACACCTATCTGGATTTGGCAGCCAGTGCTGCTGATGCGACCGAACACTTTCGAAATCAAAAAGATCGTGAAGTGGAAAGGCTTTTCTGGTCGCAGTTTCACAATCCAGAGTGTCCACTGGCGGTGGACAATCGTTTGGCTCAATGGGCCGAACTGAATAGGTTGTCTGGACTCGCCATGAAGTATGTCGTGGGTCACCTGTGGCCGGGGAGTTCGGAGCCGAAGAGTTATTTCAACTTGGTGCAGCAATTCCTTCACGCGGTGCCGCATATGAATGCAATTAGGAGGTCAGCATGCATAGAGGGCGCTAGGATGGCTCTATCCCGTGTTAAGACATACTGGGCGGAGATGGAGACCACCGTTGTTGCGTCCCGAGATTCGGACCAAAGCCGAGTACCCTCCGAGCACTATTTTCAGAAAGTTTTGAAGGCGCTCGTGTAATAGAGACGCAGTGCCCGAAAGATGCTATGTTATGATAGCATATGTAATTATAAAGTAATATTTTGATGGCCTTTTATACTTGTGCCTCCAAGTATTGTAAACACCTTCTATGCGGACGTTTTAAGATATATATATATATATATATATATATATATGTGTGTGTGTGTGTGTGTGTGTGTGTGTGTGTGTGTATAGAATCTGAAAGATGGCAGTCGTTGGCTTCAGCCCCCACACACATAGTGCAGGGGTGCTCGCAGAAGACGCATTTTCACACGTAACCCAACGTCTTGGTCCTACAAAGGAGGTGATAGCGCAGCGGGCCAGGCAACCGAACTATAATGCTTTAACACTTTCGCTTAGCCATAGGAGTTTGAAAATGAGACTCTTTAGGTAGCTCCTTGGTGGCAACTATGCTTGTCCGAATTCGGGGCGCGTATGTGCCTGGCCAGGAAGCGGCCCTTCGTTAAAGCGGAGGAATCCGATAGATTCTGATCGGTCATCGAGTGGCTGACCAGTCTCACGCTACATCATGACAGTCAGTTTTCGGCTTTCTCTACTAACGTGCTCGCCCTGGCCGAACCGGGGGCACAATCGCAGTAGTTCTCCTGGTGCTACCTTAGCCGATAGAGCGGAATGTAAGGTAGCCGAACTTAGGAGCCGGGCAACCCAACATTTGACCAAAGACATGATTCGGAGCTGATGCATATAATGCCAAAACTCACGACGCCGAACACTCCCTAAGGTGTTCGGTCTTTATGAGTGCGGGCCAAACAACACTCTTTATTAAAAAAGCCCCTAGTGTCCGGGTACGTGCGAAAATTCTGACGTGGCCACATGCCAAGACGCCAGCCTCCTACTTGGTTATACTGGAAAGAAAAAACCAGAGGAAGTGTAGCAACGAGAGACAGTAAAAAAGGTTTACGTAGGGTCTTAATCTAAAAAGAATCCTTTAGGACAGGTCCCTACTGCACGTCTGCGCCTGTGTCTCCATTGTTCCGTATCCTGGACGGGCGTCGCACGACGTTCTTCTGTAAAAGAGAGGAACTGAGTTGAAAATGGGTTGTGCGGAAAAAGTTTAAAAAATAAGCAAAGTATAAAGTAAGATATGGAAGTTTGAGCTTTAATATCTCTTATTGTATATGCGTGGAGCCCCTTGTGCGGGGGTATATGGCTTCTAGGCCTGCATCAATGATGATTTTGCACCGAACTCGTCTATCCGCGTTCGCGGTCTTGAAATGACCTATTTTAAAGTTTTTTGGCCGATGAGGCCATTTTTCTGTGGGGCTGTTAAGGCGGCCGCACTGTCCTCCGCATAGGGAGGCGCACTTTAGTGCTTTCCTGTCAAAGAAATGATGCCTCGTGGACCGGGCATCTTAAGCGTAAGAGATGCATAATGCGGTATTGCATTAAATCGAGCGAAAGCTTCGCGTCCCAGAAGTGCTTGATAGCGACTTGAGAACGGGGCGACGTGGAAGGTCAGCTTTTTGCGGCGGAGGTCATCGGCGGAGCCGAATGTGACTGTGAGCCAGAGAAAACCCGTACAATGGGTGTCCGGGCGCGGTATTACCCCTTGAAAGGAGGTTTTGCTGCGGCGGATTCTTGCTGGGTTTATCACCATGTGTTGTATTGTATCCTGATATATCAGGTTTAGTCCGCTGCCGCCGTCCATAAGGACATTTGAAAACTTGAGTCCGCCAATTATTGGATCGAGTATCAAGGCAGTCCATCCTACGTTCTTGATATTCCTAGAATAATCTAGCTGATCAAAGGTGATCGGTTTTAACAATCAGTGGCAGGATCCTTTGGGGATGGGCCGTGTGGTGCGTACCTTTATGGGCACCGCATGTTTTGTTATGTGAAGTGAGTTCACTGTTTTTACTTCTTGCGGGAAGTTCTTTTGTTTCCTGGTGCTCTGCTATTGGGGTTCGTCCTCGTCTTCGCTTGATGTGCCGAGCCCCTTGTGTTCGGCATTAAGTCGGACGGATTGTTTGAAGACCCAACAGTCTCTGTGGGTATGGTTAGCGGGCTTCGCTGGAGTATTGTGTATCTGACATATCCTGTCCAGGATTATATTTAGGTTGGATGGATCATCCCTGTTATCCTGGGCGGGCAATTTTTCCTGATTTTGTCGTGAGCCTTTAAATCCGCATTGACTGCCGTGCTCTTCGGACTTTTGTCCTTAGTCCAGCGACGGTCCTTGTTGCGTCGCGGTCTTCCGTTTCCATCCCTGGTTTCGGATGTACTTGGGTCGCTGGGGCTGCACCTTGCCAACCAGCTGTCCTCCCCTGCACAAAAGCGGGTCATGAGGCTTGTTAGTGCGGCCATTGTTCTTGGTTTTTCTTGGCCGAGGTGTCTGGTGAGCCATTCGTCTCGGACATTATGCCTAAAAGCTGCTAGGGCTTCGGCGTCCGGACAGTCGACTATTTGATTCTTTTTAGTCAGGAATCTATTCCAGAACTGCCGAGCTGATTCTCCGGGTTGTTGAGTTATGTGACTAAGATCATCTGCGTCCGGAGGGCGGACATAGGTCCCTTGAAAGTTTGCTCGGAAAGCATCCTCGAGCTCTTCCCAGCTTCCAATTGTGTTTTCAGGAAGGCTTTTAAGCCAATGCCGGGCTGGCCCTTTAAGCTTAAGGGGTAGATATTTTATGGCATGGAGATCATCTCCTCTAGCCATGTGTATGTGGAGGATGTAATCCTCGATCCAGACTCCTGGGTCTGTTGTTCCATCGTATGCCTCTATGTTGACAGGTTTGAATCCCTCTGGGAATTCATGGTCTAGGACCTCATTGGTGAAACATAGGGGGTGTGCGGCACCCCTGTATTTGGGTATGCCGGATTCTGATGATGGCTTCATAGCGTTGCCTATGAGAGCTTGCTTTCTTGGCCCATAAATGGACCTGACTGGGCCATGATGCGGATCCTTAAGTGGGTCGCATGCCGATTTAGGTGCGGCGCCGCTTGTCGCTTTATGGGGTCGTCTATCCGATCGTGTGGCTTTTTCATTTATTGAATGTGAGGGCTCTGAGGCCTCTTCGTCGAATTCAGGTAGTAGCTTTCTTTTCGGATAGCTTCTAGTGCGGCGATTGTCGCCTTACTTATCTGTGGCATTGATTACCTTGCTCCATCTGATCCAGAGTGCGTCTTCTGCTGTTTTTAGCTTCCGCTTCTGCTTTTTTAGGCTGCGTGCAGTTGCAACGAGCCTCACATGGAGATTCTGCTCCGTGAGTTTATTCGACGTGAGGTCGTCCAGAATGCCGTTTTCGCCTGAGGAGGGATCTTCGGTTTCTCTATCCATGTTGCCCTGTTCGGACGGTTACTCTAAGGCCTGCCCGTCGTCTACCGGCTCGTCCTGCTCTATGGCTGGGTTTTTGTCGAGGCGGGGCTTGGGTCGGCGTTTACGCCGATGCCTTGATTCGGGGGGTCGATCTCTCGTCCCCTCCCCTTTTCCTCGTTGTCGCTTCCTTTAGGGGTGTCCACCATGTACACATCGTGAGATGGGGTGGCGTTCTAGCGCCCTACAGGTGCTGGTTCCTGTTCGTCTCCTATATCGTCGTTCATGTCGTCGATGTCTTCGGTGCCGAAGTCAAGGAAGTCGGTTAAATCGTCGACAGTGGCTACAAAGTGGGTGGTGGGTGGGTTTTGAATTTCCTCTCTGTCCGTATCCCACCCTTGCTGACCGTAGTTCGGCCAGGGCTCTCCTGATAAAGAGAGAGACTTGAGAGAATTTAGGATGTCGCCAAAAGGCAAATGCCGAAAGATGTCTGCGGCAGTGAACTCCATTACCGGTGCCCGATTGGATTAGATTGGGAGGGGCGCAGGGGGCTCGGAGTTTGGAGAGAAATCTGGCTCCTTGGAGTCACGGGCCATGCGGAGTGCGGGACCGGAGTTTGGCTCGATCGCCTTTGAGATCGCAGCCCCTGAGGCAGCGTCCAACCGCTGATCCTTGATCGACGCAGTAGGTTCCGAATTAATGGTCGAAACTGATGCGTGTGCGGCCTCCAAGGCGCTGTCCGGTGGCAGAGCTATATCATGCCCGTCGAGACAGCGTGGCACGCTTGGCTATGGCTCGAATCCGTCGAAGATCAAGTCCCCGCAGATGTCAGCCGTGTAGTTTGGGCTTCCAAACCTGACCTGATGGCCAGGGGCGTAGCTTTCGATCTGCTCAAGGTGGCCAAGCGAATTGGCCTGCAGTGCGAAGCCGCCGAAGATGAAGATCTATCCGGGAAGAAAAGTCTCAGCCTGGACCGCATTGTTGTTGAAGATCGAAGGAGCCATCGGGCCTAAAGACGACGACATAGAGGAACTCCCAATGAAAGCACCAATATCAGTGTCAAAACTGGCGGATCTCGGGTAGGGGGTCCCGAACTGTGCGTCTAGGTCGGATGGTAACAGGAGACAGGGGACACTTTGTTCACCCAGGTTCGGGCCCTCTCGATGGAGGTAAAACCCTACTCCTGCTTGATTAATATTGATGATATGGGTAGTACAAGAGTAGATCTACCACGAGATCAAGGAGGCTAAACCCTAGAAGCTAGCCTATGGTATGATTGTGTATGGAGTCCTACGGACTACAACCCTCCGGTTTATATAGGCATCGGATAGGGTTAGGGTTACATAGAGTCGGTTACAATGGTAGGAGATCTTGAATATCCGCATCACCAAGCTTGCCTTTCACGCCAAGGAAAGTCCCCTCCAGACACGGGACGAACTCTTCAATCTTGTATCTTCATAATCCAGGAGTCCGGCTGAAGGTATAGTCCGACTACCCGCACTTCCCACCTCAACCTTCCCCAGCAATATCCGGAGCGGGAGGCAAGTGGATGGTCTCCTCCGTCACGGAGGGCCAAGTCAAGAAGCTAAGGAAGGCCGGATACCTGTCCAAGGACATCGCGCACCGGCTTCCCGAAAAGGGGCAGCTTCTCCCCACCCCAAGGCCCCATGAGAGGGTAGTATTTCTTCCCCACTTCCTCCGTGGACTGGGTTTTCCACTCCACCCATTTGTCCGGGGGCTCATGTTGTACTACGGCTTGGACTTCCACAATCTGGCCCCGAACTTTATCCTCAACATCTCGGCGTTTATCGTCGTGTGCGAGGCTTTTCTCTGTGTCCGCCCCCATTTCGGCCTCTGGCTCAAGACCTTCAACGTCAAGCCCAAGGTGGTGCGTGGCAGCCAGGCGGAGTGCGGAGGCGCCATGGCGGGCAAGATGGCCAACGTCCTATGGTTCGAGGGCTCTTTTGTGGAGACCCTAAAGGGATGGCAATCAGGGTGGTTTTACATCACCGAGCCGCGCGATCCGAAATGGACCGCAGCCCCCGAGTTCCGATCCGGACCCCCCACGCGGCTTGTGTCCTGGAAAGAGACGGGCCTGCCGTGGGGTGACGAAAAAGAGGTGACCGGATTGCAAACATGCATCGAGTCCCTGGTGAACAAACCAATCCGGCTTGTTAATGTAATCCAGGTTATGCTCGTCTGCCGGATCCTCCCATGCCAACAACGGGGTTTTAATCTATGGGAGTTCGACCTGGCGCAGCATCAAACCCTTAGCAGGCTCTTCGACACGACGTACGAAGATGCCTGGAAGATGCTATTCAAGGGCGCCGAGGCTCCCGCATCCGCTTCCGAGGACCGCAGATACAGCTCGCAGCGTCACGCTAGCGAGGTAAGCCATCTACACCTTTTACATGATGTTAAGCTTTTTTCATAGTTTGACTCTATGCAGGATCTAAACTCCCTTACCTTTGACAGGCTTGGCGGGCGATGTCCGGACCGATTAACTGTCCAGCTCCGCTGCCCGAAGACCCAGCTCCAGCTCTACTAGTGAAGCTGCTGGCTCCGGCGCCTTATGTGGTGCCGGAGAAGAAGGCCAAGAAGAAGAAGACCACGGGGACTCGAAAGAGTGCCTGCAACGTGGTAGTGTCGGACTCGTCATCTGATGAGTCCGAGACGCCCTCCTCCCGTGAAAACGAGGAGGAGAAAGAAGAAAACTCTCCCCCCCCCAGCGGAGGGAGGAGAGAAGAGGAAGGCCGCCCCAACAGGGGAGGCCGAGGGGTCTAGGAAAAGGAAGACCCCTCCGCCGGACTACGCCCCTGACACCGAAGATGGCGAAGAGGAGTGGCCAGACAGGGCCAAACGTCCGGCGAAATCGTAAGTTCGGATATTAGAGTAACTCATGATGTTCCTTTATTGCACAGCTTTCCCTAATGTCGAATGCAATTATGCAGTCCGCCCCGGGCCGGACTCGACGAGTCGTCGAGCGGCTCCCTGAATTCATCGGACGTGAACTCAGTTACGCCCGCTGTCTCCCCCCGCACCATGGACGACGCCGAAGTGGCGTCGCGACAGCTCCGGGGCAGGAGGAGGTGATCCTGGAGGAGCCGCAAGGCGACCTCCCAGACCCCAGGAGTAAAGGGGACAAGACCCCAAGGGATCCAAGTCCGGCTTTGAGCCGGACACCGCACCGGAATCTACAACAGTTCCGGACTGCGGTAGGCGAACTCCTTCCAAGAGGAGTAAGCCTTCTGAGCCGGCAGCCTCCGTCCAACCGGAGGTGCCGGACAATCTGCTTGAGGTGCTTGACGGCGCCTCCATCGATGAGGAGCACTGTACTATTATGAGTACGGTGATCCAGAAGGTTCAGTCCGCCAAGAGCGGACTAAGTGAAGCTTGCGCTAGCCTTCTAACGGGCTTCGAGGTAAGTAAAAAATATGTAAAAATATAACCGCATAGACAGTAGCCCCTGATGCTCTGTTTGGCGTTCGGAAAGAAAAGCCGAATAGAGGATCTATTAAATTTTGCAGGAGTCTAACAACAAAGAGTCAATATGCGTATGCAGGCTTCGCTGCTAGCCACCGCCGCACTGACTGCGGAGGTGGGTGCCCTGAAACAGGGCGTCGAGCGGACCGAGCAAGAGCTCGGCCTTGCAAAACAGCAGCTCGAGGAGAAAGAAGGTAAGAAATACCTTATAGAAAAAGTGCCTATAAAAAGACGTGATTGCAAAAAATAACAGGATTGTACTGCTTATTGTAAGGGCCACGACTGAGGTGGCGACCCTCAAGCAGGCGTTGTCCGAGGCCGAAAAGAAAGCAGCCGCGGAGTGCGCCGAGCGAGAGAAACTTGAGGCCCAGGTCGGCGAGGTGCAGCGGGAGCTTCAGGCTCTCATGAAAAAACATGAGAGTTTGGAGCTTGAGTCCAAGACGCAAGCGTCCGAGCTCGCGGCAGCCCTTGAGACTGCCAAGTCTGCCAAGGAAGAGGCCCAAAAGGCCCTCCAAGAGTTGGAGGAGATGAAAAAGATAGCGGCGGGTAAGGCATTCTTTATGCAAAGCAAAAGTATAAAAGTAAAGTACTTGTTACTTACCTGAATCTAGAGCTCTCCAGGGGCATTCGTAGATCTTCCCCGCAGCGTATCCGACGCCGCCGCATTCTACCGAGCCGAAGAGGGCAGCTCGACGGAGAAGGTGTTCTGGTCTCAGTATGCTGAGGCCGGACACCCTGTGCCCTTGAGCGACCAGCTGAAACAGCTGGTCGAGCTCCACAAGGCGGCCGAACAGGCCATGAAGGGCTTGATAGTTCGGCTGTGGCCCGGAGAGGCCCTGCCTGGGAGCTACTTCGGGCTGGTGCGGCGACTGGTGGAGGCCTGTCCAAGGCTCGAGGTCATCAAGCGCTCCGTCTGCATCGAAGGTGCCCTTAGGGCCCTTGCCCGTGCAAAGGTGCACTGGGGTAAGCTGGACGGTGAGAAGCTTGTGAGGGACGGGCCACCGCCGGGGAAGGAGCATCACAAGCCCGAGAACTACTATAAGGATGTTCTTGCGGGTGCCCGCCTTGTGGCGGATGAGTGTACCAAGGATGTAATTTTTGAATGAACTCGCTCGTGTTTATCCTGTGCGCTGAAAACTTGTTCATATGCGCCAAGCAATGCTTGTTGAATTTAAAATATTACTTTCTGTGCGGCCGTTTATCAAAAAATTGAGAGATGGCCAGTCGTCGGCTTCTGCCCCCTTGCCACTAGTGCCGGGGTGTTCGGGATAAACCTGAGCGCTCTTTTTCCCATAGTTGGGTCCTTCGAGGGAGGCGCTCAGCACAACGAACCAGGCAATCGGACTATAATGCTTGAACACTCTCACTTAGCCATAGAACTCTATAATTTTAAATTTCGGCAAAGCCCCTAGTTCGGAAGACCGAGTTCGGGGCGCTATCCACGCCTTGGCCGGACAAAGCCGGCTCCTCGCTCGAAACGGCATAAGCCTTTAGGGACTCGAAAAACCTCTCGAACAACGACCGGTCTCTCGCCACATCATGACAATCAGTTTTAGCATTCTCCACCGAGGTGCTTAACCCAGCTCGACCGGGGCACAATTGCAGTGGTTCTCCTAGTGCTACCTTAGCCAATATAGCGGAACGTAAGGCACCAAAACATAGGAGCCGGGCAAACCCAACTATTGACCCAAATCATGATTCGGAGCCGATGCATATAGTGCTATAAGTTCGGGGTGCCGCACTTGTGAAAGTGTACGGACTTCTCACGCCATATTTATGGGTACTAAAGCCCCTGGCGTATTTTGCCGTACCATAGTGTACGGGTGCAACATGTCATAAACATATATATGAAAAGATGATAATGCAAAAAATAGACAGAAAGCTATGCATTGTTTATAGAGAGGCTATTTATCAAAGCCGAACGATACAAATAGTGCGGTAAGCAAAAGATATTGGACTATTTAGTATGTCCTGACCAGGGGCAGGCTGCGGAATTGTATTTAAAACAGGTATACCGCTCATAACAGAGACCACCTGGGAGTTCCATAATGCGGCATGGCTTGTCTGCTTCCCTGGATCTTGCATCGTTTGTGCGGCAGTCGAATTGCCGAACAGGTCGTCCGAAGTATGGAGTCCTGAAAGTAAGAAAAAATTAAAAAAAGAATCCGGCAGCCCCTAGTACGTTTTAAGCCGTATTTTGGGCATGCCGTTATTGTGCCCCTTCCCCTGTGCCCATGGTATTTCAAGGGCGTGGTTATGTACGCGAGGTACTGGTTTCGCTATGTCGCGAGAGCTGGGGTTGGGGCCGTATTGCTACGCTTGTTCGAAGTGTGCCAGGCGGTCCTGCTGTGGGTTACTTCGGGCGCGCTTGGCAGTGTCTGGCTTTTCAACGGCCAGACTGGAGAATTTCCTAAGAAGGCTACTTTGTACTTCCGCTGCGAGAGCCACCGTGTGCTCCTCCGTAAGGAGGGAGCGTTCGGTGTTTCCGTTGACCGTGATTACTCCTCGAGGGCCTGGCATCTTGAGCTTGAGATATGCGTAGTGCGGCACCGCATTGAACTTTGCGAATGCGGTTCGTCCGAGCAGGGCGTGATAGCCACTGCGAAACGGGACTATATCGAAGATTAACTCTTCGCTTCAGAAATTGTCCGGGGATCCGAAGACCACGTCAAGTGTTACTGAGCCTGTACAGTTGGCTTCTACACCTGGTACAACGCCTTTAAAGGTCGTTTCTGTAGGCTTAATCCGTGAGGGATCTATGCCCATTTTCCGCACTGTATCCTGTTAAAGCAGGTTCAGGCTACTGCCGCCGTCCATGAGGACTCTTGTGAGATGAAATCCGTTGATGATTGGGTCGAGAACCAATGCGGTGAAGCCGCCATGACGGATGCTAGTGGGATGGTCCCTTCGATCAAAAGTGATCGGGCAGGAGGACCATGGGTTGAACTTTGGGGCGACTGGCTCCATCGCGTATACGTCTCGTAGCGCACGCTTCCGCTCCCGCTTGCGAATGTGGGTTGCGTATATCATGTTCACCGTCCGCACTTGTGGGGGAAAGCCCTTCTGTCCATTATTGTTCGGCGGCTTGGGCTCCTCCTCGTCGTCGCTGTGTAGCCCCTTGTCTCTGTTTTCGGCCCTTAACTTGCCTGCCTGCTCGAACACCCAACAATCCCTGTTAGTGTGATTGGCTGGCCTTTCGGGGGTGCCATGTATCTGGCACAAGCGATTGAGTATTCGGTCCAAACTGGACGGGCCCTGAGTATTCTTTTTGAATGGCTTTTTCCGCTGACCGGATTTATAGCCTTTGAATCCGGCATTGACTGCCATGTCTTCATTGCTGTCGCTGCTAATGCGGCGTTTTTGCTTATTCCGACGTGTCCTGCCACTTTTGTCCTTGGTATCCGAATTACCAGGGTTCTTTGATAAGTTGTTACTGCAAGCCAGCCAGCTGTCTTCTCCCGCGCAAAAGCGGGTCATGAGTGTCATGAGGGCTGCCATAGATTTCGGCTTTTCCTGTCCCAGGTGCCGGGCAAGCCATTCGTCGCGGATGTTATGCTTGAAGGCTGCTAGGGCCTCTGCGTCCGGACAGTCGACTATCTGGTTTTTCTTTGTCTGGAACCGTGTCCAGAATTGTCTGGCCGATTCCTCTGGCTGCTGAATTATGTGGCTTAAGTCATCGGCATCTGGTGGTCTCATGTAAGTGCCCTGGAAGTTGTCGAGGAATGCGGCTTCCAGGTCCTCCCAAGAACCGATTGAGTCTGCTGGCAAGCTGTTAAGCCAATGCTGGGTCGGTCCTTTAAGTTTGAGCGGGAGGTATTTGATGGCGTGTAGATCATCGCCGCGTACCATGTGGATGTGAAGGAGATAATCCTCGATCCATACCGCCGGATCTGTTGTGCCATCGTATGATTCGATGTTTACGGGTTTGAAACCCTCTGGGATTTTATGATCCATTACTTCATTCGTGAAGCATAGCAGGTGTGCGGCACCTCTGTACTGGGCCATATCACGACGTAGCTCAGAAGAGCTATGTCTGTTGTGTTCGGCCCGACCAGATTTGTTGTATCCGGAGTGAAGATCATCGTCACGTGCCATAGGGCGCCTGCGCGATCCGTAGATCGATCTTGTTTGTCTTGCCTTATCCTCTAGTACGTCTCACAGATCTGGCACATTTTCCCGTGCCTTAGTTGAGCGGCGTCGGGGCATGGCTTGGGTGGAGGGCCGAGAGGCCTCTCTGTCGCGGCCGCGAGGTGGCCAGTCTGCCATGTCATGCGCTAGTGATGTAGGTGCTTCCTCCTCTGATCGGGGTAGTGGCCTGCGCTTTGGGTAACTCTTGGAGGGGCGTTCGAGTTCATACTCTTCGGCCGCAAGGACTTTAGTCCATATGTCAGCTAGCAAATCTTGGGCAGCTCTAAGCTATTGCTGCTTTTTCTTGAGGCTGCTTGCCGTGGCTAAAAGCCTGCGTTTGAAACGCTCTTGTTCGGCGGGGTCTGATGGTATGACAAATTCGTCGTCATTGAGTCTTGCCTCATCTTCGGAGGGAGGCATATAGTTATCATCCTCGACCTCTCGGTCTGCTGCTCTCTCATGAGGGCTGGCTTTTCCATCTTCCTGTGCCGAATCTTGCTGAGGTGGGTGTTCTTCGATGCTATCCGGGGTAGTATTATCTTCCGTGCCGGAATCACCGTTTTTGCTTTGGCGGGATTTAGAGCGGCGCCGCTAACGCCGGCGCTTTGGCTGTTTCTTGGGGGTGTCATCCCCCACTGTTCCATCGCCATCTTCATCTTCTGGAGTATCCACCATATATATGTCATATGACGAGGTGGCCTTGCAGCGCCCTACAGGTGCTGGTTCCTGTTTGTCTCCCACATCGTCGTCCATACCATCGATGTCTTCGGAGCCGAAGTCAAGCATGTCGGTTAAATCGTCGACAGTGGCTACAAAGTGGGTGGTGGGTGGGCTTTGAATTTCTTCATCGTCCGTATCCCATCCTCGCTGACCATAATCTGGTCAGGGCTCTCTTGATAAAGAGAGAGACTTAGGAGAATTCAGGATAAAGCCAAAAGGCGAGTGCTGAAAGATGTCTGCGGCGGTGAACTCCATTATTGGCGCCCAATCGGATTCGATTGGCAGGGGCGCGGGGGGTTCGGAGTCCGGGGAGGAGTCCGGATCCTCGGAGTCACGGGTCATGCAGAGTGCAGGGCTAGCGTTCGGCTCGATCGCCTTTGAGATCGCAGCCCCCGAGGTGACGTCCAACCGCTCGTCCTCGATTGGCGCAATAGGCTCCGAGTTAGGGGTCGGAACCAATGCGTGTGCGGCCTCCAGGGCACTGTCCGGAGGCAGAGCTAGATCATGCCCCTCGAGATAGTGCGGCGTGCTTGGCCATGGCTCGAACCCGTCGAAGATCAAGTCTCCGCGGATGTTAGCCGCATAGTTTAAGCTTCCAAACCTGACTTGATGGCCAGGGGCGTAGCTTTCGATTTGCTCCAGGTGGCCAAGCGAGTTGGCCCGCAGAGCGAAGCCGCCGAAGACGAAGATCTGTCCGGGGAGAAAAGTCTCACCCTGGACCGCATCGTTGTTTATGATCAAAGGAGCCATTGGGCCTAAAGGCGACGACACAGAGGAACTCTCAATGAAAGCACCAATGTCGGTGGCAAAACCGGCGGATCTCGGGTAGGGGGTCCCGAACTGTGCGTCTAGGCCGGATGGTAACAGGAGGCAGGGAACACGATGTTTTACCCAAGTTTGGGCCCTCTCGATGGAGGTAAAACCCTACGTCATGCTTGATTAATATTGATGATATGGGTAGTACAAGAGTAGATCTACCACGAGATCAAGGAGGCTAAACCCTAGAAGCTAGCCTATGGTATGGTTGTTGGATATGGAGTTGATTGCCTACGGACTACAACCCTCCGGTTTATATAGACACCGGATAGGGTTAGCGTTACATAGAGTCGGTTACAATGGTAGGAGATCTTGAATATCCGCATCGGCAAGCTTGCCTTCCACGCCAAGGAAAGTCCCATCCGGACACGGGACAAAGTCTTAAATCTTGTATCTTCTTAGTCCTGGAGTCCGGCTGAAGGTATAGTCCGGCTACCCGAACACCCCCTAATCCAGGACTCCCTCGGTGAGGATGTGCCTGTTGTTGTTGCTAATGTTATTATTTTGACTGACTTTGTTATACTTGAGATGCCCGAGGACGACAACATGTCGATTATCCTTGGTAGACCATTCTTGAATACTGCAGGGGCTGTTATTGATTGCAATAAAAGCAATATCACTTTTCATATTAATGGCAGTGAGCATACGGTGCACTTTCCGAAGAAACAATTCCAAGTGAATGGTATTAATGTTATTGAAAAATCTCCGACAATCACTATTGGAAGTTTTCAAATACCTCTACCTACTGTCAAAAAGAAATATGAAATGCTTATCGTTGGGGAACACAGTATCTCAAAAACATTTCCTACGACCATGCAAGATCTATCTAGGAGATGCATAGCAACGAGAGGGGAGATTGTGTCTACGTACTCTCATAGACCGAAAGTGGAAGCGTTAAGCAACGCGGTTGATGTAGTCGAACGTCTTCGCGATCCAACCGATCAAGTACCGAATGTACGCCACCTCCACGATCTGCACACGTTCAGCTCGGTGACGTCCCTCGAACTCTTGATCCAGCTGAGGTCGAGGGAGAGTTTCGTCAGCACAACATCGTGGTGATGGTGGTGATGAAGTTACCGGCGCAGGGCTTCGCCTAAGCACTGGAACGATATGACCGAGGTGTGTTTCTATGGAGGGGGGCACCGCACACGGCTAAGAGAAACTTTGGTGTGTCTTTGGGGTGCCCCACTCCCATTTATATAAAGGGGGAGGGAGGCGGAGGCCGGCCAAGGGAAGGAGGCGTGCCATGGGGGGTGCAATCCTACTCCAAGTAGGATTCGCCCCCCTTTCCTATTCCAACAAGGAGAAGGGGGAAGGTGAGGGAGGAGAGAAGGAAAGGGGGGCCAACCCCCCTAGTCCAATTCGGTTTGGGCTAGGGGGGCGCGCGCCCTGCCTTGGCCTGCCTCCTCTCTTCCACCAATAGGACCATGAGGCCCAATAACCCCCCGGGGGGTTCCGGTAACCTTCCGGTACTCCGGAAAATACCCGATACACCTCGGAACTATTCTGGTGTCCGAATATAGTCTTCCAATATATCAATCTTTATGTCTCGACCATTTCGAGACTCCCCGTCATGTCCGTGATCTCATCCGAGACTCTGAACTACATTTCATACATCAAAACACATAAACCCATAATATCGATCGTCATCGAACGTTAAGACTGCGGACCCTACAGGTTCGAGAACTATGTAGACATTATCGAGACTCATCTTCGGCCAATAACCAATAGAGGAACCTAGATGCTCATATTAGCTCCCACATATTCTACAAACATCTTTATCGGTCAAACCGCACAACAACATACGTTGTTCCCTTTGTCATCGGTATGTTACTTGCCCGAGATTCGATCGTCGGGATCATCATACCTAGTTGAATCTCGTTACCAGCAAGTCTCTTTACTCGTTCCGTAATGTATCATCCCGCAACTAACTTATTAGTCACTTTGCTTGCAAGGCTTATAGTGATGAGCATTACCGAGAAGGCCCAGAGATACCTCTTCGAAACACGGAGTGACAAATCCTAATCTCGATCTATGCCAACTCAACAAACACGATCGGGGACACCTATAGAGCATCTTTATAATCACCCGGTTACATTGTGATGTTTGATAGCACACAAGGTGCTCCTCCGGTATTCGGGAGTTGCATAACCTCATAGTCATAGGAACATGTATAAGTCATGAAGAAAGCTATAGTAATAAACTATACGATCATAGTGCTAAGCTAACAGATGGGTCTTGTCCATCACATCATTCTATAATGATGTGATCTCGTTCATCAAATTACAACACATGTCCATGGCTTGGAAACTTAACCATCTTTGATTAACGAGCTAGTTAAGTAGAGGCAAACCATTATTCAGATAAATAGACCACTCATCAAGGGTGCATGACCATAAAAGATATTACTCGTATAAATAAAACAACCATTATTCTCTGATTTAAATGAATAACCTTCTCGCATCAAACAAGATCTAGATATAATGTTCATGCTCAATGCTGGCACCAGATAACAATTATTCAGGTCTAATACTAATCCCGAAGGTAGATGTAGAGGTAGCCTACTGACCGTGATCACATCGACTTCGAAACCATTTCCCACGCGCATCATCACCTCGTCCTTAGCCAATCTTCGCTTAATCCGTAGCCCCTGTTTCGAGTTGCAAATATTAGCAACAAAACCAGAATCTAATACTCAGGCGCTACTGCGAGCATTAGTAAGGTACACATCAGTAACATGTATATCAAATATGCCTTTCACTTTGCCATCCTTCTTATCCGCCAAAAACTTGGGGCAGTTCCACTTCCAGTGACCAGTCCCTTTGCAGTAGAAACACTCAGTCTTAGGCTTAGGTCCAGATTTGGGCTTCTTCACTTGAGCAACAACTTGCTTGTCGTTCTTCTTGAAGTTCCCCTTCTTCCCTTTGCCCCTTTTCTTGAAACTAGTGGTCTTGTTAACCATCAATACTTGATGCTCCTTCTTGATTTCTACCTCCGCAGCTTTTAGCATTGCGAAGAGCTCGGGAATTGTCTTATCCATCCCTTGCATATTATAGTTCATCACGAAGCTTTTGTAGCTTGGTGGCAGTGATTGAAGAACTCTGTCAATGACACTATCATCAGGAATATTAACTCCCAGTTGAGTCAAGTGGTTGTGGTACCCAGACATTCTGAGTATATGTTCACTGATAGAACTATTCTCCTCCATCCTGCAGCTATAGAACTTATTGGAGACTTCATATCTCCTAATTCGGGCATTTGCTTGAAATATCAACTTCAACTCCTAGAACATCTCATATGCTCCATGATGTTCAAAACGTCATTGAAGTCCTGATTCTAAGCCGTAAAGCATGGCACACTGAACTATCGAGTAGTCATCAGCTTTGCTCTGACAGACGTTCATAACATCTGGTCTTGCTCCTGCAGCAGGCTTTGCACCTAGTAGTGCTTCCAGGACGTAATTCTTCTGTGCAGCAATGAGGATAATCCTCAAGTTACGGACCCATTCCGTGTAGTTGCTATCATCATATTTCAACTTAGCTTTCTCTAGGAACGCATTAGAATTCAACGGAACAATAGCATGGGTCATTTATCTACAACAACATAGACATGCAAAATACTATCAGGTACTAAGTTCATGATAAATTAAATTTCAATTAATCATATTACTTAAGAACTCCCACTTAGGTAGGCATCCCACTAGTCATCTAAATGATCACGTCATCATATCAACAAAACCATGTCCGATAATCACATGAGATGGAGAAGTTTTCAATGGTGAACATCACTATGTTGATCATATCTACTATATGATTCACGCTCAATCTTTCGGTCTCAGTGTTCCGAGGCCATATCTGCATATGCTAAGATCATCAAGTTTAATTTGAGTATTCTGCTTGTGCAAAACTGGCTTGCACCCATTGTATGTGAACGTAGATCTTATCACACCCGATCATCACGTGGTGTCTCAGCATGACGAACTGTAGCAACAGTGCATACTTAGGGAGAACACTTATACCTTGAAATTTAGTGAGAGATCATCTTATAATGCTACCGCCATACCAAGAAAAATAAGATGCATAAAAGATAAACATCACATGCAATCACTATAAGTGATATGATATGGTCATCATCATCTTGTGCCTTTGATCTCCATCTTCAAAGCACCGTCATGATCACCATTGTCACCAGCTTGACACCTTGATCTCCATCATAGCATCGTTGTCTGATAACCCACAAGTATAGGGGATCACAACAGTTTTCGATAAGTAAGAGTGTCGAACCCAACGAGGAGCTAAAGGCAGAACAAATATTCCCTCAAGTTCTATCGACCACCGATACAACTCTACGCATGCTTGATGTTCGATTTACCTAGAACAAGTATGAAACTAGAAGTACTTTGTAGGTGTTGTTGGATAGGTTTGCAAGATAATAAAGAGCATGTAAATAAAAAGTAGGGGCTGTTTAGATAAAGACACAACTAAGTTAGTTTTAGTAAAGAGCTTTTTGTTACGAGAAAGTTATTTGTCCCTAGGCGATCGATAACTAGACCGGAAATCATTATTGAAATTTTATATGAGGGAGATGCATAAGCTAACATACTTTCTCTACTTGGATCATATGCACTTATGATTGGAACTCTAGAAAGCATCCGCAACTACTAAAGATCATTAAGCTAAAACCCAACCATAGCATTAAAGTATCAAGTCCTCTTTATCCCATACGCAGACAACCTACTTACTCGGGTATGTGCTTCTGTCACTCACGCCACCCACCATAACCAAATCATGAACATATTGCAAACCCTATAGCGGGAATCCCTCACGCTTGTGCGACACAGAGAGCACCATAGGAGAGCACCAATAATAAAACATGCAACTCAAACCAATCACAATCATCAATTAACCCATAGGACAAAACAGATCTACCCAAACATCATAGGATAGCCATACATCATTGGGAAATAATATATAGCGTTGAGCACAATGTTTAAGTAGAGATTACAGCGGGAAAGAGAGAGGTTACACGCTGCATAGAGGGGTTAGGGAGTCTTGGATTAGGGGGTCTCCGGACAGCCGGACTATATCCTTTGGCCGGACTGTTGGACTATGAAGATACAACATTGAAGACTTCGTCCTGTGTCCAGATGGGACTTTCCTTGGCGTAGAAGGCAAGTTTGACAATACAGATATGTAGATCTCCTCCCTTGTAACCGACTCTATGTAACCCTAGCCCCCTCCGGTGTCTATATAAACCGGAGGGTTTAGTCCGTAGGACAACATACAATCATACCACAGGCTAGCTTCTAGGGTTTAGCCTCTACGATCTCGTGGTAGATCAACTCTTGTAATACTCATACATCAAGAATAATCAAGCAGGACGTATGGTATTACCTCCATCAAGAGGGCTCGAACCTGGATAAACATCGTGTCCCCTGCCTCCTGTTACCATCCGCCTTAGACGCACAGTTCGGGACCCCCTACCTGAGATCTGCTGGTTTTGACACCGACATTGGTGCTTTCATTGAGAGTTCCACTGTGCCGTCACCATAAGGCTCGATGGCCCCTTCGATCATCGGTAGCGATGCGGTCCAGGGTGAGGTTTTCCTCATCGGACAGATCTTCGTATTCGGCGGCTTCGCACTACGGACCAATTCGCTTGGCGATCTGGAGCAGATCAAGAGCTACACCCCTGGCCATCAGGCCAGGTTCGGAAACCTAAACTACACTGCCAACATCCGTGGAGACTTGATCTTCGACGGATTCGAGCCCATGTCAGGTGCCGCACAATCACGACGATCATGACGTAACTTTGTCGTCGGACAATGTACGGGAGATCGCATCTGCAACTACTCCGGCCTTCAATCCGAAGCAAATTGCGCCATCCGACGACGGAGGGATAGACCCCGCCATGGAGGACTCATTCTCAGGGGCGATGGAGCCGGATACTGACTTCACCCCTTACGAGAGCCGTGTTGCCGAACCACTGGATTCGTCTCCAGCCACGGACTCCGAGCCGCCTGCATCCGTGCCTATCGAATCCGATGGGGCGCCGATCATGGAGTTCACCTCCGCCGATATCGTTCAGCACTCGCCTTTTGGCGATGTGTAAAATTCATTAAGGTCTCTCTCCTTGTCAGGAGAACCCTGGCCGAACTATGTCCGACTAGAGTGGGATGCGGACGAAGAAGAAATTTGCTGCCCACCCACCACCCACTTAGTAGCCTCTGTCGATGATTTAACCAACATGCTCGATTTCGATTCCGAAGACATCAACGGCATGGACGAAGATGCAGGAGACGAATAGGAACTAGTGCCCACAGGGCGCCGGACAACCACTTCATCACATGACATATACATGGTGGATACACCCAAAGAAGGCAATGACAAAGAGACAGCAGAGGATGGCCCCTCCAAGAAGCAACCCAAGCGCCGACGTCAGCTGCGCCGCTCTAAGTCCCGCCATAGCAAAAACAGTGTTAACAGCGCAAGAGAAAATAACACTCCAGTCGACTCCATAGGAAACGACAGCCACATTGACCTGACGGTAGAGCGCGATGAAGCTGCAAACGGCGAACATAGTACGGAGCCGACGTCCGAACACGGCGACGCCGAGGATAAACCTCATCAAACCCCCTCTGGGGAGGAAAACAGTCCGGACGAAGATGCACACATCATCCCAGAAACACACTTGGAGCAAGAGAACCTCCGCAGAAGGCTTATTGCCACAGCGAGGAGTCTGAAGAAGTAGATGCAAAGGCTTAAGGCCGCACAAAATACGCTCAACAGAAGGTGGAACAAAGTGCTCGACAAGAAGAAAAGTATGGTGGAAGTTACCACACAACGAGCTATCCAAAGCGCAAGCTATTACCTGAATTCGATGATGAGGCCTTAGAGCCCACACAGCCGAAAAATGAAACGGCCAACCGGCCGGATCAACCACCTTGTGAACGCGATAGAGCGGCTAACAAGGTCGCACATAAGTGAGCACACGATCTACGTGAGGACTTGCGCCAAAAATCCGGTACGACCAGATCCATCTATAAATCTAGGAAGCGCGCTCTGGCACAAAATCAAAACCGAATACTACAACCGTCCGAACGCCATGGTATATCCAAATACAGGGGTGCCACACACCCCCTATGTTTCACCGATGAGGTGCTGGACCATGAAATCCCAGAAGGATTCAAACCAGTGAACATAGAGGCGTACGACGAGACCATAGACCCTGGGGTCTGGATTGAGGACTTTATCCTCCATATCCATATGGCTCGCGGAGATGATCTCCATGCAATCAAATACTTACCCCTCAAGCTTAAAGGACCAGCTCGGCACTGGCTGAAAAGCGTCCCCGAAAACTCAATTGGAAGTTGGGAGGAGCTTGAGGATGCTTTTCGGGCTAATTTTCAAGGGACCTATGTCCGACCTCCGGATGTAGATGATTTAAGTCATATAATTCAACAGCCCGGAGAGTCAGCCCGAAAGCTTTGGAACAGGTTCCTCACTAAGAAGAACCAAATCGTCGATTGTCCGGACGTCGAAGCCTTAGCAGCTTTCAAACACAGCGTCCGAGATGAATGGCTCGCCAGACACCTCGGCCAAGAAAAACCGAGAACAATGGCAGCCCTGACAAGCCTCATGACCCGCTTTTGCATGGGCGAAGATAGCTGGTTAGCCCGCAGTAGCACCAGCGACCCAAGAACATCCAAAGTCCGGGATGGCAATGAAAAACCATGACACAATAAAAACAAGCTTCGAAATAAAGAAGATAGCCCAAATAATACGGCAGTAAACGACGGATTCAGGGGCTCTCGACCAGGTCAGCGGAAAAAGCCTTTCAAAGGTAGCAGAGATGGACCGTTTGGCCTAAACAGGATTCTTGACAAACTATGTCAGATTCATGGCACCCCCGATAAACCTGCAAATCACACTCACAGAGAATGCTGGGTCTTCAAGCAGGTCGGTAAGCTAAACGCCAAACACAAGGAGGGGACACCAAGCGAAGACGAGGACGAACCTCGCCAGCAAAGCACTAGAGGACAGAAAAAATTCCCACCAGAGGTTAAAATAGTAAACATGATCCATGTGACGAAGAGGAGAAGCAAATATGCACTCCGAGACACACGCGCCATAGAGCCCGTCACCCCTAGGTCCAACCCCTGGTTGGCCTGCCCGATCAGTTTTGATCATGGGAATCACGCGACAAGCATCCGAGACGAAGGATTGGCTGCCTTGGTGTTAGACCCAATAATAAACGGATACCATCTGACAAGAGTCCTCATGGACGGCGGCAGTGGTCTAAATCTGATATATCAGGACACAGTCCACAAAATGGGGATAGACCCGACAAAAATAAGCCACAGTAATACTACCTTCAAGGGAGTAATACCAAGCCCAGAGGCCCGCTGTATAGGCTCTCTATTACTAGAGGTTGTATTCGGTTCTCCCGACAACGTCCAAAGCAAAAAGTTAACTTTCTACATCGCTCCATTCCAAAGTGGCCATCAAGCACTACTCGGAAGAACGGCTTTCGCTCATTTTAATGCAATGCAGCATTACGCTTCTCTCAAGCTTAAGATGCCCGATCCATGTGGCACCATCACAGCTAGTGGAAATACTGAGCGTTCTCTATGCGCAGAAGAATGTGCGGCGGCTTTAACAGCCGAGCACTAGACGGCCTCACCAACCAGAAAAAATGACAGGTCGTCAAGACCATGGACACGGTTAGATGAGTCCGGTGCACCACTACATATACATGAGATTGGTTTGATGGTCAAACCCTCATAGACGGTACCAGGGGCTTCCCGCGTGTAATCAGGGCTAGTCCGGCTCAACTTGACTTATCTTGAATTTTAGTGGTTTATTGATAATAACCAATTTTCTGGCACAGAAACTTTCACCTAAGTTCTTCTCTTTTACAAATCACAATCGTGCTACACCCGTCCAGGACATGGCACAACGGAGACACAAGCGCACACGTGCAGCAGGGACCCGCTGAAAGGTTTCTTTTCAGATTAAGACCCTGCGTAAACCTTTTTTACTGTCTCCTGTTGTTCACATCCTCCGGATACTCAATACAACTGAGAAGGATGTTGACGTTATTAGCATGTGGCCACGTCAGGATATTGCACGTACCTGGACACTCGGGGTTTATTATTTTGGGCATTGTTCAGCCCGACATATGTTATAAAGACCGAATACCTTAGGGAGTGTTCGGTGTCGCGAGTTTGGCCTTATATGCATCAGCTCCGAATCATGTCTTTGGTTAAATGTTGGGTTTGCCCGGCTCCCATGTTTTGGTACCTTACGTTCCGCTATACCGGCTAAGGTAGCACTAGGAGAACTACTGCGATTGTGCCCTGGTTCATCTGGATGAGCACCTCAGTAGAGAAAGCTGAAAACTGACTGTCATGATAAAGCGCGAGACTGGTCAACCACTCGATGACATAGCGGAATCTTCGGGATTCCTCCACATTAACGAAGGGCCGTTTCCCGGTCATGTACGTACGCGCCCCGTATTTGGACGAGCGCAAAAGTACCAGGGGCTATATAGTAGTCCCACCGTCAAACTCCTATGGCTAAGTGAAAGTGTTAAAGCAATATAGTCCGATTGCCTCGTTCGCTGCGCTACCACCTCCTTCATGGACCAAGACGTTGGATCAAGTGTGAATACGCATTTTTTGCAAACACCCTCGCATTATATGCGTGGGGGCGGAAGCCGACGACTGCAAACTTTCAGGTTATATACATCTATACATAAACGGCCGCACAGGACGCGTCATAATACTTTCAGGCAAAAGTATAAACACTGCCTTTATAATTCAATAAAACATTATTTTTACAATGGGAATACATGTCACTCGAACATAATATTCTTCGAGCACTCAGCCTTTATTGAACAAGCGGCTTCAAGGACTTCTTCAAAGTAGTGGTCGGCAGCCACTCGGCCCACGGCCGAACCCTGTGATGCCATAGTGGTGGCCTCCATCCCTGCCCAATATGTCTTGCCACGGGCAAGTGCCATCCGTGCACCCTCTATGCACGCCGACCTCTTCATAGCTTCGATGTGCGGCACAACAGCAAGGAATTGTTGCACTAAACTAAAGTAACTATTGGGCCTTGGCCCTCCCGGCCATAGATGATCCACAACAGACCTCATGGCAAGTCCGGATAACCTATGGAGCTCGGCCCACTCGGCCATTCGCTCATTCAACAGCAGCGGACGCACTAGAGCATGGAACTGTGACCAGAACAGCTTTTCCACTTCACGATCTTTTTGATCCTTGAAGTACTCGGCCGCATCAGCAGCACTTGCGGCCAAATCCACGTATGCATCTGCAGAACTCCATAGTTGATCAAGAGGAGTATACTTCAGATCTCTGAACTTAGTCCGCAACAAAAAGGGCTTCCCAGCCACGATATCCACAGCTTGACGTAGCTCCTCCTTCGTCGCTCTGATTTTGGAGCGGGCTTCCTTGGCTGCTACCATGGCCTTCTCTAGGCCCGTCGCCTTCGCTCGCCTTTCTTTTTCAGGAAGCTGGTAACGGTCAGCGACATCTTTCAACTCAACGGCCATCTTGGCTATTCTTTCCTTGCTCTAGCAATGCACGGCCTGTTCGGCCCTCAGCTCTTCGACCGCCTTTAGAGCGGCCGCATCGCTATTCCTTGCTTGTTCCTTGGCTCAGGCAAGCTCTGCCCGAAGGGTCTCCATGGTGGCAGCTCCATCTGCAGTCACAACATATTAAAGATACCGGCATCATGCTCCTCTTACTATGTCTTGATCACCAGAGAAATCACTTACCCTGTGCCTCGTCAAGCTGCTTGTTGACAAGCACGATGTCGGCATCTGCCGCATCAAGTTGCCGCTTTAGCTCGGCAAACTCATCAGTCCGGCTAGCCATCGGACCTTCAGCCACCTGCACATAAAGGCGGTCTAGTTATTACTTGGGACTATGATCCTCTGTTTGCCGCTGTTTTCAATGGAAACCAGAGTCTCAGGGGCTACTATCTGCATTGGGCACACCTAACGTGTGCGGTATTGTCAAAAACATACACCATTTCACGTATCTCAAAGACTTTCAGCAGACTCATAAAAGCTTCATGCAACCCGCTTTCAGCGGATGAAATCCTTTCAATTACTGTACCCAGTAGCGTATGATGCGCTTCTGAGATGGCCGCTTGCTCCAGAAGATCCTTCAGTGCGTCTGACCGCACACTGTATGGTCCCAGACTCTTTCTGTTGCTCCCTTTAGGAGCCGAATATTGAGGACTACGGGTTGCCAAAGGATTACCCTCTGGCCTTGGTGGATCACGAGAAACCCTCCGCGACGACACTTCAGGGTCGCCCGCCTCATGAGGTGGGGTGGCAGGGGGAGGTGTTTCGCTCTCCATCATCTCCTGAAGAAGATCCCCCGAAGACGAACTCTGTCAAGAAGGGCTACGATCTGAACTACAAGATATAAGTTTCGGTTATTGTCTTCAGAAGTAAGGTAGGATATTTTCACTGTTAAGTAATTTTTGATTACTTACAGCTCGGTAGAGGGCGGATCCCCTTGCGGACATTGTGCGGTAAGAGTACCCTCCGAGGCAGGACCCTTTGGCAAAGATTTCTTCCCCCGTTTGGAAACCTTTGTTTCTGGGTCTTCAGAGGTGGTCCTCTTCCTTCCTCGGGGAGAGGGAATGTCAGATTCTTCTCCCTGGTTATCCTCCTTCGCAGAGGCGCTAATTCCCCCGGTTTGGACGAGTAGTGAGTGAGGCCTGCTTTCAGCCTCTTTAATCCCCCCTTTATCTTCCCCTGAGGGCGCCTGATAAGGCGCCGGCTCGAGCATTCTATCTAGTACGGGATTGGCTAGGCCTTCGGGAAGGGGGGCCGAACACCTGATCATCTTCGCCTTGGTTATCCAGTCCTGGTCAAAGAGCAACTTTTCAGAATGATGTCATGATAAATAAAAAAGACAGCGTGTTCGGCCATGGGATTACTTACTTGGGTATGAGGGCGATTACAGCTCAGACCCGCATCCTCGGTGGTGTCTGGACACTTTATTTGGGGTCCGAAGAACAATTTGTACATCTCTTTGGGCATCATGCCGAGGAAGTGCTCAGTAGTTCGCGGTCCTTCCGGGTTGAACTCCCACATACGGAGGGGTCGACGTTTGCAAGGCGGGACCCGATGAACTAGCATAACTTGCATTACCGAGACTAGGCTGACATCTCTCTGAAGGAGATCTCGGATGCGACTCTGCAATATCGGCACATCATTTACTGGCCCCCAGTTCAGCCCCTTGTTGATCCATGACGTCAGTTGTGGTGGGGGGGGGGGCTGAGCGAAAGGCAGGGGCGGCTACCCACTTGGAACTTCGGGGAGCTGTGATATAAAACCACTCCCGCTGCCACAAACTGGACACCTCCGGGAAGGAACCTCTGGCCATGGAGCCTCAGCGCTATTGCTTATTACGGCACCTCCGCACTCTGGGTGTCGCCCCTCAATCATCTTCAGCTTCACATTGAAGGTCTTGAGCCACAGGCCGAAGTGTGGGGTAATGCGGAGGAAGGCCTCACACACGATGATGAACGACGAGATGTGAAGGAGGGAATCCGGGTCCAGATCATGGAAATCCGGCCCATAATAGAACATGAGACCCCTAACAAAGGGATCTAGAGCGAGGCCTAGCCCTCGGAGAAAGTGAGAGATGAACACAACACTCTCATTGGGTTCGAGAGTGGGGATGACCTGCCCTCGAGCGGGCAGCCTGTGCGAGATTTCGGCGGTCAGATACCTGGCCCCTCTCAGCTTCTTGATGTCCTCCTCTATGACAGAGGAAGGCATCCACCGACCTTAGAGGATGGATCCGGACATGGTTGAAGGTCCGAAGCGCTTGAACTGAGCCTTGGGTGTTGGAACTCGGGGCGGGGGGAGGATTCGATTGAGCACGAGAGGAAAAAAGGACAGGCCTTGACCTCTTTATAAAGAGGGTGAATATCAAGCGTCCTCCTCGTAGTCGTTTTGGACTTGCCTAAAATCAAGGAGTCATACCAACGGGCACGAGTGGGTTACCCATGTCCGTATTGATGAGAATCCTGTAATAAGGGGGACACGATCTCTGCTTTAACAAGATGTGTCAAGAAAACCGCCCTGCGATATATGCGGTGCTGGTTGAGAAAAGTGGTTCGAATAATGACCGGGCTATGACATGATGTCAATTGTGTCAGCAGATTGGATTTGTGGAAATATTATTCTCTCTACGGTGGTATGTGGAACTTGTTTTGCAGAACCGGACACTATCCTTGTGTTCAAAATCTTCTGTGGAGTATCCGGAGGAGGAACCCGCATTCAATGCCAAAGACTAAACTGCGCGCTGGACTCATCATCATTGAAGCCTGGTTCAAGGGCTACTGAGGGAGTCCTGGATTAGGGGGTCTCCGGACAGCCGGACTATATCCTTTGGCCAAACTGTTGGACTATGAAGATAGCAGATTAAAGACTTCGTCCTGTGTCCGGATGGGACTTTCCTTGGCGTAGAAGGCAAGCTTTGCAATACGGATATGTAGATATCCTCCCTTGTAACCGACTCTGTGTAACCCTAGCCCCCTCCGGTGTCTATATAAACTGGAGGATTTAGTCCATAGGACAACATACAATCATACCATAGGCTAGCTTCTAGGGTTTAGCCTCTACGATCTCGTGGTAGATCAACTCTTGTAATACTCATATCATCAAGAATAATCAAGCAGGACGTAGGGTATTACCTCCATCAAGAGGGCCCGAACCTGGGTAAACATCGTGTCCCCTGCCTCCTGTTACCATCCGCCTTAGACGCATAGTTCGGGACCCCCTCCTCGAGATCTGCCGGTTTTGACACCGACAGGGGGGGAAGAGTTGGTGATGATGGCGGTGAAGTGGTTGGTGAAGATTGCGGTGATGATGATGGCCCCCGGTGGCGCTCCGGTGCCACCGGAAGCGAGGGGGAGATAGCCCCCCTCCTTCTTCTTCCTTGACATCCTCCCTAGATGGGAGAAGGGTTTCCCCTCTGGTCCATGGCCTCCATGGCGTGGGAGGGGCGAGATCCCCTCCGAGATTGGATCTGTCTCTTTGTCTCTCTCTGTGTTTTTGCGTTCTCAGATTCTACCCTTTCACCGTTTCTTATATTCCCGGAGATCCGTAACTCCGATTGGGCTGAAATTTTAACACGATCCCTACCCGGATATTAGCTTTCTTGCGGCGAAAGAAGGGCATCAACCGCCTTACGGGGTGGCCGCGAGGGTCAGGGGCGCGCCTGCCCCCTGGGGCGCGCCCCTGCCTCGTGGCCCCCTCGGGCATCGTCTCGCGTGGATTTTTCTTCCCAAAAATCACATATATTCCAAAAAAAATCTCCGTCAGTTTTTATCCCGTTTGGACTCCGTTTGATATGGATTTACTGTGAAACAAAAAACCTGCAACAAACAGGAACTGGCATTGGGCACTGGATCAATATGTTAGTACCAAAAATATTATAAAAAGTTACCAAAAGTATATGAAAGTTGTATAATATTGGCATGGAACAATAAAAAATTATAGATACGACGGAGACGTATCATTGTCATCTCGCCAACTATTGCTTCTACGACTATCGCTACCGCTTAGTGATAAAGTAAAGCAATTACATGGCGATTGCATTTCATACAATAAAGCGACAACCATATGGCTTATGTCAGTTGCTGATAACTGTGTTACAAAACATGATCATCTCATACAACAATTTATATAATCACGTCTTGACCATATCGCATCACAACATGCCCTGCAAAAAGAATTTAGACGTCCTCTACTTTGTTATTGCAAGTCATACATGGCTGCTACGGGCTTAGCAAGAACCGTTCTTACCTACGCATCAAAAAACCACACCGATTTTTCGTCAAGTGTGCTGTTTTAACCTTCAACAAGGACCGGGCGTAGTCACACGCGATTCAACTAAAGTTGGAAAAATAGACACCCACTAGCCACCTGTGTGCGAAGCACGTCGGTAGAACTAGTCTCATGAACGTGGTCATGTAATGTTGGTCTGGGTCGCTTCATCCAACAATACCGCCGAATCAAAGAATGACATGCTGATAAGCAGTATGACTTTTATCGCCCACAACTCTTTGTGTTCTACTTGTGCATATAACATCTACGCATAGACCTGGCTCGAATGCCACTGTTGGGGAACACAGTATTTCAAAAAAAATTCCTACGATCACGCTAGATCTATCTAGGAGATGCATAGCAACGAGAGGGGAGAGTGTGTCTACGTACCCTCGTAGACCGAAAGCGGAAGCGTTAAGCAACGCGGTTGATGTAGTCGAACGTCTTCGCGATCCAACCAATCAAGTACCGAATGTACAACACCTCCGTGATTTGCACACGTTCAGCTTGGTGACGTCCCTCGAACTCTTGATCCAGCTGAGGTCGAGGGAGAGTTTCGTCAGCACGGTGGCGTGGTGACGGTGATCATGAAGTTACCGGTGCAGGGCTTCGCCTAAGCACTGCAACAATATGACCGAGGTGTGTTTCTGTGGAGGGCGGCACCGCACACGGCTAAGAGAAACTTTGGTGTGTCTTTGGGGTGCCCCCTCCCACGTATATAAAGGGGGGAGGGAGGAGGAAGCCGGCCAAGGGGAGGAGGTGCGCCATGGGGGGGGGGCAATCCTACTCCAAGTAGGATTCGCCCCCCCCTTCCCTATTCCAACAAGGAGAAGGGGGAGGTGAGGGTGGAGAGAAGGAAGGGGGGCCGACCCCCCTAGTCCAATTCGGTTTGGGCTAGGGGGTGCGTGCCCTGCCTTGGACTGCCTCCTCTCTTCCACCAATAGGCCAAGGAGGCCCAATAACGCCCTTGGGGGGGGGTTCCGGTAACCTCCCGGTACTCCGGAAAATACCCGATACACCTTGGAACTATTCATGTGTCCGAATATAGGCTTCCAATATATCAATCTTTATGTCTCGACCATTTCGAGACTCCTCGTCATGTTCGTGATCTCATACGGGACTCGGAACTACCTTTGGTACATCAAAACACATAAACTCATAAAACCGATCGTCATTGAACGTTAAGCGCGCGGACCCTACGGGTTCGAGAACTATGTAGACATGACCGAGGCACTTCTCCGGTCAATAACCAATAGCGGAACCTGGATGCTCATATTGGCTCCTACATATTCTACGAAGATCTTTATCAGTCAAACCACATAACAACATACGTTGTTCCCTTTGTCATCGGTATGTTACTTGCCCGAGATTCGATCGTCCGTATCTCAATACCTAGTTCAATCTCGTTACCGGCAAGTCTCTTTACTCGTTTCGTAATGCAACATCCTGCAACTAACTCATTAATCACTTTGCTTGCAAGGATTATAGTGATGGGCATTACCGAGAGGGCCCAGAGATACCTCTCCGAAACACGGAGTGACAAATCCTAATCTCGATCTATGCCAACTCAACAAACAGAATCGGAGACACCTGTAGAGCATCTTTATAATCACCCAGTTACGTTGTGTAGTTTGATAGCACACAAGGTGTTCCTCCGGTATTCGGGAGTTGCATAATCTCATAGTCATAGGAACATGTATAAGTCATGAAGAAAGTTATAGCAATAAACTAAACGATCATAGTGCTAAGCTAACGGATGGGTCTTGTCCATCACATCATTCTCCAATGACGTAATCTCGTTCATCAAATGACAACACATGTCCATGCCTAGGAAACTTAACCATCTTTGATTAACGGGCTAGTTAAGTAGAGGCAAACTATGGACACTTTGTTTGTCTATGTATTCACACATGTATTAAGTTTCCGGTTAATACAATTCTAGCATGAATAATAAACATTTATGATGATATAAGGAAATATAAATAACAACTGGCAATAATGACGACATTCGATGAACTGGCCGTGGCAGAGAGAAACTGGTATGAACTCGACTTGTTCTGTCTGTGTAAATATGTTTAACCTAGTATCCATGATTCAGCCCATTATGATTAAACATGTTTGCAATGACAATTAGAGATTATAGTTTCTCATGCCATGCATAAGTAGCTGGGAGTCGATAATGATTTATCTTGGATATCAACATTGCGTTAAAATGATTGTGATGTAGTATGATGATATGGTATCCTCCTCTGAATGTTCAAGTGGCTTGACTTGGTACATGTTCATGCATGTAGTTGAATCAAAACCAACATAGCCTCTATAATATTTATGTTCATGGTGTTCATATCCTACTCATGCTAGTGTCCAATGTTACTTATGCATAATGCATGGTTATGATCGTTGTTGCTCTCTAGCTGGCCGCTTCTCAATCTAATTGGTAGCCTTCGCCTGTACTAAGTGGGGATCTGCTTGTACATCAAAAACCTTGAACTCAAAGTTATTCCAGATGAGTCCACCATACCTACCTATATACGGTATTACCCTGCCGTCCTAAGTAAATTTGCATGTGCCACCTCTAAAAACTTCTAAAAATTATCTGTTTTGTGTGCCTGGATCATTTATGGAACGACAGGAGGTGGTCAGTATCTTCCATGCTAGCGGGTTATTCTCAGGTCGAGTGTTTATTCACTCGCCATCGCACGAGAAAAGGGCGGTAATAGGGATTCCCAGTCCTGAACTCAAAAATGCAAATAATTAAACAAAACTCCCCCAGGACTGTTGTTCGTTTGGACGGCACCTGTTATTTCGGACAAGCCGTGGAATGTGATTGTTGGTGTAGGGGGAGTAAACCTTTACTTTTATCGCTTGGGAACGGCCACTAGCCTGTTTAGCATGGGAGATATTGATAACTGATGGCCGTGAAGTAAATGAGAAGGGTGCATGTCCCAAAATAATCATTTACCTATGTTTTAAAAATTGAGCTTTGGCACCTCTGCAAATCACTGCTTCCCTCTGTGAAGGGACTATCTATTTACTTTTATGTTGTGTCATCACCTTCTAAAACAAGCGCCAGAAACTAAGTAGAGCGTAGTTGTCATGATTTATGCATTGTGTGTAGCTAATGTTGGGTGCATCATGACTGGATCTTTTCTACCAAGAATTACAATGTTTAGTCGCTGCTTGAACTTTGGAGGTGCTCTGCATTTATGTTTTGCGGTCTCAGAAAGGGCTAGCGAGATACCACTATTGTCATATTATATCATGGTTGTTTTGACAACGTGTTGTTGTTTGAGATATCTAATTGTTGCTAGCTAGCACATTATGTCATTGATAAGATTCATTATGATCTTTAAGAGTTATTGTCGACATGGTTAGTTATAATGTTGGCTGAAAATTCGGTGCTTTTTAAGCTTATTTATGCAAACAAGAGCAAAATAGTTCGTAAAAGTTTTTCTTTTTCACTTTCAGTTTATCAACTGAATTTCTTGAGGACAAGCAAAGGTTTAAGCTTGGGGGAGTTGATACATCTCCAACGTATCTACTTTTCCTAATGCTTTTCCTCTTGTTTTGGACTCTAATTTGCATGATTTGAATGAAACTAACCCCGGACTGACGTTGTTTTCAGCAGAACTAGCATGGTGTTATTTTTGTGCAGAAATAATAGTTCTCGAAATGGAACAAAACTTTGCGAGGATTTTGTATATCAATAATAAGAATTTCTAGAGCCAAGACCTGCAGGAGAGGGGCACTTAGGTGGGCACAACCCATGAGGGCGCACTCCCATCTCCTGGCGCGCCCAGGTGGGTTGTCCTCACTTGGTGGCCCCGCTGACCCTGAAACCAATGCTATAAAAATCCTATTTTTGGAGAATAAAATCAGGGAGAAAGAATTATCGTGATCCACGAGACGGCCAAGCCATGTTCTAACTCGGGAGGGCAGATCTGGAGTCCATTTGGGGCTCCAGAGAGGGGGATCTTCGTTCTTCGTCAACACCAACCCTTCTCCATCGCCAATTCCATGATGCTCCCCACTGGGAATGAGTAATTCCTTCGTAGGCTCACTGGTCGATGAGGAGTTGGATGAGATTCATCATGTAATGGAGTTAGTTTTGTTAGGGCTTGATCCCTAGTATCCACTATGTTCGTAGATTGATGTTGCTATGACTTTGCCATGCTTAATGCTTGTCACTTTGGGCCTAGGTGCCATGATTTCTGTTCCGAACCATTTATGTTATCACCATTATATCCATGTTCTAGATCCGATCTTGCAAGTTATAGTCACCTACTACGTGTTATGATCCGGTAACCCTGGAGTGATAATAACCGAGACTTCTTCTGGTGATTACCATAGTTTGAGGAGTTCATGTATTCACTATGTGTTAATGCTTTGTTCCGATTCTCTATTAAAAGGAGGCCTTAATATCCCTTAGTTTCCAATATGGACCCCGCTGCCATGGGAGGGTAGGACAAAAGATGTCATGCAAGTTCTTTTAATAAAGCACGTATGACTATTTACGAAATACATGCCTACATTATATCGATGAAGTGGAGCTAGTACCGAATAGCCCTAGGTTAGAACTATCACATGATGAATATCATCCAACAAGTCACCGATCCAATGCCTACGAATTTACCTTATATTGTTTCTGCTAAGTTACTACTGCTATCATCACTGTTATGCTTGCTACAAAATTACTGTTATCACTGTTACCGTTATTATTGCTACCGTTACTACTATCAAACTACTTCGCTACTGATTACTTGCTGTAGATAATTAATCTCTAGGAGTTGTTGAATTGACAACTCAGCTGCAAATACCTTCAAATATTCTTTGGCTCCCCTTGTGCCGAATCTATAATTTGGGTTGAATACTCTACTCTCGAAAACTATTGCGATCCCCTATACTTGTGGGTTATCAAGCGGCGGCGCTCCAATGTTACAACCAATACTATCACGACGCTCTAGGCCAATGGGTATCTCCCTACTATAGCCAGGTGTCGATCCCCCGTGGGTGCAGGCATGAATCGCTCGGCTTCTGCCATTCTCACTGGTCGTCAAGGGGAGCGGGTTTCTTCATTTCGCACCTCATCAAAGGCCTATATTTTCCCCTTCACCCCTTCGCACGGGACCTACTATTTTATTACGGGCTAGATTTCCACCATCTAGCCCAAAGTCCATCCTCCACATCGCCACATTTATAACATTCTGCAAAGCCTTCCTCCGCATCCAGCCCCACTTCGCGTTGTGGATGAAGGTATTTTGTGTCAAGTTGCCTAGCAGCGGCTCCTTGCTTGCAGATTGCGGTGGGGCCATGATTAGTAAGCTCACCAATGTGATCTGGCCGGAGGGCACGTTTGTGGAAACGGTGAAGCTTTGGGAGTGGTTTTATGTGGCCGACCAATCCTCGGGAAACCAGGAGGATATTCCCGCCTTTTCGGCAGAGCCGCTGAGGAGATTGTTCTCCTGGACGGACAAAAACCTCGACTAGGAGACCAGAAGGAGGTGAAAGTGCTTCAAAACAAGCTCAAGGCTGTGATCGGCATGGGCGTCCATTTGGTGGACGTAGTCCACGTGATGAGCATGTCAGATAATTAAATCATGCGCAAAAGTACTATCCACAACATTTTTGGTTCTTTGATGATTCTAGCACTGAACTCAACTTGCAAGTTACATTCGCTATACGCTAGGAATTTCTATGAATATGGTACTAGAAACCACCACTAAAATATTTGTTCCTATGTATAATTTAGAAATATCTAACATGTTATTTAATAATACTAAAATATGTATGAACACACACGCACGCACCCCCCCCCCCACACACACACACATATATATAGGACAAATTTTATCTACCACCAGCGGTAGCTACCATCACTTGAGATTTGTATCTTGTATGTAGTATCTACCAAATCAGAGAGTATGTACGTGTATTATGTACTATATAAGATTGTTTAGGTAGCATATATAGTACTTTTTAGGTAATATGCATCGTATTTTCAGTGTGCTCCTTTTTACGTACAAATATATACATATTTCACAAATATAATAAAAACTATGGGCCAGCTTGCAATTTTTTCATGTTACCCACTTTGGATTATCTTATAATACCATATGAACATACTTATAATAATAAAGTAGTATATACAATACCATATGATAGTATTGTTGGAAATATGCCCTAGAGGCAATAATAAAAGCATTGTTATTATATTTCCTTGTGCATGGTAATTGTCTTTATTCATGCTATAATTGTGTTATCCGGAAATCGTAATACATGTGTGAATAACAGACACCAACATGTCCCTAGTAAGCCTCTAGTTGACTAGCTCGTTAATCAACAGATAGTCATGGTTTCCTGGCTATGGACATAAGATGTCATTGATAACGAGATCACATCATTAGGAGAATGATGTGATGGATAAGACCCAATCCTAAACATAGCATAAAGATCGTATAGTTCGTTTGCTAGAGTTTTGCAATGTCAAGTGTCTTTTCCTTAGACCATGAGATCGTGTAACTCCCGGATACCGTAGGAGTGCTTTGGGTGTACCAAACGTCACAACGTAACTGGGTGACTATAAAGGTATACTACGAGTATCTCCGAAAGTGTCTGTTGGGTTGACACGGATCAAGACTGGGATTTGTCACTCCGTATGACGGAGAGATATCACTGGGCCCACTCGGTAATGCATCATCATAATGAGCTCAAAGTGACCTAGTGTCTGGTCACGGGATCATGCATTACGGTACGAGTAAAGTGACTTGACGGTAATGAGATTGAACGAGGTATTGGGATACCGACGATCGAATCTCGGGCAAGTAATATATCGATTGACAAAGGGAATTGTATACGGGGTTGATTGAATCCTCGACATCGTGGTTCATCCGATGAGATCATCGTGGAGCATGTGGGAGCCAACATGGGTATCCAGATCCCGCTGTTGGTTATTGACCAGAGAGTCGTCTCGGTCATGTCTACATGTCTCCCGAACCCGTAGGGTCTACACACTTAAGGTTCAGTGACGCTAGGGTTGTGAAGATAAGTATATGCAGTAACCCGAATGTTGTTCGGAGTCCCGGATGAGATCCCGAACGTCACGAGGAGCTCCGGAATAGTCCGGAGGTAAAGAATTATATATAGGAAGTGCTGTTTCGGCCATCGGGACAAGTTTCGGGGTTATCGGTATTGTACCGGGACCACCGGAGGGGTCCCGTGGGCCCACCGGGTGGGGCCACCTGTCCCGGGGGCCACATGGGCTGTAGGGGGTGCGCCTTGACCTACATGGGCCAAGGGCACCAGCCCTACTAGGCCCATGCGCCTAGGTTTTCCACCAAGGAGGAGTCCAAGTGGTGGAAGGCACCCCGAGGTGCCTTGGGGAGGAGGGAAACCCTCCCCTGGCCGCCGCACCTAGGAGATCAGATCTCCTAGGCTGCACACCACCCCCCCCCCCTTTGGCACCCCTATATATAGTGGGGGAGAGGAGGGACTTCATACACCAGCCCCTGGCGCCTCCCTCTCTCCCAGTTACGTCTCTCTTCCTCGTAGTATAGGCGAAGCCCTGCTACTGCGACGCCCTGCATCCACCACCACGCCGTCGTGCTGCTGGATCTTCGTCAACCTCTCCTCCCCCCCTTGCTGGATCAAGAAGGAGGAGACGTCTCCCGTCCCGTACGTGTGTTGAACGCGGAGGTGCCGTCCGTTCGGCGCTGGTCATCGGTGATTTGGATCACGTTGTGTACGACTACATCATCCCCGTTCGTTGAACGCTTCCGCACGCGATCTACAAAGGTATGTAGATGCATCTCGTGACTCGTTGCTAGATGAACTCCTAGATGATCTTGGTGAAATGAGTAGGAATTTTTTTTGTTTTCTGCAACGTTCTCCAACAGTGGCATCATGAGCTAGTTCTATGCGTAGTTCTTCTTGCGCGAGTAGAACACAATTTGTTGTGGGCGTGGATTTGTCAACTTTCTTGCCGCTACTAGTCTTTTCTTGCTTCAGCGGTATTGTGGGATGAAGCGGCCCGGACCAACCTTACACGTACGCTTACGTGAGACCGGTTCCACCGACTAACATGCACTAGTTGCATAAGGTGGCTGGCGGGTGTCTGTCTCTCCTACTTTAGTTGGAGCGGATTCGATGAACAGGGTCCTTATGAAGGGTAAATAGAAGTTGACATATCACGTTGTGGTTTTCACGTAGGTAAGAAAACGTTCTTGCTAGAACCCTAATTCAGCCACGTAAAAACTTGCAACAACAATTAGAGGACGTCTAACTTGTTTTTGCAGCAAGTGGTTTGTGATATGATATGGCCAAAGTTGTGATGAATGATGAATGATCTATATGTGATGTATGAGATGTTCATGCTATTGTAATAGGAATCACGACTTGCATGTCGATGAGTATGACAACCGGCAGGAGCCATAGGAGTTGTCTTTATTCTTTTATATGACCTGCGTGTCATTGAGAAACGCCATGTAAATTACTTTGCTTCATTGCTAAACGCGTTAGCCATAGTAGTAGAAGTAATAATTGGTGAGCAACTTCATGGAGACACGATGATGGAGATCATGATGATGGAGATCATGGTGTCAAGCCGGTGACAAGACGATCATGGAGCCCCAAGATGGAGATCAAAGGAGCTATGTGATAATGGCCATATCATGTCACGTTTATTATTTGATTGCATGTGATCTTTATCATGTCTTGCATCTTGTTTACTTAGAACGGCGGTAGTAAATAAGATGATCCCTCATAACAATTTCAAGAAGTGTTCTCCCCTAACTATGCACCGTTGCTAAAGTTCGTTGTTTCGAAGCACCACGTGATGATCGGGTGTGATAGATTCTTACGTTCACATACAACGGGTGTAAGACAGTTTTACACATGCAAAACACTTAGGGTTAACTTGACGAGCCTAGCATGTGCATAGACATGGCCTCGGAACACAGAAGACCGAAAGGTCGAGCATGAGTCGTATAGAAGATGCGATCAACAAGAAAATGTTCACCGACGTTGACTAGTCCGTCTCACGTGATGATCGGACACGGCCTAGTTAACTAGGATCATGTAATACTTAGATGACTAGAGGGATGTCTAATCTAAGTGGGAGTTCATTATAATTTGATTGGATGAACTTTATTATCATGAACATTAGTCTAAAATATTTTACAATATGTCTTGTAGATCAAATGGCCCACGTAGTCCTCAACTTCAACGCGTTCCTAGAGAAAACCAAGCTGAAAGACGATGGCAGCAACTATACGGACTGGGTCCGGAACCTGAGGATCATCCTCATAGCTGCCAAGAAAGATTATGTCCTACAAGCACCGCTGGGTGACGCACCTGTCCTCCCTGCTGAACAAGACGTTATGAACGCTTGGCAGGCACGTACCGATGACTACTCCCTCGTTCAGTGCGGCATGCTTTACAGTTTAGAACCGGGGCTCCAAAAGCGTTTTGAGAGACATGGAGCATATGAGATGTTCGAAGAGCTGAAAATGGTTTTCCAAGCTCATGCCCGGGTCGAGAGATATGAGGTCTCCGACAAGTTCTTCACCTGTAAGATGGAGGAAAATAGTTCTGTCAGTGAGCACATACTCACGATCTCTGGATTACATAACCGCTTGACTCAGCTGGGAGTTAATCTCCCGGATGATGCGGTCATTGACAGAATCCTCCAGTCGCTTCCACCGAGCTACAAGAGCTTTGTGATGAACTTCAATATGCAGGGGATGGAAAAGACCATTCCTGAAGTATTTGCTATGCTGAAATCAGCAGAGGTAGAAGTCAAGAAGGAACATCAAGTGTTGATGGTCAATAAAACCACTAAGTTCAAGAAGGGCAAGGGTAAGAAAGCCTTCAAGAAGGACGGCAAGGAGGTTGCCGCGCCCGGCAAGCAAGCTGCCGGGAAGAAGCCAAAGAATGGACCCAAGCCTGAGACTGAGTGTTTTTATTGCAAGGGAAGCGGTCACTGGAAGCAGAATTGCCCCAAGTACTTAGCAGGCAAGAAGGCCGGCAAAACAAAAGGTATATGTGATATACATGTAATTGATGTGTACCTTACCAGTAATCGTAGTAGCTCTTGGGTATTTGATACCGGTGCAGTTGCTCACATTTGTAACTCACAACAGGAACTACGGAATAGGCGAAGACTGGCAAAGGACGAGGTGACGATGCGCGTCGGGAATGGTTCCAAAGTCGATGTGATCGCCGTCGGCACGCTGCCTCTTCATTTACCTACGGGATTAGTTTTAAACCTCAGTAATTGTTATTTAGTACCAGCTTTGAGCATGAACATTGTATCGGGATCTCGTTTAATTCGAGATGGCTACTCATTTAAATCCGAGAATAATGGTTGTTCTATTTATATGAGAGATATGTTTTATGGTCATGCTCCTATGGTGAATGGTTTATTCTTTATGAAGCTCGAACGTAATGCTACACATGTTCATAGTGTGAGTACCAAAAGATGTAAGGTTGATAATGATAGTCCCACATACTTGTGGCACTGCCGCCTTGGTCACATAGGTGGCAAACGCATGAAGAAGCTCCATGCAGATGGACTTTTAGAGTCTCTTGATTATGAATCATTTGACACGTGCGAACCATGCCTTATGGGTAAAATGACCAAGACTCCGTTCTCAGGAACAATGGAGCGAGCAACCAACTTATTGGAAATCATACATACTGATGTGTGCGGTCCAATGAGTGTTGAGGCTCGCAGCGGCTATCGTTATGTTCTCACTTTCACTGATGATTTGAGTAGATATGGATATATTTACTTAATGAAACACAAGTCTGAAACCTTTGAAAGGTTCAAGGAATTTCAGAGTGAGGTTGAGAATCAACGTGACAGGAAAATCAAGTTTCTACGATCAGATCGTGGAGGAGAATACTTGAGTCACGAATTTGGCACACACTTAAGAAAATGTGGAATAGTTTCACAGCTCATGCCGCCTGGAACACCTCAGCGTAACGGTGTGTCCGAACATTGTAATCGCACTCTATTAGATATGGTGCGGTCTATGATGTCTCTTGCCGATTTACCACTATCTTTTTGGGGCTATGCTTTAGAGACTGCTGCATTCACTTTAAATAGGGCTCCGTCAAAATCCGTTGAGACGACACCGTTTGAATTATGGTTTGGAAAGAAACCTAAGTTGTCGTTTCTGAAAGTTTGGGGATGCGATGCTTATGTCAAGAAACTTCAACCTGAAAAGCTCGAACCCAAGTCGGAAAAATGCGTCTTCATAGGATACCCAAAAGAAACTATTGGGTATACCTTCTACCTCAGATCCGAAGGCAAGATCTTTGTTGCCAAGAATGGATCCTTTTTAGAGAAAGAGTTTCTCTCGAAAGAAGTAAGTGGGAGGAAAATAGAACTTGATGAAGTATTACCTCTTGAACCGGAAAATGGCGCAACTAAAGAAAATGTTCCTGAGGTGCCTACACCGACTGGAGAGGAAGTTAATGATGATGATCATGAAACTTCTGATCAAGTTACTACTGAAATTCGAAGGTCCACAAGGACACGTTCCGCACCAGAGTGGTACGGCAACCCTGTCTTGGAAATCATGTTGTTAGACAACGGTGAACCTTCGAACTATGAAGAAGCGATGGCGGGCCCGGATTCCGACAAATGGCTAGAAGCCATGAAATCCGAGATAGGATCCATGTATGAAAACGAAGTATGGACTTTGACTGACTTGCCCATTGAACGGCGAGCCATAGAGAATAAATGGATCTTTAAGAAGAAGACAGACGCGGATGGTAATGTGACCATCTATAAAGCTCGGCTTGTCGCTAAAGGTTATCGACAAGTTCAAGGGGTTGACTACGATGAGACTTTCTCACCGGTAGCGAAGCTGAAGTCTGTCCGAATCATGTTACCAATTGCCGCGTTTTACGATTATGAAATATGGCAAATGGACGTCAAAACGGCATTCCTTAATGGTTTCCTTAAGGAAGAATTGTATATGATGCAGCCAGAAGGTTTTGTCGATCCTAAGAATGCTGACAAAGTGTGCAAGCTCCAACGCTCGATTTATGGGCTGGTGCAAGCATCTCGGAGTTGGAACATTCGCTTTGATGAGATGATCAAAGCGTTTGGGTTTACGCAGACTTAGGGAGAAGCCTGTGTTTACAAGAAAGTGAGTGGGAGCTCTGTAGCATTTCTCATATTATATGTAGATGACATACTTTTGATGGGAAATGATATAGAACTTTTGGACAGCATCAAGGCCTACTTGAATAAGAGTTTTTCAATGAAGGACCTTGGAGAAGCTGCTTATATATTAGGCATCAAGATCTATAGAGATAGATCGAGACGCCTCATAGGTCTTTCACAAAGCACATACCTTGATAAGATATTGAAGAAGTTCAATATGGATCAATCTAAGAAGGGGTTCTTGCCTGTGTTACAAGGTATGAAATGGAGCTCGGCTCAAAGTCCGACCACGGCAGAAGAAATAGAAGAGATGAGTGTCATCCCCTATGCCTCAGCCATAGGTTCTATTATGTATGCCATGCTGTGTACCAGACCTGATGTAAACCTTGCCGTAAGTTTGGTAGGAAGGTACCAAAGTAATCCCGGCAAGGAACACTGGACAGCGGTCAAGAATATCCTGAAGTACCTGAAAAGGACTAAGGAGATGTTTCTCGTTTATGGAGGTGACGAAGAGCTCGTCGTAAAGGGTTACGTCGACGCTAGCTTCGACACAGATCTGGATGACTCAAAGTCACAAACCGGATACGTGTATATTTTGAATGGTGGGGCAGTAAGCTGGTGCAGTTGCAAGCAGAGCGTCGTGGCGGGATCTACATGTGAAGCGGAGTACATGGCAGCCTCGGAGGCAGCACATGAAGCAATTTGGGTGAAGGAGTTCATCACCGACCTCGGAGTCATACCCAATGCGTCGGGGCCGATCAAGCTCTTCTGTGACAACACTGGAGCTATTGCACTTGCCAAGGAGCCCAGGTTTCACAAGAAGACAAGGCATATCAAGCGTCGCTTCAACTCCATTCATGAAAATGTTCAGGATGGAGACATAGATATTTGTAAAGTACATACGGACCTGAATGTAGCAGATCCGTTGACTAAACCTCTCCCTAGGGCAAAACATGATCAACACCAGAATTCCATGGGTGTTCAATTCATCACAATATAACTAGATTATTGACTCTAGTGCAAGTGGGAGACTGTTGGAAATATGCCCTAGAGGCAATAATAAAAGCATTGTTATTATATTTCCTTGTTCATGGTAATTGTCTTTATTCATGCTATAATTGTGTTATCCGGAAATCGTAATACATGTGTGAATAACAGACACCAACATGTCCCTAGTAAGCCTCTAGTTGACTAGCTCATTAATCAACGGATAGTCATGGTTTCCTGGCTATGGACATAAGATGTCATTGATAACGAGATCACATCATTAGGAGAATGATGTGATGGACAAGACCCAATCCTAAACATAGCATAAAGATCGTATAGTTCGTTTGCTAGAGTTTTGCAATGTCAAGTGTCTTTTCCTTAGACCATGAGATCGTGTAACTACCAGATACCGTAGGAGTGCTTTGGGTGTACCAAACGTCACAACGTAACTGGGTGACTATAAAGGTATACTACGGGTATCTCCGAAAGTGTCTGTTGGGTTGACACGGATCAAGACTGGGATTTGTCACTCCGTATGACGGAGAGATATCACTGGGCCCACTCGGTAATGCATCATCATAATGAGCTCAAAGTGACCAAGTGTCTGGTCACGGGATCATCCATTACGGTACGAGTAAAGTGACTTGCCGGTAACGAGATTGAACGAGGTATTGGGATACCGACGATCGAATCTCGGGCAAGTAATATATCGATTGACAAAGGGAATTGTATGCGGGGTTGATTGAATCCTCGACATCGTGGTTCATCCGATGAGACCATCGTGGAGCATGTGGGAGCCAACATGGGTATCCAGATCCCGCTGTTGGTTATTGACCAGAGAGTCGTCTCGGTCATGTCTACATGTCTCCCGAACCCGTAGGGTCTACACACTTAAGGTTCGGTGACGCTAGGGTTGTGAAGATAAGTATATGCAGTAACCCGAATGTTGTTCGGAGTCCCGGATGAGATCCCGGACGTCACGAGGAGCTCCGGAATAGTCTGGAGGTAAAGAATTATATATAGGAAGTGCTGTTTTGGCCATCGGGACAAGTTTCTGGGTTATCGGTATTGTACCGGGACCACCGGAGGGGTCCCGTGGGCCCACCGGGTGGGGCCACCTGTCCCGGGGGGCCACATGGGCTGTAGGGGGTGTGCCTTGACCTACATGGGCCAAGGGCACCAGCCCTACTAGGCCCATGCGCCTAGGGTTTCCACCAAGGAGGAGTCCAAGTGGTGGAAGGCACCCCGAGGTGCCTTGGGGAGGAGGGAAACCCTCCCCTGGCCGCCGCACCTAGGAGATCAGATCTCCTAGGCTGCGCACCACCCCCCCCCCCCCTTTGGCACCCCTATATATAGTGGGGGAGAGGAGGGACTTCATACACCAGCCCCTGGCGCCTCCCTCTCTCCCCGTTACGTCTCTCTTCCTCGTAGTATAGGCGAAGCCCTGCTACTGCGACGCCCTGCATCCACCACCACGCCGTCGTGCTGCTGGATCTTCGTCAACCTCTCCTCCCCCCTTGCTGGATCAAGAAGGAGGAGACGTCTCCCGTCCCGTACGTGTGTTGAACGCGGAGGTGCCGTCCGTTCGGCGCTGGTCATCGGTGATTTGGATCACGTTGTGTACGACTACATCATCCCCGTTCGTTGAACGCTTCCGCACGCGATCTACAAAGGTATGTAGATGCATCTCGTGACTCGTTGCTAGATGAACTCCTAGATGATCTTGGTGAAACGAGTAGGAAAATTTTTTGTTTTCTGCAACGTTCTCCAACAAGTATATGAGACATGTGGGTAACTACCCCTGGTTGGTAGGATGGATTTTCCATATATATATGTACACACTATATAGTTTCTGCAATTAGAAAATTAATTCGAATATTTTTTACAAGAAAGATATTTTTTGGTTAATCATACAATTTACATTTTGTACAATCAAAAAAATTCAATGATATACATTACAATTGTGTAACAATGAATACTGTAACTATTATTTGGAAACATTTTATGTAACTGAGTAATTGAAAACCATATTAATTTAAATTATAATATGGTACACGTAATTTAAAGAAGTATAAAAGTTTAGTATGATAAATAATAATTTTACATCGCACCGGGCCCCAAAGTCATTTGGACCGGCCCTGTCCCCATTTTGGCGACTAGAGAGGACGGCTGGCGTCAGACGATGCGTTGTGAGCGTCGGGCACCGGCGCTTTTGGGTCGCCGCCCATTGCGAAGATGTTCCAATGGAGCGGGGCGGCGCCAAGATCCAGGCAGAAGGTGGGGGCTGGGCGAGGCGGCGCTGCCGGGAGCCATAGAAAATATGGGATTTGCACCAATGCGCCCTCCGCCTAATCCATCCAGCAGACAAGGAATTCATCAGATCAAAAGTATCTTCAAGGGTTTCTATCCGATCCTTTACCATCTATCGAGGGTTTCTCTAGCGGATCCTCTGAACATGCTTTGGTCCACTGGTTTGTCCCCTTTACTTTATGGGTTTTCTATTTCTGTGCCCCAGGTTGCAAATTTGTGCTCAGTTTTGCCCAAGCCAACTCATTTTGGTCACATTTCCCACCCACTGAGCCACTCGCCCCCACGAATGCCCAAACAGGGTTTGTCATTGGTCAACGGGGTTGACTGTTAGCCGTTGGTGTTACTAACGTGTGGGACACCCCCTGCCACATGGCGCTCTCACAATTAGTTGTGTGCGTGTCCGCATGCATGAGTAGTCACATCATGGTCATGTCAGCTCTTTTTAACACACGGGGAGTATGCGCCGTGCGGGTTCTCATACGGGGAGTCGCATCGCTGGAGTGCCCATCATGCGCCTATTAATGAATTTTTATAGCCGCGCACCCACGTACGTCTACTCTTGTCTAATCCCCTCCCCTCCCTTCCCCACCAATAGCCTTCTCCATCATGTGCCTCTGCCATGCAAGCCCTAGTCAACTCCCCTTCCGCCGATGCAGCCATGGCCAGCCAGGACGGTAGGGCGGGAAGCAGCCGCTAGGGACGACGCGTCGCGGTGTGCATTCTAGGCAGGTGATTAACTAATTATACCCCTTCTAGTATTACCTATGCTGACGTTCCATAGTACTTTTGTATGCCATCTAGTTAATCTTGACCACAAACAATATATATTTTGTAGCTATCATGTGTGCTCTCTTATTATTTTTTGAGGTATCTGTTGGGAAACGTTGCATGGAAAAAAAATCTGCACACACGCAATAATCTATCCATGGAGATGCATAGCAACGAGGGGGAGAGTGTGTCTGCGTACCCTCGTAGACTGTAAGAGTAAGCGTTTGACAACGCGGTTGATGTAGTCAAACTTCTTCTAGCTCTGACCGATCAAGCACCAAACATACGACACCTCCGAGTTCTCCACACGTTTAGCTCGGTGACATCCCTCGTCTTCTTGATCCAGCAAGGCGTCGAGGTAGTAGATGAGTTCCGTCAGCATGAAGGCATGGTGATGGTGATGGTGAAGTGATCCTCGCAGGGCTTCGCCTAAGCACCGTGAGAATATGACTGGTGGTGTAAACTGTGGAAGGGGGCGCCGCACATGGCTAACAATTGATGTTGTGTGTTCTAGGCACCCCCTCCCCACAAATATCTCTACTCCTAATGGATGAGTTGGTGAATCGTCTCCGCGGTTTATTTTCGCTAGGTTTTTTCGTCTCTCCTCCCACCACCCCCTCCCACCCTGGTCCGCAGTTTATTTTCGCTGGTTTTTTTCGTCTCTCCTCACACCACCCCCGCCCACCCTGGTCCATCGGTTTACTTTTCTCTCCACTCTTTATTACAACCAAAACTTTCCTAATGTATAAAAAATCACGGATCTAACTTCCTTAAATTATGCAAATCAATCGATTCCTTTTATTGGTTCATTTTGTCTTAGGAAACAAATAACAGATTTTCAGGAAACAAATAATAAATTTTAATCTAACTTCCTTAAATTGTGCAAATCAATCGATTCCTTTTATTGGTTCAATTTTTCTTAGGAAACAAATAACAGATTTTGAGGAAACAAATAATACATTTTAATCTAACTTCCTTAAATTATGCAAATCAACCGATTCCTTTTATTGGTTCAATTTGTCTTAGGAAACAAATAACAGATTTTCAGGAAACAAATAATACATTTTAATCTAACTTTCCTAACTTATCTAAATCAATCGATTTCTCTTATTAGTGAAATTTGTTTTAGGAAACAAATAACAGACACATCACAACTTTCCTCCCAATAAATAGTTTCTTAACATTTGCAAACTTTCCTAATCAGACATGTTGCAAACGGGCAGGTACTGATATCACGTTACCAAACAATAAAACCCCATTTGCATAGAAATTAGTTCAAAAATCCTAACTTTCCTAATTTTTTACCTTTCCTTGATAACAACCAATATTTCCTATGTTTTCCACATATTGAAGGAAATCACCCCTCCATCGATATTAGCATTTTTTTGAACTGAGATCTCCGGGTTATGATTTTTTTGCGATTCTGTCCAATTGTGGCCTCTCCTTCCACTCCGGCTCCTTCTCGCATAAACACCTCCACCATAGTCAGGTGACACCGCCCTAGACCTCCTGCCCCTCCACACCTTCTCCGCCACCTCCTTCTCATACTCCATTAACAATCCCTCCACCACATTTGTCCACGGCGGTGTCGAGGGCATGGCGCAGCAGCGTACCGGCGGTAGAGTAGCGCATAGCAGCAGGAAGCAACATGCAGCAAGCGAGGCGAGCGGCCGACGATGAAGGGCAGAGATGCGGCCGGCGTGGCTGAGGGGGCGGCCGGCAGAAGATGGCCACGACTGGAGGCGGCGCGAGGCAGGGGCGCGACAGCGGGGCGAGCGAAGGGATAGGTGGCAACAGACGGGGCGAGTGTAGCCAGCGAGAGTGTGGCGCGCGGCCAGGGTGTGTGTCGCACGGGGCACAGTGGTGCGGTGGCTGCGGTGACCGCGAAGGCAGCGGCGGGCATGACCGACGGGTGTAGCACAGGCGTGGGCATGGAGAGGGAGTGGCCCCGTGTGCGTGGAAGAAGAGCAGCAGGCTCGGGCATGGGCGTGCATAGCAGCGGGCATCTGCCACGGTGTAAATCCGAGGAGCTCGGTGGCTACCCCTGCAATGGCCATGGCGGACGGCGGTTCTCGGCCACGGCGAAATACCTAGCGAGAGCAAACGAGAGGGGAAACATGGGAAAGGCTAGAGGAGATCATTGTGGTGTCAATGGCACCCTAGGGGAAGACCTGGGAGCTCGGGGCGGCGCGGATCGAACAGCAATGTCGCGGTGGCCCAAGGTTGAGGAAGACGGCAGCGACGTTGATGCGGGGGTGCTGGACTTGATCTCATTGGCGCAGACGAAGTAGCGAAGGCATTCGTAGCTCCTCGACAAGCTCCTAGCCCGCGGGGAGGGCAGTGGCCATGTGGACGGGGTCGGTCATGATGGTCGTGGCATCTGACTTCGTCCAAATCGAGGGGATCGAGCCAGCGAGGAGGAGAAGTGGATTTGGGAGGGGGCGTCGAGGAGGAGTGAGGCCATGGGGGCAGGGAAGGAAGGGCGTCACCCTTATCCATTCCCCTTCGATGCCAACAAGGTGGTCGAGCGGGAGCCCGGCTCTGTAGCGACGCGGCTCGGGGAACATGAGAAGACGACCGCGCGGGGACTGGACCGCTGAGCCGGTTCGGTGGCAAGGCCCGGGGGGCAGGGCGAATCCCCCTTTACATCGTCCTTTTGGTTTTTCAATGTATTCTAATCTGTTTCTCCTTTTTAACACATTTTTCTATTTATTCTTATCAACTAAATGATCTCTACTCCTAATGTCTCAGTTGGTAGTCTCCGTTCCGGGTTTATTTTCGACCCACCTCCCGAGTGAGGGAGAGGGGCAGAGAGAGTGAGGAATAGGGAGGGAGAGGGTGTGTGTGAGAGAATTTGGTGGTAAAAATGGTCGTCAATGTCACTTAATATGTATGAGAATATTAAATGTAATATTAACATAATTGATAATTTACTTTTAAAGTTAATGTGGCCCCGTTGCAATGCACGGGCGTTCTTCTAGTATATATAGGTGGGAGGGGGAGAGGCTAGGAAGCGCCCAAGGGCTAGCCACCGGCCCCCTTGGGGATTCCTTGCCGTGCACCCCCTGTCATATTTGACGGAGGGGGAAGGAAAGAGGGGGGAGAAGGAAATGGGAATCCTAATCCACACTTGCATTTCTCCCTTCCCCTTTCCTTCTCCTTCCCTGGCCGGCCCATATGTGGGGTGCACCAGCTCCTTGTGGCTAGTGTGTTTCCCCTCTTGGCCCATAAGGCCCATATCTTTTGCCGGGGGTGCCCGGAACCCCTTCCGGTGACCCGATATGTACCCGGTACACTCTGGAACACTTCCAGTGTCCGAATACTATTGTCCTATATATAAATCTTTACCTCTCAACCATTTCGGGACTCGTCGTCATGTCCGTGATCTCATCCGGGACTCAGAACAAAATTCGGTCACCAAAATCACATAACTCATATAATACAATATCGTCATCGAACATTAAGCGTGCGGACCCTATAGGTTCTAGAACTATGTAGACATGACCGAGACACCTCTCCGGTCAATAACCAATAGCGGAACCTGGATGCTCATATTGGCTCCTACATATTCTACGAAGATCTTTATCGGTCGAACCGTTATGACAACATATGTTATTCCCTTTGTCCATCGGTATGTTACTTGCCCGAGATTCGATCATCGGTATCTTCATACCTAGTTCAATCTCGTTACCGGCAGGCCTCTTTACTCATTCCATAATACATCACCTCGTGACTATCTCCTTACTTGTTTGCTTGCTAGCTTATGGTGTGTATTACCGAGAGGGCCCAAAGATACCAATCTGATACTCGGAGTGACAAATCCTAATCTCGATCTATGCCAACTCAACAAACACCTTCGGAGATACCTGTAGAGCATCTTTATGATCACACAGTTACATTGTGAAGTTTGATATCACACAAGGTATTCCTCCGATACCCAGGAGTTGCATAATCTCATAGTCGAAGGAATATGTATTTCACATGGAGAAAGCAATAGCAATAAATTGAATGATCATAATGCTAAGCTAACGGATGGGTCTTGTCCATCACATCATTATTCTAATGATGTGATCCCGTTATGAAATGACAACTCATGTCTATGGCTAGGAAACCTTTGAAGGAAATATGCCCTAGAGGCAATAATAAAGTTATTATTTATTTCCTTATATCATGATAAATGTTTATTATTCATGCTAGAACTGTATTAACCGGAAACATAATACATGTGTGAATACATAGACCAACAGAGTGTCACTAGTATGCCTCTACTTGACTAGCTCGTTAATCAAAGATGGTTATGTTTCCTAACCATGAACAAGGAGTTGTTATTTTATTAACGAGGTCACATCATTAGTAGAATGATCTGATTGACATGACCCATTCCATTAGCTTAGCACCCGATCGTTTAGTATGTTGCTATTGCTTTCTTCATGACTTATACATGTTCCTATAACTATGAGATTATGCAACTCCCGTTTACCGAAGGAACACTTTGGGTACTACCAAACGTCACAACGTAACTGGGTGATTATAAAGGAGTACTACAGGTGTCTCCAATGGTAGATGTTGGGTTGGCGTATTTCGAGATTAGGGTTTGTCACTCCTATTGTCGGAGAGGTATCTCTGGGCCCTCTCGGTAATGCACATCACATAAGCCTTGCAAGCACTGCAACTAATATGTTAGTTGTGAGATGATGTATTACGGAACGAGTAAAGAGACTTGACGGTAACGAGATTGAACTAGGTATTGGATACCGACGATCGAATCTCGGGCAAGTAACATACCGATGACAAAGGGAACAACGTATGTTGTTATGCGGTCTGACCGATAAAGATCTTCGTAGAATATGTAGGAGCCAATATGGGCATCCAGGTCCCGCTATTGGTTATTGACCGGAGACGTGTCTCGGTCATGTCTACATTGTTCTCGAACCGTAGGGTCCGCACGCTTAACGTTACGATGACAGTTATTATGAGTTTATGCATTTTGATGTACCGAAGGTTGTTCGGAGTCCCGGATGAGATCACGGACATGACGAGGAGTCTCGAAATGGTCGAGACGTAAAGATTGATATATTGGAAGCCTATGTTTGGGCACCGGAAGCGTTCCGGGTGAAATCGGGATTTTACCGGATTACCGGGAGGGTTACCGGAACCCCCCGGGAGGCAAATGGGCCTATTGGGCCTTGGTGGAAAAGAGAGAAGGGGCAGCCCACAGGCTAGCCGGCCGAACCCCCCTTCCCTAGTCCTATTAGGACTAGGAGAAGGGGCCGGCCCCCCCTCTCTTCTCTTTCTCCCGAAGAGTCCTATTAGGAATAGGATTTGGGGGAAGGAGTCCTACTCCCGGTAGGAGTGGGACTCCTCCCTGCGCCTCCCTCCTAGCCGGCCGACCCCCTTGCCCCTGGTCCTTTATATACGGGGGCAGGGGGCACCCCATAGACACACAACTTGATCCTTGAGATCGTTCCTTAGCCGTGTGCGGTGCCCCTGCCACCAAATTCCACCTCGATCATACCGTTACAGTGCTTAGGCGAAGCCCTGCGTCGGTAGTACATCAAGATCGTCACCACGCCGTCGTGCTGACGGAACTCCTCCCCGAAGCTTTGCTGGATCGGAGCCCGGGGATCGTCATCGAGCTGAACGTGTGCTAAGAACTCGGAGGTGCCGGAGTAACGGTACTTGGATCGGTCGGATCGGGAAGAAGACGTACGACTACTTCCTCTACGTTGTGTGATCGCTTCCGCAGTCGGTCTGCGTTGGTACGTAGACAACACTCTCCCCTCTCGTTGCTGTGCATCACCATGATCTTGCGTGTGCGTAGGAAAATTTTCGAAATTACTACGTTCCCCAACAGTGGCATCTGAGCCTAGGTTTTATGGTTTGATGTTATTTGCACGAGTAGAACACAAGTGAGTTGTGGGCGATACAAGTCATACTGCCTACCAGCATGTCATACTTTGGTTCGGCGGTATTGTTGGTTGAGACGATCCGGACCAACCTTATGCGTACTCTTACGCGAGACCGGTTCCCTCGACGTGCTTTGCACATAGATGGCTTGCGGAAGACTGTCTCTCCAACTTTAGTTGAACCAAGTGTGACTACGCCCGGTCCTTGAGAAGGTTAAAACAGAGTCTATTTGACGAACTATCGTTGTGGTTTTGATGCGTAGGTGAGATGAGTTCTTACTTAAGCCCGTAGCAGCCACGTAAAACTTGCAACAACAAAGTAGAGGACATCTAACTTGTTTTTGCAGGGTATGTTGTGATGTGATATGGTCAAAGCATGATGCTGATTTTATTGTATGAGATGATCATGTTTTGTAACCGAGTTATCGGCAACTGGCAGGAGCCATATGGTTGTCGCTTTATTGTATGCAATGCAATCGCGATGTAATGCTTTACTAGATTACTAAACGGTAGTAATAGTCGTGGAAGCATAAGATTGGCGAGACGACAACGATGCTACGATGGAGATCAAGGTGTCGCGCCGGTGACGATGGTGATCATGGCGGTGCTTCGGAGATGGAGATCACAAAGCACAAGATGATGATGGCCATATCATATCACTTATATTGATTGCATGTGATGTTTATCCTTTTATGCATCTTATCTTGCTTTGATTGACGGTAGCATTATAAGATGATCTCTCAATAAATTATCAAGAAGTGTTCTCCCTGAGTATGCACCGTTGCCAAAGTTCGTCGTGCCCAGAAACCACGTGATGATCGGGTGTGATAAGCTCTACGTCCATCTACAACGGGTGCAAGCCAGTTTTGCACACGCAGAATACTCAGGTTAAACTTGACGAGCCTAGCATATGCAGATATGGCCTCGGAACACAGAGACCGAAAGGTCAAGCGTGAATCATATAGTAGATATGATCAACATGACGATGTTCACCATTGAAAACTACTCCATCTCACGTGATGATCGGTTATGGTTTAGTTGATTTGGATCACGTGATCACTTAGAAGATTAGAGGGATGTCTATCTAAATGGGAGTTCCTAAGTAATTTGATTAACTGAACTTAAACTTATCATGAACTTAGTACCTGATAGTATCTTGCTTGTTTATGTTGCTTGTAGATAGATGGCTTGTGCTGTTGTTCCGTTGAATTTTAATGCGTTCCTTGAGAAAGCAAAATTGAAAGATGATGGTAGCAATTACACGGACTGGGTCCGTAACCTGAGGATTATCCTCATTGCTGCACAGAAGAATTACGTCCTGGAAGCACCGCTGGGTGACAGGCCTGCTGCTGGAGCAACGCCAGATGTTATGAACGTCTGGCAGAGCAAAGCTGATGACTACTCGATAGTTCAGTGTGCCATGCTTTATGGCTTAGAATCGGGACTTCAACGACGTTTTGAACGTCATGGAGCATATGGGATGTTCCAGGAGTTGAAGTTAATATTTCAAGCAAATGCCCGAATTGAGAGATATGAAGTCTCCAATAAGTTCTATAGCTGCAAGATGGAGGAGAACAGTTCTGTCAGTGAGCATATACTTAAAATGTCTGGGTATAATAATCACTTGATTCAGATGGGAGTTAATCTTCCAGATGATTGCGTCATTGACAGAATTCTCCAATCACTGCCACCAAGCTACAAGAGCTTCGTGATGAACTATAATATGCAAGGGATGAACAAGACTATTCCCGAGCTCTTCGCAATGCTGAAAGCTGCGGAGGTAGAAATCAAGAAGGAGCATCAAGTGTTGATGGTTAGCAAAACCACTAGTTTCAAGAAAAAGGGCAAAGGAAAGAAGAAGGGGAACTTCAAGAAGAACAGCAAGCAAGTTGCTGCTCAGGAGAAGAAACCCAAGTCTGGACCTAAGCCTGAAACTGAGTGTTTCTACTGCAAGCAGACTGGTCACTGGAAGCGGAACTGCCCCAAGTATTTGGCGGATAAGAAGGATGGCAAAGTGAGCAAAGGTATATGTGATATACATGTTATTGATGTGTACCTTACTAGAGCTCGCAGTAGCACCTGGGTATTTGATACTGGTTCTGTTGCTAATATTTGCAACTCGAAACAGGGACTACGGAATAAGCGGACACTAGCAAAGGACGAGGTGACGATGCGCGTGGGAAACGGTTCCAAAGTCGATGTGATCGCGGTCGGCACGCTACCTCTACATCTACCTTCGGGATTAATATTAGACCTAAATAATTGTTATTTGGTGCCAGCATTGAGCATGAACATTATATCTGGATCTTGTTTAATGCGAGACGGTTATTCATTTAAATCAGAGAATAATGGTTGTTCTATTTTTATGAATAATATCTTTTATGGTCATGCACCTTTGAAGAGTGGTCTATTCTTGTTGAATCTCGAAGATAGTGATACACATATTCATAATGTAGAAGCCAAAAGATGCAAAGTTAATAATGATAGTGCAACTTATTTGTGGCACTGCCGTTTAGGTCATATCGGAGTAAAGTGCATGAAGAAACTCCATACTGATGGGCTTTTGGAACCACTTGATTATGAATCACTTGGTACTTGCGAACCGTGCCTCATAGGCAAGATGACTAAAACACCGTTCTCCGATACTATGGAGAGAGCAACAGATTTGTTGGAAATCATACATACCGATGTGTGTGGTCCGATGAATATTGAGGCTCGTGGCGGATATCGTTATTTTCTCACCTTCACAGATGATTTAAGCAGATATGGGTATATCTACTTAATGAAACATAAGTCTGAAACATTTGAAAAGTTCAAGGAATTTCAGAGTGAAGTTGAAAATCATCGTAACAAGAAAATAAAATTTCTACGATCTGATCGTGGAGGAGAATATTTGAGTTACGAGTTTAGTGTACATTTGAAAAATTGTGGAATAGTTTCGCAACTCACGCCACCCGGAACACCACAGCGTAATGGTGTGTCCGAACGTCGTAATCGTACTTTACTAGATATGGTGCGATCTATGATGTCTCTTACTGATTTACCGCTATCGTTTTGGGGTTATGCTTTAGAGACGGCCGCATTCACGTTAAATAGGGCACCATCAAAATCCGTTGAGACGACGCCTTATGAACTATGGTTTGGCAAGAAACCAAAGTTGTCGTTTCTTAAAGTTTGGGGCTGCGATGCTTATGTGAAAAAGCTTCAACCTGATAAGCTCGAACCCAAAGCGGAGAAATGTGTCTTCATAGGATACCCAAAAGAAACTGTTGGGTATACCTTCTATCACAGATCCGAAGGCAAGACATTCGTTGCTAAGAATGGATCATTTCTAGAGAAGGAGTTTCTCTCGAAAGAAGTGAGTGGGAGGAAAGTAGAACTTGACGAGGTAACTGTACCTGCTCCCTTATTGGAAAATAGTACATCACAGAAAACTGTTTCTGCGACACCTATACCAATCAGTGAGGAAGCTAATGATGATGATCATGAAACTTCAGGGCAAGATTCTACTGAACCACGTAGATCAACCAGAGTGAGATCCGCACCAGAGTGGTACGGTAATCCAGTTCTGGAAGTCATGCTACTAGATCATGATGAACCTATGAACTATGAAGAAGCGATGGTGAGCCCAGATTCCGCAAAGTGGCTTGAGGCCATGAAATCTGAGATGGGATCCATGTATGAGAACAAAGTATGGACTTTGGTTGACTTGCCCGATGATCGGCAAGCAATTGAGAATAAATGGATCTTCAAGAAAAAGACTGACGCTGACGGTAATGTTACTGTCTATAAAGCTCGACTTGTCGCAAAAGGTTTTCGACAAGTTCAAGGGGTTGACTACGATGAGACTTTCTCACCCGTAGCGATGCTTAAGTCCGTCAGAATTATGTTAGCAATTGCCGCATTTTATGATTATGAAATATGGCAGATGGATGTCAAAACTGCATTCCTGAATGGATTCCTGCAAGAAGAGTTGTACATGATACAACCAGAAGGTTTTGTCGATCCAAAAGGAGCTAACAAAGTATACAAACTCCAGCGATCCATTTATGGACTGGTGCAAGCATCTCGGAGTTGGAATAAACGCTTTGATAGTGTGATCAAAGCATTTGGCTTTATACAGACTTTTGGAGAAGCCTGTATTTACAAGAAAGTGAGTGGGAGCTCTGTAGCATTTCTGATATTATATGTGGATGACATATTGCTGATTGGAAATGATATAGAATTTCTGGATAGCATAAAGGGATACTTGAATAAAAGTTTTTCGATGAAAGACCTCGGGGAAGCTGCTTACATATTAGGCATAAAGATCTATAGAGATAGATCAAAACGCTTAATTGGACTTTCACAGAGCACATACCTTGACAAGATTTTGAAGAAGTTCAAAATGGATCAAGCAAAGAAAGGGTTCTTGCCTGTGTTACAAGGTGTGAAGTTGAGTCAAACTCAATGTCCGACCAATGCAGAAGATAGAGAGAAAATGAAAGATGTTCCCTATGCTTCAGCCATAGGCTCTATCACGTGCAATGCTGTGTACCAGACCTGATGTGTGCCTTGCTATAAGTTTAGCAGGGAGGTACCAAAGTAATCCAGGAGTGGATCACTGGACAGCGGTCAAGAACATCCTGAAATACCTGAAAAGGACTAAGGATATGTTTCTCATATATGGAGGTGACAAAGAGCTCACCGTAAGAGGTTACGTTGATGCAAGCTTTGACACTGATCCGGACGATTCTAAATCGCAAACCGGATACGTGTTTACTTTAAACGGTGGAGCTGTCAGTTGGTGCAGTTCTAAACAAAGCGTCGTAGCGGGATCTACATGTGAAGCGGAGTACATAGCTGCTTCAGAAGCAGCAAACGAAGGAGTCTGGATGAAGGAGTTCATATCCGATCTAGGTGTCATACCTAGTGCATCGGGTCCAATGAAAATCTTCTGTGACAATACTGGTGCAATTGCCTTGGCAAAGGAATCCAGATTTCACAAAAGAACCAAACACATCAAGAGACGCTTCAACTCCATCCGGGATTTAGTCCAGGTGGGAGACATAGAGATTTGCAAGATACATACGGATCTGAATGTTGCAGACCCGTTGACTAAGCCTCTTCCACGAGCAAAACATGATCAGCACCAAGGCTCCATGGGTGTTAGAATCATTACTGTGTAATCTAGATTATTGACTCTAGTGCAAGTGGGAGACTGAAGAAAATATGCCCTAGAGGCAATAATAAAGTTATTATTTATTTCCTTATATCATGATAAATGTTTATTATTCATGCTAGAACTGTATTAACCGGAAACATAATACATGTGTGAATACATAGACCAACAGAGTGTCACTAGTATGCCTCTACTTGACTAGCTCGTTAATCAAAGATGGTTATGTTTCCTAACCATGAACAAGGAGTTGTTATTTGATTAACGAGGTCACATCATTAGTAGAATGATCTGATTGACATGACCCATTCCATTAGCTTAGCACCCGATCGTTTAGTATGTTGCTATTGCTTTCTTCATGACTTATACATGTTCCTATAACTATGAGATTATGCAACTCCCGTTTACCGGAGGAACACTTTGGGTACTACCAAACGTCACAACGTAACTGGGTGATTATAAAGGAGTACTACAGGTGTCTCCAATGGTAGATGTTGGGTTGGCGTATTTCGAGATTAGGGTTTGTCACTCCTATTGTCGGAGAGGTATCTCTGGGCCCTCTCGGTAATGCACATCACATAAGCCTTGCAAGCACTGCAACTAATATGTTAGTTGTGAGATGATGTATTACGGAACGAGTAAAGAGACTTGCCGGTAACGAGATTGAACTAGGTATTGGATACCGACGATCGAATCTCGGGCAAGTAACATACCGATGACAAAGGGAACAACGTATGTTGTTATGCGGTCTGACCGATAAAGATCTTCGTAGAATATGTAGGAGCCAATATGGGCATCCAGGTCCCGCTATTGGTTATTGACCGGAGACGTGTCTCGGTCATGTCTACATTGTTCTCGAACCGTAGGGTCCGCACGCTTAACGTTACGATGACAGTTATTATGAGTTTATGCATTTTGATGTACCGAAGGTTGTTCGGAGTCCCGGATGAGATCACGGACATGATGAGGAGTCTCGAAATGGTCGAGACGTAAAGATTGATATATTGGAAGCCTATGTTTGGGCACCGGAAGCGTTCCGGGTGAAATCGGGATTTTACCGGATTACCGGGAGGGTTACCGGAACCCCCCGGGAGGCAAATGGGCCTATTGGGCCTTGGTGGAAAAGAGAGAAGGGGCAGCCCACAGGCTATCCGGCCGAACCCCCCTTCCCTAGTCCTATTAGGACTAGGAGAAGGGGCCGGCCCCCCCTCTCTTCTCTTTCTCCCGAAGAGTCCTATTAGGAATAGGATTTGGGGGAAGGAGTCCTACTCCCGGTAGGAGTGGGACTCCTCCCTGCGCCTCCCTCCTAGCCGGCCGACCCCCTTGCCCCTGGTCCTTTATATACGGGGGCAGGGGGCACCCCATAGACACACAACTTGATCCTTGAGATCGTTCCTTAGCCGTGTGCGGTGCCCCCTGCCACCAAATTCCACCTCGATCATACCGTTACAGCGCTTAGGCGAAGCCCTGCGTCGGTAGTACATCAAGATCGTCACCACGCCGTCGTGCTGACGGAACTCCTCCCCGAAGCTTTGCTGGATCGGAGCCCGGGGATCGTCATCGAGCTGAACGTGTGCTAAGAACTCGGAGGTGCCGGAGTAACGGTACTTGGATCGGTCGGATCGGGAAGAAGACGTACGACTACTTCCTCTACGTTGTGTGATCGCTTCCGCAGTCGGTCTGCGTTGGTACGTAGACAACCCTCTCCCCTCTCATTGCTGTGCATCACCATGATCTTGCGTGTGCGTAGGAAAATTTTCGAAATTACTACGTTCCCCAACAACCTTTACCATCTTTGATCAACGAGCTAGTCAAGTAGAGGCTCACTAGGGACACGGTGTTTGTTTAAGTATTCACACATGTATTTAAGTTTATGATCAATACAATTCTGGCATGAATAATAAACCTTTATCATGAATAAGGAAATATAAAATAACAACTTTATTATTGCCTCTAGGGCATATTTCCTTCAGTCTCCCACTTGCACTAGAGTCAATAATCTAGTTCACATCGTCATGTGATTGACACCCATAGTTCACATCGCCATGCGACCAATACCCAAAGAGTTTACTAGAGTCAATAATCTAGTTCACATCGCTATGTGATTAGTACTAAGGTGTGATAATGTTTTGCTTGTGAGAGAGGTTTAGTCAACTGGTCTGCTACATTCAGATCTGTATGTATTTCGCAAATTGATATGTCTACAATGCTCTGCATGGAGCTACTCTAGCTAATTGCTCCCACTTTCAAAACGCATCCAGATTGAGACTCAGAGTCAACTGGATCGGTGTAAAAGCTTGCATCGACGTAACTCTTTATGACAAACTCTTATCACCTCCATGTCCGAGAAATATTTCCTTAGTCCTCTAAGGATAATTTCGACCGCTGTCTAGTGATCTACTCCTGGATCACTATTGTACCCCCTTGCAAAACTCATGGCAAGGTACACAACAGGTTTAGTACACATCATGGCATACTTTATACCTATGGCTGAGGCATAGGGAATGACTTTCATTCTCTATCTCTATCTTCTGTCGTGGTCGAGCTTCGAGTCTTACTCAACTTCACACCTTGCAACACAAGCAAGAACCCTTTCTTTGACTGATCCATTTTGAACTTCTTCAAAATCTTGTCAAGGCATGTGCTCTGTGAAAGTCCTATTGAGCGTCTCTCTATCCCTATAGATCTTGATGCCCAATATATAAGTAACTTCACCGAGGTCTTTCATTGGAAAATTCTTATTCAAGTATCCTTTTATGCTATCCAGAAATTCTATATCATTATCAGTAATATGTCATCCACATATAATATCAGAAATGCTACACAGCTCCCACTCACTTTCTTGTAAATACAGGCTTCACCATAAGTCTATATATAACCATATGCTTTGATCAATCAAAGCGTATATTCCAACTCTGAGATGCTTGCACCAGTCCATAGATGGGTCATTGGAGCTTGCACACTTTGTTAGCACCTTTACGATCGACAAAACCTTTTGGTTTCATCATATACAACTCTTCTTTAAGAAATCCATTATGGAATGCAGTTTTGACGCCCATTTGCCTGATTTCATGAAAATGCGGCAATTGCTAACATGATTCGGACAGACTTAAGCATCACTACGGGTGAGAAAGTCTCATCGTAGTCAACCCATTGAACTTGTTGAAAACCTTTTGCGACAAGTTGAGCTTTGTAGATAGTAACATTACCATCAACGTTAGTCTTATTCTTGAAGATCCATTTATTCTCTATGGCTTGCCGATCATCGGGCAAATCCACCAAAGTCTACACTTTGTTCTCATACATGGATCCTATCTCAGATTTCATGGCCTCAAGCCATCTGTCGAAATCTAAGGTCATCATAGCTTCTTCATAGTTCGTAGGTTTGCCTTGTTCTAATAACATGACTTCCAGGATAGGATCACCATACCACTCTGGTGCGGATCGTGTTCTAGTTGACCTACGAGGTTCTGTAGTAACTTGATCTGAAGTTTCATGATCATCATCATTTGCTTTCCTCTCTAGTTGGTGTAGGCATCACGGGAACATTTTTCTATGATGTACTACTTTCCAATTCGAGAGAAGGTACAATTACCTCATCAAGTTCTACTTTCATCCCACTCACTTCTTTCGAGAGAAACTCCTTCTCTAGAAAGGACTCATTCTTAGCAACAAAGATTTTTTCCTTCGAATATGTGGTAGAAGGTATACCTAATAGTTTCTTTCGGGTATCCTATGAAGACGCAGTTCTCCACTTTGGGTTCAAGCTTATCAGGCTGAAGCCTTTTGACATAAGCGTCGCATCCCCAAACTTTTAAGAAATGACAACTTAGGTTTCTTGCCAAACCATAGTTCATACGGTGTCATCTCAATGGATTTAGACAGTGCCCTATTTAACGTGAATGCGGCTGTCTCTAATGCATAACCCCGAAACAATAGTGGTCAATCAATATGAGACATCATAGAATGCACCATAATCTAATAAAGTACGGTTTTGACGTTCGGACACACCATTACACTGTGGTGTTCCAGGTGGCGTGAGTCATGAAACAATTCCACATTGTTTTAAATGAAGGCCAAACTCGTAACTCAAATATTTGCCTCTGCGATCAGATCATAGAAACTTTATTTTCTAGTTATGATGTTTCTCCACTTCATTCTGAAATTCTTTGAACTTTTCAAATGTTTCAGACTTGTGTTTCATCAAGTAGATATACCCATATCTTCTCAAGTCATCTGTGAAGGTCAGAAAATAACAATACCCGCCACGTGCCTCAACACTCATTGGATCACATACATCGGTATGTATTATTTCCAGTAAGTCATTAGCTCGCTCCATTATTCCAGAGAACAGAGTTTTAGTCATCTTGCCCATGAGGCATGGTTCGCAAGTATCAAATGATTCATAATCAAGTGATCCCAAAAGCACATCTGCATGGAGTTTCTTCATGAGCTTTACACCAATATGACCTAAACATCAGTGCCACAAATATGTTGCACTATCATTATCAACTTTGCATATTTTGGCATCAATATTATGAATATGTGTATCACTACAATCGAGATTCAATAAACCATTCACCTTGGGTGTATGACAATAGAAGGTTTTATTCATGTAAACAGAACAACAATTATTCTCTGACTTAAATGAATAACCGTATTGCAATAAACATGATCTAGTCATATTCATGCTCAATGCAAACACCAAATAACATTTATTTTAGGTTCAACACTAACCCCGAAGGTAGAGGGAGTGTGCGATGGTGATCGTATCAACCTTGGAATCACTTCCAACACACATCGTCACTTCGCCCTTAACTAGTCCTTGTTCATTCTGCAACTCCTTTTTCGAGTTACTAATCTCAGCAACTGAATTGGTATCAAATACCCAAAGGGTTGTTACGAGCACTAGTAAAGTACACATCAATAACATGTATATCATATATACCTTTGTTCACTTTGCCGTCCTTCTTATCCACCAAGTGTTTGGGGCAGTTCCGCTTCTAGTGACCATTTCATTTGCAGTAGAAGCACTCAGTTTCACGCTTGGTTCTAGCTTAATTTGGGCTTCTTCACGGGAGTGGCAACTTGCTTGCCATTCTCCTTGAATTTCCATCTCTTTCCCTTGCCCCTTTTCTTGAAACTAGTGGTCTTGTTAACTAATATGTCTCCAACGTATCTATAATTTTTGATTGTCCCATGCTATTATATTATCCATCTAGAATGTTTTATATGCATTTATATGATATTTTATATGATTTTTGGCACTAACCTATTAACCTAGAGCCCAGTGCCGATTTCTGTTTTTTCTTTGTTTTTAAGTATCGCGGAAAAGGAAAACCAAACGGAGTCCAATGGACCTGAGATTTCACGAAGATTGTTTTTGGACCACAAGAAGCCCACGGAGTACCGGAGATGGACCAGAGGAGTCCCAAGGCCACCACGAGGGCGGGGCGCGCCCTACCCCCTGGGCGCCCCCCAATCTCGTGGCCACCTCGGGGACCCCCCTGACTTGTTCCCTACTCCAACACCTCTTATATATACCCAAGTTCCAGAAAGAAACCTAGATCGCGAGTTTAGCCGCCGCAAGCCTCTGTAGCCACCGAAAACCAATCTAGACGTGTTCCGGCACCCTGCTGGCGGGGGGAATCCCTCTCCGGCGGCCATCTTCATCATCCCGGTGCTCTCCATGATGAGGAGGGAGTAGTTCACCATCGGGGCTGAGGGTATGTACTAGTAGCTATGTGTTTGATCTCTCTCTCTCTCTATCGTGTTCCTGATTCGGCACGATCTTGATGTATCATGAGCTTTGCTATTATAGTTGGATCTTATGATGTTTCTCCCCCTCTATCTCCATGTGATGAATTGAGTGTTCCCTTTGAAGTTATTGATACGTCTCCAACGTATCTACTTTTCCAAACACTTTTGCCCTTGTTTTTGACTCTAACTTGCATGATTTGAATGGAACTAACCCGGACTGACGCTGTTTTCAGCAGAATTGCCATGGTGTAATTTTTGTGCATAAATAGAAGTTCTTGGAATGACCTCAAACTTCACGGAGATTTTTTTGGAATATATAAAAAATACTGGCGAAAGAATAAAGGCCAGGGGGGCCCACAGCCTGTCCATGAGGGTGGGGACGCGCCCCCTGCCTCGTGGGTCCCCTGACGCTCCACCGACCTCAACTCCAACTCCATATATTCACGTTCGGGGAGAAAAAATCAGAGAGAAGGATTCATCATGTTTTATGATACGGAGCCGCCGCCAAGCCCTAATCTCTCTCGGGAGGGCTGATCTGGAGTCTGTTCGGGGCTCCGGAGAGGGGAATCCGTCGCCATCGTCATCATCAACCTTCCTCCATCACCAATTTCATGATGCTCACCATCGTGCGTGAGTAACTCCATCGTAGGCTTGCTGGACGGTGATGGGTTGGATGAGATTTATCATGTAATCGAGTTAGTTTTGTTAGGGTTTGATCCCTAGTATCCACTATGTTTTGAGATTGATGTTGCTATGACTTTGCTATGCTTAATGCTTGTCACTAGGACCCGAGTGCCATGATTTCAGATCTGAACCTATTATGTTTTCATGAATATATATGAGTTATTGATCCTATCTTACAAGTCTAAAGTCACCTATTATGTGTTATGATCCGTTAACCCCGAAGTGACAATAATCGGGATACTTACCGGTGATGACCGTAGTTTGAGGAGTTCATGTATTCACTATGTGTTAATGCTTTGGTCCAGTACTCTATTAAAAGGAGGCCTTAATATCCCTTAGTTTCCAATAGGACCCCGCTGCCACGGGAGGGTAGGACAAAATATGTCATGCAAGTTCTTTTCCATAAGCACATATGACTATATTCGGAATACATGCCTACATTACATTGATGAACTAGAGCTAGTTCTGTGTCACCCTATGTTATAACTATTGCATGAGGAATCGCATCCGACATAATTATCCATCATTGATCCATTGCCTACGAGCTTTTCACATATTGATCTTTGCTTATTTACTTTTTTGTTGCTACTCTTACAATCACTATAAAACCAAAACTATTACTTTTGCTACCGTTACTACTACTATCATATTACTTTGCTATTAAATACCTTGTTGAAGATATTAAGTTTCCAGGTGTGGTTGAATTGACAACTCAGCTGCTAATACTTGAGAATATTCTTTGGCTCCCCTTGTGTTGAATCAATAAATTTGGGTTGAATACTCTACCCTCAAAAATTGTTGCGATCCCCTATACTTGTGCGTTATCAAGACTATTTTCTGGTGCCATTGCCGGGGAGCATAGCTCTATTCTTTGAGTCACTTGGGATTTATATCTGCTAATCACTATGAAGAACTTGAAAGATAAAAGAACAAATATTTTTCCCTCAACTACGAGGGGAGGTAAGGAACTGCCATCTAGCTCTGCACTTGATTCACCTTCTGTTTTGAGAAACTTGCGACACCTACTCCTGCTATTCATTCTAATATGTCGCATGTCATTGATGATGCCACCTTTGCTTTGCATGATACTTATGATGAAACTACTTCTATGCTTGATAATACTCTGCCATTAGGTGAATTTCTTGATGAACAACTTGCTAGGGTTAGAGAGAGTGAACTTATTAAAATTGATAATATTGATGAAAGTGATGATGAAGATTCTCCCCCTAGATATGAATTGCCTGTTGTGCCTGAGGGTTATGTTATGGATGAAGAAACTGCTAGAGACTTCTTAGCTTGCAATAATAGATATGATCTTAAGAAATTATTAGTTAACCTTAAAGAAAAGTCTTTGAATGCTAGAATTAAATATGACCCTGCTTTTGCTACTTCACCTATCTTTATTTTTGATAAGGATTATGATTTCTCTGTCGACCTTGAGTTAATAACTTTGGTTGAATCTGATCCTTTTTATGGCTATGAATCTGAAACTGTTGTGGCACATCTTACTAAATTAAATGATATAGCCACACTGTTCACTAATGATGAGAAAACTCGCTATTACTTTATCCTTAAGTTGTTTCCGTTCTCATTAAAGGGTGATGCTAAAACATGGTTTAATTCTCTTGATCCTGGTTGTGTGTGTAGTCCCTAGGATAGGATTTATTACTTCTCTGCTAAATATTTCCCCGCTCATAAGAAATGAGCTGCCTTAAGGGAAATATATAAGTTTGTGCAAATTGAAGAAGAGAGTCTCCCACAAGCTTGGGGAGGCTTCTCCAATTACTTAATGTTTTGCGTGATCATCCTCTCAAGAAAAATGAAATAATTGATATCTTTTATAATGGTCTAACTGATGCTTCCAGAGATCACATGGATAGTCGTGCTAGTTGTGTTTTCAGGGAAAGAACTGTTGATCAAGCTGAATTGCTATTGAATAATATGTTGAGTAATGAAAATGATTGGACACTTCCTGAACCAACTCCTAAGCCAACTCCGAAGAAAAGCGGTATTCTATTTCTTAGTCCCGAAGATATGCAAGAGGCAAAGAAATCTATGAAAGAAAAAGGTATTAAAGCTGAAGATGTTAAGAATTTACCACCTATTGAAGAAATACATGGACCCGACACAGGTAGTAAAGGTAAATTCTCTCTATAGATTTGATAAATGTGAAATCCCATCTACTAAGTTTGCTAGCCAATGCTTGGATGAGTTTGATGACTTTATGGTTAAACAACAAGACTTCAATGCTTATGTTGGTAGACAATTGAAACGTAATGCTTATATGATTGAACACTTGAGTGATTATATGTCTAGAGTTAAAGGTGAACTTAAACTTATTAGTAAACATACTTATATGGTTACCACTCAAGTAGAACAAGTACTTAAAGCTCAGAATGATTTGCTCAATGAATTAAATAATAAGAAAAATGATAATGTTGTTAGAGTTATGAGTAGAGGGGGTAAAATGACTCAGGAACCTTCGTATCATGAGGGCCACCCTAAGAGAATTGAACGAGATTCTCATAGAACCATTGTTGATGCACCTAGTTCTTTTAAGAAGAAGAAGAAGAAGAAGAAGAAGAAGAAGAAAAATGATAGGACTTTGCATGCTTCTAGAGAACCTGTTATTGACACACCTGAGAATCCCAATGATATTTCTATTTCTGATGCTGAAGCACAATCTGGTAATGAACATGAACCTAGTGATAATGTTAATGATGATGTTCATGTTGATGCTCAACCTAGCAATAACAATGATGTAGAGATTGAACCTGCTATTGATCTTGATAACCCACAATCAAAGAATCAACATTATGATAAGAGAGACTTTGTTGCTAGGAAGCACGGTAAAGAAAGAGAACCATGGGTTCAGAAACCCATGCCCTTTCCTCCTAAACCATCCAAGAAAAAGGATGATGAGTATTTTGAGCGCTTTGCTGAAATGATTAGACCTATCCTTTTGCGTATGCATTTGACTGATATGCTTAAAAAGAACCCTTATGCTAAGTACATGAAATATATTGTTACAAATAAAAGAAAGATACCATAAGCTGAAATTTCCACCATGCTTGCTAATTATACTTTTAAAGGTAGAATACCAAAGAAACTAGGAGATCCAGGAGTACCAACTATACCATGCTCCATTAAAAGAAACTATGTTAAAACTGCTTTATGTGATCTTGGAGCCGGTGTTAGTGTTATGCCTCTCTCTTTATATCGTAGACTTGATTTGAATAAGTTGGCACCCATTGAAATATCTTTGCAAATGGCTGATAAGTCAACTGCTATACCTATCGGTATTTGTGAGGTTGTGCCTATTGTGGTTGCAAACGTTACTATTTTAACGGACTTTGTTATTCTTGATATTCCTGAGGACGATAGTATGTCAATTATCCTCGGAAGATCCTTCCTGAATACTGCAGGGTCTGTTATTGATTGCAACAAAGGCAATGTCACTTTTCATGTTAATGGTAATGAGCATGTGGTACACTTTCCGAGGAAACAACCTCAAGTCCACAGTATCCATTCTATTAGAAAAATTCAACGATTACTATTGGAGGTTTTGAATTTCCTCTTCCTACTATCAAGAAGAAACACGATATTCTTATTATTGGGGATGTGCATATCCCCGTTGAGGTAACCTAGTGTTATTCGAAAATTCTCCGGTTTCATGTTATTCGAAATGAGTTTGTTAACAAGACTTGATCAACCTTGTTAGTGGATTCCTTTTGATGAGCATGAGATGGATGAAGTTAGAAAGCACAACTCTCTGTAGCCTCCTTTTTACTTTCTGTTATTTAGTTTAAAGAAAAAAATAGTATTTTCTATTTGTTTTTTGAATTATCCTTGCAATAAAAAATACCCCAAAAATAAAAGTTCTCCAAATGCCCTAAAAATTTAATATGATTTTTCCAGAATATTTGAGAATTATTGGCACTGAGAACACACCAGGAGGACCCACCATGTGCCCATGAGGGTGGAGGGCTCGCCCAAACCCCTGCGCGCGCCCCCTGCCTCATGGACCCCACGTGGGTCCCCTCCACTTATTCTTGCACCCACACACTTCGTCTTCCTCCAGAAAAAAAATCATCCACCAGCTCAAACCCGAGTTCTAGCTCATCTTGCTACCATTTTCGATCTCCTTGCTCAAAGCTCCATTCACAAAACTGCTTTGGGGGATTGTTCTTCGGTATGTGACTCCTCCAATGGTCCAATTATTTTTTGTTCTAGTGATTTATTTATTGCCAATTTTTGCTTCTTAGGTGACCCTATTCTTAAGCTTGCATGTCAAATTTATGTGGTCAAAAGTAGTTCTATTGCATGATATGGCCTCTAGGCACTTGTAGGAGTAGTTGCTATCAATTTTGTTGAGTTTGGTTCACTTTTATTTTAAGTTGCTAAAAATTTCACAAATTTTCAGAAAAAGATGAAGAGATTTTTGAGGGACTCATCGAGCCGAAGCTCGAAGGATAAGCAAAGTGAAGAAAATAAGAAGCCCAAGTATAATCTCCCTCATACTGCAGAGGTTCGGCCGTGTGAATGGCCTTGTGACGAGTTCTTGAGAGAAGCCGTGATTTATGAATATTTTTATTATTTGACTGAGAATGCAGGCCTCACCGACTTCCTCCACGACCAGCGTGAACAGTATCTCCTACTCACAATTATTTTTGTGCAAAATTTTCATTTCCATGCTAGGAGATCGCCACCTTCGGCGGAATTCTATTTATATGATGAGCATAAGGAGGTGTCACTTTATGATTTTTGCCGGGTTTGTAGGATACCCTTTGAGGGCAGTATACATTTTCCTGTTCTATGTTACTTCGCAATATTTGCTAGTAGATGCCTAATTGGTCGCGGGAACTGTGGAAATCTTAGTGCCCCTGATATTGTTATTTTGCGCCATGCTTTGTTCCGTGATACCACTTTTAGTTTAGGCGCTATTGTTGCTAAACGGTTAAATCTGAATCATACAAAGGGTCCCGTCTTAGGAGGCATCTTCGCCTCGCGCCTTGCTGGACACTTCAACATACCTATTAGGCATTATGAGAAAGAGGAAAAGTTGATGCCCCATATTTTTCTAGATTATAAGAGTATGGTAGCACATGATTTTATTGTTAAGAATAAAAGGAAGCTGTTTAAATATAGACTGGTATTTGATAAAGACTACTTTGAGACTATTGCCTTGCCTACTCCTTCTTTGTTCAACATATTTTCAGGCGTGTACCTTGTTCTGCCGAAGGCCATTCATGCCTACCGGAGCCTGACATCAGCTCCAAAGCCCGAGCCGGAGCCACAACTTGATCCTCACCGCCAGTATGTTTATCAGTGGGATCCGGAGGCGATCGCTAACCAGTGGCACCCTGAGGATCCTCCTCGGTACACCAGAGGTGGCAGCTTTGATCCGTGGGCATAGACCAACTTAGGCCAAAAAGCTAAGCTTGGAGGAGTACGTATCTCTCACCGACATTACATTCATGTTCACACACTCATGCCAGTTGTCGGCGCTCATACTTTTTCATTGTAATATCCATGATAGTTTATTTTTTTTAAGCTTTCTTCTTGTGTGTTTGAAAAACCTTAATAAAAATAAAAAAAATTAGTGGTAGCTTTTAGCTTGTTTACTTTCCATGCCCGTAGTAGTAGTAATTAAAAAACCCAAAAAGATTTCTCGTTCTTCTTTCGCTTGTTGGGAGCTTTCCCGTGTAAATAGTTTTGTTTCTTTTCTTTTCTTTGGGGGGTCAAGAGGAGAAGACCATGATGAAAATGTTGAGTGGCTCTCATATGCATTATTGTTGATCTAACAAAGAGCCCATATTACCTTGTTTTCTCCCTTGAATTGAATGCTTGTAGATTCTAGCTTAGTCCAATGCACGTGCACTATTATTATTATCCACACCATTCGGTCGTGCAAGTGAAAGGCAATAATGACGATATATGATGAACTGGTTGAGGTGAGAAAAGCTGATATGAACTCGACCTCTCTTGTTTTTGTAAATATGATTAGTTCATTGTTCCTAATTCAGCCTATTATGAATGAAACATGTTTGCAATGACGATTAGAGATTACAGTAGCTCATGCCATGCTTAATTTGCTAGGAGTTTATAATGGTTTACCTTGCGTGCCAACATGCTATTAAAATGGTTGTGATGTCGCACGATAGGGTGGTATCCTTCTTTGAACGATTCGACTGGCTTGACTTGGCACATGTTCACGCATGTAGTTCAAACAAAATCAACATAGCCTCCACAATATTTATGTTCACGGTGATTTATATCATAATCATGCTTGCATTCGGTGTTGACTAATTTTAATGCATGTTCATGACTGTTTGTCGCTCTCTAGTTGGTCGCGTTCCAGTCTCTTTCTAGCCTTCACTTGTACTAAGTGGGAATACTACTTGTGCATCCAACTCCATAAACCCCAAAAGTTATTCCATATGAGTCCACCATACCTTCCTATATGCGGAATCTACCTGCCGTTCCATGTAAATTTGTATGTGCCAAACTCTAAACCTTCAAATAAAAATTATGTTTTGTATGCTCGAATAGCTCATGTATCAACTAGGGTTGTCTGTATCTTCCATGCTAGGCGGGATATTCTCAAGAGGAGTGGACTCCGCTCCTCACTCATGAGAAAATGGCTGGTCACCGGGATGCCCAGTCCCATGCTCAAATCAAATCAAAATAGTTGCAAACAAAACTCCCCCGGGATTTTTGTTAGTTGGAGGCACCCGTTGTTTCGGGCAAGCCATGTATTGATGCTTGTTGGTGGTGGGGGAGTATAAACTTTACCATTCTGCTTGGGAACCGCCTATAATGTGTGTAGCATGGAAGACAATGGAAGTATACTACTCAAAATATTATTCTACTCTATTTCAAAATCGATCTCTGGCAGCTCTACAAATCCCTGCTTGCCTCCGCGAAGGGCCTATCTATTTAATTTTACAAACACTATAAAACCAAAACTATTACTTTTGCTACCGTTACCGCTACTATCATATTACTTTGCTACTAAATACCTTGCTGCAGATATTAAGTTTCCACTTGTGGTTGAATTGACAACTCAGTTGCTAATACTCGAGAATATTCTTTGGCCCCCCTTGTGTCGAATCAATAAATTTGGGTTGAATACTCTACCCTCGAAAACTATTACGATCCCCTATACTTGTGGGTTATCAGTTATCTTATCGGATTGAGTCTTTAAGGATTTTAGAACACTTGATGTATGTCTTGCATGTGCTTATCTGTGGTGACAATGGGATATTCATGTGATCCACTTGATGCATGTTTTGGTTATCAACTTGCGAGTTTCATGACCTCGTGAACTTATGCATAGGGGTTGGCACACGTTTTCCTCTTGACTCTCCGGTAGAAACTATGGGGCACTCTTTGAAGTTCTTTGTGCTGGTTGAATAGATGAATCTGAGATTGTGTGATGCATATCGTATAATCATACCCATGGATACTTGAGGTGACATTGGAGTATCTAGGTGACATTAGGGTTTTGGTTGATTTGTGTCTTAAGGTGTTATTCTAGTACGGACTCTTGAATAGATCGATCAGAAAGAATAACTTTGAGCTGGTTTCGTACCCTACAATAATCTCTTTGTTTGTTCTCCGCTATTAGTGAATTTGGAGTGACTCTTTGTTGCATGTTGAGGGATTGTTATATGATCCAATTATGCTATTATTGTTGAGAGAACTTGCACTGGTGAAAGTATGAACCCTAGGCCTTGTTTCAACGCATTGCAATACCGTTTTCTCTCACTTTTATCATTAGTTACCTTGCTGTTTTTACATTTTTAGATTACAAAAACCTATATCTACCATCCATATTGCACTTGTATCACCATCTCTTCATTGAACTAGTGCACCTATACAATTTACCATTATATTTGGTGTGTTGGGGACACAAGAGATTCTTTGCTATTCGGTTGCAGGGTTGTTTGAGAGAAACCATCTTCATCCTATGCCTCCCACGGATTGATAAACCTTAGGTCATCCACTTGAGGGAAATTTGCTCCTGCCCTACAAACCTCTGCACTTGGAGGCCCAACAACGTCTACAAGAAGAAGGTTGTGTAGTAGACATCAAGCTCTTTTAAGGCACCGTTGCCGGGGAGGTTAGCGCTTGAAGGTATATCTTTAGATCTTGCAATAGAATTTTTTTAGTTTCTTGTTTTATCACTAGTTTAGTCTATAAAAGAAAACTACAAAAAATGGAATTAAGGTTGCCTCATATGCTTCATCTTTTTAATGTCTTTCGTGAAAATAAGGATTCTGATAATTGTGCCAAAGTGTTAGAAGAAGAATGCATTAAAATGTTTAGCACTAAATCTTTGGATGATGAGCATGATTGCAATGTTGTTAGTATGAATTCTTTGAATATCCATGATGCTAATGATATGCAAAGCCACAATCTTGGGGATGCTATGTTTGATGAAGATGATATTTTTTGTCCCCAAAGTTTTGATTAGCAAATTTATTTTGATGATAGCATGCCTCCTATTTATGATGATTATATTGATGAAAGTGGGTTTGGAAGAGTGTAAACTTTAGGAAGTAATGATCCCACTATTTTGGAGGGTGTTGAATCTTATTGTGATAATTATGAAAGTGGGTTTGGAGTGGTCATGACTTTAGTTAATGTTAATCCCACTATTTTGGAAGAGTGTCAACATTGCATACATGTGGATAGTGTTAAGACTAGGTTTTGTGATAGCTATATTGTTGAATTTGCTTATGATCCTACATGTAATTATTATGAGGGAGGAACATATGCTTGTAGGAATTGCAATAATATCAAGTTTCCTCTCTATGTGTTGAAAATCTTGAAGATTTGCTTGTTTTACCTTCCTATGCAAGTTGATTCTTGTTCCCACAAGCTGTTTGCTCACAAAATACCTATGCATAGGAAGTGCGTTAGGCTTAAATATACTAGTCGTATTCTTCATGATGCTCTCTTTATTTTTCAATTATTATCTTTTATGTGAGCATCATTGAAATCATCATACCTAGCTAGGGGCGTTAAATGATAGCGCTTGTTGGGAAGCAACCCAATTTTGTTCTTTGATTTTTGTTCCTCTTTGGTAATAAATAATTCATATAGCTCCTGTTATTGTTGTTTTTTTATGTTTTAATTAGTGTTTGTGCCAAGTAAAGCCTTTAGGATCTTCTTGGGTGATTGTAATTTGATCTTGCTGTAAAAACAGAAAGTATGCGCTCACGAGAATAATTTTCCTTTTTACCAGAGAGAGATAAAATACCAATTCCACCTGCAGTAGATAAATAAACAAATTGCCTAGGACTTACTAATTTCTCAGGATTTTTGGAGTTACAGAATTATTCCAAACCTACAGATTACTACAGACTGTTCTGTTTTTGACAGATTCTGTTTTCTATGTGTTGTTTGCTTATTTTGATGAATCTATGAGTAGTATCGGAGGGTATGAACCATGGAGAAGTTGGAATACAGTAAATATTGCACCAATATGAATTCAGAATGAGTTCACAACAGTACCAAAAGTGGTGATTTATTTTCTTATACTAACGGAGCTTACGAGTTTTTTGTTGTGAAGTTTTCAAGTTTTGGGTAAAGATTCGATGCACTATGGAACAAGGAGTGGCAAGTGACTAAGCTTGGGGATTCCCAAGGCACCCCAAGGTAATATTCAAGGACAACCAAGAACCTAAGCTTGGGGATGCCCCGTATGGCATCCCCTCTTTCGTCTTCGTTCATCGGTAACTTTACTTGGAGCTATATTTTTATTCACCACACGATATGTGTTTTGCTTGGAGCGGCATTTTATTTTATTTTGTTTTGCTTGCTGTTTGAATAATATCCCAAGATCTGAAATTTTTAAATGTTAGAGAGTCTTCACATAGTGGCATAATTATTCAACTACTCATTGATCTTCACTTATATCTTTCGGAGTAGTTTGTCATTTGCTCTAGTGCTTCACTTATATCTTTTTAGGGCACGGCGGTGGTTTTATTTTGAAGAAATAGATGAACTATTATGATTCACTTATATCATTTTGAGAGTCTTTTAGAACAGCATGGTAATTTGCTTTGGTTATGAAATTAGTCCTAATATGATGGGCATCCAAGATGGGTATAATAAAAACTTTCATATAGAGTGCATTGAATACTATGAGAAGTTTGATACTTGATGATTGTTTTGAGATATGAAGATGGTGATATTAGAGTCATGCTAGTTGAGTAGTTGTGAATTTGAGAGATACTTGTGTTAAAGTTTGTGATTCCCATAGCATGCACGCATGGTGAACCGTTATGTGATGAAGTCGGAGCATGATTTATTTTTTGATTGTCTTCCTTATGAGTGGCGGTCGGGGACGAGCGATGGTATTTTCCTACCAATCTATCCCCCTAGGAGCATGCGCGAAGTACTTTGGTTCAATAACTAATACATTTTTGCAATAAGTATGTGAGTCCTTTATGACTAATGTTGAGTCCATGGATTATACGCACTGTCACCCTTCCACCATTGCTAGCCTCTCTTGTGTCGCGCAACTTTCGCCGGTACCATACACCCACCATTACCTTCCTCAAAACAGCCACCATACCTACCTATTATGGTATTTCCATAGCCATTCCGAGATATATTGCCATGCAACTTTCCACCGTTCCGTTTATTATGACATGCTTCATCATTATCATATTTGTTTGCATGATCATGTAGTTGACATCGTATTTGTGGCAAATCCACCGTTCATAATTCTTTCATACATGTCACTCTTGATTCATTGCACATCCCGGTACACCGCCGGAGGCATTCACATAGAGTCATATTTTGTTCTAAGTATCGAGTTCTAATTTTTGAGTTGTAAGTAAATAAAAGTGTGATGATCATCATTATTAGAGCATTGTCCCATGTGAGGAAAGGATTATAGAGACTATGATTCCCCCACAAGTCGGGATGAGACTTCGGACGAAAAAAAGAAGAGAAAAAGAGGCCATAAAAAAGGCCCAAAAGAACAAAACAAAACAAAACAAAATGAGAGAAAAAGAGAGAAGGGGCAATGCTACTATCCTTTTACCACACTTGTGCTTCAAAGTAGCACCATGATCTTCATGATAGAGAGTCTCATATGTTGTCACTTTCATATACTAGTGGGAATCTTTCATTATAGAACTTGGCTTGTATATTCCAATGATGGGCTTCCTCAAAATGCCCTAGGTCTTCGTGAGCAAGCGAGCTGGATGCACACCCACTTAGTTTGTTTTTGAGCTTTCATACACTTATAGCTCTAGTGCATCCGTTGCATGGCAATCCCTACTCACTCACATTGATATCTATGATATCTATTGATGGGCATCTCCATAGCCCGTTGATACGCCTAGTTGATGTGAGACTATCTTCTCCTTTATGTCTTCTCCACAACCACCATTCCATTCCACCTATAGTGCTATGTCCATGGCTCACGCTCATGTATTGCGTGAAGATTGAAAAAGTTTGAGAACATCAAAAGTATGAAACAATTGCTTGGCTTGTCATCGGGGTTGTGCATGATTTAAATATTTTATGTGATGAAGATAGAGCATAGCTAGACTGTATGATTTTGTAGGGATAGCTTTCTTTGGCCATGTTATTTTGAGAAGACATAATTGCTTTGGTAGTATTCTTGAAGTATTATTATTTTTATGTCGATATTAAACTTTTGTCTTGAATCTTATGGATCTGAATATTCATGCCACAATAAAGGAAATTACATTGATAATTATGTTAGGTAGCAATCCACATCAAAAATTATGTTTTTACCATTTACCTACTTGAGGACGAGCAGGAATTAAGCTTGGGGATGCTTGATGCGTCTCCAACATATCTATAATTTTTTATTGTTCCATGATATTATATTATCCATCTAGGATGTTTTATATGCATTTATATGCTATTTTATATGATTTTTTGGACTAACCTATTAACCTAGATCCCAGTGTCAGTTTTTGTGTTTCCTTGTTTTTGAGTATCGCGGAAAAGGAAAATCAAACGGAGTCCAATTGACCTGAAATTTCACGGAGATTGTTTTTCGACCAAAAGAAGCCCACGAAGAACCGGAGATGGACCAGAGGAGTCCCGAGGCCACCACAAGGGTGGGGGCGTGCCCTACCCCCCTGGGCATGCCCCCTATCTCGTGTCCGCCTCGGGGACCCCCGCTGACTTGTTCCCAACTCCAACACCTCTAATATATACCCAAACTTCCAGAAAGAAACCTAGATCAGGAGTTCCACCGCCGCAAGCCTTTGTAGCCAATGAAAACCAATCTAGACCCGTTTCGGCACCCTGCTGGAGGGGGGAATCCCTCTCTGGTGGCCATCTTCATCATCCCGGCGCTCTCCATGACGAGGAGGGAGTAGTTCACTGTCGGGGCTGAGGGTATGTACCAGTAGCTATGCGTTTGATCTCTCTCTCTCTCTCTCGTGTTCTTGATTCGGCACGATCTTGATGTATCGCGAACTTTGCTATTACAGTTGGATCTTATGATGTTTCTCCCCCTCTATCTCCTTGTGATGAATTGAGTTTTGCCTTTGAAGTTATCTTATCGAATTGAGTCTTTAAGGATTTGAGAACACTTGATGTATGTCTTGCATGTGCTTATCTGTGGTGACAATGGGATATTCACGTGATCCACTTAATGTATGTTTGGGTGATCAACTTGCGAGTTCCATGACCTCGTGAACTTATGCATAGGGGTTGGCACACGTTTTCGTCTTAACTCTCTGGTAGAAACTTTGGGGCACTCTTTGAAGTTCTTTGTGTTGGTTGAATAGATGAATCTGAGATTGTGTGATGCATATCGTATAATCATACCCATGGATACTTGAGGTGACATTGGAGTATCTAGGTGACATTAGGGTTTTGGTTGATCTGTGTCTTAAGGTGTAATTCTAGTACGGACTCTTGAATAGATCGATCAGAAAGAATAAGTTTGAGGTGGTTTCGTACCCTACAATAATCTCTTCGTTTGTTCTCCGCTATTAGTGACTTTGGAGTGACTCTTTGTTGCACGTTGAAGGATTTTTATATGATCCAATTATGCTATTATTGTTTAGAGAACTTGCACTAGTGAAAGTATGAACCCTAGGCCTTGTTTCAACGCATTGCAATACCATTTTCTCTCACTTTTATCATTAGTTACCTTGCTGTTTTTATATTTTCAGATTACAAAAACCTATATCTACCATCCATATTGCACTTGTATCACCATCTCTTCACTGAACTAGTGCACCTATACAATTTACCATTGTATTAGGTGTGTTGGTGACACAAGAGACTCTTTGCTATTTGGTTGCAGGGTTGTTTGAGAGAGACCATCTTCATCCTACACCTCCCACGGATTTATAAACCTTAGGTCAACCACTTGAGGGAAATTTGCTATTGTCCTACAAACCTCTGCACTTGGAGGCCCAACAATGTATACAAGAAGAAGGTTGTGTAGTAGACATCATTAACCATCAACACTTGATGCTCTTTCTTGATTTCTACCATCGCCGATTTCAGCATCGCAAAGTGCTCGGGAATCATTTTTGTCATCCCTTGCATATTATAGTTCATCACAAAGTTCTAGTAGCTTGGTGATACTGACAAGAGAACTTTGTCAATCACTATCTTATCTGGAAGATTAACTCCCACTTGATTCAAGCGATTGTAGTACCCAGACATTCTAAGCACATGCTCACTGGCTGAGCTATTCTCCTCCATCTTGTAGGCAAAGTATTTGTCAAAGGTCTCATAGCTCTCGACACGGGCATGAGTCTGAAATACCAATTTCAGCTCTGGGAACATCTCATATGCTCCATGGCATTCAAAGCATTTTTTGAAGTCCATGTTCTAAGCCGTAAACCATGGCGCACTAAACTATTAAGTAGTCATCATATCGAGCTTGCCAAATGTTCATAATGTCTACATCTGCTCCTGCAATAGGTCTGTCACCTAGCGGTGCATCAAGGACATAATTCTTCTATGCAGCAATGAGGATAATCCTCAGATCACGGACCCAGTCTGCATCATTTCTACTATCATCTTTCAACTTAGTTTTCTCTATGAACATATAAAAAATATAGGACCTATATCGCGAGCTATTGATCTACAACATAGATATGCAAATAGTACGAGGACTAAGTTCATGATAAATTAAGTTCAATTAATCAAATTACTTAAGAACTCCCACTTAGATAGACATCCCTCAAGCCATCTAAATGACATGTGATCCAAATCAACTAACCCATGTTCGATCATCACGTGAGATGGGGTAGTCATCAATGGTGAACATCTATATGTTGATCATATCTACTATATGATTCACGTTCGACCTTTCGGTCTCCAGTGTTTCGGGGCCATGTCTATACATGCTAGGCTCGTCAAGTTTAACCCGAGTATTCTGCATGTGTAAAACTGTCTTGCACCTGTTGTATGTGAACGTAGAGTCTATCACACCCGATCATCACGTGGTGTCTCAACACGACAAACTGTCGCAACGATGCATACTCAGGGAGAACACTTTTACCTTGAAATTTAGTGAAGGGATCATCTTATAATGCTACCGTCGTACTAAGAAAAATAAGATGCATAAAAGATAAACATCACATCCAATCAAAATATGTGACATGATATGGCCATCATCATCTTGTTCTTTTGATCTTCATCTCCAAAGCATCCTCATGATCTCCATCGTCGCATCGTGGTCGTCTAGCCAATTATTGCTTCTACAACTATCTCTAACGCATAGTGATAAAGTAAAACAATTACATGGCGTTTGCATTTCATACAACAAGGAGACAACCATAAGGCTCCTGTGGGTTGCCGATAACTTTTACAAAATATGATCATCTCATACAATAACATATATCACTTCACATCATGTCTTGACCATATCACGTCACAACATGCCCTGCAAAAATAAGTTAGACGTCCTCTACTTTGTTGTTGCAAGTTTTACCTGGCTGCTACGGGCTTCTAGCAAGAACCATTCTTACCTACACATCAATACCACAACGGTGTTTCATCAAGTTTGCTGTTTTAACCTTCGTCAAAGACCAGCCGCAGTCAAATTCGATTCAACTAAAGTAGGAGAAACATACACCTGCCAGCCACCTTTATGCAAAACTAGTTGCATGTCTGTCGATGGAACCGGTCTCATGTGCATGGACATGTAAGGTTGGTCCGGTCCGCTTCATCCTAGAATACCGCCGAATTAAAATAAGACGTTTGTGGTAAGTAGTATGACTGTCACCTCCCATAACTCTTTGTGTTCTACTCGTGCATATTATCTACGCATAGACCTAGCTCTGATACCACTGTTGGGAAACGTTGCATGGAAAACAAAAACTTTTCGACGCACACGCAATGATCTATCCATGGAGATGCATAGCAATGAGGGGGAGAGTTTGTTTATGAAAGTGCTAGTTATCGACTAGAGGGGGGTGAATAGGCGATTTTTAGGAAAGTCTTCAAAACACGAGGTCTTTGAAGACAAATAGTATAACTAAACATATTGATACGCAGCAGAAGGTAGACCACACTAGACAAGCCATAGTCAAGTAAGCAATATAGTGAAAGCACGAAGACTATCAGCAGCTAGGTAGTATAGATCAGGATGGAAGACAGTATGAAGCTAAATAGTAAATAGTCTTCACTCAGTGAAGTCAATCAGATCAGACAAGCTGGCAATGGCTTCACGAAGAGAAACTATAAAGTAAAGGGGAGTGGAGGATAGAACCAGTTGCTTGGTGAAGACAAGGATTTGGTAGACCAGTTCCAGTTGTTGTGACAACTGTACGTCTGGTTGGGGAGACTGAGATTTAACTCAGAAGACCGCGTCTTCACCTCATTCCCCTTGAGCTAAGGACACCCAGTCCTCGCCCAATCACTCTGGTAAGTCTTAAAGGTAGACTTCCAAACCTTCACAGACTTCATTCACCGACGATCCACAATGACTCTTGGATGCTCAGAATGCGATGCCTAACCGGCTGGAGGATTCACAGTCCTCAAGTGTAACAACTCTTCAGGTCACACGGACAGAAAGACTTTAGTGATGTCTAACACTCTTTGGTTTTGGGTGTTTAGGGCTTTGTCCTCGCAAGGATCTCTCTCAAATGCTTCTGAGGTGGGTTGCTCTCAAACGACAAAAGTCGTGCACTAACTCTGAGCAGCCACCAATTTATGGTGTAGGGGGTGGGCTATTTATAGCTAGGAGGCAACCCTACCTGATTTGTCCAAAGTTACCCTGGGTCACTAAGGAACCGATACATGTCCAACGGTCAGATTTCAAACACACACGGCAGCTTGACTTGGCTACAAGTAAAGCTGACTCATCCAGCTCTGGATAAGATTTGCTCTCATTGTCTTCGCTCGAAGACATAGAATTTTGGTTGAGCATCACATCAGTCACTCTGACTTTGTTCACTTGGATCCCACTTAACAGTACGGTGGTTCCTATGACTCAACAAAGAAGAAAAGGAAACTAGAAACAACTATGTCTTCGCACTCCATAGTCTTCAAATGATTGTCTTCACATTTCATAATCTTCATCATCAATGTCTTCACGAACCACCATTGTCTTCAATGTCTTCACCCATTTTTAGGGGTCATCTCTGGTAGGTAAACCGAATCAATAAGGGACTACTACCTGTGTTATCCAGCAATTCTCACAAACACATTAGTCCCTCAACCAAGTTTGTCGTCAATACTCCAAAACCAACTAGGGGTGGCACTAGATGCACTTACAGTCTACGTACCTGATAACACACAAGTATAGGGGATCGCAACAGTTTTCGAGGGTAGAGTATTCAACCCAAATTTATTGATTCGACACAAGGGGAGCCAAAGAATATTCTCAAGTATTAGCAGCTGAGTTGTCAATTCAACCACACCTGGAAACTTAATATCTACAGCAAAGTGTTTAGTAGGAAAGTAATATGATAGTAGTGGTAATGGTGGTAAAAGGTAACGGTAGCGAAAGTAATATTTTTGGTGTTTTATAGTGATGATAACAATAGCAACTGAAAAGTAAATAAGCGAAGAACAATATATGGAAAGCTCGTAGGCAATGGATCGGTGATGGAGAATTATGTCGGATGCGGTTCATCATGTAACAGTCATAACATAGGGTGACACAGAACTAACTCCAATTCATCAATGTAATGTAGGCATGTATTCCAAATATAGTCATACGTGCTTATGGAAAAGAACTTGCATGACATCTTTTGTCCTACCCTCCCGTGGCAGCAGGGTCCTATTGGAAACTAAGGGATATTAAGGCCTCCTTTTAATAGAGTACCGGAACAAAGCATTAACACATAGTGAATACATTAACTCCTCAAACTACGGTCATCACCGGGAGTGGTCCCGACTATTGTCACTTCGGGGTTGCCGGATCATAACACATAGTAGGTGACTATAGACTTGCAAGATAGGATCAAGAACTCTCATATATTGATGAAAACATAATAGGTTCAGATCTGAAATCATGGCACTCGGGTCCTAGTGACAAGCATTAAGCATAGCAAAGTCATAATAACATCAATCTCAGAACATAGTGGATACTAGGGATCAAACCCTAACAAAACTAACTTGATTACATGATAAATCTCATCCAACCCATCACCGTCCAGCAAGCCTACGATGGAATTACTCACGCACGGTGGTGAGCATCATGAAATTGGTGATGGAGGATGGTTGATGATGATGATGGTGACGGATTCCCCTCTCTGGAGCCCCGAAAGGACTCCAGACCAGCCCTCCTGTCGGTGTCAAAACCGGCAGATCTCGGGTAGGGGGTCCCGAACTATGCGTCTAAGGATCGATGGTAACAGGAGACAGGGGACACGATGTTTACCCAGGTTCAGGCCCTCTTGATGGAGGTAATACCCTACATCATGCTTGATTGATATTGATGAATATGAGTGTTACAAGAGTTGATCTACCTCGAGATCGTATGTTGTGGTCTAAACCCTACAACTATGATGAGTAATGTCATAATAATCTATTGACTAGCCTGGCCTCGGCTTATATAACATACTTACATACCAGAGGCCTAGGATAACAAGAGTCCTAGTCGAATACGTCGGCGGAGAGGAGTCCTTGTCTTGATCACCAAGTCTTGTGGAATCTTCCTCGTATATGTCTTCGGCTGTCCGAACTGGCCCATGAGTAAACGGCCATGGGGGTCCTCGGCCCAAATCAACTGATCAGGAGACGATGTGGTGAGTACCCCCTAGTCCAGGACACCGTCAGTAGCCCCCTGAGCCGGCCTTCAAGTTGGGGACGCTCCTCGGTTCTTGCGAACTATTCTTCGTCTTCGGTCGTCGGTCTTGAAAACTGGTTCAACAAATCTTCACATCTTCTATCTTGAGGATTGCCGAGCTAAATCTGAAGATCTCACACGTCGGGTATCCGAGGAGCCCTTTAATTCTTAGGCCTTTATCAATGCCTTGTTATTTTTATGCCACACCTCGGGTTTGAAGTTGTTCCCGGGCGGCAGTGTCCTCTTGCGTCCGAGCTCCAACGCTGGACTATATTCGAGGTATCTTTTGCAGACGAGCACCAACGCCGGACCGCTTCCAAGCTCCAACGCCGGAATGTATCCGAGCTCCGACGCCGGACTATATCCGAGGTGTCATAGATCACCTTGGTTCAAAAAATTTGAAAGAGTTTAGCCGAGCTTAATGTCGGGAAAGCCCTCTATGGAGCCAGCCACTAGCGCCTGAGCTTTATGCCGGACTGCTTCCGAGGTGGTGCACCACCCCGACTGTGGGCCAATTTTTTGTTAATATTTTTTATTGGTGCAATTTATTCTCTGCCGAGATACATAGCCAGTAGCCCTCAAGGTGTGTGTCGGTCTAAAACCTGAGATGCACCTGAAGGATGACATGGGACCGCTGATCCCAGTAGCCGCTGAGACTCGGGTTGATTTGCAAAATTGGTCTGAGGATCAACTCCTAGCTCGGCAGAATACTTCGGGACACAAAAAGCAGTGTGCGGAGTCCTCGAGACTCAGGTTGGGTGCGGCCAACCAACCTGAGGATCATAATCTCCTCGAAAACTATATTGCACTTAAATTTTCTACACTGGATTGCCAATGCAATAGCCCCCGAGACACTGGTCGGGTGGCAACACCAGATCAGGGGATCAATGTGCCCCTTTAATATTAGTAAATGATAAGCCCGGAGCCCAGTAGCCCCCGAGCCTTAATGCGGGCACGGGTGGACGAATTAAGGATCGATATCTAGAGTAAAATCACAAATTATGTGTAATGATTCTATGTATCCAAGTACTTTACAGCATTAATGCTCGGATCCGCATTGTACAAAACTTTGTTGACCGACCATCGGCTTCCGCCTCCTCGGCCAGTAGCCGGGGAGTGTTTGTCCTACTTTATAAAGCCTTTATGAGTGCAAAGATTTACGACAAACAAGGCAATCTGGCCATACGGTTTTATAAACAAAGGTATGCAGAGAGATATGTTATATTATTATTTAACATAAGAAATGTCTTCCAAAGAAAATAGTCCCGCTATCGGTTCCTTTCTTTGGGTTGTCATGCTAAGCATGATCATGAAACCTCAGCTCTAATGTAAGAGCAAAATATTGAGCATTTAGTTTGGGAGGCCACTTACTAGCCCCCGGTAGTGTTCGGCGACAGTCGAGGTCGAGCCATAAACACTTCGGCCAATGTTATGAATGGCCCATCATTTAACATGGTCGTCGGATCGCTGACCAGTTTACGCTTATTGTGACAGTCAGTTTTCGGCATTCTCCACTAAGGTGCTTAACCATGTGAGCTGGAAGCACAATCGCAGTGGTTCTCCCTTTGCACACCTAGCCGAACAAAGCGGAATGTAGGAGGCAAGCGCAGGAGCTGGGCAACCCAACTATTGACCGAAGACAGAATTCGAAACCGATGCATATATAGCAATATCCGAGAATGTTTTTGTCAAATCTCTAAAGGTGTCCAGCGTTGCACTATGAGACTTGTGCTGAAAACACACAAATAGTTTGAAAGTGCCATAAGCTTGGAAAACCAAAAAACGTCTGTAAAAACTTGACGTCCGAACAAGATCAAGTGTCCGGTGCCAATCCGAAAATTGGAAAAAAAATTGTGCTTCTGTCGTGCTTTAACATGACACATCCAATCTCAAGACTTCACGTGGGTCAGCCTACGGCTTCAAGCTCCTCATCCCACAGGTGGAGTACTTCTCCGAGGTCAGTTTAGCAAACTAAACTCAAGCGGCTTTCAGAGAGAAGACAGGCTATCCGGCTATTGACCATAAACTCGAGTTAAAAAAGGAGAGGTAGAAAAAGACTTTGCAATGACCAAGAAGAAAACACATTTACTATAAAATAGCTCATATAAATTGTAAGAGCCCCCAAGTGACTTGGGTAAAAGAATTTTATGTATAATGATTGTATGTACCGAAGTACTTATATCATATATGTGTTCACCCGAACTTTAAACGCGTCTTAACCGACCGTCGGCTTCTCCCTCTTCGGCCAAGGGCCGAAAAGTGTCATGTACTCCACCTGTCGAGAGTATCGATGGTGTTTCCGATGACCAGGCAATCAGGCCATAAGGCTGTAACAGACAAAGCGCGCTCAGGGTACTTATGCTATATTACTGACGAAGTGTAAGAAGCATCTTCGAAGAAAATAGTACCCCCCACCGATACCTTTCTACGGTGCTCATTATTACTATGAGACTTGTGCACTAGATTTTTTTGTACTCATGAGTTCCGTTGTGTGCCGACCATGATTGAAAACAATAAGAGCGCTAGCTTTTGGCTTCACCCAGTCTGAGGTTAGAACTCGGATGATCCGGTCGTGACAACCGCAAAGGTGCTCCCTTTACTCCCTAGCCGAACAATCAAGAACGTAGGGGTAAACATAGGAGCGAGGCAACCCAGATTGCAAATCGCTTATGTCAATATGGTGCATATTGTGGCGTAATACACGAACAAGGAATGAAGCCGTATAAGTATAATCATATGCAAGAGGAAAAGCTCCATCAAGGGAGCCCCCAAATAAACGGGGTATTTGAATATGCCCGTCACAAACAAAGTTTTGATAAGGAACTTTGTCACAAACAACTTTATGCCAAAAATTATAATGCTTGGTCGAACCGAACAAAATTTAGAACTAAAAGTTTTTGAGCATGAAAGCAACTTAGCTGGTTAATGTGCTCGGTGTTGATGATGTGATTCGGGCTTGTGGCGGGATGAAGACGCCTATTGATCTGTGACAGATCCGATAAGGTTCGTAGTCCTCGGCATGGCCGAGGTCCCAGCCCCTGGGCCCGAGGTGTCCGGGCAAGGAGTTCGGCACTCCAGAGTAGTGACCACCTAACGCGGTCAAAATCGATTACCTGCACACATAAAACAGTGCGGTCCAGGAAATAATAATAATAATAATATATATATATATATAATCCTTGCATAATTGCTTTACGCAAAAATAATTTATTTAAAGAAATGTGGCCTGGCGCCGAAGCCAATGTCGATGCAGGGCGTCAGCGTGACGCAGTGAAAGCGTGACAAAGCCTGAATTTGCAGGGCGGTCCGGGCTCCGAATGCGGCGTTTGCCGAACTATGTACAGAAACTGACCGAACCACCACGCGACCGTTTTTAATGTGGCCGCCATTTGATAGACCTGTGTACAGATGATGGAACAAACCAGAGTAATAATTTCTTAAGAAAAATAAACCCAACAAGCAAAAATTGTTAGGATTAATAGCACCTGGTTTATTTGTTGTAGCATTCCGAAGAAAAGCGACTCCCAAAATGGGAATCGATCTGCACACCCATTGCCTGATGGGCGATAGAGCGATGGTCTGGTGATGCTGGCAAAGGTTGGCTTGCCGAGGCGAAGCCTTCGGCCCAGCTGATGTGACGAAGCTAGTCGGCTGGTGACGCCGAAGTCACCGGAGTATGTTGATGAAGAAATAGCCAAGTCCCTGGTCTGGCCGAGGTGACGGAGCAGGCCGGTGAGGAGTTGTTGTAGCTGCTATGTCAGCCGAGGTGTTGAAGTAGTTCGGCGTGATGGACATTGGCTCGAAGAAGCAACAGTGCGGCCATGCCGACCCAGGTCGTAACTTGTGACGCGACTAATGCTGGTTTGATGAAGTGACCATGCGGTGATGTCGGTGTGCCTGCTCCGTGTAATCCGTGGGGCGGCGATGTTGGTGCTGATTTATCCTTGGCGATTCCGAACTCCTATTCGGCTCGCCGAGGCGAGGATCCGAAGAAGTTGAGCTCGGCTTAAAAAGCGACCACAGGTCTAGCGTAGGTCGGCAGTCGTGGAGCTATATTGCCGGACTGGTTTGACACCAACATGATGGCGAAGATTACCTCAGAGGAGGATTAAAATTTTATGGGCGCGTGTTAAAAACAACGCACAATACCTTAGAAGAAAATTCCTTTTAAAAAGGTTGTCAAATAGCACGTTCATAAAGAAACATGAATTCGGGTCGGATTCGTATTCGCGCAGGAAACAGATCTGAAAAGTGATGCACTAATTGGAAGGTTTCTGGAGTTTGGACGGTCGGATCGAGCTGAAATTTTGAGGGGTGGTAGATATGAGAATTCCGCAGCATATGAATGGTTGGATCTTCCAAAGGACTTCCGAGCTAGGCTCTGGAGACCACGCCCTAAACTCGTCCAGATTCTCGTCTGGACTTGACAGGGCTCCGGTATATCGTAGATTGTCAGAGATTCCTCCATCGGAAATCGACGAAATTTTCCAGGGTTGTTGTAGACTCGATTCCGCACAATTCCACCAAAGCGATCGTTAAAACGACACTCAAGGAGGCAGTGGCGGCGGATACGCGTTCACTATCTAGAAAAACAGCACGGTCGCCCGAGGGCAATGTTGACGTTGAGCCCCCGAGTTCTATGGACGATTCCTCCATGATCTTGATAGAGATCGGAGTTGGTGTTGATGAAGTCCCTCGTCCGAACATGACGATCGGAGGTAGGGCACAGTCCTCGGTCAAGCCAAGGTGACCGGTCGAGCCGGTGACGAAGATGTCAACGCCGTAGTTAATCTGCAGACGAGCCATTGATCCTTTTGTAGATCACACAGCGGAACTCTCAATGAAAGCACCATTGTCGGTGTCAAAACCGGCAGATCTCAGGTAGGGGTTCCCGAACTATGCGTCTAAGGATCGATGGTAACAGGAGATAGGGGACACGATGTTTACCTAGGTTCGGGCCCTCTTGATGGAGCTAATACCCTACGTCCTGCTTGATTGATATTGATGAATATGAGTGTTACAAGAGTTGATCTACCTCGAGATCGTATGTTGTAGTCTAAACCCTAAAACTATGATGAGTAATGTCATAATAATCTATTGACTAGCCTGGCCTCAGCTTATATAACATACCAGAGGTCTAGGATAACAAGAGTCCTAGTCGAATACGTCGGTGGAGAGAAGTCCTTGTCTTGATCACCAAGTCTTGTGGAATCTTCCTCGTATATGTCTTCGGCTGTCCGAACTGGCCCAAATCAACTGATCGGGAGACGATGTGGTGAGTACCCCCTAGTCCAGGACACCGTCACCTCCCGAGAGAGTTTAGGGCTTGGCAGCGGCTCTGTATCGTAAAACGTGATGAATCCTTCTCCCTGGTTTTTTTCTCCCCGAAAGTGAATATATTGAGTCAGGGTTGAAGTCGATAGAGCTTTAGGGGGGTGACGAGGCAGGGGGCACGCCCGGGGGGGTAGGGCCCGCCTCCCACCCTCGTGGCCATGTGGAGGCCACCCTCACGTGGATCTTCCTTCCAGTATTTTTTATATATTCCAAAATAATTCTCTGTTGATTTTCAGGTCATTCTGAGAACTTTTATTTCTGCACAAAAATAACACCATGGCAATTCTGCTAAAAATAGCGTCAGTCCGGGTTAGTTCCATTCAAATCATGCAAGTTAGAGTCCAAAACAAGGGCAAAAGTGTTTGAAAAAGTAGATATGAAGGAGACGTATCAACTCCCCCAAGCTTAAACCTTTGCTTGTCCTCAACCAATTCAGTTGATAAACTGAAAGTGATAAAGAATTTTTTTTACAAACTCTGTTGGCTCTTGTTGTAAATATGTAAAGCCAGCATTCATGTTTTCAGCAAAGATTTTGAACTAACCATATTCACAATAACATTTAGGTCTCATGTTTACTCATATCAATGGCATAATCAACTAGTGAGCAATAATAATAAATCTTGGGTGACACTTTCTCAAAACAATCATGATATGATATAATAAGATGGTATCTCGCTAGCCCTTTCTGAGACCGCAAAACATAAATGCATAGCACCTTTAAAGATCAAGGACTGACTAGACATTGTAATTCATGGTAAAAGAGATCCAGTCAAGTCATACTCAATGTAAACTAATAGTAATGGATGCAAATGACAGTGGTGCTCTCCAACTGGTGCTTTTTAATAAGAGGATGATGACTCAACATAAAAGTAAATAGATAGGCCCTTCGCAGAGGGAAGCGGGGATTTGTAGAGGTGCCAGAGCTCGGTTTTGAAATAGATATGAATAATATTTTGAGCGGTATACTTTCATTGTCAACATAACAACCAAGAGATGGTGATATCTTCCATGCTACACACATTATAGGCGGTTCCCAAACAGAATGGTAAAGTTTATACTCCCCCTCCACCAACAAGCATCAATCCATGGCTTGCTCGAAACAACGAGTGCCTCCAACTAACAATAGTCCCGGGGGAGTTTTGTTTGCAATTATTTTGATTTTATTTGCATAAAGCATGGGACTGGGCATCCCGGTGACCAGCCATTTTCTCATGAGTGAGGAGCGGAGTCCACTCATCTTGAGAATAACCCGCCTAACATGGAAGATATGGACAGCCCTAGTTGATACATGAGCTATTCGAGCATACAAAACAGAATGTTTATTTGAAGGTTTAGAGTTTGCCACATACAAATTTACTTGGAACGGCAGGTAGATACCGTATATAGGTAGGTATGGTGGACTCATATGGAATAACTTTGGGGTTTATGGAATTGGATGCACAAGCAGTATTCCCGCTTAGTACAGGTGAAGGCCAGCAAAAGACTGGGAAGCGACCAGCTAGAGAGCGACAACAGTCATGAACATGCATTAAAATTAATCAACACCAAATACAAGCATGAGTAGGATATAATGCACCATGAACATAAATATCGTAGAGGCTATGTTGATTTTGTTTCAACTACATGCGTGAAGATGTGCCAAGTCAAGCCACTCGAATCGTTCAAAAGAGGATACCACCCTATCATACCACATCACAACCATTTTAATAGCATGTTGGCACGCAAGGTAAACCATTATAAGCTACTAGCTAATTAAGCATGGCATAAGCAACTATAATATCTAATTGTCATTGCAAACATGTTTATTCATAATAGGCTGAATCGGGAACGATGAACTAATCATATTTACAAAAATAAGAAAGGTCGAGTTCATTCCAACTTTTCTCATCTCAATAAGTTCATCATATACTCATCATTATTGCCTTTCACTTGCACGACCGAATAGTGTGGATAATAATAATAGTGCACGTGCATTGGACTAAGCTGGAATCTGCAAGCATTCAATTCAAGAGAGAAGACAAGGTAATATGGGCTCTTTGTTAGATCAACAATAATGCATATAAGAGTCACTTTAACATTTTCATTATGGTCTTCTCATATTGACCCCCAAAGAACAAGAAAAGAAAAAGAAGAACAAGAAATCTTTTTGGGTTTTCTTTTTAATTATTACTACTAGCATGGAAAGTAAACTAATTAAAAGCTACAACTATTTTTTTTTGTTTTTCTTAAGGTTTATTAAATACACAAGAAGAAAGCATAAAAAAAGGAAAATAAACTAGCATGGATGATACAGTGAAAAAGTATGAGTACCGACAACTAGCAATGAGTGTGTGAACATGAATGTAATGTCGGTGAGAAATCCATACTCCCCCAAGCTTAGGCTTTTGGCCTAAGTTGGTCTATGGCCACGGCTGGCCTGGCGGATATCCAAAGTTATAGGTGGGGTCGTACTGTGAAGAAGTCTCGGATTGCCACTAATTGGCAATCACCTCCGGATCCCACTGATAATCAGACTATCGTGCGGGATCAAATTGTTGTTCCGGCTCTGGCTCTGTAGCTGATGTAGGGTTCCGGTAGGTGTGAATGGCCTCCAACGGAACAAGGTACTTGCCTGCAAATAAATCAAACAAGGTAGGAGCAGGCAGGGTAATAGTCTCAGGATGATTTTTACCAAATATTAATTTGTACTTAAGCGCCTTTTCCCTATTCTTAACAATAAAATCATGTGCTACCATACTCTTATAATCTAAATAAACTAGAGGCAGCAACTTCTCTTCCTTCTCATAATGCCTAATAGGTATGTTAAAGTGTGGAGCAAGGCACGAGGCGAAGATGCCTCCAAGGACGGGGCCCTTAGTACGGTTAAGATTTAACCGCTTTGCAACAATAGCGTCCATACCGAATGTGTCATCACGAAATAAGGCATGGCACAAATAACAATATCAGGGGCACTAAGGTTGCCACAGTTTCCGCACCCAATTAAGTATCTACTAGCAAATATAGCAAAGTAACATAGAACAGGAAAGTGTATGCTAGTAATTCGTGCATCGGAAACCTTCCTCGTTTCCCCTACAGCAATGGTATCAATAAACCCATCCACATCGTCACGATGTGGTTCCTCTATGCTGCCCTCAAAAGGTATCAAACAAACCTGAAAAAATCACGAAGTGACATCTCCTTATGCTCATCATATAAATAAAATTCCACCGTAGGTGGTGAGCTCCTAGCATGGAAATGAAAGTTTTGCACAAAGATATTGGTGAGTAAGAGATACTGTTCACGTTGGTCGTGGAGGAAAGCGGTGAGGCCTGCATTCTCAGCCAATGCATAGAAATCATCATAAATCCTGGCTGCTCTCAAGAAATTATCACAAGGCCATTCACACGGCCGACCTCCGCGGTGCGAGGGAGATTATATTTGGGCCTCTTATCCTCTTCATTTTCTTTATCCTTCGAGCTTCAGCTCGATGAGCCCCTAAAAAATCTCTTCATCCTTTTCTGAAAATTTCTGAAATTTTTAGTAACTTCAAAATAAAAGTGAACCAAACTCAACAAAATTGATAGCAACTACTCCTACAAGTGCCAAGATGCAATATCATGCATTAAAACTACTTTTGACCACATAAATTTGACATGCAAGCTCAAGAACAGGGTCACCTAAGCAGGAAAAATATGCAATGAATAAAGCACTAGAACAAAAACTAATTGGACCATTGGAGGAGTCACATACCAAGGAACAATCCCCAAAAGCAGTTTTGTGAGAGGTGCTTTGAGCAAGGAGATCGAAAATGGCAACAAAATGAGCTTGGACTCGCGTTTGAGCTGGTTAGTGATGTTTGTGGGAGGAAGAAGGAGTGTGTGGTAGCTGGAATAAATGGAGGGGAGCCACCGTGGGCCCATGAGGCAGGGGGTGCGCCCAGGGGGTAGGGCGCACCCTCCACCCTCGTGGCCAGGTGCTTGCTCCCCCTGTTGTGTTCTCAGTGCCAGATATTTTCAAATATTCTAGAAAAAATCATATTTAAATTTCAGGGCATTTGGAGAACTATTATTTTCGGGTATTTTTTATTGCATGGATAATTCAGAAAACTAACATAAATTACTATTTTTGCTTTATTTAATATAAATAACAAAAAGTAAAAAAGATGGTACAGAGAGTTGTGTTTTCTAAATTCATCCATCTCATGTTCATCAAAAGGAATCCACTAACAAGGTTGATCAGGTCTTGTTAACAAACTCATTCCGAATAACATGGAACCGGAGAATTTTCGAATAACACAAGGTTACCTCAACGGGCATATGCACATCCCCAACAATAAGAATATCATATTTCTTCTTCATAGTAGGAAGAGGAATTTCAAAACCTCCAAACATAATCGATGGAATTTTTCCAATAGAGTTTATACTATGAACTTGAGGTTGTTTCCTCGGAAAGTGTACCGTACGCTCATTACCATTAACATGAAAAGTAACATTGCCTTTGGTGCAATCAATAACAGCCCCTGCAGTATTCAAAAAGGGTCTTCCAAGAATAATAGACATACTATTGTCCTCGGGAATATCAAGAATAACAAAGTTCGTTAAAATAGTAACATTTGCAACCACAACAGGCACATCCTCACAAATACCAATAGGTATAGCAGTTGATTTATCAGCCATTTGCAAAGATATTTCAGTAGGTGTCAACTTATTCAAATCAAGTCTACGGTATAAAGAGAGAGGCATAACACTAACACCGGCTCCAAGATCACATAAAGCAGTTTTAACATAGTTTCTTTTAATGGAGCATGGTATAGTTGGTACTCCAGGATCTCCCAGTTTCTTAGGTATTCCACCTTTAAAAGTATAATTAGCAAGCATAGTGGAAATTTCAGCTTCCGATATCTTTCTTTTATTTGTAACAATTTCTTTCATATACTTAGTATAAGGATTCATTTTGAGCATATCAGTCAAACGCATACGCAAGAAGATAGGTCTAATCATTTCAGCAAAGCGCTCAAAATCCTCATCATCCTTTTTCTTGGATGATTTAGGAGGAGAGGGCATGGGTTTCCGAACTCATGGTTCTCTTTCTTTATCGTGCTTCCTAGCAACAAAGTCTCTCTTATCATAACGTTGATTCTCTGATTGTGGGTTATCAAGATCAACAGCAGGTTCAATCTCTACATCATTATCATTGCTAGGTTGAGCATTAACATGAACATCATCATTAACATTATTATTAGGTTCATGTTCATTACCAGATTGTGTTTTAGCATCAGAAATAGAAATATCGTTAGGATTCTCAGGTGTGTCTACAACAGGTTCACTAGAAGCATGCAAAGTCCTATCATTTTTCTTTTTCTTCCTCTTAGAAGGACTAGGTGCATCAATATTAGTTCTCTGAGAATCTTGCTCAATTCTCTTAAGATAGCCCTCGGGATACAAAGATTCCTAAGTCATTTTATCACCTCTGGTCATAACTCTAAAAGCATTATCATTTTGCTTACTATTCAATTCATTGAGCAAATCATTCTAAGCTTTGAGTACTTGTTCTGCTTGAGCGGTAACCATAGAAGCATGTTTACTAATAAGTTTAAGTTCACCTTTAACATTAGCCATATAATCACCCAAGTGTTCAAGCATATCAGCATTGCGTGTTAATTCCCTACCAAAATACCATTGAAGTTTTCTTGTTTAACCATAAAGTCATCAAACTCATCCAAGTATGGGCTAGGAAACTTAGTAAAAGGGATTTCTGCTTTATCATATCTATAGAGAGAATTTACCTTTACTACCTGTGTCGGGTTATCAAGACCACGTGTTTCTTCAATAGGTAATGAATTAAGACCATGTATTTCTTCAACAGGCGGTAAATTAAGACCATGTATTTCTTCAACAGGTGGTAAATTCTTAACATCTTCAGCTTTAATACCTTTTTCTTTCATAGATTTCTTTGCCTCTTGCATATCTTCAGGACTAAGAAATAGAATACCCCTCTTCTTCGGAGTTGGCTTAGGAGTTGGTTCAGGAATTGGATCAAGAAGTGCCCAATTATTTTCATTAGTCAACATATTATTCAATAGAATTTCAGCTTCATCTGGTGTTCTTTCCCTGAAAACACAAACAGCACAACTATCCAGGTGGTCTCTGGAAGCATCGGTTAGTCCATTATAAAAGATATCAAGTATTTCATTTTTCTTAAGAGGATGATCAGGCAAAGCATTAAGTAATTGGAGAAGCCTCCCCCAAGCTTGCGGGAGACTCTCTTCTTCAATTTGCACAAAATTATATATTTCCCTTAAAGCAGCTTGTTTCTTATGAGCAGGGAAATATTTAGCAGAGAAGTAATAAATCATATCCTATGGACTACGCACACAACCAGGATCAAGAGAATTAAACCATATCTTAGCATCACCCTTTAATGAGAACGGAAATAATTTAAGGATATAATAATAACGAGTTTTCTCATTATTAGTGAACAGGGTGGCTATATCATTTAATTTAGTAAGATGTGTCACAATAGTTTCAGATTCATAGCCATAGAAAGGATCAGATTCAACTAAAGTAATTATCTCAGGATCAACAGAGAAATCATAATCCTTATCAGTAACAAAGATAGGTGAAGTAGCATAAGCAGGATCATATTTCCTTCTAGCATTCAAAGTTTTTTGTTTCAGCTTAGATAATAATTTCTTAAGATCACTCCTATCATTGCAAGCAAGAAATTCTCTAGCAGTTTCTTCATCCATCACATAGCCCTCAGGCACAACAGGTAATTCATATCTAAGGGGAGAATCTTAATCATCACTTTCATCAACATTATCAGTTTCAATAATTTCATTCTCTCTAGCCCTAGCAAGTTCATCAAGAAATTCACCAAGTGGCACAGTAGTATCAAGCATAGAAGTAGTTTCATCATAAGTATCATGCATAGCAGAAGTGGCATCATCAATAACATGCGACATATCAGAATGAATAGCAAGTGTAGGTGTCGCAAGCTTACTCAAAACAGAAGGTGAATCAAGTGCAAAGCTAGATGGCAGTTCCTTACCTCCCCTCGTAGTTGAGGGACAAATTTTTGTTTTAGCGTCTTTCAAATTCTTCATAGTGATAAGCAGATATAAATCCCAAGTGACTCAAAGAATAGAGCTATGCTCCCCGGCAACAGCGCCAGAAAATAGTCTTGATAACCCACAAGTATAGGGGATCGCAACAGTTTTTTAGGGTAGAGTATTCAACCTAAATTTATTGATTCGACACAAGGGGAGCCAAAGAATATTCTCAAGTATTAGCAGCTGAGTTGTTAATTCAACCACACCTGGAAACTTAATATCTGCAGCAAAGTGTTTAGTAGCAAAGTAATATGATAGTAGTGGTAATGGTGGTACAAGGTAATGGTAGCAAAAGTAATATTTTTGGTGTTTTGTAATGATGATAACAATAGCAACTGAAAAGTAAATAAGCGAAGAACAATATATGGAAAGCTCGTAGGCAATGGATTGGTGATGGAGAATTATTCCGGATGCGGTTCATCATGTAACAGTCATAACATAGGGTGACACAGAACTAACTCCAATTCATCAATGTAATGTAGGCATGTATTCCGAATATAGTCATACGTGCTTATGGAAAAGAACTTGCATGGCATCTTTTGTCCTACCCTCCCGTGGCAGCGGGGTCCTATTGGAAACTAAGGGATATTAAGGCCTCCTTTTAATAGAGTACTAGAACAAAGCATTAACACATAGTGAATACATTAACTCCTCAAACTACGGTCATCATCGGGAGTGGTCCCGACTATTGTCACTTCGGGGTTGCCGGATGTCGGGGGTGTCTGGTCCCTCGCACACCTATGGGGATCGGCGGGCCGAGCCCCTTTTGGTTCGGCAGGGGCGGTGGATGCACAAACAGCAGATCGAGGCGAAACACACGAGCGAGACGATCGATTTACCCAGATTCGGGCCGCATGGATGCGTAAAACCCTACTCCTGCTTTGGTGGTTGTATTGAGTTCTTGCTCGGGAGCGGCGAGTGCTACAGTACACTCAAGGAGCTGGCGAGACCGAGCGTGAGAATGGCCGTCCTCCCCTTCTCTGTTGCACATGGGCCTCCTTTTATATGTCTAAGGGGTCACCGACATGTGGCAACAGAGGTGAGGGTAAAAATGTAAAAGGGGTGGTAGTTGGATCCACCGCCTGCTACAGTTGTATCCTACCTAACTCTGATGGCAGGGGATAAGGGCATTAAATGCCCGTCTGTGTCACCTTGACGGCCCAGAGAGGGACCGCTAGGAACGCCACCGTTTGCCACGATGGTTCCTTGTCAGCGTCTGCTTGCCACCGCATGCCCCCGGCTGCACAGCCTCCCGCCACGTACGCCAGGAATGGTCCCAGGGCGACACATTGGTGGGTGAGCTGGAGCGCGGGCTGCGGGGTAGTAGCTTGCCGCGGCAAGCGCCTTGCCGCGGGTGTTGTCTTGTCGCGTCCGGGAGCTTGTCGCTCACCGGGCCTTGTCGGGGCGCGCAGTGCGCCGCAGCGAGCTTCTTGAGATGCTTTGGTTGGTCTTCCCTGCAAGCTCCTCTTGCCGGGGTCTCGTCTCCTTCCCGGCAAGCTCCTCTTGCCGGGGTCTTGTTTCTTTCCCAGCAAGCTCCTCTTGACGGGGTCTTGTTTTTCTCTTGAATACTTTGTTCTTGAATGGCTCCGAAGGAGCCACGGAGGGTCTTGGCGGTCGCCCGGCAAGCCTTGCCGCGGGTCGCTGCGACTGCCCGTGCACAAGTTCGGGATACTAAGGTACCCCTACTTTAGTACACCGACAGGAGCCCCCAGGCCTGGGCCACACACGGTGCCGAGCGCTGTTGGGCCAGGCCCAAAACAGTGCACGGGCACGCGCGGCCTAGGTCACGCCATATCTGACTCCGCACCCACCGCGCCCTCCCCAAACGGCACGCGTCGAACGCGGCGCCGGGCGTGACGTGGGCGGCGTGCGCGGGGCTGCGCCCCGCGCTCATGCGTCACGTCGCAGTAAAAGGGGACGGTTTGTGCGCCCCCTCCCGTAAACAGAGGGAGGCGTGGTGGGCGGAATCGTGGGTAGTTGTTTATTCGAGACGGCGAAACGTCCGCCCCCTCCCCCTCTCCTCTTTATAAGCAGAGGGAACAGAGGTACGGCGCCATCCGCCCGTTGCTGCTTCCAATCTCAAAACCTCCGCCGCTCCCCGTCTTCTCAGAGCAACAAGAGAGCAGCGCCCTGCTCCCCCATCACCACACGCACCACCACCACCGTCGGCCTCCTCCACCACCTTCGCCATGGCTCCGAAGGGCGACAAGGGAAAAGTGGTGAAGTCGACCGAGGCGCAGCGGCTCGCGAAGATGCGGAAGGAGCGGGCCATCTTCCCTCCCAAGCTCGGCGCAAAGGCGTTGCGGGAGCGGTATTACCTGTTCTGGTCGGCGGAAACGCGAGCTCACCCGCGGACCAGGGTGCTCCCGGCTGAAGCCCACACGAAGGCTCCGGACGGGTACCCTTTCTTTGCTGTGTTCTTCTACTACGGGCTCTGCCCGCCCTTTTCCAAGTTCTTCTGTGATATTATGAACACATATGGCTTCTATCTCCTTGACTTCACCCCCAATGCCGTCCTCGCCATGGCAGTTTTCGCACATCTTTGCGAAAACTTTGTCGGAGTCCACCCTAGTGTAGCTCTCTTCCGCCATTTTTTATCCCTCGAGTAGAGAGAGGAGAGACTCTGTCCGGCGGAATCGCCTGGATCTCTAGAGCCGGCAAGAAGGAATCTTATCTAGAGGGGGAGTTCCGCGGCAAGTGGGAGGAGTGGAGAGCAGATTGGTGCTGGATCATCGAGGAGAGCCCGCAGTCATTCACCGTCCGGCGCCAAGCAGCAGCGGTGCGCGGCAATGACTGGAGCGACTTGGCCCCGGAAGACAGCAAGCTGAGGATTGCCGTCACCAGGATCCAGCGCCTTAGGCTTGCCGGACTCACTGTAGGTGCTGTCGGCGCAGACTTTCTTCGCCGCCGCATTGCCCCTCTGCAGGAATGGGGAAGGCCTGCCTGGGAGTTCAAGAACGCGGCGGACATTATGAGGCTGCGCCCAGGCCTCAACTATAATTTCACTGTCCTCGAGCACACTAGCATGCTGCAGGAGCTCTTCAAATATGATTCGGATCACCCCGAAGTCTTCAGGCTGCCGCAGGGCGTCGTCCCTTTGTGCAACAACTCTGCGCTTGACCGCATCCGGGCGATGATGCCGTTGTGCGACTCGCATGGAATCGAGCCGACTTGGCAAGTGCCAGCAGACGAGGTCGTGCAGCAGTTCTTCGACGACCTGGTGGAAGTGCCAATCCGCGCCGACGAGAGGGACGGCCTCATCCGCGACACCACCAAGGCGGAGCTGGCGTACATAGCCACCAGGTTGGAAGAGGCGGCGGCAGCCCCAGCGGCAGGCGAATTTGGGTTTACTCTGGAGGAAGTGGCGGCAGAAGAGGCAAAGACTCATGCCGAGCGAGAGGAGTTCCTCGGCAAGAAAGAGCTCGCCCGGCAAGAGGAACTTGCCGGCAAGGAAGATCTTGCCGGGGGCAGCGCCAAGCCGAGCGAGCTTGCCGGGGATGCAAGCGACTCGCTGGAGGTCGACTCTTCCTCCACTTCATCTTCCGACAGCCCGCCGCCGGCTGCGCCTCCGTCTCTGCCGAGAAGGCGTCTCCGCAAGGCCGGGGATGTAGCAAGGCGGCAGGCGGGCGGGCAGTCGCCGCGCCGCACGACGCGCTCCACCGCGGCAAGCACTGTTGCCGCGGGAGCACCCCATGCCGCCGCTGCGACTGGAGCGGCATCTTCCCAGGCTGCCGCCTCTGCTCCCGCCAAGCGACCAAGGGAGCCTACCTCTCCACCTTCCCGCGCCAGCCGCGGGCCGGATTTCGACTTCTCCGCGTTTAGCTCCGACGAGGAAGAAGAGGAGGAGTAAGTTCTTCTCATTGTACTTGTAATTCTTTGATTTTCGCTGTTTTTGTCTTGCCTTGTTTCTCACTTGCCTTCCTCTGCGTCTCTTCCTTTTCAGGACTCTGGCACAGAGAGCGGCGAAGAGGGCCAGGGTGCCGGTGATCGTCATCGAGGACGAACCCACTGCATCAACAGGGGACGTGCCCGAGACGAACTTATCGGACCCGGCGGCTGATCTCCAGAGCAGCCCCCAGCGTAAGTGTTTAGTTTACTTCCCGCTGTTAGGCGCGCACAAAAATCCTTGCTATGCTGATACTTGTTTGTTGACTTGTGCAGGAGCAGAGCAGCCTCACCAGGGGAGTCTAGAGACTGCCCCTGAAGCGCCAAGGTAGAGTCCTCCGACGAGGGAGAGGTCTCCGGCAAGGGAGAGCTCTCCGGCGAGGGAGGAGGGTCCGACAAGGGAGGAGCCCCCGGCAAGGGAAGGGACTCCGGCAAGGGAGGAGCCCCTGGCGAGGGAGGAGACTTCGGCAAGGGAGGAGCCCCCGGCTCGGCAAGGATCTCCGGCAAGGGACCGCGCCAGCAATCCCCCGGCGACGGAGACCACAGCAGCAGGCCCTGGCACAGGTAACTCCCTTGCTTCCAAAACTCCCCTTGGCTTCTTCGGCTTCTTGATCTTCCTCTTGGATTTTGCTTGAATTTTGCTTGAATCTTCCCCCCTCTTCCGGCCATCAGATCCATCTGCTGCAGAGCAGATGGAGACGGAGGTCGCTGTCGAGGAAGCAGCCGGCGCCGGCGAGGAGGCTGCCAGGGCTGCCGCCGCAGAGGCGGGCGGGGAGTCTGGCGGCCGTACTGACGACCCGGAGGCCACAGGAGCGCCAGGCGCTGCTCCGACCACTGACTCCTCCGCTGCTGCTGCCGCGGCAGGCTTCGAAGAGCCCTAGCCTGGCATTTACCTGAAGGCCGGCGAGAACATCTTCATCAGCCTCCCCTAGGCGTCAAGCTCCAGGGCGCCGATCGAGGGGGAGACGCTGGACGGAGAGGTGCTTGCCTCTGCCGGGCTAAAGCTGGTTGACGCGCCGAGCAGCAGCAGCGGTGATCCTGAAGAGGAGCGCCTGCTGCGGAAGCTAGGGGCGCTCTACCGCACCCGGCAAGCCAAGCTGGACTCCCGCGAGGCGCTCGGGGCAAAGGATGGCGTCGACATCGAGAAGCGCGCAGAAGAGCTTCGAGGCGCCCATCAGGAAGCTCTCCGCTTCCTGGCAAAGGAGCGGGAGCAACTTGCTGAGGCGTAGCAGGCCTTCCTCCTCGAGAAGGCCGATGTCGAAGAGCGCCAATGGCTCGTCGCGGAGAAGTTGTCTTCGCGGGAGGTGACTTGGCGCAGCGGTCGGTCAACCTCGACAGCCACGAGGAGGAACTTGCCGCGCGCGAGCGGGCAGTTGGCGGAGCCGTCAAGCAGGCCGTAGACGCCGCCGCAGCTGCCGAGGCCGCCAAGGCTGAGCTGGAGCTGAAGGTGATGCAGCTGGAGGCGGACCTCAAGGCGAGCGGCGACGAGCTTGCCGCGCTCAAGCTTGAGCGTGAGAGGGACGCCAACAGCTATTAGGAGCTGCAGGCCCTCCTCACTGAGAGAAGCAAGGAGATGGACGCCGCCAAGGCTTCAAATGCTGATCTTGAAGTGAAGCTGGCGACTCTGACCGAATCTCTGGACGGCGCCAAGCGGCAGGAGGCGGCCCTGAAGGAGGAGGTTAAGGCCGGCAAGGTGCTGCTAGCGAAGGCCGCCGCCGCCCGGAAGACTTTGTCAGAGGATATGGAGCGCTGGATGGAGGGCCTGGTGGACGTCGCCGCGGATGTCGACAAGGAGCTGGCGCAGTTGGGGATGGTGGATCTCGCGTACTCCTCCGACGAGAACCTCCAACCCAGCGCCAAGCTCACTCTGTTTTTCAAGGGCGTGGCGACGACGCTCCAGCGAATCCGGGAGCGGTTTCCAAAGCAGCTTGCCGACGAGTCGCGCAAGATCTGCGTGGGAGCTCTCCAGAAGGTGCTGATGAAGGTGGCCTTCCGCAACCCAGGCCTTCGCCTCAACAACGTCCTCCGAAGCCTGCCGCCAGATGCTGACCTGGAGGAGCTCAAGGCCCTTGTCGCACCCATTGTGGACAAGGTGAGCGGCATCAGGAGGGTCGAAGGCGACCGCGTAGACTAGGCCATTTATCTTCTTCTTTCCTTGTCACTGTCAATCATGTTATGCAAAACAGTCTGTTAGAGCTGCGACAAGTTATTCTGTAATATACTTCTATCTTGGATAGTAATTGCTATGTTATTTCCTCTACTTGCTTCCTCCCCTTGTATGTTTTTACCCTACGCTTTTAGGGAACTTGCCGGTGCGGGCACCTTGCCGCGAGCGCTGAGTGCGGAACATCAGCAGCGGAACTGCAACCGACAGGAAACCTCGTCGCGGAGCTAGTCGCAGCTTACTTAAGTCGTTGAGCGGACTCGAAATGACAGTAAGGCAAATAGCTACGAGTTGGTTCCCTGCCGGCGGTGCCGCAACCGACAAGAAACCTTGTCGCGGAGCTAGCCGCAGTTCACCTAACTTGTTGAGCGGACTCGAAACAACAGTAAGTGCGCGACTAGCTACGAGTCGGTTCCTCCGCGCACAAGTTTTCCATACAAGGGACGATCGCAAGAGGGAAGATAACTCTATAAATTTAATTGCTATGTTATTTCCTTTACTTGACTCCTTCCTTTGTATGTTTTTACCCTGCGCATATAGGGAACTTGCCAGCGCTGGCACGCTTGCCGCGAGTGCTGAGTGCGGAACGTCAGCGATCTGCGGGCGGTGTTGCGGCCGACAAGAAACCTTGTCGCGGAGCTAGCTGCAGCTCACTTAAGTTGTTGAGCGGGGCTCGAAACAACAGTAAGGGCGCAACTAGCTACGAGTCGGCTCCTCCGCGCCCAGGTTTCCCATACAAAGCAAGGGCGTTCAAGGAAAATAACCTAAAAACTTAAGGGAAGTCTGATTGCTCAAACTTTGGCACTTATCTTTCTCTGTTGTTTGCTCTCCCGGAGGTATGTGCTGAGCACATAATCTTTATGCACGGGGTCTGCGCCCGGCTTTGTACAAAGGATTACATGCAACAGCGGCAAGACTTTGTACAAATGGGTGGTTGCCGAACGGGGTCCGACAACCGCGCCTCACGGGCAAAGCTTGCGAAGATGCGCAATATTCCAGGAGTTGCTCACTGGTACGCCATCTTCGGTCCCAAGGCGGACAGTGCCAAGCCTAGTGACTCGCTTCACCCGGTAAGGGCCTTCCCACTTCGGCGTCAACTTGTCGGGAACCTTGGCGGACTGATCACGCCAAAGAAACAAGGTCGCCTTCCTCGAAACTTCGGGCGTTAACTTTGCGGCTATGGAAGCGGCGCAAAGCTTGCTGGTAGCGAGCGGCTCGCACAGCAGCCTGAAGACGGTCTTCCTCAAGGAGTAGTGCGTCATCTTGCCACAGCCGCTCTTGTTCAAGCTCATCATAAGCGAGCACTCGAGGTGACCCGTATACGAGTTCCGTGGGGATAACTGCTTCTGCTCCGCAGACTAGAGCAAAAGGTGTCTGGCCGGTGGCTCGATTTGGCGTCATTCTGATCGACCAAAGAACCACCGGCAGCTCCGCGCCAAAGCCTCTGCCGGCGCCAGGCTTGCCGGAAAGGCGGGCGGCGGCGGCGAACGGCGCGAGGAGCGAGATATGCTCGGACTTCTAACTGCATTAGAAGGAGCGACATCTCGTCCGAGCGACCGCGCCACGCTCGCGCCAGCATGTTGGCATGCATGCTGGTCCTAAGCACTCCGGGATCCGCCAGCTTGATCTTGGCCCAGCAGACGTATGGTACCGTGGGCACCATGACGTTGCGGGTCCCGCACCTCCTGGAACGGGCGCAGTGCGTGTACGGACGCCGAGGTCTTGGAGTGCGCGCGGTCGTTGTGGGAGGCGACCGCGCCACCGACGTGCGGTGCAGCCTGGTCCTTGGACCTGGCAGCGCCACGAGTCTCCCCGTCGGCGCCCGCTCTTTCGCCGGCGCCTGCTCCACCAGCCGTCCGCTCTGGCGACGGCGAGCTCGGCGCAGATGGAGCAGCTGCCTCCGAAATCTTCTTCTTCGACAGCATGTTGATGAAGACGATGAAGATTCGGCTCGTGCGAACGCCGGATCAGGTTCGTGCAACCTCGACGCACCCCCTACCTGGCGTGCCAAAGATGTCGGGGGTGTCTGGTCCCTCGCACACCTATGGGGATCGGCGGGCCGAGCCCCTTTTGGTTCGGCAGGGGGCGGTGGATGCACAAAGAGCAGATCGAGGCGAAACACACGAGCGAGACGATCGATTTACCCAGGTTCGGGCCGCATGGATGCGTAAAACCCTACTCCTGCTTTGGTGGTTGTATTGAGTTCTTGCTCGGGAGCGCTGAGTGCTACAGTACACTCAAGCAGCTGACGAGACCGAGCGTGAGAATGGCCGTCCTCCCCTTCTCTGTTGCGCATGGGCCTCCTTTTATATGTCTAAGGGGTCACCGACACGTGGCAACAGAGGTGCGGGTAAAAATGTAAAAGGGGTGGTAGTTGGATCCACCGCCTGCTACAGTTGTATCCTACCTAACTCTGATGGCAGGGGACAAGGGCATTAAATGCCCGTCTGTGTCACCTTGACGGCCCAGAGAGGGACCGCTAGGAACGCCACTGTTTGCCATGATGGTTCCTTGTCAGCGTCTGCTTGCCACCGCATGCCCCCGGCTGCACAGCCTCCCGCCACGTACGCCAGGAATGGTCCCAGGGCGACACGTTGGTGGGTGAGCTGGAGCGCGGGCTGCGGGGTAGTAGCTTGCCGCGGCAAGCGCCTTGCCGCAGGTGTTGTCTTGTCGCGTCCGGGAGCTTGTCGCTCACCGGGCCTTGTCGGGGCGCGCAGTGCGCCGCAGCGAGCTTCTTGAGATGCTTTGGTTGGTCTTCCCGGCAAGCTCCTCTTGCCGGGGTCTCGTCTCCATCCCGGCAAGCTCCTCTTGCCGGGGTCTTGTTTCCTTCCCGGCAAGCTCCTCTTGCCGGGGTCTTGTTTTGCTCTTGAATACTTTGTTCTTGAATGGCTCCGAAGGAGCCACGGAGGGTCTTGGCGGTCGCCCAGCAAGCCTTGCCGCGGGTCGCTGCGACTGCCCGTGCACAAGTTCGGGATACTAAGGTACCCCTACTTTAGTACACCGACACCGGATCATAACACATAGTAGGTGACTATAGACTTGCAAGATAGAATCAAGAACTCTCATATATTGATGAAAACATAATAGGTTCAGATCTGAAATCATGGCACTCGGGCCCTAGTGACAAGCATTAAGCATCGCAAAGTCATAGCAACATCAATCTCAGAACATAGTGGATACTAGGGATCAAACCCTAACAAAACTATCTCGATTACATGATAAATCTCATCCAACCCATCACCGTCCAGCAAGCCTACGATGGAATTACTCACGCACGGCGGTGAGCATCCTGAAATTGGTGATGGAGGATGGTTGATGATGACAATGGTGACGGATTCCCCTCTCCGGAGCCCCGAACGGACTCCAGATCAGCCCTCCCGAGAGAGTTTAGAGCTTGGCGGCGGCTCCCTATCGTAAAACGCGATGAATCCTTCTCCCTGGTTTTTTTCTCCCTGAAAGTGAATATATGGAGTCAGGGTTTGAGGTCGGTGGAGCGTCAGGGGGCCCACGAGGCAGGGAGCGCGCCCCCACCCTCGTGGATAGGTGGAGGCCCCCCTGACATGGATCTTCCTTCCAGTATTTTTTATATATTCCAAAATAATTCTTCTTTGATTTTCAGGTCATTACGAGAACTTTTATTTCTGCATAAAAATAACACCATGGCAATTCTGCTGAAAACAGCGTCAGTCCGAGTTAGTTCCATTCAAATCATGCAAGTTAGAGTCCAAAACAAGGGCAAAAGTTTTTGGAAAAGTAGGTACGACGGAGACGTATCAGTACCCTCTTAGACCGTAAGCAGAAGCGTTTGACAGCGCGGTTGATGTAGTCGAACTTCTTCTAGCTGCGACCGATCAAGTACTGAACGTACGACACCTCTGAGTTTTGCACATGTTCAGCTCGGTGACGTCCCTCGTCTTCTTGATCCAGCAAGGCGTTGAGGTAGTAGATGAGTTTCGTCAGCACGACGGCATGGTGACGGTGATGGTGAAGTGATCCTCGTAGGGCTTCGCCTAAGCACCATGAGAATATGACCAGGGGTGTAAACTGTGGAGTGGAGTGCCGCACACGGCTAAAAATTGATGTTGTGTGTTCTAGGCGCCCCCCTCCCCATATATATAGGTGGGAGGGGGAGAGGCTAGGAGGCTCCGAAGGGCTGGCCGCCGACCCCCTTAGGGCTTCCTTACCCTGCGCCCCCTGCCATATTTGACGGAGGGGGAAGGAAAGAGGGGGGGAGAGAGAAGGAAGTCGGAATCCTAATCCACACTTGCCTTTCTCCCTTCCCCTTTCCTTCTCCATCCCTGGACGGCCCATACGTGGGGCGCACCAAGCCCTTGTGGCTGGTGCGTTTCCCCACTTGGCCCATAAGGCACATATCTTTTGCCAGGGTGCCCGGAACACCTTTCGATGAGCCGATATGTATCTGGTACCCTCCGGAACACTTCGGTGTCCAAATACTATTGTCCTATATATCAATCTTTACCTCTCAACCATTTCGAGACTCCTTGCCATGTCCATGATCTCATCCGAGACTCCGAACAACATTCGGTCACCAAAATCACATAACTCATATAATACAATATCGTCATTGAACGTTATGCGTGCGGACCCACGGGTTCGAGAACTATGTAGACATGACCGAGACACCTCTCCGGTCAATAACCAATAGCGGAACCTGAATGATCATATTGGTGAAGGAAATATGACCTAGTGGCAATAATAAAGTTATTATTTATTTCCTTATATCATGATAAATGTTTATTATTCATGCTAGAATTGTATTAACCGGAAACGTAATACTTGTGTGAATACATAGACAAACAAAGTGTCACTAGTATGCCTCTACTTGACTAGCTCGTTAATCGAAGATGGTTATGTTTCCTAACCATAGACATGAGTTGTCATTTGATTAACGGGATCACATCATTAGGAGAATGATGTGATTGACATGACCCATTCCATTAGCTTAGCACTCGATCATTTAGTATGTTGCTATTGCTTTCTTCATGACTTATACATGTTCCTATGACTATGAGATTATGCAACTCCCATTTATCGGAGGAACACTTTGTGTGCTACCGAACGTCACAACGTAACTGGGTGATTATAAAGGTGCTCTACATGTGTCTCCAAAGGTACATGTTGGGTTGGCGTATTTCGAGATTAGGATTTGTCGCTCCGATTGTCGGAGAGGTATCTCTGGGCCCTCTCGGTAATACACATCACTTAAGCCTTGCAAGCAATGCAACTAATAAGTTAGTTGCAAGATGATGTATTATGGAACGAGTAAAGAGACTTGCCGGTAACGAGATTGAACTAGGTATTGAGATACCGGCGATCGGATCTCGGGCAAGTAACATACCGATGACAAAGGGAACAACGTATGTTGTTATGCGGTCTGACCGATAAAGATCTTCGTAGAATATGTAGGAGCCAATATGAGCATCCATGTTCCGCTATTGGTTATTGACCGGAGACGTGTCTCGGTCATGTCTACATTGTTCTCGAACCCGTAGGGTCCGCACGCTTAACGTTACGATGGCAGTTTCATTATGAGTTTATATATTTTGATGTACCGAAGGTTGTTCGGAGTCCCGGATGTGATCACGGACTTGACGAGGAGTCTCAAAATGGTCGAGACATAAAGATCGATATATTGGACGACTATATTTGGACACCGGAAAGGTTCCAGGTAAGATTGGGACAATACCGGATCACCGTGAGGTTATCGGAACCCCCCGGGAGGTATATGGGCCTTATTGGGACTTAGTGGAAAGGAGGGGAAAGGAGCAAGGGAGGGGGCGCCCCCCCCAAGCCCAATCCGAATTTGGAAGGGGGCCGGCCCCCCCTTTCGTACCTCCCTCCTTCCTCTTCCTTCCCTCTCCTACTCCTAATAGGAAAAAGGGGAGTCCTACTCCCGATGGGAGTTGGACTCCCCCCCTTGGGCGCGCCACCCTCATTGGCCGGCCCCCTCCTCCACTACTTTATATACGGGGGCAGGGGGCACCCCAGAGAAACAACAATTGATCATTGATCTCTTAGCCATGTGTGGTGCCCCCCCTCCACCATAATCCTCGATAATATTGTAGCGGTGCTTAGGCGAAGCCCTGCGATGGTGCTGACGGAACTCATCCCCGACACTTTGCTGGATCGGAGTCCGGGGATCGTCATCGAGCTGAACATGTGCAAAAACTCGGAGGTGCCGTAGTTTCGGTGCTTGATCGGTCGGGCCGTGAAGACGTACGACTACATCAACCGCGTTGTTATAATGCTTCCGCTTCCGGTCTACGAGGGTACGTAGACAACACTCTCCCCTCTCGTTGCTGTGCATCACCATGATCTTGCGTGTGCGTAGGAAATTTTTTGAAATTACTATGTTCCCTAACAGTGGCATCTGAGCCTAGGTTTTATGTGTTGATGTTATATGCACGAGTAGAACACAAGTGAGTTGTGGGCGATATAAGTCATACTGCTTACCAGCATGTCATACTTTGGTTTGGCGGTATTGTTGGATGAAGCGGCCCAGACCGACATTACGCGTACGCTTACGCGAGACTGGTTTTACCGACGTGCTTTGCACACAGGTGGCTGGTGGGTGTCAGTTTCTCCAACTTTAGTTGAACCGAGTGTGGCTACGCCCGGTCCTTGCGAAGGTTAAAACAGCACCAACTTGACAAACTATCATTGTGGTTTTTGATGCGTAGGTAAGATTGGTTCTTGCTAAGCCAGTAGCAGCCACGTAAAACTTGCAACAAACAAAGTAGAGGACGTCTAACTTGTTTTTGCAGGGCATGTTGTGATGTGATATGGTCAAGGCATGATGCTAAATTTTATTGTATGAGATGATCATGTTTTTGTAACCAAGTTATCGGCAACTGGCAGGAGCCATATGGTTGTCGCTTTATTGTATGCAATGCAATCGCCCTGTAATGCTTTACTTTATCACTAAGCGGTAGCGATAGTCGTAGAAGCATAAGATTGGCGAGACGACAACGATGCTACGATGGAGATCAAGGTGTCGCGCCAGTAACGATGGTGATCATGACGATGCTTCGGAGATGGAGATCACAAGCACAAGATGATGATGGCCATATCATATCACTTATATTGATTGCATGTGATGTTTATCTTTTATGCATCTTATCTTGCTTTGATTGACGGTAGCATTATAAGATGATCTCTCACTAAATTTCAAGATAAAAGTGTTCTCCCTGAGCATGCACCGTTGCCAAAGTTCGGCGTGCCCAGACACCACGTGATGATCGGGTGTGATAAGCTCTACATCCATCTACAATGGGTGCAAGCCAGTTTTGCACACGCAGAATACTCAGGTTAAACTTGACAAGCCTAGCATATGCAGATATGGCCTCGGAACACTGAGACCGAAAGGTCGAGCGTGAATCATATAGTAGATATGATCAACATAGTGATGTTCACCATTGAAAACTACTCCATTTCACGTGATGATCGGTTATGGTTTAGTTGATTTGGATCACGTGATCACTTAGAAGATTAGAGGGATGTCTTTCTAAGTGGGAGTTCTTAAGTAATATGATTAATTGAACTTAAATTTATCATGAACTTAGTACCTGATAGTATCTTGCTTGTTTATGTTTGATTGTAGATAGATGGCCCGTGCTATTGTTCCATTGAATTTTAATGCGTTCCTTGAGAAAGCAAAGTTGAAAGATGATGGTAGCAATTATACGGACTGGGTCCGTAACTTGAGGATTATCCTCATTGTTGCACAGAAGAATTACGTCCTGGAAGCACTGCTGGGTGCCAGGCCTGCTGCTGATGCAACTGACGACGTTAAGAACGTCTGGCAGAGCAAAGCTGATGACCACTCGATAGTTCAATGTGCCATGCTTTACGGCTTAGAACCGGGTCTTCAACGACGTTTTGAATGTCATGGAGCATATGAGATGTTCCAGGAGTTGAAGCTAATATTTCAAGCAAATGCCCAGATTGAGAGATATGAAGTCTCCAATAAGTTCTATAGCTGCAAGATGGAGGAGAACAGTTCTGTCAGTGAGCATATACTCAAAATGTTTGGGTATAATAATCACTTGATTCAACTGGGAGTTAATCTTCCGGATGATTGCATCATTGACAGAATTCTCCAACCACTTCCACCTAGCTACAAGAGCTCCGTGATGAACTATAATATGCAAGGGATGGATAAGACAATTCCCGAGCTCTTCGCAATGCTAAAAGCTGCGGAGGTAGAAATCAAGAAGGAGCATCAAGTGTTGATGGTCAACAAGACCACTAGTTTCAAGAAAAAGGGCAAGGGGAAGAAGAAGGGGAACTTTAAGAAGAACAGCAAGCAAGTTGCTGCTCAGGAGAAAAAACCCAAGTCTGGACCTAAGCTTGAAACTGAGTGCTTCTACTGCAAGCAGACTGGTCACTGGAAGCGGAACTGCCCCAAGTATTTGGCGAATAAGAAGGAAGGCAAGCTGAACAAAGGTATATGTGATATACACGTTATTGATGTGTACCTTACTAGAGCTCGCAGTAGCACCTGGGTATTTGATACTGGTTCTGTTGCTAATATTTGCAACTCGAAACAGGGACTACAGATTAAGCGAACACTGGCGAAGGACGAGGTGACGATGCACGTGGGAAATGGTTCCAAAGTCGATGTGATCACGGTCGGCACGCTACCTCTACATCTACCATCGGGATTAGTATTAGACCTAAATAATTGTTATTTGGTGCCAGCATTGAGCATGAACATTATATCTGGATCTTGTTTGATGTGAGATGGTTATTCATTTAAATCAGAGAATAATGGTTGTTCTATTTATATGAGTAATATCTTTTATGGTCATGCACCCTTGAAGAGTGGTCTATTTTTGATGAATCTCGATAGTAGTGATACACATATTCATAATGTTGAAGCCAAAAGATGTAGAGTTGATAATGATAGTGCAACTTATTTGTGGCACTGCCGTTTAGGTCATATCGGTGTAAAGCACATGAAGAAACTCCATACTGATGGACTTTTGGAACCACTTGATTATGAATCACTTGGTACTTGCGAACCGTGCCTCATGGGCAAGATGACTAAAACGCCGTTCTCCGGTACTATGGAGAGAGCAACAGATTTGTTGGAAATCATACATACAGATGTATGTGGTCCAATGAATGTTGAAGCTCGTGGCGGATATCGTTATTTTCTCACCTTCACAGATGATTTAAGCAGATATGGGTATATCTACTTAATGAAACATAAGTCTGAAACATTTGAAAAGTTCAAAGAATTTTAGAGTGAAGTTGAAAATCATCGTAACAAGAAAATAAAGTTTCTAAGATCTGATCGTGGAGGAGAATATTTGAGTTACGAGTTTGGTTTACATTTGAAACAATGTGGAATAGTTTCGCAACTCACGCCACCCGGAACACCACAGCGTAATGGTGTGTCCGAACGTCGTAACCGTACTTTACTTGATATGGTGCGATCTATGATGTCTCTTACAGATTTACCGCCATTGTTTTGGGGTTATGCTTTAGAGACGGCTGCATTCACGTTAAATAGGGCACCATCAAAATCCGTTGAGACGACGCCTTATGAACTATGGTTTGGCAAGAAACCAAAGTTGTCATTTATGAAAGTTTGGAGCTGCGATGCTTATGTGAAAAAGCTTCAACCTGATAAGCTCGAACCCAAATCATAGAAATGTGTCTTCATAGGATACCCGAAGGAGACTGTTGGGTACACCTTCTATCACAGATCCGAAGGCAAGACATTTGTTGCTAAGAATGGATCCTTTCTAGAGAAGGAGTTTCTCTCGAAAGAAGTGAGTGGGAGGAAAGTAGAACTTGATGAGGTAACTGTACCTGCTCCCTTATTGGAAAGTAGTACATCACAGAAACCGGTTTCTATGACACCTACACCAATTAGTGAGGAAGCTAATGATGATGATCATGAAACTTCAGAACAAGTTACTACTGAACCTCGTAGATCAATCAGAGTAAGATCCGCACCAGAGTGGTACGGTAATCCTGTTCTGGAAGTCATGCTACTAGATCATGATGAACCTACGAACTATGAAGAAGCAATGGTGAGCCCAAATTCCGCAAAATGGCTTGAAGCCATGAAATCTGAGATGGGATCCATGTATGAGAACAAAGTGTGGACTTTGGTTGACTTGCCCAATGATCGGCAAGCAATTGAAAATAAATGGATCTTCAAGAAGAAGACTGACGCTGACGGTAATGTTACTGTCTACAAAACTCGACTTGTCGCAAAAGGTTTTTGACAAGTTCAAGGAATTGACTACGATGAGACCTTCTCACCCGTAGCGATGCTTAAGTCTGTCTGAATCATGTTAGCAATTGCCGCATTTTATGATTATGAAATTTGGTAGATGGATGTCAAAACTGCATTCCTGAATGGATTTCTGGAAGAAGAGTTGTATATGATGCGGCCGGAAGGTTTTGTCGATCCAAAAGGAGCTAACAAAGTGTGCAAGCTCCAGCGATCCATTTATGGACTGGTGCAAGCATCTCGGAGTTGGAATAAACGCTTTGATAGTGTGATCAAAGCATTTGGTTTTGTACAGGCTTTTGGAGAAGCTCGTATTTACAAGAAAGTGAGTGGGAGCTCTATAGCATTTCTGATATTATATGTGGATGACATATTGCTAATCGGAAATGATATAGAATTTTTGGATAGCATAAAGGGATACTTGAATAAGAGTTTTTCAATGAAAGACCTCGGTGAAGCTGCTTACATATTGGGCATTAAGATCTATAGAGATAGATCAAGACGCTTAATTGGACTTTCACAAAGCACATACCTTGACAAAAGTTTTGAAGAAGTTCAAAATGGATCAAGCAAAGAAAGGATTCTTGCCTGTGTTACAAGGTCTGAAGTTGAGTAAGACTCAATGCCCGACCACTATAGAAGATAGAGAGAAAATGAAAGATGTTCCCTATGCTTCAGCCATAGGCTCTATCATGTATGCAATGCTGTGTACCAGACCTAATGTGTGCCTTGCTATAAGTCTAGCAGGGAGGTACCAAAGTAATCCAGGAGTGGATCACTGGACAGCGGTCAAGAACATCCTGAAATACCTGAAAAGGACTAAGGATATGTTTCTTGTATATGGAGGTGACAAAGAGCTCATCGTAAATGGTTACGTTGATGCAAGCTTTGACACTGATCTGGACGATTCTAAATCGCAAACCGGATACGTATTTACATTAAACGGTGGAGCTGTCAGTTGGTGCAGTTCTAAACAAAGCGTCGTGGCGGGATCTACATGTGAAGCGGGGTACATAGCTGCTTCGAAAGAAGCAAACGAAGGAGTTTGGATGAAAGAGTTCATATCCGATCTAGGTGTCATACCTAGTGCATCGGATCCAATGAAAATCTTTTGTAACAATACTGGTGCAATTGCCTTGGCAAAGGAATCCAGATTTCACAAGAGAACCAAGCACATCAAGAGACGCTTCAATTCCATCCGGGATCTAGTCTAGGTGGGAGACATAGAGATTTGCAAGATACATACGGATCTAAATGTAGCAGACCCATTGACTAAGCCTCTTCCACGAGCAAAACATGATCATCACCAAGGCTCCATGGGTGTTAGAATCATTACTGTGTAATCTAGATTATTGACTCTAGTGCAAGTGGGAGACTGAAGGAAATATGCCCTAGAGGCAATAATAAAGTTATTATTTATTTACTTATATCATGAAAAATGTTTATTATTCATGCTAGAATTGTATTAACCGGAAACGTAATACTTGTGTGAATACATAGACAAACAAAGTGTCACTAGTATGCCTCTACTTGACTAGCTCGTTAATCGAAGATGGTTATGTTTCCTAACCATAGACATGAGTTTTCATTTGATTAACGGGATCACATCATTAGGAGAATGATGTGATTGACATGACCCATTCCATTAGCTTAGCACCCGATCTTTTAGTATGTTGCTATTGCTTTCTTCATGACTTATACATGTTCCTATGACTATGAGATTATGCACCTCCCGTTTACCGGAGGAACACTTTGTATGCTACCAAACGTCACAACGTAACTGGGTGATTATAAAGGTGCTCTACATGTGTCTCCAAAGGTACATGTTGGGTTGGCGTATTTCGAGATTAGGATTTGTCGCTCCGATTGTCGGAGAGGTATCTCTGGGCCCTCTCGGTAATACACATCACTTAAGCCTTGGAAGTAATGCAACTAATAAGTTAGTTGCAAGATGATGTATTACGGAATGAGTAAAGAGACTTGCCCGTAACGAGATTGAACTAGGTATTGAGATACCGATGATCGAATCTCGGGCAAGTAACATACCGATGACAAAGGGAACAACGTATGTTGTTATGCGGTCTGACCGATAAAGATCTTCGTAGAATATGTAGGAGCCAATATGAGCATCCAGGTTCCGCTATTGGTTATTGACCGGAGACGTGTCTCGGTCATGTCTACATTGTTCTCGAACCCGTAGGGTCCGCACGCTTAACGTTATGATGACAGTTTCATTATGAGTTTATATATTTTGATGTACCAAAGGTTGTTCAGAGTCCCGGATGTGATCAGGACTTGACAAGGAGTCTCGAAATGGTCGAGACATAAAGATCAATATATTGGACGACTATATTTGGACACCAGAAAGGTTCCGGGTAAGATTGAGACAATACCGGATCACCGGGAGGTTATCGGAACCCCCCGGGAGGTATATGAGCCTTATTGGGCCTTAGTGGAAAGGAGGGGAAAGGAGCAAGGGAGGGGGCGCCCCCCCCCCCCCCCCAAGCCCAATCCGAATTGGGAAGGGCCCCCCCCTTTCCTTCCTCCCTCCTTCCTCTTCCTTCCCTCTCCTACTCCTAATAGGAAAAAGGGGAGTCCTACTCCCGGTGGGAGTTGGACTCCCCCCCCCCCCTTGGGCGCGCCACCCTCCTTGGCCGCCCCCCTCCTCCACTCCTTTATATACGGGGCAGGGGGGCACCCCAGAGAAACAACAATTGATCATTGATCTCTTAGCCGTGTGCGGTGCCCCCCCTCCACCATAATCCTCGATAATATTGTAGCGGTGCTTAGGCGAAGCCCTGCGACGGTAGAACATCAAGATCATCACCACGCCGTCGTGCTGACGGAACTCATCCCCGACACTTTCCTGGATCGGAGTCCAGGGATCGTCATCGAGCTGAACGTGTGCAAAAACTCGGAGGTGCCGTAGTTTCGGTGCTTGATCGGTCGGGCCGTGAAGACGTACGACTACATCAACCGCGTTGTTATAACGCTTCCGCTTCCGGTCTACGAGGGTACGTAGACAACACTCTCCCCTCTCGTTGCTGTGCATCACCATGATCCTGTGTGTGCGTAGGAAATTTTTTGAAATTACTACGTTCCCCAACAATTGGCTCCTACATATTCTACGAAGATCTTTATCGGTCAAACCGTTATGACAACATATGTTATTCCCTTTGTCCATCGGTATGTTACTTGCCCGAGATTCGATCGTTGGTATCTTCATAACTAGTTCAATATCATTACCGGCAAGTCTCTTTACTCGTTCCATAATACATCACCTCGTGACTAACTCCTTAGTCGTTTGCTTGCAAGTTTATGATGTGTATTACCGAGAGGGCCCAAAGATACCTTTCCGATACTCGGAGTGACAAATCCTAATCTCGATCTATGTCAACTCAACAAACACCTTTGGAGATACCTGTAGAGCATCTTTATAATCACCCAGTTACGTTGTGACGTTTGATAGCACATAAGGTATTCCTCCGGTATCCGAGAGTTGCATAATCTCATAGTCGAAGGAATATGTATTTGACATGAAGAAAGCAATAGCAATAAAACTGAACGATCATAATACTAAGCTAACGGATGGGTCTTGTCCATCACATCATTCTCCTAATGATGTGATTCCGTTATCAAATAACAACTCATGTCTATGGCTAGGAAACATTAACCATCTTTGATCAACGAGCTAGTCAAGTAAAGGCTCACTAGGGACACGGTGTTTGTTTATGTATTCACACATGTATTTAAGTTTTCGATCAATACAATTCTAGCATGAATAATAAACCTTTATCATGAATAAGGAAATATAAAATAACAACTTTATTATTGCCTCTAGGGCATATTTCCTTCGGTATCAACCTGGTGCTACTATTTAAGTTGACTCATATACTATTTAAGTCGACTCCTACAGGCATTCATTGATAATCTCACTACTACTCCCTCCGTTCTGAATTACTTGTCGCAGAAATGGATGTATCTAGATGTATTTTAGTTCTAGATACATCCACCTCTGCGACGAGTAATTTGGAACGGAGGGAGTAGTTATCTTCCATGTATGTTACATATTATTGCACACAGTCCAACACAATAATCTGCGGGGTAAGGGTACCTCCTCGCGCTATCCATGTTAATAGCATGTACTATTCGTCCGCTCATTCGCGATTTGCTGTTGGCGATTCTTGTGCAGAGATCCGTAACTCAAGTGCGTAGGTGGTCCGTAAGTGTATCATTTTCGCCTCGAATAGATGGCATGTGAATCTCAGAAGTAGACGGGAGACACGGGACGGAAGGGAACGACATACGAATTCGAGGAGGTGGGGCTGGGGGAGCGGTCGAGGAGAGGGCTCCGCACTCAACGAGCTTGTCGTCCTTGAAGACCTTGCCAAGGCAAGGAGCCGCAGGTGCGCGTATACCGAATGGCGAGATTGCCGCAACGCCATCCAGACCACGTCTCCCTCGAGCCACTCCAGCTGACTCTGATCTGGGATGGTCGCCACCTCTCAGCCCTAAGGTCGATGGCGTCCCTGCCAACCACCTCCTTGGATCCAGATTGAGAGAATGGTAGAGGAGGAGCCGATGTGTCTAAGCGGTGGTGGTGGTAGGGGAGGCATGGAGGAGGTAGACATGGGAGTCGATGCGAAGTCATCTTCGTAGGGAAGGAAACGAAGTAGTGGGGGCAGGTGTATCTGAGGAAGTACACGCTCACGGCTCACCCAACGAAAATGATCCACTTACGGACCACCTACGCACTTGAGTTACGGACCTTTCCCTCTAACCAATCACTCCACTCGGTTAATTTATCTGTGGACCCTCTTCCCTGATTTTCCTCCAATGAGAAAAGGCCACAGAAGCCCGTAAGCCAATTCTGTAAGCTTCCCGTTCCTAGGTGTAGCATTGTCCCTATTCGAAGGATACGCCCACGAAGCTCATACGCCCATATGGACTGTTTGGTTTTGTTTCTTCTATCCAGGTTGCAGGAGTTCACGAGCTGGCACGACTGCTCTTCTACGACTTCCTAAAATTTTATTTCTTCTTTCCCTTTCCTTTCTTTTGTCTTCACCTGATTGATGTTGTATTATTCATGTGCTGCCGAATTTGTTTTGCAAGTACTTAATCTTGCTATGGAATGAGGCATCACATTTTTGCCAGGCTAGGGTGTTCAGGTACCTACGTTAGGCCATGGTTTCTTTTACTAAGTTCTGTATAGATGTCTCTTACTTAGTTTGATGGTATGCACATATTGTTTGATGTCTCTTGGTTCAGGGTTGCTGTATTGGGCACACAAAAAACAAGGATGACGCATGACACATTTCAGGTGTAAATCTATTTCATAGATTGAAAGACATAGGTTGTTCCAGATAGAGTTGTATGTTGGTGATGCCTTCTCATTGGTTTGCTGCATATGTAGTTACAGAGTGGGTCGCGCCTTTTCGTCAGGCATTCTCTGGTGCTTCCCACGGTGTCTCTCTCTCTCTGTTCTTATTGCTGCTGCACACAAACGACTGACCTTGCTCTGTTTTCTTTCTAGGTTCGACTTGTAGATAGGACACACATCATGGTTAGCTCTTTGGTCATCAACTGGTCCATGACCAAGGTATGTATTCACCACTGACTTCTCTCAGACATATGCATGCTCCTTGTAATCTAGGCATAACAGTTCTTCAGAAAAACTGTATGATCGATCCGCGAGGCGCCGCTGTTGCTATTAGACTAGCTGGAGATGTGGTCATCAACTAATGCAATGCGAGTATGTGGTGATGATTTTGACATATGAATGTTGTTTTTCCAAGTTGAATTTCAAGATATTTGTGAGAGGAATTTCACACAAAGTTGTTGCAGCTTAATTCACTATACTAGTGTTATTATTGCATCAGGGAAGGCGTGTATTAGTGTGGTGATAATATGTGTGCATTTCTTATTACCGTATATTTTCCAATCATTCACTACAAACGAGACTGATCAGAGCATCGATACTTAGTTCCAAGAAGGACATCTCAAAGTCAGTGCAGGAGATGACCACCGCCGTTTTCTCAGCGGAAGGGACAGAGGGGCAGAGAAGCTGCTAACATCCTCATCAGAATTTAGTTCCAAGGAGCTTGGTTACTTAATTACGTCCGCTCGTGTATCTTCATTTTGATGTCGTCGCTGGATTATTATTATTACAGTTCAGTAGTAGTCATTCTTGGCACCGCTAAATTTTATTTGAAATGTAGAATATATTAAAACAAACACAACCGTATATAACTTCTCGTGCATCAGGGAGGCGTGCTGTGAAAGCAAAAGGTTACAGGTTTATGCTAAGAGCAACTCTAGCAGAACCTGCATAATGCCCCAATTCGTAAAATAACCGTCAAAATACGGGTCGGGGCGAAAAAACCAGCCCGATCAGACCCCGCATCCCGCCCCGACCCGCAAAAAAATTTAGGGGGCGCGGCAAAATTCCGAGTCCAACCCGGAAAAACGCGGGTTTCCCCCTCGGGGCTGCGGTGCCCTACATATAAGCGGAAGCGGTTGGTGGGGGAACATTTCATCCCGCGCTTTCTTCCACCAACCACCCCTCCTCTCCTCCCTCGCGCCGCCGCCGGCCGCCGCCCAAGATTCCGGCGAAAGCAGCCGGCAGGAGCACGCCGGAAGGCCGCCGCGCGCACGAGGCCTCCCCTCCCTTCCCCCCTGCATCGGCGGGCCGCCGGATTTTGCAGATCTGCGGCACTTCATCGCGGGCCGCCGGATTTGGGTTTTCCGGCCGCCGGTTGCTGCCCCAAGCGATGGAGTGGTCGGGGAGCCTCTCCCGTAGCCCAGGCAAAGGCGCATCGCCGCATGCAGGTACTGCTTCGTCCGCCCGCCGCCGCCAAAGGTTTGCGGGCATGGATTCGTCCGGCCGTCCACCGGGCTCGACGCTCGCGCGGCGTCTTTGTAGCTTGCCGATGCCGCTCATACAGTGCGACGACTGCACGCGAAAAGTGCTACGGCTCACTTCGGGCACACCGAAGCGCCCCGGAAGGGTGTTCTTCAAATGCGAAAACGACGGGGTACGTGCACTTGCGGCAGCTCATTTTGATAGCTCATTATTTGGTTCAATTGCGGTAGCTCATTTTGAACATGCTCACTCATGTGTGTAGAAAGATGGATGCTCATTTTGGTTTTGGGAAGGCGAATACATTGATTTGTTGATAGAAAGAAACATAATAGACGTTGACGCACTCCTCGAAAGAATCGAAGGCAATGATGTGGCTGCATGTGCAACTAGAGGGGAAGCAACGTCTACTTCTTTCGAACCAAAGATGAAGAAAGAAGAATGCAAAATCAAGAATCCGTAGATCAAGAATGAATGCATGGAGAAGATATTAGTCCAACTAGTGGGAGTAGTTATGAAAGTTGGAAATCTTCTAAAATGCATACTTATGGTTCTTGTTTTCTTTGGTCTTGCTATTCTAGCAAAGATTTGGTGATGTCTTATCTATCCAATGTTGTTAAAAAAGAAAAGAAATGCATTATGTTGGATCAAATTAAGATGCAAATTTAGCTTTTTCGGGTCGGGACGAGTTGCGCTAGATCAGACCCCACAAAACCGACCCGTAAAATATGCTTTTTTTTACAGGTCCGTTATGCGGGGTCTGCATCTGCGGCCGTCCGCACCGGCCCGCAAAAGCAGTTTTGCGCGAATTGCAAATGCGTTTTGCGGGCGGTGGGATGCGGGGTCTGCTAGAATTGCTCTAAGTGAGGGAGATATGGTGAAAGCAGCGAAACGGAAAGACTACAGATTGCTGGATTCGGAGTTTGGGACTTTGCCTGCAAAATGATTGTCGGCCTGAAAGGCTAGGATTGGGCACTCCTCTGAGTTGCTCTTTGCTTACATAGACAACAAAATATATTGCACTTCCGCTAATCACAGTTCATCTCTACATTTTCAGTAGGTACTTTAATTGAAGAGCTTTTCTCAATTGTGATAGGAATAACCTGATAGATTCAAAAAATATCTATCTATTTATGTGTAACACCCTGGTTTTTGGCCCCTGCTTTTTCTTTGTGCTGCTTCACTTGATCTTGTTGGTTCTTTGCTCTGGTTTTTCTCAGTCAACTCATGTGGACTTAACCAACATAAAGCTAAATAAAAACCTCTCTCACTAGCTATATCTCTCTATAGGATAGCCTCACTTGCACCCCTACCCCAAAACCCTAAGATCATATTCTTTTGAGATATATGCCCTAGAACACCTAAGTTATGAAGCAACCACCACTTTAGTGCTTAGGAAAATTTCTAGCTAATTATCATAATTTCTTTGGATCAAATATACTTCATAAAAGTCCCTGCCTCCACTAGGAACGTTTGCATTTGAGCCCCTCTTCCACTTTTGCATTCTGAGCCCTTCTTTCAAGTACTAGCTAGAGGGGCCCATTTGTTCTGCAAATTTGCATACGCACTCACCCTAGTGACTAAACCAACCACACCAAATCTCACACCAAAACAACAAACACCTTCTGTCCAGAACCTTCTAGAAGAACTTGTACTCACCTCACTGCACCTGCACCCCAACTGCAGCCACACACATGCCTATCTTAGCCCCCCTAGCTACTGGACATAGCCAGCAGTGGCGGAGCTTCAATGCGATTTGAGAGGGGGCTAAATGAGTCTTAAATAGAGTTGAGGGGCCTAATCTAGTGTATTATATTAAAGTTTGTTCAAATATTATTAAATATTACCATGTGTTTATACAAAGAAAGAAATTTGGTAGGGGGGCCATTGCCCCCTTTGTCCCTCACTAAGCTCTGCCATTGATAGCCAGGACGAGACTTTCCTGCTCCCCGCGCGTGCACCCATCCGTGCTCCCGCGTATGTGGCTTGATTTGATTGGAACAAAATAAAACCTGGCCCTACCCCCTTCAAATCAGGGGGGAGATTATTAGATTAGAAAGGAAAAAGGAAAAAAGATAGTCGTAGGATGAAGTGGGAGAACGGATGGAAGCATGGGGAAGGAGCAGGCAAGCCGGATCCTGATAGCCAGGCGCGGCCAAAACCACCTAGGCGTCAGCACCAGGCATTGACCGCGAGGTTGGCATGCACACATCACGTGCTCTGTGCAGCGCTCGTGCCCTGCCCATGCGGCCGCAACCCAACTGTGCGTCCCTGGCTCCTCTGCCACGCGCAGCCCCTCCCTCGCTCCCCAAGCCCCTCCATACATCGAGGCGGGCATCGGCCACCCTCATCCTTTCCTTCCCACGGCGGGCACATCGGTCCCGGTAGCACTCAAACTCCAGCGGACCGCTGATGGGGAAAGGAAGATTGGAAGGCTCCTGGGAGGACCGCATGATCCAACCCCAAAGGGTCCGAGTGCCCGATGCGCCGACGCAATGGACTCGCGTCAAACAGATCCTGCCGCCGGTTAGGCGTTGTTCTCCCAGGAGCTTTGGAGTGGAATGCGGACGACTATTGCCTCCTCCAACCCGCACGAGACGACAGACCAGTCGAGGGATCCGGACTAGTCAGAGTCAGGTTCACTGCCCGCCATGCTGGAGAAGGCCGAAGATCGCCAGACGAGAGCTTGGGTGGAAGAGTGGAGTGGAACGAAGTGGCTAGGGTTTGATCCGGGGAGCGGATGGGGACGAATATATGTGGGGTCCGATGGGCCAGCGTGAGCCAGAGCCAACGTGGTGAACGCGCCCGGGCCTTCCAATATTTGGGTTGGATATGAAGGGTGTCGGTCAGCCCGAGCGTTTGAGGCTGGTTTGAAGCGCCCGTTTGGGTTCGGGCTTTTTGACCGGTCAGTGACCAGGCCGTCCGCCCGGATGTACAACGTGGATGGCGGCGGCGAAGGAGGTGTACGACGTGGCGTTCGTACTCTCCAACTCGTTTTTTTTTGCGGCAACCTCTCCAACTCGTTGATGGAGTACCACCTCCACGTCAAGAAGCCCGGTGGTGATGATGATGAGTAGAGTTGTGTTTTTATTATGTTTTATTTAAGTCAGTGTGAACTGGCGCGAACTAGTAGTTAAAAAATATATAAATTATGCGGTATATGTTTATTGAATTTGTTTTATATCCTAAACAATATTCATGATACCACGGTTTGCAAGATACTACTCCCTCCGTTGAAAAATACTTGTCGAAGAAATGGATGTATCTGAACGTATTTTTGTTCTAGATGCGTCCATTTTCGTCCATTTTTACGACAAGTATTTCCGGACGGAGGAAGTACAGTAATTCTTTGCCGTCCTGGTCTGGATTCTGTACTGATGGATCGAGTCACGGCACACCGGCGCACGAGTCGTGCCGTAGTGACGGAGTCCGTACTGCCCCACAACCGGCCATGAACCAAACTCCAAAAGTTCCAAAGCTGGCTGGGTCCGTAGGGCGGCGCTGCGAATGCAGACCGCAGCGGTGCAGCGACGGATCGGAATAGGATAGCGCACTGGAAGGATGCAGCTCGTGATGGACGTCGTGGACCACCACAACCACGGGTCAGATGTGATCATTCGATACTACATAATGCTCTCGCGTTGCGTCACGCATGCTATGGGGAAACTGCACGCCGATCCTATCTCATTCTGCCCCTCCTCTCCGTGTTCCGGCCACATCCATCTCGCCCTAGGTGGAAACTGCCCGCTAGATTTGGCGGCCATTATTGATCGTGCTTAGCCTTAAGGCCACTAGCTTCCCAGTGGAGTGTTCACCAATCAACACCGATCAAGATCGGCGCCCACTCCCATTTGCGTTAGGCACCACTGCATTTGCATAACTGCAACGTCTGCAGTACATCCGTGACCGAGTGGCACGATCACCGCCGACCGGCCCACTAGCTCACGCGAGCTCGATTATGTATGCTATCAGGACTGACTAAAACCCTACTACTTCACTTTGGGTATCCACTCGTCCCCCTGTATGAAGCTGGCGACGCTGTAGACGTCGACGCGCTCCTTGGGCACCTGGCTGCTCCACGCCACCCTGCCGCCGCCCCGCCCGCCGCCGGCGCCAGGGCCGGCGCTATCATACTCCCCGTAGTAGAGCGTCTTGAGCGCGAAGTCGCCGCTCCATGGCATCCACCCCTCCGGCCGCACGATCTCAGCCATCGTGCACCCGACGAACACCGTGCGCGAGTACTCCTTCCAGGGCCGGCCGAGGAACACGTGGTGCACGCCGGGCTTCTGCCGGTAGTACGCCATGTACTCGTCGCTGCCGTTGACGCGGCAGCCCCGGAGCACGATCCCCGTGGGCTGCGCCGGGTCGGTGCGGCCCTGCGCCGTCAGCGCGTCCGTCTCGCCCTTCTCCGGCCGCAGCTGCCGGGGCAGCACGACGAGGTCGCTGTCGTGGAGCACGGCGGCCGAGTTGCCGAAGACGAAGTCCACCGTGCCGGCCACGCGGCAGCGGGTGTAGAACTGGCGCATGGCGTGCACGTACAGCGTGTCCTGGTGCCCCAGCAGCTCCACCGTGTCCAGCACCGTGCGGTCGCCCGTGGAGCGGAACGCCACCGCCTGGTGCGCGTCCGGCCCCGCCGTGTTCGCGATCGTCAGGTCGCGCGCCATGAAGCCGTCCGCGAGCACGCCTGGAACACAAAGCACAAAGTTACAAATGTTATACACTGTGTTGGTGGAGAAAAACACACGCCCCGCGACATGTGGGTCGCAGATTCGCCTGACAAAGTTAAAATTGTGGACCGTGATGCGACTTTTTCTCTGTGATGAAAATGGCTCGTCGTCCGGACTGGAGTATTGTCGAAGCGTGTTTTTTTTCCTTGCTTGATAGGGTTGCATAGGGCACGGGAAAGTTCAGTGTTTGGCTCACCTAGGACCCGTGGTCGGCGTCGGCACGTCGCATTGTCGCTTCCGCCATGGAAGATCGCCGCCGCCGGTCAAGTTAAAAATCTTAGAAATAGACTGGTCGTTGGTTTTGTTTCGGGCCGCTGAAATCATCCAAAGTGCATGTTTTTTTGAAGTCTCCAAAGTGCATGGTTGGGTTGTCATTTGGGTACCTAGATCACCGCATATAGCTTTGTTTTTGGGGATTATTTTTGCCATTTGGCCAAATATTTCCTCCTTAATAATACTAGCTGATCCAAAAATATAATTTGCTAATAGCGTAACTGATTGTAACGCACAAAAGGTAGGAATTGATTGTCCAGATCAGAACAAACTTGACGGAAAGCGTTTTAGGTGCGGACAAAGAGCGATGGGGCGGCCGGTCGATCACGAGCGGCGTCTTTAACGCCACCGCATTCATTTCGTGAACGTAGTGCGTGTACGATCGGAGTACAAACTATGCTGGCAAATCCATCGGTGTAGTACGTACGTATACGGTATACCCCCACATAAATACGTACAAATACGAAGGAGTAAGTGCGTGTGACGACGCGTGTACGCACCTACGGTGGCCGTGTTGAACGTGGACACGCCGGGCGTGTCCGCGTTGAGGTCGCCGGTGATGACCGTCTTCCCCATGCCGTCGCCGACCAGCACCAGGTTGGTCTTCTCCCACGGCACGCTCACCGTCTCCTTGTACACGCCTGCCTTCACGTACACCACGAACCTCTTGCCCCCGTTGTCCGGCGCGGCCGCCACCGCCTCCCGCACCGTCTTGTAGTCGCACCCGGCGCCGCACACCGTCGCGTCCGCGGGGAGCTCCTTGGGCACGCCGAGCGCGTCCACGTCGGCCCCCGACGCCGCGGGCGAAGGCCAGTACCCGTCGCGCTCCGTCTGCGGCGGCGCCCAGACGGACGTGTCGTCGCCGTACCGCTTCAGCGCGGCGAGCATGGAGATGTAGTTGCTGTTGACGGTGATGGTGTCGTTGAGGTACGCCATGGCGTCGTAGATGGTCCGGGAGAAGTTGACGTACTTGTAGGCGGACCAGCAGTCGTAGAGGTGGAGGAGCGAGGCGGAGGCGGGCATGAGCGCCGACGGCGAGGGCGGCGGCGACAGGCGGTGCGAGGAGAGGGAGAGGGCGGTGAGGCAGTTGGTGGCGGCGGTCGTGAGGTTGATGTTCTTGGAGGAGGCGAGGACGGAGCGCGCGGTGGAGACGGCCGGCGGGAGGCGGGCGCGGAGCGCGGAGAGCGTGGCGCCGAGGAGGTCGGAGGGGGAGGACGCGGCGGTGACGTTGGCGGCGGAGAGCGTGGCGACGCAGGCGGGCCGGAAGCGGGTGGCGTTGCAGGCGAGGAGGACGGGGAGCGGCGCCGCGTAGTTGGCCGCCGGAGGAGGCGCCTTCCGGGACGGCGGCGCCGGGGCTTTGTGGTGGCGGGAGGAGAGGGCGAAGGGGAGGTGGAAGAGGAGGAGGAGGGTGAGGATGCGAAGGGGAGGAGGCATTGCTGATGCTGGAATTGTGCGCAGTGGAGTGTGTGTGGATGGCCGGCGTTGTGGGGGTTTGGGGTTGGTTATATCGGCGAGAGAGAGTGAGGGCAGCGCGCTTGGTCAAGGCTTGGACTGGGTTGGGGAAGAAGGATCGAATTAATAGGGAAATATTTTTTTATGACCAATTATAAAGTCGTGTTAAAGCTGCGACGTAGAGAGAATTGATGTACTGCAAAAAGGATCAAGAAAGATCCCAAACGAATTCCATACTGGAAAGTGATTTAATCTGACGAGTTTACTTCATTTTTGTATGGATATCCAAATAGGTATGCAATTACTCATATTTGAAGTCTTTATCTAATCCAGACGATAAATGTCATACGTATAGCACGAAACACTTTGGTCTTAAGTTTTTTACCACTGAAGTTGCCATCCGAAAAGAGAAAGCAACCTCGAAAAAACTCAAACTTGACATCTAAAAAGAAATTGTAAAAAAAAAATCCATGGGCACTAGCACCCAGGACTTAGTTTTATAGAAAAAGCCCATCCAGGTGAGGAACCAAAAATTCGACCCATGATAGGATTCGAACTCTGGCTGCAGGGTGCACCACTGCCCACCCTTGCCACTACGCTACAACTTAGTTCTTCAAAAAGAAATTGTCATACTTGAAACTAAAGTTATCATCCTCGCATCACTAAACTTGCCATAAAAAAATTCAAAGTTGCCATGTGTCAGTGCTACACATGTGTCACTTATCAGAGTCCTTATTTAATTATATTGAGTTCATCCATCATTCTACCCCTCTCTCCATCTCCCTCTCGTTCATGTAAGTTGTGAGTGAGGTCAGCCTTGTGCTTGATTATGACCACCCTTCGTCCTTCCTCCTTCATCGACGTTGTCCACTGGAGAAGGATGAAAGGAGGGTGTGTTCGTGCATAGTGTTAGGATCCTTATTTTCATACTTCTCTTTATGAGGCGGTCAAATCCATATCTTCCCTGGTTCTGCCGAAAGGCGGTCGTATTTCTTCCTCCCAGCCCAGGAGCCAACAGGGAGGCAACAAAGCTTCTACTCAAAGTCCATGACTTGCTGTTGGTGCTGCTATGGAGGTCGTGGCGTACCAAGCGGTTTCGTCTTCAGTGACATCGCGGTTGGTTCTGAGTGGAGGTGGATTTGAACCCAAATTGCAATTTCTAAGTTGCTTGGGGGATTTCTCCTTGTAAAAGTTAGTGACTTATGTGTATATATGTTTGTTTTCTTACTGGTCCTGGTTGTAAGATGTATTGCTCCACCGTTTTGGTCCTTCTGGGCCCTTCCCCTATTAAAAAATGAAATGATTATCTAATGAATGTATATACCAATATAGAAATACACAAGGAAGATCCAATTAAACTCGGTCATCAAACTATATCAACCCAATGACCTAGATTGCTTCAATAGTGAGTGTTCAACATATTTAGCGTGCAATTGATATCAATACCAAATTACAATGTTTGCAGTAACCATGCACTTCCTCCGTTCCTTTATATAAGGTGTATTTTAATTGTCACAGTGATCAAGGCACGAAATTATAGAGAATTTATAGAAAATTACTTTTGGATAATTCATTTGTTAGCGGCGAGTAAATCAATTAGGCCAGCAATAAAGAGATACATGCATTTGGGAGAGAAATACTTTTCTCTTGTAGAAGGAGACACACAAAAAAAGAGTTAATTTCCTTTTTTTCTATATGGCTAAAAAACAAATTTGAAGGAATTAAATAAATGTAGCTTAGATATGTAATTTTATCAAAAAAAAATACATACACCTTTTATAAAAAAACGAAGGGAGTAGTAATTACCATCACCCCACAAAACAATCATGTGATTACTAACTATCTAATATGGGTGTGTAGTTAATATCCTACCTAATATCAGTATCAAATACAAGATTGTAGTTAATATCTTACCTAATATCAACATATCTAATATGAGCATATAATTAATATCCTACCTAGTATAATGCACGCACATACTCTCCATCCAAAAATACTTATCGAAGAATGGATGATGTCAAATTTACAAACCACGATGCTGGGATGATGCACAGCTCCTGCTTCAATTTAGAAATAAAGAAAATCTCAAGCGGCGAACTAAATACAATCTTTTCTCCGAGCGTCAAATCAAATCCAGCTACCATCTTCTTTTTGCGGAAAGGGCTAAAGACCAAAAACGATAAATGGAGGACGAGCTCCATGGAGCTCTTTATTTTGACATTTTTGAAAATCACATTTGGAAGTTTCAATTTTTTTTTAAAAAAAAATCACGCACATTCATACAGATGTATACTACATTGTGTAAAAATTTAAAGATGGTATACATTACGATGAGAGCTACAGAAAAAAGACAAAACGTGATTTTGAAAATGATGAACAGAAGATGCACTGTTCACTCTTCACCGTTAAAAATGGACGAATTTGCCTTTTTTGTGTAGCTCTGATCATAAATGTATTTCACGGTCAAACTTTATACACACACGTAGAACACATCCATATAATCATACATGATTTTTCAAGATTTTTTTGAAACTTCAAAATACGATTTTTGATTTTTTCAAAAAAAAAACAAGCTCCACGGAGCTCGTCCACCAAAATGCCACGCTACTCGCTAAAGACCATATGTTAAGTAGCATAAATACTTACAAAAACACCCCCTTACAAAAATTCAAAAAGACATTTAATTCTTGGTGGTGCCGAAGTCCTTTTCCTTGTGCATCCAACGACAGAGTGCGCTTTGAGCAAAGTTTGCTTTTGTTCCACCCGTGCAATCTCCCCCAACCAACCTCACCCCGCGTTAGTGCCGCCACCTCTAAACTCGTCGGGTCCGATGGGCGTCGCCGCCCCAGGCCACCAGCAGCACCAGGGACACTTTTTTCCTCGGAGGCAGCCACTAGGGTTTAGGTCCAGGGGCACTTGAAATCGCAGAACCGCACGGCAGGACGCTTTCCTCTTGAGTTGCCTTTGCTTCTCGTTGATGGCAATAACTTGCATCATAGCATCTGGTCAGGAAAACCCACGAATGGATCCGCCACGCCGGGCAGGTTGGCATGCATACTGCTAGTGCGTACTGCCCCTTGCATCATCTCATTTTCATCATGGAAAACCAACAGACTTGGAGAAGGGAGGTCGGCGCCCAGCCGGCCAGAACCGTACGTGGGAAGTGGCCAGACAGCGATGTAATTAGAAACGAATTTCCACGATTGCAAAATATCAGATTTTTTGAGCGCATAGCCCTCACAGAAGAGCAAAGGGGTCTCTGGATGCGAAGAACCACTTTGTTCAATGTGACGACGCATAAACAAATGACGGCAGACCGCTTTCACGCGAGAGAGATGAATTTCCAAAATTGCATTCCATCGGTTTGTGCATGCAGGTTACAAACTGCCATGTTCTCTATGTCCAAAAAGACTAAAACGCAAAAGCAGATAACAGCCAAGTATCTATCTATATGACAGGGGATATGCAATTCTTACTGGAGCTAATCGAAGCAAGGATGAGGAATGGAGCAACTTGTACGCATACTGCTGTCTGCCGAGACTTAATGTCTTCGCTCCTTTTATCAGCAAATAAAAATGCAAGAAGCAACATGATACTCGACCAGAAAAACAAAAGGTTGAGTGTACAGTCAATAGTCAGCCAGCCAGCTTTCGCCAACCTGCGGAATTGGAAATGAGGCAGCGTCAGGAGCCATTATTCAACTCCAAAATGAGCGAGTCATCAAGTTTAAGGACATAAATACTTGCAGAACTAAGTACTACTCCCTCTGTCCCAGAATATAAGAACGTTTTTGACACTATGCCAGTGTTAAAAACGTTCTTATATTTTGGGTCGGAGGGAGTACAAACTAAGTTCATGAAATACGAATTTCCGGAATCAGCTGAATATTGGTTTCAGCTTTCTGTACCATATTCATTAGATCTACATTTTTTGTTCCAGATCTGAGGCTTATTCTGGATAACTTCGTAATGAGTTGCTTCAGTACTTGAGCATATATATGCTGAATTCATTCACACTGTACAGGTGAGTCTCAGTTATTGCACTCTATTCTATTTTGACCCTACACAATTGTAAAGCTCATGTTGACGGCACAGCTACCGAATACTCCTATATACAGCTATCTATGCATGGTTCAAGAAACTCCAGGTTCCTTGCAAGCAGAAACAAGATATCAGACAAACAATATTTTATTTATTCACTACAAGGTACTACTCCTTCCGTTCCAAAATAGATGACCCAACTTTGTATTAACTTTGTTATCCTAAATAACATCAGGAAAGAATGTTATCATAGATAAGAAACTCACCATCCGTCAAAAGGTGAGAAAATATTAGCTCATTCCAAGCATCTGGAACTCCGGGAAGACACCAGTGGCTACAATCAAGTATGGTAGAAGGATGACTCCAAATACCAATATGCGCATCACTCCTGAAGGCCCCCATCAAAGTCACATTCAGTATAGTGACAGGAACGCTCATGTTCGCAACAACATCAGCAAGTATATCCCTAAATTCACTCCTGTCAGCTCCTATGGCCTCGGTTGTAGGTCTTTCTGTTACTTCGCATACCTTTTGGTTCAAGCCACTGAAAATAAGAAGAAAAAACAATTACTGTATGTTTTCCTAATGATATTTTGCATGATGTCTGTACTCCACAATCATAGCGGGATTACACCTTCTGTTCAAATTGTGGTTAGTCTTATAATGAAGTAATGATGAAAAATAAAATATAACAGGGAAAGAATTCAGTGTATGTGAGAAACTCACCTCCAATGAGATGGCTCATATGTCCGGAAGAAGACACGTGTTCGTTTTAAATCCACTTTTTCCTTGACCCATGAAGCCCATGTTTCCAGTGCCATTTTGAAAGCAGAATTAACTGATGTTCCCAGTTTAAGCAAGCCTCCAGCCTCAAAATAACAACCCCTGTTGTAAAGACAAACTAGAATCTCTAAGATTTATGAAAGAAAGGTTACTACTTGATAATTAACAACCCCCGCCAAAAAAAATCAAATTTGTTCAATAATAACAACAAATTCCCACAAATACTAAGACCATGCAATGAAGTTTCTTTGGCATTTAAAATTTACTCCCTATTTTTGCCATGTTTGTAAGATTTTAACTCCAACAAATAGTAAATGCATGAAACTTAGCATCATCAAAACATACTCCCGTACTTGGCATCATTTTTTGCCACAGTCATAGCAGGCTTATCATTTTTTGCCACAGCCTTTACAATTGTGGCGATATCTTACAAACATTAAAAACAGGGCCTAATTTTCATACCAAAAAATGAAATAATCTGGTATGGATGCATGAAACCTAGCATCATCAAAACATACTCCCGTAGTGAGCAGTGCCTGACCAGCAACCTTCCTCAGGCGAGGCCTACAATTTATTAATATCAGCCTCACTAAGTTGTGGCATAAGAACCTAACACCCTTTAATGTTGCTTTGACCTCAAGAATAACAAGAAATGGTATGGAGTTAACTTTGCAGTACAATCCGGTAATTAGAAATGGTATGAAGTTAGCTTTGCAATAACACAATCCGGTGATTCGTTTTTGTCTATTTGTGACCCTCGGAAGTTTTGCTACAATCAGTCCTGGTCATTGATTCCTTCCAAAGGAACATTCTGGTGCCTGCTTGTCTTACACTGATATACACACACTATCAATTATTAAGGATTTTATTTTGAAAAACAGGTATACTTATTTAACCAAATATACAAACAGCTAATTGCAAATGTTTTTTTTTCTGTAAGTCTAGCGTTTTTGTTTCGAGAACAGATATACTAAACCAAAATATAAGATCAGATAGTTGCAAATCAGCAAGATAGTGATTATAATCCCAAAACAATTACCCACTAACAGAAGATGCTCAGGATTAAAGCAATAACACTCACATGTCAAATAATTTGCTGGGAGTCCACCAATGTCCTGAATTGAAAATAAGCACGTCGGCGTTCGCCCATTTCCTGCTAAGATCATCCATCTTATCGAGCTTGAGAATCGCGCGGACCCTTTTTGTCACATGTAGAGGAGGAGCAGGGGTCTGCTGTACAAGGAACACCGATCGAAAGAACTCCACACTGAGGTTGAATGACTCAAATCTGACTCCTAAAAATCGGATCGTCTTCGAGATCTGGTTGCCATTCACCTCATAAACCTTGTTGGGATCGTCCACCCCTGTCATGAGCATGCAGATGAAGGACTCCCACTGTGTTCGGCTCATTGAATCCCCCACAAACACGACCCTCTTCCCTCTCAGCCACTCAAGCACGCTCCGGGCACTGAACCGCGGCATGTCGCACTGCCGCGGCTTCCACCGCCACTTGAGGTACTCGGTGTTCCTCCGGCCATTGGCGAGGCAGTTGAACCCCCTCTCCGCAAACGGGCACTCCGAGCTGTTGTACAGGGGGTACCTCTCGTCCCGCACCCAGCTGCCGTCGAACACGTTGCAGGAGTCGAGATTGTCGCCCGCGAACTCGGCCACCGCGCGGCCCTGGCCCTGGCCCAGGTACCGGGAAACATAGAGGTACAGGCCGCAGGAGAGCACGAGCGCGGCGGAGGCCAGGCAAAGGGCCAGGGCGACGGTGCTCTCGAAAGACGGGCCGGAAGGCGACCCCCACCACTTGCGGTTTGCGGCCGCCGCGGACGAGACACGGGGGCTGCCTACGCCGCCCCTCGCTGTGAGCCGCGCCGACGTGCTCCGGCTGAAGCTCGCGGTCACCATCTCGCCACCGCGGCTGCCCCTCGATCTCCCATTCGGCAACTATACCCGGCTGCGATCTGCGAGCCGGCTCGAACCAATTCACCGCGAAGCCAAGCTCGCAGCGTACCTGTCCCAGCCCAGGAGCTCCGAGGATTCAGACCAGATCCAATGTTTCCCGGTGCTTGATTCAGAGTTTTCCCGCACCAGGGGCCGGGATCGGGAACTCACCGGGTTCCGGCGACGGGCCCTCCCTCTCCAGCGATCGCCGGAGCGGATGACACGCTGAAAACCAGCTGGCGGCGAGGCGGTGAGTGACCTGCCCTCCGACCGGCGGATGGGTGAGCTCTCGCTGGAGCAAGGCAAGTTCGAACAGGAAGAGCCGAGGAAGGAGACGGCTGGGAAGGCAAGGGAAGGTGGGTGGGGGGTGGGTGGATGGATGTTCCCTGTCATGTTGACCGTGGACCTAACTTGCTGCCACGTTGGCTCCAGGATCGGCGGCCCCACATGGCAGCTGCCGCATGTCCCGTGACGCGGCTTGCCTGGCGTGCGCGCGCGTGGTTTCACTTGTGCGCGGACTTGGCATCGGGCTGCGCCGGGAGAGGTGGGAGAGGGCACGCCGGCATGGCGGCATGGTGTTTTGATTATCATCGGAAAGGCCAGAGACGGCCAAATGTTGCGTTGCCGGAGAGCGGCAGATTCATCCATCTCCATCGACGTCGGTCACGTAAGCATGCGACTCGGTCGGAGTTTTGCCGTCTTGCGGCCTCTTTTTCGTAAGGATAACTGGCGAGCGCTGAGAGGGGACGTTAAGCGGATCTTTTTCTTCTTTTACAATTTTACCTAGTACGTAGGTGGGAGATGACAAATCCTGCCATTTTTTGGCGCAAAAATTCTCTTCTTCCGAGGAAATGCCATGCCTTATGAAGAAACTGCCAACTCATATCAAATGTCAACCTCTCCCAGCCAACGTTATATTGCGGTCCCTTTTTTGGATTACGCATGTTGCGTATCATTCTACTGATAGAGCGTAGAAGTTATATGAGGACGGTCCTCGTATAGCATACGCTAGAAGACGCATAGAATGAGAACACATTTCAGCTAAGAGAGGGGGGTTGCTTAGCCCCAAGTAGCATGAAAATCAGAGTACATGGATGTTGAGCCTTAGCCCTTTAGCACCCGCTTTCACCAGGTGTTAACTTCCTCTTGTATGATGTGAACTAGGTGGGTATGCGATGGCATGGCGCCATCGAAGATACTAGGAGAGGATGGCGTGCCATACGATGCAAGATACGGCATAGCCGATGAGTAGGTGGTGATGCATTGTCTCGTCCTCTTGATTGTAGAGAACACATTCAGGTGTGTGTTGCAGTCCATGGCGGACGAGGCACACCGCACGAAAAGTTTGACGCCCGTAGGAGTCCATTGTTTCCAAGTTAGTTGCAAGTGCAGCACTCTCGTGGTGTATATGTCGCTATCCATCCAGCACCAACGGATGGTGTCGGGCTGCGGCCTTAGAGAGATGCAGAGGAGACTGCGCCATATGTCGACGTACTCCACCGTGGCCTTCGAGCCAAGGACACCACGGATATCATGATCCATGCTTGTTGTAGGATGGCCGCGGGTGAGGCAGTGGCTCCTTCGCTAGCGTGGTACGAGAGCAACTAGGGTGTGCGCGATCTCCGAGATGGATGCCCTATTGAAAGTATAACTAATCTCCGAATAGTTTTGCTAATTAATAACAACATATATGTCATTGAACTAATGCCTATTCAAAAATAGGTTTCAGGAAAATTCAATGTTGGCATGGCAAGGACATGTGGATGTGCCCTCCTCAAAATGCGAAGGAAGCACATTGGCAAAAGCTTCAAGACTCTTCATTAAAGCGATTCTGCCACTGGACCTTGAGGTGCGCCCGATACTGCCTCCAACTCTCAGCTCACCAGGAAGAATTCGAAAACTAGCATGTTCTAGTGTTATTCAACATATATTTGTTGTGAATCAACTATGACAAAACTGTGTGACAGTAAATACTTTCTATCTAGAAAGCATAACTTTTGAATCAATTGCTCTTGGGGATGTAGCTCAAATGATAGAACATTCGCTTTGCATGCGAGAGGCATGGGGTTTGATCCCCCGCATCTCTATCTTTTGTCTCTTTTTTTCACTTTCTCAGAGGTATAGTCTTTTTTAGTGGTTCTCAGAGGTATTAGTCATCTCGTTCATTTCAGGATTTTGTTTTCCGAGAATCGTCTTTACAACTTTACATTGGAAGCCCGGTGTGGATCATATTCGCTTCCGCTTTTCTTGTGGTCCATCTTTAACTGCGCATGAACTTTACCTTCAAAGCCCAATATGGACAATATTCGGGAGCTCCTATTCAGCACTTTAGGCGCCACAGAAGTTCACCTTCGCCCACACACCGGCGCTGGTGGGACGACTCATGTACACGATCGCATTTGACAAAAAAAAAAGAGAAAAAGGTAAACGGGAACAACAACAAAAATCATGAATTCAAAAAATTTCATGAGTTTTGAAAAAATGATGAATTTGAAAAAAAGTTGATCAATTTTAAAATAAGGTCATCGGATTTGAAATAAGTTCACTGATTTTGAAAAACAATCATCAAATTTGTAGAAAGTTCATAAAATTTTGAAAAAATGTTCATCCATTTTGAAAAAAAATCATCGAACCTGCCAGTACTTTCTATAAAATTCTTTGATTTTAAAGAAAAGGTGTTGCTTGGTACGCGAGGCTTCGGAGTGCTTGGCGGGTGGTGGTACTTCTCCGAAGGGTGCAGCGGGTGTCGGCCATCTTCGCTTAGTTGAGCTATCGGCATCGACATTTGTTTCTTTTTTCTTTCTCTCCTTTTTTTTTTGGGCTCGTTTGTGCCGCGGCCCCAGCAAGCTCATTGTATCGGTTGGTCGTTGCTTTATAATCTAAAGCGGGGGAGACTCATTTTTGTCTAATCTCTCGTAACGAAGACCTTGCATTAGTTGTGGTGGACATGTTCACAAAGTATGCTGATTTCATTGCTCCAAAACGCCATATTACAATGCATATAGTAGCTAAAGCATTTAGTGATCATGTGTTCAAAATAAGTTTGGCTCTATTTATTGTCACTGCCAGGGATCGGATCTTTACCAATCAATGTGGAAACACTTGTTCAAGAAATCAGCAGTTAAATTACACATGAGCACCTCTTTTCGTCCATAATTTGATGGTCAGACAAAGAGAGTCAGTCAATGTTTTGAAAATTATATCAGGTACATGGCTTTTGCACAACCAAAGAAATGGAACATTTGGTTATCTATGGCAAAGTGGTGGTATGATACAAGCTTTCACACATATCTTAAGGCGGTTCTGTTTTAGGCCTTATATGGTCACCCCTGCCCTCAATGCTAAAATGAATCCACTCACTGATCCAAGAGAACACCTCAGGTAGGACACTCATTTAGGGCCAGTTCTTTTCATGATATAATTCTGTAGAATTACGATCCTGGAAACTGCCCACAGAATCGTGTGCCCACATAATTGTTTGCCCAGTTCTTTTCTGTAATTCTAGCTTGTGATTGCTGTATGAGCTATCTGTTGAAATGCCTGAAACTCCCCTAGAGCATTTTCAATCGTAGAATCATAGTTATTCAAATTTTGACAGCATACTTTTATATAGGTAGCATCCCCTAATTTCGAATTCCCTAATTCCAGTTTTGGACAAACTGCTAGCGTCCAATAGTATTTTTACAGAGAAGAAAGACAGAGAGGAGACAGAACAGAGAGGAAAGGAGACAAAGAGGAGAAAATCTACCTGAGGCGATGGTGTCAGGCGGAGTCGGGCGAGGCAGCGTCGGGGGGGGGGGGGGGGTCCAGGCGAGCCGGCGGGGCGGTGTTGGGTGTGTTGGGGAACGTATGATACGTCTCCGTCGTATCTACTTTTCCAAAACACTTTTGCCCTTATTTTGGACTCTAACTTACAAGATTTGAATGGAACTAACCCGGACTGACGCTATTTTTAGCAGAATTGCCATGGTGTTATTTTTGTGCAGCAATAAAAGTACTTGGAATGGCCTGAAAATCAACGGAGATTATTTTTGGAATATAAAAAAATAATGGCGAAAGAATCAAGGCCAAGGGGCCCACACCCTGTCCACGAGGGTGGGGCGCGCCCCCTGCCTCGTGGGCCCCTTGATGCTCCACCGATGTCCATCTTGACTCCATATATTCATGTTCGGGGAGAAAAAAATCAGAGAGAAGGATTCATCGCGTTTTACGATACGGAGCCGCCGCCAAGCCCTAAACTCTCTCAAGAGGGCTGATCTGGAGTCCGTTCGGGACTTCGGAGAGGGGAATCCGTCGCCATCGTCATCATCAACCTTCCTCCATCACCAATTTTATGATGCTCACCGCCGTGCGTGAGTAATTCCATCATAGGCTTGCTGGACGGTGATGGGTTGGATGAAATTTATCATGTAATCGAGTTAGTTTTGTTAGGTTTTGATCCCTAGTATCCACTATGTTCTGGGATTGATGTTGCTATGACTTTGCTATGCTTAATGCTTGTCACTAGGGCCCGAGTGCCATGATTTCATATCTGAACCTATTATGTTTTCATGAATATATGTGAGTTCTTGATCCTATCTTGCAAGTCTATAGTCACCTATTATGTGTTATGATCTGTTAACCCCGAAGTGACAATAATCGGGATACTTACCGATGATGACCGTAGTTTGAAGAGTTCATGTATTCACTATGTGTTAATGCTTTGGTCCGGTACCCTATTAAAAGGATGCCTTAATATCCCTTAGTTTCCAATAGGACCCCACTGCCACGGGAGGGTAGGACAAAAGATGTCATGCAAGTTATTTTCCATAAGCATGTATGACTATATTCGGAATACATGCCTACATTAATTGATGAACTGGAGCTAGTTCTGTGTCACCCTATGTTAGAACTGTTGCATGATTGATCGCATCCGACATAATTATCCATCAATGATCCATTGCCTATGAGCTTTTCTTATATTGTTCTTCGCTTATTTACTTTTTCATTGCTACTGTTACAATCCCTATAAAACCAAAAATATTACTTTTGCTACCGTTACCACTACTATCATATTACTTTGCTACTAAATACTTTGCTGCAGATATTAAGTTTCTAGGTGTGGTTGAATTGACAACTCAGCTGCTAATACTTGAGAATATTCTTTGGCTCCCCTTGTGTCGAATCAATAAATTTGGGTTGAATACTCTACCCTCGAAGACTGTTGCGATCCCCTATACTTGTGGGTTATCACGACTATTTTCTGGCGCTGTTGGTGGTGAGCATAGCTCTATTCTTTGAGTCACTTGGGATTTATATCTGCTTATCACTATGAAGAAATTGAAAGATCAAAGAACCAAGATTTTTCCCTCAATTACGAGGGGAGGTAAGGAATTGCCATCTAGCTCTGCACTTGATTCACCTTTTGTTTTGAGTAAACTTGTGACACCTACACCTGCTATTCATTATGATATGTCACACCTTATTGATGATGCCACTTCTGCTTTGCATGATACTTATGATGAAACTACTTCTATGCCTGATAATACTGTGCCACTAGGTGAATTTCTTGATGAACAACTTGCTAGGGTTAGAGAGAATGAAATTATTGAAACTAATAATATTGATGAAAGTGATGATGAAGATTCTCCCCCTAGATATGAATTGCCTGTTGTGCCTGAGGGTTATCTTATGGATGAAGAAACTGCTAGAGACTTCTTAGCTTGCAATGATAGATCTGATCTTAAGAAATTATTAGCTAAGCTTAAAGAAAAGTCTTTGAATGCTAGAATGAAATATGACCCCGCTTTTGCTAATTCACCTATCTTTATTACTGATAAGAATTATGATTTCTCTGTTGATCCTGAGTTAATTACTTTGGTTGAATCTGACCCTTTTTATGGCTATGTCTCTGAAACTGTTGTGGCACATCTTACTAAATTAAATGATATAGCCACCCTGTTTACTCATGATGAGAAAACTCGCTATTACTTTATCCTTAAGTTGTTTCCGTTCTCATTAAAGGGTGATGCTAAAACATGGTTTAATTCTCTTGATCCTGGTTGTGTGTGTAGTCCCCAGGATATGATTTATTACTTCTCTGCTAAATATTTCCCTGCTCATAAGAAACAAGTTGCCTTAAGGGAAATATATAATTTTGTGCAAATTGAAGAAAAAGTCTCCCACAAGCTTGGGGGAGGCTTCTCCAATTACTTAATACTTTGCCTGATCATCCTCTCAAGAAAAATGAAATACTTGATATCTTTTATAATGGACTAACCGATGCTTCCAGAGACTACCTGGATAGTTGTGCTAGTTGTGTTTTCAGGGAAAGAACTGCTGATCAAGCTGAATTGCTATTGAATAATATGTTGAGTAATGAAAATGATTGGACACTTCCTGAACCAACTCCTAAGCCAACTCCAAATGAAAATAATTGGACACCTCCGGAGCCAATTCCTGAGCCTATTCCTAAACCAACTCCGAAGAAGAGGGGTATTCTATTTCTCAGTCCTGAAGATATGCAAGAGGCAAAGAAATCTATGAAAGAAAAAGGTATTAAAGCTAAAGATGTCAAGAATTTACCACCTATTGAAGAAATGCATGGTCTTGATAACCCGACACAGGTAGTAAAGGTAAATTCTCTCTATAGATTTGATGAAGGTGATATTCCTTGTAATAAGTCTGCTAGCCAATGCTTAGATGAGTTTGATAATTTTATTGTTAAACAAGAAAACTTCAATGCTTATGTTGGTAGACAATTGTGTAGGACCTTGAAGTAGATGTGTCTAGAGGGGGGGTGATTAGACACTTAATGCTAAAGTTGCAATTTTTAAGCTTTTTCGGTTTAAGTGGAGTTTAGGCATAATTTCAGCATTCACAATACATAACAAGCAAGCATGCAAAGAGTGAATAGGCAGCGGAAAGTAAAGCATGCAACTTGGAAGAATGTAAAGGGAAGGGTTTGGAGATTTCAAACACAATTGGAGACACGGATGTTTTTCCCGTGGTTCGGATAGGTGGTGCTATCCTACATCCACGTTGATGGAGACTTCAACCCACGAAGGGTAACAGTTGCGCGAGTCCACGGAGGGCTCCACCCATGAAGGGTCCACGAAGAAGCAACCTTGTCTATTCCACCATGGCCATCGCCCACGAAGGACTTGCCTCACTAGCGGTAGATCTTCATGAAGTAGGTGATCTCCTTGCCCTTACAAACTCCTTGGTTCAACTCCACAATCTTGTTGAAGGCTCCCAAGTGACACCTAGCCAATCTAGGAGACACCACTCTCCAAGAAGTAACAAATGGTGTGTTGATGATGAACTCCTTGCTCTTGTGCTTCAAATGATAGTCTCCCCAACACTCAACTCTCTCTCACAGGATTTGGATTTGGTGGAAAGAAGGTTTAAGTGGAAAGCAACTTGGGAAAGGCTAGATATCAAGATTCATATGGTAGGAATGGAATATCTTGGTCTCAACACATGAGTAGGTAGTTCTTTCTCAGAACATATGAGTTGGAAGTGTAGATCTGTTCTGATGGCTCTCTCCACGAATGAAGAGGAGGTGGAGGGGTATATATAGCCTCCACACAAAATCCAACCGTTACACACAGTTTTCCAATCTCGGTGGGACCGAATCAACAAACTCGGTCGGACCGAAAAGGTAAACCTAGTGACCGTTAGAGATTTTCGGTGGGACCGACTGGATCAACTCGGTGGGACCGATGTGCTAGGGTTAGGGTAAATCCAAAAACTTGGTTTGACTGATTACTCAAACTCGGTGGGACCGATTTGGGTAATAAGCGAAACAGAGAGTTGGCCAAGCAAACTCGGTGGGGCCGATTGCATATCTCGGTGGGACCGAAAGTATTGCAATAGGTAACAGAGAGTTTGCAAGCCCATCTTGGTGAGACCGAGATCCCATCGGTGAGACCGAACTGATTAGGGTTTCTGGCAGTGGCTATGACAAGTGAAACTCGGTGGCGCCGGATAGAAAGAATCGGTAGGGACGAGTTTGGCTTAGGGTTTAGGTTATATGTGGATATGGGAAAGTGGCTGAGGATTTTGGAGCATATCATTAAGCACTTGAGCAAGAGGCTCATTAAGCAACACCTCATCCCTCCTTGATAGTATTGGCTTTTCCTATGGACTCAATGTGATCTTGGATCACTAAAATGTAAAATGAAGAGTCTTGAGCTTTAAGCTTTAGCCAATCCTTTGTCCTTAGTATCTTGGAGAGCTTCCCACAACCTTTAGTCCATGCCACTCCATTGTTGAACTTATCTGAAACATACTAGATAGAAACGTTAGCCCAACAAGAGATATGTTGTCATTAATTACCAAAACCACCTAGGGAGCACTTGTGCTTTCAAATTGAAATGCAATGCTGATATGCTTGAACACTTGAGTGATTATATGTCTAGAGTTAAAGGTGATTATATGTATAGAGTTACCACTCAAGTAGAACAAGTACTTAAAGCTCAGAATGATTTGCTCAATGAATTAAACAATAAGAAGAATGATAATGATGTTAGAGTTATGACTAGAGGGGGTAAAATGACTCAGGAACCTTTGTATCCTGAGGGCCACCCCAAGATAATTGAGCAAGATTCTCAGAGAGCTAATGTTGATACTGAAAGTGCAACTATCCCTATGTGGTTTTGGTAATTCATAACAACATATAGCTCATTGAGCTAATGCTATTCCAAGATGATCATTTCAGGAAAGCTCAATGATTGGCATGTCATGGATGGTGAAAGTGGAACCCTCAAAATGCTAAGGACAAAGGATTGGCTCTAGCTCATATGCTCAAGACTCTTCATTTTACATTTTAGTGGTCCAAGATCACATTGAGTCCATAGGAAAAGCCAATACTATCAAGGAGGGATGATGTGTTGCTTAATGAGCCTCTTGCTTCATGTGCTTAATGATATGCTCCAAAATCCTCAGCTACTTTCCCATATCCACATTTGACCTAAACCCAAAGCCAAACTCGGCCCTACCGATTCTTTCAACCCGGCGCCACCGAGTTTCACATGTCATAGCCACTACCAAACCCTAAGCAAATCAGTTCTACCGATAGGGATCTCGGTCTCACCGAGATGGGATTGCAATTTCTCTGTTTCCTTTTTGTAACTTTTCGGTCTCACCGAAAGAGCGGATCGGTCCCACCGAGATTGCAATGTAAACTCTCTGTTTCCTTTTTGTAACATTTCGGTCTCACCGAAAGAGCAAATCGGTCCCACCGAGTTTACCTGACCAACTCTCTGGTTAGCTTATTACCAAATCGGTCTCACCGAGTTTGTGTAATCGGTCTCATCGAGATTACGTTATGCCCTAACCCTAACCATATCGGTCCTACCGAGTTGCATGTCAGTCCCACCGAAAATATCTAACGGTCACTAGGTTTACTATTTCGGTCCGACCGAGTTTGTTGATTCGGTCCCACCGAGATTGGTAAATTGTGTGTAACGGTTGGATTTTGTGTGGAGGCTATATATACCCCTCCACCTCCTCTTCACTCGTGGAGAGAGCCATCAGAACACATCTACACTTCCAACTCATATGTTCTGAGAGAGAACTGTTGGAAATATGCCCTAGAGGCAATAATAAATTGGTTATTATTATATTTCCTTGTTCATGATAATCGTTTATTATCCATGCTAGAATTGTATTGATAGGAAACTCAGATACATGTGTGGATACATAGACAACACCATGTCCCTAGTAAGCCTCTAGTTGACTAGCTCGTTGATCAATAGATGGTTACGGTTTCCTGACCATGGACATTGGATGTCGTTGATAACGGGATCACATCATTAGGAGAATGATGTGATGGACAAGACCCAATCCTAAGCCTAGCACAAGATCATGTAGTTCGTATGCTAAAGCTTTTCTAATGTCAAGTATCATTTCCTTAGACCATGAGATTGTGAAACTGCCGGATACCGTAGGAATACTTTGGGTGTGCCAAACGTCACAACGTAACTGGGTGGCTATAAAGGTACACTACAGGTATCTCCGAAAGTGTCTGTTGGGTTGGCACGAATCGAGACTGGGATTTGTCACTCCATGTGACGGAGAGGTATCTCTGGGCCCACTCGGTAGGACATCATCATAATGTGCACAATGTGATCAAGGAGTTGATCACGAGATGATGTGTTACGGAACGAGTAAAGAGACTTGCCGGTAATGAGATTGAACAAGGTATCGGGATACCGACGATCGAATCTCGGGCAAGTATCGTACCGCTAGACAAAGGGAATTGTATACGGGATTAATTAAGTCCTCGACATCGTGGTTCATCCAATGAGATCATCGTGGAACATGTGGGAGCCAACATGGGTATCCAGATCCCGCTGTTGGTTATTGACCGGAGTCATCTCGGTCATGTCTGCATGTCTCCCGAACCCGTAGGGTCTACACACTTAAGGTTCGGTGACGCTAGGGTTATAGAGATATTAGTATGCGGTAACCCGAATGTTGTTCGGAGTCCCAGATGAGATCTCGGACGTCATGAGGAGTTCCGGAATGGTCCGGAGGTAAAGAATTATATATAGGAAGTGCTATTTCGGCCATTGGGACAAGTTTCGGGGTCACCGGTATTGTACCGGGACCACCGGGTGGGGCCACCTGCCCCGGGGGGCCACATGGGCTGTAGGGGTATGCGCCTTGGCCTATATGGGCCAAGGGCACCAGCCCTAAGAGGCCCATGCGCCAAGAGATAAGGGAAAGGAAGAGTCCTAAAGGGGGAAGGCACCTCCGAGGTGCCTTGGGGAGGAGGGACTCCTCCCTAGCCGCACCCTTCCTTGGAAGGGCCAAGGCTGCGCCCCCCTCTACCTTGGCCCTATATATAGTGGGGGAAGGGAGGGCAGCCCCATCTAAGCCCTGGCGCCTCCCTCTCCCTCCCGTGACACATCTCCCTCCTCCCGCAGCGCTTGGCGAAGCCCTGTTGGAATCCCGCTACTTCCACCACGCCGTCGTGCTGTTGGATCTCCATCAACCTCTCCTTCCCCCTCACTGGATCAAGAAGGAGGAGACGTCGCTGCTCCGTACGTGTGTTGAACGCGGAGGTGCCGTCCGTTCGGCGCTAGGATCATCGGTGATTTGGATCACGACGAGTACGACTCCATCAACCCCGTTCTCTTGAACGCTTCCGCGCGCGATCTACAAGGGTATGTAGATCTACTCCTCCCTCGTTGCTAGATGACTCCATAGATTGATCTTGGTGACACGTAGGAAAATTTTGAATTTCTGCTACGTTCTCCAACAGTGGCATCATGAGCTAGGTCTATTGCGTAGATTCTATGCACGAGTAGAACACAAAGTAGTTGTGGGCGTTGATTTTGTCAATTTACTTGCCGTTACTAGTCTTATCTTGATTCAGCGGCATCGTGGGATGAAGAGCCCGGACCGACCTTACACGTACTCTTACGTGAGACTGGTTCCACCGACTGACATGCACTAGTTGCATAAGGTGGCTAGCGGGTGTCTGTCTCTCCCACTTTAGTCGGAACGGATTCGATGAAAAGGGTCCTTATGAAGGGTAAATAGCAATTGGCATATCACATTGTGGTTTTGCATAGGTAAGAAACGTGAGACTAGCTAAAGGTGAGATAATGATATGTGTTGGAAGTATTTTCAAGGTTGATCAAATATCGTACGCTCCCTCTACCATCGAGATTGGTGTTTGCGTTGAGCATAGACATGATTGGATTATGTCTATCGCAATACGGTTATTCATTTAAGGAGAATAATGGTTACTCTGTTTATTTGAATAATACCTTCAATGGTCTTGCACCTAAAATGAATGGTTTATTGAATCTCGATCGTAGTGATACACATGTTCATGCCAAAAGATAGTATTGATAGTACCACCTACTTGTGGCACTGCCACGTAAGTCATATCGGTATAAAACGCATGAAGAAGCTCCATGTTGATGGATCTTTGGGCTCACTCGTTTTTGAAAAGTTTGAGACATGCGAACCATGTCTATTGGTGTGTATGCATGAAGAAACTCCATGCAAATGGACCGTTTGGACTCACTTGATTTTGAATCACTTGAGACATGCAAATCATACCACATGGGCAAGATGACTGAAAACCTCGTTTTCAGTAAAATGGAACTAGAAAGCAACTTGTTGGAAGAAATACATTTTGATGTGCGCAGTCCAATGAGTGCTGAGGCATGTAGTGGATATCGTTACGTTCTTACTTCACAGATGATTTGAGTAGATGTTGAGAATGTTCACTTGATAAATCATGAGTCTGAATTATTGAAAGGTTCAAGTAATTTCAGGGTGAAGTAGAAAGATCGTCGTGACAAGAGGATAAAATATCTATGATATGATCATAGAGATGAATATCTGAATTACGAGTTTGGCACAGAATTAAGACATTGTGGAAATTATTTCACAACTAATACAGCCTGGAACACCATAGTGTGATGGTGTGTCCGAACATCATAGCTGCACCCTATTGGATATGATGCATACCATGATGTCTCTTATCGAATTACCACGATAGTTTATGGGTTAGGCATTAGAGACAACCACATTCACTTTAAATAGGGCACCACGTAATTCTGATGAGATGACACCGTATGAACTGTGGTTTAGAGAAACCTAAGCTGTCATTTCTTAAAAGTTTGGGCTGCGACGCTTATGTGAAAAGTTTCAGGATGATAAGCTCGAACCCAAAGCGGATAAATGCATCTTCATAGGACACCCAAAACAGTTGGGTATACCTCCTAATTCAGATCCGAAAGCAATAGAGATTGTTTCTTGAATCGGGTTCTTTCTCGAGGAAAAGGTTTGTCTCGAGAATTGAGTGGGAGGATGGTGGAGACTTGATGAGGTTATTGAACCGTCACTACAACTAGTGTATAGCAGGGCACAAAGAGTTGTTCCTGTGGCACCTACACCAATTGAAGTGGAAGCTTATGATAGTGATCATGAGACTTCAAATCAAGTCACTCCCAAACCTTGTAGGACGACAAGGATGCATACTACTTCAGAATGGTACGTAATCCTGTCTTGGGAGTCATGTTGCTAGACAACAATGAACCTACGAGCTATGGAGAAGCGATGGTTGGCCCGGATTCCGATAAATGGCTCGAGGCCATAAAATCCGAGAGAGGATCCATATATGAAAACAAAGTGTAGACTTTGGCAGAATAGCTCGATGGTCGTAAGGCTGTTGAGTACAGATGGATTTTAAAAGAAAGACGGACAATGATGGTAAATGTCACCATTAAGAAAGCTCGACTTGTCGTTAAGATGTTTTCCGACAAGTTCAAGGAGTTGACTATGATGAGACTTTCTCACTCGTAGCGATGCTAAAAGTCTGTTGGAATTATGTTAGCAGTCACTGCATTATTTATGAAATCTTGCAGATAGGATGTCAAAACATTGTTTCCTCGACGATTTTCTTGAGGAAAGGTTGTATGTGATACAACCGGAAGGTTTTGTCAATCCTGAAAGATGCTAATAAGTATGCAAAGCTCCAGCAATCCTTCTGAGGATTGGAGTAAGCATCTCGGAGTTGGAATGTATGCTTTGATGAGATGATCAAAGATTTTGGGTGCATACAAAGTTTATGAGAAACTTGTATTTCCAAAGAAGTGAGTGGGAGCACTATAGAATTTCTGATGAGTATATGTTGTTGACATATTGTTGATCAGAAATGATGTAGAATTTCTGGAAAGCATATAGGGTTATTTGGAAAGTGTTTTTCAATGGAAAGCCTGGATTAAGCTACTTGAACATTGAGCATCAAGATCTATAAGGATAGATCAAAACGCTTAATGGTACTTTCAAATGAGCACATACCTTGACATGATCTTGAAGGTGTTCAAGATGGATCAGTCAAAGAAGGAGTTCTTGCCTGAGTTGTAAGGTATGAAGTTAAGACTTAAAGCTCGACCACGACAGAACAGAGAGAAAGGACGAAGGTCGTCCCCTATGCTTAGACATAGGCTCCATAGTATGCTATACTGTGTACCACACCTGATGTGTGCCTTGCCACATGTCTGGCTAGAGGGTACAAAGGTGATCTAGGAGTAGATCACCAGATAGCGGTCAAAATTATCCTTAGAGGAATAAGGATATGTTTCTCGGTTATGGAGGTGGTAAAAGAGTTCGTCGTAAAGGGTTACGTTGATGCAAGCTTAACACCTATCCGGATAGCTCTGAGTAGAGATACCGAATACATATAATGGAGAAACAATTTGGAATAGCTCCAAGTAGAACAGTTATTTGAAATGGCTCCAAATGTAGCGTAGTAGTTGCATCTACAAGATGACAGAAATTTGCGAAGTACATACGGATCTGAATGTTGCAGACCCGTTGACTAAAACCTCTCTCACAAGCAACATGATCAAACCTAGAACTCATTGAGTGTTAATCACATAGTGATGTGAACTAGACTACTGACTCTAGTAAACTCTTGGGTGTTAGTCACATGGCGATGTGACCTGTGAGTGTTAATCACATGGCGATGTGAACTAGATTATTGACTCTAGTGCAAGTGGGAGACTGTTGGAAATATGCCCTAGAGGCAATAATAAATTGGTTATTATTATATTTCCTTGTTCATGATAATCGTTTATTATCCATGCTAGAATTGTATTGATAGGAAACTCAGATACATGTGTGGATACATAGACAACACCATGTCCCTAGTAAGCCTCTAGTTGACTAGCTCGTTGATCAATAGATGGTTACAGTTTCCTGACCATGGACATTGGATGTCGTTGATAACGGGATCACATCATTAGGAGAATGATGTGATGGACAAGACCCAATCCTAAGCCTAGCACAAGATCATGTAGTTCGTATGCTAAAGCTTTTCTAATGTCAAGTATCATTTCCTTAGACCATGAGATTGTGCAACTCCCGGATACTGTAGGAATACTTTGGGTGTGCCAAACGTCACAACATAACTGGGTGGCTATAAAGGTACACTACAGGTATCTCCGAAAGTGTCTGTTGGGTTGGCACGAATCGAGACTGGGATTTGTCACTCCGTGTGACGGAGAGGTATCTCTGGGCCCACTCGGTAGGACATCATCATAATGTGCACAATGTGATCAAGGAGTTGATCACGGGATGATGTGTTTCGGAACGAGTAAAGAGACTTGCCGGTAACGAGATTGAACAAGGTATCGGGATACCGATGATCGAATCTCGGGCAAGTATCGTACCGCTAGACAAAGGGAATTGTATACGGGATTAATTAAGGCCTCGACATCGTGGTTCATCCGATGAGATCATCGTGGAACATGTGGGAGCCAACATGGGTATCTAGATCCCGCTGGTGGTTATTGACCGGAGTCATCTCGGTCATGTCTGCATGTCTCCCGAACCCGTAGGGTCTACACACTTAAGGTTCGGTGACGCTAGGGTTATAGAGATATTAGTATGCGGTAACCCGAATGTTTTTCGGAGTCCCGGATGAGATCCTGGACGTCACGAGGAGTTCCGGAATGGTCCGGAGGTAAAGAATTATATATAGGAAGTGCTATTTCGGCCATTGGGACAAGTTTCGGGGTCACCGGTATTGTACCGGGACCACCGGAAGGGTCCCGGGGGTCCACCAGGTGGGGCCACCTGCCCCGGGGGGCCACATGGGCTGTAGGGGTATGCGCCTTGGCCTATATGGGCCAAGGGCACCAGCCCCAAGAGGCCCATGCGCCAAGAGATAAGGGAAAGGAAGAGTCCTAAAGGGGGAAGGCACCTCCGAGGTGCCTTGGGGAGGAGGGACTCCTCCCTAGCCGCACCCTTCCTTGGAGGAAGGGCCAAGGCTGCGCCCCCCTCTCCCTTGGCCCTATATATAGTGGGGGAAGTGAGGGCAGCCCCATCTAAGCCCTGGCGCCTCCCTCTCCCTCCCGTGACACATCTCCCTCCTCCCGCAGCGCTTGGCGAAGCCCTGTTGGAATCCCGCTACTTCCACCACGCCGTCGTGCTGTTGGATCTCCATCAACCTCTCCTTCCCCCTTGCTGGATCAAGAAGGAGGAGATGTCTCTGCTCCGTACGTGTGTTGAACGCGGAGGTGCCGTCCATTCGGCGCTAGGATCATCGGTGATTTGGATCACGACGAGTACGACTCCATCAACCCCGTTCTCTTGAACGCTTCCGCGCGCGATCTACAAGGGTATGTAGATCTACTCCTCCCTCGTTGCTAGATGACTCCATAGATTGATCTTGGTGACACGTAGGAAAATTTTGAATTTCTGCTACGTTCCCCATCAAGAACCACCTACTCATGTGTTGAGGCCAAGATATTCCATTCCTACCACATGAATCTTGATCTCTAGCCTTCCCCAAGTTGCTTTCCACTCAAATATTCTTTCCACCAAATCCAAATCCTGTGAGAGAGAGTTGAGTGTTGGGGAGACTATCATTTGAAGCACAAGAGCAAGGAGTTCATCATCAAGACACCATTTGTTACTTCTTGGAGAGTGGTGTCTCCTAGATTGGCTAGGTGTCACTTGGGAGCCTCCGACAAGATTGTGGAGTTGAACCAAGGAGTTTGTAAGGGCAAGGAGATCGCCTACTTCGTGAAGATCTACCGCTAGTGAGGCAAGTCCTTCGTGGGCGATGGCCATGGTGGGATAGACAAGGTTGCTTCTTCGTGGACCCTTCGTGGGTGGAGCCCTCCGTGGACTCACGCAACCGTTACCCTTCATGGGTTGAAGTCTCCATCAACGTGGATGTAGGATAGCACCACCTATCCGAACCACGGAAAAAACATCCGTGCCTCCAATTGCGTTTGAATTCTCCAAACCCTTCCCTTTACATTCTTGCAAGTTGCATGCTTTACTTTCCGCTGCCAATATACTCTTTGCATGCTTGCTTGAATTGTGTGATGATTGCTTGACTTGTCCTAAAGTAGCTAAAATCTGCCAAGAACTAAAAATTGGGAAAAGGTTAAGTTTTTATTTGGTCAAGTAGTCTAATCACCCCCCTCTAGACATACTTTCGATCCTACAAGTGGTATCAGAGCTTTGGTCTCCATTTGCTTTGATTTCCATAGCTTTTGGTGGTCATAGCCTTGGTTTCACAACCTAGGAGAGTATGGCGTCTAGCGAGGGAAATTATCACCGTAGAGGTCCTTACTTTGATGATACTAATTTTGCTAGTTGGAAGCATAAAATGAAAATGCATATTCTTGGACATAACCCCGCCGTTTGGGCTATTGTGTGTGTTGCTTTGCAAGGTGACTTCTTTGATGGGAGAGAACCAAACCGTGAAGCTACTGCGGATGAGTTGAAGATGTTGCAATACAATGCTCAAGCTTGTGATATTCTCTTCAACGGATTGTGCCCCTAAGAATTCAACAAAATCAACCGTCTTGAGAATGCAAAGGAAATTTGGGACACTTTGATTGATATGCACGAAGGTACCAACTCCGTCAAGGAATCCAAATTGGATGTGCTTCAAAGTCAACTTGACAAGTTCAAAATGAAGGATGGTGAAGGTGTCGCTGAAATGTACTCTAGGCTTGCTCTCATCACAAATGAGATTGCCGGCTTAGGAAGTGAAGAGATGACCGATAGATTCATCATCAAGAAGATTTTAAGAGCCTTGGATGGAAAATATGATACCGTGTGCACATTGATCCAAATGATGCCCAATTACAAAGATCTCAAGCCAACGGAGGTAATTGGAAGAATTGTTGCTCATGAGATGTCACTTAAGGATAAAGAGGAACTTCACAACAAATCAAGTGGTGCCTACAAAGCCTCATGTGAAGCCCCTACATCATCAAGTGAGAAACAAAACTTCAATGAAGAATTGAGCTTAATGGTGAAAAACTTCAACAAGTTCTACAAGAGTAGAAGCAAAGATAGAAGCTACAAGTCAAGGTCCTACAATGACAAAAGATCTTCTAGTCGAGAGCGAAACTGCTACAATTGTGGAAGACCCAGACACTATTCCAATGAGTGTACGGCTCCTTACAAGAGAAGAGAAGACTCTCCAAAAAGAAGAAGCAAAAGAGAAGAATCACCACCAAGAGAGAGAAGGAGTAGAGATGATCGTTATGAACGAAGATACTAACGGAGAAGCAAGGATTCAGAAAGGAAGGAAAAATCATCAAGGAGCTACACAAAACGAAGACATCAGGCTCATGTTGGTGAATGGGTATCCGGCTCCGACTCCGACAGCCACTCCGAGAGAAGTTATCACTCCGATTCCCAATATACTCAAGATGAAGTTGTTGCCGGTCTAGCACTTGTGTCAACCAACTCCTACAATATATTTGACTCACCAAATGAAGGAATTGGAAGATGCTTCATGGCCAAAGGTCCTAAGGTAACACACCCCAAGTATGTTGATTTTAATAGTGATGAAGATGACTTGTTAGGTGATGATGATTTACTTGTTGACAACTCTAGTGATGAATACTATGATGAAACGTCAATTAATCATGCTAATCAAGATAAAACGAATGACAATGATAAGGAGAAGATTGAGGCTCTAACTAAAGAACTAAACACTCTTAAGTTAGCTCATGAAACTATCTTCGAAGATCATCGAGAACTTTTAAGAGCTCATGAGAAGTTACGCCTTGAAAAGCTCAATCTTGAGCAAGAGCATGAGTTTTTAAAGGCAATCAATGATGATCTCCGCAAGAAAAGTTCTTCTTACATTGCCAAGCGTTTACTCTTATCCACTTACATGCCTCAAGTCAAGTCTAGTAACAAGAACAAGAAAGATTCTTCCTCTAGTAGTAACAATGGTCATGCTAAATCCAATATTGTTGCTTCTAGTAGTTCTCTTGATTCCACTAATGATTCTCTTAGCCAAGTTACACTTGAGCAAGAAAATAGCTTACTGAAGGGAATTATAGAGAAAGGAGTGTACAAAAGCCTTGCCGGGAGTAAGCAATTCGAGGAAATTGTGCGCAGGCAAGGAAGGCACCGGAAGAATCAAGGTGTTGGTTTTGAACGAAAGTTCAATGCCAATGGAGTTGAGTGGGAAGAAGATCAATACCCCAAGACAAAGTTTGTTCCTCAACAAGAGAAGTATGATCCTACTTCCTTCAAGGGGACACAAGCTCAAGATGATCTTCCACCACAAGACTACAAGCGAAAAGGCAAGGACAAGCTTCAAGAGGAAATTGATGCATTTGAAGAAGCTCCTAAGACCTTAGTCAAGTGGATTCCCAAGACCACTTCAAGTTCCACTTCATCAAGTATGACTACAACTCCAAGGATTCCCATCAAGATGATGTGGATCCAAAAGAAGAAGAACTAGAGAGTTCTTGAGGGTGACTCCGCCAACATACTTCACTCTTATCATTTTGGCAAGAACAAGTGCAATCAACTTCCACATCTTGCACTAGTTTAAGGAGTCACAAACCCTCTTGTTGGTAAGACAAGGGACAAGGTAACCTAGAAGTTTTCATGGACATCATCTTGTGTGTGCATCACTCTATGTCTATGGATATCCTTGTTTGTTCCTTGTGGGACTAACCCATGTAGGCATTGAAAGTGCAATTCACTCAAATGGATAGCTCCAAGTGATCTACATCAACATTGAGCATCCACATCTTCAACATCTACATGAAGTCATCATCGACAAAACCCAAGGTTAGTTCACCCCTCTTAGGGGGGATATCACATCTAGGGGGAGTTTTACTCTAAGACTTGAGCTAAAGCAACTCTAAAGATGTGAACACAACAATGCTTTATGTAAAAGTGGTAGCCCCACTTGAGCTTAAACGATGAGTATGACCTATGATCAAGTGTTCTCACTTGACTCCTAAGTCAATATACTCATATAAGATGACCTAGTCATCGCCAATTGCTTGATAGATGCTAGAATTGGTTGTGCATGCTTTGTCACATATTTCAATTGCCATTTTATTGTGTGAGCATGTTGGTTGCATATTTTACTCATTCGAGGACATCCACTTGTTGTTTTGATCGTTTGGTTTTATTTCCTTTTGCCAAGTGGATGGACAAGAATGCCTAAGAACCTCCTCTAGCTATCTATGCTTTTCTCGTCTCAAACTCTATTCATGCTACATCACAAAATTTGATCAAGTTAGATTCGAACCACTCTGTGTGAGGAGCACTCGGAGTCCCCGATTCATCATAGACTTAAACTTCCAAAACCTCTTTGTGATTCTCGGTCTGACCGATATCCTACTTTCGGTCCTACCGAGATCATTAGGTTGATCTGAATTTTCGATCTCGGTGCAACCGATTTGAACCATTCGGTCACACCGAGTTGCAATAACTGTATACAGTTTTGCATCTCGGTGCCACCGAGTTGTTCCATTCGGTCACACCGACAGGGTCGGGCTATATATAGGCACGGGCAAAAATTTGGAAATTTCTCCGAACCCCTTCGCCCGCGCGATAGCTCGCTCTGCCAACGTGGTCTCTAGATCGTCTCCTCGCCGCCAGCCGCCTCCAGTCGCTGGTCTCCATCGCCGTCAACGGAATTCAACCCCGCCGTTGCCGTCGTAGCAAGTCTCCGCCGAACTAGGGTATGGACTCGATCTTTGTGCTATCCCCAATCTGATTCCTAGCACATTGTGATCTTATTGTTTCTAGCCACGTTTGAAACACTCCTATCCAGTCAATGCGTTCGTAGAATAGGATTGATTCAAAAACTTTAGGGTTAGGTTTCCGCCGAAACCATCTCGGACCCACCGAGTTGAAAAACTCGGTCCCACCGATTTGGCTCATGCCATTGCATAAGTGAGACTCGGTCTGACCGAGAATTACTAATCGGTGTGACCGATTTTGGAACTTTGTGAAACCCTAGCAGTCTCGGTGCCACCGAACTGTGACTCGGTCTGACCGAGTTCACTAGTTTAGGTTCCAAAACTGCTTCGGTATCACCGAGTTTAAAAATCGGTAGATCCGAAATGATTTATGTGGGAAACTAAAACTAAGATTTTGAATCATTCTTTTGCAAAAATCTCTGCATTTTGTGATGCTCATCTATTCTACCTCATCTATAAACTGTTCACAGGGTCAGCAGTCAGCTTGTTCATCATGTCAGATCAGAGTGATAGCCAAAACCTGTCAGAGCAGCAAGTGCACATGAGTGAGGGCACTAGTCCCTCCAGTTCCTCAGATGAAGGCAGCAGGAGCACCCCTAGCAATTTGCCAAAAGCTGCCACCAGACAAAGGAAGAAGAGAACCTCAGACTCAGAGGATGAGGATTATGTGGCAGAGGAAGAGGATGCTACTTCCAAGAAAGTAGTGCTCAAGAAGGAGTATGGCTCAGTACAGAGCACAAAGCCAGGCCTGAAAGTCAAAAGGCCAGCAGGTAGGCAGCCTATGCCAAAGGCCAGAGCTTCAACTTAGATTCCTGAAAAGCCTGAACCCAAAGAGCCTGCTGTAGAAGGGAAGAAGAGGAAGGAGAGGATCAAAAAGACCACTGCTAGAGTGCTTGGGAGATCCTCAATCATGAGAGATTCTGAAGAGGAAGAGGAAGAAGAGGTTGCTGCACCAGCACCCAAGGCACAAAAGCTGATGGGTGATGCTATAAGATCAGGGGCTACTACATCCAAGCCCAAGGAAGCACCCAAGGCTGCATCAAAGGCCAAGTCAGCTCCAAAGAGAAATACAAGGAGCATACCAGCTGCTGAGAAGAACAAGGCCCCAGTGCCTGACATTGCTGAAGAAGAAGAAGGTCAAGTGCTCAGGAAGCTTAAGCCCAAGATCCCAGACCACAATGATACTCATCCTGTGGCTGAGGACATGAAAATCAGAAGAGATTCAGGGCTGAGGAAGTGGAGAGAAGCAGATCCGTATGCTTCAAGGAGAAGAACTGCTGTTGATTACATGTTCCACACAAAGGAACAGCAGGACTTCTATGAGACAGTTTTGCTTGATAAGAAGCCTATCGTTTGTGGCATGAGATGGGTAGATTGGGACTACATCAAGGACAATGAAGAGCACTATCCTGGAGTGCAAGACAACTTCAAAGCTTGTGGAGTAGCTGACTTTGTTGGGCAGAAGCTCACAAAGTGGAATGAAGAGCTGATCATGCAATTCTACTCCACATCACATTTTTATCCAGATGGCAGAATTGTGTGGATGTCTGAAGGTACAAGGTACCAATCAACTGTTGAGGAATGGGCAAAGTTGATCAATGCCCCAGAGGAAAATGAAGATGACTTGGATGTCTACGCAAAGAAAAAGATGGATCATAACTCAATGGCAAATATGTACAAGGAGATTCCAGTAGATGATCTTGACACTCACCAGCTTGGGTCCGTAAAACACTTGTTGTCAGGACTGCCTACGATCAACTGGATCCTTAGGCACACACTCTTGCCCAAGTCTGGAGATCATAGAATGATCAGAGGTCATGCCATTAATTTGCTTCATATATTTGATGTGCCACAGAAGTTCAAGGTGATGAGCCTCATGGTAGAGACCATTAAGAGGACAGCAGCTGATCAGAAGAGGAGCTGTGGTTATGCCCCTCAGATCCAGGAGCTGATTAACTCAAAGATGGGCACTGGCACATACCTGCTGGACAAGGAACACCTGCCCATCCATCCAGACTTTGAGGACAATCAAGTTGTCATGAATGAGAATGAACCATCATCTGCACAAGCACAAGCACAGAAGGAGAAGGCAAGGAAGGAGAAAGCTGCCAAGATGCCAACTCAAGAGGAGGCATCTGAGTATTTCCTGAAAAACAAGCAAGAGCAGCTTAGTTACTTGATTGCATCCATACTGAGGATTGAGAAAGGACTGGCCACCCTCACTCAGAATCAGAAGAGCTTAGAGAGGATCATAGAACAAAAGTTCTATGACATGGATGTCAAAGTAACAGAGATTCAGTCTGTAGTGGAGCAACTTCAAGATGACATGCAGGAGAGGAGAGGGAAGACTACAACTGATGCATTTGCTAGAGTGCCATGAGCTCCGAGGTCGACTGCAGTGCCAGTTCCTGACACCAGAGCCACCACCTCAGCTCCAGCCATAGCACCAACCCAACCAGCTCCAGCATCTACTTCAGCTCCAACTCCAACCACGTCTACAGAAGCCTTCGTCCGTGGAGTGATCCAGACTCCACCACCAGAAGATCAAGCCTGAGAGTCGATCTAGCACTATGCATTTTCTAGGAACTTTTTGGTAACTTGTTGCCAAAGGGGGAGAAAAATGTATAGATCATATGCTTCGAGAGAGAGAGAGAGTGTGTGTTGCTTTTATTCTCTCTTGCTTTATTTGGTGGTTTTTCAAACTTTGTTTGCTTTTGGTTGAGATACTTTGATATGCTTGTGATACATTGATGATCATGTGTTTGATCATAAGCTACACTTATGCATGCTTGATATATCTTATCTATCTTATGTGATCATTCACTTTCTTTGGTGATGAGTGCATGTATTTCATTCTTATCTTTTTGAGCGCTCCACCAAGATGTATGTGACATGGAAGAGTAACCCATGACTCTAACTCTTTGTGCATTTGCAGTCCAAAGCAAATTTTAAATATGCACAAATTTAGGGGGAGCTCTTACTTATCACATACTTCTCAAAGCAATGATATATTTCATTCTTATTATTATTTGTCGAAGCTTGGATCTATATGTTGTCATCAATTACCAAAAAGGGGGAGATTGAAAGTGCAACTATCCCTAGGTGGTTTTGGTAATTCATAACAACATATAGCTCATTGAGCTAATGCTATTCCAAGATGATCATTTCAGGAAAGCTCAATGATTGGCATGGCATGGATGGTGAAAGTGGAACCCTCAAAATGCTAAGGACAAAGGATTGGCTCTAGCTCATATGCTCAAGACTCTTCATTTTACATTTTAGTGGTCCAAGATCACATTGAGTCCATAGGAAAAGCCAATACTATCAAGGAGGGATGAGGTGTTGCTTAATGAGCCTCTTGCTTCATGTGCTTAATGATATGCTCCAAAATCCTCAGCTACTTTCCCATATCCACATTTGACCTAAATCCAAAGCCAAACTCGGCCCTACCGATTCTTTCAACCCGGTGCCACCGAGTTTCACATGTCATAGCCACTGCCAAACCCTAAGCAAATCGGTTCTACCGATAGGGATCTCGGTCTCACCGAGATGGGATTGCAATTTCTCCGTTTCCTTTTCGTAACTTTTCGGTCTCACCGAAAGAGCGGATCGGTCCCACCGAGATTGCAATGTAAACTCTCTATTTCCTTTTTGTAACATTTCGGTCTCACCAAAAGAGCAAATCGGTCCCACCGAGTTTACCTGACCAACTCTCTGGTTAGCTTATTACCAAATCGGTCTCACCGAGTTTGTGTAATCGGTCTCACCGAGATTACGTTATGCCCTAACCCTAACCATATCGGTCCTACCGAGTTGCATGTCAGTCCCACCGAAAATCTCTAACGGTCACTAGGTTTACTATTTCGGTCCAACCGAGTTTGTTGATTCGGTCCCACCGAGATTGGTAAATTGTGTGTAACGGTTGGATTTTGTGTGGAGGCTATATATACCCCTCCACCTCCTCTTCACCCGTGGAGAGAGCCATCAGAACACATCTACACTTCCAACTCATATGTTCTGAGAGAGAACCACCTACTCATGTGTTGAGGCCAAGATATTCCATTCCTACCACATGAATCTTGATCTCTAGCCTTCCCCAAGTTGCTTTCCACTCAAATCTTCTTTCCGCCAAATCCAAATCCTGTGAGAGAGAGTTGAGTGTTGGGGAGACTATCATTTGAAGCACAAGAGCAAGGAGTTCATCATCAAGACACCATTTGTTACTTCTTGGAGAGTGGTGTCTCCTAGATTGGCTAGGTGTCACTTGGGAGCCTCCGACAAGATTGTGGAGTTGAACCAAGGAGTTTGTAAGGGCAAGGAGATCGCCTACTTTGTGAAGATCTACCGCTAGTGAGGCAAGTCCTTCGTGGGCGATGGCCATGGTGGGATAGACAAGGTTGCTTCTTCGTGGACCCTTCATGGGTGGAGCCCTCCGTGGAATCGCGCAACCGTTACCCTTCGTGGGTTGAAGTCTCCATCAACGTGGATGTAGGATAGCACCACCTATCCGAACCACGGGAAAAACATCCGTGTCTCCAATTGCATTTGAATTCTCCAAACCCTTCCCTTTACATTCTTGCAAGTTGCATGCTTTACTTTCCGCTGCCAATATACTCTTTGCATGCTTGCTTGAATTGTGTGATGATTGCTTGACTTGTCCTAAAGTAGCTAAAATCTGCCAAGAACTAAAAATTGGGAAAAGGTTAAGTTTTTATTTGGTCAAGTAGTCTAATCACCCCCCTCTAGACATACTTTCGATCCTACAGATACACCTAGTCCTTCCAAGAGGAAGAAGAATAAAAATGATAGGACTTTGCATGCTTCTAGTGAACCTGTTGTTGACACACCTGAGAATCCCAATGATATTTCTATTTCTGTTGCTGAAACACAATCTGGTAATGAACATGAACCTAGTGTTAATGATGACGTTCATGTTGATGCTCAACCTAGCAATGATAATGATGTAGAGATTGAATGTGTTGTTGATCTTGATAACCCACAATCAAAGAATCAATGTTATGATAAGAGAGACTTTGTTGCTAGGAAGCACGGTAAGGAAAGAGAACCATGGGTTCAGAAACCCATGCCTTTTCCCCCTAAACCATCCAAGAAAAAGGATGGTGAGGATTTTGAGCGCTTTGCTGAAATGATTAGACCTATCTTTTTGCGTATGCGTTTGACTGATATGCTTAAAATGAACCCTTATGTTAAGTACATGAAAGATATTGTTACAAATAAAAGAAAGATACCGGAATATGAAATTTCCATCATGCTTGCTACTTATACGTTTAAAGGTCGAATAACAAAGAAACTAGGAGATCCAGGAGTACCAACTATACCATGCTCCATTAAAAGAAACTATGTTAAAACTGCTTTATGTGATCTTGGAGCCGGTGTTAGTGTTATGCCTCTCTATTTATATCGTAGACTTGATTTGAATAAGTTGACAGTCGGTGTCAAAACTGGCAGATCTCGGGTAGTGGTCCCGAACTGTGTGTCTAAGGGTCGATGGTAACAGGAGACAGGGGACACGATGTTTACCCAGGTTCGGGCCTTCTTGATGGAGGTAATACCCTACTTCCTGCTTGATTGACTTTGATGAGTATAGGAGTTACAAGAGTTGATCTACCTCGAGATCGTATGTTGTGGTCTAAACCCTACAGGTATGATGAGTAATGTCATAATAATCTACCGACTAGCCTGGCCTTGGCTTATATAATGTACCAGAGGCCTGATACGTCTCCAACATATCTATAATTTTTGATTGCTCCATGCTATATTATCTACTGTTTTGGACATTATTGGGCTTTATTATCCACTTTTATATTATTTTTGGGACTACCCTATTAACCGGAGGCCCAACCCAGAATTGTTGTTTTTTTTGCCTGTTTTAGGGTTTCGAAGAAAAGGAATATCAAACAGAGTCCAAACAGAATGAAACCTTCGGGAACGTGATTTTCTCAACGAACAAAACCCAGGAGACTTGGACCCTACGTCAAGACTCAAAAGAGGAGGCCACGAGGTAGGGGGCACGCCTACCCCCCAGGCACGCCCTCCACCCTCGTGGGCCCCCTGTTGCTCCAACGACATACTCCTTCCTCCTATATATACCTACGTACCCCCAAACAATCAGATACGAAGCCAAAACCCTAATTCCACCGCCGTAACTTTCTGTATCCACGAGATCCCGTCTTGGGGCCTATTCCGAAGCTTCGCCAGAGGGGGCATCGATCACGGAGGGCTTCAACATCAACACCATGGCCCCTTTGATGAAGTGTGAGTAGTTCACCTCAGACCTACGGGTCCACAGTTATTAGCTAGATGGCTTATTCTCTCTTTTTGGATCTCAATACAATGTTCTCCCCCACTCTTGTGGAGAACTATTCGATGTAATCTTCTTTTTGCGGTGTGTTTGTTGAGATCGATGAATTGTGGGTTTATGATCAAGTCTATCTATGAACAATATTTGAATCTTCTCTGAATTCTTTTATGTATGATTGGTTATCTTTGCAAGTCTCTTCGAATTATCAGTTTGGTTCGGCCTACTAGATTGATCTTTCTTGCAATGGGAGAAGTGCTTAGCTTTGGGTTCAATCTTGCAGTGTCCTTTCCCAGTGACAGTAGGGGCAGCAAGGCACGTATTGTATTGTTGCCATCGAGGATAACAAGATGGGGTTTTCATCATATTGCATGAGTTTATCCCTCTACATCATGTCATCTTGCTTAAGGCGTTACTCTGTTTTTAACTTAATACTCTAGATGCATGTTGGATAGCAGTCGATGAGTGGAGTAATAGTAGTAGATGCAGGCAGGAGTCAGTCTACTTGTCTCAGACGTGATGCCTATATACATGATCATGCGTAGATATTCTCATAACTATGCTCAATTCTGTCAATTTCTCAACAGTAATTTGTTCACCCGTCGTAGAATACTTATGCTCTCGAGAGAAGCCACTAGTGAAACCTATGGCCCCTGGGTCTATCTTCATCATATCAATCTCCTACTACTTAGTTATTTCCTTTGGTTTTTACTTTGCTTTTACTTTACTTTGCATCTTTATCATAAAAATACCAAAAATATTATCTTATCATATCTATCAGATCTCACTCTCGTAAGTGGTTGTGTAGGGATTGACAACCCCTTATCGCGTTGGTTGCGAGGATTTATTTGTTTTGTGCAGGTGCGAGGGACTAGCGCGTAGCCTCCTACTGGATTGATACCTTGGTTCTCAAAACTGAGGGAAATACTTACGCTACTTTGCTGCATCATCCCTTCCTCTTCGGGGAAAACCAACGCAGTGCTCAAGAGGTAGCAAGAATGATTTCTGGCGCCGTTGCCAGGGAGGTCTACGCAAAAGTCAACATACCAAGTACCCATCACATACCCTTATCTCCCGCATTACACTATTTGCCATTTGCCTCTCGTTTTCCTCTCCCCCACTTCACCCTTGCTGTTTTATTCGCCCTCTCTCTATCCTCCCGCTCTTTCTCTATTTGCCTCTTTTTGCCCGCTTGCTTTTTGTTTGCTTGAGTGTTAGTTTGCTTGCTTGTCATGATGGCTCTACTTAACTTTGGTGATCTTCACCTAAAAGATTAGAAGAGATCGAAAGCAATGTCAGGAGCTTTTTGGTTTTGCAATTTGAACATAATAGTTTCTTCATAAACGAGCTTAAGGAACAGAAAAGTTTATGAGTTTTATGAATAAAGAACTTGATGATATGTCTAAAGAATTCGATGGTTTGAGATCCCAAATTGCTCGTCTTGAGAAGTTGACCGCTGCAATTTTGGGTAAGCAAGCCACCTTAGTTAATAGGATGGCCGCTAAACTGGATTGCTATGAAAATAAAGATGAAGATCTAAAAGTTATTGATGTGTCCACTATTAAATCTTTGTTTTGCGATATGAATCTTGATAATGATGGGACTGAATATGATCCACCTTTACCTAGAAGGCGTTCCAAGAATTCGGATTTTTTATCTTGATGCTAAAATTGATAAAAGTGGGATGAAAGAAATTAAAACCCTAGATGTTGCTAAACCCACTATTACGGATTTCAAGGAATTTAACTATGAAAATTGCTCTTTTATTGATTGTATTTCCTTGTTACAATCCGTGCTAAATTCTCTTCACGCTTATAGTCAAAATAAAGCGTTTACTAAACATATCGTTAATGCCTTGATGCAATCTTATGAAGAAAAACTTGAATTGGAAGGTTCTATCCCTAGAAAACTTTATGATGAGTGGGAACCAACTATTAAAATTAAAGATCATGAATGCTATGCTTTATGTGATTTGGGTGCGAGTGTTTCCACGATTCCAAAGACTTTGTGTGATTTGTTAGGTTTCTGTGATTTTGATGATTGCTCTCTAAACTTGCACCTTGCAGGTTCCACTATTGAGAAACCTATGGGAAGAATTAATGATGTTCTTATTGTTGCAAATAGGAATTATGTGCCTGTAGATTTTATTGTTCTTGATATAGATTGCAATCCTTCATGTCCTACTATTCTTGGTAGATTTTTCCTTAGAACGATTGGTGCAATTATTGATATGAAGGAAGGAAATATTAGATTCCAATTTCCATTAAGGAAAGGCATGGAACACTTTTCTAGAAAGAAAATTAAATTACCTTATGAATCTATTATGAGAGCCACCTATGGATTGCCTACCAAAGATGGCAATACCTAGATCTATCCTTACTTGTTATGCCTAGCTAGGGGCATTAAACGATAGCGCTTGTTGGGAGGCAACCCAATTTTATTTTTATTCCTTACTTTTTTTCTCCTGTTTAGTAATAAATAATTTATCTAGCCTCTGTTTTGGTTGTGTTTTTTGTGATTAATCAGTGTTTGTGCCAAGTAGAACCGTTGGGAAGACTTGGGGAAAGTCTTGTTACACTTGCTGTAAAAAACAGAAACTTTAGCGCTCACGAGAACTGCTGCCATTTTTATTTGGAAAGTGCTATTTAGTTAATTATTTTTGAACATGATTAATAGATAAATTCCTCACGTACAGAAATTTATTTTAGAATTTTTGGGGTTCCAGATCTTGCGCTAGCTACAGATTACTACATACTGTTCTGTTTTTGACAGATTCTGTTTTTCGTGTGTTGTTTGCTTATTTTTATGAATCTATGGCTAGTACAATAGTTTATAAAACATAGAGAAGTTGGAATACAGTAGGTTTAACATTAATATAAATAAAGAATGAGTTTATTACAGTACCTTCAAGTGGCCTTTTGTTTTCTTTCGCTAACGGAGCTCACGACATTTTCTACTTTGAGTTTTGTGTTGTGAAGTTTTCAAGTTTTGGGTAAAGATTTGATGGATTATGGAACAAGGAGTGGCAATAGCCTAAGCTTGGGGATGCCCATGGCACTCCCAAGATAATCTAAGGACACCTAAAAGCCAAAGCTTGGGGATGCCCCGGAAGGCATCCCCTCTTTCGTCTACTTCTATCGGTAACTTTACTTGGAGCTATATTTTTATTCGCCACATGATATGTGTTTTGCTTGGATTGTCTTGTATGATTTGAGTCTTTACTTTTTAGTTTACCACAATCATCCTTGCTGTACACACCTTTTGAGAGAGCCATACATGATTTGGAATTTGTTAGAATACTCTATGTGCTTCGCTTATATCCTTTGAGTTATATAGTTTTGCTCTAGTACTTCACTTATATCTTTTAGAGCACGGTGGTGGATTTGTTTTATAGGAACTATTGATCTCTCATGCTTCACTTAGATTATTTTGAGAGTCTTAAATAGCATGGTAATTTGCTTAAAATCCTAATATGCTTGGTATACAAGATTAATAATAAAACTTTCTTATGAGTGTGTTGAATACTATGAGAAGTTTGATGCTTGATAATTATTTTGAGATATGAAGATGGTGATATTAAAGTTGTGCTAGTTGAGTAGTTGTGAATTTGAAGAATACTTGTGTTAAAGTTTGTGATTCCCGTAGCATGCACGTATGGTGAACCGTTATGTGATGAAGTCGGAGCATGATTTATTGATTGATTGTCTTCCTTATGAGTGGCGGTCGGGGACGAGCGATGGTCTTTTCCTACCAATCTACCCCCCTAGGAGCATGCGCGTAATACTTTGTTTTGATAACTTGTAAATTTTTGCAATAAGTATATGAGTTCTTTATGACTAATGTTGAGTCCATGGATTATACACACTCTCACCTTTCCACCATTGCTAGCCTCTCTAATACCGCGCACCTTTCGCCGGTATCATACATCCACCATATACCTTCCTCAAAACAGCCACCATACCTACCTATTATGGTATTTCCATAGCCATTCCGAGATATATTTCCATGCAATTTTCCACCATTCCATTTATTATGACACACTCCATCATTGTCATATTGCTTAGCATGATCATGTAGTTGACATAGTATTTGTGGCAAAGCCACCGTTCATAATTCTTTCATACATGCCACTCATGAATCATTGCATATCCCGGTACACCGCCGGAGGCATTCATATAGAGTCATATTTTTTTCTAAGTATCGAGTTGCAATTGTTGAGTTGTAAGAAAATAAAAGTGTGATGATCATCATTATTAGAGCATTGTCCCAGTAAGGAAAGGATGATGGAGACTATGATTCCCCCACAAGTCGGGATGAGACTCCGGACGAAAAAAAGAGAAAAAAAGAGGCAACAAAAAAAGGAGAAAAGGCCCAAATAAAAAAATGAGAGAAAAAAGAGAAGGGGCAATGCTACTATCCTTTTACCACATTTGTGCTTCAAAGTAGCACCGTGATATTCATAGTAGAGAGTCTCTTATTTTGTCACTTTCATATACTAGTGAGAATTTTTCATTATAGAACTTGGCTTGTATATTGCAATGATGTGCTTCCTCAAAATGCCCTAGGTCTTCATGAGCAAGCAAGTTGGATGCACACCTACTTAGTTTCTTTTTGAGCTTTCATATACTTATAGCTCTAGTGCATCCGTTGCATGGCAATCCCTACTCACTCACATTGATATCTATTGTTGGGCATCTCCATAGCCTGTTGATACGCCTAGTTGATGCGAGACTATCTTCTCCCTTTTTGTCTTCTCCACAACCACCATTCTATTCCACCTATAGTGCTATATCGATGGCTCATGCTCATGTATTGCGTGAAGATTGAAAAAGTTTTGAGAATGTCAAAAGTATAAAACAATTGCTTGGCTTGTCATCGGGGGTGTGCATAATTTAAATACTTTGTGTGGTGAAGATAGAGCATAGCCAGACTATATGATTTTGTAGGGATAACTTTCTGTGACGCCCGGATAATTATGCTACAGTAATCCTCTACTAATGGTGCCAAGTCATCACAACTAATTTTTTTCTAATCATCACTTTGTTCCAAACTGATCTCGAATTCAAATTTAAAAGATAAGTCAAATTATTATTTCTCCAAACTATAAAACTAAAATGTTCGAATTTTGGTATAAAATCCCCTAATCAATTGTCAGTTGTAACCAACATCATTTGACTTACCATTTAATTTCTAGGAAAATGTAAAGTGGTCAAACAGCTACCAAAATAGCCATTTCAGAATAAACAAATGTTTATGTGTTTCCAAACCACTTAAAACTTTGTGGGCCTCTCCAAAATAATGAAGACTATTTATATGACAAGTTTCATATTTTACATAATGCTTTTGCTATTAAAAATAAATAGAAATCGGTAACTCTATTTTTTTTTTAAAATAAACAGTAGTAAAAAGGGTAAATCCTAGGTACTGCGCACTGTAGCCCAGTGCTACAGTGCACAGCCCAGCCCATGTAGCCGCCATCTTCAACCTCCTGTTCACTCCATCGCGGTGGACGGCGCTCCCGCGTCCATGGCGCGGATGGCCACACGTCCGCCATCCTGCGGCCTCCCCGACGTCGTGGGTGCCTACTAGACCGCTCTCGCGGCACCTCGGCGAACCCTAGCCTCGCAATCCCCTTCCTCTCGCTCTCTTTCTACTAGAGCTCGCGCCCGAGACTCCCGTCAGCGCCGCGTCGTTGTTGCCGTGCTCCGAGGCATCCCCGAGCTGCTACAAGGTGGCCAGGATCCTCCCCGACCTCGTCTCCTTCACCTACACCTCTGGATCGAAGCCAAAAGGCCATGTATGTTCCGCATCGAGCTGCAATCCCCACCATGGCCGCCGCGGCCATCGCCGTCGATATCCACCACCGGCGCCTCCCCGACCTTCCCCGAGCTGGCCTACGTTCTCCCCGGTGAGCCCTCCTCCGGATCCCCCTTCCTCCGCCTCGATTCGGTCACCGTTTGCCTTCCCCGAGCACATCCAAGCCCGCGTTGCGTGTACGCGTACGCGTACTGGCGTAAGCGCGTGCGTGAGCTGCTGCTGCTTAACCACCGTCTCCTACGGCGGCATACTGCTGCTGAAGCGCTCCCGCCCTGGCCTCGCCTCTGCCTGCCGCTGCTCGCCGGCCATCGGCCGCGGCCATGTAGCGCGCCCCTGCTGCTCCTTGCGATGCGTTGCTGCTCATACCGCTACTCTGCTCTGCTTGCTACTGCTGTCGCTGCACTGCTGCTCCGTTTGCTGCTGCTCACGGCTGCTGCTACTGCTTTCCTTGTGCTGCTGCCGCTGTTGGCCATGGCCGCCGTGGCTTGTCCCTCGTGCGTGCTAGCCATGGCAAGCACAGCCAAGGCCCGGGTGTGCCGCTGCCGATGGCCGACCCAATTAGTAGGTCTAATTAGTTTAGGCTAAATTAGGTGTTAATTAGTCTAAGGCTATTAGAAGTGGATCCAGGCTAATTAATCTAATTAACTAGAATAGTTTAGTTGTTGTCTATGATGTATGGCTCCCACCTCTAATTAAGCTAGATTAATTAATTTGTTAAACTAAGACAATGACAATTGGGCCCCACTGTCACTATTCATCAGTGGACCAATCAAACTTGACTGGGTCAACTGAGCCCTCCAGCCCCACATGTCATGCACATGCACACATTCCTGGGTACACTCCTGTGTACCCATAGCCATTTTTTTATTTGGATTAAATTTAATTCTAGGATTTCATAAATGTTTAAAACTTCATAAAATCATATAAAATAAACCATAAGTTGGATGAAAATACTTTGTACATGAAAGTTGCTCAGAACGACGAGACGAATCCGAATTCGGAGTCCGTTCGTTCACTACACGTCCCTAGCATAGTGAACCTGCAACTTTCCCCCTCCAGTTCGTCTGTCAAAAACGCGAAACACCGGGGATAATTTCCCGGATGTTTTCCCCCTTCACCGGTACCACCTCATACCGCGTTAGGGCACCCCTAGCACCGATACTTGTCATGTCATGCATCACTATGCATCTGTTTGCTTAATATTTATTGTTTCTTCCCCCTCTTCTCTCGCTAGACCCCAAGACCGACGCCGCTGCTACCCAGTACGACTACGGTGTTGACGACCCCTCTCTCTTGCCAGAGCAACCAGGCAAGCCCCCCCCTTTGATCACCAGATATCGCCTACTCTTCTCTCTACTGCTTGCATTAGAGTAGTGTAGCATGTTACTGCTTTCCGTTAATCCTATTCTGTTGCATAGCCTGTCATTGTTGCTCCAGCTGTTGATACCTTACCTGCAATCCTAAATGCTTAGTATAGGATGCTAGTTTACCATCAGTGGCCCTACATTCTTGTCTGTCTGCCATGCTATACTATCGGGCCGTGATCACTTGGGAGGTGGTCACGGGTATATACTTATACATAATATATGATTCTTGTGGTGATTAAAGTCGGGTCGGCTCGTAGGAGTACCCGCGAGTGATTCCGATGTTGGGGGCTGAAGGGGCAGGTGGCTCCATCCCGGTAGAGGTGGGCCTGAGTTCCCGAAAGCCCCCGACGGTTACTTTGTGGTGGAGCGACAGGGCAGGTTGAGACCACCTAGGAGAGAGGTGGGCCTAGCCCTGCTCGGCGTCCGTGGTTATTTCAAAATAACACGCATAACGAGATCTTGGTATTTGATCCGAGTCTGGCTACTGGCCTATACGCACTAACCATCTACGCGGGGACAGTTATGGGCACTCGACGTCGTGGTATCAGCCGAAGCCTTCGCGTGACGTCAGCGACTGAGCGACGCGCGCCGCGTTGGACCGCGTAACGCAACTTCCTTTGAAATGGAGGTTGCTAGGTCTGCTCACCGTCCGCGCACGCAACGTGCAGGTGTGCAATGGGTGATGGGCCCAGACCCCTGCGACATAGGATTTAGACCGGCGTGCTGACCTCTCTGTTGTGCCTAGGTAGGGCTGCGACGTGTTGATCTTCCGAGGCCGGGCATGACCCAGAAAAGTGTGTCCGGCCAAATGGAATCGAGCATGTTGGGTTATGTGGTGCACCCCTGCAGGGAAGTTAATCTATTCGAATAGCCGTGATCTTTGGTAACCGAACGACTTGGAGTTGTACCTTGACCTTATGACAACTAGAACCGGATACTTAATAAAACACACCCTTCCAAGTGCCAGATACAACCGGTGATCGCTCTCTCATAGGGCAACGAGGGGAGGATCATCGGTTAGGATTATGCTATGCGATGCTACTTGGTGAACTTACCATCTACTCTCTTCTCCTGCTGCAAGATGGAGGTTACCAGAAGCGTAGTCTTCGATTGGACTAGCTACCCCCCTCTTATTCCGGCATTTTGCAGTTCAGTCCACATATGATCCCCTTAATCCTTTTGATACCAATGCATACATATGTAGTGTAGTTCCTTGCTTGCGAGTACTTTGGATGAGTACTCACGGTTGCTTTGCTCCCCCTTTTCCCCCTTCCTATATCCGATTGCTGCGACCAGACGTTGGAGCCCAGGAGCCAGACGCCACCGTCGACGACGACTACTACTACTCGGGAGGTGCCTACTACTACGTGCAGCCCGCTGACGATGACCAGGAGTAGTTTAGGTGGATCCCAGGCAGGAGGCCTGCGCCTCTTTCGATCTGTATCCCAGTTTGTGCTAGCCTTCTTAAGGCAAACTTGTTTAACTTACATCTGTACTCAGATATTGTTGCTTCCGCTGACTCGTCTATGATCGAGCTCTTGTATTCGAGCCCTTGAGGCCCCTGGCTTGTAATATGATGCTTGTATGACTTATTTTATTTGTAGAGTTGTGTTGTGATATCTTTCCGTGAGTCCCTGATCTTGATCGTACACGTTTGCGTGTATGATTAGTGTACGATTGACCCGGGGGCGTCACACTTTCTTTGGCCATGTTATTTAGAGAAGACATAATTGCTTTGTTAGTATGCTTGAAGTATTATTATTTTTATGTCAATATGAACTTTTGTCTTGAATCTTTCGGATCTGAATATTCATACCACAATTAAGAAGAATTACATTAAAATTATGCCAAGTAGCACTCCGCATCAAAAATTCTGTTTTTATCATTTACCTACTCGAGGACGAGCATGAATTAAGCTTGGGGATGCTTGATATGTCTCCAACGTATCTATAATTTTTGATTGCTCCATGCTATATTATCTACTGTTTTGGACATTATTGGGATTTATTATCCACTTTTATATTATTTTTGGGACTAATCTATTAACCGGAGGCCCAGCCTAGAATTGTTGTTTTTTTTGCCTGTTTTAGGGTTTCGAAGAAAAGGAATATCAAATGGAGTCCAAACGGAATGAAACCTTCGGGAACGTGATTTTCTCAACGAACAAGACCCAGAGACTTGGACCCTACGTCAAGACACAAAAGAGGAGGCCACGAGGTAGGGGGCGTGCCTACCCCCCCCCCCAAGCACGCCCTCCACCCTCGTGGGCCCCCGTTGCTCCACCGACGTACTCCTTCCTCCTATATATACCTACGTACCCTCAAACTATCAGATACGGAGCCAAAACCCTAATTCCACCGCCGTAACTTTCTGTATCCACGAGATCCCATCTTGGGGCCTGTTCCGGAGCTCCGCCGGAGGGGGCATCGATCACGGAGGGCTTCTACATCAACTCCAAAGCCCCTCCGATGAAGTGTGAGTAGTTCACCTCAGACCTACGGGTCCATAGTTATTAGCTAGATGACTTCTTCTCTCTTTTTGGATCTCAATGCAATGTTCTCCCCCTATATTGTGGAGAACTATTCGATGTAATCTTCTTTTTGTGGTGTGTTTGTTGAGACCGATGAATTGTGGGTTTATGATCAAGTCTATCTATGAACAATATTTGAATCTTCTCTGAATTATTTTATGTATGATTGGTTATCTTTGCAAGTCTCTTTGAATTATCAGTTTGGTTTGGCCTACTAGATTGATCTTTCTTGCAATGGGAGAAGTGCTTAGCTTTGGGTTCAATCTTGCGGTGTCCTTTCCCAGTGACAGTAGGGGCAGCAAGGCACGTATTGTATTGTTGCCATCGAGGATAACAAGATGGGGTTTTCATCATATTGCATGAGTTTATCCCTCTACATCATGTCATCTTGCTTAAGGCGTTACTCTGTTTTTAACTTAATACTCTAGATGCATGTTGGATAGCGGTCGATGAGTGGAGTAATAGTAGTAAATGCAAGCAGGAGTCGGTCTACTTGTCTCAGACGTGATGCCTATATACATGATCGTCAGTAGGCCCCAGAACCGGTCTTCAAGTTGGGGACGCTCCTCGATTCTTCCAAACTATTCTTCATCTTCAGTCGTCGGTCTTGAAAACTGGTTCAACAAATCTTCCCATGTTCGATCTTGAGGATTGCCAAAGTAAATCCGAAGAGTTTACACGTCGGGTATCCGAGGAGCCCCTTTAAGTTCTCGGCCTTTATCAATGCCTTGTTCTTTTTATGCCACACCTTGGGTTTGAAGTTGTTCCCGGGCAGTAGTGTCCTCTTGTGTCCGAGATCCAACGCCGGACTCCATTTGGGGTATCTTTTGCAGCCAAGCACCAACCCCGGACCACTTCCGAGCTCCAACGCCGGAATGTATCCGAGCTCCAACGCCGAACTATGTCCAAGCTCCAACGCCGGACTGTATCCGAACTCCAACGCCGGACTATGTCCAAGCTCCAACGCCGGACAATATCCGAGGTGTCATAAATCACCTTGGTTCAAAAAAGTTGAAGGAGTTTAGCCGAGCTTAATGCGGGAATTTCCCTCTATGGAGCCAGCCACTAGCGCCCGAGCTTTATGCCGGACTGCTTCCGAGGTGGTGCACCACCCCGACTGCGGGCCGATTTTTTGTCAATATTTTTGATTGGTGCAATTTATTCTATGTCGAGATATATAGCAAGTGGCCCTCAAGGTGTGTATCGGTCTAAAACCCGAGATGCACCTGAAGGATGACATAAGACCGCTGACCCCAATAGCCCCTGAGACTCAGGTTGATTCACAAAATGAGCCTGAGGATCAACTCCTAGCTCAGCAGAATACTTCTTGACACAAAAAGCGGTGTGCAAATTCCTCGAGACTCAGGTGGGGTGCGGCCGACCAACCTGAGGATCATAATCTCCTCGAAAGCTATATTGCACTTTAAATTTTCTGCATTAGATTGTCAATGCATTAGCCCCCGAGACACTGGTCGGGTGGCAACACCATATCAGGGGATCGATACGCCCCTTTCAATATTAGTAAATGATAAGCCCAAAGCCCAGTAGCCCCCGAACCTTAATGTGGGCATGGGTGGCCAAATTAAGGATCGATATCCAGAGTAAAACCACAAATTATGTGTAATGATTCTACGTATCCAAGTACTGTACATCAGTAATGCTCGGATCCACATTGTACAAAACTTTGTTGACTGACCAATAGCTTCAACCTCCTCGGCCAGAAGCTGGGGAGTGTTTGTCCTACTTTATAAAGCCATTATAAGGGCAAAGATTTATGGAAAACAAGGCAATAAGGCCATACGGTTTTATAAACAAAGGTACGCAGAGAGATATGTTATATTACTTAATGTAAGAGACATATTCCAAGGAAAATAGTCCCGCTATCGGTTCCTTTCTTTGGGTCGTCATGCTTATCATGATCATGAAATCTCACCTCCGATCAATGTGGGAGGAAAATATTGAGGATTTAGTTTGGGGAAATTCCCGAACTCTATGGTATTAATGAACAAAAAAAATTACTTCCGTCATTGCCGACCAGTGTGATCCTTTAAGATCGCTAGCTTTCGGCTTCACCCAGTCTGAGGTACTAACTCGGATGACCCGGTAGTAACAATCACAGAAGTTCTCCCTTTACCGCCTAGCCGAACAATCGGGAACGTAGGGGTAAGGACAGGAGCCAGGCAACCCAGCTTGGCAAAAATCTTAAGTCAAATTGATGCATATTTATGGCTTTATAACGACGATTACGGAAGGCAGCCCTTGTATATTAAATACAGATGACGATGATATGTTTATTTTGACTCCGTTGCGACCGTTTATCAGTTAAAAGTGGCCCATCGTCAGCTTCTACCCCTTTGTAGATACTACGCAGGGTGTCTCCACAATAACAAGACAACCCTTAGCCGACGTCTCGCTGCCTGAAGGCGATTGTGTTAGTGGAAATGAGGCAATCAGATATGCGGGCTTTATAACTTTCACTTAGTCATCGGAGCTTTAAACTGGGGAAGCTAGCTATGAGCCCTTGGTTAGTGTTTGGCGACATCCGAGGTCAAGCCGTAAACACTTCGGCCACTGTTATGAATGGCCCGTCATTGAACATAGTCATCGGATCGCTGACCAGTTTACGCTTATTGTGACAGTTAGTTTTCGGCTTTCTCTACTGAGGTGCTTAACCATGCGAGCTGGAAGCACAATCGTAGTGGTTCTCCCTTTGCACACCTAGCCGAACAAAGCGAAAGTAGGAGGCAAGCACAGGATCCGGGCAACCCAACTATTGACCGAAGACACAATTCGAAATCGATGCATATTTAGCAATATGTGAGAATGTTTTTGCCGAATCTCTAAAGGTGTCCGGCATTGCACTGCGAGACTTGTGCTGAAAACACACAAATAGTTTAAAAGTGCCATAAGCTTGGAAAACCAAAAAACTTCAGTAAAAACTTGACATCCGAACAAGATCAAGTGTTCGGTGCCAATCCAAAAATTGGAAAAAAATTGTGCTTCTGTCGTGCTTTAACATGACACACCCGATCTCAACACTTCAAGTGGGCCAGCCTACGGCTTCGAGCTCCTTCTCCCAAAGGCAGAGTACTTCTTCGAGGCCAGTTTAGCGAATTAAACTCGAGCGGCTTTTTAGAGAGAAGACATGCTATCCGGCTATTGACCATACACTCGAGTCGAAAAAGGAGTGGTGGAAAAAGACTTTGCAACGACCAAGAAGAAAACACATTTACTATAAAAACAGCTCATATAAATTTTAAGAGCCCCCAAGTGACTTGGGTCAAAGAATTTTATGTATAATGATTGTATGTACCGATGTACTTATATCATATCTATGTTCACCCGAACTTTAAACGCGTCTTAACCGACCGTTGGCTTCTCCCTCTTCGGTCAAGGACCGAAAAGTGTCATGTACTCCACCTGTCGAAAGCATCGACGATGTTTCCGATAACCAGGCAATCAGGCCATAAGGCTGTAACAGACAAAGCACGCTCAGGAAACTTATGTTATATTACTGACGAAGTGTAAGAAGCATCTTCGAAGAAAATAGTACCTCCATTGATACCTTTCTGCGGTTGCTCATTGTTACTATGAGACTTGTGCAATAGATTTTTTGTACTCATGAGTTCTGTTGTGTGCCGACCATTATTGAAAACAATAAGAGCGCTAGCTTTCGGCTTCACCCAGTCTGGGGTACTAACTCGGATGACCCGGTAGTAACAATCGCAGAGGTGCTCCCTGTACTGCCTAGCCGAACAATCGGGAATGTAGGGGTAAGCACAGGAGCCAGGCAACCCATCTTGCGAAACACTTAAGTCAACATGGTGCATATTGTGGCGTAATACACGAACAAGGAACGAAGTCGTGCAAGTATAATCATATGCAAGAGGAAATGCTTAATAAAGGAAGCCACCAAGTAAACGGGGTATTTGAATTTGCTTGCAACAAACAAGGTTTTGACAAAGAAAGTTTTTTGCAAATGACTTTTTGTCAAAAAAGCATAATGCTTGCTCGAACCGAACGAAATTTAGAACTGAAGGTTTTTAAGCATGTAAGCGACTTAGCTGGTTAATGTGCTCGGTGTCGATGCACGGTCCGAGCTTACGGCGGGACAAGGTCCCAGCCCCCAAGCCGGTCCCGAGGTGGCGGAGCGAAGAGCTCGGCACTCCGAAGTGGCGACATAGCACGGCCAATGCAGGCCGGCAGTGTGACGCCGAAGTCCCCGGCGTGGCTTAATGAAGTAATGATGAAGCCCTCGGTCCAGCCGAGGTGACGTGGTACGTCGGTACGCCGAGATCACAGCGTTGCCCGACCCAGATCCTTTACCCGTGCACAGAAAATAATGCAAGTCGGAGATAATAGGAATAAAAAAAATTGCTGCATCATTAACAATTTACGCAAAGTCAGTAATAAAAGAAATATGGCCCGTGTGCCGAACACTCAATGAGGTAGAGCTCTCTTAGCGATGTCGAAGTCCCCAAGGCAACCGAACATGTCGGTATGGCGATTCGACCAACAAGGTGATCAAGCGAGCCGATTGGGACAACGACGTCAGCTTGCCAAAGTGACTGTGTGACGCAGTCGAAGTCGATCACCTACACACATAAAATAGTGCGGTCCAAAAAGGATAATTGCTTTTCGCAAAAATAATTTATTGAAAGAGATGTGGTCTGGCGCCGAAGTCATGTCGATGCAGGGCGTCGGCGTGACGCGGTGAAGGCGTGGCCAAGCCTGAATTCGTAGGCCGGTCTGAGTTCCGGATGCGGCATTCGCCGAACTATATACGGAAACTGATCGAACCACCACGCGATCGTTGTTAATGCGGACACCATTTGATAGACCTGTGTACAGATGATGAAACAAACTAGAGTAATAATTCCTCGGAAAAAATAAACCCAAGCAAGAAAAAAAATACTGGGATTAATAGCACCTGGTTTATCTGTTGTAGCAATCTGAAGAAAGGTTACTCCCAAAATTGGGACTCGATCCGCACACCCATTGCCTGATGGGCAATAAAGCGACGGCATGGCGATGCTGGCAAAGGTGGGCTCGCCGAGGCGAAGCCCCCGGTCCAGCTAACGTGACGAATCTGGTCGGCCGGTGACGCCGAAGTCACCGAAGTATGTTAATAAATAAATAGCAAAGTCCCCGGTCTAGCCGAGATGACGGAGCGGGTCAGTAAGGAGACGTTGCACCTGTCATGTCAGCCGAGGTGTTCAAGCAGTTCGGCGTGATGGACATCGGCTTGAAAAAGCAACAGTGCGGCCATGCCGACGCTGGTCATAACTTGTGACGCGGTCAATGCCAGATTGATGAAGTGACTGAGCGGTGATGTCGACGCGCCTGACCCGTGCAATCCATGGGGCGATGGTGTTGGTGATGATTTATCCTTAACGATGCCGAACTCTTGTTCGGCTTGCCGAGCTGTTGATCCGATAAGGTTAGGCTCGGCTCGATGAAGCGACGATCTATCTAGCGCAGGTCGGCAGACGTGTAGCAATGTTACCAGACTGGTGTGACACCAATGCGATGGTGAAGAGTGCCTCAAAGAAGGCTTAAAATTTTATGGGCACGTGTTAAAAACAACGCACAATACCATAGAAGAAAACTCCTTTAAAAAGGTTGTCCAATATCACGTTCATAAAGAAACATGAATTCTGGTCGGATCCGTATTCACGCAGAAAACAGATCCGAAAAATGATGCACTAATCGGAAGGTTCCCGGAGTTTGGACGTCAGATCGAGCTGAAATTTTGAGGGGTGGTAGATATAGAAATTCCGCAGCCGATCAACGGTTGGATCTTTCGAAGGACGTCTGAGCTAGGTGCTGGAGACCACGCCCTAAACTCATCCATATTCCCGTCCAGATTTGACAGAGCTCCGGTGTAGATTGCCGGAGATTCCTCCATAGGAACTCGACAAAATTTTGCATGGTTGTTGTAGACTCAATTCCGCACAATTCCACCAAAGGAATCGTCAAAGAGATGCTCGAGGAGGTGGTGGCAGCAGATACAAGTTCGCTGTTCGAAAAAACAGCATGGTCGCCTGAGGGCAATGTTGACGTTGAGCCCCCGAGCTCCATGGATGATTCCTCCATGATCTTGACAAAGATCGGAGTTGATGTGGATGAAGGCCCCCGTCCGAACATGACGATCGGAGATGGAGCGCGGTCCTCGGTCGAGCCAAGGTGACAAGTCGAGCCGGCAACAAAGATGCCGGCGTCGTAGTTAATCTGTGGGCGAGCCATTGATCCTTTGCCAGTCACACAGCGGAACTCTCAATGAAAGCACCATTGTCAGTGTCAAAACCGGCAGATCTCGGGTAGGGGGTCCCGAACTGTGCGTCTAAGGGTCGATGGTAACATGAGATAGGGGACACGATGTTTACCCAGGTTCGGCCCCTCTTGATGGAGGTAATACCCTACTTCCTGCTTGATTGACTTTGATGAGTATAGGGGTTACAAGAGTTGATCTACCTCGAGATCGTATGTTGTGGTCTAAACCCTATAGGTATGATGAGTAATGTCATAATAATCTACCGACTAGCCTGGCCTCGGCTTATATAATGTACCAGAGGCCTAGGATAACAAAAGTCCTAGTCGAATACGCCGGTGGAGAGGAGTCCTTGTCTTGATCACCAAGTTTTGTGGAATCTTCCTCATGTATACATCGGCTGTCCGAACTGGCCCATGAGCATACGGCCATGGGGGTCCTCGGCCCAATCCAACTGATTGGGAGACGACGTGCTGAGTACCCCCTAGTCCAGGACACCGTCATTGACACCTACTGAAATATCTTTGCAAATGCTGATATATCAACTGCTATATCCGTCGGTATTTGCGAGGATGTGCCTGTTGTGGTTGCAAATGTTACTATTTTAACGGACTTTGTTATTCTTGATATTCCCGAGGACGATAGTATGTCGATTATTCTTGGTAGACCCTTTTTGAATACTGCAAGGGTTGTTATTGATTGCAACAAAGTCACCTTTCATATTAATGGTAATGAGCATATGGTACACTTTCCCAGAAAACAACCTCAAGTCCACAATATCAATTCTATTGGAAAAATTTCAACAATCACTATTGGAGGTTTTGAATTTCCTCTTCCCATTGTCTAGAAGAAATATGATATTCTTATTGTTGGGGACGTGCATATCCCCGTTGAGGTAACCTAGTGTTATTCGAAATTTCTCCATTTTCATGTTATTCGAAATGAGTTTGTTAACAAGACCTGATCAACCTTGTGCGTGGATTCCTTTTGATGAGCATGAGATGGATGAAGTTAGAAAGCACAACTTTCTGTACCCTATTCTTACTTTCTGTTCTTTATATTAAATAAAGCAAAAATAGTATTTTCTGTCTGTTTTCTGAATTATCCTTGCAATAAAAAATACCCCGGAAATAAAAGTTCTCCAAATGCCCTGGAAATGAAATATGATTTTTTTCTAGAATATTTGAGGATTTTAGGCACCGAGAACACATCAGGAGGAGCAGTCACGTGCCCACGAGGGCGGAGGGCGCGCCCCCTGCCTCATGGACCCCACGTGGGTCCCCTCCACTTATCCTTGCACCCATACACTTCGTCTTGCTCCAGAAAAACTCACTCACCAGCTCAAACCCGAGTTCTTGCTCATCTTGCTACCATTTTTGATCTCCTTGCTCAAAGTTCCATTCACAAAACTGCTTTGGTGGATTGTTCTTTTGTATGCGACTCCTCCAATGGTCCAATTAGTCTTTGTTCTAGTGCTTTATTCATTGCAAATTTTTGCGGCTTAGGTGACCCTGTTCTTGAGCTTGCATGTCAAATTAATGTGGTCAAAAGTAGTTTTAATGCATGATATAGCCTCTAGGCACTTGTAGGAGTAGTTGCTATCAATTTTGTTGAGTTTGGTTCACTTTTATTTTAAGTTACTAAAAATTTCAGAAATTTTCAGAAAAAGATGAAGAGATTCTTGAGGGGCTCATAGAGCCGAAGCTCTAAGGATAAGCAAGGTGAGGAGAATAAGATGCAGAAGTATAATCTCCCTCGTACTGCGGAGGTTCGGCCGTGTGAATGGCCTTGTGATGAGTTCTTGAGAGAAGCCGGGATTTATGAAGATTTTTATTATTTGGCTGAGAATGCAGGCCTCACTGACTTCCTCCACGACCGGCGTGAACAGTATCTCTTACTCACCAATATTTTTGTGCAAAATTTTCATTTCCATGCTAGAAGATCGCCACCTTCGGTGGAATTTTATTTATATGATGAGCATAAGAAGATGTCACTTTATGATTTTTGCCGGGTCTGTATGATACCCTTTGCGGGCAGCATAGAGGAACCACACCCACTAGTAGAAAATGAAGCTTTAAAACCGATTTGTAAGGGCCTTTAGTGCCGGTTCTGTAACCGACACTAAAGGAAAGTGTGGGCACTAACGACCCCCCTTTAGTACCGGTTCGGCATGAACCGCCACTAAAGGCGCACCACGTGGCGTGAGCTCGCGCCGTGGCATGGGGGACCTTTAGTATTGGTTTTGAATTTTTTTTTGAATTTTTTTTTGAATTTTTTGGAATTTTTTTTGATTTTTTTCGATTTTCAATTTTCTGAACTGAATTATTTGATGATTTAGTCTCTAATCACCCCTGTTAACTGCCCAAGTGTGGATCACTCATTCCAAATCGTCTAACTTCCCAGTCGGTAACCCATCCTCTCACTCCCCCCAGCCTGAGCATGCTTAACTTCGGAGTTCTATTCCCCTACTTTCCAAGTCTGCACTTGTTGTTTTCCTGACAATGTAAGCTGTCAATCCTATTAACCCTCGAACCGGTACTAAAGGTGATCATGGGGCCCCGGCCTGACGCCAGCCTACCACCACCCCTTTAGCACCGGTTCGTGGCACGAACCGGTACTAAAGGTTCAACACGAACCGGTATTAATGCATAGCCGTTCGAACCGACACTAATGGTGCCATTAGTACCGGGCCAAAGTCGAACCGGGACTAATGTGTCTCACATTAGGTCCTTTTTCTACTAGTGACCGTAACGATGTGGAATGGTTTATTGATACAATTGCTGTAGGGGAAACTAGAAAGGTTTCCGATGCAAGAATCACTAGCATACATTTTTCTGTTCTGCGTTACTTTGCAATATTTGCTAGTAGATGTTTAATTGGTCGTGGGAACTGCGGAAACCATAGTGCCCCTGCTATTGTTATTTTGCGCCATGCCATGTTTCGTGATACTACTTTCAATTTAGGCGCCATTGTTGCTAAACAGTTAAATCTGAACCGTACAAAGGGCCCCGTCCTCGGAGGTATCTTTGCCTCGCACCTTGCTGCACACTTTAACATACCAATCAGGCATTTTGAGAAAGAGGAAAAGTTGCTGCCTCCTATTGTTCTAGATTATAAGAGTATGGTAGCACATGAGTTTGTTGTTAAGGATAAGAATAAGATAGTTAAGTACAAATTAATATTTGGTAAAAATTACTGTGAGATTATTACCTTGCCTGCGCCCTCTTTGTTTAACATATTTTCACGCATGTACCTCATTTTGCTTGAGGCCATTCATGCGTACCGGGGCCAGATGTCAGCTGCAGAACCTGAGCCGAAGCCACCACTTGATCCTCACCGCCAGTCTATTTATCAGTGGAATCCGGAGGAGATCGCCAACCAGTGGCACCCAGAGGACACTCACCCATACACCGAAGAGGCCCACTTTGAATCATGGGTGAGGGAGTCGTGGATTAGGGGGTCTCCGGACAGCCGGACTATATCCTTTGATCGGACTGTTGGACTATGAAGACACAAGATTGAAGACTTCGTCCCGTGTCCAGATGGGACTCTAATTGGCGTGGAAGGCGAGCTAGGCAATACGGATATGGATATCTCCTCCTTTGTAATCGACCTTGTGTAACCCTAGCCCCCCTCCGGTGTCTATATAAACCGGAGGGTTTTAGTCCGTAGGGCAACATACAATCATACCATAGGGTAGCTTCTAGGGTTTAGCCTCTCTAATCTCGTGGTAGATCAACTCTTGTAATACTCATATCATCAAGAACAATCAAGCAGGACGTAGGGTATTACCTCCATCAAGAGGGCCCGAACCTGGGTAAAACATCGTGTCCCCTGCCTCCTGTTACCATCCGCCTTAGACGCACAGTTCGGGACCCCCTACCCGAGATCCGCCGGTTTTGACACCGACATTGGTGCTTTCATTGAGAGTTCCACTGTGTCGTCACCATAAGGCTCGATGGCTCCTCCGATCATCGCTAGCAATGCGGTCCAGGGTGAGGCTTTCCTCCCCGGACAGATCTTCATATTCGGCGGCTTTGCACTGCGGGCCAATTTGCTTGGCCACCTGGAGTAGATTGAGAGCTATGCTCCTGGCCATCAGGCCAGATTTGGAAACTTGAACTACACGGCCGATGTCCGCGAAGACTTGATCTTCGACGGATTCGAGCCCATGCCGGACGCGCCGCGCAGTCACGACGAGCAAGGCGTAACTCTCAGTCGGACAGTGTTCGTGAGATCGCATCTGCAGCTACTCCGGTTTTTAACCTGGAACAAGTCGCGCAATTCGAGAGCGGAGGGATGGACCCCGCCATGGAGGCCTCTCTCTCAGTGGTGATAGAGCCAGATACTGACTTCACCCCTTACGAGAGCCGTGTTGCTGAACCACTAGATTCATCTTCGGTCATGGACTCTGAGCCGCTCGTATCCGTGCCCGTCGAGTCCGACTGGGCGCCGATCATGGAGTTCACCTCCGTGGATATCTTTCAGCACTCACCTTTTGGAGATGTGCTAAATTCATTAAGGTCTCTCTCCCTGTCAGGAGAACCTTGGCCGAACTATGTCCGGCTAGAATGGGATGCGGACGACGAAGAAATTCGCTGCCCACCCACCACCCACTTAGTAGCCACTGTCGATGACTTAACCGACATGCTCGACTTCGGCTCCGAGGACTTCGACGGTATGGACGATGAAGCCAGAGATGGACCAGAACCACCGCCCATAGGGCGCTGGACCGTTACTTCATCACATGACGTGTACATGATGGACACCCCCAACGAAGCCAATGGCGATGAGAAAGCGGAGGATGACCCCTCCGAGAAGCAACCCAAGTGCCGACGTCAGCGGCGCCACCCTAAGTCCCGCCATAGCAAAAACAGCGATAACAATAGTCCACGTGACTCCGGAAAAGACGACAACTGCACCACTCCGGTGGCAGAAAACGATCAAGATGCAAACAACAAACAAAGTACGGATCCGACATCCGAACACAATGACGCCAAAGATAAGCATCATCAATCCCCGTCTAGGGAAGAAAACAGTCCGGACGATGATGCACCCATCATCTCGGAAACACACTTGGAGCAAGAGAACCTTCGCAGAAGGCTTACTGCCATAGCGAGAAGCCTGAAGAAACAGAAGCAAAGGCTCAAGGTCGCACAAGATACGCTCAACAACAAGTGGAACAAAGTAACAAAGTATGGTAGAAGCTACCACCCAAATAGCTATCCAAAGCGCAAGCTATTACCGGAATTCGACGACGTGGCCTTAGAGCCCATACAGCCAATAAGTGATACGGCCAACCGGCCGGATCCACCACCCTGTGAACGCGATAGAGCAGCAAACAAAGTCACGCATAAGTCAACACACGTTCTACGTGAGAAATTGCGTCAAAAATCCGGCGCGACCAGATCCATCTATGGATCTAGGAAGCGCGCTATGGTACACAACCAACACCGAATACTACAACCATCCGAACACTATGGCGCATCCCAATACAGGGGTGCCGCACACCCACTATGTTTCACTGATGAGGTGCTGGATCACGAATTCCTAGAAGGATTCAAACCGGTGAACATATAGGCGTACGATGGAACCACAGACCCTGGAGTCTGGATAGAGGACTTCATCCTCCATATTCATATGGCTTGCGGAGACAATCTCCATGCCATTAAATACTTGCCCCTCAAGCTTAAAGGGCCAGCTAGGCACTGTCTGAAAAGCCTCCCCGAAAACTCAATTGGAAGTTGGGAGGAGCTTGAGGACTCTTTCCGGGCCAATTTTCAAGGGACTTATGTCTGACCTCCGGATGCAGACGATTTAAGTCACATAATCCAATAATCCGGAGAGTCCGCCCGAAAGCTTTGTAACAGGTTCCTCACCAAGAAGAACCAAATAGTCGACTGTCCGGACGCCGAAGCCTTAACAGCTTTTAAACACAGCGTCCGAGACGAATGGCTCGCCAGACACCTCGGTCAAGAAAAACCTAGAACAATGACAACCCTAACAAGCCTCATGACCCGCTTTTGTGTGGGCGAGGACAGCTGGTTGGCCCGTAGCAGCACGAGCGACCCAAGCACATCTGAAGTAAGGGATGGCAATGGTAAACCATGATGCAACAAAAACAAGCGTCGAAATAAAGGTAGCCCAGATAATACGGCGGTACACGCCGGATTCAGGGGCTCCCGACCAAGTCAGCGTAAAAAGCCTTTCAAAGGCAGCAGAGAAGGACAATTTGGCCTAAACAAAATTCTTGACAACCTCTGTCAGATTCACGGCACCCAGACAAACCTGCAAATCATACCCACAGTGACTGTTGGGTCTTCAAGCAGGCCGGTAAGCTAAACGCCGACCACAAAGGGGAGGAGACACCAAGCGAGGACGATGATGAACCTCGCCAGCAAAGCGCCGGAGGACAGAAAAAATTCCCACCGGATGTTAAAACAGTAAACGTGATCAATGTGACAAGGAGGAGAAGCAATCACGCACTCCGATGCACACGCGCCATAGAGCCCGTCACCCCTAGGTTCAACCCCTGGTTGGCCTGCTCGATCACTTTTGATCATAGGGATCACGATACACATATCCGGTGCGAAGGACTGACGACCTTGGTGTTAGACCCAATAATAAATGGGTACCATTTCACAAGAGTCCTCATGGACGGCGGCAGTGATCTCCATCTGATATATCAAGACATAGTCCGCAAAATGGGGATAGACCCGACACAAATAAGCCACAGTAATACTACCTTCAAGGGAGTAATACCAGGCCAAGAGGCCCAATGAACAGGCTCTCTACTACTAGAGGTGGTATTCGGTTCTCCCGATAACTTCCGAAGTGAAATGTTAACTTTTCACATCGCTCCATTCCGAAGTGATTTTCAAGCACTACTCGGAAGGGCGGCTTTCGCTCGTTTTAACGCAATACCACATTATGCTTTTCTCAAGCTCAAGATGCCCAGTCCACGAGGCGTCATTACAGTTAGTGGAAATACCAACCGTTCTTCACGTACGGAAGAGGACGCGGCGGTTCTAATAGCCACACACTAGACGGCCTCACCAACCAGAAAAATGGCAGGTCGTCAAGACCACGGACATGGTTAGACGAGTCCGGCGTTCCATCATACATGTATAAGATTGGTTTTCAAATGCTCATAAAACGATACCAGGGGCTTCCCGGGTGTAATCAGGGCCAGCCCGACTCAACTAGGCTTCTCTGGAATTCTAATAACTCATTCTTCTTTTCGGCACGACAACTTTCATCTAACTTCTTTCCTTTTTGCAGGTTACAATCGTGCTACACCCGTCCAGGACACGGCACAACGGAGACACATGCGCAGACGTGCAGTAGGGACCCGCCAAAAGGTTTCTTTTTAGATTAAGGCCCTGCATAAACCTTTTTTACTGTCTCTTGTTGCTCACATCCTCCGGATACTCCACACAACCGAGAAGGATGCCGTCGTTATTGGCATGTGGCCACGCCAGGATTTTGCACGTACCTGGACACATGGGGTTTCTTATAAAGCGCATTGTTTAGCCCAATATATATTATAAAGACCAAACACCTTAGGGAGTGTTCGGCGTCGCGAGTTTGGCCCTATATGCATCAGCTCTGAATCATGTCTTTGGTCAAATGTTGGGTTTGCCCGGATCCCACGTTTTGGTACCTTACGTTCCGTTATATCGGCTAAGGTAGCACTGGGAGAACTACTGCGATTGTGCCCTGGTTCATCCGGAGGAGCACCTCAGTAGAGAAAGCCGAAAACTGACTGTCATGATATAGCGAGAGACTGGTCAACCACTCGATGACTAATCGGAATCTTCTGGATTCCTCCACATTAACGAAGGGCCGTTTCCCGGTCATGTACGTACGCGCACCGTATTTGGACGAGCGCAGAAGTACCAGGGGCTATATAGTAGCCCCACTGTCAAACTCCTATGGCTAAGTGAAAGTGTTAAAGCAATATAGTCCGATTGCCTTATTCGCTATGCTATCACCTCCTTAACGGACCAAGACGTTGGATCAAGTGTGGATATGCATCTTTTGCGAACACCCCCGCATTATATGCGTGGGGGCGGAAGCCGACGACTGCAAACTCTCAGGTTATATACGTATATACATAAACGGCCGCACAGGAGGCATCATAGTACTTTCGGGCAAAAGTATAAATACAACCTTGATTAATTCAGAAAAACATCGTTTGTACAATGGGACTACATGTCACTGGAAAATAATATTCTTCAAGCACTGAGCCTCTATCGAACGAGTGCCTTCAAGGACTTCTTCAAAGTAGTTCTAGGCAGCCACTCGGCCTATGGCCGAACCCTGTGCCGCAACAGTGGTGGCCTCCATCTCCGCCCAGTATGTTTTGACATGGGCAAGGGCCATCCGCGCACCTTCTATGCACGCTGATCTCTTTACAACATCGATGTGTGGCACAACTTCAAGGAATTGTTGCACTAAGCTAAAGTAGCTACTCGGCCTTGGCCCTCCCGGCCACAGGTGATCCACAACGGACCTCATGGCAAGTCCGGAGAACCTATGGAGCTCGACCCAACCGGTCAATCGCTCATTCAGCAGCAGCAGACGGACTGGAGCGTGAAACTTTGACCAAAACAGCTTCTCCACTTCGGGACCTTTCTGATCCTTGAAGTACTCGGCTGCATCAGCAGCACTTGCAGCCAAACCCATGTACTCGTCCACAGAACTCCATAGCCGGTCTAGAGGAGCATACTTTGGATCTTCGAACTTAGTCCGCAACAAGAAGGGCTTCCCATACACGATATCTGCAGCTTGATTCAGCTCCTCCTTAGTCGCTCTAATTTTGGAGCGGGCTTGCTTGGCAGCCACCCGGGCCTTCTCCAGGTCCGTCGCTTTCGCCTGGTCTTTTTCTTCAAGAAGCCGGTAACGGTCAGCAGCATCTTTTAACTCTACAACCATCTTGGCTATTTTTTCCTTGCTCTCGCAATGCGCGGCCTGTTCGGCCCTTAACTCTTTGACCGCCTTTAAAGCAGCCGCATTGCTACTCCTCGCTTGCTCCTTGGCTTGGGCAAGCTCCGCCCGAAGGGTCTCCATGGTGGCAGCTCCATCTGCAGTCACAACATATTAAAGATACTGGCATCATGCTGCTCTTACTATGTGACGATCACCAGAAAAATCACTCACCCTTTGCCTCGTCAAGCCGCTTGTTGACAAGCACGATGTCAGCATCTACCGCATCCAGCTGCCGCTTTAGTTCGGCAAACCCATCAGTCTGGCTAGCCACCGGAGCTTCAACCACCTGCACATAAAGGCGGCCTGGTTATTACCTGGGACTATGATCCTCTGTTTGCCGCCGTTCTCAACGACAACCAGAGTCTCAGGGGCTACTATCTGCATGGGCATGCCTAACGTATGCGGTACCGTTAAAGGCATACATTATTTCACGTACCTCGAAGCCTTTCAGTAGACTCATAAAAGCTTCATGCAAACCGCTTTCGGCGGATGAAATCCTTTCAATTACCGTACCCATTAGCATACAATGTGCTTCCGAGATGACAGCTTGCCCCATAAGATCCTTCAGCGCGTCCGACCGCACACTGTACGGACCCTTGCTGTAGCTCTCCTCAGGAGCCGGATACTGGGGATGTCGGGAAGCCAAAGGGTTATCTTCCGGTGATATTGGATCCGGAGATACCCTTCGCGACGACACTTCAAGGTCGCCCGCTTCTTGAGCTGGGGAGTCCGGGGGAGGCGTTTTGCTCTCCATCATCTCCGGAAGAAGATCCCCCGAAGATGAACTCTATCGAGAAGAGCTGCGATCCGGACTACATTTTACAAGCATCGGTTATTGTCTTCGGAAGTAAGGTAGGATATCTTCACTATTAAGTACTTTTTGATTACTTACAGCTCGGTAGAGGGCTGATCCCCGCGCGGACATTGTGCGGCAATAATACCCTCTGAGGCAGGACCCTCTGGCGGAGATTTCTTCTCCCGTTTGGAAACCTTAGTTTCTGGATCTTCAGAGGTAATCCTCTTCCTTCCGCGGGGAGGGAGAATGTCAGATTCTTCCCCTTGGTCATCCTCCCTCGCGGAGGCGCTCATTCCTTTGATTAGAATAGGTAGTGATGGAGGCCCGCTTTCGCCCTCTTTATTCCCCCCTTCATCTTCCTTTGAGGGCACTAGGCGAGGTGCTGGCTCGAGCATCTTTTCCAGCACCGGATTGTCCAAGCCTTCAGGAAGGGGCCGAACACCGGATCATCTTCGCCTTTGCTATCCAATCCTGGTCAAAGAGCGATTCATCAGAATGATGTCATGATAAACAAAAGGACAGTGTGTTCGGCCAGGGGATTACTTACTTGGGCAGCGGGGCGGTTGCAGCTGAGGCCCACGTCCTCGGTATTGTCCGGACACTCTATTTGGGGTCCGAAGAACGATTTGTACATCTCCTCGTGCGTCATGACGAGGAAATGTTGAATAGTGTGCGGTCCTTCCGGGTTGAATTCCCACATGCGGAGGGGCCGGCGTTTGCAAGGCTGCACTTGACGAACCAGCATAACTTGCATTACCATAACCAAACTAAAATCTCCCTCGAAGAGGTCTCGGATACGGCTCTGTAGTATTGGCACGTCCTTGGCTGGACTCCAGCTCAGCCCCTTGCTGATCCATGACATCGGTTGTGGTGGGGGGCTCGAGCAAAAGGTGGGGGCAACTACCCATTTGGCACTTCGGGGAGCTGTGACGTAAAACCACTCCCATTGTCACAATCCGGACACCTCTGGAAAGGAAACCTTTGGCCATGGAGCGTCAGCAATTTTGCTTATTAAAGCACCTTCGCACACTGCGTACTGCCCCTTAACCATCTTCGGCTTCACATCGAAGGTCTTGAGCCACAGGCCGAAGTGAGGGGTAATGCGGAGGAAGGCCTCACACACGACAATAAATGACGAGATGTGAAGAAGGGAATCCGGGGCCAGATCGTGAAAATACAGCCCGTAATAGAACATAAGACCCCTAACAAAGGGATCCAGAGCGAGGCCTAGTCCTCGGAGGAAGTGGGAGAAGAACACAACACTCTCGTTGGGTTCGGGAGTAGGGACGACCTGCCCTCGGGCGGGCAGCCTATGCGAAATTTCGGCGGTCAGATATCTAGCTTCCCTCAACTTCTTAATGTCCTCCTCCATGACGGAGGAAGGCACCCACCGGCCTTGATGGCTGGATCCGGACATGATTGAAGGTTCGAAGCACCGGACCTGAGCTTTGGGTGTTAGAACTCGGGACAGGGGAAGGATTCGATTGAGCACAGGAGGGAAAAAGAAAAAGCCTTGTCCCTTTATAAAGGGGATGAATATCAGGCGTCCTCCTCGTGGCCGTTTGAGACTTACCTAAGATCTAGGAGTCATACCAACATGCACGGTTGGGTTACCCACGTTTGTATTGATGAGAATCATGTGATAAGGGGAACATGATCTCTGCTTTGACAAGACGTGTCAAGAAACCGCCTCACGTTATGTGCGGAGCTGGTTAAAGAAAAACAGTTCTAATAATTACCGGGCCATGGCGTGATGTCATGCTGCCAAAACGCGTCAGGAGATTAGATCTGTGGAAATATTATTCTCTCTATGGTGGTATGTGGAACTTATTTTGCAGGGTCGGACACTATCCTTGTATTCAAACTCTTCCGTGGTGTATTCGGAGGAGGAACCCGCCTTGCAATGCCGAAGACAACACTGCGTGCCAGACTCATCATCATTGAAGCCTGGTTCAGGGGCTACTGAGGGAGTCCTAGATTAGGGGGTCTTCGGACAGCCGGACTATATCCTTTGGCCGGACTATTGGACTATGAAGATACAAGATTGAAGAGTTCGTCCCGTGTCCGGATGTGACTCTACTTGGCGTGGAAGGCAAGCTAGGCAATACGGATATGGATATCTCCTCCTTTGTAGTCGACCTTGTGTAACCCTAGCCCCCTTCCGGTGTCTGTATAAACCGGAGGGTTTTAGTCCGTAGGACAACATACAATCATACCATAGGCTAGCTTCTAGGGTTTAGCCTCTCTGATCTCGTGGTAGATCAACTCTTGTAACACTCATATCATCAAGAACAATCAAGCATGACGTAGGGTATTACCTCCATCGAGAGGGCCCGAACCTGGGTAAAACATCGTGTCCCCTGCCTCCTGTTACCATCCGCCTTAGACGAACAGTTCGGGACCCCCTACCCGAGATCCATCGGTTTTGACACCGACAATGGGCATAGACCAACTTAGGCCAAACGCCTAAGCTTGGGGGAGTACATATTTCTCATCGACATTACATTCATGTTCACACACTCATGCCAGTTGTCAGTGCTCATACTTTTTGTATCATCCATGCTAGTTTATTTTCTTTTTAAGCTTTCTTCTTGTGTGTTTGAAAAACCTTAATAAAAAACAAAAAAAATTAGTTGTAGCTTTTAGCTAGTTTACTTTCCATGCGTGTAGTAGTAATTAAAAAGAAAATCCAAAAAGATTTCTCGTTCTTCTTTTGCTTTTAGCTAGTTTACTTTCCATGTTCATATTACTTTGTCTTCTCCCTTGAAAATGCTTGCAGATTCCAGCTTAGTCTAATGCACGTGCACTATTATTATTATCCACACTATTCGGTCGGGCTAGTGAAAGGCAGTAACGACAATATATGATGAACTGATTGAGATGAGAAAAGCTGGTATGAACTCGACCTTTCTTGTTTTTGTAAATATGATTAGTTCATCGTTCCTGATTCAGCCTATTATGGATGAAACATGTTTGCAATGAGAATTAGAGATTATAGTTGCTTATGCCATTCTTAATTTGCTAGGAGTTTATAATGGCTTACCTTGCATGCCAACATGCTATCAAAATGGTTGTGATGTGGTATGATAGGGTGGTATCCTCCTTTGAACGATTCGAGTGGCTTGACTTGACACATGTTCACGCATTTAGTTGAAACAAAATCAACATAGCCTCTACGATATTTATAGTCCTGGTGAATTATATCCTACTCATGCTTGCATTCGGTGTTGATTAATTTTAATGCATGTTCATGACTGTTGTCGCTCTCTAGCTGGTCGCTTCCCAGTCTCTTTCTAGCCTTCACTTGTACTAAGCGGGAATACTGTTTGTGCATCCAATTCCATAAACACCAAAGTTATTCCGTATGAGTCCACCATGCCTTCCTATATACGGTATCTACCTGTCATTCCAAGTAAATTTGTATGTGTCAAACTCTAAACCTTCAAATAAACATTATGCTTTGTATACTCAAATAGCTCATGTATCAAGTAGGGTTATCTGTATCTTCCATGCTAGGCGGGTTATTCTCAAGAGGAGTGGACTCCGCTCCTCACTCATGAGAAAATGGCTGATCACCGGGATGCCCAGTCCCATGCTCAAATCAAATCAAAATAATTGCAAACAAAACTCCCTCAGGACTGTTGTTAGTTGGAGGTACCCGTTGTTTCAGGCAAGCCATGGATTGATGCTTGTTGGTGATGGGGGAGTATAAACTTTACCATTCTGCTTGGGAACCGTCTATAATGTGTGTAGCATGGAAGATATCGAGATCTCTCGATTGTTATGTTGACAATGAAAGTATATCGCTCAAAATATTATTCATCTCTATTTCAAAATCGAGGTCTGGCACCTCTACATATCCCTGCTTCCTCTGCGAAGAGCCTATCCATTTACTTTTATGTTGAGTCATCATCCTCTTATTAAAAAGCACCAGTTGGAGAGCACCGCTGTCATTTGCATGTATTTTCGTTAGTTTAGATTGAGTGTGACTTGACTGGATCTCTTTTACCATGAATTACAATTTCCAGTCAGCCCTTGATCTTCAGGGGTGCTCTGTATTTATGTTTTGCGGTCTTAGAAAGGGCTAGCGAGATACCATCTTGTTATATCATATTATGATTATTTTGAGAAAGTGTTGTCATCCGAGATTTATTATTATTGCTCGCTAGTTGATTATGCCATTGATATAAGTAAACATGAGACCTAAATGTTATTGTGAATATGGTTAGTTCATAATCTTTGCTGAAAACTTGAATGCTGGCTTTACATATTTACAACAACAAGAGCAAACAGAGTTTGTAAAAGTTTTTCTTTATCACTTTCAGTTTATCAACTGAATTGCTTGACGACAAGCAAAGGTTTAAGCTTGGGGGAGTTGATACGTCTCTGTTGTATCTACTTTTCCAAACACTTTTGCCCTTGTTTTGGACTTTAACTTGCATGATTTGAATGGATTTAACCCGGACTGAGGCTGTTTTCAGCAGAATTGCCATGGTGTTATTTTTGTGTAGAAATAAAAGTTCTTGGAATGACCTGAAAATCAACGGAGATTATTTTTGGAATATATAAAAATACTGGTGAAAGAATCAAGGCCAGGGGGCCCACACCCTATCCACGAGGGTGGGGGCATGCCTACCCCCCTGGGCGCGCCCCCTGCCTCATGGGCCCCCTGATGCTCCACCGACGTCCATCCTGACTCCATATATTCACGTCCGGGGAGAAAAAAATCAGAGAGAAGGATTCATCGCATTTTACGATACGGAGCCGCCGCCAAGCCCTAAACTCTCTTGGGATGGCTGATCTGGAGTCCGTTCGGGGCTCCGGAAAGGGGAATCAGTCGCCATCATCATCATCAACCTTTCTCCACCATCAATTTCATGATGCTCACCGCCGTGCGTGAGTAATTCCATCGTAGGCTTGTTGGACGATGATGGGTTGGATGAGATTTATCATGTAATCGAGTTAGTTTTGTTAGGGTTTGATCCCTAGTATCCACTATGTTCTGAGATTGATGTTGCTATGACTTTGCTATGCTTAATGCTTGTCACTAGGGCCCGAGTGCCATGATTTCAGATCTGAACCTATCATGTTTTCATGAATATATGTGAGTTCTTGATCCTATCTTGCAAGTCTATACTCACCTATTATGTGTTATGATCCGTTGACCCCGAAGTGACAATAATCGAGATACTTACCGGTGATGACCATAGTTTGAGGAGTTCATGTATTCACTATGTGTTAATGCTTTGGTCCGGTACTCTATTAAAAGGAGGCATTAATATCCCTTAGTTTCCAATAGGACCCCGCTACCATGGGAGGGTAGGACAAAAGATGTCATGCAAGTTCTTTTCCATAAGCACGTATGACTATATTCGGAATACATGCCTACATTACATTGATGAACTGGAGCTAGTTCTGTGTCACCCTATGTTATAACTGTTGCATGATTAATCGTATCCGACATAATTATCCATCACTGATCCATTGCCTACGAGCTTTTCTTATATTGTTCTTCGCTTATTTACTTTTCCGTTGCTATTGTTACAATCCCTATAAAACCAAAAATATTACTTTTGCTACCGTTACCACTACTATCAGATTACTTTGCTACTAAACACTTTGCTGCAGATATTAAGTTTCCAGGTGTGGTTGAATTGACAACTCAGCTGCTAATACTTGAGAATATTCTTTGGCTCCCCTTGTGTCGAATCAATAAATTTGGGTTGAATACTCAACCCTCGAAAACTGTTGCGATCCCCTATACTTGTGGGTTATCAATGTAGCATGCAATTTCAAAAAATTTCCTACGATCACACAAGATCTATCTAGGAGATACATAGCAATGAGAGGGGGAGAGTGTGTCTACGTACCCTCGTAGACCGAAAGCGGAAGCGTTAGGTTAACGCGGTTGATGTAGTCGAACGTCTTCGTGATCCAACCGATCAAGTACCGAACGTACGACACCTCCGAGTTCAGCACACGTTTAGCTCGATTATGTCCCTCGAACTCTTGATCCAGCAGAGGATCGAGGGAGAGTTTCGTCAGCATGACGGCGTGGTAACGGTGATGGTGATGTGATCCGCGCAGGGCTTCGCCTAAGCACTACGACACTATGACCGGAGGAGTAAACTGTGGAGGGGGACACCGCACATGGCTAAGAGAATAACTGTTGTGTTTTGGGTGCCCCCTGCCCCTGTATATAAAGGAGGGGAGGAGGAGGCCGGCCACCAGGGGCGCGCCGAGGAGAGGGGAGTCTTACTAGGACTCCAGTCCTAGTAGGATTTGCCCCCCCTTTCCTTCTCATGGAGGGGGAAACGGGGATGGGAGAGCGAAGAGGAGAAGGAAAGGGGGGTGCGCCCCCTCCCGTAGTCCAATTCGGACTCCCTATGGCAGGGAGGTGCGGCCACCCTTGTGGGCTGCCTCCCCTCTCCCCAATGGCCCATTACTTTCCCCCCGGGGGGGGGGGGGGGTCCGGTAACCCCTCGGTACTCCCATAAATATCTGAAACGTCCCGAAACCATTCCGGTGTCCAAATACTATCATCCAATATATCAATCTTTACCTCTCGGCTATTTCGAGACTCCTCGTCATGTCCGTGATCTCATCCGGGACTCCGAACAATCTTCGGTCACCAAAACACATAACTCATAATACAAATCATCATCGAACATTAAGCGGGCGGACCCTACGGGTTTGAGAACTATGTAGACATGACCGAGACACATCTCCGGTCAATAACCAATAGCGGAACCTGGATGCTCATATTGGTTCCTACATATTCTACGAAGATCTTTATCGGTCAAACCGCAATGACAACAGACATTATTCCCTTTGTCATCGGTATGTTACTTGCCCGAGATTCGATCCTCGGTATCATCATACCTAGTTCAATCTCGTTACCGGCAAGTCTCTTTACTCGTTCCATAATGCATCATCCCGCAACTAACTCATTAGTCACATTGCTTGCAAGGCTTATAGTGATGTACATTACCGAGAGGGCCCAAAGATACCTCTCCGATACTCGGAGTGACAAATCCTAATCTCGATCTATGACAACCCAACAAACACCTTCGGGGACACCTGTAAATCATCTTTATAATCACCCAGTTATGTTGTGACGTTTGATAACATACAAGGTGTTCCTCCGGTATTGGGGAGTTGCATAATCTCATAGTCAGAGGAATATGTATAAGTCATGAGAAAGCAATAGCAATAAAACGTAACGATCATTATGCTAAGCTAACGGATGGGTCTTGTCCATCACATCATTCTCCTAATGATGTGATCCCGTTCATCAAATGACAACACATGTCTATGGTCAGGAAACTTAACTATCTTTGATTAACGAGCTAGTTAAGTAGATGCATACTAGGAACACCATGTCTTGTCTATGTATTCACACATGTATCAAGTTTTCGGTTAATACGATGCTAGCATTAATAATAAACATTTATCATGATATAGGGAAATATAAATAACAACTTTATTGTTGCCTCTAGGGCATATTTCCTTCAGGGTGAGGCGGCGGCGGGCGCATCCAGGCAAGCGGGCGGGGCGGCGGTGGACGGGCCTGGGGCGGCGGTGGACTGGCCCGGGGCAGTGGCGGACGGGCCCGGGGTGGGGTTGGGGTCACCGGGATCGAGCTCCCACGAGCTGGCCTCGTCGTACTTTGCGCTTCTATCTGTACCGGCCTGAGTGGCATTTGTAATTAACACGACAAATAGGGGTAACCTGTGAAAACCAAACGTTTTCTTTTGAGGGGCTCTGCAGAATTGCCAGAATCGTGGGTTTACGGCAATTCTCAGATACACTGTTGATTCTGACAATTCTCAGATGATTTTTGGGAAGAAACGAGTTCTTTTGTCATTTTGATTCTTTGGGCAGTAATTTTTCAGAATTGTGCCAAAAGAACTGGGCCTTAGAGGGGTCACATAACTCATGTATAAAGGAAAATCTGGTGAAAGCTTTTTTGCGGGGAAATCAGAGAGCTTTTTATTCATATGAAGGCATTCTTAGGACAATCAGCCAAGATGCTGGTCACCAAGAAGCTAGGAGTCTCCTCAAGCCACCTATCGGTCATATTCAGAGTGCAAGCACGCTTTGCACAAAGATGCGCCGGGACGTTAGCTGACCTGTTTACATGCCGAATATTGAACAAAGTAAAATTATTACATAGCTCTCCTATCTCTACTAATAAAGGAGCCACAATTGAACGAGAATTGTGGCGAGTGGTCCAGAGCGTCACCGTCTCCAAGCAATCAGTTTCCATTATCACATGTGAAAACCTCAGAGAGAAGCGAATCGAACTCCGTCTCACAGTGACAAACCCTCCATAATCAAGGGATCAGAGATACCCAAATATGGTTTGCACCATGCTCCCAGGAGCGCCGAAGAGGATCGAGCCACCCCTCCTGCACCGCCCCTGGCATCAGCAAAATTTAAGGCTCCATCCGTGGTGATCTTGACAACTCCTTCATCAGGTGGTCTCCACCCGAAACCAGGCAAAATCATCGCATCTCTCCGTGGTAGATGAAGAAGGGCGATCGCCTCCTTAGTGGCCCTAATCGTAGCCGTAGGATTCCTTCCCTCTCCGCCGTGTTTGATCCAGTTCCGGGAGTGCCATATAGACCACATTATCATGGTGATCTTGGCGCGCTCATCATCTGTAAACCGAGGGTCACATGTGATATCCCGCGCCCATGAGTCTGGATGAAGACGAGGCAATCTGAGACCAAACCATGCAACCGCTTCCTCCTAGAAGCATTTTCCATGTGAACAGTGTATGAGTGCATGCTCCAAATATTCATCCATAGCCAAACAAACTTTGCATCGACGAATCTCTGCAATATGTCGATAGTTAAGAGTGGCTTCATCCGGAAGAATTCCATGAAGAACCCTCCACCAGAACACTCTCACCTTCGGAATGACATTCAATTTCCATAGGGATTTCCACATCTGTGTATCATCCTCTGAGGTCCCGGTAGCCGTCCCTTCCTCTAGAGAAACACGCTCTTTCTGAGTCACGAGAGCATGATACGCCGACTTCACAGTGTAGTTCCCTGATCTTTCAAATGCCCATGCAAGAAAATCATCTCCACCTCCTTGCCAAATAGGAATGTTCAATATTGCTTCAGCATCAGGCGCAATGAAATTATACCGAACAAAATCTTGTCTCCATGACCAGTTAATTGGATCAATAAGCTCATACACACGCTCAATAGTTGTATGCTAAGGCCGAAAAATAGGAGACGTAGATATTGTACCTGGGTTCCACTTATCGTTCCAGGCTGATATGGAGGAGCGATCGCCCACTCGAAAGATCAGACCGGATCGAAGGGCTTCCCTCCCCGCCATGATCACCCTCCAAGTGGCTGGCGCTGACTTGGGTATAGTAGCATTCATGAAATCAGTGTCGGGGAAGTAACGACCCTTCAAAACTCTTGCGCAAAGGGAATTTGGGTTGGTGAGGAAACGCCATCCGTGTTTGCCCAGCATAGCAATATTGAAAAGATGCGGGTCTTTGAACCCTATCCCGCCCTTGCACTTGGGTGTAGCTAGCTCCTTCTAGGACACCCAATGCAAATATTTCTTGTCAAGAGAACTACTCCAAAAATATTTGGCCATTGGTGAAGTAAGACTCTTACAAACTTTCTTGGTCAGAAGGAATGTACTCATTGGATAAGTAGGAATTGATTGGACGACAGATTTGAGAAGAGTCTCTCGATCTGCACACGCCAATAATTTTTCCAACCAGCCTTGTATTTTCCCGCGAGCTCTTTCACTGATATGATCAAATGTGCCGCTGGTAATCCGACCCACAGCAGTAGGGAGCCCCAGGTATTTCTCACTGAATGCTTGCACATGGATATTTAGTGTTGCTTGCAGAACCTGCCTCAACGAATCAGGAGTGCTAGTACTGAAGTATATCGAACTTTTTTCACGATTAACACTTTGGCCCGAAGCCTCTCCATAAATCCGGAGAATCTCATTGAGTCTGAGAGCACTTGGATTACTTGCATCGATGAAAATCAAACTATCATCCGCGAATAATAAATGTGTGACCCATGGTGATCTATAACTCACCCTCAAGCCCCTGTCTATGGTTACTCCACTGTAATACTTTAACAGCGAGGAAAAGACTTCCGCACATAGCAAAAAAAGGAATGGTGAAACTGGATCACCTTGTTGGAAACCTCTGGAAGGTGTGAAGTATGTTAAAAGTTCACCGTTGACACGCACCGAGAATCGCACCGAGGAGATGCACTTCATTATCAATCTAACAAAGCTCATACAGAAGCCAAGCCGAGCTAGTATAGCTTTGAGATAATGCCACTCAACACGGTTGTATGCTTTCATCATATCGAGCTTAACCGCGTATGAATAATTATTGCCCTTCTTCCTCTGCCCCATTATATGTACACTTTCATACGCAACAAGCACATTGTTAGTAATGAGGCGGTCGGGAACGAAAGCACTTTGATCTTCACTTATAATCTCATCCATAATACATCTCAAGCGATTGGTGATTGCCTTCGCAGCAATCTTATACAAAACTGGGCACAATGCAATAGGACGGTATTGTGAAATTGATTGGGGGTGTCTAACCTTGCGGATGAGGGTAATAGAAGTGTCATTCAGTCCCGATGGCAGCTCCCCCCCATTGGGAAAATCAAGTACTGCCTCGGTTATGTCATTACCATGTAGATCCCAATGACGCTGATAAAAACCTGCAGTGAAACCATCAACACCGGGTGCCTTCGAAGGAGCCATTTGAAACATCGCTACTTTGACTTCCTAAGGGGTATAGGGTTTGGATAGTTCTATGTTCATCGCTTGTGTCACTTTGACCGGCACGTGTGATAACAACAACTGGGGATCCGCAAAACCCTGTGATTCATAAAGTTGCTAATAGAAGGTCTGCACCTCCACCTTATCCTCATCTCCACTAGCACAAACCGTGCCATCAGCTCGACGAAGATTTGAGATCTTATTCATACATTGGCGTTGAGCTGCTTGCGCTTGGAAATATGATGTGTTGCGATCGCCCTCTCGGAGCCATGGAACTCTCGAATGCTGTCGAGTCCAAATCTCCTCTTGATGCAAGGCCTCCTTCAGTTTTTTAACAATACTTTTCTCCACATCCGAAGGCCCAGTACCTATAGCCGGACACCGAACACAGTTCAAACGTTGTTTGAGTTGTCTGACCGTATGAGCCAGGCACCCAAACTCCTTCAAACTCCACGGCTCTAGGGTTGTCTGCAAAGTAACAAGCGCCGATGCAATGCCTTGGAGGCCCGAAGTCCATGGTATACCCCGCCATGTCTCCACAACTAGGCAGTCATAATCTGTATGAGTCTCCCAGACATTTCCATAACGGAATTGTTTCTTCGCCCTAGGCCGATCCGGCAGTACCTCTTTAATTTCTGCTATCACAAAACAGTGGTCAGACTCAACTGGAGGAAGATGTCGAACCCGTATATGATGAAAAACTGCTGAAATTCCTCGTTCACGAAAGCTCGATCTAGCCATGCCTTGACATTTGCTTCTTGTGACGCCCCCGATTCAATCGTACACTAATCATACACGCAAACGTGTACGATCAAGATCAGGGACTCACGGGAAGATATCACAACACAACTCTACAAATAAAATAAGTCATACAAGCATCATATTACAAGCCAGGGGCCTCGAAGGCTAGAATACAAGAGCTCGATCATAGACGAGTCAGCGGAAGCAACAATATCTGAGTACAGACATAAGTTAAAAAAGTCTGCCTTAAGAAGGCTAGCACAAACTGGGGATACAGATCGAAAGAAGCACAGGCCTCCTGCCTGGGATCCTCCTAACTACTCCTGGTCGTCATCAGCGGGCAGCACGTAGTAGTAGGCACCTCCGGTGTAGTAGGAGTTGTCGTCGACGGTGGCGTCTGGATCCTGGACTCCAACATCTGGTTGCGACAACCAGGTAGAAGGGATAGGGGAAAAGAGGGAGAAAGCAACCGTGAGTACTCATCCAAAGTACTCGCAAGCAAGGAGCTACACTACATATGCATGGGTAAATGTGTAAAAGGGCCATATCGGTGGACTGAACTGCAGAAAGCCAGAATAAGAGGGGGATAGCTAATCCTTTCGAAGACTACGCTTCTGGCGGCCTCCGTCTTGCAGCATGTAGAAGAGAGTAGACTGAAGTCCTCCAAGTAGCATCGTATAGCATAATCCTAACCGATGATCCTCCCCTCGTCGCCCTGTGAGAGAGCGATCACCGGTTGTATCTGGCACTTGGAAGGGTCTGTTTTATTAAGTATCCGGTTCTAGTTGTCATAAGGTCAAGGTACAACTCCGGGTCGTCCTTTTACCGAGGGACACAGCTATTCGAATAGATAAACTTCCCTGCAGGGGTGCACCACATACCCCAACACGCTCGATCCCATTTGGCCGGACACACTTTTCTGGGTCATGCCCGGCCTCGGAAGATCAACATGTCGCAGCCCTACCTAGGCACAACAGAGAGGTCAGCACGCCGGTCTAAATCCTATGGCGCAGGGGTCTGGGCCCATCGCCCTTTGCACACCTGCACGTTGCGTACGCGGCCGGAAGCAGACCTAGCCTAGTGGCTTTCCAGTCCAATCCGGCGCGCGCCACTCAGTCGCTGACGTCACGAAGGCTTCGGCTGATACCACGACGTCGGGATACCCATAACTACTCCCGCGTAGATGGTTAGTGCGTATAGACCAAATGGCCAGACTCAGATCAAATACCAAGATCTCGTTAAGCGTGTTAAGTATCCGCGAACGTTGACCAGGGCCAGGCCCACCTCTCTCCTAGGCGGTCTCAACCTGCCCTGTCGCTCCACCATGAAGTAACAGTCGGGGGCCGTCGGGAACCCAGGCCCGCCACTACCTGGATGGAGCCACCTGCCCCTTCAGCCCCCATCTCCAAATAGTATCACCGGTAATGCAACAGTGTAAAGTATATAGTATATGCCCGTGATCACCTCCCAAGGGATCACGGCCCAGTAGCATAGCATGGCAGACGGACAAGAGTGTAGGGCCACTGATGGAACACTAGCATCCTATACTAAGCAGTAGGATAGCAGGTAAAGGTAACAACAGTAGTAGCAAGGACAGGCTATGCAACAGTATAGGATTAACTGAAAGCAGTAACATGCTACACTACTCTAATGCAAGCAGTAGAGAAGAATAGGCGATATCTGGTGATCAAGGGGGGGGGGCTTGCCTGGTTGCTCTGGCAAGAGAGAGGGGTCGTCAACACCGTAGTCGTACTGGGTAGCAGCGGCGTCGGTCTCGGTGTCTAGCGAGAGCAGAGGGGGAAGAAACAATAAATATAATGCAAACAAATGCATAACGATGCATGACATGACAAATTGTGGTGCTAGGTGTGCCCTAACGCGGTACAAGGTGGTACCGGTGAAGGGGGAAAACATCCGGGAAAGTATCCCCGATGTTTTGCATTTTCGGGTAGATGAACCGGAGGGGGAAAGTTGCGTGTTCGCTATGCTAGGGATGCGTGACGGACGAACGGGCTGCGTATCCGGGTTCGTCTTGTCGTTCTGAGCAACTTTCTTGTTGAAAATATTTTCATCTGAGCTACGGTTTATTTTCTATTAATTTTAAAAGATTTAAATCATTTTTAGGATTTATTTAATTAATTTAATACAACATTATCCAGAACAGTGCTTGCTGACATCATCATGACGTCAGCAGTCAACAGAGGTGTTGACTGGTCAACTGACATGTGGGACCCACTGGTCATTGACTGTTAGCCTAATCAGTGTTTAACTAATCTAACTACTGTTTAATTAACTAATTAGTTAGTTAGGTTAATCTAATTATGATTAATTAACTTAATTAATTCTTTAATTAATTAATTTATTTATTGTTATTAATTTAATATTTATTTATTTATTATTTTTAATCCTTTTTTTTCGTTCTCGGGGGCGTGGGCCCCGTTTGGCAGTGGCCCGAATGGCCTAACGGGCTAATGGGCGTGGTCATGCGAGCGCTAGCGGGCATCAGCGCCTGGAGCGAACCCGAACAAGTGCTCGGCCCCAGCGGCCATGGTGGCCACGGCAGGGCGACCGCAGGGAACGAGGGGGGGGGGCAGGTTGGCGCGTCGGCATGGAGCAGCGGCAGGGCCGCTGCAGGGCGGAAGCCGGGCGACGGCGGGTGGAGCCGGGCGATGACGGGTAGCGTCAGCGGCAGGGGAGGCAGTGCAGTGGCGGGAGCCACGGCGGCAGGTCGGGGCGTGGCGAGCGCGGTCCGAAGGAGGTGGAGGTGGCCTCGGCGAGGCCAGGGAAGGCGGCGCGGGTGCGAGGCGCGCGAGGGGCCATGGGTGCGGCGACAGCGGACGCCGGAGCACGGTCGGTCGAGCAGGCAGTCGAGAACCGGGATGAGGCCCTTGCGTGAGGGGGGGGGGTGTGGCCGTGCGTGGCCGTGTCAAGTGCGCGCCCGGGCACTGCAGCGGCAAGTAAAAGGTGAGGCAGGCAGGCTGTGGCCGGGACGGGCGACATGGATGGGGAGAGCGAGGGAGGTGCTCACTGTGGGGCCGTAGGGCACTGGCAGTGGGCTCGGGGAGGTCCGGCAGGGCGGCACCAGCGACGGAGAGGACGGCGGCGTCCGACGCGGGGTCGATGGCGCGGTGTAGGAACTGCGGCCTCCGCACGGGGCGAGGAGGAGGACGGGGGCGAGTCGGCGATTGCGGCGTCGGCAGAGAGGACGGCGAGGCGTCCAGCGAGGGGTGGTCAAGGCGGCGCGGTGGGTCGATCCGGGCAGCGGGGTCGTCGTTTCCCCCGATCCAGATCGGGGGGCGAGGGAGAGGGAGTGGGAGCGGTCGTGGGGGAGGGGGGAATCGTGTGGGAAGTGGGGAGGGGCCGCTAGGGTTTCGGGGAGGGGAGTGGGTTAGTAGGCAGGGGGTGGGCCGGCCTGGGGCTTGGCCTAGCTAGCAGCTGGGCCGAGTGGCCCAGTGGGGGGGAGGGGGGGTTGTTTTATTCCTTTCCCTTTTATACCTTTTCACATTTTTCTTTTTTTGTTTTATTTTAGTTACACATAAATTTTAATCTTAGATAAATATATCTATAGCCCCTAAAATAATGTTTCAGAACAATCCACTACTATAAAAAGTTTTACCCTGATAAAATAGTCTAGTATTTTATAAAATACCAAGTTGTTTAAATAGTTGTTTAGCTACTATTTAAATCATTTTAGTGCTTTAAATCTTTTTACTAAAATGTGGTTCCTCCACCATTTGGACTTAGGATTTATTTTTCCCATTTTGAACATTTTAGTCTTAATGTTTGAAGAATTTACCGTTTGACTCGATTTTGAATTTGAATTTGAATCAGTGTCGAACTAACACGAGATTAGCAACAGTAACCATGGTGACGTGGCATCATTAACAGAGGTTTACTGTAGCTCAAATACCCGGGCGTCACAATTCTCCTCCACCACAAGAAATCTCGTCTCGAGATTTAAGAGGTGAGTAAGGGGGAAAGTTCCAGTTACAATATTCCGACGGATCTCCTCGAAGAAGTTAATTCCTTTTGTTGATGGCTTCAATTCTTTATTCCAACGCATCATGATAAACTTGTCATCATTTCTTCAGGAACTCTATCGTACTTACGAAAGGATAAGGGGCAGCCCGACATCGAGAGAATGCTATCAGGGGAAATCATCTAGGGTTTACCCCATGATTGAGCATAAGAGTACCTCACGAGTTGAACAATGAAACACATCGAGAGCAAAGTAAGACGGTGCAATTAGAAGTTTCAAGCGGATAGGCAATCGTTCATTGCCTGAAACAGAGTGTGAATGGGGTTCAGAGCAACGAGAATAAGTATTGTGTCCAATACCAGAATTGATCACTAGGAAGGTGGCTCGCAAATTACATTCGAAGTCAAGCCCTAGGAATAACTTTGGCAACAGGGTGTATAGGAGAGTCAGGTTTCGATCCTGTAGAACTGTGGGTTATGGGCCCACCATGTGGGGTAAAAGTAGGAAGAGCGGTGACGCCTTGTACGATCATGTAAGCAAGGCATGTCAGAAGATAGCCTGTTAGTTATGTCGGCAACAACCTCGGTACCAAGGGCGAGGGACGAAGAGAACCTTTTTCCTGCTCGTTGAAACGAGGCGGACCAATAGGCAAAGTTCTCATCCATCGGTGGCTACCAGAATGTCATCAACAATAGTAACAAGGTCTTGCTGACAGAATTGTACACCGAGGTGTTTACATAAGCAGGAGAATATTACTGCTTAGATCATATAAACCTCAAGAAGGTTAAACAAAATGATGGAAAGGAATATGTGATTATCACATTAAATAGAACAATGGAAAGGAAAAACATGTTTAAACACATAATTCAGGGGTATATCCTTCCCAAGGACAAGCAAAACATGATATCCATGACAGGATATAATGTAGAAAACTTTTTAGGTAAGGGGAGAGAAATTTCATGACATTACCCATTCAACGGTGTTTGGATAATTGAGCAGAAAATATTTAGCATTGGGCTTCAAATGTTCTTGTTGAAAATCGGAGCACGACAGACATGCTTCGAGATAGCATTGACAAGGTCTTCAAGCAAAGATCGGAATTTGGATACACAAAGGATTCATCAGGAACAACATATAGAATAAGTCTTACGACTTACTCATGGAAGAATGGTTAACCTTGCTAAATTAGAAACTATAACAATAATTTCTCCGGCCAGGGGTGCTAGGCATGACATCACCTTACTAGGTTATATAAAGACCAATGTTATGACTCTTGGAAAAGGTTCCAACCATCATATCTGACCGAGATTCAGATCTCATTAATGTCAGGATACCTCAGACTCAGGATGCCTGAGAAGAAAAGGTGCAACACAAATTGACGAGATGACAATGTAAGATTCTCGGGAAATGAAATGTGGGAGCGAGTTCCGACCCAAGAGTTCATTTAAACCAAGGAGAGGATGAGGTGGCTGACGGGCTCAGGGACAATCCATCGAGATTTCCAAAAAGATGAATTTCCACAACCATGTGAACAAGGAGATAACATTTGTCAAGTCAAATAATATACTGATGTATGCTCGAGGAAAACATACACAATTAAACATTGGTTGAAAGGTGCGCCCGAATTGTCGGTTGGGTTGCACGACCAATGTCAGAATGGAGATCCAATAATCAATAGTCTAAGAATGAACGGATATGGTAAGAAATATCACTTGTACCAAGAATGCATAAGAGGCGGTGAAATCCCCACAACATTCTTGACATAAAAGGTGCAATATCCAAGGTAAAGAAGAACAAGGCTGGGTAGCAAGGAACTCAAGGTATAACACAAAACACGAACAAGTTGTGTCGAACAGAAGGCAATAAACTGGTAGATGATAAAACAAATCATCAAGGGCAAGGATGGTATTTCTCATCATGAATTCGATATAAATCTTGGAAGAGCTCAGGATGTTGCTGATGACCACAACACATTTGTCGAGAGATTTCATGAAGACGTAATCGGTCGGCGATGGCATCAAGTCAAACGATGATGCAGCAAAAGTCAAATAATACTTGAAGAAGAACTCATAAGAAGTTATGCAGATCCGTGATAATCTCGAGATACCAGAGGGGGTAATACTCGACGACAAATCAAAGTAGAGGTTGGACTGGGGTATTACCCTGCAGAAGACAAGTGCTTAAACTTGCAAGAAAAATGGTATCTAAAGGAGAACATGGTCGGAACCACGATTGCAAAAGGCCAGATCCTAGATATAAGATGAACTTATACCAAAGGAGTAATTAATTTAAGAGAACCTTTAATGATAAGAACTACATCGTGTCCATGGGCATGAACACAAAGTTCAAGGTCGACTCCCACTTCTCCAATGCATAACCTTTCATTCACTTCTCACTTTCGAAGAAGTTGCAGTGTTGAAATTTTATTTGGCAAAAGACCAGAAGTGTATGGCTCGTGAAAACTTTCGAGTTCACATAGTTTAGAGAAGGCATAGGTTCAACCCATCAGGGCATCTTAGGAGTATATACCACAAATTTCAAGAATAAATAACACAAGCTCGATAGTAGAGCATGCTTGAGAAAGCAGAGGATACAATTTACCAAAGGCATTATGTATCCGAGGAAAGGCTCACAGACTTATTGAATATGAAGGACGCTGTCGGATAAAATCCAACAAATGATCTGGTGGTCCTCAAGGGATCTGGTGTGAGCATCGGTACTCAATCAGAGGGAGAAACAATGCAAGGAGATCAGACTTTAGAAACAACTGACTAATTCAAGGCTCAAATGCAAAGGAATTATCAATTCCAAGACAAGGGATCAGAAGCAATGCTCTGATCAGGGATGGATAAGTTGAATAGCCTTAAGGGTACAATCGATAGCAATTCGATTGGTCGAGATCCAGCTCATGTTTTAAAATAACGTCTGAGCCGGAAAGATAATTTAAAAGGATCAACTGATGATTGCGTGCATTCGCACTCAAGTTGAATCAATAGGATCAAAAGACGATGCCTAAGGATACTAACGAATATCGCCAGACATATGGAAAGCATCCATAATGCAAGCAGGCAAGTATTGCAGAGCAATAAGCTACTAAGGATTTTTGGAGGATCGAATAGTATTTCGAAGACCATTGTGAAACACATGAACAACTAGGGATGAGTGGATACTCGACAAGTGCGAGGATTTAATTGAAGGGGTATTCATGTGGCAAGGAACTGCTAGGCAGTAGGCACAAAGTATTCTCGGAACAATAGAGAAGACTCCGGGGTATCTTGTAATAACAAGATCAATGGGGGATGATCGTATGAATGGCAACTGTAAGTAGCTACCCATAAGGATTTATCGGTGGTCGGGAATAGCAAAAGTGATGGGCACAAAGTCTCGAGAGGAATAGCAAAGAGTATCTTCGGAATCTTCTGGTGAAGCAGGCCATCATCTGGAATGAAGGGGCTCTCCGGGAGAAAGTATTTACGAGATCCTAGAGTCAGAGTTAGTAAATTCATTTTAACCCGAATAGAAGAGAGATCAGAGCCCCAGAGTAATGATCGAGGAGTAAAAGATCCTAATACCACCCAAATGGCGACGTGGGCCCGTAAGCCGCACAGCCATGTTAGTAAAAGTTTTGTAATGTCTAAACTCGACTTCGGCCAAGGAGTGTGGAAGGGGGATTCCTATAGGCAGTCGGCTCTGATACCAACTTGTGACGCCCCCGATTCAATCGTACACTAATCATACACGCAAACGTGTACGATCAAGATCAGGGACTCACGGGAAGATATCACAACACAACTCTACAAATAAAATAAGTCATACAAGCATCATATTACAAGCCAGGGGCCTCGAAGGCTAGAATACAAGAGCTCGATCATAGACGAGTCAGCGGAAGCAACAATATCTGAGTACAGACATAAGTTAAACAAGTCTTCCTTAAGAAGGCTAGCACAAACTGGGGATACAGATCGAAAGAGGCGCAGGCCTCCTGCCTGGGATCCTCCTAACTACTCCTGGTCGTCATCAGCGGGCAGCACATAGTAGTAGGCACCTCCGGTGTAGTAGGAGTCATCGTCGACGGTGGCATCTGGATCCTGGACTCCAACATCTGGTTGCGACAACCAGGTAGAAGGGATAGGGGAAAAGAGGGAGAAAGCAACCGTGAGTACTCATCCAAAGTACTCGCAAGCAAGGAGCTACACTACCTATGCATGGGTAAATGTGTAAAAGGGCCATATCGGTGGACTGAACTGCAGAAAGCCAGAATAAGAGGGGGATAGCTCATCCTTTCGAAGACTACGCTTCTGGCGGCCTCCGTCTTGCAGCATGTAGAAGAGACTAGACTGAAGTCCTCCAAGTAGCATCGTATAGCATAATCCTAACCGATGATCCTCCCCTCGTCGCCCTGTGAGAGAGCGATCACCGGTTGTATCTGGCACTTGGAAGGGTCTGTTTTATTAAGTATCCAGTTCTAGTTGTCATAAGGTCAAGGTACAACTCCGGGTCGTCCTTTTACCGAGGGACACGGCTATTCGAATAGATAAACTTCCCTGCAGGGGTGCACCACATACCCCAACACGCTCGATCCCATTTGGCCGGACACACTTTTCTGGGTCATGCCCGGCCTCGGAAGATCAACACGTCGCAGCCCTACCTAGGCACAACAGAGAGGTCAGCACGCCGGTCTAAATCCTATGGCGCAGGGGTCTGGGCCCATCGCCCTTTGCACACCTGCACGTTGCGTATGCGGCCGGAAGCAGACCTAGCCTAGTGGCTTTCCAGTCCAATCCGGCGCGCGCCACACAGTCACTAACGTCACGAAGGCTTCGGCTGATACCACGACGTCGGGATACCCATAACTACTCCCGCGTAGATGGTTAGTGCGTATAGACCAAATGGCCAGACTCAGATCAAATACCAAGATCTCGTTAAGCGTGTTAAGTATCCGTGAACACCGACCAGGGCCAGGCCCACCTCTCTCCTAGGCGGTCTCAACCTGCCCTGTCGCTCCGCCACGAAGTAACAGTCGGGGGCCGTCGGGAACCCAGGCCCACCACTACCTGGATGGAGCCACCTGCCCCTTCAGCCCCCATCTCCAAATAGTATCACGGGTAATGCAACAGTGTAAAGTATATAGTATATGCCCGTGATCACCTCCCAAGGGATCATGGCCCAGTAGCATAGCATGGCAGACGGACAAGAGTGTAGGGCCACTGATGGAACACTAGCATCCTATACTAAGCAGTAGGATAGCAGGTAAAGGTAACAACAGTAGTAGCAAGGACAGGCTATGCAACAGTATAGGATTAACTGAAAGCAGTAACATGCTACACTACTCTATTGCAAGCAGTAGAGAAGAATAGGCGATATCTGGTGACCAAGGGGGGGGGGCTTGCCTGGTTGCTCTGGCAAGAGAGAGGGGTCGTCAACACCGTAGTCGTACTGGGTAGCAGCGGCGTCGGTCTCGGTGTCTAGCGAGAGCAGAGGGGGAAGAAACAATAAATATAATGCAAACAAATGCATAATGATGCATGACATGACAAATTGTGGTGCTAGGTGTGCCCTAACGCGGTACAAGGTGGTACCGATGAAGGGGGAAAACATCCGGGAAAGTATCCCCGGTGTTTCGCGTTTTCGGGTAGATGAACGGAGGGGGAAAGTTGCGTGTTCGCTATGCTAGGGATGCGTGACGGACGAACGGGCTGCGTATCCGGGTTCGTCTCGTCATTCTGAGCAACTTTCATGTTGAAAATATTTTCATCTAAGTTACGGTTTATTTTCTATTAATTTTAAAAGATTTAAATCATTTTCAGGATTTATTTAATTAATTTAATACAACATTATCCAGAACAGTGCTTGCTGACGTCATCATGACGTCAGCATGACGTCAACAGTCAACAGAGGTGTTGACTGGTCAACTGACTTGTGGGACCCACTGGTCATTGATTGTTAGCCTAATCAGTGTTTAACTAATCTAACTACTGTTTAATTAACTAATTAGTTAGTTAGGTTAATCTAATTATGATTAATTAACTTAATTAATTCTTTAATTAATTAATTTAATTATTATTATTTATTTAATTATTATTTATTTATTTTAATCCTTTTTTTCGTTCTGGGGGGCGTGGGCCCTGTTTGGCAGTGGCCCGAATGGCCTAACGGGCTAATGGGCGTGGTCATGCGAGCGCTAGCGGGCATCAGCGCCTGGAGCGAACCCGAACAAGTGCTTGGCCCCAGCGGCCATGGCGGCCACGGCAGGGCGACCGCAGGGAACGAGGGGGGGGGGGCAGGTTGGCGCGCCGGCATGGAGCAGCGGCAGGGCCGCTGCAGGGCGGAAGCCGGGCGACGGCGGGTGGAGCCGGGCGATGACGGGTAGCGTCAGCGGCAGGGGAGGCAGTGCAGTGGCGGGAGCCACGGCGGCAGGTCGGGGCGCGGCGAGCGCGGTCCGAAGGAGGTGGAGGTGGCCTCGGCGAGGCCAGGGAAGGCGGCGCGGGTGCGAGGCGCGCGAGGGGCCATGGGTGCGGCGACAGCGGACGCCGGAGCACGGTCGGTCGAGCAGGCAGTCGAGAACCGGGACGAGGCCCTTGCGTGAGGGGGGGGGGCGTGGCCGTGCGTGGCCGTGGCAAGTGCGCGCCCGGGCACTGCAGCGGCAAGTAGAAGGTGAGGCAGGCAGGCTGTGGCCGGGACGGGCGACATGGATGGGGAGAGCGAGGGAGGTGCTCACTGCGGGGCCGTAGGCCACTGGCAGTGGGCTCGGGGAGGTCCGGCGGGGCGGCACCGGTGACGGAGAGGACGGCGGCGTCCGACACGGGGTCGAGGGCGCGGTGTAGGAACTGGGCCTCCGCACGGGGCGAGGAGGAGGACGGGGGCGAGTCGGCGATGGCGGCGTCGGCAGAGAGGACGGCGAGGCGTCCAGCGAGGGGTGGTCGAGGCGGCGCGGTGGGTCGATCCGGGCAGCGGGGTCGTCGTTTCCCCCGATCCAGATCGGCGGGCGAGGGAGAGGGAGTGGGAGCGGTCGTGGGGGGGGGGAATCGTGGGGGAAGTGGGGAGGGGCCGCTAGGGTTTCGGGGAGGGGAGTGGGTTAGTAGGCAGGGGTGGGCCGGCCTGGGGCTTGGCCTAGCTAGCAGCTGGGCCGAGTGGCCCAGTGGGGGGAGGGGGGGTTGTTTTATTCCTTTCCCTTTTATACCTTTTCACATTTTTCTTTTTTTGTTTTATTTTAGTTACACATAAATTTTAATCTTAGATAAATATATCTATAGCCCCTAAAATAATGTTTCAGAACAATCCACTACTATAAAAAGTTTTACCCTGATAAAATAGTCTAGTATTTTATAAAATACCAAGTCGTTTAAATAGTTGTTTAGCTACTATTTAAATCATTTTAGTGCTTTAAATCTTTTTACTAAAATGTGGTTCCTCCACCATTTGGACTGAGGATTTATTTGTCCCATTTTGAACATTTTAGTCTTAACGTTTGAAGAATTTACCGTTTGACTCGATTTTGAATTTGAATTTGAATCAGTGTCGAACTAACACGAGATTAGCAACAGTAACCATGGTGACGTGGCATCATTAACAGAGGTTTAGTGTAGCTCAAATACCCGGGCTTCACACTTCTCCCATTTGATGATTATCCCATGTGTAGGCCATGCCAGACCAGCCTAGATCTTGGAGAGAGATCTCATCCACAACCTCCCTGAATGATCTCATGCGAGTTTCAGACCGTGCCGCTCTGCTGAAGTGCTCACATGCATACAAAGTTTCATTAAAATCTCCCATGCACAACCAGGCACTATGGGAAATGTTATGTAGAGTACGCAAGAACCGCCAACTGTGGTGTCTCTCTTCCGCTCGTGGTGCTTCGTAAAAACCAGTAAAACGCCAAACATAAGCATTATGATTATTGCTATGAACCAGTACATCAATATGATTCTTAGTGAAAATTTTCAAATCAACAGTCACATCTATGGACCAAAAAAATACCTATGCCGCCACTAAGGACAACACTGTCAGCTGCAAAACTGCCAGCAAAACCAAGCATAAACTTCAGATCCTCAACTCTTTTTGCTTTGATTTTAGTTTCCATTACAAATAGAAGGGAGGGGCCTTCAAGCTTCACGATACTGCGAAGCTCCCGAACTGCCTCGGGGTTCCCAAGCCCCCGGCAGTTCCAACTTAAAACATTCATTGTGACTGGCAGGACCGTGACGCGGTCTCTGCCGAGTTATCTGGTGTGGGCTTTTTCTTCTTTGGTTCATGAGCAAAGTCATCTCCCTCTGTGTCATTGCTAGCTATGGTTGGGTCATTGATGCTTGCACCCGCGTCCCCAACTGGATCGACCAAACTCCCATCTGTAAGCAACAAGGGTTTAGCCACGGGTTTGTACACTTGATGAGGAGCATCTTTTCGCTTCGGTGGCTGCTTGTTCTTCTTAGGAGATGTCACTTCCTCCCCAGGTTCCTTGTTAGTACTAGAGTTCCTTGTGGTTGGCTTGCTTTGAGAGTTTGGTTCCCTGGAGGAATTGTCGCTGGCCGGCGACTTCTTTGCATCATCCGACGCACGGAGTTTAGAGCCAAACGGAAGCTCACCCTTGTCATCGCGTGAGCCCGGAGTAGCACAATAGAGCTCTGAGTGCCCTAATCTACCACAGGAGAAACAAAAATAGGGCAACTGTTCATATTGGATGTCATACAAGTCCGTCTTCTTTCTCCTCACAGAATCGATCAAAATCCACCTTCTCAAAGGCTTGTCTACCTCAATTGATATCCTTGCTCGCAGAAAACCACCATTATGATCAAACTTGACAAACTGGGCGTTTTTATCCATCTGCTTAGCGATCGGCATCCACCACACCTCATCCCTTAGGTTATAGGGTAGATCCATGACCCTAGCCCAAATCTGCAGATGATCGAACTGGACCTCATCAGGCCGCATACATTCATCAAACTTAGCCAGCACCACAGCGTTCTTACTGATATGCCATGGCGAGCTGCCCCACACCCTATCTCTGTCCCTCTGATTCTCAAATTCTGCTACAAACACGTTGACGACCGCTAATCTAAACAGCAAACCACGCGGGTTGCGCCATGCCGGCCGAAGCGCATTAGTGATGGTTTGGATGTGTAGATGGTTCCGGTGGAGCACCTTCCCGGCCAAAAGCCACTTCGCCAGCCTCCCCTCGACGCGATCGTCGAGGATCAGAGGAGTAGCATCTTCCTCGGATATGTCAAGTTTCCCCAAGGCCTTCTCGAGTTTCCTTCTGGCGGGCGCAGCCCGCCTAGGGATCGCTCCCCTCCCCCGAGCCCGTGGCGCTAGGCGCAGCCATGAGCCCGGAGCACTTGCCTCTTTCTCTCTCTCTTGCACCAGCGACGAGTCGCTGGGCAAAGTCGAGTCCACGTCAAACCCTAATCACCGCCAGCGTCGCCAGGGGTTTTAGGGTTTGGGGAAGTCTTTACGGGTTGGACATATCTTTTGTACGTACCTGTCGAAAATATGGTGAAAGCTTGGGGAAGGATGAAGGCTTATACTAAAAAAAGAGGTCTGAAAGAAAATTTACTATTGGAGACAAGGTCTATTTATAGATCCAACCATATAGGCATACTTATCTCATTATACTAATATTACTTTTTTCCGACCTAAATGTCTAAAATCAGATAGCACGCGACTACTCGCATCAAAATCGTGAACATTCTATCATCGCTCTGCTCCAAATTTCCGAGGTGGTTTTGACTCGTGCTGGTGGGTGTATCGCACAGTTTGAGCGCATTTTGATGCTGCGAGGACGTGACCAGCCTCGCGGCGGCCGCAACTGTTGGTGTGGCCAGCCAACCAACATGTGTTGTTCGAGTGCCTCGGATCGGATCACTACTCATTCTTTTTTTTGAGGAAAACTATTGCCGCTTTATTTAATCGTATGCGTTCGGAATTTCATCCGAAATTACATCAAGAACATAGTCCCGGGGGATCCCCAACCAAACCTTACAAAGTTCATCACCAACACCGACTCTCGCTAACCTATGCGCGACAACATTAGCAGATCGACGAACCCAAGTAACTTTAAAATGGGAAAACGAATTGAGCAGAGACTTGATCTCTTGTATCCACGGCCCAGCGCTCGACAACTCCTTCTGATGGCTCGCTAGCATCCGTACCACTCGCTGGGAGTCAAGCTCGATGTGTACCTTGTCTACATTAATTTCCTTCGCCACCTCAAGAGCTCTCTTGCAGGACAGAATCTCCACCGATTCAGGATCGTCAACGTCCCTGAAACAATGACAGAGCCCCGCCCGGAAAGCCCCATCTTGGTCTCGGATCACCGCTCTGCCTCCTCCGCTCTTGCTCACCTTAGAGACTGCTCCATCAGAGTTGACCTTTAGCCACCCACCATCCGGCGGTCGACATTTCTGCTTGGGCTGCACCATTGCCGGGCGCAGGTCACGCACATGAGCATCCTGCCAATCCCTCATGTGGGAAGCTACCGTCTCCATGATTTCATGTGGTGATGATATCATTCTTCCATCCCTCGCCTCGTTATGTGCCAACCAGAGCCTGTACGTCGATCATGGCCGCCTTATCCTCATCCGATGCTTCTGCGAGCCACCCGAGCAGCCAGCTCGCTAATGCACTCTGAGAGTCGATCGGACTCGGTGGGGTCGCCACCGAAACTCCCTTTTCTGAATGCAAAAGCTGCCAGAACCGTGCAGAGTGCTGACACGACCAAAAACGGTGCAGCACCGTCTCCTCCCATCCACACGCTACACAAAAAACATCGGGTTTAATCCTCCGACGGTGCAGCTCAGCCCCCACAGCGAGGTTGTCGGTGTCAAAACCGGCGGATCTCGGGTAGGGGGTCCCGAACTGTGCGTCTAGGCCGGATGGTAACAGGAGGCAAGGGACACGAAGTTTTACCCAGGTTCAGGCCCTCTTGATGGAGGTAAAATCCTACGTCCTGCTTGATTAATATTGATGATATGGGTAGTACAAGAGTAGATCTACCACGAGATCAGAGAGGCTAAACCCTAGAAGCTAGCCTATGGTATGATTCTTGATGTGTATGTTGTCCTACGGACTAAAACCCTCCGGTTTATATAGACACCGGAGAAGGTTAGGGTTACATAGAGTCGGTTACAATGGTAGGAGATCTGAACATCCGTATCGCCAAGCTTGCCTTCCACGCCAAGGAAAGTCCCTTCCAGACACGGGACGGAGTCTTCAATCTTGTATCTTCATAGTCCAGGAGTCCGGCTGAAGGTATAGTTCGGCTATCCGAACACCCCCTAATCCAGGACTCCCTCAGTAGCCCCCGAACCAGGCTTCAATGATGATGAGTCCGGTGCGCAGATTGTCTTCGGCATTGCAAGGCGGGTTCTCCTCCAAATTCCGTGTACCTGTTTGAATAAAGTCTGGTTTCTTGTAGATGTTGCGCTCCTTAGCTTCTACGCCCAATAATGGCCGTCTCACACGTGTCAAACGAACAAGAAAAGTCTGAGTGTTTTTACGTTCACACCCCTAGACGCGTAAATGAGCTGCCCTACTTAAGGGGACGAGGATTTAGATCCAATCCACACCTTCTCCCATCCACGAGTGTTCATCAGAGCGCATCCGACACCCCATGTGGAGCCCTCAAAGGAAAAGTGACAGGGACATCGTTTACCTGATGGGCCGAATAAGATTGTTGGCCCATTCCGGACTAACCATGATCGGAGTTATGGCCGAATGCATCATGCGGGGGGTGCAGCCGCTTCAGTATAGAAGTCACCCCATGTGGGATTTCAACAGGGAGGACGACGCCACCCGCTATGACCGTAAAGGGCCGGATTCAGTCGCTGCTCTATTAAAGATCTTGTCCACTTTGTACAAGGGAGAAGATGAGGAATTTCTCCGCGTCAACCCACAGGGTGGATTCTCTATGCACAATCCCCCAAGCTGGGTAAGTGGTCGCATTTACTTGCTCATCCGTTTAGTGTTCCCATTGTTAAATACTTAGTCTGATGACTTCAACGCAGGAACTGTGCCGGGCTGTTAAGGAAATAAGCAGCCCGCCTCCACAACCCGAGGACCCAGGAAGGTCTCTCGACCCGGCCTCTCAAGAGGATCCGGACATATCTGTGGAGCTGATTGATGGAGTGTTCCATCAATTGAGCGAGGACAACGCCTTGGTGGCCATTATGGCTGATTACCCACGGCTAATCCCGACGCCCCAGGTACTTGAGATCGAAGTCCCAGTACCCCGGATAGGGGTCCGTCCACGCGTGTTCAATTTCCTGACTGCAACGAACTCTGGAGGGGAGGTTTTTGAGGCGGAAGGCCAAACCTGTGGCGACAAGCCAACGAGGGGCCGCAGGGCCCCGTGGGCAGAAAAGAGGTGCAGTCCGGACCGAGGCATCAGCGCAAAGGTATGGCGCGCCCCTCTATCCCAGTTGCTATACCTTCAAGGCACATTTGACACTCGTCCCATTTTCAGGACAAAGAGACCTCGCCGGACTATATCCGGAGAGGCTGCCAATCGCGCCTCCACCAGCCAGGCTCCAAAGCCTGGTCCGTGGGCGGAGGCGAACGCAAGGCGCGTGCCGGACATTCCTTCGACGGAGGATGTGGACGGGTTGTCTGCCACCAACTTTGAGGTGGAAAGTGCCATGAACCACAGGCGTCGCCAGACAATTCTTCGCGACGCTTGCTTCTCCCAAGAGGCGTTAGATGCCTTGAATTCGGGAGATGCGCACCTCCGTGCCGCTCAAAATGGTCTAGCCAGAGCCACGGAGCAATATGTAAAAGACATATGGGTAAGAAAATTTTGGTAAATATATATGTAGCACTAGCCCCCGAGACTTGAAACAGTTAGAATAACTCGTTTAATGATCATTTGGTATGCAGGTTCTTACGGAAAAGAATTCCCTACTGTCCCAGGAGCTGGAAGAGTGCAAAGCCCAACTGGAGGCCGCACTAGCCGTGGCAGGGGATCCTAAGGAGGCCCCCTCTAATAATATACATTTCGAAAGATAAGTATTTTGCGAAGCACGGCTTTGGTGCGAATCTGACAAATAAAATTGCAGATGGCGTCGGATTGAATCCGGAAAAGCAACATCTCCTATGCCAGCTAAAAGCTGGTGAGAGGGTGCTATTAAAGGTGATGGGGGAGAAGAACGTTCTCCAAGATGCCAACACCCGGCTGGGCGTCGAGCTGAAAGACGTTCGTGCCCAGCTATCAGACTCCGTGAAGGAGAATCAGCGGCTTCGGTGCGACATATTTAGTAAGTGCTTGAACGAACCTTTTGAAAGAAAGTTTGGCGGGGAAGTCGACTGACAGAGCAATGTCTGTAGGGGTGTTAACAGGTCGTCCAGCGGAGGAGATGCCCGGTTCTACGGGTGACCTTCTTCCCGAGCTCTCGCAACTGCTCGATCGAGTTCGGCAGGCGATGCAAGGCGTCGCCCAGGCCCTGTGGCCATCCGTCTCCATGCCTGAAGGTATTGGTGAAAGTGCAACTATCCCTAGGTGGTTTTGGTAATTCATAACAACATATAGCTCATTGAGCTAATGCTATTCCAAGATGATTATTTCAGGAAAGCTCAATGATTGGCATGGCATGGATGTGAAAGTGGAACCCTCAAAATGCTAAGGACAAAGGATTGGCTCAAGCTCAAAAGCTCAAGACTCTTCATTTTTTATTTTAGTGATCCAAGATCACATTGAGTCTTTAGGAAAAGCCAATACTATCAAGGAGGGATGAGGTGTTGCTTAATGAGCCTCTTGCTTCATGTGCTTAATGATATGCTTCAAAATCCTCAGCTACTTTCCCAAATCCACAAATGACCTAAACCCTAAGCCAAACTCGGTCATACCGATTCTTTCTATCCGACGCCACCGAGTTTCACTTGTCATAAGCCACTGCCAAACCCTAGCAATTCGGTCCTACCGATAGGGATCTCGGTCTCACCGAGATGGGGTTGCAAACTCTCTGTTTCCCTTTCGTAACTTTTCGGTCTCACCGAAAGAGCGAATCGGTCCCACCGAGATTGCAATGTAAACTCTATGTTTCCCTTTTGTAACTTTTCGGTCTCACCGAAAGAGCAAATCGGTCCCACCGAGTTTGCCTGACCAACTCTCTGGTTAGCTTATTACCAAACTCGGTATCACCAAGTTTGTGTAATCGGTCTCACCGAGATTACGTTATGCCCAAACCCTAACAGAATCGGTCCTACCGAGTTTCATGTCAGTCCCACTGAAAATCTCTAACTGTCACTAGGTTTACCTTTTCGGTCCGATCGAGTTTATTGATTCGGTCCCACCGAGATTGGTAGATTGTGTGTAACGGTTGGATTTTGTGTGGAGGCTATATATACCCCTCCACCTCCTCTTCATTCATGGAGAGAGCCATCAGAACACACACACAATTCCAACTCATATGTTCTGAGAGAGAACCACCTACTCATGTGTTGAGACCAAGACATTCCATTCCTACCATATGAATCTTGATCTCTAGCCTTCCCCAAGTTCCTTTCCACTCAAACCTTCTTTCCACTAGATCCAAATCCTATGAGAGAGAGTTGAGTGTTGGGGAGGCTATCATTTGAAGCACAAGAGCAAGGAGTTCATCATCAACACACCATTTGTTACTTCTTGGAGAGTGGTGTCTCCTAGATTGGCTAGGTGTCACTTGGGAGCCTCCGACAAGATTGTGGAGTTGAACCAAGGAGTTTGTAAGGGCAAGGAGATCGCCTACTTCGTGAAGATCTACCGCTAGTGACACAAGTCCTTCGTGGGCGATGGCCATGGTGGGATAGACAAGGTTGCTTCTTCGTGGACCCTTCGTGGGTGGTTGCTTCTTCGTGGACCCTTCGTGGGTGGAGCCCTCCGTGGACTCGCGCAACCGTTACCCTTCGTGGGTGGAGCCCTCCATGGACTCGTGCAACCGTTACCCTTCATGGGTTGAAGTCTCCATCAACGTGGACGTAGGATAGCACCACCTATCCGAACCATGGGAAAAACATACATGTCTCCAATTGCGTTTGAATTCTCCAAACCCTTCCCTTTACATTCTTGCAAGTTGCATGCTTTACTTTCCGCTGCCAATATACTCTTTGCATGCTTCCTTGAATTGTGTGATGATTGCTTGACTTGTCCTAAGATAGCTAAAATCTGCCAAGAACTAAAATTGGGAAAAGTTTAAGTTTTTATTTGATCAAGTAGTCTAATCACCCCCCTCTAGACATACTTTCGATCCTACAAGTGGTATCAGAGCATTGGTCTCCATTTGCTTTGATCTCCATAACTTTTGGTGGTCATAGCCTTGGTTTCACAACCTAGGAGAGTATGGCGTCTAGCGAGGGAAATTATCACCGTAGAGGTCCTTACTTTGATGGTACTAATTTTGCTAGTTGGAAGCATAAAATGAAAATGCATATTCTTGGACATAACCCCGCCGTTTGGGCTATTGTGTGTGTTGGTTTGCAAGGTGACTTCTTTGATGGGAAAGAACCAAACTGTGAAGCTACCGCAGATGAGTTGAAGATGTTGCAATACAATGCTCAAGCTTGTGATATTCTCTTAAACAGATTATGCCCCGAAGAATTCAACAAAATCAGCCGTCTTGAGAATGCAAAGGAAATTTGGGACACTTTGATTGATATGCACGAAGGTACTGACTCCGTCAAGGAATCCAAGTTGGATGTGCTTCAAAGTCAACTTGACAAGTTCAAAATGAAGGATGGTGACGGTGTCGCTGAAATGTACTCTAGGCTTGCTCTCATCACAAATGAGATTGCCGGCTTAGGAAGTGAAGAGATGACCGATAGATTCATCATCAAGAAGATTCTAAGAGCCTTGGATGGAAAATATGATACCGTGTGCACATTCATCCAAATGATGCCCAATTACAAAGATCTCAAGCCAACGGAAGTGATTAGAAGAATTGTTGCTCATGAGATGTCACTTAAGGATAAAGAGGAACTTCACAACAAATCAAGTGGTGCCTACAAAGCCTCATGTGAAGCCCCTACATCATCAAATGAGAAACAAAACTTCAACGAAGAATTGATCTTAATCGTGAAGAACTTCAACAAGTTCTACAAGAGTAGAAGCAAAGATAGAAGCTTCAAGTCAAGGTCCTACAATGACAAAAGATCTTCTAGTCGAGAGCGAAACTGCTACAATTGTGGAAGACCCGGACACTATTCCAATGAGTGTACGGCTCCCCACAAGAGAAGAGAAGACTCTCCAAAAAGAAGAAGCAAAGATTCACCACCAAGAGAGAGAAGGAGTAGAGATGATCGTTATGAACGAAGATACTCACGGAGAAGCAAGGATTCGGAAAGGAAGGAAAAATCATCAAGGAGCTACACAAAATGAAGACATCAAGCTCATGTTGCTGAATGGGTATCCGGCTCCGACTCCGATAGCCACTCCGAGAGAAGTTATCACTCTGACTCCGAAGATACTCAAGATGAAGGTGTTGCCGGTCTAGCACTTGTGTCATCCAACTCCTACGACATATTTGATTCACCAAATGAAGGAATTGGAAGATGCTTCATGACCAAAGGTCCTAAGGTAACACACCCTGAGTATGTTGATTTTAATAGTGATGAAGATGACTTGTTAGGTGATGATCATTTGCTTGTTGACAACTCTAGTGATGAATACTATGATGAAATGTCAATTAATCATGCTAATCGAGATAAAACGAATGGCAATGATAAGGATAAGATTGAGGCTCTAACTAAAGAACTAAATACCCTTAAGTTAGCTCATGAAACTATCTTCGAAGATCATCGAGAACTTTTAAGAGCTCATGAGAAATTACGCTTTGAAAAGCTCAATCTTGAGCAAGAGCATGAGTTTTTAAAAGCAATCAATAATGATCTCCGCAACAAAAGTTCTTCTTACATTGCCAAGCATTTACTCTTATCCACTTACATGCCTCAAGTCAAGTCTAGTAACAAAAACAAGAAACATTCTTCCTCTAGTAGTAACAATGATCATGCTAAATCCAATATTGTTGCTTCTAGTAGTTCTCTTGATTCCACTAATGATTCTCTTAGCCAAGTTACACTTGAGCAAGAAAATAGCTTATTAAAGGGAATTATAGAGAAAGGAGTGTACAAAAGCCTTGCCGGGAGTAAGCAATTCGAGGAAATTGTGCGCAAGCAAGGAATGCACCGGGAGAATCACGGTGTTGGTTTTGAACGAAAGTTCAATGCCAATGGAGTTGAGTGGGAAGAAGATCAATACCCCAAGACAAAGTTTGTTCCTCAACAAGAGAAGTATGATACTTCCTTCAAGGGGACACAAGCTCAAGATGATCTTCCACCACAAGACTACAAGCAAAAAGGCAAGGACAAGCTTCAAGAGGAAATTGATGCATTTGAAGAAGCTCCTAAGACCTTAGTCAAGTGGATTCCAAGACTACTTCAAGTTCCACTTCATCAAGTACGACTACAACTCCAAGGATTCCCATCAAGATGATGTGGATCCAAAAGAAGAAGAACTAGAGAGTTCTTGAGGGTGACTCCGCCAACATACTTCACTCTTATCATTTTGGCAAGAACAAGTGCAATCAACTTCCACATCTTGCACTAGTTCAAGGAGTCACAAACCCTCTTGTTGGTAAGACAAGGGACAAGGTAACCTAAAAGTTTTCATGGACATCTTCTTGTGTGTGCATCACTCTATGTCTATGGATATCCTTGTTTGTTCCTTGTGGGACTAACCCATGTAGGTATTGAAAGTGCAATTCACTCAAATGGATAGCTCCAAGTGATCTACATCAACATTGAGCATCCACATCTTCAACATCTACATGAAGTCATCATCGACAAAACCCAAGGTTAGTTCATCCCTCTTAGGGGGGATATCACATCTAGGGGGAGCTTTACTCTAAGACTTGAGCTAAAGCAACTCTAAAGATGTGAACACAACAATGCTCTATGTAAAAGTGGTAACCCCACTTGAGCCTAAACGATGAGTATGACCTATGATCAAGTGATCTCACTTGACTCCTAAGTCAATATACTCATATATAGATGACCTAGTCATCGCAAATTGCTTGATAGATGCTAGAATTGGTTGTGCATGCTTTGTCACATATTCCATTTGCCATCTTATTGTGTGAGCATGTTGGTTGCATATTTTACTCATTCGAGGACATCCACTTGTTGTTTTGATTGTTTGGCTTTATTTCCTTTTGCCAAGTGGATGGACAAGAATGCCTAAGAACCTCCTCTAGCTATCTATGCTTTTCTCGTCTCAAACTCTATTCATGCTGCATCACAAAATTTGATCAAGTCAGATTCGAACCACTCTGTGTGAGGAGCGCTCGGAGTTCCCGATTCGTCATAGACTTAAACTTCCAAAACCTCTTTGTGATTCTCGGTCTGACCGATTCCCCACTTTCGGTCCTACCGAGATCATTAAGTTGATCTAGGTTTTCGATCTCGGTGCAACCGATTTGAACTTTTTGGTCACACCGAGTTGCAGTAGCTGCTCGCAGTTATGCATCTCGGTGCCACCGAGTTGTTCCACTCGGTCACACCGACAGGGTCGGGCTATATATAGTCACGGGCAAAAATTTGGAAATTTCTCCGAACCCCTTCGCCCGTGCGATAGCCTGCTCTGCCAACTTGGTCTCCGAATCGTCTCCTCGCCGCCAGCCGCCTCCAGTCGCGGGTCTCCATCGCCGTCAATGGGAATTCTACCCCACCATTGCCGCTGTAGCGAGTCTCCGCCGAACTAGGGTATGGACTCGATCTTTGTGCTATTCTCCAATCCGATTCCTAGCACATTGTGATCATCATGATTCTTGCCACGTTTGATAAACTCCTATCCAGTCAATGAACTCGTAGATTAGGTTTAATTCGAAAATTTTAGGGTTAGGTTTCCGCCGAAACCATCTCGGACCCACCGAGTTGAAAAACTCGGTCCCACCGATTTGGCTTATGCCATTGCACAAGTGAGACTCGGTCTGACCGAGAATTACTTATTGGTGTGACCGATTTTGGAATTCTGTGAAACCCTAGCAGTCTCGGTGCCACCGAACTGTGACTCGGTCTGACCGAGTTCACTAGTTTAGGTTCCAAAACTCCTTCGGTATCACCGAGTTTAGAAATCGGTAGATCCGAGATGCTTTTAGTGTGAAACTAAAACTAAGTTTTTGAATTATTCTTTTGCAAAAATCTCTGCATTTTGTGATGCTCATCCACTCTATCTCATCTATAACCTATTCACAGGGTCAGCAGTCAGAGTTTGCATCATGTCAGACCAAAGTGATAGCCAGAACCTGTCAGAACAGCAAGTGCAGCTGAGTGAGGGCACTAGTCCCTCAAGTTCCTCAGATGATGGCAGCAGGAGCACCCCTAGCAATCTGCCTAAAGCTGCCACAAGACAGTGGAAGAAGAGAACCTCAGACTCAGAAGATGAGGATTATGTGGCAGAAGAGGAAGCAACCTCCAAAAGAGTTGAGCCAGCACAGGGTATAAAGCCAGGGTTGAAGTTCAAAAGGCCAGCAGGCAGGCAGCCTATGTCAAAGGCTAGAGCTTCAACTGAGAAGCCCACTCCCATTGAGCCAGTAGCTGATGAGGGCAAGAAGAGGAAAGAAAGGGTGAAGAAAACTGTAGCCAGAGTGCTTGGCAAAGCTTCCATCATGGAAGATGAGGAGGAAGAAGAAGAGGTAGATGCACCAGCACCAAAGGCACCCAAGCTGATGGGTGATGCCATAAGATCAGGGGCAGCTGCTTCCAAGGCCAAGCCAGCTCCAAAGCCCAAGCCAAAGAGGAATACAAGAAGCATCCCAGCTGCTGAGAAGAACAAGGCCCCAATGCCTGAAGCTGCAGAAGAAGAGGAAGAAAATGTCCTTAGGAAGCTCAAGCCCAAGATCCCAGGCCACAACGATGCTCATCCTGTGGCTGAGGATATGAAACTCGGAGAGATTCAGGGCTCCGGAAGTGGAGAGAAGCAGACCCATATGCTTCAAGGAGAAGGACTGCAGTGGACTACCGGTTTCACACCAAGGAGCAGCAAGATTTCTATGAGACAGTGCTGCTAGACAAGAAGCCCATTGTCTGTGACATGATATGGGTTGATTGGCAATACATCAAGGACAACGAGGAGTACTACCCTGGAGTGCAGGACAGCTTCAAGGCGTGTGGAGTAGAGGACTTTGTTGTGCAGAAGCTCACAAAGTGGAACAAGGAACTCATCATGCAGTTCTACTCCACAGCCCATTTTTATCCAGATGGTAGGATAATTTGGATGTTAGAGGGTACGAGATACCAATCTACAGTTGCTGAATGGGCTCAGCTGATAAATGCCCCAGAGGAGCAAACAGATGACTTGGACGTTTATGCCAAGAAGAAAATGGACCACAACTCTATGTCCAACATGTACAAGGAGATTCCAAATGAAGCACTTGACACTTTCAAGTTTGGCTCGGTACATTATCCTCTATCAGGGCTTCCCACTATCAATTGGATACTTAGGCACACCTTATTGCCCAAGTCTGGAGATCACAAGATGATCAGAGGTCACGCGATCAACTTGCTTCATATCTTTGACGTGCCTATGAAATTCAAGGTGAAAGTGTGTTATATCGACTAGAGGGGGGGGTGAATAGGCGATTTTTATGAAAGTCTTCAAAACGTGGAAGTTATGAAGACAAACAAAGTGGACAAGCCTATCACTATGCAGCGGAAGTTAGATTACACAGTGCAAGCCATAGTCAAGTATACAATATAGTGAAAGCACAGTGACAAATAGCTTCAGTGTAATGAGGATCAGGTTGGAAGAAGTTATGAAGCCAAACAGATCATATAGTCAAGTTGTGAAGACAGAAGATAAAGCAAGCATGCAATAGCTTCACAATGTGTACTGGTAAGTAAAGGGAGGTGAAGATGAAACTAGTGACACGTTGAAGACAATGATATGTTGGACCAGTTCCAGTTGCTGTGACAACTGTACGTCTGGTTGGAGCGGCTAGGTATTTAAACCAAAGGACACACAGTCCCGGACACCCAGTCCTGAACACGCAGCTCAGGACACCCGGTCCTCACCATTTTCTCCTTGAGCTAAGGTCACACATACCTCCCCCAATCACTCTGGTAAGTCTTCAAGGTAGACTCCCAAACCTTCACAGACTTCGTTCACCGGCAATCCACAATTTCTCTTGGATGCTCAGAACGCGACGCCTAACCGTCTGGAGGATGCACAGTCCTCAAGTGTAATAAGTCTTCAGATCACTCAGACAGGAAGACTTAAGTGATGCCCAATTACTCTGGCTCTGGGTGGTTAGGGCTTTTCTCCTCGCTAGGGATTTTCTCTCAAAGGCTTCGAGGTGGGTTGCTCTCAAACGACAAAAGCCGTGCACTGAAATCTGAGCAGCCAACCGTTTATGGTTGTAGGGGTGGACTATTTATAGCCACTTGGCAACCCTGACCTGATTTGTCCGAAATGACCCTGGGTCACTAAGGAACTGACACGTGTACTAACGGTCGGATTTCGAACTCTCACGGCAACTTTACTGCAAGTGAAGCTGACTTGTCTGACTCTGGACAAGATTTTCTCTCATTGTCTTCACTCGAAGACATAGGATTTGAATTAGGCATCACTTCAGTCATCCAGACTGGTTCTCTTGGACCCCACTTAACAGTACGGTGGTTCCTATGACACATCATGAATGAAGTAAAACTACGAAGGATCTAAGTCTTCGTGTTCCATAGGCTTCATGGGGAGTCTTCATATGTCATTGTCTTCAACATGAATGTCTTCATGAACCACCATTGTCTTCAATGTCTTCGTACATTTTTGGGGGTCATCTCTGGTAGCTAAACCGAATCAATGAGGGACTTCTACCTGTGTTATCCTGCAATTCTCACAAACACATTAGTCCCTCAACTAGGTTTGTCGTCAATACTCCAAAACCAACTAGGGGTGGCACTAGATGCACTTACAATCTCCCCCTTTTTGGTGATTGGTGACAAACTAGTTGAAGTTTTCAACGGGGAATATAATTTGTGAAATTGTAAAGGAATTGTCTTCATAAGCTGCAAGGGCTCCCCCTGAAGATGTGCATATAAGTGATTTGCTTCTGGAACGCGAATGCACATAGCAGGTTGTATTTGTGGGAATCCACTTCAACTTATGATGACAATCCATCATGCATGTAAAGATATATGAAGATAATGATATGCACAATGAAAAATGGACGTCTGCGAAATGATATAAGTGCGGAAATTATCGTCGTACATGCGGAATTTATCTTCGCAAAAACACAGTGGCAAACATAGTAGCAGACGACCATCAAGTTTAAGTGTTACAACTCAAAGAACCAAATGTAGCAAAACGAGAGTTGTAAGCACGAAGCAAAATATAATAAAGCACCCGCCCTTATTATTGACCCGCTTGAAGACTATGAACATCATATGCTTCTCCCCCTTTTGTCAGTGATGACCAAAAAGGTTTGAAGACATAGAGTTTTCTATGCGTTCCCAAGCGCAGCAGGGTCGGTGGAGGCGTTTGGTGGAGCTGGCGAGCTTGGTGCAGTGACGACGCGCGCTGAAGAAGGTGGTGGTGATGTAGCGTCGTCTTCTTCCTCAATGATTTTTCTAGTCACTGTGGCAGCAGAGGAAGAGAACTCTGATTCTTCAAGCGACGGAGTTCCACGCAACACAACTCTTCTGGGGAGTGTGGAGTCAAACTTGAATCTCTCTTTGAAGCCATCCTCTTGCAGTTCAACTTCAGTGCACATCATTGTGAGGCCTTTCCAAGTGCGGCGACAAGTTTCATGTGTGATAAAGGCATTCTTGGTGGCCAGATTCCTGATGCGATTGACGTCTTGCATGATACTGCGCATCTGCCTTTGGAGCCAGTCGTGATGCCTATCTTGCTTTTGGTGCAGAGCCACAAGAAGTTCACGGTCAGTGAGTGTACGAGCGCGTTTCTTGGGTCTCTGTGCAGCTGTGCTGTCAGTGGCTTCAGTTGATGCAGGGGCACGTGTGGTGCCAGCCATTGGATAGACTCTGGAAATGGCTTCAACACCTTCATCATGCTGAGTGAAGCTCTGGTGTTCTGCATTCTGAAGACTTAATGGCTGCTTGGCAGGCTCAGGATAAATCGCTTCAGCAGAGGTGTCCACATCAGGTAAGAAGATTCTGTGGTTGCGGGCAGAGGGTTGATAGGATATTGCAGAGTGGAGCTTGATGAGCCTCATAACCCATGGAGCATAAATCTTCAGACCAAAGAGATCTGAGCCAGACGCTGCAAGTTGGCGTATAAAGAGATCCTGGGCATTGAAGCATTTGCCATGCAGGATGCAGAAGATGAGAGTCTTCATGGCACCTTCAACCTTGGCATATCGAGAGTGCCCCTTAATGGGCCATAGAGTCCGCCTGATGATGTGATAGATAGTTCTGGGCAAGTACTCTAAGTCTTCAACGAAGAACTCGGTTGGGTAAGGTGCGTCAGGAAGCAATGGCTTCATCATTGAGAGCATCTGACTCATATTTGGCTCAGGTCGCTGAAATATGCTCTCAACTGCTTCAGCATGGAGTTGGCAGCCTTCTTCGAAGAGTTCGCCTGGAGTGGGTAGGCTGGTGAGCTCAATGATATCAAATGCATTGGCTTCATGATGGACGTTGCCGGTCATCCACTCCAGGACCCAAGTCTTTGGATCTCTGTTGTAGCCTTTGATGTGCAGTGTGGCATAGAACTGGAGCAGAAGCTCTTCATTCCAGTGCTCTTCATCCGTGACAAACGGCAGCAGGCCAACTTGCTTGAAGCAGTCCAGTGCTTCTTCCAGACCAGGCAGACCAGCAATAGCTTCAACCTCAAGGCGCTGGTGTGGAAAGATACGGCCTTGGTTGTAGAGGACGCAGGAGTAGTAGCTGCGCTGTGGGTAGCTCCAGAACCTATCTGATACGATCCATTCCCTTGAATAAGGGTTCTTGGAGCGGTTGAAGAAAGTGTTGTCTGCCTTGAAGCTATTGACATTGAAGGTGCCAGGAGCTGTTGCAGGACCTGGGAACCTTGGCAGTCGTGGGATTGGCTTCTGGACCTGGGGCCTGTGCGCAACATGATAGTTGAACTGTGGACCGGCAGCAGACTCAGGCACAGAAGGGTCAGAGGCAGTAGCTTCAGTATCTCTTGAAGCTGTTGGTTGGTCGGGCTCCACAAATGCTTCAGTATTGGGTGTGGCAGCCGCAATGGTGTCAGCCTCATCACGTGTAGTGAGAGGGATGGATTCAGGTACGTTCTCCTTGAGAACTTCTTCTTGTTGGTGCGGGGGAGATGGAGCTTGAGGTTCTTCATGCTCTTCTTCATGGTCTTCGGCTGATGCAGCCGGAATGTCGTCAGCAGTCTGAGCCCTTGGCCCTTTGCGAAGCCTACAGAATGCAGGCGACGCCGGTGGAGTTGCAGTGGGCTGGGGCTCATCCTCTTCCTCCTGCGGGCGATCTGCCCACGATGCATCTTGGGTGATTGGCGTCAAGGGACGACCAATGCTGATCATTTCGCTCGTTTCGAGCTGAGGAAGGACTGCATCACCTTGCACATTGTCTTGGAGACCAATGTCTTCAGCAGCGTTGGGGTCGGCTGCTGGAATGTCTTCAGCGTGCGGAGCCTCTGTGAAAGCAGGCTCATGCACGGTCAGCTGACGATCTTCGTGAGGAAAGCGAACGGAGAGGGGTTCGACTATCAAGGGCTCTGTGGGAGCAGCCCGAGACTTCTTGGTCTTGCGCTTCTTGATGGTGGGGTCTGAAGGAGAGGCTTCAGGCTGTTTCCTCTTCCTTGCTTCAGCTTCGGCTGTCCTTGTCTTCTTAAGCTCTGAAGCGGTTGAGCGGTGCTTTGGCTTCGAGCCAGGCTTGGCAGTGGGGAAGACAATTGGAACAGCTTCCTGCCGTGGGGCCTCTTGTTCAGCCACAGTGGGCTTCTTCTTTTTCTTCGCGGCCATCCTGGGGTCGATGCCGGGACGCCCAAGTGCCTTTCGCTTCTCGGCCTCATTGTAGGCCTGCACACAGAGATCAGCCAAATTCTTCATGCGCTCACGTGAACCCTGAGCCTCTGCACGTTTCTGCATAAAGTTTTCCTTCAACTCGTGCAGCATGACTTTGAAGTCTTTGACTTCTTGGACGCTGAGCGTGGCCATGTTCTGCTTGAACTGAGCCTTTTCAAAATCTATCTTCTGCTACAGTTCCACTATGCGCTGGGCAATTGCGAGTTCTGAAGCAATAGCTCCTTGGAAGGCTACGCTGAGGCCAATGGGCAGCTGCAGATCATCGAAGCTGATGTTGGGTGTATCAAACCACTCATCAATGAAGTTGTGGATGATTGCTGCATCGAACAGAGACAGATTGTTGAAGATTTCAGCCTCCTCCTTGCTCTTGATTAGCTGCTCAAGAGCGTCATCGGCAAGATCGTCATCACTTGACAGATCAATGGCCTCGCAGCGCAGAACGGCAGCGGCAGTGAGCTCTTTGCCAGTATGTGACTGAGGCTTCTTGGCTTCTTGGGGCTTGGAGACTCGTGATAAGTCTTCAGACTGCACACTTGCTTCAGGAGGTGCAGTGGCCAATGGCTTCGCTCTGGAGATCTTGGGAGAAGCGGCTGGCTTGGAAGCTTTTGGCTTCTTCTTCATCAGCTTCGGCTCCGGGGCAGCAGGAGCGTCATCAGACTCAGTGTCTGCTGGAGGGTCGTTCACGGCAGTCCCTTGGACTAGAATGCGAGTGATGAGGCCTTCGAGATTGGCATACGGCCCGATGACATTGGGATTTGCGTCGCGTGTGCCATCCGCCCTTGGCTTAGAGGGACCAGGGTTGAAGTCCAGTCCAAACTCCTTCTTGTTTTGCTTCGCAGAGTTCTGAGCAAATTGGAAGTTGCGCTTGAAGAGATTGTCATCGCGACACCAGAGAAGTGATGACGGATGTGCTTCAGCTGGCTGTGGTCCTCTGACCATGCATGGATAGAAGCCTTGAGCAATGGCTTCGTCTCTGGACCGGGGTACGAGATTTTTGTACAAGACATCTCCCCATGGCCTCTTGATGGCGCACTTCTCTGCATATTCCTTGGTGACGAAGCGGTATTGGAACCACTGCTCTGCCCAATATCTTCGAATCCATTGGATTCGTGTCTTGCGCTGACCATAGCTCTCTTCAGGATCAGTTTGGTACATTTCTGCCAAATCTTCAAGCAGATCTTTAGACGTTTCACCACGTCTCTGTCTGCCTCCCTTCCTTGCTGGTTTTTCTGTTGCCATGAAGCTTAACTTGGAAGGCTTCAAGAGATTCAAAGTCTTCAAAGGCTTCCTTTTGCTTGACCAACAGGAACTTGCTTTGGGTGAATTGATGTGACGCTGTAGGAACTTTGCAAATGAATGCAGACTATGAGAACCAAAAGATTCTCCCACGGACATGTACCTGTGACAGCATTAAGGTGCGAGGGAAGGGGAAGAGGTCATATGCATTCTCAGAAGATTTTGAAGATAAATCAGTTTAGAAGATATTGACCTCATCATGCGAAGACATTCACTTTATAGAAAAGAAGTTGGTTCCAGATTTGTACGAACCCATAGATCAGTACAAGTGAGGAATCTAACTACTTCATGAAGAACAAGTGAATATACTAGGCAAGTTATGAGATGCAGATGAGAGGGATGAAACTTGTGTGAATGGAAACCTCTTTTGGCAGAAAGTGATGGAGCTATAGGATCAAAAGAGGCTGTAAAAAGACTTGTTATTTACCAGACTTGGAACTGCTAGACGAGGTGAGAGTTGAGGCCGAGCAGTTCGATCCTCCGTGCCCTAACTTGGCGACGGAAGACACCTACGGCGACGGCCTAGAGACTGATGTCCGCCGTCGGCGTGAGAACGGCGTCGGAGAGGTTGCGGCAGTGAAGCACTTCGTCGCCGGCGTCGTTGAGAGTTAGCGGTGGCGCTAGGGTTCGTGCGAGGGTGGAAGAAGAGATAATGACCGCAGTGAAACGTGTATTTATAGGGATATGGGCGGCACTGCGCTATTACTCAGGTGCCCCTGGCGATTCACATCTGATCAGTACGTGGCCAGCATGCGGAATTGTGGGGGCAGTTTCACCCCACGCACGCCTTGTTTGTCGGGAGCCGTTCCTACTTCTCCGGGTTTCTTGTTGATGGAAAAACATTGAAAGTTGTTTTAAAGTTTGTCTCTGTGTCTTCTTCTGACAAGGATGCAGTGAAGACATTCGACAGTTTCAATAGAATGCATATGACTTGGAGAGATAGAGTTTCAGGTAGGAAGCATGGAGAGGTTAGGGTCCGATCACATTCACTTAGTTCAAAAGATTCAAACAAGAAGACATAGCTATAAGTGAATGCTGTAGAGGACAGAACACCAGTACATATATAATCAACATAGTGAAGATAATCATGAAGACATGTTGAGATTGAAGCCAAACCAAATGTGAAGACATAGCAAATGTAATGCCATGAGTGAAACACTTCAAGCAGAAAAATTTGGTGGTGGCGCTACCCACCGTATAGGAAGTATTAGACCCAGACACGGCGCACAATTATCGTGGCGCTCCGAAGTCAAATTCCACATTAATGTATTCACACTTAGAATGTATGTCTTCATTGATTGAAGATATACGTTACTTCGTGTGTTGCACATCTAAGTCATCATCATGCATAAGTGTTAGGATGTGTGCCTGATCACAGGACATTTGAGGATTCCAAGATATTTAGCTCACACCGTAACTTGCAAAATCTCTTCTCATCCAAGGGCTTGGTGAAGATATCTGCCAATTGCTCTTCAGTGTTGACGTGTATGATATCAATGTCTTCCTTTGCAACATGATCTCTGAGAAAATGATGACGAATTTCAATGTGCTTTGTCTTCGAGTGCTGAACTGGGTTGTTGGCGATCTTGATGGCGCTTTCGTTGTCGCAGTAGAGTGGCACTTGCTTTAGATGAATGCCATAATCCTTGAGGGTTTGCTTCATCCATAGAAGCTGAGCGCAGTAGGATCCAGCAGCAATGTATTCAGATTCAGCAGTGGAGAGAGATACACAGTTCTGCTTCTTTGAAGACCAACAGACAAGTGATCGGCCCAGAAAGTGACATGTGCCTGATGTGGACATCCGATCAACCTTGTCACCAGCGTAATCAGCATCCGAAAATCCAACCAGATCAAACTCTGAGCCCTTTGGATACCATAATCCTAGAGTTGGGGTGTGAGCCAAATATCAAAGAATTCGCCTCACAGCTAAGTGATGCGACTCCTTTGGTGCCGCTTGGAACCGAGCACACATGCAAACACTAAGCATAATATCTGGCCTAGATGCACATAATAAAGCAAAGAACCAATCATGGAGCGGTATACCTTTTGATCGAACTCTTTACCATTGTCGTCAGGACCCAGATGATGTTTGGCTGGCATTGGTGTTGTGAAGCCTTTGCAGTCTTGCATACCGAACTTCTTCAGGCAATCTTTGAGATATTTCTCTTGAGATATGAAGATGCCATTGCGTTGTTGCCGTATCTGAAGACCGAGGAAGAATTTCAGCTCCCCCATCATAGACATCTGATATTGCTCTTGCATCCTATATCCAAACTCCTCACTGTACTTCTGATTGGTGCAGCCGAAGATGATGTCATCCACATATATTTGGCACACAAACAGTTCACCATCATATGTCTTCGTGAAGAGAGTGGGATCTAGGGAACCAGGTATGAAGCCTTTGCTCTTCAGGAAGTATTTGAGTGTATCATACCAGGCCCGAGGGGCTTGTTTGAGGCCATATAGTGCCTTATTGAGCTTGTAAACCATGTCAGGATGTTTTGGATCTTCAAACCCAGGTGGTTGTGCAACATACACTTCTTCTTCAATTTTGCCATTGAGGAAGGCACTCTTTACATCCATTTGATACAGAATGATGTTGTGATGATTTGCATAGGCCAGCAGTATACGGATGGCTTCAAGTCTGGCAACAGGAGCAAATGTTTCATCGAAGTCAATGCCTTCCACTTGAGTATATCCTTGAGCAACAAGACGAGCCTTGTTTCGGACGACTTGGCCATGTTCATCTTGCTTGTTGCGGTATATCCATTTGGTGCCTATTATGTTATGCCTCCGTGGATCAGGACGCTTAACCAACTCCCATACATTGTTCAGCTCAAACTGTTGAAGCTCTTCCTGCATAGCTTGAATCCATTCAGGTTCCATAAAGGCTTCATCAATTTTCTTGGGTTCAGTGATTGAAACGAATGCGAAGTGTCCGCAGAAATTTGCCAGTTGAGTTGCCCTTGAACGAGTCAGTGGACTAGGTGCATTGATGCTATCAATTATTCTGTCAATCTGCACTTTATTGGCAACACGAGGATGTAGGGGTCGAAGACTTTGCTCTTGCCGATCTACGTTGTCATGGGGAGGAATGTCTTCAGGCTGAGCATTGTCTTCATGTGGATCAGGTGCTGAGATGATAAGTTCTTCTTCAGGATGAGCTTCAGAAGGTATAATTTCTCCAGTTCCCATTAGCTTGATTGATTCACTGGCTGGAACTTCATCTAGCACATCTGGTAGTTGCTCTCTTTGTGACCCATTGGTCTCATCGAACCGCACATCCACTGTTTCAACCACTTTGTAGTGAAAGATATTGAAGACTCTGTAGGAGTGCGAATCCTTTCCATATCCAAGCATGAAGCCCCCGTGTGCTTTTGGAGCAAATTTTGAGGTGTGGTGAGGGTCCTTGATCCAGCATCTTGATCCAAATACTCTGAAGTAACTGACATTTGGCTTCTTGCCAGTCAGAAGTTCATAAGATGTCTTGTTCAGCAGCTTGTGAAGATATACATGGTTGATAGTATGGCATGCAATGTCAATGGCTTCAGTCCAGAATTTTCTTGGTGTCTTGTACTCATCTAACATTGTTCTGGCCATCTCAATGAGTGTTCTGTTCTTGCGTTCGACGATGCCATTCTGTTGTGGCGTGTATGGAGCTGAGAATTCATGAGTGATGCCCAATGTATCAAGATATGTGTCAAGGCCAGTGTTCTTGAATTCTGTGCCATTGTCACTTCTGATGTGCTTTATCTTGGCGCCATAATTGTTCATAGCCCGATTTGCGAAGCGTCTGAAGACATCCTACACTTCAGTCTTGTAAAGGATTATGTGCACCCAAGTATATCTAGAGTAATCATCAACAATGACGAAGCCATAGAGGCAAGCAGTAGTTGAAAAAGTCGAGTAGTGAGTGGGACCGAAGAGATCCATGTGAAGCAGTTCGAAGGGTTGAGTAGTGGTCATGATTGTCTTCGAAGGATGTTTTGCCCTTGTCATCTTCCCAGCTTCACAAGCACCGCATAAGTGATATTTCTTGAACTTGACGCCCTCGATGCCTATGACATGCTTCTTCTTTGCAAGGGTGTGGAGGTTCCTCATGCCAGCATGCCCAAGTCTTCGATGCCAAAGCCAGCATTCTGAAGCCTTTGCGAGAAGACATACTGCAAGCTGTGGCCCTGCTGAGAAATCTACCACGTACAAATCATCTTTCCGATACCCTTCAAACACTAGAGACTTGTCAGATTCCATTAGTACCAGGCAACGATATTTTCCAAAGATTACAATCATGTTCAAATCGCAAAGCATTGAGACAGATTGCAACTCTACCTAAACCCAGTACCTTACTTTTACCAGTGTCAGCGAATGTGATGTGGCTCTTGTCAGATGGACGTAAGGTTGAGTCCATAAAGAGACTTCTTTTGCCAGTCATGTGATTTGTACACCCACTGTCAATAATCCATTCTGAAGACTCTGAAGTCGCTGGTGTCGTACCCTACAGTGCAGTTAGGGGGATAGGCTTCACCAAGAGTATTGTGAAGCAAAAACATTTGACGAACTAGTGGGTTATGAAAACTTAAATCCAGGTTAGGGTAAGTAGGGAGAGTAGCATGCGATTCAGGTATGAAATACATAGTGATGCCATTCGGGCATTTGATCTTGTGCCCCACAAGATTTTTAAGGTCCCCAGCAATAGCGTCAGAAGATTTTGGTTTTCTGCTGGAGACCTTTCCCTGCAAAAGAGAGTTAAGCTTTCTTAACCACCCACATCTTCAAGGGTGGCTTAGAAGCAATAAGTCTAAGTGTAGCATCTGAGAATTTTGGCTTTGGAGCCCTAGCAAACAGTCTAGCAGGTGGGCAATAGTACTCATAAGAATATGCAGAATAGTTCTTGGTCATATGAGAATGACGGTTTGAAGAACCGCTCTCATATGCCTGAGCATGGTTTCCCTGCAAAACATTTGTGTTAGTGCGACTCAAGTGAGTCCTCTGCCTGTATGAAGCCTTTGGACCATATGAAGCCTTTGGTCTGAGGTTTGTCTTCTTCATGTGAGGTGTCATGAAGACATTCACAGGAAGATTCTCAAGACACGTTTTTGGAACCCAGATCTTCTTCATAGGCGGTCCATTCCTGCAGTTAGTACCAATGTACCTGGCAAATACTTCACCATTCTGATTCTTAAACAGTTTATAGTTTGCATCAAAGGATTCATCAATGATAATAGGATTAGCACAAGTGAAGCCAGATAGATTGGATGGATCTGCTGAGGATTCCTTTGCAGCAACCCATGTGGTTTTGGGGTACTGCTCAGGTTTCCAGTAAGAGCCATCTGCATTAATTTTCCTCACGAACCCAATACCCTCTTTCCTAGGGTTTCGGTTCAGAATCTGCTTCTTGAGGACATCACATAATTTCTGATGTCCTTTGAGACTTTTGTACACCCCTGTTTCAAGCAATGTCTTCAACCTAGCATTCTCATCAGCAATAGCAGTGGTATCCTCAGCAGAGGGGTTAGTTACCACTTCAACAGTTGAAGATATTGCAACAGCAGTAGCAGTGGAACATTCAGCAACAGAAGTAGCATTATCACGCTCAATGCATTTAAGGCATGGTGGTTCAAATCCTTCCTGAGCAGAACTGATCTGTTCGGCTCGAAGTGACTCGTTTTCCTTTTGAAGATCTTCATGATCCGCTCTCAACTTGTCAAGATCTTGCTTCTTTTGAAGATAATCATAGGAAAGCTTTTCATGAGTAGTTGAGAGAGTCTCAAGACGATCTTCGAGTTCCTGATACTTAACATGAAGATTTTTTTATGTCTTCAATTAAGGATTCAGAACGAGTCATTTCAGCACCCAACAGATCATCGCTTCTGTCTAATAGTTTTTGAATATGTTCCATGGCCTTTTGTTGTTCAGTTGCAATTTTAGCAGGTGTTTTGTAGCTGGGTTTTGAATCACAATCAGAGTCATCGTCACTGGATGTTTGATAGTGAGTAGTGCGTGGGTTTACCTTGGCACCACGTGCCATGAAGCAGTAGGTAGGAGTAGAGTCGTCCTTGTCATTTGCATCGGTGTTGGTGATGGAGTCATTGTCTTCAGTGTTGAAGATGGACTTGGCGACGTAGGCTGTAGCCAGACTCGCAATGCCTGAATCAGACTCCTCCTCAGACTCCACCTCTGCCTCCTCAGAAGCGGACTCCTCCTTTGAATCCATTTCCTTGCCAACAAACGCACGAGCCTTGCCAGATGAACTCTTCTTGTGTGATGAAGACTTTGAGGAAGACTTGGACGAAGACTTTGAGTATTTCTTCGTCTTCTTATTGTCAGAGTCATATTCCTTGCTCTTCTTCTTCTTTCTGTTCTCATTGTCCCACTGTGGACACTCAGAGATGAAGTGTCCAGTTTTCTTGCACTTGTGACATGTTTTCTTCTTGTAGTCATGAGCAGAAGCTTCATCACTCCTTGAGCTTGATCGTGAAGACTTTCTGAAGCCTTTCTTCTTGGTGAATTTCTGGAACTTCTTCACTAGCATTGCAAGTTCCCTTCCAATGTCTTCAGGATCATCAGAACTGCTGTCAGATTCTTCTTCAGATGAGGACACAGCTTTTGCCTTCAAGGCACGAGTTCGCCCATAGTTTGGACCGTAGATATCTCTTTTCTCAGAAAGCTGAAACTCATGTGTGTTGAGCCTCTCAAGTATGTCAGACGGATCGAGTGTCTTGAAGTCTGGACGTTCTTGAATCATCAGGGCTAGGATGTCAAATGAACTGTCAAGTGATCTCAACAGCGTCTTGACGATTTCATGCTTGGTGATCTCAGTGGCGTCGAGGGCTTGAAGCTCATTTGTGATGTTAGTGAGCCGGTCAAATGTGTGCTGGACATTCTCATTGTCATTTCGTTTGAAGCGGTTGAAGAGGTTGCGAAGAACACTGATTCTCTGATCTCTCTGAGTTGAGATGCCTTCATTGACCTTGGAGAGCCAGTCCCAAACCAGCTTGGATGTCTTCAAGGCACTCACACGGCCGTACTGTCCCTTGGTCAGATGACCACAGATAATATTCTTGGCAGTGGAGTCCAGATGAGTGAACTTCTTGACATCAGCAGCAGTGACACCTTCTCCAGCCTTGGGAACGTCGTTTTCGACGACATACCATAGGTCGACGTCAATGGCTTCAAGATGCATGCGCATCTTATTCTTCCAGTAGGGATATTCAGTTCCATCGAAGACGGGGCATGCAGCAGAGACTTTAATTATCCCTGCAGTCGACATAGCTAAAACTCTAGGTGGTTAAACCGAATCACAAAGAACAAGGGAGCACCTTGCTCTGATACCAATTGAAAGTGCGTTATATCGACTAGAGGGGGGTGAATAGGCGATTTTTATGAAAGTCTTCAAAACGTGGAAGTTATGAAGACAAACAGAGTGGACAAGCCTATCACTATGCAGCGGAAGTTAGATTACACATCGCAAGCCATAGTCAAGTATACAATATAGTGAAAGCACAGTGACAAACAGCTTCAGTGTAATGAGGATCAGGTTGGAAGAAGTTATGAAGCCAAACAGATCATATAGTCAAGTTGTGAAGACAGAAGATAAAGCAAGCATGCAATAGCTTCACAATGTGTACTGGTAAGTAAAGGGAGGTGAAGATGAAACTAGTGACACGTTGAAGACAATGATATGTTGGAGCAGTTCCAGTTGCTGTGACAACTGTACGTCTGGTTGGAGCGGCTAGGTATTTAAACCAAAGGACACACAGTCCCGGACACCTAGTCCTGAACACGCAGCTCAGGACACCCAGTCCTCACCGTTTTCTCCTTGAGCTAAGGTCACACAGACCTCCCCCAATCACTCCGGTAAGTCTTCAAGGTAGACTCCCAAACCTTCACAGACTTCGTTCACCGGCAATCCACAATTTCTCTTGGATGCTCAGAACGCGACGCCTAACCGTCTGGAGGATGCACAGTCCTCATGTGTAATAAGTCTTCAGATCACTCAGACAGGAAGACTTAAGTGGTGCCCAATTACTCTGGCTCTGGGTGGTTAGGGCTTTTCTCCTCGCTAGGGATTTTCTCTCAAAGGCTTCGAGGTGGGTTGCTCTCAAACGACAAAAGCTGTGCACTGAAATCTGAGCAGCCAACCGTTTATGGTTGTAGGGGTGGACTATTTATAGCCACTTGGCAACCCTGACCTGATTTGTCCGAAATGACCCTGGGTCACTAAGGAACTGACACGTGTACTAACAGTTGGATTTCGAACTCTCACGGCAACTTTACTTGGGCTGCAAGTGAAGCTGACTTGTCTGACTCTGGACAAGATTTTCTCTCATTGTCTTCACTCGAAGACATAGGATTTGAATTAGGCATCACTTTAGTCATCCAGACTGGTTCTCTTGGACCCCACTTAACAGTACGGTGGTTCCTATGACACATCATGAATGAAGTAAAACTACGAAGGATCTAAGTCTTCGAGTTCCATAGGCTTCATGGGGAGTCTTCATATGTCATTGTCTTCGACATGAATGTCTTCATGAACCACCATTGTCTTCAATGTCTTCGTACATTTTTGGGGGTCATCTCTGGTAGCTAAACCGAATCAATGAGGGACTTCTACCTGTGTTATCCTGCAATTCTCACAAACACATTAGTCCCTCAACTAGGTTTGTCGTCAATACTCCAAAACCAACTAGGGGTGGCACTAGATGCACTTACACAAGGTGATGAGCCTAATGGTAGAGACCATTAAGAGGACAGCAGCAGACCAGAAGAGGAGCTATGGATATGCCCCACAGATTCAGGAGCTCATCAACTCCAAGATGGGCACGGGCATATACCTGTTGGACAAGGAACACCTGCCTATCCGTCCGGACTTTGAAGATAATCAAGTGGTCATGACTGAGAATGAGCCATCATCTGCCCAAGCACAAGCCAAGACGGAGAAGGCTAGGAAGGAGAAAGCTGCCAAGATGCCTACTCAAGCGGAGGCATCTGAATATTTCCTGAAAACCAAACAAGAGCAGCTTGGTTACTTGATTGCATCCACCCTGCGGATTGAGCAAGGACTAGCCACCCTAACTCAAAACCAGGCAAGCTTAGAGAGAATCATGGAACAAAAGTTCTATGACTTGGATGTCAAAGTGATAGAGATTCAGTCTATAGTGGAGCAGCTCCAGGATGACATGCAGGAGAGGAGAGGCAAGACTACAACTGATGCCTTTTCCAGAGTGCCCCGAGCTCCTAGGTCGTCTGCAGTGCCAGTTCCAGACACAAGAGCAACCGCCTCAGCTCCAGCCACAGCATCAGCTCCAACTCCAGCATCTACTTCAGCTCCAGCGTCTACTTCAGCATCTACAGAAGCCTTCATCCTTGGAGTGATCCGGACTCCACCACCACCTGAAGATCAAGCCTGAGTGTCGACTTAGCACTATGCATTTTATAGGAACTTTTTGGTAACTTGTTGCCAAAGGGGGAGAAAATGTATAGATCATAGGCTTCGAGAGAGAGTGTTGCTTTTATTCTCTCTTGTTTTATTTGGTGGTTTTTCGAACTTTGTTTGCTTGTGTGCTTGATATACTACGTCATTATCTGTGAGACATCGATGATCATGTGTTTGATCATAAGCTACACTTAATGTTTGCTTAATACTATTATCCTATCTATCTTATGAGATCATTCACTATTCTTGGTGATGAGTGCATGTATTTCATTCTTATCATTTTGAGCGCTCCACCAAGATGTATGTGACATGGAAGAGTAACCCATGACTCTAACTCTTTGTGCATTTGCAGTCCAAAGCAAACTTTAAATATGCACAAATTTAGGGGGAGCTCTTACTTGTCACATACTTCTCAAAGCGACGATATATTTCATGCTTATTATCTTTTGTCGAAGCTTTGATCTATATGTTGTCATCAATTACCAAAAAGGGGGAGATTGAAAGTGCAACTATCCCTAGGTGGTTTTGGTAATTCATAACAACGTATAGCTCATTGAGCTAATGCTATTCCAAGATGATTATTTCAGGAAAGCTCAATGATTGGCATGGCATGGATGTGAAAGTGGAACCCTCAAAATGCTAAGGACAAAGGATTGGCTAAAGCTCAAAAGCTCAAGACTCTTCATTTTATATTTTAGTGATCCAAGATCACATTGAGTCTTTAGGAAAAGCCAATACTATCAAGGAGGGATGAGGTGTTGCTTAATGAGCCTCTTGCTTCATGTGCTTAATGATATGCTCCAAAATCCTCAGCTACTTTCCCATATCCACAAATGACCTAAACCCTAAGCCAAACTCGGTCATACTAATTCTTTCTATCCGGCGCCACCGAGTTTCACTTGTCATAAGCCACTGCCAAACCCTAGCAATTCGGTCCTACCGATAGGGATCTCAGTCTCACCGAGATGGGGTTGCAAACTCTCCGTTTCCCTTTCGTAACTTTTCGGTCTCACCGAAAGAGCGAATCGGTCCCACCGAGATTGCAATGTAAACTCTATGTTTCCCTTTTGTAACTTTTCGGTCTCACCGAAAGAGCAAATCGGTCCCACCGAGTTTGCCTGACCAACTCTCTGGTTAGCTTATTACCAAACTCGATATCACCGAGTTTGTGTAATCGGTCTCACCGAGATTACGTTATGCCCAAACCCTAACAGAATCGGTCCTACCGAGTTGCATGTCAGTCCCACCAAAAATCTCTAACGGTCACTAGGTTTACCTTTTCGGTCCGACCGAGTTTATTGATTCGGTCCGACCGAGTTTATTGATTCGGTCCCACCGAGATTGGTAGATTGTGTGTAACGATTGGATTTTGTGTGGAGGCTATATATAGCCCTCCACCTCCTCTTCATTCATGGAGAGAGCCATCAGAACACACACACAATTCCAACTCATATGTTCTGAGAGAGAACCACCTACTCATGTGTTGAGACCAAGACATTCCATTCCTACCATATGAATCTTGATCTCTAGCCTTCCCCAAGTTCCTTTCCACTCAAACCTTCCTTCCACTAGATCCAAATCCTATGAGAGAGAGTTGAGTGTTGGGGAGACTATCATTTGAAGCACAAGAGCAAGGAGTTCATCATCAACACACCATTTGTTACTTCTTGGAGAGTGGTGTCTCCTAGATTGGCTAGGTGTCACTTGGGAGCCTCCGACAAGATTGTGGAGTTGAACCAAGGAGTTTGTAAGGGCAAGGAGATCGCCTACTTCATGAAGATCTACCGCTAGTGAGGCAAGTCCTTCGTGGGCGATGGCCATGGTGGGATAGACAAGGTTGCTTCTTCGTGGACCCTTCGTGGGTGGTTGCTTCTTTGTGGACCCTTCGTGGGTGGAGCCCTCTGTGGACTCGCGCAACCGTTACCCTTCGTGGGTGGAGCCCTCCGTGGACTCGCGCAACCGTTACCCTTCGTGGGTTGAAGTCTCCATCAACGTGGACGTAGGATAGCACGACCTATCCGAACCACGGGAAAAACATCCGTGTCTCCAATTGCGTTTGAATTCTCCAAACCCTTCCCTTTACATTCTTGCAAGTTGCATGCTTTACTTTCCGCTGCCAATATACTCTTTGCATGCTTGCTTGAATTGTGTGATGATTGCTTGACTTGTCCTAAGATAGCTAAAATCTGCCAAGAACTAAAATTGGGAAAAGGTTAAGTTTTTATTTGATCAAGTAGTCTAATCACCCCCCCCCTCTAGACATACTTTCGATCCTACAATTGGAGAGCTTGCGGAGGAGCTAAAGGGAGCACGGCGGCGCTTCCAATTGTGGAAGATATCAGCCTGCCGACAAGGCACTAGGGAGGCCTGGGCCATGGTGAAGACGCGGTACTTAAAGGCTGACCCCAACCACATGGACGAGGTCGGTCCTATAGAGCTCGATGGGAAGGAGATCCCTGTGAGCTTAGTGTACAGCCAAGTAGAGTTGGCCGCAAAGTACTCCCAGCAGGACTGTAAATTAGACAGCCTGTTAGATGGTATTGAAGAGGAATACAATCAGTCAAAATGACTATGTAAGAAAATTGACATTTATAATGCCTTCTAGCCGGATTTTTCGCTTCAACCTCGGGGCCTGACGGTCCGGAGTGTGTCTGAATTCCCATGCGGTTATATAGGAACCGGGGAATGCGTGGAGACCAGGCGTAGGGGTCATTAGTGCATGAACAGACAAGTGCCCAACTAGTTATGTTATATTACATGGTTAGTAAGAAACATCTTCCAGGGAGAATAGTTCTGTTAGGGGTTCCTTTCCCTGGGGGGGCATGCCCTAAAGTGCATGTCCATGCTGCAAAAAGAAACGCAGGAAAACACCGGGGGGCACATAGATAAAGAAAAAGATCATCTTTAGTTCACCGACCGAATATTCTCTTAAGAACGCTAGCTTTCGGCTTCACCTAGTCTGAGGTACACGTCCGGCTGATCCGGCAGTAACAATCGCAGAGGTGCTCCCTTTACCACCTAGCCGAATAATCGGGAACATAGGGGTAAGCACAGGAGCCAGGCAACCCAGCTTGGCCAAAACTTAAGTCATATCGATGCATATAATGGTGAAGAAAAGGTACATGCGGAAGTTTGACACATGTGTTAGGCATGAAGCCCGTATAAATAAGCTTCTGTTTAAAGAATCCCCCGGGTTTACTGAGCGCGGATAGCACGTCAATTTGTGAGCCTTTAAAGGTTATAAGAGAGAGAGAGAAAGGGAGAAGGAGAGAAATGTAAGACGGACAGTATATAAAAAATGGACAGAGTAAGGAGACAAACACAGGATCCGGCGCTAGGCATAGAATCTTCGGAGACGGGCTGCGTTCCATGTGTTCGGCTTGACTCGGTTATCCGATGCGTTTCACAGGCGGTACGCTCCACCAGTCAGGACTTGGTCAATTATGAAGCGACCTTCCCACTTGGGCTTGAGTTTGTCCTTTTTCTTGTCCGGCATGCGTAGAACTAATTCGCCAACATTGTAATTTTTGGCATGTACTTCTCTGCTTTGGTATCTTCGAGCTTGCAGTTGATAGAATGCGGAGCCGGCTTTCGCCACGTCACGCTCCTCCTCTAATGCGTCCAAACTGTCCTGCCGATCGATATCGGCTTCTCTTTCCTCGTACATGCGCACTCGAGGTGAGTCATTTAGATATATTAAAACTGCGCACTTTTCCAGCCCTCTCAGACCATCAGCATTCACAGCCGTCTGATCATCAATTCATAGCATTTTCGGCCATTAGATTAGCTGTGAATCGCGCCTAATCAGCCTTCTTTCGCTATTAGCAACCGCGAACCATTCTGGGCCGCTGCTCTGGTTGCTTTTTCGGCCGTCTCGGGTTAAATTGGGCCTATGGGCTGTAACGAACTCACGTACGAGCCCATTTACTATTTGTGAAGCCATCGATCGTTTCTAGGTCACACGCCGCGCACCCTTCGCATGGCGGCCGGCTCTTTCATCAGCGTCCGACCTGTGTGGCGATCGATGCCGGAGCGACGGATCCCATGGCGACCGCGATGGGTTAGGACAGCGCCTCGCCGAGCGGCGAGGTGGTGTGTGGCGGCGTACATCACTCTGTCTTCCAGTAGCGGTGGGATGGTGTGCAGCGGCTAACAACATTTCGTCTTCCAGTAGCGGATCTCTTCGTTCTCCTTCTCCTCGGTTGCTAAGATGGTCGGTCGCGGGAAGGCAATCAGCGCTGGCACAACCAAGAAGGTGAAGTAGAGGAGTTCCAAGGCCCGGCTGTAGTTCCCATCGGCAGGACCGTCAGATTCCTCAAGGCAGGCAAGTACGCCGAGCTCGTTGGCTTCGGCGCCCCTGTCTACCTCGCCGCCATCTTCGAGTACCTCGCTGTTGAGGTGTGCTTCTCTCGGATCTCATCATTTTGTTCTTTGGCCCCTCCATTCTTCGATCCGGTTTTTCGTGGTTTATGATTACTAGGGCTATTCTTAGATCTGTTTTTGACCGCATCGTCGATTAGTATCAAATGCCTGAATATTTGTGGTAATCTTGTTTGTTCTTCCTCATTGATTCGGGTCCTGGAGCTGTCCGGCAACCCTTCCAGCGACAACAAGAACAAGAAGGTATCGTGCCCCGCCACATGCAGCTTGTCGTGCACAATGACGAGGAGATGTTTGTTTGGACTTTGCACTAAAGTTGTTTGATGACAATCCAATGATAGTAATGTGCAGTATGATATTATCCCTCGTGAATATGCAGTCCATGTTAGTCATCGCTGGTCACAACTAAACTTCACCGTCTCATGATATCATCTTTGCTTGGTTTGATAATAAGAGATGACACAGGGGCCGGGCAAGACTGATTGGAAGAACCAAGTCAACCATCTTGCTCTCTGGTGCTACAATAACAAAAAGACGATATACACAAGAATGACCCTTCACAGTTGATTTGATAACATCATATACATGTATCGGTATATTCTCAGCACAGTGTTAGTAGTTGGCTATAAATAACATGTTCTGATTCATCCATCTAGCTTGGCATGATGGTTATCTGCTCAGTCTCCCTGAATTTAGCATGATCAATCTCCAACTATAAATAACTGATTCTGATTCATCCATCTAGCTGGGCATGATGGTTATCTCTGAATCTCCTTGAATTTAGCATGATAAATTTCCAACTATAAATAACTGGTTTTGAAAAGTCCATCTAGCTCGGCATGAGGTTATCTGCTCATTCTCTTTGGAATTACCATGATCAATCTCCAATTTGTGAGTATTTGAACCAAATTCATTCTCTAAATATTCCACTAGCTATCTCATGTTGGATGTAGGGAACGCAAGACGGACAGGAGCTTGGAGCAAATCCGTCCATGTCTGCTCGTTTTCATTTATTTATTTTGTGATTCCTTCTCATTTATTCATGAGTGTACTTATGCTACTGTTCTTGTCCGAAATTCCTTTTCTTCTTGCATGATCGGAGCCATGAGGATTGCTACTCCATAAGGGGCGGCATACGACTCCCAGATGTCAACTTGCCAGAATGAGCAATGGAGAGATGATGGCGAAAGGCAATCAAGGTGCATTCAAGGCGGGTAATGTGACAATCCTTTTCGCTGCCCAATGGTATGACTATATATGCTTCCTACCGCGCTGACCGGTCTGCAACCGGTTTTTCTCTCTGGGATCAGCCAATGCACGTGATGCGTGGGTTGCTCCATCCAGCCAACTGATTTCCTAAGCCTCTTGTTGCATTGAGTGTACGTTCCTAGGAAGCTCCGTTCACCCCCCTTAAAGCAATCGTGTTTTTTTTCATTAAGGTAAGATGACTACTCATGTAGAACTTTCTCATTTTCTTCCACTCTCCATGGTGAATTCCTCGACTCTTCAATTTCTTCAGCATGTCAATTTGATTGAATTTAGTTAATATATTCTTGATGGGATAAGTCAATGTATCCTTGTAGTATTCCTAAGGCAAGATGGAGCCTCATGGCCACACAAAAATCAGTGATAAATGGTGAGCCCATAGCTAGCATGATTTTTTTAACCTTTTCTAATTTTGAGTGAGTTAGATGGTCAATGTCATACATATATAAATTTACAGTGGAGATATTTTGAAAGATTGGAAGACAAATTTAGCAAAATTTTAAAAATAATCATGATGTCACCTCTGGTGATAAATGGGAACTACTATTGCATTATTTATGAAAACCAAATATGCACCCTGTTATCAGCTACACATTCTTCTCTGTATGTGTCGATGTTAGGTTAGGAAGGTATCCTTTTTTAGATTGTTTCAAGGCGTACCATAGTTTTATGGAGTGCAGCATCAAAATAATAAGAAGCTCAAAAATTGTCGTGGACAACAATATGAGCTAAATCACTCAGCTCTACTCCTACTCCTAGATACAAATTATTCACCCCTCACAAAGTACTAAGTTCATTCGCTTTTTCGCTTTTCCTGAACATCAACTCATCTAAATTAAGTCCACTAGAGCTTTCCTTTATCATTGTTGGTTGAGGTGCTGAAAGACCTTGGTGTTTAATTTTTTTTTCCAAAGGTGCCAATTTACCGGGATGACAAGGTAGACATTGTCTCTTCCAATGAATGCAGTCCTCGCATTGATTAACCAAGCTTCAAGGCCGTCAGTTTGAGATGGCCGAGCGATGCTAATATGTAGTCTCGTGAAACATTCAGTCCATGCTAATACACATTGCACCATGATGTGATCAACTATATCATCTCCTTGTAGAGAAGTGAAGCATGCAACCTTGGAGTTCTGCATTCCATGTCTTGCTCTTCGATCCGATGTCCAATGTCATACTAGATGGCTCATCAAGCAAATCTTTTGCGGGTCAGGATGGCCCAAAACATCTCCAGATGCAATCAGCTCCCATGAAGAAAGTGTTTCATGGCCATTGCAGACCATGACCAACTAAAAGAATCAGGGGCTGCATCGTCCAAACTGAAACTTTGAAGAGCGTCCCATAGCTTTATGAAATCGACCAGTTTAGGTTAGGAAGGCCATCTTAGTTTGATCCATAGGATGATTGATTTATTTGACTAGCAGATTGAACAGCTGAGTTCACACTTTCCACTTTCAGTTGAATTGATGGACAAAATTCTTCTAGATCTTTTATTTTCTGTAAGTATGGATGTATGCCACAAATAATGTTCTCTTTACCATGAACCGTCCTAATCAAAAAACATATACACCAGAGGACCAAGTTCAAAGCAACTTTAAGACAATATAAGACTCAAGAGCTAACCCAGTTCTTCCTTCTCTACAAAATGATGTAAAATAATTTGCAAGTGCGACCATATATTAGTTCATCCTAAATTTAACTTCAATGCACAGTAATGACTAAAAATTTGTTGGACAAATGGATGGGTGCAGCATATGGTATGGTTATTGAGAAATGAAAAATAACCACAAGCTACAATAAAGCATAATACTTCAAAACAAATGTATATAAATTACTTTACATTCCTAACAACCAAGAGCCAAAATAGATGGGCGCAGCAACGCGCGCCATCAATGATCTAGTGAATTATGTTGCAAGGCAGAACTGCCTCTGCGCCGTACACCATGAAGAACGGTGTGTATTCGGTGGTGTGATTCGGCGTGGTCCACAGCCCCCAGAGTACGGAGTCGAGCTCCTCTACCCAGTGCGTGTTAGATTCCTTGAGGGACCGCACTAGTCTGGGTTTGATGCCGCTCATGATAAGACCATTTGCACATTCGACCTGGCCGTTAGTTTGTGGGTGATAGACGGAAGCATAATCGAGCTTTATGCCCATGTTGTTGCACCAGAGTTTTACCTCGTCGGCCGTAAAGTTTGTGCCATTATCAGTGATGATGTTGTGGGGGACGCCGTAACGGTGTACAACCCCGGATATGAAGTCTATCACAGGTCCGGATTCGGCCGTCTTAACAGGCTTGGCTTCTATCCATTTGGTGAACTTATCTACCATGACCAGTAAGTATTTGTGCTTGTGGGTTCTGCCTTTAAGGGGTCCAACCATATCAAGCCCCTAGACCGCAAAGGACCAAGTGATGGGGATAGTTTGGAGGGCAGTGGGTGGCATATGGCTTTGGTTTGCAAAGAGCTGGCAGCCGGCGCATCATTGGACTAAGTCCTGAGCGTCTGCCCGGGCCGTCGGCTAATAAAAGCCTGTATGGAAGGCCTTGCTTACCAGGGACCGGGCTGCAGCATGATGACCGCCGAGTCCGGCATGGATTTCAGCCAGGAGATTCCGCCCCTCCTCTTCGGAGATGCACCTTTGAAGGACTCCGGTAGTGCTTTTCTTATAAAGCTCTCCGTCATGGACTCTGTAGGCTTTGGATCGCCGCACTATGCAGCGTGCCTCATTTTGGTCCTCGGGGAGTTCCTGCCTAGTAAGGTAGGCGAGGAATGGTTCTGTCCACGAGGCGATGACGGCCATTATTACGTGGGCTGAAGGTGTTATTTCAGTGGCAGAGCCTCCGATTGTGTCAGAATGTTCGGTGTCGGGCAGTGCAGTTGGGTCCGGGCTGTTATTATTCGGCTCCCCTTCCCATGCCACGGATGGCTTGAAAAGCCTTTCCAAGAAGATGTTGGGGGGACTACATCGCGTTTTGCACCGATGCGTGCCAGGACATCTCCTGGCTGATTATTTTCTCGGGCTATATGGTGAAATTCAAGTCCCTCGAACCGAGTTGACATTTTTAGGACGGCGTTGCGGTAAGCTGCCATTTTCGGATCCTTGGCATCGAAGTCTCCGTTTATTTGAGAGATTACGAGGTTTGAGTCCTCGCGCACCTCTAGGCGTGGGATGCCCATGGATACTGCCATCCGGAGACCATGTAGAAGGGCCTCATATTCGGCTGCATTGTTGGAGTCCGTGTACAGAATCTGTAGTACGTATTGAACTGTGTCTCCTGTGGGGGACGTCAAAACGACGCCAACCCCCAGTCCAGCCAACATTTTGGAGCCGTCGAAATGCATGATCCAATTTGAATATGTGTCGTACTCTCTAGGGAGTTCGGCCTCTGTCCATTCTGCGACGAAGTCGGCCAAAACTTGTGACTTGATGGCTCATCGTGGCTTATAAGTTATGTCGAACGGGAGGAGCTCGATGGCCCATTTCACAATCCAGCCCGTTGCATCACGGTTGTTTATAATGTCGTTAAGTGGTACTTCAGAGGCTACTGCTATTGAACACTCTTAAAAGTAGTGTCGTAGCTTCTGGGATGCCATGAATACCGCGTACGCAATCTTTTGATAATGTGGGTACCGTGATTTGCAGGGAGTGAGGACAGTGGACACATAATAGACCGGCCTTTGAAGGGGGAATTTGTGTCCGTCCGCTTCTCGTTCGACGACGAGCACTGCGCTTACAACCTGATGTGTTGCTGCGATGTACAATAGCATTGGTTCGCCGGTGTTTGGCACGGCCAGGACTGGGTTTGTTTCCAGTATGGCTTTTATTTCGTCGAGTCCGGCCGTGGCTGCGTCTGTCCATTTGAAGTGTTCGGTGCGCCGAAGGAGGTGGTAAAGGGGAAGGGCCTTTTCTCCCAAGCGGGAGATAAAGCGGCTTAGAGCCGCCACACATCCGGTTAACGTTTGTATTTGTTTGAGGTCCTTTAGGATATCCAGTTGCGACAGAGGTCGGATCTTGGCTGGATTTGCTTCAATTCCTCTACTGGATACAATGAAGCCCAAGAGCTTTCTGGCTGGAACGCCGAAAACGCATTTTTCCGGGTTGAGCTTGATGTCGTATGTTCGGAGATTATCGAATGTGAGCCTCAAGTCGTCTACTAGAGATTCAACATGTCTTGTTTTGACGACCACATCATCTACGTATGCCTCCACTGTGTTACCGATCTGGCTTGCTAGACATGTCTGAATCATGCGCTGATATGTTGGGCCGACGTTTTTGAGCCCGAAGGGCATCGTGTTGAAGCAGAATGGCCCGTATGGTGTGATAAATGCCGTTGCGGCTTGGTCTGATTCTGCCATCTTGATTTGATGGTAGCCAGAATATGCGTCGAGGAAACACAACAAATCGTGTCCTGCGGTAGCATCGATAATTTGATCAATGCGAGGGAGGGGGAAGGGATCCTTTGGGCAAGCCTTGTTAAGGTCTTTAAAATCAACACACAGGCGCCAGGATTTGTCCTTCTTTGGTACCATCACCAGGTTTGCTAGCCAGTCCGGATGTTTTATATCTCTGATGAATCCGTCCTCTAATAGCTTTGTTAGCTCCTCTCCCATAGCCTGTCTCTTAGGTTCGGAAAAACGCCGAAGAGCCTGTTTGACAGGTTTGAATCCTGTTTGGATATTTAAGCTGTGCTCGGCCAGCCTGCGCGGGATTCCTGGCATGTCTGAAGGGTGCCAGGCGAAAATGTCCCAGTTCTCTCGTAGGAACTCTCGCAATGCGGCGTCGACATCAGGGTTTAACTGTGCCCCGATGGAAGCTGTTTTATTGGGGTCCGTTGGATGGACTTGGAATTTGACTATTTCGTCCGCTGGTTTAAAGGAGGTGGATTTGGATCGTTTGTCGAGTACCACATCGTCCCTATTCACCGTAGAGCGCAGCGCAGTTAGCTCCTCCGTCGCTAGGGCTTCGGATAGTGCCTCGAGGGCCAGTGTGGCTGTCTTGTTTTCGGCGCGGAGTGCTATGTCCGGATCACTAGCGAGAGTGATGATCCCGTTAGGCCCGGGCATCTTGAGCTTCATGTACCCGTAATAGGGTATTGCTTGGAAGATTGTGAATGCTTCCCGCCCTAGCAGAGCGTGATAACCGCTGCTGAACGGGGCCACATGGAACGTGACCTCTTCGGACCTGTAATTGTCCAGCGTGCCGAACACCATATCTAGTGTGATTTTTCCTGTACAGCGCGCTTCCCGACTGGGGATTATTCCTCTAAAGGTTGTGCTGCTTCGCATGATGCGGTTCCAGTCTATATCCATTTTTTGAAGAGTTTCCTCATAGATGAGGTTCAATCCGCTGCCGCCGTCCATGAGAACCTTGGTAAGACGAAAGCCGTCCACTATTGCACTGAGGACCAATGCAGCTGGTGCTCGGGCTGTTCGGAATTTAGGTTCATCACTGGCGTTGAAGGTAATGGTCGTGTCACTCCATGGGTTTATTGTTGCTACTTGGTAGACTTCGGCAAGGCTGCGGAGTGTCTTTTTTCGCATATTATTTGATGCGAAGGTCTCGAAGACTGTTAATACCGTATTGGTGTCTCTGGGGTGGCTTTCTGTGGCTTCCGAAATTAGGAGGTTTTCGCCAATTTTGGCCACCTGTCGGAGTATCCAACATGCTCTAAGGTTGTGAGTTGGTGTGGCCTCCTCTGTACTATGAATTTTACAGGGTCCGTTAAGCCATCCTTCCAGTACGGTTCCATGCCCTGTAGAGGGTTTTTGCCTTTTGGTGTTTGACCCAGGTGTCTGGCGATGATGCACCCTTTTATTTTGGACTGGGCTTGCCTTGAGGGCCGGATTGTCCCAAAATTTTGTTTCGGTTTTCCGGGCGCTTTCCATCGCACAGTACTTTCGTACTATGGACGCTAAGTCAGCGAAGCGTGTAATATTACAGTGACTTATGGCGTTGAGTATTCCTTTGTCCGTGCAATTATTGTAGAAGAATGAAATTGCGTCTTCCTCGCGGCAACCCTTTATCCTGTTCATAACCAAGAGGAATCTGGCCCAGTAATGATGTACTGTTTCTTTGGGCTCTTGCCTGATTTGGGATAGATCGCTAATGTTCGGGTGGGTGGGTGGAATTAAATCCGAAGCCTTACCCCTTCTGAGGCTCACAGGCCGAGGAATTTTCGAACTCGAGAATTTGGATTCCTAGATGTCGTCCAATTAATCCAGTCCGTCGCCTGATTCTAGGTTCAGGTCTTGAGTGATATTCTCCCCTCCGCGGACATCCGTCTTGGAGGGATCGGGAATCTGGATGTAGCGAGTCCTTAAGATAGATGAAGGGTCGCCGCACTGTCCCTCTACCACGGCAACATGAGGGTGGCTTGGGGAGAGTTAATCTCTCTCAGATCAGTTTTAGGCCCAATATGGTCGTAGTCCGTAGCGACTCCCAGGGCGGCGAAGCGATCCAAGAGCTCGTTTATGGAGGAAAGCTCTATTGGATCTAACTGCTCGGCAAGTTCCGAGTTGACATGAAGATTGTTTTCGATGGCTCGAGAGGTCATCGTCGGTGCAGAAGCCGAACAGGTGGTCATAAGAAAACCACCTAGCCGGAGGGTTTGGCCGACAGCCAAAGCACCCTTAGCAACAGTGCTGTCTTTAAAGACGGGGCGAGGCATCCTTCCTGATGGCAACGACACAGAGGAACTCGCAATGAAAGCACCAATGTCGGTGTCAAAACCGGCGGATCTCGGGTAGGGGGTGCCGAACTGTGCGTCTAGGCCGGATGGTAACAGGAGGCAAGGGACACGAAGTTTTACCCAGGTTCGGGCCCTCTTGATGGAGGTAAAACCCTACGTCCTGCTTGATTAATATTGATGATATGGGTAGTACAAGAGTAGATCTACCACGAGATCAGAGAGGCTAAACCCTAGAAGCTAGCCTATGGTATGATTGTTGATGTGTATGTTGTCCTACAGACTAAAACCCTCCGGTTTATATAGACACTGGAGAAGGTTAGGGTTACATAGAGTCGGTTACAACGGTAGGAGATCTGAACATCCGTATCGCCAAGCTTGCCTTCCACGCCAAGGAAAGTCCCTTCCGAACACGGGACGGAGTCTTCAATCTTGTATCTTCATAGTCCAGGAGTCCGGCTGAAGGTATAGTTCGACTATCCGAACACCCCCTAATCCAGGACTCCCTCAGAGGCCATTACGAATCAGTCTCCACATGTGTATCTTAGCCTTGGCCGGAGCAGAAGTATCCCATAGAGCCAAGTATCCCTTATGTTTCATCACAGAACTTGAACCTTCCAGCCGTCCGGAAATCACATTGTTCAGTGTTATACGCAAGTGATATGCAGAACGGACAGCAAAGTCGCCATTTTTTGTGAAATTCCAAGCCGGGTAGTCTTCCGTACCAGGGCCCCCAATGGCGATCTGCTTGATATCGTTCACGTCATCTTCAGAGAACATGTCTTGCAATTTGTTTATATCCCATCTTCTGCCATCCGCAGTTAGGAGGTGAGCAACTTTGGTCATACCCGGAACAAAAACCTGCCCCAAAGGGTGCATACTTCCTGCTCTAGGGATCCAATTCGCATGATGTATATTCACTGAAGTACCATCCCCAATGCGCCATATAAGTCCCTCATGCAGTAGATCTCTCCCATGTAAGATGCTTCGAAAAGTACACGAAGCAGACGAGGTCGTAGTTGCCGTCAGGATTGAGTCGTTGCTAAAGTATCGTGCCTTTAGCACTCTAGCACACAAAGAAGATGGGACCTACAGAATCCTCCACGCTTGCTTCGCTAGCAGTGCTTGATTGAAAGCCTCGGGGTCTCTAAAACCCATTCCACCATCCCTCTTTGATGTACACATTTTCCGCCAAGAAATCCAGTGTACCTTACGCTCACCATTTGTTGCCGCCCACCAGAATTTTGAAGAGATCGAGGTCAGGTTCCAGCACATCTTCTTCGTAAGCTGAAAACAACTCATGGTGTGGTTTGGTTCTGCTTGTAATCCAGACTTGATCAATACTTCCCGCGCTGCTTTTGACAGCCCTTGGCCCTTCCATCCACCGACTTTACCTTTCGAGCTATCTGTCACATATTTGAAGGTACCCTCCTTGGACCATCCAACCAGTGTTGGCAGTCCTAAGTACCGTTCGCTCAAAGCTTCAGACTGGACACCCAATGCATCTTTCAGCTCATTCTTGTCCTCTTCATGAAAACCTCTCCCAAAGAAAATATAGGACTTTTGTAAATTAACTCGTTGGCCCGATGCCTCCTCATATCTCACCAGAATATCTTTCAACATAACCATATTATCATGTGATCCTTCAAGGAAAACCACATTATCATCTGCAAACAAAAGATGTGTAACCTGGGGGCCAGTGCTCCCAAACGACACTCCTTTGATGCTACCCTCTCCTTGTGCTTTTTTGAGAAGATAGGAGAAGCCTTCAACACAGAAGAGAAAAAGGTATGGCGATAAGGGGTCACCCTGTCTAAGTCCACGGGAAGGTGAAAGCACCCTAGATAAACCACCATTGAGCTTCACACAAAAGGTGGCCGACCGTACAAATCGCATGATCATATTAATCCAGTCCTGTGCAAACCCAAAGTGTTCCAACATCCGCTGGAGGAAAGCCCATTCAACTCTATCATATGCTTTCATCATGTCCAACTTCACAGCACAGAGCGGCTTCTTCCTCTTCCTCTTCCGAATCACATGGACACACTCATAAGCCACCAGGACGTTGTCCGTAATCAGACGCCCCGGAACAAATGCACTCTGCTCCTCAGAAATAAGAATAGGCAGGATCACTTTCAGTCTATTAGCTAGAACTTTTGTCGCAATGTTGTATAGAACATTACAAAGGCTAATAGGCCTGAACTATGAGAGGAGTTCTGGCGAGTTGCATTTTGGTATCATCACAATGACTGTTGCGTTAAAAGCATCTGGCGCCCCCACCCCATGCAGAAAATCCTTAACCGCCTGACAGACGTCATCTCGGACTAACGACCAGTGTCGTTGATAGAAAAGGGCTGGTAGCCCATCCGGCCCCGACGCTTTCGTAGGGCCGATCTGAAAAAGTGCCTTCTCAATCTCCTCGTCTAAAATTGGCGCCAACAGTGACCCATTTATCTCAGGAGTGACTAGCTGAGCAATGTTCTATAAAACAACATCAACACCTTGGGAACCATCCGACGTAAAAAGATTTTCATAAAAATTGGCAGCCATGTTGCGCATATCCTCATCAACCCGACACACAGAGCCATCGTCTCGTCTTAAAGCTTTCACCGTATTTTTCCTCTTTCGATGGGACGCCCTATTCTGAAAATATCGTGTGTTCTGGTCGCCGCCCGGAGCCAATCCACCCTAGATCGCTGCTTATACAATATTTCCTCTCTGGCATAAATTTCCCTTAGCTGTTCCTCTAGCTCTCGGACCTCCAGTGAGAATCCAGTGGTAAGAGCTCGTTGTTTTGCATCGAGTAGCTGTACCTTGAGCAATTTCATCTGTCGCCGAATTGAGCCAAAGACCTCCCGAGCCCATCTTTGCATGGACCCCGTCATAGCAGCTAGCCTATTCCAAACTGCACCAAGCCCCTGTTCTCCAGTGCCCGCCGCTTCCCAAGCTTGCGTGACCATCTCATCGTACTTTTCATGGCATGTCCAGACCTCCTCGTAACGAAACGGTCTGTCCGCTCCCCCGCCTAGCTGCGGAGCTGTCTCCATTGCATGCACCAGGAGAGCTTGGTGGTCCGACTCCTCCGTCAATATATGCTCGACCATCGTCTCCGGGAAGATGGACAAAAACCTATCATTGCATGTAGCCCGATCAAGCCAAACCTAAATATTATCTTGACAATCCCGCTTGTTATCCCATGTAAAAGGGTAGCCCGAGAATCCGAGATCCGCCAAGCCGCAGTCGGTGAGGCAGTCTCTAATGTCTTCCATCTGCGAGAAACTCCTTGGGTTACCCCCACGCTGGTCCGTTTGAAACGAAGCCTCATTAAAATCACCCAAACAAATCCATGGGAGATCATCTTGTGCCCTCAGATATCGTATCGCATCCCATGATTTCTTTCTTAGTTTTGTCCGTGGTTCTCCGTAAAATCCAGTCATCCTACAGAGTTTCCCCTCACATTCAACCTCCGCATCAATGTAATATTGGCACCAAGGCCTCACTTTGACTTGAACATGATCCCGCCACCAGAGGGCTAGGCCACCGCTCCGGCCAACACAATCGACCGCCACTCCATTTGAGAACCCCAGACTCCATTTGAGTCTGTCCATAGCCCTTGATTTATTTCTCGTTTCACTTAAGAAAACCACCGCTGGGTTGTGGGACCATACCAGGTCACGTAATTCGCCGACTGTCGAGTCCAACCCCAAGCCTCGACAGTTCCAGGCCAGAAGATTCATGGCGTCTGGCGGCCCTGCCTGGCAGGGTCCGCCGCTTCATCGTGTTGCTCAGAGATACGATCAAACACAGAAGAGGTTTTTTGCCTCGTCTCGCGAATGAAGATATCATTACCAACCTGCCTGTCCACGTCTCCCTTAACCACCCAATGCTGCTTCGGCCACCTCTTCCTCTCTCCTTTGAATTCATGTCTTGGGCTAACAGGAGGGCGCTGTTCCGTATAGTACCCAGGCCTAGGTTTTCGCACATAATATCCCTGCCTGCGTTCTCGCCCTATGAACCGGTCGGAGCTTTCAGCAGCATCATGGTTACACGGATCCTGCTGCTTGTACTTGTTTCTAATATCCGCCTGCTTCTCCTGCTATCGCTGCCTCAACTCAGAGCACAGCACTCTCTCCCTTCTCTATTCCAAGTCATCACGTAGGTCCCGTTCCTGAGTTGCATTCACACCCTGCCTGTGTGTATTTGGACTAGAAACATCCTCATTCTCTCCTCTAGCGCCCCCACCAGTGTGGGATGCAGCCGGGGTAGTGAACTCCCCTTGCAAATTATGTTTGGTTGGAAGATCGCGGACTGTTCCGGTCCTCCTTCCGTTCCTTTCTCCGTCGCTCGACCTCACGCTCCCATAGCTATTGGCACTTCCAGATGGACCACGGTGAGATCCCTCTTTTGGTCCCGATGAATGCCCCGGCGAGGCCCTGAGCCACTCTCCCCACTGCTGATCCGGCTCAACTGCCGGGGTGCATCCACCTGCGCCATGAACAAGCCTACCACACTCAAAACAGAAGTGTGGGATCTTTTCATACTTAAAATCAAACCATGTATTCTCTAGGTCATCTTCATCCTTCTTAAGATAGAAACCTCTCACTAGCGGCTCGAAGACAGAGAGTTTAGCTCTGAAATGCAGTTCAGAGCCCTTCGCAAAGCCATCTTTCTCCACATCCACACGCACAATCTTGCCCAGCCAATTCCCAAGTGCTTCCCCAAAAGCTTTCGAGCACTTGTCCAGGGGCAAATCGTCAACCCTGACCCACATATCCACTATTTCAAACGTCATCTCTGACGGTCTAGTTACACCATCATAATCCTTGAGTATTAGAACATTGAAATCGAATTGCCATGGGCCATTGTTTAGGGCGTGTCTCCAATCTCCTTCACTTTCAAACATCACCGAGAAAAGATTTCTCCCGATGATCTTGAACTGGGCTTCTCTATGCAGTCCCCACGCCCTTGCCATTGACATCTCCAGAGCTCGCTTATTCATCGGGTGAGGGGTAAAAGCTTTCCCAATCGCCGACCACTTCGGCGGATGCGCATGTTCCTGTTCTGATTCCTTGAAGACAAACCCCATGGACTCCTTCTCCATTAGCACCAGACCACCCAGCCGAGCCGTCAGACCAGGCGAGACCACCATCGCTTTTCCATCTACTGGAGATACAGAGTTGTTCCTGCTATGAGAGCCCAGTGGCGTCCTCATCGATCCAGCAGGAGTCTCCTTCTGCGGCGGCGGTCTCGGTGTTGCCGTCGTCGTTCCCTGCGGTTTCGGTCCCGGCGTCCCCGCCGCCGCTGCAACTTTCGTGGCGCTCCGCGACGCCGCATCTCCTTACTTCGTCCTCTCCGCCATGGCTTTCCCACCGGAGAGATAGCGTCACTCCGACCCACACGTTCAGGATCACCGTCGATACCTACCGTGCCGCCGGAAACACAACCACTACCACTCGCAAAACCCTAACCCTAGCACTCGCGACAATCGCCTCAATCACCTCAATCACTACTCATTTTTTGAGGGAAAATCACTACTCATTCTTGTATTGTACCACTACAGTAGCTCAACCTGGGGGCGGACCACGGTCTGTAGCCAGCCGGTCCCCGAAACACCCACAGAATCAGCCAGCCCGCTCCCCGCGCAAAACCACTGCACGCACCCACTGGTTTTCCGTCTCCGGTACTCCGGTGGTACCACCCCGATGCCGCAGTTTATATACGGAGCCCCGACACCGCAGCCGTCATAGTCCGACGATGCAACAACACCACCCCACCGCGCCGGCACCACTCACCAAAGCCATCGACCGGGAGCTAGCCACAATGCAGGCCCAGGGCATCCTCAGCGTCCCCGGCCACCTGCCGACGGCGCTGCCCTTCCCGCACCGGCAATGCCACCGCGCGTCCGCCACGGCAGCCGTGGTGGTGGCGGCGCCGTCGGTGCAGCGCGGTGTGACGCACTTGATGCCGTCGGAGAAGGTGGAGGTGTTCCAGTCGCTGCGGGGCTGGGCGGCGGGGTCGCTGCTCCTGCTGCTCCGGCCCGTGGAGGACATCTGGCAGCCGGCGGACTTCCTGCCGGACTCGTCGTCCGAGATGTTTGAGCACGAGGTCCGCGAGCTATGGGCCCGCGCCGCGGCGCTGCCCGACGACTACTTCGTGGTGCTGGTCGGGGACATGGTCACCGAGAAGGCGCTCCCCACGTACTAAACCATGATCAAATAAACATTCTGTTTTGTATTCTCGAATAGCTCATGTATCAACTAGGGTTATCTATATCTTCCATGCTAGGCGGGATATTCTCAAGAGGAGTGGACTCCGTTCCTCACTCACGAGAAAATGGTTGATCACCGGGATGCCCAGTCCCATGCTCAAATCAAATCAAAATAATTGCAAACAAAACTCTCCGAGGATTGTTGTTAGTAGGAGGTACCCGTTGTTTTGGGCAAGCCATGAATTGATGCTTGTTGGTGATGGGGGAATATAAACTTTACCATTCTCCTTGGGAACCGTCTATAATGTGTGTAGCGTGGAAGATATCGAGATCTCTCGGTTGTTATGTTGACAATGAAAGTATACCGCTCAAAATATTATTCATATCTATTTCAAAATCGAGGTCTGGCACCTCTATATATCCCTTCTTCCTCTCCGAAGAGCCTATCCATTTACTTTTATGTTGAGTCATCATCCTCTTATTAAAAAGCACCAGTTGGAGAGCACCGCTGTCATTTGCATGTATTATCGTTAGTTTACATTGAGTATGACTTGACTGGATCTCTTTTACCATGAATTGCAATTTTTAGTCAGCCCTTGATCTTCAGGGGTGCTCTGCATTTATGTTTTGTGGTCTCAGAAAGGGCTAGCGAGATACCATCTTGTTATATCATATTATGATTATTTTGAGAAAGTGTTGTCATCCGAGTTTATTATTATTGCTCGCTAGTTGATTATGCCATTGATATGAGTAAACATGAGACCTAAATGTTATTGTGAATATGGTTAGTTCATAATCTTTGCTGAAAACTTGAATGCTGGCTTTACATATTTACAACAACAAGAGCAAACAGAGTTTGTAAAAGTTTTTCTTTATCACTTTCAGTTTATCAACTGAATTGCTTGAGGACAAGCATATGTTTAAGCTTGGGGGAGTTGATACGTCTCCGTTGTACCTACTTTTCCAAACACTTTTGCCCTTGTTTTGGACTTTAACTTGCATGATTTGAATGGAACTAACCCGAACTGACGTTGTTTTCAGCAAAATTGCCATGGTGTTATTTTTGTGCAGAAATAAAAGTTCTTGGAATGACCTGAAAATCAACGGAGATTATTTTTGGAATATATAAAAAATACTAGCGAAAGAATCAAGGCCAGGGGGCCCACACCCTGTCCACGAGGGTGGGGGCACTCCTACCCCCCTGGGCACGCCCCCTGCCTCATGGGCCCCCTGATGCTCCACCGACGTCCATCCTGACTCCATATATTCACGTTCGGGGAGGAAAAAAATCAGAGAGAAGGATTCATCGCGTTTTATGATACGGAGCCGCCGCCAAGCCCTAAACTCTCTTGGGAGGGCTGATCTGGAGTCCTTTCGGGGCTCCGGAGAGGGGAATCCGTCGCCATCGTCATCATCAACCTTTCTCCATCATCAATTTCATGATGCTCACCGCTGTGCGTGAGTAATTCCATCATAGACTTACTGGACGGTGATGGGTTGGATGATATTTATCATGTAATTGAGTTAGTTTTGTTAGGGTTTGATCCCTAGTATCCTCTATGTTCTGAGATTGATGTTGCTATGACTTTGCTATGCTTAATGCTTGTCACTAGGGCCCGAGTGCCATGATTTCAGATATGAACCTATTATGTTTTCATGAATATATGTGAGTTCTTGATCTTATCTTGCAAGTCTCTAGTCACCTATTATGTGTTATGATCCGTTGACCCCGAAGTGACAATAATCGAGATACTTACTGATGATGACCGTAGTTTGAGGAGTTCATGTATTCACTGTGTGTTAATGCTTTGCTTCGGTACTCTATTAAAAGGAGGCCCTAATATCCCTTAGTTTCCAATAGGACCCCGCTACCACGGGAGGGTAGGACAAAAGATGTCATGCAAGTTCTTTTCCATAAGCACATATGACTATATTCGGAATACATGCCTACATTACATTGATGAACTGGAGCTAGTTCTGTGTCACCCTATGTTATAACTGTTGCATGATTAGTCGCATCCAACATAATTATCCATCACTGATCCATTGCCTACGAGCTTTTCTTATATTGTTCTTCGCTTATTTACTTTTCCGTTGCTAGTGTTACAATCCCTATAAAACCAAAAATATTACTTTTGCTACCGTTACCACTACTATCACATTACTTTGCTACTAAACACTTTGCTGCAGATATTAAGTTTCCAGGTGTGGTTGAATTGACAACTCAGCTGCTAATACTTGAGAATATTCTTTGGCTCCCCTTGTGTCGAATCAATAAATTTGGGTTGAATACTCTACCCTCGAAAACTGTTGCGATCCCCTATACTTGTGGGTTATCAACGTAGCATGCAATTTCAAAAAAATTCCTACGATCACACAAGATCTATCTAGGAGATACATAGGAATGAGAGGGGGAGAGTGTGTCTACGTACCCTCGTATGCAGACCGAAAGCGGGAGCGTTAGGTTAACGCGGTTGATGTGGTCGAACGTCTTCGCGATCCAACCGATCAAGTACCGAACGTACGACACCTCCGAGTTCAGCACATGTTTAGCTCGATGACGTCCCTCGAACTCTTGATCCAGCAGAGGGTCGAGGGAGAGTTTCGTCAGCAGGACGGCTTGGTAATGGTGATGGTGATGTGATCCGCGCAGGGCTTCGCCTAAGCACTACGACACTATGGCCGGAGCAGTAAACTGTGGAGGGGGACACCGCACACGGCTAAGAGAATAACTATTGTGTTTTGGGGTGCCCCCTGCCCCTGTATATAAAGGAGGGGAGGAGGAGGCCGGCCACCAGGGGTGCGCCGAGGAGAGGGGAGTCCTACTAGGACTCCAGTCCTAGTAGGATTCGGCCCCCCTTTTTTCCTTCTCATGGAGGGGGAAACAGGGAAGGGAGAGGGAAGAGGAGAAGGAAAGGGGGGGCGCCCCCTCCCGTAGTAAAATTCGGACTCCCTATGGCAGGGAGGCGCGGCCACCCCTTGTGGGCTGCCTCCCCTCTCCCCTATGGCCCATTACTTTCCCGGGGGGGGGGGGGGGTTCCGGTAACCCCTCGGTACTCCGATAAATATCTGAAACGTCTCGAAACCATTCTGGTGTCCAAATACTATCATCCAATATATCAATCTTTACCTCTCGACTATTTTGAGACTCCTCGTCATGTCCATGATCTCATCCGAGACTCCAAACAATCTTCAGTCACCAAAACACATAACTCATAATACAAATCATCATCGAACATTAAGCATGCGGACCCTACGGGTTTGAGAACTATGTAGACATGACCGAGACACATCTCCGGTCAATAACCAATAGCGGAACCTGGATGCTCATATTGGTTCCTACATATTCTACGAAGATCTTTATCGGTCAAACCGCAATGACAACAGACATTATTCCCTTTGTCATCGGTATGTTACTTACCCGAGATTCGATCGTCGGTATCATCATACCTAGTTGAATATCGTTACCGACAAGTCTCTTTACTAATTCCGTAATGCATCATCCTGCAACTAACTCATTAGTCACATTGCTTGCAAGGCTTATAGTGATGTGCATTACCGAGAGGGCCCAAAGATACCTCTCCGATACTCGGAGTGACAAATCCTAATCTCGATCTATGCCAACCCAACAAACACCTTTGGAGACACCTATAAAGCATCTTTATAATTACCCAGTTATGTTGTGATGTTTGATAGCATACAAGGTGTTCCTCCGGTATTCGGGAGTTGCATAATATCATAGTCAGAGGAATATGTATAAGTCATGAGAAAGCAATAGCAGTAAAACTTAACAATCATTATGCTAAGCTAAAGGATGGGTCTTGTCCATCACATCATTCTCCTAATGATGTGATCCCATTCATCAAATGACAACACATGTATATGGTCAAGAAACTTAACTATCTTTGATTAACGAGCTAGTTAAGTAGATGCATATTAGGAACACTATGTTTTGTCTATGTATTCACACATGTATCAAGTTTTCGGTTAATACAATGCTAGCATTAATAATAAACATTTATCATGATATAAGGAAATATAAATAACAACTTTATTGTTGCCTCTAGGGCATATGTCCTTTAGGGTGAGGTGGCGTCGGGCGCGTCCAGGCGAGCGGGCAGGGCGGCGGCAGACGGGCCTGGGGCGGCGGTGGACTGGCCCGGGGTGGGGTTGGGGACGCCGGGATCGAGCTCCCACGAGCTGGCCTGGTCGTACTTTGCGCTTCTACCTGTACCGGTCCAAGTGGCATTTGTAATTAACATGGCAACTAGGGGTAACCTGTGAAAACCAAACATTTTCTTTTGAGGGGCTCTGCAGAATTGCCAGAATCATGGGTTTATGGCAATTCTTAGATACAGCGTTGATTCTGACAATTCTCAGATGATTTCTGGGGAAGAAACGAGTTCTTTTGTCATTTTGGTTCTTCGGGCAGTAATTTTTCAGAATTGTGCCAAAAGAACTGGGCCTTAGAGGGGTCACATAACTCATGTATAAAGGAAAATCTGGTGAAAGCTTTTTTTTGCGGGGAAATCAGAGAGCTTTTTATTCTTATGAAGGCATTCTTAGGACAATCAGCCAAGAGGATGGTCACCAAGAAGCTAGGAGTCTCCTCAAGCCAGCTATCGGTCACATTCAGAGTGCAAGCACGCTTTGCACAAAGATGCGCCGGGACATTAGCTGACCTGTTTACATGCTGAATATCGAACAAAGTAAAATTATTACATAGCTCTCCTATCTCTACTAATAAAGGAGCCACAATTGAACGAGAATTGTGGCGAGTGGTCTAGAGCATCACCGTCTCCAAGCAATCAGTTTCCATTATCACATGCGAAAAACCTTGGAGAGAAGCGAACCGAACTCCGTCTCGCAGTGACAAACCCTCCATAATCAAGGGATCAAAGATACCCAAATATGGTTTGCACCATGCTTCGAGGAGCGCCGAAGAGGATCGAGCCACCCCTCCCGCACCGCCCCTGCCATCAGCAAAATTTAAGGCTCCATCCGTGGTGATCTTGACAACACCTTCATCAGGTGGTCTCCAGCCAAAACCAGGCAAAATTATCGCATCTCTCCGTGGTAGATGAAGAAGGGCGATCGCCTCCTTAGTGGCCCTAATCATAGCTGTAGGATTCCTTCCTCTTCGCCGTGTTTGATCTGGTTCCCGGAGTGCCATATAGACCACATTATCGTGGTGATCTTGGCGCGGTCATCGTCTGTAAACCGAGGGTCACATGTGATATCCCGCGCCCATGAGTCTCGATGAAGACGAAGCAATCTGAGACCAAACCATGCAGCCGCTTCCTCCCAGAAGCATTTTGCATGTGAACAGTGTATGAGTGCATGCTCCAAATTTTCATCCATAGCCAAACAAACTTTGCATCGACGAATCTCTGCAATATGTCGATAGTTAAGAGTGGCTTCATCCGGAAGAATTCCACAAAGAACCCTCCACCAGAACACTCTCACCTTCGGAATGACATTCAATTTCCATAGGGATTTCCACATCTGTGTATCATCCTCTGAGGTCCCGATAATCGTCCCTTCCTCTAGAGCAACATGCTCTTTCTGAGTCACGAGAGCACGGTACGCCGACTTCATAGTGTAGTTCCCCGATCTTTCAAATGCCCATGCAAGAAAATCATCTCCACCTTCTTGCCGAATAGGAATGTTCAATATTGCTTCAGCATCAGGCGCAATGAAATTATACCGAACAAGATCTTGTCTCCACGACCAGTTAGATGGATCAATATTCTTAGACACACGCTCAATAGTTGTATGCTGAGGCCGAAAAATAGGAGACATAGATATTGTACCTAGGATCCACTTATCGTTCCAGGCTATATGGAGGATCCATCGCCCACTCGAAAGATCAGACCGGATCGAAGGGCTTCCCTCCCCGCCATGATCGCCCTCCAAGTGGCCGGCGCTGACTTGGGTATAGTAGCATTCATGAAATCAGTGTCGGGGAAATAACGGCCCTTCAGAACTCTTGCGCAAAGGGAATTTGGGTTGGTGGAAACGCCATCCGTGTTTGCCAGCATAGCAAGATTGAAAAGATGAGGGTCTCTGAACCCCATCCTGCCCTTGCACTTGGGTGTAGCTAGCTCCTTCCAGGACACCCAATGCAAAGATTTCTTGTCAAGAGAACTACTCCAAAAATATTTGGCCATTGGTGAAGTAAGTCTCTTACAAACTTTCTTGGTCAGAAGGAATGTACTCATTGGATAAGTAGGAATTGATTGAACGACAGATTTGAGAAGTCTCTCGACCTGCACACGCCAATAATTTTTCCGACCAGCCTTGTATTTTCCCGCAAGCTCTTTCACTGATATGATCAAATGTGCCGCTGGTAATCCGACCCACAGCGGTAGGGAGCCCTAGGTATTTCTCACTGAATGCTTGCACATGGATATTTAATGTTGCTTGCAGAACCTGCCTCAACGAATTAGGAGTGTTAGTACTGAAGTATATTGAACTTTTTTCACGATTAACACTTTGGCCCGAAGCCTCTCCATAAATCCGGAGAATCTCATTGAGTCTGAGAGCACTTAGATTACTTGCATTGATGAAAATCAAACTATCATCCGCGAATAAGAAATGCGTGACCCATGGTGATCTATAACTCACCCTCAAGCCCCTGTCTATGGTTACTCCACTGTAATACTTTAACAGCGAGGAAAAGCCTTCCGCACATAGCAGAAAAAGGAATGGTGAAACTGTATCACCTTGTCGGAAACCTCTGGAAGTTGTGAAGTATGTTAAAAGTTCACCATTGACACGCACCGAGAATCGCACCGAGGAGACGCACTTTATTATCAATCTAACTAAGCTCATACAGAAGCCAAGCCGAGCTAGTATAGCTTCGAGATAATGCCACTCAACGCGGTCATATGCTTTCATCATATCGAGCTTGACCGCGCATGAATAATTCTTGCCCTTCTTCCTCCGCCTCATTATATGTACACTTTCATACGCAACTAGCACATTGTCAGTAATGAGGCGGTCGGGAATGAAAGCACTTTGCTCTTCACTTATAATCTCATCCATAATACATCTCAAGCGATTGGTGATTGCCTTCGCAGCAATCTTATACAAAACTGGGCACAATGCAATAGGACGGTATTGTGAAATTGATTGGGGTGTCTAACCTTGGGGATGAGGGTAATAGAAGTGTCATTCAGTCCCGATGGCAGCTCCCCCCCATTGAGAAAATCAAGTACTGCCTTGATTACGTCATTACCAAGTAGATCCCAATGACGCTGATAAAAACCTGCAGTAAAACCATCAACACCGCGTGCCTTCGAAGGAGCCATTTGAAACAACGCCACTTTGACTTCCTTCGGGGTATAGGGTTTGGATAGTTCTGTGTTCATCGCTTGTGTCACTTTGACTGGCACATGTGATAACAACAACTGGGGATCTGCAAAACCCTGTGGTTCATAAAGTTGTTGATAGAAGGTCTCCACCTCCACCTTATCCTCATCTCCACTAGCGCAAACCGTGCCATCAGCTCGACGAAGATTTGAGATCTTATTCATACGTTGGCGCTGAGCTGCTTGCGCTTGGAAATATGATGTGTTGCGATCGCCCTCTCGGAGCCACGGAACTCTCAAACGCTGTCGAGTCCAAATCTCCTCTTGATGCAAGGCCTCCTTCAGTTTTTTAACAATACTTTTCTCCTCATCCGAAGGCCCAGTACCTATAGCCTGACACCGAACACGGTTCAGACGTTGTTGGAGTTGTCTGACCGTACGAGCCAGACACCCAAACTCCTTCAAACTCCACGGCTCTAGGGTTGTCTGCAAAGTACCAAGCGCCGATGCAATGCCTTGGAGGCCCGGAGTCCATGGTATGCCCCGCCATGTCTCCTCAATTAGGCGGTCATAATCTGTATGAGTCTGCCAGCCATTTTCATAACGGAATTGTTTCTTCGCCCTAGGCCGATCCGGCAATACCTCTTTAATTTCTGCTATCACAAAACAGTGGTCAGACTCAACTGAAGGAAGATGTCGAACCCGTATATGATGAAAAAACTGCTGAAATTCCTCGTTCGCGAATGCTCGATCTAGCCGTGCCTTGACATTTGCTTCTCCCATTTGATGATTATCCCATGTGTAGGCCATGCCAGACCAGCCTAGATCTTGGAGAGAGATCTCATCCACAACCTCCCTGAATGATCTCATGTGAGTTTCAGACCGTGCCGCTCTGCTGAAGTGCTCACATGCATACAAAGTTTCATCAAAATCTCCCATGCACAACCAGGCACTATGGGGAATGTTATGTAGAGTACGCAAGAACCGCCAACTGTGGTGTCTCTCTTCCGTTCGCGGTGCTCCGTAAAAACCAGTAAAACGCCAAACATAAGTGTTATGATTATTGCTATGAACCAGTACATCAATATGATTCTTACTGAAATTTTTCAAATCAACGGTCACATCTCTGGACCAAAAAAGACCTATGCTGCCACTAAGGCCAACACTGTAAACTGCAAAACTGCCTGCAAAACCAAGCGTAAACTTCAGATCCTCAACTCTTTTTGCTTTGATTTTAGTTTCCATTTCAAAGAGAAGGGAGGGGCCTTCAAGCTTCACGATACTGCGAAGCTCCCGAACTGCCTCGGGGTTCCCAAGCCCCCGGCAGTTCCAACTTAAAACACTCATTGTGACTGGCAGGACCGCGACGCGGTCTCTGCCGAGTTATCTGGTGTGGGATTTTTCTTCTTTGGTTCACGAGCAAAGTCATCTCCCTCTGTATCATTGCTAGCTGTGGATGGGTCCTTAATGCTTGCACCCGCGTCTCCAACTGGATCGACCAAACTCCCATCTATAAGCAACAAGGGTTTAGCCACGGGTTTGTACACTTGATGAGGAGCATCTTTTTGCTTCGGCGGTTGCTTGTTCTTCTTAGGAGATGTCACTTCCTCCCCAGGTTCCTTGTTAGTACTAGAGTTCCTTGTGGTCGGCTTGCTTTGAGACTTTGGTTCCCTGGAGGAATTGTCGCTGGCCGACGACTTCTTTGCATCATCCGACGCACGGAGTTTAGAGCCAAACGGAAGCTCACCCTTGTCATCGCGTGAGCCTGGAGTAGCACAATAGAGCTCTGAGTGCCCTAATCTACCACAGGAGAAACAAAAATAGGGCAACTGTTCATATTGGATGTCATACAAGTTCGTCTTCTTTCTCCTCGCAGAATGGATCAAAATCCACCTTCTCAAAGGCTTGTCTACCTCAATTGATATCCTTGCTCGCAGAAAACCACCATTATGATCAAACTTGACAAACTGGCGTTTTTATCCATCTGCTTAGCGATCGGCATCCACCACACCTCATCCCTTAGGTTATAGGGTAGATCCATAACCCTAGCCCAAATCTGCAGACGATCGAACTGGACCTCATCAGGCCGCATACATTCGTCAAAACTCAGCCAGCACCACGGCGTTCTTACTGATATGCCATGGCGAGCCGCCCCACACCCTATCTCTGTCCCTCTGATTCTCAAATTCTGCTACAAACACGTTGACGCCTGCTGATCTAAACCGCAAACCACGCGGGTTGCCCCATGCCGGCCGAAGCGCATTAGTGATGGTCTGGATGTGTAGATGGTTCCGGTGGAGCACCTTCCCGGCCAAAAGCCACTTCGCCAGCCTCCCCTCGACGCGATCGTCGAGGATCAGAGGAGTAGCCTCTTCCTCGGATATGTCAAGTTTCCCCAAGGCCTCCTCGAGTTTCCTTCTGGCGGCGCAGCCCGCCTGGGGATCGCTCCCCTCCCCCGAGCCCACGGCGCTAGGCGCAGCCATGAGCCCGGAGCACTTGCCTCTTCCTCTTTCTCTCTCTCTCTTGCATCGGCGACGAGTCGTTGGGCAAAGTCGAGTCCACGTCAAACCCTAATCGCCGCCAGCGCCGCCAGGGGTTTTAGGGTTTGGGAAAGTCTTTACGGGTTGGACATATCTTTTGTACGTACCTGTCGAAAATCTGGTGAAAGCTTGGGGAAGGATGAAGGCTTATACTAAAAAAAAAAGAGGTCTGAAAAAATTTTACTATTGGAGACAAGGTCTATTTATAAATCCAACCATATAGGCATACTTATCTCATTATACTACTGTAACCTTTTTCCAACCTAAATGTCTAAAATCAGACAGCACGCGACAACTCGCATCAAAATCGTGATCGCTCCGCTCCAAATTTCCGAGGTGGTTTTGACTTGTGCAGGTGGGTGTATCGCACAGTTTGAGCGCATTTTGATGCTGCGAGGACGTGACCAGCCTCGCGGCGGCCGCAACTGTTGGTGTGGCCAGCCAACCAACACGTGCTGTTCGAGTGCCTCGGATCGGATCACTACTGATTCTTGTACTAGCTCAACCTGGGGGCGGACCACGGTCTGTAGCCAGCCGGTCGGTCCCCGAAACACCCACAGAATCAGCCAGCCCGCTCCCCGCGCAAAACCACTGCACGCACCCACTGGTTTTCCGCCTCCGGTACTCCGGTGGTACCGCCCCGACGCCGCAGTTTATATACGGAGCCCCGACACCGCAGCCGTCGCAGTCCGACGACGCAACAACACCACCCCACCGCGCCGCCACCACTCACCCATCGACCGGGAGCTAGCCACAATGCAGGCCCAGGGCATCCTCCGCGTCCCCGGCCACCTGCCGACGGCGCTGCCCCTCCCGCGCCGGCAATGCCGCCGCGTGTCCGCCGCGGCGGCCGTGGCGGTGGCGGCGCCGTCGGTGCAGCGCGGCGTGACGCACTCGATGCCGCCGGAGAAGGCGGAGGTGTTCCAGTCGCTGCGGGGCTGGGCGGCGGGGTCGCTGCTGCCGCTGCTCCGGCCCGTGGAGGACATCTGGCAGCCGGCGGACTTCCTGCCGGACTCGTCGTCCGAGATGTTCGAGCACGAGGTCCGCGAGCTGCGGGCCCGCGCCGCCGCGCTGCCCGACGACTACTTCGTGGTGCTGGTGGGCGACATGGTCACCGAGGAGGCGCTCCCCACGTACCAGACCATGATCAACACCCTCGACGGCGTCCGCGACGAGACCGGCGCCAGCGCCTGCCCCTGGGCCGTCTGGACCCGCGCCTGGACCGCCGAGGAGAACCGCCACGGCGACGTCCTCAACAAGTACATGTACCTCTCCGGCCGCGTCGACATGCGCATGGTCGAGAAGACCGTCCAGTACCTCATCGGCTCCGGCATGGTACGCGGAATCAGAGCTTCTTGAACGAATCTGTTGAGAAATCCATCAATTCCTCCTGTTCAGTAGTACAATCTCATCTGACATGTTGAGCAACAATTGCAGGACCCGAGGACGGAGAACAACCCGTACCTGGGCTTCGTGTACACGAGCTTCCAGGAGCGCGCCACGGCCGTCTCCCACGGCAACACCGCGCGGCTCGCCAGGGCGCACGGCGACGACGTGCTGGCGCGCACCTGCGGCACCATCGCCGCCGACGAGAAGCGCCACGAGACGGCCTACAGCCGCATCGTGGAGCAGCTGCTGCGGCTCGACCCGGACGGCGCCATGCTCGCCATCGCCGACATGATGCGCAAGCGGATCACCATGCCCGCGCACCTCATGCACGACGGCAGCGACAAGGACCTGTTCGAGCATTTCGCGTCCGTGGCCCAGCGCCTCGGCGTGTACACCGCGCAGGACTACACCGACATCGTCGAGTTCCTCGTCAAGCGGTGGAAGCTGGAGGCGCTGGAGGGCGGGCTCTCGGGCGAAGGCCGGAGGGCCCGGGACTTCGTGTGCGGGCTCGCGCCGAGGATGCGGCGCGCGGCGGAGAGGGCGGCCGACAGGTCCAAGAAGGACGAGCCCAGGAAGGTCAGGTTCAGCTGGATCTTTGATAGGGAAGTGGTTGTCTAGTGTTGGTCTGACTTATGAGACTGAGACAGTGAGATGATCCTGTCACTGTCCTTCTGTGTTCTTTTGTTTCTCTCTTTGCAAAGTTGTTTTATAGTTTCTTTTGAATTTGGAACCATGTGGGGAATGTTGTATTCTAAAATCTTTACGAAGATGCTTCACTTTTGAACAATGGAGAGACAGGCACTGTGTGATTTTTCAATGCAAGTGCAAATCCCTAGTTGCGAAAAAGAAAAGAAAAACTAAAGCCAACATACATATATTTATCAAAGTTTGAAATGTCAAGTTCATATGCCTGAAACGTCTTCCACTTTTGACTTGATGAAATCTCCTCGAAATATATTTGAGTATACAGATATACAGAGGCATCATTTACATTTCACTGAAACTTTTGCCCGGCTGAACTTTCTAAAATCAAGGTTTTGTGCCTAACTTTCTGAATCAAATTCAACAAGTCCAACCTGCAACTTAATTTTCGAACAAGAATCCACAAGTTATTGGTCAGCAAAACTAAAACCTAATATCACTAAATTTTCCAGTAGATGCAGCATAGCAAGAGATTATCTACCAAACCACCTGCGACGAAATGAAATGAACTTACATGCTATCTGCGACACACTTCGTTTTCAGGAATGTCGAGCTCAACTGAACTGCACCCCGGAGTCTTCTCAACCCCATGGTTTGCCATCTTTCTCCTGACACGCTCTGCCTGCTCCCACCTCTCGGAAGCGGCCAAGATATTTGACAGCATGATGTACTCCGCATCATTAGTTGACGCACCATCAGAGCGCAACTGGTTGATCTCATTTGACACCCGTTCAGACATCTCTGCATTGTCATGCACCCTGCAAGCTCCGAGAAGAGCGCCCCGGATGACCTCGTTAGGCTCCATCGCCATGCTCTTGACAATCGCATGAGCTTCCTCGAGTCTTCCTGCGCGGCCCAGAAGATCGACCAGGCAACCGTAATGCTCCACTCCGGCAGCGACTCCATACGCGCCGAAACTGTTGAAAATCCTTAGGCCTTCTTCCACAAACCCTCCGTGGGTACAAGCTCCAAGCACGGCGAGGAGTGTGACCCCATTGGGCTTCTGCTCCGAGCACTCCATCTGGGAAAACAGCCGTATCGCCTCTTCGCTCCGTCCATGGCTTGCGAGTGCGGAGATCATCGAGTTCCAGCATTCTGTATTCCTCCGTTGGATGTTGTCGAACACCTTGCGGGCGTACTCGAGGTCGCCGCACTTGGCGTACATATCAACCAGGCCATTCAAAACGAAGTGGTTCTTCCGTATACGCGTCCGGTCCATGAACTCATGAACCTTCCTCCCTTGCTTTAGCGATCCGAGCTGCGCGCAGGCAGACAGCACGCTGGCCATGGTGAACTCGTCCGGTTTGACCCTGTCCTCCAACATCGAGTGAAAGGCATGCAACGCCTCCTCGGAGCGCCCGATTTGCGCGTACCCGGCAATGAGCGCGTTCCAGCTCACCAGGTTCCGCACCGGAACCCTGTCGAACATCGCCCGCGCCTCATCGGCATCGCCGGCCTTGAAGTACCCCGTGACCATCGACGACCACACGAACACGTTCCTCGCGGGCATGGCGTCGAACAGCTCCCTCGCGGTCTCCATGTCCCCGGCGGCCACGTAGCCGTGCACGAGCACGGTCCACGTGACGACGGTCCGCATGCCCATGGGCGTCGCGTCGAACCACCTCCGCGCCCCCGCCATGTCCCCCTTCTCGGCGAACCCGCGGATCATCGTCGCCCACGTGACGGACGTCCGGGATCCCATGCGGCCAAACAACGCCTCCGCCTGCCTCGTGTCGCCCGCCGCGGCGTACCCGGCGAGCATCGCGTTGCAGGTGACCACGTTCCTGCCCGGCATTCCGTCAAACACGCGGCGCGCGTCGGCGAGGAGGCCGCACTTGCAGTACATGGACACCAGCGTGGTGCCCACGAGCAGCTCGTTGGCGAACGCGGACTTGACGGCCTCGGCGTGGAGGGACCTGCCGAGGCCGAGGCCGGGGCCGGCGCGGGAGGCGGCGGCCTTGAGGAGGGCGGGGAGGAGGGGCAGGTGGTGCGTCTGCCGGGGCAGGTGCTTGGCGTAGACGAGGGCGGCGTCCCGGGGGGAGGCATTGGCGGCGTACTCCTTGACGAGGCAGGTCCACTTGTCAGGGTCGCCGAGCGCGGCCACCAGGTAGTGCGCGTGGAGCTGCTTCGCTCGGCTAGCCATGGACGATGGCAGGGGCGGGCGGATTCGTCCGGACTTTCAGGGGATGCCACCCTCATCGGTCGGCTTGTAATGCGGAAGGTGATGCCCTTGATTTGCTATTGATCTAGATGTTTTCGTACTGATAAGAGTCAGACATTTGGTTTAGTTTTGTTTTATTTTCTGACAATGACAATGGCCTCCAGATCGCGATTCTATCATGCATTTAACAGTTCTAAGCCTTAGGTATTGCACATCTAAATCATATGTCATTGATCTTACATTGAGATTCATGTAAATATTTTTTTTCTTTTTTTCTTTATGCTTGATTCACTCACTTAGATGTGCAATAATTAGAGCAGGTACCCACGGATACCGTACTCGCATGGGCCAGGTATGGGCACAATTTTATACCCACGAGTAGTACCCATACCCTACCCGTTAAGTCATGGGTAGGGCATGAGTATAGCCTTCTACCCATGGATATACCAATACCCTATCTGTTTATACTAACACGTGAACATTGCCCGTGATTCACAAGCATACCTATGTTAAATTTGTGTCATGAGTTGGTGAACCTGTGTTGAAGTTGTCATCAATTGTCAATTTGAATTGAAATAATTGTCATGTACTCATCTATTTGTTATTGAGTTGAGATCAATGTTTTTTTGTCAAATGTGCTATAGATGAATGTAAAATTGTGAATAACTTGTGTACTATTTGATTTACCTGTGGGTACCCAATAGGTATGGGTAACTGTTGGGTATGGGTACGGGTGAACTTTCATACCCGTGGGTACGGGTATGGGTAGAATTTTATACCCATTGACTATACGGGTATGAGTATGGTATTGCTCTACCAGCCACATACCCTATCCATTGCCATCCCTACTAGACACACCCTTTAACAGTTTTAAAAGCGGCCTTCATCTCAATTTTTTGTTTTACTTGTTGATCAATAACAATGTTCTACAAGTTTTTCAAATCCCTTGACCCCCAAAACAGAAGAACATGTTGTCGTGCCAAAGACCATATTTTTTTCACTTCTCAAAAGCGGCCTTCATCTCCTCGAGTTTGAACTTCTTCATTGCATCAAATTGATATGCATCAATGTGAAGGGTGAACCCTCCGTCTAGTGATACACCACGCACGTGTGTCTGAGCTAAATAGTAACATGATCAACAAGGGTGTGTTTGGTTTTGCTCGCATTATTTTGTGTGCATTGCATCTGTATTTCAGTTCATCCTGGCTGAGAAAAAACTAGCAAAAACCAACATCTGTATGTTATTTGGTTGTCTGCATACCTTCTAGCCGGACGAAACGAAAGGTAGGTTGTTTGGATGCCCGCTTGTTTAGTCGGAAACACAAGCCATGGTGTTTAGTTACAAGCAACGCATGTTGTCTAGTAACCTCCTCATGGAGGTGGTGAAGTTACCAACACACTAGGCAGGCAGAACAAACCAAACACATAAATAGATAGCATATAAACTGGTTTTAAACAAAATCAAGCAGTTTTCAACATAGTACAACACTTAAACCAAGCAGTTTTCAACCAAACTGAAAGTGCTAGTTATCGACTAGAGGAGGGTGAATAGACGGTTTTTATGAAAGTCTTCAAAACAGGCAATATCTTCGAAGACGTAGATGTTGGGGAACGTAGTAATTTCAAAAAAATTCCTACGCACACGCAAGATCATGGTGATGCATAGCAACGAGGGGGAGAGTCTGATCTACGTACCCTTGTAGATCGCAACGGAAGCGTTGACACAACGTAGAGGAAGTAGTCGTACGTCTGCTTCCCGATCCGACCGATCCAAGCACCGTTACTCCGGCACCTCCGAGTTCTTAGCACACGTTCAGCTCGATGACGATCCTCGGGCTCCGATCCAGCAAAGCGTCGAGGAAGAGTTCCGTCAGCACGACGGCGTGGTGATGATCTTGATGTACTACCGACGCAGGGCTTCGCCTAAGCACTACAACGGTATGACCGGGGTGGAATATGGTGGCAGGGGGCACCGCACACGGCTAAGGGACGATCTCAAGGATCAACTTGTGTGTCTATGGGGTGCCCCTTGCCTCAGTATATAAAGGATGGAGGAGGAGGAGGCCGGCCAAGGCCATTGGTGCGGCCAGGATGGGAGTCCTACTAGGACTCCAAGTCCTAGTAGGAGTCCATCAAGAGGGGAGGAAGGGAGAAGGAAGTGGAGGAGTAGGAAAGGTGGCCGGCCCCCTTTTCCCTAGTCCAATTCGGACTAGAGGGGAGGGGGGGGGGGCGCAGCAGGCCTTTTCTCCTCTTCCCACTAAAGCCCATCAAGGCCCAATACTTCTCCCAGCGAATTCCCGTAACTCTCCGGTACTCCGAAAAATACCTGAATCACTCGGAACCTTTCCGAAGTCCGAATATAGTCGTCCAATATATCGATCTTTACGTCTCGACCATTTTGAGACTCCTCGTCATGTCCCCGATCTCATCCGGGACTCCGAATTCCTTCGGTACATCAAAACTCATAAACTCATAATATAACTGTCATCGAAACCTTAAGCGTGCGGACCCTACGGTTCGAGAACAATGTAGACATGACCGAGACACGTCTCCGGTCAATAACCAATAGCGGGACCTGGATGCCCATATTGGCTCCTACATATTCTACGAAGATCTTTATCGGTCAGACCGCATAACAACATACGTTGTTCCCTTTGTCATCGGTATGTTACTTGCCCGAGATTCGATCGTCGGTATCCAATACCTAGTTCAATCTCGTTACCGGAAAGTCTCTTTACTCGTTCCGTAATACAACATCCCGCAACTAACTCATTAGTTGCAATGCTTGCAAGGCTTTAAGTGATGTGCATTACCAAGAGGGCCCAGAGATACCTCTCCGACAATCGGAGTGACAAATCCTAATCTCGAAATACGCCAACCCAACATCTACCTTTGGAGACACCTGTAGTACTCCTTTATAATCACCCAGTTATGTTGTGACGTTTGGTAGTACCCAAAGTGTTCCTCCGGTAAACGGGAGTTGCATAATCTCATAGTCATAGGAACATGTATAAGTCATGAAGAAAGCAATAGCAACATACTAAACGATCGGGTGCTAAGCTAATGGAATGGGTCATGTCAATCAGATCATTCAACTAATGATGTGACCTCGTTAATCAAATAACAACTCTTTGTTCATGGTTAGGAAACATAACCATCTTTGATTAATGAGCTAGTCAAGTAGAGGCATACTAGTGACACTCTGTTTGTCTATGTATTTACACATGTATTATGTTTCCGGTTAATACAATTCTAGCATGAATCATAAACATTTATCATGATATAAGGAAATAAATAATAACTTTATTATTGCCTCTAGGGCATATTTCCTTCAGTCTCCCACTTGCACTAGAGTCAATAATCTAGATCACATCACCATGTGATTTAACAGCAATAGTTCACATCACCATGTGATTAACACCCATAGTTCACATCGCCATGTGACCAACACTCAAAGGGTTTACTAGATTCAGTAATCTAGTTCACATCGCTATGTGATTAACACCCAAAGAGTACTAAGGTGTGATCATGTTTTGCTTGTGAGAGAATCTTAGTCAACGGGTCTGCCACATTCAGATCCACATGTATTTTGCAAATTTCTATGTCAACAATGCTCTGCATGGAGCTACTCTAGCTAATTGCTCCCACTTTCAATATGTATCTAGACCGAGGCTTAGAGTCATCTAGATTAGTGTCAAAACTTGCATCGGCGTAACCCTTTACGACGAACCTTTTTATCACGTCCATAATCGAGAAACATATCCTTGTTTTACTAAGGATAATTCTGACCACTGTCCAGTGATCTACTCCTAGATCACTATTGTACTCCCTTGCCAATCAGTGCAGGGTATACAATAGATCTGGTATACAGCATGACATACTTTATAGAACCTATGGCCAAGGCATAGGGAATGACTTTCATTCTCTTTCTATCTTCTGCCGTGGTCGGGCTTTGAGTCTTACTCAACTTCACACCTTATAATACAGGCAAGAACTCTTTCTTTGACTGCTCCATTTTGAACTACTTCAAAATCTTGTCAAGGTATGTACTCATTGAAAAAACTTATCAAGCGTCTTGATCTATCTCTATAGATCTTGAAGCTCAATATGTAAGCAGCTTCACCGAAGTCTTTCTTTGAAAAACTCCTTTCAAACACTCCTTTATGCTTTACAGAATAATTCTACATTATTTCCGATCAACAATATGTCATTCACATATACTTATCAGAAATGTTGTAGTGCTCCCACTCACTTTCTTGTAAATACAGGCTTCACCGCAAGTCTGTATAAAACTATATGCTTTGATCAACTCATCAAAGCGTATATTCCAACTCCGAGATGCTTGCACCAGTCCATAGATGGATCGCTGGAGCTTGCACATTTTGTTAGCACCTTTCGGATTGACAAAACCTTTTGTTGCATCATATACAACTCTTCTTTAATAAATCCATTAAGGAATGCAGTTTTGTTTATCCATTTGCCAGATTTCATAAAATGCGGCAATTACTAACATGATTCGGACAGACTCAAGCATAGATACGAGTGAGAAGCTCTCATCGTAGTCAACACCTTGAACTTGTCGAAAACCTTTTTGCGACAATTCTAGCTTTGTAGATAGTAACACTACTATCAGCGTCCGTCTTCCTCTTGAAGATCCATTTATTCTCAATTGGTTGCCGATCATCGGGCAAGTCAACCAAAGTCCAAACTTTGTTCTCATACATGGATCATATCTCAGATTTCATGGCCTCAAACCATTTCGCGGAATCTGGGCTCATCATCGCTTCCTCATAGTTCGTAGGTTCGTCATGGTCTAGTAACATGACTTCCAGAACAGAATTACCGTACCACTCTGGTGCGGATCTCACTCTGGTTTACCTACGAGATTCGGTAGTAACTTGATCTGAAGTTACATGATCATCATCATTAGCTTCCTCACTAATTGGTGTAGGTGTCACAGAAACTGGTTTCTGTGATGTACTACTTTCCAATAAGGGAGAAGGTACAATTACCTTATCAAGTTTTCTACTTTCCTCCCACTCACTTCTTTCGAGAGAAACTCCTTCTCCAGAAAGTTTCCGAATTTAGCAACAAAAGTCTTGCCTTCGGATCTGTGATAGGAGGTGTACCCAACAGTAACTTTTGGGTATCCTATGAAGACATATTTCTCCGATTTGAGTTTGAGCTTATCGAGATGAAACTTTTTCACATAAGCATCGCAACTCCAAACTTTAAGAAACGACAGCTTAGGTTTCTTGCCAAACCATAGTTCACACGGTGTCGTCTCAACGGATTTAGATGGTGCCCTATTTAACGTGAATGCAGCTGTCTCTAATGCATAACCCCAAAACGATAGTGGTAGATCGGTAAGATACATCATAGATTGTACTATATCCAATAAAGTATGGTTATGACGTTCGGACACACCATTATGCTGTGGTGTTCTAGGTGGCGTGTGTAGTGAAACTATTTCACATTGTTTTAACTGAAGACCAAACTCGTAACTCAAATACTCTTTTCCACGATCAGATCGTAGAAACTTTATTTTCTTGTTACGATGATTTTCCACTTCACTCTGAAATTATATGAACTTTTCAAATGTATCAGACTTCTATTTCATTAAGTAGATATACCCATATCTGCTCAAATCATCTGTGAAGGTCAGAAAATAATGATACCCGCTGCAAGCCTTAAATATTCATCGGACCACATACATCCGTATGTATGATTTCCAACAAATCTGTTGCTTGCTCCATTGTTCCGGAGAACGGCGTTTTAGTCATCTTGCCCAAAAGGCATGGTTCGCAAGCATCAAGTGATTCCGAAAGCCCATCAGCATGGAGTTTCTTCATGCGCTTTATACCAATATGACCTAAACGGCAGTGCCACAAATAAGTTGCACTATCATTATTAACTTTGCATCTTTTGGTTTCAACATTATGATTATGTGTATCACTACGATCGAGATCCAACGAACTATTTTCATTGGGTGTGTAACCATATAAGGTTTTATTCATGTAAACAGAACAACAATTTATTCTCTTACTTAAATGAATAACCGTATTACAATAAACATGATCAAATCATATTCATGTTCAACACAAACACCAAATAACACTTATTTAGGTTCAACACTAATCCCGAAATTATAGGGAGTGTGCGATGATGATCATACCAATCTTGGAACCACTTCCAACACACATCGTCACTTCACCCTTAACTAGTCTCTGTTTATTCTGCAACTCCCGTTTCGAGTTACTAATCTTAGCAACTGAACTAGTATCAAATACTGAGGGTTTGCTATAAACACTAGTAAAGTACACATCAATAACATGTATATCAAATATACTTATGTTCACTTTGCCATCCTTCTTATCCGCCAATCACTTGGGGTAGTTCCACTTCCAGTGACCAGTCCCTTTGCAGTAGAAGCACTTAGTCTCAGGCTTAGGATCAGACTTGGGCTTCTTTACTTGAGCAGCAACTTGCTTGCCGTTCTTCTTGAAGTTCCCCTTCTTCCCTTTGCCCTTTTCTTGAAACTAGTGGTCTTGTCAACCATCAACACTTGATGTTTTTCTTGATTTCTACCTTCATCGATTTCAGCATCACGAAGAGCTTGGGAATCGTTTCCGTTATCCCTTGCATATCATAGTTCATCACGAAGTTCTACTAACTTGGTGATGGTGACTAGAGAATTCTGTCAATCACTATCTTATCTGGAAGATTAACTCCCACTTGATTCAAGCGATTGTAGTACCCAGACAATCTGAGCACATGCTCACTAGTTGAGCAATTCTCCTCCATCTTTTAGCTATAGAACTTGTTGGAGACTTCATATCTCTCAACTCGGGTATTTGCTTGAAATATTAACTTCAACTCCTGGAACATCTCATATGGTCCATGATGTTCAAAACGTCTTTAAAGTCCCGATTCTAAGCCATTAAGCATGGTGCACTAAACTATCAAGTAGTCATCATATTGAGCTAGCTAAATGTTCATAACGTCTGCATCTGCTCCTGTAATAGGTCTGTCACCTAGCGGTGCATCAAGGACATAATTTTTCTGTGCAGCAATGAGGATAAACCTCAGATCACGGATCCAATCCGTATCATTGCTACTAACATCTTTCAACACAATTTTCTCTAGGAACATATCAAAATAAACATATGAAAGCAACAACGCGAGCTATTGATCTTCAACATAGATATGCTAATACTACCAGGACTAAGTTCATGATAAATTAAAGTTCAATTAATCATATTACTTAAGAACTCCCACTTAGATAGACATCCCTCTAATCCTCTAAGTGATCACGTGATCCAAATCAACTAAACCATAACCGATCATCACGTGAGATGGAGTAGTTTTCAATGGTGAACATCGTTATGTTGATCATATCTACTATATGATTCACGCTCGACCTTTCGGTCTCTGTGTTCCGAGGCCATATCTGCATATGCTAGGCTCGTCAAGTTTAACCTGAGTATTCTGCGTGTGCAAAACTGGCTTGCACCCGTTGTAGATGGACGTAGAGCTTATCACACCCGATCATCACATGGTGTCTGGGCACGACGAACTTTGGCAACGGTGCATACTCAGGGAGAACACTTCTTGATAATTTAGTGAGAGATCATCTTATAATGCTACCGTCAATCAAAGCAAGATAAGATGCATAAAAAGATAAACATCACATGCAATCAAAATATGTGACATGATATGGCCATCATCATCTTGTGCCTTTGATCTCCATCTTCAAAGCATCGTCATGATTTCCATCGTCACCGGCACGACATCATGATCTCCATCATCTTGATCTATATCAATATGTCGTCACATGGTCATCTCGCCAACTATTGCTCTTGCAACTATTGCTATCGCATAGCGATAAAGTAAAGCAATTATTGGGCGCTTGCATCTTATGCAATAGACAGACAACCATAAGGCTTTTGCCAGTTGCCGATAACTTCAACAAAACATGATCATCTTATACAACAACTTATAACTCATCACGTTTTGACCATATCACATCACAACATGTCCTGCAAAAACAAGTTAGACGTCCTCTACTTTGTTGTTGCAAATTTTACGTGGCTGCTACGGGCTTAGCAAGAACCAATCTTACCTACGCATCAAAATCACAACGATAGTTTGTCAAATAGACTCCGTTTTAACCTTCGCAAGGACCGGGCGTAGTCACACTCGGTTCAACTAAAGTTGGAGAAATAGTCACCTATGTGCAAAGCACGTCGGGGAAACCGGTCTCGCGTAAGTGTACGCGTAATGTCGGTCCGGGCCGCTTCATCCAACAATACCGCCGAACCAAAGTATGACATGCTGGTAGGCAGTATGACTTATATCGCCCACAACTCACTTGTGTTCTACTCGTGCATATAACATCAAACCATAAAACCTAGGCTCGGATGCCACTGTTGGGGAACGTAGTAATTTTAAAAAATTTCCTACACACACGCAAGATCATGGTGATGCATAGCAACGAGGGGGAGAGTCTGATCTACGTACCCTTGTAGATCGCAACGGAAGCGTTGACACAACGTAGAGGAAGTAGTCGTACGTCTGCTTCCCGATCCGACCGATCCAAGCACCGTTACTCCGGCACCTCCGAGTTCTTAGCACACGTTCAGCTCGATGACGATCCTCGGGCTCCGATCCAGCAAAGCGAAGAGGAAGAGTTCCGTCAGCACGACGGCGTGGTGACGATCTTGATGTAATACCGACGTAGGGCTTCGCCTAAGCACTACAATGGTATGACCGAGGTGGAATATGGTGGCAAGGGGCACCGCACACGGCTAAGGGACGATCTCAAGGATCAACTTGTGTGTCTATGGGGTGCCCCTTGCCTCAATATATAAAGGATGGAGGAGGAGGAGGCCGGCCAAGGCCATTGGTGCGGCCAGGATGGGAGTCCTACTAGGACTCCAAGTCCTAGTAGGAGTCCATCAAGAGGGGAGGAAGGGAGAAGGAAGTGGAGGAGTAGGAAAGGTGGCCGGCCCCATTTTCCCTAGTCCAATTCGGACTAGACGGGAGGGGGGCGCAGCAGGCCTTTTCTCCACTTCCCACTAAAGCCCATCAAGGCCCAATACTTCTCCCAGCGAATTCCCGTAACTCTCCGGTACTCCGAAAAATACCCGAATCACTCGGAACCTTTCCGAAGTCCGAATATAGTCGTCCAATATATCGATCTTTACGTCTCGACCATTTCGAGACTCCTCGTCATGTCCCCGATCTCATCTGGGACTCCGAACTCCTTCGGTACATCAAAACTCATAAACTCATAATATAACTGTCATCAAAACCTTAAGCGTGCGGACCCTACGGTTCGAGAACAATGTAGACATGACCGAGACACGTCTCCGGTCAATAACCAATAGCGGGACCTGGATGCCCATATTGGCTCCTACATATTCTACGAAGATCTTTATCGGTCAGACCGCATAACAACATACGTTGTTCCCTTTGTCATCGGTATGTTACTTGCCCGAGATTCGATCGTCGGTATCCAATACCTAGTTCAATCTCGTTACCGGCAAGTCTCTTTACTCGTTCCGTAATACAACATCCCGCAACTAACTCATTAGTTACAATGCTTGCAAGGCTTTAAGTGATGTGCATTACCGAGAGGGCCCAGAGATACCTCTCCGACAATCGGAGTGACAAATCCTAATCTCGAAATACGCCAACCCAACATCTACCTTTGGAGACACCTGTAGTACTCCTTTATAATCACCCAGTTATGTTGTGACGTTTGGTAGTACCCAAAGTGTTCCTCCGGTAAACGGGAGTTGCATAATCTCATAATCATAGGAACATGTATAAGTCATGAAGAAAGCAATAGCAACATACTAAACGATCGGGTGCTAAGCTAATGGAATGGGTCATGTCAATCAGATCATTCAACTAATGATGTGACCTCGTTAATCAAATAACAACTCTTTGTTCATGGTTAGGAAACATAACCATCTTTGATTAATGAGCTAGTCAAGTAGAGGCATACTAGTGACACTCTGTTTGTCTATGTATTCACACATGTATTATGTTTCCGGTTAATACAATTCTAGCATGAATCATAAACATTTATCATGATATAAGGAAATAAATAATAACTTTATTATTGCCTCTAGGGCATATTTCCTTCAGTAGAAGCAAAAAGTAACTAAACAAAGTATGGCGGAAGATAAGTTACACTATACATGCTATCAGTGCAACACAAATGAAGTGAGAAGTGAAGACAATGCGCAAACTAGGTAGCAATGAATAGTAGTAACGGCTAACGTGAAGACATGGATGGATCAGAAGGAATGTGTTCACACAATGTCTTCGCACAAAGATGAGCAAGCAAAGGCTTCGCGATACAAAACAACAAGTGAAGGAGTGAAGTGATAGGACCAGTTGCTCGAAGAAGACAAGTGATTTGTTTGACCAGTTCCAGCTGTTGTGACAGTTGTACGTCTGATTAGGGAGGCTGAGATTGAACTCAGAAGACTCGGTCTTCACCTTATTCTCCTTGCGCTAAGATCACTTAGACCTTGCCTAGTCACTCAGGCAAGTCTTCAAGGTAGACTTCCCAAACCTTCACAAACTTGTTCACCGTCAATCCACAATGACTCTTGGATGCCCAGAACATGACGCCTAACCGTCTGGAAGATCACAGTCTTCAAGTGTAATAAGTCTTTAGTTCACTCAGAACAGAATAACTCCAATGATGCTCAGTTACTTTGTGCTCTAGGTGTTTGGGTTTTTCCTTGCAGAAAATCTCTTTCAAAGGCTTCGGAGGTGGGTTACTCTCAAACGACAAAAGTCGTGCAATAACTTGAAGCAGCCACGAACTTATGGTGGAAGGGGTGGCTATTTATAGCCAGAGGCAATGACATGATTTGACTGAAATGACCCCGTGCCATCAATCAACTGACATGTGTCCCAGCGGTCGGATTTCAAATACACGCGGCAACGATACTTGGGTTACAAGCAATGCTGACTCATCCAACTCTGGAAGAGATTTTTCTCTCATTGTCTTCAGAAGAAGACCTAGGGGTTTTGGTTGAGCAAACACTTCAACAACTGTCTTCATATTACCTTGACCCCACTTAACAGTGCGGTGGTTCCCATGACTCAATAAACAAAAAATGAAAAAAAACACAGAAGCTAAATCTTCATGTTCCATTGTCTTCAATCATTATCTTCATAGGTCACCAATGGTTTCAATGTAACATTTTTAAGGGTCGTCTTCGATAGCTAAACCGAATCTCCAGGGACTTCTATCTATGTTATCATGTGTATCTCACAAACACATTAGTCTGTCAACCAGGTTTGTCGTCAATACTCTAAAACCAACAAAGGAGTGGCACTAGATGCACTTACAAGAACCAATATGGCATATTACAAACCAAACCAACAAGTGCAACAGAGAGCTCTTCTAGACGTTCACATCGAAGGCGTCGTCATGCTTCCCGCACTTGATCACCACTTCAATGCTGTCGTCGTTAAAGACGATCACCTTCATGGTGTCTGGAGTTAGGAGTTTGAAGGTGACCATGTACTCGATCCTGATTTGGAGGAAAACGGTGAAGGGGGCCCAACCCTGATCACTGGGTGACCCTGTTATTCATCAGCGGTACTGTAACCCTCCATGCACAGCTTGTGTTCATCTTCAGCTGGAACTCCCGAGGCACAGTCGGGAAGTGCTTCGTGAAGTCCAGAGGCATAGGAAGGCAGTTGATACGTCTCCATCGTATCTACTTTTCTAAATACTTTTTCCCTTGCTTTGGACTCTAACTTGTATGATTTGAATGGAAGTAACCCGGACTGACGCTGTTTTCAGCAGAATTACCATGATGTTGTTTTATGTGCAGAAAACAAATATTCTCGGAATGACCTGAAACTCCACGGGAGGTCTTATAAAAAATAATAAAAATCATCACCAAATATGAAAACCAGGGGGCCCACACCCTTCTCACGAGGGTGGGGGGCGCCCCCCCTAGGGCGCGCCCCCTACCTCATGGGCCCCCTAGAGACCCTCCGACGCCAACTCCAACTCTATATATTTGCTTTCGGAGAGAAAAAAGTAAGAGAGAAGAAATCGTCGCGTTTTACGATACAGAGTCGCCACCAAGCCCTAAAACCTCTCGGGAGGGCTGATCTGGAGTCCGTTCGGGGCTCCGGAGAGGGGGATTCGTCACCGTCGTCATCATCAACCATCCTCCATCACCAATTTCATGATGCTCACCGCCGTGCGTGAGTAATTCCATCGTAGGCTTGCTGGACGGTGATGGGTTGGATGAGATTTATCATGTAATCGAGTTAGTTTTGTTAGGGTTTGATCCCTAGTATCCACTATGTTCTGAGATTGATGTTGCTATGACTTTGCTATGCTTAATGCTTGTCACTAGGGCCCGAGTGCCATGATTTCAGATCTGAACCTATTATGTTTTCATGAATATATGAGAGTTCTAGATCCTATCTTGCAAGTCTATAGTCACCTATTATGTGTTATGATCCGTTAACCCCGAAGTGACAATAATCGGGATACTTACCGGTGATGACCGTAGTTTGAGGAGTTCATGTATTCACTATGTGCTAATGCTTTGTTCCGCTTCTCTATTAAAAGGAGGCCTTAATATCCCTTAGTTTCCAATAGGACCCCGCTGCCACGGGAGGGTAGGACAAAAATGTCATGCAAGTTCTTTTCCATAAGCACGCATGACTATATACGGAATACATGCCTACATTACATTGACGAATTGGAGCTAGTTCTGTGTCACCCTATGTTATGACTGTTACATGATGAACCACATCCGACATAATTATCCATCACTGATCCGGTGCCTACGAGTTTTCCATATACTGGTTTACGCTTATTTACTTTTCCGTTGCTACTGTTACAATCACTACAAAATACCAAAAATATTACTTTTGTTGCCGCTACCACCACTATCATATTACTTTGCTACTAAACACTTTGCGGCAGATACTAAGTTTCTAGGTGTGGTTGAATTGACAACTCAGCTGCTAATACTTGAGAATATTCATTGGCTCCCCTTGCGTCGAATCAATAAATTTGGGTTGAATACTCTACCCTCGAAAGTTGTTGCGATCCCCTATACTTGTGGGATATCAAGACCTTTTTCTGGCGCCGTTGCCGGGGAGCATAGCTCCATTCTTTGAGTCACTTGGGATTTATATCTGCTGGACACTATGAAGAACTTGAGAGATCCAAAAACTAAGATCTATCCCTCAACTACGAGGGGAGGTAAGGAACTGCCATCTAGCTCTGCACTTGATTCACCTTTTGTTATGAGTAAGTTTGCGACACCTACACCTGCTTCTGCTATTCGTTCTGATATGTCGCATGTTATTGATGATGCCACTTCTGCTATGCATGATACTTATGATGAAACTGCTTCTATGCCTGATACTACTGTGCCCCTTAGTGAATTTCTTGACGAACAAATTGCTAGGGCTAGAGAAAGAGAAATTATTGAATCTGAATACAATGATGATAGTGATGATGAAAATATGCCTGTTATTCCTGAGGGTTATTTCTTTGATCATGATGCTTCTTTAGCTATTTAAGCTTGCAGAGATAGATATGAGCTTAAGAGGTTATTAATTAAATGGAACAAAGAATCACTAAGAGATAGAATGAGACCCGACCCTGCTTTTGCTACTTCACCTATATGTGTTCCTGATAAAGATTATGAATTCTCTGTTGATCCTGATATAATTAATTTGGTTGAATCTGATCCCTTTTATGGCTATGAATCTGAAACTGTTGTGGCACATCTTACTAAATTAAATGATATAGCTGCCCTGTTCACTAATGACGAGAGATCGCGTTACCTCTATTTACTCAAAATATTTCCGTTCTCATTAAAGGGTGATGCTGAGATATGGTTTAATTCTCTTGATCTTGGTTGTGTGCGTAGTCCCCAGGATATGATATATTACTTCTCTGCTAAATATTTCCCTGCTCATAAGAAACAAGCTGTTTTGAGGGAAATATACAACTTTGTGCAAATTAAAGAAGAGAGTCTACCACAAGCTTGGGGGAGGCTTCTCAAGTTACTTAATGCTTTGCCTGATCATCCTCTTAAGAAACTTGAAATACTTGATATCTTTTATAATGGACTAACCGATGCTTCAAAGATTACCTGGATAGTTGTGCTAGTTCTCTTTTCAGGGAAAGAACACCGGATGAAGCTGAAATTCTATTGAATAATATGTTGACAAATGAAAATAATTGGGCACCTCCTGAGCCAGCTCCTGCTCCAATTACTGAGCCTATCCCTAAACCAACTCCGAAGAAGAGAGGTGTTTTATTTATCAGTCCTGAAGATATGCAAGAGGCAAAGAAATCTATGAAAGAAAAAGGTATTAAAGCTGAAGACGTTAAGAATTTACCTCCTATTGAAGAAATACATGGTCTTAATTCACCGCCTGTTGAAGAAACATATGATCTTAATTATTTATTTACTGGAGAACCTCCTGATCCCCATATCCCGACACAGGTAGTAAAGGTAAATTCTCTCTATAGATATGATAAAGCTGAAGTCCCTCCTAATCAAATTGCTAGTCAGTGCTTGGATGGGTTTGATAACTTTATGTTTAAGCAAGACGACTTCAATGCTTATTTTGGTAGACAATTAAAAGAAAATGCTTATATGATTAGACGCTTGGGTGATTATATGGCTGATATTAAAGGTGAACTTAAACTTATTAGCAAACATGCTCCTATGGTTACCACTCAAGTAGAACAAGTACTTAAAGCTCAAAAAGAAGTGCTTGATGAAATGAATAGAAAGAGAAATGATTATGTTGTTAGAGTGGCTACTAGAACTGGTAGAATGACACAGGAACCTTTGTATCCTGAAGGCCACCCTAAGAGAATCGAGCAAGATTCTCAGAGAAATAATATCGATGTTCCTAGTTCTTCTAAAAAAAGAAAAAGAAAAATGATAGAACTGTGCAAACTTCTAGTGAGCCTATTGCTGAACCACCTGATAATCCAAATGATATTTCTATGTTTGATGCTGAAACACAATCTGGTAATGAATATGAACCTAGTAAGAATATTAATGACGATGTTCATGATGATGCTCAACCTAGTAATGACAATGATGTAGAAATTGAACCTGTTGTTGATCTTGATAACCCACAATCAAAGAATCAACGTTATGATAAAAGAGACTTTGTTGCTAGGAAACATGGTAAAGAAAGAGAACCTTGGGTTCAGAAACCCATGCCTTTTCCTCAGAAACCATCCAAGAAAAATGATGATAAGGATTTTGAGCGCTTTGCTGAAATGATTAGGCCTATCTTTTTGCGTATGAGATTAACTGATGTGCTCAAAACAAATCCTTATGCTAAATATATGAAAGATATCATTACTAATAAAAGAAAGATACCGTAAGCTGAGATTTCCACCATGCTTGCTAATTATACTTTTAAGGGTGGAATACCAAAGAAACTTGGAGACCCCGGAGTACCTACTATACCTTGCTCCATTAAAAGAAATTATATTAAAACTGCTTTATGTGATCTTGGAGCCGGTGTTAGTGTTATGCCTCTCTCTTTATATCGTAGACTTGACTTGAATAAGTTGACACCTACTGAAATATCTTTGCAAATGGCTGATAAATCAACTGCTATACCTGTCGGTATTTGTGAGGATGTGCCAGTTGTGGTTGCAAACGTTACTATTTTAACGGACTTTGTTATTCTTGATATTCCCGAGGATGATAGTATGTCTATTATTCTTGGAAGACCTTTTCTTAATACTGCATGGGCTGTTATTGATTGCAACAAAGGCAATGTCACTTTTCATGTTAATGGTAATGAGCATGCGGTACACTTTCCGAGGAAACAACCTCAAGTTCATAGTATCAACTCTATTGGAAAAATTCCATCGATTATATTTGGAGGTTTTGAATTTCCTCTTCCTACTGTCAAAAAGAGATATGATATTCTTATTATAGGGGATGTGCATATCCCCGTTGAGGTAACTTAGTGTTATTCGAAATTTCTCCGGTTTCATGATTATCGGAATGAGTTTGTTAACAAGACTTGATCAACCTTGTTAGTGGATTCTTTTTGATGAGCATGAGATGGATGAAACTAGAAGCACAAACTTCTGTACCCCACTTTTACTTTCTGTTATTTATATTAAATAAAGTAAAAATAGTATTTTTTGTCTGTTTCCTGACTTATCCGTGCAATATAAAAATATCCCAAAAATAAAAGTCCTCAGAATGCCATGCCAATTTAATATGATTTTTCGGGAATATTTGAGAATTTACTGTGCAAAAATTACCGCGGGAGGAGCTGCCACCTGGCCACGAGGGTGGTGGGCGCGCCCCCCTATAGGGCGCGCCCCCTGCCTCGTGGGCCCATGGTGGCCCTCCTCCACTTATCCCAACACCCATCTTCTTCCTCTATCTCATACAAACCCAAAAAACCAACTCAAGCACGAGTTCCAGCCACTTTTGCTGCGATTTTCGATCTCCTTGCTCAAAGCACCTCTCTCAAAACTACTTGGGGAGATTGTTCCTTGGTATGTGACTCCTCCATTGGTCCAATTAGTTTTTGTTCTAGTGCTTTATTCTTTGCAAATTTGTGCTGCATAGGTGACCATGTTCTTGAGCTTGCATGTCAAATTTATATGGTTCCAAGTAGTTCTAATGCTTGATATAGGCTCTAGGAACTTGTAGGAGTAGTTGCTATCAGTTTTATTGAGTTTGGTTCACTTTTATTTTGAAGTTACTAAAAATTTCAGAATTTTTCAGAGAAAAACAATATGTTTAGGAAGATGTTCCAAGGTGGTTCCTCTAAGAAGCAAGGACCCAGAATTGCTATGCGCGATGCTGACGAGGATCCACCAAGAGACGCTCCAGTACGGCCTTGCGAATGGCCGTCGAAAAATTTTATGGACCGTGCGGGAATTAAAGAAGAATTCAAATCATATTTGCGCAATGCCGGTCTTGAGGATTTTGAGGCTAACAAATGCCCCCAGTATCATGATCTCACAAGTTCATTTGTGAGGAGGTTTGAGTATTCATCTTCGCGTAATTCTCCTTCAGTCATGTTTGATCTTTATGACAAATCTTATACCATGGACCTAGAGGATTTCACTTCTGCTTGCGAACTTCCATCATGGGGCAGTATTAGGGATCCCCCTAAATCTGAATTTAGAAACTTTCTTGCTAGTATAACTGTGGGGGAATCCAGAGACATAACGCAGGCTACCATAGGGAGCATTCACTTTCCTGCTATACATTATTTTGCTCTCTTCATCGGTAGATGCATAAATGCTAAGGATGAAGCATGTCACATGTGTGTCCCTGATTTTAGCATTCTTAGGAGTGCTGTGTTAGGAGACCAATCTTATCATATGGGAGCCATTATAGCTCATAGGTTGCATCATAATAGACATAATGGAGATTTCTTTGGAGGAATTTATGCAACCCGCTTAGCTCATTTTCTTGAAATAGACATTCGTGAGGGTGATATGGAGTTGCCTCCTGCATATTTAGATTATAACTCTATGGATTCGCACCAGTTTGTCGAGAGGCCTGAATCACCTCTCTTATATCGCTTAATTTTTGATAAACGACGTGTTTTCTGTATTACTCTCCCTGCTCATGCCTTCTTTGATTCACAGACAAAAGGAAGATATGTTATTACCAGAGAGGAGGCAGAAGAGTACGAGAGGAGAGCGGAGGCAACCCGACTCCACGCTGCAGCTCAGCAGGCGATAACCATTGTACATTAGTATGATCCCAACTATTCCTCTTCGTCACAGTACGACCCCAACAACTATTATTATGGATATCCGCCAGGCCAGCCGTGGCCATAGACCAACTTAGGCCAAAAGCCTAGGCTTGAGGGAGTACGTATTTCTCACCGACATTACATTTATGTTCACACACACTCATTGCTAGATGTCGGTGCTCATACTTTTTCACTGTAATATCCATGCTAGTTTATTTTCTTTTTCCTGCTTTCTTCTTGTGTGTTTAGTAAACCTTAAGAAAAACCAAAAAATTAGTACTAGTTTATTTTTCTGCTGCAGTAGTAATAATTAAAAAGAAAACCCAAAAATATTTTCCGTTCTTCTTCTGCTTGTTGGGAGTTTTCCCGTGTAACTAGTTTTATTTCTTTTTTTTTCTTTGGGGGTCAGTAGGAGAAGACCATAATTAAATTGTTGAAGTGGCTCTTATATGCATTATTGTTGAATTAACCAAAGAGCCCATATTGTCTTGTCTTCTCCTGTTTATTGAATGCTCACAGATTCCAGCTTAGTCCAATGCACGTGCACTCTTATTTATTATTCACACCGTTCGGTCGTGCAAGTGAATGGCAATTATGATGATATATGATGGATTGACTGAGATGAGAACAGCTGGTATGAACTCGACCTCTTTTGTTTTTGTAAATATGATGAGTCCCGTGTTCTTGATTCAGCTTATTATGAATAAACATGTTTGCAATGACAATTAGAGATCATAGTTGCTTGTGCCATGCTTGATTAGCTATGAGTTATAATGGTTTACCTTGTATGCCAACATGCTATTGAGATGATTATGATGTGGTATGATGGGGTGGTATCCTCTTTTGAATGATTTAAGTGACTTGACTTGGCACATGTTCACGCATGTAGTTGAAACAAAATCAACATAGCCTTCACGATATTTATGTTCATGGTGGATTATATCCTACTCATGCTTGCATCCAATGTTTATTAATTTTAATGCATCTACATGGCTATTGTCGCTCTCTAGTTGGTCGCTTCACAGTCTTTTGCTAGCCTTCACCTGTACTAAGCGGGAATACTGCTTGTGCATCCAATCCCTTAAACCCCAAAGTTATTCCAGATGAGTCCACCATACCTTCCTATATGCGGTACCTACCTGCCGTTCCAAGTAAATTTGTATGTGCCAAACTCTAAACCTCCAAATAAATATTCTGTTTTGTATGCTCGAATAGCTCATGTATCAACAAAGGCTGTCCTTATCTTCCGTGTTAGGCGGGTTATTCTCAAGAGGAGTGGACTCCGCTCCTCACTCACGAGAAAATGGCTGGTCACCGGGATGCCCAGTCCCATGCTTTATGCAAACTAAATCAAAATTAATTACAAACAAAATTCCCTCTGGGACCTGATGTATGTTGGAGGCACTCGTTGTTTCGAGCAAGCCATGGATTGATGCTTGTTGGTGGAGGGGGAGTATAAACTTTACCATTCTGTTTGGGAACCGCCTATAATGTGTTTAGCATGGAAGATATTGCCATCTCTTAGTTGTTACATTGACAATGAAAGTATACCACTCCAAATACAATTTATCTCTATTTCAAAACCGAGCTCTGGCACCTCTACAAATCCCTGCTTCCTCTGCGAAGGGCCTATCCATTTACTTTTATGCTGAGTCATCACCCTCTTATTAAAAAGCACTAGCTGGAGAGCACAGCCGTCATTTGCATTCATCACTGTTAATTTATATTGAGTGTGACTATGATTGGATCTCTTTTACCATGAATTACAATGTCTAGTCAGTCCTTGATCTTTAAAGGTGCTCTGCATTTATGTTTTGCAGTCTCAGAAAGGGCTAGCGAGATACCATCTTGTTATATCATATTATGATTGTTTTGAGAAAGTCTTGTCATCCGAGATTTATTATTATGACTTGCTAGTTGATTATGCTATTGATACGAGTAATTGTGAGACCTGAGAATTATTGCAAATGTGGTTAGTTATGATCTATGCTGAAAACTTGAATGCTGGCTTGACATAGTTACAACAACAAGAGCAAACAGAGTTTGTAAAAGTTTTTCTTTCTTTCTTTCAGTTTGTCAATTGAATTGCTTGAGGACAAGCAAGGGTTTAAGCTTGGGGGAGTTGATACGTCTCCGTCGTATCTACTTTTCCAAACACTTTTGCCCTTGTTTTGGACTCTAACTTGTATGATTTGAATGGAACTAACCCGGACTGACGCTGTTTTCAGCAGAATTACCATGATGTTGTTTTATGTGCAGAAAACAAATATTCTTGGAATGACCTGAAACTCCACAGGAGGTCTTAGAAAAAATAATAAAAACTCCTCGCCAAATATGAAGACCAGGGGGCCCACACCCTTCTCACAAGGGTGGGGGTGCCCTCCTAGGGCGGGCCCCCCTACCTCGTAGGCCCCCTGGAGACCCTCTGACACCAACTCCAACTCTATATATTTGCTTTCAGAGAGAAAAAAATAAGAGAGAAGAAATCATCACGTTTTATGATACGGAGCCGCCGCCAAGCCCTAAAACCTCTCGAGAGGGCTGATCTGGAGTCCGTTCGGGGCTCCGGAGAGGGGATTTGTCGCCGTCGTCATCATCAACCATCCTCCATCACCAATTTCATGATGCTCACCGCCGTGCGTGAGTAATTCCATCATAGGCTTGCTGGACGGTGATGGGTTGGATGAGATTTATCATGTAATCGAGTTAGTTTTGTTAGGGTTTGATCCCTAGTATCCACTATGTTCTGAGATTGATATTGCTATGACTTTTCTATGCTTAATGCTTGTCACTAGGGCCCGAGTGCCATGATTTCAGATCTGAACCTAATATGTTTTCATGAATATATGAGAGTTCTAGATCCTATCTTGCAAGTCTATAGTCACCTATTATGTGTTATGATCCGTTAACCCTGAAGTGACAATAATCGAGATACTTACCGGTGATGGCCGTAGTTTGAGGAGTTCATGTATCCACTATGTGCTAATGCTTTGTTCCGGTTCTCTATTAAAAGGAGGCCTTAATATCCCTTAGTTTCCAATAGGACCCCGCTGCCACGGGAGGGTAGGACAAAAAATGTCATGCAAGTTCTTTTCCATAAGCACGTATGACTATATACGGAATACATGCCTACATTACATTGACGAATTGGAGCTAGTTCTGTGTCACCCTATGTTATGACTGTTACATGATGAACCGCATCCGGCATAATTATCCATCACTGATCCGGTGCCTACGAGTTTTCCATATACTGGTTTACGCTTATTTACTTTTCCGTTGCTACTGTTACAATCACTACAAAATACCAAAAATATTACTTTTGCTGTCTTTACTTTTGTTGCCGCTACCACCACTATCATATTACTTTGCTACTAAACACTTTGCGGCTGATACTAAGTTTCCAGGTGTGGTTGAATTGACAACTCAACTGCTAATACTTGAGAATATTCTTCGGGTCCCCTTGTGTCGAATCAATAAATTTGGGTTGAATACTCTACCCTCGAAAGCTATTGCGATCCCCTATACTTGTGGGTTATTAGCAGTCCAGCTTTGGCGCAAGGATCACCTTCCAGAAGTGAGTTGGCCCTGCCTCCTCATGGTAGTGCCCATAGTTCCGACACTTGCCGCTGGGGGGTTCCTCCACCAACACGTCCTCAGCCATGGATGGCACCTCGTCCAAGGCCGGCACCACCTCCTTACCCTTGTTCTCCATCTCGATCCGCATTATGAACAACACAAAGTTCAAAGTTTGATCAGCATTAAATCCTACCATTCAACGCCCATACATTTACCCACCCAAACACTGCACTACTTACTGTTGGAAATATGCCCTAGAGGCAATAATAAAATGGTTATTATTATATTTCCTTGTTCATGATAATTGTCTAATGTTCATGCTATAATTGTGTTATCCGGAAATCGTAATACATGTGTGAATGCATAGACCACAACATGTCCCTAGTGAGCCTCTAGTTGACTAGATCGTTAATCAATAGATGATTACGGTTTCCTGACCATGGACATTGGATGTCATTGATAACGGGATCACATTATTAGGAGAATGATGCGATGGACAAGACCCAATCCTAAGCATAGCGCAAGATCGTGTAGTTCGTCTGCTAAAGCTTTTCTAATGTCAAGTATCTTTTCCTTAGACCATGAGATTGTGCAACTCCCGGATACTGTAGGAATACTTTGGGTGTGCCAAACATCACACCGTAACTGGGTGACTATAAAGGTGCACTACGGGTATCTCCAAAAGTGTCTATTGGGTTGGCATGAATCGAGACTGGGATTTGTCACTCCGTATGAACGGAGAGGTATCTCTGGGCCCACTCGGTAAGACATCATCATAATGAGCTCAATGTGACTAACGGTTGGTCACATGATGATGTGTTACGGAACGAGTAAAGTGACTTGCTGGCAACGAGATTGAACGAGGTATTGGGATACCGACGATCGAATCTCGGGTGAGTAACGTACCGATTGACAAAGGGAATTGTATACGAGATTGCTTGAATCCTCGACATCGTGGTTCATCCGATGAGATCATCGTGGAACATGTGGGAGCCAACATGGGTATCCACATCCCGCTGTTGGTTATTGGCCGGAGAGTTGTCTCGGTCGTGTCTACATGGTTCCCGAACCCATAGGGTCTACACACTTAAGGTTCGATGACGCTAGGGTCATTAGGAAGACTTGTATGTGATTACCGAATGTTGTTCGGAGTCCTGGATGAGATCCCGGACGTCACGAGGAGTTCCGGAATGGTCCGGAGGTGAAGATTTATATATGGGAAGTTGTCATACGGTCACCGGAAAAGTTCGGGGGCATATCGGTTTTATAACCGGACCGCCGGAGGGGTTCCGGGGGTCCACTGGGAGGGGCCACCTCTCTCGGAGGGCCGCATGTGTAACGCCCTCGATGCGGCTATATCTCTCACGTGTCGAAGCATGATTTAGAGGCATAACCGCATTGAAAGTAATGTCGCAAGTGAGGTAATCTTCACACAACCCATGTAATACATAAGGGAAAGAGATACATAGTTGGCTTACAATCGCCACTTCACACAATACATGAATAAAGCATTACATCATCCAGATACAATCAAGGTCCGACTATGGAACCAAAATAAAAGAAGACTACCCCAAATGCTACACAGATCCCCGTGTTGGGGAATGTAGTAATTTCAAAAAAATTCCTACGCACACGCAAGATCATGGTGATGCATAGCAACGATGGGGAGAGTCTGATCTACGTACCCTTGTAGATCGCAACGGAAGCGTTGACACAACATAGAGCAAGTAGTCGTACGTCTTCTTCCCGATCCGACCGATCCAAGCACCGTTACTCCGGCACCTCCGAGTTCTTAGCACACGTACAACTCGATGACGATCCCCGGGCTCCAATCCAGCAAAGCTTCGGGGAGGAGTTCCGCCAGCACGACGGCGTGGTGACGATCTTGATGTTCTACTGTTGCAGGGCTTCGCCTAAGCACCGCTATAATACGACCGAGGTGGAATATGGTGGCAGGGGGTACCGCACACGGCTAAGGAACGATCACGTGGATCAACTTGTGTGTCCATGGGGTGCCCCCTGCCCCTGTATATAAAGGATGGAGGAGGAGGAGGCCGGCCAAGGATAGGCGCGCCAGGTGTGGAGTCCTACAAGGACTCCAAGTCCTAGTAGGAGTCCACCAAGAGGGGAGGAAGGGAGAAGGAAGTGGAGGAGTAGGAAAGGTGGCCGGCCCCCTTTTCCCTAGTCCAATTCGGACTAGAGGGGAGGGGGGGGGGCGCAGCAGCCTTTTTCCTCTTCCCACTAAAGCCCATCAAGGCCCATTACTTCTCCCGTAACTACCCGGTACTCCGAAAAATACCCGAATCACTCGGAACCTTTCCGATGTCCGAATATAGTCGTCCAATATATCGATCTTTACGTCTCGACCATTTCGAGACTCCTCGTCATGTCCCCGATCTCATCCGGGACTCCGAACTCCTTCGGTACATCAAAACTCATAAACTCATAATATAACTGTCATCGAAACCTTAAGCGTGCGGACCCTACGGTTCGAGAACAATGTAGACATGACCGAGACACGTCTCCGGTCAATAACCAATAGCGGGACCTGGATGCCCATATTGGCTCCTACATATTCTACGAAGATCTTTATCGGTCAGACCGCATAACAACATACGTTGTACCCTTTGTCATCGGTATGTTACTTGCCCGAGATTCGATCGTCGGTATCCAATACCTAGTTCAATCTCGTTACCGGCAAGTCTCTTTACTCGTTCCGTAATACAAAATCCCGCAACTAACTCATTAGTTGCAATGCTTGCAAGGCTTTAAGTGATGTGCATTACCGAGAGGGCCCAGAGATACCTCTCCGACAATCGGAGTGACAAATCCTAATCTCGAAATACGCCAACCCAACATCTACCTTTGGAGACACCTGTAGTACTCCTTTATAATCACCCAGTTACGTTGTGATGTTTGGTAGTACCCAAAGTGTTCCTCCGGTAAATGGGAGTTGCATAATCTCATAGTCATAGGAACATGTATAAGTCATGAAGAAAGCAATAGCAACATACTAAACGATCGGGTGCTAAGCTAATGGAATGGGTCATGTCAATCAGATCATTCATCTAATGATGTGATCCCATTAATCAAATAACAACTCTTTGTCCATGGTTAGGAAACATAACCATCTTTGATCAACGAGCTAGTCAAGTAGAGGCATACTAGTGACACTCTATTTGTCTATGTATTCACACATGTATTATGTTTCTGGTTAATACAATTCTAGCATGAATAATAAATATTTATCATGATATAAGGAAATAAATAATAACTTTATTATTGCCTCTAGGGCATATTTCCTTCAGTCTCCCACTTGCACTAGAGTCAGTAATCTAGATCACATCACCATGTGATTAACATCGATAGTTCACATCATCATGTGATTAACACCCATAGTTCACATCGCCATGTGACCAACACCCAAAGGGTTTACTAGATTCAGTAATCTAATTCACATCGCTATGTGATTAACACCCAAAAGAGTACTAAGGTGTGATCATGTTTTGCTTGTGAGAGAATCTTAGTCAACGGGTTTGCCACATTCAGATCCACATGTATTTTGCAAATTTCTATGTCAACAATGCTCTGCATGGAGCTACTCTAGCTAATTGCTCCCACTTTCAATATGTATCTAGACCGAGATTTAGAGTCATCTAGATTAGTGTCAAAACTTGCATCGGCATAACCCTTTACGACGAACCTTTTTATCACGTCCATAATCGAGAAACATATCCTTATTTCACTAAGGATAATTCTGACCGCTGTCCAGTGATCTACTCCTAGATCACTATTGTACTCCCTTGCCAAATCAATGCAGGGTATACAATAGATCTGGTATACAGCATGACATACTTTATAGAACCTATGGCCAAGGCATAGGGAATGACTTTCATTCTCTCTCTATCTTCTGCCGTGGTCGGGTTTTGAGTCTTACTCAACTTCACACCTTGTAACACAAGCAAGAACTCCTTCTTTGACTGTTCCATTTTGAACTACTTCAAAATCTTGTCAAGGTATGTACTCATTGAAAAAACTTATCAAGCGTCTTGGTCTATCTCTATAGATCTTGATGCTCTATATGTAAGCAGCTTCACCGAGGTCTTTCTTTGAAAAAACTCCTTTCAAACGCTCCTTTATGCTTTGCAGAATAGTTCGACATTATTTCTGATCAACAATATGTCATTCACATATACTTATCAGAAATGTTGTAGTGCTCCCACTCACTTTCTTGTAAATACAGGCTTCACCGCAAGTCTGTATAAAACTATATGCTTTGATCAACTCATCAAAGCGTATATTCCAACTCCGAGATGCTTGCACCAGTCCACAGATGGATCGCTGGAGCTTGCACATTTTGTTAGCATCTTTCGGATTGACAAAACCTTCTGTTGCATCATATACAACTCTTCTTTAATAAATCCATTAAGGAATGCAGTTTTGTATATCCATTTGCCAGATTTCATAAAATGCGGCAATTACTAACATGATTCGGACAGACTCAAGCATAGATACGAGTGAGAAGCTCTCATTGTAGTCAACACCTTGAACTTGTCGAAAACCTTTTGCGACAATTCTAGCTTTGTAGATAGTAACACTACTATCAGCGTCCGTCTTCCTCTTGAAGATCCATTTATTCTCAATTGCTTGCCGATCATCGGGCAAGTCAACCAAAGTCCAAACTTTGTTCTCATACATGGATCATATCTCAGATTTCATGGCCTCAAACCATTTCGCGGAATCTGGGCTCATCATCGCTTCCTCATAGTTCGTAGGTTCGTCATGGTCAAGTAACATGACCTCCAGAATAGGATTACCGTACCACTCTGGTGCGGATCTCACTCTGGTTTACCTACGAGATTCGGTAGTAACTTGATCTGAAGTTACATGATCATCATCTTTAGCTTCCTCACTAATTGGTGTAGTAGTCACAAGAACAGATTTTTGTGATGAACTACTTTCCAATAAGGTAGAAGGTACAATTACCTTATCAAGTTTTCTACTTTCCTCCCACTTACTTCTTTCAAGAGAAACTCCTTCTCTAGAAAGGATCCATTATAAGCAACGAATGTCTTGCCTTAGGATCTGTGATAGAAGGTGTACCCAACAGTCTCCTTTGGGTATCCTATGAAGACATATTTCTCCGATTTGGGTTTGAGATTATCAGGATGAAACTTTTTCTCATAAGCATCGCAACCCCAAACTTCAAGAAACGACAACTTTGGTTTCTTGCCAAACCATAGTTCATAAGGCGTCGTCTTGACAGATATAGATGGTGCCCCTTTTTAACGTGAATGCAGCTGTCTCTAATGCATGATCCCAAAAACGATAGTGGTAAATCGGTAAGAAACATCATAGATTGCACTATATCCAATAAAGTACGGTTATGACGTTCGGATACACCATTATGCTGTGGTGTTCCAGGTGGCGTGAGTAGTGAAACTATTTCACATTGTTTTAACTGAAGACCAAACTCGTAACTCAAATACTCTTTTCCACGATCAGATCGTAGAAACTTTATTTTCTTGTTACGATTATTTTCCACTTCACTCTGAAATTATATGAACTTTTCAAATGTATCAGACTTCTATTTCATTAAGTAGATATACCCATATCTGCTCAAATCATCTGTGAAGGTCAGAAAATAATGATACCCGCTACAAGCCTTAAATATTCATCGGACCACATACATCAGTATGTATGATTTCCAACAAATCTGTTGCTTGCTCCATTGTTCCGGAGAACGGCATTTTAGTCATCTTTCCCAAAAGGCATGGTTCGCTAGCATCAAGTGATTCATAATCAAGTGATTCCGAAAGCCCATCAGCATGGAGTTTCTTCATGCGCTTTATACCAACATGACCTAAACGGCAGTGCCACAAATAAGTTGCACTATCATTATTAATTTTGCATCTTTTGGTTTCAATATTATGAATATGTGTATCACTACGATTGAGATCCAACGAACTTGTTTCTTTGGGTGTATGACCATCGAAGGTTTTATTCATGTAAACAGAACAACAATTATTCTCTGACTTTAATGAACAACTGTATTGCAATAAACATGATCAAATCATATTCATGCTCAACGCAAAAACCAAATAACACTTATTTAAGTTCAACACTAATCCCGAAAGTATAGGGGAGTGTGTGATGATGATCATATCAATCTTGGAACTACTTCCAACACACATCGTCACTTCACCCTTAACTAGTCTCTGTTTATTCTGCAACTCCTGTTTCGAGTTACTACTCTTAGCAACTGAACCAATATCAAATACTGAGGGGTTGCTATAAACACTAGTAAAGCACACATCAATAACATGTATATCAAATATACTTTTGTTCACTTTGCCATCCTTCTTATCCGCCAAATACTTGGGGCAGTTCCGCTTCCAGTGACCAGTCCCTTTGCAGTAGAAGCACTTAGTCTCAGGCTTAGGACCAGACTTGGGCTTCTTCACTTGAGCAGCAACTTGCTTGCCATTCTTCTTGAAGTTACCCTTCTTCCCTTTTGCCCTTTTCTTCAAACTAGTGGTCTTGTCAACCATCAACACTTGATGTTTTTCTTGATTTCTACCTTCATCGATTTCAGCATCACGAAGAGCTTGGGAATCGTTTCCGTTATCCCTTGCATATCATAGTTCATCACGAAGTTCTACTAACTTGGTGATGGTGACTAGAGAATTCTGTCAATCACTATCTTATCTGGAAGATTAACTCCCACTTGATTCAAGCGATTGTAGTACCCAGACAATCTGAGCACATGCTCACTAGTTGAGCGATTCTCCTCCATCTTTTAGCTATAGAACTTGTTGGAGACTTCATATCTCTCAACTCGGGTATTTGCTTGAAATATTAACTTCAACTCTTGGAACATCTCATATGGTCCATGACGTTCAAAACGTCTTTGAAGTCCCGATTCTAAGTCATTAAGCATGGTGCACTAAACTATCAAGTAGTCATCATATTGAGCTAGCCAAACGTTCATAACGTCTGCATCTGCTCCTGCAATAGGTCTGTCACCTAGCGGTGCATCAAGGACATAATTTTTCTGTGCAGCAATGAGGATAAACCTCAGATCACGGATCCAATCCGTATCATTGCTACTAACATCTTTCAACACAATTTTCTCTAGGAACATATCAAAATAAACATATGAAAGCAACAACGCGAGCTATTGATCTTCAACATAGATATGCTAATACTACCAAGACTAAGTTCATGATAAATTAAAGTTCAATTAATCATATTACTTAAGAACTCCCACTTAGATAGACATCCCTCTAATCCTCTAAGTGATCACATGATCCAAATCAACTAAACCATAACGGATCATCACGTGAGATGGAGTAGTTTTCAATGGTGAACATCGTTATGTTGATCATATCTACTATATGATTCACGCTCGACCTTTCGGTCTCCCTGTTCCGAGGCCATATCTGCATATGCTAGGCTCGTCAAGTTTAACCTGAGTATTCTGCGTGTGCAAAGCTGGCTTGCACCCGTTGTAGATGGACGTAGAGCTTATCACACCCGATCATCACGTGGTGTCTGGGCACGACGAACTTTGGCAACGGTGCATACTCAGGGAGAACACTTCTTGATAATTTAGTGAGAGATCATCTTATAATGCTACCGTCAATCAAAGCAAGATAAGATGCATAAAAAGATAAACATCACATGCAATCAAAATATGTGACATGATATGGCCATCATCATCTTGTGCCTTTGATCTCCATCTTCAAAGCATCGTCATGATTTCCATCGTCACCGGCATGACATCATGATCTCCATCATCTTGATCTATATCAATATGTCGTCACATGGTCGTCTCGCCAACTATTGCTCTTGCAACTATTGCTATCGCATAGCGATAAAGTAAAGCAATTATTGGGCGCTTGCATCTTATGCAATAGACAGACAACCATAAGGCTTTTGCCAGTTGCCGATAACTTCAACAAAACATGATCATCTTATACAACAACTTATAACTCATCACGTTTTGACTATATCACATCACAACATGCCCTGCAAAAACAAGTTAGACGTCCTCTACTTTGTTGTTGCAAATTTTACGTGGCTGCTACGGGCTTAGCAAGAACCAATCTTACCTACGCATCAAAACCACAACGATAGTTTGTCAAATAGACTCCGTTTTAACCTTCGCAAGGACCGGGCGTAGCCACACTCGGTTCAACTAAAGTTGGAGAAACAGTCACCCGCAAGTCACCTATGTGCAAAGCACGTCGGGGAAACCGGTCTCGCGTAAGCGTACGCGTAATGTCGGTCCGGGCCGCTTCATCCAACAATACCGCCGAACCAAAGTATGACATGCTGGTAGGCAGTATGACTTATATCGCCCACAACTCACTTGTGTTCTACTCGTGCATATAACATCAAACCATAAAACCTAGGCTCGGATGCCACTGTTGGGGAACGTAGTAATTTCAAAAAAATTCCTACGCACACGCAAGATCATGGTGATGCATAGCAACGAGGGGGAGAGTCTGATCTACGTACCCTTGTAGATCGCAACGGAAGCGTTGACACAACGTAGAGGAAGTAGTCGTACGTCTTCTTCCCGATCCGACCGATCCAAGCACCGTTACTCCGGCACCTCCGAGTTCTTAGCACACGTACAGCTCGATGACGATCCCCGGGCTCCAATCCAGCAAAGCTTCGGGGAGGAGTTCCGCCAGCATGACGGTGTGGTGACGATCTTGATGTTCTACTGTCGCAGGGCTTCGCCTAAGCACCGCTACAATACGACCGAGGTGGAATATGGTGGCAGGTGGCACCGCACACGGCTAAGGAACGATCACGTGGATCAACTTGTGTGTCTATGGGGTGCCCCTGCCCCTGTATGTAAAGGATGGAGAAGGAGGAGGCCGGCCAAGGCTAGGCGCGCCAGGTGTGGAGTCCTACTAGGACTCCAAGTCCTAGTAGGAGTCCACCAAGCGGGGAGGAAGGGAGAAGGAAGTGGAGGAGTAGGAAAGGTGGCCGGCCCCCTTTTCCCTAGTCCAATTCGGACTAGAGGGGAGGGGGGGCGCAGCAGCCTTTTTCCTCTTCCCACTAAAGCCCATCAAGGCCCATTACTTCTCTCGTAACTACCCGGTACTCCGAAAAATACCCGAATCACTCGGAACCTTTCCGATGTCCGAATATAGTCGTCCAATATATCGATCTTTACGTCTCGACCATTTCGAGAATCCTCGTCATGTCCCCGATCTCATCCGGGACTCCGAACTCCTTCGGTACATCAAAACTCATAATATAACTGTCATCGAAACCTTAAGCGTGCGGACCCTACGGTTCGAGAACAATGTAGACATGACCGAGACACGTCTCTGGTCAATAACCAATAGCGGGACCTGGATGCCCATATTGGCTCCTACATATTCTACGAAGATCTTTATCGGTCAGACCGCATAACAACATACGTTGTTCCCTTTGTCATCGGTATGTTACTTGCCCGAGATTCGATCGTCAGTATCCAATACCTAGTTCAATCTCGTTACCGGCAAGTCTCTTTACTCGTTCCGTAATACAACATCCTGCAACTAACTCATTAGTTGCAATGCTTGCAAGGCTTTAAGTGATGTGCATTACCGAGAGGGCCCAGAGATACCTCTCCGATAATCGGAGTGACAAATCCTAATCTCGAAATACGCCAACCCAACATCTACCTTTGGAGACACCTGTAGTACTCCTTTATAATCACCCAGTTACGTTGTGATGTTTGGTAGTACCCAAAGTGTTCCTCCGGTAAACGAGAGTTGCATAATCTCATAGTCATAGGAACATGTATAAGTCATGAAGAAAGCAATAGCAACATACTAAATGACCGGGTGCTAAGCTAATGGAATGGGTCATGTCAATCAGATCATTCATCTAATGATGTGATCCCATTAATCAAATAACAACTCTTTGTCCATGGTTAGGAAACATAACCATCTTTGATCAACGAGCTAGTCAAGTAGAGGCATACTAGTGACACTCTGTTTGTCTATGTATTCACACATGTATTATGTTTCCGGTTAATACAATTCTACCATGAATAATAAATATTTATCATGATATAAGGAAATAAATAATAACTTTATTATTGCCTCTAGGGCATATTTCCTTCACCCCGATCGACCCCAACTGGGCTCCACTACTGATCAACTGGAAACGGAACAACACAAAGGACAAGATCTTCATCGAGCTCCTCCTTGAGCTTGGTTGCGTCACCTGCATGATATCATCGGCACCTGCAAACTGGTTTTGGAAGTATCTGTGAGTCACGGGGACTCAGCAATCACACAACCTCGCGATCATGACTATTTAAGCTTATAGGTAGGGTAAAAGGTATGAGGTGGAGCTGCAGCAAGCGACTAGCATATATGGTGGCTACCTTACGCAAATGAGAGCGAGAAGAGGAGGCAAAGCACGGTCGAGAAACTATGATCAAGAAGTGATCCTAGAACAACCTACGTCAAGCATAACTCCAACACCGTGTTCACTTCCCGGACTCCGCCGAGAAGAGACCATCACGGTTACACACGCGGTTGATGCATTTTAATTAAGATCAACTTCAGGTTTTCTACAACCGGACATTAACAAATTCCCATCTGCCCATAACCGCGGGCACGGCTTTCGAAAGTTCAAAACCCTGCAGGGGTGTCCCAACTTAGCCCATCACAAGCTCTCACGGTCAACGAAGGATATTCCTTCTCCCAAGACATTCTGATCAGACTCGGCATCCCGGTTACAAGACATCCTCGACAATGGTAAAACAAGACCCGCAAACCCACCCGAATGTGCCGACAAATCCCGATAGGAGCTGCACATATCTCGTTCTCAGGGCACACCGGATTGTCCAAGGTTCCGATAGACCAGCCTAGATTTGCCCCTGGTGGCCACCGGCAGATGACAGGTTGGACCAACACTCAGAGAAGCACTGGCCCAGGGGGGTTAAAATAACGATGACCCTCGGGAGCGCGACTCCCAAGGGAAAAGAAAAGGCTAGGTGGCAAATGGTAAAACCAATGTTGGGCCTTGCGGGAGGAGTTTTATTCAAGGCGAACTGTCAAGGGGTTCCCATTATAACCCAACCGTGTAAGGAACGCAAAATCCGGGAACATAACACCGATATGACGGAAACTAGGGCGGCAAGAGTGGAACAAAACACCAGGCATAAGGCCGAGCCTTCCACCCTTTACCAAGTATATAGATGCATTAATTTAATAAGAGATATTGTGATATCCCAACAAAATATCCATGTTCCAACAAGGAATAAACTCCAATCTTCACCTGCAACTAACAACGCTATAAGAGGGGTTGAGCAAAGCGGTAAGATAGCCAAACAACGGTTTGCTAGGAGAAGGTGGGTTAGAGGCTTGGCTTAACAATATGGGAGGCATGATAAGCAAGTGGTAGGTATCGCAGCATAGGCATAGCAAAAGAGCGAGCAACTAGCAAGCAAAGATAGAAGTGATTTTGAGGGTATGTTCATCTTGCCTGAAATCCCGCAAGGAAGAATAACGAGTCCATGAAAAAGACAAATGGACGTAGTCGAACGAATCCTCGCAACACGACGTTACCGGATTATTGAGAAGAAGTACACCGGAAAGAAAACAAACAACATAGTAAACAACCAACACATGAACATGGCATGATGCACAATCAAGTATGATGCATGTCCGGTTTAATGAAGCATGGCATGGCAAAGTGCACAAACAATCCTACAAATTAAGTGGAGCACAAAATGCAACTCCGTTGCATATTGAAGAAACACCACATGACTTATTTAGTTCGATCCCGTTTATGTACTCAACAATATTAAATGTTGTTAGCATGGCAAGAGTTGAAGCATAATGACACTACCCATCTAGGCAAGTTTAAATGAGGTCGGAACAACAAAACAACAAGTCCGGAAACCCCTCATGTGCATATTTTAGGTTTGGTACTGTTCTGCCCTAAACACAATTTTAGAGTTGTTAAACATGCAAAGTGGTGTCACCAAGTTAAACTAGGCATTTTCTACCCCATTTACATATAAAGTTTATTAAAATCCGAGCTACGGTTATTGAGTTATGAATTAAATCATTTTAGTAAGTTGTTTAAGCAAATTTAAACAAACAACATTTTAAGCATTTTAAACGTGGATGAAAATGACGTATTATGAAATTAGACAAAATTTTAGTCAATTTACATATATAAATCATTTTAATCCGATGCATGGTTTATTAGTTATTAAATGCATGATCCCGACGGGGTTTTTTTGCGAAACTGAAAACTCTGGATAAATGGACAAATCGCAGAACGAAAAAATATATGTCATGGGCCGAATCCGTCTGGCCCAACAGAGAGGAGGGGCTGGATTTTGTGCTCACATTGGGCCTCAGCCCGAAAGTGGAAGTGCAGCGACCCGCTTGGGTGGGTTGACCACCTAGTCAACCGATGTGGGCGCTTGCATCCGCGCCATTGCAGAGGCCACTGGCATGGAGGAAGCAGAGCAGCTGCAGCTTGCAGGAGGCGACGCGAGATGGGGATGGACGAATCCGGGCAGGAGGTTGTTCCAGACAACGGCGGCGGAGCTTGGCAGAGCCGGCCATCCATGGCGGACCAAGGCAGGAAGCAGGGCGGCGGCTCCAGGGACTTGGCGCGCGGCTGGAGAGGAGGTCGAGGCGCCATGGTAGGGGAACGGCATCGACGGCGGAACTTGGGGTTGCCGGCAGCGGGGACGGGGCCCTGACGGCGGGATCCGGCCGAGGACAGGCAATGGCGGCAGAGGAAGGCGACGACGGTTCCCTGCCGCGGCAAGTCACAGAGAGAGGTGTAAGGGGAAGAGAGGGAAGAGGCCGGAGAGAAGAGAGCTAGGGTGCGGGGATGCCTGGTGGTGCTTGCTCTGGCGAGCTCTGTCGCAGAGGCAGCGGGGTCTAGTAGGTCAGGCGAGGAGAGGTAGTCATGGCGAGGAGGAGTTGCGACCTCGGACGCTCGCGGGTGCAGGGACGCGCGAAGCAGGTGATTGAAGGCGCCTGGAGGCCGGAGGCGACACTGGTTGGGGATGAGTAGGCTCTCGAGGCAGAGGCGCACGAAGCTCGGGCGGTCGGCGACTTGGAGGCGAAGATCAGAGGGTGCGGGGGGTCCTGCTGCGGCTTGCTGTGGTTGGGCGGCAGCGGAAATCAAGGGAGTTGGTCGGGGCCGCTGGTTGGATCTGGCAGGAGAGGAAAGCGTGGAGGAATTGTATTGGGGAGGAACCCGATGGGGATTTGGTGGAGTGTGGCAGCGGCTGAGGGGGACAAATGACCTAGTTTTTAGGGTTTGGTCTGCCATATATATATAGCAAAAGGATTTGGGTAGGGGCTAATCCGTCCCTCCGATCGTAATCAGACGGTCGGGAAAAATAGGCTAGGGAGCCCAGATAAGAAAACGGATACGTTTTGTAGATGTTTGGGGATGATCCGGACACGACGGTGACGACTGCTCGGGTCAGGTCCGGGACAATTTTCGGACGCGCGCGCGAGGAGGGCCGCGGGCTGACGGGAGAGGTTAGGTTGGACCTGGCGGTAGGTAGTGGGCTGTGTAGACGGTCTCGAGCTGAGAGAAGAGAAGAGAGGGAGGCCCAGCGACTGTTTCCGGAGACCGAAAACGTCCGACCTTAGACCGGCTATATTGCCGCTATAGTTATCCGTTGGGGCGTCAAACGGACTCCGAACGCGATGAAACTTGGCAGGCGACCTACCTACTCTAAAATTAGACCGCACGCCAACTCTCATCCCATTCCGAGAACATTTTACGGCCACTTATAAAATAATATTTCGGACGTGCCGCGGGCGCGCGCAAGTGAGTCTGGCCTCAGAACGGACAACGGAAGGAACTAGGAGACCCGGATGAATGCAAGTTTTGAAAACATGATGATGCAATGCGGATGATGACATGGCAAGATGCAACACGCAAGCAAATGACAAGGCAACAATAGCGAATAACTGGAAGACACCTGGCGCAACGGTCTCGGGGTGTTACAACACTCCACCACTACGAGAGGATCTCGTCCCGAGATCTAGAATGGCACCGGAGGGACAACAGAAGAGAAAGATGAGAGATAAAGCTAAGTTGCTTCTTTGACAAACGAGTGAAACCACGAGCCTTGAGAGGTTGAACAAATTGAAAGAAAGAATGCAACGAGAAAGAGCGAAGTTGAGAGCACTCAGTTAGGAAAAGGAACAAGGAAGAACAAATTCGAGCAGCACTCCGATTGAAAAGAAAAGGAATTGAATAAGAACTTGATAAGATGAGAAGATACTTGAATGAAAACACGACACTCCGGTTGGAAAAGGATTAGCAAATGAAAGATATGGTCTTGACAAACCGAGATGATGAGTGAAAAGAGCAACATCAATAGACCTCCGGGAGAAAGAATAGAATATAGATAATTGAAATAAAAGAATGGAGAAGAAAATGACTACTTCTGCCACAAAAGATCTTAAAAAGGCATCCTTAGGAGAAGGGTCGAACGGAGTTTTTGGAAACCAACAACGAAAAGAGTAAGCTTGTAGTGGGCTTATGAAGAACATCTCAAAACTACGAGGTGAAATTCTGCCACTAACAGAAACGATAAATTGGATTGATATGAACAAGGAGACGAGAAGATTATTTCACCGGGAGGATAAATGAAGAACTTGGATCATTTATAAGCACCACAAATAGCAACAATCCTTAGGGAAGGCTTTAGGTGAAACATGATGCAAGAAAACTCCAACGAATAGATTGGTGGATTTAAAATATTTCATTCTTAACAACAAGTGAATCATGGAACATGAACTCAAGTTATCAAGAATGACATAATACCACCTCCAATGATATAGAAGAAAGAATTGCACTCCGGATTGCAAGAAGAAGAATGCTTGAACTCGTCTGAAAAGAATCTTGATGAACACTTCGAGAAGGAATTAAATCCTTGATGAACCATCATGTAGAACCTTCATGAAGAACTCCGGTAACAAAAGGATAATGAAAAGAAAGAGAAGTTGAAAACACAAGGTGAATCCTTGCAATGATTACATGGATCTCCATGGTGATATAATTGAAAGAGGTTGGAACTCCAGAAAAAAAGATAAGACGAACAATTGACAACGAGAATTAGTTATTGTGAACAAACTCCGGAGGAACGAATCCATCATTTGGATGAAGCAAGAATAAGAATTATGTTATGCGTACCCTTCATCAATTTAAGTTGATGACAAGCAACGGATTTGGCATACTACTTATTCTCGTAAAAAGGATTAAGATAGGTATAGCACAACCTTGAGAAGGTCTTCAATGATCCACCGGAAGGATTGAAACAACGAATAAATTGATATGATAAAGAAGGAAGAGAAATCTTGAACGAACCACCGTAAGGATTGAAAATGAACGAAGTAAAGGGATGACTCACCGGTAAGAATTAGCAAATGAACGAAGATACATGAGAGAGTTTAGATCCATGAGAACGAAGAGATTATGAGCTGATTAGAGGATCCTTGATTTAAGCACCGGTATGATTTAGAGAATGATAATTGAAAGCTGAGAATGAATAAACCTGAATTGATGGACTCCAGATAGGTGAAAGGAATTCTCACAATCAAAACAATTATGAGAGGATGGCAACAAGGTAGAATCACGCATCTCTGAGAGAACAAATAAGATAAGGAGGAAAAACTCTTCTTCGGTCTTCAAAATCTGAGAATGATGACGAGAAACACCACCATGAATTATTTAGACACTTCGGAAGATTCAAAAACGAAGAGGTTGAGCCAACGATGAAAAGATTTTGATAGATCTTGGAGAAATACATATGACTGATGATGAATCATTCTTATGTCAAACTTTGAAAAGAATTTGGGAGTAACTCCGGGAAAATTAGAAGAGTCAGGTAAGATCCTGGGAAAAGACCTGTGGGTTAGGGCCCACTCAAAATATACACCGTATAACGATTTAAAAGAGAGAATGCACCGGTTGAATTAAATGGCTAGAATGAGATAACAACCTCGAGATATCTTCAGCACTCCGGAACAATTGAATAGCAAGAGGGGAATGACTGAGAGGTACACCGGCATGAGAAGCATTGAAACAAGGAAAGAATATGATCAACAAAGCTTGACTTGGATCCACCGGAGAAGAAAAGAATGGAGAATGATGAATGAGTAGAGCATCTTCAAGAGAACCACCGGGTAAGAACGTTGATTGAAAAGAATGGAGAGACTTCACATGAATAAAAAGATGCTTGATTAAGAAATCCGAGTCCTTGAAGAAACAAGGGTGGGAGGGTGGGAAAACAAAGGCAACTTGGGAAGGATGAAACAAACACTGTTGAGAGAGCTTAGAGTAGATCTTGCGGATGTTGAAATGAACGGATCCACTTGAAGAGAGACACGCCGGTTGAAAAGAATTGACATGACAATCTCGATTATCATGAAGGATTAGTATTCACATAGAGGTATGAGAGCACCGCTTAGGAAAAGTATGGAATCAACATTTGATTTCGAAGCAACTCGAATAACACAACTCAAAACAAAACAAAGGATTGGCTTGCAGAATAAGCCGGAACAAACATATGATAGAGATTTCGTCCGAAGTTTTCGTGGTGGGGCCTACACGGGCTCGATCGTACAACACCATCATGTACAAGGCAGTGCACATGACATACGAAGCATCCCCAAGTCAGCATAGCCAAGGACTCTTTAAGACACAACGAGACCACTGTAAAACCAACCGTGGATAGGCGGACCACTAGACGTCGAACCCCAATTTCATATCATACATCTATCGGAAAGATATCCTAAGAGCTACTTGAATTCCCACTTATAAACTCCCGAAATTTTCCGGTTATGCAATCAGGTGTTGGGGATACAGGGGAAGCATAATATCTCACCCAAAACTAACAAATCCTACATCCAGCCGTATCCATCCTTCAACACATAACCAAGAAACCTTCGGAAATCGTTTACCTCAACCTTCGAAAAGCATCTGTTATACAAGTTATGGCAATACTCCCGAACTGCCGCCCCAATACTGGGTGGCATCGAGGTTATCTCACCAACAACTACATAAAAGAGATTTTTGATGTCGGCGAAACTCGGGTATTCCAGAATCTCAACGATAAAATTGTGACAACAACACCTCGGAGCTCAACTCCCCGGGACGCTACCACAACCCCTAAATGTCAGGAGGTACCAAGAACAATGTTCTCGTCACAAAACCATCGGAACGATTCCAAGATACCCGCGTGATCCTAAGAAAATTTTTAGTGAAATTTGAGAAGAGAAGAGTCAAAACTCTACGTCAGGATGCCTCACCAGAGCGACGAAGGTACTGAGGAGTAAAAAGAATCCTACTCTCTGATATATATAATCCTATAAGACTCAAAACATTTTTCTAGACTCAACAATGCCAGCGATTCGATCAAGCAGGGGGCTCCTAAGGTCGGGGAAGGCTCTGATACCAACTTGTAACGCCCTCGATGCGGTTATATCTCCCACGTGTCGAAGCACGGCTTAGAGGCATAACCGCATTGAAAGCAATGTCACAAGTGAGGTAATCTTCACACAACCCATGTAATACAAAAGGGAAAGAGATACATAGTTGGCTTACAATCGCCACTTCACACAATACATGAATAAAGCATTACATCATCCAGATACAATCAAGGTCCGACTACGGAACCAAAATAAAAGAAGACTACCCCAAATGCTACATAGATCCCCGATCGACCCCAACTTGGCTCCACTACTGATCAACTGGAAACGGAACAACACAAAGGACAAGATCTTCATCGAGCTCCTCCTTGAGATTGGTTGCGTCACCTTCACGACATCATCGGCACCTGCAAACTGGTTTTGGAAGTATCTGCGAGTCACGGGGACTCAGCAATCTCACAACCTCACGATCAAGACTATTTAAGCTTATAGGTAGGGTAAAAGGTATGAGGTGGAGCTGCAGCAAGCGACTAGCATATATGGTGGCTACCTTACACAAATGAGAGCGAGAAGAGGAGGCAAAGCACGGTCGAGAAACTATGATCAAGAAGTGATCCTAGAACAACCTACGTCAAGCATAACTCCAACACCGTGTTCACTTCCCGGACTCCGCCGAGAAGAGACCATCACGGTTACACACGCGGTTAATGCATTTTAATTAAGATCAACTTCAGGTTTTCTACAACCGGACATTAACAAATTCCCATCTGCCCATAACCGCGGGCACGGCTTTCGAAAGTTCAAAACCCTGCAGGGGTGTCCCAACTTAGCCCATCACAAGCTCTCATGGTCAACGAAGGATATTCCTTCTCCCAAGACATTCCGATCAGACTCGGCATCCCGGTTACAAGACATCCTCGACAATGGTAAAACAAGACCCGGAAAGCCACCCGAATGTGCCGACAAATCCCGATAGGAGCTGCACATATCTCGTTATCAGGGCACACCGGAATGTCCAAGGTTCCGGTAGACCGGCCCAGAGTTGCCCCTGGTGGCCACAGGCAGCTGACAGGTTGGACCAACACTCAGAGGAGCACTGGCTCGGGGGGGTTAAAATAACGATGACCCTCGGGAGCGCGACTCCCAAGGGAAAAGAAAAGGCTAGGTGGCAAATGGTAAAACGAATGTTGGGCCTTGAGGGAGGAGTTTTATTCAACGCGAACTGTCAAGGGGTTCCCATTATAACCCAACCGTGTAAGGAATGCAAAATCCGGGAACATAACACCGATATGACGGAAACTAGGGCAGCAAGAGTGGAACAAAACACCAGGCATAAGGCCGAGCCTTCCACCCTTTACCAAGTATATAGATGCATTAATTTAATAAGAGATATTGTGATATCCCAACAAAATATCCATGTTCCAACAAGGAACAAACTCCAGTCTTCACCTGCTACTAACAACGCTATAAGAGGGGCTGAGCAAAGCGATAACATAGCCAAACAACGGTTTGCTAGGACAAGGTGGGTCAGAGGCTTGGCTTAACAATATGGGAGGCATGATAAGCAAGTGGTAGGTATCGCAGCATACGCATAGCAAAAGAGCGAGCAACTAGCAAGCAAAGATAGAAGTGATTTCGAGGGTATGTTCATCTTGCTTGAAATCCCGCAAGGAAGAAGAACGAGTCCATGAAGAAGACAAATGGACGTAGTCGAACGAATCCTCACAACACGACGTTACCGGATTACCGAGAAGAAGTACACTGGAAAGAAAACAAACAACATAGTAAACAACCAACACATGAACATGGCATGATGCACAATCAAGTATGATGCATGTCCGGTTTAATGAAGCATGGCATGGCAAAGTGCACAAACAATCCTACAAAATAAGTGGAGCACAATATGCAACTCCGTTGCATATTGACGAAACACCACATGACTTATTTAGTTCGATCTCGTTTATGTACTCAACAATATTAAATGTTGTTAGCATGGCAAGAGTTGAAGCATAATGAAACTACCCATCTAGGCAAGTTTAAATGAGATCGGAACAACAAAACAACAAGTCCAGAAACTCCTCATGTGCATATTTTAGGTTTGGTACTGTTCTGCCCTAAACACAATTTTAGAGTTGTTAAACATGCAAAGTGATGTAACCAAGATAAACTAGGCATTTTTCTACCCCATTTACATATAAAGTTTATTAAAATCCGAGCTACGGTTATTGAGTGATGAATTAAATCGTTTTAGCAAGTTGTTTAAGAAAATTTAAACAAACAACATTTTAAGCATTTTCAACATGGATGAAAATGACATATTATGAAATTAGACAAAAATTTTGTCAATTGACATATATAAATCATTTTAATCCGATGCATGGTTTATTAGTTATTAAATGCATGACCCCGAAGGGTTTTTTTGCAAAACTGAAAACTCTGGATAAATGGACAAATCGCAGAACGAATTTTTTTTGTCATGGGCCGAATCCGTCTAGAGAGGAGGGGCTGGATATTGTGCTCACATTGGGCCTCAGCCCGAAAGTGGAAGCGCAGCGACCCGCTTGGGTGGGTTGACCGCCTAGTCAACCGATGTGGGCGTCTGCATCCGCGCCATTGCAGAGGCCGGCGGCATGGAGGAAGCAGAGCAGCTGCAGCTTGCAAGAGGCGACACGAGACAGGGCTGGACGAATCCAGGCAGGAGGTTGTTCCAGATGACGGTGGCGGAGCTTGGCAGAGCCGGCCATCCATGGCGGACCAAGGCAGGAAGCAGGGCGACGGCTCCAGGGACTTGGCGCACGGCTGGAGAGGAGGTCGATGCGCCATGGTAGGGGAACGGCATCAACGGTGGAACTTGGGGTTGCCGGCGGCGGGGACGGGGCCCTGACGGCGGGATCCGGCCGAGGACGGGCAATGGCGGCAGAGGAAGGCGATGGCGGTTCCCTGCTACGGCAACTCACAGAGAGAGGTGTAAGGGGAAGAGACGGAAGAGGCCGGAGAGAAGAGAGGTAGGGTGCGGGGATGCCTGGTGGTGCTTGCTCCAGGGAGCTCTGTCGCAGAGGCGACGGGGTCCAATAGGTCAGGCGAGGAGAGGTGTTCATGGTGAGGAGGAGTTGCGACCTTGGACGCTCGCGGGTGCAGGGACACGCGAAGCAAGTGATTGAAGGCGCCTAGAGGCCAAAGGCGATGCTGGTTGGGGATGAATAGGCCCTCGAGGCAGAGGCGCACGAAGCTCGGGCGGCCGGCGACTTGGAGGCGAAGATCAGAGGGTGCGGGAGGTCCTGCTGCGGCTTGCTATGGTTGGGCGGCGGCGGAAATCAAGGGAGTTGGTCGGGGCCGCTGGTTGGATCTGACAGGAGAGGAAAACAAGGAGGAATTGTATTGGGGAGGAACCCGATGGGGATTTGGTGGAGTGTGGCGGCGGCTGAGGGGGACAAATGACCTAGTTTTTAGGGTTTGGTCTGACATATATATAGCAAAAGGATTTGGGTAGGGGCTAATCCGTCCCTCCGATCGTAATCGGACGGTCGGGAAAAATAGGCTAGGGAGCCCAGATAAGAAAACGGAGACGTTTTGTAGATGTTTGGGGATGATCCGGACACGACGGTGACGACTGCTCGGGTCGGGTCCGGGACAATTTTTGGACGCGCGCGCGAGGAGGGCCGCGGGCTGACGAGAGAGGTTAGGTTGGACCTGGCGGTAGGTAGTGGGCTGTGTAGACGGTCTCAAGCTGAGAGAAGAGAAGAGAGGGAGGCCCGACGACTGTTTCCAGAGACCAAAAACGTCCGACGTTAGACCGGCTATATTGCCGCTATAGTTATCCGTTGGGGCATCAAACGGACTCCGAACGCGATGAAACTTGGCAGGCGGCCTACCTACTCTAAAATAAGACCGCACGCCAACTCTCATCCCATTCCGAGAACATTTTCCGGCCACTTATAAAATAATATTTCGGACGTGCCGTGGGCGCGTGCAAGTGAGTCTGGCCTCAGAACGGACAACGGAAGGAATTAGGAGACCCGGACGAATGCAAGTTTTGAAAACATGATGATGCAATGCGGATGATGACATGGAAAGATGCAACACGCAAGCAAATGACAAGGCAACAACAGCGAATAACTGGAAGACACCTGACGCAACGGTCTCGGGGCGTTACATCATGGGCTGTAGAGGAAAGGGAACCAGCCCCAAGTGGGCTAGGGTGCATCCCCCCTTGGGCCCATGCGCCTAGGGTTGGGGGGAACCCTAGAGGGGGCGCCCCCTTTGCTTGGTGGGCAAGCCACCCCCCTTGGCCGCCGCCCCCCCTCTAGATCTCATCTAGAGGGGGCCGGCCCCCTTCCTCCTTCCCCTATAAATAGAGGGGCAAGGGGAGGGCTGAACACCACATCAAAGGCGCAGCCCCTCCCCTCCCCAACACCTCTCCTCCTCCGTTAAGTGCTTGGCGAAGCCCTGCCGGAGTACTGCCGCTCCACCACCACCACGCCGTCGTGCTGCTGTTGGAGCTCTCTTCCACAACCTATTCCTCCTCCTTGCTGGATCAAGGCGTGGGAGACGTCTCCGTTCCGTACGTGTGTTGAACGCGGAGGTGTTGCCCGTTCGGCGCTAGGATCATCGGTGATTTGGATCACGACGAGTACGACTCCATCAACCCCGTTCTCTTGAACGCTTCCGCTCGCGATCTACAAAGGTATGTAGATGCACTCCTCTCCCTCTCGTTGCTAGATGACTCCATAGATTGATCTTGGTGATGCGTAGAAAATTTTAAATTTCCGCTACGATCCCCAACAGTGGCATCATGAGCTAGGTCTATGCGTAGTTTCTATGCACGAGTAGAACACAAATTGTTGTGGGCGTCGATTTTGTCGATTTACTTGTCGTTACTAGTCTTATCTTGATTCGACGGCATCGTGGGATGAAGCGGCCCGGGCCGACCTTACACGTATGCTTACGTGAGACTGGTTCCACCGATTAACATGAACTAGTTGCATAAGGTGGCTAGCGGGTGTCTGTCTCTCTCACTTTAGTCGGATCTGATTCGATGAAAAGGGTCCTTATGAAGGGTAAATAGAAATTGGCATATCACGTTGTCGTTTTGGCGTAGGTAAGAAATGTTCTTGCTAGAAACCTATAGCAGCCACCTAAAAACTTGCAACAACAATTAGAGGACGTCTAACTTGTTTTTGCAGCATATGCCGTGTGATGTGATATGGCCAAAAGGATGTGATGAATGATATATGTGATGTATGAGATTGATCATGTTCTTGTAATAGGAATCACGACTTGCATGTCGATGAGTATGACAACCGGCAGGAGCCATAGGAGTTGTCTTAATTTATTTATGACCTGCGTGTCAACATAAACGTCATGTAATTACTTTACTTTATTGCTAACCGTTAGCCATAGCAGTAGAAGTAATAGTTGGCGAGACAACTTCATGAAGACACGATGATGGAGATCATGATGATGGAGGTCATGGTGTCATGCCGGTGATGATGATGATCATGGCGCCCCGAAGATGGAGATCAAAAGGAGCAAAATGATATTGGCCATATCATGTCACTATTTGATTGCATGTGATGTTGATCATGTTTTACATCTTATTTGCTTAGAACGATAGTAGCATAATAAGATGATCCCTCATTAAAATATCAAGAATGGTGTTCCCCCTAACTGTGCACCGTTGCTAAGGTCCGTTGTTCCGAAGCACCACGTGATGATCGGGTGTGATAGGTTTTAACGTTCGCATACAACGGGTGTAAGCCAGATTTACACACGCAATACACTTAGGTTGACTTGACGAGCCTAGCATGTACAGACATGGCCTCGGAACATGGAAGACCGAAAGGTCGAACATGAGTCGTATAGAAGATACGGTCAACATGAGAATGTTCACCGATAATGACTAGTCCGTCTCACGTGATGATCGGACACGGCCTAGTTGACTCGGATCATGTATCACTTAGATGACTAGAGGGATGTCTATCTGAGTGGGAGTTCATTATATAATTTGATTAGATGAACTTAATTATCATAAACATAGTCTAAAAAACTTTGTAATATGTCTTGTAGATCAAATGGCCCACGCTAATGTTGCCCTCAACTTCAACGCGTTCCTAGAGAAAACCAAGCTGAAAGATGATGGCAGCAACTACATGGACTGGGTCCGTAACCTGAGGATTATCCTCATAGCTGCCAGGAAAGCATATGTCCTTGATGCACCGCTAGGTGAAGCACCTGTTTTCCCAGCAGAACAAGACATTATGAACGCTTGGCGGACGCGTAGTGATGATTACTCCCTGGTTCAGTGCGGCATGCTTTACAGCTTAGAACCGGGGCTCCAAAAGCGTTTTGAGCAACACGGAGCATATGAGATGTTCCAAGAGCTGAAAATGGTTTTCCAAGCTCATGCCCGGGTCGAGAGATATGAAGTCTCCGACAAGTTCTACAGTTGTAAGATGGAGGAGAATAGTTCCGTCAGCGAGCACATACTCAAAATGTCTGGGTTGCACAACCGCTTGTCTCAGCTAGGAGTTAATCTCCCGGATGATGCGGTTGTTGACAGAATCCTTCAGTCACTCCCACCTAGCTACAAGAGCTTCGTGATGAACTTCAATATGCAGGGGATGGAAAAGACCATTCCTGAGGTATATTCAATGCCGAAATTAGCGGAGGTGGAAATCAAAAAGTAACATCCAGTGTTGATGGTGAATAAAACCACTAAGTTCAAGAAGGGCAAGGGTAAAAAGAACTTCAAGAAGGACGGCAAGGGAGTTGCCGCGCCCGGTAAGCAAGCTGCCGGGAAGAAGCCAAAGAATGGACCCAAGCCTAAGACTGAGTGCTTTTATTGCAAGGGAAACGGTCACTGGAAGTGGAACTGCCCGAAGTACTTAGCGGATAAGAAGGCCAGAAATGCCAAAGGTATATGTGATATACATGTTATTGATGTGTACCTAACCAGCGCTTGTAGTAGCTCCTGGGTATTTGATACCGGTACAGTTGCTCATATTTGTAACTCAAAACAGGAACTGCCGAATAAACGGAGACTGGCGAAGGACGAGATGACGATGCGCGTCGGGAATGGTTCCAAGGTCGATGTGATTACCGTCGGCACGCTACCTCTACATTTACCTACGGGGTTAGTTTTAAACCTCAATAATTATTATTTAGTACCAGCTTTGAGCATGAACATTGTATCTGAATCTTGTTTAATGCGAGATGGCTACTCATTTAAATCTAAGAATAATGGTTGTTCTATTTATATGAGAGACATGTTTTATGGTCATGCCCCGCTGGTCAATGGTTTATTCTTATTTAATCTCGAACGTGATGTTACACATATTCATAGTGTGAATGCCAAAAGATGTAAGGTTGATAATGATAGTCCCACATACTTGCGGCACTGCCGCCTTGGTCACATTGGTGTCAAACGCATGAAGAAACTCCATGCAGATGGACTTTTAGAGTCTCTTGATTATGAATCATTTGACACGTGCGAACCATGCCTCATGGGCAAAATGACCAAGACTCCGTTCTCCGGAACAATGGAGCGAGCAACCAACTTATTGGAAATCATACATCTGATGTGTGCGGTCCAATGAGTGTTGAGGCTCGCGGTGGCTATCATTATGTTCTCACCCTCACTGATGACTTGAGTAGATATGGGTATGTCTACTTAATGAAACACAAGTCTGAGACCTTTGAAATTTTTTAAGGAATTTCAGAGTGAGGTTGAGAATCAACGTGACAGGAAAATCAAGTTCTTCCGATCAGATTGTGGGGGAGAATATTTGAGTCACGAATTTGGCACGCACTTAAGGAAATGTGGAATAGTTTCACAACTCACGCCGCCTGGAACACCTCAGTGTAGTGGTGTGTCCGAACGTCGTAATCGCACCCTATTGGATATGGTGCGATCTATGATGTCTCTTACCGATCTACCGCTATCATTTTGGGGTTATGCTATAGAGACTGCCGCATTCACTTTAAATAGGGCTCCGTCGAAATCCGTTGAGACGACACCGTATGAATTGTGGTTTGGTAAGAAACCTAAGCTGTCGTTTCTGAAAGTTTGGGGATGCGATGCTTATGTCAAGAAACTTCATCCTGAAAATCTCGAACCCAAATCAGAAAAATGTGTCTTCATAGGATACCCTAAAGAAACTATTGGGTATATGTCGGGGATATACCCCGCGGCGTAAACCGGCTGGAAGTATAACCCGGCCGGACTAGGCGTTTCATTGGTAAACCGCCAGAGGATTGGCGGTTTACATGATTGGCGGTGTAAACCGGCCGGAAGTTAACCCGGACGGACTTGGTGGATTATCTGAAAACCCCACTGACACTTGGCGAGTTACTGGCGACCCGCCTTGACCTGGCGGTTTACAAGCAACCCACCTGGTCATTATGACTCACTGGTGATCCGGCGTGCGGGACAGACAGATGGCAAGGCCCAAGACCCAGAAGGCCAGTTCATGTTTAATGGTGGGCCGGTTTAAGAGGAAAGGCAGGAGGAATATTATCTTACAAGGAGCTAAGACCTGGACTTGTATCCGGTTTGTATTAGAGATAGACTAGTCCTAATCCTAATAGGACTCTACATGTAACCCGCCCCTCCAACATATATAAGGAGGGGCAGGGCTCCCCAAAAGGGACAAGATTCACAAGTTCCACAAGTTGGACAAGTTAGGTTTAGACAATAGCTCTCGAGATTGAGCACTCTTGTAACCGTGATTATCATCATCAATATCAATGAAGCAGGATGTAGGCTTTTACCTCCACCGTGAGGGGCCGAACCTGGGTAAAACATCGCGTCTCTCGTCCCGCTCAACCCCTCTCAAGCTACCACATAGATGCGTTGGCCTCGCGACTAAGTCCTGACACTAAGGACATCTGCCATGACAAAGCCACGACAGTTGGTGCCCACCGTACGGCTTGCACACGGTGGTGTTGAGTTTTTGAAGGGAGCTCTTCAAAGAATCGAGAAAGTCGCGATCGGCCGGATCAGGAAGAACCGGCTCGAAAGTATATTAACTATGGCAATGGTCTCGTTGGACAATGGAAAGTACGGTTAGCAATTGACCATGGAACCAGCTAGGAAAAGTCTACATCAGAGTTATATTCTTTAAACCAGATTTACAACCGATAAGATTGAAGGATATGAGGGTTTGGCGTGTTCTCTGTGCGTCACCGAGGCAACGTGATCCGTCGAATCCGAGTTGGAAATCAGATTTTGGCCGCTACAGCTGGGTATCTCCAAGGTCGACATGAGTTACGCTACCTCATCATCCGCCACCTTGCCGCGGTGGTCCGTCTCCAAGCAGTACTGTCGCCTTGCCTTTGCAGCTGCGCCCTGTCTGAGTCACATCCATCATCGACATCTCCACTTGATCTCGGATTGAGTCATCACCGCTGCCGATTCAATGTTAAGAAGGAAATTGGGATTGCGTTTGAGCCGGATTCTGAAGCCGACTCGCCGCCCGGCCTCTTCAAGTCGCGAACTTGGGTCGCCGTATCACCGGCCGCCTACACCGCCAATACGGCCCCAAGTCGCGAGCTACCTCAATCTGCCACGGACGTCGTTCGACTCCGCCATGAACCGGCTTCAGCTGCTGATGACCCGGCCTGCCCAACTGCCGCCGCGAGTCGTTAAGGGCTCCGCCTCACCTGCGAGTCGCTGCTCCCGCCGTCGGGGCCGATTCAATCATCGGCGGCCGCCAGTTTTTTCCTCGTCCCTGTTGCGAATCACTGCGGCCGCCTATCGCTGCAATCGCCTCTGCCTCAAACCGCTTCTGCCACCGAGGCCTATTGTCAAACAACGGGAACTAAAGTGGCAGGTGTTCTACAATATGTTATGGGAGTATCATTATACTACACTGGATATGATTAAGAAGATACAGGGAAGGCTATACATGCTCGTTTGAAGAGCACGTTGATGGTTTGAGGTCAGCAAAAGAATGATGAGAATTATGGGATATGAGCAATGCAGACAAAGCAACGGAGGTATATCAAATATTTGAAGAACTCATCTAAAGGCATGTAGAGTACGTGTGACGACATATGTCAGTATTCTGGATGCTTGGAACAAGTCTGAAAGTCTCAAGCTAGCTGCGGTCGTTGGTACAGTTCTGAAGTTTGCATCCCTGTTGTGAGCCTGTGACTGAGTTGATAAAAAAAATAGCATTGGTCAAAAATGACCCGGAGGGTCCGTGCTGAGCCGCACGATTCCGGGCTTCGCCACGGTCAGGCTTTAAGCCATCATCTCCGAGCCGTTGCCACTGGGACCTTGTGCTAAGCCACCTTTGGTTGGCCTTATTCTGAGCCATCGCGAGTCTGATGTGAGCTGCCGTAGTCTCGAGAGAGTGGCTAAATCTCTGTTGAATCTACTGGAGATTATTCACGAACATTGAATACGGATCATCCGTCGTGTGGACAAATCAGGTGATATTCATCTAAGGCCTATTTTATTAGCGCATATTATTTTTGTTAAAAAAATTACTTTGGCATGTGATATTTTTTTGACGCAGGACAATTGTTCATTACAAATGGGACGTTATATTACGGGCACGGAGCACGCACTAGCAATGCTATGCACCCGCGTTTCGTCCGTGTCAACCACCCGGTGAATGAACGTGCGCAAGTTGCTGTCCCGGTGGTCCGGTTTACATCAGCTTGCCGGGACCGCACCCGCGGTTAACTTGCCCGTCCGTGACGGTTTACGACATTAGTGCTGATTTTCTCCGTCCGCACCGGTTTACAATGTCGCGGCCGACTCATTTGTCTGTGCCGCCTCTGATGCTGCGGGCGTATTTTCCGTCCGTCTCTCACGGCCTGGTCTACATCAACACGCTAGGCCGCACCTGTTTGCCTGAGCTGTTTATTGTGTATGAGCAAGTCACAGCTTGGGTAGCCCGGTTTTCTTCCAATAAATTAGAGGCAAATTATCATTCAGCCATCGTCTGCACTGGATGGATCAATGGACATGCGCACAAATCACTGCCACTATAGTTTCGTCAACTTCAAACAAGTCAGTTGGAAGGAACCATTGGCCGAGTTGCTGACACGGCTCGTATGGGATCATTTACAACCCGCTGCAGTCACCTCAACCTTCTATGGATTCACATCATACTATCAACACCAATGATATACAAGTTATGACGGTTTATATCACGGTCAAATATGGAGAATCTCAAGCCAACTCCTCGAGTCACCTTGAGACTTGGGGGCTACAATGATATGACTTAGCAAACGTTGCCGGTTTTTAGTGAAGTCAAGAACCCCAATACGTTGGAGGGAAAGATAACCCGGTCCTAGATTCACATCGTGCTGTCAGAAGATTTCCGGATTAGAAAGTATATGACAGTTACAAAATCCCGGCTCAATGAAGAAGTTTCTGGTCATCAGAAAAGGATTCCGGTTTACAATCCAGTACAAGGGAAATTTGTTCTCCGACAAAGCTCTGAAGCTCTCAAATCCGGTTTAAGAATTTCCGGTTCAAAAAGGAATTAATTTCTCGCAAGTTCGAGTTTAAAGGCCGTCAGAAAATTTCCGGCTAAAAATGAAGATTCCGGTTTAAAATCCGGTTCAAGGGAAAGATGTCTCCCACAAAGCTTTGAAGCTCTCAATATCCGGTTCAAGATCCCGGTTCAAAGAAGAATGTATCACTTGCAGAAGTTAAAAATTGTCGAAGAGGACCTACTGCCATGATGCGCGGTTCAAACATGGATATACTGCCTTATTGGCTTATCATATTATTGATCACTTGGGGGCTTGGTCGTATCCGAACCATAGCAACACCTTTTGATAGGCGTAAAGCCACAACATCACTTGGGGACTTGTGGTCACGCCTGAACCATAGTCACGCCTCTTGATGGGCGAGAGCCACCAGATCACTTGGGGACTTGGTCACGTCTGAACCAGTCATGCCTCTTGATCAGCCTAAGGCCACAGAATCACTTGGGGGCTTGGTCGAACCCAAACCATTGCCATGCCACTTGATCGGCATAAATGCCACGGTTTCATTTGGGGACCTGGCTGACTTGAACCATAGCTACACCTATCGGGAGCTTGGTCGTGTTCGACCATGGTGACGCCATCTGATCAGCTCAAATAAGCCTCTTTTTGCAAACGATTTTATCATTGCCTTTGCTTCACAATTTTCTTTGATAGATATTTCTTTCTTTTTGTTGCGTTTTTAAACCGACATTTCTTAAACCGGTTCGACTGTCAATTACAAATGGACAGGACACGGTCAAATCTTAATCTGGAGACTATCTGCCCAGTTTGATTTTCTGTTACCATCCTATTATGGAGTAAACCGGTGTTTATCAAACCGGCTCGGCTTTCAACTACAAGTTGTCAGTACACGATCAAGTTATAATCCGGAGTCTATCAGCCCGGTCTGGTTTGACTACAAGTCACCAGTATTATATATGGTTAATCCGGTGTTTATCACAACCCGGCGCGGTTTTATCATAAACCGGCACAATATGGAAGGAGTTATCAGTACTCAAGATTTGGGTTATCACCCTTACTACAAAAAGTTGGTAAAACCAACGATGTGATTTAATGTCACAGGTATGATATATTTCATATTTGATTATTCTAAATGCAACCTTGGTTATAAACCCAGGTTATATGTTGGGCATTATGACCCGTCCGGCGGTAAACCGCCAGGACACTTTAAACTTGTTGTATGCAGAAACAGGTTGAATAAAGCATGATTATAAATCACCGGTGTTTATTAAACCGGTAGTATGATCCGGTGTTTATTAAACTGGCCTGGCTTTGGACAATAAGTCACCAGTATATATTTGGATTGCGCCATTGGAATCATGCGCTTATAAATCATTGGATTATATTATCTTGAATAGCCAACATGGCTGGATTTTTATTATTAAGGTTTTCAAACTCGCTATAGCGCAATGTCTACTCTTTTATCAAAGGATATGATTTAATTTACAATGGAAGGAATAGTCCCGAGTCGCTGCAGGCTTACAACCCGGCACTTGGGGGCTACATTATTCAAATCGAGATTACATGCAAGTCTCATGTCGCTGCAAGCATGCGTCATGACACTTGGGGGCTAATGCAAAGTCATTTTTACTAGTCTTATTGAAGACCCGACTCATCATATTATAATGAGCCGGCCCTTGGGGGCTACCAATTGCTCCTGTCAATAATTCAAGGTACACAAGTTTTCGTCCATAATATTGAAGGATTCATTGCTCAGTTGGTAAAGCACAAAACTCTTAACCTTGTGGACGTGGGTTCAAGCCCTACGATGGAAGCTACATTATAATATGTTATTTTCATTGAAATATATATCAAGTCCCGGTTCAGTATTATCTTACTAAGCCGGCCCTTGGGGGCTACACATCAATGCTCAAGTCTACATGATTATATTTATAAAGTCCCTGCTAATTATTGCATAATGACCCGGCCCTTGGGGGCTACACTGATTGAAGTTTTTATAAGCAATTGCAAGTCCCAGGTTGCTGCAAGCATGGCAACCCGGCACTTGAGGGCTACATATATGGAGTATTCAGTTTATATGATTGAGATGAACAAATCGGATTTCTTCAAGGTTGAAACACTCATTGGAGCAAGTCTTAAGTTATCACTATATTCTCTTCTTTAGACTTGGGGGCTACAGGTATTATGCATATAAAGGAGGAACATCTTCATTTTATCAGTTTTGAGCAAAACAGGAAGATCAACTACATGACCCGGTGTCGACAACAATTATGACCCGGCGCCATCAATATTTATAAACCGACCATTTTGGTAATATTAAACCGGCAAGTTTTACATCTTCAAACCGGCTGAATATCAGATAAGTATTTTCAGACCCATATTTCTTAAACCGACACTTTGGGAGCTGAGTCAAAGGAGTTATTCTTCAAAATATTTCTCTGTGACAAACCAATGTCGGCAAATTGATTATGAAGCTGGTCTGTTGACCCGGATTTCCCAGAAGGAGGAAATAACAAGGACTTAAGGATGATCAGGTACCGGTTTACAAAAATTCTTAACCCGGAGCATAACCTGTCAAATTTGTTCTTGTGTTTATTTTGCAGCATAAGTTTACCATGAATAAATCCAAGCTACACTTGGGGGCTAATGTCAGGGATATACCCCGCGGCGTAAACCGGCTGGAAGTATAACCCGGCCGGACTAGGCGTTTCATTGGTAAACCGCCAGAGGATTGGTGGTTTACATGATTGGCGGTGTAAACCGGCCGGAAGTTAACCCGGCCGGACTTGGTGGATTATCTGAAAACCCCGCTGACACTTGGTGAGTTACCGGCGACCCGCCTTGACCTGGCGGTTTACAAGCAACCCACCTGGTCATTATGACTCACTAGTGATCCGGCGTGCGGGACAGACAGATGACAAGGCCCAAGACCCAAAAGGTCGGTTCACGTTTAATGATGGGCCAGTTTAAGTGGAAAGGCAGGAGGAACATTATCTTACAAGGAGCTAAGACCTGGACTTGTATCCGGTTTGTATTAGAGATAGATTAGTCCTAATCCTAATAGGACTCTACATGTAACCCGCCACTCCAACATATATAAGGAGGGACAGGGCTCCCCAAAAGGGACAAGATTCACAAGTTCCACAAGTTGGACAAGTTAGGTTTAGACAATAGCTCTCAAGATTGAGCACTCTTGTAACCGTGATTATCATCATCAATATCAATGAAGCATGATGTAGGCTTTTACCTCCACCGTGAGGGGCCGAACCTAGGTAAAACATCGCGTCTCTTGTCCCGCTCAACCCCTCTCAAGCTACCACATAGATGCGTTGGCCTCGCGACTAAGTCCTGACACTAAGGACATCTGCCGTGACAAAGCCACGACAGTATACCTTCTACCTCAGATCCGAAGGCAAGATCTTTGTAGCCAAGAATGGATCCTTTCTAGAGAAAGAGTTTCTCTCGAAAGAAGTAAGTGGGAGGAAAGTAGAACTTGATGAAGTATTGCCTCTTGAACCGGAGAGTGGCGCAGCTCAAGAAAATGTTTCTGAGGTGCCTGCACCAACTAGAGAGGAAGTTAATGATGATGATCATGAAAATTCAGATCAAGTTGCTACTGCACTTCGTAGGTCCACAAGGACACGTTCCACACCAGAGTGGTATGGCAACCCTGTCTTGGAAATCATGTTGTTAGACAATGGTGAACCTTCGAAATATGAAGAAGCGATGGCGGGCCCAGACTCCGACAAATGGCTGGAAGCCATGAAATCCGAGATAGGATCCATGTATGAAAACGAAGTATGGACTTTGACTGACTTTCCCGATGATCGGCGAGCCATAGAAAAATGGATCTTTAAGAAGAAGACAAACGCGGATGGTAATGTGACCATCTATAAGGCTCGGCTTGTCGCTAAGGGTTATCGACAAGTTCAAGGGGTTGACTACGATGAGACTTTCTCACCCGTAACGAAGCTAAAGCCCGTCCAAATCATGTTAGCAATTGCCGCATTCTATGATTATGAGATATGGCAAATGGACGTCAAAACGGCATTCCTTAATGGTTTCCTTAAGGAAGAATTGTATATGATGCAGCCGGAAGGTTTTGTCGATCCTAAGAATGCTGACAATGTGTGCAAGCTCCAACGCTCAATCTATGGGCTGGTGCAAGCCTCTCGGAGTTGGAACTTTCGATTTGATGAGATGATCAAAGCATTTGGGTTTACGCAGACTTATGGAGAAGCCTGTGTTTACAAGAAAGTGAGTGGGAGCTCTGTAGCATTTCTCATATTATATGTGGATGACATACTATTGATGGGAAATGATATAGAATTCTCAGAAAGCATAAAGGCCTACTTGAACAAGTGTTTTTCAATGAAGGACCTTGGAGAAGCTGCTTGTATATTAGGCATCAAGATCTATAGAGATAGATCGAGACGCCTCATTGGTCTTTCACAAAGTACGTACCTTGACAACATATTGAAGAAGTTCAATATGGATCAGTCCAAGAAGGGGTTCCTGCCTGTATTGCAAGGTATGAGATTGAGCACGGCTTAATGCCCGACCACGGTAGAAGATAGAGAAAAGATGAGTGTCGTCCCCTATGCCTCGGCCATAGGGTCTATTATGTATGCCATGCTATGTACTAGACCTGATGTAAACCTTGTCATGAGTTTGGTAGGAAGGTACCAAAGTAATCCCGGCATGGAACACTGGACAGCAGTCAAGAATATCCTGGAGTACCTGAAAAGGATATGTTTCTTGTTTATGGAGGTGACGAAGAGCTCGTCGTAAAGGGTTACGTCGATGCTAGCTTCGACACAGATCTGGATGACTCTAAGTCACAAACCTGATACGTGTATATTTTGAATGGTGGGGCAGTCAGCTGGTGCAGTTGCAAGCAAAGCGTCGTGGCAGGATCTACATGTGAAGCAGAGTACATGGCAGCCTCGGAGGCAGCACAAGAAGCAATCTGGATGAAGGAGTTTATTACCGACCTAGGAGTTATTTCCAATGCGTCGGGCCCGATGACTCTCTTCTGTGACAACACTGCAGCTATTGCCCTTGCCAAGGAGCCCAGGTTTCATAGTAAGACCAGGCATATCAAGCGCCGCTTCAACTCCATTCGTGAAAATTTTCAAAATGGAGACATAGATATTTATAAAGTGCATACGGACCTGAATATCGCAGATCCGTTGACTAAACCTTTTCCTCGAGCAAAACATGATCAACACCAGAACTCTATGGGTGTTCAATTCATCACAATGTAACTAGATTATTGACTCTAGTGCAAGTGGGAGACTGTTGGAAATATGCCCAGAGGCAATAATAAAATGGTTCTTATTATATTTCCTTGTTCATGATAATTGTCTATTGTTCATGATATAATTGTGTTATCTGAAAATCATAATACATGTGTGAATACATAGACCACAACATGTCCCTAGTGAGCCTCTAGTTGACTAGCTCGTTAATCAATAGATGGTTACGGTTTCCTGACCATGGACATTGGATGTCATTGATAACGGGATCACATCATTAGGAGAATGATGTGATGGACAAGATTGTGCAACTCCCGGATACTGCAGGAATACTTTGGGTGTGCCAAACGTCACAACGTAACTGGGTGACTATAAAGGTGCACTACGGGTATCTCCGAAAGTGTCTGTTGGGTTGGCACGAATCGAGACTGGGATTTGTCACTCCATATGAACGGAGAGGTATCTCTGGGCCCACTCGGTAAGACATCATCGTAATGAGCTCAATGTGACTAAGGGTTGGTCACATGATGATGTGTTACGGAACGAGTAAAGTGACTTGCCGGCAACGAGATTGAACGAGGTATTGGGATACCGACGATCGAATCTCGGGCGAGTAATGTACTGATTGACAAAGGGAATTGTATACGGGATTGCTTGAATCCTCGACATCGTGGTTCATCCAATGAGATCATCATGGAACATCTGGGAGCCAACATGGGTATCCAGATCCCGTTGTTGGTTATTTGCCGGAGAGTTGTCTCGGTCGTGTCTACATGGTTCCCGAACCCATAGGGTCTACACACTTAAGGTTCGATGACGCTAGCGTCATTAGGAAGACTTGTATGTGATTACCGAATGTTGTTCGGAGTCTCGGATGAGATCCCGAACGTCAAGAGGAGTTCCGGAATGGTCCGGGGGTGAAGATTTATATATGGGAAGTTGTCATACGGTCATCGGAAAAGTTTGAGGGCATATCGGTATTATACCGGGGCCATCGGAGGGGTTCCGGGGGTCCACCGGGAGGGGCCACCTCTCTCGGAGGGCCTCATGGGCCGTAGAGGAAAGGGAACCAGCCCCAAGTGGGCTAGGGCGCATCCCCCCCCCTTTGGGCCCATGCGTCTAGGGTTGGGGGGAAACCCTAGAGGGGGCGCCCCCTTTGCTTGGGGGGCAAGCCACCCCCCTTGCCCCCCCCCTTAAGATCTCATCTAGAGGGGGCCGGCCCCCTTCCTCCTTCCCCTATAAATAGAGGGGCAAGGGGAGGACTGAACACCACATCAAAGGCGCAGCCCCTCCCCTCCCCAACACCTCTCCTCCTCCGTTAAGTGCTTGGCGAAGCCCTGCCGGAGTACTGCCGCTCCACCACCACCACCACGCCGCCGTGCTGCTGTTGGAGCTCTCTTCCTCAACCTCTTCCTCCTCCTTGCTGGATCAAGGCGTGGGAGACGTCTCCGTTTCGTACGTGTGTTGAACGCGGAGGTGCCGTCCGTTCGGCACTAGGATCATCGGTGATTTGGATCACGACGAGTACGACTCCATCAACCCCGTTCTCTTGAATGCTTCCGCTCGCGATCTACAAAGGTATGTAGATGCACTCATCTCCCTCTCGTTGCTAGATGACTCCATAGATTAATCTTGGTGATGCGTAGAAAATTTTAAATTTCTGCTACGATCCCCAACACTTACCCACCACCGCACTTAATTAACCCTCAAGGTCTCTCACTCTCACACCTCTTCCACCTCTCCATCACCATGAATCCCATTGTAACGCCCTCGATGCGGCTATATCTCCCACGTGTCGAAGCATGACTTAGAGGCATAACCGCATTGAAAGCAATGTCGCAAGTGAGGTAATCTTCGCAAACAACCCATGTACATAAATAAAGGGGAAAGGTACATAGTTGGCTTACACTCGCCACGTCACATAAATACATAAATAAGTCATTACATTCATCCAATACACTCAAGGTCCGACTACGGAACCAAAATGAAGATAAACCCCAAATGCAACATAGTCCCCGATCGCCCCAACTGGGCACCACTACTGATCATCTGGGAAAGACACGTAGTAACGACGAGAGTCTTCATCGAACTCCCACTTGAGCTCGTTCATATCATGTGGAGCGGTATCATCGGTCCCTGCATCTGGTTTTGGAAGTAATCTGTGAGTCACGGGGACTCAGCAATCTCACACCCTCGCGATCAAGACTATTTAAGCTTATAGGTAAGGTAAAGGTATGATGTGGAGCTGCAGCAAGCGACTAGCATATATGGTGGCTAACATATGCAAAAGAGAGCGAGAGGAGAAGGCAAAGGCACGGTCGAACAACTATGATCAAGAAGTGATCCTAGAACAACCTACGTCAAGCATTACTCCAACACCGTGTTCACTTCCCGGACTCCGCCGAGAAGAGACCATCATGCTTACACACGCGGTTGGTGCATTTTAATTAAGTTAAGTTTCAAGTTATCTACAACCGGACATTAACAAATTCCCATCTGCCCATAACCGCGAGCACGGCTTTCGAAAGATCAAATACCTGAAGGGGAGTCCCAACTTAACCCATCACAAGCTCTCACGGTCAACGAAGGATATTCCTTCTCCCAAGACAATCCGATCAGACTCGGCATCCCGGTTACAAGACATCCTCGACAATGGTAAAACAAGTCCAGCAACACCACCCAAATGTGCCGACAAATCCCGATAGGAGCTGCACATATCTCGTTCTCAGGGCACACTCAGATGAGCGCTCCATACAACTAAAACCAAACCTCGAGTTTCCCCGAGGGGGCGCTGGAAAGGGCTCTAGTTTGGACCAACACTCACAGGAGCACTGGCCCGGGGGTTTAAATAAAGATGACCCTTGGGCTCCGGAAACCCAAGGGAAAAGGAGGCTAGGTGGCAAATGGTAAAACCAATGTTGGGCATTGCTGGAGGAGTTTTATTCAAGGCAAACTGTCAAGGGGTTCCCATTATAACCCAACCGTGTAAGGACGCAAAATCCGGGAACATAACACCGATATGACGGAAACTAGGGCGGCAAGAGTGGAAAAAAACACCAGGCATAAGGCCGAGCCTTCCACCCTTTACCAAATATATAGGTGCATTGAGATAAACAAGATAATATGGTGATATCCCAACAATAAGCATGTTCCAACAAGGAACGATCTCCAAACTTCACCTGCAACTAGCAATGTTATAAGAGGGGCTGAGCAAAGCGGTAACATAGCCAAACAACGGTTTGCTAGGACAAGGTGGGTTAGAGGTTTGACATGGCAATTTGGGAGGCATAATAAGCAAGTGGTAGGTATCGTAGCATAGGCATAGCAAAAGAGCGAGCATCTAGCAAGCAAAGATAGAAGTGATTTTGAGGGTATGGTCATCTTGCCTGCAAAGTTCTTAGAGTTACCTTGATCCTCGTAGGCGTACTCAACGGGCTCCTCGTTCACGTACTCGTCTCCCGGCTCTAGCCAAACAAGAACAACAAGCAAAAGGGAACACAATCAACCACGTGCAATGCTCAAGCAACATGATGCAAACATGGTATGATATGCGGGATGCGATATGTGATGCATATGCATGATTTGCAAAGGAATCATTGAACCTGGCCTCAACATGGAAATCCAAGAGTGCCACTGGAAAGGGGAGTTGATTTCGGTTGAAATCGATATAAAGATCACCGGAATCAGATGCACGGTTTGGAAATGGCAAGCAAAACAAATATGGCACTGGTCTGCGATTAACAACAAGTGGCCATCTAAATGCATCAATATAAATAAGCTACTGCACTCAAACATGGCAACAAAATACATGGCAGGGATCCACTCATGATGCTTGACAAAAGATGAACACTGAGCTACGGCTAAATCACTCATTAACAGGTTCAAACAAGCATGGCAAAAGTGCAAAAGATTACAGGTTTCAGACTTAGTGGAATTAACAGCATGTCAGGAATTTATCATCAAGAAGCAATGTTTAGAGCACGAAAACTACATGCTACAGGAACATATTGTTGACACCAAATTTTGACACGGCCAAGAACTTAATTAAGATGGCCTCAAATGGAGAAGTGCTCAAAGTGAGAAAGTTCTGTATCGTCAAAAGGAGAAACTTTCATATGTGGGCCATAGCCATCCGGTCTCATCTCTAAGGCCGAAGTTGTGTTTGAAGTACTCAGATTTTATATTCAGAACACTATTCAGCTGATTACGCCCCCAAGATAGCCTCATATGAGAAATGTTTCTATACGGATTGTCTTCGTCTCGTCGAGGCGATCGATTTTGATATAAAAAATGTCTAAACTGGAGTTCGTATGCAAAAGTTAGAGCCAAAACAGTGTGCTGCATAAGTTTGCCCCGGAAGTTCCGGGCAAAACTTCCGGGGAGGTTCCGGGCAAAACTTCCGGGGAGGTTCCGGGCTAAACTGAAAGTTTGCACGCGGTATGCCCCGAAAATTGGAATTTTAACATTGTTTGTAGATTTGCGGGGCCGATTTTGACATCAAGATGACCTCGGATGAAAAAGTGATCAACTGAAGAGTTTTTCTCCATTGCAAGATCTACAACTTTGCTTTTGGGACCATCGTCATCCGAAGTAGTATGTGGCCTGCAGATTCAGTGCAAGAGGGCTACTTGATATAATTTCAGCCCGGAAGTTCCGGCCCTCGTAGTCCGAGTTAGGGTAACTTTTGATGATTTGGACGTGATTTGAGTCCTTTTCTTGTACGGGAAGTCCAGTCGCCTCATGTATATGTAAGGGGTGATGGCCGATTGAACAACACACAATCGACATATCAATCTATCATCTTTTACCTTTACTTTTCCTTCTCCCTTTGTTCTTCTTCTTCTTGTTCTTCGTTTGTTCTTCTTGTTGCAGGGCGGTCAGGCCGACCTAGGGCAGCCCATAGCTGCCACGCGCCCTGACGGGGTCCCTCCCGGGCGTGTGGGGTTTCGGGTGTACAAAAGCGCCCGCCGGATTGTCTTGCGTACCGCGCTTCCAGCGGGTCTCCTTCGACGTGAGTTGAGGTGCATCACCCCCGGCATCGAGGGTACACGGTGACGTGTTCGTGTGCGAACACACTTTTTGGTGACTCCACTAGGGATGAAGTTTTGAATGGTCTCCAGCCCGTTCTTGCTACGAAGAGATCGTCATCAAGTTGCTGCAATATACAAAGGTAATATGAATACCCAATTCCCCTTTGTAGATGCAAAATCCATATGTTGTTGCTGGATCACCTAATGAGCATAATGTATCGGCTAGCCCTAGTTTTATCAATCATGCATCTAATTATGCGCAAGGGCCGATGCAAAATAATCTTTGTGTTTCAAATTCTTATGATTTTAGCAACATGCAACATATGTATCCCAACCCTCATGCATCGGCAACCCCACAAATCCATATGCCGATGAACAACATGATGGGTTCGGTTAATCGATTTGAAACACCTGATGTTAAAGTTTCCAATAGCATAGAAGAAAGTGTTTCACCTTTTTATTCATCAGCAACTAATTTGCAGTATGTGAATCCAAATGTGCCGGTGGATAGGGGAATTGGCCATGTTACTACTAGTTATTTGGCCAATTACCCTCAAACATCATATGCTACACCTAATGCTACTAATTTTTTGGCACCATACACAACTGTTGATGTCCATAATTCAGCTCCACACCTTCATGGTCATGGCCGAATAAGTGAAACTTCTGCAAGAGCACAAATGCCTTCACCTACTACCGTGGCATATCATGTACCCCCTACACAATTACAGAATTTCAGCAACATCTTATTGCCGAAAGAGTCTAAAAGCATCGGGGGCAACCATATCCAGACTGGGTGGTTGAGAACAAGCTTACATTCTCTTGGGATTTGTGCAACTCCATTCGACAGGAACTAATAGAAGGCGGGAAGCCTCATGATTTTGCTGCAGTAAAAGCTAGAGTTGTGCAAATGATGCGGTCGCCCAGTGCTGTACCATCTAGTGTACCCCCTAAACAATTACAAAGTTTCAGCACCTCATTGCCGGAAAAGTCTGAAAGTATTAGGGGCAATCTCATGAGGAGTGGATGGAAATTGAGATGAAAAAGTTTAAAGCCCGCCAAGCTGAGATGTGGGCTAAAATTAGACAAGAGCGAGAAGCCTTGCAAATTAAAAAAGATAAAGTCATTGATTCAGGTAACAAAGAAAATTTGGTTATTGGAAAAGCCGAATCAAGTAGTATATATTCTGAGTCCATCAAATCCAAAGAGGCAAGCATTATTGAGAAAGAGCATGGAAAGCATAGCAAAACAACCATGCTTGATTTTTCTGAAATTAATGGAACCTACTTCCTGCCCTATGAGTTTCGTGCCATAGAAATTGACGAGCTTCAAGGACAAGAATAAGTAACCGAACAAAGTTCGGTTGAAAAAGATCTTCAAATTTATGATGCATGGAATCAAGAAGAAAATTGTGACGCGATGTTGGGAAGCCATCCAAAAGCAAAGCATGATATTATTCATGACATGCAATCATCATGCTCTCCCAACATATTTGAAGAGGTATGTCTAGCAAGTAATTTACCTATTTTTAGATTTGGTCACAACTTTATTGTTGATGCATCTATAAGAAATATTCTCATAAGTAATTTTCAAAGACCAGTGAAGAAGGGCAATTTACTTGTTAGCAATAAAATTGTTACTAAGCATATCGGTCAATATATTGTACCATTCAAAGAGACCGATAGTGACTTATTACTGCAGCCAAAGCTTTTCCCATTGTTTTATTTAAAGTTCATATCTAATTGGGTAGCTTTGCTTGCTTCATACTTGGCTTACGCATGGTCTCAATTGAGACGTGTATGTTCTAACTACTTTGATTTCAGAAATTTAAAGCCAAGGTTAAAATCTTTTGGGAAAACCGATGCTAGTATAGTTTCTTATGTAAGGACATCGGAAAAAGTATGCGAAAGAGAATTCATAGCCGAATGGGAAGATGCCAAATCTGAACCATTCATTTGCTTAACTCCAAAGCCGTTCTCACAACAAGATCGGCTAGAAAATAAAAGGTATACCTTCAATTCAAACATGTGTGATCAAATCTTTGCTTTGTTGTTGAAAAATAATTACATTAGAATTCTTGATCACCATGTCAAGCCATCTATCCAAGGACGAATGTATTGTAAGTTGCATGATTCGTCCAAGCATAATTTTGAGGACTGCCACATGTTTCGTCAAATAGTTAAATCGGCCATTGAAAAAGGACGATTGAAATTTGTTGAAACACCAAAGGATGACCAGTCTATTCCGATTGGTCTTGATGGCAAAAAGTTTTTGCATCGGCTACTTCAAGTCGATCCATATAAAGAGAAGGTAAAAACTGCAGGTGATGGGATCAAGCTTTCAAGTAAAGAAGTAGTTGAAGATCACAATGAACATGAACTTGAGGGTGAGAATTCCATCGAAGCTACAATGAAGATGCTAAGGACTGGGGGGCAACAAGGAAATCCAATATCGATGAAAGCAAACCAAGAGAAAACAAAGGCCGAAATAAGCGCAAGTGTAAGAGATCAAAAATCACCTTCGCTGAACTATTGGATAAATATCAAAAGAAGAGTGAAGAGAAGAATGCTTATCGGCCAAATCATGCAAAGAAACCAAGATCACCCCCAAGGCGCAAATATGAGGATCGGTATTGGAAAAGTGAACATTTTAATGCAACATATTCATATCCTTATTTTGGGCTGCCAGTGCCAATGCCGTGGATGCATCCCTATGCTCATGTAGATCCATATCCATTATGGGACATGTATGATACAAGGGCACACTCCCCATCTTATTTTAGACCATCTAACCAATATTATGCATCTCCGAGAAGATCAACATTTGAACAATCATATGTTAAAGACCGTTTCAATCATAAGGAATCGGTTCGGAGCTCAAAGAAGAAGAAAGAGGTGGTCAAACAAGTGTACCATGTTAAAAGAGATGGTCGTAAGAGTGCAACTTCAGATTTGATCTCAAATGAAAAAGAGCCAATTAACGTGTTGACATTGGCTACTAAAGGCAATGAGACGAAGCAACCAATTATCAAGAGTCAAAGTGCCAAATCTAAAGAAAAGAAGTTACAGTGCACAAGGTAAAACAAGAATTGACATTGCTTCAAACAAAATCACAGCCGGGGTGCCCACTCGGCTTATCGTATTGGCAAAAGAAGGAATTACAAAAACTTAGTGCACAAGAGCTGAAAAGGAAGAACATGGCATGGGTTCCCAAGAGGAGTAGTCAAAATAAAAATGATGTGCAACCTTCTATTGCAACAAGTGTTATAAAAGTGAAGAAAGAGAAGGATGGAAACTAGAAACAATTAAGCCGAAGGTTTGCATCACCCCATCAAAATCTTCGGTTAGCACATCATCCATGTTTTTCAACCATACCATTGATGCCTTTGCCATGGAATTCATCATCAGGTATGATAAATTACCCTCTGTGGATTTATTTTGATCCATGGAAGTGACATAATTTTCTGCATCATGAGAGGGTATTACCAAATCCCTATACAATTTATTAGCTACATTTTTTCTTGCTAATCCAAAGGGTCGAAATATTTGATTGCTATTTCATTTGTTTATTTCGGCTATACATGATTTGGTGAATGAATTCTACATGGACATCATGGTAATGGCCGATACTTATCTATCGCCCTAAGAATATATGTAAGAATGGCTGGTGTGGTGCTCTAACACCGTCCTTAATTTGAGTATAGATTGAGATAAGTGCTTGCAAAGGAATTTGTCAAATTGATGCCATTGAGGATATTATGCATAGACCAATTCACTAAAATTGCAAAGTAAACTTATGTTTTGATTGGGTGTGCTTTGGCTTGTTAGTTTTCAGAACTTACATAAGGCCAAATCATGGTTGATTTTATTATTGAGCATCATATTGAAATCATGCATAATATTGATTTTATCTTGGTCTCTCTAGTACCATGGAGATTATATAATGATGGTTAAATTTGTAGCAATGGCCAAGGTGTTGGTGTTGTTTATATATCTCCTTATGGTGCTATTTTGTGAAGCCTCATGCCGCTTAAAATATTTTTACACAATGATCAAAGTCGAATATGCATTGTCATTCGGATTGGAGCTTTGCCTTGCTATAGGTGCTATACATATTGAGGCTTCTAGTGATTCGTTATTAGTAGTGCAACAAATATCCAAGGGTTATCAATGTTTTGACGAATCACTTATAGTTTATCTTTTGGTATGTCTAGATGCAAGATTTACCTTGGGTTACTTTAAAATTGTTCATATATCTAGACATGACAATTCGAAAGAGTTGGCACAGCAAGCATCCGGCTGCTATGTTAACCATGGTGTATTGCATTTCTATCAATAGCCGATGCTAGGTCTTGTCAACATAGGTAAGGCCAAATCGAAGCCCATCGCTTCGGCCACTAATGAAACTTTTATGTAGACGAAGTAAGGATTGAAGGAAGTTCATTCTTGATTATCTGCAAAATCCTAGCGAAAGGGAGACCAATATGGTTCGGAGGATGGTTTTGGTCTATGGAACCTTATCACCAAATTGTTATAGAAGCTGAGAAGTTTTCAACCAAGTTTGCCTCAAGAGGTTCAAACAAGCAATGGTCGATATATACTTATCGTCCTAAGAACATGCAAAATGGCCGATGGAGTGTTGACATCGTCCTTAGGAAAACCATCGTGCAAGTTATTTTTCGGCACACAAGTTTGCCGAAAAACAGGGGGGGGGGGCATGTGTTGACACCAAATTTTGACATGGCCAAGAACTTAATTAAGATGTCCTCAAATGGAGAAGTGCTCAAAGTGAGAAAGTTTTGTATCGTCAAAAGGAGAAACTTTCATATTTGGGCCATAGCCATCCGGTCTCATCTCTAAGGCCGAAGTTGTGTTTGAAATACTCAGATTTTATATTCAGAACACTATTCAGCTTATTACGCCCCCAAGATAGCCTCAAATGAGAAATGTTTCTACACGGATTGTCTTCGTCTCGTCGAGACGATTGATTTCGATATAAAAAACGTCTAAATCGAAGTTCGTATGCAAAAGTTAGAGCCAAAACAGTGTGCTGCATAAGTTTGCCCCGGAAGTTCCGGGCAAAACTTCCGGGGAGGTTCCGGGCTAAACCGAAAGTTTGCACGCGGTACGCCCCGAAAACTGGAATTTTAACATTGTTTGAAGATTTGCGGGGCCAATTTCGACATCAAGATGACCTCGGATGAAAAAGTGATCAACTGAAGAGTTTTTCTCCATTGCAAGATCTACAACTTTGCTTTTGGGACCATCGTCATCCGAAGTAGTATGCGGCCTGCAGATTCAGTGCAAGAGGGCTACTTGATATAATTTCAGCCCAGAAGTTCCGGGCCAGACCGGAAGTTCCGGCCCTCATAGTCCGAGTTAGGGTAACTTTTGATGATTTGGACGTGATTTGAGTCCTTTTCTTGTACGGGAGTCCAGCTGCCCCATATATATGTAAGGGGTGACGGCCGATTGAACAACGGACAATCGACATATCAATCTATCATCTTTTACCTTTACTTTTCCTTCTCCCTTTGTTCTTCTTCTTCTCGTTCTTCGTTCGTTCTTCTTGTTGCAGGGCGGCGAACCTTGAGGCCCTAGGGGCGGTCAGGCCGACCTAGGGCAGCCCATAGCCGCCGCGCGCCCTGACGGGGCCCCTCCCGGGCGTGTGGGGTTTCGGGTGTACAAAAGCGCCCGCCAGATTGTCTTGTGTACCACGCTTCCAGCGGGTCTCCTTCGACTTGAGTTGCGGTGCATCACTTCCGGCGTCGAGGGTACACCGTGACGTGTTCGTGTGCGAACACATATCATGGCAACGCAAGGCATGGCATGAAGCTACTCAAAGCATATAAAAAAAGTCCCTTAGTGACCATGAGCCAAAAGGGATCAGAAAATACAATTGCAAGCATATGAACATAGCAAAAACATAAACAGATTCAGACTTGGTGAAAAACTGGAGTATGCAAAACAGTTAACGAGTAGGCATGTTTACGAGCTCGATGCACTCACTACGAGGCATTCCATGACAAACTAAGCATACACCCAGCAAATAGACATGGCATAGAAGCTATACATGACAAGAACAACAACATAGCATGCACGGATCAACAAGAACAGGCTTGGCAAAATTGCAAAACATGTTAACAATCTGCCAGGAACATTTTATAGCAAAAGTACAGCTCGATTGACTCAAGCTAGGGTGCTCCATAATTGCAAACAAAGACATGGATGGATAGAGCACAACATTATCTAAAAAACATTCTTACTGATCATGCTCAAAAGAGGCACGGATCACTAGGAAACAACATGAACATATGGCATAAAAATAATGACAGGACAAGGACTTAGAGAAATTCTAAGTCCCTGAAATCAGCATCATTGGGTAAGCTACTTTGCATGCTTGTGCTAGTCACCACAAAGATCACAAAAATACATGGCATACACCCCTGTAAAGATGGCATGGCATTCTTCAAAACACATGTAGAGCTCAGGATCATAGCATGCACACATTAATCATGGCAAAAAATGACAAAAGTGCACTTGCTGAAACAGATCTGAAACTATCATCACATAGCCCTCTTCCAACAGCATTTCGGGCAACAAGATGAGCTCAAATGAAAATGATGCAATGAGATGAAATGATGTACTCGTCGAGACGAACATTTTGATATGCTACACGCACGAATCGGAGCTACGATGAGGAAGTTATGGCATGTCAAAGTATGCAAAAATATTAGGGTTAGGGACGAAAAAGTCAACCAAGGGGGATTCTCTGATCTGGATCCGGCGCGAGTTACGAGGTTCGCCGGAGTACTGTTCAACACGGTGGCCGGAGCTCGTCGCGGTTGGAGAAGGACGCCGGAGAGGAAGGGTCCCCGGGGCCGGTGTGCGGCGTGGTCGCCGGAGCGACGAGCGGCGGCGCGGCGCCGGGCGAAGGTGCAGCGGCGCCGGTTGCCGGCATGGCGGGGCGCGGCGCTCGCCGGCGCGGGCAGCGCGGTAGCTCTCGGGCGGTGCGGCGAGGAAGGCTGGGCGGCGGAGCTACGTGGGTGGCGGCGGGGCGACGTGGGCCGCGGAGGCCGGCCACGGGCTCACCGGGCCGCGCGGTGGAAGGAGGCGGTGGAGCCACACGGCAGTCTGCCACTGGTGTGGGGCGGCGGCGCGACGTGTCCGGCCGGAAATGGACACGTCCGGCGGCGGCGCGAGCGGATTTTTTTTAGGGTTTGGAAGAGGAGATCCGGGATTTTCGGGGAGGGGATCTATTTATAGAGGTAGAGGGAGTTAGGAAGCTCCAAATGAGGTGCGGTTTGCGGCCACGCGATCGTGTTCGAACGCTCTAGATGATGGGAGAGGTTTAGGTGGGTTTTGGGCCACTTTGGAGTGGTGTTGGGCTGCAACACACACGAGGCCTTTTCGGTCCCTCGGTTAACCTTTGGAGTATCAAACGAAGTCCAAATGGCACGAAACTTGACAGGCGGTCTACCGGTAGTAAACCAAGGCCGCATGACAAGTCTCGGTCCAATCCGAAAACGTTTAACACCCGCACGCAAAAAGAGGTAGAAAGGGACACCGGAGGACATAGGAGCGCCGGAATGCAAAACGGACAACGAGGAAAATGCTCGGATGCATGAGACGAACACGTATGCAAATGCAATGCACATGATGACATGATATGAGATGCATGACAAAGACAAAACACACGGAGACAAAAACCCGACAACGATGAAATAAAATAACTTAGTGCCAGAAACAGCAAGAGTTGGAATACAAATAAGGTAAATTACATCTGGGGTGTTACAACACTCCACCACTACGAAAGGATCTCGTCCCAAGATCTAGGACTGGAAAAACTCCGCGTACTCAGAATGGAGGTGATGCTCACGTTCCCAGGTGGCTTCACGGTCGGAATGATGTGACCACTTGACTTTGAGGAATTTGATAGACTTGTTACGAGTCTTGCGCTCAGTTTCTTCAAGAATAGCGACTGGGTGCTCATGATAAGATAGTCTTCTTGGAGATCAATGTCTTCGAAGTTGACGATGCGGTCAGGAGTCTTGAAACACTTGCGGAGTTGAGAGACATGAAACACATCGTGCACGTTTGCAAAGTTGGAGGGAAGCTCAAGTTGATAGGCGAGATCGCCTCTTTTGCTGACGGTCTTGAAAGGACCCACGTATCTAGGGGCAAGCTTTCCTTTGATACCGAAGCGACGAGTACCTTTCATTGGAGAGACGCGGAGGTAGACATGGTCTCCGATCTCGAAAGCCAAGTCACGATGTTTGCTATCATAGTAGCTCTTCTGGCACGATTGCGCGGCTTTGAGATTATCACGAATGACTTTGCACATCTCTTCTGCATGTGTGATCAAGTCATTGCCAAGAAGTTGACGTTCACCAGTCTCTGACCAGTTAAGAGGAGTACGGCACTTCCTGCCATAGAGAATTTCGAATGGGGCCTTGCCGGAACTCGCTTGAAAGATGTTGTTGTAGGAGAACTCGGCATATGGAAGACAATCTTCCCACTTCATACCGAAGGAGATGACGCAAGCCCTGAGCATATCTTTAAGAATCTGATTTACTCGCTCGACTTGGCCACTAGTTTGAGGATGAAAAGCTGTGCTGAAATGGATGTTGGTGCCCATGGCCTTCTGAAAAGAATCCCAAAACTTAGAGGTGAACATGCTGCCACGATCTGAAGAAATCAACTGTGGAATGCCGTGCAGAGAGACAATCCGGGAGGTATATAGCTCTGCCAATTGGGCTGATGTGATAGATTCTTTGATAGGAAGGAAATGAGCCACTTTAGTGAGTTTGTCGATGACAACGAAGATAGCATCATTGCCACGCTTGGACTTTGGAAATCCAATCACGAAGTCCATCTCAATATGGTCAAACTTCCATTCTGGAATGGTAAGAGGTTGGAGGAGACCAGCTGGTCGTTGGTGTTCTGCCTTCACTCCTCTGCAGACATCACATTCATTCACGAACTGAGCAATCTCAGGCTTCATTCGAGTCCACCAATACGACTGCTTGAGGTCATGGTACATCTTTGTACTTCCAGGGTGAATAGAGAGGAGTGAATTGTGAGCTTCGTTCATAATGACTTTACGAAGGTCACCTTTAGGCACAACAAAGCGATCCTCGAAGAATAGAATATCCTTGTCATCAAGGCGATAGCACTTATACTTGGGTTGACTCTTGGCAATCCCAATCTTCACCTTCTTCACCATGGCATCAAGAAGTTGAGCCTCGCGAATCTGATCTTCCAAAGTAGGAGAGACTTGGAGGTTGGCAAGGAAACCTTGAGGAACAACTTGCAGATTGAGTTTGCGGAAAGCTTCACAAAGCTCGGGTTGGTAAGGCTTGAGAATCAGACTATTGCAGTAAGCCTTCCTGCTCAATGCGTCAGCAATTACATTGGCCTTGCCTGGAGTATATTTGATACTCTCGGATTATATTCTTGAATCATTTCGACCCAACGAGTCTGCCTGGGGTTGAGATTAGGCTGAGTGAAGATGTACTTGAGACTCTTGTGGTCAGTGAAGATGTCCACTTTTCTTCCCAATAAGAGATGTCTCCAAGTTAAAAGAGCATGCACAACTGCCGCCAACTCGAGGTCATGAGTGGGGTAGTTCTTTTCATTGGGCTTCAACTAGCGAGAGGTATAGGCCACAACTTTCTTCTCTTGCATCAACACTGCACCAAGACCTTGAAGGGAAGCATCACAGAAGACCTCAAACGGTTTGGATTCATCAGGAGGAGTCAGAACTGGAGCAGTGACTAACTTCTCTTTCAGGGTGTTGAAAGCGATGTCACATTCAGGAGACCAGACGTACTTCACGTGCTTCTGCAAGAGGTTGGAAAGAGGCTTCGCGATCTTAGAGAATTTCTCAATGAACCTTCAACAATAGCTTGCGAGCCCAAGGAAGCTGCGGAGTTGCTTCACATTCTGAGGTGGTTCCCAATTCACAATTGCAGACACCTTCTCAGGATTCACCGATATGCCCTTGGCGGAGATGATATGCCCAAGGTAGAGAACCTCATCGAGCCAAAACTTGCACTTTGAAAACTTGGCATAGAATTGATGTTCTCTGAGCTTATCCAGCACCAAACGCAAGTGCTTGGCATGATCCTCCTTGTTCTTGGAAAAGACCAAAATGTCATCGAGGTAGACCAAGACGAAGTCATTTGTGTAGGGGTTGAAGATGAATTTCATCATGCGAGAGAATGTTGGTGGAGCATTGACGAGGCCGAAAGACATGATTGTGTATTCATATGAACCATAGCTTGTTCTGAAAGCTGTCGTGGGGATATCTTGTTCACGAATGCGAATCTGATGATAGCCCATACGGAGATCAAGCTTGGAGAATACTTGAGCACCTTTGAGTTGTTCAAACAGCTCATTGATGTTGGGAAGTGGATACTTGTTCTTTATGGTCTTCTTGTTCAATGGACGGTAGTCGACACAAAGTCGGTCTGTTCCATCCTTCTTCTTCACAAAAAGAACTCCACAACCCCACGGAGAAGAACTTGGTCAGATGAGACCCATTCGCTCTTGAATATCGAGTTGTTTCTTCAGCTCCTTCAACTCTTCAGGTCCAAGTTTGTAAGGACGTTTGCAAACAGGTTCCGTGCCAGGCTCAAGATCGATGACGAATTCAACTGGCCAGTACGGAGGCATTCCTGGAAGCTCTTTTGGAAAGACGGCTTGATATTCGCAAACGACTGGAATTTGAGAGATGGCATCCAACTCGCCCTTCTCATTGAGAGAAAACAGTCAGATGGTATCATCCCTTGCGGCAAAGACAATAACATCCTCAGGCGAATGAGTCAATTAAATCTGCCTGGCAGCATAATCAAGATGAGCCTTGTGCTTAGAAAGCCAATCCATTCCAAGAATAAGATCAATATCTGAGTCACCTAGAACAATAGGAGAAGCTAGAAATTTGTAGTCGCCCAACGTGATAGTAACATCCGGGACGCAGATATTAGCTGTCATTTGCTTGCTCGGGGACACGATTTGTAAAGATCTTTGCAAATGCTGATAATCGCACTCATAATTTGATGCAAAAGGTTTAGAAATGAAGCAATGCGATGCACCAGTGTCAAAAAGAACTTTTGCTGGAATATCGTTAACAGGAAGGTTACCCATGATGACATCTGACGAGTCATCTGCCTGAGCTGCATTCATCATGTTGACCTTGGTGTGCTTGGGGTTATGCTTGACCACTGCGGTACTGGCAGATCTCACAGGAGGAGGAGGAAGACGCCTCTGATTGAAGCATTTGTTGTCATAGTGACCCTTCTGCTGACACTTGTTGCACGTGACCTCCGAGAGCGGACGGTGATACGGAGCACTTGATCTTGTAGCTTGAGATGAAGTCTTGTTCTGAAAGCCTGGGTTGGGTGGGTGGGAGGATCCATTGCCACCTTTGCTCTTCTGCTAATAAGGCTGACGGAACGGAGGAGGAGGCAGCCAATACGTTTGCTGCTTAGACACTTGAGTTGAGGAAGAAGGAGTTACATCTCTGACTCGCTTCTTGGAAGCATCGCACTTGAGTTGAGCAGTCTCTTGCTTCATTGCCATGTTGTAGAACTCATCGTACTTCTTCGGCTCAAAAAGGATGAGAGCTAGTTGGAGATCTTCTCTGAGGCCACCCCTGAACTGATAAATCATGCTCTTCTCGTCAGGGACGTCTTGCTTGGCGAAACGAGCGAGCCTCTGGAACAGAATGTTATACTAGTAAACAGACAAGCTGCCTTACTTCAGGTTGCGGAATTCCTCGCGCTTGCTTTCAATAACACTCTGACGAATGTGATGAGCTTTGAAGTCTTGACGGAATTCATCCCAGGTAATCACACGGCCTCCTCTGGAATCTTTGTATTGCTGAAACCATTCTGCAGCTTGGTCTTTCAGTTGGAAGGAGGCAAACTTGACAAAGTCCTTAGGCCTGATGTTGCTGCACTCGAAATGCTTGCATATATCCATGAGTCAATCATCAGCGTCTGAGGCCTCGACACAGTTGCTGAAGGTCTTTGGCTGGTTAGCGAGGAACTGGTTGAGTGTAGCAAACTGATTCTGATTGTTTTCATGGCCATGATTCCCTTGGTTGCGCTCTTGCAGAATTTGCATGATCAGCTGCGTGTTTGCATTGGTAGCGGCCATCACAGCTTGCCATGCCTCCGGAGGTGGAGGTGGTGGTGGCGGATCCTGTTTCTGATTCTGACCCTTAGCAGGAGCCATCCTGAAGAGGGCATCTTGACAAACAAATATTTAAGCTGAATCAAATGGATCAAAATTGCACATATAGTCTTCACATCCGAACAAAATGAACGAATGCATTCCAATTAAAATGGTCACATTTCCATAAATTGAGAAGCCACTTAGATAGAGGAAGAAGAATAAAATAACAAGGTACGGACAAGAACAAATACTTGGTGAGGATTACCCAATCACAAACCAAATATCCGTGGAAGAAGAAACTAGAGCTACATGAATTCCCACCTATGGAACTCCCGAACCTTTCCGGTTATGCAATCAGGTGTTGGGGATACAGGGGAAGCATAATATCTCACCCAAGGCTAGCAAATCCTACATCCAGCTGTATCCATCCTTCAACACATAACCAAGAAAAACTTCGGAAATCATTTACCTCAACCTTCGAAAAGCATCCGTTATACGAGTTATGGGAATACTCTCGAACTCCCGCCCCAGTACTGGGTGGCGTCGAGGTTATCTCACCAACAACTGCATAAAAGAGATTTTCGATGTCGACGAAACTCAGGTATTCCAGAATCTCAACGATAAAATTGTGACGACAACACCTCGGAGCTCAACTCCCCGGGACACTGCCACAACCCCTAAATGTCAGGAGGCACCAAGAACAATGTTCTCGTCACAAATCGATCGGAACGATTCCAAGATACCCGCATGATCCTAAAAAAATTAGTGAAATTTGAGAAGAGAAGAGTCAAAACTCTACGTCAGGATGCCTCACCAGAGCGACGAAGGGACTGAGGAGTAAAAAGAATTCCTAACTCTCCGATATATATAATCCTAAATGACTCAAAACATTTTTCTAGAGTCAACAACTGTCACACCCTAGCTAGGTTATGCATTAGAGTGTGCATCATGTTTACTTTTATCAGAAATGGAAATGGGGAAAGCAAAACCCCCAGCACCCCCCCCTGAAATCAACTAGGGTTTACTAAAAATAAATTCAATGAACCTGAAATGCCCTTCAGAAATGTTCACCCTCTTTGCCTTGGGTTAGAACCCTTGGGAAAAATGGTGAATATAATTTTTAGGTCATCAAAAGGGGCATTGATTTAATTCATAATATTTGAATTTGGGCATTTAAATACTATTAAAAAATTTAAATGCTCAAATAATGTTGGAATTATTTTTGGGCCACTGAAATATTTCAGAAAGTGTCCATAAATATTTTCAGGATTTTATAAAATGATTTAGTATTTAAACTAAATCAAAACAGAATAACAGAAATAGAAAATAGAAAACAGAATAAATTAGAGAGAGAGTAGGCCAGTGGGCCACTTACCTGGCGCCACCAGCCGGCCCAGCACTGTAGCTGGACGGCCCAGCCCACCAGGCGACGCCAGTCGTCCCCTAGCTGCTGCCAGGAGGACGCCGGGCGTGTGCCCGCGGCGCGCCGGCACGCGCGCGGCCACCGACGGCCACCTCCTGCTTCGGCCGCCTCCCCGACGTCGCTATGGACGCCACGCACCCCCCTGGCCCTCTCATTCACTCTCCCTCGCTCTCCCTCCTCCTCTGTCCTCTCCTCGCAGCACACCCGAGCGCCGCCGTCGCCACCGCACGCTGTAGCCGCAGCCACCGTGCTCCCCTCGCCTCGTTGTGGTGTCCAAAAGCTCTGCCTCCTCCCTCTGAAGCTCTCCGCCGAGCCACAAGACGTCGGACGCCCTGTGGAACCGCCGTTGCCATCATCCTCCTCCTCGGGCGCCGCCGATCGCCGACTTCGATTCGCCATCGTCAATGCCTCCCCGAGCCCACTGGCCTACTCAGCAACTCCGCCGTGAGCTCCCCTTCCTCCCCCCTAGCCCCGTAGCTCGAGCGCCCCCCTAGCCCTGCCGGCCACCTTGGCCGAGAACTCGGCTCCGCCGTTCATGGCGCCGCCGTGGCCAGGGGCCAAGCCAGCCGCAACCGAGCCCGTCGTCGTGTTCCTGGTGACGCCAGGAACCCGTAGGACCTATCCGCATGCCTCCCCGTGCCTTATAGCCTCGAACCCGAGCTCGCCCGAGCTCCGGCCGCCGCCTCGAGCCTGATTCCGGCGAGCTCCGGCCGCCCCGCAGCCTCCCGTGTGTCCCACTGGATTCGCGCGAGTCTGGGCATCGTGTAGATGAGCTCCACCGCCCGAATGGTCGCCGGAGCGGCGATCGCGAGCCCCTCCGCCGTGTCTGGCTCGCCGGCGTCAAGCCGCCGACGGGTGTTGACCCCGCTGACCAGGAGGTTTGACCTCCCGTGGGTCGCTGACATGTGGGGCCCGGCCCTATTAATCTTTAGTTAGGATTAGTTTAAAAACTAATTTAACCCTTCTAATTAAATGGGTCACTGACGCGTGGGCCCAACCCCATTAACCAAGCCAGTTTAGTTTTAATTTAATTAGGATTAGCTACAGACACTGACGTGTGGACCCCACACGTCAGGTTTGACTGGGTCAGCCGCCTTTGACCTGCTGACGCAATGCTGTTGTCATGCTGACGCAATATATCTTTTCTGGAATTAAAATAATTCAGGAAATTCTAGAAAATACCCAAAACTTCAAAAATTCATAGAAATTCAACCATAACTCCAAATGAGACAAATTATATATGTAAAATTATCAGAAAAATTCAAGGAATCCATCTGTACCATTTTCATGCATGTTTGAACAATGTTTGTCCCCTGTTTTGGACAAAACAAATAAAGGGCATTTAAATAATCATATATGGGATTGGAATTTGAATCTTGTACTCAAACCAACTCCATTTAAACCATAGCTAGTTGCATTAGCTCAAGACACATCCATATTGCCATGTCATAGCATGCATCATATTGTTGCATATCGTCATGTGTTGATTGTGCTCGGTTGTGTTCTTCGTGGTAGGTTCTGCCTCCGAGGATATTCACGAGTATCCAACTGAAGGGCAGTATCCCGTCACCACTCCATCAGGCAAGCAACCATTGATCATTCCGATACAACCCATGTTCTCGCTCCTGCTCTTGTTTACTGCATTAAGACAACACGATTCAAACTGCTGTGTGCTACGGTAGTTGAACCCTTATCCTCTGCATGACCTGTCATTGCCACAGTAACTAGATGAAACCCACTAGCATGTGTAGGAGTTGATTGTGCCATGTTTTGTGATTCCTACCTTGCTATGCCTGCTATGCTTAGAGTTGTGTCAGGTCTGGTTCATCTGGGTGATGGGCTAGAGTGAAATGCTTGTGCCAGTATTATGTGGGATGTGTTGAACATGTTTTGGTAAAGGTATCGATGAGAGGCCATGTAGGAGTACATGGTGGGTTGTTTCATTGAAGCCGTCCCTAAGAACTGAGTTCTGTATGCGTGAATTAAGATTCAGCTACTACCACACATTGGGCCCTGAAATATGACCCCGCTCGACTTACCGACCCCTCTCGCCTCAGTCCAGGAGTTGCAACTAGTTTCTGGTGTTTGTAGGATATGTGTTGGCGGTCGTGCGTAGCACTGACCCTAGGGGTGGGCTATGTTGCGGTAGATACACCGTGGCACGGTGTACCGGGTCACCCGTTTGGTGTCTCGGGAACCCTGTTCACATCGTTCGGGGCCGTTGAGGACACCCCGGCCGGATTTCCTTGCGGATGGAACCTGAATAGGCGATGACCCTGGACTAGAGACTTGTGAGGTTAGTCAGGTCGTGGTCTACACCCACGTCGGTTTTCGCTTGAAGTCTGCCGAGCACATTTCGTGTGCAGACGCTAAGTGGTGGAAACATGTGTGACGAAGTACACCCCTGCAGGGTATAAAACTATTCGAATAGCCGCGTCCGCGGTAAAGGACTACTTGATTGCATATACAGTTCATAGACAAGTTAATGGATACTACTAAAAGACTCAAGATAAGTGTGAGTACCGGGGATGGCCCCCTCACAGGATACGAGGGAGGATCCTCGGTGGAGTATTGTGATGGTGAGTAGTGGACTCGTGTGCGAAAACTATTTTTCTAAAAGCTTCCGTAGGATAGCTTAGCCAAGAGTCAAAGCTGGCTTGCTGCATAAACCCCACCACCTTCTTGAGAATGAGCATGTACAGTAGGTTCTGATGTAAGACTTGCTGAGTACGTTTGTACTCATGTTTGCTTATTTATTGTTTTCAGACGACAACACTGCCCCCTCCGATGGGTTTTACGTAGATCTTGACGTCGACGAGTGACTAGACACCCAGGTGGTGATCCAGGCCATGGAGGGCCCTATGTAGATAGACAGGCTTCGAGAAGCCTTCTTTCTTTCTAGAGTCTGTACTCAGACTAGTTGCTTCCGCATGTGCTTGTATGACTGTATGACTTGAGTGTCGGGTCATGTGACCCCTACCTGTATGGATATGTTATGTATGGCTCCCTGGAGCCTTTAAATAAAGTACTTGAGTTGTAGAGTTTTGTTGTGATGCCATGTTGTATGTACTCATATCGAGCATATTGTATGTATGTTTGAAATGCTTGTTATGAGTGGGATCCGACAATCTAGTGGTTTGCCCTTCGCAGCCTTTCTTATGGGGAAATGTAGTCTAGCGCTCCTCGAGCCATAGTAGTCCGCTACAGCCCGGTTCACCGGAGTCCTGCTAGCCCAGCACTACTGTTCAGGACACTTGACTGGCCGGCATGTGTTTCACTTTGTCCCTATGTCTGTCCCTTCGGGGAAATGTCACGCGGTGATCTCCGGAGTCCTGTCTAGCCTGCTACAGCCCGGGATTCCCCGGAGTCCTGCTAGCCCAGTGCTACAGCCCGGAATCACTCGTTGATGACCGACATGTTCGTTGTGATTCATGTATGCCTGTCTCCATAGGTCTGTGCCGCTTTGGGTTCACGACTAGCCATGTCGGCCCGGGTTCTCGGTCATATGGATGCTAGCGACATTGTCATATACGCGAGCCAAAAGGCGCAAACGGTCCCGGGCCATGGTAAGGCGACACCCGTGGGATACCGTGCGTGAGGCCGCAAAGTGATATGAGGTGTTACCGGCTAGATCGATGTGGCTTAGAATCGGGGTCCTGACAGCGTTGGCATCAGAGCCGGACTGCCTGTAGGTTCGTTCAGCCAAACTGGTCGATGTCGAGTCTAGAAATGCTTTAGTTATATGTAAGGGAATTGATTGTGGGAGGGAACGTAAGGTTCTTTTACTCCTTTACCCTATGCTTCTGATCTGAGTCATTCCCTTCTCATTCAACGTGGGTTAAGGACTAGGCTCTCTTCTTCTATCAGGTTCACGTGTTACTAATCCGTAGTAGCTCATAGGATTTTTGCTACGAGTTTCAGTCCAGTTTCTACTATTTTAGTACGTGGCTATTTGAATCAGAACCTTGATATGATGCTGTTGAGCGGTATTGTGAACTGTTGTGGATGTCTCAAATCTTTTTCTGAGCATTTACAGCCGTTATGCTGCCCAATTTTCCCTAGGAATTCTGATGTCTTTGTCTTGTGGCTATGCTTTCAGATGGACAACCAGTCTCAAAACCAAGTGGTTCGCCTGACCAGGTGCCTCGACGTGCCCGGTCATACTGCTATGTTGGTCCGGGTCATGATCGAGACAGGATATCGTTGGTATCCCGAATACACTGTTGAAGAGCAGTTCCGTGACTTTAATCAAAGCCAGTATTTATGCACCGTCAGGATATTTCCTTCCTATCCTGGATCTACCGAGCCCCTTCACTGTTCCTATGGACTCGGAGTTACCATTGAGATGGCTGTGCAGGATGCTGCCTATTCCATGATGACCATCTTGCGAGTCCGGACTGGCCTGCTTCGGAACACTGACTTCCGTTACATGCCAGCTTCACTTCCGGGAGCGCAGGGGTATCTTCAGGCTATCTATGCTGACTCCACTCAGGAGGACTCATTAACTCGTACCACCGCTGAGATGCTCGAAGATAAGGACCGAGAGAATCGGGCCTTGAGGCTGGAGCTCTTCAATACCCGTGCTGATCATTGGGCCACATTGACTCGGTTTGCACCCGCGGTGCAAGCTGGATGTATGGATACCAGGGATCTGTATCCTGTGAGAGCAGCTCTGCCAGACATGGTGGATTGGCGTGATGTGGGAGGCATCACCCCACCCCTTGGTCCCCGCAGGCCACCGTTTGTTGGTCCAAGACCTTATCCTAGCCCCTATGGTCCACAGGCTCCTCAGGACCGTCTGTTTCCGGATGATCACGTTGAACTTCCAGGCTATGGAGGTGACTTCTATGAGGACTACTACGGAGCTATCTGAGTTAGTAGTAGTACCACTAGTATTGTAGTAGTTGTATCTCCACTGTCCTGTGTGACTTGTGGAATACGACTTGGTGTGTAACCGATTCCGGAGGTGTAGACAAATAATGTATAGGGACTCGGAATGCCTCCGATGAGATGTAACGTCTACCTTCATAGTTGTACTGTAGCATGGGCTTGTACTAAACTATGTATGACGAGTATGACCGTTGGTGTATATATGGCAGTTTTATAGTACCATGGCATACGAATGAGCATCTCTGCATTCTGCGTTATCCTTTACATTCTGCACTTCCCTGTTAAGTTTGAGCCATCCTTGTCTAAACCGTTGTCTTGTTTTCCCTCCTAGGATGGTCAACACCCGCGGAAACCCTGCTGCCCCAGAGCAGGGGGAAGCCAATGCAGCTAGAGGTGAAAATTTGCCTCACCCGCCTTCCCTGGCCGAAGTGATGCTGGAGGCGGAAAGGAACAAGCGTGAGACCAACCGCCTGCTGGAGCGGATTGAGCAGAACACTGCACGTCACCCACGAAATGCCTTGGTGTCAATCAACGACTTCATCAAGCTGTACCCACCAAAGTTTAACCATTCCGTCGAGCCCCTCGACGCGGATGATTGGCTTCGCAGCATCACCCACAAGCTACGTTCTGCCAACGTAGCTGAAGCCGACAAGGTTACCTATGCTGCTTATCATCTTGAGGGCCCCGCTAGCCATTGGTGGGAAAACTACGAAGCTATGCGCCCGGTCGGCCAAAGCACTACCTGGGCTGAGTTCAGCGAGGCTTTCCGTGAGCATCACATTCCGGAAGGTCTCATGGATCGCCAGAGGGAGGAGTTCTGCAACTTCACCCAAGGAAGGCTGACTGTGGATGCATATAGCCGAGAATTTGGGAACCTGGCACGCTATGCTCCTGAAGAGGTTTCTACTGACGCCAAGAAGCAGGCAAGGTTCCGTAAGGGACTTAGCCCTGAGCTTCGCCGCGATCTCCGTCTGCACGAGTGCACATCCTTCCAGAAGTTGGTCAATAAAGCTATCAGTGCTGAGACGGGCCAGATTGATTATGACGCTTCACGCAAGCATTCTCGTGATTTTGGGTCTTCATCCGGCTCTGGAGCTCAGAAGCGCCGGGTGTGGATTCCAAGCACCGCACTGCCACCCAGATTCACCCCGAGGCCATCCTTTGAGGCGCCTCGTCCCAACCAGCAAATTGCACCATCCAAGCCCTATGGTGGCCCCGCTGTTAATGTTGCTCCACGCCCCACTGTGGTAACATGCTTCAAGTGTGGAGAACCGGGTCACTATAGTCGAGAGTGTCCCCAGAACAACCCCAATCAAGCTGGAAAGTCCGTTGGCCGTGGTAAGCCCACGGGAAAGACTTTCTACGCCAAGCCGGCCACTACTGCACGTGGCCATGTCAACTACGTCTCAGCCGAAGAGGCTCATGAGGATCCCAACGTCGTCCTTGGTACGCTCCTTGTTAACTGCCATCCGGCATCTGTTCTTTTCGATACTGGAGCATCTCATTCATTCATATCCGAGAATTATGCTCGGTTGCATAACACGACATTCTGTGACATGCCCACTTCCATGGTAATTCAAACTCCGGGTTCCAAATGGCAAACTTCTAGGGTAAGCCATGGGAACGAAATTCTTGTCGATAGGCTTGTCTTCCTTGCATCTTTAATAGCTCTCAAGTCCTCCGACATAAACATCATCTTGGGTATGGACTGGATGTCGGCTCATTATGCCAAGATCGATTGTGCCACTAGAACCGTTCAACTTACTCATCCCTCGGGCAAGACAGTTAATGTCTTAACTCGAGTGGCCAAGCGCCAACTTTACGCTCTCAATGCCAACCCCCTTCCAGACCTTGAGGACGTTCCGGTAGTCCGAGACTTCCCGGATGTGTTTCCGGAAGAACTGCCAGGTGTTCCACCTGACCGGGATGTCGAGTTTGTGATAGACCTTGTTCCAGGAACCGTTCCAATTGCTAGAAGACCCTACAAGATGGCACCCTTAGAACTAGCCGAGCTTAAGAACCAACTCGATGAGTCCTTGAACAAAGGGTTCATCCGTCCTAGCTCCTCTCCTTGGGCTTGCCCCGTCCTCTTCGTCAAGAAGAAGGATGGAACGGATCAAATGGTTGTGGATTACCGACCTGTCAATCTGGTCACCATCAAGAACAAATACTCGCTTCCCAGGATCAACGACCTGTACGATCAGCTCGCTGGATCCTCAGTCTTCTCCAAGATGGATTTGAGGTTGGGCTACCATCAAATCAAAATCAGAAACGGGGACATTCCCAAAACGGCTTTTGTCACTCGTTATGGCCAATACGAGTACACCGTCATGTCCTTCGGTTTAACCAATGCCCCGGCCACTTTCTCCCGGTTAATGAACTCGGTTTTCATGGAGTACTTGGACAAATTCGTCGTAGTATACCTCGATGACATACTCATCTACTCCAAAAATGAAGAGGAACATGCCGAACATCTAAGGCTGGTATTGATGAAACTTCGAGAGCATCACCTTTATGCCAAATTCTCCAAGTGTGAATTTTGGTTGTCAGAAGTGACCTATCTAGGCCATGTAATCTCTGGTAAGGGTATTGCTGTCAATCCCGAGCGAGTTCAAGCCGTCCTTGATTGGACTCCACCTGTTTCGGTCAAGCAAGTTCGGAGTTTCCTTGGCCTAGCGAGCTATTGCCGCCGCTTCGTCGAGAATTTCTCCAAGGTTGCTAAACCTCTAACTGAACTCCTCAAGAAAGATAAAAAGTTCGAGTGGACTCCACAGTGCGAGTTCAGTTTTCAGGAACTGAAAAGACACCTGACATCTGCTCCCGTACTGGTACCACCAGATTTCTCCAAGGACTTTATTATCTATTGCGACGCCTCGCGACAAGGACTAGGTTGCATAATCATGCAGGATCGTCAGGTAATTGCCTATGCCTCACGGCAATTACACCCACATGAGGAAAATTATCCCACACATGATCTAGAGCTTGCAGCTGTAGTCCATGCACTCAAAACCTGGCGACATTACCTTCTCGGTAATCGTTGCGAGATCTTCACCGATCACCAAAGCTTGAAATATATCTTCACCCAACCAGATTTGAATCTCAGGCAAAGACGTTGGGTTGAGTTGATCTCGGATTACGACTTAGGAATAACTTACACCCCTGGCAAAGCCAATGTCATGGCTGATGCACTAAGTCGTAAGTCCTACTGTAACAACCTGATGTTACAACAAAGTCAACCACTTCTCCATGAGGAATTTCGTAAGCTTAATCTTCACATTGTTCCTCGTGGATTCCTGTCTACCCTGGTGGCGAAACCTACCCTTATGGATCAAATCATAGCTGCCCAAAGGCGTGATAAGGGCATATCCCGGATTAAGGAAAACATTGCTAGCGGAGTAGCTAAATGTTTTTCCATGGATGAGCAAGGTGCTGTCTTCTTTGAGAACCGCCTGGTGGTTCCCAAGAACCAACATCTACGCCAGATGATCCTTAAGGAAGCTCATGAATCCCCTCTCACCATTCATCCCGGTAGTACTAAAATGTATCAAGACCTACGCCAGAGGTTTTGGTGGACTAGGATGAAGAGGGAAATTGCTCAATACATTGCTAATTGCGACGTTTGTCGTCGTGTTAAAGCAGAGCATCAACGGCCTGCTGGCACCCTTCAACCTTTGGCTATTCCTGAATGGAAATGGGACAAAATCAGTATGGATTTCATCACTGGATTTCCCAGGACCAAGAGGGGAAATAATGCCATCTTCGTCGTGATCGACCGTCTTTCCAAAGTAGCCCATTTCCTACCTGTTCGTGAGAGTATCACCGCTAGCCAGCTAGCTGACTTATACATCTCCCGAATAGTGTCTCTTCATGGTGTCCCATTGGAAATTAACTCAGACCGTGGAAGTCTCTTCACCTCTCGATTTTGGGAAAGTTTCCAAAATGCTATGGGAACTCATCTCTCCTTTAGCACCGCCTTCCATCCTCAATCAAGTGGTCAAGTAGAGCGAGTAAATCAAATTCTGGAGGATATGCTCCGAGCTTCTGTTATCTCGTTCGGAATGAGTTGGGAGAAATGCCTTCCATTCGCGGAGTTTGCCTATAACAATAGCTATCAAGCTAGTTTGGGCAAGGCTCCCTTCGAAGTTCTCTATGGACGAAAATGTCGAACGCCTCTTAACTGGTCAGAAACCGGGGAAAGACAACTCTTTGGCCCGGATATGATTCAGGAAGCAGAAGAGCAGGTTCGCGTTATTCGTGAGAAATTGAAAACGGCCCAATCTCGCCAAAAGAGTCAATATGATCGTAAGCATAAGCCTATGACATTTGAAATTGACGAGAAAGCTTACCTTCGGGTTACCCCGTTAAAGGGAACCCATCGCTTCGGTATCAAAGGCAAATTGGCTCCTCGTTACATTGGACCCTTTTGCATTATTGCCAAATGAGGAGAAGTTGCCTACCAATTGGAACTACCTCCGCATCTTTCCAGAGTTCACGACGTCTTCCACGTTTCGCAACTCAGGCGTTGCTTCGCGGATCCTATCCGTGGAGTGGACCACGAAACGCTTGATTTACAAGATAACCTTTCTTATCGGGAATACCCCGTTCGTATCCTTGATCAAGCCGAGCGTACCACTCGACGTCATAATATCAAGTTTCTCAAGGTTCAATGGTCACACCATTCCGAGGAAGAAGCCACTTGGGAAAGGGAGGATCGTCTTCGACTCGAGTACCCCGCCTTCTTCCCAGATGATCCTAAATCTCGGGACGAGATTCCATTGAGTGGGGGTGAGTTGTCACACCCTAGCTAGGTTATGCATTAGAGTGTGCATCATGTTTACTTTTATCAGAAATGGAAATGGGGAAAGCAAAACCCCCAGCACCCCCCCCCCCCCTGAAATCAACTAGGGTTTACTAAAAATAAATTCAATGAACCTGAAATGCCCTTCAGAAATGTTCACCCTCTTTGCCTTGGGTTAGAACCCTTGGAAAAATGGTGAATATAATTTTTAGGTCATCAAAAGGGGCATTGATTTAATTCATAATATTTGAATTTGGGCATTTAAATACTATTAAATAATTTAAATGCTCAAATAATGTTGGAATTATTTTTGGGCCACTGAAATATTTCAGAAAGTGTCCATAAATATTTTCAGGATTTTATAAAATGATTTAGTATTTAAACTAAATCAAAACAGAATAACAGAAATAGAAAATAGAAAATAGAATAAATTAGAGAGAGAGAGTAGGCCAGTGGGCCACTTACCTGGCGCCACCAGCCGGCCCAGCACTGTAGCTGGACGGCCCAGCCCACCAGGCGACGCCAGTCGTCCCCTAGCTGCTGCCAGGAGGACGCCGGGCGTGTGCCCGCGGCGCGCCGGCACGCGCGCGGCCACCGACGGCCACCTCCTGCTTCGGCCGCCTCCCCGACGTCGCTATGGACGCCACGCACCCCCCTGGCCCTCTCATTCACTCTCCCTTGCTCTCCCTCCTCCTCTGTCCTCTCCTCGCAGCACACCCGAGCACCGCCGTCGCCACCGCACGCTGTAGCCGCAGCCACCGTGCTCCCCTCGCCTCGTTGTGGTGTCCAAAAGCTCCGCCTCCTCCCTCTGAAGCTCTCCGCCGAGCCACAAGACGCCGGACGCCCTGTGGAACCGCCGTTGCCATCATCCTCCTCCTCGGGCGCCGCCGATCGCCGACTTCGATTCGCCATCGTCAACGCCTCCCCGAGCCCACTGGCCTGCTCAGCAACTCCGCCGTGAGCTCCCCTTCCTCCCCCCTAGCCCCGTAGCTCGAGCGCCCCCCTAGCCCTGCCGGCCACCTTGGCCGAGAACTCGGCTCCGCCGTTCATGGCGCCGCCGTGGCCAGGGGCCAAGCCAGCCGCAACCGAGCCCGTCGTCGTGTTCCTGGTGACGCCAGGAACCCGTAGGACCTATCCGCATGCCTCCCCGTGCCTTATAGCCTCGAACCCGAGCTCGCCCGAGCTCCGGCCGCCGCCTCGAGCCTGATTCCGGCGAGCTCCGGCCGCCCCGCAGCCTCCCGTGTGTCCCACTGGATTCGCGCGAGTCTGGGCATCGTGTAGATGAGCTCCACCGCCCGAATGGTTGCCGGAGCGGCGATCCCGAGCCCCTCCGCCGTGTCTGGCTCGCCGGCGTCAAGCCGCCGACGGGTGTTGACCCCGCTGACCAGGAGGTTTGACCTCCCGTGGGTCGCTGACATGTGGGGCCCGGCCCTATTAATCTTTAGTTAGGATTAGTTTAAAAACTAATTTAACCCTTCTAATTAAATGGGTCACTGACGCGTGGGCCCAACCCCATTAACCAAGCCAGTTTAGTTTTAATTTAATTAGGATTAGCTACAGACACTGACGTGTGGACCCCACACGTCAGGTTTGACTGGGTCAGCCGCCTTTGACCTGCTGACGCAATGCTGTTGTCATGCTGACGCAATATATCTTTTCTGGAATTAAAATAATTCAGGAAATTCCAGAAAATACCCAAAACTTCAAAAATTCATAGAAATTCAACCATAACTCCAAATGAGACAAATTATATATGTAAAATTATCAGAAAAATTCAAGGAATCCATCTGTACCATTTTCATGCATGTTTGAACAATGTTTGTCCCCTGTTTTGGACAAAACAAATAAAGGGCATTTAAATAATCATATATGGGATTGGAATTTGAATCTTGTACTCAAACCAACTCCATTTAAACCATAGCTAGTTGCATTAGCTCAAGACACATCCATATTGCCATGTCATAGCATGCATCATATTGTTGCATATCGTCATGTGTTGATTGTGCTCGGTTGTGTTCTTCGTGGTAGGTTCTGCCTCCGAGGATATTCACGAGTATCCAACTGAAGGGCAGTATCCCGTCACCACTCCATCAGGCAAGCAACCATTGATCATTCCGATACAACCCATGTTCTTGCTCCTGCTCTTGTTTACTGCATTAAGACAACACGATTCAAACTGCTGTGTGCTACGGTAGTTGAACCCTTATCCTCTGCATGACCTGTCATTGCCACAGTAACTAGATGAAACCCACTAGCATGTGTAGGAGTTGATTGTGCCATGTTTTGTGATTCCTACCTTGCTATGCCTGCTATGCTTAGAGTTGTGTCAGGTCTGGTTCATCTGGGTGATGGGCTAGAGTGAAATGCTTGTGCCAGTATTATGTGGGATGTGTTGAACATGTTTTGGTAAAGGTATCGATGAGAGGCCATGTAGGAGTACATGGTGGGTTGTTTCATTGAAGCCGTCCCTAAGAACTAAGTTCTGTATGCGTGAATTAAGATTCAGCTACTACCACACATTGGGCCCTGAAATATGACCCCGCTCGACTTACCGACCCCTCTCGCCTCAGTCCAGGAGTTGCAACTAGTTTCTGGTGTTTGTAGGATATGTGTTGGCGGTCGTGCGTAGCACTGACCCTAGGGGTGGGCTATGTTGCGGTAGATACACCGTGGCACGGTGTACCGGGTCACCCGTTTGGTGTCTCGGGAACCCTGTTCACATCGTTCGGGGCCGTTGAGGACACCCCGGCCGGATTTCCTTGCGGATGGAACCTGAATAGGCGATGACCCTGGACTAGAGACTTGTGAGGTTAGTCAGGTCGTGGTCTACACCCACGTCGGTTTTCGCTTGAAGTCTGCCGAGCACATTTCGTGTGCAGACGCTAAGTGGTGGAAACATGTGTGACGAAGTACACCCCTGCAGGGTATAAAACTATTCGAATAGCCGCGTCCGCGGTAAAGGACTACTTGATTGCATATACAGTTCATAGACAAGTTAATGGATACTACTAAAAGACTCAAGATAAGTGTGAGTACCGGGGATGGCCCCCTCACAGGATACGAGGGAGGATCCTCGGTGGAGTATTGTGATGGTGAGTAGTGGACTCGTGTGCGAAAACTATTTTGCTAAAAGCTTCCGTAGGATAGCTTAGCCAAGAGTCAAAGCTGGCTTGCTGCATAAACCCCACCACCTTCTTGAGAATGAGCATGTACAGTAGGTTCTGATGTAAGACTTGCTGAGTACGTTTGTACTCATGTTTGCTTATTTATTGTTTTCAGACGACAACACTGCCCCCTCCGATGGGTTTTACGTAGATCTTGACGTCGACGAGTGACTAGACACCCAGGTGGTGATCCAGGCCATGGAGGGCCCTATGTAGATAGACAGGCTTCGAGAAGCCTTCTTTCTTTCTAGAGTCTGTACTCAGACTAGTTGCTTCCGCATGTGCTTGTATGACTGTATGACTTGAGTGTCGGGTCATGTGACCCCTACCTATATGGATATGTTATGTATGGCTCCCTGGAGCCTTTAAATAAAGTACTTGAGTTGTAGAGTTTTGTTGTGATGCCATGTTGTATGTACTCATATCGAGCATATTGTATGTATGTTTGAAATGCTTGTTATGAGTGGGATCCGACAATCTAGTGGTTTGCCCTTCGCAGCCTTTCTTATGGGGAAATGTAGTCTAGCGCTCCTCGAGCCATAGTAGTCCGCTACAGCCCGGTTCACCGGAGTCCTGCTAGCCCAGCACTACTGTTCAAGACACTTGACTGGCCAGCATGTGTTTCACTTCGTCCCTATGTCTGTCCCTTCGGGGAAATGTCACGCGGTGATCTCCGGAGTCCTGTCTAGCCTGCTACAGCCCGGGATTCCCCGGAGTCCTGCTAGCCCAGTGCTACAGCCCGGAATCACTCGTTGATGACCGACATGTTCGTTGTGATTCATGTATGCCTGTCTCCATAGGTCTGTGCCGCTTTGGGTTCACGACTAGCCATGTCGGCCCGGGTTCTCGGTCATATGGATGCTAGCGACATTGTCATATACGCGAGCCAAAAGGCGCAAACGGTCCCGGGCCATGGTAAGGCGACACCCGTGGGATACCGTGCGTGAGGCCGCAAAGTGATATGAGGTGTTACCGGCTAGATCGATGTGGCTTAGAATCGGGGTCCTGACAACAACGCCAGTGATTCGATCAAGCAGGGGGCTCCTAAGGTCGGGGAAGGCTCTGATTACCAACTTGTAACGCCCTCTATGCGGCTATATCTCCCACGTGTCAAAGCACGACTTAGAGGCATAACCGCATTGAAAGCAATGTCGCAAGTGAGGCTAGGATTTACCACTACTATGTAAGAATAACCCCAAATCCCCATTCCCCTTGTAGTCAATCCTGGTTGGAACCCTAAAATCCATCACTACTTAGTACTCATAAAGAAGTGTTGATCAATACTATGGCTATTTATCCCGATTCCCCATTCCCCTAGAACGCAGGTCGAATCTAAACGCGGATCGAGTACAAAAATCATAAGCTAGGAGGTGAAAATAGGGCTTACCGCCTTTGATGAAGTGCCACAGGAGATGTTGGTGATGCCCGTGATGGAGGTCGGTGGTCGTCTTGCTGTTCTCCGATCCACTGATCATCGCCGCCGGTGTGAGGGTGGGGGAATGGAGAGAGAGCGGTGAGGGTAATTATTGCTGGTGTTGCAGGAAACAACGTGACGTCTCAAAACGTGGCTCCCCACGTCCAACCGCCGCCGCCGCCCACGTGCATATCGCGGGCTTGGCTATGGAAAAACTTTTGATTCGGCGGTTCCCATCTGGCCTGGCCCCAAGGTGCTTTAAGCTTTGTGCAGTGCAGGCCAAACAGTGAATGCGGGTAACCAAACACCAAAGACAACCCAAGTTGCAACATTGAGCAAAGTAATGAAATGATTACCCATAGAGCAACAAGAAGCAAAACTTATGGGTTCTTCTGATGACGCGCCCCTTGGTCACCTTATTTGCAATTGTGCATACACACAACACAATACTTGTTGGCGGTTTTCTGAATGGCATGCCATTGATAGAGTACCGAGTTCGCACCGCAATCATGGTTCACTTTCACATTGTAGGGCATGTGGTGCTTGTGCTCATTAAACCAAACATGCATGTACACGTTGGCAAAATGTCACGGCAGTTTGCTTCATGCCTTGAAACTCCACAATTATGCCCAACCATGCCTCGCACACCAAGTGGTCATCTTGGTAAGCTGTCAACAAAAATTTGCAACCATGCCTCACACAACATATCACCCTCCCCCTTCCACCGAGTACATTGCCACTGTGTCCGTTTCAAAGTAAACAATGATAACATCAAGAAAATTGGAAACGACATTTGACCGAACACTTGTCGGGCGTAGTGTCTGCCATGGGCGACATCCACAAAGGGCGGAGGATACCTGTGTTGCGGCCCGATCCGGGGTGGAATGGCGGCTTAGTCCAAGGTGGGCAGGTGTGTAGGTGGGGTGGGGAAGGTCTGGCAAGGCTTGAGCTGCGGCCGGGGTGGTACAACGACGGCGACAGTCTATGCGGGTGCAGATATGGAGCACATGGGGAGGGACGGGGTGGGGGTGAAAAAGGCTCCAGATAGGGTATTTTGGTTGGCCGGAGGTGTTGGAATCCGACGTGTTGAATGTCCTGACTCCCCCAAACCTCCCTAGGTTTGGTTCTGATTTGTGGGATTTCAGACGTAAGTCCAAACAATTTTGATGATCATTGTTGGATGGTAAAAGTGTCCGGGCTACCAGATCCGAATATTTGGAGACTATTTAATTATCCGCATTGGTGTCTGCATTGGACTACCGACGCTCACTACTTCGTAAATCTTGGTACAACACTGTCAAGGTCTTGGGGGTTGAACTGGCGTCGCGGAGGGGACTACAACACCCGCCGAGGTGTTGACAAATCAGAAGAGACCATTGTTGAGATAGTTTTCGCCTCCCATTATAAATGAAGCCACAACGCCAAACAATACAAGGCAGTGGTGAATCTCTTCTACAAGCAGATCAAGGAATGAACCGAATAGGGTAAACCGCATTGAAAAAACACACAAGTCCACTACAAATGGCAAGGCCTCGCTGTCGGGCATGAGCCTGAAGACGACGCCGACCTAAGGCACATGAGCTCAACGACGACATCTCAAAATTGAGTAACAGCAAAGCGTCATCGCCGCCGAACCCAAAGGGACAGACATTGGTCCTGGTGGGTCGCCTCTGCCCCGGTTGCCCTCTTTTCACAAACCTTATGCGTAAGGTCCTTGCATGGCCAGATCCATGGCGAGACCACCAGTCCGGGAAGGACTTCATGCCCACCGTTTGGTGGATTTGGAGGTATAGAAATGCCGCGGTCTTCAGCATCACACAGTCCATCATCATCAGTTTACTTCAACACAATCAACGCCCGGAATTTGCTCCTTAGAAAGTTGGGAGTTGTAGGTTGGGGGTATTAGCCATGTCAGCAATGCATGGAGACAGCTTCTGCATTTCCTCATCAGCAGAGAAAAATGTGCAAATGCCAGGTGTTACCAGACAGTATCAGGAACCATAATTCTTATAGCAAGGTGATATAGATGCCATCACTCATAATTCTTAATCCCTCCGTCCGGAAATACTTGTCATCAAAATGAATAAAAAGGGATGTATCTAGATGTATTTTAGTTCTAGATACATCACTTTTTGTCCATTTTGATGACAAGTATTTTCGGACGGAGGGAGTACGTAGCTATATATCAGCAACCATAAATTAGGTAATAAAGGCGCCATCACTCGTTAGTTTTCACCATACATGGACAGATGCCCCAAAAGTCGGCATATAAATCAGCCACACAATTCTACTTACGCAGTTATATAGATAATCCTATACAAAAGGAATGAACGACTAGCCTGAGTTTCTGCATCAACTGTCAGGTGCTACAACAGACTTAACCTCTTCGGTTTCATCATCCTAGGAAGAGCTGCCGAACTCTGACTCTGAGGAAGTCAAGGGGCTGGAACGGGAGTTACTTCTGGCTTCACAACGCTCACTGTTTCAGCTTTCATGTCTACTTCAGTTCTAGCGCAACTTCAGGAATTTCTTCATCTGTTTCATCATCAGAGGAAGAGCTACTCGACTCAGAGGAAGCCTCTGGAGCGTACATGTCATCACTGTCTTCATTGTCTATCTCCTCAAAATACTTCACGAGGTTCCTCTGCCTTCTCCCACGGCCAAGATCCACCTTGGGAGTGGCAGGCTTGAATACTTTTAAATCCTCAACCTTGGGGGAGGAAGGTACTACGTCCTCGGCACCATGAGGAAAGCTCTCGATGCCGCCAAGATAGCCGTTGCACTCTGAAGTGCACATCTCGTCACTCGAAGGGTCTAGCTTGAGGAGATTCTCAATGGCCTCGTCATCATACTGGATTGATACAGCTTTAATCTCCTTTTTGTCCTGAATTATCTTGGCTCCATGTAGTAGAATGGACTTCAGCTCATCTGCACTTGGCGGCTTCTTGGAGAGTTCATTAAAATATTTTCAATGGCCAGCTTCTGCTTAGACTTCTGCAATATCTTCGCTTCAACAGAACATTTTGTAATAAGCTGGTAAACAACCACCGGTCGGGTCTGGCCAATCCGGTGAGCCCTGGACTGTGCTTGCAAGTCCATAAATGGATTGAAGTCTGGATCTGAACACATGAAGGAAAAATAAGTGCCAAGAGGATTTAAGGCGAATGAAGCAGATAACTAAAAACCACTCACCATATATAATTACTCTATCAGCACCAGGCTGCCATAATAGTGAATAATGTTAGTCCAGTAGCATAAAGTGGAAGAAATAAAAACAGATGAGGCTGTGAGTATTAGAACTCATACCAGGTCAATACCTATACCACCAGCACGAGTTGACATCAAGAAAATAAATGTTTCACTTTCAGCGTTGTTGTATTCTTTTATGCTCTCCTGCCTCTCAGAGAGTGCTGTCTGTCCATCAATGCTGCACGCCAACACAGATATATTAAGTCAAAAGAAGAAAGAGAAAAAAAATGTCAGCTATACTCTGAAACGACTGAAGAAATGTTGAGCATCACTGTAGGATAGGATAAATGGAACCATATATCCATCAGAAGATTGAATAGGTTTGATTAATGAAACATACCGTGCATATGTGTATCCCAGGAAAGAAAGGAAGTCCTCAAGAATATCAAGCATCTTCGTCATCTGGGAGAAAATCAATACGCGGTTCCCTCTCTCTTTCAATTTTGGGAGCAACTGGAGATTAAGAATTGACGATTATTACATCCAAGAACAAAACATACGGAACAAATAAGCGAGCAACGCCTAGATAGGATGCAGTAGTAGGTCAAGGCACCTTCTGTAAGAGTTGAAGTTTCCCTGATGCAGAAACTAGTGATTGGAGAACATCTTCTCCTGCATGTTGTTTAACATCCGATCCTGTAAACAAATACTGGAGAAGGAGAAACAAATTAGCAGAAGCGAGACTTAAAGTTAAAATCTACTCCCTCCGTTCCGAATTACTTGTCTTAGATTTGTCTAGATACGGAGGTATCTAGCACTAAAATGAGTCTAGATACATCCGTATCTAGACAAATCCAAGACAAATAATTCGGAACGGAGGGAGTATTAGTTTGCATCAAAACATACTACAGAATGCAGAATTCAAATGCATGACACTGCACTAAATATGTTATATCGCCACCTCACACAAATCTTTGTCAAAATGTTCCTTATCATAAAATATCAAGACACATGGAATTCCACAAGTTTATGGCAAGAAAGATTCAAGGGAAGTAGATGTAGCCTTCAACAACTAAATGGATGCAAAATCTACCGGATGATTGCAGCATTTTCGCAGTTCCATTAGTACGTTGTTCAGAGAACGCTTCCTACCTGAAAAAGTGCACACAAATCTGTCAGCCCCAATGTAAATATTACTTGGCTAGCACAAGTACATAAGCCCAATTATAATCTGTGAAGTTAGATAACTTGGTTCCCACCACTCAGAGATACTCCATGAGAAAATGGTAATACAGATAATACTTCAAGGCAAGCAAGTTCCACAAGTCAAAAATGCTGTCGGTGAGTGCCCTGAAATTTGTTCTTTGCCATTGTAATTTGCTGATCAGAAAATCTAAGCTTGAAGTATAGTTGGTGAGCTTCCAAGATTTTTGTGGGATGACCCCGTTTTTCTAGTAGTGTTGCAGTTAAGTGACTGGTGGTAAAAGCACATACCGCTAGAAGGCCATGCTAAATTGAAGGCCTAAAGAAGTTGCATTGGACAGATATCACTCGCTTTGCAAAAAATGCTCTCCTATATTTAAACTTCCCACACATAATGCCATAATGTTAGCACAAACCAGCCACCTGGAGGCATTGCAACACCTGCGTATTTTACAGGTGGAGGCTGGACTACAAGTCGTCAACAGAGACAAACTTATGGCGGCTTCACTAGCACTAGGGATCACAGGAAGTGACTGTTGCATGCTAGACATCCAGAACTGACTAGCCAGGTTTTGCTGTTCTGTAGCCTAGTTTTTGCTTTCTTGTAGCCCTGTTTTTGTTGCTATAAGTTCTCTTTTGGTTGTTTGTCGCTGACACTAGTGGCATTGTACTAAACAACTTCTCCGAGTGCTCTCTAATACAAAGTGGCACACGTTTATATGCATGGTCGAGAATAACATTAGCAGAAACCAGCTTTATCAAGAGAATTTGATGCAGATTAAGACAAACTAGAAAAGTACATATAAACTAACGATAAATGCAAGTGAAAACTCTTTGACTGACCATCCTGAATAGCACTGTTCAACTTTGAGTAGTTCTTCTCTAGAATATTAATGTAAAGATCTCTCTGAGAATCTGTAAGTGCACACGGAACTTCTACCCACTTCTTTGTTGGCATAGAATCTTTTAGCACATCAGCTTTCAATCTCCTCAACATCCTAGCAAACCAAACATGAAAGAACTAAGAGCCACATCCAAGTTATGAAATAAACAAAGTATATAACTTCATCATTAGACAGAAAAATCACCTAGGCTTTAAAATCTCAGGAATGCGGGCGATTTTTTCATCTATTGTCAGACCACGCTCAGATTCAATTGGTGAGAACAACGGATCATCCTTTGGGTCAGAGAACTCATTTGGATCAATATAATGAAGCAATGAAAACAACTCCAGGACGTTATTTTGGAATGGTGTTCCCTGTACGGCGAAGAGAAAGAGGAACAAGGTCCAACCACATGATCAGATCATTCCAGAAAAGGGCAATTAAAATGCATTTCAATGAGAAGTACTATAAGCTATATATGCCTCAAATAACATTTTATTTGGTCTATGGAATCATAGGACTGGGGAATAACTTTATAAAGCTTACTATTTAAGATAACTATTCCGAAATGCCTACGGGCAGTGCGGAGTTGAAATATTTGCTCCTAAACAACTACAGCAGGCAAATGATTCATTCCCTCAAAAGTCTATAGACCTCTTTCTGATGAAATTTTTTAACAGAGCTCTTTCTAAAAACAAGGAAATCAATGATACCAAGCTGGTATGGACACATCCAAATCAATGATATCACAAAATATGAGTGAGCCCTTATGGTACACAATATACATCACAGCTAAAGTACAAACTTCCAAGGATCTGAGGTAAACAGGGTGTAATAGTTTGCATGACACAGATGGAATTCCCAGAATTAGACCAGATGGGACAAATCATTTACTTCTCAAATTAGGCAAAAGTACACCTAGGGCTAGGGTATGGAAGACTTACTGTAAGTAGCAACCGGAAATCTGAGCTATATTTCTTTAGGCAGGATGCAAGATTACAATCAAGCGTCTTCAATCTGTGAGCCTCATCAACTGAAGCGAAGGGAGGTGATGTACGACAGCAGAAATGTTAACTTTCAGGCTAATAACAGAGACAAATTAAGACTAGATAACCTCGATGCAGCTAAAAAAACTTACTGACAATCGTTGACCACTTAATCTTTTTTAGAACTGCTTTATCAATTTGGACAATCTCATAACTTGTCACTAGAGCATCAAACAGAGTCTTCCCTTTGGAAGAGTACAGTTCATGAGCTTGAATACACTTTCTGGAGTCCTTATCTCCTTGGTAAACAACAATACTAAGATCATGTGCCCAGCGATCAAATTCCTACAGAGAACATGCATCCAGAAATTACATTTGATACAGTATGAAGAGTTAAGGGCAATGTTTTGAGCTCCTTCACTACAAACGTTCAGGATACTATGGCAGAAGATCATGAAGGTTATACAAACCTTTTCCCATTGCAGTAGGATGCTCTTGGGAACAATGACCAATGCAGGAGATGTGGTCAGACTTCCCTTGATTATGCGGTTGAGAAAGCAAACAACTTGGACAGTTTTGCCAAGACCCATTTCATCTAAAAATAGAACAATAAAAAGAAAAAAATTCGTTATTGTCTTTACAATATAAATGAGAAAAGAACAATCAAGAATTACGCCAAGAAACTTCTTCCAAGACATATGCATGCAGTAATTCACAAATAACACCCTACATCGATGTCTTTGGTAAGAAAAGTAAAAGTATCTCTTCAGACCAGGTTATTTCAGAAGGAACCAAAGTTAATAGTGCCTCCGTCCGGAATTAGTTGATGCTCAAACTGATGAATCAGATACATCCGTTTGAGTGTCAACTAATTCCGGATGGACAGAGTGCCAGATTCCATCGCGATAAATTTGTACATAATAATCATTGTACATAAAAACTCCGTATGTATTAAAATGCATTAAGATGCAAAACTTTTGTTATCTCAAAAAAATATGTAAGAAGCCCTTGCAACAATATTTGAATAATACTTGGGTCATATATACTGAAATAATAGTATAACATACAATGCGTCGATTTTGACTTTACAGTTCATGAACATACCGGCAAGAATAACACTCCTCCTAGATTCGAAATTGTCAAGAATCCATTGTAACCCCTGAGCCTGGTAATTGTATAGTACATTTTCTGGGACCATCACGTCAATGTTCATCGGGCTTCGTACAGTATTTTTATGCCTTTGGACAAGCATAGAAACAGCTGATGGCACGCCTTCCGTGAAATACGACTCCCATGTGGCATCACAATAGTCAAGTCCTTTCCATTTCACGAGGAACTCGTATCCCTCAAAATCTTCATTATTATCAAAACTAGCCAGGACGTCACATAAACCATCATAACCAAACTTCCGGCGGCATGCAATGGCACGATCTACTTCAAGCCATTCAGGTTTCCTTTGATCCTCCGAGTATGCCTCTTTAGGTAAGCTGTTGCAATAAGTTTGTATAATCATAAGAAAGAATATGAGAGAGTATTCAAAAGAAGTGGTACCAGTTAAGAACACAGGGCAATTTTTTTTTAAATGGCAAGTGTGAGTTCATTACAGTTCATTATTCATTCAGGTCTTATAGAGTAACCAGAAGGAGAAAACAAATCAGTAGATAGCAGACTTAAACTGCATGTAAAAGGAATACTTGTTTGACTGTTCAAAGATTACATAGATACATAGTTCACAACACATCAATGAAGAAAACTTTGCCTACATGGACCAACTAGATAATTGGCATCAAAAGGACAGCTTCAGATCTGACGAAAGAATAATAGCAGCAATTATAGAAGGCAAGGGGCTTACGTATTCTTGCTTATGTAGGTTCGTGCTCGTTGAGGCTCAAAAACACGAAGCCAATCTAGTGGAACCTAGAGCATGTAAAATCCAGATGTTCAGTAAAATAATTACAAATTTCACATTGATTGTACTGACATCACATAGACGAAAACCATTTTAACAAAGGAAATATATGTAGCTAACGAGACATGGCGATACATGAGTATGTGGCAATAGGGGCCGACAGCAATGCCAAGGCAGCTACAATAAACAAGAGTGTGGCAAGGAGAAAAACAAACCCAGCAGTCGTGATGATGAGAAAGTGATTGCCATTTCACGAGCATTTGATACTGGAAATCTGACTCCTGAAGAATTACCCGTCTGCAACCAACAAGTGTTTGGACCTTTTTTAAGGCATATACTTCCATCCCCTTAGCCAAGGATGCTTGGTCGATTTTGCAGAAAGGACATTCCAAAGTGCCTCTACTATCCTGCATCGGAGGACTAAGACAGAAGGTGTGGAAGCTACGAGAACAGCTTGTGTTCTGGCACTGGATCAGAAGACAGCTGCCGGCTCCACTCTGTGCACAAAAAAAATCACATAAGATTGACGGATACAAGGTGATGAAAAAAAAACCAGCTCAAGCAAACCTTACCAAATTTCTCACAGAAATAACATATACCTTACATATTGAGCAAGTAGGTCCACTAGAAGCGCTTTTGCAAAGTTTTACAGTGCTACGCAATAGCTCATCATCTGGTACAAAACAGAAAGTTCATGTTATATTAACCTCCCAACAAGCACACAGGTACCCGACAGGTCATTAAAAGGCAGAAAAAATGCATGAACGTGAGTCTGCACTGTCACAGCAGCAAGCTACAGCAAGCATAATTAAGTTGGTATGGCTGCAACATCCACTGTTTAGTTTTCACTTGAGAACATTAATTCATGAATGGTACATGCATATACAGACACATATAGTAATAGTTATACAAGAGTTTTAGAAATTTCAGTGATGAGTTGGCTGTCAAGTACCAACTGTGCATTTACTGGTGGCACAGTGTAGGTCCTATATGACTCTACTGTTGTCAATATGTCCGATTTTTTTTATCTTTTGTCAGTTTGTAAGTGTTTGGCTTTGTGCATCTTAGTTATGCAGAGGCTGGGTGTTGCTCATCATGCTTTGTATCCGCTTGATACTACATTTTGAGTTAATAAAAATGCCCTTTATCAAAAAAAAATACTAATTGTGCATAATATTGGCACCGTAAACCCACCACAAGGGCAATAAACTGACGGTTTTCAACAAATCGATAACTTATTTATACCTGATCCTGAAGATTTAGACGTTGGCAACATGCACGGAGAAGCTTCAGTGCAATTCTCCTAAAAATGAACAGGAAAGATTTATTACTTCATGAAGAGCAGGAGTTAACAGACTATTCTTTTGTGAATTTACATCTGAAACATGATCAGCCTTCTGTTTCTCCTGTAGGCGCTTTGACATTCTTCTGCATGGAATTGCCTTCCTATGATCTGTGGTGATTTCAAAAGTAAAATTTAATGTTGGAGAAAATTTTGTATGGCACATGATCACCTAATTGGCACAGAATAAATACAAATTACTATATGGGTGCACAGAATAAATACAAATTACATGATTTGAAAAGATGTGGTAGTGCTTAATCCACTATATGGGTGTGTTCATAAGAACTTAAGTCTAATCAAGAGGGGGCATCTAATCAAATGATATGGGAAGCTTAAGTGAAGGTTACAAGTTTGTGCGAATTCAAAACCAAATCATGAAATTTATTGTGCAATGAAACAAAGACAATAAGCAAGCATGGTCCTCCATCGTATCATCCTATAAGGATCCTTGGTTATCCGACTTAGTTTTTTCAAAAGAAGAGAAATGCTTCCAAAAGGCTGCTCAATTTACTCCAGAAAAATGCATATGGAGAGTTTATGAAGCAAAACACACAGAAAAGGGAGAATCATGGTAACAAAATGTAAACAAAAATATTGACCACAAAGTGTGCCCACTTACTATCTACAGTGTCACTATCAGAATCGTGGTTGTATGCATCTTTGCTAGTTCCCATTCTGTGCCAAAGACGCTTTGAGCTTCGCTGGGGGGGGGGGGGGGGGGCAAGTGATCATCATCTGCACAATGCAAACTTTAAATTATTTGCCACAGAAGAATGGTTATATGGCTGTATCATTTTGTAGGGAGTATTTTGGTTGGTTAAGACAACGTTTTGACAAATTTAGCACACAAAAAGTTGAACACTTGAGCATACCATCATCAGAGCTGCTCCGCGATATATATTTGTCTTCATTCCATTCACCACTGAAATACTCGGATGTAAATCTCTTTCTGAGGTGGTTTGGCCTCCTTCGTCGAACCAACATTTTGGACTCTGACACACCATTTGGAATTTACATATCAAGACATACATGACAACTTCACTCTAATTCATACATCTTCAAGCTACAAAACTGAAAGCAACTCACTCTTACCATCCTCGCTGTTCACAAATACATCATGCTGACTCTCCCTGCTACTCAATTCTTGCTTTTCAGTTCGTTCTCTCTGTAGGCGTTTGGACCTTCTACATGGAGGCAACAGTTGCCCACCTGCAGTGAAACAAGTTCAAACTAATATCGTGAGTCAAAATTGTAAAACAAATTGTAACCTTGTAATACATGTGAAACACCATTTCAAATTAACAAAAGAAGGCATATGTAACAACTTCACTCTAATTTATACATTTTTAAGCTTCAGAACTGTAAATAGCTCACTCTCTTACCATCCTCGCTGTTTGCAAATACATCTAGCTTTGTGTAATTATGATAAATATCTTATCTTATTAAAAATAGATTAAAGAAGTTTACAGTCACTTCAAGAGGCTAGAAAGTCCCTGCGTTAATAGGCAAAAAGAAGATCTTGGCTGCAGATTTTGGTGGGTTAAAATTTATAATGATGCAAAAATAAACAAATCTGGATAAGAATTGCTGCAGTTGCATAGAAAATTTAACTCCGTTTATGTATGTAGGCACATAATTCTACCAAATTATACATCAGTGAATCAAATGTCACTTGCAACAGAAATGCAAACATATGAAAAAGATTCAGCCTGTATTTGGGCATGTACAGGTGCAGCTGGTGCACAGGGGCCCGAAAATCTTGGAGCCCCCAATTTTTTCTTGACTAGTGGAAATACTACTCCCTCCGTCACGGTTTAGAAGGCACAGTTAAATTTGCGTGCGTTTCCACAATAGACAAGGTTTAGGGTGCATTGCATTTATTTCTAGTAGCTAATTAGTACTCCGATATATTATTTCTATATGCATGCGTAGTGTGAATGCTACTTTTTAGCCCATCTCATAACCAATAGATAATCACCTAGGTCACAGAGAATTTCCAAACGCGCCTTCTAAACCGTGACGGAGGTAGTACTTACTATTTTTAACTGAAAAATTAATGAGCTATAAAAATACAAACTAATGAAGCTTTGACATTAAAAGATAAAATAACTTGATGAGAAATATCTCATGTTAGATATAGTATCTCCACCTCACATGTCTCTTTTACGCTACTTAAAACTCCCAACCCAGCCCATCAAGGAATAAATTAATCGCATAAACCTAACTCTTGGTGTTCCCTCTGCCAATGAATAGTGTAAAGAAGCCATATTGCTCTAATCTTAGAACCATGATGATGGAAGGATGGGACATTTCATCCTCATGTGCCACTGCCTCGTGCTAAAAGGACGGCACATTTCAGTTAATAGTTTCAAGATGAACCTTTTGGCAGGTTGTAATTTGTTGACAGAAAATGTGCTGTGGTAATAAGTAAAACCAATGTTTTAATTATTTCTACATTCATAGTCTAATTTTTAGTCTCGCACGCACTAGGTTCCCATTAATTTATCACAAGGGACATTTAACAAAATAACTCAAAAGAGATATGAGTGTTCCTCCCAACACACATACCTTCACCATTGCTCGGCATGACATCAGCAGCCTGCACCCCGTCCTCATGCAACTCAGAAGTTGCAGCACCACCGGCGGCTGTTCGCTTCCTGAGACGCCCGAGGTTCTTTGCGGAAACTACGATGCAGTCATCAGTTGTAAACAGAAACAGGGAGTTAGTTAATGTATAGAACGTGAATGGGGCTTCGTGTTCGCGCCTCAAGAGACGATCGATCAGGAGAGATTTGAACTTCTAGTCACACCTTCCGGTGGTTTTGTCTGCGTTGCTGACTTCACCTCGTCTGTAAAATAAAATTGCAAAAAAAGTGATAATCCGAACGAAATTTCGCATCTGACACAGTGATCAACAGTTCGACGCTGCAAACTGACCGAAGAAAAAGATGTTGTCCCACAAAAAAAAGCGAAGAAAAATCCAACTCACAAGATTGGGGGACAATTTGTTTCGGATCGGGAAAAATACCAATCGATGCGCTCTCGAAAACGAAATCGACCGGTGCGCGCATATGCATGGCAAATGCCGGTCATTTGCAACCCCGACCAAACGAGTACCTCGAAAGCTCGCCTAAACTTCCAACCAACAACCTACAGCTACGTCAAGCTAAAATCGCCCGGACGCCCGATCTAAACCGAAATGCAGGAGAAATAAAAAGGCAAGAGATCACAGCACAGGCGCCCCGTATCACTCACCATCGCTGAGTTCGATGACCTGGACGTCGGCGGCGGCCGAGCGGCGGCGGCGCCGCCTCCCCGCCGCACTTTCCCCGTCCCGCGCCTCCCACCTCTCATCGGCGCCGATCGGCCGGGGTTCGCGGCCGCGCCGTCGTGCGGGCCTAGGGTTTCCTCCCAGGTTTGAAACGACGGCGGCTAGGAGGATTACTGGGATGTGTGTTGCGAATGGGGAGGGGGCGTGGGTTTAGTAGCTCGCGCGCGGGTTGGGGATGAGCACTGGCGGGAAGTTCCATGGCGCTGGTTTCGTAGGTGGGGCCGGTGTTTGAGGCTGGGGAGACGGCATGTGGGTCCTGCGTGGTGGGCTGGCTGTGGTTACCTGTGCGACGGGTCCATGGAGTTGGTTCATGGGCGGGAAGCAGAGGCGGCGCGGGCGACGTGCGAGCGGGGAGGAGACATTAATTGGGTGCGGGCGGAGATTTTCTGCGGCCAGTTCACCCCTGCGGGTGGGTAGGCGCTGTTTCTACTCTGGGAGATTTCTCGGTTGTCGTATGGGAGAAGATATCCGTGCAGATTGTGTGACGTCCCCCAAAATTGAGTGTTGTGGTTTTGATGAGATCTTTTATGGAGATGTTTGACTGTGCTATTGGAAAATGTAAGAAATTAATGTGATCGGGTGAAGTAAGGCTGGTCGTAATGATAGTATTATAACTAGTATCATGCATGCCAACTAGACTATTTTATTGAGGTAGCATAGAATTAAATGAAGAAAGAGAGTGTTGAGTATCATATCATGATACCGTATCATATTAAATGTTATGCTACTACTCCCTTCGTTCCCAAATACTTGTCTTTCTAGGCATTTCAAATGGACACAACATACGGATGCATGTAGACATATTTTAGACTGTAGATTCACTCATTTTGCTCCGTATGTAGTCACTCGTTGAAATCTCTAGAAAGATAAATATTTGGGAACGGAGGGAGTATGTGTCATGCATGACAATAAATAAGGTTACCTATAATACTAGTATATGATACTGTGCATTACAGAGGTAGTATCATACCTTAGTATCATGTGCATGATACTAAGATATGATACTACCCATTACAAGCAGCCTAATGGAAGTATCATAACTAGTATCATGCATGCCAACTAGGCAATTTTGATGAGGTGGTATGGAATTAAATGAAGAAAGAGATAGTTGAGTATCATACTATGATACTGTATCATAATAAATGCTATGTTACTATGTCTCATGCATGTCAATAAATAAAGTCGTCTATGATACTAGTATATGATACTCCCTCCGTTTCTTTTTACTCCGCATATAAGATTTGGTCAAAGTCAAACTACACAAAATTTGACCAAATTTATATAAAAAAATATAGGGTTTTTATCATTTATGCCACTAGTTGTGTCCCATTACTCAGTTTTGCCATTAGAAGTTACAACTGCTCCAAAATGCCATCAATCCATGAGATGCTTGCTCAAAAATGCCATTAGATATCTCAGAAATGCCATCATTATGTTAGATGTTTGCTCAAAAATGCCATTAGACATTGTTATTTTTACGTCAAACTCGTTGACCATGTTCTATGACAAAAATAAGCCTAGACCCACATGTCAGTTCTCTCTATCTCACAATGATATGTGTGGCCCCACTTGTCAGGAGTAACCAAACGAATAATTTTATAGGAAAATAAAAACGCTGTTGTGATCAAGTGGGCCCCATACTTTATTGTAGTGAGATAGAGGAAGAGTTGGCATGTTGGTTTATAGGTATTTATGTCATTATGACATGTCAAAAGAGATTTGAGATCACAATAATGGTGTTTAGTGGCATTTTTGAGCATGTGTCCAATGAAGCGATGGCATTTTTGAGCAGTTGAAATTTCTAGTGGCAAAACTGAGTAGTGGAACACAACCGGTGGCATAACTGATAAAAACCCAAAAATATAAACATCTACAATACTAAAACTATATAGTTCGAAAATACGTTTCATGGTGCATATGATAATATTGATTTCATATTGTAAATGTTTATACTTTTTAATATAAACTTAGTCAAACTCTATAAAGCTTGACTTTGACCAAACCTTATATGCGGACTAAAAAACGGAGGGAGTACTATGCATTAGGAAGGTAGTATCACACACTAATATCATATGCATGATACTAACTTATAATACTACCCATTACAAGCAACCTAAAAGAGTGCATCACGTCATCATTTTTGTCTACTAAATAAACTTTAACTCGACATGTGTTATGATTATGCACAAAAAAAATTCATTCCCAAACCTATATCATGTCCGCCCACCAAAAACATCTCGCGACACATCCCGTGCGTGGACATTCTGCTCACCTCACATCTTCTTCTGAGTACTCTCTTTTCTTTGTCGTCCTGCCGCCGGTGAGAACATCAACTTCTTCACGTGTCTCTTCTTCCGTTTGTCTGTCCTTCAAAGGGAAAACGGCTAGGGTTCCTGCCTTCTGTCGGCGATGTCGTCGATGTGCCTCGTCTCCTGTGGCCTTAGGGTCATGAGACGCGGTGGATCCCAGACCATACTGGCGGGAGGGCTCCGTTTTTAGGTGTTTCTTTGAGTGTTGCTAGAGTTTGTGTCCTATTCTAGAAGGCGAGATGGTGTCGGCTCCCCGAAGATGGAATAAGGTTTTTCCCGCCTAGCCACCGTCCCGATGATGTGTCTAGCATCGTCAGAGGGCGTGTGGAGGTGTGTCTTCGATGGATCACGCGAGGATTCGGTCGGTGATCATCTTTGGTGGATCTGCTCAGATCTTGTTTTCGTTTGACTATGTACGTATATCTTCATGTTAAATCCTTTCGATCCATACTTCTCTTCATCGGCGGCGGTTGCTGTTCTGGTGCACTAATTCTTTGGGGGCCTTAACACGATGACTTCCAACTCTCTACCACAACAAGTTTTGTCCGGCTTTGGCGAGGGAGGGCGATGAAGGCGGTGCGTCTTCGACTCGCTTCAATGCTTTTAGTCGTCGCTAGGTGTTCTACGAATTTGGATGTATTTTTTGTTATTTCTGGTATTCGTTGTACTGTCATGATTGAAGATTAATAGGTTGAAAGTTTACCACAAAAAAGGAAGACAACTCAAGTTCCCCGCCTCATCGACCCCCTTTTGTTGTTGCATGTGCTACTACTTGACAATGCCATTATAGGGATCTACTCAAACTCCAAATATCACTTTGTGAATCATCCCCATCGAATGTCTCTGGACTATGCCGCCTCCTGCTTATCATCCCATTCGGACATTGCCCTTGGTGTTCATGGTTGATCAAACAAACAAGGAATGTCTATTTGCATGTGATGCATAGGGAGGTGCTGCGCCAAACCCGCCTCCTCCTATCCTTTCTCCGGATCCTCAACCACCTCATATGCTTTTCCTTATCGCCTAACACCTCTGAATTGTGGGGCCCATACCACGGCGCAACGGAATTTGTCCTCCCCATCATCCACAACTATATTCTCCTCTCTGCAACCACACTGTGATCCATAGCTGAGTTGACTTGATTTGTTTGTTATGTGTTTGTGTGTTTTAGTTCTTATATAACTATTGCTTTATGTGCATGCGGATCTCCAAAATCCAATTGCAATCATCAAGATAAATAATAACACTCTCCAAAATGGTGGGGTCAACACTAGCTAAAGAACTGACCTCTCCAAACCCATTTTCATCTATTGCAACCATCGCCATCAATAAAAAATTCATCATTTGCACCATATAAATTTTGTATGCCATAAGGAGTATCATAATTGTCTCCCCAATCAAGAACTGTATAATAAGTAGCAGGCATAACATAATCATCCTCAATAGTGGTTGAAAGATCGTGGATGTCGCCTAGAGGGGGGGGCTGAATAGGCGCTTTTAAAATAATTACGGTTTAGGCTTTAACAAATGCGGAATAAACCTAGCGGTTAATTTGTCAAGCACAAAACCTAAAACAACGAGGCTCACCTATGTGCACCAACAACTTATGCTAAGCAAGACAAACTACTAGGTGATAGCAAGATATATGACAAGAAACAATATGGCTATCACAAGGTAAAGCGCATAAGTAAAGAGCTTGGGTAAGAGATAACCGAGGCACGCGGAGACGATGATGTATCCCGAAGTTCACATCCTTGCGGATGCTAATCTCCGTTTGGAGCGGTGTGGAGGCACAATGCTTCCCAAGAAGCCACTAGGGCCACCGTAATCTCCTCACGCCCTCGCACAATGCAAGGTGCCGTGATAACACTAAGGGACCCTTGAGGGCGGTCACCGAACCCGTACAAACGGCAACCCTTGGGGGCGGTCACCGAACCCGTACACTTTGGCAACCCTTGGGGACGGTCACCGGTACCCGTAAAATTGCTCGGGGCGATCTCCACTGTTGGGGAACGTAGTAATTTCGAAAATTTTCCTACGCACACGCAAGATCATGGTGATGCATAGCAACGAGGGGGAGAGTCTGATCTACGTACCCTTGTAGATCGCAACGGAAGCGTTGACACAACGTAGAGGAAGTAGTCGTACGTCTTCTTCCCTATCCGACCGATCCAAGCACCGTTACTCCGGCACCTCCGAGTTCTTAGCACACGTTCAGCTCGATGACGATCCTCGGGCTCCGATCCAGCAAAGGGTTCAGGAAGAGTTCCGTCAGCACGACGGCGTGGTGACGATCTTGATGTACTACCGACGCAGGGCTTCGCCTAAGCTCTACAATGATATGACCGAGGTGGAATTTGGTGTCAGGGGGCACCGCACACGGCTAAGGAACAATCAACAATGATCAACTTGTGTGTCTATGGGGTGCCCCCTGCCCCCGTATATAAAGGAGCAGGGGGAGGGGTTCGGCCGGCCAGGGAGAGGGGCGCAGGAGGAGTCCTACTCCTACCGGGAGTAGGACTCCCCCCCCCCCCCAATCCTATTCCTAATAGGAGTCCTCAAGGGGGAAAGAGAGAAGGGGTGGCCGGCCACCTTCTCCTAGTCCTAATAGGACTAGGGAAGGGGGGGAGGCGCGCATCCCCTTTTGGGCAGCCCCTTTCACTTTTCCACTAAGGCCCAATAGGCCCATTTGCCTCCCGGGGGGTTCCGGTAACCCTCCCGGTATTCCGGTAAAATCCTGATTTCACCCGGAACACTTTCGATGTCCAAACATAGCCTTCCAATATATCAATCTTTACGTCTCGACCATTTCGAGACTCCTCGTCATGTCCGTGATCACATCCGGGACTCCGAACAACCTTCGGTACATCAAAATGCATAAACTCATAATAACTGTCATCGTAACGTTAAGCGTGCGGACCCTACGGTTCGAGAACAATGTAGACATGACCGAGACATGTCTCCGATCAATAACCAATAGCGGGACCTGGATGCCCATATTGGCTCCTACATATTCTACGAAGATCTTTATCGGTCAGACCGCATAACAACATACGTTGTTCCCTTTGTCATCGGTATGTTACTTGCCCGAGATTCGATCGTCGGTATCCAATACTTAGTTCAATCTCGTTACTGGCAAGTCTCTTTACTTGTTCCGCAATACATCATCTCATAACTAACATCTTAGTCATTATGCTTGCAAGGCTTATGTGATGTGTATTACCGAGAGGGCCCAGAGATACCTCTCCGACAATCGGAGTGACAAACCCTAATCTCGAAATACGCCAACCCAACATCTACCATTGGAGACACCTGTAGTACTCCTTTATAATCACCCAGTTACGTTGTGACGTTTGGTAGTACCCAAAGTGTTCCTCCGGTAAACGGGAGTTGCATAATCTCATAGTTATAGGAACATGTATAAGTCATGAAGAAAGCAATAGCAACATACTAAACGATCGGGTGCTAAGCTAATGGAATGGGTCATGTCAATCAGATCATTCAACTAATGATGTGACCTCGTTAATCAAATAACAACTCTTTGTTCATGGTTAGGAAACATAACCATCTTTGATTAACGAGCTAGTCAAGTAGAGGCATACTAGTGACACTCTATTTGTCTATGTATTCACACATGTATTATGTTTCCGGTTAATACAATTCTAGCATGAATAATAAACATTTATCATGATATAAGGAAATAAATAATAACTTTATTATTGCCTCTAGGGCATATTTCCTCCAGTCTCCCACTTGCACTAGAGTCAATAATCTAGTTCACATCGCCATGTGATTTAACAGCAATAGTTCACATCACCATGTGATTAACACCCATAGTTCACATCGTCATGTGACCAACACTCAAAGGGTTTACTAGAGTCAGTAATCTAGTTCATATATCTATGTGATTAACACCCAAAGAGTACTAAGGTGTGATTATGTTTTGCTTGTGAGATAATTTTTAGTCAACGGGTCTGTCACATTCAGATCCGTAAGTATTTTGCAAGTTCTATGTCTACAATGCTCTACACGGAGCTACTCTAGCTAATTGCTCCCACTTTCAATATGTATCCAGATTGAGACTTTAGATTCATCTGGATCAGTGTCAAAAACTTGCATCGACGTAACCATTTACGACGAACCTTTTTGTCACGTCCATAATCGAGAAACATATCCTTATTTCACTAAGGATAATTCTGACCGCTGTCCAGTGATCTACTCGTAGATCACTATTGTACTCCCTTGCCAAATCAATGCAGGGTATACAATAGATCTGGTATACAGCATGACATACTTTATAGAACCTATGGCCAAGGCATAGGGAATGACTTTCATTCTCTTTCTATCTTCTGCTGTGGTCGGGCTTTGAGTCTTACTCAACTTCACACCTTGTAATACAGGCAAGAACTCTTTCTTTGACTGCTCCATTTTGAACTACTTTAAAATCTTGTCAAGGTATGTACTAATTGAAAAAACTTATCAAGCGTCTTGATCTATCTCTATAGATCTTGAAGCTCAATATGTAAGCAGCTTCACCGAAGTCTTTCTTTGAAAAACTCCTTTCAAACACTCCTTTATGCTTTACAGAATAATTCTACATTATTTCCGATCAACAATATGTCATTCACATATACTTATCAGAAATGTTGTAGTGCTCCCACTCACTTTCTTGTAAATACAGGCTTCACCGTAAGTCTGTATAAAACTATATGCTTTGATCAACTCATCAAAGCGTATATTCCAACTCCGAGATGCTTGCACCAGTCCACAGATGGATCGCTGGAGCTTGCACGTTTTGTTAGCACCTTTCGGATTGACAAAACCTTCTGTTGCATCATATACAACTCTTCTTTAATAAATCCATTAAGGAATGCAGTTTTGTTTATCCATTTGCCAGATTTCATAAAATGCGGCAATTACTAACATGATTCGGACAGACTCAAGCATAGATACGAGTGAGAAGCTCTCATCGTAGTCAACACCTTGAACTTGTCCAAAACCTTTTGCGACAATTCTAGCTTTGTAGATAGTCACACTACTATCAGCGTCCGTCTTCCTCTTGAAGATCCATTTATTTTCAATTGCTTGCCGATCATCGGTCAAGTCAACCAAAGTCCAAACTTTGTTCTCATACATGGATCATATCTCAGATTTCATGGCCTCAAACCATTTCGCGGAATCTGGACTCATCATCGCTTCCTCATAGTTCGTAGGTTCGTCATGGTCAAGTAACATGACCTCCAGAACAGGATTACCGTACCACTCTGGTGCGGATCTCACTCTGGTTTACCTACGAGATTCGGTAGTAACTTGATCTGAAGTTACATGATCATCATCATTAGCTTCCTCACTAATTGGTGTAGTAGTCACAAGAACATATTTTGTGATGAACTACTTTCCAATAAGGTAGAAGGTACAATTACCTTATCAAGTTTTCTACTTTCCTCCCACTCACTTCTTTCAAGAGAAACTCCTTCTCTAGAAAGGATCCATTATAAGCAACGAATGTCTTGCCTTAGGATCTGTGATAGAAGGTGTACCCAACAGTCTCCTTTGGGTATCCTATGAAGACATATTTCTCCGATTTGCGTTTGAGCTTATCAGGATGAAACTTTTTCTCATAAGCATCGCAACCCCAAACTTCAAGAAACGACAACTTTGGTTTCTTGCCAAACCATAGTTCATAAGGCGTCGTCTCGACGGATATAGATGGTGCCCCTTTTTAACGTGAATGCAGTTGTCTCTAATGCATGACCCCAAAAATGATAGTGGTAAATCGGTAAGAAACATCATAGATTGCACTATATCCAATAAAGTACGGTTATGACATTCGGACACACCATTATGCTATGGTGTTCCAGGTGGCATGAGTTTGTGAAACTATTCCAAATTGTTTTAATTGAAGACCAAACTCGTAACTCAAATATTTGTCTCCGCGATCAGATCGTAGAAACTTTATTTTCTTGTCACGATGATTTTCCACTTCACTCTGAAATTCTTTGAACTTTTCAAATATTTCAGACTTATGTTTCATCAAGTAGATATACCCATATCTGCTCAAATCATCTGTGAAGTTCAAAAAATAATGATACCCGCTGTAAGCCTTAAATATTCATCAGACCACATACATCAGTATGTATGATTTCCAGCAAATCTGTTGCTTGCTCCATTGTTCCGGAGAACGGCGTTTTAGTCATCTTGCCCAAAAGGCATGGTTCGCAAGCATCAAGTGATTTCGAAAGCCCATCAGCATGGAGTTTCTTCATGCGCTTTATACCAATATGACCTAAACGGCAGTGCCACAAATAAGTTGCACTATCATTATTAACTTTGCATCTTTTGGTTTCAATATTATGAATATGTGTATCACTATGATCGAGATCCAACGAACTTGTTTCATTGGGTGTATGACCATCGAAGGTTTTATTCATGTAAACAGAACAACAATTATTCTCTGACTTTAATGAATAACCGTTTTGCAATAAACATGATCATATTCATGCTCAACGCAAAAACCAAATAACACTTATTTAAGTTCAACACTAATCCCAAAAGTATAGGGGAGTGTGCGATGATGATCATATCAATCTTGGAACTACTTCCAACACACATCGTCACTTCACCCTTAACTAGTCTCTGTTTATTCTGCAACTCCTGTTTTGAGTTACTACTCTTAGCAACTGAACCAATATCAAATACTGAGGGGTTGCTATAAACGCTAGTAAAGCACACATCAATAACATGTATATCAAATATACTTTTGTTCACTTTGCCATCCTTCTTATCCACCAAATACTTGGGGCAGTTCCGCTTCCAGTGACCAGTCCCTTTGTAGTAGAAGCACTTAGTCTCAGGCTTAGGACCAGACTTGGGCTTCTTCACTTGAGCAGCAACTTGCTTGCCGTTCTTCTTGAAGTTCCCCTTCTTCCCTTTTGCCCTTTTCTTCAAACTAGTAGTCTTGTCAACCATCAACACTTGATGTTTTTCTTGATTTCTACCTTCGTCGATTTCAGCATCACGAAGAGCTTGGGAATCGTTTCCGTTATCCCTTGCATATCATAGTTCATCGCGAAGTTCTACTAACTTGGTGATGGTGACTAGAGAATTCTGTCAATCACTATCTTATCTGGAAGATTAACTCCCACTTGATTCAAGCGATTGTAGTACCCAGACAATCTGAGCACATGCTCACTAGTTGAGCGATTCTCCTCCATCTTTTAGCTATAGAACTTGTTAGAGACTTCATATCTATCAACTCGGGTATTTTCTTGAAATATTAACTTCAACTCCTAGAACATCTCATATGGTCCATGACGTTCAAAACGTCTTTGAAGTCCCGATTCTAAGCCATTAAGCATGGTGCACTAAACTATCAAGTAGTCATCATATTGAGCTAGCCAAACGTTCATAACGTCTGCATCTGCTCCTGCAATAGGTCTGTCACCTAGCGGTGCATCAAGGACATAATTTTTCTGTGCAGCAATGAGGATAAACCTCAGATCACGGATCCAATCCGTATCATTGCTACTAACATCTTTCAACACAATTTTCTCTAGGAACATATCAAAATAAACATATGAAAGCAACAACGCGAGCTATTGATCTACAACATAGATATGCTAATACTACCAGGACTAAGTTCATGATAAATTAAAGTTCAATTAATCATATTACTTAAGAACTCCCACTTAGATAGACATCCCTCTAATCCTCTAAGTGATCACGTGATCCAAATCAACTAAACCATAACCGATCATCACGTGAGATGGAGTAGTTTTCAATGGTGAACATCGTTATGTTGATCATATCTACTATATGATTCACGCTCGACCTTTCGGTCTCCGTGTTCCGAGGCCATATCTGCATATGCTAGGCTCGTCAAGTTTTAACCTGAGTATTCTGCGTGTGCAAAACTGGCTTGCACCCGTTGTAGATGGACGTAGAGCTTATCACACCCGATCATCACGTGGTGTCTGGGCACGATGAACTTTGGCAACGGTGCATACTCAGGGAGAACACTTCTTGATAATTTAGTGAGAGATCATCTTATAATGCTACCGTCAATCAAAGCAAGATAAGATGCATAAAAGGATAAACATCACATGCAATCAATATAAGTGATATGATATGGCCATCATCATCTTGTGCTTGTGATCTCCATCTCCGAAGCACCGTCATGATCACCATCGTCACCGGCGCGACACCTTGATCTCCATCGTAGCATCGTTGTCGTCTCGCCAATCTTATGCTTCCACGACTATCACTACCGCTTAGTAATAAAGTAAAGCATTACATCGCGATTGCATTGCATACAATAAAGCGACAACCATATGGCTCCTGCCAGTTGCCGATAACTTGGTTACAAAACATGATCATCTCATACAATAAAATCAGCATCATGCCTTGACCATATCACATCACAACATGCCCTGCAAAAACAAGTTAGACGTCCTCTACTTTGTTGTTGCAAGTTTTAGGTGGCTGCTACGGGCTTAAGTAAGAACTCGTCTCACCTACGCATCAAAACCACAACGATAGTTTGTCAAATAGACTCCGTTTTAACCTTCTTAAGGACCGGGCGTAGCCACGCTCGGTTCAACTAAAGTTGGAGAAACAGTCACCCGCAAGTCACCTATGTGCAAAGCACGTCGGGGAAACCGGTCTCGCGTAAGCGTACGCGTAATGTCGGTCCGGGCCGCTTCATCCAACAATACCGCCGAACCAAAGTATGACATGCTGGTAGGCAGTATGACTTATATCGCCCACAACTCACTTGTGTTCTACTCGTGCATATAATATCAAACCATAAAACCTGGCTCTGATACCACTGTTGGGGAATGTAGTAATTTCGAAAATTTTCCTACGCGCACGCAAGATCATGGTGATGCATAGCAACGAGGGGGAGAGTCTGATCTACGTACCCTTGTAGATCGCAACGGAAGCATTGACACAACGTAGAGGAAGTAGTCGTACGTCTTCTTCCCGATCCGACCGATCCAAGCACCGTTACTCCGGCACCTCCGAGTTCTTAGCACACGTTCAGCTCGATGACGATCCTCGGGCTCCGATCCAGCAAAGCGTCGAGGAAGAGTTCCGTTAGCACGACGGCGTGGTGACGATCTTGATGTACTACCGACGCAGGGCTTCGCCTAAGCTCTACAATGATATGACCGAGGTGGAATTTGGTGGCAGGGGCACCGCACACGGCTAAGGAACAATCAACAATGATCAACTTGTGTGTCTATGGGGTGCCCCTGCCCTCGTATATAAAGGAGCAGGGGGAGGGGTTCGGCCAGCCAGGGAGAGGGGCGCAGGAGGAGTCCTACTCCTACCGGGAGTAGGACTCCCCCCCCCCCCAATCCTATTCCTAATAGGAGTCCTCAAGGGGGAAAGAGAGAAGGGGTGGCCAGCCACCTTCTCCTAGTCCTAATAGGACTAGGGAAGGGGGGGAGGCGCGCAGCCCCTTTTGGGCAGCCCCTTTCACTTTTCCACTAAGGCCCAATAGGCCCATTTGCCTCCCGGGGGGTTCCGGTAACCCTCCCGGTATTCCGGTAAAATCCCGATTTCACCCGGAACACTTCCGATGTCCAAACATAGCCTTCCAATATATCAATCTTTACGTCTCGACCATTTCGAGACTCCTCGTCATGTCCGTGATCACATCCGGGACTCCGAACAACCTTTGGTACATCAAAATGCATAAACTCATAATAACTGTCATCGTAACGTTAAGCGTGCGGACCCTACGGTTCGAGAACAATGTAGACATGACCGAGACATGTCTCCGGTCAATAACCAATAGCGGGACCTGGATGCTCATATTGGCTCCTACATATTCTACGAAGATCTTTATCGGTCAGACCGCATAACAACATACGTTGTTCCCTTTGTCATCGGTATGTTACTTGCCCGAGATTCGATCGTCGGTATCCAATACTTAGTTCAATCTCGTTACTGGCAAGTCTCTTTACTCGTTCCGCAATACATCATCTCATAACTAACATCTTAGTCATTATGCTTGCAAGGCTTATGTGATGTGTATTACCGAGAGGGCCCAGAGATACCTCTCCGACAATCGGAGTGACAAACCCTAATCTCGAAATACGCCAACCCAACATCTACCATTGGAGACACCTGTAGTACTCCTTTATAATCACCCAGTTACGTTGTGACGTTTGGTAGTACCCAAAGTGTTCCTCCGGTAAACCGGAGTTGCATAATCTCATAGTTATAGGAACATGTATAAGTCATGAAGAAAGCAATAGCAACATACTAAACGATCGGGTGCTAAGCTAATGGAATGGGTCATGTTAATCAGATCATTCAACTAATGATGTGACCTCGTTAATCAAATAACAACTCTTTGTTCATGGTTAGGAAACATAACCATCTTTGATTAACGAGCTAGTCAAGTAGAGGCATACTAGTGACACTCTGTTTGTCTATGTATTCACACATGTATTATGTTTCCGGTTAATACAATTCTAGCATGAATAATAAACATTTATCATGACATAAGGAAATAAATAATAACTTTATTATTGCCTCTAGGGCATATTTCCTTCATCCACAACCTAATTGGAGACCCCGACGCTTACCCGGAGCTTTACACCACAATGATTGAGCTCCGAACACCACCAACCGTCTAGGGCGCCAAGGCACCCGAGAGGAACAAGCTCTAGGGTGCCCAAACACCCAAGAGTAATAAGCTTCTCAAACTTCACTTCCACGTATCACCGTGGAGAACTCAAACCGATGCACCAAATGCAATGGCAAGGGCACACGGAGTGCCCAAGTCCTTCTCTCTCAAATCCCACCGAAGCAACTAATGCTAGGGAGGAAAATGAGAGGAAGAACAAGAAGGAGAACACCAAGAACTCCAAGATCTAGATCCAAGGGGTTCCCCTCACAAAGAGGAGAAAGTGATTGGTGGAAACGTGGATCTAGATCTCCTCTCTCTTTTCCCTCAAGAACTAGCAAGAATCATTGGAGGGATTGAGAGTTAGCAAGCTCGAAGAAGGTCAACAATGGGGGAAGAACACGAGCTAAAAAGGATTAGGTTCATTGGGGAAGAAGACCCCCTTTTATAGGTGGGGAAGAATCCAACCGTTATGCTCACAGCCCGCACAGAGCGGTACTACCGCTCCAAGGAGCGGTACTACCGCTAGGGCGGAAGTACCCCTTTGAAAAACAACAGCGAGGAGGCAAAAGGCCAGTAGAGCCGCCGGAGCGGTACTACCGCTCATCCTCACGGTACTACCGCTCGACCTCACGGTACTACCGCAAATGGTAGCGGTACTACTGCTTGCGAGCGGTACAAAAAAAATACTTCCGAGCCTACCTCCGCTGAGCAAAACACGAGATTTTGGTCCGGAGCGGTACTACCGCTTAGGAGCCGCGGTAGTACTGCTCTGGAGCGGTACTACCGCTCAGGAGCCGCGGTAGTACTGCTCTGGAGCGGTAGTAAAAAATTACATCTGCTCTAGCCACGGTAGTACCGCTGCAGCCTTTACAAAAACAACCATAACTTCTTCAAACGGACTCCGAATTCGACGAAACCAAGTTTGTTGGAAAGCTAGCGACAAGGGCTAACACAATCTTGATATAAATACCAATAAGAAGCAAATGAGAAAAATCCCAAAAGAAAATGGTGAGAACCCTTCCTCGGAAAAGACCGGTAAAACCTCCAACACCGAAAACATCATAGAAGACGCATGCGAACTCCGTTTTCGATGAAACCAAGTTTGTCATCAAGATGACCAAAAGCTCTAAGACTCACAAAGAGAACCAAAGAAGAACCAAGAAACATTATGCAAGGATGCAATGGTTTGAGCTCTCGACGAACGATACGATCAAGCTACTCACTTGAGAGCCCCCCTTGATAGTACGGCTATCTATCCTATAACTCGGTCTCCCAACTACCACCATGAGACCGGTAATAGAAAACCTATCAAGGGCAAACCTTTGCCTTGCACATGATCCACTTGAGTTAGATGATGATGATCTTGTCCTCCTCAAGATGGACCACCTTTCTTAATTGCGTTGGGTCGATGAAGACTAGATGATTGCTCCCCCATACTACACTATGGGTGAGCCACTCTTCGGCACATCTTCACAAGTCCATTGACACCACAATGGATGGCAAGCTTCAAGCACTTGATCTCTTCGTGATTCTCCACTTGAAATTGCACACGACAATCTTGATGACGATCACCACTTGATGTCATCCTTCCCATGGGTTGTATGATATCATCCTCTTGACGCAAGCCCATGGACACGTACCTAACCCCACATAGACTCTCACATAGACCATGGGTTAGTACACAAAGTGCAATGGACAACGCTTACCATACCATGGGATCACTTGATCCCTCTCGGTACATCTTCTACTCTTTGTGAGTTGATCAACTTGATTCACTCTTGACTTAGTCTTGATCAACCTTGAATCTTTCCAACTCTCTTCGTTTGGATGATGTCTTGAAGGTAAACATGAATGATCACACAATCTTCTTTTTCAAGACATGCTTGCAATAAGCTCAACTCTCACATGACCAAGCTTTGGATAAATCCTTAATAGCACCTTGGTCAACACAAACTCTCCTTGAAACCAACACATGTACTCCAAGAAAAGCCTATGGACAAAACCTTCAAATATAACTCAAGACAACCATTAGTCCATAGAGATTGTCATCAATTACCAAAACCAAACATGGGGGCACCGCATGTTCTTTCAATCTCCCCCATTTTGGTAATTGATGACAATCACTTTCAAGAGAGTTTATACAAGGAATTATGCATCACCATGCACTATAACAACCAATAATGCATGCGAATGAGATGCAAAAGCTAAGGAAACATAAACCAAAGCTTCTCCACAAAACTCTCTGAAACTTCTCCCCCATTGGCATCGATTGCCAAAATGGGCTAAAAGCTTAGAAGGCCAATATAAAATGTGTTCCTACATAAATTGTGTATTTCTCAACAAGAGAGTGTAATGCAATACACATATCCAACGGTAAATACTTGGAGGAAGACAAACTATATTGAGGCACAAAGATTGCAAAAGAATGATATGCCACAAACACATAACAAAGAGAGACACAAGCAATCAAGCAATCGAAAGGTACCAATTGAAGCAAGCAATCAAAAGATACCAATTGAACCAACTAGGCCAAGGATCCTACGAGCCACATGAATAAAGGATATTATGATAAGAGCGGAGCAGTGTTCTAAAGAAACTAGAGAAGCTCCCCATGATTTGTGCACATCAAGAATGTTTGTATTTGGATACAAAGTGCACAAAATAGGATCATAGCTCCCCCAAAATAGATAGAAACTTACAACAAGTGCAAGAGAGCATATAGGAAACTAAGCCTAGTACTTGCAACAAACACATGGTTGAGCAACAAGTGAAAGAGGCAACTTAAGAAAGGGCTCAACCAAAATGATGTGTGAGAGTCAAGGCAATGCACTTGAGAAGACTTAATGTACGGATGAGCATTAAGCATCAATAAAGTCTTGAAAGAATGAGGCACACGGTGCAAGGCCTATCATTCCAACACACAACTAGCAAATGGGTTCACAAGCTTACTAATAAGCATAAAAAGAACCTATGCTTGTGACAACCCGTGGTGAAGACAGAAGATGAAAGCCTCATCAAGACGAGGGATACCAATAAGATGGCAAAAGCCTCGTAAAGATAAGCATGAGGAAAGTAATCTTCACCACACAAGAGTGCATCAAGATGCAACGAGATAAGACACACACTCAAGTCAAAAGCTTTCACGGAGCCACCAAAGAAATAACATAAGAAAGACAAGGTGGACGTGAAAGAAAGGATATCAACTAGATATGCAACTTTTCTCAAGTGTATAAGATTCTAGGTAGACGAAATCATGAAGATATATATCTACAAAGAAGGATGTACACCCGAAATAGTTGCAACACGAGGAACAAGATATCCACAAGGAAATCATAAATATACCAATAAGATATTTGCTTGAAAGCATAGCACATGGCTAGATACAGTCTTATTGTATACAAATGAATTCCTACTACACAACTATCAAAGACATCACAACTAGCAACATGAGATCATCGTCGATATGCTTTGAGAAAGGAAACAAGTATCACAAGAAAGAATGGATAACATGCCATGAAACAAACTACACAAGTTTGATGCAAGAAATGTGTGCATGAAGTATATGAAGATACTTGTTACCGAGATAACATTGGAAGGATGTAGTAGATACCAATTAAAGATACAAAGTAGTTCATTGATCATCCTAGCTTGACTCCAATAAGCACATGGTGACAACACCTTCCTTGTGAGTGAGCCGAGCATCCAATGCATCTCCACTTGTTTCTAGAACAACAACACTAACAAAATGGTACCCAAACTCATTGGGACCAAAGAGTTAGAGAACCAACAACACATAGGACAAACTCCACATAAATATGTGCATATAGATATTAAAATGAATTTCATGCACATCTCATCTAATTTGAGACTTGGTGGAGTTTCCCCTATATATTGGGTCAAAGAAAGAAAGCTTGCCAAAGATACTACACGAAGTTAATATGCATGCTCAAGACTTTCAAGAACCAATACCGAAAGACAAAGAAATACCAAGGAAAGAAAAGATACCAAATGAATAAACCATCACTTGGAGGGTATCCATAATGGATACAACAAGGAATGAGATATCCATTGATATACACAAAGAAGAGACATCAAACTCCCAAAAGAGAGGATGGTTCCAAACAAACCAAGCTCTCTACAAAGTTTCATAATGGCACAAAGCACCAAAAAGAAACGGCTTGCCTTCCACAAACACACACTTGATAAGGATCACAAGATGAGTGTTTTATAGAGAATAGGATAGCTCCCCCAAGACTAGTGCATTATAGAGAATTTGCATTTGAATACAAAATGCACGAGGTGGGATCACCACTTTCACTATATCTAGAAAACACTAGACAAGGTCAAGAAATTAACAAGATCCACAAGTGGTATGGAATACAATGGGAGTTGACACAATCCTAGGCAAGAGATAAAGCAAATAAAAGCAAAGGCCAATGTAAAGATGATCAATAATTTCTACCACACAAGTGAGTACCAATTGTCAAAAGACAAGAAGTATTTGGAAATAATTCCCAGTGGTAGATAACAAGGATATCCGACATCATCTTCACACCAAAAAGCAAATTGCAACTTGTAGAACTAACATGCCACCTAGGAACAAGATAATTTACAATATCAACTCTAGATGACAATATCTCAAATGTACACATTTTCTAGGCTAGTAATATACACATAGCATATTACTCCCCCATAATGTGATACCAATTAAAAATAGACAAGAGGCAATTAAAGGATCCAACAAGAGATAATTAATGGACTATTTAGAATTTGAATTTCTCATGAGAAGACATACCACATAGCAACTAGATAATCTTGTAATATCAATACTAAATGGTATTCCTCATGTACACACATTTATAGGATTGTGGGGTGCACAAAGCACATCACTCCCCCACAATGGGATATTCCATTAATCTCTCATAAGAGCCAACTAAGATATGACCAAGATGCACAAAGGCTCAACGAACGACACACATGTACATGATGTGCAAACCAACACACACATACTTGATTGCTCAAGATAATCAAGTTGGAAGCACAACATATACAAACACATGCAAGAACGAAACCAAACATGCAAAGGGGCAAGTAACTTTCAATGTAGACACTTTAAGCACGAGTTACCGCAAGGAGGAACATTGGATATAAGATAGAAACTTGATAATCCGAATGACTTGGCTTGAGACAATAAGAATGATGAAGTCCCCTTAATTCTTCATAATGTAGCCAAGTCTCCAATGACCTCCAATATCACCTATTGATCAAGTTTGAGTTTGTTGGTCCCCAACCAAGTTGGGTCCTAAGAGGTTAGTCACAATAGGCTTGGCTACCCAAATGGTTCTTTTCTTGACACCACTTTGAGCACCAACAAATTTGGCAAACACATTGCCAACATTATCCTTCCCAAGAGAATAGATATCATCAATAATAATTGGGTTGGATAAGTTACCACTAGTGCATGAAGAGGCGAGGTGACCTTTCTCGCAACATAGGTAGCAACGTCTACTCTTCACTTTCTTCTCACTTGATTTCTCAACTTGAGAAGCATAAGCTTGAGTCTTCTTGGGAAGAGGCTTTTCTTCAACTTGAGGTTGAGCATGAGAATGAACTTGTGGCCGCTTCCCTTGTTGCTTGTCACTAATGGGTTTCTTCTTCAATGGGCAAGATCTAACATGATGCCCTTCAATTTTGCACTTGAAGCAAATAATCTTGGCCGAATTCTTGACTTGTTCTTGGCCCTTCTTCTTGATCATCTTGGACTTCTTCTTATTGGAGTTGAATCCAAGTCCACCTTTGTCATTGGGGGATTTTTGCACACTCAAGATATTGTTGAGTGTGGATTTCCCTTCATGACTCTTTTCCAAGTCTTTCTTCAAAGAAGTGACTTGGGCCTTGAGCTCTTTGATTTCCTCTACATGGTTAGTCTCAACACAAGTACTAGAGGAAGTATAAGATTCATCGTTAGAGCAACAAGGCAAGGAAAGCAATTCATCACAAGATGTACCAATGTTATGCATGGATGAATCGCGAGGACTAGCACAAGGCAATATAGCATTTTGAATAAAAGTAGTGCTAGTATCCACATGAGGCTCACTAGATGTTACCTTAGCAAGAATGGCCTCATGAGCTAACTTTAGCACATTATGGGATACTAGAAGATCATCATGAGAGCTTGTGAGCTTTTCATGACTTTCTTCCAATTTCTCATAATTGCTAGATAGCAACTCAAGTTTAGCACGTAGCTCAACATTCTCCTTCAAAATGGATGCTTCACAAGTAATAGAGTTAGTAGCACAAGCACCATCATTAGCAATAAGAGGAGAAGACAACTTGGCAAGCTCTTTTGAATATGAAGCTTTAAGTTGTGCATGAGACTTGGTGAGTTTGATGAGCTCACTCTTAATGACCCTTGAGCCATTTTCGAGGTGACCAAAGTCCTCAAGGAGTTTAGCATGCGCAACTTCAAGCTTCTCATTTTTAGTTTCAAAAACATTGGCCACCTCAATCGCTCTATCATGAGATTCCTTCACTCTAGATAATTCTAGAGCAAAAGTCTCCTCAAGAGATTCCTTGGTGGTTTGTTCAAGTTTGAGAGCTTGGGAGAGGTCCGCGATCTCATTAGCGTAATCACGCTCATGACCTTCCATTTTATCAATGGTGACCTCATGCTCCTCAAGACGAGATTCCAACTCATCAATATATTTCTTGCCCTCAATAGCAATAGACATGATTTCCATGAAGTTGGAACGAGCAATTTTATTCTTAAGAAGAGCTTTAAAAATCATTTCCCCCTTAACTTTTAAGGAGGCAACATCATCATTCTCTTCATCATAATCAACATCATCATCACTCTTGCCATCATCAATATCATCACAAGATATATTGGGATTCAAAGTGGGAGATACCTTTGAAGCCTTGGCCATAAGGCAAAGTGCAATAGATGATGATGTAGGATCCCTTGAAGCACCATCCAAGACCACATCTTGTTCCATGGAGTGTTGGGTTTCCTCTACATTGTTAGCACAACAACTCGAGGAAATACATGCATTTTTATCATGGCAACAAGATATAGCAAGCATATCATCGTGAGATTTAGTCAAGCAATTTTTACATGATATGTAAGGACTATCAACACAAGCATGTGAAACATGTATGGTGCTCGAAGTGCTAAAGTCCAAAGAAGATGCATTGCAATAAGATAGTGATGAAGTATCATCCACAATAGGCATACTATCATCATTGCAATGACCAACACTACTCACCATATCATTACCTTGTGGCAAACCACATGTAGGTGAAGTAGAAGAAGTTGAGAAGACTATACGACCGGAGGTGGAGGGAGAACAATCATCCCCACAACTCTTGGACGCACCATATTTATCTTTAAGCTTCGTCCACAACTCATGAGCATCCCGGAACGGCATGAGTTGAAATATAACTACATTGCTCAAAGCATCGAAAAGCACATTAGAAGCTTGAGCATTGAGATAAGAGTTTTTCTCATCCTCTAAAGATAATCTTTGAGGATCCTTTGGAGGAGAAAAACCCATATCTACAATTCGCTCTAAATTTGGGTCCATGACCCTAAAGAGATTAAGCATGCGAATTACCCAAACATCAAAATTTGTGCCATCGAAACTAAGAGTGTGAGAGAAACCTAATCCCCTAGTCGACATCTTTACTCTCTAGGCGGTTAAGCCCAACAAAGAGAGACGAGGCTCTGATACCAATTGAAAGATCGTGGATGTCGCCTAGAGGGGGGGGGGGTGAATAGGCGCTTTTAAAATAATTACGGTTTAGGCTTTAACAAATGTGGAATAAACCTAGCGGTTAATTTGTCAAGCACAAAACCTAAAACAACGAGGCTCACCTATGTGCACCAACAACTTATGCTAAGCAAGACAAACTACTAGGTGATAGCAAGATATATGACAAGAAACAATATGGCTATCACAAGGTAAAGCGCATAAGTAAAGAGCTCGGGTAAGAGATAACCGAGGCACGCGGAGACGATGATGTATCCCGAAGTTCACACCCTTGCGGATGCTAATCTCTGTTTGGAGCGGTGTGGAGGCACAATGCTCCCCAAGAAGCCACTAGGGCCACCGTAATCTCCTCACGCCCTCGCACAATGCAAGGTGCCGTGATAACACTAAGGGACCCTTGAGGGCGGTCACCGAACCCGTACAAATGGCAACCCTTGGGGGCGGTCACCGAACCCGTACACTTTGGCAACCCTTGGGGGCGGTCACCGGTACCCGTAAAATTGCTCGGGGCGATCTCCACAACCTAATTGGAGACCCCGACGCTTACCCGGAGCTTTACACCACAATGATTGAGCTCCGAACACCACCAACCGTCTAGGGCGCCAAGGCACCCGAGAGGAACAAGCTCTAGGGTGCCCAAACACCCAAGAATAATAAGCTTCTCAAACTTCACTTCCACGTATCACCGTGGAGAACTCAAACCGATGCACCAAATGCGATGGCAAGGGAACACGGAGTGCCCAAGTCCTTCTCTCTCAAATCCCACCGAAGCAACTAATGCTAGGGAGGAAAATGAGAGGAAGAACAAGAAGGAGAACACCAAGAACTCCAAGATCTAGATCCAAGGGGTTCCCCTCACAAAGAGGAGAAAGTGATTGGTGGAAACGTGGATCTAGATCTCCTCTCTCTTTTCCCTCAAGAACTAGCAAGAATCATTGGAGGGATTGAGAGTTAGCAAGCTCGAAGAAGGTCAACAATGGGGGAAGAACACGAGCTAAAAAGGATTAGGTTCATTGGGGAAGAAGACCCCCTTTTATAGGTGGGGAAGAATCCAACCGTTATGCTCACAGCCCGCACAGAGCGGTACTACCGCTCCAAGGAGCGGTACTACCGCTAGGGCGGAAGTACCCCTTTGAAAAACAACAGCAAGGAGGCAAAAGGCCAGTAGAGCCGCCGGAGCGGTACTACCGCTCGTCCTCACGGTACTACCGCTCGACCTCACGGTACTACCGCAAATGGTAGTGGTACTACTGCTTGCGAGCGGTACAAAAAAATACTTCCGAGCCTACTTCCGCTGAGCAAAACACGAGATTTTGGTCCGGAGCGGTACTACCGCTTAGGAGCCGCGGTAGTACTGCTCTGGAGCGGTACTACCGCTCAGGAGCCGCGGTAGTACTGCTCTGGAGCGGTAGTAAAAAATTACATCCGCTCTAGCCACGGTAGTACCGCTGCAGCCTTTACAAAAACAGCCATAACTTCTTCAAACGGACTCTGAATTCGACGAAACCAAGTTTGTTGGAAAGCTAGCGACAAGGGCTAACACAATCTTGATATAAATACCAATAAGAAGCAAATGAGAAAAATCCCAAAAGAAAATGGTGAGAACCCTTCCTCGGAAAAGACCGGTAAAACCTCCAACACCGAAAACATCATAGAAGACGCATGCGAACTCTGTTTTCGATGAAACCAAGTTTGTCATCAAGATGACCAAAAGCTCTAAGACTCACAAAGAGAACCAAACAAGAACCAAGAAACATTATGCAAGGATGCAATGGTTTGAGCTCTCGACGAACGATACGATCAAGCTACTCACTTGAGAGCCCCCCTTGATAGTACGGCTATCTATCCTATAACCCGGTCTCCCAATTACCACCATGAGACCGGTAATAGAAAACCTATCAAGGGCAAACCTTTGCCTTGCACATGATCCACTTGAGTTAGATGATGACGATCTTGTCCTCCTCAAGATGGACCACCTTTCTTGATTGCGTTGGGTCGATGAAGACTAGATGATTGCTCCCCCATACTACACTATGGGTGAGCCACTCTTCGGCACATCTTCACAAGTCCATTGACACCACAATGGATGGAAAGCTTCAAGCACTTGATCTCTTCGTGATTCTCCACTTGAAATTGCACACGACAATCTTGATGACGATCACCACTTGATGTCATCCTTCCCATGGGTTGTATGATATCATCCTCTTGACGCAAGCCCATGGACACGTACCTAACCCCACATAGACTCTCACATAGACCATGGGTTAGTACACAAAGTGCAATGGACAACGCTTACCATACCATGGGATCACTTGATCCCTCTCGGTACATCTTCTACTCTTTGTGAGTTGATCAACTTGATTCACTCTTGACTTAGTCTTGATCAACCTTGAATCTTTCCAACTCTCTTCGTTTGGATGATGTCTTGAAGGTAAACATGAATGATCACACAATCTTCTTTTTCAAGACATGCTTGCAATAAGCTCAACTCTCACATGACCAAGCTTTGGATAAATCCTTAATAGCACCTTGGTCAACACAAACTCTCCTTGAAACCAACACATGTACTCCAAGAAAAGCCTATGGACAAAACCTTCAAATATAACTCAAGACAACCATTAGTCCATAGAGATTGTCATCAATTACCAAAACCAAACATGGGGGCACCGCATGTTCTTTCAGTGGTAAATAGAGGTAGTGTCACCATAAAAAGCAATACTTTCATCAAGTGCGTCATTTTTTTGAATAGCAAGACCGAAGAAAATTTTCTCCCTGAGATTTTAGCTACCCAGTCATCATAGGAATGACCATTAGCTTTATCATAGCACTCATCATCTAGAGCGCGGGAATCGATGTCGATGATGACGGAGATGATCCCCCTCCGGGAGAGTACTAGATGAGGGTTGAAAACGAAGATTGCCTAGAAATGCGATGTGGTGGCGGCAAAAAAATGCTCGATAATTAGTGTGGAGGTTTCACTGAATATTTAGATCATCGAGCACCGGAGCCACCTACCCACAGGCCGTAAGCGCCCTTGTAAGGTGGTCGCTTAGGTCGTCCGGGCCCCATCATATTCTTCTGGCACAAAACTTCCCCACCTATTGTCGTTTTATTGTTTCTCAGACTTTTTCAATTTTATTGTCCGACGTCACATCTCCTTCCCCCAATAAAATGGAAAGTACATGGAAATAAAATATTCGACCAGGTGTCCTGCCTAATCCATCACCGTATACTATTTGATAATACTAAATCTTCTTACAAGTGCTGCCAAGCCATATCGACCCATCAATATTGGGCGAAGACGAATGCTCTATGCAAAGGATGGTGTAAAATATAAATGTTGATAAAATATACTCAGGAAAGTTGGTTATTCGAGCATTTAACTACCGATTTGCTTAATATTGTTATTCATCATAAGTTGTTCAAGAGGCACACTTTCTTTTTTGATGTGATTTCTACTATATATTCAGCCTTCAGGTCCATTTTGTGAGCTTATGATTCACTTTTACTTTTTCTAGACCAATATTAGCTTTCTATGTCTTCAGTTTTTTCTTTTCGCCCTTACTGCCGTGCAAAGGCTAGATGGATATCGATAGCCTCTTACATACGGTTTTCTTTTTCTGTAATTGCATGCTTTAAATTCAAAGTGTGCCGGGGTGGCAGTAGAAGGGAGATTGTGACCGGATGAGCCATTGACATAGGTGGTAAGACTAGATTGGGGAGACGAAGATAGTAGGCAGTGCGAGATACTCCCTCCATTTGGAATTACTTGTAGCAGAAATAGATGTACCTAGACGTATTTTATTTATAGATACATCCATATCCGAGGGAGGAAGTACAATTGACGTGCATTCTAAAATATGGCATGATGACGAGCTCCCCGAATCGGCAACAAGGCCGAGCACACGGGAGGACGAGCGAGTGAGACATGACACGAGGGGAGCCTCACCGGCCGTAACGTAATGTTTATTCATTCCACCGGCAACATGCATGATTCCAAGTCAAAGTATCCTCTCTAGCTACTGCTACGTACTACTAACATCAAAAACTTGTTGCCGGCCGGACGGATCGGATCCCGGCTACTTGCCGGCGATCGAGAACTTGTAGAGCATGTAGTGCTTGTACACCTGGCCCGCGCGGTAGATCTCGGTGGGGAACTTGGGGTTGTGCACGGCGTCGGGGAAGTCCTGCGTCTCCAGGCACAGCCCGCCGTGCTTCTCGTACACGGCGCCGCCCTTGCCCTCGTCGCCCTTGAGGAAGTTTCCCGTGTAGAACTGCACGCCGGGCTGGTCGCCCCACAGCTCCATCACCCGCCCGGACGTGGCCTCGCTCACCACCGCCACCTTGCGCACCCCCTGCCCGTCCGCGTCGCGCCCGTCCAGCACGTAGTTGATGTCGTAGCCCCCCTCCACCTCCGCGATGCGCGCGCCGGGCGCCGCCGGGGCGCGGAAGTCGAAGGGCGTGCCGGCGACGGGCGTCACGGCACCCGTGGGGATGAGGTCGCCGCCGACGGGGGTGACGGCGGACGCGAAGATCTGGACGGAGTGGTCGAGGACGGTGCCCCGCCCGTGCCCGCGCAGGTTCCAGTACGTGTGCTGCGCCAGGTTCACGGGCGTCGGCTTATCGACCGGCCGGGCGTACATGGTGACGCTGTACGAGTAGTCGCCGTCGATCTTGTAGGTGACGAGCACGTCCAGCGCGCCCGGGAAGCCCTCCTCGCCGTCGCCGCTGCGGTAGTAGAAGGTGATGTAGGGGAAGGCGCCGGTGGCCCGCTCCCGCACCGACCAGAACACCTGGTTGAAGCCGCGGTGGCCGCCGTGGAGCGTGTTGTTGCCGTCGTTGGTGTAGGTGTGGTAGGGGTGGTTCTTGATCGTGAACCGCCCGCCGGCTATCCGGTTCGCCACCCGCCCCACCAGCGCGCCGAAGTAGGTGGTGTCATTCTACGTTGCCAAGAAAAAGGAAATGATCAAACAAACTAACCAATGTCGGCGGCACCACCACCGCCGAGGTTAAGCAAAAGTTCAAGATCAAGCAACGCACCACGTAACCTCCGATGGTCTTGTACCCAAGAACGACGTCGTCGATGCGCCCTGCCAATTAACCATGGATGCATAGATCAGCATCTCCATCTTAACAAGAAACAAAATCAAGGGAATACGTACTAAGAGCAGCCAGTACCGTTCTTGTCGGGGAGCCTGACGGAGAGGATGGTGGCGCCCCAGTTGGTGACGACCATGGAGAACTCGCCCCGGCGCAGCTCGTAGTACCCCAGGGTCTCCTTCCCCGGGTGCTTCCTCGCCTCCACGCCGCCCAGCGACGCGGCCACGGCCAGGCACAAGAGCGGCGCTAACGCCATCATCGTCTTCATGCTCATCGCCGCCATGATTCTCTTTCCAAAGTTTCTAATCCCTAACCGATCGAAGCCGCCTTCCAGCTGCGTATACTCTTGTTTGCTCCGGTATTTAACTATTTATAGAGGAGCATGGTTAGCACTCGAGAGAGATCAACGACTGTCCTGGTCAACAGGGGAGGATGGGATCGGATAACAGACGTCGCGTTAATCTGTGCAGGTTGAATCGAACCACCGTATTTGACTGTTACGTGAAAAACGGCAACTATCAGGAGCAAAACGTTCGCTCCTCTAGTCCATCGGCGCGACGGCTTCCTGTCCCTCGGACGTGGCTATCTCCGCCTCGACTACTTGAAAATCACTGAGTTTTCGTTTATACCTCACAGGTCACCAAACAGAGAATGTAAAGCCACTGCCCAAAGCGACTAATTGGTCTGAAAATCATGTGCTTTGGCCAGAGGTGCGATTGTATTTTTAACAGGAGGTCAATGCTTAGTTTGCACTGTATTTTTGACTTGTGCAATATAGTTCGACCTTACATACCATCCTCTTAGTGTGCAATATAGTTCGACCTTTTAACAGAAATTCAATTCTGAGCCTGAGCTCATGTGCTCCTGGATGGACAATACAATCAAGGAAAATGCTGTTTTTTTGGTTTCTAACGTGTGTGCTTGTTTTGACTGTACGAAAATTGGTCAAGAAATAACATTTGTGGTGGTCTGAGAAAAAAAAGGCGCTTTAAACAACTTTCAAAAATAAGCTTTTTTCGTACCACTATATTTTTTATGGAGCAACATCAATGTCATTTCTCCTTGAAAATTTGCACACAACTAGAACATGTGAACACGTTTATTGTTAATCCGCACTTTTGCATTTTGTTTATGCGGGTGCATGAGCTCAAGAACCAAAACTTCGCTGCACATCATACCTATGTTTCAAAATATAAGGGGTAGGAGTATTATTTTTCTGGAAAGTCTAACCTTTTAAGTTTGATCAAATTTATAGAGAAGTATATCAAAATCCATAATATCAAATCCATATGATTAGATTCATCATGAAATGAATTCCCTTTTTTTAATACTATGGATGCGATATTTTTTGTTCTGATCTTGCTCAAAGTTAAAGAAATTTGACTTTTCAAAAAACTAATACCCCTTATATTTTGGTGCTGATAGAAGGAATATTTAGTCTGGTTGGTGGGGGAGATGATGGAGTGTATTTTATTTATTATTTATAATAAGGTGATTCCATGGGCCTTTTGTGGTGTGGTTTTGTGCTATCTGCTAACCAACGTATATTTATGTGGGAAAATTTCTATGTGGGTAGTTGCATTTACTATATTGATGTACAATATCACATGGTGACACTTCTTTTTCTAGTGGTGGGAGGGTGTGTGGAATTGATGTGTTTTTATAGGCCGGTTGTTGCTAATTGATTTGAAAAATCATTGGCCCGGTCAAAATCGTATACCAAATCCAAAATTGAATACCGCAATTGCATGAAAAAGCTTCAAAATTAGGGAACATAGGACAATAAAAGAATTAAATGGAAGAGCTCCTTGAGAATTTGTTGATCTGATCAAAATTGGGTGACCCAATTATAAATTGAACAACTCAATTCGGGTGACCCAATTTTAATTGGAGAGTTCAATTGTATGTGGGCTCTTTAAAACTAAGGAGCATAGTGTTATAGAACGCATAGTGTATAATATAAAAGAATTGAATGAGAGTGCTTCGAGAAATTGTTAACCCGGTCAAAATTGGGTGACCCAATTTTAATTGGAGACTTCAATTAAATGTAGGCTCTTTAAAATTAGGGAGCATAGTGTTATAAAGGATTAAGCTATCTAACGGTGGTTCCCATATTCAAGCATAAAATGTGAAACCAACATAATATTGTTTTGGGCAAATAAAAAAACCTTCAGTGTGTATCATAAAATAGGAGGAAGGGGGGGGGGGGGGGGGTAGATCACCCAATCAAACATGGCTTCCAGTTCCAATAGTGTTGCAAATCATGGACCACACCAAGTTGTGAGCTTCAGTGTTATTCTCTCTCCGTTCATATGGCAAAAAGTCAAATGCGCCAAAGCCAGTTGTCAGGGCGTTCAAGACAGGGTGTTCACCTCTCTCATGATCTGCCATACCTCTCATTGAAGTTTTCCTCCAAGTTCTATATAATTCATCCACTTTTTTAAAATGATAAAATTAATGTCTCTAAAAATGCTTTTATTTTTTAGAGAAATGTGTACAAAATGCTAAGGCAATGTCTTCTTCTGGGCCGTCATGCCAGGCCCAGGCTTGGCATTTTCATTCAAGCGGGTCTTTGCCGATCCTCTAACATTGTGAAGAAAAGTCACCGCGCTACAGTGTTTATTTAGTGTAAAATGAAGAAGGAAAGTTAGGGACTGCTAGTAGGTAATTAGTCGGTTGTTTACTATTGGTATTTACTGCAGATATAAATAATTTAAAATTAATTTTATTTCATCATCAATTTGTTTGTATGTAACTATTATAATTGAACATAGTAGATCATCAATTTACAAATTAATTTAAGTCATTTTAGCTATAATCATATGGATAGAAAGAAGGAAAGTTAGGGTATTGTAGCTTCTCTAACTTTTCTTCACAATGTTAGAGGATCCGATTCCCGTATAAAGGTAGAACTTTTGAAGCACTGACTTCACTGCGTGATGCATGATGTCAAATAAAAAAAAACACTGCGTGATGCACCGGCGCACACCGAGCGAGCCCGTGTGCCGTCCGATCTAGCGTGCACCGTCCAGATCGGGGCGGTGGAGAGGGCTCAGCCACTTTTGCGACAACGCCCCCGTTCCGCAGCCGATTCACCAAACAAACCTTGAAATCGACCCAAGCCGCTGTCCGAGCCGCGCCGCCAGTCTCCGGCGACCCCGAGCCCCAACCATCCCATCTCCGGCCACAGGAGCTCCAGGTACGCTTCCCCTCCACGTTCTCCTCTTTGCCTCGTCCATCGGTTCACAGGTTCTGAAATTCCAGGGTCTGCAACTCTAGGGTTCCTCTCTCCATCTGGTCCTCCGCTACGCCCCGAATCGATGGAGATCAGGGCCCCGCCGACGAGCCTCAGGCTCGCGACGCCGCCCGCCACCGCAAGCTTCCGCCCGGCCGCCCTCCGGACCTCCTTCCTCAACGGCAGCGGTGCGTTTCTCGAGCTCGTGCCCTGCGCCCTCATCTTTCATGTGCTTTGTGGCAGAGATTGCTGTAATAAACTTGTAGCTGTGGATTCGGTTAGCTAGTTTAGCGAGTACACCTATGCTAGCGTAGAGGTCCAAATTGGAAGGTTGATAGGCCGAAGGTTTGGGAGTTTGTGATTATTGTTTGTTTCCTTATGGTTATGGAACTTGCTCTGAAACGAACGGGACTGGCCGACTGGCCTCCAAATCTCCAATATCATGTTCATGTCTGTCTATTGAGACCATTGCACACTAATTTGTGGTTCCAACTACAAACTATAGCATGTGCTGTTAGAGCATGCCAGATATTTACATTTTATCATGTCTGTTAATCTTCTTCGCTTACATGCTCAGGCAGTCACTCGTGCTGGTAACATACATTAATATGTTTGCAGTAGAGAGCTTATCGAAGTGCATATTTGTAGTTATTTAACGATGAGCCAATGGCCATGTTGATGACCTCTAATTGGCTACATCCTCTGCAGTTTCTCTTCGAGCTGTGCAAGTACGCCAATCAAATGTCAACAGATTTAAGTGCAACGCCATACGGAGTAACCTCTTCGATAGACTAACTAGGGTTGTCAGGGTGAGTAAGACCATTTCAGTCAATACTTCGTTACACAGTAGCATAGTTTTGTGTTTATTTAACTAAGTGCTTGTGTCTTGTTGGTTTTTCTAGTCCTATGCAAATGCAATTCTGAGTTCATTTGAGGACCCTGAGAAGATCCTAGATCAAGCGGTCTTGGAGATGAATGATGATTTAATAAAGATGCGGCAAGCCACTGCACAGGTTTGTTGTGTTTACTGTTAATCCTAAAATTTCACCAGTTACAGTACATTTTTTAATAACTTCATGTTCCGCTGCCGTTGCCATTCATGCATAAATTTGTGGTGTTGATGCTAGTTTTGGTTGGCTGCCTCTTGTATTGTCAGGTTGTTTGTTTGGATCTCTATGCATATAGATGTAAAATGGAAATACAAGCCTATTGTACAATATTCTTTTGCATTCAACCTGATAACATGTTTTTTTTGGGGGGAAGGTCTTGGCATCTCAAAAGCGGCTCGAGAACAAGTACAAAGCTGCCGAACAAGCTGATGCTGATTGGTAATGTTAATGTCATGGGAAACTAAAAGCTTACATTTACCCCTGTCATCTGTTTGTTTTACACTCGATGCCATTTTTCTTAAATGTAGGTACCGGAGGGCTCAACTTGCTCTTCAAAAGGGCGAAGAGGAACTTGCTCGTGAAGCCCTTAAACGGCGTAAATCATATGCTGTAAGTATCATGTAGGTCTAGTGTGCTGGATCAAATGTCTGCCCAGTCACACCGTTACTAAAGTGTACATGCAACTTGCTATTTGAAACAAATCCTATTGAATGTTTGCATTATACATGTATGTGCTATATACATCTTACGTCAACTTGTGTTAATTCGTATGCTAAATTCATGTTATAGTTTTGTTACTTGTTTGTGTGCTTAGGAAAACGCAAGCTCCTTAAAGTCCCAGCTTGATCAGCAGAAGAGTGTCGTTGACAATCTTGTTTCAAATACCAGGGTGAGTTTGTTAGTTTTAACAGCAGGAATGCTCTTTTCCTGAATACAAATTTATATTTTTCTGGGACCATGTGTGTCACAGGGCGAACACTATCTATTTGTATTTTTGGCTTTATTTTCAACTTTTTTTAAACATGTATATGTCATTTTGTAGCTTCTTGAGAGCAAGATAGCAGAAGCCAAGCAGAAAAAGGATACCCTAAAAGCCCGTGCTCAATCAGCAAAGTATGCATCATTCATTTGTTGGTTCTGTCTCGGCACCTATTGCTTCATAGTTTCGTTAATGTGATAATTGGCCTTGCTTTTTCTTTAGGACCGCAACAAAAGTGAGTGAAATGCTGGGGAATGTAAATACAAGTAGTGCCCTATCAGCATTTGAGAAGATGGAGGAGAAAGGTATTTCCTCGTTAGTGGTTTTCTCCTACTAGTGTTATTTATTTTGTTAAGTACCCTCTTATTTGCATAGTTGGTATGAACTGATATGGGCATAGGCCAGATGCAAGCTCAAAAGATGCTAGAGTACTCAGGGAGAATATCTGGTGCACTGGTGCTTGTGGTGCTACCGGTGCACCGAACTCATATTGCACATTTTAAGATGTTAAAAAAATTATGAAAAAAATTTAGCACATTCACACAACATCAATGTAGATTGTCACAAAATTTCAAGTCAAAATTCGTAGCATGTAAAAAAAGAGACGAATTCAGCACTGAATAGTAGATAACATAAGTTGGGCTTTAGATTTGGCCCATTATCACACTGATACCAAATTTGTCATGTTTGTATCTCAAGAAATGTTTTAAATTTTGATACGAAATTTTGTGACAACATACATTGATGTTGTATCAGTGTGCTAGATTTTTTTTTCTGATCTTTTAAAATGTTCTACGGCATCCGGTACACCGGTAGCACCACAAGTGTGGGTGCACCGAATGTATTCCTGGAGTGCTCAATCAGCAATCTTAATGACTCAGTAGAGACTCGAACCTCAAAATATGTCAAACTATCAGTGGCCTAATATTCAAATGCATCAGGTAGCAATTGGAACTAGGTAGTGGTGTTTTTTTTTCCTCCATAAGTTGTCACATTTGCCAGCCGCTGTATCATCAAAATGCATCTGGAACTTTTTTTGTTGTTGGCAAAAATCATTTGATTGGTTACATTACATTTCTAGTTTTCAAGCAGTGGATAGTTTGGCCACTTGCACATAGGCTGATGATTTCGACAGAATCTAGCGTTTTATGATGAATATTTTGATTGACGTGTTGTATCATCTCCTATTTGAGTTGTTATATGTATGACCTTTGTAAATTATGTTATAATCTTCTTGCTTGTGTAGTGAATGTTATGTGTCTTCTGTTGGTCGGGAAATTACATGTGCCACTAGTTTCTCTTACTGGGCGTGTTATCAGCGAGCCGACCAGTGATATCTCGTGACAAATTATTTGTACATTTTATTCTTACCAATAGCTACATGTTTTGTGCTGTCAGTTATGACTATGGAATCCCAAGCTGAGGCACTTGGTCAATTAGGAGCTGATGATCTAGAAGGAAAGGTAAATCTGGAGCGTGCGTAGTAACTTCTAAAGATATTCATTGTGGTAATAAGATCTGACCCGCAGTAAATTTCTTTTTTGTCCACAGTTTGCGATGCTCGAGACTACATCGGTGGATGATGATCTTGCACAAATGCGAAAAGAACTGTCGGGGAGCTCTTTGGTATGCCTCGTCGTTTTGGACTCGGAATTATAGTGGTTTTAAAGTTGAAATTGAGATTATGTCTGCTTTTGATCATGTTCCCTTCCTGTTGGGATGTGCACCAAAACACATAGGAGTAGTTGGATATGCAAAAATTAGACCATAACCTGGCTAGCCAACTGTAAATACAAAAGTGAATGTGATATGCCTTTGTTATTCCGTCTGTTCCCTATATAAATACATGACTATGTTTCATGTCACCTACAGAAAGGCGAACTTCCTCCGGGTAGAACCACGGGCAGCAAATCAGGCAGCCCTTCCAAAGACATTGAGATTGAGAAGGAGCTAAGTGAGCTGCGGAAGAAGGCCAAAGAGTACTAGATTTTGCAGGCTTGATGAAATGAAACCACCTAACCGAAGAACCCCAGAAATTATATAGCCTTGCAGATTTTCAGCAATGTGCATCCGGGGTTCTGAACCCCGTCAGTGCACTTTTTTTTTGGTAAAGGTATATACAGTTGTGCGAAGAGTTCTCTCGACAATTTTCCTGTGAATGGCATTGTACTTTGTACAGTTATATTTGTCACATAATGCAAATCATCACACCCGTTTCGAGCTTAGCATCCTCGTGCGCCTGACTGTTGTCGATGCTGGGCTTTTCCCGTTGCCGCCCATTCTTTCTAACTGCATTTCAGGGACCATGCTTGCCCTTCTAGAAGGAGAGTGGCATGCCCACTAGAGCCGGCCACAATTGCGAATCTGCACGGAGCCTTTGATCCATGGTTTCTGCCTGTATATATATATATATATATATATATATATATATATATATATATATATATATATATAGAGAGAGAGAGAGAGAGAGAGAGAGAGAGAAAAGCAAACCTATGAAGCTTTTCTGGGATGGATGCAATCACGTGCGTTCGTTGGTGTTGGGATTTGGTCCCTGCTCTTACCCCATTTGCTTTTTTCTGGTTTTATTTATTTTATGTTCTTTTCCTTTTATAGCCAAGGGTTGAACCACACCACATACAATAGGAGGGACCATGCAGGCACTAGGCTGCTATTATGGTAGTCCACAGGACAGGACCACCGTCTGCAGAAGAAAAAGGTTCCTTCACGGTCGATGGAGAACTGTTTGGGGAAGGTTATAACCTTTAGTAGTTCGTGGGGCGTTTTTTTTTCTACCGGGTTGGTATTTGTGCCATTCAGCTGCTACCGTGGAGCTATTGCAGCCCAAAGCCCATATTTGACCCAGCCGCTGCGCTCGCCACAACGCCATTAGTATGGGCCATGGGCTGGCCCGTTGCAGGAGGAAGCTGACTTAGAATGAGAAAGATCAGAAATGTTTTTTTTTTGCTGGAAAGGAGTTGAGATGGTTTTTTTAGATATCCGTTTATCTGCTCCCCATGAAACTGTACAAACTATCCTTCGTTGGAGTACACCACAGCGTCAGATTTCAGGTTCAGATGAAGGAGAAAGAACGAAGTTTGCCCTTGCCACTGTCGGTCGTGATCAGACGGAAGCAGCAAAAGTGCAAAACGACAAGCAGAACGGCGTGTTGGGGAGCGCCGCTGTCGCCCAGGGACGCTACACTCCAGCCCATACGGTACGATCCATTGCCATCGCGTTGCGTCGCCGGTTGTTCATCTAGAAGCGGCGACGGCTCACTAGCAACAACAAGCAGGGAAAAGGAAGCAGCGACATGCGTCGTAACCTCCAGCGACAAGAAGGCACACCTCCTCTCTCCCCTGGACGGCAACACGCTACGATCATTTGAGTGAGAATCGGGGTGCTGATTGCCCAGCACCGAGATGTTAGGATTATGTGTCCTGCAACTATATTCAAATACTTATTATCATTAATATTTGAAATACCTCATATGGAATTATACATGTGTTTTGTGCATGGAATTACTCTTGCTAGAATGTACTTAAGTGTTGCATGCTTAAGGAAGCCGGTCAATTATCGGTGGAATACAATATGCTTTATATATTGAAAAAACTACCCGGATACACTGATAATTGGAAGAAGCTAGATCGTGTAATTAGATTACGGCCAGGCCCGGTCCTAGGGGGGTGCAACCTGTGCCCCCGCACAGGGCCCCCAGGATTTTGGGGCCTCAAATTTTTTATGCATTAGTATTAGTACTAGGCTTAATTAGCGATAGATGATGGGCCTGCTCTTCTCTCCTCGCTGCAGCCTGCTCTCCTAGGCCTCCTAGCGCGCAAGTCCCGCTCGCGACCCATGCCTCATCTGCATCCTAGCGATCGATCCACGATTCAAGAGTCACTCGGGAAAAGAAATAGCGATCGAAGCGTCCCTCATCTCCCTTCGTTTCTACCTGCGGCGGTTAGCCTTTTCCTTCGTTTCTTCGTGCGCGTGCGGCAGCGGCTAGGGCCAGCGACCCAGCGTGATCAGGCATCTTGAGGTTCGCTGAAGAAGGCAGCGAGCGGTCGGCAGGAACAGCACGCGGCACCCAGCAGGAAGGCAGGCAAGTTCGCACCATCTTTGATTTCTCAAGCGTTGTTGCATCGACATCCGGTGATTCCTTGAGCCCTTCACCTTCGTTGTGAGTGCTAATTTCGATCTTGTATATAGTTCTGCCGATACTTTGTAGCTAATTTTATTATTTTCATCAATTAGGCGCCTAGCATTACAAGATCTGAGTCATGTCTTCGCTTAGAAAACATGAATCTGGTTACCAAAAGCGTTTCAAGAAACAAAAAATCGAGGAATTAACTCAGTCTCAATTCAGAGATATGCATAAGTTTGTTATAAAAAAAACCACAAGTGTCCTCCGATAATCAGTCACTTGATCAAGAGCATGCATGTGATAATAATGTTGAAAATGATCCTAGCCCTAGAGATGGCCAGAAAGACACAGAAAATAATGAGGTAGGGCCCATTTTATAGTTTTGCACGGGGCCTCAGATTTTGTCGGCCCGGCCCTGATTACGGCCCTAATGTTGATCTACATAATTAGAGGAATTTATACTCTATTATGACGCGTTGCTCACAGGCGCGTGCTTCAGGGACTCAGCGGATAGGATCCACTAACAGACAAATTATATCGTGGTTGATAGTTTGATCTGGACTCTATCCGGAAACTAGTTTAAAGACTAGGAATCTTATAACTGTATAAGAGGCTGACTCTTTGGAAACGCAGTATAAGAAGGTCCCTACCCCCTAGCCTCGGATATGCGATTGTGAGCGGCACCACAGAAAAGCGCGGAGGAATAGGGGGTAGACCACAACATATTTCTAACATTGGTATTAGAGCCGATTAGGGTTAACGACATTAGTCGTATGACTCGATTCGATCCGGAAAACAAATCCGCTGTGTACTGGTCGTGGTCAACTAGTACAAGTCCAACTTGGAATTAGATTGATCTGGTTTTCGCTCTGTGACGCCCGCCGCACACAAATCGCTCCAGATCGATTCCCTTGCCTCGCTCCGCCGCCGCTCCCGTCTTGCGCCGCCGCACTCTGGCCTCGCCGCGCCGCTCCCGTCTCGCGTCGCTGCCCGCCTCGCCACGACGCTCTCCTACGCCGGGAACGCGCTGACAGCCGCCGCCCCGAAGTCGCCGACTCCGCCGGCGGCCCGATCTTCAGCTGCCCTCCACCGGAAGCTGGCCGCCAAGCCCACGTCCTGCAGCAGTCCCCACTGCTGTCGGCCGCCGTCGCCGTCTGCTGCAGCACACCGGCCCCTTGCAAGGTACACAAGCTAGTCCTCAACGGTTGCTTGGAAATTGTCTGGGCTGTCACCTGCTACTGCTGCTCCGATTCAACACTGCCAAAGGAATTTATTCTCTACTAAACCTTGTGGAAAGATGGCCTCCAATAGTGTTTTTGCTGAGTTGCTCAGGAACTACAAATTAGATGGCACAAATTACATTGTGTGGAAAAGGAAGATGATGTTTCTGCTTACAGCTGAGAATATTGAGTATGTGATTTCGACCGCTGAGCCTAACAAACCTGCTGATGACGCTTCGGATGAGGAAAAGGATAATTATGCAGAAGAACTCAAGGAGTGAAATAAGGACAATAAGAAGGTTAGGATTTTTATTCTTGGTTCCATGTCTGATTCGTTGGCAGGTGAATATGAAACAGAGGTTGCTGCATACAGAATTATGAGAAGGCTGGAAGAGGATTTTGGTGAAGTTTCTTTAATCAAAGTGCTTAGTTTGCTGAACAGATTCTTGACGTCTAAGATGGTGGATACTACTTCTGTCAATGAGCACATAAACAAGTTGTGCGTGCTGAATGAGGAACTGAAAAATGCTGGCTATCCCTTTTCTGAGGAGGTGCAAGTAATGGTGGCTCTGAACTCATTTCCCCACACTTGGGAACAATTTAAAATATCATTCTGCCACTCTGAAAGATTACTGAACATGCGGAATTTGAGGCATCATTTGCTCATGGAAGAAGATAGGAAAACTTCACAAGGGAAAGAGAGACACTCACATCATCAGGAGTTACACCTTGGTGAAGATAGGAGGCATTGGCAGAAGAAGAATCAAGGAGGTGATTTGAGGGACAAAATCAACAGGAAGAGAAACTGGGAAGATCATAATGGAAGAGGTCCAAACTCTAGTTTTGATAAGAGGAAATTTAGATGTCATGGTTGTGGAGAGTATGGGCATTTTAGAACTGAGTGCAAGAATAAGAAGCCTTATAAACAAGATGACAAGTCTAAGAAGCAGCATCAGGGCAACAAGAAGGATAACTCTTCTCCTGATGGTACGTACAATCTATTTGTTTGTTCTGAATCATTGTTTACTACTTCAGCTTCAGATCATTGGGTAGTAGACTCTGGTTCCACTTCGCATATTGCAAGGAATAGTGCTGGTTTCACCTCTTTAAAACCCATACCGAAAGGAACTAGATTTATTTATCTAGGAACAATTGCAAAAGCTGATATCTTGGGCATAGGTGATTATACACTCAAACTCCCCGGTGGAGGAAAATTAATTTTGAAAGACACGGTCTATTCCCCTAGCATGAGAAAGAATTTAATCTCTGTTTCTAGACTAGAATCTATAGGTTTTAAGGTCTTATTTGGAGATGGCAAAGTTAAAATACTGATGAATGGAAATTTAGTTCAATCAGGAAATAGATTTGATGGTCTCTACTATATTGAGGATTTTATGGACATCGATAGGATGGACTGTATGGTGACTGAACAGAACTCGGTAGTGAGGAATATAGATGGAAGCAATAATTGTTCAGAATCATATCTCTGGCATCTTCATTTGGGTCATATCTCAAAGAACAGAATTAAAGGCTAATTAGTTCTAGAATTTTAAACTTCAAGTGGGAAGACTACGGCATTTGTGAGGCATGTGTTGTAGGAAAAATGACCATGGCGCCTTTTCCTAAAGCGTCAAGGTCTACTGAACCACTTGCTATTGTTCATTCAGATATTTGTGGTGAGATGTCTGTACCTACATTTGGGCAGAAGGTCTATTTCATTACTTTTATAGATGATTTCTCTAGATACGGCTATGTTTACTTAATTAAGCATAAGTCGGAAGGTTTTGACATGTTCAAGTTATTTAAAGCCGAGGTAGAAAATCAGTTGGACAAAAAGATCAAGGTGCTTAGAACTGATCGTGGTGGTGAATACACATCAGGAATATTAGATGATTTTTGCAAGGAAAATGGAATTATTCACCATTATACCTTACCATATACTCCTCAGCAAAATGGCGTAGCTGAAAGGAGGAATAGAACTTTAATGGACATGGTTAGGTCTATGATGGCATATTCAGATCTTCCTTTATCATTTTGGGGAGAGGCTCTTCATACTGCTGTTTACTTGCTTAATCATTCACCTTCTAAATCTGTTAGTTCTACTCCTTATGAATTATGGAAAGGGAGGAAACCTACATTGTTGAACTTAGCAGTGTGGGGATGCAATGCACAGATTAGAGTACCTAGTCAACTAAGAACAAAACTGGAACCTAAGAGTTTTCCAGGAATATTTATTGGATATGCTTCTGGTTCAAATGGATATAGATTTTATGATCCAGAGAGGAAGAAGTTAATTGAAAGTAGAGATGCCATTTTTCTAGATCAAGATACACCTCGCCGTGCAAAACGTGCGAGAGTGGAATTATTGACAAACCCGTTAGATACAAGTGTTGAAACTGATTCTAACAATCAGGAAAACCAAGCTGATGGCAATGTAAATGTTGAGACTCCCATAACTAGTTTACCTAGGAGAAGTGGGAGGAATGTAGCAGCCCCATCATACCTTGATGATTATTATGTATTTATGGGGGAAGTATACTCTAAAACTTCTAGTTTAGAGGAAGAACCAAAATCTTTTAAACATGCCATGTCTTGTTCAGAATCAAAGTTATGGTTGGACGCCATGCATGAGGAACTAAACTCCATGGAAAAGAATAAAGTTTGGGAATTAGTTGATCTACCTAATGACCGGAAGGCAATTGGATCAAAGTGGATTTTTAAAAGGAAACTGAATGCTTCTGGAAATGTTGAAAAATACAAAGCTAGGTTGGTTGCTAAAGGGTACACACAAAGGGAAGGCATTGACTTTGTGGAAACCTTTTCCCCTGTAGTCAAATTTACTTGTATTCGTATTATTGCTGCGTTGATTGCTTACTTTGATCTGGAACTTCATCAAATGGATGTTAAAACCGCCTTCTTGAATGGTCATTTGAAAGAAGAGATTTATATGTCTCAACCTGATGGTTTTGTTGAAAAGGAAAATCAGGGAAAAGTGTGTAAGCTAAATAGATCTATTTATGGTCTTAGGCAAGCTTCACGACAATGGAATATTTTGTTTGATGATGCTATCACATCATATGGGTTTTCTATGATGGAAGGAGATCATTGCATTTATTTTAAAATAGTGGGAGGAAATTTTACACTCTTGTCATTTTATGTTGATGATATACTTATTGCTTCTAGTAGTAAGGAAATGTTGGTAGAAGTTAAAACTTGGTTATCTTCTACATTTGAAATGAAAGATATGGGAAACGCTTCCTATGTTCTAGGAGTGGAAATACTTAGAGATCGGAATAAAGGTACTTTGGGTTTGTCTTAAAGGAATTATTTAAAATTTGTTCTTAAACGTTTCTCTATGGAAAACTGCAAGCCTGCTTTAGTGCCCATGGCTGTAGGAATTAAACTTAGTGAGGGTATGTGTCCTAAAACTCCTGAGGAAAAGAAGAGAATGGAGAAGACTCCATATGCTTCTGCCTTGGGATCTTTGATGTATGCAATGTTATTCACACGCCCTGATTTGTGCTATACTGTTGGAGTGTTGAGTAGATATCAAATGAATCCAGGAATTGGGCATTGGAATCAAATTAAACATGCTCTTCGTTATGTTCAAGGAACACTGGATTATTCACTCTGTTTTAACCAAACGGATCTACAGTTGCAGGGCTATACTGATGCTGATTGGCAGGGTGATCTGGATGACCGGAAGTCTACGTCTGGGTATCTATTTACATTAGCTGGTGGCGCTATATCTTGGAGTAATAAGAAGCAAGATTCAGTGGCATTATCTTCCATGGAGGCGGAGTATATTGCTGCGTCGGAAGCTGTGAAGGAGGCGGTGTGGCTGAAGGAATTTCTTTGGACTTTGAAGATTGTTGAGAGTGCTAGCAAACCAGTGGTGGTGTATTGTGATAATCAGGCTGCAATAAAGGTTTCCAGATATTCCAAGTTCCACAGCAAGATCAAACATATTGAGGGAAGGTATCACTATATACGTGATGTAATTAATAGACTTAAGTCTGTTTCTTTAGAGTTTCTAGCTAGTACTTATATGGTTGCTGATCCCTTGACTAAGTCACTAAGTCAGGTGGTATTTGGTAAACATGTTCAAGCTATGGGTTTACGAATTTTTTAAATGATCGTTTTGGACAAGTGGGAGATGTTAGGATTATGTGTCCTGCAACTATATTCAAATACTTATTATCATTAATATTCGAAATACCTCATATGGAATTATACATGTGTTTTGTGCATGGAATTACTCTTGCTGGAATGTACTTAAGTGTTGCATGCTTAAGGAAGCCGGTCAATTATTGGTGGAATACAATATGCTTTATATATTGGAAAGACTACCCGGGTACGCTGATAATTGGAAGAAGCTAGATCGTATAATTAGATTACGGCCCTAATGTTGATCTACATAATTAGAGGAATTTATACTCTATTATGACGCGTTGCTCACAGGCGCGTGCTTCAGGGACTCAACGGATAGGATCCACTAACAGACAAATTATATCATGGTTGGTAGTTTGACCTGGACTCTATCCGGAAACTAGTTTAAAGACTAGGAATTTTATAACTGTATAAGAGGCGGACTCTTTGAAAACGCAGTATAAGAAGGTCCTTACCCCCTAACCTCGGATATGCGATTGTGAGTGGCACCACGGAAAAACGCGGAGGAATAGGGGATAGACCACAACATATTTCTAACACGAGATGCGTTCGTTTTGGTGAACCTTTTTTTTTTAAATCTTTCAGGCACTAAGCTATCTGCGTCATGGCCACAACTCACGAATGGCCAAGTACTACTAGAAGCGGACATGGCTTTTCTAGCTTTCCTCAATGTTGAGCGTGTACGCATCGGCAATGGGGACATGCGCCCGGAGGCTGGAGGTGAAGCCTGGCCTTCTCCCCGTAAAATGAGTCGCAGGTGAAAGCGTCAAGGTCCATATGCAATGCTCACATACAATGATACAAAGGCACCACAATTGTTTTCTTCAACAAAACCCTGCATTCTGCCGCCCACGTCGCTGTGCGTAGACCCGTCCAGCTCTTGCAAAGTAGTACTACTCCGTATTGACCAGGGGACAAGAGAGATCAGGTGGTAAAGCTCGGGACGCCTTGCCGGAACCGACGACAGGAATTGGACCGGCACAAGCAACACGCCCGGCTCCATCAAACCAAGAAGAGCACGTACAGGCAGACAGCACTGCCAAGACCTTCAGGAAAGGCGAAACGATTTCGCTGCGTTCGTTTCATGTGCGGTCGTATGATTTAGTAGTATCGATAGCAGGCAGTACTGTACTAGTAAGAAGGGCACATGCATCGGACCGGGAGATACTTTCACTCTGTTTTCTCCCTGTTTCCAAACTGACGCATGTACACAAACCAGCGGTTGGACCGGAACCTACTAGTACTATCATGTGTTTGGATACACACCGTGCATGCGAACATATTAATTGCAGTATACATGGATAGCTGGAATTACCCTGGAAGTCATTGACCGACTTTAAAAAGGACAAACAAACTCTTTCGATGCCATTGCATCCGCCGGGTCAACTTTTATGCTCTGGGCGGATAAACATTGCCACGTGACCCACCAATGCGTCTACACTGTACTATGTATGGCATGATCAATAATACGCGTCTACGTACATATACGTGTTGGATTATGGATGGGCTTAGGCCCATATAAGACACTAATCCTGATTAATCTTGAGGCCCATGTATGAGATGACAGGTGGTGGAAAGTTTAGTTTCACCTTGATAGTTGAGAAGAGTTGAGACCCTTTTATAAGGATTGCTCTACCACTTGCCATTGGAAGCTTGGAAAGAGGAGTGGTACACGCGTGCTCCTCCTCATCCTCCTCCACGCCTCGACACGCGCGCCGTGGGAATGAGCCGAAGCTTAACATGTGGGCTGACTTGCCTTGCCGACTTTCTTCCTTACGGATTATATAAGTAGGCTCTGGCCAGTGAAGTAACCAAGTTCGGTGCACTCACTCCCTCTCGCGTGACCCTGTCCGGGAGAACGGCAATAAGATTTTTGGGGAGCGTCTCGACGCGACTGCTTCCGATCCGTCCCCAACTCTGTTCGCCTCTACTTCCACTACTTCCTCTGCATCGACAGCATGGCCGACACCGCCGCCGCGTTGGCCTGGCCAACCGGAGGGTATGATCTATCCATCCCTCGTTTACTCGTACTTATGCTAGCCGTATATGTGCTGCTCATAGCAGTTTTGATTCTATGTTCTGTACGTGCTAGTATGCTTAGGTATTGCTATGAGATGCATATCTTTTATGTCATGCTTACTGTTAACTCGTGGATAAGTCTAATTGGAGAAGTGCTAATATTTCCAACAATACGCAGAGGGTAGAGCCGAGACTTCCATGACACCGCCATCACTGCCCGGTCGACGCTCTACGTACACGTACGTCAATGAGAACATGCACGGCCGGCTTCAATGAGCCCGTCTACGTACATCAATGTATATCTTCTAGACCTCAAGGTATACATGTAGGCGACGCGTATGTGTACGCGCTGTACGTACGGCTGCGCGCGCTGATCTGTTCAGAAGCCGCATCCCGTCTCAGCTGACCGACCGTGGACGCGCGTGAGCCGTCGGCCACCCGATTGCGACGACGCGTATGGGTCTGATTATGTTTGACCACATCCGGCCAGGCCAGGACTAGGGGTAGGAGTAGGACTGTAGGTACGAGTTGGATAAGGACACACGACGAGCATAGCGACGCCGTGTAGTGCTGCGTGCACCTACAGGCTACAGTCCTACCGCTACGTAGCGTATGTACGTACGTACGTGCCGGTCTGCCATTCCCATGCATATTTTCCTGCCGGACGTACGTATGCACGTATGTACGGTCCCTTCGCAGTTCAGCTTACACGTACGAAGACGATAGCACGCACGCATGCATGCCGAACAGCTACTCCCAGAACAGATCCAACTCGATCGCCTCTCATTGTAAGCACTACGTGTGTCCGCAGTTTGCTGACCCATGCAATCGACGTGATCCAATTCCGACGACCGTACCTTGTCCACGCTGTTGTTTTGGCAGGTCGTTGACGATTTGGATCTTGATTTGCATGGCCATGCATGGCCATGCATGACCCTCGGAGCCAGCCTAGGCAGCAGCTAGACCAGGGCGGTCGATCAACCCGCCACCTCACCACATGATATGTTGTGCACCCGAATCAATCAGCATTGCATGACCACAACCGGACCACAGATGAAGTTTCCGCAAAAAGAATGATAACAGAAAATCTATACAGCGATGGAAAGCAACTCCTTTCCAGAGGGGGAAAGGTCCCGTGTCCTTGATTTTCTTTTGCACGGTTCACCCGAATCAATCAAGGATCGTACGACGCTCACAACCGCCACACATTGCTGCCCCTGCACACAAGAAGAAATTAAATCAGTTGCTCCGATGAAAAGCACTTCATTATGTCCTCTTCGTGAAGAGTATATATAAAGTTTTGTGGAAGACATTATATGCCCAACAACACAGCCTTTCCAGAGAATATGTGCATATAAAATTGCCAGATCAAAAGGTTATCTGGATCCTTGAGACAATGAATGGCATGTGAAGGCATAGTTGGACGAGACCTCCAATCATTGTTCATTGGGCTGGCCAACTTGGCAAACCGTACCCCTGACCCTGACCCTGACCCCGACCCATGCATGCATGTATATCATGTATCGACCCATCAGCTCATGCATACCCCCATTGGAGCGTCCATGGTTTTGCCGGATGTAGCCAAAGACACAGGGCGGCATCAGACATCAAAGAGACACAATGTTAGGGCGGACCACACGTAACACACACACACGGTCGGTTCTTATCCGGAGTCTGTAGTAGTATAGATTATCATCATGATTCATGCACCGTAGGCAGCACGCTTATTTGTCATTTCTGCATGCTCTCGAGTTGACACCCGATTGGTTCATCTATCAAGCATGTCCCCGCGGAGATTCGCAGGGGCACACACCTGCCAAGCCCGGCTGTCCGCTCGATTTGCCTCGTGAGATGGTTGAATCCCACACGAGGGCACGGTAAAAAGGAAAATTTCTCAAAAAACTTTAAGTTTCAATGATAAAACTTAACACCCTTGCATAAAAAATGCTCAGTTTCAACAAGTTTCATAGATATAATTTTATGCAATTTTTCTTCTGTCGATCATAGACACAAAATAAATGATTTTTATCAGACGCTTCTACTAAGTTTTAAACATTGAAACCTATCATTTTTCCCCCGCAAAAAAAGATACTTAACATTTTTTCAAAAGTAGTCAAAATATATTTAAAATGGATCTTAGATGAAAGCGCTGGTCGTGAGAAGCATGAATATGAAAACATAACTTAATATAAAATTTTCATTTAAAACATATAAAACTTTCAAAATCGGAAACCAAAATAAAAACTGAATCCTCGTCCCACGTCCCCGGCCCAAAAATGACGACCAGCTTGACGTACTTTCGTCCCCCCAAACCGCATGTACTGTAGGAGTATGATCGATCAACTGCTAAATCAAGCGTCGCAACGGGCCTCCCCTGCTGTCGTTGGTCTGGGAAACCTTTACCACACCAGACGCCGCCGAAGCAATTCTCAATATACCATTGCGGCGGGGTGATGGTGCAGATTTCCTAACATGGGCGCATGAGAAATCAGGAAACTACAGTGTGAAAATAGCGTACCGAGCTCTTATGAACCGCAACGAGCAATTAGCTCTAGGTGAAGGGCAGGCTACCGGAGCTTCAATAGATCAATCACACTTGTGGAAATCGCTATGGTTTCTCAAAGTTGTACCAAAAGTGCGTGTTTTCTGGTGGTGAGTCCTACGGGGCATTCTACCTGATGAGAAAACGCTGCACTACAGGCATATCAGAGATGTCAGTTTATGCAAAGTATGTCAAGCCAAAGAGGAAGATCTGGAGCACGCATTGCTACACTGCTCACATGCCCGACGGTTCTAGGAAGAAGCTAGGTTGGTGTTGGACATCAAACTGCCAAGGCTTCATCCATCCTCTTGGGCGAGCAATATTTTATGCGGCTCAATGTTTAGTGGAAAGGAGCGCGCAACAATAATCACCATCATGTGGTCTATTTGGAGCTCTCGTAACAGGTGCACACATGACGGAGAGAAGTATGATCCGATGACTTCTATTAGACTTACCAGAGAAGCTTTGGCCTTGCTTGACGTTCCTCAACAGCAGGCAGCTCTCTTGCCAGGTCATGGCTGGAGGCCACCAAAATTGGGTCAGGTCAAAATCAACACCGATGCCGCCGTTCGTCACTTGGCCGGAATGAGCGGGGCGGGAGGAGTTGTTCGCTCTAAGGATGCGCTTCTAGGCGTATGGTGTAAACCCTTGCAGGGGGTCACCGACCCAATGGTTGCTGAGGCATTAGCTTTGCGGGATGGAGTTATCTATGCAAATCTACGGGGCTATGCACAAGTGATGATGGAAACCGACTGTCTAGAGATCGTTAATCTCTGGAACACTCGCCTCAACAGTTGCTCTGTTGTGGCACCAATATTTTACGAAATAGAAGAGCTTGCTGCTAGTTTTGATTCTTTTATAATAAATTATATAAGCAAATCAGCTAACGGTTCAGCACATCTGTGTGCGCAACGGGCATGTAACGTGTCTGTAACCGAGAGCTGGATCTCTGAAACTCCAAGTTTTCTGATCAGTAGCCTCATGGCTAATTGCCCAGCAAACACTTTTGTTTGAATAAAGGTCGAAGTTCTCTGAAAAAAACGGGCCTCCCCTGCTGTGTCTTAGCATATGCACGTGAGTACGTGACGGTGTACTGATGTGCTGCAGCGAGCATGCATGCAGCAGGCTGGGCACATACGCAGCGGCATGTCCTGCATCTTTCTCTCTCTCGCTACCGTATGGGAAATTCCATGGGAAATACGCAAATACTGTATCACTGCCACTCTGCTACGTTTGGACAACACTAGCTGCTGCGCATTGACTGGTCTCACATAGTCACATGCACTGGCGTCGAGGCATGGCCCTCTCTCGGTCTCGCCCGTCTCCGGCCGGCCAAGGTTCAAAAGCTAGCTACCGACGATCCCATGACTCCATGTCTCCATCCATCCCAACAATGTGGCAAATGCTAAGGGTACAATGTGGCAAATGCTAAGGGTCCCTTCTTATATGTGCTCTTTGTCCTATAAAACTCACTTTTTTGCGGAAAGGCCATATGCTAAGGCCAACTTCATTGCGCGATCCTATTATGTCCGGCCCCGTCTATTTGGAGTAAAAGGAACAAAAAAAAGGCGGCCCAGCGCGCGTGTAACACCCTCGATGCGACTATATCTCCCACGTGTCGAGGCACGACTTAGAGGCATAATCACATTGAAGGCATATGTCCCAAGTCAGGCAATCATCACAAACATCCCATGCAATATAGATAATGAAAAGGGATAACATAGTTGGCTTACACTCGCCACGTCAATCAAGTACATAAATAACATACATCATCCAAACACTCATGGCCCGACTACGGCACCAAAATGAAAGATAACCCAACAAGCGACATGATCCCGATCACCCCCAACTGGACACCACCACTGATCATCAAAAAAAGAAACATAGTATCGTTGAGAGTCCTCGTCGAACTCCCACTTGAGCTCGAGCGCGTCACCTGGAGCGGAATCATCTGGACCTGCATCTGGTGTAATAGTAATCTGTGAGCCACAGGGACTCAACAATCTCGCACCCTCGCGATCAAGACTATTTAAGCTGATAGGTAAGGCAAGGTAAATATATGTGGACCTGCAGCAAGCGACTAGCATATATGGTGGCTAACTTATACGCAAAAGAGAGCGAGAAGAGGAGGCAAAGCGCGAGCGAGAAACTAGAGTGCAACCTGCGCAAACATTACTCCAACACCGTGTCCACTTTCCGGACTCCGCCGAGAAGAGGCCATCACGGTAACTCACACGGTTGATTCATTTTAATTAATTTAAGGTTAAAGTTATCTACAACCGGACATTAACAAATTTCCATCTGCCCATAACCGCGGGCACGGCTTTCGAAAGTTCAAATCCCTGTAGGGGAGTCCCAACTTAGCCCATGACAAGCTCTTACGGTCAACGAAGGAATAGACCTCCTCCCGAGACGTTCCGATCAGACTCGGTATCTCGGTTCTTCAAGACATTTCGACAGGTTAAAACAAGACCAGCAACACCGCCCGAATGTGCCGACACATCCCGATAGGAGCTGCACATATCTCATTCTCAGGGCACACTCAGATGAGCCAGACGTCGGGTAGGCCAGCCCAGAGTTGCCCCTGGTAGCCCCAGACATCGCTCAGTTGGACCAACACTCAGAGGAGCACTGGCCTGGGGGGGGTTAAAATAAGATGACCCTTGAGTCTGCAGAACCCAAGGAAAAGAAAAGGCTAGGTGGCGAATGGCAAAACCAATGTTGGGCATTGCTGGAAAAGTTTTAATCAAGGCGAACTATCAAGGGGTTCCCATTATAACCCAACCGCGTAAGGAACGCAAAATCCGGGAACATAACACCGATATGACGGAAACTAGGGCGGCAAGAGTGGAACAAAACACTAGGCGAGAGGCCGAGCCTTCCACCCTTTACCAAGTATATAGATGCATTAAGATAACATAGCAATATAATGATATCCCAACAATAAATAAATGTTCCAACAAGGAACGGCCTCCAATCTTCACCTGCAACTAGCAACGCTATAAGAGGGGCTGAGCAAAGCGGTAACATAGCCAATCAACGGTTTGCTAGGACATGGTGGGTCAGAGGTTTGACATGGCAATTTGGGAGGCTGACAAGCAAATGGTACGCATCGTAGCATTGGCATAGCAAAAGAGCGAACAAATTAGCATAGCAAAGATAGTAGTGATTTCGAGGGTATGATCATCTTGCCTGCAAAGCTGTCAGAGTTGACTGGATACTCGAAAGTAAACTCAACGGGCTCCTCGTTAGCGAACTCGTCTCCCGGCTCTACCCAAACAAGACAAAACAAGTAACAAGGACACAATCAACCACGTGCAAACTCAAACAATAAGATGCAATGATGGTATGCTATGCGGGATGCATATGCAAGATATGACAAGAAATGCATGAACCTGGCCTCAACTTGGAAATCCAAGTGTGCCACTGGAAAGATGAGATGAAATTGCTTGAAAACTATATAAAGAACGCTGGAATCGGAGTTACGGTTTGGAAATGGCAAGCGATTCAAAAATGACACCGGTCTGCGATTTACAGCAAGTAACCATCTAAATGCAATGAGATGAACATGCTACAGCATCCAAGCATGACAACAAAATACATGACAGGGATGCAATCAAGATGCTTAATAAAAGTCTAGCACTGAGCCACCGCCAATTCATCCATTAACAGGTTCAAACAAGCATGACAAAACTGCATATGGTAAACAGATCTCACACTTAGTGAAATTAACACTTGTCTGAAATTTTAGACCAAGTAGCTCTCTTCGGAGCAACAAAACAACATGCTGCAGGATCTGAACAAGGCAAAGAAGAACATGGCATGGAACTACTCAAATAGCTTAACAAAAGTCCCTTAGTGACCTTGAGCCAAAAGGGACCAGAAAATATACTAACAAGCATGTGAACATCGCAAAAACATAATCAGTTTTCAGACTTAGTGAAAACTGGCACATGCTGAAAACAGATATCAAGTAGGCATGTTTACGAGCTTGATGCTCTCACTACGGAGCAAGTCATGACAAGATAAGCATACATCTATCAAGAACACACAAAATGCAAGCTAGACACGGCAAGAACAATGGCATAGCATGCACAGATCAACTACAACATCATCGGCAAAATTGCAAACAAGTTGACAATCTTCCCAGATTCACAAAGTAGCAAAAGTAGAGCTCGATTGACTCAAGTTAGGGTGCTCCATAATTGCAAACAAATGCATGGATGGATAGAGCACTACAATATTAGTAAAAGTCCCTTACTGATCATCCTCAAAAGAGGCACGGATCACTAGGAAACAACAAGAACATATGGCAACATGAGATAAACAGATCAAGGACTTAGTGGAAATGCTAAGTCCCTGAAAACAGAATTCCCAAGTGCCTCACTTTGCAAGCTTGCACTAGGCACCACACACATCACAAAAACACATGGGTTGCACCTCTGGAAAGATGACAAAACCCTTAACAAAACATATGTAGAGCATCAGGGCATATCATGCACACAATAATCTGTTGGGGAACGTTGCAGAAAACAAAAAAAATTTCCTACTCGTTTCACCAAGATCCATCTATGAGTTCATCTAGCAACGACTCATCGGATGCATCTACATACCTTTGTAGATCGCGAGCGGAAGCTTTCAAAGAACGGGGATGATGTAGTCGAACACGACGTGATCCAAATCACCGATGACCAAGCGCCGAACGGACGGCACCTCCGCATTCAACACACGTACGGGACGGGAGACGTCTCCTCCTTCTTGATCCAGCAAGGGGGGAGGAGAGGCTGATGATGATCCAGCAGCACGACGGCGTGGTGGTGGATGCAGGGCGTCACAGTAGCAGGGCTTCGCCTATACTACGAGAGAGAGACGTAACAGGGAGAGAGGGATGCGCCAAGGGCTGTCGTGTGAAATCCCTCCTCTCCCCCACTATATATAGGGGTGCCTAGGGGGGGGGGGCGCCGGCCCTAGGAGATGGGATCTCCTAGGGGGGGGGGGGGGGCGGCCAAGGGGTGGGGGGCTTGCCTCCCAAGCAAGGGGGCGCCCCCTCTAGGGTTTCCCCTCAACCCTAGCCGCGTGGGCCCTAGGGGAGTGGCGCCCCAGCCCACTTTGGGCATGGTCCCTTCCCACTTCTGCCCATGGGGCCCTCCGGGATAGGTGGCCCCACCCGGTGGACCCCCGGGACCCTTCCGGTGGTCCCGGTACAATACCGGTGACCCCGAAACTTGTCCCGATGGCCGAAATAGCACTTCCTATATATAATTCTTTACCTCCGGACTATTCCGGAACTCCTCGTGACGTCCGGGATCTTATCCGGGACTCCGAACAACATTCGGGTTACTACATATACATATCTTCACAACCCTAGTGTCACCGAACCTTAAGTGTGTAGACCCTACGGGTTCGGGAGACATGTAGACATGACCGAGACGACTCTCCGGTCAATAACCAACAGTGGGATCTGGATACCCATGTTGGCTCCCACATGCTCCATGATGATCTCATTGGATGAACCACGATGTCGAGGATTCAATCAACCCCGTATGCAATTCCCTTTGTCAATCGATATGTTACTTGCCCGAGATTCGATCATCAGTATCCCAATACCTCGTTCAATCTCGTTACTAGCAAGTCACTTTACTCGTACCGTAATGCATGATCCCGTGACCAGACACTTGGTCACTTTGAGCTCATTATGATGATGCATTACCGAGTGGGCCCAGTGATACCTCTCCGTCATACGGAGTGACAAATCCCAGTCTTGATCCATGTCAACCCAACAGACACTTTCGGAGATACCCGTAGTCTACCTTTATAGTCACCCAGTTACGTTGTGATGTTTGGTATACCCAAAGCATTCCTACGGTATCCGGGAGTTACACGATCTCATGGTCTAAGGAAAAGATACTTGACATTGGAAAAACTCTAGCAAACGAACTATACCATCTTTATGCTATGTTTAGGATTGGGTCTTGTCCATCACATCATTCTCCTAATGATGTGATCTCGTTATCAATGACATCCTATGTCCATAGCCAGGAAACCATGACTATCTGTTGATTAACGAGCTAGTCAACTAGAGGCTTACTAGGGACATGTTGGTGTCTGTTATTCACACATGTATTACGATTTCCGGATAACACAATTATAGCATGAATAAAGACAATTATCATGAACAAGGAAATATAATAATAATGCTTTTATTATTGCCTCTAGCGCATATTTCCAACAGTCTCCCACTTGCACTAGAGTCAATAATCTAGTTACATTGTGATGAATCGAACACCCATGGAATTCTGGTGTTGATCATGTTTTGCCCTAGGGAGAGGTTTAGTCAACGGATCTGCTACATTCAGGTCCGTATGTACTTTACAAATCTCTATGTCTCCATCTTGAACATTTTCACGAATGGAGTTGAAGCGACGCTTGATGTGCCTTGTCTTCTTGTGAAACCTGGGCTCCTTGGCAAGTGCAATAGCTCCAGTGTTGTCATAGAAGAGCTTGATCGGCCCCGACGCATTGGGTATGACTCCGAGGTCGGTGATGAACTCCTTCACCCAAATTGCTTCATGTGCTGCCTCCGAGGCTGCCATGTACTCCGCTTCACATGTAGATCCCGCCACGACGCTCTGCTTGCAACTGCACCAGCTTACTACCCCACCATTCAAAATATACACGTATCCGGTTTGTGACTTAGAGTCATCCAGATCTGTGTCGAAGCTAGCGTCGACGTAACCCTTTACGACGAGCTCTTCGTCACCTCCATAAACGAGAAACATTTCCTTAGTCCTTTTCAGGTACTTCAGGATATTCTTGACCACTGTCCAGTGTTCCTTGCCGGGATTACTTTGGTACCTTCCTACCAAACTTACAGCAAGGTTTACATCAGGTCTGGTACACAACATGGCATACATAATAGAACCTATGGCTGAGACATAGGGGATGACACTCATCTCTTCTATTTCTTCTGCCGTGGTCGGACTTTGAGTCGAGCTCAATTTCATACCTTGTAACACAGGCAAGAACCCCTTCTTAGATTGATCCATATTGAACTTCTTCAATATTTTCTCAAGGTATGTGCTTTGTGAAAGACCTATGAGGCGTCTTGATCTATCTCTATAGATCTTGATGCCTAATATATAAGCAGCTTCTCCAAGGTCCTTCATTGAAAAACTCTTATTCAAGTAGGCCTTGATGCTGTCCAAGAGTTCTATATCATTTCCCATCAAAAGTATGTCATCTACATATAGTATGAGAAATGCTACAGAGCTCCCACTCACTTTCTTGTAAACGCAGGCTTCTCCATAAGTCTGCGTAAACCCAAACGCTTTGATCATCTCATCAAAGCGAATGTTCCAACTCCGAGATGCTTGCACCAGCCCATAAATCGAGCGTTGGAGCTTGCACACCTTGTCAGCATTCTTAGGATCGACAAAACCTTCCGGCTGCATCATATACAATTCTTCCTTAAGGAAACCATTAAGGAATGCCGTCTTGACGTCCATTTTCCATATCTCATAATCGTAGAATGCGGCAATTGCTAACATGATTCGAACGGACTTCAGCTTCGCTACCGGTGAGAAAGTCTCATCGTAGTCAACCCCTTGAACTTGTCGATAACCCTTAGCGACAAGCCGAGCTTTATAGATGGTCACATTACCATCCGCGTCTGTCTTCTTCTTAAAGATCCATTTATTTTCTATGGCTCGCCGTTCAACGGGCAAGTCAGTCAAAGTCCATACTTCGTTTTCATACATGGATCCTATCTCGGATTTCATGGCTTCTCGCCATTTGTCGGAATCTGGGCCCGCCATCGCTTCTTCATAGTTCGAAGGTTCACCGTTGTCTAACAACATGATTTCCAAGACAGGGTTGCCGTACCATTCTGGTGCGGAACGTGTCCTTGTGGACCTTCGAATTTCAGTAGGAGCTTGATCAGAAATATCTTGATCATTATCATTAACTTCCTCTCTAGTCGGTGCTGGCACCTCAGGAACATTTTCTTGAGTTGCGCCATTTTCCGGTTCAAGAGGTAATACTTCATCAAGTTCTACTTTCCTCCCACTTACTTCTTTCGAGAGGAACTCCTTCTCTAGAAAGTATCCATTCTTGGCAACAAAGACCTTGCCTTCGGATCTGAGGTAGAAGGTATACCCAATAGTTTCTTTTGGGTATCCTATGAAGACGCATTTTTCCGACTTGGGTTCGAGCTTTTCAGGTTGAAGTTTCTTGACATAAGCATCGCATCCCCAAACTTTTAGAAACGACAGTTTAGGTTTCTTCCCAAACCACAATTCATACGGTGTCGTCTCAACGGATTTCGACGGAGCCCTATTTAAAGTGAATGCGGCAGTCTCTAAAGCATTGCCCCAAAAGGATAGCGGTAAATCGGTAAGAGACATCATAGACTGCACCATATCTAATAGAGTGCGATTACGATGTTCGGACACACCATTACACTGAGGTGTTCCAGGCGGCGTGAGTTGTGAAACTATTCCACATTTTCTTAAGTGTGTGCCAAATTCATGACTCAAGTATTCTCCTCCACGATCTGATCGTAGAAACTTGATTTTCCTGTCACGTTGATTCTCAACCTCACTCTGAAATTCCTTGAACTTTTCAAAGGTTTCAGACTTGTGTTTCATTAAGTAGACATACCCATATCTACTCAAGTCATCAGTGAGGGTGAGAACATAACGATAGCCACCGCGAGCCTCAACACTCATTGGACCGCACACATCAGTATGTATGATTTCCAATAAGTTGGTTGCTCGCTCCATTGTTCCTGAGAATGGAGTTTTGGTCATTTTACCCATGAGGCATGGTTCGCACGTGTCAAATGATTCATAATCAAGAGACTCTAAAAGTCCATCTGCATGGAGCTTCTTCATGCGTTTGACACCTATGTGACCAAGGCGGCAGTGCCACAAGTATGTGGGACTATCATTATCAACCTTGCATCTTTTGGTACTCACACTATGAACATGTGTGGCATTACGTTCGAGATTCATAAAAAATAAACCATTCACCATAGGAGCATGACCATAAAACATATCTCTCATATAAATAGAACAATCATTATTCTCAGATTTAAATGAGTAGTCATCTCGAATTAAACGAGATCCTGATACAATGTTCATGCTCAAACTTGGCACTAAATAACAATTATTGAGGTTATAACTAATCCCGTAGGTAAATGTAGAGGTAGCGTGCCGACGGCGATCACATCGACCTTGGAACCATTCCCGACGCGCATCGTCACCTCATCCTTCGCCAGTCTCCGTTTATTTCGCAGCTCCTGCTGTGAGTTACAAATATGAGCAACGACACCGGTATCAAATACCCAGGAGTTACTACGAGTACTCATAAGGTACACATCAATTACATGTATATCAAATATACCTTTGGTTTTGCCGGCCTTCTTGTCCGCTAAGTATTTGGGGCAGTTCAGCTTCCAGTGACCGCTTCCTTTGCAATAAAAGCACTCAGTCTCGGGCTTGGGTCCATTCTTTGGCTTCTTCCCGGCAGCTTGCTTGCCGGGCGCAGCAACTCCCTTGCCGTCCTTCTTGAAGTTCTTTTTACCCTTGCCTTTCTTGAACTTAGTGGTTTTATTGACCATCAACACTTGATGTTCCTTCTTGATTTCTACCTCTGCTGATTTCAGCATTGCAAACAACTCAGGAATGGTCTTTTGCATCCCCTGCATGTTGAAGTTCATCACAAAGCTCTTGTAGCTTGGTGGAAGCGACTGGAGGATTCTGTCAATGACCGCATCATCCGGGAGATTAACTCCCAGCTGAGTCAAGCGGTTATGCAACCCAGACATAGTGAGTATGTGCTCACTGACAGAACTATTTTCCTCCATCTTACAGCTGAAGAATTTGTCGGAGACTTCATATCTCTCGACCCGGGCATGAGCTTGAAAAACCATTTTCAGCTCTTCGAACATCTCATATGCTCCATGTCTCTCAAAACGCTTTTGGAGCCCCGGCTCTAAGCTGTAAAGCATGCCGCACTGAACGAGGGAGTAGTCGTCAACACGTGTCTGCCAAGCGTTCATAACGTCTTGGTTCTGTGGGACGGGAGCTTCACCTAGCGGTGCTTGTAGGACATAATCTTTCTTGGCAGCTATGAGGATGATCCTCAGATTCCGGACCCAGTCCGTGTAGTTGCTGCCATCGTCTTTCAGCTTGGTTTTCTCTAGGAAGGCGTTGAAGTTGAGGACTACGTTGGCATTTGATCTACAAGACATATTTGCAAAGGATTTAGACTAAGTTCATGATAATTAAGTTCATCTAATCAAATTATTAATGAACTCCCACTCAGATTAAACATCCCTCCAGTCATCTAAGTGTTACACGATCCGAGTCGACTAGGCCGTGTCCGATCATCACGTGAGACGGACTAGCCATCGTCGGTGAACATCTTCATGTTGATCGTATCTTCCATACGACTCGTGTTCGACCTTTCGGTCTCTGTGTTCCGAGGCCATGTCTGTACATGCTGGGCTCGTCAAGTTAACCCTAAGTGTTTTGCATGTGTAAAACTGTCTTACACCCGTTGTATGTGAACGTAAGGATCTATCACACCCGATCATCACGTGGTGCTTCAAAACGACGAACTTTAGCAACGGTGCACAGTTAGGGCAGAACACTTCTTGAAATTGTTATGAGGGATCATCTTATTTACTACCGTCGTTCTAAGTAAACAAGATGCATAAACATGATAAACATCACATGCAATCAAATAATAAACGTGACATGATATGGCCAATATCGCATAGCTCCTTTGATCTCCATCTTTGGGCTCCATGATCATCTTGTCACCGGCTTGACACCATGATCTCCATCATCGTGTCTCCATGAAGTTGCTCGTCAATTATTACTTCTACTACTATGGCTAACGCGTTTAGAAATAAAGTAAAGTAATTTACATGGCGTTTCTCAATGACACGCAGGTCATATAAAAAAATAAAGACAACTCCTATGGCTCCCGCGGTTGTCATACTCATTGACATGCAAGTCGTGATTCCTATTACAATAGCATGAACATCTCATACATCACATATAGATCACTCATCATTCATCACAACTTTGGCCATATCATATCACAAAGCACTTGCTGCAAAAACAAGTTAGACGTCCTCTAATTGTTGTTGCAAGTTTTACGTGGCTGATTTAGGGTTCTAGCAAGAACGTCTTCTTACCTACGTGAAAGCCACAACGTGATTTGTCAACTTCTATTTACCCTTCATAAGGACCCTGTTCATCGAATCCGCTCCAACTAAAGTGGGAGAGACAGACACCCGCCAACCACCTTATGCAACTAGTGCATGTTAGTCGGTGGAACCGGTCTCACGTAAGCGTACGTGTAAGGTTGGTCCGGGCCGCTTCATCCCACAATACCGCTGAAGCAAGAAAAGACTAGTAGCGGCAAGAAAGTTGACAAATCTACGCCCACAACAAATTGTGTTCTACTCGCGCAAGAAGAACTACGCGTAGACCTAGCTCATGATACCACTGTTGGGGAACGTTGCAGAAAACAAAAAAATTTCCTACTCGTTTCACCAAGATCCATCTATGAGTTCATCTAGCAACGAGTCATCGGATGCATCTACATACCTTTGTAGATCGCAAGCGGAAGCGTTCAAAGAACGGGGATGATGTAGTCGAACACGACGTGATCCAAATCACCGATGACCAAAAGCCGAACGGACGGCACCTCCGCGTTCAACACACGTACGGGACGGGAGACGTCTCCTCCTTCTTGATCCAGCAAGGGGGGAGGAGAGGTTGATGATGATCCAGCAGCACGACAGCGTGGTGGTGGATGCAGGGCGTCACAGTAGCAGGGCTTCGCCTATACTACGGGAGAGAGAGACGTAACAGGGAGAGAGGGATGCGCCAAGGGCTGTCGTGTGAAATCCCTCCTCTCCCCCACTATATATAGGGGTGCCTAGGGGGGGCGCCGGCCCTAGGAGATGGGATCTCCTAGGGGGGGCGGCGGCCAAGGGGTGGGGGGCTTGCCCCCCAAGCAAGGGGGCGCCCCCTCTAGGGTTTCCCCTCAACCCTAGCCGCATGGGCCCTAGGGGAGTGGCGCCCTAGCCCACTTTGGGCATGGCCCCTTCCCACTTCAGCCCATGGGGCCCTCCGGGATAGGTGGCCCCACCCGGTGGACCCCCGGGACCCTTCCGGTGGTCCCGGTACAATACCGGTGACCCCGAAACTTGTCCCGATGGCCGAAATAGCACTTCCTATATATAATTCTTTACCTCCGGACCATTCCGGAACTCCTCGTAACGTCTGGGATCTCATCCGGGACTCCGAACAACATTCGGGTTACTGCATATACATATCTTCACAACCCTAGCATCACCAAACCTTAAGTGTGTAGACCCTACGGGTTCGGGAGACATGTAGACATGACCGAGACGACTCTCCGGTCAATAACCAACAGCGGGATCTGGATACCCATGTTGGCTCCCACATGCTCCACGATGATCTCATCGGATGAACCATGATGTCGAGGATTCAATCAACCCCGTATGCAATTCCCTTTGTCAATCGATATGTTACTTGCCCGAGATTCGATCGTCAGTATCCCAATACCTCGTTCAATCTCGTTACTAGCAAGTCACTTTACTCGTACCGTAATGCATGATCCCGTGACCAGACACTTGGTCACTTTGAGCTCATTATGATGATGCATTACCGAGTGGGCCCAGTGATACCTCTCCGTCATACGGAGTGACAAATCCCAGTCTTGATCCATGTCAACCCAACGGACACTTTCGGAGATACCCGTAGTCTACCTTTATAGTCACCCAGTTACGTTGTCACGTTTGATATACCCAAAGCATTCCTACGGTATGCGGGAGTTACACGATCTCATGGTCTAAGGAAAAGATACTTGACATTGGAAAAACTCTAGCAAACGAACTATACGATCTTTATGCTATGTTTAGGATTGGGTCTTGTCCATCACATCATTCTCCTAATGATGTGATCTCGTTATCAATGACATCCTATGTCCATAGCCAGAAAACCATGACTATCTGTTGATTAACGAGCTAGTCAACTAGAGGCTTACTAGGGACATGTTGGTGTCTGTTATTCACACATGTATTACGATTTCCGGATAACACAATTATAGCATGAATAAAGACAATTATCATGAACAAGGAAATATAATAATAATGCTTTTATTATTGCCTCTAGGGCATATTTCCAACATAATCATGGCAAAAATGACAAATAGTTAAATGGACCAGCAGATCTGACAATTATCTCAAGTAGCCCTCTTCTAACAGCATTTCGGGCATCAAGATGAACTTAAATGAAAATGATGCAATGGAATAAAATGATGTACTCTCTGAGATGAATATTTTGATATGCTATATGCACGAATCGGAGCTACGGATGCAAAGTTACGGAGCTATGAACATGAGCATATGGATCTGCAATTTTGGGACTTAGACAAAAAAATCAACCTCTAGGGTTACTGTTCACCCCGATCCAGATCTGGATCGCACGCCTCCCGAGGTGGCTCCGACGACGTCAGTTCGCTCCGGCGAGGTGAGTTCGTCGGCGGGAGAGGAAGGATAGGCGAGGCCGGGGTGGCGCGGGGCGCGGTCGGACGACGGAGTGGGCAGCGCGAGCGAGTACGGCGGTGGCCGCGGCGGGCGGTGGCGAGCTCGGCCGCCGGAGTCGGAGCGGGGCGGCGGCGGTGGAAGACCTCGCCGGCGCGGGCGGCGCGGCGTGGAGGCGAGGGAGAGGCGCGGGCGGCGCTGTAGCAGGTGGGCTCAGGGGCCCGATCCGGGCTCAACCGGGCCGGCGGCGGAGGGAGGTGGTTGGGCGAATGGGAGGCAGACACATGGCGGCGGCGGGGGAGGACCCGGACGTGTCCGTCGGTGCAGATTTTTGTCCGGCGGGCGCGGTGAGGGTGGATCTAGGGTTAGGAAGAGAGGGGATCCGAAAATTTCGGGAGTGGGTGTATATATAGGCATTGGAGGAGCTAGGAGAGTCCAAATGAGGTGTGGTTTTCAGCCGTGCGATCGTGATCGAACGATCTAGATGATGGAGCAGAGTTAGGTGGGTTTTGGGCCAAATTGGAGGGGTGTTGGGCTGCAACACACATGAGGCCTTTTCGGTCCCTCGGTTAACCGTTGGAGTATCAAACGAAGTCCAAATGATACGAAACTTAACAGGCGGTCTACCGGTAGTAAACCAAGGCCGCTTGGCAAGTCTCGGTCTAATCCGTAAATGTTTAAACCCCATACACGAAAGAAAGCTAGAAATGACCACCGGAACAGAACGAAGCGCCGGAATGCAAAACGGACAACGGGGAAAATGCTCGAATGCATGAGAAGAACACGTATGCAAATGCAATGCACATGATGACATGATATGAGATGCATGACAACGATAACAACACACGGAGACAAAAACCCGAACCCGAGAAAATAAAATAACTTAACGCCGGAAACGATAAGAGTTGGAGTACAAATTGGGGAAGTTACATCCGGGGTGTTACAGCGCGGGAGCAAACGGACTTTTGTCCGCTTTTGACCCATCCGCGGCCCAAGTTTGCGCCGCTTTTGGGGTGAAACGGACACCACGCGGACGCGCGGGTCGTCTGTGTGTGTCCTCCCCTGGCCCGCCCGTCGGTGGCACAAGACGGGCCTTTTTCTATCCGTCCCCTCCCTCCCTCCGGCCGCACCCCCTCCACTCTTCCCCACTCTTCCCCTCGCTGCCGCCGCCGCCGCTGCCATTGCAGCCGTGCAGTTCGGACGCGAGCTCGCCCAACCCCTTCCCCTCGGCGCCGCCGAGCTACCCAACCATGGCCACCTGGTTTGCGCACCCGCCGACCGGTTTTGGGGCGGATCCGATCGGTCTTGAGCTCGACCGGCTGTGGGAGGCCGGGCCGCGCCATGGACTGGCCGGGCACCTCGCCGGAAAGCCCTGGCAGGGCCGCAAGGCCACATGCAGGCAGTGGCTCCTCCTCTAGCCGCTCGGATCTGCACCGTCGGTGGTCCGCCGATAGATACACGAATGGCGGTCGGCCGGGCTCGGTGCTTGCCCAAAAGCTCGCCGGCGCATCGTTGCCACTCATTAAGTGCGACCACTGCCCAAGGATGGTCGTGCACCGCGTGTCTACAACGCCGGAACATTCCGGATGGGTGTTCATCAAGTAGTTAAACGTTGGGGTATACACTTTTTTAGCTTCGGTTTGTGCTCTAGATTTGACTAGTTGTGCTAACTTCAAATTTTGTTGTGTAGAATGGATGCAAGTTTTGGTATTGGAAAGAAGAATACATCGATATATTGATAGAGAAAATTTTAGTACATGTTCGTGCACTTTTAGCTAGTATAGAGGCTGTAAATGAGACAAGTGCACTTGTTGCTAGATTAGATACTAGACACGAGACTAGGTGTGAGGAGGAAGCAACATCGACTTCCGGCTTGAAGAAGAAAGGAGGATGCTAGATCGAGCCTTCTGGCTTGAAGAAGAAAGGAGGATGCCAGATCGACCCTCCTCCACAGATCAACAACGAGTGCATCGAGAAGACCTTAACCCAACTCAAGGGAGCAGTTATGAAAATTGGGTATCTTTTAAAATGTATTCTTGTGGTTCTTGTTTCCTTTGGCCTTGCTTTACTAGTCAACATGTGATGATGCATTTTCCATGTACCAAAAATTAATGATGAAATAAAGTTAAGGACTTGCAAAGAAATAATACGTGGATAGGATGCGGCCGGGATGCGTTCGTGCGGTGGGCGCACGGCCATCGCATCCCAGGACACGCCCGGACACGACCCCAAATCCCTACCCAGACGGACAGAATCCGAACAAAAAATACGTCCGTTTGAGGTTGCACGGTGAAGTTGGCCTAAGTATCACAAGTCCTTGCAAACACACCTTTTAAAAAAAACATACCTTTATAAGTCCCACAAGTCCATGCATGAAAAACAGTGTATTGATGGGCTGCAGCGAGCATGCATGGAGCAGGTTGGGCACATACTCAGTGCCATGTCCTGCCACTCCTGCGTGGCTGCGTCTCTCTCACGGGCTACCGCATGGGAAATATGCAAATATCACTGCCACTCTGATATGTTTGGACAACTACAGCACACTGCTGCCATTTTTACGTAGTACCTAGCTAGCCTGTACATTGACTGGTCTCAGGCCAACTCCACCGTGTGACCCATTTTTACCCCAAATTGTCCGTTTGTGTCCGTTTGGGGTAAAACGGACAAACCGAACGACCCAACACATGGGAGCATACGGACGTTTCGTCCGGTCTGTGTCCGCTTTTGCCCCATTTCCAGACCAAAGTTGCTCTCGGTTTGGGGCCAAAGCGGACAGAAAGCGGACGTCTTCGCGTCCTCCTCGTCCGTCTGTGTCCGCCGTCGACCCCACCTGTCATACTCTCCTTTTCTATACCTGGCCCACCACGCACACCCACCACCACTCCCTGCTCGCGCGACGGCAGCGGCGTGCGTGCGGGACGGCAATGGCGTGCGCGCGGAAGGGCACGGCGGCGACAAGGGCGCGAGACGGCGGCGGCCTGCACGCGGGAGGGCGCGGCACGGCGAACGTGCGGGAGGGCGGCGAGCGAGGCAGCGGCGAATGCGTGAGACGGCGGCGAGCGAGGCAGCGGCGAGCGCGCGGGACGGCGGCGGCGTGCGCGCGGGAGGGCGCGGCGAGCGCGCGGGAGGGTGCGGCGAGCGCGGCAGCAGCGAGCGCGCGGGGCCGCGGCGAGCGCGGGGGCGGCGAGCGGGCGGGGCAGCGGCGAGCGCGCGGGAAGGCGAGGCAGCGGCGAGCGCGCGAGATCTTTGCTTCTACAAACTTCTATACTTAACATGCTTGCTTCACCGAGGCGGAGGCCCGAAGGCGGCATCGAGCTTTGCTCACGGGCGCACGTCGTCGGTGGATGCGGAAGGAGGAAGATCTTGTCACCCCTAAGGATTCGGATGTAATTTCATTTTTTTTCTGTAACATGTTTGTAAGGGCTTGTGATTAGGGCTGCAAGAAACGTTCAAGGCTCGTGAGCCGCTTGAGATCAACTCGGTTTTTAGCTCGACTCGAGATCGACTCAAAAATAAACGAGATGAGTTTGAACACTTTATGTAGCCCGACCGAGAAACGAGCCGATCTTAAGGCAATATTAGCTCACTCGATTTTAGATCGATAGCTCGACATAATATTATTATGTTAAGTGATCATGCCATATAGTAAATGAAAACAAGATAATTTATCTACCATCTATGTTATCTATGGTTTTTTCCATTTTATGTACTACCAAACATGGAAGATTAATCAAGTGTAGAGAAGATTTAGGTCTTATTATGGTCTTTGGCCAATAATTTATTTTCCCACGTACTCCCTCTGTAAAGAAATAGAAGAGCGTTTAGATCACTAATGCATTTTTTACAGAGCGAGTATATGTTTATTTTGATACTAGACCTATGGTTGTGAGAGAATAAGTCGAACTACTTTGAACAAATTTATATTACCATCGGCCTGATTGGAATAATATATTTCTAGTGCTCTTATCAGTTGGAATAATCGGCATAGATTTATAGTTATTACCATCTCATTTAGCTTGAAACTAGTTCAAAATCGACTCGAGATCGTTACAAGCTGAGCACGTGTTATTTTCCACAACTCGGCCTTAAGCTTCACTCAATTTAAGCTCGCTCGAATTTTAATATGAGTTAAGCTGAGCCAACTCCAACTCGCTCAAACACAACTCGTTTGCAGCCCTACTTGTGATGCTTAATATATGGTTTTCCCCGGCCCCTAAAAATAGATGAGTTTTACAGTACAAAGAACACATATAAGAAGGGATGGCAGCCGACTACTCTCCATCACGTTTCTATTGCACAGGCAACCGACTCAACGATAAGCATGGCGCCTGTTGGAGATGGGAAGATGAGCTTTCCACACCGAAGTGCTCCTGCAACACATTTGAATAAGCAATGGCAAATTGGGAGGGTGCCCCCTTCTCAGCTATGGCATAATCGTTAAAGGAATTTTTGTAGAGTCTCAGGCTAAGGTGCAACCCGGTGCTTCCAAAGACCCGAGCATCACAAAAGAAAAAATGCCAGTGCCGTTTTTCGGAGGGATACTCACCAAAGGTTGGGTAGGAGTGGAGCAGCCTCACGTGAGCATCGACCGGGTACCGACCATGAACAACGTCCCAAAATCTCGCGATGATAAGGCAATGGAAGATGATATGCATCGTCGTTTCCTTCGGGGTGACGCTGATGGGGCAGCCATCCTCTGCAGCATTGGGGATTTCTATCTTCTGTAGCGTCAATCTCAAATGAACATGAGACAGAATAAGCAACTGTCTGAAGAACTTCACTCTCCCAGCAACGTGCGGGGGGGGGGGGGGGGGGGGGGGTGACGTTGTCCCGGATTGGGGTCACTCAACACGTCGTCTCCCGACCAAGTAGGCCGGGCCGAGGACCCCCCCTCCCCCCCCCCCCCCCCCCCCGCCATGTCGGTTCACCAGTGGGCCACGTCAACTTGGCTCATGGCGTATAATAGGAAGGCTCCCGGAGACATGACATTTAGAGATCATCTACGACACGTTTACCTTGTACGTTGATACGTCTCTAACGTATCTATAATTTTTGATTGCTCCATGCTATATTATCTACTGTTTTGGACTATATTGGGTTTTATTTTCCACGTTTATATTATTTTTGGGACTAACCTATTAACCGGAGGCCCAGCCATAATTGCTGTTTTTTTTGCCTATTTTAGTGTTTCGAAGAAACGGAATATCAAACGGAGTCCAAACGGAATGAAACCTTTGGGAACATGATTTTCTCACCGAACGTGATCTAGGAGACTTGGACCCTATGCCAAGGCACCAGAGAGGCGGTCACGAGGGTGGGGGGCGCCCCCCTAGGGCGCGCCCCCTGCCTCGTGGGCCCCTCGATGCTCCACCGACGTACTTCTTCCTCCTATATATACATACGTACCCCCAAACGATCAGAAGAGGAGCCAAAAACCTAATTTCACCGCCGCAACTTTCTGTATCCACGAGATCCCATCTTGGGGCATGTTCCGGAGCTCCACCGGAAAGGGCCGTCATCACAGAGGGCTTCTACATCATCATAGCCTCTCCGATGAAGTGTAAGTAATTTACCTCAGACCTTCGGGTCCATAGTTAGTAGCTAGATGGTTTCTTCTATCTTTTTGGATCTCAATACAAAGTTCTCCCCCTCTCTTGTGGAGATCTATTCGATGTAATCTTTTTTTTGCGGTGTGTTTGTTGAGACCGATGAATTGTGGGTTTATGATCAAGTCTATCTATGAATAATATTTGAATATTCTCTGAATTCTTTTATGTATGATTGGTTATCTTTGCAAGTCTCTTCGAATTATCCGTTTGGTTTGGCCAACTAGATTGGTAGTTCTTGCCATGGGAGAAGTGTTTAGCTTTGGGTTCGATCTTGCGGTGTCCTTTCCAAGTGACAGAAGGGGCAGCAAGGCACGTATTGTATCTTTGCCATCGAGGATAACAAGATGGGGTTTATTTCATATTGCATGAATTTATCTCTCTACATCATGTCATCTTGCTTAAGGCGTTACTCTGTTTTTAACTTAATACTCTAGATGCATGCTGGATAGCGGTCGATGAGTGGAGTAATAGTAGTAGATGCAGAATCGTTTCGGTCTACTTGTCACGGACATGATGCCTATATACATGATCATGCCTAGATATTCTCATAACTATGCTCAATTCTGTCAATTGCTCAATAGTAATTTGTTCACCCACCGTAGAATACTTATACTCTTGAGAGAAGCCACTAGTGAAACCTATGGCCCCCGGGTCTATTCTCATCATATCAATCTCCATCACTTTAATCTTGCTTTGCTTTTTTACTTTGCCTTTACTTTTTACTTTGCATATTTATACCAAAAAATACCAAAAATATTATATCTATCAGATCTCACTCTCGTAAGTGACCGTGAACGGATTGACAACCCCTAATCGCGTTGGTTGCGAGTAGCTATCATTTTGTGCAGGTACGAGGGACTTGAGTGTGGTCTCCTACTGCATTGATACCTTGGTTCTCAAAAACTGAGGGAAATACTTACGCTACTTTGCTGCATCATCCCTTCCTCTTCGGGGAAAACCAACGCAAACTCAAGAGGTAGCATACGTAATGGACTAGGTTGTAACCCTAGACCCCCTGGAGCCGATATAAATTGGGGGGCAAAGCTCGTGAACGACAAAGAACGATCTTGTGGTAGATCATCTATACTTTGTATTGCACCTCAAATCAATACAACAACACAAGCAGGACACAGGACCCCCCTACCCGATATCTGCCAGATTTGACTCTGTCGGGGTGGGGGCAGGGGGGTGCGGTGGGGTCTACAAGCAAAGTCCACGAACGAGGCATCGAAGCAGTAACTGAGTAACTGATAGCGCTCACAGCCTTCTCTTCACTTTGCTTTCAATATCGGGAGGAGGTGTCGAGCCTTGATGTCTACTACACAATCTTCTTCTTGTAGACGTTGTTGGGCCTCCAAGTGTAGAGGTTTGTAGGACAGTAGCAAATTTCCCTCAAGTGGATGACCTAAGGTTTATCAATCCGTGGGAGGCGTAGGATGAAGATGGTCTCTCTCAAGCAACCCTGCAACCAAATAACAAAGAGTCTCTTGTGTCCCCAACACACCCAATACAATGATAAATTGTATAGGTGCACTAGTTCAGCGAAGGGATGGTGATACAAGTGCAATATGGATAATAGATAATAGTTTTTGTAATATGAAAATATAAAAACAGCAAGGTAACTAATGTAAACGGTATTGCAATGCTTGGAAATAAGGCCTAGGGTTCATACTTTCACTAGTGTAAGTCCTCTCAACAATAATATCATAATTGGATCACATAACTATCCCTCAACATGCAACAAAGAGTCTTCCAAAGTCACTAATAGCGGAGAACGAACGAAGAGATTATGGTAGGGTACGAAACCACCTCAAAGTTATTCTTTCCAATCAATCCGTTGGGCTATTCCTATAAGTGTCACAAACAGCCCTAGAGTTCGTACTAGAATAACACCTTAAGACACACATCAACCAAAACCCTAATGTCACCTAGATACTCCAATGTCACCTCAAGTATCCGTGGGTTGATTATACGATATACATCACACAATCTCCGATTTATCTATTCAACCAACACAAAGGACCTCAAAGAGTGCCCCAAAGTTCCTACCGGAGAATCACGACAAAAACGTGTGCCAACCCCTATGCATAGGTTCATGGGCGGAACCCGCAAGTTGATCACCAAAACATACGTCAAGTGAATCACGTGATATCCCATTGTCACCACATATATCCACGGCAAGACATACATCAGGTGTTCTCAAATCTTTAAAGACTCAATCCTATAAGATAACTTCAAAGGGGAAACTCAATTCATTACAAGAGAGTAGAGGGGCGAGAAAACATCATAGGATCCAACTACAATAGCAAAGCTTGCGATACATCAAAATCGTGCCAAATCAAGAACACGAGAGAGAGAGAAATCAAACACATAGCTACTGGTACATACCCTCAGCCCCGAGGGAGAACTACTCCCTCCTCGTCATGGAGAGCACCAGAATGATGAAGATGGCCACTAAGGAAGGATTGCCCCCTCCGGCAGGGTGCCGGAACGGGTCTAGATTGGTTTTCGGTGGCTACGGAGGCTTCTGGCGGCGGAACTCCCAATCTATTGTGCTCACGGATGTTTTTAGGGTATATGGAGATATATAGGTGGAAGAAGTACGTTAGGGGGGTGTTGGGGATATGACTATTTGTGTAAGCCATCCAGGAGGAGCCGTGTTACGCAAATAGAGGTTCATCAGAAGCCCAAGACCAAGGCATGAAGATGGCGGTTCACTAAAAGGCTTAAAGGCCCACAGGCGATTTTGAGGCCCGTAAAGATAAACCGCCATGATGGTATAACTTGTACCGTAAGGTAGAAGTAACTAGTCGCCGAGCCAGGCACTGTTTATGAGCCGGCCGGGACTCTGTATGCCGCAGGGCGTCAACCCGTGTATATAAGGGGACGGCCCGCCAGCGGCTTAGGGCAAGAGACAACTAATCGAGAGCCAGACATAGCGTATCTCGCTCCCCGGTCATCGAAACCTCAAGCAATTCCAACCTAACTAGACGTTGGCCTTCCTTCACCATAAGGGGTTGAACTAGTATAAACCTCGCGTGTCCTTGTCCCGATTAACCCCTTAAGCTTCCTAGTTGCGATGGCTCCACGACTAAGTCCTTGCAAAAGGACATCTGCCATGACAATTCCATGACAGTTGGCGCCCACCGTGGGGCCAGCGCACGGTGGATTTGAGTTCTTGAAGGGAAGCTTCAAAGGGCTCAAGGGATACGCAGTTGGCCGGATGACCAAGAGTCGTTGCAGCAAGATCTACATCGACGACGAAGGCTGGGGCCCCGACGCCGGCTCAATTGAGTACAGGTACCGGGTCCCCCTTGGCGGAATTCACGTCTTCATCGGCCGGATTGGTGAGCCGGGCCCTGAGCCGGACAGCTGCACCGACCTCGTCGAAACGGCTCAGTGTGCGAAACCCGCCCAAGCTCAACCCGTCGTGAAGCATGCCTTTGTGGGTTGCATCCACGGAGGTGAACTTTCTGAAGGATCTAAAGGTGATGGTGAGCCGGCCATCCTCTCAGACGGTGATTCGTCCGCCGGCTCAACAGATTCACTGTATCAAGTTCAAGATGGTGTGCTTGGGGGCTGTTCCGATGGTAGCACTATTTCGGACCCTCAGAGTCGCCAAACTGGGCAGGAGTCTTCATGGCTGGTACTCAACCCGGCCAAAATTCTACGGCCTCAGCGGCGATAACGTCCGGGTTAGGAGCAGCCGGGCCAGGAGGCCCTGTGCGCTCACCGGCTCAGGTGCTGATGGATCTCATGGATAAACTTACGGACTTGTTAACTGCTACAGTCGTCCCTGCGAACCAATCTGAGCATGAGGCAGAGGTGGCACAGGTTCGCGATGAGATCGCCCGGGCCAGGGAAACCTTAGCAGCTGAAGATACTAGATTAGCCACAGAGCGGGCGGCTTTGGACGTACGGGCGCAGCAACTTCAGGCAGAGGCCTTTCAGCTCACGTTGAGCTTGAACGCATGTAATGAGGTAATGAGGAGGAGACATTAGAAAACTCAGTCCGTTTACCTCAGATTTATGATCCTCGGAATCTCTTTGCTACACCCGGGGCCGGCCCAAGTAACCCGCCAGGTACAAATCAGTTTATGACATCCGGAGCGGGAGGTCCAGTCCAGCCTCCAGTAACGGCACCTCTTCACGGCAATATGGCACCGCCCCATTACGTACCAATACCACAGGGTCACTTCTCCAACCCCATGGAGAACTTAATCGCAGCATCATCATGTTTGGCGGCTCTCCCAGTAGATGGTGATGATCCGACAGCGGTGGAAACCCGGAGGATCAGGGAACTTGTCCAAAGAGCCCTGGCTCAGCAAGAGACCTACTCCTATAGCCGGGACAGGATTCACTCAACTCCTCCGCCCTGGTTAGCTCCGCCTTGTCAAAACCGGAGCCCGAGTTATAGTAGACACATGGAGTCAGAGGCCTTGTCAAGTAGCGCTCAGCGCCGGAACCAGCCCGGCGGGTATAACCTAGTTCAGGATCGGATACGTTAGGAGGACGAGCGGGCGGCTTAGCTAGCGGCTCAGCTAGCAGCCCAACAAGACTCACCGGCTTGTCCAACGACTTCCGTTGAGGCGGGTGTTGCTACTAGAACCGGAGGAGTTCCTTGTCTGCTACCGGCTCTACGTAATGTACGTCTGCCCAAGGATTTCAAGGGACCCCGAAAGGTGCCGAATTATACGGCCGATTTGCAGCCTGGGGCGTGGATTGAAAGTTACGAGATGGCCATGGAGCTGCTGGAGGTTAGTGATGAAGCGATGGCTAAATACTTCACCATGATGTTGGACGGAACGGTCCGTTCTTGGTTAAAGGGTTTGCCACCCAATTCCATTGGTTCATGGGCGGAGCTAAAGGCCCGTTTCATCCAGAACTTCAAGGACACTTGCAAGCAGTCTATGTCGATTGTGGACCTGACAAATTGTAAGCAGGAGGAAGGTGAATCTACGACTCATTGGGTGCGCTGGGTCAAAGATATAATACATTCGTCTGACAAGATGGATGCTGGCTCAGCAGTTCTCATGCTGGAGAAAAATTGCCGCTTTGAGCCTCTGAGACAGAAACTGGGGCGCCTTAAGCGTGATTGCAACGATATGGGGATGCTGATGGCGGCTTTAGTCAAGTATGCCGATTCTGATAGTACCAAGGATCCCGCGTCTGATGAGGAAAAGACGGGGAAGGGAAAGAAGAACGGTAATGGAAAGGGTCAGCAGCATAACCCGGCGAGTTAAGGAGGCAATAAGCGTAAGGCGGACGGTAACCCAGAATTTGTGGCCAATGCACAGGGTAACAATCAGAAGCGCAAAGGAAAGCTACCCCCTCGGTTTGGCAGGTCAGGTCCATCTCTTGAGCAACTACTCAATGAGCCCTGCCCGAAGCACGGCACCCGGGAACGACCAGCGACTCATTTATGGAAGGATTGCGCAATCATGAAGGCTTTCAAGAATTCTAATACGTTTGATGGCAATCAAGGCCCAGGCGGTGGCTCAGGAGCTGGCGGCTTTCATGGCCCGGGCGGCGGTTCAGGATCCGGTTTTCAGGGAAGCCAGGGTGGTTATAATCAACAGCAGTCTGGTCAAGGAGGTCAGCAGCAGCAGCAGTCGGGTTATCAGAGCCATCCAAAACAGCTAAACAGTGGGCAGTATCACGTGTTCACCACAAGTCTGTGTAAACGTGATCAGAAAGTTCATAGGAGGGCGGTGAATTCCGTTGAGCCGGCAGTCCCTCGTTACTTGAGGTGGTCGGAACAGCCTATTGTCTGGAGCAGGGAGGATCACCCTCCCCGGGTTGATAATCCAGGTCAACTAGCCCTGGTAGTGGCACCGCAGGTTGGTGGTTATAAATTTACTAAGTTGCTCATGGATGGAGGTAGCAGCATCAACATCCTCTATTACGAGACCTTTCTGCGCATGGGCTTAACTGACAAGAATTTAAAGACTTCCAACACCATCTTCCATGGAGTGGTGCCTGGTAAGTCGGCGTATCCTGTGGGTAAGATTGAGCTAGAGGTGGCCTTCGGAGACGAGCATTATTCTAGGGCGGAAAAGTTAACTTTTGAAGTGGTAAAAATCAAGAGTCCATATCACGCTTTGTTCGGGCGGCCGGCTTATGCCAAGTTCATGGTGCGACCGTGTTATGTTTATTTATAGCTCAAGATGCCGGGTTACAAAGGTACCATCACTGTGCATGGAAGCCGAAAGGTGGCCCTGGAATGCGAAGAAGGCAATGCGGCTTATGCCGAGTCTGTCTGTGCAGCAGAGGAGCTCAAATTTTATCAAGATAACATTGACCCGGCAGATATGACCTCCCTCAAGAAGCCGACTACGGAGCATGACCCGGCCATGAAGTTTAAATCGGCTGCAGAGACTAAGCTTGTTGATTTTACTCCGGGTGATTTGTCTAAGCAATTCAGCATCAGTGCCAACCTGGATCCTAAATAGGAAAGCGCGCTCGTCGAGTTCATTCGAGAGAACCAGGACATCTTTGCATGGAAGCCTTCTGACATGCCGGGTGTACCGAGAGGACTCGCTGAGCACACTCTTAATATTGATCCGAAGTATAAGCCGGTCAGGCAGTTTCTGTGGCGATTCAATGAAGAACGACGAAAAGCTATAGGAGAAGAGTTCGCCCGGCTCTTGGTGGCCGAGTTCATTGTGAAAGTGTTTCACCCGGAGTGGTTGGCTAACCCGGTGCTCGTGCTCAAGAAAAACGGCACCTGGCAGATGCGTGTGGATTACACGGACTTAAATAAGGCTTGTCCGGCTGATCCTTTCGCTCTCCCCCGTATTGATCAAATCATTGACGCTACGGCGGGTTGTGCGCGTTTGAGCTTTTTGGATGCTTACTCTGGTTATCATCAGATCAAGATGGCAGTTAAGGACCAGGAGAAGACGGCTTTCATCACTCCATTTGGAGCATTCTGCTATGTGTCTATGCCTTTTGGGCTCAAGAGTGCCCAGGCGACTTATCAGCGGTGTGTACAGAATTGTCTCCACAATCAGATTGGGCGCAATGTTCATGCTTATGTGGATGATATAGTGGTGAAATCCAGAGAGGCGGAAACCTTGATATCTGATCTCAGAGAAACCTTTGACAATCTCCGGGTTTACAAAATGATGCTTAACCCGGAGAAGTGTGTATTTGGTGTGCCTGCAGGCAAGCTTTTGGGATTCTTGGTCTCAAACAGGGGCATCGAGGCTAATCCGGAGAAGATTAAGGCAATCACTTCTTTGGCTAAACCAGCATGTATCAATGATGTTCAACGACTGGTGGGTCGTGTTGCCGCTTTAAGCCGGTTCATAAGCCGGTTAGGTGAGAAGGCCCTACCGCTGTACTAACTGATGAAGAAGGCAGACACCTTTGTCTGGAGTAATGCTGCTAATGCTGCTTTTGAGGATTTGAAGAGGCAGTTATCTGAGCCGCCAGTTCTTGCAGCTCCCATTGACAAAGAGCCTTTGCTGTTACATGTGGCTGCTAATTCACGAGCCGCCAGTGTGGCAATTGTGGTAGAGCGCAAGGAGGCTGGTAAGGAACATCCGGTTCAACGGCCGGTTTATTATGTCAGTGAGGTACTCATCGAGTCAAAACAAAGATATCCTCATTGGCAGAAACTTGTTTACGGGGTGTTCATGGCAAGCCGGAAGCTGAAGCAATACTTTCAAGGTCACCCTATCACCGTGGTAAGTTCTACCCCCTTGGGAGACATTATTCAGAACAGAGAGGCTACAGGACGAGTCGCCAAGTGGGCTATCGAGCTCGGGCTTGATGGTCTGAAGTACGTACCACGCACTGCCATTAAGTCTCAAGATTTGGTGGATTTCATCAACGACTGGACAGAGCTACAGGCACCTGAGGAGAAGCCCGATAACACTTATTGGACTATTCACTTTAATGGGTCCAGACAGTTGGAAGGCTCGGGGGCTGGAGTCGTGTTAACTTCCCCTCGAGGTGACAAATTTTGTTATGTGCTCTGGCTTATGTTTCCTTATACTAACAATGCAGCTGAGTACGAGGCCCTACTCCATGGTCTCCGGATGGCCAAGGAGATGAACTTGAGCCGGGTAAGATGCTTGGGAGGCTCAGACCTTGTGGCTCAACAGGTGTCAGGCAAGTGGAACTCTAAAGATCCCCTTGAAGGAAATATGCCCTAGAGGCAATAATAAAGTTATTATTTATTTCCTTATATCATGATAAATGTTTATTATTCATGCTAAAATTGTATTAACTGGAAACATAATACATGTGTGAATACATAGACAAACTTAGTGTCACTAGTATGCCTCTACTTGACTAGCTCGTTAATCAAAGATGGTTATGTTTCCTAACCATGAACAAGGTGTTGTTATTTGAGTAACGAGGTCACATCATTAGTTGAATGATCTGATTGACATGACCCATTTTAGTAGCTTAGCACCCGATCGTTTAGTATGTTGCTATTGCTTTCTTCATGACTTATACATGTTCCTATGACTATGAGATTATGCAACTCCCGTTTACCGGAGGAACACTTTGTGTGCTACCAAACATCACAACGTAACTGGGTGATTATAAAGGAGCTCTACAGGTGTCTCCAAAGGTAGATGTTGGGTTGGCGTATTTCGAGATTAGGATTTGTCACTCCGATTGTCGGAGAGGTATCTCTGGGCTCTCTCGGTAATGCACATCATGTAAGCCTTGCAAGCATTGCAACTAATGAGTTAGTTGCGAGATGATGTATTACAGAACGAGTAAAGAGACTTGCCGGTAACGAGATTGAACTAGGTATTGGATACCGACGATCGAATCTCGGGCAAGTAACATACCGATGACAAAGGGAACAACGTATGTTGTTATGCGGTCTGACCGATAAAGATCTTCGTAGAATATGTAGGAGCCAATATGGGCATCCAGGTCCCGCTATTGGTTATTGACCAGAGATGTGTCTCAGTCATGTCTACATTATTCTCGAACCGTAGGGTCCACACACTTAACGTTACAATGACAGTTATTATGAGTTTATGCATTTTGATGTACCGAAGGTTGTTCGGAGTCCCGGATGTGATCACGGACATGACGAGGAGTCTCGAAATGGTCGAGACATAAAGATTGATATATTGGAAGCCTATATTTGGATATCGGAAGTGTTCCGGGTGAAATCGGGATTTTACCGGAGTACCGGGAGGTTACCGAAACCCCCTGGGAGCCATATGGGCCTTAATGGGCTTTAGTGGAAAGGAGAAAGGGGCAGCCCAAGGTGGCCGCGCCCCTCTCTCTCTTTCCCCCTCAGGGAATCCTAGTCCAACTAGGATTGGGGGGGGGAGTCCTACTCCCGATAGGAGTAGGACTCCTCCTGCGCCCTCCTCCTGGCCGGCGGCCCCCTCCCCCTTGGCTCCTTTATATATGGAGGCAGGGGGCACCTCTAGACACACAAGTTGATCATTGAGATCGTTCCTTAGCCGTGTGCGGTGCCCCCTGCCACCATATTCCACCTCGATCATATCGTTGTAGTGCTTAGGCGAAGCCCTGCGTTGGTAGAACATCAAGATCGTCACCACGCCGTCGTGCTGACGGAACTCCTCCCCGACGCTTTGCTGGATGGGAGCCCGGGGATCGTCATCGAGCTATACGTGTGCTAAGAACTCGGAGGTGCCGGAGTAACGGTGCTTGGATCGGTCGGATCGGGAAGACGTACGACTACTTCCTCTACGTTGTGTCAACGCTTCCGCAGTCGGTCTGCGTGGGTACGTAGACAACACTCTCCCCTCTTGTTGCTGTGCATCACCCTGATCTTGCGTGTGTGTAGGATTTTTTTTGAAATTACTACATTCCCCAACAGTGGTATCAGAGCCAGGTTTTATGGTTTGATGTTATTTGCACGAGTAGAACACAAGTGAGTTGTGGGCGATATAAGTCATACTGCCTACCAGCATGTCATACTTTGGTTCGGCGGTATTGTTGGACGAGACGACCTGGACCAACATTACGCGTACGCTTATGCGAGACCGGTTCCCCCAACGTGCTTTGCACACAGGTGGCTTGCGGGCGACTGTCTCTCCAACTTTAGTTGAACCGAGTGTGGCTACGCCCGGTCCTTGCGAAGGTTAAAACAGAGTCTATTTGACAAACTATCGTTGTGGTTTTGATGCGTAGGTGAGATTGGTTCTTGCTTAAGCCCGTAGCAGCCACGTAAAACATGCAACAACAAAGTAGAGGACATCTAATTTGTTTTTGTAGGGCATGTTGTGATGTGATATGGTCAAGACATGATGCTAAATTTTATTGTATCAGATGATCATGTTTTGTAACCGGGTTATCGGCAACTGGCAAGAACCATATGGTTGTCGCTTTATTGTATGCAATGCAATCGCGATGTAATGCTTTACTTTATCACTAAGCGGTAGCGATAGTCGTGGAAGCATAAGATTGGCGAGACGACAATGATGCTACGATGGAGATCAAGGTGTCGCGTCGATGACGATGGTGATCATGACGGTGCTTCGGAGATGGAGATCACAAGCACAAGATGATGATGGCCATATCATATCACTTATATTGATTGCATGTGATGTTTATCTTTTATGCATCTTATCTTGCTTTGATTGACGGTAGCATTATAAGATGATCTCTCACTAAATTATCAAGAAGTGTTCTCCCTGAGTATGCACCGTTGCGAAAGTTCTTCGTGCTGAGACACCACGTGATGATCGGGTGTGATAGGCTCTACGTTCAAATACAACGGGTGCAAAACAGTTGCACACGCGGAATACTCAGGTTATACTTGACGAGCCAAGCATATATAGATATGGCCTCGGAACACGGAGACCGAAAGGTCGAGCGTGAATCATATAGTAGATATGATCAACATAGTGATGTTCGCCAATGAAACTACTCCATCTCACGTGATGATCGGACATGGTTTAGTTGATTTGGATCACGTGATCACTTAGAGGATTAGAGGGATGTCTATCTAAGTGGGAGTTCTTAAGTAATTTGATTAATTGAACTTAAACTTATCATGAACTTAGTACCTGATAGTATCTTGCTTGTTTATGTTTGATTGTAGATAGATGGCTCGTGCTGTTGTTCCATTGAATTTTAATGCGTTCCTTGAGAAAGCAAAGTTGAAAGATGATGGTAGCAATTACACGGACTGGGTCCGTAACTTGAGGATTATCCTCATTGCTGCTCAGAAGAATTACGTCCTGGAAGCACCGCTGGGTGCCAGGCCTGCTGCTGGAGCAACACCAGATGTTATGAACGTCTGGCAGAGAAAAGCTGATGACTACTCGATAGTTCAGTGTGCCATGCTTTACGGCTTAGAATCGGGACTTGAACGATGTTTTGAACGTCATGGAGCATATGAGATGATTCAGGAGTTGAAGTTAATATTTCAAGCAAATGCCCGGATTGAGAGATATGAAGTCTCCAATAAATTCTATAGTTGCAAGATGGAGGAGAACAGTTCTGTCAGTGAGCATATACTCAAAATGTCTGGGTATAATAATCACTTGATTCAGATGGGAGTTAATCTTCCGGATGATTGCGTCATTGACAGAATTCTCCAATCACTGCCACCAAGCTACAAGAGCTTCGTGATGAACTATAATATGAAAGGGATGAACAAGACTATTCCCGAGCTCTTCGCAATGCTGAAAGCTGCGGAGGTAGAAATCCAAGTGTGGACCTAAGCCTGAAACTGAGTGCTTCTACTGCAAGCAGACTGGTCACTGGAAGCGGAACTGCCCCAAGTATTTGGCGGATAAGAAGGATGGCAAGGTGAACAAAGGTATATGTGATATACATGTTATTGATGTGTACCTTACTAATGCTCGCAGTAGCACCTGGGTATTTGATACTGGTTCTGTTGCTAATATTTGCAACTCGAAACAGGGACTACGGATTAAGCGAAGATTGGCTAAGGACGAGGTGACGATGCGCGTGGGAAACGGTTCCAAAGTAGATGTGATCGAAGTCGGCACGCTACCTCTACATCTACCTTCGGGATTAGTATTAGACCTAAATAATTGTTATTTGGTGCCAGCGTTGAGCATGAACATTATATCTGGATCTTGTTTAATGCGAGACGGTTATTCATTTAAATCAGAGAATAATGATTGTTCTATTTATATGAGTAATATCTTTTATGCTCATGCACCCTTGAAGAGTGGTCTATTCTTGTTGAATCTCGATAGTAGTGATACACATATTCATAATGTAGAAGCCAAAAGATGCAGAGTTGATAATGATAGTGCAACTTATTTGTGGCACTGCCGTTTAGGTCACATCGGTGGAAAGCGCATGAAGAAACTCCATACTGATGGACTTTTGGAACCACTTGATTATGAATCACTTGGTACTTGCGAACCATGCCTCATGGGCAAGATGACGAAAACACCGTTCTCCGGTACTATGGAGAGAGCAACAGATTTTTTGGAAATCATACATACAGATGTATGTGGTCCGATGAATATTGAGGCTCGTGGCAGATATCGTTATTTTCTCACCTTCACAGATGACTTAAGCAGATATGGGTATATCTACTTAATGAAACATAAGTATGAAACGTTTGAAAAGTTTAAAGAATTTCAGAGTGAAGTTGAAAATCATCGTAACAAGAAAATAACGTTTCTACGATCTGATCGTGGAGGAGAATATTTGAGTTACGAGTTTGGTGTATATTTGAAAAATTGTGGAATAGTTTCGCAACTCACGCCACCCGGAACACCACAGCGTAATGGTGTGTCCGAACGTTGTAATCGTACTTTACTAGATATGGTGCGATCTATGATGTCTCTTACTGATTTACCGCTATCGTTTTGGGGATACACTCTAGAGACGGCCGCATTCACGTTAAATAGGGCACCATCAAAATCCGTTGAGACGACGCCTTATGAACTGTGGTTTGGCAAGAAACCAAAGTTGTCATTTCTTGAAGTTTGGGGCTGCGATGCTTATGTGAAAAAGCTTCAACCTGATAAGCTCGAACCCAAATCGGAGAAATGTGTCTTCATAGGATATCCAAAGGAAACTACTGGATACACCTTCTATCACAGATCCGAAGGCAAGACTTTTGTTGCTAAATTCGGAAACTTTCTTGAGAAGGAGTTTCTCTCGAAAGAAGTGAGTGGGAGGAAAGTAGAACTTGACGAGGTAACTGTACCTGCTCCCTTGTTGGAAAGTAGTACATCATAGAAAACTGTTTCTGCGACACCTACACCAATAAGTGAGGAAGTTAATGATAATGATCATGAAACTTCAGAACAAGATACTACTGAACCTCGTAGATCAACCAGAGTGAGAACCACGCCAGAGTGGTACGGCAATCCAGTTCTGGAAGTCATGCTACTAGATCATGATGAACCTATGAACTATGAAGAAGTGATGGTGAGCCCAGATTCCGCAAAGTGGCTTGAAGCCATGAAATCTGAGATGGGATTCATGTATGAGAACAAAGTATGGACTTTGGTTGACTTGCCCGATGATCGGCAAGCAATTGAGAATAAATGGATCTTCAAGAAGAAGACTGACACTGGCGGTAATGTTACTGTCTACAAAGCTCGACTTGTCGCAAAAGGTTTTCGACAAGTTCAAGGGGTTGACTACGATGAGACCTTCTCACCCGTAGCGATGCTTAAGTCTGTCCGAATCATGTTAGCAATTATCGCGTTTTATGATTATGAAATTTGGCAGATGGATGTCAAAACTGCATTCCTGAATGGATTTCTGGAAGAAGAGTTGTATATGATGCAACCGGAAGGTTTTTTCGATCCAAAGGGAGCTAACAAAGTGTGCAAGCTCCAGCGATACATTTATGGACTGGTGCAAGCCCCTCGGAGTTGGAATAAACGCTTTGATAGTGTGATCAAAGCATTTGGTTTTATACAGACTTTCGGAGAAGCCTGTATTTACAAGAAAGTGAGTGGGAGCTCTGTAGCATTTCTGATATTATATGTGGATGACATATTGCTGATTGGAAATGATATAGAATTTCTGGATAGCATAAAGGGATACTTGAATAAGAGTTTTTCAATGAAAGACCTCGGTGAAGCTGCTTACATATTAGGCATAAAGATCTATAGAGATAGATCAAGACGCTTAATTGGACTTTCACAAAGCACATACCTTGACAAGATTTTGAAGAAGTTCAAAATGGATCAACCAAAGAAAGGGTTCTTGCCTGTGTTACAAGGTGTGAAGTTGAGTCAGACTCAATGGCCGACCACTGCAGAAGATAGAGAGAAAATGAAAGACGTTCCCTATGCTTCAGCCATAGGCTCTATCATGTATGCAATGTTGTGTACCAGACCTAATGTGTGCCTTGCTATAAGTTTAGCAGGGACGTACCAAAGTAATCCAGGAGTGGATCACTGGACAGCGGTCAAGAACATCCTGAAATACCTGAAAAGGACTAAGGATATGTTTCTCGTATATGGAGGTGACAAAGAACTCACCGTAAAATGTTACGTTGATGCAAGCTTTGACACTGATCCGGACGATTCTAAATCGCAAACCGGCTACGTGTTTACATTAAACGGTGGAGCTGTCAGTTGGTGCAGTTCTAAACAAAGCGTCGTAGCGGGATCTACATGTGAAGCGGAGTACATAGCTGCTTCGGAAGCAGCGAACGAAGGAGTCTGGATGAAGGAGTTCATATCCGATCTAGGTGTCATAACTAGTGCATCGGGTCCAATGAAAATATTTTATGACAATACTGGTGCAATTGCCTTGGCAAAGGAATCCAGATTTCACAAGAGGACCAAGCACATCAAGATACGCTTCAATTCCATCCGGGATCTAGTCCAGGTGGGAGACATAGAGATTTGCAAGATACATACGGATCTGAATGTTGCAGACACGTTGACTAAGCCTCTTCCACGAGCAAAACATGATCAGCACCATGGCTCCATGGGTGTTAGAATCATTACTGTGTAATCTAGATTATTGACTCTAGTGCAAGTGGGAGACTGAAGGAAATATGCCCTAGAGGTAATAATAAAGTTATTATTTATTTCCTTATATCATGATAAATGTTTATTATTCATGCTAGAATTGTATTAACCGGAAACATAATACATGTGTGAATACATAGACAAACTTAGTGTCACTAGTATGCCTCTACTTGACTAGCTCGTTAATCAAAGATGGTTATGTTTCCTAACCATGAACAAGGTGTTGTTATTTGAGTAACGAGGTCACATCATTAGTTGAATGATCTGATTGACATGACCCATTTGAGTAGCTTAGCACCCGATCGTTTAGTATGTTGCTATTGCTTTCTTCATAACTTATACATGTTCCTATGACTATGAGATTATGCAACTCCCGTTTACTGGAGGAACACTTTGTGTGCTACCAAACGTCACAACGTAACTGGGTGAATATAAAGGAGCTCTACAGGTGTCTCCAAAGGTAGATGTTGGGTTGGCGTATTTCGAGATTAGGATTTGTCACTCCGATTGTCGGAGAGGTATCTCTGGGCCCTCTCGGTAATGCACATCACATAAGCCTTGCAAGCATTGCAACTAATGAGTTAGTTGCGAGATGATGTATTACGGAACGAGTAAAGAGACTTGCCGGTAACGAGATTGAACTAGGTATTGGATGCCGACGATTGAATCTCGGGCAAGTAACATACCGATGACAAAGGGAACAACGTATGTTGTTATGCGGTCTGACCGATAAAGATCTTCGTAGAATATGTAGGAGCCAATATGGGCATCCAGGTCCCGCTATTGGTTATTGACCGGAGATGTGTCTCATTCATGTCTACATTGTTCTCGAACCGTAGGGTCCGCACGCTTAACGTTACGATGACAGTTATTATGAGTTTATGCATTTTGATGTACCGAAGTTAGTTCGGAGTCCCGGATGTGATCACGGACATGAGGAGGAGTCTTGAAATGGTCGAGACATAAAGATTGATATATTGGAAGCCTATATTTGGATATCGGAAGTGTTCCGGGTGAAATCGGGATTTTACCGGAGTACCGGGAGGTTACCGGAACCCCCCGGGAGCCATATGGGCCTTAATGGGCTTTAGTGGAAAGGAGAAAGGGGCAGCCCAAGGTGGCCGCGTGCCTCCCCCCTCCCCTAGTCCTATTAGGACTAGGAGAGGTGGCCGGCCCCCCTCTCTCTCTTTCCCCCTCGGGGAATCCTAGTCCAACTAGGATTGGGGGGGGGGGGAGTCCTACTCCCGGTAGGAGTGGGACTCCTCCTGCGCCCTCCTCCTGGCCGGCGCCCCCCTCCCCCTTGGCTCCTTTATATACGGAGGCAGGGGGCACCTCTAGACACACAAGTTGATCATTGAGATTGTTCCTTAGCCGTGTGCGGTGCCCCCTGCCACCATATTCCACCTCGATCATATCGTTGTAGTGCTTAGGCGAAGCCCTGCGTCGGTAGAACATCAAGATCGTCACCACGCCGTCGTGCTGACGGAACTCCTCCCCGACGCTTTGCTAGATCGGAGCCCGGGGATCGTCATCGAGCTGTACGTGTGCTAAGAACTCGGAGGTGCCGGAGTAACGGTGCTTGGATCGATCGGATCGGGAAGACGTACGACTACTTCCTCTACGTTGTGTCAACGCTTCCGCAGTCGGTCTGCGTGGGTACGTAGACAATACTCTCCCCTCTCGTTGCTGTGCATCACCCTGATCTTGCATGTGCGTAGGAATTTTTTTGAAATTACTACGTTCCCCAACACCCCTTATGGCGGCTTACCGTCATGAAGTCGATGCTGTGGCTGGACATTTCAAGGGTTATGTGGTGGAACACATTGATCGAAGGAAGAACGAGGCGGCTGATGCCTTAAGCCGGCTGGGGTCTCAGCGTAAGCTGGTGCCGCCTAACACCTTTCTGGATGATTTGCATAATCCTTCTGTTAAGTTACCTACAAAGGAAGATCTGGCAATACCAGACCCGGAGGCACAGCTGGTGGCGGCTCTCCAAGTTATCCTGGATTGGACAGTGCCTTATTTGGCTTCCATGACCCGGGGAGAGTTGCCTGAAGATGAGACCTTGGCAAGACAAATCGTCCGGCGGTCCAAGTCCATGACAATTGTCAATGGCGAGTTACATCACTGCAGCGTCACTAGAGCATTTCAACGCTGCGTGTCACCTACAGAGGGTCAGGAGATCCTTCGTGAGATTCATGAAGGCGATTGTGGTCATCACGCCGGCTCAAAATCTCTTGTGGCGAAAGCTTTCCGTCATGGGTTTTATTGGCTAACGGCTCATGCTGATGCAGAGGACCTGGTCAGTAAATGTGACGGATGTCAGAAATTCTCATGACGAGCCCATGTGCCGGCTCAAGAATTGAGGATCATTCCAATTACTTGGCCGTTTGCAGTCTGGTGGCTTAATATGGTCGGGCCTTTCGAAAGGTCTAAGGATAAAAAGACGCACCTCTTGGTGGCGGTTGACAAGTTCACAAAGTGGGTGAAGGCGGAGCCAGTCAGTAAGTGTGATGCAGCCACGGCGGTCCAGTTTATGAAAAAGGTGATTTTTCGCTTTGGTTTTCCACACAGCATTATAACTGATAATGGCACTAACCTTTCCAAAGGAGCTATGGAAGAGTTCTTTCAACGAGAGCATATCCGGCTTGACATTTCAGGTGTGGCTCACCCTCAATCCAATGGTCAAGCAGAACGAGCTAATCAAGAAATCTTGAGGGGTATCAAGCCCCGGCTCTTGGTCCCCTTGCAGCGGATGCCGGGTTGTTGGGTGGAGGAGTTACCTTCTGTACTTTGGAGCATCAATACTACACCTAACATATCTATGGGTTACATGCCTTTCTTTATGGTGTATGGAGCAGAGGCAGTCCTGCCAAGTGACATCCGTCATGACTCACCCCGTGTGGCGGCTTATGTTGAGGAAGACAATGAAAAAGCTCGGCAAGACGCACTTGACCTGTTGGATGAAGAGCGAGACTTGGCAATAGCCCGCTCGGCGATTTACCAGCAAGACCTGTGCCGCTACCACAGCCGCCAGGTTAGGTCCAGAACCTTTCAGGAAGGCGACTTAGTGCTCCGACTCATCCAGGATCAATCTGACATGCACAAGCTATCCCCTCCTTGGGAAGGACCCTTTGTGGTCAGCAAGAATTTGAACAACGGATCATACTACCTTATCGACGTTCAGGAGCACAAAGACTCACGTAAGTTGGAGGAGGAGACCCGTCGGCTGTGGAATATCGCTCATCTTCGGCCTTATTATACTTGAGCCATCGGCTCTAATGTGTATATACTTATACTATGTATATTACATAAAGCAATAAAGCAGGACCTCTGTCCTTTTTTCCACTCCCAAAAAAGGTTTATGTGTTTTGTTTGTCAGGTGGTGGAGATAACCAAGGAGAAGCGGATCATATCTGAATCCGGCTTTCCTTTGGTCCGGCTTAGGATCATATCTGAATCTAGCCGTGATCACTTGGGGGCTTCCTGTTCAAACATAGGTCGTATTCGAACCAAAGAGAACATAGCTGTCGATACCCACTTGATCGGCATACTGCCAAACCCACTTGGGGGCTTCTTGATCATATTTGAATCATAGCTTAACCCCTTTGGGTCTGATGTGGATCGTATTCGAATCAGCATCATTAAACAACTCTTATGGTCACTTGGGGGCTTCCTGTTCAAACATAGGTCGTATTCAAACCAAAGAGAACATAGCTGTCGATACCCACTTGATCGGCATCGCCACAGCCACTGGGGGCTAACAGATCGTATCCGAATCTTAGCTCAACCCCTTTGGGACGGTTCACTCATCATATTCGAATCAGAAACCCTTGAATTTTGTTCATCATATTTTACAAGTATCAACATTGGATATCTTGCGACCCTCTTGAAAATACAATGGAATACATTGCAATCCTCCAGGATTAATATTGGTTACATCAGGTTGTTAAGTACCAGGTGAACTTTTATGTGCCAATTTTCAGGAGTTAAACTTACCCTCAGGGGTTGGTTTATATAAGCCGGAAAAGCAGCCGTAAGCATCACAGAGCAATGCAAGACATTTCCGCAAAGGACATAACAGATTCATATAAACTACAAAGTGCATAGTGACGGTGGCTTATGCAAGTATTAAGGGCCATAAGCATGCGCAAAGGCATAGCAAAACTCAAGGTATTTTCTACTCTGTTACAAGACTCCCCAAGTCTGAATGATGCGGCATTGTTTTTCTACAACGACATAAGCAGGTGGCGCCTGGTAATCTACTCTTGGGGTTGACTTGAAGCCTCCGGGTTATCCTTCTCCGCCTCTCCGCCGGCTGCTTTGTCCTGGAAGGATGATGAGGCCCAGTCAATGCCACTCAAGGCCTCAAACTCAGCTTCATCATCTATTAACCCAGTCGGGTCGACTTCAGGGGCAAAGGTGTGCTTACGGATTGGAGGGATCAAGCTGACATCGTCATAATGCGGCGTGGGGATTGTCCGATTCTCCTTGTCATAACCCGACTGACACATGGTGAGGTTAGTGTCGTTCCCAATTTGAGTGGCCACAGGGCGTATATCCCTCACGCAGGTGGTGAAATCCTTTTCATCAAATGGAGTACCATCCTCCTTTAAACTTGGATACCCAAGAGCGATGTCGCCCGGGTCTAGCTCTGGTAACCAGGCTTTGGCCCGACTCAAAGCGGCTATTGCTCCAGCTCTTGCTTGGGCCTGTCTCAACTCTTGAATTCGTTGAGGAAGTACAGCAAGCCATCGTAACACATCTTGCAAGAGGTGGGGCACATCATTTGATAAGGCTACAACGGCCAAGGCACGTTGTGACCCGATGTACAGTTGCTCTACTAGAGTATACACCGCCTTCAGTTTGATCAGCATATTCTGCTTGAGGTTTGTGCTCCTGGGGCCTGTATTGGTAAGTATAAGGTAAACCTCAGGTAACAATTGAAGGAATTTTTACAATATTTAATGCTTGCTTAAGATAACTTACCAAAGATCGCTGAGACCATCCGAGATATCTGGTGTTGTAAGCCGGTCAGTTCGGCTGTTACGTTTGCCAGCGACGCCTCTGCTGTCTCAGCCCGGGTCACCAGTCCGGCCTTTTCGTCAGTCCAAATTTTCTTCTCCAACTCAAAATTTTTCTTCAGTTTCTCTTGTTCAGAGACACTGAATTCAAATTTGGAGTTGGCCTTTTGAAGTTCAATCTCCTGGGCTGCCAGGCGGTTCTTCAAGTCAGCGATCTCCGATTCAAATTGACTTTGCAAGGACTTTGGCCTGCATTGCACCGGATAGTAGTCAAGATTACGGTAAATAATATTAAGTCCCAAGCACTTTGCAAGCAAAGATACTTGGCACTTGGGGGCTAATGCATACCGAAGCTTTCTAAATTATTAAGCCGGTCCTGGATATTAAGTCCCAAATACTTTGCAAGCAAAGAATACTTGGCACTTGGGGGCTAATGCATACCGAAGATTTCTAAATTATTAAGCCGGTCCTGGATATTAAGTCCCAAATACTTTGCAAGCAAGGATACTTGGCACTTGGGGGCTAATGTATATCGCAAGTTAAAGGTATTGTGTTACATCCGGTTTAAATATTTTTCTTTAAGCCGGGCAAGCAGCTCTAACAATTTTTCTAAGTCTACAACATATTTATTCATAAGCAATAGACTTGGGGGCTGGTACAGTAAGTATGATTGAAAGTAAGGAAGCATAAGTCATACCTTAGATTTTTGCTGTATTTGCTTCACCATGTCAATTTCCAGATCACGGCTGCTTTGCACCTGGTTGATATAGCCTGAGACGATCTCTCCAATACTCAAATGAGTATAGTCGGTGATATCCATCTTGGCTTTACGGCGTTCTAGCAGCTCCTCTTTAGCCGAGCATTTGGCAAGGACGGTGGGCCTGGTCGGCTCAACGAATTGAGCCTTGAGAAATTCCACTTCTGGGTCAGCCGTTTTGACTGGGCTAGGTGCCTCCGGGTTAACAGAATCATCAGGAATATCTTTAGCAGGCGGGTTAGAAGTTGGTGCTGCAATGTCTTGAGCCGGCTCAGGCGGCGGTTGATGTGTGGAGGAGTCGGGAACAGCTATACCCTGTTCCGGTTCAGTCACCATAGGGGTTTGGGCCGGTTTATCCTTCTTGGTTTTCTTCCTGGGCTTAACCTGCATGCTGTGGGCAAAGCAGAGAAATAAGTAAAGAAACATGAAGAAAGAAAAACATAAGGTGAATAAATTGATATTACCCAGGGGCAGTCTTAATAGCCGGCATGTGTGATTGCATGGACTCGCCGGATGAAGGAGAGGTATCCTGGTAATTGGAGTCAGAGGAATTGAGAGGTTGACGGATTAGACCTGCCAAAGGTAAAAAAGGGTCTAAGTTGGAGATAACCTCAGTCCGGCGCTTCCGGGTTGTGTCAAGCAAGCCGGAGGATAGCTCTGCATCCTTCCTGGTCCGGGTCTGCCTCCGGTTTTCAAATTGCTGTTGCTTCAAAAGAAAGTCAGGATCTTGGTAAGCCAAAGGGTGTGAAAATCTTACTTTCTGGGTTACTCTTCGAATTTTCTGACGCGGCTGAAGCTCGGAGTCGGAGGAGATTATAATTACCTCTTCCTCGACGGGTTGGCTGTTGCCCGTGTCTTCCTGAAAGAAGGTTAATATCAGTAAGGTAGTGGTAAAGAAGAAAGGGAAATTAAAAAGTTACCTCTTCCTTGTTATCATCAGTATCATCAAGCTGAAACAGCTCAGAAGCGCTTGGCTTCCTTTTCCTTGAAGTGGTGGGCTTGGCGGTTTACCTTTCGGCTCTCTTGGCCGCCCTGGCTTTCTTGGCCGCCTCATGATCATATTGGATTTTCCAGAAGTTATCATTTGCCTGCAAAAGGTTATAAAGGGTTATGCGTAAGAATACAGTATAACATGATAAAAAAAATAACCCGACGGCTGGAAACTTACTGCAGGGGCCGGGTTCTTCTTGCAAAAAGGTAGTAAGCCGAAAGCGTTACTATTCACTGTGCCCTCTTTCAACAAAGCCTGAGTTGTAGCTTCCACTACGTCATCTGGTAAGTCGTCAGGACTATGACGCTGAGGGTCATCTTTCTCGCCTGAATAATTACACATTAAGCCGGGGCGGCGGCTTAACGAAATTATTCTCCATGCAACCCAGACTCGGACCAGGTCAATGCCATCTAAGCCGTTCCCTAAAAGAGCTTTAATCTTCTTGATCATGGGGGTGAGTGGCAGACGTTCAACAACAGTCAACTTATCCGGCAGAGGGTGAGTAGGTTCAAGGCGCAATGCACAGAAGCCGGGCAGCGGGTTTTCACCGGCCGGAGAAGTATCTTGGCAGTAGAACCATGTCTGGTTCTAGTCCTTTGGATGAATGGGCAATTCAGCATAAGGGAACAGGCAGTCTCTCCGCCTTAGAATCGATATGCCACCAAGCTCCAGACTGGGCCCGTTGGCCCGCTCATTCTGCCGGTTTAAATAGAACAATTCCCTGAACAAAGGTAGGCTGGGTTCTTCTCCAAGGTAGACCTCACAGAAAACTTGGAAGTTGCAGATATTTGACACGGAATTGGGCCCAATGTCTTGAGGTCTTAAGTCAAAGAAGTGCAAAACGTCTCTAAAGAATTTTGAACCGGGAGGAGCAAATCCCCGGCTCATGTGATCGGTAAAAATGATCACCTCCCCTTCCTTGGGTTGAGGTTTTTCTTCAGATGGGTCAGGAGCACGATAAGACATGACATCCTTCTTGGGCAGATGGCCAGACTTTACAAACTCGGACAATTTGTTCTCTGTAACAATGGATGGGACCCAGTTGCAGGTAACTGAAGGTTTAATAGCTTTGGGTGCCATTGGGTAAATTGAAGCCTACAAAAAGATAAAGGAAATTTTCCGGTTTATTATAACCCGGAGAATAAACATTATTGGGTTATTTAAGATGGCGGCTTAAGAAGGGGCCTAATGACATACAGGTAACTATGTGATAATGTTTAACAGCTGCAGGTATTAAAGATGATTAAGGTTTTCTTAAGTCGCCAGAGGCAAGCGGTGCTGATAGCCGGTATTATCTTAAACTGGTTACACGGACTACTATGGCTGAAACAGAGTCAACAGACATAGTTTTTGGCTAAGTGTGGAGCAAACAGGTTTCACAAATTGCAATTATTATTTTGGATCAAACGATGCTCTGGAAAGGAAAAATTTCTAGACCTAAAACAGTACAGGGAAGTTCATATGCTCAAGGAGGGCTTCCAAAACAAGGAAATGAGATCTGTTTTCATATGGAATAAGCACACAACATCCTCCGCAGTAATTCTATGTGGTTTTTACGATCTAAACAAGGTATTAGAGGTAAGAACTAATGGAGGTTGCGTCAGGCGACGATGAACATCGACGAACTCAAGACAGTACTAATGCAGATCTGAGAAAGGGGGGAAAGAAAACTCACCGATGTGGAAGAACTACGGAGGGTTGCCGTTGTTTCTCTGGTCAAAAAACAGGGTGATGCAGCGGCCTGAGTCGGTGAAGACGAGGTTTCTGACGGTGGCGGCGGTGGAGCTCGAGCGGCAGAAGAGGGAGTGCGAGGAAGAAGACGACCGGAGGAAATGGAAAAGACCTAGGTCGCGCCTATTTATAAGGAGGACCGACTGAGACGGCGCGAGAAACAAGGAGACCAAGACATCATTATCCAGCAGCCCCGACGCCTCGATTTTCGGGAGGGTCAGTAAAGGCAAAGATCCGTTGGAGATATGATGGATTAAAATATAAGTTTTATTGAAAATAACGTCACGATGATTACCCGGAGCCAGTGGATGACGTCACGGCGGGTTACAATTTTCACGCAAGACAGAAGACTAAAGGCCAGTTCATAAGGTTTTCAAAGATTGACATGGACCGGTTCAAATCAATCTGGGGCCTAATGTTGGGGATATGACTATTTGTGTAAGCCATCCAGGAGGAGCCGGGTTACGCAAATAGAGGTTCATCAGAAGCCCAAGACCAAGGCATGAAGATGGCGGTTCACTAAAAGGCTTAAAGGCCCACAGGCGACTTTGAGGCCCGTAAAGATAAACCGCCATGATGGTATAACTTGTATTGTAAGGTAGAAGTAACTAGTCGCCGAGCCGAACACTGTTTATGAGCCGGCCGGGACTCTGTATGTCGCAGGGCGTCAACCCGTGTATATAAGGGGATGACCCGCCAGCGGCTTAGGGCAAGAGACAACTAATCGAGAGCCAGGCATAGCGTATCTCGCTCCCTGGTCATTGAAACCTCAAGCAATTCCAACCCAACTAGACGTAGGCCTTCCTTCACCGTAAGGGGCTGAACTAGTATAAACCTCGCGTGTCCTTGTCCCGATTAACCCCTTAAGCTTCCTAGTTGCGATGGCTCCATGACTAAGTCCTTGCAAAAGGACATCTGCCGTGACAATTCCACGACAGGGGGCACAAGGGGCTCACGAGGGTGGAGGGCGCGCCCAGGGGCTGGGCGCCCCCCTGCCTCGTGACCTCCTCGCAGATCCCCCGACGTGCACTCCAAGTCTTCTAGGCATCTTTCCTTCCAAAAATGAGTTCCGTGAAGTTTCAGGTCAATTGGACTCCGTTTGATTTTCCTTTTCTTCGAAACCCTAAAACAGGATAAAAACAGAAACTGGCACTAGGCTCTGGGTTAATAGGTTAGTCCCAAAAATGATATAAAAGTGTATAATAAAGCCCATAAACATTCAAAACAGTAGATAATATAGCATGGAGCAATCAAAAATTATAGATACGTTGGAGACGTATCAGCATCCCCAAGCTTAATTCCTGCTCGTCCTCGAGTAGGTAAATGATAAAAGAAAGAATTTTTGATGCGGAGTGCTACTTGGCATAATTTTAATGTAATTCTTCTTAATTGTGGTATGAATATTCAGATCCGAAAGATTCAAGACAAAAGTTCATATTGACATAAAAATGATAATACTTCAAGCATACTAACTAAGCAATTATGCCTTCTCAAAATAACATGGCCAAAGAAAGTTCATCCCTACAAAATCATATAGTTTAGTGATGTTTCATTTTCGTCAGACAAGAATGCTCTCATCATGCACAACCCCGATGACAAGCCAAGCAATTGTTTCATACTTTAGTAATCTCAAACTCATAAACTTTCACGCAATACATGAGCGCGAGCCATGGACATAGCACTATGGGTGCAATAGAATATAATGAGGGGGGTTATGTGGAGAAGACAAAAAGGAGAAAGTCTCACATCAATGAGGCTAATCAATGGGCTATGGAGATGCCCACCGATTGATGTTAATGCAAGGGGTAGGGATTGCCATGCAACGGATGCACTAGAGCTATAAATGTATGAAAGCTCAACAAAAGAAACTAAGTGGGTGTGCATCCAACTTGCTTGCTCACGAAGACCTAGGGCACTTGAGGAGGCCCATTGTTGGAATATACAAGTCAAGTTCTATAATGAAAAATTCCCACTAATATATGAAAGTGATAACATGAGAGACTCTCTACTATGAAGATCATGGTGCTACTTTGAAGCACAAGTGTGGTAAAAGGATAGTAACATTATCCCTTCTCTCTTTTTCTCTCATTTTTTTGGGCCTTTTTATGGCCTTTTTTTGGCCTTCTCCCCTTTTTTATGGCCTTTCTTTTTTTAATTTATTCCTCACTTGGGACAATGCTCTAATAATGATGATCATCACACTTCTATTTATTTACAACTCAATGCTTACAACTTGATACTAGAACAAAGATGACTCTATATGAGTGCCTCCGGCGGTGTACCGGGATATGCAATGAACCAAGAGTGACATGTATGAAAGAATTATGAACGGTGGCTTTTCCACAAATACTATGTCAACTACATGATCATGCTAAACAATATGACAATGACGAGTGTGTCATGATGAACGGAATGATGGAAAGTTGCATGGCAACATATCTCGGAATGGCTATGGAAATGCCATAATAGGTAGGTATGGTGGCTGTTTTGAGGAAGATATAAGGAGGTTTATGTGTGAAAGAGCGTATCATATTACGGGGTTTGGATGCACCGGCGAAGTTTGCGCCAACTCTCAATGTGAGAAAGGGCAATGCACAGTACCGAAGAGGCTAGCAAGGATGGAAGGGTGAGAGTGTGTATAATCCATGGACTCAACATTAGTCATAAAGAACTCACATACTTATTGCAAAAATCTACAAGTCATCAAAAACCTTGGCACTACGCGCATGCTTCTAGGGAGATAGATTGGTAGGAAAAGACCATCGCTCGTCCCCGACCGCCACTCATAAGGAAGACAATCAAATAACACCTCATGTTTCAAATTTGTTACACAACGTTTACCATACGTGCATGCTATGGGACTTGCAAACTTCAACACAAGTATTCCCAAAATTCACAACTACTCAACTAGCACGACTTTGATATTATTACCTCCATATCTCAAAACAATCATCAAGCATCAAACTTCTCTTAGTATTCAATACTCTATATGAAAGTTTTTACTAATCTTGTATACCTAGCATATTAGGATTTTAAGCAAATTACCATGCTATTAAGACTCTCAAAATAATCTAAGTGAAGCATGAGAGTTCATCTATTTCTTCAAAATAAAACTACCACCATGCTTTAAAAAGATATAAGTGAAGAACTAGAGCAAACGACAAACTACTCCGAAAGATATAAGTGAAGATCAATGAGTAGTCGAATAATTATGCAACTATGTGAAGATTCTCTAACATTTAATAATTTCAGATCTTGGTATTTTATTCAAACATCAAGCAAAACTAAATAAAATAAAATGACGCTCCAAGCAAAACACATATCATGTGGCGAATAAAAATATAGCTCCAAGTAAAGTTACCGATGAACGAAGACGAAAGAGGGGATGCCTTTCGGGGCATCCCCAAGCTTAGGCTCTTGGATATCCTTGAATATTGCCTTGGGATGCCTTGGGCATCCCCAAGCTTAGGCTCTTGCCACTCCTTATTCCATAGTCCATCGAATCCTTACCCAAAACTTGAAAACTTCACAACACAAAACTTAACAGAAAACTCGTAAGCTCCGTTAGTATAAAATAAGTCACCACTTCAAGGTACTGTAATGAACTCATTATTTATTTATATTGGTGTTAAACCTACTTTATTCCAACTTATTTATGGTTTATAAACTATTTTACTAGCCATAGATTCATCAAAATAAGTAAACAACACATGAAAAACAAAATCTGTCAAAAACAGAACAGTCTGTAGTAATATGGATCAAATGTATACTTTTGGAACTCATAAAATTCTTAAATAAATTTATGGACCTGAGGAATTTATCTATTAATCATCTGCAAAAATAATTAACTAAATAGCACTCTCAAATAAAAATGGCAGCAATTCTCGTGAGTGCTAAAGTTTCTGTTTTTTTACAGCATGATCAACAAGACTTCCCCCAAGTCTTCCCAAAGGTTCTACTTGGCACAAGCACTAATTAAAGTATAAAACCATTAGATGAATTATTTATTACTAAACAGGAACAAAAAGCAAGGAACAAAAATAAAATTGGGTTGCCTCTCAACAAGCGCTATCGTTTAACGCCCCTAGCTAGGCATGATGATTTCAATGATGCTCACATAAAGGATAAGAATTAAAACATAAAGAGAGCATCTTGAAGAATATGACTAGAACATTTAAGTCTAACCCACTTCCTATGCATAGGGATTTTGTGAGCAAACAACTTGTGGGAATAATAATCAACTAGCATAGGAGGGCAAAATAAGCATAACTTCAAAACTTTAAGCACATAGAGAGGAAACTTGATATTATTGCAATTCCTACAAGCATATGTTCCTCCCTCATAATAATTTTCAGTAGCATCATGAATGAATTCAACAATATAACCAGCACCTAAAGCATTCTTTTCATGATCTACAAGCATGCAAATTTTACTACTCTCCACATAAGCAAAATTCTTCTCATCAATAGTAGTGGGAGCAAACTCAACGAAATAACTATCATGGGATTGAAAATTGAAATCAAGATGACAAGTTTCATTGTTATCATTATTCTTTAAAGCATACGTGTCATCACAATAATCATCATAGATAGGAGGCATGCTTTCATCATAATAAATTTGCTCATCAAAACTCGGGGGACAAAAAATATCGTCTTCATCAAACATAGCTTCCCCAAGCTTGTGGCTTTGTATATCATTAGCATCATGGATATTCAAGGAATTCATACTAACAACATTGCAATCATGCTCATCATTCAAATATTTAGTGCCAAACATTTTATAGATTTCTTCTTCTATCACTTGAGCACAATTATCCTTTCCATCATACTCACGAAAGATATTAAAAAGGTGAAGTGTATGAGACAAACTCAATTCCATTTTTTATAGTTTTCTTTTATAAACTAAACTAGTGATAAAACAAGAAACTAAAAGACTCGATTGCAAGATCTAAAGATATACCTTCAAGCGCTAACCTCCCCGGCAACGGCGCCAGAAAAGAGCTTGATATCTACTACACAACCTTCTTCTTGTAGACGTTGTTGGGCCTCCAAATGCAGAGGTTTGTAGGACAGTAGCAAATTTCCCTCAAGTGATGACCTAAAGTTTATCAATCCGTGGGAGGCGTAGGATGAAGATGGTCTCTCTCAAGCAACCCTGCAACCAAATAACAAAGAGTTTCTTGTGTCCCCAACACACCCAATACAATGGTAAATTGTATAGGTGCACTAGTTCGGCGAAGGGATGGTGATACAAGTGCAATATGGATAGTAGATAATAGTTTTTGTAATCTGAAAATATAAAAACGGCAAGGTAACTAATGTAAACGGTATTGCAATGCTTGGAAATAAGGCCTAGGGTTCATACTTTCACTAGTGTAAGTCCTCTCAACAATAATATCATAATTGGATCACATAACTATCCCTCAACATGCAACAAAGAGTCACTCCAAAGTCACTAATAGCGGAGAACGAACGAAGAGATTATGGTAGGGTACGAAACCACCTCAAAGTTATTCTTTCCAATCAATCCGTTGGGCTATTCCTATAAGTGTCACAAACAGCCCTAGAGTTCGTACTAGAATAACACACTACAGGAATCAGCTTCTTTGCCATCTGCCATGGCGGACGGCAAAGACACGGACGGCGGACGGCAAAGAGCTTTGCCGTCAGCCGCGGACGGCAAACAGCTCCGGCAAAGACAGGGTCGGCAAACACCTTCTTTGCCGTTTGCTTTTTGCAGCGGACGACAAAGAGGCCTTTGCCGTCAGTGGCGGACGACAAAGAAGGTGGACGGCAAATAGTAGGTGTTAGCCACGTTAGGTGCTAACGGAGGTAACAAAGGCTTTGCCGTCTGCCAAACTAATGTTTTGCCGTCTGTCGATTAATAACAGACAGCAAAAAATGTCCATCTACACGTTTATTAAAATCAGAGACATCAAAGGATTTTGTTTATTAAAATATAGTGAACCAGCAGCTCAAGTGCACCACGGTATCCATCTAAGCTTTGTTCCAACAATCGACAACAAATGAACAAATTTCACAATACCAAATTAGTCTATTTACACAGAATAGGTTTGCATCTGCTCCATCTACACAAAATTACTCCATTTACATGAACAGCGTGGTGACCCGGAAGAACAAGTGCCTGGCGAACGTGAGCTCACTCCTCATCCTCGCAACCGCCCCGGCCTCGACGTCCAGATCGATGGCGGTCCTTGCTCTTCCGGGGCACCTCGACGACAAGCTAGAAGCTAGCGTGGCAGGAGTCGTCGTTGACGGCCATGAAGGCCATGGTGCCACCGCACTGGACGCGGCCGGCCCGGACCCAGCCGCCCACGACCACACGCTCGCCGGCGAGGGCGTCCGTGGCAGCCTGGATTGCACGGATGGGCGTGCGAGGCGCGGCCTTCGGGGGCTACAGGTGGTCGGCGGCCATCGGGAGCTCAGTCGTCGGTGCTGCTGCTGCCATCGGGGGCGATGGGGCATGGAGGCCGCTGGGGGGACGAGCGAGGGGGCCGGGCCGGGGCCGGCGGGCAAGATGGCGGCCAGCGAGGCCGGGGCCGACTGGCGAGATGGCGGCCAGCGAGGTGGGGGCTGGCCGGTGAGGTGGTGGAGAGCGCCGGCGGGCCTACGAGGGCGATGGGGGAAGTGGTCGGGGGCGACGGAGCTGGGGGTGAAGGCGGAAGTGGCCGCGGCCGGCAGGCGATGTGGTGGCCGGCGAGGATGGGGCCGGGGCGGTGGTGGGTAGGTGAGATCGGGAGCAGGGAGAGAGATGAGAGAGAGACGTGGTGGGGTGGGTAAGATCGGGAGCAGGAAGAGAGATGAGAGAGAAGGGGTGGGTGGGTGAGACTGATGGATAAGGCAGGCAGTGGGGGCGTGGGGCGCGCGGGTGTTGCCTTGGGGCGCGTGCATCGTGGGTGTGTGGGGTATGCGTCCGACAAAACGTGTGTCTGAGATCTTGCCAACTCATCGATCCACGTGATTGATCCGCGAGCTGTGCTTTCTCTTTGCCGTGAGTGTTTCTTTGCCGTGTGCCTTTGGAACCTTTGCCGTCCGCTTCAGCCAGCCCGTCTGGATTAACCAGCCACAGGGTCCAGTAGGGCCCAGTTGGGCTCTTTGTCGTCTGCCTTCTGAAGCTTTGCCGTCCGCTGGCCGACAGCAAAGAAATGGCAGATGGCAAACAATATATTGCCATCAGCCAGTTTTTTGTCGTCTGCTTTTTAAAAGCAGACGGCAAAGACCCTCTTTGCCGTCTGCTAGCAGACGACAAAGAATAAGCTGATGGCAAATTCCCTGATTCCTGTAGTGACACCTTAAGACACACATCAACCAAAACCCTAATGTCACCTGGATACTCCAATGTCACCTCAAGTATCCGTCAGTTGATTATACGATATGCACCACACAATCTCAGATTCATCTATTCAACCAACACAAAGGACCTCAAAGAGTGCCCCAAAGTTCCTACCGGAGAATCACGACGAAAACGTGTGCCAACCCCTATGCATAGGTTCATGGGCGGAACCCGCAAGTTGATCACCAAAACATACATCAGTGAATCACGTGATATCCCATTGTCACCACAGATATCCACGGCAAGACATACATCAAGTGTTCTCAAATCTTTAAAGACTCAATCCGATAAGATAACTTCAAAGGGGAAACTCAATTCATTACAAGAGAGTAGAGGGAGGGAGAAAACATCATAGGATCCAACTATAATAGCAAATCTCGCGATACATCAAGATTGTGCCAAATCAAAAACACGAGAGAGAGAGAGAGAGAGAGAGATCAAACACATAGCTACTGGTACATACCCTCAGCCCCGAGGGAGAACTACTCCCTCCTCGTCATGGAGAGCACCGGGATGATGAAGATGGCCACCGGGGAAGGATTGCCCCCTCCGGCAGGGTGCCGGAATGGGTCTAGATTGGTTTTCGGTGGCTACGGAGACTTCTGGCGGCGGAACTCCCGATCTATTGTGCTCACGGATGTTTTAGGGTATATGGAGATATATAGGCGGAAGAAGTACGTCAGGGGGCCCACGAGGGGCTCACGAGGGTGGAGGGCGCGCCCCCTGCCTCGTGACCTCCTCGCAGATCCCCCAACGTGCACTCCAAGTCTTCTGGGCATCTTTCCTTTCAAAAATGGGTTCCGTGAAGTTTCAGGTCAATTGGACTCCGTTTGATTTTCCTTTTCTTCGAAATCCTAAAACAGGGTAAAAACAGAAACTGGCACTGAGCTCTCAGTTAATAGGTTAGTCCCAAAAATGATATAAAAGTGTATAATAAAGCCCATAAACATTCAAAACAGTAGATAATATAGCATGGAGCAATCAAAAATTATAGATACGTTGGAGACGTATCAAGCCTGCCTTTGATGCTCGTGCAGGCCGTCGGTCCGGTATCCGTGAAGTTCGTCAGCGCACCTCGACGAGCTTGTTGGATAGTGTGGGTAGCTAATTCTCCCCGATGTGTGTGAGGGGTGGAGGGGGGAGGGGTGCCGAAGGCCATAGAGAATCATGGCATACATGGTTGCCGAGGGTGTGAAGCATGAGAGAACAACGCGAGGAGGCGGTTGCATATAACTCCACATCCAAGACAATTGTCCGTCCAAAATATAGTCCGCGTGCCGCTGCCGATGAAGACCATCGAGATGCCTTGGTATAGCGCATCACACACAGAGAAATCGACATGATGACTTATTCCTAAAAAAGCATGGGAAATGCAGCTGCTCGAGATTAATAAAAAGTTGATGCTGGAAAAACTTACTTTCAACTCGGTATGTATAGTGCCCTACACAAAGATTAAAATCGTGGGAGCTGTTTGAAGAGATTTATGGAGAATTTTGCGGCAGCAACCATATAATAACCATCCGGCTATTTACATGCGATTTTATTTCATGGTCCTACTACACACAACTCCCTGAATTAAAACCACAACAGTTATTATTGACAGTTTTGCTAGAACTTATCTAGATGAGATATAATTTGGTCTTATTCATCTTTTATAGTCATTGGATGTGATGCTATAAGATGCGTGTGTGCTGACGTGAATGTTATATGTTTTTGTTTTCCAAGCGAATGAGACCAAATTATATCTTATTTAGATGAGTTCTAGGTACTCCCTATTATTGAACAGTTACTTTTTTTAAGGAAATGACAGTGCCTTGTACCGATGGATTAATGATGTACTCGTACTATGCACTCCCTCTGTAATATAGGAACTTTTTTGACAGAGTGCGTGGCAGTGTTGCTGAATTATCACTGCCGGAGCGTATTTGTGTTTTCCCACCGAACATTCTTTCGTCACACAGGAGTAGATAAGCTCGAAATGAATAAGCAGGCTCTCTCTCTCCATCCTGCTCACCTCTCTCCTGCTCCCTATATATCGTCTCCCGCACCTCCTCGGTCCAGCCACACACACACATCAGTACATCACCGCAGACGCAGAGAAAGACACGCCGCATTCGTAACGCAGCTCCCGTGTTGCCTAGCGCGGTGCTGATTACCGAGCCGTTGGGAGCTGAGAGCTACTCGGTGCAGCTGAGTGCCCGAGTGCTCCTCTGTCCTCTGTCCTCTACACCCCTCCCCTCTCCTCTCGCTCGGCCGAGAAGGATAGAGACCTCACCTCTCCCTCTCCCCCGCCGCGTTCTTGGTGTAGGCGCGCTGAGATGGAGCATATCGCGAGGTTCTTCTTCGGGGTCTCAGGTGAGCGAGCGCCATGGCCGATCTTCTTCTTCCCTCTGTTTGGCGTTCTTTTCTTCGTCTTCTTTTGTGTGGATTGGTCTGAGTCTGACGGCAGTTTTTTCATCCGCCAGGCAATGTTATCGCTCTGTTCCTCTTCCTGTCGCCGGTGTAAGTGCTCCCCTGGCGCATCGCCTCCTTGATTTCATCTCTTTTCTTTCGCCGAGCTCTTGTGATGCGAGCACAACGATGGAAGACTCAAGAACCTGCGACTGATAGCGCTCTGTTCTTGGAGCCTTCCTCTCTACGCGCCATTTCTTTCTCAAACTATAGTTCTGATGATAAACCATCAGTCAATATACAAAGCTTGCAGTTTCGTTGGTGCTCGCACACAGTTGGAGCACCATCCAGAGACAGACTGGCTAGATCCCATGCCACACCCCATTGCTGTTACCATTATCTTTTCTGAAGCTCTGAGCTACATTTTCCTGCCGTCCCGCCGTGCTTGATTATTCTTTTGTTTTGCTCTGACCGGTGAGAAATCCCGCGTGCTGTGTTGCCGCAGCATCACCTTCTGGAGGATCATCAAGAGGAAGTCGACGGAGGACTTCTCCGGCGTGCCATACAACATGACGCTGCTCAACTGCCTCCTATCCGCATGGTAACCAACCGCTCCCCAACTATATCGCATGCTTCAGACACAGTCTCTTGCACTCTTGTACTACCACTAGTAGCAGGATAGATAGACACACCGGACTTTCTCCAAAAAGTATAGCAGCAACACACGGCCTTGGCATGCACGACTGATCCTCCTTACATGCCATCTCCATGTATTATTATTACAGCTCACAAAGCAGCTCAGTTTTACAGTGAAGATCCCCATGCTTGCAAGTTGCAAGGATCTGTTGGATCTGCTGTGCTCTTGGGATACATTCGAACATGTGAGCGAACAGTGAAAATTTTAACTTGGCGTGTGGGTAGTTTTCCGTGCAGAAGAAACACTGCAGCTGATGGGATCAGGCGTGAGTTGGCTCCTAGCGTAGACTAGCCTGTGCCCGGTTTCCCTGGTAGATGGAAAGCTGGTGCTGGGCCCACCTGCCAGCGCCGCGGCAGTACTACGGCCCCGGGAACGATAAATTTGTGCTGCACGGTTCGTGCACGGCCACCCTGGCCTGTCGGCGTTGCCAACCGGGCGATGACGTGTCCTCACGTTCATGTGCCTCTACTTTCCACCTAGATGAAAAACATTTTTTTTGGATAAGTTAGTTCATCCTGTTAGGACGCTTTCGATCTACTCCCTTCATTCCAAATTACTTATCGCGAGTATAAATGTATCTAGATGTATTTTAATTCAAGATACATCCATTTCTGTGACGAGCAATTTAAAACGAAGGAAGTAGAACCAAGGGAAGAACTAACTGATGGTTGGGCGGATGAAGGTACGGGCTGCCGTTCGTGTCCCCGAACAACATCCTGGTGACGACGATCAACGGCGCGGGTTCGGTGATCGAGGCCATCTACGTGGTCATCTTCCTCATCTTCGCGGAGCGCAAGGCCAAGGTCCGGATGCTGGGCCTGCTCAGCGTGGTCACCGCCATCTTCGCCACGGTGGTGCTGGTGTCGCTGCTGGCGCTGCACGGCAAGGCCCGCACCGTCTTCTGCGGCCTCGCCGCCACCGTCTTCTCCATCTGCATGTACGCCTCGCCGCTCTCCATCATGGTACGCACCCACGCACGCAATCCACACCCAGCAAATTGATGTACGTACATGCTAGTATTAGCTTTCACTAACCGAGTCATGGGCCGTGCGTGTGTGCGCTTGCAGAGGTTGGTGATCAAGACCAAGAGCGTGGAGTACATGCCGTTCCTGCTGTCCCTGTCCGTGTTCCTCTGCGGCACCTCCTGGTTCATCTACGGCCTGCTCGGCCTCGACCCCTTCATCTACGTACGTCGTTCTCTTCTCCTCCCCTGGCAACCCAAGATCCCATCGACATGTCGTTCGGCTCTGATGATCGATCTGATCCATGATCCGTATCGCGCACGGCCGGTGTGCGCTGCACTGCTAGCTGTAGCCATTGAATGCTCCTAGTCCTTTGAGCGGATGGATTGGGAGAGTGCCCACCACATGCAACGCCCAGCGAGACATGCGGCGCATTGCTGGAGTACAACATGTACTCCTAGTTCATTCAAAAGTTAAAACAAGCTGACAAGTGATGTTTTTACGCGCGCGCATGCATGCAGATCCCCAACGGGTGCGGGAGCTTCCTGGGCCTGATGCAGCTCATCCTCTACGCCATCTACCGGAAGAACAAGGGCCCCGCCGCCGGCGCCGGCAAGGGGGAGGACGCCGACGAGGCCGAGGAGGTGGAGGACGCCAAGAAGGCGGCAGCTGCAGTGGAGATGGGCGAGGCAAAGATCAAGGTCGACGACGACACCGCCGTCGTCGACGAGCCGGCCGTTGTCGACAAGGTCGCCGCGCAGGTGTAGCCGCCGCCGTTGCAGAGAGAGCTTGCATGGAGTGACAGCAGCATAAGTGCGCTGCTTAATTAGTTAGTAGAGCTGTTATGCTAAGCAGATCGTGGGTGTCTGCCTTGTTGATTTGTTTCTTGACTTGGTACGTACACGTACATTTGCCAGAAAGAAAGCTGGTGCGGAACCCTCTCCCCAAAGGCCAGCCTACGGGAGAGCTATGAAACAGTGCTCCGAAAATCTCAAACTGTAACTGCAAGTGTGAATTACTACCTCTGCTCTGTTTCTGTGTGTTGTACTCCTCCAAAGATCAAAGTTGGTTTCTGCCCCCTGGAAACAAACCCAACAATCTTTCGCTTTCATCTCATAGATCAACTAGCATCTCCGATGCCAGCGCGGATCCTTAAACCATCCGCATCCATCCGGACCGTGCAGTTTGAATGTATCTTGCTGTGGAACGCTGTCATTTTGATTGTCGGTATCTGCCTTGTTGATTTGTTTCTTGATGACTTTGTACGTACGTACATTTGCCAGCCACAAGCTGGTGCGGAACCAAAGGGGGAGCTATGAGACAAGAGTACTCCGGAATTCTCAAGTTGTATCTGCAAGTGTGGATTGTTTGGCTTTCTTCTTCAGCTCTGTTTTTGTGCGCAGTACAGGACGCTTGTACTTCCATCCCATAAAAGCCAACCTGTAGACAAGCTCTAGCGGACGCGCAATAACCGTGCGCGCAGCATATGTAGTTGGTTGCGCGGTCTGAAACGCCAACTCGCGCTGTGTATTTGGGACGTCGGCTTCCGCGCGCGGCACACACGAGCGCGAGCGCCGCACTCTCTACTTCCTGCAACCTTCGCCCCGCGTGCGCCGGCGCCGGCGAACTTGACCCGATGGACGCACGCGCCGGCACCCCGCTCACCCCATTCTACAGCCGCGACCCCCCCCCCCCCCCCCGCGCCACCGCCGGAAACCCTAGCGCGGGGAGCGTTGGCCTCGCCACCGCCGGAGCTCCTTTGAGCATCGGCCTCGCGCGCGACCTCTTCATGCCGCCGCGGATGACCACGGCGGCGGGTGGCGTCGCGCCGGCGCCGCCCCGTGCCCCCCCCCCCCCTCCCCTCGAAGCTCCCCAATGCGCCGCAGCCGAAGAAGGGCAAGACATCTGTGAAGAAGAACAAGCCGGCGGACGGCTCCGGCACCTCGAAGGCGAGGAGAAAGAAGCTTGCAGGGCTTGTGACGGGCACGGCGACTACCGAAGCGCCGGCTCTCGTTGAGCCGGCGGCCGACACGCACAACGTGTTCGACGATATGCCCCAAAGGTAGAATTTTTTTTCCAACTTTTCTTTTCTTGTTATTTTTTAAATGCATCCATATAGATAGCTTATTTGCATTGTTCTATATATTTCGTAGTGTCAACGATGATGCATACATGTCAACTATGGGTGTTGGCTCCAACAATTTGCATTGGTCTCAAACCAATGACATGCATTTCGAAGAGCATGAGTTCGAGGTGGACGAAGATGGTGAGGGCATTGTCGACGCGCCGAAAGGAAGAGCGGGCAGTTACACCAACGCCGATGACATCTTACTATGCAATACTTGGTTGCAAGTGTCGAGGGTGTTGGGGAACGTAGCAGAAATTCAAAATTTTCTACGCATCACCAAGATCAATCTATGGAGTAATCTAGCAACGAGGGGGAGGAGAGTGCATCTACATACCCTTGTAGATCGCTAAGCGGAAGCGTTCAAGTGAACGGGGTTGATGGAGTCGTACTCGTCGTGATCCAAATCACCGATGATCCTAATGCCGAACGGACGGCACCTCCGTGTTCAACACACGTACAGCCCGGTGACGTCTCCTACGCCTTGATCCAGCAAGGGGAGAAGGAGAGGTTGGGGAAGACTCCATCCAGCAGCGGCACGACGGCGTGGTGGTGGTGGAGGAGCGTGGTACTCCAGCAGGGCTTCGCCAAGCACCGCAAGAGACGAGGAGGGAGAGGGGTAGAGCTGCGCCAAGAAGGAGATTGAATCGTGTCTATGGCAGCCCAAAACATCAAGTATATATATAGGGGAAGGGGAGGGGCTGCGCCCCACCTAGGTTTCCACCCCTAGGGGTGGCGGCCAGCCCTATATCCCATCTAGGGGGGCGGCCAAGGGGGGAGAGAGGGGGCGCACCACTAGGTGGGCCTTAGGCCCATCTGAGCCTAGGGTTTGCCCCCTTCCACTCTCCCTTGCGCCTTGGGCCTTGGTGGGGGGGCGCACCAGCCCACTTGGGGCTGGTCCCCTCCCACACTTGGCCCATGCAGCCCTCCGGGGCTGGTGGCCCCACTTGGTGGACCCCTGGGACCCTCCCGGTGGTCCCGGTACATTATCGATAGCACCCGAAACTTTTCCGGTGACCAAAACAGGACTTCCCGTATATAAATCTTTACCTACGGACCATTCCGGAACTCCTCATGACGTCCGGGATCTCATCCGGGACTCCGAACAACATTCGGTAACCACGTATATCTATTCCCTATAACCCTAGCGTCATCGAACCTTAAGTGTGTAGACCCTACGGGTTCGGGAACCATGCATACATGACCGAGACGTTCTCTGGTCAATAACCAACAGCGGGATCTGGATACCCATGTTGGCTCACACATGCTCCATGATGATCTCATCGGATGAACCACGATGTCAAGGACTTAATCAATCCCGTATACAATTCCCTTTGTCTAGCGGTACGATACTTGCCCGAGATTCGATCGTCGGTATCCCGATACCTTGTTCAATCTCGTTACCGGCAAGTCTCTTTACTCGTTCCGTAACACATCATCCCGTGATCAACTCCTTGATCATATTGTGCACATTATGATGATGTCCTACCGAGTGGGCCCAGAGATACCTCTCCGTTTACACGGAGTGACAAATCCCAGTCTCGATTCGTGCCAACCCAACAGACACTTTCGGAGATACCTGTAGTGTACCTTTATAGCCACCCAGTTACGTTGTGACGTTTGGCACATCCAAAGCACTCCTACGGTATCTGGGAGTTGCACAATCTCATGGTCTAAGGAAATGATACTTGACATTAGAAAAGCTTTAGCATACGAACTACATGATCTTGTGCTAGGCTTAGGATTGGGTCTTGTCCATCACATCATTCTCCTAATGATGTGATCCCGTTATCAACGACATCTAATGTCCATGGTCAGGAAACCGTAACCATCTATTGATCAACGAGCTAGTCAACTAGAGGCTTACTAGGGACATGGTGTTGTCTATGTATCCACACATGTATCTGAGTTTTCTATCAATACAATTCTAGCATGGATAATAAACGATTATCATGAACAAGGAAATATAATAATAACCAATTTATTATTGCCTCTAGGGCATATTTCCAACAGTCTCCCACTTGCACTAGAGTCAATAATCCAGTTCACATCGATATGTGATTAACACTCAAGGTCACATCCCCATGTGACTAACACCCAAAGAGTTCTGGGTTTGATCATGTTATGCTTGTGTGAGAGGTTTCAGTCAACGGGTCTGCAACATTCAGATCCGTATGTACTTCGCAAATTTCTATGTCATCTTGTAGATGCAACTACTACGCTACATTTGGAGCCATTTCAAATAGCTGTTCTACTTGGAGCTATTCTAAATTGTTGCTCCATTATACGTATCCGGTATCTCTATTCAGAGCTATCCGGATAGGTGTTAAGCTTGCATCGACGTAACTCTTTACGTCGAACTCTTTATCACCTCCATAACCGAGAAACATATCCTTATTCCTCTAAGGATAATTTAGACCGCTATCTGGTGATCTACTCCTAGATCACCTTTGTACCCTCTTGCCAAATATGTGGCAAGGCACACATCAGGTGCGGTACTCAGCATGGCATACCGTATAGAGCCTATGACAAAAGCATAGGGGACGACCTTCGTCCTTCCTCTTTCTTCTGCCGTGATCGAGGTTTAAGTCTTAACTTCATACCTTACAACTTAGGCAAGAACTCCTTCTTTGACCGATCCATCTTGAACACCTTCAAGATCATGTCAAGGTATGTGCTCATTTGAAAGTACCATTAAGCGTTTTGATCTATCCTTATAGATCTTGATGCTCAACGTTCAAGTAGCTTAATCCAGGCTTTCCATTGAAAAACACTTTCCAAATAACCCTATATGCTTTCTAGAAATTCTACGTCATTTTTGATCAACAATATGTCAACAACATATACTCATCAAAAATTCTATAGTGCTCCCACTCACTTCTTTGGAAAAACAGGTTTCTCATAAACTTTGTATACACCCAAAATCTTTGATCATCAAATCAAAGCATACATTCCAACTCCGAGATGCTTACTCCAGTCCTTAGAAGGATTTCTGGAGCTTTGCATACTTGTTAGCATCTTTCAGGATTGACAAAACCTTCCGGTTGTATCACATGCAACCTTTCCTCAAGAAAACCGTCGAGGAAACAATGTTTTGACATCCTATCTGCAAGATTTCATAAATAATGCAGTAATCGCTAATATAATTCCAACAGACTCTTAGCATCGCTACGAGTGAGAATGTCTCATCGTAGTCAACTCCTCGAACTTGTCGGAAAACATCTTAACGACAAGTCGAGCTTTCTTAATGGTGATTACCATCATTGTCCGTCTTCCTTTTAAAAAATCCATATGTACCTAACAGCCTTACGACCATCAAGTAGTTCTTCCAAAGTCTACACTTTGTTTTCATATATGGATCCTCTCTCGGATTATATGGCCTCGAGCCATTTTGGAATCCAGGCCCACCATCGCTTCTCCATAGCTCGTAGGTTCATTGTTGTCTAGCAACATGACTTCCAAGACAGGATTACGTACCACTCTGAAGTAGTACGCATCCTTGTCATCCCACGAGGTTTGGTAGTGACTTGATCTGAAGTTTCATGATCACTATCATAAGCTTCAACTTCAATTGGTGTAGGTGCCACGGGAACAACTCTCTGTGCCCTGCCACACACTAGTTGAAGAGACGATTCAATAACCTCATCAAGTCTCCACCATCCTCCCACTCAATTCTTTCGAGAGAAACTTTTCCTCGAGAAAGGACCCGATTCTAGAAACAATCACTTATTGCTTTCGGATCTGAGATAGGAGGTATACCCAACTGTTTTGGGTGTCCTATGAAGATGCATTTATCCGCTTTGGGTTCGAGCTTATCAGCCTGAAACTTTTTCACATAAGCGTCGCAGCCCCATACTTTTAAGAAATGACAGCTTAGGTTTCTCTAAACCATAGTTCATATGGTGTCATCTCATCGGAATTACGTGGTGCCCTATTTAAAGTTAATGTGGTTGTCTCTAATGCCTAACCCATAAACTATCGCGGTAATTCGATAAGAGACATCATGGTATGCATCATATCCAATAGGGTGCAGTTATGATGTTCGGACACACCATCACACTATGGTGTTCCAGGCTGTATTAGTTTTGAAACAATTTCCACAATGTCTTAATTCTGTGCCAAACTCGTAATTCAGATATTCATTTCTATGATCATATCATAGATATTTTATCCTCTTGTCACGACGATCTTTCAACTTCACCCTGAAATTAATTGAACCTTTCAATAATTCAGATTCGTGATTCATCAAGTAAATACACTCAGCATCTACTCAAATCATCTATGAAGTAAGAACATAACGATATCCACTACACGCCTCAGCACTCATTGGACTGCACACATCAAAATGTATTACTTCCAACAAGTTGCTTTCTAGTTCCATTTTACTGAAAACGAGGCTTTCAGTCATCTTGTCCATGTGGTATGATTTGCATGTCTCAAGTGATTCAAAATCAAGTGAGTCCAAACGGTCCATTTGCATGGAGTTTCTTCATGCATATACACCAATAGACATGGTTCACATGTCTCAAACTTTTCAAAAACGAGTGAGCCCAAAGATCCATCAACATGGAGCTTCTTTATGCGTTTTATACCGGTATGACTTAGGTGGCAGTGCCACAAGTAGGTGGTACTATCATTACTATCTTATATCTTTTGGCATGAACAAGTGTATCACTACGATCGAGATTCAATAAACTATCCATTTTAGGTGCAAGACCATTGAAGGTATTATTCAAATAAACAAAGTAACCATTATTCTCCTTAAATGAATAACCGTATTGCGGTAGACATAATCCAATCATGTCTATGCTCAACGCAAACACCAATCTCGATGGTAGAGGGAGCGTGCGATGCTTGATCACATCAAGCTTGGAAAAACTTCCAACACATATCACCAGCTCACCTTTAGCTAGTCTCCGTTTACTCCGCAGCCTTTTATTTTGAGTTTACTAACACTTAGCAACCGAACCGGTATCTAATACCATGGTGCTACTAGGAGTACTAGTAAAGTACACATTAACACAATGTATATCCAATATACTTCTAACGACCTTGCCAGCCTTCTCATCTACCAAGTATCTAGGGTAATTCTGCTCCAGTGGCTGTTCCCCTTATTACAGAAGCACTTAGCCTCGGGTTTGGGTTCAACATTGGGTTTCTTCAGTAGAGCAGCAGCTGATTTGCCGTTTCATGAAGTATCCCTTCTTGCCCTTGCCCTTCTTGAAACTAGTGGTTTCACCAACCATCAACAATTGATGCTCCTTTTTGATTTCTACTTTTGTGGTATCAAACATCGCGAATATCTCAAGGATCATCATATATGTCCCTGATATATCATAGTTCATCACGAAGCTCTAGCAGCTTGGTGGTAATGACTTCGGAGAAACATCACTTTCTCATCTGGAAGATCAACTCCCACTCGATTCAAATGATTGTTGTACTCAGACAATCTGAGCACAAGCTCAACAATTGAGCTTTTCTCCCTTAGTTTGTAGGCTAAGAAAATCGTCGGAGGTCTTATACCTCTTGACGTGGGCACGAGCCTGAAATCCCAATTTCAGCCCTCGAAACATCTCATATGTTTCGCGACGTTTCAAAATGTCTTCGGTGCCTCAACTCTAAACCATTTAACTGAACTATCACGTAGTTATCAAAATGTGCATGTCAGATGTTCGCAACATCCACAGACAACGTTCGAGGTTCAGCACACTGAGCGGTGCATTAAGGACATAAGCCTTGTATGAAGCAATGAGGACAATCCTCAGTTTACGGACCTAGTCCGCATAATTGCTACTATCAACTTTCAACTAAATTTTCTCTAGGAACATATCTAAGCAGTAGAACTGAAGCGCGAGTTACGACATAATTTGCGAAGACCTTTTGACTATGTTCAGGATAATTAAGTTCATCTTATGAACTCCCACTCAGATAGACATCCCTCTAGTCATCTAAGTGATTACATGATCCGAGTCAACTAGGTCGTGTCCGATCATCACGTGAGACGGACTAGTCATCATCGGTGAACATCTTCATGTTGATCGTATCTTCTAAACGACTCATGTTCGACCTTTCGGTCTTCTGTGTTCCGAGGCCATGTCTGTACATGCTAGGCTCGTCAAGTCAACCTAAGTGTTTCGCATGTGTTCCGAGGCCATGTCTGTACATGCTAGGCTCGTCAACACCCGTTGTATTCGAACGTTAGAATCTATCACACCCGATCATCACGTGGTGCTTCGAAACAATGAACCTTCGCAACGGTGCACAGTTAGGGGGAACACTTTTCTTGAAATTTTAGTGAGGGATCATCTTATTTAAGCTACCGTCGTTCTAAGCAAATAAGATGTAAAACATGATAAACATCACATGCAATCAAATAGTGACATGATATGGCCAATATCATTTTGCTCCTTTTGATCTCCATCTTCGGGGCTCCATGATCATCGTTGTCACCGGCATGACACCATGATCTCCATCATCGTGTCTTCTTGAAGTTGTCTCGTCATCTATTACTTCTACTACTATGGCTAACGCTTTAGCAATAAAGTAAAGCAATTACATGACGTTTAAGTTGACACGCAAGTCATAAATAAATTAAGACAACTCCTATGGCTCCTGCCAGTTGTCATACTCATCGACATGCAAGTCGTGATTCCTATTACAAGAACATGATCAATCTCATACATCACATATATCATTCATCACATCCTTTTGGCCATATCACATCACATGGCATATGCTGCAAAAACAAGTTAGACGTCCTCTAATTGTTGTTGCAAGTTTTTATGTGGCTGCTATAGGTTTCTAGCAAGAACGTTTCTTACCTACGCGAAAACCACAACGTGATATGCCAATTTCTATTTACCCTTCATAAGGACCCTTTTCATCGAATCCGATCCGACTAAAGTGGGAGAGACAGACACCCGCTAGCCACCTTATGCAACTAGTGCATGTCAGTCGGTGGAACCAGTCTCACGTAAGAGTACGTGTAAGGTCGGTCCGGGCCGCTTCATCCCACGATGCCGCCGAATCAAGATAAGACTAGTAATGGCAAGATAATTGACAATATCGACGCCCACAACCACTTTGTGTTCTACTCATGCATAGTGACTACGCATAGACCTAGCTCATGATACCACTGTTGGGGAACGTAGCAGAAATTCAAAATTTTCTACGCATCACCAAGATCAATCTATGGAGTAATCTAGCGACGAGGGGAAGGAGAGTGCATCTACATACCCTTGTAGATCGCTAAGCGGAAGCGTTCAAGTGAACGGGGTTGGTGGAGTCGTACTCGTCGTGATCCAAATCACCGATGATCCTAGTGCCGAACGGATGGCACCTCCGTGTTCAACACACGTACAGCCCGGTGACGTCTCCTACGCCTTGATCCAGCAAGGGGAGAAGGAGAGGTTGGGGAAGAATCCATCCAGCAGCAGCACGACGACGTGGTGGTGGTGGAGGAGCGTGGTACTCCAGCAGGGCTTCGCCAAGCACCGCAAGAGACGAGGAGGGAGAGGGGTAGAGCTGCGCCAAGAAGGAGATTGAATCGTGTCTATGTCAACCCAAAACCTCAAGTATATATAGGGGAAGGGGAGGGGCTGCGCCCCCACCTAGGTTTCCACCCTAGGGGTGGCGGCCAGCCCTAGATCCCATCTAGGGGGACGGCCAAGGGGGGAGAGAGGGGGGCGCACCACTAGGTGGGCCTTAGGCCCATCTGAGCCTAGGGTTTGCCCCCTTCCACTCTCCCTTGCGCCTTGGGCCTTGGTGGGGGGCGCACCAGCCCACCTGGGGCTTGTCCCCTCCCACACTTGGCCCATGCAGCCCTCCGGGGCTGGTGGCCCCACTTGGTGGACCCCCGGGACCCTCCCGGTGGTCCCAGTACATTACCGATAGCACCTGAAACTTTTCCGGTGACCAAAACAGGACTTCCCATATATAAATCTTTACCTCCGGACCATTCCGGAACTCCTCGTGACATCCGGGATCTCATCCGGGACTCCGAACAACATTCGGTAACCACGTATATCTATTCCCTATAACCCTAGCATTATCGAACCTTAAGTGTGTAGACCCTACGGGTTCGGAAACCATGCAGATATGACCGAGACGTTCTCCGGTCAATAACCAACAGCGGGATCTGGATACCCATGTTGGCTCCCACATGCTCCATGATGATCTCATTGGATGAACCACGATGTCAAGGACTTAATCAATCCCGTATACAATTCCCTTTGTCTAGCGGTACGATACTTGCCCGAGATTCGATCGTCGGTATCCCGATACCTTGTTCAATCTCATTACCGGCAAGTCTCTTTACTCGTTCCGTAACACATCATCCCGTGATCAACTCCTTGATCACATTGTGCACATTATGATGATGTCCTACCGAGTGCACCCAGAGATACCTCTCCGTTTACACGGAGTGACAAATCCCAGTCTCGATTCATGCCAACCCAACAGACACTTCCGGAGATACCTGTAGTGTACCTTTATAGCCACCCAGTTACGTTGTGACGTTTCGCACACCCGAAGCACTCCTACGGTATCCGGGAGTTGCACAATCTCATGGTCTAAGGAAATGATACTTGACATTAGAAAAGCTTTAGCATACGAACTACATGATCTTGTGCTAGGCTTAGGATTGGGTCTTGTCCATCACATCATTCTCCTAATGATGTGATCCCGTTATCAACGACATCTAATTGTTGGGGAACGTAGTAATTTCAAAAAAATTCCTACGCACACGCAAGATCATGGTGATGCATAGCAACGAGGGGAGAGTGTGATCTACGTACCCTAGTAGATCGACAACGGAAGCGTTTGGTTGATGTAGTCGTACGTCTTCACGGCCTGACCGATCAAGCACCGAAACTACAGCACCTCCGAGTTTTAGCACACGTTCAGCTCGATGACGATCCCCGGACTCTGATCCAGCAAAGTGTCGGGGAAGAGTTCCGTCAGCATGACGGCGTGGTGACGATCTTGATGTACTACTATCGCAGGGCTTCGCCTAAGCACCGCTACAATATTATCGAGGACTATGGTGGCAGGGGGCGCCGCACACGGCTAAGAATAAGATCACGTGGATCAACTTGTGTGTCTATGGGGTTCCCCTGCCTCCATATATAAAGGATCAAGGGGGGGGGGTGCGGCCGGCCAAGGAGAGGCGCGCCAGGAGGAGTCCTACTCCCTCTGGGAGTAGGAGTCCCCCCCCCCCCAATCCTAGTTGGAATAGGATTCGCGGAGGGGGAAAAGAGAGAGGGGGGCCGCCCCCCTCTCCTTGTCCTATTCGGACCAAGGGAGGGAGGGGCGCGCGGCCCATCTTGGGCTGCCCCTTCTCTTTTCCACTAAAGCCCACTAAGGCCCATATAGCTCCCGGGGGGTTCCGGTAACCTCCCGGTACTCCGGTAAAATCCCGATTTCACCCGGAACACTTCCGATATCCAAACATAGGCTTCCAATATATCAATCTTTATGTCTCGACCATTTCGAGACTCCTCGTCATGTCCGTGATCACATCCGGGACTCCGAACAACCTTCGGTACATCAAAGCGTATAAACTCATAATATAACTGTCATCGAAACCTTAAGCGTGCGGACCCTACGGGTTCGAGAACAATGTAGACATGACCGAGACACGTCTCCGGTCAATAACCAATAGCGGGACCTGGATGCCCATATTGGCTCCTACATATTCTACGAAGAACTTTATCGGTCAGACCGCATAACAACATACGTTGTTCCCTTTGTCATCGGTATGTTACTTGCCCGAGATTCGATCGTCGGTATCCAATACCTAGTTCAATCTCGTTACCGGCAAGTCTCTTTACTCGTTCCGTAATACATCATCTCGCAACTAACTCATTAGTTGCATTGCTTGCAAGGCTTAAGTGATGTGCATTACCGAGAGGGCCGAGAGATACCTCTTCGACGTTCGGAGTGACAAATCCTAATCTCGAAATACGTCAACCCAACATGTACCTTTGGAGACACCTGTAGAGCACCTTTATAATCACCTAGTTACATTGTGACGTTTGGTAGCACACAAAGTGTTCCTCCGGCACACGGGAGTTACATAATCTCATAGTCATTGGAACATGTATAAGTCATGAAGAAAGCAATAGCAACATACTAAACGATCGGGTGCTAAGCTAACGGAATGGGTCATGTCTATCAGATCATTCAACTAATGATGTGATCCCGTTAATCAAATGACAACTCTTTGTCCATGGTTAGGAAACATAACCATCTTTGATTAACGAGCTAGTCAAGTAGAGGCATACTAGTGACACTCTGTTTGTCTATGTATTCACACATGTATTATGTTTCCAGTTAATACAATTCTAGCATGAATAATAAACATTTATCATGATATAAGGAAATAAATAATAACTTTATTATTGCCTCTAGGGCATATTTCCTTCAGTCTCCCACTTGCACTAGAGTCAATAATCTAGTTCACATCGTCATGTGATTTAACAGCAATAGTTCACATCATCATGTGATTAACACCCATAGTTCACATCATCATGTGACCAACACTCAAAGGGTTTACTAGAGTCAGTAATCTAGTTCACATCTCTATGTGATTAACACCCAAAGAGTACTAAGGTGTGATCATGTTTTGTTTGTGAGATAATTTTAGTCAACGGGTCTGTCATATTCAGATCCGTAAGTATTTTGCAAATATCTATATCAACAATGCTCTGCACGGAGCTACTCTAGCTAATTGCTCCCACTTTCAATATGTATCTAGATCGAGACTTAGACTCATCTAGATTAGTGTCAAAACTTGCATCGACGTAACCCTTTACGACGAACCTTTTTGTCACCTCCATAATCGAGAAACATATCCTTATTCCACTAAGGATAATTTTGACCAATGTCCAGTGATCTTCTCCTAGATCACTATTGTACTCCCTTGCCAAAATTAGTGTAGGGTATACATGAAGGAAATATGCCCTAGAGGCAATAATAAAGTTGTTATTTATTTCCTTATATCATGATAAATGTTTATTATTCATGCTAGAATTGTATTAACCGGAAACATAATACATGTGTGAATACATAGACCAACAGAGTGTCACTAGTATGCCTCTACTTGACTAGCTCGTTAATCAAAGATGGTTATGTTTCCTAACCATGAACAAAGAGTTGTTATTTGATTAACGAGGTCACATCATTAGTTAAATGATCTGATTGACATGACCCATTCCATTAGCTTAGCACCCGATCGTTTAGTATGTTGCTATTGCTTTCTTCATGACTTATACATGTTCCTATAACTATGAGATTATGCAACTCCCGTTTACCGGAGGACCACTTTGGGTACTACCAAACGTCACAACGTAACTGGGTGATTATAAAGGAGTACTACAGGTGTCTCCAATGGTAGATGTTGGGTTGGCGTATTTCGAGATTAGGGTTTGTCACTCCGATTGTCGGAGAGGTATCTCTGGGCCCTCTCGGTAATGCACATCACATAAGCCTTGCAAGCACTGCAACTAATATGTTAGTTGTGAGATGATGTATTACGGAACGAGTAAAGAGACTTGCCGGTAACGAGATTGAACTAGGTATTGGATACCGACGATCGAATCTCAGGCAAGTAACATACCGATGACAAAGGGAACAACGTATGTTGTTATGCGGTCTGACCGATAAAGATCTTCGTAGAATATGTAGGAGCCAATATGGGCATCCAGGTCCCGCTATTGGTTATTGACTGGAGACGTGTCTCGGTCATGTCTACATTGTTCTCGAACCATAGGGTCCGCACGCTTAACGTTACGATGACAGTTATTATGAGTTTATGCATTTTGATGTACCGAAGGTTGTTCGGAGTCCCGGATGAGATCACGGACATGACGAGGAGTCTCGAAATGGTCGAGACGTAAAGATTGATATATTGGAAGCCTATGTTTGGACATCAGAAGTGTTCCGGGTGAAATCGGGATTTTACCGGAATACCGGGAGGGTTACCGGAACCCCCCGGGAGACTAATGGGCCTATTGGGCCTTAGTGGAAAAGAGAAAAGGGGCAGCCCACAGCTGGCCGCGCCCCCCCCCCCTTCCCCAAGTCCTAGTAAGACTAGGAGAAGGGGCCGGCCCCCCTCTCTCTCCTTTCCCCCTTGAGAGTCCTAGTTGGAATAGGATTGGAGGGGGGAGTCCTACTCCCGGTAGGAGTAGGACTCCTCCTGCGCCTCCCTCTCTCTGGCCGGCCAGCCCCCCTCCCTCCATCCTTTATATACGGGGGCAGGGGACACCCCAAGACACACAAGTTGATCCTTGAGATCGTTCCTTAGCCGTGTGCGGTGCCCCCTGCCACCATATTCCACCTCGATCATACCGTTGTAGTGCTTAGGCGAAGCCCTGCGTCGGTAGTACATCAAGATCATCACCATGCCGTCGTGCTGACGGAACTCTTCCTCGACGCTTTGCTGGATCGGAGCCCGAGGATCGTCATCGAGCTGAACGTGTGCTAAGAACTCGGAGGTGCCGGAGTAACGGTGCTTGGATCGGTCGGATCGGGAAGAAGACGTACGACTACTTCCTCTACGTTGTGTGATCGCTTCCGCAGTCGGTCTGCGTTGGTACGTAGACAACACTCTCCCCTCTCGTTGCTGTGCATCACCATGATCTTGCGTGTGCGTAGGAAAATTTTCGAAATTACTACGTTCCCCAACAGTGGCATCCGAGCCTAGGTTTTATGGTTTGATGTTATTTGCACGAGTAGAACACAAGTGAGTTGTGGGCGATACAAGTCATACTGCCTACCAGCATGTCATACTTTGGTTCGGCGGTATTGTTGGGTGAGACGATCCGGACCAACCTTACGCGTACTCTTACGCGAGACCGGTTCCCTCGACGTGCTTTGCACATAGATGGCTTGCGGAAGACTGTCTCTCCAACTTTAGTTGAACCAAGTGTGACTACGCCCGGTCCTTGAGAAGGTTAAAACGGAGTCTATTTGACGAACTATCGTTGTGGTTTTGATGCGTAGGTGAGATGAGTTCTTACTTAAGCCCGTAGCAGCCACGTAAAACTTGCAACAACAAAGTAGAGAACGTCTAACTTGTTTTTGCAGGGCATGTTGTGATGTGATATGGTCAAGGCATGATGCTGATTTTATTGTATGAGATGATCATGTTTTGTAACCGAGTTATCGGCAACTGGCAGGAGCCATATGGTTGTCGCTTTATTGTATGCAATGCAATCACGATGTAATGCTTTACTTTATTACTAAGCGGTAGTGATAGTCGTGGAAGCATAAGATTGGCGAGACGACAAACGATGCTACGATGGAGATCAAGGTGTCGCGCCGGTGACGATGGTGATCATGACGGTGCTTCGGAGATGGAGATCACAAGCACAAGATGATGATGGCCATATCATATCACTTATATTGATTGCATGTGATGTTTATCCTTTTATGCATCTTATCTTGCTTTGATTGACGGTAGCATTATAGGATGATCTCTCACTAAATTATCAAGAAGTGTTCTCCCTGAGTATGCACCGTTGCCAAAGTTCGTCGTGCCCAGACACCACGTGATGATCGGGTGTGATAAGCTCTACGTCCAAATACAACGGGTGCAAAACAGTTGCACACGCAGAATACTCAGGTTATACTTGACGAGCCAAGCATATACAGATATGGCCTCGGAACACGGAGACCGAAAGGTCGAGCGTGAATCATATAGTAGATATGATCAACATAACGATTAGGAAACATAACCATCTTTGATTAACGAGCTAGTCAAGTAGAGGCATACTAGTGACACTCTGTTTGTCTATGTATTCACACGTGTATTATGTTTCTGGTTAATATAATTTTAGCATGAATAATAAACATTTATCATGAAATAAGGAAATAAATAATAACTTTATTATTGCCTCTAGGGCATATTTCCTTCAGATGCCCGTGCTATTGTTCCGTTGAATTTTAATGCGTTCTTTGAGAAAGCAAAGTTGAAAGATGATGGTAGCAATTACACGGACTGGGTCCGTAACCTGAGGATTATCCTCATTGCTGCACAGAAGAATTACGTCCTGGAAGCACCGCTGGGTGACAGGCCTGCTGCTGGAGCAACGCCAGAAGTTATGAACGTCTGGCAGAGCAAAGCTGATGACTACTCGATAGTTCAGTGTGCCATGCTTTACGGCTTAGAATCGGGACTTCAACGACGTTTTGAACGTCATGGAGCATATGAGATGTTCCAGGAGTTGAAGTTAATATTTCAAGCAAATGCCCGAATTGAGAGATATGAAGTCTCCAATAAGTTCTATAGCTGCAAGATGGAGGAGAACAGTTATGTCAGTGAGCATATACTCAAAATGTCTGGGTATAATAATCACTTGATTCAGATGGGAGTTAATCTTCCAGATGATTGCGTCATTGACAGAATTCTCCAATCACTGCCACCAAGCTACAAGAGCTTCGTGATGAACTATAATATGCAAGGGATGAACAAGACTATTCCCGAGCTCTTCGCAATGCTGAAAGCCGCGGAGGTAGAAATCAAGAAGGAGCATCAAGTGTTGATGGTTAGCAAAACCACTAGTTTCAAGAAAAAGGGCAAAAGGAAGAAGAAGGGAAACTTCAAGAAGAACAGCAAGCAAGTTGCTGCTCAGGAGAAGAAACCCAAGTCTGGACCTAAGCCTGAAACTGAGTGCTTCTACTACAAGCAGACTGGTCACTGGAAGCGGAACTGCCCCAAGTATTTGGCGGATAAGAAGGATGGCAAAGTGAACAAAGGTATATGTGATATACATGTTATTGATGTGTACCTTACTAGAGCTCGCAGTAGCACCTGGGTATTTGATACTGGTTCTGTTGCTAATATTTGCAACTCGAAACAGGGACTACGGAATAAGCGGACGCTAGCAAAGGACGAGGTGACGATGCGCGTGGGAAACGGTTCCAAAGTCGATGTGATCGCGGTCGGCACGCTACCTCTACATCTACCTTCGGGATTAATATTAGACCTAAATAATTGTTATTTGGTGCCAGCGTTAAGCATGAACATTATATCTGGATCTTGTTTGATGCGAGACGGTTATTCATTTAAATCAGAGAATAATGGTTGTTCTATTTATATGAGTAATATCTTTTATGGTCATGCACCTTTGAAGAGTGGTCTATTCTTGTTGAATCTCGATAGTAGTGATACACATATTCATAATGTAGAAGCCAAAAGATGCAAAGTTAATAATGATAGTGCAACTTATTTGTGGCACTGCCGTTTAGGTCATATCCGTGTAAAGCGCATGAAGAAACTCCATACTGATGGGCTTTTGGAACCACTTGATTATGAATCACTTGGTACTTGCGAACCGTGCCTCATAGGCAAGATGACTAAAACACCGTTCTCCGGTACTATGGAGAGAGCAACAGATTTATTGGAAATCATACATACCGATGTATGTGGTCCGATGAATATTGAGGCTCGTGGCGGATATCGTTATTTTCTCACCTTCACAGATGATTTAAGCAGATATGGGTATATCTACTTAATGAAACATAAGTCTGAAACATTTGAAAAGTTCAAAGAATTTCAGAGTGAGGTTGAAAATCATCGTAACAAGAAAATAAAGTTTCTACGATCTGATCGTGGAGGAGAATATTTGAGTTACGAGTTTGGTGTACATTTGAAAAATTGTGGAATAGTTTCGCAACTCACGCCACCCGGAACACCACAGCGTAATGGTGTGTCCGAACATCGTAATCGTACTTTACTAGATATGGTGCGATCTATGATGTCTCTTACTGATTTACCGCTATCGTTTTGGGGTTATGCTTTAGAAGACGGCCGCATTCACGTTAAATAGGGCACCATCAAAATCCGTTGAGACGCCACCTTATGAACTATGGTTTGGCAAGAAACCAAAGTTGTCGTTTCTTAAAGTTTGGGGCTGCGATGCTTATGTGAAAAAGCTTCAACCTGATAAACTCGAACCCAAATCGGAGAAATGTGTCTTCATAGGATATCCAAAGGAAACTATTGGATACACGTTCTATCACAGATCCGAAGGCAAGACTTTTGTTGCTAAATTCGGAAACTTTCTAGAGAAGGAGTTTCTCTCGAAAGAAGTGAGTGGGAGGAAAGTAGAACTTGACGAGGTAACTGTACCTGCTCCCTTATTGGAAAATAGTACATCACAGAAAAATGTTTCTGCGACACCTATACCAATCAGTGAGGAAGCTAATGATGATGATCATGAGGCTTCAGGACAAGATACTACTGAACCACGTAGATTAACCAGAGTGAGATCCGCACCAGAGTGGTACGGTAATCCAGTTCTGGAAGTCATGCTACTAGATCATGATGAACCTATGAACTATGAAGAAGCGATGGTGAGCCCAGATTCCGCAAAGTGGCTTGAGGCCATGAAATCTGAGATGGGATCCATGTATGAAAACAAAGTATGGACTTTGGTTGACTTGCCCGATGATCGGCAAGCAATTGAGAATAAATGGATCTTCAAGAAAAAGACTGACGCTGACGGTAATATTACTGTCTATAAAGCTCGACTTGTCGCGAAAGGTTTTCGACAAGTTCAAGGGGTTGACTACGATGAGACCTTCTCACCCGTAGCGATGCTTAAGTCCGTCAGAATTATGTTAGCAATTGTCGCATTTTATGATTATGAAATATGGCAGATGGATGTCAAAACTACAATCCTGAATGGATTTCTGGAAGAAGAGTTGTATATGATGCAACCAGAAGGTTTTGTCGATCCAAAGGGAGCTAACAAAGTATGCAAACTCCAGCGATCCATTTATGGACTGGTGCAAGCATCTCGGAGTTGGAATAAACACTTTGATAGTGTGATCAAAGCATTTGGCTTTATACAGACTTTTGGAGAAGCCTGTATTTACAAGAAAGTGAGTGGGAGCTCTATAGCATTTCTGATATTATATGTGGATGACATATTGCTGATTGGGAATGATATAGAATTTCTGGATAGCATAAAGGGATACTTGAATAAAAGTTTTTCGATGAAAGACCTCGGGGAAGCTGCTTACATATTAGGCATAAAGATCTATAGAGATAGATCAAAACGCTTAATTGGACTTTCACAATGCACATACCTTGACAAAATTTTGAAGAAGTTCAAAATGGATCAAGCAAAGAAAGGGTTCTTGCCTGTGTTACAAGGTGTGAAGTTGAGTCAGACTCAATGCCCGACCACTGCAGAAGATAGAGAGAAAATGAAAGATGTTCCCTATGCTTCAGCCATAGGCTCTATCATGTATGCAATGCTGTGTACCAGACCTGATGTGTGCCTTTCTATAAGTTTAGCAGGGAGGTACCAAAGTAATCCAGGAATGGATCACTGGACAGCGGTCAAGAACATCCTGAAATACCTGAAAAGGACTAAGGATATGTTTCTCGTATATGGAGGTGACAAAGAGCTCACCGTAAGAGGTTACGTTGATGCAAGCTTTGACACTGATCCGGACGATTCTAAATCGCAAACCGGATACGTGTTTACTTTAAACGGTGGAGCTGTCAGTTGGTGCAGTTCTAAACAAAGCGTCGTAGCGGGATCTACATGTGAAGCGGAGTACATAGCTGCTTCGGAAGCAGCAAACGAAGGAGTCTGGATGAAGGAGTTCATATCCGATCTAGGTGTCATACCTAGTGCATCGGGTCCAATGAAAATCTTCTGTGACAATACTGGTGCAATTGCCTTGGCAAAGGAATCCAGATTTCACAAAAGAACCAAACACATCAAGAGACGCTTCAACTCCATCCGGGATTTAGTCCAGGTGGGAGACATAGAGATTTGCAAGATACATACGGATCTGAATGTTGCAGACCCGTTGGCTAAGCCTCTTCCACGAGCAAAACATGATCAGCACCAAGGCTCCATGGGTGTTAGAATCATTACTGTGTAAACTAGATTATTGACTCTAGTGCAAGTGGGAGACTGAAGGAAATATGCCCTAGAGGCAATAATAAAGTTGTTATTTATTTCCTTATATCATGATAAATGTTTATTATTCATGCTAGAATTGTATTAACCGGAAACATAATACATGTGTGAATACATAGACCAACAGAGTGTCACTAGTATGCCTCTACTTGACTAGCTCGTTAATCAAAGATGGTTATGTTTCCTAACCATGAACAAAGAGTTGTTATTTGATTAACGAGGTCACATCATTAGTTGAATGATCTGATTGACATGACCCATTCCATTAGCTTAGCACCCGATCGTTTAGTATGTTGCTATTGCTTTCTTCATGACTTATACATGTTCCTATAACTATGAGATTATGCAACTCCCATTTACCGGAGGAACACTTTGGGTACTACCAAACGTCACAACGTAACTGGGTGATTATAAAGGAGTACTACAGGTGTCTCCAATGGTAGATGTTGGGTTGGCGTATTTCGAGATTAGGGTTTGTCACTCCGATTGTCGGAGAGGTATCTCTGGGCCCTCTCGGTAATGCACATCACATAAGCCTTGCAAGCACTGCAACTAATATGTTAGTTGTGAGATGATGTATTACGGAACGAGTAAAGAGACTTGCCGGTAACGAGATTGAACTAGGTATTGGATACCGACGATCGAATCTCAGGCAAGTAACATACCGATGACAAAGGGAACAACGTATGTTGTTATGCGGTCTGACCGATAAAGATCTTCGTAGAATATGTAGGAGCCAATATGGGCATCCAGGTCCCGCTATTGGTTATTGACCGGAGACGTGTCTCGGTCATGTCTACATTGTTCTCGAACCGTAGGGTCCGCACGCTTAATGTTACGATGACAGTTATTATGAGTTTATGCATTTTGATGTACCGAAGGTTGTTCGGAGTCCCGGATGAGATCACGGACATGACGAGGAGTCTCAAAATGGTCGAGACGTAAAGATTGATATATTGGAAGCCTATGTTTGGACATCGGAAGTGTTCCGGGTGAAATCGGGATTTTACCGGAATACCGGGAGGGTTACCGGAACCCCCCGGGAGACTAATGGGCCTATTGGGCCTTAGTGGAAAAGAGAAAAGGGGCAGCCCACAGCTGGCCGCGCGCCCCCCCCCCCTTCCCCAAGTCCTAGTAGGACTAGGAGAAGGGGCCGGCCCCCCTCTCTCTCCTTTCCCCCTTGAGAGTCCTAGTTGGAATAGGATTGGAGGGGGGAGTCCTACTCCCGGTAGGAGTAGGACTCCTCCTGCGCCTCCCTCTCTCTGGCCGGCCAGCCCCCCTCCCTCCAACCTTTATATACGGGGGCAGGGGACACCCCAAGACACACAAGTTGATCCTTGAGATCGTTCCTTAGCCGTGTGCGGTGCCCCCTGCCACCATATTCCACCTCGATCATACCGTTGTAGTGCTTAGGCGAAGCCCTGCGTCGGTAGTACATCAAGATCGTCACCACGCCGTCGTGCTGACGGAACACTTCCTCGACGCTTTGCTGGATCGGAGCCCGAGGATCGTCATCGAGCTGAACGTGTGCTAAGAACTCGGAGGTGCCGGAGTAACGGTGCTTGGATCAGTCGGATCGGGAAGAAGACGTACGACTACTTCCTCTACGTTGTGTGATCGCTTCCGCAGTCGGTCTGCGTTGGTACGTAGACAACACTCTCCCCTCTCGTTGCTGTGCATCACCATGATCTTGTGTGTGCGTAGGAAAATTTTCGAAATTACTACGTTCCCCAACAATACAATAGATCTGGTACATAGCATGGCATACTTTATAGAACCTATGGCTGAGGCATAGGGAATGACTTTCATTCTCTTTCTATCTTCTGCCGTGGTCGGGCTTTGAGTCTTACTCAATTTCACACCTTGTAACATAGGCAAGAACTCTTTCTTTGACTGTTCCATTTTGAACTACTTCAAAATCTTGTCAAGGTATGTACTCATTGAAAAAACTTATCAAGCGTTTTGATCTATCTCTATAGATCTTGATGCTCAATATGTAAGTAGCTTCATCGAGGTCTTTCTTTGAAAAACTCCTTTCAAATACTCCTTTATGCTTTGCAGAATAATTCTACATTATTTCCGATCAACAATATGTCATTCACATATACTTATCAGAAATGCTGTAGTGCTCCCACTCACTTTCTTGTAAATACAAGCTTCACCGCAAGTATGTATAAAACTATATGCTTTGATCAACTTATCAAAGCGTGTATTCCAACTCCGAGATGCTTGCACCAGTCCATAGATGAATCGCTGGAGCTTGCATATTTTGTTAGCACCTTTAGGATTGACAAAACCTTCTAGTTGCATCATATACAACTCTTCTTTAAGAAATCCATTAAGGAATGCAGTTTTGTTTATCCATTTGCCAGATTTCATAAAATGCGGCAATTGCTAACATGATTTGGACAGACTTAAGCATAGATACGAGTGAGAAGGTCTCATCGTAGTCAACTCCTTGAACTTGTCAAAAACCTTTTTCTACAAGTCGAGCTTTGTAGACAGTAATATTACTGTCAGCGTCAGTCTTCTTCTTGAAGATCCAATTATTCTCAATTGCTTGCCGATCATCGGGCAAGTCAACCAAAGTCCATAATTTGTTCTCATACATGGATCCCATCTCAGATTTCATGGCTTCAAGCCATTTTGCGGAATCTGGGCTCACCATCGCTTCTTCATAGTTCGTAGGTTCATCATGATCTAGCAGCATGATTTCCAGAACAGGATTACCGTACCACTCTGGCGCGGATCTCACTCTGGTTGATCTACGAGGTTCAGTAGTATCTTGTACTGAAGTTTCATGATCAGTATCATTAGCTTCCTCACTAATTGGGGTAGGTGTCGCAAAAACAGTTTTCTGTGATGTACTACTTTCCAATAAGGGAGCAGGTACAGTTACCTCATCAAGTTCTACTTTCCTCCCACTCACATCTTTCAAGAGAAACTCCTTCTCCAGAAAGTTTCCAAATTTAGCAACAAAAGTCTTGCCTTCGGATTTGTGATAGAAGGTGTATCCAATAGTTTCCTTTGGATATCCTATGAAGACACATTTCTCCGATTTGGGTTCGAGCTTATCAGGTTGAAGCTTTTTCACATAAGCATTGCAGCCCCAAACTTTCAGAAACGACAACTTTGGTTTCTTGCCAAACCATAGTTCATAAGGCGTCGTCTCAACGGACTTTGATGGTGCCCTATTTAACGTGAATGTGGCCGTCTCTAAAGCACAACCCCAAAATGATAGCGGTAAATCAGTAAAAGACATCATAGATCGCACCATATCTAGTAAAGTACGATTACGACGTTCGGACACACCATTACGTTGTGGTGTTCCGGGTGGCGTGAGTTGCGAAACTATTCCGCATTGTTTCAAATGTACACCAAACTCGTAACTCAAATATTCTCCTCCACGATCAGATCGTAGAAATTTTATTTTCTTGTTACGATGATTTTCAACTTCACTCTGAAATTCTTTGAACTTTTCAAATGTTTCAGACTTATTTTTCATTAAGTAGATATACCCATATCTGCTTAAGTCATCTGTGAAGGTGAGAAAATAACGATATCCGCCATGAGCCTCAATATTCATTGAACCACACACATCTGTATGTATGATTTCCAACAAATCTGTTGCTCTCTCCATAGTACCGGAGAACGGTGTTTTAGTCATCTTGCCCATGAGGCACGGTTCACAAGTTCCAAGGGATTCATAATCAAGTGGTTCCAAAAGTCCATCAGTATGGATATCCAACGAACCATTTTCATTGGGTGTGTAACCATATAAGGTTTTATTCATGTAAACAGAACAACAATTTATTCTCTTACTTAAATGAATAACCGTATTGCAATAAACATGATCAAATCATATTTATGCTCAACGCAAATACCAAATAACACTTATTTAGGTTCAACACTAATCCTGAATTTATAGGGAGTGTGCGATGATGATCATATCAATCTTGGAACCACTTCCAACACACATTGTCACTTCATCCTTAACTAGTCTCTGTTTATTCTGCAACTCCCGTTTCGAGTTACTAATCTTAGAAACTGAACTAGTATCAAATACTGAGGGGTTGCTATAAACACTAGTAAACTACACATCAATAACATGTATATCAAATATACTTATGTTCACTTTGCCATCCTTCTTATCTGCCAATCACTTGAGGTAGTTCCGCTTCCAGTGACCAGTCCCTTTGTAGTAGAAGCACTTAGTCTCAGGCATAGGACCAGACTTGGGCTTCTTCATTTAAGCAACAACTTGCTTGCTGTTTTTCTTGAAGTTCCCCTTTTCCCTTTGCCCTTTTCTTGAAACTAGTGATTTTGTCATCAACACTTGATGCTCTTTCTTGATTTCTACCTTCATTGATTTCATCATCATGAAAATCTCAGGATTCGTTTTCGTCATCCCTTGCATACTATAGTTCATCACGAAGTTTTACTAACTTGGTGATGGTGACTAGAGAATTCTGTCAATCACTATCTTATCTGGAAGATTAACTCCCACTTGATTCAAGCGATTGTAGTACCCAGACAATCTGAGCACATGCTCACTAGTTGAGCGATTCTCCTCCATCTTTTAGCTATAGAACTTGTTGGAGACTTCATATCTCTCAACTCGGGTATTTGCTTGAAATATTAACTTCAACTCCTGGAACATCTCATATGGTCCATGACGTTCAAAACGTCTTTGAAGTCCCGATTCTAAGCCGTTAAGCATGGTGCACTAAACTATCAAGTAGTCATCATATTTTGCTAGCCAAACGTTCATAACGTCTACATCTGCTCCTGCAATAGGCCTGTCACCTAGCGGTGCATTAAGGACATAATTCCTCTGTGCAACAATGAGGATAAACCTCAGATCACGGATCCAATCCGCATCATTGCTACTAACATCTTTCAACACAATTTTCTCTAGGAACATATCAAAATAAACACAGGGAAGCAATAACGCGAGCTATTGATCTATAATTTGCAAAATACTACCAGGACTAAGTTTATGATAAATTTAAGTTCAATTAATCATATTACTTAAGAACTCCCACTTAGATAGACAACCCTCTAATCCTCTAAGTGATCACGTGATCCAAATCAACTAAACCATGTCCGATCATCACGTGAGATGGAGTAGTTTCATTGGTGAACATCACTATGTTGATCATATCTACTATATGATTCACGCTCGACCTTTCGGTCTCCGTGTTCCAAGGCCATATCTGTATATGCTTGGCTCGTCAAGTATAACCTGAGTATTCCGCGTGTGCAACTGTTTTGCACCCGTTGTATTTGAACGTAGAGCCTATCACACCCGATCATCAAGTGGTGTCTCAGCACGAAGAACTTTCGCAACGGTGCATACTCAGGGAGAACACTTCTTGATAATTAGTAAGAGATCATCTTATAATGCTACCGTCAATCAAAGCAAGATAAGATGCATAAAAGATAAACATCACATGCAATCAATATAAGTGATATGATATGGCCATCATCATCTTGTGCTTGTGATCTCCATCTTCGAAGCACCATCGTGATCACCATCGTCACCGGCGCGACACCTTGATCTCCATCGTAGCATCATTGTCGTCTCGCCAATCTTATGCTTCCACAACTATCGCTACCGCTTAGTGATAAAGTAAAGCATTACAGCGCGATTGCATTGCATACAATAAACCGACAACTATATGGCTCCTGCCAGTTGCCGATAACTCGGTTACAAAACATGATCATCTCATACAATAAAATTCAGCATCATGTCTTGACCATATCACATCACAACATGCCCTGCAAAAATAAGTTAGACGTCCTCTACTTTGTTGTTGCAAGTTTTACGTGGCTGCTACGGGCTTAAGCAAGAACCAATCTTACCTACGCATCAAAACCACAACGATAGTTTGTCAAGTTGGTGCTGTTTTAACCTTCGCAAGGACCGGGCATAGCCACACTCGGTTCAACTAAAGTTGGAGAAACTATCACCCGCAAGCCACCTATTTGCAAAGCACGTTGGGAGAACTGGTCTCGCGTAAGCGTACGCGTAATGTCGGTCCGGGCCGCTTCATCCAACAATACCGCCGAACCAAAGTATGACATGCTGTTAAGCAGTATGACTTATATCGCCCACAACTCACTTGTGTTCTACTCATGCATATAACATCAACACATAAAACCTAGGCTCGGATGCCACTGTTGGGGAACGTAGTAACTTCAAAAAATTTCCTACGCACACGCAAGATCATGGTGATGCATAGCAACGAGGGGAGAGTGTGATCTACGTACCCTAGTAGATCGACAACGGAAGCGTTTGGTTGATGTAGTCGTACGTCTTCACGGCCAGACCGATCAAGCACCGAAACTACGGCACCTCCGAGTTTTAGCACACGTTCAGCTCGATGACGATCCCCGGACTCCGATCCAGCAAAGTGTCGGGGAAGAGTTCCGTCAGCACGACGGCGTGGTGACGATCTTGATGTACTACTGTCGCAGGGCTTTGCCTAAGCACCACTACAATATTATCGAGGACTATGGTGGCAGGGGGCGCCGCACACGGCTAAGAATAAGATCAGTGGATCAACTTGTGTGTCTATGGGGTTCCCCTGCCTCCGTATATAAAGGATCAAGGGGGGGGTGCGGCCGGCCAAGGAGAGGCGCGCCAGGAGGAGTCCTACTCCCTCTGGGAGTAGGATCCCCCCCCCCCAATCCTAGTTGGAATAGGATTCACGGAGGGGGAAAAGAGAGAGGGGGGCCGGCCCCCTCTCCTTGTCCTATTCGGACCAAGGGAGGGGAGGGGCGCGCGGCCCATCTTGGGCTGCCCCTTCTCTTTTCCACTAAAGCCCACTAAGGCCCATATAGCTCCCGGGGGGTTCCGGTAACCTCCCGGTACTCCGGTAAAATCCCGATTTCACCCGGAACACTTCCGATATTCAAACATAGGCTTACAATATATCAATCTTTATGTCTCGACCATTTCGAGACTCCTCGTCATGTCCGTGATCACATCCGGGACTCCGAACAACCTTCGGTACATCAAAACGTATAAACTCATAATATAACTGTCATCGAAACCTTAAGCGTGCGGACCCTACGGGTTCGAGAACAATGTAGACATGACCGAGACACGTCTCCGGTCAATAACCAATAGCGGGACCTGGATGCCCATATTGGCTCCTACATATTCTACGAAGATCTTTATCGGTCAGACCGCATAACAACATACGTTGTTCCCTTTGTCATCGGTATGTTACTTGCCCGAGATTCGATCGTCGGTATCCAATACCTAGTTCAATCTCGTTACCGGAAAGTATCTTTACTCGTTTCGTAATACATCATCTCGCAACTAACTCATTAGTTGCATTGCTTGCAAGGCTTAAGTGATGTGCATTACCGAGAGGGCCCAGAGATACCTCTCCGACGATCGGAGTGACAAATCCTAATCTTGAAATACGTCAACCCAACATGTACCTTTGGAGACACCTGTAGAGCACCTTTATAATCACCCAGTTACGTTGTGACGTTTGGTAGCACACAAAGTGTTCCTCCGGCACACGGGAGTTACATAATCTCATAGTCATAGGAACATGTATAAGTCATGAAGAAAGCAATAGCAACATACTAAACGATCGGGTGCTAAGCTAATGGAATGGGTCATGTCAATCAGATCATTCAACTAATGATGTGATCCCGTTAATCAAATGACAACTCTTTGTCCATGGTTAGGAAACATAACCATCTTTAATTAACGAGCTAGTCAAGTAGAGGCATACTAGTGACACTCTGTTTGTCTATGTATTCACACATGTATTATGCTTCCGGTTAATACAATTCTAGCATGAATAATAAACATTTATCATGATATAAGGAAATAAATAATAACTTTATTATTGCCTCTAGGGCATATTTCCTTCACTAATGTCCATGGTCAGGAAACCGTAACCATCTATTGATCAACGAGCTAGTCAACTAGAGGCTTACTAGGGACATGGTGTTGTCTATGTATCCACACATGTATCTGAGTTTCCTATCAATACAATTCTAGCATGGATAATAAACGATTATCATGAACAAGGAAATATAATAATAACCAATTTATTATTGCCTCTAGGGCATATTTCCAACAAAGGGATCCATCCGTTGGAGGTGATCAAAGTAGAGATGCTTATTGGGGGCGGATGAAAGAATAGTTTGATGTTCGCAACGTGAGTGGAACTGACCGCTCCGAGAGATCACTTCGGTCCCCGTGGTCAACAATCAACTCGGATTGTCAAAGGTGGGCGGCCGCACAAAAGGCGGTTGACAAGTTGAACCCAAGTGGCACAAATGAGGACGATAGAGTAAGTGGCATTTCATACATGTTCATCATACTTGTTGTTGGTGTTCGAAGTGCTAACTTGCTTTGTTTTCATGTAGTACAACATTGCACAAAACTTGTTCAAAGGAGAGGAGAAGAGAACCAAGAAGGGGAAGATCAAGAAAGGAATGATTTTTACCTTGCCTCGTTGCTATGAAATGTTGAAGGATGATGTGAAATGGAAGAAGCGTGATGATTTGGATGATTTGCATTTGAGCAACAAACGCAAGTGAACAATTGAGTTGAATGATGATGATGATGATGAGGAGGAGGATGCATCAAGTGACGGCAAGAGAAGCCCCACACCCAACTCGGTTTCATACTCGAAGCCAAAACGACCGGATGTGTGCAAGAAAAACGCAAAAGAAAAGAAGAAGAGGAAAGGAGATGCTGAGCTCAAAAATGCTATGGAATCTATTGTGAAGGCAAGAAAAGAAGCCAACGAGGTGAGGAAAATGGCAAGGAACCAAGATGCCGCGGCGAGGAGAGGAGGTTGGCGGCCGAGGAGAGGAGGGTGGCGACCGAGGAGAGGAAGGTGGCTTTGGAGGAGACGAAGGTGAGCAATGAGGAGCGAACTAGATTGTTGGAATGGGAGAAGCACTTGTTTTTCTTGGACACATCTATCCTCAATGAGGTGCAAAAGGAGTATATCAATCTTGCCCGTGAAGAAGTCTTGATCCAAAAAAGAGCCATGAGTCGCGCAATGGATGGCGGTGGCTTTGGCGCCATGGAAGGCATGGGTGGCTTAGGTGCCGTGGGTGGCTATGGAGCTATCATGGAGACCATGGGAGGCATGAGTGGCTTTGGAGCACCCCCCCCCCCCCCCCTGACGCTATGGCCGCCATGGAGGCACGAATTTTGCTTCTCTCATGGGAGGCATGGGTGCACCTCCGCCCGCGATGGGCGGAATGTCTTCCGGTGTGCCTCCTCACACACATTCCCATGAAGATGCCGTTGAAGATCTTGCCAACACCGTCGGAGCTTCACGTGATGCGGTGCGCGATAAGGAGGAGGAAGAATCATCTTCGGAGGAGGAAGAATCGTCTTTCGAAGATGAGGACGAAGACGAGGACGAGGCTTAACGTGTCTTTCGTTTGTGTCATGAACTTGGTTTGCATTTTGAACTTGGTTGGATGAACTCGTGGGCATGATTTTGAACTTGTGGGCATGAACTTTTATTCATCAACTTGCTTGTGTGAAAATTATATGTCATGTTCATTGCATTTTGAAGGTTTCAAATTCATTTTGTTCCCAAAATACAACATATGCAATGCCCCGGCGAGTCACGCGCGCTGCATTTTAACGCGACTGTTGAAGCCAGCGCTGCCGCCCGCGCAAAATCAGGCGAAGGGCGCGCGGCAAAGTAGTTTTTTGCGCGCGGGGCGTAGCGCGGCTGTTGGAGATGCTCTAATTTCAGAATCTTAGAAGATGCTTTAAGATGAAAATTCAGCTTGCTTGCTCGGGCTCATCTACACCCGGTAAAATTAAAAAAACAACTTTTTTTGGGTACAGGATACTCAAAGGCATGATGTTCATGCAAAAATTCGGTTGCTCGGACATTGGAGGAGCTGCAAAATTTCGGGGTGTTTAAACATTCGAGGAGCTCCTGACAAAAAAGTCAAAAACAAATGTGAACAGTGCTATTTTCAAAAATTTCTCAGACACTTGAAATTTATCTTTTTCATCACGAGCTCCTTGAATGTCCAAACTTTACCAAATTTTACACGGACAACACACACATAAGCATCTTGCATCACGGAATAATTTACATTTTTTTTTTGCTATTTCAAACGTTTTTACTGTTCACATCCGTCCTCATCTGAGCCTAGGTGCAGAATAGCCGCATCCATACAATTACATCCATTCCATTGTGCTGGGTTTTTTTTTGAACTTTGAAATTGCAATGTTTTTTTTTTACTTTGAAATTGGAGTAGTTAGTTGTTAGGCCCAGAGGAAGCAGAATGGGAAGGCCCAATCCCTGGTGGGCAAAGGAGAGCACTGACATGTGGGCCCACCTGTCAGTGCCAGCCAACTTTACTTACGTACCAAAGGCGGCAAGTTAGCGGGTTCTGGGCCTCGGTCGTGAGAACCCGAATGCACGAACCCATTTCTCTTCCTTCCTGAGGAAGGAGCCACTCTTCCCATTCGATCGAGGAATATAAAACCGGCGCAACCAACTCCCAACGAAACGGCGCGCTCCCGAGGAAGCGGAGGAGGGCCCGGCTGCAATTTCACAAAGTTCCGGGGAGGATGCCGATAGAGATGCCGCGGGGTCTCCCCTTCGCCGTGGACACGTGGGGCGCCTCCTCCCGCCGCCGGCGCCACCGCTTCCTCACCCACGCGCACCGGGACCACCTCGCCGGCGCCGCCGGGGCCGGCCCCGGAGGAGGAGGGGGCGCCCTCTACGCCACCCGCCTCACCCTGTCCCTCGCCCTCCGCCACTTCCCCCAGGTACCTTCGCTGGCTGTGATTCATTCCTTCTCTGAGAGAGTCGCGGTGAATTTTAATTTTTGCTGTCGGTAAATTGAGATTTCTCGCGCGGTGCTGTGGTGTTGCAGCTTGATCAGGGGGAGTTCGTGGAGGTCGAGGTGGGGAGGACGTTGAAGGTGGATGACCCCGCCGGCGCCTTCTCCGTCACCGCGTACGATGCCAACCACTGCCCTGGTAATTGTTGTTTTACCCTTGTTTGCTCTGCTTATCGTGTTACAGCACTCTGTAAGATTGAACTTGCTAGTGCATAGATCAATCCTACTACTCCAAATGCGCCGTACTAAGATTGAACTTGTTGGTGCATAAATCAATCCTGCTTTCATTTCTGAAACTGATAAACAGTCAGCTCCCAAGTTCTGAAATGCATCGAACCTAAGATTGAACTTGTTAGTGCATAAATCAATCATGCTTTCATCTCTGAAACTGATGATCAGTCAGCTCCCAAGTTCTGAAATGCATTGTACCTAAGTGGCTAAGATTGAACTTGCTAGTGCATAAATCAATCCAAGTTCAGAAATGCAAAATGAAACACCACATCATCAAGCTAGCCCATCCCGGTGTAGCATCGCCCCTGGCAGCTACTGGGAGATCTAAGCAGGCTTTCAACGTTTTTAGACGCACAACAGTAGCATAATAGCTGGGCCAAAAGAGCACCAAAAAAACGAGATGCAGATGCAAAGCGTTTGCCTCAGAGTGTCTCCACGGACCACGGCCGACAATTCCCAACTGCCTGACGCTCACCAGAAACACTCAGTTACGGCATTCCTCGGCAGCCATCAGCGCTGACCCCCGCCTCCGATTGAAGAACTGAGATGCCATTTGCAGAAATAAGCTTGCCCCTCGGCGCTGCATTGAGCGCACACCTGCTTTATGCCTTTATGTAATCCAGAGTAAAAGTTCAACCAATGAGCCGTTTTCGCTACAAGACTAGTTGGGTCATAAGGAAACACATTACGAAAGCAAGCTGCATTACGATATGTCCCAATCAACGAAATGAGAGCAGCTACCCTACAGCTAAGCGCCCCCGTGAGACCCTTAAATTTAGCACCCAACCATATAAATTTGCTACTAAACTTTATCTCAATGTCAATATCCAAAGTACATTTTGGTGCACCCCAGGCATGTCTAACGATGGAACAATGCACACAAAAATGATATTATCTCCAACATTACAATTTACCAGCTGATATTTCCGTCCCCCCTTCCTGTCTTGCCACAACAGTTTCTATCTTGAAAAAAATTTAGATAATTCAAATGTAGACATGATCTAAGCAGTTATATTTTCCCCTTCATTGGAGAGAAACTTCCTCTGCGATGTGCCCAGTTTACCCTCTACCTTTTATTTATTTCTCTTCCAGTTACTATGTGTTGTCTTTTCTTGAGTAGGGGACCCCCTAGATATTTCATAGTCAGAACTACCTCCACACAAGTAAAAATTCCATATACTGTTCCCTGTCCTGATTAGATTCTCCCAGACAACATATTTCACTCTTGTGAACATTTTTAAACCAGATAATTCAACCTCGAACAGAAACACTGTGTCATCAGTACATGGAAGCATGGCTAGAACTCATGTTACCAGATTTGGCACAACACCTCTAATCAAGTTTCCTTAACCCAAGCTCGAGCATATGTTTTGCTATATTAGTGATATCATAAAATGCGCCCTGGAAATTGGGAATTTGGCCTTTGGCACTAACTGTTGCCGTTCCCTCTGATTTCAGGGGCAGTTATGTTCTTGTTTGAGGGTGAATTCGGTAGCATACTGCACACGGGCGACTGCCGACTGACACCAGATTGTGCTCAGAACTTGCCACTGAAATACATAGCAAAGAAAGGGAAAGACAATGTTTGTCGTTTAGACTTCGTGTTCCTGGACTGCACATTTTCCAAATGCTTCCTCAAACTACCAAGCAAGGAGTTGGCAATCCAGCAGGTTATCCTCTGCTCTGAGATTTTAAATGTGCTTGTCATTGCCTGGGGGGCTGTAGTTATGACAACGGGGAAGTCACCATTTTGAAATGATTCAGTAAATGCAGGTTATAGCTTGTATATGGAAGCGTCCGGATGCACCTTTTGTATATCTTGCTTGTGACCTTCTTGGTCACGAAGAGATCCTAGTTGAGGTGTCCAGGACGTTTGGATCGAAAATTTATGTTGACACGAGAAGGAATTCAGATTGTTTTAAAGCGCTGTCACTCACAGCCCCTGAGATCATCACTGATGATCCATCTTGTCGCTTTCAGGTGTGTTACTCGATGACATTCATTCTGTTTTAATTCACATACCGCTAACCTGTCTAAAGCTGTTATTGAAAACAATAATGCGAATTCTGTAACCAATTTTGAGTAGTAAAATGATTAATTCGTGTCACTGTTCTTATGTGTAGTCACAGAGTACTTCTTTTCTTTCTTTTTTTACTTTGTTAGTTCTAACTCTGTTAACTCAACAGATAGTTGGATTCAACCAATTCGTCTGATGTATATTGCATGTAAAGTAGGTACTTTTTTCTTTCTACTATCTTGGCTTTAACCATTTTTATTTCCACAGATAGTTGGATTCCACCATTTGTATGATAATGCAAGTAAAAACCTTGAAGGGGCAAGGGCTAGTCTTCAGCCGGAGCCTTTATTCATCCGCCCCTCAACGCAGTGGTATGCCTGTGGTCGAAACCAGAAACCCAGCCTAACAGAAGCTCAGCAGGATGATTTTGGGATCTGGCATGTCTGTTTCTCCATTCACTCTTCCCGGGACGAGTTGGAGCAGGCGATGCAACTTCTTCAACCTCAATGGGTCATCTCAACAACTCCCCCATGCTTTGCCATGGAGCTGAGCTATGTGAAGAAACATTGTTTCAAGACTCGCTTGACAACTAATGATCCATTGTGGAAGATATTCAGGGATCCTCTTCAAAAGTCAGTAACCTCGCCCTCATCGGTGCTTGCTTCTTGCACGCAGCCAGATGAAGTTCTCTCAACTTTTGTTGATGATGATCATCCAACTTCTGCCAGTGAAGAATGCACAGATTTTGATGTCAGCACACTTGAACTGCAATTTGTGCCATCCCCTCCAGTTGAAGAACCAGATATTACATTGTTTGGAAGAGCAAGATTTGGTTCTCAAGCGATTGACATAATGAAAGAAGAGTTGTGCCACCAGTACATTGCTGCAGCTGAACAAACCAGATTATGTGCACCGGAAGATTTGCTTCATGATAGCAGCCAAAATGTTGAAACATATTCTGGTATGGATTTGGTCACAAAGCAAGCCCCAGCTTCCCAACAAGATTGTGGGGAAGCTGGAGATGTGGCCCCCTCCTGTCAGTGTGCCGAAGCTGGAGATGTGGCCCCCTCCTCTCAGTGTAAAGCACCACCCCCAACCATACCAGAAGCATTTGCAGTTCAACCTTTGCCTACTGTTGAACACAATATATCAGTAGTGTCTGATCAACCAGAAAAGTCTGACATTATAATAGAGCCAATATCTATAAGCACTACGGAAAGTTCAAGCCTTCGCATGGTCAGAAATGCAGACGTAACAGAATGTCAAACGGACCACCTGTGTGTCATTGGATCATCGAAATCTTTGCATGCAAGTCTGAAGAGGCTGTACAGATCGAGGAATGTCCCTGTCCCGCATCCTCTCCCGTCTCTTGTTGGACTTTTGGAATCCACTAAACGGGTCAAAAGGCGACCTGGCTCTGATTATAGCTTGTTGAATTCACGGCACAGCCTACCTTGAAGATAAGATCGAGCTTATACCTTGCCTTCAATATGAGATATATTTTATAGCACATACAACAAATATAGACAAATATGAACCGTGAAGTATTCAGATTCTTGAGATTATAGTGTTGCCAACTAAATTACTTCAACGAATATATCTGGAGAGCATATGTGTGTTTGTATTTGATATATGGGTTTTGAAATGTTATGTTGTACATCAAGATGTTGTAATTTCACAAGATTACTCTGTGAGATAAATAAAGGTTTTTCTTCTACCATTTTTTTGGTAGAAACCTGTGGCCAAACTGCTGCCAACTACTCTATTGGTTATAAGAAAAATCTGGGTGGACTTTTGCAAGTATTTACATGATTGTATCGATAGACAGAAACCTGTGGCCAAACTGTGTATATATTACTGCATGTTCTAGTTCCCAAACAGACACATCATTGTACTTAGGAGTATGTTCTAGCAACATAAATAGATTTATACATGGAGCAGAGTCGACATGTCATGATTCTATCCCAGAACACAACAACACAACCAGTTGCTGCAGCAGCACAACATGGTTCACCCGGGCGATCTGCCAAACTCAATTATTCTGACAAGCAGACTCCTAAAATTAGATAAGATCAGCCAAGAACTCCTCCGTGGTCCACACCTTTTTTACAACCTCTGCACCAGAAGCTCCTAAAATACAGCAGTGCTAATGCAACCCAAGTCAGCGAGCTCGATCTATTGCCATGCGGAGGCGACGATGAGCGTTTTCTCTCCCCAGCCGAAGTGAAGTCCCCCATGGTCCTCCTCGAACTTGTACCTGTCGCAGTACGAGCTCAGCAGCGATCTTATTCCTCCGATGACGTTGCTGCTAAATGGGCACGGTGCGAATCCAGCCATCGTCATTCTCGCCCTCCATTTTCCGGCAACTTCGTACCTGGAGCATAAACAACTACACTGTCAGCTACATGGAGTTTGCAGTATGCATAGTTTGGAAAAACGGGAATAATTTGCATGGCTTATGAGTGGAGAGAAGCACTGGGAATTACCTCTCCACGCGATCAGGGCCTTCGCAAGCCAAGATGTTCACAATTTCCCGTGCAAGGCATTGCCTTTCCACATTCATTCTATCTGGACTTTCCCTTGGAAGTGTTGCGTCCAGTGAATCGAAAAGAGCGGAGTAGTAGTCATAGACCTCACGGAACCTGTGAAAGTCAGATGTTTCAGGTATTTTTAGGGGCTCAGCAGTGGGAAGAGAAGCACAAGAGTCGATACACAGAATCTACGAAGAAATAGTTACTATCTACAAAGGATTCGGAAAAACTATCCAATCCACAAAAAACCGTAATTACTGCCGCAATAGAATTGGATAATGAGACAACCAACCTTGTCTGAAATGGAGCAGTATTAGTATTAGCATCCTGCTCAACCAGGGTCACAAGCTTTGGTTGAAGGCCCTTCACCATACGAAGGAGCTGGTCCCGTTCGTTCATGATCGAAACACTTTCATCAGGAAGGTGGTGCAGCTGGAATGCAAAATTCACAACTAGTGCTTCCCCGGGACGGCAATCTAGCATTGCAGGTGTGACATCCCCGATGTCAGCACCCACTGCCCTGAACTCAAAAGATATTCCGCAGTCCTCCGCAAGCTTCTCCAGGCGTTGCCCAATGACCTTCAGACCTCCAACAGTCCTCTGTACTGTCTCGTGATCATCCACACCAGTTATTCTCAAATGGCGTGGTTTGTTGGCATCATCTTTCATAAACTGCATCAGTGTAATATATTGGCTGCCTTGGTTGATGTCAAAGTCTATAATATGCATCCTTTCTTCGCCTTTGCAGGCTTCAAGTATGGCATAATTAGCAGCCATGAAACCAAATCGATAGCATGGACAGATCTCAAAGAGGATTTGCATTGCTGACAGCTGATACAGAGTTGGAGGGTCCTTGCATGTCAATGCCTTGTAGATGCCTGTCCCTGAAGCTACTATCCTTGCAGCAAGGCCCTCCACTAGATAGGCTGCAATCCTGTGAGAAGGGTCCCCTTGGATTGAGACCATCTGCCGGAGGTCCGTTATGATTGCCTGTGCTTCATCTACATTATATTCAGCTAATGCCGTAGCACAGTCAAAGAGCAACTGCTTTGGGGTCCGTGCTTCTCCGCTGTTGCTCCCTGCACAACTAATGCTTGATTCTGATTCTTTCGGAGAATTTGCAAGCAAGACATCCTTCATGGGATCGGCCCATTCATCACTGATGCAACCCGCCTGGGAAACTTCGAACAAGATGTCATCTCCATCATCAAGTAAAGCATGCTCCAGCTCTTGAAGCTTCAGCCTGATCTCATCATCAAACTCTACTTCAAGTCCAGAACTCTGATTATCTGATATAGACTGGGAGTTCTGTTGAGAGATATTGGAGCACACCGGTGAGTCTTTTGCTGCATCAGAGCAGGGTGTTAGTGAAGCTTGCTGGTTGTAAAAGGAGCTCTGGAATGCAGCAGATGGTGCTTCAGGGAAACCCATATGTCCATAGTCCTCGGAATTGAATGGTTCAGGGCCATAACGGAACAACTGCGTGTCAGAGCCAAATCTTCTTGCAGCAAAGTTTGAGTTGGGTGCGCCAAATTTATGTACATAAATATTATCCGCGTATGTCGTTGACGGGTCTACTCGCCCGACAAAAGACATAGCTCCTCTCAAGCACCTCCGGGCCTGCCAAGCTAAATATCCTGAGGCCTTCTTTCTTCAGAACCTCAGATTAAATCCAAACCCAATGCAATTTTCTTTGATGCCTACAATAAGAAAAGGAAGGATCAGCAGCCTCTCTAAATAACAATGAGCTGAAATACATAGCGCTACTTGTTAACAGGAATACAGGATGCTATTTGATGATGTTGCTGTTGTTTTTTCAGTCCAGTAGATTCCCTGTTCATATACCTAACTTGTACTACAAACTAAGGTCATAGTCTCGTACCTAACAAGTAATCCAATCAGACTAACTAGTTAACTGATGGAGCTGGAATTCTGTTTAGCATGTTGCAAATTATTTTTTATAGAACATTTAGCAACTAGCAAGTGGAGTAGCTCGCTGGACATGGTAGGCCACTAAATGCCAGAAAAATACTGCCTAACTTGCAACGACGACTTGACCACCGATTGCCAGGTCTTAAAGAATACTAGGCGAGAATAATCACATCTACAAGTAGCTGATTTATAAATTTAGTATAATGTTAAGACTTAATACACAAGAAACGCGGAGACAAAATATCAGCCAAGCACAGCTCATGCGCACCACAAACGTTTTTTTGGTGTGAAAAATCCTAAATAACATGCTATGCTCGAGAAAGAAGAAGATAAATCTGCAAGTACTGAAGCCTGAACCAGGAAACTGCTCAAATCTATTGAGAATTTGAGATGCACAAAAACCCACAAATATTGGAAGTATTCATTCTTATCAGAGGACATGAGATGCCAATTGGCAAAAAAATCATGAACTATGCATCAAAGATCAAATAAGGTGTTCCCCTTCCCCTCTGAACATCACCATGGCAGCATGGCACCCGAGGGCCCAAGCAGGCCGGCTCTGCACGCAACCCGAAGAACCATAGCTTGACCCTACGCGACGAGGCCTCCCAAATAGCGCAGGCATGAACATACCAATCAAGAACTCCGACCAGACGAAACGGCCCCAAGAATATCCCGAAAGGGACAAGGACGCGCGCGCGGGCAAGAAATCGGAAGAGCAGCAGCAAACAGCAACGGCCTTGATTGGAGACAGACAAGGAGGCGGCGGGAAGTACTCACGGGGTGATTAGCCGGCCGGGCGGCGCGAGCAGGGAAGCGGAGACCGGACGGAGAGGGCGGGAGGCGGGACGGGAATGGAAGGAGATGGAGCGGGAGGGGGAGCGGGGGAGGAGGAAGAGGATGGGAAGAAGGAAAGGAATGGGTTGGGTGGGTGGGTTGGTTGGTTCGGGGATAGGGAGTGGGGGCGCCAAAGTCCGAGATGTCATACGGTGGGACGCGGTCTGTGCGACGACCGGCGGCTCCCCCCGGGGGATCCTCTGCGCCGCCCACGGAGAACAGGCGGCGTCGTGTTTTCGGTCGCACGGGCTTTGGACGCGCGACTTTGGCGAGGCAGCTCTCCACGCCTCCGTCCATCGCGGTTATACGTGTGAGATAGGAGGTCAACGTGCGTGCCACTGCAAATGTTTTCAAGCGATCTGATTTCGTGTGCGTTGATTAGCATGGATGCATTTCAGGGAAAGTTTGTCATCGTGGATCATGAAGTCAACACTCACGCCTTGCTATCGACGGGTACATCAATCACCTACCGCCAGATGCCCAGTCGAGATGTACGAAACGTCAAACCTAGGGTTTTGATATCTGCTATGCCGGGATAGGATCAACAACTATCGGGACCGGGGCCCATGCCGCCGAACGAAACAATAACTGGCAGATTTCATAAGAGGGGCTGTCCACATGTGTAGCACGGGAGTAGGGGTTGAGAATTTCGTGGTGCCGAAGGGTCCCCGTACAGGGCCTAATTGTGTCTCGCTTTTCATCAGGTGTCTGGATGGTACGCATTTCTTAGTTCGGATGGTTTGTCCGTAAGGTTGTTTTATTAGATGGATTTGTAAATATACATGTTAGTGCCAACATCCTCATACATATTTTGATTTTGCGGAAGCCAAGTATGTATATAGGTTGTACCTTGCGGGCTATACTGCTCTTAGATCCAGATTAGATTCGTGCTTTGAGATTCCTATATATTTTTATCATGTTTGTCTACCATGTTCTCATTTTTGTACCTTAATAAACTTAACTCTACCGTGCCAACATGTCTAAAACAAGATTAATATGGTTTGCATTCAACTATTACCTATTCATTAACTCATATTCATGTCTCACGTGCATGTAAATGGATGAGTAATGCAATACATTGGAGTAATTAGCAAAAACCATCAAAATTGCAGTTGGGGTCGCAAAAAATCGCCATTTTGATACTTTTCACTAAAATCTATCGGTATTGCGCCTGAATTTTGCATAAAACACTAGTGTGGTATAGCCCACCAGAGGTAAACAATCCACACTGTTTTCTTGAATATTAGTTTATAATATATTGTTGTTGAGATTCTAGAGTGGTAGGTTTAGCACTAAATAGTCAAAGTCATTGTGGAAAATGAGAAAAAAATACGTATGATTCATCATTTATTTCTTAATCAATGGAATGTGACACTATGAGCCATTTGGCTATTTTGAACAAGTCATGTGTTGGAAGGAAAGTTCCAAGGAAATACCCAGTGTACTTAATTTGAGGTTGCTCCACGCCTCCGTCGCGGTTATATGCGTGCCACTGCAAATGTTTCAAGCGTCTGATTTCGCGTGCATTGATTAGCATGGATGCATCTAAAGGAAAGGTTGTCACGGCGGATCGTAAAGTCAACACTCCCGCCTTGCTATCGACGAAAACATCACCTACCACCAGAGAAGATAATCCGCACAGATGAAATGTACACGTCAAACATAGGGTTTTGATATCTGTTAGACCGGGATAGGATCAACGACTACCAGGAGCGGGGCCCATGCTGCCGAGCGAAACAACAATTGGCAGATTTCATAAGAGGGGTCGGCCGCATTCGTAGCACGGGAGTGAGGGTTGTGGATTTCGTCGTGCCGAAGGGTCTCAGAACGGAGCCTAATTGTGTCTGGCTAGCTTTATCAGGTGTTTGGATGATACGCATTTCTCAGTTCAGACGGTTTATCCGTAAGGCTGTTTTAACTGTTAGATGGATTTATAAATATACATGTTATGTTAGTGTCAACATCCTCCTATTTGATTTTGCGGAAGCGAAATATATATAGGTTGTACCTGGCAGGCTATATTGCTCTTCGATCCAAATTAGGCTCGTGCTTTGAGATTCCTATATATTTTTAACATGTTTGTCTATCATATTCTCATTTTTCTACCTTAATAAAATTAACTCTACTTTGCCAACATGTCTAAAACAAGATCAATATGGTTTGCATTCAACTATTACTTATACATTAACTCATTTCGTGTCTAACGTGCATGTAAATGGATGAGTAATGTAAATCAACCATTTACATCGGAGTAAATAGCAAAAACCATCAAAATTGCAGTTTGGGTTGCAAAAAATCACCATTTTGGTACTTTCCACTAAAATCTATCGGTATTGCGCCTAGTTTTTGCAAAAACACTAGTGTGGACAAGCCCACCAGAGATAAACAATCCACACTGTTTTCTTGAATATTAGTTTATAATATATTGTTGTTGAGATTCTGGAGTGGTAGGTTTAGCACTAAATAGTCAAAGTCATTGTGGAAAATGAGAAAAAAAACACGTATGATTCATCATTTATTTCTTAATCAATGGAATGTGACACTATGACCCATTTGGCTATTTTAAACAAGTCATGTACTGGAAGGAAAGTTCCAAGAAAATGCCTAGTGTACTTAATTTGATTCTTTTTAACATCAAACTAATGGAACTGGATTAATGAAGAAACACCCATGTCTGAAATTTTTGTAGGTCAACTCAAAGTTACCATATGGTTCATACATGTTTGTATTCCTTTTATAGTATTCCTATTGACGCTTGGACCTGGTCTGGTCTAGCCACCACAGAGCGTTGAATGTAGGTGCATGGTTACAAAGGATCCTATCCACTTCGTGGGGAGTTTCCCGATCGGAGCATATCCCACCAAACCAAACCCCAAAGGCCAAAAGCTAAGCTAATCATCATTTCACAGCTCTAGGATTGAAATGATGGAACGGGTAACGGGATTGCTTGGTCTTTTATGCAACCAAAGGATAACCTAGTTTCTAGAAGCCGAATTAGTCAAGCATACGAATAAGCTTCTTGAAGACTTAAAAACTAATCATAGTAGTATAGTATAACTATTTGAAAAGGTGAAAGATGTAAATAATAATCAAGTACAAGAAAAATATATTCCCATTTTTGTAACTATAAAATTCACCATGTCTTCTGGTCGACCTTTTGTTTTAGCAAAATAACATTCCTCACAAATTTCATACGTAATGGTGCACACACAAAATGTAAGCTCTCAAAATTTCCATTGGAATAAAATAAAATAATTGTTGCAAGGGTGTGGCCAAAATGAGATTGTGAAGCTTACGGGGGCCATATCGCTATCGCCATGTCTGTTTGAGAAGCACATCTTAGCAACCTTGGAATTATATTACAGTCCCTCTGTCCCAAAATAATTTAAACTAAAACCACGTCACTAATTTTGAGACCGAGGGAGTATAATACAATTCTTTATATAGAGATATATAGTATGCCGAGCTTTCTTTCGAGAGGTTTTAAGGTTTGCCTATATTAGTCATTAATTTGGTAAAGTTCTAAGGCTTATTCTTACTATTACCCGCCAATGTGTCAGAGATTATCCATAATCATATATTGCTTGTCGGACATTGGCCTTCGACCACATCAGGAAGTAATACTGTCACTAAGAACACAATAGCAAATACGACTTTGTAATACTAATTAGTCTTATTTCACGCCGACTAATTGAAGTTGAAACCTTCGCCACCAACCATTTAGTTTGAACTTCAAATTGCTAGAAAGTACATATATTTTGAACTAGGCATCCATTCAAAAATGCGTCGTGAAGTTGCGTACAGGGATGGAGCTAGGGATTTTGTTAGGGGGAGGGGGATGTAACATGTTGGAGGGGCCATACATAAGAATTTAGAAAGTAAATTCATTAAATCCACATACTATTTAAGATTTTTTTACAGCATGGGAGGAGCCATGCCCAAGCTCGCCCCTGCTGGCTCCGTCTCTGGTTGCGTATAATTGAACCAAGTATTTCACAATGAGATCATCAAAACATAACCCATTAATGTTGGATATAATTGAAGATTATTGTAGATGTGGTCCTTTCTCGTTCCTTGTGGTGATGTCTTATTCACTATGGTTATTTGTATTCAACCAATGATTTAATTGTGTGCCTCTTCTAAATACTCCATCTGATCTAAAAGGGAGGTTTGTAACTTTTGGCTCAAGTCATAAAGTGTAAGATTTGAAAAACTTTCTAGAAAAAATGTTCGACAATTACAATGCCAAATTAGTGTTATTAAATACATAATTAAATATATTTCATATTATATCTATTTATTTTTGTACTATTGATAGTTTTTCCTATAATTTTGATCAAACTTGAGTCAAAAGTTATAGGCCTTCGTTTTGTAGTCGGACGGAGTAATGTTTCTTTTATTGGACAAATGGTCTTGGACTTGGACCCAGGTGAGCTAGTTCGACCACAAGAAACCTAGCCATCCAAGTAACGCTTAATTTTTGTTCCGGTAATGAAATCGACGCTTGTTTCAGGTGATGTATGTTTAGTTTGAACATCAGTTTGCATAGTACATTTAGCCTTGAATGTCCAAAAAGGCCTCACACAGAACTCTTGCAACATTCAAAGCCACACCATGTGGTAAGAAAAAGAATAGTCCTCCTTGAAAAAAGAAATAAATTGCAAAAAAGAAAAGAAAATAATGATTAAATCAGTCATTTACAATCTTCTTATTGCATGTAAATAAAAAATTTACATGGTTGAATTTACCTCTAGGTAGTGGACAAGGTAAATCCGTTTTCTACCTCCTAGCAAGTGAGCGGAGCAGGGTGAAAGAAAGAACTCGGCCGGTCCATTCACCCCGTCGCTCTCGCAGTGTGAACGGGCAGCTTATCCGGGGATTCTTCTCCCGGTATGCCACCATCCATGCAAACCGTTGCCATCGTCTCATCCTGCGCGCTCTCCAGCGAAACCTTGGGCACTACATAAAAAAATACGATGATCTATCATGCTTACCTGTGCCGCCGTCGTCGTGCGCGACATGAGATGAGACCGGACGTGCCTCGAACGTCGTCTCGTCGAGCGCCCTTTTGACTCTCTTGACACGGCGAGTGACACCAGTGCGCGGTCGATGGTGCCGTGTGACCGACCTCGTTTGTCAAACGCGTAGACACGCGTGCAAGTCATCTCGGCCGACGGCCATGCTGCATGCTGTGCGAGTTTCTCCCGCTGATCATCATGCTGCTTTCCCTTTTCCCGGCCATGGCATCTAGAAAAGCTGGCCAGATTTGCTTCCGGTTTCTTCGAGAACATGAGTGAACCTGCAGTGCTAGGAGGGCTGGACGTGCTCTCTTGTGGCACATGAGGGCTGGGCACCTAGCTAGGCAAGCGTGCACGCAGGTTGATGCTGATCAGACGTGGCGACGGCGCCGTTTTTCAGCCGAGTCGCGCGGCATGGGTCTCTGTTTAAGTGACATGCCGTTGCGTGCGACGCGACGCCGGCCACGGCCACGGCTACGGCGGCGCGACGATGAACGCAGCAACGGAAGGCGGCGTTGGCGTCCCGACGACGGCAGCTCCGGCCCATCTGGCCCTGACGACAGATAGGCACCAATAGTCCGGACGACATCACAAAGTGGCGCCGTCCCCATTTTGTGTGTCGTCATGCTTGGTTGGTTGAGTGTTGGGCGATCCCGTCGTCCCTCGGGGAGCTATGGCAACGGATAAGGTTTTGGGTCGTCGCCGTACCCGATCGAGGTCGACGGCGACGGACGAGCCGATAAGGCCGACGCCAGGGGTAACATGTCGTCGCGCGCGCGTGCTGGGGTTTTTCTCCGCCACTGTCGCGTGGACCATATCTTGCACGCTGCTGGTTGTGCGTCTCTGGACTGGATTTTTTTCACAGAAACCCGAGCACGGCCGGGTGGTAAAATGTGGCGAAGTCGCACGGGCTCACCGTTGTCGATTTTCCGAACGACCGACAGGGTCCATCCACCTCGCCGGATCGGGTGCAGTCTTTGCGTTACAGACCGCCGCTTTCTTTCTAGAAGAAGACGAACATGTTACACGTGGGTACGTGACGGTAGGAGGAGCCAGCCAGCTTCCAGTACATCTATATCTATATACCAATATAAAAAGATCCAAAGAGGCAGATCCAAACCATCTCAACCGTCAAATCATGTTATCTAACGGATCAAATCCTTCCAATGGTGAGCACCAAACACGTTTAACGCTCTAATTACCCACCACTGCCATTGGTTATAAACACGTTTTGACTCAACGCTATCCCATGAAATCTGCCATGTAATTAATATCCTACCATTCCCGTGAAAAAGTAATTAATATACTACTAAATACCAACGTGCAACAGATATATCTTATCTAATATAACGTGCAACTAATATCCTACCTAATATAAACGTGCATTGCACGTACATTATTACTAGTCAATATAAAAAAACCCAAAGAGGCAGATCCAATCGATCTCGGCCGTCGAACTAAGTCAATCCAACGACCTAGACTTCTCCAATGGTGAGCATTAAACGTGTTTAACATGCAATTAATATCATACCAAATATTGCACTAATCACAAGATTAACACACAAATAATAGAAGATCTAATATCCGCATGCAATTAATATATTGTTTAAATATTAACGTGCGTTGCACGTGCGCATTTACTAGTACAAACAAAAAAGGAGACAAGTGTTCCGGCAGGCTCGAACGCACGTACGTGCCACATGCAGCCCAGGCATTTCCTATTTGGCGCCTTCAGCGCCCGTTAAGACATCTCCTATTCAACGCCCATTAATGTGCATTTCGTTAACTTTTTTTTGAGTGGTAAACCAAAACTTTATTGCAAAGTAACAGCTCGGTTTACACGAATAACAAACTGGTCATGGGGTAAACCTAGCCACAAATGGCGACCAACATCTAATGAAGTAGAAACTTTAGCTAAATTGTGTGCATCAACATTCATAATACGACTTTCATTTTTTTTACAAGAAGTGCATTTCGTTAACTGACTATCAAGGCGTTTTTACCTGAGCCGGCCCATCTAGGGTGCAATGGGAGAGACCTCTTCGTGGTTTTGGAAAAGCTTCGAGAAGCTTCCCGCCGTTTTTCTATTTTGGTTTTTCCTCGACTGTTTTTGTCTCACTTTTTAAATTATTTTTTATGTTTCTATTTCTTTATTCTGCATTATTTTTATTTTTTATATTTTGAAATGCATGAATTATTTCAAATTCAATGAAACTTTTTTGAAAAATTGATCAACTTTTTCAATTACATTATTTCTTTTCAAAATTGATGAACTATTTTTTAAATTGATGAACATTTCTTAAAATCGGTGAACTCTTTTTTCAAAATCCCCCAACTTTTTTTCATGTTCATGAAACCTCTTTTTTTTAAATCGTGAAATTTTGCTGACAAACTTTTTTTTCATATTTGTGAAACCTCTTTTTTTAAAATCATAATTTTTTTCGAATTCATGATTTTTTTTTCAAATGCATGAACTTTTTAGAACCTGGGAACTTTTTTGATTTTTTTTAATGCTTTGTTGGATTTTCTGAAGAAAAAAACGAGTGAGCAAGCAGTAGCAACCGTTTTTTCTAGAGAGAGTGAGCGCGCTAGTGGGCCGGCCTATGCGAGCAGCCGTGCTAGCGCCAGCTCATTAACTGGCGCAAGATGCGCCAATTAGGGCATGGCCATCGCTACACGGTGGACAGATGCCTCAGGCCTCCACGTAGGTTCGGGTGGTTCAAAACGCCTCAAAGTGTTGTTTGCAGAGGAAAACGAGTTCCTGCAGAAGAGGCAGTCTCTTCCCTGGTAAAAGCCTGCTGCTGACGCTGTAGATGTACCATTCGCTTCCTTTCTCCCTCACAAACAATGGCAGGTTAGCTGCACCCATGCGGTCTTGGAGAAAAGCAAGAGAGAGAAATAAAAAAAAGTGAAGAAAAAGGGGGAGAGGGGTGGGGCACGTGAAGAGGTTGCAACATCGGGTGGGATTATTTCACGCGGTGGTTTCAATGCTCTTTATCTATGTGGATGTCTGGGGCTAACGCTTCCTATAGTCTCCATTGTACATGCCCTTAAGAGCTCCTGCTTATATGCCAACAGTATACACCCACTCGCGTGTAGGATTTCGACGTGGACCAGCACTTGGTCAACGCAACCCTCAAATTTGCTTCCACATATGTCCATGGACTGGCAGAGGCTGCCATCCAATGTTGCCCTCATATATTTTAACCATTGTTTGAACTAACCGAACGAAATTCATGCAAACACAACGTATTTCATATAAACTGGACAAGATTCATTACATTGTGGACAATTTTTAACTTAAAACTATACCGGACTAAGGTAAAACTAGTCTACGATTGACGACGGCGGATATCCATTCGCACGACACATATACCCTTGACTAGTCTACGAGCAGCTGGGACAAATCTCCGTTGTCTTCCCAATGTCCGGCAGCCCGCACGTCAGACTGTCGTGACCCCGGAGATATATGATTCAGCGCGAAGGGCGGCTCGCTTCCGCGTGTTCGGCAGCACCGCTCATAGGAGTGGAACCGCTGTGATGTTCTTAAACCGGAGGGAAAGGGGATGATGATGGCTTGTGGCCGGGCAAGACACCGATTGTGTACGCCGGCACAACTTCGGTGGTGGCCTTCATGGGACCCAAACAGCGACGGCCTTTTATGTTCTACTTCTCCTTGACGATGGCGACAGACGCGGACATGTTGGCACCGTTTCCTCCATCTCTGTGAAGCTGGCTTCTTTCTTCGTCGACAGGGCGTGGTTACGCGTACGTTGACGGCGGATGGCGCGAGCCCGGGCACGGGAGGAGCGGTACAACACGGCGTCGTTAATGGCAGCCACGATGCCTGTGCTCCCCGCATGCCGGCCTGGAGCAACTCGCCACTCCTCGGCGAGTTGGCTTGGATTGGCGAGTTTCTAAACGACGTGCCAGCTTGGAGCTTCTGCATCCACGAGCTGGCCTGCAGTGGATTGGATCGTCGACGGTGGTGGAGCAGAGCGTTGCCTGGCTCGTATCCGATGGGCTCGACGGACCACCCAGCTGGCTTTTATGCCGGATATCTCATCTTCCTACTCGCCGAATGCCCTGGAGATTATGGAGAAAATGGTGCAAGGAGGAGATGGGAGTGGAGTGTGGTGCGGTTTTTGCGCTTCGTCTAGCACTGTTTAAATAGCGGGTGGACGGCCGGAGCCAACCATCGTTGTGTTTAATGACGTTCGGCTCGCGAACGGACGTGTGGCCGGAATAGGTTTCTTGGCGCACACGCGGGTTTAATGGAGGAAGGCGGGCAGTCTATGGCCGTTTGAATGCGGCGAGGAGGCGTGTTCAGCCGAGCGTGCAGTGGGCGGCGCTCTCTCTGCTGGCGCACCACTTCAATGCAGGCAGTAAGAGGTCGCGTCTGCCTGCGTCGCCCTCCCATTCGGTCAAATTGCGGGCATCAAAGTCGGCCGCTGCATGCTCTGGCCTGGAATGAATGCGACGCAGCAAGCGGCGCGAGCCTTGGATGAAAAGCGCGGGAGAGACAGGTGAGGGGTTTTTGGTGGGCCAGAGTAATCAGGAGCGGACGTGGCAGCAGTCCGAACGCCCACAAAACCCCCCTAGTTTGTCTCCGGTTTGCGGGAAAAAGTATGTCTGAAACGCTCGGCGGAACGATATAAGTCCGAGTTGGATGACACAACACATCCAAACAGTGCGGTTCGGTCGTATGCGGGCGGTTTAAGGGTTGGCGTTGAAGATGCCCTAATAGGCATAATCCATTCATATACAGATTCTAAGATAACTCAAAATAATAAATTTCAAGTATATATATATCTTCACGAATTTTGAAAAAAATAGTGGAATAATAAGAAAATATTTAAGTGTTGCAGATGAAATGCTCATGCATGTCAAATCGAGTGTGTTCGTTTGTTTCAAAAGAAAAATCCATGTATTTAAGGAAATAGTTTAGCTAGGAGCTGCCTGATTTTCAAATTTAGGTCGGTTGATTCATGATAGAAGGAAGCAGTTTTTTTTTTCCGGGAGGCTATAGAAAAAAGCAGTTGACGAGGTGTGACACCGAGGCCGCCGACGGCGACATCGGGGCGAGCATAGTGCGGCCCGGGAATGGTGGCAAGCCCACGGCCAGGAACGAGCCTTGGCTGGTGGAGGCCAATTAGAGGGTTGATGCTTCGGGTGAGAGAAGGGGGTGCATGCTCGCGGGGACATTCTGGTGGTGCCCCAGTTTAGAGCGATGGCCATGTAAAAGCATCTTCAACATGCACGTTAAATAAGCGCCGCGCCGTAAATTTGTTATTTTTAGTATGCACGTAACCGGTAGAAGGGCTCAAGCGGGCGTGCAAATAAGCGCGCGGGGCATATAGAGTTGGTCGCACGGTTCGAATCGTCCTCACGCGCTGTGTATTTGGTGCACCCGCTTTCACGCGCGGCATACTTGAGCGCTCGTGCCACCTTCACCCCGCATGCGCTGCCGCCGGCGAATTGACCCGACGGACGCCCGCCAATTTTTCGCCAATAACAAAAAAATTAACAAAAAAATGTGTTCGAGGAAATGCCCCGAAGATATAAAATTTCGCCAATTTTTTGTTATTGTTATTTTTTGAATGCATACATATTGTTTAGATAGCTTATTTGCATTGTTCTATATACTTTGTAGTGTCAACGCTGAGGCATATATGTCCACTATGGGTGTTGGCTCCAACAATTCGCATTGGTCTCAAACCAATGACATGCATTTTGATGACCATGAGTTCGAGGTGGACGAGGATGGTGAGGGCATTGTGGATGCACCGAAAGGAAGAGGAGGCAACTAGACCAACGAAGAAGACGTCTTGCTATGCAATACTTGGATACAAGTGTCGAGGGATCCATCCGTTGAAGGTGATCAAAATAAAGATGCTTATTGAAACTGGATGAAGGAACACTTTGATCTACGTAACGAGAGTGGAATTGACCGCTCCGCTCGATCTCTTCGCTCTCGGTGATCGACAATCAACAAGGATTGTCAAAAGTGGGCGGCCGCACAAAAGGCGGTTGACAAGTTGAACCCAAGGGGCACTAATGATGAAGATATGGTAAGTGTCATTTCATCTATGTTCATCAAGCTTGTTGTTGGTGGCATAGGTGGCTTCGGTGCTACCATGGGCGGCATGGGTGACATGGGTGGCTTTGGAGCTACCATGGAGACCATGGGAGACATGGGTGGCTTCGGAGCACCTCCGGGCGGCATGGCCGACATGTGAGGCATGAATTTTGTGTCTCTCATGGGAGGCATGGGTGCACCTCCGGACGCCATGGCCGGAATGTCTTTCGGTGTGCCTCACACAGCTTCGCATGGAGATACCGTTGAAGATCTTGCCGACACCTTCTGAGATTCACATGATGATACGGCGTGCGACAATGAAGAGAAGGAGGAAGAATCGTCTTTGAAGGAGTCGGATGAATCGAAGGAAGATGAGGATGAAGACGAGGATGAGGCTTGATTGTTGATGTGTCTTTCGTTGGTGTAAACTTTTGTGTCATGAACTTGGTTTGGATTTTGAACTTTATTGGATGATGTTGTGGGCATGAATTTGAACTTGTGGACATGAACTTTTATGTCATCAACTTGTTTGTGTGATTTAAATTTATGCCATGTCTTTGTTTTGATGTTTGAAATTCAATTTTATGTCCAAAATGCAATATATGGCATGCGCCGGCTGCTCGCGCACACTGCATTTTACCGCGGCTGCTGGAGCCAGCGCTGTCCGCTACGTCAAACCAGACGTTCGACGCGCTGTAAACTGGTTTTTAGCGCGCCGCGTGTTCGGCGGCTGTTGGAGATGCTCTAATGCTAGATCGATGGTGGGTGACAGTAAGAGGAGGGCGGGGCGATGAAGCTGATGCTGGATCACCGCCGGATGTGCCTGGCGGTTCGGACTAGCCTGGATTCGATGACGGACCGAGAAAGCATAGAAACTGAAGGAAGAACGAATGTCTAGATTCAACTTCTCACGATCCTCTTCCCAGCGAAGTAACTCCTAGCCATGCCCCAAGGAAAGTAGCATTTGAGAGAAATGTTATTTTCTTGCAAAAAAGGATGTCAATATGTATCAAAATAATTGTTTGCATATATATAAAGAAATGTTAAAGCGCCTTTAAAAATTAAAGTATTTATGTGGTTTTCTTTTTGAGGGGAAATCATGCCGCTTTATTTAAACAAAGCTAGGAATCTCGTCTGCAATTACATCAAGCAAGAAGTCTGGTGAGGAACCCACCCAAATCTCCGATCGATTATCTCCTACACCTACTTAAGTATTTATGTGGTTTGTTCATAAACAAGTCACTCTAACTAAGGGCAATTTGACAAAACGTAATTAGACTGGATCTAGAATATGTAGCTTTTGTGATCATGATGAATCTATCAAACACCTCTTTCTTGACTGCCCAATGGCAAAAATTTATGGCGGTCTATCCACATAGCATTTAACATCACTCCTCTGAATCATTCACACGTTATTTGGGACGTGACTAAATGGAATAGAATCAGAAACGGCGAGACATATTCGAGTAGGAGTATGTGCTCTATTATGGGCAGTTTGGAACTGCAGGAATGATTTAGTTTTTAACAGAACAACACATACTCATTTCTTGCAGGTTATTTTTCGGGCCACTGCACTCATCCGCATGTGGTTACTACTCACTCCGACGAATGCCATGGAGCGTATGGTTATTGGGTCTATCCGGTGGGAGACGGTAGCACGGGCTATCTTCAACCGGTTTGGATAACAGTCATGTAATAGGATAGATGTTTAGTTTCCTATCTGTTTTTTGCCTGTGGATTGTGGCTATTCTGTTTTTACGTCTTATTGCTCTTTGTGAGCACTTTTTTTTTGAGATTTGGAGACTTTGTTGGACTTTTTGCTTATTAATAAGATGGCCGTATGCATTATTCTGATGTAGAGGTCGGGGATAACCTTCTTTTTCAAAAAAAAAGTAAAGAAATGTCAATGTTCATTATCGAAGAAAGCAGTTTTTTTGTTCAGGTTCTTACTTTTTCTTGCATGAAGTTTACCATCTATTCATCATCAATCATAGCAGTACAAGGAATGCCAGAAATAATAAAAATAACATTCAGATCCGTAGACCACGTAGTGACGAGTACAAATACTGAAGTGAGTCGAATGTGCACCGCCGTCATCACCCCTCCCTCCCTGAAGCTGGACTAAACTTGTTGTATTAGACTGTTAAGAAGTCGTCGTGCTAAGTCCACATAGGACCAACGCACCAGAACAACAACCGTCACTGATGAAAAGAAGGTTAGAACGAAAGAATACAACCTAAAGACACACTGACGAAGACAAATGAAGACCAGACCCGAGCGGATCCACTAAAGACAAACTCCGATCGTATTGTGCGAGATCCGGCGGAGACACACCTTCAGACGTCATTCGACGGTACTAGATGCACCACCAGAACGGGGGCTAGGCAAGAAGAATTCTATTCCATCTCATAAAGCTGCCTTCGTCTCATCTTCCTAAGCAAGACATAAATCTTAGCAAAATTTAAAGAAACATATAAAAACACACTGGTGGAAAAAGGGCCTTTGGTCGCGGTTCGCAACTGCCATTAGTCGCGGTTGCGCAACCGCGACCAAATAGGCGCGACTAAAGGACCCCCACTTTAGTCGCGGTTGCTTAAGAACCGCGACTAAAGACCCGTCCACGTGGGCGCCAGGCGGCCGTCTGGGTGGAGGACCTTTAGTCGCGGTTCTTTTGGCCAATCGCGACTAAAGGCCGCCACAGGTTTAGGGTTTTAGCCCCCCCCCTAAACCTGTTTTCTGTTTAATTTGTATTGTTTTATTTCTTTTGTGCTTTATTTTAATTTTGAAGGAGTTTCACATATTCTACGGTACTACATACATGCATATGAATGTACAATTTCAAACAAATTTGAAATTAGAACCAAAAAGAATTCAAGAGGAATATACAATATATATTCAATATCATCGGATGACCATATACAATTTTGAACAAGTTTCCATACATAATTTAATGCATATAAAGTTCTACGTCCTCGTAATGGTGTTCTCCTTTAGAATGGAGGACTTCCCTGCTGAACCATCCAGCTAGTTCCTCTTGAAGTGGTCGGAAGCGAGCTTCTGGACTAAGCATCATCTGGAGGTTATTCCTCTGAGCATTGGTATCACTCGGAACCCGCTCAGAGGTGTATCTCCGGATCATCTCACAGACATAGTATCCACATAGATTGGTCCCCGCTGGCTGAATATCCCCAGCATTCTTAGCCTTTGACCTTTTGAATTCTAGCTCTTTTTTGAATTCACCGACCTTTGTATCTACGAACCGTCTCCAAACCCTACGAGGCAAAGAAAATTAAATGAACAAGAGAGTTATTAGTTACTTGATATTAGGAAATGAACGAAATAGGCCGATCGATATAGAGCGCAAATGAATGAAAATAATTACTTCTGCAGCATTCTTCTCATGCCGCCCCAAAGCTTTGGATCCATATTCAGAGAGTCGTGGACGAGACATTCTGAGGTGTCAACTTTAATTACTAGTAGAATCCAGTGGAACCTACGGACACGATACATGCACAGTACGTCATGCATAACTCATCGATTAGCCGGCCACATACCATGCATGGAGTAAACAAAAGAGAATGTGCTCAAGACAGAAACACTCACCCAAAATGGTAAGGAAATAGAATATCACTTTTGAGTTCCTGCTTTGTAAGAAACTGCCACAGGTCTGCCTCCATGTCGGCGGGGTGATGCTCCAACACATATCCATTAACGATGTGTGGGTCAATGAACCCAACATCATGGATGTTCCTTACTCTGCATTCCTTAATCTTCATTCTGCATGTATAATAGCGGACACAACAATATAGTTAGGACATATATATAGTGCAGGCAATATGAACGAGATGGAGTAGAAATAAATCACTTACAGAACGTAGCAACCGATGATAGATTTGTCGAGCTCGCGCAGATTGAAAAGCTGGAACAATTCACTCAGATGAATTTGTACATAGTAATGTTTGAAGTGATGCTCATATCTAACTTCCGCATAAATATATTCTTTGGCGTTTTTATTTTTTATGTAACCCTTGTACCATTTCAGCAGACCTTTCATTTGTGGAGGTAGATCCTTTTCCTGCGCAGGCTCGACGAGAGGCCCATTCTTCACATATGTAATTACTACCTCCTTCACTGGTGCCTCATCAAGGCCTAACAGTTCACGAAGAGTAATACCTAAGTTGGCCGCTTGTTCTCTGACACTCGTTACAGTCAATCCATGTGCTGCCGCAGCTGCTATGATATCGGGGTCATCCGGACCGGCGGCTTTCACTATAAGCGGGGCAATCGATTGTTTACTTTGTTCCCCGAGCTGGGCAACTCGTTTCCTGCTTTTTTTACTTTCTAATTCCGTTTTCTCGGCCTCCTCCAAGGTTTTGTTCTCCTGGTTCTCCGCCCGCTCTTTCTTCTCCTTCAACATGAGTGCCTGCCTACGAAGTTCACGTGCATAGTCGTCAGGCAGATTCTTCGCGGCTTGGGACGGTGTGCTCAAAAATGACTTAGCCCACTTCTTTTGCTCATCAGAAAATACTGGCTTGGGCTCGGGCTCTCTTTTCTTCTTGCAGTCCGCCTTCCATTTGTCATGATCAGCAGCCGCGGCCGCGGCAGTTTCCTCGGCACTACGTTCCCAAGGCCTTGTGGGGAGAGGCTTCAGTGATGGCTCCGGTACCTTTGTGGTCTTAGGTACATAAGGGTCCGGGTTAATAATCCAGGACTGCTTCTGCTTCTTTGCCGGAGGTGGATTGGGGGGCGGCGTCTGATCACCCGCCGGACGAGGACTGGGGGGCGGCGTCTGATCACCCGCCGGACGTTGTGGACTGGGGGGCGTCGGCTGATCACCCGCCGGACGAGGACTGGGGGGCGGCGTCTGATCACCCGCCGGACGAGGACTGGGGGGCGGCGTCTGATCACCCGCCGGACGTTGTGGACTGAGGGGCGTCGGCTGACGTGACGGAGGTGTAGGTGAACCGCCACCACCACCACCACCACCACCGCCACCGCCACCACCACCACCGTAGGGGGGTGGACTTGTTGTCCTTGGCGCCTCGCCTGGAAACTTGATAAACTTCTTTTGCCATAGAATGAAATGGCGCTTGACATCTCCAAGTCTTTTCTCCCCTTCAGGTGTAGCAATGTCAATCTCCAGGTCCTCAAACCCTTGGACTATGTCCTCCACCGTGACACGAGCATAGCCATCTTGAATGGGGTTGTTGTGGTGGAGTGCTCCAGGTAAACATGGTAAAGCACTGCCGATGGCTACCTTCATGGACATGTTCCCGATAGGATAATATAGATGACATTCTTTCATCTCCTTTATATCGTCCACGGGGTAGCGAGGAGGCTCCGGTGCAGTAATTTCGACCACCAGAGGCTCCGGTGCAGTAATTTCGATCGTCGGTGCATCTGCACCAGCCGGTGGGGCCTCCGTGGAAGCCACGCTGCTTCTCCGCTGCTGGCTTCCGAGATCCGCTGGATGATCTTCATGCTGCGCCCGAGCTGCATCTCTTTCGGCTACTAGTACACTCACGGTTTTCTTCATCACATCCATTTCCGATGCCAACCGCGCCACAACATCTGCTTCCCGATCCATCTTTCTCTTACGGCTTCTGTAACCGTACGGGTCATCGTTCTGGGGGAACCCTATTTTCCACGGAATGTGCCCCATGCCTCGTACACGTCCTCCGTGTTCAGGATTCCCGAGGGCTTTTGTCAGCGCGTCATTCTCTCTGTTGAACTTGATCTTCCCCTCTTGAGCATCCCTCATTGCGTCAATAAGGGCTTGGGTGGGTTTAATTATTTTGCCCCGGTAAACACACTCCCCTGTCTCCGGGTTCAGCGTTCCCCCATGCCCGTACCACCAGCTTTTGGCCCTTGGGTCCCATCCCTCCGTACCTGGACGGATTCCTCGCGCCCTCAGCTCGTTCTCCATCTTCTCCAACCTAGGCACCCAAAGGCGATACCCTCCTGGCCCCATAATATGATTGTACTCCTTCTTAGCCGCATTTTCCTTATTTTTTTCGATATTTGAATGAACTGCTCCGATTTCTTTTGCTTCACAAATTCTGGCCAATCATGTTTCAGTTTCTCATATTGTCCTTTGAAATTCGGAGTCTTGTTCTGCTTGACAAAGTCATGGGCTAGATTTTGCTTGAATTTCCGGAATGCGTCGGCCATCTTATGAAGAGCGTTCTGTTTGACTAGCCTCCTCCTCTCCTTGTTTTCCTCAATCTTGTTACCCTCCTCATCGAATTTGTTGTATTCCGGAGGTAGAACGAAATGTTCCATAAGCTTCTTGAAGCAATCTTTTTTTGTTCTCTTATCGACAAAAGTGAAACCAGCAATTCGTGCCTTCTTTGGCTTATTCCACTCCTGGACGGTGATCGAGACGTTGTCTCTAACAACGGCTCCGCATTGGCTGACAAACTTGGTGGCGTTCTTGCGGGGCTCCAGCGGCCTGCCGGTTGCACGGTCGACAACCTCGATGGTGCATGTTTCTGAAGGAAATATGCCCTAGAGGCAATAATAAAGTTATTATTTATTTGCTTATATCATGATAAATGTTTATTATTCATGCTAGAATTGTATTAACCGGAAACATAATACATGTGTGAATACATAGACAAACAGAGTGTCACTAGTATGCCTCTACTTGACTAGCTCGTTAATCAAAGATGGTTATGTTTCCTAACCATGAACAAAGAGTTGTTATTTGATTAACGAGGTCACATCATTAGTTGAATGATCTGATTGACATGACCCATTCCATTAACTTAGCACCCGATCGTTTAGTATGTTGCTATTGCTTTCTTCATGACTTATACATGTTCCTATAACTATGAGATTATGCAACTCCCGTTTACCGGAGGAACACTTTGGGTACTACCAAACGTCACAACGTAACTGGGTGATTATAAAGGAGTACTACAGGTGTCTCCAATGGTAGATGTTGGGTTGGCGTATTTCGAGATTAGGGTTTGTCACTCCGATTGTCGGAGAGGTATCTCTGGGCCCTCTCGGTAATACACATCACATAAGCCTTGCAAGCATTATAACTAAGATGTTAGTTGTGAGATGATGTATTACGGAACGAGTAAAGAGACTTGCCAGTAACGAGATTGAACTAGGTATTGGATACCGACGATCGAATCTCGGGCAAGTAACATACCGATGACAAAGGGAACAACGTATGTTGTTATGCGGTCTGACCGATAAAGATCTTCGTAGAATATGTAGGAGCCAATATGGGCATCCAGGTCCCGCTATTGGTTATTGACCGGAGACGTGTCTCGGTCATGTCTACATTGTTCTCGAACCGTAGGGTCCGCACGCTTAAGGTTTCGATGACAGTTGTATTATGAGTTTATGAGTTTTGATGTACCGAAGGAGTTCGGAGTCCCGGATGAGATCGGGGACATGACGAGGAGTCTCGAAATGGTCGAGACATAAAGATCGATATATTGGACGTCTATATTCGGACATCGGAAAGGTTCCGAGTGATTCGGGTATTTTTCGGAGTACCGGGTAGTTACGGGAGAGGTAATGGGCCTTGATGGGCTTTAGTGGGAAGAGGAAAAGGCTGCTGCGCCCCACCTCCCCTTTGGTCCGAATTGGACTAGGGAAAAGGGGGCCGGCCACCTTTCCCACTCGTCCTATTCCTTCTCCCTTCCTCCCCTCTTGGTGGACTCCTACTAGGACTTGGAGTCCTAGTAGGACTCCCTATCCTGGCCGCACCTTTGCCTTGGCCGGCCTCCTCCTCCTCCATCCTTTATATACAGGGGCAGGGGGCACCCCATAGACACAAGTTGATCCTTGAGATCGTTCCTTAGCCGTGTGCGGTGCCCCTGCCACCAAATTCCACCTCGGTCATACCGTTGTAGTGCTTAGGCGAAGCCCTGCGTCGGTAGTACATCAAGATCGTCACCACGCCGTCGTGCTGACGGAACTCTTCCTTGACGCTTTGCTGGATCGGAGCCTGAGGATCGTCATCGAGCTGAACGTGTGCTAAGAACTCGGAGGTGCCGGAGTAACGGTGCTTGGATCGGTCGGATCGGGAAGACGTACGACTACTTCCTCTACGTTGTGTGATCGCTTCCGCAGTCGGTCTGCGTTGGTACGTAGACAACACTCTCCCCTCTCTTTGCTATGCATCACCATGATCTTGCGTGTGAAGGAAATATGCCCTAGAGGCAATAATAAAGTTATTATTTATTTCCTTATATCATGATAAATGTTTATTATTCATGCTAGAATTGTATTAACCGGAAACATAATACATGTGTGAATACATAGACCAACAGAGTGTCACTAGTATGCCTCTACTTGACTAGCTCGTTAATCAAAGATGGTTATGTTTCCTAACCATGAACAAAGAGTTGTTATTTGATTAACGAGGTCACATCATTAGTTGAATGATCTGATTGACATGACCCATTCCATTAGCTTAGCACCCGATCATTTAGTATGTTGCTATTGCTTTCTTCATGACTTATACATGTTCCTATAACTATGAGATTATGCAACTCCCGTTTACCGGAGGAACACTTTGGGTACTACCAAACGTCACAACGTAACTGGGTGATTATAAAGGAGTACTACAGGTGTCTCCAATGGTAGATGTTGGGTTGGCGTATTTCGAGATTAGGGTTTGTCACTCCGATTGTCGGAAAGGTATCTCTGGGCCCTCTCGGTAATGCACATCACATAAGCCTTGCAAGCACTGCAACTAATATGTTAGTTGTGAGATAATGTATTACGGAACGAGTAAAGAGACTTGCCGGTAACGAGATTGAACTAGGTATTGGATACCGACGATCGAATCTCGGGCAAGTAACATACCGATGACAAAGGGAACAACGTATGTTGTTATGCGGTCTGACCGATAAAGATCTTCGTAGAATATGTAGGAGCCAATATGGGCATCCAGGTCCCGCTATTGGTTATTGACCGGAGACGTGTCTCGGTCATGTCTACATTGTTCTCGAACCGTAGGGTCCGCACGCTTAATGTTACGATGACAGTTATTATGAGTTTATGCATTTTGATGTACCGAAGGTTGTTCGGAGTCCCGGATGAGATCACGGACATGACGAGGAGTCTCGAAATGGTCGAGACGTAAAGATTGATATATTGGAAGCCTATGTTTGGACATAGGAAGTGTTCCGGGTGAAATCGGGATTTTACCGGAATACCGGGAGGGTTACCGGAACCCCCCGGGAGACTAATGGGCCTATTGGGCCTTAGTGGAAAAAGAGAAAAAGGGAAAGCCCACAAGCTGGCTGGCGCCCCCCTTCCCCAAGTCCTAGTAGGACTAGGATAGGGGCCGGCCCCCCTTCTCTCTCCTTTTCCCCCCGGGAGTCCTAATAGGATTAGGATTGGGGGGAGGAGTCCTACTCCCGGTGGGAGTAGGACTCCCCTGCGCCTCCTCTCCCTGGCCGGCCGGCTCCCCCTCCTCCAACCTTTATATACGGGGGCAGGGGGCACCCCAAGACACACAACTTGATCCTTGAGATCGTTCCTTAGCCGTGTGCGGTGCCCCCTGCCACCAAATTCCACCTCGATCATACCATTGTAGTGCTTAGGCGAAGCCCTGCGTCGGTAGTACATCAAGATCGTCACCACGCCGTCGTGCTGACGGAACTCCTCCCCGAAGCTTTGCTGGATCGGAGCCCGGGGATCGTCATCGAGCTGAACGTGTGCTAAGAACTCGGAGGTGCCGGAGTAACGGTGCTTGGATCGGTCGGATCGGGAAGACGTACGACTACTTCCACTACGTTGTGTGATCGCTTCCGCAGTCGGTCTGCGTTGGTACGTAGACAACACTCTCCCCTCTCGTTGCTGTGCATCACCATGATCTTGCGTGTGCGTAGGAAATTTTTTGAAATTACTGCGTTCCACAACAGTGGTATCAGAGCCTAGGTTTTATGGTTTGATGTTATATGCACGAGTAGAACACAAGTGAGTTGTGGGCGATACAAGTCATACTGCCTACCAGCATGTCATACTTTGGTTCGGCGGTATTGTTGGTTGAGACGATCCGGACCAACCTTACGCATACTCTTATGCGAGACCGGTTCCCTCGACGTGCTTCGCACATAGATGGCTTGCGGAAGACTGTCTCTCCAACTTTAGTTGAACCAAGTGTGACTACGCCCGGTCCTTGAGAAGGTTAAAACGGAGTCTATTTGACGAACTATCGTTGTAGTTTTGATGCGTAGGTGAGATGAGTTCTTACTTAAGCCCGTAGCAGCCACGTAAAACTTGCAACAACAAAGTAGAGGACGTCTAACTTGTTTTTGCAGGGCATGTTGTGATGTGATATGGTCAAGGCATGATGCTAATTTTATTGTATGAGATGATCATGTTTTGTAACCGAGTTATCGGCAACTGGCAGGAGCCATATGGTTGTCGCTTTATTGTATGCAATGCAATCACGATGTAATGCTTTACTTTATTACTAAATGGTAGTGATAGTCGTGGAAGCATAAGATTGGCGAGACGACAACGATGCTACGATGGAGATCAAGGTGTCGCGCCGGTGACGATGGTGATCATGACGGTGCTTCGGAGATGGAGATCACAAGCACAAGACGATGATGGCCATATCATATCACTTATATTGATTGCATGTGATGTTTATCTTTTATGCATCTTATCTTGCTTTGATTGACGGTAGCATTATAAGATGATCTCTCACTAAATTATCAAGAAGTGTTCTCCCTGAGTATGCACCGTTGCCAAAGTTCGTCGTGCCCAGACACCACGTGATGATCGGGTGTGATAAGCTCTACGTCCAAATACAAACGGGTGCAAAACAGTTGCACACGCAGAATACTCAGGTTATACTTGACGAGCCAAGCATATACAGATATGGCCTCGGAACACGGAGACCGAAAGGTCGAGCGTGAATCATATAGTAGATATGATCAACATAACGATGTTCACCATTGAAAACTACTCCATCTCACGTGATGATCGGCTATGGTTTAGTTGATTTGGATCACGTGATCACTTAGAAGATTAGAGGGATGTCTATCTAAGTGGGAGTTCCTAAGTAATTTGATTAACTGAACTTAAACTTATCATGAACTTAGTACCTGATAGTATCTTGCTTGTTTATGTTGATTGTAGATAGATGGCTCGTGCTGTTGTTCCGTTGAATTTTAATGCGTTCCTTGAGAAAGCAAAGTTGAAAGATGATGGTAGCAATTACACGGACTGGGTCCGTAACCTGAGGATTATCCTCATTGCTGCTCAGAAGAATTATGTCCTGGAAGCACCGCTGGGTGACAGGCCTGCTGCTGGAGCAACACCGGATGTTATGAACGTCTGGCAGAGCAAAGCTGATGACTACTCGATAGTTCAGTGTGCCATGCTTTACGGCTTAGAATCGGGACTTCAACGACGTTTTGAACGTCATGGAGCATATGAGATGTTCCAGGAGTTGAAGTTAATATTTCAAGCAAATGCCCGAATTGAGAGATATGAAGTCTCCAATAAGTTCTATAGCTGCAAGATGGAGGAGAACAGTTCTGTCAGTGAGCATATACTCAAAATGTCTGGGTATAATAATCACTTGATTCAGATGGGAGTTAATCTTCCAGATGACTGCGTCATTGACAGAATTCTCCAATCACTGCCACCAAGCTACAAGAGCTTCGTGATGAACTATAATATGCAAGGGATGAACAAGACTATTCCCGAGCTCTTCGCAATGCTGAAAGCTGCGGAGGTGGAAATCAAGAAGGAGCATCAAGTGTTGATGGTTAGCAAAACCACTAGTTTCAAGAAAAAGGGCAAAGGGAAGAAGAAGGGAAACTTCAAGAAGAACAACAAGCAAGTTGCTGCTCAGGAGAAGAAACCCAAGTCTGGAGCTAAGCCTGAAACGGAGTGCTTCTACTGCAAGCAGACTGGTCACTAGAAGCGGAACTGCCCCAAGTATTTGGCGGATAAGAAGGATGGCAAAGTGAGCAAAGGTATATGTGATATACATGTTATTGATGTGTACCTTACTAGAGCACGCAGTAGCACCTGGGTATTTGATACTGGTTCTGTTGCTAATATTTGCAACTCGAAACAGGGACTACGGAATAAGCGGACGCTAGCAAAGGACGAGGTGACGATGCGCGTGGGAAACGGTTCCAAAGTCGATGTGATCGCGGTCGGCACGCTACCTCTACATCTACCTTCGGGATTAATATTAGACCTAAATAATTGTTATTTGGTGCCAGCGTTAAGCATGAACATTATATCTGGATCTTGTTTGATGCGAGACAGTTATTCATTTAAATCAGAGAATAATGGTTGTTCTATTTATATGAATAATATCTTTTATGGTCATGCACCTTTGAAGAATGGTCTATTCTTGTTGAATCTCGATAGTAGTGATACACATATTCATAATGTAGAAGCCAAAAGATGCAAAGTTAATAATGATAGTGCAACTTATTTGTGGCACTGCCGTTTAGGTCATATCGGTGTAAAGCGCATGAAGAAACTCCATACTGATGGGCTTTTGGAACCACTTGATTATGAATCACTTGGTACTTGCGAACCGTGCCTCATAGGCAAGATGACTAAAACACCGTTCTCCGGTACTATGGAGAGAGCAACAGATTTATTGGAAATCATACATACCGATGTATGTGGTCCGATGAATATTGAGGCTCATGGCGGATATCGTTATTTTCTAACCTTCACAGATGATTTAAGCAGATATGGGTATATCTACTTAATGAAACATAAGTCTGAAACATTTGAAAAGTTCAAAGAATTTCAGAGTGAGGTTGAAAATCATCGTAACAAGAAAATAAAGTTTCTACGATCTGATCGTGGAGGAGAATATTTGAGTTACGAGTTTGGTGTACATTTGAAAAATTGTGGAATAGTTTCGCAACTCACGCCACCTGGAACACCACAGCGTAATGGTGTGTCCGAACGTCGTAATCGTACTTTACTAGATATGGTGCGATCTATGATGTCTCTTACTGATTTACCGCTATCGTTTTGGGGTTATGCTTTAGAGACGGCCGCATTCACGTTAAATAAGGCACCATCAAAATCCGTTGAGACGACACCTTATGAACTATGGTTTGGCAAGAAACCAAAGTTGTCGTTTCTTAAAGTTTGGGGCTGCGATGCTTATGTGAAGAAGCTTCAACCTGATAAGCTCGAACCCAAATCGGAGAAATGTGTCTTCATAGGATATCCAAAGGAAACTATTGGATACACCTTCTATCACAGATCCGAAGGCAAGACTTTTGTTGCTAAATTTGGAAACTTTCTAGAGAAGGAGTTCCTCTCGAAAGAAGTGAGTGGGAGGAAAGTAGAACTTGACGAGGTAACTGTACCTGCTCCCTTATTGGAAAATAGTACATCACAGAAAACTGTTTCTGCGACACCTATACCAATCAGTGAGGAAGCTAATGATGATGATCATGAAGCTTCAGGACAAGATACTACTGAACCACGTAGATCAACCAGAGTGAGATCCGCACCAGAGTGGTACGGTAATCCAGTTCTGGAAGTCATGCTGCTAGATCATGATGAACCTACGAACTATGAAGAAGCGATGGTGAGCCCAGATTCCGCAAAGTGGCTTGAAGCCATGAAATCTGAGATGGGATCCATGTATGAAAACAAAGTATGGACTTTGGTTGACTTGCCCGATGATCGGCAAGCAATTGAGAATAAATGGATCTTCAAGAAGAAGACCGACGCTGACGGTAATATTACTGTCTATAAAGCTCGACTAGTCGCGAAAGGTTTTCGACAAGTTCAAGGGGTTGACTACGATGAGACCTTCTCACCCGTAGCGATGCTTAAATCCGTCAGAATTATGTTAGCAATTGCCGCATTTTATAATTATGAAATATGGCAGATGGATGTCAAAACTGCATTCCTGAATGGATTTCTGGAAGAAGAGTTGTATATGATACAACCGGAAGGTTTTGTCGATCCAAAGGGAGCTAACAAAGTGTGCAAACTCCAGCGATCCATTTATGGACTGGTGCAAGCATCTCGGAGTTGGAATAAATGCTTTGATAGTGTGATCAAAGCATTTGGCTTTGTACAGACTTTTGGAGAAGCCTGTATTTACAAGAAAGTGAGTGGGAGCTCTGTAGCATTTCTAATATTATATGTGGATGACATATTGCTGATTGGAAATGATATAGAATTTTTGGATAGCATAAAGCGATACTTGAATAAAAGTTTTTCGATGAAAGACCTCGGGGAAGCTACTTACATATTAGGCATAAAGATCTATAGAGATAGATCAAAACGCTTAATTGGACTTTCACAATGCACATACCTTGACAAAATTTTGAAGAAGTTCAAGATGGATCAAGCAAAGAAAGGGTTCTTGCCTGTGCTACAAGGTGTGAAGTTGAGTAAGACTCAATGCCCGACCACTGCAGGAGATAGAGAGAAAATGAAAGATGTTCCCTATGCTTCAGCCATAGGCTCTATCATGTATGCAATGCTGTGTACCAGACCTGATGTGTGCCTTGCTATAAGTTTAGCAGGGAGGTACCAAAGTAATCCAGGAATGGATCACTGGACAGTGGTCAAGAACATCCTGAAATACCTGAAAAGGACTAAGGATATGTTTCTCGTATATGGAGGTGACAAAGAGCTCACCGTAAAAGGTTACGTTGATGCAAGCTTTGACACTGATCCGGACGATTCTAAATCGCAAACCGGATACGTGTTTACTTTAAACGGTGGAGCTGTCAGTTGGTGCAGTTCTAAACAAAGCGTCGTAGCGGGATCTACATGTGAAGCAGAGTACATAGCTGCTTCGGAAGCAGCAAACGAAGGAGTCTGGATGAAGGAGTTCATATCCGATCTAGGTGTCATACCTAGTGCATCGGGTCCAATGAAAATCTTCTGTGACAATACTGGTGCAATTGCCTTGGCAAAGGAATCCAGATTTCACAAAAGAACCAAACACATCAAGAGACGCTTCAACTCCATCCGGGATTTAGTCCAGGTGGGAGACATAGAGATTTGCAAGATACATACGGATCTGAATGTTGCAGACCCGTTGACTAAGCCTCTTCCACGAGCAAAACATGATCAGCACCAAGGCTCCATGGGTGTTAGAATCATTACAGTGTAATCTAGATTATTGACTCTAGTGCAAGTGGGAGACTGAAGGAAATATGCCCTAGAGGCAATAATAAAGTTATTATTTATTTCCTTATATCATGATAAATGTTTATTATTCATGCTAGAATTGTATTAACCGAAAACATAATACATGTGTGAATACATAGACCAACAGAGTGTCACTAGTATGCCTCTACTTGACTAGCTTGTTAATCAAAGATGGTTATGTTTCCTAACCATGAACAAAGAGTTGTTATTTGATTAACGAGGTCACATCATTAGTAGAATGATCTGATTGACATGACCCATTCCATTAGCTTAGCACCCGATCGTTTAGTATGTTGCTATTGCTTTCTTCATGACTTATACATGTTCCTATAACTATGAGATTATGCAACTCCCGTTTACCGGAGGAACACTTTGGGTACTACCAAACGTCACAACGTAACTGGGTGATTATAAAGGAGTACTACAGGTGTCTCCAATGGTAGATGTTGGGTTGGCGTATTTCGAGATTAGGGTTTGTCACTCCGATTGTCGGAAAGGTATCTCTGGGCCCTCTCGGTAATGCACATCACATAAGCCTTGCAAGCACTGCAACTAATATGTTAGTTGTGAGATAATGTATTACGGAACGAGTAAAGAGACTTGCCGGTAACGAGATTGAACTAGGTATTGGATACCGACGATCGAATCTCGGGCAAGTAACATACCGATGACAAAGGGAACAACGTATGTTGTTATGCGGTCTGACCGATAAAGATCTTCGTAGAATATGTAGGAGCCAATATGGGCATCCAGGTCCCGCTATTGGTTATTGACCGGAGACGTGTCTTGGTCATGTCTACATTGTTCTCGAACCGTAGGGTCCGCACGCTTAACGTTACGATGACAGTTATTATGAGTTTATGCATTTTGATGTACCGAAGGTTGTTCGGAGTCCCGGATGAGATCACGGACATGACGAGGAGTCTCGAAATGGTCGAGACGTAAAGATTGATATATTGGAAGCCTATGTTTGGACATAGGAAGTGTTCTGGGTGAAATCGGGATTTTACCGGAATACCGGGAGGGTTACCGGAACCCCCCGGGAGACTAATGGGCCTATTGGGCCTTAGTGGAAAAAGAGAAAAAGGGAAAGCCCACAAGCTGGCCGGCGCCCCCCTTCCCCAAGTCCTAGTAGGACTAGGATAGGGGCCGGCCCCCCTTCTCTCTCCTTTTCCCCCCGGGAGTCCTAATAGGATTAGGATTGGGGGGAGGAGTCCTACTCCCGGTGGGAGTAGGACTCCCCTGCGCCTCCTCTCCCTGGCCGGCCGGCTCCCCCTCCTCCAACCTTTATATACGGGGGCAGGGGGCACCCCAAGACACACAACTTGATCCTTGAGATCGTTCCTTAGCCGTGTGCGGTGCCCCCTGCCACCAAATTCCACCTCGATCATACCATTGTAGTGCTTAGGCGAAGCCCTGCGTCGGTAGTACATCAAGATCGTCACCACGCCGTCGTGCTGACGGAACTCCTCCCCGAAGCTTTGCTGGATCGGAGCCCGGGGATCGTCATCGAGCTGAACGTGTGCTAAGAACTCGGAGGTGCCGGAGTAACGGTGCTTGGATCGGTCGGATCGGGAAGACGTACGACTACTTCCACTACGTTGTGTGATCGCTTCCGCAGTCGGTCTGCGTTGGTACGTAGACAACACTCTCCCCTCTCGTTGCTGTGCATCACCATGATCTTGCGTGTGCGTAGGAAATTTTTTGAAATTACTGCGTTCCACAACAGTGGTATCAGAGCCTAGGTTTTATGGTTTGATGTTATATGCACGAGTAGAACACAAGTGAGTTGTGGGCGATACAAGTCATACTGCCTACCAGCATGTCATACTTTGGTTCGGCGGTATTGTTGGTTGAGACGATCCGGACCAACCTTACGCATACATGGTCATACACCCAATGAAACAAGTTCATTGGATCTCGATCATAGTGATACACATATTCATGATATTGAAACCAAAAGATGCAAAGTTAATAATGATAGTGCAACTTATTTGTGGCACTGCCGTTTAGGTCATATTGGTGTAAAGCGCATGAAGAAACTCCATGCTGATGGGTTTTTTGAATCACTTGATTATGAATCAATTGATGCTTGCGAACCATGCCTCATGGGCAAGATGACTAAGACTCTGTTCTTCGGAACAATGGAGCGAGCAACAGATTTGTTGGAAATCATACATACTAATGTATGTGGTCCGATGAATATTGAGGCTTGCGACAGGTTTCATTATTTTCTGATCTTCACAGATGATTTGAGCAGATATGAGTATATCTACTTGATGAAACATAAGTCTGAAACATTTGAAAAGTTCAAAGAATTTCAGAGTGAAGTGAAAAATCATCGTAACAAGAAAATAAAGTTTCTATGATCTGATCGTAAAGAAGAGTATTTGAGTTACGAGTTTGGCCTTCAGTTAAAAACAATGTGAAATAGTTTCACTACTCACGCCACAAGGAACACCATAGTGTAATGGTGTGTCCGAACGTCATAACCGTACTTTATTAGATATAGTGCGATCTATGATGTCTCTTACCAATCTACCACTATCGTTTTGGGGTTATGCATTAGAGACAGCTGCATTCACGTTAAAAAGGGCACCATCTAAGTCCGTTGAGACGACACAATCTGAACTGTGGTTTAGCAAGAAACCAAAGTAGTCGTTTCTTAAAGTTTGGAGTTGCGATGCTTATATGAAAAAGTTTCATCTCGATAAGCTCAAACTCAAATCGGAAATATATGTCTTCATAGGATACCCAAAGGAGACTGTTGGGTACACCTTCTATCACAGATCCGAAGGCAAGACATTCGTTGCTAAGAATGGATCATTTCTAGAGAAGGAGTTTCTCTCGAAAGAAGTGAGTAGGAGGAAAGTAGAACTTGACGAGGTAACTGTACCTGCTCCCTTATTGGAAAATAGTACATCACAGAAAACTGTTTCTGCGACACCTATACCAATTAGTGAGGAAGCTAATGATGATGATCATGAAACTTTAGATCAAGTTACTACCGAATCTCGTAGGTAAACCAGAGTGAGATCCGCATCAAAGTGGTACGGTAATCCTGTTCTGGAAGTCATGTTACTAGACCATGACAAACTTGCGAACTATGAGGAAACGATGATGAGCCCAGATTCCATGAAATGGTTTGAGGCCATGAAATCTGAGATATGATCCATGTATGAGAACAAAGTTTGGACTTTGGTTGGCTTGCCCGATGATCGGCAAGCAATTGAGAATAAATGGATCTTCAAGAGGAAGACGGACGCTGATAGTAGTGTTACTATCTACAAAGCTAGAATTGTCGCAAAAGGTTTTCGACAAGTTCAAGGTGTTGACTACGATGAGAGCTTCTCACTCGTATCTATGCTTGAGTCTGTCCGAATCATGTTAGTAATTGCCGCATTTTATGAAATCTGGCAAATGGATAAACAAAACTGCATTCCTTAATGGATTTACTAAAGAAGAGTTGTATATGATGCAACAGAAGGTTTTGTCAATCCGAAAGGTGCTAACAAAATGTGCAAGCTCCAGCGATCCATCTGTGGACTGGTGCAAGCATCTCGGAGTTGGAATATACGCTTTGATAAGTTGATCAAAGCATATAGTTTTATACAGACTTGCGGTGAAGCCTGTATTTACGAGAAAGTGAGTGGGAGCACTACAGCATTTCTGATAAGTATATGTGAATGACATATTGTTGATCAGAAATAATGTAGAATTATTCTGTAAAGCATAAAGGAGTGTTTGAAAGGAGTTTTTCAAAGAAAGACTTCGGTGAAGCTGCTTACATATTGAGCTTGAAGATCTATAGAGATAGATCAAGACGCTTAATAAGTTTTTTCAATGAGTACATACCTTGACAAGATTTTGAAGTAGTTCAAAATGGAGCAGTCAAAGAAAGAGTTCTTGCCTGTATTAGAAGGTGTGAAGTTGAGTAAGACTCAAAGCCCGACCACGGCAGAAGATGGAAAGAGAATGAAAGTCATTCCCTATGCCTTGGCCATAGGTTCTATAAAGTATGTCATGCTGTATACCAGATCTATTGTATACCCTGCACTGATTTGGCAAGGGAGTACAATAGTGATCTAGGAGTAGATCACTGGACAGCGGTCAGAATTATCCTTAGTGAAATAAGGATATGTTTCTCGATTATGGACGTGATAAAAAGGTTCGTCGTAAAGGGTTACGCCGATGCAAGTTTTGACACTAATCTAGATGACTCTAAGTCTCGGTCTAGATACATATTGAAAGTGGGAGCAATTAGCTAGAGTAGCTCCATGCAGAGCATTGTTAACATAGAAATTTGCAAAATACATGTGGATCTGAATGTGGCAGACCCGTTGACTAAGATTCTCTCACAAGCAAAACATGATCACACCTTAGTACTCTTTGGGTGTTATTCACATAGCGATGTGAACTAGATTACTGAATCTAGTAAACCCTTTGAGTGTTGGTCACATGGCGATGTGAACTATGGGTGTTAATCACATGATGACGTGAACTATCGATGTAAATCACATGGCGATGTGAACTAGATTATTGACTCTAGTGCAAGTGGAAGACTGAAGGAAATATGCCCTAGAGGCAATAATAAAGTTATTATTTATTTCCTTATATCATGATAAATGTTTATTATTCATGCTAGAATTGTATTAACCGGAAACATAATACATGTGTGAATACATAGACAAACAGAGTGTCACTAGTATGCCTCTACTTGACTAGCTCGTTAATCAAAGATGGTTATGTTTCCTAACCATGAACAAAGAGTTGTTATTTGATTAACGAGGTCACATCATTAGTTGAATGATCTGATTGACATGACCCATTCCATTAACTTAGCACCCGATCGTTTAGTATGTTGCTATTGCTTTCTTCATGACTTATACATGTTCCTATAACTATGAGATTATGCAACTCCCGTTTACCGGAGGAACACTTTGGGTACTACCAAACGTCACAACGTAACTGGGTGATTATAAAGGAGTACTACAGGTGTCTCCAATGGTAGATGTTGGGTTGGCGTATTTCGAGATTAGGGTTTGTCACTCCGATTGTCGGAGAGGTATCTCTGGGCCCTCTCGGTAATACACATCACATAAGCCTTGCAAGCATTATAACTAAGATGTTAGTTGTGAGATGATGTATTATGGAACGAGTAAAGAGACTTGCCAGTAACGAGATTGAACTAGGTATTGGATACCGACGATCGAATCTCGGGCAAGTAACATACCGATGACAAAGGGAACAACGTATGTTGTTATGCGGTCTGACCGATAAAGATCTTCGTAGAATATGTAGGAGCCAATATGGGCATCCAGGTCCCGCTATTGGTTATTGACCGGAGACGTGTCTCGGTCATGTCTACATTGTTCTCGAACCGTAGGGTCCGCACGCTTAAGGTTTCGATGACAGTTGTATTATGAGTTTATGAGTTTTGATGTACCGAAGGAGTTCGGAGTCCCGGATGAGATCGGGGACATGACGAGGAGTCTCGAAATGGTCGAGACATAAAGATCGATATATTGGACGTCTATATTCGGACATCGGAAAGGTTCCGAGTGATTCGGGTATTTTTCGGAGTACCGGGTAGTTACGGGAGAGGTAATGGGCCTTGATGGGCTTTAGTGGGAAGAGGAAAAGACTGCTGCGCCCCACCTCCCCTTTGGTCCGAATTGGACTAGGGAAAAGGGGGCCGGCCACCTTTCCCACTCGTCCTATTCCTTCTCCCTTCCTCCCCTCTTGGTGGACTCCTACTAGGACTTGGAGTCCTAGTAGGACTCCCTATCCTGGCCGCACCTTTGCCTTGGCCGGCCTCCTCCTCCTCCATCCTTTATATACAGGGGCAGGGGGCACCCCATAGACACAAGTTGATCCTTGAGATCGTTCCTTAGCCGTGTGCGGTGCCCCCTGCCACCAAATTCCACCTCGGTCATACCGTTGTAGTGCTTAGGCGAAGCCCTGCGTCGGTAGTACATCAAGATCGTCACCACGCCGTCGTGCTGACGGAACTCTTCCTCGACGCTTTGCTGGATCGGAGCCCGAGGATCGTCATCGAGCTGAACGTGTGCTAAGAACTCGGAGGTGCCGGAGTAACGGTGCTTGGATCGGTCGGATCGGGAAGACGTACGACTACTTCCTCTATGTTGTGTGATCGCTTCCGTAGTCGGTCTGCGTTGGTACGTAGACAACACTCTCCCCTCTCGTTGCTATGCATCACCATGATCTTGCGTGTGCGTATGAATTTTTTTTGAAATTACTACGTTCCCCAACAGTTTCTCCTTGTTTCATCATCTTGGTTGCGCCACGCTTTGACGACGTACTCGATTGTTTCGACGATCCGGCCGAGGGCTAAAATAAGAAAGAGAGTCGCGCGCGTTAGTACACACATATTTATTCAAATCAGTTAGTTTGTATCACCAGAGGTTCAATGTATATATATACCTCGGCGCCGGAGGTGGTTGCTACTTCCATTTGAAGATCGTCGTTTATCGATGTTTGTTCGGCATCATCTTGCTGACGGCGCCCTTCATCTTCACCGTCAAGGTTCAGATAAGAAGAGATATCATCTTCTTCTTGTCCGGTCGGCACATATAGAATATCGCCGTTTATGATGCCGAACATATGTGCTTCACCGTTCGGATCATAGTTGTCCATAATCGGGTCAGCTCTATCGTCCGCCATTATGTCAGTCCTGAAAACATGTAGTAAAAACAAATTAATTAAGTAAAGAAGGGGGGCGGTGGCGGTGGCGAAAGGGCGGTGGCAAAAGGAGGGGGCGAGGAAGGGGTGGGAGAGGGTTTACACTCAAGTTGTAATAGGGTTTACAATAAAGTTGCCACGACATGTTTAATATAGTTTTTTATTCTAGATTTAAAGTTACCATTGTATTTAAACTAGTTTTCGCGGCAATCTTTATTAATCGGCCATGACAAATTTAATTCATGTATCATGGCAGCTTTTGATAATTCATCATGGCAAATTGAGTTTATAGATCATGACAATTCTAGTATTTTGAAGATGAAAAACATTTTTGTATGAACCATGGCAAATTTTAGTACATGTATCATGGCAAATTTTAATACATGTACCATAACGCGGTACGAGGTGGTACCGGTGAAGGGGGGAAACATCCGGGAAAGTATTCCCGGTGTTTCGCGTTTTCAGACAGATGGGTCGGAGGGGGAAAGTTGCGTGTTCGCTATGCTAGGGATGCGTGATGGACGAACGGGCTGCGTATCCGGATTCGTCTCGTCGTTCTGAGCAACTTTCATGTACAGAGTTTTCCCATCCGAGTTACGGTTTATTTTCTATTAATTTTCAAAGTTTTGGTTCATTTTCTAATATCCTGATTTAATTTAATTCAAATTATTAAATACAGAAACTGCTATGGGTACACGGAAGTGCACCCAGCAGTGTGTTCATGTGTATGACAGATGGGACCCGTTAACTGCTGAGTCAGCAGTCAACAGTCTCAGTTGACTGGTCAAAGTGGGCCAGGGGACCCGCATGTCATTCACTTTTAGTCCTAATTCAGATCAGTTAGATTAAATAGTTAATTAGTTTAATTAAACTTGATTAGTTAATTTAAACAGAATTAATTAGGTTAATTATTTAGTTAATTAATTGTTTAATATTTAATTTTATTTATTTATTTTCATTTTTTTAAACCGTTCCAAGGGCGTGGGCCCCGTTTGACATAGGTAAGGGGGGCCATTGGGGGCCACTAGTCAGCGACCCAGCGGGTGGCCCCGGGGGAATGCCACGTAGGCGGGTGCCGGAGAGAGCTCCGGTGAGCCTCTCCCGTGGGGGCACTTCACCGGAGAAGGCCGGAAACGCAGCAGAGGGGCGGGCGGGCCGGCGGCATTGAGGGCGGGCGAGCGAGGCGGCGCGCGCGCGGTGGGTGAGGGAGGCCAGACCAACCGGAGGGCGAGGGCGACGTCGGGCGGCGAGGGCGACGGCGGGCGGCGTCGAGGGCGAGGGCGACGGCGGCAGGCCTTCGGCGCGGCAGAGAATCGGAGAAGACGAGAAATGGAGGCGAAGGTTCGGGCCCTTGTATTTATAGCCCCCCCTTTAGTCGCGGTTGGGGAGGCGACCCGCGACTAAAGGGTAACCTTTAGTCGCGGTTGGCCAGACCAACCGCGACTAAAGGGTTTTTTGCGGGTTTTTGCGTTCCCGCGCGCAACGACCTTTAGTCGCGGTTGGCCAGGCCAACCGCGACTAAAGGTATTTTTGGCGGGTTTTTGCGTTCCCGCGCGCAACGACCTTTAGTCGCGGTTGGCCAGGCCAACCGCGACTAAAGGTATTTTTCAAAATACTTTTTCTTTTTCAAAATCTTAAAAATACAAATAATATATCAAAAAATTCAGAAAAATAAAACTAATTCAATTCAAAATTCTAAAAATACAAATAATATATCAAAAAATTAAGAAAAATAAAACTAATTCAATTCAAAATGTTAAAAATACAAATAATATATCAAAAAATTAAGAAAAATAAAAATAATTCAATTCAAAATGTTAAAAATACAAATAATATATCAAAAAATTCAGAAAAATAAAACTAATTCAATTCAAAATCTTAAAAATACAAATAATATATCAAAAAATTAAGAAAAATAAAACTAATTCAATTCAATATGTTAAAAATACAAATAATATATCAAAAAATTCAGAAAAATAGAACTAATTCATTTCAAAATTCTAAAAATACAAATAATATATCAAAAAATTCAGAGAAGTTCTTCCCGGCCGCCTCTGTCTTCCCACAAGTTCTTCCCGGCCAGTCTTCCCGCCAGTTCTTTCCCGCCTATGTCTTCCCGCTATTTCTTCACGCCTCTATCTTTCCGCGTATCGATGCTCCTTTTATAGACACGGCGCCGCTTCTGCTTTGTCTTGTTCCTCCGACAGGGCGTCGTGCGCTACCCACGCGTCCTTATCCTGCCGACAGCTTTAGTCACGGTTGCACCCTCCAGCCGGGACTAAAGCTTACCCAAACGTCATTATCCCACCGACAGTTTTCTTAGATGACACAAAAACCACATTTAGTCCCGGTTGCACCAACCAGCCGGGACTAAAGGTTAGATGACCAGCTCTGGATTCCTCTTCTTCCCGCCATTTCTTCCCTGTCTTCCCGCCTCTTTCTTCCCGCCACTTTCTTCCCGCCTCCTGTCTTCCCGCTCCCATTTTTCCCGCCATTTCTCACTACATATATGTAGCCCGGCTTGGCCAGCATTATCACATCTCTACAATCTCTCATCACTCTCTCATGGCTTCCACCGCACCCACTCTAACCTACCAGCAGGTGGAGGAGCTTTGCGCCTCGAACTACCCTTGTCCACCGGGCTACCGCGTCCCCACCGGCTGGAGCCTAAGCGCCGGCGGCGTGCCGGTCCCTCCCGTCCCTCAGGGTACTGCGCGCCGGGCGGCCATCACGAACCACTACTACCTCGACCTCACGCCGGAGCAGCGGATGAATCCCCGCTGGCATCCCGATAACCAGCATACTTGGGACGCCTTCTTCATCAATCGGCGTGAGAGGGCGCTCGCCAGGTATGAGGAGGACGGTCTGCCTCCTGGGAACTTCCACGAGGCCGGCCGTCGGCTATGGTGGTACGGCCGGACTCTGCAGAGCGTCATGGACTACATCACGGCCGGCGATATCCCCCGCCTGCGCTACCCTTAGTTCGAGCCATGAGCGCCGCCCGACGACAGCGACGACAGCAACGACGACGACGGCGGCAACTTAGAAGGCAACGACTACCAGTACAACGACGGCGGCTATGAAGACTACGAGTATGCATATTATACGCCTAGGCAGGAGTATGACTAAATCACTCCAAATTTCATGTATCATCAGTGGTATCTCGAATCATTCGAAAATGGACACCAAACACATCACGGGTAATATAATTCACATGATCCATTCAACAAAGTTTGGTACAATAAATTATTACACATCATTTCTTCCCTTGTGTCCCTGCTTGCTTACGATTGTGCCGTATCCATGGAGCATCCTCATCATTTAACTTAATGCTTGGGTCGGTGTTCACTTTGAAGGGCGGAATTTCAGCAAACATATTATAATCTTCTGACATGTCTGTCTTGTCCTCCACTCCCACGATGTTTCTTTTCCCTGAAAGAACAATGTGGCGCTTTGGATCATCGCATGATGTACTGATCGTTTTCTTATCTTTCTGTTTCCTCGGTTTGCTACTCATGTCCTTCACATAGAAAACCTGAGCGACATCTTTCGCTAGGACGAATGGTTCGTCAAGGTAACCAAGATTGTTGAAATCCACCATTGTCATTCCGTATTGCTGGTCCACCTTTACCCCACCTCCTGTTAGCTTGAACCATTTGCACCGGAACAAAGGGACCTTAAAGGAGGGTCCATAGTCAAGTTCCCATATCTCCTCTATGTAACCATAATATGTGACCTTTTGCCCATTCTCGGTTGCTGCATCAAAGCGGACACCACTGTTTTGGTTGGTGCTCTTTTTATCTTGGGCGATCGTGTAAAATGTATTCCCATTTATCTCGTACCCTTGGAAAGTCGTTATAGTCGAAGATGGTGTCTTGGCCAACATGTACAGCTGATCTACAACATCATTATCATTCATTAAATGTTTTCTCAACCAACTGCCGAAAGTCTCCATGTGGGCCTTCCTAATCCAGGATTCAGGCTTCCCCGGGTTGTCCGAGCGTAAAATATTCTTGTGTTTCTCAAAGTACGGAGCCATCAAGCTGGAATTGGTCAGTACAGTGTGGTGTGCTTCAGTCAGAGAATGGCCGTCCATACATATCGTTGATTTCCTTCCGATCGTGCCTTTTCCACTTAGTCTCCCCTCGTGCCGCGATCGAGGAAGACCAATCGGCTTAAGGTCAGGAACAAAGTCAACACAAAACTCAATTACCTCCTCATTTCCATAGCCCTTGGCGATGCTTCCTTCTGGCCTAGCACGGTTACGAACATATTTCTTTAATACTCCCATAAACCTCTCGAAGGGGAACATATTGTGTAGAAATACAGGACCGAGAATGAAAATCTCTTCGACTAGGTGAACCAGGAGGTGCGTCATAATATTGAAGAAGGATGGCGGGAACACCAACTCGAAACTGACAAGACATTGGATCACATTGTTCTGTAACCGTGGTAGAACTTCTGGATTGATTACCTTCTGAGAGATTGCATTGAGGAATGCACATAGCTTCACAATGGCTACTCGAACATTTTCCGGCAGGAGCCCCCTCAAAGCAATCGGAAGGAATTGCGTCATAATCACGTGGCAGTCGTGAGACTTCAGGTTTTGGAACTTTTTCTCCGCCATGTTTATTATTCCCTTTATATTGGACGAGGATCCAGACGGGACCTTCATACTGCTCAGGCATTCAAAAAAGATGACCTTCTCTTCTTTGGTCAGAGCGTAGCTGGCACGACCTTGAAACCATTCCGGATGCCGGTCATCAGGGTCTTTCAAACGTTGCTAGTCCTGCCGTGCTTCCTTTGTATCATTTGTCTTCCCATACACGCCCAAGAAGCTTAGGAGGTTCACGCAAATATTCTTCATAACGTGCATCACGTCGATTGCAGAGCGGACTTCTAGGACTTTCCAATATTCTAGCTCCCAGAATATAGATTTCTTCTTCCACATGGCTGCGTGCCCGTCAGCTCCCTTCAGAACTGATTGTCCGCCAGGACCCTTTCCAAAGATGACTTTCAAATCCTTGACCATATCAAATACCTCAGCACCAGTGCGTTCCGCAGGCTTCGGCCGGTGATCTGCCTTGCCGTTGTAATGCTTGCCTTTCTTTCTTACTGGATGAATTTTCGGAAGAAATCGACGATGCCCAAGGTACACGTTCTTCTTACAATTTGGCAAATGTACACTTTCAGTCTCATGTAAGCAGTGCGTGCATGCATTGTATCCCTTATTTGACAGTCCCGAAAGGTTACTAAGAGCAGGCCAATCGTTGATGGTTACGAAAAGCAACGCTCGTAGGTCAAATTCCTCTTCTTTGTGCTCATCCCACACACGGACACCAGGTCTGCCCCACAGCTGTAAAAGTTCATCAACTAATGGCCTTAGGTACACATCGATGTCGTTGCCGGGTTGCTTCGGACCTTGGATGAGCACTGGCATCATAATGAACTTTCGCTTCATGCACAACCAAGGAGGAAGGTTGTAGATGCATAGAGTCACGGGCCAGGTGCTATGGCTGGAGCTCTGCTCGCCAAAAGGATTCATGCCATCTGTACTTAGACCAAATCTTATGTTCCTTGCGTCAGCTGCAAAATCTTTGAACTCTCTGTCGATCTTTCTCCATTGCGTTCCATCTGCGGTGTGTCTCAACTCCCCGTCCGACTTACGGTCCTTTTTGTGCCATCGCAACAACTTGGCATGCTCTTTGTTCCTGAACAGACGTTTCAACCGTGGATTATAGGAGCATACCACATCACCTTGGCGGGAACCCTCTTTCTGGGTTTCTCGCCCTCAACATCGTCACCATGGTCATCGCCTCTGATCTTATAACGCAATGCAGTGCATACCGGGTATTCATTCAAATTCTCGTATTCACCGCGGTAGAGGATGCAGTCGTTGATGCATGCATGTATCTTCAGAACCTCTAAACCTAGAGGGCAGACAACCTTCTTTGCTTCGTACGTACTGGCGAGCAACTCGTTATTCTTTGGAAACATATTCTTCAACATTTTTAGCAAGTTTTCAAATGCCGAGTCAGCTACACCTGCCTGTGCCTTCCATTTTAGCAAATCTAGTGTGCAGCCCAGCTTTTTCAGACCATCATCGCATCCGGGGTACAACGACTTTCTGTGATCCTCTAACATGCGATCCAAATTCTCCCTCTCCTTTTCAGTTTCGCAGCGTCTCCGTGCATCAGCAATGGTCCGACCAAGATCATCAACGGTCTCATCACGTGCCTCTTCTTCACCTTCACCTTCCCCTTCACCTTCCCCTTCACCTTCAGCATCCTCCATGAAAGTATCACCGAAATGAGCAAGATAGCTTTCATCGATGAAATCATCCCCTTCTTCATCTTCTTCCATTATAACCCCTCTTTCTCCATGCTTGGTCCAACAATTATAGCTTGGCATGAAACCGTGCCGAAGCAGGTGCAGGTGAACTTCTCTTGAGGAAGAGTAACCCTTCTGATTCTTACAGTCAACACATGGACAGATAACAAAACCCTTCTGCTTGTTCGCATTAGCCACTACGAGGAAATCTTTCAAACCCGTAGTGAACTCGCGGGAGAGTCGGTTACCGTACATCCATTGCCGATTCATCTGCATTATTATAATATAAAATATATAATTAACCATCATGCATTTGTTAAACTAACTAGCTATAAACAATAGAAATTAAACAATGAACAACACACATGCATATTTTATCAATGACACACATGCATGAAAGGTTCAAGTTGCTAACCGCGATCGAGGAGGAAAAAATAAATGAGGAACCTCAAGTGTGGCTCCAACACTTCATATCATGTTTGTTTCACGCTCTTGGGGCATTTCATCAAACACCTTGTGTGCATAAGAGGAACCAAAAGCAAACCTACACCCCCTTGTGAAGCTTGCGAAGAGAAGTGGCACCAAATGGCTAAGTGAGTGTGCTGAACTGGTATATATAGGGGAGGAGCTTTAGTCGCGGCCTTTGGGCACCTTTAGTCGCGGTTGGCCTGGCCAACCGCGACTAAAGCCCCTCACGTGCACCAGCTGGCCACCGAGCGCCCTGGGCCCAGGCCTTTGGTCGCGGTTCGTCTGCCGAATCGCGACTAAAGACTTCATTAGTCGCGGTTCCTACAGTTTCGCGACTAATAGGGTTGGACGGAAGCCTCTTTTTGTACCAATGACATAACCCTTCTGCCGTCAAGGGCCGCGATCCACCGTGCCTCATGGCCCTGAAACCACAAGAGACGAATCAGATCAGCGTCGTCGTCGACGGGAGCAGAACTAGCCGCTTTTTGCTTGGAGAAGAGGCGAAGTGGTTGGCCTGGCTGGGTAACTTTCCCACCTCAAAAGGTAATTTACGGGAAAGGAAATTTCGTACATTTTGTTGTTGTTACTATTCGGGAGCATACGATAAGAGCTGACACGACGAATATCACTTAAGCCCGCGCGAGAACGGCATTGCACTAACACTAAGTTCCTTATGCAGCAAGCTTGTAGCACACGAGAGGAACATCATGTAATTCGCTTTATCTTCTACAGAGACAAAACAAAGTGGCTGAAATAGTAGGCTAGTAGCTGCCGGGTCGGCATCTGGACTTTTCTGGTGGCATTTGCACAGCAGCTAAATTAGCTTGTCGCAATCTACAGTGGTACGTACGTATTCCCTACGTTCCAAAATAGATGACCGTCGATCTCGTCTTCTTCCTCAACGTGGCGAACGCCATGAGCAGACCGCACCCCCGAACAAACGTGCCGGCTGGCTTTCACCTGCAAGATAAATCACTTACGAGGTGAGCTGTGAGCAAGCATAACAATCTATGTCTGATCCGATGGACGACCCAAGCCGCGGAACCTTGGCGGCTCGCTGCCCGTGCCCAACGTGCAAGACCTCGCCGCCCGGACCGACGAGCTCGCGCTCACGCCCACCCTCCTCCGCCGCTACGTGCGGCCTCAGCCCAACACGGTCGACCTGCGCCCCGACGCCCCCGCCGGCGAGGAGCAGGAGCATGTCCCCGTTATCGACCTGGGCCGGCTCCTCGCAGGCGGACGGGATGAGGAGGCCGACAGGCTGCAGTCGGCGTGCGAGGACTGGGGCTTCTTCCAGGTGGTGAACCACGGGATACCTGAGGAGATCCTGGAGGAGATGAAGAGGAACGTCATGGAATTCTTCGCGCTCCCGCTGGCGGAGAAGGCGGCCCTCGCGCAGGAGCCCGGGGGAGTCGAGGGGTACGGCCAGGCGTTCGTCATCTCGGAGGAGCAGACGCTCGACTGGGCGGACATGTTCTTCCTCCTCACGCAGCCGCCCAGCTACCGCGATCTCCACCTCTGGCCGTCCCGCCCTTCCACCTTCAAGTAAGTAAATCCATGAACAAGAAGAAAATTGTATACCATGGAGGTTGCATGCGTTGCCACCATACTGCTGTGTGATGAGCTCCGGTTGATTTGTTTGTCGTTGCGGCAGAAATTGTTTGGGGAGCTACTCTGTTGAGGTGCAAAGAGTGGCAGGCGAGCTGCTGGGAGCCATGGCGGAGAACTTGGGCGTGAGAGACCATTCGGACTTGACAAGGCTCGCGGCGTCACAGTCAGTGAGGATGAACTACTACCCGCCTTGCCCGGAGGCACACGTGGACAGGATGCTGGGCCTGTCGCCGCACTCGGACGCGGTCGGGCTGACGCTGCTGCTGCAGGTCAGTCCGGTCCCGGGGCTGCAGATCAGGAGGAACGGCGGCTGGCTCCCGGTCACGCCGCTCCCCGGCGCCCTCGTCGTCAACGTCGGCGACGTGCTTGAGGTGTTGACCAACGGGAAGTACAAGAGCGTCGAGCACAGGGCGGTGGTGAACACACGCGAGGAGCGGATGTCCATCGCGACGTTCCACAACGGAAAGTTCGGCACCATGTACGGGCCGCTGGAGGAGGTCGTCGGAGACGAGGGGCCGCGGTACAGAAGTGTTACCGTCGAAGAGTACACGAAGCTCGTGTTCTCCAGCAAGCTCGACGGCAAGAACATCATGGATGCCATGAAGATCAACTGATAGCAATACATGGTCATCATTGTGGTGTCAAGTCTCTGTTAATGATGGTTGAGTTGAGGCCCGATTGACAGTAAAGCCTTGTGAAAAATGCAGTGACAAGGCTCAATTCTGTCGGTGTCTTCATCAATAAGCACTATGCAGGCACTATTTATTTTATGGGACCCAGGCCCTATTTGATTCATAAGTCCTAAGACTTTTTTTAGTCTCAACTTATAAATCTCAAGTTTTTAAAAAGTCCCTATCTGTTTGGTTCCTGAGATTTATAAGTTTCTATAAGACCATATTATAACTATAAGTCCCTATAAGTCTCTCCTTGAGAGTCTTATTTCATAAGTCCCAAATACCCACTTTAAGTCCCTATAAATCCCTCCTGTTTGGTTTAGATGTGACTTATAGAAACTTTTTTAAGTCCCTAAAACAATAAGTCCCTGGAAACAAACACCCTCTTAGGGCATCTTCGGACCGACCCGCAAACCTCCCGCATAGTCCGAAACACCGAAGTCATCCAACACCGACCTTTATTGGTCCGCTGCGCGGTCCGAACGTTATTTCTTCCGCAAATCGAAAACAAATATGAGGGCTTTGCGTGAGCCCGGATCGCTCCCAAGATCGCTTCTGACTGCCCTGGCCCACCAAAAAGACCCCACCCGCCCCTCCCGCGCTATCCTTCAGATGCACGCCACGCTTAACGTGCCGCATTCATGCCGGCCCAGAGCACACCACAGTAGGCATTGATGACGCAATGTGACCGGAGGGCGGCGTTGACCGAGGCGACCTCTCGGGAGCCACCGCTTCAATGCGGACACAACTTCCTGAGGAACAGACTCTGGTCGCTGCACCGCATTGAAGCGGGCTGACCGCGCCTGGTCGTGGCTTTATAAGCCGTGCTCCGGCAAAGCACAGAGCCGCAATCCCCCTCCCCCAGCACCGCCGCACTCCTCCCCTCCCCGTCACCCACCTCGTCGAGCCCTTCCTCCTCTTCAATCCCAGAAGCGATGCCAAGTCATGGTGCTTTGCGCCGGCAGGTGGCGTTGGCGGAAGCTCTTCCTTCGATGGTTCATGGCGCTGCGGGCGTCGCTCTCCGGGCCCTTCGGCATCCATGGCGGGCAGTTCCTCTGCCCAGGAGGAGATCGTCCTCTCCTCTGACGAGGAGGAGGACCAAGCCCCGCAGCAGCAGCCGGAGCAGCCGCCGCAACAACGGCCCCGCCTCCACTCGGAGGCCGCGGTGACGGACGAAGAATTCATCTGTCAGATCGAGTTGCTGATGGAGCGTCCGCTCCGTCAGATGGGGCCGTCACCACCATCGCCAGCGCCCGTCAAGGTGGAGCGGCCGTCCCCGCCATGCAACCAGCCGCTCCGTCCAGTGAAGGATGAGCCAGTCTCACCCCCGCGCAACCGCGGCGTCCAGATCAGTCGTCGCGTCAAGGCCGAGCCGGCGTCGTCCCCGCACTCGTGCAACCGTGACGCCAGATCAGATTCCGCGTCAAGAACGAGCTAACGTCCCGCCACGGTACACCGCACCGCCACGCCTCCAACACCGCGACGCCAAGGAGGAGCTGCCGTCGGCGATCGCGAAGGCGTGGGGCTACATCCTCGACTACCTTGGAGGAGGCGCTTACGCTGGTGCCTCCGGCTTTCGGGCCATGGTGTCCGAGGCGGAGTGCGCGACGCGGCAGCTTGTGAGGTACGTCCGGCGGAATGCCGGTCGCAGCTCCGCGTTCGGCAAGAGCGATATGTTGTCAGACCTCGCCGCCGCGTGGGAGCTCGACCGCTCCGTGACTGATGACCCACAAGTATAGGGGGTAAATTGTAGCTCTTTTCGATAAGTAAGAGTGTCGAACCCAACGAGGACCAGAAGGAAATAACAAGTGGTTTTCAGCAAGGTAATATCTACAAGTGCTGAAATTATAAGTAGCAGAGTAGTATGATAGCAAGGTAATTTGTAATGAGCAAGTAACGATAGTAATAACAAAAGTGCGGCAAGGTAGACCAATCCTTTTGAGGCAGAGGACAGGCCAAAACGGTCTCTTATGATAAGCAAAGTGTTCTTGAGGGTACACGGGAATTTCATCTAGTCACTTTCATCATGTTGGTTTAATTCGTGTTCGGTGCTTTGATAATATGATATGTGGGTGGACTGGTGCTTAGGTGCTATTCTTACTTGAATAAACCTCCTACTTATGATTAACCCTCCCGCAAGCATCCGCAACCACGAGAAAAGTATTAAGAATAAATTCTAACCATAGCATTAAACTTTTGGATCCAATCAGCCCCTTACGGAATAGCGCATAAACTGGGGTTTAAGCTTCTGTCACTGTCGCAACCCATCATCTAATTGCTACTCCACAATGCATTCCCTTAGGCCCAAATATGGCGAAGTGTCATGTAGTCGACGTTCACATGACACCACTAAGGGAATCAGAACATACATACTATCAAAATATCAAACACATATCATGTTCACATGATTACTTGCAACATGATTTCTCCCGTGACCTCAAGAACAAAAGTAACTACTCACAAACGATAATCATGCTCAAAACTAGAGGGGTATTAAATAGCATATTGGATCTGAACATATAATCTTCCACCAAATAAACCATATAGTAATCAACTACAAGATGTAATCAACAGTACTAGTCACCCACAAGCACCAATCTATAGTTCCGGTAACAAGATTGAACACAAGAGATGAACTAGGGTTTGAGATGAGATGGTGCTGTTGAAGATGTTGATGGAGATTTCCCTCCCCAAGATGGGAGAGCTGTTGGTGATGATGATGACGATGATTTCCCCCTCAGAGAGGGAAGTTCCCCCGGCAGAATCACTCCGCCGGAGGGCAAAAGTGCTCCTGCCCAAGTTTCACCTCAAGGCGGCGGCGCTCCGTCCCAAAAGTCCCCCCCTTATTTTTTCTAGGACAAAATGACTTATATACCCGAAGATGGCGCGCCCAGGTGGGTTGTGCCCACCTGGTGGGCCCCCTATGATAGTTATTTGCTCCAATATTCCTCAAATATTTCATAAAATATCCTCATGAAGTTTCAGCTCATTTGGAGTTGTGCGGAATAGGTAGCCTGACTTAGCTTTTTCAGGTCTAGATTTCCAGCTGCCAGAATTCTCCCTCTTTGTGTATACCTTGCATATTATGAGAGAAAAGGCATTAGAATTACTCCAAATGCATTATTATGGATAAAAAATTATAAATAACAGTAAGAAAACATGATGCAAAATGGACGTATCAGTGACCACCGCGCAGACGGCCGCCAGGCCCCGTCGCCGCCTTGACGGCGAGCTCGCCAAGATCGGTGAGGAGTGGTCGCTTAGCGACTGCTCCACGAGCACAGGTCGTGGCAAGACCGCCGCTAGGGATCCGAAGGTCATGTCGGTAGTGGCCACGGCGGCCCTCTACAAGACGCAACAGGAGGCAGAGAGACTCTTCCGCGAGCGGCAGGCAGCCGCTGGGCAGGGATGTCGCGGCCCTCCGGCGATGTACCTGTTGGAAATATGCCCTAGAGGCAATAATAAATTGATTATTACTATATTTCCTTGTTCATGATAATCGTTTATTATCCATGCTAGAATTGTATTGATAGAAAACTCAAATACATGTGTGGATACATAGACAACACCATGTCCGTAGTAAGCCTCTAGTTGACTAGCTCGTTGATCAATAGATGGTCACGGTTTCCTGACCATGGACATTGGATGTCATTGATAACGGGATCACATCATTAGGAGAATGATGTGATGGACAAGACCCAATCCTAAGCCTAGCACAAGATCATGTAGTTCGTATGCTAAAGCTTTTCTAATGTCAAGTATCATTTCCTTAGACCATGAGATTGTGCAACTCCCGGATACCGTAGGAATACTTTGGGTGTGCCAAACGTCACAACGTAACTGGGTGGCTATAAAGGTACACTACAGGTATCTCCGAAAGTGTCTGTTGGGTTGGCACGAATCGAGACTGGGATTTGTCACTCCGTGTAAACGGAGAGGTATCTCTGGGCCCACTCGGTAGGACATCATCATAATGTGCACAATGTGATCAAGGAGTTGATCACGGGATGATGTTTTATGGAACGAGTAAAGAGACTTGCCGGCAACGAGATTGAACAAGGTATCGGGATACCGATGATCGAATCTCGGGATACTGATAGACAAAGGGAATTGTATACGGGATTGATTAAGTCCTTGACATCGTGGTTCATCCGATGAGATCATAGTGGAACATGTGGGAACCAACATGGGTATCCAGATCCCGCTGTTGGTTATTGACCGGAGAACGTCTCGGTCATGTCTGCATGGTTCCCGAACCCGTAGGGTCTACACACTTAAGGTTCGATGACGCTAGGGTTATAAAGGAAGTTTGTATGTGGTTACCGAATGTTGTTCGAAGTCCTGGATGAGATCCCATACGTCACGAGGAGTTCCGGAATGGTCCGGAGGTAAAGATTTATATATGGGAAGTCATCATACGGTCACCGAAATAATTCGGGGGTTTGCCGGTATTGTACCGGGACCACCGGGAGGGTCCACCTGCCCCGGGGGGCCACATGGGTTGTAGGGGTGTGCGCCTTGGCCTATATGGGCCAAGGGCACCAGCCCCAAGAGGCCCATGCGCCAAGAGATAAGGGAAAGGAAGAGTCCTAAAGGGGGAAGGCACCTCCTAGGTGCCTTGGGGAGGATGGACTCCTCCCTGGCCGCACCCTTCCTTGGAGGAAGGGCCAAGGCTGCGCCCCCTCTCCCTTGGCCCTATATATAGTGGGGGGAAGGGAGGGCAGCCGTACCAATGTTCTGGCGCAGCCCTCCCCCTCTCCCAAGTCCTTCTCCTCTCCCGTGGTGCTTGGCGAAGCCCTGCGGGATTGCCACGCTCCTCCACCACCACCATGCCGTTGTGCTGCTGCTGGATGGGGTCTTCCTCAACCTCTCCCTCTCTCCTTGCTGGATCAATGCATGGGAGACATCACCGGGCTGTACGTGTGTTGAACGCGGAGGTGCCGTCCGTTCGGCACTAGGATCTCCGGTGATTTGGATCACGACGAGTACGACTCCTTCAACCCCGTTCTCTTGAACGCTTCCGCTTAGCGATCTACAAGGGTATGTAGATGCACTCTCCTTCCCCTTGTTGCTGGTTTCTCCATAGATAGATCTTGGTGATACGTAGGAAAATTTTGAATTTCTGCTACGTTCCCCAATAGTGGTATCAGAGCTAGGTCTATTGCGTAGATTCTATGCACGAGTAGAACATAAAGTAGTTGTGGGCGTTGATATTGTTCAATTTGCTTACCGTTACTAGTCCAATCTTGATTTGGCGACATTGTGGGATGAAGCGGCCCGGACCGACCTTACACGTACTCTTACATGAGACTGGTTCCACCGACTGACATGCACTAGTTGCATAAGGTGGCTAGCGGGTGTCTGTCTCTCCCACTTTAGTCGGATCGGATTCGATGAAAATGGTCCTTATGAAGGGTAAATAGCAATTGGCATATCACGTTGTGGTTTTTGCGTAGGTAAGAAACGTTCTTGCTAGAAACCCATAGCAGCCACGTAAAACATGCAAACAACAATTAGAGGACGTCTAACTTGTTTTTGCAGGGTATGCTATGTGATGTGATATGGCCAATAAGAATGTGATGAATGATATGTGATGTATGAGATTGATCATGTTCTTGTAATGGGAATCACGACTTGCATGTCAATGAGTATGACAACCGGCAGGAGCCATAGGAGTTGTTTTTTATTTATTGTATGACCTGCGTGTCATTGAACAACGCCATGTAATTACTTCACTTTATTGCTAACCGTTAGCTGTAGTAGTAGAAGTAATAGTTGGCGAGACAACTTCATGAAGACACGATGATGGAGATCATGATGATGGAGATCATGGTGTCATGCCGGTGACGATGATGATCATGGAGCCCCGAAGATGGAGATCAAAAGGAGCAAAGTGATGATGGCCATATCATGTCACTATTTGATTGCATGTGATGTTTATCATGTTTATACATCTTATTTGCTTAGAACGACGGTAGTAAATAAGATGATCCCTCATTAAAATTTCAAGAAAGTGTTCCCCCTAACTGTGCACCGTTGCGAAAGTTCGTCGGTTTTGAAGCACCTTGTGATGATCGGGTGTGATAGATTCTTACGTTCGAATTCAACGGGTGTTGACGAGCCTAGCATGTACAGACATGGCCTCGAAACACATGCAAAAACACTTAGGTTGACTTGACGAGCCTAGCATGTATAGACATGGCCTCGGAACATAGAAGACCGAAAGGTCGAGCATGAGTCGTATGGTAGATACGATCAACATGAAGATGTTCACCGATGTTGACTAGTCCGTCTCATGTGATGATCGGACACGGCCTAGTTGACTCGGATCATGTAATCACTTAGATGACTAGAGGGATGTCTATCTGAGTGGGAGTTCATAAGATGAACTTGTTTATCCTGAACATAGTCAAAAGGATTTTGCAAATTATGTCGTAGCTCGCGTTTCAGTTCTACTGTTTAGATATGTTCCTAGAGAAAAATTAGTTGAAAGTTGATAGTAGCAATTATGCAGACAGTAAAAGGCTTATGTCCTTAATGCACCGCTCAGTGTGCTGAAACCTCGAACGTCATCTGTGGATGTTGCGAACATCTGACATACACATTTTGATAACTACGTGATAGTTCAGTTAAACGGTTTAGAGTTGAGGCACCATAGACGATTTTGAAACGTCGCGGAACATATGAGATGTTTCGAGGGCTGAAATTGGGATTTCTGGCTCGTGCCCACGTCAAGAGGTATAAGACCTCCGACGATTTTCTTAGCCTGCAAACTAAGGGAGAAAAGCTCAATTGTTGAGCTTGTGCTCAGATTGTCTGAGTACAACAATCATTTGAATCGAGTGGGAGTTGATCTTCCAGATGAGATAGTGATGTTTCTCCGAAGTCATTACCACCAAGCTGCTAGAGCTTCGTGATGAACTATGATATATCAGGGACATATATGATGATCCTTGAGATATTCGCAATGTTTGACACCACAATAGTAGAAATCAAGAAGGAGCATCAATTGTTGATGGTTGGTGAAACCACTAGTTTCAAGAAGGGCAAGGGCAAGAAGGGATACTTCATGAAACGGCAAATCAGCTGCTGCTCTAGTGAAGAAACCCAAGGTTGAACCCAAACCCGAGACTAAGTGCTTCTGTAATAAGAGGAACAACCACTGGAGCAGAATTACCCTAGATACTTGGTAGATGAGAAGGCTGGCAAGGTCGATAGAAGTATATTGGATATACATTGTGTTAATGCGTACTTTACTAGTACTCCTAGTAGCACCAAGGTATTAGATACCGGTTCGGTTGCTAAGTGTTAGTAAACTCGAAATAAAAGGCTGCGGAGTAAACGGAGACTAGCTAAAGGTAAGCTGGCGATATGTGTTGGAAGTTTTTCCAAGCTTGATGTAATCAAGCATCGCACGCTCCCTCTACCATCGAGATTAGTGTTTGCGTTGAGCATAGACATGATTGGATTATGTCTATCGCAATACGGTTATTCATTTAAGGAGAATAATGGTTACTCTGTTTATTTGAATAATACCTTCAATGGTCTTGCACCTAAAATGAATGGTTTATTGAATCTCGATCGTAGTGATACACATGTTCATGCCAAAAGATATAAGATAGTAATGATAGTACCACCTTCTTGTGGCACTGCCACGTAAGTCATATCGGTATAAAGCGCATGAAGAAGCTCCATGTTGATGGATCTTTGGACTCACTCATTTTTGAAAGGATTGAGACATGCGAACCATGTTTGTTGGTAGATATGCATGAAGAAACTCTATACAGATGGTGTTGGGGAACGTAGTAATTTCAAAAATTTTCCTACGCACACGCAAGATCATGGTGATGCATAGCAACGAGGGGGAGTGTCTGATCTACGTACCCTTGTAGATCGCAACGGAAGCGTTGACACAACATAGAGGAAGTAGTCGTACGTCTTCTTCCCGGTCCGACCGATCCAAGCACCGTTACTCCGGCACCTCCGAGTTCTTAGCACACGTTCAGCTCGATGACGTTCCTCGGGCTCCGATCCAGCAAAGCGTCGAGGAAGAGTTCCGTCAGCACGACGGCGTGGTGACGATCTTGATGTACTACCGACGCAGGGCTTCGCCTAAGCACTGTAACGGTATGATCGAGGTGGAATTTGGTGGCAGGGGGCACCGCACACGGCTAAGGAACGATCTCAAGGATCAACTTGTGTCTTGGGGTGTCCCCTGCCCCCGTATATAAAGGATGAAGGGGGGAGGCTGGCCGGCCAAAGGAGGGAGGCGCAGGAGGAGTCCTACTCCTACCGGGAGTAGGAACCCCCCCCCAATCCTATTCCAACTAGGACTCCTTGGAAAAAGGGAGAGGGAAAGAGAGAGAGGTGGCCGGCCACCTCTCCTAGTCCTAATAGGACTAGGGGAGGGGGGGAGGCACGCAGCCCTCCTTGGCAGCCCCTTTCACCTTTCCACAATGGCCCATGTAGGCCCATTTGGCTCCCGGGGGGTTCCGGTAACCCTCCCGGTAATCCGGTAAAATCCTGATTTCACCCGGAACACTTCCGATGTCCAAACATAGGCTTCCAATATATCAATCTTTACGTCTCGACCATTTCGAGACTCCTCGTCATGTACCCGATCTCATCTGGGACTCCGAACTCCTTCGGTACATCAATACTCATAAACTCATAATATAACTGTCATCGAAACCTTAAGCGTGCGGACCCTACGGTTCGAGAACAATGTAGACATGACCGAGACACGTCTCCGGTCAATAACCAATAGCGGGACCTGGATGCCCATATTGGCTCCTACATATTCTACGAAGATCTTTATTGGTCAGACCGCATAACAACATACGTTGTTCCCTTTGTCATCGGTATGTTACTTGCCCGAGATTCGATCGTCGGTATCCAATACCTAGTTCAATCTCGTTACCGGCAAGTCTCTTTACTCGTTCCGTAATACATCATCTCACAACTAACATATTAGTTGCAGTGCTTGCAAGGCTTATGTGATGTGCATTACCGAGAGGGCCCAGAGATACCTCTCCGACATTCGGAGTGACAAATCCTAATCTCGAAATACGCCAACCCAACATCTACCTTTGGAGACACCTGTAGTACTCCTTTATAATCACCCAGTTACGTTGTGACGTTTGGTAACACCCAAAGTGTTCCTCCGGTAAACGGGAGTTGCATAATCTCATAGTCATAGGAACATGTATAAGTCATGAAGAAAAGCAATAGCAACATACTAAACGACCGGGTGCTAAGCTAATGGAATGGGTCATGTCAATCAGATCATTCAACTAATGATGTGACCTCGTTAATCAAATAACAACTCTTTGTTCATGGTTAGGAAACATAATCATCTTTGATTAACGAGCTAGTCAAGTAGAGGCATACTAGTGACACTCTGTTTGTCTATGTATTCACACATGTATTATGTTTCCGGTTAATACAATTCTAGCATGAACAATAAACATTTATCATGATATAAGGAAATAAATAATAACTTTATTATTGCCTCTAGGGCATATTTCCTCCAGTCTCCCACTTGCACTAGAGTCAATAATCTAGTTCACATCGCCATGTGATTTAACAGCAATAGTTCACATCACCATGTGATTAACACCCATAGTTCACATCGTCATGTGACCAACACTCAAAGGGTTTACTAGAGTCAGTAATCTAGTTCACATCTCTATGTGATTAACACCCAAAGAGTACTAAGGTGTGATCATGTTTTGTTTGTGAGATAATTTTAGTCAACGGGTCTGTAACATTCAGAACCGTAAGTATTTTGCAAGTTCTATGTCTACAATGCTCTACACGGAGCTACTCTAGCTAATTGCTCCCACTTTCAATATGTATCCAGATTGAGACTTAGAATCATCTAGATCAGTGTCAAAAACTTGCATCGACGTAACCCTTTATGACGAACCTTTTTGTCACGTCCATAATCGAGAAACATATCCTTATTTCACTAAGGATAATTCTGACCGCTGTCCAGTGATCTACTCCTAGATCACTATTGTACTCCCTTGCCAAATCAGTGCAGGGTATACAATAGATCTGGTATACAGCATGACATACTTTATAGAACCTATGGCCAAGGCATAGGGAATGACTTTCATTCTCTTTCTATCTTCTACCGTGGTCGGGCTTTGAGTCTTACTCAACTTCACACCTTGTAACACAGGAAAGAAACTTTTTCTTTGACTGTTCCATTTTGAACTACTTCAAAATCTTGTCAAGGTATGTACTTATTGAAAAACTTATCAAGCGTCTTGATCTATCTTTATAGATCTTGAAGCTCAATATGTAAGCAGCTTTACCGAAGTCTTTCTTTGAAAAACTCCTTTCAAACACTCCTTTTATGCTTTACAGAATAATTCTACATTATTTCCGATCAACAATATGTCATTCACATATACTTATCAGAAATGCTGTAGTGCTCCCACTCACTTTCTCGTAAATACAGGCTTCACCGCTAGTCTGTATAAAACTATATGCTTTGATCAACTCATCAAAGCGTATATTCCAACTCCGAGATGCTTGCACCAGTCCACAGATAGATCGCTGGAGCTTGCATATTTAGTTAACACCTTTAGGATCGACAAAACCTTCTAGTTGCATCGTATACAACTCTTCTTTAGCAAATTCATTAAGGAATGCAGTTTTGTTTATCCATTTGCTAGATTTCATAAAATGCGGCAATTGCTAACATGATTCGGACAGACTTAAGCATAGATACGAGTGAGAAAATCTCATCATAGTCAACACCTTGAACTTGTCGAAAACCTTTTGCGACAATTCTAGCTTTGTAGATAGTAACACTACTATCAGCGTCCGTCTTCCTCTTGAAGATCCATTTTTCTATGGCTTGCCGATCATCGAGCAAGTCAACCAAAGTCCATACTTTGTTCTCATACATGGATCATATCTCAGATTTCATGGCTTCAAGCCACTTTGCGGAATCTGGGCTCACCATCGCTTCTTCATAGTTCGTAGGATCATCATGATCTAGTAGCATGACTTCCAGAACAGGATTACCGTACCACTCTGGTGCGGATCTTACTCTGGTTGATCTACGAGGTTCAGTAGTGTCTTGTTCTGAAGTTTCATGATCATCATCATTAGCTTCCTCACTAACTGGTGTAGGTGTCACAGAAACATTTTTCTGTGATGTACTACTTTCCAATAAGGGAGCAGGTACAGTTACCTCGTCAAGTTCTACTTTCCTCCCACTCACTTCTTTCGAGAGAAACTCCTTCTCCAGAAAGTTTCCGAATTTAGCAAAAAAGTCTTGCCTTCGGATCTGTGATAGAAGGTGTATCCAATAGTTTCCTTTGGATATCCTATGAAGATGCACTTCTCCGATTTGAGTTTTGAGCTTATCAGGATGAAACCTTTTCATATAAGCATCGTAACCCCAAACTTTAAGAAACGACTACTTTGGTTTCTTGCTAAACCACAGTTCAGATTGTGTCGTCTCAACGGACTTAGATGGTGCCCCTTTTTAACGTGAATGCAGCTGTCTCTAATGCATAACCCCAAAACGATAGTGGTAGATCGGTAAGAGACATCATAGATCGCACTATATCTAATAAAGTACGGTTATGACGTTCGGACACACCATTACACTATGGTGTTCCTTGTGGCGTGAGTAGTGAAACTATTTCACATTGTTTTTAACTGAAGGCCAAACTCGTAACTCAAATACTCTTCTCTACGATCAGATCATAGAAACTTTATTTTCTTGTTACGATGATTTTTCACTTCACTCTGAAATTCTTTGAACTTTTCAAATGTTTCAGACTTATGTTTCATCAAGTAGATATACTCATATCTGCTCAAATCATCTGTGAAGATCAGAAAATAATGATACCTGTCGCGAGCCTCAATATTCATCGGACCACATACATCAGTATGTATGATTTCCAACAAATCTTTTCTCGCTCCATTGTTCCGGAGAACGGCGTTTTAGTCATCTTGCCCAAAAGGCATGGTTTGCAAGCGTCAAGTGATTCATAATCAAGTGATTCCGAAAGCCCATCAGCATGGAGTTTCTTCATGCGCTTTATACCAATATGACCTAAACAGCAGTGCCACAAATAAGTTGCACTATCATTATTAACTTTGCATCTTTTGGTTTCAATATTATGAATATGTGTATTATTAAGATCGAGATCCAATGAACTATTTTCATTGGGTGTGTAACCATATAAGGTTTTATTCATGTAAACAGAACAACAATTTATTCTTTTACTTAAATGAATAACCGTATTACAATAAACATGATCAAATCATATTCATGCTCAACACAAATACCAAATAACACTTATTTAGTTTCAACACTAATCCCGAAAGTATAGGGGAGTGTGCGATGATGATCATATCAATCTTAGAACTACTTCCAACACACATCGTCACTTCACCCTTAACTAGTCTTTGTTTATTCTGCAACTCCCGTTTCGAGTTACTAATCTTAGCAACTGAACTAGTATCAAATACTGAGGGTTTGCTATAAACACTAGTAAAGTACACATCAATAACATGTATATCAAATATACTTATGTTCACTTTGCCATCCTTCTTATCCGCCAATCACTTGGGGTAGTTCCGCTTCTAGTGACCAGTCCCTTTGCAGTAGAAGCACTTAGTCTCAGGCTTAGGATCAGACTTGGGCTTCTTCACTTGAGCAGAAACTTGCTTGCCATTCTTCTTGAAGTTCCCCTTCTTTCCTTTGCCCTTTTTCTTGAAACTAGTGGTCTTGTCAACCATCAACACTTGATGTTTTTCTTTGATTTCTACCTTCATTGATTTCAGCATCACGAAGAGCTTGGGAGTTGCTCCGTTATCCCTTGCATATTATAGTTCATCACGAAGTTCTACTAACTTAGTGATGGTGACTAGAGAATTCTGTCAATCACTATCTTATCTGGAAGATTAACTCCCACTTGATTCAAGCGATTGTAGTACCCAGACAATCTGAGCACATGCTCACTATTTGAGCGATTCTCCTCCATCTTTTAGCTATAGAACTTGTTGGAGACTTCATATCTCTCAACTCGGGTATTTGCTTGAAATATTAACTTCAACTCCTGGAACATCTCATATGGTCCATGACGTTCAAAACGTCTTTGAAGTCCCGATTCTAAGCTGTTAAATATGGTGCACTAAACTATCAAGTAGTCATCATATTGAGCTAGCCAAACGTTCATAACGTCTGCATCTGCTCCTGCAATAGGTCTATCACCTAGTGGTGCATCAAGGACATAATTCTTCTGTGCAGCAATGAGGATAATCCTTAGATCACGGATCCAATCCGCATCATTGCTACTAACATCTTTCAATATAATTTTCTCTAGGAACATATCAAAAATAAACACAGGGAAGCAACAACGCGAGCTGTTGATCTACAACATAATTTGCAAAATACTACCAGGACTAAGTTCATGATAAATTTAAGTTCGATTAATCATATTACTTAAGAACTCCCACTTAGATAGATATCCCTCTAATCCTCTAAGTGATCACGTGATCCAAATCAACTAAACCATAACCGATCATCACGTGAGATGGAGTAGTTTTCAATGGTGAACATCATTATGTTGATCATATCTACTATATGATTCACGCTCGACCTTTTGGTCTCCGTGTTCCGAGGCCATATCTGTATATGCTTGGCTCGTCAAGTATAACCTGAGTATTCCGCGTGTGCAACTGTTTTGCACCCGTTGTATTTGAACGTAGAGCCTATCACACCCGATCATCACGTGGTGTCTCAGCACGAAGAACTTTTGCAATGGTGCATACTCAGGGAGAACACTTCTTGATAATTTAGTGAGAGATCATCTTATAATGCTACCGTCAATCAAAGCAAGATAAGATGCATAAAAAGATAAACATCACATGCAATCAATATAAGTGATATGATATGGCCATCATCATCTTGTGCTTTGTGATCTCCATCTCCGAAGCACCGTCATGATCACCATCGTCACCGGCGCGACACCTTGATCTCCATCGTAGCATCGTTGTCGTCTCGCCAATCTTATGCTTCCACGACTATCACTACCGCTTAGTAATAAAGTAAAGCATTACATCGCGATTGCATTGCATACAATAAAGCGACAACCATATGGCTCCTGCCAGTTGCTGATAACTTGGTTACAAAACATGATCATCTCATACAATAAAATCAGCATCATGTCTTGACCATATCACATCACAACATGCCCTGCAAAAACAAGTTAGACGTCCTCTACTTTGTTGTTGCAAGTTTTACGTGGCTGCTACGGGCTTAAGTAAGAACTCATCTCACCTACGCATCAAAACCACAACGATAGTTTGTCAAATAGACTCCGTTTTAACCTTCTCAAGGACCGGGCGTAGCCACACTTGGTTCAACTAAAGTTGGAGAGACAGTCTTCCGCAAGCCATCTATGTGCAAAGCACGTCGAGGGAACCGGTCTCGCGTAAGAGTACGCGTAAGGTTGGTCCGGATCATCTCGTCCAACAATACCGCCGAACCAAAGTATGACATGCTGGTAGGCAGTATGACTTGTATCGCCCACAACTCACTTGTGTTCTATTCGTGCATATAACATCAAACCATAAAAAACCTAGGCTCTGATACCACTGTTGGGGAACGTAGTAATTTCAAAAAATTTCCTACGCACACGCAAGATCATGGTGATGCATAGCAACGAGGGGGAGAGTCTGATCTACGTACCCTTGTAGATCGCAACGGAAGCGTTGACACAACATAGAGGAAGTAGTCGTACGTCTTCTTCCCGATCCGACCGATCCAAGCACCGTTACTCCGGCACCTCCGAGTTCTTAGCACACGTTCAGCTCGATGACGTTCCTCGGGCTCCGATCCAGCAAAGCGTCGAGGAAGAGTTCCGTCAGCATGACGGCGTGGTGACGTCTTGATGTACTACTGATGCAGGGCTTCGCCTAAGCACTGTAACGGTATGATCGAGGTGGAATTTGGTGGCAGGGGGCACCGCACACGGCTAAGGAACGATCTCAAGGATCAACTTGTGTCTTGGGGTGTCCCCTGCCCCCGTATATAAAGGATGAAGGGGGGAGGCTGGCCGGCCAAAGGAGGGAGGCGCAGGAGGAGTCCTACTCCTACCGGGAGTAGGACTCCCCCCCCAATCCTATTCCAACTAGGACTCCTTGGAAAAAGGGAGAGGGAAAGAGAGAGAGGTGGCCGGCCACCTCTCCTAGTCCTAATAGGACTAGGGGAGGGGGGAGGCGTGCAGCCCTCCTTGGCAGCCCCTTTCACCTTTCCACAATGGCCCATGTAGGCCCATTTGGCTCCCGGGGGGTTCCGGTAACCCTCCCGGTAATCCGGTAAAATCCCGATTTCACCCGGAAGACTTCCGATGTCCAAACATAGGCTTCCAATATATCAATCTTTATGTCTCGACCATTTCGAGACTCCTTGTCATGTACCCGATCTCATCCGGGACTCCAAACTCCTTCGGTACATCAATACTCATAAACTCATAATATAACTGTCATCGAAACCTTAAGCGTGCGGACCCTACGGTTCGAGAACAATGTAGACATGACCGAGACACGTCTCCGGTCAATAACCAATAGCGGGACCTGGATGCCCATATTGGCTCCTACATATTCTACGAAGATCTTTATCGGTCAGACCGCATAACAACATACGTTGTTCCCTTTGTCATCGGTATGTTACTTGCCCGAGATTCGATCGTCGGTATCCAATACCTAGTTCAATCTCGTTACCGGCAAGTCTCTTTACTCGTTCCGTAATACATCATCTCACAACTAACATATTAGTTGCAGTGCTTGCAAGGCTTATGTGATGTGCATTACCGAGAGGGCCCAGAGATACCTCTCCGACATTCGGAGTGACAAATCCTAATCTCGAAATACGCCAACCCAACATCTACCTTTGGAGACACCTGTAGTACTCCTTTATAATCACCCAGTTACGTTGTGACGTTTGGTAGCACCCAAAGTGTTCCTCCGGTAAACGGGAGTTGCATAATCTCATAGTCATAGGAACATGTATAAGTCATGAAGAAAAGCAATAGCAACATACTAAATGATCGGGTGCTAAGCTAATGGAATGGGTCATGTCAATCAGATCATTCAACTAATGATGTGACCTCGTTAATCAAATAACAACTCTTTGTTCATGGTTAGGAAACATAACCATCTTTGATTAACGAGCTAGTCAAGTAGAGGCATACTAGTGACACTCTGTTTGTCTATGTATTCACACATGTATTATGTTTCCGGTTAATACAATTCTAGCATGAATAATAAACATTTATCATGATATAAGGAAATAAATAATAACTTTATTATTGCCTCTAGGGCATATTTCCTTCAGATGGATCGTTTGGACTCACTTGATTTTGAATCACTTGAGACATGCAAATCATACCACATGGGCAAGATGACTGAAAGCCTCGTTTCCAGTAAAATGGAACTAGAAAGCAACTTGTTGGAAGTAATACATTTATGATGTGTGCAGTCCAATGAGTGCTGAGGCGTGTAGTGGATATCGTTATGTTCTTACTTCACAGATGATTTGAGTAGATGATGAGTATATTTACTTGATGAATCACGAGTCTGAATTATTGAAAGGTTCAAGTAATTTTAGGGTGAAGTTGAAAGATCGTCGTGACAAGAGGATAAAATATCTATAATATGATCATAGAGATGAATATCTGAATTACGAGTTTGGCACAGAATTAAGACATTGAGGAAATTGTTTCACAACTAATGCAGCCTGGAACACCATAGTGTGATAGTGTGTCCGAACATCATAACTGCACCCTATTGGATATGATGCACACCATGATGTCTCTTATCGAATTACCACGATAGTTTATGGGTTAGGTATTAGAGACAACCAAATTCACTTTAAATAGGGCACCACGTAATTCCGATGAGATGACACCGTATGAGCTATGGTTTAGAGAAACCTAAGCTGCCATTTCTTAAAAGTTTGGGGCTGTGACGCTTATGTGAAAAAGTTTTAGGCTGATAAGCTCGAACCCAAAGCGGATAAATGCATCTTCATAGGACACCCAAAACAGTTGGGTGTACCTCCTGTCTCAGATCTGAAAGCAATAAGGGATTGTTTCTAGAATCGGGTCCTTTCCTGAGGAAAAGTATCTCTCAAAAGAATTGAGTGGGAGGATGGTGGAGACTTGATGAGGTTATTGAACCGTTACTTCAACTAGTGTATAGCAGGGCACAAAGAGTTGTTCCTGTGGCACCTACACCAATTGAAGTGGAAGCTTATGATATTGATCATGAGACTTCGGATCAAGTCACTCCCAAACCTCGTAGGATGACAAGGATGCGTACTACTTCAGAGTGGTACGTAATCATGTCTTGGAAGTCATGTTGCTAGACAACAATGAGCCTACGAGCTATGGAGAAGTGATGGTGGGCCCGGATTCCGATAAATGGCTCGAGGCCATAAAATCCGAGAGAGGATCCATGTATGAAAACAAAGTGTAGACTTTGGCAGAACGGCTCGATGGTCGTAAGGCTGTTGAGTACAGATGGATTTTAAAAGGAAGACGAACAATGATGGTAAGTATCACCATTAAGAAAGCTCGACTTGTTGTTAAGATGTTTTCCAACAAGTTCAAGGAATTGACTACGGTGAGACTTTCTCACTCATAGCGATGCTAAGAGTCCGTTGGAATTATATTAGCAGTCACTGCATTATTTAGGAAATCTTGCAGATAGGATGTCAAAAACATTGTTTCCTCACGTTTTTTGAGGAAAGGTTGTATGTGATACAACCAGAAGGTTTTAACAATCCTGAAAGATGCTAACAAGTATGCAAAGCTCTAGCAATCCTTCTAAGGACTGGAGTAAGCATCTCGGAGTTGGAATGTACGCTTTGATGAGATGATCAAAGATTTTGGGTTTATACAAAGTTTATGAGAAACTTGTATTTCCAAAGAAGTGAGTGGGAGCACTATAGAATTTCTGATGAATATATGTTGTTGACATATTGTTGATCAGAAATGACGTAGAATTTCTGGAAAGCATATAGGGTTATTTGGAAAGTGTTTTTCAATGGAAAGCCTGGATTAAGCTACTTGAACATTGAGCATCAAGATCTATAAGGATAGATCAAAACGCTTAATGGTACTTTCAAATGAGCACATACCTTGACATGATCTTGAAGGTGTTCAAGATGGATCAGTCAAAGAAGGAGTTCTTGCCTGAGTTGTAAGGTATGAAGTTAATACTTAAAGCTCGACCACGGCAGAAGAAAGAGGAAGGACGAAGGTCGTCCCCTATGCTTTTGTCATAGGCTCCATACGGTATGCTATGCTGTGTGCCGCACCTGAAGTGTGCCATGCCATGAGTCAGTCAAGGAGTACAAGAATGATCCAAGAATGGATCACAGTACAGTTATCCTTAGTAACTAGTGGACTAAGTAATTTTCTTGATTATGGAGGTGGTAAAAGAGTTCGTCGTAAAGGGTTACGCCGATGCAAACTTTGACACTAATCCAGATTATTCTGAGTAGTAAAATGGATTCATATAGTAGAACAATTATTTGGAATAGCTCCAAATAGAACGTGGTAGCTGCATCTAGGAGATGACATAGAGATTTGTAAATCACACACAGATCTGAAAGATTCAGACCCGTTGACTATAACCTCTCTCACAAGCATAACATGATCAAACCCAGAACTCTTTGGGTGTTAGTCACATGGGGATGTGACCTTGAGTGTTAATCACATATCGATGTGAACTGGATTATTGACTCTAGTGCAAGTGGGAGACTGTTGGAAATATGCCCTAGAGGCAATAATAAATTGATTATTATTATATTTCCTTGTTCATGGTAATCGTTTATTATCCATTCTAGAATTGTATTGATAGGAAACTCAGATACATGTGTGGATACATAGACAACACCATGTCCCTAGTAAGCCTCTAGTTGACTAGCTCGTTGATCAATAGATGGTCATGGTTTCCTGACCATGGACATTGGATGTCGTTGATAACGGGATCACATCATTAGGAGAATGATGTTATGGACAAGACCCAATCCTAAGCCTAGCACAAGATCATGTAGTTCGTATGCTAAAGCTTTTCTAATGTCAAGTATCATTTCCTTAGACCATGAGATTGTGCAACTCCCGGATACCGTAGGAATACTTTGGGTGTGCCAAACGTCACAATGTAATTGGGTGGCTATAAAGGTACACTATAGGTATCTCCGAAAGTGTCTGTTGGGTTGGCACGAATCGAGACTGGGATTTGTCACTCCGTGTAAACGGAGAGGTATCTCTGGGCCCACTCGGAAGGACATCATCATAATGTGCACAATGTGATCAAGGAGTTGATCACGGGATGATGTGTTACGGAACAAGTAAAGAGACTTGCCGGCAACGAGATTGAACAAGGTATCGGGATACCGACGATCGAATCTCGGGCAAGTATCGTACCGATAGACAAAGGGAATTGTATACGGGATTGATTAAGTCCTTGACATCGTGGTTCACCCGATGAGATCATCGTGGAACATGTGGGAACCAACATGGGTATCCAGATCCCGCTGTTGGTTATTGATCGGAGAATGTCTTGGTCATGTCTGCATGGTTCCCGAACCCGTAGGGTCTACACACTTAAGGTTCGATGACGCTAGGGTTATAAAGGAAGTTTGTATGTGGTTACCGAATGTTGTTCGGAGTCCCGGATGAGATCCCGGACGTCACGAGGAGTTCCGGAATGGTCCGGAGGTAAATATTTATATATGGGAAGTCATCATACGGTCACCGAAATAATTCGGGGGTTCGCCGGTATTGTACCGGGACCACCGAAGGGGTTCCGGGGGTCCACCGGGAGGGTCCACCTGCCCCGGGGGGCCACATGGGTTGTAGGGGTGTGCGCCTTGGCCTATATGGGCCAAGGGCACCAGCCCCAAGAGGCCCATGCGCCAAGAGATAAGGGAAAGGAAGAGTCCTAAAGGGGGAAGGCACCTCCTAGGTGCCTTGGGGAGGATGGACTCCTCCCTGGCCGCACCCTTCCTTGGAGGAAGGGCCAAGGCTGCGCCCCCTCTCCCTTGGCCCTATATATAGTGGGGGGAAGGGAGGGCAGCCGTACCAATGTTCTGGCGTAGCCCTCCCCCTCTCCCAAGTCCTTCTCCTCTCCCGTGGTGCTTGGCGAAGCCCTGCAGGATTGCCACGCTCCTCCACCACCACCACGCCGTTGTGCTGCTGCTGGATGGAGTCTTCCTCAACCTTTCCCTCTCTCCTTGCTGGATCAAGGCATGGGAGACGTCATCGGGCTGTACGTGTGTTGAACGCGGAGGTGCCGTCCGTTCGGCACTAGGATCTCCGGTGATTTGGATCACGACAAGTACGACTCCTTCAACCCCGTTCTCTTGAACGCTTCCGCTTAGCGATCTACAAGGGTATGTAGATGCACTCTCCTTCCCCTCGTTGCTGGTTTCTCCATAGATAGATCTTGGTGATACATAGGAAAATTTTGAATTTCTGCCACGTTCCCCAACAGTACCGACGCTGGAGGGACGACGACGATGATGACACAGACGACAACAACAGTGCTGTCGGGCAGAGTGGCCACACGTACGAGGTGGCCGTCTGGTATAGGGTATAGGTTTTTTTTTAGTTTTTCAGTTATACGATTGAAATATCAACCATATTTTATGTAAATTATCTTCAAATTTTAATGAAATTCGTTGTGCTCGCATGAAATTTGTCCGATTGGTTCAAATGTGGTTTGAAATGTATGCGGCTATGGTTGGATGGCGACCTTCTGCATCCGTGTCCGCGAACGGATGCGGGAGGAAATTTGCAGGTTGCCATTGAAAATGCCCTTATGAAAGTGCCTAGAACTCCCCTAGACGAGATGTAAAAACTCGTCTCCTTCAATTGACATTAGATGAAATCATCTTTGTTGTTGTAGCCCTTTTTCGTTGTGCAGTTGATACATCCATTTTGCATTATGTCTTCTTAATGTTATTTATGATGTTTTTATGCATAATAATGCTCTTTGGAGTAATTCTAATGCCTTTTATCTCATAATATGCAAGGTACACACAAAAGGAAGAATTCTGGCAGTTGGAAATCTGGACCGTCAGACGACCAATTCTGCACAACTCCAAACAAGCTGAAACTTCATGGAGAATTTTTATGGAATATATGAAGAATATTGGAGCAAATAAGTATCATAGGGGGCCCACAAGGTGGGCACAACCCACCTGGGAGCGCCAGAGAGCCCAGGCGCGCCCTGGTGGGTTGTGCTCACCCAAGGCCACCTCCGGTGCCCATCTTCCGGTATATAAGTCATTTTTACCTAGAAAAAATAAGGAGAGGACTTTCGGGACGGAGCGCCGCCGTCTTGAGGCAGAACTTGGGCAGGAGCACTTTTTCCCTCCGGTGGAGCGATTCCGCCGGGGGAACTTCCCTCCTGGAGGGGGAAATCACCGTTATCATCATCACCAACAACTCTCACATCTTGGGGAGGGCAATCTCCATCAACATCTTCAACAACACCATCTCATTTCAAACCCTAGTTCATCTCTTGTGTTCAATCTTGTTACCGAAACTATAGATTGGTGCTCGTGGGTGACTAGTAGTGTTGATTACATCTTGTAGTTGATTACTATATGGTTTATTTGATGGAAGATTATATGTTCAGATCCAATATGCTATTTAATACCCCTCTGGTCTTGAGCGTGATTATCGTTTGTGAGTAGTTACTTTTGTTCTTGAGGTCACAGGAGAAATCATGTGAACTTGATATGTGTTCGACATTTTGATAGTATGTATGTTGTGATTCCCTTAGTGGTGTCATGTGAACGTCGACTACATGACATTTCACCATATTTGGGCCTAAGGGAATGCATTATGGAGTAGCAATTAGATGATGGGTTGCGACAGTGACAGAAGCTTAAACCTGAGTTTATGCGCTATTCCGTAAGGGGCCGATTGGATCCTAAAGTTTAATGCTATGGTTAGAATTTATTCTTAATACTTTTCTCGTAGTTGCGGATGCTTGCGGGAGGGTTAATCATAAGTAGGAGGTTTGTTCAAGTAAGAATAGCACCTAAGCACCGGTCCACTCACATATCAAATTATCAAAGTAGCGAACACGAATCGAATCAACATGATGAAAGTGACTAGATGAAATTCCCATGTACCCTCAAGAACGCTTTGCTTATTATAAGAGACTGTTTTGGCTTGTCCTTTGCATCAAAAGGATTGGGCTACCTTGATGCACTTTTGTTACTATTATCATTACTTGCTCGTTACAAAATATCTTGCTATCAAACTACTCTGTTACTTAGAATTTCAGCACTTGCAGACATTGCCATGTTGAAAACCACTTGTCATTTCCTTCTGCTCCTCGTCAGGTTCGACACTCTTACTTATCGAAAAGAGCTACAATTGATCGGCTATACTTGTGGGTCATCGAGGCTATTTTCTGGCGCCGTTGCCGGGGAGCGAAGCGCCTTTGATAAGTGGAATTTGGTAAGGAAACATTTATATAGTGTGTTGAAATTTACTGTCACTTGTTACTATGGAAAACAATCCTTTGAGGGGTTTGTTCGGGGTATATTCACCTCGACCGGAACCACAATTAGCTACCCCTCAACCTACTGCACCTACTGAAAATATTGAATATGAAATTCCTCCGGGTATGATAGAACAACTGCTAGCTAATCCTTATGCAGGAGATGGAATCGAACATCCTGATATGCACTTGATATATGTGGAACAAATTTGTGGATTGTTTAAGATTGCAGGTTTACCCGGAGATGAAGTTAAGAAGAAGGTTTTCCCTTTATCTTTGAAGGGAAAAGTATTGGCATGGTATAGGCTATGCAATGCTATTGGATCTTGTAATTGGAATCAATTGAAATTCGAGTTCCACCAAAAAATTATCCCATGCATCTAGTTCATCGTGATCGGAATTACATATATAATTTTTGGCCTCATGAAGGAGAAAGTATCGCTCTAGCTTGGGGGAGGCTTAAGTCAATTTTATATTCATGCCCCAATCATGAGCTCTGTTACCTCTCCAGCGTATCTATAATTTTTGATTGCTCCATGCTATTATATATTCTGTTTTGGATGTTTAATGGGCTTATTTATACACTTTAATATTATTTTTGGGACTAACCTATTAACCGGAGGCCCAACCAAATTGCTGTTTTTTTGCCTATTTCAGTGTTTGCAAACGGAGTCCAAATGGAATGAAACCTTCAGGAGCATGATATTCAGAACAAACGTGATCCAGAGGACTTAGAGTGGACGTCAAGCAATCAACGAGGAGGCCACGAGGCAGGGTGTGCGCCCTCCACCCTCGTGGCTCCACCGACCTACTTCTTCCTCCTACATATACCTACGTACCCTGAAAACATCGAGGAGCACCACGAAAACCTAATTCCACCGCCGCAACCTTTTGTACCCAAGAGATCTCATCTTGGGGCCTTTTCCGGAGCTCCGCCGGAGGGGGAATTGATCACGGAGGGCCTCTACATCAACTCCATGGCCCCTCCGATGATGTGTGAGTAGTTTACTTCAGACCTTCGGGTCCATAGTTATTAGCTAGATGGCTTCTTCTCTCTCTTTGGATCTCAATACAAAGTTCTCCTCGATTCTCTTGGAGATCTATTCGATGTAATCTTCTTTTGCGGTGTGTTTGTAGAGATCCGATGAATTGTGGGTTTATGATCAAGATTATCTATGAACAATATTTGAATCTTCTCTGAATTCTTTTATGTATGATTGGTTATCTTTGCAAGTCTCTTCGAATTATTAGTTTGGTTTGGCCTACTAGATTGATCTTTCTTGCAATGGGAGAAGTGCTTAGCTTTGGGTTCAATCTTGTGGTGCTCGATCCCAGTGACAGAAAGGGAAACGATACGTATTGTATTTTTTCCATCGAGGATAAAAAGATGGGGTTTATATCATATTGCATAAGTTTATCCCTCTACATCATGTCATCTTGCTTAAAGCGTTTCTCCGTTCTTATGAACTTAATACTCTAGATGCATCCTAGATAGCGGTCGATGTGTGGAGTAATAGTAGTAGATGCAGGCAGGAGTCGGTCTACTTGTCACGGATGTGATCCCTATATACATGATCATACCTAGATATTCTCATAATTATTCGCTTTTCTATCAATTGCTCGACAGTAATTTGTTCACCCACCGTAATACTTATGCTCTTGAGAGCAGCCACTAGTGAAACCTATGGCCCCCAGGTCTATTTTCCATCATACAAGTTTCCAATCTATTTTATTTTGCAATCTTTACTTTCAATCTATATCATAAAAATACCAAAAATATTTATCTTATTATTATTATTATTATTATTATTATTATTATTATTATTATTATTATTATTATTATTATCTCTATGAGATCTCACTCTTGCAAGTGGCCGTGAACGGATTGACAACCCCGTTATCGCATTGGTTGTGAGATTCTTATTTGTTTGTGTAGGTACGAGGTGACTCGCACGTGGTCTCCTACTAGATTTATACCTTGGTTCTCAAAAACCGAGGGAAATACTTACGCTGCTTTGCTGCATCACCCTTTCCTCTTCAAGGGAAAACCAACACATGCTCGAGAGGTAGCAAGCTCTTAAGAGAAATTATTATTCAGAATTTTTATGCTCGGCTTTCTTGTGATGATCAATCCATGCTAGATACCTACTGGTTGTTTTATGAAGAAGACTATTGAATTCCGGTGGGATCTTTTGGAAAGAATTAAACGCAACTCTAAAGATTGGGAACTCGACGAAGGCAAAGAATCAGGTCTTAAGCTTAAGTGTGATTGTGTTGAATCTTTTATGAATACCGATGCTTTTCAAAAGTTTAGCACTAAATATGGACTTGACTCTGAGATAGTAGCCTCCTTTTGTGAATCATTTGCTACTCATGTTGATCTACCTAAAGAGAAGTGGTTTAAATATCACCCACCTATTAAAGAAGAAACTAAAGAACCTGTACTAGCTAAAGGCGAAACTATACTTTATAATGTTGATCCAGTTGTTCCTACTGATTATATTGAGAAACCACCTTTCCCTGTTAGGATAAAGGAACATGCTAAAGTTTCAACTGTGGTTAACAAAAGTTATATTAGAACACCCAAACCTGATGAACAAATTAAAGTAGAACCTAGTGCTGCTATGGTTAAGGATCTCTTGGAAGAAAATATAGATGGGCATGCTATTTACGTCTGTGAAGAAGCTGCTAGAATTGCCAAACCTGATAAAAAGGATAAACATAGACCTATTGTTGGCATGCCTGTTGTCTCAGTTAAAATAGGAGATCACTGCTATCATGGTTTATCTGACATAGGTGCTAGCGTGAGTGCTATCCTTATTCCTTATATCAAGAAATTATGACTGACATAGCACCCGCAGAGACAGAAGACATAGATGTTACTATTAAACTTGCTAATAGAGAAACTATATCACCAATTGGGATTGTTAGAGATGTTGAAGTCCTGTGTGGGAAAAATAAAATACCCTACTTATTTTCTTGTTCTTGGTTCCCCACAAGATGAATTTTGTCCCGTTATTTTTGGCAGACCTTTCTTGAACACCCTTAATGCTAAAATTGATTGTGAGAAACAAACTTTCGGTGTTAACTTTGGTGATGAATCTCATGAGTTTAATTTTTCTAAGTTTAGTAGAAAGCTTCATGAAAAGGAATTGCCTAGTAAGGATGAAATAATTGGTCTTGCTTCTATTGCTGTGCCTCCTACAGATCCTCTAGAATAATATATTCTAGATCATGAAAATGATTTACATATGCATGAAAGAAATGAAATAGATAAGATTTTCTTTGAACAACGTCCTCTGCTTAAACACAATTTGCCTATTGAAACTCTAGGAGGTCCTCCTCCACCTAAAGGTGATCCTGTGCTTGAATTAAAACAATTACCCGACACTTTGAAATATGCTTATCTTGCTGAAAAGAAGATATATTATGTTATTATTGGTGCTAACCTTTCAGAACATGAAGAAAGATTACTGAAAGTTTTAAGGAAGCATCGAGCTGCTATTAGATATACTCTTGATGATTTAAAGGGCATGAGTCCCACTCCTTGTCAGCACAAGATTAATATGGAACCTGATGCTAAACCCGTTGTTGATCACCAACGTCGGTTAAATCCGAAAATGAAGGAAGTGGTAAGAACAGAAATATTAAAACTTCTGGAAGCAGGTATAATCTATCCTATAGCTGATAGTAGATGGGTAAGTCCTGTTCATTGTGTCCCTAAGAAAGGAGGTATTACTGTTGTTCCTAATGATAAGAATGAACTTATTCCACAAAGAATTGTCACAGGTTATAGAATGGTAATTGATTTTAGTAAATTAAATAAAGCAACTAGAAAAGATCATTACCCTCTACCTTTTATTGATCAAATGCTAGAGAGATTATCTAAGCATACACATTTTTGCTTCCTAGATGGATACTCTGTTTTTACACAAATACCAGCTTCTCAACCTGATCCAGAAAAGACCACTTTCACTTGTCCCTTTGGAACTTATGCTTATAGTCGTATGCCTTTTGGTTTATGCAATGCACCTGCTACCTTTCAAAGATGTATGACTGCTATATTATCTGACTTTTGTGAAAAGATTGTTGAGGTTTTCATGGATGACTTTTCCGTGTATGGGAAGTCTTTTGATGATTGTTTAATAAATCTTGATCGAGTTTTGCATAGATGTGAACAAACAAATATTGTCTTGAATTGGGAGAAGTGCCACTTTATGGTTAATGAAGGTATTGTCTTGGGTCATAAAATTTCTGAAAGAGGTATTGAAGTGGACAAAGCTAAGGTTGATGCAATTGAGAAAATGCCATGTCCTAAAGATATCAAAGGTATTCGTAGTTTCCTAGGTCATGCTGGTTTCTATAGGAGATTTATCAAAGATTTTTCTAAAATTTCTAGGCCTCTTACAAACCTTTTACAAAAGGATGTTCCTTTTGTTTTGGAAGATGATTGTTTAGAAGCCTTTGAAACACTCAAGAAAGCCTTAATTTTTGCACCTATTGTTCAACCACCTGATTGGAACTTGCCTTTTAAAATTATGTGTGATGATAGTGATTATACCGTTGGTGCTTGAGGGAGTCCTGGATTAGGGGGTGTTCGGGTAGCCGGACTATACCTTCAGCCGGACTCCAGGACTATGAAGATACAAGATTGAAGACTACGTCCCGTGTCCGGATGTGACTTTCCTTGGCATGGAAGGCAAGCTTGGCGATGCGGATATTCAAGATCTCCTACCATTGTAACCGACTCTATGTAACCCTAACCCTACCCGGTGTCTATATAAACTGGAGGGTTTTAGTCCGCAGGACGACTTCATCAACTCCATAGACAACAATCATACCATAGGCTAGCTTCTAGGGTTTAGCCTCCTCGATCTCGTGGTAGATCCACTCTTGTACTACCCATATCATCAATATTAATCAAGCAGGACGTAGGGTTTTACCTCCATCAAGAGGGCCTGAACCTGGGTAAAACATCGTGTTTCCTGCCTCCTGTTACCATCCGGCCTAGATGCACAGTTCGGGACCCCCTACCCGAGATCCGCCGGTTTTGACACCGACATTGGTGCTTTCATTGAGAGTTCCTTTGTGTCGTCGCCGTTAGGTCCGATGGCTCCTTTGATCATCAACAACGATGCGGTCCAGGGTGAGACTTTTCTCCCCGGACAGATCTTCGTCTTCGGCGGCTTCGCTCTGCGGGCCAATTCTCTTGGCCACTTGGAGCAGATCGAAAGCTACGCCCCTGGCCATCAAGTCAGGTTTGGAAGCTTAAACTACACGGCTGACATCCGCAGAGACTTGATCTTCGACGGGTTCGAGCCACGGCCAAGTGCGCCGCACTATCTCGAGGGGCATGATCTAGCTCTGCCTCCGGGTAGTGTCCTGGAGGCCGCACACGCATCGGTTCCGACCTCTAACTTGGAACCTATTGCGCCAATTGAGGACGAGCGGCTGGACACCACCTCGGGGGCTGCGATCTTAAAGGCGATCGAGCCGAATGCTAGCCCCGCACTCTGCATGATCCGTGACTCCGAGGACCCGGACTCCTCCCCGGACTCCGAACCCCCCGCGCCCCTGCCAATCGAATCCGATTGGGCGCCGATGGAGTTCACCGCCACAGACATCTTTCAACACTCGCCTTTTGGCGTCATCCAGAATTCTCTTAAGTCTCTCTCTTTATCAGGAGAGCCCTGGCCGGATTACGGTCAGCGAGGATGGGATGCGGACGATGAAGAAATTCAAAACCCACCCACCACCCACTTTGTAGCCACTGTCGACGATTTAACCGACATGCTTGACTTCGGCTCCGAAGACATCGACGGTATGGACGACGATGTAGGAGACGAACAGGAACCAGCACCTGTAGGGCGCTGGAAGGCCACCTCGTCATATGACATATATATGGTGGATACTCCAAAAGATGGAGATGGCGATGGAACAGTGGGGGAGGACACCCCCAAGAAACAGCCAAAGCGCCGGCGTCAGCTGCGCCGCTCTAAATCCCACCAAAGCAAAAACGGTGATTCCGGCATGGGAGATAATACTACCCCGGACAGCGCCGAAGAACACCCACCTCAGCAAGAGTCGGCACATGAAGATGGAGAAGCCAGCCCTCATGAGAGAGCGGCAAACCAAGAGGTTGAGGATGATAACTATATGCCTCCCTCCGAAGACGAGGCAAGCCTCGATGACGTCGAATTCGTAATACCATCAGACCCCGCCGAACAAGAGCGTTTTAGATGCAGGCTTTTAGCCACGGCAAGCAGCCTCAAGAAAAAGCAGCAGCAGCTTAGAGCTGCCCAAGATTTGCTAGCTGACAGATGGACTGAAGTCCTTGCGGCCGAAGAGTATGAACTCGAACGCCCCTCCAAGAGTTACCCAAAGCGCAGGCCGCTACCCCGATCAGAGGAGGAAGCACCTACATCACCAGCGCATGACATGGCAGACCGGCCACCTCGCGGCCGCGACAGAGAGGTCTCTCGACCCTCCACCCAAGCCATGCCCCGACGCCACTCAACTAAGGCACGGGAAAATGCGCCAGACCTGCGAGACGTACTGGAGGACAAGGCAAGACAAACAAGACCGATCTACGGATCGCGCAGGCGCCCTATGTCACGTGATGATGATCTTCACTCCGGATACAACAAATCCGGCCGGGCCGAACACAACAGACATAGCTCTTCCGAGCTACGTCATGATATAGCCCAGTACAGAGGCGCCGCACACCCGCTATGCTTCACGAATGAAGTAATGGAGCATAAAATCCCAGAGGGTTTCAAACCCGTAAACATCGAATCATACGATGGCACCACAGACCCGGCGGTATGGATTGAGGATTATCTCCTTCACATCCACATGGCGTGCGGCGATGATCTACACGCCATCAAGTACCTCCCACTCAAACTTAAAGGACCGGCCCGGCATTGGCTTAACAGCTTGCCAGCAGACTCAATCAGTTCTTGGGAGGACCTGGGAGCCACATTCCTCGACAACTTCCAGGGCATTTATGTGCGACCGCCGGATGCCGACGACTTAAGCCACATAATTCAGCAGCCAGAAGAATCAGCCAGACAATTCTGGACACGGTTCCTAACAAAGAAAAACTAGATAGTCGACTGTCCGGACGCAGAGGCCCTAGCAGCCTTCAAGCATAACATCCGCGACGAGTGGCTTGCCCGGCACCTGGGACAGGAAAAGCCGAAATCCATGGCAGCCCTCACGACACTCATGACCCACTTTTGCGCGGGTGAAGACAGCTGGCTAGCTCGCAGTAACAACTTATCAAAGAACCCTGGTAATTTGGATACCAAGGACAAAAGTGGCAGGACACGTCGGAACAAACAAAAACGCCGCGTTAACAGCGACATCAATGAAGACACGACAGTCAATGCCGGATTCAGAGGCTATAAATACGGTCAGCGGAAAAAGCCATTTAAAAAGAATACTCAGGGCCCGTCCAGTTTGGACCGAATACTCGATCGCTTGTGCCAGATACATGGCACCCCTGAAAAGCCAGCCAATCACACTAACATGGATTGTTGGGTGTTCAAGCAGGCAGGCAAGTTAAGAGCCAAAAACAAAGACAAGGGGCTGCATAGCGACGACGAGGAGCCCAAGCCGCCGAACAACAATGCACAGAAGGGCTTTCCCCCACAAGTGCAGACGGTGAACATGATATACGCAACCCACATTCCCAAGCGGGAGCGGAAGCGTGCGCTACGGGATGTATACGCGATGGAGCCAATCGCCCCAAAGTTCAACCCATGGTCCTCCTGCCCGATCATGTAGGATCTAGAAGAAGGAGTGTCTAGAGGGGGGGGGGGGGGTGAATAGACACTTAATGCTAAAGTTGCACTTTTTAAGCTTTTTCGGTTTAAGTGGAGTTCGGGCACAATTTTAACATACACAATACATATCAAGCAAGCATGCAAAGAGTATATAGGCAGCGGAAAGTAAAGCATGCAACTTGCAAGAATGTAACGGGAAGGGTTTGGAGGATTCAAACGCAATTGGAGACACGGATGTTTTTCCCGTGGTTCGGATAGGTGGTGCTATCCTACATCCACGTTGATGGAGACTTCAACCCACGAAGGGTAACGGTTGCGCGAGTCCATGGACGGCTCCACCCACGAAGGGTCGACGAAGAAGCAACCTTGGTTATTCCACCATGGCCATCACCCACGAAGGACTTGCCTCACTAGCGGTAGATCTTCACGAAGTAGGCGATCTCCTTGCCCTTACAAACTCCTTGGTTCAACTCCACAATCTTGTCGGAGGCTCCCAAGTGACACCTAGCCAATCTAGGAGACACCACTCTCCAAGAAGTAACAAATGGTGTGTTGATGATGAACTCCTTGCTCTTGTGCTTCAAATGATAGTCTCGCCAACACTCAACTCTCTCTCATAGGATTTGGATCTGGTGGAAAGAAGATTTGAGTGGAAAGCAACTTGGGGAAGGCTAGAGATCAAGATTCATATGGTAGGAATTGAATATCTTGGTCTCAACACATGAGTAGGTGGTTCTTTCTCAGAACATATGAGTAGGAATGGTGTATGTGTTCCGATGGCTCTCTCTCCGAATGAAGAGGTGGTGGAGGGGTATATATAGCCTCCACACAAAATCCAACCATTACACACAGTTTTCCAATCTCGGTGGGACCGAATCATCAAACTCGGTCGGACCGAAATGGTAAACCTAGTGACCGTTAGAGATTTCGGTGGGACCGACTGGAACAACTCGGTGGGACCGATGTGCTAGGGTTAGGGAAAATCCAAAACTCGGTTTGACCGATTACTCAAACTTGGTGGGACCGATTTTGGTAATAAGTGAAACAGAGAGTTGGCCAAGCAAACTCGGTGGGACCGATTGCATATCTCGGTGGGACCGAAGATATTGCAACAGGTAACAGAGAGTTTGCAAGCCCATCTCGGTGAGATCGAGATCCGTATCGGTAGGACCGAATTGCTAGGGTTTGGCAGTGGCAAATGACAAGTGAAACTCGGTGGCGCCGGATTGACAGAATCGGTATGACCGAGTTTGGCTTAGGGTTTAGGTCATTTGTGGAAGTGGGAAAGTAGCTGAGGATTTTGGAGCATATCATTAAGCACATAAAGCAAGAGGCTCATTAAGCAACACCTCATCCCTTCTTGATAGTATTGGCTTTTCCTAAAGACTCAATGTGATCGTGGACCACTAAAATATATAAAATGAAGAGTCTTGAGCTTGAAGCTTTAGCCAATCCTTTGTCCTTAGCATCTTGAGGAGGTTCCCACAACCTTTAGTCCATGCCACTCCATTGTTGAACTTATCTGAAATATACTAGGTAAAGGTATTAGTCCAACAAGAGATATGTTGTCATCAATTACCAAAACCACCTAGGGAGCACTTGTGCTTTCAATCTCCCCCTTTTTGGTAATTGATGGCAACATACATCAAAGCTTTAGATAAAGATATAAAGAACAGCAAGTAAAGCTTTGGAAGGACATGTAACAAGCATAGGCTCCCCCTACATGTATACACTCATGTGAATATGAAATATAGAGGCATGTGAGGGCATAACCATGACAGAGTGGGCAATGTGTTACATGTATCTTGGCCATATGCATCAGAGTAAAAGATTGTTAAGGAAAATACCTTCATGCTCATGAGTCCTTCTTGCAAACAGTATGTACATAAGAAAGAACTTCTCATACTCATGATTTTGATGCATACACTTACCTTGTAGTCTTTGGTTGACTTAGGACGGAATGAACCTGCACAAACAAGGTTAGATAACACAGGTACATCCACTAGCCAGAGTAAACTGAAGAAACCACAAGAATACCAAGACTGGGATGACATGTAGAGAGTAAGTACTAGGTACTGCATTGAATTCAACATGTCCCCAAGAGTAAAGATATGCAATGAATTTGACTGATTTCTTTCCCATAGGTGTCTTGCTCCCCCTGAATCTTATATGGGATATTGGGAGAAGATAGGGAATAGAAAATCAGAGCTGAAAGAAACAAAACAAATGAACATGTCTTCCCCCCTAAAAAGACATGTGACATCTCTCCTCTTGATCATCAAGCATCTGGGATCCTTGAGTATTGTCTCTCCCCCTAGGGATCTCTTTCTCCCCCTTAACACATTATCTGGGACATCTGGGATCCTTGAGATGTTCTCTCCCCCTTTAGTGCTTTGATGTGATCTCTTTCTCCCCGAAGATAAGCTTTGATGTGATCTCTCTCTCCCCCTTTGACATCAATTTCCAAGAAGGTTCTTCTGGAATCCGTCCAAAAGGTTTGGTCCTTGAGACTCAGCATAAAGCAAAGAATAAAATTGGGATGCTTGTAGAGGACAAGATTCATTGAGTGGAGCTGGATCAGAAGAATTATAGGTTATGTGACAAACTATTTTTCCTGTTGCGAAGTCGGTGGCACCGAGTGGTATGATTCGGTGGTACCGAAGGAATTCAGTTGGACCGAAAATTACAATTCGGTGAGACCGAGTTCACACAGAGAAAAACACTTGTCACCTCAGCTCACTATACATGCATGATCTCACAAAGATTTGCAATGAATTGAATGCGGAAAATGCAGAATAAAAAGAAAAGAAAAGAAACTGAAGGATCTAGATGAAGTAGAAGGAAACAAATAAACAAGCATGAGACAAATGTAGTAACACAGAAAGAAACACAAGAGAACTTCATCTAGAGTTGGGCGGTGACATAGTCACCTATGTTAGAGTATATTGACTTAGGAGTCAAGTGAGAACACTTGATCATAGGTCATACTCATCGTTTAAGCTCAAAATGGGGTTGCCATTTTTCGTTTAAGCATCTTGATGTATTCACATCTTGTTGAGTTGCTTTGACTCATGTCTTGGAGTAAAGCTTCTCTAAGATGGGATAACATACCTTGGGTGGTGGAGTGGTTCTTGCTGATGTAGTTGAACTTGTGTGGGTGCTCAAGGTTGATGTAGTCCATCAAGAATTTGGAGCACCACTTGGAGTTTGAGTTCATCTACCTACATGGGTTAGTTCTTGCAAGGAAGAGCACTTGTGTATCCAAAAATGACAATCATGAAGCTCAACATAGAATTTGTCAAAGTATATGTTTGAATGGTTTTGTGCGTCCTTGTCTTCAACCACCATTGTGTAGAGACTTGGTGATGTAAAGATTGCTCAAGATGTGTCAGGTGGTAGGTGCGACATATGCCAACGGGTGGCTTATCATTGTGGGAGCCAATAAAACGTCGCCGGTGCCTGGAAATGGGATAAGGTGAAGACATGCACGCCGGCAAATCTTACCCAGCTTCAGGGCTCTCCGGGGAGATAACACCCCTACTGCTGCTCTGCGGGGTCTCCGCATGGTTACTAAATGAACAGGTAGCTACACAATGCTCCTTGAGCTGTTTGGGTGGGAGGAGGAAGAAGGGCACAACTTGCTTCTTCTCCTTGTATGGTGTCTAAGTCTAACTAGAGAGTCCAACCCTTTGCATGGGTGCACCGGGGGGTTTATATAGGCCTACCCCCCGGGGGTACAATGGTAAACCAGCTGGGAGCGGGGCCCAGCTGTCTGCGACTGTGCTTGCCGGCTTCTGCGCCGGCTGCTGCGGTCCGCCGACTAGTGGGTCCCGCCGGCTGCCGGTTCCTTGGTCGACAGGCAGGCCCCACTATCCAGGGCCTGGTCGGTGACTGGTTACTGTTGCTCTGTGCAATTGATGCAGGCTTGGTCGGGGTAAGCGTGGCTACAGTACCGCCGCCCTGGCGGGCGATTACTGTAGCCCCGCCATATCTTGTCTCCTTAATGGGCGTCTCCCTTGAGGAGAGTGGCGAGCCGGCTATGGGGGGCCGGCTCTCCATCGGGCCGACTTGGGAGGAGGTGCGTCCGCCTTCGGTATCTCTCTGCCCGAAGGGGCCCACCGCCTCGGGGGCCACGCTGGTGGCCCGTCGTGGACGGCGTCGGGGCCGCCGTGGCAACAATGCCGCGCTGGACGGGTCGTGGCCACCCGTATGGTGCACTATACCTGGCGTGCTCCGGGTTTTGGGGGTGGCAGGCTCCACTGTAGCCACGCCCCGCTTCATCATCGCGGGGTGGACGCGTACTTTGCGGGTACGGCCTTGACTGCTTTATGGGAGCCGGCCTCTTGGAGTCGGCCTCTTTGCAGCCGGCTTCTCGCAGTCGGCCCTCCCACAACTTTCTTCATGAGGGTAAAGGGCGGGCCGCCCCCGAAGCCGGCCTAGAAGATAGCCGGCAGGGGGGAGGCGGCCCCAGGTCTTGAGTCCTCTTGAGAGCCGAACGGACTCGTAATTTTTTCAGATGGGCCAGGGGAAGCCGGCTAGGCTACCCATGGCTATTTGCTCCGACAGTAGTCCCCGAAGCTGAGCGAGCTTCGCGGCGGACAGAGGGATGAGAAGCTTGGTCAGCTTCATACCCTGAGGAGCCGACCTCGCCGTCGTAGGCCGACTTCGGAGAACTTCTTTGTTTTATCAACATGACCGTGGTTGACCCGCGGGCCGCCCGCGGGCCCCACGACGGGCCACGTGGCGGAGAAGTCCTGCCGTCGCACGCGCGCGACAGGACGCTGCCGCAGGCTCGGGCCCGCCACTCCCTGGCCTCGGCCCGAGCGCAGATCTTCTGTGGCCCGAGGGGACTGCTCGCCTTCCCGTGGCCATTTCTTCTTGTCGTTAGTGCGCAATAAACGCGGGGCGTGGGGGAAGTGGGCACGATCGATCCCCACGACTCCCCACGCCGCGCCTCCTTGGCTCCGGCGCACGAGCCTACAAGTAGGAGGGGGAGGGGGAGAGGCAATGGCTCGCTCGCTCCCCCGCTCCCCGTCCCTCCTCGTTCTCTTTTCTCTTCTTCTTCCTCTCGCGCCCAACGCAACTTCCCGTCGCAGCTTCCCCACGCCTCCATGTCCATGGCGCTGTCGAGCTCGTGGGACGGCTCCAACGTCCACGACGATCACATAGAGTTTCTCCGCCGGACCCGGCGCCTGCCCGCCGCCAACCTCGTGCAGGTTTGTCTGGCGCCGGAGACGGAAATCTCGCCGGCGCCGGAGGAAGGCGAGCGGGTCGTCTTCCACGCGCATTACCTGCGCGGCTTCGGCCTCCCGGCGAGTGGGTTCATGCGTTCCTTCCTCGACTTCTACCGCCTCCAGCCGCATCACCTCACGCCCAACGCGGTGATGCTGCTGTCGGCCTTCGTCTCCCTCTGCGAAGGCTTCTTGGGAGTGCTGCCCACGCTGGAGATTTGGGCAGAGCTCTTTCAGAACAAGCTCGGCACCGTCATCACCGGCGTGCCCGCCCCCTGCGGGGCCTTCATCGCTATGAAGAGGTCAGGCGAGAACAATCCCTTCCCGCACATCCCTTTAATCCAATCGGTGAAGCTCTGGCAAAAATCATACTTCTACGTGAAGAACATCACCTCGCAAGGAGACCACGTCAATCTGCCGGCCTACGTAGCCGGCCCGCCGGCTGGGAGGCAGCCGTCTTGGGGCTTCAGATCCAAGTCCCTTTCTCCGGCTGGGAACGCCGCCATCGCCCGGCTTCGGGTAATGATCCAGTTGGAAGGCCTGCGCGGAGCCGACTTGGTGGCCGCCTTCGTGGAGCGCCGGATCCTTCCCCTTCAAAGCTGGCCCCACATGCTATGCCAGATGAGCAGCCGCCTCGACCCATGCCGGCTGAGCACATGGGACATGCCCCATGCCGAGGTAGCGCTCATGGTAAACTACATCGCCAACCTCAAGCTCGCCGACGACTGGCAATACGGCAAGGCGCCGTACTCTCACGCCCATCCACTGCCCATGGTAAGTCTTTCTTTCTATCTTCTTTCTGTCATCAGCCGGCTTTACGCCGGCCGGCTTCTGACCAGGCGGTTTCTTTTTATCAGAACCCTCTTCTTTCGCCGCCAGCCGGGGCGGCAGGAGTCGAACGCCGGTATGCCCCCGACCGTGCGGTAGATGATATTGACGACCCGGATCTGGGGGCGGCTGCCATGGAGGACGCCGCCACGGGGGACGTCGCCGAGCCCGGAGGCACGGGGCTCTCAGCCAGCTTTGACGACTGGCCGGATGACGCCGACGCTGAAGAAATCCCGCGCCGCCAGCCGGTAGCCGATCTTCACAGCATGGGCTCGTCCGCCGCACCAACTGCCGGTGGTGGAACGTCGAAGCGCTGGGCCGCGCTTCCTCTCTTCGGCAGCCGGCCGAAGAAGACGAGGGCCTCCGCCGCGGCAACGAAGCGAGACAAGGCGGCGGCGAAGGCGGCCCACTTCCAGAGGACGATGAAGCAGCCTCAGGCGGTTTCGTCGTAAGTCTTCGGCTGCTTGCGTGCTTGTTTTTTTGTTGTCTTCTCTTGTTCTAACCCTCCTCCAATTTCTGAGCAGGGCGCCGCTCTCCCTTGAGCGGGGCCCAGGTGGCTCTGTGGTTGGGCCGGGTGCTGGATCCTCAGGGCCCCGCCGCGTGGACCCCCACGCCGACCTTGTGGAAGCCACGGAGCGGAACACCCGTGAGGCGCGAGAGGAGAGGGAGGCGGCGGAGCGGGAGGCCGCTCAGGCGGCGAAGGAGCGGGCTGACGCGGCAGCCGAGACTCCGTCAGAGCTGGCGACCGCGGAAACGGAGGCGAAAGGCACGCGCAGCCGGCCTCCGCTGCTCGCCATCCCCCTCTGCACCGTGGACCCGGACATCCCGCTGCCCATGGCAGAGGAGATCACCCCAGATCAGCCGCCGGTGCAAAGGGAGGAGCTCTTCGAGGTCTTCGCGGAGAGGACGCCGCCGGCAGCGCCAACCGGAGCGGGCAAAGGCGGCCAGTCGTCGGCGGCGCTGGAGGAGCCGGCCCGGGGCGCACCCGAGGCCGGAGCCGGTCTTGAGATTCAGCTGGCGGCGAGCCAGCGCGCCGGAGAGAACACGGCCCCGCCGGACACGCGCCAAGCCGCGGTTGCCAATCAGTCGGCAGAAGCCTTGGAGGCAGCCAGCTCTGCCACGTCCGGGTGGACTCCCAGCGGAGGGAGTGGTGAGCTGAACGTGGCGGCCCAAGGGGTTCGGAGCCGGCTGCAGGCTCAGGCCGCCCTCCTGCAGCAATATACTCAGGAGTTCTTATTGACGCGGTCTGCTATCCGGGTAAGTTTTTCACTTGTCGACTGGTCTGGTCCTCTGGTTTCTTCCGTGGGGGCGCGCCAGCGCACCCACTGGGTGTAGTCCCCGAGATCCGGGCCGACTGCAGCGCAGTCGGGTCGGATCTTTCTTGACGACTATCTTAACCCTGTCTTCTGTCTGATCCTTAGGATTATCACAACTCTCATGCTGCTGCCTTCAACTCCCAGGCTCAGGAGCTGGGCCGGAGGACCGATGACCTGGCCCACAACCGTCGTAAGTACTTTGCTCTTATCTGTCTCTTGTGGGGGCGCGACAGCGCACCCACTGGGTGTAGTCCCCGAGATTCGGGCCGACTGCTGAGCAGTCGGGTCGGACCTTCCTTGATGACCTTTCCCTTATTGACTTTTTCTCTTTGTCTCTTGCTCATGCAGGGGCCAACGCCGACTTGCGGAGGGAGCTCAGCGAGGCGCAGACCGCTCTTCGCGCCAGGGACGCCGAGTATGCCGACTTGGTCCAGGAGCGCGACCGCCTGGTCAAGAAGCTGGCCGACCAGGAAGAAAGCCACAAGGCGGCCCTGCAGAAGGCGCAGGACGGCGAGGCTGCCCTGAAGGCGGAGTTTGATATCAAGGCGGCGAGCTGGGCCGAGACGCGTCAGGCGCTGGAGGAAGGCTTCAACCGAATCGAAGACCTGATCAATGGTAAGCCACTTTTCTTGCCCTTCCTCCATCTGCTAGCCGCCTGGAGTTTATTCTGACCTGTGCTTGTTACTTTGCGCAGATTACTTTCCCGGCCACTCCATTCTCGCCACCCAAGCCATCGAGGCCCATCGCGAGGCGCGCCATCAGGCTGGAGCTGACATTGCGCTGGATGCAAATCGAACGTTGGCGGAGCAGCTCATTGCCGTCCAGGCGCGACTGCAGCCGGCCCATCGGATGCTCCACCGGCTCCAACGTGCCGGGGCGCAGGTGCTGGCCGCGCTCTGGCCCGGCTAGATGATCCCCCGCACCCCAAGCCAAACCGCCGACTGGCTGGAAGTCACAGTCGGCCGCTTTGAAGCTTGGAAGGCGTCGGCAGCCCGTCTTGGAGCCGGGCGTGCGTTGGAGTTTGTCCGCGCATGGTACCCAGGGCTAAGCCTGGACCAGCTGCGAACTTGGCGGCTGGAGGCCGACGCGGAGCTAGAGGAGGTACGGCCGGCGATCGCCCAGCGCGCCTCGACAATCGCCGAGTGCACCGACACCAGCGTCTTCGCGCCGGAACTTAATGACGACGGCGTCGCCCAGCCGGAGGAGTGGTTCGGGCTGAACCCGGCGGTGGGCGAGGACTCGGCTGAGGAGATTGCCTCCAGCGACAAGGGCGAGGATGACGAGGAAGAGGACGGTGAAGACGCCGAGCCGGCCAGTGGAACGACCGACCGCCCTCAAGCCGACCGTGCCTCCAGCAACGAGCTGCGCGGAAGCACGCCCTCTGCCGGGGGCGGTGATCAGGCCGAAGTTGGTTAGTCGGCCGCTCCTTCAGCCGGTGCAACCGTCTCCACCGCCCATCCCGGCTCGTCAGCGGCCCCGCTGGCTTGATCTGCCATCCTTGTTGTTCCTGTTTTTGTCTTTTCGAACAACTTTAAGTTTTCGCAATTCCACCCACTGGGGGTGTATCAAACCATGTTGGATGCTGACCTCTCTGGAGGTACTTTGTGTTAATATTATTGTATGCATGTTTTGGTTTCCATTCGAGTGCACTTTTCATCCTTAGGCTTTTTCCTTTGCCGCCTTCCCTCTTTGGGAAGGCAAGTACTCGAGCTTTCTTGGATTTGAAGTGAACTGAATGCAAGCCGTCCGGCCGGCTACTCTAGTAGTCGGTCGGTGGGAGGCGGCAAGCCGGCTTTTGTTATATAAGTCCGTTAGTCCCTGGCCGTTTTTCGTGTGCACACCCTTTCCGGCTTATGACTCTTGCCAGCCGGGCAGCCGGTTCTTCGAACTGCGATTTTGGCAAGAGCTAAGCCTGGGTGTCGGCACATTACTTGTCTGACCGCGGGTAGGACTCCTAATATAACTCCAGTCGGCTAGTCCCCGGGCCGACTCGTCGAACCTGGTGCCGGATGAAATAAATAAATGAAAAGACGATATCATACGCATGATAATTTTCATTCATAGATAAAAGGTGGCAGTCCCCAAGTCCTCCTCGGGGAGCCTATTGTCTCGTACTTAATACAAAAGTTGTCGCGATATATACTGCATTTCAACTGTAAAATCTTCGAAGGAGGTTGGCGTTCCATGGTCATTCCGACTCCTTGCCGGAGTCGTCTCTCTTGCGTGCCTTGGGCTTCTGCGCATCAATGAGGTAGTAGGAACCGTTGCCTAGAGCTCTGCTGACGACGAAGGGGCCTTCCCAGGGGGCTGCGAGCTTGTGCTGGCCGGCTGTTCGCTGGATCAGCCGGAGCACAAGGTCGCCCTCCTGGAAGGATCTTGGCCTGACCTTCCGGCTGTGGTAGCAGCGCAAACCCTGCTGGTAGATGGCAGACCGGCTGAGGGCTAACAGCCGGCCTTCTTCCAGCAGGTCGACACCGTCTTCTCGTGCTTCTTTGGCCTCCGCCTCCGTGTACATGGTTACCCGAGGCGAGTCGAACTCGATGTCTATTGGGATGACTGCCTCAGCACCGTACACGAGGAAGAAAGGAGTGAAGCCGGTTGATCTGTTTGGGGTAGTACGCAGACTCCATAGGACAGCCGGCAGCTCGTCGAGCCAACAGCCGGCTGAACGCTCCAGAGGTACGACCAGTCGGGGCTTGATGCCGGAGAGGATGAGGCCGTTTGCTCGCTCGACCTGGCCGTTTGACTGTGGGTGCACGACGGACGCAAGGTCCAGCCGGATACCTTGTGTAGCGCAGAATCGTGCCAAGGCTCCTTTGGCAAAATTCGTGCCGTTGTCGGTGATGATGCTATGCGGTACGCCATACCGGGTTGTTATATCTGCGATGAAAGTCACCGCAGTCGGCCCATTCAGCTTCTTGATCGGCTTTGCCTCGATCCACTTGGTGAATTTGTCCACGGCGACGAGCAAATGCGTCATGTCGCCGCGCGCCATCTTGAATGGGCCCACCATGTCCAGTCCCCAGACGGCGAAGGGCCAGGTGAGGGGAATGGTCTTGAGTGCCGAAGCCGGCATGTGTTGCTTGGAGCTGAAAAGCTGGCAGCCTTTGCAGTGTTTGACTAGCTCTTTGGCGTCGTCCAAAGCAGTCGGCCAGAAGAAACCGTGGCGGAAGGCTTTGGCGACGAGTGATCTTGAGGCGGCGTGGTGGCCGCACTCTCCCTGGTGTATATCTCTGAGGATTGCAATGCCCTTCTCCTGCTCGATGCATCGCTGTAGGACTCCGGTGACACTGCGCTTGACAAGTTCTCTGTTGACGATTATGTATGCTCCGGCTTGACGTTGGACTTGTCTCGCTTCTGTTTCGTCAGCCGGAAGATCTTGGTTCACTAAGAAGTTGAGGATGGATTGAGCCCATGATGGAGCTGCAACCTCCCCTGCCGCCAATGTGGCTACAGCCACCAGGGTGGGCGGGCTGGGTGATGAAGTGCTGGAGTCGGCCGCCGCTTGCTGTGCTGAAGAAGTCCTCGGGCCGGCTACCGCAGTCCCCGGGCCGGCTACCGCAGTCCCCGGGCCGGCTACCGCAGTCCCCGGGCCGGGTGCGGCAGTCCCCGAGCCGGCTACTACAGTCCCCGAGCCGAGTACTGAAGTCCCGGGGCTGACTGCTTGGTTCTTCGAGCCGGACCCGGCCCCGTCGGGGTTAAGCGGCACGAAGATGGAGTTGGATTCCGGAGACGGCTTGATGGACGGCTTGAGGAGGCGTTGTAGGGCGACGCCGGTTGGTATTGCTTGCCGCATGGAGCCTATTCGGGCCAGGGCATCTGCTGGCTCGTTGTCGGCTCGCGGTACATGGAGGAATTCGCATCCATCAAAGTACCCACTGATTTGCTGCACTAGGAAGCGGTAGCTTGCCATGTTTGCGTCCTTGGCGTCCCAGTCGCCAGATGACTGTTGAACCACCAAATCTGAGTCGCCATAACACAGGATCCGGTGGATGCCGAGTTCCTTGGCAAGCCGGAGCCCATGTATGAGCGCCTCGTACTCGGCTACGTTGTTGGAGGCGGCGAAGTGGATCTGCAGCGTGTATCTGAGCTTTTCGCCCTTAGGAGAGGTAAGGACGACGCCGGCTCCCAAGCCGGTGCGCATCTTGGATCCGTCAAAGTGCATGCGCCAATGGGTGGAGTCAGGAGCTGGTGGTAAGTACTGGGTCTCGGCCCAGTCGACGAGGAAGTCGGCCAGTGCTTGTGACTTGATGGCGGTGCGGGGCTGGTAGAAGATCGTGTAAGGGGCCAGCTCGATGGCCCACTTAGCCACCCAGCCGGATGCATCCCGGCTGCCTATGATCTCGGCCAGTGGGGCAGTGCATACGACCATGATGGGATGTTCTTGAAAGTACGGCTTCAGCTTCTTGGCGGTGAAGTACACGCCGTAGCACATCTTCTGGTAGTGCGGGTAGTTCTGTTTTGAGGCGGATAGCACCCCGCTGAAGTAATACACCGGCCTCTGGACCGGCTGGGCTCGGCCTTCTTCGGGGCGTTGGACTACAATGACGGTGCTGACCACCCGGCTGGTAGCGGCAATATAAAGGAGCATGGGCTCTTTCTCAGTCGGCGCCGCTAGGATAGGCAGCGTGGCCAACATTTTCTTCAGCTCGTGGAAAGCTTGGTCGGCCTGGTCATTCCACTCGAAGTGAGTGCTCTTCTTCATGAGGCGGTAGAGGGGGAGAGCTTTCTCTCCGAGCCGGCTGATGAAGCGGTTCAAAGAGGCCAGGCACCCGGTGAACTTCTGGATTTCTCGAAGCTTGGTTGGGATCGCCATCCTCTCGATGGCCTTGATCTTCACTGGGTTGCACTCGATGCCGCGTTCGGAGACCAGAAAGCCTAGGAGCTGGCCGGCTGGCACTCCAAACACGCATTTCTCAGGGTTGAGCTTGATTCGGAACCGGCGCAGGTTCTCGAATGTCTCTTTCAGGTCTTCCAGCAGAGTGCCGCGCTTCTCCGTCTTCACCACGATATCGTCCATGTAGACATGGGCGTTTTTGCCGAGCTGCGTGAGGAGGCACTTCTGCATGCAACGCTGAAAGGTGGCGCCGGCATTCCTCAAGCCGAACGTCATGGTCAGGTAGCAGAAGGCTCCGAATGGCGTGATGAAGGCGGTCTTCAGCTGGTCATCTGGGTTCAGTTTTATCTGGTGGTATCCTGAATAAGCATCCAAAAAACTCAACAGCTCGCATCCGGCTGTGGAGTCTATCACTTGGTCAATTCTGGGCAGGGCGAAGGGATCTTTGGGGCAGGCTTTGTTGAGGCTTGTGTAGTCTATACACATGCGCCACTTGTTATTCTTTTTCAGCACGAGAACCGGGTTTGCGAGCCACTCCGGGAAGAAAACTTCCGTGATGAAGCCGGCTGCAAGAAGCCGGGCTATCTCCTCCCCTACGATCCTTCTCTTCTCCTCTGATAGTCGGCGGAGAGGCTGCTTGACTGGTTTTGCGTCCTCCCGCACATGTAATTTGTGCTCGGCGAAATCCTTCGGAACACCCGGCATGTCCTTGGGGGACCATGCAAAGATATCCCGATTCTCACGGAGGAAATCGACGAGCTCGCCTTCCTATTTGCTGTTTAGGCTTGCCCCAATGACGTCAAACCTTTCGGGGTGCTCGGGGTCGAGCTGTATTTTCTTGGTCTCCTTGGCCGGCTGGAAAGATCCTTGGGCATCATACTCCTTGGAGTCGACGGGCTGGCTCAACTGCTTGCTGGCCAAGGCCACGACCCGGTCCAGCGTTTTCTTTTCTTCGGCAATCATGAGGGATTCGGCCAGCTGGCTGCTGGCCGTGGCATAGTCCGCGGACTTCTTGTAGTCGCCGGTGATGGTGATGATGCCCTTGGAGCTTGGTATCTTCATCTTGAGGTATGCGTAGTGGGGGACCGCCATGAACTTGGCCAAGGCGGGTCGGCCAAGCAAGGCGTGGTAAGGGCTCTCCAGGTCCACCACCTCGAACCAGATTGCCTCCCGGCGGAAATGATCCTTGCCCCCAAAGAGTACGTCGATCTTGATCTTGCCAATGGGGGCGCAGGACAAACCGGGTACGATGCCGTGAAACACCGTCCGAGTCGGCACAAGCTGTTTTGTCTTGACACCCAACTTCTCCAGGGTGTCGCGGTACAGGATGTTGATGCTGCTTCCGCCGTCGATCAGTACGCGGGAGAAGCGGGCGGCGCGCGTGTCCGTCGCGAGGGTGGCCTCCAGGACCAAAGCATAGGAGCCGGGGGACGGCATCACCTCTGGGTGGTCGGCCCGGCTCCAGCTGATGGATTTCTCTGACCAATGCATGTGTCCGGCTGGGTTAGCGGCGGCCACATTGACTTCTTGATGCTCTCGGCGCTTGCTGTGCTGGTCTTCGGGCTGGCTCGTAAAGACGACGTAAGATGCTTGCTCGTCGGGGAACTCGTCCTGCACGGCGTCGACCGCGGGCCGAGCGGCCTTGGGCGGCGGAGCCGGAGGCGGCGGGCCAGCAGGCGGAGTCGGCGTGAGCCCTTTGCCCTTGGAGATTCGGGCGAGCCAGTTACACTTTCGGGTTGTATGGTTGGACGGCTTCGCGCCGCTATGGAACTTGCACGGGGCGTCAAGAGTTTGTTCGTAGGAGAAAGCCGGTTGCCAAGCCGGCCAGCCGCCCTTGGGCTTCTTGGGCGCTGGCCGCCCCTCAGGCGGCGCGTCTTCGACCGTGGCCACCTGCCAGCTAGCGGGAGGCGGCGCAGGGCCTTTGCGCTTCTGGTCATTCTGGTGTTGGCATCGGCCGGAATCTCCCGTCGGCGTTTGGGGCGCCGGATTAAGCACTTTCCCGGACGCGTCCACCCGGAGCTCGGTCTTCATCGAAGAGTCGGCGGTGGCGTACTTGTCGGCGATGTTCAGGAGCTCGTCGAGGGTAGTCGGCTCGTCGCAAAGGAGCTTGTGCTTGAGGAGGGTGCCCTCTCGGCACCCGGCAGTGAAGTATTCGATGGCTTGCACCTCGTGCACCCCTTCGCAAGAATTGCAGAGCTCGGCCCAACGCGTGAGGTAGTCGCGGGTGGACTCGGCTGGGCCCTGTACGCACAGGGAGAGCTGTCTGGGCTTGGGAGCCCGCTTGTAGGTGCTGGTGAAGTTGCGAACGAAGGCTTCAATGAAATCTACCCAGCTGTTGATGCTGAGAGGCTTAAGGCTGTTGAGCCAAGTCCGTGCCGTGCCTTGCAGCATGAGGGGCACGTACTTCACGGCAACACGCCAGTTGCCGTTGGCGATGCTGACGGCTGTGGAGTAGTCGGTTAGCCAGTCTTCCGGCTTCACCGAGCCGTTGTACTTGGGCGTGTCCCTCGGGAGCGAGAACCCTTTGGGGAAGGGCTCGTCGCGGATGCGGGGGCCAAAGCAGGGCGGGCCGACATCGTCTTCTTCTTCTAGCACCAGGGATCTGGCCAGGCGGTCGATCCGGTGGCGGGCGTCGTTCTCGCCGACTCCTTCGCGGCGACCTAGCCGGCCGCTGAGAGTCGGGTGCGCCACCGGAGGCGGGGTGGGGTATCTCTCTCCACGAGCTCGAGGCGGAGGCGGGCTGCCCCGCCATTCCATGGCTCGGGGACGGCCGTCAGCGTCTTGCTCGATGGAGATTCGGGTCCGGCTTCGGCTGGAAGCCGGCTCTTTCTCGCGCCGCGTGCGGGTGTTGCTCGTAGTCGGCGACTGGGAAGTCACGCCGTGATCGCGGCGCGGGGGAGGGCTCCCCGCGCGGGCGTCGGCTTCGTGCCGCTGAGCGGCCGCGTCAATTAGTTGCTGTATGCGTCGCGTTATGTGGGGGAGGTCTTCGTCTTCCAAGCCATCTAGCTCGTCTACGGCCGCCTGGGCGGCGCGCAGGTTCTCGAGCGGAGTGGCGTAGACCGGGCGATCGACTCCAAGCATGTCGACGATGACGGCGCCGTGTTGCCTGACAGCACCAGCCCAGCTTGGGCCAGCCGGGGCCGGCGTGCCGAAAGCGGCGCGGTCAGCTTCGCGCTGGTAGGCCTCGGTGAGGCGTCTTACGGAGGCCAGCCGCCGGCCCTCCGCGAGGAGGGCGAGGCGGCGCGCCTCCAGTACTTCGTCGTCGGCATCAGCCGGGAGGGGGACGGACAAGTCGTGGGCAGCCGCACGCGGGGTGTCGTGGGCGCCCTCGTCAGCCGAGCCGTCATGGCCGATAACCATCACCTCAGTGGTGACAGTATTGCAATCGCCGGCCGGAGGGAGCGGGTCGTTGTAGATCGCGATGTTGGTGGGGAAGGTGTCGTAGGACGCCGTGTCGGAGTCGACAGGCATCGGGTCGGTGGAGCCAACCGACTCCAAATCTACAGCAGGCTCGCTGGAGACGTGGAGCTGGCCGAGGAGGTTGGCGAGGTGGTCGGTGCCCGCATCGGAGACGAGATCGTCGGAAATGCGGGCCTTGTTGAAGAGATCGGCGAGGCCGCTCACCGCGCAGATGTCGGTGACGCCTTGCAGCGCGTCGTGGCAAGCGCCATCGGGCGAGCCGGGCTGGCTACGCTCGCGAGGGAGGAAGAGGGTTCCCGTCCAGAACAGGTCTCCGGACGACGGTGCACCTGGCCCCACGGTGGGCACCAAATGTCGGGTGGTAGGTGCGACATATGCCAACGGGTGGCTTATCATTGTGGGAGCCAATAAAACGTCGCCGGTGCCTGGAAACGGGATAAGGCGAAGACATGCACGCCGGCGAATCTTACCCAGCTTCAGGGCTCTCCGGGGAGATAACACCCCTACTGCTGCTCTGCGGGGTCTCCGCATGGTTACTAAATGAACAGGTAGCTACACAATGCTCATTGAGCTGTTTGGGTGGGAGGAGGAAGAAGGGCACATCTTGCTTCTTCTCCTTGTATGGTGTCTAAGTCTAACTAGAGAGTCCAACCCTTTGCATGGGTGCACCGGGGGTTTATATAGGCCTACCCCCCGGGGGTACAATGGTAAACCAGCTGGGAGCGGGGCCCAGCTATCTGCGACTGTGCTTGCCAGCTTCTGCGCCGGCTGCTGGGGTCCGCCGACTGCCGGTTCCTTGGTCGACACGCAGGCCCCACCATCCAGGGCCTGGTCGGTGGCTGGTTACTGTTGCTCCGTGCAATTGACGCAGGCTTGGTCGGGGTAAGCGTGGCTACAGTACCGCCGCCCTGGCGGGTGATTACTGTAGCCCCGCCGTATCTTGTCTCCTTAATGGGCGTCTCCCTCGAGGAGAGTGGCGAGCCGGCTATGGGGGGCCGGCTCTCCATCGGGCCGACTTGGGAGGAGGTGCGTCCGCCTTCGGTATCTCTCTGCCCGAAGGGGCCCACCGCCTCGGGGGCCATGCTGGTGGCCCATCGTGGACGGCGTCGGGGCCGCCGTGGCAATAGTGCCGTGCCGGACGGGTCGTGGCCACCCGTACGACGCACTATACCAGGCGTGCTCCGGGTTTTGGGGGTGGCAGGCTCCACTGTAGCCACGCCCCGCTTCATCATCGCGGGGTGGACGCGTACTTTGCGGGTACGGCCTTGACTGCTTTATGGGAGCCGGCCTCTTGGAGTCGGCCTCTTTGCAGCCGGCTTCTCGCAGTCGGCCCTCCCACAACTTTCTTCATGAGGGTAAAGGGCGGGCCGCCCCCGAAGCCGGCCTAGAAGATAGCCGGCAGGGGGGAGGCGGCCCCAGGTCTTGAGTCCTCTTGAGAGCCGGACGGGCTCGTAATTTTTTCAGATGGGCCAGGGGAAGCCGGCTAGGCTACCCATGGCTATTTACTCCGACAAGATGTGAGTGAGTCGCAATCCCATGGAATTAGTTTCAACCAAGTATCTACATGGGTTAGACAACATGCAAGGTACAAATATATCCAAGACATAAGATAGTCATCATAAGAGATATATCATGGATTAGTCATAAGCTCATGTCTTGCATGTGTCCAATGGAGTTCCTACTCCACGTTTGAAGCATCAATGATGTTCAGTTCTCCTCTTAGCCTGCAAAATACTTTCTCATCAAGTGGTTTAGTGAATATATCCGCTAATTGCTTGTCAGTGCGAACATGCTTAAGATTAATGTCACCCTTAGCAACATGATCTTGAATGAAATGATGACGAACTTCAATATGCTTAGTTCGAGAATGTTGTACGGGATTATGACCAATTTTGATAGCACTTTCATTGTCACAAAGCAGTGGAACATGTTTCACATAAATTCCATAATCTTTAAGAGTTTGGGTCATCCAAAGTAATTGAGCACAACATGAACCAGCGGCAATGTATTCCGCTTCGGCAGTGGATAAGGATACTGAGTTTTGTTTCTTGGAGGACCAAGACACAAGAGATCTGCCAAGAAATTGACAGGTACCCGAAGTGGACTTCCTATCAACCTTGTCTCCGGCATAATCCGAGTCAGAATAGCCAACAAGATCAAAAGAAGACCTCTTAGGATACCAAAAAATTTCCTACGCACATGCAAGATCATGGTGATGCATAGCAACGAGAGGGGAGAGTGTTGTCTACGTACCCTCGTAGACCGTAAGCGGAAGCGTTATATCAACGCGGTTGATGTAGTCGAACGTCTTCACAATCCGACCGATCCAAGTACCGAAAGCACGGCACCTCTGAGTTCTGCACACGTACGGCTCGGTGACGTCCTTGCCTTCTCGATCCAGCAAGAGGGGCGAAGTAGTAGATGAGTTCTGGCAGCACGACGGCGTGGTGACGGTGTTGGTGAAGAACAATCTTCGCAGGGCTTCGCCTAAGCTCTACGAAAACTATGACGGAGGATAAACTAGAGGAGACGGGGTTGCCGACACACGGCTTGGTGTTTCTTGATCTGTCTTTGGTGCTAGCCCTGCCCCTCTATTTATCTGTTGAGCCCCGGGGGTCGAAACTTGGAGCAAAAGCCTCCTCAAAGTCGGTTTTGCCCGAAAGGCAAGAGTCCCACTCGGACTCCAGGACCAAACGCCACAAACCTTGGCGTCTGGCCCAGACGCCATGGGCCTCGACGTCTGGCCCAGGGCCAGACGCCAGGGTCTCCGACGTTTGGCCCCCTCGCCTCCGCAAAACTCCTTTTGCACCGACTTATAGCCCTGTGGGCTTGACCCCTTGGCCTTACCATATCATCCAATATATGAATCTTTACCTCCGGACCATTCCGGAGCTCCTCATCATGTCCGTGATCTCATCCGGGACTCCGAACAACATTCGGTCACCAACATACATAACTCATAGTACTATATCGTCAACGAACGTTAAGCGTGCGGACCCTACGGGTTCGAGAACTATGTAGACATGACCGAGACACCTCTCTTGTCAATAACCAATAGCGGGACCTGGATGCCCATATTGGCTCCTACATATTCTACGAAGATCTTTATCGGTCAGACCGCATAACAACATACGTTGTTCCCTTTGTCATCGGTATGTTACTTGCCCGAGATTCGATCGTCGGTATCTCAATACCTAGTTGAATCTCATTACCGGCAAGTCTCTTTACTCGTTCCGTAATACATCATCCCGCAACTAACTCATTAGTTGCAATGCTTGCAAGGCTTATAGTGATGTGCATTACCGAGTGGGCCCAAAGATACCTCTTCGACAATCGGAGTGACAAATCCTAATCTCGAAATACGCCAACCCAACATCTACCTTTGGAGACACCTGTAGAGTACCTTTATAATCACCCATTTACGTTGTGACGTTTGGTAGCACACAAAGTGTTCCTCTGGTAAACGGGAGTTGCATAATCTCATAGTCATAGGAACATGTATAAGTCATGAAGAAAGCAATAGCAACATACTAAACGATCGGGTGCTAAGCTAATGGAATGGGTCATGTCAATCAGATCATTCAACCAATGATGTGACCTCATTAATCAAATAACAACACCTTGTTCATGGTTAGGAAACATAACCATCTTTGATTAACGAGCTAGTCAAGTAGAGGCATACTAGTGACACTAAGTTTGTCTATGTATTCACACATGTATTATGTTTCCGGTTAATACAATTCTAGCATGAATAATAAACATTTATCATGATATAAGGAAATAAATAATAACTTTATTATTGCCTCTAGGGCATATTTCCTTCAGTCTCCCACTTGCACTAGAGTCAATAATCTAGATTACACAGTAATGATTCTAACACCCATGGAGCCTTGGTGCTGATCATGTTTTGCTCGTGGAAGAGGCTTAGTCAACGGGTCTGCAACATTCAGATCCATATGTATCTTGCAAATCTCTATGTCTCCCACCTGGACTAGATCCCGGATGGAATTGAAGCGTCTCTTGATGTGCTTGGTCCTCTTGTGAAATCTGGATTCCTTTGCCAAGGCAATTGCACCAGTATTGTCACAAAAGATTTTCATTGGACCCGATGCACTAGGTATGACACCTAGATCGGATATGAACTCCTTCATCCAGACTCCTTCGTTTGCTGCTTCCGAAGCAGCTATGTATTCCGCTTCACATGTAGATCCCGCTACGACGCTTTGTTTAGAACTGCATCAACTGACAGGTCCACCGTTTAATGTAAACACGTATCCGGTTTGCGATTTAGAATCGTCCGGATCAGTGTCAAAGCTTGCATCAACGTAACCTCTTATGGTGAGCTCTTTGTCACCTCCATATACGAGAAACATATCCTTAGTCCTATTCAGGTATTTCAGGATGTTCTTGACCGCTGTCCAGTGATCCACTCCTGGATTACTTTGGTACCTCCCTGCTAAACTTATAGCAAGGCACACATCAGGTCTGGTACACAACATTGCATACATGATAGAGCCTATGGCTGAAGCATAGGGAACATCTTTCATTTTCTCTCTATCTTCTGAAGTGGTCGGACATTGAGTCTGACTCAACTTCACACCTTGTAACACATGCAAGAACCCTTTCTTTGCTTGATCCATTTTGAACTTCTTCAAAATCTTGTCAAGGTATGTGCTTTGTGAAAGTCCAATTAAGCGTCTTGATCTATCTCTATAGATCTTTATGCCTAATATGTAAGCAGCTTCACCGAGGTCTTTCATTGAAAAACTCTTATTCAAGTATCCCTTTATGCTATCCAGAAATTCTATATCATTTCCAATCAGCAATATGTCATCCACATATAATATCAGAAATGCTACAGAGCTCCCACTCACTTTCTTGTAAATACAGGCTTCACCGAAAGTCTGTATAAAACCAAATGCTTTGATCACACTATCAAAGCGTTTATTCCAACTCCGAGAGGCTTGCACCAGTCCATAAATGGATCGCTGGAGCTCGCACACTTTGTTAGCTCCCTTTGGATCGACAAAACCTTCCGGTTGCATCATATACAACTCTTCTTCCAGAAATCCATTTAGGAATGCAGTTTTGACATCCATCTGCCAAATTTCATAATCATAAAATGCGGCAATTGCTAACATGATTCTGACAGACTTAAGCATCGCTACGGGTGAGAAGGTCTCATCGTAGTCAACCCCTTGAACTTGTCGAAAACCTTTTGCGACAAGTCGAGCTTTATAGACAGTAACATTACCGTCAACGTCAGTCTTTTTCTTGAAGATCCATTTATTCTCAATTGCTTGCCGATCATCGGGCAAGTCAACCAAAGTCCATACTTTGTTCTCATACATGGATCCCATCTCAGATTTCATGGCTTCAAGCCACTTTGCGGAATCTGGGCTCACCATCGCTTCTTCATAGTTCGTAGGTTCATCATGATCTAGTAGCATGACTTCCAGAACTGGATTACCGTACCACTCTAGCGCGGATCTCACTCTGGTTGATCTACGAGGTTCAGTAGTATCTTGTCCTGAAGTTTCATGATCATCATCATTAGCTTCCTCACTAATTGGTATAGGTGTCGAAGAAACAATTTTCTGTGATGTACTACTTTCCAATAAGGGAGCAGATACAGTTACCTCGTCAAGTTCTACTTTCCTCCCACTCACTTCTTTCGAGATAAACTCCTTCTCTAGAAATGATCCATTCTTAGCAACGAATGTCTTGCCTTCGGATCTGTGATAGAAGGTGTACCCAACAGTCTCCTTTGGGTATCCTATGAAGACACATTTCTCCGATTTGGGTTCGAGCTTATCAGGTTGAAGCTTTTTCACATAAGCATCGCAGCCCCAAACTTTAAGAAACAACAACTTTGGTTTCTTGCCAAACCATAGTTCATAAGGCGTCGTCTCTACGGATTTTGATGGTGCCCTATTTAACGTGAATGCGGCCGTCTCTAAAGCATAACCCCAAAACGATAGCGGTAAATCAGTAAGAGACATCATAGATCGCACCATATCCAGTAAAGTATGATTAAGACGTTCGGACACACCATTACGCTGTGGTGTTCCGGGTGGCGTGAGTTGCGAAACTATTCCACAATTTTTTAAATGTACACCAAACTCATAACTCAAATATTCTCCTCCACGATCAGATCGTAGAAACTTTATTTTCTTGTTACGATGATTTTCAACTTCACTCTGAAATTCTTTGAACTTTTCAAATGTTTCAGACTTATGTTTCATTAAGTAGATATACCCATATCTGCTTAAATCATCTGTGAAAGTGAGAAAATAACGATATCCGCCACGAGCCTCAATATTCATCGGACCACATACATCAGTATGTATGATTTCCAACAAATCTGTTGCTCTCTCCATAGTATCGGAGAACGGTGTTTTAGTCATCTTGCCCACGAGGCACGGTTCGCAAGTACCAAGTGATTCATAATCAAGTGGTTCCAAAAGTCCATCAGTATGGAGTTTCTTCATGCGCTTTACATCGATATGACCTAAACGGCAGTGCCACAAATAAGTTGCACTATCATTATCAACTCTGCATCTTTTGGCTTCAACATTATGAATATGTATGTTACTACTATCGAGATTCATCAAAAATAGACCACTCTTCAAAGGTGCATGACCATAAAAGATATTACTCATATAAATAGAACAACCATTATTCTCTGATTTAAATGAATAACCGTCTCGCATCAAACAAGATCCAGATATAATGTTCATGCTTAACGCTGGCACCAAATAACAATTATTTAGGTCTAATATTAATCCCGAAGGTAGATGTAGAGGTAGCATGCCGACCGCGATCACATCGACTTTGGAACCGTTTCCCACGCGCATCGTCACCTCGTCCTTTGCCAGTGTTCGCTTAATCCGTAGTCCCTATTTCGAGTTGAAAATATTAGCAACAGAACCAGTATCAAATACCCAGGTGCTACTGCGAGCTCTAGTAAGGTACACATCAATAACATGTATATCACATATACCTTTGTTCACCTTGCCATCCTTCTTATCCGCCAAATACTTGGGGCAGTTCCGCTTCCAGTGACCAGTCTGCTTGCAGTAGAAGCACTCAGTTTCAGGCTTAGGTCCAGACTTGGGTTTCTTCTCCTGAGCAGCAACTTGCTTGCCGTTCTTCTTGAAGTTACCCTTCTTCTTCCCTTTGCCCTTTTTCTTGAAACTAGTGGTCTTGTTAACCATCAACACTTGATGCTCCTTCTTGATTTCTACCTTCGCAGCTTTCAGCATTGCGAAGAGCTCGGGAATAGTTTTGTTCATCCCTTGCATATTATAGTTCATCACGAAGCTCTTGTAGCTTGGTGGCAGTGATTGGAGAATTCTGTCAATGATGCAATCATCTGGAAGATTGACTCCCATCTGAATAAAGTGATTATTATACCCAGACATTTTGAGTATATGCTCACTGACAGAACTGTTCTCCTCCATCTTGCAGCTATAGAACTTATTGGAGACTTCATATCTCTCAATTCGGGCATTTGCTTGAAATATTAACTTCAAATCCTGGAACATCTCATATGCTCCATGACGTTCAAAACGTCGTTGAAGTCCCGATTCTAAGCCGTAAAGCATGGCACACTGAACTATCGAGTAGTCATCAGCTTTTGCTCTGCCAGACGTTCATAACATCTGGCGTTGCTCCAGCAGCAGGCCTGGCACCCAGCGGTGCTTCCAGGACGTAATTCTTCTGAGCAGCAATGAGGATAATCCTCAAGTTACGGACCCAGTCCGTGTAATTGCTACCATCATCTTTCAACTTTGCTTTCTCAAGGAACGCATTAAAATTCAACGGAACAACAGCACGAGCCATCTATCTACAATCAACATAAACAAGCAAGATACTATCAGGTACTAAGTTCATGATAAGTTTAAGTTCAATTAATCAAATTACTTAAGAACTCCCACTTAGATAGACATCCCTCTAATCCTCTAAGTGATCACGTGATCCAAATCAACTAAACCATAACCGATCATCACGTGAGATGGAGTAGTTTTCAATGGTGAACATCATTATGTTGATCATATCTACTATATGATTCACGCTCGACCATTCGGTCTCCGTGTTCCAAGGCCATATCTGCATATGCTAGGCTCGTCAAGTTTAACCTGAGTATTCTGCGTGTGCAAAAACTGGCTTGCACCCGTTGTAGATGGACGTAGAGCTTATCACACCCGATCATCACGTGGTGTCTGGGCACGACGAACTTTGGCAACGGTGCATACTCAGGGAGAACACTTTTATCTTGATAATTTAGTGAGAGATCATCTTATAATGCTACCGTCAATCAAAGCAAGATAAGATGCATAAAAAGATAAACATCACATGCAATCAATATAAGTGATATGATATGGCCATCATCATCTTGTGCTTGTGATCTCCATCTCCGAAGCACCGTCATGATCACCATCGTCACCGGCGCGACACCTTGATCTCCATCATAGCATCGTTGTCGTATCGCCAATCTTATGCTTCCACGACTATCGCTACCGCTTAGTGATAAAGTAAAGCATTACATCGCGATTGCATTGCATACAATAAAGCGACAACCATATGGCTCCTGCCAGTTGCCGATAACTCGGTTACAAAACATGATCATCTCATACAATAAAATTTAGCATCATGTCTTGACCATATCACATCACAACATGCCCTGCAAAAACAAGTTAGACGTCCTCTACTTTGTTGTTGCAAGTTTTACGTGGCTGCTACGGGCTTAAGCAAGAACCAATCTCATCTACGCATCAAAACCACAACGATAGTTTGTCAAATAGACTCCGTTTTAACCTTCGCAAGGACCGGGCGTAGCCACACTCGATTCAACTAAAGTTGGAGAGACAGTCGCCCGCAAGCCACCTGTGTGCAAAGCACGTCGAGGGAACCGGTCTCGCGTAAGCGTACGCGTAAGGTTGGTCCGGGTCGTCTCGTCCAACAATACCGCCGAACCAAAGTATGACATGCTGGTAGGCAGTATGACTTGTATCGCCCACAACTCACTTGTGTTCTACTCGTGCATATAACATCAAACCATAAAACCTAGGCTCGGATGCCACTGTTGGGGAACGTAGTAATTTCAAAAAATTTCCTACGCACATGCAAGATCATGGTGATGCATAGCAACGAGAGGGGAGAGTGTTGTCTACGTACCCTCGTAGACCGTAAGCGGAAGCGTTATATCAACGCGGTTGATGTAGTCGAACGTCTTCACGATCCAACCGATCGAAGTACTGAAAGCACGGCACCTCCGAGTTCTGCACATGTACGGCTCGGTGACGTCCTTGCCTTCTTGATCCAGCAAGAGGGGCGAAGTAGTAGATGAGTTTCGGCAGCACGACGGCGTGGTGACGGTGTTGGTGAAGAACAATCTTCGCAGGGCTTCGCCTAAGCTGTACGAAAACTATGACGGAGGATAAACTAGAGGAGACGCGGTTGCCGGCACACGGCTTGGTGTTTCTTGATCTGTCTTTGGTGCTAGCCCTGCCCCTCTATTTATCTGTTGAGCCCTTGGGTCGAAACTTGGAGCAAAAGCCTCCTCAAAGTCGGTTTTGCCCGAAAGGCATGAGTCCCACTTGGACTACAGGACCAAACACCACAAACCTTGGCGTCTGGCCCAGACGCCATGGGCCTCGGCGTCTGGCCCAGGGCCAGACGCCAGGGTCTCCGGCGTTTGGCCCCCTGGCCTTCGCAAAACTCCTTTTGCACCGACTTATAGCCCTGTGGGCTTGACCCCTTGGCCTAACCATATCATCCAATATATGAATCTTTACCTCCGGACCATTCCGGAGCTCCTCGTCATATCCGTGATCTCATCCGAGACTCCGAACAACATTCGGTCACCAACATACATAACTCATAGTACTATATCGTCAACGAACGTTAAGCGTGCGGACCCTACGGGTTCGAGAACTATGTAGACATGACCGAGACACCTCTCTTGTCAATAACCAATAGCGGGACCTGGATGCCCATATTGGCTCCTACATATTCTACGAAGATCTTTATCGGTCAGACCGCATAACAACATACGTTGTTCCCTTTGTCATCGGTACATTACTTGCCCGAGATTCGATCGTCGGTATCTCAATACCTAGTTCAATCTCGTTACCATCAAGTCTCTTTACTCGTTCCGTAATACATCATCCCGCAACTAACTCATTAGTTGCAATGCTTGCAAGGCTTATAGTGATGTGCATTACCGAGTGGGCCCAGAGATACCTCTCCGACAATCGGAGTGAGAAATTCTAATCTCGAAATACGCCAACCAAACATCTACCTTTGGAGACACCTGTAGAGTACCTTTATAATCACCCATTTACGTTGTGACGTTTGGTAGCACACAAAGTGTTCCTCTGGTAAACGGGAGTTGCATAATCTCATAGTCATAGGAACATGTATAAGTCATGAAGAAAGCAATAGCAACATACTAAACGATCGGGTGCTAAGCTAATGGAATGGGTCATGTAAATCAGATCATTCAACCAATGATGTGACCTCATTAATCAAATAACAACACCTTGTTCATGGTTAGGAAACATAACCATCTTTGATTAACGAGCTAGTCAAGTAGAGGCATACTAGTGACACTAAGTTTGTCTATGTATTCACACATGTATTATGTTTCCGGTTAATACAATTCTAGCATGAATAATAAACATTTATCATGATATAAGGAAATAAATAATAACTTGATTATTGCCTCTAGGGCATATTTCCTTCATCTCACTATCCTTTTCACAGCCTTAAGATGACATTCTTTAGGAGCAGCTTGATATCGTGCACACATGCATACACTTAGCATAATATCGGGACGTGAAGCACATAGGTATAGTAATGAACCAACCATAGAACGATAAACCTTTTGATCAACCAGTTCACCACCTTTGGTCAAATCATTATGTCCACTAGTGGGCATGGGTGTAGACATACCTTTGCACTCTTGCATATTGAACTTCTTGAATAAGTCCTTGGTGTACTTCGTTTGAGAGACAAATGTACCTTCCTTAGTTTGCTTGATTTGCAAACCAAGAAAGAATTTGAGTTCACTCATCATAGACATCTCATACTTCTCTGACATTAGCTTTCCAAACTTTTCACCAAAGAGAGGGTTAGTTGAACCAAATATGATATCATCAACATAGATTTGACATACAAATAGTTCTCCATTAACCGTTTTAGTGAAGAGAGTAGAATCAATTTTACCAATTTCAAAACCACTTGCAATAAGGAACTTGGTCAAGCATTTATACCATGCTCTAGGAGCTTGTTTAAGACCATAAAGAGCTTTGTGAAGTTTGTAAACATGATTAGGTTTCTTAGGATTGACAAAGCCGGGAGGTTGTTTGACATAAACTTCCTCCTCTATTTCACCATTTAGAAAAGCACTCTTAATGTCCATTCGGTACAAGGTGATATTATGGTGATTAGCATAGGCAAGTAAGATGCGAATGGACTCAAGTCTAGCAACGGGAGCATATGTCTCACCATAGTCCATACCTTCCACTTGTGTGTACCCTTGGGCGACGAGACGTGCTTTGTTGCGGACCACTTGTCCATCTTCATCTTGCTTGTTGCGAAACACCCATTTGGTACCAATGATGTTGTGGTTGTTGTCGGGCTTCTCAACCAATGTCCAAACTTGGTTTCTCTCAAAATTGTGTAGCTCTTCATGCATAGCGTTTATCCAATCCGGATCTTCCAATGCTTCTTCAACCTTCATAGGTTCAATGCTAGAGATGAATGAATAGTTTTCACAAAAGTTAGCTAAACGAGTTTTTGAGCGAGTGATTCTCCCGGTTTGTATATCATTGAGGATTTTCTCGACGGGATGATCTTTGGCAATTCTTGCTCGAACTCGTGAGAGCTTTTGCTTGGGTCTTCGTTGAGCATCTTCTTCATCTTGTTCTTCTTCTTGGCCTTCTTCATTGTTGACGTTGTCATTCTCTTGTCGTGGTGGGGAAGGAGGTTGTTGATGTTCGTCTTGATGTACTTCCTCGTCTTCTTCATCTTGGTGTGTCCCACTTGTGGATGCTTCCGTGTCGATTCTTGGTTCACCTTGTCGTGAAGTAGAAGCTTCCACTTGGACGGATGACTTACTCTCCTTCAGCTCCGTTGGACGAACTTTGCCAATGGACAAGTCCTGGATTGCTTCTGAAGGGTCTTTGTCTCCTACATCAATTGGCAATTGCTCTACTTGTGAGCCATTAGATTCATCAAACTTCACATCTACCGTCTCTTCAACCTTTTGGGTGAAATTGTTGTAGACACGGTAAGTGTGAGAGTTTGAGCCATAACCGAGTAGGAAGCCTTCATGAGATTTAGGAGCAAACTTTGAATGACGATGCTTATCAAGAATGTAGCACTTTGAGCCGAATACTCGAAAGTATCCAACTTGGGGTTTGTTACCGGTGAGGAGCTCGTATGCTGTCTTGCCGAGTAGCTTGTGAAGATACAAGCGATTTGTTGCGTGACAAGCTGTCTCAACCGCTTCTGCCCAAAAGTGCTTTGGCGTCTTGTATTCATCAAGCATCGTTCTTGCCATTTCGATGAGCGTCCGGTTCTTCCTCTCAACAACTCCATTTTGTTGAGGTGTGTACGTAGCCGAGAACTCGTGTGAAATCCCTTCTTCGTCAAGAAAGGTGTCCACATTTGCGTTCTTGAACTCCGTTCCGTTGTCACTCCGAACCTTCTTGATCTTCACTTCAAACTGATTTTGGGCTTTCCTAGTGAAGTTTTTGAAGATCTTCTGGACCTGCGACTTGTCATTAAGAAAGAACACCCATGTAAATCTTGAAAAATCATCAACTATAACTAGACCAAAAGAATTTCCACCGAGACTTTTGTAGGCGTTGGGACCAAAAAGATCCATATGAAGTAGCTCGAGTGGCCTCCTTGTGGTCATGATGTTCTTCATAGGATGCCTTCCTCCAACCTGTTTACCTGCTTGACAAGCACTGCAAAGTCTATCCTTATCAAATATGACATCGTTAACTCCAAGGATATGATTTCCTTTAATAAGCTTGTCAAGATTTCTCATGCCAACGTGAGCTAGTCGTCTATGCCACAACCAACCTTTTGAGGATTTAGCAATGAAGCAAGTTTTAGGTTGTGCCTTTTTAGTGAAATCGACAATGTAAAGATCACCTCTACGCATACCGGTAAAGACCATTTTATGATTGTCTCGACGAAACACTTGGCAATCTACCTCAGTAAATAGAACATTTAGGCCAAAATCAGGAATCCTAGATACTGAAAGTAAATTGTAGCCGAGAGATTCAACGAGCATGACATTTTGAATGGAACTATCATGTGAGATGGCCACCTTACCAAGGCCAACTACTTTACCCTTTGAATTATCACCAAAGGTGACATATTTTCGAGGGCCGTCATTTTCAGTAAGCTCACGGAACATCTCTTCATCTCTGGTCATATGATCAGTACATCCACTATCAAGAACCCATTCCTTTCCACCTGACGCATATCCCCGAAGATTTGCCGTAATACCAAAATGTCTCATTGCATCATCAAGATCGAAGTCACTATCATCATCATCATAGTATCCATGTTCATCATGATCTTGTGACTCATCATTTCCTAGAGAGGGTAATTCATTAGATAAATGGTCATCAAAGTGGTCACTTTTATGAATTCTTATAGCTTCAAATTTAATATCACTAATGATTCCAACATCTCCTTTAGCATGCTTGAGATTGGTAAGCTCAAATAGACAATCACCAAACTTAGTATCACTAGAGTTCATCTTACTCAAGGCAATAGATTTATGGAGAATTTTATCCAAATTTTTCAAGGAATGATCGGGAAATCGTTCCTCACGAAATTTCCATATAGTATAGGCACAATTAAGAGTAGGCAAACTAGCAATCAAATTTTTGGGCAATCCTCTAATGATGAGCTCAATGGTTCTAAGATTGCGAATCATGTCAGTATCTTCATCTAGGGTAGGATGCAAAGGATCAATATGAGGTGCACAAGGGCTAGCAATATACTTGTTTAAATGATATTGATTGAAGATTACAAGCATCTCATTTTTCTACTCATGAAAGTACTCTCCATCAAGACTAGGCACTCTATGTCTAAGACTCCCTAAAGTAGACACATCCATCTTCCTCCAATGATGATTAAACCAAGGCAATGGAGACCAAAGCTCTGATACCACTTGTAGGATCTAGAAGAAGGAGTGTCTAGAGGGGGGGGGGGTGAATAGACACTTAATGATAAAGTTGCACTTTTTAAGCTTTTTCGGTTTAAGTGGAGTTCGGGCACAATTTTAACATACACAATACATATCAAGCAAGCATGCAAAGAGTATATAGGCAGCGGAAAGTAAAGCATGCAACTTGCAAGAATGTAACAGGAAGGGTTTGGAGGATTCAAACGCAATTGGAGACACAGATGTTTTTCCCGTGGTTCGGATAGGTGGTGCTATCCTACATCCACGTTGATGGAGACTTCAACCCACGAAGGGTAACAGTTGCGCGAGTCCACGGAGGGCTCCACCCACGAAGGGTCCACGAAGAAGCAACCTTGTCTATTCCACCATGGCCATCACCCACGAAGGACTTGCCTCACTAGCGGTAGATCTTCATGAAGTAGGCGATCTCCTTGCCCTTACAAACTCCTTGGTTCAACTCCACAATCTTGTCGGAGGCTCCCAAGTGACACCTAGCCAATCTAGGAGACACCACTCTCCAAGAAGTAACAAATGGTGTGTCGATGATGAACTCCTTGCTCTTGTGCTTCAAATGATAGTCTCCCCAACACTCAACTCTCTCTCATAGGATTTGGATCTGGTGGAAAGAAGATTTGAGTGGAAAGCAACTTGGGGAAGGCTAGAGATCAAGATTCATATGGTAGGAATGGAATATCTTGGTCTCAACACATGAGTAGGTGGTTCTTTCTCAGAACATATGAGTAGGAATGGTGTATGTGTTCTGATGGCTCTCTCTCTGAATGAAGAGGTGGTGGAGGGGTATATATAGCCTCCACACAAAATCCAACCGTTACACACAGTTTTCCAATCTCGGTGGGACCGAATCATCAAACTCGGTCGGACCGAAATGGTAAACCTAGTGACTGTTAGAGATTTCGGTGGGACCGACTGGAACAACTCGGTGGGACCGATGTGCTAGGGTTAGGGAAAATCCAAAACTCGGTTTGACCGATTACTCAAACTCGATGGGACCGATTTTGGTAATAAGTGAAACAGAGAGTTGGCCAAGCAAACTCGGTGGGACCGATTGCATATCTCGGTGGGACCGAAGATATTGCAACAGGTAACAGAGAGTTTGCAAGCCCATCTCGGTGAGACCGAGATCCGTATCGGTAGGACCGAATTGCTAGGGTTTGGCAGTGGCAAATGACAAGTGAAACTCGGTGGCGCGGATTGACAGAATCGGTATGACCGAGTTTGGCTTAGGGTTTAGGTCATTTGTGGAAGTGGGAAAGTAGCTGAGGATTTTGGAGCATATCATTAAGCACATAAAGCAAGAGGATCATTAAGCAACACCTCATCCCTTCTTGATAGTATTGGCTTTTCCTAAAGACTCAATGTGATCTTGGATCACTAAAATATATAAAATGAAGAGTCTTGAGCTTGAAGCTTTAGCCAATCCTTTGTCCTTAGCATCTTGAGGAGGTTCCCACAACCTTTAGTCCATGCCACTCCATTGTTGAACTTATCTGAAATATACTAGGTAAAGGTATTAGTCCAATAAGAGATATGTTGTCATCAATTACCAAAACCACCTAGGGAGCACTTGTGCTTTCAGATCACTTTTGATCGGAGGGACCATCCCACTAGCATCCGTCATGGCGGCTTTGCCTCATTGGTTCTTGACCCAATCATCGACGGATTTCACCTCACAAGAGTCCTCATGGACGGCGGCAGTAGCCTGAACCTGCTTTATCAGGACACAGTGCGGAAAATGGGCATAGACCCCTCAAGGATCAAACCCACAAGAATGACCTTTAGAGGCGTCATACCAGGTGTAGAAGCCAACTATATAGGCTCAGTAACACTTGACGTGGTCTTCGGATCCCCGGATAATTTCCGAAGCAAAGAGTTAATCTTCGATATAGTCCCGTTTCGCAGTGGCTATCACGCCTTGCTCGGACGAACCGCATTCGCAAGATTCAATGCAGTGCCGCACTACGCATATCTCAAACTCAAGATGCCAGGCCCTCGAGGAGTAATCACGGTCAACGGAAACACCGAACGCTCCCTCCGTACGGAGGAGCATACGGCGGCTCTCGCAGCGGAGGTACAAAGTAGCCTTCTTCGGCAATTCTCCAGTCTGGCCATTAAAAAGCCAGACACTGCCAAGCGCGCCCGGAGTAACCTACAGCAGGACCGCCTGGCACACTCCGAGCAAGTGTAGCAATGCGGCCCCAACCCCAGCTTTCACGACCTAGCAAAACTAGTACCTCGCGTACATAACTACGCCCTTGAAATACCATGGGCACAAGGCAAGGGGCAAAATAACGGCACGCCCAAAATACGGCTTAAAGCGTACCAAGGGCTGTCAGATTTTTTTAAAAAAAATTTCTTACTTTCAGGACTCCATACTTCGGACGACCTGTTCGGCAATTAGATTGCTGCACAAACGATGCAAGATCCAGGAAGGCAGACAAGCCATGCCGCATTATGGAACTCCCAGGTGGTCTCTGTTACGAGCGATATACCTACTTTATATATAATTCCGTGGCCTGCCCCTGGTCAGGACATACTGAATAGTCCAATATCTTTTGCTTACCGCACCATCTGTATCGTTCGGCTTGGAAGCGGATGCGGGAGCCTCAGCGCCCTTGAATAGCACCTTCCAGGCGTCTTCATACGTCGTGTCGAAGAGCCTGTTGAGGGTTTGGTGCTGCGCCGGGTCGAACTCCCACAAATTAAAATCCCGTTGTTGGCACGGGAGGATCCGGCGGACGAGCATAACCTGGATTATATTAACAAGCCGGACTGGCTTGTTCACCAGGGACTGGATGCATGTTTGCAATCCGGTCACCTCTTTTTCGTCACCCCAAGATAGGCCCGTCTCTTTCCAGGACATAAGCCGCATGGGGGGTCCGGATCGGAACTCAGGGGCTGCGGTCCATTCCGGATCGCATGGCTCGGTGATATAAAACCACCCGGCTTGGCATCCCTTTAGGGTCTCCACGAAAGAGCCCTCGAACCATAGGACGTTCGCCATCTTGCCCGCCATAGCGCCTCCACACTCCGCCTGGCTGCCGCGCACCACCTTGGGCTTGACGTTGAAGGTCTTGAGCCAGAGGCCGAAATGGGGGCGGACGCGGAGAAAGGCCTCGCACACGACGATAAACGCCGAGATGTTGAGGATGAAGTTTGGAGCCAGATCGTGGAAGTCCAGGCCGTAGTAGAACATGAGCCCCCAGACAAATGGGTGGAGTGGAAAACCTAGTCCGCGGAGGAAGTGGGGGAGAAACACGACCCTCTCATGGGGCCTTGGGGTGGGGATAAGCTGCCCCTCTTCGGGAAGCCGGTGCGCGATGTCCTTGGACAGGTATCCGGCCTTCCTTAGCTTTTTTACTTTACCCTCCGTAACGGAGGAGACCATCCATTTTCCTCCCGCTCCGGACATTGCTGGAGAAGGTTGAGGTGGGATGTGCGGGCTTGGGCGCTGGAGCTCGGGTGCGCGAGAGATGGATAGGCAAGGGAGGAAGAAGGCGTAGGTAAAAAGGGTGGATCCTTATCCCCTTATATAGGTGGATGTGGTTATGCGTCCCCACCTACCTAATAAAACTCGTTTGCCTCCCGAGTGCCGTGATAAATGGCGCGGTTGGGTTACCCACGTCCGTATTGATGAGAATCCCGTAAAAAGGGTACACGATCTCTGCTTTGACAAGACGTGCCAAGGAAACCGCCTCGCAAAACATGCCGAGGGGGAAAAGTAAAAATGATTCGGGTAAAGGGCTTGGTTGTGGTGTGATGGCGCACTACAGAATATGTCAGCAGATTTGATTTGTGTTAATATTATTCTCTCTATGGCAATATGTGGAAGCTTATTTTACAGAGCCGGACACTACTCTTGGTGTTTACAATCTTCTATGAAGGACTTGGAGGAGGAACCCGCCTTGCAATGCCGAAGACAATTTGCGCCCCGGACTCATCGTCATTGAAGCCTGGTTCAGGGGCTACTGAGGGAGTCCTGGATTAGGGGGTGTTCGGGTAGCCGGACTATACCTTCAGCCGGACTCCAGGACTATGAAGATACAAAATTGAAGACTACGTCCCGTGTCCGGATGGGACTTTCTTTGGCGTGGAAGGCAAACTTGGCGATGCGGATATTCAAGATCTCCTACCATTGTAACCGATTCTATGTAACCCTAACCCTACCCGGTGTCTATATAAACCGGAGGGTTTTAGTCCATAGGACGACTTCATCAACTCCATAGACAAGAATCATACCATAGGCTAGCTTCTAGGGTTTAGCCTCCTCGATTTCGTGGTAGATCCACTCTTGTACTACCCATATCATCAATATTAATCAAGCAGGACGTAGGGTTTTACCTCCATCAAGAGGGCCCAAACCTGGGTAAAACATCGTGTTTCCTGCCTCCTGTTACCATCCGGCCTAGATGCACAGTTCGGGACCCCCTACCCGAGATCCGCCGGTTTTGACACCGACAGTGCTGTTCTAGGACAAAGAATTGATAAGAAACTAAATGCCATTCATTATGCTACTACCGAAAAAGAATTTCTAGCAATGGTGTTTGCTTGTGATAAATTTAGATCTTACATTGTTGATTCAAAAGTAATTGTTCACACCTGAAAGGATCGATATGGTTGACTAGAGGGGGGGGGGGTGAATAGGCAACTAACAATTTTTAGCTTTTCTTTAGCAATTTAAACTTTGCAACAAAGTAGGTTGTCTAGATATGCAACTAGATGAACAACCTATATGATGCAAGACGAATAGGAACACAAGCAAGCAAGATATATGAAACAAATAAGCTACACAAGTAAAGGCACGAGATAACCAAGAGTGGAGACGGTGGAGACGAGGATGTGTTGCCGAAGTTCCTTCCCTTTGAGAGGAAGTACGTCTCCGTTGGAGCGGTGTGGAGGCACAATCCTCCCCAAGAAGCCACTAGGGCCACCGTAATCTCCTCACGCCCTCACACAACGCGAGATGCCGTGATTCCACTATTGGTGCCCTTGGAGGCGGCGACCAAACCTTTACAAACGAGGTTGGGGCAATCTCCACAACTCAATTGGAGGCTCCCAACGACACCACGAAGCTTCACCACAATGGACTATGGTTTCGCGGTGACCTCAACCGTCTAGGATGCTCAAACACCCAAGAGTAACAAGATCCGCAAGGGATTAGTAGGGGGAATCAAATATCTCTTGGTGGAAGTGTAGATCGGGGCCTTCTCAACCACTCCCGAGCAAATCAATAAGTTTGGTTGGCTAGGGAGTGAGATCGGGCAAAAATGGAGCTTGGAGCAATAATGGAGCTTTGATGGTGGAAGAGGTAAGTCAACGGGGAAGAAGGAGACCCTTTATGTAGTGTGTGGAAAAGATCCAACCGTTACCCACCAACCAGCCTGCGGCCAGCGGTACTACCGCGCCTGGCCAGCGGTACTACCATAAGGCCGCGCGGTACTACTGCTTGCAACCAAGCGGTACTACCGCACGGCAGTGCGGTACTACCGTACCGTCCCACGATACTGCCGCGACCCCAGCCAGGGAAACAGACGCAAGCTGGGGGCGGTACTTCCACACGCGCCATACTACCGCGCCCCCAATGCGGTACTACCGTAAGGCAAAAGACCCGTCCAGGGGGAAGGGGAACTTCCGCGCCTACTTCCGCAAAAAATGGAAGTAGCAAAAACTCGACACAGTAGTACTGCCGAGGGGCGGTACTACTGCCTGACCGCATAGCGCGGTACTACCTCACGGCGAAAGCGGTACTACCGCGGCAGGTGCAGATGTAAAAAATTACATCTGCTCCTACTACCGCAAAGGGGCGGCACTAGCCTGGTGGGCAGCGGTAGTGCGGCTCCAGGGGAGCGGTACTACCGTGAGCACCAGCAGTACTACCGCGCCACCGCGCGGTACTACCGTGGATGCCCACGGTACTACCGTTGATCCAGGAGAAGTACTACCGCAACCACATCAGCAGCCAGTCAAAGGAGGCAGGAAAAACGGAGGAAGCTCCAAGGAAGAAGGAGGGGATAAAAGGAGACGTGTACTTGATGATTCCACCCAAAGCTTTCCAACGCGGACCCCCTCTTAATAGTACGGCTTTCCTACGACTCAAATCCACCAAAAAGAAACGTAGAAAAGACGGCGTCTTCGTCAGTCTTCGAGGGGCACCCAATCGTCTTGTGCCTAGCAGAGAAGAGTCGGGAAAACTCATGGCACACGATTAGTCCGCAAATGCGTTGTCATCAATCACCAAAACACTTAGGGATAAATATGTCCTTACAATCTCCCCCTTTTTGGTGGATTGATGACAAAACGGGATTTGCACAAGGAAAAAATACTATTGAGTAAAAGCAAACCCCTCCTCTCTATAATATAGACGGGCTCCCCCTAAATGTGTGCCACCTAGATGAGCACGAATACTAGGAACCAAGCTCCCCCTATATTATAGAGACAAGGCAAATTTATCACTAGACAAGAAAGTACAAACATAAGATAACTAAGATAGATAGATTGCATATGTCTTACACCATATGGAGGAAAGGTCTCGGAAGCACAAACCGAACTAAAGCAAACGAGGCCAAAGAGGTCCAAATGACAAAGCAAACAAACACACCAAGCACGACACAACGCAAATCCCTACTCTCTCTCCCCCTTTGGCATCGAGACGCCAAAAAGGCAGAGAGGACACCTATACACACGGGGTGGCTCAGGCAGAGAAGTCGTCCCACTGCTCCTCGTGCTCCCCGTCAGACTCGGCGGCGGGGATAGTCTCCTCCATGTCATCCTCTGGACTAGTCCACTTGTAGCCCTGCTTAGACATCCAGGCAGCCTCAGGTGTGATGACGTCCTCAGACCCGCCAGAGACATCCTCTCCAAAGAGCCTCATCACCTTCTTGTCATGGCGGCGACTCTCCTTGTCAGTCATGTGAGCCCTGTACTGTCCCTTCGCCTGCATGCAGAAGAGAGTCTTCATCTTGTCCTTCAGCTTCTTGGCCCATGATGGCTCAGAGGAAGAAGTGGTGGACCTAGCAGCACGGTCCTCAGCAGTAGTCTCAGCAGCAGCAGCCCCCCCTCACCAGCAGCCCTCCTAGCAGAAGATGCCTCAGCACGAGTAGTTGGCCCAGTTGGGCTTGACACGGAGGCTGATGGACTCATGGCGAATCCAGTCTGGAGCAAGGAACTCATCACCTGGATACGTCTTCTCCCAAGTGGTGGAGAGCAGCAGAAACAGGTACGGTCCATAGATAGGAACCTTGCGAGTAAACACCGCAAACCGAAGCTCACACCACATGATGTGAGAGACATCAAGTGGCTGAGTCTGAGAAGTACGTGCCTCTGCACACAAGAGCAACATGTCCACTAGATATGCATGAACCTTGTCCTTGTCGCCAATGCATGGGAACAGAATGTTGCGGAAGATGCGATGCATGATATCCAGAAAGGAGTTCAACACCCAAGATGACTTCCCATTGGGGAGTACCTTCTCAACAAGGAAGGGCTGAAGATGGTTCTTGTTGGCAGACTCAGAGTTGGCATGGGGGCGGACGCCAACGGGGGTGTGAAGCCCGTCATCAGGAATGTGCAGCAGATCCATGAACTCTTTCCATGTAGCAGACAGCTGACGGCCATTGGTCATCCAAGTCATCCTCCGCTCCTCCCCGGGATGAAAGTACACTGAGGCAAAGAACTGACAGATAAGCTCAGGGTCATAGTCAAGGTGAAAGGAGATCACCGGCTCAATAGCAAACTGCTCCACCAAGTCCAGAGCCTCTCCAAAATAGTCACGAAACTTGTCTTTCCGCAGGTGATGCATGTCTATCCACTTGACATCCATGTAGGTATTCTGCTTGTTCTTGATCACATCCAGATAGATGAGAACCTGTTGCTTGGTCCAGAACAACTCGGTGCCTCTGAGGGTAGCCCGAGGATTCACATACGGATTGATCTTCCGACGCTCGACATACTCAGTGGTTGAAATCTCGTCCAGGCCCTTAGCCGGTTCCTTTTGCTTGCTGGCAATGGACTTGACATTGCGCTTGGGGCATTGGAGCCCTCTGGGGCTTCATCTTGGGGGTTGCGCAGACGCTTGGAGCCAGTGTCACGACTGGGATTGGAATGGCGAGAGCCACCACCTGAGACACAGAACGCAAAAACACTCACAACAGCCAAGAGAGATTAATGCGAAGATTGCAACAAAGCAAGTGAAACAAGTAGAAAGCACACATGATACATGCCTAGAGAGAGATTTGATCCCTACGGTAGTACTGCCAAGAGCTGCGGAGCTAAGAGAGTAGTACGGCTCTTAGACGTGGTAGTACCGTGCAAGATCACGGTAGTACCGGGTGTAGGAGCGGTAGTACGACCTTAGCACCGCGGCCGGCGCGGTAGTACCACGTCTACGGAGCGGTAGTACCGCATGGTACGGTAGTACCGCGCCTGACGGGCGGTAGTACCGCACATCGGGCACGGTAGTACTGCAGCGCGTCAGATCTAAACTGGTTCAAATCTGAGAAAGCCCGCGAAACCACGGCGGTACTACGATAGGACAAAGCTACCACAAGACAGCATATCAAGTATGTTTCCTATGCATCACGACTCTCCTACATCCTGCTCGTGCATAGATTTGGCCTAAAATCTCAAGAACAACAAGTTTCTCCCCAAAAGCCTAGATTTGGCCTAAAATCTCAAGAACAACAAGTTTCTCCCCAAAAGCCTAGAAGCAAGAGAACAGACAAGAAAAAGAGGGATTTGGGGAAAAACCTTGGTCCATGGCAAGAGGAAGTGGTGGGGAACGATCCCACCGGTCGGAATCCGAGGAGAGTGGCCGGAGACGGAGATTCGGCGAGGGCCTCCGGCGCCATTCTTGAGAGGGAGAGACGTGGAGAAAGATACAATGAATGGGTATGGGGAGTTGTAACTCCCTAGCCCGAGTCATAACCCCCACGCGCCCTTGACAACGCGGTAGTACCGTGCTGTGGCACGGTAGTACCGTTGTCGGTGTTCTGGGAACGGGGGTCCCCAGACTTGCCTTCCCGCGGCCTGCGGCGTGGCTCAAGTGGGGGGCCCAACATGGCCCATCTTCATCAAGCACAAGACTCAAGACCCTCGCGAGGGGCCAAGCCTCGCGAGGCGGACGACACGGCGCATCCTCAAGCGCAGCCTCCTCAGGCTGGCTCGCGAGGAGACGGAGATATCAAGGCGGGTGCCTCGTGAGGTGCCCGTGACGTAAACCATGACGATCGAGGGCACCAGGCGGGTGCCAGCGCGCGCAACGTCCTTCTTTCCTCTTTGGTGCAAAGGGACAAGCATATCTGTGGAGTACTGAGGCATCAGGCAAAGGTTGCCACTTCGGTGCAATGAGACCAAGACCGGACTACGAGACGGAGGTCACCATGGAGCCCAGCCCGGCGTCATCACCAGAGCCTTTGGCAGGCGAAGACTGCTTTTGTCAGGATAGATGTACTCGCTGTCCCCCTTCAAATTAGCCCGCCATTGTTGGATCCCTTCCCGCTCAATATTTGGGAAGAGGACCAGGGCCTCTATAAATAGGACTAGCCACCCACATAGCAAGGGGTTCGATTCCTGGTTGTTCGGTCCGGGATCTGAGAGAGAAAGAGAGAGAAAGGTGACTGAGGTCTTCACTGCAGTTCATCACCCCAGCCAAGAACAGACCCTCGCGAGGCTGTTCTTCCTTGTATTGTTCATCCTCACCAGCCCCAGGAGGCAATCCATCCACCACACACTGGAGTAGGGTATTACACCACAATGGTGGCCCGAACCAGTATAAACCTTGTGTCTCTTGTGTGATTCCCATAGTAGTTTAGATCCCATCGAGACAGAGGGGTTGAAGGCGAGGTTTCCGCGCGCACCCCAGTGTTTGAACCTTAAGGGTCTGCCGGAACCCGAAATCCAACATTTGGCGCGCCAGGTAGGGGTGCGCCGGAATTCGTCTTCCACCGCTCCGTTCTCCTCCGACCGTCGCATCCATGTCTGACGCTCGTCGGGCCCGCGCCGAGCGCCGGGCCACCATCGCTTCTCGCGTCGCCCAGACGGCCCCCGTCGGTGGGCGTCCTCGTCGTTCCCCGTCGCCCACCGTCAACGCGGCTACCGGCCTGGCGGGGGGCGAGCAGCGGGCATCGTCTCAGCACCCGCCCGCGCGACGGAGTGACTGCACCACGGCGCCGACGCCTCCGGTCGTCGCGGCCCTCCTGGGCGGCTCGTAGGCGCCGCCCACCTGTCGCCACGTCAAGCCCTTTGCCCGCCGGGTTAGCACCGTCTCTGCATGGCAGGGGGCTCCCCTGGACCGGGCGGCGCCCGAGGTCGGCCTGACCTTCAGCTCGGCGGACCACCCCACCAACCCGGTCGGCTCTGGCACGCTCCCGCTGCTATGCACGCCCACTATCTGCCAGGTGGCCGTTACCAGGACCCTCGTTGACGGCGGCGCGGGTCTCAGCGTGCTTTCGATCGAGACTTTCAGCCTCCTCTGCATACCTCGGGAGCGGCTGCGACCCAGTCGATCCTTCTCAGGTGTCGGGGGCGGATCGTCCAACTCCCTAGGACAGATTCGGCTCCCGGTAACCTTCGGCACCTACGACAACTTCCGCACGGAGATGGTCGACTTCGACATTGCCCCCATCGGCCTCCCTTACAACGCCATCCTCGGCTACCCAGCTTTGGCTCAATTCATGGCCGCCACGCACCCGACGTACAACCTCATGAAGATGCCCGGGAGCAGCGGTACCCTCACCGTGCATGGGGACGCCCTGCAAGTACTCAAACTCGCCTTCAAGACCGCGGCGCCGGCACGGCCCGTTGACGCGGAGACCCCTGAGCCCAAGGGGGCTGCGCCTGCCAAGAAGAAGCAGTTGTTCACCCATGACAAAGCAGAAACCAAGCAGATACCCGTCGACGAGGACGGGTCCTCCAGCGCCACTTTCACCATAGGCGCCAACCTGGAGCCTGAGCAGGAGGAGACCTTGGTCAAGTTCCTGCGCTTGAATAAGAAGGTATTTGCTTGGGAGCCGGATCAGCTGGCGGGGATCCCCAGAAGTGTCATCGAGCACCACCTCAACGTATGCCCAAATGTACGCCCCGTGAAGCAGAAGGCCAGGTGGCAGTCCACGGAGAAGCAGGCTTTCATCGCTCAAGAGACCCGCAAGCTAGAGGGCGTAGGGGTCATTCGCGAGGTCCGATACCCGGACTGGTTGGCCAACCCTGTCGTTGTGCCCAAGAAGGGGGGGGGGAGAACGCATGTGTGTTGACTTCACCAACCTCAACAAGGCATGCCCGCAAGATCCATTCCCGCTCCCCGCATCGACCAGATTGTCGATTCCACTGCAGAGTGCGACCTGCTATGCTTCCTGGATGCCTTCTCCGGGTATCACCAGATCAAGATGGCCATGGAAGACATCGAGAAGACTGCTTTCTTGACCCCATGCGGGGTATACTGCTATACATGCATGCCATTCGGGCTACGTAACGCAGGGGCAACCTTTCAGCGACTGATGCACATCACCTTGGATCAGCAGCTCGGAAAGAATGTAGAAGCCTACATCGATGACATAGAGGTAAAGTCTCGGGAGGCCAAGACCCTGATACAATACCTGGAGGAGACCTTCGCTAGCCTCGACGCAGTAAACCTGCGACTCAACCCAGAGAAATGTGTGTTTGGTGTCCCCTCGGGCAAGCTCTTGGGATTCCTCGTGTCCCATCGTGGCATCGAGGCCAACCCCGAGAAGGTTAAAGCGGTCGAGGACATGAGTCCGCCAAAGACCCTCAGAGAAATGCAGAAGCTCACGGGGCGCGTGACTGCGCTAGGGCGCTTCATCTCCAAACTGGGGGAGCGAGCGCTGCCTTTCTTCTAGCTGATGAAGAGGAAAGGGACCTTTGAGTGGACTGAAGAAGCAGATAAGGCGTTTAAAGATCTCAAGAGGTACCTGACCAGTCCCCCAGTCATGGTGGCTCCACGTCCTCAGGAGCCCCTGCTGCTGTACCTCGCCGCCACACCCTACTCCGCCAGCGCAGCCCTGGTGGCGGTTAGGGAGGAACGCCAAGTCAAGGCCGCGGCGGCGGCCCGGGGCAGGACAAAACAGGAACAAGGAAAGCCTGCAGGAGCCACAACCGCAGCTGAGGAGGGTCAGCAGCCGGGGAATGCACCGGGGGCAGGAGAGGCCACCCGACCCTGTAGTCCACCTCCCGAGGCCACGACGCCTCGTGAGGCGCCCTCACCTCCCGAGGGCGCGGCAATCCCAGATGCTCCCAGCCTTGTCGAGCACCCAGTTTACTTTGTCAGCACGGTGCCACAGGACGCGAGGGCACGGTACCCAATGCCTCAGAAGCTCCTCCTCGCGCTACTAATAGGCTCGCGCAAGCTGCGCCACTACTTCCAGGCTCACCCCATCAAAGTCGTCTCGTCATACCCCCTGGAGAGGGTGCTCAGGAGCCCTAACTCAGCCGGAAGGGTCGCTGAGTGGAACATAGAGCTCCAGGCGTTTCAGCTTGAATTCAGCACAACCAGGGTCATCAAAGGAGCAGCATTGGCGGATTTTGTGGCAGAATGGACAGAGGCACCAGGCCTGAAGGCCGACGAGGATCGGTCCCTCTTCCCGGGGAGCGAGGCGCCAAAAGGCTAGGTCATGCACTTTGACGGGGCGTTCTCCAGACATGGTGCTCGGGCTGGGGCGGTGCTTATATCGCCCACTCAGGACAAGCTCTACTACGCTGTACAGCTCTGCTTCCAACAAGGTGAAAAGGTCTCCAACAACATAGCGGAATACGAGGGTTTAATAGCGGGCTTGAAGGCCGCGACAGCCCTGCGGGTGAAACGCCTTACCATTAAGGGCGATTCACAGCTCCTCGTGAACTTCTCCAACAAGGTGTATGAGCCGAAAGACGAGCACATGGAAGCTTACCTTGAGGAGGTCCGCAGAATGGAGAAGCAGTTCTGGGGGTTGGAGTTGCAGCATGTGCCCCGTGGCACCAATCAGGAGGCCGACGACATCGCCAAGCGGGCGTCCAGGCGGTTGCCTCAGGAGCCTGGCATCTTCGAGGAGCGGCTCTTCAAGCCCTCAGCCTTGCCGTCGCTATCAAACATGGCTCAGCCTCGGGAGGAGCTCCCCCAGCCACCTGCCTCAGGAGCCCCGGTCTGTGGCCCGGCCTCGGGAGCACGCCTGCTCCTGACGATGGAACCTCAGGAGGGGTGCTGGATCACGGAGCTCCGGAGTTACTTGACACAAGGGACCATGCCAGAGAAGGAGGAGGAAGCGGAGCGGGTGGCGCGGCAGGCCACTGCGTACTGCATCAGAGACGGAGAACTCTACCGAAAGCGACCAAACGATGTACTTCTACGTTGCATTTCCAGGGAGCAAGGAAAGGAACTACTGGAGGACATACACGGCGGAGACTGCGGGCACCACTCATCATCGTGGACCCTCGTTGGCAAGGCGTTCCGCAGTGGGTTTTATTGGCCTACCGCACTCAATGACGCCGTCGAGCTGGTGAAAGCTTGTGAGGCCTGCCAGTTCCATGCCAAGCAAATCCATCAGCCGGCCGGAGGCCTGCAGACTATACCCCTTTCATGGCCATTCACAGTCTGGGGGCTGGACATCCTGGGCCCGTTTCCTCGAGCGCTAGGGGGCTACCGCTACCTCTACGTCGCCGTGGACAAGTTCACCAAGTGGGCTGAAGTGGAGGCCGTCCGCACCATCCCCGTGGGCTCTGCGGTCAAGTTCATCAGGGGCATCGTGAGCCGGTTCGGGGTGCCGAACCGCATCATCACAGACAACGGTTCGTAGTTCACCAGTAACCTCTTCAAAACATACTGTGCTAACCTTGGAACACAGATATGCTACGCTTCAGTGGCGCACCCTTGAAGCAACGGCAAGGCCGAGCGAGCCAACGCAGAGGTCCTGTGAGGCCTCAAGACCAGGACGTTCAAGAAGAAGCTGGAGGCCTGCGGCCGAGGTTGGTACGACGAGCTTCAATCCGTGCTGTGGTCCATCCGCACCACCGCGACCAAGCTGACTGGAGAGACCCCATTCTTCCCGGTCTATGGAGCGGAGGCAATCCTCCATCACGAGGTCAGACGTCGCTCTGCGCAGGTCCTGGCGTTCGACGAGGCGCAGCAGGACGCCATGCGGGGGAAGGACCTCGTGTTGGGGGAGGAACATCGCCGGGAGGCCGCACTGCGGGCGGCGAGGTATCAGCAAGCGCTGCGGCGATACCACTGCCGCAACATCCGCCCCAGGACCCTCGAGGTAGGAGACCTCGTGCTCAGGCGGGTCCTCTCCAGGGAGGGATTGCACAAGCTCTCTCCCATGTGGGAGGGCCCGTTCAAGGTTGTTCATGTTTCCAGGCCCGGCTCCGCGCGCTTGGAGACTCAGGAGGGAGTGCCTGTCCAGAACGCGTGGAACATCCAGCACCTCCGGAGGTTCTACCCCTAAAAAAAGGCCCAGAGCCTGTGAAGATCATCTCTTTTGGAAAGGCCCAGAGCCTGTGAAGCAAGGCGAGTGCCTGTGAAGATCATCTCTTTTGGAAAGGCCCAGAGCCTATGAAGCAAGGCGAGTGCCTGTGAAGATCATCTCTTTTGGAAAGGCCCAGAGCCTGTGAAGCAAGGCGAGTGCCTGTGAAGATCATCTCTTTTGGAAAGGCCCAGAGCCTGTGAAGCAAGGCGAGTGCCTGTGAAGATCATCTCTTTTGGAAAGGCACAGAGCCTGTGAAGCAAGGCGAGTGCCTGTGAAGCTCATCTCTTTTGGAAAGGCCCAGAGCCTGTGAAGCAAGGCGAGTGCCTGTGAAGATCATCTCTTTTGGAAAGGACCGGAGCCTGTGAAGCAAGGCCAATGCCTGTGAAGCTCGCCGCCCCGTGACACTCTCACGTAATAATGAGTGGGGCTGTACACGCCCCGGAGTCTCAGGAGCGCCGGCCTCAGGCCCTGGGTCTCCCTCCCACGCCCAGTGGCAGCACTTAGCTCCGCGCTGGTGAGAAGACGTCGAAGACTAGATTAGGTGCCGGACGCGGCTTTTTCATTTGCTTTCCGCAGTTGACGTGTTTGTTTGCATTCGGAGTCTTATTGGAGTTATCGCTGCTGCTGATTTGTGGTTCGTCGATTTTTGCCCCTCGCTTTGGTTTCTCTCGTGAACAACCTCGCGAGGGATGGCGCTTAGACGCCCTCGCGAGGGTTTCTGCCCTAGCCACAGGAGGGTTTCACGGCCCTGGCGCATTACAGGAGCACCCCTCCTAGTCCGTGCCCCTCGGGTACCGTGACGCGCACACAGGGCCTGGGTCGGTCGCCCCACTCCCCCGGCAGGGGTCGAAAGCTATCTACGCACAGGCAGGAAGTCAAGAGGTACAAAAATGAGATCAAGGTAATAGCTAAGGCGGCAACATTTCCCAACACGCCCCAAGGGGGCTCCATGCAGCTGTTCTGTCTTACACAGGGAACAAAAAAGAAAGGAAAAAGATGAGCCTGGCGTAGCCCCCCCTCGCATCGGCCCACGGCAGCGACACAGGCTGCCTCAGGGCCTCAGGCGGACTCCCTCTCGCGCTTCATCGGGGCATGGCGGCGGGCGGACAAACCACCACCTCCGGGGCAAACTCGATGGTGCGGGGGAGGACTGCTGCCACCGCTGGAGGAGTCGCTTGAGGAAGAGCTGACGAAGCTGGGGGAGTCGCGGACGTCGCCGCCCGCTCGGGCGCTATCTCCCCCATCACCATCGGAGCGGGGCCCGCGCACGCGGTCATTGTCCTCAGGGCAGCACCCCACGCGGCGACCATCTTCCCCAAACACCCTCACGTAGAGGGTGGCGTCGCCGTCGAACCTGAAGTGCAGAGTGCACCGATGCTCCAGGCCGCGAGCGCGGGCGAACGCCTGCCAGCCACGAGTGAAGGCCAAGCCCCCGCTGGCGGAGACCTCCAGCACGACCCACGAGGACCTGCTACAGCAGCCCTCCGCCTGGAGCCAGAGGCCTCCAGGAGCGCCGGCCGGGAGTTCGCCAAGGAGGAAGCGAGGGAGCGGGAGCCGGGCGCGAGCCGGCTCCGCCAACCAGACGACGAACTCCGGCGGCGCCTGCATGGCGCGAAAGCGCGGCCTGGGGGAGCGCGCAACCCAGGCGCACCCTCCGGCTGCGGCGGCTTGCCCGCCGCCGCGCTGGGAGCCCCCCCATGGCCACTGGAAGCTGCCGGGGCGGCCATCGGGTGCTTCCGAGGGCGCCCGCGACCACGCTTGGGTGGGGGAGAGGCAGGACCGACCTGGAGGGCCTTCCCCTTCTCTGCGGCCGAGTACCTCCTCGATGGAGCCATCACACCAAGACGGGGCGAGAACTGAGGCGAAGGAGAGAGCAAGAAGAGATGGACTGGACGGGCACGAGCGGTGCCGTACTTATAGCTGGCGAAGGCCAACCACCGGCCCCCATGATCACATGTAATCATAACACGATCTACATGCAGGGACTTGCCCAACTCGCATGATCACCAAGGCGTCATGGGGAAGCGGAGACGCCACGTCCAATCAACCGCCACACGGCGCCCAAGGCCGCAGGCTGTTAGGGCCCTCGGCGCTTCGCCCTTGCCCTTTCACCTCTCGGCACGGCCCAGCCCATGCGCGCCTTGGGCCCGGGGGCTACTGTCGGCGTTCTGGGAACGAGGGTCCCCAGACTTGCCTGCCTGCGGCCTGCGGCGTGGCTCGAGTGGGGGGCCCAACATGGCCCATCTTCATCAAGCACAAGACTCAAGAACCTCGCGAGGCGGACGGCACGGCGCATCCTCAGGTGCAGCCTCCTTAGGCTGGCTCGCGAGGAGACGGAGATATCAAGGCGGGGTGCCTCGCGAGGTGCCCGTGACGTAAGCCATGACGATCGAGGGCACCAGGCGGGTGCCAGCGCGCGCAGCGTCCTTCTTTCCTCTTTGGTGCAAAGGGGACAAGCATATCCGCGGAGTACCGAGGCGTCAGGCAAAGGTTGCCACTTCGGTGCAACGAGACCAAGACTAGGAGGACTACGAGACGGAGGTCACCATGGAGCCCAGCCCGGCGTCATCACCAGAGCCTTTGGCAGGCGAAGACTGCTTTTGTCAGGATAGATGTACTCACTGTCCGCCTTCAAATTAGCCCGCCATTGTTGGATCCCTTCCCGCTCAATATTTGGGAAGAGGACCAGGGCCTCTATAAATAGGACTAGCCACCCACATAGCAAGTGGTTCGATTCCTGGTTGTTCGGTCCGGGATCTGAGAGAGAAAGAGAGAGAAAGGTGACTGAGCTCTTCACTGCAGTTCATCACCCCAGCCAAGAACATACCCTCGCGAGGCTGTTCTTCCTTGTATTGTTCATCCTCACCAGCCCCAGGAGGCAATCCATCCACCACACACTTGAGTAGGGTATTACACCACAATGGTGGCCCGAACCAGTATAAACCTTGTGTCTCTTGTGTGATTCCCTTAGTAGTTTAGATCCCATCGAGACGGAGGGGTTGAAGGCGAGGTTTCCGCGCGCACCCCAGTGTTCGAACCTTAAGGGTTTGCCGGAACCCGAAATCCGACAACCGTGCCTCCCAAAGCGGTAGTACCGCGCCTAGACGCGGTAGTGCCGTGGGCTCAAGAAGATGCACGTTTCGAGCTTGAAAAACTGGATCTTTGCACAAACTACTCCGAGCCAACACAACACCACAAGACCATGCAACACACAAAACCAGAAAGGCACACAACAAACGAACCAACCACGAGACACCACCTCTCCAAAAGAGAGGGCGGTGGCCGTAGCCACCTATGTTTGAGTCAATTGGTATGGCACCACGAAGAATTATCCTTGGGTCCATGACCAAAACTCATCTTTGAAGCACAAGTACCATCAAATATGGCTAATGTGAAATACTTGATTGATATATGCATAATGTGGGGAGGGAGAGTTCATTGAGAGAACATCACTCCCCCTATGTCCATGCCTACATCTAAATAGGACAACACATTGAGTATGGTGGGGTGTGCAAGGGTTCAAGCAACATTGCTTGAATCGATGATATTTAGCTCATGCCTTAACTCGCGAAATCTTGCTTCATCCAAGGGCTTCGTGAAGATATCTGCAAGGTTATCATGAGTGTTGACGTAGTTGAGCTCGATCTCTCCTCGCGTAATGTGATCCCGGATGAAGTGATACCGGATCTCAATATGCTTCATCTTGAAGTGTTGCACCGGGTTGAGAGAGATCTTGATGGCACTTTCATTGTCATACCAAAGAGGCACTTTGTCACAAGTGACACCATAATCCTTTAAAGTTTGCCTCATCCATAAGAGTTGCGCACAACAAGTACCGGCCGCAACATACTCCGCTTCGGTGGACGAGAGAGACACACAACTTTGCTTTTTGGAAGACCAACTTACCAAAGAGCAACCAAGGAATTGGCACCCTCCGGAAGTGGACTTCCTATCCACTTTGTCTCCCTCCCAATCGGAATCCAAGTACCCTACAAGCTTGAAGTTTGATCCTCTTGGGTACCATAAGCCAAAGTTTGGGGTATGAGCCAAATATCGAAAGATTCGTTTGACCGCCACATAGTGACTTTCCTTAGGTGCGGCTTGAAATCGTGCACAAATTCCCACACTCAACATGATGTCTGGTCTAGATGCACGAAGGTAAAGCAAGGATCCAATCATGGAACGATATACCTTTTGATCCACCACTTTACCATTGGGATCTAAGTCAAGTTGGCACTTGGTGGGCATTGGAGTGGAAGCCGGCTTGACGTCACTTAGCTTGAATCTCTTGAGCATGTCTTGAGTGTATTTGGATTGATTGATGAAGGTTCCTTCTCTTCTTTGCTTCACTTCGAACCCTAGAAAGAACTTCAACTCTTCCATGGAGGACATCTCAAACTTTGAGGTCATGAGAGCGGCAAATTCCTCATTGAAAGCTTTGTTAGGAGAACCAAAGATAATATCATCAACATATAATTGGCACACAAACAACTTCCCTTTGACCTTCTTAGTAAAAAGAGTGGGGTCGATTAGCCCAAATTAAAAACCACGGTCTTGTAACAACTCGGTAAGCTGGTCATACCACGCACGTGGGGCTTGTTTAAGGCCATAGAGTGCCTTATCGAGTTAATACACATGATCAGGAAAGTAGGGATGCTCGAACCCGGGGGGTTGCCTGACGTACACCAATTCATTAATGGGACCATTAATAAAAGCACTCTTCACATGCATTTGTTGTAACCTAAAGTTATGATGAGAAGCATATGCAATCAACATGCGAATGGATTCAAGACGAGCAACGGGAGCAAAGGTTTCACCGTAGTCGATACCCTCGACTTGGGAGTAGCCTTGTGCTACCAAACGAGCCTTGTTGCGAATGATAATCCCATGGGCATCTTCCTTGTTCTTGAATATCCACTTGGTTCCAATGACATTGTGGTTCCCCATTGGCCTTGGCACCAATCTCCACACTTTGTTGCACTCGAAGTTGTTGAGTTCTTCGTGCATGGCATTGAGCCAATCCGGATCTTCTAGCGCCTCATAAACCTTGTGGGGTTCCACACAAGAGACAAACGCGTGATGCTCACAGTAATTTGCTAATTGTCTACGAGTGCTTACCCCCTTTCTTAAGCTTCCAAGCACATTCGTCATGAGATGATCCTTGGTGGAGAGCTTGGAAGCAACCTTGGCGGCACGACGCTCTAATTCCTCCTCGGTGGTGAGTTGAGGAGCGGTTACTTGATCATCTTGAGCGCCTTCATGAACTTGTTCTTGATCTTGAACTTGCTCGGGGGAGAGAACATGACCTTGGGCATCACTTGGTGTGTCCACACCGTCTTGAGTATGATTTAGCCCTTGGTCTTGTTCATGAGGTTGAGGGCCTTCACTTTGTTCTTCGGAAGCGTGTGGGCCTTGGGTTGGTGATGGCTCCACTTGAGTGGAGCATTGTCCTTCTCCTTCGGCCACAACAGGTTCCTCAATGGGTAGGATGAAACCAACACCCATTCTTCTTATGGCTTGAGGAGGAATTTCATCACCTACATCACAAGTGCCACTTTGCTCCACTTGGGAGCCGTTATTCTCATCAAACTCCACGTTACACGTCTCCTCAATAAGTCCCGTGGATTTATTGAGGACACGGTAAGCATGAGAGTTTGTAGCATAACCAACAAATATGCCCTCATAAGCTCTAGCCTCAAATTTAGACAACCGAACACCTTTCTTGAGAATGAAACACTTACACCCGAATACCCGGAAGTACTTGAGGTTGGGCTTGTTACCGGTGAGTATTTCATATGGAGTCTTGTTCAAGCCCTTGCGGAGGTAGAGCCGATTTGATGCATGACACGCGGTGTTGATGGCTTCGGCCCAAAAGTTGTACGGAGACTTGAACTCCGCCATCATGGTCCTTGCCGCATCCATCAACGTCCGGTTCTTCCTCTCCGCAACACCGTTTTGTTGAGGGGTGTAGGGTGCAGAATATTGATGCTTGATTCCCTCGTCACTAAGAAACTCATCCAAGGTGTAGTTCTTGAACTCGGTGCCGTTGTCACTTCTTATTGTCAAGATCTTTGCATTGTGTTGACGTTGTGCTTCATTTGCAAAGTCAATGACGGTTTGTTGGGTCTCGCTCTTCCTCTTGAAGAAATACACCCACGTGTACCTTGAGTAGTCATCCACAATCACCAAGCAATACTTCCTACCTCCAAGACTATCGAAGGATGGAGGCCCAAAGAGATCCATGTGAAGGAGCTCCAAGGGCCTCTTTGAATAAATGATAGTCGTGGGAGGGTGAGCCTTCTCATGTAGCTTTCCTTCGATACAGGCACTGCGAGCACGATCTTTAGCAAAACTAACATTCGTTAGTCGACGGACATGGTCCCCCTTGAGGAGACTTTGCAAAGATCTCATATTGACATGGGCTAAACGGCGATGCCAAAGCCATCCCACATCAACTTTAGCCATTAGGCATGTCGCGGTCTTAGTGGGTCGCTCCGAAAAGTTAATCACATATAGACTGTTCTCGACATGCCCAACAAAGGCTACTTTAAGAGTCTTGCTCCACAAGAGGGCCATGGTATCGATATCAAAGAAAGTGGCAAAGCCCATGATAGCAAGTTGACGAACGGAAAGTAAATTGTATGCAAGGGACTCAACAAGCATGACCTTCTTGATCATGAGATCATGATAGATGACCACTTTGCCAAGTCCCAATACCTTAGAAGATGAGGCGTCACCCCACTCGACATTGGTGGGCATAGATGGAACCTTGTGCACGTCCACCACCAAGTCCTTGCTTCCGGTCATATGATTTGTAGCTCCGCTATCGAGCAACCATGATCCCCCACCAGAAGCAAACACCTACAAGAGATCAATGCTTGGTTTTAGGTACCCATTTTGTAATGGGTCCTTTGATGTTAGTAACAAGGGTTTTTGGAACCCAAATAGACCATTCAATGTATTCATGAAGTGAACCAACAAATTTGGCATAAACATGCCCATCACTAGCACGACATAACACATAAGAAGGGTTTAAATCGCCCGCTTTGTTGAGAGGGATGGCATTGCCCTTCTTGACATTGTTCTTCTTCTTCTTCTTCTCCTCAGGGGCACTCTCTCCCTCCCTCACGAAGGTTTGCATGAGGGGAGGAGGTCGTTTGGTCTTGTCATTCTTCTTCTTGTTCTTGGAGTCGGGCACGTACCCAACCCCTTCCTTGGCCACACCTCCCTTTTGGTTGATCAAGAGATCGTTGAGGTTCTTCTTGCCTTGTATGCAAGTCGCAAGACCTTTCTCAAGTTGCTCCTTCAACTTCGCATTTTCCTCAACAAGATGTATATGCTCACAACACGTGTTAGTAGCATTTGCATTATCAATTAAAACCATATGAGGAAAAGTTGCTTTCTCCTTAGTTAGCTTCACTTGGAGTTGATCATGAGACTCCTTGAGACTAGCATGAATACCCTTCAAGGCCTTGTGGGCCTTGTCAAGTATATCAAACTCCTCTCTGAGTCTAGCAAGATCAACCCCGAGTTTGGCCTATTCGGAATTTAGCACACGAGAAACAATGAGGGCATGATCATAATCTTTCTTTAACTTAGCATGATCAACATTGTGTGACTCCTCAAGAGCCAAACGAAGACCACGCTCTTCATCAAGAGCATTGGAAAGATCTGAAATCTCATCGGCATAGTCACGACTACGCCCTTCCATCTTAGAGATGGTGTCTTCGTGAGCCTCGATCATGTCATTGGCCTCACCCAGTTGTTCCAAGAGAGCAACAAAGTGCTTCTTGGATTTTTCCCTTGAGTTTGCCCATAAAGGCCTCAAACTCGTTAGCCTCCACATTAGCTCCCTCAAGTTCATTAATGCTATCCGTCGGGGAAGGATGATTAATGATGGTAGTTTTGATGTTGGAGGTTACCTTGTTGGTGGCTTTAGCCATGAGGCACTTGGCGGTGATGCTCTCGTTGGGTGAGTCAAAGAGAGACACCCATGACGTTGTTGCAATGGCAACCGACTCATCATCTTCATCATCATCATCATCCTCGTTGTACTCTTCTTGCACAACCAAAGCCTTGGGAGGAGTCTTCTTGGTGAAGTTGTTCTTGTTGGGGAACGACTTGGCCTTGTCCTTTCGGATGAGTTTGCCACCATTTTCTTCCCTCTTCTCATACGAGCATTCCGCAACGAAATGACTCACGTTGCCGCAATTGTAGCAAGTCCTTACACGTTGCTTGTCCCTTGTGCCACTCGAGTTGTTTTTGCTAAAATTGGGCCTCGAGTTTTTCTTGCTCCAAAATTGCCTTGAAGTAAGTGCCATGTGTTCATGATATGCATACTTCGTATCTTCGGGGTTGCTCTCCTCTTCTTCCTCTTATTCTTCTTCCACGGTGAGCTTGGCCTTCAATGCAAGGTTAGGCTTCTTTGCCCGTTGAGAACGGGGCACCGCATTGTCGGCGGCCTTGTCCAAGATGTTCATGGCCACAAACTCATCCAACACTTCGCTTGAGGTCAAAGTGTGGAAGTCCGATCTTTGACGAATGGCGGAAGACATGGCCTTGTGGTAGGGCATCATTGCCTTGAGGAATTTGCGCTTGATCCAATTGTCATCCGTGTCCTTGCTCTCGTGATCTCGTAGTGAGACCGCGAGTTTGGTTACTCTTCGATAAAGCTCACGAGGTTCTTCATCTTCCTTCATTGCAAACTCATCGGCCTCATCTTGTACCACTTCATAGTTGGATCATTGAATGCTTGCGCTTCCCCGGTAGAGATACACGACACAATGCCATGCATCTTTGGCCAAGGCGAAGGGACGAAGATGAGGTAGGTCTTCGGGTGGAATTGCATCTTGAATGATGAAGAGAGCATTCTCATTGAATTGATTGTCTGCGGCTTCTCGAGGAGTGAAGTTGCTTGGATCATGTGGACAGAAACCTTCTTCAATGATTCTCCAAAGGTTAGTGTTCACATGATTTAAATGACGTTTAAAGCGGTAAACCCAAGAATCAAAATCCTCATTTTTCACAATCTTAGGGGAAGGACCGGCATGATTCAAATGAGTGGAAGGAACCGGTCCACCATAAACAAGTGGTGGTTCCACATGGGCAAAGATGCCGGTGCCATTCTTGCCACTAGATGAAGGAGCCTTTTCACTACTAGCTTCCCCCTTGTCGGGGATAGCATCTGACACCTTGATGGCGGGATCACCCACTTTCAAATGCGGTGGATAGTTTAAGCCCCTCAAGAAATTTAGTAAACATGCTTTCAACTTCGGTCGTCATGGAGGTTTTCAATGTCTCCAAGGCCACATTGAACTCCTCACGAGAGACCGAAGTTCCCCCATCACCCGTAGACGAGATAGGATTCACACCGGAGTGTTCCTCCACACCGTCTACGGTATCAACCATACTCTTTGGACGGTAAAGTCCTTAATAAAGAGACGAGGCTCTGATACCGATTGAAAGGATCGATATGGTTGACTAGAAGGGGGGGGGGGTGAATAGGCAACTAACAATTTTTAGCTTTTCTTTAGCAATTTAAACTTTGCATCAAAGTAGGTTGTCTAGATATGCAACTAGATGAACAACCTATATGATGCAACACGAATAGGAACACAAGCAAGCAAGATATATGAAACAAATAAGCTACACAAGTAAAGGCACGAGATAACCAAGAGTGGAGACGGTGGAGACGAGGATGTGTTGCCGAAGTTCCTTCCCTTTGAGAGGAAGTACGTCTCCGTTGGAGCGGTGTGGAGGCACAATGCTCCCCAAGAAGCCACTAGGGCCACCATAATCTCCTCACGCCCTCACACAATGCGAGATGCCGTGATTCCACTATTGGTGCCCTTGGAAGCGGCGACCAAACCTTTACAAACGAGGTTGGGGCAATCTCCACAACTCAATTGGAGGCTCCCAACGACACCATGAAGCTTCACCACAATGGGCTATGGCTTCGCAGTGACCTCAACCGTCTAGGATGCTCAAACACCCAAGAGTAACAAGATCCGCAAGGGATTAGTAGGGGGAATCAAATATCTCTTGGTGGAAGTGTAGATCGGGGCCTTCTCAACCACTCCCGAGCAAATCAACAAGTTTGGTTGGCTAGGGAGTGAGATCGGGCGAAAATGGAGCTTGGAGCAATAATGGAGCTTTAATGGTGGAAGAGGTAAGTCAACGGGGAAGAAGGAGACCCTTTATATAGTGTGTGAAAAAGATCCAACCGTTACCCACCAACCAGCCCGCGGCCAGCGGTACTACCGCAAGGCCGCGCGGTACTACTGCTTGCAACAAAGCGGTACTACTGCACGGCAGTGCGGTACTACCGTACCGTCCCACGGTACTACCGCGACCCCAGCCAGGGAAACAGACGCAAGCTGGGGGCGGTACTTACGCACTCTCGATACTACCGCGCCCCCAATGCGGTACTACCGTAAGGCAAAAGACCCGTCCAGGGGGAAGGGAAACTTCCGTGCCTACTTCCGCAAAAAAACGGAAGTAGCAAAAACTCGACGCAGTAGTACTGCCGAGGGGCAGTACTACTGCCTGACCGCATAGCGCGGTACTGCCGCACGGCGAAAGCGGTACTACCGCGGCAGGTGCGGATGTAAAAAATTACATCCGCTCCAACTACCGCAAAGGGGCGGCACTAGCCTGGTGGGCAGTGGTAGTGTGGCTCCAGGGGAGCGGTATTACCGTGAGCACCAGCGGTACTACCGTGCCACCGCGCGGTACTACCGTGGATGCCCACGGTACTACCGTTGATCCAGGAGCAGAACTACCGCAACCACATCAGCAGCCAGTCAAAGGAGGCAGGAAAAACGAAGGAAGCTCCAAGGAAGAAGGAGGGGATAAAAGGAGACGTGTACTTGATGATTCCACCCAAACCTTTCCAACACGGACCCCCTCTTAATAGTACGGCTTTCCTACAACTCAAATCCACCAAAAAGAAACATAGAAAAGACGCCGTCTTCGTCAGTCTTCGAGGGGCACCCAATCGTCTTGTACCTAGCAGAGAAGAGTCTGGAAAACTCATGGCACATGATTAGTCCGCAAATGCGTTGTCATCAATCACCAAAACACTTAGGGATAAATATTTCCTTACAACACCAACCATGCTGCTATTAAATATCTTATGGAAAAGAAAGATGCTAAACCTAGACATATTCATTGGGTTTTCTTGCTACAAGAATTTGATTTACATATTACTGATAGAAAAGGAGCTGAGAACCCTGTAGATGATAACTTGTCTAGTCTTGAAAATGTGCTTGATGACCCACTACCTATTGATGATAGTTTTCCTGATGAGCAGTTAGCTGCAATAAATGTTTCTCATAACACTCCTTGGTATGCTGAGTATGCTAATTACATTGTTGCTAAATATTTACGACCTAGCTTTACATACCAACAAAAGAAAAAAAATTCTTCTATGATTTAAGACATTACTTTTGGGATGACCCACCTCTTTATAAAGGAGTAGATTGTGTTATTAGACGTTGTGCACCTGAGCATGAACATGGACAAATCCTACAGAAATGTCACTCTGAAGCTTATGGAGGACATCATGCTGGAGATATAACTCCTCACAAGGTATTGCAATCTAGATTTTATTGGCCTACTCTCTTCAAGGATGCCCGTAAGTTCGTCTTATCTTGTGATGAATGCCAAATAATAGGTAATATCAGTAAGCATCAAGATATGCCTCGGAATTATTCACTTGCTCCTGAACCATTTGATGTTTGGGGATTTGATTACATGGGACCTTTTCCTTCCTCTAATGGGTATACACATATTTTGGTTGCTGTTGATTATGTTACTAAGTGGGTAGAAGCTATTCCAACTAGTAGTGCTGATCACAACACCTCCATTAAAATGCTCAAGGAAGTTATTTTCCCAAGGTTTGGAGTCCCTAGATATTTAATGAATGATGGTGGTTCACACTTTATTCATGGTGTTTTCCGTAAAATGCTTGCCAAGTATGATGTCAACCATAGAATTGCATCACCTTATCATCGTCAGTCTAGTGGTCAAGCTGAACTTAGCAATAGAGAAATAAAATTAAGCTTGCAAAAGACTGTCAATAGGTATCGGAAGATTGGTCTAAGAAATTATATGATGCACTTTGGGCTTATAGAACAACATATAAAAATCCTATGGGTATTTCTCCTTATAAAATGGTATATGGAAAACTGATACGTCTCCAACGTATCTATAATTTATGAAGTGTTCATGCTGTTATATTATCATTCTTGGATGTTTTACAATCATTTTATAGCAACTTTATATCATTTTTGGGACTAATCTATTGACCCAGTGCCCAGTGCCAGTTGATGTTTTTTGCTTGTTTTTAACATCACAAAAAATCAATATCAAATGGAGTACAAACACCGCAAAACTTTTTGGAGAATTTTTATGGACCAGAACACCCAGGATGGGCCAGAGCAGCACCTAGGGGGTGCCCTGAGGGGGGCACAACCCACCAGGGCATGCCTGGGGGCCCAGGCGTGCCCACGTGGGTTGTGCCCACCTCAGTGGCCTCCCACACCCCCTTGATATGTCTTCGTCGTATCTACTTTTCCAAACACTTTTGCCCTTGTTTTGGACTCTAACTTGCATGATTTGAATGGAACTAACCCGGACTGACGCTGTTTTCAGCAGAATTGCCATGGTGTTATTTTTGTGCAGAAATAAAAGTTCTCAGAATGACCTGAAAATCAATGGAGAACTATTTTGGAATATATTAAAAATACTGGAAGAAAGATCCATGCCAGGGGGCCCACACCCTGTCCACGAGGGTGAGGACGCGCCCTACCCCCTGGGCGCGCCCCCTGCCTCATGGGCCCCCTGGAGCTCCACCGACCTCAACTCCGACTCCATATATGCGTGTTCAGGGAGAAAAAAATCAGAGAGAAGGATTCATCGCGTTTTATGATACGGAGCCGCTGCCAAGCCCTAATCTCTCTCGGGAGGGCTGATCCGGAGTCCGTTCGGGGCTCCGGAGAGGGGAATCCGTCACCATCATCATCATCAACCATCCTCCATCACCAATTTCATGATTCTCATCGCCGTGCATGAGTAATTCCATCGTAGGCTTGCTGGACGGTGATGGGTTGGATGAGATTTATCATGTAATTGAGTTCGTTTTGTTAGGGTTTGATCCCTAGTATCCACTATGTTTTGAGATTGATGTTGCTATGACTTTTCTATGCTTAATGCTTGTCACTAGGGCCCGGGTGCCATGATTTTAGATCTGAACCTATTATGTTTTCATCAATATATGAGAGTTTTTGATCCTATCTTGCAAGTCTATAGTCACCTACTATGTGTTATGATTCGGCAACCCCGAAGTGACAATAATCAGGACCACTCCTGGTGATGACCGTAGTTTGAGAAGTTCATGTATTCACTCTGTGTTAATGCTTTGGTCCGGTACTCTATTAAAAGGAGGCCTTAATATCCCTTAGTTTCCAATAGGACCCCGCTGCCACGGAAGGGTAGGACAAAAGATGTCATGCAAGTTCTTTTCCATAAGCACGTATGACTATATTCTAAATACATGCCTACATTACATTGATGAATTGGAGCTAGTTCTGTGTCACCCTATGTTATGACTGTTACATGATGAACTGCATCCGACATAATTCTCTATCACCGATCCATTGCCTACAAGCTTTCCATATGTTGTTCTTCGCTTATTTACTTTTCTGTTGCTATTGTTATCATCACTACAAAACACCAAAAATATTACTTTTGCTACCGTTACCTTTTACTGCCGTTACCACCACTATCATATTACTTTGCTACTAAATACCTTGCTGCAGATATTAAGTTTCCAGGTGTGGTTGAATTGACAACTCAGCTGCTAATACTTGAGAATATTCTTTGGCTCCCCTTGTGTCGAATCAATAAATTTGGGTTGACTACTCTACCCTCGAAAACTGTTGCGATCCCCTATACTTGTGGGTTATCAAGACTATTTTCTGGCGCCGTTGCCGGGGATCATAGCTCTATTCTTTGAGTCGCTTGGGATTTATATCTGCTTATCATTATGAAGAACTTGAAAGATCCAAGAACCAAGATTTATCCCTCGACTACGAGGGGAGGTAAGGAACTGCCATCTAGCTCTGCACTTGATTCACCTTCTGTTTTGAGTAAACTTGCTGTCGTGGGTTTGTCACGGCAGATGTCCTCGTGAAAGGACTTAGTTGTGGAACCATCGCGACGGGTTAGCTTAAAGGGGTTAAACCGGACAAGTGGATACAGGAGTTTATACTAGTTCGGCCCCTTCGATGAAGGTAAAAGCCTACGTCTAGTTGTGATTGGTATTGCTAGGGTTTCGAAGGCCAGGGAGCGAATCCGCTTTGTCTGGCTTTCGAGTTGTTGTTGTTTGTACCTAAACCGCGGCCGGGTTGTCCCTTTATATACATAGGTTGACGCCCGCCGGGCTACAGAGTCCCGAAGCCGGTTTATAAATGTATCCAGTTTGGTCTCTCTCTTTCTATCTTACTAAACAAGTTACATGACTGGGCCGGTTTACATTTACATATTGTACTCGCCTCTGGGCCCTCCGTAAAGCGCTAGCATCTTTACATCTTCATGGGCTTCTAATCTTCAAAGAGTCAACCCGGCTACCCAAGGTCGGTTTACCTCTAGTAGTAATATCCCCAACATTAGGCCCCAGATTGGTTTGAACTTGTTCATGTCAATCTTCCACACTTTAGAAAAAATCTTCTCTCTTGTCTTCATTTTGATCTTGTAAACTGCCGTGACGTCATACTTCAAAATTATGATAAATCGTCCTGACATCATCCATCCGTTGATATTGGAGATTTCCTTCATTTAATATATATCCAGCTATCGAGGCGACACCTTTATTAACTTATCCATTTTTTGGACTCCTCAATTCCCGCACTTGCCATTTTTCACTTCGCCTTATAAATAGGACCAAGGGGTCATTTCCACCATTCCCCCCGTGCCTCTTCGCATTGTCTTCCTCGCGCCGCTCAACCTCTGGAACTCCGCCGCCACCGTCGACCGTCGTTTCTGCTCCGACCTCGGCCGCTGCATCGCCCTGAATGCACCAGAGAACTGCGGCCCCCTTCCGCTTCTTCACTAGCTCCGGTAAGCTCTGCTTTTTCACCATAGATCTGTTCTAGGGTTTTGATATTCCTCGCAGTTCTTCCAAAGTTCATCAGTGCTGTTCTTCCATGTTCTTCCTTTAATAGATGGACACTTCATGCTTGATACATCTCTTACTGTAGCTTACCTACCATGATCATCACAAATCTTTATGTGCAAACAACTGATCTGTCTTTCAAAAATTGCTTCAGTTCTGTACCCCTTCAAGATCCAATTATTTTTGCTTTTCTGTTTTATCTCTAGATCCGAAAGTATTATACATCACTGTGAGATCTATTTCTCCTCACACCAATATAAGCAATTTGACATTGGATAAATAGTCTATGCCATTAGCCCTCCGATAAACCGGAAGAGCATGTTACCTTTACAAATATACTCCGGTTTAACAGTGTCTGATCAATCCTGCGCTAGCATTATCTTCTTTCTCATTATACTAGTCTCCGGGTTGTACCATTTATTATATCAGTACGTTTCTTACTCCCTTGTCTCTTGTGTATGATCATGCATAATTTATAAACCGGCCTTTTATTTTCAGTTTGTTCGCTTTGCAATGGCCAAACAATTCACTGCCTGCAACTGGGCTCGTTCCCGGGTTACTGAAGCTCAACTGGATGAGATGGTTAGCATCGGCTCTCTGCTTAAGAAAACTGAGATGAAATGGCGAGCCCCAGGAACTGGGAATCCTCCAACCCCAAGACAAGGCCAAGTGGTAATCTTTGTTGACCATATAAGCCATGGTTTCAAACCGCTAGGGTCGAAATTTTATCGAGATGTGCTTGCCAGCTTCCAACTGCATCCACAAGATATTGGTCCCTATTCTGTCTCCAACTTATGCAATTTCCAAGTCTTCTGTGAAGCCTATTTACAGGAAGAGCCAACTGCCGAATTGTTCCGGGATTTCTTTCACTTAAACCGGCGCACAGAGTTTGTGAATGGCCCGAATACAGAGCTTGGTGGTGTTTCGATTCAAAAGCGGAAAGAAGTGGAATTTCCTCATGCCAAACACCATAGCCACCCAAAGGAATGGAACCAAACATGGTTCTATTGCAGAGACACTTCGCCTGAGGATGAGAATCCCCTCCTCGGCTTCCGAGATCATAGATTATCCAATACTCACCCAATGCCACAACGCCTGAGCTCCTCAGAAAGGGCAAAATATGCTCCTCAATTCGCCAAACTCCGAGCCTTTATGGCAAACGGTTTAACATGTGTGGATTTTGTACGCTGTTGGATATCCTGGAGTATCTTGCCACTAAGCCGGCGTCCCGGTTTAATGTGCGAATATACCGGTGAGGTTGACGATCCTCAACGCCACTGCAATATCCAATTATCTGACAAAGAAGTTACTGAAGGTGTAAAGAAGATTCTGAATGAGTCGGAACTGGTCTGTAGTCAAACCGGCCTGAGTCCCTTCTACACCAAGAATAAACCGCCTGCTGTAAGCATTACACTTCCTCTTCATCTCTAATATCTTTGACTTATACAAGCTGTAATCCTTCTTCTTTATATGTATAGGGTGATGACCCCTTATGGAAACGGAAATCCATAGAGAAAGCAGCAAAGCCAACTGGAGACAAAGTGGCCAAGCCAACCCGCTTGAAGACCAAAGCCGTAAAACAGACATCAAAGCGGAAAACGGCTGACCGGATTAATATGGAGCTTGATGATGATACTGATGACCCAGAAGCTGAGGTAGAACTTGACTCACTTGGCTCTCTTTTTATGCATCTTATTAACAATGATCTTCCTCAGGAGGAGGCCGAAGCTAGTCAGGCTGAGGACGTAGAGGTAATTACCCTTTCCTCTGGTTCAGACTCTATGCCAACACAAAAACCTCTCCATACAATCCGGAAAGTAAGCTTTTCTCATCCTCTTGCTCAATTGGATCCAACATTTATTTTGAAGACTCAATAGCATGAGGCTCGCCGGACAACTCGACACAGTGGCCAACAGGTCACCTCTACCGGTTTACCTGATACTCCGGTTCAGAAGCGTCGGTCTGAGGTCTCTCCTACCTCTGACCATTCTTACCCAAAGGCAGGTTATTTCAGACAACCTCTTAATCTGTCCGATTCAAATTATCAGGTGACACCTCCTTCTTCTTCTGGTGAATTGACAGCAACTCAACTCCCCCCTTTGAAAATTGTGGCTGGGTGAGTTACGAAAAACCTTTCCTTTAAATGTGCCCTATATCTTTTGAACAGGATGTTAACCCTTTTTATTCTGTTTGTAGGGCCAAAGCTAGACCTAGCAAGAAAGCTCGGGTCACCAATCCGCCAGAAGACCCTGTTGCCGAAGAAGAAGAACCAAGAGTTGAACCGGAGCAAACAGGTGAACCGAAAGGCCTCCATCCTGAAACAACTTTTGATGATCCACCCCTTGACGGCCAGCATACTGAAGAACCCACAGATGTTGAGCCTGCCGCCCCTGATGCTGAACGGTAGAACCAAACAGGGCTAATCCAATGAAAGACACTGAAATTCCATCATCATCCGCCCAAAATCTTGAAGGCCAAGGCGATGATGTTATTATTACCGGAGCCGGCCACAGTTCTCCTAGTCATCCCATCATTTTGGCTCAGCATAGTGCCAAAGAAGAGCAAATTGCCAGGGATAAAGGTAAATGGAGCAGTGATTTATCGAACTATGCTCATCTTAACGCTGATGAGCTTCATTCCGGCTTATTGAACCGTCTGCACTCAAACCGGGATTATGAAGCCGGTTTGGTGAATTTGGTGAAAGAACGATATGAGGTAAATTCTTCTCCCTTGCACATTGATTTTGAAGGAAATATGCCCTAGAGGCAATAATAAAGTTATTATTTATTTCCTTATATCATGATAAAAGTTTATTATTCATGCTAGAATTGTATTAACCGGAAACATAATACATGTGTGAATACATAGACAAACTAAGTGTCACTAGTATGCCTCTACTTGACTAGCTTGTTAATCAAAGATGGTTATACTTCCTAACCATAGACAAAGAGTTGTAATTTGATTAAACAGGATCACATCATTAGTTGAATGATCTGATTGACATGACCCATTCCATTAGCTTAGCACCCGATCGTTTAGTATGTTGCTATTGCTTTCTTCATGACTTATACATGTTCCTATGACTATGAGATTATGTAACTCCCGTGTGCCGGAGGAACACTTTGTGTGCTACCAAATGTCACAACGTAACTGGGTGATTATAAAGGTGCTCTACAGGTGTCTCCAAGGTACATGTTGGGTTGACGTATTTCGAGATTAGGATTTGTCACTGCGATCGTCGGAGAGCTATCTCTGGGCCCTCTCGGTAATGCACATCACTTAAGCCTTGCAAGCAATGCAACTAATGAGTTAGTTGCGAGATGATGTATTATGGAACGAGTAAAGAGACTTGCCGGTAATGAGATTGAACTAGGTATTGGATACCGACGATCGAATCTCGGGCAAGTAACATACCGATGACAAAGGGAACAACGTATGTTGTTATGCGGTCTGACCGATAAAGATCTTCATAGAATATGTAGGAGCCAATATGGGCATCCAGGTCCTGCTATTGGTTATTGACCGGAGACATGTCTCGGTCATGTCTACATTGTTCTCGAACCCGTAGGGTCCGCACGCTTAAGGTTTCGATGACAGTTATATTATGAGTTTATACGTTTTGATGTACCAAAGGTTGTTCGGAGTCCCGGATGTGATCACGGACATGACGAGGAGTCTCGAAATGGTCGAGACATAAAGATTGATATATTGGAAGCCTATGTTTGGATATCGGAAGTGTTCCAGGTGAAATCGGGATTTTACCGGAGTACCGGGAGGTTACCCGAACCCCCCGGGAGCTATATGGGCCTTAGTGGAAAAGAGAAGAGGCAGCCTAAGATGGGCTGCCCGCCCCTCCCCTCCCTTGGTCCGAATAGGACAAGGAGAGGGGGCCGGCCCCCTTTCTCTTTTCTCCCCTCCGCGAATCCTATTCCAACTAGGATTGGGGGGGGGGGAATCCTACTCCCGGAGGGTGTAGGACTCCTCCTGGCGCGCCTCTCCTAGGCCGGCCGCACCCCCCCTTGAGCCTTTATATACGGAGGCAGGGGCACCCCAGAAAAACACAAGTTGATCCACGTGATCATATTCTTAGCCGTGTGCGGCGCCCCCTGCCACCATAGTCCTCGATAATATTGTAGCGGTGCTTAGGCGAAGCCCTGCGACAGTAGTACATCAAGATCGTCACCACGCCATCGTGCTGACGGAACTCTTCCCCGACACTTTGCTGGATCGGAGTCCGGGGATCGTCATCGAGCTGAACGTGTGCTAGAACTCGGAGGTGCCGTAGTTTCGGTGCTTGATCGGTCGGGCCGTGGAGACGTACGACTACATCAACCAAACGCTTCCGTTGTCGATCTACAAGGGTGCGTAGATCACACTCTCCCCTCTCGTTGCTATGCATCACCATGATCTTGCGTGTGCGTATGAATTTTTTTGAAATTACTACGTTCCCCAACAGTGGCATCCGAGCCTAGGTTTTATGTGTTGATGTTATATGCACGAGTAGAACACACAAGTGAGTTGTGGGTGATATAAGTCATACTGCTTACCAGCATGTCATACTTTGGTTCGGCGGTATTGTTGGATGAAGCGGCCCGGACCGACATTACGCGTACGCTTACGCGAGACCGGTTCTCCCGACGTGCTTTGCACATAGGTGGCTTGCGGGTGACAGTTTCTCCAACTTTAGTTGAACCGAGTGTGGCTACGCCTGGTCCTTGCGAAGGTTAAAACAGCACCAACTTGACAAACTATCATTGTGGTTTTGATGCGTGGGTAAGATTGGTTCTTGCTTAAGCCCGTAGCAGCCACGTAAAACTTGCAACAACAAAGTAGAGGACGTCTAACTTGTTTTTGCAGGGCATGTTGTGATGTGATATGGTCAAGACATGATGCTAAATTTTATTTTATGAGATGATCATGTTTTGTAATCGAGTTATCGGCAACTGGCAGGAGCCATATGGTTGTCGCTTTATGGTATGCAATGCAATCGCGCTGTAATGCTTTACTTTATCACTAAGCGGTAGCGATAATCATGGAAGCATAAGATTGGCGAGACGACAACGATGCTACGATGGAGATCAAGGTGTCGCACCGGTGACGATGGTGATCATGACGGTGCTTCAGAGATGGAGATCACAAGCACAAGATGATGATGGCCATATCATATCACTTATATTGATTGCATGTAATGTTTATCTTTTATGCATCTTATCTTGCTTTGATTGACGGTAGCATTATAAGATGATCTCTCACTAAATTATCAAGATAAAAGTGTTTTCTCTGAGTATGCACCGTTGCCAAAGTTCGTCGTGCCTAGACACCACGTGATGATCAGGTGTGATAAGCTCTACGTCCATCTACAACGGGTGCAAGCTAGTTTTGCACACGCAGAATACTCAGGTTAAACTTGACGAGCCTAGCATATGTAGATATGGCCTCGGAACACTGAGATCGAAAGATCGAGCATGAGTCATATAGTAGATATGATCAACATAGTGATGTTCACCATTGAAAACTACTCCATTTCACGTGATGATCAGTTATGGTTTAGTTGATTTGGATCACGTGATCACTTAGAAGATTAGAGGGATGTCTATCTAAGTGGGAGTTCTTAATTAATATGATTAATTGAACTTAAATTTATCATGAACTTAGTACCTGATAGTATCTTGCTTATGTATGTTTGATTGTAGATAGATGGCCCGTGCTGTTGTTCCGTTGAATTTTAATGCGTTCCTTGAGAAAGCAAAGTTGAAAGATGATGGTAGCAATTACACGGACTGGGTCCGTAACTTGAGGATTATCCTCATTGCTGCACAGAAGAATTACGTCCTGGAAGCACCGCTGGGTGCCAGGCCTGCTGCTGGAGCAACACCAGATGTTATGAACGTCTGGCAGAGCAAAGCTGATGACTACTCGATAGTTCAGTGTGCCATGCTTTACGACTTAGAATCGGGACTTCAACGACGTTTTGAAATGTCATGGAGCATATGACATGTTCCAGGAGTTGAAGTTAATATTTCAAGCAAATGCCCGGATTGAGAGATATGAAGTCTCCAATAAGTTCTATAGCTGCAAGATGGAGGAGAATAGTTCTGTCAGTGAGCATATACTCAAAATGTCTGGGTATAATAATCACTTGATTCAGATGGGAGTTAATCTTCCAGATGATTGCGTCATTGACATAATTCTCCAATCACTGCCACCAAGCTACAAGAGCTTCGTGATGAACTATAATATGCAAGGGATGAATAAGACTATTCCCGAGCTCCTCGCAATGCTGAAAGCTGCGGAGGTAGAAATCAAAAAGGAGCATCAAGTGTTGATGGTCAACAAGACCACTAGTTTCAAGAAAAAGGGCAAAGGGAAGAAGAAGGGGAACTTCAAGAAGAACAGCAAGCAAGTTGCTACTCAAGAGAAGAAACCCAAGTCTGGGCCTAAGCCTGAAACTGAGTGCTTCTACTGCAAGCAGACTGGTCACTGGAAGCGGAACTGCCCCAAGTATTTGGCGGATAAGAAGGATGGCAAGGTGAACAAAGGTATATGTGATATACATGTTATTGATGTGTACCTTACTAGAGCTCGTAGTAGCACCTGGGTATTTGATACTGGTTCTGTTGCTAATATTTGCAACTCGAAACAGGGACTACGGATTAAGCGAACACTAGGAAAGGACGAGGTGACGATGCGCGTGGGAAACGGTTCCAAAGTCGATGTGATCGCGGTCGGCACGCTACCTCTACATCTACCTTCGGGATTAATATTAGACCTAAATAATTGTTATTTGGTGCCAGCGTTGAGCATGAACGTTATATCTGGATCTTGTTTAATGCGAGACGGTTATTCATTTAAATCAGAGAATAATGGTTGTTCTATTTATATGAGTAATATCTTTTATGGTCATGTACCTTTAAAGAGTGGTCTATTTTTGATGAATCTCGATAGTAGTAACACACATATTCATAATGTTGAAGCCAAAAGATGCAGAGTTGATAATGATAGTGCAACTTATTTGTGGCCTGCCGTTTAGGTCATATCGGTATAAAGCGCATGAAGAAACTCCATACTAATGGACTTTTGGAACCACTTGATTATGAATCACTTGGTACTTGCGAACTGTGCCTCATGGGCAAGATGATAAAACACCGTTCTCCGGCACTATGGAGAGAGCAACAGATTTGTTGGAAATCATACATACAAATGTATGTGGTCCGATGAATATTGAGGCTCGTGGCGGATATCATTATTTTCTCACCTTCACAGATGACTTAAGCAGATATGGGTATATCTACTTAATGAAACATAAGTCTGAAACATTTGAAAAGTTCAAAGAATTTCAGAGTGAAGTTGAAAATCATCGTAACAAGAAAATAAAGTTTCTACGATCTGATCGTGGAGGAGAATATTTGAGTTATGAGTTTGGTATACATTTGAAGCAATGCGGAATAGTTTCGCAACTCACTTAACCCGGAACACCACAGCGTAATGGTGTGTCCGAACGTCATAATCGTACTTTACTAGATATGGTGCGATCCATGATGTCTCTTACTGCTTTACCGCTATCGTTTTGGGGTTATGCTTTAGAGACGGCCGCATTCACGTTAAATAGGGCACCATCAAAATCCGTTGAGACAACGCCTTATGAACTATGGTTTGGCAAGAAACCAAAGTTGTCGTTTCTTAAAGTTTGGGGCTGCGATGCTTATGTGAAAAAGCTTCAACCTGATAAGCTCGAACCCAAATCGGAGAAATGTGTCTTCATAGGATACCCAAAGGAGACTGTTGGGTACACCTTCTATCACAGATCCGAAGGCAAGATATTCATTGCTAAGAATGGATCCTTTCTAGAGAAGGAGTTTCTCTCGAAAGAAGTGAATGGGAGGAAAGAAGAACTTGACGAGGTAACTGAACCTGCTCCCTTATTGGAAAGTAGTACATCACAGAAACCTGTTTCCGCGACACCTACGCCAATTAGTGAGGAAGCTAATGATAATGATCATGAAACTTCAGAACAAGATACTACTGAACCTCGTAGATCAACCAGAGTAAGATCCGCGCCAGAGTGGTTCGGTAATCCTGTTCTGGAAATCATGCTACTAGATCATGATGAACCTACGAACTATGAAGAAGCGATGGTGAGCCCAGATTCCGCAAAATGGCTTGAAGCCATGAAATCTGAGATGGGATCCATGTATGAAAACGAAGTATGGACTTTGGTTGACTTGCCCGATGATCGGCAAGCAATTGAGAATAAATGGATCTTCAAGAAGAAGACTGACGCTGACGGTAATATTACTGTCTACAAAGCTCGACTTGTCGCAAAAGGTTTTCGACAAGTTCAAGGGGTTGACTATGATGAGACCTTCTCACCCGTAGCGATGCTTAAGTCTATCCGAATCATGTTAGCAATTGCCGCATTTTATGATTATGAAATTTGGCAGATGGATGTCAAAACTGCATTCCTGAATGGATTTCTGGAAGAAGAGTTGTATATGATGCAACCGGAAGGTTTTGTCGATCCAAAGGGAGCTAACAAAGTGTGCAAGCTCCAGCGGTCCATTTATGGACTGGTGCAAGCCTCTCGGAGTTGGAATAAACGCTTTGATAGTGTGATCAAAGCATTTGGTTTTATACAGACTTTCGGAGAAGCCTGTATTTACAAGAAAGTGAGTGAGAGCTCTGTAGCATTTTTGATATCATATGTGGATGACATATTACTGATTGGAAATGATATAGAATTTCTGGATAGCATAAAGGGATACTTGAATAAGAGTTTTCCAATGAAAGACCTCGGTAAAGCTGCTTACATATTAGGCATAAAGATCTATAGAGATAGATCAAGACGCTTAACCGGACTTTCACAAAGCACATACCTTGACAAGATTGAATAAGTTCAAAATGGATCAAGCAAAGAAAGGGTTCTTGCCTGTGTTACAAGCTGTGAAGTTGAGTCAGACTCAATGCTCGACCACTGCAGAAGATAGAGAGAAAATGAAAGATGTTCCCTATGCTTCAGCCATAGGCTCTATCATGTATGCAATGCTATGTACCAGACCTGATGTGTGCCTTGCTATAAGTTTAGCAGGGAGGTACCAAAGTAATCCAGGAGTGGATCACTGGACAGCGGTCAAGAACATCCTAAAATACCTGAAAAGGACTAAGGATATGTTTCTCGTATATGGAGGTGACAAAGAGCTTATCGTAAATGGTTACGTTGATGCAAGCTTTGACACTGATCCGAACGATTCTAAATCGCAAACCGGATACGTGTTTACGTTAAACGGTGGAGCTGTCAGTTGGTGCAGTTCTAAACAAAGCGTCGTGGTGGGATCTACATGTGAAGCGGAGTACATAGCTGCTTCGGAAGCAGCAAACGAAGGAGTCTGGATGAAGGAGTTCATATCCGATCTAGGTGTCATACCTAGTGCATCGGGTCCAATGAAAATCTTTTGTGACAATACTGGTGCAATTGCCTTGGCAAAGGAATCCAGATTTCACAAGAGAACCAAACACATCAAGAGACGCTTCAATTCCATCCGGGATCTAGTCCAGGTGGGAGAATAGAGATTTTCAAGATACATACGGAGCTGAATGTAGCAGACCCGTTGACTAAGCCTCTTCCATGAGCAAAACATGATCAGCACCAAAGCTCCATGGGTGTTAGAATCATTACTGTGTAATCTAGATTATTGACTCTAGTGCGAGTGGGAGACTGAAGGAAATATGCCCTAGAGGCAATAATAACGTTATTATTTATTTCCTTATATCATGATAAAAGTTTATTATTCATGCTAGAATTCTATTAACCGGGAACATAATACATGTGTGAATACATAGACAAACTAAGTGTTACTAGTATGCCTCTAATTGACTAGCTCGTTAATCAAAGATGGTTATGTTTCCTAACCATGGACAAAGAGTTGTCATTTGATTAAAAGGGATCACATCATTAGTTGAATGATCTGATTGACATCATTAGTTGAATGATCCGATCGTGTAGTATGTTGATATTGCTTTCTTCATGACTTATACATGTTCCTATGACTATGAGATTATGTAACTCCCGTGTGCCGGAGGAACACTTTGTGTGCTACCAAACGTCACAATGTAACTGGGTGATTATAAAGGTGCTCTACAGGTGTCTCCAAAGGTACATGTTGGGTTGACGTATTTCGAGATTAGGATTTGTCACTCCGATCGTCGGAGAGGTATCTCTGGGCCCTCTCGGTAATGCACATCACTTAAGCCTTGCAAGCAATGCAACTAATGAGTTAGTTGTGAGATGCTGTATTACGGAACGAGTAAAGAGACTTGCCACTAACGAGATTGAACTAGGTATTGGATACCGACGATCGAATCTTGGGCAAGTAACATACCGATGACAAAGGGAACAACGTATGTTGTTATGCGGTCTGACCGATAAAGATCTTCGTAGAATATGTAGGAGCCAATATGGGCATCCAGGTCCCGCTATTGGTTATTGACCGGAGACATGTCTCGGTCATGTCTACATTGTTCTCGAACCCGTAGGGTCCGCACGCTTAAGGTTTCGATGAGAGTTATATTATGAGTTTATACGTTTTGATGTACCGAAGGTTGTTCGGAGTCCCGGATGATGTACCGAAGGTTGTTCGGAGTCACGGACATGACGAGGAGTCTCGAAATGGTCGAGACATAAAGATTGATATATTGGAAGCCTATGTTTGGATATCGGAAGTGTTCCAGGTGAAATCGGGATTTTACCGGAGTACCGGGAGGTTACCGGAACCCCCCGGGAGCTATATGGGCCTTAGTGGAAAAGAGAAGAGGCAGCCTAAGATGGGCCGCGCGCCCCTCCCCTCCCTTGGTCCGAATAGGACAAGGAGAGGGGGCCGGCCCCCTTTCTCTTTTCTCCCCTCCGGGAATCCTATTCCAACTAGGATTGGGGGGGGGGGATCCTACTCCCAGAGGGAGTAGGACTCCTCCTGGCGCGCCTCTCCTAGGCCGGCCGCACCCCCCCTTGAGCCTTTATATACGGAGGCAGGGGCACCCCAGAAAAACACAAGTTGATCCACGTGATCATATTCTTAGCCGTGTGCGGCGCCCCTGCCACCATAGTCCTCGATAATATTGTAGCGGTGCTTAGGCGAAGCCCTGCGACAGTAGTACATCAAGATCGTCACCACGCCATCGTGCTGACGGAACTCTTCCCCGACACTTTGCTGGATCGGAGTCTGGGGATCGTCATCGAGCTGAACGTGTGCTAGAACTCAGAGGTGCCGTAGTTTTGGTGCTTGATCGGTCGGGCCGTGGAGACGTACGACTACATCAACCAAACGCTTCCATTATCGATCTACAAGGGTGCGTAGATCACACTCTCCCCTCTCGTTGCTATGCATCACCATGATCTTGCATGTGCGTAGAATTTTTTTTGAAATTACTACGTTCCCCAATAGTGGCATCCGAGCCTAGGTTTTATGTGTTGATGTTATATGCACGAGTAGAACACAAGTGAGTTGTGGGTGATATAAGTCATACTGCTTACCAGCATGTCATACTTTGGTTCGGCGGTATTGTTGGATGAAGCGGCCCGGACCGACATTACGCGTACGCTTACGCGAGACCGGTTCTCCCGACGTGCTTTGCACATAGGTGGCTTGCGGGTGACAGTTTCTCCAACTTTAGTTGAACCGAGTGTGTCTACGCCCGGTCCTTGCGAAGGTTAAAACATTACCAACTTGACAAACTACAGTTGTGGTTTTGATGCGTCGGTAAGATTGGTTCTTGCTTAAGCCCGTAGCAGCCACGTAAAACTTGCAACAACAAAGTAGAGGATGTCTAACTTGTTTTTGCAGGGCATGTTGTGATGTGATATGGTCAAGACATGATGCTAAATTTTATTTTATGAGATGATCATGTTTTGTAACCGAGTTATCGGCAACTGGCAGGAGCCATATGGTTGTCGCTTTATGGTATGCAATGCAATCGCGCTGTAATGCTTTACTTTATCACTAAGCGGTAGCGATAGTCGTGGAAGCATAAGATTGGCGAGACGACAATGATGCTACGATGGAGATCAAGGTGTCGCACCGGTGACGATGGTGATCATGACGGTGCTTCGGAGATGGAGATCACAAGCACAAGATGATGATGGCTATATCATATCACTTATATTGATTGCATGTAATGTTTATCTTTTATGCATCTTATCTTGCTTTGATTGACTGTAGCATTATAAGATGATCTCTCACTAAATTATCAAGATAAAAGTGTTCTCCCTGAGTATGCACCGTTGCCAAAGTTCATCGTGCCCAGACACCACGTGATGATCAGGTGTGATAAGCTCTACGTCCATCTACAACGGGTGCAAGCCAGTTTTGCACACGCAGAATACTCAGGTTAAACTTGACGAGCCTAGCATATGTAGATATGGCCTCGGAACACTGAGATCGAAAGATCGAGCATGAGTCATATAGTAGATATGATCAACATAGTGATGTTCACCATTGAGAACTACTCCATTTCACGTGATGATCGGTTATGGTTTAGTTGATTTCGATCACGTGATCACTTAGAAGATTAGAGGGATGTCTATCTAAGTGGGAGTTCTTAATTAATATGATTAACTGAACTTAAATTTATCATGAACTTAGTACCTGATAGTATCTTGCTTATGTATGTTTGATTGTAGATAGATGGCCCGTGCTGTTGTTCCGTTGAATTTTAATGCGTTCCTTGAGAAAGCAAAGTTGAAAGATGATGGTAGCAATTACACGGACTTGGTCCGTAACTTGAGGATTATCCTCATTGCTGCATAGAAGAATTACGTCCTGGAAGCACCGCTGGGTGCCAGGCCTGCTGCTGGAGCAACACCAGATGTTATGAACGTCTGGCAGAGCAAAGCTGATGACTAGTCAATAGTTTAGTGTGCCATGCTTTACGACTTAGAATCGGGACTTGAACGACATTTTGAAACGTCATGGAGCATATGAGATGTTCCAGGAGTTGAAGTTAATATTTCAAGCAAATGCCCGGATTGAGAGATATGAAGTCTCCAATAAGTTCTATAGCGGCAAGATGGAGGAGAACAGTTCTGTCAGTGAGCATATACTCAAAATGTCTGGGTATAATAATCACTTGATTCAGATGGGACTTAATCTTCCAGATGATTGCGTCATTGACATAATTCTCCAATCACTGCCACCAAGCTACAAGAGCTTCGTGATGAACTATAATATGCAAGGGATGAATAAGACTATTCCCGAGCTCTTCGCAATGCTGAAAGCTGCGGAGGTAGAAATCAAAAAGGTGAAGGAAATATGCCCTAGAGGCAATAATAAAGTTATTATTTATTTCCTTATATCATGATAAATGTTTATTATTCATGCTAGAATTGTATTAACCGGAAACATAATACATGTGTGAATACATAGACCAACACAGTGTCACTAGTATGCCTCTACTTGACTAGCTCGTTAATCAAAGATGGTTATGTTTCCTAACCATGAACAAAGAGTTGTTATTTGATTAACGAGGTCACATCATTAGTTGAATGATCTGATTGACATGACCCATTCCATTAGCTTAGCACCCGATCGTTTAGTATGTTGCTATTGCTTTTCTTCATGACTTATACATGTTCCTATGACTATGAGATTATGAAACTCCCGTTTGCCGGAGGAACACTTTGGGTACTACCAAACGTCACAACGTAACTGGGTGATTATAAAGGAGTACTACAGGTGGCTCCAAAGGTAGATGTTGGGTTGGCGTATTTCGAGATTAGGATTTGTCACTCCGATTGTCGGAGAGGTATCTCTGGGCCCTCTCGGTAATACACATCACTTAAGCCTTGCAAGCATTGCAACTAATGAGTTAGTTGTGGAATGATGTATTACTGAACGAGTAAAGAGACTTGCCGGTAACGAGATTGAACTAGGTATTGGATACCGACGATCGAGTCTCGGGCAAGTAACATACCGATGACAAAGGGAACAACGTATGTTGTTATGCAGTCTGACCGATAAAGATCTTCGTAGAATATGTAGGAGCCAATATGGGCATCCAGGTCCCGCTATTGGTTATTGACCGGAGATGTGTCTCGGTCATGTCTACATTGTTCTCGAACCGTAGGGTCCGCATGCTTAACGTTACGATGACAGTTATTATGAGTTTATGCATTTTGATGTACCGAAGGTTGTTCGGAGTCCCAGATGTGATCACGGACATGACGAGGAGTCTCGAAATGGTCTAGATGTAAAGATTGATATATTGGAAGCCTATGTTTGGACATCGGAAGTGTTCCGGGTGAAATCGGGATTTTACCGGAATACCGGGAGGGTTACCGGAACCCCCCGGGAGGCAAATGGGCCTATTGGGCCTTAGTGGAAAAGTGAAAGGGGCTGCCATAGAGGGCTGCGCATCTCCCCCCTTTCCCTAGTCCTATTAGGACTAGGGAAGGTGGCCGGCCACCCCTTCTCTCTTCCCCCCTTGAGGATTCCTATTAGGAATAGGTTGGGGGGGGGAGTCCTACTCCCGGTGGCAGTAGGACTCCTCCTGCGCCCCTCTCCCTTGGCCGGCCGAACCCCTCCCCCTTGCTCCTTTATATACGGGGGCAGGGGGCACCTCTTGACACACAATTGATCATTGTTGATCGTCCCTTAGCCGTGTGCGGTGCCCCCTGCCACCAAATTCCACCTCGATCATACCGTTGTAGTGCTTAGGCGAAGCCCTGCGTCGGTAGTACATCAAGATCGTCACCACGCCGTCGTGCTGACGGAACTCTTCCTCGACACTTTGCTGGATTGGAGCCCGAGGATCGTCATCGAGCTGAACGTGTGCTAAGAACTCGGAGGTGCTGGAGTAACGGTGCTTGGATCGGTCGGATCGGGAAGACATACGACTACTTCCTCTACGTTGTCTGATTGCTTCCGCAGTCGGTCTGCGTTGGTACGTAGACAACACTCTCCCCTCTCGTTGCTATGCATCACCATGATCTTGCGTGTGCGTAGGAATTTTTTTGAAATTACTACGTTCCCCAACAGTGGCATCCGAGCCTAGGTTTTTGTGGTTTGATGTTATTTGCACGAGTAGAACACAAGTGAGTTGTGGGCGATACAAGTCATACTGCCTACCAGCATGTCATACTTTGGTTTGGCGGTATTGTTGGACAAGACGATCCGGACCAACCTTACGCGTACTCTTACGCGAGACCGGTTCCCTCGACGTGCTTTGCACATAGATGGCTTGCGGAAGACTGTCTCTCCAACTTTAGTTGAACCAAGTGTGGCTACGCCCGGTCCTTGAGAAGGTTAAAACGGAGTCTATTTGACGAACTATCGTTGTGGTTTTGATGCGTAGGTGAGATAAGTTCTTACTTAAGCCCGTAGCAGCCACGTAAAACTTGCAACAACAAAGTAGAGGACGTCTAACTTGTTTTTGCAGGGCATGTTGTGATGTGATATGGTCAAGGCATGATGCTGATTTTATTGTATGAGATGATCATGTTTTGTAACCGAGTTATCGGCAACTGGCAGGAGCCATATGGTTGTCGCTTTATTGTATGCAATGCAATCGCGATGCAATGCTTTACTTTATTACTAAGCGGTAGTGATAGTCGTGGAAGCATAAGATTGGCGAGACGACAACGATGCTACGATGGAGATCAAGGTGTCGCGCCGGTGACGATGGTGATCATGACGGTGCTTCGGAGATGGAGATCACAAAGCACAAGATAATGATGGCCATATCATATCACTTATATTGATTGCATGTGATGTTTATCTTTTTATGCATCTTATCTTGCTTTGATTGACGGTAGCATTATAAGATGATCTCTCACTAAATTATCAAGAAGTGTTCTCCCTGAGTATGCACCGTTGCAAAAGTTCTTCGTGCTGAGACACCACGTGATGATCGGGTGTGATAGGCTCTACGTTGAAATACAACGGGTGCAAAACAATTGCACACGCGGAATACTCAGGTTATACTTGACGAGCCAAGCATATACATATATGGCCTCGGAACACGGAGACCGAAAGGTCGAGCGTGAATCATATAGTAGATATGATCAACATAATGATGTTCACCATTGAAAACTACTCCATCTCACGTGATGATCGGTTATGGTTTAGTTGATTTGGATCACGTGATCACTTAGAGGATTAGAGGGATGTCTATCTAAGTGGGAGTTCTTAAGTAATTTGATTAACTGAACTTAAACTTATCATGAACTTAGTACCTGATAGTATCTTGCTTGTTTATGTTGATTGTAGATAGATGGCTCGTGCTGTTGTTCCGTTGAATTTTAATGTGTTCCTTGAGAAAGCAAAGTTGAAAGATGATGGTAGCAATTACACGGACTGGGTCCGTAACTTGAGGATTATCCTCATTGCTGCACAGAAGAAATACGTCCTGGAAGCACCGCTGAGTGCCAGGCCTGCTGCTAGAGCAACACCAGAAGTTATGAACGTCTGGCAGAGCAAAGCTGATGACTACTCAATAGTTCAGTGTGCCATGCTTTACGGCTTAGAACCGGGACTTCAACGACGTTTTGAACGTCATGGAGCATATGAGATGTTCCAGGAGTTGAAGTTAATATTTCAAGCAAATGCCCAGATTGAGAGATATGAAGTCTCCAATAAGTTCTATAGCTGCAAGATGGAGGAGAACAGTTCTGTCAGTGAGCATATACTCAAAATGTCTGGGTATAATAATCACTTGATTCAATTGGGAGTTACACTTCCGGATGATTGCGTCATTGACAGAATTCTCCAATCACTGCCACCAAGCTACAAGAGCTTTGTGATGAACTATAATATGCAAGGGATGAACAAGACTATTCCCGAGCTCTTCGCAATGCTGAAAGCTGCGGAGGTAGAAATCAAGAAGGAGCATCAAGTGTTGATGGTTAACAAAACGACTAGTTTCAAGAAAAAGGGCAAAGGGAAGAAGAAGGGAAACTTCAAGAAGAACGGCAAGCAAGTTGCTGCTCAAGAGAAGAAACCCAAGTCTGGAGCTAAGCCTGAAACTGAGTGCTTCTACTGCAAGCAGACTGGTCACTGGAAGCGGAACTGCCCCAAGTATTTGGCGGATAAGAAGGATCGCAAGGTGAACAAAGGTATATGTGATATACATGTTATTGATGTGTACCTTACTAATGCTCGTAGTAGCACATGGGTATTTGATACTGGTTCTATAGAGATAGATCAAGACGCTTAAATGGACTTTCACAAAGCACATACCTTGACAAGATTTTGAAGAAGTTCAAAATGGATCAAGCAAAGAAAGGGTTCTTGCCTGTGTTACAAGGTGTGAAGTTGAGTCAGACTCAATGCTCGACCACTGCAAAAGATAGAGAGAAAATGAAAGATGTTCCCTATGCTTCAGCCATAGGCTCTATCATGTATGCAATGCTAAGTACCAGACCTGATGTGTGCCTTGCTATAAGTTTAGCAGGGAGGTACCAAAGTAATCCAGGAGTGGATCACTGGACAGCGGTCAAGAACATCCTAAAATACCTGAAAAGGACTAAGGATATGTTTCTCGTATATGGAGGTGACAAAGAGCTCATCGTAAACGGTTACGTTGATGCAAGCTTTGACACTGATCCGAACGATTCTAAATCGCAAACCGGATACGTGTTTACGTTAAATGGTGGAGCTGTCAGTTGGTGCAGTTCTAAACAAAGCGTCGTGGTGGGATCTACATGTGAAGCGGAGTACATAGCTGCTTCGGAAGCAGCAAACGAAGGAGTCTGGATGAAGGAGTTCATATCCGATCTAGGTGTCATACCTAGTGCATCGGGTCCAATGAAAATCTTTTGTGACAATACTGGTGCAATTGCCTTGGCAAAGGAATCCAGATTTCACAAGAGAACCAAACACATCAAAACATGTAGCAGACCCGTTGACTAAGCCGTTTGATGCGAGATGGTTATTCATTTAAATCAGAGAATAATGGTTGTTCTATTTATATGAGTAATATCTTTTATGGTCATGCACCTTTGAAAAGTGGTCTATTTTTGATGAATCTCGATAGTAGTGACACACATATTCATAATGTTGAAACCAAAAGATGCAGAGTTGATAATGATAGTGCAACTTGTTTGTGGCACTGCCGTTTAGGTCATATCGGTGTAAAGCGCATGAAGAAACTCCATACTGATGGGCTTTTGGAACCACTTGATTATGAATCACTTGGTACTTGCGAACCGTGCCTCATGGGCAAGATGACTAAAACACCGTTCTCCGGTACTATGGAGAGAGCAACAGATTTGTTGGAAATCATACATACCGATGTATGTGGTCCGATGAATATTGAGGCTCGTGGCGGATATCGTTATTTTCTCACTTTCACAGATGATTTAAGTAGATATGGGTATATCTACTTAATGAAACACAAATCTGAAACGTTTGAAAAGTTCAAAGAATTTCAGAGTGAAGTTGAAAATCATCGTAACAAGAAAATAAGGTTTCTACGATCTGATCGTGGAGGAGAATATTTGAGTTACGAGTTTGGTGTACATTTGAAAAATTGTGGAATAGTTTCGCAACTCACGCCACCCGGAACACCACAGCGTAATGGTGTGTCCGAACGTCGTAATTGTACTTTACTAGATATGGTGTGATATATGATGTCTCTTACTGATTTACCGCTATCGTTTTGGGGTTATGCTTTAGAGACGGCCGCATTCACGTTAAATAGGACACCATCAAAATCCGTTGAGACGACGCCTTATGAACTGTGGTTTGGCAAGAAACCAAAGTTGTCGTTTCTTAAAGTTTGGGGCTGCGATGCTTATGTGAAAAAGCTTCAACCTGATAAGCTCGAACCCAAATCGGAGAAATGTGTCTTCATAGGATATCCAAAGGAAACTATTGGATACACCTTCTATCACAGATCCGAAGGCAAGACTTTTGTTGCTAAATTCGGAAACTTTCTTGAGAAGGAGTTTCTCTCGAAAGAAGTGAGTGGGAGGAAAGTAGAACTTGACGAGGTAACTGTACCTGCTCCTTTATTGGGAAATAGTACATCACAGAAAATTGTTTCTGCGAGACCTACACCAATAAGAGAGGAAGCTAATGATGATGATCATGAAACTTTAGATCAATATACTACTGAACCTCGTAGATCAACCAGAGTAAGATCCGCACCAGAGTGGTACGGTAATCCTGTTCTGGAGGTGATGCTACTAGATCATGACGAACCTACGAACTATGAAGAAGCGATGGTGAGCGCAGATTCCGCAAAGTGGCTTGAAGCCATGAAATCTAAGATGGGATCCATGTATGAGAACAAAGTATGGACTTTGGTTGACTTGCCCGATGATATGGTGCGATCCAAAGGAGACTGTTGGGTACACCTTCTATCACAGATCCGAAGGCAAGATATTCGTTGCTAAGAATGGATCCTTTCTAGAGAAGGAGTTTCTCTTGAAAGAAGTGAGTGGGAGGAAAGTAGAACTTGATGAGGTAACTAAACCTGCTCCCTTATTGGAAAGTAGTACATCACAGAAACCTGTTTCTGCGACACCTACACCAATTAGTGAGGAAGCTAATGATAATGATCATGAAACTTCAGAACAAGATACTACTAAACCTCGTAGATCAACCAAAGTAAGATCCGCGCCAGAGTGGTACGGTAATCCTGTTCTGGAAATCATGCTACTAGATCATGATGAACCTATGAACTATGAAGAAGCGATGGTGAGCCCATATTCCGCAAAATGGCTTGAAGCCATGAAATTTGAGATGGGATCCATGTATGAGAACGAAGTATGGACTTTGGTTGACTTGCCCGATGATCGGCAAGCAATTGAGAATAAATGGATCTTCAAGAAGAAGACTGACGCTGACGGTAATATTACTGTCTACAAAGCTTGACTTGTCGCAAAAGGTTTTTGACAAGTTCAAGGGGTTGACTACGATGAGACCTTCTCACCCGTAGCGATGCTTAAGTCTGTCCGAATCATGTTAGCAATTGCCGCATTTTATGATTATGAAATTTGGCAGATGGATGTCAAAACTGCATTCCTGAATGGATTTCTAGAAGAAGAGTTGTATATGATGCAACCGGAAGGTTTTGTCGATCCAAAGGGAGCTAACAAAGTGTGCAAGCTCCAGCGGTCCATTTATGGACTGGTGCAAGCATCTCGGAGTTGGAATAAACGCTTTGATAGTGTGATCAAAGCATTTGGTTTTATACAGACTTTCGGAGAAGCCTGTATTTACAAGAAAGTGAGTGGGAGCTCTGTAGCATTTTTGATATTATATGTCGATGACATATTACTGATTGGAAATGATATAGAATTTCTAGATAGCATAAAGGGATACTTGAATAAGAGTTTTTCAATGAAAGACCTCGGTAAAGCTGCTTACATATTAGGCATAAAGATCTATAGAGATAGATCAAGACGCTTAACTGGACTTTCACAAAGCACATACCTTGACAAGATTTTGAAGAAGTTCAAAATGGATCAAGCAAAGAAAGGGTTCTTGCCTGTGTTACAAGGTGTGAAGTTGAGTCAGACTCAATGCTCGACCACTGCAGAAGATAGAGACAAAATGAAAGATGTTCCCTATGCTTCAGCCATAGGCTCTATCATGTATGCAATGCTATGTACCAGACCTGATGTGTGCCTTGCTATAAGTTTAGCAGGGAGGTACCAAAGTAATCCAGGAGTGGATCACTGGACAGCGGTCAAGAACATCCTAAAATACCTGAAAAGGACTAAGGATATGTTTCTCATATATGGAGGTGACAAAGAGCTCATCGTAAACGGTTATGTTGATGCAAGCTTTGACACTGATCCGAACGATTCTAAATCGCAAACCGGATACGTGTTTACGTTAAACGGTGGAGCTGTCAGTTGGTGCAGTTCTAAACAAAGCGTCGTGGTGGGATCTACATGTGAAGCGGAGTACATAGCTGCTTCGGAAGCAGCAAACGAAGGAGTCTAGATGAAGGAGTTCATATCCGATCTAGGTGTCATACCTAGTGCATCGGGTCCAATGAAAATCTTTTGTGACAATACTGGTGCAATTGCCTTGGCAAAGGAATCCAGATTTCACAAGAGAACCAAACACATCAAAACATGTAGCAGACCCGTTGACTAAGCCTCTTCCACGAGCAAAACATGATCATCACCAAAGCTCCATGGGTGTTAGAATCATTACTGTGTAATCTAGATTATTGACTCTAGTGCAAGTGGGAGACTGAAGGAAATATGCCCTAGAGGCAATAATAAAGTTATTATTTATTTCCTTATATCATGATAAAAGTTTATTATTCATGCTAGAATTGTATTAACCGGAAACATAATACATGTGTGAATACATAGACAAACTAAGTGTCACTAGTATGCCTCTACTTGACTAGCTCGTTAATCAAAGATGGTTATGTTTCCTAACCATGGACAAAGAGTTGTCATTTGATTAAACGGGATCACATCATTAGTTGAATGATCTGATTGACATGACCCATTCCATTAGCTTAGCACCCGATCGTTCAGTATGTTGCTATTGCTTTCTTCATGACTTATACATGTTCCTATGACTATGAGATTATGTAACTCCCGTGTGCCGGAGGAACACTTTGAGTGCTACCAAACGTCACAACGTAACTGGGTGATTATAAAGGTGCTCTACAGGTGTCTCCAAAGGTACATGTTGGGTTGACGTATTTCGAGATTAGGATTTGTCACTCCGATCGTCGGAGAGGTATCTCTGGGCCCTCTCGGTAATGCACATCACTTAAGCCTTGCAAGCAATGCAACTAATGAGTTAGTTGCGAGATGCTGTATTACGGAACGGGTAAAGAGACTTGCCAGTAACGAGAGTGAACTAGGTATTGGATACCGACGATCGAATCTCGGGCAAGTAACATACCGATGACAAAGGGAACAACGTATGTTGTTATGTGGTCTGATCGATAAAGATCTTCGTAGAATATGTAGGAGCCAATATGGGCATCCAGGTCCCGCTATTGGTTATTGACCGGAGACATGTCTCGGTCATGTCTACATTGTTCTCGAACCCGTAGGGTCCGCACGCTTAAGGTTTCGATGACAGTTATATTATGAGTTTATACGTTTTGATGTACCGAAGGTTGTTCGGAGTCCCGGATGTGATCACGGACATGACGAGGAGCCTCGAAATGGTCGAGACATAAAGATTGATATATTGGAAGCCTATGTTTGGATATCGGAAGTGTTCCGAGTGAAATCGGGATTTTACCGGAGTACCGGGAGGTTACCGGAACCCCCCGGGAGCTATATGAGCCTTAGTGGAAAAGAGAAGAGGCAGCCTAAGATGGGCCGAGCGCCCCTCCCCTCCCTTGGTCCAAATAGGACAAGGAGAGGGGGCCGGCCCCCTTTCTCTTTTCCCCGCTCCGCGAATCCTATTCCAACTAGGATTGGGGGGGGGGATCCTACTCCCGGAGGGAGTAGGACTCCTCCTGGCGTGCCTCTCCTAGGCCGGCCGCACCCCCCTTGAGCCTTTATATACGGAGGCAGGGGCACCCCAGAAAAACACAAGTTGATCCACGTGATCATATTCTTAGCCGTGTGCGGCGCCCCCTGCCACCATAGTCCTCGATAATATTGTAGCGGTGCTTATGCGAAGCCCTGCGACAGTAGTACATCAAGATCGTCACCACGCCATCGTGCTGACGGAACTCTTCCCCGACACTTTGCTGGATCGGAGTCTGGGGATCATCATCGAGCTGAACGTGTGCTAGAACTTGGAGGTGCCATAGTTTCGGTGCTTGATCGGTCGGGCCGTGGAGACGTACGACTACATCAACCAAACGCTTCCGTTGTCGATCTACAAGGGTACGTAGATCACACTCTCCCCTCTCGTTGCTATGCATCATCATGATCTTGCGTGTGTGTAGGAATTTTTTTGAAATTACTACGTTCCCCAACAGATTTATAGCTGAAATACTATTCCAAGTAGCCCCCAAGAGCCATTTTCTGATTGTCAATCATAAACCGGGTCTTTGTAACACTTTAAGCATCCCATCATTAATCTTTGCCAAGGCATGTCTTCAATCATAGACAAAACTCATGTTTGAAAAATGAGATAACATTCTGTTGCATGGCCCCCAAAGGCCGGTTTAACTTGGCAAGTTAATCCAGTTTTTAATCCATACCGCCAGTTAAGAACAAACATACCTTAGCCCCCAAGTGTCAAGGATAATGCTTGCATTGTTCTGGAGACTTGCATAGAAGGTAGTATTTGAGAGCAAATAAGCATTAGCCCCCAAGTATGAAGTGGATAACTTGTTATATGCTTTATACTTAGTGCATATATATGTTGTTTTGTTGAAGATACCTTCAATGTTGCAGGCTGAACTGAGAAGCAAAGATGCCAAAAAACGCTGACTTGCAAGAAAATGTGAAGTCGCAACAAGCCGAAACTGTAAAAGCCAAAGAGGAGCTGACCCAGGCCCTGGCCGGAATGGAAAAATTGAAAGAATCCTTCAATCAAGAACGTGCTGCATGGGAAACCGAAAAAGCCGGTTTGACCAAAAGAGCCGTAGATGCCGAGGAAGCCCTGAAATCGGTGGCTGAAGAACTAGCCGGTTTGAAGCGCCAAATCAACGCTATGACCTCTGCTATCTTTGGTAAGTATCTGCTTATGTATGTTGCATCAGGCAATGAATCTTAAAATTGACCACGATGTTGACAAAATCTTTGGCAGGAACTCTGATCACTCATCTTGGTGCAGATATGCGGATGAAGCTCAAAGCGGCATACACATTGGTTGAGCAGCTATACTCTGGATCTCAGCGAGCCATTAGTACATCAGCCTATAACAAACCGGCGCCAACGTTGATTAAGGAAACCCTTGAGAAGCTAGGCATGTTACCGGCGCGTATTGCCGAGTTGAAGAGAGCCGCTGCAAGAGCCGGAGCATTAACTGCCCTTACTCGAGCCAAGGCCTGGATTCCAGATCTTGAAGCGGAGGATATCATTAAAGGGTATCCAGGCGTTAAAGAAGATGGTTCAAACTTTGACAATGATGATCTTCGGCGGTTGACCAAACAGATGCGGCCAACGGCCAGCAAATTAGCTGAAGACACCGATTTGTCCCATTTTCAACCGTTTTATGATGCAGAAGGGAAAAGACAACCGGCCGAGATCCATGAAGTCGAAGAACTTGTGCCTCCGATTCGTAAGCACACTTATGCCCCTGATATTAACCCTTCTGATCTTATCCATGAAGAAGCAGTATTCGAGCCTTAACCGGAATCGATTGGTCAACGGCTGATTTCCAGTGGCTGGGGAGGGATGAAGAAGTGCGTGCACCAACTGGTCCGCAACCGTCAAACCGTCGTGAGGAAGAATCTTGATCCGGTCACCGGTTTATATGGCTACTGTGAAAAACAATGGCACTATTGAGCCGCTTTAAAGCTTCATGTAATAGGATAGCTGAAACTTTGTTTATCTGCCATGCCATCGAGCATGCTTCATAGCCCTTTGTGACAATCTGTGCCGCCCTTCAGGATATATTTTATGCATAATCTATGATGACTTGCCTTCCTGGGTACAAAAAACTTAAAAGTGTCTAGCGGTTTACCGCTAAACATGTCATAATATCCAAGAAGTATATAGTACTTGAGCTGAATAATCAAGTGTTTGTACAAAAAATAATGTACAGAACATACCTCCTTGAGTGAGCAAACATGTATACAGCAAATGTGTTTAACACCAACCCGATACGTTTGATATCTCATCTTTCATAATGCCGGTCTATCTATTAAACCGGACCGGTATACCTACCGGATTTTCGTCATAATACTGGTGATCTAGTCAAACCATACCGGGTCAGTGACCACCGATTTATAACTGATCATGAGCCAACAACTGATGGTTGGATAGCAAGCCGGATCAAGGATGCCGGTTTAACAAAAAATACTTATGATTGTCAACAAACAAAATTCAAATAGGTAAATGTGCGAGGCTTTTTATGAGCTGCCAGGCTCCAAATCGAGGCTTTTCATGGGCTGCCAGGCCTCTGAGTTAAACCATTTAATAAAGCCTTTTAAGATGGACCTCCAATTAACCAATCACCGTTTTAACTATGACAAGTTCAGGGTCTGTAAAATATTGACTTGTCAAGCGTTCGATGGGTCATGCAAGGATTACCTGGATAGGAGTGGCTTACTTGATGAAGGCAGGTTAACCCGGGGTTTTAGGTGAATACACCAGGCTTCCAAGCCGTGGCTTGATAGCCAATTACGAGGGTCCTTTCAAACTCTTTGTTGCTTTGCATAAAAGAGCCCCCAAGTAACTTTGTGAGCGATGCTCAGCATGTGCCTATGTTTGAGTTTGTACAATGCACAATACTATCTTTGGCTCCACAAATTTTTCCTTGTGTGGCTGAAATGCCTATCAAGAGGTGTAGCTGTGGTTCAAACATGACCAAGCCCCCTAGTGATTTTCTTTATCTTTATGCAGTTGGTAAATCCGGTTTAACAAAGACTCCGCTTTGACCGTTAACTTGTAAAAGCACACATATGATATAAGAAAGAACAGGTACCCCGCTTATAACGGAGACTCCAATTTATTATATGGTATATACACTGTCATAAATATGTATAGGTGAAAAAGCCTATGGCTTCAAGTATAGTAAGGCCGAAGGAGAGCTATGTTCCATGGCCGCGTTGTCTCCTCCTCCGATTGACGTGAGTCTTCATGCTCTCGAACATCAATGAGGTAGTAGGATCCGTTGTGCAGATTTTTGCTGACCACAAAGGGTCCTTCCCAAGCGGAGGATAACTTATGCATATCAGTCTGATCCCGGATGAGCCCGAGCACCAAATCACCTTCTTGAAAGGTTCTAGTTTTAACCCGGCGGCTATGATAACGCCGAAGATCTTGTTGATAAATCGCCGAACGTGCTGCTGCAAGATCCCGCTCTTCATAAAACAGGTCCAGAGAATCCTGACATGCCTTCTCATTATCAGCTTCAACATAAGCTGCCACACGGGGCGAATCGTGATGGATGTCACTAGGAAGAACCGCCTCTGCTCCATAAACCATGAAGAAAGGCATGTAACCTGTAGACCTATTGGGTGTGGTATTGATGCTCCATAACACAGAAGGTAACTCCTCGACCCAACAACCCGGCGTCCGCTTTAAGGGAACCATAAGCCTTGGTTTGATACCCCGCAGAATTTGTTGATTTGCCCTTTCCGCTTGACCATTAGATTGGGGGTGAGCCACTGATGCTAGATCAAGCCGGATGTGCTCACGTTGACAGAATTCTTCCATCTCTCCTTTTGACAAGTTAGTGCCATTATCTGTTATAATGCTATGTGGAAAGCCAAACCAGAATATCACCTTTTTGATGAATTGAACCACTGTGGCTGCATCACACTTGCTGACTGGCTCTGCCTCTACCCATTTAGTGAATTTATCAACTGCTACTAACAGATGGGTCTTATTGTCCTTGGAGCGCTTGAAGGGTCCAACCATATCCAGCCCCCAAGTGGCAAACGGTCACGTAATTGGAATCATGTGCAACTCTTGAGCCAGAACGTACGCACGGCGGGCAAACTTCTGACATCCATCACATCTTTTGACCAAATCCTCTGCATCAGCATGCGCCGTCAACCAGTAAAAACCATGGCGAAAAGCTTTAGCAACCAACGACTTTGAACCGGCGTGATGACCGCAATCCCCTTCATGAATTTCTCGCAAAATCTCACAACCTTCTTGAGGAGAAACGCATCGTTGAATCACTCCTGAAACACTGTAACGATGTAACTCCCCATTGAGTATGGTCGTGGACTTGGAATGCTGGATTATCTGTCGGGCCAACGTTTCCTCAGCTGGTAACTAACCCCGGTTCATGTAATCCAGATATGGGATCGTCCAATCCGGTATGGCATGCAAAGCTGCCACCAATTGAGCCTCCGGATCAGGAACGGCCAAATCTTCTTCGGTTGGTATTTTGACTGACGGATTGTGCAACACATCAAGAAAGACATTGGGCGGAACCGGTTTATGTTGGGAACCAAGACGACTTAAAGTGTCCGCCGCTTCATTTTTCCGCCGGTCTATATGGTCCACCTGATAACCTTTAAAGTGACCAGCCACTGTGTCCACCTCTCGCTGATATGCAGCCATGAGCGGGTCCTTAGAATCCCAAATGCTAGATATTTGCTGAGCCACTAGATCTGAATCGCTGAAGCACTTAACCCGGCTCAAATTCATCTCTTTAGCCATCCGAAGACCGTGGAGTAAAGCCTCATATTCAGCTGCATTGTTAGTACAAGGGAACATTAAACGGAGGACATAACAAAACTTATCACCTCGTGGGGAGGTTAATTAGACTCCAGCCCCTGAACCCTCTAGCTGTCTGGACCCATCAAAATAAATAGTCCAATATGTATTATCTGGTTTCTCGTCAGGTGCCTGTAGCTCCGTCCAATCGTTGATGAAATCTACGAGTGCCTGGGACTTGATCGCCGTGTGGGGTATATATCTGAGCCCGTGGGGTCCAAGCTCAATGGCCCACTTGGCAATCCGGCCGGTTGCCTCTCTATTTTGAATGATGTCACCCAGAGGAGCTGAACTGACTACTGTGATAGGATGGGCCTGAAAATAGTGTTTGAGCTTCCGGCTTGCCATAAACACCCCATACACCAGTTTCTGCCAATGCGGATACCTCTACTTTGATTCAATGAGAACCTCCCTGATATAATAAACCGGCCGTTGAACCGGATACTCTTTGCCAGGCTCTTTGTGCTCTACCACAATGGCTACGCTGACAGCCCGGGCATTAGCAGCCACATATAATAAGGGCTCTTTATCAATCGGTGCTGCCAGTACGGGCGGTTCCACAAGTTGTTTCTTCAAATCTTCAAACGCCTTATCAGCTGCTTCACTCCAGACAAAGTTATCCATTTTCTTGAGCATCTGATATAAGGGAATGGCCTTCTCTCCAAGGCGGCTGATAAACCGGCTCAAGGCTGTAATCCGGCCAGCCAGACGTTGCACATCGTTAATACTCCCCGGTTTAGCCAAGGACGTAATTGCTGCAATCTTTTCCGGATTAACCTCGATGCCTCTGTTTGAAACCAGAAAGCCTAAGAGCTTGCCTGCCGGGACACCGAAACACACTTCTACGGATTGAGCATCATCTTGTAGACCCGGAGATTGTCAAAAGTTTCCCGTAGATCATCTATCAACGTCTCCTCCTTTCTGGATTTGGCCACAATATCATCTACGTACGCATGGACATTGCGCCCAATTTGCTTATGAAGGCAATTCTGAACACATCGCTGGTAAGTTGCTTGGGCACTCTTGAGTCCAAAGGGCATGGAAACATAGCAGAAGGCTCCAAAGGGAGTTATAAAGGCTGTCTTCTCCTGATCCCTAACTGCCATTTTGATCTGATGATAACCAGAGTAAGCATCCAAAAAACACAAACGGTCACAACCCGCCGTAGCATCAGTTATCTGATCAATGCGAGGGAGAGCAAAGGGGTCCGCAGGGCAAGCCTTGTTTAAATCTGTGTAGTCCACACACATGCGCCAAGTGCCGTTTTTCTTAAGAACCAGCACCGGATTGGCTAACCACTCTGGATGAAAAACTTCAACAATAAACCCAGCAGCCAACAAACGGGCGACCTCTTCACCTATAGCCTTGTGCCTTTCCTCGCTGAAGCGGCGGAGGAACTGTCGGACCAGTTTGAATTTCGGATCAATGTTGAGTGTGTGCTCAGCGAGTTTTCTCGGTACACCTGGCATGTCAGAAGGTTTCCATGCAAAGATGTCCCGATTCTCACGGATGAACTCGATGAGCACCCTTTCCTATTTGGGATCCAAGTTAGCGCTGATGCTGAACTGTTTGGATGAATCGCCAGGGACAAAGTCAACCATCTTAGTATCTGTAGCTGATTTGAACTTCAATGCTGGATCATATTCCGTGGTTGGCTTTTTTAAGGAAGTCATGTTTGCCAGATCAACTTGCTCCTTATAGAATGTTAACTCCTCCGTGGCACAAACCGACTCAGCATAAGCCGCATCGCCTTCTTCACACTCCAAAGCAATCTTTCTACTTCCATGTACTGTGATAGTCCCCTTATGACCTAGCATTTTAAGAAGCAGATAAACATAACATGGCCTTGCCATAAACTTAGCATAAACCGGCCGCCCAAACAGAGCGTGATACGGACTTTTGATCTTCACCACCTCAAATGTCACTGTTTTTGACCTTGAATCGTAGTCATCTCCAAAAGCTACCTCCAAAGCTATCTTACCAACAGGATATGCAGACTTACTAGGCACCACACCATGAAACACCGTGTTCGACGGTTTAAGATCCTTATCTGTCAACCCCATACGACGGAATGTATCATAATACAAAATATTGATACTACTTCCCCCATCCATGAGCACTTTAGTGAACTTGTATCCCCCAACTTGAGGGGCTACCACCAAGGCCAAATGACCTGGATTATCAACCCAGGGCGGGTGGTCCTCTCTGCTCCACAAAATAGGTTGCTCGACCAGCGTAAATGCTGAGGTACTGCCGGCTCAACAGAGTTGACTACCCTTTTGTGAAGCTTCTGATCACGTTTGCACAAACTAGTAGTAAAGACATGATATTGCCCGCTGTTCAGCTATTTGGGATTGCTCTGATAACCCGACTGCTGCTGCTGCTGATTCCCCTGATGGTTGTAACCTCCCTGGTTGCCTTGGTGTCCTTGGTGGACGTGTCCGGTTTGATTGCCTGGAAACCCTGAACCGGAACCACCGCCTCCGTAACCCGGCCTGTGGAAACCTCCTCCTAAACCACCGGGTGGGCCGTTGTCATATTGGAACATATTGGAATTCTGAAATCCCGCATGATATAACAATCTTTCCAGAGATGTGATGCCGGTTTCTCCTTTGATCCATGCTTTGGACAGGGCTGATTTAACAAACGCTCCAAATTGTTGCCTGGACCTCCACCCCTCTGGGGTTGCTTGCCTTTACGGCGCTGGCCATTCTCCTACGCGTTGGTATTTGCGACAAAGTCCAAACCACTTTCGGCCTTGCGCTTACCAGCGTTTCCATGGCCTGCCGGATTGTGGTGTTGGCCTTTGGCATTGCCGGTCTTCTTACCCTTCTCCGGTTTGTCCTCCTCTGAATCCGGATCCTTGGTGTTATCTGAATCGGCGTATTTAACCAAGGCAGCCATGAGTGTTGACATGTCGTTGCAGTGATGTTTGAGCCTTCCCAACTTCTGTTTCAACGGTTTGAAACCGCAATTATCCTCTAATGTTAACACTACGGTGTTTGCGTTGATACGATCTGACGAATGCAAAATCGTCGAGACCCGTTTGGCCCAATGGGTCATGGACTCCCCTTCCTCTTGGACACAAGCGGCCAGATCTACAATTGACATCGGCTGCTTACACGTATCCTTGAAGTTCTGGATAAACCGGTGCTTCAATTCGGCCCATGATCCAGTAGAGTTGATCGGCAAGTTCTTCAACCAAGTGCGAGCTATTCCTTCCAACATCATGGTGAAATATTTAGCACACACCGCCTCGTCCACATCTAACATCTCTATTGCCATCTCATAGCTCTCCACCCATGCCTCTGGCTGCAAATCGGCGGTATAATTTGGTACCTTACGAGGTCCTTTGAAATCCTTGGGTAGTCGCACATTACGCAAAGCAGGAGATAAACACGGTACCCCTAAGGAACTCAACATCGCTCCTGGCTCCACGGAGGCAGTGGGGTGAACCGGAGTATGCTGTCGTGCCTCGTGTCTAGCTGTCAACTCGGCCTCTCGACGTGCGCGGCCATGATCCACAACATCTTGCGCATTAGCACGACCCCAAGCCGGGTTGTTCCCTTGTGGCGAATTTCGGCGGCGTGCACTACTGGACACGGCCGGTTTGTCTTCCACGTGTCTGCTATAACTCCGGCTTGGGCGGGGAGTGGAGTGAATCCTCTCACGGCTGTGTGAATATGCTTGTTGTTGATTTAGTGCTGTCTGAAGGAGATCCCTAGCCTGACGCGCTTCCACTGCCACTGGTGACACGCCATCGGTTGGGAGGGCCGCCAGGCGTGACGCAGCGGCCACAATGTTGTCCAACGGGTTGGAATAATGCCCAGGCGGCGTTGATGGTACAACGTTGTTCCGGTGAGGCAGATCCGTCGTGCGCGGCTGAACCGGCGCTCCTGCTCCCGGCGCCCCCGCCTGGTTTAGTGTGGGTTGGTTGCCAGCTCCTGCACCTGGCGTGTTGAAAAGATTCTGCGGCTCATAAACCGACGGGAGACGTGATTGGTACCTTCTTCTCATGACTTCCCCCGAAACATTCTGATCCAGTCTAAGCCGGTAAGCCTGTGCTTCCAACTCGGCCCACTCCATAGCCATCCAGGCGTTCTCTGTTGCCAGGTCCGCTTTGGCCTGGGCTATCTAATCTTTCACCTTTGTAATCTCCGCATCGTGCTGATCCCTGGCTGCTGCGTCTACCTCCGCGGACATCAATGTTGCCAGAGCGTCGAACAAATTAGATAAGACTTGGGCCAGAGGTGGCGCCGAGCTTCCTGCCCCTGCTGGCGTGGCCGTTGTTAAACCGGAGAGCATTGCTGCGGCGGTAGATGAATGAGGCGCCGATTGTGTGCCGGCCATGAAGATGGCGGCCCGGTTTGGAAGACCGGGGGAATCCGGAATACTGTTGCCCTCGGATCCTCCCTCAATCCGGCCGTCCTGCAACTGGTAAAGCGATTCGGTTTCTCCAGAAGACTCGTCATCAGAGCAGACTACGGTTTCTCCTTCGGACACCGGTCCGTCCTCATGCCCTGATCCATGGATGACACCTACGAAAACATGCCTTGCCTCTGGCTAAACCGGCGAAGGACTTGCACGCTGAGCCGTTTCGATGATGTCGGTGCAGATGTCCGGCTCGGGGGCCGGTTCGCCGATCTTGCCGATGAAGACGTGAATCCCACCAAAGGGGACCCGGTACCCGTATTCGATTGAATCGGCCTCGGGACCCCATCCTGCGTTGTCGATGTAGAGCTTGCCGCGGCGAATCTTCATCATCCGGCCCACAGCGTATCCCTTAAGTCCATCGAAGCTGCCCTTCAAGAACTCGAAACCATCATGCGATAGCCCCACGGTGGGCGCCAACTGTCGTGGGTTTGTCACGGCAGATGTCCTCGTGAAAGGACTTAGTTGTGGAACCATTGCGACGGGTTAGCTTAAAGGGGTTAAACCGGACAAGGGGACACGGGATTTTATACTAGTTCGGCCCCTTCGATGAAGGGTCTAGTTGTGATTGGTATTGCTAGGGTTTCGAAGGCCAGGGAGCAAATCCGCTTTGCCTGGCTTTCGAGTTGTTGTTGTCTGTCCCTAAACCATGGCCGGGTCATCCCTTTATATACATAGGTTGATGCCCGCCGGGCTACAAAGTCCCGAAGCCGGTTTATAAACGTATCCAGTTCGGTCTCTCTCTTTCTATCTTACTATACAAGTTACATGACTGGGCCGGTTTACATTTACATATTGTACTCGCCTCTGGGCCCTGCGTAAAGCGCTAGCATATTTACATCTTCATGGGCTTCTAATCTTCAAAGAGTCAACCCGGCTACCCAAGGCCGGTTTACCTCCAGTAGTAATATCCCCAACACTTGCGACACCTATACCTGCTTCTACTATTAATTCTGATATGTCGCATGTTATTGATGATACCACTTCTGCTATGCATGATACTTATGATGAAACTACTTCTATGCTTGATACTACTGTGCCACCTGATGAATTTCTTGATGAACAACTTGCTAGGGCTAGAGAGAATGAAATTATTGAAACTGATAATATTGATGAAAGTGATGATGAAGATTCTCCCCCTAGATATGAATTACCTGTTGTGCTTGAGGGCTATGTTATGGATGAAGAAACTGCTAGAGATTTTCTTGCTTGCAATGATAGGAGTGATCTTAAGAAATTGTTAGCAAAGCTGAAACAAAAAACTCTGAATGCTAGAATGAAATATGATCCTGCTTATGCTACTTCACCTATCTTTGTTACTGATAAGGTTTATGATTTCTCTGTCGACCCTGATATAATTACTTTAGTTGAATATGATCCTTTCTATGGCTATGAATCTGAAACTGTTGTGGCACATCTTACTAAATTAAATGATATAGCAACCCTATTCACTAATGATGAGAAAACTCGCTACTATTATATCCTTAAGATATTTCCGTTCTCATTAAAGGGTGATGCTAAGACATGGTTTAATTCTCTTGATCCTGATTGTGTGCGTAGTCCCCAGGATATGATTTATTACTTCTCCACTAAATATTTCCCCGCTCATAAGAAACAAGCTGCTTTAAGGGAAATATATAATTTTGTGCAAATTGAAGAAGAGAGTCTCCCACAAGCTTGGGGGAGGCTTCTCCGATTACTTAAATTCTTTGCTTGATCATCCTCTCAAGAAAAATGAAATACTTGATATCTTTTATAATGGACTAACCGATGCTTCCAGAGACCACCTGTGTAGTTGCGCTGGTTGTGTTTTCAGGGAAAGAACACCAGATGAAGTTGAAATTCTATTGAATAATATGTTGACTAATGAAAATAATTGGACACTTCCTGATCCAATCCTTGACCCAATTCCCGAACCAACTCCGAAGAAAAGGGGTATTCTATTTCACAGTCCTGAAGATATGCAAGAGGCAAAGAAATCTATGACAGAAAAAGGCATTAAAGCTGAAGATGTTAAGAATTTACCTCCTGTTGAAGAAATACATGGTCTTAATTTACCGCCTGTTGAAGAAGTACATGGTCTTGATAACCCTACACAGGTAGTAAAGGTAAATTCTCTCTATAGATATGATAAAGCTGAAATCCCTCCTACTAAGTTTGCCAGCCAATGCTTAGATGAGTTTGATAACTTTATGGTTAAGCAAGAAGATTTTAATGCTTATGTTGGTAGACAATTGAAACATAATGCTTATATGATTGAACACTTGAGTGATTATATGGCTAATGTTAAAGGTGAACTAAACTTATTAGTAAACATGCTTCTATGGTTACCACTCAAGTAGAACAAGTACTTAAAGCTCAGAATGATTTGCTCAATGAATTAAATAGTATGAAAAATGATAATGTTGTTGGAGTTATGACTAGAGGTGGTAAAATGACTCAGGAACCTTTGTATCCTAAGGGCCATCCTAAGAGAATTGAGCAAGATTCTCAAAGAACTAATATTGATGCACCTAGTCCTTCTAAAAGGAAGAGAAAGAAAAATGATAGGACTTTGCATGCTTCTAGTGAACCTGTTGTTGACACACCTGAGAATCCTAATGATATTTCTATTTCTGATGTTGAAACACAATCTGGTAATGAACATGAACCTAGTGATAATGTTAATAATGATGTTCATGTTGATGCTCAATCTAGTAATGACAATGATGTAGAGATTGAACCTGGTGTTGATCTTGATAACCCACAATCAAAGAATCAACGTTATGATAAGAGAGACTTTGTTGCTAGGAAGCACGGTAAAGAAAGAGAACCATGGGTTCAGAAACCCATGCCTTTTCTTCCTAAACCATCCAAGAAAAAGGATTATGAGGATTTTGAGCGCTTTGCTGAAATGATTAGACCTATTGTTTTGCGTATGCGTTTGACTGCTATGCTTAAAATGAATCCTTATGCTAAATATATGAAAGAAATTGTTACAAATAAAAGAAAGATACCGGAAGCTGAAATTTCCACCATGCTTGCTAATTACACTTTTAAGGGTGGAATACCTAAGAAACTAGGAGATCCCAGAGTACCAACTATACCATGCTCCATTAAAAGAAACTATGTTAAAACTGCTTTATGTGATCTTGGAGCCGGCGTTAGTGTTATGCCTCTCTCTTTATATCGTAGACTTGATTTGAATAAGTTGACACCTACTGAAATATCTTTGCAAATGGCTGACAAATCAACTGCTATACCGGTCGGTATTTGTGAGGATGTGCCTGTTGTGGTTGCAAACGTTACTATTTTAATAGACTTTGTTATTATTGATATTCCCGAGGACGATAGTATGTCTATTATTCTTGGAAGACCCTTTTTGAATACTGCTGGGGCTGTAATTAATTTCACCAAAGGCAATGTCACTTTTCATGTTAATGGCAATGAGCATACAGTACACTTTCCGAGGAAACATCGTCAAGTTCATAGTATAAACTCTATTGGAAAAATTCCATCTATTATTTTTGGAGGTTTTGAATTTCCTCTTCTTACCATCAAGAAGAAATATGATATACTTATTTTTGGGGACATGCATATCCCCGTTGAGGTAACCTAGTGTTATTCGAAAATTCTCCGGTTCCATGTTATTCGGAATGAGTTTGTTAACAAGACCTGATCAACCTTGTTAGTGGATTCCTTTTGGTGAGCATGAGATGGATGAATTTAGAAAACACAACTCTCTGTACCCTCTTTTTACTTTCTATTATTTATATTAAATAAAGCAAAAATAGTAATTTATGTCTGTTTTTTGAATTATCCATGCAATAAAAAATACCCCGAAAATAAAAGTTCTCAAATGCCCTGAAATTTAAATATGATTTTTTCTGGAACATTTGAGAATATCTGGCACTGAGAACATAGCAGGGGGAGCAAGCACCTGGCCACGAGGGTCCAGGGTGCGCCCCCTGCCTCGTGGGCCCACGGTTGCTCCCCTCAACTTATTCCAGCTACCACACACTCTTTCTTCCTCCCAAAAAAATCACCAATCAGCTCAAACCTGAGTCCAAGCTCATTTTGCTGCCATTTTCGATCCCCTTGCTCAAAGCTCCATTCAGAAAACTGCTTTGGGGGATTGTTCCTTGGTATGTGACTCCTCCAATGGTCCAATTAGTTTTTGCTCTAGTGCCTTATTCATTGCATATTTTTGCTGCTTAGGTGACCCTGTTCTTGAGCTTGCATGTAAAATTTATATGGTCAAAAGTAGTTTTGATGCATGATATTGCCCCTATGCACTTGTAGGAGTAGTTGCTATCAATTTTGTTGAGTTTGGTTCACTTTTATTTTGAAGTTACTAAAATTTTCAGAAATTTTCAGAAAAAGATGAAGAGATTTTTGAGGGGCTCATCGAGCCGAAGCTGGAAGGATAAGCAAAGTGAGGAGGATAAGAGGCCCAAATATAATCTTCCTCGCACCGCGGAGGTTCGGCCATGTGAATGGCCTTGTGATGATTTCTTGAGAGCAGCCGAGATTTATGATGATTTCTATGAATTGGCTGAGAATGCAGGCCTCACCGCCTTCCTCCATGACCAACGCGAATAGTATCTCTTACTCACCAATATCTTTGTGCAAAACTTTCATTTCCATGCTAGGAGCTCACCACCTACGGTAGAATTTTATTTATATGATGAGCATAAGGAGATGTCACTTCATGATTTTTGTCGGGTTTGTTTGATCCCTTTCGAGGGCAGCGTAGAGGAACCACATCACGACGATGTGGATGGGTTTATTGATACCATTTCTGTAGGGGGAACGAGGAAGGTTTCCGACGCACGAATTACTTGCATACACTTTCCTGTTCTACGTTACTTTCCAATATTTGCTAGTAGATGCTTAATTGGGTGCGGAAACTATGGAAACCTGAGTGCCCCTGATATTGTTGTTTTGTGCCATGCCTTATTTCGTGATGACACATTTAGTATGGGCGCTATTGTTGCAAAGCGGTTAAATCTTAACCATACTAAGGGCCCCGTACTTGGAGGCATCTTCGCCTCGCGCCTCGCTGCACACTTTAACATACCTATTAGGCATTATGAGAAGGAAGAGAAGTTGCTGCCTCCGGTTTATCTAGATTATAAGAGTATGGTAGCACATAATTTTATTGTTAAGAATAGGGAAAAATGCGCTTAAGTACAAATTAATATTTGGTAAAAATCATGCTGAGACTATTACCTTGCCTGCTCCTTTCTTGTTTGACTTATCTGCAGGCAAGTACCTTGTTCCGTTGGAGGCTATACACGCCTACCAGAACCCTACATCAGCTACAGAGCCAGAGCCGGAACCACAAATTGATCCTCCACGACAGTCTGATTATCAGTGGGATCCGGAGGTGATTGCAAACCAGTGGCAATCCGAGGCTTCTTCACAGTATAACCCCAACTATTACTTTGGATATCCGCCAGCCAGCCGTGGCCATAGACCAACTTAGGCCAAAAGCCTAAGTTTGGGGGAGGACGTATTTCTCACCGACATTACATTCATTTTCAGACACTCATTGCTAGTTGGCGGTGCTCATACTTTTTCATTGTATCATCCATGCTAGTTTATTTTCCTTTTTATGCTTTCTTCTTGTGTGTTTAATAAACCTTAAGAAAAACAAAAAAAAAGTTGTAGCTTTTAATTAGTTTACTTTCCATGCTTCTAGTAGTAACTAAAAAGAAAACCCAAAAAGATTTCTCGTTCTTCTTTTGCTTGTTGGGAGCTTTCCCGTGTAAATAGTTTTATTTCTTTTCTTTTTCTTTGGGGGTCGATAGGAGAAGACCATAATGAAAATGTTGAGTGGCTCTTATATGCATTATTGTTGATCTAACAAAGAGCCCATATTACCTTGTCTTCTCTCTTGAATTGAATGCTTGCAGTTTCCAGCTTAGTCCAATGCACGTGCACTATTATTATTATCCACACTATTCGTCGTGCAAGTGAAAGGCAATAATGATGATTATATGATGAACTTATGGAGATGAGAAAAGCTGGTATGAACTCGACCTCTCTTGTTTTTGTAAATATGATTAGTTCATCGTTGCTGATTCAGCCTATTATGAATAAACATGTTTGCAATGACAATTAGATATTATAGTTGCTTATGCCATGCTTAATTAGCTAGGAGAGCTTATAATGGTTTACCTTGAGTGCCAACATGCTATTAAAATGGTTGTGATGTGGTATGATAGGGTGGTATCCTCTTTTGAATGATTCGAATGGCTTGACTTGGCACATGTTCACGCATGTAGTTGAAACAAAATCAACATAGCCTCTACGATATTTATGTTCATGGTGCATTATATCCTACTCGTGCTTGCATTCAGTGTTGATTAATTTTATGCATGTTCATGACTGTTATCGCTCTCTAGCTGGTCGCTTCCCAGTCTTTTGCTAGCCTTCACCTGTACTAAGCGGGAATACTGCTTGTGCATCCAATTCCATAAGCCCCAAAGTTGTTCCATATGAGTCCACCATACCTACCTATATACGGTATCTATCTGCCGTTCCAAGTAAATTTGTATGTGCCAAACTCTAAACCTTCAAATAAACATTCTATTTTGTATGCTCGAATAGCTCATGTATCAACTAGGGTTGTCCGTATCTTCCATGTTAGGCGGGTTATTCTCAAGAGGAGTGGACTCTGCTCCTCACTCACGAGAAAATGGCTGGTCACCGGGATGCCCAGTCCCATGCTTTATGCAAATCAAATCAAAATAACTGCAAACAAAACTCCCACGGGACTGTTGTTAGTTGGAGGCACTCGTTGTTTCGAGCAAGCCATGGATTGATGCTTGTTGGTGGAGGGGGGTATAAACTTTACCATTCTGTTTGGGAACCGCCTATAATGTGTGTAGCATGGAAGATATCGCCATCTCTCGGTTGTTATGTTGACAATGAAAGTATACCGCTCAAAATATTATTCATATCTTTTTCAAAACCGAGCTCTGGCACCTCTACAAATCCCTGCTTCCCTCTGCGAAGGGCCTATCTTTTTACTTTTATGTTGAGTCATCACCCTCTTATTAAAAAGCACCAGCTGGAGAGCACCACTATCATTTGCATTCATTACTGTTAGTTTACATTGAGTATGACTTGACTGGATCTCTTTTATCATGAATTACAATGTCTAGTCAGTCCTTGATCTTTAAAGGTGCTCTACATTTATGTTTTGCGGTCTTAGAAAGGGCTAGCGAGATACCATCCTGTTATATCATATCATGATTGTTTTGAGAAAGTGTTGTCATCCAAGATTTATTATTATTGCTCGCTAGTTGATTATGTCATTCATATGAGTAAACATGAGACCTAAATGTTATTGTGAGTATGGTTAGTTCATAATCTTTGCTGAAAACTTGAATGCTAGCTTTACATATTTACAACAACAAGAGCAAACAGAGTTTGTAAAAGTTTTTCTTTATCACTTTCAGTTTATCAACTGAATTGCTTTAGGACAAGCAAAGGTTTATGCTTTGGGGAGTTGATACGTCTCCGTCGTATCTACTTTTCCAAACACTTTTACCCTTGTTTTGGACTCTAACTTGCATGATTTGAATGGAACTAACCCGGACTGACACTGTTTTCAGCAGAATTGCCATGGTGTTATTTTTGTGTAGACATAAAAGTTCTCGGAAATGACCTGAAAATCAACGGAGAATTATTTTGGAATATATAAAAAATACTGGAAGAAAGATCCGCGCCAGGGGGCCCACACCCAGTCCACGAGGGTGGGGGCGTGCCCTACCCCCCTAGGCGCATCCTCCTGCCTCGTGGGCCCCCTGGAACTCCATCGACCTCAACTCCAACTCCATATATTCGTGTTCGGGGAGAAAAAAATTATAGAGAAGGATTCATCGCGTTTTAGGATACGGAGCGGCCGCCAAGCCCTAAATCTCTCGGGAGGGCTGATCTGGAGTCCGTTCGGGGCTCCCGAGAGGGGAATCCGTCGCCATCATCATCATCAACCATCCTCCATCACCAATTTCATGATGCTCACCGCCATGCGTGAGTAATTCCATCATAGGCTTGCTGGACGGTGATGGGTTGGATGAGATTTATCATGTAATCGAGTTAATTTTGTTAGGGTTTGATCCCTAGTATCCACTATGTTCTGGGATTGATGTTGCTATGACTTTTCTATGCTTAAAGCTTGTCACTAGGGCCCGAGTGCCATGATTTCAGATCTGAACCTATTATGTTTTCATTAATATTTGAGATTTCTTGATCCTATCTTGCAAGTCTATAGTCACCTACTATGTGTTATGATCCGGCAACCCCGAAGTGAAAATAATCGGGACTACTCCCGGTGATGACCGTAGTTTGAGGAGTTCATGTATTCACTATGTGTTAATGCTTTGGTCCGATACTCTATTAAAAGGAGGCCTTAATATCCCTTAGTTTCCAATAGGACCCCGCTACCACGGGAGGGTAGGACAAAAGATGTCATGCAAGTTCTTTTCGATAAACACGTATGACTATATTCGGAATACATGCCTACATTCCATTGATGAATTGGAGCTAGTTCTGTGTCACCCTATGTTATGACTGTTACATGATGAACCGCATCCGGCATAATTCTCCATCACCGATCCATTGCCTATGAGCTTTCCATATATTGTTCTTTGCTTATTTACTTTTCTGTTGCTATTGTTATCATCACTACAAAACACCAAAAATATTACTTTTGCTACCGTTACCTTTTACTAACATTACCACTACTATCATATTACTTTGCTACAAAATACCTTGCTGCAGATATTAAGTTTCCAGGTGTGGTTGAATTGACAACTCAGCTGCTAATACTTGAGAATATTCTTTGGCTCCCCTTGTGTCGAATCAATAAATTTGGGTTGAATACTCTACCCTCGAAAACTATTGCGATCCCCTATACTTGTGGGTTATCACCCCTCTTTACCCTATAAATTCCCAAAAATTCCAAAAACCCTCAGGGTTAACCTAGATCAGAAGTTCCACTGCCGCAAGGCTCTGTAGCCACCGAAAACCAATTTAGGCCCTTTCCGGCACCTTGCCGGTGGGGGGAAACCAATTCAGATATGAGAACATATGATGTATGTCTTGCGGCATGAATACTTGAGGTGACAATGGGGTATCATATTGATTCACTTGATGTATGTTATGGCACTCAACTTGCGGATTCCCGAGGTGACATTGGGGTAATTTATGCATAGGGGTTGATGCACGTTTTTATTATCTTTTCTCCGATAGAAACTTTGGGATCTCCTTGTAATTCTTTCTGTGGATTGAATATTATGATCATGAAGTTGTTTGATGCATATCGTAGAATTAACTCACGGATACTCGTGGTGACATTGGAGTATCTAGGTGACATTAGATTTGGTTGATGTGTGTCATATGGTGTTATTTTAGTACGAACTCTTGATTAGATCAATCGGAAAGAATAGCTTGCGTTATTTTAGTACGAACTCTAGGATAGATTGATCGGAAAGAATAGCTTTGAGGTGGTTTCGTACCCTACAAACAATTTCTATCTTTTATTCTCCGCTAGTAGGAACTCGGGAGTGATTCTTTATTGCACTTTGAGAGATAATCATATGATCCAACTATCTTAGAACTGTTGAGAGGTTGCACTAGTGAAAGTACGGACCCTAGGCCTCATTTTCAAGCATTGCAATACCGTTTTTGTGCCCGTTTACTATTTTCTACCTTGCTGTTTTATTTATTCAGATTATAAAAATATATTTCTACCATCCGTATTACACTTTTATCACCATCTCTTCGCCGAACTAGTGCACCTATACAATTTGCCATTGTATTAGGTGTGTTGGGGACACAAGAGATTTCTTGTATTTGGTTGCAGGGTCGTTTGAGAGAGACCATCTTCATCCTACACCTCTCATGGATTGATAAACCTTAGGTCATGCACTTGAGGGAAAATTGCTACTGTCCTACAAAACTCCGCGCTTGGAGGCCCAACATGTGTCTACAAGAATAATGTTGCGTAGTAGACATCAAAAAGCATGTCATTTGCCTCTTGAGTAAGAACATAAAGCATATTTAGCAATCAAAGAACTCAACTATGATTTCAAACTTGCCGGTGAAAAGAGGTTATTTGATATTAGCTCATTAGATGAATGGAGAACCCAAGCTTATGAAAATGCCAAGTCATTTAAAGAAAAAGTTAAAACATGGCATGATAAAAGAATCCAAAAGCGTGATTTTAAAGTTGGAGCATATGTTCTTTTGCACAACTCTCGTTTTAGATTCTTTGCAGGAAAACTCCTCTCAAAATGGGAATGACCCGATGTTATCGAGAAGGTTTATCGGTCTAGAGCTATCAAAATAAATAATGCCGAAGGTACTAACCCGAAGGTTGTTAATGGGCAATGAATAAAACATTATATCTCAGGTACTCCCATTAATGTTGAAAGTAATATTATCCAAACCTTGACATCGGAAGAACACATAAAAGAGTCCTTCCGGAACACTCCATAATCATGAAAATAAGGAGGTACGTGATACGGTAAGTAAACGGACTCTGAAAAATCCGCAAAAAGAGATGAAGATTAACAGTGGCAAAAGTATCTCACCAATGGCGTCTCCCACCTCCCACCTCCACACCCACCTCCGGCGATCTCCTCCCACCACCACTAAAACCCTAATACTCTCCTATCAAACTCTCTGGCGTCTCTCCCTCTCCTAGGGGTCATGGTTTTCTCTTCGGGATCAACCCTTGGCTCGAACTTCTCCAAGGGTTTGGAAATTGCGGATAAAATCTTCAGATCTACTGGTTTTTTGGTCCACCCTACGGATGACACATGTCACTTCACATTGGTGGTCTCCTTTAGCCGGCATGTCTTTAGGCTTAATGATCATTCTGTGGCGGCGGCGCTGGAGGCCGCTATTGGTGGATCTGCGATCGAGTTGGGTGTCTCATGCATACGTGACAAGGTTTATTCTTTCAACATTTCCTCCAAGCAAGTTGGTTTCTATATTGTTGATCTTAGATCCTTTGCTTGCCCACAATTCAAATGTTACTTTAATCTTTGGGGCCGTGGAGGACCAAACTGGGTACGTGAGTTTAACCTTTGGAAGTTAGAATGTGATGCGGAATGGATCTTAGTTAGTCCATCTACGGGAAGGGCGGCACTTGGGATGATTGCTATGCATAAACCACCATCTAAGTCATCCTTTAGATCTTCTGGTCATGTGCAAAAGAAACTTCCCTTTGCAACATTTCACACTTATCATGCATGCAAGGGTTATAGATATCCGGCCATGCAAGTTTGTATTGATACAGTTTCTGATGCTGGATATGCACTCCCTGCAAATGAGCGTCTGGTCATTCGACCCTCGCCGCCGGCGAATCTCCAGTGGACTGTGGCTTCTCCCCCGATTGTTTTTGGTTCTATTGGATCGCCGCGGATTCAGCGGCCTACTTCTCCGGCTGAGGTTTCTCACCTTGGTGATCCTCACTTGCCTTCCGATCCATCTACGTCAGCTAGTTTGGTTACATCGGCCCCTGTTCCTCTTGCTTCCCATGTTGGGCCAGTTCTACATGACGGGCCACAACCCACCATCGAGCCAATGGATATCCCATCTACCCAGGAAGCGACTGATATGTTTGATGATATGGTTAATGACATGGTGGACCGTGTTCTAACTTGCTCTAAATGTCACCAACGGGGCCACCTGTCAGTCTCTTGTCCTGTCTGCCTGGCTTGCTCACGTACTGGTCACCTTCGATGGGATTGTATTAATTGGGCAAGAGATAATGGTTATGTTTGGAGAGTTAAACAACCGAAACAAAATCCAGAAAAATCTGCACTGTTGATTCCCACGCCCGCCACGAGTCAGCCTCCTACTCCCTCGTCTAGGGACTCCTCGGGTATAAAGACGACCCACGCGCCGGTGCAGACAAGTCCCATCATGTCTTCACCTCTTCCCATGCACCACCAGCCTGCTCCACCTCCACCTGAGCAAGACATGGCAAACTTTCCCCTGGATCCTCTCGAGTTCCTTCTGCCGGGGTTCGAGATCATCGATGGAGGACCAACCCGTCTGCCTCGGACATTCTATTCTCCGGCCATTGCACCTGAGCTTTGGCACGAGCAATTCGCCATTGGCTTTCTCGAGCCTCCGCCACCGCCTGGACAGATTGATCACTTCCCACAACTAGTTAGTGATTTTGTGATGACTCAGCTGCACCGTGACGTTCTTAGTGATCAGCAATGGATTGAGGGAGTGGGTTTGTTTGAGTTTCGATCCCCTGCATCTAGACATGCTATTATGAATCATCCTCCCTATGATCTTGGCAATGGCCACTTTGTTCGGTTTGTTCCACATGATCAAGGCATCAATCACAGAGCCATTCAGGGTTTTCGTAGGGGTTGGATTATGCTGTTAGGTGTTCCTTTGGATTACCGCACCACACAGCATATTTCTGAGGCAGTTAGCACTTTTGGTCGCTATCATATCTGGCATCAAGATGATCCGCGGCTGGTCAGGACTTTGGTTTATGTTTCTTTCCCAAGCCCTCAACAAGTGCCTAGAGATGTAGTTTATCGTGAGTATGCAGATTTTGGAGCCACACATATTTCTTGGACTGCACCGATCTATGTTCTCTTTGCAGAATTTGCTGATATTCTGCCAGCTGATGAAGATCTGATGTTGTTCAATGGAAACCCTCATCCGCTGCCTGGAAACATGGCTCTTGATGATGTTAATTTTGTCATGCCTGAGTTTCCAGAACTAGGATGGAACGAGGCCCCTCATGCTCACAATGTTGATCAACATCATGGTAACCAGCAGGACAATGTCATTATTGAGGAAGTTCTTGAGGATGAAGCACAACCCGCTTCTCAAGAGTCAGTGGTTTTGGAGAACTCGGGTCCTGTTGATTTGCTGAGGGATCGGTCAATGATCAGCAAGGGATTGTTGCAGCTTATGTGCCTCCTCTCATCCAGCCTCCTATTGTTATTGGTCAAGTGTTGACAGTTTTCAGACCAGAGCTTCCTCCGATGATGCAATGGACTAGATCTTTTCAGCGGATGATGCCCGTCTTTGATACAATGCATATTCCTCGAGGGCTGCAGTTCTTCAGTCCTTTTAAACCAGTTTTATTGTCAAAACGCTCTTGCGAAGTTTCTTTTTCTTACTCTGCTATGAGTAACAAGCTGGTTTTTCATCCTTCCCTTGACCATCGGACTGTGGCTGTTCCAAGGAAGCCTCCTGTTGCTCGTGCTCTCTGTTTTGACACCGCTGATGAGGATTGTGCCATGGATGATCCAGCCTTGTCTGATGTCCAGATGTCTGCTTTCAACTTCTCTGCTACTTCGATTGTGCGCCCAGTTCGCGCTCGTAAACCTAAGCCTGTGATAGGTGAGTCTAAGGTCAGATGCAGTGCCAGACTCTCTGCACTACGAGATGGCTTCATGCATTCCTCTCCGGCCAAGTCTGCCCCTTTGAAGAAACCTGTAGCAAAGTCTCAGAAGAAGCGCAAGGTTACAGCTGATGAACAGCCCCAGCGGGCTCGTCCTCATGATGCAAATCAAGATGCTGTCCCACCGCCCACGCTAATCAATGTGCTGCAACAGGTTGGCCTTCACCTCGGCATTGGACCTGAGAAGCTCACTAAGGAGAAGCTTGAGGCTTCTTCTTGCAAGCCTTCAGTTGTTTCTTCTAGCTCCAATGATAGCTGAATTTATCAAATGGTGGGGTTTATGGTTAACCCTTGTGAAAACCATCTATCTGCTCTTATATTTTAGGCTTTATCTGAACTTTTATGCTATTACTTGGCTGAACTGGTACTGTCATTATGTGGCAGTATTTTGCTATTGCTTTATTATGGTCTGTAATGAATCAGTGTGATGTTAGAGATTGGAAAGTACTATGCTGGAATGTGCGTGGTCTGAATTCGGATGACAGACAGCGTGCAGTTTGTTAGAAAATCGATGAAAGTGCCTATTCCATTACTTGCCTCCAAGAAACCAAATGTGAGACCATTGATCAGCGTTTCATTCGCGAGTGTTGTCCATGACATTTTCATCAATTTATTCACGTGCCATCGTCCGGAGCTTCAGGTGGTTTGTTGGTAGTATGGAATACTGCTATGTTTGCTGGTAAATTAATTGAGTCCAATAGTTTTGGTATTGTGGTGGAGTTCACTTCTACTCATAACTATCAAACCTGGACACTGGTCACAGTCTATGGCCCTATCAAAACCCAGCTAGGGATAATTTTGTTAATTGGCTGCATGATCTAATTATCCCTGATGATGCTAACTGGCTATTATTGGGTGACTTCAATTTCATGCGCTCGATGGACAATAGGAACAAACCAGGTGGTGACATTAATGACATGTTCATTTTTAATGAGGTTATTGGGCACCTGGGCTTAATTGAACTACCTCTCAAGGGCAGAAAGTATACATGGACAGATATGCAAATTGTTCCTTTGCTTGAACAGATTGATTGGTTCTTTATAACTCCCTCATGGACCTGTTCTTATCCTAACACTATGGTCTTACCTCTTGCCAGAACTGCCTCTGATCATGTGCCCTGTGTGGTACAAATCAAAACTTCTATTCCAAAGGCAAAAGTTTTTAGATTTGAAAATTACTAGACTAATTTGCCTGGTTTTCTTGATTGTGTCAGTGACTCTTGGAGTAGGCCAGTTCATAAGAGATCTTCTGCTGCTGTTACCTCTGCAAAATTTAAAGCTCTCAGACAGGCACTCAAACATTGGCATATTAGTCTCTCCAAGGTTAAGGCTCTGATCTCCAACTGCAACAAAGTCATACTTTGTCTGGATGGCCTAGAGGAGTTGAGGCCTTTGTCTGGGCCAGAGGAAATTTTCAGGAAAAGTGTTAAGCTACATTTGGAGTAAATTATAAGATTGCAATACATTTACTGGAAGAAGAGGTGTACTATTAGGAGCATTAAAGTGGGAGAGTGAAATACTAAAAATTTTCATGCCATGGCCACTGAGAGATATAGGAATAACTCTATCTCCAGTATAACTTCTGATAATGGGCAAGTGACCTCTGATCATGCATCAATTGCTGGACTATTTTTGCAGGAGTTCAAATAGAGGATGGGATGCACTAATAATACCCAAATGGGTTTTGATATGCCAAATATTATCAAGAAGGTTGAGGGACTTGATGATTTGATCAAGCCTTTTTCTGAGCAGGAAATTGATGGTGTCATTAAACAAATGCCTACTGACAGAGCTCCTGGGCCAGATGGTTTCACTGGCCTCTTTCTTAAGAAGTGTTGGCACATAATTAAGGATGATTTTCATCAATTGGTCAAAGAGTTTTCTGAGGGACATCTTGATCTGGAGTGTATCAACAGTTCTCTCATAACCATGATCCCAAAAAAGCTATCACCTGAGGGTTTGAATGACTACAGACCAATCTCTTTGACAAATACCTGTTTGAAATTTCTCACTAAACTACTGGCAAACAGGCTGCAGAAAGTGATTCTTTCCTGTATTCATAAAAACCAATATGGTTTTATTAAATCCAGGTCTATTCAGGATTGTCTAGCTTGGTGTTTTGAGTACATTCATCAGTGTAAAACTTCAAAAGGACCAATTGTCTTGCTGAAATTGGATTTTACTAAGGCCTTTGACACTATTGAGCATGATGCCATTCTTAGAATTTTAAGATACAAGGGTTTTAATGACAAATGGATATCTTGGATGCAATCTATTTTGTCATCTGGTTCATCTTCTGTGCTTCTTAATGGTGTACCTGGCCACCACTTTAAATGTAAGAGGGGAGTTAGACAAGGAGACCCAATGTCACCTCTACTTTTTGTCCTTGCTGCTGACCTGCTTCAGTTTGTAGTGAATGATATGTGCAGTAAAGGAATTTTGACTCTCCCAATCTCTTCTCATAGCCAGGATTTTCGCACAGTATAGTATGCTGATGATACACTAATTGTGTTGCCTGCTATTGATCATCAGCTGCTTGCTCTTAAAGACATGCTTGATGTTTTTGCTGCTACAACATGGTTATCTATGAATTTTGCAAAATCCCTTATGGTGCCTATGAACGTGTCAGATGATGAAGCTAGCAGGTTGGCCCCAATTCTAGGATGCAGAGTGGGAGTCATGCCTTTTACTTATTTAGGTCTGCCCATGGGGACTACCACGCCCTTAATTCAAGATCTCATGCCTCTTGTGCATAGGATTGAAAGGAGATTGTCTGCCACTTCTTGCTTTCTGAACCAAGGTAGTAGGGTACAATTGCTTCACTCTGTTTTAACTTCAATGCCCATATATTTCCTCTGCACACTTGTCATTCCACCTGGAATTCTGAAACAAATTGAAAGGATTCAGAGACAATGCCTATGGAGAGGGAACTCTGATACCCCAAGACAATCTCTGGCTGCTTGGGACTTGGTATGCCTACCAAAAAATAAAGGGGTCTTGGTGTGCTCAACGTCAGGGTGCAGAATGAGGCCTTACTTATGAAGTTCTTGCACAAGTTTTATAATCATCATGACATCCCCTGGGTTGGTCTCATCTGGAATGCCTACTATGATAGCTCTGTGTCTCATACTACCAGCCTCTGTGGGTCCTTTTGGTGGCGTGATGTGTTTAAATTGGCACATAAATATTGTCATCTGGCTGCTCCAATGTTGGAGATGGCAGGTCTATTCTCTTTTGGACTGATAGATGGGCGGTTGATCTTAAGGGTTCTTCTCTCAGTGAAAAATTTCCCAGGCTCTTCTCATTTGTCATTGATGAACAGCTCTCAGTGTCTGATGTGCTTTCCCAAGAGTTTTTGTCAAATTTGCATCTACCCCTGTCTACACAGGCATTTGCTGAACTTGAATGCCTCCAACAATTGACAAATGCTTATACTTGCTCTGCAGATCATGACACATGGATATGGCCTTTCCATAAAGGTTGCTTCAGACCTAAATCCTTTTATGTGCATGAGCATCAACATATTGTTGTAGATCCACTTTTCCAATGGATTTGGAAATCTTCATGCACCTTGAAAATCAAAATGTTTGGATGGCTTTTGCTGAGGGATCATTTAAACAGCAGAGACATGCTACAGAGGAGGCATTGGCATGTGCAGGATCATACTTGTATTCTATGCCCATATCTCATCCATGAAGACATTGCACATTTGTTCTTCTCTTGTAATTTTAGTGTTAGAGTCTCGAATTACTTGCAGATTCACTGGGATCCTCATCCTGGGATGAAAACCTACAACATGGTTGTAAAGGCTAGGAAGGATTTTGGGCATATTTTCTTCACTAAAGTGGTCTTTACAGCAGCTTGGAATATTTGGATCTTGAGGAATGACAAGGTTTTCAGGAATGAGACACCTTCTTTCAGAGCCTAGAGGCACAATTTTATCCATGACATAACTTTACTTTCTCATAGGATAAAATGTAAATACAAGGATAGCCTTCTAACTTGGATCTCTAACCTCCCTTAGTTAGTGTGTTTTACCCTGCTTGGGTTGTAAGTATTTCTGACTTCTCCTTTTCTTTACTTGTAATTGACTTGTAACATGACTGTTTTACTTTGTTGATTTCAATAAAGAGCTGTGAGGCTGTTGCCTTGCAGTACATATTCAAAAAAAAATCCACAAAAGTATTTTTTTGTTAGTTTTGGAATATAACAAAAATTATAGGAAAATAAGAAACAACTAGGAAGCGTACCCTGGTGGGCACAAGACACCAGGGCATGCCTGGCAGGTGGATTGTGCCCACCTCGGGTACCTTCCGGACTCCGTTTTTCTACAGCTTGCTTGTTTCCCAAGATAAAAAATCTTTATATACACCCCGAACCTATTGACCACCGTATCACGGAGAAATCTTCTGTTTTCTTTTCCTTGCTGTTTTCTATCAAATCCCATCTAGCATTGCCGCTTCAAGCTCCTCCAAGGACAAGTTCTTCAAGAACATCATCAACCCGTATTTGCGGTAGGTGGTCTAGCACCCTCAAGTTATCCAGATGCATGTGGGGTTGCTTCACCTCCGCAATGTGTCAGGTCCTACTGGGACGGGAACCAGGGAGGCCAAGCTTCAAGCTATGGAGTAGGAGGTCTTCCAGTGCAAGGGGATGGTGGAGCGTGCCTCAATGCCAATCACCTCGTGATCACAGACCTTTCCCGTGATCTCAAGGTGGATGGAAAGTGCATGAATGAGATCGTCTTCACCCTCAGCGAGCAAATCAACTTCCTCCAAAGCCAGATCTACGATCTCCAAAACCAAGTCCTTGAGTATGAGGCGAGGTTTAAAGGTATGAGTTTGGCTGCCGGTTGCAGGACCGGTGAGACTCACTCTTCCTCTTATGATGGCAGACCTCTGCCATGGAAACCCGATGCCAAGATTTCTTCGTCACCACCACCTTCTTCTTCATCACCAAAAGAAAACTAAGTATCGGGTATGGGCACTCCCCTTGGCTTCTACCAAGATTGGGGCAGGTGCCCCGGTATCGTATCATCCTCACTATCTTTTGCCTTTACTTATTTTAGTTGGATCCATAGTTATCTTTTGCTTTAGACGAATAAAAGTTTAGTTCGATCCTTTCTTTTCGAGAGTTTGCTTAGTGATCTATATTTGTAATCGTATGCGAGACATATATAATAAAGTTTAGTTTGAGTGTTTTCTTTCTTTACCTTCTTGTTGGAATAAAAAGAAAGGAAATAAATAAATAAAGGAAAGGAAATAAATCAAGAAGATCATATGCTAATCTTATGGTAGGTGATGACACCACATAAGGAAAAGTATAAGTAGAAATTTTTATTAGAGATTGACAAACATAGCATTAGTCAATGATGCAACTCATGAAGAATTAATAAGGAAAGAGAAGATTCACATATAAATACACTATCTTGGAAATCTTTTGCGATTGTGAGCCCCCATCAACATATTATATGCCAAAATTGTTGACGTTGGACAAGGAAGACAACTTAATGATTTATGTTTGTTCATATTCACATAGAAGTCATATTGTCATGGATCCTTTAACATGTGGTGCTTGCCCCCAATCTTTACTAGCCAAAAATTCCGCACTAAGTAGAGATACTACTTGTGCATCCAAAAACCCTTAAACCCAAATCTTATTTTCAAGTGTCCACCATACCTACCTAAGGATTGAATCAGATACTTCAAGTAAGTTGTCAGCGGTGCAATAAGGCAATAAAAATTGCTTCTAAAAGTGTGAGATCATTTAGTGTAAAAGAAAATTGAGCATTGTATGAACTTGTGATGGTGAAGAATAAAAGCGACAGACTGCATAATAAAGGTTGCCATCACAAGGGGCAATACAACATGACGTTTCATACGTCCATTTTGCATCATGTTTTCTTACTGTTATTTATAATGTTTTTATCCATAATAATGCTTTTTGGAGTAATTCTAATGCCTTTTCTCTCATAATATACAAGGTATACACAAAGAGGGAGAATTCCGACAGTTGGAAATTAAGGCCTGGAAAAGCTACGTCACGCCACCAATTCTGCACACCTCCAAATGAGCTGAAACTTCACGGAGAATTTTTATGGAATATATGAGGAATATTGGAGTCAATAAGTACCAAAGGGGCCCCACCAGGTGGGCACAACCCACCTCGGCGCGCTAGGGAGCCCAGGCGTGCCCTGGTGGGTTGTGCTCACCCAGGCCCACCTCCGGTGCCCATCTTCTGGTATATAAGTCATTTTGACCTAGAAAAATAAGGAGAGGACTTTCGGGATGGAGCATCGCCGCCTCGAGGCAGAACTTGGGCAGGAGCAATTTTGCCCTCCGGTGGAGCGATTTTGTTCAACATCTTGAGCATCATCACCAACAACTCTCCCATCTTGGGGAGGGAAATCTCCATCAACATCTTCAATAGCACCATCTCCTCTCAAACCCTAGTTCATCTCTTCTATTCAATCTTATTATCGGAACTATAGATTGGTGCTTCTGGGTGACTAGTAGTGTTGATTACATCTTGTAGTTGATCACTATATGGTTTATTTGGTGGAAGATTATATGTTCAGATCCAATATACTAATGAATACCCCTCTGATCTTGAGCATGATTATCATTTGTGAGTAGATATTTTTGTTCTTGAGGTCACTGTCGGCGTTCTGGGAACGGGGGTCCCCAGACTTGCCTGCCTGCGGCCTGCGGCGTGGCTCAAATGGGGGCCCCACATGGCCCATCTTCATCAAGCACAAGACTCAAGACCCTCGCGAGGGGCCAAGCCTCGCGAGGCGGACGACATGGCGCATCCTCAGGCGCAGCCTCCTCAGGTTGGCTCACGAGGAGACGGAGATATCAAGGAGGGGTACCTCGCGAGGTGCCCGTGATGCAAGCCATGACGATCGAGGGTGTCAGGCGGGCGCCAGCGCGCGCAGCGTCCTTCTTTCCTCTTTGGTGCAAAGGGGGGAAGCGCAGCCGCGGAGTACCGAGGCATCAGGCAAAGGTTGCCATTTCGGTGCAACGAGACCAGGACCAAGCGGACTACGAGACGGAGGTCACCATGGAGCCCAGCACGGCGTCACCGCAGAGTCTTTCGCAGGCGAAGACCACCTTTAGTCAGGATAAGAGTACTTGCTGTCCCCCTTCAAATTAGCCCGCCATTGTTGGCTCCCTTCCCGCTCGATATTTGGGAAGAGGACCAGGGCCTCTATAAATAGGGACCGGCCACCCACGCAGGGGGGGGGGGGTTCAGTTTGATCAGTTGGTAGGTTCGGGGGTTCGTTCGGTTCTCCGTGGGGCGGTACACAGAGTAGAGAGAGAGAGAGAGAGAGAGAGAGAGAGAGAGAGAGAAGGCGACTGAACTCCTCCCAGCAGTTCGTCGCCCCAGCCAAGAATAGACCCTCGCGAGGCTGTTCTTCCTTGTATTGTTCATCATCACCAGCCCCAAAAGGCAATCCATCCACCACACACTGGAGTAGGGTATTACACCACAATGGTGGCCCAAACCAATATAAATCTTGTGTCTCTTGTGTGATTCTTTTAGTAGTTTAGCTCTTTGTGAGACGGGGAGGCAGAAGGTGTGATTTCCGCGCGCACCCCAGTGTTCGAACCTTAAGGGTCTGCCGGAACCCGAAATCCGACATTTGGCGCGCCAGGTAGGGGTGCGCCGGAATCCGGCTTCCACCGCTCCGCCCTCCTCCGGCTGCCGCATCCATGTGCGGCACCAGTCGGGCTCACGCCGCCCCGACGGCCCTCGCCGGTGGGCGTTCTCGTCGTCCCCCTCCGCCCGCCTTCAACACCGCCACCGGCTCGGCGGGAAACGAGCTCCAAGCACCACCCCAGCATCCGCCTACGCGACAGAGTAACTGCACCGCGGCACCGACGCCTCCGGTCGTTCCGGCCCTCTTGGGCGGCTCGCATGTGCCGCCCACAAGTCGCCATGTCAAGCCTTTTGCCCGCCGGGTTAGCACCGCTTCCGCACGGCAGGGGGCTCCCCCGGACCGAGCGGCGCGCGAGGTCGATCTGACCTTCAGCTCGGAGGACCACCCCACCAACCTGGTCGGCTCGGGCGCGCTCCCCCTGCTGTGCACCCCCACCATCTGCCAGGTGGCCGTCACCAGGACCCTCATCAACAGCGGCGCGGGCCTCAGCGTGCTTTCGGTCGAGACTTTCAACCTCTTCTGCATACCCCGGGAGCGGCTGCGGCCCAGCCGATCTTTCTCGGGCGTCGGAGGCGGATCATCCGACTCCCTGGGACAGATCCGGCTCCCGGTGACCTTCGGCACCTACGACAACTTCCACACGGAGACGGTCGACTTCGAGATCGCCCCTGTCGGCCTCCCTTACAATGCCATCCTCACCTACCCGGCACTGGCCCAGTTCATGGCCGCCATGCACCCGGCGTACAACCTCATGAAGATGCCCGGGAGCAACGGTACCCGCACCGTGCGCGGGGACACCGGGGACGCCCTGCGAGTACTCGAGCTCGCCTTCAAGACAGCAGCATCGGCACGGCCTGTCAACGCGGAGACCCCTGAGCCCAAGGGGGCTGCGCCCGCCAAGAAGAAGCAGTTGTTCACCCAGGACAAAGCAGAGACCAAGCAGATACCCGTCGACGAGGACGGGTCCTCCAGTGCCACTTTCACCATAGGCGCCAACCTTGAGCCTGAGCAGGAGGACGCCTTGGTCAAGTTCTTGCGCGCGAATAAGAAGGTATTTGCTTGGGAGCCCGATCAGCTGGCGGGGATCCCCAGGAGCGTCATCGAGCATCACCTCAACGTGTGCCCAAATGTGCGCCCCGTGAATCAGAAGGCCAGGCGGCAGTCCGTGGAAAAGCAGGCCCTCATTGTTCAAGAGACCCGCAAGCTAGAAGCCGCTGGGGGGAAAGAACGCATGTGTGTCGACTTCACCAACCTCAACAAGGCATGCTCGCAAGATCCGTTTCCGCTCCCCCGCATCGACCAGATCGTCGATTCCACTGCGGAGTGCGACCTGCTGTGCTTCCTGGACGCCTTCTCCGGGTATCACCAGATCAAGATGGCAGTGGAAGACGTTGAGAAGACCGCCTTCTTGACCCCGTGCGGGGTGTACTGCTATACGTGCATGCCGTTCGGACTGCGTAATGCAGGGGCAACCTTTCAGCGGCTGATGCACATCACCTTGGGCCCGCAACTCGGGAAGAATGTCGAAGCTTACGTTGATGACATTGTAGTAAAATCTCGGGAGGCCAAGACCCTGATACAAGACCTGGAGGAGACCTTCACGAGCCTCGACGCACTAAACCTGCGGCTCAACCCGGAGAAATGTCTGTTCAGCGTCCCCTAGGGCAAGCTTTTGGGATTCCTCGTGTCCCATCGTGGCATTGAGGCCAACCCCGAGAAGGTCAAGGCGGTCGAGGACATGAGCCCGCCAAAGACCCTCAGAGAAATGCAGAAGCTCACTGGGCGCGTGACCGTGCTAGGGCGCTTCATCTCCAAATTAGGGGAGCGAGCGCTGCCTTTCTTCCAGCTGATGAAGAAAAAGGGGCCCTTTGAGTGGACTGAAGAGGCGGATAAGGCGTTTCAAGATCTCAAGAGGTACCTGACCAGTCCCCCAGTCATGGTGGCTCCGCGCCCTCAGGAGCCCCTGCTGCTTTACCTTGCTGCCACTCCTTACTCCGCCAGCGCAGCTCTGGTGGCGGTTAGGGAGGTACGCCAAGTCAAGACCGCAGCGGCAGCCCGCGGCAAGACAAAACGGGAACAAGGAAAGCCTGCAGAAGCCGCAACCGCAGTTGAGAAGGGTCAGCTGCCAATGAACACACCGGAGGCGGGCGAGGCCGCACGCCCGGATGGTCCACCTCCCGAGGCCACGTCGTCTCGTGAGGCCCCTTACCTCCCGAGGGCGCCGCAACCCCAGATACTCTCAGCCTCGTAGAGCATCCCATCTACTTTGTTAGCACAGTGTTACGGGATGCGAGGGCACGGTACCCAATGCCTCAGAAGCTCCTCCTCGCACTCCTGGTAGCCTCACGCAAGCTGCGTCACTACTTCCAGGCTCATCCCATCAAGGTCGTCTCATCATACCCCCTGGAGAGGGTGCTCAGGAGCCCTAACTCAGCAGGAAGGGTTGCCGAGTGGAACATGGAGCTGCAGGCGTTTCAGCTCGAGTTCAGCACAACCAGGGTTATCAAAGGGGCAGCGTTGGCGGATTTCATAGCGGAATGGGCGGAGGCACCATGCCTCAGGGACAACGAGGATCGGTCCCTCTCTCCGGGGAGTGAGGCGCCGGAAGGCTGGGTCATGTACTTCGACGGGGCGTTCTCCAGACACGGCGCAGGGGCTGGTGCGGTGCTGGTATCACCAACCCAGGATAAGCTCTACTATGCCGTGCAGCTCTGTTTCCAGCAAGGTGAAAAGGTCTCCAACAATATTGCAGAATATGAGGGACTGATAGCCGAGTTGAAGGCCGCAGTAGCCCTGGGAGTGAAATGCCTCACCGTCAAGGGCGACTCGCAGCTCCTAGTCAACTTCTCCAACAAGGTGTACGAGCCGAAGGACGAGCATATGGAGGCCTACCTAGCGGAGGTCCGTAGGATGGAAAAGCAGTTCTGGGGGCTGGAACTGCAGCATGTGCCTCGTGGCACCAATCAGGAGGCCGACGATATCGCCAAGCACGCGTCCAGGCGGTTACCCCAGGAGCCTAGCGTTTTCGAGGAGCGGCTCTTCAAACCCTCAGCTCTGCCGTCACTGTCAAACACGGGTCAGCCCTTGGAGGAGCTCCCCCAGCCACCTACCTCGGGAGCTCCGACCTGTGGCCCGGCCTCAGGAGCGCGCCTGCTCCTAGCGATGGAACCTCAAGAGGGTTGTTGGATCACAGAGCTCCGGAGCTACCTGGCGCAAGGGACCTTGCCGGAGAGCAAGGAGGAAGCAGAGCGAGTGGCGCGGCAGGCGACGGCATACTGCATCAGAGATGGAGAACTCTAACGGAAGCGACCAAACAATGTACTTCTGCGTTGCATCTCCAGGGAACAAGGAAAGGAACTACTGGAGGACATACACGGCGGGGACTGCGGGCACCACTCATCATCACGGACCCTCGTCGGCAAGGCATTCCGTAGCGGTTTCTATTGGCCCACCGCGCTCAACGACGCAATCGAATTGGTAAAGGCTTGCGAAGCCTGCCAGTTCCACGCCAAGCAGATCCATCAGCCAGCAGGAGGCTTGCAGACTATCCCCCTTTCGTGGCCGTTCGCGGTCTGGGGGCTGGACATTTTGGGCCTGTTTCCTCGGGCGCCAGGGGGCTATCGCTACCTCTATGTTGCCGTGGACAAATTCACCAAGTGGGCTCAAGTGGAGGCAGTCCGCGCCATCCCTGAGGGCTCTGCGGTCAAGTTCATCAAGGGCATCGTGAGCCGGTCCGGTGTGCCGAATTGCATCATCACGGACAACGGTTCGCAGTTCACCAGTAATCTCTTCAAAACATACTGTGCTAACCTTGGAACGTAGATATGCTACGCCTCAGTGGCACACCCCCGAAGCAACGGCTAGGCCGAGCGAGCCAACACGGAGGTCCTGAGGGGCCTCAAGACCAGGATGTTCAAGAAGAAGCTGGAGGCCTGTGGCAGAGGATGGTACGACGAGCTGCAATCCGTGCTGTGGTCCATCCGAACCACCGCGACCAAGCCAACTGGGGAGACCCCATTCTTCCTGGTCTACGGAGCGGAAGCAGTCCTCCCTCACAAGGTCAGATGTTGCTCCGCGCGGGTCCTGGCATTCGACGAGGCGTAGCAGGACGCCATGCGGGGGATGGACCTCGTGCTGGGGGAGGAACATTGCCGGGAGGCCGCGCTGCGAGCGGCGAGGTATCAGCAGGCACTGCGGCGATATCACTGCCGCAACATCCGCCCCAGGACTCTCGAGGTAGGAGACCTCGTGCTCAGGCGGGTTCTCTCCAGGGAGGGGTTGCACAAGCTCTCTCCCATGTGGGAGGGCCCGTTCAAGGTTGTTCATGTTTCCAGGCCCGGCTCCGCGCGCTTGGAGACTCAGGAGGGAGTGCCGATCCAGAATGCATGGAACATCCAGCACCTCCGGAGGTTCTACCCCTGAAAAGGCCCAGAGCCTGTGAAGCAAGGCGAGTGCCTGTGAAGCTATCGCGTTTTGGAAAGGCCCGGAGCCTGTGATGAAGGAAATATGCCCTAGAGGCAATAATAAAGTTATTATTTATTTCCTTATATCATGATAAATGTTTATTATTCATGCTAGAATTGTATTAACCGGAAACATAATACATGTGTGAATACATAGACAAACAGAGTGTCACTAGTATGCCTCTACTTGACTAGCTCGTTAATCAAAGATGGTTATGTTTCCTAACCATGAACAAAGAGTTGTTATTTGATTAACGAGGTCACATCATTAGTTGAATGATCTGATTGACATGACCCATTTCATTAGCTTAGCACCCGATCGTTTAGTATGTTGCTGTTGCTATTCTTCATGACTTATACATGTTCCTATGACTATGAGATTATGCAACTCCCGTTTACCGGAGGAACACTTTGGGTGCTACCAAACGTCACAACGTAACTGGGTGATTATAAAGGAGTACTACAGGTGTCTCCAAAGGTAGATGTTGGGTTGGCGTATTTCGAGATTAGGATTTGTCACTCCGAATGTCGGAGAGGTATCTCTGGGCCCTCTCGGTAATGCACATCACATAAGCCTTGCAAGCACTGCAACTAATATGTTAGTTGTGAGATGATGTATTACGGAACGAGTAAAGAGACTTGCCGGTAACGAGATTGAACTAGGTATTGGATACCGACGATCGAATCTCGGGCAAGTAACATACCGATGACAAAGGGAACAACGTATGTTGTTATGCGGTCTGACCGATAAAGATCTTCGTAGAATATGTAGGAGCCAATATGGGCATCTAGGTCCCGCTATTGGTTATTGACCGGAGACGTGTCTCGGTCATGTCTACATTGTTCTCGAACCGTAGAGTCCGCATGTTTAAGGTTTCGATGACAGTTATATTATGAGTTTATGAGTTTTGATGTACCGAAGGAGTTCGGAGTCCCGGATGAGATCGGGGACATGACGAGGAGTCTCGAAATGGTCGAGACGTAAAGATCGATATATTGGACGACTATATTCGGACATCGGAAAGGTTCCGAGTGATTCGGGTATTTTCGGAGGTACCGGGGAGTTATGGGAATACGGGGAAGAGTGATGGGCCTTGATGGGCATTAGTGGGAAGAGGAAAAGGGTGTTGCGCCCCCCCCCCCCTCCCCTTTTGGTCCGAATTGGACTAGGGAAAAGGGGGCCAGCCACCTCTCCTTCTCCTCCTATTCCTTCTCCCTTCCTCCCCTTTTGGTGGACTCCTACTAGGACTTGGAGTCCTAGTAGGACTCCCATCCTGGCCGCACCCTATGCCTTGGCCGGCCTCCTCCTCCTCCATTCTTTATATACAGGGGCAGGGGGCACCCCATAGACACACAAGTTGATCCTTGAGATCGTTCCTTAGCCGTGTGCGGTGCCCCCTGCCACCAAATTCCACCTCGATCATACCGTTACAGTGCTTAGGCGAAGCCCTGCGTCGGTAGTACATCAAGATCGTCACCATGCCGTCGTGCTGACGGAACTCTTCCTCGACGCTTTGCTGGATCGGAGCCCGAGGATCGTCATCGAGCTGAACGTGTGCTAAGAACTCGGAGGTGCCGGAGTAACGGTGCTTGGATCGGTCGGATCGGGAAGAAGCCGTACGACTACTTCCTCTATGTTGTGTGATCGCTTCCGCAGTCGGTCTGCGTTGGTACGTAGACAACACTCTCCCCCTTGTTGCTATGCATCACCATGATCTTGCGTGTGCGTAGGAAAATTTTTCGAAATTACTACGTTCCCCAACAGTGGTATCAGAGCCTAGGTTTTTATGGTTTGATGTTATTTGCACGAGTAGAACACAAGTGAGTTGTGGGCGATACAAGTCATACTGCTTACCAGCATGTCATACTTTGGTTTGGCGGTATTGTTGGACGAGACGATCTGGACCAACCTTACGCGTACTCTTACGCGAGACCGGTTCCCTCGACGTGCTTTGCACATAGATGGCTTGCGGAAGACTGTCTCTCCAACTTTAGTTGAACCAAGTGTGGCTACGCCCGGTCCTTGAGAAGGTTAAAACGGAGTCCATTTGACGAACTATCGTTGTGGTTTTGATGCGTAGGTGAGATAAGTTCTTACTTAAGCCCGTAGCAGCCACGTAAAACTTGCAACAACAAAGTAGAGGACGTCTAACTTGTTTTTGTAGGGAATGTTGTGATGTGATATGGTCAAGGCATGATGCTGATTTTATTGTATGAGATGATCATGTTTTGTAACCGAGTTATCGGCAACTGGCAGGAGCCATATGGTTGTCGCTTTATTGTATGCAATGCAATCGCGATGTAATGCTTTACTTTATTACTAAGCGGTAGTGATAGTCGTGGAAGCATAAGATTGGTGAGACGACAACGATGCTACGATGGAGATCAAGGTGTCGCGCCGGTGACGATGGTGATCATGACGGTGCTTCGGAGATGGAGATCACAAAGCACAAGATGATGATGGCCATATCATATCACTTATATTGATTGCATGTGATGTTTATCTTTTTATGCATCTTATCTTGCTTTGATTGACGGTAGCATTATAAGATGATCTCTCATTAAATTATCAAGAAGTGTTCTCCCTGAGTATGCACCGTTGCAAAAGTTCTTCGTGCTGAGACACCACGTGATGATCGGGTGTGATAGGCTCTACGTTCAAATACAACGGGTGCAAAACAGTTGCACACGCGGAATACTCAGGTTATACTTGACGAGCCAAGCATATACAGATATGGCCTCGGAACACAGAGACCGAAAGGTCAAGCGTGAATCATATAGTAGATATGATCAACATAACGATGTTCACCATTGAAAACTACTCCATCTCACGTGATGATCGGTTATGGTTTAGTTGATTTGGATCACGTGATCACTTAGAGGATTAGAGGGATATCTATCTAAGTGGGAGTTCTTAAGTAATATGATTAATTGAACTTAAATTTATCATGAACTTAGTCCTGGTAGTATTTTGCAAATTATGTTATAGATCAATAGCTCGAGTTGTTGCTTCCCTGTGTTTATTTTGATATGTTCCTAGAGAAAATTATGTTGAAAGATGTTAGTAGCAATGATGCGGATTGGATCCGTGATCTGAGGTTTATCCTCATTGCTGCACAGAAGAATTATGTCCTTGATGCACCGCTAGGTGACAGACCTATTGCAGGAGCAGATGCAGAAGTTATGAACGTTTGGCTGGCTCAATATGATGACTACTTGATAGTTTAGTGCACCATGCTTAATGGCTTAGAATCGGGACTTCAAAGACGTTTTGAACGTCATGGACCATATGAGATGTTCCAGGAGTTGAAGTTAATATTTCAAGCAAATACCCGAGTTGAGAGATATGAAGTCTCCAACAAGTTCTATAGCTAAAAGATGGAGGAGAATCGCTCAACTAGTGACCATGTGCTCAGATTGTCTGGGTACTACAATCGCTTGAATCAAGTGGGAGTTAATATTCCAGATAAGATAGTGATTGACAGAATTCTCTAGTCACCATCACCAAGTTAGCAGAACTTCGTGATGAACTATAATATGCAAGGGATAACGGAAACAACTCTCAAGCTCTTCGTGATGCTGAAATCAACGAAGGTAGAAATCAAGAAAAACATCAAGTGTTGATGGTTGACAAGACCACTAGTTTCAAGAAAAGGGCAGAGGGAAGAAGGGGAACTTCAAGAAGAACGGCAAGCAAGTTGCTGCTCAAGTGAAGAAGCCCAAGTCTGATCCTAAGCCTGAGACTAAGTGCTTCTACTGCAAAGGGACTGGTCACTGGAAGCGGAACTACCCCAAGTGATTGGCGGATAAGAAGGATGGCAAAGTGAACATAAGTATATTTGATATACATGTTATTGATGTGTACTTTACTAGTGTTTATAGCAACCCCTTAGTATTTGATGCTAGTTCAGTTGCTAAGAGTAGTAACTCGAAACGGGAGTTGCAGAATAAACAGAGACTAGTTAAGGGTGAAGTGACGATGTGTGTTGGAAGTGGTTCCAAGATTGATATGATCATCATCGCACACTCCCTATAATTTCGGGATTAGTGTTGAACCTAAATAAGTGTTATTTGGTGTTTGCGTTGAACATGAATATGATTTGATCATGTTTATTGTAATACGGTTATTCATTTAAGTAAGAGAATAAATTGTTGTTCTGTTTACATGAATAAAACCTAATATGGTTACACACCCAATGAAAATAGTTCATTGGATCTCGATCTTAATAATACACATATTCATAATATTGAAACCAAAAGATGCAAAGTTAATAATGATAGTGCAACTTATTTGTGGCACTGCTGTTTAGGTCATATTGGTATAAAGCGCATGAAGAAACTCCATGCTGATGGGCTTTCGGAATCACTTGATTATGAATCACTTGATGCTTGCGAACCATGCCTTTTGGGCAAGATGACTAAAACGCCGTTCTCCGGAACAATGGAGCGAGAAAAGATTTGTTGGAAATCATACATACTGATGTATGTGGTCCGATGAATATTGAGGCTCGCGACAGGCATCATTATTTTCTGATCTTCACAAATGATTTGAGCAGATATGAGTATATCTACTTGATGAAACATAAGTCTGAAACATTTGAAAAGTTCAAAGAATTTCGGAGTGAAGTGAAAAACATCGTGACAAGAAAATAAAGTTTCTACGATCTGATCGCGGAGACAAATATTTGAGTTACGAGTTTGGTCTTCAGTTAAAACAATGTGAAATAGTTTCACTACTCACGCCACCTGGAACACCACATCATAATGGTGTGTCCGAATGTCATAACCGTACTTTATTGGATATAGTGCAATCTATGATGTCTCTTACCGATTTACCACTATTGTTTTTGGGGTCATGCATTAGAGACAGCTGCATTCACGTTAAAAAGGGGCACCATCTATATCCGTCGAGACGACGCCTTATGAACTATGGTTTGGCAAGAAACCAAAGTTGTCGTTTCTTAAAGTTTGGGGTTGCGATGCTTATATGAAAAAGTTTCATCCTGATAAGCTCAAAACTCAAATCGGAGAAGTGCATCTTCATAGGATATCCAAAGGAAACTGTTGGATACACCTTCTATCACAGATCCGAAGGCAAGACTTTTGTTGCTAAATTCGGAAACTTTCTGGAGAAGGAGTTTCTCTCGAAAGAAGTGAGTGGGAGGAAAGTAGAACTTGACGAGGTAACTGTACCTGCTCCCTTATTGGAAAGTAGTACATCACAGAACAATGTTTCTGTGACACCTACACCAGTTAGTGAGGAAGCTAATGATGATGATCATGAAACTTCAGAACAAGACACTACTGAACCTCGTAGATCAACCCAAGTAAAGATCCGCGCCAGAGTGGTACGGTAATCCTGTTCTGGAAGTCATGCTACTAGATCATGATGATCCTACGAACTATGAAGAAGCGATGGTGAGCCCAGATTCCGCAAAGTGGCTTGAAGCCATGAAATCTGAGATATGATCCATGTATGAGAACAAAGTATGGACTTTGGTTGACTTGCCCGATGATCGGCAAGCCATAGAAAATAAATGGATCTTCAAGAGGAAGACGGACGCTGATAGTAGTGTTACTATCTACAAAGCTAGAATTGTCGCAAAAGGTTTTCGACAAGTTCAAGGTGTTGACTACGATGAGATTTTCTCACTCGTATCTATGCTTAAAGTCTGTCCGAATCATGTTAGCAATTGCCGCATTTTATGAAATCTGGCAAATGGATAAACAAAACTGCATTCCTTAATGGATTTGCTAAAGAAGAGTTGTATACGATGCAACTAGAAGGTTTTGTCGATCCTAAAGGTGTTAACTAAATATGCAAGCTCCAGCGATCTATCTGTGGACTGGTGCAAACATCTCGGAGTTGGAATATACGCTTTGATGAGTTGATCAAAGCATATAGTTTTATACAGACTTGCGGTGAAGTCTGTATTTACGAGAAAGTGAGTGGGAGCACTACAGCATTTCTGATAAGTATATGTCAATGACATATTGTTGATCGGAAATAATGTAGAATTATTCTGTAAAGCATAAAAGGAGTGTTTGAAAGGAGTTTTTCAAAGAAAGACTTCGGTAAAGCTGCTTACATATTGAGCTTCAAGATCTATAGAGATAGATCAAGACGCTTGATAAGTTTTTCAATAAGTACACACCTTGACAAGATTTTGAAGTAGTTCAAAATGGAACAGTCAAAGAAAAAGTTTCTTGCCTGTGTTACAATGTGTGAAATTGAGTAAAGACTCAAAGCCCGACCACGGCAGAAGATAGAAAGGGAATGAAAGTCATTCCCTATGCCTCATTCATAGGTTCTATAAAGTATGCCATGCTATGTACCAGATCTATTGTATACCCTGCACTGATTTGGCAAGGGAGTACAATAGTGATCTAGGAGTAGATCACTGGACAGCGGTCAGAATTATCCTTAGTGAAATAAGGATATGTTTCTCGATTATGGACGTGACAAAAAGGTTCGTCGTAAAGGGTTACGTCGATGCAAGTTTTTGACACTGATCTAGATGAATCTAAAAGTCTCAATCTGGATACATATTGAAAGTGGGAGCAATTAGCTAGAGTAGCTCCTTGCAGAGCATTATAGACAAAGAATTTTGCAAAATACTTACGGATCTGAATGTGACAGACCCGTTGACTAAAATTATCTCACAAGAAAAACATGATCACACCTTAGTACTCTTTGGGTGTTAATCACATAGAGATGTGAACTAGATTACTGACTCTAGTAAACCCTTTGAGTGTTGGTCACATGACGATGTGAACTATGGGTGTTAATCACATGGTGATGTGAACTATTGCTGCTAAATCACATGGCGATGTGAACTAGATTATTGACTCTAGTGCAAGTGGGAGACTGAAGGAAATATGCCCTAGAGGCAATAATAAAGTTATTATTTATTTCCTTATATCATGATAAATGTTTATTATTCATGCTAGAATTGTATTAACCGGAAACATAATACATGTGTGAATACATAGACAAACAGAGTGTCACTAGTATGCCTCTACTTGACTAGCTCGTTAATCAAAGATGGTTATGTTTCCTAACCATGAACAAAGAGTTGTTATTTGATTAATGAGGTCACATCATTAGTTGAATGATCTGATTGACATGACCCATTTCATTAGCTTAGCACCCGATCGTTTAGTATGTTGCTATTGCTATTCTTCATGACTTATACATTTTCCTATGACTATGAGATTATGCAACTCCCGTTTACCGGAGGAACACTTTGGGTGCTACCAAACGTCACAACATAACTGGGTGATTATAAAGGAGTACTACAGGTGTCTCCAAAGGTAGATGTTGGGTTGGCGTATTTCGAGATTAGGATTTGTCACTCCGAATGTCGGAGAGGTATCTCTGGGCCCTCTCGGTAATGCACATCACATAAGCCTTGCAAGCACTGCAACTAATATGTTAGTTGTGAGATGATGTATTACGGAACGAGTAAAGAGACTTGCCGGTAACGAGATTGAACTAGGTATTGGATACCGACGATCAAATCTCGGGCAAGTAACATACCGATGACAAAGGGAACAACATATGTTGTTATGCGGTCTGACCGATAAAGATCTTCGTAGAATATGTAGGAGCCAATATGGGCATCCAGGTCCCGCTATTGGTTATTGACCGGAGACGTGTCTCGGTCATGTCTACATTGTTCTCGAACCGTAGGGTCCGCACGCTTAAGGTTTCGATGACAGTTATATTATGAGTTTATGAGTTTTGATGTACCGAAGGAGTTCGGAGTCCCGGATGAGATCGGGGACATGACGAGGAGTCTCGAAATGGTCGAGACGTAAAGATCGATATATTGGACGACTATATTCGGACATCGGAAAGGTTCCGAGTGAAGAGTAATGGGCCTTGATGGGCTTTAGTGGGAAGAGGAAAAGGGTGCTGCGCCCCCCCCCCCTCCCCTTTTGGTCCGAATTGGACTAGGGAAAAGGGGGCCGGCCACCTCTCCTTCTCCTCCTATTCCTTCTCCCTTCCTCCCCTTTTGGTGGACTCCTACTAGGACTTGGAGTCCTAGTAGGACTCCCATCCTGGCCGCACCCTATGCCTTGGCCGACCTCCTCCTCCTCCATCCTTTATATACAGGGGCAGGGGGCACCCCATAGACACACAAGTTGATCCTTGAGATCGTTCCTTAGCCGTGTGCGGTGCCCCCTGCCACCAAATTCCACCTCGATCATACCGTTACAGTGCTTAGGCGAAGCCCTGCGTCGGCAGTACATCAAGATCGTCACCACGCCGTCGTGCTGACGGAACTCTTTCTCGACGCTTTGCTGGATCGGAGCCCGAGGATCGTCATCGAGCTGAACGTGTGCTAAGAACTCGGAGGTGCCGGAGTAACGGTGCTTGGATCGGTCGGATCGGGAAGAAGCCGTACGACTACTTCCTCTACGTTGTGTGATCGCTTCCGCAGTCGGTCTGCGTTGGTACGTAGACAACACTCTCCCCCTCGTTGCTATGCATCACCATGATCTTGCGTGTGCGTAGGAATTTTTTTCGAAATTACTACGTTCCCCAACATGTGAAGCAAGGCGAGTGCCTGTGAAGCTATCGCGTTTTGGAAAGGCCCAGAGCCTGTGAAGCAAGGCGAGTGCCTATGAAGCTAACGCGTTTTGGAAAGGCCCGGAGCCTATGAAGCAAGGCGAGTGCCTGTGAAGCTGTCGCGTTCTGGAAAAGGCCCAGAGCCTGTGAAGCAAGGCCAATGCCTGTGAAGCTCGCTGCCCCGTGACACTCTCACATAATAATGAGTGGGGTTGTACACGCCCCGGAGTCTCAGGAGCGCCGGCCTCAGGCCCTGGGGCTCCCTCCCACACCCAGTGGCAGCACTTAGCTCCGTGCTGGTGAGAAGACGTCGAAGACTAGATTACGTGCCGGACGCGGCTTTTTCATTTGCTTTCCGGAGTTGACGTGTTTACTTGCATTTGAAGTCTTATTGAAGCTCTCGCTGTTGCTGATTTGTGGTTTGCTGATTTTCGCTCCTCGCTTTGGTTTCTCGCGTAAACGCCCTCGCGAGGGACGATGCTCAAACGCCCTCATGAGCGTTTTTGCTCTAGCCGCTGGAAGGTTTCATGACCCGGGCATGTTACAGGAGCACCCCTCTAGTTCGTGCCCCACGGGCACCGCGACGTGCACACAGGGCTTGGGTCGGTCGCCCCCCTGGCAGGGGCCAAAAACTATCTACGCACAGGCGTATGGTTAAGAGGCGCAAAAATAAGATCAAGGTAATGGCTAAAACGGCGATAATTCCCAACACGCCCCAGCGGGGCTCCATGCAGCTGTTTTGTCTTACACGGGAAACAAAAGGAAAAGGAAAGGACGAGCCCGGCGCGGCCCTCCTTACACCAGCCCGCGGAGGTGACACGGGCTACCTCCGGGCCTCAGGCGAACTCCCTCTCGCGCTTCACCAGGGCACGGCAGCGAGCGGACGAACCACCACCCCCCAAGCAAGCTCGACGGCGCGGGGGTGGGCTGCTGCCACCACTTGAGGAGTCGCTTGAGGAAGAGTTGACGAAGCTTGGGGAGTTGCGGACGCCGCCATCCGCGCGGGCGCTGTCTCCTCCATCGCCATCAGAGCGGGGCCCCCGTACGCGGTCGTCGTCCTCAGGGCAACACCCCGCGCGGCGACCATCTTCCCCAAACACCCTCACATAGAGGGTGGCGTCGCCATCAAACCTGAAGTGCAGAGTACACCGGCGCTCCAGGCTGCGAGCGCGGGCGAACGCCTGCCAGCCACGAGTTAAGGCCAAGCCCCCGCTGGCGGAGACCTCCAGCGCAACCCATGAGGACCTGCTGCAGCAGCCCTCCGTCTGGAGCCAGAGGCCGCCAGGAGCGCCGGCCGGGAGTTCACCGAGGAGGAAGCGAGGGAGTGGGAGCCAGGCACTGGTCGGCTCCGCCGACCAGACGACAAACTCCGGCAGTGCCTGCATAGCACGAAAGCGCGGCCTGGGGGAGCGTGCAACCCAGGCACGTCCTTCGACCACGGCGGCTCGCCCGCCGCCACGCTGGGAGCCGTCCCCATGACCGCCAAACGCTGCCGGGGCGGGCACCGGGTGCTTCCGAGGGCGCCCACGACCGCGCTTGGGCGGGGGAGAGGCAGGACCGCCCTGAAGGGCCTTCCCCTTCTCCGCAGCCGAGTACCTCCTTGATGGAGCCATCACACCAAGGCGGAGCAAGGATCGGGAAGAAGGAGAAGCCAGGAGGAATGGACTGGAGGGGCACGCGCCGTACAGAATTATAGCCGGCGAAGGCCAACCGCCGGCCTCCACGATCACAGGTAATCATGACATGGTTTGCATGCAGGGACTTGTTTGGCTCGCGCGATCACCAAGGCGTCGTGGGGAAGTGGAGTCGCCCATGTCCAATCAACCGCCACGCGACGCCCAAGGCCGCAGGCTGTTAGGGCCCGTGGCGCTTCGCCCTTGCCCTTTCGCCTCTTGGCACGGCCAAGCCCATGCGTGCCTCGGGCCCGCGGGCTATTGTCGGTGTTCTGGGAATGGGGGTCCCCAGACTTGCCTGCCTGCGGCCTGCGGCGTGGCTCAAATGGGGGCCCAACATGGCCCATCTTCATCAAGCACAAGACTCAAGACCCTCGCAAGGGGCCAAGCCTCGCGAGGCGGACGACACGGCGCATCCTCAGGCGCAGCCTCCTCGGGTTGACTCACGAGGAGACGGAGATATCAAGGCGGGGTACCTCGCGAGGTGCCCGTGACGCAAGCCATGACGATCGAGGGTGTCAGGCGGGCGCCAGCGCGCGCAGCGTCCTTCTTTCCTCTTTGGTGCAAAGGGGGGAAGCGCAGCCGCGGAGTACCGAGGCATCAGGCAAAGGTTGCCATTTCGGTGCAATGAGACCAGGACCAAGCGGACTACGAGACGGAGGTCACCATGGAGCCCAGCACGGCGTCACAGCAGAGTCTTTCACAGGCGAAGACCACCTTTAGTCAGGATAAGAGTACTTGCTGTCCCCCTTCAAATTAGCCCGCCATTGTTGGCTCCCTTCCCGCTCGATATTTGGAAGAGGACCAGGGCCTCTATAAATAGGGACCGGCCACCCACGCAGGGGGGGGGGGGTTCGGTTCGATCAGTTGGTAGGTTCGGGGGTTCGTTCGGTTCTCCGTGGGGCGGTACACAGAGGAGAGAGAGAGAGAGAGAGAGAGAGAGAGAGAGAGAGAAGGCGACTGAACTCCTCCCAGCAGTTCGTCGCCCCAGCCAAGAACAGACCCTCGTGAGGCTGTTCTTCCTTGTATTGTTCATCATCACCAGCCCCAAAAGGCAATCCATCCACCACACACTGGAGTAGGGTATTACACCACAATGGTGGCCCGAACCAGTATAAATCTTGTGTCTCTTGTGTGATTCTTTTAGTAGTTTAGCTCTTTGTGAGACGGGGAGGTAGAAGGCGTGACTTCCGCACGCACCCCAGTGTTCGAACCTTAAGGGTCTGCCGGAACCCGAAATCCGACAGTCACGAGAGAAATCATGTTGCAAGTAATCATGTGAACTTGATATCTGTTCGATATTTTGATAGTATGTATGTTGTGATTCCCTTAGTGGCGTCATGTGAATGTCGACTACATGACACTTCACCATATTTTGGCCTAAGGTAATGCATTGTGGAGTAGCAATTAGATGATGGGTTGCGAGAGTGACAGAAGCTTAAACCCCAGTTTATGCGCTATTCCGTATGGGACGATTGGACCCAAAAGTTTAATACTATGGTTAGAAATTATTCTTAATACTTTTCTCGTAGTTGTGGATGCTTGCGGGAGGGTTAATTACAAGTAGGGGGTTTGTTCAAGTAAGAACAACACCTAAGCACCGTTCCACCCACATATCAAATTATCAAAGTACCGAACACGAATTAAGCCAACATGATGAAAGTGACTAGATGAAATTCCTGTGTACCCTTAGAACGCTTTGCTTATCATAAGAGACCGTTTTGGCCTGTCCTTTGCCTCAAAAGTATTGGGCTACCTTGCTGCACTTTTGTTACTACTATCGTTACTTGCTCGTTACAAATTACCTTGCTATCAAACTACTCTGCTACTTACAACTTCAGCACTTGCAGACATCACCTTGCTGAAAACCACTTGTCATTTCCTTCTGCTCCTCGTTGGGTTCGACACTCTTACTTATCAAAAGAGCTACAATTGATCCCCTATACTTGTGGGTCATCAAGGCTATTTTCTTCCATCGTTTCCGGGGAGTGAAGCGCCTTTGGTAAGGAAACATTTATATAGTGTGCTGAAATTTATTGTCACTTGTTACTATGAAAAACAATCCTTTGAGGGGTTTGTTCGGTGTATCTTCACCTCGTCTAGAACCACGATTAGCTACCCCTCAACCTACTACACCTACTGAAAAAATTTAATATGAAATTCTTTCAGGTACGATAGAACAACTGCTAGCTAATCCTTATGCAGGAGATGAAACCAAACATCCTGGTATGCACTTGATATATGTAGAACAAATTTGTGGATTGTTCAAGCTTGCAGGTTTACCCATGGATGAACTTATGAAAAAGGTTTTCCCTTTACCTTTGAAGGGAAAATCATTGGCATGGTATAGGCTATGCGATGATATTGGATCTTGGAATTGGAATCGATTGAAATTGGAGTTCCACCAAATTTTTTATCCTATGCATCTAGTCATCGTGATCGGAATTATATATATAATTTTGGCCTCATGAAGGAGCAAGTATCACTCTAGCTTGGGGGAGACTTAAGTCAATGTTATATTCATGCCCCAATAATGAGCTCTCAAGAGAAATTATTATCCAAAACTTTTATGCTCGGCTTTCTCGTAATGATCAAACCATGATTGATACTTCTTGTGCTGGTTCTTTTATGAAGAATACTATTGAATTCTGGTGGGATCTTTTGGAAAGAATTAAACGCAACTCTGAAGATTGGGAACTCGACAAAGGTACAGAGTCAGGATTAAACTTAAGTATGATTGTGTTAAATCTTTTATGGATACTGATGCTTTTCAAAAGTTTAGCACTAAATATGGACTTGACTCTGAGATAGTAGCCTCCTTTTGTGAATCATTTGCTACTCATGTTGAACTCCCTAAAGAGAAGTGGTTTAAATATCACCCACCTATTAAATAAGAAACTAAAGAACTGGTACCGGTTAAATAAGAAACTATACTTTATAATGTTGATCTAGTTGTTACATCTGCTTATATAGAGAAACCACCTTTCCCTATTAGGATAAAGGAGCATGCTAAAGTTTCAACTGTGGTTAACAAAAGCTATATGAGAACACCTAAACCTGATGAACAAATTAAAATAGAACCTAGTATTGCTATGGTTAAAGATCTCTTAGAAGAAGATATGGATGGTCATGTTTTTTACTTATGTGAAGAAGCTACTAGGATTGCCAAACCTGATAAAAAAGGATAAACATAGACCTATTGTTGGCATGCCTGTCATCTCAGTTAAAATAGGAGATCACTGTTATCATGGTTTTTGTGACATTGGTGCTAGTGTGAGTGCTATTCCCTACACCTTATATCAAGAAATTATGAATGACATAGCACCTGCAGAAATAGAAGACATAGATGTTACTATTAAACTTGCTAATAGAGACACAATATCACCAATTGGGATTATTAGAGATGTTTAAGTCTTGTGTGGGAAAATTATTGACCCTACTGATTTTCTTGTTCTTGGTTCCCCACAAGATGACTTTTGTCCCATTATCTTTGGTAGACCTTTCTTGAAAACCGTTAAGGCTAGAATAGATTGTGAGAAGCAAACTATCGGTGTTAGTTTTGGTGATGAGTCTCATGAATTTAATTTTTCCAAGTTTATTAGAAAGCTTCATGAAAAAGAATTGCCTAGTAAGGATGAATTAATTGGTCTTGCTTCTATTGCTGTACCACCTACTAATCCTTTAGAACAATATTTGCTAGACCATGAAAATGATTTACATATGCATGAAAGAAATGAAATATATAAGATTTTCTTTGAACAACATCCTTTGCTTAAACACAATTTGCATATTGAAACTCTAGGAGGTCCTCCTCCACCTAAAGGTGATCCTGTGTTTTAATTAAAACAATTGCTAGACACTTTGAAATATACTTATCTTGATGAAAAGAAGATATATCCTGTTATTATTAGTGCTAACCTTTCAGAACACGAAGAAGAAAAATTATTAAAAGTTCTAAGGAAGCACCGAGCTGCTATTGGATATATTCTTGATGATTTAAAGGGAATTAGCCCCACTCTATGTCAGCACAAAATTAATATGGAATCAGATGCTAAACCCGTTGTTGACCACCAACGTCGGTTAAAACCGAAGATGAAAGAAGTGGTAAAAATGGAAATATTAAAACTTCTGGAAGCAGGTATAATCTATCCTATAGCTAATAGTAGATGGGTAAGTCCTGTTCATTGTGTCCCTAAGAAAGGAGGTATTACTGTTGTCCACAAATAATTGTTACAGGCTATAGAATGGTAATTGATTTTAGAAAACTAAACAAAGAAACTAGAAAAGATCATTACCCTCTGCCTTTTATTTATCAAATGCTTGAAAAATTATCTAAGCACACACATTTTTGCTTCCTTGATGGATATTCTGGTTTTTCACAAATACCTGTTTCTCAACCTGAGCAAGAAAAGACCACTTTTACTTGTCCCTTTCATACTTATGCTTACAGACATATGCCTTTCGGTTTATGTAATGCACCTGCTACCTTTCAAAGATGTATGACCACTATATTCTCTGACTTTTGTGAAAATATTGTTGAGGTTTTCATGGATGACTTTTCTGTTTATGGGAAGTCTTTTGATGATTGTTTAAGCAATCTTGATCGAGTTTTGTAGAGATGTGAACAAACAAATCTTGTCTTGAATTGGGAGAAGTGCCACTTTATGGTTAATGAAGGCATTGTCTTGGGTCACAAAATTTCTGAAAGAGGTATTGAAGAGGACAAAGCTAAGGTTGATGCAATTGAGAAAATGCCATATCCTAAAGATATAAAAGGCATTCGTAGTTTCTTAGGTCATGCTGGTTTCTATAGGAGATTTATCAAAGACTTTTCTGAAGTTTCTAGGCCTCTTGCTAGTCTTTTGCCAAAGGATATTCCTTTTGCTTTTGATGATGACTGTCTAGAAGCCTTTGAAACACTCAAGAAAGCCTTAATTTTTGCACCTATTGTTTAACCACCTGATTGGAACTTGCCTTTTGAAATTATGTGTGATGCTAGTGATTATGCTATTGGTGTTGTTCTAGGACAAAGAGTTGATAAGAAACTTAATGTAATTCATTATGCTAGTAAAACTCTCAACAGTGCTCAAAGAAATTATGCTACTACTGAAAAAGAATTCTTAGCAGTGGTGTTTTCTTGTGACAAATTTAGACCTTATATTGTTGATTCCAAAGTAACTGTTCACACAGACCATGCTGCTATTAAATATCTTATGGAAAAGAAAGATGCTAAACCTATACTTATTCGATGGGTTCTCTTATTACAAGAATTTGATTTACATATCATTGATAGAAAAGGAGCTGAGAAACCAGTAGCTGATAATTTATCTAGGCTTGAAAATGTGCTTGATGACCCACTACCTATTGATGATAGATTTCCTGATGAGCATTTAGATGTAATAAATGTTGCTCACAGTACTCCTGGGTATGCTGATTATGCTAATTACATTGTTGCTAAATATTTACCACCTAGCTTTACATACCAACAAAAGAAAAAATCTTCTATGATTTAAGACATTACTTTTGGGATGACCCACATGTTTATAAAGAAGGAGTAGATGATATTATTAGACGTTGTGTAGAGAGCATGAACATGGACAAATGCTACGGAAATGTCACTCCGAAGCTTACGGAGGGCATCATGCTGGAGATAGAACTGCTCACAAGGTACTTCAGTCTGGATTTTAGTGGCCTACTCTCTTCAAGGATGCCCGTAAGTTCGCCTAATCTTGTGATTAGTGTCAAAGGATCGGTAATATCGGTAAGCATCAAGAAATGCCTATGAATTATTCACTTGCCGTTGAACCATTTGATGTTTGGGGGTTTGATTACATGGGACCTTTTCCTTCCTCTAATGGGTATACACGTAGTTTGGTTGTTGTGGATTATGTTACAAAATGGGTAGAAGCTATTCCAACCAGTAGTGCTGATCACAACACCTCTATTAAAATGCTTAAGGAAGTTATTTTCCCAAGGTTTGGAGATCCCTAGATATTTAATGACTGATGGTGGTTCGCACTTTATTCATGGTGATTTCCGTAAAATGCTTGCCAAGTATGATGTCAACCATAGAATTGCATCACCTTATCATCCTCAGTCTAGTGGTCAAGTTGAACTTAGCAATAGAGAAATAAAATTAATTTTGCAAAAGACTGTCAATAGGTCCAGGAAGAATTGGTCTAAGAAATTAGATGATGCACTTTGGGCTTATAGAACAACATATAAGAATCCTATGGGTATGTCTCCTTATAAAATGGTTTATGGAAAAGCTTGTCATTTGCCTCTTGAGTTGGAACATAAAGCATATTAGGTAATCAAAGAACTCAATTATGATTTCAAACTTGCCACTGAAAAGAGGTTATTTGATATTAGCTCATTAGATGAATGGAGAACCCAAGGTTATGAAAATGCAAAATTATTCAAAGAAAAGGTTAAAAAGATGGCATGACAAAAGAATCTAAAAGCGTGAGTTTAAAGTCGTAGAATATGTTCTTTTGTACAACTCTCGTTTCAGATTTCAGGAAAACTCCTCTCAAAATGGGAAGGCCCATATGTCACCGGGGAGGTTTATCGGTCTGGAGCCATCAAAATAAATAATTCCGAAGTTACTAACATGAAGGTTGTCAATGGGCAACGAATAAAGCATTATATCTTAGGTACGCCCATTAATGTTGAAAGTAATATTATCCAAATTTTGACACCGGAAGAACACATAAAAGAGTCCTTCCGGAACACTCCAGAATCGTGAAAATAAGGAGGTACGTGATACGGTAAGTAAACGGACTCCAAAAAATCCGCAAAAATATTTTTTATCTGTTTTGGAATATTTAAAAATTTACGAAATAAAGAAACTTCCAGGAAGCATATCCTGGTGGGCACCTGGCGCGCCCAGGTGGGTTGTGTCCACCTGGGACACCTTCCGTACTCAGTTTTTTCTTCCGTATGCTTGTCCTCCAAGATAAAAAAATCTATATATACTTCCCGAACCTGTTGATCACTGTATCGCGAAGAAATCTCCTGTTCTCTTTTCTTGTTGTTTTCTGCGCAGTTTTGAAAATATGTCATCCCAAGCCTCCGACGGAGATAGCTATGTCTCACATCTCATTGCTGACCCAAAGACCTATGTGGACCTATCTCCTTATGGTCGAACTACGGATGATGAGGAGGATGCTCACCTGATGAGGATCGATGATTCAAGCTTAGAGGAGGAGGATGTTCCTCTACCTCAACCTGGGGATATGCACATGGAGTTCAAGAAGTCGAGTCTCCCTAGGAGAGTTAATCGGTCCAAAAATCAATCTATTCCTTCTTGTTTTCGGCAGAAAAGCAAAGGGGATTTATGTGACAAGATCTTCAACCTGGAGTTGGAGGTCGACGATTTAAAGGAGGAAGTTACTCTCCTCGACTACAATATGAAAAAGTTGAAGGCACAATTGTCACCACCACCACCATCTTGTTCACCACCAAAGGAGAATTGAGTATCGGGTATGGGCACTCCCCTTGGCTTCCACCAAGCTTGGGGGAGGTGTCCCGGTATCGTATCATCCCACTATATTTTTTCCTTTACTTATTTTAGTTCGATCTTTTGCTTTAGATGAATAAAAGTTTAGTTCCCTCCTTTCTTCCTTGAGAGTTTGCTCGGTGATCTATCCTTGTAATCGTGTGCAAGTTATATAATAAAGTTTAGTTTGAGTTTTTGCTTTGTTTACTTTCATGTTGCAAATAAAAGAAAGGAAATAAATAAAAGAAAGGAAAAAATAATGAAAAGATCATATACTAATCCTATGGTAGGTGATAACATCACATAAGGAAAAGTATAAGTAGAAAATTTTATTAGAGATTGACAAACATAGCATTAGTCAATGATGCAACTCATGAAAGAATTAATAAGGGAAGAGAAGATTCACATATAAATATACTATCCTAGAAATCTTTCGTGATTGTGAGACCTCATCAAAATATTATATGCCAAAATTGCTGACGTTGGACAAGGAAAACAACTTATTGGTTTATGTTTGTTTATATTCACATAGAAGTCATATTGTCATAGATCCTTTAACATGTGGTGCTTGCCCCTATCTTTGCTAGCCAAAAATTCCGCACTAAGTAGAGATACTACTTGTGCATCCAAAAACCCTTAAACCCAAATATTATCTTCAATTGTCCACCATACCTACCTAGGGATTGAGCAAGATCCCTCAAGTAAGTTGTCATCGGTGCAAAAAGGCAATAAAAATTGCTTCTAAATGTGTGAGATCATTTAGTGTAAGAGAAAACTGAGCGTTGCACGAACTTGTGATGGTGAAGATTAAAAGCGACAGACTGCATAATAAAGGTCGCTATCACAAGGGGCAATGTAACATGATGTTCTTTTGCACTAAGGGGTTGAGCATACAAACAAATAAGCGCATGGCAACCTCTGCTTCCCTCTGCGAAGGGGCTATCTTTTACTTTTATGCAAAGAGTCAAAGTTTTCCTTCTATTCCTTTTTATTTTTCTCCTTTGGCAAGCATCATGTGGTGAGGAAAGATCTAGGCACATATGTCTAGTTGAATATGTTGGGGAACGTAATTTCAAAAATTTCCTACGCACACGCAAGATCATGGTGATGCATAGCAACGAGAGGGGAGAGTATGTCTACGTATCCTCGTAGACCGAAAGCGGAAGCGTTTATCTACGTGGTTGATGTAGTCGTACACCTTCACGATCCGTCCTGACCAAGTACCGAACATACAGCACCTCCGCGTTTAGCACATGTTCAGCTCGATGACGTCCTCGCCTTCTTGATCCAGCAAGAGGGTCGAAGTAGTAGATGAGTACCGGCAGCACAACGGTGTGGTAACGGTGTTGGTGAAGAACAATCTTCGCAGGGCTTCGCCTAAGCACTACGAAAACTATTACGGAGGATAAACTAGAGGGACGGGGTTGCTGGCACACAGCTTGGTGTTTCTTGATGTGTCTTGGGTGCTAGCCCTACCCCTCTATTTATATGTTGAGCCTTGGGGTCGAAACTTGGAGTAAAAGCCTTCACAAAGTCGGTTTCACCCGAAAGGCAAGAGTCCTTCTCGGACTCCAGGGCCAGACGCCAGGGTTCCCGGCGTCTGGACCCAGACGCCCAGGACCCTAGCGTCTGGCCCCTGGACTCCGCAAAACTTCCTTTTTCGCTTTCCAAAAACCTTATGTGCTTTCCCCTTTGGCCCAAATAAAGTTTTCTCATACCCAAACATTTCGGGAAACATCCGAAACCCTTTCCGGTGAATTCCGGAACCCTTCCGGAGACCAAACACTATTATCCCATATATCAAACTTTAACTCTGGACCATTCCGAAGTTCCTCGTCATGTCCGTGATCTTATCTGGAACTCCAAACAACATTCGGTTACCAACATACAAAACTCATAAATACTATATCGTCAACGAATGTTAAGCGTGCGGACCCTACGGGTTCGAGAACTATGTAGTCATGACTGAGACACTTCTCTGGTCAATAACCAATAGCGGAACCTGGATGCCCATATTGGCTCCTACATATTCTAAGAAGATTTTTATCGGTCGAACCGCATAATAACATACATTGTTCCCTTTGTCATCGGTATGTTACTTGCCCAAGATTCGATCATCGGTATCTCAATACCTAGTTCAATCTCATTACCGGCAAGTCTCTTTACTCGTTCTGTAATGCATCATCCTATAACCAACTCATTAGTAAAATTGCTTGCAAGGCTTATAGTGATGTGCATTACCGAGAGGGCCCAGAGATACCTCTCCGACAATCGGAGTGACAAATCCTAATCTCGATCTATGCCAACTCAACAAATACCATCGGAGACACCTATAGAGCACCTTTATAATCACACAGTTACATTTTGAAGTTTGGTAGCACACAAAGTGTTCCTCTGGTATTCGGGAGTTGCATAATCTCACAGTCATAGGAACATGTATAAGTCATGAAGAAAGCAATAGCAACATACTAAACGATCAAAATGCTAAGCTAACGGAATGGGTCAAGTCAATCACATCATTCTCTAATGATGTGATCCCGTTAATGAAATGACAACTCATGTCTATGGTTAGGAAACATAACCATCATTGATTCAACGAGCTAGTCAAGTAGAGGCATACTAGTGACACATTGTTTGTCTATGTATTCACACATGTACTTAGTTTCCAGTTAATACAGTTCTAGCATGAATAATAAACATTTATCATGATATAAGGAAATAAATAATAACTTTATTATTGCCTCTAGGGCATATTTCCTTCAGAATATAAACAGCATGAGTTATTATTGTTGACATCACCCTTGAGGTGAGTATGTTGGGAGGCGAAACTATAAGCCCCTATCTTCCTATGTGTCCGGTTGAAACGTTTGCTCATGTGTACGCGGTGAGTGTTAGTAATCATAGAAGACTATATGATGGTTGAGTATGTGGACTTGCGTAAAGGCTCCGATACATGGCCCTTCCTGAAAAGATGATGAATTATAGTTGCAAAGTTGACTAAGAACATAGTTTGTTGGTTTCTAATAGAGTTTTTGCTTTATACTTCGATTGTGTGATGAATTGTTACTTATTCATGAGAAGTATATGATAAAAGTTCTATGATAAAAGTCCTATGTTTAATTTTGTTGTTGTTATAATAATCAACATTATGCTTCTATGCCCGTATTTTGTTTTTATCGACACCCCTCTCTCAAAGCATGTGGACATGTTTTTCGATTTCGGTTTTCGCTTGAGGACAAGCGAGGTCTAAGCTTGGGCGAGTTGATACGTCCATTTTGCATCATGTTTTCTTACTGTTATTTATAATGTTTTTATCCATAATAATGCTTCTTGGAGTAATTATAATGCCTTTTCTATCATAATATGCAAGGTATACACAAAGAGCCGGAATTTTGGCAGCTGGAAATCTGGACCTGGAAAAGCTATGCCAGGCCACCTATTCTGCACAACTCCAAATGAGCTGAAACTTCACGGAGAATTTTTATGGAAAATATGAGGAATATTGGAGCCAATAACTACTAGAGGGGGCCCACAAGGTGGGCACAACCCACCTGGGCGCGCCAGGGAGCCCAGGCGCGCCTTTGTGGGTTGTGCTCACCCAGGCCCACCTCCGGTGCCCATCTTCTGGTATATAAGTCATTTTGACCTAGAAAAAATAAGGAGAGGACTTTCAGGATGGAGCGCTACCGCCTCGAGGCGGAACTTGCATTGAGCACGAGCACTTTTGCCCTCCGACAGAGCGATTCTGCCGCCGGAACTTCCCTCCCGGAGGGGGAAATCATCGTCATCATCATCACCAACAACTCTCCCATCTTGGGGAGGGCAATCTCCATCAGCATCTTCAATAGCACCATCTCCTCTCAAACCCTAGTTCAACCCTTGTGTTCAATCTTTTTACCGGAACTATAGATTGGTGCTTGTGGGTGACTAGTAGTGTTGATTACATCTTGTAGTTGATCACTATATGGTTTATTTGGTGGGAGATTATATGTTTAGATCCAATATTCTATTTAATACCCCTCTGATCTTGAGCATGATTATCATTTGTGAGTAGTTACTTTTGTTCTTCAGGTCACGGGAGAAATCATGTTGCAAGTAATCATGTGAACTTGATATATGTTCGATATTTTGATAGTATGTATGTTGTGATTCCCTTAGTGGTGTCATGTGAACATCGACTACATGACACTTCACCATATTTGGGCCTAAGGTAATGCATTGTGGAGTAGCAATTATATGATGGGTTGCGAGAGTGACAGAAGCTTAAACTCCAGTTTATGCGCTATTCCGTAAGGGACCGATTGGACCCAAAAGTTTAATGCTATGGTTAGAAATTATTCTTAATACTTTTCTCGTAGTTGTGGATTCTTGCGGGGGGGTTAATCACAAGTAGGAGGTTTGTTCAAGTAAGAACAACACCTAAGCACCGTTCCACCCATGTATCAAGTTATCACAGTACCGAACACGAATTAAGCCAACATGATGAAAGTGACTAGATGAAATTCCCGTGTACCCTCAAGAACGCTTTGCTTATCATAAGAGACCGTTTTGGCCCGTCCTTTGCCTCATATGGATTGGGCTACCTTGCTGCACTTTTGTTACTACTATCGTTACTTGCTCGTTACAAATTACCTTGCTATCAAACTATTCTACTACTTACAATTTCAGCACATGCAGACATCACCTTGCTGAAAACCACTTGTAATTTCCTTCTGCTCCTCGTTGGGTTCGACACTCTTACTTATTGAAAAGAGCTACAATTGATCCCCTATACTTGTGGGTCATCAACGTTCTTTTGCACTAATTAAGGGGTTGAGCATACAAACAAATCTGCTTCCCTCTGCGAAGGGCCTATCTTTTACATTTATGTATTTACTTTTATGCAAGAGTCAAAGTTTTGTCTCTATTCCTTTTTTATTTTTATCCTTTGGCAAGCTTCATGTGGAGAGGAAAGATCTAGGCACATATGTCCAGTTGAATATGGGTAGCATGAGTTATTATTGTTAACATCACCCTTGAGGTGAATACGTTGGGAGGCGAAACTATAAGCCCCTATCTTTCTATGTGTCTGGTTGAAACGTTTTGCTCATGTGTATGCGGTGAGTGTTAGCAATCATAGAAGACTAAATGATGGTTGAGTATGTGGACTTGCCTAAAGGCTCCAATGCGTGACCCTTCCTTTAAAGATGATGGATTGTAGTTGGAAAGTTGACTGAGAACATAGTTTGTTGGTTTTTAATAGAGTTTATGCTTTATACTTCGATAGTGTGATGAATTGTTACCTATTCATGAGAAGTCTATGATAGAAGTTCTATAATAAAAGTTTTATGTTAAAGTTTGTTGCTATTATAATAATTCACATGATGCTTCTATGTTCGTATTTTGTTTTATCGACACATCTCTCTCTAAGCATGTGGACATGTTTTTCGATTTCGGGTTTCGCTTGAGGAAGAGCGAGGTCTAAGCTTGAGGGAGTTGATACGTTCATTTTGCATCATGTTTTCTTATTGTTATTTTATGATGTTTTTATGCGTGATAATGCTTTTTGGAGTAATTATAATGCCTTTTCTCTCATACTCCCTCCGTCCCATAATGTAAGATGTTTTTGACACTACACTAGTGTGAAAAAATGTCTTACATTATGGGACAGAGGGAGTAATATGCAAGGTACACACAAAGAGGGAGAATTCTGGCAGTTAGAAATCTGGACCTGCAAAAGCTACGACAGGCTACCTATTCTGCACAACTCCAAACATCCTGAAACTTCACGGAGAATTTTCATGGATTATATGAAGAATATTGGAGCAAATAAGTACCAGAGGGGGCTCACCAGGTGGGCACAACCCACGTGGGCGCGCCAGGGAGCCCAGGCGCGCCCTAGTGGGTTGTGCTCACCCAGGCCCACCTTCGGTGCCCATCTTATGGTATATAAGTCATTTTGACCTAGAAAAATAAATAAGGATATGACTTTCGGGACGGAGCGCCGCCGTCTCGAGGCGGAATTTGGGCAGGAGCACTTTTGCCCTTCGGTGGAGCGATTCCGTCGGGGGAACTTCCCTCCCGGAGGGGGAAATCATCGTCATCATCATCACCAACAACTCTCCCATCTTGGGGAGGGCAATCTCCATCAACATCTTCAATAGCACCATCTCATCTCAAACCCTAATTCATCTCTTGTGTTCAATCTTGTTACCAGAACTATAGATTGGTGCTTATGGGTGACTAGTAGTGTTGATTACATCTTGTAGTTGATTACTATATGGTTTATTTGGTGGAAGATTATATGTTCAGATCCAATATGCTATTTAATACCCCTCTGATCTTGAGCATGTTCATCACTTGTGAGCAGTTACTTTTGTTCTTGAGGTCACAGGAGAAATCATGTTGCAAGTAATCATGTGAATTTGATATGTGTTTGATATTTTGATAGTATGTATGTTGTGATTCCATTGGTGGTGTCATGTGAACGCCAACTCATGACACTTCACCATATTTGGGCCTAAGGGAATGCATTGTGGAGTAGTTATTAGATGATGGGTTGCGAGAGTGACAGAAGCTTAAACCCTAGCTTAGGTGCTATTCCGTAAGGGGCTGATTGGATCCAAAAGTTTAATGCTATGGTTAGGATTTATCCTTAATACTTTTCTCGTAGTTGCGGATGCTTGCGAGGGGGTTAATCATAAGTAGGAGGTTTGTTCAAGTAAGAACAACACCTAAGCATCGGTCCACCCACATATCAAATTATCAAAGTAGCGAACACGAATCGAATCAACATGATGAAAGTGACTAGATAAAAAATTTCGTGTACCCTCAAGAACGCTTTGCTTATTATAAGGGACCGTTTTGGCATGTCCTTTGCCTCAAAAGGATTGGGCTACCTTGATGCACTTTTGTTACTATTATCATTACTTGCTTGTTATAAAATATCTTGCTATCAAATTACTCCGTTACCTACAATTTTAGGATTTGCAAACATTACCTTGCTGAAAACCACTTGTCATTTCCTTCTGCTCCTCATTGGATTCGACACTCTTACTTATCGAAAAGAGCTACAATTGATCCCCTATACTTGTGGGTCATCAGCAGGCCACACCCATAGTTGGTTCTTATTCTTCCGGGGAAATGGGTTGATTGTTGGTTATTGTTTTTTCAGATTATTGATGCAATTTTTGTCTAAAATTTACCTTCAGCCAGTTAAGTGGTTGTTGTCTCACGTCACAGCTGTTATAGGTCTATCTTGACTATTAAGTTGTAGTCTCAGGATCGAACAGTATCATGGTATAAATAGGGCAAGGCTATCGGTGTATTAAACGTTGACATGTAATACCCAACTTATGCATAGAAAAATAGTAGCGCCCCCCCCCCCCCCCCCGCCAAGTAGAGGCCTTGGCGGGAACCGGCTTCAAGTTAAGGAAAACAGCTCTTTGTGAGATCAAAGAGCACATCAGGAAGACCAAGACCACTTACAGAGTCTAAGTACAAGAAGCAGACCCTTGCTGGCAAGGCAGGGACGGCAAGACGAAGGCCTAGCAGGCGTTGAGCCCGGCAAGGCTTCGCCTACCACCAGCGCTCCACATCACCAAGCAGGTAGTCACCTATCAGTGAGGTGTCAAGCCCGCAGGTGGTTTGGTAAAGCTTGTCGGGCTCGTGGCAGCCCGCTGGATGAAGAATTACCTTTATTGACACCCGTCCTAATGGCGTGTCAAGCTAATAGGAGGTAGATGAGCAAGCGGTGTGGTAACCTTGTCGGGGCTCCTCCTCCTTGCGACACCTAGCAATGCATTTAATGCATTTTGTCCTAACTTGCCGAGTTAGGTATGATAGTTCTTTTTCTATCGACATCGTCAGTTGGTGCTGCCTTCGCAAGATCCTTGATGCCAGAGGCTTTCACAAGTGTGGACAAACTGGATATGCACCATCTTGTCTATTGGCAGTTCTAGAGTTCTGCTCAATGGGGAGTTGGGTGCTCCCATCCTGGCAAAGAAAGGTTTTCGGCAAGGGGATTCTCTATCCCCGTACCTTTTCATTCTTGTAGCTGATGTGCTGCAGAGGATGTGATGTCAGATGTTTCAAGTTGGCTCCTTGTTGCACCCCCTTGGTTCAGACAGCTTCTTCCTGGTCCTACAGTATGCAGATGACACATTGATTCTTTTTCATGGCAGTACGCAGCATGCAGAAGTCGTTAAGTCAGTCCTCACAGCTTTCTCTGGTTTTTCTGGGCTCACTATAAACTTTCACAAGAGCAGTCTCATGCCTGTCTCAGTGGATACAAACACAGCCTCTGCTATTGCTCAAATCCTTGGCTGCCCAGTTTCGTCCTTTCCTTGTACATACTTGGGTTTGCCTCTCTCCTTGCACAAAATAAATCATGGTATGTTGCTGCCTGTCATTCACAAGGTTGATCGTCGCCTCTCTAGATGGTTAGCTACTTACTTATCCTTAGGAGGACGGCTGACCCTCATTAACTCGGTGCTGGCGGGTATTCCAAGTTATTTCATGGCCTGTTTTATCTGGCCTATGGAATCCATTGGAAAGTTGGAGGGTCTGCTGCATGCTTTTTTCTGGCAAGGCAAGAACAAGGTCAAAGGTGGCCAATGTTTAGTAGCCTGGGATATAGTCTCTCTACCTCGTATCAATGGTGGCTTGGGTGTTCGACAACTACAAGCTCACAACCAAGCTATGATGTGCAAGTTTGTTTCCAAGATCCTGCAAAGTTCTGACATACCTTGCTATAAATGGTTCGCCACACACTATTGCCCGGCTACTCTTCCCCATGGTGCCTGCAGTAGAGATACAGCTATCTGGAAAGGTTTCAAGGATCTTATCCCTCTAGTCATTAACTCCTCTAGATGTGTTGTGGGTCCTGGAACTTTGGTCTCCTTCTGGACGGATCAATGGCTGGATGCGGGTCGCCTTTGTCTGCTGTACCCCACGTTGTTTTCCTTTGCATCTCAACCATCTTGCTCTGTGCTCTCACAATATGCTAACGGATCATGGGTCATAAAACTACATCCTAATCTCTCTCAAACGGCAACGGTTGAGCTATTGGCCTTGCATGGATTGTTATCAGATGTTGCCCCTAATCCACTGAATGATGACAAACGCACCCCTTTCTCCGGCTCTGGACAGCTTAGCACAAGACATTTCTACAGTCTGCTCACTTTTCGGGGGGTTTTGGCGACCTTTGACCCCTGGGTTTGGGATTCGCTGATTCCCCTAAAGCATAGGATCTTCCTCTGGCTTTCTTTCAAAGGTCGTCTCAACACCAGGGATAATATGGTTAAGAAGGGTTGGTCTGCTGTTGCACCGTTCGCACATTGTGATGCCTGCCCTGCGGTGGAGTCCATTGATCACCTGTTGCTGCGATGTGCCCCGGCTTCTGTTCTTTGGGGTAAACTGGCGCTGGATACTTTGGCTTGCTCAGCACCTGGCATCCTAGTTTTTGTCCAACAAGCATAGCACCAGCTCAGTTTCAGACGCAGTTGGAATGTTGCTTTTGCAGCATGTGCTCTCACTCTATGGCATGCTAGGAATGACCGGGTTTTCAACTCCAAGGTTTGGACTGAGACTTACATTCGCTTCTATGCAGCACACATGCTACATCTCTGGAGCAATAGAGCCCATAGTCAATCAGTAAAGGAGGATATACAGTTATGGTGCCAGAAAATTACCACTTAGTATAACTAAGACATGATGTAATCTGCCCCCCCCCCCTCTTTTTCCTCCTTCCTGCTTTCTGTTAGACTATGCTTGTGCCTTGCACCTTGGTGCAATGGCCAAGTCTTGCTTTGTACCTGTTACTTCATCAGGCCTTGCCTGTTTTGAAATATAAGGTAGGCAGCCATCCACCTTCTTTGTTTAAAACAAAAAAGTTCTTTTTCTATCTAATCACCTTGTAATGACCTTTTTGCCACTGTGGTAACCCCTTGAGATATAAAAGGAGGGCCAGGGCAACCTTTACATGGGTTGGAACCATTACAACCTCACACATACGTATTCGTGCAGTTGCCTTCTCCCTGCGACTTGCCGGGAGAGAGCTCTCCGTGTACCATTACATACACTCATTAATACACCAAAAGCGGGAGTAGGGTTTTACGCTTCCGAGCGGCTTGAACCAGGGTAAAAAATGTTGCGCCCCTCGTCGTTCTTGCTCTTTGCGCCTGGTGCACTCCCCTTGCCGAACCAGCAAAGATGCTGCATCGCCCCATAGATCACGACTCCGATGACGCCCAAGAAAAAGGGCTCCATGACGACTAAGCCATCAACATCCAAACTCCCACTCCACGCGTCTGTAAACGGCGTGGGGTCGGGTTGTCGAGTCCAACATGGCGGGCGTGCCCATATTCGCCCCATATTTGGGCTGGATAGAACGGGTGTCGGTCAGCCCGGTCATTTGAGGTCCATTTAAGGCGCCCGTCTGCGTTAAAATTTTGCGACTAGACAGTGACCAGGCATCTACAACCGCAATGGCCAAATCCGGCCCCTAAAACGCCCGTGCCCGGGCACGTCCGCGGGCACTGATCGGGCACGCCTCATATTTTCTACTCTGCATCCGCGTATCTCATATTTGAGGCCTTATATCCATACTACACATGCAACGTTGATCTACCCTACATAATCAAACGACAGACAACAAAAATCAGCTGCAAAGGAACACAAGATTGGCTGCAAACGGACATTAACAAACATCGCCACATCCAAAAGATCATAGTTCGTCGCCGGACAAGTTCTTAAACTTCTACAACTAAAAATGATATAAACATTGAGGGGGGGATCACCACTTCCTCGCCGGACCTATGCCCTTCCGGTCGCTGGCGTAGCTGTAGGTGTCCGCGGCTGGTGGAGGGTCTTGGTCGTCCGACAAGGAGGTGCAGCTGTCGCCGTCGTCGGAGTCGGAGAGGACGATGAGCCCCTTCATCTGACGGACCGCCATGTCCTGCTCCCGCTTCAACTTGGCAACCCGAGCCTTCTTCGCCGCTGCCTCCTTTGCCTCGTGCTCTGACTGCTCAATAGTAAGTCGGAGCGCCTTGGCATTCTTCCATTGAAGCCGGCGAGCGTTTGTCTTTGCCGTTGTGACGGAGCGGCGGTAGACCCATGCGAGAAGACGCACGTCCTCGTCAGGGTCCGCCTTCGTCCCGCGGTGGCGGCGCGCGGACTACTTCGCCGCGTCCCTCTCCCGTGCACGCTGCCTCTCGCGGCGCGAGGCGCGCGCATCCGACTCCGGAGTGTGCGTGCGGGCCGGCGGCGTGGGCACAAGCACCCAACGCTGGCCGTGTGGAGGAGCGGCCGGCGGGGGAAGGTGAGGACTCGGGGCCGACGCGGACTGTGCTGTCATGGTCTCCTGGAGTCGCTGCACGGGGCCAGGAGGGGCCAGCTCCGGCGTTTGTGTCGTGCCGACGCAGGAGCTGCGATGACGCTCTAGATCCGGAGCTGTCGCTGGTCTCCACCTTGGACCGCTCCAGTGCAATACGGAGGGCCATCGCCTCCTTTTAGTCGAGCTCAGAGCTGAAGTCGCTGCCGGAGCTGCTCATCATAGTGGATGGGATCGGAATCGAAGAGGGAGAGGAGTGGACGGAGCGAGAGAGGGAAGAAGAGAGTGAGCTAGGGTTTGAAGCAAGTCGTCCGGATTGAGGTTTTTTGTGGGGTCGATGGTGGGCCAGGCTTGTCAGGCGAACACGCCTAGGCAGCTTCATATCTATCATATGTAAGAGGTGCCGGTATGCCCGGTCGTTTGTCCGCGGTTTGTGAGGTTAGGTTGGATCAAATCTTTTAGACCAGTCAATGACCGGACGGCCTGTCCAGAGGCCCGACTGTAGATGCTCTTATCCGGGGATTCTTTTTCCGGTACGCCACACCATGCATGCAAACTGTTCCATCATCGTCCCGTGTGCTTTCCTGCAAAACCTTGGGCACTATGCAGACATGCTGTCGTCGTGCGCGAGGTGAGACAGGACGCGCCACTAACGTCGTCTCGTCGAGGGCCTTTTTGACTCTCTTGACACACGGCGAGTGACACCAGTGCGCGGTCGATGGTGCCGTGTGACCGACGACCCTGTTTGTCAAACGCGTAGAAACGCGTGCAACTCATTTCGGCCATGCTGCTGCTCGACGTGCGCGCGGCATGCTGCTGATGGCACTCTGTTGAGCGCGCCGTTGCGTGCGACGCGAGGCCGGCCACGCCCACGCATGGTCGACCTCGACCTCTTTCGTGCGGGAACCCGAGAGCGGCAGCGCGATGGCCACGTCGGTGTCGCGGTGACGGCAGCCCCCTACCATTTGGCCCGGATGACAGAGAGGCAATAATAACCGGGACATCTTTGTGTGTCGTCAGGCTTTAGCTGGCTGAGTGTTTGCGGGGAGCTATAGCCACGGATAAGGCTTCGCGTCGTCACCGTCACCCGATCGAGGCCGACGGCGACGGACGAGCGGTTAGATCGACGCCGTCGGAAACATGTCATCCCGCACGCACGCACGCGTTGGGTTTTCTCTCCGCTCCTGCCCCGTGGACCAGATCCTGCGAGCACAGTCGGTGGTGGTACGGGCATCTTGAGCCACGCCCCCAACACAACCTTTCCAAACGATTTTACTGCGCCGGCGAAAAAAAAAACCCCCAATCATGCATCCAGAAGCCTGTTTTTCGCCGGCTCGGGCCAAAACTGGTGCCGGCGGACCCAGGCCGAACCCGGCGCCCTGGGGGGCGCTTGGGGAGCCGGCACAAGCGAAAAAGGCGCGTGGGCCCGCCCTGGAGGCGACCCGAGGGCCTTTTCCCGCCGTTTCTTGACGCTTTTCCCTCGCATCTCTCCCGCTCGCTCGCCTTCCTCCCGCCATTCTCTGCCTTTCTCCCGTCAAACCCCCTCCCGCTCGCCTCCCAGTCGCCGCCATGCCGCCGAAGAAGTACGCCATGTCGCGCGCGGCAGCCGCTACTGGCACCGTGGCCCAACCGAAGCAGAGGAAGCCGAGGGCGCCGCCATCGAAGCCACCGGGCCTGTCGAACGCCGAGTGGAGGGTAGAAGTTCAGCGGCGCGAAGCAGTCACCGTCGACCGGCGGAACAGGGCCATAGCCAAGAAGGCCCGCGACAACGCGGCGCGCGCGGCGGCATCTTCCTCATCGGCCGACCAGGTGGGGATGAATCCACCCGTCGTCAGCCACGCCCAGTACGCGCCCTGGGGACAGCAAGGCGTCGGATCTCCATGGGGTTCATCGTCGCCCGGCTACGCCGACGGCGACGCGCACGGTGGGTTCAACCCAAACGTGACCTTCCCTCATGGTCACCCTGCTACGCGCATGCCCTCGCCCGCCTTCGTCGGCGTGCAGTACCCTTCATACAACTACTCGCCGCCCGCCTCCTACGCGTCCACACCGACGCCCCATCTCTACGCGTCCACACCGACGCCCCCTACGTCCGATCGCCGGATTTGCGGCATCTTTTAAGAGCGGGAATGACCAAGTTTAAATTTCCCGCATCCTGAGGCCGGCGCGTGGGGGCATGACTGGGAGCTAGGTCGCCCCCAGGGGCCGAACTAGTGTCGGCACGCCCCCAGGCCGCTCTATTTAGACGCCCTGGGGGGTCGAACGGCTAGAGATGCCCTAATATGGCAAAGTCGCATCTCGTTACCGATTGAAATTGCTATGCATCCGTTGAATAGTGTGTATGACTTTGTATGACGTAATCTCACTCGTCCGGCCAGTTGATCGAATGGCTGCTGAGAACTGCCATACGCGCAATCGTACAAATTCATCATACGTGTAGCACTTCTCGTTACTGACCGCCGCTTTCTAGAATAAGATGAATGTAGACGGAGCAGTGGCGAAGACACGGAGGAAAGGGGCTGTTGGAGTTCACAAAATTTGAAAAACAAATTCATTGATTTTGAAAAAAGGTTCATAAATTTTAAAAAAAGTTCATTGATTTTGCAAAAAAAATCATGAATTTGAAAGAAGATTATCGATTATGAAATAAGTTCAAAAATGTGGAAGAAGTTCATCCTTTTAGGAAAGATATTCACGAATTTGAACAAAAAATGTACATGGATTGTGGGAAACGTTCATCTGTTCGCAATTTAAAAAATGAAAGAAAAAAGGGACAGAGAAAAAAGAAAAAGAAGAATGAAGAAAAGAGGTAAAAACATGTATGTAGATAAGCTAGGTGAGGTTGTCGGGGTGGTTGTTGCGTCCAGCCCTGATTTCACGCGGCGCGGGTTGGATTCCACAGTTCGCGCGCATTTTTTTTAAGTTTCAGAAACAAAACAAAACGTGAAAATGTGCCGGCCCGACGTGAGGAGCGGTGTGTGTCATTTTGTACTGTACCGTGTTTAAAAAAAAAGTAAAGGCCGCTCAAGGCGCCAAATAGGGCTTGGTCTGTCGGAGCTGTCTGTCGCGATGAACTTGGAAGATTCCAGGGGGACCTCGCGTAAAGCAGCCGTCGAATGAGCCGGCCCAGCGGGCACCACAGGCAATAAGCGCTATGTTTTTTTTTCACATTTTAGTTCTTTTTGCTTGATTATTTTACTTTTGCTTATATTTAGAAATATTAGAAATATATCCATTATAAAAATCACTTAATATACAGAATTGAAAAACAACAGTGGCCCATTTTAAAAATGTTAAATGTGTATAGAAAAATGTTTCTTATGCATAGAAAAATTGTACAATGTATCTGAAAAAGTAGACAACAAAAGCACACACATATATTATGCATTTGAAAAAATTTAAACGTGTATAAAAAACGTTCCTAATGTATACAAAAAATACACAATGTCTGTGGAAGAAAGTAAACAACAAAAATATATATTAAAAATGTTAATCATATATCTAAAAATATTAAACACGTATTAAAAAATGTAGATAATGTACAATATGTGTGGAAAAAAGTAGACATCAAAACATATATATGAAAAAGAATGTTAGCCATGTGTTTGAAAAATGATAAATGTGTATAAAAATATATATAATGTGTACGAAAAAAGTAGAAATTAAAACATACATATGAAAAGAAATATCATGTATTAAAAAAGTGCTAAACATGTATTAAAAAATGTTCCTGCTGTATACAAAAAATGTGGAATTATTTATGCAAAATATTAGACACAAAAATATGTTTACAAAACTTTAAATGTGTATATACAAAATGTTCTTGATTTGTAAAAAATTGTACAACGGAACAGAACCACCTCAGAGCTAAACCCAATAATCTAACTTCCAGAACTAGTGATGTCAAAGGGAAATACCGTTTGGTTTCTGGGTCTATATACATTCCATATAGAAAATAATAATAATAATTAAAAAACCCCAAAAAGTTTGGAATTTTTTTTACAAAAAACTTGACTTTCTTTTGCACTAGTATATAAATTTTCACGAATAGAAAACCAGGGTTGACTCCGGGGCAAAAAAATAAAATTTATTTGCTATTATAGGTCACTGTTCACACTATTTTGATCGAACTTTTCTCTTTTTTAAATGAAGTCAAGAGATTTTTTTATTTTTATGGATTTTTTTACTAGCACAATGGAAGGTCAAGTTTATTTCAGAATTTGTTGACATTTTATTTAATTACTATTTTTCATATAGGGTGTATATACACGACCCATAGACCAAAAGTTCCTCTCCTGCCTTCGACCCTGAAATCACCCACTGAGTCAAAGAACTCCAGGCGTCCATCCTTGTGAAGCATGAAACACCTCATTTGCAAGCTGTTTGAGAAGTTTTGCTCCCGATGTCAACATTGTTGCCTCTGGGTCCTTTATCTGCAGAATGGACCAATCAGTGATCCTGTTACACATTAGTTTTCCTACAAGAGAAATTGTGCCATCCTTTTTCAATTCCCCCGGTGACTGAAATATTACGATCAAAGCAAGTAAAATACAGGCTTGGATAGGCTCCTGATGTCAACATTGTTGCCTCTGGGTCCTTTATCTGTAGAATGGACCAATCAGTGATCCTGTTACACATTAGTTTTCCTACAAGACATATTGTGTCATCCTTTTTCAATTGCCTCAGTGACTGAAATATTACGATAAAAGCAAGTAAAATACATGCTTGGATAGGCTTCTTTGAGTGGCTAACTGAAGGAAATATGCCCTAGAGGCAATAATAAAGTTATTATTTATTTCCTTATATTATGATAAATGTTTATTATTCATGCTAGAATTGTATTAACCGGAAACATAATACATGTGTGAATACATAGACAAACAGAGTGTCACTAGTATGCCTCTACTTGACTAGCTCGTTAATCAAAGATGGTTATGTTTCCTAACCATGAACAAAGAGTTGTTATTTGATTAACGAGGTCACATCATTAGTTGAATGATCTGATTGACATGACCCATTCCATTAGCTTAGCACCCGATCGTTTAGTATGTTGCTATTGCTTTCTTCATGACTTATACATGTTCCTATAACTATGAGATTATGCAACTCCCGTTTACCGGAGGAACACTTTGGGTACTACCAAACGTCACAACGTAACTGGGTGATTATAAAGGAGTGCTACAGGTGTCTCCAATGGTAGATGTTGGGTTGGCGTATTTCGAGATTAGGGTTTGTCACTCCGAGTGTCGGAGAGGTATCTCTGGGCCCTCTCGGTAATACACATCACATAAGCCTTGCAAGCATTATAACTAAGATGTTAGTTGTGAGATGATGTATTACGGAACGAGTAAAGAGACTTGCCAGTAACGAGATTGAACTAGGTATTGGATACCGACGATCGAATCTCGGGCAAGTAACATACCGATGACAAAGGGAACAACGTATGTTGTTATGCGGTCTGACCGATAAAGATCTTCGTAGAATATGTAGGAGCCAATATGGGCATCCAGGTCCCGCTATTGGTTATTGACCGGAGACGTGTCTCGGTCATGTCTACATTGTTCTCGAACCGTAGGGTCCGCACGCTTAATGTTACGATGACAGTTATTATGAGTTTATGCATTTTGATGTACCGAAGGTTGTTCGGAGTCCCGGATATGATCACAGACATGACGAGGAGTCTCGAAATGGTCGAGACATAAAGATTGATATATTGGAAGCCTATGTTTGGACATCGGAAGTGTTCCGGGTGAAATCGGGATTTTACCGGATTACCGGGAGGGTTACCGGAACCCCCCGGGAGCCAAATGGGCCTACATGGGCCTTAGTGAAAAGGTGAAAGGGGCTGCCATGGAGGACTGCGCACCTCCCCCCCTCCCCTAGTCCTATTAGGACTAGGAGAGGTGGCCGGCCACCTCTCTCTCTCTTTCCCCCTTGGAGTCCTAGTTGGAATAGGATTGGAGGGGGGAGTCCTACTCCCGGTAGGAGTAGGACTCCTCCTGCGCCTCCCTTGCTTGGCCGGCCAGCCCTCCCCCTCTCATCCTTTATATACGGGGGCAGGGGGCACCTCTAGACACACAAGTTGATCCTTGAGATCGTTCCTTAGCCGTGTGCGGTGCCCCCTGCCACCAAATTCCACCTCGATCATACTGTTGTAGTGCTTAGGTGAAGCCCTGCGTCGGTAGTACATCAAGATCGTCACCACGCCGTCGTGCTGACGGAACTCTTCCTCGACGCTTTGCTGGATCGGAGCCCGAGGATCGTCATCGAGCTGAACGTGTGCTAAGAACTCGGAGGTGCCGGAGTAACGGTGCTTGGATCGGTCGGATCGGGAAGACGTACGACTACTTCCTCTATGTTGTGTGATCGTTTCCGCAGTCGGTCTGCGTTGGTACGTAGACAACACTCTCCCCTCTCGTTGCTATGCATCACCATGATCTTGCGTGTGTGTAGGAATTTTTTTGAAATTACTACGTTCCCCAACAGTGGCATCCGAGCCTAGGTTTTATGGTTTGATGTTATTTGCACGAGTAGAACACAAGTGAGTTGTGGGCGATACAAGTCATACTGCCTACCAGCATGTCATACTTTGGTTCGGCGGTATTGTTGGACGAGACGACCCGGACCAACCTTACGCGTACGCTTACGCGAGACCGGTTCCCTCGACGTGCTTTGCACATAGATGGCTTGCGGGCGACTGTCCCTCCAACTTTAGTTGAATCGAGTGTGGCTACGCCCGGTCCTTGAGAAGGTTAAAACGGAGTCTATTTGACAAACTATCGTTGTGGTTTTGATGCGTAGGTGAGATGAGTTCTTGCTTAAGCCCGTAGCAGCCACGTAAAACTTGCAACAACAAAGTAGAGGACGTCTAACTTGTTTTTGCAGGGCATGTTGTGATGTGATATGGTCAAGGCATGATGCTGATTTTATTGTATGAGATGATCATGTTTTGTAACCAAGTTATCGGCAACTGGCAGGAGCCATATGGTTGTCACTTTATTGTATGCAATGCAATTGCGATGTAATGCTTTACTTTATTACTAAGCGGTAGTGATAGTCGTGGAAGCATAAGATTGGCGAGACGACAACGATGCTACGATGGAGTTCAAGGTGTCGCGCCGGTGACGATGGTGATCATGACGGTGCTTCGGAGATGGAGATCACAAGCACAAGATGATGATGGCCATATCATATCACTTATATTGATTGCATGTGATGTTTATCTTTTATGCATCTTATCTTGCTTTGATTGACGGTAGCATTATAAGATGATCTCTCACTAAATTATCAAGAAGTGTTCTCCCTGAGTATGCACCGTTGCCAAAGTTCGTCGTGCCCAGACACCACGTGATGATCGGGTGTGATAAGCTCTACCCATCTACAACAGGTGCAAGCCAGTTTTGCACACGCAGAATACTCAGGTTAAACTTGACGAGCCTAGCATATGCAGATATGGCCTCGGAACACAGAGACCGAAAGGTCGAGCGTGAATCATATAGTAGATATGATCAACATAACGATGTTCACCATTGAAAACTACTCCATCTCACGTGATGATCGGTTATGGTTTAGTTGATTTGGATCACGTGATCACTTAGAGGATTAGAGGGATGTCTATCTAAGTGGGAGTTCCTAAGTAATTTGATTAACTGAACTTAAACTTATCATGAACTTAGTACCTGATAGTATCTTGCTTGTTTATGTTGATTGTAGATAGATGGCTCGTGCTGTTGTTCCGTTGAATTTTAATGCGTTCCTTGAGAAAGCAAAGTTGAAAGATGGTGGTAGCAATTACACGGACTGGGTCCGTAACCTGAGGATTATCCTCATTGCTGCACAGAAGAATTACGTCCTGGAAGCACCGCTGGGTGCCAGGCCTGCTGCTGGAGCAACGCCAGATGTTATGAACGTCTGGCAGAGCAAAGCTGATGACTACTCGATAGTTCAGTGTGCCATGCTTTACGGCTTAGAATCGGGACTTCAACGACGTTTTGAACGTCATGGAGCATATGAGATGTTCCAGGAGTTGAAGTTAATATTTCAAGCAAATGCCTGAATTGAGAGATATGAAGTCTCCAATAAGTTCTATAGCTGCAAGATGGAGGAGAATAGTACTGTCAGTGAGCATATACTCAAAATGTCTGGGTATAATAATCACTTGATTCAGATGGGAGTTAATCTTCCAGATGATTGCGTCATTGACAGAATTCTCCAATCACTGCCATCAAGCTACAAGAGCTTCGTGGTGAACTATAATATGCAAGGGATGAACAAGACTATTCCCGAGCTCTTCGCAATGCTGAAAGCTGCGGAGGTAGAAATCAAGAAGGAGCATCAAGTGTTGATGGTCAACAAGACCACTAGTTTCAAGAAAAAGGGCAAAGGGAAGAAGAAGGGGAACTTCAAAAAGAACAGCAAGCAAGTTGCTGCTCAGGAGAAGAAACCCAAGTCTGGACCTAAGCCTGAAACTGAGTGCTTCTACTGCAAGCAGACTGATCACTGGAAGCGGAACTGCCCCAAGTATTTGGCGGATAAGAAGGATGGCAAGGTGAACAAAGGTATATGTGATATACATGTTATTGATGTGTACCTTACTAGAGCTCGCAGTAGCACCTGGGTATTTGATACTGGTTCTGTTGCTAATATTTGCAACTCGAAACAGGGACTACGGAATAAGCGGACGCTAGCAAAGGATGAGGTGACGATGCGCGTGGGAAACGGTTCCAAAGTCGATGTGATCGCGGTCGGCACGCTACCTCTACATCTACCTTCGGGATTAATATTAGACCTAAATAATTGTTATTTGGTGCCAGCGTTGAGCATGAACATTATATCTGGATCTTGTTTAATGCGAGACGGTTATTCATTTAAATCAGAGAATAATGGTTGTTCTATTTATATGAGTAATATCTTTTATGGTCATGCACCTTTGAAGAGTGGTCTATTCTTGTTGAATCTCGATAGTAGTGATACACATATTCATAATGTAGAAGCCAAAAGATGCAGAGTTGATAATGATAGTGCAACTTATTTGTGGCACTGCCGTTTAGGTCATATCGGTGTAAAGCGCATGAAGAAACTCCATACTGATGGGCTTTTGGAACCACTTGATTATGAATCACTTGGTACTTGCGAACCGTGCCTCATAGGCAAGATGACTAAAACACCGTTCTCCGGTACTATGGAGAGAGCAACAGATTTATTGGAAATCATACATACCGATGTATGTGGTCCGATGAATATTGAGGCTCGTGGCGGATATCATTATTTTCTCACCTTCACAGATGATTTAAGCAGATATGGGTATATCTACTTAATGAAACATAAGTCTGAAACATTTGAAAAGTTCAAGGAATTTCAGAGTGAAGTTGAAAATCATCGTAACAAGAAAATAAAGTTTCTACGATCTGATCGTGGAGGAGAATATTTGAGTTACGAGTTTGGTGTACATTTGAAAAATTGTGGAATAGTTTCGCAATTCACGCCACCCGGAACACCACAGCGTAATGGTGTGTCCGAACGTCGTAATCGTACTTTACTAGATATGGTGCGATCTATGATGTCTCTTACTGATTTACCGCTATCGTTTTGGGGTTATGCTTTAGAGACGGCCGCATTCACGTTAAATAGGGCACCATCAAAATCCGTTGAGACGACGCCTTATGAACTATGGTTTGGCAAGAAACCAAAGTTGTCGTTTCTTAAAGTTTGGGGCTGCGATGCTTATGTGAAAAAGCTTCAACCTGATAAGCTCGAACCCAAAGCGGAGAAATGTGTCTTCATAGGATACCCAAAGGAGACTGTTGGGTATACCTTCTATCACAGATCCGAAGGCAAGACATTCGTTGCTAAGAATGGATCATTTCTAGAGAAGGAGTTTCTCTCGAAAGAAGTGAGTGGGAGGAAAGTAGAACTTGACGAGGTAACTGTACCTGCTCCCTTATTGGAAAATAGTACATCACAGAAAACTGTTTCTGCGACACCTGTACCAATTAGTGAGGAAGCTAATGATGATGATCATGAAACTTCAGGACAAGATACTACTGAACCACGTAGATCAACCAGAGTAAGATCCGCACCAGAGTGGTACGGCAATCCAATTCTGGAAGTCATGCTACTAGATCATGATGAACCTACGAACTATGAAGAAGCGATCGTGAGCCCAGATTCCGCAAAGTGGCTTGAGGCCATGAAATCTGAGATGGAATCCATGTATGAGAACAAAGTATGGACTTTGGTTGACTTGCCCGATGATCGGCAAGCAATTGAGAATAAATGGATCTTCAAGAAAAAGACTGACGCTGACGGTAATATTACTGTCTATAAAGCTCGACTTGTCGCAAAAGGTTTTCGACAAGTTCAAGGGGTTGACTACGATGAGACCTTCTCACCCGTAGCGATGCTTAAGTCCGTCAGAATCATGTTAGCAATTGCCGCATTTTATGATTATGAAATATGGCAGATGGATGTCAAAACTGCATTCCTGAATGGATTTCTGGAAGAAGAGTTATATATGATGCAACCAGAAGGTTTTCTCGATCCAAAGAGAGCTAACAAAGTATGCAAACTCCAGCGATCCATTTATGGACTGGTGCAAGCATCTCGGAGTTGGAATAAACGCTTTGATAGTGTGATCAAATCATTTGGCTTTATACAGACTTTTGGAGAAGCCTGTATTTACAAGAAAGTGAGTGGGAGCTCTGTAGCATTTCTGATATTATATATGGATGACATATTGCTGATTGGAAATGATATAGAATTTCTGGATAGCATAAAGGGATACTTGAATAAAAGTTTTTCGATGAAAGACCTCGGGGAAGCAGCTTACATATTAGGCATAAAGATCTATAGAGATAGATCAAGACGCTTAATTGGACTTTCACAAAGCACATACCTTGACAAGATTTTGAAGAAGTTCAAAATGGATCAAGCAAAGAAAGGGTTCTTGCCTGTGTTACAAGGTGTGAAGTTGAGTCAGACTCAATGCCCGACCACTGCAGAAGATAGAGAGAAAATGAAAGATGTTCCCTATGCTTCAGCCATACGCTCTATCATGTATGCAATGCTGTGTACCAGACCTGATGTGTGCCTTGCTATAAGTTTAGCAGGGAGGTACCAAAGTAATCTAGGAGTGGATCACTGGACAGCGGTCAAGAACATCCTGAAATACCTGAAAAGGACTAAGGATATGTTTCTCGTATATGGAGGTGACAAAGAGCTCACTGTAAGAGGTTACGTTGATGCAAGCTTTGACACTGATCCAGACGATTCTGAATCGCAAACCGGATACGTGTTTACTTTAAACGGTGGAGCTGTCAGTTGGTGCAGTTCTAAACAAAGCGTCGTAGCGGGATCTACATGTGAAGCGGAGTACATAGCTGCTTCGGAAGCAGCGAACGAAGGAGTCTGGATGAAGGAGTTCATATCCGATCTAGGTGTCATACCTAGTGCATCGGGTCCAATGAAAATCTTTTGTGACAATACTGGTGCAATTGCTTTGGCAAAGGAATCCAGATTTCACAAAAGGACCAAACACATCAAGAGACGCTTCAACTCCATCCGGGATCTAGTCCAGGTGGGAGACATAGAGATTTGCAAGATACATACGGATCTGAATGTTGCAGACCCGTTGACTAAGCCTCTTCCACGAGCAAAACATGATCAGCACCAAGGCTCCATGGGTGTTAGAATCATTACTGTGTAATCTAGATTATTGACTCTAGTGCAAGTGGGAGACTGAAGGAAATATGCCCTAGAGGCAATAATAAAGTTATTATTTATTTCCTTATATCATGATAAATGTTTATTATTCATGCTAGAATTGTATTAACCGGAAACATAATACATGTGTGAATACATAGACAAACAGAGTGTCACTAGTATGCCTCTACTTGACTAGCTCGTTAATCAAAGATGGTTATGTTTCCTAACCATGAACAAAGAGTTGTTATTTGATTAACGAGGTCACATCATTAGTTGAATGATCTGATTGACATGACCCATTCCATTAGCTTAGCACCCAATCGTTTAGTATGTTGCTATTGCTTTCTTCATGACTTATACATGTTCCTATAACTATGAGATTATGCAACTCCCGTTTACCGGAGGAACACTTTGGGTACTACCAAACGTCACAACGTAACTGGGTGATTATAAAGGAGTACTACAGGTGTCTCCAATGGTAGATGTTGGGTTGGCGTATTTCGAGATTAGGGTTTGTCACTCCGAGTGTCGGAGAGGTATCTATGGGCCCTCTCGGTAATACACATCACATAAGCCTTGCAAGCATTATAACTAAGATGTTAGTTGTGAGATGATGTATTACGGAACGAGTAAAGAGACTTGCCAGTAACGAGATTGAACTAGGTATTGGATACCGACGATCGAATCTCGGGCAAGTAACATACCGATGACAAAGGGAACAACGTATGTTGTTATGCGGTCTGACCGATAAAGATCTTCGTAGAATATGTAGGAGCCAATATGGGCATCCAGGTCCCGCTATTGGTTATTGACCGGAGACGTGTCTCGGTCATGTCTACATTGTTCTCGAACCGTAGGGTCCGCACGCTTAACGTTACGATGACAGTTATTATGAGTTTATGCATTTTGATGTACCGAAGGTTGTTCGGAATCCCGGATGTGATCACGGACATGACGAGGAGTCTCGAAATGGTCGAGACATAAAGATTGATATATTGGAAGCCTATGTTTGGACATCGGAAGTGTTCTGGGTGAAATCGGGATTTTACCGGATTACCGGGAGGGTTACCGGAACCCCCCGGGAGCCAAATGGGCCTACATGGGCCTTAGTGGAAAGGTGAAAGGGGCTGCCATAGAGGGCTGCACGCCTCCCCCCTCCCCTAGTCCTATTAGGACTAGGAGAGGTGGCCGGCCACCTCTCTCTCTCTCTTTCCCCCTTGGAGTCCTAGTTGGAATAGGATTGGAGGGGGGAGTCCTACTCCCGGTAGGAGTAGGACTCCTCCTGCGCCTCCCTTGCTTGGCCGGCCAGCCCTCCCCCTCTCATCCTTTATATACGGGGGCAGGGGGCACCTCTAGACACACAAGTTGATCCTTGAGATCGTTCCTTAGCCGTGTGCGGTGCCCCCTGCCACCAAATTCCACCTCGATCATACCGTTGTAGTGCTTAGGTGAAGCCCTGCGTCGGTAGTACATCAAGATTGTCACCACGCCGTCGTGCTGACAGAACTCTTCCTCGACGCTTTGCTGGATCGGAGCCCGAGGATCGTCATCGAGCTGAACGTGTGCTAAGAACTCGGAGGTGCCGGAGTAACGGTGCTTGGATCGGTCGGATCGGGAAGACGTACGACTACTTCCTCTACGTTGTGTGATCGCTTCCGCAGTCGGTCTGCGTTGGTACGTAGAAAACACTCTCCCCTCTCGTTGCTATGCATCACCATGATCTTGCGTGTGCGTAGGAAATTTTTTGAAATTACTACGTTCCCCAACACTAACTTCCAACCCGCCAATCTTCCCAAAACCTAGTATTCTTGCCATCCCCAATATTCTTTTTCACACTTTGATAAAAATGTGAGTCCCCCACTTTTGGTTTAATGCCAGAGATACACATACCTTTCACATATTTACTCAAAAGAACCTCTTACCATAACCCAGACTCAGTTTCTAGTTTCCAGAACCATTTAGCAAGCAAAGCTTTATTAACCCCCTGTTGCTTTGGCATACAGTAGGTTTTCCAATTTACTAAATGATAAAAATAATTCTTATCTTCATCATCCTGCCAAACCAACTCAGCTCTAAAAAAGCCAGCCTTCTTCCTAATTCCAACATGAATGTGGTAGAAAGACATCATAAAGAGGGGGATGTTAGTGAGGCATGATTGCACAAGAGTAATTCTTCCAGCTATATTTAATAATCTCCCTTGCCAACAAGCACACTTCTTTTCAGTTTCCTCTGTTACCACCTTCCAAAATGTATTCTTGTCAGAAACAGGGATTCCTAAGTACTTCAGAGAGACATAACTCAGCTCACAAGTTAATATTTCTTGGTATAATGCAGCTTCTTAACAAACTCACCGAATAAAAAAATCTCATTCTTATGAAAGTTAATGGTGAGTCCAGACATTGCTCAAAAGAACTAAGAATGAACTTAAGATTTCAAGCACTCACCTCATCATCCTGGAGCAAGAAAATCGTGGCATCCATCCGCATATTGCAACATATTAATTCCATTATTAAGATTTTTAATCTAAAACCCCTTTAGCAAATCCCCCACTTCTTAGCCTTTTCTAAAATAATGGCCAAAGCATCCACAGGTAGATCGAACAACAAAGGAGATAAGGCATCTCCATGTCTTAAACTTTTGTGTGTTTTGAAAAAAGGTCAAATGGCATCATTCACATTTATTCCAACATGCCATCCTATCATAGTGTGCATGACCCAGTCACACCATTGATCAAGATTTTTTTTAAGCTTCAACATTTTATACACAAAAGGCAACTTAATTTTGACATATGCTTTCTCAAAATCAACTTTGAAAAGCATGGCAATTTTTCTTCTCTGATGTATAGTATTTAGGGCTTCATTTAAAACCACAACCCCCTCCATAATGTACCTACCTTTTATGAAGGCAGTTTGAGTATGAGATATAGCAGGATCCACCACCCTACTTAGTATGTTCATCAATTTTTTTTTATAATTTTGAAGCTGAAATTAAGCAAACAAATAAGTCTAAATTTTGTATCTGTTTTGCATCTGTAGTTTTGGGCACCAAAGTAATAATCCCATAATTAAGTCTGGAGATATACAACCTACCCCCATCGAAATCATCAAGCAGTCCCTTGAGACCCTTTTGACCACATCCCAAAAATGCTAATAAAAATTAGTAGGAAAACCATCAGCACCATGGCTTCTATTTTTTCCATGGGAAAAACAACAGAGTGTATATCTTCCATGGAAAAAGGTTCCACCAACCCTACAACCTTCTATGGATCAATTTCCACTACTTCCTGAATGTTTAAAGCAATAGAGCAAACATGAGCATGTCCAAATAGTTTCTTTTTATAAAAGTCAGTAATATACTCATCAAATTATCTTCTCCATCAATGGCTCCTTCATCTTGTTCCAAAGATAAGATTTTGTTTTTACTCCTTCTCCCATTTGCTTTAGCATGGTAACACCTTTTATTACAATCACCGTCCCTACTTTCTTTATCTTTATATATGTGAAGCCATTTTAACTCATCCTGTTTTAGCAATTTATTCACTTGTTCTCTGAGTGTAATATGCTCATTTATATCATAAGCAGATAAACCATTAACCTCGACACTTTTATCAATGGCATCCAGCTTATCCAGAATCTCTTTTTTACGTTTTATATATAAAGCATAGGCATTTAAGTTCCATCCTTTAATTTTCTGTCTCAGAATCCTCATTTGCTTCTGCCATCTTCTATATTGGAGCCCTCGGTGATCCAAGTTTTAGTGACAAATTCTATAAAGCCCTCTCTTAACATCCAAAAATATTCAAATCTAAAGATGGGTTTAGTCACACTATGTGACCCAGTCTTCAAAATAAGAGTAGTGTAGTTGGCCATTTCTCTCTCCAAAGCTTGCGCCATAGCAAGTGGATACTTTTCTTCCCAAACAGTACAAATTAAAATTCTATCAACTTTATCATAGGTTGTGTTAGTTAAATTGCTAGCCCAAGTAAATTCCTCACACTCAAAGGATGCTCTCTCAGCCCAACATGTTCTATAATGGCATTAAACACAAAAGTCCAATGGTCAGACCCAGAGGGTTTGTTTGTAGAGCTATTTCTAATCAGATTAAATCACCACCCACCACACACGGGAGAGGGTTATCCAGATATACCCTAGAAAGTTAAGCTAAATAAGGAGCCGTGCCATCATTCTGGCCATCCCCATAAACCATAATAAGATTCAAGTGGAAGTTAGAAATTTTATCATAAAGCAATAATCTCACAAAATACATTCCCTTTTCTACTTGATCAACATCAAAAACATTATTATTAACCCCTACCTAGATACCCCCATATCTGCCCCTGGGCTGAGACCATTTATGGCCGAAAGTTTTTCCACCACAAAGATTGTGAAGTTCATTATTGTAAAATCAACTTTAATAGTCTTTTGTAATCCAACAAAATCCATATTTCTCTCCAAAATAATCTCCCTAATAAACCCTAATGGAGACAGAGTGCTTCAAACAACTAATTTATGCATCAAGTAGACAAGTAGTTTCATGAACTCTAGTCATGGAGGAAAATTATGTAGCATATTTTCGTTTTCAATTAGTTTAAAGTGGGAAGACCTTGACCTAAAAAATTGTTGCACCAAATTTGCAAGAATTTTTAAGTCTCCCAGAAAGAAATTCTGGATAAGTGGCATGCAATTGACTTTGACAGACACACCAGGTATCTAACCATGTCATCGGCTTAAAAAACTTACATAATTTGCAATTTTTGATAAATATTTGAGACCAGTCATGTCCTAGGAGAGTTAAATAAAATATTTGATGAGATTGATATTGATATCATCATTGTGACTATGCATGTATGCATCTAGGAATATTAGAACAAATTTTAATGTGTTATGTATAAATTATTCAATACAAATATTGCTTTGGGACACACTTTTTTTGCGAAACTGCTTTGGGGCACACTTGAATTGTTTATCTATAACTTATTATTTGCGAGAAAACACTACACGCACACTAATGTTATTTTGATAGTTATATTGAGGGGCCCCGGGTTGTAGTTTTGCCGCCTCAGGCCCAATAAATGTCAGGACCCGCCCTGATGTTGTGCTCCACCGCGGCGCTAGACCTGGCCATCCTATGGGCCGGGCTTCGGGCCGGGCCTGACCAAGCCCGAGGTAGAAAACTCAGGCCCGAGCCTGGCCCAGCCCGGCCGTCGGGCCTAGTTTTCAGGCCCGAGCCCGGCCCATCACAGCAAAAAACACATCGGGCCTCGGGCCGGGCCTCTTCAGTAAATGGCATAAACAGCGGGCCCAGGCCCGGCCCGACCTAGGCTTCGGGCTCAAAACCTAGGCCCAGGCCCGGCCCGGGAGCAGCGTCGGGCCGGGCTTTTTCAGGTCGGGCAGCCCATGGCCAGGACTACACGGTGCCAAGTACTATTCACTTCATCGATGCCCCGAAAAAATCTGCGTAAGTCAAGTTCGCATAATGAAAGCTTGAGATGAACTCGACTTAAAATTAACAAAGCCCCCAATCGACTAGGAATTAAAAATGATAATCACCTTATACATGGAAAATAAAACAACAAATGCATTATCCTCCAACATCTGCCGCCTGCAGGGCCGAGGAAGTGTATCGACACTCGCGAACGCTGCTCGCCGAAGAGATAGCGCTTCGCTCCACCTAAAGTCGTTGGATGGGAATCTAGAACTCCCTGCATGGAGGCGGAGCAGCGGATCACCGCTGCCGTCAGCTTTGACGACCATGCAGGCTTCCCAGGAGGCCTCCTCTAGTGGTGGCGAAGGGGGCAGGGGGGTGGCGCGCACTAGAATTTGGTCGTCGCCCCTAGTGGAAAGAAGCATTTTTGTTCCTGAAAACTTTGTATAAGTCGAATATGCCCCAAGCATTGGATTAAAATCCGACAATTAGGCACCCTTCCTCTTCCCATCCCTGCCTAGTCTCTAGTTGCGACGCCACAACTCTCCATGTCGTCCCCACCTCCAGCGAGGTTGCAATCCAATCTAAGTGACGTCAAAATCGAAAAGCCCCCCACCCGCACCTTAGAAACCGCGTCCTTGCCTACGCTAGTGACACCACGGCTGGCCACGTCACCCCACTATCAGCCTCAAAGCTTCATGCGCACCTCGCCTCTTCATCTTTTTCTTCAAATTCTAAATCGATCGATTTTCTTCGCGTTTTCAAACAACGGCCAAAATGGCAAATACATTGTTCTTTAGTTATAAATCACTGTGTCAGCCCCATATCATTTGCCCCCCCACCCCCCCCCCCCCCCCCCCCCCCCCCCGCGCGCGAAATTTTAAAAACAAACAATTAGGGAGGTAAAATATCAAACATTTTTGCTATTGACTTTTCCCTAATTTCACATTTATTTTCTTTTTTATATTACCCTATTTTAAAATCATTTACCATTTACATTTTTATTCTATGTTTTCATGAATGCAACAATATTTTGTATGAGATGTAGAGATACTTCTTTTGGAACATGTGTTTTTTAAACATGTTCAAGTTTACTTAAGATATATGAATATTTATCCTAAGATACATAATCTATTTTCAAATAAAGGGACATTTCTTTTGATGTATAAGAACATATTTTGATACACGTGAAATTTATTTTTGCAAGACAAGAATTTTCCTTTCACGTGATATTTCCTTTAAATACATGAACGTTTGTTTTGAAACACGCGGATATTCATTTTGATATACATGAACATATCTTTTGTATCACTTGTCTACACTCCTTATTATTGCACTGGTTTTATTCAAAATATATAGTGAAATAAATGCATTGTCTTGTTTTAAGGGGCACCGTTTAAAGTTGTTTTCATAGAGAAATTTAACTGTGCAAAAATTGGCAATATCAAAAGTTGCCAAGAATTGACAACTTCTTGTGAAATTGGCAAGTAAACATGGTAGCCAACCAACCACTAGCCAATATTTGGCATTTGCCAAATGTTGGCATTGCCAATTTTTGATATCAAACCAATTATGTTCCTTCTAGATACTCCCTTCCCCTCTTTACAAGCAAACAAAGTGGTAGCTGCCGCGTCGGTATCTCAGACTTTTTCTATTGGCATTTGCACAACAGCTCAATTAGCTATTGCAATCTACTCCAGCTAGCAGTTTTTGTTGGTCGATCTCGTCTCCTTCCTCAACGTGGCGAACGCCACAAGCACAGGACCCCGGACAAGACAAACGTGCCGGCCGCCTTTCACCTGCAACTGCAAGATAAATCACTGACGAGGTGAGCAGCCAGCAAGCACAATAATCTATCAACCTCATCTGATCTGATGGCCGACCCCAAGCCGCGGAACCTTGGCGGCTCGCTGCCCGTGCCCAACGTGCAGGACCTCGCCGGCCGCCCCGACGAGCTCACGCTCACGCCCACCCTCCTCCGCCGCTACGTGCGGCCTCAGCCCAACACGGCCGACCTGCGCCCCGACGCCCCTGCCGGCGAAGAACAGGAGCACGTCCCCATCATCGACCTCGGCCGGCTCCTCGGTCCGGACGACCTCGCCGGCGGGCGGGACGAGGAGGCCGCCAGGCTGCGCTCGGCCTGCGAGGACTGGGGGTTCTTCCAGGTGGTGAATCACGGGATACCCGAGGAGACCGTGGAGGAGATGAAGAGGAACGTCATGGGATTCTTCGCGCTCCCGCTGGCGGAGAAGGCGGCCTTTGCGCAGCAGCCCGGAGAGATCGAGGGGTACGGCCAGGCGTTCGTCGTCTCGGAGGAGCAGACGCTCGACTGGGCGGACATGTTCTTCCTCCTCACGCAGCCGCCCAGCTACCGCGATCTCCGCCTCTGGCCGTCCAACCCTTCCACATTCAAGTAAGTAAAACCCATGGACAATCAGCTGACATAAGAAAATCATATCATCGTCAAGCTTCCGCAGGTAGCCACCGTTGTAAGATGTTGATTTGTTTGCTGTGGCAGGAATTGCTTGGAGAACTACTCTGCGGAGGTGCAAAGGGTGGCAGGCGAGCTGCTGGGAGCCATGGCGGAGAACCTAGGCGTGAGAGACCACTCGGACATGACGAGGCTCGCGGCGTCGCAGTCAGTGAGGATGAACTACTACCCGCCTTGCCCGGAGGCGCATGTGGACAGCGTGCTGGGCCTGTCGCCGCACTCGGACGCCGTCGGGCTGACGCTGCTGCTGCAGGTCAGCAAGGTGCCTGGGCTGCAGATCAGGAGGAAAGGCGGGTGGGTCCCGGTCACGCCGCTCCCCGGCGCCCTCGTCGTCAACGTCGGCGACGTGATTGAGGTGTTCACCAACGGGAAGTACAGGAGCGTCGAGCACATGGCGGTGGTTAACGCACGCCATGAGCGGATGTCCATCGCGACGTTCCACAGCGGGAAGTTCGGCACCATATACGGGCCGCTGGAGGAGGCCGTCGGAGACGAGGAGCCGCGGTACAGGAGTGTCAGCGTCGAGGAGTATGTGAAGCTCGTGGTCTCCAGCAAGCTCGACGGCAAGAACATCATGGACGCCATGAAGATCAATTGATACTTTGACAGCAATACATGGTCATCGTTGTCGTATCCACTAAAGTCTCTTTTAATGTCTCTGTTAATGTCTTAATGATGGTTGATTTGAGGCCCGATTGACAGTATAGCCTTGTTCAATGCGGTATCGTGGTTTTGTCTACAGCCACAAAAGAGTATTCCGGAACAGTTTCCCGTAGATAAAATGAGAGGACGCCGTTATGTAAAAGGAGGATATCTCCAACAATGACCTGCAAATTTACTTATGTTTTTACCTGTGACGGAGAATCAGTTTGCAGGCACGGATGTAGGAGACCGCTATTCAACGTAGCTAATCAAAGTCTCCTCGAGGAGTCCCTCCAACAACTTTATGAATCAAACGGATAAAATTCGTGCAAACACAGCGGATTTCATATAAACCATATGCCATTCATATAAACACGGTGGATTTTCATTACATCTCAAATATTTAGAACAAAAACAAAAAAAGCTACGGCGGCCGCCGGCGTCCAAGTCCTTGTTGTTCTCCTCCTGGAAAACCTTCATCATCCGCCATCTTCATGAGCACCGGCGATAAGACCGATGAAGTGAAGTTATGGTCTCTGACGAGAAAGAGTAGAATACGGGAGACGGACCAGCCAACATGAGACACAAGGCCCTGCTGCCACCCGTGCCATTTTCATCCTCGAAGGAGACTGCGCCTTTGTCCGTCGTTGGTGCACATGAGATCCACGATGGAAATAGTGGCGCCCGTGTTGTCGTCGCCCCACCGGGCCACCTGATAGTTCGGTGGCGGCCCATAGGAGGCGCAGCTAGCGTTGTTCTCCTTCGCGACCGCCTGCAGTTGTGCCTCCGCGGCGGCCGCTTCCTGGCGAGCGATGGCTTGAGCGCGGATGACCTCGTAGATCGCACACTGCTTCACGACGAATTTGGGATTCGTCGCGGCCATGGCCGCCATGGCCTCCTCGCTCGCGCGCTCGCCGTAGATCTGGCTCTCCGCCGGCCGGTGCTGTTCCAGGAGGAACGGGTTGTACTATTGTTCCTCCTGCGCCTGCTGAAACACTGACATAGGCACCGGCGTAGGCTACACCTCCACCATGGTGATGTGTAGTGCAGATAGAAGCAGGTGTGGCTATTGTCCGAACGCTCACAAAGCTCCCCACGTTTGTCTCCGGTTTTATGGGAGAAAGTGTGTCCGAACTGCCCTGCAGGTCGATGCAGGACCGCATTGGATGGCATAACACGTCCGGACCGTGCAGTCCGGATGTATGCAGGCGGTTTGAGAGTCGTCGTTGGAGATGCCCTAAGTACACATCATTTGTAACGATGATTTTATGGCTGAAGAAGTTGACCATTGTGTTGTATGTAAGCTTCCTCTTCTGGTTACAGAAAGAATTCAGACCTAAAAGTGCCTTCAGGGCGCATATGACAACTTCCAGGCCTAAACTCATAAATACATGTTTGAAGTTTCATTGGCTATAACCTACATGTCAAATTTATATGACTGGCAATGAACTGATAGACTGATACATTTAGAATTGTTTCACTGCACTTGCTTGACCACCATATAGCTAGGGTTCTTGGAGCATCTCAAACCAATCTCCTAAAAGGCGTCGGAGAAGTAAAAAATCGATTTTATTCCTCCAAACTGCACCTAACCGATCTCCTATATGCGTTAGAGTAAAAACAATTACTCCAGGCCGCCCGACTCTTAAATATACTCGCTCGCCCACCTCTGGAGCAAAAAAATTTGCTTCCACCCGTGCCTGCACTCTCCCCACCGCATGCCGCATCGTCGCCGACGTTGTTTCCAGCGACCACCTTTTGCCTTCGCCGACACCTCTGAAAGTGCGTTATATCGACTAGAGGGGGGTGAATAGGCGATTTTTACGAAAGTCTTCAAAACGTGGAAGTTATGAAGACAAACAGTAGAGATATGCCTATTACTATGCAGCGGAAGTTAGACTACACTAGGCAAGCCATGGTCAAGTATCAACAGAGTGAAAGCACAGTGACGAATAGCTGCAGTGTAATACGGATCAGGTAGGAAGATAATATGAAGCCAAACAGAACACACAGTCACTCAGTGAAGACAAAAGATACAGCAAACATGCAATGACTTCACAACGAGTAACAGTATGTAAAGGGAAGTGAAGATGAAACCAGTGACTCGTTGAAGACAATGATTTGTTGGACCAGTTCCAGTTGCTGTGACAACTATACGTCTGGTTGGAGCGGCTAGGTATTTAAACCTTAGGACACACAGTCCCGGACACCCAGTCCTGAACCGCAGCTCAGGACACCCAGTCCTCACCATATTCTCCTTGAGCTAAGGTCACACAGACCTCGCCCAATCACTCTGGTAAGTCTTCAAGGTAGACTCCCAAACCTTCACAGACTTCGTTCACCGGCAATCCACAATGACTCTTGGATGCTCAGAACGCGACGCCTAACCGGCCGAAGGATGCACAGTCCTCAAGTGTAATAAGTCTTCAGATCACTCAGACAAGAAGACTTAAGTGATGCCCAATTTGCTCTGGCTCTGGGTGGTTAGGGCTTTTTCCTCGCTAGGTATTCTCTCTCAAAGGCTTCGAGGTGGGTTGCTCTCAAACGACAAAAGCCGTGCACTGAAATCTGAGCAGCCAACCGTTTATGGTTGTAGGGGGTGGGCTATTTATAGCCACTAGGCAACCCGACCTGATTTGTCCGAAATGACCCTGGGTCACTAAGGAACTGACACGTGTTCCAACGGTCAGATTTCAAACTCACACGGCAACTTTACTTGGGCTACAAGCAAAGCTGACTTGTCCGACTCTGGACAAGATTTGCTCTCATAGTCTTCACTCGAAGACATAGGTTTTTTGTTTAGGCATCACTTCAGTCGTTCTGACTAGTTCTCTTGGACCTCACTTAGCAGTACGGTGGTTCCTATGACTCAACACAAATAAAAGAGAACTACGAAAGATCTAAGTCTTCGAGCTCCATAGGCTTCATGTGGTGTCTTTCCTTGTCATAGTCTTCAAAGTGAATATCTTCATATACCACCATTGACTTCAATGTCTTCGTACATTTTTAGGGGTCATCTCTGGTAGTAAAACCGAATCAATGAGGGACTTCTACCTGTGTTATCCTGCAATTCTCACAAACACATTAGTCCCTCAACTAGGTTTGTCGTCAATACTCCAAAACCAACTAGGGGTGGCACTAGATGCACTTACAATCTCCCCCTTTTTGGTGATTGATGACAAACTAGTTGAAGTTTTCAACGGGGAATATAGTCTGTGAAATTTTAAAGGATAAGGAATTGTCTTCATAAGTTGCAAGGGCTCCCCCTGAAGATGTGCATATAAGTAATTTGCTTTTGGAATGCAAATGTACATGGCAGGTTGTACTTGTGGAGATCCACTTCAACTTATGATGACAATCCACTATGCATGTAAAAGTATATGAAGATAATGACATGCATAATGGAAAATGGACGTCTGCAGAATGATCTAAGTGCGGAATTTATCGTCGCACATGCGGAATTTATCTTCGCAAAACAAGGTGGCAAATAAGTAGCAGACGACCATCGAGTTTAAGTGTTACAACTCAAAGAACCAAATGTAGCAAAACGAGAGTTGTAAGCTCGAAGCAAAATATAGCAAAATGTAAAGCACCCGCCCATAATGACCCGCTTGAAGACTACCAACCTTATATGCTTCTCCCCTTTTTGTCAGTGAGGACCAAAAAGGTTCGAAGAAATAGAGTTTCTACTCATTCCCATGAGCGGCAGGGTCGTTGGTGGTGTTTGGCGGTGCTGAAGAGCTTGGTGCAGTGTCGACGCGTGCTGAAGGAGGTGGCGGTGATGTAGCATCGTCTTCATCCTCTATAATTCTGGCAGTCACTGTGGCAGCAGAGGAAGAAAACTCCGAGTCTTCAAGGGATGGCGTGCCTCGCAGCACAGCTCTTCTAGGAGGTGTGGAGTCAAACTTGAATCGCTGTGTGAAGCCATCCTCTTAAAGATCAGCTTCAGAACACATCATCGTGAGCCCTTTCCATGTGCGTCGACAGGTTTCATGTGCAACGAATGCATTCTTGGTGGCAAGATTTCGAATGCGATTTACATCCACCAAGAGGCTTTTCATCTGACGCTTCAGCCAGTCATGATGCCTATCCTATTTTTGATGAAGGACCACAAGAAGCTCTCGGTCATTGAGAACACGAGCGTGCTTCTTGGGTCTTGGAGCAGTGGTGCTATCAGTGGCTTCAGTGGAAGCAGGGCATGGTGCACGTGTAGTGCCAGCCAACGGATACACCCGAGAGATTGCTTCAATTCCTTCAATGTTTTGAGTGAAGCTCTGGTGTTCTGCGTTCTGAAGACTCAGAGGTTGCTTGGCCGGCTCAGGATAGATGGCTTCAGCAGAGGTATCCACATCAGGCAAGAAGATCCGATGGTTGTGAGCTGAGGGTTGATACAAGATAGCAGAGTGAAGTTTGATCAGCCTCATTACCCAAGGGGCATAGAATTTCAAACCAAACAGATCTGAGCCTGATGCAGCAAGTTGGCGTATGAAGAAGTCCTGTGCATTGAAGCATTTGCCATGAAGAATACAGAATATCAGAGTCTTCATTGCACCCTCAATCTTGGCATTTGGAGAGTGCCCTTTGATAGGCTAGAGAGTTCGCCTGATGATGTGATAGATGGTTCTGGGCAGGTACTCAAGGTCTTCAACGAAGAACTCTGTGGGATAAGGAGCATCTTGGGGCAATGGCTTCATCATGGAGAGCATTTGACTCATATCAGGTTCTGGTTGCTGAAAGATGCTCTCAATAGCTTCAGCATGCAGCTGACAGCCGTGCTCGAAGAGATCGGCAGGAGTGGGCAAGCCAGTGAGCTCAATGATATCAAATGCATTGGCTTCGTGATGAACATTGCCAGTCATCCACTCCAGAACCCAAGTCTTCGGATCTCTGTTGTATCCTTTGATGTGTAGTGTGGCATAGAATTGTAGCAGCAGCTCTTCATTCCAATGCTCTTCATCAGTAACAAACTGCAGCAGACCCACTTGCTTGAAGCAATCCAACGCTTCTTCTAGACAGGGCAGACCAGCAATAGCTTCAACATCAAGGCGCTTGTGCGGGAAGATGTGACCTTGGTTATACAGGATGCATGAGTAGTAGCTTCGTTGAGGATAGCTCCAAAACCGATCTGATGAAATCCTTTCTCTTGAGTAGGGGTTCTTGGAGCTATTGAAGAAGGTATTGTCTGCCTTGAAGCCATTGACGTTGAAGGAGCCAGGTGCTGATGTAGGACCCAGGAACCTTGGCAGTCTTGGGATCGGCTTCTGTACCTGAGGTCTGTGCTCAACATGGTAATCAAATTGGGGACCGGCAGTAGACTCAAGAACAGAAGTATCAGGATCAGTGGCTTAACTGTCTTCTGATGCTTTTGGTGGGGAGGGCTCCACATTAGCTTCATGGTTGGTAGTGGCAGCCTCACGATTTGCATCCTCCACTTGACGAGCTGGAGGGTCGGACACATGCACGTTCTCCTGGAGAACTGCTTCTTGGTGGAACAGGGGAGTGGGATCTTGTGGTACTTCTTCTTCTGCGGCTGATGCAGTCGGAATGTCTTCAGAGACTTGAGGTCTTGGACCTTTGCGAAGCCTGCGTAACGCAGACGACGTTTGTGGAGTCGGAGTGGGCTGGGCCTCAGATTCTTCTTCCTCTTGGGGGCGATCCGCCCATGAAGCATCCTGGGCAATTGGCGTCAATGGACGACCAATGCTGATGAGTTCGCTGTGGTCTTGCTGAGGAAGGACTGCATCATTTTCTACATTGTCATGATGACCAATGTCTTCAGCAGCGATGGGGTCGGCTGCTGGAATGTCTTCAGCTATAGGAGCCTCTATGGAAGCAGGCTCATGAACTGTCAGTTGACGTTCTGCGTCAGGATAGACCACAGAAAGGGGTTCAACCATCAAGGGCTCTGTGGGAGCAGCCCGATCTCTCTTGGTCTTCCGCTTCTTCTTAGATGGGGCAGTAGGAGAGGCTTCAGGATATTTCCTTTTCCTTGCTTCAGCCTCAGCAGTCCTGGTCTTCTTGAGCTCTGAAGCGGTTGACTGGCTCTTTGGCTTCGAGCCAGTCATTGCAGTTGGGAAGACAATCGGAGCTGCTTCCTGCCTTGGTGCATCGGGTTCAGCCGTAGTAGGCTTCTTCTTCTTCTTCGCGGCCATCCTGGGGTCGATGCCAGGACGCCCAAGTGCCTTGCGCTTCTCAGACTCATTATAGGCTTGCACACATCTGTCAGCCAGAGTCTTCATGCGCTCACGCGAACCTTGAGCTTCGGCGCATTTCTTCAGGAAGTTTTCCTTGAGCTCGTGCATCATGATCTTGAAGTTCTTCACTTCTTGCACGCTGAGCTTAGCCATATGCTTCTTGAACTGAGCCTTTTCATAGTCAATCTTCTGCTTCAGCTCAACAACATGCTGGGCGATGGCTAGTTCTGAAGCAATGGCTCCTTGGAAGGCAACACTGAGGCCAATGGGGAGCTGCAGATCTTCAAAGCTGATGTTTGGCGTGTCAAACCACTCGTCAATGAAGTCGTGGATGATGGCGACATCAAAGAGAGGTAGATTATTGAAGATTTCTGCTTCTTCTTTGCTCTTGATGAGTTGCTCAAGAGCGTCATCTGCAAGGTCTTCATCACTTGACAGATCAATGGCGTCGTTGCGCAGAATAGCAGCAGCTGTGAGCTCTTGGCCGCTGTGTGGCTGAGGCATCTTGCTCTTCTGGGGCTTGGAGATGCATGATATGTCTTCAGACTGCACACTGACTTCAGGAGGTGCAGTTGCCAATGGCTTCGCCCTTGAGATTTTTGGTGAAGGGGCTGCCGGCTTTGAAGCTTTTGGCTTCTTCATCTGCTTTGGCTTCGGCACTGCAGGCGCTTCTTCTGATTCAGAGTCAGCTGGAGGCTCATTTACTGCAGTCCCTTGAACTAAGATGCGGGTGATGAGGCCTTCAAGGTTTGCATAAGGACCGATGACATTGGGTTCTGCCTCGCGTGTGCCATCTGCCCTTGCTGCGGAGGGACCAGGGTTGAAGTCTAACCCAAATTTCTTCTTATTCTGCTTCGCTGAGTTTTGGGCAAACTGAAAGTTGCGCTTGAATAGATTGTCATCACGGCACCAGAGTAGTGACGACGAATGTGCATTTGCAGGCTGTGGTCCACGGACCATGCATGGATAGAAGCTTTGAGCAATAGCTTCATCTCTGGACCTGGGTAGAAGATTCTTGTATAGGATGTCTCCCCACGGTCTCTTGATGGCGTTTTTCTCAGCATACTCCTGGGTTATGAAGCGGTATTGGAACCATTGTTCTTCCCAATAGCATCGAATCCATTGGACTCGGGTCTTGCGCTGACTGTAATTTTCTTCAGGATCTGTTTTATACATTTCTGCGAGTTCATCAGGCAGATCTCTGGATGTTCCGCCACGATGCTGTCTGCCCCCCTTCCTTGCTGCTATCTCTGAAGCCATAAACTTTAACTTGAAGGGCTTCAAGACGTTCAAAGGCTTAAAAGGCTTTCTCTTGCTGGACCAACAGGAACTGGCTTCAGGAGAATTTATGTGATGCTGTAAGAACTCTGCAAATGAATGCAGACTATAAGAACCAAAGGATTCTCCCACGGACATGTACCTGTGACAGCATTAAGGTGCAAGGGAAGGGGAAGAGGTCATATGCATTCTCAGAAGATTTTGAAGATAAATCAGTTTAGAAGACATTGACCTCATCGTGCGAAGATATTCACTCATAGATAAGAAGTTGGTTCCAGATTTGTACGAACCCACAGATCGGTACAAGTGAGGAATCTAACTACTTTGTGAAGCACAAGTGAATATACTAGGCATGTTATGAGATGCAGATTGAGAGAGATCTAACTTGTGTGAATGGAAACTTCTTATGGTAGAAAGTGACAAAGCCATAGGATCAAAAGGTGCCGTAAAAAGAAGTTTTATTTACCGCATTGGGAACTGCTAGATGGAGAGGAAGATGAGGCCGAGCAGTTCAATCTTCCGTGCCCTAACTTGGCGACGGAGGACACCTACGGCGACGACGGAGAGGACGATGTCCGCGATCGGCGTGAAGATGGCGTCGGAGAGGTTGCGGCAGCGAAGCGCTTCGTCGCCGGCGTCGTCGAGGTCTAGCGGTGGCGCTAGGGTTCGTGCGAGGGTGGAAGAAGGGATAATGACCGCAGTGAGTGTGTATTTATAGTTACAGGGGCGGCACTGCGCTATTACACAGGTGCCCCTGGAGATTCGCATCTGAGTAACACGTGGCCATCATGCGGAATTTTGGGGGCAGTTCCACGTCCCACGCACGCCTGGATTGTCGGGTGGTCATTCCTACTTCTCCGGATTTCATGTGGATAAATGAGCATTGAAAACGGACTTGAAGGTTGTCTCTGTGTCTTCTGCTGTCAAGGACGCAGAGAAGACATTCGACAGTTTCAATAGAATGCATATGACTTGGAGAGATAGAATTTGAGATAGAGAGCATAGAGAGGTTAGGTCCGATCACATTCACTTAGTTCAAAAGATTCAAACAAGAAGACATAGCTATAAGTGAATGCTGTAGAGGACAGAACACTAGTATATATATATATATATATATATATATATATATATATATATATATATATATATAATCAACATAGTGAAGATAATCATGAAGACATGTTGATATTGAAGCCAAACCAAATCTGAAGACATTGCAAGGTAACACCATGTGTGAAACACTTCAAAATAGAACGTTTGGTGGTGGCGTTACCCACCGTATAGGAAGTATTAGACCCAGACACGGCGCATAATTATCGTGGCGCTCTGAAGTAAAATTCCATATTAATGTATTCACACTTAGAATGTATGTCTTCATTGATTGAAGATATACTTACTTCGTGTGTTGCACATCTAAGTCATCAATATGCATAAGTGTTAGGATGTGTGCCTGATCACAGGACATTTGAGGATTCCAGGATATTTAGCTCACACCGTAACTTGCAAAATCTCTTCTCATCCAAGGGCTTGGTGAAGATATCTGCCAATTGCTCTTCAGTGTTGACGTGTATGATATCAATATCTTCCTTCACAACATGATCTCTGAGAAAATGATGACGAATTTCTATGTGCTTTGTCTTCGAGTGCTAAACTGGGTTATTGGTAATCTTGATGGCGCTTTCGTTGTCGCAGTAAAGTGGCACTTGCTTCAGATGAACGCCATAGTCCTTGAGAGTTTGCTTCATCCACAGAAGCTGAGCGCAGCAAGATCCAGCAGCAATGTATTCAAATTCAGCAGTGGAGAGGGATACACAGTTCTGCTTCTTTGAAGACCAACATATAAGTGATCGTCCCAGAAAGTGGCATGTGCCTGATGTAGACTTCCGATCAACCTTGTCACCAGCATAATCAGCATCCGAGAATCCAACCAGATCAAACTCTGAGCCCTTTGGGTACCATAATCCGAGAGTTGGGGTGTGAGCCAAATATCGAAGAATTCGCTTCACAGCTAAGTGATGCGACTCCTTTGGTGCCGCTTGAAATCGAGCACACATGCAAACACTAAGCATAATATCTGGCCTAGATGCACATAAATAAAGCAAAGAACCAATCATGGAGCGGTATACCTTTTGATCGAACTCTTTACCATTGTCGTCGGGGCCCAGATGATGTTTGGCTGGCATTGGTGTTGTGAAGCTTTTGCAGTCTTGCATACCAAACTTCTTCAGGCACTCTTTGAGATACTTCTCTTGAGATATGAAGATGCCGTTGCGTTGTTGTCGTATTTGAAGACCGAGGAAGAACTTCAGTTCCCCCATCATAGACATCTGATATTGCTCTTGCATCATATAGCCAAACTCTTCACTGTACTTCTGATTGGTGCAGCCGAAGATAATGTCATCCACATATATTTGGCACACAAACTGTTCACCATCATATGTCTTCGTGAAGAGAGTGGGATCTAGGGAACCAGGTATGAAGCCTTTGCTCTTCAGGAAATATTTGAGTGTGTCATACCAGGCCCGAGGGGCTTGTTTGAGGCCATACAGTGCCTTGTTGAGCTTGTATACCATGTCAGGATGTTTTGGATCTTCAAACCCAGGCGGTTGCGCAACATACACTTTTTTTTCAATCTTGCCATTGAGAAAGGCACTCTTCACATAAATTTGATATAGAAGTATGTTATGATGATTTGCATAGGCCAGCAGTATGCGTATGGCTTCAAGTCTGGCCACAGGAGAAAATGTTTCATCGAAATCAATGCCTTCCACTTGAGTATATCCTTGAGCAACGAGACGAGCTTTGTTTCTGACAATTTGACCATGCTCATCTTGCTTGTTGCGGTATATCCATTTGGTGCCTATTATATTGTGCTTCCGTGGATCAGGACGCTTAACTAGTTCCCATACATTGTTCAGCTCAAACTGTTGAAGCTCTTCTTGCATAGCTTGAATCCATTCAGGTTCCATGAAGGCTTCTTCAACTTTCTTGGGTTCTGTAATTGAGACGAATGCGAAGTGCGCACAGAAATTTGCCAGCTGAGTTGCCCTTGAACGAGTGAGTGGACCAGGTGCATTGATGCTGTCAATTATTCTGTCAATCTGCACTTCATTGGCAACACGAGGATGTACAGGGTGAAGACTTTGCTCTTGCTGATCTGAGTTATTGTTGGGAGGAATGTCTTCAGGCCGAGCATTGTCTTCATGTGGATCAGGTCCTGAGATGATAAGTTCTTTTTCAGGATGAGCTTCAGAAGGTATAATCTCTCCAATTCCCATTAACTTGATTGATTCACTAGCTGGAACTTTATCTAGCACATCTGGCAGTTGCTCTCTTTGTGAACCATTGGTCTCATCGAACCGCACATCCACTGTTTCAACCACTTTGTAATGAAAGAGATTGAAGACTCTGTAGGAGTGCGAATCCTTTCCATATCCAAGCATAAAGCTCTCATGTGCTTTTGGTGCAAACTTTGAGGTATGGTGTGGGTCCTTGATCCAGCACCTTGCGCCAAATACTCTGAAGTAACTGACATTTGGCTTCTTGCCAGTTAGGAGTTCATAAGATGTCTTGTTCAGAAGCTTGTAAAGATAAACACGACTGATTGTATGACATGCAGTGTCAATGGCTTCAGGCCAGAATTTTCTTGGAGTCTTGTATTCATCTAGCATCGTTCTGGCCATCTCAATGAGTGTTCTGTTCTTGCGTTCGACGACGCCATTCTACTGTGGCGTGTACGGAGCTGAGAATTCATGTGTGATGCCCAAGGTATCAAGATATGTATCAAGGCCAGTGTTCTTGAATTCAGTGCCATTGTCACTTCTGATGTGCTTTATCTTGGCGCCATAGTTGTTCATTGCTCGATTGGCGAAGCGTCTGAAGACATCCTGCACTTCAGTCTTGTAAAGGATTATGTGCACCCAAGTATATCTAGAGTAATCATCAACAATGACAAAGCCATAGAGGCAAGCAGTAGTGGTAAAAGTTGAGTAGTGAGTGGGACCGAAAAGATCCATGTGAAGCAGTTCGAAGGGTTGAGTAGTGGTCATGATTGTCTTCGAGGGATGTTTTGCCCTCGTCATCTTCCCTGCTTCACAGGCACCGCATAAGTGATCTTTCTTGAACTTGACGCCCTCGATGCCTATGACATGCTTCTTCTTTGCAAGGGTGTGGAGGTTCCTCATGCCAGCATGCCTCCGATGCCAAAGACAGCATTCTGAAGCTTTTGCCAGAAGACATACTGCAAGCTGTGGCCCTGCTGAGAAATCTACCACGTACAAATCATCTTTCCGATACCCTTCAAACACTAAAGACTTGTCAGATTCCATTAGTACCAGGCAACGATATTTTCCGAATATTACTATCATGTTCAAGTCGCAAAGCATGGAGACAGACATTAAGTTGAAGCCAAGGGATTCAACAAGCATGACTTTATCCATGTGTTGATCCTTTGAGATTGCAACTCTACCTAGACCCAATACCTTACTTTTACCAGTGTCAGCGAATGTGATGTGGCTCTTGTCGGATGGACGTAAGGTTGAGTCCATAAGAAGGCTTCTTTTGCCGGTCATGTGATTTGTACACCCACTGTCAATAATCCATTCTGAAGACGCTGGTGTCGTACCCTTGGCACCGCGTGCCATGAAGCAGTAGGTAGGATCGGAGTAGTCCTTGTCATTTGCATCGGTGTCGGTGATGGAGTCATTGTCTTCAGTGTTGAAGATGGACTTGGCAACGTATGTTGTAGCCAGACTTGCAATGCCAGAATCAGACTCCTCCTCAGACTCCACCTCTGCCTCCTCAGAAGCGGACTCCTCCTCTGAATCCATTTTCTTGCCAACAAACGCACGTGTCTTGCCAGATGAGCTCTTCTTGTGTGATGAAGACTTTGAGGAAGACTTGGAAGAAGACTTTGAGTATTTCTTCTTCTTCTTATCGTCAGAGTCATATTCCTTGCTCTTCTTCTTTTTTCTGTTCTCATTGTCCCACTATGGACACTCAGAGATGAAGTGTCCAGTTTTCTTGCACTTGTGGCATGTTTTCTTCTTGTAGTCATGAGCAGAAGCTTCATCATTCCTTGAGCTTGATCGTGAAGACTTTCTGAAGCCTTTCTTCTTGGTGAATTTTTGGAACTTCTTCACTAGCATTGCAAGTTCCCTTCCAATGTCTTCAGGATCATCAGAAATGTTGTCAGATTCTTCTTCAGATGAGGAAACAGCTTTTGCCTTCAGGGCACGAGTTCGCCCGTAGTTTGGACCGTAGATATCTCTTTTCTCAGAAAGCTAAAACTCATGTGTGTTGAGCCTCTCGAGTATGTCAGACGGATCGAGTGTCTTGAAATCAGGACGTTCTTGAATCATCAGGGCTAGGATGTCAAACGAACTATCAAGTGATCTCAGCAGCGTCTTGACGATTTCATGTTTGGTGATCCCAGTGGCGCCGAGGGCTTGAAGCTCATTTGTGATGTCAGTAAGTCGGTCAAATGTGTGCTGGACATTCTCATTGTCATTTCGATTGAAGCGGTTGAAGAGGTTGCGAAGAACACTGATTCTCTGATCTCTCTGGGTTGAGATGCCTTCATTGACCTTGGAGAGCCAGTCCCAGACCAGCTTGGATGTCTTCAAAGCACTCACACGGCCATACTGTCCTTTGGTCAGATGACCACAGATGATATTCTTGGCAGTAGAGTCCAGTTGAGTGAACTTCTTGACATCAGCAGCAGTGACACCTTCTCCAGCCTTGGGAACACCGTTCTCGACGACATACCATAGGTCGACGTCAATGGCTTCAAGATGCATGCGCATCTTATTCTTCCAGTAGGGATATTCAGTTCCATCAAAGACGGGGCACGCAGCGGAGACTTTGATTATCCCTGCAGTCGACATAGCTAAAACTCCAGGTGGTTAAACCGAATCACACAGAACAAGGGAGCACCTTGCTCTGATACCAATTGAAAGTGTGTTATATCGACTAAAGGGGGGTGAATAGGCGATTTTTACGAAAGTCTTCAAAACGTGGAAGTTATGAACACAAACAGTAGAGATATGCCTATTACTATGCAGCGAAGTTAGACTACACTAGGCAAGCCATGGTCAAGTATCAACAGAGTGAAAGCACGGTGACGAATAGCTGCAGTGTAATACGGATCAGGTAGGAAGATAATATGAAGCCAAACAGAACACACAGTCACTCAGTGAAGACAAAAGATACAGCAAACATGCAATGACTTCACAACGAGTAACAGTATGTAAAGGGAAGTGAAGATGAAACCAGTGACTCATTGAAGACAATGATTTGTTGGACCAGTTCCAGTTGCTGTGACAACTGTACGTCTGGTTGGAGCGGCTAGGTATTTAATCCTTAAGACACACAGTCCCGGACACCCAGTCCTGAACCGCAGCTCAGGACACCCAGTCCTCATCGTATTCTCCTTGAGCTAAGGTCACACAGACCTCGCCCAATCACTCTGGTAAGTCTTCAAGGTAGACTCCCAAACCTTCACAGACTTCGTTCACCGGCAATCCACAATGACTCTTGGATGCTCAGAACGCGACGCCTAACCGGCTGGAGGATGCACAGTCCTCAAGTGTAATAAGTCTTCAGATCACTCAGATAAGAAGACTTAAGTGATGCCCAATTTGCTCTGGCTCTGGGTGGTTAGGGCTTTTTCCTCGCTAGGTATTCTCTCTCAAAGGCTTCGAGGTGGATTGCTCTCAAACGACAAAAGCCGTGCACTGAAATCTGAGCAGCCAACCATTTATGGTTGTAGGGGGTGGGCTATTTATAGCCACTAGGCAACCCGGCCTGATTTGTCCGAAATGACCCTGGGTCACTAAGGAACTGACACGTGTTCCAACGGTCAGATTTCAAACTAACACGGCAACTTTAGTTGGGCTACGAGCAAAGATGACTTGTCCGACTCTGGACAAGATTTGCTCTCATAGTCTTCACTCGAAGACATAGGTTTTTTGTTTAGGCATCACTTCAGTCGTTCTGACTGGTTCTCTTGGACCCCACTTAGCAGTACGGTGGTTCCTATGACTCAACACAAATAAAAGAGAACTACGAAAGATCTAAGTCTTCGAGCTCCATAGGCTTCATGTGGTGTCTTTTCTTGTCATAGTCTTCAAAGTGAATATCTTCATATACCACCATTGACTTCAATGTCTTCGTACATTTTTAGGGGTCATCTCTGGTAGTAAAACCGAATCAATGAGGGACTTCTACCTGTGTTATCCTGCAATTCTCACAAACACATTAGTCCCTCAACTAGGTTTGTCGTCAATACTCCAAAACCAACTAGGGGTGGCACTAGATGCACTTACAACCTCGCTGCCTCCGCCGCCCGCCCACCCCACTCCGAGATGATCGTCGATTGTTGTCGTCACTGGAATCAAGCTCTATCGCCGCCGTCATGTCGATCCCGTCGCCGAAAGCACACACCGCATCTTTTTCCTCCCAAGCCCATCCGTCGACTGCCGGCCATCTCAAAGAATTGAAAGTGCGTTTATTTCCCTTATCTTTAACTAGCACCACATTTTCATAGCTTGTTGCTCTACCACATGGATCTATTCTCTTACGGTCGCAATTAGAGCATAAATTTTATCACTTTGATAGCAATGATAATGAGCTGAAATTGTCACATCTTACATCGGTTAAACAAAAGCAACGCCTAGTGAAGTTCAACATGTATTTGAAAAATGTTCAACATGTATTTGAAAAATGTTCAACATGCGTTTAAAAAATGTTCACTATGTATTTTAAGGTCCATCATGTATTTTATAAATGTTCAACATGCATTTAACAAATGTTCAACATTTAAAAAAAACAACATGTGTTTGTAGCATGTTCAATGTGTACTGAAAAATGATTAACGTGTATTCAAAAAAGGTTTAAGGTGCATTTTTTTTAATATTCAGCGTGCATTTAAGAAAAATGTTCCACGTGTATTCGAAATATGTTTAATGTGCTTTTGAAAATTGTTTAATTTGTATATAAAAAGGTTCAATGTGTACTAAAGAAATGATGAACGTGCATATAAAAATTGTTTAAAAATGTTCAATCGTGCATTTTTAAAAACACTCGACCTATATAAGAAAAAAATGTTCAACATCTATTTGAAAAATGTTCAACGTGTATCTAAAAAATAATTATCATGTATACAAAAATTTCAAGTATTTGCAAAAATGTCAAGAAAATGGGGAATGCAAAAAAAGAAAAATTAACTTGAAAATAAAAAAATGAAAATGACAAAAACCAGAAAAAATTGTACAACTGGTAGGAAAAAACAAGGAAAAACCCGACGAAACCTTCCCAAAACCGCCTGGAAGGTTTCTAAAATCGCTGCAAATTTCTCCGTAAAAGGTTAGAAGCCACCTAATTAAGCACAAGCGCACAAGTAGCATAGGGGTTTTTTTTAGTTGCGCACAAGTAGCATAGGTAAGCTCGGCTCAGCTGCCCATTCACGTGAGGTGTGGCGAGGCGGAATATTCATCATACTACATGGATCTTTAGAGATTTTCCTAAAATTGTTAGTTGGGCCTAAAGCCCATCTCATATTTCAACAGTAATTTCTCACCAATGATTCCAAAATCTGATCAAACAGATTGATTTGCTGGTTAACTCGATATTAACTCGGTCAGTTTTTAGTGAGCAGTAGTATAAGATATGTGTTGTAGGAAGGGTCGTCCGGAAAGAAGGATCGGGCGCCGCCCGAGCGAGGGTGTCAGAGCATCTACAACCGGACCTCTCAAAGCCGTCTCATATGCCTGGGCAGGCTGCCGGGTCACGTGTTTTCGATCTAGATGGACGCCTCAAACGGGTCTCAAACACTCGAACTGACCGGCACCTCCCATATGCAGCCCAAACAGTGGGTGGATATTGGGTGGCCCGGGCATGTCCGAGCGCGTTCGCCTGAAGCCCTGCCCACCATCGATCCTACGGATTTCCCACAAAAAACCCATCGGCCTCGTCGGTCCGAAACCCTAGCTCACTCACTCTCCTCTCTCACTCCGTCCTCTCCTCTTCCCTCACCGATTCCGATCGAATCCGGTGCAATGTCGAGCTCCGGCAGCCGCTCTGACGACGAGGTGGATTCGGAGTATGAGCTTGTCCTCCGCATCGCCTTGGAGCGGTCCAAGGTGGACACCGGGGCAGCTCCGGATCTGCAGCCTCGCCGCAGCCTCTGCTTCCCCGTTGGCGTATCTCGGACGCCTGCGCTGGCCCCTCGCGGCCCATGGGCAGCTCCGACGGGTGGATAGCGCAATCGGCGCCTCCCCCACGTCGTCCCCTCGCCCCGCCGGTTGCTGCTCCCTCTCGTGGACAGCGGTGGCTGCTTGTGCCCGCCCCGCCCGCCCGGACGCGCACGTCGGAGACGAAGGCGCGCGCACCGCCTGCCGCGAGAGGCAGCGGACAAGGAAGAGGGAGGTTGTGGGGAGCTCTGTCCAACACCGGCGTGGGTTACCGGCGGAGCCCGACGAGGACCAACGGCTCCTCGCGTGGGTCTACCGCTGGTCGCTTACGACGGCGGAGACAGACGCTCGGTGATTCCGCCGGAAGAACGCCATGGCTCTTCAGCTTGCCATCGAGCAGTCTGAGCGGGAGGCGTTGGAGAAGGCGAAGGAAGCAGCTCGGCTGGCCAAGCTCAGGCGCCAGCATGACCGGGCCGTCCAGTGCCTCAAGGGCCTCGTCATCGTCGACTCCTCCTCCTCCGACGACGGCTCCTCGACGAATCGGACAATCCTCCACCAGACGATGACGGGTACAGCTACGTCGGCGACCAAAAGGGGAAAGGACCGGCCCGAAAGTGGTGAAGTTGATTTTAGTTTCAGGTTTTAGATGTAGTATAAAGTTTTCCATCGTTTGTGTGAACTTTGGTGGATCTTTCGGTGAACTATTGTGCAATTTCTATGTCCGGAGTTGATCTGCGTAGTTTGATCGACGTTGCATGATATAGTATAGATATAGGGGTTCGGATATGAGAGACACGGATGTGGACGACGCAATTTGAGGAGTGCGCGGTCACTGCCCGCGGATGCGTCCGTGGGCGTTTTAGGTCCCGGATTTCCCAACTCCGGCTGTAGATGCTTAGGGGGGGGGGGAGGGGGGGTTGTGATTCCGCTTCGCTGTCTCAATCCCCTCTATAATTATCTCAGCTTATAGCATCTTCAGTAGAAGATGTAAATTTGAAGGTGTAAAACAAGAGATGTTAAATTTTACATCTCTTAAAAAAGTGCTTTTTCCATCTCTAAAAAAGAGACAATTCCAATAAAAGATGTAAAATAATAATGTAAAAATGCAACTCCAACAGATGATGCAAATGGAGATGTAAACTAGTTGTGCCGTCGGCAACCATCAAGCACAGTGGAATGCCTCAGGTTTGCTCTATGGACGACGGTTTGCGGTGGCGTTTGGCTCTGCAGATAGATGGGAGCAAGGCGTGTCCTTTGGGGAAAACTAGAGGAGTTGCGGTGGCCGAAACTCAATGAGAGCGAGCTTAACACGACAGCCGGAGCATGGCGGGGCTACGGATGGCGATGCCGGGCTACGGGCGGATGCGGACGGCAGTGGTGAAATGGAGCAGCAGCGATGCGAGGGATGCGCCGGTGATGCGGGCAGAGCGGCGGCGATGATGGAATCGTGCGGCGGTAGTGGAATTTGGCGGCGCCAAAAAACGCCCGATTCGCGACGTGCGGTGATGAATGGTGGGGATGCCGAAGGAGGCGGATCGGGCACGGGGCAACGGCGGGCAAGGTCCAGCAGGTGCGGTGGGAGGAAGAACAGGAGTTTGGAACGGCAGTTAGTAGTTAGCGCGCGGCTGACGTTTTTACACTAAAATTCAGTGTTTTTACACTAAAATTCAGCGGGTGAGTATATTTGCACGGCGAGGGTTACACCTTCAGTGGGTGAAGATGTATATTTGCACCGCGAGGGATGGTAGTTTACAGCCTTGCTGAAATGTAAATTTTTTTGCACCTACATCATCTGTTAGAGAGGCGTTTTTGGTCTGGGAGAGGTAAAAGTCAGGTATTTTTGCATCTAATGCTCTTAGTAAATACTGTGGCTTTCTTCTAATAAGATCAGTTCAGGCAAGGTTTGCCTAGCCGTAGTGACGTAGTCCCGTCACACACAAAAAAAAAAAGTCCCTGACAGGCACATTGCACGAGCGAGGCTCACATATTCTCCAGAGAACTCATTTTGTTAATGTCCTTCGGTAACCACAAGTACAGACACACAGACTTCCACAGCACCCTCGGTTCCACTTCACGTTCGCTGATACAACACGATAAACTCCGCCATGCCGAGATCTCACGACCCTGCCCATGATCCACACAGGGAGGGATCTCAGTAGGCATGGTTAGACAGGATGGCTCTCCCGGCCCCGGCGCGGTGCCGGTGGTGGGCGCACGCGCAGTGCACGGCGGTGAGGCTCAGGCAGCCGCTGATGATGAGGGAGTGCCTCTCCGGGCACGTGTGGAGCGCCGGGAAGGAGTCGCACACGGCCTGCACGGCCGGGGGCGTCAGCGCGGTGCACTGGCTGATGTTCAGGCTGGCGAGGCCGTCCTTGTCGTCGCGGCCGCGGCTGCTCTTGGCCGTGTCCCAGCTCATGCCCTTGCTCCTGATGCGGCTGTTCTCGGCCAGCGAGTACATGGCCCGGTCGGTGATGTTCTGGCAGTAGTACAGCCCCAGGGAACGCAAGTGAGGGCATCCGTTTGCAAGAGCAACCACGCTCTCATCTGCAGAAGGAGAAACGGACAGGAGTCAGATTTCAGGCAATGAGCATGGCTCTACATGCTACTGACAAGCAACTACAGCACTGTAAACGATGCTGAACTTAGATAACAATGCAGTATATGGTGAACATCATTAACAACCTAAATAAACTTGGTGAGCACACTTGATCTTGGAGAAGTATGAAGGTTGTACCTCTAGAGAACAGTGTACAAGGGTAAAGGATGCAGAAGCAACTTAACAAAATCAGGAAGACTGCACATTATGTAAGAAGACGTATATAGCAAACTAAAAAAGTCCAAGGATGCGTGTAATGTAATGTTTGAGACTGTGCATTCCAATAAATAATGCGAGTTGCAAATGCCTTGTCCTAAAATTACAATATGATTGCAAAGCATAAGACTTGGCAGAAAGCCAGGATCAGTTCTGATATTGTTTGTGTCTGTCAGCATGTCTGATATTAACTAAATAGTTAAACTACCTTAGCAGAGCAGAGAAACGAAGTGCTAATATCCTTGTATATTTTGTTTTAGCAATCAACAGAGCACCAGATTGTGCAGACTGTGGGAACATAAGATCGATCAAATAAATTACCTGTTATAAGAACACAGCCACACAAGTCGACGGCCCTAAGTTCAGGACATCCTGATGCCAAGCTAGTGACTCCCCCGTCAGTGACAGTATCGCACCAACCAAGGTTCAAAGATTGCAGCTGACTACAGTTGCGGGCTATGGCCTGCACCAAGATAATAGAGATTAAATAAAGGTTCATGCAAAATATGCTGTCGCAGCTTTAGTACCTGCAATGCTCTGTCGGATGCTGCCCGCACACACCCGCAAAGATTCAAGCATTTCAAGTTCTTGCACTGACTAGTGAGGTAGATCAAAGCAGCATCACTGAAATTGGAACATCCACTGATGTTCAGCCTTGTAAGGTGAGGGCACCCATGTGCCAGAGCATACAAGGACCGATCACTAAGCCTGAAGCTTCTGCTCAGATCCAACTCGCGCAAATCATGACAAGAATTTGCTACAGCCTCCACTGCACTGTCTTCAAGCTGAGGCTTGATTTGCCTTAGAGAAAGGACTTGAAGCTTTGTAAATTTGTGGGCCAGTGATATCACCAACTCATTCATGTGGTCCTGGCACCTGAAAATGACACTTTGGTCAATCAATATCTGGACTGCACTTCAAACATTGCTAATAAGACAGGATTTTGTAGTTGTCACATAAGGCCCTGAACAAACCATTTATTCATTTCGAACTAAGAAATTAAAGTTTCTTGGGACAAATATATCATCTGATTGAGCAGTTTTAATTGCTGTATAACTACAACATTTTTTTTTGTTCTTTCTAGAATCAAGGTGGACAGCTGACGAATCAAATTACTTGACTTAGAAAGTTTTCACATTTGCAGTGAACTTCCAACATACATCATATGACTGAATAAGTAGAAGGATCTAAACTACGAACCCAGTGATAAGCTGTGCTACAGCCTACAAGTGACATTTCATAATTATGACCAAAATTTTGAACCATCTTGTAAACTGAAGAATTGGGCATGTTCACATATGAGAGATATGCAGAATGGAGGATCACTCACCACGAGAAGGAGAGACTCGTGGCTCCCCATCCTAATGCATCACGCCACCCAGTGCAAACACCGGAGGCTACAATGGCCATCCTGTCGTCTCCAGCTACTGATATGATCCTCAGCAGAAGCTCCATGGGGAGGTCCTTCCAACCTGACAAGGTGGTGTCCGTGCCACCATTCTGTGTCTGTCCACTCTCACCACCACCAGAAACCATGAGTGCATTGAACGAATTGTCCAAGTAGCCACTCACCATCTGTGCATTGACCATTTTCACAGCGTAACCTGCATTCAGTAGTGCAGCTATTAGCAAACTTATATGAACAGAGTCAATAGGTTAGATTAGTAATAAGTATCCGCAACAAAAACGTAAAAGCAAGATCCAAGTAACCTCCCCGGAATGCGCTAAACCATACTGGAATGTCGCTGTCAGAAGCCCTCACCGAGATCTAGCAATTACTTGATCAAGGTAGGGCTCTTACTACTTTTACTTAAACACGTCACATCTAGTGAACCGAAGATAAATACCCGCAAGATTAGGTAGGGAACACAAACAGAGGAATGGAGCAATAATGCAATCGAGAACCTAGACGCTATTGCCTAGATAAGTAGTGCCGTCCTTGTCTCTTTGCTATGTTTCGCTTTTTTGCCTAGTACTTGATTTTTCTTTTCTGCTTTTGCTTTGTTTTGGTTTTCTTGCCGTGTGCTTTAATTTCTTTGGCCGGCTTATGCTAATAAGCTATCGTTAACCATGGAGTTCTCTTCCGTGGCAGAGTTTCTTGTGATGCAGAATGTCACGCATTTAGATGCGTGTTCAAGAAAAGAATTCTTCAAGAAGCAACGACTACTGCACTAATCTCTCAAGTCAATCAGAAGTTCAGAAGGAACCAAAAGTCAGCTAGAAGTGGCGTAAGAAAAACTGCTGTGGACGGCCTTAGGATCATTACGTTTTATCAAGAAACCAATCTCTCCCTACGAGATCGCCTAAAATCAAATATATCTGCGGCAACTAGCAACTTCCGATCGAGGAACTTGCGCAAAAATTCCGGGAGAGTGAACTCTGCATAACGCCGACCTTCTCAAAAGGAGCTTTGGAGGTCTGCAGCCGTGGAACGCACTAAGCAAAAACTGGAAGGAAACGGCAAGCAAGAACCGGGGGCGGCCCCTTCACCTGGAAGGTGTCAGAGCTTCCGGCCCCTTCTACTTGGATCTTCTATACTTCTATAAACTACCAGAGGCGTGCTCAGCAACGCAAACCTTTAATAAACCAGAATAATATAACCAAACTTAAGCATAAGATGCTCCGCCGCTACCAGAAGCGAATCGGCTAATCCAGAAAATTCTCCATTAATCAGCTAATCCAGAGAATCCAATGGAGAGATTAGCTCGAATCTTCGGGGACTAAATGCTAACCGGGCCAGCCTCCACGGCGGATAAGCGTCCGCCGGAGACAGGGACCCGGTGCAAACATGAGGATCCGAGGAATATTATCCAAGAAAACAACCACGGCTTTGCCCAGGATCGAAGTAGCTTTCGCGCACAGGCAGCCACAGAAAGAAAACCTACGGAAACGCCGAGCGAAAGCTCGGAGAATCGAAGCAGATCCAGTTTCCGGAGGCGATCCCGCTCCCCCGGCACCAAACAGGATTACGGGACTACAAGAAATCCTTGGGAGAAACAAACAGCAAGGATAAATTACACGGGAGAAGAGGACTAGAGCTCTACTCACCCATACGAGCAAGCCGAGAAGCGAAGCGGCGGCGCCGCCGCTGACTAGAGGCGATCTATTTTCCGGGGATAAAATCGAGTTTTAGCTGCCGCAGTTGAGCACTGGCGGCTGCCTGTGGAGGCAGCGAGGCCGGGTTCTAATAGGCAGCGGGGAGGGTGAGGGGGGATGAGGACGGGGGGCTCACGAGGGCGGCGCGTGGCGGGCAGGGGGCTGCGCACGTGAGCAGGCCGTGGGGACTGCGACGTTTCCTTTTTTTTCTGCCCGTAGTATACGGCGGCGGACTCTTTTTTTTCTCAGCCTCCCGTTTTGTTTTGCGTTTTCCCAGACGCGGTGACGGGAAAACGGGAGGGGTGTCTGTGGGCTGTTGCTGTCTGTAGGCGCCACCGCGAAACTTCTGGAAACGCCCCGGCCCGGGGGATGCGCAGGAACGGCCGTTGACGTGGGGTGCAGTGGCTTTTCTGTGCGTGGGGTAGATTTTGTGCTCGGGGCAGAACTGTCAGATCCTGTGCTCTGGATTGATATGTTTTTTGGAAAGTACTAACAAATTCGGTGGGGAAGTGGAGGGACCTTTTGTGGTGGGGGCAAAACTACGGGAAAAACAAATTCAGCGATAAATAAAAATTGAAAAAGTGGGTTCTTTATTGCTGAATGAATTTGTTTTTACATGCATACCTTGTAAATGAAGGCATGTTTTAATTCTTTTAGAGTTCTTGAAAACTTTCAATTGTTGTTTTCATCATACGTAGGGATGCTGTCGGAGTTATTGGCCATGGGTAGTCTCATCTGTCTCCTATGACATTTCAAGACATCAGGGCCAACTGTGTCCCTCAAGTGTCAAAGATTAATTATCGCCTTCTTGTGGCCGGCTGGTCCAAGCAGCCGGCTGCCGGAAGACGGAGGACTCAGAGGACAGCCACGAACTGGGCCGTCTCCTAGCAGGCGGCCTCTAAAGAGGTCGGCTCCTAGCAGGCGGCCCCAAGCACCCTCAAAGTCCTGAGCCCCCATGAATACGATGAGACATGGTATGGCTACAGAGAAGCCTGCCACCCTCGAATCCAGGGCAGGTCATGGCCACAGTGCTCTATACCGGCTGATGATCTCCCGCACGGCGCGGCACTGTTGCCCTTCCGCCCATGACATCTCTCAGGTCAGGGGGGGCGCTCCCACAACGGGCTGTCAGTACGGCTCACAGGCAGCGGGCCCTACTTGCTCTTGAGAAGCCAGAGGGCGGCAAGCTCAGCCAGATGGCTTGAGGGAGGGCCGGCTTCCAGCAGGCCCTTCTCTTCCCTAGGAGTTTGTGCGCCATCAACCAGAAGAGATGTGGAATGGCTACAGTAAACAACCGCCAGGCGGCGAAACTATAGCCACGCCTCCCCGACAAAGCAAGCGTCATTCGAAGCACGGCTACAGTGATGAGCAGCCGACAAGACCCGCAAGCGGCTGGCGCGGCCTGTCGGCCAAGTACAAGACAGCCGGCGGGGCCCACTAGCCGGTGGGCCCCAGCGACCAGCAAAGAAGCCGGTCACAAGAGACACTGACGGCCTGGGCCTACACCCGGCCAGCTTACCATTGTACCCTTGAGGGTAGGCCTATATAAACCCCCAGGGCACCCATGCAAAGGGTTCAGATCTTGGGAGAAACACACACACATATCTAGAGAGGGAGCTAGGGCTAGCCTTATTCTTCTTCCTTCTTAGAGGAATAGCTCTACGAGCAATCTTGTAGCCACTCTTGTTGAGTTAGTGATCATGCGGAGACCCCGCAGAGCAGGACTAGGGGTGTTATCTCTTAGGAGAGCCCCGAACCTGGGTAAGATCCGCCGGCGTGCATGTCTTCGCCTCATCCCGTTTCCTGGCACCGGCGACGTCTTATTAGCCCCCTCCATGATAAGCCATCCTTTGGCATATGTGGCACGACACCCCCGACATTTGGCGCCCACCGTGGGGCTAGGTGCAACGTCGTCTGGAGATATGTTCTGGACGGGAACCCTCTTCCTCCCCAACGAGCGTAGCCATCCCGGCACGCCAGATGGCGTTTGCACCGACGCGTTGCATGGCGCGAAGGTCACATGTGCAGCAAGCTGCCTCGTCGACCTTGTTGGCAAGGCCGCCTCTCCGACGAGCCGATGTCCGACGCAGGCACTGATGGTCTCGAGAGCCACCTCGTCAACCTCCTCGACCAGCTCCACATCGCCAACGAACCGGCTTTCGACTTGGAGTCAATCGGCTCCACTGACCCGATGCTTGTCGACTCTGACACAGCATCCCTCGATGCTTTCCCCACCAACATGGTGGTGATCGACGATCCGCTCCCACGAGTGGAGAGCGGCGGCAGCACCGTCACAGAGGTGCTTGTTATCAGCCACAATGGGGGCTCCGGAGGAGCCGGCCAGGACCCATTGCAGGCGGCAATGCGGGATCTGTCCACGCCCATTGCCGCGGATGCGGATGCCTAGACGTTGGAATCTTGCCGCGTTTCACTTGTGGAGAACGCCAAGAAATTGGCTACCATGAGACACCTCTCTGAAGCCTTCCAGCGTGAGGTTGACCGCGCTGTCGGCGGCACGCCGACTGCTACTGGGCCCAGCCGAGCAGACACGGTCAGGCAGCAAGGCGGAGCCGTCGCCAGCATGCTTGATGTAGACCGCCCGGTCTACGCCATGCCCATGGAGAACATACGCGCTGTCCAGGCGGCAGCAGATGAGTTGGACCACCTGGAGGGCGACGAGCGTCGCTACATGGCGGAGCGTGTTCAGAAGCTTATTGATGCGGCTGCTTCCCAGCAAGAAGCCGGCTGTCGCGCTGAAGAGCTTAACCAGCGGGTTGAGAACCCGCCCCCTCGCCAAGAGCATGGCGCGACCTCCTGGACGCCGACTGGCGGCGCCCGCGACAGACGAGACAAAGAGCCGGCTGTCAGCCGTAGCCGGACTCGCATCACCATCGAGCGCGACCAAGACGGCCGCCCTCGAGCAGTCGAACGACGGGACGATGATCCGCTGCCACCGCCTCCTCGAAGGGAAATGTGCGCCTCCCCGCCGCATGTTGATCATCCGACTCTTGGCGACCGGCTGGGCCGCCGAGAAGGAGTCGGCGAGAACGACGCACGCCACCGGATCGACCGGTTGGCTCGATCCCTGACGCTAGAAGAAGAAGACGCGATGGGCCCGCCTTGTTTTGGCCCCCGCATTCGTGACGAGTCTTTTCCCAAGGGGTTCTCGCTCCCTGATACGTCTCCAACGTATCTATAATTTTTGATGCTCCATGCTATATTATCTATTGTTTTGAATGTTTATGGGCTTTATTATACACTTTTATATCATTTTTGGGACTAACCTATTAACCCGGAGCCCAGTGCCAGATAATGTTTTTTACCCTGTTTTAGGGTTTCAAAGAAAAGGAAAATCAAACGGAGTCCAATTGACCTGAAACTTCACGGAACTCATTTTTCGAAGGAAAGAAGCCCAGAAGACTTGGAGTGCATGTCGGGGGATCTGCAAGGAGGTCACGAGGCAGGGGGGCATAATAGATCGGGAGTTCCACCGCCATAAGCCTCCGTAGCCACCGAAAGCCAATCTAGACCCGTTCCGACACCCTGCCGGAGGGGGCAATTGTTGGGGAACGTAGTAATTTCAAAAAAAATCCTACGCACACGCAAGATCATGGTGATGCATAGCAACAAGAGGGGAGAGTGTTGTCCACGTACCCTTGTAGACCGAAAGCGCAAGCGTTAGCACAACGCAGTTGATGTAGTCGTACGTCTTCATGATCCGACCGATCCAAGTACCGAACGCACGGCACCTCCGAGTTCAGCACACGTTCAGCTCGATGACGTCCCGCGAACTCCGATCCAGCAGAGCTTCACGGGAGAGTTTAGTCAGCACGACGGCGTGATGACGGTGATTATGTTGCTACCGACGCAGGGCTTCGCCTAAGCACCGCTACGATATGACCGAGGTGGAATATGGTGGAGGGGGGCATCGCACACGGCTGGGAGAGATCAACAGATCAACTTATGTGTCTAGAGGTGCCCCCTGCCCCTGTATATAAAGGAGCAAGGGGGGAGGCCGGCCGGCCCTCTATGGGCACGCCAGGAGGAGGAGTCCTCCTCCTAGTAGGAGTAGGACTCCCCTTTCCTACTCCTACTAGGAGGAGGAAAGGAAGGAGGAGAAGGAGAAGGAAGGAGAGGGAGGAAAAGGAAGAAAGGGGGGGCGCCCCCCTAGTCCAATTCGGTTTGGGCTAGGGAGGCCGCGCGCCCTTCCTCCTCTCTTCCACCACTTGGCCCATGAGGCCCATTACTTCTTCCTCGTATTCCCGTAACTTCCCGGTACCCCCGAAAATACCCGAATCACTCGGAACCTTTCCGATGTCCGAATATAGTCGTCCAATATATCGATCCTTACGTCTCGACCATTTCGAGACTCCTCGTCATGTCCCCGATCTCATCCGAGACTCCGAACTACCTTCGGTACATCAAATCACATAAACTCATAATACAATCGTCACCGAAACTTTAAGCGTGCGGACCCTACGGGTTCGAGAATTATGTAGACATGACCGAGACACGTCTCCGGCCAATAACCAATAGCGGAACCTGGATGCTCATATTGGCTCCCACATATTCTACGAAGATCTTTATCGGTCAAACCGCATAACAACATACGTTGTTCTGTTGGAAATATGCCCTAGATGCAATAATAAATTGGTTATTATTATATTTCCTTGTTCATGATAATCATTTATTATCCATGCTAGAATTGTATTGATAGGAAACTCAGATACATGTGTGGATACATAAACAACACCATGTCCCTAGTAAGCCTCTAGTTGACTAGCTCGTTGATCAATAGATGGTTACGGTTTCCTGACCATGGACATTGGATGTCGTTGATAACGGGATCACATCATTAGGAGAATGATGTGATGGACAAGACCCAATCCTAAGCATAGCACTAGATCGTGTAGTTCGTATGCTAAAGCTTTTCTAATGTCAAGTATCATTTCCTTAGACCATGAGATTGTGCAACTCCCGGATATGATAGGAGTGCTTTGGGTGTACCAAACGTCACAACGTAACTGGGTGGCTATAAAGGTACATTACAGGTATCTCCGAAAGTGTCTGTTGGGTTGGCACGAATCGAGACTGGGATTTGTCACTCCGTGTAAACGGAGAGGTATCTCTGGGCCCACTCGGTAGGACATCATCGTAATGTGCACAATGTGATCAAGGAGTTGATCACGGGATGATTTGTTATGGAACAAGTAAAGAGACTTGCCGGTAACGAGATTGAACAAGGTATCGGGATACCGACGATCGAATCTCGGGCAAGTACAATACCGCTAGACAAAGGGAATTGTATACGGGATTGATTAAGTCCTTGACATCGTGGTTCATCCGATGAGATCATTGTGGAACATGTGGGAGCCAACATGGGTATCCAGATCCCGCTGTTGGTTATTGACTGGAGAACGTCTCGGTCATGTCTGCATGGTTCCCGAACCCGTAGGGTCTACACACTTAAGGTTCGATGACGCTAGGGTTATAAAGGAAGTTTGTATGTGGTTACCGAATGTTGTTCGGAGTCCCGGATGAGATCCCGGACGTCACGAGGAGTTTCGGAATGGTCCGGAGGTAAATATTTATATATAGGAAGTCCTATTTCGGCCATCGGGACAAGTTTCGGGGTCATCGGTATTGTACCGGGACCACCGGAAGGGTCCCGGGGGTCCACCGAGTGGGGCCACCTATCCCGGAGGGTCCCATGGGCTGAAGTGGGAAGGGATCCAGCCCAAAGTGGGCTGGGGCACCACTTCCCCTAGGGCCCATGCGCCTAGGGTGAAGGGGGAACCCTAAGGAAGAGTCCCAAGGAGGGAAGGCACTTCCTAGGTGCCTTGGGGAGGAGGGAAACCTCCCTTGACCGCCGCCCCCCTAGGAGATTGGATCTCCTAGGGCCGGCGCCCCCCTTGGGCTCCCTATATATAGTGGTGAAGGAGGGCCTCTCAAGACACACTTTTTGCCTTGGTGCAGCCCTCCCTCTCTCCCAAGTCCTTCTCCTCATCTCCCGTGGTGCTTGGCGAAGCCCTGCAGGATTGCCACGCTCCTCCATCACCACCATGCCGTTGTGCTGCTGCTGGATGGAGTCTTCCTCAATCTCTCCCTCTCTCCTTGCTGGATCAAGGCGTGGGAGACGTCACCGGGCTGTACGTGTGTTGAACGCGGAGGTGCCGTCCGTTCGGCACCTGGTCATCGGTGATTTGGATCACGATGAGTACGACTCCATCAACCCCGTTCTCTTGAACGCTTCCGCTTAGCGATCTACAAGGGTATGTAGATGCACTCTCCTTCCCCTCGTTGCTAGTCTCTCCATAGATAGATCTTGGTGACACGTAGGAAAATTTTGAATTTCTGCTACGTTCCCCAACAGTGGCATCATGAGCTAGGTCTATTGCGTAGATTCTATGCACGAGTAGAACACAAAGTAGTTGTGGGCCTTTATCTTGTTCAATATGCTTACCGTTACTAGTCCAATCTTGATTCGGCGGCATTGTGGGATGAAGCGGCCCGGACCAACCTTACACGTACGCTTACGTGAGACCGGTTCCACCGAAAAACATGCACTAGTTGCATAAGGTGGCTGGCGGGTGTCTGTCTCTCCCACTTTAGTCGGATCGGATTCGATGAAAAGGGTCCTTATGAAGGGTAAATAGCAATTGGCATATCACGTTGTGGTCTTTGCGTAGGTAAGAAACGTTCTTGCTAGAAACCCATAGCAGCCACGTAAAACATGCAAACAACAATTAGAGGACGTCTAACTTGTTTTTGCAGGGTATGCTATGTGATGTGATATGGCCAAAGGATGTGATGAATGACATGTGATGTATGAGATTGATCATGTTCTTGTAATAGGAATTACGACTTGCATGCCGATGAGTATGACAACCGGCAGGAGCCATAGGAGTTGTCTTTATTTATTTATGACCTGCGTGTCAACTTAAACGTCATGTAATTACTTTACTTTATTGCTAACCGTTAGCTGTAGTAGTAGAAGTAATAGTTGGCGAGACAACTTCATGAAGACACGATGATGGAGATCATGGTGTCATGCCGGTGACGATGATGATCATGGAGCCCCGAAGATGGAGATCAAAAGGAGCAATATGATACTGGCCATATCATGTCACTATTTGATTGCATGTGATGTTTATCATGTTTATACATCTTATTTACTTAGAACGACGGTAGTAAATAAGATGATCCCTCATAAACAATTTCAAGAATGTGTTCTCCCCTAACTGTGCACCGTTGCTAAAGTTCGTCGTTTCGAAGCACCACGTGATGATCGGGTGTGATAGATCCTTACGTTCACATACAACGGGTGTAAGACAGTTTTACACATGCAAAACACTTAGGGTTAACTTGACGAGCCTAGCATGTACAGACATGGCCTCGGAACACAAGAGACCGAAAGGTCGAGCATGAGTCGTATGGTAGATACGATCAACATGAAGATGTTCACCGATGATGACTAGTCCGTCTCACGTGATGATCGGACACGGCCTAGTTGACTCGGATCATGTAATCACTTAGATGACTAGAGGGATGTCTATCTGAGTGGGAGTTCATAAGATGAACTTAATTATCCTGAACATAGTCAAAAGGTCTTTGCAAATTATGTTGTAGCTCGCGCTTTAGTTTTACTGTTTAGATATGTTCCTAGAGAAAATTTAGTTGAAAGTTAATAGTAGCAATTATGCGGACTAGGTCCGTAAACTGAGGATTGTCCTCATTACTTCATAGAAGGCTTATGTCCTTAATGCACCGCTCAGTGTGCTGAACCTCGAACGTTGTCTGTGGATGTTGCGAACATCTGACATACACGTTTTGATAACTACGTGATAGTTCAGTTAAACGGTTTAGAGTTGAGGCACCAAAGACGTTTTGAAACGTCGCGAAACATATGAGATGTTTTGAGGGCTGAAATTGGGATTTCAGGTTCGTGCCCATGTCAAGAGGTATAAGACCTCCGACGATTTTCTTAGCCTGCAAACTAAGGGAGAAAAGCTCAATTGTTGATCTTGTGCTCAGATTGTCTGAGTACAACAATCATTTAAATCGAGTGGGAGTTGATCTTCCGGATAAGATAGTGATGTTTCTCCGAAGTCATTACCACCAAGCTGCTAGAGCTTCGTGATGAACTATGATATATCAGGGACATATATGATGATCCTTGAGATATTCGCGATGTTTGACACAAAAGTAGAAATCAAGAAGGAGCATCAATTGTTGATGGTTAATGAAACCACTAGTTTTAAGAAGGGCAAGGGCAAGAAGGGATACTTCATGAAACGGCAATTCAGCTGCTGCTCTAGTGAAGAAACCCAAGGTTGAACCCAAACCCGAGACTAAGTGCTTCTGTAATAAGGGGAACAACCACTGGAGCAGAATTACCCTAGATACTTGGTAGATTAGAAGGCTGCCAAGGTCGATAGAAGTATATTGGATATACATTGTGTTGATGTGTACTTTACTAGTACTCCTAGTAGCACCAGGGTGTTAGATACCGGTTCGGTTGCTAAGTGTTAGTAACTCGAAATAAAAGCTACGGAATAAACGGAGACTAGCTAAAGGTGAGCTGACGATATGTGTTGGAAGTGTTTCCAATGTTGATATGATCAAGCATCGCACGCTCCCTCTACCATCGAGATTGGTGTTAAACCTAAATAATTGTTATTTGGTGTTTGCATTGAGCATAGACATGATTGGATTATGACTATCGCAATACGGTTATTCATTTAAGGAGAATAACGGTTACTCTGTTTATTTGAATAATACCTTCAATGGTCTTACACCTAAAATGAATTGTTTGTTGAATCTCGATCATAGTGATACACTTGTTCATGCCAAAAGATATAGGATAGTAATGATAGTACCACCTACTTGTGGCACTGCCACGTAAGTCATATCGGTATAAAACACATGAAGAAGCTCCATGTTGATGGATCTTTGGACTCACTCGTTTTTGAAAGTTTGAGACATGCGAACCATGTCTATTGGTGTATATGCATGAAGAAACTCCATGCAAATGGACCATTTGGACTCACTTGATTTTGAATCACTTGAGACATGCAAATCATACCACATGGGCAAGATGACTGAAAGCCTCGGTTTCAGTAAATGGAACTAGAAAGCAACTTGTTGGAAGTAATACATTTTGATGTGTGCAGTCCAATGAGTGCTGAGGCGTGTAGTGGATATCGTTATGTTCTTACTTCACAGATGATTTGAGTAGATGTTGAGTATATTTACTTGATGAATCACGAGTCTGAATTATTGAAAGGTTCAAGTAATTTCAGGGTGAAGTTGAAAGATCATCGTGACAAGAGGATAAAATATCTATGATATGATCATAGAGATGAATATCTGAATTACGAGTTTGGCACAGAATTAAGACATTGTGGAAATTGTTTCACAACTAATACAGCCTGGAACACCATAGTGTGATGGTGTGTCCGAACATCATAACTGCACCCTATTGGATATGATGCATACCATGATGTCTCTTATCAAATTACCACAATAGTTTATGGGTTAGGCATTAGAGACAACCACATTCACTTTAATAGGGCACCACGTAATTCCGATGAGATGACACCGTATGTACTATGGTTTAGAGAAACCTAAGCTGTCATTTCTTAAAAGTTTGGGGATGCGACGCTTATGTGAAAAAGTTTTAGGCTGATAAGCTCGAACCCAAAGCGGATAAATGCATCTTCATAGGACACCCAAAAATAGTTGGGTATACCTCCTGTCTCAGATCCGAAAGCAATAAGGGATTGTTTCTAGAATCAGGTCCTTTCTCGAGGAAAAGTTTCTCTCGACAGAATTGAGTGGGAGGATGGTGGAGACTTGATGAGGTTGTTGAACCGTCACTTCAACTAGTGTATAGCAGGGCACAAAGAGTTGTTCTTGTGGCACCTACACCAATTGAAGTGGAAGCTTATGATAGTGATCATGAAACTTCGGATCAAGTCACTACCAAACCTCGTGGGATGACAAGGATGCGTACTACTTCAGAGTGGTACATAATCCTGTCTTGGAAGTCATGTTGCTAGACAACAATGAACCTACGAGCTATGGAGAAGCAATGGTGGGCCTGGATTCCGATAAATGGCTCGAGGCCATATAATCCGAGAGAGGATCCATATATGAAAACAAAGTGTAGACTTTGGAAGAACTACTTGACGGTCGTAAGGCTATTAGGTACATATGGATTTTAAAAGGAAGACGGACAATGATTGTAAGTATCACCATTAAGAAAGCTCGACTTGTCGTTAAGATGTTTTTCGACAAGTTCAAGGAGTTGACTATGATGAGACTTTCTCACTCGTAGCGATGCTAAGAGTCTGTTGGAATTATATTAGCGATTACTGCATTATTTATGAAATCTTGCAGATAGGATGTCAAAACATTGTTTCCTCGACGATTTTCTTGAGGAAAGGTTGTATGTGATACAACCGGAAGGTTTTGTCAATCCGGAAAGATGTTAATAAGTATGCAAAGCTCCAGCAATCCTTCTAAGGACTGGAGTAAGCATCTCGGAGTTGGAATGTATGCTTCAATGAGATGATCAAAGATTTTGGGTGTATACAAAGTTTATGAGAAACTTGTATTTCCAAAGAAGTGAGTGGGAGCACTATAGAATTTCTGATGAGTATATGTTGTTGACATATTGTTGATCAGAAATGACGTAGAATTTCTGGAAAGCATATAGGGTTATTTGGAAAGTGTTTTTCAATGGAAAGCCTGGATTAAGCTACTTGAACATTGAGCATCAAGATCTATAAGGATAGATCAAAACGCTTAATGGTACTTTCAAATGAGCACATACCTTGACGTGATTTTGAAGGTGTTCAAGATGGATCAGTCAAAGAAGGAGTTCTTGCCTGAGTTGTAAGGTATGAAGTTAAGACTTAAAGCTCGACCACGGCAGAATAGAGAGAAAGGACGAAGGTCGTCCCCTATGCTTAAGACATAGGCTCTACAGTATGCTATGCTGTGTACCGCACCTGAAGTGTGCCTTGCCATGAGTCAGTCAAGGGGTACAAGAGTGATCCAAGAATGGATCACAGGACAGCGGTCAAAGTTATCCTTAGTAACTAGTGGACTAAGGAATTTTCTCGATTGTGGAGGTGGTAAAAGAGTTCGTCGTAAAGGGTTACGCCGATGCGAACTTTGACACTAATCCAGATTATTCTGAGTAGTAAACTGGATTCGTATAGTAGAACAGCTATTTGAAATGGCTCCAAATGTAGCGTAGTAGTAGCGTCTACAAGATGACATAGAAATTTGCGAAGTACATACGGATCTGAATGTTGCAGACCCGTTGACTAAAAACCTCTCTCACAAGCAACATGATCAAACCTAGAACTCATTGAGTGTTAATCACATAGTGATGTGAACTAGACTACTGACTCTAGTAAACTCTTGGGTGTTAGTCACATGGCGATGTGACCTGTGAGTGTTAATCACATGGCGATGTGAACTAGATTATTGACTCTAGTGCAAGTGGGAGACTGTTGGAAATATGCCCTAGAGGCAATAATAAATTGGTTATTATTATATTTCCTTGTTCATGATAATCGTTTATTATCCATGCTAGAGTTGTATTGATAGGAAACTCAGATACATGTGTGGATACATAGACAACACCATGTCCCTAGTAAGCCTCTAGTTGACTAGCTCGTTGATCAATAGATGGTTACGGTTTCCTGACCATGGACATTGGATGTCGTTGATAACGGGATCACATCATTAGGAGAATGATGTGATGGACAAGACCCAATCCTAAGCATAGCACTAGATCGTGTAGTTCGTATGCTAAAGCTTTTCTAATGTCAAGTATCATTTCCTTAGACCATGAGATTGTGCAACTCCCGGATACCGTAGGAGTGCTTTGGGTGTACCAAACGTCACAACGTAACTGGGTGGCTATAAAGGTACATTACAGGTATCTCCGAAAGTGTCTGTTGGGTTGGCACGAATCGAGGCTGGGATTTGTCACTCCGTGTAAACGGAGAGGTATCTCTGGGCCCACTCGGTAGGACATCATCGTAATATGCACAATGTGATCAAGGAGTTGATCACGGGATGATGTGTTATGGAACGAGTAAAGAGACTTGTCGGTAACGAGATTGAACAAGGTATCAGGATACCGACGATCGAATCTCGGGCAAGTAGAATACCGCTAGACAAAGGGAATTGTATACGGGATTGATTAAGTCCTTGACATCATGGTTCATCCGTTGAGATCATCGTGGAACATGTGGGAGCCAACATGGGTATCCAGATCCCGCTGTTGGTTATTGACCGGAGAACGTCTTGGTCATGTCTGCATGGTTCCCGAACCCGTAGGGTCTACACACTTAAGGTTCGATGACACTAGGGTTATAAAGGAAGTTTGTATGTGGTTACCGAATGTTGTTCGGAGTCCCGAATGAGATCCCGGACGTCACGAGGAGTTCCGGAATGGTCCGGAGGTAAAGATTTATATATAGGAAGTCCTATTTCGGCCATCGGGACAAGTTTCGGGATCATCGGTATTGTACCGGGACCACCGGAAGGGTCCCGGGGGTCCACCGGGTGGGGCCACCTATCCCGGAGGGTCCCATGGGCTGAAGTGGGAAGGGATCCAGCCCAAAGTGGGCTGGGGCGCCACTTCCCCTAGGGCCCATGCGCCTAGGGTGAAGGGGGAACCCTAAGGAAGAGTCCCAAGGAGGGAAGGCACCTCCTAGGTGCCTTGGGGGGGGGGGGGAGGGAAACCTCCCTTGGCCGCCGCCCCCCTAGGAGATTGGATCTCCTAGGGCCGGCGCCCCCCCTGGGCTCCCTATATATAGTGGTGAAGGAGGGCCTCTCAAGACACACTTTTTACCTTGGTGCAGCCCTCCCTCTCTCCCAAGTCCTTCTCCTCATCTCCCGTGGTGCTTGGCGAAGCCCTGCAGGATTGCCACGCTCCTCCATCACAACCACGCCGTTGTGCTGCTGCTGGATGGAGTCTTCCTCAATCTCTCCCTCTCTCCTTGCTGGATCAAGGCGTGGGAGACGTCACCGGGCTGTACGTGTGTTAAACGCGGAGGTGCCGTCCGTTCGGCACTTGGTCATCGGTGATTTGGATCATGACGAGTACGACTCCATCAACCCCGTTCTCTTGAACGCTTCCGCTTAGCGATTTACAAGGGTATGTAGATGCACTCTCCCTCCCCTCGTTGCTAGTCTCTCCATAGATAGATCTTGGTGACACGTAGGAAAATTTTGAATTTCTGCTACGTTCCCCAACACGTTCCCTTTGTCATCGGTATGTTACTTGCCCGAGATTTGATCATCGGTATCTCAATACCTAGTTCAATCTCATTATCGGCAAGTATCTTTACTCGTTACGTAATACATCATCCCGCAACTAACTCATTAGTTGCAATGCTTGCAAGGCTTTAAGTGATGTGCATTACCTAGAGGGCCTAGAGATACCTCTCCGACAATCGGAGTGACAAATCCTAATCTCGAAATACGCCAACCCAACAAGTACCTTTGGAGACACCTGTAGAGCACCTTTATAATCGCCCAGTTACGTTGTGACATTTGGTAGCACACAAAGTGTTCCTCCGGTAAACGGGAGTTGCATAATCTCATAGTCATAGGAACATTTATAAGTCATGAAGAAAGCAATGGCAACAAACTAAACGATCAAGTGCTATGCTAACGGAATGGGTCAAGTCAATCACATCATTCTCTAATGATGTGACCCCGTTAATCAAATGACAAGTCATGTCTATGGCTAGGAAACTTAACCATCTTTGATTCAACGAGCTAGTCAAGTAGAGGCATACTAGTGACGCTCTGTTTGTCTATGTATTCACACATGTATTATGTTTCCGGTTAATACAATTCTATCATGAATAATAAACATTTATCATGAAATAAGGAAATAAATAATAACTTTATTATTGCCTCTAGGGCATATTTCCTTCAGTCTCCAACTTGTAGTAGAGTCAATAATCTAGTTCACATCGCCATGTGATTTAACATCAATAGTTCACATCACCATGTGATTAACACCCATAGTTCACATCGTCATGTGACCAACACCCAATGGGTTTACTAGATTCAATAATCTAGTTCACATCGCTATGTGATTAACGCCTAAAGAGTACTAAGGTGTGATCATGTTTTGCTTGTGAGAGAAGTTTAGTCAATGGGTCTGCCACATTCAGATTCGTAAGTATTTTGCAAATTTCTATGTCAACAATGCTCTACACTAAGCTACTCTAGCTAATTGCTCCCACTTTTAATATGTATCCAGATTGAGACTTTGAGTCATCTGGATCAGTGTCAAAACTTGCATCGATGTAACCTTTTATGATGAACCTTTTGTCACCTCCATAATCGAGAAACATATCCTTATTCCACTAAGGATAATTTTGACCAATGTCCAGTGATGTACTCCTAGATCACTATTGTACTCCCTTGCCAAACTTAGGGCAGGGTATACAATAGGTCTGGTACACAACATGGCATACTTTATAGAACCTATGGTTGAGGCATAGGGAATGACTTTCATTCTCTCTCTATCTTCTGCCGTGGTCGGGTTTTGAGTCTTACTCAACTTCACACCTTTGTAACATAGGCAAGAACTCCTTCTTTGACTATTCCATTTTGAACTACTTCAAAATCTTTTCAAGGTATGTACTCATTGAAAAACTTATCAAGCGTCTTGATCTACCTCTATAGATCTTGATGCTCACTATGTAAGCAGCTTCACCGAGGTCTTTCTTTGAAAAAACTCCTTTCAAACATTCCTTTATGCTTTGCCGAATAATTCTACATTATCTCCGATCAACAATATGTCATACACATATACTTATCAAAAATGTTGTAGTGCTCCCACTCACTTTCTTGTAAATACAGGCTTCACCGCAAGTCTGTATAAAACTATATGCTTTGATCAACTTATCAAAGCGTATATTCCAACTCCGAGATGCTTGCACCAGTCCATAGATGGATCGCTGGATCTTGCATATTTTGTTAGCACCTTTAGGATTGACAAAACCTTCTGGTTGCATCATATACAACTCTTCTTTAATAAATCCATTAAGGAATGCAGTAATGTGGCAATTGCTAATATGATTCGGACAGACTTAAGCATAGATACGAGTGAGAAACTCTCATCGTAGTCAACACCTTGAACTTGTCGAAAACCTTTTTGCGACAATTCTAGCTTTGTAGATGGTAACACTACTATCAGCGTCTGTCTTCTTCTTGAAGATCCATTTAATCTCAATGGCTCACCGATCATTGGGCAAGTCAATCAAAGTCCATACTTTGCTGTCATACATGGATCTCATCTTAGGTTTCATGGCCTCAAGCCATTTCGCGGAATCTGGGCTCATCATCGCTTCCTCATAGTTCGTAGGTTCATCATGGTCAAGTAACATGATCTCTAGAATAGGATTACCATACCACTTTGGTGTGGATCTCACTCTGGTTTACCTACGAGGTTCGGTAGTAACTTGATCTGAAGTTACATGATCATCATCATTAGCTTCCTCACTAATTGGTGTAGTAGTCACAGGAACAGATTTCTGTGATGAACTACTTTCCAATAAGGGAGCAGGTACAGTTACCTCATCAAGTTCTACTTTCCTCCCACTCACTTCTTTCGAGAGAAACTCCTTCTCTAGAAAGGATCCATTCTTAGCAATGAATATATTGCCTTAGGATCTGTGATAGAAGGTGTACCCAACATTTTCTTTTGGGTACCCTATGAAGATTTACTTCTCCGATTTGGGTTCGAGCTTATCATGTTGAAACTTTTTCACATAAGCATCGCAGTCCCAAACTTTAAGAAACGATAGCTTAGGTTTATCGCCAAACCATAGTTCATACGGTGTCATCTCAACGGATTTAGATGGTGCCCTATTTAACGTGAATGTAGCTGTCTCTAATGCATAACCCCAAAACGATAGTGGTAATCGGTAAGAGACATCATAGATCGCACCATATCTAATAAAGCACGGTTACTATGTTCAGATACACCATTACACTATGGTGTTCCAGGTGGCGTGAGTAGTGAAACTATTTCACATTGTTTTAACTGAAGGCCAAACTCGTAACTCAAATATTTTACTTCTGCGATCATATCGTAGAAACTTTTATTTTGTTACGATGATTCTCCACTTCACTCTGAAATTCTTTGAACTTTTCAAATGTTTCAGACTTGTGTTTCATCAAGTAGATATACTCATATCTGCTCAAATCATCTGTGAAGATCAGAAAATAATGATACCTGCCGCGAGCTTCAATATTCATCGGACCACATACATCAGTATGCATGATTTCCAACAAATCTGTTGCTTGCGACATTGTTCCGGAGAACGGAGTCTTAGTCATCTTGCCCATGAGGCATGGTTCGCAAGCATAAACTGATTCATAATCAAGTGATTCCAAAAGCCCATCGGCATGGATTTTCTTCATGCGCTTTACACCAATATGACCTAAACGGCAGTGCCACAAATAAGTTGCACTATCATTATTAACTTTGCATCTTTTGTCTTCAATATTATAAAATGTGTATCACCACGATCGAGATCCAACAAACCATTTTCATTGGGTGTATGACCATAGAAGGTTTTATTCATGTAAATAGAACAACAATTATTCTCTAACTTACATGAATAACCGTATTGCAATAAACATGATCCAATCATATTCATGCTCAACGCAAACACTAAATAACATTTATTTTAGGTTTAACACTAATCTCGAAAGTATAGGGAGTGTGCGATGATGATCATATCAATCTTGGAACCATTTCCAATACACATCGTCACTTCACCCTTAACTAGTCTCTGTTTATTTTGCAACTCCTGTTTCGAGTTACTATTCTTAGCAACCGAACTAGTATCAAATACTGAGGGGTTGCTATAAACACTAGTAAAGTACACATCAATAACATGTATATAAAATATACCTATGTTTACTTTGCCATCCTTCTTATCCGCCAATTACTTGGGGTAGTTCTGCTTCCAGTGACCAGTCCGTTTGCAGTAGAAGCACTTAGTCTCAGGCTTAGGACCAGACTTGGGCTTCTTCACTTGAGCAGCAACTTGCTTGTCGTTCTTCTTGAAGTTCCCCTTCTCCCCTTTGCCATTTTCTTGAAACTAGTGGTCTTGTCTACCATCAACACTTGATATTTTACTTGATTTCTACCTTCGTTGATTTTAGCATTACGAAGAGCTTGGGAATCGTTTCCGTTATTCCTTGCATATCATAGTTCACCACAAAGTTCTACTAACTTGGTGATGGTGACTAGAGAATTCTGTCAATCACTATCTTATTTGGAAGATTAACTCCCACTTGATTCAAGCGATTGTAGTACCCAGACAATCTGAGCACATGCTCACTGCTTGAGCTATTCTCCTCCATCTTTTAGCTATAGAACTTGTTGGAGACTTCATATCTCTCAACTCGGGTATTTGCTTGAAATATTAACTTCAACTCCTGGAACATCTCATATGGTCCATGACGTTCAAAACGTCTTTGAAGTCCCGATTCTAAGCCGTTTAAGCATGGTGCACTAAACTATCAAGTAATCGTCATATTGAGCTAGCCAAACGTTCATAATGTCTTTATATGCTCCTGCAATAGGTCTGTCACCTAGCGGTGCATTAAGGACATAATTCTTCTATGCAGCAAGGAGGATAATCCTCAGATCACGGATCCAATCCGCATCATTGCTACTAACATCTTTCAACTTAATTTTCTCTAGGGACATATCAAAACAAAACAAGGGAGCTAAACGCGAGCTATTGATCTACAACATAGATATGCTAATACTATCAGGACTAAGTTCATGATAAATTTAAGTTCAATTAATCATATTACTTAAGAACTCCCACTTAGAAAGACATCCCTCTAATCTTCTAAGTGATCACGTGATCCAAATCAACTAAACCATGTCCGATCATCACGTGAGATGGATTAGTTTCAATGGTGAACATCACTATGTTGATCATATCTACTATATGATTCACGCTCGACCTTTCGGTCTCCGTGTTCCGAGGCCATATCTGTTATATGCTAGGCTCGTCAAGTTTAACCTGAGTATTCCGTGTGTGCAACTGTTTTGCACCCGTTGTATTTGAACGTAGAGCCTATCACACCCGATCATCACGTGGTGTCTCAGCACGAAGAACTTTCGCAACGGTGCATACTCAGGGAGAACACTTGTACCTTGATAATTAGTGAGAGATCATCTTATAAAGCTACCGTCGAACTAAGCAAAATAAGATGTATAAAAGATAAACATCACATGCAATCAAAATATGTGACATGATATGGCCATCATCATCTTGTGCCTTTGATCTCCATCTCCAAAGCATCGTCATGATCTCCATCGTCACCGGCATGACACCACGATCTCCATCATCTTGATCTATATCAATGTGTCATCACATGGTTGTCTCGCCAACAATTGCTCTTGCAACTATTGCTATCGCATAGCGATAAAGTAAAGCAATTATTTGGCGCTTGCATCTTATGCAATAGAGAGATAACCATAAGGCTTTTGCCAGTTGCCGATAACTTCAACAAAACATGATCATCTCATACAACAACTTATATCTCATCATGTCTTAACCATATCACATCACAACATGCCCTGCAAAAACAAGTTAGACGTCCTCTACTTTGTTGTTGCAAGTTTTACGTGGCTGCTACGGGCTGAGCAAGAACCGTTCTTACCTACACATCAAAACCACAATGATAGTTTGTCAAGTTGGTGCTGTTTTAACCTTCGCAAGGACCGGGCGTAGCCACACTCAGTTCAACTAAAGTTGAAGAAACTGACACCCGCCAGCCACCTGTGTGCAAAGCACATCGGTAGAACCAGTCTCGCGTAAGCGTACGCATAATGTCGGTCCGGGCCGCTTCATCCAACAATACCGCCGAACCAAAGTGTGACATGCTGGTAAGCAGTATGACTTATATAGCCCACAACTCACTTGTGTTCTACTCGTGCATATTACATCAAAAGCATAAAACCTGGCTCGGATGCCACTGTTGGGGAACGTAGTAATTTCAAAAAAAATTCCTACGCACACGCAAGATCATGGTGATGCATAGCAACGAGAGGGGAGAGTGTTGTCCACGTACCCTCATAGACCGAAAGAGGAAGCGTTAGCACAACGCGGTTGATGTAGTCGTACGTCTTCACGATCCGACCGATACAAGTACCGAACGCACGGCACCTCCGAGTTCAGCACACGTTCAGCTCATTGACGTCCCGTGAACTCCGATCCAGCAGAGCTTCACGGGAGAGTTCCGTCAGCACGACGGCATGATGACGGTGATTATGTTGCTACCGACGTAGGGATTCACCTAAGCACCACTACAATATGACCGAGGTGGAATATGGTGGAGGGGGGCACCGCACACGGCTGGGAGAGATCAACAGATCAACTTGTGTGTCTACAGGTGCCCCCTGCCCCTGTATATAAAGGAGCAAGGGGGGAGGCCGGCCGGCCCTCTATGGGCGCGCCAGGAGGAGGAGTCCTCCTCCTAGTAGGAGTAGGAGGAGAAGGAGAAGGAAGGAGAGGGAGGAAAAGGAGGAAAGGGGGGCCGACCCCCTAGTCCAATTCGGTTTGAGCTAGGGGGACCGCGCGCCCTTCCTCCTCTCTTCCACCACTTGGCCCATGGGGCCCATTACTTCTTCCTCGTATTCCTGTAACTCCCCGGTACCCCCGAAAATACCCGAATCACTCGTAACCTTTAGTCGTCCAATATATCGATCTTTATGTCTCGACCATTTCGAGACTCCTCGTCATGTCCCCGATCTCATCCGAGACTCCAAACTACCGTCGGTACATCAAATCACATAAACTCATAATACAATCGTCACCGAAACTTTAAGCGTGCGGACCCTACGGGTTCAAGAACTATGTAGACATGACCGAGACACGTCTCTGGCCAATAACCGATAGCAGAACCTGAATGCTCATATTGGCTCCCACATATTCCACGAAGATCTTTATCGATCAAACCGCATAACAACATACGTTGTTCCCTTTGTCATCGGTATGTTACTTACCCGAGATTTGATCGTCGGTATCTCAATACCTAGTTCAATCTCGTTATCGGCAAGTCTCTTTACTCGTTCCGTAATACATCATCCTGCAACTAACTCATTAGTTGCAATGCTTGCAAGGCTTTAAGTGATGTGCATTACCGAGAGGGCCCAGAGATACCTCTCCGACAATCGGAGTGACAAATCCTAATCTCGAAATACGCCAACCCAACAAGTACCTTTGGAGACACCTGCAGAGCACCTTTATAATCACCTAGTTACGTTGTGACGTTTGGTAGCACACAAAGTGTTCCTCCGGTAAACGGGAGTTGCATAATCTCATAGTCATAGGAACATGTATAAGTCATGAAGAAAGCAATAGGAACAAACTAAACGATCAAGTGCTATGCTAACGGAATGGGTCAAGTCAATCACATCATTCTCTAATGATGTGACCCCGTTAATCAAATGACAACTCATGTCTATGGCTAGGAAACTTAACTATCTTTGATTCAACGAGCTAGTCAAGTAGAGGCATACTAGTGATGCTCTGTTTGTCGATGTATTCACACATGTATTATGTTTCCGGTTAATAAAATTCTAGCATGAATAATAAACATTTATCATGAAATAAGGAAATAAATATAACTTTATTATTGCCTCTAGGGCATATTTCCTTCAGCAATCCCTCTCCGGTGTCCATCTTCATCATCCCGGTGCTCTCCATGACGAGGAGGGAGTAGTTCTCCTTCGGGGCTGAGGGTATGTACCAGTAGCTATGTGTTTGATCTCTCTCTCTCTCTCTCTCGTGTTCTTGAGGTGATACGATCTTGATGTATCGCGAGCTTTGCTATTATATTTGGATCCTATCATGTTTCTTCCCCCCTCTACTCTCTTGTAATGAATTGAGTTTCCCCTTTGAAGTTATCTTATCGGATTGAGTCTTTAAAGATTTGAGAACACTTGATGTATGTCTTGTCGTGCATATCTGTGGTGACAATGGGATACCACGTGATTCACTTGATGTATGTTTTGGTGATCAACTTGCGGGTTCCGCCCATGAACCTATGCATAGGGGTTGGCACACGCTTTCGTCATGATTCTCTGGTAGAACTTTGGGGCACTCTTTGAGGTCCTTTGTGTTGGTTGAATAGATGAATCTGAGATTGTGTGATGCATATCGTATAATCATACCCACGGATACTTGAGGTGACATTGGAGTATCTAGGTGACATTTGGGTTTTGGTTGATTTGTGTCTTAAGGTGTTATTCTAGTACGAACTCTAGGGCTGTTTGTGACACTTATAGGAATAGCCCAATGGATTGATTGGAAAGAATAACTTTGAGGTGGTTTCGTACCCTACCATAATCTCTTCGTTTGTTCTCTGCTATTAGTGACATTGGAGTGACTCTTTGTTGCATGTTGAGGGATAGTTATGTGATCCAATTATATTATCATTGTTGAGGGAACTTACACTAGTGAAAGTATGAACCCTAGGCCTTATTTCCTATCATTGCAATACCGTTTACGCTCACTTTTATCATTAGTTACCTTGCTGTTTTTATATTTTCAGATTACAAAAACTATTATCTACTATCCATATACCACTTGTATTACCATCTCTTCGCCGAACTAGTGCACCTATACAATTTACCATTGTATTGGGTGTGTTGGGGACACAAGAGACTCTTTGTTATTTGGTTGCAAGGTTGCTTGAGAGAGACCATCTTCATCCTACGCCTCCTACGGATTGATAAACCTTAGGTCATCCACTTGAGGGAATTTGCTACTGTCCTACAAACCTCTGCACTTGGAGGCCCAACAACGTCTACAAGAAGAAGGTTGTGTAGTAGACATCAAGCTCTTTTCTGGCGCCATTGCCGGGGAGGTGAGTGCTTGAAGGTATATCTTTAGATCTTGCAATTGAGTCTTTTAGTTTCTTGTTTTATCACTAGTTTAGTCTATAAAAGAAAACTATAAAAAATGGAATTGAGTTTATCTCATACGCTTCATCTTTTTAATATGTTTCGTGAGTATGATGGAAAGGATAATTGTGTTCAAGTGCTAGAAGAAGAAATCTATAAAATGTTTGGCACTAAATATTTGAATGATGAGCATGATTGCAATGTTGTTAGTATGAATTCCTTGAATATCCACGATGCTAATGATATGCAAAGCCACAAGCTTGGGGAAGCTATGTTTGATGAAGATGATATTTTTTGTCCTGCAAGTTTTGATGAGCAAATTTATTATGATAAAAGCATGCCTCCTATCTATGATGATTATTGTGATGACACGCATGCTTTAAATAATAATGATAACCATGAAACTTGTCATCTTGATCTTAATTTTCAATCACATGACAGTTATTTTATTGAGTTTGCTCCCACTATTATTCATGAGAAGAATTTTGCTTGTGCGGAGAGTAGTAAATTTTCTATGCTTGTAGATCATGAAAAGAACGCTTTAGGTGCTGGTTATATTGTTGAATTCATTCATGATGCTACTGAAAATTATTATGAGGGAGGAATATATGCTTGTAGGAATTGCAATAATATAAAGTTTCCTCTCTATGTGCTTAAAGTTTTGAAGTTATGCTTGTTTTACCTTCCTATGCAAGTTGATTCTTGTTCCCATAAGTTGTTTGCTCACAAAATCCCTATGCATAGGAAGTGGGTTAGACTTAAATGTGCTAGTAATATTCTTCATGATCCTCTTTTTATGTTACAATTCTTATCTTTTATGTGAGCATCATTGAAGTCATCGTGCCTAGCTAGGGGCGTTAAATGATAGCGCTTGTTGGGAGGCAACCCAACTTTATTTTTGTTCATTTTCTTTATGCTCCTGTTTAGTAATAAATAATTCATCTAGCCTCTGTTTATATGTGGTTTTATGCATTTAATTAGTGTTTGTGCCAAGTAGAACATTTGTGGAGACTTGGGGGAAGTCTTTGCGATCATGCTGTAAAAAACAGAAACTTTAGCGCTCACGAGAATTGCTGCCATTTTTTATTGGAGAGTGATATATAGTTAATTCTTTTTGCAGATGATTAATAGATAATACTCAGGTCCAGAAATTTATTTGATAATTTTAGGAGTTCCAGAAGTATACGTTTGATTCAGATTACTACAGACTGTTCTGTTTTTGACAGATTCTGTTTTTCGTGTGTTGTTTGCTTATTTTGATGAATCTATGGCTAGTAAAATAGTTTATAAACCATAGAGAAGTTGGAATACAGTAGGTTTAACATCAATATAAATAAAGAATGAGTTCATTATAGTACCTTGAAGTGGTGATTTATTTTCTTATACTAACGGAGCTTACGAGTTTTCTGTTAAGTTTTGTGTTGTGAAGTTTTCAAGTTTTGGGTAATCATTCGATGGACTATGGAATAAGGAGTGGCAAGAGCCTAAGATTGGGGATGAACGAGGCACCCCAAGGTAATATTCAAGGATAGCTAAGAGCCTAAGCTTGGGGATGCCTCGGAAGGTATCCCCTCTTTCGTCTTCGTTCATCGGTAACTTTACTTGGAGCTATATTTTTATTTACCACATGATATGTGTTTTGCTTGGAGCGTCAATTTATTTTGTTAGGATTTTCTTGCTGTTATTTAGAACAATATTTTGCATCTTTTATTTCAATAAAAGTGGCATTGATAGCCTTTACTATGCCTATTTTAGAAGTCCACATGTTGCTGTTTGATAACAGAAAGTTTACCGCTGTTGCAATAATTCCCTAGAAAAGTCAGAATGTGATAAAATGTTGAAACCTTTTGCATATTAAGTTCTGATAAATTTACTACAGTGGGAATTTTCTTTCATAATTTTTGTAGTTAGGGAAGTATGGGTGTTGCAGCATTGTTTACAGACTATCCTGTTTAGGCAGATTGCTGTTATGTTTGCATACGTTTGCTTCTTTAATGATTATATTTGAGGATAAGACTATTAAATATGCAGAGGCATTTAGTATGCAATGTTGAATAATAATTTTAGTGATTTTCTACAGTAGAGTATGATGAGGTTTTTGCAATGGTTTATACTAAGTTATCTCACGAGTCCTTGTTGAGTTTTGTGTGGATTAAGCTTTTGAGATTTAGGGAGACCGCGATATGAGAGGAATTAAGGAGACACAAAAGCTCAAGCTTGGGGATGCCCAAGGCACCCCAAGATAATATTTCAAGAAGTCTCAAGCGTCTAAGCTTGGGGATGCCCCGGTTGGCATCCCACCTTTCTTCTTCAACAAACTATCGGTTAGTATCGGTTGATCCTAAGTTTTTGCTTCTTCACATGATGTTTGCTATTCTTAGATGTCATTTTATTTATTTTTTCTTGCTGTTTTAATAAAGTATCAAAGTCTGAAATTATTGAATGGGAGAGTCTTCACATAGTTGCACAATTATTCGACTACTCATTGATCTTCACTTATATCTTTCGGAGTAGTTTGTCGTTTGCTCTAGTGTTTCACTTACATCTTTTAGAGCATGGTGGTAGTTTTATTTTGAAGAAATAGATGAACTCTCATGCTTCACTTAGATTATTTTGAGAGTCTTAAATAGCATGGTAATTTGCTTAAAATCCTAATATGCTAGGTATACAAGATTAGTAAAAACTTTCATATAGAGTATTGAATACTAAGAGAAGTTTGATGCTTGATGATTGTTTTGAGATATGGAGGTAATAATATCAAAGTCGTGCTAGTTGAGTAGTTGTGAAATTGAGAAATGCTTGTGCTGAAGTCTGCAAATCCCGTAGCATGCACGTATGGTAAACATTGTGTAATAAATTTGAAACATCAGGTGTTATTTGATTGTCCTCCTTATGAGTGGCGGTCGGGGACGAGCGATGGTCTTTTCCTACCAATCTATCCCCCTAGGAGCATGCGCGTAGTGCCGAGGTTTTTGATGACTTGTAGATTTTTGCAATAAGTATGTGAGTTCTTTATGACTAATGTTGAGTCCATGGATTATACGCACTCTCACCCTTCCATCCTTGCTAGCCTCTTCGGTACCGTGCATTGCCCTTTCTCACATTGAGAGTTGGCGCAAACTTCGCCGGTGCATCCAAAACCCGTGATATGATACGCTCTGTCACACATAAACCTCCTTATATCTTTCTCAAAACAGCCACCATACCTACCTATTATGGCATTTCCATAGCCATTCTGAGATATATTGCCATGCAACTTTCCATCATTCCGTTTGTTATGACACGCATCATCATTGTCATATTGCTTTGCATGATCATGTAGTTGACATCATATTTGTGGCAAAGCCACCGTTCATAATTTTTCATACATGTCGCTCTTGATTCATCGCAATCCCGGTACACCATAGGAGGCATTCATATAGAGTCATACTTTGTTCTAGTATCGAGTTGTAATAATTGAGTTGTAAATAAATAGAAGTGTGATGATCATCATTATTAGAGCATTGTCCCAAGTGAGGAATAAAAAAAAGAGAAAGGCCATAAAAAAGAGAAGGACCAAAAAAATGAGAGAAAAAGAGAGAAGGGACAATGTTACTATCCTTTTACCACACTTGTGCTTCAACGTAGCACCTTGATCTTCATAGTAGAGAGTCTCTCATATTATCACTTTTATATACTAGTGGGAATTTTTTATTATAGAACTTGTCTTGTATATTCCAACAATGGGCCTCCTCAAGTGCCCTAGGTCTTCGTGAGCAAGCAAGTTGGATGCACACCCACTAGTTTCTTTTGTTGAGCTTTCATACATTTATAGCTCTAGTGCATCCGTTGCATGGCAATCCCTACTCCTTGCATTAACATCAATCAGTGGGCATCTCCATAGCCCATTGATTAGCCTCGTTGATGTGAGACTTTTTCCTTTTTGTCTTCTCCACATAACCCCCCTCATTATATTCTATTCCACCCATAGTGCTATGTCCATGGCTCGCGCTCATGTATTGCCTGAAAGTTTATGAATTTGAGATTACTAAAGTATGAAACAATTGCTTGGCTTGTCATCGGGGTTGTGCATGATGAAAGCATTCTTGTGTGACGAAAATGAAACATGACTAAACTATATGATTTTGTAGGGATGAACTTTCTTTGGCCATGTTATTTTGAGAAGACATAATTGCTTAGTTAGTATGCTTGAAGTACTATTGTTTTTATGTCAATATGAACTTTTATCTTGAATCTTTCGGATCTGAATATTCATATCACAATTAATAAGAATTACATTGAAATTATGCCAAGTAGCACTCCGCATCAAAAATTCTGTTTTTATCATTTACCTACTCGAGGACGAGCAGGAATTAAGCTTGGGGATGCTGATACGTCTCCAACGTATCTATATTTTTTGATTGCTCCATGCTATATTATCTATTGTTTTGAATGTTTATGGGCTTTATTATACACTTTTATATCATTTTTGGGACTAACCTATTAACCCATAGCCCAGTGCAGGTTTCTGTTTTTACCCTGTTTTAGGGTTTCGAAGAAGGAAAATCAAACGGAGTCCAATTGACCTGAAACTTCACGGAACTCATTTTTGGAAGGAAAGAAGCCCATAAGACTTGGAGTGCACGTCGGGGGATCTGCGAGGAGGTCACGAGGTAGGGGGGCACAATAGATCGGGAGTTCCGCCGCCAGAAGCCTCCGTAGCCACCGAAAGCCAATCTAGACCCATTCCGACACCCTGCCGGAGGGGGCAATCCCTCTCCGGTGTCCATCTTCATCATCCCGGTGCTCTCCATGACGAGGAGGGAGTAGTTCTCCCTCGGGGCTGAGGGTATGTACCAGTATCTATGTGTTTGATCTCTCTCTCTCTCTCTCTCTCTCTCGTGTTCTTGAGGTGATACGATCTTGATGTATCGCGAGCTTTGCTATTATATTTGGATCCTATGATGTTTCTTCCCCCCTCTACTCTCTTGTAATGAATTGAGTTTCCCCTTTGAAGTTATCTTATCAGATTGAGTCTTTAAAGATTTGAGAACACTTGATGTATGTCTTGCCGTGCGTATCTGTGGTGACAATGGGATACCACGTGATTCACTTGATGTATGTTTTGGTGATCAACTTGCGGGTTCCGCCCATGAACCTATGCATAGGGGTTGGCACACGTTTTCATCGTGATTCTCCGGTAGAACTTTGGGGCACTCTTTGAGGTCCTTTGTGTTGGTTGAATAGATGAATCCAAGATTGTGTGATGCATATCGTATAATCATACCCACGGATACTTGAGGTGACATTGGAGTATCTAGGTGACATTAGGGTTTTGGTTGATTTGTGTCTTAAGGTGTTATTCTAGTACGAACTCTAGGGCTGTTTGTGACACTTATAGGAATAGCCCAATTGATTGATTGGAAAGAATAACTTTGAGGTGGTTTCGTACCCTACCATAATCTCTTCATTTGTTCTCCTTTATTAGTGACTTTGGAGTGACTCTTTGTTGCATGTTGAGGGATAGTTATGTGATCCAATTATGTTATCATTATTGAGGGAACTTACACTAGTGAAAGTATGAACCCTAGGCCTTATTTCCTATCATTGCAATACCGTTTACGCTCACTTTTATCATTAGTTACCTTGCTGTTTTTATATTTTCAGATTACAAAAACTATTATCTAGTATCCATATACCACTTGTATTACCATCTCTTCGCCGAACTAGTGCACCTATACAATTTACCATTGTATTGGGTGTGTTGGGGACACAAGAGACTCTTTGTTATTTGGTTGTAGGGTTTCTTGAGAGAGACCATCTTCATCCTACGCCTCCTACGGATTGATAAACCTTAGGTCATCCACTTGAGGGAAATTTGCTACTGTCCTACAAACCTCTGCACTTGGAGGCCCAACAACGTCTACAAGAAGAAGGTTGTGTAGTAGACATCACTCCCAAGGGACATGCTCAAGTACAACGGCTCCGTGAAGCCGGAGGATTGGCTTGTGGATTATTCCACGGTAGTCAGCATAGCAAACGGCAACAAGCGCGTTGCCGTGAAGTACGCCCTGCTCATGGTCCAGGGCACAGCCCGGACGTGGCTGAACAATCTCAAGCCCTACAGCGTCAACAGCTGGGTAGACTTCACCGAGGTGTTTATCTGAAACTTCACCAGCACCTACAAGCGGCCTCCCAAGCCTCGCCAACTCTCCCTGTGTGTCCAAGACCCCAATGAGTCCACCTGCGATTACCTGACGCGGTGGGCAGAACTGCGCAATTCCCGCGAAGGGGTGCACGAGGTCCAAGCCATCGAGTACTTCACCATCGGGTGCCGAGAGGGCACCTTACTCAAGCACCATCTTCTTTGCGACGAGCCGGCCACACTCGACGAGCTGCTGATCATAGCAGATAAATACGCCACGGCTGACTCCATGAAATCAGAACTCCGGGTGGACACTTCTGGGAAGGTGCTCCCCCGGCCCCTCGAACTCCGGCTGGAGACAACAGTCGACGCCAGCAGCCGAACGACAACAAGTGCAAAGCCCCCCAGCCAGCCTCCACCAGCCGGCAGGTGGCAACTGCTGAAGATCAACAACTCGAAGGGCAGCCACCCCCAAGCGTCAGAAGGACGGCAAGTCGACTTGGTTGCCCACCTTCTCCTTCAAGCAGACTCTCGATGCCCACTGCAAGTTCCACAGAGGCACAAAGCCATCCAACCACACGACCTGGAAGTGTCACTGGCTTGTCCATATCGCCAAGGGAGAAGGACTGCCTCCTCCGCTTGCTGGCCCGCCGGCTCCGCCTCCTCAGCAGCCGGCCGTCCATCCAGCAGTCAGCCAAGTCCAAGATGATTACTCCGAAGAGCATGGCGCTTATGTCATCTTCACCAGTATGGCCAGCGATAAACACAGCCGGTGTCAACAACACCGCGAAGTGAATGCGGTTGCCTCCACTACTCCAGAGTTCATGCATTGGTCTAAAAAGCCCATCAGCTGGAGCCGGGCCAACCACCCAGAAGTGATGCCCTCTCCGGGTTCCTATGCCCTGGTTTTGGACGCCACCCTTGCAACAGAGAGGCGAGCTGCTCGTTTCTCCCGGATCCTGATAGATGGCGACAGCAGCATCAACATCCTTTATCGGGACACCTTGGAGAAGCTGAAGATCAAAGAGAAGCAGCAGCTGCCCCGTCAGACTGTGTTTCACGGCATTGTGCCCGGCTTGTCCTGCTCACCAATCGGCAAGATCAAGATAGACGTCCTCTTTGGAGACAAGGATCATTTCCGCCACGAAGCCATTTGGTTTGAGGTGGTTGACCTGGAGAGCCCGTACCATGTGCTCCTAGGCCGACCAGCTCTAGCCAAATTCATGGTGGTACTGCATTATTCCTACCTCAAGATGAAAATGCCAGGGACTAAGGGCATTATCACAATCAGTGGAGACTATGAAAAGTCGGCCGCCTGCGCTGTAGCCAGCAGCCGGCTGGCTGAGTCCCTCGTGATTGCGGCAGAGAAGAAGCTCCTGGACCGGATGGTGGCCATGGCCGGCAAGTAGCCGGACATGTCCCCAGAAGCCAAAGAGTCAGAGACCCAGGGCTCCTTCAAGCCGGCCAAAGAAACAAACAAGATCCCATTGGACCCTGAGCACCCGAAGAGGTACGTTGTCATAGGTACAAACCTTGACAGCAAATAGGAAAAGCGAGCTCGTCGATTTCCTCCGTGAGAATCGGGACATCTTTGCATGGTCCCCCAAAGACATGACGGGTGTTCTGACGGATTTTGTCGAGCACAAGCTACATGTAAGAGCAGATGCCAAACCAGTTAGGCAGCCTCTCCGCCGACTGTCGGAGGAGAAAAGGAGAATTGTTAGAGAAGAGATCACCCGCCTGTTGGCAGCCGGCTTCATCATGGAAGTTTTCTTCCCAGAATGGCTTGCCAACCCAATCCTTGTGCTGAAGAAGAACAACAAGTGGCGCATGTGCATTGACTACACCAGTCTCAATAAAGCCTTCCCCAAGGATCCGTTTGCCTTGCCACGGATTGACCAAGTGATAGACTCCACAGCCGGATGCGAGCTGTTGAGTTTCTTGGATGCCTACTCAGGTTATCACCAGATCAAGTTGAACTCGGCAGACCGCCTGAAGACCGCCTTCATCACACCATCCGGAGCCTTCCGTTACCTGACGATGATGTTTGGCTTGAGGAATGCCGGCGCCATGTTTCAGCGTTGCATGCAGAAGTGCCTCCTCAAGCAACTTGGCAGGAACGCCCACGTCTATGTGGACGATATTGTGGTGAAGACTGATATGTCTCCAACGTATCTATAATTTTTGATTGCTCCATGATATATTATCTACTGTTTTAGACATTATTGGGCTTTATTATCCACTTTTATATTATTTTTGGGACAAACCTATTAACCGGAGGCCCAGCCTAGAATTGCTGTTTTTTGCCTGTTTTAGGGTTTCGAAGAAAAGGAATATCAAACGGAGTCCAAACGGAATGAAACCTTCGGGAACGTGATTTTTAGGAAGATTATGATCTGGGAGACTTGGACCCTACGTCAAGAAAGAAAACAAGAGGGCACGAGGTAGGGGGGCGCGCCCACCCCCACCAGGCATGCCCTCCACCCTCGTGGGCCCCCTGTTGCTACACCGACGTACTCCTTCCTGCTATATATACCAACATACCCCCAAACGATCAGATACGGAGCCAAAACCCTAATTCCACCGCCGCAACTTTCTGTATCCACGAGATCCCATCTTGGGGCCTGTTCCAGAGCTCCCCCGGAAGGGGCATCGATCATGGAGGGCTTCTACATCAACACCATAGCCTCCCCGATGAAGTGTGAGTATTTTACCTCAGACCTACGGGACCATAGTTAGTAGCTAGATGGCTTCTTCTCTCTTTTTGGATCCCAATACAATGTTCTCCCCCTCTCTTGTGGAGATCTATTCGATGTAATCTTCTTTTTGCGGTGTGTTCGTTGAGACCGATGAATTGTGGGTTTATGATCAAGTCTATCTATGAATAATATTTCAATCTTCTCTGAATTCTTTTATGTATGATGGGTTATCTTTGCAAGTCTCTTCGAATTATCAGTTTGGTTTGGCCTACTAGATTGATCTTTCTTGCAATGGGAGAAGTGCTTAGCTTTGGGTTTAATCTTGCGGCGTCCTTTCCCGGTGACAGTAAGGGCAGCAAGGCACGTATTGTATTGTTTCCATCGAGGATAACAATATGGGGTTTTCTTCATATTGCATGAGTCTATCCCTCTACATCATGTCATCTTGCTTAAGGCGTTACTCTGTTTTTAACTTAATACTCTAGATGCATGCTGGATAGCGGTCGATGAGTGGAGTAATAGTAGTAGATGCAGGCACGAGTCGGTCTACTTGTCTCGGACGTGATGCCTATATACATGATCATACCTAGATATTCTCATAACTATGCTCAATTCTGTCAATTGCTCAACAATAATTTGTTCACCCACCGTAGAATACTTATGCTCTCGAGAGAAGCCACTAGTGAAACCTATGGCCCCCGGGTCTATCTTTATCATATTAATCTCCTACTACTTAGTTATTTCCTTTGCTATTTACTTTGCCTTTATTTTACTTTGTATCTTTATCATAAAAATACCAAAAATATTATCTTATCATATCTATTATATCTCACTCTCGTAAGTGGCCCTATAGGGATTGACAACCCATATTTGCGTTGGTTGTGAGGATTTATTTGTTTTGTGCAAGTGCGAGGGACTCGCGCGTAGCCTCCTACTGGATTGATACCTTGGTTCTCAAAAACTGAGGGAAATACTTATGCTACTTTGCTGCATCATCCCTTCCTCTTTGGGGAAAACCAACGCAGTCTCAAGAGGTAGCAAGAAGGATTTCTGGCGCCGTTGCCGGGGAGGTCTACGCAAAATTCTACATACCAAATACCCATCACATACCCTTATCTCCCGCATTACATTATTTGCCATTTGCCTCTCGTTTTCCTCTCCCCCCACTTCACCCTTGCCGTTTTATTCGCCCTCTCTCTCTCTCTATCCTCCCTCTCTATTTGCCTCTTTTTGCCCGCTTGTTTTTTGTTTGCTTGTGTGTTAGTTTGCTTGCTTGTCACGATGGCTCAAGATAATACTAAATTGTGTGACTTCACCAATACCAACAACAATGATTTTATTAGCACTCCGATTGCTCCTCTTACCGATGCTGAATCTTGTGAAATTAATGCTGCTTTGCTGAATCTTGTCATGAAAGATCCGTTCTCCGGCCTTCCTAGTGAAGATGCGGCTAGCCATCTAGCTTCGTTGATTTGTGTGACATGCAAAATAAGAAAGATGTGGATAATGATATTGTTAAATTGAAGCTATTTCCTTTTTCGCTTAGAGATCGTGCTAAAGCTTGGTTTTCGTCTTTGCCTAAAAATAGTATTGATTCATGGAGCAAGTGCAAAGATGCTTTTATCTCTAAGTATTTTCCTCCCGCTAAGATCATCTCTCTTAGAAACGATATTATGAATTTTAAGCAACTTGATCATGAACATGTTGCACAAGCTTGGGAGAGAATGAAATTAATGATACGTAATTGCCCTACTCATGGTTTAAATTTGTGGATGATTATACAAAACTTTTATGCCGGATTGAATTTTGCTTCTAGAAATCTTTTAGATTCGGCCGCGGGAGGCACTTTTAGGGAAATCACTTTAGGAGAAGCTACTAAACTCCTAGATAATATTATGGTTAATTATTCTCAATGGCACACTGAAAGATCTACTAATAAAAAGGTGCATGTGATAGAAGAAATTAATGTTTTGAGTGGAAAGATGGATGAACTTATGAAATTACTTGCTAATAAAAGTGTTTCTTCTGATCCTAATGATATGCCCTTGTCTACTTTGATTGAGAATAATAATGAATCTATGGATGTGAATTTTTTTGGTCGGAACAATTTTGGTAACAACGCGTATAGAGGAAATTTTAATCCTAGGCCTTATCCTAGTAATCCCTGTAGTAATTATGGTAATTCCTATAACAATTCTTAAGGAAATTATAATAATATGCCCTATGATTTTGAATCTAATATTAAAGAATTTATTACTTCGCAAAAGAATTTTAATGCTATGATTGAAGAAAAATTGCTTAAGATTGATGATTTGGCTAGGAACGTTGATAGAATTACTCTTGATGTTGATTCTTTGAAACTTAGATCTATTCCACCTAAGCATGATATCAATGAGTCTCTAAAAGCCATGAGAATTTCCATTGATGAGTGTAAAGAAAGAACCGCTAGGATGCGTGCTAAGAAAGATGCCTTTATAAGAGCGTGTTCTTCTAGTTGCTATGAAAATAAAGATAAAGATCTAAAAGTTATTGATGTATCCCCTATTAAATCTTTGTTTTGCGATATGAATCTTGATAATGATGGGACTGAATATGATCCACCTTTACCTAGAAGGCGTTCCAAGAATTCGGAATTTGTTGATCTTGATGCTAAATTTGATAAAAGTGGGATTGAAGAAATTAAAACCCAAGATGTTGCTAAACCCACTATTTTGGATCTCAAGGAATTTAACTATGAAAATTGCTCTTTGATTGATTGTATTTCCTTGTTGCAATCCATGCTAAATTCTCCTCATGCTTATAGTCAAAATAAAGCGTTTACTAAACATATCGTTGATGCCTTGATGCAATCTTATGAAGAAAAACTTGAATTGGAAGTTTCGATCCCTAGAAAACTTTATGATGAGTGGGAACCAAATATTAAAATTAAAATTAAAGATCATGAATGCTATGCTTTATGTGATTTGGGTGCTAGTGTTTCCACGATTCCAAAGACTTTGTGTGATTTGTTAGGTTTCCGTAATTTTGATGATTGCTCTCTAAACTTGCACCTTGTGGATTCCACTATTAAGAAACCTGTGGGAAGAATTAATGATGTTCTTATTGTTGCAAATAGGAATTATGTGCCCGTAGATTTTATTGTTCTTGACATAGATTGCAATCCTTCATGTCCTATTATTCTTGGTAGACCTTTCCTTAGAATGATTGGTGCAATTATTGATATGAAGGAAGGAAATATTAGATTCCAATTTCCATTAAGGAAAGGCATGGAAAAATTTCCTAGAAATAAGATTAAATTACCTTATGAATCTATTATGAGATCCACTTATGGATTGCCTACCAAAGATGGCAATACCTAGATCTATTATTGCTTGTTATGCCTAGCTAGGGGCGTTAAACGATAGCGCTTGTTGGGAGGCAACCCAATTTCATTTTTATTCCTTGCCTTTTGCTCCTGTTTAGTAATTAATAATTTATCTAGCCTCTGTTTTGGTTGTGTTTTTTGTGTTTAATTACTGTTTGTGCCAAGTAGAACCGTTGGGAAGACTTGGGGAAAGTCTTGTTGAACTTGCTGTAAAAAAAGAAAGTTTAGCGCTAACGAGAACTGCTGTCATTTTTATTTGGAGAGTGCTATTTAGTTAATTATTTTTGAAGATGATTAATAGATAAATTCCTCACGTCCAACAATTTATTTTAGAATTTTGGGGGTTCCAGATCTTGCGCTAGCTACAGATTACTACAGACTGTTCTGTTTTTGACAGATTCTGTTTTTCGTGTGTTGTTTGCTTATTTTGATGAATCTATGGCTAGTAAAATAGTTTATAAACCATAGAAAAGTTGGAATACAGTAGGTATAACACCAATATAAATGAAGAATGAGTTCATTACAGTACCTTGAAGTGATCTTTTTTTCTTTTGCTAACGGAGCTCACGAGATTTTCTACTTTAAGTTTTGTGTTGTGAAGTTTTGAAGTTTTGGGTAAAGATTTGATGGATTATGGAATAAGGAGTGGCAAGAGCCTAAGCTTGGGGATGCCCATGGCACCCCCAAGATAATCTAAGGATACCTAAAAGCGAAAGCTTGGGGATGCGGAAGGCATCCCCTCTTTCGTCTACTTCTATCGGTAACTTTACTTGGAGCTATATTTTTTATTTACCACATGATATGTGTTTTGCTTGGAGCGTCTTGTATGATTTGAGTCTTTGCTTGTTAGTTTAAAACAAGCATCCTTTCTGTACACACCTTTTGAGAGAGCCATACATGATTTGGAATTTGTTAGAATACTCTATGTGCTTCGCTTATATCTTTTGTGTTATATAATTTTGCTCTAGTACTTCACTTATATCTTTTAGAGCACGGTGGTGGATTTGTTTTACAGAAACTATTGATCTCTCATGCTTCACTTAGATTATTTTGAGAGTCTTAATAGCATGTCAATTTGCTTAAAATCTTAATATGCTTGGTATACAAGATTAATAATAAAACTTTCTTATGAGAGTGTTGAATACTATGATAAGTTTGATACTTGATAATTGTTTTGAGATATAGAGATGGTGATATTAAAGTCATGCTAGTTGAGTAGTTGTGAATTTGAGAAATACTTGTGTTGAAGTTTGTGATTCCCGTAGCATGCACGTATGGTGAACCATTATGTGATGAAGTCGGAGCATGATTTATTTATTGATTGCCTTCCTTATGAGTGACGGTCGGGGACGAGCGATGGTCTTTTCCTACCAATCTATCCCCCTAGGAGCATGCGCGTAATACTTTGCTTTGATAACTTGTAGATTTTTGCAATAAGTATGTGAGTTCTTTATGACTAATGTTGAGTCCGTGGATTATACGCACTCTCACCCTTCCACCTTTGCTAGCCTCTCTAATACCGCGCACCTTTTGCCGGTATCATACACCCACCATATACCTTCCCCAAAACAGCCACCATACCTACCTATTATGGCATTTCCATAGCCATTCCGAGATATATTGCCATGCAACTTTCCACCGTTCCATTTATTATGACACACTCCATCATTGTCATATTGCTTAGCATGATCATGTAGTTGACATCGTATTTGTGGCAAAGCCACCATTCATAATTCTTTCATACATGTCACTCATGAGTCATTGCATATCCCGGTACACCGCCGGAGGCATTCACATAGAGTCATATTTTGTTCTAAGTATCGAGTTGTAATTGTTGAGTTGTAAGAAAAATAAAAGTGTTATGATCATCATTATTAGAGCATTGTCCCAGTGAGGAAAGGATGATGGAGACTATGATTCCCCCACAAGTCGGGATGAGACTCCGAACGAAAAATAAATAAAAGAGGCCAAAGAAGCCCAAATAAAAAGAAAGAAAAGAGGCCATAAAAAGGAGAAAAAGGCCCAAATAAAAAAATGAGAGAAAAAGAGAGAAGGGACAATGTTACTATCCTTTTACCACACTTGTGCTTCAAAGTAGCACCATGATCTTCATAGTAAAGAGTCTCTCATGTTATCACTTTCATATACTAGTGGGAATCTTTCATTATAGAACTTGGCTTGTGTATTCCAATGATGGGCTTCCTCAAATTGCCCTAGGTCTTCATGAGCAAGCAAGTTGGATGCACACCCACTTAGTTTCTTTTTGAGCTTTCATATACTTATACCTCTAGTGCATCCGTTGCATGGCAATCCCTACTCACTCACATTGATATCTATTGATAGGCATCTCCATAGCCCGTTGATACGCCTAGTTGATGTGAGACTATCTTCCCCCTTTTTGTCTTCTCCACAACCACCATTCTATTCCACCTATAGTGTTATATCCATCGCTCATGCTCATGTATAGCGTGAAAATTGAAAAAGTTTTGAGAATGTCAAAAGTATGAAACAATTTCTTGGCTTGTCATCGAGGTTGTGCATGATTTAAATATTTTGTGTGGTGAAGATAGAGCATAGCCAGACTATATGATTTTGTAGGGATAACTTTCTTTAGCCATGTTATTTTGAGAAGACATAATTGCTTTGTTAGTATGCTTGAAGTATTATTATTTTTATGTCAATATGAACTTTTGTCTTGAATCTTTCGGATCTGAATATTCATACCACAATTAAGAAGAATTACATTAAAATTATGCCAAGTAGCACTCCACATCAAAAATTCTGTTTTTATCATTTACCTACTCGAGGACGAGCAGGAATTAAGCTTGGGGATGCTCGATACGTCTCCAACGTATCTATAATTTTTGATTTCTCCATGCTATATTATCTACTGTTTTAGACATTATTGGGCTTTATTACCCACTTTATATTATTTTTGGGACTAGCCTATTAACCGGAGGCCCAACCCAGAATTGCTGTTTTTTGCCTGTTTTAGGGTTTCGAAGAAAAGGAATATCAAACGGAGTCCAAACGGAATGAAACCTTCGGGAATGTGATTTTTAGGAAGATTATGATCCGGGAGACTTGGACCCTATGTCAAGAAAGAAAACAGGAGGGCACGAGGTAGGGGGCGCGCCCACCCCCACCAGGCGCGCCCTCCACCCTCGTGGCCCCCTGCTGCTCCACCGACGTACTCCTTCCTCCTATATATACCTACGTACCCCCAAACGATCAGATACGAAGCCAAAACCCTAATTCCACCGCCGCAACTTTCTGTATCCAGGAGATCCCATCTTGGGGCCTGTTCCGGAGCTCCACAGGAAGGGTCATCGATCACGGAGGGCTTCTACATCAACACCATAGTCTCCCCGATGAAGTGTGAGTAGTTTACCTTAGACCTACGGGTCCATAGTTAGTAGCTAGATGGCTTCTTCTCCCTTTTTGGATCTCAATACAATGTTCTCCCCCTCTCTTGTGGAGATCTATTCGATGTAATCTTCTTTTTGCGGTGTGTTTGTTGAGACCAATGAATTGTGGGTTTATGATCAAGTCTATCTATGAATAATATTTGAATCTTCTCTGAATTCTTTTATGTATGATTGGTTATCTTTGCAAGTCTCTTCGAATTATCAGTTTGGTTTGCCTACTAGATTGATCTTTCTTGCAATGGGAGAAGTGCTTAGCTTTGGGTTCAATCTTGCAGTGTCCTTTCCCGGTGACAGTAAGGGCAGCAAGGCATGTATTGTATTGTTGCCATCGAGGATAACAAGGTGGGGTTTTCTTCATATTGCATGAGTCTACCCCTCTACATCATGTCATCTTGCTTAAGGTGTTACTCGGTTTTTAACTTAATACTCTAGATGCATGCTGGATAGCGGTCGATGAGTGGAGTAATAGTAGTATATGCAGGCAGGAGTCGGTCTACTTGTCTCGGACGTGATGCCTATATACATGATCATACCTAGATATTCTCATAACTATGCTCAATTCTGTCAATTTCTCAACAGTAATTTGTTCACCCACCATAGAATACTTATGCTCTCGAGAGAAGCCACTAGTGAAACCTATGGCCCCCGGGTCTATCTTTATCATATTAATCTCCTACTACTTAGTTATTTCCTTTGCTATTGACTTTGCCTTTATTTTACTTTGTATCTTTATCATAAAAATACCAAAAATATTATCTTATCATATCTATTAGATCTCACTCTCGTAAGTGGACCTATAGGGATTGACAACCCCTATTTGCGTTGGTTGCGAGGATTTATTGGTTTTGTGCAGGTGCGAGGGACTCGCGGGTAGCCTCCTACTGGATTGATACCTTGGTTCTCAAAAACTGAGGGAAATACTTACGCTACTTTGCTGCATCATCCCTTCCTCTTTCGGGAAAACCAAAGTAGTGCTCAAGAGGTAGCAAAGACGGAGAAACGCGGTACCTTATTGGAAGATCTCAAGGAGACCTTTGAAAATTTGCGCCGGTTTCAGATCAAGCTCAACCCAGAGAAGTGCGTGTTGGAGTACCAGCCGGCCAGCTCCTTGGTTTCCTGGTCTCAGAACGCGGCATTGAGTGCAACCCTGTTAAGATCAAAGGCACCGAGAGGATGGAAGTACCCACCCGACTGCGAGATGTCCAAAAATTTACCGGCTGCCTGGCATCCATCAGCCGCTTCATCAGTCGGCTGGGCGAGAAGGCCCTTCCCCTGTACCAAGTCCTGAAGAAAACCACTCATTTCGAGTGGAATGACAAGGAGGACGAGGCTTTTCTTTAGCTCAAGAAGACGTTGACCACGCCGGCTGCCCTGGCCGCGCCGACTGCTAAGGAGCCCATGCTCCTCTACATTGCCGCCACCAGTTGGGTGGTCAACACACTCATGGTAGTTGAGTGCAAGGAAGATAGCAAGGTTCTGCCAGTTTAGAGACCACTGTATTATTTGAGTGAAGTACTGTCGGCTTCCAAGCGGAACTACCTCCACTACCAGAAGATGTGCTACGGCATGCATTTCACCGCCAAGAAGTTAAAGCCATATTTTCAAGAGCACCCTATCACGGTTGTTTGCACTGCTCCGCTCGCTGAGATCATAGGCAGCCGAGATGCTTCAGGCCGAGTGACAAAATGGGCCATTGAGTTGGCTCCCCACACCATTTTCTACCAGCCTCGCACCACCATCAAGTCCCAAGCGCTGGCCGACTTCATTGTCGACTGGGCCGAGACCTAGTACTTGCCGCCAGCGCCGGACTCCACCCATTGGCGGATGCATTTTGACGGTTCAAAGATGTGCACCGGTTTGGGAGCCGGCATCGTCCTCACCTTTCCCAAGGGCGACAAGCTCAGATACACATTACAAATCCATTTTGCCGCCTCCAACAATGTGGCCGAATATGAGGCACTAGTACATGGACTCCGGCTTGCCAAAGAACTCGGCATTCACCGGATTCTATGCTACGATGACTCCGACATGGTGGTCCAGCAGTCATCTGGCGACTGGGACGCCAAGGATGCAAACATGGCAAGCTACCGCTTCCTCGTCTAGCAACTCAACGGATATTTTGAAGGGTGTGAGTTCCTTCATGTGCCACGAAGCGACAACGAGCAAGAAGATGCTCTGGCACGGATTGGCTCCACCCGGCAAGCGATACCAGCCGGTGTGTCCCTTCAACGCCTCCTCAAGCCGTCCGTCAGGCCTTCGCTAGAATCAGACTCTATCTTCATACCGGCTGCTCCTGAAATAGTCGGATCCGACTCCAAAAGTTCAGCAGTCGGCCCAGGGACTTTGACAGGCGGCCCAGGGACTGTAGTAGTCGCACCCGGCCCGGGTCTTCAGATCCCGGCCCGGGTACCGCGGCAGTCGCACCCGGCCCGGGGACTTCAGAAGTCGGCCCGGGGACTTCGGCAGTCGGCTTGGGGACTTCAACGACACAGCAAGCGGGGGCCGACTCCGGCCCGCGACCTCCCTACCCAGCCGCCCCAGTACAAGTGGCAGTACTAACAGTGGATGAAGTCTCAGCACCATCATGGGCTCAGCCATCCTCAACTTTCTGGTGAACAAGGAGCTGCCAACCGATGAGATCTCGGCCCGACAGGTGCAACATCGGGCAACAGCATACACCATCATCAATAGGGAACTCATGAGGCGCAGTGTCACCGGTGTGTACCATCACTGCGTAGAGCTGGAGAGGGGCCAAACAATCCTCAAAGATATCCACAGGGTAAGTGTGGCCACCACGCAGCCTCAAGATCACTTGTTGCCAAAGCCTTTCGCCATGGTTTCTTTTGGCCGACTTGTAACGCCCCGTATGTAACTTGCCATATTTGTATTCCAACTCTTGCCACTTTCGGCTCTAAGTTATGATATTCCCTCGTGGTTAGGTTTTGTATTCGTTTTGCATTTTGTCCATGTCATGCATCTCATATCATGTCATCATGTGCATCGCATTCGCATACATGTTCGTCTCATGCATCCGAGCATTTTCCCCATTGTCCGTTTTGCATTCCGGCACTCCTACGTCCTCCGGCGCCCCCTTTTGCCTCTTTTCATGTGCGGGTGTTAAAAGTTCTCGGATTGGACCGAGATTTGCCAAGCGGCCTTGGTTCACTACCGGTAGACCGCCTGTCAAGTTTCGTGTCATTTGGAGTTCATTTGATACTCCAACGGTTAACCAAGGAACCGTAAAGGCCTCGTGTGTGTTGCAGCCCAACACCCTTCCAAAGTGGCCCAAAACCCATCCAAACCCCCTCCATCCTCTCGGTCATTCGATCACGATAGCGTGGCCGAAAACCGCACCTCATTTGGACTCTCTTAGTTCCCTCTACATATAAATATATGCCCCCTCCGAAAATCCCGGGTCCAAACCCTAGCACCACTCTCTCTCCGCGCCAGACACGTCCGGACGGCGCCGGACGCGCCCCAGCCAACCCGCTCGTGCCACATGTCCCACCGTCCACCGCGCGCGCCGCGGCCCGCCAGGCCCGACGCTGGCTCCCACGGGCCCGCTCCTCCTCCGCCTGCGCCCCGCGCGACCGCCACCCGAGCGCGCCCGTCGCCGCCTCGCCTTCCGCCGCCCCGCTCGCCGGCGCGCGCTGCCGCCCCGCGCGCCACCGACGGACCTCCCGCGCTGCCGCGCCCTAGCTCCACCGCCTCCCGCCGGCACGTCGCCGCCCGCGCCCCCACGCCCCATGTCGCCGCCTCTGCTCCGGCGATCCTCCCCGACCCTCCGGCCAGCATCTTCCTCGTCTCCGGCGAGCAACTTCGGCCCCGCCTCGGTCCACGTGCGAACCCTAGATCCAGATCTGGGAGGTGATTTTTCCACTAAGTCCCTGTTTTCCTATCTTCTGATGCCATGTTCGTCGTGCCATAACTCCATGGGTGCTGCTCCGTTTCATGCATATAATATATCAAATTGTTCTTTAGGATGTGATATTCATTTTGTTCCATTGCATCATGCTTGTTTGAGTCCATCTTGGTGCCTAAAATGCTGTTGCAAGAGTGCTATAAAATGTTAGTTTCTGTTTCTTATCAGATTATGAGCATTTGTCATTTTTGCCATGATTAATTTGTGCCTCCTATGAACTTGATCCCTACATGTGTTTTGGGCTATGCCATGCCATCTTTACAGGGGTGTATGCCATGAATTTTTGTGATCAATGTGGTGACTAGCACATGCATGCAAAGTAGCTCTCGTGATGTTGCTGATTTCAGGGACTTAGATTTTCGCTAAGTCATTTCCCTCATGTTATTTTTATGCCATGTATTCATGTTGCTACAGAGTGATCCATGCCTCTTTTGAGAATGTTTAGTAAGGATGATTTTGAGATATTGTTATATTCTATCCATCCATGTCTTTGTTTGCAATTGTGGAGTAGCATAGCATGACTCAATGTTGCTCTACTTTTGCTATAAAATATTACTGGCAGATTGTTTACATGTCATTCAATTTTGCCAAGGTTGTTGTCATTGATCCTTGCATGCTACGAGATGGTTCTTGCCATGGTTAGCTTCCTAAACATGTCTTCTTGCTGGGTGTATGCTTAGTTTGTCATGCAATTCCTTGTGGTGAGTGCATCGAGCTCGCAAACATGCCTACGTAACTCTGTTTTTACCATGCCCAGTTTTCTGCTAAGTCTGAATCTGTTAACGAAACTTGCTATGTTTACATGGGTGCCATCATATCTTCTGATCCCTTTTGGCTTATGGTCAGTAAGGGACATTTGTTATATGCTTTGAGTAGTTTCATGCCATGCCTTGGTTTGCTATGTTCTGTTCCCGTAGCATGTTGTTATCTTGCTCTAAACATTGCTTCCTGATGTTAAATCCTGACATGTTATTTTCACTAAGTCTGTGCAGCTGATATATTTTGCACTTTTTCCATGCTTGCTTGAACCTGCTATTGTGTGATTTAGCCGTAGCTCAGTGTTCATCTTTTGTCAAGCATCTTGAGTAGATCAGTGCCATGTGCTTTGTTGTTATGTTAGAGTGCAGTGGCTTAGTTTCTTGTTGCATTCTAGATGGCATCGTGCTGTTAATCGCTGATTTGTGCCATTCTTGTTTTGCACCGGTTTCGACCGAAATCAACTCATCTTTCCAGCAGAGCACTTGGTTTGCCAAGTTGAGGCCTGGTTCAATCTTTCCCTTCCGAAGCACGCATATGCATTGCATATTACATCCCGCATATCATGCCATGTTTTGCATCATGTTGCTTGTGCATTGCACCGTGGTTGATTGTGTTTCCCTTGCTTCTGTTCTTCCTTTGGGTAGAGCCGGGAGACGAGTACGTGATCGAGGAACCCGTTGAGTATGCTTACGAGGATCAAGCTTACGTCAACTCGGAGAACTTTGCAGGCAAGATGATCATACCCTCGAAATCACTTCTATCTTTGCTTGCTAGATGCTCGCTCTTTTGCTATGCCTATGCCGCGATACCTACCACATGCTTTATCATGCCTCCTATATTGCCATGTCAAACCTCTAAGCCACCTTTTCATAGCAAACCGTTGTTTGGCTCTGTTACCTCTTTGCTCAGCCCCTCTTATAGCGTTGCTAGTTGCAGGTGAAGATTGGAGTTTGTTCCTTGTTGGAACATGTTTATTGTTGGTATATCACCATTATAACTTGTTTACTTTAATGTATCTATATACTTGGTAAAGGGTGGAAGGCTCGGCCTTATGCCTGGTGTTTTGTTCCACTCTTGCCGCCCTAGTTTCCGTCATACCGGTGTTATGTTCCTTGATTTTGCGTTCCTTACGCGGTTGGGTTATAATGGGAACCCCTTGATAGTTCGCCTTGAATAAAACTCCTCGAGCAAGGCCCAACCTTGGTTTTACCATTTGCCACCTAAGCCTTTTCCCTTGGGTTCCATGGACTCAAGGGTCATCTTTATTTTAAACCCCCAGGCCAGTGCTCCTCTGAGTGTTGGTCCAAACTAGAGTCCTTTGCAGCGCCCCCTCGGGGAAACTCAAGGTTTGGTTTTAGTTGTACGGAGCGCTCATCCGATGTGCCTTGAGAACGAGATATGTGCAGCTCCTATCGGGATTTGTCGGCACATTTGGGTGGCTTTGCTGGTCTTGTTTGACCATTGTCGAACTGTCTTGTAACCGGGATTCCGAGTCTGATCGGGTCGTCCTGGGAGAAGGAATATCCTTCGTTGACCGTGAGAGCTTGTGATGGGCTAAGTTGGGACACCCCTGCAGGGTTTTGAACTTTCGAAAGCGGTGCCCGCAGTTATGGGCAGATAGGAATTTGTTAATGTCCGGTTGTAGAAAACTTGACACTTAACTTAATTAAAATGAATCAACAGCGTGTGTACCCGTGATGGTCTCTTTTCGACGGAGTCCGGGAAGAGAACACGGTCTCGTGTTATGCATGAACGTAAGTAGTTCTAGGACCCCTTCTTGATCATAGATTCTTGACCGTGCTTTTCCTTCTCTTATCGCTCTCATTTGCGTAAGATAGCCACCATATATGCTAGTGCTTGCTGCAGCTCCACCTCACTACCTTTTCCTTCCCATAAGCTTAAATAGTCTTGATCGTGAGGGTGTGAGATTGCTGAGTCCCCGTGACTCACAGATTACTTCCAAAACCAGATGCATGTGTCGATGATGCCATTCCAGGGGATGCGACTGAACTCAAGTGGGAGTTCGACAAGGACTCAGGACGTTACTACGTTTCCTTTCCATACGATCAGTAGTGGAGCCCAGTTGGGGCTATCGGGGATCTATCACATTTGGGGTTGTCTTTATTTTGGTTCCGTAGTCGGACCTTGATTGTATTCCGGATGATGTAATGCTATATTTATGTATTGTGTGAAGTGGTGATTGTAAGCCAACTCTGTACCTCTTTCTTATTCAGTACATGGGATGTGTAAAGATTACCCCTCTTGCGACATGCCTACAATGCGGTTATGCCTCTAAGTCATGCTCTGACACGTGGGAGATATAGCCGCATCGTGGGTGTTACAAGTTGGTAATCAGAGCCTTCCTCGACTTAGGAGCCCCCTGCTTGATCGAATCGCTGGCGTTGTTGAGTCTAGAAAATTGTTTTGAGTCTTTTAGAATTATATATATCGGAGAGTAGGATTCTTTTTACTTCTTAGTCCCTTCGTCGCTCTAGTGAGACCTCCTGGTGTAGAGTTTTGACTCTTCTCTTCTCAAATTTCACTAAAAAAATTTATGATCACGCGGGTATCTTGGAATCATTCCGATGGTTTTGTGACGAGAACATTGTTCTTGGTGCCTCTAACATTTACGGGTTGTGGCACTGTCCCGGGGAGTTGTGCTCCAAGGTGTTGTCGTCACAATTTTATCGTTGCAGTTCTGGAATACCTGAGTTCGCTGACATCGAAAATCTCCTTTATGCAGTTGTTGCTGAGATAACCTCAACGCCACCCAGTACTGGGGCGGGAGTTCGGGAGTATTGCCATAACTCGTATAACAGATGCTTTTCGAAGGTTGAGGTAAATGATTTCCGAAGGTTTCTTGGTGATGTGTTGAAGGATGGATACAGCTGGGTGTAGGATTTGCTTGTTTTGGGTGAGATATTATGCTTCCCCTGTATCCCCAACACCTGATTGCATAACCAAAAAATTTCAGGAGTTTCATAGGTGGGAATTCATGTAGCTCTAGTATTTCTTCCCGCAGATATTTGGTTTGTGATTGGGTAATCCTTACCAAGTATTTGTTCATGTACGTACCTTGTTGCTTTATTCATCTATCTCTATCTAAGTGGCTTCTCAATTTATGGAAGTGTGATCATTTACTTTGGAATTCATTCGTTCATTCTTGTTCGAATGTTAAGGCTATATGTTGCAATTTCGATCCATTGATTCAGCTTTAATATATGTCTTTCAAGATGCTAACGAATGTCACCCTCTTCGGGATGGCTCCTCCAACGCGTCAGAATCCGGAACCACCGCCACCACCTCCACCTCCGTAGGCATGGCAAGCTGTGATGGCCGCTACCAACGCCAACACGCATATGATTATGCAACTCTTGCAAGAGCGCAACCAAGGAAATCATGGCCATGGCAACAATCAAACTCAGTTTGCTACCCTCAACCAGTTCCTCGCAAACCAGCCGAAGTCTTTCAGTAACTGTGTCGAGGCCACGGATGCTGACGATTGGCTCGTGGATATCTGCAAACATTTTGAGTGTAGCAATGTTAGGCCCGAGGACTTTGTCAAGTTTGCTTCGTTCCAACTCAAAGACCAAGCTGCTGAGTGGTATCAACAATACAAAGATTCCAGAGGAGGTCGTGTGATTACCTGGGATGATTTCCGCCAAGACTTCAAAGCTCACCACATTCCTCAGAGTGTTGTCGAGAGTAAGCGTGAGGAGCTCCGCAATCCGAAGCATGGCAGCTTATCTGTTTACCAATACAACATCATGTTCCAAAGGCTCGCTCGCTTCGCCAAGCAAGACGTCCCCGACGAGAAGAGCATGATTTATCAATTCAGAGGTGGCCTTAGAGAAGATCTGCAACTAGCTCTCATGCTTTTTGAGCCGAAAAAGTATGATGAATTCTACAATATGGCATTAAAGCAAGAGGCCGCTTAGCTCAAGTGCTATTCTTCTAAGAAGAGATTCAGGGATACAACTCCTTCTTCTTCATCAACTCAAGTGGCAGCTAAGCAACAAAAGTACTGGTTGCCTCCTCCTCCTCCGTTCCGTCAGCCTTATCAGCAGAAGAGTAAAGGTGGCAATGGATCTTCCCACCCACCCAACCCAGGCTTTCAGAACAAAGCTTCGTCTCATGCTCGAAGGTCAAGTGCTCCGTATCACCGGCCGCTCTCAGAGGTTACGTGCAACAAGTGTTAGTAGAAGGGTCACTATGCAAACAAATGCTTCATCCAGAGGCGTCTTCCGCCTCCTCCTCCTGTGAGATCTGCCACCAATGCAGTGGTCAAGCATAATCCCAAGCATGTCAAGGTCAACATGATGAACGCAGCTCAGGCAGAGGACTCGTGAGAAGTGATCATGGGTAACCTTCCAGTTAACTCTATTCCGGCAAAAGTTCTTTTTGATACTAGTGCATCGCATTGTTTCATTTCTAAACCTTTTGCATCAAAGTATGAGTGTGATTATCAACTTTTGCCAAGAACTTTATCAATTGTGTCCCCGGGCAAACAAATGTCAGCTAATATCTGCGTCCCGGATGTTTCTATCGAGATGTGCGACTACAAATTTCTAGCTTCTCCTATTGTTCTTGGTGACTCGGATATTGATCTAATTCTTGGCATGGACTGGCTTTCTAAGCACAAGCTCAACTTGATTGTGCTGCCAAGCAGATTCAATTGACACACTCGTCTGAGGATGTGATCGTCTTTGCCGCTCGTGATGATACCATTCGACTATTTTCTCTCAACGAGAAGGGTGAGTTGGATGCCATCTCTCAGATTCTAGTCCTTTGTGAATATCAAGACATCTTTCCAGAAGAGCATCCAGGAATGCCTCCTCACCAGCCAGTTGAATTCGTCATTGGTCTTGAGCCTGGCACGGAACCTGTTTGTAAACTTCCTAACAAGCTTGGACCGAAAGAGTTGAAGGAACTGAAGAAACAACTCGATGAACAAGAGCGTATGGGTCTGATCCGACCGAGTTCTTCTCCATGGGGTTGTGGTGTTCTTTTTGTCAAGGAGAAGGATGGCACAGACCGACTCTACGTCGACTACTGTCCATTGAACAAGAAGACCATAAAGAACAAGTACCCACTTCCCAACATCAACGAGCTTTTTGAACAACTCAAAGGTGCTCAAGTATTCTCCAAGCTTGACCTCCATATCGGTTATCATCAGATTCGCATTCGTGAACAAGACATCCCCAAGACAGCGTTCAGAACAAGCTATGGTTCTTATGAATACACTGTCATGTCTTTCGGCCTTGTCAATGCTCCTCCAACATTCTCTCGCATGATGAACTTCATCTTCAACCCTTACACAAATGACTTCGTCCTAGTCTATCTCGATGACATTTTGGTCTTTTCCAAGAACAAAGAGGTGTTGGAATTATGCCCTAGAGGCAATAATAAATTAGTTATTATTATTATTATTATATTTCATTGTTCGTGATAATCGTTTATTATCCATGCTAGAATTGTATTGATAGGAAGCACAGATACATGTGTGGATACATAGACAACACCATGTCCCTAGTAAGCCTCTAGTTGACTAGCTCGTTGATCAATAGATGGTTATGGTTTCCTGACCATGGACATTGGATGTCGTTGATAACGGGATCACATCATTAGGAGAATGATGTGATGGACAAGACCCAATCCTAAGCCTAGCACAAAGATCATGTAGTTCGTATGCTAAAGCTTTTATAATGTCAAGTATCATTTCCTTAGACCATGAGATTGTGCAACTCCCGGATACCGTAGGAGTGCTTTGGGTGTGCGAAACATCACAACGTAACTGGGTGGCTATAAAGGTACACTACGGGTATCTCCAAAAGTGTCTGTTGGGTTGGCACGAATCGAGACTGGGATTTGTCACTCCGTGTAAACGGAGAGGTATCTCTGGGCCCACTAGGTAGGACATCATCATAATGTGCACAATGTGACCAAGGAGTTGATCACGGGATGATGTGTTTCGGAACGAGTAAAGAGACTTGCCGGTAACGAGATTGAACAAGGTATCGGGATACCGACGATCGAATCTCGGGCAAGTATCGTACCGATAGAAAAAGGGAATTGTATACGGTATTGATTGAATCCTTGACATCGTGGTTCATCCGATGAGATCATTGGGGAGCATGTGGGAGCCAATATGGGTATCCAGATCCCGTTGTTGGTTATTGACCGGAGAGTTGTCTCGGCCATGTCTGCATGACTCCCGAACCCGTAGGGTCTACACACTTAAGGTTTGATGATGCTAGGGTTATAGGGAAAGTATGTATGTGGTTACCGAATGTAGTTCGGAGTCCCGGATGAGATCCCGGACGTCATGAGGAGTTCCGGAATGGTCCGGAGGTAAAGATTGATATATAGGAAGTATGGTTTTGGCCACCGGAAGTGTTCCGGGACCACCGGAGGGGTCCGGGGGTCCACCGGGAGGGGCCAGGGGCCCCAGAGGCATACATGGGCCAAGTGTGAGAAGGGACCAGCCCCTAGGTGGGCTGGGGCGCCTCCCCACCAAGGCCCATGCGCCTAGAGAGAAGAGGTGTCAAACCCTAAGGGCAAATGGGCCCTAAGGCCCATGCCTGGTGCGCCTCCCTGTCCCCCCCACTTGGCCGCCACCCCAGATGGGGATTGGGGCTGCCGCCACCCCTAGGGTGGAAACCCTAGGTGGGGGCGCAGCTCTCCCTCTCCCCCTATATATAGTGGAGGCAAAGGGGCAGCCCAACACACGAAGTTCTTCCCCTGTTGGCACAGCCCTATCCCTCTCCCTCCTCGTCTCTCGTAGTGCTTGGCGAAGCCCTGCTGGAGTTCCGCGCTCCTCCACCACCACCACGCCGTCGTGCTACTGCTGGACGGAGTCTTCCCAACCTCTCCTTCTCCCCTTGCTGGATCAAGGCATGGGAGACGTCACCGGGCTGCACGTGTGTTGAACACGGAGGCGCCGTGGTTCGGCGCTTAGATCGGAATCAACCACGATCTAAATCTCTACGAGTACGACTCCTTCATCCGCGTTCTTGTAACGCTTCCGCTTAGCAATCTACAAGGGTATGTAGATGCACTCCCCTTCCCCTCATTGCTAGATTACTCCATAGATTGATCTTGGTGATGCGTAGAAAATTTTAAATTTCTGCTACGATCCCCAACAGTGGCATCATGAGCTAGGTCTATGCGTAGTTTCTATGCACGAGTAGAACACAAAGTAGTTGTGGGCGTCGATATTGTCAATTTACTTGCCGTTACTAGTCTTATCTTGATTCAGCGGCATCGTGGGATGAAGCGGCCCGGACCGACCTTACACGTACACTTACGTGAGACTGGTTCCACCGACTGACATGCACTAGTTGCATAAGGTGGCTAGCGGGTGTCTGTCTCTCCCACTTTAGTCGGATCGGATTCGATGAAAAGGGTCCTTATGAAGGGTAAATAGAAATTGGCATATCACGTTGTGGTTTTCGCGTAGGTAAGAAACGTTCTTGCTAGAAACCAATAGCAGCCACGTAAAAACTTGCAACAACAATTAGAGGACGTCTAACTTGTTTTTGCAGCATATGCCTTGTGATGTGATATGGCCAAAAGGATGTGATGAATGATATATGTGATGTATGAGATTGATCATGTTCTTGTAATAGGAATCACGACTTGCATGTCGATGAGTATGACAACCGACAGGAGCCATAGGAGTTGTCTTAATTTATTTATGACCTGCGTGTCAACATAAACGTCATGTAATTACTTTACTTTATTGCTAAAGCGTTAGCCATAGTAGTAGAAGTAATAGATGACAAGACAACTTCAAGAAGACACGATGATGGAGATCATGGTGTCATGCCGGTGACAACGATGATCATGGAGCCCCGAAGATGGAGATCAAAAGGAGCAAAAATGATATTGGCCATATCATGTCACTATTTGATGGCATGTGATGTTTATCATGTTTTACATCTTATTTGCTTAGAATGACGGTAGCTTAAATAAGATGATCCCTCACTAAAATTTTAAGAAAAGTGTTCCCCTAACTGTGCACCGTTGCGAAGGTTCGATGTTTCGAAGCACCACGTGATGATCGGGTGTGATAGATTCTAACGTTCGAATACAACAGGTGTTGACGAGCCTAGCATGTACAGACATGGCCTCAGGACACATGCGAAACACTTAGGTTGACTTGACGAGCCTAGCATGTACAGACATGGCCTCGGAACACGGAAGACCGAAAGGTCGAACATGAGTCATATAGAATATACGATCAACATGAGATGTTCACCGTTGATGACTAGTTCGTCTCACGTGATGATCAGACACGACCTAGTTGATTCGGATCATGTTTCACTTAGATGACTAGAGGGATGTCTATCTGAGTGGGAGTTCATTAAATAATTTGATTAGATGAACTCAATTATCATGAACATAGTCTAAATTGTCTTTGCAAATATGCTGTAGATAAATAGCTCACATTGTAGCTCCCTGTTTCAATATGTTCCTAGAGAAAGATTAAGTTGAAAGATATTGTAAGCAATGATGCGGACTACGTCCGTAGTCCGAGGAGTGTCCTCACTGCTACACAGAAGGCTTACGTCTTTGATGCACCGCTCGATGTGCAAACCCCTACAACGTCGTCTGTGGATGTTGTGAACACCTGGCAGACACATCCTGATGACTACTTGATAGTTTAGTGCACCATACTTTACGGCTTAGAATCGGGATTCCAAAGACGTCTTGAATGCCATAGAACATATGAGATGTTCCAAGAGCTGAAATTGGGATTTCAGGCTCATGCCCATGTTGAGAGGTGTGAGACCTCTGACAAGTTCTTTAGCCAACAAGATGGAGGAGAATAGCTCAGCAAGTGAGCATGTGCTCAGAATGTCTGGGTGATACAATCACTTAAATCAAGTGGGAGTTAAACTTCCAGATAAGATAGTGATTGATAGAGTTCTCTAGCCACTATCACTAAGCTACTAGATCTTCGTGATGAACTATGGCATGCAAGGGATGGAGTTGATCCCGGAGCTGTTCGCGGTGCTTAAGACCGCAAAAGGTAGAAATCAAGAAGGAGCATCAAGTGTTGATGGTTTAACAAGACCACTGGTTTCAAGAAGGGCAAGGGCTAGAAGGGAAACTTCATGGATGGCAAACCAGTTGCCGCTCCAGTGAAGGAACCCAAGGTTGAACCCAAACTCGAGACTAAGTGCTTCTATTGTAAGGGGAACGGTCACTGGTAGCGGAATTACCCCAAATGCATGGTGGATAAGAAGGCTGGCAACTTCAAAGTATATACGTGTTATTAATGTGTACCTCACTAGTACTCCTGGTAGCACCTGGGTATTGGATACCGGTTCAGTTGCTATTATTGATGACTTGAAACAAAAGCTACGGACTAAACGGAGACTGGCTAAGGGCGAGGTGACGATGTGTGTTGGAAGTGTTTCCAAAATTGATGAGATCACCATCGCATGCTCCATCTGCCTTAGGGATTAGTATTGAACCTAGATAAATGTTATCAGGTGTCTACGTTGAGCATGAATATGATTAGATCATGTTCATTGCAATACGGTTATTCATTTAAATTAGAGAATAATGGTTATTCTGTTTACATGAATAATACCTTTCATGGTCATGCACCCTATGTGAATGGTTCATTGAATCTCGGTCGTAGTAATACACATGTTCACGCCAAAAGATGTAGAGTTAATAATGATAGTACCACTTTCTTGTGGCACTGCCGCTTAGGTCATATTGGCGTAAGATGCATGAAGAAACTCCATGTCGATGGATGTTTGGAGTCACTTGATTTTGAATCGCTTGACACATGCGAGCCATGCCTCATGGGCAGGATGACTAAGACCCCGTTTTTAGATACAATGAAAACGGGCAAGTGACTTGTTGGAAATCATACATGCTGATGCGTGTGATCCAATGAGAATCGAAGCGTGCGGTGGATATCGCTATTTTCTCATCTTCACTGACGATTTGGGTAGATATAGGTATATTTACTTAATGAAGCACAAGTCTGAAACGTTTGAAAAGTTCAAGCGATTTCAGAGTGAAGTTAAGAATCATCATAACAAGAAGATCATGTTCCTACGCTCTGATCAGAGGGGATTTTCTGAGTTATGAGTTTGGCAATCACTAAGACATTGTGGAATTGTTTCGCAGCTGAAGCCACCTGGAACACCACAGCGTAATGGTGTGTCCGGACGTCGTAATCGAACCTTATGAGATATGGTGCGATCTATGAAATCTCTTACCGATCTACCGCTATTATTTTGAGGTTATGCATTAGAGACAGCTGCATTCACTTTAGATAGGACACCATGTAAGTCCATTGAGACGATGTCGTATGAACATTGGTTTGGCAAGAAACCAAAGTTGTCGTTTCTTAATGTTTGGGGCTGCGATGCTTAAGGCTTTAGCCGGAGAAGCTCAAACCCAAAGCGGACAAACACATCTTCATAGGACACCCAAAGGTTACAGTTGGGTATACCTTCTATCTCAGATCCGAGGGCAAATTGTTTGTCGCTAAGAACGGGTCCTTTCTCGAGAAGGAGTTTCTCTCGAAAGAATTGAGTGGGAGGAAGATAGAACTTGATGAGGTTGTCGGACCTTTATTTCAACCAGAGAGTGATGCAACACAGAAAGACGTTTTCTGTGGCGCCTACGTCTGTTGAAGAGGAAGTTAATGATAGTGATCATGAAGCTTCGGATCAAGTTGCTATCGAACCTCATAGGTTGACAAGGATATGTACTACTCCTGAGTGGTACGGTAATCCTGTCTTAGATATCATGTTGTTAGACAACAATGAACCTACGAGCTATGGAGAAGCGACGGTGGGCTCGTATTCTGACAAATGGTTAGAAGCCATGAAATCCGAGATAGGATCCATGTATCAGAACAAAGTATGGACTTTGGTGGACTTGCCCGATGATCGGCAAGCCATTGAGATAAATGGATTTTTAAGAAGACGGACGCGGGCGGTAATGTTACCGTCTATGAAGCTCGATTTGTGGGAAAGAGTCATTTCACAAGTTCAAGGAGTTGACTATGATGAGAATTTCTCACCCGTAGCGATGCTTAATTCTGTCGGAATCATGTTAGCATTAGCTGTATTTTTTGATTATGAAATCTGACAGATGGATGTCAAAACAAGTTTTCTTACCAGTTTTCATAACAAAAGTTGTATGTGATACAATAAAAGGTTTTGTCGATCCTAAGGATGCTAAAAAGGTATGCTGGCTCCAGCAATCCTTCTATGGACTAGAGCAAGCGTCTCGGAGTCGGAATATATGCTTTGATGGAGTGATCAAAGCTTTTAGGTTTATACAATGTTTGCTAGAAACTTGTATTTACAAGAAAGTGAGTGGGAGCACTACAACATTTCTGATAAGTATATGTGGATGACATATTGTTCATCCGAAATAATGTAGAATTTCTGGAAAGCATAAACGGTTGTTTGAAGAATGTTTTTCAAAGGAAGACCTGGATAAAGCTGCTTACATACTAGGCATCAAGATCTATAGAGATAGATCAAAACGCCTGATGATACTTTCAAAGAACGCACACCTTGACATGTTTTTGAAGGAGTTCAAAATAGATCAGTCAAAGAAGGGGCTCTTGCCTGAGTTGTAAGGTGTGAAGTCGAGTAAGACTCAAAGATTGACCATGACAGAAGAAAGAGGAAGGACAAAGGTCGTCCCCTATGCTTTTGTCATAGGCTCTATACGGTATGCCATGCTGAGTACCGCACCAGATGTGTGCCTTGCCACATGTTTGGCAAGAGGGTACAAATGTGATCTAGGAGTAGATCACCAGATAGCGGTCTAAATTATCCTTAGAGGAATAAGGAAATGTTTCTCGGATATGGAGGTGATGAAGAGTTCGACGTAAAGAGTTACGTTGATGCAAGATTAACACCTATCCGGATAGCTCTGAGTAGAGATACCGGATACGTATAATGGAGCAACAATTTGGAATAGCTCCAAGTGGAACCTGGTTGCAGCATCTACGATATGACATAAAGTTTTGCGAAATACGTAGGGATCTGAATATGGCAGACCCGTTGACTACAACCTCTCTCACAAGCATAACATGATCAAACCCAGAACTCATTGAGTGTTAATCACATAGTGAGGTGAACTAGATTATTGAGTCTAGTAAACTCTTTGGATGTTGGTCACATGGCGATGTGACCTATGAGTGTTAATCACATGGCGATGTGAACTAGATTTTTGACTCTAGTGCAAGTGGGAGACTGTTGGAAATATGCCCTAGGGGCAATAATAAATTAGTTATTATTATTATATTTCATTGTTCATGATAATCGTTTATTATCCATGCTAGAATTGTATTGATAGGAAACACAGATACATGTGTGGATACATAGACAACACCATGTCCCTAGTAAGCCTCTAGTTGACTAGCTCATTGTTCAATAGATGGTTACGGTTTCCTCACCATGGAAATTGGATGTCGTTGATAACGGGATCACATCATTAGGAGAATGATGTGATGGACAAGACCCAATCCTAAGCCTAGCACAAAGATCGTGTAGTTCGTATGCTGAAGCTTTTCTAATGTCAAGTATCATTTCCTTAGACCATGAGATTGTGCAACTCCCGGATACCGTAGGAGTGCTTTGGGTGTGCCAAACGTCACAACATAACTTGGTGGCTATAAAGGTACACTACGGGTATCTCCGAAAGTGTCTGTTGGGTTGGCACGAATCGAGATTGGGATTTGTCACTTTGTGTAAATGGAGAGGTATCTTTGGGCCCACTCGGTAGGACATCATCATAATGTGCACAATGTGATCAAGGAGTTGATCACGGGATGATGTGTTACGGAACGAGTAAAGAGACTTGCCGGTAACGAGATTGAACAAGGTATTGGGATACCGACGATCGAATCTCGGGCAAGTATCGTACCGATAGACAAAGGGAATTGTATACGGGATTGATTGAATCCTTGACATCGTGGTTCATCCAATGTGATCATCGTGGAGCATGTGGGAGCCAATATGGGTATCCAGATCCCGCTGTTGGTTATTGACCAGAGAGTTGTCTCGGCCATGTCTACATGACTCCCGAACTCGTAGGGTCTACACACTTAAGGTTCGATGACGCTAGGGTTATAGGGAAAGTATGTACGCGGTTACAGAATGTTGTTCGGAGTCCCGGATGAGATCCTGGACGTCACAGGAGTTCTGGAATGGTCCGGAGGTAAAGATTGATATATAGGAAGTATGGTTTTGGCCATCGGAAGTGTTCCGGGCATCACCGGTAGTGTACCGGGACCACCGGAGGGGTCCGGGGGTCCACCGGGAGGGCCCATGGGCCCCGGAGGCATACATGGGCCAAGTGTGAGAAGGGACCAGCCCCTAGGTGGGCTGGGGCGCCTCCCCACCAAGGCCCATGCACCTAGAGAGAAGAGGGGGCAAACCCTAAGGGCAGATGGGCCCTAAGGCCCATGCCTGGTGCGCCTCCCTCTCCCCCCACTTGGCCGCCACCCCAGATGGGGATTGGGGCTGCCACCACCCCTAGGGTGGAAACCCTAGGTGGGGGCGCAGCCCTCCCTCTCCCCCTATATATAGTGGACGCAAAGGGGCAGCCCAACACACGAAGTTCTTCCCCTGTTGGCGCAGCCCTACCCCTCTCCCTCCTCGTCTCTCGTAGTGCTTGGCGAAGCCCTGCTGGAGTTCCGCCCTCCTCCACCACCACCACGCCGTCGTGCTGCTGCTGGATGGAGTCTTCCCAACCTCTCCTTCTCCCCTTGCTGGATCAAGGCGTGGGAGACGTCACCGGGCTGCATGTGTGTTGAACGCGGAGGCGCCGTGGTTTGGCGCTTAGATCGGAATCAACCACGATCTGAATCGCTACGAGTACGACTCCTTCATCCGCGTTCTTGTAACGCTTCCACTTAGCGATCTACAAGGGTATGTAGATGCACTCCCCTTCCCCTCGTTGCTAGATTACTCCATAGATTGATCTTGGTGATGCGTAGAAAATTTTAAATTTCTGCTACGATCCCCAACAAGAGGATCATGCCAAGCATTTGAGATTCGTGCTGGACAAACTCAGAGAACATCAGTTCTACGTGAAGTTTTCAAAGTGTGAGTTTTGGCTCGATGAGGTTCTCTACCTTGGGCATATCATCTCCGCCAAGGGCATAGCTGTGAATCCTGAGAAGGTGTCTGCAATTGTGAATTGGGAACCGCCTCAGAATGTGAAACAGCTCCACAGCTTCCTTGGCCTCGCAAGCTATTGTCGAAGATTCGTTAAGAATTTCTCTAAGATCGCGAAGCCTCTTTCCAACCTCCTCCAGAAGCATGTGAAGTATGTTTGGATGCGTGAATCTGACGTAGCTTTCAACACCCTCAAAGAGAAGTTAGTCGCAGCTCTAGTTCTGACTCCTCCTGGTAAATCCAAACCATTTGAGGTTTTCTCTGATGCCTCCCTGCAAGGTCTCGGTGCTGTGTTTATGCAAGACAAGAAAGTTGTGGCCTATACCTCTCGCTAGTTGAAGCCCAACGAAAAGAACTACCCCACTCATGGCCTCGAGTTGGCGGCAGTTGTCCATGCTCTTTTAACATGGAGACATCTCTTGTTGGGAAGGAAAGTGGACATCTTCACTGATCATAAGAGTCTCAAGTACATCTTCACTCAGCCCAACCTCAACCTCAGACAGACTCGTGTGCGGGTGTTAAATGTTCTTGGATTAGACCGATATTTGCCAAGCAGCCTTGGTTCACTATCGGTAGACCGCCTGTCAAGTTTCGTGTTATTTGTAGTTCATTTGATACTCCAACGGTTAACCGAGGAACCGTAAAGGCCTCGTGTGTGTTGCAGCCCAACACCCCTCCAAAGTGGACCAAAACCCATCCAAACCCTCTCCATCCTCTCGGTCATTCAATCACGATCGCGTGGCCGAAAACCTCTCCTCATTTGGACTCTCCTAGCTCCCTCTACCTATAAATATATGCCCCCCTCCGAAAATACCGGGTCCGAACCGTAGCACCACTCTTTCTCCGTGCCGGACACGTCCGGACAACGGCGGACGCGTCCGCCGCCGCGCCCCCGCCAACCCGCTCGTGCCACGTGTACCACCGTCCACCGCGCGCGCCGCCGCCCGCCAGGCCCGACGCCGGCCCCCGCGGGCCCGCTCCCCCGCCGCCTGCGCCCCGCGCGACCGCCGCCCGAGCACGCCCGTCGCCGCCTCGCCTTCCGCCGCCAGCTCGCCGGCGCACCCCGCCGCCCCGCGCGCCACCGACGGACCTCCCGCGCCGCCGCCGCCCTAGCTTCGCCGCCTCCCGCCGGCACATCGCCGCCCGCGCCCCCGCGCCCCACGTTGCCGCCTTTGCTCCAGCGACCGGCACCGGCCGGATCCGCCCGATCCCGCGACTCCGGCGAGCCTCCCCGACCCTCCGGCCAGCATCTTCCTCGTCTCTGGTGAGCAACTCCGGCCCCGCCTCGGTCCACGTGCGAACCTTAGATCCAGATCTGGGAGGTGATTTTTCCACGATGTCCATGTTTTCCTATCTTCTGATGCCATGTTCGTCATGCCGTAACTCCATGTGTGCTGCTCCGTTTCATTCATATAATATATCAAATTGTTCATTTGGATGTGCTCTTCATTTTGTTCCATTGTATCATGCTTGTTTGAGTCCATCTTGATGCCTAAAATACTATTGCAAGAGTGCTATAAAATGTTAGTTTCTGTTTCTTATCACATTATGAGCATTTGTCATTTTTGCCATGATTAATGTGTGCCTCCTATGAAGTTGAGCCCTACATGTGTTTTGGGCTATGCCATTCCATCTTTACAGGGGTGTATGACATGTATTTTTGTGATCAATGTGGTGACTAGCACATGCATGCAAAGTAGCTCTCGTGATGTTGCTGATTTCAGGGACTTAGATTTTCACTAAGTCATTTCCCTGATGTTATTTTTATGCCATGTATTCATGTAGCTACAGAGTGATCCATGCCTCTTTTGAGCATATTCAGTAAGGATGATTTTGAGATATTGTTATGTTCTATCCATCTATGTCTTTGTTTGCAATTATGGAGTAGCATAGCATGACGCAATCTTGCTCTACTTTTGCTATAAAATATTACTGGCAGATTGTTTACATGTTATTCAATTTTGCCAAGGTTGTTGTCGTTGATCCTTGCATGCTATGAGATGGTTCTTGCCATGGTTAGCTTCTTGAACATGTCTTCTTGCTGGGTGTATAATTAGTTTGTCATGCAATGCCTTGTGGTGAGTGCATCGAGCTCGCAAACATGCCTACGTAACTCTGTTTTTACCATGTCCAGTTTTCTGCTAAGTCTGAATCTATTGACGAAACTTGCTATGTTTACATGGGTGCCATCATATCTTCTGATCCCTTTTGGCTTATGGTCAGCAAGGGACAGTTGTTATATGCTTTGAGTAGTTTCGTGCCATGCCTTGGTTTGCTATGTTCTGATCCCGTAGCATGTTGTTATCTTGCTCTAAACATTGCTTCATGATGTTAAATCCTGACATGTTATTTTCACTAAGTCTGTGCAGCTGATATCTTTTGCACTTTTTCCATGCATGTTTGAACCTGCTATTGTGTGATTTAGCCGTAGCTCAGTGTTCATCTTTTGTCAAGCATCTTGAGTAGACCAGTGCCATGTGCTTTGTTTTTATGTTAGAGCGCAGTAGCTTAGTTTCTTATTGCATTCTAGATGGCATCGTGCTGTTAATCGCTGATTTGTGCCATTCTTGTTTTGCTTGCCATTTGCAAACCGTGCATCCGTTTCCGGCGATCTTTATATCGATTTCGACCAAAATCAACTCATCTTTCCAGCGGCGCACTTGGGTTGCCAAGTTGAGGCATGCTTCAATCTTTCCCTTCCGAAGCACGCATATGCATTGCTTATTACATCCTGCATATCATGCCATGTTTTGCATCATGTTGCTTGTGCATTGCACCATGGTTGATTGTGTTTCCCTTGCTTATGTTCTTGCTTTGGGTAGAGCTGGGAGACAAGTACGTGATCAAGGAACCCGTTGAGTATGCTTACGAGGATCAAGCTTACGTCAACTCGGAGAACTTTGCAGGCAAGATGACCATACCCTCGAAATCACTTCTATCTTTGCTTGCTAGATGCTCGCTCTTTTCCTATGCCTATGCCGCGATACCTACCACATGCTTTATCATGCCTCCCATATTGCCCTGTCAAACCTCTAACCCACCTTTTCCTAGCAAACCGTTGTTTGGCCATGTTACCGCTTTGCTCAGCCCCTCTTATAGGATTGCTAGTTGCAGGTGAAGATTGGAGTTTGTTCCTTGTTGGAACATGTTTATTGTTGGGATATCATTATTATATCTTGTTTACTTTAATGTATCTATATACTTGATAAAGGGTGGAAGGCTCGTCCTTATGCCTGGTGTTTTGTTCCACTCTTGCCGCCCTAGTTTCCGTCATCCCGGTGTTATGTTCCTTGATTTTACATTCCTTACGCGGTTTGGTTATAATGGGAAACCCTTGATAGTTCGCCTTGAATAAAACTCCTCCAGCAAGGCCCAACCTTGGTTTTACCATTTGCCACCTAAGACTTTTCCCTTGGGTTCCGCGGACTCAAGGGTCATCTTTATTTTAAACCCCCGGGCCAGTGCTCCTCTGAGTGTTGGTCCAAACTAGAGTCCTTTGCAGCGCCCCCTCGGGGAAACTTGAGGTTTGGTTTTAGTTGTATGGAGGACTCATCCCGTGTGCCCCGAGAACGAGATATGTGCAGCTCCTATCAGGATTTGTCGGCACATTCGGGTGGCTTTGCTGGTCTTGTTTTACCATTGTCGAACTGTCTTGTAACCGAGATTTCAAGTCTAATCGGGTCGTCCTGGGAGAAGGAATATCCTTCGTTGACCGTGAGAGCTTGTGATGGGCTAAGTTGGGACACCCCTACAGGGTTTTGAACTTTCGAAAGCCGTGCCCGCAGTTATGGGCAGATGGGAATTTGTTAATGTCTGGTTGTGGAAAACTTGACACTTAACTTAATTAAAATGAATCAACAGAGTGTGTAGCCGTGATGGACCTTTTCGGCGGAGTCCGGGAAGAGAACACGGTCTCGTGTTATGCTTGAACGTAAGTAGTTCTAGGATCACTTCTTGATCATAGATTCTCGACCGTGCTTTGCCTTCTCTTCTCGCTCTCATTTGAGTAAGATAGCCACCATATATGCTAGTGCTTGCTGCAGCTCCACCTCACTACCTTTTCCTTCCCATAAGCTTAAATAGTCTTGATCGCGAGGGTGTGAGATTGCCGAGTCCCCATGACTCACAGATTACTTCCAAAACCAGATGCAGGTGTTGATGATGCCATTCCAGGGGATGCGACTGAACTCAAGTGGGAGTTCGATGAGGACTCAGGACGTTACTACGTTTCCTTTCCAGACGACCAGTACTGGAGCCCAGTTGGGGCGATCAGGGATCTATCGCATTTGGGGTTGTCTTTATTTTGGTTCCGTAGTCAGACCTTGATTGTATTCTGGATGATGTAATGCTATATTTATGTATTGTCTGAAGTGGCGATTGTAAGCCAACTCTGTACCTCTTTCTTATTCAATACATGGGATGTGTAAAGATTACCCCTCTTGCGATATGCCTACAATGCGGTTATGCCTCTAAGTCGTGCTCCAACAGGTGGGAGATATAGCCGCATCATGGGTGTTACAAGTTGGTAATCAGAGCCTTCCTCGACTTAGGAGCCCCCAGCTTGATCGAATCGCTGGCGTTGTTGAGTCTAGAAAAATGTTTTGAGTCTTTTAGGATTATATCTATCGGAGAGTAGGATTCAGTTTACTCCTCAGTCCCTTCGTCGCTCTGGTGAGGCCTCCTGACATAGAGTTTTGACTCTTCTCTTCTCAAATTTCACTAAATTTTTGTAGGATCACGCGGGTATCTTGGAATCGTTCTGATGGTTTTGTGACGAGAACATTGTTCTTGGTGCCTCCTGACATTTAGGGGTTGTGGCAGTGTCCTGGGGAGTTGAGCTCTGAGGTGTTGTCGTCACAATTTTATCGTTGCAGTTCTGGAATACCTGAGTTCGCCGACATCGAAAATCTCCTTTATGCAGTTGTTGGTGAGATAACCTCGACGCCACCCAGTACTGGGGCAGGAGTTCAGGAGTATTGCCATAACTCATATAACAGATGCTTTTCGAAGGTTGAGGTAAATGATTTCCGAAGGTTTCTTGGTTATGTGTTGAAGGATGGATACAACTGGATGTAGGATTTGCTAGTTTTGGGTGAGATATTATGCTTCCCCTGTATCCCCAACACCTGATTGCATAACCGGAAAATTTCAGGAGTTTCATAGGTGGGAATTCATGTAGCTCTAGTATTTCTTCCCGCAGATATTTGGTTTGTGATTGGGTAATCCTTACCAAGTATTTGTTCATGTCCGTACCTTGGTGCTTTATTCATCTATCTCTATCTAAGTGGCTTCTCAATTTATGGAAGTGTGATCATTTACTTTGGAATTCATTCGTTCATTCTTGTTTGAATGTTAAGGCTATATGTTGCAATTTCGATCCATTGATTCAGCTTTAATATATGTCTTTCAAGATGCTAGCGGATGTCACCCTCTTCAGGATGGCTCCTCCAACGCGTTAGAATCCGAAACCACCGCCACCACCTGCACCTCCGGAGGCATGGCAAGCTGTGATGGCCGCTACCAACGCCAACACGCATATGATTATGCAACTCTTGCAAGAGCACAACCAAGGAAATCAAGGCCAAGTCAAGAATCAAACTCAGTTTGCTACCCTCAACCAGTTCCTCGCAAACCAGCCGAAGTCTTTCATTAACTGTGTCGAGGCCACAGACGCTGACGATTGGCTCGTGGATATCTGCAAACATTTTGAGTGTAGCAACGTCAGGCCTGAGGACTTTGTCAAGTTTGCTTCGTTCCAACTCAAAGACCAAGCTGCTTAGTGGTATCAACAATACAAATATTCCAGAGGAGGTCGTGTGATTACCTGGGATGATTTCCGCCAAGACTTGAAAGCTCACCACATTCCTCAGAGCGTTGTCGAGAGTAAGCATGAGGAGTTCCGCAATCTGAAGCAAGGCAGCTTGTCCGTTTAACAATACAACTCATGTTCCAGAGGCTCGCTCGCTTCGCCAAGCAAGACGTCCCTGACGAGAAGAGCATGATTTATCAATTCAGTGGTGGCCTCAGAGAAGATCTGCAACTAGCTCTTGTGCTTTTTGAGCCGAAAAAGTATGATGAATTCTACAATATGGCATTCAAGCAAGAGTCCGCTCAGCTCAAGTGTGATGCTTCTAAGAAGAGAGTTAGGGATGCAACTCCTCCTTCTTCCTCAACTCAAGTGGCAGCTAAGCAGCAAAAGTACCGGTTGCCATCCTCCTCCTCCGTTCCGTCAGCCTTATCAGCAGAAGACTAAAGGTGGCAATGGATCTTCCCACCCACCCAACCCAGGCTTTCAGAACAAAGCTTCGTCTCATGCTCCAAGGTCAAGTGCTCCATATCACCGGACGCTTTCAGAGGTTACGTGCAACAAGTGTCAGCAGAAGGGTCACTATTCAAACAAATGCTTCAACCAGAGGCGTCTTCCGCCTCCTCCTCCTGTGAGACCTGCCAGCAATGCAGTGGTCAAGCATAATCCCAAGCATGTCAAGGTTAACATGATGAACGCAGCTCACGCAGAGGACTCGTCAGAAGTGATCATGGGTAACCTTCCAGTTAACTCTATTCCGGCAAAAGTTCTTTTTGATACTGGTGCATCGCATTGTTTCATTTCTAAACCTTTTGCATCAAAGTATGAGTGTGATTATCAACTTTTGCCAAGAACTTTATCAATTGTGTCCCCGGGCAAGCAAATGTCAGCTAATATCTGCGTCCGGATGTTTCTATCGAGATGGGCGACTACAAATTTCTAGCTTCTCCTATTGTTCTTGGTGACTCAGATATTCATCTAATTCTCGGCATGGACTGGCTTTCTAAGCACAAGGCTCTACTTGATTGTGCTGCCAGGTATATTCAATTGACACACTCGTCTGAGGATGTGATCGTTTTGCCGCTTGTGATGGTACCATTCGACTATTTTCTCTCAACGAGAAGGGCGAGTTGGATGCCATCTCTCAGATTCCAGTCATTTGTGAATATCAAGACGTGTTTCCAGAAGAGCTTCCAGGAATGCCTCCTCACCGGCTAGTTGAATTCGTCATTCATCTTAAGCCTGGCACGGAACCTGTTTGTAAACGTCCTTACAAGCTTGGACCAAAAGAGTTGAAGGAGCTGAAGAAACAACTCGATGAACAAGAGCGTATGGGTCTGATCCGACCGAGTTCTTCTCCATGGGGTTGTGGTGTTCTTTTTGTCAAGGAGAAGGATGGCACGGACCGACTCTGTGTCGACTACTGTCCATTGAACAAGAAGACCATAAAGAACAAGTACCCACTTCCCAACATCAACGAGCTTTTCGAACAACTCAAAGGTGCTCAAGTATTCTCCAAGCTTGACCTCCGTATGGGTTATCATCAGATTCGCATTCGTGAACAAGACATCCCCAAGACAGCGTTCAGAACAAGCTATGGTTCTTATGAATACACTGTCATGTCTTTCGGCCTTGTCAACGCTCCTCCAACATTCTCTCGCATGATGAACTTCATCTTCAACACTTAGACAAATGACTTCATCTTGGTCTATCTCGATGACATTTTGGTCTTTTCCAAGAACAAAGAGGATCATGACAAGCATTTGAGATTGGTGCTGGACAAACTCAGAGAACATCAGTTCTACATGAAGTTTTCAAAGTGCGAGTTTTGGCTCGATGAGGTTCTCTACCTTGGGCATATCATCTCCGCCAAGGGCATAGCAGTGAATCCTTAGAAGGTGTCTGTAATTGTGAATTGGGAACCACCTCAGAATGTGAAACAGCTCCGCAGCTTCCTTGGGCTCGCAAGCTATTGTCGAAGATTCATTGAGAATTTCTCTAAGATCGCGAAGCCTCTTTCCAACCTCCTCCAGAAGCATGTGAAGTATGTCTGGACGCCTGAATGTGACGTAGCTTTCAACACACTCAAAGAGAAGTTAGTCACAACTCCAGTTCTGACTCCTCCTGATGAATCCAAACCATTTGAGGTTTTCTGTGATGCCTCCCTGCAAGGTCTCAGTGCTGTGTTAATGCAAGAGAAGAAAGTTGTGGCCTATACCTCTCGCTAGTTGAAGCCCAACGAAAAGAACTACCCCACTCATGACCTCGAGTTGGCGACAGTTGTCCATGCTCTTTTAACATGGAGACATCTCTTGTTGGGAAGGAAAGTGGACATCCTCACTGATCATAAGAGTCTCAAGTACATCTTCACTCAGCCCAACCTCAACCTCAGACAGACTCGTTGGGTCGAAATGATTCAAGAGTATAATCCGAGTATTGAATATACTCCAGGCAAGGCCAATGTCATTGCTGACGCTTTGAGCAGGAAGGCTTACCGCAACAGTTTGATTCTCAAGCCCTCCCAACCGGATCTTTGTGAAGCTTTCCGCAAAGTTAATCTCCAAGTTGTTCCTCAAGGATTCCTTGCCAACCTCCAAGTCTCTACTAATTTGGAAGATCAGATTCGTGAGGCTCAACTTCTTGATGCAATGGTGAAGAAGGTGAAGATCGGGATTGCCAAGAGCCAACCCAAGTACAAGTCCTATCGCCTTGATGACAAAGATACTCTATTCTTCAAGGATCGAATTGTTGTTCCTAAAGGTGACCTTCATAAAGTCATCATGAACGAGGCTCACAATTCACTCCTATATATTCATCCTGGAAGTACAAAGATGTACCATGACCTCAAGCAGTCGTATTGGTGGACTCGAATGAAGCGCGAGATTGCTCAGTTCGTGAATGAATGTGATGTCTGCAGAAGAGTGAAAGCAGAACACCAACGACCAGCTGGTCTCCTCCAACCTCTTGCCATTCCAGAATGGAAGTTTGACCATATTGAGATGGACTTCGTGACTGGATTTCCCAAGTCCAAGCGTGGCAATGATGCTATCTTTGTTGTCATCGACAAGCTCACTAAAGTGGCTCATTTTCTTCCTATCAAAGAATCTATCACAGCAGCTCAGTTGGCAGAGCTATATACCTCCAGGATTGTCTCTTTGCACGGCATTCCGCAGTTGATATCTTCAGATCATGGAAGCATCTTTACCTCTAAGTTCTGGGACTCCTTTCAGAAGGCCATGGGCACTAGCATTTGCTTCAGCACAGCCTTTCATCCTCAAACTAGTGTCCAAGTCGATCGAGTAAATCAAATTCTTGAAGATATGCTCAGGGCTTGTGTCATTTCTTTCGGTATGAAGTGGGACGATTGTCTTACATATGTCGAGTTCTCCTACAACAACAGCTTCCAAGCGAGTTCGGGCAAGGCCCCATTCGAGATTCTCTATGGCAGAAAGTGTCATACTCCTCTTAACTGGTCGGACACTTGTGAACGCTAACTTCTTGGCAATGACTTAATCACAGAGGCTGAAGAAATGTGCAAAGTCATTCGTGAAAATCTCAAAGCCGCGCAATCGCGCTAGAAGAGTTACTATGATAGCAAGCATCGTGACTTGGCTTTTGAGATCGGAGACCATGTCTACCTCCGTGTCTCTCCAATGAAAGGCACTCGTCGCTTTGGTATCAAAGGGAAGCTTGCCCCTACATACGTGGGTCCTTTCAAGATCATTGGCAAAAGAGGCGAGCTCGCCTATCAACTTGAGCTTCCATCCAACTTTGCAAATGTGCACGACGTGTTTCACGTGTCTCGGCTTCGCAAGTGTTTCAAGACTCCTGACCGCACCATCAACTTCGAAGAGATTGATCTCCAAGAAGACATGTCTTATCATGAGCATCCCGTTGCTATTCTTGAAGAAACTGAGCGCAAGACTCGCAACAAGTCTATCAAATTCCTGAAAGTGAAGTGGTCACATCATTCCGACCGAGAAGCCACCTGGGAACGCGAGGACCACCTCTGTTCCGAGTATCCGGAGTTTTTCCAGTCCTAGATCTCGGGACGAGATCCTTTCGTAGTGGTGGAGTGTTGTAACGCCCCGTATGTAACTTGCCATATTTGTATTCCAACTCTTGCCATTTTCAGCTCTAAGTTATGATATTCCCTCTTGGTTGGGTTTTGTCTTTGTTTTGCATTTCGTCCATGTCATGCATCTCATATGATGTCATCATGTGCATCGCATTCGCATACGTGTTCGTCTCATGCATCCGAGCATTTTCCCCATTGTCCGTTTTGCATTCCGGCACTCCTACGTCCTCCGGCGCCCCCTTTTGCCTCTTTTCGTGTGCGGGTGTTAAACATTCTCGGATTGGACCTAGATTTGCCAAGTGGCCTTGGTTCAGTACCGGTAGACCGCCTGTCAAGTTTCGTGTCATTTGGAGTTCGTTTGATACTCCAACGGTTAACTGAGGAACCGTAAAGGCCTCGTGTGTGCTGCAGCCCAACACCCTTCCAAAGTGGCCCAAAACCCATCCAAACCCCCTCCATCCTCTCGGTTGTTCGATCACGATCGCGTGGCCGAAAACCGCACCTCATTTGGACTCTCCTAGCTCCCTCTACCTATAAATATATGCCCCCCTCCGAAAATCCCGAGTCCAAACCCTAGCACCAATCTCTCTCCGCGCTGGACAAGCCCGGACAGCGCCGGACGCGTCCGCCACCGCGCCCCAGCAAACCCGCTCGTGCCACATGTCCGACCGTCCACCGCGCGTGCCGCGGCCCGCCAGGCCCGACGCCGGCCCCCACGGGCCCGCTCCTCCGCCGCCTGCGCCCCGCGCGACCGCTGCCTGAGCGCGCCCGTCGCCGCCTCGCCTTCCGCCGCCCTGCTCCCCGGCGCGCGCCGCCGCCCCGCGCACCACCGACGGACCTCCCGCGCCGCCGCCTCCCGCCGGCACGTCGCCTCCCGCGCCCCCGCGCCCCACGTCGCCGCCTCTGCTCCGGCGACCGGCACCGGCCGGATCCGCCCGACCCCGCGACTCCGGCGAGCCTCCTCGACCCTCCGGCCAGCATCTTCCTCGTCTCCGGCGAGCAACTCCGGCCCCGCCTCGGTCCATGTGCGAACCCTAGATCCAGATCTGGGAGGTGATTTTTCCACTAAGTCCCTGTTTTCCTATCTTCTGATGCCATGTTCGTCGTGCCATAACTCCATGTGTGCTACTCCGTTTCATGCATATAATATATCAAATTGTTCGTTAGGATGTGCACTTCATTTTGTTCCATTGCATCATGCTAGTTTGAGTCCATCTTGATGCCTAAAATGCTGTTGCAAGAGTGCTATAAAATGTTAGTTTCTGTTTCTTATCAGATTATGAGCATTTGTCATTTTTGCCATGATTAATTTGTGCCTCCTATGAACTTGAGCCCTACATGTGTTTTGGGCTATGCCATGCCATCTTTACAGGGGTGTATGCCATGTATTTTTGTGATTAATGTGGTGACTAGCACATGCATGCAAAGTAGCTCTCGTGATGTTGCTGATTTCAGGGACTTCGATTTTCACTAAGTCATTTCCCTGATCTTATTTTTATGCCATGTATTCATGTTGCTACAGAGTGATCCATGCCTCTTTTGAGCATGTTCAGTAAGGATGGTTTTGTGATATTGTTATGTTCTATCCAGCCATGTCTTTGTTTGCAATTATGGAGTAGCATAGCATGACTCAATCTTGCTCTACTTCTGCTATAAAATATTACTGGCAGATTGTTTACATGTTATTCAATTTTTCCAAGGTTGTTGGTGTTAATCCTTGCATGCTATGAGATGGTTCTTGCCATGGTTAGCTTCTTGAACATGTCTTCTTACTGGGTGTATGCTTAGTTTTTCATGCAATGCCTTGTGGTGAGTGCATCGAGCTCGCAAACATGCCTACGTAACTCTGTTTTTACCATGTCCAGTTTTCTGCTAAGTCTAAATCTGTTAACGAAACTTGCTATGTTTACATGGGTGTCATCATATCTTCTGATCCCTTTTGGCTTATGGTCAGTAAGGGACATTTGTTATATGCTTTGAGTAGTTTCATGCCATGCCTTGGTTTGCTATGTTCTGATCCCGTAGCATGTTGTTATCTTGCTCTAAACATTGCTCCCTGATGTTAAATCCTGACATGTTATTTTCACTAAGTCTGTGCAGCTGATATCTTTTGCAATTTTTCCTTGCTTGTTTGAACCTGCTATTGTGTGATTTAGCCATAGCTCAGTGTTCATCTTTTGTCAAGCATCTTGAGTAGATCACTGTCAAGTGCTTTGTTGTTATGTTAGAGTGAAGTAGCTTAGTTTCTTGTTGCATTCTAGATGGCATCGTGCTGTTAATCGTAGATTTGTGCCATTCTTGTTTTGCTTGCCATTTGCAAACCGCGCATCCATTTCCGGCGATCTTTATATCGATTTAGACCGAAATCAACTCATCTTTCCAGAGGCGCACTTGGTTTGCCAAGTTGAGGCCTGGTTCATTCTTTCCCTTCCGAAGCATGCATATGCATTGCATATTACATCCCGCATATCATGCCATGTTTTGCATCTTGTTGCTTGTGCAATGCACCATGGTTGATTGTGTTTCCATTTTCTTCTGTTCTTGCTTTGGGTAGAGCCGGGAGATGAGTACGTGATTGAGGAATCCGTTGAGTACGCTTATGAGGATCAAGCTTACGTCAACTCGGAGAACTTTGCAGGCAAGATGACCATACCCTCGAAATCACTTCTATCTTTGCTTGCTAGATGCTCGCTCTTTTGCTATGCCTATCCCGCGATACCTACCATATGTTTTATCATGCCTCCCATATTGCCATGTCAAACCTCTAACCCACCTTTTCCTAGCAAACCGTTGTTTGGCTATGTTACCGCTTTGCTCAGCCCCTCTTATAGCGTTGCTAGTTGCAGGTGAAGATTGGAGTTTGTTCCTTGTTGGAACATGTTTATTGTTGGGATATCATTATTATATCTTGTTTACTTTAATGCATCTATATACTTGCTAAAGGGTGGAAGCCTCGGCCTTATGCCTGGTGTTTTGTTCCACTCTTGCCGCCCTAGTTTCCGTCATACTGGTGTTATGTTCCTTGATTTTGTGTTCCTTACGCGGTTGAGTTATAATGGGAACCCCATGGCAGTTCGCCTTGAATAAAACTCCTCCAGCAAGGCCCAACCTTGGTTTTACCATTTGCCACCTAAGCCTTTTCCCTTGGGTTCCGCGGACTCAAGGGTCATCTTTATTTTAAACCCCCGGGCCAGTGCTCCTCTGAGTTTGGTCCAAACTAGAGTCCTTTGCAGCGCCCCCTCGGGGAAACTCGAGGTTTGGTTTTAGTTGTATGGAGCGCTTATCCAGTGTGCGCTGAGAACGAGATATGTGCAGCTCCTATCGGGATTTGTTGGCACATTCGGGCGGCTTTGCTGGTCTTGTTTTACCATTGTCGAAATGTCTTGTAACCGGTATTCCGAGTCTGATCGGGTCGTCCTGGGAGAAGGAATATCCTTCGTTGACCGTGAGAGCTTGTGATGGGCTAAGTTGGGACACCCCTGCAGGGTTTTGAACTTTCTAAAGCCATGCCCACGGTTATGGGCAGAAGGGAATCTGTTAATGTCCGGTTGTAGAAAACTTGACACTTAACTTAATTAAAATGAATCAACAGCGTGTGTAGCCGTGATGGTCTCTTTTTGGCGGAGTCCGGGAAGAGAACACGGTCTCGTGTTATGCTTGAACGTAAGTAGTTCTAGCATCACTTCTTGATCATAGATTCTCGACCGTTCTTTGGCTTCTCTTCTCGCTCTCATTTGTGTAAGATAGCCACCATATATGCTAGTGCTTGCTACAGCTCCACCTCACTACCTTTTCCTTCCCATAAGCTTAAATAGTCTTGATCGCGAGGGTGTGAGATTGCTGAGTCCCCGTGACTCACAGATTACTTCCAAAACTAGATGCAGGTGTCGATGATGCCATTCCAGGGGATGCGACTGAACTCAAGTGGTAGTTCGACGAGGAATCAGGACGTGACTACATTTCCTTTCTAGACGATCAGTAGTGGAGCCCAGTTGGGGCGACCGAGGATCTATCGCATTTGGGGTTGTCTTTATTTTGGTTCCATAGTCGGACCTTGATTGTATTCTGGATGATGTAATGCTATATTTATGTATTGTGTGAAGTGGCGATTGTAAGCCAACTCTGTACCTCTTTCTTATTCTGTACATGGGATGTGTAAATATTACCCCTCTTGCGACATGCCTACAAAGCGGTTATGCCTCTAAGTCGTGCTCCGACACGTGGGAGATATAGCCGCATCGTGGGTGTTACACGACTGCTCTAGAAGATGCCAAAGACTTGGTCAAGAGATGTAAAGGATGCAAAAAGTTTAGTTCCAAGCAACATTTGCCGGCTTCTGCACTCAAGACCATTCCCCTTGCGTGGCCTTTTGCCGTTTGGGGACTGGATATGATGGGACCATTCAGGACAGCACGCGGCGGCATGACTCATCTGCTTGTTGTCGTGGACAAATTCACCAAGTGGATAGAAGCGAAGCCAATCAAGAAGTTGAATGGTCCGACTGCTGTGACTTTCATCATAGACATCACCACTCGGTATAGCGTACCTCATTGCACCATCACCGACAGTGGCACCAATTTTGCCAAGGGCACGTTGGCCCGTTTCTGTGCGACGCAGGGCATCCGACTGGACTTAGCATCCGTTGCCCACCCATAGTCAAACGGCCAAGTCGAGCGAGCAAACGACCTCATCTTGTCTGGAATCAAGCCTGACTGGTCGAGCCTTTGGAGTGTTCGGCCGGCTGCTGGAACGACGAGCTGCCGGCCGTCCTCTAGAGTCTGCGCACCACTTCGAACAAATCAACCGGCTTCAGCCCCTTCTTCCTCGTGTATAGTGCCGAGGCGGTCATCCCAACTGATATCAAGTTCAACTCACCTCGCGTCACCATGTACACTAAGGCGGAGGCAAAGGAAGCACGAGAAGACGGTGTCGACTTGCTGGAAGAGGGCCGGCTGTTGGCGCTCAGCCGGTCCGCCATCTACTAGCAGGGTCTACACCGCTACCACAGCCGGAAGGTCAAGCCGAGATGCTTCCAAGAGGGAGACCTTGTGCTCCGGCTGTTCCAGCGAACAGCCGGCCAACATAAGCTCTCGGCCCCTTGTGAAGGCCCTTTCATCATCAGCATATCTTTGGGCAATGACTCCTACTACCTAATCGACGCTCAGAAGCCCAGGGCACGCAAGAGGGACGACTCTGGCAAGGAAACAGAGCGTCCATGGAATGCAAACCTCCTTCGAAGATTTTACAGTTGAATGCAGTATGTACCACGCTACCTTTTGTATTAAGTATGAAGACTTCGGGTCCCTCGAGGAGAACTCGGGGACTACCCTTCTTTTATCTATATGATAAGTATTATGCCTACAAATGTGTTATTCCATTTCTCCGCCTGAAACCGGGTTCGACCAGTCGGCCCTGGGCTTGCCGCCTTGAACTATGTCCATGCTTCCTGCAGTCGGACAAGTAATGTGTTAGCACCTACGCCCTCTCTTGCCACAAGGCACAGCTGGCAGAACGGCTATTTGCTTGGCAAGAGGTAAAGGCAAGAAATGGTGCTCACATGAAAAATGGCTAAGGACCAAAACATCGACATAGGACAAGCCGGCCCTCGACCTCATCGACCGGCTGTTAAGCAGCCAGCCGCCCGATTTCTTACTTAGCTTGCAATGTTCTAATCGGTCAAAGTACTTGTCGTCCCACAATGGTGAAGTACTTGACCAAGCTGCAGTCCGCAGAGCAGCTGTCCGGCTGGCAAGTAGGTACCAAGGGAGGGTGGCAAAGGAAAAAACCAAGGAACAGGAAAGCAAGAAAAGTCGGAACTCGGCCTGCTTGTGCGAAAAATAATTTACATACCAAAAGGCCCTCGACCAACATTCAACATAGTTTGAATACACCCCACGGGTGGAATTGTGCAAATTTAACAAAAGTTTGTGGAAAAGACTACTAAGCAGGAAAAGCTACAATAAATTGGCGGCCTAGACTAAAGGAGCGGCAGGCGAGTTCGGCAGGTTGGTGGAGTCGGGGGCACCGGCTGATGGAGTGGCCGGCTGGCGGGTCTCGGCTTCGCCGCTTTCAGCAATAGTCGGTGTTCTAGCACGCGGCTTGATGCTGGAGGTGCGGTCGAACTGAGGCTGGGCGTCCGCTCCGACCTCCGGCGCGCCATCTTCATCATCCTCGTCTTCATCGTCTTCCCCCTTGCCGCTGGAGGCGATTTCTTCTGCCGAATCTTCGCATCATCCAGGTTCAGACCGAACCATTCTAGTAGCGCCTCAACGCCGTTCTTGTTCAGCTCAGGAACGAAGTCACCGGTGTTGGTGTACTCGGCGATCGCCGACGCGCGTATGGAGAGGTCGCGCGCCACCGCCGCCAACTCGGCGCCGGCATCTAGCCGAAGCGTGGCTAACTGGGCTAGATCTAGCCCAGGATACCACGCTTGGCAAACTCCAAAGCCCGCCGAGCCCTTCCACGCCTCAAGTGCGCTAGCGGCCACTTCCAACCAGTCGGCAGTCCGACTGGGGTGCGTGGGGCTTGCCTATCTGGCCAAAGGGCAGCGATCAGCTGAGCCCCGGCGCACTGCAGCCGGCGGAGCATCCGGTGGGCTGGCTGGAGACGAGCTTGAATGCTGAGGAGCTGCTCGCCAAGGGTCCGAGGGGTGTCGGTAGCAATATCCGCGCCGCCCGCCCGTTGTTCTTTGCGGCGAGCCTCGATAGCCTCATTGGCAGCGATGGAATGGCCGGGGAAGAAGTCTGCACAAGCAAAACAATAAGTCAGAAGTCAGAAGTTAGAAGCCGGCTCGCTCGATAGCTAGCAGTTGAAGGGAAGAGAAGAAAGCTCACCATCAACTATGTCTTCGATCTGGCCATAGCCCGTGGTCAGCGCCGCCTCCGCCTCGGCCCAACCTGTGCGCTCGGTCTCAAACTCGGCTAGGAGACGGGCTTCGTTGTCCTCCGCCTGTTTTAGGGCCGCCTTGTGAAGTTTCGCCTAGTCCGCCAGTTCCTTGACCAGGCGATCACGCTCCTGGGCCGCCCTGTTGCACTCATCCTCCTTGGCACGCAGCGCGGTGTTGGCTTCACCCAGTTGCTGCTGCAAGGCGGTGTTGGTTTCTGAAAGAACAAAAGAGGAAGGATATCAACAATCAAGAAAAAAGAGAAGTGCTTGCCGGAAGATCTGGTCCGACTGCTCAGCAGTCGGCCCGCATCTCGGGGACTACAGTCCGCGGGTGCGCTAACGCGCCCCCGCAAAGAGAAGAAGATGGAGTGATTACTCCGGCTTTCCGCCAAGTCGGCGGTTCGTCGGTCCAGCTCCCGGACATGGGCGTTGAAGCTGGCCGCACGGATGTTGTGGTAGTCCTGCAACAAGGGAACATAAAGGGAGGTAAGTCAGAAGCTCAGGACCCACTATGAAGTTCCAGGCCGCCTGCTCAGCAGCCGGCCCAGAACTCGAGGACTACACCCAGTGGGTGAGCTAGCATGCCCCCACCGAAGATTATAGGAAACAAAAACAAGAAGCAAGTCACGTACCCGAATGGCGCCCCGCGTCTTCACAAACGCCTTCATGCATTGCGAGAGGGCGGCGGCTTCAACTCTGAAATCGTCCTGGACGTCCTGCGCCACCTTGATCAAGGCCCTCGTCCCGCCTCCGCGCGCCCACTATGTCGGCGTAGCGCTGGTGGCTTCAGCCTCAGGAGCAGATGAGCTTGCGCTCCCAATCTCCATCGGCCTCGGTGCCGATGCCGCTTTCTCCACACGGCGGCACATTGGAGTGCGCGCCGTGAGAGCCGACCCCACCACCAACTCGCCTCCGGTTGGTGGTTCCAATGGGGAAGCCGGCTGGGCGCCTTGTGCGTCTGTAGTTGGCGGTTGCGGAGGCACCTCTATCTTTGGCAAGGCAGCGTCGCCGCCACCCCTTTCCATGGTCGGCTGCTCATCGCCGGCTCCTTCAGCTGGCGCCGGGATCTCTGATGCTGGCGGCGCGGAGCGAAGGGGGATGATGAGTTGGAGGGCCTGATGACGTGCATCGTCCGCTATCTGCTTCTTCGCCACGACGTTGGCTTGGGCCTTAGCCGCGGCGTCCGCGTCCGCTTGCCCCGCCTTGGCCGCGGCCGCCTTGTTGGCCTCCGCCTTCTTAGCGGAGGCTTCCTTCTCCTCCCGCACCTCCCGTGCGTTCCGTTCCCACGCCTCCCGGAGGTCGGTGGCCGGGTCTATATGACAGGTATTGGTGGAGACCTCCGCCGCCCTAATGACGGAGGCTGTGGTCGACCGCTCAAGAGAGAGCGAAGCCCTGCTCAAAAGAAAAAAGTAAAAAGGAGATTCGGAGGGAATCGACAAGATAAAAGAATAAAAGAAGACACGATAAAGGTTGAGGACTTATGCCGACACCATTGGAGGCTGCTTGGTGGCTTTCTCAAACTTGGCCTCTTTCGCGATGGCCTCGCGCCACTTGGTCGCAGCGGCTGTGTTCTTGGCTGCGGCGGCCGAGTGCTTCGGCTTCTTGGGGTGGCTGCCGAATAGCAGCGCGCCTTGGTGTTTGGGCTCGCCGCCTGGTGCAGTTGGTGCTGCTAAGGAGCTTGGCCCCGCCTTGTGGGAAGGCGGCGGATGGCGCGGCACCTCCTCCTCCTCCTCCTCCTCCTCATCATCATCATCATCATCATCCGGCCAGTCCTCCACACCACATCTTCCTACGGAGCCACCTACCCCGCCACCGCCTGTTGCGTCGTCTTCCAGGGAGGCCGCCCCCAAGTCGGGGTCCGCCACGTCGCTCACATCCCGGTTCGGCTGGTAGTTGATGTCGGCCTCCGGCTGGGAAGGGAGAATCTGTATCATGGTCAATCTGGTCAGTCGGCGAAACGGAACCCGACAAAAGGGAGAAAAAAGAATCAAGAACTTACCACAGGCGGCGGATTGGAGCGGGAGTACGGTCGCTTGCCGAACCGCCAATCCTCCTCCCCGAGCTTGAGATCCACGATCTCATTCACCAGGAGGGCCACCTCGGCAGTCGGCATCTCCTTCGTGCACATCCGGCACGGGTCGTGATAACCCACAAGTATAGGGGATCACAACAGTTTTCGAGGGTAGAGTATTCAACCCAAATTTATTGATTCGACACAAGGGGAGCCAAAGAATATTCTCAAGTATTAGGAGCTGAGTTGTCAATTCAACCACACCAGGATAACTTAATATCTGCAGCAAAGTGTTTAGTAGCAAAGTAATATGATAGTTGGTAATGGTAGCAAAAGGTAACGATAGCAAAAGTAATATTTTTGGGGTTTTGTTGTGATGATAACAATAGCAACGGAAAAGTAAATAAGCGAAGAACAACATATGGAAAGCTCATAGGCAATGGATCGGTGATAGAGAATTATGCCGGATGCGGTTCATCATGTAACAGTCATAACCTAGGGTGACACAGAACTAGCTCCAATTCATCAATGTAATGTAGGCATGTATTCCGAATATAGTCATACATGCTTATGGAAAAGAACTTGCATGACATATTTTGTCCTACCCTCCCGTGGCAGCGGGGTCCTAGTGGAAACTAAGGGATATTAAGGCCTCCTTTTAATAGAGTACCGGACCAAAGCATTAACACATAGTGAATACATGAACTCCTCAAACTACGGTCATCATCGAAAGTGGTCCCGATTATTGTCACTTCAGGGTTGCTGAATCATAACACATAGTAGGTGACTATAGACTTGCAAGATAGGATCAAGAACTCACATATATTCATGAAAACATAATAAGTTCATATCTGACATCATGGCACTCGAGCCCTAGTGACAAGCATTAAGCATAGCAAAGTCATAGCAACATTAATCTCAGAACATAGTGGATACTAGTGATCAAACCCTAACAAAACTAACTCGATTACATGATAAATCTCATCCATCCCATCATCGTCCAGCAAGCCTATGATGGAATTACTCACGCATGACGGTGAGCATCATGAAATTGGTGATGGAGGATGGTTGATGATGACGATGGTGACGGATTCCCCTCTCCGGAGCCCCGAACGGACTCCAGATCAGTCCTCCCGAGAGAGTTTAAGGCTTGGCGGTGGCTCCGTATCGTAAAACGCGATGAATCCTTCTCCTTTATTTTTCTCTCCCCGAACACAAATATATGGAGTTGGAGTTGAGGTCGGTGGAGCTCTAGGGGGCCACGAGGCAGGGGGCGCGCCCCCACCCTCATGGCTAGGGTGTGGCCCCCTGGCCTTGATTCTTTGCCAGTATTTTTTATTATTTCCAAAAATACTCTCTGTGGAGTTTCAGGTCATTCCGAGAACTTTTATTTCTGCACATAAATAACACCATGGCAATTTTTCTGAAAACAGCGTCAGTCCGGATTAGTTCCATTCAAATCATGCAAGTTAGAGTCCAAAACAAGGGCAAAAGTTTTTGGAAAAGTAGATACGACAGAGATGTATCAACTCCCCCAAGCTTAAACCTTTGCTTGTCCTCAAGCAATTCAGTTAACAAACTGAAAGTGATAAAGAAAAACTTTTACAAACTCTGTTTTCTCTTGTTGTTGTAAATATGTAAAGCCAGCATTCAAGTTTTCAGCAAAGCTTATGAACTAACCGTATTCATAATAACTCTTAGGTCTCATGTTTACTCATATCAATGGCATAATCAACTAGCGAGCAATAATAATAAATCTCGGATGACAACACTTTCTCAAAACAATCATAATATGACATAAAAAGATGGTATCTTGCTAGCCCTTTTTGAGACCGCAAAACATAAATGCAGAGCACCTTTAAAGATCAAGGACTGACTAGACATTGTAATTCATGGTAAAAGAGATCCAGTCAAGTCATACTCGATGTAAACTAACAGCAATGAATGCAAATGACAGTGGTGCTCTCCAACTGGTGCTTTTTAATAATAGGATGATGATTCAACATAAAAGTAAATAGATAGGCCCTTCGCAGAGGGAAGCAGGGATTTGTAGAGGTGCCAGAGCTCGATTTTGAAATAGAGATTAATAATATTTTGAGCGGTATACTTTGATTGTCAACATTACAACCAAGAGATGGAGATATCTTCCATGCTACACACATTATAGGCGGTTCCCAAACAGAATGGTAAAGTTTATACTCCCCCTCCACCAACAAGCATCAATCCATGGCTTGCTCGAAACAACGAGTGCCTCCAACTAACAACAGTCCCAGGGGAGTTTTCTTTGTAGTTATTTTGATTTGATTTGCATAAAGCATGGGACTGGGCATCCCAGTGACCAACCATTTTCTCGTGCGTGAGGAGCGGAGTCCACTCCTCTTGAGAATAACCCGATTCACATGGAAGATACGGACAACCCTAGTTGATACATGAGCTATTCGAGCATACAAAACAAAATGTTTATTTGAAGGTTTAGAGTTTGGCACATACAAATTTACTTGGAACGGCAGGTAGATACCGCATATAGGAAGGTATAGTGGACTCATAAGGAATAACTTTGGGGTTTATGGGATTGGATGCACAAGCAGTATTCCCGCTTAGTACAGGTGAAGGCTAGAGAAAGACTGGGAAGCGACTAGCTAGAGAGCGACAACAGTCATGAACATGCATTAAAATTAATCAACACCGAATGCAAGCATGAGTAGGATATAATGCACCATGAACATAAATATCGTAGAGGCTATGTTGATTTTGTTTCAACTACATGCGTGAACATGTGTCAAGTCAAGCCACTCGAATCGTTCAAAAGAGGATACCACCCTATCATACCACATCACAACCATTTTAATAGCATGTTGGCACGCAAGGTAAACCATTATAAGCTCCTAGCTAATTAAGCATGGCATAAGCAACTATAATCTCTAATTGTCATTACAAACATGCTTATTCATAATAGGCTGAATCAGGAATGATGAACTAATCATATTTACAAAAACAAGAGAGGTCGAGTTCAAACCAGCTTTTCTCATGTCAATAAGTTCATCATATAATCATCATTATTGCCTTTCACTTGCACGACTGAATAGTGTGGATAATAATAATAGTGCACGTGCATTGGACTAAGCTGGAATCTGCAAGCATTCAATTCAAGAGAGAAGACAAGGTAATATGGGCTCTTTTGTCAGATCAACAATAATTCATATAAGAGCCACTTTAACAGTTTAATTAAGGTCTTCTCCTATCGACCCCCAAAGAAAAGAAATAAAACTATTTACACGGGAAAGCTCCCAACAAGCAAAAGAAGATCAGGAAATCTTTTTGGGTTTTCTTTTTAATTACTACTACAAGCATGGAAATTAAAACTAGCTAAAAGCTACAACTAATTTTCTTGGTTTGTCTTAAGGTTTATCAAGCACACAAGAAGAAAGCATAAAAAGGAAATAAGCTAGCATGGATATTACAATGAAAAAGTATGAGCACCGAAATCTAGCAATGAGTGTGTGAACATAAATGTAATGTCGGTGAGAAATACGTACTCCCCCAAGCTTAGGCTTTTGGCCTAAGTTGGTCTATGGCCACGGCTGGCCTGGTAGATATCCAAAGTAATAGTTGGGGTCGTACTACAATGTAGCCTCGGATTGCCACTGGTTGGCAATCACCTCCGGGTCCCACTGATAATCATACTGTCATGGAGGATCAATCTGTGATTCCGGCTCTGGCTCTGTAGCTATTGTAGGGTTCCGGTAGGCATGAATGGCCTCCAACGGAACAAGGTGCTTGCCTGCAGATAAATCAAACAAGGAAGGAGCAGGCAGGGTAATAGTCTCAGGATGATGTTTATCAAAGAACAATTTGTATTTAAGCTCATTTTCCCTATTCTTAACAATAAAATCATGTGCTAACATACTATTATAATCTAAATAAACATGAGGCAGCAATTTTTCTTCCTTTTCATAATGCCAAATAGGTATGTTAAAATGTGCAGCTAGGCGCGAGGTGAAGATGCCTCCAAAGACGGGGCCCTTAGTACGGTTAAGATTTAACCTCTTTGTAATAATAGCACCCATGCTAAATGTATCATCACGAAATAAGGCATGGCACAAAATAACAATATCAGGGGCACTCAGGTTTCCACAGTTTCCATGCCCAATTAAGCATCTACTAGCAAATATAGCAAAGTAACATAGAACAGGAAAGTGTATGCAAGTAGTTCGTGTGTCGGAAACCTTCCTCGTTTCCCCTACAATAATGGTATCAATAAACCCATCCACATCGTCACGATGTGGTTCCTCCATGATGCCCTCAAAAGGGATCAAACAAACCCGACAAAAATCATGAAGTGACATCTCCTTATGCTCATCATATAAATAAAACTCCACCGTAGGTGGTGAGCTCCTAGCATGGAAATGAAAATTTTGCACAAAGATATTGGTGAGTAAGAGATACTGTTCGCGTTGGTCGTGGAGGAAGGCGGTGAGGCCTGCATTCTCAGTCAATTCATAGAAATCATCACAAATCCCGGCTGCTCTCGAGAAATCATCACAAGGCCATTCACACGGCTGGACCTCCGCGGTGCGAGGGAGATTATACTTGGGTCTCTTATCCTCCTCACTTTGCTTATCCTTCGAGCTTCGGCTCGATGAGCCCCTAAAAAATCTCTTCATCGTTTTCTGAAAAATTCTGAAATTTTTAGTAACTTCAAAAATAGAAGTGAACCAAACTCAACAAAATTGATAGCAACTACTCCTACAAGTGCCTAGGGCCTATATCATGCATTAAAACTACTTGGAACCATATAAATTTGACATGCAAGCTCAAGAACATGGTCACCTAGGCAGCACAAATTTGCAATGAATAAAGCACTAGAACAAAAACTAATTGGACCAATGGAGGAGTCACATACCAAGGAACAATCCCCAAAGCAGTTTTGTGAGAGGTGCTTTGAGCAAGGAGATCTAAAATCGCAGCAAAATGAGCTTGGACTCGGGTTTGAGCTGGTTAGTGGTGTTTGTGGGAGGAAGAAGAAGTGTGTGGGTGCAGGAATAAATGGAGGGGAGCCACCATGGGCTCACGAGGCAGGGGGGCGCGCCCAGGTGGTGGGCGCGCCGTGGACCCTCGTGGCTAGGTGCTTGCTCCCCATGCTGTGTTCTCAGTGCCAGATATTCTCAAATATTTCAGAAAAAATCATATTTAGATTTCAGGGCATTCGGAGAACTTTTATTTTCGGGGTATTTTTATATTGCACGGATAATTAAGAAAACAAACAGAAATTACTATTTTTGCTTTATTTAATATAAATAACAGAAAGTAAAAAAAGGGTACAGAGAGTTGTGCTTTCTAACTTCATCCATCTCATGCTCATCAAAAGGAATCCACTAACAAGGTTGATCAGGTCTTGTTAACAAACCCATTCCGAATAACATGGAACCGGAGAAATTTCGAATAACACTAGGTTACCTCAATGGGGATCTGGACATCCCCAACAATAAGAATATCATATTTCTTCTTGACAGTAGGAAGAGGAAATTCAAAACCTCCAATAGTGATTGTTGAAAATTTTCTAATAGAATTGATACTGTGGACTTGAGGTTGTTTCCTCGGAAAGTGTACCGTATGCTCATTACCATTAACATGAAAAGTGATATTGCCTTTGGTGCAATCAATAGCAGCCCCTGCAGTATTCAAAAAGGGTCTTCCAAGAATAACAGACATACTATCGTCCTCGGGAATATCAAGAATAACAAAGTCCATTAAAATAGTAACGTTTGCAACCACAACAGGCACATCCTCACAAATACCGACAGGTATAGCAGTTGATTTATCAGCCATTTGCAAAGATATTTCAGTAGGTGTCAACTTATTCAAATCAAGTCTACGATATAAAGAGAGGGGCATAACACTAACACCGGCTCCAAGATCACATAAAGCAGTTTTAACATAGTTTCTTTTAATGGAGCATGGTATAGTTGGTACTCCTGGATCTCCTAGTTTCTTAGGTATTCCACCCTTAAAAGTATAATTATCAAGCATGGTGGAAATTTCAGCTTCCGGTATCTTTCTTTTATTAGTGACAATTTCTTTCATATACTTAGCATAAGGATTCATTTTGAGCATATCAGTTAATCGCATACGCAAAAAGATAGGACTAATCATTTTAGCAAAGCGCTCAAAATCCTCATCATCCTTTTTCTTGGATGGATTAGGAGGAAACGCATGGGTTTTTGAACCCAAGGCTCTCATTCTTTACCGTGTTTCCTAGCAACAAAGTATTTCTTATCATAACGTTGATTCTTTGATTGTGGGTAATCAAGATCAACAGCAGGTTCAATTTCTATATCATTATCATTGCTAGTTGAGCATCAACATGAGCATCATCATTAACATTATCACTAGTTTCATGTTCATTACCAGATTGTGTTTCAGCATCAAAAATAGAAATATCATTGGGATTCTCAGGTGTGTCAGCAACAGGTTCACTATGTTGGGGAACGTTGGAGAAAACAAAAAATTTCCTACGGTTTCACCAAGATCCATCTATGAGTTCATCTAGCAACGAGTGATCGGATGCATCTACATACCTTTGTAGATCGCGAGCGGAAGCGCTCACTAGAACGTGGATGATGGAGTCGTATTCGCCGTGATCCAAATCACCGATGACCAAGCGCCGAACGGACGGCACCTCCGCGTTCAACACACGTACGGAGCGGATGACGTCTCCTCCTTCTTGATCCAGCAAGGGGGAAGGAGAGGTTGATGAAGATCCAGCAGCACGAAGGCGTGGTGGTGGTTGCAGTTGTCACGTGTAGCAGGGCTTCGCCGAGCGTCTGCGTGAGAGGGAGAGGTGTAGCAGGGGAGAAGGGGGCGCCAAGATGCAAAGGTGCGGCTGCCCCCTCCCTCCCCCCTTTATATAGGCCCCCTGGGGAGCGCCGGCCCTTGGGAGATCCAATCTCCAAGGGGGGCGGCGGCCAAGGGGGGTGGAGTGCCCCCCAAGGCAAGTGGGGCGCCCCCCCCCCCCCACCCTAGGTTCCAACCCTAGGCGCAGGGGGTGGGCCTAGGGGGCGCACCAGCCCACTAAGGGCTGGTTCCCCCTCCCACTTCATCCCATGGGGCCCTCCGGGATGGGTGGCCCCACCCGGTGGACCCCCGGGACCCATCCAGTGGTCCCGGTACAATACCGGTGACCCCCGAAACTTTCCCGATGGCCGAAACTGCACTTCCTATATATAATTCTTTACCTCCGGACCATTACGGAACTCCTCGTGACGTCCGGGATCTCATCCGGGACTCCGAACAACTTTCGGATTACTGCATATACATATCTTTACAACCCTAGCATCACCGAACCTTAAGTGTGTAGACCCTACGGGTTCGGGAGACATGTAGACATGACCGAGATTGCTCTCCGGTCAATAACCAACAGCGGGATCTGGATACCCATGTTGGCTCCCACATGCTCCTCGATGATCTCATCGGATGAACCACGATGTCGAGGATTCAAGCAACCCCGTATACAATTCCCTTTGTCAATCGGTATTTTACTTGCCCGAGATTCGATCGCCGGTATCCCAATACCTTGTTCAATCTCGTTACCGGCAAGTCACTTTACTCGTACCGTAATGCATGATCCCGTGACCAGACACTTGGTCACTTTGAGCTCATAATGATGATGCATTACCGAGTGGGCCCAGTGATACCTCTCCGTCATACGGAGTGACAAATCCCAGTCTTGATCCGTGTCAACCCAACAGACACTTTCGAAGATACCCATAGTATACCTTTATAGTCACCCAGTTACGCTGTGACGTTTGGTACACCCAAAGCACTCCTACGATATCCGAGAGTTACACGATCTCATGGTCTAAGGAAAGGATACTTGACATTGGAAAAACTCTAGCAAACGAACTATACGATCTTATGCTATGTTTAGGATTGGGTCTTGTCCATCACATCATTCTCCTAATGATGTGATCTCGTTATCAATGACATCCAATGTCCATAGTCAGGAAACCACGACTATCTGTTGATCAACGAGCTAGTCAACTAGAGGCTTACTAGGGACATGTTGGTGTCTATTATTCACACATGTATTACGATTTTCGAATAACACAATTATAGCATGAATAAAGACAATTATCATGAACAAGGAAATATAATAATAATGCTTTTATTATTGCCTCTAGGGCATATTTCCAACAGTCTCCCACTTGCACTAGAGTCAATAATCTAGTTACATTGTGATGAATCGAACACCCATGGAATTCTGGTGTTGATCATGTTTTGCTCTAGGGAGAGGTTTAGTCAACGGATCTGCTACATTCAGGTCCGTATGTACTTTACAAATATCTATGTCTGCATCTTGAACATTTTCACGAATGGAGTTGAAGCGACGCTTGATGTGCCTGGTCTTCTTGTGAAACCTGGGCTCCTTGGCAAGTGCAATAGCTCCAGTGTTGTCACGGAAGAGTTTGATTGGCCCCGACGCATTGGGTATGACTCCTAGGTCGGTGATGAACTCATTCACCCAAATTGCTTCATGCGCTGCCTCCGAGGCTGCCATGTACTCTGCTTCACATGTAGATCCTGCCAGGACGCTCTGCTTGCAACTGCACCAGCTTACTGCCCCACCATTCAAAATATACACGTATCCAGTTTGTGACTTAGAGTCATCCAGATCTGTGTCGAAGCTAGCGTCGACGTAACCCTTTACGACGAGCTCTTCGTCACCTCCATAAACAAGAAACATTTCCTTAGTCCTTTTCAGGTACTTCAGGATATTCTTGACCGATGTCCAGTGTTCCTTGCCGGGATTACTTTGGTACCTTCCTACCAAACTTACGGCAAGGTTTACATCAGGTCTGGTACACAGCATGGCATACATAATAGAACATATGGCTGAGGCATAGGGGATGACACTCATCTCTTCTATATCTTCTGCCGTGGTCGGACATTGAGCTGAGCTCAATTTCACACCTTGTAACACAGGCAAGAACCCCTTCTTAGACTGATCCATATTGAATTTCTTCAATATCTTATCAAGGTATGTGCTTTGTGAAAGACCTATGAGGCGTCTTGATCTATCTCTATAGATCTTGATGCCTAATATATATGCAGCTTCTCCAAGGTCCTTCATTGAAAAACTCTTATTCAAGTAGGCCTTAATGCTGTCCAAGAGTTCTATATCATTTCCCATCAAAAGTATGTCATCTACATATAATATGAGAAATGCTACAGAGCTCCCACTCACTTTCTTGTAAACACAGGCTTCTCCATAAGTCTGCGTAAACCCAAATGCTTTGATCATCTCATCAAAGCGAATGTTCCAACTCCGAGATGCTTGCACCAGCCCATAAATCGAGCGTTGGAGCTTGCACACCTTGTCAGCATTCTTAGGGTCAACAAAACCTTCCGGCTGCATCATATACAGTTCTTCCTTAAGATAGCCGTTAAGGAATGCCGTTTTGACGTCCATTTGCCATATCTCATAATCATAGTATGCGGCAATTGCTAACATGATTCGGACGGACTTCAGCTTCGCTACGGGAGAGAAAGTCTCATCATAGTCAACCCCTTGAACTTGTCGATAACCCTTAGCGACAAGCCGAGCTTTATAGATGGTCACATTACCATCCGCGTCCGTCTTCCTTTTAAAGATCCATTTATTTTCTATTGCTCGCCGATCATCGGGCAAGTCTGTCAAAGTCCATACTTTGTTTTCGTACATGGATCCTATCTCGGATTGCATGGCCTCTAGCCATTTGTTGGAATCTGGGCCCGCCATTGCTTCTTCATAGTTCGAAGGTTCACCGTTGTCTAACAACATGATTTCCAGGACAGGGTTGCCGTACCACTCTGGTGCGGAACGTGTCCTTGTGGACCTGCGAAGTTCAGTAGCAACTTGACCCGAAGTTTCATGATCATCATCATTAATTTCCTCTCTAGTCGGTGCAGGCACCTCAGGAACATTTTCTTGAGTTGTGCCATTTTCCGGTTCAAGAGGTAATACTTCATCAAGTTCTACTTTCCTCCCACTTACTTCTTTCGAGAGAAACTCTTTCTCTAGAAAGGATCCATTCTTGGCAACAAAGATCTTGCCTTCGGATCTGAGGTAGAAGGTATACCCAATAGTTTCTTTAGGGTATCCTATGAAGACGCATTTTTCTGACTTGGGTTCGAGCTTTTCAGGTTGAAGTTTCTTGACATAAGCATCGCATCCCCAAACTTTTAGAAACGACAGCTTAGGTTTCTTCCCAAACCATAATTCATATGGTGTCGTCTCAACGGATTTCGACGGAGCTCTATTTAAAGTGAATGCGGCAGTCTCTAAAGCATAGCCCCAAAAAGATAGCGGTAAATCGGTAAGAGACATCATAGATCGCACCATATCTAATAGAGTGCGATTACGACATTCGGACACACCATTATGCTGAGGTGTTCCAGGCGGCGTGAGTTGTGAAACTATTCCACATTTTCTTAAGTGTGTGCCAAATTCATGACTCAAGTATTCTCCTCCACGATCTGATCGCAAAAACTTGATTTTTCTGTCCCGTTGATTCTCAACCTCACTCTGAAATTCCTTGAACTTTTCAAAGGTTTCAGACTTGTGTTTCATTAAGTAGAATACCCATATCTACTCAAGTCATCAGTGAGGGTGAGAACATAACGATAGCCACCGCGAGCCTCAATGCTCATTGGACCGCACACATCAGTATGTATGATTTCCAATAAGTTAGTTGCTCGCTCCATTGTTCCCGAGAACGGAGTCTTGGTCATTTTACCCATGAGGCATGGTTCGCACGTGTCAAATGATTCATAATCAAGAGACTCTAAAAGTCCATCTACGTGGAGCTTCTTCATGCGTTTGACACCTATGTGACCAAGGCGGCAGTGCCACAAGTATGTGGGACTATCATTATCAACCTTACATCTTTTGGTATTCACACTATGAACATGTGTAGCATTACGCTCGAGATTCATTAAGAATAAACCATTCACCATCGGAGCATGACCATAAAACATATTTCTCATATAAATAGAACAACCATTATTCTCGGATTTAAATGAGTAGCCATCTCGAATTAAACGAGATCCCAATACAATGTTCATGCTCAAAGCTGGCACTAAATAACAATTATTGAGGTTTAAAACTAATCCCGTAGGTAAATGTAGAGGTAGCGTGCCGACGGCGATCACATTGACCTTGGAACCATTCCCGACACGCATCGTCACCTCGTCCTTTGCCAGTCTCCGCTTATTCCGCAGCTCCTGCTTTGAGTTACAAATGTGAGCAACTGCACCGGTATCAAATACCCAGGAGCTACTACGAGTACTGGTAAGGTACACATCAATTACATGTATATCACATATACCTTTTGTTTTGCCGGCCTTCTTGTCCGCTAAGTATTTGGGGCAGTTCTGCTTCCAGTGACCACTTCCCTTGCAATAAAAGCACTCAGTCTCGGGCTTGGGTCCATTCTTTGGCTTCTTCCCGGTAGCTTGCTTACCGGGCGCGGCAACTCCCTTGCCGTCCTTCTTGAAGTTCTTCTTACCCTTTCCTTTCTTGAACTTAGTGGTTTTATTCACCATCAACACTTGATGTTCCTTTTTGACTTCTACCTCTACTGATTTCAGCATTGCAAATAATTCAGGAATGGTCTTTTCCATCCCCTGCATATTGAAGTTCATCACAAAGCTCTTGTAGCTTGGTGGAAGCGACCGAAGGATTCTGTCAATGACTGCGTCATCCGGGAGATTAACTCCCAGCTGAGTCAAGCGGTTATGTAACCCAGACATTGTGAGTATGTGCTCACTGATAGAACTGTTTTCCTCCATCTTACAGCTGAAGAATTTGTCGGAGACTTCATATCTCTCGACCCGGGCATGAGCTTGAAAAACCATTTTCAGCTCTTCGAACATCTCATATGCTCCGTGTCTCTCAAAACGTTTTTGGAGCCCCGGTTCTAGGCTGTAAAGCATGCCGCACTGAACGAGGGAGTAGTCATCACCACGTGTCTGCCAAGCGTTCATAACGTCTTGGTTCTGTGGGACGGGTGCGTCACCTAGCGGTGCTTGTAGGACATAATCTTTCTTGGCAGCTATGAGGATGATCCTCAGGTTCCGGACCCAGTCCGTATAGTTGCTGCCATCGTCTTTCAGCTTGGTTTTCTCTAGGAACGCGTTGAAGTTGAGGACTACGTTGGCCATTTGATCTACAAGACATATTGTAAATACTTTAGACTAAGTTCATGATAATTAAGTTCATCTAATCAAATTATTCAATGAACTCCCACTCAGATGGACATCCCTCCAGTCATCTAAGTATAACATGATCCGAGTTAACTAGGCCGTGTCCGATCATCACGTGAGACGAACTAGTCAACGTCGGTGAACATCTTCATGTTGATCGTATCTTCTATACGACTCATGCTCGACCTTTTGGTCTTCTGTGTTCCAAGGCCATGTCTGTACATGCTAGGCTCGTCAAGTCAACCTAAGTGTTGGCATGTGTAAATCTGTCTTACACCCATTGTATGTGAAAGTTGGAATCTAACACCCGATCATCACGTGGTGCTTCGAAACAACGAACTGTCGCAATGGTGCACAGTTAGGGGGAACACTTTCTTGAAATTATTATGAGGGATCATCTTATTTACTACCGTCGTTCTAAGTAAACAAGATGTACAAAACATGATAAACATCACATGCAATCAAATAATAATAGTGACATGATATGGCAAATATCACATAGCTCCTTTAATCTCCATCTTGGGGCTCCATGATCATCTTGTCACCGGCATGACACCATGATCTCCATCATCGTGTCTCCATGAAGTTGCTCGCCAACTATTACTTCTACTACTATGGCAAACACGCTTAGCAATGAAGTAAAGTAATTTACATGGTGTTTCTCAATGACACGCAGGTCATACAAAAAATAAAGACAACTCCTATGGCTCCTGCCGGTTGTCATACTCATTGACATGCAAGTCGTGATTCCTATTACAAGAACATGATCTCATACATCACATATATATCATTCATCATTCATCACAACTTTGGCCATATCACATCACAGAACACTTGCTGCAAAACCAAGTTAGACGTCCTCTAATTGTTGTTGCAAGTTTTACGTGGTTGCAATAGGGTTCTAGTAAGAACGTTCTCTTACCTACGTGAAAGCCACAACGTGATTTGTCAACTTCTATTTACCCTTCATAAGGACCCTTTTCATCGAATCCGCTCCAACTAAAGTGGGAGAGACAGACACCCGCCAGCCACCTTATGCAACTAGTGCATGTTAGTCGGTGGAACCGGTCTCACATAAGCGTACGTGTAAGGTTGGTCCGGGCCGCTTCATCCCACAATACCGCTGAAGCAAGATAAGACTAGTAGCGGCAAGAAAGTTGACAACATCTACGCCCACAAACAAATTGTGTTCTACTCGTGCAAAGAGAACTATGCATAGACCTAGCTCATGATGCCACTGTGGGTTATGTTGCAGAAAACAAAAATTTTCCTACGGTTTCACCAAGATCCATCTATGAGTTCATCTAGCAACGAGTGATCGGATGCATCTACATACCTTTGTAGATCGCGAGCGGAAGCATTCACTAGAACGTGGATGATGGAGTCGTATTCGCCGTGATCCAAATCACCGATGACCAAGCGCCGAACGGACGGCACCTCCGCATTCAACACACGTACGGAGCAGATGACGTCTCCTCCTTCTTGATCCAGCAAGGGGGAAGGAGAGGTTGATGAAGATCCAGCAGCACGACGGCGTGGTGGTGGATGCAGTTGTCACGTGCAGCAGGGCTTCAACGAGCGTCTGTGCGAGAGGGAGAGGTGTAGCAGGGGAGAAGGGGGCGCCAAGATGCAAAGGTGCGGCTGCCCCCTCCCTCCCCCCTTTATATAGGCCCCCTGGGGAGCGCCGGCCCTTGGGAGATCCAATCTCCAAGGGGGGCGGCGGCCAAGGGGGGTGGAGTGCCCCCCAAGGCAAGTGGGGCGCCCCCCCCCCCCACCCTAGGGTTCCAACCCTAGGCGCAGGGGGTGGGCCTAGGGGGGCGCACCAGCCCACTAAGGGCTGGTTCCCCCTCCCACTTCAGCCCATGGGGCCCTCCGGCATGGGTGGCCCCACCTGGTGGACCCCCGGGACCCATCCAGTGGTCCCGGTACAATATCGGTGACCCCCGAAACTTTCTCGATGGCCGAAACTGCACTTCCTATATATAATTCTTTACCTCCGGACCATTCCAGAACTCCTCGTGACGTCCGGGATCTCATCCGGGACTCCGAACAACTTTCAGATTACTGCATATACATATCTTTACAACCCTAGTGTCACCGAACCTTAAGTGTGTAGACCCTACGGGTTCGGGAGACATGTAGACATGACCGAGATTGCTCTTCGGTCAATAACCAACAGCGGGATCTGGATACCCATGTTGGCTCCCACATGCTCCTCGATGATCTCACCGGATGAACCACGATGTCGAGGATTCAAGCAACCCAGTATACAATTCCCTTTGTCAATCGGTATTTTACTTGCCCGAGATTCGATCGTCGGTATCCCAATACCTTGTTCAATCTCGTTACCGGCAAGTCACTTTACTCATACCGTAATGCATGATCCCGTGACCAGACACTTGGTCACTTTGAGCTCATAATGATGATGCATTACCGAGTGGGCCTAGTGATACCTCTCCGTCATACGGAGTGACAAATCCCAGTCTTGATCCGTGTCAACCCAACAGACACTTTCGGAGATACCCGTAGTATACCTTTATAGTCACCCAGTTATGTTGTGACGTTTGGTACACCCAAAGCACTCCTATGATATCCGAGAGTTACACGATCTCATGGTCTAAGGAAAGGATACTTGACATTGGAAAAACTCTAGCAAACGAACTATACGATCTTATGCTATGTTTAGGATTGGGTCTTGTCCATCACATCATTCTCCTAATGATGTGATCTCATTATCAATGACATCCAATGTCCATAGTCAGGAAACCACGACTATCTGTTGATCAACGAGCTAGTCAACTAGAGGCTTACTAGGGACATGTTGGTGTCTATTATTCACACATGTATTACGATTTCCGGATAACACAATTATAGCATGAATAAAGACAATTATCATGAACAAGGAAATATAATAATGATGCTTTTATTATTGCCTCTAGGGCATATTTCCAACACACTAGAAGCATGCAAATTCCTATCATTTTTCTTTTTCTTCCTCTTAGAAAGACTAGGTGCACTATATTATTTCTCTGAGAATCTTGCTCAATTCTCTTAGGGTGGCCTTCATGATACAAAGGTTCCTGAGTCATTTTACCAGTTCTAGTAGCCACTCTAACAGCATAGTCATTATTCTTACTATTCAATTCATTGAGCAAATAATTATGAGCTTTAAGTACTTGTTCTACTTGAGTGGTAACCATAGAAGCATGTTTACTAATAAGTTTAAGTTCACCTTTAACATTAGCCATATAATCACCCAAGTGTTCAAGCATATCAGCATTGCATTTTAATTCTCTACCAAAATAACCATTGAAGTTTTCTTGTTTAACCATAAAGTCATCAAACTCATCCAAGCATGGGCTAGCAAACTTAGTAAATGGGATTTTAGCTTTATCATATCTATAGAGAGAATTTACCTTTACTACATGTGTCGGGTTATCAAGACCATTTGTTTCTTCAATAGGCGGTAAATTAAGACCATGTATATTTCTTCAATAGGAGGTAAATTCTTAACATCTTCAGCTTTAATACCCTTTTCTTTCATAGATTTCTTTGCCTCTTGCATATCTTCAGGACTAAGAAATAGAACACCTCTTTTCTTCGGAGTTGGTTTAGGAATAGGCTCAGGAGTTGGCTCAGGAGCTAGCTCAGGAAGTGTCCAATTATTTTCATTTGTCAACATATTATTCAATAGAATTTTAGCTTCATCTGGTGTTCTTTCCCTGAAAACAGAACCAACACAACTATCCAGGTAATCTCTGGAAGCATCGGTTAGTCCATTATAAAAGATATCAAGTATTTCATTTTTCTTAAGAGGATGATCAGGCAAAGCATTAAGTAATTGGAGAAGCCTCCCCAAGATTGTGGGAGACTCTCTTCTTCAATTTGCACAAAATTATATATATCCCTCAAAGCAGCGTGTTTCTTACGAGCAGGGAAATATTTAGCAGAGAAGTAATAAATCATATCCTGGGGACTACGCACACAACCAGGATCAAGAGAATTAAACCATATCTTAGCATCACCCTTTAATGAGAACAGATATATTTTAAGGATATAAAAGTAGCGAGTTCTCTCATCATTGGTGAACATGGTGGCTATATCATTTAATTTAGTAAGATGTGCCACAACAATTTCAGATTCATAGCCATAAAAAGTATCAAATTCAACCAAAGTAATTATATCAGGATCAATAGAGAATTCATAATCCTTATTAGTAACAAAGATATGTGAAGTAGCATAAGCAGGATCATATTTCATTCTAGCATTCAGATCTTTTTTTATTTAAGCTTAGCTAATAATTTCTTAAGATCACTTCTATCATTGCGAGCAAGAAAGACTATTTTAGTTTCTTCATCCATAACATAGCCCTCAGGCACAACGGGTAATTCATATTTATTAGGAGAGCCTTCATCATTACTTTCATCAGTATTATCAGTTTCAATAATTTCATTATCTCTAGCCCTAGCAAGTTGTTCATCAAGAAATTCACCAAATGGCACAGTAGTATCAAGCATAGAAGTAGTTTCATCATAAGTATCATGCATAGCAGAAGTGGCATCATCAATAATATGCGACATATCAGAATTAATAGCAGAAGCAGGTTTAGATGTCGCAAGCTTACTCAAAATAGAAGGTGAATCAAGTGCAAAGCTAGATGGCAGTTCCTTACCTCCCCTCATAGTTGAGGGATAAATTTTTGTTTTTGGATCTCTCAAGTTCTTCATAATAATAAGCAGGTATAAATCTCAAGTGACTCAAAGAATAGAGCTATGCTCCCCGGCAACGGCGCCAGAAAATAGTCTTGATAACCCACAAGTATAGGGGATCGCAACAGTTTTCGAGGGTAGAGTATTCAACCCAAATTTATTGATTCGACACAAGGGGAGCCAAAGAATATTCTCAAGTATTAGCAGTTGAGTTGTCAATTCAACCACACCTGAATAACTTAATATCTACAGCAAAGTGTTTAGGAGCAAAGTAATATGATAGTAGTGGTAACGGTAGCAAAAGGTAATGATATCAAAAGTAATATTTTTGGGGTTTTGTAGTGATGATAACAATAGCAACGGAAAAGTAAATAAGCGAAGAACAATATATGGAAAACTCGTAGGCAATGGATCTATGATAGAGAATTATGCCGGATGCGGTTCATCATGTAACAGTCATAACCTAGGGTGACACAGAACTAGCTCCAATGCATCAATGTAATGTAGGCATGTATTCCGAATATAGTCATACATGCTTATGGAAAGGAACTTGCATGACATCGTTTGTCCTACCCTCCCGTGGCAGCGGGGTCCTAGTGGAAACTAAGGGATATTAAGGCCTCCTTTTAATAGAGTACCGGACCAAAGCATTAACACATAGTGAATACATGAAATCCTCAAACTACGGTCATCACCGAAAGTGGTCTTGATTATTATCACTTCGGGGTTGCCGGATCATACCACATAGTAGGTGACTATAGACTTGCAAGATAGGATCAAGAACTCACATATATTCATGAAAACATAATAGGTTTAGATCTGAAATCATGGCACTCGGGCCCTAGTGACAAGCATTAAGCATAGCAAAGTCATAGCAACATCAATCTCAGAAAATAGTGGATACTAGGGATCAAGTTGCACTATTACTTTATTTATCAAGTTGCACTATTACTTTATTTATTTCTCATGTACATTATGATGCAAAGCACATGTCAAACCTCCTCTGGACTATTTTATTTTATTATAGTTTATTACCACTCCCACTTCTTATTTGTATCTATGTGCCGAGCTAATATTGCATTATAGTGGTTCGGGAAACAGAGAATATTTACGAGAGTAGGTACTTTAGATGTTCCCTTTACCTAGCACCATCCTTTCATTGGTTTGATAAACCATGTCTCTAGGGAAGAAACCTACTGTTGGGGATATTACTACTGGACATAAATCGGCCAGGAGTGGCTGGGTTAACTCTATGAGGATTATAAGCCCAGGAAGACAAAGGATGGTGGTGCTTTATGAAGGCCCAAGGCCCAAAGGCGGGTTAAGGCCTGTAGATATAAACCGATATTATCAGGTAACTTGTATTGTAAGATAGGAGGAATAGAGACCGAGTTGGACACGTTGATGATCCGGCCTCGGGACTCTGTAAACCGACGGGCGTCGACCTATGTATATAAAGGGACGACCCGGCGGAGGTTCAGGGACAACACACAACAACTCGAGAGCCAGGCAAAGCGGATTCGCTCCCTGGACATCGAAACCCTAGCAATTCCATCACAACTGGAGTAGGCTTTTACCTTGATTGTAAGGGGCCGAACCAGTATAAAACTCTCGCGTCCCTTGTCCGCTTTAACCCCTTTAAGCTAACCCGTAGCGATGGCTCCATTACTAAGTCCTTTCACAAGGACATCTGCCGTGACATAACCACGATAGTTGGCTTATGTTGAAGCTAATAACGAGAAAGCACGCCAGGACTCACTGGACCTGTTAGATGAGGAGCGTGATCTTGCGACAGCACGTCCGATGATTTACCAACAAGATCTGCGACATTATCACAGCCGCCGGGTTAAAACCAGGACTTTTCAAGAAAGCGATGTGGTGCTCTGGCTCATCCAGGATCAGACTGATATGCACAAGTTATCCCCACCTTGGGAAGGGCCTTTTATATTTACACAATGGATCATACTACCTTATCGATGTTCGAGAGCACAAAGACTCACGTAAATCGGAGGAGGAGACCAAGCGGCCGTGGAATATAGCTCATCTTCAGCCTTACTATACTTAAGCCATAGGCTCTTTCTTATGTACATAATTATGACCATGTATATATTATGATCAATATAATAAACCGGAGCCTCAGCCAAAGCGGGGTCTATGTTTGTTTTACATCATGTGTTTTCATGGGGGCTTCTGTTTACAAAGCGGAGTTCTGTTGATCCGGCTTGTAAAGCCACACATATAAAAGGAAATCACTAGGGGGCTTGGTCATATCTGAACCTCAGCTACACCTCTTGATAGGCTTAAAGCCAAAAGGAAATCACTAGGGGGCTTGGTCATATCTGAACCTCAGCTACACCTCTTGATAGGTTTAAAGCCAAAAGGAAATTATGTGGGGCCAAAGAGAGTGTTGCACCAGCACAACTCAAACATAGGCACCCACCGAGCACAGCTCAAATGTTGCTTAGGGGCTCTTTGCTTCTCAAAGAACAAAGAGTCTGCACCTCTGCAATAGGCTATTAAGCCAGGCTTGGAAGCCAGGTGTATTCACCAAAAACACCGGGTTATCCTACCTCTTTAAGTAAGCCACTCCATCCAGGTAAACCTGGTATGACCCGTCGAATGTTTGACAAGTCAATCTCATAGACCCTGAACTTGTCAAAGTTAAAACGATGATTGGTTAAAGATTGAGGTCCATCTTAAAAGGCTTTGAAAAATGGTTTAACTCAATGGCCTGGCAGCCCATGAAAAGCCTCGATTTAGGGCATGGCAGCCCATGAAAAGCCTTGCATATTCTTCTTGTGTTTTTTGCAAAGTTTTCTTTTTTGATATTTCATAAGTGTTTTCTAATAAACCGGCGTTTATTAAAACCCGGTGTGGCCTACAATGCTAAATTGTTTGTACATGATTAGATATAATCCGGCGTTTATTGCTCCGGTCTGGTTTTGACTACAAGTCACCAGTATTATATGGTTAAATTGGTGCTTATCATGACCCGGTACGGCTTTATCGTAAATCGGCAAACCTGGAAGGAGTCATCTATACTCCAGCTTGGTGTTTTCACCTCTTTTTTACACAGCCATGGGTGAAAAGACTGAGGTAACAAGTATTTTTTTCTATGTTATAAACAGCCTTGGTCCTACATCCAGGTTCTATATTTGGGCATCATGACCCGTCCAACGGTAAACCGCCAGGACCCTTTTCCAAACTCTTGTATGCAGGAACAAGTTAACATACAGCCACTGCGGATTATGCATATAATAACAATCCCAAAAGCATGGCGAGTTATCAGTATCCAGCAACATAAGTATGCTCGATGGCATAACAGACAAAGTGTTTGAACTAGCCTATTACAAGGCGTTTTTTCTGCCCACACAGGATAATTGTTTCAGCAACAAAGGGTAGGCTACGACGGGCTAAAGCGGCCTCCGGTTCAGGATTCATGACCAGGATGACTTGAAGATTGCGGATCATCTTGAGTAGGTGCATCCTCCTCCTCTCTACCAAGTGGCTGGAAATCAATTGTTGTCCAATCGATTCCGGTTAAAGCTTGGAACACGGCTTCTTCACTTATAAGGGGGGAAGGATCAATGTCAGGGGCATAAGTGTGCTTACGAATTGGTGGAACAAGATCCTCTACATCATGTATCAGCGCGGGATATCTTTTCTGATCAACATAATAAACCGGCTGATAATGAGACAGATCCGTTTCATCCGCCAATTTGCTCGCTATGGGTCGCATTTCCCTTGTTAGTCTTCGAAGATCATCATTGTTGAATTCTGAACCGTCTTCCTTTACGCTGGGGTAGCCTTGGCCAATATCCGCCGGTTCAAGATCTAGAATCCATGCCTTGGCCCGGATTAGCGCAGTTAGTGCGCCTGACCTTGCAGCTGATTTTTTCAGTTCATCCAACCGGGCAGGCAACATTAACAGCTTCTCGATGGTTTCTTTTATTAAGGTTGGAGGAGGCCTATTGTAAGCAGCAGTGCAGATAGCCCGTTAGGATCCAGAATATAGCTGCTCTTTCAACGTATAGGCAGCCTTCAGCTTCATCCGCATATCAGAGCCCAAATGGGTAGTGCGGGTCCCTATGACATTGTAAGCATCAGTAAACTGGCAGCTGATAAGGAAAAGGTGAATTGAAAAACGCCAGATGAGGATGCTTACCAAACACAGCAGAAGTCATAGCATTTATTTGCCGCTTTAAACCGACGAGTTCCTCAACTACCGGTTTCAGGGCTGCTTCTGCGTCTTCGGCCCTCTTTGCTAAAGTGGCCTTCTCTGTGTCCCAATCTGCACGCTCCTTAAAGGTTTCCTTCAGCTTCTCCATGGCTGCTAAGGCATTAGTCAGTTCTTCCTTGGCTTTGGAAGCCTCCGCTTGCTGAGATTTAATGTTCTCCTGAAGGTCAGCGGTTTGGGCGTCCTTCTTACTCAGCTGGGCCTACAAAGACAAGATATATCATCAATGGGCTATGTATATTTGAAGTACCAAGCGTACAACAAGTTATGCACTTTGCACTTGGGGGCTAATGCCTACTCGCTTCATTCTAGAAAATTATTTCAAGTCCCAAGCTTATAATACAAGCATTATTCTTGGCACTTGGGGGCTAATGTACATCTGCTCAAAAGTAACAGTAATTAAAGTCCCGGTTCACCTTGGAAAGGTAAACCGGCCCTTGGGGACTACACATGCAAAAGTTACAAGGATACCATGCTAAAAGTACCGGTTCATTTTTAAAGGATCAACCGACCCTTGGAGGATAAGTATGCAGAAGTATGGTATTATAAAGTCCCGGTTTTTAGTTATTATCATAAATTGGCCCTTGGGAGCTACTGGAATTGGTACTTACAATTGGACTTAAGAGAGAAGAGGATTTGTACTTACTTCATAACGTTCCTTCATCAAATTCACTAAACCGGCTTCATAGTCACGGTTTGAGTACAGACGGTTCAGAAAACCAGAATGAAGCTCTTGAGCGTTAAGGTGGGCATAGCTTGATAAATCGGTGCTCCACTTGCCTTTCTGCATGGCAGCACGCTCTTCTTTGGCACTATGTTTTGCCAATACAACAGGATGGCCAGGAGAGGTGTGGCCAACACCAGTAATGATAACCTCATCTTCCTTGTCACCAGCAGCCTTTTCTGGAGTTGATGGAATGTCAGTAGCCTTCAGTGGACTAGAAGGTCCGTCATCAGTCCGGACTGGACTTTCCGGTTTATCATCTTGCACAGCAGTACCAACTTATGCTTGTTCATCAACATTATGATCTTGAGGGGGCGGTTCATCAAATGTGGCCTCAGTATTTGGACCTTCCGGTTCCGTAGTCAGCTCCAGTTCAGTCACCACATGGTCTTCAGACGGGTTATTCACCCGAGCCTTCTTACTGGGTCTGTCTTTGGCTCTAAAAAGAACATATGCAAAAGTTAGCATAGCATATAAAGTGTGAAACATCAAAAGATTGAGTTGAAATACTTACCCAACAACATTCTTAAGAGGAGGGAGTTGTGTGGCCGTTGATTCGCCGGATGATGAAGGAGGTGCCACCTGATAATATGAATCGAACAGATTAAGAGGTTGTCGGAAATAGCCTGCCTTGGGATAAGAAGTGTCAGAAGTGGGTGAGACCTCAGGTCGGCGTTTTCGAACCGGGGTGTTCGGTAAACCGGTCGAAGTGACCGTTTGGCCGCTGTGCCGGGTTGTGCGGCGAGCCTCGTGCTGCTGCTTCTTCAAAAGAAATTTTGGATCCAAGTGAGCAAGAGAGTGAGAAAATCTTACTTTCCGGACTGCTTGACGGATTTTTTGTGTTGGCAGAGGGTCTGAACCAGAGGAAAGGATAATTACCTCTGCATCGTTAGCTTGGCTGCCCTCAGCGTCCTCCTGATAAATATCATTGTCAATGAGGTGCATGAAAAGTGAACCAAGTGAATCAAGTTCTACCTCTGCTTTCAGTTCATCAGGGTCGTCATCAAGCTCTAAACCGATGGGTTCAGTGGCCTTCCTCTTCGTGGTTTTCTTGATAGCTTTCGTTTTAGGCCGAGAAGGCTTCACCGCTTTCTCCCGAGGTTTATTTTTCCATAACGGATCATCACCCTGTTTAAAAATGGGCAGAGGGTATTCAAAGTTGCACAGTTCAAAAATATCAGGTGTAATGCGGAAGCAAAAAACAATACTTACAACGGGCGGTTTGTTCTATGTGTAAAAGGGACTTAACCCGGTCTTGCTACAGACAGCTTCCGGCTCATTCAGCATTTTCTTGACAGACTCGGTAACTTCCTCATCTGTTAGCTGAATGTCAATATGATGTTGGGAGTCTTTTACATCACTGGTGTACTCGCACATTAAACCGGAGCGGCAACTTAACGGCAAGATACTCCAGGATATCCAACAACAAACGAAGTCCACACTTGTTAAACCGTTGGCCATGAAAGCTCTAAGCTTGGCGAGTTGTGGTGCGTACGAGGCCCGTTCCTTGGCACTTAGTCATTGGGGAAGTTGATGAGTATTGGCGAGCCGGTGAGCACGGTAACCCGGCAGAGGGTTCTCCTCTTCAGGAGAGGTGTCCTTGCAATAGAACCAAGTTTGATTCCATTCCTTTGGGTGACTGTGAAGTTTGGCGTGAGGAAAACTAATGTCCTTCCTTTTCTGAATGGAGACGCCACCAAGTTCACTATTGGGCCCGTCTACGAATTCAGTGCGACGGTTTAAGTGGAAGAAATCCCAGAATAGCTCAACAGTTGGTTCTTCTTGTAGATACGCTTCACAAAAAACCTGCAGTTGCAGATATTGGATACAGAGTTGGGTCCAATATCTTGAGGGTGGATCTGAAAGCTGGCAAGTACATCTCAAAAAAACTTGGATCCAGGAGGTTTAAAACGACGACCTATATGATCAGCAAACACCACTACTTCACCCTCTCTGGGGGTAGGAGGATTTTCCGGCCCAGGAACTCGCCACCGGATTTCATTTTTCTTCGGTAAGGTACCAATTTTTACCATTCCGTTTAGTTGCTCCTCAGTAACCCGGGAAGGGACCTAGTTACAGGAATAGAACTGTTTGGCCATTGCAAGTGAACAGCTAGAAAGAAAATAATGCCGGTTTATGATTCATTAATGACAAAGCGTACGGTACAACAGGTTGAGTAAAAAGGAATTCAAGCATATAAAATTGATAAATCGGAGGAAGTTATAAACCGCCTATGACAGAGTGTTTATAAGTGGTAAAGCGATGAACAGTTTACAAGGGGACTAATGGCATATGAAAGATTATTTTCTACAGAGATAAACCGCATGTGCAGGTAAAGAAGATACAGATCTGAAGAAGCAAAAATGGCTAAGTGAAGAAAAACAGGTTTCAAAGAATCATGTTCGCGTTTTGGATCTACTACAAGTCAGGAAAAGAAAAAGATTTAGATCTAAAAAAGGTTGGTCCTGGAGCAGTTCATTAAGGTACAGATCAAAGTTTTTATGCGTACAAAGGCTTGATTTAAACAACCAAGAAGGGGAGCACTAGAGCTATCGCACGGAGCGTATGAAGCCTAAGGTCTACTGTCTAGGGACTGGCAAAGAACGAGAAAGGAACGCCATGAACCTGTGGGAACCCTAAAAATGGATCTAGAGAGGAAGGAGGGAAGGACTTACTGCGGCCGCGGAAGCAGCGGAGGTGCGCTGCGGTGCTCTGGTACGAACAGGTTGATGCAGCGGCCGATGGTGAGGCAGAGGCGAGGCTTGACGATGGCGGCAGCGCTCGAGTGCGGAGACGTCGTGAGGAAGAAGAAGGGATGAAGAGGCAACAGGAAGAAAAGAATGGGATCCTCCGCCTTTATTTATAAGGGTAAAGAGATAAGCGACAGACGTGGGAATCGAGGAGATCAAAAAATGGATAGATAACGAGATTGTTGTCTTGATTGTCAGATGCTCATTAATAAACGGGGTATCTTCGGCTTTAAATAAGCAGGTGATGTCACGTCGGTTTACTACAAATCCGGAGGATGACGTCAGGGCGGTTTACAAGATCTATGCGAAGGTGCAAGGGCAGGAATTTTTCTAAGTGTTGAAGATTGACATGAACAAGTTCAAATCAATTTGGGGCCTAATGTTGGGGATATTACTACTGGACGTAAACTGGCTAGGAGTGGCCGGGTTACTCTATGAGGATTAGAAGCCCAGGAAGACAAAGGATGGTGGCGCTTTATGAAGGCCAAAGGCCCAAAGGTGGGTTAAGGCCTGTAGATATAAACCGATATTATCATGTAACTTGTATTGTAAGATAGGAGGAATAGAGACCGAGTTGGACACGTTGATGATTCGGCCTCGGGACTCTGTAAACCGACGAGCGTCGACCTATCTATATAAAGGGACGACCCGGCGGCGGTTTAGGGACAACACACAACAACTCGAGAGCCAGGCAATGCGGATTCGCTCCCTGGACATCGAAACCCTAGCAATTCCATCACAACTGGAGTAGGCTTTTACCTTGATCGTAAGGGGCCGAACCAGTATAAAACTCTCGCGTCCCTTGTCCGCTTTAACCCCTTTAAGCTAACCCGTAGCGATGGCTCCACGACTAAGTCCTTTCACAAGGACATCTGCCGTGAAAAAACCACGACACCTACTACTACATTCTACCGAATTGAGGTAATCAAACCTCTACACCAACTAAGAGCCTCTCCACCCCTTCTACAAAATTTGGACTCCCTAAGCCAGGCGCCCAAAGTTAACTCCCAAAATTCCGATGAGGTACACTTTTTAGCACCTGATCCTTTCCCTAAACTTAACTCTCAAAAAATCATGAATTTGCACAAACTACTCATTTAGAATTAGAACATGACTAAGATAACATAGTGCCTAAGTATACGTAACATTGCCCAACTGAACTAAAACTTGCCGAAAAAACTAAACTACACTTAAATAACCTAAACTACCATGTTACTCCTTGTCTAAGGAGATCTCAATCGGCTCCAGCCTTGTCGGAGCCTGATGCCTTGGGGTCGTGGGTGCCCCTTGGACATGGGGTGACCTTGTCGGTGGAGGGGGGTGGGGGGGGGGGGGGGGAGGAGCCAAGCCTATCGAGGTACGCGAACAACTCCACTAACACCTTCTCTTTCACAACATAAGCGGTGTAGTTGATGGTGTCATCGTGCGAGGCATTGACGAATGCCTCGATGGCGAGGTGCTCCTCACTAGTAGAAAACAGGGCTTTGGTCCAAGGCAGTTTTCACATTAGTCCCGGTTCAGTCAAGAACCGGGACTAATGTGAGCATTTATCTCGGTTCGTGCGGCTAAGGCATTAGTCCCGGTTCATCTGGGCCCTTTAGTCCCGGTTCGTGCCACGAACCGGGACTAAAGGGTGCGATGCCCATTAGTACCGGTTGGTGGCACCAACCGGTACTAAAGGTGAGGCATTAGTACCGGTTCATGGCACGAACCGGTACTAAAGGTCCCATTTTCAAACTCCCCCCCCCCTTGGACCGCCTTTTCAGTTTTATACAAAACAAAAGAAAATGATGGAAATGTCAAAAAAATAAAATAAGTTTCCCATGTGATATGTGGTCTACTTGTTGGGAAAATTTACAAATATGAATTTCGACTTTATTTGCAAAATCTCTCTGGAATTTGTAAAATGGGCATAACTTTTGCATACGAACTCAGATTAAAAAGTTTTTTATATGAAAAATCATCTACTCGAAAAGTTACATCCGAATTTAACGGAGGGAACTTTGTTAAACATTTTCAAAATCCTCAAAAAACTAACAGAAAAAAAGTTACGGGGCTTTTAAGATCTAGAGTGGAAAAAATCGAAAAAATTACTAGTCAAATCTAGTCAAACTAATTATTCCAGAATATTAGTGTTACTAAATAATTATTTCAGTTATTTTGAATTTTGGTCAAATCTGGTCAAACTGTGGTCAAACAATGGTCAAACTAATTATTCAAGAAATATTAGTGTTACTAAATAATAATTGTTTTTTAAAACAATAGTTTCAAACTCAAACAGTGAAATGTGTCACTTCATGCTCAAGCAAAATTCATGAAGGTTAATAGGATTGACATCTTACTATTGTCAGGAAAACAACAAGTGCAGACTTGGAAATGAGAGAGAATAGAACCTGGAAGTTAAGCGTGCTCAGGCTGGGGGAGTGGGAGGATGGGTGACCGGTCGGGAAGTTAGATGATTTGGAATGATGAGGGGTGATTAGAGGATAAATTGAGCAGTGATGAGGGGTGGTGATTACACACTAGAGGTTAAAATAATTCAGAAATTTGAAAAATAAAAAAATTCAAATTTTTTTTTCAAAAAAAAATTATAAAATTTCCTTTAGTCCCGGTAAGGTGGAGCTCCACGTGGCCGCGCCCTTTAGTCCCGGTTCATGTAAGAACCGGGACTAAAGGGGAGAGGCATTAGTACCGACCTTTTAGTCCCGGTTCGAAAACCGGGACTAAAGGGCCTTATCAACCGGGACAAAAGCCCCTTTTTCTACTAGTGCCTTGACCGCCAATGTGTGTACGTGGATGGCGGCGAGCGCGGCTTGGTCAACACATTTGTGGCGAGTTGGTTCTTCACGAGGTGGTGCTCCTCGAGCTCCACCTCCTCCTTCATCTCGAACTCGCGCTCAACCAACTCGAACGATATAATCTCTGGCTCCTCCTGCTGCTCTTCTATCTCCTCCTGCTTCGACTTGGGGCTCGACACGGACAACGGTGCGGGCGCGACCATGGCCATCTCAACCCTCTGCTGCCACAAGAGCATCGCCGAGGCGGTGGCCTTGCTTCAGGCCATGGCGGGTGGCGATAACGGGAGCTCAATTCGGGGGCGGGGAGTGGCGGCAGGAGGTCAATTTCTACAGTGGTGGACTAGGGTTTGGAAAGGGATTGGTGTGGAGGGAGCCAAAGACATGTTTTCATAGGAGGAGGGCAGTGCGGCGGCCGAGGTTAGCGAGTCAGTGCCGGCGGTTGTGGCTTAGGGAGAAGAAGTTTACTCAAATTTGAATAGGTGGGGCTAAGTTTGAGTGGTAAACCCTTGAAATTTTTAGGAGTTAGAATATTGAGGAGAATGACTTGACGTCTTTAATTTTTAAAAAGTATCTTTTGGTAGTTAAAGAAATTTAACTGAAAGACTAGATTTTCTTTTTTGCAAGAAGTGAACCACTAGAGATACAGAATTTACATGGTTAGTGTTCATCAACATCATTGTTTTCGTGTTCTTTTCAAACACGCACCTCTATAATGGCACACCTTCATCACCAGAAAACTAAAGGAGAGAACGAGAAAGAGCCGTCCAAGTTCAATGAACTATAAACCTACGTGAGCAATCATGCCTCGATCCATCGATTGATTGATCGCAAAAATCCAAATGGGAGACACTTTCCATTGGTATATCCTGCTGCTCCCCAGTGGTAGTGGGCTGTGTCACTCGCCATTCAGTCACTGCTCACCGCCTACTGCCTACGGCTATTCGGCTAAGACGTACTACAGTCTGTTTTTACAGCATCTACGTAGAGTTAGCAAACGTGTTCGGGCAAGACTTAGCAAATATTTGATCCCCATACTCCCCGCGAACGTGTTCGGGTAAGCACATACCTTAAATCTAAATTCTCAAATTCATGCAAGTTCATTCATGCCCATCATACATGTTAATGTCACACGGACATTGTATTTGATGGTAGTGAAAATACATAGTTCAAACATAAAATTTATTTTAAGTGCACAAGTCAAACATTAGCTTTTTGGTTTTTATTATAAGTCTACATATGCTTCACAAGATCACTGAGTAGTTGTGCATGCACCTGATGATCTTAAAGATTTTGATACATCTGCGGAAATCATAAGTTGATTTACATCTTGATCTTCCAGGATATGGACTTGTTCTACAAACGCTTCAAAATTATTGATTCGGGCTACCCCATCATCCTCGTCTTTGACAATCATATTATGCTAAATGACACAACATGTCATCAGCTACCATAAAGTTCCTGATTCCTACTCCCTTCGTTCCGAATTATTTGTCGCAGGTATGGATGTATCTAGATGTATTTTAGTTCTAGATACATCCATTTCTGCGACGAATAATTTGAAACGGAGGGAGTACATGACTGCAGCTTCACAAACAATTCCACATGAATGCTTGCTACGCATCCTTACTTGTTCTCTCCTGCATTGTTGCAAAGTGGGTTTGTTGGTTACCTTGGGGATCAGATATGGTCTTTATAAACGCCGTCAACTGAGAATATATACCATCGGCATGGTAGTACCCCATGTTATAGTCGTGGCTGTTGATACTGTACTTGCACGCCGGCGATTCCCCATTAAGTCTCCTAAACGCGGGGGATCGCTGAAGCACATTGATGTCGTTGTGAGAATCAAACATTTCAAAAAAAGCATATCAAATTCATAAAGCCACGTGATGCCAAATCCATAGGAGACGACCGACGCGGAGGAGGGAGAAGCGACGAGAGAAACAAATGTAATCGGGTAAGTCGGAGGGAAGTGATTTCATGCAATTTGTGATGAGGGTGAACTGTCTGATCCAACGTGACGGACGCGTCCGATCGTGCCGGGGCCTCATCATATCCACTCTAGATTTAGACTAGATAAAAGGGATGCTGATCAACCAGACATTTAGGGCCGGTATGAGAAGTCCATCTGAATCGGTACTTTTAACTGATTGATAACTGGGTCATCCATTCAGTCGTTTGAGGCGTCTGGGTGTAGATGCTCCGAACCGTCCTTGCTAAAGCCGGTGAATTATTGGCATCAACCTCTCGTCCTTCATCCAACTCAAAAAATAAATAGAAAAACTCCAACTCGAAAAACGGAAAAACTCTCTTTCGTGTCGTTCGCAGCCGCAATGAACCTAGCCACGAATGCAGCTCACGTTGGCCCTCACCCGTAGCTCGATCTTTTCTCATCAGGGAGACAAAAAGGCTGTCTGATGATAAGATCACCAGCGTCACATTGCTGAAAGTTAACAATGATTATACATACGGATTAGTACGTGCTGTAGCAATTGACAAAAGAGATTGCGTGGCATCCATATGAATGCGCTGGAGGCACGCATTGGACGGTCCGTCAAGCAAAGAAAGTCGTAGACCGCGAAGTACTGCACTACCACCACCACAAGAATTTAGTTAGTGTAGTTATCTAGCCATAAAAATACTTCTCCCTCTGTAAAGAAATATAAAAATATTTACTCCCTCCGTCCGATGAAAAATGTACATATAGAATTTTAGGACAAATTATGGAGTGAAGTAAAAAATGCGTTGGAAAGGTGCAAAACACCATTTCTCTTCTTTTTAATTACCCAACCCCCAATGATTTAAGTGTATGTAGAAATTAAGTAAACCATGTGTAGAATGTTATTGATCTTGATTATCATGTGATGAGAGTTTTTTTTCCTAATTTAAAGTGCATTAGAAAGATAGAAGTACATTCTTTTATGGACAAATTTTAAAGCCAAATGTACACTCTTCACCGGACGGAGGAATCACTATTTAGTGATCTAAATGCTCTTATATTTCTTTACGAAGAGAGTGTTGTATAAAATATTGTACTGTTGTGATTTTAATCATAGTTCTAGATATTGAAAGTTATTAAAAAAATACACATATACATGAAGGCATAATATACATGTGTGTAAATTTTTAGAAAAAAATACGTCGAAATGAGGTTTGTGCAAAAAAAAATCTGAGCCTTTTCAACACATGATACTATTCATTCTCAAAGCCAATGAATTTATCTTTTTTTGCATAGGTCGCATTTCAAGGCATTTCGTCCTGAATTTTTACACATATATACATTTCATCTGTGTATACTTGCATATTTATTTAAAAAAAATTTAAATTGATAAGTTTGAATTTATATTTTTTTCAAAAATAAAGGGCTTCATAGAGCTCGGCCTCCAAAACGCCTCACCCCTCAAACATGATACTCCCTCTGTGAAAACGTCTCATATAAGTTTTTTTTTGCGAAATAACGTCTTATATAAGTTGACAATGTAGTACAGTAATTTATAGAATGTAGCTGATGTGAACGCGAGCTCCTTATCGGAGTCCCTTGTTTGTGCGGCCACCGACGGGGTTTGCCACAAAACGCAACTGCGGTGTCGTCCGCCGCACCTCACGCAGCACCTTCATTGACCTCGCTTATTAACTCGCTTGGCGTAAAGGTATTTTGTTTCTACGCGCGTCACGGCGAAGGGACGTGATCCATACGTGCGAAGCCGAAAGACTGGACTGTAGGAGCCCTCGTGAAGCTACCGAGCAATCCATATCCCTCACCATCATCGTAGCAAAGCCTCCATTATCTGCAAAGAGATATCATCGGACGCTAACGCGTACGTATGGAAATTTTGCTCCTCAGAGTCAGATTCCTCGGCTAAAATTAAAATGCCACCCGTATTTAGCCGTTTAATTAAGGTCGGCTTCAGCTTCACACCGCATCATCATCCGAGAAAAGCTTCACGCAACCTGCTACTCCAGCTCCGCCAGTATCTTGGGGATTGCTTTTTCAGTAGTGGAAACGGCAAAAATAAACAAAAAAAAATCCAGTACATACACCTTCACTTTTGCAAGATTTCCCAGTAGTGAAGACCGGCCACCTTTTTTCTAGTACATGCATTCAAGTATAAGCTTTGCAGGTTCTCAGGTAAAGGCCGATATGCTTTCCTTCATTTTCTGAAACTGGCTCCTGAGAACAGGCGTCCAGTGAGTCGAGCCGGAGCGCATCCTATTCGGCCCAAACCCAAATCATGGGCACAGAAAGTTCAAGAAGGATTATGCAAACAGCTTGGCCGCCTGATGTAATGATGGTCCAGATTTTCAGGTTTTCTTCTCAACAGAATGATGGGTTGCCTTCATCCCTTGCCAACTTGCAGGGCCCGGAAAAGGACGGCGGATAGCAACCCACATTGTCTATTCATTGCTTTTGAGCATGACTCGTTCTGTTTTTATTTCATGGGAATTTCATCCATGCCCCATCAAGCAGCACAATTCTGGCAGAAACTCGGATCTAAACAGCGTGCAGTAGCCTTCATTCAACGGCTCATCATATCTAGACGAATTTTCTGCTCGTCTGTCCACATCTTTTCTGAGTAGCATCCATCACTTTCGCCTGAAAGGGCAAAGCTGATGGCGAAAGTAAACGAAAACATGCGCCTAAGCTGCACATGGCAGCTTCAATTCGGTGGAGTCAGTAGATGCTGGAACAGATTTTCTTCCTCCTTCTCTTTGTGACCCAGGCCCAGAAGCGCTTCAACGGAAAAAAGTCGCGGCGCGACGGCTCGCCCTGCATCCTGCATATCAGACTCTTCAACAGCCACACAGCAGAACAGACGAACAGTAGCAGAGATGAGGGCCAGGGAACAAAAACTCAGAAAAGTAACCCAAGTAGAACGACATTTCATTTACAAAGATACGCAGGGAAAAAAAAGGGAACTAGTAATTCCCTATGTACACACCATTTTATGCGTGGAAGAACAAAACATAAGGGGGGAAGAAAGGAGAACAGGGGAGCAGGCAGTAACATGCGTTGCGATTTCACCGGTGAGAAGTGGAGATATTCCTCTGCGAGCATCATAGAAACTTCACTGATGAAATATCATACTGGATTCCTTTGGACTATTTCTTCACTTCGTAAAATGTGAGTGGTAAGGTCGCAGTGCCGCATCCTTGCTGACCTGGCTTTGACTCCTGTCTGGAGCGAACTTTGGGTACCTCACTCGGGTGGGCTCTACCTTTAATATATTGTCCACGGGGCTTCTCCGTAGGATCTCTCTCTCTTTTTTTTTACTTTGTAAAATGTGGGATGAATTGTCGGGACAAATCCCTGATATGCTCATTCTCTGTCTCGATAAGACGGACAACCTCCCCCATTGAAGGCCGCTGTTCCGGGTTTGTCCTGACACAGAGATATGCTGCTCTGGCTAGATGATACAGCCCATACGTGTCGTATGTATCTGCAATGCGCTCGTCGATCAGATCGTGCAGTGCAAGACTCTCCACCAAAGGCTCTGCCTGAAAATGTATAGAGATGCAAGAAAATGAATGCTGCAAATCGGCTGTAAGACGTTGGCAAAAGAAAAAGAGAAGAATCTACTATAAAGAATACCCATTGCAATATGTGTGTGCACTGTCCTTCATGTTCCTCGAGCACCTTGCGACCCGATATCAGCTGGAACAGAACGATGCCAAAGGCATACACATCTGTTCTGACAGAAACTATGCCATATTCAGCATACTCAGGCGCCAAGTATCTGATGGACATGACAAGAAAATCCTGGCATTGTCAGAAATACAGGAGCAAAAGGGTAGCATAAAATGGAACAGAGTTGAGATTATCGGAAGGATTAGAGAGTTTTGTGCTGACCCTGATTGCCCCAGAACCCTTGTATGAATAGAAGCATTGACAGCCTTCCATTTAGCAAGACCAAAATCCCCAAGCTGTGGAAGACAGGACGTAATTACAACAGAACAGATAAGGATTTGCACCTTCAAATGTACCAGTAAGAAGTGAGGTCTAGCTTACCATAGGAACAAAGTCATGTGTCAACAGTACATTGCTTGGGCGCAAATCCCGGTGAATTATTGGACCGGCGCGGCACTCTTCATGCAGAAAGCGCAGCCCCTTTGCTATACCAAGGGCAATAGCATGCCTCTTGTGCCACTCCAGTAAGCCGGCTGCCTTGTCTATTTCATCAAGTGGCAAAAGAAAAGAGCAGGGTAAGGCTATTTTTGTCACCATCTTCATATTATGAATTAACTTTGTGCATACCAAGCACGTACCAAATAAATGCCACTCAAGAGAATTGTTGCATATATACTCGTACACCAAGATGTTGTAGCTTTCTTTGCAACAATACCCAAGCAACATGACAATATTCCGATGCCGGGCAAAGCTGAGCACTTGCACTTCAGAGAAGAACTCGGTATAGCCCTGCGAGCTAGCTTCTTTACGCAACTTAGCTGCAATGACCTGGCCATCCTTGAGTCTCCCTTTATACACATGCCCAAATCCTCCCTCACCCACCAAATTCTCACTTGAGAAGTCAGCTGTTGCAGATTGGATCTCTGAGAAAGGATATTTCATGGATTCCTTGATGTAAAGAACTGATCTTAGCCCACAACCAGCACATAGAACTGGTCTTTCTGATGAATCGTACTGGCCGATCATGTTGTCTTCAATAGATTTTGCTGTAAAGATCAGGGGAGCATGCGTAGTATGAGTAAATACGTCATTGTAGATGGCCCGTGTAACATTATCTTTTGGAAGGTAAAACTACAGCTACATGGTCAACATTGAACAAATATTTAAGTCTCTCTCATTTTTTTTAAAAACTTCATGAATTCTGCATGAATGAGCTACTAGAATTAGAAAGACCTTTTCTACCTTTTAAGCATTATTAGGTCCCGTTTTAACATTTCGGCAAAATACATAATAAGCTTGCAACTTTATGATTGTGCTTAATTGAAGAAATATGTCATACCATTGAATTCAGTCTCATCAATCACCGGGATGGACGTGACGCTCATTGACGGTGTGAAGTCTTGCATGCTGCTACCAACCACACTGGGGGTGTAGTACATCTCATGATTGGTTAGAGAGGCAAAGTAACTTACAGGCGATGACCTGATCGACACACAGACCTTGTCAGTATCTAGTGTTTTGGAACTTAGATCAAGTGACACTACTAAGTTTTGTAGGTCCTTCGTCTCCCCCATACTTTTGCTTGATAGATTTGTTCTAATTGACTTCAAGGTCTGCACTGACAGGTTATCTTGAAATGCTGCAACTTTACAGGCTATGTGCTTTTCGAAGTGCTTGAAATCTCGCCTGAAGTGCCTATAAATTCATTATAAATCAATACCAGTTTAACTACTGAACAAACAAATGCTCCGTTAGGATAGCATGCCAGGAATGATTAAACAATAAATTATGCACATACCTGTCTAGTACAACCCAAGCAGCTTTACTTGAATTGATTTCATGGATAATGACAACCTTCGCTGGTGATCCAGGGCATACTTTGAGGGTCACACTAATCTGAAAAAAAAAATGAACATCAGAATGTAACCAATGTTTTCAAGAATGTTGCAAGTCCAACTGGTAAAGCAGCTACTTATCCTAACAGAAAAATGAATGTAGGAAATGTTACCCCCACTTGGCGGAGCTCCTCCACATCCTGGAGGAGCTTGTCTTTGTAGTATTCAGCTTTCTTCGCAACCTGATCACCTAGGTACCGCAAGCTCGTCCCGGCAAAAGAATCACTAGATGCTTTGGTTTGGTATCCCACTAATAACGCAAAAGAAGTACAACAGATATAAGTTCTTCAGTAAATGAATATATTAATTTGAAGTAGGAGCCAAAATCTATACTCTCCGAAGTGAACAGTGACTCCAAATCCCCAAACAACAGCAATAATCAGGAGCACGAGATAGCACCACTCACTACAATTCAATGCCAGATTTAAAAAAAAACTGGACAGAGCACTGCATTGCTGGAAGTTCTGACTCGGATTATACGCTCGAAACAAGAATGAACAGTCTATCTTATACAAAAAGAATGGAAAGTCTAATTGCTCCCATACAAAAATCATGTGTTTATGCAACATCGACTTGTAACTTTTACACATAATGCGTTTCATTCTGCTGTTTTAAAGTCGATTATCCTTGTCAGTATACCATTTATGAAGCTCAATAGATAATAGTAGTGATACCCTTGTCTAAAACGTTGGTGATTCTAAATGCCATGATGCTCCTTCAAGGGACATCTATGAACAAAATTACCAAATGACTAGTGAAACAGTGACTAGCAGGACTGAAAGCCAGTCGGCACATACATGGCAGCATCTGTCAGACATGCATGAATACACCTAACACACACTCTAACAAGAAGAGGACAGCATATGAAACTTTCGACATGATCAATATACATAATGATAATTTAATTAGCACATGGATGACAGAAATTAAAAATCAACTTCAATGTGAGATATTCCAAATCTATCAGTCTATTACCTATGTATAAGCATGAACACAATATTCAACTACAGAGGTCGATCGCAACTAGGAAGCATTTTTGGGAAGTCCAATTCAGCACATGAATGATGAATGTAGGGTCGAGAAGAGCAATTTAAGCAAGAGTGGGTTAGGCCGAGCAGAATGGCTAAGAGGCCGTAACCCGACGGGAAATAGAGACCTAAAGGGGGAGCTCGGCCCTCACTCGGATTGGTGACGGAGTGGAGAACGCCGAGCACGAGGAGGGAGTCGCCGCCGCGAAGTATGTCGCCCCGGGCCACGAGCGCCCTGAGCGACATCCTGACCTCCACCTCGCGGTGGTCGCGGGTGGCGTCGAGCGCCACCACGACCATCTGCGGCGGCGGGAGGAGCGGCGACAGGGAGATGGGCATCGCGGCCGACCCGGCGCCCGGAGGGTCCATCGCGAGCTTGGCCGCCGCGGCGGTGGCGACGGCGTGGGTGTCCACCGGGCTGAGCGCGGAGTACATGGACGCGGGCGTGCTGATGGGGGTGCTGGTGCCGCTGCTCCTGCTGCGGTCGTCCCGGCGGCGGCGGCGGCGATGCGAGTCCCTGCTGCCATCGGGGCCGGCCGGGAGCGAGGCTATTAGTACCTGGAGACGGCTGCGCGCCGCGGAGTATATTCGCGAGAGCACGGAGTACATTCGGTGGGGCGGCTGGCGCGGGGGGCATCTCGAAGGCGCCCGCAGCGAATATATGGCGGGCACCTCATTGCCAGTCAGGTGGCCGGAGGATGATCCGAGGCGACGCGGCGGCTGGTCGGGCGCCTTGCTGTTGTCGCGTCGCGGGCGGAGATTCTCGCCGGCGGAGGCGGCGAGGGAGCGAGGAGCGAGGGAGCAGGGATGGGCGGGCGCTCGCCTGTATAACGAACTCGTTGTATAAGTTTTTTCTTCGAAGGAACTCGTTATATAAGCCGCTGGTCCCTTTCGATCGATATTTTAAGTTTTTAACTCCAGGATGAATTCCGCAACCGTGTGCTTTCCTCCGTCTTGGGGTAAATTATGGTTACGAATCACTCTTTCTCTTCTTTGAGTACTTCATTTTATTTTGGGGGAAAAATGTCGTCCTAGTCATCGAGCTTGTTATGTTGCCATTGCGAAATGATTGTTTAAGGTTCCCGAATGACCTAGGAGCTGACATGAGTGTGCAATTTCGGTTACATCGCATCCCTTAGAAGGACCCCCAATGAAAACTACATTTAATATAAGGGCTTTGGCTTTTGCACGCAGGACCTCGGATGAAACTCTCAGAGCAACTCCAACAGATCCAACAGAATCACTCGTCCCGTGAATTTGTTATAAGGGCCGCATGTAAAAAGAACAAATGCGGTACCGTGAGGTCTTCGGTGGAACAGATCATGTAAACTTGTCCTGCAAAATTTTTGTGGCATGATTTTACAGGATATGATCCATGCTGGAAGCCTCACGCCTCACGGTACCGCAAGTTTTGAGGAGCTTTGCAAATTCATGATTTTCAACAAATATAAACTTAATAGAATCACAATATAAACCAAACTTATAAATGGTCCAAAAGGAAAATCACAATACAACAATTGTCTTTGTCACAACAAATGTTTAAATTCGAATAATTAATACAACAACAAATGGTTCGGAAGCCAAATAATTATTCAAATCTGTGACGCCTCCGATTTGACCGTACATTAATCATACACGCAAATGTGTACGATCAAGATCAAGGACTCACGGGAAGATATCACAACACAACTCTAGACACAAATTAAAATAATATAAACTTTATATTACAAGCCAGGGGCCTCGAGGCTCGAATACGCAAGAGTAAGGGAAGCAACAATATCAGAGTACATACATAAGTTAAACAAGTTTGCCTTAAGAAGGTTAGCACAAAATCAACAACGATCGAAAAGGCAAGGCCTCCTGCCTGGGAGCCTCCTAACTACTCCTGGTCGTCAGCGGCCATCACGTAGTAGTAGGCACCCTCGGGGTAGCAGTAGTCTTCAGTGGTGTCGTCTGGCTCCTAGGATCCGTCATCTGGTCGCAACAATTGGGTATGGGGAAAAATGGTAGCAAAGCAGCCGTGAGTACTCATCCAAAGTACTCGCAAGACTTACATCAGATCTAAACTAAGTATGCATCTGTATCAAAGGAAAAGGGTTGTATCTATGAACTAAACTGCAGAATGCCAGAAGAGGAGGGGAAGCCTAGCCTATCGAAGACTAGCATCTTCAAGCATCTTGCAACATATAGAAGAGTACAAATCAACATAATGTAAAGTAGTAGTGTTATCAACCTTGGCCAGAGATCCTTTCTCGACTCCCAGCGAGAAAGCAATCCCAGAGCCATACTATCCAGTTATCATCTCATATCCAAGTCTCATCTCCATGTCTCATCTCAAGTACCCAGTTCTAGTTGTATCGATCGGGATACAACTCCAAGTGTCCGTTGCCGTAGGATAGGCTATCGATAGATGTTTTCTTCCCTGCAGGGGTGCACCAACTTACCCACCACGCTCGATTAACTCTGGTCGGACACACTTTCCTGGGTCATGCCCGGCCTCGGCCAAACAATACGCCGCAACCCGACCTAGGCTTAGTAGAGAGGTCAACACGCCGGACTAAACCTATGCCCCAGGGGTCATGGGCCATCTCCCCGGGAACTCCTGCACGTTGCCTACGCGGCCGGTGAGTAGACCTAGCTACCTCCTTCAAAAAGGCAGGTGCTTACCAGTCCAACCCGACGCGCGCCGCTCGGTTGCTGACGTCTATTAAGCTTCGGTTGATGCATACGACGCAGAACACCCATACTATGCCCACGTGATGGTTAGTGCTATCAGGCCAGAGGCCCCTCGGATCAAATATCCAAACTATAATGGATTAGGAGCACGCGGTAACGAGCAGAGACTCACGATCGATGTGACCCCATCGCCCCGTCTCGAGTACTTGCGGCAAGGGCTAAGAATGCCCGACCACGCCTCGTAAGTATCTCGCGAGCACCTTCCAGGTCAACCCGACTCCACATCACTCGATATTAAGCTCGCGCGGGTACCCCTCAGGGCCGACCCGTCTTTAGTAACATGGTTCAGTGCAAAGTCATAGTAACCATAGTAACTGTGTGTCTAATTCCAAAGAGGAAACCCGAGGAATCACCCCCGGAGAATTCCACTCGATGTTATCATCAAGCTGAACGTAAGAGGATTCACCCTCGAGGTTCACACTTGAGGGGTTGCACGGCAGAGCCGTAACGGAAGTGGTTAAGGAGGAAATCACCCTCGATGAGCTCGACGTATAGCTACACTACAGAGATCTCATTAGGAGTGATGTAAGAGGTTCCATCCTCGGCACCTGATGGTAACTCCGCAGAGTCGTACAACTAGGGGGGGGGGGAGGAGGTGATGTGCGGTGTCGGGGTCTGGACGTCGATCACGATGATCGAGTCATCGAACATAAAGCAAGGCAACTGGGACAAGGCGGGGTCACTGATGGATCTCTAACCAACCTATACTAAGCAGTTTAGGATAAGCAGGTAAGGTATGAAAGCAGGTAACAACAACACGCTATGCATCAGAGTAGGATCATACAGAAAGCAGTAGCAGTTCTAATGCAAGCATGAGAGGGAAATAAATAGGCGATATCGGAATGATCAAGGGGGGTTTGCTTGCTTGGTTGCTCAGACAAGAAGGAGGGGTCGTCGGTGACGTAGTCGATCACAACGGCATCATCGGTCTCGGGGTCTACCGGAGAGAAGAGGGGGAAGAAACAGTAAATACAGAGCAAACAATGCATCACACGACATAACATGACGACGAGCAGAGCTAGGGTTTCCCTAACGTAGTACTACACGTTGCATACGGAGGGGATAAACATCCGAGGATGAATTCCCGACGTTAGGCAGATTCCGGACAGATGAAAGAGAGGGTACGGTTCCATGTTCAGCATGCTAGGGGCATGTGACAGGTGAATGGACCGCGCATTTGGATTTGTTGGATTTTTCTGAGCAACTTTCATATAGAAAACATTTTCATCGGAGTTACGGATTATTTTCTATGAATTTCTAAAGATTTTCTTATCTTTTGGATTTATTTTATTTACAGAAAATGATATATGACATCAGCATGATGTCACAATGACATCAGCAGGTCATCAGACGGCTGACCAGGTCAAACCTGACAAGTGGGTCCAGCGGGACCCACATGTCAGCCTCTGCTAGCTTAATAGTGGACTAAACTAACCTAACATGGTTAATTAGCGGTGTGGGCCCCGGGTGTCAGTGAATGTTTAGGTTAATCTAATTACTTCTGTTTACAAAAACGTTTTCAGACTAATTAACAGAGGGGGCCCACATGTTAGTGGCTGGGGCTGCCCAGTCAGCACATTGACTGGGTCAACCCAGTCAACAGGAGCCCGCGGGGCCCGTTGGCAGCGACACAGGGAGGGCCGCGTGGCGGACAAGTCAGCAGGCGACGCCAGAGTCACTCCGGCGACCCTCTCGCGGTGGATCCTCACCGGAGTTGGCCGGAAAATCGCTACGGTGACCCGTTCTTCGCGCGCGAGGCAGCGTTGGGAAGCTGGCGATGTCGCGCATTGGGGAGAGGTGCCAGTGGGCATGGGGTTGGCCAGAGTTGGCGTAGCGACAACGGCGGCGGCGCCAGCATCTGGGACTAGGTGGAAGCGGAGAAGCGCGGCGCGAGCGTGCAAGATGAGGAGTAGGGCATCTGTCGGATTTCGGGTTCCGGCAGACCCTTAAGGTTCGAACACTAGGTTGCGCATGGAGATTACGCCTTCTACCGCTCCGTCTCACAAAGATCTAGACTACTGAAAGAACTGCACAAGAGACACAAGGTTTATACTGGTTCGGGCCACCGTTGTGGTGTAATACCCTACTCCAGTTTGTGGTGGGTGGATTGCCTCTTGGGCTGATGATGATGAACAGTAGAAGGAAGAACAGCCTCGCGAGGGTCTGCTCTTGGCTGGGGCGATGAACTGTTAGGAGGAGTTCAGTCGCCCCTTTCTTTCTCTCTCTCTCTCTCACTCAATGCCTACTGCTTCCTTACTCTATTGTTGATCCCCCTTGTTTCCACACTTTTTGCTCTATGGGCGGCTGGTCCTATTTATAGAGGCCCTGGTCCTCTTCCCAAATATCGAGCGGGAAGGGAGCCAACAATGGCGGGCTAATTTGAAGGGGGACAGCAAGTATCAGCTATCCTGACAAAAGTAGTCTTCGCCTGCGCAAAGCTCTGGTGATGACGCCGTCTTGGGCTCCACGGTGACCTCCGTCTCGTAGTCCTCCTCGTCTTGGTCTCGTTGCACCGAAATGGCAACCTTTGCCTGATGCCTCGGTACTCCGCAGCTGCGCTTGCTCCCTTTGCACCAAAGAGGAAAGGAGGACGCTGCGCGGGCCGGCACTCGCCTGGCGCCTTGAGTCGTCATGGCTTGCGTCACGGGCACCTCGCGAGGTACCCCGCCTTGATCTCTCCGCCTCCTCACGAGCCAGCCTGACGAGGCCGCGCCTGAGGAAGCTCCGTGTCGTCCGCCCCACGAGGCTTGGCCCCTCGCGAGGGTCTTGAGTCTTGTGTTGATGAAGATGGGCCGTGTTGGGCCCCCTTTGAGCCACGCCGCAGGCCGCAGGCAGGCAAGTCTGGGGACCCCCATTCCCAGAACGCCGACAGTAGCCCCCGGGCCCAAGGCACGCCCGGACTTGGCCGTGTCGAGAGGCGAAAGGGCAAGGGCGAAGCGCTGCGGGCCCTAACAGCCTGCAGCCTTGGGCGCCGCGTGGAGGTTGGTTGGATGCAAGTGCTTCAGCAACCGCACAGGTTGATAAAGGAGCGGCATCTGCCCAGACTTTGCCTTTTGCTTTCTCCGGTTGCTGCTCAGATCCCCTTTCTTGCGCCTCCCCTTTCTTCCTCCAAATTTCCAGATCTACTCCTGCCGCGTGACCTAGGGAGCCATGGTGCCTCGTCAGTCTCCGGCCGAAGCTTGGTACTCACCTGCTCTGGACTTGCCGAGCGTGTCCGGGGCGGGCCTTGCCCGGCTGCGCCGGATGGCGGCGGCGCAGGGCATCAACGGGGTGTAGGTGTTCAAGGCCGGCTCCGCCACCCCTGAGGGCCGAGGGAGCACCTTTTATCCTCTCTTTGTAAGCTCCATTGCTGCGGGCCTGGTGCCTCCCTTCTCCGAGTTTTTCTTCTCTGTCCTCCGCCATTACAACTTGCGGGCTCTGCACCTCCACCCCAACCCCATCCTTCTCCTGGCGATCTTCGCTTATGACTGCGAGGCTCACGTAGGGGTGCAACCCTCAGGGGCCTTGCTGCGCCATTACTTCTCCCTCCGGGTCTTTCGCGGTTCTCCTTCCGCGTGCGCGAGCTTCGTCCCGTATGGCGGCACCATTGCTATCTCGAATCCCAGGAAGAGGATTGAGGGCTTCAGGAGCAAGTGGGTCTTGGTAGATGTCGGGCGCATCCACCCTCGGCTGATCTTGCCCGCGGAGAAGCTCGCGAGCTCCAGCGACTGGTGCCGGGCGGAGCTCACGGACCCCCGCGCGAAACTGGTGTTGGAGAAGATGGACACGGACCTGAGGCCGGTCAGCACGGCGGCGGCGAAGTTGATCGGTGCGTTGCTGCTGAGGGAGTTCTTGGAGCACCAGCTGGCTCCACTCCGGCAGTATTCACCTCCGATGTGGAGGCCTCATCCGAGCCCCGAGGCCTTGGGCGACGAAGATTTGGCCGCGGTCCTCCAATCTCTGGTTGGGGGCCAGGTGGCAAGGTTGGAGGGCGCTCCCAAGCCCTTGTTCCTTCGCGACGACTGGGAGCAGGTGGTGGAGTCCATGCCCGTTGCAAGGCGCTGGAGGACGACCTGCAAGGCCCGCGGGACCAGCTCGCGAAAGAGGTTCGTCTTCGCCAGGAGCAAGAAGAAGGCATGAAGGCTCGCGAGGTGGCCATCGAGGGCCGGGAGGCCAAGCTCAAGAAGCGCCGTGACCGCCTGGGTGCGCTGGGGAAGGAGTTGGAGGCGACGAAGGTTGAGATGGACAGCAAGGCCCAGGTTCTTGCCGAGGATCGCGTGGCCTTCGCAGACATGGAGAAGAAGGCTCGTGCTTCGCTGAAGATGCTCTACGCCAGTGGCCTGGAGAGCCCGCTGGCCGGCGCCGAGGACGGCCCCGCCAAGCTGCTTCCCTTCCTGGTTCGTGCTCTTGAGGATGTCACCCTTGGCCTTGGCCCCACGGCCGAGGCCGAGGCGCGTGTCCTGTCTTCTGCTGCGCTGACGCGGGTCTTCACCCACATCTACCTTCGCGACCCCAGCGCCGACCTCGACAGCCTGTTGGAGCTAGTAAGCGGCGATGGTGCTGCCGCCGCTGCTGAGGCCATGAAGGGTCGCGCGGAGGCTCTGCTGGGGAAGTTCCGGGCCTTCAGTACCAAGTCGAAGCAGGATGCTGCCGGTCCTGCTGCTCCATGAGGTGGGGCCACCCGCGCTGCTCCACTGCCGCCAAGTGATTCCGCTACTGCTCCTGTCCTGCTTTTAATTCCAGCACATGCATCATGCCTCGGGGAGGCGTTTAAACTCGCGTTTGGTATTGAGACGACAGTATGGACTGTAATATTTGCTTTTAAATTCCTTGAATTTTATGCTTTTCTTCCCTACTTGCTTGTGTTCTACGCCGGCAGAGCCCGGCCCCGCGCGTACCTCGCCCAGCATTAGCCCCGACCGGAAACCAGGATGGGACCAAAGGAGTGAGGGGCTACGGAGCCACTTAGGCTCCTGAGTCGCCATGCTCAGGAGTCCCCCTTGGCGCACGAACAACAAGTAGGGAGGTGTGATGTAGGTGGGTCTTCCGTTTTATGTCTACAGAGCCCGGCTCCGCGCGTACCTCACCCAGCATTAGCCCCGACCAGAAACCAGGACGGGACCAAAGGAGTGAGGGGCTACGGAGCCAGTTAGGCTCCTGAGTCGCGATGCTCAGGAGTCCCCCTTGACACGCAAACAGCAAGTGATGAGGTGAGATGCAAGTGGGACCACCGTTCTACATCTGTAGAGCTCGGCCCCGTGCGTGCCTCACCCAGCATTAGCCTTTCGGAACTAAGGAGTGAGGGGCTACAGGACCAATTAGGCCCCTGAGTCGCGATGCTCAAGGGTCCCCCTTGACGCTCAAACGGCCTTTGTACCTTGGCTCCGCTCGGGGAGAGACGCGCGACGAACCAGGCCCGAGGGGCCTGGCTGGGTGGCGTACGTCTGGGCGTGACCCAGGCGCAGCCCCCGTGCCCAGCCCCCTCGCGCCGCGCTCCCGAGGGGAGGCATTGCGATGAGGCTAGACACTAAGCTCTGGGATCCCTGAGGTTGATGCGGCCCGGGGGCCACCCTCAGTTGTTTATCACCAGCGCGGAGCATAGCGCTTCCACATGTGTACGGGCATAGCCGCTCCTCGGCAGTGTCGTCAGCCAGCGCGGAGCATGGTCCTTCCACTGGTACATCGGAGGGGGCTCCCCTCCGGGAGGAGCCCCCGGGGCATGTACAGCCCTGCCCTGACACGTGGCCGACACGGTAGGGCTAGGTGAGGTGTATCTGGGCACCCGTGAGCCAGCGCGGGATTCACGGGGCCCTACCTCTAGGCGGGTTGCGCCTGGCACCGGGCCTTATCTTGTGCTATGTTCCTCCAAATTTGGTTAGATGCCGGCACTCTATGTCCTCGGGTCCCGGCCCTCGAGCTTGTCTCAGCCGTCGCTGGTATGCCAGGTCGCGATGCCGTGGACATGGCCAGAGGGTGAGGGCTGGAGAGCCAGTAAGAGCCCTGAGTCGCGATGCTCAGGTACCCCCCTTTAACGTGCAAGTGGTCGACATGGAGAAGAAGAGGTGCCGTGGACAGGCATCAAGTAATCAAGCATGATGGGCGAATGCATAGCCGGAAATAAACGCAAGGGAGATACATGCCGCTGGGCCTGGCCCGAGTGATTTGGGGATGATGCAGCCCGAGGGGCGCCCCCAACAAAGCAAGCTAACAGCATGGAATAAAAGGGATACATACCGCAGGGACGGACCCACGCGGCCTGGGAACGATGCAGCCCTGGGAGGGCGCTCCCAGCTGGGAATGAAACTTGTAAGATGTCACCTGAGGGTGTCGAGGGCGAAGGGGTGTTGGTGCAACAGACTCGGTGGGCTGCGGAAGCCGATCCTCACGAGCCCCCAGGCCCGGGGGCCTCGGGAGGCTCCGAAGGCACTGGTAGCTCTTCGCGAATCATCTCCATCTCCGCCAAGGCTGTGGAACGCCTGTCTTCTTGAGCCTCCATGATGCCCCTCATGAGGCGCTGGCACGTAGCAACCGCGCTCGGCAAGCTGTAAGGCATGCGAACGTAGCTGTGGGGCGGGCCCCCGCCGCGCCCCACTCGCGAGGGCCAGAGGCGCTCCATCGTAGCGACTTGGTTGAGCCCTGGTACATCAATGCAGACATGTAGCCCACCATCCTCGCCTGGATGGGGAGCCACAACCGGTAGACGGCGGCAACCTCTCATGATTCTTGATTCCCGTAATTCTTGAATGGCCTTGTCGACGAACTCCTGCAGGTCTGACCTTCCTTGCCTTGCTCCTTCTTGAGGGAAACGTGCTTCGAAACACGCCTCCATGTGGTGCCCAAGCGCCTCCCTCGTGACCCTGGCCAGGTCGGTGGCCCTCCAGGGGAGAGTCCCCGAGCCCTGCCTGAGGAGGGCGCTGGGCGCGCTTTCCTATGCGATGGAAGGAGGTTCCCCCTGGGCAGATGCGGGCCCTGAGGAGCCCACCTCCCGAGGGGCCGGTCTGGACGATGTCTTCTTCTTCTTGGGGGTGGTCTCAGGAAGCCTCCTGCTTCCGCGATCCGGGTCTTCCAGTGACGCGGCCTGAAAGGCTCGTTCCAGGGAACACACTGCATCCTTTTCTTCACAGGGCACCGTGATGACTCCGCCACTTCCTGGCATCTTGAGGACGTTGTAGCCATGGTGAGTCACGGCCATGAACTTGGCCAGCGCTGGGTACTCGAGGATGGCGTTATATGGCAGGCGGATGTGGGCGACGTCGAAGTCGATGAGCTCGGTGCGGTAGTTGTTGCGTGCCCCGAAGGTGACAGGGAGGCGGACCTGCCCAATCGGGACCGTGGAGCCGTCGGTGACTCTGAAGAAGGGCTTGGTTGGCTGAAGCTGGTCGTAGGGCACTTGTTGATTTTTGAACGTTTCCACGGAGAGGACGTTGAGCCCTGCCCCATCATCGATGAGGGTCCTGGTGACCAGTACATTGCTGATGACTAGGAGCAAAGCATCGGGAGGACTCCGGCTGTGGCCGCACACTTGAGTTGATCCACTGAGCTGAATGTGATGGCGCATGCCGACCACCTGAGAGGGCGCGTTGCTTCAAGCCTGGGGAGGACTGCATTCACTTCGCGGGCAAACTGCTTGAAGATGCGTTGGGAGGCTGGGGCTTGAGCTCCGCCCAGGATGCAGGCGATTGCGCGTGGCTCCTGGAAGCCCCCAGCCCCTTCATCTTGATGGCGGTCCTCGTTCCTCCTTAGCTGAGGCGACAGTGGAGGGAAGCCTGCGTTGCCCTGTGGGCGATCCTCACGAGGCTGATCCCTCCAGTTCCCCTCGTGAGGCAGGTCTCGCTAGCGATCCTCGCGAGGTTGATCGCGCCACCCTTGGCGCGGGCCGCGGTCTTCCCAGCGTCCTGTGTTTCTTCCTCCTCCTCGGCCGTAGCCCCGATCAGCGCGGTCGGGACAACGGCCGATCCTTCCTTCTCGCACGGCACGGAGTTCTTGGCATTCGTTGGTGTTGTGGGTGTGGAGGTCGTGGTACACACAGTACCGGCTGCCCCTGGAGGGCTCAGGCAGATCTTTGCCCCGCTTGGTGTCTGGTTCTGCCGCGAGCATGGCAGCCCCCTTGCGCTTCATGTCCTTGGCCTTGGGCTTCTTCTCTTCTGGGTCTGCGGCAGGCAGCTCGAGGAGGGAGAGGCGTCCCTCTTCAGCCCTGGCGCACTTGGTCGCCAAGTTGAACAGCTCCAGGGAGGTGCACAGGTCTTCATGCATCGCCAGCTCCTCCTTCATCTTGACATCGCGCACACCATCGGAGAAGGCCAAGATGATGGCCTCTTCGGACACCTTGGGGATCTTGAGGCGCGCGCTATTGAAGCGTTGGATATACTTTTGCAGGGTCTCTCCGGGTTGTTGCTTGATGCGGCGCATGTCGCTCACGGCAGGTGGCCGGTCGCGAGTACCTTGGAAGTTGGCGATGAAGCGGGTGCGCATCTGGTCCCAGGAAGAGATCGTGCCTGGAGCCAGATTTAGGAGCCAGGTGCGAGCTCCTTCCTTGAGTGCCATGGGAAACCAGTTCGCCATGACCTTCTCGTCCCCGCTGGCAGCTTCGATGCCCAGCTCATAGAGCTGGAGGAACTCTGCAGGGTCAGTCGTGCCGTTGTAACGAGGAGGCAGGTCTGGCTTGAACTTGCTGGGCCACGCGACGCTGCGCAGCTCGGTGGTGTAGGCACGGTAGCCTGCGGTGGCCACGAAAGGCTTCGGCTGGTGGAGAGCTTGGTCTTGAGGGTCCCCACGCGCTGCAGCTAGGAGCAGCGCGGGGTCTTGGCGTGCCGGAGCTGGAGCAGGGTCGCGGCATGCCGGAGCAGGGAGCGCCCGGGCAACCCCTTGCGGGCGAGGGACTTCTTGGCAGCTCCGTTCTTGCTACGCTGGCACCTGACAGAGCGGGTTCCGCCCAGGGACCACGCGCCTTGGAGCCATGGCGTCTTCTTGGAGAGGAGGCGGCTGGTACGCCCCTGGAGCTTCGTTTCCCGCGCAAGGTGGGGTGTGGCGCAGCGGAACGGACGGCGCGGGAGAGCCCCCTGTGGCGCGGACGAGCTCGGCAACGTGGTCGAGCCACTCTTCGTAGACATCGTCGACGGGACGGTAGCGCAGGAGCTCGTTTGCCGCGATGAGCGCAGCTCGAGCCTCCAAGGGTGCGCGGAGCGCGCGGGACGAAGAACCAGCTAGTGCGAGTGATGGAGTAGCGGTGCGGCCGTCTTGCCGCACGGAGGGATGCTGAGATGACGCTTGCTGCTCGCCCCCCGCCGGGCCGGTGGCGGCGTTGATGGCGGGTGACGGGGAATGACGAGGACATCCGCCGACGGGCGCCGTCTGGGCGACGCGGGAGGCAATGGCGGCCCGGTGCTCGGTGCGGGCCCGTCGAGCGTCGGACATGGATGCGACGGTTGGAGGAGAACGGGGCGGTGGAAGACGAATTCCAGCGCACCCCTACCTGGCGCGCCAAATGTCGGATTTTGGGTTCCGGCAGACCCTTAAGGTTCGAACACTGGGGTGCGCGCGGAGATTACACCTTCTACCGCTCCGTCTCGAAAAGATCTAGACTACTGAAAGAACTGCACAAGAGACACAAGGTTTATACTGGTTTGGGCCACCGTTGTGGTGTAATACCCTACTCTAGTGTGTGGTGGGTGGATTGGCTCTTGGGCTGATGATGATGAACAGTACAAGGAAGAACAGCCTCGCGAGGGTCTGCTCTTGGCTGGGGCGATGAACTATTAGGAGGAGTTCAGTCGCCCCTTTCTTTCTCTCTCTCTCTCTCACTCAATGCCTACTTCCTCCTTACTCTATTGTTGATCCCCCTTGTTTCCACACTTTTTGCTCTGTGGGTGGCTGGTCCTATTTATAGAGGTCCTAGTCCTCTTCCCAAATATCGAGCGGGAAGGGAGCCAACAATGGCGGGCTAATTTGAAGGGGGACAACAAGTATCAGCTATCCTGACAAAAGTAGTCTTCGCCTGCGCAAAGCTCCGGTGATGACGCCGTCTTGGGCTCCACGGTGACCTCCGTCTCGTAGTCCTCCTGGTCTTGGTCTCGTTGCACCGAAATGGCAACCTTTGCCTGATGCCTCGGTACTCCGCGGCTGCGCTTGCTCCCTTTGCACCAAAGAGGAAAGGAGGACGCTGCGCGGGCCGGCACCGGCATGGCGCCTTGAGTCGTCATGGCTTGCATCACGGGCACCTCGCGAGGTACCCCTCCTTGATCTCTCCGCCTCCTCATAAGCCAGCCTGACGAGGCCACGCCCGAGGAAGCTCCGTGTCGTCCGCCCCGCGAGGCTTGGCCCCTCGCGAGGGTCTTGAGTCTTGTGTTGATGAAGATGGGCCGTGCTGGGCCCCCTTTGAGCCACGCCGCAGGCCGCAGACAGGCAAGTCTGGGGACCCCCGTTCCCAGAACGCCGACAGCATCAGCTACGGGGCTCCATGAGCGTGCTCGGGCGGACGAGCGAGGCCGTAGTGGCTCGGGAGCTTGGTGCTCACAGCCATGGCGGTGGCCGGAGCACGGCCACACGGCGGAGTTAGCTACGGGGCACGGGGGAGCTCGACTAGAGGAAGAGGAGGAGCGTGAGTTCACCAACGTTGCTAAGACGGCCCGGGGGAGACGCGCGGCTGCCGGAGTCGTTGGCGAGGCGGCGGTGATCCGAGGAGGAAGAAGAAGGTCGGCCCAGTGATGGAGGGGCTTCCGGTTCCTGCTCGCGGGCGTGGACGATGGTGCTGGCAGGCATGGAGCTCCAAGACACGTCGAAGAGGGATGGGGGCAGCGGTTGCCACGGCGGACGCCGGTGGGCGGCGACAGGAGGCGCTCGGTGGAAGTCGAGTTTAGAGAACATTTATGAACCAGCAAGTTGATCATACAGATCATTGATCCGAGGAAGCGGATATTTGTTCTAAATTGTAGCTTGGTTGATAGGCCGATAGTCTTGGACCAAACGGTTTGTTCCATCCTTCTTCTTCACAAAGAGAGAAGGTGCTCCCCAAGTTGAGGAACTTGGACGAATGAAACCACTGCGAAGAGATTTGTCAATTTCCTCCTTAAGTTCAAGGAGTTTGTGAGGAGGCATCTTGTAGGTTCGTTTGGCAATAGGAAGGGTGCCTGGTTTCAAGTCGATGACGAACTCGACAGCCCGGGCAGGAGGTATTCCTGGAAGTTCTTCTGGAAAGACATCTAGGAAGTCGCGAACAACTGGAATCTTTTCCATTCCCTCAAGAGGTGCTGCGTTCAACACATTCAAGACATAAAGTCGTGCTTCAACGCTTTGAACAAGTTGAGCATGGTAGCTTACTATCTCATCGGAAGGATGTAGGAGGTGAATGACCTTCGTGACGCAAACGATAGAAGCAGTATGAGCTTTAAACCATTCCATTCCTAGAATGAGGTCAATATTGGAAGACTCCAGAATAATGGGGGAAACAAGAAATTCCAACCCTTCAATCTCAACGGGAACGTCGCGACCAATTATGGTAGTTTGACATCGGCTCGCAGGGGTGCGTACCACTATCGGAGTGTTCATGGGCTCGCATCGAATGTCGTGTGCATATGCAAAATTTTCTGACATGAATGAATGCGATGGTCCTGAATCAAATAAAACAGAAGCCGGTACTGAATTTACGAGAAGAGTACCCATCACAGTAGCAGGCTGGTCTTGAGCTTCATTCAAATCAACATGATTAGCCTGACCACGACCATAAGGTCTGGCATTGTTGTTGTGGGGCTGGCTGTTACGGCCAGTTGAAGGCAAAGCAAGCTGGTTCCTTTTCTGAGTGCACTCTTTGGCAAGGTGACCTGGACGCCACATCTGAAGCACAGACCATCAATGGGATTGGTAGCAGACGCTTGGGGTGGTGCAGTCCAAAGAGGTTGTCTCGTTGGCGGAGGAGGCAAACGCGGAGTAGCATAGGACTATCTTGGTGCAGGTGCAGTTGGACGATACATGCTATGGGGAATCCATATCCGACGCTTCTGCGCTGACGGGCCCGAAGATGAGCCAGCGCCACGGCTGCACTTAAGGGATCCCTGGTGTTCCTGAAGACCCGTCTCAACCTGAATAGCCTTGTTCACCAAGGTGGCGAAGTCAGCAAAGTCATGAGCGAGCAGTGCTAGCTTAATATCAGGGTGAAGTCCATCGCGGAACTTTTCTTGCCTACAAGCATCGGTTGCAATGTCTTCTTTAGCATAACGAGTCAAGTCTAGAAATTCCCGCTGATAAGCATCTATAGTATTGTTGCCTTGGGTGAGGTTGCGGAAATCTCGCTTCTTCCTATCCATGATTCCATGAGGAATGAAGCGGGCACGGAAGGCAGCGGGCACGGAAGGCAGCTTGGAAATCCGGCCAAGTGATGACCGTTCCAGCAGGTAGGGTACGCCTGTGGCTGTCCCACCATTGAGCAGCGGGACCCTTCAGAAAGAAAGATGCAAAGGTGACATAGCTAGCAGGGGACACACTAGCAGACTCCATTTCATATGTGATGTCATGGAGCCAGTCATTAGCATCAAGGGGTTGAGTTGAGCTGCGGTAAATAGTTGGGTTGAGACGCATGAAGTCCTGCAGAGTTCCTGGGGTTGGCTGTTGATTCATGTTCGGACGAGGAAACTGAGCCATCATTCCTTCCATGAATTGACAATTCAACTCAAACTGTTGCATCATTCCAGCAAGGAATTCGGGCGGTGGTGGATCATTGGCACCACAGCCACGACCAGCGGGTATAACCATCCTGCTAACAAGTAACAGGGGGTAGTTCAACATTGAGCATTTGTAAAAACAAGGATCATTCATGATCAAACATGCATAATGAACGAGGTACGATGGATACCACTTTGTTGTCATCACGACAGTGCGTGTACTATCCAAAATACTATTCTAAGGAAAAACTATGGCTTATCCAGCTTTGGGGTGAAAGTGGTCACAGGATCCTAATGTTAGAGTTAGTAAAACCATTTTAACCCGAATAGAAGAGAGATCAGAGTCCCAGAGCATAGACGAGGATTAAAAGATCCTAATACCACCCATATGGCGACGTGGGCCCGTAAGACACACATCCAATGTTAGTAAAAGTTTTTCAGTGACTAGACTCAACTTCGGCCAAGGAGTTGGAAAGGGGGCTACTTATAGGCAGTTGGCTCTGATACCAACTTGTGACGCCCCCGATTTGAGTGTACACTAATCATACACGCAAATGTGTACGATCAAGATCAAGGACTCACGGGAAGATATCACAAAACAACTCTAGACACAAATTAAAATAATACAAGCTTTATATTACAAGCGAGGGGCCTCGAGAGCTCGAATACATAAGCTCGAATACACAAGAGTCAGCGGAAGCAACAATATCTAAGTACAGACATAAGTTAAAAAAGTTTGCCTTAAGAAGGCTAGCACAAAATCAACAACGATCGAAAAGGCAAGGCCTCCTGCCTGGGAGCCTCCTAACTACTCCTGGTCATCAGCGACCGTCACGTAGTAGTAGGCACCCTCGGGGTAGCAGTAGTCTTCAGTTGTGTCGTCTGGCTCCTGGGATCCGTCATCTGGTCGCAACAATTGGGTATGGGGGAAAAGAGGTAGCAAAGCAGCCGTGAGTACTCATCCAAAGTACTCGCAAGACTTACATCACATCTAAACTAAGTATGCACCTGTATCAAAGGAAAAGGGTTGTATCTGTGGACTAAACTGCAGAGTGCCAGAAGAGGAGGGGAAGCCTAGCCTATCGAAGACTAGCATCTTCAAGCATCTTGCAGCATATAGAAGAGTACAAATCAACAAAATGTAAAGTAGTAGTGTTATCAACCTCGGCCAGAGATCCTTTCTCGACTCCCAGTGAGAAAGCAATCCCAGAGCCATACTATCCAGTTATCATCTCATATCCAAGTCTCATCTCAAGTATCCACTTTTAGTTGTATCGATCGGGATACAACTCCAAGTGTCCGTTACCTTAGAACAGGCTATCGATAGATGTTTTCTTCCCTGCAGGGGTGCACCAACTTACCCACCATGCTCGATTAACTCCGGCCGGACACACTTTCCTGGGTCATGCCCGGCCTCGGCCAAACAATACGCCGCAACCCGACCTAGGCTTAGTAGAGAGGTCAACACGCCGGACTAAACCTATGCCCCCAGGGGTCATGGGACTTCTCCCCGGGAACTCCTGCACGTTGCGTACGCGACCGGTGAGCAGACCTAGCTACCTCCTTCAAAAAGACAGATGCTTACCAGTCCAACCCGGTGTGCACCGCTCAGTCGCTAACGTCTATTAAGCTTCGGCTGATGCATACGATGCAGAACGCCCATACTATGCCCACGTGATGGTTAGTGCTATCAGGCCAGAGGCCCCTCAGATCAAATATCCAAACCATAGTGCATTAGGAGCACGCGGTAACGAGCAGAGACTCACGATCGATGTGACCCCATCACCCTGTCTCGAGTACTTGCGGCAAGGGCTAAGAATGCCCGGCCACGCCTCGTAAGTATCTCGCGGGCACCTTCCAGGTCAACCCGACTCCACATCACTCGCTATTAAGCTCGCGCGGGTACCCCTCGGGGCCGACCCGTCTTTAGTAACATGGTTCAGTGCAAAGTCATAGTAACTATTGGGAATATTACTATTGGGCGTAACCCGGCCTGTGTGGGCCGGGTTAGCTTCATCAGTAACTCAAGAGTGTTAAAGCCCAAGAAGATAGATGAGGGCCTGAGGCCCGTAGTCGGTTTAAGATTTGTAGCCGTAAACCGGCATCTGTATGTAAACTTGTATTGTAAGATAGGGATAAGGAGAGACCAACCCAGATACGAATATGAACCTGTGTTAGGACTCTGTGAACTGACGGGCGTCACCCGTATATATAAGGGGACGACCCAGCGGTGGTTTAGGGAGACAGACAACAACTCGAGATTTAGGCGAAGCTTGTTTGCTCCCTAGTCATCGAAACCTCATCAATCCCATCACAACTAGATGTAGGCTTGTACCTTCATCGAAGGGGCCTAACTAGTATAAACCCTCTTGCGTCCCTGTGTCCGCTTTAACCCCTTCGAGCTAACCCGTTGCGATGGCCTCACGACTAAGTCCTTTCTCTAGGACATTTGCCGTGACAAAACCACGACAGTTGGCGCCCACCGTGGGGCTATCGCACGATGGTTTCAAGTTCTTGGAGGGCCGCTTTGAAGGACTCGAGGGCTACGCTGTGGGCCGGATGACTAAGAGTGGTCGCGGCAAGCTCTACATCGATGATGCAGGCTGGGGCCCCGAGGCCGGCTCAGTTGAGTACGGGTACCGGGTCCCCTTTGGTGGCATACACATTTTCATCGGCAAGATCGGTGAACCGGGCCCTGAGCCGGACATCTGCACCGACCTCGTCGAAACGGCTCAGCGTGCGCGATCCACCCGTGTTAAACCGGTCGTGAAGCGTGCCTTCATGGGAGTCATCCATGGAGGAAGTTATGAGGATGGATCAGAATCTCGCGGCGAGACCGTCATTTATTCCGGTGACGAGTCATCAACCGGAGAAACCGAATCTCTATATCAGCTACAAGATGGCTGGATTGGGGGCTGTTTCGATGGCGACAGTATTCCGGACCCCTCTGATCCACCCAACCGAGTTGGAATACTCATGGCCGGCACACAAGCAACGCTTCATTCTTCGACCGCTGCGCCAATAACCTCCGGTTCAGTAGCGGCGACGGCTGCCGGGGAAGGAGGCTCTATACGCCCGCCGTCTCAAGTTCTATCAGGTCTATTTGATGCATTGGCTGTGTTTATGGCAGAAGCTAACCCGGCGGATCAGGACGTCCACAACGCGGAGATTGCAAAGGTGAGGGAACAGATCACCCAGGCCAAGGCAGACCTGGCAGCTGAGAATGCCAGGATGACCGCAGAGCGGGCCGCTTTAGACGCACAAGCCTACAGGCTCATGTTGGACCAGAACGCGTCGCATGAAGTCATGAAGAGGAAGTATCGATCCCGTTTGCCTTCGGTTTTCGAGGCCAGAGACCTTTTCAACACCCCAGGAGCAGGAACCAGTAATCCGCTGGAGGTAAACCGGGCGGAAGCTCCTGGGACCGGCGCGCCGGTTCAGCCCCGTTTGATGGATCTGCCTCGTCAAAACATTGTTATACCTCAGGCTGTTTCAACACCTCCGGGTCACTACTCCAACCCGATGGAGAATCTCGTTGCCACTGCTGCACGGCTGGAGGCCATTCCAATTGAAGGTGACTCGCCGTAGGCGGTAGAGACGCGACGGGTCAAGGAGCTTCTTAGGACAGCTTTGGTCCAACAGGAAGCATACTCGTACAACCGCGACGGGATCCACTCGACCCCTCGTCCAAGCCGGAGCTATAGCAGGCATATGGATGAACCGGCCGTGTCAAGTACTGAAGAACAGGGAGCACCCCGTGGCAACAACCCGACGGGTGGTGCTGATAACGCTCAAGAAGTGGTGGACCGGGCCCGAGCACGCAGGGAGGCCGAGTTAGACGCATAGTATCAGGCTCGGCAACTTACGCCAGTTCATCCAACTATCTCGGTCGAATCTGGTGTTACTTCTAGTTCTTTGGGGGTGCCTTGCCTTGTCCCCGCTTTACGCAATGTGCGCCTGCCCAAGGATTTCAAAGGCCCGCGCAAGGTAACAAATTACACGGCGATCAACCTCCAAAGACATGGGTGGAGAGCTATGAGATGGCCATGGAGATGCTTGATGTGGATGATGTGGCATGTGCGAAATACTTCACCATGATGCTCGAAGGAACGGCCCGTACTTGGTTAAAAAGCTTACCGGCCAATTCTATCATTTCATGGGCCCAATTACGAGCCCGGTTTATTAGTAATTTCAAGGATACATGTAAGCAGCCTATGTCGATAGTGGACTTAGCTGCCTGCGTCCAGGAGGAAGGAGAATCGCCGACTCATTGGGTGCGCCGGGTCTCACAAGTGTTGCATTCATCAGACCGCATCAACGCTGACACTGCAGTCATAACCCTAGAAGGCAACTGCCGGTTTGGGCCCCTAAAGCTGAAGTTGGGACGGATGAAGCGCCATTGCACTGACATGGGGACCCTCATGTCTGCTTTGGTAAAGTATGCTGATTCTGATAGTACCAAGGATCCCGAGTCTGATGATGACAAGGCAGGGAAGGGAAAGAGGAACAGCAACTCCAAAGGTCAGCAACATCACTCGGCAGGCAATGGTAGCGGAGGCAAGCGTAAAGCGGATGGTAACATGGACTTTGTGGCTAATACCAACGCGCAGGACAAGGGCCAGCGATGCAAGGGTAAACCGCCAAATCGCAGTGGAGCACCCAACCCTAACCCGGACCGCCTAAATTATCTACTGAACCAGCCCTGTCCAAGACATGGGACGAAGGAGGTGCCAGCAAACCACCTTTGGAAGGATTGCTACATTATGCAAGAGTTCAAGAATTCTAACGCTTTCCGGTATGATCACGGCTCTGGTGGTGGCTCAGGATCCGGGCCGGGATACGGTGGAGGAAATTCCGGTTCAGGATTTAATGGTAATCCGGGCGGACATAACAATCAAAATAATCAGAACAACCAGGGTGGTTACAACCACCAGCAGTAACAGTCGGGTAACCAGAGCAACCCAAAGCAGTTGAATAGTGGGCAGTACCATGTCTTCACCACTAGCTTGGACAAGTGAGACCAGAAGGTTCAGAGGCGGACAGTCAACTCTGTTGAACCGGCCGTGCCCCGTTATCTACGCTGGTCTGAACAGCCAATCATATGGAGCAGAGAGGATCACCCTCCCCAGGTTAATAATCCGGGTCAGTTGCCTCTGGTGGTGGCGCCTCAGGTGGGAGGTTACAAGTTCACCAAGGTGCTCATGGATGGAGGGAGTAGCATTAATATCTTGTACTATGAGACCTTCCGTCGTATGGGACTAACAGATAAAAATCTCAAACCGTCCAACACGGTGTTCCATGGTGTGGTACCTGGCAAGTCAGCATATCCTGTTGGTAAGATAACTCTGGAAGTGGTTTTCGGAGATGATCATGATTCCAGGTCGGAGACATTAACGTTTGAAGTTGTAAAAACCCAAACTCCTTATCATGCCCTGTTTGGGCGACCGGCCTATGCCAAGTTTATGGCACGTCCCTGTTATGTGTATTTGCAGCTCAAAATGCCAGGTCACAAGGGGACAATAACGGTTCACGGAAGCCGTAAAGTCTCTTTGGAATGCGAGGAAGGAGATGCGGCCTACGCAGAGTCGGTTTGTGCCACCGAGGAACTGAAATTTTATAAGAACAATGTTGATCCGGCAGACATAACTCCATTGAAAAAGCCAACTACGGAGCATGATCCGGCCCCGAAATTCAAATCGGCAGCTGAGACTAAACTTGTTGACTTCGTGCCTGGCGATTCGTCCAAGCAGTTCAGCATCAGTGCCAATTTGGATCCAAAATAGGAAAGCGCGCTCATCGAGTTCATCCGTGAGAATCGGGACATTTTTGCATGGAAGCCCTCTAACATGCCAGGTGTACCGAGGCGACTCGCTGAGCACACCCTTAATGTGGATCCTAAATACAAACCGGTAAAATAGTTCCTTTGCCGGTTTAACGAAGAAAGACGCAAGGCTATTGGAGAAGAGGTAGCCAGGCTCTTAGCAGCTGGCTTTATTATTGAAGTTTTCTACCCTGAGTGGCTTGCTAATCTGGTGCTGGTCCTTAAGAAAAATGGCACCTGGCGCATGTGTGTGGATTACACAGATCTTAATAAGGCTTGTCCGGCAGACCCTTTTGCCCTCCTCCGTATTGATCAAATTATTGATGCTACGGCGGGTTGTGAGCATTTGAGTTTTTTTGGATGCGTATTCCGGCTATCATCAAATCAAAATGGCAGTTAAGGACCAGGAGAAGACGGCGTTCATAACTCCCTTTGGAGCCTTCTGCTATGTGTCCATGCCCTTTGGGCTCAAGAGTGCCCAGGCAACTTATCAACGGTGTGTACAAAATTGTCTTCACAAGCAGATTGGCCGCAATGTACATGCTTACGTGGATGATACTATGGTTAAGTCAAGAGAGAAGGAGACTTTGGTTGACGACTTGAAGGAAACTTTTGATAACCTGAGGACGTACAAGATGATGCTCAATCAGGCCAAGTGTGTCTTTGGTGTACCGACAGGTAAGTTATTGGGTTTTCTGGTGTCCAACAGGGGAATCGAGGCGAATCTGGAGAAGATTACAGCCATCACCTCCCTGGCTAAACCAAAGTGTATCAATGATGTTCAACGCCTGGCAGACCGGATTGCCGCGTTGAGCCTGTTTATCAGCCGCCTTGGTGAAAAGGCAATCCCTTTGTATCAGATGTTGAAGAAGACGGATCAATTCGTCTGGAGTTCTGCTGCTGATAAGGCATTTGAGGACTTAAAGCGGCAATTGGCCAATCCGCCTGTGCTCGCCGCTCCCATTGACAAGGAGCCGTTGCTGTCATATGTTGCAGCTAATGCTCATGCGGTTAGTGTGGATATCATGGTGGAGCGAAAAGAGGCAGGCAAGGAGCATCCGGTTCAACGTCCAGTCTATTATATCAGCGAGGTACTTATTGAGTCCAAGCGAAGGTATCCGCATTGGCAAAAGCTGGTATATGGTGTTTTTATGGCAAGCCGGAAGCTTAAACAATACTTCCAAGGGCACCCCATTAGGGTAGTCAGCTCTGCTCCCTTGGGCGATATCATCCAGAACCGGGAAGCGACTGGCCGGATTGCCAAGTGGGCTATAGAACTTGGGCCGCACGGGTTAAAGTACGTGCCGTGGACGGTGGTTAAGTCTCAAGCACTTGTTGATTTCATCAATGATTGGACGGAACTGCAAGCACCTGAAGACAAACCGGACCACACATATTGGACCATCCATTTTGACGGATCTAGGTAATTGGAGGGCTCGGGGGCTGGAGTCGTATTAACTTCCCCACGAGGTGATAAGTTCTGTTACGTTCTCCGCCTAATGTTCCCTTGTACTAACAATGCAGCTGAGTATGAAGCCTTGCTCCATGGTCTCCGGATGGCTAGAGAGATGAATCTAAGTCGAGTTAAGTTTTTCGGTGACTCGGACCTTGTGGCTCAGCAGGTGTCCGGCACTTGGGATTCCAAGGACCCACTCATGGCAGCATATCGTCGTGAGGTGGATACTGTTGCAGGTCACTTTAAAGGCTATCAGGTGGACCACGTGGACCGACGGAAGAACGAAGCAGCGGACGCTTTAAGCCAGCTGGGTTCTCAGCGCAAACCGGTCCCGCCCAATGTTTTCCTCGATGTGCTGCACAACCTGTCGGTCAAGCTCCCTGGTGAAGCGGATTTGGCTATTCCTGATCCGGAGGCTCAATTGGTGGCAGCTCTTCATGTTATTCCGGATTGGACGCTTCCTTACCTTGCATACAAGAACCGAGGCGAGTTACCAGAGGATGAGACTCTGGCTCGATAGATAATCCGGCGATCCAAGTCCATGACTATTGTTAATGGCGAGTTGCATCATTGCAGTGTGTGAGGGGCATTTCAACGCTGTGTGTCTCGTGAAGAAGGCTGTGAAATTTTGTGTGAGATCCACGAAGGAGATTGTGGTCACCACGCCGGTTCAAAATCTTTGGTGGCTAAAGCGTTCCACCATGGTTTCTATTGGTTAACTGCTCATGCTGATGCAAAGGATCTGGTCAGACGATGTGACGGTTGCCAAAAGTTTTCAAGACGTGCTCATGTGCCGGCTCAAGAATTGAGAATGATTCCAATCGCTTGGCCGTTTGCAACTTGGGGGCTGGATATGATTGGACCTTTCAAACGGTCCAAGGATAAGAAGACCCACCTCCTGGTGGCGGTTGATAAGTTTACAAAGTGGGTGGAGGCAGAACCTGTTAGCAAGTGTGATGCGGCCACGGCGGTTCAGTTCATCAAAAAAGTGATTTTCCGGTTTGGCTTTCCACATAGTATCATCACAGACAATGGTACCAATTTGTCCAAAGGTGCCATAAGGAGTTCTGCAAATGTGAGCACATCCGGCTTGACGTTTCATCCGTAGCACACCCACAGTCCAATGGTCAAGCAGAAAGGGCTAATCAAGAGATCTTGAGAGGCATCAAGCCCCGACTTATGGTTCCTTTGCAGAGAACACCGGGTTGTTGGGTAGAAGAGTTACCATCTGTGTTATGGAGCATCAATACCACACCCAACAGATCAACAGGATACACACCATTCTTCATGGTCTATGGAGCAGAGGCAGTTCTCCCTAGTGATATCCATCATGATTCACCTCGTGTGGCGGCTTATGTTGAAGCGGACAACGAGACAGCACGACAAGATGCTTTGGACCAGTTGGATGAAGAGCGTGACAGAGTAGCTGCTCGCTCGGCGATTTACCAACAGGATCTTCGTCGTTATCACAGTCGCCGAGTTAGAACCAGAACCTTTCAAGAGGGAGATTTGGTGCTTCGGCTCATCCAAGATCAGACTGATATGCATAAGTTATCCCCACCTTGGGAGGGACCTTTCGTGGTCAGCAAGAATCTGCACAACGGGTCATACTATCTGATTGATATTCGAGAGCATAAAGACTCACGTACATCAGAGGAGGAGACCAACAGGCTGTGGAACATAGCTCATCTTCGGCCTTACTATACCTGAGCCATTGGCTCTACTTATGTACATATTACGACGATGTATATATTATGATTAATATAATAAACCGGAACCTCAGCTAAAGCGGGATATCTGTTCTTTTGCATCATGTGTGGTTACACGGAGTTGTTCTAAAGCGGCCTTCGGTTTACCCCTTGAGTTAGCTTTTCAAAGCATCATGTTATATCACTTGGGGGCTTGGTCGTGTCCGAACCAATGCAACACCTCTTGATAGGAGAGAGCCACCAGATCACTTGGGGACTTGGTCACATCTGAACCAGTCACGCCTCTTGATCGGCCTGAGGCCACATAATCACTTGGGGGCTTGGTCGAACCCGAACCATCGCCATGCCTTTTGATCGGCATAATGCCACTGTTTCATTTGGGGACCTAGCTGACTTGAACCATAGCTACGCCTATCGGGGGCTTGGTCGTGTCCGACCATGGTAACGCCACTTGATCGGCTCAATAGCCTCTTTTTGCAAATGGTCTTATCATTGCCTTTGCTTGAAATTTTCTTTGATAAAATCTCTTTTTTGTTGCTTTTTAAACCGCCAAATTTTTAAACCGGTTCAACTGTCGATTGAGAGAACACGGTCCATTTTTAATCCGAAGACTATTTGCCCGGTTTGATTTTTTATTAACATCCTATTACGGAGTAACACGGTGTTTTATTATAACCCGGCACGGTTTACATGGTAAACTGGCATTATATATATACAGGAGCTGCTATGTCCTCCAACAGTGTGGGTTTATAAACCTCCGCTTCAAGATTGACCAAGCCAACTTCATGCCCAACGATGGCAGGTATTATGTATCACAAAGATTTGATCATATGCTTAAATTTCAGATATTTTGATTTCACATATGCAGACATCATACTCCGCCGGACGGTACAACCGCAGTGGCATTTTAAGATTTTTTGTATTGCAGAAAATACTTTGGAAAGTTCATCACCCAAAGGAACAATAAGTTGCAGTAATTATGCACGAAGGCATATCAAAATCAAGAGTATCGGCTAGCCTATTACAAGGCAACACGGTGCCCAAAATAAGATCATTGTTTTTTCGCAAAGCAGAAGCAGTTTAAACCGGCTTCTGGTTCAAGCTTGGTCACCAGCCTAGCCTGATGGTTGTGGGTCATCCCGCGTCGCTTCAACTTCAGCTTCTCTACCCAGCAGCTGGAAATCAACAGTTGTCCAGTTGATTCCCATTAATGCTTGAAAGACAGCTTCATCATGGATCAGCAACGATGGTTCAATATCGGGAGCGTAAGTATGCTTACGGATTGGAGGGATCAGATTTTCCGCTTCAGGAATTGGTGCAACTACTCGCTTGTTTTGGTTGTCATATTGGGCTTGATAATGAGACAAGTCTGCTTCTTCAACCAATTGACAAGCTAGCGGACGCACCTCCCGGTTAATTACTCGCAGATCCGCTTCACTAAACTCTGACCCGTCTTCCTTCAAGCTGGGATAGCCTTGAGCCGCTTCAACAGGATCAAAATCCGGCACTCAAGCTTTTGCCTGGATTAAGGCATTGATCGCACCGGTTCGAGCAGCAGATTTCTTCAGCTCTTCAACCCGGGCAGGAAGCATCACCAGTCTCTTCAGAGTGTCCTGAATCAAAGTGGGCGCCCGATTGTTGTGGGATGTAGTAGAGATGATCTGCTGTGCACCAGTGTATAGTTGTTCGATCAATGTGTAGGCGACTTTCAATTTCTTCCGCACATCTGACCCCAAGTGACCAATGCGTGTCCCTGAAATATTACAAAGGGTTAACAAACCGGCAGCTCTATAAGACGGCCGAATGAATCCAGAAATCAAACCAGCTTACCAAAGATAGCAGCGGTCATGGCATGCACTTGCCGCTTTGTGCTGGTCAGTTCGTCCACCACCGGTTTTAGTGCAGCCTCAGCATCTTCTGCTCATTTGGTTAAAGCGGATTTTTCAGTGGCCCAATCCGCCCGCTCCTTCTTGAAGCCCTCCTTAAGCTGTTCCATGGCGCTTAAAGCGCTGGTTAATCCCTCTTTTGCTTTGGAGGTTTCAGCTTGTTGGCACTTCAGATTTTCTTGCAGTTCAGCGATTTGGTTTTCCCTTTTGTTCAGCTCAGCCTGCATATAGACAGTCATACGATTCAGATAACGGTACAAGAATTGAAGTACCAACCACATAACAAGTTATGACCTTGGTACTTGGGGGCTAATGCATATTTTCTCTTCATTCTACAATTATTCAGAAAAGTCCCAAGCTCAGTACAAGTATTCAACTTGGCACTTGGGGGCTAATGGCTATTTGTTCAGTTAATACTGCTGCTACAATCTTGATTACCTAAAGTCCCGGTTTAACTACACTAAGTTGAACCGGCCCTTGGGGGCTATATCAGCAAATTCAGAAAACATTGAAGTCTGCATTGACAAGTCCTAGTTTGAATGGAGATTCTAAACCGGCCCTTGGGGGCTAGGAGAATTAACAAGATTGAAATATCCAAGCAGGAAAAAGCACATGGAAGTTACCTCAAATTTCTGTTTCATCATATTCACCAGACCAGCTTCATAATCACGGCTGGTATACAGCCGGTTCAGGTAGCCAGAATGAAGATCTTGGGCATTCAGAGTAGCATAGGTCGCCAAGTCAACATTCCACTTGCCTTTGCCCATGGCAGCAAATTCTTCTTTGGCGGTATGGTTGGATAAAACAACAGGATTGCTGGGCTCTGTACATCCAATGCCAGTAATCACAACTTCATCATCCTTAGCATCACCGGTTTGCACTGGCGCAGTCGGTTTGTCAGCAGGCTGGGATGGACTGGTGGATCTCCCAAATCGGATGGGGCTTGTGGGCTGGTTGACAGGGCCTGAGGTGTCAATAGGCCTGTCTTCAGCAATAAAATCGTCATCCTGCTGGGTGGATCATTGGGTATATCTTCATGAGTAGCCGCTTCAAGATCTGGTGTTTCACCCGGTTCAGGGACGGTGTCCTCCTCGGCCGCTTTATCCAGGCGAGCCTTCTTGCTCGGCCTAGGTTTGGCCCTGAAAGGAATAGCAAAGTCAAATACAGCATATGTTCCAAGGTGATGTACCAGAAATATTATGATAAGTATAGCTTACCCAAGCACCGTTTTGAGCGGTGGCAGCTAAGTAGCCGATGACTCGCCAGAGGATGAGTGGGAAGTAACCTGATAATCGGAGTCAGATGGATTAAGAGGTTGACGAAAACAGCCCGCTTTAGGACAAGCACTGACAAGCAAATTAGAGACCTCTGAACGGTGTTTCCGAACCGGACTGTTCGGTAAACCGGCGGAGGTAACTACCTGGCCGCTGTGCCGGGTTGTGCGGCGAGCTTCGTGCTGTTGGGTCTTCATAAGAAATTTGGGATCCAAGTAAGCAAGAGGATGAGAAAATTTAACCTTCCGGTTTGCATGATGGATTTTTAGCGAAGGCAAAGGGTTTGAATCGGAAGAGAGAGTAATTACCTCTGCAGCATCAGCATGGCTGGCTTCGGCATCATCCTGACAAATATCATCATCAATAAGGCGTGTGAAAAATAAGCCAAGTGAGTCAAGCTCCACCTCAAGGTCTGGATTACCCACATCATCATCATCGGCCGGATCAGAAGATGCAGTGGTTTTCTTCTTATGAGCAGGCCGTTTCACGACTGTAGTCTTTGGCCGGGTTGGTCTTTCCGGTTTGTCTATTTTTTCTGGCTTCTCCTGTGAAAGCTTCTTGCTCCAAAACGGATCATTGCCCTATTTAAACAGACATTGATATTAAACAATGACCAGATATATCAATAACAGGTTCAGTAAAAAGACAAATCAAACTCTTATAGCTGGCGGTTTGTTGGTGGCACAGAAGGGAAGCAGGCTGGTTCGAGCACAGATGTGTTCCGGTTCATTCAGCATTTTATTCATAGCCTCTATGATTTCTTCGTCGGTGAGCTGGATGTTAGCATGTCGCAGTGGGTCATCAACACTGCTAGTATACTCGCACATCAAACCGGAGCGCTGACTAAGGGGCAGTATGCTCCACGATATCCAACGACGAGCGAGATCAACCCCTGTTAAACCGTTGGCCATGAAGGCTCTGAGCTTGGACAGTTGAGGAGCGTATTTGCTTCTCTCCTTGGCAGTCAACCTTTGCAGAAAGGGGTGTGTATTGCTAAGCCGCTCCGGACGAAAGCCAGGCAAAGGATTTGCATTAGCAGGGGAGGTGTCTTTGCAATAGAACCATGTTTGATTCCACTCTTTGGGGTGGCTGTGCAGTTTGGCGTGAGGGTATGTGACCTCTTTCCTTTTCTGAATCGCCACACCACCCAATTCCGTATTGGAACCGTCAGTAAACTCAGTGCGGCGGTTTAGATGGAAGCAGTCTCTGAACAACTCAACTGTGGGCTCCTCTTGAAAGAACACCTCACAGAGTACTTGGAAGTGACACATGTTTGTAACAGAGTTGGGGCCAGTGTCTTGTGGGCGGAGTTGAAAATTGGCTAAAACATCCCGGTAAAATTTAGAACCGGGCGGCTTGAATCCCCGGGCTAAGTGATCTACGAAAACGATGACCTCTCCTTCTTGAGGTGTGGGAGGGCATTCTTTGCTAGGGACCCTGCAATGGATGGTATTTTTGCTGACTAAGGCGCCGATCAGGACTAAATTGTTCAGTTGAGTCTCTGTGATGCGAGAAGGAACCCATTTGCACTCATATACTTGCTTGGCCATGATGAAATCTACAAGATAGGTGATTCCGGTTCAAGAATGCATTGATTAAAATACACTGGTATGTACAATGTTAAACCGGAGACAACTCTATCTAAACCGGAGTTTATGAAGCAACAACATCTGGCGGTTCAACAAGGGGACTAATGGTACATACTGGTTTGTTAATGTTTTCTACACCAAGTTAAACCACCGGATCTAAGCATTGAAACAGTTGAGATTGCGGATGGGTAAGTGTACAGAAACAGATTTCACAAGATTTCTCTATAGTGATGGATCTGAAGCAAGTTTAGAAAAGAAGGAAAATATTCAAAAGCTCAAAGCAGAACAGTATTGAATCAATGGGCGGAAATATATATGAGATCTATGGTTTTAGGCATGAAACTAAAGGCGGATACTAAAAGTTATCACTACACAGAGAAGGGGTTCACAAATGCATCCAGGAGCTAGCATACGAACATGAACAGGTGATGAACGCAGCAAGAACACGAAACCCTAGAACAGATCTATGTTGAGAAGAGCAGAAGACCTACCAGAGTTGAGGAAGATGCGGAAGGTCGCCGCAGTTTTCTGGTACGCTCAGGTTGATGCAGCAGCCAAAGTCGATGCAGAAGACGACGGCGGCAGCGGAGCTCTGAGACTGGTGACGCGAGGAAGATGAAGAGGAAGGGCACGAAGGGGAGAAAAGAAATGACCCTTCGGCCCTATTTATAAGGAAAAAAGACATGTGTCAGGCGCGTGAATCCAGGAACCGAAAATTTCGGAAGCGGAGTTGTCGCCTCGGTTGTTGTGAGTTTATTAAACAAGAAGATATCATGGATGTTTTCTTTATGACAGATGATGTCACCTCAGCTTACAGCAACTGGAGAGGATGACATCATGGCGGTTCAGCAACTACGAGAAGATGTTGAAGATGAAGATTTTGCTAAGGATTGACATCAACCCGTTCAAATCAATCTGGGGCCTAATGTTGGGAATATTACTATTGGGCGTAAACCGGCCTATGTGGGCTGGGTTAACTTCATCAGTAACTCAAGAGTGTTAAAGTCCAAGAAGATAGATGAGGGCCTGAGGCCCGTAGTCGGTTTAAGATTTGTAGCCATAAACCGACATCTGTATGTAAACTTGTATTGTAAGATAGGAATAAGGAGAGACCAACCCGGATACGAATATGAACCGGTGTTAGGACTCTGTGAACCGACGGGCGTCACCCGTATATATAAGGGGACGACCCGGCGGTGGTTTAGGGAGACAGACAACAACTCGAGACTTAGGCGAAGCTTGTTTGCTCCCTAGTCATCGAAACCTCATCAATCCCATCACAACTAGACGTAGGCTTTTACCTTCATCGAAGGGGCCTAACTAGTATAAACCCTCTTGCGTCCATGTGTCCGCTTTAACCCCTTCGAGCTAACCCGTTGCGATGGCCTCACGACTAAGTCCTTTCTCTAGGACATCTGCCGTGACAAAACCACGACAGTAACCATAGTAACTGTGTGTCTAACACCAAAGAGGAAACCCGAGGAATTACCCCCGGAGAATTCCACTCGATGTTATCATCAAGCTGAACGTAAGAGGATCCACCCTCGAGGTGCACACTTGAGGAGTTGCACGACAGAGCCGTAACGGAAGTGGTTAAGGAGGAAATCACCCTCGATGACCTCGACCGTATAGCTACACTACAGAGATCTCATCAGGAGTGATGTAATAGGTTCCACCCTCGGCACTCAATGGTAACTCTGTAGAGTCGTACAACTGGGGGGGTGATGTGCGGTGTCGGGGCCTGGATGTCGATCACGATGATCGAGTCATCGAACCTAAAGCAAGGCAACTGGGACAAGGCGGGGTCACTGATGGATCTCTAACCAACCTATACTAAGAAGTTTAGGATAAGCAGGTAAGGTATGAAAGCAGGTAACGACAACAGGCTATGCATCAGAGTAGGATCATACAGAAAGCAGTAGCAGTTCTAATGCAAGCATGAGAGGGAAAGAAATAGGCGATATCGGAATGCTCAAGGGGGGTTTGCTTGCCTGGTTGCTCAGACAAGAAGGAGGGGTCGTCGGTGACGTAGTCGATCACAACGCACTACTAGGAAAAGGACTATAGATGAAATTGACACTAATGGCGTACCAGACAAGTGGTGCGCCACTACTATATACTAATGGTGCACCATGTGCTGATGCGTCATTAGTGTGGAAGACACTAATGACGCACCAGACACACGGTGCGCCACTAGTAACAATTTTTTTTCATTTTTCCAAACATACTAATGGTGCATCAAGGCAAAGTGCGCCATTACTAGTTCTAACTAGTAATGGCGCACCAGCCACACAGTGCGCCACTACTGTATTTTTTTATTCTTTTTTTTGCAAAACTACTAATGGCGCACCGTGGCATAGTGCGCCATTACTAGTTTAAACTAGTAATGGCGCACTACGCAACGGTGCGCCATTAGTATATATATATATATATATATATATATATTATTTTTTATTTTTTGCAAAACTACTTATGGCGCACGGCCAACACGTGCGCCATTAGTATGTTGGGTTACTAATGGCGCATGGGTGGGTGGTGCGCCATTAGTAACCTGGGACCAGCTAGATATTTTGGACAGCCACACCTACACACTCACTTCCCCACTTCATTCCCTCCACCTCCTTCTCCAAGCTTGTCGGCTGCCTCCTCCTCACCTCATTTGCACCATAGATTCATCAAAATTAAGTGGTTAAATTACCTTTTTTTTGATAGGTAAGTAAGGGGAAAGCTATCTTTATGTTGTAGATCTACTTTTTTTCTCCCTAGCTCGCTCCAACAACGTGCACATGCACTTTTTGTGGCCTAGCTAGATCTATGTATGTTTGTGGTGTTGCATATGTTTGTGGTGTTGCATATATGTTTGTGTTTGCAGGTACCGGTATTTGAAATGCGATAGTTGCCAATATTTTGCCGGAATGTTGATTCATTTCCGTTTCGACGAGAATTTTGGCACTATGCATTCTTTTTGGTCCTATTTTTAGGGAAAGTCATGCCAAATTTTTTCTTGGTTCTAAAATATCGTTTTGCTCTCCCCGCAGGCGACCATGGTCCGCATGATGACCGAAGGCATCGTGAATAGGTTTTTGAGCTCCGCGAAGGCCGAGATGCTTCAAAAGAACGAGACGGAGATAAGATTTCCGTGTCGAAGATGCAAGCTGAAGAGCCTTATTGCGGGCTCGGATTCCGGGCAGGTGCGGGACCACCTGCTCTTGCGTGGTTTCATGGACGGCTATCGGTGGCAAGGTGATCAAGATGACTATGAAGTCGTCCATGGGGGCCGGGCAAGAAATGAGGAAGGGCAGCAAGACAACCACCGCGGCTCGGGCGGGCAAGAAGACGAAGAATCTCCAGGACATGATCAAGACGGTGATGCTGTACACAGTCATCATGTAGAAGATGCCGGACATGATGATGAGGAAGATGCCGGAGCAGACGAAGGGCATGATCATGAAGATGAAGATGCCAGCGGAGCAGACGACGATGGACCATCGATGGGCTGGGTGCAGGACCCTCATATTCAAGAGCTGCTTCTCAAGCAGATGGATAACGCAAGAGCTGCCGCCCGAGAGAAAGCCAAGCTGGATCAACTGGAGATAGATGCGGTTACTCCATTGTATGAAGGATGCAGGCCCGAGGATACCTGCCTGAAAGTAACGCTCATGGATCTGGAGATGAAGGTAAAACACAAAATGACCGATGCATGCTTCGACAAGAACATGTCATTCTGGCACGAACGTCTTCCCAAGGGGAACAAGTGCCCTACCAGTTTCGAGGAGGCGAAGAAAATCATCTGTCCTCTGGATTTACCGCACGTGAAATACCATGTGTGCATGAACAATTGCATCATTTATCGGGATGAGCACGCGGAGTCTACCATATGTCCGGTGTGCGGCGTCACTCGATACAAGAAGAGGAAGAAAGCTCCTCGAAAAGTGGTGTGGTACTTTCCGATCACTCCTCGTCTGCAGTGGTATTTCGCGGACCCTAAGGTAGCAAAGCTCCTGCGTTGGCACGCGGATAGGGAGGAGAAGAAGTGAGAAGAAGACACAAATGATCCAGAGATAAATAAAAAAGACAAGATGCCAAGTCACCCTAAGGATCGGAGCCAGTGGCAAGCGTTGAACTTCGAACACCCAGAATTTGGGAAGGATCCAAGGAACATTGTGCTGGGCGCGAGCACCGATGGAGTCAATCTGTTTGGCAGCCAGAGAAGCATACATAGCACCTGGCATGTGTTTGTGTGGATGTACAACCTTCCCCCCTGGTTGTGCATGAAGAGGAAGTACATTCACATGAGTATGCTAATTGAATGGCCGAAACAACCAGGGAACGACATCAATCTGTATCTGGGGCTGCTGAAAGAGGAGCAAGACACGCTGTGGAAAACGCCAGCCAATACGTGGGACGCTGCACAGAAAGAATATTTCCCTATGAGAGCCGCACTGCTCACGACGGTGCACGACTATCTCGGTTACAGATATCTCGTGGGGCAGGTGGTCCACGGATTTTCTGGATGCGTCAGCTGCATGGATCACACAATGTATCGCCAGCTAGATAGAGATCCCGGGTCTTCTAAAACCGTGTTCATGGGACATCGAAGGTGGCTTCTCGACGATGACCCGTGGAGGAAACACAAGGATCTGTTCGATGGTGAAACCGAACCCCGAAGATGCCCGCGTACGAGGAGCGGCGAGGAAATAGACGAGCTGTTGAAAAATTGGAAAGATTGCCCACTGCCGGGAAAGAAGCAAAAGGCGCCAGAGCCGGGAAAGAAGCGAAAGGCGCCAGAGCCGCTGCTGAAGGTATGGAAAACGAGGTCTGTTTTCTAGGACTTGCCATACTGGAAGATCCACCGTGTGCCTCACAGCCTTGATGTCATGCATATCACGAAGAATGTGTGCGAGAGTCTGCTTGGTACCCTGCTCAACATGCCAGAGAGGACCAAAGATGGGCCAAAAGCAAGGGCAGACTTGAAATCAATGGGCATCAGGCTCGAGCTTCACGCTAATGATGATGATTGTCGGAGTAATGGGCCACGGGTAGGCTAACCCAGGCCCAGAACCTTTCAAGACATTGAGGCAGACTGCACCCCTCGAGACCCCAGGACGAAGAGCCGCCTTCTGAGAGTCGGCGGTGAGGCGGCCGGCTGCCCGCTCGCGGCCGAGTCCTAGGAACGACTTCAGGATGAGCTGACTCCTGACTGGCGACTTCCGGAGAAGCCGGCCTTGGGGAGTTGGCCCGCGACGCCAACAACCCCCATGCCCCCATAAGGAGGGACGGGACGGGGAGTGGCCACAGTAAGGTCCACACCCACCCCTTTTTCCAAGGGCAGGCGTGGTTACAGTACGCCGTACCCACGGAGATCTCCATGCGGCGTGACACTGTTGCCATGCCGGCCCTGACATCACCCCCAGGGGGTGGAGCCCTGTGCCCATGACGGCCTGCTGGTACGACCCAGGGATGATGGGTGCCACCAGTCGGCGGGCGTACGAAAGACGGCGAAAGCGCCACCAGTCGGCCCGGATGGGAGTCGGCCACCAGAAGTCGGCCGACCCCTCCCACGGGCCCCACGCGCCATTAATCAGACACGAAAAGTAGTGGCCACAGTGATCACCCGCCAGACGGTGGGGCTGTCGCCATGACCTCATGACAGAGCCTGTGTCATTAGAGGCACGGCTACAGTAATCTGCAGCCGGCAAAGACCCGCCCGCGGCGGACGCGGCCTGTCGGCTCCACACCAAGCCAGTCGGTGGGGCCCACCAGTCAGCGGGCCCCAGGAGTCGATGGATAAGACGGTGGCTAGAGAGACTGACGGCTGGGCCCGCGCCCAGCCGTATTACCATTGTACCCCTGGGGGGTAGGCCTATATAAACCCCCAGGGCATCCATACAAAGGGTGGGAATCCATTAGCACTAGACTAGATCATATAGGAAGGAGAGAGCTAGCCTTGCCTTCTCCTACCTCCAGGAAAGAGCTCAAGGAGCAACCGTGTAAGCACTTTGCCATAGTGATCATGCGGAGACCCCTTAGAGCAGCAGTAGGGGTATTATCTCCCCGGAGAGCCCTGAAGCTGGGTAAGATTCACCGGCGTGCATGTCTTCGCCTTATCCCGTTTCCAGGCACCGGCGACGTTCTACTCACCCCCACCATGATAAGCCATCCTTTGGCATATGTCGCACCCAACCCCTGACATTTGCGCCCACCGCGGGGCATGGTGCACCGTCGTCCGGAGACCTGCTCTGGACGGGAACCCTTTTTCTCCCCGGCGAGCGCAGCCAGCCCGGCACGCTAGACGGAGTTTGCACTGATGCACTGCACGGTGTTAAGATCGCCTGTGCAGCCAGCTGCCTCACCGATCTTGTTGGCGAGGTTCGCCTCTTCGACGAACCTGCATCCAACGCAGACACGGGCGGCCCCGAGAGCCTCCTCGCGGGCCTCCTCGACCAACTCCACGTCGCCGGCGAGCCTGCCGTGGACTTGGAGTCTGTAGGCTCCACCGACCCGATGCTGGTCGACTTCGACACTGTGTCACTCAACGCGTTCCCCACCAACATGGTGGTCTACGACGAGCCTCTCCCTTGCGCGGAGAGCGATGGAAGCACCATCACCGAGGTGCTCGTCATCGGTCATGACGAGCCTCCCGGCGGAGGAGCGCATGACCCACTTGGCACGGCACAACAAGACCTGACTGTGCCCATTCCGGAAGACGCTGATGCAGAGACGTTGGAGGCGGGTCGCCTTCAGCTCGTCGAAGGCACGAAGAAGCTGGCTAGCATGAGACGGTTGTCAGAAGCCTACCAGCGTGAGATGGATCGCGCTGTGGGTGGCTCGCCAGCCCCAGCTGGGCCCAGCCGCCTTGGCGCGGTCCAGCAGCGCAGCGTGGCCATCGCCAACCTGTTCGGAGCAAGTCACCCTGTGTACACAATGCCTGCGATGATCATTCGAGCCGCCCAGGCGGCGGCGGACGAGCTGGACAACTTCAAGGGCGAAGAGCGCCACCTGATGATGGAGCAAGTCCAGCGGCTCCTTGACGCGGCTGCCGCGCAGAACGAGGCCGGCTGCCGCACGGAGGCGCCGCAACGGCAAAATGATGACCTTCGCCGAGATCAAGGTGCGATGTCTCGGACGCCGACTGGCGGCGCCCGAGGAAGGAAAGACAAGGATCCGGCTGTCAGCCACAGTCAGACTCACATTACCATAGACCGCGACGAAGACGGCCGCCTGAGAGCAGTGGAACAACGGGACGACTGTCCACCTCCTCCTCCTCGCAAGGAAAGGCGAGTCTCCCCACCGCCTATTGACCATCGGACTCTCGGTGACCGCCTTGGCCGCCGAGAGGGAGTCGGAGAAAATGACGCTCGCCACCGGATCGACCGACTTCACCGATCCCTGGCGCTGGAAGAAGAAGACGAGTTGGGTCCGCCTTGTTTCGGGCCCTGCATTCGAGACGAGCCCTTTCCCAAAGGCTATCGAGTACTTCACCACCGGGTGCAGAGAAGGCACCCTCCTCAAGCACAGGCTCCTCTGCGACGAGCCAGAAACCCTCGACGAGCTGCTAATCATAGCAGACAAGTATGCCACGGCCGACTCCTCCATGAAGGCGGAGATTCAAGTTAGCGCGACTGGCGAAGTGGCCCCTCACGCTCCTAGAACTCCGACAGGAGACGCCAATCAGCGGCAACAGCAGAACGACCATAAGCGCAAGGCCCAGCAGCTGGCTTCCAGCAGCCGGCAGGTCGTGACAGTTGAAGACCAGCAGCCGGATGGGCAGCCTCCACCCAAGCGACAGAAAGGTGGAAAGCCCAACTGGTTGCCGGCTTTCTCATACGAGCAGACCCTGGACGGTCCTTGCAAGTTCCATAGCAGCGCGAAGCCGTCGAATCACACCACCCGGAAGTGCCACTGGCTCACCAGGATCGCCAAAGGAGACGGCCTCCTACCTCCCCCGCCTGCTGGCCGCAACCTCCGCCTCCGCCCCAGCAGCCGGCTGTCAGGCCAGTCGGCGCAGTACAAGACGAGTACCCCGAAGAGCATGGAGCCTACGTGATATTTACCAGCATGGGGATGATCGACGCAGCAGGCGGCTGCAGCGACAAGAGGTGAATGCAGTAGCATCAGAGGCGCTAGAGTTCATGCACTGGTCCGAGAAGCCTATCAGCTGGAGCAGCGCTGATCACCCAGAGGTGATGCCGAGTCCGGGCTCTTATGCCTTGATCTCGGATGCCACCTTTGCCATGGATAGACGAGCTGCTCGTTTCTCGCGAGTTCTGATAGACGGAGGCAGCATCATCAACATCCTGTACAAGGACACCATGGAGAAGTTAGGAATCAAGCAAAGACAACTTCAGAAAAGTCGGACTGTGTTCCACGGCATTGTTCCTGGTCTTTCCTGCTCACCAATCGGCAAGATCCTGATGGACGTCCTCTTTGGAGACAAAGATCACTTCCGCCGAGAGTCAGTTTGGTTTGAGGTGGTGGACCTCGAGAGCCCATACCATGCATTACTTGGCCGACCCGCCTTGGCCAAGTTCATGGCGGTCCCCCACTACGCCTACCTCAAAATGAAGATGCCCAGTTCCAGGGGGATTCTGACCGTAGTCGGCGACTACCGGAAGTTATCTGCCTGTGCGGCTAAGAGTAGTCGGCTGGCAGAGTCCCTGGTGATCGCGGCCGAGAAGCGGCTCCTTGAACGGGTTGTGGCGATGGCCGGCAAGCAGCTAGAGGTGTCGCCTAACCCAAAGGAGTCGGAGGCTGAGGGTTCGTTCAAGCCGGCCAAGGAGACAAAGAAGATACCCTTGGATCCGGAGCACCCAGAGAGGTACGCTGTCGTAGGCGCAAACCTCGACAGCAAATAGGAAGGCGAGCTCGTCGATTTCCTCCGTGAGAATCGGGACATCTTCGCATGGTCCCCCAAAGACATGCCAGGTGTATCGACGGAATTCGCCGAGCACAAGTTACATGTCCGATCTGATGCAAAGCCGGTCAGGCAGCCCTTGCGCCGCCTGTCAGAAGAAAAGAGAAGAGTTGTCGGAGAAGAGATAGCCCGACTCCTAGCAGCCGGCTTCATTATGGAAGTATTCTTTCCAGAGTGGCTAGCCAATCCGGTCCTAGTACTGAAGAAGAACAAGCAGTGGCGAATGTGTATTGACTACACAAGCCTCAACATTGCCTGCCCCAAGGACCCGTTCGCTTTACCAAGAATTGATCAGGTGATAGACTCCACAGCCGGATGCGAGTTGTTGAGCTTTTTGGATGCATATTCAAGATATCACCAGATCAAACTGAACCCGGTTGACAGACTGAAGACCGCCTTCATCACGCCGTTTGGAGCCTTCTGCTACCTCACCATGACGTTCGGCTTGAGGAATGCCGGCGCTACCTTTCAGCGTTGCATGCAGAAATGCCTCCTCAAGCAACTCGGTAGAAACGCCCATGTCTACGTGGACGATATGGTGGTGAAGACGGAAAAGCATGGAACACTGCTGGAAGACCTCAAGGAGACCTTCGAGAACCTGCGCCGATTTCAGATCAAGCTCAACCCTGAGAAGTGCGTCTTCGGAGTACCAGCCGGCCAACTCCTTGGCTTCCTGGTCTCTAAATGCGGCATAGAGTGCAACCCTATAAAGATCAAGGCCATTGAGAGGATGGAGGTAGCCAGCCGACTGCTGGACGTGCAAAAGTTAACCGGCTGCTTGGCGTCCATTAGCCGATTCATCAGTCGGCTGGGCGAGAAAGCTCTCCCCTTATACCAGCTCATGAAGAAGACCACTTTTTTTTGAGTGGAACCACAAGGCGGACGAAGCTTTTCTCCAGTTGAAGAAGATGCTGACTACTCCACCCATTCAGGCGGCTCCGACTCCTAAGGAACCTATGCTCCTGTACATCGCCGCCACCAGCCGGGTAGTCAGCACAGTCATTGTAGTGGAACGCAAGGAGGAAGGCAAGGCACTACCTGTCCAGAGACCAGTATATTACCTGAGCGAAGTATTGTCGGCCTCCGAGCAGAACTACCCCCATTACCAGAAGATGTGCTACGGCGTGCACTTTGCCGCCAAGAAATTGAAGCCTTACTTTCAAGAGCATCCAATCACTATGGTCTGCACGGCCCCACTTGCCGAGATCATCGGAAGCCGAGATGCTTCTGGCCGAGTGGCCAAATGGGCCATAGAGCTGGCTCCCTACACCATCCACTACCAGCCCCGCGCTGCCATCAAGTCACAAGCACTGGCCGACTTTCTCGTCGACTGTGCCGAGACCCAGTACCTACCTCCAACGCCCGACTCCACCCATTGGCGGATGCATTTCGACGGCTCCAAGATGCGCACCGGCTTGGGAGCCGGCGTTGTCCTCAGTTCTCCTAAAGGCGACAAGCTCAAATACGAACTGCAAATCCATTTTGCCGCCTCCAACAACGTCGCCAAGTACGAGGCGCTCATTCACGGGCTCTAGCTTGCCAAAGAACTTGGCATTCGCCGGATCCCGTGTTATGGCGACTCAGACTTAGTGGTCTAGCAGTCGTCTGGCGACTAGGACGCCAAAGATGCAAACATGGCAAGTTACCATTTCCTCGTGTAGCAACTCAGTGGGTATTTCGAGGGGTGCGAGTTCCTCCATGTGCCAAGAAACGACAACGACCAAGCAGACGCCTTGGCACGAATCGGCTCTACTCGCCAAGCAATACCACCCGGCGTCGCCCTTCAACGCCTCCTCAAGCCGTCTGTCAAGCCTTCACCAGAATCAGACTCCATATTTGTGCCGGCTCCTCCCGAAGAAGTCGGATCCGACTCCAGAGCCCCGGCGGACGGTACGGGGATTTTGGCAGATGGCTCCAAAACTGCCACAGTCAAGGCCGGCCCAGAACTCTGCCCAAGAGCTGCGCCAGTCGGCCCAGGGACTTCATTAATCCAGCAAGCGGTTGTTGACTCCAGCCCGCCGCCTCCCAGCCCAGCCGCCCTCGTCCAAGTCACAGTTCCGGCAGTCGAAGAAACAGCAGCACCCTCATGGGCCCAGCCCATCCTCAAATTTCTGGTGAGCAAAGAGCTGCCGACTGATGAGACCTTAGCTCAGCAAGTACAACGCCGAGCGGCAGCCCACACCATAGTCAACAGAGAGCTGGTCAAGTGCAGCGTCACTGGTGTCTACCAGCGCTGCGTAGAGCCAGAGAAAGGCCAAGCAATTCTCAAAGACATCCATCAAGGCGAGTGCGGCCACCATGCGGCTTCAAGAGCACTCGTCGCCAAAGCTTTCCGACACGGTTTCTTTTGGCCAACGGCCTTAGAAGAGGCCAAGGAATTGGTCCAAAAATGCAAAGGGTGCCAGAAGTTCCGCTCCAAGCCGCATCAGCCGGCTTCTGCACTCCAGACCATCCCCATTACCTGGCCTTTCGTAGTTTGGGGTCTAGACATGGTGGGACCATTCAAGACGGCACGAGGTGGCTTAACTCACTTACTTGTCGCGGTGGACAAGTTCACCAAGTGGATAGAAGCGAAGCCAATCAAGAAACTGAACGGTCCGACTGCCGTGACTTTCATCTCCGACATCACAATTCGGTATGGCATACCACACAGCATCATCACCGACAACGACACGAATTTTTCCCAAGGCGCCTTGGGCCCTTTCTGTGCGACACAGGGCATCCGACTGGACCTAGCATCCGTCGCCCATCCACAGTCAAACGGCCAGGTGGAGCGAGCAAACGGCCTCATCCTGTCCGGCATCAAGCCCCGACTCATCGAGCCTCTGGAGCGCTCGGCTAGCTGCTGGCTCGATGAGTTGCCAGCCGTCCTCTAGAGTCTGCGCACGACTCCAAACAAGTCAACCGGCTTCACGCCTTTCTTCCTCGTCTATGGTGCTGAAGCCGTCATCCCAACAGACATAGAATTTGATTCCCCACGAGTCACCATGTACACCGAGGAAGAAGCAGAAGAAGCACGACAAGACGGCGTCGACCTGCTGGAAGAGGGACGGTTGTTGGCACTCAGCCGGTCCAGCATCTACTAGCAGAGCCTGCGCAAATACTACAACAAGAAGGTCAGGCCAAGATCTTTCTAGGAGGGCGACCTCGTGCTCCGATTAATCTAGCAAACAGCCGGCCAGCACAAGCTATCGACACCTTGGGAAGGCCCCTTAATCATCAGCAAAGTGCTGGGCAACGACTCCTACTACCTGATGGACGCTTAGAAGCCCCGAGCATGCAAGAGGGATGACTCCGGCAAAGAGACAAAGTGGCCATGGAATGCAAATCTCCTCCGAAAGTTTTACAGTTAAACACAGTATGTATCACGCTACCTTTTGTATTAAAAGTACCAAGACTTCGGGCCCCCCGAGAAGAGCTCGGGGACTTCCCTCTTTTATCTATATGATAAGAAATATGCCTTCGAGTATATTACTCTTTGTTATGCCGTTTGGCACCGGGTTCGACTAGTCGGCCCGGGGACTTGCCGAACCTGCGCTATGAAATGCTTCCTGCAGCCGGACAAGTAGTGTGTGGCGTCTAAACCGTCTCCCGCCAGAAGCCGCAGTTCGCAGAACGGCTATCTGGTGGGCAGGAGTAAGGAAGAATGGGCGTCCACATGAAAAATGGCTAAGGACTCAAAGCACAAACATTGCTTAAGGCCGGCTTCCAGCCTTTTTTCGCAAACCGACTCTTGAATAGTCGGTTTGCCGCCTTCTATCCGACTTGTTAAACAACCCTAAAAACGGCTAAGTACTTCCCTTCCCAAAGTGACCAAGAATTTGATCCAGCAGCAATCCATGGAGCGACTATTTGACTGACAAAGACGGCAACTGAGGGAAGACGGCAAAGGAAAAAGCCAAAAGAACAATGAGCAAGAAAGATATATGTCGGATGAATATTTACATAACAAAGCCCTTGGCCGAATCTTCGAGCAGAATTTCAAAATACACCCCGCGGATGGAATTGTGCGGATTAACGAGTTCTTCAAGAACTATTAGAACAGATAAAACAAAGACAAGGTGGCAGCCTAAGGGGCGGCAGACGGGTTTGGAGGATCGGAGGAGACGACGGTGTTGGATGTTGGGGCGGCCGACTGGGCGGTCTCGGCTTGATCACCTCCGGCAGCAGTCGGCTCAGGCGGGCACGGCTCGTTGCTGGAGGCATGGTCGAGCTGAGGCTGGCCGTCCGCTCCGTCTTCCGGTGCCCCCGTCTCGCTTCCGTCCTCCGCCTCGTCTTCCTCCTCGACGCTGGAGCCGATCACCTCTACCGAGTCCTCGCCGTAGTCAGGGTTCAGCCCAAACCACTCCGGCAGCACCTCATCGCCGTCTTCAGCCCGCTCGGGGACAAAGATGCTGGTGTCGGTGTACTCGGCGATCACCGCCGCACGCTTGACAAGGGCATCTTCTGCGTCTGCCAGCTCCGGCTGGGCCTCTGACCAGAGTGTGGCCAGCCGGTCTAGGTCCAGCCCCGGATACCATGCCTTGACGAATTCCAAGGCTCGGCGTGCTCCGGCCCGGGCCGAGGAACCCTTCCAGGCCTCAAGACGGCCAGCCGCGACCTCCAACCAGTCGGCAGTCCGACTGGGGGTGTGCGGAGCCTGCACGTCTGGCCACAGGGCGGCGATCGCTTGGGCGTCGACACGTTGAAGTCGGCGCAGCATCTGGTGGGCCGGCCGCAGGCGAGCCCCAATGCTCAGAATGTGCTCGTCAAGAGTCCGAGGGGCATCAGCGGCGATCTCCGCACCACCCGCCCTCCGCTCCTCGCGGTCGGCCTCGATAGCTTGAATGGCAGCCTGCGAGTTGCCGGGGAACAAGTCAAAAAAACTAGGAGTCAGCTCGACATATAGTCGGCGAAGGAAAGCAAAGAAGCTCACCGTCGACGAGGTCCTCGATCTCGTGGAAGCCGGAGACCAGCATTGCCTCCTTGTTGGTCCAGGAGGAGCGCTCGCTCAAGAACTCGGCCAGGAGGGCGGCTTCCGCCTCCTTCTGCGTCTTCGTAAGCAGCTCCTTCTGCTCTGCCAATTGTGCGGCCAGCAGATCACGCTCTGCGGTGAGCTTGCTGCACTCCTCCCCCTTGGCGCGCAACACGGAGTTGGCTTCACTCAGCTGCTGTTGAAGAGCGGCGTTGGCCTCTGAAGAGAAAGAAGAAAGAAGGTGTTAAGTCATCAACGAAGAAGGTCGTCGGGGAGATCCGGCCCGACTGCTCAGCAGTCGGCCTGAATCTCGAGGACTATAGCCCGCGGGTGCGCCAACGCGCCCCCGCAAAGAAGAAAAAGGACTCACTCCGGCTCTCTGACAAGTCGGCAGTCCGCTTGCCCATCTCTTCAACGTTGTGGTTGAAGGCGGTTACACGGAGGTTGTGATAGTCTTGCAACAAGTATTTCAGAACAAAGGTTAGTACCCGGAACTTACCAATTGGAGTTCCGGGCCGCCTGCTCAGTAGCCGGCCCAGAACTCGGGGACTAGACCCAGTGGGTGCGCTGGCGTGCCCCCACAGAGAGAAACAAGAAAACAAGGACAAAGGAGAAAGCATACCCGGATGGCTGCCCCCGACGCCAGGTGCGCCTTGGTGCAGTTCTGGATGGTGTCGCTCTCAGCTCACAGCATCGTGTGGACATCCAGAAGCGCCTGGGTCAGCGGGCCCATGCCGCCTCCTCGTACCCACCCAATGGACGCGGCGCTCGTCGCTTCGGCGTCTGGAATCGTCGAGCTGGCGGTGCCGGTCTCCAAGGGGCGTGGCGCCAAGTCGCCTTCTCAAGACGGCAGCGCGTTGGCATGCCGACTTGAAGGAGTAGCCTTGCCACGGCCTCGTCTTCAGTCGGTGGCAAGGGCCGATCTGCCGGCTGTTTGCCTTGCGTGCTTCTAGACGGCGGCGGGGGCGGCTATTGCGGCGCGACCATGTCCGACATGGGGGCGTCGCCGCCGCCTCTCTCCACGATCGAGAACTCGCCGCCGGCTTCCCCTGATTGCCCTATGAACTCCAGGGGCGGCGGTGCAGAGTTCAAAGGGGTGACGAACACTGCCGACCGGCGGGATGCGACTTCCTTAGCCGGCTGCTTTGCCGCAACGGCGGCCTCGGCCGCCTCCAGCTTCTTCAGGGCGGAGGCCTCCGCCTTCTCGGCCTCCGCTTTCTCCCGGCGGGCGGCCTCATCCTCCTCGCGCTTCTCTCGCGCGTTCCGCTCCGTCGCCTCCTGAAGGTCGGCGGCGGGGTCAATCCGCCGAGTGGTGGCAGACGTCTCCACCGACCCCATAACGGAGGCGGCGGCAACCCTCTCAAGAGTGAGGGGAGCCCTGAGACGAGAAAAGCATATGAAAAACTTAGACAAGATCAACAAAGAGAAAATAAAGATAAGGGATGGAGGCGCTTACGCAAAGACCAGCGGCGGCTTCTTCACTTCCTTGCGGAAGCGGTTGGCTTTCGCGGCCGCCTCTTCCCGCTTGGTAGCGGCGGCTGCTCCCTTGAACTTCTTCGACCGGCCACCAAGCGTACTCGGCCCGGCCCGGTGCTTCTTTGCACCACCTTGAGCGTCCAAGCTGGCGGAGGAACTCGCGCTTGGCTGGCCCGCTTTTGGCTGGCGACACGGGGCAACTTCTCCCTCGGCCTCGTTGTCAGGCCAGTCGGCGAAAGTGGCCGAAGGCCTGGAGCCGCCTGCTTCTCCTCCTCCTCCCTTGGCATCGGCTTCCATGGCTGCCGCCCCCAAGTCGGGATCGTCGACGTCGCTCTCCGCCCGATCGGGGACAAACTAACGAGCCGGCCCCGCGGTGCCGGCCGAAGGACGGATGAGAGGATTCTCATTCAAAACAAAAACGGTCAGACTTGACAAGTCGGACTCGGCAGCAAAAGAAACAGAAGAAGAAGGAAGATGACTTACAATAGGCGGGGGGTTGGCGCGCGAATACGGCTCCTTGCCGAACTGCCAGTCCATCGAGAGACCGCAATTCGCGATGTAGTTCACCGTGTTTGCCACCTCCGCGTGAGGCATGTCCTTGGAGCACATCCGACTCGGGTCCCGATGACCGCTCATCTGGCAGATCAGGTGAGGTCGGCCTTGGAGTGGGAGGACTCGGCGCGCCATGAAGGCGGCCAGCAAGTCGCCCCCGATCAGGCCCTCCGACTGCGTCAGCAGTCGAAATCGCGCGACGGCGGCGGCACCAGTGGGAGACAGCGTCCTGGCTCGGTGTGACCAGCTGGGGAGCCTTCCAGCTGGCGCGCTTCGTGAGCCGGCAGGTTGACCCAGTCACCTTCTGGGGCGACGTTCTTCACATAAAAATATGACCGCTGCCACATCTTCACCGACTTAATCAGTGCGATGGTGGGAAACGGATTGTCGGCCACTGATCTCTGCATCGTGATGAATGCACCGCACTAGGCCGGCACGCCGGCGACGTGTGTGCCGAGCTTGGATTGGAAGAAGCCTTCGCACAGGGTGGCGAAGGCATCCAGCAGCACGACCGTGTTCGGAGTAAGGTGGTGCGGCTGGAGCCCGTGGAACTCCAAGAAGGAGCAGAAGAAGCCGCTCGCTGGCAGTCCCAGGCCGCGCATGAGGTGCGAGTGAAATATGACCCGCTCGCCCTCCTCCAGCGCCGGCGATATCTCTCCCTCTGGCGCGAGGCGGACCCGCACTAAGTCCCTGCCAGGAAGCCGCCGTGTCTGGCGTAGGATCTCGATGTCGTCGTCGTCAACCTCGGAGCCATCCCACACTCCAGAGCGAATAGCAGGAGGCGCGGCGGCGGAGGAGGAGCTCATCGCTGCGGGCATGGCGTGGTTCGGGGCAGCAGCGGCAAGAAGAAGAAGAAGCAAGAAGGAGCGAAAGGAAGTGGGAGAATGGGTGCGCGTGCTTCGCCGCCCCCTCCCCCCGCCTACTTGTAGGCTCTTGGGCTGAGAAGTCGAGGGGGCGGTCGTGGGATTAACTGCGCCCGGGACCCCACGCCCGCACGATTTACCACACAAAGTTACCGCGCGGGAACCCCAACCGTCCGCGCGGCCGCAAGGGATCCGTTCGCATGCCGAGGCGCGGTAGTGGCGGGCCCCGCCTGTAGGCCTGTCCTGTTGCGCGTGTGGGAAATCAGACTAGCTCCGCCACATGGCGCCTCATGACGGGTCAACCACGGGCGGCAACCCGGAAGTTTATCAGGCACGCCGCCTGAACTCCGCCGCAACGTTCAAACTTTTTTAGGGTCAAGTCGGCCTTGAGCAAGTCCGACTCCAACTAGTCGGCTTGACAGAAGACGGCTAGCGAAGCCCAGGTCTGACCACCGGAGAGAAGAAACTGTTGAGGCTCCACGACATGTCGCCCTCGGAGCCTCACCAGCTTCGGGGACTACTGTCGGAGTAATGGGCCACGGGTAGGCTAACCCAGGCCCAGAACCTTTCAAGACATTAAGGAAGACTGCGCCCCTCGAGACCCTAGGACGAAGAGCCACCTTCTGAGAGTCGGCGGCGAGGCGACCGGCTTCCCACTCGCGGCCGAGTCCTAGGAATGACTTCAGGATGAGCCGACTCCTGACCGGCGACTTCCGGAGAAGCCGTCCTTGGGGAGTCGGCCCGCGACGCCAAGAACCCCCATGTCCCCATAAAGAGGGACGGGACGGGGAGTGGCCACAGTAAGGTCCACTCCCACCCCTTTTTCCAAGGGCAGGCGTGGCTACAGTACGCCGTACCCGCGGAGATCTCCGCGCGGCGCGACACTGTTGCCATGCCGGCCCTGACATCAGCCCCAGTGGGCGGAGCCCTGTGCCCACGACAGCCTGCTGGTACGACCCAGGGATGATGGGTCCCACCAGTCGGCGGGCGTACGAAAGACGGCGAAAGCACCACCAGTCGGCCCGGATGGGAGTCGGCCACCAGAAGTCGGCCGGCCCCTCCCATGGGCCCCACGCGCCATTAATCAGACACGACAGGTAGTGGCCACAGTGATCGCCCGCCAGACGGCGGGGCTGTCGCCATGACCTCATGACCGAGCCTGCGTCATTAGAGGCACGACTACAGTAATATGCAGCCGGCAAAGACCCGCCCGCGGCGGACGCGGCTTGTCGGCTCCACACCAAGCCAGTCGGCGGGGCCCACCAGTCGGCGGGCCCCAGGAGTCGGCGGATAAGACGGTGGCCAGAGAGACTGACGGCTGGGCCCGCGCCCAGCCGGATTACCATTGTACCCCTGGGGGGTAGGCCTATATAAACCCCCCAGGGCAGCCATGCAAAGGGTGGGAATCCATTAGCACTAGACCAGATCATATAGGAAGGAGAGAGCTAGCCTTGCCTTCTCCTACCTCCAGGAAACAGCTCAAGGAGCAACCGTGTAAGCACTTCACCATAGTGATCATGCGGAGACCCCGTAGAGCAGCAGTAGGGGTATTATCTCCCCGGAGAGCCCTGAAGCTAGGTAAGATTCGCCGGCGTGCATGTCTTCGCCTTATCCCGTTTCCAGGCACCAGCGACGTTCTACTTGCCCCCACCATGATAAGCCATCCTTCGGCATATGTCGCACCCAACCCCCGACAATGATGATGATGATGAGGCGAAGCAGGACACAGAAAGTCACCGCAAAGACAAAAAGGCCAAGAAGACCAGAAATGACTACCCTCCCGCATGCTTCACTCTAAGTCAGGAGGAGATCGAGCAGTTTTTCACCTGCCTCGTAGGAGTAAAACTTCCTTACGGTTACGCGGGGAAGATAAGCAGATACCTAGACCCAGGAAGCAGAAGTTCAGCAGGATGAAGTCTCACGACTATCACGTGCTGATGACGCAGATACTTGTGGTTGCAATCCGTGGGATCATGGACGCGCACGTCCATGAAATGCTATTTGGCCTATGCAACTTTTTCGACGTCATCTCTGGGAAGTCGGTTGGCGTGAGGCAACTCAGAAGGCTACAGGAAGAGATCGTGGTGATACTATGCGAGCTTGAGATGTACTTCCCGCCCGCATTCTTCGACGTTATGGTGCATCTGCTGGTCCATATCGTGGAGGATATCATCCAACTCGGGCCGATGTTCCTGCACAGCATGATGCCATTCGAAAGGATGAATGGTGTCATCAAAGGATACGTTCGCAACATGTCATGTCTAGAGGGAAGTATAGCCAGGGGCTTTCCGAACGGAGAGTGCATCTCCTACTGCACGAATTATCTAGGCATCGAGAACCCCGTTGGTCTGCCCATCAATAGGCACCTCGGCAGGCTCGCTGGATGGGGTCACCGTGAGGGTCGCCGCGAAATGCATGTCGACTTCGAGGGTCGACTCGCCGACTTTGAAAGAGCAAACCTAGTCGCGCTAAAACACATAGACGTGGTCGATCCTTGGGTGGTAGAGCACAAAACCTTTATTGAGAAGACGTACAATGACGGAGGCCAACAGAGGACGGACAGAGATATAATCAAAGAGCACAACTCATGTTTCACGCGTTGGTTCAAGCAGAAGCTTCTGTCGTACCCTTTACATGAGGATTCTTCCGCGGAAGAACAACTCATATTCGCCTTGTCACAGGGCGCCGAGCACAATCTGATGACCTATGAGGCGTATGATATCAATGGCCACACATTCTACACCGAGGACAAGGACATGAAGAGCGATGGTTATCAGAACTCCGGGGTAACGATGGAATCCTACACCGGTAACGACAAGGACAGATACTACGGAAGGATCAAGGAGATCTGGGAGGTGAGCTACGCTGGAGAGAAGGTCCCAATGTTACGTGTCAGATGGGCCAAGAGCGTCCTAAAAGAAGACCGGTATTTCACCACCATGGTTATACCCGAAGCCAAATCCAAGACCGCGGGCGCAAACGTCGCCGCGAAAAACGAGCCATGGGTATTGGCTTCCCAAGTGGACCAATGCTTCTTCATTACCGACCCGTCAAAGCCCAGTCATGTTGTCGTGAGGAGAGGCAAAAGGAAGATCATCAGAATGGATGGTGTAGCCAATGAGCAAGACTTCGACAAGTACGGCGACCCGAAGATCGAACATGACAACAACGACGAAGTAGCACTATACACCACAAGAAGAAGCAGGACCACCCTACCTAAAGGACGTCCGTTCCACAGAAGAACTCCATTTGCGAAAAAGAAGGGCAAGAAGATTGTGAACAGATAGCTAGCTAGCTAAGATCGATTGTATTTAAATTGTAGTCTTCATTTCTCGATTGTATTTCATGGGCACTTTTTGAACTATCATGAATATTTTTAAATTTCATTGGCACTTTTTGAATTCATGAAAAAATATTGAATATTCATGAGGACACTCGATCTCGATCCCCCTTCATCTCGATCGCTATCCCCCCTCGCCAGATCCCCCTTGCCAGATCCCCCTCACCGCCGACGACCCCCGCTCCACCGTCACAAATGAATGCAACTAAGAATCCAAAAAAACCAAATTTGATTATATTTTCAAAAAACAAATTTGATTATATTTTCAAATAAAAAAAATTATGATATTTTTTTATATTCATAAATATTTTCAAATAACAAATCTGATGATATTTTTTAAAAAAATATTACTGTTTTTATAAAAATTTATTACTATTTCATATTCATATTCATTCTCTAAAAAATTATTAGATGCAAAATAATAATAATAATAATAAATCTTACTTATGGCGCACGGCTGGCTGGTGCGCCATTGCTATCTAAAAAAGAGAATACTTATGGCGCACGGTCCCGCTGGTGCGCCATTGCTATCTAAAAAAAGAATACTTATGGCGCACGGTCCCGCTGGTGCGCCATTGCTATGACAAAAAACATTCTAATGGCGCACCTCCAGGGGGTGCGCCATTAGTAATCTTCCCCCATCCATACACTTCGTCCCTCCCTCGTCCCTCCCTCTCGCCAGACACTTCGTCCCTCTCCCTCCACCGCGCCGCTCCCTCCCTCCACCGTGCCGCCGCCGCTGCCCCGACCCACTGTGCCGCAGCCACCCACCCGCCCCCGCCGCCTCCCTCTTCCCTTCCTCACCCTCGAGCGCCGCCTCCCCCCGAGCACCGCCTCCCTCGCCTCCCTCGAAACCCTAGAAACCCGCCGGAGATTTGGAGCCTTGGAGCCGCCAGAGACTTGGAGCCTTGGAGCCGCCCCACGTACACCAGGAGAGGAGGCCCACGACCTCCCCGCCGTCTATCCCCGCCTCCCCCAAGCTCGCCGTCTCTGCCCTCCGTCGTCTCTGCTCTGGCCACCACCTCATCGTGGTCAGGTAACCCTCCTCCCTCTGCCTCTCTTCTCCTCTCTTCCTCCTCTCCTCCCTCCCGACCATGCCCTCTTCTTCTCTCTTTTGCTAGGTTTAGGTCAAATCCCTCTCGAATTTAGGTCAAATTAGGTTCAAAAAATTGTGGGAGTAGTGCCTAGCAAACATGAATAATTAGTATTGCATGTGCATTGGAGTACTTGGTACCTGCAAGATTTGGACACTCAACTGCAAAAGTCGGGGTATCTTTTTCATGCTTGTTGTCTATTGGTTGAAGGATCACTGCCTCTGCCTCACTGGCTGACACTTCCATGGTGCTATATCCTCTGTTTCTTTAATTGTACAGCATTAGATATAGACATTTGAATCAAATTTGTGATCATCAAACATCAAAATTGCAGGGGAGAGGTTGGTGCCTGGATTGCATTCGCTGTAGTCATCCTGCGGCTCTTCTTCCCGCGTCACTTCCCTGGTATCATTTCCTACCTAATCTTTTACCTATCCTTGCCGCCCCTAGCAAATGCACTGGACACACTGAAGAAAAATGCACTGTATCATGTATTTGTCCATGGTTTATAGATGAAAATGAGTTATTTTGGGCATTAACCATTGCAAGCAGTGTGCTGCTACCACTGTCCTGCAAGGTAAGAGACATGTAGGACTGAAACTGGATCCAGTCCTGTTTGCAACTAGATATAGACTAATTGCAAACTGTGCTCTTTATTATATCCCAGTAAAATAAAATATACGATAAAGTATGTAGTGCTGGCTCTTGAGAATGAGTAGAGCTATCTAGTCTCTGCAAGCAACTTAAAGCCCCAGTATTCAGTTGCTGGTCTGTTTGGTGTGATACATAACACAAGATGGGTTTGGTGTGGTTATAGTCAAGAGATATGGACTCTTAATTACAAGTAAATATAGGGTTCAAGACGAGTGTGTTGATTATCCAGGGCCGAATCTCAACTACAAGTAAATATAGGGTTTAACTTGTGTTTGGGGTTGGAGCTGGGAAAGAGAGACAGAGGGATAGGAGGGGGAGGGGAAAGATAAATGTTTATTTTAGGGTTTAATTAGGGCAGTGGCATGGTGCCCAGCCCAGGTGATATGACTGTCAATGCATGTTCATGTTCATGTTGAGAACCTGTCACAATGCTTGACTTGAGTATGTTCTCATATGTGCTTCTATATGATTTTTTTTTCTTTTTTCTCCTGTTGTTCTGTTAATAACCAGATCTGATACCAGTGAGTTAGATGCCCATGCATGCATGAGCTAGCTGACAGACAAAGACAAGTAAGCCAGGCCTCAAGACAATGCAGCTTAATCAAATTAAACTCAAGATTCTGGTGTTTAACCCTGTTGTGTTGCTTCTAGAAATAATATAAAAGCTATGAAAAAGAAATCTGTGGAGTTGGCACTTTACATAAGGTTGTAGATCATTGTAGTGTGCTAATGTCTAAGACTATTGCATTGGAGGTTCATCTTGCAAACATATCAGAACTTGCAAACATTTTATTACTTGTTGCATTGGAGGTTCATCTTGTCTTGAGGCAAACAAATCAGCATTGGAGGCTCATCTTTATTACATATCAGAACTAGCAAACAAATCTGTGAAAGACTTGTAAAGTTGCTGGGTTTTGTCTCTGACCATTGTGTCGTGATGAATTTGCAGGTACCCCGAGAGGCCCTTGAGTTTGCCGGAATGTTGATTAACTCCCGTTCCGGCAAATTCGGGTACTCCATATGTCCTATTTTCAGCAAAGGTCATGCTGAAATTTTCCGTGAATTTTAGCATGACTTTGCTAAAAAAAAGGACATACGGGGTACTTGCGACTAATGCATGGGCCGGGGTATCTTAGTACTTAGTTAAGTAGGATCAACTGCCCCACCGTTCTTGCTGTATTAAACCATAGGTGTCAATAGAGCCAAGTGATTAGGCCCAACTTAGAATTCTCCTTAGCATCGATAAACCCTAGATGATAAACCCAACATAGGTGGCAATAGAGCCAAGTGATTAGTGCCAAGTGATTAGGCCCAACCTAGGGTGCCTCGGCATCGATAAACCCTAAATGATGAAAACTTAACTTGGCTTCTATAGGGTGCCTCGGTGTCGATGAGAACCTAAATGATGTACGCTTAGGCTTTTAGGGTGCCTCAGCATCGACAAACCCTAAATGATAAAAGCTTAGCTTTTAGGATGCCTTGATGTCGAAAAACCCTAAATGATGAGACCATGATCTTGTTCCTTGACAATAACCAACTTTTTGACCAAACTTTTTTCCTATTTAGAGCGAAACATGGCCCACAATGATGAGGCCGGCGGTTCGGGCGGCAAGCAATTCTGGGAGCTGTCCCAGGAGTTGGAGGAAGAACCTCACCGCTATGAGGACGCCACGGGAGACACCGATCCTGACTACACAACCCCTAGTGGCGTCGGGGATGAAACCACTGATGATGGCGCCGCGGATGCCACCACTGATGATGGCGGCGCATGCACAGATGGCAGCCAACCGAAGAGGCAACGGAAGGACCGGCGCCCGAGCGTGCTTGACACCGTCAGGGAGGAATTTACTGAAGTGAACTCCGACGGGCATCCGACGGTGCCCAAAGAAGTAGTCAAGGGGTACTCGGTTCAGCTCGGGTGCATTCTCCGGAGCACCGTCTTGATCAACACCGAGAACCTAAGGCATAAGGACCGAGGGAATTTGCGCAGCCTCCTCTTCACAAAGCTGCACGAACGATACAAGTTCCCCGCTGAGTTTGCAAACACACACCTCTCAGGGAATAAAGTGAACGGTGCCGCCCTCACGAGGATGAGCATGACCCTGTCTACTTGGAAAAGCACGGTGAAGGCAATGATTGAAAAAGGTGATAGTTATGAGAAGATCAAGGCGAAATATCCTTTGATGAGCGAAGATGACTACAAGGAGTTCAAGATCATGTGCGAGAGCAGCGCAACCTCCGAATCAAGTCAGTGGGGGAAAGAAATACGGAAGTTGAACTTAGGGGTCCACCAACTCGGTCCCGGCGGTTATAGAGTGGCGGAGCCTATATGGGACAAGGAGGACGCGGAGCGTGCCGAGCAAGGCCTACCGCCCCGCCTCGAGAAATACCATGACAAGCAGACCAGGAACTTTCTCAGGGCCCGGTACAAGGAGGACCCGGTAACAAAGGAGCTTACCACAGATCTGAAGACCAGGGCGCTTGAGCTTGTTCTGATAAGGAATACATACCCCGCGTAATTAGCTCCATATGGTTGCATTCTAATTAATCCCCAATATTTCTAAATGGTTCACGGTCCTTTCGCAGGACAATGAAAGCAGTAGCGCGGGGTCGTCTCAGAGCTCCCCTTTCGACACCCCTTTAAATAGGGTGTTGAACGTAATGAAAAACAAGGATAAGCTCAGTAAGCCGACGTCAGCTGGTCGTGTGGCCGACAAAGGCTTGTCCACAAAATGGTCGTCATACTATACCGCTGGTGGGCGAAAGGAGAAAAAGACCAGCTCGGAAAGCCAGTCGCGCGAGGTTGAAGCACTCGAGGCACAAGTGGCGCGGATTCCGGAGATTGTCCAAGAGCAAGTGCAACAACAACTGGGAACGACGCTCGACGCCATGGTGCCTACATTGATTCATGGGCTGACGACGTGGATTGCGGGCGGCCAACAGGGGCCTCCCCCGGTTCCTAGCTTCACGGCCAGCAACGCGCACAACGCGTAGGCAGCGCTATTGGTGTCTTCGGCGGCGCCATTGGTGTCTCCGGCGGAGGCGGTATTCATGTCTCCGGTGCCGGCACGGGCATTGGAGCTCAATGCACCCGGGTGTACGCCGGCCGGCACCTCGCCAGCAAGCGGCCCCTCCGTCAGTTGCACGCCCGCCGTTGGTGGTGCCTCGACATTAGCTGAGCTCGACGGCATCACGGTAACTAAGCCTCTCGGCCGATGATTCATCTCCTTGCCTTTGACTGGGCATCCCTGACGCCCTACATGTTTTCGCAGGGCGCCGCCGATGTTCCTTGCACTCTCCTGCACTTCGTGGGCGGCAAGTTGGTCGATGTCGCCAAGGGAAGAATCGTTCAATCGGGCAACCCCGTGCTCCACGGTAATCCGATGCCACCCATAGTGTATAGGGTTGAAGTGGTTCGGGTGCTGCTAGGCTGCGACGAGCTGTTACCTCCGATTCGACCCGCTGGGGCCGACAAAGAAGATGAGATGACCCTCAGCGCCTGCGTAAGCTGGCCCCTGCTTTGGCCGAAGAGCCAGATTTGTTTGGGGGCGAGGGACACCACGCCACAGACAAGACCGCCAGTCGTGCCGATGCCAAGCCATGGCAAGAACGCCGCAACGCTACCGGACATGCCGGACATCCCTATGGCACAGGATCCGGACATGCATATGGCACAGGATCCGGACGACGACGACAACGACGATAAGTACTTTGCCGAACATGGGTACGGTGACGAGTTCTGCGGGCCTCCTTCTCAAGAACCCAACCAAGACGACCACGATCTAGCTGGTACGGCAGAGAAACCCAATTGCAATAGGCGTTGTCTGGCGTTCAGTTCTTAGGAGACGCCTCCAGCTGCCGCCTTCACCGAGCCTCAGATAGCTGAGGTGCGAAATATTATCAGCCCCAACACGCTCAAGAAGGCAGTCTGTGAGCAGAACTCGGTCCCATTACAGCAGATCAAGAAGAAGGGACGGAAACGAAAGGATAAAAAGGGCGTCGGTGTGAGCCAGCCGGCACCGAGTATGATCCGTGCTCAGGACGGGCCATCTTCACCTAAGGATATATCAAGGAGGGTGCATGTGGCGGGTAGGGCGATGCTACCAACAAATATGCTCAATGCTGCAACCGGTGCTATGCGGAGTCTTTATGACAATGTTCTTTCTTTGGAGAAGCGGTGTCTCAGAGAGAATGATGTGGCATACCCGATTTTCATGGCCAAGGTGCCAGAGGGCAAGGGCTTTGTGGATGGCGCCATCGGGGGTACGATCGTCCTGCGGTTTGATGACATCTTTGCTATGTTTAACCTTCATCCGCTGCACTACACCTTCGTTCGGCTGTTTTCGCTAAGTATGGAGATGCAGATCATTAGAGACAAGACCCCGGACATCGTGATAGTCGACCCCTTCTACATGCATGCCGAGCTCTTGGGCAGCGCTGGGGACCGCCAAGTCGCGAGTTCACACCTCGAAGGCGTCATTCTGGCAAACCTAGATAAGGATAACTTCCTCGTGTCTTACTTTCCCGAGTAAGTCATCCCTTAACCGCCCCGAAACAAATGATTTCTTAGATTTCGATCGTTCTTTCTTTTTTCTAACATTTCGTGTTCTGTGCAGTGACACACATTGCACACTCATCCTCTTAAGCCTGAAATATTCCATGGCCACGTATTTCGACCCGAACCGTGACTCCAAGATATACTACACAAATATCAAGAAAGTTCTTGATGATGTTCTCCCCGGCTACACCAAATCTGGAGGCACCTTCACCAGGCCAGTTCGTAGGTACGGCAGGCACGTGTTTGCCCATGATACTAAGTTCTGCTACATCAAGCAGCCGCCTGGCAGTCAGAAGGATGCCTACTATGCCCTCCATCACATGCGGGCGATCGTACGGGACCATCATCACCTTCTGCTACCAGATAATCTCAAAGATTGAGCCGCGAGCTTGTCGGCAATCCAGGACGCGGACATCATACAAGAATTCTTTCGCATCCAGTCGGAGTTAGCGGAAATCATCCATCAAGATGTCCTTCATACCTCGGGGCAGTTCTACCTCAGATATCAACCGTCCAACAGTGAGATAGACACAACGCTACAAATGCAGGCTGACAACGCCCGCGATTTCATGACCATCATGACAGACAGCAGCTTCATCCACACTCCGGTCCCATGAGTCGAGTCGAAAGTAGTGATGCTATGTGTAGTTCTGAAACATTGATTGGCTCATGTTGTAATTAAACTTTAATGAATTGTATGTCTCTTTGGTTTGGACAGTCGTTCAACTTAGATGTAATCGATGCTATTTATTAGTAGGACCATGAATCGTGCTATTAATGTCTTGCTTTTCTCTTCCGATCCTTTTGTTGCATACTTATATATTGCTTATGTATTGTCTGTTGTTTGGCCTGTGCATAGAGATGCCGTCGTATGTCGTGTACAAGGGTAAGGTTCCCGGAGTCTACGACGACTGGGAGGAGTGTCGGAGACAGGTTCACCGTTTCAGCGGTAACAGTTACAAAGGGTACACCACTAGGGCGGAGGCGAAATCTAGATATGCCCGCTATCTAGCGGGAGAGAGGGGGGAGTGTTGGAGGAACCGGATAAAGACCAATTTCATCGCGATGGTGCTCATCGTGATGACCGCAGCTCTCTTCTATGTGATGGTAGTTTAGATGATCGATATTGACTTGTAATGTAAAGACAAACTCACTACTTGCGGTCTCGAGACTTGTAATGTTTTATCTTTGTTCGATCTTTTGAATTCAGAGACTAGTATGATGAATTGTATTCGGAGACTAATCTTCTATTGTATTCGATGAATCTGTTGTTGTTGTGTGGTGCCGCCTATATTCTGTTCAATAATATATTTTGTAAACTGTGCAAAAATTAGAAAAGTAAAAAAAACCTAATTTCATACTAATGGCGCATCACCTCAAAGTGCGCCATTAGTACGCCAAAGGATACTAATGACGCATCACTACACAGTGCGCCATTAGTATGCCAAAGGATACTAATGGCGCATCACCCCATAGTGCGCCATTAGTACGCCAAAGCATGTGGGTAAATATGGCCCCCTGGGAGGCATACTAATGGTGCATAGTGGTCTATACTAATGGCGCACGGCGTCGTGCGCCATTAGTATACCAGATACTAATGGCGCACCAGTGGTGCACCATTAGTAAAAAATACTAGTGGCGTGGTACTAGTGGCACACCAGTAGTGCACCATTAGTAGGCAAAACTAGTGCGCCACTAGTAGGCCTTTTCCTAGTAGTGACGGCATCATCGGTCTCGGGGTCTACCGGAGAGAAGAGGGGGAAGAAACAGTAAATACAGAGCAAACAATGCATCACAAGGCATAACATGACGACGGGCCGAGCTAGGGTTGCCCGGAGGGGATAAACATCCGAGGATGAATACCCGGCGTTAGGCGGATTCCGGACAGATGAAAGAGATGGGACGGTTCCATGTTCATCATGCTAGGAGCATGTGACAGGTGAATGGACCGCACATTTGGATTCGTTGGGTTTTTCTGAGCAACTTTCATATAGAAAACATTTTCATCGGAGTTACGAATTATTTTCTATGAATTTCTAAACATTTTCTTATTTTCTGGATTTATTTTATTTACAGAAAATGATATATAATGTTAGCATGATGTCATAGTGACATTAGCAGGTCATCAGACGGTTGACCAGGTCAAACCTGACATGTGGGTCCAGCGGGACCCACATGTCAGCCTCTTCTAGCTTAACAGTGGACTAAACTAACCTAACAGGGTTAATTAGCAGTGTGGGCCCCGGGTGTGAGTGAATGTTCAGGTTAATCTAATTACTTCTGTTTACAAAAACGTTTTCAGACTAATTAACAGAAGGGGCCCACATGTTAGTGGCTGGGGCTGCCCAGTCAGCACGTTGACTGGGTCAACCCAGTCAACAGGAGCCCGCGAGGCCCGTTGGCAGCAACACAGGGAGGGCCGCGTGGCGGACAAGTCAGCAGGCGACGCCGGAGTCACTCCGGCGACCCTCTCGCGGCGGCACCTTGCCGGAGTTGGCCGGAAAATCGCTATGGTGACCCGTTCTTCGCGCGCGAGGCGGCGTTGGGAAGCTGGCGACGTCGCGCATTGGGGAGAGGTGCCAGTGGGCGCGGGGTTGGCCAGAGTTGGGCATAGCGACAATGGCGGCGGCACCGGCATCTGGGACTAGGTGGAAGCGGAGAAGCGCGGCGCGAGCATGCAAGATGAGGATCAGGGCATCAGCTACGGGGCTCCATGAGCGCGCTCGGGCGGACGGGTGAGGCCGTAGTGGCTCGGGAGCTTGGTGCTCACAGCCATGGCGGTAGCCGGAGCACGGCCATGCGGCGGAGTTAGCTACGGGGCACAGGCGAGCTCGACTAGAGGAAGAGGAGGAGCGTGAGCTCAACGACGTTGCTGAGACGACCCGGGGAGACGCGTGGCTGTCGGAGTCGTTGGCGAGGCGGCGGTGATCCGAGGAGGAAGAAGAAGGTCGGCCCAGTGATGGAGGGGCTTCCGGTTCCTGCTCACGGGCGTGGACGATGATGCTGGCAGGCGTGGAGCTCCAGGAAGCGTCGAAGAGGGATGGGGGCAGCGGTCGCCTCGGCGGACGCCGATGGGCGGCGACAGGAGGCGCTCGGTGGAAGGGGATCTGGTGGAAGGAAAGGATCTTGGCGAGAGGGGCGAGGTGAGTGGAGGCCGAGATCGAGGAGGTGGGGAGGCAAGTGGGGAAGGGAGAGGGGAGCCCGAGGCGTCGGGGTCTTATCCCCTTGACGTCGGCGAGCTAGTGCGGAGGGGCGCGCTCGGCCATGCCCCCGGTCGGTTGAACAGGGGAGGAAGAGAGCGATCGGGGGAGGTGGGCCGCCTAGGATGGGGGATTTGGGCCGGCCCAGGTGGGCTTGGCCCCAGGGGGGTTTCGGTCCAGGGAGGGGTAGAGGGTCTCTCCAACTTTACCTTTCTTTTCTTTTCCTTTTTCTTTTCTCTTATTTTTTTATCAGTAGCTTTTGCATTTTCTTATAGCCACAATTGACTTTGCAAAAATATGCTACTGACCAAAACAATTTCCTAGAATTATTGTGCACTGCCACAAAAAGATTGTGAGGCTTTTAAAACAGTTTGCAATTTTTATAAATTAAAAATGTGTTTAATTTATTGCTTAGGTCACTGTTTTAAGTAGTTTAGGCCACTTAGATACTTTGCAAAAATGTTGGTTCACAACCAATATTACCAGGAGAATATTTTACACATGATGAACATTTTAGTTTTCATGTTTGGGCATTTTGAATTTCACTCATAGTTTGAAAATGAATTCAACTGGAATTTGAAAGAACATGAGACAATAATGATCACGCATATGTTTAGCAAAAAGATTAACTTAACCCCACGGGTTACTGTAGCATCATTACACCGGAGTGTTACAAAATCGCACACAAATACATATGAAATTTAGCAGAATAAAATGGGAGTTTATCTCCCATAGAGTTGCCACTGATGCTCAACAAGATCATGACGGAGCTGGTAGTGCGAAGCACTATGCATTGTTCTCAATCTTTTTTTAGGTCTCAAGAAATGCATTGATCTCACATGCGTCCCTAACATGATTCACATGGATACCAACATTATCATAGCGAAATTCTAGTTTAAATCCCTCTTATCCTTGAGGATCATCTTGTGTAGAATTACACATATAGTCATGATGTTTCTGAGGGACTTCTTATTCCGGAAGCGAGCAGGACCTTGAAAAATGACAAACCGAGCTTGCAACACATCAAATGCCCTCTCAATATCCTCTCGACATGCTTCTTGTGTTTGGGCAAGAAAATTATGCTTCTTGGTTTTCTGGTCACTTATGGTCTTCACAAATGTTGACCATGGAGGATAAATACTAGGGGCAAGATAGTACCATGTGGTATAGTCATGTTCATTGACATTATAGCTTTTTTGCGGGGTCCATTGCTAGTATAGCTGCAAGACGGAGCTTTTCCACTAGCTAGCTGAGCAAAAAGAGGAGATCGCTGCAACATATGGATATCATTGAGCGACCCCGACAATCCAAAAAAGCAATGCCAAATCCACAAGCTGTGTGAAGCCACAACTTGAAGAACAATAGTTTGTTTATGTTTGTGGTCGGTGTATTGCCCCACCAATGCATGCAACCCACACTTCCAAGCATGCCCAACCATCCTCTTTCTTCATTAATCGCCATCAACTTATTTATGCCCCCCACATTTGGAGCTCAAAAATAATCCGGATCAATGTCTTCGCAAACATCTGAACGCATTTGTGTGTGGAATCTTTTCCAATGCAAAGATACTCATCGATGTAGTCAGCCGGAACGCCATATGCAATCACTCTCATTACAGCCGATATTTTTTAGTATGAACTAATCCCAAGCTTCACCTATGCGAACAAAAAGAGACCTACACATTCAATATCGCCTACGAATAATATGAGCCGGATATGTCGGTACCTTGGCGAAGCATTCCTTAATGAGCATGTTGTGGCCAAGAGCTCGGTTGGGCAGAATGCAAAGCCGGCCAACCGTCCATCCGCGGTGCTTTACCTTCGGGACGGCTTCAAATTTGTCAATGAGATGCAATAAAATTAGGTGGTCGACATCGTCGTCCAAAATCTTCTCCTCCATGTCTGAATAATCTGATGAAGAGGACGACAAAGAACTCCAAGCGCCCATCTAAGAAATAAGTCCACACCTAAGATTTTTGTAAAATATCACCGTTCCTAATATTAAAACAACAAATGGGCTTCCAATTACCTTCCACGAAAGTAATTTTGTCGGCTGGAATACAATCAACCGCCCCTTTCTTCTCCGTTGCCGACCGAAGCAATTCACCTGACCTCTTCTTCATCATGGATCCAAATCCGCAGCGCTGGCAAGCACGGTTGGACCTATGTTAAGTCCGCGGCTCAGCAGCGTCTGGGTCAGACGAATCCATCTGCTACGAGGCTGTGCGGTGAGCTCCGGGGCGGATCCACGTGTCGGCGCCGGCCGCTACCACGTGGGGGAAAATGGGCACCCCCTGCCTCCAAAATCGGTGGAGAAGGTTTGGCGGGGGGCGGAAGGGGGGTGCTACTCGATGTCGTGGGGCAATGGGGGGTAGCAATTTACGGCAGGGAGATGCGCCGGCGGCAATGGATGTGGCCTCGCGGGTGCGAGCTGAAGTTTCCTTCACGCCAAGGAGTGGGTGGGATAGAGAAACCGACAAAAAGGCAGGGTGTAGATATGACGAACGCGGTCCAAAAATTATGGGATCCCGCAAAAAAATTACCGGACATCCGATTATAGTGTCTTGCGCGTGGGCTGTACGAAGCATTTTTCTCACTTTGGGCTGATGGAGCTACGTTGTGGGCTTGATAGTTTTTTTCTTTTTAGTAACTTGTCGGCTTGATAGCTGGTTGCTTTTGGTCCAGGCGGGAGGGCTCTTTGCACATTCGTGTGGGCTTTTGTTCTAAAAATAATATTTCGTGTGGCCTTTATACCTGGCTACTACTTTGGTCTACAAGGAACCGGGAGGAGTGACACACTCAGCTTCTCTCTCCCGAAGAGAAAAAAATAACGCGTTGTGGCACTGTAACCCTATCATCTTCCCCAGATCCATCTCATCGGCTCTCACCCTCTTAATCTTCTTCACCAAATCCCTTTCTATTAATCTCCACACTACACTATGCCGTCTCCGACTCATGGTCTCTTCCATCAACGCATCCTATCAAGATCCAGTCCCATTCTCGCTATCCTTCGATGCATACGATGCCACCGTTGCTAAGCATGTTCAGTCGTATGCCGTCTAATTGCGAGCTCCCTCAAAAGTTATGGACAGAAAAGCGCATAAACTGCTCGCCCTTGCTCTTGAACATCTCCAAGTTGAAAAGCCAAAGACCATCATGGTGAGTGACACAATCCATCTGATTTGTACATATGATCTTTGGTTCCAAACAATTTTTTTAATTATCCCTCTCACTTCCGTGGCATGACAAGTTATAGGAGATCACACAGTTTGCAAGCTATTTGTTAGCTCAAACTACTAGTGGTGTACTGATTTATACCTACAACGGAGGATTGACCGAAGCAGTGCAGCTAGTGCAGTCTATAAAACGCGCACACACATTCACTCGAACGGAGTATTACTTGAGGCTGCTTGCCTTGTATTGAAATTGGAATGGCCTGATTATAAACCGATGGGCATCAGCCCTTTATATAGTTGTACATACCGACTTAGATAGGTCATGGCTGATGTATTAGATGTTCCTAGCTCACTGCTTATGTATTACTCCTTGCAAGCTGAATTAGTTTGCAAAAACGTCTTACATTATGGAGCGGAGGGAGTAGATTTCTTAGCTACTAAGCTACAATTGCTCTTGCTAGTAAAACAAATTTTACTGCTGCCGACATGCAGCCATGCATGTGTCGTAGACAGGGGTGTTGGCTAGCACCCGGAGTTTTTTATATCCTCGATTGTTTGCTCAAATGCATCATGATTGACTAGTTTAACTATGGGCTTGTTCTTGGAGGTGTGCGTAAATCATTACAGATGGCGTTGTCACGGAAATAGAATCTAGCCGGTGTGAAACCCACATATAACCTCAAGACATAGTTCATGTTGTACTTTTTTATCTCATGTTTTATCCCCCCCCCCCCACACTTGCTTATATTCTTCTTTCTCCATGCAGCAGCTGCATAGCACATATTGCTTCACGCGAACTACGACCATTCACAGGCGCTAGCAAATATCAACATGTTTATTAAGTTATTGAGCCCACAAGCAAGCCTGTTATTTTTTTTGTCGGTTCTAATGAGATTCTCTTTTTCACGGTTACCATTTGCATTTTCTGATGTTTAATGATGTGATGTTCTTAGCAATAGATCTCAGGGGTAATGAAGTACTCGTTGTGATTTTTAATTCTGTTTTGCATTAGCCATTAGCTAAACGCGACAATGAAGATCAAGAAATGTGTTGCACCCTTTCTCATCTAAAAATAAACTTTTTATAACATAATCTATATATTTTCATTTCAGTTTTTACCTTAGTGCATCTACCCCGATTGATGATGTCTACTACACAACCTTCTTCTTGTAGACGTTGTTGGGCCTTCAAGTGCAGAGGTTTGTAGGACAGTAGCAAATCTCCCTCAAGTGGATGACCTAAGGTTTATCAATCCGTGGGAGGCATATGATGAAGATGATCTCTCTCAAACAACCCTGCAACCAAATAATAAAGAGTCTCTTGTGTCCCCAACACACCCAATACAATGGTAAATTGTATATGTGCACTAGTTCAGCGAAGAGATGGTGATACAAGTGGTATATGGATGGTAGATAGAGGTTTTTGTAATCTGAAAATATAAAAACAGCAAGATAACTAATGATAAAAGTGAGCACAAACGGTATTGCAATGCTAGGAAACAAGGCCTAGGGTTCATACTTTCACTAGTGCAAGTTCTCTCAACAATAATAACATAATTGGATCACATAACTATCCCTCAACATGCAACAAAGAGTCACTCCAAAGTCACTAATAGCGGAGAACAAACGAAGAGATTATGGTAGGGTACGAAACCACCTCAAAGTTATTCTTTCCAATCAATCGTTGGGCTATTCGTATAAGTGTCATAAACAGCCCTAGAATTCATACTAGAATAACACCTTAAGACACAAATCAACCAAAACCCTAATGTCACCTAGATACTCCAATGTCACCTCAATTATCCGTGGGTGTGATTATATATATGATATGCATCACACAATCTCAGATTCATCTATTCAAACCAACACAAAGTACTTCAAAGAGTGCCCCAAAGTTTCTATGGGAGAGTCAAGACGAAAACGTGTGCCAACCCCTATGCATAGGTTCATGGGCGGAACCCGCAAGTTGATCACCAAAACATACATCAAGTGGATCAGTAGAATACCCCATTGTCACCACGAGTATCCCACGCAAGACATACGTCAAGTGTTCTCAAATCCTTAAAGACTCAATCCGATAAGATAACTTCAAAGGGAAAACTCAATCCATTACAAGAGAGTAGAGGGGGAGAAACATCATAAGATCCAACTATAATAGCAAAGCTCGCCATACATCAAGATCGTATCACCCCAAAAACACGAGAGAGAGAGAGAGAGAGAGAGAGAGAGAGAGAGAGATCAAACACATAGCTATTGGTACATACCCTCAGCCCCGAGGGAGAACTACTCCCTCCTTGTCATGGAGAGCGCCGAGATGATGAAGATGGCCACCGGAGAGGGATTCCCCCCTTCGGCAGGGTGCCGGAACGGGTCTAGATTGGTTTCGGTGGCAACGGAGGCTTCTGACGGCGGAACTCCCGATCTATTCTGCTCCCAAAGTGTTTAGGGTATATGGGTATATATGGGAGGAAGAAGTACGTCGGTGGACCTCCGGGCTGTCCACGAGGCAGGGGGCGCGCCCAGGGGGGGTGGGCGCGCCCCCACCCTCGCGGGCAGCCCGGGACTTCCTGGTCCAACTCCGATACTCCGTGGGCTTCTTCTGGTCCAAAAATAAGTTCCATGAAGTTTCAGGTCAATTGGACTCCGTTTGATTTTCATTTTCTACAATACTCTAAAACAAGGAAAAACACAGAAACTGACACTGGGCTCTAGGTTAATAGGTTAGTCCCAAAAATCATATAAAATAGCATATAACTGCATATAAAACATCCAAGGTTGATAATATAATAGCATGGAACAATCAAAAATTATAGATACGTTGGAGACGTATCAGCATCCCCAAGCTTAATTCCTGCTCGTCCTCGAGTAGGTAAATGATAAAAACATAATGTAGTTCTCTTTATTGTGGCAAGAATATTCAGATCCACAAGATTCAAGACAAAAGTTTAATATTGACATAAAAATAATAATACTTCAAGCATACTAACCAAGTAATCATGTCTTCTCAAAATATCATGGCCAAAGAAAGCTATCCCTGCAAAATCATATAGTCTGGCTATGCTCTATCTTCGCCACACAAAATATTTAAATCATGCACAACCCCGATGACAAGCCAAGCAATTCTTTCATACTTTTGATTTTCTCAAACTTTTTCAATCTTCATGCAATATATGAGCGTGAGCCATGGACATACTCACTAGCATGAATCTAATATTACCATCCTCATATCTCAAAACAATAATCAAGTATCAAACTTATCATAGTATTCAATGCACTTTATATGAAAGTTTTTATTATATCCCTCTTGGATGCCCATCATATTAGGACTAGCTTCATAACCAAAGCAAACTACCATGCTATTCTAAAGACTCTCAAAATAATATAAGTGAAGCACGAGAGTTCATCTAATTCTTCAAAATAAAACCACTGTTGTGCCCTAAAAAGATATAAGTGAAGCACTAGAGCAACAACAAACTACTCCGAAATATATAAGTGAAGATCAATGAGTAGTCGAATAATTATAAAACTATATGAAGACTCTCTAACATTAAAGAATTTAAGATCTTGGTATTTTATTCAAACAGAAAGAAAATCCTAACAAAATAAATTGACGCTCCAAGCAAAACACATATCATGTGGTAAATAAAAATATAGCTCCAAGTAAGGTTACCGATGAATGAAGACGAAAGAGGGGATGCCATCCGGGGCATCCCCAAGCTTAGGCTCTTGGTTGTCCTTGAATTTTACCTTGGGGTGCGATGGGAATCCCCAAGCTTAGGCTCTTGCCACTCCTTGTTCCACAATTCATCAAAACTTAACCCAAAACTTGAGAACTTCACAACACAAAACTCAAAATAGAAAATCTCGTGAGCTCCGTTAGCGAAAGAAAACAAAACACCACTTAAAGGTACTGTAATGAAATCATTATTGATTTATATTGGTGTTAAATCTACTGTATTCCAACTTCTCTATGGTTTATAAACTATTTTACTAGCCATGGATTCATCAAAATAAGCAAACAACGCATAGAAAACAGAATCTGTCAAAAACAGAACAGTCTGTAGTAATCTGTAACTAACGCCAACTTATGGAACCCCAAAAATTCTAAAATAACTTTCTGGACGTGAGGAATTTAGCTATTAATCATCTGCAAAAAGAATTAACTAAATATCACTCTCCAATAAAAAATGGCAGCAATTCTCGTGAGCGCTAAAGTTTCTGTTTTTTACAGCATGATCGCAAAGACTTTCCCCAAGTCTTCCCAACGTTTCTAATTGGCACAAACACTAATTAAAACATAAAAACTCAATCATAACATAGGCTAGATAAATTATTTATTACTAAACAGGAGCAAAAAGCAAGGGACAAAAATAAAATTGGGTTGCCTCCCAACAAGCGCTATCGTTTAACACCCCTAGCTAGGCATGATGATTTCAATGATGCTCACATAAAAGACAAGAATTGAAACATAAAGAGAGCATCATGAAGAATATTAATGGCACATTTAAGCCTAAAACACTTCCTATGCATAGGTATTTTGTGAGAAAACAACTTGTGGGAACAATAATCAACTAGCACAGGAAGGCAAAACACGCATAACTTCAAGATTTTCAACACATAGAGAGGAAACTTGATATTATTGCAATTCCTACAAGCATATATTCCTACCTCATAATAATTTTCAGTAGCATCATGAATGAATTCAACTATATAAGCAGCACCTAAAGCATTCTTTTCATGATCTACAAGCATACAAAATTTACTACTCTCCACATAAGCAAAATTCTTCCCATGAATAATAGTGGGAGCAAACTCAACAAAATAACTATCATGTGAGGCATAATCCAATTTAAGGTTAAAATCATGATGAAAAGTTTCATGGATATCATTATTCTTTATAGCATACAAGTCATCACAATAATCATCATAGATAGCAACTTTATTCTCATAATCAATTGGAACCTCTTCCGGGATAGTGGATTCATCACAAAATAAAGTCATGACCTCTCCAAATCCACTTTCATCAATATAATCATCATAAATATGAGGCATGATTTCATCATAATAAATTTGCTCAACAAAACTTGGGGGACAAAAAAATATCATCTTCATGAAACATAGCTTCCCCAAGCTTGTGGCTTTGCATATCATTAGCATCATGGATATTCAAGGAATTCATACTAACAACATTGCAATCGTGCTCATCATTCAAAGATTTAGTGCCAAACATTTTAATGCATTCTTCTTCTAACACTTTGGCACAATTTTCCTTTCCAACATTCTCACGAAAGATATTAAAAAGATGAAGCATATGAGGCAAACTCAATTCCATTTTTGTAGTTTTATTTTATAAACTAAACTAGTGCTAAAACAAGAAACAAAAAGATTTGATTGCAAGATCTAAAGATATACCTTCAAGATATGCATTCTTCTTGTAGACGTTGTTGGGCCTCCAAGTGCAGAGGTTTGTAGGACAGTAGCAAATTTCCCTCAAGTGGATGACCTAAGGTTTATCAATCCATGGGAGGCGTAGGATGAAGATGGTCTCTCTCAAACAACCCTGCAACCAAATAACAAAGAGTCTCTTGTGTCCCCAACACACCCATTACAATGGTAAATTGTATAGGTGCACTAGTTCAGCGAAGAGACGGTGATACAAGTGGTATATGGATGGTAGATAAAGGTTTTTGTAATCTGAAAATATAAAAACAGCAAGGTAACTAATTTTAAAAGTGAGCACAAACGGTATTGCAATGCTAGGAAACAAGGCCTAGGGTTCATACTTTCACTAGTACAAGTTCTCTCAACAATAATAACATAATTGGATCACATAACTATCCCTCAACATGCAACAAAGGGTCACTCCAAAGTCACTAATAGAGGAGAACAAACGAAGAGATTATGGTAGGGTACGAAACCACCTCAAAGTTATTCTTTCCAATCAATCCGTTGGGCTATTCCTATAAGTGTCACAAACAGCCCTGAAGTTCGTACTAGAATAACACCTTAAGACACAAATCAACCAAAACCCTAATGTCACCTAGACACTCCAATGTCACCTCAAGTATCCGTGGGTATGATTATACGATATGCATCACACAATATCATATTCATCTATTCGAACCAACACAAAGTACTTCAAAGAGTGCCCCAAAGTTTCTACCGGAGAGTCAAGACGAAAACGTGTGCCAACCCCTATGCATAGGTTCATGGGTGGAACCCGCAAGTTGATCACCAAAACATACATCAAGTGGATCAATAGAATACCCCATTGTCACCACGGGTATCCCACAGCAAGACATCCATCAAGTCTTCTGAAATCCGTAAAGACTCAATCCAATAAGACAACTTCAAAGGGAAAACTCAATCCATTACAAGAGAGTAGAGGGGGAGAAACATCATAAGATCCAACTATAATAGCAAAGCTCGTGATACATCAAGATCGTATCACCTCAAGAACACGAGAGAGAGAGAGAGATCAAACACATAGCTACTCGTACATACCCTCAACCCCGAGGGAGAATTACTCCCTCCTCGTCATGGAGAGCACCGGGATGATGAAGATGGCCACCGGAGAGGGATTCCTCCCTCTGGCAGGGTGCCGGAACGGGTCTAGATTGGTTTTCAGTGGCTACAGAGGCTTCTGGCGGCGGAACTCCCGATCTTTTCTGCTCCCCAAAGTTTTTAGGGTATATGGGTATATATGGGAGGAAGAAGTACGTCGGTGGACCTTCGGGCTGTCCACGAGGCAGGGGGCGTGCCCAGGAGGGGTGGACGCATCCCGCATCCTTGTGGGCAGCCCAGGACTCTCATGGTCCAACTCCGATACTCCGTGGGCTTCTTCTGGTCCAAAAATAAGTTCCGTGAAGTTTCAGGTCAATTGGACTCCGTTTGATTTTCCTTTTCTGCGATACTCTAAAACAAGGAAAAAAAACAGAAACTGGCACTGGGATGTAGGTTAATAGGTTAGTCCCAAAAATCATATAAAATAGCATATAAATGCATATAAAACATCCAAGGTTGATAATATAATAGCATGGAATAATAAAAAATTATCGATACGTTGGGTACGTATCAATTGACAACACACGTCTTCTGCAGGATTCGTCCTAATTCTTAAAACAATGATCAGCCATCTCCTTTTTCCATTTAAATTAGAGAAGCTCGGGAGTAATACAAAGATGTAATTGCAACGATCAAGAGCACGAAAGAACCAGTGTTCTTTTAATTTAAAATGCGAGTCCACAACAAAATACACCGCTAACAAATTGTCCAGCGACCATCCATTCTTTGGGTACATTGTTGGCCACCAAGACACCAGCAAGCAACATCAAATATATATTGTTAAGAATATCATGCATGCTACAAATTGCTATAATTTTACCCTAAAATATATATTGACACCACAAATAAATTCGAATCACTTATATATGAAATCTATCACATTGTTAATTATTATCACCTCTATATGAATCCTACCATATTATTGATTTAAATTGGCATCTTATTAGTTATGTGGACATTACTCAAAGTTCACAATAAATTCCCATTGCAACACGCGGGGTACCACCTAGTTTTGATAGAAGTGAAGTCATAGTATTATGGTACTTCAAGGAAGAAAAACTGAAGTTTGCAAATCATCTTGATTACAAACTTGGTTCCTTTCCTACCTCTTAGTTGGGTATTCCAGTTAGTGACTCTTGGCTTGTGATGAAGGATCTTCGTCCGATGGTGACCAAGATTCATGATCGATTCGAACCTTGGCAGGGGAGGGTACTCTCCAAGGCGTCAAGGACCGTCCTGATAAATCCGTCCTTGGCGAGTCTCCCCATGTTTATCATGGGATTTATCTTCTTCATGAAGGATTGCACGAGGATATTGCCAAGCACCAGTCCAGATTCTTTTGGTCTGAAGAGGGAGGCAAGCAGAAGTATCATATGGTCAAATGCTCCGAGCTTTGCAAGCCTAAATATCAGAGGGTCGTTGCATTATTAGCTCCAAATGTATGAACATCGCTCTCCTTGGTTCTAGCGCATTTCCAATAATGATGGCAGTCTTTGGCTATATATCATCAAGGTCAAATACTTAAGGGGCCAGCCACTTGCTTTCTGTCAACGCTACTGGCTCTCAGTTTTGGCAAGCCGTAGTTCAATTGATGCCGGTGCTCCGATTAGGCTCGTCCGTCTCGGTGGGTACAGGGACAACGACCTTGTTTTGGTTTGATCGAAGGGTCGACAACCAACCGTTGGGCGCCTGTTTCCCTGTCCTATTCTTCATATGTGCCCTACCCAGCATCTAGGCAGAGACCGACCTCCAGGGCCTAGGGCAACTCACATTCAGTCGCTCGTTCAGGCCTGTTGAGCTTTATGCATGGGAAGAGTTGTTGGACTGCGTTGCCCTTCACTCCCCCTCCGTCCATCCCGACAACATACCTTGGCACCTAGAGGCTTCAGGGCGTTTCTATACACTAGTAGAAAATAGATGTGATATGTGGTCTACTTGTTGGGAAAATTTACAAATATGAATTTCGACTTTATTTGCAAAATCTCTTTGGAATTTGTAAAATGGGCATAACTTATGCATACGAACTCGGATTAAAAAGTTTTTTATATGAAAAATCATCTACTCGAAACAACCCTGCAACCAAATAATAAAGAGTCTCTTGTGTCCCCAACACACTCAATACAATGGTAAATTGTATATGTGCACTAGTTCAGCGAAGAGATGGTGATACAAGTGGTATATGGATGGTAGATAAAGGTTTTTGTAATCTGAAAATATAAAAACAGCAAGGTAACTAATGATAAAAGTGAGCACAAATGGTATTGCAATGCTAGGAAACAAGGCCTAGGGTTCATACTTTCACTAGTGCAAGTTCTCTCAACAATAATAACATAATTGGATCACATAACTATCCCTCAACATGCAACAAAGAGTCACTCCAAAGTCACTAATAGCGGAGAACAAACGAAGAGATTATGGTAGGGTACGAAACCACCTCAAAGTTATTCTTTCCAATAAATCGTTGGGCTATTCGTATAAGTGTTATAAACAGCCCTAGAGTTCATACTAGAATAACACCTTAAGACACAAATCAACCAAAACCCTAATGTCACCTAGATACTCCAATGTCACCTCAAGTATCCGTGGGTATGATTGTTGGAAATATGCCTTAGAGGAAATAATAAATTAGTTATTATCATATTTCCTTGTTCATGATAATGGTTTATTATCCATGCTAGAATTGTATTGTTAGGAAACTCAGATACATGTGTGGATACATAGACAACACCATGTCACTAGTAAGCCTCTAGTTGACTAGCTCGTTGATCAATAGATGGTTACGGTTTCCTGACCATGGACATTGGATGTCGTTGATAACGGAATCACATCATTAGGAGAATGATGTGATGGACATGACCCAATCCTAAGCCTAGCACAAGATCGTGTAGTTCGTTTGCTTAAGCTTTTCTAATGTCAAGTATCATTTCCTTAGACCATGAGATTGTGCAACTCCCGAATACCGTAGGAATGCTTTGGGTGTGCCAAACGTCACAACGTAACTGGGTGGCTATAAAGGTACACTACGGGTATCTCCGAAAGTGTCTGTTGGGTTGGCACGAATCAAGACTGGGATTTGTCACTCCGTGTGATGGAGAGGTATCTCTGGGCCCACTCGGTAGGACATCATCATATGCGCAATGTGACCAAGGATTTGATCACGGGATGATGTGTTACAGAACGAGTAAAGAGACTTGCCGGTAACGAGATTGAACAAGGTATCGGATACCGACAATCGAATCTCGGGCTAGTACAATACCGCTAGACAAAGGGAATTGCATATGGGATTGATCGAATCCTCGACATCGTGGTTCATCCGATGAAATCATCGTGGAACATGTGGGAACCAACATGGGTATCCAGATCCCGCTGTTGGTTATTAACCGGAGAACGTCTCGGTCATGTCTGCATGGTTCCCGAACCCGTAGGGTCTACACACTTAAGGTTCGATGACACTAGGGTTATAGGGAATAGATATACGTGGTTACCGAATGTTGTTCGGAGTCCCGGATGAGACCCTGGACATCACGAGGAGTTCCGGAATGGTCCGGAGGTAAAGATTTATATATGGGAAGTCCTATTTTGGTCACCGGAAAAGTTTCGGGTGCTATCGGTAACGTACCGGGACCACCGGGAGGGTCCCGGGGGTCCACCAGGTGGGGCTACCTGCCCCAAAGGGCTGCGTGGGCCAAGTGTGAGAGGGGACCAGCCCCAGGTGGGCTGGTGCGCCCCCCACCAGGGCCCAAGGCGAAGAGAGAAGGGAAAAGGGGGAAACCCTAGGCTTAGATGGGCCTAGGGCCCACCTAGTGGCGCCCCCCTCTCTCCCCCCTTGGCCGCCACCCTAGATGGGATCTAGGGCTGGCCGCCACCCCTAGGGGTGGAAACCTAGGTGGGGGCGCAGCCCCTCCCTTTCCAATGGCCTAACTCTTCATGTCAATTACAATACACCATTTGTTTAATATGGCTGCATATGTTTTTAGCACAATCTAGGAGTTTACCCGATTATTAATTAATTATAGGATATGATATTTTTTAGCTTTTGTATCGTTTCGCTGGATGCGTTTCCTAGTGCACAGGAGGATCACATTCTAGGCTGTTTAACAATCATACACAGGCATTTCTTCCACAAGGGAAATTATTTTGTCATCTAGGAAGCAAATCACTTCCTCTTGATTCATTATATCACTATTTTAGTGATCTAAACGTTCTTATATTTCTTTGCGGAGGGAGAACTTTATTATATCATTGTAAACAGTAGTAACTTAGCTAGTTCACTGGTCATGAACCAGGGTTGTACCATTTTCTTTTAACAGAAAAATATCGATCTTGTAAGTGCTTGATTTACAATTTTTTATATACTTTCCCATATTCATATTGTAAACATGATGACTTGTTGTTAATTGTGCAACTGTTATGTGTTGTATCTTACTTTAGTCTTACGTTCACCCCTATATGTGGCTTTTCAAGATGATTTTACTACATAGTACAAAATAGTTACACAAGAGTGTTTTTTTAATTCACGCGGTCTAACATGGCGTGAGCGCGTAAGCGTGCACGTGCGTGCACATGCATGAGTGTTATCTCCATGTCATTTCTATTTTTCCTTGTGTAGAATGCGAAAATAAGTGCTCCCAGACAAGCAAAGGCAGAGAAGTTAAGACGCGACGGAGCTTGAAAAATGAACTACCCTCCTTTCAAGATCAACCCGCTCTAAAAAAAAGGTCCCGCATTAGCAGGAGGGACAAAACAAATAAAGAGATGCTAGACACTCATATTTTTGAGTTGTGCATGGAGTACGTTCTGTCATTGTCTTAGGTTGTTAGTTTTCATTTTCTTTTGATTGGAATGTTAATCTTATAATGTACTACTACAACTCTCTATGTAGGGATGTTTGGTCATGCATGGATATTAGAAAGAAGAACGATTATGCGTACCTTAATCCGTTGTGGTTTAACATGTACACCGACTGGGATGATAAATCAAGAATCCTTAAATGGATAAAAGCTAAGAAGATATTCACAAGACGATATGTATTTGTACCTATTGTTATTTGGTATGTTACTCACATTATGATCATGCAGAATCACTTATTTGATCCGCATGATACCAAATATTCACTCTGTTGACTATATATAGGGGACACTGGAGCCTTCTTGTGTTGTGCAATTTTGGCAAGACCAAGTACTTGGGTACTAAGAAGGGGCCACGCATGCTGCTACTGGATTCACTTAAAAAGGTGAAAGCGGAGAGGTTACAACCAATCATCAACAGGTTTGTTCACTTTATTTTCTCTCTCACTAAGCCATCAAAATAATTCATGTTAGCATGTTTAGATATTTTGTTGTAGCATGGTTTTGCATGTAGGCAACTCAAGATACTACAATGAGATATGTTTTTTATCTATATATATTATTAGCCCAACAAGGTGTTTAGTATTTCAAAAAACATTGTGCATTAATTTTAGTTGGAGGTTGCATGGAGTGGGCGTCAAAAGCTCCCTGATATTTGCCTTAGTTTACGTTCACATAAATGTTTTATTTACTCATTTGCATTGTCTATAACATATAATTGTCATCCTTATTCTGAATGCCCTATATTTATTAGCCCTTTATTGATGGTGTATACCAGATTCATTGTTGATATTTTAAAATTTGAAGAGCGGAAAGAGTTAGAGCAGTTCATAAATGAAGTCGAACTTGAGTTTCCTAAGGTATGGTGTTTAACTTCTGACAGTCGAACTATTTTTCATCTTTTGGAAAAAATATATCTATTATTATGTTCTATATTGTTGCTTCTTAATTATTTGGATTTCTGTTATGATATACTTAAACAAACTTGTAGGTGCCACAACAAAGTGGAGTAGATTGTGGTATGTATGTTCTTTACTTCGTGTACTGTTTTCTCACGATAAAAAAACTGGGAGAAGATTTGAGCCATCTGGTATATGTCATCCGCTTCAAACTTTACACAAAATTCCTATTTGTGCCTCACAAAGTCTTTTACTAATTTGTTTGTTTAACTGATGACTTTGTTCTAAGGATGCCTTGTTCGATCCGGAGGAACTGAAGAGCCTAGAGGACATACGCATAGATATTCTTTCATACAAAGAGTATGCTTATCCCTACCGTCTTTATTTAATGGTTGTTAAATTGTGATCTTATTTCTCTTGTACTTATCTGCAGGAAAATGGATGCAAAAGCTGCAGAGTAGATTGCATGTCAAGATTGCTCCGATTAAACTGTACCACCTACTTGTTGTTGGGTAATGGCAGATTGGTGCTGTTGATAATTAACATCATGCTATCTTCTCTTATGCTTCCTGCTCTTGTGTTAACTATCAGTGGTTTTTCTCTCTTACTCATCAGGCAACATCATATTGACCAACAAACCAGAGTTCATCTTCACCGGTGGGAAGTTTTGAGGAAATTTGAAGACTTCCAATAATAAGTTAGTAATACATTCTATGCAAACAGTCAAGACAAACATGGCTGATAATCCGAACAGATAGCTTCAGTGACAGTCAGCACCCAGTTCATCATAAAGAATTTACAATTGTTTCCATTCGTTCAAAAAATTAAGATACCAGTGTAAGTGCATTTCATGGATTTTTTTGAAACTACATTTGATTTTTTTTTGAAAAGGAGGATTACCCCGGCCTCTGCGGCCATATTATTAAAAGTGGCAGCAAAAAACAAAGTCTGAAATCCAGTAATCCAGTACAGCTCATAAACGGAGCAAAGAGAAAAATGAAAACATTCTGCATTTGATGTTTTTAGTTTGCACTTCTGCATTACCAACTTATAATTGCTGCATGGAATGTGATCGATTATAACCACCATTTCCTTTCTGGATGGATTATTTATGCATTGCTGTTCTTTCATGCGTATGCATCGAGTTGGTTATGTAATCATAAATTAGCAGTATATGCTATATAATATGTTCCGGCCGGTAACACTTCTTATTTCGGTAAGAAGTGGAAAGTAGCCACAGCGCTCCGTCTTTAGCATTCATTCAGTAGGGTAGGACAGCAGGAGCAATGGTGGACTGATCCACTGCTGGGCTGCATGCCTGCATCATGCATGGTGTGTGCTGGATTGAGTTGAGATCCTCCCTCCCTGCTGTGATGTCTTCCGATGCTCCGATTCCTCCACGTTCTTTTGTAGCTCAGCAGGATATTTACTCAAGATTGGTCACGCTACCGCCCCACTCATATGGGTGTGAATATGTGTCACGAGAAATTTAAGACAGTTCTTAACCTTTTATAGGGCCGCTGATAAAGCGAATGCCAACTAGAGTAGCTCCAAGGGAAAGTGAAATCATTAGTTAAGAGATACCTCTTGGCCACTATCACCTTTTCTGGTGATCTTGTCACAGTTAGCGAGTTTTGGTGAGATTTCTCCCACGCACGCGATAAAAAGATGGGTTTATTAGTACTATTTTATATAGTTGATTATTTAAAATGATTTATCTCTTCAATCATGCGTCCAAATCATGAACCGTTTTCACCGTTTCATTCCTCGCACCGAAATCTCTATATTGATGGGTTCCGAGAAACTTTTTGGGCAAAATTTTTGCTCCAAAATTGTACTAAACTGTCATTTAAATATACTAACTCGCGTTTCACTTTTGGGAAGCATAGTTTGTACTTTTCAAGTGAGAAGCATAATTGTGCTTCACATAGAAGCACACCTGTGCTTCACTTTTCCAAAAATTACAATTGTTCCTTCGCCCGAGAAGCACAACACGCGAGAACCACAATTGTGCTTCCCTTTTCATACAAAACACTATTGTGCCTTTGTTTCTCGTAGAAGCAGACATGAGATTCATGTGAAAGAACTATTGTGCTTCATGCGGAAACATTACCGTACTTTTCACATGAAATGCTACATGTGCTTCACGCTCATGACATGATAGACAAAAAAAAAAGAAACGAAAAAACTAATAAACTGGAAAAAACATGAAACCCAAGAGAAAAAACAAAAACAACCATCCGATGCAGGAAGCACACACCGGCGGCACATGGCGGCGCTGGAGTGCTCCCTCGCGTGGTAGACTACCCACTGGAATCCCCATCTAGGGGGTATCCCTTAGTAAGTTGCTCCCTTTGCGTCTAACGAGCGAACCTTGATCATTCCATCAGGTGTTTGCTCCATGGTGGGGTCTGCGGGACGGTAGTTGGCCCAACAATACTGGGCGCATGCGGGAAAAAATTAACTGTTCTAGTCCCAGTTAGCTGTTTTCTACCCAAAAGATTGCCAACAGTAAAATTAAATATATGTTTTTTACATATTAAAGTAAGAAAACTACTCCCTCCGATCCATATTAATTGTCGTTAATTGAGTACAAAGGGAGTACATAAATTTGGTGTTTGCTTCATTGAGGCAGCGAGTGATTGATGAATCAAATTCCCCTTTCCCCTTCTCCAAGCTCTCCCCTCTCACCTGCTATCCTCACCTACTCCGATCCGATCCCGATCCCCTCCTCTCTCCTTCCTCTGGGTCATGACAATTTGGTACTCAGAGCCAAGATTTTTTCCCACCACCCCACGCCGCCGCGGTTCTCATATTCTCTCGATCGTCGATAACATCCACCGGGTCAGGTGCAAGCCGCTCCGGTGTGTTTGCACAAAATCCTGCTCGGGGTTCGGTCGATTTGGAGCGAGACCAGGGCGCCGTCCAAACACTTGGTGCAGACCCGCCGTGTTCTCGACGCGATGTCGGAGACCACCGACCAGCTGCAGAACTTGCTGGAGTTGGTCATCCACCGCCTCAATGCAAGCCAAAAGACGGCCGACGAGCGACACCAGGCGCAGCTCTCCTACAACGAACAAGTCTTCATCGAGCTCAACCACCTCTCCAAGCAGATCGATCTCACCCAGGCAGATGTGGATGAGGCGTGCAAGGCCGCGCCCATGGTCGACCCCCCCCCCCTGCCGCGCACCACACCACCATGTCACCCTCGGGAATTTTGACGACAGCGGGCTCCTCTGCACCACCACCGCCCCCGTCATCTCGTCCCGTGCCTTCCCTTCTCTACATGGATGGAGCAGCCCAGCTGCCCTTTGCGCGGCTGGTCAACCACGGGTCGCCTCTGTCGCTCTAGCCCTCACAGACGGCTTCAGATCGAGAGCGTGGGACAGATCTCTACACCAAACCACCGAAGCATGATTTTCCGCGCTTCGACGACAACGCCCCGCGCATCTGGCTCGAGCGATGCGTCTCTTACTTCGAGCTGTACCGCGTGCCACCACACAGCTGGGTCACCACGGCCTCGCTGTACATGGATGCCCTGACAGTGATGTGGCTACAGGCTCATCGTCAGAAACCTTCAGGGTTGTCTTGGGCAGCTTTTCGTGCAACAATGGCAGAGGAATTCGGGCTCAAGGAGTTCGAAGCACAAATGCATGAGTTGGTTCAGCTGCGGCAGACTGGGAGTGTGCAAGAGTATCGTCAGCAGTTCGAGACATTGATGTACCATCTTCTGTCTCTTGATCCGCATTTGAGCGCGCAGTTTTTCATCTTTCAGTTCCTGCTCGGGCTCAAGGACGAGCTTCGACTGGGCGTCCGCCTGCAGGCCCCACCAGTATCACTCAAGCGGTCGTTTTCGCAAGAATTCAGGAAGAGGAATTGGAGAGACAACGCGCACAGCGCCAACGGATCGTACTAGTGGGTCGTCCACCTCCACAAGCAGCAACAACAGCCACCATTCCAGCCCGAGCAGCAGCACAACTACGCCCAGCAAACCACGACTTTGCTCGGGAACGACAGTTACGAGAATTCCGACGAGCTAATGGACTGTCTTCCCGCTGTGGGGATAAATACTCCCGCGAGCATCAGTGCAAAAGCACGGGACATATTCTGATGATCGAAGTGGGCGAGTTCAGAGAAATTCTGTCCGATGAAACCGTGCTCGCGCTGCAACTACTGGATGCACCAGTGCAACAAGAACCAGAATACTGCTCTCTGAGTCAGCATGCCATGTCCGGCGAGGAAGGGCCGTCTAGGATTCGCCTATGCACCCAAGTGGGTGATCAGATCATGCTGCTGCTGGTCGATTCAGGGAGTTCTCACAGCTTCATCAGTGAGAATTTCACCGCCCGAATTGCTGCTAAGACTGAAGAACTTCCCCCTGTGTCAGTTTGTGTGGTGAATGGACAACGGCTGCTCTGTAACAAGCTCTTGCGCAAATTGGCCTGGCAAGTTCCTGGTCACACCTTCAACACCGACCTCCGGGTGTTACCACTGAGTGCCTATGATGGCGTTCTGGGGATCGACTGGCTCTCTGCCCACAGTCTGATGTTGTGCCATTGGCAACTGAATACGATTCAGTTCGACACCGGGGGCAAGACAGTGAAACTACAGGGAGTGAAAACCACCGATCTGTCTTCCATCTCAGAGTTGGATGCTTATGAGCTGCATCGAATGGAAGTGGCCAACGATATCTAGACAGCGGCCCTTGTCACAGTGGAGAAAAGTGACGAGCCACCGCCTGCACTAGTCCCAGCCAACATTCAGAAAGTTCTGCGCGAGTATCATGACGTGTTTGCTGAACCAACAACCCCGCCCCCGCGTCATCAGTATGATCACATCATCAACCTGGAGCCAGTCACTACACCTATCAACACAAAGCCGTACAGCTACTCGCCGGCGCAGAAGGACGAGATCGAACGACAAGTTCAAGAGATGCTCAACTTGGGTCTCATTGCACACAGGATGAGCCCCTACACCGCACCCGTGTTGCTCGTGAAAAAGAAGGACGACAACTGGCGTTTTTGTTTTGATTTTTGATGCATGAATACAGTAACAGTGAAGAACAAGTTTCCACTTCCTGTTGTCGACGGGCTGCTCAACAAACTGGCCGGGGCCAAATACTTCTCCAAGGTTGATTTGCGCGTGGGATATCATCAAATTCGTATGCGGGAAGAGGACGAGGAGAAAACAGCTTTCAAGACGCATCACGGCCACTACCACTTCCGCGTCATGCCATGCGGGTTGTGCAACGCGCCGGCTACGTTTCAGTGTTTGACGAACACTGTCTTCGGCCGTTACATCCGTAAGTTCATCATCATTTTTTTGGATGACATTTTGGTATTCAGCATCGACCTACAGGAGCACGAAGAACACCTACGCCTCACTCTGGACCTCCTCCGCGAGCACCAGCTGTTCGCCAAGGCCAGTAAGTGTTCGTTCATGCAAATAAGCATTGAGTACCTCGGGCATGTGATCTCGCAAGACGGCGTTGCCACCGACACAAGCAAGACCAGTGCCATGCAGGCCTGGCCCGTGCCCTTTCTACCTCTTGAGCACTACGTTGGTTTTCCCTTAAAAAGGAAAGGATGATGCAGCAAAGTAGCATAAGTATTTCCCTCAGTTTTTGAGAACCAAGGTATCAATCCAGTAGGAGGCCACGCACGAGTCCCTCGCACCTACACAAACAAATAAAATCCTCGCAACCAACACAATAAAAGGGGTTGTCAATCCCTTCACGGTCACTTACGAAAGTGAGATCTGATAGATATGATAAGATAATATTTTTGGTATTTTTGTGATAAGATGCAAAGTAAATAAACCAAAATAAAAACAGTAAAAGAAATAGCTTGTTGATGGAAGATTAATATGATAGAAAATAGACTCGGGGGCCATAGAATTCACTAGTGGCTTCTCTCGAGAGCATAAGTATTACGGTGGGTAAAGAAATTACTGTTGAGCAATTGACAAAATTGAGCATAGTTATGAGAATATCTAGGTATGATCATGTATATAGGCATCACGTCCGAGACAAGTAGACCGACTCCTGCCTGCATCTACTACTATTACTCCACACATCGACTGCTATCCAGCATGCATCTAGAGTATTAAGTTCAAAAGAACAGAGTAATGCTTTAAGCAAGATGACATGATGTAGAGGGATAAACTCATGCAATATGATATAAACCCCATCTTGTTATCCTCGATGGCAACAATACAATACATGCCTTGCTGCCCCTACTGTCATTGGGAAAGGACACCGCAAGATTGAGCCCAAAGCTAAGCACTTCTCCCATTGCAAGAAAGAACAATCTAGTAGGCCAAACCAAACTGATAATTTGAAGGGACTTGCAAAGATAACCAATCATACATAAAAGATTTCAGAGAAGATTCAAATATTGTTCATAGATAAACTTGATCACAAACCCACAGTTCATCGGTCTCAACAAACACACCGCAAAATAAGATTACATCGAATAGATCTCCACAAGAGAGGGGGAGAACATTGTATTGAGATCCAAAAAGAGAGAAGAAGCCATCTAGCTAATAACTATGGACCCGAAGGTCTGAGGTAAACTACTCACACATCATCGGAGAGGCTATGGTGTTGATGTATAAGCCCTCCGTGATCGATGCCCCCTCCGGCGGAGCTCCGGAAAAGGCCCCAAGATGGGATCTCACGGGTACAAAAGGTTGCGGCGGTGGAATTAGGGTTTTGACTCCTCTGAAATAGGAAAAAAACAACGATTTTGGGCTGGGCCTCCGGTTAATAGGTTAGTCCCAAAAATAATATAAAAGTGTATAATAAAGCCCAACAATGTCCAAAACAGAATATAATATAGCATGGAACAATAAAAAATTATAGATACGTTGGAGACGTATCAGCACTCGACACCAACCGAGCTGCGGGGCTTCCTGGGGTTGATAGGCTATTACCGCAAGTTTGTTCCTCACTATGGCATCATTGCCAAACCCCTGACGCAACTTCTCTCGAAGAAAGGGTTTGTCTGGAGCGACAAGGCACAACAAGCATTCGAATTCGACATGCTCAAGCAGGCGATGGTGAGCACGCCGGTCTTGGCCCTTCCCAACTTCACGCGTCCATTCGCCATCGAGACCGATGCGTGCGACACTGGCGTGGGTGCGGTGCTCACACAAGACGGCCACCCTGTCACCTACCTCAGCAAAGCTCTCGGAGTGCGAAATAAGAAGCTCTCCACATATGAAAAGGAATTCCTCGCAGTGATGATGGCCATCGACAAGTGGCGACCATATTTGCAACGTGCCCCGTTCAAAATCGTCACCGACCACAAGAGCCTGTGTGTGCTGGGTGATCAACAGCTGTTCACCGACCTGCAACGCAAGGCCATGTCGAAGATGGTGGGCCTCCATTTCTCCTTCCGCTACAAGAAAGGCGTCGACAACGGCGCCGCCGATGCTCTGTCTTGATTCGGCCACCTCCTGGCACTCGACGCACTGTCCATGTGCCATCCACAGTGGCTGCAAGAGGTGGCGAACTCCTATGAAGCTGACCCCGAGTCGCAAGAATTGCTCGCCAAGCTGGCAGTCATGGGCGAGGACGATCAAAGCCACACACTACAGAATGGGATGATTCACCAACGGGGCCGCCTGTGCAACGGCACCAACTCCGCACTACAGACCAAGCTCATCACCGCACTCCACCACCGCGCTGTGGGGTCCACTCCGGCGCCACAACCACGTACCATCGGGTGCGCAAGCTCTTCGCCTGGCCCAGTCTCAAGCACGCCGTGGAGGATTTCGTTCGCCAGTGCGACATCTACCAGCACGCCAAGCATGAGAACAAGCACCCGACCAGCAAGCTGCAACCCCCTGCCGATTCCTGACGCGCCATGGCAGGACGTGACCATGGACTTCGTCGAGGGTCTACCCAAATCCGAAGGCTGCGACTCCATTATGGTCGTCGTCGATCGGCTGACCAAGTTCGCATAGTTTGTGCCACTCCATCACCCCTTCACGGCGGCGCAGGTGGCCCGCCCGTTCTGCGAGCACATCATCAGGTTGCATGGCGTCCCTCGCTCCATCGTCTTCGATCGAGACAAAATCTTCACCAGCGTGATGTGGCGGGAACTGCTCGCCGCGGCCGGCACCAAGCTCCTCTACTCCACCGCCTACCACCCCAGATGGACGGCCAGACGGAATGAGTCAACCAGTGCCTCGAGATGTACCTTCGATGTGCCGTTCACGACACCCCGCCACTAGTAGAAAAAGGGGCTATGGTCCAGGCCGCCTCAGCCCATTAGTCCCGGTTCAGTCTTGAACCGGGACCAATGTGGGCATTGGTCCCGGTTGGTGAGCCCAGGGGGCCGGCCGGGCCACATGGGCCATTGGTCCCGGTTCGTATGGACCTTTTGGTCCCGGTTGGTGGGACGAACCGGGACCAAAGGGCCTCCCTCCTGGCCCACCACCATTGGTCCCGGTTGGTGGCTTGAACCGGGACCAAAGGCTCCCCTTTAGTCCCGGTTCATGCCACGAACCGGGACCAATGAATTGCCTATATATACCCCCTCGCGCAAGAGCAGAGCACAGTGCTTTGTTTTTTCTGGCCGAGGGGAAGAGGCCTTTGTGGTGCTCTAGCTCACCTCCTATGCACATGAGGTGTTCGATGGAATGCCCGAGCCACACTACTTAAGCTTTCTCCTCTCGAAGCTCGACCTCCAACCTCCATTTTCCTCGAGATTTGTCTAGATTTAGCGGTCCGTCACGCCCCGTCCCCGTCTTCATCGCCGTCGATCACCCGCGCCGATCTCATCACCGACACCACCGTGGTGAGCCTCTTATTCTTATCTTCTTTCTGAAAGGAAAAATATTCTTACTTGTATGTTTAGATAGATACTTGTATCATTTTCTTACATTTATTATTGCATCTTATATAGTGCGATGGTTTTGGTATCCGCCCCCGTCGGCCCTCGTCCTGTCTATGATTCAGATTTGGTATGTATATTATCTTTATAACTATTGGTTCATTTATTGTTTATGAAAATTATGCCGACCAACGTGACATAGATTTTATTTATCTAGGATGTATGTGAATCGGAAATGCCAACCGACCTTGTCGAGAGGTTAAATTTAGTTGAAGAAGAAAACAATTTGTTGAAGGAAAAAATAAAAAAAATTGAGGAGGAGAAGATGATATTGGAGTTGCATGTTGCGGATGTCGTCGATGATCACAAGATCAAGATGGATGCAATGCGCTTGAAGATTAGAAAGATTGGAAAATATGCCATTCATACCGAGGCTTGGTATCATTATGCCGTTGGATCAATTGTTACCTTGGTTGCGATTATGATCGCATTTGTTTTCGCATTGAAATGTTTTACATAGTTTCAATGTATGGTTTAATTAATTAGATGCTCTGGAGAGCTATATGTTGTTAGATGAGAACTATGTATGCACTTTGGTTTTAATGTGATGATGAACTTCTATTAATTTGGACACTTAATTATATATAATGCACGCAGATGAACCGGCAATGGATGTACGGTGACAGACACACCCGCGAGTACATTAAGGGCGTGCATGAGTTTCTCGATGCGGCTGAGGCAAACAAGCAGAATGGTTTTATGTGTTGTCCATGCATTGAATGTGGGAATACGAGGTCTTACTCTAACCGGAAAATCCTTCACTCCCACCTGCTTTACAAGGGTTTCATGCCACACTATAATGTTTGGACGAGGCACGGAGAAATAGGGGTTATGATGGAAGACGGCGAAGAAGAAGAGTATGATGACAACTATGTGCCCCCTGAATACGGTGATGCTGCAATGGGGGGAGCTGGTGAAGATTAAGAGGAACCAGACGATGATGTGCCCAATGATGCTGCCACGGGTGAAGCTGCTGAAGATCAAGAGGAACCAGACGATGTGCCCGATGATGATGATCTCCGCCGGGTCATTGTCGATGCAAGGACGCAATGCATTAGTCAAAAGGAGAAGCTGAAGCTCGATCGCATGTTAGAGGATCACAAAAAAGGGTTATACCCCAATTGCGAAGATGGCAACACAAAGCTCGGTACCGTACTGGAATTGCTGCAGTGGAAGGCAGAGAATGCTGTGGCTGACAAAGGATTTGAGAAGCTACTGAAAATATTGAAGAAGAAGCTTCCAAAGGATAACGAATTGCTCGACAGTACATACGCAGCAAAGAAGGTCGTATGCCCTCTAGGATTGGAGGTGGAGAAGATACATGCATGCCCTAATGACTGCATCCTCTACCGCGGTGCATACAAGGATCTGAACGCATGCCCGGTATGTGGTGCGTTGCGGTATAAGATCAGACGAGATGACCCCGGTGATGTTGACGGCGAGCCCCTCAGGAAGAGGGTCCCTGCAAAGGTGATGTGGTATGCTCCTATAATACCACGGTTGAAACGTCTGTTCAGAAACGAAGAGCATGCCAAGTTGATGCGGTGGCACAGTGAGAACCGAAAGAAAGATGGGAAGTTGAGAGCACCCGCTGACGGGTCGCAGTGGAGAAAAATCGAGAGAAAGTACTGGGATGAGTTTGCAAAGGACCCAAGGAATGTATGGTTTGCTTTAAGCGCGGATGGCATTAATCCTTTCGTGGAGCAGAGCAGTAATCACAGCACCTGGCCCGTGACTCTATGTATGTATAACCTTCCTCCTTGGATGTGCATGAAGCGGAAGTTCATTATGATGCCAGTTCTCATCCAAGGCCCTAAGCAACCCGGCAACGAAATTGATGTGTACCTAAGGCCATTAGTTGAAGAACTTTTACAGCTGTGGAATGGAAACGGTGTACGTACGTGGGATGAGCACAGACAGGAGGAATTTAACCTTAAGGCGTTGCTGTTCGTGACCATCAACGATTGGCCCGCTCTCAGTAACCTTTCAGGACAGACAAACAAAGGATACCACGCATGCACGCACTGTTTAGATGACACTAAAAGTATATACCTGGACAAATGTAGGAAGAATGTGTACCTAGGCCATCGTCGATTTCTTCCGACCAACCATCAATGTCGAAAGAAAGGCAAGCATTTCAAAGGCGAGGCAGATCACCGGAAGAAGCCCGCCATGCGCACCGGTGATCACGTGCTTTCTATGGTCAATGATTTACCCTACGTCATCTTTGTAAAGGGTCCCGGTGGACTAGCTGTTCCGAATGACGCTGAGGGACACGCACCCACGTGGAAGAAGAAATCTATATTTTGGGACCTACCCTACTGGAAAGACCTAGAGGTCCGCTCCTCAATCGACGTGATGCACGTGACGAAGAACCTTTGCGTGAACCTGCTAGGCTTCTTGGGCGTGTATGGGAAGACAAAAGATACGCCGGAGGCACGGGAGGACCTGCAACGTTTACACGAAAAAGACGACATGCCTCCGAAGCAGTATAAAGGTCCTGCCAGCTACGCTCTTACGAAAGAAGAGAAAGAAATCTTCTTTGAATGCCTGCTTAGTATGAAGGTCACGACTGGCTTCTCATCGAATATAAAGGGAATAATAAATATGCCAGAGAAAAAGTTTCAGAACCTAAAGTCTCATGACTGCCACGTGATTATGACGCAACTGCTTCCGGTTGCATTGAGGGGGCTTTTACCGGAAAACGTCCGATTAGCCATTGTGAAGCTATGTGCATTCCTCAATGCAATCTCTCAGAAGGTGATCGATCCAGAAATGGTACCAAGGCTAAGGAGTGATGTGGCGCAATGTCTTGTCAGTTTCGAGCTGGTGTTCCCACCATCCTTCTTCAATATCATGACACACATCCTAGTTCATCTAGTCGACGAGATTGTCATCCTGGGCCCGTATTTCTACACAATATGTTCCCCTTTGAGAGGTTCATGGGAGTCCTAAAGAAATATGTCCGTAACCGCGCTAGGCCAGAAGGAAGCATCTCCATGGGCCATCAAACAGAGGATGTTATCGGGTTTTGTGTTGACTTCATTCCTGGCCTTAACAAGCTAGGTCTCCCTAAATCGCGGTATGAGGGGAGACTGACTGGAAAAGGCACTCTTGGAAGAGACTCAATAATATGTAGGGACGGATATTCTTGGTCTCAAGCACACTACACAGTTCTACAGAACTCTACCTTGGTGACCCCGTATGTCGATGAACACAAGAACAGTCTGCGCTCCAAACACCCGGAGCATTGCGACGACTGGATTACATGTGAACACATCAGGACTTTCAGCAGTTGGTTGGAAACACGTCTCAGAGGTGACAACACTGTTTGTGATGAGTTGTACTTGTTGTCCAGGGGACCATCTTTGACTGTATTGACTTACAAAGGATACGAGATAAATGGGAATACATTTTACACGATCGCCCAAGATCAAAAGAGCACCAACCAAAACAGCGGTGTCCGCTTTGATGCAGCAACCGAGAGCGGAAAGGACACATATTATGGTTACATAGTGGACATATGGGAACTTGACTACGGACCTGATTTTAAGGTCCCTTCGTTTAAGTGCAAATGGGTCATTCTGTTTGGCGGCGGGGTACAAGTAGACCCATAGTACGGAATGACAACAGTGGATCTGAAAAATCTTGGGTACACCGACGAACCATTCGTCCTAGCCAATGATGTGGCACAGGTTATCTATGTGAAGGACATGTCTACTAAACCGAGAAAAAGAAAAGATAAGGAAGCGAATACATCATACGATGAGCCAAAGCGCCACATAGTTCTTTCAGGAAAAAGGGACATCCTGGGAGTGGACGGCAAGACAGACATGTCTGAAGATTATGAAAAGTTTCATGAAATTCCTCCCTTCAATGTCAAGGCTGACCCAAGCATCCTGATAAACAATGAAGATTATCCATGGTTACGGCGCAATAAGCAAATGACACAAGCGAAGAAAAAGTGAAGACTTTCTCCCGCAATAAGAAAATGCTATGTGGGTGAAATTATGATACCATGCATCCCAACTTTCAACTTTTTCAGAGTTCATTTGAAATGCTTTCATGTCTTATGGTTTGAAACTTTGATACTTCGAAGTGATTGTCCATTTTGTACACGAAGTGCATCAAGTTTTTGTCGTAACCCTCTCTACTTTTTGGAACATGCTATGTGGGTGAAATGATGATACCATGCCAACTTTCAACCTTTTCAGAGTTCATTTTGAAATGCTTTCCAATTTCAGAGTCATTTAGCTCAAAGAATAAATTAATAGCAAACAGAATGAACTACAAAACTTTTATGAAAATAAAAACAATCAATTAAAATATTATGTTATGATCAACTAAAATAAAACTATAATATTCTTCAATAGCAAAAAGAATATAATTTGTGTGACCTAAAAGCAAACTATAAGTATTTAATTGTAAGAATAAATAAAAAATAAATAGCAAAGAAGAAAAAAATTCATAAACTAGTGATTCACACAAATTTTTAAAAATTCAAATTTAAACTATTTAAAATTTAAAACTAATGGCACTCACAGAAAGTTTATAATTTTTGTGACCTAAAAGCAAAAAGAAATCACTAAAAAACTGTAAGTATTTAGTTGTAAGTAGAAATAAAAAATAAATAGAAAAAAATTCTAATTTTATAGTAAAGTTATTCATAAACTAGTGATTCACACAAATTTTTAAAAATTCAAATTTAAACTATTTAAAATTTAAAACTAATGGCACTAATAGAAAGTTTATAATTTTTGTGACCTAAAAGCAAAAAGAAATCACTAAAAAACTGTAAGTATTTAGTTGTAAGTAGAAAAAAAAATAAAAAACCAAAAAAATATAGAAACAAAAAAGAAAAAACCAAAAAAAATGCCTCCTACTGGGCCTCCGCGGCCTGCATACGACTAGAAACCCTACATGGGCCAGGATTCAGGCCCGCAAAGGCCCAATAGGCCCACAGGCAGTAGCAGTTTAGGCCCGAAAGCCTGCATTTGAGAGGAGCTCGAAAGGGGAGGCAGAGCAGCGCTTATAAACCAGTATCGGCGCCCTTCAGCTAGCGATGTGGGACTAAACTTCTGGGCGCGGGGCGCACAAGGGCATTGGTCCCGGTTGGTGGCACCAACAGGGACTAAAGGTGGCATTGGTCACGGTTCGTGGAACCAACCGTGACCATTGCCCCCCTTTAGTCCCGGTTGGTGCCACCAACCGGGACCAAAGGCCGCCGCTTCCCGCCATTTGGGCTGCTGAAAATTGGCCTTTGGTCCCAGTTCGTGGCACCAACCGGGACCAAAGGGGGGCATTGGTCACAGGTCGTGCCACGAACCGGGACCATTGCTCTGCCTATATATACAGCACTTGCGAAATTTTCGGCAGCTGCTCCATTCCCCATCGCCGACGCCGCCAGGCTGCTCGTCCCCCTCGTCGCCGTCGCCGCGCCCTGCCCCGTCGTCGCCCCGCGCCCCTGCCCCGTGCTCGCCGTCGCCGTCGCCCCGCGCCCCTGCCCCCGCGCGCCGGCGACCTCGCCGCCCCCGCCGTCCTCGTCGCGCCCCCGCGCGCCTTGCTCGCCGTCGCCGCCCCGTGCTCGCCGTCCCTGCCCCATCGCCGTCGCCCTCCCGCGCGCCGCCCCACCGTCGCCGTCGCCGTCGCCCGCCCGCCCCCATCGTCGCCGTCGCGGTCCTCCTCTGGTCCGGCCGCGGCGCCCTTTTTTTCTGTTATATGCTTTTTTTCTGGTATATGCTTTTTTTCATGTATATATGCAAAAAATATATATGTATATATATGCTTGTTTTTTCATAGATATTTTTCTGTTCATAGATATTTTTTCATAGCTATATTAGGATTTTTTTTCATAGATATTTTTTCATAGCTATATTAGGATTTTTTCATAGATATTTTTCTGTTCATAGCTATATTAGGATTTTTTCTGTTCATAGATATTTTTTCATATATATGCTTGTTTTTTATATATATGTGTATATATGTTCTCTGTGTATATATCTATGTTCATGTATATATGCAAAAAATAGTTCTTTAGAAAAATTAGGATTTTTTTGGTGATATTAATTATTGTAAATATGAAATTGTTTTTATATTCATATGAACAAATGAATTAGAAGAGGGAGAAGAAGAGGGGGTCGAGAGGGGGTCTAGGGTCGCCGAGGGGTCGAGGGTCGTCGAACATGAGAGGAGGAAGAGGATAAAAAAAAGAGGAAGAAGAAGAGAAAAAGAGGAGAAGAAAGAATAGAGGAGACTTCTCCTCTATTCTTTCTTCTCCTCTTTTTTTTCTTCTTCTTCCTCTTTTTTTATCGGGAACGAGGGTCGTCGAGGGTCGCCGAGCGGTACAGGAAGAAGAGGATAAAATAGAAGAGGAAGAAAAAAAAAGAGAGGGGTCGACGGTCGCCTAGGGGTCGAGGGTCGAGAGGGGGTCTAGGGTCGCCGAGAGGGGAGAGGAAGACGAGGAGAAATAAATAAGAAGAAGAAAAAAGAAGAAAAAAAGAGGAGAAGAAGAAATGAATAGAGGAGAAAAGAGAAAAATAGAATATATTCTGTTTTTCTATTTTCTCCTCTATTCCTTTCTTCTTCTCCTCTTTTTTTTCTTCTTTTTTTCTTCGACACGTGGGGAGGGGGGGGGGGGTCGAGAACGCCGGACATTCATGAGAGAGGCGAGGAAAGAATAGAGGAGACTTCTCCTCTATTCTTTCTTCTCTTCTTTTTTCTTCTTCTTCTTCCTCTTTATTTTATCGGGAACGAGGGTCGTCGAGAGGGCCACCGAGTGGTAGAGGAGAAACCCTAAATAGAAAGTATCGTCGGTGTGAGATACATGTACCGTCGGTGTCGGACATTACATCCACATCCCACAAGTGGCGCGGGCTTCGACGCCCATGTCACTTGTGGGACGTGGATGTAGTGTCCAACACCGAAGGCCACATGTATCCCACACCCATGATACTTGCTAGCTATTTAGGGTTTCCTTTGACACTAGGCAACCTCCTGACCCATCGGCGATCCTCTCGAACATGAGAGAAAGAAGAGGGTCGTCTAGGGTTCGAGGGTTCGAGGGTTCTTCTCCTCTATTCTTTCTTCTCTTCTTTTTTCTTCTTCTTCTTCCTCTTTATTTTATCGGGAACGAGGGTCGTCGAGAGGGCCGCCGAGTGGTAGAGGAGAAACCCTAAATAGAAAGTATCGTCGGGGTGAGATACATGTACCGTCGGTGTCGGACACTACATCCACATCCCACAAGTGGCGCGGGTTTCGACGCCCACGTCACTTGTGGGACGTGGATGTAGTGTCCGACATCGAAGGCCACATGTATCTCACACCCATGATACTTGCTAGCTATTTAGGGTTTCCTCTACCGAAAAGAAGAGGAGAAATAAATAAGAAGAAGAAAACAGAAGAAAAAGAAGAGGAGAAGAAGAAAGGAATAGTGGAGAAGAAGAGAAAATAGAATATATTCTATTTTCTCTTCTTCTCCACTATTCCTTTCTTCTTCTCCTCTTTTGTTTCTTCTTTTTTTCTTCGATCTTCTCCTCTAGCTATTCCTTTCTTCTTCTCCTCTATTGGTCGAGGGTCGGGAACTAGGGTAGAGGGTCGAGGGTCGTTAAGGGGTCAAGGGTCGAGGGTTTCAGGGTCGTTGAGGGTTCGAGGGGTCAAGAATCGCCGAGGGGTCAAGAGAGGTTTCCTAGTGTCAAAGTATTGAAGAAATCCATGCCTTCATCATTAGCCGGAAGTAACCAGGGCATGTTGGTACGAAGTTCTACGAAGTTGTTCTGGAATGGAGTCCCGGATAGAATAATCCGCCTTTTGGTACGAATTCAGCAAAGGCCTTCCAAATAGCGATATTCGGAAGGCTCTTGCTGAACTTTGTACCAAAAAGCGAATTATCCTATCTGGGACTCCGTTCCAGAACAACTTTGAAGAGCTTCCTACCATCATGCACATGTTACTTTCGCCTAATGATGAAGACATGGTTTTGTTGAATCCTTTGACACTAGGCAACCTCCCGACCCCAAGGCGATCCTCTTGAACATGAGAGGAAGAAGAGGATAAAAGAAGAAGAAGAAGAAGAAGAAGAAAGAGGAGAAGAAAGAATAGAGGAGTTCTTCTCCTCTATTCTTTCTTCTCCTCTTTTTTTCTTCTTCTTCCTCTTCTTTTATCGGGAACAAGGGTCATCGAGGGACATATATAGATGTAGTGTCGTCGTTGTCGATATATACCCCCTCCCGATAGCTTACTATGATTAGGTAGCTAGTTCTACGTTTGGCACTAATATATCCATCTGTCATGTTTGAATAATAATTGCCATGTTGTAAATATTTGTAGAAACTATGGACACCGCCCTAGACGAAGCAACAAAAGAAGCGTTGTTGAGGGAGATAATCGCACAAGGAAGTGATGCCGTCTCGTACTATCTCAACGATATCATCGATGGTCTGGAAGGAGAGGGTGAACAAGCTGGCTACGGTGACCTAATGCCGGTGCAAGAAGAAGAACATGAGGACGGCGCCGGTGACCCAATGCCGGTGCAAGAAGGAGACCGTGATGACGGCTCCGGTGACCGAACCGAGTCCGTCCAGGTATATATATTAGTTAAGCCTATGCTGACTAGCTGATTGATGCATTCATTGTTTTGGTATGTACACATATTAATTAAGTCTTTGTTCTTTTTTCTAGCCCTCCGGATCGAGCACAACTTCGGTAAAGAGACGAGGCCCGAAGAAAAAGTTGAGCTCGGATGAAAAGCTTGAGATCATAGCAATCGCGCTCGACGGCCAACCTATTGAACCCCTCCGGACAAAGAGGGCATTTGTTGCTCAGTGCGGGGTTCTGGTTAGGGACAAGATCTCGATAAGCATCCAGCAATGGTTTAAGCCGGCTACAGAAGACCCTAAGGTGTCTTATGTCAATGATATGCAGAAAAATGATCTTTGGACTGAGCTGAAGTCAAATTTCACCCTACCGCTAGAGGATAATCCAGAGAACCCAATTAAAGAGAAATTAATCAAGTCTTTTGCTCTGAAGAGGATGGCAGATCTATTCAGGAGGTGGAAGAAAGAGCTGAATAGGTTTGTCGATAAAAAAGAGACACCAGAATTCAAGGGCGGATATGAGAAGATCAGAGATCACTGGCCCGCATTTGTGGCCTACAAGATATCGGAAAAGAGTAAGAAGATGTCGGCGACAAACAAGCATAATGCCGCGAAGAAGAAGCTTCACCATCGCACGGGGTCAGGTGGCTACCTCGTAGCCCGGCCTAAGTGGTCCAAGGTTGAGAATGATCTGGTTCATAAAGGGATCGAACCAGAGACAAATAACTGGCCAGACCGTTGCCGGACTTGGTTCTTTGGGGCTGGCGGAACCTTGGACCCTGAAACAGGGAAATGCATTTGGACGAACGAACAAATGGACATACCAGTCAGTAAGCTTAAGCACTATATCGACGCAGCGCAGGAAGGGACGTTCTTTCCAGACAGAGAGCACGACGAGCTCACAATGGCCCTCGGGAATCCTGAGCACCCTGGATGGACACGAGGCACGCCAGGCTCCATTCCGTGGAAGGTTTGGTTTCCGGACGCAGGCGGTTACAAATCCCATGAGAGGAGGAAAAAAGTGCAGCAGACCGAACTGCAGGCGCTGCACGCAAGGGTACAAGCGATAGAGGAACGAGAAGCAAATCGCAGCAAACGTACTGCCGAAGCCTCCCCCGAAGCTACCCCTTCATCTCAGCGCAGAAGCAGCGTGGCTTCCACCGAGCAGCTTCAGCTGCAGCATGCCTTGACGGCTCCTGCTAGCAATCCTGTGGATGCTATAACGGAGTCTCAAAATTGACACCTTATGACGCAATGGATGAATTTGAAGGTCAAGGCGGCTGTTGGCTCTGTTTATCCTACTGAACCCGGCGCAACTTTTCACTGCATGCCGATTCCAGAAGGATATGCTAGGGTGATGGTGGATGAGATAAGGGAGGGATTTGAGGACCTCCAGCTTGACCACCCTACCGGTGAAGGGGAGACTCGGCTGGGGTCTGCTCTGAAGACTCCATGCCTATGGCGGAAGGACCTCATCAACCTTCCGAACTGGACGCCTCCGCCTCCTCCTCCTCCTCCGGCGAGTCAGGGCACTCCTCCTCCTCCTCCGGCGAGTGACGATCAGGGCCCTCGGCCGGCTCCTTCTCCGGCGCGTGGCGGCACTCCTCCTCCGTCTCCGCCTGCGCCGACGCGCCCGAGCAGCCAACCTCCTCCTTCTCCGCCTCGTCAACAAGGGCAGAAGAGACCTGCCGCCGCTCCAGCTGCTCCGGCGGGTCGTAGTCCTTCTCCTCCGCCTCTTAAGCAAGTAAAGAAGACAACCGCTTCGTCTGCTCGGTCGGCGTCTAGCAGTACAACCAGAGGCGGGAGGACATACAGATTCGGTCCTTCTCTGATGACTCCAGAGAAGTTACCATACGAGAGGACCCAGGAGGAGAACACCGAGATCGCGCGAGAAGAAGTGAGGAAATTCTTTGAAGGGGTGAAAGCAAAGAAACATCCACCTCCGGAGGAGAAGGTAGATGGGGTGAAAGTGAAGCGCACTCTGGCTGCCCTGACAAAACCACCAAAGTCTTATCCGACGAAAGGAAACTATGACCGCATTATTGAAAAGGAATTTGCCGAAGCGGAGTGGTCGGGAACTACTGTCAGTGATGAAAGGCTGAAAAAACGATGAGCTGGAAAACAAATTGCCCAGCTCGGCAAACAAGCGAAGCAATCATGCCCCCCGCTCAAGGTGCCTAGCCACAACGTCGCTAATGATCCGAGGATGGTGCCCGGTTATAGCAATCTTGCAGATTACCTGCCCGACGAAGTACATTATGAACCCATGGAGATGCATATGCAAAGATATGAGTACGGGAAGCCTCTCGTCAAAGATGAAAGATCTCTATCAACGATGATGCGAAGATTGCATGATTGGTACTTGAAAATCTGCAGAGACTCTGGGGGGAGTAGTACTTTGTATGTGAAAGTTAAAAAGGAGCATGACCTCGTTGGAATTGATCTGTTGCCTATTCCATTTGAGGAGTTCTATCAGTTTTTCAATCAATTGGCCCTCGATAAAACAACGGCCGCCTGCTACTGTCTGTAAGTAGTACTACTTCTGTCATTAAGTTTCTCTATATAGCTTAGCTCTTTCATTGCATGTATTTATAATCATCCTCACTATATTATGCAGATTGAAGATCGTCGAATTGAAGAAAAGACAAGTCGGTGATATTGGGTTCATTAACACATATCTCATAGATGCAATTCAGGTTAAACTTCATGCCGCAGCTACCGAGGCCAACTTGCTACAATCGTTCGTAATAAATCAAAACAAAGATATAATACTCTTTCCTTACAACTTCAAGTGAGTGTTAGTGTCTTGTGCATATTCGGTTTCCCTTATATATTACTCAAGGTTATAGTAATGTAATTCATGAGTTATGCATGCGTGTGCAGTTTCCACTATATTCTCCTAGAGATTAAGCTTGAGCAGGGACTAGTAACCGTCTTAGACTCAAAACGAAAAGATCCCCAGGACTATGCAGACATGACTGAAATCCTCAAGAAGTAAGTTAAATCGATCATTATTGTAACACCCTCGATGCGACTATATCTCCCACGTGTCGAGGCACGACTTAGAGGCATAATCGCATTGAAGGCAATGTCGCAAGTGAGGTAATCTTCACACAACCCATGTAATATAATAAAGGGAAAAAGTTACATAGTTGGCTTACACTCGCCACTTCACACAATTACATGAATAAAGCATTACATCAAACAAATACACTCAGGGCCCGACTACGGAGCCAAAATAAAAGAAGAACCCCAAATGCGACAAAGGTCCCCGATCGACCCCAACTGGGCTCCACTACTGATCAACTAGAACAAAGCAACACAAAGGACAAGATCTTCAACGAGCTCCTCCTGAGCTTGGTAGCGTCATCTGCATGGTCTCATCGGCACCTGCAAACTGGTTTTGGAAGTATCTGTGAGCCACGGGGACTCAGCAATCTCGCACCCTCGCGATCAAGACTATTTAAGCTTATCGGTAAGGTAAATGTATGAGGTGGAGCTGCAGCAAGCGACTAGCATATGTGGTGGCTAACCTATTCGCAAATGAGAGCGAGAAGAGAAGGCAAAGCACGGTCGATAAAAGTATGATCAAGAAGTGATCCTGGACTACCTACGTCAAGCATAACTCCAACGACCGTGTTCACTTCCCGGACTCCGCCGGAAAGAGACCATCACGGTTACACACGCTGTTGATTCATTTTAATTAAGGTCAACTTCAGGTTTTCTACAACCGGACGTTAACAAATTCCCATTTGCCCATAACCGCGGGCACGGCTTTCGAAAGTTCAAATCCCTGCAGGGTGTCCCAACTTAGCCCATGACAAGCTCTCACGGTCAACGAAGGAATAGACCTCCACCCAAGACGTTCCGATCAGACTCGGTATCCCAGTACAACAAGACATTTCGACAGGGTAAAACTAAACCAGCAACACCGCCCGATGCGCCGACATCCTGATGGGAGCTGCACATATCTCGTTCTCAGGGCAACACCGGATGAGACATCCTACGAGTAAAACCAGCCCTCAAGTTTCCCCGAGGTGGCCCCGCACTCTACTCAGTTCGGACCAACACTTAGACAAGCACTGGCCCGGGGGGGGGGGGGGGGGGTTAAAATAAAGATGACCCTCGGGATGCGCGACTCCCAAGGGAAAAAGGCTAGGTGGCAAATGGTAAAACCAACGTTGGGTATTGCTGGCAAAGCTTTACTTAAGGCGAACTGTCAAGGGGTTCCCATTATAGCCCAACCGCGTAAGGGACGCAAAATCCGGGAACATAACACCGATATGACGGAAAACTAGGGCGGCAAGAGTGGAACAAAACACCAGGCATAAGGCCGAGCCTTCCACCCTTTACCAAGTATATAGATGCATTAATTAAATACGATATATAGTGATATCCCAACAAATAAATAAATGTACCAACAAGGAACGATCTCCATGTTCCAACAAGGAACAAACTTCAATCTTCACCTGCAACTAACAACGCTATAAGAGGGGCTGAGCAAAGCGGTAACATAGCCAATCAACGGTTTGCTAGGACAATGGTGGGTTAGGGGCTGAACATGGCAATTGGGAGACTGACAAGCAAGTGGTAGGCATCGTAGCAATGGCATAGAAAAAGAGCGAGCAAACTAGCATAGCAAAGATAGTAGTGATTTCGAGGGTATGATCATCTTGCCTGAAATCCCGCAAGGAAGAAGAACGAGTCCATGAAGAAGACAAATGGACGTAGATGAACGGGTCCTCACAACACGACGTTATCGGAACCAACCCGAAGAAGCAATCACCGGAAAAGAAGCACACAACATAGTAAACAACCACGACATCAACATGGCATGATGCACAATTGAGTATGATGCATGTCCGGTTTAAATATGCATGGCATGGCAAAGAGCACAAACAATCCTACAAATTAAGTGGAGCTCAATATGCATCGGGATGCATATTGACAAAACACCACATCAATTATTTAGTTCTCTCTCGGTTAGGTACTCAACAATATTAAATGTTATTAAACATGGCAAGAGGGTGAAGCAAAGCAAAACTACCTATCTAGTCAAGGTTAAATGAGGCCGGAAGCAACGAACAACAATTCCGGTAAATCCCCATAGCATATTTTAGATTTGGTATTGATCTGTCCTAAACACAATTTTAGAGTTGTTTAACATGCAAAGTAAGGTCACCATGATAAACTAGGCAAAATTCTACCCCATTTACATAAAAGTTTATTAAAAACGGAGTTACGGTTATTTAGTTATGAATTAAATCATTTTAGCATCGCATAGAGCAAATTTAACCAAACATCAATTTAAACAATTTTAATTGTTGTTATCATGATGCGGATGACATGAACAAGTTTAAAGCAATTTTTATGAAAATGTCGATATGAGAATGTGAAGCATATGTCACCGTGGTGGAAGGAATAAGGGGTGCCACGGCAACGAATCCGAAAATGATGCCACGGCAACATATCGGTTCCGTTAACCAGATTGAGATCCCGGTGCAAACGAAAGTGCGGCGGGAGCGTGACAAGCGATAGAAGGTGGGGTGATCCCGGATACCGGGTTCCCACAAGATGGTGGCAAGGAAAAAGAGGGGCAACGTGCACCGAACAACTCCGACACGGAGCAAACACGAGCATTCCATACATCACACAAGCATTCGTTCACGGGCATCATTCCGGCGGTTATACCTTTGAAGCGAGCATACGGGACGGTTCTCGTTCGGTGCCAAGTAGAGGAAGTGGACGTTCTCGAGACGTTCGTCGTGGAGGTAGTCGTACACGGCGACGGTAGCTGTACACGGGTTCTCAGCCACGGAAGTAGTCGTACAACGTTTTCGTAGAGGTTCGGGATCACGAGGCGGAACTTGACGTCCACGAGGTCTTCGAGGGTTGACGGTAGTGGAACTTGACGCTCCGGAGGGGTACTTGGCGGCAACGGTCGCCTCGTGACTCGTCGGTCCATGAAGTCGTTCTCCCGCGTCTTGTCGTACACGTATCGGAGAAGAACTTGGGGTATCCATGTACTTGGTGTTTCCTGGTTCGGCACTCGTTCGGGCATCCATGTGGTCTTGTCGGTGGTGTACTTGGTGAACTTCCACGGAGACGGTCTTGGCAGGCAACGAGCAGCGACACGGTGCACTGACGCCGCAACGCAGGCGGGTGCTCGAGCAGGACTTGGCGCCGGTCGTTGTCCTCACATCCTCGTACAACACCAAAAAAAAACAGGGCCGAACGGAAAGGCACGGGCAGGAGGACGGTGAAGGATGAAGGGGCCGACATCGGTCTTGGCATGAAGCAGGGGAGGCCATGGCGTCGGGCAGGGGGTCCCCAAGATGGTGCAGGGCGAGGAAGAGGCCCAAGAGGTCGAGGCCAGGGCCTCGGGGCGGAGCTTGGCGGCGTCTCCGGTAGCAGGGAGGCGCGTCCCTGGTGACTGGCGGTTCCCGGTCGGCGCCGTGGCATAGCTTGGCTGCGGCAAGGCGAGGGCGTCCATGCAGGAGAGGGAGGCGCACGGGAGGAAGAAGGAGAGGCCGGCGACGGGCAGGCGGCTCCAGGGACGGCGTGGCTCGGGGCTCGCGACGGGGACGCCTGAACTGCTGCTGGTGGCGCTCGTGGCCATGGGGTGCAGAATCCGAGGTCGAGGGCAGGGCGCAGTGGAGGTGCTTGGTGGCGCGGCGGCCGGACGAAGCAGGGAGGAGCACGAGGAGGCTCAGGCGCAGCAGGGCAGCGGTGCCGGCGACAGGGAGATCTCGCGGCGCGGGTGAGGGCGCCATGGGAGGCGGCTGGAGGTGCTTACGAGCAGGGAAAGGGAGGTCGGGCGCTGCGGGATCGGGATCGAGCACGGGGGTTTGCGTGTGCGAGAGAGAATGTGAGGGAGAGGGCGAGGGGGATCGAGTAGATGGGGATTGGGGTGCGGGCCTATGGCGGCTCCAGGGAATGAGGAGGACGGCGCAAGGGATCGATGGGAGAGGGAGATCGAGCACAACCCCATGGATCGGGCGCTGGGTTCTGGCGCTGCCCCCTCTCTCATGCGTGTGTAGCGGCGCCAGGAGGAGGATGGGATCGAGAGGGAGAAAGGCTGCGCGAGGCTAGGGTTGGGTAGGTGGGCCTAGGAGGCCGCGGGAGGCCTTGGGCCGAGAGGAGCAAATGGCCAGGGAGGTGCTCTCTCTCTGACTCTAAAGAAGAAGAAAAAACAAAATAGAGATACGAAAGAAAAGAAAGGGAGGTTAGGGGAAGAAGTTGGACACGCGAATAATTTTCCCGGACTCGCAAAATATGCTCGGTCCGAGAAAAATAAAGTGGGCAAGATTGCAAGAATTAAATTCAAAGTCATTTGAATTTAATTAAAAAGGTTTGCACAAGGACTAGGATTTAGAAGAGTCCAAAAATGTTGAGAAATTAGGTGGAGCTCCGGAAAATGATGAAAGGACATGTGATAAAGTAAGAGGCCAAGAGAAGAAATAATAAAAGGCGTTGGGATTTTGCAAGTGTGTTCCGGTTAATTCCAAAAGAATGGAATATTTATCATAGTAGCTCCACTAATATCGGGAGGATATATTATAAAGAGAAGTCATCCTTCCCTCGATTTAAATGGATCGAAGACCCACACAAATTATTTAGTTGAGTTGCAACAAACAATGATATGATGGCATGATGACATGATGCAATGCACATGATGACGGACATGATGCAACACGCAAGCACATGACAACACGACAACATCGAATAACTGCACGACACCTGGCACATCGGTCTCGGGGCGTTACAATTATCCACCATATCAGCAACTTTGTTCATTTCCTGATATCAAGTAATTGTTTTCTTTGTCCGGCAGGGTTTGGAGAAAATTCACCAAAAAAGTTCCGGGACTGCCGAAGGAGCTGGAATTTAGACACCCGAAAGTAAGTACTATAGTAGCATGTTCCGCGCATCTCCTAGTGATTCAAGCGCTAGTTTCATCAATACCATTTAGCATTCTTGCTTATCAGTTTGATTGACCTCTATTTCTTGTAAAGTGGTTGTGGCAAGAACAAGGGAATGATTTCTGTGGATACTACATCTGCGAGTCCATCCGCCACACGACGTGTGAGCGGGGCGGGTACTCTAACGAACAATATGAAGTACGTAAATAACAATATTCACAATTTTATTTTATTACCATCATTTGTGTTGAGTTTCATTCATTCATATATATATATATATATATATATATATATATATATATATATATATATATATATATATGTATTGACCCCCTTCTTCAAATTAGATGTTTCGGAAGCGGGATGAACTCCTAGCACCAGCTCGCATGCGAGCAATTCAAGAGGAATTGGCGGCATTCTTTCTTGACCACGTGATCCCTGAAGACGGAGAATTCTATGTGAACCCTGAGTCCGTATGATTATATTTGTAAGAGATAATTATTGTATATATGTAGCCGGTACTGTCAGATAGATATACGAGAACTTGTTGTTCGACCAATCTCTCGGAGAAGGAGAGGTGGTCGATATCACTTCTCTCTGTATGCATATATGTTGATGACGATCTTCTGTTTCCTTCGTTTGCTTTACTAGCTAGCCAGCGTGTCTAGTCCTCTCTATACGTATGTATAGTACGTAGCGTCGACCAAGCACGGAGATAAGAGAGGACACTTCTCTATATTAATTATAGCTAGCTAACACAATATATGAAACACCTAAATTAACCCCCCAAAACCCCCAACCCCCCCCCTTTCAAAAAAAAACAAAACCCTAGCCACAGAAATGCTGACGCGTGGATGCCTATTGGTCCCGGTTGGTGCCACCAACCGGACCAAAGGGTCTCCTGACTGGGCTCTGCACACTGCCCACGTGGAGGGGCTTTAGTCCCGGTTCTGGATTGAACCGGGACTAAAGGTGGGAGGTATTAGTACTGACACTTTAGTCCCGGTTCAGGAACCGGGACTAAAGGCCCTTACGAACCGGGACTATAGGCCCTTTTTCTACCAGTGCGCGGCAATGGCGCAAGTGGCTGGCGGCAGCGGAGTTCTGGTACAACTCCACGCATCAAGCGTCCCTCAAGTGCTCACTCTTCAGGGCGCTCTACGACGTCGACCCCAATCTGGGCGGCTTGCCGCACTACAACGCTGACACGAAACCGAGCGCGCCAGCAGGGGAACTGGACTGGGCCGCGCACACGGAGCGACTCCGTGCTCAGCTTGCCGGTGCCCAAGCACGCTTCAAGAAGCAGGCCGATCGTCACCGTGCCAAGTGCGTGTTTGATGTCGGAGAACAAGTGCTCCACAAGCTGCAGCCGTATGCACAGTCGTCGGTTGTCAATCACCCCTGCCGGAAGCTCTCCTACAAGTTCTACGGTCCGTTCGCGGTGACCGAACGGATCAAATTCCCCTTTCCCCTTCTCCAAGATCTCCCCTCTCACCTGCTATCCTCACCTACTCCGATCCGATCCCGATCCCCTCCTCTCTCATTCCTCTGGGGCATGACAGCGTTGTAGCACTGTAAACCTATCATCTTCCCCAGATCCATCTCATCGGCTCTCACCCTCTTGATCTTCTCCACCAAATCCCTTTCTATTAATCTCCACACCGCACTATGCCTTCTCCGACTCATGGTCTCCTCCATCAACGCATCTTATCAAGATCCAGTCCCATTCTCGCTATCCTTCGATGCATACGATGCCACCGTTGCTAAGCATGTTCAGTCGTATGCCGTCTAATTGCGAGCTTCCTCAAAAGTTATGGACAGAAAAAAGCACATAAACTGTTCACCCCTTGCTCTTGAACATCTCCAAGTTGAAAGGCCAAAGACCATCATGGTGAGTGACACAATCCATCTGATTTGTACATATGATCTTGGTTCCAAACATATTTTTTTAATTACCCCTCTCACTTTCGTGGCATGACAAGTTATAGGGGATCACTCCTGGCACTCGACGCACTGTCCATGTGCCAACCACAGTGGCTGCAAGAGGTGGCGAACTCCTAAGAAGCTGACCCCGAGTCGCAAGAATTGCTCGCCAAGCTGGCAGTCGTGGGCGAGGACGATCAAGGCCGCACACTACAGAATGGGATGATTCGCCAACGGGGCCGCCTGTGCATCGGCACCAACTCCGCACTACAGACCAAGCTCATCACCGCACTCCACCACCGCGCTGTGGGGTCCACTCCGGCGCCACAACCACGTACCATCGGGTGCGCAAGCTCTTCGCCTGGCCCAGTCTCAAGCACGCCGTGGAGGATTTCGTTCGCCAGTGCGACATCTACCAGCACGCCAAGCATGAGAACAAGCACCCGACCAGCAAGCTGCAACCCCCTGCCGATTCCTGACGTGCCATGGCAGGACGTGACCATGGACTTCGTCGAGGGTCTACCCAAATCCGAAGGCTGCGACTCCATCATGGTCGTCGTCGATCGGCTGACCAAGTTCGCATAGTTTGTGCCACTCCATCACCCCTTCACGGCGGCGCAGGTGGCCCGCCCGTTCTGTGAGCACATCATCAGGTTGCACGGCGTCCCTCGCTCCATCGTCTTCGATCAAGAAAAAATCTTCACCAGCGTGATGTGGCGGGAACTGCTCGCCGCGGCCGGCACCAAGCTCCTCTACTCCACCGCCTACCACCCCCAGATGGACGGCCAGACGGAATGAGTCAACCAGTGCCTCGAGATGTACCTTCGATGTGCCGTTCACGACATCCCGCGGCAATGGCGCAAGTGGCTGGCGGCAGCGGAGTTCTGGTACAACTCCACGCATCAAGCGTCCCTCAAGTGCTCACTCTTCAGGGCGCTCTACGACGTCGACCCCAATCTGGGCGGCTTGCCGCACTACAACGCCGACACGAAACCGAGCGCGCCAGCAGGGGAACTGGACTGGGCCGCGCACACGGAGCGACTCCGTGCTCAGCTTGCCCGCGCCCAAGCACGCTTCAAGAAGCAGGCCGATCGTCACCGTGCCGAGTGCGTGTTCAATGTCGGAGAACAAGTGCTCCACAAGCTGCAGCCGTATGCACAGTCGTCGGTTGTCAATCGCCCCTGCCGGAAGCTCTCCTACAAGTTCTACGGTCCGTTCACGGTGACCGAACGGATCAAATTCCCCTTTCCCCTTCTCCAAGATCTCCCCTCTCACCTGCTATCCTCACCTACTCCGATCCGATCCCGATCCCCTCCTCTCTCATTCCTCTGGGTCGTGACAGCGTTGTAGCACTGTAAACCTATCATCTTCCCCAGATCCATCTCATCGGCTCTCACCCTCTTGATCTTCTCCACCAAATCCCTTTCTATTAATCTCCACACCGCACTATGCCTTCTCCGACTCATGGTCTCCTCCATCAACGCATCTTATCAAGATCCAGTCCCATTCTCGCTATCCTTCGATGCATACGATGCCACCGTTGCTAAGCATGTTCAGTCGTATGCCGTCTAATTGCGAGCTCCCTCAAAAGTTATGGACAGAAAAAAGCACATAAACTGTTCACCCCTTGCTCTTGAACATCTCCAAGTTGAAAGGCCAAAGACCATCATGGTGAGTGACACAATCCATCTGATTTGTACATATGATCTTGGTTCCAAACATATTTTTTTAATTACCCCTCTCACTTTCGTGGCATGACAAGTTATAGGGGATCACACAGTTTGCAAGCTATTTGTTAGCTCAAACTACTAGTGGTGTACTGATTTGTACCTACAATGGAGGATTGACCGAAGCACTCCAATGAGTGCAGTCTATAAAACGCGCACACACATTCACTCGAATGGAGTACTACTTGAGGCTGCTTGCCTTGTATTGAAATTGGAATGGCCTGATTACAAACCGATGGGCATCAGCCCTTTATATAGTTGTACATACCGACTTAGGTAGGTCATGGCTGATGTATTAGATGTTCCCAGCACACTCCTTACATACTACTCCCTTGCAAGCTGAATTAGTTTGCAAAAACGTCTTATATTATGGGGCGGAGGGAGTAGATTTCTTAGCTACTAAGCTACAATTGCTCTTGCCAGTAAAACGAATTTTACTGTTGCCGACATGCAGCCATGCATGTGTCGTAGACAGGGGTGAAGTCCACACTATTCTCCTTGCAATTGCTTCTATGTGGCATTTCTTCTTGGCTAGCACACACAGTTTTTTATATCCTCGATTGTTTGCTCAAATGCATCATGATTGATTAGTTTAACTATGGGCTTGTTCTTGGAGGTGTGCGTAAATCATTACCAATGGTGTTGTCACGGAAACAGAATTCAGCCTGTGAAACCCACATATAACCTCAAGACAAAGTTCATGTTGTACTTTTTTATCTCATGTTTTATCCCCTCTCACCCTCTTGATCTTCTCCACCAAATCCCTTTCTATTAATCTCCACACCGCACTATGCCTTCTCCGACTCATGGTCTCCTCCATCAACGCATCTTATCAAGATCCAGTCCCATTCTCGCTATCCTTCGATGCATACGATGCCACCGTTGCTAAGCATGTTCAGTCGTATGCCGTCTAATTGCGAGCTCCCTCAAAAGTTATGGACAGAAAAAAGCACATAAACTGTTCACCCCTTGCTCTTGAACATCTCCAAGTTGAAAGGCCAAAGACCATCATGGTGAGTGACACAATCCATCTGATTTGTACATATGATCTTGGTTCCAAACATATTTTTTTAATTACCCCTCTCACTTTCGTGGCATGACAAGTTATAGGGGATCACACAGTTTGCAAGCTATTTGTTAGCTCAAACTACTAGTGGTGTACTGATTTGTACCTACAATGGAGGATTGACCGAAGCACTCCAATGAGTGCAGTCTATAAAACGCGCACACACATTCACTCGAATGGAGTACTACTTGAGGCTGCTTGCCTTGTATTGAAATTGGAATGGCCTGATTACAAACCGATGGGCATCAGCCCTTTATATAGTTGTACATACCGACTTAGGTAGGTCATGGCTGATGTATTAGATGTTCCCAGCACACTCCTTACATACTACTCCCTTGCAAGCTGAATTAGTTTGCAAAAACGTCTTATATTATGGGGCGGAGGGAGTAGATTTCTTAGCTACTAAGCTACAATTGCTCTTGCCAGTAAAACGAATTTTACTGTTGCCGACATGCAGCCATGCATGTGTCGTAGACAGGGGTGAAGTCCACACTATTCTCCTTGCAATTGCTTCTATGTGGCATTTCTTCTTGGCTAGCACACACAGTTTTTTATATCCTCGATTGTTTGCTCAAATGCATCATGATTGATTAGTTTAACTATGGGCTTGTTCTTGGAGGTGTGCGTAAATCATTACCAATGGTGTTGTCACGGAAACAGAATTCAGCCTGTGAAACCCACATATAACCTCAAGACAAAGTTCATGTTGTACTTTTTTATCTCATGTTTTATCCCCTCTCACCCTCTTGATCTTCTCCACCAAATCCCTTTCTATTAATCTCCACACCGCACTATGCCTTCTCCGACTCATGGTCTCCTCCATCAACGCATCTTATCAAGATCCAGTCCCATTCTCGCTATCCTTCGATGCATACGATGCCACCGTTGCTAAGCATGTTCAGTCGTATGCCGTCTAATTGCGAGCTCCCTCAAAAGTTATGGACAGAAAAAAGCACATAAACTGTTCACCCCTTGCTCTTGAACATCTCCAAGTTGAAAGGCCAAAGACCATCATGGTGAGTGACACAATCCATCTGATTTGTACATATGATCTTGGTTCCAAACATATTTTTTTAATTACCCCTCTCACTTTCGTGGCATGACAAGTTATAGGGGATCACACAGTTTGCAAGCTATTTGTTAGCTCAAACTACTAGTGGTGTACTGATTTGTACCTACAATGGAGGATTGACCGAAGCACTCCAATGAGTGCAGTCTATAAAACGCGCACACACATTCACTCGAATGGAGTACTACTTGAGGCTGCTTGCCTTGTATTGAAATTGGAATGGCCTGATTACAAACCGATGGGCATCAGCCCTTTATATAGTTGTACATACCGACTTAGGTAGGTCATGGCTGATGTATTAGATGTTCCCAGCACACTCCTTACATACTACTCCCTTGCAAGCTGAATTAGTTTGCAAAAACGTCTTATATTATGGGGCGGAGGGAGTAGATTTCTTAGCTACTAAGCTACAATTGCTCTTGCCAGTAAAACGAATTTTACTGTTGCCGACATGCAGCCATGCATGTGTCGTAGACAGGGGTGAAGTCCACACTATTCTCCTTGCAATTGCTTCTATGTGGCATTTCTTCTTGGCTAGCACACACAGTTTTTTATATCCTCGATTGTTTGCTCAAATGCATCATGATTGATTAGTTTAACTATGGGCTTGTTCTTGGAGGTGTGCGTAAATCATTACCAATGGTGTTGTCACGGAAACAGAATTCAGCCTGTGAAACCCACATATAACCTCAAGACAAAGTTCATGTTGTACTTTTTTATCTCATGTTTTATCCCCCCCCCCCCCCCCCCCCCACCACTTGCTTATGTTCTTCCTTCTCCATGCAGCAGCTGCATAGCACACATTGCTTCACACGAACTACGACCATTCACATGCTCTAGCAAATATCAACATGTTTATTCAGTTATTGAGCCCACAAGCAAGCCTGTTAATTTTTTTGTCGGTTCTAATGAGACTCTATTTTTCACGGCTACCATTTGCATTTTCTGATGTTTAATGATGTGATGTTCTTAGCAATAGATCTCATGGGTAATGAAGTACTCGTTGTGATTTTTAATTCTGTTTTGCATTAGCTATTAGCTAAACGCGGCAATGAAGATCAAGAAATGAGTTGCACCCTTTCTCATCTAAGAATAAACTTTTTATAACATAATCTATATATTTTCATTTCAGTTTTTACCTTAGTGCATCTACCCTGATTGACAACACATGTCTTCTGCAGGATTCATCCTAGTTCTTCAAACAATGATCAGCCGTCTCCTTTTGCCATTTCAATTAGAGAAGCTCGGGAGGAATACAAAGATGTAATTGCAACGATCAAGAACACAAAAGAACCACTGTTCTTTTAATTTAAAATGCGAGTCCACAACAAAATACACCGCTAACAAATTGTCCGGCGACCATCCATTCTTTGGGTACATTGTTGGCCACCAAGACACCAGCAAGCAACATCAAATAGATAATGTTAAGAATATCGTTCATGCTAGAAATTGCTATAGTTTTACCCTGCAATATATATTGACACCACAAATAAATTCGAATCACTTATATATGAAATCTATCACAATGTTAATTATTATCACCTCTATATGAATCCTACCATATTATTGATTTAAATTGGCATCTTCTTAGTTATGTGGACGTTACTCAAAATTCACAATAAATTCCCACTGCAACGCGCGGGGTACCACCTAGTTTTGATAGAAGTGAAGTCATAGTATTATGGTACTTCAAGGAAGAAAAACTGAAGTTTGCAAATCATCTTGATTGCAAACTTGGTTCCTTTCCTACCTCTTATTTGGGTATTCTAGTTAGTGACTCTTGGCTTGTGATGAAGGATCTTCATCCGGTGGTGACCAAGAATCATCATCGAACGAACCTTGGAAGGGAAGGGTACTCTCCAAGGCGTCAAGGACCGTCCTTATAAATTCGTCCTTGGCGAGTCTTCCCATGTTTATCATGGGATTTACCTTCTTCATGAATGATTGCACGAGGAGATTGCCAAGCACCAGTCCAGATTCTTTTGGTCTGGAGAGGGAGGCAAGCAGAAGTATCATATGGTCAAATGCTCCGAGCTTTGCAAGCCTAAGTATCATCGCTCCAAATGTATGAACATCGCTCTCCTTGGTTCTAGCGCATTTCCAATAATGATGGCAGTCTTTGGCTAGATATCATCAAGGTCAAATACTTAAGGGGCCAGCCACTTGCTTTCTGTCAACGCTAGTGGCTCCCAGTTTTGGCAAGCCGTAGTTCAATTGATGCCGGTGCTCCGATTAGGCTCGTCCATCTCGGTGGGTACAGGGACAATGACCCTGTTTTGGTTTGATTGAAGGGTCGACAACCAACCGTTGGGCGCCTGTTTCCCTATCCTATTCTTCATATGTGCCCTAACCAGCATCTAGGCAGAGACCGCCCTCCAGGACCTAGGGCAACTCACATCCAGACACTCGTTCAGGCCTGTTGAGCTTTATGCATGGGAAGAGTTGCTGGACTGCGTTGCCCTTCACTCCCCCTCCGCCCATCCCTGATAGCTATAATCTTGACTTAGCGGTGCGTGAGTGGCGGACTAGCCGCTGTGCTGATGCATGCATGGTTGTTAGCTGCACAGCTGGATCTTGTTGATCGTGGAGATATTCCAGTGAGTAGTTAGTGCATGGGTTAGTGGCCTAATGTGGTGGCTGTTAGGCTAGTGCATGTGTGACTTGCGGTGTGGCCGAGTGCATGCAGCGGCAAGCCAATTCAGTGCGTCCGTGCGTGGTAGCTAGCCTGGTGTGTGTGCACGTGTATAAATACCCCTTCCCATGTACTGATCGTAGTGCGTCGGTCTATTGCCGCGCCACGGTGACGGTATGTGTTGAGCCGAGAGGAGGGGCCTAAGGAAGATGTAGTCTCTGTCGGGACTGTGGTATGCGTCCGGTCGATGTGAGAGTTCTTCCGGGGTTGGCGTGTGTGCGTGTGTACCTCCATGTATATGTGTTTGGGTAGTTGAGATGAATAGATGCCAACATACAGGCCGTTCGTCGGCCGGGGCGTTCATCGCCGGAAAATTTTGTTCATCTTCTTCTACTTGGTCCGGCGTTCGTTGCCGGAGAACGGTTCGGCGTATGCCGCCAGTGGGTTTGTCCCAAAAATCCCGACAACATACCTTGGCACCTAGAGGCTTCAGGGCGTTTCTATACCAAGTCACTATACCGACGCGTTGCTCACTTAGAGAGGGCAGAGGAGTTGTCTCAAATTCGAAACGTCCAAATTCCTTTAAAATATGGATCTTCCTTTGGTAGCTCATTTACGGTAGGGTATCTTTATTAGGGGTGAAAGTACATAAGCACAATGGCCCAGGCGATGGCATGTGCCCACTATGCTTGGTGCAAGAGGACTTGAAAATTTCTCAGATTTCTTTAGAGATCTTCAGGCTTGCTCTCCCTTCAATTGGCAATGATTGTGGCTGGTTTTTGGTGGGATGTCTTGGACAGTTTGGACGATCCACAATAAGCAATTTATTGAAAAACTAATTTTGCCTCGCTCATCCAATTCTATTTACAGACTATGTGATTTCCTGAAACAATGGAAGGTCCTAAGCAAGCAACCGGAGGACAAAGCCCTCGACGATATATCTACTAGATTTCGCTCCCTTGCGCAACGCCTGATGCCACCGCCTCTGCCTTATCCAGACTAGGGTCCCTGCCTGTTGTTTAGCTGGTGCCTCATGGGAAAATTTCGGGTGCTCCCCATGCTCCAACTTGAAAACATTGATTTTAAATGTTTCAAAAATTTCAGAAAAAATGTGAATGCTCACAAGGAATATGACTACAATCCCTAAAAATTTCAGGTCCAAACTTAAAATGTACATTGAGAAACAAAAAAGACAAATTCAGATGTGAATAGTGTCAAATGTTGCTTTTGTCTTTTTATGACACTATTCATTCTAGATTTCACATTTTCATTTCTTAATTTTCAGTATAAGTTTAGATCTGAAATTTTTAGGGCGTGTAGTTACATTTCTTCTGAACATTCACAATTGTTTTCAGAATTTCTTGAAACATTCAAAATTGATTTTTTTTAAATATTGGAGTATGGAGAGTATCCCAAGGATAGGAGCACCTGATATTTTCCCGTGCCTTCAAAGAGACTATGTTCTTGTGTTGGTACTTGGATCTTATACTTTGAGAACCTTGTTGCTTGGCGGTTGCTTTATCTATAAAGCACAGTGAAAGCCTATTTTTTAAATGTCTGACAAACTATAGCTGCATAGAATGCACCATGACAGTGTGGCTTAACCATAGTCCCATGTATTGAGGAATTTGTACTTCTCGATTGTAACTCTATCAACATCGAATAAACTCATTTTAACCTGAAAAAAGGAGAACCAGTAGGCTAATCCCGGCGTCCGTTGTGTCATTTCAAATAAGTGCACTTTCAGGGATCTCAGTCCTGATATATGCTCAACCATGAAAATAAATCCAGACAGTCTTGCGAAAAAAAATAAGACAGACAGGTAGATTTCTCAAAGAAATCTATCAGGAACTAGTAAAACGCCCGTGCGTTGCTACGGGCTCTTTGTATATAACAATAGTTCAACATCAGTTGTGTATAATATATACTTTATCCTTGTATTAATTATGCTTATGCATCATTGTCGACCTTCTTTGATGTAAAGACACTCTTCCTCACTTTGTCTCTCATCTCCAACACTCTTCTTTCTCTCCCTCTCTCCATCCATTTCCCTATTGTGCCCTCATCTTCTCCGTCCTCTCAAATTCCCTCAATCAGTTATTTAAGTGTTCGACTATACACAAAATAATATTTTCCAGTGTAATATTTTCAGGACTAAGAGCATCTCCAATAGACTGTCCATATGTAAAAATAACCAACTTTTGAATCTTCCGAGGCAAAAAATATCTCTCCAACAAATGGTCCATATGCAAAAAAAATTACATTTCCATCTCCACAAGATTTAAAATACAACACCTCGCGGTGCAAATTTACATCTCCGGAGGCAGGAGATGTAAAAACCGTGGCCGCGCACCAACGCCCAACCGTCCTTCAGTTCATTTCCCCACTTCTTCCTCCCGCCCGCCCGCCGCCGTCCCGCCGCAGCTCCCCGACGCCTCCCGCCGCGGATCCAGCCCCGTCCCTACCCCCGCTGCCGATTCAACCCCGCTTGGGCCGCCGCCCGCCGTCGTACGGGTGGATCGGGCCGTCGCCGCACCGCGCCGCCCTGGCTCCGTCCGCCTCCGCCCCGCCCCGGACCCGTCCGCCTTAGACCCGCTCCGGCCCCGCCGGCCTCCGCCCGCTATGGCCTCCGTCTGCCCCCGCCCGCACCGCTCGCTACCGCTGCCCGCCCTTTCTGGCACTACACGCCGCCGGCCCGCTCGGTCCGCCTCCGCCCCACACCGCACGCCACCGCCCGCTCCTCGCTCGGCTGCCGCCCCGACCTCTCTCCATCTGCCGCCGCCCTGACTCGCTTCGGCCGCCGCCGCCGCCCAATGGCGCCAAAGAAGACGCCGAAGGGCAAGTCGGCTTTCTTCTGCGTGAGGGTGAAGCCCTCGGGAACTTCGGAGTGGAATTCTCCGACGCCAGGGGGCGTTGGTGACTCGACACGTATCCCACCGCCGACGAGGTTGTGCGTGCCTACGACGTGGCGGTGTGGCGTGTCGGACGGCCGAAGACGAACCTCAACTTCCCGGCAATCGAGACCTGGGCGGTGGCGGAGTGGCTCGTGCTGCAGGGCATCCGAATGGAGGAGATGCTGACGAAGAAGAAGAAGAGACCGGCGATTGTCGTCACTCCCGGTGAGAGCGACGAGGTGGCGATGGCTCAGTTTGCACGGGAGCATCATGTTGGGGAACATAGTGATTTTCAAATTTCTCCTATGCACACACAAGATCATGGTGATGCATAGCAACGAGAGGGAAGAGTATCATCTACGTACCCTCGTAGACCGTAAGCGGAAGCTTTATGACAACGCGGTTGATGTAGTTGTACGTCTTCACGATTGACCGATCTAGCACTGAAGGTACGGCACCTCCGTGATCTGCACACGTTCAGCTCGGTGACGTCCCGCGAACTCACGATCCAGTAGAGCTTCGAGGGAGAGTTTCGTCAGCAGACGGTGTGATGACGGTGATGATGATGCTACCGGAACAGGGCTTCGCCTAAGCACCGCTACGATATAACCGAGGTGGATTATGGTGGAGGGGGGCACCGCACACGGCTAAAAGATCAATGATCAACTTGTGTGTCCATGGGGTGCCCCCTCCCCCGTATATAAAGGAGTGGAGGAGGGGAGGGGGCCTGCCTCTCTAGGCGCGCCCAAGGGAGTCCTACTCCCACCGGGAGTAGGATTCCCCCTTCCCTTGTTTGGTTTTAGGAGAGAAGGAAGGAGGAGGAAGAAGGAAGGAAAGGGGGGCCCGGCCCCCCTCCCAATTTAGATTGGGCTTGGGGAGGGGGGTGCCCTCTCCTTTGCTTCTTCCCCCTCTCTTCCACTAAGGCCCAATAAGGCCCAAATACCTCCTGGTACTCCGGTATACTCCCGATTTCACCCGGAACCATTCCGATGTCCAAACATAGGCTTCCAATATATTGATCTTTACGTCTAGACCATTTCGAGACTCCTAGTAATGTCCGTGATCAAATCCGGGACTCCAAACTACCTTCGGTACATCAAAACACATAAACTCGTAATACTGATCGTCACCGAACGTTAAGCGTGCAGACCCTATGGGTTCGAGAACTATGTAGACATGACCAAGACATGTCTCCGGTCAATAAACAATAGCGGAACCTGGATGCTCATATTGGTTCCTACATATTCTACAAAGACCTTTATCGGTCAAACCGCATAACGATATACGTTGTTCCCTTTGTCATCGGTATGTTACTTGCCCGAGATTCGATCGTCGCTATCTCAATAACCAGTTCAATCTCGTTACCGACAAGTCTCTTTACTCGTTCCGTAATGATGCATCCCGTAACTAACTCATTAGCTACATTGCTTGCAAGGCTTATTTTGATGTACATTACCAAGAGGGCCCAGAGATACCTCTCCGACAACCGAAGTGACAAATCCTAATCTTGATCCATGCCAACTCAACAAACACCATCAGAGACACCTATAGAGCACCTTTATAATCACCCAATTACGTTGTGACGTTTGGTAGCGCACAAAGTGTTCCTCCGGTATTCGGGAGTTGCATGATCTCATAGTCATAGGAACATGTATAGTTATGGAGAAATCAATAGCAACAAACTAAACGATCATCGTGCTTAGCTAACAAATGGGTCAAGTCAATCACATCATTCTCTAATGATGTGATCCCGTTAATCAAATGACAACTCATGTTTATGGCTAGGAAACTTAACCATCTTTGATTCAACGAGCTAGTCAAGTAGAGGCATACTAGTGACACTCTGTTTGTCTATGTATTCACACATGTACTAAGTTTCCGGTTAATACAATTCTAGCATGAATAATAAACATTTATCATGATACAAGGAAATATAAATAACAACTTCATTATTGCCTCTAGGGCATATTTCCTTCACATGCCGAGTATGCCCAGACCGATCAGGAGTTCTACTGGAAGCGTGATGCCGAGAAGAAGAAGAAGGAGGAGGAGGAGGTGAAGAAGGAGGATGAGGCCGGCCCCTCGACGGTAGTCCCCATCCTCCATCATCATCGGAGGAGGACGAGGAGTTTTGGGGTCTCTTGGATGACTCCAATGAGTCGTACAGGATGCCCTCGCGAGTAGTTCTGCTAGTTTAAATTTATGTCATCTATGTTTGAACTATGTTTGAATTTGATGTTTGAACTATGTTGATATGAAGTAGTAGTTGGTCGTTTTCAGAATTTTACATCTTTGTTTTGGACCATATGTTGGAGTTGCTCTTCTACATCTCCGTTTTGGACCATCTCTTGGAGTTAAGCCTTTTTTGGAGATGTAAAAAATACTTTGGTGATGTAAATTTTTACATCACCGGTTTGGATCACCAAAATATACATATCTATTGGAGATGCTCTAAGCATTATATTTTCCACCACAACAAAATGAATTTCATGGAAATTGTTTTGGGTGATTCGCCCTATCCTTAAAAGTTTTCAGGGGTCATGAGAAATATTTTGTGGAGCACTACAACACACTCCACACATATGATGGCGTAATTTTTCATTTTCTGATGACAAATGTATTTTTTATCTATTTGTGTGAAACATTGTAAGCATGATAGGTAGGTTTGTGTGGATATCATGATACGAACCGGAATATCAGCAAGTTTAAAATATTTCATGGCAATAATCTATGTACTCTCTTTATAATTTAGTTTGCACTATCATAAACCAAGTCATTACAAACACTACTTGCCTTGGTCCATCAAGTATTCTCTTAGCCCATTGAATAACCTTAGCAAGAATTTTTTTACACAGAGCGAAGTGCTAATATTTATACATCAAATCATCAAAGCTTAACCAGCCTGTAGATTTTCCCTACATTAAAACCAATTAACTCTTCTATGAGGTAGTTATTTCACCACATGCAAATTTCTTCTGATTACCTCCATCCCCTTATAGGAGCACCCCTCATAAGCACTCCTACTTCCTATGAAGTTGAATCTTCATCAAATGTTAATGTCTCATTTTCTTCCTTGACGTCTTATACTATTTATTTTCATGGATATATGGTGCTTTGCTTCCACTGTGGTGATATTCTGCTATGTCATTTATAAAAACATGTCTACTTTGTAGTATCCAATGTATCATGCACTTGTGTCTTCTCGCCATATAGTCTCAACTGCAGATAAGGCTTCAAAAACAACGGTCACGTGTAAGATCTAGGCTATTTACTTAAGTGACATTGATGGTAGCTATCTGCAGGTTTTCTTCAATCAACAGCTCCAACTGGCATACCCGCTGATAATTCTACCTTAGTTGTATACAAGTAGGCTGGTATGTTCATCTATTATCAGGAACTCCTCTTCACATATGAATTTTAGTGGAACAACAATTCTACTAAGACCCTGGCATTAAAAGTAGCGCGACAAAGACCGGCAAACAAATTTTGTTAGATAATAGAAATTTAGAATCATCGAGGGACATAATACCACTCTGCTATCAAATGGAGCATAATTGCAACACACAATATTTGAGCTAGCATGTCTTATTTTCCCAATCAAATATATGCATTTCTTTTCTCAAAGCTAGTCTTTGCTATAAAAATAACTTTATACTTTTTGTTTGCAGTTTGAATATGGTTAGCTCTTTTGCTGCTTTACAGATTATGATGGTTCTATTCTATCTATGTAGCTATGGGATACTGTTGGACTGGAAAGGTCAAGAGTCTTGGTGTTGCATAACAGCAGAGTATGATTAATTGTTAGTCTCACCTACAAATCTAGCTTGTGTTGGATACAGTAATTCTGATACCCAGAGACCAAAAAGTGGTGCCTGAATAATACTCTGAAAAGGATGGCCTATATAAAATTTTGCTCATAAGATTGCATGCGTAGAAGATCGCTGACAGGAAATAAATTGCACTAAAAGGATGAACAAATCCGACTTTATGGGAAGAGAGTACAACAGCCTTGAAGAGTGGAGTATATTATACCAAATATGTGCAGACATAGGTAACGCCTTCAAGATGAATTATCAAACTGATACTAAAGGTTGTATTATTGACATGAAGTACCAATACATGGGAGCAATGAACATGGCGATAGTGGTCGATGAATGCACAAAGGCGACCGCCGTTCAAATGAATAACACACCTGTTACAGAGACCCCACATCGCCATCTAGAGGAGAATCATTTGGAGGAAACATATAGTGGAGGGCCGGAGGGGAGGGAGAGGGCCGGAAGTCGCCCGTCGCCAACTGCCCTTGTTGCCGCACACGGAGGCCTGCCTGCTCATCGGATCGGGTCTGAGCAGCATCCCGAGAGAAAAGATGCACACGATGTTCGCCCCCTTGGTCTATCTCTCCCGCGTGGCCCATCTCGACGAGATGTGGCCGTGATGGATCTGGCCGCCACCCCGCTGACTTCCTCGACTCGATTTGGGGCCTCCCCGCTTTAAGAAACGAAGGTGAGTGGAGGGCGGCGCCGGTGGGGAAGAGGGCCGCTTTGGGTGGGGAAGAGGGAACAGGGCGGCTGTGCACGAGCATTCGAGGGGGCCTCATTCGCCTGATGAGATTTCTTTGTTACGATTTACACATTAATTTTCTTAAAATCGGTTATTTGTTTCCTAATTGATGTGATTGAGCGATTTTTCTTAAAATCAATTATTTGTTTTCTAATTAATGTGATTGAGCGATTTATGGTAATGTTAATTAATTTAGGTTTGATCTTTAGAAATTGATCGTGATTGATTCTACATTACTAAATAATTTGCGCCAGCATGGAAAATTCTGATATGTTCATATTTCTTTCATTGTGTGAGAGGGTGATGCGAAAATAAATCGGTGAAGTGGGGGAGGGGATGAAAAAATCTACAAAAAAACCTACGAAAAAACTAGCGAAAGTGGGAGGTGGGACGAAAAAAACCCCGGAACGGAGACTACCAACTGCTCCATTAGGAGTAGAGATTCGATGGGGCCTCGTTCGCCTGATGAGATTTCTTTGTTATGATTTGCACATTAATTTTCTTAAAATCGGTTATTTGTTTCCAAATTAATGCGATTGAGCAATTTAAGGTAATGTTAAGTAATTTAGATTTGATCTTTAGAGATTGATCGTGAATGATTCTACATTACTAAATAATTTGTGCCAGCATGGAAAATTCTGATATGTTCAGATTTCTTTCATTGTGTGAGAGGGTGACGCGAAAATAAACCAGTGAAGTGGGGGAGGGGACGAAAAAATCTACGAATAAACCTAGCGAAAGTGGGAGGTGGGATGAAAAAACCCCGGAACGGAGACTAACAACTGCTCCATTAGGAGTAGAGATGAGCGATTTTCTTAAATCAATTATTGGTGTGAAGTACCAATACATGGTAGCAATGAACATGACGATAGTGGTCGATGAATGCACAAAGGCGACCGCTGTTCAAATGAATAGCACACCTGTTATAGAGACCCCGCATCGCCATCTAGAGAAGAATCATTTGGAGGAAACATAGAGTGGAGGGCCGGAGGGAAGGGAGAGGGTCGGCCGTCCACCGTCGCCAGCCACCCTTGTTGCCGCACACGGAGGCCTACCTTCTCACCGGATCGGGTTGGAGCGGCGTCCCGAGAGAGAAGATGCACACGGTGTCCGCCCCCTCGATCTACCTCTCCCGACACGGCCCATCTCGACGAGATGTGGCCGTGATGGATCTGGCCGCCGCCCCGCTGACTTCCTCGACTCGATCTGGGGCCTCCTCGCTTTAAGAAAAAGAAGGTGAGTGCAGGGTGGCGCCGGTGGGGAAGAGGGCGGCTTTGGGTAGGGGAGAGGGAACAGGGCGGCTGTGCACGGGCGTTCGAGGGGGCCTCGTTTGCCTGATGAGATTTCTTTGTTATGATTTACACATTGATTTTCTTAAAATCCGTTATTTGTTTCCTAATTAATGTGATTGAGCGATTTTTCTTGAAATCAATTATTTGTTTTCTAATTAATGTGATTGAGCGATTTAAGGCAATGTTAATTAATTTAGATTTGATATTTAGAGATTGATCGTGAATGATTCTACATTACTAAATAATTTGTGCCAGCATGGAAAATTCTGATATGTTCAGATTTTTTTCATTGTGTGAGAGGGTGACGCAAAAATAAACCAGTGAAGTGGGGGAGGGGACGAAAAAATCTACGAATAAACCTAGCGAAAGTGGGAGGTGGGATGAAAAAACCCCGGAACGGAGACTAACAACTGCTCCATTAGGAGTAGAGATGAGCGATTTTCTTAAATCAATTATTGGTGTGAAGTACCAATACATGGTAGCAATGAACATGACGATAGTGGTCGATGAATGCACAAAGGCGACCGCTGTTCAAATGAATAGCACACCTGTTATAGAGACCCGCATCGCCATCTAGAGAAGAATCATTTGGAGGAAACATAGAGTGGAGGGCCGGAGGGAAGGGAGAGGGTCGGCCGTCCACCGTCGCCAGCCACCCTTGTTGCCGCACACGGAGGCCTACCTTCTCACCGGATCGGGTTGGAGCGGCGTCCCGAGAGAGAAGATGCACACGGTGTCCGCTCCCTCGATCTACCTCTCCCGACACGGCCCATCTCGACGAGATGTGGCCGTGATGGATCTGGCCGCCGCCCCGCTGACTTCCTCGACTCGATCTGGGGCCTCCTCGCTTTAAGAAAAAGAAGGTGAGTGCAGGGTGGCGCCGGTGGGGAAGAGGGCGGCTTTGGGTAGGGGAGAGGGAACAGGGCGGTTGTGCACGGGCGTTCGAGGGGGCCTCGTTTGCCTGATGAGATTTCTTTGTTATGATTTACACATTGATTTTCTTAAAATCCGTTATTTGTTTCCTAATTAATGTGATTGAGTGATTTTTCTTGAAATCAATTATTTGTTTTCTAATTAATGTGATTGAGCGATTTAAGGCAATGTTAATTAATTTAGATTTGATATTTAGAGATTGATCGTGATTGATTCTACATTACTAAATAATTTGTGCCAGCATGGAAAATTCTGATATGTTCAGTTTTTTTCTTTCATTGTGTGAGAGGGTGACGCGAAAATAATCCGGTGAAGTAGGGGGAGGGACGAAATAAATCTACGGAAAAAAACCTACGAAAAAAACCCAGCGAAAGTGGGAGATGGGACGAAAAAACTCCCGAAACGGAGACTGCCAACTGATCCATTAAAAACAGAGATGAGCGATTTTTCTTAAAATCAATTATTTGTTTTCTAATTAATGTGATTGAGCGATTTAAGATAATGTTAATTAATTTAGATTTCATCTTTAGAGATTGATCGTGATTGATTTTACATTACGAAATAATTTGCGCTAGTATGGAAAATTCTGACATGTTCAGATTTCTTTTATTATGTGAGAGGGGGGCGCGAAAATATACCTATGAAGTAGGGAGAGGACGAAAAAACTCTATGAAAAAACCTACGGAAAGAACCAGCAACAGTGGAAGGTGGGACAAAAACCCGAAACGGAGACTACCAACTGCTCTATTAAGAGTAAATATAATGAGATGAATCCTCACAAAAAGACCCTGAGAGAAATGAGTCATTTTTTAATAATAAAAATGAGACCTTTGCCACACTTACCAGCTCTAGTCGGCCATCTATCTGATTGTGTTTGAAACAAAGAACAGGCGGGCTTTCCCGAGGTCCGTTTTCATCTTCGCTCCAGAAAAGGAAAGGAACAAGAAGGCAAACCGGCCAGTGAAGCAAAGCTCAGATACAAGACGGGTCATCCCACTACCACTTTCCCGATGTGAACTCGCCATCGCCTATTTGTACCGCGAGGAACCAAATCATTCAAACCCTAGAAATCGAATTCTCCATCCCAGACCCCTGGGAGCCGCCATGCCTCGCCAGAGCCAAAAGGCCTGCAACCAGGAGAACATCGTCATCGACCTTGACGGCGACGACAGCAGCGACCAAGGTGAGCGCGCGATCGACGACCAACCTGGTCCTTTTCCCTTTCTATCCGCTTGATCTGCTCATCACGGTGGTGTTGGGCCTTGGGCGTCCCCCGTGATCTTCTCTGTTGGTCTCTGAGACTCTGACGGTGTTGCATAGAGTGGTGTATTTTTGTTCGATGGTTGGTAGGATAGGTGCAATATGGCGCTGGTCTCTCCCGTCTTCTGTTCAGATTAGATTAGATTAGCTTTGCTCCTTGTTTAATTTCTTGCAAACGGAGAAGGTTGGAAATAGCTCCTCAAATTATATTTCTGGGCGGATTCTATTGGTTATTTTAAACGACTGCATGCTCCATGTTTGGATTACACTATTGCTTCTTGGAAACGGACATGAATTCCTAGGATCATTAGCCGGTTAGATAGAATTCATGGTATTAATTTGGGTGATGTCTTTTATACGACATGGATATTTAGAGGGTCGGGTCAGATATTAAAAACAATGATTAATATCTCGCTCTGAATCAAGGTTAAAGTTATATAAACCTACATATGCAGAAGATTATTGAAAGGTCAGTAGATCCGATGAGCCATTTTAGTGGTTTATTCAGTTCAGATTAGTCTTTCATATCTAGAACAATGGTGATTAGATGTTCATGACTCGGTTTCGTGGTGAGATCTGGTGCTTGCATAGATTAACCATCTAGGGCACAGAGCCTTGGCGTTGTTTTTTTTTTGCGTACTGCCTTGGCGTTGTTGTTTAATGAATTTTTCACCTATAAGTAGTATGTATCTTTGTATACATAAATTTGCCAAGTTCTACTAGCATCACCACATCTAGGGGTTAGGGCAATGGAAAGGCTGCTTAGCTAGTATTCAAGCACTAATCAGTGGTGTGATCGATCAATTACCACCGTTTATAACATCTAATCACTGTTCATAATTTTGTCCTTCTGTTTCGGTAGCTTTACAAGATTTGATAGTTATGATTTTATGTATGTGACGTAGTATGACTACCGACTCACTTGTCACTTGTGTTTAGTGGTTGTTTTCGTAATTTCAAGCTAAACTATTTTTGATGTAGTTTAACTAAAAGTTGGAGGTTTACTAATCATTGGAAATCCTTAGCTCTTATCTAATTTCAATGGCCTAACTCTTCATGTCAATTACAATACACCATTTGTTTAATATGGCTGCATATGTTTTTAGCACAATCTAGGAGTTTACCCGATTATTAATTAATTATAGGATATGATATTTTTTAGCTTTTGTATCGTTTCGCTGGATACGTTTCCTAGTGCACAGGAGGATCAAATTCTAGGCTGTTTAACAATCATACACAGGCATTTCTTCCACAAGGGAAATTATTTTGTCATCTAGGAAGCAAATCACTTCCTCTTGATTCATTATATCACTATTTTAGTGATCTAAACGCTCTTATATTTCTTTGCGCAGGGAGAACTTTATTATATCATTGTAAACAGTAGTAACTTAGCTAGTTCACTGGTCATGAACCAGGGTTGTACCATTTTCTTTTAACAGAAAAATATCGATCTTGTAAGTGCTTGGTTTACAATTTTTTATATACATTCCCATATTCATATTGTAAACATGATGACTTGTTGTTAATTGTGCAACTGTTATGTGTTGTATCTTACTTTAGTCTTACGTTCACCCCTATATGTGGCTTTTCAAGATGATTTTACTACATAGTACAAAATAGTTACACAAGAGTGTTTTTTGAATTCACGCGGTCTAACATGGCGTGAGCGTGTAAGCGTGCACGTGCGTGCACATGCATGAGTGTTATCTCCATGTCATTTCTAGTTTTCCTTGTGTAGAATGCGAAAATAAGTGCTCCCAGACAAGCAAAGGCAGAGAAGTTAAGACGCGACGGAGCTTGAAAAATGAACTACCCTCCTTTCAAGATCAACCCGCTCTAAAAAAAAGGTCCCGCATTAGCAGGAGGGACAAAACAAATAAAGAGATGCTAGACACTCATATTTTTGAGTTGTGCATGGAGTACGTTCTGTCATTGTCTTAGGTTGTTAGTTTTCATTTTCTTTTGATTGGAATGTTAATCTTATAATGTACTACTACAACTCTCTATGTAGGGATGTTTGGTCATGCATGGATGTTAAAAAGAAGAACGATTATGCGTACCTTAATCCGTTGTGGTTTAACATGTACACCGACTGGGATGATAAATCAAGAATCCTTAAATGGATAAAAGCTAAGAAGATATTCACAAGACGATATGTATTTGTACCTATTGTTATTTGGTATGTTACTCACATTATGATCATGCAGAATCACTTATTTGATCCGCATGATACCAAATATTCACTTTGTTGACTATATATAGGGGACACTGGAGCCTTCTTGTGTTGTGCAATTTTGGCAAGACCAAGTACTTGGGTACTAAGAAGGGGCCACGCATGCTGCTACTGGATTCACTTAAAAAGGTGAAAGCGGAGAGGTTACAACCAATCATCAACAGGTTTGTTCACTTTATTTTCTCTCTCACTAAGCCATCAAAGTAATTCATGTTAGCATGTTTACATATTTTGTTGTAGCATAGTTTTGCATGTAGGCAACTCAAGATACTAGAATGAGATATGTTTTTATCTATATATATTATTAGCCCAACAAGGTGTTTAGTATTTCAAAAAACATTGTGCATTAATTTTAGTTGGAGGTTGCATGGAGTGGGCGTCAAAAGCTCCCTGATATTTGCCTTAGTTTACGTTCACATAAATGTTTTATTTACTCATTTGCATTGTCTATAACACATAATTGTCATCCTTATTCTGAATGCCCTATATTTATTAGCCCTTTATTGATGGTGTATACCAGCTTCGTTGTTGATATTTTAAAATTTGAAGAGCGGGAAGAGTTAGAGCAGTTCATAAATGAAGTCGAACTTGAGTTTCCTAAGGTATGGTGTTTAACTTCTGACAGTCGAACTATTTTTCATCTTTTGGAAAAAATATATCTATTATTATGTTCTATATTGTTGCTTCTTAATTATTTGGATTTCTGTTATGATATACTTAAACAAACTTGTAGGTGCCACAACAAAGTGGAGTAGATTGTGGTATGTATGTTCTTTACTTCGTGTACTGTTTTCTCACGACAAAAAAACTGGGAGAAGATTTGAGCCATCTGGTATATGTCATCCGCTTCAAACTTTACACAACATTCCTATTTGTGCCTCACAAAGTCTTTTACTAATTTGTTTGTTTAACTGATGACTTTGTTCTAAGGATGCCTTGTTCGATCCGGAGGAACTGAAGAGCCTAGAGGACATACGCATAGATATTCTTTCATACAAAGAGTATGCTTATCCCTACCGTCTTTATTTAATGGTTGTTAAATTGTGATCTTATTTACCTTGTACTTATCTGCAGGAAAATGGATGCAAAAGCTGCAGAGTAGATTGCATGTCAAGATTGCTCCGATTAAACTGTACCACCTACTTGTTGTTGGGTAATAGCAGATTGGTGCTGTTGATAATTAACATCATGCTATCTTCTCTTATGCTTCCTGCTCTTGTGTTAACTATCAGTGGTTTTTCCCTCTTACTCATCAGGCAACATCATCTTGACCAACAAACCAGAGTTCATCTTCACCGGTGGCAAGTTTTGAGGAAATTTGGAGACTTCCAGTAATAAGTTAGTAATACATTATATGCAAACAGTCAAGACAAACATGGCTGATAGTCCAAACAGATAGCTTCAGTGACAGTCAGCACCCAGTTCATCATAAAGAATTTACAATTGTTTCCATTCGTTCAAAAAATTAAGATACCACTGTAAGTGCATTTGATGGATTTTTTTGAAACTACATTTGATTATTTTTTTTTGAAAAGGAGGATTACCCCAGCCTCTGCGGCCATATTATTAAAAGTGGCAGCAAAAAACAAAGTCTGAAATCCAGTAATTCAGTACAGCTCGTAAACGGAGCAAAGAGAAAAATGAAAGCATTCTGCATTTGATGTTTTTAATTTGCACTTCTGCATTACCAACTTATAATTGCTGCATGGAATTTGATGTTTCACTTTTGGGAAGCATAGTTTGTACTTTTCAAGCAAGAAGCATAATTGTGCTTCACATGGAAGCACACCTGTGCTTCACTTTTCCGAAAATTACAATTGTTCCTTCGTCCGAGAAGCACAACACGGGAGAAGCACAATTGTGCTTCCCTTTTCACACAAAACACTATTGTGCTTTTGTTTCTCGTAGAAGCAGACATGAGATTCATGTGAAATAACTATTGTGCTTCATGCGGAAACATTACCGTGCTTTTCACACGAAATGCTACATGTGCTTCACGCTCATGATAGACAAAAAAAAAGAAGAAACGAAAAAACTAATAAACTGGAAAAAAAATGAAACCCAAGAGAAAAAACAAAAACAACTGTCCGATGCAGGAAGCACCCACCGGCGACACATGGTGGCGCTGGAGTGCTCCCTCGCGTGGTAGACTACCCGCTGGTAGAAAAAGGGCCTGTAGTCCCGGTTCGTAAGGGCCTTTTGTCCCGGTTCTGGAACTGGGACTAAAGGGTCGGTACTAATGCCCTGTCCCTTTAGTCCCGGTTCAATCCAGAACCGGGACAGATGGGCCTCCACGTGGCCTGTGCGCGGAGCCTAGGCAGGAGACCCTTTGGTCCCCAATAGGCATCCACGCGTCAGCATTTCTGTGGCTGGGGTTTTTGTTTTTTTTGAAAGGGGGGGGGGGTTTGGGGTTTTTGGGGGGTTAATTTAGGTGTTTCATATATTGTGTTAGCTAGCTATAATTAATAGAGAGAAGTGTCCTCTCTTATGTCCGTGCTTGGTCGACGCTACGTACTATACATACGTATAGAGAGGACTAGACACGCTAGCTCGCTAGTAAGCAAACGGAGGAAACAGAAGATCGTCATGAACATATATGCATACAGAGAGAAGTGATATCGACCACCTCTTCTTCTCCGAGAGATTGGTCAAACAACAAGTTCTCGTATATCTATCCGACACTACCGGGAGGGGGTATATATCGACAACGACGACACTACATCTATGTCCCTCGACGACCCTCGTTCCCGATAAAAAAAAAGAGGAAGAAGAAGAAAAAAAAGAGGAGAAGAAAGAATAGAGGAGATCTCTATTCTTTCTTCTCCTCTTTTTTTTCTTCTTCCTCTTCTTTTTTTATCCTCTTCTTCCTCTCATGTTCGAGAGGATCACCGAGGGGTCGGGAGGTTGCCTAGTGTCAAAGGATTCAACAAAACCATGTCTTCATCATTAGGCGAAAGTAACAGGTGCATGATGGTACGAAGCTCTCCAAAGTTATTTTGGAACGGAGTCCTAGATAGGATAATTCGCTTTTTTGGTACAAAGTTCAGCAAGAACCTTCCAAATATCGTTATTTGGAAGGCCTTTGCTGAAATTCAGACAAAAGGCAAATTATCATATCCGGGACACCATTCCAAAATAATTTTGAAGGACTTCGTCATGCCCTGGTTACTTCTGGCTAATGATGAAGCCATGGATTTCTTCAATACTTTGACACTAGGAAATCTCTCTCTCTCGACCCCTCGGCGATCCTCGACCCCTCGAACCCTCGACGACCTTGGAACCCTCGACCCCTCGGCGATCCTCTTCTTCCTCTCATGTTCGAGAGGATCGCCGAGGGGTCGGGAGGTTGCCTAGTGTCAAAGGATTCAACAAAACCATGTCTTCATCATTAGGCGAAAGTAACAGGTGCATGATGGTACGAAGCTCTCCAAAGTTATTTTGGAACGGAGTCCTAGATAGGATAATTCACTTTTTGGTACAAAGTTCAGCAAGAACCTTCCAAATATCGTTATTTGGAAGGCCTTTGCTGAAATTCATACAAAAAGGCAAATTATCATATCCGGGACACCATTCCAAAATAACTTTGGAGGACTTCGTCATGCCCTGGTTACTTCTGGCTAATGATGAAGCCATGGATTTCTTCAATACTTTGACACTAGGAAATCTCTCTCTCGACCCCTCGGCGATCCTCGACCCCTCGAACCCTCGACGACCCTGGAACCCTCGACCCCTCGGCGATCCTCTTCTTCCTCTCATGTTCGAGAGGATCGCCGAGGGGTCGGGAGGTTGCCTAGTGTCAAAGGATTCAACAAAACCATGTCTTCATCATTAGGCGAAAGTAACAGGTGCATGATGGTACGAAGCTCTCCAAAGTTATTTTGGAACGGAGTCCTAGATAGGATAATTCACTTTTTGGTACAAAGATCAGCAAGAACCTTCCAAATATCGTTATTTGGAAGGCCTTTGCTGAAATTCATACAAAAAGGCAAATTATCATATCCGGGACACCATTCCAAAATAATTTTGGAGGACTTCGTCATGCCCTCGTTACTTCTGGCTAATGATGAAGCCATGGATTTCTTCAATACTTTGACACTAGGAAATCTCTCTCTTGACCGCTCGGCGATCCTCGACCCCTCGAACCCTCGACGACCCTGGAACCCTCGACCCCTCGGCGATCCTCTTCTTCCTCTCATGTTCGAGAGGATCACTGAGGGGTCGGGAGGTTGCCTAGTGTCAAAGGATTCAACAAAACCATGTCTTCATCATTAGGCGAAAGTAACAGGTGCATGATGGTACGAAGCTCTCCAAAGTTATTTTGGAACGGAGTCCTAGATAGGATAATTCACTTTTTTGTACAAAGTTCAGCAAGAACCTTCCAAATATCGTTATTTGGAAGGCCTTTGCTGAAATTCATACAAAAAGGCAAATTATCCTATCCGGGACACCATTCCAAAATAACTTTGGAGGACTTCGTCATGCCCTGGTTACTTCTGGCTAATGATGAAGCCATGGATTTCTTCAATACTTTGACACTAGGAAATCTCTCTCACGACCCCTCGGCGATCCTCGACCCCTCGAACCCTCGACGACCTTGGAACCCTTGACCCCTCGGCGATCCTCTTCTTCCTCTCATGTTCGAGAGGATCGCCGAGGGGTAGGGAGGTTGTCTAGTGTCAAAGGATTCAACAAAACCATGTCTTCATCATTAGGCGAAAGTAACAGGTGCATGATGGTACGAAGCTCTCCAAAGTTATTTTGGAACGGAGTCCTAGATAGGATAATTCGCTTTTTGGTACAAAGTTCAGCAAGAACCTTCCAAATATCGTTATTTGGAAGGCCTTTGCTGAAATTCATACAAAAAGGCAAATTATCCTATCTGGGACACTATTCCAAAATAACTTTGGAGGACTTCGTCATGCCCTGGTTACTTCCGCCTAATGATGAAGCCATGGATTTCTTCAATACTTTGACACTAGGAAACCTCTCTCGACCCCTCGGCGATCCTCGAACCCTCAACGACCCTGGAACCCTCGACGACCCTGGAACCCTCGACCCCTAGACGACCCTGGAACCCTCGACCCTCGATACCTCGACCCTATAGAACCCTCGAACCCTCGACCCTGAAACCCTCGACCCTTGACCCCTTAACGACCCTCGACCCTCTACCCTAGTTCCCGACCCTCGACCCCTCGGCGATCCTCGACACCCTCGTTCCCGATAAAAATTAAGAAGAAGAAGAAGAAGAAGAAGAAGAAGAAGAAGAAGAAGAAAGAGGAGAAGAAGAAAGGAATAGCTAGAGGAGAAGATAGAATAAAAAAAAGAGGAGAAGAAGAAAGAAATAGTGGAGAAGAAGATAAAATAGAATATATTCTACTTTTTCTTCTTCTCCACTATTCCTTTCTTCTTCTCCACTTTTTTTTCTTCTTTTTTCTTATTCTTATTTATTTCTCCTCTTCTTCTTTCTAAGTCCTGCTTATATACACAGAGTATTGGTCCCGGTTCGTACCCCTCTCGACCCCTCGTCCCTCTCTCGACCCCTCGACGACCCTCGTCCCTGATAACATTTTTTCTCCCCTCGACCCCTCTCGACCTCTCGTCCCCCTCTCGACCCCTCATCATCATCTATCACCCCCCACGTTTTCTTTAGCATATATCCATGAACAAAAAAAATATTTCATATATAGAAAAAATGCTATATGAACATACATACATATGAGCATATACAGAGAGCATATACATAGCCAAATCCATATACAGAGAGCATATACATACATACATATGAGCATATACATACATACATAACGAAATCCAAATACATATGAGCATATACATACACATATGAAATTTTTTATCACACACAAAGAGCAGCGCCGGCGGCGGCGATGGTCAGAGTGACAGGGATCGATGGGAAGGGGGGGGAGCTCACTGGGGGCGCGACGGGGAGGAGGCCGGGGACGGGGAGGAGGCCGGCGACGCGGCGCGGGGCGACGGGGAGGGGGCCGGAGATGGCGCACGCAGCGACAAGGAGGAGGCCGGCGACGATGCACGCAGCGACGGGGAGAAGGCCTGCGGCGGCGCGGGGTGACGGCGACGGGGAGCGGGCGACGACGGGCTCGGGGCGGCGACGACGACGACGAACGGCCTGGCGGCGTCGGGGGGGAATGGGAGCGGTTGGCAAAATTTTCACAAGTGCTACCTTATATACCCAGAGCAATGGCCCCGGTTCGTGGCACGAACCGGTACCAATGCCCCCCTATGGTCCCGGTTCGTGCCACCAACCGGGACCATATGTCTCTTTTCAGCAGCCGAATGGGCGGGAAGCAGAGGCCTATGGTCCCGGTTGGTGGCACGAACCGGGACCATAGGGGGGCATTGGTCTCGGTTGGAGCCACGAACCGTGACCAATGCACCCCTTTAGTCCCGGTTGGTGGCACCAACCGGGACCAATGGCCTTGTGCTGCCCCGCGCCCAAAAGTTTAGTCCCACCTCGCTAATTGAGAGGGCTCGGGAGTGGTTTATAAGCGCTGCTGCACCCACCCTCCCGAGCTCCTCTCAACTGCAGGCTTTTGGGCCTAATCTGTCACTGCAATGCCTGTGGGCCTACTGCGGGCCTGAATCCTGGCCCATGGTAGGGTTTCTAGTCGTATTCAGGCCGTGGTGGCCGAGTAGGTGGCATTTTTTTGTTGCTTTATTTATTTTCTTTTGTTTTTTGCTTTATTTTTTAATTCTTTATGCTTTTAGTTTTAGAAAAATTATAAACTTTTTGTTAATGCCATTAGTTTTCAAATTTGAAAACACTTTTTTAGTTTTTTTGTTTTCTTTGTTGCTTTATTTATTTTATTTTGTGATTATCTTTACTATAAAAATAGTTTTTTCCTGTTTTTTGATTTGTTTTTTTGCATTATTTATTTTGTTTTGTTTTTTGCTTTAATTTTTAATTCTGTTTGCTTTTAGGTTAGCAAAATTATAAACTTTCTATTAGTGCCATTAGTTTTACAAAAAATATAAACTTTCTGTTAGTGCCATTAGTTTTCAAATTTGAAAACACTGTTTTAGTTTTTTTGTTTTCTCTGTTGCTTTATTTATTTTATTTTGTGATTAACTTTACTATAAAAATAGTTTTTTCCTGTTTTTCTGATTTGTTTTTTGCATTATTTATTTTCTTTTGTTTTTTGCTTTAATTTTTAATTCTGTTTGCTTTTAGGTTAGCAAAATTATAAACTTTCTGTTAGTGCCATTAGTTTTAGAAAAATTATGAACTTTCTGTTAGTGCCATGAGTTTTCAAATTTGAATACTTAAAATTTGAATTCTTTGAAAATTGTTTGAATCACAAGTTTGTGATTAACTTACTAAAAATGAGAATAGATGCGCTTATAGAGAAAATTCAACCTAAATTCCTAGTAAATTTATATGAATTTCAGAGAAATTCACTATGAATTTAGGTTAAACTTTTCTCTATTAGGGCATCTATTTTCACTTCGAGAGGAGCTCAACAGGGCAGAGAGGGAAGGGCCTTTCTTTCGACATTGATGGTTGGTTGGAAGAAATCGATGATGGCCCAGGTACACATTCTTCCTGCATTTGTCCAGGTATATACTTTCAGTGTCATCTAAACAGTGCGTGCATGCGTGGTATCCTTTGTTTGTCTGTCCTGAAAGATTACTGAGAGCGGGCCAATCGTTGATGGTCACGAACAGCAACGCCTTAAGGTTAAATTCCTTCTGTCTGTGCTCATCCCACGTACGTACACCGTTTCCATTCCACAGCTGTAAAAGTTCTTCAACTAATGGCCTTAGGTACACATCAATTTTGTTGCCGGGTTGCTTAGGGCCTTGGATGAGAACTGGCATCATAATGAACTTCCGCTTCATGCACATCCAAGGAGGAAGGTTATACATACATAGAGTCACGGTCCAGGTGCTGTGATTGCTGCTCTGCTCCCCGAAAGGATTAATGCCATCCGCGCTTAAAGCAAACCATACATTCCTTGGGTCCTTTGCAAACTCATCCCAGTACTTTTTCTCGATTTTTCTCCACTGCGGCCTGTCAGCGGGTGCTCTCAACTTCCCATCTTTCTTTCGGTTCTCACTGTGCCATCGCATCAACTTGGCATGCTCTTCGTTTCTCAACAGACGTTTCAACAGTGGTATTATAGGAGCATACCACATCACCTTCGCAGGAACCCTCTTCCTGGGGGGCTCACCGTCAACATCACCAGGGTCATCTCGTCTGATCTTATACCGCAATGCACCGCATACCGGGCATGCGTTCAGATCCTTGTATGCACTGCGGTAGAGGATGCAGTCATTAGGGCATGCATGTATCTTCTCCACCTCCAATCCTAGAGGGCATACGACCTTCTTTGTTGCGTATGTACTGTCTGGCAATTCGTTATCCTTTGGAAGCTTCTTCTTCAATATTTTCACTAGCTTCTCAAATCCTTTGTCAGCCACAGCATTCTCTGCCTTCCACTGCAGCAATTCCAGTACGGTACCGAGCTTTGTGTTGCCATCTTCGCAATTGGGGTATAACCCTTTTTTGTGATCCTCTAACATGCGATCGAACTTCAGCTTCTCTTTTTGACTTTCGCATTGCGTCCGTGCATCGACAATGACCCGGTGGAGATCATCATCATCGGGCACATCGTCTGGTTCCTCTTGATCTTGAGCAGCTTCACCCGTTGTAGCATCATTGGGCACATCTCGTCTGGTTCCTCTTGATCTTCACCATCTCTCCCCGTTGCAGCATCACCGTATTCAGGGGGCACATAGTTGTCATCGTACGCTTCTTCTTCGCCGTCTTCCATCATAACCCCTATTTCTCCGTGCCTCGTCCAAACATTATAGTGTGACATGAAACCCTTGTAAAGCAGGTGGGAGTGAAGGATTTTCCGGTTAGAGTAAGACCTCGTATTCCCACATTCAGTGCATGGACAACACATAAAACCATTCTGCATGTTTGCCTCAGCCGCATTGAGAAACTCATGCACGCCCTTAATGTACTCGCGGGTGTGTCTGTCACCGTACATCCATTGCCGGTTCCTCTGCGTGCATTATATATACTTAAGTGTCCAAATTAATAGAAGTTCATCATCACATTAAAAGCAAAGTGCATACATAGTTCTCATCTAACAACATATAGCTCTCCAGAGCATCTAATTAATTAAACCATACATTGAAACTATGTAAAACATTTCAATGTGAAAACAAATGCGATCATAATCGCAACGAAGGTAACAATTGATCCAACGACATAATGATACCAAGCCTCGGTATGCATGGCATATTTTCTAATCTTTCTAATCTTCAAGCGCATTGCATACATCTTGATCTTGTGATCATCGACGACATCCGCAACATGCAACTCCAATATCATCTTCTCCTCCTCAATTTTTTTTATTTTTTCCTTCAACAAATTGTTTTCTTCTTCAACTAAATTTAACCTCTCGACAATAGGGTCGGTTGGCATTTCCGATTCACATACATCCTACATAAATAAAATCTATGTCACGTTGGTCGGCATAATTTTCATAAACAATAAATGAACCAATAGTTATAAAGATAATATATATACCACATCCGAATCATAGACAAGACGAGGGCCGACGGGGGCGGATACCAAAACCATCGCACTATATAAGATGCAATAATAAAAGTAAGAAAATAATACAAGTATCTATGTAAACATACAAGTAAGAATATTTTTCCTTTCAGAAAGAAGATAAAACAAGAGGCTCACCACGGTGGTGCCGGCGATGAGCTCGGCGCGGGTGATCGACAACGGTGAAGACGGGGACGGGGCGTGACGGACCGCTAAACCTAGACAAATATTATGGAAATGGAGCTTGGAGGTCGATCTTGGAGAGGAGAAAGCTTAAGTAGTGTGGCTCGGGCATTCCATCGAACACCTTGTGTGCATAGGAGGTGAGCTAGAGCACCACCAAGCCCTCTCCCCCTCGGCCAGAGAAAAACAGAGCACTGGGGTGCTCTGCTCACGAGCAAGGGGTATATATAGGCACCTCATTGGTCCCGGTTGGTGGCATGAGCCGGGACTAAAGGGGAGCCTTTGGTCCCAGTTCAAGACACCAACCGGGACCAATGGTGGTGGGCCAGGAGCGAGGCCCATTGGTCCCGGTTCATCCCACCAACCGGGACCAAAAGGTCCAGATGAACCGGGACCAATGGCCCACGTGGCTCGGCCGGCCCCCTGGGCTCACGAACCGGGACCAATGCCCACATTAGTCCTGGTTCTGGACTGAACTGGGACTAGTGGGCTGACTCGGCCTGGACCAAAGCCCTGTTTTCTACTAGTGTAGTTGCTCCCTTTGCGTCTAACGAGCGAACCTTGATCATTCCATCAGGTGTTTGCTCCATGGTGGTGTCTGCGGGACGGTAGTTGGCCCAACAATACTGGGGAGCATGCGGGGAAAAATTAACTGGGCTAGGCCCAGTTAGCTGTTTTCTATCCAAAAGATTGCCAACAGTAAAACTAAATATATGTTTTTTACATATTAAAGTAAGAAAACTACTCCCTCCAATCCATATTAATTGTCGTTAATTTAGTACAAAGGGAGTACATAAATTTGGTGTTTGCTCCATTGAGGCAGCGAGTGATTGATGAATCAAATTCCCCTTTCCCCTTCTCCAAGCTCTCCCCTCTCACCTGCTATCCTCACCTACTCCGATCCGATCCCGATCCCCTCCTCTTTCCTTCCTCTGGGTCATGACAATTTGGTACTCAGAACCTAGATTTTTCCCACCACCCCATGTCGTCGCGGTTTTCATATTCTCTCGGTCGCCGGTAACATCTACCGGGTCAGGTGCAAGCCGCTCCGGTGAGTTTGCACAAAATCCTGCTCGGGGTTCAGTCGATTTGGAGCGAGACCACGGCGCCGTCCAAACACTTGGCGCAGACACGCCGTGTTCTTGACGCGATGTTGGAGACCACCGACAAGCTGCAGAACTTGCTGGAGTTGGTCATCCACCGCCTCGATGCAAGCCAGAAGACGGCCGACGAGCGACCCCAGGCGCAGCTCTCCTACAACGAACAGGTCTTCATCGAGCTCAAGCACCTCTCCAAGCAGATTGATTTCACCCAGGCAGATGTGGATGAGGCGCGCAAGGCCGCGCCAATGGTCGACCCCCCGCCGCACACCACACCGCCATGTCACCCTCGGGAATTTCGACGACGGCGGGCTCCTCTGCACCACCACCGCCCCCGTCATCTCGTTCCGTGCCTCCCCTGCTCTACACGGCTGGAGCAGCCCAGCTGCCCTTTGCGCGGCTGGTCCACCACGGGTCGCCTCTGTCGCTCCAGCCCTCATCGACGGCTTCAGATCGAGAGCGCGGGACATATCTCTGCACCAAACCACCGAAGCATGATTTTCCGCGGTTCAACGGCAATGCCCCGTGCATCTGGCTCAAGCAGTGCGTCTCTTACTTCGAGTTGTACTGCGTGCCACCGCACAGCTGGGTCACCACGGCCTCGCTGTACATGGATGGCCTGACAGCGATGTGGCTACAGGCTCATCGTCAGAAACCTTCAGGGTTGTCTTGGGAAGCTTTTCGTGCAACAATGGCAGAGGAATTCAGGCCTGAGGAGTTAGAAGCACAAATGCATGAGTTGGTTCAGTTGCGGCACACTGGGAGTGTGCAGGAGTATCGTCAGCAATTCGAGACATTGATGTACCATCTTCTGTCTCTTGATCTGCATTTAAGTGCGCAGTTTTTCATCTTTCAGTTCCTGCTCGGGCTCAAGGACGAGCTTCGACTGGGCGTCCGCCTGCAGGCCCCCACCAGTATCACTCGAGCGGCCGTTTTCGCAAGAATTCAGGAAGAGGAATTGGAGAGACAACGCACACAGCGCCAACGGATCATACCAGTAGGTCGTTCACCTCCACAAGCAGCAACAACAGCCACCATTCCAGCCCGGGCAGCAGCACAACCACGCCCAGCAAACTACGACTTTGCTCGAGAACGACAGTTATGAGAATTCCGACAAGCTAATGGATTGTGTTTCCGCTATGGGGATAAATACTCCTGCGAGCATCAGTGCAAAAGCACGGGACATATTCTGATGATCGAAGTGGGAGAGTTCAGAGAAATTCTGTCCGATGAAACCGTGCTCGCGCTACAACTGCTGGATGCACCAGTGCAACAGGAACCAGAATACTGCTCTCTAAGTCAGCATGCCATGTTCGACAAAGAAGGGTTGTACAGGATTCGCCTGTGGGCCCAAGTGGGTGATCAGATCATGCTGCTGCTGGTCGATTTGGGGAGTTCTCACAGCTTCATCAGTGAGAATTTCACTACCTGAATTGCTGCTAAGACTGAAGAACTCCCCCCTGTGTTAGTTCGTGTGGCGAATGGACAACGGCTGCTCTGCAACAAGCTCTTGCGCAAATTGGCCTGGCAAGTTCCTGGTCACACCTTCAACACCGACCTCCGGGTGTTACCACTGAGTGCCTACGATGGCGTTCTGGGGATCGACTGGCTCTCTCCCCACAGTCCGATGTTGTGCCACTGGCAACTGAAGACGATTCAGTTCGACACCGGGGGCAAGACAGTGAAACTACAGGGAGTGAAAACCACCAATCTGTCTTCCATCTTAGAGTTGGATGCTTATGAGCTGCATCGAATGGAAGTGTCCAACGATATCTAGATAGCGGCCCTTGTCACAACGGAGAAAACTGACGAGCCACCGCCTGCACTAGTCCCAACCAACATTCTGAAAGTTCTGCGCGAGTATCAGGACATGTTTGCTGAACCAACAACCCTGCCCCCGCGTCGTCAGTACGATCACAACATCAACCTGGAGCCAGTCACTACACCTATCAACACAAAGCCGTACAGCTACTCGCCGGCACAGAAGGACGAGATCGAATGGCAAGTTCAAGAGATGCTCAACTCGGGTCTCACTGCACACAGGATGAGCCCCTACACCGCACCCGCGTTGCTCGTGAAAAAGAAGGACAACAACTGGCGTTTTTTTTTGATTTTTGATGCCTGAATACAGGAACAATGAAGAACAAGTTTCCACTTCCTGTGGTCGACGAGCTGCTCAACGAACTGGCCGGGGCCAAATACTTCTCCAAGGTCGATTTGCGCAAGGGATATCATCAAATTCGTATGTGGGAAGAGGATGAGGAGAAAACAGCTTTCAAGACGCATCACGGCCACTACCACTTCCGCGTCATGCCATTCGGGTTGTGCAATGCGCCGGCTACATTTCAGTGTTTGATGAACACTGTCTTCGGCCATTACATCCGTAAGTTCATCATCATTTTTTGGATGGCATTTTGGTATTCAACATCGACCTATAGGAGCATGAAGAATACCTACGCCTCACTCTGGACCTCCTCCGCGAGCACCAGTTGTTCACCAAGGCCAGTAAGTGTTCGTTCGCGCAAACAAGCATCGTGTACCTCGGGCATGTGATCTCGCAAGATGGCGTTGCCACCGACACAAGCAAGACCAGTGCCATGCAGGCCTGGCCCATGCCCTTGCTACCTCTTGAGCACTGCGTTGGTTTTCCCTTAAAGAGCAAAGGGTGATGCAGCAAAGTAGCGTAAGTATTTCCCTCAGTTTTTGAGAACAAAGGTATCAATACAGTAGGAGGCCACGCACGAGTCCCTCGCACCTACACAAACAAATAAAATCCTCGCAACCAACGCAATAAAGGGGTTGTCAATCCCTCACGGTCACTTACGAAAGTGAGATCTGATAGATATGATAAGATAATATTTTTGGTATTTTTATGATAAAGATGCAAAGTAAATAAAGCAAAATAATAATGGTAAAATAAATAGCTTGTTGATGGAAGATTAATATGATATAAAATAGACCCGGGGGCCATAGGTTTCACTAATGGCTTCTCTCGAGAGCATAAGTATTACGGTGGGTAAACAAATTACTCTAGAGCAATTGACAAAATTGAGCATAGTTATGAGAATATCTAGGTATGATCATGTATATAGGCATCATGTCCGAGATAAGTAGACCGACTCCTACCTGCATCTACTACTATTACTCCACACATCGACCGCTATCCAACATGCATCTAGAGTATTAAGTTCAAAAGAATAGAGTAATGCTTTAAGCAAAATGACATGATGTAGAGGGATAAACTTATGCAATATGATATAAACCCCATCTTGTTATCCTCGATGGCAACAATACAATACGTGCCTTGCTGCCCCTACCGTCATTGGGAAAGGACACCGCAATATTGAACCCAAAGCTAAGCACTTCTCCCATTGCAAGAAAGATCAATCTAGTAGGCCAAACCAAACTGATAATTCGAAGTGACCTGCAAAGATAACCAATCATACATAAAAGATTTCAGAGAAGATTCAAATATTCTTCATAGATAAACTTGATCATAAATGCACAATTCATCGGTCTCAACAAACACACCGCAAAAGAAGATTACATCGAATAGATCTCCACAAGAGAGGGGGAGAACATTGTATTAAGATACAAAAAGAGAGAAGAAGCCATCTAGCTAATAACTATGGACCCGAAGGTCTGAGGTAAACTACTCACACATCATCGGAGAGGCTATGGTGTTGATGTAGAAGCCCTCCGTGATCAATGCCCCCTCCGGCGGACCTCCAAAAAAGGCCCCAAGATGGGATCTCACGGGTACAAAAAAGGTTGCGGCGGTGGAATTAGGGTTTTGGCTCCTCTGAAATAGGGAAAAAAAATAGGGAGGAGGGCAGCTGTGAAATTGGTGCGATGGGGGGGGGGGCATGGAGGTGGGGCTGAGGTTTCGCGGCTCGGCAGAAGGGAGCTTCCTGGGGAGAAGGTGATTTGGTGCCCACGAGGTATGAATGGGGGCGGGGGGAGGGGGGGGGGGAATTGGGAGGGGAGTGGAACCATGTCTTACGGACGCATTTATCTGAAATGTGAGGGGGAGTTACAGTTCTACCATTGCCTATAGGCTTCTCGGCTTGGGCCTGTGTACTGATGGTCGGGGATAGTAGAGTAACTTTGCTTCTCCCCAAATAGTGGGCGGGAGCGATTTCGTGCGAGGAGGGCGTGTTTTGAACTATAGTGGGCGCGAGCGATTTCGGGTGAGGAGAGCGTGTTTTGAAATAGTGGGCGCGAGCTATTTTGGGCGAGGAGAGCATGTTTTGCCGACCATGGTTTATGAATTATTTGGCACATGTCATTTCGGCCGAGGAGAAGGCGCGCTTGGATGAAGTTACGAACCTACCCTCGATGTACAACGGGCCAATTGATGCGTGTCCCAGATAGGATGGTAATTTCGCGTCTCCCATTTATTTGCTCGGGCGAATTCCACCGAGCAGAGAGGATGTTTCACGGTTCATTCAAATTTTGGGAGAACAAGCATCCACTTCTACCTTAAAAGTTGATTTGGATCAAATTTTGAAATATTAGCTTGCCACTTCTTTTTTAGATAGAGAGATGATGCTCGGGAGTAATGTGTTTTTACATGCTCGTTGCTAGCGATTTACTATATGACAAATAGTTGACCCACTCAAAAACGCGAATCAAACCCAAAATGAAATATCTCGATTCAATGAAATAGCTCGTTCAGTAGGTCGAAATAGTGAACTAAATGCAAAATTGAACACCTCAATCGAGTGGCATGTTGTACAATATTATAGTACTCCATGAACATGTTGAAAGTCAAATTAATAGACTTGTTTGATATACGCATATATCCGTTCATGTGTGGATTGCAGACAACATGTTCTTCAATTTAAACATTTTAATTTAAGTTTATATCGAAACATGGTTTATATCAGTCTTTGATGCATAAAACGCGACCTCTCCCTCTCCCGGACTCCTGTTCTCTCTCTCTCTCTCTCTCTCTCTCGCTGACAATCTTCAATTCTGTCGCACGCATCCGACACAAGAACCTTGTTGGTCCCTCTCCCTTTCTCTCCATCTCTCTCTCTCTCGCTCTCTCACACTCTGTGTGTGTGTGGGGGGGGGGTCTTTCTAGTTCGCATGCATATATACACCATCTATAGGTCTCTCTCGCACACTATGTATGATACTCTAGGTAGTCCAAGCTAGATATCTTGGGTGCACTCATCGTACGCACACAAATTCCTTGGCTCTTTGCCCGTAACTCTCTCTCACACCACTATGTCGTCTCAAAGATCTTCCCCCCTCTCTCAAACTCTCCATCCACCTCGGTCACACATTCACATGCATATCTCACTCGCACTCGATAGGCCCATCTAAAACTCTATCTCTCCCCCCTCATTCCCTCTCCATATCACACGCGCACACACACAATCTCATGCCCAGCTAGCCAAATATGATGGTCTCTCACTCAATTGTAGGCACATGCAGTCCCCCTATATGTATATGACTAGCTAATCTTAGTATCCATCACAAACATGTGCATGGTCTATCTCGATTTCTCTCGGGGCATCTTTCTATCACGCACGCACTCCCTCGATCTCCCACCCATATAGTCCCCTCACGATCTCGACGGGATCTCTATATCACAAACACACCCTCTCTCCCTCCCCATGCGTCCATGCCATCCATGTGTCCCTCTCGACCTTTGTTCCTTGTTGGCCAGACCTCTATTGGACATGTGCTACATGGGTGTCTCTCTCCGTTGCAAACAACCACACACTAGCTATCTTCATGTATCTCCTCGCCTCACTTTTCCATCTCGGAGATGCATGCGTGATATGTTTGCATAAGAAACGAAAAAAATACACACTCTCTCTAATTTATCATTTGTTGTCACTTTCTCTTTCACACACATACTCTTTTTGCACACTTACTCATTCTCCTTCACACGCACTTGATCTGTCTCGACTGACGCACTCTCCTCGGTCCATAGAATATAGATTTATTGAAAAGTCAAACATCACAAAGTTTGACCATGTACGTGGAGAAAAAGAATTACATCTAGTACGACAAACATATACCATTAGATTCACCATGAGATGTAGTTTTGTATGATGTATCTTTGGTATTGTCGATATAAATAACATTTGCATAAACCTGATCAAAGTTTCCAAAGTTTGACTTCTAAAAAATTTACATGCACTGCATTATCAAGCGGATGGAATATCTCGTTCCCCCTCTCATCTATCTGACGCACCATTCAGCCTTATCGGTGCTCCTCAATCTCTCTCAAACTTTATTGGTCAGTTTGGTTCGTGACCTGACCCTCATGCCTTGATGGCCGGTACTGCCTGGTGTGGACGTGAGATGTAAAATATTTCTGCCTAGCCAGGCTTGTGTGGTGCTGAAGCGTTTGTTCATGCCTGGGCCAGGCAAAGCATCAACGTCCCATCAATCAATCCATGCATCAATTATTTAATGCTAATATCCATCCATGTTGCTGTTAGCCTCGTGGCCACACGACCAGGCGTTCGAAATCGGTCGCCTGGGCCAGGCTACTTGCAGTGTCTGGAGTTCAGCCAGGCTAATTAAAGTGCAAGGGAACCCAGGCCAGGCGGGCTTTCTCTTTCACAGGGTAGCAACCAAACAAGCGTGCATGAAATCCAGCCACAACCCCAGGCCAGGTAAAAGATGCTCAGAACGCAAGCCAGACTGACCTTATATCTCCCTGGTTCACACATACACATGTCTCGCTCGCGCTATTCATCTAGACCCATCCAACACTCTCCGCCCTTGTTCTCTCTCGATGTGACACGCACCCCCCTAAGTACCATAATCCCTCACTCCATCATAGGCGCAAGCACTCCCCCCTCCTAAGTATGATTATCTCTTACTAGCCATCAGGAACACACGTATTGTCTCCTTCCATCCATACGTCTATCTCGATATCTCTCGGGGCATCTTCTATCGCGCACACACCTTGTCACTCGATCTCCCACCCATGTAGTCCCATCACGATCTCTAGGTGATCTCTCTATGAAAAACATACACTCTCTACCCCATGTCTGCATTTTCTCCATACGTCTCTCTCGACCTCTCTTCCTTGTTTGTCCGACCCCTCTTGGCCTCATGCTAGGGGTCTTGCTTTCTTGGTTCCAAACAACCACACACTATCTCCTCACCTTGCATCCATTGTTGAAGATGCATGTGTGATATGTTTGCATAAGACACGCATGCTTTTTCTCTACTTTTATCGTGTGTTGTCCATGTCTCTTTCACACACGCACACACACTTTTCTCTCTCTCTCTCTCTAGTTAGGGACTCTGTCACGTCCATAAGCACATGGATGTTTTGAAAAGTCAAACCTCAGAAAATTTTGACCAGGTATATGTGGAGAAAAACATTTACATCTGGAAAGATCATTAGATTCATCACAACATGTACTTAGTTCATACTATCATTTATCTTTGGTATTGTAGATATAATTAATTTCTTTATAAACTTGGTCAAAGTTTCAAAAGTTTGACTTAAAAAAAATGTTGGAACTACATTATCAAATGGAGGGAGTAGCTCTCTCTCTCTGCTATCTCTCACGGGCCTCCCCTCTCACTCGAACTCTCTATACCGACGGATTATACGCTCACTGTGTCAGCGTATAGCTCTGTATATTGTTTAGTTGACATGTCAACCAATCCACATGCTACCTTGTTAGCCCGTGTTCTGTATCTTTGTGTGTTGGCCCATGTGGCAGTGGGTGAAAATAAGTAAACTAGAGGCCCATTTGACCCACGGTGAAGTAAACAAAGTTGAAACCACTCCGGGTAGCACCCCGCACACTAGTAAATTGAGGGCGCATTGAGGTCAAACTTCTTGCGTGCAAAGGACGCACTCGCGCACTATTCACCACTGCGTGGCGGCATGCACAGAAGGACGCACTCGCGTACAGCCAGCACACAACACACACCAGCACATGTGTACACCGGCGTCGCCGCCGGTTGAGATGGACGGCGATGCAGCCAACAAGCGGAGGCGGCTCGAGCCAAAACCGCATCCGGCGAGCCTGGACTTCATCAGCAGCCTCCCCGACGACATGCTGCTCGTCATCATCGGCCTCCTCCCCACCAAATCTGTCGTGTGGACTGCCCTTCTCTCCCGGCGGTGGCGCCCCCTCTGGCGCTGCGTCCCCCTCAACTTCACCATTGGTAGCTGCCTCTGCGACAAGGATTGCAAACGCATGGCCGCAGTCTCCAAGATCATTTCATGGCACCCTGGGCTAGCCAGACGCCTTGACATCTGCATGTTCAGTACCAACTTCAAGGTCCAACCCAAGTTCGATGAGTGGTTCTTATTCCCCGCCCTAGATCAGCTCGAGGAGCTCAGCTTTGAAGCTGGACGATGTCGCTCTCTGCCGCCGTCCGCACTTCGCCTCACGCCAACGCTACGCCCAGCTTCAGCTCCTGCTACCTTCCCCAGATTAATGCCACACCCTCCCTTCTTCTCCCTCAACTCAAGCAGCTCGACCTCTTCGATGTTGTCATCTCGAAGAAGGCTATGGAGCACCTTCTCCACAGCTGTACTGTGCTCGAGTACCTTCGTCTTGAGCAGATCCACGGGTTCATTAGCCTCCACATCGCCTCGACGAATCTCCGATGGATTTATGTGTCTTGCTGGCCCCACAACAAGACATCAATTTGGAAGAGATCACTCCAGCTGTTCCATGTTATGGTCATTGAGAATGCGCCTTTCCTTGAGAGATTGCTTGTATCGGATCTAGAAGGTCCAACAAAAATCAGGGTCATTGACGCGCCGAAATTGACAGCGTTGGTGTACTCGTCTACCAAATTCTCCGAACTCTTTATTGGATCCGTAATTGTTCAGGTACAACACTCATCTTCTCCTCCGTCTTCTTGAAATTCACATTTTTAAATTTCTTGTTGATGTATTTATGACCGTCTTCCAGAAAATGATTCCCACAAGCTTGACCCAGTCCATGCGCACAGTGAAGATCTTAGCACTAAAATCTATCGGCCCCAATCTGGATCAAGTTGTTAGATTCCTTACATGCTTTCTGTGCACAGAGAAGCTACTCATCGAGGTGAAACTCCTTTCCTATAAGTAAACAGTAATCACAACGTAGCTCAATTTTTTCGTCATTTTCCCAAATTACTATGACAAGTTTAGTGTTCTAAACTGCATCTACACACTGCACCGAAAGCAATGTTTTTTGTATTTTTTTCTCACGTGATCACCTGCATCATTTTTATGATGTACTACTATAGTAGCCTAGGCTAGTCATAGTGGAAAGTAACTTAGACTACTCCAGTAACTCTATGGTTACCCTAAGAGCAAGTACTACCTCCGTCCTGGTTTACTCTTCCAATTTTGTAGTATCAAAATTTGACCATAGATTTAACTGACAAAATGTTAATGCATGTCACTAAGAACTATATCGTTGGATTTGTATTTGAACATAATTTCAAATGGTGTAATTTTTAGTGACATGCATTGGCATTTCTTAGGTAAATCTATGGTCAAAATTTTATACTAAATATGAGGTAGTATTCCCTCCGTCCCAAAATTCTTGTCTTACATTTGTTTAGATACGGATGTATCTAACACTAAAATGGAACTAGATACATCCTTATTTAGACAAATTTAAGACAGGAATTTTGGGACGGAGGGAGTACAAGAGTGGGCTATGTAGGCCGAAACATGTGCCAAATTCACTTGTGATGCATTTGGCATTGATGCCCCTCCATTGCTCACCTGGTGCCCCAATCTGGATCACCTACTTTGCTTTGGTGCCAAATTAACTCATGCAATGAAAAAACACTGCGTGGGAGAGAGAGACGACTGAGGCAATAAAAAACACTTGTTTGGGAGAGTGAGAGGCTGGTGTAGTTGGTTTGATTGATTTGTTTATACATGTGGGTCTGTGTGCACAGTGGTGCCAACTCTCTCACATCGCGAGAGAGGTGCCAAAATCTTTTGATTTGACATCGATGCGTATTATGTGGCATACTTTTGCGAAATATGGCATCAGCCACATAGCGGAAGGAAACAAATTCCCAAGCTCTTCACGTGCTCCTAGTTAAATGAGAGGAAACAAAGAGAGAGAGAGAGAGATAGTGAAAAAATATCACTAGCCAGCCAACCCTATCGTATGAGCGAATGATATTGGTACCTCTTGATGACACGACAATCTTATGCAGCCAGCTGCTGTAATATGTTCTCTTCTTTTGCAAATAAAAAAAGACCCAAAAGTGAAAAATGTGATGCAGTATAATAATCTCATCAAATGCCTTGATCTCCATCCTATAGAAATTGATTTGATCGAGTACCGAGGCAGCACATCTGAGATTAAATTGGCCAGGTTCTTTGTTCTGGAGGCAAGTGTGCTCAAGGTAATGAGGTTTGGCGTTCTCTGGCGCAACAATGAATGGCGTGCTGATCACCGCAAGCGTCTAAGCCGAAATGACAAAGTCTCCGCAGAAGCTGAATTTATTTTTGAAACATCAAGTGGCCAGAGACTCGAAAACTTATTTGCCCATTAGTGACTTGTCAAGGCGGTGGATTTTAGTTTGTACGATAATGCTGCATCCACCTAAAGTAATGAAAGTTCTTACGTAAACTTCCTAGCAATTCCCTCTTCGTAGGTGCAGCATTACTCCTAACATTTGTAATATCAGTTTGAAAATTGTAATATTGCCGTGTCCTATTCCTGCGTTTTCAAAATCCTGCGAATCAAATAGGTCCTGAGTTGGTGATGATGTTGTGCCTCCCATCTTTCACCAATAGCCGTCGGATCTAGATCTGACGCATACAAGCCAAGCTTCTCCATTTTTGCAAAAAGATGCCCATACTTGTTCCCTATTTACAAACAACTCCTTGTCTCTCACAGTCAGCCTTATCTCCTCCCCACCACATCTAGAAGGCCGTGGAAAAATCTGGTGCGATGGCTGCTGCCGGAGCCGTCCACCCCCAATCTTGGTGTTCCGTGCAATGCACAGGCATCTACGCACGGGAAATTATGTCGAACAGGGCTAGTTGTAAGCAGGCTAACTCTACAGCTATGATGATAGTGACTGCACATGGTGAGGCTGACTATGGTATGCCGAACACGGCGCCTATACTCAAGTGTCATCTCCGGCGTAGGGTCTTGTCACTTCACTGTGAGGAGCAGCACGTAATAATTTGACCAAGGGGTAGTATAGTGCTACTACTCCTACTACTACATTGGTAGTACTACTACTAGTACTAGTAGCACCACCGTCTCGATTTTGGAGTACTACCACGTCCATCTGGATTTTAGTATTTGACTAGCAATATCTAGTAATGCATGTCACAAAAAATGTACTACTCCCTCTATAAATAAATACATGGTGTTTTATTCCTATCGGCGAGAGAACTTAATGTTTTTTTGCTAACTAGAGTACTAATAGGATTACATGCAATGAACTAAACACTGCATGTCATGTTTGGTAGTCTCAAGTCATTGAAAGCATGCACGGTCCACATCTCTCATTGGTTGATATGTCACGAAATAAGAAACAAGGAGGGAGTTAATGCACCGTGCCTAAGTATTTTGGGATTATTTGGTTTTCGTAAGGTGACTTACACAACATTTTTGTTTACATGCATTAACATTTTATTAGTTAAATCAAAGGTCAAAACTTGGCGCAAAATGCAAAGGGGACCAATAAACCAGTAAACATCAAACTTCTCTTGTTTGGCCCCAACTAGAGGTCCGGTGAGATGACTATACTGCACCGGCACAGAGGGGGACGCAGCTTCATTGACTTACGACAACTGCCTTTGGGTGAATGACACGTGGGCCCAGGGGGTGGCTGGCCCACCTATCATACAGCCAAAGGCAGGTGCAGTAGAGGGCCGAGGAGTAGTACAAAATCCTACGCACCTACGCACGCTAACCAAGGGCAAGAGTGATCACTCAAATCGCAAGATCAGTTGACTAGAAGCTAAGCTAGACCCATGGAGGCGATGAGCGCGAGCATCAGCCGGTTGTGCCAGATGGTCCACGACGCCGGCCTGCAGCCCAGCACTAAGGACGCCAGGGCGAGGGGCCGCTTGGACGACAGCTTCGTCTCCTTGTTCGACAAGGTCCTCGTCAGTTTCCTCGACAAGTTCACCGTTGCCAAGAAGCTTGCAGAGGGCTTTGACGTAAGCCTCCAGCCGACGCGCCCAGGCTCTGCGATGCCCGCCACCCTCAACGGCCACTATGGTGACAACCTCTTCGACGCACTGGTGGCCCTGCGACTGCCCGCCGTCGCGCCGGAGAATGTCCACCTCGAGGTCGCGCTCGCCGCGCAGCGCTTGGCGCAGCAAGACACCATCGACATAATCACCCATGTCTACGCGTAATCGTCCACAAGGACTACTACATGCAAGAGGAGGACGATAGGAAGCTGGCCTTCTTGGACCGTAGGGCAACCTTGGACGACACTTTTCAGAAGCACGTTGAGCTCGCCGCCAACGCTGCTGCTCCTCACACGTCGGTTGGTGACCCGACGCACTAGGGCGTGAGGATGTCATTGATGGATCCGTATGTATTTTTGTCTTTCCGTCAAATCCATGTAGTAGTATATGATACTACTGTAATTATCTTACCTTTCGCATCAACTTCATAATTTTCATATGTACTCCATGCATGAAGGGCGCCAGAACCAAACTTCTCATTACTCTAGGCAAAATCGTTATTTTCTATCTATCGGTCGCGCCATGGGGCAGAACCAAATTTTACAAGTTACGAGTTCAAAAGGAAAAGCCTGTCGTGTTCGCATCGCACCCCCACACGGTTGGTCCGGCACGCCGCTCAAGCAGGAATGCGTGCGGTGTTGCATTTTCACTTACAAGTGGGACCGCAGTTGAGCAAACCGACTTTCGGCAAACCCCCACCCTGCCCACCGCGTGATGGCTGAGAAAACAGGAGGGAGAAGAGATGGCTGTAGCACGGACTCCAAGAAAATTGGTGTCGGATGGGACTCGTCTGGGTGGCGTGTGCCGTACCGCTAGACGTGAATGCTAGTTATGGCCCATGCCATCCCACTATATCGAGCCTATATCGAGGTACGTAGAACAAATTTCCTGCAGTCCGTGCTCAGCCCTCCTCTATCTCTCTTCTCAGCCAGCCAACGGACACGCGGAGCCCATCGTCTGTTTGCTCACATGCGGCCCCACATGTTAGTGAAAACGCAAGAGGACCCGCTGAACCTGCACATCTTTCACCTCGACGTGCTGGTGATGAAAAACAAATCCAATAAAGATCTTCGGTGGCCGCTTTTGGAGTTACTCAAGAGTAGTAAGATTCTATTTACAGTTTAACCCAAGATGCACATCTCGTGGCTTCAACTACCACTCTATTTTCTTTCATGACACGACCTGGATGCTGGATGTCCCACGTGTCGGCAAAAGGAGGAAGAACCCGACCAAATCTTCGGTTGTGCTCTCGGATTAGACTAGTTGTGCTAACTTAAAATTTTTATTGGGTACCCCCTTCATTCCAAAATACTTGACTTCCATTTGTCCAAAAATGGATGTACCTATATACTAAAACATGTCTAGATACATATATATTTTGACAAATAGAAGGCATGTATTGTGCAACGGAGGGAGTAGAATGCATGCAAGTTTTTGTATTGGGAAGAAGAGTACATCCATATACTGATAGAGCGCAATTTAGTAGATGTTATATCACTTTTAGCTAGCACAGAGGCTAGAGATGAGATTAGTGCACTTGTTGATACTCTAACTAGAATAGAGGCTAGACATGAGACTAGATGAGAGGAAGCAACGTCTACTTCTTTACACTCGAAGAAGAAATAAGCACGCAAGATCGAGCCTCCGTAGATCAACAATGAATGCATCGAGAAGGCACTAATCCAACTTACAGGAGTAGTAAAATGTATTCTTGTGGTTCTTGTTTTCTTTGGTCTTGCTTTTCTAGTCAAAATTATTGTTGGAGTTCGTGCAAAACGGAGGTCCGTTTGGGGTCATGCGTTGGAGTTGGCCTTACAAGTGGGACCGCAGTTAAGGAAACCGACTATCGGCAAACCCCGACCTCGCCCGCCGCGCGATGGCTGAAGTTAGAGAAACGACGAGGTTGAAGAGATTGCTCTAGCACGGACTCCAAGAAATAATATGGTGTCAGATGGATGTCGTGGTGGTGGCATGTGCCGTACTCCTGGACGTCAATGCTTGTTCTGGCCCATGCCACCCTACTACTCCTGCTACTTACTCCTACTATATAGTACTAGTATCGAGGATTCGAGGTGCTGGTTATGTACAGCGAACACATTAACATATGGCTACAGTAAAAACACCCACCCGACATGCGAAGCATGTGAAGCTAGTACAAATAGTGTACTACTATTGTTGATTGGCCTCATCCGATAACCTGTTGCAATGCACGTACAATTATGTATTCGGAAAATATATTTTTGCCTCGTCGCACCACACACTCAGAGAAGCGACTCGAAAGGCATTCATAAATTTAGTAAGTTTATTACAGGCATATCATTTTATTACATACAACAGTTCATCAACCCACATCGACAACAAGGATACATTATAAATACTAAAGTTTTCACAACACAACAAATAACAAGCAATGAAATGAACTTCAACTCAACTATTCCTCGACGTTGGAAACGCTTGATTTGAACCACAAGTGATTCTCTCGGATGGGCCATCCATTTTCGATCTGGAGACCAACGCAGGACTGATCATCCAGGCTGAAGCGGCCTACTATATCAGTACCAGGGTAGGGAACCACCCAAATTTCCGAGGTATAGACACAGTTGCTTCTCATAAATGCTACTAGTAACATTGTGTCAATAGCAGTTGGATCGCCTTTCAACATCATCAGATAGTTTTGTCCAAGGAAGAGCGAGTTTTCTCCAAGACTATCAATTCTGTACCAGGGAGAAGGAGCTGGCGCTAGCACACTATTATCCATCCCGAATACCATGCAACGGGTGTTGGAATAGGTCCGGAGAGTGCGACCATGGGAGACTACACCTGCTTCCTTAGCAGTAACATCATCAGTGGGCTGTATACACACAAGAAGAGGTGATCCATCGGAATTAGTTGCCAGGCGCCACAGAGTATATGGGCACTGCTCGTCCTCATGCTCGTGATCATCACCATCGTCATCTCCCCCTTGGTTATAAAATTTTTCAAGTATAGGTGGTGGGATGTTCATAGGACCTTGGAAACACAAGAATAAGGTTAATTAGTAAAGGGAAACTTGCTAACCCGCATGCATGTGGATGAAACAATTATAATTACGGTGGAAGACAAACGTACCGAAACTACGAGTATCCCATGCAAAAACAGTGCCACGAGTGGTGGCAGCAAACACAAGGCCCTCGTATTGAATTGCGTCATAGTACTCATCTGTGTCCAGAAACTTATTTTTGAGCAATATCCATCGAGGCAAACCACCAAGGACGGCAACAAGCTTGTCGAAGATAGCAACAACTTCATAGTTGTTGTAATTCCAAGAGCGGTTGGGAACTCGGCAAATTGCTATCTTCCATAGAAGACAGTCACCATGATCGTATTTGAACGTGCGTACAATACCAGTGTGCTCAACCTCTGGGCAGTCTGCTGAGATTTTTGGAAGTGGAACCCGGTCACGAGTGTACACGTTCACAAGTTCCCACTCGCAGTTGAACCCAATGTAAATAACCCAATCTCCATTTGCGCCCTCCCAAGCCTTGCCCTCAAGCAATGGCATCTTAACATCATACGTATCATTATTAAGTGGCATCAACTTTCACAGGGCGAGGCCTCTGTCGTGCTGGCACCATTCATCAGGGTCACGGCGAAGAAGATAGGGGAGATCAAACCGCTCCTTGACTCTTGGGTTCCTTGTAATGATGTTATTAGTCCAGTCAAGAATGGGCTTGAACGAACCTGCCAAGCTAGCCGAGGTGATGACGTCGCACCGATCAATGAGTTCCTCCACCACGTCATCTTTCAGATCGGGGCAAGAATAACGGGGTCGTTTCCGGCCTGTTCCCTCCATGGAGAAGACGATCGAACAATGGCAGAAGAAAGAGTGAAGGGCTGAAGGAAAATGGAGGAGGGAGAGGAAGAGCGTGCGACAGCAGTTCCAAATCGAGAGGGAAAGGCGAAGAGTCGGTGGACGGTTGCGAGTTTTCCACGGTTCACGAAGAGGCGCCCCGGCCTACATGTCCGTTTGGAAATACTCCTACTACTCGCTGTCGTCTCACTGATATGTTGGAACGGGACCACATATCAACGAAACATGGTGTGTAATTTCTCGTGCAAAATGCGATCTGGCCGCGTTGGCCCGAGGTCTCGCATTAGATATCGACCTTTATTTTTTTAATGGCGTGCCGATCAGTTTTGAAGCACGACTAACCGGTACTGTACGGAGAGAAAATATAAACTACTCTACCACTACTCCACCTCTAGTACTAGTAGTATAGAAAAGATATATAGGCTGGAGCTTCAGCGCTTTCTTGCTAAGGTCTGCGCACTTGCTTCTCACACTACCAGCCTCTCTCCAGATCTAAAAAAGACGGCCCGTCTCTCCCTCTTCACCGGTGGTCACAGATCCGCCGGGGAAGAAAAAGGACGTGCAGCGTTGACGCACTCGTCGTCGGCGAGCGAGGTCACGCACTGATGACAAGGTCGTCCTCTCAGACCTAGCACCCACGCAGGATGGCCTCCGTCCCCAAGCTCGCTGTTGTAGTGTGTGTGGAGGACGAAGACCACGAGCGAAGCCACTTCCCACCGACCCTCAGGTATGCTACCTATTTTCGAACCATAACCTTGTTCTATTGCCCCATCTGCCACATCGTTGCATGTGGATCTTTTTCCACTCCACCATCTTCCCAATTTGCCATCCTCTGCTCTGCTGGCCACACAGACGAAAACCATAATTTGCACTATTAAAGGAAACCCTACTTCATGCAGACCATTCCATGTCTGGGTTGAATAAGGAAAGGAAGGGAGACTGTACTGTCCAAGTGAGTAGGCATCGAACCCGCATCTAGGTTGAAAAGGGGAAAATCAGTAGCTAAGGAACGAGTCTCATGTCTCTTGGTTGAAGAAGGGTAGAAAGGCATGACAACGCAATAGAGAATGACCAGGTCGATCGGTTTGTTGTCCTCGCATAGGTAAAAGGTGGCTAAAGAGAACAGAAATGGGACGTAATCCACATATGCTGCCTGGATATTTGTTGCTCTAGGCAACCATACCTCCCTCACCACTCTGCGTCCGTGGAGGTACATCGTACTGGTGCGCCCACTGTCCAAATGGGCCTCCCATGCTCTTATTGGCACTTTTTTTGCTGTTAGTATAACGCCAGCAGTCAAGTCAAGCAATGCTATTGCTAAAGTGATGCCACATTTAACTAATGCTGCTCTCAGTCTAATGCCACCGATAAATTTAAGCAATGCCATTTAATGTCACTGGATTATTTCAAGGTTAGCTATTGATTGTGGATGTATTAAAGATTTTTCAACTAAGGCATTCTAATGTTGTTACACAACCAGTATACCAACGATGAAACTTGTTACTACCTTCAGATTTTTGCACTGTTAATGCTTATAGATTACATACCTCACTTTCATGAGATAATTTAATTTTTTTGTAAAGTGTCACCAAAATGCCAAGGCGCTGATGTCATTTTATTTTGGTTAAATTGCAATTTCTAAGGTCCCCCCGAGTTCGAAATGATATTTACCTTGGAGGTACATGGTTTGCAATTTTTTTATACTGTCATTAGTTAATAATGCTAGTTACCTTCACACTTTTGTATTTGGTTTAATGCTCATGCACAGCTAGTATACCAATGCTGAAACTTGTTACCTTTACATTTTGTATTGTTAATTCTTCTAGAAACCTTCCAGTGCTAGAGTTTATTGAAATCTGTTCAGTAAAACCATTGTACTGTACCCTGTAATAAACTAACTACTCTACTGTTGCACTAGCCACTGGATTAGAGTATATTTGTAGTATTCGAATGGTGTTGCATTAGCGTATGGACATAAATAAAGTGTGGCAAGCTTCCCAGATATGTGCTCAAGAAAACTACTACCTGTTTTTCTAAATACTAGACGTTTGGGTACATTAAATTGAACTGCGAAAACGTCATATATTAAGGAACAAAGCGTGTAGACTTCACTCAAATTATCCCGGTAAATCTAGTCACACCTTTGTTAAAAGTAATGATCATTATGTTATCGGAGGAGGTCTGTATGTTTGTCTCTAATGCCTATCGACTACATACCTGACATCATGATGTAATGTTAAGTCATTATTATCAAGGCGGTGATGGCATTTTATTTTAGTAGAACTGCACAAAATTTGGTTAAAAGAAGAGGAAAGGTTAGGAATGGCTCAGTTTTTCAGAAAAAACTATGTATGCCTTCCTGACATCAACCGTTGTTGCTTTATTTATTCCTTCAAACAGGTGGTTAGAAATAGTCTTCCTACCTTTTCCCATTAAGAAATTGGAATGCTTATATTTGTGAGTCTATGCTTCAATTAGTGCCACTTTTAGAGTAATCACACTTTCAATATCTATGCAAACAGGGATGCTCGATTTTAGTGGAACTGCACAAAAAGTCCAACTGGTTCAACATTAGGAGCATGTTTTTTTCCAAACCTTTATATCCAATTGGTGGCACTATGAGCTGTTCATTACGAAGGTACATGGTTTTCTACTATCTTGCTACTCTTTTTGTACTATCATTAGATAGTAATACTAGTGGTTTGCATGTGAATTTATTGGCAGGGTGGACCTACATTGGTGGTGCAGGAAAGGATTCAACGATTGGATGCTCAATTTCGGTTGTATCAATTTCACCTCTTCCATCACTGCGAACATGGATATCCTTGGTCTGATGAAGAATAGGCGCTATATTTCTACTCTGAACCAGCAAATCAATTCAGTATGAAATTGTCCAGGGCAAAACATAACTGTATCAGATTGTCTAGTGCAGAACATGACAGATGCTAAGCGGAAGAGACATGTTTAAACTGAAAATACAAGGTGTGGTATATGTTTACTAGCTGCTTCATATTTGTGCAGACAGAGATGTCTGCCCGTTGCTATTTGGCAAACAAACAAAGTGTCCGCAATTTTGGTTGAATTGCACAAGAGAATAGTATAGTCACTGCATGCAATGCCATTTGAAAATAGACACAGAAAGATTGGATAGTCACTTCATGGACTGCAGAATAGTAGTACTGTACTATTTATTGGCTAACACTAGGTGCTTCATTGCTTTGGTCTGATTATACAATGGGCATCATTTTGTCTAAGTTAAAGTTTGTATTCCGAAAATAGTCTCACGGTGTGATCGAGAGAAGACCAAATTTGTCTTTCAGTCTGTACTGAATGTTGTCCAAGAGAAGCATCCATGTTAGTAGGAAGAACAAATATTTTTTCTAGATCTTTGCTTTTCGAGCTACATATTTGTATATGATCTGTGAATCATTGAGATGCATTAACATGTTGATCTTATGTATGGGTATCGTACTAGTTAGTTTTAGTTGCGACGCAAGATCCAAAGTGGCTGATCTTTGCTTTTGGAGCTACATATTTGTATATGATCTGTGAATCATTGAGATGCATTAACAGTTACTTATTTCTATTTGTTCAGTGTTTACAAGTTACTGATTGATCACTAGCTAGCCTACAAATGCGCTCCTGGCAGTTTTATTTGTGACGCAAGATGCGAAGTGGCAGTTTTTTGAATAAAAATGCCTACCTTTGAAGAAACTGACAAGCTACACTATCAACCCTACACGGATAAAAATGCCTACCTCTGAAGAAACTGACAAGTTACACTATCGATCCTACACGGATAAATAGCGGATCACGCACGTACTACCTCCTTTCTGGTTTGCAGGGCTCAATTCAAGAAACGACCTACTCGATACTACACGAATAAATAGCGGATCACGCACGTACTAGTACCTCCTTTCCGGTTTGCAGGGCTTAATTCAAACCTCTCACCAACCAAGGTACTCCCTCCGTCCGGGTTTATTAGTCTCGTGAGCAAAGCAGCAAGACCAAGGCATGGCAATAATTAACGGCATGTAGAAGTTTAAGCCTAATTAATTCCAGCAATTTAAGTGGCCGCATGCGTGCCCTCGGCTGCGACTCGTTGCATGCTGCTTCGCGTACTGCCTGCGAGCGACTCTGAGTGCTTGCATGCAGCCGGCCATAATTAAGGCAGCTAACTGATGCGAAAAAGATATGCTTTAATTGTTGTAGGCTTTTTAAATCTGTGGAATCATTATTGACAAGGAGGGAGATGATTCGAGTGCACTCATTTGACCCCCATGCCGGCGTGTGGCCCAGACGGGACGGGACGGCACAGCCATAATTTCAGTTTCTCTAGTTTTCCACAGCAAGCTGGGGCGCTAAGCCATTATGTGTTGAATTCTGATGACAATCGCGCTACCTTCCGCCTATAAGTACTGTTTCCCGGCCTTCTCCGGTGCCACCGTGACCCAACTCGCCATATCCTCATACGCCCCCACCGGCCCGACGTCGCTCGCCACGTCCGCCATGCCCCCGCCCGTCCGCGGTAGGCGACGCTGGAGGCGGTCACCGCCGGAACTAGTGTTCGGGTTTTCACCGGAAGGTAGACGGAGGGAGGAGGCATTCTATCTGTCTTTAGATGGCAATGCAGAGATCAAGGAGTTGTTGGAGCGCGACCGCATGGCGGAGGAGCAGGAGTTGTTGGAGCGTGACCGCCTGGCGGAGGAGCAGCGTATCACCGATTTGTGCCACCAGCGGGACATGGAGCAGCAGCGCACCGACACTCTAAGTTGCGAGAAGAGCGCCCGCAACTGGGCCGACTACGTGGAGGCTGGCGCCCGGCAAATAGCCTTGGAGGCTGTCGGGCACGCACACGTTCGCGACGCTGATTTTTACTACCAGCTCATCTGTTGGAAATATGCCCTAGAGGCAATAATAAATTGGCTATTACTATATTTCCTTGTTCATGATAATCGTTTATTATCCATGCTAGAATTGTATTGATAGGAAACTCAGATACATGTGTGGATATATAGACAACACCATGTCCGTAGTAAGCCTCTAGTTGACTAGCTCGTTGATCAATAGATGGTTACGGTTTCCTGACCATGGACATTGGATGTCGTTGATAACGGGATCACATCATTAGGAGAATGATGTGATGGACAAGACCCAATCCTAAGCATAGCACAAGATCGTGTAGTTCGTATGCTAAAGCTTTTCTAATGTCAAGTATCATTTCCATAGACCATGAGATTGTGCAACTCCCGGATACTCTAGGAATGCTTTGGGTGTGCCAAACGTCACAACGTAACTGGGTGGCTATAAAGGTGCACTACGGGTATCTCCGAAAGTGTCTGTTGGGTTGGCACGAATCGAGACTGGGATTTGTCACTCCATGTGACAGAGAGGTATCTCTGGGCCCACTCGATAGGACATCATCGTAATGTGCACAATGTGATCAAGGAGTTGATCACGGGATGATGTGTTACGGAACGAGTAAAGAGACTTGCCGGTAATGAGATTGAACAAGGTATTGGGATACCGACGATCAAATCTCGGGCAAGTAACATACCGATAGACAAAGGGAATTCTATGCGGGGTTGATTGAATCCTCGACATCGTGGTTCATCCGATGAGATCATCGTGGAACATGTGGGAGCCAACATGGGTATCCAGATCCCGCTGTTGGTTATTGACCGGAGAGTCATCTCGGTCATGTCTGCATGTCTCCCGAACCCGTAGGGTCTACACACTTAAGGTTCAATGACGCTAGGGTTATAAAGGAAGTTTGTATGTGGTTACCGAATGTTGTTCGGAGTCCCGGATGAGATCCCGGATGTCACGAGGAGTTCCGGAATGGTCCGGAGGTAAAGATTTATATATGGGAAGTCCTGTTTTGGTCACCGGAAAAGTTTCGGGGTTTATCGGTAACGTACCGGGACCACCGGGAGGGTCCCGGGGGTCCACCAAGTGGGGCCACCAGTCCCGGAGGCTTGCATGGGCCAAGAATGGTGAGGGACCAGCCCCTGAGTGGGCTGGTGCGCCTCCCACAAGGCGCAAGGCGCAGCAAAGGAGGAGAAGGGGAAACCCTAGGCTTGGATGGGCCCTAAGGCCCACCCTAGGGGGCACCCCCCTCCCCCCCTCTTGGCCGCCTCCCCTTTGCCATCTAGGGCTGCCGCCCCCCTAGGGGTGGGAACCCTAGAGGGGGCGCACCCTCCTCCCTCTCCCCTATATATATGAGGCCTAGGGGGGCCCAAGACACGCGATTTGATCTCTCTCAGTTGGTGCAGCCCTCCCTCTCTTTCTCCTCATATCTCGCGGTGCTTGGCGAAGCCCTGCTGGAGTGCCACGCTCCTCCACCACCACCACGCCGTTGTGCTGCTGCTGGATGGAGTCTTCCTCAACCTCTCCCTCTCTCCTTGCTAGATCAAGGCATGGGAGACGTCACCGGGCTGTACGTGTGTTGAACGCGGAGGTGCTGTCCGTTCGGCTCTAGGATCTCCGGTGATTTGGATCACGACGAGTACGACTCCTTCAACCCCGTTCCCTTGAACGCTTCCGCTTAGCAATCTACAAGGGTATGTAGATGCACTCTTCTTCCCCTTGTTGCTGGTCTCTCCATAGATAGATCTTGGTGACATGTAGGAAAATTTTGAATTTCTGCTATGTTCCCCAACAGTGGTATCAGAGCCAGGTTTATGCGTAGTTTCTATGCACGAGTAGAACACAAAGTAGTTGTGGGCGTTGATTTTGTTCAATATGCTTACCGTTACTAGTCCAATCTTGATTCGGCGGCATCGTGGGATGAAGCGGCCCGGACCAACCTTACACGTAGACTTACGTGAGACCGGTTCCACCGATTGACATGCACTAGTTGCATAAGGTGGCTGGCGGGTGTCTGTCTCTCCCACTTTAGTCGGATCGGATTTGATGAAAAGGGTCCTTATGAAGGGTAAATAGCAATTGGCATATCACGTTGTGGTTTTTGCGTAGGTAAGAAGCGTTCTTGCTAGAAACCCATAGCAGCCACGTAAAACATGCAAACAACAATTAGAGGACGTCTAACTTGTTTTTGCAGGGTATGCTATGTGATGTGATATGGCCAAAAGGATGTGATGAATGATATATGTGATGTATGAGATTGATCATGTTCTTGTAATAGGAATCACGACTTGCATGTCGATGAGTATGACAACCGGTAGGAGCCATAGGAGTTGTCTTAATTTATTTATGACCTGCGTGTCAACATAAACGTCATGTAATTACTTTACTTTATTGCTAACCGTTAGTTGTAGTAGTAGAAGTAATCGTTGGCGAGACAACTTCATGAAGACACGATGATGGAGATCATGATGATGGAGATCATGGTGTCATGCCGGTGACAAGATGATCATAGAGCCCCGAAGATGGAGATCAAAAGGAGCAATATGATATTGGCCATATCATGTCACTATTTGATTGCATGTGATGTTTATCATGTTTTTGCATCTTGTTTACTTAGAACGACGGTAGTAAATAAGATGATCCCTCATAATAATTTCAAGAAAGTGTTCCGCCTAACTGTGCACCGTTGTGACAGTTCATTGTTTCAAAGCACCACGTGATGATCGGGTGTTTGATTCAGACATTCACATACAACGGGTGTAAGCCAGATTTACACACGCGAAACACTTAGGTTGACTTGACGAGCCTAGCATGTACAGACATGGCCTCGGAACACAGAAGACCGAAAGGTCGAGCATGAGTCGTATAGAAGATACGATCAACATGAAGATGTTCACCTACGTTGACTAGTCCGTCTCACGTGATGATCGGACACGGCCTAGTTGACTCGGATCATGTAATCACTTAGATGACTAGAGGGATGTCTATCTGAGTGGGAGTTCATAAGATGAACTTAATTATCCTGAACATAGTCAAAAGGTCTTCGCAAATTATGTCGTAGCTCGCGCTTCAGTTCTACTGTTTAGATATGTTCCTAGAGAAAATTTAGTTGAAAGTTGATAGTAACAACTATGCGGACTAGGTCCGTAAACTGAGGATTGTCCTCATTGCTTCATAGAAGGCTTATGTCCTTAATGCACCGCTCAGTGTGCTGTACCTCGAACGTCGTCTATGGATGTTGCGAACATCTGACATACACATTTTGATAACTACGTGATAGTTCAGTTAAACGGTTTAGAGTTGAGGCACCGAAGATGTTTTGAAACGTCGCGAAACATATGAGATGTTTCGAGGGCTGAAATTGGGATTTCAGGCTCGTGCCCACGTCAAGAGGTATAAGACCTCCGACGATTTTCTTAGCCTGCAAACTATGGAGAAAAGCTCAATTGTTGAGCTTGTGCTCAGATTGTCTGAGTACAACAATCATTTGAATCGAGTGGGAGTTGATCTTCCAGATGAGATAGTGATGTTTCTCCGAAGTCATTACCACCAAGCTGCTAGAGCTTCGTGATGAACTATAATATATCAGGGACATATATGATGATCCTTGAGATATTCGCGATGTTTGACACCACAAAAGTAGAAATCAAGAAGGAGCATCAATTGTTGATGGTTAGTAAAACCACTAGTTTCAAGAAGGGCAAGGGCAAGAAGGGATACTTCATGAAACGGCAATTTAGCTGCTGCTCTAGTGAAGAAACCCAAGGTTGAACCCAAACCCGAGACTAAGTGCTTTTGTAATAAGGGGAACAGCCACTGGAGCAGAATTACCCTAGATACTTGGTAGATGAGAAGGCTGGCAAGGTTGATAGAAGTATATTGGATATACATTATGTTAATGTGTACTTTACTAGTACTCCTAGTAGCGCTAGGGCATTAGATACCGGTTCGGTTGCTAAGTGTTAGTAACTCGAAATAAAAGCTACGGAATAAACGGAGACTAGCTAAAGGTGAGCTGGCGATATGTGTTGGAAGTTTTTCCAAGCTTGATGTGATCAAGCATCGCACGCTCCCTCTACCATAGAGATTGGTGTTTGCGTTGAGCATAGACATGATTGGATTATGTCTATCGCAATACAGTTATTCATTTAAAGAGAATAGTAGTTACTCTGTTTATTTGAATAATACCTTCAACGGTCTTGCACCTAAAATGAATGGTTTGTTGAATCTCGATCATGGTGATACACATGTTCATGCCAAAAGATATAAGATAGTAATGATAGTACCACCTACTTGTGGCACTGCCACGTAGGTCATATCGGTATTAAACGCATGAAGAAGCTCCATGTTGATGGATCTTTGGACTCACTCGCTTTTGAAAAGTTTGAGGCATGCGAACCATGTCAATTGGTGTATATGCATGAAGAAGCTCCATGCAAATGGACCGTTTGGACTCACTTGATTTTGAATCACTTGAGACATGCAAATCATACCACATGGGCAAGATGACTGAAAGCCTCGTTTTTAGTAAAATGGAACTAGAAAGCAACTTGTTGGAAGTAATACATTTTGATGTGTGCAGTCCAATGAGTGCTGAGGCGTGTAGTGGATATCGTTATGTTCTTACTTCACAGATGATTTGAGTAGATGTTCAGTATATTTACTTGATGAATCACGAGTCTGAATTATTGAAAGGTTCAAGTAATTTCAGAGTGAAGTTGAACATCGTCGTGACAAGAGGATAAAATGTCTATGATATGATCATAGAGATGAATATCTGAATTACGAGTTTGGCACAGAATTAAGACATTGTGGAAATTGTTTCACAACCAATACAGCCAGGAACACCATGGTGTGACGGTATGTCCGTACATCATAACTGCACCCTATAGGATATGATGCATACCATGATGTCTCTTATCGAATTACCACGATAGTTTATGGTTTAGGCATTAGAGACAACCACATTCACATTAAATAGGGCACCATGTAATTCCGATGAGATGACACCGTATGAACCATGGTTTAGAGAAACCTAAGCTGTCATTTCTTAGAAGTTTGGGGCTGCAACGCTTATGTTAAAAAGTTTCAGGCTGATAAGCTAGAACCCAAAGCGGTAAATGCATCTTCATAGGACACCCAAAATTAGTTGGGTATACCTTCTGTCTCAGATCTGAAAGCAATAAGGGATTGTTTCTAGAATCGGGTCCTTTCTCGAGGAAAAGTTTCTCTCGAAAGAATTGAGTGGGAGGATGGTGGAGACTTGATAAGGTTATTAAACCGTCTCTTCAACTAGTGTGTGGCAGGGCACAGGGAGTTGTTCCCGTGGCACCTACACCAATTGAAATGGAAGCTTGTGATAATGATCATGAAACTTCAGATCAAGTCACTACCAAACCTCGTGGGATGACAAGGATGCGTACTACTTCAGAGTGGTACGTAATCCTGTCTTGGAAGTCATGTTGCTAGACAACAATGAACCTACGAGCTATGGAGAAGCGATGGTGGGCCTGGATTCCAAAATGGCTCGAGGCCATATAATCCGAGAAATGATCCATATATGAAAACAAAGTGTAGACTTTGGAAGAACTGCTTGATGGTAGTAAGGCTGTTAGGTACATATGGATTTTAAAAGGAAGACGGACAATGATGGTAAGTATCACCATTAAGAAAGCTCGACTTGTCGTTAAGATGTTTTCCGACAAGTTCAAGGAGTTGACTACGATGAGACTTTCTCACCCGTAGCGATGCTAAGAGTCTGTTGGAATTATGTTAGCGATTACTGCATTATTTATGAACTCTTGCAGATAGGATGTCAAACATTGTTTTGTCAACGATTTTCTTGAGGAAAGGTTGTATGTGATAAAACCGGAAGGTCTTGTTAATCGTGAAAGATGCTGATAAGTATGCAAAGCTCCAGCAATCCTTCTAAGGACTGGAGTAAGCATCTCGGAGTTGGAATGCATGCTTTGATGAGATGATCAAAGATTTTGGGTGTATACAAAGTTTATGAGAAACTTGTATTTCCAAAGAAGTGAGTGGGAGCACTATAGAATTTCTGATGAGTATATGTTTTTGACATATTGTTGATCAGAAATGATGTAGAATTTCTGGAAAGCGTACAGAGTTATTTGAAAAGTGTTTTTCAATGGAAAACCTGGATTAAGCTACTTGAACATTGAGCATCAAGATCTATAAGGATAGATTGAAACACTTAATGGTACTTTCAAATGAGCACATACCTTGACATGATCTTGAAGGTGTTCAAGATGGATCAGTCAAAGAAGGAGTTCTTGCCTGAGTTGTAAGGTACGAAGTTAAGACTTAAAGCTCGACCACGGCAGAACATAGAGAAAGGACGAAGGTCGTCCCCTATGCTTAGACATAGGCTCCATAGTATGCTATGCTGTGTACCGCACCTGTTGTGTGCCTTGCCACATGTCTGGCTAGAGGGTACGAAGGTGATCTAGGAGTAGATCACCAGATAGCGGTCAAAATTATCCTTAGAGGAATAAGGATATGTTTCTCGGTTATGGAGGTGATAAAGAGTTCGACGTAAAGAGTTACGTTGATGCAAGCTTAACACCTATCTGGATAGCTCTGAGTAGAGATACTGGATACGTATAATGGAGCAACAATTTGGAATAGCTCCAAGTAGAACAGTTATTTGGAATAGCTCCAAATAGAACGTCGTAGCTGCATCTAGGAGATGACATAGAGATTTGCGAAGTACATACGGATCTGAATGTTGCAGACCCGTTGACTAAAACCTCTCTCACAAGCAACATGATCAAACCCAGAACTCATTGAGTGTTAATCACATAGTGATGTGAACTAGATTATTGACTCTAGTAAACTCTTTGGATGTTGGTCACATGGCGATGTGACCTATGAGTGTTAATCACATGGCGACGTGAACTAGATTATTGACTCTAGTGCAAGTGGGAGACTGTTGGAAATATGCCCTAGAGGCAATAATAAATTGGTTATTATTATATTTCCTTGTTCATGATAATCATTTATTATCCATGCTAGAATTGTATTGATAGGAAACTCAGATACATGTGTGGATACATAGACAACACCATGTCCCTAGTAAGCCTCGAGTTGACTAGCTCGTTAATCAATAGATGGTTACGGTTTCCTGACCATGGACATTGGATGTCGTTGATAACGGGATCACATCATTAGGAGAATGATGTGATGGACAAGACCCAATCCTAAGCATAGCACAAGATCGTGTAGTTCGTATGCTAAAGCTCTTCTAATGTCAAGTATCATTTCCTTAGACCATGAGATTGTGCAACTCCCGGATATTGTAGGAATTCTTTGGGTGTGCCAAACGTCACAACGTAACTGGGTGGCTATAAAGGTGCACTACGGGTATCTCTGAAAGTGTCTGTTGGGTTGGCACGAATAGAGACTGGGATTTGTCACTCCGTGTGATGGAGAGGTATCTCTGGGCCCACTCAGTAGGACATCATCGTAATGTGCACAATGTGATCAAGGAGTTGATCACGGGATGATGTGTTACGGAACGAGTAAAGAGACTTCCCGGTAACGAGATTGAACAAGGTATTGGGATACCGACGATCAAATCTCGGGCAAGTAACATACCGATAGACAAAGGGAATTGTATGCGGGATTGATTGAATCCTCGACATCATGGTTCATCCGATGAGATCATCGTGGAACATGTGGGAGCCAACATGGGTATCCAGATCCCGCTGTTGGTTATTGACCGGAGAGTCATCTCGGTCATGTCTGCTTGTCTCCCGAACCCGTAGGGTCTACACACTTAAGGTTCGATGACGCTAGGGTTATAAAGGAAGTTTGTATGTGGTTACCGAATGTTGTTCAAAGTCCCGGATGAAATCCCGGACATCACGAGGAGTTCCGGAATGGTCCGGAGGTAAAGATTTATATATGGGATGTCCTGTTTTGGTCACCGGAAAAGTTTCGGGGTTTATCGTTAACGTACCGGGACCACCGGGAGGGTCCCGGGGGTCCACCAAGTGGGCCCACCAGTCCCGGAGGCTTGCGTGGGCCAAGAGTGGTGAGGGACCAGCCCCTGAGTGGGGTGGTGCGCCTCCCACAAGGCCCAAGGCGCAGCAAAGGAGGAGAAGGGGAAACCCTAGGCTTATATGGGCCCTAAGGCCCACCCTAGGGGGCGCCCCCCCTCTCCCCCTCTTGGCCGCCTCCTCTTTCCCATCTAGGGGTGCCGCCCTCCCTAGGGGTAGGAACCCTAGAGGGGGCGCACCCTCCTCCCTCTCCCCTATATATATGAGGCCTAGGGGCTGCCCAAGACACGCGATTTGATCTCTCTCAGTTGGTGTAGCCCTCCCTCTCTTTCCCCTCATATCTCGCGGTGCTTGGCGAAGCCCTACTGGAGTGCCACGCTCCTCCACCACCACCACGCCGTTGTGCTGCTGCTGGATGGAGTCTTCCTCAACCTCTCCCTCTCTCCTTGCTGGATCAAGGCATGGGAGACGTCACCGGGCTGTACGTGTGTTGAACGCGAAGGTGCCGTCCGTTCGGCACTAGGATCTCCGGTGATTTGGATCAAGACGAGTACGACTGCTTCAACCCCGTTCCCTTGAACGCTTCCGCTTAGCAATCTACAAGGGTATGTAGATGCACTCTTCTTCCCCTCATTGCTGGTCTCTCCATAGATAGATCTTGGTGACACGTAGGAAAGTTTTGAATTTCTGCTACGTTCCCCAACATCATCAAGTGGGTTTCCCGCTTGGAAGCCAAAGCTTCGGTGGACCACGCTGGCATGGAAAGGGCCAACGTGCGCGAGCAATGCGCCCTATCGCACCTCTCGCAAGTCCGAGGCAAGGCGCACGACGCCGGCGCCGGCGTTTAGCGTGTACCATAGATGGCGGTCGGCATCGTCTAGTTAGCTAAGAGTAAGTTAGTACTTGTACGCTTCTAGAGTATTAGTGGGAGTAGATAGTTAACTTGGCTATGATGGTTGTCAACGTGGAAGTTCAGTACTCTATATGTCGATCAGACATGTTACTTTGCTCTGAATGCTGAACTTTCCGTTTGAACGTATGGAATGGGTTGTTATTTTTTTAAATGGGTTGTATTTGTCCTCCACGGGTTTAGAGGCTGACTTGTGGGCCTAGCAGGTTGACGCATGCACAATCAGGAGATGATTGTACGTGGAGAGGATGACAGCAGGGACCCGCCAAGGTCATGGCAGTACGCAAGCAAGTGCCTCCTTATTTCAAGCCAATAAAAATGGCCCCTCCTAGTGGATTTCTGACATCTAGGTCCCATGCCATTGTCGACGTAGTCAATAAACGAGAGAATTGCACAACGAGCGGCTGACACCAGGAACCCAGCAGCTCGCCCAGTGATTTTTGTTTTGGGCTAATTTGATAAATGCCACTCCATATCTGGTGTATCCGAGAAATGCCACTACAATTTCCAAACTTTGAAAAATGACATTTCATGGTATTTCTAGTGGCATTTTTCGAAGTCTAGAGTGGCATTTTTCAAAGTTTGCAAACTGCAGTGGCGTTTTTCAAAGTTTGCAAAAATTGCAGTGGCATTTTTCAAAGTTGGGAAATTGCAGTGGCATTTTTATGAATCTCCATAATTGGAGTGTCATTTATATAATTTGTTTTTGAGACGGAAGCAGGGTGTCAACTGGGCTGTGCGGGACACTCTCGCCTGTCCAGACAACCTTTTCTTTTATGTTTACCACAAACCAGCCGAGTAGTTTTTTTTCTTTCTGAAAATGGCTAGCCCAGTTTTTTTGTGATTTGTCAAGTAAGTCGCGTTATCAGGCCTGTTGGGCTGCAAATCTTTCAAGACGAGGAGAGCTTCATTCGGCTGGCCGAGAAAATGGCCTATCAGTAATGAGAAATGGGATGTACATTTTTAAAACACATCAAACCGGCAATTAGTTTCAAATATCTTTTTTTCATTTCGAAATTTTAAATTGGATTGATTTTTATGCCTGGACAATTTATTGGATTTTATATTGATATACATTTATTTTTAAAATCAGTCTGAATGTGACTCGAAATTTCGGGATTAAAAACAGTTCAGACCGCACCGATATATGTGAAATTTCGTATAAATTTTTAACCGTGGCCACAATATGGGCTGCTATGCTAACAAAAAGAATATGGGCTCCAAAAAAACCCGTAAGAATTAGCAAACGGGTTGTAAATTATTTGAAATAATGGCAGATGGGTTGTATGATGTTTTCCATAGATGGCATGTATACTGTTGGATGTCCATCCAACGGCCGTCGTGGTTCTTCAATCTCTGCTCTTCGTGCTCTAGCCGCTCCAACAAGCGCCGGCGGGACTACCTGCTCCCTCCTCCCCGCGGCCGGCTGTGCTGCCGCGCAGGCCTCACCGCCCCACCGTACTCCCATCGCTGGCCTAGCCATCCCTCTACTCACCCACACCTGCTGTTATTCTCCGGCAACGGCAGATGAACCAGTAAACCCTCGTACAGTCTACTCCCCTCTGTGTGGGAAATAAAAACAATTGCCGAGTCTTCCCTGCCTCCGTGCCATTCCCTTCCTAGGCCTCGCCGTCGTCCACTGCCCTGGTGCTCTCGGCATGGCGTGGTCAATGTGGTCAATGACCAACATGCATCTGAAGTGGACTATACGTGGAGAGGCTGACAGCTGGGTCCATGGCCGCACGCAAGGAAATGCCTCCTTATTACGTGCAAAATAATGATTCCTCCACCTGACATCTGGGACCCACCGAAAGGGCATCTGTACTTCGCAAAAAAAATGTTACCGCCGCTGACAGCTCGGACCCACCAGCTATATCTTCGCACGCAAGTAAGTCCCTCCTTATTACGCACAAAAAATGAATAGTCCCCCTACTAGCTGGGACCCAGTATAGCGGGCCTACTAAGTTGACCGGGACGAAGGGCTTTGTCAACTTAGTCAATATGCACAATTCTAGCTCGACTGACCGTACGATGTCCATCCAACGGCCGTAGTGCTTCTTCAACCTCTGGTCTTCTTACTCCAGCTGCCCAAAGCAGCGTCGGTCGTGCCGCATGCTCCTGCCTCCCGTGGCCGGCTGTGCTGCTGCGGAGGCCTCACCGCCCCCATACTACTCCCACCGCTGGCCAGGCCATCCCTCCACTGCACTCATCCACACCCCCTGTTATTCTGCGGTGAAGGCAGCGCAGCCGAACCAGTGAACCCTCGTACTCCTCTTCGCGTGGGCATCCACTGCTGCGTCTTCCCTGGCTCCGCGTCGTCCCCTTCCTAGGCCTCGCCGTCGTCCACCGCCGTGGTGCTCTCGGCGCGGCGTGGTCAATGTGGTCAACGACCGAATTCCGTCTGAAGAATACTGTACGTGGAGAGGCTGACAGCTGGGTCCACGGCAGCCGCAAGGAAGTGCCTCCTTATTACGTGGAAAATAATTATTCCTCCACCTGACAGTATTTCGTGAAAAAAACATTTGCCCCTAACTGCTGGGACCCACCCAACGGGCCACCGTATTTGTCGAAAAAAACGTTCCCCTGCTGTCAGCTCGGACCCACCGGAAGTGTCTCCTTATTACGCACGAAAAAATGAATACCCTCCTGCTAGCTGGGACCCACCTTGGTGTGAGGCTGACTTGTGGGCCTACTAAGTTGACGGGGACAGAGGGCTTTGTCAACTTAGTCAATATAAACAATTCTAGCTCCAGTGACCGTACGATGTCCATCCAATGGCCGTAGTGCTTCTTCGACCTCTGGTCTTCTTGCTTCAGCCGCACAAAGCAGCATCGGTCGTGCCGCATGCTCCTGCCTCCTGTGGCCCGATGTGCTGCCGCGGAGGACTCACTGCCCCCTACTATTCCCATCGCTGGCCAGGCCCTGCGGCGACGGCAGCCTCACACTGCAGCCGAACCAGTGAACCCTCGTACTCCTCTTCGCGCGGGCTTCCACTTCCGCGTCTTCCCCGACTCCGCGCCGTCCCCTTCCTATGCCTCACCGTCGTCCACCGCCCTTGTTCTCTCGGTGCAACGTGGTCAACGTGGTCAAGGAACGACTTCAATCGGACGTGGACTGTATGTGGAGAGGCTGATAGCTGGGTCCATGGCCGCAGCAAGAAGTGCCTCCTTATTACGCGGAAAATAATGATTCCTCCACCTGACAGCTAGGACCCACCGGACGGGCCACTGTATTTCGTGAAAAAATGTTTCCCCCTGACTGTTGGGACCCACCAGCTACATCTTCGCACGCAAGGAAGTGCGTCTGGGCAAAAAAACGATTTGCCCCCTTGACTGCTGGGACCCACCAGCTACATCTTCGCACGCAAGGAAGTGCGTCCGGGCAAAAAAACGATTCACCCCGTGTCTGCTGGGACCCACCAGCTACATCTTCGCACGCAAGGAAGTGCCTAACAGTCGGGACCCACCTGGTTGAAGCGTACGTAGCGTTGTTATTCTGGTCGCGAACGTGTACGTACATATATACTGGTGGATGTAGAGGCGCGCACGTGTCGTAGTAGAGGCGCGCACGTAGCATGTACACGTACGTACAGCGGCCAGGGTGCAAGAAAGAAAATACGGCCACGTATGTGTACATACGGGCGGGGTCTCGGACGCCTACTCGCGCATACGTACGGCGAGGGCTCGTGTACATGGCTTGGTCGGAACGGAGAAACAACGTCGTCGTCGTGTTCATGGGGAGGCAATGGAATGCGTCGGGTTCATGGAGAGGCAACGAAATGTGTCGTGTTCATCGGGAGGCAATGGAATGCGTCGTGTTCATCGGGAGGCAACGGAACGCGTGGGAGCCAACCGGCTGGGTCGGAACGGAATACGTGGTCGTGTTCTTCGAGAGGGCTTGGACGGAACAGGCGACGGAAACGAGGCCCGGCATACCGCATAACGAAGGAAACGGACCTCCTACGGTCAAAATGGGGGTCCTGTTGATCGGGAAGGGTGTGGCGTGCCGCAAAACGGAGGAAACAGACCTCCTACGGTCGAAACGGGGGTCCTGTTGATCAGGAGGGGTGTGGCGTACCGCAAAACGGATGAAGCGGACCTCATACGGTCGAAATGGGGGTCCTGTTCATCGGGAGGGGTGTGGCGTACTGCAAAACAGGACTCCACGGGATACTATTCATCTCCACCATCGACCTCCTCCAGCCTCCACGGGCTCCTGTTCATCCAGCCTCCACCGCGCGCTACTCCACCGGCTACTGTTCAACCAGCCCTCCACCGTCTACTGTTCATCCAGCCCTCCATACCATGGGGTCCTGTTCAACCACCCCTCCACGGGCACCCCTCCATCGTTTACTGTTCATCCAGCCCTCCACACCACGGGGTCCTGTTCATCCAGAGGCAACACCACCGCTCACTGTTCATCCAACACCCCCCCCCCCGCGCGCAATGCTCACTGTTCACCCAATCGATCAGCTTCAGTTAGCAGCAGTAGCAAAGGAATCGCTCGATCGGGTTCAGTTAACAGCCATCGATCGATCGCTCGGGTTTAGTAACGCGTAGTCTGCAGTGCAATTGCTCGGGTTCAGTTAGAGCCCAATGCCTCACACACACACGCGTACGTGTACGAGAGAAACGTGCATCGCTCGGCCCCCGACCTCCCACTGTAACCGGGAACTCCCCGAAATTTTCCTCCCCCTCGCTTTTACCACGGTTTTTCCGTCATGGACGGCCCAAAGAATGTCATGCAGCTGCGTCTCCGGCCCGCCCAGGACGAAAAACCAATTTTCTGTCATGATTTTTTGTCATAGAAGTAGGAGCCCACCACATCTATGATGATACCGGGTTTTGTCACAATTATCGTCATAGAAGTGTCATATGTATGACAGAAAAAAATTTTCGTTCGGCCCAAAATGTCATGGGTGTGTCTTTTTTTTGTAGTGATAATGGTGATAATATAAACGGTTGAGATCTGAATTCATGGCGCCCGGGCCTAAAGTGACAACCATTAAGCATGGGGAAGTCATAGAAACATCAATCTTAGAACATAGTGGATACTAGGGATTAGGCCCTAACAAAACTAACTCGATTACATGACGAATCTCATCCAACTTGTAGCGACCCGACCTCAGATGGTCAAGTCTCTGTGCTTAAGTGTCATCCCTGTATCGGTATGCTGATACACACAGTACTCGAGGATTTATAACAGAGGTAAATCACATGTATAAAGTAATGTAATTACTATAACCTCAATCCAAATAGCGAAAGTAACAACAAGGTTGTGGATTCCCATCAACACCAACGGCAAAGTTGAGTGTAGAAATCGTAACCCTAACGTATCACTTACTCATCGTAAGAAGTCCTGCAACTTGAGACGTTGCAGCCACAAAGGGTTAGTATATTGAATGTACTGGCAAATTCACACCATAGGATAATGATGAATAATAACTATCACTACATGCATATATGGCTGGTGGAAAGCTCTATGGTTAACATGTTTTTGCGAAAAGCCAATTCTTCCCTACAGCAAAGGAATATATTTTATTTAACTACTAAGTTGGTTGAAAATTATTGAGAAGGTTCCTCCAACTCAATCCCAATTAAAGGTTAACAACCCAAGAAATTTAATTGAGTAGAGTGATGAGATCAATATGATAATCCAAGAACCAGATACTCAAGATGTCTATAACTAGGGACACGACTAACCATGATTAGTTTGTACACTCTGCAGAGGTTTGCGCACTTTTCCCCACAAGACTCGATCTCCTCCGTTGGATTTCTCGCACTCCATGGTGTTTGAGAAACGGATGACCGAGGCACAGTCTTTCAAGAGCATTTACTCTCTACTCCAGGTGGACTGGTACACCTACAATCCCCCTACATATGCTAGTCCACCTCTTCGAGAGCTCACGCAACTTACTCAACTATGCCAGAGCCCATAATGGGTTGTCGCTGTACACGGATGTTTCTAGCATGGATAATCTTATGATCCCTTTGAGCCTGGGTGGCATTCCATCGGATGATCACACGGTAACCCCGGGATCTCCAAGGACAACACTGGTATATCCCCAGGTATCCGGGCAAGTCCACTGGTATATCCCCAAGGTGCCCCTACCAATCTACCCAGATGTGTATGTCGGATTTCAGGTTCCGGCAGACCCTTGAGGTTCGAACACTGGGGTGCACGCGGAGATCTCTCCCCTACCGATCTACGTCCGATCCTCTCGTGCGATCTAAGATGGAAATGATAAACACCACAAGAGACACGAGGTTTATACTGGTTCGGGCCACCGTTGTGGTGTAATACCCTACTCCAATGTGTGGTGTGGTGGATTGCCTCTGGGGCTGATGATGGACAGTACAAGGGAAGAACAGCCTCTCTCTCTCTCTCTCTGCTAGGGTTTTACCAGATCTCCCGCCATCTCTCTCTTCTCCCCTCTCCTCTCTCTTGTGGAGGCTAGCTCTATTTATAGAGGCCCTGGGCCACTCCCCGAATAATTGAGCGGGAAGGGCGCCAACAATTGGCCATTTTGAAGGGGAACATCTAGTACAAGTTATCCTGACCAAAGGTGGTCTTCGTCTACCAAAAGCACTGGTGATGACGCCGTCTTGGGCTCCACGGTGACCTCCATCCGGCCATCCGGCTGGTCTTGGTCTCGTTACACCAGAATGGTAACCTTTGCCTGATGCCTTGGCCCGTGCTTGCCCCCTTTGCACCGAAGGGGAAACAAGGACCCTGCGCAGGGCGGCGCCCGCCTGGCGCCCGCCTGGCCTTGATCGTCATGGCTTGCGTCATGGGATCCTCGCGAGGTACCCTTGCATTGATCTCTCCGCCTCCTCGCGAGCCTGCCTGATGAGGCCGCTCTTGAGGAAGCTTCCTGTCGTCCACCCCGCGAGGCTTGGCCCCTCGCGATGGTCTTGAGCTTGGGATGATGAAGATGGGCCGTGCTAGGCCCCCACCCGAGCCACGCCGCAGGCTGCAGGCAAGCAAGTCTGGGGACCCCCATTCCTAGAATGCCGACAGTAGCCCCCGGGGCCATGGTGCGCGTGGGCTTGGCTTAACAGAGAAGCGAAGGGGCAAGCATGAAGCGCCACGGGCCCTAACAGCCTACGGCCTTGGGCGCCGTGTGGCAGTTGATTGGACTTGGACGTCTGCACTTCCCGTGACGCCTCGACAACCGCATGACTTGACAAGTTCCTGCATGCAGAGATATGGGTCATGATTACCTGAGGTCATGGTGCTCGGTGGTTGGCCTTCCCCGGCTATAAGTACGGGGATGCGTGAGCTCTGCCAGTTCACCCCTTTCCATTACTCCTCCTCTTCTTCTTCCTCATCCTTGCTTCCTCTTGCAGCAATGGTACCGATCCGCCGGTTTTCAGCTGAGGAGAAGGGAAAGGCCCCTAGAGAGGGTCATGACCCCCTCCCGCCGAAGAAGCGGCCAATCCTCTTTCGCCGGGACGAAGGCGCCTGGCAGGAGGTGTCGAGACCGTGGTACGAGCGGCCGCCGCCTGGGTTTCTGCTGCCCTTGTACGCCCGCGTCGTAGGCCCTAGGGTGGAGGGCGCCGAGCAACACCGACAGCGTCGCAGCCAACGCGGACGAGTCAAAGTGGTGCGTGTCATCCCCCCTGGAGTCCACGTGGAGCACTCCTCTCGCGAGCTTGTGCTCCAGGCCGCCATGCCTCCAACTTTGTGGATCCTCCTTCCTCCCTCCTTCGCTTTTGAGATGCCACCGAGCGGGGCCCTGGAGCTCTGGCTGCAGCACGCCGACTGTGGCACCCCTGCAACCGGAGCGGGGGTCGCGGCCGTCGCTCCAGGCAAGGACTTCATGACCCGGGGCTGGGGTGAGATTGCCCGGGTCTGTCATGCAGACGGCGCCTTGGTGATCCATCTTGAATACGACGGCGCCTCCTTGATGTTCTTCAAGGTCTTTGATGCAGAAGGACGCCCGCTGGAATGCTGCCCTAAGGGAAGCGGCAGGGGTGACGAACTGGCGAGGACCAGCCCCGCCTGTTGGTCCTCCTGCAGCTCCTCAGGCTGCAGCGGAGGGACTGAGGGCTTCAGCGGCTCCCCCGAACTCTTCGCGACCCCGGAGACGAGCGACGACAGCTACGAGCCTCCGAGCTCGCGCCGCACTCGGAGTGGGGCAGCTGCATCGAGCCGCCGGTGCCACTGATCTGGATGGGATTGGCGCCGTCACTGGGCAGCCCACTGTTGATGATGGCATCACTTGGGGAGGTGCTAGCAAGTAGCGTCCCTTAGGGTCAGCACCTTTTGTTCCCTGCGAGAAATTAAAGCAGCACCCCGCGGGGGCATGTAAGGCGTCTGCTGTGCCTTTTGTAAATACTATATCCTTAATATGAATTGGCGTGAGGTGTCCATTCTGTTCCGGCTAAGCTCCACCTTTCTGTCCTCACGAGGACTTGGCGCTCTACGCTGACAGGTCCCAGTCCCCAGGCAAGCTTCAGCCATCGCTGGTATGCCAGGTCGCGATGCCGTGGTCAAGGCCTGGAGTTGAGCGGCCCAAGGTCCGGTAAGAGCCCCCGAGTCGCGATGTTCAGGAGGTCCCCTTTAGTGCTCAAGCAATCCTTGCTGGGCGGGAAAGGAAGGTAGCGTCGCCGTGAAAGAGTTGCACTGGGCGGGGTTTTAGCGCTGCGTTGGTCTAGCTCTTGCGAGGGCGTGACTTATCTTGTGCGTATGATGTAGTTCCTCAGAGAGGCGCCCGGCCCAAGAGGTGGTGGCCGAGGTACTGCTGGGTGAGGCCCTCGCGAACTTCTTCCCACTCCCCCGCACTTTCCTTAATGCTCTACGTCCTCACGTCCCGGCCCTCGAGCGAGCTCAGCCGCCGCTGGTATGATAGGTTGCGATGCCGTGGGTCAAGGCCAGGGGTGAGGACTGTAGAGCCAATAGGAGCCCATGAGTCGCGATGCTCAGCTACCCCCCCTTTAACGTGCAAGCGGTCCGTGCCGAAGAGTGGGAGAGAGAGCTCACGATGCCCCCAACGTTGCTCCTGGAGTAGGTCCTGCACACCAATCATGAGGAGAAACAAGGCCTGTCGTTACGGTCACCGGCCAACCTATGGTCACTCCGAGGGGGCGGTCAGGGCACTGAGGGCCTAGTGAGGTGGCGCCATGTGGGGCTACCACCACCAGAGCTCGACCACTCAGGTTTATCAACGCTGCGGGGACGGACCCGTGCTCACGTGCCGTGCCAGAGCCCCTAGGCCCAGGGGCCTCAGGAGGCTCCGGTTGCACGTGCAGGTCTTCGGGGACCATCGCCACCTCCTCCAGGACCGCGCGGTGCCTGACCTCCTGAGCCTCCAGAATGCTCCTCAACAGGCGCTGATGTGCGGCGACCCCGCCTGGCAGGCCGAAGGGCATGCGAACGTAGCTGTGAGGTGGTCCCTCGTAGCGCCCTACGGCCGAAGGCCATAGGCGCTCCTGGGACGCGGCTCGGTTGAGCCCTGGTACGTCGACGCAGACGCGCAGTCCTCCATCCTCGCCTGGATGTGGGGCCACGGCAGGTAAGCGGCGGCTGCCGCGCATGACTCTCGACTCTTGTAGCTCATGGGTGTTCCTTGCGATGAACTCCTGAGTGTTTGGTCTCCTTTGACTTGTACCTTCCTGAGGGAAGCGTGCTTGAAAGCACCCCTCCAAGTCGTGCCCGAGCGCCTCCCCCGCGACCTTGGCAAGGTCAGCGGCTCTCCAAGAGAGAGCCCCCGAGCCCTGTCTAAGGAGGGCGCCGGGCGCACCTTCCTATGCACGAGAGGGTGGCGCTCCCTGATCGGGCGTGAATCCTGATGCAATACCTCCGGAGGTGTCTGCTTCCTTGTGGCTCGGGCCAGGTGAGGTCTTCTTCTTCTTGAGGGTCGCCTCGGGAAGCCTCCCGCTCCCGCGATCTGGGTTTTCGATTGCTGCAGCTTGGAACGCACGCTCGAGCGAGCACACTGCGTCCCTTTCTTCACAGGGTACGGTGATGACTCCACCGCTTCCTGGCATCTTGAGGACATTGTAACCATGGTGAGTCACTGCCATAAACTTGGCTAGGGCTGGGTACCCGAGGATGGCGTTGTACGGCAGGCGGATGTGAGCGACGTCGAAGTCGATGAGCTCGGTGCGGTAGTTGTTGTGTTGCCCGAAGATGACCGGAAGGCGAACCTGCCCAATTGGAATAGTGGAACCATCGGTGACTCCTGAGAAAGGCTTGGTCGGCTGAAGCTGGTCGTACGGCACTTGGAGATTGTCGAACGTCTTGACGGACAGGACGTTGAGTCCTACCCCGCCATCAATGAGGGTCCTGGTGACCTGCACATTGCTGATGACTGGGGAGCAAAGCATCGGGAGGACTCCGGCCGTAGCCGCACACTTGAGTTGTTCTGCGGAATTGAATGTGATCGCGCACGAAGACCACCTAAGAGGGCGCGTGGCCTCAAGCTTGGGAAGGACTGCATTCACCTCGCGAGCAAACTGCTTGAAGATGCGCTGTGAGGCTGGGGCCTGGGCGCCACCCAAGATGCAAGCAATTGCACGCGGCTCTTGGAAGCCCCCAGCCCCATCGTCTTAGTGTTGGTCATCATTCCTCCTTGGTGGTGGCGGCAAAGGAGGGAGGCCTGCGTTGCCGTGCGGGTGGCCCTCACGAGGCTAGTCCCTCCACCCCCCCTCGCGAGGCTGGTCCTGCCAGCGGTCCTCGCGAGGGCGGTCACGCCATCCCTGGCGAAGTCTACGGTCTTCCCATCGCCCGCCACCTCTTCCTCCTCCTCGGCCATAGCCCCTGTCGTTGCGCTCTGGGCGTCGGCCGATTCGCCCATCTCGCACGGCTCTAAGCTCTTGACATTCATTGGTGTTGTGGGTGTGGAGGTCGTGGTACACGCAGTACCATCCGCCCTTGGATGACTCAGGCTGATCCCTGCCTCGCTTGGTGTCTGGTTCCGCTGCTAGCACGGCAGCCCCCTTGCACTTCACGTCTTTGGCCTTGAGCTTCTTTTCTTCCAGGTCGGTTGCCGGGAGCTCGAGGAGGGAGAGGCGCCCTTCCTCAGCCCTGGCGCACTTGGTCGCCAAGTTGAACAGCTCCAGGGATGTCCACAGGTCTTCATGGATTGCTAGCTCTTCCTTCATCTTGACGTCGCGCACGCCGTCGGAGAAGGCTGAGATGTTAGCTTCTTATGTCACCTTGGGAATCTTGAGGCGAGCGTAGTTGAAGCGCTGGATGTACTTCTGCAGGGTTTCTCCCGGCTGTTGCTTTATGCGGCGCGGGTCGCTCACGGCCGGGGGCCGGTCGCGAGTGCCCTGGAAGTTGGCGATGAAGCGGGTGCTGTCGGCGTTCTGGGAACAGGGGTCCCCAGACTTGCCTGCCTGCGGCCTGCGGCGTGGCTCAAAGGAGGCCCAGCATGGCCCAACTTCATCAGCACAAGACTCAAGACCCTCGCAAGGGGCCAAGCCTCGTGAGGCGGACGACACGGCGCATCCTCAGGCGCAGCCTCCTCAGGATGGCTCGTGAGGAGACGGAGATATCAAGGCGGGGTGCCACGCGAGGTGCCCGTGACGCAAGCTATGACGATCGAGGGTGCCAGGTGGGCGCCAGTGCGCGCAGCGTCCTTCTTTCCTCTTTGGTGCAAAGGGGGCAAGCGCAGCTGCGGAGTACCGAGGCATTACACAAAGGTTGCCATTTCGGTGCAACAAGACTAGGACCAAGCGGACTACGAGACCGAGGTCACCATGGAGCCCAGCACGGCGTCACCGCAGAGTCTTTCGAAGGCGAAGACCACCTTTAGTCAGGATAAGTGTACTAGATGTTCCCCTACGAATTGGCCAGTTGTTGGCGCCCTTCCCGCTCAATATTTGGGAAGAGGCCCAGGGCCTTTTCCTATAAATAGGACCAGCCGCCCACGTAGCAAAGGGTTCGGTTCGGTTCGGCTTGCAAAGTTGGTTGGTCTGGCTAGCAAGTAGAGAGAGAGAGAGAGAGAGAGGTGACTGAACTCCTCCTAGCAGTTCGTCGCCCTAGCCCAGAACAGACCCTCGCGAGGCTGTTCTTCCTGTACTGTTCATCATTACCAGCCCCAGGAGGCAATCCATCCACCACACACTGGAGTAGGGTATTACACCACAATGGTGGCCCGAACCAGTATAAATCTTGTGTCTCTTGCGTGATTCTTTTGGTAGCCTAGATCTTTGCGAGACGGGGAGATAGAAGGCGGGATTTCCGCGCGCACCCCAGTGTTCGAACCTTAAGGGTCTGCCGGAACCCGAAATCCGACATTTGGCGCGCTAGGTAGGGGTGCGCCGGAATCCGTCTTCCACTGCTCCGCCCTCCTCCGGCCGCCGCATCCATGTGCGGCGCCAGTCGGGCTTGTACCGCCCCGGTGGCCCTCGCCGGTGGGCGTTCTCGTCGTCCCCCGCTGCCCGCCGTCAACACCGCCACCGGCTCGGCGGGAAACGAGCTGCAGGCACCACCTCAGCATCCGCCTGCGCGACGGAGTAACTGCACTGCGACACCGACGCCTTCGGTCGTTGCGGCCCTCCTGGGCGGCTCACGGGCGCCGCCCACAAGTTGCCACGTCAAGCCTTTTGCCCGCCGGGTCAGCACCGCTTCCACACGGCAGAGGGCTCCCCCGGACCGGGTGGCGCGCGAGGTCGATCTGACCTTCAGCTCGGAGGACCACCCCACCAACCCGGTCGGCTCAGGCGCGCTCCCCTTGTTGTGCACCCCCACCATCTGCCAGGTGGCCGTCATCAGAACCCTCATCGATGGTGGCGCGGGCCTCAGTGTGCTATCATTCGAGACTTTCAACCTCTTCTGCATACCCCAGGAGCGGCTGCAACCCAGCCGATCTTTCTCGGGCGTCGGAGGCAGATCATCCGACTCCCTGGGATAGATCCGGCTCCCGGTAACCTTCGACACCTACGACAACTTTCGCACGGAGACGGTCGACTTCGACATCGCCCCCGTCGGCCTCCCTTACAATGCCATCCTCGGCTACCCGGCACTGGCCCAGTTCATGGCCGCCACGCACCCGTCATACAACCTCATGAAGATGCCCGGGAGCAACGGTACCCTCACCGTGCGCGGGGACACCGGGGACGCCCTGCGAGTACTCGAGCACACCTTCAAGACAGCGGCGTTAGCACGGCCCGTCAACGCGGAGACCCCTGAGCCCAAGGGGCTGCGCCCGCCAAGAAGAAGCAGTTGTTCTCCCAGGACAAGGCAGAGACCAAGCAGATACCCGTCGACGAGGACGGGTCCTCCAGTGCCACTTTCACCATAGGCGCCAACCTTGAGCCTGAGCAGGAGGGGGCCTTGGTCAAGTTCTTGCGCGCAAATAAGAAGGTATTTGTTGGGACCCCGACCAGCTAGCAGGGATCCCCAGGAGTGTCATCGAGCATCACCTCAACGTGTGCCCAAATGTGCGCCCCGTGAAGCAGAAGGCCAGGCGGCGGTCCGTGGAAAAGCAGGCCTTCATTGTTCAAGAGACTCGCAAGCTAGAAGCCGCTGGGGTCATTCGCGAGGTCCGATACCCGGATTGGTTGGCCAACCCTGTTATTGTGCCCAAGAAAGGGGGGAAGGAGCGCATGTGTGTTGACTTCACCAACCTTAACAAGGAATGCCCGTAAGATCCGTTTCCGCTCCCCCGCATCGACCAGATCGTCGATTCCACTGCGGAGTGCGACCTGCTATGCTTCCTGGACGCCTTCTCCGGGTATCACCAGATGAAGATGGCGGTAGAAGACGCTGAGAAGACCGCCTTCTTGACCCCGTGCGGGTTGTACTGCTATACATGCATGCCATTCGGACTGCGTAATGCAGGGGCAACCTTTCAGCGGCTGATGCACATCACCTTGGGCCCGCAACTCGGGAAGAATGTCGAAGCTTGCGTTGATGACATTGTAGTAAAATCTCGAGAGGCCAAGACCCTGATACACATGGAGGAGACCTTCACGAGCCTCGACGCAGTAAACCTGCGGCTCAACCCGGAGAAATGTGTGTTCGGCGTCCCCTCGAGCAAGCTTTTGGGATTCCTCGTGTCCCATCGTGGCATTGAGGCCAACCCCGAGAAGGTCAAGGCGGTTGAGGACATGAGCCCGCCAAAGACCCTCAGAGAAATGCAGAAGCTCACTGGGCGCATGACCGCGCTAGGGCGCTTCATCTCCAAATTAGGGGAGCGAGCGCTGCCTTTCTTCTAGCTGATGAAGAAAAAGGGGCCCTTTGAGTGGACTAAAGAGGTGGATAAGGCGTTTCAAGATCTCAACAGGTACCTGACCAGTCCCCCGGTCATGGTGGCCCCGCGCCCTCAGGAGCCCCTGCTTCTTTACCTTGCTGCCACTCCTTAGTCCGCCAGCGCAGCTTTGGTAGCGGTTAGGGAGGAACACCAAGTCAAGACCGCAGCGGCAGCCCGAGGAAAGACAAAACGGGAACAAGGAAAGCCTACAGAAGCCGCAACCGCAGTTGAGAAGGGTCAGCTACCAAAGAACACACCGGAGGCGGGCAAGGCCGCACGCCCGGATGGTCCACCTCCCGAGGCCACGTCGTCTTGTGAGGCGCCCTTACCTCCCGAGGGCCCCGCAACCCCAGATACTCTCAGCCTCATAGAGCATCCCATCTACTTTGTTAGCACGGTGTTACGGGACGCGAGGGCACAGTACCCAATGCCTCAGAAGCTTCTCCTCGCGCTCCTGGTAGCCTCGCGCAAGCTGCGTCACTACTTCCAGGCTCATCCCATCAAGGTCGTCTCATCGTACCCCCTGGAGAGGGTGCTCAGGAGCCCTAACTCAGCAGGAAGAGTCGCCGAGTGGAACATGGAGCTGCAGGCGTTTCAGCTCGAGTTCAGCACAACCAGGGTTATCAAAGGGGCAGCGTTAGCGGATTTCATAGCGGAATGGGCGGAGGCACCAGGCCTCAGGGACAACGAGGATCGGCCCCTCTCTCCGAGGAGTGAGGCGTCGGAAGGCTGGGTCATGTACTTCGATGGGGCGTTCTCCAGACACGGCGCGGGGGCTGGTGCGGTGGTGGTATCACCCACTCAAGATAAGCTCTACCATGCCATGCAGCTCTGTTTCCAGCAAGGTGAAAAGGTCTCCAACAATATTGCAGAATATGAGGGACTGATAGCCGGGTTGAAGGCCGCAGTAGCCCTGGGAGTGAAACGCCTCACCGTCAAGGGCGACTCGCAGCTCCTAGTCAACTTCTCCAACAAGGTGTACGAGCCGAAGGACGAGCATATGGAGGCCTACCTAGCGGAGGTCCGCAGGATGGAAAAGCAGTTCTAGGGGCTGGAACTGCAGCATGTGCCTCGTGGCACCAATCAGGAGGCCGACGATATCGCCAAGCGCGCGTCCAGGCGGTTACCCCAGGAGCCTGGCATTTTCGAGGAGCGGCTCTTCAAACACTCAGCTCTGCCGTCACTGTCAAACACGGCTCAGCCCTTGGAGGGGCTCCCCCAGCCACCTGCCTTAGGAGCTCCGACCTGTGGCCCGGCCTCAGGAACGCGCCTGCTCCTGGCGATGGAACCTTAGGAGGGTTGTTGGATCACAGAGCTCCGGAGCTACCTAACGCAAGGTACCTTGCCGTAGAGCGAGGAGGAAGCAGAGCGAGTGGCGCGGCAGGCGACGGCATACTGCATCAGAGATGGAGAACTCTACCAAAAGTGACCAAACGATGTACTTCTGCATTGCATCTCTAGGGAACAAGGAAAGGAACTACTGGAGGACATACACGGCGGAGACTGCAGGCACCACTCATCATCACGGACCCTCGTCGGCAAGGCATTCCGTAGCGGTTTCTATTGGCCCACCGTGCTCAGCGACGCAATCGAATTGGTAAAGGCTTGCGAAGCCTGCCAGTTCCACGCCAGGCAGATCCATCAGCCAGCAGGGGGCTTGCAGACTATCCCCCTTTCATGGCCGTTCGCGGTCTGGGGGCTGGACATTTTGGGCCCGTTTCCTCGGGCGCCAGGGGGCTATCGCTACCTCTACGTTGCCGTGGACAAATTCACTAAGTGGGCTGAAGTGGAGGCTATCCGCGCCATCCCTGCGGGCTCTGCGGTCAAGTTCATCAAGGGCATCGTGAGCCGGATCGGGGTGCCGAATCACATCATCACGGACAACGGTTCGCAGTTCACCAGTAATCCCTTCAAAACATACCGTGCTAACCTTGGAACGCAGGTATGCTACGCCTCAGTGGCGCACCCCCGAAGCAACGACCAGGCCGAGCGAGCCAACGCGGAGGTCCTGAGGGGCCTCAAGATCAGGACGTTCAAGAAGAAGCTGGAGGCCTGTGGCAGAGGATGGTACGATGAGCTGCAGTCCGTGTTGTGGTCCATCCGCACCACCGTGACCAAACCAACTGGGGAGACCCCATTCTTCCTAGTCTACGGAGCGGAACCAGTCCTCCCTCACGAGGTCACACATCGCTCCACGCGGGTCCTGGCGTTCGACGAGGCGCAGCAGGACGCCATGTGGGGGATGGACCTCGTGCTGGGGGAGGAACGTCGCCGGCAGGCCACGCTGCGAGCGGCGAGGTATCAGCAGGCGTTGCGGCGATATCACTGCCGCAACATCCGCCCCAGGACTCTCGAGGTAGGAGACCTCGTGCTCAGGCGGGTTCTCTCCAGGGAGGGGTTACACAAGCTCTCTCCCATGTGGGAGGGCCCGTTCAAGGTTGTTCATGTTTCCAGGCCCGGCTCCGCGCACTTGGAGACTCAGGAGGGAGTGCCAGTCCAGAATGCATGGAGCATCCAGCACCTCCGGAGGTTCTACCCCTGAAAAGGCCCAGAGCCTGTGAAGCAAGGCGAGTGCCTGTGAAGCTATCGCATTTTGGAAAGGCCTGGAGCCTGTGAAGCAAGGCGAGTGCCTGTGAAGCTATCGCGTTTTGGAAAGGCCCGGAGCCTGTGAAGCAAGGCGAGTGCCTATGAAGCTATCGCGTTTTGGAAAGGCCCAGAGCCTGTGAAGCAAGGCGAGTGCCTGTGAAGCTATCGCGTTTTGGAAAGGCCCGGAGCCTGTGAAGCAAGGCGAGTGCCTGTGAAGCTATCGCGTTTTGGAAAGCCCCAGAGCCTGTGAAGCAAGGCGAGTGCCTATGAAGCTATCGCGTTTTGACAAGGCCCGGAGCCTGTGAAGCAAGGCGAGTGCCTATGAAGTTATCGCGTTTTGGAAAGGCCCGGTGCCTGTGAAGCAAGGCCAATGCCTGTGAAGCTCGCCGCCCAGTGACACTTTCACGTAATAATGAGTGGGGTTGTACACGCCCCAGAGTCTCAGGAGCGCCGGCCTCAGGCCCTGGGGCTCCCTCCCATGCCCAGTGGCAGCACTTAGCTCCGTGCTGGTGAGAAGACGTCGAAGACTAGATTAGGTGCCGGACGCGGCTTTTTAATTTGCTTTCCGCAGTTGACGTGTTTACTTGCATTTGAAGTCTTATTAAAGTTATCGCTGTTGCTAATTTGTGGTTCGTCGATTTTCGCTCCTTGCTTTAGTGTCTCTCGCAAACGACCTTGCGAGAGGTGGTACTCAAACGCCCTCGCGAGCATTTCTGCTCTAGCCGCTGGAAGGTTTCATGACCTGGGCACGTTACAGGAGCACCCCTCTAGTCCGTGCCCCTCGGGCACCGGGACACGCACACAGGGCCTGGGTCGGTCGCCCCCCCGGCAGGAGCCAAAAACTATCTACGCACAGGCGTGTGGTTAAGAGGCACAAAAATAAGATCAAGGTAATAGCTAAAACGGCGATAATTCCCAACACGCCCCAGCGGGGCTCCATGCAGCTGTTTTGTCTTACACAGGAAACAAAAGGAAGAGGAAAGGACGAGCCCGGCACGGCCCTCCTTACACCGGCCCGCGGAGGCGACACGGGCTGCCTCCGGGCCTCAGGCGGACTCCCTCTCGCGCTTCACCAGGGCACGGTGGCAGGCGGACGAACCACCACCCCCCAAGCAAGCTCGACGGCGCGGGGGTGGGCTGCTGCCACCACTGGAGGAGTCGCTTGAGGAAGAGTCGATGAAGCTTGGGGAGTCGTGGATGCCGCCATCCGCGCGGGCGCTGTCTCCTCCATCGCCATCAGAGCGGGGCCCCCGGACGCAGTCATCGTCCTCGGGGCAACACCCCGGGCGGCGACCATCTTCCCCAAACACCCTCACATAGAGGGTGGCGTCGCCATCAAACCTGAAGTGCAGAGTACACCGACGCTAGCCACGAGTTAAGGCCAAGCCCCCGCTAGCGGAGACCTCCAGCGCGACCCATGAGGACCTGCTGCAGCAGCCCTCCGCCTGGAGCCAGAAGCCGCCAGGAGTGCCGACCGGGAGTTCATCAAGGAGGAAGCGAGGGAGTGGGAGCCGAGCGCTGGTCGGCTCCGCCGACCAGACGACGAAGTCCGGCAGCGCCTGCACAGCGCGAAAGTGCGGCCTGGGAGAGCGCGCAACCCAGGCACGTCCCTCGGCCACGGCGGCTCGCCCGCCGCCGCACTGGGAGCCGTCCCCATGACCACCAAACGCTACCGGGGCGGGCACCGGGTGCTTCCAAGGGCGCCCACGACCGCGCTTGGGCGGGGGAGAGGCAGGACCGCCTTGAAGGGCCTTCCCCTTCTCCGCAGCCGAGTACCTCCTCGATGGAGCCATCACACCAAGACGAAGCAAGAACGGGGGGCAGAGGAGAAAGCAAAGAGAGATGGACTGGAAGGGCACGCGCCGTACAGTACTTATAGCCGGCGAAGGCCAACCGCCGGCCTCCACGATCACAGGTAATCATGACATGATTTGCATGCAGGGACTTGTCCAGCTCACGCGATCACCGAGGCATCGTGGGGAAGTGGAGTCGCCCACGTCCAATCAACCGCCACACGACGCCCAAGGCCGCAGGCTGTTAGGGCCCGCGGCGCTTCGCCCTTGCCCTTTCGCCTCCCGGCACGGCCAAGTCCATGCGCGCCTCGGGCCCGGGGGCTACTGTCGGCGTTCTGGGAACGGGGGTCCCCAGACTTGCCTGCCTGCGGCGTGGCTCAAAGGAGGCCCAGCATGGCCCAACTTCATCAGCACAAGACTCAAGACCCTCGCGTGGGGCCAAGCCTCGCAAGGCGGACGACACGGCGCATCCTCAGGCGCAGCCTCCTCGGGCTGGCTCGCGAGGAGACGGAGATATCAAGGCGGGGTGCCTCGCGAGGTGCCCGTGACGCAAGCTATGACGATCGAGGGTGCCAGGCGGGCGTCAGCGCGCGCAGCGTCCTTCTTTCCTCTTTGGTGCAAAGGGGGCAAGCGTAGCCGCGGAGTACGGAGGCATTAGGCAAAGGTTGCCATTTCGGTGCAACAAGACCAGGACCAAGCGGACTACGAGACGGAGGTCACCATGGAGCCCAGCATGGCGTCACCGCAGAGTCTTTCGCAGGCGAAGACCACCTTTAGTCAGGTTAAGTGTACTAGATGTTCCCCTATGAATTGGCCAGTTGTTGGCGCCCTTCCCGCTTAATATTTGGGAAGAGGCCCAGGGCCTTTGCCTATAAATAGGACCGGCCGCCCACGTAGCAAAGGGTTCGGTTCGGTTCGGCTTGCAAAGTTGGTTGGTCTGGCTAGCAAGTAGAGAGAGAGAGAGAGGTGACTGAACTCCTCCCAGCAGTTCGTCGCCCCAGCCAAGAACAGACCCTCGCGAGACCCTAGTGTTCGAACCTTAAGGGTCTGCCGGAACCCGAAATCCGACAGGTGCGCATCTCGCTCCAGGAGGAGATCGTGCCAGGAGCTAGGTTCAGGAGCCAGGTGCGGGCGCCGTCCTTGAGCGCCATGGGGAACCAATTCGACATGACCTTTTCATCTCCGTTGGCGGCTATGATGCCCAGCTCATAGAGTTGCAGGAACTCCGCGGGGTCCGCTGTGCCATCGTAGCGGGGAGGGAGGTCAGGCTTGAACTCGCCTAGCCATGTGACGCCGCACAGCTCGGGGGTGAAGGCGAGGCAGCCCGCCGTGGCCACCGGCGCCCTTTGCTAGTGCTGGACTTGTTCTTGCGGGTCACCACGCGCTGCCACTGGGAGCAGCGCGGGGTCTCGTCATGGAGGCGCTGGGGCGCGATCCTAGCGTGCCAGCGTAGGGAGCACGCGAGCACCTTCCCGGGGACGTGGGATCTCTTGGCAGCTCCCTTCTTGCTGTGTAGGAGCTAGACACGGAGGGTCCCACCCTGGGGGTGCGCGCCTTGGAGCCAAGGCACCTTCTTGGGGAGGAGGCGGCGGAGGCGCCTCCTGATCCTCGCCCCTACACGGGACGGAGGGCGAAGCAGCGAGAGGGGCCGCAAGGGGGAGCCCCCTGCGGCACTGACAAGCTCGGTGATGCGGGCAAGCCAGTCCTCGTAGAGGTCGTCGACGGGGCAATAGTGTAGGAGCTCCCGCGCCAAGAGCAGTGAGGCGTGCGCATCCATGGGTGCGCGACGGGCGTGGGACGACGAGCCAGCTGGAGTCAGCAACGGGGTGGCGGTGCGGCTATCCCACCGCACCGATGGATGCTGGGACGAGGCCTGCTGCTCATTCCCCGCCGGGCCGGTGGCGGCGTTGGCTGCAGGCGACGGGGAACAACAAGGGGGGCCGCCGACGGGCGTCGTCTGGGCGACGCGAGTGGCGCCGGGAGCAGCCCGGCGCTCGGCGCGAACCGGACGAGCGTCAGCCATGGACACGACGGAAGATCACACGCGAACAGCGGAAGAAAGATTCCGGCGCACCCCTACCTAGCGCGCCAAATGTCAGATTTCGGGTTCCGGCAGACCCTTGAGGTTCAAACACTGGGGTGCGCGCGGAGATCTCTCCCCTACCGATCTACGTCTGATCCTCTCGTGCGAACTAAGATGGAAATGATGAACAACACAAGAGACACGAGGTTTATACTGGTTCGGGCCACCGTTGTGGTGTAATACCCTACTCCAGTGTGTGGTGTGGTGGATTGCCTCTAGGGCTGATGTTGGCCAGTACAAGGGAAGAACAGCCTCGCGAGAGGTGTTCTTGAGCTGGTGCGATGAACTGCTAGTGTGAGTTTCGTCGCCTCTCTCTCACTCTCTCTGCTAGGGTTCTACCAGATCTCCCGCCGTCTCTCTCTTGTCCCCTCTCCTCTCTCTTGTGGAGGCTAGCTCTATTTATAAAGGCCCTGGGCCTCTCCCCGAATAATTGAGTGGGAATGGTGCCAACAATTGGCCATTTTGATGGGGAACATCTAGTATAAGTTATCCTGACCAAAGGTGGTCTTCGGCTGCCAAAAGCACTGGTGATGACGCCGTCTTGGGCTGCACGGTGACCTCCGTCCGGCCGTCCGGCTGGTCTTGGTCTCGTTGCACTGGAATGGTAACCTTTGCCTGATACCTTGTCCCGTGCTTGCTCCCTTTGAACCAAAGGGGAAACAAGGACCCTGCGCAGGCCGGCGCCCGCCTGGCGCCCGCCTGGCCTTGATCGTCATGGCTTGCGTCATGGGATCCTCGCAAGGTACCCTTGCAATGATCTCTTCGCCTCCTCGCGAGCCTGCTTGATGAGGCCGCTCTCGAGGAAGCTTCCTGTCGTCCACCCCGTGAGGCTTGGCCCCTCTCGAGGGTCTTGAGCTTGGGCCGATGAAGATGGGCCGTGCTGGGCCCCCATCCGAGCCATGCCGCAGGCCGCAGGCAGGCAAGTCTGGGGACCCCCGTTCCCAGAACGCCGACAGTGTATTAAAGTAGCCACCTTAAGTTAACCATTAAATAATAACTCTCACATCTGTCATGAATCACTCAAACCAAACCACGCCTACGACCATAGCATAGCAGTATAAGCATAACGTAGAAGTAACTCCCAGGGGTTTGAATGCAGGTCAATAGGTTCCTACATCATCAACTACTTCCCAAAACCCACATGTTCTCAATTCGTAATCATGCAATGTTTGAGGGTGAAACTAATGCATAAAAACTGGGTATGAAAGGGATATGATCAAAGTGTGAACTTGCCTTGTACTATTGATGAAGATGATTCACACTCATAACTCCTGATAGTTCTACTCATCACACTCCGTTTAATCTATCGTGAGCAAGCAATAGTAACCACACATAAGCAATCACTCAAAAGATCGGGAAGAACGAAGAAGACAATTCGGAAAACATCAAAACCAAGCAAATAACTCTTGCAACACAAAACAATTTCTAACAATACCAAAATTGGGTGGATTTTGTCTTATCAGAAAGTATAGGTCAAGAGCTTTGATTTGCAAAAAGAATCAACTAAATCGGAGTTACAAACCACAAGTTATGATCAAAAGAAGTTTCAATATGAATCTTAACAAATTTCGAAATTTGAAAATTTCAAAAAGTTGATATGACAGGTTTACTGGATAGGTGAAAACAAGACAAAACTATAGGCACCGATTTCATCTAATTTAGATAAACGAGTAAAAAGTTATGCATATTTGAAAAATCAGGGCCAAGCTGTTTTACGGAAGGAAAATAGTTACGGCTAAAACAATATAGGTCTAATGTATAAATACATACACTAATTGGTAATCTAATTATTCTACCATACTAGTTTAGAAATAATAAACTACGGAAGTATAAAAATAAAAAAACGAAGAAAGATAACTTTATAAGACAAAAAGAGACGAGACAATTTCCAGAAAGCCCGCCGAAGAGGAGAAAAATATTTTTTCTTTAATGAATCTAGTCAAACTAAAATATTGATTTAACCCGAATCGAATGAATTTTGGAGGCTCTATGGGTCTATATTTATAGGTGGAAAAACGATTTAGGAGTCAAAGGCTAGGCAATATGGGACTAAACATATACGTACGTAGATAAAATTAAAAAAAACATGGGCTAAAAGTTAGTCTCGGCCGCGCGCTATAGTTTTTTTTCTTTTAAACAAATTTGGTCAAATAAAAAAAAGGCTGGCTGGGCCTGGCCCATGTAGGATAAAGAAAAAGAAAAGATGGGGCGCCCGCTGCCACGATGCTGCGCTCGTAGGCGATAGTTAATTTCAGGCGCGCGCGCAGTTTTTGTTATTTTTTGAAAACAGAAAGCGATAAACTGAAAAATGAAAATAAAAATAAATTTTTACATAGGCATATTATATATCAAAATTTTCAGAAAAAGTTTGTAGACAACAAGGACATTTTTCTAGCATCAAATAAAATCCACAAAAATTCAAATAAATCAAACAGTGCTACTGCTCTAATAGAAGATTTCAAATTTATTTCTCTCCAATTTTCTGATGTAGGGAATCATTTTACCCTAGTTTCCATTTATTTTATTTTTGGAGAAAATAATTTGAATAAAACCAAATAACTCCAAATTGAAAATAATTTCAAAAGGACTTTGAATTTGATACTTTTTAAATTTCCAACTCATATTTCATATGTTTTAAAGAAGTCATTTCATCTTCTCTCATGAAAATCATTCAGTTGCTTAAAGTTTCTGAATTTGAAATATTTCCAAATTAAATTCAAATCTTTTCAACAATCCTTTTCATTTATTTAAATGGTAGAAGTCATGTCATCTTCTCTCTAGGGTTTTGTGATGAAATAAATTTGAATTCTTGGAGATTAGAAAGCAAAGTGAAAGTTTTGGGAAAGTCATTTTATTCCCTCTCATTTAACTTTCAAAAAGTTTCGAATTTCACTCAATTTCACACAAGGAACCACACCACAATCAAACAATCAATCAAATCTATTTATTTAATATGAAATTCCAAAATTTAAAATTTTGGGTTGTTACACAACTCCTCACCGACCAGCGAGCCTACGAAGGAATTACTCACTCCCGGTGGGGGGCGTCATGGAATTGGCGACGGAGAAGGGTTGGTGATGACGAAGAACGAAGATCCCCCTCTCCGGAGCCCCAAACGGACTCCAGATCTGGCCTCCCAATGAAGAACAGGACGTGACGCCGGCTCTGTCTCATGGATAGCGATAATTCTTTCTCTCCAATTATTTTCTAAAAAATAGGATTTTATAGCATTGGTTTTACGATATGCGAGGCCACCAGGTGGGGATAACCCGCCTGGGCGTGCCTGGGAGGGTAGGCGCACCCTGGTGGATTGTGCCCACCCAGGTGCCCCCCTCCGGTGGCTCTTGGCTCCAGAAATTCTTTTTATTGATATAAAAAATCCTCGCAAAGTTTCGTTCCATTCCGAGAACTTTTATTTCTGCACGAAAACAACACCATGGTAGTTCTGCTGAAAACAACATCAGTCTGGGGTTAGTTTCATTCAAATCACGCAAATTAGAGTCCAAAACAAGAGGAAAAGCGTTAGGAAAAGTAGAAACGTTGGAGACGTATCATCAAGCCATCTGGACCAGGAGCTTTGATTGAAGGTAGCGAGAAAATCGTTTTTCTTATTTTTGGCTCGTCAAAAGGCTTGTCCAAAGCCGACAGATCGTATGGCTCATAACCGAGTCCCTCCCAATTCAGACACATTGATCGGGGCACTGGGGTGCCAAGATGGGCTTAGAAGTGGTTGAAAAATTCAGTGTCCTTATCCTCTCTTGAGATTCCGACTTGTATTGTTTGGTACTAGATTTTAGATGACAAGCACTAGGTTTTGCACAAGGCAATTTCCCATCACATGTGTTGGCAGTTCTTTTAGGGTATGACAGATTAAGGCACATGGATAAGCATTGAATGTAATTATGTATACCCCATGGTCAGTATAAATACATCATGGAAAAACTATACAAAACATGGTATTTATGGAAAAGAATCTTCTCTAATTCATGGCAAAATGTACAAAAGTTATGTACTGTTCACACGTCAACTTTAGAAAATTTACATATCTAGATCATGGCAAATGAGGAAAATGTTGGGGAACGCAGTAATTTCAAAAAAAAATCCTACGCACACGCAAGATCATGGTGATGCATAGCAATGAGAGGGGAGCGTGTTGTCTACGTACCCTCGTAGACTATAAGAGGAAGCATTATGACAACGCGGTTGATGTAGTCATACGTCTTCACGATCGACCGATCCTAGCACCGAAGGTACGTCACCTCCATGATCTGCACATGTTCGGCTTGGTGACGTCCCACGAACTCATGATCCAGTATAGGTTCGAGGGAGAGCTTCGTCAGCATGACGGCGTGATGATGGTGATGATGATGCTACCGGAACAGGGCTTCGCCTAAGAACTACTATGATATGACCGAGGTGGATTATGGTGGAGGGGGGGCACCGCAGATGGCTGGAAACAATCAACTTGTGTGTTCTAAGGTGCCCCTTGCCCCCGTATATAAAGGATCAAGGGGGGAGGCCGGCTGGCCTTGGGTGCGCCAAGGAGAGGGGGAGTCCTCCACCTAGTAGGAGTAGGACTCCCCTTTTCCTATTCCAATAAGGAAGGGGGAAGGAAGGAGAGGGAGAGAGGGAGGAAAGAGGGCCCCCCTTCTTGTACAATTCAGACTCACAAGGGGGGGGGGGTGACCAGCCCTAGGCCCTCTCCTCTCTCTCCCACAAGGCCCATGTAGGCCCATTAGTGAAGGAAATATCCCCTAGAGGCAATAAAAAAGTTGTTATTTATATTTCCTTATATCATGATAAATGTTTATTATTCATCCTAGAATTGTATTAACCGGAAACTTAGTACATGTGTGAATACATAGACAAACAAAGTGTCACTAGTTTGCCTCTACTTGACTAGCTCGTTGAATCAATGATGGTTATGTTTCCTAACCATGGACATGAGTTGTCATTTATTAACGGGATCACATCATTAGAGAATGATGTGATTGACTTTACCCATCCGTTAGCTTAGCACGATGATCGTTTAGTTTGTTGCTATTGCTTTCTTCATGACTTATACATGTTCCTATGACTATGAGATTATGCAACTCCCGAGTACCGGAGGAACACTTTGTGTGCTACCAAACATCACAACGTAACTGGGTGATTATAAAGGTTCTCTACACGTGTCTCCGATGGTGCTTGTTGAGTTGGCATAGATCGAGATTAGGATTTGTCACTCCGATTGTCGGAGAGGTATCTCTGGGACCTCTCGGTAATGCACGTCACTATAAGCCTTACAAGCATTGTGACTTATGAGCTAGTTGTGGGATGATGTATTACAGAACAAGTAAAGAGACTTGCCGGTAACGAGATTGAACTAGGTATGTGGATACCGACGATCAAATCTCGGGCAAGTAACATACCAATGACAAAGGGAACAACGTATGTTGTAATGCGGTTTGACCGATAAAGATCTTCGTAGAATATGTAGGAACCAATATGAGCATCCAGGTTCCGCTATTGGTTATTGACCAGAGACGAGTCTCGGTCATGTCTACATAGTTCTCGAACCCTTAGGGTCCGCACGCTTAAAGTTCGGTGATGATCGGTATTACAAGTTTATGTGTTTTGATGTACTAAAGGTAGTTCGGGGTCTCGGATGTGATCATGGACATGACGAGGAGTCTCAAAATGGTCTTGACGTAAAGATTGATATATTGGACGGCTATGTTCGGACACCAGAAGTGTTCCGGATGGTTTCGGAAAAAACCGTAGTGCGGGAGGGGTTATCGGAACCCCCGGGGAAGTATTGTGCCTTGGTGGGCTTGAGGGGAGAAAGAGGGCAGCATCCCCGGAGGTGGCGCGCCCCCTCCCATGAGTAGTCCGAATTGGACTAGGGGAGGGGGGCGCGCCCCTCTTTCCTCTCCCTCTCCCTCTCTTTCCTTCCCCCTTCCCCCTTCCTAGTAGGACTAGGAAAGGATGAATCCTACTCCTACTAGGAGGAGGATTCCTCCTCTCCTTGGGGTGCACCAAGGCCGGTCGTCCTCCCCCTTGCTCCTTTAAATACAGGGGCGGGGGGGGGGGGGGGGTGGGCAGTTATAGACACACAAGTTGATTATTCCAAGCCGTGTGCGGTGCCCCCCTCCACCATATCCACCTCGATCATATCATAGCAGTGTTTAGGGGAAGCCCTGCGTCAGTAGCAAAATCATCGCCATCATCACACTGCCGTGCTGACGGAATTCTCCGGTGAAGCTCTGGTGGATCGGAGTTCGTGGGACGTCATCGAGCTGAACATGCGCTGATATCGGAGGTGCCGTACGTTCGGTACTTGGATCGGTCGGATCATGAAGACGTACAACTACATCAACCCGCGTTCTCATAACGCTTCCGCTTACGGTCTATGAGGGTACGTGGACGATACTCTCCCCTCTTGTTGGTATGCATCACGACGATCTTGCGTGTGCGTATGATTTTTTTTGAAATTACTATGTTCCCCAACGGCAGCATCCAAGCCAGGTTTATGCGTAGATGTCATATGCACGAGTAGAACACAAAGGAGTTGTGGGCGTGGGTATATACATATTGCTTTCCATCACTAGTTGATTCTTGATTCAGCAGCATTGTTGGATGAAGTGGCCTAGACCAACATTACGTGTACGCTTACGCGAGACTGGTTCTGCCAACGTGCTTCGCACATAGGTGGCTAGTACGTATATGTTTTTCCAGCTTTAGTTGAATGGGATTCAATGAACAGGGTTCTTTCTAAAGATCAAAAAGCAATCACTATACCGCGTTGTGGTTTTTGATGTGTAGGCAAGATGACTAAAACACCGTTCTCCGGAACTATGGAGCGAGCAACAGATTTGTTGGAAATCATACATACTGATGTATGTGGTCCAATGAATATTGAGGCTCGCGACGGGTATCGTTATTTTCTCACCTTCACAGATGATTTGAGCAGATATGGGTATATCTACTTGATGAAACATAAGTCTGAAACATTTGAAAAGTTCAAATAATTTTAGAGTGAAGTGGAAAATCATCGTAATAAGAAAATAAAGTTTCTACGATCTGATCGTGGAGGAGAATATTTGAGTTACGAGTCTGGTCTTCATTTGAAACAATGCGGAATAGTTTTGCAACTCACGCCACCTAGAACACCATAGAGTAATGGTGTGTCCGAACATCGTAATCGTACTTTACTAGATATGGTGCGATCTATGATGTCTCTTACTGATTTACCGCTATCGTTTTGGGGTTATGCTTTAGAGACGGCTGCATTCACATTAAATAGGGCACCATCTCAATCCATTGAGACGATGCCTTATGACCTGTGGTTTGGCAAGAAACCAAAGTTGTCGTTTCTTAAAGTTTGGGGCTGCGTTGCTTATGTTAAAAAGCTTCAACCTGATAAGCTCGAACCCAAATCGGAGAAATGTGTCTTCATAGGATACCCAAAGGAGACTGTTGGGTCACCTTCTATCATAGATCCGAAGGCAAGACATTCGTTGCTAAGAATGGATCCTTTCTAGAGAAGGAGTTTCTCTCGAAAGAAGTGAGTGGGAGGAAAGTAGAACTTGATGAGGTAACTGTACCTGCTCCCTTATTGGAAAGTAGTTCATCACAGAAATCTGTTCCTGTGACTCCTACACTAATTAGTGAGGAAGGTAATGATGAAGATCATGTAACTTCAGATCAAGTTACTACCGAACCTCATAGGTCAACCAGAGTAAGATCCGCACGAGAGTGGTACGGCAATCCTGTTCTGGAAGTCATGTTACTTGAGCATGACGAACCTACGCACTATGAGGAAGCGATGACGAGCCCAGATTCCGCAAAATAGCTTGAGGCCATGAAATCTGAGATGGGATCCATGTATCAGAACAAAGTGTGGACTTTGGTTGACTTGCCCGATGATCGGCAAGTCATGGAGAATAAATGAATCTTCAAGAAGAAGACTGACGATGACGGTAATGTTACTGTCTACAAAGCTCTACTTGTTGCGAAAGGTTTTCGACAAGTTCAAGGAGTTGACTACGATGAGACTTTCTCACCCGTAGCGCTTCTTAAGTCCGTCTGAATCATGTTAGCAATTGCCGCATTTTATGATTATGAAATTTGGCAAATGGATGTAAAGACTGCATTCCTGAATGGATTTCTGGAAGAAGAGTTGTATATGATACAGCCTGAAGATTTTATCGATCCAAAGGGTGCTAACAAAGTGTGCAAGCTCCAGCGATCCATCTATGGACTGGTGCAAGCATCTTGGAGTTGGAATAAACGTTTTGATAGTGTGATCAAAGCATATGGTTTTATACAGACTTTTGGAGAAGCCTGTATTTACAAGAAAGTGAGTGGGAGCTCTGTAGCATTTCTAATATTATATGTGGATGACATATTGCTGATTGGAAATGATATAGAATTTCTGGATAGCATAAAAGGATACTTGAACAAGAGTTTTTCAATGAAAGACCTCGGTGAAGCTGCTTATATATTAGGCATCAAGATCTATAGAGATAGATCAAGACGCTTAATTGGACTTTCACAAAGCACATACCTTGATAAAGTTTTGAAGAAGTTAAAAATGGATCAAGCAAAGAAAGGGTTCTTGCCTGTGTTACAAGGTGTGAAGTTGACTCGGACTCAATGCCCGACCACTGCAGAAGATAGAGAGAAAATGAAAGATGTTCCCTATGCTTCAGCCATAGGCTCTATCATGTATGCAGTGCTGTGTACCAAACCTGATGTGTGCCTTGCTATTAGTTTAGCGGGGAGGTACCAAAGTAATCCAGGAGTGGATCACTGGACAGCGGTCAAGAACATCCTGAAATACCTGAAAAAGGACTAAGGATATGTTTCTTGTTTATGGATGACAAAGAGCTCGTCGTAAATGGTTACGTCGATGCAAGCTTTGACACTGATCCGGATGACTCTAAGTCACAAACCGGATATGTATTTTTATTGAACGGTGGAGCTGTCAGTTGGTGTAGTTCTAAGCAAAGCGTCGTGGCAGGATCTACATGTGAAGCGGAGTACATAGCTGCTTTGGAAGCAGCAAATGAAGGAGTCTGGATAAAGGAGTTCATATCCGATCTAGGTGTCATACCTAGTGCATCGGGTCCAATGAAAATCTTTTGTGACAATACTGGTGCAATTGCCTTGGCAAAGGAATCCAGATTTCACAAAAGAATCAAGCACATCAAGAGATGCTTCAATTCCATCCGTGATCAAGTCAAGGAGGGAGACATAGAGATTTGCAAGATATATACGGATCGGAATGTTGCAAACCTGTTGACTAAGCCTCTCTCACAAGCAAAACATGATCAACACCAAGACTCCATGGGTGTTAGAATCATTACTGTGTAATCTAGATTACTAACTCTAGTGCAAGTGGGAGACTGAAGGAAATAGGCCCTAGAGGCAATAATAAAGTTTTTATTTATATTTCCTTATATCATGATAAATGTTTATTATTCATGGTGGAATTGTATTAACCGGAAACTTAGTAAATGTGTGAATACATAGACAAATATAGTTTCACTAGTTTGCCTCTACATGACTAGCTCGTTGCATCAATGATGGTTATGTTTCCTAACCATAGACATGAGTTGTCATTTGATTAACGGGATCACATCATTAGAGAATGATGTGATTGACTTGACCCATCCGTTAGCTTAGCAGGATGATCGTTTAGTTTGTTGCTATTGCTTTCTTCATGACTTATACATGTTCCTATGACTATGAGATTATGCAACTCCCGAGTACCGGAGGAACACTTTGTGTGTTACCAAACGTCACAACGTAGCTGGGTGATTATAAAGGTGCTCTACAGGTGTCTCCAATGGTGCTTGTTGAGTTGGCATAGATCGAGATTAGGATTTGTCACTCCGATTGTCGGAGAGGTATCTCTGGGCCCTCTCGGTAATGCAGATCACTATAAGCCTTGCAAGCATTATGACTAATGAGTTAGTTGCAGGATGATGTATTACGGAACGAGTAAAGAGACTTGTCGGTAATGAGATTGAACTTGGTATGGATACCGACGATCGAATATCGAGCAAGTAACATTCTGGTGACAAAGGGAACAATGTATGTTGTTATGCAGTTTGACAGATAAAGATCTTTGTAGAATATGTAGGAACCAATATGAGCATGCAGGTTCTGCTATTGGTTATTGACCGGAGACAAGTCTCGGTCATGTCAACATTGTTCTCGAACCCGCAGTGTCCGCACGCTTAAAGTTCGGTGACGATTGGTATTATGAGTTTATGTGTTTTGATGTACCGAAGGTAGTTCGGAGTCTCGGATGTGATCACGAACATGACGAGGAGTCTCGAAATGGTTGAGACGTAAAGATTGTTATATGGGATGGCTATGTTCGGACGCCGTTAGTGTTCCTGATGGTTTCGGAGAAGACCGAAGTACTGGGGGGTTACCGGAACCCCCAGGGGATGTATTGGGCCTTAGTGGGCCAGAGGGGAGAGAGAGGGCAGCAGCCCAGGAGGTGGCGCGCCCCCTCCCATGAGGAGTCCGAATTGGACTAGGTGAGGGGGGCGCGGCCCCTCTTTCCCTCTCCCTGTCCCTCTCTTTCCTAATAGATATAATAATGATATCCAACAAATCCATGTTCCAACATGGAACCAACTTCAGCTTCACCTGCAACTAACAACGCTATAAGAGGGGCTGAGAAAAAGCGGTAACATAGCCAAACAACATTTTGCTAGGAAGGTGGGTTAGAGGCTTGACATGGTAATATGGGAGGCATGATATAACAAGTGGTAGGTAGCATGACATAGCGATAGAGCGAACATCTAGCAAGCTAAGATAGAAGTGATTTCGAGGGTATGATCATCTTTCTTGAGATCCCGCAAGGAAGAAGAACGAGTCCATGAAGAAGACAAACGGACGGAGTCGAACGAATGCTCACAAACAGAACGTTATCGGAACTAACCCGAAGAAGCAACACCGGAAAGAAGCAAAAAACATAGTAAACAACCATCACATAAACATGGCATGATGCACAACCAAGTATGATGCATGTCCGATTTAAATGAAGCATGGCATGGAAAAGTGCACAAACAAAACTATAAACTAAGTGGAGCTCAATATGCAACGAGTTGCATATTGATGAAATACCACATGACTTATTTAGTTCTCTCCCATTTAAGTACTCAACAATATTAAATGTTGGTTAGAATGGCAAGAGGTGAAGCATAAGTAAACTAGCTATCTAGTCAAAATTAAATGAGGCCGGAAATAACAAACAACAATTGCAGAAAATCCCCATATGCATATTATGAATTTGGTACTGTTCTACCCTAAACCATATTTTAGAGTTGTTAAACATGCAAGATGATTGCACCATGTTAAACTAGGCATTTTTCTACCCCATTTACATATAAAGTTTGTTAAGTTTGGAGCTACAGTTATTTAGTTATGAATTAAAGCATTTTAGCATGGCATTTAAGCAAATTTAAACAAACATCATTTTAAACATTTCAAACATGCATGAAAGATGGATATTGTGAATCTAGTTGCAATTCTAAGCATTTTTCATATTGGAAGTTTTTACATATGATGCACCGTTGGTGAGTTATGATATGCATGAAGCTTAGGGACTATTCTGCAAAACTGCAAATCCCTGGAAAATAGCTAAAATGTTCTGCGGAAAAAACACGTCTCGGGCCGAAACTTAAACAGGGGCTGAACAAAGCAGGCGCTGGGCAGCTCACCCATGGGATTCGGCCCGATTGGAGGCTGGGGTTGGCCTCACCGTGGGCCAAACTGGAGCGATGGGCCGGCCCACGCGCGTGCGGGCGGTCAACGGGGCGCTGGGGCATTCGTCACCTGGTTCCCGAGCGGGGCGAGGACATGGCAGCGCTGGCGTCTAACGGCGATGGGGCGGCAGGATGGCGGCAGGGACGGATAGATCTGCGCGTGGGGATCTCAGATCCGGCGATGGACGAGGCCGAAGAGGCCGGCGACGAGCTCCACGGTCCAGCTCCTGGACAAGAGAGGAGGAGAGGGGAGGTTAGAGAGAGAGAGAGATGGAGAGAGAAGGTGAGGGAAAAGGGCGGCCAAGACTCATCTCCGGCGAGGGCGGCGATGAGGGACGACCGAGGAGGCACTCCGGTGAGGAAGGTCGCCGGCGGGCGGCGCTGCTGTCACAGGCAGAGGCAGGCGGCGGTGTAGCGGAGGCAAGGGTGCGGCGGCGTGAGGCGCTTGCAGGTAGGGGCGCTCGAGAGGAGCTCGGGCCTAGATGGGCTCGGGGCGGGCTCCAGATGGGCCCTGTGGGCCGCGCGAGCCAGAGGGAGGCGGAGAGACGTGGAGGCGCCCGGTGGGTCGGGGCACCTGCGGTGGTGGCGGCTAGCCATTGGCAGCGCGCCAAGTGGCGGGGGGGGGGGGAGGTTGGCCGGGCACGGAAATGGAGGTGGGTGCGGTGGCTGGAAGGAGGAGGTGGTGGCTGCAGGTTGGGGGCGCGGAAAACAAGGAGGGAGGAAGGAATGTCCAGAATTGGAAGGGGGGTCTGCTTTTATCGGCAGGGTTAGGGTTTGGGAGGATTTGGGGGGGTTTTCGGACCCTCGGGTCGCGATCCGATTGTTCTGGTTAGAGGGGGGGTTTGGTGGGCTGGTTTAGAGTGGGAGTGGGCTGTGAACAGAGGACTTGGGCTGAGATGAGAGGGAAGGTGTGCAGCCCGACAACTGGTTCCGGAGACCGAAAACGTCCGACATTTTGACCGACTATAATGTCGCTATAGTTTAATGGTTGGGCTACCAAACGAGCTCCGAATGCGATGAAACTTGGCTGTCGGCCTACTAACAACATAACAACACCGCCTGCCAACTTTCAACCCATTCTGAGAACATTTTCTGGCCACTTATAAAATACTATTTTGGACGTGCCGCGTGCGCATGCAACTGTGTCTGGGCTCAGAATGGGGAGCCCCGGACGGATGCAAGTTTTGAAAACATGATGATGCAATGCACATCATGACATGATGAAATGCAAAACACAAGCAAATGACAAGGCAACAACAATGAATAACTGGAAGACACCTGGCGCATCGGTCTCGAGGCGTCACAACACTCCACCACTACGAGAGGATCTCGTCCCGAGATCTAGGATGGCACCGGAGAGAAACGGAAGAGGAAGATAAGAGGTAAAACTAAGTTGCTTCTTTGACAAACGAGTGAAACCAAAGAACCTTGAGATGTTAAACAATTTTGAGAAAAGAATACAAGGGAGATGAACGAAGTTGAAAACACTCCGTTAGAAAAGAGGAACAAGGAACATTACTACAACCTTGTAGGTTGAAAGACATAAGAAAAAGGTTATGGTGGATAAGAAGTACATGCAAGCACTCCGGTTGAAACGAGATATACAAGAAGCTAGAAACATCAATTACAACAACACTCTGGCTGGAAATGGAAGGTAAAGAATATGAGCTTGGCAAAATGAAAGCACTTGGATGAGACTCCGGTTAAAAGAGGAATGATAGCCACAACACTCCGGTTAAAACAAGATAGCGGAGGAAAAAGAATGATATAATTTGGGTAGCACTCCGACTAAAGATGGAAGGAATTGAACATGAACTTGACAAGATGAGAGGATACTTGAAGAGATCAACAACACACTGCCTCCGGAACTATTGAAAGAATGTCACAGGGTGTAAGAAAGATTTCAGACATCACTCCGGTTAAGAAGAGAATCAAGACTTGATAAGATGAGAGAGCTTGAATGAAGGACACGACACTCCGGTTGAAAATGGATAAGAACATGGTCCTCACAACCCGAGATGATGAGTGAAGAAAGCAACATCACAATGCCTCCGGAAGAAAGAATAGAAGATAGCTCATTGGAATAAAAGAATGTAGAAGAAAATGGCAACTTCTTCCAGAAATGAGCTTGGAGAGCACCCTTCCAAGAAGGTTATAATGGAATTGTTGGAAAAACCAACAACGAAACGAATAAGCTTATAGTGGGCTTATGAAAAGCATCTCAAAATTGAGGTGAAATTTTGCCACTAACGAAAACAAAAGATTGGATTGATATCAACAAGAAGACGAGAAGCTTATATCACTGGGAGGATAAATGAAGAACTTGGGTCATTTATAAGCACCATAATTAGCAACAATCCTTAGGGAAAGCTTTAGGTGAAATATAACCCAATATAACTCCAACGAAGAGATAGATAGATAGAAAAGATGTCCTGAATGAACTGAAAATGATGGATTGAAGATATGTCGCTCTTGAAAAACTTGTGAACCATGAAACATGAAGGGAAATTATCAACAATGACATAACACCATCTCAAAAGATGAGATGATCCCACTTTGGAATGCACGATGAAGAATACTTGAACTGATCCTCAAAACAAACATGTGTTGAGCACCATGTTTAATTTTGAGTATATAGCTTGGAGGATCATAACTCCGAGAGAAATCTTGAAAAACAATTGAAGAATGAAAAGAATCCTTGACGAACCACCATGTAGAGCCTCCAAGAAGAACTCTGGTAACAAAAGGATGATCAAACGAAAGGAAATAGAAGTTGAAAAACACAAGGTCAAACCTTGCGATGATTTAGGTGGAGCTTTGTGACAAGATAATGCGGAAAAAAACTTGGAACTCCGGAAAAGAAGGATGAACAAATGAGATCAAAATTTTGATGAACCTCTGGAATAAGAAATTGAATTTACTCGATGAAAAAAGAATAAGAATTGCATTATGCTTATCCTTCATCAATTAAATTGATGACAAGCAACGGATTTGGCATACTACTTATTCTCGTTCAAAGGATATAGCGTAAACTTGAATAAGGTCTTGAACGATCCATCGGTAGGATTTGAAAGAACAAATGAATTGATATGAGAACCAAGGAATAGAACTCTTGAGCGAACCACCGTAAGAATTGAAAATGAGATTAGCAAAGGCACAAATCACCGGGTAGAATTGAAAAAACGAACGAAGATACTTGAGGGAATTTAGATACAAGTGAAACGAAGACATCATGAACTGACTAGAGAATATTTGAGCGATGCAACGGCAAGATTTTTGAGAATGAGAGCTGAAAGATGAGAATGAATAAACTCGAAATGATGGTCCCCAGAGAATCAGACTGAAAAGACTCCTGAACTGCTCCGGATGGGTGAAAAGAATTCACACAATAGAAAACAATTATGAGAGGATGGCATCAAGCTAGCACCAGGAATCTTCAAGAGAATGGATATGATTGTAGAGAAACTCTTCTTTGGTCCTCAAATGCAGAGAATGACGATGAAAAATACCACTATTAATTTTCGAGATACTCTGGAGTGAAGAATAGAAAGTCTGAACCAATGATGAAACGAATTTGAAAGATCTTGGGGAAAGACATTTGACTGATGACAATTCATTCTTACGCCAATCTTGGAAAAGAATTTGAGAGTAACTCCGGGAAAATAAGACGAGTCAGGTAAGATCCCGGGCAAAGACCTGTGGGTTAGGGCCCACTCAAGAGAAACATCGTTGGAATGATTTAAAAGAGAGCTTGCGTCGGTTGAATTAAATGGCTCAAAAGATATAACAGCCTCGAGATATCTTGAACAGATAAGGAATGAAAACACGAATCTCCTGAGATATCTTCATTACTTCGGATACGAATAGAGAGAGATGAGCGATTAAGAGGTGCACCGGTATGAGAAAGCATTGTGAAGTGGGGAACGGGATAAGATTAACACGGAAATCTTGGATTGAATCCACCGAAGAAGAAAAGAGAATGAAGAATGATAACTTGAAGCTCGTGAGCATTTCCATGAGAAATCACTGGATAAGAACATTGAAAGAAAAGAATGAAGAGACTTCACATCTATAAGATGGATGCTTGATTAAGAAATCTGAGTCCTTTAAGAAAAAAGGGGTGGGTGGGCGGGAAAAACAAAGACAACTTGGGAACGGATGAAACGAACAACGTTGGAAAAAACTGAAAAGTGATCTTGCAAATGGGAAAAATGATAGGATCATCTTGAAGAGAATCACACCGGTTCCGAAGAAATTGAGATGGTAAACTCAAAGATCAAGAAGGGTTGGTATTCCCATAGAAATATGAGAACACCACTTGGGGAAGGTATGGAATCAACACTTGACATTGAAGCAACTCGAATACCACAGCTCAAAACAAAACAAAGGATTGGCTTGCAACATAAGCCGGAAACAAACATATGATAGATCCCATATCGTATCATGTGTCTGTTGGAAAGATATCCTACGAGATACTTGAATTCCACTTATAAACTCCCAAAACTTTCTGGTTATGCAATCAGGTGTTGGGGATATATGGGAACCATAATATCTCACCCAAACTAGCAATTCCTACATCCAGCTGTATCCATCCTTCAACACATAACCAAGAAACCTTCGGAAATCATTTACCTGAAGCTTCAAAAAGCATCCGTTATACGAGTTATGGCAATACTCCCAAACTCCCGCCCCAGTACTGGGTGGCGTCGAGGTTATCTCACCAACAACTGCATAAAAGAGATTTTCGATGTCGGCGAAACTCAGGTATTCTAGAACTGCAACGATAAAATTGTGACGACAACACCTCGGAGCTCAACTCCCCGGGACATTGCCACAACCCCTAAATGTCAGGAGGCACCAAGAACAATGTTCTCGTCACAAAACCATCGGAACGATTCCAAGATACCTGCGTGATCCTAATTTTTTTTCATGAAATTTGAGCAGAGAAGAGTCAAACCTCTACATCAGGAGGCCTCACCAGAGCGACGAACACTACAAAAAAATACACTTCCGTGATGATACATGTTGTCACAGTAGGTCGCTTTTTTTGTCATGCATGTACATCCATGACAAATTTATTATAGAATCAAGATAGTCATACCTGTGCTGTCGTAGAAGTGTTCCATGACATTACCAAAATTATCATCACGGAAGTGTCCACTTCCATGATGATAAATCACGCGTCACAGAAGTGCTTTCCTCAAGGGTGACCGACATGTGGCATCCACCGTAACGGAATGTCGTTAAGCTATCGGGTCGGGTTTTGGATCCGCTAACCCGTTAACAACCCCGACCAATGGGGATTTTCCACGTGTAAAATCATCATTGGCTGGAGGAAACACGTGTCGGCTCATCATTGGGACAGATGTCAACCACTCATTGGATGGAAGGCGCCTATGATACGTCGACACGTGGCACGGCCCAACAGAGGCCCATTCCTGTGAAAAGGTCGGCCCTATTGACTTGGTCAAAAGGTGCCGGGCCGGCCCATGGAAAGCCTGTTAACGGTCTGTTCGCATATAGCCCATTTACAGCCCGCTAACCCAAGGCCCGTTACGCCCTATCTGAATTAGGCCCGGTAGCGTCATCTGGGCCATCCAATATGATTCCAGCCTGTTTTCACTTCTGGCCCATGTATGGCCCATGACGTCTTTCGGCCCATATGAGGCCCTATGTAACTCTTGGCCTATTAATGGCCCGTGGTGAAACTAGCCTGTAATGAACAATGTATCACTTTACACCCATTAACGGCCCGTGGTGAAACTGGCCCGTAATGAACAGTGTATCACTTTATACCCATTAACGGCCCGTTATTCCATTGGGCCGTTTCCAGCCCATGTTATCTTTCGGCCTTCTCAGAGCCCATTTACTCTTGGGCTCATTTCCAGCATTCGTTTACTTACGGCCCGTTACTGTCATTTTCTGCTTGTGAGCCAAATTCAGCCCGTGTTTACAGTCAGCCCGTTTGTGGTCTGTTAATACGTTGGGCCGTTTTCATAGCGTCATCAAATACAGCCTATTAACAATGGCCCGTTACGGTCGGCCCATGAACGGACGATTCCAACTCTAGCCCGTTTACGGCCATAATGCGGCCTGTTATTGGCCCATGTTTGGCCAATCGATCATACGGCCCGTATAAGGCCCATTGATGATACGGCTCGTAGAAGGCCCATTGTTTCTACGGCCCGTAGAAGTCCTACTGTTTCTACGGCCCGTAGAAGGCCCACTGTTTCTACGGCCCGTAGGAGGCCCAGTGTCACTATAGTAAATATTAGCCCATGGTTATTGTGGCCTAGTTTTAAAAAATAGGTTATTGCAGCCACTAGTTAACCGCGGAAAAAGAACTGCAATGACTACAAGCAAACAAATAAACAAGACAACAAGGAAATAAATAAGAAAGCAACTAACGCTAGGCTATCACGGCTATTACACATATTACATCCACTGGGCATCAAAGTTTGCCACCAGTGCAAATATAGGGAACAAAGTAGCATATCATATACACTGGCCGTCAAAATTGGCCACCAGTGCAAATAAAAGCGGTAGTAAAACAAGAGCATAACTGAAACAACTTCAGAAGAGCTCAAGAAACGTTATCCTGGGTATCCACCATGCTGACAATAAGCTTAGCAAGCTGATTAGCTTTGTCCTTTTTGGCGATAAAATCCTCCAACGCTTGTTGTTGCACCAGAAAGTATGCATCTGAATGTTCCAGGGACTTCCGCAGTCCTTCTGCTTCTTGTCGTAGCACAACTGATCGATGTCTTTCAGCTTGTAGTCGAGACTCAAGAAACCGAACCGATTCAGACAATGAGTTTGAATAGCTTGTGCAAGCGGTAGTGGCCAGTAACTCCAACACTAAACCAAGACAGGATGTGTCACTATCCTGAACCTTATCTGCATTATTTCCTTTACCGTTGCTTAATAAGGCACTCTTCCCGAATATTCTGTCAGCATTCTAAAAGAAGAAACAAGCAGACACATAACAAGTTTAGCATGTACTATAGTATGAAACTCATTTCGGTGAACCAGTTCATTAGTAAGGTGTACAGGATTAAACTACCAAGTCTTCTATTGCCAAGTACTAGTACATAATAAAAGCATCAAACAAACATATATCTATGTCCTATGGTAGCAATGGAATCTTAAATTAGAATAGTTGTTCTTCAGGTTTAGGCACTTGTTCTACATGAAGAGAGTGCAGTAAGACGCAAGAATATAATACTTAAAAATAGAAAATGAGCTCATAGACCTTACCACATTCTTGGTTCGGGACCAGTACAGAACAAGGCGTTCCCAGTCATCGTCCAGTAAATGTGTCTCAGGAGAACATAAGGGAATTTGATGAGTTTCTTTGCCGGTGAAGTACGTTTTCTTCAGGTAATTCCGATACTGCCACCAAGCATTCTTGAAGATAGCAGAGGTATTAGCACATGTTACCTCATCCTGAGTTTCCAAATCGGTCCTTCTCTATAGAGAAAAATGGGAAATTTTGCCATATTATAACCATCATGGAGGTAGGATGTATGGGACGAAGCAAAGTAATTGCCATGAATAACATTACTTACACATAACTCCTGGACAAACACCTGCAACTGGCATTTTCCATCATCTTCAGTATAATATTTCCAAGATGAGAAGATACGCACATACGATTTAACAACATCAAATGCGATAGATGCTAAACTATGACTAGCTGGTTGTGCTTCCTCCACAGGAATAGGCGTACTAACTGGTGGAGTTGGGGTTCGCCGTGATAGTACTGGCCCTATGGGCACTAGAGCTGCCTTACTAACTGCTCTTGTTTGGGAGCTCTGTGGTGGAGATGGTGCTGTGTCAACAGGAACTGGGTTACTATCGGCTGGGGTTGGGGTTAGATTGGGTGAAGCTGGTTCTCTGTCCATCATAGTAGGGGTACAATCTGCGAGAGTTTGGGTTATGTGTGGTAGGGCTGGTTCTTGTGCATGTACAACCGGGGTGCTATCTCCACCAAGAGGTAGCACTGTTTTATTTGAAGACCGTGTTTTTAGTCCACTAGATACTAGCATCACCCGCTCCAATTCAAATGGCTGATAAACAGGAAACATAGTTGAATGTTCAGACATTGTATGAGAGACAGATGCAATAGATAGTGTGGAAAAAAGAGGGCATGAAATAGTTGACATGTATATTGTTTAATTAAACGGATAGCATGACATAATTTCACATATATGATGTCTATCTAAACTGGATAGCATAGCATAACATAATCCAAAGATATGATGAATAACTAAACAGGATCGCATGACATAATTCACCTACATGTTATCTAAGTAATTAGGATCGCATCATTTAATTCACATATGTGATTTATATGCTAAACAGAGGGCATTCGATATGATGTCTGAACTAAGAACATGAGGTTGAATATTGTGTATATGATGTCTAAACTATGCAATGCAAGACACCGTATGCATGATATGAGCAGTATAACAGTGCCAAGTTAGAGCATACACCTCAGTGGGGGAATAAGACTGGTCATCTGTCTCTGAATCCATCTCTAAGGAGCTATCGGGACCCAACAAGAGATCTGCTTCGGCAGGTAGCACTATCTGCTCTGAAGGCCTTGTTTTCACTCCAGATTTTTCCATCTCCCACCCAAATGGCTGATTCACAGGAAGATTCATTTAATGTACAAACATTGTCGACAAATGGAAATGTAATGAAGGAAAGGATGGGCAAGATATCATTCAAATATATGATGCCTGGTTAAACAGGATGGCATTGCACATTTCACATATATTATGGCTGGCTAAAATACATGAGACTGCATAATTCCCATATATAATATAGAAACTAAACAGGTGGCATTACAGAACATGTCTAAACTAAGCAGATGACATATATGATGTTAAAATTAGGCACTGCAAGGCAACATATGCATGATATGACTAACATCATCATGCCAAGGTAGAGAAAACACCTTGGGGGGTAAATAGGAGTGGTCAGCGGCGTCCGAATCCACCTCAGAACAGATATCTTCCTCTGGATTACAATCTGGAGAGGGGTGGGGAGGGTTAGCCATTGAACCCACCATGGAGCGATGTCTGCATGACATTGTATTGCCGTGCAAAACTCTTCTCTTTTTCTCTACATGTTCAGCATGATTGTGTACAATATCTGACATGCATACGAAAAAAATATGGTGAGATTATGTAAGGAGCGCATGCAGAAATTTAGAGTGATGGTAACAACCAGTGGATCGATGTTTTTCCGTTGAACCAAAATAGCCCTAATGGATCGACGTGAATGTATAGTAATAAGTGATGCAACAAGTGTACGACCTCTTTACCGTAGCCGTGTCGACCTCAGCATCATTGGGTTGGTCGCTGAAGCAGTTGAGGTAGAGGTGGCTGTCCGAGGTGTGGAGGAAGATTTGAGGAATCTGTAGACGGCGTCCAGGGCACTGCTCAGTTGTGACGGATCGTTCTGTCGTTGGAGCAGCTCCGGTGAGCCGTAAGACGTCAAGGCTGAAGCAGCACAAGAGAGACATCGTCAATCTCAAGTGGGATTCTAATAGCATATCCAATAGATGATGTAAAATGGATGTAAAATTAACATCACCAAAAACCACCTGACTACAACAGATGAGGTAAAAACTGTTGACTTTGAAATTAACTGTCGAAACTGAAATTTACTGTGGAATCTGAATGCTACTGTCGAAACTGAACGCAATGGTAGCAGAGAGGCACTTGACATGTAGTTTAGGGAGGGCCTGCAGTTCATCTTCAACCTGCACCCCCCTGAGCCGCCCGCCACCACCGGCCGAACCGCCGGCCCCAGTGCCGCCTCGCCGCCCCGAAACAACTCGCCACCGCCGCCCTGGCCAGCCCTCTAGGCCCCCCGCCGCCACCCTGAACCCTAAGATAGAAAGTGGGGTACCTCTCCGGCGAGCCCCCGTCCCCGCTGCGGGTGGTTCTTTCTTAACTCCGGCGAGCCCCCCAACCCCTGAAAATCGACTGACCCAAAAGTCGATTCAGTCGACTGAAGTGTGTCTTAATCGGAGCAGAGCAGCAGCACAAGCGAGGGGGAGAGCAGCAGCAGCAGTTGGGTGAGCGAGCGATCAAGCGAGAGCCGGAGCAGCAGTAGAAGATCCGGCTGGTATGGAAGCCGCCGACGAAGGGGCCTCGCACTGTGGAGAGCCGCTGTGGAGATGTCTCCCGCGGCGCCGGCTTCAAGGTAGCCGCTCCATGGGGGTGCGGGATGGAGCACCGTCGGCGCCGGGAGGTCGAGTTAAGGAGAAGGTGTGATGCGATGAGTGTACAACCTCTTTGGTGGCGCCGAGTAGGCCACGGCTTCATCTGAGGAGTCGGTGAGGATGCTATGGTTCCGGTGGAGCAGGTTAAGGCGGCGCCGTGGGGATGGAGCAGCCGTGATAGACAAGGCGATCGTCGAAGCAGCTCCTTGGAGGTGGAGGACGGGGCGGCTGAACTGTCGGGAGGACGAGATGGACGACGGATCCTCATCCAGGAAGGTGGACGAGGGATGTCGAGCTGTTGCGCTAGACGACATCGTCGGGGAAGAGGCTCCGGCTGGGCAGTGGTGACGTGGCGGACGGAGGAGGGTGGGGTTTCGCGGCTGGAGCGGAGAGGTTATGGCGGCCTGGGATTTCGAATAGCGAAAAGGGGGCGATGGGAGGGGGTGAAGCATGACTTAGGAACGCGCTTGTCCAAAATGTAGGGTGTGTTACAATAGTACCCCTCACTGATTTGAACTAGCGGCCTTTTGGCTCAGGGTTAGAAGGGGGATTTCGCGTGTCGGGATTTGGCAGCTGGAGGGAGTTTTCGCACGCGTTGTAATTTCGGGATAGCAAGGCGCGGGTTGTGAAGGCGCCAGTTTTGGGAGCACGATATCGGAATTTTCGGGATATAACAAGAAGCGGGTTGAATTTTAGGGACAAGCCTAACATGTAGTAATATTGTACTTGTACGTACCAAATCAATTCGCACTTTCCTCAACCAAAAAGAAAACGAAAAAAATAAAACTATTCACACCACACAAAGAGAGAGTCTTGCCCCGTTTTACTATACAAATGCTATTCAAAGCTACTCCCTCCTTCCATCTATATAGGGCCTAATGCGTTTTTCGATGCTAACTTTGACCAAATATTAGAGCAATGATATATGACATGCAACTTACACAAAGCACACCGTTAAATTCGTCTGTGAAAGGTTCTTTCAATGATATAATTTTCACATTGTGCATGTCATGTACTATTAATCTTGTCAGTAGTCAAAGGCGGTCTTAAAAATCTCATTACGCCCTATATAGATGGAAGGAGGGAGTATGAATCCATGTTATGTCCGATTAAATTTTTTCGCTTGTTGTAGAATGCATGTAACCTACTCATACCAACATTTTAGTGCATTCCAAATGTCTATACTACCACTGCAATTCGAACTAAATTTGAATTTCTTTCTCTATTTGAATAAGAATCTACAATCATGATTGTTGCCAACTTCAACCATCATAGTTTCCTTGCTATCCGCCAGATATAAATCAGACGGCCTATAATGCAGGATGGCAGGCACACCATCATCAACAACTCCGTTTTTTTATAAGAGTAGAGATAAAACATATTAAATTTAGTATACCATGTTCATAACCACACCATGTGTATCACCGTTATATATATTCACACATCTGTCGGTTTGAAACACTATGATAAATTCTTCAAATATCCGAATTCGCTTTTTATAATGAAGTATATATGATCTCTATTCGTCTTTTACACCCACACAACCCTCTTATATTTGTAGCTAGCGCTAACTTTCTCTTGTGCGTACACACGCCCGCATCCCTCTCACCCTCCCTCAGAATTCTCCAGCTCCATTGCGCAAATTCATATTTTCACTTTAGGTCGTTCACCCACGGTGTGTGTAGGCCCCCCAACTCCTTCTTCACGTCACACATCGATTGATATGCCTCTCTAGCCAGGCGTGCCTAGCACAAACACAAGCTTCCCCTCTTCTCTTGTCACCGTCCATGCCTCACTCCCACCACTCTTTTCATCGTTCTCATACTCGCACACTCCTCCCCCTCGATATAGTATGCCTCTCGTACCACCTCCTACATGCATCCCTCTCTCTCTCTATCCTTCTCCTCGTGCCTCATTTTCTTCTAACACACACATGCATGTATACCGATCGATCTCCCAACATATACCTAGATCGACTTTAACTACCCCCCCATCGATCGACGTACCTCACAAGTTATGTCTCTCCTTTATCTTGCAAAGGGCAATTGATCTTCCTATGTAGTTACGTCTGCTTACCACAGCCACATCGCCCCCCCCCTCATCATTCGTGCATGCCTCCTGACCCATCTCTCACACGCATGTGCACAGACAACAAGCAGCCATCTCCTCTCTTATTGATATTGTGGGTGTGCCCTCCGCTTGTCTAGCAAGCCTATCCCACCATTTGTTAGAAGCAACTCCACTACCACCCCCTCCAACACTCTAGCTTTGTCTCTCTCCCAACCTTATTCATCTCCTGCACATATGCATGGATGTCGATCGATCTCCCTTAATACATGAGGCAGACCGATCTCCTTAATACATGAGGTAGGCCTCTTTCCTCCTCCACACATATACTAGCCATTGTACCTCTATAGTTAATTGGGCCTCCCTCTTCCCCCACCAAACAGCGATAGTCGAGTGCTGTAGGTAGGTATCCATGCCACAGAGACAAACTGCACATGTCCCCATCTCATGTTCCAGTAGGCCAACCACTCTATATATTTGACGTGGGCACACACAAATTCGATGGCACTCTTTATCGATTGCACGCGCACACACACACACACATCATCCCTCTCTTCGATTCTATGGACACCTCAAGCCGATGATACCTCCACTCTCTTCTCGTGGATCGCCCCCTCTATATATATGTTATATCCAGGACTCTATTTCACACACATTGCATATGTTAAATTTTTTGATTGACCCCCCCCCCCCCAAAAAAAACTCTCAAGAACCCACACACTATATCTCTCTAGGTTTGTATCTCTCTCACACAACCCCACGCAAGTGATGTATGTATACAAGAAGAGAATAGGTGCACCGTGCACGTATTGACGCTTCGTGCCCAGCCACACCCGCGCAGGTACACGGTGGAGCTCATTTCTTTACGAAATGGCGGCCCACGTGCTAATTTGAACGCCTGTAGCGGTTGTTTACCTAGGGAGGTCGTGTACCATGCGTGCACGAAACAAAGTTCTACTTGACGTGTTGCCGCGTTATTTTTAAATAAAGTTATAGCGCTCAATGGCACGTACACAGAATAAACGATTTTTATGGAGGAAAAGGTAGTCCGCTCTTCAAAGTATCTCACACAAGGCTCCGATGGCCTCTCTCTCACTCTCACCATTGGTCACTGATCCGGCCGCATCCCGTCTGCCGGGGGAAAGGGAGTGCGGTGGCCTCTCTCTCTCTCTCATCGTTGGTCACTAATCCGGTCGCATCCCGTCCGCTGGGGGAAAGGGAGGAACTGCATTGTTTCTCTGTTCGACGGCGCCGAGGCAGCACGTCCCGATCTGTGGTACACGCCGTTCTCTCTGACCAAGCTCCGGCGCAGCAGGGCCTATGCCACCTGCTCGCAGATTTTGCCCGCCGCCGCTCACCTAGTTACATCCCGACGACCTCCAGGTATCCCCTCCTGCCTTGCTCCACTGCCCGTTCTCCCACGTCGCTGCATGTGGATCTTCCCTAGTTCTTTGCCCAAAACATCGATCGTCCGGCGTACTTTCCATATTGTATTCTCGTCCTCACCCCGTTTTAGACAAACACAACCATGTTGTTATCTTCCCTTAGGACAAGGAATATGCTTCTTTTTTGTCATCGCATGTGTCATCAACTGTTATTGGCTAGTAATTGTTTCCTTTCTACCTCTTTTTTGCAAACAGGGCTATCCATTTCACGTCGTTGCTATTGCGACCTTTTGGTGAACTGCACAAATCACTTTTTTCTTAAGAGTGTTTTGTGTAGTTGTACTAAAATGTCACACGGGCAACGTCTCTACATTTCAGTGCGACTGCACAAAGGGAGATTGGTTTTGCTCTATCCTCCTCATCCAACTCCGAGCCTAATCTTCTCCAACTAGTTAGTCTTAAGAGAGACTGCAAAGGTGACCGGCTTCTATTTGTGTGTTTATTGTTTCATCAGGAGTGCTTTATTATCGTAATCACACTTGATATCTTTGGAACAGGGATGCTCAGCTCTATTTTAGTGGAACTGCACAAAATGATCGGAATGTTGCATGCTCCAGACAGCTACTTTTTTCCCAACATGCCTTGTTGACTTCGACAGAGCTGGGGGGACGTTGCTACCAATGAAAGCATGGATCAATTTTAATTTAACACATTCTCACAACTTTGTCTTCAGTTGTGATGTAATTATTAGCTCTGATATGCTAATAATTGACATGCATTAGCAAGGAAGTTAGTTTTTTATTGTTTCCGAAAGAGCATCGATGACAAGACACACGAAACAAAACCTGAAATCTCACACCATCGTACAATTTCATGTCGCTGGAAAATTATTTGTATAGTACGTCAATTATGTAAACAAATGATAGAAGCTTGATAGCATGGCTAGAAGCCTCTTCATCATCCGGGTCCATGTGCCATGCACAAAATTATACTCCTTCGTTCATAAATATTTGTCTTTTTAAAAATTTCAAACGGGCATATTTTAGAGTGTAGATTCACTCATTTTGCTTCGTATGTGTACTCCCTCCGTTCTAAATATTCTATTCGTCTTAACAGAGATTTCAACAAGTGACTACATATTGAGCAAAATGAGTGAATCTACACTCAAAAATATGTCTATATACATCCGATGTGTCAGTCCATTTGAAATCTCTAAAAAGACAAATATTTGAGAGAGAGAGAGTAGTCACTCGTTGAAATCTCTAGAAAGACAAATACTCCGGAGTATATTTAAGAACCAAGGGGGTAGTGCACAACCGCATGGGAGACTCAGCCCGGTCGTTGCGCCACATTAATAGTGAGTAATGAGCAGTCAAATCATAAGCCCCACCTTTCCCACTGTAAGTTGCTCTGAAGGAGCAACCATCAATACGCTCTTCTTTGAATCCGCTCATACTACTCCATCTATAACTGTTTATACAGCGCGCTTCAAAAAAAAGAAAAAAAATCTGTGGGACCAAGGCGACTAGCGATCGGCCTGAAAAATAGCATTGGTAGTTATAGCACGGCGTCTATTACTAGAGGGAATAAGTCTGGTTGTAATGGGGAGTATCATATACTAGTATCATGCATATGATACTAGTGTGTGATACTACCTCCCTAATGCATAGTATCATGTAGTACTCTATTTTTTGCCATGCATGACACAAAGTAGCATATCATTTATTATGATACGGTATCATGATATGATACTACATCATCTCTTTATTCATTTAATAATATGTCACCTCATCAAAATTGTCTAGTTGGCATGCATGATACTAGCTATGATACTACCATTACGACCAGCCTAATGCGTACACACATGCATGCACTCCGTAGTAGTACAGTACATGGAGAGAAAATTGTGGACTTGATTGCGGTTACCACGCCCTAATTAATTGAGCATTATACCAAACGTGTCTAAAGTCTCTCTAGTGGTGGAAATGCATTGAGAGAAATGCATCATAATGAAGCACACCCTGTAAACTGTGACGGAGGGTGGAGTAGTATGAAGGTGCAAAACCAAGTATGTGTACTACTGCGCTTGGCTCTTCGCCCGTTCGTGAAGTCGAACAATGATGGTACTCCGCATGTTGGGTACTATAGTGTATGCCTCTAACAATCTGACACCGAATGGACTGATGCATGTCCACCGAGGGTAGGTTGCATTAGTCAAAAGGCGTAAGCGAGCTTCACCTTGTCCTGCAAGCTTCTCCTCATTTTGCGAGTTGATGGGACACACTAAAAAAGTAGTGCTAGTCCATACTCCCTCCTTTCCGGTTAATATGGCTTAATCTTTTTTGCGGGTAAATGAGAGAGCTTTATTCATATATAAGCATTCTTAGGACGATCAGCCAAGACACTGGTCACTAGGAAGCGAGGTACCCCACAAAAAAGAAGTAGGAAGCGAGGTGTTTCATCAAGCCAGCTCTCGGCCACATTCAAAGTGCAGCAAGCACGGTTCGCACGAAGATACGCCGCAAGGTATGCTGACCTGTTTACATGCTGAATAACAAAAAAGAGGAAATATTACTGAGCGCTACTATTTGTAACAGGATATGAGCTAGAATTAAGCGAGAATTGTGGCGAGTGTTCCATGCAATCAACTTCCATTATCACATGCGAGAACCCTCGAAGAGAACTAAATGTGTTGAAGATTGGTTTATCACATTTTAAAATTATAATAAGAGTGCAGACGCTCCTCCATCCGGTTCCTAGTACTAGTATAGTATGTACCTTTATGGACTATAGTAGTATTACTAGTAAGGCCTCCTTTGGTTTGTAGGATTTTTGTAGGAATTCTATAGGATAGGATTTGCAAAGGAAAAATTCCTTTGAAGCCCTTTGGTTTGTAGGAATGGATTCCTATTCCTATGTAGGATAGGAATCAATCCTTCATGTTTTCGAGGAAAAAATCATTAGCCTAGACTGAATGGAAAAAATCCTATCCTATGCACCAAATGACATCTCTTTCTCTATAGGAATTGACATGCATGTTATCTCACTTCCTATGATTTTCCTATTCCTATAAATTTCCTATCCTATGAACCAAAGAAGGCCTAAACTTTGCGCTTGGCTGTTCGGGAAGTCGAACAATAATAGCACTAGTAGTATAGTGTATGCTTCTGGCAATCTGACACCGAATTAACTGTTGCACGTCCACCGCCTGAGCGAGGGAGAGCTTGCATTAGTCAAAAGTTTCTCCTTGTCCTATGAGCCACCGTGCGCAAGCTTCTCCCGCCCTGCAACCTTCTCCTCATTCGGCAAGTTGACGGGACACAGCAAAGTAGTGCTAGTCCATGCTGCCTCCTCTCCGGTTAATATGGCTTAATTTCAAATGAGATAAATACACTGTCTATCACTATATATTTCTAACAATACGGTAAGTGGACATCATAATACGCTCATTGCACTCAATATATATATTTTTCGGTGTTCATATGGTCACTAGCTCACGCTGACTGAGTATGTGTGTGCATGCACGTGTAGGTTGAGCACTTGAGCGTGACCGTGTGTGTTCTGTCGTGTGCTCGGACATGCATGCATTAGGGCGTCGCGCGCATTTTTGCGTCCATGTGTACGTTTGACTGTTGCATACACGTAGGGGAGTACGTGTAGGGGCCACTAAGGAGCAGTCAAATCACACAGTAAGTTAGTCGAAAGAAGCAACCATCATTTCACTCTTGAATTACACGTACGCAATATAAAATGGTTGATATGGAGAGAAAAAGAAAACCACTATATATACACTAGCAGGAGCCTAAGCTACAAGCCTGCTTGCTTAGGTTGCTCTCTTCACAAGCATAGAACGACGGGCATGATCCCGTAGCTGGGGGAAGGGAACAATGTTCTGCGTAGACGCGGTAGACATCGACGAGGGAGAAATCCCACAGTCGGTGCGTCCCAATCGGGGGTCACCGTGGTATGGGCCGATGCCGCATCCCAACCGCCCTTCTAGCTATAGCCCGACGTCCCAGGTAGTCCATCTTCCTTTTGGAGACGGCTTGCTCCACTGCCGTAGCTCCATCTCCATGTCAATCTTTCTCTACTTCTACCGGCTTCTACTTGTGATGAGTTTATGTCTCATGAACTAGTGCCAGTACTATTATTCTAATCACACTTCTTCAATATCTTTGCCATCCGAGATGCTCAGGTCGATTTTAGTGGAACTGCACAAAAGCATCGTATGATCCGAGGGTGCCAGCCGTCTATCCTTCGACAGGTTCTACCTGGCCAAGAAATTAAATCATGTTTGGGGTTTAGGGTTTAAGTCATAGTGACCCCATTAGTAGTTTTTCTATCGTACATACTCTCGCAACTTTTTTCTTTAGTTGTGAAGTAAAAATTGGCTATGATCTGTGAATCATTGAGACGCATCAGCATGCGTGTTAGTTTTCCTTTGTATTTGATGGAATGTTGTAACGGGGCAACCTTGGAATAGAAATGAAAATGGACTGGAAAAGTTTCCGTTTTTCCGGAGAAAAAATGGAAACGGAGAGGAACCAACGTTTCATTTTGTTCGATCGCGCCATCGAGCAAAACCAACGTTTAAACCACGCCTGTCGTGTTCGTGTCTCACCCTCCTCCATGGATCGACCCCACACGATCGCTCGGCATGCCACTCATCATAAACCGAGTAGTATACCATAACTTTCCCGCCTGCTTGTCGATGGATTGCGCCATGGAGTACTAGCACTACTGGAAGAGATTGACGAGTTGGGGGAGGACAGCTAGATGTAGCACAGACTCCCAAGAACTTACTACTGGAAGAGATCGCGCATGTTGTAGCTGGCTATTGCGACCTTTGAACGCGGAGCAGCCGCGTGCACCCGGAAGCGGCACGGGCGACGCTCTCTCGGCCGGCGCGCTGCAATCAATGTCGGCGCTAGTGAGAGGTCACGTCCGCTCTGGCCGGGCATGAATGCGGCACTGACCGTTTCGGGCGGGAAGCACGCGCAGGTGATGAAGAGGGTTTGGATTGGTCTGGACCGGCTATGGCAGCGGTCCGGACATGCGCAAACAAGAGATGTTGTACATTAATATTGCTGCCTATATAATTAACAACGTAAATAATGTGCCAGTTGGACAAATATGATTGGAGATGGAGATGGAAATGGAATTTTACGTAAACACGGATATGCATGTCTATGTCTATGTCTGTGTGCGCGATGACTCTCGTGACCTGGAAGCGGGGGCGTGTTTTTGATCGAGTTTTCTTTCTTGGTACATTAGAAAATTAGTTTGTCTAATTCACATCTAGATCTTATTTAAGGATATCACATCTAAGCTCCCACACGTATATAATTTAGCAACAAGAAACAAAAAAAACTAGGAAAAGACCACAAACAGAGTGGACATCAACTTATATGTGACATAGCTATGCCACATCTAGATGTGTCCTAGACAGACCCTTAAAAAATTGTCCGCCAGTTTTCGTTTCTTTTTTCCGGGAACGCGCGTATTCTATTTAAAACCACTACTATGGAGAGATTTTTTTACTCCATTATAGCCTCTTGTTTGCTCGCATCTCGCTCTCTCACCCTCCATATCAAAACAACATGACAGTGTCCACTCTATCTCTCTCCTCACCGGTGGTCACAGATCCAGCCGAATCCCGTCCGCTGCGGGAGGTGAGGAGGTGCAGCGTTGACGTTGTCGTCGTCGGCGATGGAGGAAGCCGATGCGCACCGTCCTCTCAGAGCCGGCGCTGGCGTGGACAAAGATCCTCCGTGCCCTTGTTCGCTGCCGTTGTGTGGGCAGATCCCGCCCGCCCGCCTAGACGACATCTCGCCCACCTGAGGTATAACTTCTTGTACTGGTCTAGTTCCCCAGGTCGCTGCGTGCGGGTTTTCTTCTATGCGATTACTCCCCAACTCCCCATGCATAGTAGCTAGGGTTCGTCGGCTGATCCAACATCACCTACTAGTACTATTATAGAGGAAATGCCACTCAAAAAGTTGTCCTGATTTATGCCTCGGTGGAGGTATACATGTTGTTTTGACAAAAAGTACATGGTGGTTGTGCGGTCATTGTCCATATGGTGGTAGTACTATCACTGGTTAAATGAAGAAATGCTTTTTTTTCTCAGGTATCCTGGTTTAGTTCCCATCAAGATAATTATGATGCTTCTGTTTGTTGGTGTACTTTTCATTAATTCTTATTGACAATTGAGATGTCGTTGCTAACCCTTTTTTATATTTTTGTAAACAGCGATGCGTGTCTCCATACTCGGGCATGTCTTCCTCAATTTTAGTGGAACTGCACAAAATTGGATGGCCATTGTTGTTCCGCCTCACTGTCCTCTGCCACGTGGTTCTTCCTTCCTCGAGCTTGATTACTGAGAAGAAACAGACCACAGTGAGGATTTGTCGAACTTCTTAGGTGCCTCACCCAAACTTGAAGCCAAATGGATGATGCATCACCACGATAACCTATCGATGCTCATGGTTGCGCCTCATGGTTGCGTCGGCTGGTGAAGCTGATCGATTTGCGACGAAAAACAAGATGTCTTCCACCAGTGCTCTTTGCTTGTTACGCACAAAGAAAATATCATTCGTCAGTTCACCTTGGTTGCGTTGGAGACGCAGTCGTCTTTCACATTGGTGCAATTTTCGCTAGGGTTTTACGACAGGTGGGCCCAAAATGTGGCTGGCTCACCTGTCATACAGCCAAAAGCAGGTGCAGTGAAGGCACCGGAGCTTAGTCCGTACTACAGTAGTATATATATAAGCGGGAGCCTCAACGCTTGTTCGCTAGGGTTTGCACTCTCCACACGCTCGCCGCACTACATATATGTTACTCCCTCCGTTCCAAATTACTTGTCTTAGATTTGTCTAGATATGGAGGTATCTAGCACTAAAATGAGTCTAGATACATTTGCTAGGGTTTGCTATATTCACTGTCTCTCACCCTCTCTTCACCAGATCTAAACAAGACTGCGTTGGCCTCTTGTCTCTCTCTCCCCCCTCACAGCTGGTGAAGGAGGCGTCCGTATCCCATCGCACCGGGAAGGGGAGGAGGTGCAACATTCACTCTATCGCCTTCGGCGAGGGAGGCAATCCACTGTCGGCTGCGTTGTTCTCTTTCACCCAGTGCCTGTGCAGGAGGGCCACCGACCCCTTCTTCCTCGCTGTCGTACTTAGTGTGGGCAGATCCAGCCTCCTGCCGCACGCCTTGCCACATCCAGACGACCCTAAGGTATAAGTTTCTTTGAAACCATCGTTGCTCTAGCTGCATGTGGATCTTTTTCAATTTGTACTCGAATCTAGGTCTTGGTTCAAAGAGGAATGAAGGGTGCGGGTGGGATGGAGACAGAATCTAGGACGTGGTTCAATGAGGAAAGGAGGGGTGGAAAGTAGTATAGACTGGCTATCCAGCTGCTTTGTAGGTCGAAAAGGGAAAAGGGGGGTAACCCAGTACACACATCTGTAAGGAACTGATCTCTTTGTTGAAAAGGGAAAGAAACTGGGGGTCGGGTAGTTTGTGCACGACTAGATTTGATGCCCTCACATAGGAAGAAGGTTCAAAGAGAACAAATATGGGACCAGCGCATATATGTTGCTTGGCTACATACTCTACATCACCCATTTATACGTGTGGACGCACATGGTGTTGGCATGTCCCATGCAGCTATTTTGCTATTGTTAATATCAGAATTAACTACTGATCTGTTTTAAAAGAATTTCTCTGTTAATATGAATCAATGCAACCGTTTTAGAAATGCCACTGTCCTATACTTTGTTTTCCATCAAGATAAGGTAGATGCTTCTTTTTGTGGCCACACGTTTCATCCTCCTTTATTGGCCAGTAATTGTTTTCTTTTTTGCCTCTTAAAATAGGGATATCTATTCAACTTGTTTCTATAGAAAACTTAAATGTCACACCGGCAACTTTGCTTGATTTCAGTGCAACTGCACAAAACTTGATTGGATTTCCTATTCGTGTTGGTAGATTCGTATTTTATGTTGGTCGTCTCATGAAAGGTTAGTACAGGCCTTCATCCACATGATTGTGCAGTGTCCTTTGAGATGATGTGCTACTTGTATCGGTACTATTTTACATAAATGATGAATTGAAGCTATTGTATTGCTGTCTTTTCCCATTAAGTAGTGAACAAAAATGGGACCAACCCAGACATGATGCTTGTTGCTTTGTTACAACAAATTCAGCATCACCCCATTTATAAGCCAGTAATTGATGCCACTCTCAGAATTAACTACTGAATCTTATTTCAAAACTGTAACATTTGTTAGGGATTGGCTAGATTACCATTTTTGTGGCCGCATGTTTCATCCTCCTTTATTAGCCAGTAATTGATTCCTTTTTTGCCTCTATTTATCCAGGGATATCTATTCAACTTGTTGCTATTGTGACATTTTTCTTCGCTACATGAAACACTTTGCTTGATTTCAGTGCAACTGCACAAAATGAGATTAGATTCCCTATTCATGTTGGCAGATTCGTACGTGATCTTGTGTGTGTCATGACAAGTTGGTGCTTGCCTTCATCCAGATGATCATGCAGTGTGTTTTGAGATGTTGTGCTACTTGTATTGGTACTGTTTTAAATAAATGGTGAATTGAAGCTATTGTATTGCTGTCTTTTCCCATTAAGTAGTGAACAAAAATGGGACCAACCCAGACATGATGCTTGTTGCTTTGTTACAACAAATTTAGCATCACCCCCTTTATAATCTTTGTCGTTCTTTATACATGTTGAAACAAGGCATTGTTAAGATAATGTCTCAGTCAATATGAATGAATCACACTGATGGAGAATTTCTACTCTCCTGCTTTGTTTCCCATTAATATAAAGTAGATCAGTAGATGCTTTTCTTCTGGGAGTACAAGTAATCAACCGTTATTTCTTAGTAATTGTTTCCCTTATACCTATTGTTGCTTACATGGATATCAAAATTAAAGCTCGGTTTTATTCCGACTTCGATTTTAGTTGAACTGCACAAAAGGAGCCAATGTGTAAGGCAAACTGCTGCATTACTGGGTCTAGTTGGTCGTTCCACTTTGCAGAAAGAAGCAGTCACTGTTTGCGCTACATTACAGAAGGAATGACCGAGAAGCTTTACAGAGTATTATTAGACACCGGTGACATGACTAGTCTACAGAGACCATTGGCAATTTAACAATACATGGAGTGCCCTGGGCAAAAAGTTCCCAAACAAGTATAAAAGCTACGACAAGACTCCACGATCATAGGCATTACATATTTTGAATGGGAAAAGCTTATCAAAGTTTAATCATTGATGTTAGCGAGAAGACGTTAGTTTAATATATTGGAATTGGAAAACCTTGTCAAAATTTGCTCATTGATGTTAGGCAGAAGACATGCATTTGATATTTTTGAGTGGGATGCCCTTGCTGTGAGCAGCGTCAACTATTTTTTCCTATTCCTGTGTTCAGTTTAGAAGTAAATAGTTACTCTGCTGAGATATTCCTGTGTTAAGAGTTTGTTCTGAATATTTTCTATGTAATGCCAGGCCTTGTGTTTGATTGCAAGGTTGAGCTTGGAATGTTGTGGCATGCGGCATCACGAGCTGTTCACCATGCCTCCTGAGAATAATGCTTCGTATTGTTTTGCATGTCGATCTAATGCCAGTGATTTGCTTGTTAAGAAGATGATCCTGTTCTGTTGTTTCCGTGCTTAAGAAGTTCATCGTGCGATGTTTCATTCATAGCCCATACGACAAGTCGGGTAGGTTAGACATGAAACCATATGATCTTCCGACCAACTCATGATATTAGGCCGTGATTGGATCGTCGTTTTTCAACCAAAACCGCTTGTAAAACTAACACTTGTAAATTAAAGAAAATGGTCTTGGGCGAAGGCGCTTGGTTGGTCGATTTCGACTAGTAAAATATCGGAATTACTTGACACACGATAAAAACGTTGAACGACACTCGGACGATTGCTAATCCAGCCGTTAGCTGCTGTTTCAGCCTTGCCCATGGATGGCACGATACGAACGTCGTGCATGTATGATCTGGTAATGTCGTCCATATAGCAGTGCTCGTAAAATATACACTGGCCTCTCAAATTACACGCGTAACCCGCCGGTTTTACTTACAGACCTCGGGCCCTCAGTTTCCTTACGCTTGTATTTTACGCGTTGTTTTCGATGACGAGTAAATTACACTTGTATGTTAATACAGGTTTGAAATAAACCAGAGCTCCCAAGCACGGCCTTACCGTTTCATGCCATCTCAGTTTCTCGAAGGTGCTCATAGGTGTCCGATGATCCTGGCTTCCTGAATGAGTAGCAGGCGCTGTATCAGAGCATCCGTAGGGCCCGCGAGGCCCTCTTCGTTGTCCTTCGACTTGTTGCACTCGCCGTGGCGCCGAGCATTGTTAACATCGTCAACGAATATGAGGATTCAGGAGATGACTTTATTTTGAATGGATGACACTAGGGACCCACTAGGGCCATAGCCGTACGTACGCAAGTGCCTCCTTATTATGTACAACTATATTTTTTTGCTTTCTCGTGGTTTCGTGACATCACGGTACCACACCATTGTCAACCTATGTAGTCAATATAAACGAGAGAATTGCACAAGGTGTGGCCGACAGCTGGGACCAAGCACCTCGGGCAGTATTTGTGTTTTTGAGGCGTGAGCACTGCAGAGTTTTTCTTGGCGATGATTTCGTTGTTGTTCAAAGGAAAGTAGGGTATTTACTGGGCGGACTATGGCCCGTCTAGCCCAGGCTAGATATCCAGCCCAGATACTAATTTTTTCAAGATGAAAATGGCTAGCCCAGCTATACATCTTTTTGATCTTTCCTAGGAGGGATGCATTAGGCTTAACAGGAAAATCGGCTTTAAAAGTTAATAAATGGGATGTAATTATAAAAATTGGGCAGTAACTACAAAAAATGCACCAAACACGAAATTAGTTTATAAAATATTATTTATGGATTTTGAAAATCTTAAATTTTCATTGTTGCGCGCGCAATGTTTCATTGGATTTTGACGTAATACAAATTTATATTTAATCTGACTAGAAATTTCGGGATAAAAATATTTCGGAGCCCATCAAAATGTGGGAAATTTTATTGAATTCTGTCTTCAACGGTTGGTTGAAATTATTAATCATTGTCCTAGCTAGAAAATGGGTTGTACTTTTAACAAACTGTAAATGGGTTGTTGTAAATTCCATTAGAATTCCAAAATGGGCTGTACATTCTTACAAAACGCAAATGGGCTATAAGTTCTCTACCACACACTTGTGGGCCTACTAAGTGACGCGTCCCCTAAAAAAATAAGTTGACGCATATGCAAGGCTTTGCCAACTTATTATAGTCAACACACGGTTCTAGCAGTAGTGGCTGTTGGATGTCTATCCAACGGATGTCGTGCTTCTTCTTCAATCTCGGATATTTTTAGCTTCGGCCGCCCAAAAAATGATTCCTCCCCCTGACATCTGGGGCGCATCGTTTCAGAGGCTGACCTGTGGGCCTTCTAAGTTGGAGCGTACCAAGGGCTTTGTCAACTTAGTCAATAATAAACGTTTCTAGCTTCAGTGACCGTACGATGTCCATCCAACGGCCGTAGTGCTTCTTCAACCTCTGGTCTTCTTGGTCCAGCCGCCCAAAGCAGCGCCGGTTGTGCCGCCTGCTCCTGCCTCCCGTGGCCGGCTGTGCTGCCGCAGAGGCCTCACCGCTCCCATACTACTCCCACCGCTGGCCAGGCCATCCCTCCACTCACCCACACCCCTGTTATTCTGTGGCGACGACAGCCTCACACCGCAGCTGAACCAGTGAACCCTCATACTCCACTCCGTGCGGGCTTCCACTACTGCGTCTTCCCCGGCTCCGCGTCGTCCCCTTCCTAGGCCTCTCCGTCATCCAGACCACCGCCCTGGTGCTCTCGGCGCGGCGTGGTCAACGTGGTCAACGACCGACTTCCATCGGAAGAGTACTGTACATGGAGAGGCTGACAGCTGGGTCCAGGCGGCCGCAAGGAAGTGCCTCCGTATTACACGCAAAATAATTATTCCTCCACCTTACAGCACTGACCCACCGGACGGGCCACCTTATTTCGCAAAAAAAAAAGTTTCCCCCCTGACTGCTCGGACGCACCGAACGGGCCAGTGTATTTCACGGAAAAAACGTTCCCCCCGCTGTCAGCTCAGACCCACCGGAAGTGCCTCCTTATTACGCACAAAAAAAATGAATACTCCCCCTGCTAGCTGGGACCCACCATGGTGGGAGGCTGACTTGTGGGCCTATTAAGTTGACTGGGACGTGGGCCTTTGTCAACTTTAGTCAATATGAACGATTCTAGCTCCAGTGACCGTACGATGTCCATCCAACGGTCGTAGTGCTTCTTCAACCTCTGGTCTTCTTGCTCCAGCCGCCCAAAGCAGCGCCGGGCGTGCCGCATGCTCCTGCCTCCCATGGCCGGGTGTGCTGCCGCGGAGGTCTCACCGCCCCCTACTATTCCCACCGCTGGCCAGGCCCTGCGACGGCAGCCTCACACCGCAGCTGAACCAGTGAACCCTCGTACTCCTCTCCGCGCGGCCTTCCACTGCCGCGTCTTCCCCGGCTCCCTGTCGTCCCCTTCCTAGACCTCGCCGTCGTCCACCGCCCTGGTGCTCTCGGTGCAGTGTGGTCAACGTGGTCAAGGAACGACTTCCATCGGACGTGGACTGTACGTGGAGAGTGTCACAGCCCCAATTCAGGCCTTGCTTCACTTTGCTTGCATCCATGCATCATGTTAAATTTCTGAAACTTGAATTGAGGAAAGTGGAAGCCTCAAAAACTTAAATAAAAGAAAAAGGGGCAAGAACCCTTAAGCTGGCATTCAGTGAAACCAAAATGGCCTTCATTAATGTTTGATAATTTTGGCAAGGGTTTGTGTCCAAACCAAAAATATTGAACATTTTTAAGGAATTATTTTGGCACTGAATTTAAATCATTACTGTCTTTGACTTTGGGCATTTAAACACTATTAATAATTTAAATGCTCAAATAATGTTGGAACTATTTTTTGGGCCACTGAAATAATTCAGCATGTGTCCATGAATATTTCCAGGATTTTATTAAATGGTTTAGTATTTTTACTAAACCAAAACAAAACAGAACAAAATAGAAAACAGAAAACAAACAGGAAATTAGGAAAAGAACAGAGGCTCACCTGGACCTTACCTGGCCCACCTGTAGCCCACCCACCTGGCCCAGGAGAGAAGCCGGCCCAGCCCACTTACCCCCTTGCTCGTCGTCTTCCTCCTGCCAGTAGGCAGGAGCGAGAACGCGCGCGCACCCGAGGAGCTCTCCACCTCCTGCTTCGCGCTGGAGGTCGCTCCTTCGTCCTAATCCGCGTCTGGAGACGCGCGAGGCCCTCCTCGACGCCATGCGACCCCTGCACCTCTCCCTCTCTCTCCCTCGAGCGCCCTCCCTCCTCTGTCTCTCTCGCGCGCGTCCGCCCGAACGCGCCCGTCGCCACCGACGCCGTTCGCCGCGGCCACAGCCACCGCCTCGCCTCCCCGACGCCTCCCAAAGCTCCGCCTCGACCTACCCTTCCTCCTCACCGCTCCAAGCGACGCCAGGAGCCCTGCAGTGACGCCATCGCCGTCGTCTTCACCGACGGGCACCGAAGATCGCCGGCCCCGTTTCTCCATCTCCAGGTCGTCCCCGAGCCCGCTGAGTCCTCCCTCGAGATCGTTGTGACCTCCCACACCTTTCCCCCTCCTCCCCGCACTTGTTCCCACACTCTGGCCGCTCTTTTCACCGGAGCCGTGAGCTCCTCGCCGCCGGTGATGATGCAGACGAGACCAGAGCCACCGCAGCTCACTCCCGAGCACGGCATCGTGCTCCACACCTCACCAGGAGCACATAGAACCCATAAGTTCCCCTCCCGTGCACCACAACGCCAAAACCGCAGGTGCCGAACTCTGGCCGCCGCGGAAGTGCTCGCCGCCGTCAACCCCGGCCATCCCAGCTGCTGCCGCTACCACCACTAGATGCGCGAGAATGCCAGGAAGCCGTAGGAGCAAACCCCACCTCAAACCGTGGGCTGTAGCGAGATCCCGACGATCCCCGCCCCGCGAAATGGTCGTCGCCGGCGAAACTTCGGCGACGGATGACATGGATCATCATTAGCCACTAATGACCCAGCTAAACCACCTCTAGAGCCACTGCCATGTGGGCCCCTGTGCCAGTTAGGTTAGTTTAATTTTCTGTTTAAAGTTAGTTAAAACCCAGCGGGACCCATGCGTCGGCGTTGACCACGCTGACGTCGTAGTTGACTGGCCCCACCTGTCTATGAGACAAACTGGCACTGGGTCACTGACTAGTGGGTCCCACTTGTCAGGTTTGACCTAGACCGTGCCCCGTTGACCGCTGACGTCATAGTGACCTAGTGCTGACGCAGTATTACTTTTCTGGATTTAATTTAATTCAGGAAATTCCAGAAAATACCCAAAACTTCTAAAAATCATAGAAATTAAACTGTAACTCCAAATAAGATAAATTATATATGAAAAATTATCAGAAAAATTCAAGGAATCTGTTTATGGCATTTTCATGCATGTTTGAACAACTTAACCTCACTGTCTAGTCCAAAACATGATAATGCACTATTTGAATTCATAGTTTGAATTTGAATTTGAACCTAGTGTTCAAACCAACTCCATTTAACTTGTTGTTAGTTGCATTATCTCAATCAACAGCATATTGCCATGTCATGATCATGCATCATACTGTTGCATCGCATTGATTGTGTTCTCCCTTGTTTGTCGGTAAATGTCCCCTCTCGATAGACGATATACCGACGCCGTGATCGTTGACACTGATGAAGACTCAATGTTATCTTCAGAAGTGCCAGGCAAGCACAACCCCCTTGTTCATTCCGATACAAGCCCACTCTCTCGCTCCTGCTCTTTTTTACTGCATTAGGACAACAACGATTCATCTGTTACTTGTTGTGGTAGTTGAACCCCTTATCCTCTGCATGACCTGTCATTGCCACAGTAAATAGATGAAACCCACTAGCATGAGTAGGAGTTGTTTGAGCCCTGATGTGCCTACTCATTCATTTTTGCTTGTCATGCCTGCTATTGCTTAGAGTTGTGTCAGGTCTGATTCATCGGGGATGAATTGGAAAGTTGTGAACATGTCCTACTGTGTGTGAGCTAAGTGTGTGAACACGATTTGGTAAAGGTAGCGGTGAGAGGCCATGTAGGAGTACATGGTGGGTTGTCTCATTGAAACCGTCCTCAGGAACTGAGTTCTGTGTTTGTGATCCATGAAACAGCTACTACCACACGTTGGGCCCTGAAATATGACCCCGCTCGACTTACTGACCCCTCTCGTCCTCTGTCCAGGAGTTGCAATTAGTTTCTGGTGTTTATAGGATATGTGTTGGCGGCCGTGCGTAGCGCTGACCCTAGGGGTGGGCTATGATGCGGTAGATACACTGTGGCATGGTGTACCGGGCGCCCATTTGGTGTCTCGGGAACCCTGCACACATCGTTTGGGGCTGTGAGCGAAACTCCGGCCGGATCTCCTCGCGGATGGAACCCGAATAGGCGATAAACCTGGACTAGAGACTTGTGTGGTTAGTCAGGTCGTGGTCTACACCCACGTCGGCTTTCGCTTGAAGTCTGCCGAGCACATGTCGTGTGCAGACGCTAAGTGGTGGAAACATGTGTGACGAAGTACACCCTGCAGGGTTATAAATGATCTATTCGAATAGCCGTGTCCGCGGTAAAGGACTTCTGGGTTACCTATAACAGTTCATAGACAAGTGAAAGTGGATACCCTAAAACTCGCAAGATAAGCGTGAGTGCTACGGATGGCCTTCTCGTAGGGAGACGGGAGCGGATCCATAGTGGTGTATTGAATGGTGAATGTGTGGACTCGTGTGCGCCACCTCAAAGAGTTGCTTGCAGTCGTAGTTTAGGATAGCCACCGAGTCAAAGCTGGCTTGCTGCAGTTAAACTCCTCCACCCCCTTTGTTGATACCGATGCATATGTAGTTTAGTTCTGATGTAAGTCTTGCTGAGTACTTTTGTACTCACGTTTGCTTAATTTATGATTTGCAGAGAGATTTCAGTCTTGCTAGTAGATCCGCGTGGACTTCGACATTTAGCTTGATACCTCAGCTACGATCTTCTGCCCTCGGCAGGATCTGGTAGATAGTCAGGCTTCTTAGCCTTTTTCATTTGTAGATGTTTGTTCTCAGACATGTTAAGCTTCCGCATGTGCTTTGACTTGTATGCTATGATTGTTGGGTCATGAGACCCATGTCTGTAATATCTCGCTCCTCGGAGCCTAATGAATAAATACTTGAGTTGTAGAGTTATGTTGTGATGCCATGTTGTATTTACACATATCGAGCATATTGTGTGTATGATTGAAATGCTTGGTATGTGTGGGATCCGACTATCTAGTTGTTTATCCTTGGCAGCCTATCATATGGGGAAATGTAGTCTAGTGCTTCTGAGCGATAGTAGTCCGCTACAGCCCGGATCACCGGAGTCCTGCTAGCCCAGCACTACTGCTCAGGACACTTGACTGGCCGGCATGTGTTTCACTTCGTCCCTATGTCTGTCCCTTCGGGGAAATGTCACGCGGTGACGTCCGGAGTCCTGCCTAGCCTGCTACAGCCCGGGTTACCGGAGTCCTGTTAGCCCAGTGCTACAGCCCGGATTCACACGCTGTTGACCGACATGCTCGAGGTTGATTCATGTATGCCTGTCCCCATGGGTTAGTGCCGCTTTGGGTTCACGACTAGCCATGTCGGCCCGGGTTCTCTGTCATATGGATGCTAGCGACACTATCATATACGTGAGCCAAAAGGCACAAACGGTCCCGGGCCAGGTAAGGTGGCACCCGTGGGAATACCATGCGTGAGGCGACAAAGTGATATGATGTGTTACATGCTAGATCGGTGTGACCTAGGATCGGGGTCCTGACAGAGAGGCTGACAGCTGGGTCCACGGCCGCAGCAAGGCAGTGCCTCCTTATTACGTGCAAAATAATTATTCATCCACCTGGCAGCGGGGACCCACCGAACGGGCCACCGTATTTTGCGAAAAAACGTTTCCCCCCTGACTACTGGGACCCACCAGCTACACCTTCGCACGCAAGGAAGTGCGTCTGGGCAGAAAAAACAAAACGATTTGCCCCCCTGACTTCTGGGACCCACCAGCTACATCTTCCCACGCAAGGAAGTGCCTGACAGTCGGGACCCACCTGGTCGAAGCATACGTAGCGTTGTCATTCTGGTCGCGAACGTGTACGTACATATATAATGGTCGATGTTGAGGCGCGCATGTGTCGTAGTAGAGGCGCGCACGTAGCATGTACACGTACGTACAGCTGCCAGGGTGCAAGAAAGAAAATACGGCCACGTATGTGTACATACGGGCGGGGTCTCAAACGCATACTCGCGCATACGTACGGCCAGGGCTCGTGTACATGGCTGGGTCGGAACGGAGAAAGAGCATCGTCGTCGTGTTCATGGGGAGGCAACGGAATGTGTCGTGTTCATGGGGAGGCAATGGAATGTGTCGTGTTCATCGGGAGGGCTTGGACAGAACAGGCGATGGAAACGAGGCCTGGCATACCGCATAACGGAGGAAACGGCCTTGTGTTGGACGGGCCACGTTCGAAACGGGATCCTATTCATCGGGAGGGGTCTGGCGTACCGCAAAACGGAGGAAACGGATCTCCTACGGTCGAAACGGGGGTCCTATTGATCGGGACAGGTGTGGCATACCGCAAAACGGACGAAACGGACTTGTGTTGGAGCGCTACGGTCGAAATGGGGGTCCTGTTCATCAGGAGGGGTGTGGCGTACCGCAAAACGGGACTCCACGGGATACTGTTCATCTCCACCGTCGACCCCCTCTAGCCTCCACGAGCTACTGTTCATCCACCGTCGACCTCCTCCAGCCTCCACCCGCGACTGTTCATCCACGGGCTCCTATTCATCCAGCCTCCATCGCGCGCTACTCCTCCGGCTACTGTTCAACCACCCCTCTCCACGGGCTCCCGTTCAACCACCCCTCCACGGGCTACTGTTCATCCTGCCCTCCACCGTCTACTGTTCACCCTGCCCTCCACGGGGTGGTCCTGTTCATCCAGCCCTCCACGGGGTCCTGTTCATCCAGCCCTAACCGGCTCGATCGATCGGGGTCCTGTTCATCCAGAGGCAACACCACGAGGTCCTATTCATCCACCCCCACCGGGAACTGTTCATCCACCACCCCCCGGCAACGCTCAGTGTTCATCCAGCCATCGATCGGGTTCAGTTAACAGCCATCGATCGATAGCTCGGGTTCAGTAATGCGTAGCCTACAGTGCAATCGCTCGGGTTCAGTTAGAGCCCAACGCCTCGCTCGGGTTCAGTTAGAGCCAACGCCTCGCTCACACACGCGTACGTGTACGAGAGACACGCGCATCGCTCGGCCCCCGACCTCCCACCGTAACCGGGAACTCCCCGAAATTTTCCTCCCCTCGCTTCTACCACGGTTTTTTCCATCATGGACAGCCCAAAGAATGTCATGCAGCTGCGTCTCCGGCCCGCCCAGGAAGAAAACCCATTTTCTGTCATGATTTTTTGTCATAGAAGTAGGAGCCCACCACATCTATGATGATACCAGGTTTTGTCACAATTATCGTCATAGAAGTGTCATATGTATGACAGAAAAAAATTTCATTCGGCCCAAAATGTCACGGATGTGTCTTTTTTTGTAGTGGAAGGGACTGAGGAGTAAAAAGAATCCTACTCTCCGATATATATATAATCCTAAGACTCAAAAAATTTTGTTATAGACTCAACAACGTCAGCAACTCGATCAAGCAGGGGGCTCCTAAGTCGGGGAAGGCTCTGATACCAGCTTGTAACACCCACAATGCGGCTATATCTCCCACGTGTCGGGGCACAACTTAGAGACATAGCCGCATGGAAGGTTTGTCGCAAGAGGGGTAATCTTCACACAATCCCATGTACTGAAAAAGAATGGGATAAAGAGTTGGCTTACAATCACCACTTCACACAAATACAAGTTATACATACATCATCCAGAATACAATCAAGGTCCTACTATGAAACCAAAAATAAAGGAAGACAACCCCAAATGCTAGCTCCCCGATCGGCCCAACTGGGCTCCACTACTGATCAACAGGAAACGAAACAAAACAAGGATCAAAATCTTCATCAAGCTCCCACTTGAGCTGGGTTGCGTCACCTGCACTGGTATCATCGGCACCTGCAACTGTTTGGAAGTATCTGTGAGCCACAAGGACTCAGCAATCTCACACCCGCGAGATCAAGACTATGTAAGCTTATGGGTAGGATAGGGTACTGAGGTAGAGTTGCAGCAAGAACTAAGAATATATGGTGGCTAACATACGCAAATAAGAGCGAGAAGAGAAGCAATGACCGGACGAGAATCTAGAAGTGATCAAGAAACTGCTTACGTTCAAGCATAACACAAGACCGTGTTCACTTCTCGGACCCCGCCGAGAAGAGACCATCACGGCTACACACACGGTTGATTCATTTTAATTAAGTGAAGTGTCAAGTTATCTACAATCGAACATTAACAAATTCCCATCTGCCCATAACCGCGGGCATGGCTTTCGAAAGTTTAAAACCCTGCAGGGGTGTCCCAACTTAGCCCATCAGAAGCTCTCACGATCAACGAAGGATATTCCTTCTCCTAGGAAGACCCAATCAGACTCGGAATCCCGATTACAAGGTATTTCGACAATGGTAAAACAAGACCAGCAAGACCGCCCGATGCGCCGACATCCCGATAGGAGCTGCACATATTTCGTTCTCAGGGCAACACCGGATTGTCCAAGATTCTGGTAGGCCAACCCAGAGTTGCCCCTGGTGACCACCGGCGGCTGACAGGTTCGGACCAACACTTAGACTAGCACTGGCCCAGGGGGAGGGTTAAAATAAAGATCACCCTTGAGTCTGCAGCACCCAAGGGAAGGTGATAGGTTGTTAGGTAAATGTAAAACCAAGGTTGGGCCTTGCTGGAGGAGTTTTATTCAAAGCGAACTGTCAAGGGTTTCCCATAACACCCAACCGTGTAAGGGATGCAAAATCATGGAACATAACAACGGTATGACGGAAACTAGGGTGGCAAGAGTGGAACAAAACACTAGGCATAAGGCCGAGCCTTCTACCCTTTACCAAGTATATAGATGCATTAAAGTAAATAGATATAATAATGATGCCCCAACAAATCTATGTTCCAACATGGAACCAACTTCAGCTTCACCTGCAACTAACAACGCTATAAGAGGGGCTGAGCAAAAGCGGTAACATAGCCAAACAACGGTTTGCTAGGAAGGTGGGTTAGAGGCTTGACATGGTAATATGGGAGGCATGATATAACAAGTGGTAGGTAGCGCGACATATCGATAGAGCGAACATCTAGCAAGCAAATATAGAAGTGATTTCGAGGGTATGGTCATCTTGCCTGATATCCCGCAAGGAAGAAGAACGAGTCCATGAAGAAGACAAACGGATGGAGTCGAACGAATCCTCACAAACACGACGTTATCGGAACTAACCCGAAGAAGCAACACCGAAAGAAGCAAACAACATAATAAACAACCATCACATAAACATGGCATGATGCACAACCAAATATGATGCATGTCCAAGTTAAGTGAAGCATGGCATGGCAAAGTGCATAAGCAAAACTACAAATTAAGTGGAGCTCAATATGTAACGAGTTGCATATTGACGAAACACCACATGACTTATTTAGTTCTCTCCTGTTTAAGTACTCAACAATATTAAATGTTTGTTAGCATGGCAAGAGGTGAAGCATAAGTAAACTAGCTATCTAGTCAAATTTAAATGAGGCCGGAAATAACAAACAACAATTCCGGAAAATCCCCATATGCATATTATGAATTTGTTACTGTTCTGCCCTAAACCATATTTTTGAATTGTTAAACATGCAAGATGAGTGCACCATGTTAAACTAGGCATTTTTCTAACCCATTTACATATAAAGTTTTTTAAGTTTGGAGCTAAGGTTATTTAGTTATGAATTAAAGCATGTTAGCATGGCATTTAAACAAATTTAAACAAACAACATTTTAAACATTTCAAACATGCATGAAAGATGGATATTGTGAATCTATATGCAATTCTAAGCATTTTTTCATATTTGAAGTTTTTACATATGATGCACGGTTGGTGAGTTATGATATGCATGAAGCTTAGGGACTATTCTGCAAAATTGCAAATCCCTGGAAAATAGCTAAAACGTTCTGCGAAAAAAAACATGTCTCGGGCCGAAATTGAAATAGGGGCCGAATAGAGTAGGCGCTGGGGCAACTCACCCATGGGTTTCGGCCCGGTTGGAGGGGAAGCAGGCCAGGCAGCGCTAGGGTTGGCCTCATCGTGGGCCAAACTCGAAGGGATGGGCTGGCCCACGCGCGTGCGGGCGGTCGACGGGGCGCTGGGGCGTTCGTCACCTGGTTCCCGAGCGGGACGAGGACATGGCGGCGCCGGCGTCTAACTGCGATGGGGCGGCAGGACGATGGCGGCGACGGATAGATCTGCGCGTGGGGATCTCAGATCCGGCGACGGACGAGGCAGAAGAGGCCGGCGACGAGCTCCGCGGTCCAGCTCCTGGACAAGAGAGGAGGAGAGGGGAGGTCAGAGAGAGAGAGAGAGAGAGAGAGATGGAGGGAGAAGGAGAGGGAAAAGGGTGGCCGACACTCATCTCCGGCGAGGGCGGCGATGAGGGACGACCGAGGAGGCACTCCGGCGAGGAAGGTCGCCGGCGGGCGGCGCTGCTGTCGCAGGCAAAGGCAAGCGGCGCCGTTGCGGAGGCAAGGGTGCGGTGGCACGAGGCGCTTGCAGGCAAGGGCGCTCGGGAGGGGCTCGGGCACAGATGGGCTCGGGGCAGGCTCCAGATGGGCCCTGAGGGCCGCGAGAGGTGGAGGGAGGCGGGGAGACATGGAGGCGCCCGGTTGGTCAGGGCACCGGCACTGGCGGCTGCTGGCCATTGGCAGCGCGCCAAGTGGCGGCGGGGAGGTTGGCTGGGCACCGGAATGGAGGTGGGTGCGGCGGCTGGAACGAGGAGGTGGCGGCTGCGGGTTGGGGGCACGGAAAACAAGGAGGGGAGGAAGGAATGCCCAGAATTGGAAGAGGGTCTCCTTTTATAGGAAGGGTTAGGGTTTGGTGGGATTTGGGGGGTTTCCGGACCCTCGGATCGTGATCCGATGGTTTCGGTCGGAGGGGGATTTGGTGGGCCGGTTTAGAGTGGGAGTGGGCTGTGAAGAGAGGCCTTGGGCTCAGATGAGAGGCAAGGTGTGCAGCCTGGCAACTGTTTCCCGAGACCGAAAACGTCCAATGTTTTGACCGACTATAATGTCGCTATAGTTTAACGGTTGGGCTATCAAACGAGCTCCGAATGCGATTAAACTTGGCAGGCGGCCTACTGACAACATAACAACACCGCATGCCAACTTTCAACCCAATCCGAGAACATTTTCTGGTATAAAATACTATTTCGGACGTGTCGCGGGCGCGTGCAAGTGTGTCTGGGCTCACAACGGGCAACGGAAAGAACGGGGAGACCCGGATGGATGCAAGTTTTGAAAACATGATGATGCGATGCACATGATGACATGATGAAATGCAACATGCAAGCAAATGACAAGGAAACAACAAAGAATAGCTGGAAGATACCTGGCGCATCGGTCTCGGGGCGTCACACCTTCCCCCTTCCCCCTTCCTAGTAGGACGAGGAAAGGATGAATCCTACTCCTACTAGGAGGAGGTTTCCTCCTCTGCTTGGGGTGCACCAAGGTCGGCCGGCCTCCCCCTTTCTCCTTTATATACAGGGGCGGCGGGGGCACCTAAAGACACACAAGTTGATTGTTCCAAGCCGCGTGCGGTGTCCCCCTCCACCATAATACACCTTGATCATATCGTAGCAGTGCTTAGGCGAAGCCCTGCGTCGGTAGCAACATCACCACCGTCTTCACGTCGTCGTGCCCACGGAACTCTCTCATGAAGCTCTGCTGGATCAGAGTTCATGGGACGTCATTGAGCTGAACGTGTGCTGAACTTGGAGGTGCCGTACGTTTGGTACTTGGATCGGTCGGATCGTGAAGACGTACAACTACATCAACCGCGATCTCATAATGCTTCCGCTTATGGTGTACGAGGGAACGTGGATGATACTCTCCCCTCTCGTTGCTATGCATCACCATGATCTTGTGTGTGCGTAGGAAATTTTTTTAAATTACTACGTTCCCCAACAATTAGTTCCCCCGGGGGTTCCGATAACCCCCTGACACTCCGATAAATATCCGGTGACCCCCGAAACTCATCCGGTGTCCGAATATAGTCGTCCAATATATCAATCTTTATGTCTCGACCATTTTGAGACTCCTCTCCATGTCTGTGATCACATTCGGGACTCCGAACTATCTTCAGTACATCAAAACACATAAACTTGTAATACTGATCATCACTGAACGTTAAGCGTGCGGACCCTATAGGTTCGAGAACTATGTATACATGACCGAGACACGTCTTTGGTCAATAACCAATACGGAACCTGGATGCTCATATTGGCTCCTACATATTCTACGAAGATCTTTATCAGTCAAACCACATAAAAACATACGCTGTTACCTTTGTCATCGGTATGTTACTTGCCCGAGATTCGATCGGCAGTATCTCAATGCCTTGTTCAATCTCATTACCGGCAAGTCTCTTTACTCGTTCCGTAATGCTACATCACATAACTAACTCATTAGCTACATTTCTTGCAAGGCTTATAGTGATGTACATTACCGAGAGGGCCCAGAGATACCTCTCGGACAATCGGAGTGACAAATCCTAATCTTGATCTACGCCAACTCAATAAACACCATCGGAGACACCTTTAGAGCACCTTTATAATCACCCAGTTACGTTGTGATGTTTGGTAGCACACAAAGTGTTCCTCCGGTATTCGGGAGTTGCATGATCTTATAGTCATAGAAACATGTATAAGTTATGGAGAAAGCAATAGCAACAAACTGAACGATCATCGTGCTAAGCTAACGGATGGGTCAAGTCATTCACATCATTCTCTAATGATGTGATCCCGTTAATCAAATGACAACTCATGTTTATGGTTAGGAAACATAACCATCATTGATTCAACGAGCTAGTCAAGTAGAGGCAATCTAGTAACACTTTGTTTGTATATGTATTCACACATGTACTAAGTTTCCTGTTAATAAAATTCTAGCATGAATAATAAACATTTATCATGATATAAGGAAATATAAATAACAACTTTATTATTGCCTCTAGGGCATATTTCCTTCAGTCTCCCACTTGCACTAGAGTCAATAATCTAGATTACATTGTAATGATTCTTACACCCATGGAATCTTGGTGTTGATCATGTTTTGCTCATGAGAGAGGCTTAGTCAACGGGTCTATAACATTCAGGTCCGTATGTATCTTGCAAATCTCTGTCTCCCTCCTTGACTTGATCGCGGATGGAATTGAAGCGTCTCTTGATGTGCTTGGTTCTCTTGTGAAATTTGGATTCCTTTGCCAAGGCAATTGCACCAGTATTGTCACAAAAGATTTTCTGTGGACCCGATGCACTAGGTATGACACCTAGATCAGATATGAACTCCTTCATCCAGACTCCTTCATTTGCTGCTTCCAAAGCAGCTATGTATTCCGCGTCACACATAGATCCCGCCATGATGCTTTGCTTGGAACTGCACCAACTGACAGCTTCACCATTTAATAAAAACATGTATCTCGTTTGTGACTTAGAGTCATCCGGATCAGTGTCAAAGCTTGCATCGATGTAACCGTTTACGACGAGCTCTTTATCACCTCCATATACGAGAAACATATCCTTAGTCCTTTTTAGGTATTTCAGGATATTCTTGACTGATGTCCAGTGATCCACTCCTGGATTACTTTGGTACCTCCCTGCTAAACTAATAGCAAGGCACACATCAGCTATGGTACACAACATTGCATACATGATAGAGCCTATGGCTGAAGCATAGGGAACACCTTTCATTTTCTCTCTATCTTCTGTAGTGGTCGGGAATTGAGTCTGACTCAACTTCACAGCTTGTAATATGGGCAAGAACCCTTTCTTTGCCTAATCCATTTTGAACTTCTTCAAAACTTTATCAAGGTATGTGCTTTGTGAAAGTCCAATTAAGCATCTTGATCTATCTCTATAGATCTTGATGCCCAATATATAAGCAGCTTCACCGAGGTCTTTCATTAAAGAATTCTTATTCAAGTATCCTTTTATGCTATTTAGAAATTCAGTGTCATTTCCAATCAACAATATGTCATCTACATATAATATCAGAAATGCTATGGAGCTCCCACTCACTTTCTTGTAAATATAGGCTTCTCCAAAAGTCTGTATAAAACCACATGTTTTGATCACACTATCAAAGCGTATATTCCAACTCCGAGAGGCTTGCACCAGTCCATAAATGGGTCGCTGGAGCTTGCACACTTTGTTAGCACCTTTTGGATCGACAAAACCTTATGGTTGCATCGTATACAATGCTTCTTTAAGATATCCATTAAGGAATGCAGTTTTGACATCCATTTGCCAAATTTCATAATCATAAAATGCGGCAATTGCTAACATGATTCGGACGGACTAAAGCATCGCTACTGGTGAGAAGGTCTCATTGTATTCAACTCCTTGGACTTGTCGAATAAGTTTTGCAACAAGTCGAGCTTTGTAGACAGTAACGTTACCGTCAGCGTCAGTCTTCTTCTTGAAGATCTATTTATTCTCTATGGCTTGTCGATCATCGGGCAAGTCAACCAAAGTCCATACTTTGTTCTCATACATGGATCCCATCTCAGATTTCATGGCCTCAAGCCATTTTGCGGAATCTGGGCTCATCATCGCTTCCTCATAGTTCATAGGTTCATCATGGTCAAGTAACATGACTTCCAGAACAGGATTACCATACCAGTCTGGTGCAGATCTTATTCTGGTTGACCTACGAGGTTCAGTAGTAACTTGATCAGAAGTTTCATGATCATCATCATTAGCTTCCTCACTTACTGGTGTAAGAATCACTGGAACTGATTTCAGTGATGAATTATTTTCCAATAAGGGAGAAGGTACAATTACCTCGTCAAGTTCTACTTTCCTCCCACTCACTTCTTTCGAGAGAAACACCTTCTCTAGAAAGGATCCATTCTTAGCAACGAATATCTTGCCTTAGGATCTGTGATAGAAGGTGTAGCCAACAATCTCCTTTGGGTATCCTATGAAGACACATTTCTCTGATTTGGGTTTGAGCTTATCAGGTTAAAGCTTTTTCACATCAGCATCGCAGCCCCAAACTTTAAGAAATGACAACTTGGGTTTCTTGCCAAACCACAGTTCATAAGGTGTCATCTCGGCGGATTTAGATGGTGCCCTATTTAATGTGAATGCTTCCATCTCTAAAGCATAACCCCAAAACAATAGCGGTAAATCAGTGAGAGACATCATAGATTGCACCATATCTAATAATGTGCGGTTACAACGTTCAGACACACCATTACGTTGTTTTGTTCCAGGTGGCATGAGTTGTGAAACTATTCCGCATTGTTTCAAATGAAGTCCAAACTCATAACTCAAATATTCACCTCCATGATCAGATTGTAGAAACTTGATTTTCTTGTTATGATGATTTTCCCCTTCTGTTGGGGATATGACTACTAGGTATGACCCGCCCAGGAGGGGCCGGGTCAATCCCAATGGCGGGTTACTTAAAAGGAAACCCGAAGAGTATACAAGGTGACGGTTTATGATAAAGCTTGTAGTAGGCCCAAGCCCAGAGGCAGCTTAAGGACCATAAGTGTATACCGCCATGTAAGAATAAAACTTGTAAGATAAGGCATGTAAGAGGTGTCACCGAGCCGGACACATTGTATGAGCCGGCCGGGACTCTATAGGCCATAGGGCGTCGACCCGTGTATATAAGGGGACGACCCGGTGGCGGCTTAGGGCAAGAAACAATAGATCAAGAGCCAAGTTAGCTTATTTCGCTCCTTGGTCATTGAAACCTAGCAATACCACAACAACTAGACTAGGCTTTACCTTCACTGCAAGGGGCCGAACCAGTATAAACCTCTCGTGTCCTTCGTCCCGATTAACCCCTTTAAGCTTCCTAGTTGCGATGGCTCCACGACTAAGTCCTTTCACTAGGACATTTGCCGTGACAATTCCATGAAAGTTGGCGCCCACCATGGGGCCAGCGGACGATGGATTTGAGTTCCTGAAGGGCAGCTTTGAAGGGCTCAAGGGATACGTTGTGGGCCGGATGACCAAGAGTCGTCGCGGCAAGCTCTACATCGACGACGAAGGCTGGGGCCCCGATGCCGGCTGAGTTGAGTACGGGTATCGGGTCCCCTTCAGTGGAATCCACGTCTTCATCGGCCGGATCGGCGAGCTGGACCCTGAGCCAGACATCTGCACCGACCTCATCGAGACGGCTCAGCGTGCGAGACCCGCCCAGACTCAGCCCACCGTGAAGCATGCCTTCATGGGTTGCATCCATGGAGGGGAGTTCTCTGCAGGATCTGTGGATGGCGGTGAGACGGCCATCTATTCTGATGGTGAGTCGTCCACAGGTGAGACAGATTCATTGTATCAACTACAAGATGGCGGGCTTGGGGGCTGTTCCGATGGCAGCAGTATTCTGGACCCCTTTGAGCCGCCGAACAGAGCGGGGGTCTTCGTGACTGGTACACAGCCCGCTCAAAACTCTACGGCCGCGGTAGCAATAACCTCAGGGACGGCCGCGACCGGGTCAGGAGACCCTGCGCGCCCGCCGGCTTAGGTGCCGATGGATCTTATGGATAGGATGACGGCCCTGTTGACCGCCGTGGTTGAACCAGCTGATAAGGCTCAGCATGATGCGGAGGTGGCACGGCTACGTGAGCAGGTAGCACAAGCCAAGGAAAACTTTGCGGCAGAGGACGTCAGGATGGCAGCGGAGCGGACAACTTTGGACGCCCGGGCTCAACAACTTCAATCGGAGGCTTTTCAGCTCACGATGAATCTGAAGGCATCAAACGAGGTCATGAGGAGAAGGCACCAAAAGGCTCAATCACGACTGCCTCTGACTTACGATCCTAGGAACCTTTTCCACACACCTGGGGCCGGTCCTAGTAACCCACCGGAGGCAAACCGGATTACAACACCCGGAGCTAGGGTGCCCAGTCAGCCGCGGGCTATGGAACCCCCTCGTGTGAATACTGCTCCGCCTCATTATACACCAACACCACTAGGTCATTTTCCTAGCCCTCTGGAGAATCTAATCGCTGGATCAGCACGTTTGGCGGCTCTCCCCATGGAAGGCGACTCGCCGACGGCGATCAAAACATGAAGGGTCAGAGAACTTCTTCAGACATCTCTAGCACAACATGAATCATACTCTTATAGTCGGGACATGATTCATTCAACCCCTCGCCCGAGCCGGAGCCCGAGCTACAGTAGGCATATGGATTCAGCGGCCATGTCCAGCAATACCGAGCGCCGTGACCAGCCACGCAGGTATGACCCGGCGCATGATGGAGCTCTTAACTTGGTTGACCAAGCTTTTCCGGTTTATCCGACGACCTCTGTTGAAGCAGGCGTGGCCACAAGGACAGGAGGTGTCCCTTGCTTGGTGCCTGCTTGACGTAATGAGCTTCTACCAAAGGATTTCAAGGGGCCTCAGAAGGTTCCTAATTACACAGCTGACTTACAACCCGAGGCATGGATCGAAAGTTGTGAGATGGCCATGGAGTTGTTGGAGGTCAGTGACGCAGCGATGGCTAAGTACTTCACCATGATGTTGGATGGAACAACTCGCACTTGGTTGAGGGGGTTGCCACGCAATTCCATCGGCTCATGGACCGAGTTAAAGGCCCGGTTTATTCAGAACTTCAAAGATACATGTAAGCAACCCATGTCGATTGTGGACTTGACTAATTGCAAGCAAGTGGAAGGTGAATCCACGACCCATTGGGTGCGCCGGGTGAAGGAAATAATACATTCATCTGATAAGATGGATGCTGGCTCCGCGGTCTTAATGTTGGAGAAAACTTGCCATTCCGAACCTCTGAAACAGAAGCTGGGGCGGCTCAAGCATGATTGCAATGACATGGGCCAACTGATGGCGGCTTTGGTCAAATACACCGACTATGATAGTGCCAAAGATCCCGCGTCTGACGAAGAGAAGGCAGGGAAGGGAAAGAAGAAACAGAAAAGGTCACCAGCATAACCCGGCAAATCAAGGAGGTAACAAACATAAGGCTGACAGTAGTCTGGAGTTTGTGGCTAACACCAACGCGCAGGGCAACAATCAACGGCGTAAGGGAAGGCCACCTCCTCGGTCAGGCGGGTCACGTCCCACCCTCGAGCAGTTGCTAAATGAACCATGTCCAAGACACAACACTCGGGAGAAGCCGGCCACCCATCTATGGAAAGACTGTACGATCATGAAGGCTTCCAAGAATTCCAATATGTTTGACGGTAACCATGGACCTGGCAGCGGCTCAGGCGGTGCTGGTTTTCATGGCCCGGGCGACGGCTCAGGCGGCGGCGGTTGTCATGGCCAGGGCCCTTAAGGCAATCAAGGCGGCTACAATTAGCAATCTGGCAAAGGTAGTCAGCAGCAGCAATCCGGGTATCAGAGTAACCCGAAGTAGCTGAGCAGTGGGCAGTATCACGTATTCACCACCAGTTTATGCAAAAGGGACCAGAAACTTTATAAGAGAGCTGTGAACGCTGTTGAGTCAGCGGTTCCACGTTATTTGAGATGGTCTGAGCAGCCTATTTTGTGGAGTAGGAAAGATCACCCTCCCCGGGTTGATAATCTGGGTCACCTGGCCTTGGTGGTGGCCCCTCAGGTTGGTGGATACAAATTCACTAAAGCACTCATGGACGGAGGCAGTAGCATCAACATCCTCTATTATGAGATGTTCCGACTGATGGGGTTGACTGACAAAAGCCTTAAGACATCCAACACCATTTTCCATGAAGTAGTGCCTGGCAAGTCAGCATATCTAGTTGGTAAGATTGAGTTGGAAGTAGCTTTTGGAGATGAGCATGATTCTAGGGCGGAGAAGTTAACCTTTGAAGTGGTCAAAATCAAAAGCCCATATCACGCCCTATTTGGATGGCCGGCTTATGCTAAATTCATGGCATGACCGTGTTATGTTTATCTCTAGCTCAAGATGCCGGGTTACAAGGGTACTATCACAGTGCATGGAAGTCGGAATATAGCTTTGGAATGTGAAGAAGGTTATGCTTCTTATGCTGAAACTGTTTGTGCGACAGAGGAGTTGAAGTTTTACAAGGGTAATGTCGACCCGGCGGACATGACGTCTTTGAATAAGCCAACCATGGAGCATGAGCCGGCGCTGAAGTTCAAATCTGCTGACGATACCAAGATGATTGATTTTGTGCCTGGCAACCCATCTAAACAATTCGTTATCAGTGCCAACTTGGATCCCAAATAGGAAAGCGCGCTCATCGAGTTCATCTGTGAGAACTAGGACATCTTATGACATGCCGGTACACTCTCAATATTGATCCCAAGTTTAAGCCGGTCTGGTAGTTTCTTTGGCTATTCAACGACGAAAGGCGCAAGGATATTGGAGAAGAGGTGCTCCGGCTCTTGGCGGCCGGGTTTATTGTTGAAGTTTTTCACCAAGAGTGGTTGGCTAACCCGGTGCTTGTGATAAAAAAGAACGGCACTTGGCGTATGTGTGTGGATTACATAGATTTAAATAAGGCTTGTCCGGCTGATCCTTTTGCTCTCCCTCGTATTGATCAAATCATTGATGCTACAGCGGGTTGTGAGCGTTTAAGTTTTCTGGATGCTTATTCTGGCTATCATCAGATCAAGATGGCAGTGAAGGACCAAGAGAAGACGGCTTTCATTACTCCATTTGGAGCCTTCTGCTATGTGTCTATGCCTTCTCGGCTTAAGAGTGCCCAGGCGACTTATCAGCGGTGTGTGCAGAACTGTCTTCATCATCAAAATGGGCGTAACGTTCATGCTTATGTGGATGATATAGTGGTGAAATCCAGAGAGAAGGAAACTCTGGTAGATGATCTAAAGGAAACCTTTGATAACCTCCGGCTCTACAAAATGATGCTTAACCCAGCCAAGTGCATTTTTGGAGTCCCAGCTGGCAAGCTTTTCGGTTTTTTGGTGTCTAACAGAGGAATTGAGGCTAATCCAGAGAAAATTAAGGCGATTACGTCTTTGGCTAAACTAGCGTGCATCAATGACGTTCAGCGGCTGGCGGGTCATGTAGCAGCTTTAAGCTAGTTCATAAGCCGGCTAGGCGAGAAGGCTATGCCATTGTATCAAATGATGAAGAAAACAGATAGTTCTCTCTGGAGTGATGCTGCTAACTCTACATTTGAAGATCTAAAAAATCAGCTCGCCCAGCGGCCGGTTCTTGCTACTCCCGTTGAGAAGGAGCCAAAGTTGTTATATGTGGCTACAAACTCACGTGCGGTCAGTGTGGCCATTGTTGTCGAGCGCAAGGAGGCTGGCAAGGAACATCCGGTTCAACGGACGGTTTATTATGTCAGTGAGGTGCTCATTGAGTCCAGACAGAGATATCCACATTGGCAGAACCTTGTTTATGGGGTGTTCATGGCAAGCCAGAAGCTTAAGCATTGACATGGAAAGTAATCCTCTGAGGGGCTTGTTTGGGGTATCTTCACCCCAACCAGTAGAGCAAAGAGTTGCTCCTCAACCTACTGAACCTACTGAAAATGAAAATGTCTGCTTTGAAATTCCTTCGGGTATGTTAGAAAAACTGCTAGCTAATCCTTTTGCAGGAGATGGAACAAAGCATCCTGATGAGCACCTAATATATGTGGATGAAGTTTGTGGATTATTTAAGCTTGCAGGTGTGCCCGGAGATGTTATTAAGAAGAAGGTCTTCCCTTTATCTTTGAAGGGAGATGCATTGACATGGTATAGGCTATGTGATGATATGGGGTCATGGAACTACAAACGATTGAAATTGGAATTTCATCAGAAGTTTTATCCTATGCATATTGTTCATCGTGAAGGAGAAAGCATCGCTCAAGCTTGGGGGACGCTAAAATCAATGTTATATTCATGCCCCAATCATGAGCTCTCAAGAGAAATAATTATTCAAAATTTATATGCTCGGCTTTCTGATAGCAATCACACCATGCTCGATACTTCTTGTGATGGCTCTTTTATGATGAAGACTATTGAATTCAAATGGGATTTATTGGAAAGAATTAAACGCAACTCTGAAGATTGGGACCTCGACAAAGGTAAGGAGTCAGGTATGACACCTAAGTATGATTGTGTTAAATCTTTTATGGATACCGATGTTTTCCGTAAATTTAGCACTAAATATGGACTTGACTCTGAGATAGTAGCCTCTTTCTGTGAATCTTTTGCTGCTCATACCGATCTCCCTAAGGAGAAGTGGTTTAAATATCATCCTCCCATAGAACAAAAGTAGTTGCACCTATTAAAGTTGCAGAAAAGACTATCACTTATAATGATCCTATTGTTCCTACTTCTTATGTTGAGAAACCACCTCCGTGTTAGGATAAAGGATCATGCTAAAGCTTCAACTGTGGTTCGTAAAAGCAATATTAGAACTTATACACCTCTTGAGAAAATTAAAGTTGAACCTAATATTGCTATTCTTAAAGATCTCTTGGCTGATAATATTGATGGGCATGTTATTCATTTCTGTAATGAAACCGCTAGAATTGCCAAACCTTGTGCTAAAGATAAACATAGACATGTGGTAGGCATGCCTGTTATTTCTGTTAAAATAGGAGATCATTGTTATCATGGCTTATGTGATATGGGTGCTAGTGCTAGTGCAATAACTTTTGACTTATACAAAGAAATTATGCATGACATTGCACCCGCTGAGTTAGAAGATATTGATGTCACAATTAAACTTGCCAATAGAGATACTATTTCACCAATGGGAATTGTTAGAGATGTTGAAGTCTTGTGTGGGAAAACTAAATATCCTATTGATTTTCTTCTTCTTGGCTCCCCATAAGATAGCTTTTGTCCCATTATTTCGACCCTTCTTGAACGCTGTTAATGCTAAGATAGACTGCGAAAAGGATGTTGTTACTATTGGTTTGGGTGATATGTCTCATGAGTTCAACTTTTCTAAATTTCGTAGACAACACCGTGAAGAGGAATTTCCTAGTAAAGATGAAATTATTGGTCTTGCTTCTATTGCCGTACCTCCTAGTGATCCTTTAGAACAATATTTGCTAGACCATGAAAATGATATGTTTATGAATGAAAGAAGGGAAATATATGAAGTATTCTTTAAACAGGAACCCATCCTGAAACACAATTTGCCTGTTGAAATCCTAGGGGATCCTCCTCCACCCAAGGGCGATCTCGTGTTTGAGCTTAAACTGTTACCTGATACTCTTAAATATGCTTATCTTGATGAGAAGAAGATATATCCTGCTATTATTAGTGCTAACCTTTCAGAGCATGAATAAGAGAGACTATTGAAAATTCCGATGAAGCACCGCGCTGCTATTGGATATACTCTTGATGATCTTAAGGGCATTAGTCCCACTCTATGTCAACATAAAATAAATTTGGAGAAAGAGGCCAAACTAGTTTGTGATCACCAATGATGGCTGAATCCTAAGATGAAAGAAGTGGTAAGAAAGGAAATACTAAAGCTTCTGGAGGCAGGTATTATTTATCCCGTTGTTGATAGTCAGTGGGTAAGTCATGTCCATTGTGTCCCTAAAAAGGGAGGTATTAATGTCGTTCCTAATGATAAAGATGAATTGATTCCGCGAAGAATTATTACAGGTTATAGGATGGTAAGTGATTTCCGCAAATTAAATAAGGCTACTAAAAAGATCATTACCCCTTACCTTTTATTGATCAAATGCTAGAAAGATTATCCAAACATACACATTTTTGCTTTCTAGATGGTTATTCTGGTTTCTCTCAAATGCCTGTGTCAGGTGATGATCAATCTAAGACCACTTTTACTTGCCCGTTTGGTACTTTTGCTTATAGACATATGCCTTTTGGTTTATGTAATGCACCTGCTACCTTCCAAAGATGCATGATGGCTATATTCTCTGACTTTTGTGAAAAGATTTGTGAGGTTTATGGACGATTTCTCCATCTATGGATCCTCTTTTGATGATTGCTTGAGCAACCTTGATCGAGTTTTGCAGAGATGTGAAGAAACTAATCTTGTCTTGAATTGGGAAAAGTGACACTTTATGGTTAATGAAGGTATTGTCTTGGGGCATAAAGTTTCTGAAAAGGGCAAATTGATTTTATACCCTTAGTTGTGTCCCCCTCGGCAGGTTTGCCCCTAGTTTCGGAAAACACTCGTTCTTGTCCAACTCACTTTGGTTTTCCTATGCTTTTTCCCTTCCGGCATGGTTCCGTCTAGTCAGCGTTGTTTGACCGCTACTGGCGCTAGTTTTTGGACATTTTTAGCCCTCTTGCAGATAACCCTCAGTACCCCTTCGTCCTCAGCCAGCTCGTGTGAAACACAGAGGGAGGGAAAGCACGACAAGTTTGGAGGGGGAAGCGAGAAGCGAGAGAGAATGGAGCGGTGCACATGGCGAGCTCGGGCTCGTCCAACTTCTCATCGGCAACCGGAGAGGTAAGTAGTCCCTTGAATCTGTGAATTTGGTGCTCCTCCACCCCATCCCACTTGAATCTAGGGATTTCTAGGGTTTGTTACATTTGGGGGAAATTTTACCTTTGTTTTAGGTCGATGGGGTCGGGATTGTGCAACATTCTACGGAGTTTTATCTTCCCGACGAGTTCTATTCCGGCTTGGAGTTTTTGTCGAAGCATCGCTGCCCTGGCCATGGCCTTGTCCCTGCCCGCCGTGTATCATGGGGAGGAGCTAGCAGTGGCCGCCGTTTTTTAGGTTTTCCATTAGATGTAAGTTTTTGTGAATTTGTGATAGATTTAGTTTTTGTTGGTTTGTACTCTCTAATGTTGATTACTCTGACTTGCAATTAGTTACCAGAAGAGTGTGAATGGGTGGTGTGGGTTGACCCAGCTCCTCCATTGCGTGTTGCCCTTGCTTTTGAAGACTTGCACGCAGAGGTTGAAGGAAGTTGGATCAAATGTCACCATCTAAAGAAGAAAAACATGGAGCTGGCAAAGAAGAACAGGGCTTTGAAGAAGAAACTTAGAGAGAGAGAGAGATGCGATGTTGCTGGTGTGGGCATTGCTGTTAGTGGGAATTGTTATGTTTATTGTGCTGGTATGGTAGATGTAGTTTATCGATGTATCTGAAGTGAAGATGTTGATGGAATAACCCTACTTTGTTTGATGTAACTTTGCAGTTGCAGTTGAATTGATGTCACTTTATCTGATGTAACCCTAGTTGAAGACAAATCTTATGTGATGTCCAAATGTGGATGGTAGATGAAGATTTGTCGTCAATGACGTCGACGACAAATCTTATGTGATGAGTCCAAATGTGGATGGTAGATGAAGATTTGTCGTCGATGATGTCAATGACAAATCTTATGTGATGAGTCCAAATGTGGATGGTAGATGAAGATTTGTCGTCGACGACGTCGATGACAAATCTTATGTGATGAGTCCAAATGTGGATGGTAGATGAAGATTTGTCATCGAAGTCGTCGACGACAAATCTAAATGAGACCAAATGTGGATGGTGTAGAAACAAATCAACATGAAGTTGAACAACAAAATAGTGATGGACAAAGGAGATAACAGCAAGCATCAAATAGTAAATTGCCTAACAAACATTAAGAAAGTGCATAATAGCCAGTGCATTAAGCACTCAGAAGTTCACATAGTCAAGTGCATAGATCAACATCTAGTTCATAACAGCATCAAAACAAATAGAGCACAATACTTAAACATATAGAACTTTAATTTTTTGCTCCTGGTGTTCTTGGCTGGGTTTGGAGCTTCCCTTGCCTTGCTTCTAGTGTTCTTAGCTGGGTTAGGGGCAGTGGGTGGAGCTTCAAATGCTACTATGCTTTCTTTTAAGGATAAATAACCTTCCTGTCAACACTCCTTCTAGTAGATGAGCAGAATGTATTTGCTGGTTGCACCCCTCCACCTCTCTTCTCTTTCACACAATTTGGAGAAGCTCCTCTAACTGCAGCTCTTTTGTAGTTTTTCCTAGGGCTAAAACAATTGCAAACATGCCACAATTTGTAATGTATCCATTCAGATAAGATTTATGGATTTGGGAATTGGACATACCTTACTACACTTGCTTGTGTAGATGCTTCATGTGATGGTTCCTTTGGTGGTGGCATTTGCTGCTGGACAACATCAGGTATTGGCTCATCCTCATCCTCATCTTGCACTTCTGCTTCTGCTGGCTCATTAGCTGTAGGATGATCATCTGCATTTTCAGCACCCCAATGTTCTTCTTCTCCAAATGCTGGATCTACAGATTGTGTGCAGGCCTTGGCTTGGTGTCCATATCTTCCACACCTCTTGCACTTCTTCTTCCTAGGCACAAGGCCCTTTCCTTCACTGCTAGCTCTAATCCTCTGCTTTCTGGGCCTGCCTGGTGCTTGCTTCTGAACAGGAGCACATAATTTGAAACCAGGATCTACAGTGTCCCACTGTTGCTTGCCTTCCAAAGCAAGTCCATTTTTCCAGGTCTACTGGGTACCTCCATTCTCTCTTCTCTCTATCTGTTGCAGTTACCTCAGCTTCTGTTGGGCTTCTCCTAACAATAGTCATCTCCAAACCTTTAGTTTTCTCGATTAATGTCTTCATTACTGCTGTTAAGATGTAGTGGCCAATGAAATGGTCAATGCAAATTCTTTTTCTTAAGTCAAACTTCTCCATAATATATTGCCTAATCTTATCCAGCAGGTCCACTAGGTGTAGGCCCTTGTATTTCTTGATTCTGGAGTTGAATGATTCAGCAAGGTTGTTGTTAACGTAGTCAACTTTGCTAAACTCAGTGAAACTTGCTCTAGCCCAGATTTTTGTGTGGTGCTGCTCAAGATATTCCTTTACTTTTGGTCTGCTCTTCAGCTGGTTCATATGAAAGTTGTGCTTCTTAATGATGTAAGTTAGTGAGCAAGGCCATAGATTGTCATCATAAAACTTTCCTTTGAATTTCTTGCTGCAATTTTGGGCAAGATGCCTTATACACTCTCTGTGCTCCACTCCTGGGTAAACATCATCAACAGCACTCTCCAGTCCTTTGCAAGCATCAGTATGTATGACTAAACCTTCAGGGTGTCCTATTGCTTCCTTCAGGTTTTTGAAAAACCAAGTCCATCTCTCAGTTGACTCCACCTCAAGAACACCATATGCAATAGGAAATAACCAGTTATGAGCATCTAGAGCACATGCTGCTACAAGTTGGCCCCTAAACCTACCATGCAATGCAGTTGCATCTACAGCCAAGTATGGCCTGCACCCCTCCAAGAACCCTTTCTGACAAGCTTTGAAGCATACAAAAACCCTTCTAAAACACTCCTTGTAGAATTTCTTTCCTTTTAACTTGTACTCCACTGTGTGCTTGTCTATGTCAACAACACTTCCTCATGATGCTCTCTCTACTTCAGCTTTGAATGCATAAAGTGTCAGATTTCGGGTTCCGGCAGACCCTTAAGGTTCGAACACTGGGGTGCACGCGGAAATCACGTCCTCAACCTCCCCGTCTCACAAAGATCTAAACTACTAAAGGAATCACACAAGAGACACAAGATTTATACTGGTTCGGGCCACCATTGTGGTGTAATACCCTACTCCAATGTGTGGTGGATGGATTGCCTCTTGGGGCTGATTATGATGAGCCATACAAGGAAGAACAGCCACGCGAGGGTCTGTTCTTGGCTGGGGCAACGAACTACTGGGAGGAGTTCAGTCACCTCTCTCTCTCTCTACCTGCTGGCCGGATCCACGCGCCGAACCGAACCCTTTACTCTGTGTGCCTTCTCATGAAAACGGAACCGAACCCTCTACTCTGTGGGTGGCCGGTCCCTATTTATAGAGGCCCTGGTCCTCTTCCCAAATATCGAGTGGGAAGGAAGCCAACAATGGCGGGCTAATTTGAAGGGGGACAGCAAGTACTCTTATCCTGACTAAAGGTGGTCTTCGCCTGCAAAAGACTCTGCGGTGACGCCGTGCTGGGCTCCATGGTGACCTCCATCTCGTAGTCCGCTTGGTCCTGGTCTTGTTGCACCGAAATGGCAACCTTTGCCTGATGCCTCGGTACTCCACGGCTGCGCTTGCCCCCTTTGCACCAAAGAGGAAAGAAGGACGCTGCGTGCGCTGGCACCCGCCTGGTGCCCTGAGTCATCATGGCTTGCGTCATGGGCACCTCGCGAGGTACCCCTCCTTGAACTCTCCGCCTCCTCGCGAGCCAGCCTGATGAGGCTATGCCTGAAGATGCGCCGTGTCATCCGCCTCATGAGGCTTGGCCCTTTGCGAGGGTCTTGAGTCTTGTGTTGATGAAGATGGGCTGGGCGGGGCCCCCACTTGAGCCACACCGTAGGCCGCAGGCAGGCAAGTCTGGGGACCCCCGTTCCCAGAACGCCGACAGTAGCCCCCGGTCCAAAGGCGCGCACGGACTTGGCCGTGCCGAGAGGCGAAAGGGCAAGGGCGAAGCGCCTCGGGCCCTGACAGCCTGCTGCCTTGGACGCCGCGTGGCGGTTGACTGGACGTGGGTGCCTTAGCAACTGCGTGGGTTCACAAGGGAGATGCATCTTCCCAGACTTCGGCCCTGCTCTCTCCGGTTGCTTCTCAAATCCCCTTTCTTGCGCCTCCCCTTTCTTCCTCCAAACTTCCAGATCTGCTATGGCTGCGCGACCTAGGAAGCCATGGCGCCTCGCCTGCCTCTGGCCGAAGCTTGGTATTCTCCTGCTCTGGACCCGCCGAATGTGCCCAAGGCGGGCCTTGCTCGGTTGCGCCAGATGGCGGCGGCGTAGGGCATCAACGGGACGGAGGTGTTCAAGACCGGCTCCGCCACCCCTGAGGACCGAGGGAGCACCTTTTATCCTCTCTTTGTAAGCTCCATTGCTGCGGGCCTGGTGCCTCCCTTCTCCGAATTCTTCTTCTCTGTCCTCCGCCACTAAAACTTGCAGGCTCTGCATCTCCATCCCAACTCCGTCCTTCTCCTGGTGATCTTCGCTTACTACTGCGAGGCCCACATAGGGGTGCAGCCTTCAGTGGCCTTGTTGCGCCACTACTTCTCCCTCTGGGTCTCCGGCAGCTCTCTTTCTGGGTGCGCGGGCTTCGTTGCGTATGGCAGCACCATTGCCATCTCGAATCCAGGGAAGAGGATTGAGGGCTTCAGGAGCAAGTGGGTCCTGGTGGATGCCGGGCGCATTCACCCTTGGCTGATCTTGCCCACGGAGCAACCCGTGAGCACCAGCGACTGGTGCCGAGCGGAGCTCACCGACCCCCGCACGAAACTGGTGTTGGAGAAAATGGACGCGGACCTGAGGCCGGCCAACATGGCGGCGGCGAAGTTGACTGGTGCGTCGCTGCTTAAGGAATTCCTGGAGCACCAGCTGGCCCCGCTCCGGGAGTACTCTCCTCCAATGTGGAGGCCTCATCCGTGCCTCAAGGCTGTGGACGAAGAGGATGTGACCGCGGTTCTCCAATCTTTTGTAGGGGGCGAGGTGGCAGGGCCGAAGGGCGCTCCCAAGCCCTTGTTCCTTCATGACGACTGGAAGCGGGTGGTGAAGTCCATGCCTATTTTCAACGGGGACGGGCTCGTGCCCGTGGCGTCTTCTGGAGGTCCGGTGGACGTGCCCTCTGGCGACTCCAGCGAGGAGGAGGGCAAAGAGGAGCGGGGAGAGGGGCCCGACTCTGGGGCAACCGACGGAGAGTCGAGGGCTCCCCTCCCTCGGCACTCGCCCCAGACTCTCCGCCTTTCGCCGAGCGATGATGATGATGGTGATGATGATGATGATGTGCTGGGCAGCGGGAGCTCGCCCCCGATCCCGAAGAAGGACAGGACCGGGCTGATCCCCCGCGGGTCTGCCCCTACCCCAAGGCAGTCCGCAGTCGGGACTTCTGCTTCCAAGGTCGACCCTTCCAGCCGGCTGTTTGGCTTGAAGTTGGGCCGGAAGCTGCCCGAGCTCACCTGCGACGACCCGTAAGCGCTTGATCCTTGTTCTTTTGTTTCTTGTTCCGCTGACGAGGCTTGATGATTGCTTCTCTTGAGTAGGCGGGCGCCCGTGGCGAAGAAGCCAAAGGGGGCTCCTGAGGTCCCACCCACGGCGACGCCTTCGCCTGTAGGGGAGGGAGATCGTGACACGCGGGCCTCCCCTTCCCGTGCATCCTTGTGAGGCTTGGCTGAGCTGGCTGGGGCGAGCTCAGCCCCCATGGCCCAAGTGACTCCTGAGGTGCCCTCGTCTGGCGCCGCTGCTACGGCTGTGGAGGCACAGCGGGCTCCGCCTCGGGACACTACGGCCTCGCCGCCGCTACCTTCTCCTCCGGTTCTACTGGCCGTTGCTTCCTCAGCTCCTCCTGTTGTCCTGGAGCATGCCGATGCTACTCCATCTTCTTCTTCCATCTTGGAGCGTGCCGCTGCTGAACTGGACCGGCTGCGGCAGGACCTTCTCGGCGCCGACCCTCGCCTGGTGGCCGGGCGCCTGGAACTGGCTTCGGGGTGGATTCGCTCTGATGCTTCGATTCGGGCAGCGCTGGTTCAGGCCTCAACGGCCTGTGACGGAGAGAGGGAGGCCATCCTCGAGGTGAAGGCTGCCCGTGACGCGGCCCTGGGGGAAGTGGTCGAAATCCGCGATCGCTGCAAGGCGCTGGAGGACGAGCTGCAAGGCTTCCGGGGCCAGCTCGCGGAGGAGGTTCGCCTTCGCCAAGAGCAGGAGAAGGGGGCGAAGGCGCGTGAGGCGGTGCTCGAGGACATGGAGGCCAAGCTCAAGAAACGCCGCGACCACCTAGGTGCGTTGAAGAAGGAGCTGGAGGTGACGAAGGCCGAGCTGGACGCCAAGGCTCAGGTCCTTGCCGAGGATCGCGTGGCCTTCACGGACATGGAGAAGGACGCCCGTGCTTCACTGAAGATGCTTTATGAGAGCGGCCTGGACAGCCCGCTAGCTGGTGACGGGAACGGTCCCGCCAAGCTGCTTCCCTTCCTGGTTAAGGCTCTTGGAGATGTCGCCCTTGGCATCGGCCCACATCTACCTCCGCGATCCCAACGCCGACCTCGACGGCCTGCTGGAACTGGTGAGCGGCGAGGGTGCTGCCACCGTTGTTGAAGCCGTGAAGGGGCGCACGGAGGAATTGCTGGAGAAGTTTCGGGCCTTCAGCACCAGGCCGAAGCAAGACGCTGCTGACCCTGCCGTTCCACGAGGCGAAGCCGCCGCTGACAAGTGACTCCGTTCCATCCCTGCTCTTCATTCAGTTCCTGCACATGCATCACGCCTCGGGGAGGCATTTAAACTTGCGTTTGGCATTGAGATGACAGTATGGACTATAATATTTGCTTTTAAATTCCTTGGATTTTATGCTTTTCTTCCCTACTTGCTTGTGTTCTACACCGGCAGAGCCCGGCCCAGCGCATGCCTCACCCAGCATTAGCCCCGACCGAAAACCAGGACGGGACCAAAGGAGTGAGGGGCGATGTGACAAGTTAGGCTCCTGAGTCGCGATGCTCAGGAGACCCCCTTGGCGCGCGAACAACAAGTAGGGAAGCGTGATGTACGCGTGTCTTCCGTTCTACGTCTGCAGAGCCCGACTCTGCGCGTACCACACCCAGCATAGCCTTTCGGAACTAAGGAGTGAGGGGCTATGGAGCCAGTTAGGCCCCTGAGTCGCGATGCTCAGGAGTCCCCCTTGACGCGCGAACAGCGGGTGATGAGGCGAGATGTAAGCGTGGCTACCATTCTACGTCAGCAGAGCCCGGCCCCGCGCGTACCTCACCCAGCATAGCCTTCTGGAACTAAGGAGTGAGGGGCTACGGGACTAATTAGGCTCCTGAGTCGTGATGCTCAAGAGTCCCCCTTGATGCGCAAACGGCCTTCGTACCTTGGCTCCGCTCGGGGAGAGACGCGCGACGAACCAGGCCCGAGGGGCCTGGCCGGGCGGCGTACGTCTGGACGTGACCCAGCCGTAGCCCCCGTACCCATCCCCCTCACGCGGCACTCCCAAGTGGAGGCGTTGCAATGGGGCCAGCCACTGAGCTCTGGGCTCCCTGAGGTTAATGCGGCCCGGAGGCCACCCTCAGTTGTTTGTCACCAGCGCGGAGCATAGCGCTTCCGTATGTGTACGGGCATAGCCGCTCCTCGGCAGTGTCGTCAGCCAGCGTGGAGCATGGTGCTTCCATTGGTACGTGGGAGGGGGCTCCCCTCCGGGAGGATCCCCCGGGGCATATACAGCCCCGCCCTGACACGGGACCGGCACGGTAGAGCTAGGTGAGGTGTATCTGGGCACCCGTGACCCAGCGCGGGACTCACGGGGCCCTACCTCTGGGCGGGTTGTGCCCGGCACTGGGCCGTATCTTGAGATGTGTCCCTGCAAAATTTGGTTAGATGCCGGTACTCTACGTCCTCGGGTCCCGGCCCTCGAGCTTGTCTCAGCCGCCGCTGGTATGCCAGGTCGCGATGCCGTGGAAAAGGCCAAAGGGTGAGGGCTGGAGAGCCAGTAAGAGCCCTGAGTCGTGATGCTCCGGCACCCCCCCTTTAACGTGCAAGTAGTCGACATGGAGAAGAAGGGATGCCGCGGACAGGCATCATGCAATCAAGCGTGATAGGCAAATGCATAGTTGGAAATAAACGCGATGGAGATACACGCCGCTGGGCCTGGCCCCAGCGGCTTGGGGATGATGCAGCCCGAGGGGCGCCCCCAATTGAGGCAAACTAACGACCGAAAAGTAAATGCAGATACATGCCACGGGGACGGACCCACGCGGTCTGGGAGTGATGCAACCTTGGGAGGGCGTTCCCAGCTGGGAATGATGCTTGGAAGATGTGACCTGAGAATGTCGTTGGCGAAGTGGCGTTGGTGTAGTAGGCTCGGTGGGCTGCGGAAGCCGATCCTCACGAGCCTCCAGGCCCCGGGGCCTCGGGAGGCTCCGGAGGCACTAGTGACTCCTCGCGAGCTGTCTTCATCTCCGCCATGGCCGCGGAGCGCCTGTCTTCCTAAGCCTCCATGATGCCCCTCATGAGGCGCTGGTGTGCCGCAGCCATGCTCGGCAGGCGGTAGGGCATGCGAACATAGCTGTGGGGTGGACCTCCGCAGCGCCCCACTTGCGAGGGCCAGAGGCGCTCCGTTGTGGCGATCCAATTGAGCCCTAGTACATCGACGCAGACGCGCATCCCGCCATCCTCACCTGGATGTGGGGCCACCGCTGGTGAACGACGACAACCCCTCATGATCCTTGACTCCTACAGTTCTTGAATGGCCTTGCTGATGAACTCGTGCTGGTCCGGCCTTCCTTGCTTGGCTCCTTCCTGGGGGAAACGTGCCGCGAAGCACGCTTCCACATGGTGCCCAAGCGCCTCCCTCGTGACCCTGGCTCGGTCGGTGGCCCTCCAGGTGAGAGCCCCCGAGCCCTGCCCGAGGAGGGCGCCGGGCGCGCTTCCCTATGTGATGGAAGGAGGGCCCCCCTGGGTAGACACGGGCCCTGAAGGGCCTGCCTCCTGAGGGGCCGAGCCTAACGACGTCTTCTTCTTCTTGGGGTGGTCTCAGGAAGCCTCCTGCTTCCGCGATCTAGGTCTTCTAGCGACGCGGCCTGATAGGCTCTCTCCAGGGAACACACTGCATCCTTCTCTTCACAAGGCACCGTGATGACTCCGCCACTTCCTGGCATCTTGAGGACGCTGTAGCCGTGGTGAGTCGCAGCCATGAACTTCGCCAGCGCTGGGTACCCGAGGATGGCGTTGTACGGCACGCGGATGTGGGCGACGTCGAAGTCGATGAGCTCAGTGCGGTAGTTGCTGCGAGCACCGAAGGTGACAGTGAGGCGGACCTACCCGATTGGGACTGTGGAACCGTCGGTGATCCCGGAGAAAGGCTTGGTTGGCTGAAGCTGGTCATAGGGCACCTTGGAGGTTGTTGAAGGTCTCCACGGATAGGACGTTGAGTCCTGCCCCCCCCCCTCCCCCCCTCTCCCCCCCCCCCCCGTCGATGAGGGTCTTGGTGACCAGCACGTTGCTAATGACTGGGGAGCAGAGCATCGGGAGGAGTCCGGCCGTGGCTGCGCACTTGAGCTGGTCTGCCGAGCTGAACGTGATGGGGCACGCCGACCACCTGAGGGGGCGCGTTGCTTCGAGCTTGGGGAGAACTGCATTGACTTCGCGGGCGAACTGCTTGAAGATGCGTTGGGAGGCTGGGGCTTGAGCTCCACCTAGGATGCAGGCGATTGCGCGCGGCTCTTGGAAGCCCCCAGCCCCCTCGTCTTGATGGCGGTCTTCGTTCCATCTTGGTGGAGGCGGCAGAGGAGGTAGGCCTGCGCCATGAGGGCGATCCTCACGAGGCTGATCCCTCCAGTCTCCCTCGTGAGGCAGATCCCGCCAGCGGTCCTCGCGAGGCTGGTCGCGCCACCCCTGGCGCGGGCCGCGATCTTCCCAGCGCCCTGGGTTTCTTCCTCCTCCTCGGCCGTTGCCCCGGTCAGCACGGTCGGGGCGACGGCGGATCCTTCCTTCTCGCACGGCGCGGAGTTCTTGACATTTGTTGGTGTTGTGGGTGTGGAGGTCGTGGTACGCACAGTACCGGCTGCCTCTGGAGGGTTCGAGCAGATCCTTGCCCCGCTTGGTGTCTGGTTCTGCCGCGAGTACGGCAGCCCCCTTGCGCTTCACGTCCTTGTCCTTGGGCTTCTTCTCTTCTGGATCTGCGGCAGGCAGCTCAAGGAGGGAGAGGCGTCCCTCCTCAGCCCTGGCGCACCTGTTCGCCAAGTTGAACAGCTCCAGGGAGGTGCAGAGGTCTTCGTGCATTGCCAGCTCCTCCTTCATCTTGACGTCGCGCACGCCGTCGGAGAAGCCCGAGATGATGGCCTCCTCGGACACCTTGGGGATCTTGAGGCACGCGCTGTTGAAGCGCTGGATGTATTTTTGCAAGGTCTCTCCGGGTTGTTGCTTCATGCGGCGCATGTCGCTCACGACGGGCGGCCGGTCGCGAGTACCTTGGAAGTTGGCGATGAAGCGGGTGCGCATCTGGTCCCAGGAGGAGATTGTGCCTGGAGCCAGATTCAGGAGCCAGGTTCGAGCTCCTTCCTTGAGCGCCATGGGGAACCAGTTCGCCATAACCTTCTCATCCCCGCCGGCAGCCTCGATGCCCAGCTCATAGAGCTGGAGGAACTCTGCGGGATCAGTTGTGCCGTCGTAGCGAGGAGGCAGGTCAGGCTTGAACTTGCCGGGCCACGCGACGCTGCGCAGCTCAGTGGTGTAGGCGTGGCAGCCCGTGGTGGCCACGTAAGGCTTCGGTTGGTGGAGAGCTTGGTCTTGAGGGTCCCCACATGCTGCAGCTAGGAGCAGGACGGGGTCTTGGCGCGCTGGAGCTGGAGCAGGGTCGCGGCGTGCCGGAGCAGGGAGCGCCCAGGCAGCCCCTTGCGGGCGAGGAACTTCTTGGCAGCTCCGCTCTTGCTGCGCTGGCGCCTGACGGAGCGGGTTCCGTCTAGGGGCCAAGCGCCTTGGAGCCATGGCATCTTCTTGGAGGGGAAGCGGCTGGCGCGCCTCTGGAGCTTCGTTGCCCGCGCGGGGCGGAGTGTGGCGCAGAGGAACAGACGGCGCGGAAGAGCCCCCTGCGGCGCGGACAAGCTCGGCGACGCGGTCGAGCCACTCTTCGTAAACGTCGTCAACGGGGTGGTAGCACAGGAGCTCATTTGCCGCGAGGAGCGCAGCTCGAGCCTCCAAAGGTGCGCGGAGCGCGCGGGACGAAGAAGCGGCCAGTGCGAGCGAGGGAGTGGCGGTGCGGCCGTCTTGCCGCACGGACGGGTGCTGAGACGATGCTTGCTGCTCGCCCCCTGCCGGGCCGATGGCGGCGTTGACGGCGGGCGACGGGGAACGACGAGGACGCCCACCGACGGGGGCCGTCTGGGCGACGCGAGAAGCAATGGCGGCCCAGTGCTCGGCGCGGGCCCGACGAGCGTCAGACATGGATGCGACGGTCGGAGGAGAGCGGAGTGGTGAAAGACGAATTCCGGCGCACCCCTACCTGGCGCGCCAAATGTTGGATTTTGGGTTCCGGCAGACCCTTAAGGTTCGAACACTAGGGTGCACGCGGAAATCACGTCTTCAACCTCCCCGTCTCACAAAGATCTAAACTACTAAAGGAATCACACAAGAGACACAAGATTTATACTGGTTCGGGCCACCATTGTGGTGTAATACCCTACTCCAGTGTGTGGTGGTTGGATTGCCTCTTGGGGCTGATTATGATGAGCAATACAAGGAAGAACAACCTCGCGAGGGTCTGTTCTTGGCTGGGGCGACGAACTACTGCAGGAGTTCAGTCACCTCTCTCTCTCTCTCTACCTGCTGGCCGGATCCACCCGCCGAACCGAACCCCCGAACCGAACCCTCTACTCTGTGGGTGGCCGGTCCCTATTTATAGAGGCCCTGGTCCTCTTCCCAAATATCGAGCGGGAAGGAAGCCAACAATGGCGGGCTAATTTGAAGGGGGACAGCAAGTACTCTTATCCTGACTAAAGGTGGTCTTCTCCTGCGAAAGACTCTGCGGTGACGCCGTGCTGGGCTCCATGGTGACCTCCGTCTCGTAGTCCGCTTGGTCCTGGTCTCGTTGCACCGAAATGGCAACCTTTGCCTGATGCCTCGGTACTCCGCGGCTACGCTTGCCCCCTTTGCACCAAAGCGGAAAGAAGGACACTGCACGCTGGCACCCGCCTGGTGCCCTGAGTCGTCATGGCTTGCGTCATGGGCACCTCGCGAGGTACCCCGCATTGAACTCTCCGCCTCCTCGCGAGCCAGCCTGACGAGGCTATGCCTGAAGATGCGCCGTGTCGTCCGCCTCGCAAGGCTTTGCCCCTCGCGAGGGTCTTGAGTCTTGTGTTGATGAAGATGGGCCGGGCTGGGCCCCCACTTGAGCCACGCCGCAGGCCGCATGCAGGCAAGTCTGGGGACCCCCGTTCCCAGAACACCGACATAAAGTAACTGGAAACTATCACTGTACTTACCATAGATCTTGTCAAGTGCCATCTCCTTACCATAGTAACATCTGTTGTATGGCACCTCAAGACCATACTTCTCTAACGACCTACCCTGAATTTCCTTTGTTCCAATCCCTGGATTTTTTCTAATCCAAGCCATAGAAGCATCTGCAATCCACCTTCTTTTTGTGGCTCTCGATCTCTGAGATCTATTCACACTAGGACATGTGTGAGGGTGGGGATTCACTTTGATTTGAAAATAAAGGGAAACAAATAGTCAGTCAGGATAATATTAGTAAAACAAATAGGCACATTTTAGTAAAAAAACACATTACTAAAACAGTACCTGAAACAGAGTGCTCCTCCTCATCAGAGATGCATGCAGCCTCCACTTACACCTCTCATAGGCACATTTCACAGTAAACCTAGTTGGGTCACTCTTAAGTGTAATGTACTCAGTTTCAGACTTGATTGAGAATGTTCCAACTGCATTCTTGCAATCAACTGCATTAGGAAAGACCACACCTTCCTCAATGGATGGATTATCTCTATCATACATCATTACAGGTCTATCCTCATCTGCATCCTCAAAAGCTCCCATGTCATTATCCTCTTGCCTCTCATCATCATCAGTATCTAAAATTCTGCAGGAATGTACTCTTCATGTGTTGTATGCTCATCATTGTTGTGCTGGACATAACCTGGGTAAAGTTTCTCATCCTCATCATCAGATAAAATAGGTGCATCAGGCAGTGCCTCTTCCACAACTGGATCAGGCTGATTCTCTGGTCTATTAGTGCCACATTCAGCAGTAGTTGGAGTGGTACTTGCACTTGCTGCACTAGTTCTAGGAGCACTAGGAGTACTAGCAGCAGCTGTCCTGGATCCACATGGCCTACCCCTTTTTCTACCCCCTATCCCTCCAGCAGTTTTTTCACACCTTTGTCCTCTCTTTCTCTGAATTACTGTTATTTCTGGATTGCATGACCTTGTCTCTGCATTACTTGCAAACATCACACCTAACTCATCATCACAATGTAGAGGGTTCCAACACTCCTTTAAACTATCCCAATATCTAATTTCAACAGCATCAAACAATCCCCATGGATACTTGGCACAAATAGATGCCCTAAAGTCATTAAATGACCTACTACTGCTATCCACAACTAATGGAAATGTGAATCCGCTCTCCTTTCCTTCCGTACCAGCAGAAACTATAACTGTCGTCTCCATTCTAACAGACAGAAAGAATGCAACCTCTGGATCCATCCTACAGTAATGAGCATACCATCTCCCATGAGGAATTGAACCAAAGCTAGCCTAAAACTTATCTGAATCCACTAAGCATGAGTAGATATGAGACTGAAACTTACCCCGCCGGGATCGGACGTGCAGATGTGGTGCCCTCGCCGCCCTGACTGCCACCAAAGCCGCCTTCAACGCCCTCCTGTGCCGATGCGATGCTCTTGCCACCGTCGACGACGCCACCACCGCCATTTCCGCCATCCAATGGTGATGGGGACACCGTCCGGCCGTGCACGCAGCCACGGCCCTTGCGTTGCGATGTGCCGCCCTCCCGTGCCGATGCAGTGCCCTTCTTGCGGCGGCCGCGGCCACCACCTAGGGTTTCTCTATCCTCCCCCATCGCCCGGCCTGGCAACGGATGTGGTGCGAGGATTGGTTTGTGGATCTGGTGGTGAGCCACCAATGGCAACTAGGGTTTCTGATGGGGGAAAGAGAGTGAGAATGGGGAATGATAGAGTGAGAGTGGGAATGAGTTGGTTAGGTTGACCGAGGGGCAAGCCGTGTCCAAAAACTAGCGGCGGTAGTGGTCAAACGGCGCTGACTGGACGGAACCGTGACGGAAGGGCAAAATAATAAGAAAACCAAACTGGTTCGGGCAAGAATGATGGTTTTCGGAAACTAGGGGCAAACCTGCCGAGGGGGACACAACTAAGGGCACCAAATTAATTATCCCTTCTGAAAAAGGTGTTGAAGTTGATAAAGCCAAGGTTGATTCTATTGAAAAGATGCCATGTCCCAAGGACATCAAAGGTATAAGGAGTTTCCTTGGTCGTGCCAGTTTTTATAGGAGGTTCATTAAGGACTTCTCAAAAATTTCTCGGCCTCAGACTAATTTATTACAAAAAGATATACCATTTGTCTTTGATGATGATTGTGTAGAAGCATTTGAAATACTTAAGAAAGCATTGATCTCTGCACCAATTGTTCAGCCACCTAATTGGAATCTACCCTTTGAAATTATGTGTGATGCTAGTGATTATGCAACAGGTGTTGTTCTATTGCAAAGAGTTGATAAGAAATTAAATGTTATTCAACATTCTAGTAAAACTCTAGACAATTCTCAAAGAAATTATGCTACTACTGAAAAGGAATTCCTAGTAGTTGTATTTGCTTGTGATAAGTTTAGACCATATATTGTTGATTCTAAAGTAACTATTCACACGGATCATGCTGCTATTAAATACCTTATGGAAAAGAAAGATGCTAAACTTAGACTTACTAGATGGGTTCTCCTGCTACAAGAATTTGATTTGCATATTATTGATAGAAAGGGAGCTGAGAACCCCGTTGCAGACAACTTGTATAGGTTAGAAAATGTGCTTGATGACCCACTACCTATTGATGATAGCTTTCCTGATGAACAATTAAATGTCATAAATTCTTCTCGTACTACTCCATGGTATGCTGATTATGCTAATTATATTGTTGCTAAATTTATACCACCTAGTTTCACATACCAACAAAAGAAAAAGTGTTTCTATGATTTGAGGCATTACTTTTGGGATGACCCACATCTTTATAAAGAAGGAGTAGATGGTGTTATTAGACACTGTGTACCTGAGCATGAACAAGAACAGATCCTACGCAAGTGTCACTCCGAAGCTTATGGAGGACACCACGCTGGAGATAGAACTGCACATAAGGTATTGCAATCCGGTTTTTATTGGCCTACTCTCTTCAACGATGCCTGTAAGTTTGTTGTATCTTGTGATGAATGTCAAAGAATTGGTAATATTAGTAGACGTCAAGAAATGCCTATGGATTATTCACTTGTTATTGAACCATTTGATGTTTGGGGCTTTGATTATATGGGACCTTTTCCTGCCTCCAATGGATACACACATATTTTAGTTGCTTTTGATTACGTTACTAAGTGGGTAGAAGCTATTCCAACTAGAAGTGCTGATCATAACACATCTATTAAGATGCTTAAAGAAGTTATTTTTCCGAGGTTTGGAGTCCCTAGATATTTAATGCTTGATGGTGGTTCACATTTTATTCATGGTGCTTTCCGTAAAATGCTTGCTAAGTATGATGTTAATCATAGAATTGCATCTCCTTATCACCCTCAGTCTAGTGGTCAAGTAGAATTGATCAATAAAGAACTCAAATTAATTTTGCAAAAGACTGTTAATAGATCTAGAAAGAATTGGTCCAAGAAACTTGATGATGAATTATGTGCCTATAGAACGACATATAAAAATCCTATGGGTATGTCTCCGTATAAAATGGTTTATGGAAAAGCATGTCACTTACCTCTCGAACTAGAACATAAGGCTTATTGGGCTATTAAAGAGCTCAACTATGATTTTGAACTTGCCAGTGAGAAGAGGTTATTTGACATTAGCTCACTTGATGAATGGAGAACCCAAGGCTACGAAAATGCCAAGTTGTTTAAAGAAAAAGTCAAAAGATGGCATGACAAAAGAATACAAAAGCGTGAGTTTAATGTAGGTGATTATGTATTCCTATACAACTCTCATTTAATATTTGTTGCAGGAAAACTTCTCTCTAAATGGGAAGGTCCTTACATTATCGAGGAGGTCTATCGTTCCAGTGCCATAAAAATCAACAACTTTGAAGGCACAAATCCGAAGGTGGTGAACGGTCAAAGAATTAAACATTATATATCAGGTAATCCTACAAATGTTGAAAACAATGTTATTGAAACCGTAACCTCGGAGGAATACATAAGGGACACTTTCCAGAACATTTCAGACTCCGAAAAGGAATAGGTATGTGATACGGTAAGTAAACCGACTCCAAAATAGTTATAATTGCAATTTTCTCCGTTTTGGAATATTTAGAAAAATAAGAAGTTGTCCGGGAAGGACACGAGGGCTCCACAAGGGTGGAGGGCGCGCCCCCTACCTTGTGGGCACCTCATGTGCTCTCCGGACTCCTTTTTCTTACACGACACGTATTTTGGTCGGTAAAAATTCATTATATAACCCCCCGAAGGTTTTGATCACCGTTTCACGCAAAAATCTCTTGTCTTTGTTTCGAGCTGTTTTCTGCGAGGGTTGTCAAAGCCAAGCATCATGTCGTCTCCCTCCTCCTCCAACAATGAGGGCAACAATGCTTGGCTAATGAAGATAGAGCTGAAGAGAGAAGAACCCATGGAGATCAACAAGGATGAAGGGATCAAGAAGGCCACGGAGGACCAAGTTCCGCCAACAGAAGACATCCTTCAACTTGATCACAATCTTCTTACCCCAACTGAGATCGAAGCTTTTAAGATGATTGAGCTAGCTTGTTTACAAAGCAAGTATCTCACACGTGAAAATATTTTGTTGAAGGAGCATATCACAGCACTCAAGGGCATTATCCGCAGGTTGGAAGACCTCCTATGCTCGATGTGAGACTACACTTCATCACCACCATCTTCTTCACCAACAAAGGAGACATAATCACATGGGTATGGGCACTCCCCTTGGCAACTTCCAAGCTTGGGGGTGTGCCCGGTATCGTATCACCATCACTTTTATCTTTACCGTTTTTCTTAGTTCGATCCTTTTGATAATATCTTGATCTAGTAGCATAAATTTTTAGTATGATCTAGTTGTGAGTTTTTCTTTATGATCCTTCTATGTAAACGAGTTCGTGAGCTATATATAACAAAGATTAGTGTTCAGTAAAGGGCTTTATTATTTTGCCATGATATTGAGTGAATAAAATAAAAGAGAAAGCAATAAAAGAGATCATATGGATCTTATGGAGAGTAATGAGCTCACATAGAAAAAGTATGATGGATAAAAGCTATTGAGAGTTGACAAACATAGTTTTGGTAATCGTTGCAATTAATAGGAAGTAATAAAGAAAGAGAGGTCTTCACATATAAATATACTATCTTGGACATCTTTTATGATTGAGAGCACTCATTAAAATATGACATGCTAAAGAGTTGACGTTGGACAAGGAAGACAATGTAATGGGTTATGTTTTCTTACATCTAAGATAAATTATATTGTCATGGATCATCCAACATGGTTGACCTTGCCTTTCACTCCCATGCTAGCCAATTCTTTGCACCAAGTAGAGATACTACTTGTGCTTCCAAATATCCCTAAACCCAGTTTTGCCATGAGAGTCCACCATACCTACCTATGGATTGAGTAAAATCCTCCAAGTAAGTTGTCATCGGTGCAAGCAATAAAAATTGCTCTCTAAATATGTATGACTTATTAGTGTGGGAGAAAATAAGCTTTATATGATCATGTGATATGGAAGAAATAAAAGCGACGGACTGCATAATAAAGGTCCATATCACAAGAGGCAATATAAAGTGACGTTCTTTCGCATTAAGATTTTTTGCATCCAACCATAAAAGCGCATGGCAACCTCTGCTTCCCGCTACGAAGGGCCTATCTTTTACTTTTATCTCCTGCCTTACAAAAGATCATGGTGATCTTCACCTTCTTTTTTACATTTTATCTTTTGGCAAGCACAACATGTTGGAAAGATCCTGGTATATATGTCTAATTGGATGTGAGTTTTCATGAACTATTTTTGTTGACATTACCCTTGAGGTAAAACGTTGGGAGGCAAAACTATAAGCCCCTATCTTTCTGTGTGTCCAATTAAAACTCCATACCCATAAGTATTGCATGAGTGTTAGCAATTGTGAAAGTCTATATGATAGTTGAGTATTTGGATTTCCTGAAAAGCTCTTATATTGACTCTTTCCTATGTTATGATAAATTGCAATTGCTCCAATGACTGAGATTATAGTTTGTTAGTTTTCCATGAAGTTTATGATTCATACTTGAAATTGTGATTGAATTGTTACTCTAGCATAAGATATCATATGACAAGAATTATATAAGTTGATGTTCTAAGAATGATCATGATGCCCTCATGTCCGTATTTTATTTTTTATCGACACCTCTATCTCTAAACATGTGGACATATTTTCGATTTTGGCTTTCGCTTGAGGACAAGCGAGGTCTAAGCTTGGGGGAGTTGATACGTCCATTTTGCATCATGCTTTTATATCGATATTTATTGCATTATGGGCTGTTATTACACATTATGTCACAATACTTATGCCTAGTCTCTCTTATTTTACAAGGTTTACATAAAGAGGGAGAATGCCGGCAGCTGGGATTCTGGGCTGGAAAAGGAGTAAATATTAGAGACCTATCTCTGCATAGCTCCAAAAGTCCTGAAACTTCACGGAAGTCATTTTCAGAATATATAAAAAATACTGAGCACAAGAAGTTCCGGAGGGGGACCACACCCTGCCTCGTGGGTCCCCTGGTGGCCCTTCGAGGCCCATCTTCTGCTATATGGAGTCTTTCGATGAGGAAAAAATCATAAGCCACCTTTCGGGACAAGACTCCGCCGCCACGAGGCGGAACCTTGGAGGAACCAATCTAGAGCTCCGGCGGAGCTATTTTACCGGGGAAACTTCCCTCCGGTAGGGGGAAATCATCGCCATCGTCATCGCAAACGATCCTCTCAGTGGTAGGGGGTCAATCTCCATCAACATCTTCACCAGCACCATCTCCTCTCAAACCCTAGTTCATCTCTTGTATCCAATTCTTGTCTCCAAGTCTGGGATTGGTACCTGTGGGTTGCTAGTAGTGTTAATTACTCCTTGTAGTTGATGCTAGTTGGTTTATTTGGTGGAAGATCATATGTTCAGATCCTATATGCACATTAATACCCCTCTGATTATGAAAATGAATATGCTTTGTGAGTAGTTACGTTTGTTCCTGAGGACATGGGAGAAGTCTTGCTATTAGTAGTCATGTGAATTTGGTATTCGTTCGATATTTTGATGAGATGTATGTTGTCTCTCCTCTAGTGGTGTTAGGTGAATGTCGACTACATGACACTTCACCATTATTTGCGCCTAGAGGAAGGCATTGGGAAGTAATAAGTAGATGATGGGATGCTAGAGTGACAGAAGCTTAAACCCTAGTTTATGCGTTGCTTCGTAAGGGGCTGATTTGGATCCACATGTTTCATGCTATGGTTAGGTTTACCTTAATACTTTTTGTAGCTGTGGATACTTGCAATAGAGGTTAACCATAAGTGGGATGCTTGTGCAAGTAAGGACAGCACCCAAGCACCGTTCCACCCACATACCAAATTATCAAAGTATCGAACACGAATCATATGAACGTGATGAAAACTAGCTTGACGATATTCCCATGTGTCCTCGGGAGCGCTTTACATCATATAAGAGTTTGTCCAGGCTTGTCCTTTGCTACAAAAAGGATTGGGCCACCTTGCTGCATTTTATTTGCTTTTGTTACTTGTTGCTCGTTACCAATTATCTTATCGCAAAACTAGCTATCACCTATAATTTCAGTGCTTGCAGAGAATACCTTGCTGGAAACCACTTATCATTTCCTTCTGCTCCTCGTTGGGTGCGACACTCTTACTTATGAAAGGACTATGATAGATCCCCTATACTTGTGGGTCATCAGGTCTCATGGTTTAAAGTATGTGCCACGTACTGCCGTCAAATCTCAAGCACTGGTGGATTTCATTAACAATTGGACAGAGTTGCAAATACCTGAAGAGAAGCCAGACAACTCATATTGGACGATTCATTTTGATGGGTCCAGGCAATTGGAGGGCTCGAGGGCTGGAGTTGTTTTAACTTCCCCTCGAGGTGACAAGTTTTGTTATGTGTTGCGGTTGATGTTTCCTTGTACTAACAACGCAGCTGAGTACGAGGCTTTACTTCATGGTCTTCGAATGGCTAAAGAAATGAGTTTAAGCCGGGTATGGTGCCTTGCCGACTCAGATTTGGTGGCTCAGCAAGTATCAGGCAAGTGAGTTTCCAAGGACCCTCTCATGGCGGCTTATCGCCGTGAGGTTGACGCTATTGCTGGGCACTTCAAGGGTTATCAGGTGGAGCACATTGACCGCAGAAAGAATGAAGCGACCGATGCTTTAAGCCGGTTGGGATCTCAGCGTAAGCTAGTGCCGCCTAACACCTTTTTAGATGTTCTGCATAACTCTTCTGTCTAGTTGCCTACAGAAGAGGACTTGGCTATTCCATACCAAGAAGCATAATCGGTGGCGGCTCTTCATGTCATTCCAGATTGGACAGTGCCATATTTGGCTTATATGACCCGAGGTGAGTTGCCGGAGGAGGAGACCTTGGCTAGACAGAAAACCCGGCAGTCTAAGTCAATGACAATTTCCAATGGTGAGTTGTATCATCACAGCATCACCAGAGCGTTTTAACATTGTGTCTCTCATGAAGAAGGCCAAGAAATTCTTCATGAGATCCATGAAAGAGATTGTGGCCATCATGCCGGTTCAAAATCTCTTGTGGCCAAAGCTTTTCGTCATGGTTTTTACTGGCTAATGGCTCACGCCGATGCAGAGCATCTGGTCAATAAGTGTGATGGGTGTCAAAAATTTGCACGATGAGCGCACATGCCGGCTCAAGAATTGCGGATGATTCCAATCACTTGGTCGTTTGTAGTCTGGAGGCTTGACATGGTTGGACCTTTCAAAAGGTCCAAAGATAAGAAGACGCACCTTTTGGTGGCAGTGGACAAGTTCACAAAATGGGTTGAGGCAGAGACGGTCAGTAAGTGTGATGCGTCCACGGCGGTTCAATTCATGAAGAATGTGATTTTTCGTTTTGGTTTCCACACAACATTATCACCGAGAATGGCACCAACCTGTCCCAAGGAGATATGGAAGAGTTCTATCAATGGGAGCATATCCGGCTTGATGTTTCATTAGTAGCTCACCCAATGCAATGGTCATGCTGAAAGAGCCAATCAGGAAATCCTGAAAGGTTTAAAACCCCGGCATATGGTCCCTTTACAATGGACGCCGGGTTGTTGGGTGGAAGAGTTGCCCTCTGTGATATGGAGTATCAATACTACCCCTAACAGATCCACGGGTTATACGCCTTTCTTTATGTTCTATGGAGCAGAGGCAGTCCTGCCCAGTGACATCCGTCATGACTCGCCCCGAGTGGCGGCTTACGTTGAAGCTAAGAACGAACAAGCCCGTCAAGATGCGCTTGATTTGTTGGATGAAGAGCGTGACTTAGCAGCAGCCCGCTCAGCGATTTACCAACAGGACCTGCACCATTATCATAGCCGTCGGGATAAGTCAAGAACATTTCAAGAAGGTGATTTGGTGCTCCAGCTCATCTAGGACCAGTCTGATGCGCACAATCTATCCCCACCTTGGGAAGGACCCTTTGTGGTCAGCAAGAACTTAAACAACGGGTCATATTACCTTATCGATGTTCGAGAGCACAAAGACTCATGTAAATCGGAGGAGGAGACCCGTCAGCCATGGAATATTGCTCATCTTCGGCCTTACTATACTTGAGCCACTGGCTCTCATAATGTACACACCTTGACATTGTATATATTATGATAAGTAATAAAGCAGGACCTCTGTCCTTTTCATCTTCAATGATCACATATCTTTATTATTTTAATTATTAAATGACCAGTTGGAGCCGTTAAAAACTTCATGGTCACCAGGGGGCTTCCTGTTCAAACATAGGTCGTATTCGAACCAAAGAGAACATAGCGTCGTAACCCTCTTAATCGGCGCAAAGCCAAACTCACTAGGGGGCTTCTTGATCGTATCCGAATCATAGCTTAACCCCTTTTGGGTCCGACTTGGACCATATTCGAATCAGGATTGTAAAAAACCTCTCAAGGTCATTTGGGGGCTTCCTGTTCAAACATAGGTCATATTCGAACCAAAGAGAACATAGTTGTCGGTACCCTCTTGATCGGCGCAATGCCAAAGCCACCGGGGGCTACATGATCGTATTCGAATCCTAGCTTAACCCCTTTGGTCCGGTTTACTGATCGTATTCGATTCATAAGCCTCCACATTTTTTCTTAATGCTTGATTTACATTGTTTGCAAGATACTCTTTTGTTTTACTGGTTTTTTGTTGTCTTGAATTTAACTGTAAGTATGGTTTCAATTTAAACCGGCTCGGTTATTTGGCAATAAGCCGCCAAGGTATAACGGTCATCAGGCATATGAAAGTACTGACTTCTAAAAAGATTGGGTTGTCACCCTTACTGTCCGGATCACCTAAGCCGACAGTCCAAAATCAAAGAACATAGGTATGGCTTTGTCGTTCATAAATAGATTTATCTATGTTTCTTCTTTAATCAAACGCTTTTCAGCCTTGTTGATCTTTACGTCTGGCCCTGATTATTCCATTATGATAATTTCATTGTTATGTATTGGGTGTTTTGACCCGTCCAGCGATAAGCCGCCAGGACAGTTTCTCATCTTATACATACAGGAATAAGTTTAAACATTGCAAAGGATATAAAACATATATTGACATGACGGATAAAATTTCATACACAGTATGATATGCACGATGGCATAGGCAGAACATGGAGTTTCAAGCTAGCCTATTACAAGGCATTGAAAGCCCAAAACATTAAAATTGTTTTCCTTCTACATAGATGTTAAGCTAAGGCTCGTTCATTAAGTCTTGGCCAAATTATTTTGGATGATTATGACTCCTCTCTTGCCGTGTAGCGACCGGACCTCAGACGGTCAAGTCTCTGTGCTTTAAGTGTCATCCCTGGATCGGTATGCTGACACACACAGTACTTGAGGATTTATAACAGAGGTAAATCACATGTATAAAGTAATGTAAATACTATTACCTTAATCCGAATAGCGGAAGTAACCACGAGGTTGTGGATTCCCATCAACACCAATGGCAAAGTTGAGTGTAGAAATCATAACCCTAACGTATAACTTACTCTTCGTAAGAATCCTGCAACATGAGACGTTGCAGCCGCAAAGGGTCAGTACATTGAATGTACTGGCAAATTCACACTAGAGGATAATGATGAATAATAGCTATCACTACATGCATATATGGCTGGTGGAAAAGCTCTTTGGTTATAATGTTTTTGTGAAGGAATATATTTTATTTAACTACAAAGTTGGTTGAAAATATTGAGAAGGTTCCTCCAACTCAATCCCAAAATAATAATCATTAACCCAATCAAGTTGATTAAATAGAGTGTTGAGATCAACATGAATATCCAAAGACCAGAGACTCTAAATTGTCCATAACCGGGGACACGGCTAACCATGATTACTTTATACAATCTGCAGAGGTTTGCGCACTTTTCCCCACAAAGACTCGATCACCTCCATTGGATTTCTCGCACTACATGGTGTTTGAGAAACGGATGACCGAGACACAGTCTTTCAGAAACATTAACTCTCTACTCTGGGCAGACCATACCAAAGCTACAACCCTCTACCTGCTGATCCACCTCTTCAAAAGCTTCACGTAACTTACTCAACTATGCTAGAGCCCATAATAGCTTGTGGCTGCACACGGAAGTTTCTAGCATGAATAATCTTATGATCCCTTTGAGCATGGGTGGCGGTCCATAGGAAAATCACACGGGTACTCCGGGATTTCCAAAAATACAGGCAACATTGGGTACTCCAGGTGCCTCAATCCACCCAGATGTGTATTTAAGTTGCCTCCTTAAGTTGAACCATTAATTAACAATCTCACATCTGTCATGGATTTCACTCACCCAAACCACGTCTACGAGCATAGCATAGCAAACTAAGCAACACGTAGAAGTAACTCCCAAGGGTTTGAATGTAACAGGGTAATAGGTTCTACCTCATCAACTACTTCCCAACCCACATGTTAATGACATCCTAATCATGCAACGTTTGAGGATTGGAACTAATGCATAAAAACTGGGTGATAAAAGGGATTCTAATCATGCAACGTTTGAGGATTGGAACTAATGCATAAAAACTGGGTGATAAAAGGGATATGATCAAAGTGTGAACTTGCCTGCAATGTTGATGTAGATGATTCACACTCAAAACTCTTGATAGTTCTACTCGTCGCACTCCGGTCAATCTATCGTAAGCAAGCAATAGTAACCACACATAAGCAATCACTCAAAAGATCGGGAAGAACGAAGAAGACAATTCGGAAAATGTCAAAACCAAGCAAATAACTCTTGCAACATAAAACAATTTCTAACATTACCAAAATTAAGTGAATTTGGCCTTATCAGAAAGTTTAGGTCAAGAGCTTCGATTTGCAAAAAGAATCAACTAAATCGGAGTTACGAAACTCAAGTTATGTTTAAAAGAAGTTTGAATATGAATCTGAACAAAATTTGAAATTTGAAAATTTCAAATTGTTGATGTGACACGTTCACTGGATAGGTGAAAACAAGACGAAGCTATTGGCGCTGGTTTCATCTAATTTGGATAAACGAGTGAAAAGTTATGGCTATTTGAAAATATCAGGGCCAAGCTGTTTTACGAAAGAAAAATAGCTACGGTTAAGGTCTAACGTATAAATACGTAGACTAATTGATAATTTAATTATTCTATCGCATTAGTCTAAAATAATAATAAACTATGGAAGTATAAGAAGAAAAAAAAACAAAGAAAGATACCTTTATAAGGCAGAGAAAAGACGACTTTGGAGAGAAGAGACAATTTCGAGAAGTCGCGCCGGAGAGGAGAAAAATATTTTTCTTTAAAGAATCTAGTCAAACCAAAATATTGATTAAACCGAATCGGATGATTTTTGGAGGCTGTATGGGTCTATATTTATTGATGGAAAAGAGGCTTAGAGGTCAAAGGCTAGGCAATGTGGAACTAAACCTATACGTACGCAGATGAAATTTGAAAAAGATCGCATGGGTTAAAAGTTCGGCCCGGCCGCGCGCGTACACTTGCGCGGCAGTTTTTTTTGTCAAAGGAAGAAAGAAAAGAAAATCTGGAAAGAAAAGGCTGGCTGGGCCTGGCCCACTTAGGATAAAGAAAAAGAAAAGATGGGGCGCCGCTAGTACTACGGTGCGCACGTGGGCGACATTTAGTTTCAGGCGCGCGCAGATTTGTTTTTTTTAACAGAAAGCAATAAACTGAAAAACGAAAATAAAAATAAAACTTTATATAGGCATATTATATATCAAAGTTTTCAGAAAAAGATTTTCTACAAGCTGAACATTTTCCTAGCATTAAATAAAATGCACAAAAATTCAGATAATTCAAAGAGTGCTACTGGTTTAATAAAATCCAATAAAAATCATTATAAAAATACCAAAATTAATTCAAATTTATTTCTCTCCAATTTTCTGATGTAGGGAATCATGTTACCCTATTTTCTGTATATTTTATTTTTGGAGAAAAATAATTTGAATAAAACCCAAATAACTCCAAATTGAGAATAATTTCAAAAGGATTTCAAATTTTGATCCTTTTAAACTCCCAAATCATATTTCATATAATTTGAAGAAGTCATTTTATCTTCTCTCATGAAAATCATTGAGTTCTTTAAGTTTCTGAATTAAAAATATTTCCAAATGAAATTCAAATCTTTTCAAAACCCTTTTCATTTATTTAAATGGAAGAAGTCATTTCATTTTCTCTCGAGGGTTTTGTATTTGAAAAGAATTTGAATTCACGGAGATCATAAATACAAAAATGGAAGTTTGGGAAAGTCCTTTTATTCCCTCTCATTTAACTTTCAAAAAGTTCAAATTCACTCACTTTCTGTCAATCAATCAAACAATCAATCAAATGTATCTATTTAATATAACATTCCAAAATTTAGAATTTTGGGATGTTACAAACCTACCACCCTTAAAATGAATCTCGTCCTCGAGATTCGGAGAGTCTAGAAAGAAATAGGTTAGGTTTGGGGTCTCCTCAAAATCCATTAATTGTCGCAGGAGGGGGTTTGGGGTGCTACCACCCTTAGAAGCATGGTTACGGTTCCATCAAAACTCATATATTTCATTCATATTGTTAACAGTGTCGGTCTTCTCAGATCTTCAGGATAATTCCTTGTCTGGGCTCTTTCGGTAGTGGCATAACCTTTTCCTCAATTCTTGTGTCTTTCACCTAGGTAAGGTTCTTCTGTGACTGGGTCTTCTTAGCTGACGGGTCTCGCGTCAATACTAAACAACTATCGATATCTCATGGTGGTCAACCATTTATGGTATCTCCTGCAAAAAATGGATCTGGGTTGATCCTCACCGTATAACCTACGATTGACAAAAATTGCCTTGTATAAGGGGAAAATACCTATACCATTCTAAGGCTTAAACAAGGTTTTGATCGTCGTCTCTCTACTATAGGTAAGTCACTCAGATTTACCATCCCATATAGCAAGGCGAATAATAAGAGTAAGTCGGTATGGTGATCAATCCATCCCGCACCCAAATCATTACCTTGTATACAGTTTAGCGAATCTCGCATTCTACCACTCGGTCATCCTCACAAGCATTGCAGAATTTCTCTTGTCCATGAACTGCGTTCGGAATAATCCATTGATTCTGCAAGCCAAACAAACATCTATCGTTCCTTCACAACCCTCAGGTTTTGCGTTACTCCTATTAAATTGTCTGCCGATAAACATCGTATCTTCCTCCAGGGTTTTTCCTTCAGCAATAATGTGCTTGCTTCTTGGTAGATCCTGGGGCATGTGGTTTATGGCCCATCTCATCACTTGTAGTCCTTGAACTTATCATCGGGCACTGATCATTATTCCAACTTCCAACTTCCTAGTATTCCTAAATCCATCCAATTTTACTGTCTTCCTTCCTTCTATTGGCACCAAACTAGGACATGATTACTCAGACTCATCATGGAGTTTCCATTGATCCATATTTCCGACATCATACCTCCTTTATATCCAATAGTAATTTATCTCTTCATCCTCGTGGGATATCCCTCATACCGAGATAAAAACTTATACTTATGAAGTCCATATTCCACTTCGTGGAACATCATTATCCTTTCCAGGGTCAAGCGTCCTTACAGGGAAATACTGGCCCTCTCTGCATGGCACTTCTTCAACTGGGAAATGTGAAACACATCATGAACTCCTGACAGTCCTTTGGGTGACTCCAACTTGTTGGCCACTTCTCCCATACGCTCCAAAACTCGGTATGGTCCTACAAATCTCGGGGCTAACTTTCCCTTAACGCCAATTTGTTTAACTCCTCGCAGAGGGGACACACGAAGACATGCTCAATCTCCAATTTCATAGACTACCTCCTTGCATTTTTAGTCCGCATAACTCTTCTGCCTGGACTGAGATACCTTCAGTCTATCTCGAATCAACATAACATTCTCTTCTGACTCCTTGATCACATTTGGTCCAAACAACTAACGGTCTCCAACTTCATCCCACATAGTCTTGGGGTATCACACATATCGAGACAAAACTCGTATTCATTTTTTCCGAAATCCACTCAGTGGAGTATCCTTATCTTTTCCAGGGGTCAAGGGTTCTTACAGGGTACTACCACCCTTAAAATGCACAAATCTTCCATAGACCATATTTCCCATATCCTCAGAAATGGTCAAAATCCTTCTTCATAGAGTAACAACTCATAAAATCCATATCAGTACCAATGATGCTAACTTTATTCACTCTCAATTGATTACAATCTCTCGTTTTTCCATTACATGTCTCAACTCAACACCTCAATATAAAAGAAAATGTTCTCACTTCTACTACTCCATTTCTTTTGTTGCAAACTCAACTATCTAGCACAAGTTTCCTTCTCCTTGGGGCATTCTCTGGCAAAGTGCCCTGCTCTATTACAACGAAAACATATTACTTCTGACAAATCTCGAGGTTACCTTTTTGGGCAACTACTGAGGTAGTGCCCTGACTCCTTGCACCTGTAATAGGTGATATGACTCAGGTCCTTCCTGGTATCCAATCTACTTCTCTTCTTGGACTTTTCCGTTCCAATCATGGATTCTATTTCTTGTGGGTCATACTCTACTTCCTCCGTCGGGAATTCTACTAGATCCCCATTCAAACAATTTTGGGAGATGTGTCCTTCTTCTCCACATGAATAGCAAGACTTAGTGCAGGGTTTACTCGGGTCCTCTTTAGGTGTGTCCTCCACATCTTCCTTCATCACGGGTTTTTCTAAAATTTCCATAAGGGCTCCTTTCTTTACTTCTTTGTTCTGTTGTACGGTTCTTCGTACCATGGGGTAAATGTGACACTAAGTAGGATAGTGGGTAATCCCTTCACACAAGAAACAAGTAATCTGCCTAGTTGGGCATTCTTCAACTGGGTGACTTCCTTCACAATTAGGGCATTCATCCTTGTGTTCTTTATGGGTGTGTCCTATTTCTCCACAAATCTTGCATGCACAAGGTTTCTGCATATCCTTTCCATAACGCTTCAACTTCTAGAACACAATGTGAGATCTTTGCAGAGTCAACTTTAATTCTCTCCAAGTGGTTACTCCTTGTCATCCATTCATGGTTTGGTATATCCTCCACCAAGTAGCAGCACCTCTTTCAAAGCACTGAAGAGCATGCTGGGTCATTTCATTTCCAACTATAGGCTTATTCTCCATGTGATCCTCCATGTTCTGAATCCATCGGTCTGTCTCCAATTGACTCATCGGTCTAGAAAATACAAGCTCATCTCCATTCATCCTCTATTGGGTCCAAGGGTTTTGGGGTGAGATGAGAGAGAGGGAGAGGGATGCACAATACAAACAATGGTTTTGAAAAGACAGATTTTATTTGTGGCTGTTGGAAAAACATCAAACAAAAGACAACTCACAAATGTCGCATCTAACGTAGGTATATAACAGGGGTTTGGTTTTCTAAAGGTCAATAAATCTTCAACGTCTCCAAACTCTTCAAGCCTTGTTCATGCCTCCAATGGCTTCTTCCAATCACGCTTGTCTTTCTCAAGTTCTTTTGCCAAATCAACTCTGTTGACGCGAAGTCTCTCGTGACGTCCTTTAATATTCTGGAGTAGCGTTCCAAACTTCTGGTTTCAACATCCTTCACATGAACCATGGTCCTACTGTCCTTCAGTTCCTGACGAATCTCCGGTATCTCGAGGTTTTGCTCCTCCAGCTTGGCTACTTTAGCTTCTTGGACCTAAGTTCTTCATGAAATACTTCCTTGTCAAAATATGGCTTCCTGCGGGTCCGTCTTAAAATTCCTGATGTAATTCTCTAGATCCTGGTGATACACCAGCTAAGGTTAAAACTGCATCCTTTGCTGATAGATGCTCCATCGCCTTCTACCATCCAAATCTTTCGAAGACATTCATGCTTAGCTCAGCTCGGTGACCATAGTATCAGTGGCGATGACATCACGGATAACCGTGTTTCTGCCCTTGTCATTGCCATGAGCTATCTTCCATAGTTGATATCTCCTACCTTAGGGTTTTCTTGACAAAACTTTGAGTTCTCAACTCTCCATGTTCTGGTCTTTCTCCAATACACCTTGATCTCGGGTATTGACAGCTTCCATAGTCTGCCAAGTTCCATAAGGGGTGCCTTCCTAGGTCATACAAATCTAGAAATTGTACAGGGCCTTCAAATTCTCCTAGTCTTTGGAGTCTTCAACCATTGCAGTTTCCATTATTATAATGTATGGTGAAATCCTCTTCATTCTGAATGGTCTCAGTTGTCCGATATCATGTACTTCTTGGAGTGGTCTCATCAGTCGAATCTTCGTGTGGTCAAAAGGGGAAAGGGGTATGGTCTCACTAAAGGGAATATTTGAATAAGCTTAGAAGAGATGAGAGGTAAAAGATCTTTTTTGAAAAGAAAGTTATAGAGAAAATCTTTCCTATGGGCTTGCCAGTTTCTAGGGGTCACGTCCTACAGTCAACATGTGCTCTGATACCATCTTGTAGCGACCCGACCTCAGACGGTCAAGTCTCTATGCTGAAGTGTCATCCCTAGATCGGTATGCTGACACACACAGTACTCAAGGATTTATAACAGAGGTAAATCACATGTATAAAGTAATGTAAATATTATTACCTCAATCCAAATAGCGGAAGTAACCACAAGGTTGTGGATTCCCATCAACACCAACGGCAAAGTTGAGTGTAGAAATCGTAACCCTAACGTATCACTTACTATTCGTAAGAATCCTACAACATGAGACGTTGCAGCCACAAAGGGTCATTACATTGAATGTACTGGAAAATTCACACCAGAGGATAATGATGAATAATAGCTATCACTACATACATATATGGCTGGTGGAAAAGCTCTATGGTTATAATGCTTTTGCGAAAAGCCAAGTTTTCCCTACTTCAAAGGAATATATTTTATTTAACTACAAAGTTGGTTGAAAATATTGTGAAGGTTCCTCCAACTCAATCCCAAAATAATAATCATTAACCAATCAAGTTGATTAAATAGAGTGTTAAGATCAACATGAATATCGAAAGACCAGAGACTCAAAATTGTCCATAACCAGGGACACGGCTAACCATGATTAGTTTATACACTCTACGGAGGTTTGCACACTTTTCCCCACAAGACTTGATCGCCTCCGTTGGATTTCTCGCACTACATAGTGTTTGAGAAACGGATGACCGAGACACAGTTTTTCAGAAACATTAACTCTCTACTTTGGGCACACCATACCAAACCTACAACCCTCTACCTGCTGATCCACCTCTTCGAGAGCTTCACGTTTCTTACTCAACTATGCTAGAGCCCATAATAGTTCGTGGCTGCAACGTCTGATGTTGCAGGATTCTTACGAAGAGTAAGTGATACGTTAGGGTTACGATTTCTACACTCAACTTTGCCATTGTGTTGATGGGAATCCACAACCTTGTGGTTACTTCCTCTATTCGGATTGAGGTAATAGTATTTACATTACTTTATACATGTGATTTACCTCTATTATAAATCCTCGAGTACTGTGTGTGTCAGCATACCGATCCAGGGATGACACTTAAGCACAGAGACTTGACCATCTGAGGTCGGGTCTCTACACGCCGGTTCTTCTCCCTCTACTGGTTGGAAGATGGGCTTGGACCAATCAAAGCCATGAAGAGCAACAAACTCAGCTTCATCATCAATTAGTCCAGACGGGTCAATCTTTGGGGCAAAGGTGTGTTGACGAACTGGTGGGATAAGATCTGTCACTTTATATGATGGCGTCGCCATCTTTTTATTCTCCATATCAAAACCCGTCTGATACTTATCAATATTGGTATCATCACCAAGGATAGTAGCCTGTGAACGAACTCCCCTCACACAAGTGAAAAAATCGTCTTGATCAAACATAGTCCCATCTTACTTCAAGGGGGGATACCCCTTGGCTATATCCGTCGGGTCGAGTTCCGGCACCCAGGCTTTGGAGCGGCTTAGCGCGGTTAGGGCTCCGGCTCTTGCGCAAGACTGCCTGACCTCTTGGAATCTGGCGGGTAAGATTGACAATTTCTTCAAGACGTCACTCAAAAGGTTTGGTCCTTGATTGGCTGGGGAAATAATGGAAAGCGCTCGTTGAGCTCCGGTGTACAGCTGCTCCACCAGGGTGTAAACCGCCTCGAGTTTTATCAAGCTGTTTTGGCTCAGATTGCTCCTCCGGGGACCTACGAGTATTTTAAGAGGTTAAGTAGGCAGTTTATATATCTACAAAAATTAGAGTTTCAGTAAGTAATGCAATGACTCACCGAAGATGGCAGAGACCATCTGAGACACACGGTTTTTTAAACCGATGAGTTCAGTGGTAACCTCCTTGAGAGCCGCCTCGACTGTCTCGGCATGCTGTACTAACAAGCTTTTCTCATCAGCCCAAGGTTTTTTCTCCACATTGAAACTGGTCTTGAGTTTCTCTGTTTCAGATAAGCTCAATTGGAGTTTGGAGTTGGCATTCTTTATTTCAATCTCTTGAGCCGCCAACCGGGTCTTTGCCTTAGTCAATTGGGAACCCAGTTCATTGATGGCGGTCTACAAGACATGCACAGGTTTGTTAGAAATTTATTCCAATAAAGGTCATAATGATTAAAGTCCCAAGTACTTTGCAATGCAACACCACTCGGCACTTGGGGGCTAATGTCTGCCAAAGCAATTTTTAACTGCAAAAAATGACTCTTCTATGATTAAAATCCCAAGTGTGTTACAAGTAACAACGCTTTGCACTTGGGGGCTAATGCAGGATATGCAGAAAGTTCTTTATCTTGAGCTGGATAACAATACTGGTTTAGATTGATTCAAGCTAGTTTTTGAAGTCAAGTACCGGCTCATTCATGATGAATTAAGCCGGTCCTTGGGGACTCCAGGTGTGAATTTATGCTAATATGTTGGACTTAGGGAAAATCTAAGACAGAGCATCAACCTATATCATAAGTCTACAGATCATTCAGGTTCATCATAATCCGGAGACTTGGAGGCTGGCAGTGTATATGTAAACTAATGAAAGCCGGGGAGCATACCTCATATTTTAGTTGCAGCTGTTTGACCATTTCGATTTCAGAGTCATGGCTGGAATGCACATGACTGAGGTATCCGGATAGCACATCACTAATGCTCAAGTGAGCATAGTGAGAGACATCAAACCGTACCTTCTGCCTTTCCAAAGCTTCTTGCTTGACAGAGTGCCTGGCCAGTATAGTTGGGTTGCCCGGCTCAACGAATCTGCTACCAGTAATTAGAACGTCGTTTTCAGAAGATGCCGGCGGGTTAGCTGAGCTGGAAGGCCCAACGGTGGATGGATCAAGAATGGTCTCATCGGCTGACGGCTCAGGAAGATGTGATTGAATGTTGACAGCATGGTCTTCTGGTGCTTCAGACCGTTCAAGAGCAGGAGTTGGTATTGCCGGCTCAGGAGCAGGGTCTTTCCGGTCTTCCTCCGGCTTAGCCACCTTGGCTTTCTTGGGCTTTGCTTGACCGCTAAGAAGAATTTCATGAGTCAGTGTAATGATACACACTTAAAAGTGTAGAAGAAAGATAATTTTCTTTACCCAGGGGCAGTCTTGAGAAGAATCATCGGACGAACGAGAAACCTCCTACAATTGTAAAATCATAGTTAAGAGAGAAAGGAAATAGATTCATTTATGAAAGCAAGAGAGAAAGGTGAAAGAAACCTCATTCTGACGTTTCCGAGGAGTCTTCGGTAAGCCGGAGAGAAGTTCATTGTCGTCACTGGACCGGGCCTGACAGCGGCTCTCGTGTTGCTGCTTTTTCAAAAGAAAATGGGGATCCAAATAAGACAAAGGCTGTGAAAACCTTACTTTCCGGGTTACCAGTCAAATTTTCTGCCTTGGCAAAGGGGCTGAGTTAGAGGAGATAGTTACATCTTCTTCTACTGCCTGGCTGGCCCCCGTGTCATCGTGGCAATAGTAAGTGTCAATAAGATTGTTAAAAAACAGGCCAAGAGAGTCAAGGGCTACCTCCGACTCAGAAACATCATCCAGCTTGAACATATCAGAAGCAATTTTCTTCTTCTTGGATTTTCGGTTTGTTTTCTTGGCGGCTATGGCGGCAGCTCTGGCCTTCTTGGCAGCTTCATGATCATATTTGGCTTTCCAAAAGTCAGATTTGGCCTGTAGACAGATAACAGGTTAAAAGTCATACAAGTACTTAACTACTGAAGAAAAAAGGGAGTCAAGAGGATTTACCTCTGGTGCCGGGTTAAGCTTGTAGAAAGGATTCAATCCAACTTTACTGCAGTCCTCGCATTTACTGTTTACGAGGGTGGTCGACATTTCAACAATGGCCTCTTCGGTCAGTTGTACAGAGCTATGATGCAGAGGGTCATACGGGCCTCTGCCATATTTAGACATCAAGTTGGATCGGCGGCTCAGAGGGATGACCCGCCATGCGAGCGAACAACGGATCAAGTCAACTCCAGTTAGGTTGTTTCCCAACAATGCTTGAATCCTTTTGATGGATGGTATGAGCTTCTTGCGTTCAGCGGCAGTCATCTTGTCAGGGAGCACAAACTTAGAGTCAAGACGCTCCACGCGATAACCCGACAGTGGCTTTTCATCAGCTGGCAACATGTCTTTGCAGTAAAACCAAGTTTGGTTCCAATCCTTGGGATGGCTTGGTAAGACTACTAAGGGAAAGACAACGCCCTTTCGGCGCTGAATCGAAATTCCACCAAGTTCCAAGCTAGGGCCGTTGGTGCATTCATTCTGGTGGTTCAGATGGAAATACTCTCTGAAGAGTTCAACAGTCGGTTCTTCTTGAAGATAAACCTCACAGAGAACTTGGAACTTGCAGATGTTGGATATGGAGTTGTGTCCAAGATCTTGAGGATGAAGTTTGAAAAAATGTAGAACATATCTGAAGAATTTTGAGCCAGGTGGTGAAAAACCCCGGTTCATATGATCAGTAAAGATAATGACTTCATCATCTCTGGGTTGAGGTCGTTCTTCATCCGGGTCAGGGGCACGATAAGACATAATGTTTTTCTCTGGCAAAAATCCAATGGTGACAAAATCCTTCAAAGTGTCATCAGTGACTGGAAGGGACCCAGTTGCAGACTGTTGGCGTCTTTGATGGCATAATGAAAAAGGACAAGCTGAAAAGAAAACAATTTACCGGTTCAAATTAGTTGGTGGAGTTACAAGTTAATGATTATAGTACAGATGAGTAATGGCGGCTTAAGTAAGGGCTAATGATATATAAAGGAAAAAGGAGTCGGCATGATAAGCCGCCATGACTAAAGATATTCAAAGGTTGCCTAAGTCAGAATTGGCTAAGTGCTGAGATAAACAAGTTTCACAAGTTGTTCTACTATTTTAGATCAAGATGGTTCAAAAAAAGAAAAATAAATCTAGACATAAAAAACCAGCACAGAGGAGTTCATTAGTTCTAAGGAGGCCTTCGTACAAGAAAAAGGGATATGCTAGGGTTTGGAATGGATGCAAAACAACTACCACATGAGTTCAATACTTCTTTTAGATCAAAGGAGGAGGCGATGGAGAAACTACAAGGAATCCACGATGAACAGCGAAGAACATGAAAGGAACTCGCAAACCCTAATGTAGATCTAAGATATGGGAAAGCAAGGACATACGAACGCAGATCTACTGCGGAGGATCGCCGCTATTCTCTGAACAAGCTCAGGGTGATGCAGCGGCCGAGGATGAGGACGACGGTGAGCGCTGCGGCAGCGGCGGAGCTCGAGCGACAGAGGGGTTGCGAGAGGAAGAAGGAGAATGAGAAGAAGACTAGTCACGGCTATTTATAAGGAAGAACTGATAAGTGAGCACAAAAAACGAGGAGACGGAAACATGGTTATCCAGCTACCCAGGTGCCTCGATGTTCGGAAAGGCATTAAAGATAAAGATCCATTAAAAGATGGCGTGGTGGTGGGTTTCCAAAAAATCCAGAAATGACGTCATGGCGGGTTACAAGGATTTTGCAACAGTAATAGATGGATTTTTTCTAAGTGTTGGAGATTGGCAAGAACAAAGTTCAAATCAACCTGGGGCCTAATGTTGGGGATATGACTACCAGGTATGACCCACCCAGGAGGGGCTGGGTCAATCCCAATGGCGGGTTACTTAAAAGGAAACCAGAAGAGTATACAAGATGATGGTGTATGATAAAGCTTGCAGTAGGCCCAAGCTCAGAGGCGGCTTAAGGCCCGTAAGTGTAAACCGCCATGTAAGAATAAGACTTGTCAATAAGGCATGTAAGAGTTGTCACCGAGCTGGACACATTGTATGAGCCAGCCGAGATTCTATAGGCCGCAGGGCGTCGACCCGTGTATATAAGGGGACGACCCGGCGGCGGCTTAGGGCAAGAAACAACAGATCGAGAGCCAAGCTAGTGTATTTCGCTCCTTGTTCATCGAAACCTAGCAATACCACAACAACGTGACTAGACTTTACCTTCACCGCAAGGGGCCGAACTAGTATAAACCTCTCGTGTCCTTCGTCCTGATTAATCCCTTTAAGCTTCCTAGTTGCGATGGCTCCACGACTAAGTCCTTTCACTAGGACATCTTCCGTGACAATTCCACGACAACTTCACTCTGAAATTCTTCGAACTTTTCAAATGTTTCAGACTTATGTTTCATTAAGTAGATATACCCATATCTGCTCAAATCATCTGTGAAGGTGAGAAAATAACAATATCCGCCGCGAGCTTCAATGTTCATTCTACCACATACATCAGTATGTATGATTTCCAATAACTCTGTTTCTCGCTCCATTGTTCCGAAGAACGAAGTTTTAGTCATCTTGCCCATGAGGCATGGTTCGCAAGTAGCAAGTGATTCATAATCAAGTGTCTAGAAGTCCATCAGAATGGAGTTTCCTCATGCTCTTTACACCAATATGACCTAAACGGCAGTGCCACAAATAAGTTGCACTATTATTATCAACTCTACATCTTTTGGCTTCAATACTATGAACATGTGTATCAGTACTATCAAGATTTAGTAAAAATAGTGTTGGGGAACGCAGTAATTTTGAAAATTTTCCTACGCACACGCAAGATCATGGTGATGCACAGCAATGAGAGGGGAGAGTGTTGTCTACGTACCAACGCAGACCGACTGCGGAAACGATCACACAACATAGAGGAAGTAGTCGTACGTCTTCTTCCCGATCCGACCGATCCAAGCACCGTTACTTCGGCACCTCCGAGTTCTTAGCACACGTTCAGCTCGATGACGATCCTCGGGCTCCGATCCAGCAAAGCGTCGAGGAAGAGTTCCGTCAGCACGACGGCGTGGTGACGATCTTGATGTACCACCGACGCAGGGCTTCGCCTAAGCACTACAACGGTATGATCGAGGTGGAATATGGTGGCAGGGGGCACCGCACACGGCTAAGGAACGATCACAAGGATCAACTTGTGTGTCTTGGGGTGTCCCCTGCCCCCGTATATAAAGGTTGGAGGAGGGGGGGCTGGCCGGCCAGAGAGGAGGAGGCGCAGGGGGAGTCCTACTCCCACCGGGAGTAGGACTCCTCCCCTCCAATCCTATTCCAACTAGGACTCTCGGGGGGAAAGGAGAGAGAGGGGGGCCGGCCCCTTCTCCTAGTCCTACTAGGACTTGGGGAAAGGGGGGGCGCCGGCCATCTTGTGGGCTTCCTCTTCTCTCTTTTCCACTAAGGCCCAATAGGCCCATTAGTCTCCCGGGGGGTTCCGGTAACCCTCCCGGTATTCCGGTAAAATCCCGATTTCACCCGGAATACTTCCTATGTCCAAACATAGGCTTCCAATATATCAATCTTTACGTCTCGACCATTTCGAGACTCCTCGTCATGTCCGTGATCTCATCTGGGACTCCGAACAACCTTCGGTACATCAAAATGCATAAACTCATAATAACTGTCATCGTAACGTTAAGCGTGCGGACCCTACGGTTCGAGAACAATGTAGACATGACCGAGACACGTTTCCGGTCAATAACCAATAGCGGGACCTAGATGCCCATATTGGCTCCTACATATTCTACGAAGATCTTTATCGGTCAGACCGCATAACAACATACGTTGTTCCCTTTGTCATCGGTATGTTACTTGCCCGAGATTCGATCGTCGGTATCCAATACCTAGTTCAATCTCGTTGCTGGCAAGTCTCTTTACTCGTTCCGTAATACATCATCTCACAACTAACATATTAGTTGCTGTGCTTGCAAGGCTTATGTGATGTGCATTACCGAGAGGGCCCAGAGATACCTCTCCGACAATCGGAGTGACAAATCCTAATCTCGAAATACGCCAACCCAACATCTGCCATTGGAGACACCTGTAGTACTCCTTTATAATCACCCAGTTACGTTGTGATGTTTGGTAGTACCCAAAGTGTTCCTCCGGTAAACGGGAGTTGCATAATCTCATAGTTATAGGAACATGTATAAGTCATGAAGAAAGCAATATCAACATACTAAACGATCGGGTGCTAAGCTAATGGAATGGGTCATGTCAATCAGATCATTCTACTAATGATGTGACCTCGTCAATCAAATAACAACTCTTTGTTTATGGTTAGGAAACATAACCATCTTTGATTAACGAGCTAGTCAAGTAGAGGCATACTAGTGACACTCTGTTGGTCTATGTATTCACACATGTATTATGTTTCCGTTTAATACAATTCTAGCATGAATAATAAACATTAATCATGATATAAGGAAATAAATAATAACTTTATTATTGCCTCTAGGGCATATTTCCTTCAGTCTCCCACTTGCACTAGAGTCAATAATCTAGATTACACAGTAATGATTCTAACACCCATGGAGCCTTGGTGCTGATCATGTTTTGCTCGTGGAAGAGGCTTAGTCAACGGGTCTGCAACATTCAGATCCGTCTGTATCTTGCAAATCTCTATGTCTCCCACCTGGACTAAATCCCGGATGGAGTTGAAGCGTCTCTTGATGTGTTTGGTTCTTTTGTGAAATCTGGATTCCTTTGCCAAGGCAATTGCACCAGTATTGTCACAGAAGATTTTCATTGGACCCGATGCACTAGGTATGACACCTTGATCGGATATGAACTCCTTCATCCAGACTCCTTCGTTTGCTGCTTCCGAAGCAGCTATGTATTCCGCTTCACATGTAGATCCCGCTACGACGCTTTGTTTAGAACTGCACCAACTGACAGCTCCACCGTTTAAAATAAACACGTATCCGGTTTGCAATTTAGAATCGTCCGGATCAGTGTCAAAGCTTGCATCAACGTAACCTCTTACGGTGAGCTCTTTGTCACCTCCATATACGAGAAGCATATCCTTAGTCCTTTTCAGGTATTTCAGGATGTTCTTGACCGTTGTCCAGTGATCCATTTCTGGATTACTTTGGTACCTCCCTGCTAAACTTATAGCAAGGCACACATCAGGTCTGGTACACAGCATTACATACATGATAGAGCCTATGGCTGAAGCATAGGGAACATCTTTCATTTTCTCTCTATCTTCTGCAGTGGTCGGGCATTGAGTCTTACTCAATTTCACACCTTGTAACACAGGCAAGAACCCTTTCTTTGCTTGCTCCATTTTGAACTTCTTCAAAATTTTGTCAAGGTATGTGCATTGTGAAAGTCCAATTAAGCGTTTTGATCTATCTCTATAGATCTTTATGCCCAATATGTAAGCAGCTTCCCCGAGGTCTTTCATTGAAAAACTTCTATTCAAGTATCCCTTTATGCTATCCAGAAATTCTATATCATTTCCAATCAGCAATATGTCATCCACATATAATATCAGAAATGCTACAGAGCTCCCACTCACTTTCTTGTAAATACAGGCTTCTCCAAAAGTCTGTATAAAACCAAATGCTTTGATCACACTATCAAAGCGTTTATTCCAACTCCGAGATGCTTGCACCAGTCCATAAATGGATCGCTGGAGTTTGCATACTTTGTTAGCTCCCTATGGATCGACAAAACCTTCTGGTTGCATCATATACAACTCTTCTTCCAGAAATCCATTCAGGAATGCAGTTTTGACATCCATCTGCCATATTTCATAATCATAAAATGCGGCAATTGCTAACATAATTCTGACGGACTTAAGCATCGCTACGGGTGAGAAGGTCTCATCGTAGTCAACCCCTTGAACTTGTCGAAAACCTTTTGCGACAAGTCGAGCTTTATAGACAGTAATATTACCGTCAGCATCAGTCTTTTTCTTGAAGATCCATTTATTCTCAATTGCTTGCCGATCATCGGGCAAGTCAACCAAAGTCCATACTTTGTTCTCATACATGGATCCCATCTCAGATTTCATGGCCTCAATCCACTTTGCGGAATCTGGGCTCACCATCGCTTCTTCATAGTTCGTAGGTTCATCATGATCTAGTAGCATGACTTCCAGAACTGGATTACCGTACCACTCTGGTGCGGATCTCACTCTGGTTGATCTACGTGGTTCAGTAGTATCTTGTCCTGAAGCTTCATGATCATCATCATTAGCTTCCTCACTAATTGGTATAGGTGTCTCAAAAACAGTTTTCTGTGATGTACTATTTTCCAATAAGGGAGCAGGTACAGTTACCTCGTCAAGTTCTACTTTCCTCCCACTCACTTCTTTTGAGAGAAACTCCTTCTCTAGAAAGTTTCCGAATTTAGCAACAAAAGTCTTGCCTTCGGATCTGTGATAGAAGGGGTATCCAATAGTTTCCTTTGGATATCCTATGAAGACACACTTCTCCGATTTGGGTTCGAGCTTATCAGGTTGAAGCTTTTTCACATAAGCATCGCAGCCCCAAACTTTAAGAAACGACAACTTTGGTTTCTTGCCAAACCATAGTTCATAAGGTGTCGTCTCAACGGATTTTGATGGTGCCCTATTTAATGTGAATGCGGCCGTCTCTAAAGCATAACCCCAAAATGATAGCGGTAAATCAGTAAGAGACATCATAGATCGCACCATATCTAGTAAAGTATGATTACGACATTCGGACACACCATTACGCTGTGGTGTTCCGGGTGGCGTGAGTTGCGAAACTATTCCACAATTTTTCAAATGTACACCAAACTCGTAACTCAAATATTCTCCTCCACGATCAGATCGTAGAAACTTTATTTTCTTGTTACGATGATTTTCCGCTTCACTCTGAAATTCCTTGAACTTTTCAAATGTTTCAGACTTGTGTTTCATCAAGTAGATATACCCATATCTGCTTAAATCATCTGTGAAGGTGAGAAAATAACGATATCCGCCACGAGCCTCAATATTCATCGGACCACATACATCGGTATGTATGATTTCCAATAAATCTGTTGCTCTCTCCATAGTACCGAAGAACGGTGTTTTAGTCATCTTGCCTATGAGGCACGGTTCGCAAGTACCAAGTGATTCATAATCAAGTGGTTCCAAAAGCCCATCAGTATGGAGTTTCTTCATGCGCTTTACACCGATGTGACCTAAACGGCAGTGCCACAAATAAGTTGCACTATCATTATTAACTTTGCATCTTTTGGCTTCTACATTATGAATATGTGTATTACTATCTTCGAGATTCAACAAGAATAGACCACTCTTCAAAGGTGCATGACCATAAAAGATATTACTCACATAAATAGAACAACCATTATTCTCTGATTTAAATGAATAACCGTCTCGCATCAAACAAGATCCAGATATAATGTTCATGCTCAACGCTGGCACCAAATAACAATTATTTAGGTCTAATATTAATCCCGAAGGTAGATGTAGAGGTATCGTGCCGACCGCGATCACATCGACTTTGGAACCGTTTCCCACGCGCATCGTCACCTCGTCCTTTGCTAGCGTCTGCTTATTCCGTAGTCCCTGTTTCGAGTTGCAAATATTAGCAACAGAACCAGTATCAAATACCCAGGTGCTACTGCGAGCTCTAGTAAGGTACACATCAATAACATGTATATCACATATACCTTTGCTCACTTTGCCATTCTTCTTATCCGCCAAATACTTGGGGCAGTTCCGCTTCCAGTGACCAGTCTGCTTGCAGTAGAAGCACTCAGTTTCAGGCTTAGGTCCAGACTTGGGTTTCTTCTCTTGAGCAGCAACTTGCTTGCTGTTCTTCTTGAAGTTTCCCTTCTTCTTCCCTTTGCCCTTTTTCTTGAAACTAGTGGTTTTGCTAACCATCAACACTTGATGCTCCTTCTTGATTTCTACCTCCGCAGCTTTCAGCATTGCGAAGAGCTCGGGAATAGTCTTGTTCATCCCTTGCATATTATAGTTCATCACGAAGCTCTTGTAGCTTGGTGGCAGTGATTGGAGAATTCTGTCAATGATGCAATCATCTGGAAGATTAACTCCCATCTGAATCAAGTGATTATTATACCCAGACATTTTGAGTATATGCTCACTGACAGAACTGTTCTCCTCCATCTTGCAGCTATAGAACTTATTGGAGACTTCATATCTCTCAATTCGGGCATTTGCTTGAAATATTAACTTCAACTCCTGGAACATCTCATATGCTCCATGACGTTCAAAACGTCGTTGAAGTCCCGATTCTAAGCCGTAAAGCATGGCACACTGAACTATCGAGTAGTCATCAGCTTTGCTCTGCCAGACGTTCATAACATCTGGCGTTGCTCCAGCAGCAGGCCTGTCACCCAGCGGTGCTTCCAGGACGTAATTCTTCTGTGCAGCAATGAGGATAATCCTCAGGTTACGGACCCAGTCCGTGTAATTGCTACCATCATCTTTCAACTTTGCTTTCTCAAGGAACGCATTAAAATTCAACGGAACAATAGCACGAGCCATCTATCTACAATCAACATAAACAAGCAAGATACTATCAGGTACTAAGTTCATGATAAGTTTAAGTTCAGTTAATCAAATTATTTAGGAACTCCCACTTAGATAGACATCCCTCTAATCCTCTAAGTGATCACGTGATCCAAATCAACTAAACCATAACCGATCATCACGTGAGATGGAGTAGTTTTCAATGGTGAACATCGTTATGTTGATCATATCTACTATATGATTCACGCTCGACCTTTCGGTCTCTGTGTTCCGAAGCCATATCTGTATATGCTTGGCTCATCAAGTATAACCTGAGTATTCTGCGTGCGCAACTGTTTTGCACCCGTTGTATTTGGACGTAGAGCTTATCACACCCGATCATCACGTGGTGTCTGGGCACGACGAACTTTGGCAACGGTGCATACTCAGGGAGAACACTTCTTGATAATTTAGTGAGAGATCACCTTATAATGCTACCGTCAATCAAAGCAAGATAAGATGCATAAAAGGATAAACATCACATGCAATCAATATAAGTGATATGATATGGCCATCATCATCTTGTGCTTGTGATCTCCATCTCCGAAGCACCGTCATGATCACCATCGTCACCGGCGCGCCACCTTGATCTCCATCGTAGCAACGTTGTCGTCTCGCCAATCTTATGCTTCCACGACTATCACTACCGCTTAGTAATAAAGTAAAGCATTACATCGCGATTGCATTGCATACAATAAAGCGACAACCATATGGCTCCTGCCAGTTGCCGATAACTCGGTTACAAAACATGATCATCTCATACAATAAAATCAGCATCATGCCTTGACCATATCACATCACAACATACCCTGCAAAAACAAGTTAGACGTCCTCTACTTTGTTGTTGCAAGTTTTACGTGGCTGCTACGGGCTTAAGTAAGAACTCATCTCACCTACGCATCAAAACCACAACGATAGTTCGTCAAATAGACTCCGTTTTAACCTTCTCAAGGACCGGGCATAGTCACACTTGGTTCAACTAAAGTTGGAGAGACAGTCTTCCGCAAGCCATCTATGTGCAAAGCACGTCGAGGGAAACGGTCTCGCGTAAGAGTACGCGTAAGGTTGGTCCGGATCGTCTCAACCAACAATACCGCCGAACCAAAGTATGACATGCTGGTAGGCAGTATGACTTGTATCGCCCACAACTCACTTGTGTTCTACTCGTGCAAATAACATCAAACCATAAAACCTAGGCTCGGATGCCACTGTTGGGGAACGCAGTAATTTCGAAAAATTTCCTACGCACACGCAAGATCATGGTGATGCACAGCAACGAGAGGGGAGAGTGTTGTCTACGTACCAACGCAGACCGACTGCGGAAGCGATCACACAACGTAGAGGAAGTAGTCGTACGTCTTCTTCCCGATCCGATCGATCCAAGCACCGTTACTCCGGCACCTCCGAGTTCTTAGCACACGTTCAGCTCGATGACGATCCTCGGGCTCCGATCCAGCAAAGCGTCGAGGAAGAGTTCCGTTAGCACGACGGCGTGGTGACGATCTTGATGTACCACCGACGCAGGGCTTCGCCTAAGCACTACAACGGTATGATCGAGGTGGAATATGGTGGCAGGGGGCACCGCACACGGCTAAGGAACGATCACAAGGATCAACTTGTGTGTCTTGGGGTGTCCCTTGCCCCCGTATATAAAGGTTGGAGGAGGGGGGGCTGGCCGGCCAGAGAGGAGGAGGCGCAGGGGGAGTCCTACTCCCACCGGGAGTAGGACTCCTCCCCTCCAATCCTATTCCAACTAGGACTCTCGGGGGGAAAGGAGAGAGGGGGGGGGGCCGGCCCCTTCTCCTAGTCCTACTAGGACTTGGGGAAAGGGGGGGCGCCGGCCAACTTGTGGGCTGCCTCTTCTCTCTTTTCCACTAAGGCCCAATAGGCCCATTAGTCTCCCGGGGGGTTCCGGTAACCCTCCCGGTATTCCGGTAAAATCCCGATTTCACCCGGAATACTTCCTATGTCCAAACATAGGCTTCCAATATATCAATCTTTACGTCTCGACCATTTCGAGACTCCTCGTCATGTCCGTGATCTCATCTGGGACTCCGAACAACCTTCGGTACATCAAAATGCATAAACTCATAATAACTGTCATCGTAACGTTAAGCGTGCGGACCCTACGGTTCGAGAACAATGTAGACATGACCGAGACACGTTTCCGGTCAATAACCAATAGCGGGACCTGGATGCCCATATTGGCTCCTACATATTCTACGAAGATCTTTATCGGTCAGACCGCATAACAACATACGTTGTTCCCTTTGTCATCGGTATGTTACTTGCCCGAGATTCGATCGTCGGTATCCAATACCTAGTTCAATCTCGTTGCTGGCAAGTCTCCTTACTCGTTCCGTAATACATCATCTCACAACTAACATATTAGTTGCTGTGCTTGCAAGGCTTATGTGATGTGCATTACCGAGAGGGCCCAGAGATACCTCTCCGACAATCAGAGTGACAAATCCTAATCTCGAAATACGCCAACCCAACATCTGCCATTGGAGACACCTGTAGTACTCCTTTATAATCACCCAGTTACGTTGTGATGTTTGGTAGTACCCAAAGTGTTCCTCCGGTAAACGGGAGTTGCATAATCTCATAGTTATAGGAACATGTATAAGTCATGAAGAAAGCAATAGCAACATACTAAACGATCGGGTGCTAAGCTAATGGAATGGGTCATGTCAATCAGATCATTCTACTAATGATGTGACATGGTCAATCAAATAACAACTCTTTGTTCATGGTTAGGAAACATAACCATCTTTGATTAACGAGCTAGTCAAGTAGAGGCATACTAGTGACACTCTGTTGGTCTATGTATTCACACATGTATTATGTTTCCGTTTAATACAATTCTAGCATGAATAATAAACATTTATCATGATATAAGGAAATAAATAATAACTTTATTATTGCCTCTAGGGCATATTTCCTTCAAATAGACCACTCATCAAGGGTGCATGCCATAAAAGATATTACTCATATAAATAGAACAACCATTATTCTTTGATTTAAATGAATAACCGTCTCGCATCAAACAAGATCCAGATATAATGTTCATGCTCAACGCTGGCACCAAATAATAATTATTTAGGTCTAAAACTAACCCCGAAGCTAGGTAGATGTAGAGGTAGCGTGCCGACGACGATCACATCGACTTTGGAACCATTTCCCACGCGCATCGTCACCTCGTCCTTAGTCAATTTTCTCTTAATCTGTAGCCCCTGTTTCGAGTTGCAAATGTTAGCAACTAAACCAGTATCAAATACCGAGGCACTACTGCGAGAATTAGTAAGGTACACATCAATAACATGTATATCAAATATACCTTTCACTTTGCCATCCTTCTTCTCCACCAAATACTTGGGGCAGTTCCGCTTCCAGTGACCAGTTCTTTTGCAGTAGAAGCACTTAGTCTTAGGCTTAGGTCTAGACTTGGGTTTCTTCACTTGAGCAGCAACTGGCTTGCCGTTCTTTTGAAGTTCCCCTTCTTCCCTTTACCCTTTTTCTTGAAATTGGTAGTCTTGTTGACCATCAACACTTGATGCTCCTTCTTGATTTCTACCTCCGCAGCCTTTAGCATTGCGAAGAGCTCGGGAATCGTCTTATCCATCCCTTGCATATTATAGTTCACCACGAAGCTCTTGTAGCTTGGTGGTAGTGATTGAAGAACTCTGTCAGTGACACTATCATCAGGAAGATTAACTCCCAGTTGAGTCAAGTGGTTTGGGTACCCAGAAATTCTAAGTATATGTTCATTGACAGAACTATTCTCCTCCATCTTGCAGCTATAGAACTTATTGGAGACTTCATATATCTCAATCCGGGAATTTGCTTGAAATATTAACTACAACTCCTGGAACATCTCATATGCTCCATGACGTTCAAAATGGCGTTGAAGTCCTGGTTCTAAGCCGTAAAGCATGGCACACTGAATTATTGAGTAGTCGTCAACTTTGCTCTGCCAGGTGTTCACAACATCTGGCGTTGCTCCAGCAGTGGGTTTTTCACCTAGCGGTGCTTCCAGGACGTAATTCTTCTGTGTAGCAATGAGGATAATCCTCAAGTTATGGACCCAGTCCGTGTAATTGCTACCATCATCTTTCAACTTAGCTTTCTCTAGGAACGCATTAAAATTCAATGGAACAACAGCACGGGCCATCTATCTACAACAACATAGACATGCAAAATACTATCAGGTACTAAGTTCATGATAAATTAAAGTTCAACTAATCAAATTACTTAAGAACTCCCACTTCAATAAACATCTCTCTAATCATCTAAGTGATCACGTGATCCATATCAACTAAACCATGTCCGATCATCACGTGAGATGGAGTAGTTTTCAATGGTGAACATCACTAATTCACTATGTTGAGCCTATCTACTATATGATTCACGCTCGACCTTTCGGTCTCAGTGTTCCAAGGCCATATCTGCATATGCTAGGCTCGTCAAGTTTAACCTAAGTATTCTGCGTGTGCAAAACTGGCTTGCACCCGTTGTATGTGAACGTAGAGCTTATCACACCGATCATCATGTGGTGTCTTGGCACGACGAACTTTAGCAACGGTGCATACTCAGGGAGAACACTTTTACCTTGAAATTTAGTGAGAGATCATCTTATAATGCTACCGTCGAACTAAGCAAAATAAGATGCATAAAGGATAAACATCACATGCAATCTATATAAGTGATATGATATGGCCATCATCATCTTGTGCCTTTGATATCCATCTCCAAAGCACCGTCATGATCACCATCGCCACCGGCTTGACACCTTGATCTCCATCGAAGCATAGTTGTCGTCTTGCCAACTATTGCTTCTATGACTATCGCTACCGCTTAGTGATAAAGTAAAGCAATTACATGGCGATTGCATTTCATACAATAAAGAGACAACCATATGGCTCTTGCCGGTTGCCGATAACTATGTTACAAAAGATCATCTCATACAATAAAATTTAGCATCATGTCTTGACCATATCACATCATAGCATGCCCTGCAAAAACAAGTTAGACGTCCTCTACTTTGTTGTTGCAAGTTTTACGTGACTACTATGGGCTGAGCAAGAACCGTTCTTACCTACGCATCAAAAAGCACAACGCAGTATAGTGATGGCTTTTTAATCTTTGGAAAGAACCATGTTCATTGAATATGATTTGACTAAAGTTGGAGAAACTGACACCCAACAGCCACTTGTGTGCGAAGCACGTCGGTAGAACCAGTCTCGCATAAGCGTACGCGTAATATCGGTCTAGGCCGCTTCATCCAACAATACCGCTGAATCAAGAATTAACTAGTGACGGCAAGCAATATGTATATACCCACGCCCACAACTCCTTTGTGTTCTACTCGTGCATATAACATCTATGCATAAACCTGGATCGGATGCCACAGTTGGGGAACGCGGTAATTTCAAAAAAATTCCTACGCACACGCAAGATCATGGTGATGCATAGCAATGAGAGGGGAGAGTGTTGTCTATGTACCCTCGTAGACCGTAAGCGGGAGCGTTATGACAACACGGTTGATTAGTCGTACGTCTTCACGATCGACCGATCCTAGCACCGAAGGTACGACACCTCCGCGATCTGCACACGTTTGGCTCGGTGACGTCCCACGAACTCACAATCTAGTAGAGCTTCGAGGGAGAGCTTCGTCAGCACGACGGCGTGATGATGGTGATGATGATGCTACCTTAACAGGGCTTTTCCTAAGCACTGCTACGATATGACCGAGGTGGATTATGGTGGGCGGGGGCACCGCACACGGCTGGAAACAATCGACTTGTGTGTTCTAGGGTGCCCCCCTGCCCCCGTATAAAAAGGAGCAAGGGGGAGGCTGGCCGGCCTTGGGGCGCACCAAGGAGAGGGGGAGTCCTCCGCCTAGTAGGAGTAGGACTCCCCTTTTCCTATTCCAACTACGAAGGGGGGAGGGGGGAGGAAGGAGAGGGAGAGAGGGATGAAAGAGGGGACGCCCCCCTCCTTGTCCAATTCGGACTCCCAAGGGGGGCCATCCCTAGGCCCTCTCATCTCTCTCCCACAAGGGCCATGTTGGCCCATTAGTTCCCTCGGGGGTTCCCATAACCCCCCGGCACTTCGATAAAGATCTGGTGACCCCCAGAACTCATTCGTTGTCCGAATATAGTCGTCCAATATATCAATCTTTATGTCTCGACCATTTTGAGACTCCTCATCATGTCCATGATCACATCCGGGACTCCAAACTATCTTTGGTACATAAAAACACATAAACTCATAATACCGATCGTCACCGAACGTTAAGCGTGCGGACCTACGGGTTCGAGAACTATGTAGACATGACCGAGACATATTTCCGATCAATAACCAATAGCGGAACCTGGATGCTCATATTGGCTCCTACATATTCTCCAAATATATTTATCGGTCAAACCGCATAACAACATATGTTGTTCCCTTTGTCATCGGTATGTTACTTGCCCAAGATTCGCTCGTCCGTATCTCAATACCTAATTCAATCTCGTTACCGGCAAGTCTCTTTACTCGTTACGTAATGCTACATCCCGTAACTAACTCAATAGCTACATTTCTTGCAAGGCTTATAATGATGTACATTACCGAGAGGGCCCAAAGATACCTCTCCGATAATCGGAGTGACAAATCCTAATCTTGATCTATGCCAACTCAACAAACACCATCGGAGACATCTGTAGAGCACCTTTATAATCACCCAGTTAGGTTTTGATGTTTGGTAGAACATAAAGTGTTCCTCGGGTATTCGGGAGTTTCATGATCTCATAGTCACAGAAACATGTATAAGTTATGGAGAAAGCAATAGCAACAAACTAAACGATCATCGTGCTAAGCTAACGGATGGGTCAAGTCAATCACATCATTCTCTTATGATGTGATCCCGTTAATCAAATGAAAACTCATGTCTATGGTTAGGAAACATAACCATCATTGATTCAACGAGCTAGTCAAGTAGAGGCAAACTAGTGACACTCTGTCTGTCTATGTATTCACACTTGTACTAAGTTTCCGATTAATACAATTCTAGCATGAATAATAAACAATTATGATGATATAAGGAAATATAAATAACAACTTTATTATTGCCTCTAGGGCATATTTCCTTCAGAAAAATGTACTTATGACATGGAAATTTTAAGAACTTTCTTTAAAAAACAATGCAGCTTGTGTTTCACATAGGCTTTGTTTCAGAATTTTTGTGGTTTCATAGTTTTTATAGATGGCAAGCACAAAGGTGTTGAACATGATCTATAAAAGAAAAAAATTGTGAAGTCCACATGTTAGCAGTAAAAAAAGGTACCAATTGTTATGATGTGTAGTTTCCATGATGTGTTTATAGTTGCCATGGGGTATATATAATTATGTTCGATGGTAATAAAATTTGCAATGATGTATAAAAATTGCCATTGATATATAAATTTGCCATGTGAGCTGAATTTTTTTTGCCATGCTCCAAAATTTTCCATGGTGCAGAAATGTAATTTGCTATGGCTCTAAAGCTAAATTTGACATGTGAGCATTACACATTTGAAAAAAAGGTTGTCATGTATGAGAGAACTCAAATCCTAGATTTGCCAGGTGACATTACACATGCCTCTAAGGGCCAATTCTTTTAGGCGATTCTCATAGAATCGCCCCCTCCTCAGCTTCTCTCAGAATCGCCACTCCATATGTTTTTTTATAATCCTATCTAGTTAAGGTCTAATTAGCTAGGATTGTAAAAAAATGGAGTGGCGATTCTGAGAGAAGCTGGGGAGGGGGCGATTCTGGGAGCACCGCCCAAAAGAACTGGCCCTAAAATAGTTATCATAACCCTAGCCACCGCCACAACTTCCCTACATTAAGGCCGCCTCGGTCTTCCTCCTCTTCCTCATCTGATGCCCTCGCCTACGGCAATGGGAGTGGGGACCAATATGTACTATTTTATTCTCCTTATGTTTTTGTTTCCCCACCGACAACAATGAGGTGGCGGCGGTGATAGCGTGTTGGAATAAGGTCTCTCCGGTCCTTCCCTACCTTAATAACATCCGATTCGGTATCGATTAAGGGCCTATGAGAGTTTGTGTCTACAGATTTGTTGGTTCCCTTCAGATCTTGGCAATTGGTGTGTCTTTCAAGTAGAGTTATTGGTTGGTTATTGATGTGGTGACTTTGATATCTGATACGTCCATTTTGCATCATGCTTTTATATCGATATTTATTGCATTATGCACTGGTAGAAAAAGGGCCTACAGTCCCGGTTCGTAAGGGCCTTTAGTCCCGGTTCCTGAACCGGGACTAAAGTGTCGATACTAATACCTCCCCCCTTTAGTCCCGGTTCAATCCAGAACCGGGACTAAAGCCCCTCCACGTGGGCAGTGCGCAGAGCCCAGGCAGGAGACCCTTTGGTCCCGGTTGGTGGCACCAACCGGGACCAATAGGCATCCACGCGTCAGCATTTCTGTGGCTGGGGTTTTAGTTTTTTTTTGAAGGGGGGGGGGGATTTGGGGGTTTTGGGGGGTTAATTTAGGTGTTTCATATATTGTGTTAGCTAGCTATAATTAATAGAGAGAAGTGTCCTCTCTTATGTCCGTGCTTGGTCGACGCTACGTACTATACATACTTATAGAGAGGACTAGACACGCTGGCTAGCTAGTAAGCAAACGAAGGAAACAGAAGATCGTCATGAACATATATGCATACAGAGAGAAGTGATATCGACCACCTCTCCTACTCCGAGAGATTGGTCGAACAACAAGTTCTCGTATATCTATATGACACTACCGGCTACATATATACAGTAATTATCTCTTACAAATATAATCATACGGACTCAGGTTTAACATAGAATTCTCCGTCTTCAGGGATCACGTGGTCAAGAAAGAATGCCGCCAATTCCTCTTGAATTCCTCGCATGCGAGCTGGTGCTAGGAGTTCATCCCGCTTCCGAAACATCTAATTTAAAGAAGGGGGTCAATACATATATATATATGAATGAATGAAACTCAACACAAATGATGGTAATAAAATAAAATTGTGAATGTTGTTATTTACGTACTTCATATTGTTCCTCAGTGTAGCCCCGCTCACAGGTCGTGTGGCGGATGGACTCGCAAACATAGTATCCACAGAAATCATTCCCTTGTTCCTGCCACAACCCCTTTACAAGAAATAGAGGTTAATCAAACTGATAAGCAAGAATGCCAAATGGTATTGATGAAACTAGCGCTTGAATGACTAGTAGATGCGGTTAAAATGCTACTATAGCTAGTACTTACTTTCGGGTGTCTAAATTGCAGCTCCTTCGGCAGTCCCGGAGCTTTTCTGGTGAATTTTCTCCAAACCCTGCTGGACAAAGAAAACAATTACTTGATATATCAGGAAATGAACAAAGTTGCTGATATGGTGGATAATGATCGATTTAACTTACTTCTCGAGTATTTGAGTCATGTCTGCATAGTCCTTGGGATCTTTTCGTCTTGAGTCTAAGATAGTTACAAGTCCATGCTCAAGCTTAATATGTAGGAGAATATAGTGGTAACTGCACACGCATGCATAACTCATCAATTACATTACTATAACCTTGACTAATATATAAGGGAAACCAAATACGCACAAGACAGTAACACTCACTTGAAGTTGTAAGGAAAGAGTATTATATCTTTGTTTTGATTTATTATCAACGATTGTAGCATGCTGGCCTCGGTTTCTGCGGCATGAAATTTAACCTGAGTTGCATCTATGAGATATGTGTTAATGAACCCAATATCATCGACTTGTCTTTTCTTCAATTCGACGATCTTCAATCTGCATAATATAGTGAGGATGATTAAAAATACATGCAATGAAAGAGCTAAGCTATATAGAGAAACTTAATGACAGAAGTAGTACTACTTACAGATAGTAGCAGGCGACCGTTGTTTTAGCGAGGGCCAATTTATTGAAAAACTGATAGAACTCCTCAAATGGAATAGGCAACAGATCAATTCCAATGAGGTCATGCTCCTTTTTAACTTTCAAATACAAAGTACTCCTCCCCCCAGAGTCTCTGTAGATTTTCAAGTACCAATCATGCAATCTTCGCATCATCGTTGATAGAGATCTTTCATCTTTGACAAGAGGCTTCACGTACTTGTATCTTTGTATCTGCATCTCCATGGGTTCATAATGTACTTCGTCAGGCAGGTAATCTGCAAGATTGCTATAACCGGGCACCATCCTCGGATCATTAGCGACGTTGTGGCTAGGCACCTTGAGCGGGGGGCACGATTGCTTCGCTTGTTCGCCGAGCTGGGCAATTTGTTTCCCAGCTTGTCATTCTTTTAGCCTTTGATCACTAACAGTACTTCCCGACCGCTCCGCTTCGGCAAATTACTTTCCAATAATGCGGTCATAGTTTCCTTTCGGCGGATCAGACTTCGGTGGTTTTGTCAGGGCAGCCAGAGTGCGCTTCACTTTCACCCGATCTACCTTCTCCTCCGGAGGTGGATGTTTCTTTGCTTTCAGCCCTTCAAAGAATTTCCTCACTTCTTCTCGCGCGATCTCGGCGTTCTCCTCCTGGGTCCTCTCGTATGGTAACTTCTCTGGAGTCTTCAGAGAAGGACCGAATCTGTATGTCCGACCGCCTCTGGTTGTACTGCTAGACGCCGACCGAGCAGACGGAGCGGTTGTCTTCTTTACTTGCTTAAGAGGCGGAGGAGAAGGACTACGACCCGCCGGAGCAGCTGGAGCGGCGGCAGGTCTCTTCCGCCCTTGCTGACGAGGCGGAGAAGGAGTAGGCTGGCTGCTCGGGTGTGCCGGCACAGGCGGAGAAGTCGGGGGAGTGCCGCCACGCGCCGGAGAAGGAGCCGGCCGAGGGCCCTAATCGTCACTCGCCGGAGGAGGAGGCGGTGGAGGAGGCGGAGTGCCCTGACTCGCCGGAGGAGGAGGAGGAGGCAGAGGCATCCAGTTCGGAAGGTTGATGAGCTCCTTCCGCCATAGGCATGGAGTCTTCAAAGCAGACCCTAGCCGAGTCTCCCCTTCACCGGTAGGGTGGTCAAGCTGGAGGTCCTCAAATCCCTCCGTTATCTCATCCACCATCACCCTAGCATATCCTTCTGGAATCGGCCGGGAATGAAAAGTTGCACCGGGTTCAGTAGGATAAACAGAGCCAACAGCCGCCTTGACCTTCAAATTCATCCATTGCTTCATAAGGTGGCAATTTTGAGACTCCGTTATAGCATCCATAGGATAGCTGCCAGGAGCCGTCAAGGCATGCTCCGGCTGAAGCAGCTCGGTGGAAGCCATGCTGCTTCTGCGCTGAGATGGCGGGGTAGCTTCGGGGGAGGCTTCGGCAGTACGTTTGCTGCGATTTGCTTCTTGTTCCTCTATCGCGTCTACCCTTGCTTGCAGCGCCTGCATTTGGGTCTGCTGCACTTTTTTCCTCCTCTCATGGGATTTGTCACCGCCTGCGTCCGGAAACCCAACCTTCCACAGAACGGAGCCTGGCGTGCCTCGTGTCCGTCCAGGGTGCTCAGGATTCCCGAGGGCCATTGTGAGCTCGTCGTTCTCTCTGTCTGGAAAGAACGTCCCTTCCTGCGCTGCTTCGATATACTGCTTAATCTTACAGATTGGTATGTCCATTTGTTCGTTCGTCCAAATGCACTTCCCTATTTCAGGGTCCAAGGTTCCGCCAGCCCCGAAGAACCAAGTCCGGCAACAATCTGGCCAGTTCTTTGTCTCTGGTTCGATCCCTTTATGAATCAGATCATTCTCAATCTTGGACCACTTAGGCCGGGCTACGAGGTAGCCACCTAACCCCGTGCGATGGTGAGGCTTCTACTTCGCAGCATTTTGCTTGTTTGTCGCTGACATCTTCTTACTCTTTTCCGATGTCTTGTGGGCCACAAATGCGGGCCAGTGATCTCTAATCTTCTCATATCTGCCCTTGAATTCTGGTGTCTCATAATTTTCGACAAACTTATTATTCAGCTCTTTCTTCCACCTCCTGAATAGTTCTGCCATCCTCTTCAGAGAAAAAGACTTGATTAATTTCTCTTTAATTGGCTTCTCTGGATTATCCTCTGGTGGTAGGGTGAAATTTGACTTCAGCTTAGTCCAAAGATCATTTTTCTGCATATCATTGACATAAGACACCTCAGGGTCTTCTGTAGCCGGCTTAAACCATTGCTGGATGCTTATCGGGATCTTGTCCCTAACCAGAACCCCGCACTGAGCAACAAATGCGCTCTTTGTCCGGAGGGGTTCAATAGGTTGGCCGTCGGGCGCAATTGCTGTGATCTCAAGCTTTTCATCCGAGGTCAATTTTTTCTTTGGGCCTCGTCTCTTTACCGAAGTTGTGCTCGATCCGGAGGGCTAGAAAAAAGAACAGACTTAATTAATATGTGTACATACCAAAACAATGAATGCATCAATCAGCTAGCCAGCATAGGCTTAACTAATATATATACCTGGCCGGACTCGGTTCGGTCACCGGAGCCGTCATCACGGTCTCCTTCTTGCACCGGCATTGGGTCATCGGAGCCGTCCTCATGTTCTTCTTCTTGCACTGGCATACGGTCACCGTAGCCAGCTTGTTCACCCAGACCATCGGTTTCGTTGAGAAAGTACGAGACGGCATCACTTCCTTCTGTGATTATCTCCCTCAACAATGCTTCTTTTGCTGCTTCGTCTAGGGCGGTGTCCATAGTTTATACAAATATTTACAACATGGCAGTTATTATTCAAACATGACAGATGGATATATTAGTGCCAAACATAGAACTAGCTACCTAATCATAGTAAGCTATCGGGAGGGGGTATATATCGACAATGACGACACTACACCCTCGTTCCCGATAAAAAAAAAGAGGAAGAAGAAGAAAAAAAGAGGAGAAGAAAGAATAGAGGAGAAGAACCCTCGAACCCTCGACCCCTAGACGACCCTCTTCTTCCTTTCATGTTCGAGAGGATCGCCGAGGGGTCGGGAGGTTGCCTAGTGTCAAAGGATTCAACAAAACCATGTCTTCATCATTAGGCGAAAGTAACATGTGCATGATGGTACGAAGCTCTTCAAAGTTGTTCTGGAACCGACTCCCAGATAGGATAATTCGCTTTTTGGTACAAACTTCAGCAAGAGCCTTCCGAATAGCACTATTTAGAAGGCCTTTGCTGAATTGGTACGAAAAGGCGGATTATTCTATCCGGGACTCCATTCCAAAACAACTTTGCAGAACTTCGTACCAACATGCCCTGGTTACTTCCGGCTAATGATGAAGGCATGGATTTCTTCAATACTTTGACACTAGGAAACCTCTCTCGACCCCTCGGCGATCCTCGACCCCTGGAACCCTCGAACCCTCGACGACCCTGGAACCCTCGACCCCTCGACGATCCTCTTCTTCCTCTCATGTTCGAGAGGATCGCCGAGGGGTCGGGAGGTTGCCTAGTGTCAAAGGATTCAACAAAACCATGTCTTCATCATTAGGCGAAAGTAACATGTGCATGATGGTACGAAGCTCTTCAAAGTTTTTCTGGAACGGACTCCCAGATAGGATAATTCGCTTTTTGGTACAAAGTTCAGCAAGAGCTTTCCGAATATCACTATTTGGAAGGCCTTTGCTGAATTGGTACCAAAAGGCGGATTATTCTATCCGGGACTCCATTCCAAAACAACTTTGCAGAACTTCGTACCAACATGCCCTGGTTACTTCCGGCTAATGATGAAGGCATGGATTTCTTCAATACTTTGACACTAAGAGAAGAAGAAAGGAATAGCTAGAGGAGAAGATCGAAGAAAAAAAAGAAGAAAAAAAAGAAGAAAAAAAAAGAGGAGAAGAAGAAAGGAATAGTGGAGAAGAAGAGAAAATAGAATATATTCTATTTTCTCTTCTTCTCCACTATTCCTTTCTTCTTCTCCTCTTCTTTTTCTTCTTTTTTCTTCTTCTTATTTATTTCTCCTCTTCTTTTCGGTAGAGGAAACCCTAAATAGCTAGCAAGTATCGTGGGTGTGAGATACATGTGGCCTTCGGTGTCGGACACTACATCCACGTCCCACAAGTGACGTGGGCGTCGAAGCCCGCGCCACTTGTGGGATCTGGATGTAGTGTCCGACACCGATGGTACATGTATCTCACACCGACGATACTTTCTATTTAGGGTTTCTCCTCTACCGCTCGGCGACCCTCTCGACAACCCTCGTTCCCGATAAAATAAAGAGGAAGAAGAAGAAGAAAAAAGAAGAGAAGAAAGAATAGAGGAGAAGACTTCCTCTTCTTCCTCTCCTCTTCTTCCCCTTCTTCCTCGCCTCTCTCATGAATGTCCGGCGTTCTCAACCCCCCCCCCCATGTGTCGAAGAAAAAAAGAAGAAAAAAAAGAGGAGAAGAAGAAAGGAATAGAGGAGAAAAGAGAAAATAGAATATATATTCTATTTTTCTCTTCTTCTCCTCTATTCCTTTCTTCTTCTCCTCTTCTTTTTCTTCTTTTTTCTTCTTCTTATTTATTTCTCCTCATCTTCCTCTCCCCTCTCGGCGACCCTAGCTAGACCCCCTCTCGACCCTCGACCCCTAGGCGACCGTCGACCCCTCTCTTTTTTTTCTTCCTCTTCTATTTTATCCTCTTCTTCCTCTACCGCTCAGCGACCCTCGACGACCCTCGTTCCTGATAAAAAAAAGAGGAAGAAGAAGAAAAAAAGAGGAGAAGAAATAATAGAGGAGAAGATCTCCTCTATTCTTTCTTCTCCTCTTTTTTCTTTTCTTATTCCTCTTCTTTTTTTATCCTCTTCCTCCTCTCATGTTCGACGACCCTCGACCCCTCGGCGACCCTAGACCCCTTCTCGACCCCCTCTTCTTCTCCCTCTTCTAATTCATTTGTTCATATGAATATACAAACATTTTCATATTTACAATAATTAATATCACCAAAAAAAATCTATGAACAGAAAAAAAATCCTAATTTTTCTAAAAAACTATCTTTTGCATATATACATGAACATAGATATATACACAGAGAACATATATATACATATATATAAAAACAAGCATATATATGAAAAAAATGCTAGCTAGGGCGCCGGCCGGCAGCAGGACCGCGGAGTCGGCGGCGAGGATGGCGACGGGGCAGTGGGCGCGCGCTTGTGGTAGGAGACGCGGGCGACGGCGGCGGCGGGCCAGGGCGGCGGGCGTCCGGCAAGTGTCCGGCGCGGGCGACGGCGAGGGCGGGACGGGGCGGTGCGCGTCGGGGCAGGGACAAGGGCGACGGCGACGGGGGCGGGCCGGGGCGGCACGCGTCGCGGGCGACGGCGAGGATGGGCGCGGGCGACGGTGACGATGGGAGCGGGCGGCGTCGGCAACTGCAAGTGCAAGATGAGAATGAAAAATTCCAAAGTGTGGCCTTATATAGCAGAGGCTTTACTCTCGGTTCGTGGCAGCAACCGGGACTAAAGGTGGGCATTAGTCCCGGTTGCTTCCACGAACCGAGACCAATGGCCTCTTTTTGGCGGCCCAAAGGGCGGGAAGCGAAGCCCATTGGTCCCGGTTGGTGGCACTAACCAGGACTAAAGGAGGGCAATGGTCACGGTTGGTGCCACGAACCGTGACCTATGCACCCTTTAGTCCCGGTTGGTTCCACCAACCGGGACCAATGCCCTTGTGTGCCCTGCGCCCAAAAGTTTAGTCCCACATCGCTAGTTGACAGCACCCAACACCAGTTTATAAGCTCTGCTGCCTCCTCCCTCTCGAACTCCTCTGAACTGAAGGCCTATGGGCCTAATTTGACACTGCTTTGCCTGTGGGCCTATTGGGCCTTCTACGGGACTGAATCCTGGCCCATGTAGGGTTTCTAGTCGTATTCAGGCCGTGGAGGCCCAGTAGGTGGCATTTTTTTGGTTTTTTCTTTTTTATTTCTACATTTTTTTAGTTTTTTATTTTTTTTATTTCTACTTAAAACTAAATACTTACAGTTTTTTAGTGATTTCTTATTGCTTTTAGGTCACAAAAATTATAAACTTCTTGTTAGTGCCACTAGTTTTAAATTTTAAATAGTTTAAATTTGAATTTTTAAAAATTTGTGTGAATCACTAGTTTATGAATAACTTTACTATAAAATTAGAAAAAAAATTCTATTTATTTTTTATTTCTACTTACAACTAAATACTTACAGTTTTTTAGTGATTTGTTTTTGCTTTTAGGTCACAAAAATTATAAACTTTAGTTGATCATAACATAAATTATATTTTGATCACTATTTATAGTTTGATTTTTAGGTCACACAAATTATATTCTTTTTGCTATTGAAGAATATTATAGTTTTATTTTAGTTGATCATAACATAATATGTTAATTGATTGTTTTTATTTTCATAAAAGTTTTGTAGTTCATTCTGTTTGCTATTAATTCATTCTTTGAGCTAAATGACTCTGAAATTGGAAAGCATTTCAAAATGAACTCTGAAAAGGTTGAAAGTTGGCATGGTATCATCATTTCACCCACATAGCATGTTCCAAAAAGTAGAGAGGGTTACGACAAAAACTTGATGCACTTCGTGTACAAAATGGACAATCACTTTCGAAGTATCAAAGTTTCAAACCATAAGACATGAAAGCATTTCAAATGAACTCTGAAAAAGTTGAAAGTTGGGATGGTATCATAATTTCACCCACATAGCATTTGCTTATTGCGGGAGAAAGTCTACACTTTTTCTTCGCTTGTGTCATTTGCTTATTGCACCGTAACCATGGATAATCTTCATTGTTTATCAGGATGCTTGGGTCAGCCTTGACATTGAAGGGAGGAATTTCATGAAACTTTTCATAATCTTCAGACATGTCTGTCTTGCCGTCCACTCCCAGGATGTCCCTTTTTCCTGAAAGAACTATGCGGCGCTTTGGCTCATCGTATGATGTATTCGCTTCCTTATCTTTTCTTTTTCTCGGTTTGGTAGACATGTCCTTCACATAGATAACCTGTGCCACGTCATTGGCCAGGACGAACGGTTCGTTAGTGTACCCAAGATTTTTTAGATCCACTGTTGTCATTCCGTACTGTGGGTCTACCTGTACCCCGCCACCTAACAGATTGACCCATTTGCACTTAAACAAAGGGACCTTAAAATCAGGTCCGTAGTCAAGTTCCCATATGTCCACTATGTAACCATAATATGTATCCTTTCCGCTCTCGGTTGCTGCATCAAAGCGGACACCGCTGTTTTTGTTGGTGCCCTTTTGATCTTGGGCAATCGTGTAAAATGTATTCCCATTTATCTCGTATCCTTTGTAAGTCAATACAGTCAAAGATGGTCCCCTAGACAACAAGTACAACTCATCACAAACAGTGTTGTCACCTCTGAGACGTGTTTCCAACCAACTGCTGAAAGTCCTGATGTGTTCACATGTAATCCAGTCGTCGCATTGCTCCGGGTGTTTGGAGCGCAGACTGTTCTTGTGTTCATCGACATACGGGGTCACCAAGGTAGAGTTCTGTAGAACTGTGTAGTGTGCTTGAGACCAAGAATATCCGTCCCTGCATATTATTGAGTCTCTTCCAGAGTGCCTTTTCCAGTCAGTCCCCCCTCATACCGCGATTTAGGGAGACCTATCTTGTTAAGGCCAGGAATGAAGTCAACACAAAACCCGATAACATCCTCTGTTTGATGGCCCATGGAGATGCTTCCTTCTGGCCTAGCACGGTTACGGACATATTTCTTTAGGACTCCCATGAACCTCTCAAAGGGGAACATATTGTGTAGAAATACGGGCCCTAGGATGACAATCTCGTCGACTAGATGAACTAGGACGTGCGTCATGATATTGAAGAAGGATGGTGGGAACACCAGCTCGAAACTGACAAGACATTGCGCCACATCACTCCTTAGCCTTGGTACGATTTCTGGATCGATCACCTTCTGAGAGATTGCATTGAGGAATGCACATAGCTTCACAATGGCTAATCGGACATTTTCCGGTAGAAGCCCCCTCAATGCAACCGGAAGCAGTTGCGTCATAATCACGTGGCAGTCATGAGACTTTAGGTTCTGAAACTTTTTCTCTGGCATATTTATTATTCCCTTTATATTCGACGAGAAGCCAGTCGTGACCTTCATACTGAGCAGGCATTCAAAGAAGATTTATTTCTCTTCTTTCGTAAGAGCGTAGCTGGCAGGACCTTTATACTGCTTCGGAGGCATGCCGTCTTTTTCGTGCTAATGTTGCAGGTCCTCCCGTGCCTCGGGTGTATCTTTTGTCTTCCCATACACGCCCAAGAAGCCTAGCAGGTTCACGCAAAGGTTCTTCGTCACGTGCATCACGTCGATTGAGGAGCGGACCTCTAGGTCTTTCCAGTAGGGTAGATCCCAAAATATAGATTTCTTCTTCCACATGGGTGCGTGTCCCTCAGCGTCATTCGGAACAGCTAGTCCACCATGACCCTTTCCAAAGATTACGCAGTGTAAATCATTGACCATAGCAAGCACGTGATCACCGGTGCGCATGGCGGGCTTCTTCCGGTGATCTGCCTCGCCTTTGAAATGCTTGCCTTTCTTTCGACATTGATGGTTGGTCGGAAGAAATCGACGATGGCCCAGGTACACATTCTTCCTGCATTTGTCCAGGTATATACTTTCAGTGTCATCTAAACAGTGCGTGCATGCGTGGTATCCTTTGTTTGTCTGTCCTGAAAGGTTACTGAGAGCGGGCCAATCGTTGATGGTCACGAACAGCAACGCCTTAAGGTTAAATTCCTCCTGTCTGTGCTCATCCCACGTACGTACACCATTTCCATTCCACAGCTGTAAAAGTTCTTCAACTAATGGCCTTAGGTACACATCAATTTCGTTGCTGGGTTGCTTAGGGCCTTGGATGAGAACTGGCATCATAATGAACTTCGGCTTCATGCACATCCAAGGAGGAAGGTTATACATACATAGAGTCACGGGCCAGGTGTTGTGATTGCTTCTCTGCTCCCCGAAAGGATTAATGCCATCCGCGCTTAAAGCAAACCATACATTCCTTGGGTCCTTTGCAAACTCATCCCAGTAGTTTCTCTCGATTTTTCTCCACTGCGACCCGTCAGCGGGTGCTCTCAACTTCCCATCTTTCTTTCGGTTCTCACTGTGCCATCGCATCAACTTGGCATGCTCTTCATTTCTGAACAGACGTTTCAACCGTGGTATTATAGGGGCATACCACATCACCTTCGCAGGAACCCTCTTCCTGAGAGGCTCGCCGTCAACATCACCGGGGTCATCTCGTCTGATCTTATACCGCAACGCACCACATACCGGGCATGCGTTCAGATCCTTGTATGCACCGCGGTAGAGGATGCAGTAATTAGGGCATGCATGTATCTTCTCCACCTCCAATCCTAGAGGGCATACGACCTTCTTTGCTGCGTATGTACTGTCGGGCAATTCGTTATCCTTTGGAAGCTTCTTCAATATTTTCAGTAGCTTCTCAAATCCTCTGTCAGCCACAGCATTCTCTGCCTTCCACTGCAGCAATTCCAGTACGGTACCGAGCTTTGTGTTGCCATCTTCGCAATTGGGGTATAACCCTTTTTTGTGATCCTCTAACATGCGATCGAACTTCAGCTTCTCCTTTTGACTAATACATTGCGTCCTTGCATCGACAATGACCCGGCGGAGATCATCATCATCGGGCACATCGTCTGGTTCCTCTTTATATTCAGCAGCTTCACCCGTGGCAGCATCATTGGGCACATCGTCTGGTTCCTCTTGATCTTCACTAGCTCCACCCGTTGCAGCATCACCGTATTCAGGGCGCACATCATTGTACTCTTCTTCTTCGTCGTCTTCCATCATAACCCCTATTTCTCCGTGCCTCATCCAAACATTATAGTGTGGCATGAAACCCTTGTAAAGCAGGTGGGAGTGAAGGATTTTCTGGTTAGAGTAAGACCTCGTATTCCCACATTCAGTGCATGGACAACACATAAAACCATTCTGCTTGTTTGCCTCTGCCGCATCGAGAAACTCATGCACGCCCTTAATGTACTCGCGGGTGTGTCTGTCACCGTACATCCATTGCCGGTTCATCTGCGTGCATTATATATAATTAAGTGTCCAAATTAATAGAAGTTCATCATCACATTAAAACCAAAGTGCATACATAGTTCTCATCAAATAACATATAGCTCTCCAGAGCATCTAATTAATTAAACCATACATTGAAACTATGTAAAACATTTCAATGCGAAAACAAATGCGATCATAATCACAACCAAGGTAACAATTGATCCAACGGCATAATGATACCAAGCCTCGATATGAATGGCATATTTTCTAATCTTTCTAATCTTCAAGCGCATTGCATCCATCTTGATCTTGTGATCATCGACGACATCCGCAACATGCAACTCCAATATCATCTTCTCCTCCTCAATTTTTTTTATTTTTTCCTTCAACAAATTGTTTTCTTCTTCAACTAAATTTAACCTCTCGACAAGGTCGGTCGGCATTTCCGATTCACATACATCCTAGATAAATAAAATCTATGTCATGTTGGTCGGCATAATTTTCATAAACAATAAATGAACCAATAGTTATAAAGATAATATACATACCAAATCCGAATCATAGACAGGACGAGGGACGACGGGGGCGGATACCAAAACCATCGCACTATATAAGATGCAATAAAAATGTGAGAAAATGATACAAGTATCTATCTAAACATACAAGTAAGAATATTTTTCCTTTCAGAAAGAAGATAAGAACAAGAGGCTCACCACGGTGGTGTCGATGATGAGATCGGCGTGGGTGATAGACGGCGGTGAAGACGGGGATGGGGCGTGACGGACCACTAAATCTAGACAAATCTCGAGGAAAATGGAGCTTGGAGGTCGAGCTTCGAGAGGAGAAAGCTTAAGTAGTGTGGCTCGGGCAATTCATCGAACACCTCATGTGCATAGGAGGTGAGCTAGAGCACCACAAAGCCCTCTCCCCCTCGGCCAGAAAAAACAGAGCACTGTGCTCTGCTCTTGCGCGAGGGGGTATATATAGGCACCTCATTGGTCCTGGTTGGTGGCATGAGCCGGGACTAAAGGGGAGCCTTTGGTCCCGGTTCAAGCCACCAACCGGGACCAATGGTTGTGGGCCAGGAGCGAGGCCCATTGGTCACGGTTCATCCCACCAACCGGGACCAAAAGGTCCAGATGAACCGGGACCAATGGCCCACGTGGCCCGGCCGGCCCCCTGGGCTCACGAACCGGGACCAATGCCCACATTGGTCCCGGTTCAAGACTGAACCGGGACTAATGGGCTGATGCGGCCTGGACCATAGCCCTGTTTTCTACTAGTGATGGGCTGTTATTACACATTATGTCACAATACTTATGCTTATTATCTCTTATTTTACAAAGTTTACATAAAGAGGGAGAATGCCGGCAGCTGGGATTCTGGGCTGGAAAAGGAGCAAATATTAGAGACCTATTCTGCACAGCTCCAAATGTCCTGAAACTTCACGGAAGTCATTTTTAGAATATATAAAAAATACTGAGCGCAAGAAGTTCCGGAGGGGGCCACACCCTGCCCACGAGGGTGGGGGCGCGCCCTAACCCCTGGACGCGCCCCCCTGCTTTGTGCCCCCTGGTAGCCCTCCGCTGCCCATCTTCTGCTATATGGAGTCTTTCGATGAGAAAAAAAATCATAAGCAAGCTTTTGGGACGAGAACCGGCCGCCACGAGGCAGAACCTTGGCGGAACCAATCTAGGGCTCTTGCGGAGCTGTTCTATCGGGGAAACTTCCCTCCGGGAGGGGGAAATCATCACCATCATCATCACCAAGGATCCTCTCATCGGGAGGGGGTCAATCTCCATCAACAGCTTCACCAGCACCATCTCCCCTCAAACCCTAGTTCATCTCTTGTATCCAATTCCTGTCTCCAAGTCTGGGTTTAGTACATGTGGGTTGCTAGTAGTGTTAATTACTCCTTGTAGTTGATGCTAGTTGGTTTATTTGGTGGAAGATCATATGTTCAGATCCTATATGCATATTAATACCTCTCTAATTATGAACATGAATATGCTTTGTGAGTAGTTACGTTTGTTCCTGAGGACATGGGAGAAGTCTTGCTATTAGTAGTCCTGTGAATTTGGTATTTGTTCGATATTTTGATGAGTTGTATGTTGTCTCTCCTCTAGTGGTGTTATGTGAACGTCGACTACATGACACTTCACCATTATTTGGGCCTAGAGGAAGGCATTGGGAAGTAATAAGTAGAAGATGGGTTGCTAGAGTGACAGAAGCTTAAACCCTAGTTTATGTGTTGCTTCATAAGGGGCTGATTTGGATCCATATGTTTCATGCTATGGTTAGGTTTACCTTAATACTTTTGTTGTAGTTGCGGATGCTTGCAATAGAGGTTAATCATAAGTGGGATGCTTGTCCAAGTAAGGACAGTACCCAAGCACCGGTCCACCCACATATCAGATTATCAAAGTACCGAACGTGAATCATATGATCGTGATGAAACCTAGCTTGATGATAATTCCCATGTGTCCTCGGGAGCGCTTTTCTCTATATAAGAATTTGTCCAATCTTGTCCTTTGATACAAAAAGAATTGGGCCACCTTGCTGCACTTTATTTACTTTTGTTACTTGTTACTCATTACCAATTATCTTATCACTAAACTATTTGTTACCTATAATTTCAATGCTTGCAGAGAATACCTTGCTGTAAACCGCTTATCATTTCCTTCTGCTCCTCGTTGGGTTTGACACTCTTACTGATCGAAAGGACTACGTGAAGGAAATATGCCCTAGAGGCAATAATAAAGTTATTATTTATTTCCTTATATCATGATAAAAGTTTATTATTCATGCTAGAATTGTATTAACCGGAGACATAATACATGTGTGAATACATAGACAAACAGAGTGTCACTAGTATGCCTCTACTTGACTAGCTCGTTAATCAAAGATGGTTATGTTTCCTAACCATTGACAAAGAGTTGTCATTTGATTCACGGGATCACATCATTAGTTGAATGATCTGATTGACATGACCCACTCCATTAGCTTAGCATCCGATCGTTTAGTATGTTGCTATTGCTTTCTTCATGACTTATACATGTTCCTATGACTATGAGATTATGTAACTCCCGTGTGCCGGAGGAACACCTTGTGTGCTACCAAACGTCACAACGTAACTGGGTGATTATAAAGGTACTCTACAGGTGTCTCCAAAGGTACATGTTGGGTTGACGTATTTCAAGATTAGGATTTGTCACTCCGATCGTCGGATAGGTATCTCTGGGCCCTCTCGGTAATACACATCACTTAAGCCTTGCAAGCAATGCAACTAATGAGTTAGTTGTGAGATGATGTATTACAGAACGAGTAAAGAGACTTGCTGGTAATGAGATTGAACTAGGTATTGGATACGGACGATCGAATCTCGGGCAAGTAACATACCGATGACAAAGGGAACAACTTATGTTGTTATGCGGTCTGACTGAGAAAGATCTTCGTAGAATATGTAGGAGCCAATATGGGCATCCAGGTCCCGTTATTGGTTATTGACCGGAGACATGTCTCGGTCATGTCTACATAGTTCTCGAACCCGTAGGGTCCGCACGCTTAAGGTTTCGATGATAGTTATATTATGAGTTTATACGTTTTGATGTACCGAAGGTTGTTCGGAGTCCCGGATGTGATCACGGACATAACGAGGAGTCTCGAAACGGTCGAGACATAAAGATTGATATATTGGACGGCTATATTCGGACACCGGAAGTGTTCCGGGTGATTTCGGAGAAAACCGGAAAGCCGGAGGGTTACCGGAACCCCCCCCCCCCCCGGGAGAAGTAATGGGCCATATGGGCCTTAGTGGAGAGAGAGGGGGGCAGACAAAGGTGGGCCGTGCGCCTCCCCCCTGGTCCGAATTGGACTAGGAGAGGGGGGCGGCGGAGTCCTACTCCTACTAGGAGGAGGACTCCTCCTTGGCGCGCCATAGGGGCCGGCCGGCCTCCTCCTCTCTTGAACCTTTATATACGGAGGCAGGGGCACCCCAGAAACACACAAGTTGATCCATGTGATCATATTCTTGGCCGTGTGCGGCGCCCCCTGCCACCATAGTCCTCGCTAATATTGTAGCGGTGCTTAGGCGAAGCCCTGCGACACTAGTACATCAAGATCGTCACCATGCCGTCGTGCCGACGGAACTCTTCCGCGACAATTTGCTGGATCGGAGTCCGGGGATCGTCATCGAGCTGAACGTGTGCCAAAACTCAGAGGTGCCGTAGTTTCGGTGCTTGATCGATCGGGCCGTGAAGACGTACGACTACATCAACCACGTTGTCATAATGCTTCCGCTGTCGGTCTACAAGGGTACGTAGATTACACTCTCCCCTCTCGTTGCTATGCATCACCATGATCTTGCGTGTGCGTAGGAAAATTTTGAAATTACTACATTCCCCAACACTACGATAGATCCCCTATACTTGTGGGTCATCAAGACTCTTCTTTGGCGCCGTTGCCGGGGAGTGAAGCGCCTTTGGTAGGTGGAATTTTCTAAGGAAAAAATTATATAGTGTGCTGAAATTTACTGTCACTTGTTACTATGGAAAGTAATCCTCTGAGGGGCTTGTTTGGGGTATCTTCACCCCGACCAGAAGAGCAAAGAGTTGCTCCTCAACCTATTGAACCTACTGAAAATGAAAATGTCTACTTTGAGATTCCTTCGGGTATGATACAAAAACTACTAGCTAATCCTTTTGCAGGAGACGGGACAATGCATCCTGATGAGCACCTAATATATGTGGATGAAGTTTGTGGATTATTTAAGCTTTGTCGGGTGGTAGGAGCGACATATGCCAATGGGTGGCTTATCATTGCGGGGGCCAATAGAACAACGCCGGTGCCTGGAAACGGGATGAGGCGAAGACATGCACGTCGGCGAATCTTACCCAGCTTCAGGGCTCTCCGGGGAGATAATACCCCTACTGCTGCTCTGTGGGGTCTCCGCATGGTTACTAAGTGAACAAGTAGCTACAATGCTCCTTGAGCTGTTTTGGGTGGAAGGAGGAAGAAGGGCTCAGCTCAGCCTGCTTCCTCTCCTTGTATGGTGTCTAGGTCTAGAAAGAGAGTCCAACCCTTTGCATGGGTGCACCGGGGGGTTTATATAGGCCTACCCCCCGGGGGTACAATGGTAATCCGACTGGGCGCTGGGCCCAGCTGTCTGTGACTATGCTCGCCGACTTCTCCGCCGGCTTCTGGGGCCCGCCGGCTGGTGGGTCCCGCCGGCTGCCGGCCCCTAGGTCGACAGGCCGGCCCCACCGGCCAGGGCCTAGTCGGCAGCTGGTTACTGTTGCTCCGTATTGTTGACGCAGGCTTGGTCGGGGTAAGCGTGGCTACAGTAACGCCGCCTTGGCGGGCGATTACTGTAGCCTCGCCGCATCTTGTCTCCTTAATGGGCGTCTCCTTCGAGGAGGGTGGCAGGCCGGCTACGTGAAGCCGGCCCTCTATCTTGCCAGCTTGAGAGGAGGTGCAGCCGCCTTCGGCATCTCTCTGCCCGAAGGGGCCCACCGCCTCGGGGGCCACGCTGGCGGCCCGTCATGGACGGCGTCAGAGCTGCCGTGGCTATAGTGCCGCGCCGGGCGGGCCACGGCTGCCCGCACGACGCGCTGTACCAGGCATGCTCCGGGTTTTGGGGGTGGCAGGCTCCACTGTAGACACGCCCCGCTTCATCATCGCAGAGTGGACGCATACATTGCGGGCACGGCGTTGACTGCTTTATGGGAGCCGGCCCGGCAGTAGCCGGCCTTGCCGTAGCCGGCCTTGTCGTAGCCGGCCCTGTCATAGCCGGCCCTGCCGTAGCCGGCCCTCCACAGCTTTCTTCATGAGGGTAAAAGGGCGGGCCGCCCCCGAAGCCGGCTAGGAAGGTAGCCGTCTAGGGGGGAGGCGGCCCAGGTCTTGAGTCTTCTTATGAGCCGGATGGGCTCATAATTTTTTCTGAGGGACCAGGGGAAGCCGGCTGGGCTACCCATGGCTATTTACCCCGACAGTAGTCCCCGAAGCTGGGCGAGCTTCACGGCGGACGGAAGGACGGGAAGCTTGGCCGGCTTCATACCCTGAGGGGCCGACCTCGTCGTTGCAGCCGACTCCGGAGCACTTTTTTGTTTTCTATTAAGGTGACCGTGGTTGACCCGCGGGCTGGCCATGGGCCCCACGATGGGCCACGTGGCGGAGAAGTCCTGCCGTTGCACGCGCGCGACGGGACGCCGCCGCAGGCCCGGGCCCGCCACTCCCTGGCCTCGGCCCGGGCGCAGATCTTCTGTGGCCCGAGGGGGCTGCTCGCCTCCCCGCGGCCGTTTCTTCGCGTCATCAAGGCGCGCAATTAACGCGGGCGTGGGGGAGATGGGCACGATCGATCCCCACGATCCCCCACGCCGCGCCTCCTCGGCTCTGGCGCACGCGCCTACAAGTAGGGGGGGAGGGGGAGAGGCAAAGGCCCGTTCGCTCCCCCGCTCCCCGTCCCTCCTGCTCCTTCTTCTTCCTTGCGCCAGACGCAGTCTCGCGCCGCAGCCCACCCACGCCGCCATGTCTCTGGCGCTGTCAAGTTCGTGGGACGGGTCCAATGTCCACGAGGACCACATTGAATTCCTCCGCCAGACCCGGCGCCTGCCCGCCGCCAACCTTGTGCAGGTGCGCCTGGCGCCCGCGACGGAGGTCTCGCCGGCGCCGGAGGAAGGCGAGCGCGTCGTCTTCCGCACGCACTTCTTGCGTGGCTTCGGCTTCCCGGCGAGCAGCTTCATGCGCTCTTTCCTCGAATTCTACAACCTCCAGCCGCATCACGTCACGCCCAACGCGGTGATGCAGCTCTCGGCCTTCGTCTACCTCTGCGAAGGTTTCTTGGGGGTGCTGCCGACGTTGGAGCTCTGGGCGGAGCTGTTCCAGAACAAGCTCGGCACCGTCTCCGCCGGCATGCCGGCTCCCTGCGACGCCTTCGTCGCGATGAAGGGGGCAAGCGACGACAACCCCTTCCCTCACATTCCTCTGATCCAGTCTGTCAAGCTCTGGCAGAAATCCTACTTCTATGTCAAGAACGTCGCCCCGCACGGCGACTACGTCAATCTGCCGGCTTACATAGCCGGCCCGCCGGCTGGGAGGCGGCCGTCTTGGGGCTACAGGTCCAAGTCCTTGTCTCCGGCTGGGAATGCCTCCATTGCCCGGCTTCGGGTGATGATCCAGTCGGAAGGCCTGCGCGCATCCGACCTGGTAGCCGCCTTCGTCGAGCGCCGGATTCTGCCCCTCCAAAGCCGGCCGCACATGATGTGCCAGATGAGCGGCCGGTTCGACCCTTGCCGGCTGAGCACATGGGAGATGCCCCACACCGAGGTGGCTCTGATGGTGAACTACATCGCCAACCTGGAGCTCACCGACGAGTGGCAATTCGGCAAGGCGCCGTACTCCCGCGCCCATCCTCCGCCTGTGGTAAGTCCTTCTTCTTGTCGTCTGCCGGCTTGAGCCAGCCGGCTTCTGACCAGGCGGCTCTTCTCTTTTTTCTTTCTATCAGAATCCTCTCCTCCCGCCACCAGCCGGGGCGGCTGGAGTCGAACGCGAGTATGCCCCGGACCGCACGGTGGACGACCTCGATGACCCGGACCTTGCTGCAGTCGCCATGGAGGACGCCGCCACGGGGGACGTCGCCGAGCCCAGAGGCACGGGGCTCTCGGCCAGTTTCGACGACTGGCCGGATGATTTTGAGGCCGAAGAAATCCCGCGCCACCAGCCGGCAACCGACCGCCGCAGCGCAGGCTCATCCGCCGCGCCGGCTGCCGGTGGCGGAAAGGGGAAACGTCGGGCCGCGCTCCCACTCTTCGGAAGCCGGCCGAAGAACCCGAAGGCCTCCGCCGCGGCCACGAAGCGCGACGAGGCGGCGGCGAAGGCGGCCCGCTTCCGGAAGGCGGTGAAGAAGCCTCCATCGGTTTCCGCGTAAGCCTTCTAGCCGCTTACGTGCTTGTTATTCTGAAGTCTTCCTTTACTTGAATTCTTCTCTGATTTCTTGAGTAGGGCGCCGCTCTCCCTCGAGCGAGGCCCAGGCGGCTCCGTGGTCGGGCCGAGTGCCGGATCCTCAGGGTCCCGCCGAGTGGACCCCCGCGCCGATCTTGCAGCAGCCACGGAGCGCAACGCTCGCGAGGCGCGTCGAGAGAGGGAGGCGGCAGAGCGGGAGGCGGCGGAACGGGAGGCCGCCCAGACGGCGATGGGGCGAGCGAGCGCGGCGGCCGAGACTCCGTCGGAGCGGGCGGCCGCGGAGACGGAGGCGGAGGGCGCGCGTAGCCGGCCTCCGCTGCTCGCCATCCCACTCCAAACTTTGGATCCGGACATCCCTCTGCCCACGGCGGAGGAGATTATCCCCGAGCAGCCGCCGGTGCAGAGGGACGAAGTCTTCGAGATTTCTGCGGAGAGGACGCCGCCGGCAGCGCCAGCCGGAGCGGGCGAAGGCGGCCAATCGTCGGCGGTGCTGGAGGAGCCGGCCCGGGCCGCGCCCGAGGCCGGAGCCGGTCTTGAGATCGAGCTGGCGACGGGCCGGCATGCCGGAGGGGGCACGGCCCCGCCGGACACGCGCCGAGCCGCGGGTGCCGAGCAGACGGCAGACGCCTTGGAGGCGGCCATCTCTGCCACGTCCGGGTGGACTCCTAGCAGAGGGAGCGGCGAGCTGAACGTCGCAGCCCAAGGGGTTCGGAGTCGGCTGCAGGCACAGGCCGGCCTCCTGACGCAATTTACTCAGGAGTTTCTATCGACGCGGTCTGCAATCCGGGTAAGTCTTCACTCGTTGACTGTTCTGGTCCTTTGAATTTTTTTCGTGCCGCCGCAGCGCAGTCGGGTCGGATCTTACTCGACGACTATCTTGACTGTTTTTTCTGATCTCTTAGGATTATCATAATTCTCATGCCGCCGCCTTCAACTCCCAGGCTCGGGAGCTGAGTCGGAGGACCGAAGACCTCGCCAACAGCCGGCGTAAGTGTTTTGTCTTTATTTGTTTCTCGTGGGGGCGCGACAGCGCACCCACTGGGTGTAGTCCCCGAGATTCTGGCCGACTGCAGCGCAGTCAGGTCGGATCTTCCTTGACGACTTTTCCTTTGCTGACTTTTTCTCTTTGTCTTTTGCTCGTGCAGAGGCCAACGCCGACCTGCGGAGGGAACTCGGCGAAGTGCAGGCCACTCTTCGCGCCAAGGACGCCGAGTACGCTGACTTGGTTCAGGAGCGCGACCGCCTGGCCAAGAAACTGGCCGACGAAGAGGAGAGCCACAAGGCGGCCCTGCAAAAGGCGCAGGACGGCGAGGCTGCCCTGAAGGCGGAGTTCGAGGCCAGGGAGGCGAGCTGGGCCGAGACGCGCCAGGCGCTGGAAGAAGGTTTCGGCCGGATCGAGGATCTCATCGATGGTAGGCCGTCTTTCTTGTCCTTCTTCCATCTGCCGGCCGCCTACGGTTTTGTTTTGACTTGTGTTTGCTGTCTTGCGCAGAGTACTTTCCCGGCCAATCCGTCCTCGCCGCCCAAGCCATCGAAGCTTACCGTGAGGAGCGCCGTCAGGCTGGAGTTGTGATTCCGCCGGATGCGAATCGGACGCTGTCGGAGCAGCTCATCGCCATCCAGGCACGGCTGCAGCCGGCCCACCGGCTGCTCCACCGGCTCCAACGCGCCGGGGCGACGGTGCTGGCCGCGCTCTGGCCCGGCCAGACGATTCCTCGCACTCCGAGCCGGACGGCCGACTGGCTCAAAGTCGCAGTCGGCCGCCTCGAGGCTTGGAAGGCGTCCGCAGCCCGTCTTGGAGCCGGGCGTGCACTGGAGTTCGTCCGTGCGTGGTACCCAGGGCTAAGCCTGGACCAGCTGCGGACGTGGCGGTCGGAAGCCGACGCGGAGCTGGAGGAGGTGCGGCCGGCAATCGCGCAACGCGCCTCGACGATAACCGAGTGCACCGACACCAGTGTCTTCGCGCCGGAGCTCAACGACGATGGCGCCGCCCAGCCGGAGGAATGGTTTGGGCTGAACCCGGCGGACGGCGAGGACTCGGCCAAGGAGATCGCCTCCAGCGACAAGGGCGAGGATGACGAGGAGGAGGACGGCGAGGACGCCGAGCCGACTGGTGAGACGGCCGACCGTCCTCCAGCCGACCGTGCCTCCAGCAACGAGCCACGCGGGAGCGCGCCCTCTGCCGGAGGCGACGATCAAGCCGAGGTTGGCCAGCCGGCCGCTCCTTCAGCCGGCACGACTGCTTCCACCGCCCAGTCCGGCTCGTCCGCGGCCCCGCCGGCTTGATCTGCCGTTCCTTTTGTCCCTGTTTTACTTTTTCGAACAATTTTAAGTTTCTGCAATTCCACACACTGGGGGTGTATCGAACAATGTTGGATGTCGACCTCTCTGGAGGCCTTTTGTGTAAATATTAATATATGCATGTGTTGGCGTTCATTCAAGTGTACTTTTTTGTCCTTAGGCTCTTTCCTTTGCCGCCTTCCCTCTTTGGGAAGGCAAGTACTTGAGCTTTCTTGGATTTGAAGCAGACTGAATGTAAGCCGGCCGGCCAGCTACTCTGGTAGTCGGTCGGCGGGAGGCAGCAAGCCGGCTTTTGTTATATATGTGAGCCTGTTTGGTCCCTAGCCGTTTTTCATGTGCGCACCCTTTCCGTCTTGTGACTCTTGCCAGCCGGGCAGTCGGTTCTTCGAGCTGCGATTTCGGCAAGAACCAAGCCTGGGTGTCGGCACATTACTTGTCTGACTGCGGGTAGGGCTTCTAATATAACTCTAGTCGGCTAGTCCCCGGGCCGACTCGTCGGACCCGGTACCGGACAAAATAAATGAATAGGTGATATCATACGCATGATAACTTTCATTCATAAAATAAAGGGTGGCAGTCCCCAAGTCTTTCTCGGGGAGCCTACTGTTTCGTACTTAATACAAAAGTGGGCATAATACATACTGCATTTTAACTGTAAAACTTCCGAAGGAGATTTGCGTTCCATGGTCGCTCCGACTCCTTGCCGGAGTCGTCTCTCTTGCGTGCCTTCGGCTTCTGCGCATCGATGAGGTAGTAGGCGTCGTTGCCCAAGGCTCTGCTTATGATGAAGGGGCCTTCCCAGGGGGCTGCGAGCTTGTGCTGGCCGGCTGTTCGCTGGATCAGCCGGAGCACAAGGTCGCCCTCCTGGAAGGATCTTGGTCGGACCCTCCAGCTGTGGTAGCGGCGCAAACCCTACTGGTAGATGGCAGACCGGCTGAGGGCTAACAGCCGGGCCTCTTCCAGTAAGTCGACGCCGTCTTCTCGTGCTTCTTTGGCTTCCGCTTCCGTGTACATGGTTACCCGAGGCGAGTCGAACTCGATATCTGTTGGGATGACTGCCTCGGCGCCATATACAAGGAAGAAGGGAGTGAAGCCGGTTGATCTGTTGGGAGTAGTACGCAGACTCCAAAGGACAGCCGGCAGCTCATCGAGCCAGCAGCCGGCTGAACGCTCCAGAGGTACGACCAGTCGGGGCTTGATGCCGGACAAAATGAGGCCATTTGCTCGCTCCACTTGGCTGTTTGACTGCGGGTGGGCGACTGACGCAAGGTCCAGCCGGATACCTTGCGCAGCGCAGAACCGTGCCAAGGCACCTTTGGCAAAGTTCGGGTCGTTGTCGGTGATGATGCTGTGCGGTACACCGTACCGGGTTGTTATATCTGCAATGAAAGTCACTGCAGTCAGCCCATTCAGCTTCTTGATCGGCTTCGCCTCGATCCACTTGGTGAATTTGTCGACGGCGACGAGCAAATGTGTCATGCCGCCGCGCGCCGTCTTGAATGGGCCCACCATATCCAATCCCCAGATGGCAAAGGGCCAGGTGATGGGAATGGTCTTGAGTGCCGAAGCCGGCATGTGTTGCTGCGACCTGAAAAGCTCGCAGCCTTTGAAGTGTTTAACTAGCTCTTTGGCATCGTCCAAAGTAGTCGGCCAGAAGAAACCGTGGCGGAAGGCTTTGGCGACAAGTGATCTTGATGCGGCGTGGTGGACGCACTCTCCTTGGTGTATATCCCTGAGGATCGCGATGCCTTTCTCCTGCTCGACGCATCGCTGCAAGACTCTGGTGGCGCTGCGCTTGACAAGCTCTCTGTTGACGATTGTGTATGCTCCGGCCCGGCGCTGGACTTGTCTTGCTTCGTTTTTGTCAGCCGGCAGGTCATGGTTCACCAAAAAGTTGCGGATGGTTTGGGCCCATGATGGAGCGGCGACTTCTTCTGCTACCAATGTGCCCACAGCCACCAGGGTGGGCGGGCTGGGTAATGCAGTGCTGGAGTCGGCCGCCGCTTGTTGTGCTGAAGAAGTCCCCGGGCCGGCTACCGCGGTCCCCGGGCTGGCTACCGTAGTCCCCGAGCCGGGTGCGGCAGTCCCCGAGCCGGGTACTGCAGTCCCCGAGCCAAATATTGAAGTCCCCGGGCCGGCTGCTTGATTCTTCGAGCCGGACCCGGCCTCCTCGGGGTTAGGCGGCACAAAGATGGAGTCGGATTCCGAAGACGGCTTGATTGATGGCTTGAGGAGGCACTGTAGGGCGGCGCCGGTTGGTATTGCTTGCCGCGTGGAGCCTATTCGGGCCAGAGCATCTGCTGGCTCGTTCTCGGCTCGCGGCACATGAAGGAATTCACACCCGTCAAAGTATCCGTTGATTTTCTGCACTAGGAAGCGGTAGCTCGCCATGTTTGTGTCCTTGGCGTCCCAGTAGCCAGAAGATTGCTGCACCACCAAATCCGAGTCGCCATAGCACAGGATCCGGCGGATGCCAAGTTCCTTGGCAAGCCGGAGCCCGTGTATGAGCGCTTCGTACTCGGCTACGTTGTTGGAGGTGGCGAAGTGGATCTGCAGCGTGTATCTGAGCTTGTCGCCCTTTGGAGAGGTAAAGACGACGCCGGCTCCCAAGCCGGTGCGCATCTTTGATCCGTCAAAGTGCATGCGCCAATGGGTGGAGTCGGGAGCTGGCGGTAAGTACTGGGTCTCGGCCCAGTCGACGAGGAAGTCGGCCAGCGCTTGCGTCTTGATGGCAGTGCGGGGTTGGTAGAAGATCGTGTAGGGAGCCAGCTCGATGGCCCATTTAGCCACCCGGCCGGATGCATCCCGGCTGCCTATGATCTCGGCCAGCAGGGCAGTGCATACGACCGTGATGGGATGCTCTTGAAAGTACGGCTTCAGCTTCTTGGCGGCGAAGTACACGCCATAGCACATCTTCTGATAGTGCGGGTAATTTTGCTTTGAGGCGGACAGCACCTCGCTCAGGTAATAAACCGGCCTCTGGACCGGCTGGGCTCGGCCTTCTTCGGGGCGTTCGACCACAATGACGGTGCTGACCACCTGGCTAGTGGCGGCAATATATAGGAGCATGGGCTCCTTCTCAGTCGGTGCCGCCAAGACAGGCAGCGTGGACAGCATTTTCTTCAGCTCGTGGAAAGCTTGGTCGGCCTGGTCATTCCACTCAAAGTGAGTGCTCTTCTTCATGAGGCGGTAGAGGGGGAGAGCTTTTTCTCCAAGCCGGCTGATGAAGTGGTTCAGAGAGGCCATGCACCCGGTGAACTTCTGAATCTCTCTGAGCTTGGTTGGGACCGCCATCCTCTCGATGGCCTTGATCTTCACAGGGTTGCACTCTATGCCGCGTTCGGAGACCAGAAAGCCTAAGAGCTGGCCGGCTGGCACTCCGAACACGCATTTCTCCGGGTTGAGCTTGATCCGGAACCGGCGCAGGTTCTCGAATGTCTCCTGCAAGTCTTCCAGCAGAGTGCCACGCTTCCCTGTCTTCACCACAACATCATCCACGTAAACGTGGGCGTTCTTGCCGAGCTGCGTGAGGAGGCACTTCTGCATGCAACGCTGAAAAGTGGCGCCGGCATTCCTCAAGCCGAACGTCATAGTCAGGTAGCAGAAGGCTCCAAACGGCGTGATGAAGGCGGTCTTCAGTTGGTCATCCGGGTTCAGCTTTATCTGGTGGTATCCCGAGTAGGCATCCAAAAAGCTCAACAGCTCGCATCCGGCTGTGGAGTCTATCACTTGATCAATCCTGGGCAGAGCGAAGGGATCTTTTGGGCAGGCTTTGTTGAGGCTTGTGTAATCTATACACATGCGCCACTTGTTATTCTTTTTCAGCACGAGGACCGGGTTCGCGAGCCAGTCAGGGAAGAAAACTTCCATGATGAAGCCGGCTGCGAGAAGCCGGGCTATCTCCTCCCCTATGATCCTTCTCTTCTCCTCTGACAGTCGGCGGAGGGGCTGCTTGACTGGCTTAGCACCCTCCCGCACGTGCAATTTGTGCTAGGCGAAATCCTTCGGAACACCCGGCATGTCCTTGGGGGACCATGCAAAGATATCCCGATTCTCACGGAGGAAATCGACGAGCTCGCCTTCCTATTTGCTATCCAGGCTCGCCCCAATGACGGCAAACCTCTCGGGGTGCTCGGGGTCGAGCTGTATCTTCTTGGTCTCCTTGGCCGGCTGGAAAGATCCTTGGGCATCGTACTCATTGGAGTCGGCGGGTTGGTTTAGCTGCTTGCTGGCCAGGGCCACGACCCTGTCCAGCGTCTTCTTCTCTGCTGCGATCACGAGGGATTCGGCCAGCCGGCTGCTGGCTGCGACGCAGTCGGCGGACTTCTTGTAGTCGCCGGCGATGGTGATGACACCCTTGGAGCTTGGTATCTTCATCTTGAGGTAAGCGTAGTGGGGGTCCGCCATAAACTTGGCCAAGGCGGGTCGGCCAAGCAAGGCGTGGTAAGGGCTCTCCAGGTCCACCACCTCGAACCAGATTGCTTCCCAGCGGAAATGATCCTTGCCCCCAAAGAGTACATCGATCTTGATTTTGCCGATGGGGGCACAAGACAAACCGGGTACGATGCCGTGGAACACCGTTTGAGTCGGCGCAAGCTGCTTTGCCTTGACACCCAGCTTCTCCATGGTGTCGCGGTACAGGATGTTGATGCTGCTTCCGCCGTCGATCAGCACGCGGGAGAAGCGAGCGGCGCGCGTATCCGTTGCAAGGGTGGCCTCCAGGACCAATGCGTAGGAGCCGGGGGACGGCATCACCTCTGGGTGGTCGGCCTGGCTCCAACTGATGGGCTTCTCTGACCAGTGCATGTGGCCGGCTGGGCTGGTGGCGGCCACATTGACTTCTTGTTGCTCTCGGCGCTTGCTGCGCCGGTCTTCGGGCTGGCTCGTGAAGACAACATAAGATGCTTGCTCATCGGGGAACTCGTCCTGCACGGCGTTGACCGCGGGCTGGGCGGCCTTGGCCGGCGGAGCCGGCGGCGGCGGGCCGGCAGGCGGAGTCGGCGTGAGCCCTTCGCCCTTGGAGATTCGGGCGAGCCAGTTGCATTTGCGGGTCGTGTGGTTGGACGGCTCCGCGCCGCTGTGGAACTTGCACGGGGCATCAAGGGTTTGCTCGTAGGAGAAGGCCGGCTGCCAAGCCGGCCGGCCGCCCTTGGGCTTCTTGGGCGCGGGCCGCCCTTCAGGCGGCGCGTCTTCGACCGTGGCCACCTGCCGGCTAGCGGGAGGCGGCGCAGGGCCCTTGCGCTTCTGATCATTCTGGTGTTGGCATCGGCCGCCGTCTCCAGCCGGCGCTTGGGGCGCTGGATTGAGCACCTTTCCGGACGCGTCCACCTGGAGCTCGGTCTTCATGGAGGAGTCGGCGGTGGCGTACTTGTCGGCGATGTTCAGGAGCTCGTCGAGGGTAGTCGGCTCATCGCAGAGAAGCTTGTGCTTGAGGAGGGTGCCCTCTCGGCACCCGGCGGTGAAGTATTCGATGGCTTGCACCTCGTGCACCCCTTCGCAGGAATTGCGGAGCTCGGCCCAACGCGTGAGGTAGTCGCGAGTGGACTCGGCTGGGCCCTGTACGCACAGGGAGAGCTGTCTGGGCTTGGGAGCCCGCTTGTAGGTGCTGGTGAAGTTGCGAACGAAGGCTTCAGTGAAATCCACCCAGCTGTTGATGCTGAGGGGCTTGGGGCAGTTAAGCCAAGTCCGTGCCGTGCCTTGCAGCATGAGGGGCACGTACTTTACGGCAACGCGCCGGTTGCCATTGGCGATGCTGACGGCCGTGGAGTAGTCGGTCAGCCAATCCTCCGGCTTCACCGAGCCGTTGTACTTGGGTGTGTCTCTTGGGAGCGAGAACCCTTTGGGGAAGGGCTCGTCGCGGATGCGGGGGCCAAAGCAAGGCGGGCCGACATTGTCTTCTTCTTCTAGCGCCAGGGATCGGGCCAGGCGGTCGATCCGGTGGCGGGCGTCGTTCTCGCCGACTCCCTCGCGGCGACCAAGCCGGCCGCTGAGAGTCGGGTGAGCCACTGGAGGCGGGGTGGGATATCTCTCTCCGCGAGCTCGAGGCGGAGGCGGGGTGCCCCGCCATTCCATGGCTCGGGGGCGGCCGTCCGCGTCTCGCTCGATGTAGACTTGGGTCCGGCTTCGGCTGGAAGCTGGCTCTTTCTCGCGCCGTGCACGGGTGTTGCTTGTAGTCGGCGACCAGGAAGTCGCGCCATGTTCGCGGCGCGGGGGAGGGCTCCCCGTGCAGGCGTCGGCTTCGTGCCGTCGTGCGGCCGCATCGATTAGTTGCTGGATGCGCCGCGTCGTGTGGGGGAGGTTTTTGGCTTCCAAGCTGTCCAGCTCGTCTACGGCCGCCTGGGCGGCACGCAGGTTCTCGAGCGGGGTGGCATAGACCGGGCGATCTACTCCGAGTGTGTCGGCGATGACGGCGTCGCGTTGCCTGACAAAGCCGGCCCGGCTTGGGCCAGCTGGAGCCGGCGTGCCGAAGGCGGCGCGGTCAGCTTCGCGCTGGTAGGCCTCGGTGAGGCGTCTTACGGAGGCTAGCCGCCGGCCCTCCGCGAGGATGGCGAGGCGGCGTGCCTCCAGAACTTTGTCGCTGGCGTCAGCCGGAAGGGGGGCGGACAAGTCTTGGGCAGCCGCTCGTGGGGCGTCGCGGGCGCCCTCGTCAGTCGGGCCGTCGAGGCCGATAACCATCACCTCGCGGGCGTCAGAATCGCGATCGCTAGTCGGAGGGAGCGGGTCGTTGTAGACCGTGACATTGGTGGGGAAGGTATCGTAGGATGCCGTGTCAGAGTCGACAGGCATCGGGTCGGTGGAGCCAACCGACTCCAAATCCGCAGCGGGCTCGCTGGAGACGTGGAGCTGGCCGAGGACGTTAGCGAGGTGATCTGTGCCCGCATCGGAGGCAAGCTCGTCGGAGATGCGGGCCTTGTCGAAGGGTCGGCGAGGCCGCTAGCCGCGCAGATGTTAGTGACGCCATGCAGCGCGTCGCGGCAAGCGCCATCGGGCGAACCGGGCTGGCTACGCTCGCGGGGAAGGAAAAGGGTTCCCGTCCAGAACAGGTCTCCGGACGATGGTGCACCTGGCCCCATGGTGGGCGCCAAATGTCGGGTGGTAGGAGCGACATATGCCAACGGGTGGCTTATCATTGCGGGGGCCAATAGAACATCGCCGGTGCCTGGAAACGGGATGAGGCGAAGACATGCACGCCGGCGAATCTTACCCAGCTTCAGGGCTCTCCGGGGAGATAATACCCCTACTGCTGCTCTGCGGGGTCTCCGCATGGTTACTAAGTGGACAAGTAGCTACAATGCTCCTCGAGCTGTTTTGGGTGGAAGGAGGAAGAAGGGCTCAACTCAGCCTGCTTCCTCTCCTTGTATGGTGTCTAGGTCTAGAAAGAGAGTCCAACCCTTTGCATGGGTGCACCGGGGGGTTATATAGGCCTACCCCCCGGGGGTACAATGGTAATCCGACTGGGCGTTGGGCCCAGCTGTCTGTGACTATGCTCGCTGGCTTCTCCGCCGGCTTCTGGGGCCCGCCGGCTGGTGGGTCCCGCCGGCTGCCTGCCCCTAGGTCGACAGGCCGGCCCCACCGGCCAGGGCCTGGTCGGCAGCTGGTTACTGTTGCTCCGTGTTGTTGAAGCAGGCTTGGTCGGGGTAAGCGTGGCTACAGTAACGCCGCCTTGGCGGGCGATTACTGTAGCCTCGCCGCATCTTGCCTCCTTAATGGGCGTCTCCTTCGAGGAGGGTGGCAGGCCGGCTACGTGAAGCCGGCCCTCTATCTTGCCGGCTTGAGAGGAGGTGCGGCCGCCTTCGACATCTCTCTGCCCGAAGGGGCCCACCACCTCGGGGGCCACACTGGCGGCCCGTCATGGACGGCGTCAGAGCCGCCGTGGCTACAGTGCCGCGCCGGGCGGGCCGCGGTTGCCCGCACGACACGCTGTACCAGGCGTGCTCCGGGTTTTGGGGGTGGCAGGCTCCACTATAGCCACGCCCCGCTTCATCATCCTAGAGTGGACGCGTACATTGCGGGCACGACGTTGACTGCTTTATGGGAGCCGGCCCGGCAGTAGCCGGCCTTGTCGTAGCCGGCCCTGTCGTAGCCGGCCCTGCCGTAGCCGGCCCTCCACAGCTTTCTTCATGAGGGTAAAAGGGCGGGCCGCCCCCGAAGCCGGCTAGGAAGGTAGCCGGCTAGGGGGGAGGCGGCCCAGGTCTTGAGTCTTCTTATGAGCCGGATGGGCTCATAATTTTTTCTGAGAGACCAGGGGAAGCCAGCTGGGCTACCCATGGCTATTTACCCCGACAAGCTTGCAGGTGTGCCCGATGATGTTATTAAGAAGGTCTTCCCTTTATCTTTTGAAGGGTGATGCATTGACATGCTATAGGCTATGTGATGATATGGGATCATGGAACTACAAACAATTGAAATTGGAATTTCATCAGAAGTTTTATCCTATGCATCTTGTTCATCGTGATCGCAATTATATATATAATTTTTGGCCTCGCGAAGGAGAAAGAATCACTCAAGCTTGGGGAGGCTTAAATCAATGTTATATTCATGCCCCAATCATGAGCTTCCAAGACAAATAATTATTCAAAATTTATATGCTCGGCTTTCTGATAACAATCGCACCATGCTCGATACTTCTTGTGCTGGCTCTTTTATGATGAAGACTAGTGAATTAAATGCAACTCTGAAGATTGGGACCTCGACAAAGGTAAGAAGTCAGGTATGACACCTAAGTTTGATTGTGTTAAATCTTTTATGGATACCTATGTTTTCGGTAAATTTAGCACTAAATATGGACTTGACTCTGAAATAGTAGCTTCTTTCTGTGAATCTTTTGCTACTCATGTTGATCTCCCTAAGGAGAAGTGGTTTAAATATCATCCTCCCATAGAAGTAAAAGTAGCAGCACCTATTAAAGTTGAAGAAAAGACTGTCACTTATAATGATCCTATTGTTCCTACTGCTTATGTTAAGAAACCACCTTTTCCTGTTAGGATAAAAGATCATGCTAAAGCTTCAACTGTGGTTCGTAAAAGCAATATTAGAACCTATACACCTCCTGAGCAAATTAAAGTTGAACCTAATATTGCTATTGTTAAAGATCTCTTGTCTGATAATATTGATGGGCATGCTATTCATTTCTGTGATGAGAATGCTAGAATTGCTAAATCTTGTGCTAAAGATAAACATAGACCCGTGGTAGGCATGCCTGTTATTTCTGTTGAAATAGGAGATCATTGTTATCATGGCTTATGTGATATGGGTGCCAGTTCTAGTGTTATACCTCATGACTTATATAAAAAATTATCCATGATATTGCACCTGCTGAGATAGAAGATATTGATGTTACCATTAAGCTTGCCAATAGAGATACCATATCACCCATTGGAATTGTTAGAGATGTTGAAGTCTTGCGTGGGAAAACTAAATATCCTGCTGATTTTCTTGTTCTTGGTTCCCCACAAGATAGCTTTTGTCCCATTATATTTGGTAGACCCTTCTTAAACACTATTAATGCTAAGATAGATTGTGAAAAGGATGTTGTTACTATTGGTTTAGGTGATATGTCTCATGAATTTAATTTCTCTAAATTTCGTAGACAACACCGTGAAGAGGAATTGCCTAGTAAAGATGAAATTATTGGTCTTGCTTCTATTGTCGTGCCTCCTAATGATCCTTTAGAACAATATTTGCTAGACCATGAAAATGATATGTTTATGAATGAAAGAAGGGAAATAGATGAAGTATTCTTTAAACAGGAACCCATCCTGAAACACAATTTGTCTGTCGAAATCCTAGGGGATCCTCCTCCACCCATAGGTGATCCCGTGTTTGAGCTCAAACCGTTACCTGATACTCTTAAATATGCTTATCTTGATGAGCAAAAGATATATTATGTTATTATTAGTGCTAACCTTTCAGAGCATGAAGAAGAGAGATTATTGAAAACTCTGAAGAAGCATTGTGCTGCTATTGGATATACTCTCGATGATCTTAAAGGAATTAGTCCCACACTATGTCAACACAAAACAAATTTGGAGAAAGATGCCAAACCAGTTCGTGATCACCAATGACGGCTTAATCCTAAGATGAAAGAAGTGGTAAGAAAGGAAATACTAAAGCTCCTTGAGGCAGGTATAATTTATCCCGTTGCTGATAGTAAGTGGGTAAGTCCTGTCCATTGTGTCCCTCAAAAGGGAGGTATTACTGTTGTTCCTAATGATAAAGATGAATTGATTCCAGAAAGAATTATTACAGGTTATAGGATGGTAATTGATTTCCACAAATTAAATAAGGCTACAAAAAAGGATCATTACCCCTTACGTTTCATTGATCAAATGCTAGAAAGATTATCCAAACATACACATTTTTGCTTTCTAGATGGTTACTCTGGTTTCTCTCAAATACCGGTGTCAACTGATGATCAATCTAAGATTTTACTTGCCCGTTCGGTACTTTTGCTTATAAACGTATGCCTTTTGGTTTATGTAATGCACCTGCTACCTTCCAAAGATGCATGATGGCTATATTCTTTGACTTTTGTGAAAAGACTTGTGAGGTTTTCATGGACGATTTCTCCGTCTATGGATCCACTTTTGATGATTGCTTAAGCAACCTTGATCGAGTTTTGCAGAGATGTGAAGAAACTAACCTTCTCTTGAATTGGGAGAAGTGCCACTTTATGGTTAATGAAGGTATTGTCTTGGGGCATAAAGTTTGTGAAAGAGATATTGAAGTTGATAAAGCTAAGGTTGATGCTATTGAAAAGATGCCATGTCCCAAGGACATCAAAGGTATAAGGAGTTTCCTTGGTCACGCTGGTTTTTATAGTAGGTTCATGAAGGACTTCTCAAAAATTTATCGGCCTCTGACTAATTTATTGCAAAAAGATATACCATTTTTTATGATGATTGCGTAGAAGCATTTGAAATACTTAAGAAAGCATTGATCTCTGCACCTATAGTTCAGCCACCTGATTGGAATTTACCCTTTGAAATTATGTGTGATGCTAGTGATTATGTTGTAGGTGTTGCTAAAGGGCAAAGAGTTGATAAGAAATTAAATGTTATTCAATATGCTAGTAAAACTCTAGACAATGCCCAGAGAAATTATGCTACAACTGGAAAAGAATTTTTGGCAGTTGTATTCGCTTGTGATAAGTTCAGACCTTATATTGTTGATTCTAAAGTAACTATTCACACGGATCATGCTGCTATTAAATATCTTATGGAAAAGAAAGATGCTAAACCTAGACTTATTAGATGGGTTCTCTTGCTACAAGAATTTGATTTGCATATTATTGATAGAAAGGGAGCTGAGAACCCCGTTGCAGACAACTTGTCTAGGCTAGAGAATGTTCTTGATGACCCACTACCTATTGATGATAGCTTTCCTAATGAACAATTAAATGTCATAAATTCTTCTCATACTGCTCCATGGTACGCTGATTATGCTAATAACATTGTTGCTAAATTTATACCACCTAGTTTCACATACCAGCAAAAGAAAAAGTTCTTCTATGATTTGAGACATTACTGTTGCGATGACCCACGTCTTTATAAAGAAGGAGTAGATGGTGTTATTAGACGTTGTGTACCTGAGCATGAACAGAAACAGATCCTATGCAAGTGTCACTCCAAAGCTTATGGAGGACACCGCGCTGGAGATAGAACTGCACATAAGGTATTGCAATCCGGTTTTTATTGGCCTACTCTCTTCAAGGATGCCCGTAAGTTTGTTTGTATCTTGTGATGAATGTCAAAGAATTGGTAATATTAGTAGACGTCAAGAAATGCCTATGAATTATTCACTTGTTATTGAACCATTTGATGTTTGGGGCTTTGATTATATGGGACCTTTTCCTGCCTCCAATGGATACACACATATTTTAGTTGATGTTGATTACGTTACTAAGTGGGTAGAAGCTATTCCAACTAGTAGTGTTGATCATAACACCTATATTAAGATGGTTAAAGAAGTTATTTTTCCAAGGTTTGGAGTCCCTAGATATTTAATGACTGATGGTGGTTCACATTTTATTCATGGTGTTTTCTGTAAAATGCTTGCTAACTATGATGTTAATCATAGAATTGCATCTCCTTATCACCCACAGTCTAGTGGTCAAGTTGAATTGAGCAATAGAGAACTCAAATTAAGTTTGCAAAAGACTGTTAATAGATCTAGAAAGAATTGGTCCAAGAAACTTGATGATGCATTATGGGCCTATAGAACTGCATATAAAAATCCTATGGGTATGTCTCCGTATAAAATGGTTTATGGAAAAGCATGTCACTTACCTCTCGAACTAGAACATAAGGCTTATTGGGCTATTAAATAACTCAATTATGATTTCAAACTTGCCGGTGAGAAGAGGTTATTTGACATTAGCTCACTTGATGAATGGAGAACCCAAGCCTTTGAGAATGCCAAATTATTTAAAGAAAAAGTTAAAAGATGGCATGACAAAAGAATACAAAAGCGTGAGTTTAATGTAGGTGATTATGTATTGCTATACAACTCTCGTTTAAGATTTTTTGTAGGAAAAATTCTCTCTAAATGGGAAGGTCCTTACGTTATCCAGGAGGTCTATCGTTCCGGTGCCATAAAAATCAACAACTTCAAAGGCACAAATCCGAAGGTGGTGAACGGTCAAAGAATTAAACATTATATCTCAGCTAATCCTATATATGTTGAAACCAATGTTATTGAAACTGTAACCCCGGAGGAATACAGAAGGGACACTTTCCGGAACGTTTCAGACTCCCAAAAGGAATAGGTATGTGGTACGGTAAGTAAACCAACTCCAAAACAGTTCTAATGGCAATTTTATTCCGTTTTGGAATATTTAGAAAAATAGAAAAATAAGAAGCAGTCCGGGAACGACACGAGGGCTCCACGAGGGTGGAGGGCGCGCCCCCCTACCTCATGGGCACCTCGTGTGCTCTCCGGACTCCGTTTTCTTGCACGTTACGTATTTTGGTAAGTAAAAATTCATTATATAATCTCCTGGAGGTTTTAACTCCCGTATCACGCAATTATCCTCTATTTGTGATTTGAGCTGTTGCTGCTACAGATTAGAGCAAGATGTCTTCGCAAGAGTCAGTCGGGGAGAGCCGGGTGTCTCATCCGGCATCGAGATCAATGACAAACAACAATGTAGACCACTTTGGGCCGGCAATGGAGGAAGAGATGGAGGCTGATTTGAAGAGGATAGATGCCATGGAGGAGGATCAAGAAGTCACTTCTCGCTTCCGAGCTGGATTCACAATGCGGGAACTGCAGAGCTCGGCTATCCCAAACTCGGTTATCCGTTCCAATGTTGGATTTCTTTCCTATGAGAATATGAAAAAGAGTGTCACTTGTTCTCCCGCAGCTATGCAACACCCTTGGTTGCAGGGAGCTTTGGCTGTTACAGGAAAACTTCGAAAGGAAATAATGGACCTCAAGCAGCAAATCAAAAATCTCAAGGAGGAGAATCGTATCCTAAAAGGTATCATCGCCAAGAATATCACATCACCGTCCCCAAAAAAGAGATATAATCACATGGGTATGGGCACTCCCCTTGACAGCTGCCAAGCTTGGGGGAGTGCCCTGGTATCGTATCATCATCACTTCTACCTTTACCGTTTTTCTTAGTTCGATCCTTTTTGGTAATATCTTGATCTAGTAGCATAAAGTTTTAGTATGATTTAGTTGTGAGTTTTGCTTTATGATCCTTCTGTGTAATCGAGTCCGTGAGCTATATATAATAAAGATTAGTGTTGAGTCAAGGGCTTGATTATTTTGCCCTGATCTTGAGTGAATAAAATAAAAGAGAAAGAATAAAAAGAAATAAATGAGATCTTATGGATCTTATGGAGAGTAATGAGCTCACATATAAAGATCATGATGATTAAAAGTTGTTGAGAGTTGGCAAACATAGTTTTGGTCATCGTTGCAATTAATAAGAAGTAATAAAGAAAGAGAGGTATTCACATATAAATACACTATCTTGGACATCTTTTATGATTGTGAGCACTCATTAAAATATGACATGCTAAAGGGTTGACGTTGGACAAGGAAGAAAATGTAATGGGTTATGTTTTCTTACATCTGAGATAAATTATATTGTCATGGATCATCCAACATGATTGATCTTGCCTTTCCTCCTCATGCTAGCCAAATTCTTTGCACCAAGTAGAGATACTACTTGTGCTTCCAAACACCCTTAAACCAGTTTTGCCATGAGAGTCCACCATACCTACCTATGGATTGAGTAAGATCCCTCAAGTAAGTTGTCATCGGTGCAAGCAATAAAAAATGCCCTCTAAATATGTATGACTTATTAGTGTGGGAGAAAATAAGCTTTATACGATTGTGTGATACGGAAGAAATGAAAGTGATGGACTGCATAATAAAGGTCCATATCACAAGTGGCAATATAAAGTGATGTTCTTTCGCATTAAGATTTTGTGCATCCAACCATAAAAGCGCATGTCAACCTCTGCTTCCCTCTGCGAAGGGCCTATCTTTTACTTTTATCTCCTACCTTGCATAAGATTCATGGTGATCTTCACCCTTCCTCTTTAAATTTTATCTTTTGGCAAGCACAACATGTTGGAAAGATCTTGGTATATATGGCTAATTGGATGTGAGTTTTCATGAACTATTATTGTTGTCATTACCCTTGAGGTAAAACGTTGGGAGGAAAAACTATAAGCCTCTATCTTTCTCGGTGTCCGATTAAAACTCCATACCCATAAGTATTGCGTGAGTGTTAGCAATTGTGAAAGACTATATGATAGTTGAGTATGTGGAATTGTTGAAAAGCTCTGATATTGACTCTTTCCTATGTTATGATAAATTGCAATTGCTCCAATGACTAAGATTATAATTTGTTAGTTTTCAATGGAGTTTTTGATTCATACTTGAAATTGTGATTGAATTGTTACTCTAGCATAAGAGATCATATGATAAGAATTATATAAGTTATTGTTCTAAGAACGATCATGATGCCCTCATGTCCGTATTTTATTTTTATCGACACCTCTATCTCTAAACATGTGGACATATTTTTCAATTTCGGCTTTCGCTTGAGGACAAGCGAGGTCTACGCTTGGGGGAGTTGATACGTCCATTTTGCATCATACTTTTATATCGATATTTATTGCATTATGGGTTGTTATTACACATTATGTCACAATACTTATGCCTATTCTCTCTTATTTTACAAGGTTTTCACAAAGAGGGAGAATGCCGGCAGCTAGGATTCTGGGCTGGAAAAGGAGCAAATATTAGAGACCTATTCTGCACAGCTCCAAAAGTCCTGAAACTTCACAAAAGTCATTTTAAAAATATATAAAAAATACTGAGCACAAGAAGTTCCGAAGGGGGCCACACCCTGCCCACGAGGGTGGGGGGCGCGCGCTACCCCCCTAGGCGCGCCCCCTGCCTCGTGGCCCCCCTGGTGGCCCTCCGATGCCCGTCTTCTGCTATATGGAGTCTTTCGATGAGGAAACAATCATAAGCAAGCTTTCGGGATGAGACTCCACCGCCACGAGGCGGAACCTTGGCAGAACCAATCTAGGGCTCTCGCGGAGCTGTTCTACCGGGGAAACTTCCCTTCGGGAGGGGAAATCATCACCATCGTCATCACCAACCATCCTCTCATCGGGAGCGGGTCAATCTCCATCAACATCTTCACCGGCACCATCTCCTCTCAAACCCTAGTTCACCTCTTGTATCCAGTTCTTGTCTCCAAGTCTGGGATTGGTACCTGTGGGTTGCTAGTAGTATTAATTACTCCTTGTAGTTGATGCTAGTTGGTTTATTTGGTGGAAGATCATATGTTCAGATCCTATATGCATATTAATGCCCCTCTGATTATGAACATGAATATGCTTTGTGAGTAGTTACGTTTGTTCCTGGGGACATGGGAGAAGTCTTGCTATTAGTAGTCATGTGAATTTGGTATTTGTTCGATATTTTGATGAGTTGTATGTTTTCTCTCCTCTAGTGGTGTTATGTGAACGTCGACTACATGACACTTCACCATTATTTGGGCCTAGAGGAAGGCATTGGGAAGTAATAAGTAGATGATGGGTTGCTAGAGTGACAGAAGCTTAAACCCTAGTTTATGTGTTGCTTCATAAGGGGCTGATTTGGATCCATCTGTTTCATGCTATGGTTAGGTTTACCTTAATACTTTTGTTGTAGTTGCGGATGCTTGCAATAGAGGTTAATCATAAGTGGGATGCTTGTCCAAGTAAGGATAGTACCCAAGCACTGGTCCACCCACATATCAGATTATCAAAGTACCGAACGCAAATCATATGATCGTGATGAAACCTAGCTTGACGATAATTCCCATGTGTCCTTGGGAGTGCTTTTCCCTATATAAGAATTTGTCCAGGCTTGTCCCTTAATACAAAAAGGATTGGTCCACCTTGCTGCACTTTATTTACTTTTGTTACTTGTTACTCGTTACCAATTATCTTATCACAAAACTATCTGCTGCATATAATTTCAGTTCTTGCAGAGAATACCTTGCTGAAAACCGCTTATGATTTCCTTCTGCTCCTCGTTGGGTTTGACACTCTTACTTATCGAAAGGAATACGATAGACCCCCTATACTTGAGGGTCATCAATATCTTCTTTCGTATCTTATTGTGGCATCGTAGTTTCTCCAACACTCTGAACCGGTGGTGAGGATCACAAGCCTGTACTTTGTGGGGTGATGCTCCAACATATATGTTGCTTTAACGATATACAATTCTCATCTCAAGGGACGAGTGGTTATTCTTCAAAGCCTGGTGCTGGTGTCCTGGTTTAGGGCCGCTCATCATGACGTTTCTCGGCCTGGTGGCTAGGGTGAGGACCCCTAAGTCGGTTCCACCCTATGCCACACTGGGCGCCCCATGGTGAGATACATGAAGATTCCAAGAGACTCCCCTCCACCGATGCATCATTATAATCCTCCACTCTCACTTGAATAAACTTAAGGTGTGAGGCCTCTAAGGAGCGCAAGAAAGGCTTGGAAAAAGAGATAAAGCTGAGAGCCGAGAGACCATGAGAGGCTTGAAACGAGAAGAAAGCAGGAGTTTCGAGGCAACATTTCCTCAAATGGTCCTAACCGCTGGTGGAAATAATTCCTTTGTTAGGAGAAATGGATTCTAGAGGCATCATTGCGTTAAGTGATTCTAGTCACTAGTGAAGACATTTATCCCATCGCCTCTCTTAACGTAACATTGTGTCATGCTCCATGAGAGGACCAAACCCATCAAAAATATTCCGATGTGTCAATTCTATTAGTGTACGTACCATGACCTTCATACAAGGCCACATGAACACACTAGTAGAAAAGGGGGCTTTGGTCCAGGCCGGGTAAGCCCATTAGTCCCGGTTTAGTCCAGAACCGGGACCAATGGGTGCATTTATCCCGGTTCGTGCGGCTAAGGCATTAGTCCCGGTTCACCTGGGCCCTTTAGTCCCAGTTCATGCCACGAACCGGGACTAAAGGGTGTGATGCCCATTAGTCCCGGTTGGTGGCACCAACCGGTACTAAAGGTTAGACCTTTAGTCCCGGTTGGTGCCACCAACCGGGACTAATGGGCTTTCAGGCATTAGTACCGGTTCATGGCACGAACCGGTACTAAAGGTCCCATTTTCAAACACTCCCCCCCCCCCTGGACCGCCTTTTCAGTTTTAGAAAAAACAAAAGAAAATGATGGAAATTTCAAAAAAAAAATAAGTTTCCCATGTGATATGTGGTCTTGTTGGGAAAATTTACAAATATGAATTTTGACTTTATTTACAAAATCTCTCTGGAATTTGTAAAATGGGCATAACTTTTGCATACGAACTCGGATTAAAAAGTTTTTTATATGAAAAATCATCTACTCGAAAAGTTACATCCAATGGAGACCGACTACGGCCTGTTTGCAAATTTGTAGAATCCTCAGATTCCAAAAGGAAAAAAGTTATGCTCAAATTTCAGTTTTTTTATATTTTCATTAAATCTGGTCAAACTACTTATTCAAGAAGTATTAGTGTTACTAAATAATTATTCAAGAATATTAGTGTTATTAAATAATTATTTCAGCTTTTTTGAATTTTGGTCAAATCTGGTCAAACTATGGTCAAACAATGGTCAAACTACTTATTCAACAAATATTAGTGTTACTAAAAAAAATTTAGAACAATAGTTTCAAACATAAATAGTGAAATGTGTGACTTCATGCTCAAGCTAAACTCCTGAGGGTTAATAAGATTGACATCTTACTATTATCAGGAAAACAACGAGTGCAGACTTGGAAACGAGGGAGAATAGAACCCGGAAGTTAAGCATGCTCAGGCTCGGGGAGTGGGAGGATGGGTGACCGTCCAGGAAGTTAGATTATTTGGAATGATGAGGGGTGATTAGAGATTAAATTGAGCAGTGATGAGGGGTGATTAGAGATTAGAGGTTAAAATAATTCAGAAATTTAAAAACAAAAAATATTCAAAAAAATTCAAAAAAAATTCAGAAAATTTCCTTTAGTACCGGTTGGTGTTACCAACCGGGACTAAAGGTGGACCGGCCACGTGGAGGGACTTTAGTCCCGGTTCTGGATTGAACCGGGACTGAAGGGTCAGGGCATTAGTACCGACCCTTTAGTCCCGGTTCAAGAACCGGGACTAAAGGCCCTTACGAACCGGGACTATAGGCCCTTTTTCTACCAGTGACACCTCCCCTTCCCTGGCATGTAGTACTAATCAAGAGGTACCCTATATTTTGCCGTTGTCTAGAAAATGACAACAAATTTATTATTATTTTTTTAGATAAATGGGAGGAGCTCCTCAGCTTCCATTTCTCTATATTATACTAGCTAATTGCTCGTGCATTCCAATGGGAGCATACATATTCTAGTTATTCATACATCTTCTAGCTGTTCAACACCAATCTTTATGCACATTAGGCTGAATTGTTAAAAAAATTCTTCCTCTCCACACACTATCTCAGCCATACAGATCCACTGTCTTCTTCATCATCACTGTCTTCTTCATCATCACTGTCTTCATCCTCGTCATCACTGTCTGTGTCATCTAGTATGATGTAGTCGTCCTCGTGAATATTCACTTCATGTTCTGATTTCACCTCGGGTACTCCTAGCCTCTTCTTCAGGTCTTCATTCTGCTCCAGTAACACGGCAATTTCCTCTTCATATCCATCGCGGGTTGCCTTGAGTTCATCCTCTATCTCAATATTCCAGGTCATCACCTTCTTGGTCTTCTTCATGATAGCGCACATCTGATTCTCATATCGACGAATGTGTTGATCCATCTCCTATATGTATGCTGCAATAGATCCATCCTTCCTAGTGCGAATCATCTCTCATTGTTCATCCTGGCGTCCACATATCTGGTAGACGATATCATCAAGATACTTGTTGTACACCTCGCAAATGCATCCAAAGGTCATGTGGGCGGCCATGCTCTTTCCTAAGTTTGGTGCATCAAAGGTAAACTCGATGGGCTCGGTAGTTGGTGCAAAAGTCCTTCTAGGAACACAAACTTTGATCCTCCAGCGCTCCTCTTCTGGTAAAGTTGTTGTGAAGGTTCCGGTGAAGCTTGGTAGGTTGATGTTCAGGTAGTTTCTGACTTCCTTCAAGTGTCCTCCGAAAGGTGTATCGTCATCAGGCTGAGTGAACTTGTTCCTGGGGTCTGACATCTATAGTGTAGAGATAGAGAAGGATTTGAAATGAATAGAGAAGAGTATCATGTGGCTTTTCCCTACTAGTCGCGTCCTACAGTCAGCGTGTGCTCTGATACCATCTTGTAGCGACCCGATCCCAATGGATCGAAGTCTCTGTGCTTCAGTGTCATCCTTGGATCGGTATGCTGAGACACACAATACTCAAGGATTTATAACATAGTTCAATCACACACTTATTACATCGAGGTCCTCATGAAGACTGTTTATTACATAAATATGGCCGAAGGCCAACTAAATTAAATAACTATGGAAGCTTCGAAGATAAATAAGTCCATCCAACTCCACGGCAAAACTGAGTGCATGACAACGACCTATCGCACCTTAATCCTTGTTTGAAAACTCTACAACATGAGACGTTGTAGCCATGTAGGTCAGCACATGGAATATGCTCGCAAGAATACACTATAGAGAAATGATGAACAATATCTAGCACTACATGCATATTTGGCTGGTGAATCTAAAGCAGAACTGGATGGCAGTTCCTTACCTCACCTCCTCTTAGAGGGACAAATCTTAGTCTTAGCATCCTTCGGATTCTTCATAGTGATAAATTGATAATAATCCCAAGTGGCTCAACAAATATAGCTATGCCCCCCGGCAACGGTGCTAGAAAAAGGTCTTGATAACCCATAAGTATAGGGTATCACAACAGTTTTCGAGGGTAGAGTATTCAACCCAAATTTATAGATTCGACACAAGGGGGGCCAAAGAATATTTGAAGCTTTTAGAAGCTGAGTTGTCAATTCAACCACACCTGGAGATTAATTATCTGCAACAAAGTGATCAGTAGCAAAGTAATATGATAGTTTTGATAATAGTGACAGCAGCAATGGTAACAGTAACAGTGATAGCAGTAATTTTGTAGCCAGTGCAACAGTTATAGCAGCAGTAGTAACTTAGCAAGATTAATATAGGATAAATTCGTAGGCATTGGAAAGGTGACTTGTTGGATGATATTCATCATGAGATAGTTATAACCTAGGGCGATACAGCACTAGCTCCAGTTCATCAATATAATGTAGGCATGTATTCCGTAAATAGTCATGTGTGCTTATGGAATGAACTTGCGTGACATCTTTTGTCCTACCCTCCCGTGGCAGCGGGGTCCTAATTGAAACTAAAGGATATTAAGGCCTCCTTTTAATAGAGAATCGGAACAAAGCATTAAAACACGGTGAATACATGAACTCCTCAAACTACGATCTTCACCGGGAGTGGTCCCGACTATTCTCACTCCGGGGTTGCCGGATCATAACACGTAGTAGGTGACTATAACTTGGAAGATCGGATCTAGAATATGGATATAATGGCGATAACATAAAGGGTTCAGATATGAATTCATGGCACCGGGGCCCAAAGTGATAAGCATTAAGCATGGCAAAGTCATAGCAACATCAATCTTAGAACATATTGGATACTAGGGATCATGCCCTAACAAAACTAACTCGATTACATGATGAATCTCATCCAACTCCTCACCAACCAGCGAGCCTACGAAGGAATTACTCACTCCCACTGGGGAGCATCATGGAATTGGTGATGGAGAAGGGTTGGTGATGACGAAGAACGAAGATCCCCCTCTCCGGAGCCCCAAATGGACGCCAGATCTGGCCTCCCGATGAAGAATAGGAGGTGACGGCGGCTCCGGCTCATGGATTGCGATAATTCTTTCTGCCTGATTTTTTTAAAAAAAGGATTTTATAGAGTCGGTTTTAGGGTCTGTGGGGCCACCAGATGGGGACAACCCACCTGGGCATGCCTGGGAGGGCCGGCGTGCCCTGGTGGGTTGTGCCCACCCAGGTGCCCCCCTCTAGTGGCTCTTGGCTCCAGAAATTCTTTTTATTGATATAAAAAATCCTCGCAAAGTTTCATTCCATTTCGAGAACTTATATTTCTGCACAAAAACAACACCATGGTAGTTCTGCTGAAAACAGCATCAGTCCGGGGTTAGTTTCATTCAAATCATGCAAATTAGAGTCCAAAACAAGAGGAAAATTGTTAGGAAAAGTAGATACGTTGGAGATGTATCATCAAGCCATCTAGACCAGGAGCTTTGATTGAAGGTAGCGGGAAAACCGTCTTTCTTATTTCGGGCTCGTCAAAAGGCTTGTCCAAAGCCGACAAATCGTATGGTTCATAACCGAGTCCCTCCCAATTCAAACACACTGATTGGGGCACTGGGGTGCCAAGATGGTCCTGGAAGTGGTTGAACAATTCAGTGTCCTTATCCTCTCTTGAGATTCCGACTTGTATTGTTTGGTAGTAGATTTTAGATGACAAGCACTAGGTTTTGCACAAGGCAATTTCCCATCATATGTGTTGGCAGTTCTTTTAGGGTACGACATATTAAGGCACATGGATAAGCATTGAATGTAACTATGTATACCCCCATGGTCAGTATACATACATGATGGGGAAACTATACAAAACATGTTAATTATGGAAAAGAATCTTCTCTAATTCATGGCAAAATGTACAAAAGTTATGTACTGTTCACATGTCAACTTTAGAAAATTTACATATCTAGATAATGGCAAATGAGGAAAAATGTACTTATGACATGGAAGTTTTAAGAACTTTCTTTAAAAAACAATGTGGCTTGTGTTTCACACAGGATTTGTTTCAGAACTGTTGTGGTTTCATAGTTTTTTATAGATGGCAAGCACAAAGGTGTTGAGCATGATCTATAAAAGCAAAAAATTGTGAAGTCCACATGTTAGAAGTAAAAAAATGTACCAATTGTTATGACGTGTAGTTTCCATGATGTGTTTATAGTTGCCATGGGGTATATATAATTACGTTCCATGGTAATAATGTTTACAAAGATGAAAATTTGCCATGGATATATAAATTTTCCATGTGAGCACAAAGTTTTTTGCCATGCTCCAAAATTTCCCATGGCTAAAAACATTTCCATGGTCCGAAAATGTAATTTGCTATGGCTCTGAAGCTAAATTTGACATGTGAGCGTTACACATTTGCAAAAAAGGTTGTCATGTATGAGAGAACTAAAATCCTAGATTTGCCAGGTGACATTACACATGCGTCTAAGGGCCAATACTTTTTCGCGATTCTCATAGAATCGTCCCCTCCCCAGCTTCTCTCAGAATCGCCACTCCATATGTTTTTTATAATCCTATCTAGTTAAGGTCTAATTAGCTAGGAATGTAAAAAAATATGGTCTGCCGATTCTGGGAGAAGCTGGGGAGGGGGCGATTCTGGGAGAATCACCCAAAAGTACTGGCCCTAAAATAGTTCTCATAACCCTAGCCACTACCACAACTTCCCTACATTAAGGCCGCCTCGGTCTCCCTCCTCTTCCTCATCGGATGCCCTCGCCTGCGGAAATGGGAGTGGGGACCGATCTGTCCTATTTTATTCACCTTATGTTTTTTTTTGCCCACCGACGTCAATGAGGTGGCAGCGGCAATAGCATGTTGGAATAAGGTCTCTCCGATCCTTCCCTACCTTAATAACATCCGATTCGGTGTCGATGAAGGGCCTGTCAGAGTTTGTGTCTCCAGATTTGTTGTTTCCCTTCAAATCTTGGCACTTGTTGTGTCTTTCAAGTAGAGTTATTAGCTGGTTATTGATTCGGTGACGTTGATATCTTCTTTCGTATTTTATTGTGGCATCGCAGTTTCTCCAACACTCTGAACCGGTGGTGATGGATCACAAGCTTGTACTTTGTTGGGTGATGCTCAAACATATATGTTGCTTTAACGATATACAATTCTCATCTCAAGGGTCGAGTGGCTATTCTTCAAAGCCTGGTGCTGGTGTCCCGGTTTAGGGCCCCTCATCATGACGTTTATCGTCCTGGTGGCTGGGGTGAGGACCCCTAAGTCGGTTCCACCTTATGCCACACTGGGCGCCCCATGGTGAGATACATGAATAGTCCAAGAGACTCCCCCCCACACCGATGCGTCATTATAATCCTCCACTCTCACTTGAATAAACTTAAGGTCTGAGGCCTCTAAGGAGCACAAGAAAGGCTTGGAAAAGGAGACAAAGCTGAGAGCCGAGAGACCATGAGAGGCTTGAAATGACAAGGAAGCAGGAGTTTCGAGGCGACATTTCCTCAAATGGTCCTAACCATTAGTGGAAATAATTCCTTTGTTAGGAGAAATGGATTCTAGAGGCATCATTGCGTTAAGTGATCCTTGTCACTAGTGAAGACATTTGTCCCATCGCCTCTCTTAACGTAACATAATGTCATGCTCCATGAGAGGACCAAACCCATCAAAAATATTCCGATGTGTTAATTCTATCGGTGTACCATGACCTTCACACAAGGCCACATCCACACCTCTGCTACCCTGGCATCTAGTACAAATCAAGAGGTACCCTGTATTTTGCCGTTGTCTAAAAAATGATAAAAAAATTTATTATTATTATTATTTTTAGATGAATGGGGGGAGCTTCTCAGCTTCCATTTCTCTATATTATACTATATAATTGCCCGTGCGTTGCAACGGGAGCATACATATTCTAGTTGTTCATACATCTTCTAGCCATTCAATACCAATCTTGATGCACATTAGGCTTAATTGTTAAAAAAATCTTCCTCTCCACACACTATCTCAGCCATACAGATCCACTATCTTCTTCATCATCACTGTCTTCTTCCTCATCATCACTGTCTTCTTCATCATCACTGTCTTCGTCCTCATCATCACTGTCTGTGCCATCTAGTATGATGTAGTCATCCTCGTGAATATTCACTTCATGTTCAGATTTCACCTTGGGTACTCCTAGCCTCTTCTTCAGGTCTTCATTCCGCTCCAGTAGCACAACAATTTCCTCTTCATATCCATTGCGGGTTGCCTTGAGTTCATCCTCTAGCTCGATATTCCGGGTCATCACCTTCTTGGTCTTCTTCATGATAGTGCACATCTGATTCTCATATCGACGAATGTGCTGCTCCATCTCATGTATGTATGCTGCAATAGATCCATCCTTCCTGGTGCGAACCATCTCCCATTGTTCATCCAAGCGTCCACATATCTGGTAGACGGTATCTTCAAGATCCTTGTTGTACACCTCGCAAATGCGTCCAAAGGTGATGTGGGCGGCCATGCTCTTTCCTAAGATCCAAGTTGGTGCATCAAAGGTAAACTCAATGGGCTCGGTAGTTGGTGGAAAATTCCTTCCAGGAACACAAACTTCGATCCTACAGCGCTCCTCTTCTGGTAAAGTTGATGCGAACGTTCCGGTGAAGCTTGGTAGGCCGATGTTCAGGTACTTTGTGACTTCCTTCAAGTGTCGTCCGAAAGGGGTGTCGTCATCAGGCTGAGTGAACTTGTTCCTAGGGTCCGACATCTATAGTGTAGAGATAGAGAAGGATTAGAAATGAATAGAGAAGAATATATTGTGGCTTTTCCCTAATGATCGCGTCCTAGAGTCAGCGTGTGCTCTGATACCATCTTGTAGCGACCCGATCCCAATGGATCGAAGTCTTTGTGCTTAAGTGTCATCCTTGGATCGGTATGCTGAGACACAAAGTACTCGAGGATTTATAACAGAGTTCAATCACACACTTATTACATTGAGGTCCTCATAAAGAGTATTTATTACATAAATATGGTTGAAGGACAACTAAATAAAATGACTGTGGAAGCTTCAAAGATAAATGAGTCCATCCAACTCCACGGCAAAACTGAGTGCATGACAATGACCTATCGCACCTTAATCCTCGTCTAAAAACTCTGCAACATGAGACGTTGCAGCCGTGTAGGTCAGCACATGGAATATGTTGGCAAGAACACACTATAGAGCAATGATGAACAATATTTATCACTACATGCATATTTGGTTGGTGGAGGCCCTAAGTTTAATTTTTGCATAAAGCCAATTTTCCCTACAACAAAGGAATAAATTGTATTTACTACCAAGTTTATGCCATTATTGAGAAGGTTCCTCCAACTCGATCCAAAAATTCCCAAAATATTAATACCCAATACATTAATTGAGCAACGTGATGGGATCAACCAATAATTCAAATACCATATACTCAAGATGTTCGTAACCGGGGACACGGCTAATCATGATTAGTGTGTACACTCTGCGGAGGTTTGCTCACTTTTCCTCACACGACTCGACCGCATCCATGATCGGAAGATCGAGACATAGCCTTTCAGAAGCATTAACTCTTTACTCTGGGTAGACAGGTACACCTACTTTCCCCTCCATCTGCTAGTCTAGCACTGAAAGTGGTCACACAACTTACTCAACTATGCCAGAGCCCATAATGGCTTGTGGCTGCACACGGAAGTTTCTAGGCATGAGATATCGTATGATCCCTTTGAGCCTAGGTGGCGTACCTAGGGTAATCACACGGGTACTCCGGAATTCCCTTGGGCAAGCACTAGTGTCTCGAGGTGCCCAAAACAATCCACCCAGATGTGTGTTAATGTTGCCACCTTAAGTTACCCTTAATTATTATCTCTCGCATCTTGCATGAATCTCACATATCAATCCCCGTCTATGAGCATGGCTTAGCCATTTATGAGCGTAACGTATATTCCTGGGGTGATCAAAGGTAATAGGTTCCTACCTCATGAACTACAAAGAAATAACCACATGTTCCCAATCGTACTCATGCATTCTTCGAGGGTGAAACTAATGCATAATAAAACTGGGTATGAAAGAGTATGATCAAAGTGTCACTTGCCTTGCTGACGATCGGTAAACCCTAGAGATTCATAGTAGCAAGCTTCGCACTCCATATAATCTAACGAAGCAAACCATAACATACATAAGCACACAAACAAAGAATCAATAATAAAACCAAAGAAAAGACTTATGAAAACTCCAAAAATATCCAAATAAAACTTCTGTACTGCACGAAATTTTAACAGTAGTAAAATTGTGTGGTTTTCATCTTAACAGAAGGTACATGTGATGAGCTTTGATTTGCAAGAAGAATCACTCCAATCGGAGTTACGAAACTCAAATTATAGCCAAACAAAGTTTAAAACAGATCTGAACAAATCTTTCCCTAATATTAAAGGGAGGATTGTTTCTCCAGGTTTTTTCGTTCACAGTGGGACCAAAATAATATTCATACGTCTCAGGTGTTTCTCCCGATTCGTTTTTGTGTGGAAAAAAATCACAGGATGCACGGATCCGTAATGGGCCGGCCCATTAGCATAACAACATCCCACCCCCGTAAAAAAAGTATCCAAGAATAAATAATGCGCTGCAAGGATTCGAACCCAACCACTCACGCTAGACAGCTCAAAGTGCTAACCACTAGGCAAGCATTCATGTTTAATTGGCAGCGTGCAATGTTAAATTCAGCTAGCAGTCGCACGAGATACTAAGAGAAAGAGATTTTTTTTTAAGTAAATACTCCCTCCGTTGTTATTTAGTCTGCATATTAGGTTGGACCGAAGTCAAACTTTGCAAAGTTTGACCGAGTTTATAGAAAAATATATAAAAATTTACCATAACAAATCTATACGATGCGAAAGTACATTTGTTGGAAATATGCCCTAGAGGCAATAATAAATAAGTTATTATTATATTTCCTTGTTCATGATAATCGTTTATTATCCATGCTATAATTGTATTGATAGGAAACTCAGATACATGTGTGGATACATAGACAACACCATGTCCCTAGTAAGCCTCTAGTTGGCTAGCTCGTTGATCAATAGATGGTCACGGTTTCCTGACCATGGACATTGGATGTCGTTGATAACGAGATCACATCATTAGGAGAATGATGTGATGGACAAGACCCAATCCTAAGCATAGCACAAAGATCGTGTAGTTCGTATGCTAAAGCTTTTCTAATGTCAAGTATCATTTCCTTAGACCATGAGATTGTGCAACTCCCGGATACCGTAGGAATGCTTTGGGTGTACCAAACTTCACAATGTAACTGGGTGGCTATAAAGGTACACTACGGGTATCTCCGAAAGTGTCTGTTGGGTTGGCACGAATCGAGACTGGGATTTGTCACTCCGTGTGACGGAGAGGTATCTCTGGGCCCACTCGGTAGGACATCATCATAATGTGCACAATGTGATCAAGGAGTTGATCACGGGATGATGGGTTACGGAACGAGTAAAGAGACTTGCCGGTAACGAGATTGAACAAGGTATCGGGATACCGACGATCGAATCTCGGGCAAGTATCGTACGGCTAGACAAAGGGAATTGTATACGGGATTGATTAAGTCCTTGACATCGTGGTTCATCCGATGAGATCATCGTGGAGCATGTGGGAGCCAACATGGGTATCCAGATCCCGCTGTTGGTTATTGACCGGAGAACGTCTCGGTCATGTCTGCATGGTTCCCGAACCCGTAGGGTCTACACACTTAAGGTTCGATGACGCTAGGGTTATAAAGGAAGTTTGTATGTGGTTACCGAATGTTGTTCGGAGTCCCGGATGAGATCCCAGACGTCACGAGGAGTTTAGGAATGGTTCGGAGGTATAGATTTATATATGGGAAGTCCTATTTTGGTCACCGGAAAGGTTTCGGGGTTTATCGGTAATGTACCGGGACCACCGGGAGGGTCCCGGGGGTCCACCAAGTGGGGCCACCAACCCCGGAGGCTTGCGTGGGCTAAGTGTGGGGGGGGACCAGCCCCAGGTGGGCTGGTGCGCCCCCCCCCCCCCCCACAAGGGCCCAAGGCACATGGGAGAGTGGGAGGGGGCAAACCCTAGGTCCAGATGGGCCTTAAGGCCCACCCTAGGGGGCGCCTCCCCTCTCCCCCTCTTGGTCGCCCCCCCTTTCCCATCTAGGGCTGCCGCCCCTCCTAGGGGTGGGAACCCTAGAGGGGGCGCACCCTCCTCCCTCTCCCCTATATATAGTGAGGCATAGGGCTGCCCATAACACGCGATTCGATCTCTCGTTGGTGCAGCCCTGCATCTCTTCTTCCTCCTCTCCCGTGGTGCTTGGCGAAGCTCTGCAGGATTGCCACACTCCTCCACCACCACCACGCCGTTGTGCTGCTGCTGGATGGAGTCTTCCTCAACCTCTCCCTCTCTCCTTGCTGGATCAAGGCGTGGGAGACATCATCGGGCTGTACGAGTGTTGAACGCGGAGGTGCCGTCCGTTCGGCACTAGGATCATCGGTGATTTGGATCACGACGAGTACGACTCCATCAACCCTGTTCACTTGAACGCTTCCGCTTAGCGATCTATAAGGGTATGTAGATGCACTCTCCTTCCCCTTGTTGCTAGTCTCTCCATAGATAGATCTTGGTGACACGTAGGAAAATTTTGAATTTCTGCTACGTTCCCCAACAGTGGCATCATGAGCTAGGTCTATTGCGTAGATTCTATGCACGAGTAGAACACAAAGTAGTTCTGGGCGTTGATTTTGTTCAATATGGTTACCGTTACTATTCCAATCTTGATTCGGCGGCATTGTGGGATGAAGCGGCCCGGACCAACCTTACACGTACGCTTACGTCAGACCGGTTCCACCGACAAACATGCACTAGTTGCATAAGGTGGCTGGCGGGTGTCTGTCTCTCCCACTTTAGTCGGATCGGATTCGATGAACAGGGTCCTTATGAAGGGTAAATAGCAATTGGCATATCATGTTGTGGTTTTGCGTAGGTAAGAAACGTTCTTGCTAGAAACCCATAGCAGACACGTAAAACATGCAAACAACAATTAGAGGACGTCTAACTTGTTTTTGCAAGGTATGCCATGTGATGTGATATGGCCAAAAGGATGTGATGAATGATATATGTGATGTATGAGATTGATCATGTTCTTGTAATAGGAATCACGACTTGCATGTCGATGAGTATGACAACCGGCAGGAGCCATAGGAGTTGTCTTAATTTATGACCTGCGTGTCAACATAAACGTCATGTAATTACTTTACTTTATTGCTAACCATTAGCTGTAGTAGTAGAAGTAATAGTTGGCGAGACAACTTCATGAAGACACGATGATGGAGATCATGATGATGGAGATCATGGTGTCATGCCGGTGACGATGATGATCATGGAGCCCCGAAGATTGAGATCAAAAGGAGCACTATGATATTGGCCATATCATGTCACTATTTGATTGCATGTGATGTTTATCATGTTTATACATCTTATTTGCTTAGAACGACGGTAGTAAATAAGATGATCCCTCATTAAAATTTCAAGAAAGTGTTCCCCCTAACTGTGCACCGTTGCGACAGTTCGTTGTTTCAAAGCACCACGTGATGATCGGGTGTTTGATCCTAACGTTCACATACAACGGGTGTAAAACAGATTTACACACGCAAAACACTTAGGTTGACTTGACGAGCCTAGCATGTGTACAGACATGGCCTCGGAACACAGAAGACCGAAAGGTCGAGCATGAGTCGTATGGTAGATACGATCAGCATGAAGATGTTCACCGATGTTGACTAGTCCGTCTCACGTGATGATCGGACACGGCCTAGTTGACTCGGATCATGTAATCACTTGGATGACTAGAGGGATGTCTATCTGAGTGGGAGTTCATAAGATGAACTTAATTATCCTGAACATAGTCAAAAGGTCTTCGCAAATTATGTCATAGCTCGCGCTTCAGTTCTACTGTTTAGTTATGTTCCTAGAGAAAATTTAGTTGAAAGTTAATAGTAGCAATTATGCGGACTAGGTCCGTAGACTGAGGATTGTCCTCATTGCTTCATTGAAGGCTTATGTCCTTAATGCACCGCTCAGTGTGTTGAACCTCGAACGCGGTCTGTGGATGTTGTGAACATCTCACATACACGTTTTGATAACTACGTGATAGTTCAGTTAAACGGTTTAGAGTTGAGGCACCGAAGACGGTTTTGAAACGTCACGAAACATATGAGATGTTTTGAGGGCTGAAATTGGAGTTTCAGGCTCGTGCCCACGTCAAGAGGTATAAGACCTCCGATGATTTTCTTAGCCTACCAACTAAGGAGAAAAGCTCAATTGTTGAGCTTGTGCTCAGATTGTTTGAGTACAACAATCATTTGAATCGAGTGGGAGTTGATCTTCCAGATGAGATAGTGATGGTTCTCCGAAGTCATTACCACCAAGCTGCTAGAGCTTCGTGATGAACTATAATATATCAGGGACATATATGATGATCCTTGAGATATTCGCGATGTTTGACACCACAAAAGTAGTTTCAAGAAGGAGCATCAATTGTTGATGGTTGGTGAAACCACTAGTTCCAAGAAGGGCAAGGGCAAGAAGGGATACTTCATGAAACGGCAATTCAGCTGGTGCTCTAGTGAAGAAACCCAAGGTTGAACCCAAACCCGAGACTAAGTGCTTCTGTAATAAGAGGAACAACCACTGGAGCAGGTTTACCCTAGATACTTGGTAGATTAGAAGGCTGGCAAGGTTGATAGAAGTATATTGGATATACATTGTGGTGATGTATACTTTACTAGTACTCCTAGTAGCACCGGGGTATTAGATACCGGTTCGGTTGCTAAGTGTTAGTAACTAGAAATAAAAGCTACGGAATAAATGGAGACTAGCTAAAGGTGAGATGACGATATGTGTTGGAAGTATTTCCAAGGTTGATCAAATATCGTACGCTCCCTCTACCATTGAGATTGGTATTAAAACCTAAATATTTGTTATTTGGTGTTTGCGTTGAGCATAGACATGATTGGATTACGTCTATCGCAATACGGTTATTCATTTAAGGAGAATAATGGTTACTCTATTTATTTGAATAATACCTTCAATGGTCTTACGCCTAAAATGAATGGTTTATTGAATCTCGATCATAGTGATACACATGTTCATGAAAAAAGATATAGCATAGTAATGATAGTACCACCTACTTGTGGCACTGCCACTTAAGTCATATCGGTATAAGATGCATGAAGAAGCTCCATGTTGATGGATCTTTGGACTCACTCATTTTGGAAAGGATTGAGACATGCGAACCATGTTTGTTGGTAGATATGCATGAAGAAACTCTATATAGATGGATCGTTTGGACTCACTTGATTTTGAATCACTTGAGACATGCAAATCATACCACATGGGCAAGATGACTGAAAGCCTCGATTTCAGTAAAATGGAACTAGAAAGCAACTTGTTGGAAGTAATACATTTTTGATGTGTGCAGTCCAATGAGTGCTGAGGCGTGTAGTGGATATCGTTATGGTCTTACTTCACAGATGATTTGAGTAGATGTTGAGTATATTTACTTGATGAATCACGAGTCTGAATTATTGAAAGGTTCAAGTAATTTCAGGGTGAAGTTGAAAGATCGTCGTGACAAGAGGATAAAAGATCTATGATATGATCATAGAGATGAATATCTGAATTACGAGTTTGGCACAGAATTAAGACATTGTGGAAATTGTTTCACAACTAATACAGCCTGGAACACCATAGTGTGATGGTGTGTCCGAACTTCATAACTGCACCCTATTGGATATGATGCATACCATGATGTCTCTTATCGAATTACCACGATAGTTTATGGGTTAGGCATTAGAGACAACCACATTCACTTTAAATAGGGAACCATGTAATTCTGATGAGATGACACCGTATGAACTATGGTTTAGAGAAACCTAAGCTGTCATTTCTTAAAAGTTTGGGGCTGCGACGCTTATGTGGAAAAGTTTCAGGCTGATAAGCTCGAACCCAAAGCAGATGAATGCATCTTCATAGGACACCCAAAACAGTTGGGTATACCTCCTGTCTCAGATCCGAAAGCAATAAGGGATTGTTTCTAGAATCGGGTCCTTTCTCGAGGAAAAGTTTCTCTCAAAAGAATTGAGTGGGAGGATGGTGGAGACTTGATGAGGTTATTGAACCTTCACTTCAACTAGTGTGTCGCAGGGCACAGGAAGTTGTTCCTGTGGCACCTACACCAACTGAAGTGGAAGCTTATGATAGTGATCATGAAACTTCGGATCAAGTCACTACCAAACCTCGTGGGATGACAAGGATGCTTACTACTTCAGAGTGGTACGTAATCCTATCTTGGAAGTCATGTTGCTAGACAACAATGAACCTACGAGCTATGGAAAAGCGGTGGTGGGCCTGGATTCCGATAAATGGCTCGAGGCCATATAATCCGAGAGAGGATCCATATATGAAAACAAAGTGTAGACTTTGGAGGAACTACTTGATGGTCGTAAGGCTGTTAGGTACATATGGATTTTAAAAAGGAAGACGGACAATGATGGTAAGTTTCACCATTAAGAAAGCTCGACTTGTCGTTTTCCGACAAGTTCAAGGAGTTGACTGCGATGAGACTTTCTCACTCGTAGCGACGCTAAGAGTCTGTTGGAATTATATTAGCGATTACTGCATTGTTTATGAAATCTTGCAGATAGGATGTCAAAACATTGTTTCCTCGACGATTTTCTTGAGGAAAAGTTGTATGTGATACAAACGGAAGGTTTTGTCAATCCTGAAAGATGCTAATAAGTATGCAAAGCTCCAGCAATCCTTCTAAGGACTGGAGTAAGCATCTCGGAGTTGGAATATACACTTTGATGATGATCAAAGATTTTGGGTGTATACAAAGTTTATGAGAAACTTGTATTTCCAAAGAAGTGAGTGGGAGCACTATAGAATTTCTGATGAGTATATGTTGTTGACATATTGTTGATCAGAAATGATGTAGAATTTCTGGAAAGCATATAGGGTTATTTGGAAAGTGGTTTTCAATGGAAAGCCTGGATTAAGCTACTTGAGCATTGAGCATCAAGATCTATAAGGATAGACCAAAACGCTTAATGGTACTTTCAAATGAGCACATACCTTGACATGATCTTGAAGGTGTTCAAGATGGATCAGTCAAAGAAGGAGTTCTTGCCTGAGTTGTAAGGTATGAAGTTAAGACTTAAAGCTCGACCATGGCAGAATAGAGAGAAAGGACGAAGGTCGTCCCCTATGCTTGAGACGTAGGCTCTACAGTATGCTATGCTATGTACCGCACCTGAAGTGTGCCTTGCCATGAGTCAGTCAAGGGGTACAAGAGTGATCCAAGAATGGATCACAGGACAGCGGTCAAAGTTATCCTTAGTAACTAGTGGACTAAGGAATTTTTCTCGCTTATGGAGGTGGTAAAAGAGTTCGTCGTAAAGGGTTACGTCGATGCAAGCTTAACACCTATCCAGATAGCTCTGAGTAGAGATACCGGATATGTATAATGGAGCAACAATTTAGAATAGCTCCAAGTAGAACACTTATTTGGAATAGCTCCAAATAGAACGTGGTAGCTACATCTAGGAGATGACATAGAGATTTGTAAAGCACACACGAATCTGAAAGGTTCAGACCCGTTGACTAAAACCTCTCTCACAAGCAACATGATCAAACCCAGAACACATTGAGTGTTAATCACATAGTGATGTGAACTAGATTATTGACTCTAGTAAACTCTTTGGATGTTGGTCACATGGCGATGTGACCTGTGAGTGTTAATCACATGGCGATGTGAACTAGATTATTGACTCTAGTGCAAGTGGGAGACTGTTGGAAATATGCCCTAGAGGCAATAATAAATAAGTTATTATTATATTTCCTTGTTCATGATAATCGTTTATTATCCATGCTATAATTGTATTGATAGGAAACTCAGATACATGTGTGGATACATAGACAACACCATGTCCCTAGTAAGCATCTAGTTGACTAGCTCGTTGATCAATAGATGGTCACGGTTTCCTGACCATGGACATTGGATGTCGTTGATAACGAGATCACATCATTAGGAGAATGATGTGATGGACAAGACCCAATCCTAAGCATAGCACAAAGATCGTGTAGTTCGTATGCTAAAGCTTTTCTAATGTCAAGTATCATTTCCTTAGACCATGAGATTGTGCAACTCCCGGATACCGTAGGAATGCTTTGGGTGTACCAGATGTCACAATGTAACTGGGTGGCTATAAAGGTACACTACGGGTATCTCCGAAAGTGTCTGTTGGGTTGGCACGAATCGAGACTGGGATTTGTCACTCCGTGTGACGGAGAGGTATCTCTGGGCCCACTCGGTAGGACATCATCATAATGTGCACAATGTGATCAAGGAGTTGATCACGGGATGATGGGTTACGGAACGAGTAAAGAGACTTGCCGGTAACGAGATTGAACAAGGTATCGGGATACCGACGATCGAATCTCGGGCAAGTATCGTACCGCTAGACAAAGGGAATTTTATACGGGATTGATTAAGTCCTTGACATCGTGGTTCATCCGATGAGATCATCGTGGAGCATGTGGGAGCCAACATGGGTATCCAGATCCCGCTGTTGGTTATTGACCGAAGAACGTCTCGGTCATGTCTGCATGGTTCCTGAACCCGTAGGGTCTACACACTTAAGGTTCGATGACGCTAGGGTTATAAAGGAAGTTTGTATGTGGTTACCGAATGTTGTTCGGAGTCCCGGATGAGATCCTGGACGTCACGAGGAGTTCCGGAATGGTCCGGAGGTAAAGATTTATATATGGGAAGTCCTGTTTTGGTCACCGGAAAGGTTTCGGGGTTTATCGGTAATGTACCGGGACCACCGGGAGGGTCCCGGGGGTCCACCAAGTGGGGCCACCAACCCCGGAGGCTTGCGTGGGCTAAGTGTGGGAGGGGACCAGCCCCAGGTGGGCTGGTGCGCCCCCCCCCCCACAAGGGCCCAAGGCACATGGGAGATTGGGAGGGGGCAAACCCTAGGTCCAGATGGGCCTTAAGGCCCACCCTAGGGGGCGCCTCCCCTCTCCCCCTCTTGGCCGCCCCCCCTTTCCCATCTAGGGCTGCCGCCCCTCCTAGGGGTGGGAACCCTAGAGGGGGCGCACCCTCCTCCCTCTCCCCTATATATAGTGAGGCATAGGGCTGCCCATAACACGCGATTCGATCTCTCGTTGGTGCAGCCCTGCATCTCTTCTTCCTCCTCTCCCGTGGTGCTTGGCGAAGCTCTGCAGGATTGCCACACTCCTCCACCACCACCACGCCGTTGTGCTGCTACTGGATGGAGTCTTCCTCAACCTCTCCCTCTCTCCTTGCTGGATCAAGGCACGGGAGACATCATCGAGTTGTACGTGTGTTGAACGCGGAGGTGCCGTCCATTCAGCACTAGGATCATCGGTGATTTGGATCACGACGAGTACGACTCCATCAACCCCGTTCACTTGAACGCTTCCGCTTAGCGATCTACAAGGGTATGTAGATGCACTCTCCTTCCCCTCATTGCTGGTCTCTCCATAGATAGATCTTGGTGACACGTAGGAAAATTTTGAATTTCTACTACGTTCCCCAACAACATTCAATAATGAATCTAGTGGTATTGATTTTTTATTGTAAATGTTAATATTTTTGTTTATAAACTTAGTCAAAGTTTACACAGCTTGACTTTGATCAAAGCTAATATGCGGACTAAATAAAAATGGAGGGAGTATATCTTAGAACGCAAAAAAATGCAAAGTTGTTAATAAAGAACTGAACCACAAACATTTAAAAAATGAACATATTTTTATTTTTATTTTTTTAACGTGAGTATTTTTTGAAACAGAAACAATTTTTTAAAAACTTGGAAGAATTGTTGTGATTATTTTTTGAATTTGCAAACATTTAAAAACACAAATATGTTTTGAACTTTAAATTTGAAAAAGAGTGATAACCACTAGACTAGGCAAGCAATGGTGTTTAATTAGCAGCGTGAAATTTTAAATTTAGCTAGCAGTCGCATGAGATACTGGGAGAAAAAGATTTTTTTTCAAAGGTGAATATATTTTAGAACGCGAAATTTTTGCAAGGTTGTTAATAAAAATTGAAACTCGAACATTTAAAAAAAGAACAATTTTATCTTTTTATTTTTTTTAAACCTAAGTATTATTTAAAACACAAACAATTTTTAAAACTAGGAGGTACTGTTGTGATTATTTTTCGAATTTGCAAACATTTTAAAAACACAAACATATTTTAAACTTTAAATTTGAAAAGGCAAACATTTTGTTAAAACATGTTTCTAAAAAAAGTATGTACTATAGCTAAATTGCTTTAATCTATACCTATTAATAAAACTTGGCGACTTTTGAAATATGTCCTCCTGATGCATTGTTTTAGTACAATTTATTAAACTAGGGATATGGAAGGAATCTCTTTCTCTGTCGCATCTTCACGTACGACCAGTCTCACTCAGCGCAGTGACTCCCGTCGAAATGCATGAGGAGTCCAACTTAGGTTTCATGGTCTATCTGACACAAACTACTCAATTTACATGATGACAAAGACATATATTATGTGCAGTGCTTTTCCCTATTATACTAGCCAGATGATTAAAAAAACTTTGTTTAACGTTCTTGATCTTCGCCAGACACGAAGACGACTCAACAATCTAGCTATCGGACCTGGCCAACCTTGGTTAGTGACAACTGGTACCGCGACATCAGGCGACAAGGACAGCAAAGACGACAAGCGGAAGTATGTATCTGGTGTTATATTGAAATGGAGGATGTGGACCCGAGGATGAGGTATTAGTAATGTTTATTATGTTATGGGCATTAGGTGATGTGTTTAGCGATGCTCAGTGGGTAAAGGACGTGCGAGAGTTGTTTTCTCCCGTTGCAATGCACGGGCATGTTTGCTAGTTCAAATTAAAAAAAATGAAAATGTTCGCTGTAGAGGCTAAACTAACGAACGTTTACTAATTAGGGCATACTGGTTCGAAATAAAAAAACTAACCGATCTAATCCTAACCGCAGAAATGAGATCAGATGGAGGGGGCGGTGACGGTGGCGTACCACGGCGGTGACGGTCGTCGGCGATGAACAAAAACGGCGGCGGCTTCATCTTCGGGCGGGCGGCGGCTTCGGTGGTCTGCGGCGACGACGGAGCGGTCGGGGAGGTACGGCTCGGTGAGGCGAAGACGACATTGGCGTCGGCAGTGGTCGAGAGCGGCGGCTTCATGAGCTGGCGGCGGTGTGGATCTTGCCGGAGTTTCGAATTCTGACGAGGTTTGTGCGAGGCTACGGGAGGCTTGGTTTGATGATAAAGGAGGCCGTGGCCTCGAATATATATAGGAGGGAGCGAGGCGGTGCATGGGCGAGGGGCAAGGAGAGGCGAAGGAGTGTCCATCTCGGGCACGGCTGTGGCCGGCGGGGCATGTCACGGGCGGACTCCGGTTTGCGTGGGGAAGATCCCGACAGGTGGGACCCACATGTTGGCGGCAGAGAGAGGCGGCGGCCGATTGGTTGGCGGAGCGGGCGAGCGGAGCGAAGCGTCTCGGGCGCGGCGTGGGCTGTCGCTGGGCTGGCCTGGCTTCGGCTTGCCTCTTTTTTTCTTTTATAAAACATTTGTCTGTTTTTATTTATTTTTCAGAAACGATAAAACCTCGAAAACAAAAATAAAAAGAGGGCTAAAAAACACCCGAAAAATTCACATAATTCCCTCCTAAATATATGGGCTTAGGTGAACATTTTTCCGGACCTAAATGCCTATTTTAAAAACAATCTTTTTAGAACTAATAAAACTTGCTTAAATAAATATTTTTGCATATAAAATCAAATAAATATATATTGATTCAAACTTAATTTCCAATATTTCTTTTCTGTTTCTAAAGAAGTCGTGTTATCTTCTCTCTTTATCTTATTTATTTTGAAAATATTGGAAATTGAAAATTGATGAAAATCAAATTTGATCCAAACCCCACTTTGGAAAATAAAACATGGGTCTTTTGGGAAACTTCCAACTCTCTCAATTGGTCCTTGAGTTGCTTAAAGTCCCTTGGATCAATTTCAACAAAAACAAAATTCAAAAAATGCACAAATTATGAATGCATATGAATGATCTAAATAATAACATCCAAATTGAAAATTGGGATGTTACAAACCTACCCTCCCTTAAGATGAATCTCGCCCTCAAGATTCAGGTTGGCTAGCAATAAGGTGTGGATGATCCTTTTGAAGGTCTTCTTCTCGTTCCTAGGTGGCTTCCTCCTTGGTATGGTGACTCCACTGAACCTTGAAAAACTTGATGACCTTGCTGCGAGTAACTCGGTTGGCGAACTCGAGAATCTTGACGGGCTTCTCCTCATAAGTCAGGTCACTCTCCAACTGAATTGCCTCCAGGGACACTGTATCTCTCAGAGGAATATCAGCCATCTCTGCATGGCACTTCTTCAACTGGTAAATGTGAAACACAGCATGAACTCCTGACAAACCTTCGGGTAACTCCAACTTATGGGCAACTTCACCGATACGTTCCAAGACTCTGTATGGCCCCACAAATCATGGCGCTAACTTTCCTTTGACTCCAAACCGTTTAACTCCTCGAAGTGGCGACACACGAAGATATATTCTGTCTCCGACTTCATAGGTTAGCTCCTTGTGTTTAGTATCGGCATAACTCTTTTGCCTGGACTGGGCTATCTTGAGTCTATCACGGATCAACTTGACCTTCTGCTCAGAATCTCTGATTAAATCTGGTCCGAACAATTTTCAATCTCCAACTTCATCCCACATCAATGGTGTCCTGCACCTCCTTCCGTACAAAGATTCAGCAGGGGCCATCTTCAAACTAGCTTGATAGCTGTTGTTATATGAGAAATCTGCGTAAGGCAAATTATCATCCCAACTAAATCCATAATCTAGCGCACAACCTCTCAACATGTCCTCCAGAATCTGGTTGACTCTCTCGGTCTGCCCATCTATCTGCGGATGAAAGGTTGTACTGAACTCTAGCCTGGTACCCAAAGTTTTGTGTAGCTGATTCCAAAACTTTGAGGTAAACTGTGTTCCCCTATCTGATACGATAGTCCTCGGAACTCCATGCAGACATACGATCTTGGTCATGTATATCTTGGCCAACTTAGCACTCGTATAAGTGGTTTTCACGGGGATGAAGTGAGCCACCTTGGTCAAGCGATCAACACTAGTAGAAAAAGGGCCATTTGTCCCGGTTCGTAAGGCCCATTTCTCCCGGTTGGGGAACCGAGACTAAAGGGTCGGTACTATAGCCCTACACCTTTAGTCCCGGTTCTTACACCATCGGACAGATGGGCCTCGATGTGACCGCTGCGGCGAGTCCAGGCAGGAGGGCCTTTGGTCCCGGTTGGTGGCACCAACTGGGACCAAAAGGCATCCACGCGTCAGTAGCTGGCAGGAGCTGAGGTTTTTGTTTATTTGAAAGGGGGTGGTTTAAGGGGTTTTGAGGGTTAATTTAGCATGTTAGCTAGCTAATAGAGAGAAGTGTCCTCTCTTATCTGCGTGCTTGGTTTACCAATACTACTGCTATGCCTAAACATGGCTTAGATTGAAGTGAAGCCAACATATATGTGGTGCATGTCGAAAGTAATACTAATCCTAACTTGATCAAGTTTGGATTAGTACTACTTTCGACATGCACCACATGCATGTTGCCTTCACTTGAATCCAATCCATGTTCATTTCACCCACTGATATATAATAACTCTTCATGCTCGCATCATGCATCATCATAATAACAAGTCCTACTAATCATCATCATACAACTTCTACTCGTTATTAATAACAAGTCATACGATCATCATTCTCATAGTCATCGAACCAAGCCTACTTAATTGTTCTTAGCACATGATCATCAGTATAAGGTAGGACCTAAATACCCTCTTTAAGGTAAAATAGCATAAAACAATATAGGCCCTGACTCTCCATTATGGTGAATGGAGATCATCATGTCTCCAATTCTAGCGCTTCGCTTCCTTTTACTTCCAAGAACCTCCTTACGATTGTCCATACATTTTTTCCATTCTGTGATTTTCATGTCTCCACTTCTTTTAGAAATCCGATATGGATAGGTGAGATTTGTAGGATGACCTGGCTGCATGTTCAAAACATCAAGGCGACCATTCTGATACATCAGATGAGGCACACAATCATCCGGGATTTTCTTTTGAAAAACATAGTAATAACTTCGTAGTTAGCAATGTAGTTAAGTTTTAAAAGAATTTATGCAAAAGATGCGCGGATGTCGTAATAGTAAAAAATCTTACCATGGCATCTCCATGGATGTTACCGTAGTTCAACACGTGCACTAGTGGCACGTATTGACCATAATGTGGAGGAGTTTTATTATAGATATTGTAATTCTCAAGATCAGTACAAAATGCGACCAGATGATTTTTCTCCTGATAAGTTAACTCAGAGCCATCGGTGTAGTAGGTTCTGTCTACCATATTCCGCACATTGTTTGAACAATGAAAATAAACTGTCAATGGAAATAAGCTATCAACTATTTTGAAATGAACAATATAAATTAGTTAATAACTATGTTTGAGAAACTCACACAGCGGTAGAATTGGAAGCGTATCAACAAGGACCCACATGTCCATACTGTCTTGGTCGATGTCAGGATCACCAAGATCCATGGTACCCTCATAAAAACCATACGTCTTGCAAAGTGCTTCCCAATTTTTGCAACCAAAATGGGTTACACTCTCAGAATTATACAGATTTTACTTAAAAATCCACCTCATGATGGGTCCTTAGGTGAATTTTCTTTGTTTCGAAATTTTCATGGCCTTCAAAACCCATCCTCTCCAAGACATAGCGTCTTGCATGGCATGTGATAATCTACTCGAATTGTAAAAGATGAAAATTACACGTTGAAATAGTCGAAGTCATGCTTAATTACGAAATAACACTTTTCATCGTTGCGTACCATTTCAACATCGAAGGCGTCTTGGAGCTTAATGTTGAATCACTGATCTTTGTCTAGGTGAGGCCTGTCTCACAGACCTCGGTCGTCGTTGCACCAGCCGCACTCCCCCGAGAGACTTTCGTCGTCCGATGACAACATTTCCTACGTTCATAATTCAAAGATTAAACTTGTACAATTCAATATATGTACTATAAAAATTAAATTAGAACATTATTATTCATCATAGGTTGACTATCGGTCTGCAAAAACAAAAACCTTATAAGCTATCAACTAATCAAATGCATATGCCTTGCATAGTGCTCTCCAATTTTAGCATTCAAAGTATGAGTAGTTTTCCAATTTGAGCATTCAATAAGCAAAACCAAATCGTAAAATAAAGTAGTATTCAAATTAGCATGCATTCAATTATAAGCAAAACTACATCATCTCTTGCGTCCATACATCATCGAATATTATCACTAATACACCTCGAATAGTATCATACATATAGCATCGCTAATACAACTAGAACCATAGCGCCCGACGGGTATCGGCGCGAGCGGTGAACACCCAAAGAGAAGGAACCATCACAGGATCATAGCTCCAATGAGATCCCTGAAGAACCTGCCAGGTATTGTCGAACCTGCCCTCCAACACAACCATGTAGCAACGGACGTGCTCGTCCTCCTCGCTGACATGGTGACTACCACCTCCGCGGTGTCCGGAAGCCTCGGCACCATCACTGGCCCACGCGACCACCACCAAATAAGGTTCGGGTTAATGATGGGCTGGCTCCTCACCAACCTACGCCCCCGGAAGGTAGCACCTCCCAATACCAGCCCGGCGGAGCCCAGTCCCGGACATGGCCCCTCTTATCAAGCAGGCCTCCTCCGCCGAGTCGACGACGAGGATGCGGGATAGGCATCGTCGACGTCGATGTGGGAATAATTGCTTCAATTAAAAAATAAACTAGTTCTATTAATTTTCTTGCTAAAAATAAACTATTTCTATAGTAAAATAAAGTAGTTTTATTAAATCAACTAGTTCAACTACTAAGCACTTACTATAAATAAAATAAAGTAGTACTTACTAAAGATAAACTACTTCTATATATAGTAAAATAAAGTAGTTTTATTAAATCAACTAGTTCAACACTACTAGGAAAAAGGCTACTAGCAGCGCGGGTAAAATGGCTACTAGTAGCGCGGGTACCCGCGCTACTAATATCGCGCTACAGCTAAAAGTTAGCAGTAGCGCAGGGTAAACCCACGCTACTACTAACATTTTACTAGTAGCACGGTTTTCACTCGCGCTACTACTATTTCGCACCCACGCTACTACTAATGAAATAGTAGTAGCGCGTCTAAAATACTACACGCTACTAGTATCCTAAATACTAGTAGCGCTCTGATCCCCCCACGCTACTACTAACTAATTAGGAATTAAAAAATAAAATCCATCAATTCCATTTTATGCATACAATTCTAAATACTAAAACAAGCCCAGATTTTTAATAAACCTGCAGCATTACACATCATTACAAATTGAAGATTTATAGTAAACCGGGACCTAGTGCAAACACAGTCGAAAGCAAACAAAAATGCATAAAAACATCAAACAGTAGCATTCTATCCCTCCAAATGATGTGCTCCCTCTCCATCCTCGCAATCATCTTCTTCTCCCTTATGTGCTCCCATTTATGAATCCAAGATTTCTATACAAAGCAAAGAAAACAAATAAAATTAAATTTCAGCAGACATATATTTCCTTGCATGTTGTGCAGTAGCTACGGGAATAAATATACGAAAATGAAAAAGTGAGTGATTTCTATTAACAAGAGATCGCCTATGTAATATCTACAAACAAATGAACCTGCTACGTACACCAACTCATATCATGTCTTACATTCATATTATCCACGTGTTACATATATACACCATCAACTATTTGTAATAAAGTATTTGTCAATGACTAATTGGGTTCTTTAAACTTCTAAGGGAAAGAAAGATGCCATGGCCTTGCTCGCTGCTAACCTGAATGGATGAAAGGGACATGCTTTGGAGTCTGGAGTACTTTGGAATGAATTTGAGAGTGTCACTTATAGCACTGGATGCCACAAAGGTCTAAATGTATGTACCTGGAATAGATAAACAGGTCAAAGCCTCATCAAATATGGCATCTTGGAGCATATACTGATGGTATTCATCCTTCAAGTGTTCAATCAAAGCCTGACTGGCATCTAAACAGGAATAATTGTGTACTGGAATTAGTTATGTCACACAAAAACTAGAATTATTGTAGATAGATAATATAAACCCTAGATGGTCTTCACTTTACTCAATATAACAGAACTGAAATCAGTATTTCCGAAATGAAGGTTTCATTTTTTGTGAAAACACAATACCATGGTCATAAGTTATATGACACGAGTACATTTCATTTACTGTCAAACAATTGTATCTGACTGTTGTTAAATCTTATTTAATTTTAAGCATGCATAATTAACCAAAGCATGATGATATAATGCTCACTATGATCTACAATCTCACTATTTCCACAATATAATCAATATACTGGAAGCAGCAGGAAAATCATAGAGTTCACCGAGCAAGGAATGAAGACACGATGTTAGCAGATCATAGTACAACAATATTTCAAGGCTTGAAATGCTCCCTGGAAGGTACAGAGTCAAACACCAAATTTTCAGAGACATACCTGATGAACAGATGAAGCTAACTCTATCGAATAGACAAGATCGTAGAATCAATGGATGCTCTGGTGCCATTGTATATGAGGTTTTCTAGGTGTCCTGGTAATATCCAGCAATGAATCAACTACCTATACCAAAATAAACGAGCTACCGAATGTAAATAATCCAAACAAATGACATAAGGGAATTTTCGTGCCAAGTTCAATTGTGTAATTCACTTTACTGTTCGAAAAAACAAAAGGAAGCTTCAGAAAGAGGGAAAAAATACTCACACTAGGTGATTCAAGGCCTTGACCTACAAGAAAAAGAACAGCTACCATGCAACGAACTTGATGCCACAGAAAAGGCGCTACCCCTGATATTCATGGACCATAGCTCATCATGGTTGGACCTTGAAAATACAAAGCACTTCCATTATTTAGTCCAAGTAACTAGAAAGAAAGGAGAGTTTGAGCGAAATGCAATTTAACCTTTGGTCACACGCAGAAATAGTAAAATATGTAATGCATCGCTTGTAATTGCTCACGTTTGCTGCATCCATCTTACAAAAATTCCTCAAGTCATGTTCCCCTTACTTGGTCATTTTGTCAAACACCTTCTGTGCAGTGCCGCTTAGAGGAAACGAATGGAAGGGCATAGATCACAACAGCAAGAGTCAGGGCGTGCTTCGGATTCACTTGATGCCCACGACTAGCAAGTGATCTGTGCTGCCTCCTTGCCCCGCCTGGCACCACGATGGACTCTGAACAGCCACCGAGGAGAATGAGCTGATGGCAACGATATTGGAAGCGAAGGGCGGCGGCTGCAGTCACCTCTTTGGGGTGGTCGAAGTCACCTTCTGCGGCCCCGTCCGGACCTGGAGGCGGCGAGGTGGTCCTGCTCTGTGCGATCTCCTGCAGGACGTTCGGTGTCGGCGTCGCCTCGGTCGAGACGAGGAGTGGAGGAGCCGGATGCGTTGGCCCCCGCGGCGGCGTCGCCTCGGTCGCTGGTCCGAGAGACCGGGACGAGAAGGAGTGCAGGAGGCGGAGGCGCTGGCCCCACGCAGCGGCGAAGGCGACGGGGAAGCGGCGGCGCGCGGCGAGGAGGAGGCCCGAGCCCCCGGAGCTCGCGGAGGTGCAGGCCGCCAAACAGAGGAGCGACTGGAGGGACGGCCGCGGTGGCATGGCGAGGCGGAGTGGCAGCTAGGGTTCTGGGGCACGGGGCATGGGTCAGGCGAGACAGAGGGGAATTTGGGCATCGGCCTCCGCGAGCTATGTGTGTATACATGTGTTTGTGGTTTTAATCATGAATGCGCGCGTTGCCGCGCCTGTCATTTTTTGATAGATTGATAAGAACTTCCCATAATAAGTGAATACACAAAACATGAGAAATCATTTTTTCATAAATTGGCTAATATATCATTAAGTTATCAAAGGAGAGAAATTTAACCAGTTTGCAGTGAAGTAGTGTGGAAGAGAAGATTGGGTGCGCTGGTAGCATGATGCTCTCCTAGGGAGGTATAGTCGTGGGTGGGGAGAAGGAAACAAATGTCATTATGCCAACTTCCATGAATCTAGCATATAGAATATGTATGATGGTGAAGAGGATCACGAGCTAAAGATGCAATCCATTATATTGCAAGGATAACTTATTGAAAAAAAATACTTTGTGAAACCAATAAGGTAGATGATATACTATATGGCATGCAAAATATTTTTTGATACAAACATGCAAAATATTATTTGCAGTCTTCAAGTAAGCATCCTAATAAGTTCATATTTTGATCGACGGCCAACTTCTTCCTGACTACAAAGTTGAAATACATGTTGTTTTCTGCGAGAAATGATGTATAATTAAAAGGCATACTTTGTAAGTTCACTTCACAAATTAAATTAGAATGCTGGGATGGACCCAAGATAGGTTACTTTGTCAAGTCCTGTGAGTTTTTTACTCGGCTTCGATGCAATGTGCCTATGACTTCGTGCACATCAATAAGATACTATGTCAATTTTATCATCATGAAGTTTCTCATCAATCTTATGGATGGTTAGGCAAATTGGATACGTGTGAAAAGCTTACATCAAGGCCTACTAAACGAAAGGTTTTCCTCGTGGCGGCCCATAGTGGGTGTTGGCCCAGTTCATAAGAAGATGCCCAGATTGTTCTGTGGAGCAACAGCCCAGTCACGTGGGCCTGCTAGCTGGCGTGCAGCGGGAAGCCGAGCTAGTGGCGCGGAATGACCTGGGTGATCTAGTCCGTCCATTAGTGAAACAAACGGATTAAGAGACCTAATCACTGTGCGAGGCCGTAGCTAACTGTGTTTTACTGTTTAGTAATGTGTTTGTGGTTCTATAGTAGCAGCGCTGGGTTTATACCACACGCTGCTACTACGGCCTGTCGCGGGAGCCACGATGGAGACAACTTAGTAGTAGCGTGGGTTTGTACACCGCGCTACTACTATCAACTTAGTAGTAGCGTGGGTTTATAACCCGCGCTACTACTACTGCTTGTCCCAGAGGACACGATGAAGAACACTTAATAGCAGCGCGGGTTTACACCCCTCGCTAGTACTATCAATTTAGTGGTAGCGCAGGTTTTATACACTCGCTACTACTGATTAGCAGTAGCGTCTCTTTTTAGACCGCGCTACTGATAAACTTCTGTGTATAAGGTTTTCCCTAGTAGTGCAACTACTAAGGACTTACTATAAATAAAATAAAGTAGTACTTACTAAAAATAAACTACTTCTATAGTAAAATAAAGTAGTTTTATTAAATCAACTAGTTCAACTACTAAGCACTTACTATAAATAAAATAATGTAGTACTTACTAAAAATAAACTACTTCTATAGTAAAATAAAGTAGTTTTATTAAATCAACTAGTTCAACTACTAAGAACTTACTATAAATAAAATAAAGTAGTACTTACTAAAAATAAACAAGTTTAACTAGTTCTATTATTTATCGACCCCCCCCCCTCATGTCGAAGTTATCGGGGAGGGGGTACATCGACACTGACATACCCGATAAAAAAAGAAGAGGAAGAAGAAGAAAAAAAAGAGGAGAAGAAGAAAGTAATAAGGGAAACGATCGAAGAAAAAAAGAAGAAAAGAATATTTTCTATTTTTTCTTCTTCTCCTCTATTCCTTTCTTCTTCTCCTCTTTTTTCTTCTTCTTTTTTCCTCTTCTTATTTATTTCTCCTCTTCTTCCTCTCCTCTTCTTCTCCTTCCTCTTCTCCTTCTTCCTCTTCTTATTTTCCTTTTTTCCTCTCCTTCTTTTTCTTCTTCTTCTTCCTTCTTCCTTCTTCCTCTTTTCTTCCTTTTTTCTTATTTTACTTTTTCCTCTACACTAACCTAAAATGCAGTAACCTAAAATCGATATCTACTAACAACCTAAATAAAAAATCTGAAAAAATAGGACATATGATCATATATACACACATACATATAATCACACATATACATATAATCTGGAAAACAACATCATAGGGGCGCGGTGGCAACGGCGGCGGCCAGTACAGGGAGGAGGAGGGGATCGGGGCGGCGCTCACAGCGCGCGCGGCAACGGCGTCAATGCAGGGCGCAGCGACGACGACGAGGAGGCAGGGCCGGCGGCATCGGGGCAGGGGTGGCGCGGGGCGGTGCGGGACGATGTCGGAGGCAGGGCGACGACAGCGGCGACGAGGCAGATGGGTAGCCTGGCGGCGTCGTCGGGGCTGGGAAGACGAACTGAATGAAAAATTTCACAAGTGTTGGCTTATATAGACGGAGCATTAGTCCCGGTTCATGGCACCAACCGGGATCAATGCCACCTTTAGTCCAGATTGGTGCCACCAACCGGGACCAGAGGTCTCTTTCAGCAGCCCAAAGGGCGGGAAGCAGACGCCTTTGGTCCCGGTTGGTGGAACCAACCGGGACTTAATGGAGGCATTAGTCCCGGTTGATGCCACGAACCGGTACCAATGCACCCCTTTAGTCCCGGTTGGCACTACCAACCAGGACCAAAGGCCTTGCACTGTAGCATGGTGGTGGGAGTTTAGTCCCACCTCGCTAGCTGAGAGAGAGCCGCACCTGTTTATAAGGTGTGTTGCGCCTGAGCTGTCGAGCTCCTCTCTAAAGCAGGCTTACGGGCCTAAACTCTCTGTACATGCGTGTGAGCCTATTGGGCCTTCTACGGGCCTGAATCCTGGCCCACCTGTTTGGTTGGGTTTCTAGTCGTATTCAGGCTGTGGTGGCCCAGTAAGCGGCATTTTTTTCCTTTTTTTGTTTTTTTGCATTATTTATTTTCTTTTTTTCTTTATTTTTTTAATTCTATTTGCTTTTAGGTCACGAAAATTATAAATTTTCGGTTAGTTCCATTAGTTTTCAAATTCGATTTTTGAGTGATTTTTTCCTACTATTTAATATTACTGTGTTATTTTAGTTTGCTATTAAAGTTTCTAACAAAAATTTTCTTTATGAAAATTATTTTTGCTTTTAATGTTTTGAACAAAAAATTGTTGGATAATTTTAGTTGCATAAATTTTATATAATTTTAGTTTCAAAAATACTAGAGGTTTATAAAAGATTTTTAGTTGATTCCTTTTGCTTTTAGTTGCATAAATTCTTAGAAAATTCTTTTGCTTGTAATGTTTTGAACAGAAACTCAACCTTTTTTGAACAGTGTTGTTACCTCTGAGATGTGTTTCTAACCAACTGCCGAAAGTCCTGATGTGTTCACATGTAATCCAGCCGTCACACTGCTCCGGGTGTTTGGAGTGCAGATTGTTCTTGTGTTCACCGACATACGGGGTCACCAAGGTAGAGTTCTGTAGAACTGTCTAGTGTGCTTGAGACCAAGAATGCCCGTCCCTGCATATTATTGAGTCCCCTCTAAGCATGCCTTTTCCAGTCAGTCTCCCATCATACCACGATATAGGGAGACCTATCTTCTTAAGGCCAGGAATGAAGTCAACACAAAACCCAATGACATCCTCTGTTTGATGGCCCATGGACATGCTTCCTTCTGGCCTAGTGCGGTTATGGACATATTTCTTTAGGACTCTCATGAACCTCTCAAAGGGGAACATATTGTGTAGAAATACGGGGCCCAGAATGACAATTTCGTCGACTAGATGAACTAGGACGTGCATCATGATATTGAAGAAGGATGGTGGGAACACCAGCTCGAAACTGACAAGACATTGCGCCACATCACTCCATAGCCTTGGTAGGATTTCTGGATCGATCACCTTCTGAGAGATTGCATTGAGTAATGCACATAGCTTCACAATGGCTAATCGGACGTTTTCCGGTATAAGCCCCCTCAATGCAACCGGAAGCAGTTGCGTCATAATCACGTGGCAGTCATGAGACTTTAGGTTCTGGAATTTTTTCTCTAGCATATTTATTATTCCCTTTATACTCGACGAGAAGCCAGACGAGACCTTCATACTGAGCAGGAATTCAAAGAAGATTTCCTTCTTTTCTTTGGTAAGAGCGTAGCTGGCAGGACATTCATACTACTTTGGAGGCATGCCGTCTTTTTCATGCAAACGTGGCAGGTCCTCCCGTGCCTCCGGTGTATCTTTTGTCTTCCCATACACGCAAAAGAAGCCTAGCAGGTTCACGCAAAGGTTCTTCATCACGTGCATCATGTCGATTGAAGAGAGGACCTCTAGGTCTTTCCAGTAGGGTAGGTCCCAAAATATAGATTTCTTCTTCCACATGGGTGCGCGTCCCTCAGCGGCATTCGGAACAGCTAGTCTGCTGGGACCCTTTCCAAAGATTACGTGTAAATCATTAACCATAGCAAGTATGTGATCACCGGTACGCATGGCAGGCTTCTTCCGGTGATCTGCCTCGCCTTTGAAATGTTTGCCTTTCTTTCGACATTGATGGTTGGTCGGAAGAAATCGATGATGGCCCAAGTACACATTCTTCCTACATTTTTCCAGGTATATACTTTCGGTGTCAGCTAAATAGTGCGTGCATGCGTGGTATCCCTTGTTTGTCTGTCCTGAAAGGTTATTGAGAGCGGGCCAATCGTTGATGGTTACAAAAAGCAACGCAGGCAGGTTAAATTCCTCCTGTTTGTGCTCATCCCACGCACATACACCATTTCCATTCCACAGCTATAGAAGTTCTTCAACTAATGGCCTTAGGTACACATCAATGTTGTTGCCGGGTTGCTTAGGGCCTTGGATGAGAACTGGCATCATAATGAACTTCCGCTTCATGCACATCCAAGGAGGAAGGTTATACATACATAGAGTCACAGCCTAGGTGATGTGATTACTGCTCTACTCCCCGAAAGGATTAATGCCATCCACGCTTAAACCAAACCATTCGTTCCTTGGGTCAGCTGCAAACTCAGCCCAGTACTTTCTCTCGATTTTTCTCCACTGCGACCCGTCAGCGGGTGCTCTCAACTTCTCGTCTTTCTTATGGTCCTCTCTATGCCATCGCATCAACTTGGCATGCTCTTCGTTTTTGAACAGATGTTTCAACTGTGGTATTATAGGAGCATACCGCATCACCTTCGCAGGAACCCTCTTCTTGGGGGGCTCGCCGTCAACATCACCAGGGTCATCTCGTCTGATCTTGTACCGCAATGCACCGCATACCGGGCATGCGTTCAAATCCTCGTACGCACCGCGGTAGAGGATGCAGTCATTAGGGTATGCATGTATCTTCAGCACCTCCAATCCTAGAGGGCATACGACCTTCTTTGCTGCGTACGTACTATCGGGAAATTCATTGTCGTTTGGAAGCTTCTTCTTCAATATTTTTAGTAGCTTCTCAAATCCTTTGTCAGACACAGCATTCTCTGCCTTCCACAGCAGCAATTCCAGTATGGTACCGAGCTTTCTGTTGCCATCTTCGCAATTGGGGTACAACCTTTTTTGTGATCCTCTAACATGCGATCAAACTTCAGCTTCTCCTTTTGACTTTTGCAATGTGTCCTTGCATCAACAATGACCCAGCGGAGTTCATCATCATCGGGCACATCATCTGGTTCCTCTTGATCTTCAGCAGCTTCCCCCATTGCAGCATCATGGTATTCAGGGGGCACATAGTTGTCATCGTCCTCTTCTTCTTCGTTGTCTTCCATCATAACCCCTATTTCTCCGTGCTTCGTCCAAACATTATAGTGTGGCATGAAACCCTTGTAAAGCAGGTGGGTGTGAAGGATTTTCCTGTCAGAGTAAGTCTTCGTATTCCCATATATAGGGCATGGACAACACATAAAACCATTCTGCTTGTTTGCCTCGGCCACTACGAGAAAATTATGCAGGCCCTTAATGTACTCGGAGGTGTGTCTATCACCGTACATCCAGTGCCGGTTCATCTGCGTGCATTATATATAATTATGTGTGTCAAAAGTAAGAAAATTAGACAAGTACCTATCTAAAGTAAGAATTGTTTTTCTTTCGGAAATAAGATAAGAACAAGAGGCTCACCACGGTGGTGCCGGCGACGAGATCAGCGCGGGCGATCGACGGCGGTGAAGATGGGGATGGGACGTGACGGACCGCTAAACATATGCAAATCTCGGGGAAAATGGAGCTTGCAGGTCGAGCTTCGAGAGGAGAAAACTTAACTAGCATGGCTCGAGCATTTCATCGAACACCTCATGTGCATAGGAGGTGAGCTAGAGCACCCAAATGCCCTCCCCTTGCCGGCCAGAAAAAAATAGAGCATTGTGGAGTGCTCTGCTGCGGCGAGGGGGTATATATAGGCAACTCATTTGTCCTAGTTTGTGCCTGGAACCGGGACTAAAGCTCCCCCTTCCGGTTCATGCCAGGAGTGAGGCCCATTGGTCCCGGTTCGTGCCAGGAACCGGGACAAATGGGTCTAGACGAACCGGGACCAATGCCCACGAGGCCCCGGCCGCCCCCTGGGCTCACAAACCGGGGCGTATGCCCCCATGGGTCCCGGTTCATGACTGAACCGGGACTAATGGACTGGCCAGGCCCCAACCAAAGCCCTGTTTTCTACTAGTGCAACTACAACCCAGGTGGAGTCATACCCTGAATGAGTCCTGGGCAATCCGGTGAAGAAATCAATGCCAAGCTTATCCCATTTCCATTCAGGTATTGGAAAAGGCTAATGTAATCATGCTGGTTTCTGATGCTCTGCCTTAACTCTCTGACATACGTCGCATACTGCTACATACTCGACAATATCCTTCTTCATACTTGTCCACCAGAAACATTCCTTCAAGTCTAGATAATTCTTGGTGTTGCCTTGGTGGATCGAGTAAGGCAAATCATGAGCCTCCTAAAGTATTAACTTCCAGATCTCTGGGTCATCGGGCACATAGATACGATCCTCAAACCATAAAGTTTCGTGCTCATCCTCACGAAAACCATTAGCCTTTCCATTACTCGTCCTTTCTTTTATCTTTGCAATTTCCTTGTCCGTCTTTTGGGCTTCTCGGATCCTTCCCAACAAAGTGGACTGAATTTCCAATGCCGCAACAAAACCTCTCGGAACTATCTCTAAGCGAAGTTCTTGGAGATCATCAGCTAACTCCTGAGGTAATCCTCCGGTTATGAGAGTGTTAACATAACTCTTGCGGCTCAAAGCATCTGCCACGACATTGGCCTTTCCTAGATGATAATGTAGTCTCATGTCATAATCCTTTATGAGCTCCAACCATCTCCTCTGCCTGAGGTTCAACTCCTTTTGCGTGAAGATGTATTTCAAACTCTTATGATCTGTGTAAATATCACAACGATTTCCAATAAGAAAATGCCTCCAGGTCTTGAGAGCATGCACTACGACTGCTAACTCAAAATCATGCGTGGCATAATTCAACTCATGAGGTCGAAGTTGTCGTGAAGTATATGAAACAACTCTTCCTTCTTGCATAAGAACGCCTCCAAGTCCCTTACGAGAAGCGTTGCAATATACTTGGAAATCCTTGTGTATATTCGGAAGAATTAGCATTGGGGCTATAACCAAACGTTTCTTCAACTCCTGAAAACTGGCCTCACAATCCTCGGTCCAATTAAACTTGGTGTCCTTCTTCAATAACTCTGTCACGGGCTTCGAGATCTTGGAGAAATTCTCAATAAACCTCCGATAATATCCTAAGAGTCCAAGAAAACTGCGTATCTCTCCAACTAAGGTGGGTGCCATCCATTTGGTGATGGCTTCAGCCTTGGAACGGTCTACTACTATACCTTCTCCTGATATAACATGTCCGAGAAATTCGACTTCCTTCAACCAAAACTCACATTTGGTGAACTTGGCATATAGCCGATGTTCCCTGAGCTTCTCGAGAACTAAGCGCAAATGTTCCTTGTGTTCTTCTTCATTCTTTGAGTAAATCAATGTGAAGGAAATATGCCCTAGAGGCAATAATAAAGTTATTATTTATTTCCTTATATCATGATAAATGTTTATTATTCATGCTAGAATTGTATTAACCGGAAACATAATACATGTGTGAATACATAGACAAACAGAGTGTCACTAGTATGCCTCTACTTGACTAGCTCGTTAATCAAAGATGGTTATGTTTCCTAACCATGAACAAAGAGTTGTTATTTGATTAACGAGGTCACATCATTAGTTGAATGATCTGATTGACATGACCCATTCCATTAGCTTAGCACCCGATCGTTTAGTATGTTGCTATTGCTTTCTTCATGACTTATACATGTTCCTATAACAATGAGATTATGCAACTCCCGTTTACCGAAGGAACACTTTGGGTACTACCAAACGTCACAACATAATTGGGTGATTATAAAGGAGTACTACAGGTGTCTCCGATGGTAGATGTTGGGTTGGCGTATTTCGAGATTAGGGTTTGTCACTCCGAGTGTCGGAGAGGTATCTCTGGGCCCTCTCGGTAATACACATCACATAAGCCTTGCAAGCATTATAACTAAGATGTTAGTTGTGAGATGATGTATTACGGAACGAGTAAAGAGACTTGCCAGTAATGAGATTGAACTACGTATTGGATACCGACGATCGAATCTCGGGCAAGTAACATACCGGTGAAAAAGGGAACAACGTATGTTGTTATGCGGTCTGACCGATAAAGATCTTCGTAGAATATGTAGGAGCCAATATGGGCATCCAGGTCCCGCTATTGGTTATTGACCGGAGACGTGTCTCGGTCATGTCTACATTGTTCTCGAACCGTAGGGTCCGCACGCTTAACGTTACGATGACAGTTATTATGAGTTTATGCATTTTGATGTACTGAAGGTTGTTCGGAGTCCCGGATGTGATCACGGACATGACGAGGAGTCTCGAAATGGTCGAGATGTAAAGATTGATATATTGGAAGCCTATGTTTGGACATCGGAAGTGTTCCGGGTGAAATCGGGATTTTACCGGATTACCGGGAGGGTTACCGGAACCCCCCGGGAGCCAAATGGGCCAACATGGGCCTTAGTGGAAAGGTGAGAGGGCAGCCCACATAGGGCTGCGCCTCCCCCCCTCTCCCTAATCCTATTAGGACTAGGAGAGGGGCCGGCCACCTCTCTCTTTCTCTTCCCCTTTGGGGAATCCTATTAGGAATAGGATTGGGGGGAGTCCTACTCCCGGTAGGAGTAGGACTCCTCCTGCGCCTCCTAGCTTGGTCGGCCAGCCTCCCCCCCTTCATCCTTTATATACGGGGGCAGGGGGCACCTCTAAACACACAAGTTGGTCCACGTGATCGTTCCTTAGCCGTGTGCGGTGCCCCCTGCCACCAAATTCCACCTCGATCATACCGTTGTAGTGCTTAGGCGAAGCCCTGCGTCGGTAGTACATCAAGATCGTCACCACGCCGTCGTGCTGACGGAACTCTTCCTCGACGCTTTGCTGGATCGGAGCCCGAGGATCGTCATCGAGCTGAACGTGTGCTAAGAACTCGGAGGTGCCGGAGTAACGGTGCTTGGATCGGTCGGATCGGGAAGACGTACGACTACTTCCTCTATGTTGTGTGATCGCTTTCGCAGTCGGTCTGCGTTGGTACGTAGACAACACTCTCCCCTCTCGTTGCTATGCATCACCATGATCTTGCGTGTGCGTAGGAAATTTTTTGAAATTACTACGTTCCCCAACAGTGGCATCCGAGCCTAGGTTTTATGGTTTGATGTTATTTGCACGAGTAGAACACAAGTGAGTTGTGGGCGATACAAGTCATACTGCCTACCAGCATGTCATACTTTGGTTCGGCGGTATTGTTGGACGAGACGACCCGGACCAACCTTACGCGTACGCTTACGCGAGACCAGTTCCCTCGACGTGCTTTGCACATAGATGGCTTGCGGGCGACTGTCTCTCCAACTTTATTTGAACCAAGTGTGGCTACGCCTGGTCCTTGAGAAGGTTAAAACGGAGTCTATTTGACGAACTATCGTTGTGGTTTTGATGCGTAGGTGAGATGAGTTGTTACTTAAGCCCATAGCAGCCACGTAAAACTTGCAACAACAAAGTAGAGGACGTCTAACTTGTTTTTGCAGGGCATGTTGTGATGTGATATGGTCAAGGCATGATGCTGATTTTATTGTATGAGATGATCATGTTTTGTAACCAAGTTATCGGCAACTGGCAGGAGCCATATGGTTGTCGCTTTATTGTATGCAATGCAATCGCGATGTAATGCTTTACTTTATTACTAAGCGGTAGTGATAGTCGTGGAAGCATAAGATTGGCGAGACGACAACGATGCTACGATGGAGATCAAGGTGTCGCGCCGGTGACGATGGTGATCATGACGGTGCTTCGGAGATGGAGATCACAAGCACAAGATGATGATGGCCATATCATATCACTTATATTGATTGCATGTGATGCTTATCTTTTATGCATCTTATCTTGCTTTGATTGACGGTAGCATTATAAGATGATCTCTCACTAAATTATCAAGAAGTGTTCTCCCTGAGTATGCACCGTTGCCAAAGTTCGTCGTGCCCAGACACCACGTGATGATCGGGTGTGATAAGCTCTACGTCCATCTACAACGGGTGCAAGCCAGTTTTGCACACGCAGAATACTCAGGTTAAACTTGACGAGCCTAGCATATGCAGATATGGCCTCGGAACATAGAGACCGAAAGGTCGAGCGTCAATCATATAGTAGATATGATCAACATGACGATGTTCACCATTGAAAACTACTCCATCTCACGTGATGATCGGTTATGGTTTAGTTGATTTGGATCACGTGATCACTTAGAGGATTAGAGGGATGTCTATCTAAGTGGGAGTTCCTAAGTAATTTGATTAACTGAACTTAAACTTATCATGAACTTAGTACCTGATAGTATCTTGCTTGTTTATGTTGATTGTAGATAGATGGCTTGTGCTGTTGTTCCGTTGAATTTTAATGTGTTCCTTGAGAAAGCAAAGTTGAAAGATGATGGTAGCAATTACACGGACTGGGTCCGTAACCTGAGGATTATCCTCATTGCTGCACAGAAGAATTACGTCCTGGAAGCACCGCTGGGTGCCAGGCCTGCTGCTGGAGCAACGCCAAATGTTATGAACGTCTGGCAGAGCAAAGCTGATGACTACTCGATAGTTTAGTGTGCCATTCTTTACGGCTTAGAATCGGGACTTCAACGACGTTTTGAACGTCATGGAGCATATGAGATGTTCCAGGAGTTGAAGTTAATATTTCAAGCAAATGCCCGAATTGAGAGATATGAAGTCTCCAATAAGTTATATAGCTGCAAGATGGAGGAGAACAGTTATGTCAGTGAGCATATACTCAAAATGTCTGGGTATAATAATCACTTGATTCAGATGGGAGTTAATCTTCCAGATGATTGCGTCATTGACAGAATTCTCCAATCACTGCCACCAAGCTACAAGAGCTTCGTGATGAACTATAACATGCAAGGGATGAACAAGACTATTCCCGAGCTCTTCGCAATGCTGAAAGCTGCGGAGGTAGAAATCAAGAAGGAGCATCAAGTGTTGATGGTCAACAAGACCACTAGTTTCAAGAAAAAGGGCAAAGGGAAGAAGAAGGGGAACTTCAAGAAGAACAGCAAGCAAGATGCTGCTCAGGAGAAGAAACCCAAGTCTGGACCTAAGCCTGAAACTGAGTGCTTCTACTGCAAGCAGACTGGTCACTGGAAGCGGAACTGCCCCAAGTATTTGGCGGATAAGAAGGATGGCAAGGTGAACAAAGGTATATGTGATATACATGTTATTGATGTGTACCTTACTAGAGCTCGCAGTAGCACCTGGGTATTTGATACTGGTTCTGTTGCTAATATTTGCAACTCGAAACAGGGACTACGGAATAAGCGGACGCTAGCAAAGGACGAGGTGACGATGCGCGTGGGAAACGGTTCCAAAGTCGATGTGATCGCAGTCGGCACGCTACCTCTACATCTAACTTCGGGATTAATATTAGACCTAAATAATTGTTATTTGGTGCCAGCGTTGAGCATGAACATTATATCTGGATCTTGTTTAACGCGAGACGGTTATTCATTTAAATCAGAGAATAATGGTTGTTCTATTTATATGAGTAATATCTTTTATGGTCATGCACCTTTGAAGAGTGGTCTATTCTTGTTGAATCTCGATAGTAGTGATACACATATTCATAATGTAGAAGCCAAAAGATGCAGAGTTGATAATGATAGTGCAACTTATTTGTGGCACTGCCGTTTAGGTCATATCAGTGTAAAGCGCATGAAGAAACTCCATACTGATGGGCTTTTGGAACCACTTGATTATGAATCACTTGGTACTTGCGAACCGTGCCTCATAGGCAAGATGACTAAAACACCGTTCTCCGGTACTATGGAGAGAGCAACAGATTTATTGGAAATCATACATACCGATGTATGTGGTCCGATGAATATTGAGGCTCGTGGCGGATATCGTTATTTTCTCACCTTCACAGATGATTTAAGCAGATATGGGTATATCTACTTAATGAAACATAAGTCTGAAACATTTGAAAAGTTCAAGGAATTTCAGAGTGAAGTTGAAAATCATCGTAACAAGAAAATAAAGTTTCTACGATCTGATCGTGGAGGAGAATATTTGAGTTACGAGTTTGGCGTACATTTGAAAAATTGTGGAATAGTTTCGCAACTCACGCCACCCGGAACACCACAGCGTAATGGTGTGTCCGAACGTTGTAATCGTACTTTACTAGATATGGTGCGATCTATGATGTCTCTTACTGATTTACCGCTATCGTTTTGGGGTTATGCTTTAGAGACGGCCGCATTCACGTTAAATAGGGCACCATCAAAATCCGTTGAGACGACGCCTTATGAACTATGGTTTGGCAAGAAACCAAAGTTGTCGTTTCTTAAAGTTTGGGGCTACGATGCTTATGTGAAAAAGCTTCAACCTGATAAGCTCGAACCCAAAGCGGAGAAATGTGTCTTCAGAGGATACCCAAAGGAGACTGTTGGGTATACCTTCTATCACAGATCCGAAGGCAAGACATTCGTTGCTAAGAATGGATCATTTCTAGAGAAGGATTTTCTCTCGAAAGAAGTGAGTGGGAGGAAAGTAGAACTTGACGAGGTAACTGTACCTGCTCCCTTATTGGAAAATAGTACATCACAGAAAACTGTTTCTGCGACACCTATACCAATTAGTGAGGAAGCTAATGATGATGATCATGAAACTTCAGGACAAGATACTACTGAACCACGTAGATCAACCAGAGTGAGATCCGCACCAGAGTGGTACGGTAATCCAATTCTGGAAGTCATGCTACTAGATCATGATGAACCTACGAACTGTGAAGAAGCGATGGTGAGCCCAGATTCCGCAAAGTGGCTTGAGGCCATGAAATCTGAGATGGGATCCATGTATGAGAACAAAGTATGGACTTTGGTTGACTTGCCCGATGATCGGCAAGCGATTGAGAATAAATGGATCTTCAAGAAAAAGACTGATGCTGACGGTAATATTACTGTCTATAAAGCTCGACTTGTCGCAAAAGGTTTTCGACAAGTTCAAGGGGTTGACTACGATGAGACCTTCTCACCCGTAGCGATGCTTAAGTCCGTCAGAATCATGTTAGCAATTGCCGCATTTTATGATTATGAAATATGGTAGATGGATGTCAAAACTGCATTCCTGAATGGATTTCTGGAAGAAGAGTTGTATATGATGCAACCAGAAGGTTTTGTCGATCCAAAGGGAGCTAACAAAGTATGCAAACTCCAGCGATCCATTTATGGACTGGTGCAAGCATCTCGGAGTTGGAATAAACGCTTTGATAGTGTGATCAAAGCATTTGGCTTTATACAGACTTTTGGAGAAGCCTGTATTTACAAGAAAGTGAGTGGGAGCTCTGTAGCATTTCTGATATTATATGTGGATGACATATTGCTGATTGGAAATGATATAGAATTTCTGGATAGCATAAAGGGATACTTGAATAAAAGTTTTTCGATGAAAGACCTCGGGGAAGCTGCTTACATATTAGGCATAAAGATCTATAGAGATAGATCAAGACGCTTAATTGGACTTTCACAAAGCACATACCTTGACAAGATTTTGAAGAAGTTCAAAATGGATCAAGCAAAGAAAGGGTTCTTGCCTGTGTTACAAGGTGTGAAGTTGAGTCAGACTCAATGCCCGACCACTGCAGAAGATAGAGAGAAAATGAAAGATGTTCCCTATGCTTCAGCCATAGGCTCTATCATGTATGCAATGCTGTGTACCAGACCTGATGTGTGCCTTGCTATAAGTTTAGCAGGGAGGTACCAAAGTAATCCAGGAGTGGATCACTAGACAGCGGTCAAGAACATCCTGAAATACCTGAAAAGGACTAAGGATATGTTTCTCGTATATGGAGGTGACAAAGAGCTCACTGTAAGAGGTTACGTTGATGCAAGCTTTGACACTGATCTGGACGATTCTAAATCACAAACCAGATACGTGTTTACTTTAAACGGTGGAGCTGTCAGTTGGTGCAGTTCTAAACAAAGCGTCGTAGCGGGATCTACATGTGAAGCGGAGTACATAGCTGCTTCGGAAGCAGCGAACGAAGGAGTCTGGATGAAGGAGTTCATATCCGATCTAGGTGTCATACCTAGTACATCGGGTCCAATGAAAATCTTTTGTGACAATACTGGTGCAATTGCTTTGGCAAAGGAATCCAGATTTCACAAAAGGACCAAACACATCAAGAGACGCTTCAACTCCATCCGGGATCTAGTCCAGGTGGGAGACATAGAGATTTGCAAGATACATACGGATCTGAATGTTGCAGACCCGTTGACTAAGCCTCTTCCACGAGCAAAACATGATCAACACCAAGGCTCCATGGGTGTTAGAATCATTACTGTGTAATCTAGATTATTGACTCTAGTGCAAGTGGGAGACTGAAGGAAATATGCCCTAGAGGCAATAATAAAGTTATTATTTATTTCCTTATATCATTATAAATGTTTATTATTCATGCTAGAATTGTATTAACCGGAAACATAATACATGTGTGAATACATAGACAAACAGAGTGTCACTAGTATGCCTCTACTTGACTAGCTCGTTAATCAAAGATGGTTATGTTTCCTAACCATGAACAAAGAGTTGTTATTTGATTAACGAGTTCACATCATTAGTTGAATGATCTGATTGACATGACCCATTCCATTAGCTTAGCACCCGATCGTTTAGTATGTTGCTATTGCTTTCTTCATGACTTATACATGTTCCTATAACTATGAGATTATGCAACTCCCGTTTACCGGAGGAACACTTTGGGTACTACCAAACATCACAACGTAACTGGGTGATTATAAAGGAGTACTACAGGTGTCTCCAATGGTAGATGTTGGGTTGGCGTATTTCGAGATTAGGGTTTGTCACTCCGAGTGTCGGAGAGGTATCTCTAGGCCCTCTCGGTAATACACATCACATAAGCCTTGCAAGCATTATAACTAAGATGTTAGTTGTGAGATGATGTATTACGGAACGAGTAAAGAGACTTGCCAGTAACGAGATTGAACTAGGTATTGGATACCGACGATCGAATCTCGGGCAAGTAACATACCGGTGACAAAGGGAACAACGTATGTTGTTATGCGGTCTGACCGATAAAGATCTTCGTAGAATATGTAGGAGCCAATATGGGCATCCAGGTCCCGCTATTGGTTATTGACTGGAGACGTGTCTCGGTCATGTCTACATTGTTCTCGAACCGTAGGGTCCGCATGCTTAACGTTACGATGACAGTTATTATGAGTTTATGCATTTTGATGTACCGAAGGTTGTTCGGAGTCCCGAATGTGATCACGGACATGACGAGGAGTCTCGAAATGGTCGAGACGTAAAGATTGATATATTGTAAGCCTATGTTTGGACATCGGAAGTGTTCCGGGTGAAATAGGGATTTTACCGGATTACCGGGAGGGTTACCGGAACCCCCCGGGAGCCAAATGGGCCAACATGGGCCTTAGTGGAAAGGTGAGAGGGCAGCCCACATAGGGCTGCGCCTCCCCCTCTCCCCAATCCTATTAGGACTAGGAGAGGGGCCGGCCACCTCTCTCTTTCTCTTCCCCTTTGGGGAATCCTATTAGGAATAGGATTGGGGGGGGGGGTCCTACTCCCGGTAGGAGTAGGACTCCTCCTGCGCCTCCTAGCCTAGCCGGCCAGCCTCCCCCCTTCATCCTTTATATACGGGGGCAGGGGGCACCTCTAGACACACAAGTTGATCCACGTGATCGTTCCTTAGCCGTGTGCGGTGCCCCTTGCCACCAAATTCCACCTCGATCATACCGTTGTAGTGCTTAGGCGAAGCCCTGCGTCGGTAGTACATCAAGATCGTCACCACGCCGTCGTGCTAACGGAACTCTTCCTCGACACTTTGCTGGATCGGAGCCCGAGGATCGTCATCGAGCTGAACATGTGCTAAGAACTCGGAGGTGCCGGAGTAACGGTGCTTGGATCGGTCGGATCGGGAAGACGTACGACTACTTCCTCTATGTTGTGTGATCGCTTCCGCAGTCGGTCTGCGTTGGTACGTAGACAACACTCTCCCCTCTCGTTGCTATGCATCACCATGATCTTGTGTGTGCGTAGGAAATTTTTTGAAATTACTACGTTCCCCAACACAATGAACACCACGACAAACTTATCCAAGAACTCCATGAATACCTTGTTCATCATACTCATAAAATAGGCAGGGGCGTTACTCAAACCAAATGGCATGACCGTGTACTCATACAGCCCATACCTTGTGGTAAAAGTTGTCTTAGGTATATCATGTTCTCGAATCTTCAGCTAGTGATATCCTGATCAAAGATTGATCTTGGAGAAAACTCTAGCTCCCTGCAACTGGTCAAACAAATCGTTGATCATCGGTAGAGGATATTTGTTCTTCATCGTCACCTCATTCAACGCACGATAACCAACAACCATTCTCAAGGATCCATCCTTCTTCTCAACTAGAAGCACTGGGGCTCCCCAAGGTGATGAACTTGGTCAAATATAACCTTTCTCCAATAATTCCTTAATCTGCTTCTTAATTTCCTCCAGATCATTCACGGGCATCCGATACGGTCTCTTGGATATTGGTCTGGTGCCTGGCAACAACTCAATCTCGGTCTGGGGCCATGCCTGGTAGTTCTTCCGGGAATACCTCGGGATAATCCTTCACAACTGGAACTTCCTCCTGAACAACTCCCGAAAGGGAATTTACTTGAGTCCACCTTGGCGCATGCCTAGACACATACTTGATCCATTTTCCCTCTAGGGTGGTGAGAAGAATCGACTTACTAGCACAATCGATGTTTCCTTCGTACTTGGATAGCCAATCCATGCCTAGTATAACATACAATCCTTGTGATTCCAGGATAATGAGGTTTGTGGGGAAAACATGCCTACCTATGGTCAATGGCAACTGAAAACATCCCCGGCTAGCCATATACTCCACTCCTGGTGAGCTCACTAACATAGGTAACTTAAGGACTACGGTTGGCAACTTAAACTTGTCCACAAATCCCCTTGATATGAATGAATGTGATGCACTAGTGTCAAAAAGAACAAGGGTTATAAATGAATCTATAATACCTAAATAGTTCATCCCCACTAACCTATTTCTCTTAAAATGTAGCCTATCCACATCATCATTCAACATGCAGCCAACCACCTTACTCCACCTAATCAGTCTATAGCCACATCATCAATTCCAACCACGTCTCATACATTAACTCTCGCTATCGTCGGGTCGATTACTTCTGGTTGGGCTGTACGAAGCCACTAGGAAGTTCGAATGGGCTGTACGATGTTGGGAGCCCATGGAAGGAAATTAAAGATAGATTTTTTTGCCTAATTTTTTAATCTATTTCTTTGAAGCGTCGTCGTTTGCTTGCTATTCCCCTTTCTCTTCATCTCCTCCAATTCCACTCATATAGCAAATTAAAAGCCATTGGTAGTTTCAACCCATCCCTTCCTCTTATTCTTCCCCTTCACACCCTCGCCCCGTTGTACTTATATACTGCTATGACGGCGGCGGCTTCTTTGATCTACTTCAAACCTTTAACCAGCATGCCAGCGTCTGCATCATCTTCATCAATTCGCTGCGTGGAACCCATGGCGCGGAGGAGATCCTCCTGATGCTGTCGACCCAGCGGACTGATGTTGTTTCTGATGTGCTCTTCCCTGTCATTGAAGGTATGTGGGGTGGAATTATATATGTGCAATCTTTTAATTTTGCATCCGATGCACAAGCATGTCAATCACATTCTTAATTCAGGCCCTTATGACTAAACCATAACAAAGATCCTGCAAATAGTGTCTTCTTTTTATGCACATTCTGTTAGTCTCCTTGCTTATTTTTACAGAGCACCAAGCTCCCATGTCTGGCTTTTATTTTTGATACTGAGTTATCATATGCACATTTCGTTAGCCTCCGTACTTATTTAGAGAGCATGGAAATATGATTCTCCTGGCTTCTATCTATTACAGTAAAAAATAAATGAGAAACCGTATATGTGATGGATGGCAAGCCTATTTTTAGATTTGGTTAGATCGCACCTACTGCAACTGCCGGATGATTTTCCGCTGATGGCAAGGATCTAATGATTAGGTGGTTCTTGCTGCATAGTATGTTGCTGCTCCCATTAATAGACATCTATTTGACGAGACAATTTTTTTGCAGGTGTCTCAAATGGATCTGTTGGCACCCTGTCCATGCATACAATAACATTCCCTGCCCTCTCAGTTCAATCATATGGCTAGGTACATTCAACTGACTTACCATTTACTATGGTATAAGCATGGATGAGTTGGCTCGGTTCACTTTGTTTCTCTACACATGGTTTTAAGCATGCTACCCGTTGCCTGGCAGTTGGTGAGAGACCTATGTGATATTATCCTCTCATGTAACCTGTTTTGAAGCACCTGAATTCAGGTACAATGTCTATAATACAGAATACATAGGTCAAATTGCACCAAAAATGCCAATAGTTGTTCTTTTAGCAAGAGTCAACATATTTGGACTATCTCTATGTATAATAATGTTACTTTACTGGTTTCTATCATACATTTATTTGAACATTTTAATTAGTAGTCTAGCATTCTCTTATTTGGGTGCTACTGCAGATTTCAACTATAGACATTATCTCAGTTTTCATGTGCTATCATTTATAGATTATACATTGCCCTTTAGTTTTCAAAAAATTTAAGGACGCTAAATAGAAAAATTCTTTGTTATTCGATCTATTTCTCCTTTGCACATAAACCATTTACTTGCAATTTGAGTTTACACGTTTGACTTGATTGCTTCATTTTAATCAAAGCACTATTAATCCTTACTTTGGTAACTTCCCACCATTAGCTTCATTCATAGTACAGCCAAGCTCTTTCAAGTTTATCGATGGTAAGCATTATTTTGCTTATTTAGCAGAATACAAGGCGCAGACAACTTAGTCAGAAAAATATATAGAAAAGGGTCATGGCAATGAGTTTATTTCCTAGTGGAGCCAAACAACCTATTAGCAAGTCCATTTCTCTAACTCTATTAGCAAGTCCATTTAGTTATTTTGTTTGCAGGAAGCATATTTAGTTGTTAGTAGTTAATATTATTAAAATTTCTGGAAATTATAAGAAAATATACATTTGTTATTTGTTAGGTTGCACATGTGTATGCAGCAATTGATTATTATAAACTGTTCCGCAGCAACGCGCGGGGTGTCATCTAGTTAATCAAAAACTTACCAACAACTGCGTTAGGCTACTCGTTAATTTCCTCCACATAAACTTGATTCACTTCACCTCTCGTGAAGGGATTGGGATTCTTTCCTGAGCTTCCATTGCCATTACCATTCTTTGCCTCAGGACATTCAGTGGCGTAGTGTCTGGTCTTCTCGCACTTGAAACAGGTAATGTGACTCAGATCTTTCTTTGCGGGTATCGTGGAGTTGGAACAGCTCTGACTGTTGGTTCCTCCATTCCCATTACCATTCTTAGGGCCACTATGGTTATGTGAATTCCTTCGTTGTGAGAATGGCCTCCATGGTTATGTCCTCCATGGGTATGATGAGTGTGTCCTCCCGAGTACGGGGAATAGTGGGGCTTCTGCTAGGCTCCAGAGTTGTACTTCCCCTATCCATACTTCCTCTTGCGGCTCTCTATCTGCTGCTGCTTGATACGTCTCCAACGTATCTATAATTTTTGATTGCTCCATGCTATATTATCTACTGTTTTGGACATTATTGGGCTTTATTATCCACTTCTATATTATTTTTGCGCCTAACCTATTAACCGGAGGCCCAGCCCAGAATTGTTGTTTTTTGCCTATTTTAGGGTTTCAAAGAAAAGGAATATCAAACGAAGTCCAAACGGAATGAAACCTTCGAGAACGTGATTTTCTCGCCGAACATGATCCAGGAGACTTGGACCCTGCGTCAAGAAACAAAGGAGGAGGCCACGAGGTAGGGGGCATGCCTACCCCCCCAGGCGCGCCCTCCACCCTCGTGGGCCCCCTGTTGCTCCACCGACGTACTCCTTCCTCCTATATATACCTACGTACCCCCAAACGATCAGATATGGAGCCAAAACCCTAATTCCACCGCCGTAACTTCCTGTATCCACAAGATCCCATCTTTGGGCCTGTTCCGGAGCTCCGCCGGAGGGGTCATCCATCACGGAGGGCTTCTACATCAACACCATAGCCTATCTGATGAAGTGTGAGTAGTTTACCTCAGACCTTCGGGTCCATAGTTATTAGCTAGATGGCTTCTTCTCTCTTTTTGGATCTCAATACAATGTTCTCCCCCTCTCTTGTGGAGATCTATTCGATGTAATCTTCTTTTTGCGGTGTGTTTGTTGAGACCGATGAATTGTGGGTTTATGATCAAGATTATCTATGAACAATATTTGAATCTTCTCTGAATTCTTTTATGTATGATTGGTTATCTTTGCAAGTCTCTTCGAATTATCAGTTTGGTTTGGCCTACTAGATTGATATTTCTTGCAACGGGAGAAGTGCTTGGCTTTGGGATCAATCTTGCGGTGCCCTTTCCCAGTGACAGTAGGGGCAGCAAGGCACGTATTGTATTGTTGCCATCGAGGATAACAAGATGGGTTTTTTTATCATATTGCATGAATTTATCCCTCTACATCATGTCATCTTGCTTAAGGCGTTTCTCTGCTTTCGTGAACTTAATACTCTAGATGCATGCTGGATAGCGGTCGATGAGTGGAGTAATAGTAGTAGATGCAGGTAGGAGTCGGTCTACTTGTCTTGGACGTGATGCCTATATACATGATCATACCTAGATATTCTCATAACTATGCTCAATTCTGTCAATTGCTCAACAGTAATTCGTTCACCCACCGTAAAATACTTATTGTCTTGAGAGAAGCCACTAGTGAAACCTATGGCCCCCGGGTCTATCTTCATCATATTAATCTTCCAATACTTAGTTATTTCCTTTGCTTTTTTACTTTGCCTTTATTTTACTTTGCATATTTATCACAAAAATACCAAAAATATTATCTTATCATATCTATCAGATCTCACTCTCGTAAGTGACCGTGAAGGGATTGACAACCCCTTATCGCGTTGGTTGCGAGGAGTTATTTGTTTTGTGCAGGTACAACCTCCTACTAGATTGATACCTTGGTTCTCAAAAACTGAGGAAATACTTATGCTACTTTGTTGCATCATCCTTTCCTCTTCAAGGAAATCCAACGCAGTGCTCAAGAGGTAGCAAGAAGAATTTCTGGCGCCGTTGCCGGGGAGGTTCGCGCAAGTCAAGATTTGACTCCCGACAACGAGCCATTTCTGGCGCCGTTGCCGGGGAGTCTACGCAAAAGTCAACATACCAAGTACCCATCACAACCCTTATCTCCCACATTACATTATTTGCCATTTGCCTCTCGTTTTCCTCTCCCCCACTTCACCCTTTCCATTTTATTCGCCCTCTCTCTCTATCCTCCCTCTCTTTCTCTATTTGCCTCTTTTTGCCCGCTTGCTTTTTGTTTGCTTGTGTGTTGGACTGCTTGCTTGTCGTTATGGCTAGTCCCTTATCTTCTCCGTTGTCTCCTGAAAATGAAGTTCTAAATTTTAAGCAAAGGGAGGGAGGAAATCTAAAAGACGCTTGGTATAGAATTTGCAATGCTCAAAATAGATCTACCAGGAAGAAATCTACTTCCGTTCTTCTTCGCAATTTTTATGTAGGCGTTGCTCCTTGGTACAGATATGTCCTTGATACCATTACCAGAGGGAATTTCCTGGGTAGCCACACTTTCGATTCTTATAATGCTATGATAGATTTATTTGGCTCACCACCTCTTTTGGTTAAGGGAACTGTATTAACTTTGGAGCATGTAATGCAAAGGCTCGAAATTATTGAAAATAAGGTTGCTACCGTAGAGTTAATTGAAAATTTGGATAAAAATATCCACAACCGAATCTCTCAATATGGATCTAAAGTAGGAGTCACTTTGAAAAATATTAAAGAGAAGGAACCCATAGTCAATGAGAAAATAAATCATGATTCCACTAGGATCGATAAACTTGAAGATATCATTACCAACTTGGGAACCGCTTTTTCTTCCGTAAATAATACTCCAAGTCCTCCTACTAAAATTTCCAAGCTTATGTATGTTCCTAAAAATAAGGGTGAATCCTCTAGTAAAGAAACTGCGGATCTAAAATCTATAAGTATTCATCCCAATCTTGTTGCTATCATTAAGGAACCATTTGTTGCAAATGAATTTTTCGATATTGTGCCTAAAAGTTTGATAATAACTAAAAAGAAAGAAAATCCTAATGTTGGTAGATGCCTCATTGAAAAATTACCTACCAAAGATGGCAATACCTAGATCTATCCTTGCTTTTTATGCCTAGCTAGGGGCGTTAAACGATAGCGCTTGTTGGGAGGCAACCCAGTTTTTTGTATTCCTTCCTTTTTGCTCCTGTTTAGTAATAAATAATTTATCTAGCTTCTGTTTTGGTTGTGTTTTTTGTGTTTAGTTAGTGTTTGTGCCAAGTAGAACCGTTGGGAAGACTTGGGGAAAGTCTTGATATCTTGCTGTAAAAAACAGAAACTTTAGCGCTCACGAGAACTGCTGCCATTTTTATTTGGAAAGTTATATTTAGTTAATTATTTTTGCAGATAATTAATAGATAAATTTATCACGTCGAGAAATTTATTTTAGAATTTTTGGGGTTCCAGATCTTGCTCTAGCTACAGATTACTACAGACTGTTCTGTTTTTGACAGATTCTGTTTTCCGTGTGTTGTTTGCTTATTTTGATGAATCTATGGCTAGTAAAATAGTTTATAAACCATAGAGAAGTTGTAATACAGTGGGTTTAACACCAATATAAATAAAGAATTAGTTCATTACAGTACCTTGAAGTGGTCTTTTGTTTTCTTTCGCTAACGGAGCTCACGAGATTTTCTACTTTAAGTTTTGTATTGTGAAGTTTTCAAGTTTTGGGTAAAGATTTAATGGATTATGGAACAAGGAGTGGCAAGAGCCTAAGCTTGTGGATTCCCATGTCACCCCCAAGATAATATAAGGACACCTAAAAGCGAAAGCTTGGGGATGCCCCGGAAGGCATCCCCTATTTCGTCTACTTCTATCGGTAACTTTACTTGGAGCTTTATTTTTATTCACCACATGATATGTGTTTTGCTTGGAGCGTCTTGTATTATTTGAGTCTTTGCTTTTTAGTTTACCACAATAATCCTTTCTGTACACACCTTTTAAGAGAGCATACATGATTTGGAATTTGTTAGAATACTCTATGTGCTTCACTTATATTTTTTGAGTTATATAGTTTGCTCTAGTACTTCACTTATATCTTTTAGAGCACGGTGGTGGATTTGTTTTATAGAAACTATTAATCTCTCATACTTCACTTAGATTATTTTGAGAGTCTTAAATAGCATGGTAATTTTCTTAAATAATCCTAATATGCTAGGTATTCAAGATTAGTAAAAAAAATCTTATGAGTGTTTTGAATACTAAGAGAAGTTTGATGCTTGATGATTGTTTTGAGATATGGAGGTAATAATATCAAAGTCGTGCTAGTTGAGTAGTTGCGAATTTGAGAAATGGTTGTGTTGAAGTTTGCAAGTCCCATAGCATGCACGTATGGTAAACATTATGTAACAAATTTGAAACATGAGGTGTTCTTTGATTGTCCTCCTTATGAGTGCCGGCCGGGGACGAGCGATGGTCTTTTCCTACCAATCTATCCCCCTAGGAGCATGCGCGTAGTGCTTGGTTTTTGATGACTTGTAGATTTTTGCAATAAGTATGTGAGTTCTTTATGACTAATGTTGAGTCCATGGATTATACGCACTCTCACCCTTCCATCATTGCTAGCCTCTTCGGTACCGTGCATTGCCATTTCTCACATTGACAGTTGGTGCAAACTTCGCCGGTGCATCCAAACCCCGTGATATGATACGCTCTTTCACACATAAACCTCCTTATATCTTCCTCAAAACATCCACCATACCTACCTATTATGGCATTTCCATAGCCATTCCGAGATATATTGCCATGCAACTTTCCACCATTCCTTTTATCATGACACATTCATCATTGTCATATTGCTTAGCATGATCATGTAGTTGACATAGTATTTGTGGCAATGCCACCGTTCATAATTCTTTCATACATGTCACTCTTGGTTCATTGCATATCCCGGTACACCGCCAGAGGCATTCATATAGAGTCATCTTTTGTTCTAGCATCGAGTTGTAATCATTGAGTTGTAAATAAATAGAAGTGTGATGATCATCATTTTCTAGAGCATTGTCCCAAGTGAGGAAATAAAAAATAGAAAGGCCATAAAAAAGTAGAAGGCCCACAAAATGAGAGAAAAGAGAGAAGGGACAATGCTACTATCCTTTTCCACACTTGTGCTTCAAAGTAGCACCATAATCTTCATGATAGAGAGTCTTTTGTTTTGTCACTTTCATATACAAGTGGGAATTTTCATTATAGAACTTGGCTTGTATATTCCAACAATGGGCCTCCTCAAGTGCCCTAGGTCGTCGTCAGCAAGCAAGTTGGATGCACACCCACTTAGTTTCTTTTGTTGAGCTTTCATACATTTATAGCTCTAGTGCATCCGTTGCATGGCAATCCCTACTCCTTGCATTAACATCAATCGATGGGCATCTCCATAGCCCATTGATTAGCCTCGTTGATGTGAGACTTTCTCCTTTTTTGTCTTCTCCACATAACCCCCATAATCATATTCTATTCCACCCATAGTGCTATGTCCATGGCTCGCGCTCATATATTGCGTGAAAGTTTATAGGTTTGAGATTACTAAAGTATGAAACAATTGCTTGGCTCTTCACTGGGGTTCTACATGATGAGAGAATTCTTGTGTGACGAAAATGCAGCATGACTAAACTATATGATTTTGTAGGGATGAACTTTCTTTGGCCATGTTATTTTGAGAAGACATAATTGCTTAGTTAGTATGCTTGAAGTATTATTATTTTTATGTCAATATGAACTTTTATCTTGAATCTTTCGGATCTGAATATTCATGCCACAATTAAGAAGAATTACATTGAAATTATGCCAAGTAGCATTCCACATCAAAAATTCTGTTTTTATCATTTACCTACTCGAGGACGAGCAGGAATTAAGCTTGGGGATGCTTGATACGTATCCAACGTATCTATAATTTTTGATTGCTCCATTCTATATTATCTACTATTTTGGACATTATTGGGCTTTATTATCCACTTTTATATTAATTTTGGGACTAACCTATTAACCGGAGGCCCAGCCCAGAATTGCTGTTTTTTTTTGCCTATTTTAGGGTTTCGAAGAAAAGGAATATCAAATGGAGTCCAAATGGAATGAAACCTTCGGGAACGTGATTTTCTCGCCGAACATGATCCAGGAGACTTGGACCCTACGTCAAGAAACAAAGGAGGAGGCCACGAGGTAGGGGGTGCGCCTACCCACCCCCCCAGGCGCGCCCTCCACCCTCGTGGGCCCCCTGTTGCTCTACCGACGTACTCCTTCCTCCTATATATACCTACGTACCCACAAACGATCAGATACGGAGCCAAAACCCTAATTCCTCTACCGTAACTTCCTGTATCCACGAGATCCCATCTTGGGGCCTGTTCCGGAGCTCCGCCGGAGGGGGCATCCATCACGGAGGGCTTCTACATCAACACCATAGCCTCTCCGATGAAGTGTGAGTAGTTTACCTCAGACCTTCGGGTCCATAATTATTAGCTAGATGGCTTCTTCTCTCTTTTTCGATCTCAATACAATGTTCTCCCCCTCTCTTGTGGAGATCTATTCGATGTAAGCTTCTTTTTGCGGTGTGTTTGTTGAGACCGATGAATTGTGGGTTTATGATCAAGATTATCTATGAACAATATTTTAATCTTCTCTGAATTCTTTTATGTATGACTGGTTATCTTTGCAAGTCTCTTTGAATTATCAGTTTGTTTGGCCTACTAGATTGATCTTTCTTGCAATGGGAGAAGTGCTTGGCTTTGGGTTCAATCTTGCGGTGTCCTTTCTAGTGACAGTAGGGGCAGCAAGGCATGTATTGTATTGTTGCCATCAAGGATAACAAGATGGGGTTTTTATCATATTGCATGAATTTATCCCTCTACATCATGTCATCTTGCTTAAGGCGTTACTCTGTTTTCATGAGCTTAATACTCTAGATGCATGCTGGATAGCGGTCGATGAGTGGAGTAATAGTAGTAGATGCAGGTAGGAGTCGGTCTACTTGTCTTGTACGTGATGCCTATATACATGATCATACCTAGATATTCTCATAACTATGCTCAATTCTGTCAGTTGCTCAATAGTAATTCGTTCACCCACTGTAAAATACATATGCTCTTGAGAGAAGCCACTAGTGAAACATATGGCCCCCAGGTCTATCTTCATCATATTAATCTTCCAATACTTCGTTATTTCCTTTGCTTTTTACTTTGCCTTTATTTTACTTTTCATCTTTATCACAAAAATACCAAAAATATTATCTTATCATATCTATCAGATCTCACTCTCGTAAGTGACCGTGAAAGGACTAACAACCCCTTAGCGCGTTGGTTGCGAGGAGTTATTTGTTTTGTGCAGGTACTAGTGACGTGCGCGCAACCTCCTACTAGATTTATACCTTGGTTCTTTGCTGCATCATCCTTTCCTCTTCAAGGAAATCCAATGCAGTGCTCAAGAGGTAGCACTGCTTGCCTTCAATTATGTGGGCCCTGTCTACCAGCTCCTGGTAGTTGTTGAAAGTTGCCACCACCAACCGCATACTCAGCTCATCATTGAGTCCCTCAAGAAATTTCTCCTGCTTCGCGGCATCTGTGGCCACATCATCTGGGGCATAGTGAGCTAACTTGCTGAACTCATCCACGTACTGCCCCACAGTACGATTCCCCTAGCGTAAGTTGTGGAACTCACGTTTCTTCAAACTCATGGCTCTAGCTGAGACATGTGCGGTGTGGAAGGCCTACTGAAACTGATCCCATGTAACTGTAGCAATGGGGAAGGTGGCGGTGAAATTCTCCCACCAAGAGGCTGCGGGTCCATCAAGCTGATGTGCGGCAAAGAGCACCTTCTCCGCATCCGTGCATCCAACAGTTGTTAGCTCTCTTCCGATCTTGCGGAGCCAATCATCAGCGACAATCGGCTCGGTGCTGCTAGAGAACACCGGCGCATTCAACCTTAGGAAATGGGCCAGGTTGTCAACTGGGGTGGTGGCGGTGGGTTGTTGTTGTTGCCTTGGTTCCGGATGAGCATTTGCATCAAGGCATTCTGTTGTTGGATCAACTGGGTGAGCTCTGGCGGGAAAGTGAATCTGGGGTCACGTCTCGAAGGCATATGATAGGTTTGAGGGGTGAGTAACATAATAGAATAAGGTCTAATGAGAGATTTCACTACCCATATGCATATGAGACAAACATACTCAAATCACACCACTCAAATTCAAACAAGATTCACAAAATCGATCTAAGCTACTATTACAAAATCTCACGAACGGTTTCTAACTACTTGGAAGAACTCTAATAGTAATGTGGTGGTCGACTAGAAGTTTTGATCGGTGGAAGACTCCATTGGCTCATAATCATTGATGCCTACTATGCAACTTTATTCTTGTAGACTCGTGTTGGGCCCTCAAGCGCAGAGTTTTGTAGGACAGTGGCAATTTTCCCTCAAGTGGATGACCTAAGGTTTATCAATCTGTGGGAGGTGTAGGATGAAGATGGTCTCTCTCAAACGACCCTGCAACCAAATACAAGAAATCTCTTGTGTCCACAATGTCGGGGAACGTTGCAGAAAACAAAAAATTTCCTACGGTTTCACCAAGATCCATCTATGAGTTCATCTAGCAACAAGTGATCGGATGCATCTACATACCTTTGTAGATCGCGAGCGGAAGCGTTCAAAGAACGAGGATGAGGTAGTCGTACACGACGTGATCCAAATCACCGGAGATCCTAGCGCCGAACGGACGGCACCTCCGCGTTCAACACACGTACGGTCAGCGTGACGTCTCCTCCTTCTTGATCCAGCAAGGGGGAAGGAGAGGTTGATGATGATCCAGCAGCACGACGGCGTGGTGGTGGATGCAGGGCGTCACAGCAGCAGGGCTTCGCCGTATACTATGAGAGGAAGAGGTGTAGCAGGGGAGAGGGAGGCGCCAAGACTCAATGTGCGGCTGCCCCCTCCCTCCCCCTCATATATATAGGCTCCCCTAGGGGGGCGCCGGCCCTAGGAGATGAGATCTCCTAGGGGGGCGGCGGCCAGGGCTGGAGTGGCCCCCAAGGCAAGGTGGGGCGCCCCCCCCCACCCCTAGGGTTTCAACCCTAGGCGCATGGGGTGGGCCTAGGGGGGCGCATCAGGCCACTATGGGCTGGTTCCCCTCCCCACTTTGGCCCATGGGGCCCTCCGGGATGGGTGGCCCCACCCGGTGGACCCCCGGGACCCTTTCGATGGTCCCGGTACAATACCGGTGACCCCGAAACTTGTCCCGATGGCCGAAATAGCACTTCCTATATATAATTCTTTACCTCCGGATTATTCCGAAACTCCTCGTGACGTCCGGGATCTCATCCGAGACTCCGAACAACATCGGGTTACTGCATATACATATCTTCACAACCCTAGCATCACCGAACCTTAAGTGTGTAGACCCTACGGGTTCGGGAGACATGTAGACATGACCGAGACGACTCTCCGGTCAATAACCAACAGTGGGATCTGGATACCCATGTTGGCTCCCACATGCTCCTCGATGATCTCATCGGATGAACCACGATGTCGAGGATTCAAGCAACCCCGTATACAATTCCCTTTGTCAATCGATATGTTACTTGCCCGAGATTCGATCATCGGTATCCCAATACCTTGTTCAATCTCGTTACGGGCAAGTCACTTTACTCGTACCGTAATGCATGATCCCGTGACCAGACACTTGGTCACTTTGAGCTCATAATGATGATGCATTACCGAGTGGGCCCAGTGATACCTCTCCGTCATACGGAGTGACAAATCCCAGTCTTGATCCGTGTCAACCCAACAGACACTTTCGGAGATACCCGTAGTATACCTTTATGGTCACCCGGTTACGTTGTGACGTTTGGTACACCCAAAGCACTCCTACGGTATCCGGGAGTTACACGATCTCATGGTCTAAGGAAAGGATACTTGACATTGGAAAAACTCTAGCAAACGAACTATACGATCTTTATGCTATGTTTAGGATTGGGTCTTGTCCATCACATCATTCTCCTAATGATGTGATCTCGTTATCAATGACATCCAATGTCCATAGTCAGGAAACCATGACTATCTGTTGATCAACGAGCTAGTCAACTAGAGGCTTACTAGGGACATGTTGGTGTCTATTATTCACACATGTATTACGATTTCCGGATAACACAATTATAGCATGAATAAAGACAATTATCATGAACAAGGAAATATAATAATAATGCTTTTATTATTGCCTCTAGGGCATATTTCCAACAGTCTCCCACTTGCACTAGAGTCAATAATCTAGTTACATTGTGATGAATCGAACACCCATGGAATTCTGGTGTTGATCATGTTTTGCTCTAGGGAGAGGTTTAGAGGTTTAGTCAACGGATCTGCTACATTCACGTCCGTATGTACTTTACAGATATCTATGTCTCCATCTTGAACATTTTCATGAATGGAGTTGAAGCGACGCTTGATGTGCCTTGTCTTCTTGTGAAACCTGGGCTCCTTGGCAATTGCAATAGATCCAGCATTGTCACAGAAGAGTTTGATTGGCCCCGACGCATTGGGTATGACTCCTAGGTCGGTGATGAACTCCTTCACCCAAATTGCTTCATGCGCTGCCTCCGAGGCTGCCATGTTCTCCACTTCACATGTAGATCCCGCCACGACGCTCTGCTTGCAACTGCACCAGCTTACTGCCCCACCATTCAAAATGTACACGTATCCGGTTTGTGACTTAGAGTCATCCAGATCTGTGTCGAAGCTAGCGTCGACGTAACCCTTTACGACGAGCTCTTCGTCACCTCCATAAACGAGAAACATTTCCTTAGTCCTTTTCAGGTACTTCAGGATATTCTTGACCGCTGTCCAGTGTTCCTTGCCGGGATTACTTTGGTACCTTCCTACCAAACTTACGACAAGGTTTACATCAGGTCTGGTACAGAACATGGCATACATAATAGAACCTATGGCTGAGGCATAGGGGATGACACTCATCTCTTCTATATCTTCTGGCGTGGTCGGACATTGAGCTGAGCTCAATTTCACACCTTGTAACACAGGTAAGAACCCCTTCTTAGACTGATCCATATTGAACTTCTTCAATATCTTATCAAGGTATGTGCTTTGTGAAAGACCTATGAGGCGTCTCGATCTATCCCTATAGATCTTGATGCCTAATATATAAGCAGCTTCTCCAAGGTCCTTCATTGAAAAACTCTTATTCAAGTAGGCCTTAATGTTGTCCAAGAGTTCTATATCATTTCCCATCAAAAGTATGTCATCTACATATAATATGAGAAATGCTACAGAGCTCCCACTCACTTTCTTGTAAACGCAGGCTTCTCCATAAGTCTGCGTAAACCCAAACGCTTTGATCATCTCATCAAAGCGAATGTTCCAACTCCGAGATGCTTGCACCAGCCCATAAATCGAGCGTTGGAGCTTGCACACCTTGTCAGCATTCTTAGGATCAACAAAACCTTCCGGCTGCATCATATACAATTCTTCCTTAAGGAAACCATTAAGGAATGCCGTTTTGACGTCCATTTGCCATACCTCATAATCATAGTATGCGGCAATTGCTAACATGATTCGGACGGACTTCAGCTTTGCTACAGGAGAGAAAGTCTCATCGTAGTCAACCCCTTGAACTTGTCGATAACCCTTAGCGACAAGCCAAGCTTTATGGATGGTCACATTACCATCCGCGTCTGTCTTCTTCTTAAAGATCCATTTATTTTCTATGGCTCGCCGATCATCGGGCAAGTCAGTCCAAGTCCATACTTCGTTTTCATACATGGATCCTATCTCAGATTTCATGGCTTCTAGCCATTTGTCGGAATCCGGGCCCGCCATCGCTTCTTCATAGTTTGAAGGTTCACCGTTGTCTAACAACATGATTTCCAAGACAGGGTTGCCGTACCACTCTGGTGCGGAACGTGTCCTTGTGGACCTTCGAAGTTCAGTAGCAACTTGATCTGAAGCTTCATGATCATCATCATTAACTTCCTCTCTAGTCGGTGCAGGCACCTCAGGAACATTTTCTTGAGTTGCGCCATTTTCCGGTTCAAGAGGTAACACTTCATCAAGTTCTACTTTCCTCCCACTTACTTCTTTCGAGAGAAACTCCTTCTCTAGAAAGGATCCATTATTGGCAACAAAGATCTTGCCTTCGGATCTGAGGTAGAAGGTATACCCAATAGTTTCTTTAGGGTATCCTATGAAGACACATTTTTCCGACTTGGGTTCGAGCTTTTCAGGTTGACGTTTCTTGACATATGTTGGGGAACATAGCAGAAATTCAAAATTTTCCTACGTGTCACCAAGATCTATCTATGGAGAGACTAGCAACAAGGGGAAGGAGAGTGCATCTACATACCCTTGTAGATCGCTAGCGGAAGCGTTCAAGTGAACGGGGTTGATGGAGTCGTACTCGTTGTGATTCAAATCACCGATGATCAAGTGCCGAACGGATGGCACCTCCGTGTTCAACACACGTATATCCTAGTGACGTCTCCCACGCCTTGATCCAGCAAGGAGAGAGGGAGAGGTTGAGGAAGACTCCATCCAGCAGCAGCACAACGGTGTGGTGATGATGGAGGAGCGTGGCAATCCTGCAGGGCTTCGCCAAGCACCGCAGAAGAGGAGGAATAGAGAGGGAGGGCTGCACCAAGAGGTGAGATCAAATCGTGTGTCATGTGCAGCCCCTGGGCCTCATATATATAGGGGGAGAGGGAGGAGGGCTGCGCCCTAGGGTTTCCCCTAGGGGGGCGGCGGCCAAGAGGGGAGGGGAGAAGGGGGCGCCCCCTAGGGTGGGCCTTAGGCCCATCTAAGCCTAGGGTTTCCCCTCTCTCCACCTCTTAGGCGCCTTGGGCCTATGTGGGAGGCGCACCAGCTCACTTAGGGGCTGGTCCCTCACCACTCTTGGCCCACGCAACCTTCTGGGGCTGGTGGCCCCACTTGGTTGACCCCCGGGACCCTCCTGGTGGTCCGGGTACATTACCGATAAACCCCGAAACCTTTCCGGTGACCAAAACAGGACTTCCCATATATAAATCTTTACCTCCGGACCATTCCGGAACTCCTCGTGACGTCCGGGATCTCATCTGGGACTCCGAACAACATTCGGTAACCACATACTAACTTCCTTTATAACCCTAGCGTCATCGAACCTTAAGTGTGTAGACCCTACGGGTTCGGGAGACATGCAGACATGACCGAGACGTTCTCCGGTCAATAACCAACAGCGGGATCTGGATACCCATGTTGGCTCCCACATGTTCCACGATGATCTCATCAGATGAACCACGATGTCAAGGACTTAATCAATCCCGTATGCAATTCCCTTTGTCTATCGGTACGATACTTGCCCGAGATTCGATCGTCGGTATCCCGATACCTTGTTCAATCTCGTTACCGGCAAGTCTCTTTACTCGTTCCATAACACATCATCCCGTGATCAACTCCTTGATCACATTGTGCACATTATGATGATGTCCTACCGAGTGGGCCCAGAGATACCTCTCCGTCACACGGAGTGACAAATCCCAGTCTCGATTCGTGCCAACCCAAGAGACACTTTCGGAGATACCTGTAGTGCACCTTTATAGTCACCCAGTTATGTTGTGACGTTTGGTACACCCAAAGCATTCCTACGGTATCCGGGAGTTGCACAATCTCATGGTCTAAGGAAATGATACTTGACATTAGCAAAGCTTTAGCATACGAACTACACGATCTAGTGCTATGCTTAGGATTGGGTCTTGTCCATCACATCATTCTCCTAATGATGTGATCCCGTTATCAACGACATCCAATGTCCATGGTCAGGAAACCGTAACCATCTATTGATCAACGAGCTAGTCAACTAGAGGCTTACTAGGGACATGGTGTTGTCTATGTATCCACACATGTATCTGAGTTTCCTATCAATACAATTCTAGCATGGATAATAAACGATTATCATGAACAAGGAAACATAATAATAATCAATTTATTATTGCCTCTAGGGCATATTTCCAACAGTCTCCCACTTGCACTAGAGTCAATAATCTAGTTCACATCGCCATGTGATTAACACTCACAGGTCACATTGCCATGTGACTAACACCCAAGAGTTTACTATGTGATTAACACTAAATGAGTTCTAGGTTTGATCATGTTGCTTGTGAGAGAGGTTTTAGTCAACGGGTCTGAACCTTTCAGATCCGTGTGTGCTTTACAAATCTCTATGTCATCTCCTAGATGTAGCTACCACGTTCTATTCGGAGCTATTCCAAATAACTGTTCTACTTGGAGCTATTCTAAATTGTTGCTCCATTATACGTATCCGGTATCTCTACTCAGAGCTATCCGGATAGGTGTTAAGCTTGCATCGACGTAACCCTTTACGACGAACTCTTTTACCACCTCCATAATCGAGAAAAATTCCTTAGTCCACTAGTTACTAAGGATAACTTTGACCGCTGTCCTGTGATCCATTCTTGCTCTTGTACCCCTTGACTGACTCATGGCAAGGCACACTTCAGGTGCGGTACACAGCATAGCATACTGTAGAGCCTATGTCTTAAGCATTGGGGACGACCTTCGTCCTTTCTCTCTATTCTGCCGTGGTCGAGCTTTAAGTCTTAACTTCATACCTTACAACTCAGGCAAGAACTCCTTCTTTGACTGATCCATCTTGAACACCTTCAAGATCATGTCAAGGAATGTGCTCATTTGAAAGCACCATTAAGCGTTTTGATCTATCCTTATAGATCTTGATGCTCAATGTTCAAATAACTTAATCCAGGCTTTCCATTGAAAAACACTTTCCAAATAACCCTATATGCTTTCCAGAAATTCTACGTCATTTCTGATCAACAACATATATTCATCAGAAATTCTATAGTGCTCCCACTCACTTCTTTGGAAATACAAGTTTCTCATAAACTTTGTATACACCCAAAATCTTTGATCATCTCATCAAAGCATACATTCCAACTCTGAGATGCTTACTCCAGTCCTTAGAAGGATTGCTGGAGCTTTGCATACTTATTAGCACCTTTCAGGATTGACAAAACCTTCTGGTTGTATCACATACAACCTTTCCTCAAGAAAATCGTCGAGGAAACAATGTTTTGACATCCTATCTGCAAGATTTCATAAATAATGCAGTAATCGCTAATATAATTCCAACAGACTTTTAGCATCGCTACGTGTGAGAAAGTCTCATCGTAGTCAACTCCTTGAACTTGTCGGAAAACATCTTAACGACAAGTCGAGCTTTCTTAATGGTGATACTTACCATCATTGTTCGTCTTCCTTTTAAAATCCATCTGTACTCAATAGCGTTACGACCATCGAGCCGCTCTGCCAAAGTCTACACTTTGTTTCCATACATGGATCCTCTCTCGGATTTTTATGGCCTCGAGCCATTTATCGGAATCCAGGCCCACCACCGCTTCTCCATAGCTCGTAGGTTCATTGTTGTCTAGCAACATGACTTCCAAGACAGGATTACGTGCCACTCTGAAGTAGTACGCATCCTTGTCATCCCACGAGGTTTGGTAGTGACTTGATCTGAAGTTTCATGATTACTATCATAAGCTTCCACTTCAATTGGTGTCGGTGCCACAGGAACAATTTCCTGTGCCCTGCCACACACTAGTTGAAGATATGGTTCACTAACCTCATCAAGTTTCCACCATCCTCCCACTCAATTCTTTTGAGAGAAACTTTTCCTCGAGAAAGGACCCGATTCTAGAAACAATCCCTTATTGCTTTCGGATCTGAGACAGGAGGTATACCCAACTGTTTTGGGTGTCCTATGAAGATACATTTATCCGCTTTGGGTTCGAGCTTATCAGCCTGAAACTTTTTCACAGAAGTGTCGCAGCCCCAAACCTTTTAAGAAATGACAGCTTAGGTTTCTCTAAACCATAGTTCATACGGTGTCACCTCATCGGAATTACGTGGTGCCCCTTTTTAAAGTGAATGTGGTTGTCTCTAATGCCTAACCCATAAACTATCATGGTAATTCGATAAGAGACATCATGGTATGCATCATATCCAATAGGGTGCAGTTATGATGTTCGGACACACCATCACACTATGGTGTTCCAGGCTGTATCAGTTGTGAAACAATTTCCACAATGTCTTAATTCTGTGCCAAACTCGTAATTCAGATATTCATCTCTATGATCATATCATAGATATTTTATCCTCTTATCACGACGATCTTTCAACTTCACCTTGAAATTACTTGAACCTTTCAATAATTCAGACTCGTGATTCATCAAGTAAATATACTCAACATTTACTCAAATCATCTGTGAAGTTAAAACATAACGATATCCACTACATGCCTCAACACTCATTGGACTGCACACATCAAAATGTAATACTTCCAGCAAGTTGCTTTCTGGTTCCATTTTACTGAAACTGAGGCGTTCAGTCATCTTGCCCAAGTGGTATGATCTGCATGTCTCAAGTGATTCAAAATCAAGTGAGTCCAAACGGTCCATCTGTATAGAGTTTCTTCATGCATATCTACCAACAAACATGGTTCGCATGTCTCAATCCTTTCAAAAATGAGTGAGTCCAAAGATCCATCAACATGGAGCTTCTTCATGCGTCTTATACCGATATGACTTACGTGGCAGTGCCACAAGTAGGTGGTACTATCATTACTATCTTTTGGCATGAACATGTGTATCACTATGATCGAGATTCAATAAACCATTCATTTTAGATGTAAGACCATTGAAGGTATTATTCAAATAAACAGAGTATCCATTATTCTCCTTAAATGAATAACCGTATTGTGATAGACATAATCCAATCAAGTCTATGCTCAACGCAAACACCAATCTCGATGGTAGAGGGAGCGTACGATATTTGATCAACCTTGAAAATACTTCCAACACATATCGTTATCTCACCTTTAGCTAGTCTCCGTTTATCCCGCAGCTTTTATTTCGAGTTACTAACACTTAGCAACCGAACCGGTATCTAATACCCTGGTGCTACTAGGAGTACTAGTAAAGTACACATTAACACAATGTACATCCAATATACTTCTATCGACCTTGCCAGCCTTCTCATCTACCAAGTATCTAGGGTAATTCTGCTCCAGCGGCTGTTCCCCTTATTACAGAAGCACTTAGTCTCGGGTTTGGGTTCAACCTTGGGTTTCTTCACCAAAGCAGCAGCTGAATTGCCGTTTCATGAAGTATCCCTTCTTGCCCTTGCCCTTCTTGAAACTAGTGGTTTCACTAACCATCAACAATTGATGCTCCTTCTTGATCTCTACTTTTGCGGTGTCAAACATCGCGAATATCTCAAGGATCATCATATATGTCCCTGATATATCATAGTTCATCACGAAGCTCTAGCAGCTTGGTGGTAATGACTTCAGAGAAACATCACTATCTCATCTGGAAGATCAACTCCCACTCGATTCAAGTGATTGTTGTACTCAGACAATCTGAGCACAAGCTCAACAATTGAGCTTTTCTCCCTTATTTGCAGGTTAAGAAAATCGTCGGAGGTTTTATACCTCTTGACGTGGGCACAAGCCTGAAATCCTAATTTCAGCCCTCGAAACATCTCATATGTTTCGCGACGTTTCAAAAAAAACGTCTTCGGTGCCTCAACTCTAAACCGTTAACTGAACTATCACGTAGTTATCAAAATGTGTATGTCAGATGTTCGCAACATCCACAGACGACGTTCGAGGTTCAGCACACTGAGCGGTGCATTAAGGACATAAGCCTTCTGATGTCTGCATAATTGCTACTATCAACTTTCAACTAATTTTTCTCTAGGAACATATCTAAACAGTAGAACTAAAGCGCGAGCTACGACATAATTTGCAAAATCCTTTTGGCTATGTTCGGGATAATTAAGTTCATCTTATGAACTCCCACTCAGATAGACATCCCTCTAGTCATCTAAGTGATTACATGATCCGAGTCAATTAGGCCGTGTCCGATCATCACGTGAGACGGACTAGTCATCATCGGTGAACATCTTCATGTTGATCGTATCTTCTATACGACTCATGCTCGACCTTTCGGTCTTCTGTGTTCCGAGGCCATGTCTGTACATGCTAGGCTCGTCAAGTTAACCCTAAGTGTTTCGCGTGTGTAAATCTGTCTTACACCCGTTGTATGTGAACGTTAGAATCTAACACCCGATCATCACGTGGTGCTTCGAAACACGAACTGTCGCAATGGTGCACAGTTAGGGGAGAACACTTCTTGAAATTGTTGTAAGGGATCATCTTATTTACTACCATCGTTCTAAGCAAATAAGATGTATAAACATGATAAACATCACATGCAATCAAATAGTGACATGATATGGCCATCATCACTTTGCTCCTTTTGATCTCCATCTTCGGGGCTCCATGATCATCATCGTCACCGGCATGACACCATGATCTCCATCATCGTGTCTTCATGAAGTTGCCTCGCCAACTATTACTTCTACTACTATGGCTAATGGTTAGCAATAAAGTAAAGTAATTACATGACGTTTATGTTGACACGCAGGTCATAAATAAATTAAGACAACTCCTATGGCTCCTGCCGGTTGTCATACTCATCGACATGCAAGTCGTGATTCCTATTACAAGAACATGATCAATCTCATACATCACATATATCATTCATCACATCCTTTGGCCATATCACATCACATAGCATACCCTGCAAAAATAAGTTAGACATCCTCTAATTGTTGTTTGCATGTTTTACGTGGCTGCTATGGGTTTCTAGCAAGAACGTTTCTTACCTACGCAAAGACCACAATGTGATATGCCAATTGCTATTTACCCTTCATAAGGACCCTTTTCATCGAATCCGATCCGACTAAAGTGGGAGAGGCAGACACCCGCCAGCCACCTTATGCAACTAGTGCATGTTTGTCGGTGGAACCGGTCTCACGTAAGAGTACGTGTAAGGTTGGTCCGGGCCGCTTCATCCCACGATGCCGCCAAATCAAGATAAGACTAGTAACGGCAAGCATATTGAACAAAATCAACGCCCACAACTACTTTGTGTTCTACTCGTGCATAGAATCTACGCAATAGACCTAGCTCATGATGCCACTGTTGGGGAACGTTGCAGAAATTCAAAATTTTCCTACGTGTCACCAAGATCTATCTATGGAGAGACTAGCAACGAGGGGAAGGAGAGTGCATCTACATACCCTTGTAGATCGCTAGCGGAAGCGTTCAAGTGAACGAGGTTGATGGAGTCATACTCGTCGTGATTCAAATCACCGATGATCAAGTGCCGAACGGACGGCACCTCCGCGTTCAACACACGTATAGCCCGGTGACGTCTCCCACGCCTTGATCCAGCAAGGAGAGAGGGAGAGGTTGAGGAAGACTCCATCCAGCAGCAGCACAACGGCGTGGTGATGATGGAAGAGTGTGGCAATCCTGCAGGGCTTCGCCAAGCACCGCAGAAGAGGAGGAATAGAGAGGGAGGGCTGCACCAAGAGGTGAGATCAAATCGTGTGTCATGTGCAGCCCCTAGGCCTCATATATATAGGGGAGAGGGAGGAGGGCTGCGCCCTAGGGTTTCCCCTAGGGGGGCGGCGGCCAAGAGGGGAGGGGAGAAGGGGGCGCCCCCTAGGGTGGGCCTTAGGCCCATCTAAGCCTAGGGTTTCCCCTCTCTCCACCTCTTAGGCGCCTTGGGCCTATGTGGGAGGCGCACCAGCCCACTTAGGGGCTGGTCCCTCACCACTCTTGGCCCACGCAACCTTCTGGGGCTGGTGGCCCCACTTGGTGGACCCCCGGGACCCTCCCGGTGGTCCCGGTACATTACCGATAAACCCCGAAACCTTTTCGGTGACCAAAACAGGACTTCCCATATATAAATCTTTACCTCCGGACCATTCCGGAACTCCTCGTGACGTCCGGGATCTCATCCGGGACTCTGAACAACATTCGGTAACCACATACTAACTTCCTTTATAACCCTAGCGTCATCGAACCTTAAGTGTGTAGACCCTACGGGTTCGGGAGACATGCAGACATGACCAAGACGTTCTCCAGTCAATAACCAACAGCGGGATCTGGATACCCATGTTGGCTCCCACATGTTCCACGATGATCTCATCGGATGAACCATGATGTCAAGGACTTAATCAATCCCGTATGCAATTCCCTTTGTCTATCGGTACGATACTTGCCCGAGATTCGATCGTCGGTATCCCGATACCTTGTTCAATCTCGTTACCGGCAAGTCTCTTTACTCGTTCCGTAACACATCATCCCGTGATCAACTCCTTGATCACATTGTGCACATTATGATGATGTCCTACCGAGTGGGCCCAGAGATACCTCTCCGTCACACGGAGTGACAAATCCCAGTCTCGATTCGTGCCAACCCAACAGACACTTTTGGAGATACCTGTAGTGCACCTTTATAGTCACCCAGTTACGTTGTGACGTTTGGTACACCCAAAGCATTCCTACGGTATCCGGGAGTTGCACAATCTCATGGTCTAAGGAAATGATACTTGACATTAGCAAAGCTTTAGCATACGAACTACACGATCTAGTGCTATGCTTAGGATTGGGTCTTGTCCATCACATCATTCTCCTAATGATGTGATCCCGTTATCAACGACATCCAATGTCCATGGTCAGGAAACCGTAACCATCTATTGATCAACGAGCTAGTCAACTAGAGGCTTACTAGGGACATGGTGTTGTCTATGTATCCACACATGTATCTGAGTTTCCTATCAATACAATTCTAGCATGGATAATAAATGATTATCATGAACAAGGAAACATAATAATAATCAATTTATTATTGCCTCTAGGGCATATTTCCAACAACATAAGCATCGCATCCCCAAACTTTTAGAAACAACAGCTTAGGTTTCTTCCCAAACCATAATTCATACGGTGTCGTCTCAGCGGATTTCGACGGAGCCCTATTTAAAGTGAATGTGGCAGTCTCTAAAGCATAGCCCCAAAAAGATAGCGGTAAATCGGTAAGAGACATCATAGATCGCACCATATCTAATAGAGTGCGATTACGACGTTCGGACACACCATTACACTGAGGTGTTCTAGGCGGCGTGAGTTGTGAAACTATTCCACATTTTCTTAAGTGTGTGCCAAATTCGTGACTCAAGTATTCTCCTCCACGATCTGATCGCAAAAACTTGATTTTTCTGTCATGTTGATTTTCAACCTCACTCTGAAATTCCTTGAACTTTTCAAAGGTCTCAGACTTGTGTTTCATTAAGTAGATATACCCATATCTACTCAAGTCATCAGTGAGGGTGAGAACATAACAATAGCCACCGCGAGCCTCAACACTCATTGGACCGCACACATCAGTATGTATGATTTCCAACAAGTTGGTTGCTCGCTCCATTGTTCCTGAGAACAGAGTCTTGGTCATTTTACCCATGAGGCATGGTTCGCACGTGTCAAATGATTCATAATCAAGAGACTCTAAAAGTCCATTTGCATGGAGCTTCTTCATGCGTTTGACACCTATGTGACCAAGGCGGCAGTGCCACAAGTATGTGGGACTATCATTATCAACCTTACATCTTTTGGTATTCACACTATGAACATGTGTAGCATTACGCTCGAGATTCATTAAGAATAAACCATTCACCATCGGAGCATGACCATAAAACATATCTCTCATATAAATAGAACAACCATTATTCTCGGATTTAAATGAGTATCCATCTCGAATTAAATGAGATCCCGATACAATGTTCATGCTCAAAGCTGGCACTAAATAACAATTATTGAGGTTTAAAACTAATCCCGTAGGTAAATGTAGAGGTAGCGTGCCGACGGCGATCACATCGACCTTGGAACCATTCTCGACGCGCATCGTCACCTCGTCCTTTGCCAGTCTCCGTTTATTCTGCAGCTCCTGCTTTGAGTTACAAATGTGAGCAACTGCACCGGTATCAAATACCCAGGAGCTACTACGAGTACTAGTAAGGTACACATCAATTACATGTATATCACATATACCTTTTGTTTTGCCGGCCTTCTTGTCCGCTAAGTATTTGGGGCAGTTCCGCTTCCAGTGACCACTTCCCTTGCAATAAAAGCACTCAGTTTCGGGCTTGGGTCCATTCTTTGGCTTCTTCCCGGCAGCTTGCTTGCCAGGTGCGGCAACTTCCTTGCCGTCCTTCTTGAAGTTCTTTTTACCCTTGCCCTTCTTGAACTTAGTGGTTTTATTCACCATCAACACTTGATGTTCCTTCTTGACTTCTACCTCCGCTGATTTCAGCATTGAAAATAACTCAGGAATGGTCTTTTCCATCCCCTGCATATTGAAGTTCATCACAAAGCTCTTGTAGCTTGGTGGAAGCGACTGGAGGATTCTGTCAATGACCGCATCATCCGGGAGATTAACTCCCAGCTGAGTCAAGCGGTTATGCAACCCAGACATAGTGAGTATGTGCTCACTGACAGAACTATTTTCCTCCATCTTACAGCTGAAGAATTTGTCGGAGACCTCATATCTCTCGACCCGGGCATGAGCTTGGAAAACCATTTTCAGCTCTTCGAACATCTCATATGCTCCATGTCTCTCAAAACGCTTTTGGAGCCCGGCTCTAAGCTGTAAAGCATGCCGCACTGAACGAGGGAGTAGTCATCAGCATGTGTCTGCCAAGCGTTCATAACGTCTTGGTTCTGTGGGACGGGTGGGTCACCTAGCGGTACTAGTAGGACATAATCTTTCTTGGCAGCTATGAGGATGAGCCTCAGGTTCCGGACCCAGTCCGTATAGTTGCTGCCATCGTCTTTCAGCTTGGTTTTCTCTAGGAACGCGTTGAAGTTGAGGACAATGTTGGCCATTTGATCTACAAGACATATTGCAAAGATTTTAGACTAAGTTCATGATAATTAAGTTCATCTAATCAAATTATTCAATGAACTCCCACTTAGATAGACATCCCTCTTCTAGTCATCTAAGTATAACATGATCCGAGTCAACTAGGCCGTGTCCGATCATCACATGAGACGGACTAATCAACGTCGGTGAACATCTTCATGTTGATCGTATCTTCTATACGACTCATGCTCTACCTTTCGGTCTTCTGTGTTCCGAGGCCATGTCTGTACATGCTAGGCTCGTCAAGTCAACCTAAGTGTTTGCATGTGTAAATCTGTCTTACACCCGTTGTATGTGAACGTTAGAATCTATCACACCCGATCATCACGTGGTGCTTCGAAACAACGAACTGTCGCAACGGTGCACAGTTAGGGGGAACACTTTCTTGAAATTATTATGAGGGATCATCTTATTTACTATCGTCGTTCTAAGTAAACAAGATACAAAACATGATAAACATCACATGCAATCAAATAATAATAGTGACATGATATGGCCAATATCACATAGCTCCTTTGATCTCCATCTTGGGGCTCCATGATCATCTTGTCACCGGCTTGACACCATGATCTCCAACATCATGATCTCCATCATCGTGTCTCCATGAAGTTGCTCGCCAACTATTACTTCTACTACTATGGCTAACGCGTTTAGCAATAAAGTAAAGTAATTTACATGGCATTTCTCAATGACACGCAGGTCATACAAAAATAAAGACAACTCCTATGGCTCCTGTCGGTTGTCATACTCATCGACATGCAAGTCGTGATTCCTATTACAATAGCATGAACATCTCATACATCACATATATATCATTCATCATTTCATCACAACTTTGGCCATATCATATCACAAAGCACTTGCTGCAAAAACAAGTTAGACGTCCTCTAATTGTTGTTGCAAGTTTTACGTGGCTGAAATAGGGTTCTAGCAAGAACGTTTTCTTACCTACGTGAAAGCCACAACGTGATTTGTCAACTTCTATTTACCCTTCATAAGGACCCTTTTCATCGAATCCGCTCCAACTAAAGTGGGAGAGACAGACACCCGCCAGCCACCTTATGCAACTAGTGCATGTCAGTCGGTGGAACCGGTCTCACGTAAGCGTACGTGTAAGGTTGGTCCGGGCCGCTTCATCCCACAATACCGCTGAAGTAAGATAAGACTAGTAGCGGCAAGAAAGTTGACAACATCTACGCCCACAACAAATTGTGTTCTACTCGCGCAAGAAGAACTACGCATAGACCTAGCTCATGATGCCACTGTTGAGGAACGTTGCAGAAAACAAAAATTTTCCTACGGTTTCACCAAGATTCATCTATGAGTTCATCTAGCAACGAGTGATCGGATGCATCTACATACCTTTGTAGATCATGAGCGGAAGCGTTCAAAGAACGGGGATGAGGTAGTCGTACACGACGTGATCCAAATCACCAGAGATCCTAGCGCCGAACGGACGGCACCTCCGCGTTTAACACACGTACGGTCAGCATGACGTCTCCTCCTTCTTGATCCAGCAAGGGGGAAGGAGAGGTTGATGATGATCCAGCAGCACGACGGCGTGGTGGTGGATGCAGGGCGTCACAGCAGCAGGGCTTCACCGTATACTACGAGAGGAAGAGGTGTAGCAGGGGAGAGGGAGGCGCCAAGACTCAAGGTGCGGCTGCCCCCTCCCTCCCCCTCATATATATAGGCTCCCCTAGGGGGGGCGCCGGCCCTAGGAGATGAGATCTCCTAGGGGGGCGGCGGCCAGGGCTGGAGTGGCCCCCAAGGCAAGGTGGGGCGCCCCCCCACCCCTAGGGTTTCAACCCTAGGCGCATGGGGTGGGCCTAGGGGGGCGCATCAACCCACCATGGGTTCGTTCCCCTCCCCACTTTGGCCCATGGGGCCCTCCGGGATGGGTGGCCCCACCCGGTGGACCCCCGGGATCCTTTCGGTGGTCCCGGTACAATACCGGTAACCCCGAAACTTGTCCCGATGGCCGAAACAGCACTTCCTATATATAATTCTTTACCTCCGGACTATTCCGAAACTCCTTTTGACATCCGGGATCTTATCCGGGACTCCGAACAACATTCGGGTTACTGCATATACATATCTTCACAACCCTAGCGTCACCGAACCTTAAGTGTGTAGACCCTACGGGTTCGGGAGACATGTAGACATGACCGAGACGACTCTCCGGTCAATAACCAACAGCGGGATCTGGATACCCATGTTGGCTCCCACATGCTCCTCGATGATCTCATCGGATGAACCACGATGTCGAGGATTCAAGCAACCCCGTATACAATTCCCTTTGTCAATCGATATGTTACTTGCCCGAGATTCGATCGTCGGTATCCCAATACCTTGTTCAATCTCGTTACCGGCAAGTCACTTTACTCGTACCGTAATGCATGATCCCGTGACCAGACACTTGGTCACTTTGAGCTCATAATGATGATGCATTACCGAGTGGCCCAGTGATACCTCTCCGTCATACGGAATGACAAATCCCAGTCTTGATCCGTGTCAACCCAACAGACACTTTCGAAGATACCCGTAGTATACCTTTATGGTCACCCAGTTACGTTGTGACGTTTGGTACACCCAAAGAACTCCTACGGTATCCGGGAGTTACACGATCTCATGGTCTAAGGAAAGGATACTTGACATTGGAAAAACTCTAGCAAACGAACTATACGATCTTTATGCTATGTTTAGGATTGGGTCTTGTCCATCACATCATTCTCCTAATGATGTGATCTCGTTATCAATGACATCCAATGTCCATAGTCAGGAAACCATGACTATCTGTTGATCAATGAGCTAGTCAACTAGAGGCTTACTAGGGACATGTTGGTGTCTATTATTCACACATGTATTACGATTTCCGGATAACACAATTATAGCATGAATAAAGACAATTATCATGAACAAGGAAATATAATAATAATGCTTTTATTATTGCCTCTAGGGCATATTTCCAACACACAACACACCCAATACATTGGAAAATTGTATAGGTGCACTAGTTCGGCGAAGAGATGGTGATAAAAGTGTAATATGAATGGTAGAAATATATTTTTATAATCTTAATAAATAAAAAAAGCAAGGTAGAAAATAGTAAACGAGCACAAAAACGGCATTTTAATGCTTAAAAACAAGGCCTAGGGTCCGTACTTTCGGGAGTGCAATTTCTCAATAGTGCTAACATAGTTGGATCATATGATTATCCCTCAACGTTTAATGAAGAATCACTCCCGAGTTCCTATTAGCGGAGAACAAAAGATAGGAATTGTTTGTAGGGTACTAAACCACCTCAAAGCTATTCTTTCCATTCGATCTATTCAAGAGTTCGTACTAAAATAACACAAAGCTATTTTTTCCGTTCGATCTATCCAAGAGTTCGTACTAGAATAACACCAAAGCATATTCATATTCATAATACTCAATCCACACAAAGAACTACAAGGAGACCCCAAAGTTTCCATCGGAGAAAAGATAATAAAAACGTGCATCAACCCCTATGCATAGATTACCCCAATATCATCGCGGGAATCCACGAGTTGAATGCCATAACATATATCAAGTGAATCAATAAGATACCCAAATTGTCACCTCAAGTATTCATACCGCAAGACATATATCATGTGTTCTTATCTCTGAATATTCAATCCGACAAGACAAAATTTCAAAGGGTAAAGACTCAATTCATCACAACAAGAGTATAGAGGGGAGAAACATCATATGATCCGACTATATTAACAAAGCCCATGATATAGATCACGAGAGAGAGAGAGAGAGAGAGAGATTTATCACATAGATACTTGTACAAACCCTCAGCCCCGAGGTTGGACTACTCCCTCCTCATCATGGTGGACGCCGGGATGATGAAGATGGCCACCGGAGATGATTCACCCCTCCGACAGGGTGCCGAAACAGGTCTAGATTGGTTTTCGGTGGCTACGGAGCCCTGCGGCAGCGGAACTTCTGATCTAAAAAATAAGCAAAAACAGCAAGTGGCATTGGACACTGGGTCGATAGGTTAGTCCAAAAAAAATGATATAAAGTTGCTATAAAAAGATTGTAAAACACCCAAGAATGATAAAGATAAAATGGTAAAGATAAAATAAAATAGAAGTGAAAAGGAAAAATGGTAAAGATAAAATAAAATAGAACCCCCCCCCCTTTTTGCACCTGGCCCAACTTGCACTGTATCAGGCATGCCCACCGCCCCGGCCTTCCACTCACCTCTCGACATGAGGCAGAGGCCATGGCGCTTTCCGGCCATGCGCGACCGTCCATGCGTGGATCTCGCCCGTGTCGACCATCCGTCGGTGCCCCGAGACGGATAAGAGCATCCTCGAACTCCCTGCTAACCCTAGTGCCCCTTTCCCTCTCTCCCTCGCTCGTTCCCCACGCGCCACCATGCTCTCTCTCTCTCCCGAGCTCAGCATCGTCGCGCCGACACCGTTCACCGTGGCCACCGAGATCCTCTCGCAGCGCTATCAAGTCCAGAAGGTCTGCCGTGCTCCACCTCATCTCTCTGCGGACGAACATGAGCCGGGAAGCGCTGGTTCGTCGCCAGCGTCATCGTCTTGAATCTTCGGAGCCGACCACAGCCGCCTTTGATTCGCCACAACCAAGGCATCCTCGTGCTTGCCGTCCACTCCAGGAGTCGTGCCTCCTCCATCTGCATCGAGTATGCCAACGGGTCGGCCTGGATCGCCACTGCATTGACGCCACGATCCTCTTCTTCAACCTCGGTCGCCGGCGCGCCATCGCCCAACTACTCTTCTCTGACCACTCCGGCCTTCCCCGAGCACGCCTATGGCTCCGTGGTGACCTCCTCTCTCAGCTCCCCCTGTTTCCCTTTGAATCCATCACCGTAGATGCCGTCCCACGTGCGCCGCCACTCACCATGTCTGGAACTCGTCCGTGCACGCACGCTCTCTACTTTGCCTCTAGCGGTTGCTCCTGCGTACTGATGCTGCTCTACTATTGCTCCTGCTTCCCCGCGGTCTCGCCCCTCATTGCTGCCCCGCCCGCGCCTCACCGCTCCCTTCACCGCACGCGCGCTACACATCCGCCTGCTCCCTGCCTTGTCGAGGCCGCGCCCCGCGACGCCACTCCAGCCACGCCCACCAGGGCCACTGCTACCCGGGGCCGCGCCCCTGCCTCTCCACAGTCGCCCGCGCCCGTGAGCGCCGAGGCTCGCTCATGCCCGCCTACTGCCGCGTCCACTGCTACTTTGTTGTCGATGTACTGCTGCTAGTTACTGTAGCTGCTACTAGTTACCTTTTCTAATTCTACACTAAATAGCCCTCTAAATAGCCTGTAAACTGCGGTTAAACAACTGTTAACAAGGCTAAGAAAAATATGAGTAGATGGTATACTTGAAAAACTCCATTTTATCCCACTGGGCCAAATCTTGTTGATGTGTGGATTAATTCCTATGAAAATCACAAAGTTCTTTGTTCTCTAAATAGAAAAGCCGAAAACAGCTTTAATTTCATAGCTACTTTAGAGATGTTGATGATCAAGCAATGCACTCTAACAGAGGTGAAAGTGCTACTATCTTGTAGATCACAGAAAAATGCTCAAAATTGATATAAGGCACAAAATCATAGGATGTACAGAAAAATAGTAGTAGCGTTTTGAAAACAACCAAGTAATGTTTAAAACTGGCGAATTCTTAGACTTAGCAAAATTTCAGGGATTTTTCCGAGTATTGCTAAATCTTTAATAAATTCATATAAAATAATCTATAACTCGGATGAAAAAAAATTATACATGAAAGTTGCTCAGAACGACGAGACGAATCCGAACACGCGATCCGTTTACCTGTTAGATGCCTCTAACTATCTAAACATGGAACTTCCCCCTTCAGTCATCTGTTTGACACAGGTCCGGAACAGGGAGTACATTCCCGGTTGAATTCCCCCTTTAACTTTATTGTGTAAGCATATGTTAGGTCACACTCGGCACAACATATTGCCATGTTATGCTTTGTGATGCTTTGTTTGCTTTATATTTATTGTTTCTTCCCCCTCTTCTCTCCGGTAGACCCCGAGACCGATGTCGCCCCTGTGATCGACTACAATGACGACACTTTTTTCCTTTTCAACAGAGCTTCCAGGCAAGCAAACCCCCCTTGAGCATTCCGATATAGCCCATCTCATTCCTTCTCATGCTCGCATTAGAACTACTACTGCTTTCTGTATGATCCTATTCTGATGCATAGCTTTTTTTGTTACCTGCTTTCATACCTTACCTACTTATTCTAAACTACTTAGTATAGGTTGGTTAGAGATCCATCAGTGACCCCCACCTTGTCCTTGTTGCCCCTGCTTCATCATCGAAGACCCGATCAACGGGATCGAAGACCAGGCCCCGGCACCGCACATCACTTTTCCCTTTTGTTGCTCGACTCTGTAGAGTTACCATCGAGTGCCGAGGGTGGAACCTCATACATCACTCCTGATGAGATCTGTGTAGTGTAGCTATCCGGTCGTGGTCATCGAGGGTGATTTCCTCCTTAACCACTTCCGATACGGCTCTGTCGTGCAACCCCTCAAGTGTGAACCTCGAGGGTGGATCCTCTTACGTTCACCTTGATGATTACATCGAGTGGAATTCACCGGGGGTAATTCCTCGGGTTTTCCCCTTGGTGTTAGACACACAGTTACTATGGTTACTATGACTTTACACTAAACCATGTTACATAAGACGGGTCGGCCCTGAGGGGTACCCGCGCGAGCTTAATAGTGAGTGATGTGGAGTCGGGTTGACCTGGAAGGTGCCCGCAAGATACTTACGAGGCATGGCCGGGCATTCTTAGCCCTTGCCACAAGTACTCGAGACGGGGTGATGGGGTCACATCTTTCGTGAGTCTCTGCTCATGACCGCACTACCAACACACTAACGGTTTGGATATTTGATCCGAGGGGCCTCTGGCCTGATAGCACTAACCATCACGTGGGCATTGTATGGGCGTTCTGCGTCGTATGCATCAGCCAAAGCTTAATAAACATCAGCGACTGAGCGGCGCGCGCCGGGTTGGACTGGTAAGCTCCTGCCATTTTAAGGAGGTAGCTAGGTCTGCTCACCGGCCGCCCACGCAACGTGCAGGATTTCCCGGGGCGATGGCCCATGACCCCTGGGGCATAGGTTTAGTCCGGTGTGCTGACCTCTCTATTAAGTCTAGGTCAGGTTGCGGCGTATTGTTTCGCTGAGGCCGGGCATGACCCAGGAAAGTGTGTCCGACCGGAGTTAATCGAGCGTGGTGGGTAAGTTGGTGCACCCCTGCAGGGAAGAAAACTTCTATCACTAGCCTGTCCTACGGTAACAGACACTTGGAGTTGTATCCCGATCAATACAACTAGAATTGGATACTTGAGATGAGAAATGGTTATGAGAAATGGATAGTATGGCTCTGGGATTGTATTCTCGCAGGGATTCGAGAAAGGATCTCTGGCCTAGGTTGATAACACTACTACTACTTTACATTATGTTGATCTGTACTCTTCTATATGTTGCAAGATGCTTGAAGGTGCTAGTCTTCGATAGGCTAGGCTTTCCCCTTCTTTCCTGGCATTCTACAGTTTAGTCCACAGAAATAGCCCATTTTCCTTTGATACAGATGCATACTTAGTTTAGATCTGATGTAAGTCTTGCGAGTACTTTGGATAAGTACTCATGGTTTCTTTGCTACCTCTTTTTCCCATATACCCGGTTGTTGCGACCAGATGACGGATCCCAGGAGCCAGACGACACCACTGATGACTACTACGACCCCGAGGGTTTCTACTACTACGTGATGGCCGCTGACGACCTAGAGTAGTTAGGAGGCTCCCAGGCAGGAGGCCTTGCCTTTTTTATCATTGTTGCTTTTGTGCTAGCCTTCTTAAGAAAGACTAGTTTAACTTATGTCTGTACTCAAATATTGTTGCTTCCGCTGTCTCTTGTGTTTTCGAGCTAATGTATTCGAGCCCTCGAGGCCCCTGGCTTGTAATATAAAGCTTGTATTATTTTAATTTGTGTCTAGAGTTGTGTTGTGATATCTTCTCGTGAGTCCTTGATCTTGAGCGTACACATTTGCGTGTATGATCAGTGTACGATTGAATCAAGGGAGTGACACTAGAAAAGATGGGGGGCAAGCACCACATGTTGAAGGATCTATGACAATATAACTTCTATGTGAGTATGAACAAACATAAACCATTACGTTGTCTTCCTTGTCCAACTTCAGCAATTTTGGCATATAATATTTTGATGGGGGCTCACAATCACAAAAGATTTCCATGATAGTGTATTTATATGTGAAAGTTCTCTTCCTTATACTAATTATTCTTGAATTGCTTGTATGACCAATATTGTGATTGTCAAGCCTCAAAAGATTTCACTTTCTAAACCCAATGTAAAGCTACCACTAGACATGATATGATTTCACCTTCATGACATTCAATTTATTCAACAATTTACTCATAGGATATAAGTGAAGCACAAGAGTAAATGACATAGAAAAGAGCTTCGTTGACGGGATGTGAATGCCGCTTACTTAGCCTCTCTGGCAACTATTTAAGGACTCTATTTTCTTTAAAAACTTTCAAATCTAAGTATCTTATTAAAACAGCAAGAAAAATGAAATAAAATGGTATTCTAGGAATAGCACAGCTCATGTGAAGAAGTAAAAACTTAGGCTCAATCGATACTAACCGATAATTGTTGAAGAGGAAAGGAGGGATGCCTATTGGGGCATCCTCAAGCTTAGATGCTTGAGACTTCTTGAAATATTATCTTGGGATGCCTTGGGCATCCCCAAGCTTGAGCTTTTGTGTCTCCTTTCTTCTCATACCACGGTTTTCCTAAATATCAAAAGTTTCATCCACACAAAACTCAACAAGAACTCGTGAGATAAGTTAGTATAAACCAATGCAAAAACCTTATCATTCTCTACTGTAGCAAATCACTAAAATTATTATTCAACATTGCATACTAAATGTCTCTGCATATTTAATACTCCTATCCTCAAATAGAATCATTAAACAAGCAAACATATGCAAACAATGCAAACATAACAGCAATCTACCAAAACAGTACAGTCTATAAAGAATGCAAGAGTATCAATACTTCCCTAACTCCAAAAATTATGAAAAGTTACACACTGTAGAAAATTTATCAGAGCTCATTTTGCAAAAAAGTTTCAACATTTTATCACATTCTGACTTTTCTAGAGCACATGGAATATGCTGGCAAGAACACACTATAGAGCAATGATGAACAATATCTATCACTGCATGCATATTTGGCTGGTGGAGGCTCTAAGTTTATGCCATTATTGAGAAGGTTCCTCCAACTCAATTCCAAAATTCCCAAAATATTAATACCCAATACATTAATTAAGTAACGTGATGAGATCAACCAATAATTCAAATACTAGATACTCAAGATGACCGTACCCGGGGACACGGCTAATCATGATTAGTTTGTACACTCTGCAGAGGCTTGTGCACTTTTCCCCACAAGACTCGACCGCACCCATGATCGGAAGATCGAGACATAGCCTTTCAGAAGCATTAACTTTTTACTCTAGGTAGACTGGTACACCTACTTTCCCCTACATCTGCTAGTCTACCACTAAAAGAGGTCACACAACTTACTCAACTATGCTAGAGCCCACAATGGCTTGTGGCTGCACATGGAAGTTTCTAGGCATGAGATATCGTATGATCCCTTTGAGCCTGGGTGGCGGACCTAGGGTAATCAGACGGGTACTCCGGGATTCCCTTGGGCAATTTCTCCAGTTGTCCCAAACAATCCACCCAGATGTGTGTTAATGTTGCCACCTTAAGTTACCCTTAATTATTATCTCTCGCATCTTGCATGCATCTCACATACCAATCCCCGTCTACGAGCATGGCTAAGCAATTTATGAGCATAATGTATATTCCCGACGTGATCAAAGGTAATATATAGGTTCCTACCTCATGAACTGCATAGCAATAACCACATGTTCCCAATCCTACTCATGCAATCTTTGAGGGTGAAACTAATGCATAATAAAACTGGGTATGAAAGAGTATGATCAAAGTGTAACTTGCCTTGCTGACAGTCGGTAAACCCTAGAGATTCATAGTAGCAAGCTTCTCACTCTGAATAATCTAACAAAGCAAACCATAACATACATAAGCACACAAACAAAGAGTCAAAAAGAAAACTGAAGAAAAGCCTTATGGAAACTCCAAAAATATCCAAATAAAACTTCTATACAGCATGAAATTTTAATAGTAGTAAAATTGTGTGGTTTTCATCTTAACAAAAGGTACATGTGATGAGCTTCGATTTGCAAAAAGAATCACTCCAATCGGAGTTACGAAACTCAAATTATAGCCAAACAAAGTTTAAAACAGATCTGAACAAATTCAAATTTAAAAACTTTCAAAAATTATTCTTAGATCGGTTCTCTGGATAGAGGGGATCATGACGAAGAATTTGGCGTTGGTTTCGTTAAATTTGGACAAATGGTCTAAAATTTGTGCTAGATTGAAAAATATGGACTGGTCTGTAAAAAAACTAACCGATCTAATCCTAACCGCAGAAGTGAGGTCGGACGGTAGCAAACGGTGATGGTCATTGGCGATGAAGAAAAACGGCAGCGGCGGCTTCGGTGGTCTGCGGCGACGGTGGACCGGTCAGGGAGGTGCGGCTCGGCGAGGCGAACACAACGTTGGCGTCGGCAGTGGTCGAGGGCGGCGGCTTCGCGAGCTGGCGGTGGTGCGGATCTCGTCGGAGTTTCGAACTCCGGCAAGGTTTGTGCGAGGCTGCTGGAGGCTTGGTATGATGAAAAAGGAGGCCATGGCCTCGACTATATATAGGAGGGAGGCGAGGCGGTGCGTGGGCGAGGGGCAAGGCGAGGCGGAGGCATGTCCAGCTCGGGCACGGCTGTGGCCAGCGGGGCATGTCGCGGGCGGACTCCGGTTTGCATGGGGAAGAAGATCCCGACAAGTGGGACCCACCTGTCGGCAGTAGAGAGAGGCGGTGGCCGATCAGTTGGCACAGCGGGCGAGTGGAGCGAAGCCGTCTTGGGCGCGGCGCGGGCTATGGCTGGGCTGGCCTGGCCGCTAGGCTGTGCCGGCCTCGCTTCGGCTTGCCTCTTTTTTTCTTTTATAAAATGTTTTTCTGTTTTTCTTTCTATTTCAAAAACAATAAAACCTCAGGAACAAAAATAAAAAGAGGGCTAAAAAATACCAGAAAAATCTCAGCCATACAGATCCATGTTTGCAGTTCCCTTTCCATGCCCGTCCACACACTTTGAATTTAAAACACATAACCATCCAGTTGGCATATTTCACAGTGTGCTTATCTTGACAAGGCCTGACTACAATTTTCGACTGTGTCACGTAAACTTCCCCTTCCCCCTCTCTCCTTTCCTCCCTTCCACCCTCAATTACTCAATAGATTCAGACATTTTGATGTGCAAGAACATATTCTATTAATTTTATGGTACCACAAATTCATATATTGGTTGAATTGACACACACATATTTGACGACCAATTTTATGAAAATAGAAACTAACACACAAGACAAACAACCAAATGGATATTTTGTATTCTTTTCATATGTTTTGTAGCAAGGTAATATGTGTAGGAATTTATTGTTCCTTTTTATTTGACAATTGCTTACAGATCTTAGCAACATGAGACTGAACATCTGATGCTCTCCAACGTATCTATAATTTTTGATTGTTCCATGCTATTATATTATCTGTTTTGGATGTTAATGGGCTTTCTTATTCACTTTTATATTATTTTGGGACTAACCTATTAACTGGAGGCCCGGCCCAAATTGTTGTTTTTTTGCCTATTTCAGTGTTTCGTGGAAAAGGAATATCAAACGGAGTCCAATCGGAATGAAACCTTCGGGAGCGTGATTTTTGGAACAAACGTGATCCAGTGGACTTAGAGTGGACATCAAGAAATCAACGAGGTGGCCACGAGGCAGGGAGCGTGCCCTCCACCCTCGTAGGCCCCTCGTTGCTCCACCGACCTACTTCTTCCTCCTATATATATTCATATACCCCGCAAACATCCAGGAGCACCACGAAACCCTATTTCCACTGCCGCAACCTTCTGTACCCAAGAGATCCCATCTTGGGGCCTTTTACGGAGCTCCGCCGGAGGGGGCATTGATCACGGAGGGCCTCTACATCAACTCCATGGCCCCTCCGATGATGTGTGAGTAGTTTACCTCAGACCTTCGGGTCCATAGCTAGTAGCTAGATGGCTTCTTCTCTCTTTGGATCTCAATACAAAGTTCTCCTTAATTCTCTTGGAGGTCTATTTGATTTAACTCTTCTTTTTGCGGTGTGTTTGTCGAGATCCGATGAATTGTGGGTTTATGATCCAGATTATCTATGAACAATATTTGAATCTTCTCTGAATTATTTTATGTATGATTGGTTTACCTTTGCAAGTCTCTTCGAATTATCAGTTTGGTTTGGCCTACTAGATTGATCTTTCTTGCAATGGGAAAAGTGCTTAGCTTTGGGTTCAATCTTGCGGTACTCGATCCCAGTGACAGAAAGGGAAACGACACGTATTGTATTGTTGCCATCAAGGATAAAAAGATGGGGTTTACATCATATTGCATGAGTTTATCACTCTACATCATGTCATCTTGCTTAAGGCGTTACTCTGTTCTTATGAACTTAATACTCTAGATGCATGCTGGATAGCGGTCGATGTGTGGAGTAATAGTAGTAGATGCAGGCAGGAGTCGGTCTACTTGTCTCGGACGTGATGCCTATATACATGATTGATACGTCTCCAATGTATCTATAATTTTTGATTTCTCCCTGCTATATTATCTACTGTTTTAAACAATATTGGGCTTTATTATCCACTTTTATATTGTTTTTGGGACTAACCTATTAACCGGAGGCCCAGCCCAGAATTGCTGTTTTTTTGCCTGTTTTAGGGTTTCGAAGAAAAGGAATATCAAACGGAGTCCAAACGGAATGAAACCTTCGGGAACATGATTTTCTCAACAGATAAGACCCGGGAGACTTGGACCCTACGCCAAGGCACGTAACAGGAGGCCATGAGGTAGGGGGCGCGCCCTACCCTACCAGGCACGCCCCCCCCCCACCCTCGTGGGCCCCCTGTTTCTCCACTGACGTACTTCTTCCTCCTATATATATCCACGTACCGCCAAACGATCAAAACAGGAGCCAAAACCCTAATTCCACCGCTGTAACTTTCTGTATCCACGAGATCCCATCTTGGGGCCTGTTCCGGAGCTCCGCCGGAAGGGGCATCGATCACGGAGGGCTTCTACATCAACACCATAGCCCCTCCGATGAAGTGTGAGTAGTTTATCTCAGACCTATGGGTCCATAGTTAGTAGCTAGATGGCTTCTTCTCTCTTTTTGGATCTCAATACAATGTTCTCCCCCTCTCTTGTGAAGAACTATTCGATGTAATTTTCTTTTTGCGGTGTGTTTGTTGAGACCGATGAATTGTGGGTTTATGATCAAGTCTATCTATGAATAATATTTGAATCTTCTCTGAATTCGTTTATGTATGATTGGTTATCTTTGCATGTCTCTTTGAATTATCAGTTTGGTTTGGCCTACTAGATTGATCTTTCTTGCAATGGGAGAAGTGCTTAGCTTTGGGTTCAATCTTGCGGTGTCCTTTCCCGGTGACAATAAGGGCAGCAAGGCACGTATTGTATTGTTGCCATCGAGGATAACAAGATGGGGTTTTCTTCATATTGCATGAGTTTATCCCTCTACATCATGTCATCTTGCTTAAGGCGTTACTCTGTTTTTTAACTTAATACTCTAGATGCATGTTGGGTAGTGGTCGATGAGTGGAGTAATAGTAGTAGATGCAGGCAGGAGTCGGTCTACTTGTCTCAGACGTGATGCCTATATACATGATCATACCTAGATATTCTCATAACTATGCTCAATTCTGTCAATTGCTCAACAGTAATTTGTTCACCCACCATAGAATACTTATGCTCTCGAGAGAAGCCACTAGTGAAACCTATGGCCCCGGGTCTATGTTCATCATATTGTTCTCCTACTACTTTGCTATTTACTTTGCCTGTATTTTACTTTGCATCTTTATCATAAAAATACCAAAAATATTATCTTTATGATATCTATCAGATCTCACTCTCGTAAGTGGCCTCATAGGGATTGACAACCCCTATTTGCGTTGGTTGGGAGGATTTATTTGTTTTGTGCAGGTACGAGCTAGGGACTTGCGCGTAGCGTCCTACTGGATTGATACCTTGGTTCTCAAAAACTGAGGGAAATACTTACGCTACTTTACTACATCATCCCTTCCTCTTCGGGGAAAACCAACACAGTGCTCAAGAGGTAGCAAGAAGGATTTCTGGCGCCGTTGCCGGGGAGATCTTCGGAAAAGTCAACATACCAAGTACCCATCACATACCCTTATCTCCCACATTACATTATTTGCCATTTTCCTCTCGTTTTCCTCTCCCCACTTCACCCTTGTCGTTTTATTCGCCCTCTCTCTCTCTCTATCCACCCTCTCTTTCTCTATTTGCCTCTTTTTGCCCGTTTGCTCTTTGTTTGCTTGTGTGTTAGTTTGCTTGCTTGCCTCTATGGCTCTACCTAAATTTGGTGATCTCCACCTTAAAAGGCTAGAAGAGATCGAAAGCAATGTCAGGAGATTTATGGTTTTGCAATTTGAACATAATAGTTTCTTCAGAAACTGGCTTAAAGAACAGAAAAGTTTTATGAGTGTTTTCAATAAAGAGCTTGATGATATGTCTAAAGAATTCGATGGTTTAAGATCTCAAATTGCTCATCTTGAGAAATTAATTGCTGACATTTCGGATAAGCAGGCTACCATAGTTAATAAGATGGCCGCTAAACCGGATTGCTATGAAAATAATGATGAAGATCTAAAAGTTATTGATGTTTCCCCTATTAAATCTTTGTTTTGCAATATGAATCTTGATTATGATGGGACTGAATATGATCCACCTTTACCTAGAAGGCGTTCTAAGAATTCGGAATTTGTTGATCTTGATGCTAAATTTGATAAAAGTGGGATCGAAGAAATTAAAACCCTAGATATTGCTAAACCCACTATTATGGATTTCAAGAAATTTAACTATGAAAATTGCACTTTGATTGATTGTATTTCCTTGTTACAATTCGTGCTAAATTCTCCTCATGCTTATAGTCAAAATAAAGCGTTTACTGAACACATCGTTGATGCCTTGATGCAATCTTATGAAGAAAAACTTGAATTGGAAGTTTCTATCCCTAGAAAACTTTATGATGAGTGGGAACCAACTATTAAAATTAAAATTAAAGATCATGAATGCTATGCTTTATGTGATTTGGGCGCTAGTGTTTCCACGATTCCAAAGACTTTGTGTGATTTGTTAGGTTTCCGTGATTTTGATAATTGCTCTCTAAACTTGCACCTTGCGGATTCCACTATTAAGAAACCTATGGGAAGAATTAATGATGTTCTTATTGTTGCAAATAGGAATTACGTGCCCGTAGATTATATTGTTCTTGACATAGATTGCAATCCTTCATGTCCTATTATTCTTGGTAGACCTTTCCTTAGAACGATTGGTGCAATTATTGATATGAAGGAAGGAAATATTAGATTCCAATTTCCCTTAAGGAAAGGCATGGAACACTTTCCTATAAATAAAATTAAATTACCTTATGAATCTATTATGAGAGCCACTTATGGATTGCCTACCAAAGATGGAAATACCTAGATCTATTCTTGCTAGTTATGCCTAGCTAGGGGCGTTAAACGATAGCACTTGTTGGGAGGCAACCCATTTTTATTTTTATTCCTTGATTTTTGCTCCTGTTTAGTAATAAATAAATTATCTATCCCCTGTTTTGGTTGTGTTTTTTGTGTTTAATTAGTGTTTGTGCCAAATAGAACCGTTGGGAAGACTTGGGGAAAGTCTTGTTGAACTTGCTGTAAAAATAGAAACTTTAGAGCTCACGAGAACTGCTGTCATTTTTATTTGGGGAGTGATATTTAGTTAATTCTTTTTGCAGATGATTAATAGATAAATTTCTCACGTCCGGAAATTTATTTTACAATTTTTGGGGTTCCAAATATTGCGCTAGCTACAGATTACTACAGACTGTTCTGTTTTTGACAGATTCTGTTTTTCGTGTGTTGTTTGCTTATTTTGATGAATCTATGACTAGTAAAATAGTTTATAAACCATAGAGAAGTTGGAATACAGTAGGTATAACACCAATATAAATAAAGAATGAGTTCATTACAGTACCTTGAAGTGGTCTTCTGTTTTCTTTTGCTAACGGAGCTCACGAGATTTTCTACTTTAAGTGTTGTGTTGTGAAGTTTTCAAGTTTTGGGTAAAGATTTGATTGATTATGGAACAAGGAGTGGCAAGAGCCTAAGCTTGGGGATGCCCATGGCACACCCAAGATAATCTAAGGACACCTAAAAGCCAAAGCTTGGGGATGCCCCGGAAGGCATCCCCTCTTTCATCTACTTCTATCGGTAACTTTACTTGGAGCTATATTTTTATTCGCCACATGATATATGTTTTGCTTGGAGCATCTTGTATTATTTGAGTCTTTGTTTTTTAGTTTACCACAATCATCCTTGCTGTACACACCTTTTGAGAGAGCCATACATAATTTGGAATTTGTTAGAATACTCTATGTGCTTCACTTATATCTTTTGAGTCATATAATTTTGCTCTAGTGCTTCACTTATATCTTTTAGAGCACGGTGGTGGATTTGTTTTATAGAAACTATTGATCTCTCATGCTTCGCTTAGATTTTTTTGAGAGTCTTAATAGCATGGTAATTTTCTTAAAATCCTAATATGCTTGGTATACAAGATTAATAATAAAATTTTCTTATTAGTGTGTTGAATACTATGATAAGTTTGATACTTGATAATTGTTTTGAGATATGAAGATGGTGATATTAAAGTTGTGCTAGTTGAGTAGTTGTGAATTTGAGAAATACTTGTGTTGAGGTTTGTGATTCCCGTAGCATGCACGTATGCTGAACCGTTACGTGATGAAGTCAGAGCATGATTTATTTTTTGATTGTCTTCCTTATGAGTGGTGGTCGGGGACAAGCAATGGTCTTTTCCTACCAATCTATCCCCCTAGGAGCATGCGCGTAATACTTTTCTTTGATAACTTGTAGATTTTTGCAATAAGCATATGAGTTCTTTATGGCTAATGTTGAGTCCATGGATTATACGCACTCTCACCCTTCCACCTTTTCTAGCCTCCCTAATACCGCGCACCTTTCGCCGGTATCATACACCCACCATATACCTTCCTCAAAACAGCCACCATACCTACCTATTATGGCATTTCCATAGCCATTCCGAGATATATTGCCATGCAACTTTCCACCGTTCCATTTGTTATGACACACTCCATCATTGTCATATTGCTTAGCATGATCATGTAGTTGACATCGTATTTGTGGCAAAGCCACAATTCATAATTCTTTCATACATGCCACTCATGCATCATTGCATATCCCGGTACATCGTCGGAGGCATTCATAGAGTCATATTTTGTTCTAAGTATCGAATTGTAAATGTTGAGTTGTAAGAAAAATAAAAGTGTGATGATCATCATTATTAGAGCATTGTCCCAACGAGGAAAGGATGATGGAGACTATGATTCCCCCACAAGTCGGGATGAGACTCCGGACGAAAAATAAAAAAAATAAAAGAGGCCATAAAAAAGAGAAAAGGCCCAAATAAAAAAGAGAAAAATGAGAGAAAAAGAGAGAAGGGACAATGCTACTATCCTTTTACCACACTTGTGCTTCAAAGTAGCACCATGATCTTCATAGTAGAGATTCTCTCATGTTATCACTTTCATATACTAGTGGGAATTTTTCATGATATAACTTGGCTTGTATATTCCAATGATGGGCTTCCTCAAAATGCCCTATGTGTTCATGAGCAAGTGAAAGTGCGTTATATCGACTAGAGGGGGGGTGAATAGGCGATTTTTATGAAAGTCTTCAAAACGTGAAGGTTATGAAGACAAACAGTACAGATATGCCAATCACTTAAGCAGCGGAAGTTAGATTACACTAGGCAAGCCACGGTCAAGTATTCAATAGAGTGAAAGCACAAGACAAGTAGCTGTAGTGTAATAAGGATCAGGTAGGAAGAAGTTATGAAGCCAAACAAATCATACAGTTATGTTGTGAAGACAGAAGATAAAGCAAGCATGCAATGGCTTCACAGTGTGCAACAGAAAGTAAAAGGAAGTGAAGATGAAACCAGTGACACGCTGAAGACAATGATTTGTTGGACCAGTTCCAGTTGCTGTGACAACTGTACGTCTGGTTGGAGCGGCTAGGTATTTAAACCAAAGGACACACAGTTCCGGACACCCAGTCCTGAACACGCAGCTCAGGACACCCAGTCCTCACCGTTTTCTCCTTGAGCTAAGGTCACACAGACCTCGCCCAATCACTCTGGTAAGTCTTCAAGGTAGACTCCCAAACCTTCACAGACTTCGTTCACTGGCAATCCACAATTTCTCTTGGATGCTCAGAACGCGACGCCTAACCGGCTGGAGGATGCACAGTCCTCAAGTGTAATAAGTCTTCAGATCACTCAGACATGAAGACTTAAGTGATGCCCAATTTACTCTGGCTCTGGGTGGTTAGGGTTTTTCTCCTTGCTAGGAATTTTTCTCTCAAAGGCTTCGAGGTGGGTTGCTCTCAAACGACAAAAGCCGTGCACTGAAATCTGAGCAGCCAACCGTTTATGGTTGTAGGGGGTGGACTATTTATAGCCACTGGGCAACCCGACCTGATTTGTCCGAAATGACCCTGGGTCACTAAGGAACTGACACGTGTACCAACGGTCATATTTCAAACTCACACGGCAATTTTACTTGGGCTACAAGTAAAGCTGACTTGTCTGACTCTGGACAAGATTTGCTCTCATAGTCTTCGATCGAAGATATAGGTTTTGAATTAGGCATCACTTCTGTCATTCTGACTGGTTCTCTTGGACCCCACTTAAGAGTACGGTGGTTCCTATGACTCAACACAAATGAAATAAAACTACGAAGAATCTAAGTCTTCGAGTTCCATAGGCTTCACGTGGTGTCTTCTCTTGTCATAGTCTTCAATGTGAATATCTTCAAATACCACCATTGTCTTCAATGTCTTCGTACATTTTTAGGGGTCATCTCTGGTAGTAAAACCGAATCATTGAGGGACTTCTACCTATGTTATCCTGCAATTCTCAGAAACACATTAGTCCCTCAACTAGGTTTGTCGTCAATACTCCAAAACCAACTAGGGGTGGCACTAGATGCACTTACAATCTCCCCCTTTTTGGTGATTGATGACAAACTAGTTGAAGTTTTCAACGGGGAATATAATTTGTGAAATTGTAAAGGAATTGTCTTCATAAGCTGCAAGGGCTCCCCCTGAAGATGTGCGTATAAGTAATTTGCTTCTGGAACGCAAATGCACATGGCTGGTTGTACTTGTGGAAATCCACTTCAACTTATGATGACAATCCACCATGCATGTAAAATTATATGAAGAGAATGGCATGCATAATGAAAAATGGACGTCTGCGGAATGATATAAGTGCGGAAATTATCGTCGTACATGCGGAATTTATCTTCGCAAAAACATAGTGGCAAACAAGTAGCAGACGACCATCGAGTTTAAGTGTTACAACTCAAAGAACCAAATGTAGCAAAACAAGAGTTGTAAGCACGAAGCAAAATGTAGCAAAATATAAAGCACCTGCCCATATTGACCCGCTTGAAGACTATCAACGTCATATGCTTCTCCCCCTTTTGTCAGTGAGGACCAAAAAGGTTTGAAGACATAGAGTTTTCTACGCATTCCCATGCGCAGCAGGGTCGTTGGAGTTGTTTGGTGGTGCTGAAGAGCTTGGTGCAGGGTCGACGCGCGCTGAAGGAGGTGGTGGTGATGTAGCATCGTCTTCTTCCTCGATGATTCTTGCCATCACCATGGCAGCAAATGAAGAGAACTCAGAATCTTCAAGTGATGGAGTTCCGCGCAGCACAGCTCTTCTGGGGGGTGTGGAGTCAAACTTGAATCTCTCTCTGAAGCCATCCTCATGAAGATCAGCTTCAGGGCACAGCATTGTCAGGCCTTTCCAGGTGTGGCGACAAGTTTCATGAGCAACGAATGCATTCTTGGTGGCAAGATTTCTGATGCGATTGACATCCACCAAGAGGCTTTTCATCTGTCTCTTCAACCTGTCGTGATGCCTATCTTGCTTTTGGTGAAGGGCCACAAGAAGCTCTCAGTCATTGAGGGCACGAGCGCGCTTCTTGGGTCGCTGAGAAGTTGCGCTGTCAGTGGCTTCAGTGGATGCAGGTGCACGTGTAGTGCCAGCCAACGGGTACACCCTGGAGATGGCTTCAACACCTTCAACATTCTGCGTGAAGCTCTGGTGTTCTGCATTCTGAAGACTTAAGGGTTGCTTGGCAGGCTCAGGATATACAGCTTCAGCAGAGGTGTCCACATCTGGCAAGAAGATCCGATGGTTGCGGGCTGAGGGCTGATATGAAATCGCAGAATGAAGCTTGATCAGCCGCATAGCCCAAGGAGCATAAAACTTCAAGCCAAATAAATCTGAGCTGGATGCCGCAAGCTGGCGTATGAAGAAGTCCTGCGCATTGAAGCATTTGCCATGAAGGATGTAGAATATGAGAGTCTTCATTGCACCCTCAACCTTGGCATGTGGAGAGTGTCCCTTGAGGGGCCAGAGAGTCCGCCTGATGATGTGATATATGGTTCTGGGCAGGTACTCTAAGTCTTCAACGAAGAACTCAGTTGAATAGGGTGCATCATGGGGCAATGGCTTCATCATTGAAAGCATCTGACTCATATTTGGTTCAGGCCTCTGAAATATGCTTTCAATTGCTTCAGCATGTAATTGGCAGCCTTCTTCGAAGAATTCGCCAGGAGTGGGTAGGCCGGTAAGCTCAATGATATCAAATGCATTGGCTTCGTGATGGACATTGCCGGTCATCCACTCCAGGATCCAAGTCTTCGGATCTCTGTTGTATCCTTTAATGTGCAGGGTGGCATAGAATTGAAGCAGAAGGTCTTCATTCCAGTGCTCTTCATCAGTTACGAACTGCAGCAGACCCACTTGCTTAAAGCAATCCAAAGCTTCCTCCAAACAGGGCAGTCCAGCAATGGCTTCAACATCAAGGCGCTTATGCGGGAAGATGCGACCTTGGTTGTAGAGGATGCAGGAGTAGTAGCTGCGCTGAGGATAGCTCCAGAACCTATCAGATACAATCCTTTCCCTTGAATAGGGGTTCTTGGAGCTGTTGAAGAACGTGTTGTCGGCCTTGAAGCTAGTGATGTTGAAGGAGCCAGGAGCTGATGCAGGACCTGGGAACCTTGGCAGTCGAGGGATTGGCGTCTGGACCTGAGGCCTGTGCTCACCATGGTAATCAAATTGAGGACCTGCAGCAGACTCAGGAACAGACGTATCTGGATCAGTAGCTTCACTGTCTTCAGAAGCTTTGGGTGGGGAGGGCGCCACATTGGCTTCGGTGTTGGTTGTGGCAGCCTCAACATTTTCAGCCTCCACTTGTGTAGTTGGAGGGACAGACTCCGGCACGTTCTCTTGGAGAACGGTTTCTTGTTGGAGCGGGGGAGTTGGAGCTTGTGGTACTTCTTCATGCTCTTCGGCTGTTGCAGCCGGAATGTCATCAGCAGAGTCCTGAGGCCTTGGGCCTTTGCGAAGCCTGAGAAATGCAGACGACGCCTGTGGAGTTGGAGTGGGCTGGACCTCAGATTCTTCTTCCACTTGTGGGCGATCCGCCCATGATGCATCTTGTGCAATTGGCGTCAGAGGACGACCAATGCTGATGAGTTCGCTTGTCTCAAGCTGAGGAAGGGCTGCATCATCTTGTACATGGTCCTGATGACCAATGTCTTCAGCAGCGATGGGGTCGGCTGCTGGAATATCTTCAGCTTCAGGAGCCTCTGTGGGAGCAGGCTCATGAACTGTCAGCTGACAATCTGCGTCAGGGTAGATGACAGATAGGGGTTCAACTATCAAGGGCTCTGTGGGAGCAGCCCGAGTTTTCTTGATCTTGCGCTTCTTCTTGGTGGGGTCAGAAGGAGAGGCTTCAGAGTGTTTCCTCTTCCTTGCTTCAGCTTCGGTTGTCCGTGTCTTCTTGAGCTCTGAAGCGGTTGACCGGCTCTTTGGCTTCAAGCCAGTCATAGCAGTGGGGAAGACAGTCGGAGCAGCTTCTTGTCTTGGTGCCTCTGGTTCAGGCACAGCAGGCTTCTTCTTCTTCGCGGCCATCCTGGGGTCGATGCCGGGACGCCCAAGTGCCTTGCGCTTCTCGGCCTCATTGTAGGCCTACACACAGCGATCAGCCAGAGTATTCATTCGCTCCCGCAAACCCTGAGCTTCTGCACGTTTCTTCAGAAAGTTTTCCTTTAACTCGTGCAACATGATCTTGAAGTCCTTGACTTCTTGGACGCTGAGCCTGGCCATATTCTGCTTGAACTGAGCCTTTTCAAAATCAATTTTCTGCTTCAGTTCAACAATGCGCTGGGCAATTGCAAGTTCTGAAGCAATAGTGCCTTGAAAGGCGACGTTGAGGCCAATGGGCAACTGCAGATCATCGAAGCTGATATTTGGTGTAGCAAACCACTCATCGATGAAGTTGTGGACGATTGCTACATCAAACAGAGGCATATTGTTGAATATTTCAGCCTCCTCCTTGCTCTTGATGAGCTGCTCAAGAGCGTCATCTCCAAGATCTTTGTCGCTGGATAGATCAATGGTTTCGCTGCGCAGAATGGCAGCAGCTGTGAGCTCTTTGCCTGTGTGTGGCTGAGGCTTCTTTGCTTCCTGGGGCTTGGAGACTTGAGATAAGTCTTCAGACTGCGCACTGGCTTCAGGAGGTGCAGTTGCCAATGGCTTCGCTCTTGAGATTTTGGGTGAAGGGGGCGACTTTGAAGCTTTTGGCTTCTTCATCTGCTTTGGCTTCAGCGCAGCAGGCGCATCATCAGACTCAGTGTCTGCTGGAGGGTCATTCACGGCAGTCCCTTGGACTAGGATGCGGGTGATGAGGCCTGCAAGATTGGCATACGGACCGATGATATTGGGTTCGGCATCGCGTGTGCCATCCGCCCTTGGAGAGGAGGGACCAGGGTTGAAGTCTAACCCCAACTTCTTCTTGTTTTGCTTTGCAGAGTTCTGGGCAAACTGGAAGTTGCGCTTGAACAGATTGTCATCGCGACACCAGAGGAGAGATGACGGATGTGCTTCAGCTGGCTGTGGTCCTCGGACCATGCATGGGTAGAAGCCTTGAGCAATGGCTTCGTCTCTGGACCTGGGTACGAGGTTTTTGTATAGTACGTCTCCCCATGGTCTCTTGATGGCGCACTTCTCCGCATCCTCCTGAGTGACGAAGTGGTAGTGGAACCATTGTTCTGCCCAATATCTTCGAATCCATTGGATTCGAGTCTTGCGCTGACCATAGTTCTCTTCAGGGTCTGTTTTGTACATCTCTGCCAATTCATCAGGCAGATCTTTGGATGTTTCCGCACGTCTCTGTCTGCCCCCCTTCCTTGCTGCTGTTTCTGAAGCCATAAACCTTAACTTGGAAGGCTTCAAGATGTTCAAAGGCTTCAAAGGCTTCCGTTTGCTTGACCAACAGGAACTGGCTTCAGGAGAGTTGATGTGATGCTGTAAGTACTCTGCAAATGAATGCAGACTATGAGAACCAAAGGATTCTCCCACGGACATGTACCTGTGACAGCATTAAGGTGCGAGGGAAGGGGAAGAGGTCATATGCATTCTCAGAAGATTTTGAAGATAAATCGGTTTAGAAGACATTGACCTCAGCGTGCGAAGACATTCACTCATAGAAAAGAAGTTGGTTCCAGATTTGTACGAACCCACAGATCAGTACAAGTGAGGAATCTAACTACTTCATGAAGCACAAGTGAATATACTAGGCAAGTTATGAGATCCATACTGAGAGATCTAACTTGTGTGAACAGAAACTTCTTATGGAAGAAAGTGACCGAACTATAGGATCAAAAGAGGCTGTAAAAACAGGTTTTATTTACCACACTTGGGACTGCTAGACAGAGTGGGAGATGAGGCCGAGCAGTTCGATCCTCCATGCCCTAACTTGGCGACGGAAGACACCTACGGCAATGGCCGAGAGAACGATGTCCGCGGTCGGCGTGAAAACGGCGTCGGAGAGGTTGCGGCAGTGAAGCGCTTCGTCGCCAGCATCGTCGAGAGCTACCGGTGGCGCTAGGGTTCGTTCGAGGGTGGAAGAAGAGATAATGACCACGGTGAATCATGTATTTATAGGGATAGAGGCGGCACTGCGCTATTACACAGGTGCCCCTGGCGATTCGCATCTGAACAGCAAGTGGCCATCATGCGGAGTCTCGGGGGCAGTTCCACATCCCACGCACGCCTGGATTGTCGGGTGGTCGTTCCTACTTCTCCGGATTTCATGTGGATGAATGAGCATTGAAAACGGTTTTAAAGTTTGTCTCTGTGTCTTCTGCTGACAAGGACGCAGAGAAGACATTCGACAGTTTCAATAGGATGCATATGACTTGGAGAGATAGAATTTGAGATAGAAAGCATGGAGAGATTAGGGTCCGATCACATTCACTTAGTTCAAAAGATTTAAAACAAGAAGACATAGCTATAAGTGAATGTTGTAGAGGACAGAACACTAGTATATATATATATCTATATAATCCACGTAATGAAGATAATCATGAAGACATGTAGAGATTGAAGCCAAACCAAATGTGAAGACATTGCAAGGTAACGCCATGAGTAAAGCACTTCAAAATAGAACGTTTGGTGGTGGCGTTACCCACTGTATAGGAAGTATTAGACTCAGACACGGCGCACAATTATCGTGGCGCTCCGAAGTCAATTTCCACCTTAATGTATTCACACTTAGAATATATGTCTTCATTGATTGAAGATATACGTTACTTTGTGTGTTGCACATCTAAGTCATCAATATGCATAAGTGTTAGGATGTGTGCCTGATCACAGGACATTTGAGGATTCCAAGATATTTAGCTCACACCGTAAGTTGCAAAATCTCTTCTCATCCAAGGGCTTGGTGAAGATATCTGCCAACTGCTCTTCAGTGTTGATGTGTATGATATCAATATCTTCCTTTGCAACATGATCTCTGAGAAAGTGATGACGAATTTCAATGTGCTTTGTCTTCGAGTGCTGAACTGGGTTGTTGGCGATCTTGATGGCGCTTTCGTTGTCGCAGTAGAGAGGCACTTGCTTCAGTTGAATGCCATAGTCCTTGAGGGTTTGCTTCATCCATAGAAGCTGAGCGCAGCAAGATCCAGCAGCAATGTATTCAGATTCAGCAGTGGAGAGGGATACACAGTTCTGCTTCTTTGAAGACCAACACACAAGTGATCGTCCCAGAAAGTGACATGTGCCTGATGTAGACTTTCGATCAACCTTGTCACCAGCATAATCAGCATCCGAGAATCCAACCAGATCAAACTCTGAGCCCTTTGGATACCACAATCCTAGTGTTGGGGTGTGAGCCAAATATCGAAGAATTCACTTCACCGCTAAGTGATGCGACTCCTTTGGTGCCGCTTGAAATCGAGCACACGTGCAAACACTAAGCATAATATCTGGCCTAGATGCACATAAATAAAGCAAAGAACCAATCATGGAGCGGTATACCTTTTGATCAAACTCTTTACCATTGTCGTCAGGACCCAGATGATGTTTGGTTGGCATTGGTGTTGTGAAGCCTTTGCAATCTTGCATACCGAACTTCTTCAGGCAATCTTTGAGATACTTCTCTTGAGATATGAAGATGCCATTGCGTTGTTGCCATATCTGAAGACCGAGGAAGAATTTCATCTCCCCCATCATAGACATCTGATATTGCAGCCGAACTCCTCACTGTACTTCTGATTGGTGCAGCCGAAGATAATGTCATCCACATATATTTGGCACGCAAACAGTTCGCCATCATATGTCTTCGTGAAGAGAGTGGGATCTAGGGAGCCAGGTATGAAGCCTTTGCTCTTCAGGAAGTATTTGAGTGTGCCATACCAGGCCCGAGGGGCTTGTTTGAGGCCATATAGTGCCTTATTGAGCTTGTAAACCATGTCAGGATGTTTTGGATCTTCAAACCCAGGTGGTTGTGCAACATACACTTCTTCTTCAATCTTGCCATTGAGAAAGGCACTCTTCACATCCATTTGATATAAAAGTATGTTATGATGATTTGCATAGGCCAGCAGTATACGGATGGCTTCAAGTCTGGCCACAGGAGCAAATGTTTCATCGAAGTCAATGCCTTCCACTTGAGTATATCCTTGAGCAACGAGACGAGCTTTGTTTCTGACAACTTGACCATGCTCATCTTGCTTGTTGCGGTATATCCATTTGGTGCCTATTATGTTATGCTTCCGTGGATCAGGACGCTTAACCAATTCCCATACATTGTTCAGCTCAAACTGATGAAGCTCTTCTTGCATTGCTTGAATCCACTCAGGTTCCATAAAACCTTCTTCAACTTTCTTGGGTTCTGTGATTGAAACGAATGCGAAGTGTCCGCAGAAATTTGCCAATTGAGTTGCCCTTGAACGAGTCAGTGGACCAGGTGCATTGATGCTGTCAATTATTCTGTCAATCTGCACTTCATTGGCAACACGAGGATGTATGGGTCGAAGACTTTGCTCTTGCTGATCTATGTTGTCGTGGGGAGGAATGTCTTCAGGCTGAGCATTGTCTTCATGTGGATCAGGTGCTGAGATGATAATTTCTTCTTCAGGATGAGCTTCAGAAGGTATAATTTCTCCAGTTCCCATTAGCTTGATTGATTCACTGGCTGGAACTTCATCTAGCACATCTGGCAGTTGCTCTCTTTGTGAACCATTGGTCTCATCGAACCGCACATCCACTGTTTCAACCACTTTGTAGTGAAAGAGATTGAAGACTCTGTAGGAGTGCGAATCCTTTCCATATCCAAGCATAAAGCCCTCATGTGCTTTTGGTGCAAATTTTGAGGTGTGGTGTGGGTCCTTGATCCAGCATCTTGAGCCAAATACTCTGAAGTAACTGACATTTGGCTTCTTGCCAGTTAGAAGTTCATAAGATATCTTGTTCAGAAGCTTGTGAAGATACACACGGTTGATTGTATGGCATGCAGTGTCAATGGCTTCAGGCCAGAATTTTCTTGGAGTCTTGTACTCATCTAGCATTGTTCTGGCCATCTCAATGAGTGTTCTGTTCTTGCGTTCGACGACGCCATTCTGCTGTGGCGTGTACGGAGCTGAGAATTCATGTGTGATGCCCAAGGTATCCAGATATGTATCAAGGCCAGTGTTCTTGAATTCAGTGCCATTGTCACTTCTGATGTGCTTTATCTTGGCGCCATAATTGTTCATAGCCCGATTTGCGAAGCGTCTGAAGACATCCTGCACTTCAGTCTTGTAAAGGATTATGTGCACCCAAGTATATCTAGAGTAATCATCAACAATGACAAAGCCATAGAGGCAAGCAATAGTGGAAAAAGTTGAGTAGTGAGTGGGACCAAAGAGATCCATGTGAAGCAGTTCGAAGGGTCGAGTAGTGGTCATGATTGTCTTCGAAGGATGTTTTTCCCTTGTCATCTTCCCTGCTTCACAGGCACCGCATAAGTGATCTTTCTTGAACTTGACACCCTCGATGCCTATGACATGCTTCTTCTTCACAAGGGTGTGGAGGTTCCTCATGCCAGCATGCCCAAGCCTCTGATGCCAAAGCCAGCATTCTGAAGCCTTTGCCAGAAGACATACTGCAAGCTGTGGCCCTGCTGAGAAATCTACCACATACAGATCATCTTTCCGATACCCTTCAAACACTAGAGACTTGTCAGATTCCATTAGTACTAGGCAACGATGTTTTCCAAAAATTACAATCATGTTCAAATCGCAAAGCATTGAAACAGACATTAAGTTGAAGCCAAGGGATTCAACAAACATGACTTTATCCATGTGTTGATCCTTTGAGATTGCAACTCTACCTAGACCCAATACCTTACTTTTACCAGTGTCAGCAAATGTGATGTGGCTCTTGTCGGATGGACGTAAGGTTGAGTCCATAAAAAGACTTCTTTTGCCAGTCATGTGATTTGTACACCCACTGTCAATAATCCATTCTGAAGACTCTGAAGGCGCTTGTGTCATACCCTACAGTGCAGTTAGGGGGATAGGCTTCACGAAGAGAATTGTGAAGCAAAAACATTTGACGAACCAGTGGGTTATGAAAACTTAGATCCAGGTTAGGACTAATAGGAAGAGTAGCATGCGTTTCAGGTACGAAATACATAGTGATGCCATTCGGGCATTTGATCTTGCGCCCCACAAGATTTTTAAGGTCCCCAGCAATAGCGTCAGAAGATTTTGGTTTTCTGCTGGAGACCTTTCCCTGCAAAAGAGAGTTAAGCTTTCTTAACCACCCACATCTTCAAGGGTGGCTTAGAAGCAATAAGTCTAAGTGCAGCATCTGAGAATTTTGGCTTTGGAGCCCTAGCAAACAGTCTAGCATGCGGGCAATAGTACTCATAAGAATAGGCAGAATAGTTCTTGGTCATATGAACATGACGGTTTGAAGAACCGCTCTCATATGCCTGAGCATGGTTTCCCTGCAAAACATTTGCGTTAGTGCGACTCAGGTGAGTCCTCTGCCTGTATGAAGCCTTTGGACCATATGAAGCCTTTGGTCTGAGGTTTGTCTTCTTCATGTGAGGTGTCATGAGGACATTCACAGGAAGATTCTCCAGACACGTTTTTGGAACCCAGATCTTCTTCATAGGCGGTCCATTCCTGCAGTTAGTACCAATGTACCTGGCAAATACTTCACCATTCTGATTTCTAAACAGCTTATAGTTTGCATCAAAGGATTCATCAATGATAATGGGGTTAGCACAATTGAAGCCAGATAGATTGGATGGATCTGCTGAGGATTCCTTTGCAGCAACCCATGTGGTTTTGGGGTACTGCTCAGGTTTCCAGTAAGAGCCATCAGCATTCATTTTCCTCACGAACCCAACACCCTCTTTCCTAGGGTTTCGGTTCAGAATCTGCTTCTTGAGGACATCACATAATGTCTGATGTCCTTTGAGACTTTTGTACATCCCTGTTTCAAGCAATGTCTTCAACCTAGCATTCTCATCAGCAATAGCAGTGGTATCCTCAGCAGAGGGGTTAGTTACCACTTCAACAGTTGAAGATATTGCAACAGAAGTAGCAGTGGGACATTCAGCAACAGAAGTAGCATTATCACGCTCAATGCATTTAAGGCATGGTGGTTCAAATCCTTCCTGAGCGGAACTGATCTGTTCGGCACGAAGTGACTCGTTTTCTTTTTGAAGATCTTCATGAGCCGCTCTCAATTTCTCAAGATCTTGCTTCCTTTGAAGATAATCATAGGAGAGCTTTTCATGAGTTGTTGAGAGAGTATCATGACGATCTTCAAGTTCCTGATACTTAACATGAATATTTTTTATGTCTTCAATTAAGGATTCAGATCGAGTCATTTCAGCACCCAACAGATCATCGCTTCTGTCTAACAGTTTTTGAATATGTTCCATGGCTTTCTGTTGTTCAGTGGCAATTTTAGCAAGTGTTTTGTAGCTGGGTTTTGAATCACAATCAGAGTCATTTTCACTGGATGTTTGATAGTGAGTAGTGCATGTGTTTACCTTGGCACCGCGTGCCATGAAGCAGTAGGTAGGAGTAGAGTCATCCTTGTCATTTGCATCGGTGTTGGTGATGAAGTCATTGTCTTCAGTGTTGAAGAGGGACTTGGCAACGTATGCTGTAGCCAGACTCGTAATGCCAGAATCAGACTCCTCCTCAGACTCCACCTCTGCCTCCTCAGAAGCGGACTCCTTCTCTGAATCCATTTCCTCGCCAACAAACGCACGAGGCTTGCCAGTTGAGCTCTTCTTGTGTGATGAAGACTTTGAGGAAGACTTGGAAGAAGACTTTGAGTATTTCTTCTTCTTCTTGTCGTCAGAGTCATATTCCTTGCTCTTCTTCTTCTTTCTTCTCTCATTGTCCCACTGTGGACACTCAGAGATGCAGTGTCCAGTTTTCTTGCACTTGTGACATGTTTTCTTCTTGTAGTCATGAGCAGAAGCTTCATAATTCCTCGAGCTTGATCGTGAAGACTTTCTGAAGCCTTTCTTCTTGGTGACTTTTCTGGAACTTCTTCACTAGCATTGCAAGTTCCCGTCCAATGTCTTCAGGATCATCAGAACTGCTGTCAGATTCTTCTTCGGATGAGGACACAGCTTTTGCCTTCAAGGCACGAGTTCGCCCATAGTTTGGACCGTAGATATCTCTTTTCTCAGAAAGCTGAAACTCATGTGTGTTGAGCCTCTCAAGTATGTCAGACGGATCGAGTGTCTTGAAGTCTGGACGTTCTTGAATCATCAGGGCTAGGATGTCAAACGAACTGTCAAGTGATCTCAGCAGCGTCTTGATGATTTCATGTTTGGTGATCTCAGTGGCGCCGAGGGCTTGAAGCTCCTTTGTGATGTCAGTGAGCCGGTCAAATGTGTGCTGGACATTCTCATTTTCATTTCGCTTGAAGCGGTTGAAGAGATTGCGAAGAACACTAATTCTCTGATCTCTCTGGGTTGAGATGCCTTCATTGACTTTGGAGAGCCAGTCCCAGACCAGCTTGGATGTCTTCAAGGCACTCACACGGCCGTACTGTCCCTTGGTCAGATGACCATAGATGATATTCTTGGCAGTAGAGTCCGGTTGAGTGAACTTCTTGACATCAGCAGCAGTGACACCTTCTCCAGCCTTGGGAACGCCGTTTTCGACGACATACCATAGGTCGACGTCAATGGCTTCAAGATGCATGCGCATCTTATTCTTCCAGTAGGGATATTCAGTTCCATCAAAGACGGGGCATGCAGCGGAGACGTTAATTATCCCTGCAGTCGACATAGCTAAAACTCCAGGTGGTTAAACCGAATCACACAGAACAAGGGAGCACCTTGCTCTGATACCAATTGAAAGTGCGTTATATCGACTAGAGAGGGGGTGAATAGGCGATTTTTATGAAAGTCTTCAAAACGTGAAGGTTATGAAGACAAACAGTATAGATATGCCAATCACTTAAGCAGCGGAAGTTAGATTACACTAGGCAAGCCACGGTCAAGTATTCAATAGAGTGAAAGCACAAGACAAGTAGCTGCAGTGTAATAAGGATCAGGTAGGAAGAAGTTATGAAGCCAAACAAATCATACAGTTATGTTGTGAAGACAGAAGATAAAGCAAGCATGCAATGGCTTCACAGTGTGTAACAGAAAGTAAAAGGAAGTGAAGATGAAACCAGTGACACGCTAAAGACAATGATTTGTTGGACCAGTTCCAGTTGCTGTGACAACTGTACGTCTGGTTGGAGCGGCTAGGTATTTAAACCAAAGGACACACAGTCCCGGACACCCAGTCCTGAACACGCAGCTCAGGACACCCAGTCCTCACCATTTTCTCCTTGAGCTAAGGTCACACAGACCTTGTCCAATCACTCTGGTAAGTCTTCAAGGTAGACTCCCAAACCTTCACAGACTTCATTCACTGGCAATCCACAATTTCTCTTGGATGCTTAGAACGCGACGCCTAACCGGCTGGAGGATGCACAGTCCTCAAGTGTAATAAGTCTTCAGATCACTCAGACACGAAGACTTAAGTGATGCCCAATTTACTCTGGCTCTGGGTGATTAGGGCTTTTCTCCTCGCTAGGAAGTTTCTCTCAAAGGCTTCGAGGTGGGTTGCTCTCAAACGACAAAAGCCGTGCACTTAAATCTGAGCAGCCAACCATTTATAGTTGTAGGGGGTGGACTATTTATAGCCACTGGGCAACCCGACCTGATTTGTCCGAAATGACCCTGGGTCACTAAGGAACTGACACGTGTACCAACGGTCAGATTTCAAACTCACACGGCAACTTTACTTGGGCTACAAGTAAAGCTGACTTGTCCGACTCTGGACAAGATTTGCTCTCATAGTCTTCGCTCGAAGATATAGGTTTTGAATTAGGCATCACTTCAGTCATTCTGACTGGTTCTCTTGGACTCCACTTAACAGTACGGTGGTTCCTATGACTCAACACAAATGAAATAAAACTACGAAGAATCTAAGTCTTCAAGTTCCATAGGCTTCACGTGGTGTCTTCTCTTGTCATAGTCTTCAATGTGAATATCTTCAAATACCACCATTGTCTTCAATGTCTTCGTACATTTTTAGGGGTCATCTCTGGTAGTAAAACTGAATCATTGAGGGACTTCTACCTGTGTTATCCTGCAATTCTCACAAACACATTAGTCCCTCAACTAGATTTGTCGTCAATACTCCAAAACTAACTAGGGGTGGCACTAGATGCACTTACAGCAAGCAAGTTGGATGCACACCCACTTAGTTTCTTTTTGAGCTTTTATATACTTATAGCTCTAGTGCATCCGTTGCATGGCAATCCCTACTCACTCACATTGATATCTATTGATGGGCATCTCCATAGCCCGTTGATACGCCTAGTTGATGTGAGACTATCTTCTCCCTTTTTTGTCTTCTCCACAACCACCACTCTATTCCACCTATAGTGCTATGTCCGTGGCTCATGCTCATGTATTGCGTGAAAATTGAAAAAGTTTTGAGAATGTCAAAAGTGTGAAACAATTGCTTGGCTTGTCATCGGGGTTGTGCATGATTTAAATAGTTTGTGTGGTGAAGATGGAGCATAGCCAGACTATATGATTTTGTAGGGATAACTTTCTTTAGCCATGTTATTTTGAGAAGACATAATTGCTTAGTTAGTATGCATGAAGTATTATTATTTTTATGTCAATATGAACTTTTGTCTTGAATCTTTCGGATCTGAATATTCATACCACAATTAATAAGAATTACATTAAAATTATGCCAAGTAGCACTCCGCATCAAAAATTCTATTTTTATCATTTACCTACTCGAGGACGAGTAGGAATTAAGCTTGGGGATGCTTGATACGTCTCCAACGTATCTATAATTTTTGATTGCTCCCTGCTATATTATCTACTATTTTAAACATTATTGGGCTTTATTATCCACTTTTATATTATTTTTGGGACTAACCTATTAACCAAAGGCCCAGCCCAGAATTGTTGTTTTTGCCTGTTTTAGGGTTTTGAAGAAAAGGAATATCAAACGGAGTCCAAATGGCATGAAACCTTTGGGAACGTGATTTTCTCAATAGATAAGACCCGGGAGACTTTGACCCTACACCAAGGCACGTAACAGGAGGCCACGAGGTAGGGGGCACGCTGTCATGGTTCTAAGTCTGACAGTGAGGTAGGGGGGTATGTATGAAGAGGCTAGACCTTAGCTATTGGGAAGTTGTAAGCACACAAGATTTACGAGTTCAGGCCCTTCTCTGAGGAAGTAACAGCCCTACGTCTCGGTGCCCGGAGGCGGTCGATTGGATTATGCGTGAGTAAGATTACAGGGGTGCGAACCCTTCATACTGAAGAGGGGGGTGGCTTATATAGAGTTCGCCAGCCCTCTCCTGTCCTCAATAATGCAGGGTTTAAGGTACATTTAAGGTGGGCGTTACTGATAACGTCCCCAATAAAGCGTCATGATGATCATAAAGACTACTTAATAGCTGACCGTTTGCCTGGGAGTGATTTGAGGTCTCCTGGTGGTCGAGTGACAGCTTCTTGGCCGAGTTTCTTGGCTCCGTCGAGTGGGACACCTTCGAGTCGATTGAAAGGTAACTTCCTCTAAGGATGCCCTATGGTAGGACTCTTAGGACGGGTCCGTGCCCCTACCGTAGGTGCATGCCTTCATCATTAGCCCCCGAACGGATCGAGGCTGGAGTGAGAAAGAGGGTTTGGGACCTTTCCAACCGACCCTTCGGGTTATTATAGATGCTTCGTTCTGGGTCGACTGTCGCGGATGAAGTTATTAACCTCTTTCAGTCGCCTTGATCTGTTCCAGGCCTTTCGTCGAATGGATTCTTTTACCTGCGCGGCATCGGGCGCCGGCGTGCGCGGGATTTCCGTTTCGCCAAGTTGTTCTGCACCCGGCGGAGATCGCGGGATTCGGATTTTTTGGGAAGCGCGCGGGACGGGGGCGGCCGCAGTAATCGGGAGCGACAGTGCGAAGGCTCCTCGATCCCCGCGTCGCCTTTTTCGCCACGTACAGCGCGCGCGCCTGCCAAGGGATTTGACTGGATAGCTCGGGCCTACCTGTCAGCCACTCGGGAGTGGCCCCTTATAAATAGTTGGCCCGGAGTCTCTCTTTAGTACACGTGCTCATCTCTTCTGCTCCTCTCTCTGTCTCTCCGTCGTCTCCTCCGCTTCCTTCGCTCTCGCCCCGCCACCACAAAAATCAGCCCGAGACCTTGCCGGCGGCGATGGTGAAGAGCAAGACGACCGCCCTGGAGCGCGCGAAGAAGGCAGCGGCGGCCGGGAAGGGGAAGAAGTCTGCGCGCGGGGGCTCTTCTTCTCGGACGGCCCTGCCCAAGGGGTGGATCCAGGGCGACTGGATGCCCTCGGTGCTTCGTCAGGAGGACCTCGACAATATGGTCGAGGGAGGAGTCATCCTCCACAAGGCGGCGCGTCTTCCGAGAAGAGAAATCGAGCCCCAGCCACGTGACGGTGAGCGCGTCCTCCTGGCGACTCACATTGACCGTGGTTTCTCCTTGCCGCCCCACCCTTTTTTCCGCAATTTCCTGAATTTCTTCGGGGCGCAGCTCCATCACTTCACTCCGAACTCCATAGTCTATCTCGCCGCTTTTATTTCTATGTGCGAGGCGTTTCTGGGGTGCCGCCCGCACTAGGGACTTTTCAAGCATATCTTCACCGTTCGCTCCCAGTCGGTGAAGAAGGCTAAGTCGAGTGACGAGAGGACACAGGTGATCCAGCTGTGCGGGGGCTTGGCGATCCAGACAAGGGGGAAAAGTTGTTTTCCCTCCATCACTTTCCCGGAGTCGGTTCGAGGGTGGCAGGCGACTTGGTTCTACTGCCAGGATCAAGTGACCCCGGGGCAGTCGACTGGACTCCCACCCTTCACCCTCGACCGAGCTGAAAAGCCGGCTTCTCTGAAGGTGACGCCCAAAGAAAAGGCCCATGTCAAGATACTGGCTGGTCGAGTGGTCGAACTTGTCCGTGAGGGCGTGACGGGGATGGACCTGCTTGAAGTCTTCCTCAGGAGGAGAATCCAACCCCTCCAGGCTCGGGATCACCCGATGTGGTTGTACTCCGGCCTCGAGGACTCCACTTGGGTCCACCCAGAGGAGGTCACCGACGAGATGTTGGAGGGGTGGCTGTCAAGCATTACAGGGAACAAAGACAACCCCCGAGGAGCCAGGAGGGTCGTTCCACTCGACAGCTCTTATGAGGTCGACCAGGTGTGTATTTGCATTTTCGACTGAAATCTTGCTTTCTGCACTGGTCTTCTTTTGAGCGAGTCGACTGACTTTCCATTTTGTCTGCTGTCTTTTAGGCGACCACTGAGATGTATTCGACGCCCAACGGGGCGCAGGGGTCGACTGAAGAAGGTGAGGGGAGCGGTGGTGAGAGCGGGGACGACCAGGGCGAGTGGGAGTCAGACGGCGAAGGGGAGGAAGGCGACGACATCTTCTCCAGCGAGGAGGAGGAGGAGGAAGAAGCCGAACCTCCCCGCCCAGAGAGACGATCCAAGCTCGTGCACGACCCGGCGCAGGGACGTGGTCAGACGACTGCCTCTGTCGGGCCATCGTCGAAACGCCCTCGGACCTCTTCTCCGACACCGACTGGGAAGGTTCCCAAGCAACCGCGCACGACGCAGTCCAAGCCGCCCAAGACTCTGCCGAAGATGAAGATAACTGTCCCTGTCATCTCTGGGTAACAAGCTTTGACTTCTTTCGTCGATTGGAGGACAGATCCTGAGTCGACTCATTATGCTGAACTGGTTGATTCTTCGAAATTTGCAGTGCTGCTACCTCCGAGGTCTCAGCCAAGGATGACGACCAAGAGATGGGGGACGCTGCAACCTCCAACCCTGGTACGATCATCGACGTTTTGTTTTTGAGTTGACTTGGTCGTTTCTTGCAATTCTTGTCGATTGAAAGTTCTTCCTGCAGCTCCTCCTCAAGTTATCGACCTCCCGGATGATGATGACAATGAGCCGCTGAGGATAGGGAGGACCAGGAGGCCGTCGACTGACAAGGCTCCCCAGCCTGCTCTGGTGCCTGAGGCCGTGGCACGGGACGGCGGCGATGCCCCTCGGGCCTCTGTGTCCTTCGCCAATCCCCTGTCGAGTGCGCAGCCTTCGGCGTCGGCTGCCAATCCGGCTGCCAATCCTCCATCGAGTGCGCGGCCCTCGGCGTCGACTGCCGATCCGACTTCACTCTTTGTCGCATACTCTGCCCCTGAAGACGAAGTGGCCGCTGCGAAGGAGGCCATACACCAGGCAGGGGTCATGATGGAGCAGGTGAAGAGGGCTCGGGAGGCCAGCTAGGCGGCTTACGACGCGAGTTCGGCGCTTCAGAGTAACGTCCAGGTCAGTTGACTTGATGTTTGTTTGTTTGAAGAGTCTTTCTCTCTCTTTCTCTTCCTTTTTTGAAGATCTTTGTTTCTGTATTTGTACACCCACTGGGTGTGTTTTCTCTTTGGTCGAACCAGTGGGGGCATGCTAAGTGCACCCACTGGTTGTAGTCCCCGAGACTACGGTGGACTGCTGGCAGCTGACTGTAGTCTGTATATTGTGTTTGTGAATCTGAACTTCTTCACTCGGTCTGCTCTGCCAGGTCAAGCGGTTCGTGTCCTATCGACTGTATGCAGTCGTTTTTTTGGTCGAACCAGTGGGGGCACGCTGAGTGCACCCACTGGGTGTAGTCCCCGAGACTACGGTCGAATATTTTTTATTCGGCTGTGGTCTTAGAAACGTCACCATTGTTCCTTAGTTACTCGGGAGCAACTTATCTCAAACGTCTGTCGGCTGGTTTTTTCTTTTGCAGAGATCTTGCGAACTTGTCGCTCGTTATGCTGAATTGGAGAAGCAGAAGATTCAGCTGGACCTTGATTTAGAGCTGGCCAGGACGGAGTTGCAGAAGGTCAGGGAGGGCGCCGCAGGTAAAGCGACTTTGTCGACTGGTTCTGTTTTCAGGCTTGGGCATTCATTTGTTGTTTCTGATTCAATCGCCGTTTCTTTGTAGGAGAATTGGAAAGAGCGTTGGCGAGGAAGAACCAGGACCTGGCTGTTGCCCGTAAGGCGGCGGACGACAAGATGGTTCTGGCCGAACAGAAGCTGGCTTCGGTCGGCCAGTTGGAGCAAGAGAACATTAGGTTGCAGGCCGCTCTGACTGATGCCAACAAGCTGGCTGCCAGTTGGAAGAAGAAGCACCTCCTCTTGGGTGAGGAGATGGAAGGCGTCGCCCGTAGGAGGGACGACCTGGAGAGCTTCCTGAGGAGCCTCGCCAAGAGGCTGTACGTCAAACTTGAAGGTGCACATCTAATTTTGACTATTTTGTACTTTTTGTGTCGACTCAATCCTGTGGTCGTTGGCTTATCCTTAGGTCTTGTGTGCAGAATTCTGTCAGAACTTCGAAGAGGAGACCGGGCGGATCGAAACGGGTCTTGACCCAATCAATTCCCCGGTGAAAGACGACACTGCCATGAACTTGCTCCGACTGGAATCTCGAATCGACGGCGCCGTGGATTACCTGGTTCGACTGAAGGTTGCCGTGTCGCGGATCGACTCGACACTTTGGCCAGAATCTGCGCTCCAGAACGATCTCGAGTCTCTTATGGCTCGACTTGACAAAATCCCCGATCGAGTGCAGGAGTGGAAGAAGTCCTCTGCCCGGTGCGGCGCTGACGTGGCTCTATCCTTAGTCCGCGTTCATTGCAAGGAAGCGCGAGAATAAAAGCTGGCCGCCATCCAAGTCGCCAATACCAAGAGGCACAGCTTCCAGGACTTCATGGAGACCTTCATCGCTGCAGCTACTCGCATTGCGGACGGGATCGACTTGGATGAGTTCGTCGCTCCTGCCAGCCCTCCTCTTGAGGAGTGAGAAAACTTTTTATGCCTTTCCTTAAATTAGCCTCGGGATGCCGAGTGGATTTGTAGTCGTTTAAACTCTGCTGAGCTGAGGGCTCGAGTACTTTGATTCGAGGCCCGGGGCCTTTTAAGCTTTATCCGAACTTTATTTTTGCTGAATGTCTTTGTGATCTGGAACTGTCATGAGAGGCTTGATGGCCGACCCCCACCCTGTCGTTGTACATTGTATTTGTGGCGGAGCTCTCGGGAGAAGGTGGCGGTCGACCCACACTCCGTTGTTGTACATTGTATTTGTGGCGGAGCTCTCGGGAGAAGGTGGCAGTCGACCCATTCTCCGTTGTTATACATTGTATTTGTGGCGGAGCTCTCCACTTGGTAGGATTTTTCGAACTTAGGCGAGTGTCTGACTGCAGCTAAGTCTCTTCGTGGAGAACTTAGGCGAGTGCTGAACTGCAGCTAAGCCCCCGAGTGGGAGGGTTGCTCTCCACTCGGTAGGATTTTTCGAACTTAGGCGAGTGTCTGACTGCAGCTAAGTCTCTTCGTGGAGAACTTAGGCGAGTGCTGAACTGCAGCTAAGCCCCCGAGTGGGAGGGTTGCTCTCCACTCGGTAGGATTTTTCGAACTTAGGCGAGTGTCTGACTGCAGCTAAGTCTCTTCGCGGAGAACTTAGGCGAGTGCTGAACTGCAGCTAAGCCCCCGAGTGGGAGGGTTGCTCTCCACTCGGTAGGATTTTTCAAACCTAGGCGAGTATCTGACTGTAGCTAAGTCTCTTCGTGGAGAACTTAGGCGAGTGCTGAACTGCAGCTAAGCCCCCGAGTGGGAGGGTTGCTCTCCACTCGGTAGGATTTTTCGAACTTAGGCGAGTGTCTGACTGCAGCTAAGTCTCTTCGTGGAGAACTTAGGCGAGTGCTGAACTGCAGCTAAGCCCCCGAGTGGGAGGGTTGCTCTCCACTCGGTAGGATTTTTTGAACTTAGGCGAGTGTCTGACTGCAGCTAAGTCTCTTCGTGGAGAACTTAGGCGAGTGCTGAACTGCAGCTAAGCCCCCGAGTGGGAGGGTTGCTCTCCACTCGGTAGGATTTTTCAAACTTAGGCGAGCCGGATTCGCAGCTAAGTCACCCACTGGGGGATTTCGGATACATACAACAGTGACAACAATTATTGGAACACTCTTATTTCTGATAAAAATGAACCTTAGGAGTTTTTCTTATTACATCTGGTTTAAGAGCAGACTCAAGTGTAAAAGGGGCGGAGAAGCTCCGCGTTCCAAGCTCGAGGTTCATCGATTTGTTGATCGACATTGTAAAGGTGATATGCTCCATTGCGGAGGACCCTGGTGATGATGAAGGGGCCTTCCCAAGTGGGAGCGAGCTTGTGAGGTTTCTGTTGATCCACTCGGAGGACCAAATCTCCTTCTTGAAAGGCTCGACTCTTCACATTCCGGGCATGGAATCGACGCAAGTCTTGCTGGTAAATGGTCGATCTGATCATTGCCATCTCCCTTTCTTCCTCCAAGAGGTCGACTGCGTCTTGCCGGGCCTGCTCTGCTTCATCTTCGGTGTAAAGTTCAACTCGAGGCGCATTGTGAAGGAGATCGCTTGGCAGGACAGCTTCGGCTCCATAAACCAGAAAGAACGGGGTCCTTCCAGTCGACCGGTTAGGGGTAGTCCTTAATCCCCATAGCACTGACGGAAGCTCGTCGACCCAAGCGCCTGCCGCGTGCTTGAGATCACGCATTAGCCGAGGTTTTAACCCTTTGAGAATCAGACCATTTGCTCTCTCAGCCTGTCCATTCGACTGGGGATGAGCGACCGAGGCGTAGTCGACTCGTGTGCCTTGAGAAGCGCAAAATGCCCTGAAATCATCCGAATCAAAGTTTGACCCGTTATCAGTGATGATGCTGTGTGGGACTCCATATCTGAATGTCAACCCTCTAATGAAACTGATAGCGGTGCTAGCGTCAAGGCTCTTTATGGGCTTAGCTTCGATCCATTTGGTAAACTTGTCAACTGCCACAAGCACGTGAGTGAACCCACTCCTGCCCATTCTCAAGGGGCCAACCATGTCCAATCCCCAGACGGCAAAGGGCCAGACGAGCGGAATGTTTTTCAGGGCTGACGCGGGCTTGTGCGACATGTTGGAGTAGAACTGGCAGCCCTCGCACCTGTCGACTATCTCTTTTGCCATCTCATTTGCCCTTGGCCAATAAAATCCAGCTCGGTATGCTTTAGCCACAATAGTCCGAGAGGACGCATGGTGACCGCAGGTTCCCGAGTGGATATCGTTGAGGATTATTTGACCTTCTTCTGGCGTTATGCATCTCTGGCCGACTCCGGTCGCACTTTCTCTGTACAGCTGTCCCCTTATGACTGTGAAGGCCTTAGATCGGCGGACGATCTGTCGAGCCTCCTCTTCGTCCTCCGGGAGTTCTTTCCTTAGGATATATGCAATGTATGGTATCGTCCAGTCGGGAGTGACTGCCAAGACTTCCATGATCAGGTCGACTACTGCAGGCACTTCAACTTCAGTCGGGTCCGCGGCACTTTTCGGCTGCGGGGCTTCCTCTGTGAAAGGATCTTCTTGTACTGACGGCGAGTGAATGTGTGCCAAGAACACATTGCTTGGAATGGCTTCTCTCTTGGAGCCTATCTTTGCCAAGTTGTCAGCAGCCTGGTTTTTCAATCGAGGGATGTGGTGGAGTTCCAACCCCTCGAACTTCTTCTCTAGCTTCCGTACTGCATTGCAGTATCCAGTCATTGCCGGACTCCTGACATCCCATTCCTTCATCACTTGATTAACCACCAGATATGAGTCGCCATAGACCATGAGGCGACGGACGCCGAGTGAAATGGCCATGCGCAACCCATACAAAAGTGCTTCATACTCTGCTTCGTTATTGGAGGAATCGAAGTGAATCTGGAGAGCGTATCTGAGCTTATCTCCTCGGGGGGAGACCAGAACTACCCCCGCGCCCGAACCATTCAGGATCTTGGATCCATCGAAGAACATAGTCCAGTGTTCCGAGTGAACTTGAGACGGAAGTTGCTGTTCAATCCACTCGGCGATAAAATCCGCGATCGCTTGAGACTTGATGGATTTCTTTGCTTCAAACTTGATGTCTAAAGGAAGGAGTTCAATCGCCCACTTGGCCACTCGACCAGTTGCATCTCTGTTATGCAGGATCTCCGATAATGGGGCGTCGCTGACGACTGTAATGGAGTGGTCAGAGAAATAATGTGCAACTTTCTTCGTGGTCATGTAAATCCCATATACAAGCTTCTGGTAGTGAGGGTATCTTTGTTTTGAAGGGGTCAAAACTTCAGACACATAATAAACAGGGCATTGAACTTTGAAGGCCTTCCCTTCCTCTTCTCTCTCGACCGTAAGTACTGTACTGACAACTTGTCCCGTGGCTGCAATATAAAGCAGCAGAGGCTCTTTGCTGATTGGAGCAGCTAACACCGGCTGGGTGGAGAGCAGAGCTTTGAGCTCCGCAAACGCTGCATCAGCTTCTGGAGTCCATTCGAACTTGTCAGACTTTTTCATCAGTCGGTAAAGAGGCAACGCTTTTTCACCGAGTCGAGAGATGAATCGACTTAAGGCGGCCAAGCAGCCTGTGAGTTTTTGGACATCATGCACACGTACGGGACGCTTCATCCGGAGTATGGTTCCAATTGGCGAAGGTTTCAGTGAGGTCAGCCCGTAGGTCGGAACCTTTCCGGGACTTGACTACGATATCGTCCATGTACGCCTTCACATTCCGACTGATTTGAGTGAGTAAACACTTCTGGATCATTCTCATGAATGTGGCTCCGGCGTTCTTGAGGCCGAACGGCACGGTGACGTAACAGAAGCATCCGAATGGAGTGATGAAAGCTGTTTTGATTTCGTCGGGCCCATACAGACGGGTCTGATGGTACCCGGAGTAGGCATCTAGAAAAGACAATATCTCACATCCCGCAGTTGAGTCGACAATTTGGTCGATGCGAGGGAGAGGAAAATGATCTTTCAGGCAGGCCCGATTGATATGCTTGAAATCAATGCACATGCGGAGTGACTTGTCCTTCTTGGGGACCATGACAACATTGGCGAGCCACTCGGAGTGGTAGATCTCTCAAATGAACTCAGCTGCTAAGAGCCGAGCCACTTCTTCGCCGATAGCTTGTTTTTTCTGGACGGCGGACCGCCGCAGATGTTCCTTCACGGGTTTGAACTTTGAGTCGACTCGTAGGCGGTGCTCAGCCAGCCCCCTGGGAACTCCGGGCATGTCGGAGGGTTTCCATGCGAAGATGTCCCAGTTCTCACGGAGGAGCTAGATGAGTGCTTCTTCCTATTTGGAGTCTAGCGTTGTTGAGATGTGAGTCGGAGCTGCGTCGGGGTCGGTCGGGTGAATGTGGACCGTCTTCGTTTCGCCGGCCGACTGGAAAGCTGATTCGGAGGCAGGCTTCTTAGCCCGCAGCAATTCACTCGGGTCGGCAGTCTTTTGGTACTCTTTCAGCTCGACTACTGCCATCTGAGCGTCGGCGATCTTTGATCCCTTCTGGAAACATTCTTCTGCTTTCTTCCGGTTGCCTGTAACAGTGATCACACCTTTGGGACCAGGCATCTTTAATTTAAGATACACGTAGCATGGTCGAGCCATGAAGCGTGCATAAGCTGGCCTGCCCAAGATGGCGTGATAAGCACTCTGGAAGTCCACAACTTCAAACGTTAACTTTTCCTTGCGGTAATTCTTTGAATCACCGAAAACCACATCAAGAGCAATCTGGCCGAGTGACTCGGCTTTCTTCCCAGGAATGACTCCGTGGAAGCTCATGTTACTGGTGCTGAGTCTGGACATCGGAATGCCCATTCCTTTCAAGGTTTCCGCGTATAGTATGTTCAGGCCACTGCCACCGTCCATCAGGACTTTGGTCAGTCGAGTGCCTTCGACAACTGGGTCGACCACCAAAGCTTGCCTCCCAGGGGTGGCAATGTGTGTTGGATGATCGGATTGGTCGAACGTGATGGCCGTCTGGGACCACTTTAGGTAACTGGGAGTTGCAGGGGCAACCATGTTCACCTCCCGGTTTATGACTTTCAGCCGACTTTTGCTTTCGACATCGGCAAAAATCATCAGGGTGGAATTGACCTGGGGGTATCCATCGTCGCTATCATCCCTGTCCTCAACCCTGTCCGGCTCTTTCTCTTTATCCTTGGGCTGCTTGCCCTGAAACTGTTGGATCAGGAGCTGGCATTGTCGAGTGGTATGTTTGGGGTAAATAAAATTACCCTCTTCGTCTTTCTTGGTGTGGATGTGACATGGCAAATCCAAAACATCATTCCCATCCTGATCCTTGACTTTCTTGGGCTTCCAAGTGCCCTTGGGTTTCCCCTTGAAGTTTCCCTGGGCCACAGCCAGGGCCTCCCCGGGAGCGGCTGGCTCGGCCTTCCGCTTTGGCTTCCGACTGGAGTTTCCTCCGGTTTCTTGGGCGACTGACTTAAGTTTGCCGCTTCGGATTCGGTCCTCGTCTTCTCCATTGGCGTACTTGGTGGCAATCTCCATCATCCGATTAAGGGACATCTCTCCGGTCCGGCCAAATTTCAGATTCAACTCCCTGTACTTGACCCCTTCCTTGAAAGCGCAGACTGCTTGATGGTCAGGCACGTTCTCGACCGAGTAGTGCAGTGTGATCCACCTCTGGATGTATTCCCTCAGTGTTTCATTCGGCTTCTGTACGCAAGACCGCAGCTCTGTAAGGCCTGCAGGGCGCTTGCATGTCCCTTCGAAGGTTGTAACAAACACTCGGGAGAGATCCTCCCAAGTGTAAATGCTGCTGGGCGCCAGCTGATTCAGCCACGCCCTAGCTGAGCCTTCCAACATGAGGGGTAAATGCTTCATGGCCACCTCGTCGTTGCCGCCACCGATCTGTACAGCCACTCGGTAATCTTCGAGCCACGTGTCAGGCTTGGATTCGCCGGTGAACTTGCTGATTCCAGTCGCCAACCGGAAGTTGGGTGGGATCACCGCGGCTCTGATGGCTCGACTGAAACACTCAGGCCCCGAGGCGTGTGCCCGGCTACCGGTCGGCGTATCTCTGTCGTGGCCCTCTCGATGAGCCCTGTTCCTATCCACCAGACCTTGAACGAGGATGGATCTCGCGTCAAAGCCTGGGTCTCTGGGGTCGACTGGGATCCTCTGCCCAGTGTGATGAGGGCGCTTGTCGTCTCGATGCTGAGGTGCATATGATCCACTCCGTGGAGGAGGGGACGGCACCCGACGCCCATCATCACGGTTGAGTCGGTGATCGTATTGCTCGTTCCCCCTATACCGATCGTGCCGGTCTCCACGCCCCTCACGCCTCGGGGGTGATCTCGGGCTGTGAGCCGACTGGATGGTCTCCGTTGCAACGGATCGACTGTGGATCCTGTCCCGCGACTGAGAGACGGCGGAATTCTGATTCCCCGCTGCCCGGAGCAACGCTCTGATCTGCAGCAACCCTCTTCCAGCCTCCGACTGGGAGGGCTGGATCGACTCCGCTATGTGGGCCGCGGCAGCCAAGTTCTGAACCGGAGTTCGGTACACCTGTGGTGGCGGGAAGAGCTGCCGTCGACTGGGTTTGGGTGCCCGCTGGCGTCGACTGGATTCGGGAGCCTGCGGGCGTCGGCTGGACTCGGGAGCCCGCTGACGCGCCCGCTCGTCGAGAGCCCGCTGTAGATTCTCCAGTCGAGTGCGCTCGGCTAGATTAGCCAAGCGCGCATCCTCCAAGGCCCGGGCTTCGGGGGTTTCTCCAACAATAGGTGTGTAGAGCGCGTCCATGTTCCGGCGACGAAGCTCCTCCCGTTGCAACGATGTAAGAGGCTCGGGGAGGTATTCGTCGTGAGGGTGCGACGGATCGCCCCTGTCAGCACCATCGTCAGCACGAGGGAATCCGGGGGGACTGCGTGTCCCCTCGACCGCCAGGACCTCCGCCAGGGGGTCGCTGCTGTCGCACTCGGAAGCGGACTCCTTGGAGCCAGTCGACAGATCGAACAGGCCGCAGAGGGATTCGTCAGGCTCGATTGCAGTGACCTGCTGGGTCGCCGACTGGCGGGCCACGGCGCGCTTCATCCACCGCTGGAGCCTCGACCGACCCGAGCGCTTGCGCTGGCGGGAGACAGGACGGGGAGATGGCACGGGAGTCGACCGATATGGGGTCGATGGCTGCCTCAGGAGGACGCCACGGACGCCCGCGCGGAAGTGCGTCGCACCGCGGACGGGGAGCGCGTCGACGTCAAGCGGCGCCTCCTGGAGCCAAGCGGAGTCGTCGGCGATGAAAGCAAGTCGGCCGAGACGGATCTCGCGGCCCTCCGCCAAAGCTCCGCGGGAAAACATGATCGAGTGGATCGAAAAGATCGCAACTTCTCCAATTTAGGCGCTAAGACTACTGCCCCACGGTGGGCGCCAACTGTCGTGGTTCTAAGTCTGACAGTGAGGTAGGGGGTATGTATGAAGAGGCTAGACCTTAGCTATTGGGAAGTTGTAAGCACACAAGATTTACGAGTTCAGGCCCTTCTCTGAGGAAGTAACAGCCCTACATCTCGGTGCCCGGAGGCGGTCGATTGGATTATGCGTGAGTAAGATTACAGGGGTGCGAACCCTTCATACTGAAGAGGGGGGTGGCTTATATAGAGTTCGCCAGCCCTCTCCTGTCCTCAATAATGCAGGGTTTAAGGTACATTTAAGGTGGGCGTTACTGATAACGTCCCCAATAAAGGGTCATGATGATCATAAAGACTACTTAATAGCTGACCGTTTGCCTGGGAGTGATTTGAGGTCTCCTGGTGGTCGAGTGACAGCTTCTTGCCCGAGTGTCTTGGCTCCGTCGAGTGGGACACCTTCGAGTCGATTGAAAGGTAACTTCCTCTAAGGATGCCCTATGGTAGGACTCTTAGGACGGGTCCGTGCCCCTACCGTAGGTGCATGCCTTCATCACACGCCCTACCTACCAGGCGCGCCCCCACCCTCGTGGGCCCCCTGTTGCTCCACTAACGTACTTCTTCCTCCTATATATATCCACGTACCCCCAAACGATCAGAACAGGAGCCAAAACCCTAATTCCACCGCCATAACTTTCTGTATCCATGAGGTCCCATCTTGGGGCCTGTTCCGGAGCTCCGCCGGAGGGGGCATCGATCACGGAGGGCTTCTACATCAACACCATAGCCCCTCCGATGAAGTGTGACTAGTTTATCTCAGACCTACGGGTCCATAGTTAGTAGCTAGATGGCTTCTTCTCTCTTTTTGGATCTCAATACAATGTCCTCCCCCTCTCTTGTGGAGAACTATTCGATGTAATCTTCTTTTTGCGATGTGTTTGTTGAGACCGATGAATTGTGGGTTTAAGATAAGGCCATCTATGAATAATATTTGAATCTTATCTGAATTCTTTTATGTATGATTGGTTATCTTTGCAAGTCTCTTCGAATTATCGGTTTGGTTTGGCCTACTAGATTGATCTTTCTTGCAATGGGAGAAGTGCTTAGCTTTGGGTTCAATCTTGTGGTGTCCTTTCCCGGTGACAGTAAGGGCAGCAAGGCACGTATTGTATTGTTGCCATCGAGGATAACAAGATGGGGTTTTCTTCATATTGCATGAGTTTATCCATCTACATCATGTCATCTTGCTTAAGGCGTTACTCTGTTTTTAACTTAATACTCTAGATGCATGTTGGATAGCGGTCGATGAGTGGAGTACTAGTAGTAGATGCAGGCAGGAGTCGGTCTACTTGTCTCGGACGTGATGCCTATATACATGATCATACCTAGATATTCTCATAACTATGCTCAATTCTGTCAATTGCTCAACACTAATTTGTTCACCCACCATAGAATACTTATGCTCTCGAGAGAAGCCACTAGTGAAACCTATGGCCCCCGGGTCTATCTTCATCATATTGTTCTCCTACTACTTTGATATTTACTTTGCCTTTATGTTACTTTGCATCTTTATCATAAAAATACCAAAAATATGATCTTTATCATATCTATCAGATCTCACTCTCGTAAGTGGCCTCATAGGGATTGACAACCCCTACTTGCGTTGGTTGAAGGATTTATTTGTTTTGTGCAGGTACGAGGGACTTGCGCGTAGCCTCCTACTGGATTGATACCTTGGTTCTCAAAAACTGAGGGAAATACTTACGCTACTTTACTACATCATCCCTTCCTCTTCGGGGAAAACCAACGCAGTGCTCAAGAGGTAGCAATGATCATACCTAGATATTCTCATAATTATTCGCTTTTCTATCAATTGCTCGACAGTAATTTGTTCACCCACCGTAATACTTATTCTATCTTGAGAGAAGCCACTAGTGAAACCTATGGCCCCCGGGTCTATTTTCCATCATACAAGTTTCCAATCTATTTTATTTTGCAATCTTTACTTCCAATCTATATCATAAAAATACCAAAACTATTTATCTTATTATTATCTCTATCAGATCTCACTCTTGCAAGTGGCCGTGAAGGGATTGACAACCCCTTTATCGCGTTGGTTGCGAGGTTCTTATTTGTTTGTGTAGGTACGAGGTAACTCGCGCGTGGTCTCTGAAGGAAATATGCCCTAGAGGCAATAATAAAGTTATTATTTATTTCCTTATATCATGATAAATGTTTATTATTCATGCTAGAATTGTATTAACCGGAAACATAATACATGTGTGAATACATAGACAAACAGAGTGTCACTAATATGCCTCTACTTGACTAGCTCGTTAATCAAAGATGGTTATGTTTCCTAACCATGGACAAAGAGTTGTTATTTGATTAATAGGATCACATCATTAGTTGAATGATCTGATTGACATGACCCATTCCATTAGCTTAGCACCCGATCGTTTAGTATGTTGCTATTGCTTTCTTCATGACTTATACATGTTCCTATGACTATGAGATTATGCAACTCCCGTTTGCCGGAGGAACACTTTGTGTGCTACCAAACGTCACAACGTAACTGGGTGATTATAAAGGAGCTCTACAGGTGTCTCCAAAGGTACATGTTGGATTGGCGTATTTCGAGATTAGGATTTGTCACTCCGAATGTCGGAGAGGTATCTCTGGGCCCTCTCGGTAATGCACATCACTTAAGCCTTGCAAGCATTGCAACTAATGAGTTAGTTGCGGGATGATGTATTACGGAATGAGTAAAGAGACTTGCCGGTAACGAGATTGAACTAGGTATTGGATACCGACGATCGAATCTCGGGCAAGTAACATACCGATGACAAAGGGAACAACGTATGTTGTTATGCGGTCTAACCGATAAAGATCTTCGTAGAATATGTAGGAGCCAATATGAGCATCCAGGTTCCGCTATTGGTTATTGACCGGAGATGTGTCTCAGTCATGTCTACATTGTTCTCGAACCCGTAGGGTCCGCATGCTTAAGGTTTCGATGACAGTTATATTATGAGTTTATGAGTTTTGATGTACCGAAGGAGTTCGGAGTCCCGGATGAGATCGGGGACATGACGAGGAGTCTCGAAATGGTCGAGACGTAAAGATCGATATATTGGACGACTATATTCGGACATCGGAAAGGTTCCGAGTGGTTCGGGTATTTTTCGGAGTACCAGGGAGTTACGGGAATACCGGAGAAGAAGTATATGGGCCTTATTGGGCTTTAGGGGAGAGGGAGAGGCAGGCCGCCCCCCCCCCCCAAGAGCTAGTCCGAATTGGACTAGGGGGAGGGGCTGCGCCTGTGGGGACCCCGACTCATAGGTCATGATCACAGAATATAAGTGTACAGTGATCCCAGAGATCAATGCTCACTGAACACACAGAAGCTGAATAACAAGAGTCTTACATCCATACATACCGTATTACACAAGTAGGACCATTATTGTCAAGTCTTGAGTATAACATCGCAGCGGAAATCTTCGTCGACAACTGGGACCCATGCCATCTGCCTTAACCATATAGGCATTCTGACTGGGAAGCGTCCTAGCTCGCATGTTCGTCACCGAAGTATTCTTCATCATATCCTATTCTTTCATGCCTGGCCAATAAAATAACCAGTGGCAAGCCAATGAGTACTTTGAATGTACTCGCAAGCAACCCATGTTTTGGTTCAAGGTACAACAATGCATGATATAGGTAAATTTTTGCGGAAAGCTAGTTTTTGAGTGCAATGACATGTTCAACAGCTCGTAAGGCATGCATCAGGAGAATTTGAGTAACCATAAGAACAGGTTATAGATATCAACATAGATAGAGTGGGCACCAACCCAACTCAATCATGTCAAGTCCTTTGACTTGACCCAAGTAATGCTATCACCATAAAAGGAGTGGGCACCAACCCAACTCAATCATGTCAAGTCTTCTGACTTGACCCGAGCAGTTCTTCCCATTTATCCAAACACTCATGCTGGTTCAAAAACATGGACGTAGTTTAAGCAGCACCGCCCAACTGTCCTTGACCGTGGACACGGCTATTCGAATAGTTTTACACTCTGCAGAGGTTGCACACTTTACCCACTAGATCCGGGGAACTTCCGTGTCATCCACGACCCGCGGTACCTCAAGTACCCGGGGTAAGCACCCGATCACTATCTTTCCCTAGACGACACTAACATGGAGTCCACTCGATTGGTAGTAACCCCCGTGCCCAACATTTCACAACTTGAAATTGTGGAGCCTCGCTCCTATATTCATCACGTACCACTGGCACGGGGTACCAACGGTGTATCCGGTGCCCTGTGAAAACAGTCATGGCTGTCCTACCTGGCACGACCCCGTCCCGAGAGAGTGCACCAACAACTCTCCCGTCACTAGTAATGCGGGCTCCAAGCTAGTATCGGCCTAGGTAATCAATAATGCCCTTTCCCATATAAGGGTAGAGTGGTTGCGCATGTAAGGTTGGGACAGTCGACAAATCTTAAATCTAATCCGTTTTCGAAAACAACACACTTGCCTCGGTACACCACTTCGTCATCAAGTGGTTACCCATTTCATTATCTCCCTCGGGCATAAGGGGCACCCGACGGGGTTTTCGAAAAGTCCTTTGAAAATACTTTGTCTCCACCACTATGCATATTCCCGTCCCTTTTTGCGTAGCACTACTTAGCATCCTATCTATTCCCACCGGCATAACCCTCATAAGGAGGTAGGGTCATGCACAAATGCAAGTATCAATAAGGAGGAGACGAGGGCAACCCACCAAAGTGGCTCCCCTCTCACATGATTCCGATGCAACAATAATAACGTGCTATATGAAATGCATAAAAAGGGTTTCATAAACATGGTCAAAGGGCTGCTTGCCTGTTTCAACAAAGTCTTCGAGGTCTTCAAATATCTCTGGTCCAACTCCGAGCATTTCGTTTACTTCGTCAACTATCGTCGAAAGCAACCACAATAAGCAACACAACAAGGTAGAAAATAAAAGTGCTCCAAAAATATTGATTTGACTTTTCTAGGATACCTCTGGTCACATGAGGAATGACCAAAGTGATTTCATTAGAAGTGGATCAATGGATATTCCTAATCATTTTGATATGATGGAATCAAGGGGTTTATGGAATTGCAAGAAGTGGACAGAAAAATATTTTTGAAAAATGAGAAAAGGTACCCATTTAACAAAGGGTGATTTTAGAAGCATCTAGGAATTGGTTTCACTGGATTTGGAGTTGAAACGATTTTCCTAAGAATTTACAAAGTTGACAAATATGAAGAAATAGGCCATTATTTGAGGTGATACAGAAAGTATTAGTAAAAATGTTCAAAAACTAAGTTTTGAACTTAGAAACATCTAGGAATTTCAATCATAGTATTTGGATCAAAGATAGGCTCTCTATGATTTTCTAAAGTTCATCACAGAAATAGGAAAAATGAGATTTGATAAATATTTGTGAAGAGAAAGTTTTTGGAAAAATGTGCAAATAGCACCAACAGGTAGATCATGATTTATGGAGTCACCAGAAATTTGAATCATTCAATTTGGAGTTAATATGAATATTTGGGAGATTTTACAAATTCCTGGAAAAAGGAAGAGACAAAGGAAGTGGGGGGGGGGGGTTATACCTATACCACGCACCGAGCGCAGCATAGCGCCGCAGTGCACTGGGCCGGCCCAGCGGCTCGGCCACGCGGATGACAGGGCGACGCCGAAGGCGTATTACGGGAGTATGCTTCCCTACCGGGAAGGCGGTTCCCGCAGATCCCGCCTCCACTTAACCCGAGTGGGTCCGGCTGGACACGTCGGCAGAGGCTGACCGGTGGGGTCGCCGGTCCACCGGCCGGCCTTCTTCTTCCTCACGCGGCCTCCCGTGCCGCAGGAACAGAGGGGCGAGGCCGAGCTCGTCCCCGGCGACCAGGGGCGCTGCTGCGGGTGCCCAGCGCACCGGTGAGCTCGGGGGACTGCGCCGCGTCCGCTCCCCCCTGTCAGCACGTCCAACGGAGGACGAAGGCGAGTGGGGCCACGGCCACAGCGGAGGGTGGCGTCGGCCATTGCCGGCTTCGAGCGCAGGGGCGTCCCGAGGAAGGATGGAGGCGATGGGGGCTTCGTGGTGGTGGTGAGGGAGTACTGGAGTGGGTAGGGAGAAGAAAGAGGGGCTGTGGTGCCCGAATCCGAGCGGCGGTCGGCGGCGGCACTCCGGCCATGGAGAGGGCAGGAGAGCACTAGGGGGAGAGGGATGTTGTCTGGGAGATTTCTGGGGAAGAGGTAGAGTGGGAAGAAGCCATAGGAGAGCTCGGGAGGGCCTCTAAATAGAGGGGCCGTGGTGCACCGTGAACGCGGCCTACGGCGCACTCGGGCGGGCTCCATGGAGGAGAGAGGAGAGAGGTTCTGGAGGGGTCCGGCAGCGTGCCGTGTCCCGGACGCCGAGGCCACCTCGGGAGACATCACCCCGACGCCCAAGGCTGTCGTATGCCCTTGGCACATGTGAGCTACAGTGCGGGAGAGCACTGTAGCGTGCTCCAGAGCGCGAGCTCTGCATGCACTGGCATTGTTTATGTGCCATGAGCATGTCCTTTTGTGTCTGGGGGTTTTGGGGGTGAGTAAAAAATGTAGGAGTGGCATTGGATGCCCTAGAGAGCCAGTAGGAGAGGAGGGAGGTTGAAGAAGAGGGAGAGAGGGGCTGTCCAGGGAGGTAAATGGGGGTATTTTACACCTCAATAATTGAGCACAGGCCAGGGGAGAGTTACTGGAGGTAGGAGAGGACTAGGAGGAGCTGTGGTAAAAATTTGAGCTATCCAAGAATAGTGGAAGAGGTCAAAACAGTGGTTTTAGCAAAATGTCAGATGGTGTTTGATAATGGTTTGGGCAGGAAAATGAACTCCAATTGCCATGAGAATTAACAGGATGGAATGGCACTTAGAAATAGGGTGTACCACCAAATTTAAGCTTATTTGGAAAAAGTTGCCAATGTAACTTTGGTAAACCCTAGAAATTAGTAGAAATGGTTTTACCAAGATTTAGTCATGCAAATCAATTCTCCATGATACACCACTTGGTGTAGTGTCATCATTTGAGGTTATGAACATGTCCACAAAAGTTGAGATCAAAAGGAGAAAGTTTCCAATGTAGAGTTGTTCAAATTTGGTTCTGGACAGGAAGGGTTTTGGGGTACTTTGATCAGGATAAAAATTCTCTCCAACTTGTGCCATTTAGTCTAGATGCATTATTACACCATTTGAGCAAGTGCACCAAGTTTTAGAGCATTTGGACATGTTTGGCAATGTAAAGTTGCTCAAACTTTAGAATGGACAGAAATGGTTTTGAGGGGATTTCATGGGGTTTTACTATTCTCCATGACATGATACTTGGCAAGGTCATCAAACATGTCATATTGGACATGCTAGAATTTTCTTGGATTTTTATGAAAATATTTCCTGTAGAAATATTTCAAATCCTTGAAATGGGCAGAAATTGTTTTGGGAGGTTTTGTCCAATACTTTGAACATGACCATGTGTTGAAACTCTTATATATGGACAATATATGTCCATTGAGTTTCCCTAAATTTTCTCAAATATTTTTGAAACATTAAAATAATTTTTCCCTATTAAAGACCATTTATGGCCTTAAGAAAAAGCTTTTAAAATAAATAGGAAAATAACTTTTAAAATTATATTTTTGTGGTTTATGGGAGTCCTATATCTAATAGGTTTCAAATAAATTTTTGGAAAGATTTTTCACACCTCAAATCAAGTACTTGCAGTGCAAATCTCAATTCAAGGGGTTTTGGAAAACTAATTTTTAAAAATACTTTTTGGCCAAATTATTTTTGTAAGAAAATACTATATTGTACTATACACATGGCATGATCATTGGGAAAAGGTTTTGGATCAAGGAGAAGGAGTATAAAAGTTGGAGGATTTGTTTGATTTTTAGAGCACTTGCAAACAACAGACAAAAATCAAATCAAGCAAAGTCCAAAACACTCAAAAGTTTTTGTAAAACCTCATTTTATCATGATTAAATAGCTTAAGTGTTGAGGCATGAAAATCAGGGTGTGACAGCGCCCCCTCCTTCCTTCTCTTCCCTTTTCCCCTTCCCTGTCTCCTACTCCTACTACATGGAAGGACTCTTAGTTGGATTGGAAAGGGGGAATCCTACTCCCGGTGGGAGTAGGACTCCCTAGGGCGCGCCATAGAGAGGGCCGGCCCTCCCCTCCTCCACTCCTTTATATACAGGGGCAGGGGGCATCCCATAGACACACAAGTTGATCCACGTGATCGTTTTCTTAGCCGTGTGCGGTGCCCCCTTCCACCATAATCCGCGATAATATTGTAGTGGTGCTTAGGCGAAGCCCTGCGACGGTAGTACATCAAGATCGTCACCATGCCGTCGTGCTGACGGAACTCTTCCCCGACACTTTGCTGGATCAGAGTCCGGGGATCGTCATCGAGCTGAACGTGTGCTAGAACTCGGAGGTGCCGTAGTTTCGGTGCTTGATCGGTCGGGCCGTGAAGACGTACGACTACATCAACCGCGTTGTGCTAACGCTTCCGCTGTCGATCTACAAGGGTACGTAGATCACACTCTCCCCTCTCGTTGCTATGCATCACCATGAACTTGCGTGTGCGTAGGAATTTTTTTGAAATTACTACGTTCCCCATCAGTGGTATCAGAGCCTAGGTTTTATGGTTTGATGTTATATGCACGAGTAGAACACAAGTGAGTTGTGGGCGATATAAGTCATACTTCTTACCAGCATGTCATACTTTGGTTCGGCGGTATTGTTGGATGAAGCGGCCCGGACCGACATTACGCGTACGCTTACGCGAGACTGGTTCTACCGATTGCTTTGCACACAGGTGGCTGGCGGGTGTCAGTTTCTCCAACTTTAGTTGAACCGAGTGTGGCTACGCCCGGTCCTTGCGAAGGTTAAAACAGCACCAACTTGACAAACTATCATTGTGGTTTTGATGCGTAGGTAAGATTGGTTCTTGCTTAAGCCCGTAGCAGCCACGTTAAACTTGCAACAACAAAGTAGAGGACGTCTAACTTGTTTTTGCAGGGCATGTTGTGATGTGATATGGTCAAAACGTGATGAGATATAAGTTGTTGTATGAGATGATCATGTTTTGTTGAAGTTATCGGCAACTGGCAAAAGCCTTATGGTTGTCTCTTTATTGCATAAGATGCAAGCGCCAAATAATTGCTTTACTTTATCGCTATGCGATAGCAATAGTTGCAAGAGCAATAGTTGGCGAGACGACCATGTGACGACATATTGATATAGATCAAGATGATGGAGATCATGGTGTCATGCCGGTGACGATGGAAATCATGACGATGCTTTGGAGATGGAGATCAAAGGCACAAGATGATGATGGCCATATCATGTCACATATTTTGATTGCATGTGATGTTTATCTTTTATGCATCTTATCTTGCTTTGATTCACGGTAGCATTTTAAGATGATCTCTCGCTAATTATCAAGAAGTGTTCTCCCTGAGTATGCACCGTTGCGAAAGTTCTTCATGCTGAGACACCACGTGATGATCGGGTGTGATAGGCTCTACGTTCAAATACAATGTGTGCAAAACAGTTGCACACGCGGAATACTCAGGTTATACTTGACGAGCCAAGCATATACAGATATGGCCTCGGAACACGGAGACCGAAAGGTCGAGCGTGAATCATATAGTAGATATGATCAACATAGTGATGTTCACCAATGAAACTGCTCCATCTCACGTGATGATCGGACATGGTTTAGTTGATTTGGATCACGTGATCACTTAGAGGATTAGAGGGATGTCTATCTAAGTGGGAGTTCTTAAGTAATATGATTAATTGAACTTAAATTTATCATGAACTTAGTCCTGGTAGTATTTTGCAAATTATGTTGTAGATCAATAGCTCGCTTTGTTGCTTCCCTGTGTTTATTTTGATATGTTCCTAGAGAAAATTGTGTTGAAAGATGTTAGTAGCAGCGATGCGTATTGGATCCGTGATCTGAGGTTTATCCTCATTGCTGCACAGAAGAATTATGTCCTTGATGCACCGCTAGGTGACGGACCTATTGCAGGAGCAGATGCAGATGTTATGAACGTTTGGCTAGCTCAATATGATGACTAATTGATAGTTTAGTGCACCATGCTTAACAGCTTAGAATCAGGACTTCAAAGACGTTTTGAACATCATGGACCATATGAGATGTTTCAGGAGTTGAAGTTAATATTCAAGCAAATACCTGAGTTGAGAGATATGAAGTCTCCAACAAGTTCTATAGCTAAAAGATGGACGAGAATCGCTCAACTAGTGAGCATGTGCTCAGATTGTCTGGGTACTACAATCGCTTGAATCAAGTGGGAGTTAATCTTCCAGATAAAATAGTGATTGACAGAATTCTCTAGTCACCATCACCAAGTTAGTAGAACTTCGTGATGAACTATAATATGCAAGGGATGACAAAAGTAATTCCCAAGCTCTTCGTGATGCTGAAATCGACGAAGGTAGAAATCAAGAAAAACATCAAGTTTGATGGTTAACAAGACCACTAGTTTCAAGAGAAGGGCAAAGAGAAGAAGGGGAACTTCAAGAAGAACGACAAGCAAGTTGCTGCTCAAGTGAAGAAGCCCAAGTCTGGTCCTAAGCCTGAGACTAAGTGCTTCTACTACAAAGGGACTGGTCACTAGAAGCGGAACTACCCCAAGTGATTGGCGGATAAGAAGGATGGCAAAGTGAACATAAGTATATTTGATATACATCTTATTGATGTGTACTTTACTAGTGTTTATAGCAACCCCTCAGTATTTGATACTAGTTCAGTTGCTAAGATTAGTAACTCGAAACGGGAGTTGCAGAATAAACAGAGACTGGTTAAGGGTGAAGTGACGATGTGTGTTGGAAGTGGTTCCAAGATTGATATGATCATCATCGCACACTCCCTATAATTTCGGGATTAGTGTTGAACCTAAATAAGTGTTATTTGGTGTTTGTGTTGAGCATGAATATGATTTGATCATGTTTATTGTAATACGGTTATTCATTTAAGTAAGAGAATAAATTGTTGTTCTGTTTACATGAATAAAACCTTATATGGTTACAAACCCGATGAAAATAGTTCGTTGGATCTCGATCGTAGTGGCAGGGGCCACCCCATAGACACACAAGTTGATCCACGTGATCGTTTTCTTAGCCGTGTGCGGTGCCCCCTTCCACCATAATCCTCGGTAATATTGTAGCGGTGCTTAGGCGAAGCCCTGCAACGGTAGTACATCAAGATCGTCACCACGCCGTCGTGCTAACGGAACTCTTCCCCGACACTTTGCTGGATCGGAGTCCGGGGATCGTCATCGAGCTGAAAGTGTGCTAGAACTCGGAGGTGCCGTAGTTTCGGTGCTTGATCGGTCGGGCCGTGAAGAGGTACGACTACATCAACCGCGTTGTGCTAACGCTTCCGCTGTCGATCTACAAGGGTACGTAGATCACACTCTCCCCTCTCGTTGCTATGCATCACCATGAACTTGCGTGTGCGTAGGAATTTTTTTGAAATTACTACGTTCCCCATCAGTCTCCTACTGGATTGATACCTTGGTTCTTAAAAACTGAGGGAAATACTTACACTGCTTTACTGCACCACCCTTTCCTCTTCAACGGAAAACCAATGCAGTGCTCAAGAGGTAGCAACATCACAAGTCTAAAAAACAATATTGATACCAAAAATAGTTTCAAGTGGTAGTTGAGATCTCATAATCCAGAAAGGATCAACCAATAATGCTAAATAAGATACTTACTCTTAATGTTCACTTACATAACATGGGGCGATCATCATACTGTAATTTTTCTACTACATTTGTCCTAATAGGCCTCAATTGCAGCCTTATCTTCTCCATCCTTGATATAGAAGTTGCTCATTCTCTGGACCTATAACATCCCAATTTTCAATTTGGATGTTATACATAAGTCATCATATGCATATCATATTTTTATTTTCATTTTGGTTGTGATCCTAGAAATCTTAAGCAACTCAAGGACCCAAGGAGAGAGTTGGAGGTTTCATAAATTTTCACATTTGAATTTTCTCAAATTTGAAAAGTGGATCAATTTGATTTTTATATTTTTCTCTCCAATTATTTCCAATATTTAAAATAAAAGAGTGAAGATAATATGACTTCTTCAAAAGAGAGGAATACTGGAGAAGAAACTTTAAAATCAAATCTATATTTTATTTGGATTTTATTTGCTATTTTATCTGAATTTAGAAAATATGCATTTTTGAAATTTGCATTTTTAGGCCAGAAAAATGTTCACTTTGTTCTAAATAATAGGTTTAGGCGGTGAAAATTGTTTCTGATATTTTTAGAATTTTTATATTTTATTAGGATTTTCTTCGGGCAAAAATTTATTTAAAAAAATGAGTTTGCCGCCCGACTGGGCCGAAGGCCCAGCCGAGCCGGGCCGCAACCCACATCACCCCGCCGCCTTCCTCCCGAGCAGGAGGAGAACCACCACTGCATGGACGACGAGGGAGTCCAGCTCGGACTCCCGTCGGGCCGCCCCCTCACCCAAGGCAGTGCCCCCCCCCCCCTTTAAAGCCCGCCCCTGCCGCCTCCTCCCCACCTCGCCCTGACCGCAGTCGCCGCCGCCCGCTTGCCGCAGCTGCCGCCGCCTGCCGCTTGCTGCTGCCGCACGCTTGCACCGCCACCGCAAGTTTCGTGCCGCCGCTCGCCGTCGCCATCCCGCGCCGCCACCGTACTTTGCTTCGCCGGAAACTGCCGCCGCCCGTCGGTTTTAGGTATAAAACCTAGATCATTTTTTGTTGGGTTTTGTCGGTTTTCTTTTCGGTTCAATAGTTTAGATCGGTTTTTTTAGTGTTCGCTAGTTAGCGAACGTTTACTGTTTGTTCGTTTAAACGAATACGTTCGTTCGTTTGGTTCAGTTAGGGAACGTTCGTCCGATAGGTTTTTCTTTTTATTTTATTTTTCGGCCAGGGACCTATCCGCTATTAATTTTATCACAAATTAGTCCCTGATCTTCAAACCCTCGCAACTTTTTGCATGCTTGTCCAAATCCAGTGAAACCAACGCCAAAATCTTTGTCTTGTTCCCCTATTTCCAGATAGTCAACTTGAACATGGTTTTGACAATTTAAAATTTGTTTCAAGCAGATTTGAATTCAAGCTTTTTTCGTAGTTTGAGTTTCGTTGCTCCGATTCGATTGATTCTTTTTGCAAATCGAAGCTCTTCAGTTGAACTTTCAGTTTGGATATTTTCATTTGAGTTTTACCCTTGCATCTTATGCTTGAGTGCTTATGTATGCTATTGTTTTTTCACGATAGAGTTTGCGGAGTGCGAAGCGTGCTACTACGAGTCACTAGGCTTTTCAGATCGTCAGCAAGGCAAGTAAAACTTTGATCATACCCCTTATTACCCAGTTTTTATGCATTAGTTTCAATCCTCAAACACTGCATGGTTAGGACTTGAATACTTGTGGGTATCGAGTAGTGATTGGGTAGTACCTATTGTCTTTATTTCAAACCCTGGAAGTTACTTCTACGTTATGCTTATATCGCTATGCTATGCTTGTAGACGTGGTTTGGTTGAGTGACCCATGACAAATGTGAGAGCTTTAATTAATGGTTAAAATTAAGGTGGCTACTTTAATACACATCTGGGTGGATTGGTTGAGGCACCCTGGAGCACCCAGTGGTTGTCTGGGCACCTGGAGCAATCCAGTGTTGTCCTGGGATATCCCGAAGTACCCATGTGATCGTCCTACGATTTCCCACCCAGGCTCAAAGGGATCATAAGATTATTCATGCTAGAAACTTACATGTGCAGCCACAAGCCATTATGGGCTCTAGCATAGTTGACTATGTTGTGTGGCATCTTTCAGTGGTAGGCTAGTAGATGTAGGGAATGTAGGTGGTATTGTCTACCCAGAGTAAAGAGTTAATGCTTCTGAAAGACTGTGTCTCGGTCATCCGTTTCTCAAACACCATGTAGTGCGAGAAATCAAATGGAGGAGATCGAGTCTTGTGGGGAAAAGTGTGCAAACCTCTGCAGAGTGCATAAACTAATCATGGTTAGCCGTGTCCCCGGTTATGGACATCTTGAGTATCTGGTACTTGAATTATTGATTTGATCTCATCACTTTATTTAATTAATTTGTTGGGTTGATGATTTATTAATTTGGGATTGAGTTGGAGGAACCTTCTCAATGTTTTCAACAAACTTTGTAGTTAAATAAAATATATTCCTTTGTTGTAGGGAAAAACTAGCTTTCTGCAAAAATAACCATAGAGCCTCCACCAGCCAAATTTGCATATAGTTATAGCTGTTGCATGTTCATTGCTCTATAGTGTTATTTTGCCAGCATATTCCATGTGCTGACCTACACAGGCTGCAACGTATTATGTTGCAAAGTTTTCAGACGAAGAGTAAGGTGCTCTAGTTCATTGTCATGCACTCAGCTATGCCGTTGGAGTTGATGGACTCATTTTACCTTCGAAGCTTTCGCTATTATCTTCTTTAGATGGCCTTCAGCCATATTATTGTATTAAGTACTCTCTTTTGAGGCATTCGTTGTAATAAGTGTGTGATTGAACTCTGCTATAAATCCTCGAGTGTTGTGTGTGTCAGCATTACCGATCTAGGGATGACACTTATACACAGAGGTTTGATTGTTTGAGGTCGGATCGCTACAAGATGGTATTAGAGCACACGCTGTTGTAGGACACGACCACTAAGATAAGCCATATGACACTCTTCTCTACTCATTTCTGACTCTTCTCCACTTTCTACTCTATAGACGGCGGACCCAAGGAACAAGTTTGCTCAACCGGATGAAGATGCCCCTTTTGGACGACACTTGAAGGAGGTCACTAGGTACCTGAACATCGGAATACCAAACTTTACCGGGACCTACACCGCCACTCTACCGGAAGAAGAGCGCTGGACAGTTCGAGTACATGTTCCAGGAAGGACATTCACCCCAATTACGGAGCCCATAGAGTTTTCCTTTGATGCACCAACTTGGAGTTTAGGAAAGAGCATGGCAGCTCACATCGCCATGGGACGCATCGACGAAGTTTACCACAAGGATCTTAAGGACACCATCTACCAGATATGTGGACGCTGAGATGAGCAATGGGAAATAATCAGCACTAGGAGGGACAAGTCCATTGCAGCCTACATCCAGGAGTTAAACCAACACATTCATCGTCAGGAGAACCAGATGTGCACCAGCATGATAGACCTGAAGAATATGATGACCAGAAACATGGAGCTAGAAGAGGAACTCAAGTCAACATGTAATGGATACGAAGAGGAAATTGCAGTACTACTGGAGAAGAATGAAGACCTGAAGAAGAAGCTAGGAATATTCATGGGAAACCCTGCGCCAGGAGGTGATGACCATCCCGAAGACTAGATCATCATCGACGACACCGCCTCCGACCCCGACAGTGATGATGATTATGAATACGAAGCTGGAGCAGATATCATGGAGTCTTCTTCCGATCAAAATTTCTAGTCGACCACCATATTATCAGTAGTATTCCCCCATGTATATAGTAGTAGTCTGAGTATTTTGTAACGGTAGCTACATCGATTGTATGCCCTTGTTTGAGTTGAGTGGTGTGATATGAATGTGTTTGTCTCATGTGCATATGGGTAGTGATTTTCTCCTTAGACCTCACTCTATTCTAATCTCTCCCCTCTAAACCTATCAGATGCCTCCGAGACGTGACCCTGGATTTGTCTTCCCGGAACTCACTCAGTTGATCCAGCAGTAGAATGCCTTGATGCAGCTACTAGTCCAGAACCAAGGCAACAACAACAACAATAACAACCCACTGCCACCACCTCCAGTTGACAACTCAGCCTGTTTTCCGAGGTTGAATCCACCGGTGTTTTCCAGTAGCACCGAGCCGATTGTCGCTGATGACTGGCTCCGCGAGATTGGAAGGGAGCTGACCACCGCATGTTGCACAGATGCTGAGAAGGTGCGTTTTGCCGCACATCAATTGGATGGACCAATAGACTCATGGTGGGAGAATTACACAGCCACTTTCCCATAGCCAATGTCACATGGGATCAGTTTCAGAAAGCCTTCCGTACAACCCATGTCTCAACCGGAGCAATGAGTATGAAGAAGCGTGAGTTTCGCAACTTACGCCAGGGAAATCGTACTGTGGGCGGTACGTGGATGAGTTTAGTAAGTTAGCTCGCTATGCCCCAGATGATGTGGCCACAGATGCCACGAAGCAAGAGAAGTTTATGGAAGGGCTGAATGATGAGCTGAGTATGCAGTTGATGGTGGCAACATTCAATAACTACCAAGATTTGGTAGATAGGGCCCTTATGATTGAAGGAAAGCAGCAACAGATAGAGAGCCGCAAAAGGAAGTATGGACAAGGGAAGTACAACTCAGGAGGACACACTCATAACCATGGAGGCCATACTCATAATGGAGGGAGTTCGCATAACCACAGCGGCCCTAAGAATGGGAATGGGAATGGAGGAAGCAACAAACAGAACTGTTCCAACCCAGCAACACCCGCCAGGAAGGATCTAAGTCACATTACTTGTTTCAAGTGCAGGAAGACTGGACACTATGCCACTGAATGTCCCGAAGCAAAGAATGGAAATGGCAATGGAATCTCAGGGAAGAAGCCAAACCCTTTCACCCGAGGTCAGGTGAAGCACATCAACGTGGAGGAGGTTGAAGAACAGCCTAACGCGGTGATCGGTAAGTTTTTGATTAAGTCATTTACCTCTCTCGTTCTTTTTGACACTGGTGCATCACATTCATACATATCAAGGGGATTTGTGGACAAGTTTAAGTTGCCAACCTTAGCCCTTAGGTCACCCATGTTAGTAAGCTTGCCAGGAGCAGAGTATATGACCAGCCGATGGTGTGATCGGTTACCCCTAACCATTGGTAGCCACGGTTTCCCCTCAGACCTAATAATTTTGGAATCATAAGGATTGGATATAATATTAGGCATGGATTGGTTATCGAAGTATGGAGGAAACATCGACTGTGCTAGTAAGTCAATTTTACTCACCACCCCGGAGGGAAAGAGGATCAAGTATGTATCCAGGCATGCGCTAAGGAGGACCTAAGTAAATTCTCTCTCAGGAGTTGTTCAGGAAGAAGTGCCTGTTGTGAAGGATTACCCGGATGTATTTCCAGAGGAATTACCAGGCATGCCGCCAGATCAAGACATAGAGTTTTTGATAGAGCTGTTGCCAGGCACCAGACCAATATCGAAGAGACCGTATCGGATGCCCGCAAAGGATCTGGAGGAAATTAAGAAGCAGATTCAGGAGTTACTGGAGAAAGGTTACATCCGACCAAGTTCATCACCTTGGGGAGCCCCGGTGCTCTTAGTTGAGAAGAAGGATGGATCTTTAAGAATGGAGATACGTCTCCAATGTATCTATAATTTTTGATTGCTCCATGCTATAGTATCTACTGTTTTGGACATTATTGGGCTTTATTATCCACTTTTATATTATTTTTGGGACTAACCTATTAACCGGAGGCCCAGCCCAAAATTGTTGTTTTTTTTGCCTATTTTAGGGTTTCGAAGAAAAGGAATATCAAACGGAGTCCAAACGGAATGAAACCTTCGGGAACATGATTTTCTCACCGAACATGATCCAGGAGACTTGGACCCTATGTTAAGAAACAAAGGAGGAGGCCACGAGGTAGGGGCACGCCTACCCCCCCCCCCCCCCCAAGGCACGCCCTCCACCCTCGTGGGCCCCCTATTGCTCCACTGACGTACTCCTTCCACCTATATATTGGGTAACGTAGTAATTTCAAAATTTTCCTACGCACACGCAAGATCATGGTGATGCATAGCAATGAGAGGGGAGAGTGTAATCTACGTACCCTTGTAGATCGACAACGGAAGCGTTATGACAACGCGGTTGATGTAGTCGTACGTCTTCACGGCCCGACCGATCAAGCACCGAAACTACGGCACCTCCGAGTTTTAGCACACGTTCAGCTCGATGACGATCCCCGGACTCTGATCCAGCAAAGTGTCGGGGAAGAGTTCCGTCAGCACGACGGCGTGGTGACAATCTTGATGTACTACTGTCGTAGGGCTTCGTCTAAGCACCACTACAATATTATCGAGGACTATGGTGGCAGGGGGCGCCGCACATGGCTAAGAATATGATCACGTGGATCAACTTCTGTGTTTCTGGGGTGCCCCTGCCTCCGTATATAAAGGTTCAAGAGAGGAGGAGGCCGGCCGGCCCCTATGGTGCGCCAAGAAGGAGTCCTCCTCCTAGTAGGAGTAGGACTCCTACTAGGAGGGGGAAAGAAGTGGGGAGGGAGAAGGAAAGGGGGGCGCCGCCCCCCCCCTCTCCTAGTCCAATTCGGACCAGGGGGAGGAGGCGCGCGGCCCACCTTTGGCTGCCCCTCTCTCTCTCCACTAAGGCCCATATGGCCCATTACTTCTCCCGGGGGGGTTCCGGTAACCCTCCGGCTTTCCGGTTTTCTCCGAAATCACCCGGAACACTTCCGGTGTCCGAATATAGCCGTCCAATATATCAATCTTTATGTCTCGACCATTTCGAGACTCCTCGTTATGTTCGTGATCACATCCGGGACTCCGAACAACCTTCGGTACATCAAAACGTATAAACTCATAATATAATTGTCATCGAAACCTTAAGCGTGCGGACCCTACGGGTTCGAGAACAATGTAGACATGACCGAGACATGTCTCCGGTCAATAACTAATAGCGGGACCTGGATGCCCATATTGGCTCCTACATATTCTACGAAGATCTTTATCGGTCAGACCGCATAACAACATACGTTGTTCCCTTTGTCATCGGTATGTTACTTGCCCGAGATTCGATCGTCGGTATCCAATACCTTGTTCAATCTCGTTACCGGCAAGTCTCTTTACTCGTTCTGTAATACATCATCTCGCAACTAACTCATTAGTTGCATTGCTTGCAAGGATTAAGTGATGTGTATTACCGAGAGGGCCCAGAGATACCTCTCCGACGATCGGAGTGACAAATCCTAATCTCGAAATACGTCAACCCAACATGTACCTTTGGAGACACCAGTAGAGTACCTTTATAATCACCTAGTTACGTTGTGACGTTTGGTAGCACACAAGGTGTTCCTCCGGCACACGGGAGTTACATAATCTCATAGTCATAGGAACATGTATAAGTCATGAAGAAAGCAATAGCAACATACTAAACGATCGGATGCTAAGCTAATGGAGTGGGTCATGTTAATCAGATCATTCAACTAATGATGTGATCCCGTTAATCAAATGACAACTCTTTGTCAATGGTTAGGAAACACAACCATCTTTGATTAACGAGCTAGTCAAGTAGAGGCATACTAGTGACACTCTGTTTGTCTATGTATTCACACATGTATTATGTTTCCGGTTAATACAATTCTAGCACGAATAATAAACTTTTATCATGATATAAGGAAATAAATAATAACTTTATTATTGCCTCTAGGGCATATTTCCTTCAGTCTCCCACTTACACTAGAGTCAATAATCTAGATTACACAGTAATGATTCTAACACCCATGGAGCTTTGGTGCTGATCATGTTTTGCTCGTGGAAGACGCTTAGTCAGCGGGTCTGCTACATTCAGCTCCGTATGTATCTTGCAAATCTCTATGTCTCCCACCTGGACTAGATCCCGGATGGAATTGAAGCGTCTCTTGATGTGCTTGGTTCTCTTGTGAAATCTGGATTCTTTTGCCAAGGCAATTGCACCAGTATTGTCACAAAAGATTTTCATTGGACTCGATGCACTAGGTATGACACCTAGATCGGATATGAACTCCTTCATCCAGACTCCTTCGTTTGCTGCTTCCGAAGCAGCTATGTACTCTGCTTCACATGTAGATCCCACCACGACGCTTTGTTTTGAACTGCACCAACTGACAGCTCAACCGTTTAATGTAAACACGTATCCGGTTTGCGATTTAGAATCGTCCGGAACAGTGTCAAAGCTTGCATCAACTTAACCGTTTACAATGAGCTCTTTGTCACCTCCATATACGAGAAACATATCCTTAGTCCTTTTCAGGTATTTCAGGATGTTCTTGACCGCTGTCCAGTGATCCTCTCCTGGATTACTTTGGTACCTCCCTGCTAAACCTATAGCAAGGCACACATCAGGTCTGGTACACAGCATTGCATACATGATAGAGCCTATGGCTGAAGCATAGGGAACATCTTTCATTTTCTCTCTATCTTCTGCAGTGGTCGGGCGTTGAGTCTGACTCAACTTCACACCTTGTAACACAGGCAAGAACCCTTTCTTTGCTTGATCCATTTTGAACTTCTTCAAAATCTTGTCAAGGTATGTGCTTTGTGAAAGTCCAATTAAGCGTCTTGATCTATCTCTATAGATCTTTATGCCTAATATGTAAGCAGCTTCACCCAGGTCTTTCATTGAAAAACTCTTATTCAAGTATCCCTTTATGCTATCCAGAAATTCTATATCATTTCCAATAAGTAATATGTCATCTACATATAATATCAGAAATGCTACAGAGCTCCCACTCACTTTCTTGTAAATACAGGCTTCTCCGAAAGTCTGTATAAAACCAAATGCTTTGATCACACTATCAAAGCGTTTATTCCAACTCCGAGAGGCTTGCACCAGTCCATAAATGGATCGCTGGAGCTTGCACACTTTGTTAGCTCCCTTTGGATCGACAAAACCTTTCGGTTGCATCATATACAACTCTTCTTCCAGAAATCCATTCAGGAATGCAGTTTTGACATCCATCTACCAAATTTCATAATCATAAAATGCGGCAATTGCTAACATGATTCGGACAGACTTAAGCATCGCTACGGGTGAGAAGGTCTCATCGTAGTCAACCCCTTGAACTTGTCGAAAACCCTTTGCGACAAGTCGAGCTTTGTAGACAGTAATATTACCGTCAGCGTCAGTCTTCTTCTTGAAAATCCATTTATTCTCAATTGCTTGCCGATCATCGGGCAAGTCAACCAAAGTCCATACTTTGTTCTCATACATGGATCCCATCTCAGATTTCATGGCTTCAAGCCATTTTGCGGAATCTGGGCTCACCATCGCTTCTTCATAGTGCGTAGGTTCATCATGATCTTGTAGCATGATTTCCAGAACAGGATTACCGTACCACTCTGGCGCAGATCTCACTCTGGTTGATCTACGAGGTTCAGTAGTATCTTTTCCTGAAGTTTCATGATCATTATCATTAGCTTCCTCACTAATTGGTGTAGGTGTCGCAGAAACAGTTTTCTGTGATGTACTACTTTCCAATAAGGGAGCAGGTATAGTTACCTCATCAAGTTCTACTTTCCTCCCACTCACATCTTTCGAGAGAAACTCCTTCTCCAAAAAGTTTCCGAATTTAGCAACAAAAGTCTTGCCTTCGGATCTGTGATAGAAGGTGTATCCAATAGTTTCCTTTGGATATCCTATGAAGACACATTTCTCTGATTTGGGTTCGAGCTTATCAGGATGAAGCTTTTTCACATAAGCATCGCAGCCCCAAACTTTCAGAAACGACAACTTTGGTTTCTTGCCAAACCATAGTTCATAAGGCGTCGTCTCAACGGATTTTGATGGTGCCCAATTTAACGTGAATGCGGCCGTCTCTAAAGCATAACCCCAAAACGATAGCGGTAAATCAGTAAGAGACATCATAGATCGCACCATATCTAGTAAAGTGTGATTACGACGTTCGGACACACCATTACGCTATGGTGCTCCGGGTGGCGTGAGTTGCGAAACTATTCTGCATTGCTTCAAATGTACACCAAACTCGTAACTCAAATATTCTCCTCCACGATCAAATCGTAGAAACTTTATTTTCTTGTTACGATGATTTTCAACTTCACTCTGAAATTCTTTGAACTTTTCAAATGTTTCAGACTTATGTTTCATTAAGTAGATATACCCATATCTGCTTAAGTCATCTGTGAAGGTGAGAAAATAACGATATCCACCACGAGCCTCAATATTCATTGGACCACATACATCTGTATGTATGATTTCCAACAAATCTATTGCTCTCTCCATTGTACCGGAGAACGGTGTTTTAGTCATCTTTCCCATGAGGCACGGTTCACAAGTACCAAGTGATTCATAATCAAGTGGCTCCAAAAGTCCATCAGTATGGAGTTTCTTCATGTGCTTTATACCGATATGACATAAACGGCAGTGCCACAAATAAGTTGCACCATCATTATCAACTCTGCGTCTTTTGGCTTCAACATTATGAATATGTGTATCACTACTATCGAGATTTAATAAGAATAGACCACTTTTCAAGGGTGCATGACCATAAAAGATAGTACTCATATAAATAGAACAACCATTATTCTCTGATTTAAATGAATAACCGTCTCGCATTAAACAAGATCCAGATATAATGTTCATGCTCAACGCTGGCACCAAATAACAATTATTTAGGTCTAATACTAATCCCGAAGGTAGATGTAGAGGTAGCGTGCCGACCGCGATCACATCGACTTTGGAACCGTTTCCCACGCGCATCGTCACCTCGTCCTTAGCCAATCTTCGCTTAATCCGTAGTCCCTGTTTCGAGTTGCAAATATTAGCAACAGAATTAGTATCAAATACCCAGGTGCTACTGCGAGCATTAGTAAGGTACACATCAATAACATGTATATCACATATACCTTTGTTCACCTTGCCATCCTTCTTATCCGCCAAATACTTGGGGCAGTTCTGCTTCAAGTGACCAGTCTGCTTGCAGTAGAAGCACTCAGTTTCAGGCTTAGGTCCAGACTTGGGTTTCTTCTCTTGAGCAGCAACTTGCTTGCCGTTTTCCTTCAAGTTCCCCTTCTTCTTACCTTTGCCCTTTTTCTTGAAACTAGTGGTCTTGTTGACCATCAACACTTGATGCTCCTTTTTGATTTCTACCTCCGCAGCTTTCAGCATTGCGAAGAGCTCGGGAATAGTCTTGTTCATCCCTTGCATATTATAGTTCATCACGAAGCTCTTGTAGCTTGGTGGCAATGATTGGAGAATTCTGTCAATGACGCAATCATCTGGAAGATTAACTCCCATCTGAATCAAGTGATTATTATACCCAGACATTTTGAGTATATGCTCACTGACAGAACTGTTCTCCTCCATCTTGCAGCTATAGAACTTATTGGAGACTTCATATCTCTCAATTCGGACATTTGCTTGAAATATTAACTTCAACTCCTGGAACATCTCATATGCTCCATGACGTTCAAAACGTCTTTGAAGTCCCGATTCTAAGCCGTAAAGCATGGCACACTGAACTATCGAGTAGTCATCAGCTTTGCTCTGCCAGACGTTCATAACATCTGGTGTTTCTCCAGCAGCAGGCCTGGCACCCAGCGGTGCTTCCAGGACGTAATTCTTCCGGCAATGAGGATAATCCTCAAGTTACGGACCCAGTCCGTGTAATTGCTACCATCATCTTTCAACTTTGCTTTCTCAAGGAACGCATTAAAATTCAACGGAACAACAGCACGAGCCATCTATCTACAATCAAACATACATAAGCAAGATACTATCAGGTACTAAGTTCATGACAATTTTAAGTTCAATTAATCAAATTACTTAAGAACTCCCACTTAGATAGACATCCCTCTAATCCTCTAAGTGATCACGTGATCCAAATCAACTAAACCATGTCCGATCATCACGTGAGATGGAGTAGTTTCATTGGTGAACATCACTATGTTGATCATATCTACTATATGATTCACGCTCGACCTTTTGGTCTCCGTGTTCCGAGGCCATATCTGTATATGCTTGGCTCGTCAAGTATAACCTGAGTATTCCGCGTGTGCAACTGTTTTGCACCCGTTGTATTTGAATGTAGAGCCTATCACACCCGATCATCACGTGGTGTCTCAGCACGAAGAACTTTCACAACGGTGCATACTCAGGGAGAACACTTCTTGATAATTTTAGTGAGAGATCATCTTATAATGCTACCGTCAATCAAAGCAAGATAAGATGCATAAAAGATAAACATCACATGCAATCAATATAAGTGATATGATATGGCCATCATCATCTTGTGCCTGTGATCTCCATATCCGAAGCACCTTCATGATCACCATCGTCACCGGCACGACACCTTGATCTCCATCGTAGCATCGTTGTCGTCTCGCCAATCTTATGCTTCCACGACTATCGCTACCGCTTAGTGATAAAGTAAAGCATTACAGCGCGATTGCATTGCATACAATAAAGTGACAACCATATGGCTCCTGCCAGTTGCCGATAACTCGGTTACAAAACATGATCATCTCATACAATAAAATCAGCATCATGTCTTGACCATATCACATCACAACATGCCCTGCAAAAACAAGTTAGACGTCCTCTACTTTGTTGTTGCAAGTTTTACGTGGCTGCTACGGGCTTAAGCAAGAACCAATCTTACCTACGCATCTAAACACAACGATAGTTTGTCAAGTTGGTGCCGTTTTAACCTTCGCAAGGACCGGGCGTAGCCACACTTGGTTCAACTAAAGTTGGAGAAACAGTCACCCGCAAGCCACCTATGTGCAAAGCACGTCGGGAGAACCGGTCTCGCGTAAGCGTACGCGTAATGTCGGTCCGGGCCGCTTCATCCAACAATACCGCCGAACCAAGTATGACATGCTGGTAGGCAGTATGACTTATATCGCCCACAACTCACTTGTGTTCTACTCGTGCATATAACATCAAACCATAAAACCTAGGCTCGGATGCCACTGTTGGGTAACGTAGTAATTTCAAAATTTTCCTACGCACACGCAAGATCATGGTGATGCATAGCAACGAGAGGGAAGAGTGTAATCTACGTACCCTTGTAGATCGACAGCGGAAGCGTTATGACAACGCGGTTGATGTAGTCGTACGTCTTCACGGCCCGACCGATCAAGCACCGAAACTACGGCACCTCCGAGTTTTAGCACACGTTCAGCTCGATGACGATCCCCGGACTCCGATCCAGCAAAGTGTCGGGGAAGAGTTCCGTCAGCACGACGGCGTGGTGACGATCTTGATGTACTACTGTCGTAGGGCTTCGTCTAAGCACCGCTACAATATTATCGAGGACTATGGTGGCAGGGGGCGCCACACACGGCTAATAATATGATCACGTGGATCAACTTTTGTGTTTCTGGGGTGCCCCTGCCTCCGTATATAAAGGTTCAAGAGAGGAGGAGGCCGGCCGGCCCCTATGGCGCGCCAAGGAGGAGTCCTCCTCCTAGGAGGGGGAAAGAAGTGGGGAGGGAGAAGGAAAGGGGGGCGCCGCCCCCCTCTCCTAGTCCAATTCGGACCAGGGGGAGGAGGCGCGCGGCCCACCTTTGGCTGCCCCTCTCTCTCCACTAAGGCCCATATGGCCCATTACTTCTCCCGGGGGGGTTCCGGTAACCCTCCGGCTTTCCGGTTTTCTCCGAAATCACCCGGAACACTTCCAGTGTCCGAATATAGCCATCCAATATATCAATCTTTATGTCTCGACCATTTCGAGACTCCTCGTTATGTCCGTGATCACATCCGGGACTCCGAACAACCTTCAGTACATCAAAACATATAAACTCATAATATAACTGTCATCGAAACCTTAAGCGTGCGGACCCTACGGGTTCGAGAACAATGTAGACATGACCGAGACATGTCTCCGGTCAATAACCAATAGCGGGACCTGGATGCCCATATTGGCTCCTACATATTCTACGAAGATCTTTATCGGTCAGACCACATAACAACATACGTTGTTCCCTTTGTCATCGGTATGTTACTTGCCCGAGATTCGATCGTCGGTATCCAATACCTAGTTCAATCTCGTTACCGGCAAGTCTCTTTACTCGTTTTGTAATACATCATCTCGCAACTAACTCATTAGTTGCATTGCTTGCAAGGCTTAAGTGATGTGTATTACCGAGAGGGCCCAGAGATACCTCTCCGACGATCGGAGTGACAAATCCTAATCTCGAAATACGTCAACCCAACATGTACCTTTGGAGACACCTATAGAGTACCTTTATAATCACCTAGTTACGTTGTGACTTTTGGTAGCACACAAGGTGTTCCTCCGGCACACGGGAGTTACATAATCTCATAGTCATAGGAACATGTATAAGTCATGAAGAAAGCAATAGCAACATACTAAATGATCGGATGCTAAGCTAATGGAGTGGGTCATGTCAATCAGATCATTCAACTAATGATGTGATCCCGTTAATCAAATGACAACTCTTTGTCAATTGTTAGGAAACACAACCATCTTTGATTAACGAGCTAGTCAAGTAGAGGCATACTAGTGACACTCTGTTTGTCTATGTATTCACACATGTCTTATGTTTCCGGTTAATACAATTCTAGCATGAATAATAAACTTTTATCATGATATAAGGAAATAAATAATAACTTTATTATTGCCTCTAGGGCATATTTCCTTCACTATATATATCTACGTACCCCCAAACGATCAGATACGAAGCCAAAATCCTAATTCCACCGCCACAACTTTCTGTATCCACAAGATCCCATTTTGGGGCCTGTTCCGGAGCTCCGCCGGAGGGGGTATCCATCACGGAGGGCTTCTACATCATCACCATAGCCCCTCCGATGAAGTGTGAGTAGTCCACCTCAAACCTACGGGTCCATAGTTATTAGCTAGATGGCGTCTTCTCTCTTTTTGGATCTCAATACAATGTTCTCCCCCTCTCTTGTGGAGAACTATTCGATGTAATCTTCTTTTTGTGGTATGTTTGTTGAGACTGATGAATTTGTGGGTTTATGATCAAGTCTATCTATGAACAATATTTGAATCTTCTCTGAATTCTTTTATGTATGATTGGTTATCTTTGCAAGTCTCTTCGAATTATCGGTTTGGTTTGGCCTACTAGATTGATCTTTCTTGCAATGGGAGAAGTGCTTAACTTTGGGTTCAATCTTGCGGTGTCCTTTCCAAGTGACGGTAGGGGCAGCAAGGCACATATTGTATTGTTGCCATCGAGGATAACAAGATGGGGTTTTCATCATATTGCATGAGTTTATCCCTCTACATCATGTCATCTTGCTTAAGGCATTACTCTGTTTTCATTAACTTAATACTCTAGATGCATGCTGGATAGCGGTCGATGAGTGGAGTAATAGTAGTAGATGCAGGCAGGAGTTGGTCTACTTGTCTCGGACGTGATGCCTATATACATGATCATACCTAGATATTTTCATAACTATGCTCAATTCTGTCAATTGCTCAATAGTAATTTGTTCACCCATCATAGAATACTTATGCTCTTGAGAGAAGCCACTAGTGAAACCTATGGCCCCCGGGTCTATCTTCATCATATTAATCTTCCAATACTTAGTTATTTCCTTTGCTTTTTTACTTTGCTTTTATTTTACTTTGCATCTTTATCATAAAAATACCAAAAATATTATCTTATCATATCTATCAGATCTCACTCTCGTAAGTGGCCGTGTAGGGATTGACAACCCCTTACCGCGTTGGTTGCGAGGATTTATTTGTTTTGTGCAGGTACAAGGGACTCGCACGTAGCCTCCTACTGGATTGATACCTTGGTTCTCAAAAACTGAGGGAAATACTTACGCTACTTTGCTGCATCATCCCTTCCTCTTCGGAGAAAAAACAACGCAGTGTTCAAGAGGTAGCAAGAAGGATTTCTAACGCCGTTGCCGGGGAGTCTACGCAAAAGTCAATATACCAAGTACCCATCACAATCCCTATCTCCCGCATTACATTATTTGCCATTTGCATCTCGTTTTCCTCTCCCCCACTTCACCCTTGCCGTTTTATTCGCCCTCTCTCACTCTATCCTCCCTCTTTTTCCTGTTTGCCTCTTTTTGCCCGCTTGCTTTTTGTTTGCTTGTGTGTTGGATTGCTTGCTTGTCACGATGGCTCAAGATAACACTAAATTGTGTGACTTTACCAATACCAACAACAATAATTTTATTAGCACTCCGATTGCTTCTCTTATCGATGTTGAATCTTGTGAAATTAATGCTGCCTTGCTGAATCTTGTCATGAAAGATCTGTTTTCCGGCCTTCCTAGTGAAGATGCCGCTACCCATCTAAATAGCTTCGTTGATTTGTGTGATATGCAAAAGAAGAAAGATGTGGATAACGATATTGTTAAATTAAAGCTATTTCCTTGTTCACTTAGAGATCGTGCTAAAGCTTGGTTCTCGTCTTTGCCTAAAAATAGTATTGATTCATGGAATAAGTGTAAAGATGCTTTTATCTCTAAGTATTTTCCTCCCGCTAAGATCATCTCCCTTAGAAACGATATTATGAATTTTAAGCAACTTGATCATGAACATGTTGCACAATCTTGAGAGAGAATGAAATTAATGATACGTAATTGCCCTACTCATGGTTTGAATTTGTGGATGATTATACAAAAAATTTATGTCGGATTGAATTTTGCTTCTAGAATTTTTTTAGATTCGGCGGCGGGAGGCACCTTTATGGAAATCACTTTAGGAGAAGCTACTAAACTCCTAGATAATATTATGGTTAATTATTCTCAATGGCATATTGAAAGATCTACTAATAAAAAGGTGCATGCGATAGAAGAAATTAATGTTTTGAGTGGAAAGATGGATGAACTTATGAAATTATTTGCTAGTAAAAGTGTTTCTTCTGATCCTAATGATATGCCCTTGTCTACTTTGATTGAGAATAATAAAGAATCTATGGATGTGAATTTTGTTGGTAGGAACAATTTTGGTAACAACGCGTATAGAGGAAATTTTAATCCTAGGCCTTATCCTATTAATCCCTCTAATAATTATGGTAATTCCTACAATAATTCTTATGGAAAATTAACATCATATTTAGATTCCACACATTTTTCTAATAAAATTTCATATATAATACGTTAAAATCGAAGTTACGGTTTAAAAGATACAGATAATTTAGAAAATCATTTGGTTTGACTCAAATATATTCCAAAATAATATTTAAAAATACTTAAAAGGTAAAAATAATCTCATATTCTTGTTCTACATATTTTTCTAATCAAATTTCATATATAACATGTTGAAATCGGAGTTACTGTTTAAAAGATATGGATGATTTTAAAAAGCATTTGTTTGACTTAAATATGATCCGCGGATGAATTACCTAAATCATCAGGGTTTTTTTCGAAAAATATAAAATAACGGTTCGGGTGTGACTTAAATCCGGACAGCGGGTTGATTTCAAGAAAAGGTAGGGACTTTTGTGTAAAATACGAAAATAATGATTCGTTTTAACTTAAAACAGGACTGCGGGTTGAATTCTCTGAAATAGAGGGACTTTTCTGAAAAATACCATGACGGACGAAAGAAACCCAATTTGCTTTATTATTAGGTAAAGATTATTTATTAGTACTTAAAAAGAACGTAAGGTTCCCATTTCACTTTTCTTCTCACCACCCTTCGTCCAACTTCCATATATATATGATAATCAATCACCTTAATTTCCTTACCTTTTCAACCAATTTCACTTACTTTACTTATCAAACTTCTAATCAAAATATAAGGTAATTCATTATCATTTGATGAGCATTTATTTACACAATCATATTATTATTGACAGATAAATCACAAGCTAACGTACCAGAATATTTATATCCCGTTGCAACGCATGTGCATTGTTCTAGTTCATTGGAATTCAATGAACCCAAAACCCAAGTACCACATGAGTTCACAACGCATGGGCCAGCTGATAATCTGAAAACAAAGTAACCGGAAAGAAGGAAACATCGAGCAGAGCCTTTTGGACTCTAACAAGAAAAGAACATCACAACACTCCGAGGCCACTCTGCTAACTCATAGCCAATGGCGAGGACATAGTACTGGAGTCAAGTGTGGAGATCGGGCCCGGTATCTCGCCAGCAATGGTCGCCAGTGCAGCTCGAATTCCAGTCTTGGTTTCTGGGACTGGACTAAAGCTTGGTTTTGTCGCCCACACTGGAGGCGTATCGTTTGCTCGATCATTTGTTGAAGCTATCCACCAAAACCGCCAAATTTATATTTTTAAATTATAAATCAAAGTGCTCTACACCTTGCTTGGTTCGTGGGAATTAAAGATGGGAACTGCAAATTGAAGGACGACGAGATTAAAAGTACATTGATTGGTTAAAGGGATCGGGAGTTTAAATTGAAAGGGGGACAAGAGATTCAGAAGCCAACTTCCATCATTTTCTTTTCATGTGATCAGACTTTTATTCCGTATTACTCCCTCCGTTTCAAAATAGACTTTTATTCCGTATTACTCCCATGACTAAAGTTAGTATAAAGTTGAGCCATCTATTTTGGAATGGAGGGAGTAGTTTTCTTCGTATACCAAGAAAAGAAATCTCTATTCCTAATGGACGAATTGGTTGAATAGTCCCCCCATTTTCAACCGGTTTATTTTCAATCGGTTTTTCTTCGTCCCACCTCCCACCCTTTTTCTACAGGTTTATTTTCGTCTCCATTCTTTCCTTGTAAACCAACACTTTCCTAAGATACAAAAGATCACAGGTCTAACTTTCCTAACTTACCTAAATCAACTGATTCCTCCCATCAATGCAATTTACTTTAGGAAATAAAATAACGAATTTTAAGGAAATAAATAACGAAATTTTACCCACGATCTATTTAAACCAAATTTATATGCCAATAAGATCAATTTTCGGTAACTTTTATATGGAAAGGAATAATTCATGATCAATCTTTAATCAAGCATAAAAAAATTGGGTAGTATTTGGTAACTTTTATATGGAAATGAATAAATCACGATCAATCTTAATGGACCAGCGAAAAAACCCCGCACGTACGAGCGACGTCACATGCCCTCGACCGCACGCCCTACTACGCCCGACTCACTGCCCTCGTTCGCGGCCGCCCTCCATCCCTTCGCCGCCGCCGCTCCATCCCTTCGCCGCCGAAACGTGCCGGATCTTGCCTCAGCCGCCGCCTCTCCGCCGTGAAAGAGAGGGCTCCCGATCTCTGCCGGAGTCGACCAACAGCGCGACGCGCCACCAGATCGGCGACGCGCCGGGATCACCTCTCCGCCTCGGGCTTGCGCTTCCAGATCGAAGCCCATGACGGCGGCGTTCCCAGATCGGTGACGCGGCACCGTACGTCACGGCTGGCAGCCGTGTCCTCGTCAAGGAAGCGTCGCTTCGAGGTGGCGGCAACCAAGGCCTCCCGGATCCCCGCCTCCTTCCTCACATCCACCGGCACGAGGAGGTAATCACCCGTCTCCTTACGCGCTGCCTTATTCTTCTTCCTCACATCCCCGATCTCACCCGCGGGCGCTGTTACGCTTCACGCAGGATGTGGCGGGAGGGGTTTCGGCGGCAGGAGCGGCGGCGGCGACCGCGGGGGCAGGGGCTTCGGCGGGAGAAGCGATGGCGGTGGCCGCATCGGCAGGGGTGGCCCGGGAGGCAGGACGCCCAGGGGCCGTGGTCGTGGCGGCGGGGGAAGGGGAGGGCCCGGCATGAAGGGCGGGAGCAAGGTGATCGTGGTGCCGCACAAGCACGACGGCGTCTTCATCACCAAGGCCAAGGAGGACCCGCTCTGCACCAAGAACATGGTCGCCGGGTAGTCCGTCTACGGCGAGAAGAGCGTCTCCATCCAGGTCTGTGCTCACTGCCCCGGTCTTACTTATGGCACCATATCATGCTCCTCCGTCTGCCACGTGGGGAATAGCAGTCTCTTTATCTGTGTTTCAGAGTCAAGGGATTTGTTTCACACCATATCTCTGTCATGCAATGGCTTCTTATCAACAGAGGACAAATTTATTTTACAGGTTTGAAGCTTATCTTGCTGGGGATGTGAGAGATGTTGAGGGATTCTCCTCCGTCATGCTCTGTGATGTGTCGTGTTAGTTACCCATTTACACCGTCTTTTTTTTCCCGAGATTGATGCGGTGTTTGTTCTCCGTATCGTGCATGAGGAGGGAGAAGCATAGGGAGAAAGGGGACCATGGGCGATGGTATTGTGCACTGATATGTGAGAGGATGGATATCTGATAATCACTTCATTTTTCCTGTTTAACAAAATCAGCCAACCATATTTAACAAAATCGCAATACTAATTGTTGCATGATTTGGATTAATTATCAGTTGTCTGACATTTTGCATGCCTACAGATTGTTCCTTTTTGAGTTGCACCTTCATTGTAGATGATACGAGGTACGTGTTTTATCTTTCTCTCTCGGTTTTGAACAATGGGCAGGTTTGAAAATAATGTTCTGTCAGTCAAATTTGTTGCCATGAGCATGAGGCACATCCATAGCAATGATTTGGATCTGTCATTGGTTGTCAACTAAAATAGTCACTAGGCTCCCTTGTGTAGTTTCAAGTAGTCAGAGGGCCCTTTGTGTACTCAATAATGTTTATGTTGCAATAATTGGTCAAAAATTGACCTGGATGTTACACACAAGTAGGAATATATATTTACCAAATATGACCTCAGCTTGTAAACAGTTGAAAAGGGAGCAATGACAGCGTCTAATATTTGGTTTCCTCCCTTGAGCTTGATATACATTGTTAGTATATATACTCATGTGTGTTTTCTCCTGCAGATTGGTAGACTAATATATGTCCAACCAGTGAAAGAAAATAACATAAATGAATTCTGAGCTTTCTTGCAATATTCACCCGCTTGCCGTTGTTTCGTATATATACATATAAAATCAGGTCTGCACCCAATACTTGCTTGGAGCATTTGTTTTCGTTTTAGGACATTCATCCAGACATGCATGTTATTTCTAGGTGTTACAAAAGAAGGCTGTTGAAGATTATATTATCTAATCAGCAACTGATCTGGTACAATAAAGAAGCAGCAAATGAGCTAGAAAAAATCAGTCTGGAGATGAATAAATCCGGCATCTTGATGTTTCATATCTATTGGTTCCTTGTTTGGTAGCCTATGTTGGTAGATGTGAGAGGTAAACTTGTCTTCAGACCTGCTTAATTGTCGATTCGAACTATACTTCAACAGGTATCTTGTGCAATGCATGATTTCAACTACTAACAACCTGCACATTATATATCTTAAATAAAAGAAATATTACTCTATTCTTTAGTTATTTATATGGACTTACTTCTATTGCGAATAACAGTCCCTTTTTAATCATTTTACCAGCTCCAAATATGGAAGCAGCCAACGTGCGGAAGATTAAAGGATGCATTGCTACAGTGAAAACATTCAGTGGGCGACCAACGACCAGAATGTCATCGCTTTTATCATGGCATCCAACACTTGCAGATGTGACATAAAAGGGGGTTCTGAAGCTGATGAACTTGGATGGCCTGACAGTCTACCATACCAACGACCATCTCCAAGTACACGAACTTGAAAGCTTTCTAAGATTCGTACACACCTTCAGGTGCAGATGCTTGGTTTTTTCTCTAGAATTTCTATGCATTTTAAGCAGACGAGCTGCCCATATATTCATTAGAAAATGATGTAGGTGACCCTATTTAAAATGACATTTCAGATTTGTTTTCCAGGTAAAGATCAGAAAGTCAACAGTGTTTCTATTATGTTTCGGGAAAAATTTGGATCTTTATGGTCGGTTATTGCAACCATCTGTCTGAATGAGTATAAAAACAATGCTATGAGGTAATGCAAGCATGACGGTGCCTCTTTTCACAATATGCGAACGTATGGGCTATTCGAGGCTTTATGTTGTTTTTCAATCTAAGGCACGTGAAACTTTACTGTCGTTATTCACATACCAATATCATTGCTTCCACCAATTTCAATTGATTTTCATTTCTTGATTCATGTGTGTATAGGACAAAGAGGAGATAAAAGGAGTATTGGAAAGCTTAAAACCAGCCCCCCCAAAACCACTCTGCCTGGAGCAAGAAGACAATATCTGGCACGATCTGTTTCATCTACTACAGGTAATTTGGTCTTTTATTGTGCACACACTATATTTTCATGTAAAAATAATCTAGAGGCTTGTTCTCAAAGGCTTGTAAATATAATCTGTCATTACATTTTTTGGAACCGTAAGCATGCAACATTATACTGCCAAAATAATAATTTTACTATACATTTGATTATTGCTTGCATCCATATATTTTTTCCACTTTCGCTTTTGTTTTGTGTCCAGTAAACAGCATCAATCATAGGTAGGAAAATGTTTTGTCCGTCTGATTTTATTAGACTATTTAGAATTACATTTTTCAAGTTATTTGTGACTGTTTACGATGAGTAGATTTCCATTCCTTCCATGTAGTCAGTCTACGAGAGAAGACTATATTTTCACTTCAGATAGTCACTGGTCATTTGATTCTGCCATGCCCTCCAATGCTGACCGACACAACTGCTTTCTCTGCCTATGCCGCATGGCCATGAGGCACCGTGTGATCGACGTTGAGGCCAAGGCTGTGTGTGCCTCGCGTGTTATCTTGATGAGATATACTCAACCACCTTCTTAAAAGTGAAAATACTAACCAACTATAGTTGCACGTGAGAATTGATTTTAAATTTGAAAGTTATTAGTATCTTTTACTAGGGAGATGAATTTACTTCAGGTTACAGGATGTCATGATCTTTTTCTGTTTTTCCCGATTTCATTCCGAATAGCTTGCATCCGTGTTTTGGTGTTGTACAAGCTGCAGTGTGATACTTGCAACTGTCGCCATTATCACTTGAAATTTTCTACAAATTGCTCACCAAGGTTCCACAATTGTTCATCTCACTTTCAACTTCATAATTATGCAGCTCAGAGTGGATAAGAGATGATGCAACCAAAGGCACACTTCAATACTCTTTTACTTTAGTCTTCCCTTTTTCCTGTGTGTCGAAGAGATTGTTACCAGCATTTGTTTCCAAACATGTATTACCAAGTAAATACTAACTTTTATTTCAGTCCTTCCCTTGCCCCTCCACCGGATTTGATATATATTTTTTACATTTGTGACAAAGGGAGATGTTGACTTCCTTTGCCATGCTGCCGAGGAGATAAATGTTTGTTTTTTATCTGATTAACTTCAGATATTTAAACAATAATTCTTCCTTCCAAATAAAATTGATCATGACGTGATATATATCTATGAACTTGCATTTTCCCCCTTTATGTTAAAGTATCCATAGAAAAGATCACAATACATCACTTTCATTTGTATCGGACGTGCATAACGAATCAGCTGGTTACAATTCTGTAGATTTTCCTGCTACCATTTGGTTTGTACTTAGTACCGAGTATTATAGTCCCTTTAGGCCTTAGAGTTCCGTCGGATATGGGAGCAATAGGTTCAGTGAAAAAGTCTTAGAGCCTAGGATGGATTTTTTTTGTAGGCATGTAGTGCACATTCTAATGTAGGAGCTATGACTTCCTTTGTTTTTGTGATGAAATATTGTGTCTAGTATTTATAGTTTTGAATCATGGCAATCAATCAGTTATGGATCAGATGTCTTAGTAAGCGGGTTCGCAATCCCTCCGTCCCAAATGACGTGTTGAATAAATGGATGTATCTAAATGTATTTTGAGTTTCATATACATCCATTCCTGTCCATTTCTGCGACAAGTAATTCGGGATGGAAGGAGTATTTGATATGGTAGTGAGAGAGGCACTTTCGATCCGATCAATTAGTGATATATCAAATAGCTTATTTCGCATTGTCATACACAATGCGGTATAATTAGAAAAATCCATGTTTATTTTATCCCTTCCTCAGTTATATTTATTTTAGAATTAATTTTGGCATTGCTTGATAGGACAATGATTTCTTATCTTCTTGTTAGATGATGCATATATCTAATTGCAGTGCAGAGGCTCCGAAATTAGCACACATGCCATCTTTTCATGTGAGCCCGAGTCCATTATCTTGCCTTGTGGCAAAGAAATATATTTCAAGTTTCTTGGGTGCGTCTGTTAGCTGCTAAGGTGGATTTAATCAGGCAGCTTATTGATCTAGAACTAAAATATGTCTAGATACATGCATTTCTCCTACAATAATTACGGACGGAGAGAGTATGTTTCATGAAAGAATATTAACGGAAACAACTAACTTATGATAATTATTGTATCATTTGGATCCTATAAATGGCATGTATACCATCTTCCTCTTATTTCTATCAATAGGAAAGCTACGCTTGATAATGCACTCCATATTGGCAAGACGAGTGAATGCTTCGTTGTTGTCTCGTGAGGACTATGTGATGCGTGATGAGGAAGAAGTGAAAGGAGCAATGCGATGGTGACAGGCACATCGCCCTTGGGTATAAGGCGGAGGTGCTTACTATAAAGATTGAGAAAGAGTGAGGGAGGGAGAGAGAGCGGGAGAGAGAGAGAGGGAGAGAGGGAGAGAGAGAGAGGGAGAGAGAGAGATCGAGGTAGAGAAGAAGGGGGAGAGAGATCTTGCATGTACACGTCGATAGGATAACTATTTTTTTAGCAATGGGAACAGCGGGAGAGGCTCCTACTGTTTATATATTAAACCCAAAATTGGCGGATATTTACATATGAGTGGGATTACATAGCCATTGTGGCTAAAGGGTGAAAATAGAAATTACAAGGGTAGATTTGTTACAAAATTGTCGATGAAGGTGGGCACCTCAGGGGCAACTCTGAATTTCAGAATCAGTAAGTCACTTTTGATAGGATAACTATGTTCTAAAATATCAATGAGATTTGGTGGTAAATCACCATAAGTTTGTTTCCAATTTGTCAGACACCATAACTTTCATGTCGAATATGTTGTAGAAATATTCTTTGATAAACATGTTTTTATCTCTTGATATTTTAGTATGATTGTAAATTTTTCCATTCACGTATCATTCCAAGAAACATTTTTATTTGGGGGAGAATGAAGGGAAGAAAAGGAGAGCGCTGGTAAAAAATAAGTCGTTAAGACAGCCCGTTGCAACGCACGGGCGTTCTACTAGTGAGAGTAAAAATCTATTCTTCACGCCTAATCCCTCCATAAACTTCATTACACAAACTATCATTTCCTGCCTAAATATTATTACTAGGAAAGAAACTGCAAGTACCATTGGCAAGCGCAAATCAACCTGTGGTTGAGATGGTTAGGTGGACAATGGTATCCCAACCCATCAGGGTTCAAATCCTGGTGCTCGCATTATTTCTGGATTTATTTCAGTATTTCCGGCGATGCGCTTTTAGTGGGAGGAGACGTTCCCGTCGATGACGAGGTGCCTACGGTGACTTCGTAAATCTCAAGATGATGTGCCGGCTCAGTCTTTCAGAGGTGCTCATAGGGGTAGGGTGTGCGTTCATAGGAGTGAGTGTATGCGCGCGTATATGAGCGCTTGTGTCTGTACTTATGCTAAAAAAAATACCATTGGCAAGCAAAACTTTTTTTTCTTTGAAATGCATTGGCAAGCAATTCTCTTTTTTTTTTTTTTTGAAATTCATTGGCAAGCAAATCTTGGTCACAAGCCGATGCCGCTTGCCTCGATGCTAAGCAAGACCGGCTCGCCAACTAGGCACTAGCCAGTCCACACCCGAACATATCCGCGCGGCGTGGACTCGCGCAACCTTCCCCTTCACCCGTTACCTCCTCGCCGGCGTCGCCGTCGCCGCCGCCGTTGTCTGCGTCCGATCCGCTCTCCTCTCCCCCCACAGCCGAAAACACCGCGAATGCGGAGCGTCTGCGCGAGGCGGTCGTGACCTGGCCGGAGCGGTGAGCCGAACCCCCCGCGCCCGACGCCTCCCACCGCTCGCCGCATCGGGATCTCGCACGGCGCGATCTAGCGGCGGGGCACACGGGACGGAGGGAGGGTTTTCCCGGGAATTCCTGCGCCCGCGGGAGGCATGGCGGCGGAAACGTCCACTTCGGCGGCCGCCGGCTCGGGCGGCGGCAGCTGGGTGGAGTCCTACACGGGGATGTCCACGGACAACATCAAGGGGCTGGTGCTCGCGCTCTCCTCCAGCGTCTTCATCGGCACCAGCTTCATCGTCAAGAAGAAGGGGCTCAGGAAGGCCGGCGCGTCCGGCGTCCGCGCAGGTGACCTAATTCCGCTGCTTACCATCGAGACATCATTGCCTTGCCTGTCGATCTCCTAAGTGTGTTATTTGTTTGCCCTGGTTGGTGCTCTGATCTGAGCTGACAGACGCTGGTGCCTGATTATGCTTAGATCCCCATTCCAGCTGAAATCCATGTTGGAACAGTGGACCTGTAATGGGGTTAGGGATAGGGTTAGCGCGTCAGAGTTTAGGTTGATAATGTTGACGCCGATTTAGATGTTGGGAGTTCACATATGCTGGAGTTTGTAGCCAACGGTGCCGTAACAATGTCGGTATTGCTTTTATTCTGCATTGTGCTTTACACGGTTGCACTGTAGTCTGGTTCTCATCTCATTGCTCAGCCAATCGGGTACATTAATTTTTGATGTACTAGTTCAATGTAGTGGAGAATGACCTCGCTAGTTAATTCTTCCAAATACGGTAAAAGTTAGCATTCTGTCATTTTGATTTTTGAGAGCTGTTCTTGGCTTCAAGTATGTGCAGAGCAATTACCAAAATTGGCCCGAGCAATGATTCCGAAGATTTTAGTTCTTAAGCTATTTAATTATGTTCAACTAGATGATTCTGTTTATAAGCCCAAAACAGTTTATTCTCGCTGACTGTTACCCACAAATTTGCTGTGTATGGCAGGGGTTGGTGGGTACTCTTATTTGTATGAACCATTATGGTGGGCAGGAATGATTACAAGTAAGTGCACCTCTCTGATACAAGTGGATCTTCATTTACTGCTTCTACTTAACAATGTGATACTGATGGTATTCAGTGCTGTTTCCCAGTGATCGTTGGAGAAGTTGCTAACTTTGCAGCATATGCGTTTGCTCCTGCTATACTCGTCACTCCACTTGGTGCACTTAGCATAATCATTAGGTAAAAGCCAGAAGTGCGATCCTTAATGATAAATCCTGAGATGTTCAGCTGTTGACAATTCTGGAAGTCTCTGTTCATTCGAACTAACGTATTTCTCGCACAGCGCCGTTCTTGCAGACATCATGTTAAAGGAGAAGCTACATATCTTTGGTATACTTGGATGTGTTCTTTGTGTCGTGGGTTCAACAACTATTGTGCTTCATGCCCCCCAGGAGCGTGAAATTGAGTCTGTCGCAGAAGTGTGGGATCTTGCTACAGAACCAGGTACTTTCCTTTCTTTTCCTGATTAGCAACCATGCTTTGCCTATTTGTCTTATAAAGTACTAATGTTTTTGTATTTTCTTGCAGCATTTCTATTTTATGCGACAATTGTGCTTGCTGCAACTTTTGTGCTCATATTCCGTTATATCCCACAGTATGGTCAGACACATATCATGGTTTATATTGGTGTTTGTTCACTTGTAGGATCTCTATCGGTATGCGTTCATTCTACTTACAAATAATTAGCCCAATGTTTATTCACGTGATACTATTGATTAATTATGCTCGAATTTTGTTTATTTTTATTTACTTGACAGGTCATGAGCGTGAAAGCTCTTGGTATAGCCTTGAAACTGACCTTTTCTGGGATAAACCAGCTAATCTATCCGCAGACATGGTTGTTCGCAATTATTGTTGTTGCATGTATATTAACACAGATGAACTATCTGAACAAGGTAACAATAATTTCTTTGCCGATTGTTCTTCCGTTGCTTAGTGATCGTACTTCAATATCTGCTAAGTAACTTTAGTACCGCAAATTATTACTCCCTCTGTAACTTAATATAAGACATTTTTTTTGACACTGTCATGGACTCTAAAAACGTCTTACAAAAAGTTGCAGAGGCAGTACATCTTTAATCTGCCATAATGGGCACTGGCATGCTATTGATATTAGTATCTGAGTACATGATTCTGCTTGTTACAAACTTGTGCTTGGTGTTTTGTACATCATTCAACCTACTATGTTTGTTTTTGCAGGCTCTTGACACATTCAATACGGCAGTTGTTTCACCAATATACTATACTATGTTTACATCACTAACAATACTGGCCAGCGTCATAATGTTCAAGGTAACATATTTGGGCTTGTAGTTTTTCTATGGTGCTCTAGATGGTGCTTCTTAGTCTACTTGTTTAATTGCAAGTTTAACATGAGATCAAGTAGTGCTTGCTTATACTAAGTATGCAGTGAATTGCTTTTAGAATCACTACTTGCTGAAGTGCCCTTTTGGCAGTTATCTTGTCTCACCAAAGTTGGACACAGTGATTGAATGAGGTCTGAGTAAAGGGCAGCAATGTTACCCAAATATTTAATTGCTAACCAATTTTCTGTTTGAGAGAATTTTTGGGATTAGCATTTTTATTATCTGAAACTGAACTCATCAAACCAAGAGCTCACCTATCATGATCTATGCCATATTTCTGTTAAACTTGATAAGCTGCCGGTTTTATCGTATAGAGTTAGTGACAATGCTCACAGGTATTAGCCTACTAATACTACTTGCTTGCAGGACTGGGATCGTCAAAATCCAACTCAAATTGTGACAGAGATGTGTGGTTTTGTCACAATCCTTTCTGGGACATTTCTTCTTCATAAGACTAAAGATATGGTTGATGGTATGGCTCCACTCCCCCCTTCTGGTTTGCACATAGTAAGTAGTATATATTGCTAACTTCTAACTTTCTGGCATTATAGGTCTCCCACCGACTCTGCCTATCAGGATTCCGAAACATGGTGATGAAAACGGCTATGCGTCTGAAGGAATTCCTCTCAGATCCGCTGCTGAAGGCCTCCCTCTGAGGTCACCAAGGGCAGCAGAATAATTTTGACCAACTTGAGATGCTCAGTGATCCTTGTGGCCATGGTTCGCATTCTTTCATTCTATCCAGTCTGTAGATTGTACTTTAGGGCTATATAAACAGGAAAAGGCTCGTTCCCCCTTGTAGTTTTCGATCGAGGAACCGGTAGAGTATCAGGGGATATATGTCTTATACATCAAAAGTTTTCCATGTATTTTTGTTTTTGAGGAACCGGTATGGTATAGTATTGGGGATGCATCTTGTACCGGCTATCATCTGTAACTGTTGTATTCTTTGAAAATAGGGAAAGAATCTGAAGAACTCAAAAAATCATTCCCTCTTTCACTTCTGTTGAATCTTCGCACTATTTTCTCATTGGTGGTGATGTTCTTTGCTTGTGTAATGGCAATGCTCCGTTTGCCTCGCTGCACTTGCGAAAGCAATCCTTTCTTTCGTGTCCAAAGCCATGCAGATTCTTTTCAGCGGTTGCTCATTTCAGCTCTCTCCTTTAACTAACCCCGTAACCTTCTCGTCTCATCAAACCCAACAATCTCACACCTGCTTGCACACGCACTAACAATGGCTGAGCGAGAAGGAGAAGAGTACAAGGTGCTCATCGATCAAACCAGCAAAGACGCCGGTGAACCGCACCAAGACGCCGAGGATGACGACGCCGACGACACCTCGAGCTTCATCCTGGTCATGAACCTCGTCCTGAGCGGCACGGCCCGGCTCAACGTGCTCCTCCCGACGGCCACCATCCTGACCTTCGCCATCTTCGCGCCGCTGGTCACCGACGACGGCAAGTGCGCGCGCGTCAACCGCGTGCTCACCGGCGCGTTCGTGCTGCTCTGCGCCGCCTCCTGCGTCTTCTTCACGCTCACCGACAGCTTCCGCTCCGCCACGGGCCGGCTCCGCTACGGCGTGGCCACCCCGACGGGCATCGCCACGTTCTGCGCCGGCGGGGGGAGCCGGAGGAAGGCGCCGAGGGAGCCGGAGAGGTACAGGCTGCGGTGGTCGGACCTGTTCCACACCGCGCTCTCCCTGGTGGCCTTCGTGACCTTCGCCGCCTCCCACCACGACATCGTCCGGTGCTACTACCCCGGCGCGCCCAGGAAGGTGGTGAACACCGTGCCCCTCGTCGTCGGCTTCGTCGTCAGCCTCCTGTTCGTCATGTTCCCTTCCAAGAGGAGGGGGATCGGCTACCCCTTCCTGCTCAGGACCGACCTCGTGTACCTACGGCGCTGAACATTTTGGCGGCCTATGCAGTAGACCTGAACCCTGAAGTCGAGGCCTCTCTGACCCTGTCTGTATCGGAGACGCATGTAAGCTTGCATATATGATTTGATTTGTTGGATGTGTGTATGTTTGAAAGGTGTTACACGATTGATGATTCTCTTGTTGAATTAACTGAGCCCAGATGTCAAATGTATACGTATGTACATCCTTGTCCTCTTTAGTACAAAGCTGAAAACAGAGTGTAAGGCCAGAGATGAGACGAGGCAGCTGCCGGACGGTGGCTCCTCATTCCTCGGCGTCCGGATCAGGCTCGAGGCCCGAGATTTGCTTCAGCGGTTTCCAGATGAATTTTCTCCTGCATCAATCAAATCGGCTCGAACGCTATTCACAGGTTCTGGTTTATTTGGGGTGAGATTTCAGGCGGTGGCTCATGTGCGTACCAGTTGCCGCATTCCGCGATCACCCTGACTTTGGGGCGGAGGTCGGGGAGCATGGCCAGGAACTGCAGCTCGGCCTTGGACAGAACCTGCAGACGGAACGAACACGCGACAACGATGAGAAACAGCAGAGCCGATGAGCAACGTGTGAGAGTGGCGACAGAATGTGGGAGACCTTGGCCTCGTAGACCCAGACGATGAGCCCTTTGGCGTCCGGGTGCAGCAGGCTGAGCCTGTAGTCCACCTCCGGCGGGAAGTACCACCTCGCCACCGGCTGCCTCCCGAGGCTAGGCTGCAGCAGCAAAGCAAGCAGCGCACCAGAGTCAGCTAAGCTAAGCAGAGCGGACGGCATTAATGGCGGCGAAAGGGAAATGCATCATCGTCGGCTCTGCTGACGGACCGGGCAGACGGGGTGGATCTTGGTGAGGGTGGACTCGGGGTCGCCGAGGCCGCGCGCCGAGAGGTCGAGGAAGTAGTAGCCCTGGTAGCGGAGGCGGTTGAGGTAGCGGCCCTCGTAGCCGCCCTCGTGCGGCGGGTAGATGGCCAGCGCCTTGTGCTCCTCCACGTCGTCCAGCCACCGCCCCAGGTCCGGCTTCACGAGGTCCCCGCCCACGAAGTCCATCAGCCCGCCGCCGCCGGCGCGCACCGACACCGTCGACGGCCGCCCCGCGCCGCGCCGCCCGGTCAGGGACGTCGGCGCGTGCAGCGGCGGGGACACGGTGCGCGCCGCCGCGGCTGCCGCTCCCGACCACATGCTTGGTTCCGCTGCCGCCGCCGCCGCTGCCTGTGTGTCAGCGTGTGCGTGTGTGTGGGTTGAGTTGCCGCGGCAGCCTGTGGCGGGAAGGTAACCGCGAGGGGATAAGTCTTGGCACTGCTCGTTCGTTAGGCGATCCGTTTGGATTGGCCGTGGTGTTGTTGGGATCCATCTTCCATGCTGGTCGTAGAAGAGTTCTCACCCCAAATCTTATTGCTGAAACTGATAACAGACTACAGAAGTCTGGTAATCACTAGGTAGGGGTACACTTGCAAACGTTTTTTTTCCTTTTGCAGGGTAAAAAGAATTTCTTTTTTGCCGGCGAAATGTCTCAGGTGAGAGCAAGTGGCGCAAGGTATTTTTTTCATGGATCCAAGGGGTGAGAGGTTAACACATATGATGAAAATAAAAATTAGAAATAGAAAAAAAAATGAAAACCCAAAGCAAGGCATTCAAAACCGGAGCATACAACACAGAAACTCGAATCCCAGAGAAAAAAACACGCTTCGAACGCTTGCTGCCTGGTTTCGGTCCTTTTATTTAGTTATCAGTTTTTAGAAAAATAATGTAAAAGGAGGATTGGATAATATAAAAATAATATATTTGTGGGGAAATTGAGATATTTTTTCTCAACCGGCTTTAAGTAATGTTGTCAAAAAGGTTTGGAAAATGGTAGGTATTGTGTTGTGAAATAACAAACTGTCACATATGTAATAATAAATGTTCATATATATGAAATAGAACTATTCATTACGTATTAAAAAATATTCATGTACGCAAAAAAAAATCATGTGCTAAGAAATGTTTACACACCTTTCAGAATCTTTTTGGATTAAAAAAAATATATAGATGGAAAAAAATGTTCATCATATCTAAAAAGGTTCATGTATACAAACATTATATTCATGTGTACAATCGTTTTAAGTATTTAAAAAAAGTTTAGATATGTGAATTTTTATCATATTTGAAAGATGTTAATGTATGCAGAAAATTTATATTCATATATGTGGAAGTGTAAATCGAGGACTCCTCTTTCTTTTCCCTCAAATGCTTGGATGGATTTAACAAAGGGACATGTGGAGAAAATTATACTTTTGAGCTATGGAATAATGGAGTACGAGGGAGAAGAAGCTTGGATCGAATGAGGGTAAGAGATATCCCTTGTCGTTGGGATGTCGGTTGTACAATGTAACATCCTTGATGCGACTATAGCTCCCACGTGTCGAGGCACGACTTAGAGACATAATCGCATTGAAGGCATATGTTGCAAGTGAGGTAATCTTCACACAACCCATGTAATACAATAGGGGAAAAAGATACATACTTGGCTTACAATCGCCACTTCACCCAATTACATGAATAAAGCATTACATCATCCAGATACAATCAAGGTCCGACTACGAAACCAAAATAAAAGAAGAACCACAAATGCGACAAAGGTCCCCGATCGACCCCAACTGGGCTCCACTACTGGTCAACTAGAACGAAGCAAGACAAATGACAAGATCTTCAACGAGCTCCTCCTGAGCTTGGTTGCGTCATCTGCACGGACTCATCGGCACCTGCAAACTAGTTTTGGAAGTATCTGTGAGCCACAGGGACTCAGCAATCTCGCACCCTCGCGATCAAGACTATTTAAGCTTATGGGTAAGGTAAAGGTATGAGGTGGAGCTGCAGCAAGCGACTAGCTTATATGGTGACTAACATACGCAAATGAGAGCGAGAAGAGAAGGCAAAGCACAGTCGATAAAGTATGATCAAGAAGTGATCCTATAGCAACCTACGCCAAGCATAACTCCAACAACCATGTTCACTTCCCGGACTCCACCGGAAAGAGACCATCACGGTTACACACGCGGTTGATTCAATTTAATTAAGGTCAAGTTCAAATTTTCTACAACCGAACGTAAACAAATTCCCATCTGCCCATAACCGCGGGCACGGTTTTCGAAAGTTTAAATCCCTGCAGGGGTGTCCCAACCTAGCCCATCACAAGCTCTCACGGTCAATGAAGGAATAGACCTCCTCTCGAGACTTTCCGATCAGACTCGGTATCCCGGTACAACAAGACATTTCGACAGGGTAAAACTAAACCAGCAACACCGCCCGAATGTGCCGACAAATCCCGATAGGAGCTACACATATCTCTTTCTCATGGCACACCGGATTGTCTAAACTTCCGGTAGGCCAGCCCAGAGTTGCCCCTGGTGGCCACCGGCGGCTGACAAGTTGGACCAACACTCAGAGAAGCACTGGCCCGGGGGTTTAAAAAAATGATGACCCTTGGGCGCGTGACCCCCAAGGGAAAAGAAAAGGCTAGGCGGCGAATGGTAAAACCAAAGTTGGGCATTGCTGGAAGAGCTTTACTTAAGACGAACTGTCAAGGGGTTCCCATAATAGCCCAACCGCGTAAGGAACGCAAAATCCGGGAACATAACACCGATATGACGGAACACTAGTAGAAAAAGGGTCAAACATGAAGCACATTAGTGCCGGTTTGTATTTGAGCCGGCACTAATGTGTACATTAGTGCCGGTTCATGGCGGCGATCAATAGTACCGGTTCGTGGCGAACCTTTAGTACCGGTTCATGCCACGAACCGGTACTAAAGAGGTTGTGTCATCCTGGGGTCAGGCTATGGCCCCACCATCACCATTTAGTGCCGGTTCGTACCTAGCAAGCTGTTTTTAGTCCCACCTCCCCAAGAGAGAGGCAGTATGAGCGGTTTATAAGCCGTGAGTGCACAGACAATGACGAAGAGTTGCAATGCTCACCTACATGTTGATTAGCTTCAAGCCTTGCGGAATAGCATAGATTGCACTGAGCTATGTGCAGTGGCTTAGTGCAATCTACACTATTCCGAATGGCTTGAAGCAAATTAACCAGCATTGCACCTCTTTTTATTTTTAATAACTTATTTAAACTCCGGACTTTTTTTGTGTTCAGTATGCAGCATTTAAAGCTTGTTATGCCTCAAGGTTGTTGTGGTTTGAAAATTATGGATTTGACAACCATGAATCATAGCTTTTTGTGTAAGTGACTTGGGAAACTCAAGTTTGGCAAACTCTATTGACTAGTAGAAAAACGGTCAAATGTGAAGCACATTATAGTGCCGGTTTGAATTTAAGCCGGCACGAATGTGACCATTAGTGCCGGTTCCAACGGCTAGGCGGGCTGCTACCATTAGTACCGGTTCGTTGCCAATCTTTAGCACCGGTTCGTGGCACGAACCGATACTAATGTGCATCTCACCAATCAGGAAGAATCACACGGATCGTGTGTTTCTTTCTAGCTCTTGCGAGTCGTTGGATCAAGGGTGTGTTTCTTCCTAGCTCATGTGAGTCGTTGGATCGAAACTACCACAATCACTTTGTGAGCCAGACGACCCTATATATAGCCCATCTCTCGCCTTCCCTGCATAAGTCTTTCAGTTCATCGACTACATACATCTACCAGTTCATCGACTGCATACATCTACCAGTTCATCGACTGAATACAAATCATTCGGATTCGCCATCATACGCCCAACCGTGCATTTGATATGCATATATATGCATCACGAGCCACGGTAGGGCTGTATGATGGCGATACCGATTGGTTTGTTCTAGATCCGACATAAAAGGTTTGATACAACTTCTTTTTTGTGACATAAGATCTAACATTGTTACTTCTAATAGTTCTCTTGATTCCACTAATGATTCTCTTAGCCAAGTTACACTTGAGCAAGAAAATAGCTTATTGAAGGGAATTATAGAGAAAGGAGTGTACAAAAGCCTTGCCGGGAGTAAGCAATTCGAGGAAATTGTGCGCAAGCAAGGAAGGCACCGGAAGAATCAAGGTGTTGGTTTTGAACGAAAGTTCAATGCCAATGGAGTTGAGTGGGAAGAAGATCAATACCCCAAGACAAATTTTGTTCCTCAACAAGAGAAGTATCCTACACTTCCTTCAAGGGGACACAAGCTCAAGATGATCTTCTACATGTTGATTAGCTTCAAGCCTTGCGGAATAGCATAGATTGCACTGAGCTATGTACAGTGCAGTCTACACTATTCCGAATGGCTTGAAGCAAATTAACCAGCATTGCACCTCTGTTACATGGCCACTTCAATGTTTTTTAAACTTATTTGAACTCCGGACTTCTTTTGTGTTCAGTATGCAGCATTTAAAGCGACGTCATCAATATCCAACATGTTCTGACATCATTTGTTGTTTTTCGGTCATTTACCTAATTGTTTAGAGAGCTAAATGACCGTGAAATTGAAAACCACTACAAAATGAATCCTAAAAATGTTGAAACTTGGCATGGTATCATCGTATCACCCACATAGCATGCGCGAAAGAGTAGAGAGGGTCACGGCAAAAACTGGACGCACCTCGTGTACAAACTGGACAAACTCTTTCCGAGTATCAGGGCGTTTCGGACGAGAACTCATCTGTTACATGGCCACTTCAATGTTTTTTAAACTTATTTGAACTCCGGACTTCTTTTGTGTTCAGTATACAGCATTTAAAGCGACGTCATCAATTTTCAATATGTTCTGACATCATTTGTTGTTTTTCGGTCATTTACCTAATTGTTTAGAGAGCTAAATGACCGTGAAATTGAAAATCACTACAAAATGAATCCTGAAAATGTTGAAACTTGGCATGGTATCATCATATCACCCGCATAGCATGCGCGAAAGAGTAGAGAGGGTCACGGCAAAAACTGGACGCACTTCGTGTACAAACTGGACCTACTCTTTCCGAGTATCAGGGTTTCGGACGAGAACTCATTTGTTACATGGCCATTTCAATGTTTTTTAAACTTATTTGAACTCCAGACTTCTTTTGTGTTCAGTATGCAGCATTTAAAGCGACGTCATCAATTTTCAACATGTTCTGACATCATTTGTTGTTTTCCGGTCATTTACCTAATTGTTTAGAGAGCTAAATGACCGTGAAATTGAAAATCACTACAAAATGAATCCTGAAAATGTTGAAACTTGGCATGGTATCATCGTATCACCCGCATAGCATGCGCGAAAGAGTAGAGAGGGTCACGGCAAAAACTGGACGCACTTCGTGTACAAACTGAACAAACTCTTTCCGAGTATCAGGGTTTCGGACTATGCAAAAATAAGTAATGCAGAAAATAAAAGAACTATACAAAAAAAATTACTCAAAAATAAATAATGCAGAAAAAAAACTATATAAAAAACTACTCAAAATAAATAAATAAAAATAAGTAATGCAGAAAAGAAAAAACTATATAAAAAATTTGTTAGCGCACTGCCCTGTGGGTCTACCAGACCTAGGGTGTGCAAATGCAGGCCCAGAAGGGCCAGCAGACTCACAGGGCAGCGCGCCCTAATTAATTAGGCCTAGAAGCCTGCTATATAGAGGAGTTCGAAGAGGTAGCCGCGGCTGGATTTATAAACCAGTGCGGCTGCCCTTCGCCGGGCGAGGTGGGACTAAATTTTGGGATGGCAGCGCAAACTCTAAATACAGCAAAAAACAACTAAAAATAAATAAAACAAAATAAATAAAGCAGAAAAGAAAAAACTAAATGAAAAAATCCCACCTACTGGGCCACAGCGGCCTGCATACGACTAGAAACCCAACCTGTTGTTGGGCCAGAATGCAGGCCCGCAAGCCCAATAGGCCCCAAAGGGCAGAGTAGTAGAGGTAGGCCCAGAAGGCCTGCTTTAGAGAGGAGCTCGAGACAGCAGCGGCGGCGGGGCTTATAAGCAGGTGTGTGCGCCCTTCGGCTAGCGAGGTGGGACTAAACTTCTGCGCCCCTCGCCTGGCAGCGCACACCCTTTAGTACCGGTTGGAGCCACCAATCGGTACTAAAGGCCCCCCCTTTAGTACCGGTTGGTGGCCCCAACCGGTACTAAAAGCCTTCGTTTCCCGCCGCTTGGCCTGGGGAAAATAGGCCTTTAGTACCGTTGGAGCCACGAATCGGTACTAAAGGCCAATCCTATATATATAGCACTTACGAAAATTTCAGTTTCAACTCCGCACTTCGTCTCCAACCTCCGCCGCGCGCGCCGCTCGATCCCGTCGTCGCCGCCCATCGCCCGTACCGTCGTTCGTCGTCATCGTTGCTGTCCTCGCCGCCGCCCGTCGTCGTCGTCGTCTCGCGCTGCCGCCCCGAACGCCGCCGCCGTCCGTCGTCATCGCCGCGGCCGTACGTCTCTCTCTCGCTCCCGCACACACATACACACACACACCGGCGCCCCCGCCCCGTACGCCGGCGCCCCCGCTCGTACGTACGGGGCGGCGGCATATGGGGCCGCACACACACACACACGCATACACACACACATACACACATATGTACACACATATACGTATATATACACACACATGCATACACACACATACAATTTTTTTTACTTATTTTCTGTTTTTTAGAAAAGTTAATTAGATGATCGAATGTTAGATTAATGTCAAATGTTAGATGAATTAGCTAGCTAGATAGAAAAATTGTCGAACTAGAGATTAGAACTAGTTGAATAATTAATATAACTAGTTTATTTTTAATAAGAAAATTTAGGTATATGAGATTAGAACTAGTTGAATAATTAATATAACTAGTTTATTTTTAATAAGGAAATTTAGGTATATGAGATTAGAACTAGTTGAATAATTAATATAACTAGTTTATTCTTAGTAAGAAAATTTAGGTATATGAGATTAGAACTAGTTGAATAATTAATATAACTAGTTTATTTTTAGTAAGAAAATTTAGGTATATGAGATTAGAACTAGTTGAATAATTAATATAACTAGTTTATTTTTAGTAAGAAAATTTAGGTATATGAGATTAGAACTAGTTGAATAATTAATATAACTAGTTTATTTTTAGTAAGAAAATTTAGGTATATGAGATTTGATGATCTAATTAAAATATTATTTGTTAATGAGTTTTTCTGTTTATTTAATTTTTTATATATTTTGAGTTCATATAAATGTTAGATTAATGTCGAATGTTTGATGAATTAGATAGAAAAGTTAAATATATAGTAATGTCAATTGAATATATAGTTAGATATATTAATGTCAAATGTTAGATGAATATATATTTGGCTAGATATAGGTGTTTAATGTTTCACCTATATGAACATAGGAAATGTCATCTGACGACGAAAAAGATTTTATTATGTGCGAACACTGTGAAGACCAGCGCGGCCTATGCAACCAAAATTTCCTTGTTGATGGTAGGCGCTTCAGCATCAAGCTGGATGAGACATTCGAAGTTGATACAGTAAGTCACTTTGTCAATTATTATTTGAATGCAAAACTTATGCTTCATTTGCTTCAACTTATAATTTTAAATTTTCACTGTTCTACTAGCGCAACCCCTGCCATGCAAGAATTTTTGTCTTGGATAAGATAGGTTTCAGTGTTATAGATGATATGGAGGTAAAGAGAGTTTACTTGAAGACGCAGCATGGGTATACTTTCAACGTCAAATTATATAATGGAGACACATACACCCATTTTGAATGCAAAACTTGGCAAGCACTATGCAAGGCTTATGCATTTGAGCCTGATATGGTTATCACCTTTGATATTCGTCCGGAAGATGATATTGAAGGTAATATAGACATCTGGGTCGATGTGCAAACGCCTCCAGTTCTACCATTTGGTGAGTTTTCTCAACCATGCATGCATATGTTTATGTCTTTCATACAGTTTATTCAAAAATAGTTGACAACTATTTTGTATTGTCAGCTTATTTCGGTTCAAGCAAACATGTCCGGCGCTTGGTAGACAGGACCTACTACTGCCCCGGGGCTCAACTAAACTGCGAGGAGATAAGTCATTATGTTTCATGGCTTGAGGATCTTAATACTGTCAAGACAATTTTTTTCCCTACACTTAGAAATGTTAGTACTCAAAACGTGCGACCAATGGTGATCGTATTGAACTACGGTCACATCTATAATCAAAAGATGGTAAGATTTTAAATATTTGTCCTTAATTAGTGCATCTTTTGCATACATTATTTTTGAAGCTAAACTTTCATTGCTTAGTATATTAATTACTATACGATGTTGTTCAACAGGGACTTCCGATGACAGTTGTGCCTCAGTGGATCGAGACAAAAGGTCGCATGTCAATGGTTAGCTTACGACCAAGATTTCCTACATTACACATGAGTGCATTCAGGATTTCTAAAAGCGAAGAATGCTTAATAGTGAAAGATTGGAGCAAAATTGTTAACGATCGCAGAGAAGTACTAGGGGGCAGTAAGGAGAAGCGCAACCCAAGATTAGGAGACAGATTCATCTGCATGCTCCAATATGATGAATCAGGAGAGCTATACATGTTCTATGCTATTCTACCTGAGAGGGAGCAGCAGGATCAGTAGCTACTCTTCATGCTCTTAATTAGTACTTGTCTCATGGATCCGTGTCCTGAACTTCGATGTTGGTGATGATTATGTTGAACTTGATGATATCTCTTTGCTTCTGTTACAAAGTGAATGTTTCCTCTTTAAGCTAGCCAACGTTGATGATGAATTACATAGCTAGCGGTAATGACTATGATGATTAAATAGTGGTAATTAGACGACCATGATGATTTTTAGCTAGCTAGAGTTTATTTATTTATTAATATGCGATGATGATGATGATGATGATGACGACTACAACTCATTATAACGTAAAACAATCCTAAATTAAATTGATAACACAAATTTAATTGAAAAATACAAAATAAAACAAAAACCCACAACCATTTAGTACCGGTTGGTTTTACCAACCGGTACTAAAGGGCTCCCGGCCCCCGGATCTGGCTCGTGCCACGTGGTACCCCTTTAGCACCGGTTCGTGCTGAATCGGTACTAAAGGGGGGGGGGGGCTTTAGTGCCGAAATAATAGTGTCGGTTCCTAAACCGGCACTAAAGGGCCTTACGAACCGGTGCTATTGCCCGGTTTTCTACTAGTGGAAACTAGGGCGGCAAGAGTGGAACAAAACACCAGGCATAAGGCCGAGCCTTCCACCCTTTACCAAGTATATAGATGCATTAATTAAGTAAGATATATTGTGATATCCCAACAAGTAAAAAAATGTTCCAACAAGGAACGACATCTTCATGTTCTAACAAGGAACAAACTTCGATCTTCACCTGCAACTAACAACGCTATAAGAGGGGCTGAGCAAAGCGGTAACATAGCCAAACAACGGTTTGCTAGGACAAGGTGGGTTAGAGGCTTGGTTCAACAATATGGGAGGCATGATAAGCAAGTGGTAGGTATCGCAACATAGGCATAGCAAAAGAGCGAGCAACTAGCAAGCAAAGATAGAAGTGATTTCGAGGGTATGGTCATCTTGCCCGAAATCTCGCAAGGAAGAAGAACGAGTCCATGAAGAGACAAACGGACGTAGTCGAACGGTTCCTCACAAACGCGACGTTATCGGAAGCAACCCGAAGAAACAACACCGGAAAAGAGCAAACAACCTAGTAAACAACCACCACATAATCATGGCATGATGCGCAAACAAGTATGATGCATGTCCGGTTTAAAGAGGCATGGCATGGCAAAGAGCACAAACAATCCTACAAATTAAGTGGAGCTCAATATGCAACGGGTTGTATATTGACGGAACACCACATCAATTATTTAGTTCTCTCTCGTTTATGTACCCAACAATATTAAATGTTGTTAAGCATGTCAAGAGGTGAAACATAAAGGGATTGTCTATCTAAACAATTTAAATGGGGCCGGATATAGCAAACAACAAATCCGGTAAATCCCCATATGCATTAGTAAATTAATGCAAACAACAATTTAAATATTTTTAATTGTTGTTATCATGATGCAGATGACATGAACAAGTTTATGCAATTTTTATTAAAACTTGACAAGAGCATTATTATGAAGCATTTGACATCGTGGTGGAAAGGAAAAGGGTGCCACGACGATGAATCCGAAAATGATGCCACGACAACATATCGGTTCTCCGGTAGCCCACGGGGATAACGGTGCAAAAGGAAGTGACGGGAGCGTGTCATGCAAGGATGGTGGGGTGCTCCCGATTACGGGGTTCCCACATGTCGGTGGCAAGGCAAAAGAGGGGCAACGTGCACCGAACAACTCCTACACGGAGCAAACACGAGCATTTCAAACATCGCAAGCATTCGTTCACGGACGTCGTCTCGGGGTTATACCTTCGAAGCATGCGTTATCGGAGCGGTTCGAGTTCGATGCGGTATAGGGGAAGTAGACGTTCTCGGGACGTTCGGTAGTGGAAGTAGAGGCACACGACGTCTTGTCGAAAATCACGGCGGCGGTAGTTGTCACACGTTGTAGTCGAACTTGATGGAACCAAAGTCCACGAGGGTAGTCGTGGTACTCGTCGCGTTCCAAAACCGAAGTGGTACTTGACAATATCCGGGACGGTCTTGACGTTTCGGTGCGGTGTAGTGGTACATGTCAACGGTCATCATGGTACTTCGTTCCGTTCCTGTAGTCGTACTAGGCATCGGTGGACCTTCGAGGGACTTGCGTATCCGAAGGGGTACTTGGCGATCGACGGACGTCGTGGTACTTGTCGGCCTGGGTCTTGACGTATCCGTGTTCTCTCAAAGTAGTTGTACAGTGCAGTGGCCTGGAGCGGCACCGATCCAGTCAACGCAGCGGTTCTCCTCCCGTTCGAAGTACAGGAGGCCGTCCATGGAGGTTGAGGCCACGATGTCGGCTGACGAACTGAAGGAGGCGACACCTCGACTCCTGCAGCAAAACGACGGCGAGGCGGAGAAGGGGCCGGCAGGCAGTAGAGGTCACGGGGAACGCAGGGGCCGCCGGCGAGCTCGCTCGGGGAGCTACTCGGGCGCATCTGATCAAGGTCGAAGCTGACGCGCCGAGGGGCATCGGGCTTCGCAGGTGGAGCTGAGGTCGTGACGCAGCGACGGTCGTCTAAAGCGGGGACGCGAGGCCCTGCCGGCGGGATCTGGCCGGGAATGGGCGGGGCGGCAGAGGAGCTTGGGCGCCGGACCGCTGTTGTTGGTGACGCCGATAGAGCAGGCAAGGCAGGGAGATGGCACGGTGCTCGCCGGAGGGAGTAGCAAGGCAGCGCCATGGAGGGGCACGGCTGGCCAAGAGGAAGAGATGGGGAGCTAGCGAGGAGGCTGGGCTAAGCGAGGGCGCTCGCTGGCGGCGTGAGGGAGGAGAACGAGAGAGAGAAAGGGCGGCGCAAGGGGAGGCAAGTGAGGTGCGAGGGGGAGAAGTGGGGATCGAGCAGAGGAGCCTGCGAGCGTTGGTGATGGGGATCGGGCTCCTCCCTGGCTCGATGCGTGCGTTGAGCGTGTGGCGGCGCGCGTAGGGAAACGAGGGAGAGATGAGATCGGGAGAGGGTAGCGAGGGGAGAGGCTGGGCCTAGGGTTAGGATAGGGAGTGGGCCTTGGAGCCGGCTAGGTTAGATGCAGCTAGGCCCAAATGGCCTGCTGGGCTCCCTTCTCTCCCTCTCTTGATTCTACTCTTAACAAAAACAGAGACAAAAAAATAGGAGAAAGGAAAAGAGAGAAGAGAAGGTTAGAGGAAGAATTTGGGCACGGGGATAATTTTCACGGACTCAGAAAAATGTGCACGGTCCGGGAAAATAGAAAAAGGTCAAGTTGAAAGATTAAATTCAAATTCCTTTGAATTTAATTCAAAAGGTTTGAACTAGGATAGGTTTTTCGAAGTGCCCAAAAATGTTGAGAAATTAGGTGGAGCTCCGGAAAATGATGAAAGGACAAGTGGCAAAGTTAGAGGCCAAGAGTTGAAATAATAAAAGGCATTGGGATTTTTGCAAGTGTGTTAAGGTAATTCCACATGATTGGAATAATTACTATAGCTCTCTAAATATCGAGAGGATAAGTTGTAAAGAGAATCACCATGTGAAATCCCTTGATTTAAATGGATCAAAGATCCATACCATTTGTTTAGCTAAGTTTTAAAACGGGTTGCATGATGACATGATGCAAAGATGAAAAGCAGCGGACCAAACAAAACACACGACGGAAACCCAGAAACCCTGAAAGACAACTGAAGCTCCGGTCTTAGGGCGTTACATACAACCTATAGGTTCAACCCAAAGATTTTGGATGCAACCTCGAGGTTGCTTGGATTCCGTACGAGACTTCTGGTCGGCCTTCCATTGAGATCAAAAGCTGAGGGAGCTACTGGACTCACCTAGAGGTTGGTTCAGATTCTAGGTCTTCAAGAGATTCAGCCCGGAACCTCCGGGCCACATAAAGAAAGCACATAGGTGTATATTTGAAGATTCTTTTATCTCCGCTTTCTCAAGTCATTTTATGGAACTTGCGATGTTCATTAGGATTGAATATAGGCAATATAATTCCACCTCAAATTACTATGTGAACCCCCCCCCCCCCCCCCCCCCAAGCATAAGAAAAAGTTGCATGAATTTAACATGATGCCTTCGTTCTCTCTTTTTATAAGGGATCTTCATCTAAATTTTCTTTCAACCTTTAGAACTAACACTTCTTCATATGCTTAACAAGCATAGATAGTCCTTTAATCATTTTCAATGTACACTAGAACCCTCGGATATCATTTTACTTGCAAGTGCCAAGGATAATGGAAACTCCAACAAACATATTCAGTGGGGGTTGAAAACTGTCAGAGAAACAAAACTCCACAGTAATTACACGGGGATTATCACATAATGAATATTCATTGCTTCACTAGACAGAACTCCATAGTAATTACACGGGGATTATCATATAATGAATATTCATTGCTTCACTAGACATTGTTATAACACAACGGCAACCCATACCTTCTTGATAGGAGATCCCATTACTTCGGCAATGAGAAAACAAGCTATAATTTTAGAAAGAGAGGACATTTTAATTTGTACCTATTGCTTGGAAGGTTGGCATTGCATTCCGTGAAAAGTTATTAGCATGCGAGAAGAGGTGTTTGGGAGGTCATAGTTCACAAATCTCGCTATGTTGAGTACCAAGTCACTTGAACCTCAGTTACTCTTCTTCTCGATGTGCACCAAGGAGAGAAGAAGTGGTGTTGTGCGGCAAAAAAGGGTTATGGACAACCCATCTTTTGACCGCATGTTGCACTTCTATGTCGCCATCTGAACCGAACCGCAACCACTGTTTGACTACATTTATAAAATATGTATAAGATAGGAGAATGAACTTGCACATCTTTTATGATGGTCCATAGCATGATTTGCATGTTGATAGAACAAGTATTTGCACCATAATCTCTATCTCTATCTCTACTAGAAGAACGCCCGTGCGTTGCAATGGGGCCACATTAACTTTAAAAGTTCAACATCAATTATGTTAATATTACATTTAATATTCTCATACATATTAAGTGACATTGACGACCTTTTTTACCATCAAATTCTCTCACACACACATCCTCTCCCTCCCTCTTTCTCACTCTCTCCCCCTCTCCCTCACTCGGGAGGTGGGACGAAAATAAACCCGGAACGGTGACTACCAACTGAGACATTAGGAGTAGAGATCATTTAGTTGATAAGAATAAATAGAAAACGGTGTTAAAAAGGAGAAACATATTAGAATACATTGAAAAACCAAAAGGACGACGTAAAAGGGGATTCGCCCTACCCCCGGGCCTTGCCACCGAACCGGCTCAGCGGTCCAGTCCCCGCACGGTCGTCTTCTCGTGTTCCCTGAGCCGCGTCGCTATAGAGCCGGGCTCCCGCCCGACCACCTCGCTGGCATCGAAGGGGAATGGATAAGGGTGATGCCCTTCCTTCCCTACCCCCATGGCCTCACTCCTCCTCGATGCCCCCTCCCAAATCCACTTCTCCTCCTCGCTCGCTCGATCCCGTCGATCTGGACGAAGTCAGACGCCACGGCCACCATGACCGACCCCGTCCACATGGCCACTGCCCTCCCTATGGGCTAGGAGCTTGTCGAGGAGCTCCGAACGCCTTCTCTACTTCGTCTGCGCCAACGAGATCAAGTCTAGCACCCCCGCATCGACGTCGCTGCCGTCTTCCTCAACCTTGGGCCACCACGACATTGCCGTTCGATCCGCGCCGCCCCGAGGTCCCATGTCTTCCCCTAGGGCGCCATTGACACCGCCATGATCTCCTCTTGCCTTCCCCATGTTTCCCCTCTCGCTTGCTCTCGTTAGGTATTTCACCGTCGTTGAGAACCGATGTCCGCCATGGCCATTGCAGGGGTAGCCACCGAGCTACCCGGATTGCCCCCGTGGCACATGCCCGCAACTATGCACGCCCATGCCCGAGCCTGCCGCTCTTCTTCCGCGCCTGCAGGGCCACTCCCTCTCCATGCCCACGCCCGTGCTACACCGCGTCGGTCGCGCCCGCCGCTGCCTTCGTGCTCGCCGCAGCCACCGCACCACTGTGCCCCGCACGACACACACCCTTGCCGCGCGCCACACTCTCGCTGGCTGCGCTCGTCCCGTCTGCCGCCGCCTATCCCTTCGCTCGCCCCGCTGTCGCGCCCCTGCCTCGCGCCGCCTCTAGTCGTGGCCATCTTCTGCTGGCCGCCCCCTCAGCCACGCCGGTCGCATCTCTGCCCTCCACCGTCGGCCACTCGCCTCGCCTGCTGCGTGTTGCTTCCTGCTGCTATGCGCTGCTCTACCGCTGGTACGCTGCTGTGCCATGCCCTCGACACCGCCGTGGACAAATGTGGCGGAGGGATTGTTAATGGAGTACGAGAAGGAGGTGACGGAGAAGGTGTGGAGAGGCAGGAGGTCTGGGGCGGTGTCACCTGGCTGTGGTGGAGGTGTTTATGCGAGAAGGAGCCGGAGTGGAAGGAGAGGTCACAATTGGAAAGAATCGAAAAAAAATCATAACCCGAAGATCTCAGTTCAGAAAAATGCTAATATCGATGGAGGGGTGATTTCCTTCAATAGGTGGAAAACATAGGAAATATTGGTTGTTATCAAGGAAAGGTAAAAATTTAGAAAAGTTAGGATTTTTGAACTGATTTCTATGCAAATGGGGTTTTATTGTTTGGTAATGTAATATCAGTACCTGCCCGTTTGTGACGTGTCTGATTAGAAAAGTTTGCAAATGTTAAGAAACTATTTATTGGGAGGAAAGTTGTGACGTGTCTGTTATTTGTTTCCTAAAACAAATTTCACTAATAAGAGAAATCGATTGATTTAGATAAGTTAGGAAAGTTAGATTAAACTGTACTATTTCTTTCCTGAAAATCTTTTATTTGTTTGCTAAGACAAATTGAACCAATAAAAGGAATCGATTGATTTGCATAATTTAAGGAAGTTATATTAAAATGTATTATTTATTTCCTGAAAATCTGTTATTTGTTTCCTAAGACAAATTGAACCAATAAAAAGAATCGATTGATTTGCATAATTTAAGGAAGTTAGATCCGTGATTTGTTATACGTTAGGAAAGTCCTTGTTGTAATAAAGAGTGGAGAGAAAAATAAACCGATGGACCAGGGTGGGAGGGGGTGGTGGGAGGAGAGACGAAAAACCAGCGAAAATAAACCGCAGACCAGGGTGGGAGGAGAGACGAAAAAACCAGCGAAAATAAACCGCGCAGACGATTCACCAACTCGTTCATTAGGAGTAGAGACTACTTGAAAAGAATGTAAGGTTCCCATTTCACCTCTCTTTCGTCCAACCTTTCATATATACGTCCCACTCTTTCCTTATTCTCTTTGATTTTTTTCCTTCCATATTTGATTTTTCTCCCATCCATTGAATTGTCTCATGTTTATTATCTTAGCAAAATAAATACATATTTTGTTGGCAAGTCATTAAATTCTTACTAAATAAGTGCTTAACAATAAAATGGCAGAGAAATCATGACGATTGCATACAAAGATTTGGTAAGATTTTAGCGTATCAATATCTCTACTGCTTAAAAAAACGTAAGGTTCCCATTTTATCTCTCTTTTGTCTAACCTTCCATATATACGTCCCACTCTTTCCTTATCCTCTTTGATTTTTTCCTTCCATATTTGATTTTTCTTCCATCCATTTAATTGTCTCATGTTTATTAACTTACCAAAATAAACACATATTTTGTTGGCAAGTCATTAAATTCTTACCAAATAAGTGCTTAGCAATAAAATGGCAGATAAATCATGGCGATTGCATACAAAGATTTGATAAGATTTTAGCGTATCAATATAATAATATACATCGATTCTCAAAAACAATAATACAATAATAGACGTGCAGTCAAGGGCTAATCTACTGAAATGTTTATACTCCAGTTGCAACGCACACGCAATTGTCTAGTAAAATTCTAAATGAAAATAGTGTCTCCATCTTTGAACGGTTGGTTGGTTGGTTGGTTGGTTGAGGGAAGGCTTTCATGGTTCTATATAAGAGTGTCTCGACACACCACCACCATCCCTCTCCATCTCTCTCTCTCCTTCTCTCTCACTAGGACAAACTGCTCCGGCTCGTCGGCGACAGCTAAGGTATTTCTTCAGAGATTTTCCCTATCGGCTACCTATCCTGAGGTGGTGCATGCCTTCTTACTGTTATTTGTAAGGTCGCATCCCTTTCTAGCTAGCTAGCTTCATCTTTCCTTTACTGAAAAACGCGCCCTCACAGAAATCTCTGTGATTCTTCCTACCAAAGTTCACAGGTGCTCTTGAACAGATCGATTATGATCTCTCCTGTAAATCGTAGGGTGCATACTGCATCCATATAGTATTTTTTTTTGTTTGTTTCCCCTGCTGAAGTATGCGTGTTTTGTTTTTGGGATGCAAACAACGATGGGCTGTATCACTTATGGTAGTTGTTTCTTGTCCTCTTTGTAGTAGGAAGATCGCCGAGGAGATGGCCGACGATGCAGGGCGAGGGTCGTCGGCGGCAGCGGCGAAGAAGGGGAGGTAAGCCATTAATTAGTAAGATGGGCAAGAGCTCAGGTGTTGTAGTTAGTTAATTAGTAGTAAAATGCAGACATGTTCTCCATTGATCATGTCAACCTGAGAGAGAGAGAGAGAGAGAGAGAGATGTGGTAGGTTCCAGGAAGCAAGCCAGCGATGTTGTCACTTGGCAGGGTTTTGGCTCATAGCAAGACTTTTTCTGTCCAATCATTGTCTCTCCAGCGTTGACTTGCCAGCGATATGCATGTCCAACAACCGGGAGTTCCGGCAACCACCTATTTGTCTGTATGCTCACCGGAATCTCAAACCTCGCCACCGGTGTTTTTTCTCTCTCTCCAAAAGTGTCTGTTTTATGGGTGTGTCTAGGGCACATCTAGATATGGTTTAATTATTGTACATCTAAGTGAGTGAATTAAATATAAAAAAAAGAAAAAGAAAAAGAAAATATTCACACGAATCTTAATGTAAGATCAATGACATATGACTTAGATGTGGAATACTTATGTTACATCTAGATATGCTTTAGCAAAACTGCTGTTTTATTTCAACAAAAAATAGGCCTAAACTAAAACCTTGACTAAATCAGCATCGAATATTTTGGTGTGGAAAAAAATAAATCTCAGTGAGATTTCATGAACGAAACAATGACACACATATACACTCAACCCCACAAACACACACACCCCCTTACCATAGGCGTCTTGTAGTCGATGAGAACGTTTGCTCCAATAGAACGGACATCACCGGAAAGTCTGAAATAAATTCAGAAAAACAAGAGCACTAGTGCCAACTTGAACCTTGGTGGACTGGTTCTACCACAAGGAATCTAACCATCTAAGTTATGGTTAGTTCGTCAAACGGTGATTTTTTTTAATGTTATTTGATGGTGTTGAGCTTTGAAAGCAGACATATGTCGCCTATTGTGGATTCCTAACGCGACAAACACCCATCGCGGGCTGAAACCGTGATAGCTAGTATGTTACCAGACTTGTAAATAAATGGAAGCTTTATAATTCTTAAAAATAATATATGTTGTTCTCTTACTCTCTTTCAACTTGAACACTATGCATACACTTTATTTGTTGTTACTACCTCTTTTTTGTTATGTTTTAAATTCCACTCGCTGCTTTACATTATTTGGATTTTCCCTATAAACTTCATTTTGTTTACATTTACATGATAGACGCGAGGACAGTGAATTTTATGTTCTCAGATCCATTTAGACAAAATAATGAAAACTTAATGGGAAACCATAAATTTAAAGTGTGGTGAAAAAGTATGATCATTTGTGAACTAGATATAAATCACAAACTAAATTATTAAGAACAACTTAAACCATTTTATTTTATTTTACCAAAATTTATATGCATGTCTATGATTTCACACCATTTTTAAACCTAGAAATTTGATTTATTTTTCTTAGAGATTTGATAATTTTTTGTTAAGTATGTAGTATTTTTTTGCGGGTATCCAGTACTATCATTGGGCTCATACGGACCTGATATCATATTTGTTGCACATCCAAGTATATATCGCCACACATATACAAGAGCGAGTGAGCATCTTGGCACACTGGAACTAGAAAAAAGATACTTCCTCTGTAAACTAATATAAGAACGTTTAGATAATTATTTTAGTGATCTAAACGTTCTTATATTAGTTTACAGACGAAGTACAAAAATAAATCCTCAAATCTCGATAAGTTTGCTACCGACCATTTTGCAGACTCGAGGGGAAGATCGCACTCATAACTGGAGGAGCGAGTGGGCTCGGAAAGGCCACGGCTCACGAGTTCATCAAAGAGGGCGCGTCCGTGGTCATCGCCGACGTCAACTCTGCGTTGGGCCTAGAGACAGCCCAGGAGCTCGGCCCACAGGCCCACTTCGTCCACTGCGACGTCACCGCCGAGGAGAGCGTCGCCGCAGCCGTGGACGCCACCGTCACGAAGCATGGCCGGCTCGACGTCATGTTCAACAACGCCGGCATCGTGGGAGCGCTCTCCGGGACGTCGGAGGTGGCCAGCCTGGATCTGGGCCAGTTCGACCGCGTCATGAGCGTGAACGTGCGCGGCACCCTGGCGGGGATCAAGCACGCGATGCGCGTCATGGCGCCGGCGGGCTCCGGCTCCATCCTCTGCATGGCGAGCATCAGCGGCCTACTCGGCGGCCTTGGCACGTACCCCTACGCGGTCTCCAAGCTCGCCGTCGCCGGGCTCGTCAAGACCGCCGCCGCCGAGCTGTCCCGCCACGGCGTCCGGATCAACTGCATATCGCCGCACGCCGTGCCGACGCCGCTGGTGCTGGAGCAGTTCTCACAGCTGTACCCTGGCGCGGACCAGGCGCAGCTGGCCGCCATCATCGGCGGCCTCGGCGAGCTCAAGGGCGCGACGTGCGAGGCGGTGGATGTGGCCAAGGCGGCCGTGTACCTCGCGTCCGACGATGCCAAGTACGTCTCCGGCCAGAACCTGGTGGTGGACGGCGGGTTCACCACCTACAAGTACATGAACATGCCACCCCGCAAGCCACAGGATCAGGAGTGAGTGAGAGTTTTTTTTCTTCTGAAACGAAGGCAAAAGCTTTGCCTCATCCATTAAATAAGAGAGAATAGAGTTAGTTACAAACAACCCGAGTACACGGCATACGGATTACTCGCGCAATAACAAAGACCCTAGTTTTTTAGCACCGGTGGTGATCCAGAGGTTAGCCTCAGTGGCGATGGAGGAAAGCAGCACTGTCGGAGGGGCGCACTTATGCCTGAAAACTCGCGCGTTTCGCTCATTCCAAATTATCCATGAAACAAGTATGGTGAGGGATGCCTTGGCTTGTCTGTGCGAATAGCCGTCGTCGCAAGTACTTTCCCACCAAGTTTGGACCGAGTCGAACAAGGGCCAAGTGGAAATGACGAAATCGGGGACGTGGTACTTGTCAATGACCAAGGACCAAAGCCTTCTAGAGAAGCGGCATTTGAAGAATAGGTGACTCCCACTCTCTTGTTCCCTCTTGCAAAGGGAGAAAGACCATAGTTTGGCCACCCACGCTTTGCCAATCTATCCGCGGTCCAAATCCTGTCTTGGAGAGCCAACCAAGCAAAGAACTTGACTTTTGGGGGAGCCCAAACTTTCCAAACCATCTTGTCCATGGGGGGGGGGGGGGGGGGGAGAACCAATCCTAAACATTGTGCCTTATATGCGGAGGCCGCCGAGTAATGCCCCGAGACCGAGTGCTTCCAAAGGATGTCATCCTCGGAGAGTTCGTCAAGATGGACCTCATGAAGGAGCATCCAAAGTGTGAAGAATTGCGTGACATGCTCAACAGAGATAGAGGTGGATGGATTGATCTTGAGGATCCATGCGTTGTGCTTGAGGGCCTCCCGCACCTTCCAATTCTTACGCATGGAGGCTTCATGGATGAGCGGGGCAATATCTTTAGGCTTGCGCCCAAGGAGCCAAGGGGAGTCCCAGAAGGGGGTCTTCGCGCCGTTACCAACAAAGATGGTGGTGGAAGCATAGAAAAAGTTAAGGTCCTCCTCATCACAAGGGTTTCTCAATCCGACCCATATCTTGGTAGGCTCCTTCCATTCGTACCAAGGCCGCCGCAGCCGGAGGGCGCGTGTAAACTTGTTGGTGTTGAGGACCCCAAGTCTCCCATATTCAAGTGGCCGGCAAACATTCTCCCAGTTTACTTTGCATTTTGCCCCTGTCGTTTTGTCTGTTCCAGACCATAGAAAGGCTCTCTCAAGTTTGTTGACGGTGTGTAGGATGGACGGCGGGATGACCAACGGAGTAGCAGGGTAGACCAGTTGGGAGGTGATCACAGACTTGACCAGAGTCGTACGCTCGATGGTGGTGATATTCTGACCCTCGTATGTTGTTAGCTTGCTCGCCACCTTGTCCATGAGGAATTGCAGGTCCACCAACTTCAGTTGCCATACAGAGAGGTGGAGCCCTAGGTACCGCAGAGGAAAAGAAGCTCTTGCTGCCGGCAGGCTTTGGGTCAAACAGCCCAGATCGAGGTGGTTGCAGCGGATGGGCACCATCGAGCTCTTGAGGAAGTTGGTGCAGAGGCCCGTGACCTCACCAAAGCCTCTCAAGATGCATGCAAGATTTTCCACATCTCTTTTGATCGGGGCCAAGAAAACCACCGCGTCGTGCGCATAAAGAGAGGTCCTCAGCATTGCCCCCTTCCCCTGAGCTTGTGTAGGAGCCCCTTCCCTGTGGACACATCTAGGATTCTTTGGAGCGGGTCAATGGCGATGACGAATAGGAGTGGGGAGACGGGGTCACCCTGCCGGAGGCCTTGGCCATGCTTGATTGGACCACCAGCAATACCATTGAGGATGATCCTCGAAGACGAAGAGCAAAGGAGGGCAGCGATCCAATCCCTGAATTTGGGAGGGAACCCTCGCCGTTGGAGAAGATCAAGAAAATACTCCCACTTAACGGTGTCGAAGGCCTTGCGAATACCAAGCTTGAAAATAAGGGACGGGGTCTTGCTCTTGTGCAGGTGCCGAGCGCAATTGCGAACATACAAGAAATTGTCATGGATGCTTCGTGTTTTAATGAAGGCGCTTTGGGCGTTGGAGACGAGGCTTGTCATGTGGGGGCCCAGCCAAGTGGAGAGAACCTTCGCAATAATTTTTGCGACTGCGTGGATGAGGCTAATGGGCCTATAGTCGGCGATCCCCTCCGCCCCTTCCTTTTTAGGCAACAACACCACATTCGCGGAGTTGAGCCATTGTAGATTCGTAGTGTGAAGGGAGTCAAAATGGTTAATGACCCGCATGAGGTCCGGCGTTATGATATCCCAACACTTCTTGAAAAAGAGGCCCGTGAAGCCATCTGGACCGGGAGCCTTGTCACTGGGCAGGTCATTGATTGCTTCGAGGATCTCACTCTCGACTATCGGGGAGTCAAGGTTGTGCAAATTAAGAGGTTCCAGGTTTAGCTCGTCCCGATTGAAATCTTTGCGGCTCAGGGGGATTCTCCTTAGGACATTGGAGAAGTGGTCTTGAATTAGTTTCTCTTTGGCAGCATGCTTGGTGACCCAACCATGATCGTTCTTGATCCTGTGAATATGGTTTTTCTCCTCCTAGCGGTGACTCGGCGGTGGAAGAATTTTGTATTGGTGTCCCCTTCTTTAAGATTTGAATTCTTGCACATTGTTTCTTGCGCGATCTTTCTAGCACGGCCAATGCGATGACCCTTCTCTTAAGCCTGGCCCGAAGGTCGAGCTCCTCGGCGGAGAGGATCATGTCCTCTTGGGCGATGTCGAGGCGAAGGATCACCAGAAGAGCGGCATGGTGGTGAAGTTTTGCCTGTGAGAATAGTCTCCTACTCCATTCAGCAAGGCGGAGATCCGTCTTCTTGAGCTTGTGGTATAGGATTTGATATGGCTCAGTGTGATCCACCCTCTCGTTCCACGCCCTATGGACCAACTCATGGAAACCGGGCATGGATGCCCAAAAGTTTTCGAATTTAAAGACCCGAGGATTTCTTGGTCCCTTATCATCGGCAAGTAGCAGCGGACAATGGTCGAAGAGGGAAGAGGAGAGAGAGAGAGCATGAAGAACGTGGGTGCTGAAAGATGCGTCCCACTCGGCGTTGCAAAAGAACGAGTCTAGCTTGCACAAAGTTGGGTTTACCCTCTCATTACTCCAAGTGAAACACCGGTTTTGGAGGTGTATTTCTTTTAGCTCACAGCTTTGTAGCGTTGCTCTAAAACGGTTGATCCTTCTTCGGTTGACATTTCTTTTGTTTTTATCTCTGGCCCGGTAGATTTAGTTGAAATCACCAGTGGTGAGCCATGCCACCCCAGTCGTAGGCTTCTGGCTGAGGAGCTCGGCGAAGAAAGCGTCTTTACAAGAGGGGTCCATGGGGCCATAGATGGATGTGATCTTGAAGCGTACGCCGGTCCCTCGCACACTGATCATGGCGGAAAGACAGTATGTTGTGTACGTGATGCAAGAAACCTCAACAAGAAGATCATCCCATAGCAGCAAGATTCCTCCCCTAGTGCCGTTTGCCGGTCTTTGCGCAAAACTGCGTATCCTCTGGCCACCCAAAAAAGCTGCGGTGAAATGGTCGATGTTGTCGAGCTTTGTCTCTTGTAGGCACACCACATGGCATGACGAGGAGGCGATCGTGGCATTCACCGTAGAGTGTCGATCCGGGCAGTTCAAGCCCCTAACGTTCCAACTCAGAAAGTTGATGGGTTGTTCAAGCATTATGGAAAACTGACGCACCCTAGAGCTTTGAGGAACAGCAGAAACAACAATGCATGGAGCCGCTGATGTTCAGATAGCAACCACTGAGGTACACGTACATCCAACCAACTTGCAGAAGCAAAGGGGCAGAGCAAATACATGGCCTGAGGCCGATGGAAAGCATGCTCCAAACACACAGAGCAACCTTAAGCATGAACATAATCCAAGCACCTAAAAGTTCAGTAGGTTGTGCTGACATAATTAAAAGTGAGGACCCCAGGTGGGCAGAGATGGCTGGCGCTCAAGTGGCCGCCTGCATAGTCGAAGCGCCGACGTCGTTCGACTCCAGGTCGAGGGAGCCGGCTCCTCCATGCGCAATGAGAGCCTCCTCGACTCCTGTCACATTGCCATCATCTAGCTTGAATAGCCCACGCATCGCAACAATCACGTCAGGGACAGTTTCTCTTTGAAGCGCTCCGCGAAGGCCTCCAGCACAGCAGCCGTGACGTCTTCCCCGTCCTTGACAATGCCAAGGCTCCGGCAGACGAGTATCTCCGCAACCCTTGCAACTGGAGATGCCTTGGGGCATGCTGCAGTACGCGACTTGGCGATGGAGAAGCCGCCACCGGTCTTGGAGATAGTGATCCCAGCCATCGTCTTCTGGCGGGTAGTTGGTGCCCGAGCAAGGGTTGTAGCAGGGGAGTCCAGGATGGCCTCTTGGCGTTCAGCAAAAAGAGGTGCGAGGCACTGCAGGCCCACAGCACCACCAGCAGCAAAAACGCCCCTACACAGCCTAACTGGCTCAGGTGTGCGTTGCAGCGGCCCTGTAGAGAGCAGGGGAGGCGTCAGTGAAGCTTTGAAGCCTGGCGGCTTCGTGGGCAACGGCAGCAGCGCTTGGAGCGTGTCCAGCGAGAAGAGACGAAGCAGAGCCTGGCTCGGTGGTGCATGCGAGAGTGGTGACGACCGGTCGTCGCTTCGCCTGGAGCGCGGCGCTGGTGGGAGCACAGTTGTTGGAGACAGAGGCGGGGAGGCTGGCGGCGTGAGGGCATCCTGGGAGCGACAGCGGGCGGAGCGTGGCAAGAGCTGACGTGCTGGGCTGCGGCCACGCCTGGCGGTCAGAGGCGGGGCTTGCACAGACAGAGACTCGAGGGCTCGGACTGCTTCCACGCTGGTAGAGCCGGAGCCCACTAGAACCGCGTGAGGCACGGAAGGCTCGGCGGAGCGACGATGACCTCCCACATCGCGGCGGCCGTCACGACCGTCCTCACGATGGTTGTCGCGCGAGCGTCCCTTGGATGGCGGGAGAGGCTGGGCCGGATGCGGTCGCCCCAGCCCTCCCTGCTCCGCGAGTTGTCACGGCCGCGGTGCTCCCTGTCATCCCAAGGATAGTGTCAAAAGGGTACACCTACCAGAAGGGCGTCATCGACGGAGAGCGGCAGGCACGCGATCCCCGCGAGCACATCTCTTGCCTTGTCGAGCACCATCGAAGAGACCATAACGACGACCCACGCTTGAAGAGGCAGTCCGTCCAGGCAGAGACGGACGTGGTGGATGAGGTCCACGTGCTCCGAGTGCGCCTCGAGGCGCCAAGGACGCATCTGCAGCCTGGTGTCCCTGAACTTCAGGTCTCTGTGCCCGGCCGCGTCCGCACAGTGGTGCTGATGGAAGAAACGGACGAGGAAGGCCTCGGGGAAGTTCTTGATGACGCAGACGTCCTCCGCCAGCATGCCCAGCTCAAGAATGATGGCATCGGCGATTTCTTGCGTGGTGGCCTTGAGGTCCCGGTCGAGCCAGGCGACCACGGCATTGGAGCCGAGGAGCGTCGCCTCCTGGTGCATGGCCGGCGTCTCGTGGATCACCGTGAAAACCTCAGCCGGCCGCATCGAGTGGTCGCCATTCCAAGCCATGGCGCGGGGCGGACCCTGCAGACGACGGAGAGCAGCCGGTGGCGGAGGCGATGAGGGGCGTGCAGCCGCAGAAGGCGCTGTGTGCACTTGGGGAGGACGGTTGGGATGCACGTCGGAGGCGCCTGGATGGAGGTGAGGAGCATGCTTGTTGTAGCAGCGCCGCACATGGTGGCCAGGTTGAAAGGAGCGGCGGCAAGTGATGGGGTTGCAGCATGCAGCCTGTCGGTGACGAGGGGAGAGGCAGCGGAAACAAAGTCCTTTAATCCACTCCGGGACTAGCTGGCGCGCCTTCAATGGAGCAGCAGAGACAGCCGGCTGGCTCGGCCGACAAGATGCGACGGTGCCCCAGCCATCCTCCGCCTTGAGCCCCGTAGCGGCCGTCCGCGTTGAATGCGCTTCCAGCGCACCCGCATTCGTGCCGCACACTCGGTCCACCCAGCTGGTGGAATTATTGCGCGCCCCTCGCCCTACCTCAACAGCATTGAAGGCTGGCGCTCGGCCAGCCGCAGCAGGGCTAGACGCGGTATGGAGCTGCTCGGGAGGGGTCTCAGGCACACATGATACATCCCGTGGGTCACGAGCCGGCCTGCCTGGCGGCGGGGGAGGAGGGGTGGTGAGCAGCCGATCCAGATCCAGATCTGGCGTGGTGTGTGAAGGAAATATGCCCTAAAGGCAATAATAAAGTTATTATTTATTTCCTTATATCATGATAAATGTTTATTATTCATGCTAGAATTGTATTAACCGGAAACATAATACATGTGTGAATACATAGACAAACAGAGTGTCACTAGTATGCCTCTACTTGACTAGCTCGTTAATCGAAGATGGTTATGTTTCCTAACCATAAACAAAAGAGTTGTTATTTGATTAACGGGATCACATCATTAGAAGAATGATGTGATTGACATGACCCATTCCATTAGCTTAGCACCCGATCGTTTAGTACGTTGCTATTGCTTTCTTCATTACTTATACATGTTCCTATGACGATGAGATTATGCAACTCCCGTTTGCCGGAGGAACACTTTGTGTGCTACCAAACATCACAACGTAACTGGATGGTTATAAAGGAGCTCTATAGGTGTCTCCAAAGGTACATGTTGGGTTGGCATATTTCGAGATTAGGATTTGTCACTCCGATTGTCAGAGATGTATCTTTGGGCCCTCTCGGTAATGCACATCACATAAGCCTTGCAAGCATTGCAACTAATGAGTTAGTTGCGAGATGATGTATTACGAAACGAGTAAAGAGACTTGCCAGTAACGAGATTGAACTAGGTATTGAGATACCGACGATCGAATCTCGGGCAAGTAACATACCGATGACAAAGGGAACAACGTATGTTGTTATGCGGTCTGACCGATAAAGATCTTCGTAGATTATGTGGGAGCCAATATGAGCATCTAGGTTCCGCTATTGGTTATTGACCGGAGACGTGTCTCGGTCATGTCTACATTGTTCTCGAACCCGTAGGGTCCGCACGCTTAAGGTTTCGATGACAGTTATATTATGAGTTTATGAGTTTTGATGTACCGAAGTTAGTTCGAAGTCCCGGATGTGATCACGGACATGACGAGGAGTCTCGAAATGGTCGAGACATAAAGATTGATATATTGGACGGCTATATTCGGACACCGGAAGTGTTCCGGGTGATTTCGGAGAAAACCGGAGAGCCGGAGGGTTACCGGAAGCCCCCCGGGAGAAGTAATGGGCCATATGGGCCTTAGTGGAGAGAGAGAGAGGGGCAGCCAAAGGTGGGCTGCGCGCCTCCTCCCCCTGGTCCGAATTGGACTAGGAGAGGGGGGCGGCGCCCCCCCTTTCCTTCTCCCCCCACTTGATCCTACTCCTACTAGGAGGACTCCTCCTTAGCGCGCCATAGGGGCCGGCCGGCCTCTTCCCCTTGATCCTTTATATACGGGGCAGGGGGCACCCCTAGACACACAAGTTGATCCACGTGATCATATTCTTAGCCGTGTGCGGTGCCCCCGTTCATCATAATCCTCGATAATATTGTAGTGGTGCTTAGGCGAAGCTCTGCGACGGTAGTACATCAAGATCGTCACCACGCCGTCGTGCTGACGGAACTCTTCCCCAACACTTTGCTGGATCGGAGTCCGGGGATCGTCATCGAGCTGAACGTGTGCTAAAACTCGGAGGTGCCGTAGTTTCGGTGCTTGATCGGTCGGGCCGTGAAGACGTACGACTACATCAACCGCGTTGTGCTAACGCTTCCGCTGTCGGTCTACAAGGGTACGTAGATCATACTCTCCCCTCTCGTTGCTATGCATCACCATGATCTTGCGTGTGCGTAGGAATTTTTTTGAAATTACTACGTTCCCCAACAGTGGTACCAGAGCCAACAGTGGCATCCGAGCCTAGGTTTTATGTGTTGATGTTATATGCATGAGTAGAACACAAATGAGTTGTGGACGATATAAGTCATACTGCTTACCAGCATGTCATACTTTGGTTCGGCGGTATTGTTGGACGAAGCGGCCCGGACCGACATTACGCGTACACTTACGCGAGACCGGTTCTCCCGACGTGCTTTGTACAAAGGTGGCTAGCGGGTGACAGTTTCTCCAACTTTAGTTGAACCGAGTGTGGCTACGCCTGGTCCTTGCGAAGGTTAAAACAACACCAACTAACTATCGTTGTGGTTTTGATGCGTAGGTAAGATTGGTTCTTGCTTAAAGCCCGTAGCAGCCACGTAAAACTTGCAACAACAAAGTAGAGGACGTCTAACTTGTTTTTGCAGGGCATGTTGTGATGTGATATGGTCAAGACATGATGCTAAAATTTTATTGTATGAGATGATCATGTTTTGTAACCAAGTTATCAGCAACTGGTAGGAGCCATATGGTTGTCGCTTTATTGTATGCAATGCAATTGCGCTGTAATGCTTTACTTTATCACTAAGCGGTAGCAATAGTCGTGGAAGCATAAGATCGGCGAGACGACAATGATGCTACGATGGTGATCAAGGTGTCGCGAGGGTGACGATGGTGATCACGACGGTGCTTCGAAGATGGAGATCACAAGCACAAGATGATGATGGCCATATCATATCACTTATATTGATTGCATGTGATGTTTATCTTTTATACATCTTATCTTGCTTTGATTGACGGTAGCATTTTAAGATGATCTCTCATTAGTTATCAAGAAGTGTTCTCCCTGAGTATGCACCGTTGCGAAAGTTCTTCGTGCTGAGACACCATGTGATGATCGGGTGTGATAGGCTCTACGTTCAAATACAACGGGTGCAAAACAGTTGCACACGCAGAATACTCAGGTTATACTTGACGAGCCAAGCATATACAGATATGGCCTCGGAACACGGAGACCGAAAGGTCGAGCGTGAATCATATAGTAGATATGATCAACATAGTGATGTTCACCAATGAAACTACTCCATCTCACGTGATGATCGAACATGGTTTAGTTGATTTGGATCATGTGATCACTTAGAGGATTAGAGGGATGTCTATCTAAGTGGGAGTTCTTAAGTAATATGATTAAATTGAACTTAAATTTATCATGAACTTAGTCCTGGTAGTATTTTGCAAATCATGTTGTAGATCAATAGCTCGCGTTGTTGCTTCCCTATGTTTATTTTGATATGTTCCTAGAGAAAATTGTGTTGAAAGATGTTAGTAGCAATGATGCGGATTGGATCCGTGATCTGAGGTTTATCCTCATTGCTGCACAGAAGAATTATGTCCTTGATGCACCGCTAGGTGACAGACCTATTGCAGGAGCAGATGCAGACGTTATGAACATTTGGCTAGCTCAATATGATGACTACTTGATAGTTTAGTGCACCATGCTTAACGGCTTAGAGACATGACTTCAAAGACGGTTTGAACGTCATGGACCATATGAGATGTTCCAGGAGTTGAAGTTAATATTTCAAGCAAATACCCGAGTTGAGAGATATGAAGTCTCCAACAAGTTCTATAGCTAAAAGATGGAGGAGAATCACTCAAGCAGTGAGCATGTGCTCAGATTGTCTGGGTACTAGAATCGCTTGAATCAAGTGGGAGTTAATCTTCCAGATAAAATAGTGATTGACAGAATTCTCTAGTCACCATCACCAAGTTAGTAGAACTTCGTGATGAACTATAATATGCAAGGGATAACGGAAACGATTCCCAAGCTCTTCGTAATGCTGAAATTGACGAAGGTAGGAATCGAGAAGAATATCAAGTGTTGATGATAGACAAGACCACTAGTTTCAAGAAAAGGGCAGAGGGAAGAAGGGGAACTTCAAGAAGAACAGCAAGCAAGTTACTGCTCAAGTGAAGAAACCCAAGTCTGGTCCTAAGCCTGAGAACTAAGTGCTTCTACTGCAAAGGGATTGATCACTGGAAGCGGAACTACCCCAAGTGATTGACGGATAAGAAGGATGACAAAGTGAACATAAGTATATTTGATATACATGTTATTGATGTGTACTTTACTAGTGTTTATAGCAACCCCTCAGTATTTGATACTAGTTCAGCTGCTAAGATTAGTAACTCGAAACGAGAGTTGCAGAATAAACAGAGACTAGTTAAGGGTGAAGTGACGATGTGTGTTGGAAGTGGTTCCAAGATTGATATGATCATCATCGCACACTCCCTATACTTTCGGGATTAGTGTTGAACCTAAATAAGTGTTATTTGGTGTTTGCGTTGAGCATGAATATGATTTGATCATGTTTATTGCAATACGGTTATTCATTTAAGTAAGAGAATAAATTGTTATTCTATTTACATGAATAAAACCTTATATGGTTACACACCCAATGAAAATGGTTCGTTGGATCTCAATAGTAGTGATACACATATTCATAATATTGAAGCCAAAAGATGCAGAGTTGATAATGATAGTGCGACTTATTTGTGGCACTCCCGTTTAGGTCATATCGGTGTAAAGCGCATGAAGAAACTCCATACTGATGGACTTTTGGAACCACTTGATTATGAATCACTTCGTACTTGCGAACCGTGCCTCATGGGCAAGATGACTAAAACGCCGTTCTCCGGTACTATGGAGAGAGTAACAGATTTGTTGGAAACAATACATGCTGATGTATGTGATCCGATGAATATTGAGGCTCGTGGCAGGTATCATTATTTTTTAATCTTCATACATGATTTGAGCAGATATGAGTATATCTACTTGATGAAACACAAGTCTGAAATATTTGAAAAGTTCAAAGAATTTCAGAGTGAAGTGGAGAATCATCGTAACAAAAACAAAAGTTTCTACGATATGATCGCAGAAGTAAAATATTTGAGTTACGAGTTTGGCCTTCAGTTAAAACAATGTGAAATAGTTTCACTACTCACGCCACCTGGAACACCACAATGTAATGGTGTGTTCGAACGTCATAACCGTACTTTATTAGATATGGTGTGACCTATGATGTCTCTTACCGATTTACCACTACCGTTTTGGGGTTATGCATTAGAGACAGCTGCATTCACGTTAAATAGGGCACCATCTAAATCTGTTGAGACGACACAATCTGAACTGTGGTTTGGCAAGAAACCAAAATTGTCGTTTCTTAAAGTTTGGGGTTGTGATGCTTATATGAAAAAGTTTCATCCTGATAAGCTCAAACCCAAATCGGAGAAATATGTCTTTACAGGATACCCAAAGGAAACTGTTGGGTACACCTTCTATCACAGATCCGAAGGCAAATTATTCATTGCTGAGAATGGATCCTTTCTAGAGAAGGAGTTTCTCTCGAAAGAAGTGAGTGGGAGGAAAGTAGAACTTGATGAGGTAACCGTACCTGCTCCCTTATTGGAAAGTAGTTCATCACAGAAATCTGTTCCTGTGACTACTAGACCGATTAGTGAGGAAGCTAATGATGATGATCATGTAATTTCAGATCAAGTTACTACCAGACCTCGTAGGTAAACCAGAGTGAGATCCGCACCAGAGTGGTATGGTAATCCAGTTCTGGAGGTCATGTTACTTGACCATGATGAGCCTACGAACTATGAGGAAGCGATGATGAGCCCAGATTCCGCAAAATGGCTTGAGGCCATGAAATCTGAGATGAGATCCATGTATGAGAACAAAGTATGGACTTTGATTGACTTTCCCAATGATCGGCGAGCCATTAAGATTAAATGGATCTTCAAGAGGAAGACGGACGCTGATAGTAGTGTTACTATCTACAAAGCTAGAATTGTCGCAAAAAGGTTTTCGACAAGTCCAAGGTGTTGACTACGATGAGAGTTTCTCACACGTATCTATGCTTAAATCTGTCCGAATCATGTTAGCAATTGCCGCATTTTATGAAATTCGGCAAATGGATAAACAAAACTGCATTTATTAATGGATTTATTAAAGAAGAGTTGTATATGATACAACCAGAAGGTTTTGTCAATCCTAAAGGTGCTAACAAAATGTGCAAGCTCCAGCGATCCATCTATGGACTGGTGCAAGCATCTCGGAGTTGGAATATGCGCTTTGATGAGATGATCAAAGCATATAGTTTTATACAGACTTGCGGTGAAACCTGTATTTACAAGAAAGTGAGTGGGAGCACTACAACATTTCTGATAAGTATATGTGAATGACATATTGTTGATCGGAAATAATGTAGAATTATTCTGCAAAGCATAAATGAGTGTTTTCAAAGAAGTTTTTCAAAGAAAGACCTCGGTGAAGCTACTTACATATTAAGCATCAAGATCTATAGAGATAGATCAAGACGCTTGATAAGTTTTTTTCAATGAGTACATACCTTAACAATATTTTGAAGTAGTTCAAAAATGAAACAGTCAAAGAAAGAGTTCTTGGCTGTGTTACAAGGTGTGAAATTGAGTAAGACTCAAAGCCCGACCACGGCAGAAGATAGAAAGAGAATGAAAGTCATTCCCTATGCCTCAGCCATAGGTTCTATAAAGTATGCCATGCTGTGTACCAGATCTATCGTATACCCTACACTGTGTTAAGCAAGGGAGTACAATAGTGATCTAAGAGTAGATCACTGGACAGCGGTCAAAATTATCCTTAGTGGAATAAGGAAATATTTCTCAATTATGGAGGTGACAAAAGGTTCGTCGTAAAAAGTTACGTCGATGCAAGTTTTGACACAGATCTGGATGACTCTAAGTCTCGATCTAGATACATATTGAAAGTGGGAGCAATTAGCTAGAGTAGCTCCGTGCAGAGGATTGTAGACATAGAATTCGCAAAATACTTACGGATCTGTATGTGACAGACCCGTTGACTAAAATTATCTCACAAGCAAAAACATGATCACACCTTAGTACTCTTTGGGTGTTAATCACATAAACGATGTGAACTAGATTACTGACTCTAGTAAACCCTTTGGGTATAGGTCACATGACGATGTGAACTATGGGTGTTAATCACATGGTGATGTGAATTATTAGTGTTGAATCACATGGCGATGTGAACTAGATTATTGACTCTAGTGCAAGTGGGAGACTGAAGGAAATATGCCCTATAGGCAATAATAAAGTTATTATTTATTTCCTTATATCATGATAAATGTTTATTATTCATGCTAGAATTGTATTAACCGAAAACATAATACATGTGTGAATACATAGACAAAAAGAGTGTCACTAGTATGCCTCTACTTGACTAGCTCATTAATCGAAGATGGTTATGTTTCCTAACCATAAACAAAAGAGTTGTTATTTGATTAACGGGATCACATCATTAGAAGAATGATGTGATTGACATGACCCATTCCATTAGCTTAGCACCCGATCGTTTAGTACGTTGCTATTGCTTTCTTCATGACTTATACATGTTCCTATGACTATGAGATTATGCAACTCCCGTTTGCCGGAGGAACACTTTGTGTGCTACCAAACATCACAACGTAACTGGGTGATTATAAAGGAGCTCTACAGGTGTCTCCAAAGGTACATGTTGGGTTGTCGTATTTCGAGATTAGGATTTGTCACTCCGATTGTCGAAGAGGTATCTTTGGGCCCTCTCGGTAATGCACATCACATAAGCCTTGCAAGCATTGCAACTAATGAGTTAGTTGCGAGATGATGTATTACGAAACGAGTAAAGAGACTTGCCGATAACGAGATTGAACTAGGTATTGAGATACCGACGATCAAATCTCGGGCAAGTAAGATACCGATGACAAAGGGAACAACGTATGTTGTTATGCGGTCTGACCGATAAAGATCTTCGTCGAATATGTGGGAGCCAATATGAACATCCAGGTTTCGCTATTGGTTATTGATCGGAGACGTATCTTGGTCATGTCTACATTGTTCTCGAACCCGTAGGGTCCGCACGCTTAAGGTTTCGATGACAGTTATATTATGAGTTTATGAGTTTTGATGTACCGAAGTTAGTTCGGAGTCCCGGATGTGATCACGGACATGACGAGGAGTCTCGAAATGGTCGAGACATAAAGATTGATATATTGGACGGCTATATTCGGACACCGGAAGTGTTCCGGGTGATTTCGGAAAAAACCGGAGAGCCGGAGGGTTACCGGAACCCCCCCCCCCCCCGGGAGAAGTAATGGGCCATATGGGCCTTCGTGGAGAGAGAGAGGGGCAGCCAAAGGTGGGCCGCGCGCCTCCTCCCCCCTGGTCCGAATTGGACTAGGAGAGGGAGGGAGGGGCGGCGCCCCCCCTTTCCTTCTCCCTTCCCACTTCTTTACCCCTCCTAGTAGGACGAGTCCTACTCCTACTAGGAGGAGGACTCCTCCTTGGCGCGCCATAGGGGCCGGCTGGCCTCCTCCCCTTGATCCTTTATATACGGTGGCAGGGGGCACCCGTAGACACACAAGTTGATCCACATGATCATATTCTTAGCCGTGTGCGGTGCCCGCTTTCACCATAATCCTCGATAATATTGTAGCGGTGCTTAGGCGAAGCCCTGCGACGGTAGTACATCAAGATCGTCACCACACCGTCGTGCTGACGGAACTCTTTCCCGACACTTTGCTGGATCGGAGTCCGGGGATCGTCATCGAGTTGAACGTGTGCTAAAACCCGGAGGTGCCGTAGTTTCGGTGCTTGATCCGTCGGGCCGTGAAGACGTACGACTACATCAAGCGCGTTGTGCTAACGCTTCCGCCGTCGGTCTACAAGGGTACGTAGATAATACTCTCCCCTCTCGTTGCTATGCATCACCATGATCTTGCGTGTGCATAGAATTTTTTTTTAAAATTACTACGTTCCCCAACAGCGTGGCAGCAGGGTCCAGCAGGCACCGGGGACGGGAAGGCCCAGAGCAGGGTGGGAGCTGCAACAACATGGGGATGGTGCTGGGCAGGGCTTGGGTGGGTGGCCAGCGGCGCCGGAGCGACGACCGCCGGGAAGGGCTGGTGGGTTGCTGGGTTGGGGCGGCGGCCGTCGCGAGAGCGAGAGCATGGACGAGCCATACACGCGAGAATATTCACTAGAATGTTTTGTTGTTACAGTGGCGTGAGTGAGTGAGAGTGATTGCCCACTACTGATGTTGGTGCGTTTGTGCTCGTCTCGGATTGTACAAAACTGCCTGTGTTCTTGTGCTGTTGTGCATCCTTGGAATGGATGGATTCGACAGCTTTGGGCATCTCCAACGCGGCCTCTAAACCATATATTGTATTTGTTTATGGACTGGTCCAGACCAGTCCACAGATATTGATGTGGAAGTCGACCATTCAGCCTTTGCCTCTTTAATGTTCGTCTCTGTTTTTTTCTATGTCTAGAGCACTCAAAATAATAGCATATCAAACCTGCGATGAGTGAAAATATTCAAATACAACACTAGTTCTAATTAAAATATTACATTTCAACTAAAGTTTTGAAATTAAAATAATTCAAACTTGAATTCAATTCCGGCTATGATCCATGCAACTGGAATTTTCTAAAGTTTTAAGTTGAATCACCACAACCATCGAAATTAAATCCAACAACCTTCACTTGTTGGTCCAGCTCTTCAAGCGGCATTGTTGATCTTTTCCTCCAACTTTCTATAGAGCCACAATTTTTTTAGCCAATGTCCCTTCCTCTCCTCTACTTCACCTCTGGCAAGGTCTTGTCCGTGCCTTTACCGTCGACTATGTCCCCGTCTTGTGCTCCGGCTCCATCCAATCTAAGCGCGGTATTACAGAACACCCCCTCTAAACATATCAACCCTCTTCCTCGTTGGCGATGTTGTGGCCAGCCGCATCACCTCCCCCCCTACCTCCCTGACTCTCCCTTTCCCTGTATCTACTTATATTCAATAAGTATTTTACAACTATACAAGAAAATACGGCCCTGTTTGGTTTGTGATTAACTTTGCCACATGTTACCACATTATTTTCCTCGAACTTACCTTGCTTGAGGTGCACAAATTCTTAGTTACACTTTAGCCGCCTTAGGAAATTTTGCCACACTATTTTATATGTATATGGCATGTGGGTCTTATTGCTCATGGAAAGATCCTTGCCTTAGGTAGAGGACAGCCTTCCGGCGTGGAGCTCATCTGCTCTTGTCAATGAAAAATAAATTTGGCAAGAATAGCAAAAAAAAATCAATACTTTTCCGGATGAAATATGAACAAAAATTATATGCGGCTGCAAAATTTCATGACAGTATGACATTGGGAGAGCTCTAGACAGAAAAACAAAAATTAAAGCTTTGAGAAAGGGTCAAAATTTCTTGTTTTCAAGCCCTGATTTTATTTTTTCCATCCTGAACTTTCATGGTATCATATGGTCATGAAACTTTGCAGACACCTGAAGAATTTGTTTATCTTTCATGTAAAAAAAGTGTCATATTTTCCCAATTTTTTTGGCTATTTTTTAAGATTGTGCTGCACATCCATGAGCACATGAGCTCATGATTAGCAACGGATTTTCCTCTTAAGTGTGGTTAGAATCAAACACCCATCTAACTTAGTCAAACATGCCCAACAGCATCTTCGACCGTTTCTATATCTGCAATAATAGCCGTCGAGAAGTTCGGCAAAAAAGCTCTCCAATAGTTCTCCCAAATTCTTCAAAACTCCCCCTTCATCTAAGAGAAGATGGCCCTTCCAATAAAAGGGCCATGTTAGCTAATTGTAGCTGTAGTGCGCCGCGCCGCCGCCACAACCACGGCCCCGGCCAACCACCGCTGCCGCCTCCAACTGTCGCACAACCCACTGTCAACCGCTGCCGGAGTTCGCTAGCGTCGTCACACCATTGTAAAAAAAACACCTTGAGGGAAAGTTTTTGCAGGAACTGAGAAATACCTCACCCGTCAACTTCCCCTAAATTTTACGGTTATCCCGTAAAACCACTTTTACGGAATAATTTGTCTAATTCACATCTAATTTTTTTTAAGAATGTCACATATAAGCTCCCACAAATATATAATGCAGCAACAAGAAACAAAAAAACTAGGAGAAAATAAATAACGACAAAAGTAACGAGCGAACGTTCTGGATATAGCGATAGATCCAAACGACTTAGCTGCCGTTGGATTAGAATCGAACGATCGCCGGATATCTTTGTAAATGCTTTTTTTCCCTACTATTCCCGCACGTCCCCGCGATCTCCGGACGTCCCAACCGGCAGTAGGGACGTGATGGCTGAAATGCTCCTAGTAATCAATCTAGTAACCAAGTATGCAGGCCTCAGATAGTGTCTAATTACATGTTAAACGACTTTTGTACTTTGGTGTTCAGGTACACTCCATATTTTTTGCAGATCTTGTCACATGGTTCTGCTCCCGTTGTTCTTTTTTTTTCAGTTTTTTTCTTTCTTAAAAACTATGGAGGTCCCACCCTTCATCAAAAAAGTTAGAGGTGTGAGTCGAACTCGCAACTTTAACAGGAACACTAGACCGATAACTTCTGTGCCAAAAGCATGATAATTTACGCAGAACGGTGCTGATAATTTTCATACAAACAACACGGTAACTTTTGACCGAGGGAAATAATTATTGAAAAAATACCCCCGATAACTTCTGTGCAAATAGCATGATAATTTACGCACAGCGGAGCTGATAACCTATGTACAAATACCACGATAATTTTTGACCGACGAAAAAAGAATTTGTTGAAAACATACATCCCTTGGTAATTTATGTGTAAATAACATGGTAATTTCCGCATACTAATAATTTAGATACAAATACCGTGGTAACTTCGACCCAAAGGAAAACGTTGTTAAAAATGTACCCCAGTAACTTTTGTGTAAATAATGTGGTGATAACGCATCACGGACATGATAATTTAGGAACAAACACCGCAATAACTTGGTCCCCGAGGAAATATTGTTTGAAAAACATAACCTCAATAATTTTTGCGTAAATATCATGATAATATAAGCATTGCATACCTGATAGCTAAGGCAAATATACCTCTGGTACTTTCCGTGCAAATGACATGGCATTGTTCACACAACAAAGTTGACAACTCACTATAAACCCCACGGTAACTTTTAGCCCCGGGATAAAAGTTTGTTGAAAAATATATGCTCATAACTTGTGTGTAAATATCATGATAATATACATACAACAGAGCTGATAACTTACTCAATCCATGCGTGGTAACTTTCTGACCGGGGAAAAAGTTGTTGAAACACTAGTAGAAAAATGGTCAAATGTGAAGCACATTAGTGCCGGTTTGAATTTGAGTCGGCACTAATATGACCATTAGTGCCGGTTCCAACGGCTAGGCGGGCGGGCATCATTAGTACCGGTTCGTGGGTAACCTTTAGTACCGGTTCATACCACGAACCGGTACTAATGAGGCTGTGTCAGGCTATGGTCGGTCTGGGGCCCCCACGAAGACCTTTAGTACCGGTTCATGCCATGAACCGGTACTAGAGTTTCTTTGTAAGCTGATTTTTAGTCCCACCTCGCCAAGAGAGAGACAGTATGAGCGGTTTATAAGCCGTGAGTGCACATACAATGACGAAGAGTTGCAATGCTCATCTACATGTTGATTAGCTTCAAGCCTTGCAGAATAGCATAGATTGCACTGAGTTATGTGGAGTGCAGTCTACACTATTCCGAATGGTTTGAAGCAAATTAACCAGCATTGCACATCTTTTTTATTTTTAATAACTTATTTAAACTCCGGACTTCTTTTGTGTTCAGTATGCAGTATTCAAAGCGACGTCATCAATTTTCAACATGTTCTGACATCATTTGCTGTTTTTCGATCATTTAACACATGTACTAACTACACTATTCCGAATAGCTTAAAGCAAATTAACCAGCATTGCACCTCTTTTTTATTTTTAATAACTTATTTGAACTCCGGACTTTTTTTGTGTTCAGTATGCAGCATTCAAAGCGACGTCCTCAATTTCCAACATGTTCTAACATTATTTGTTGTTTTTCGATCATTTACCTAATTGTTTTAGAGAGCTAAATGACCGTGAAATTGAAAATCACTACAAAATGAATTCTGAAAATATTGAAACTTGGCATGGTATCATCATATCACCCGCATAGCATGCACGAATGAGTAGAGAGGGTCACGGCAAAAACTGGACGCACTTCGTGTAGAAACTGGACATACTCTTTCGGAGTATCAGGGTTTCGGACGAGAACTCATCTGTTACACGGCCACTTCAATGTTTTTTAAACTTATTTGAACTCCGGACTTCTTTTGTGTTTAGTATGCAGCATTCAAAGCGACGTCATCAATTTCCAACATGTTCTGACATCATTTGTTGTTTTTCGGCCATTTAACTAATTGTTTAGAGAGCTAAATGACCATGAAATTGAAAATCACTACAAAATGAATCTTGAAAATGTTGAAACTTGGCATGGTATCATCATATCACCCACATAGCATGCGCGAAAGAGTAGAGAGGGTCACGGCAAAAACTGGACGCACTTCGTGTACAAACCGGACAAACTCTTTCAGAGTATCAGGGTTTCGGACGAGAACTCATCTGTTACACGGCCACTTCAATGTTTTTTAAACTTATTTGAACTCTGGACTTATTTTGTGTTCAGTATGCAGCATTCAAAGCGACGTCATCAATTTCCAACATGTTCTGACATCATTTGTTGTTTTTTGGTCATTTACCTAATTGTTCAGTATGCAGCATTCAATTTCCAGAAGAAAATAAATAGAAGAAAATAAATAATGCAGAAAATAAAAAAAACTATACAAAAAAATTACTCAAAAATAAATAGAAGAAAATAAATAATGCAGAAAAGAAAAAACTATATAAAAAACTACTCAAAAATAAATAGAAAAAATAAGTAATGCAGAAAAGAAAAAACTATATAAAAAATTTGTTGGCGCACTGCCCAGTTGGCCTGCCAGACCTAGGGTGTGTAAATGCAGGCCCAGAAGGGCCAGCAGACTCACAGGGCGGCGCGCCCTAATTAATTAGGCCTAGAAGCCTGCTATATAGAGGAGTTCGAAGAGGTAGCCGCGGCTGGGTTTATAAATCAGTGCGGCTGCCATTCGCCGGGCGAGGTGGGACTAAACTTTGGGGTGGGAGCGCGAGGCCTTTAGTACCAGAAGGGCCACCAATCGGTACTAAAGACCATCCTTTACTACCGGTTGGAACCACCAACCGGTACTAAAGGCCTGCTCTTCCCGCCTCTTGGCCTGGCCAAAGTTGGCCTTTAGTACCGGTTGGTGGCTCCAACCGGTACTAAAGGCCTCTCCTATATATACAACACTTACGAAAATTTTAGTTACATCTCCCCACTTTCGTCTCCAACCTCTCGCGACATCGCCGCGAGCCGCTCGAACCCGTCGTCGCCGCCCGTCGTCCGTCGTCGTCCTCGCTGTTCCCGCCGCTGCCCGTCGTCGTCGTCGTCTCGCGCCGCCGCCCCGAACGCCGTGCGCCGCCGTTCGTCGTCGTCGCGCCGCGGTCCCGTACGTCTCTCGCTCTCGCGTACCCGCGCCGCCGTCCGTCGTCGTCGCACCCAACCCGTACGCCGGCGCCCCCGCTCGTATGTACGGGGCGGCGGCGTACGGGGCCGCACTGCAGTGTACGTACGTATACGTACACAGACACACACATATATACGTACACATACACACACACATACACGCACACACACACACACACACATTTTTTTACTTATTTTTTGTTTTCTGTTTTTTAGAAAAGTTAATTAAATGATCGAATGTTAGATTAATGTCGAATGTTAGATGAATTAGCTAGATAGAAAAATTGTCGAACTAGAGATTTGAACTAGTTGAATAATTAATATAACTAATTTATTTTTAGTAAGAAAATTGTCGAACTAGTTTATTTAGGTTTATGAGATTTGAACTAGTTGAATAATTAATATAACTAGTTTTTTTAGTAAGAAAATTTATGTATCTAAGATTTGATGATCTAATTAAAATATTATTTGTTAATGAGTTTTTCTGTTTGTTTAATTTTTATATATTTTGAGTTTATATAAATATTAGATTAATGTCGAATGTTAGATGAATTAGATAGAAAAGTTAAATATATAGTAATGTCAATTGTTAGAGATGAATATAGTTAGATATATTAATGTCAAATGTTAGATGAATATATATTTGGCTAGATATTAACTAATGTTAGATAGTAATAAGTGTTTAATGTTTTACCTATATGAACATATATAGGAAATGTCATCTGACGACGAAAAAGATTTCATTATGTGCAAACACTGTGAAGACCAGCGCGGCCTGTGCGACAGAAATTTCCTTGTTGATGGTAGGCGCTTCAGCATCAAGCTGGATGAGACATTCGAAGTGGATACAGTAAGTCACAACGGCAATTATTATTTGAATGCAAAACTTATGCTTCATTTGCTTCAACTTATAATTTTAAAGCATGATTTATGCTTCATTTGCTTCAACTTATAAATTTAAATTTTCACTATTCTACTAGCGCATCCCCTGCCATGCAAATTTTTTTGTCTTGGATAAGATAGGTTTTAGTGCTATAGATGATATGGAGGTAAAGAGAGTTTACTTGAAGACGGAGCATGGGTATACTTTCAACGTCAAATTATATAATGGAAACACATACACCCATTTTGAATGCAAAACTTGGCAAGCACTATGCAAGGCTTATGTATTTGAGCCTGATATGGTTGTCACCTTTGATATTCGTCCGGAAGATGATATTGAGGGTCATATAGACATCTGGGTCGATATGCAAACACCTCCAGTTCTACCATTATGTGAGTTTTTCTCAGCCATGCATGCATATGTTTATGTCTTTGATACAGTTTATTCAAAAATAGTTGACAACTAATTTGTATTGTCAGCTTATTTCGGTTCAAGCAAACATGTCCGGCGCTTGGTAGACAGGACCTACTACTGCCCCGGGGCTCAACTAAACTGCGAGGAGATAAGTCATTATGTTTCATGGCTTGAGAATCTTAATACTGTCAAGACAATTTTTTTTCCTGAACTTAGAAATGTTAGTACTCAAAACGTGCGACCAATGGTGATCGTATTGAACTACGGTCACATCTATAATTAAAAGATGGTAAGATTTTTACTATTTTTCCTTAATTAGTGCATCTTTTGCATACATTATTTTTGAAGCTAAACTTTCATTGCTTAGTATATTAATTACTATACGATGTTCTTCAACAGGGACTTCCGATGACAGTTGTGCCTCAGTGGATCGAGACTAAAGGTGACATGTCAATGGTTAGCTTACGGCCAAGATATCCTACATTGCACATGAGTGCATTCAGGATTTCTGAAAGCGAAGAATGCTTAATAGTGAAAGATTGGAGCAAAATTGTTAACGATCGCAGAGAAGTATTAGGGGACAGCAAGGAGAAGCGCAACCCAAGATTAGGAGACAGATTCATCTGCATGCTCCAGTATGATGAATCAGGAGAGCTATACATGTTCTATGCTATTCTACCTGAGAGGGAGCAGCACTAGTTCATGCTCTTAATTAGTGTCTCATGTCCGTGTCCTGAACTTCGATGTTGGTGATGATCATGTTAAACTCGACGATATCTTTGCTTCTGTTAGAAAGTGAATGTTTCCTCTTTAAGCTAGCCAGTGTTGGTGATGATTAGATAGCTAGCAGTAATGACTATGATGATTAAATAGTGGTAATTAGACGACTACGATGATTTTTAGCTAGCTAGAGTTTATTTATTTATTAATATGCGATAATGATGATGATGACGACTACAACTCATTATAACGTAAAACAATCCTAAATTAAATTAATAACACAAATTTAATTAAAAAAATACAAAATAAAATAAAAATCCACAAACATTTAGTACCGGTTGGTGTTACCAACCGGTACTAAAGGGCTCCCGGCCCCCGGAGCTGGCTCGTGCCACGTGGTTTCCCTTTAGCACCGGTTCGTGCTGAACCGGTACTAAAGGGGGGGGGGGGCCTTTAGTGACCACACTTTAATGCCGGTTATGGAACCGGCACTAAAGGGCCTTACGAACCGGTGCTATTGCCCGGTTCTGCACTAGTGAAAAATACCTTCCAACAACTCATATATAAACAACATGATAATAAACGCACATGAGAGCTGATAACTCATATACAAACATTGTGGTAAATTTTTAACCGAGGAGGATGCAAATTGTTGAAAAACATACCCCGATAACTTTTATGCAACATGGTAATATACACATAACAAAGTTGATAATTCACTACAAACACCACAAACTTTTGAACCGGAGATAAAAGTTTTTTGATAAAACAAACCCCGATAACTTCTATGTAAATGGCATGGTAACTTATGAATGGTAGACGTGATAACTTACATAGCCGAGACATGATAACACTTTGACACAAAAAAATCATAGAATATATCAACATGGGATCTAGTTTCAAAGATCTCGTCAAGACGAATTTTTTATGTGAAGACGGTTTTTCAATTGAGCAACGATTTGAGCTACAAAATATTTTGAATATTTTAGTTCAATAGATTTTTTGTATTTTTTAGTTCAATGGAATTTTGTTTACAAGGTCATTAGAACTTTTTTTCCTCTGATGCATGAACCCATCTGCATGTCAAGAGAAGATTTGAAAAAAAAATCATGCCCGGTAATTTATGTGTAAATAACATGATAACTTATGGGCAACTCACATGGTAACTTGCGTAGCACGCACGTGGTAACTTTTACCTGGAAAAAAAAGTCGTTGAAACATACCAACTTGGGATGTAGTTTCGAAGATCTCGTCGCGACGATTTTTTTACGTGAAAACGAATTTTTAATCAGAGCGACGGTTTAAGCTACAAAACATTTTGAAATTTGAATTTCAATAGAATCTTTGATAACATCAGCAATTTTGTCTCACATGCATGCATACTCAAAGCAACTACACAACGCAGAAAGACAGCTCGTGTGGAGGTGGAGAGGGTGGGATTAGTGATCGCAAGAATCGTTCATGCCTATTGCTTAAAAATATAACGTTTGGTATATATCGCAGTCCAATAAATAAATAAACCATAAACCGAGTAAAAAATCAGTTTAGATATGACATAACTATGTCACATCTAGATATGTTCTAAACAGACCTTTATAAAAAGAAATTTACAGAAGCAGCTGGAGATGCTTTAAATTGAAATGTGGCAAGGAACCAAACATAAACTGTGCCATGCCTGACCTGTATTCCTCTACGTATTTTACTCGTGGGATTCTTGCTCCCTTTGTACGCACGGTCGCATGCCACCGTCGGCACCAACCACAGAATCTGCGATGGCGACTGCAGAGGCCCAGGGTGAAGCCGCCAGGCCGCCAGCACGAAAAGCGAAGGTCACATCGCCCAAAGTGCCGGCCGGGATCTTTGAACGCCACGACGTTACGGACCCCTCCGAGATTCATCCCGCAGGATGCCGGCTGGCCCCGATGCTTCCTTTCCACTCGTACACAGAAAATGAAGATTCTTCCGAGGATCCGACGCTTCGCCAACCCAGTTCCTAAAGGAACGCTGGATCAACTTTAGCTTCAAAATCGGTCCATGTTGGTCAGTTGGTGTCATTTGAACATGCATGACACAGAGAGTCCGAGCTCAGGGTGACAACAGACGTTATTATTAAATTAGCTTCTACTACCACACAAAACAGAGAACATTAGTTGGTGACACTCACACTGTTGACATTCACTTAGGTATCTTTTCTTTGAGACAACTACGGCGGTCATTAGCCAGCCTAAACAATTTTTTTGACACTTCGGTATCTTGTCGCTCTTCTTTTTGACCCAGCTTGGCTTTCACCCTCCAGCCAAGGTGAACTTTACCGGACGCTATCTTAGAATGTTCTTCGGTGCGTGCATGATGGTCAGACGTCGATTATGACTTGAACGGGTGGTACACCTTGAGGTCGGACTTGATGCCGGCGATGGACCCCGCGGCGGCGGCGAGGGAGATGGCGAGGCATCCGAGGCTGAGCATCTGCAGGCACACCCACTGCGTGCTCCACTTGGGCACCTTCTTCTGCACCACGTACATCTCCACCGGAAAGTAGACGGTGAGCGGCCAGAACCCCAGCGCGCCCAGGAACCCCACCACGTCGTTGAAGAAGGGCAGCATCATGGACACCACCGTCGTCGCCGTCACGAACGCTGTCCGCCACGTCGCCCGGAACATGTTCACCTTGTACGTCCTGAAGAGCGGCACCTCGACCTCGCCGGTGACGTATGTAGACTCCGGCCACCTCTTCGCCGCCCACTTCTCCACGAAGGCGAACAGGGGCTGGCAGTACACCTGGTAGGCGCCGACGAGGTGGATGACGATGGCGGCGTTGGCCACGTCGAGGAGCCAGAAGGGCTCGTAGAAGCCGAACCCTGTCAGGAGGTTCCCCGGGGCGGCGTCGCCGAAGGCCGCGTAGCCCATGCAGCCGCAGAGCATGTAGAAGACTGTGGTCACCGCGACGCTGACCATGGTGGCGCGCTTCATGACCGTGGACTCTGACGGCGGCGGCGCCCTGATGGTGTCCTGGATCTCGATGAGGATGAGCGAGTAGGAGTAGGCGAAGGCAATGTCCCCGAACGCCTGCGTGCTGCGCCACACCTTCTGCATCGGCGTCACCGTGCCGATGCTGATGCCGGTCAGGCTACCCTTCACGCCTCCGTTTGCTGCATGCATGCAGACATCATTGGTTAACACATTGCTCAACATGATCTAGGGATTGGTTTCGTCGAGTCACCTACCTATGACTTGGACGATGCCGAGGCCGAGGCCGATGGAGGAGTAGGTGAAGGACATAGCCGCGGCGAGCATGGAGAGCCAGGAGATCTGGTCGAAATCGGGTATCTGGGAGAAGAAGACCTGAGCCACGCCGAAGATGATCATGTAGGGCACGCTGGAGACCTTGCAGGGGTCGGCGTGGCCGTGGCCGTGGAAGCAGTTTGCCCTCTTAATCGCCAGCATGCTGATGGAGGCGGCGATGGTGTAGCCGATAGCCACCCCGACGATATTGGCGTACTGCAGCACCCCGCAGATCTGGACCTTGACGCCGCTGAGGTTGGCGTTGACGGCGTCCATGTAGGTGTAGTTGCGCTTGCCGGTGCTCTGGTCGCCGGAGCGGTAGCAGTCGGCGAGCAGCGAGGAGGTGAAGTAGGTGACGAGGGAGAAGAGGAGCATCACGGCGGGGCCGGCCACCCAGCCGAGCTGCGCGATGGCCCACCCCAGCGACAGCACCCCGGACCCGATCACCGCCGTGATGATGTGCGAGCTCGCCGTCCACATCGTGCCTGTACACATCGGGACATTCATCAGACTCAGAGAGACCAACATATGATATAGTACGTCGTACACCATAAGCCGAAGGATATTTACGTACCGGTGCGCTTGTTGCGGCCATCGTCGTCGAGCTTGGAGCCGGCGGTGTGGCCGAGCTCTGCGGCGGCTACCTCCATCGGCGGGTAGTAGTAGGTGGCCACGACCTTGTCCGCCATCCCGATCGACCTCTGTCTCTAGACTTAACTGCCGCCAACAGAATAGAGAGAGTAGGCGGGTGAGAACTGATAAAGAGGAGGCCAGACCACGGTAAGTGCAGTGCACTCTGCGCGCTCGCTAGAGATGCGATCTTGCGCAGCGTGATCTGCAGAGAGCGAGTAAATGTCTACTGTGAGTGGTGGTGGGTGCCTGGCCTGCCTCTGGGTACCGAGGGTACCGGTGCAATTTATAGGAGAAGCCTGCACTGTGTAAGAGCATCTCCAACAGACGTGCTAAAAATAGTGCGTACTGAAAAAACCGCTAATTTAGCGCGTGGAGCATCTTCAACAGTTGCTGTAAAATTCATCCAGCGCATTAAGAATTTCAGCATCGCACGCGGGATATTCAGTGCGTAGCGTATAGCGCGTTGGACAATGACGCGCGAAGACCAACTGCTCTGCTCCCTCTGCTTGTCCTGCCTCGAGCTTGCCGCTGCAGCCATTCCCTATAGCTCGCATTCGCCACCCCTCTGCGTGCTCGTCATCTGCTCGTCCCGACATGGGGCGGAGCCGCCGCTGCCCTTCTGCTCGCCGGCTGCAGCTCGCCGCCTTGAGTTTGACGGCCGAGAGCCGTCGTTGCCCTTCTGCTCGCCGCCTCTCTAGAGCTCACCGCCTCGAGCTCGCCGGCCAGGAGCACGTGTGGTGGCCGGAGGTGAGCAGTGCATGCGGAGCTTGCGATTTCAATCGATTGCAAGCTAGCTTGCTCCAACGATTAAGGGAAGCTAAGCTAGCTAGCTCGTGTTTGCGATTCAACGATCACACAAAGCTAGCTCGCGTGCGGTGGTCGGCGAAAAATGGTTTGCAAGCTAACTTGCTCCAACAATAGGGGATCTAATTGCGTTTTTGTTTTGGTCAGATGAATTTATTTGTAAATGTTTAGGGATCTGTTTGTTGTAGACATATTTGCGGCGCTTTATTTTTAGTGCGTTTGCTAAACTGCTGCGCTGTCCACTACCGGCTATATTTTTATGCGTTTGCTGAACTGAATCGGTCACGGCGCGCTTAAATTACTAAAATGACGCTGTGCGCGTCTTTTTTCAGGCGTGCGTTGGAGATGCTCTAAAGTGAGTGCCGGCCCGGACCGGTCGGCATTCAGGGACCTACCTGTCTGGCTGCGTGAGTGCGTGAGGGCGTGCGCTGCCGCTGCTAGCCGGTGGCTGGCGGGGACGCGGGAAGGCAGTGCTCCGACTGGGAATTCAAACCTCCTAACTCGTAGAGTTGACGCATGTAATCTGCACGTTTGCTATGGGTGGTCGACATCGCGACTGCCGGGCAGTCGCCTTCCGAGAAGGAGCCAACCGCCACCTTTTGGCTTTCGCCATGCCTCGTGGCACCAAGAAAGTGCTCATTACCCATTACTGACTAATGATGATAGATTGATGCAAGATAAGCCCACTATGAGAGGTGGCTGGTCAGCGGTGAAACAGAGTGTACCTACTTTGCACACTAGTCAGGCCACACCTCGTCTCACCCTGGTGAGCACGTGATGCACGAAAAGCTAGCGATAGAAAATTAGAAATAGGATTGCAACAATGTCTCGTACGTATACGTGCTACCACTACTTGCTGCTCGTTACCTTTCTCTGCAGGAGCTGCTCTAGCTGGCTTTCTGCCCTTGTTGGACGGTTGGTCGAGAGGGCTCGGTGACAACTGATCGCTCGTCACGGTACATAGTGCTTCGCCTGCACTGACCGGCTGGGTGCTCCGTCGGGACCCCACGGTGTGCTGGCTATTCGGTCGGGCTTTCGTCCGTCCATCCTTTCTCCGCCGCCATGGAATATGGAATAGGTATCTCTTCCTTTCCCGCCCACTCGCATGGATGGTGAAGTGGTCCGGCCGCTATCTTACGTGTGTTGGATGGCTCCTGATCGTCGTCGTATCAATAGTTCTTTATGGCTCTGTGATATGAGATGGCTGCAGTACCATGATTTTGCAGTGCTCAATCAAAATCGATTCGATTCTTCCGGGTTTGTGGAATCACTCATTCTTCCGGCTTTGACCGGCCCAGAACCTATGGAGGGGAACCGACGAACATTTTTCGTGCGGGTGTGCCTTTGTGACCGAGCAGGGAGAGCCATCCTTTTCCGCCTGTGGATGAATTAATTAGCTAATCCCCGCGAGAACGTGAATATGCTAGACTAACTAAGAACAAGGAATCGTGTGATATGATGATAACCTAAGAGCATCTCCAACACCGACCAGCAAACCTTCCGCAACTGTTCAAACCGTAGAAGCCATTCAATGCGGTCCTGTATCGGTTCGTTGGACGGTCCATACGCGATTTTTCCCGTAAACCGAAAACAAAAGACCGCCCTGGCCCACCAAAAACCCCTCGCCCTCCCGCGCATTTTCGGTCAGCACCCCTCCAGAGCGTCATCGCCTGCATTCATGCTCGGCCAGAGCGGACGCGACCACTCATTGGCGCCGGCATTGAAGTAGCGCGTCGGCCGAGAGAGCGCCGCTTCCCGGTGGATGCAACCGCCGCCCGTTCAAATGACACGAGGGATGCCCGTCCGTCCGTTTACCGCCCGCATTGATGGCACGCGGTTGCCGAGGCGTCTCCTCCTGCGCCACCCTTCCGTCCCTCTATAGCCCACTGGTGTGCCCCGGCCATAGCCACAGTCATCCCTCCCTGCACCAGTCCCTGCCATTGATCCCTCCGCAGCCAAAGCTCTGTGGGACGGGCTGACGTTGGAGCTGAAGAAGGCCATGGCCGCCATTGCTGCCAACTGGCAGGCCGACGGGCAGCCGGAGGACGCCTCTAACAAGGACGTGCAAATGGAGGATGCATCGACGACGAGCCAGCGCCACCCTCCTCTTCCTCCACTATCACCCTCCAAAATTGGCTAGGGTGGCCTCCCAGTTATGAATTTAGGATGATAGTGTCGGGGAAGTAAACACTTCTTAAGATTCAGGAACTCAACATCTCTAGATTTTGCAGGATTCGCCAGGCCTATCTAGCAAGCAAGGTGTAACACCCTCGATGCGACTATATCTCCCACGTGTTGAGGCACGACTTAGAGGCATAATCGCATTGAAGGCATATGTCGCAAGTCAAGCAATCATCACAAACATCCCATGTAATATAGATAAATAAAAGGGATAACATAGTTGGCTTACACTCGCCACGTCAATCAAGTACATAAATAACATACATCATCCAAATACTCATGGCCCAACTACGGCGCCAAAATAAAAGATAACCCAACAAGCGACATGATCCCGATCACCCCAACTGGGCACCACTACTGATCATCAGGAAAAGAAACATAATAACGCTGAGAGTCCTCGTCGTACTCCCACTTGAGCTCAAGCGCGCCATCTGGAGCTGTATCATCGGGTCCTGCATCTGGTGTAATAGTAATCTGTGAGCCACAGGGACTCAGCAATCTCGCACCCTCGCGATCAAGACTATTTAAGCTTAATAGGTAGGGTAAGGTAAATATATGTGGAGCTGCAGCAAGCGACTAGCATATATGGTGGCTAACTTATACGCAAAAGAGAGCGAGAAGAGGAGGCAAAGCGCGAGCGAGAAACTAGAGAGCAACCTGCGCAAACATTACTCCAACACCGTGTCCACCTCCCGGACTCCGCCGAGAAGAGGCCATCATGGTAACACACTCAGTTGATTCATTTTAATTAAATTAAGGTTCAAGTTATCTACAACCGGACATTAACAAATTCCCATCTGCCCATAACTGCGGGCACGGCTTTCGAAAGTTCAATCCCTGCAGGGGGGTCCCAACTTAGCCCATGACAAGCTCTCACGGTCAACGAAGGAATAGACCTCCACCCGAGACATTCCGATCAGACTCGGTATCCCGGTACAATAAGACATTTCGACAGGTTAAAACAAGACCAGCAACACCGCCCGAATGTGCCGACAAATCCCGATAGGAGCTGCACATATCTCGTTCTCAGGGCACACTCGGATTGTCTAAACTTCCGGTAGGCCAGCCCAGAGTTGCCCCTGGTAGCCACCGGCGGCTGACAGGTTGGACCAACACTCAGAGGAGCACTGGCCCGGGGGGGGGGGGGGGTTAAAATAAGATGACCCTCGGGCTCCGGAAACCCAAGGGAAAAAGAGGCTAGGTGGCAAATGGTAAAACCAAGGTTGGGCATTGCTGGAAAAGCTTTAATCAAGACGAACTATCAAGGGGTTCCCATTATAACCCAACTGCGTAAGGAACGCAAAATCCGGGAACATAACACCGATGTGACGGAAACTAGGGCGGCAAGAGTGAAACAAAACACTAGGCGGGAGGCCGAGCCTTCCACCCTTTACCAAGTATATAGATGCATTAAGATAACATGGCAATATAATGATATCCCAACAAGTAAATAAAGGTTCCAACAAGGAACGGCCTCCAATCTTCACCTGCAACTAGCGATGCTATAAGAGGGGCTGAGCAAAGCGGTAACATAGCCAATCAACGGTTTGCTAGGACAATGGTGGGTTAGAGGCTGAACATGGCAATTTGGGAGGCTTGAAAGCAAGTGGTAGGCATCGTAGCATTGGCATAGCAAAAGAGCGAGCAAACTAACTTAGCAAAGATAGTAGTGATTTCGAGGGTATGATCATCTTGCCTGCAAAGTTGTCAGAGTTGACTGGATCCTCGAAAGCAAACTCAACGGGCTCCTCGCTAGCGAACTCGTCTCCCGGCTCTACCCAAACAAGACAAACAAGCAACAAGGATACCATCAACCACGTGCAAGCTCAAACAATAAGATGCAATGATGGTATGCTATGCAGGATGCAATGCGGGATGCATATGCAAGATATGACAGGAAATGCATGAACCTGGCCTGAACTTGGAAAACCAAGTGTGCCACTGGAAATATGAGATGAAATCGCTTGAAAACGATATAAAGATCACCGGAATCGGAGTTACGGTTTGGAAATGGCAAGCGATTCAAATATGACATCGGTCTGCGATTTACAGCAAGTAGGCATCTAAATGCAATGAGATGAACATGCTACAGCACTCAAACATGGCATCAAAATACATGGCAGGGAAGCATTCAATATGCTTAACAAAAGTCTAGCACCGAGCTACGGCCAATTCATCCATTAGGAGGTTCAAACAAGCATGGCAAAAATGCAAATGGTAAACAGATCTCAGACTTACTGAAATTAACACTTGTCTAAAATTTCAGATCATATAGCCCTCTTCGGAGCAACAAAACAACATGCTATAGGACCTGAACATGATAAAGTAAGACATGGCATGGAGCTACTCAACAAGCTTAACAAAAGTCCCTTAGTGACCTTGAGCCAAAAGGGATCACAAAATATACTAACAAGCACACGAACATAGCAAAAACATAATCAGTTTTCAAACTTAGTGAAAACTGGGACATGCTGAAACATAACTCACGAAGGCATGTTCACGAGCTCAATGCACTCACTACGGTGCAAGTCATGGCAAGACAAGCATACATCCATTAAGAAGGCATGAAATGTAAGCTAGACATGGCAAGAACAAAGGCATAGCATGCACGGATCAACTACAATAACATCGGCAAAATCGCAAACAAGTTGACGATCTGCCCAGATTCACAACGAAGTAAAAGTAGAGCTCGATTGACTCAAGCTAGGGTGCTTCATATATGCAAACAAAGACATGGATGGATAGAGCACTACAATATTAACAAAACTCCTTTACTGACCATCCTCAAAAGAGGCACGGATCACTAGGAAACAGCATGAACATATGGCATCATGAGCTAAACAATCCCAGGACTTAGTGAAACTACTACGTCCCTGAAAACAGATTTACCGGATGCCTCACTTTGCAAGCTTGCACTAGGCACCACACACATCACAAAAATACATGGGTTGCACCTCTGGAAAGATGACAAAACCCTTAACAAAACATATGTAGAACTCATGGGCATATCATGCACACAATAATCATGGCAAAAATGACAAATGTCTAAGATGAAGTAGCAGATCTGACAATTAACTCAAGTAGCCCTCTTCTAACAGCATTTCAGGCATCAAGATGAACTCTAATGAAAATGATGCAATGGAATGCAAAGATGTACTCTCTGAGGCGAACATTTTCATATGCTATATGCATGAATCGGAGCTATGGATGCGGAGATATAGCAAGTTGAATATAGGCACATGGATTAGGGTTTCAGGCAAAAAGTCAACCGAGGCGATTTGGATCTGAGATCTGCACGGTTCCTGATGCGGCTCGCCGGAGTACTGTTCACCGGCGGGGAGGAAGCTCGCCGGAGCATGACGGGGAGGCCGGGGCCGGTGTGGGCGCGGCCGGCGACGAGGCTGGGGAGGCGCGGCGGTGGCGGAGCTCCGCGAGGGCGGCTGTGCGGCTCCTGGTGACGGCGGCCCGCTCCGGCCGGCGGAGCGCGGCGGCGGCGGAGAGGCGAGGCGATGGCGGCGGTGGTGCGACGAGGGAGGAGGCCGACCCGGGCGGCGACGGGCGGACCGGGCCGCGGGGGCTTCCCGCGGGCCTGGCGGGCCTCGGGCGGCGGAGGCAAAGTGGTCCCGCCCCGGGGACAGGTGGCACGGCGCGGTTGGTCGGGGCGGCGGGCGGACAATGTCCGGCCGTCCGGATTTTGTTCGGCGGCTGCGGTGGATGGATCTAGGGTTAGGGGGGGGGGAGAGTGGATCCGCGAATTTGGAATGGGGGGAGTATATATAGGCATAGAGGGAGCTAGGAGAGTCCAAATGAGGTGCAGTTTTCGGCCACGCGATCGTGGTCGAACGCTCTAGATGATGGAGCAGAGTTAGGTGGGTTTTGGGCCAAATTGGAGGGGTGTTGGGCTGCAACACACACGAGGCCTTTTCGGTCCCTCGGTTAACCGTTGGAGTATCAAACGAAGTCCAAATGGTACGAAACTTGACAGGCGGTCTACCGGTAGTAAACCAAGGCCGCTTGGCATGTCTCGGTCCAATCCGGAAATGTTTAATCCTCACACACGAAAGAAAGCTAGAAATGACCACCGGAGGAGAACGAAGCGCCGGAATGCAAAACGGACAACGGGGAAAATGCTCGAATGCATGAGATGAACCTGTATGCAAATGCAATGCACATGATGACATGATATGATATGCATGACAATGATAACAACACACGGAGACAAAGACCCGAACCCGAGAAAATAAATTAACTTAAAGCCGGAAACGGCAAGAGTTGGATTACATATTGGGAAAGTCATATCCGGGGTGTTACACAAGGAGAGGTGAAAAGCTCAATTTCTTTAAAACCGAGACCCCGCCATACACTTGGGCTGGGTCATAGCCTTCCATGACACCCAATATGGCTTGCGCTTCCCATTTTTACTGCCCCGACCCAAATTTGATTGACTTGTTGCGAGTCTTGCATTCAGTCTCTTCAAGAATAGCAACGGGGTGCTCACGATATGAGAGCTCTTCTTGGAGCTCAATGTCCTCGAAGTTGACTGTGCGGTCAGGAGTCTTGAAGCACTTTGGAGCTGAGAGACATGGAACACGTCATGAACATTTGCAAAGTTTGAAGGAAGCTCGAGTTGATAGGCGAGATCGCCTCTCTTCCTGACGATCTTGAAAGGTCCCACGTATCTAGGGGAAAGCTTCCCTTTGATACCGAAGCGACGAGTCCCTTTCATAGGAGAGACGCGGAGGTAAACATGATCTCCGATCTCGAAAGCCAAATCACGGTGCTTACTATCATAGTAGCTCTTCTGGCGGGATTGGGCTACTTTGAGGTTATCACGAATGACTTTGCACATTTCTTCTGCCTCTGTGATTAAGTCATTACCCAGCAGCTGACGTTCACCGTTTTCAGACCAGTTGAGAGGGGTACGGCACTTCCTACCATACATAATTTCAAATGGGGCCTTGCCCGAACTTGCTTGAAAACTGCTGTTGTAGGAGAATTCAGCATAAGGAAGACAATCCTCCCACTTCATGCCGAAGGAGATCACACAAGCCCTGAGCATATCTTCAAGAATCTGGTTGACACGCTCAACTTGACCGCTTGTTTGAGGATGGAAAGCTGTGCTGAAGCGGATGTTGGTGCCCATGGCCTTCTGAAAAGAATCCCAAAACTTGGAGGTAAAGATGCTGCCACGGTCTGAAGAGATCACCTGAGGAATACCGTGCAAAGAGACAATTCGAGAGGTATAGAGTTCCACCAATTGAGCTGCAGTGATTGACTCTTTGATAGGCAGAAAATGAGCCACTTTAGTGAGTTTGTCAATGACAACGAATATAGCATCATTGCCACGCTTGGACTTTGGAAACCCAGTCACGAAGTCCATCTCAATGTGGTCAAACTTCCATTCTGGAATGGCAAGAGGTTGGAGGAGACCAGCTGGCCTTTGGTGTTCTGCCTTCACTCTTCTGCATACATCACATTCATTCACAAATTGAGCAATCTCGCGCTTCATTCGAGTCCACCAATAAGCCTGCTTAAGATCTTGATACATCTTCGTGCTCCCAGGGTGGATGGAGAGGAGAGAATTGTGAGCCTCGTTCATGATCACTTTGCGGAGGTCACCTTTGGGTACAACAATTCGATCCTCGAAGAAGAGAGTGTCCTTGTCATCAAGGCGGTAGCACTTGTACTTGGGTTGACTCTTGGCAATCCCAATCTTCACCTTTTTCACCATAGCATCAAGAAGCTGGGCTTGGCGAATCTGATCTTCCAAGCTAGGAGAGACTTGAAGGTTGGCGAGGAAACCTTGAGGAACAACTTGCAGATTAAGTTTGCGGAAAGCTTCACAAAGCTCGGGTTGATAAGGCTTGAGAATCAGACTGTTGCAATAGGCTTTTCTGCTCAAAGCGTCAGCAATCACATTGGCCTTGCCTGGAGTATACTCGATACTCGGATTATACTCTTGAATCATTTTGACCCATCGAGTTTGCCTGAGATTGAGATTAGGCTGAGTGAAGATGTACTTGAGACTCTTGTGATCCGTGAAAATGTCCACTTTTCTTCCCAATAGAAGATGTCTCCAAGTCAAAAGAGCATGCACAACTGCCGCCAACTCGAGATCATGAGTGGGGTAGTTCTTCTCATTGGGCTTCAACTAGCGAGAGGTATAAGCAACAACTTTCTTCTCTTGCATCAATACTGCGCCAAGACCTTGGAGAGAGGCATCACAAAAGACCTCGTACGGCTTGGATTCATCAGGCGGAGTCAGAACTGGAGCAGTGATCAATTTCTCTTTCAAAGTGTTGAAAGCAATGTCACACTCCGGAGTCCAAACGTACTTGACGTGCTTCTGAAGAAGATTTGAGAGAGGCTTCGCTATCTTAAAAAAGTTTTCAACGAATCTTCGGCAGTAGCTTGCGAGACCGAGGAAGCTACGGAGTTGCTTCACGTTCTGAGGAGGTTCCCAATGAAGGAAATATGCCCTAGAGGCAATAATAAAGTTATTATTTATTTCCTTATTTCATGATAAATGTTTATTTTTCATGCTAGAATTGTACTAACCGGAAACATAATACATGTGTGAATACATAGACAAATAGAGTGTCACTAGTATGCCTCTACTTGACTAGCTCGTTAATCAAAGATGGTTATGTTTCCTAACCATGGACAAAGAGTTGTTATTTGATTAACGGGATCACATCATTAGTTGAATGATCTGATTGACATGACCCATTCCATTAGCTTAGCACCCGATCGTTTAGTATGTTGCTATTGCTTTCTTCATGACTTATACATGTTCCTATGACTATGAGATTATGCAACTCCCGTGTGCCGGAGGAACACTTTGTGTGCTACCAAACGTCACAACGTAACTGGGTGATTGTAAAGGTTCTCTACAGGTGTCTCCAAAGGTACATGTTGGGTTGGCGTATTTCGAGATTAGGATTTGTCACTCCGATTGTCGAAGAGGTATCTCTGGGCCCTCTCGGTAATGCACATCACATAAGCCTTACAAGCATTGCAACTAATGAGTTAGTTGTGAGATGATGTATTACGGAACGAGTAAAGAGACTTGCCGGTAACGAGATTGAACTAGGTATTGGATACCGACGATCCAATCTCAGGCAAGTAACATACCGATGACAAAGGGAACAACGTATGTTGTTATGCGGTCTGACCGATAACGATCTTCGTAGAATATGTAGGAGCCAATATGGGCATCCATGTCCCGCTATTGGTTATTGTCCGGAGACGTGTCTCGGTCATGTCTACATTGTTCTCGAACCCGTAGGGTCCGCACGCTTAAGGTTTCGATGACAGTTATATTATGATTTTATGAGTTTTGATGTACCGAAGGAGTTTGGAGTCCTGGATGAGATCGGGGACATGACGAGGAGTCTCGAAATGGTCGAGACGTAAAAATCTATATATTGGACGACTATATTCGGACATCGGAAAGGTTCCGAGTGATTCGGGTATTTTTCGGAGTACCGGAGAGTTACGGGAATTCGCCGGGAGAAGTATTGGGCCTTATTGGGCCATACGGGAAAGAAAGAGGGGCTGCCTAGGGCAGGCCGCGCGCCCCCCCAAGGCCTAGTCCGAATTGGACTAGGGGGAGGGGCTGCGCCCCTTCCTTGTTTCCTACTCCTACTACATGGAAGGACTCCTAGTTGGACTAGGAAAGGGGGAATCCTACTCCTGGTGGGAGTAGGACTCCCCTAGGGCGCGCCATAGAGAGGGCCGGCCCTCCCCTCCTCCACTCCTTTATATACGGGGGCAGGGGGCACCCCATAGACACACAAGTTGATCCACGTGATCGTTTTCTTAGCCGTGTGCGGTGCCCCTTCCATCATAATCCTTGATAATATTGTAGCGGTGCTTAGGCGAAGCCCTGCGACGGTAGAATATCAAGATCGTCACCACGCCGTCGTGCTGACGGAACTCTTCCCCGATGCTTTGCTGGATCGGTGCCCGGGGATCGTCATCGAGCTGAACGTGTGCTAGAACTCGGAGGCACCGTAGTTTCGGTGCTTGGATCGGTCGGATCGGGAAGACGTACGACTACTTCCTCTACGTTGTGTCAACGCTTCCGCTTCGGTCTACGAGGGTACGTAGACAACACTCTCCCCTCTCGTTGCTATGCATCACCATGATCTTGCGTGTGCGTAGGAATTTTTTTGAAATTACTATGTTCCCCAACAGTGGCATCCGAGCCTAGGTTTTATGTGTTGATGTTATATGCACGAGTAGAACACAAGTGAGTTATGGGTGATATAAGTCATACTGCTTACCAGCATGTCATACTTTGGTTCGGCGGTATTGTTTGACGAAGCGGCCCAGACCGACATTACGCGTACGCTTACGCGAGACTGGTTCTCAGCGGGTGACAGTTTCTCCAACTTTAGTTGAACCGAGTGTGGCTACGCCCGGTCCTTGAGAAGGTTAAAACAACACCAACTTGACAAACTATCGTTGTGGTTTTGATGCTTAGGTAAGATTGGTTCTTGCTTAAGCCCGTAGCAGCCACGTAAAACTTGCAACAACAAAGTAGAGGACGTCTAACTTGTTTTTGCAGGGCATGTTGTGATGTGATATGGTCAAGACATGATACTAAATTTTATTGTATGAGATGATCATGTTTTGTAACCGAGTTATTGGCAACTGGCAGGAGCCATATGGTTGTCGCTTTATTGTATGCAATGCAATCGCGCTGTAATGCTTTACTTTATCACTAAGCGGTAGCGATAGTCGTGGAAGCATAAGATTGGCGAGACAACAACGATGCTACGATGGAGATCAAGGTGTCGCGCCGGTGACGATGGTGATCACGACGGTGCTTCGAAGATGGAGATCACAAGCACAAGATGATGATGGCCATATCATATCACTTATATTGATTGCATGTGATGTTTATCTTTTATGCATCTTATCTTGCTTTGATTGACGGTAGCATTTTAAGATGATCTCTCACTAATTATCAAGAAGTGTTCTCCCTGAGTATGCACCATTGCGAAAGTTCTTCGTGCTGAGACACCACGTGATGATCGGGTGTGATAGGCTCTATGTTCAAATACAACGGGTGCAAAACAGTTGCACACGTGGAATACTCAGGTTATACTTGACGAACCAAGCATATACAGATATGGCCTCGGAACACGGAGACCGAAAGGTCGAGCGTGAATCATATAGAAGATATGATCAACATAGTGATGTTCACCAATGAAACTACTCCATCTCACGTGATGATCGGCCATGGTTTAGTTAATTTGGATCACGTGATCACTTAGAGGATTAGAGGGATGTCTATCTAAGTGGGAGTTCTTAAGTAATATGATTAATTGAACTTAAATTTACCATGAACTTAGTCCTGGTAGTATTTTGCAAATTATGTTGTAGATCAATAGCTCGCGTTGTTGCTTCCCTATGTTTATTTCGATATGTTCCTAGAGAAAATTGTGTTGAAAGATGTTAGTAGCAATGATGCGGATTGGATCAGTGATTTGAGGTTTATCCTCATTGCTGCACAGAAGAATTATGTCCTAGATGCACCGCTAGGTGACAGACCTATTGCAGGAGCAGATGCAGACGTTATGAACGTTTGGCTAGCTCAATATGATGACTACTTGATAGTTTAGTGCACCATGCTTAATGGCTTAGAATCAGGACTTCCAAGACGTTTTGAATGTCATGGAACATATGAGATGTTCCAGGAGTTGAAGTTAATATTTCAAGCAAATACCCGAGTTGAGAGATATGAAGTCTCCAACAAGTTCTATAGCTAAAAGATGGAGGAGAATCGCTCAACTAGTGAACATGTGCCCAGATTGTCTGAGTACTACAATCGCTTGAATCAAGTGGGAGTTAATCTTCCAGATAAGATAGTGATTGATAGAATTCTCTAGTCACCATCACCAAGTTAGTAGAACTTCGTGATGAACTATGATATGCAAGGGATAACGGAAACGATTCCCAAGCTCTTCGTAATGCGGAAATTGATGAAGGTAGAAATCGAGAAAAACATCAAGTGTTGATGGTAGACAAGACCACTAGTTTCAAGAAAAGGCCAGAGGGAAGAAGGGGAACTTCAAAAAGAACAGCAAGCAAGTTGCTGCTCAAGTGAAGAAGCCCAAGTCTGATCCTAAGCCTGAGACTAAGTGCTTCTACTGCAAAGGGACTGGTCACTGGAAGCGGAACTACCCCAAGTGATTGGCAGATAAGAAGGATGGCAAAGTGAACATAAGTATATTTGATATACATGTTATTGATGTGTACTTTACTAGTGTTTATAGCAACCCCTCAGTATTTGATACTAGTTCAGTTGCTAAGATTAGTAACTCGAAACGGGAGTTGCAGAATAAAGACTAGTTAAGGGTGAAGTGACGATGTGTGTTGGAAGTGGTTCCAAGATTGATATGATCATCATCGCACACTCCCTATACTTTCGGGATTAGTGTTGAACCTGAATAAGTCTTATTTGGTGTTTGCGTTGAGCATGAATATGATTTGATCATGTTTATTGTAATACGATTATTCATTTAAGTAAGAGAATAAATTGTTGTTCTGTTTACATGAATAAAACCTTATATGGTTACACACCCAATGAAAATAGTTCGTTGGATCTCGATCGTAGTGATACACATAATCATAATATTGAAACCAAAAGATGCAAAGTTAATAATGATAGTGCAACTTATTTGTGGCACTGCCGTTTAGGTCATATTGGTGTAAAGCGCATGAAGAAACTCCATGCTGATGGGATTTTGGAATCACTTGATTATGAATCACTTGATGCTTGCGAACCATGCCTCATGGGCAAGATGACTAAGACTCCGTTCTCTGGAGCGAGCAACTGACTTATTGGAAACAATACATACTGATGTATGCGGTCCGATGAGTGTTAAGGCTCACGGCAAGTATCGTTATTTTCTGAACTTCACAGATGATTTGAGCAGATATGGGTATATCTACTTGATGAAACATAAGTCTGAAACATTTGAAAAGTTCAAAGAATTTCAGAGTGATGTGGAAAATCATCATGCCAAGAAAATAAAGTTTCTATGATCTGATCGCGGAGACAAATATTTGAGTTACGAGTTTGGTCTTCAATTAAAACAATGTGGAATAGTTTCACAAACTCATGCCACATGGAACACCACAGCATAATGGTGTGTCCGAACGTCATAACCGTACTTTATTGGATATAGTGCAATCTATGATGTCTCTTACCGATCTACCACTATTGTTTTGGGGTTATGCATTAGAGACAGCTGCATTCACGTTGAATAGGGCACCATCTAAATCCGTTGAGACGACACAGTGTGAACTATGGTTTGGCAAGAAACCTAAGCTGTCGTTTCTTAAAGTTTGGAGTTGCGATGCTTATGTGAAAAAGTTTCATCTCGATAAGCTCAAACTCAAATCGGAGAAATATGTCTTCATAGGATACCCAAAGGAGACAGTTGGGTACACCTTCTATCACAGATCCGAAGGCAAGACATTCGTTGCTAAGAATGGATCCTTTCTAGAGAAGGAGTTTCTCTCGAAAGAAGTGAGTGGGAGGAAAGTAGAAAACTTGATAAGGTAATTGTACCTTCTCCCTTATTGGAAAATAGTTCATCACAGAAATCTGTTCCTGTGACTACTACACCAATTAGTGAGGAAGCTAATGATGATGATCATGTAACTTCAGATCAAGTTACTACCGAATCTCGTAGGTAAACCAGAGTGAGATCCGCACCAGAGTGGTACGGTAATCCTGTTTTGGAAGTCATACTACTAGATCATGATGAACCTATGAACTATGAAGAAGCGATGGTGAGCCCAGATTCCGCAAAATGGCTTGAAGCCATGAAATGTGAGATGGGATCCATGTATGAGAACAAAGTGTGGACTTTGGTTGACTTGCCCGATGATCGACAAGCGATTGAGAATAAATGGATCTTCAAGAAGAAGACTGACGCTGACGGTAATATTACTGTCTACAAAGCCCGACTTGTCGCAAAAGGGTTTCGGCAAGTTCAAGGGATTGACTACGATGAGACCTTCTCACTCGTAGCGATGCTTAAGTCTGTCCGAATCATGTTAGCAATTGCCGCATTTTATGATTATGAAATTTGGCAGATGGATGTCAAAACTGCATTCTTGAATGGGTTCCTGGAAGAAGAGTTGTATATGATGCAACCAGAAGGTTTTGTCGATCCAAAGGGAGCTAACAAAATGTGCAAGCTCCAGCGATCCATCTATGGACTGGTGCAAGCCTCTCGGAGTTGGAATAAACGCTTTGATAGTGTGATCAAAGCATATAGTTTTATACTGACTTGCGGTGAAGCCTGTATTTACAAGAAAGTGAGTGGGAGCACTACAGCATTTCTGATAAGTATATGTGAATGACCTATTTTTGATCGAAAATAATGTAGAATTATTCTGCAAAGCATAAAGGAGTATTTGAAAGGAGTTTTTCGAAGAAGGACCTCGGTGAAGCTGCTTACATATTGAGCATCAAGATCTATAGAGATAGATCAAAACGCTTGATAAGTTTTTTCAATGAGTACATACCTTGACAAGATTTTGAAGTAGTTCAAAATGGAACAGTCAAAGAAAGAGTTCTTGCCTGTGTAACAAGGTGTGAAATTGAGTAAGACTCAAAGCCCGACCATGGCAGAAGATAGAAAGAGAATGAAAGTCATTCCCTATGCCTCAGCCATAGGTTATATAAAGTATGCCATGCTATGTACCAGATCTATTGTGTACCCTACACTGATATTGGCAAGAGAGTACAATAATGATCTAGGAGTAGATCACTAGACAACAGTCAAAATTATCCTTAGTGGAATAGGGATATGTTTCTCGATTATGGAAGTGAAAAAAAAGGGTTCGTCGTAAAGGGTTACGCCGATGCAAGTTTTGACACTAATCTAGATGACTCTAAGTCTCGATCTATATACATATTGAAAGTGGGAGCAATTAGCTAGAGTAGCTCCGTGCAGAGCATTGTTGATATAGATATTTGCAAAATACTTACGGATCTGAATATGATAGACCCGGTGACTAAAATTATCTCACAAGCAAAACATGATCACACCTTAGTACTCTTTGGGTGTTAATCACATAAACGATGTGAACTAGATTACTGACTCTAGTAAACCCTTTGGGTATAGGTCACATGACGATGTGAACTATGGGTGTTAATCACATGGTGATGTGAATTATTAGTGTTGAATCACATGGCGATGTGAACTAGATTATTGACTCTAGTGCAAGTGGGAGACTGAAGGAAATATGCCCTAGAGGCAATAATAAAGTTATTATTTATTTCCTTATATAATGGAATCACATCATTAGTTGAATGATCTGATTGACATGACACATTCCATTAGCTTAGCACCCGATCGTTTAGTATGTTGCTATTGCTTTCTTCATGACTTATACATGTTCCTATGACTATGAGATTACGCAACTCCCGTGTGCCGGAGGAACACTTTGTGTGCTACCAAATGTCACAACGTAACTGGGTGATTATAAAGGTGCTCTACAGGTGTCTCCAAAGGTACATGTTGGGTTGGTGTATTTCGAGATTAGGATTTGTCACTCCGATTGTCGGAGAGGTATCTCTGGGCCCTCTTGGTAATGCACATCACATAAGCCTTGCAAGCATTGCAACTAATGAGTTAGTTGTGAGATGATGTATTACGGAACGAGTAAAGAGACTTGCCGGTAACGAGATTGAACTAGGTATTGGATACCGACGATCGAATCTCAGGCAAGTAACATACCAATGACAAAGGGAACAACGTATGTTGTTATGCGGTCTGACCGATAAAGATCTTCGTACAATATGTAGGAGCCAATATGGGCATCCAGGTCCCGCTATTGGTTATTGACCAGAGATATGTCTAGGTCATGTCTACATTGTTCTTGAACCCGTAGGGTCCGCACGCTTAAGGTTTCGATGATAGTTATATTATGAGTTTATGAGTTTTGATGTACCGAAGGAGTTTGGAGTCCCGGATGATATCAGGGACATGACGAGGAGTCTCGAAATGGTCGAGACGTAAAAATCGATATATTGGACGACTATATTCGGACATCGGAAAGGTTCCGAGTGATTCGGGTATTTTTCAGAGTACCGGAGAGTTATGGGAATTCGCCGGGAGAAGTATTGGGCCTTATTGGGCCATACGGGAAAGAGAGAGGAGCTGCCTTGGGCAGGCCGCGCGCCCCCCAAAGGCCTAGTCCGAATTGGACTAGGGGGAGGGTCTGTGCCCCTTCCTTGTTTCCTACTCCTACTACATGGAAGGACTCCTAGTTGGACTAGGAAAGGGGGAATCCTACTCCCGGTGGGAGTAGGACTCCCCTAGGGCGCGCCATAGAGAGGGCCGGCCCTCCCCTCCTCCACTCCTTTATATACGGGGCAGGGGCACCCCATAGACACACAAGTTGATCCACGTGATCGTTTTCTTAGCCGTGTGCGGTGCCCCCTTCCACCATAATCCTCGATAATATTGTAGCGGTGCTTAGGCGAAGCCCTGCGACGGTAGAACATCAAGATCGTCACCACGCCGTCGTGCTGACGGAACTCTTCCCCGATGCTTTGCTGGATCGGAGCCCGGGGATCGTCATCGAGCTGAACGTGTGCTAGAACTCGGAGGCACCATAGTTTCGGTGCTTGGATTGGTCGGATCGGGAAGACGTACGACTACTTCCTCTACGTTGTGTCAACGCTTCCGCTTCGGTCTACGAGGGTACGTAGACAACACTCTCCCCTCTCGTTGCTATGCATCACCATGATCTTGCGTGTGCGTAGGAATTTTTTTGAAATTACTACGTTCCCCAACACCCAATTCACAATTACAGACACCTTCTCAGGATTCACGGCAATGCCCTTGGCAGAGATGATATGACCAAGATAAAGAACCTCATCGAGCCAACATTCACACTTGGAGAACTTGGCGTAGAACTGGTGTTCCCTCAGCTTGTCGAGAACCAAACGCAAGTGCTTGGCATGATCTACCTTGTTCTTCGAGAAAACCAGAATGTCATCGAGATAGACCAACACGAAGTCATTGGTGTAGGGGTTGAAGATGAAGTTCATCATGCGAGAGAACGTCGGAGGAGCGTTGACGAGGCCAAAAGACATGACAGTGTATTCATATGACCCATAGCTTGTCCTGAAAGCCGTCTTGGGAATATCTTGCTCACGGATTCGGATCTGATGATAACCCATACGGAGATCAAGCTTGGAGAATAATTGGGCACCCTTGAGTTGTTCGAACAACTCGTTGATGTTGGGAAGTGGGTATTTGTTCTTGATGGTCTTCTTGTTCAATGGACGGTAATCAACACAAAGTTGTTCCGTTCCATCCTTCTTCACAAAAAGAACACCACAACCCCACGGAGAAGAACTAGGCCGGATGAGACCCATTCTTTCTTGAATATCAAGTTGTTTCTTCAGCTCCTTCAACTCTTCATGGTCCGAGCTTGTAAGGACGCTTGCACACAGGTTCCGTACCGGGCTCAAGATCAATAACGAATTCAACTGGCCGGTGCGGAGGCATTCCTGGAAGCTCTTCTGGGAAGACATCTTGATATTCGCAAACGACTGGAATCTGCGAGATAGCATTGAGTTCACCCTTCTCATTGAGAGAAAACAAACGGATGGTATTATCCCGAGCGGCAAAGACAATTACATCCTCAGACGAATGAGTCAATAGAATCTATCTGGCAGCACAATCAAGCTGAGCTTTGTGCTTAGAGAGCCAATCCATCCCGAGAATAAGATCAATATCCGAGTTACCAAGGATCATTGGAGAAGCCAGAAACTTGAAATCACCCATTGAGATAGAAATATCCGGAACTTCGTAGTTAGCAAGCAAGCATCTACTCGGAGAGACAACTGCTAATGGCTTATGCATAACTTGAGAAAACCACCCATGCTTGGATGCAAAAGGTCTCGAGATAAAACAATGTGATGCACCAGTGTCAAAAAGAACTTTTGCGGGAACATCGTTAACAGGAAGGTTACCCATGATGACATCTGATGAATCCTCTGCCTGAGCTACATTCACCATATTGACCTTGGCGTACTTGGGGTTATGCTTGACCACAACTGTACTTGCCGATCTGACAGGAGGAGGAGGAAGATGCCTCTGGTTGAAACACTTGTTGGCATAGTGACCCTTCTGTTGGCACTTGTTGCACGTGACCTCTGAAAGTGGACGGTGGTACGGAGCACTCGATCTTGGAGCTTGCACGAAGTCTTGTTCTGAAAGCCAGGGTTAGGTGGGTGGGAAGAACCACTGCCACCTTTGCTCTTCTGCTGATACGGCTGACGGAACGGAGGAGGAGGAAGCCAATACTTCTGCTGCTTGGCCACTTGAGTAGAGGAAGGAGGAGTAGCATCTCTGACTCGCTTCTTGGAAGCATCACACCTCAACTAAGCAGCCTCTTGCTTCAGTGCCATGTTGTAGAACTCATCGTACCTCAACGACTCAAAGAGGACAAGAGCGAGCTGAATTTCTTCTCTGAGACCACCCTTGAACTGGTATATCATGCTCTTCTCATCAGGTACGTCCTGCTTGGCAAAGCGGGCGAGCTTCTGGAACAACTTGTTGTAGTCATAGACAGACAAAGAGCCTTGCTTCAAGTTGCGGAATTCCTCACGCTTACTTTCAGTCACACTCTGAGGGATGTGATGAGCTCGGAAATCTTGACAGAATTCATCCCAAGTGATCAGACGTCCACCTCTGGAATCCTTGTACTGCTGGAACCATTCTGCAGCTTGATCTTTGAGTTGGAAGGAAGCGAACTTGACGAAATCTTCAGGCGTGACGTTGCTGCACTCAAAATGCTTGGACAGATCCACAAGCCAATCGTCAGCATCGGTTGCCTCAACACAATTGCTGAACGTCTTTGGCCCATTTGCAAGGAACTGGTTCAGTGTAGCAAAGTGGTTCTGATTGTTGCCTTGATTCCCTTGATTGCCTTGATTGCGCTCTTGGAGAATTTGCATGATCAACTATGTGTTTGCATTGGTTGCGGCCATCACAGCTTGCCATGCCTCCGGAGGAGGTGGAGGTGGTGGTGGATCAGGATTCGGAGTCGTGCGCGTTGGAGGAGCCATCCTGAAGAGGTTGACATCCGTGAGCACATTGACAGATAAATGAAGCTGAATCCAACGGAATGAAAATTGCAACATAAAGTCTTCACATCCGAACAAAATGAACGAATGTAATCCTCTTGAAATGGTCACATATCCATAACTTGCGAAGCCACGTAGAATTAGGTAGAAGAAGTAAATCAACAAGGTACGGACCAAGAACGAATAATCGGTAAGAAATCCCAATCTCAAACCAATATCCGTGGAAGAAGAGCTAGAGCTACAAGAATTCCCACCTATGAAACTCCCGAACCTTTCCGGTTATGCAATCAGGTGTTGGGGATACAGGGGAAGCATAATATCTCACCCAAACTAGCAAATCCTACATCCAGCTGTATCCATCCTTCAACACATAACCAAGAAAAACTTCGGAAACCATCTACCTCAACCTTCGAAAAGCATCCGTTATACAAGTTATGGCGATACTCCCGAACTCCCGCCCCAGTACTGGGTGGCATCGAGGTTATCTCACCAACGAATTGCATAAAAGAGATTTTCGATGTCGGCGTACTAAACTCAGGTATTCCAGAACTGCAATGATAAAATTATGATGACAACACCTCAGAGCTCAACTCCACGGGACACTTCCACTAAACCCCTGACAGGAGGCACCAAGACAATGTTCTCATCATAAAACCATCGGAACGATTCCAAGATACCCGCGTGATCCTAAATTTTTTTTAGTGAAATTTGAGAAGAGAAGAGTCAAAACTCTACGTCAGGATGCCTTACCAGAGCGATGATGAGACTGGGAAGTAAAAAGAATTCCTAAACTCTCCGATATATAATTCCTAAATGACTCAAAACATTTTTTCTAGACACAACTTGGCCGCTAAAAACGATCAATCAGTGGGGGCTCCTAAGGTCGGGGAAGGCTCTGATTACCAACTTGTAACACCCTCGGTGCGACTATATCTCCCACGTGTCGAGGCACGACTTAGAGGCATAATCGCATTGAAGGCATATGTCGCAAGTCAGGCAATCATCACAAACATCCCATGTAATATAGATAAATAAAAGGGATAACATAGTTGTCTTACACTCGCCACGTCAATCAAGTTCATAAATAACATACATCATCCAAACACTCATGGCCCGACTACGGCGCCAAAATAAAAGATAACCGAACAAGCGACATGGTCCCGATCACCCCAACTGGGCACCACTACTGATCATCAGGAAAAGAAACATAATAATGCTGAGAGTCCTCGTCGTACTCCCACTTGAGCTCAAGCGCGCCATCTGGAGCTGTATCATCGGGTCCTGCATCTGGTGTAATAGTAATCTGTGAGCCACAGGGACTCAGCAATCTCGCACCCTCGCGATCAAGACTATTTAAGCTTAATAGGTAGGGTAAGGTAAATATATGTGGAGCTGCAGCAAGCGACTAGCATATATGGTGGCTAACTTATACGCAAAAGAGAGCGAGAAGAGGAGGCAAAGCGCGAGCGAGAAACTAGAGAGCAACCTGCGCAAACATTACTCCAACACCGTGTCCACCTCCCGGACTCCGCCGAGAAGAGGCCGTCACGGTAACACACTCAGTTGATTCATTTTAATTAAATTAAGGTTCAAGTTATCTACAACTGGACATTAACAAATTCCCATTTGCACATAACCGCGGGCACGGCTTACGAAAGTTCAATCCCTGCAGGGGGTCCCAACTTAGCCCATGACAAGCTCTCACGGTCAACGAAGGAATAGACCTCCACCCGAGACATTCCGATCAGACTCAGTATCCCGGTACAACAAGACATTTCGACAGGTTAAAACAAGACCAGCAACACCGCCCGAATGTGCCGACAAATCCCGATAGGAGCTGCACATATCTCGTTCTCAGGGCACACTCGGATTGTCTAAACTTCCGGTAGGCTAGCCCAGAGTTGCCCCTGGTAGCCACCGGCGGCTGACAAGTTGGACCAACACTCAGAGGAGCACTGGCCCCAGGGGGGGGGGGGTTAAAATAAGATGACCCTCGGGCTCCGGAAACCCAAGGGAAAAAGAGGCTAGGTGGCAAATGGTAAAACCAAGGTTGGGCATTGCTGGAAAAGCTTTAATCAAGACGAACTATCAAGGGGTTCCCATTATAACCCAACCGCGTAAGGAACGCAAAATCCGGGAACATAACACCGATATGACGGAAACTAGGGCGGCAAGAGTGGAACAAAACACTAGGCGAGAGGCCGAGCCTTCCACCCTTTACCAAGTATATAGATGCATTAAGATAACATGGCAATATAAAGATATCCCAACAAGTAAATAAAGGTTCCAACAAGGAACGGTCTCCAATCTTCAGCTGCAACTAGCAACGCTATAAGAGGGGCTGAGCAAAGCGGTAACATAGCCAATCAATGATTTGCTAGGATAATGGTGGGTTAGAGGCTGAACATGGCAATTTGGGAGGCTTGAAAGAAAGTGGTAGGCATCATAGCATTGGCATAGCAAAAGAGCGAGCAAACTAACTTAGCAAAGATAGTAGTGATTTCGAGGGTATGATCATCTTGCCTGCAAAGTTGTCAGAGTTGACTGGATCCTCGAAAGCAAACTCAACGGGCTCCTCGCTAGCGAACTTGTCTCCCGGCTCTACCCAAACAAGACAAACAAGCAATAAGGATACAATCAACCACGTGCAAGCTCAAACAATAAGATGCAATGATGGTATGCTATGCGGGATGCAATGCGGGATGCATATGCAAGATATGACAGGAAATGCATGAACCTGGCCTGAACTTGGAAAACCAAGTGTGCCACTGGAAATATGAGATGAAATCACTTGAATACGATATAAAGATCACCGGAATCGGAGTTACGGTTTGGAAATGGCAAGCGATTCAAATATTACACCGGTCTGCGATTTACAGCAAGTAGGCATCTAAATGCAATGAGACGAACATGCTACAGCACTCAAACATGGCATCAAAATACATGGCAGGGAAGCATTCAAGATGCTTAACAAAAGTCTAGCACTGAGCTACGGCCAATTCATCCATTAGGAGGTTCAAACAAGCATGGCAAAAACGCAAATGGTAAACAGATCTCAGACTTAGTGAAATTAACACTTGTCTGAAATTTCAGATCATATAACCCTCTTCGGAGCAACAAAATAGCATGCTACAGGACCTGGACATGAAAAAGTAAGACATGGCATGGAGATACTCAACAAGCTTAACAAAAGTCCCTTAGTGACCTTGAGCCAAAAGGGATCACAAAATATACGAACAAGCACACGAACATAGCAAAAACATAATCAGTGTTCAGACTTAGTGAAAACTGGGACATGCTGAAACATAACTCACGAAGGCATGTTCACGAGCTCAATGCACTCACTACGGTGCAAGTCATGGCAAGACAAGCATACATCCATTAAGAAGGCACGAAATTCAAGCTAGACATGGCAAGAACAAAGGCATAGCATGCACGGATCAACTACAATAACATCGGCAAAATCGCAAACAAGTTGACGATCTACCCAGATTCACAACGAAGTAAAAGTAGAGCTCGATTGACTCAAGCTAGGGTGCTTCATATATACAAACAAAGACATGGATGGATAGAGCACTACAATATTAACAAAACTCCTTTACTGATCATCCTCAAAAGAGGCACGGATCACTAGGAAATAGCATGAACATATGGCATCATGAGCTAAACAATCCCAGGACTTGGTGAAACTACTACGTCCCTGAAAACAGATTTACCGGGTGCCTCACTTTGCAAGCTTGCACTAGGCACCACACACATCACAAAAATACATGGGTTGCACCTCTGGAAATATGACAAAACCCTTAACAAAACATATGTAGAACTCATGGGCATATAATGCACACAATAATCATGGCAAAAATGACAAATGTCTAAGATGAAGTAGCAGATCTCACAATTAACTCAAGTAGCCCTCTTCTAACAGCATTTCGGACATTAAGATGAACTCTAATGAAAATGATGCAATGGAATGAAATGATGTACTCTCTGAGACGAACATTTTGATATGCTATATGCATGAATCGGAGCTACGGATGCGGAGATATAGCAAGTTGAATATAGGCACATGGATTAGGGTTTCAGGCAAAAAGTCAACTGAGGCGATTTGGATCTGAGATCTGCACGGTTCCCGATGCGGCTCGCCGGAGTACTATTCACCAGCGGGGAGGAAGCTCGCCGGAGCACGACGGGGAGGCCGGGGCCGGTGTGGGCGCGGCCGGCGACGAGGCTGGGGAGGCGCGGCGGCGGCGGTGCGACTCCGGTGGCGGAGCTCCGCGAGGGCGGCGGTGCGGCTCCCGGTGACGGCGGCCTGCTCCGGCCGGCGGAGCGCGGCGACGGCGGAGAGGCGAGGCGATGGCGGCGGTGGTGCGACGAGGGAGGAGGCCGACCCGGGCGGCGACGGGCGGACCGGGCCGCGGGGGCTTCCCGCGGGCCTGGCGGGCCTCGGGCGGCGGCGGCGAAGCGGTCCCGCCCCGGGGACAGGTGGCATGGCGCGGTTGGTCGGGGCGGCGGGCGGACAATGTCCGGCCGTCCGGATTTTGTCTGGCGGCTGCGGTGGATGGATCTAGGGTTAGGGGGGAGAGTGGAACCGCGAATTTGGAATGGGGGGAGTATATATAGGCATAGAGGGAGCTAGGAGAGTCCAAATGAGGTGCGGTTTTCGGCCACGCGATCATGATCGAACGCTCTAGATGATGGAGCAGAGTTAGGTGGGTTTTGGGCCAAATTGGAGGGGTGTTGGGCTGCAACACACACGAGGCCTTTTCGGTCCCTCGGTTAACCGTTGGAGTATCAAACGAAGTCCAAATGGTACGAAACTTGACAGGCGGTCTACCGGTAGTAAACCAAGGCCGCTTGGCAAGTCTCGGTCCAATCCGGAAATGTTTAATCCCCACACACGAAAGAAAGCTAAAAATGACCACCGGAGGAGAACGAAGCGCTGGAATGCAAAACGGACAACGGGGAAAATGCTCGAATGCATGAGATGAACCCGTATGCAAATGCAATGCACATGATGACATGATATGAGATGCATGACAATGATAACAACACACGGAGACAAAGACCCAGACCCGAGAAAATAAATTAACTTAAAGCCGGAAATGGCAAGAGTTGGATTACATATTGGGAAAGTCATATCCGGGGTGTTACACAAGGAGAGGTGAAAAGCTCAATATCTTTAAAACCGAGACCCCGCCATACACTTGGGCTGGGTCATAGCCTTCCATGACACCCAATATGGCTTGCGCTTCCCATTTTTACTGCCCCACCAAAATTTCCAGATCAACATATTGAGATGTTCACAAAGCCCCCTCAGGAGCTCAAAACATTACATAGAAAACACCGGAACTTCCTGAGCTACTGATTTCACAAGTACTTAAACTACTAGTTCAAAATCGGTTCTCCTAGAAATTATGTGTGGATTGACGATGGCTATTTAGGAGCGGCTGAATTGTCCCTTCCCTGGCCTATTTTGTGCTGACCAACATTTGTGCTTGTAAGGGTTGACGTGGTGGGCCATGACCCACCCTGGATTTTTTCAGTAGCCTTTGTATCACAGGGATGAGATTTGCTGGAGACATGCAAGCCATTGAACCTTTCTTCCAACAAAAAATAAATGCTGCTAGTCTTGTTTCTTCCAATCTTCAGAAGGTGATCGTAGCACTTTGCATGCTTGCATATGACTCCCCTATAGATTCGATGGATGACACTTCTCAAATGGTCGAAGATACAATCAGCAAGTGCACACGATTGATCATTGAAATTATGGTTACGGTTTATGGAGAGCCGTATCTGTGAGCACCCAATGCCAAGGACACGGCCAAGCTTCTAGCGACGCAAGAAGCAAAATGTTGACCTAGGATGCTAGAAAGTGTTGACTGTAAGCACTGGAAGTGGAAGAATCGCCCTACAACTTGGCACGGCCAATTCACTAGGCATTGCAAGGATCTAACAATCATTTTGGAAGTTTTTGCCTCCAAAGATCTGTGGATCTGGCATTGCTACTTTCGGTTGCTTGAACCTCATAGTGACATCAACGTCTTGTAGAGATCGTATCCATTTCAAATGCTAGTTTCTAGTACTTCTCCACCTTACAACATCACCGTGAATGGCCATCAATATGACGAAGGACGGTATCTAGTTGATGGATCTATCCATCTTGGTCTGCATTTTTGAAGACAAGTTCTAAGCTTGTGAGCAGGAAACATACGCATTTCGCCAAGGCGTAAGAAGCTTAGAGGAAAGACACTGAAAAGGCATTTGGAGTGCCACAATCAAGGTTTGAAATTAGCTTGGGGGGGGGGTGCTCACTTCTGGAACAAGTATATCTTGGCAAATATCATGACATGTTGTGTTATCCTACACAACACGATCATAGAGGATGAAGGGGGTATGACATGCCCCATTGACTATGAACCTAATGTCAGACCAGTCATGCCTTGTTGGAATCCAAACCGCATTCAAGCAGTTCTGGAAGCGTACCGGAAGATTAAAGATTGGGCTTCCCATCATCAGTTGAAGGAGGATCTCAATGAGCATCATTGCCAGCTAGCTGGGAGAAAGAATGCTTAAATTGCTTTAACTTTCAGTTATTTTCACTTGAGCAATTTATTTGATCAGATTATTTGGTGCATTTGGATTATTTACTTTATCAGATAAATGGTTTGTAATAATATTTGTTGAATTATGCCCATTGTTTGAATTGGCTAGAAAGAACCTATGACCCAATGGCGGATGGGTCCTACATGTAAAGAGAATACAAAGACCGAATTATGGCGACTCATGTGACATGCATGGCTGTTGCGGCCTCCATATTCATATGGAGTGTGTTCCATATCCAATGTGACGATCGTCGATACAAATAATCTACTATAGTTGGTCTATGACCATTCTTAGTAGGAAAAAAGACCTGTCTATTCATTGAGGGCATCTCCAACACGGACCCCCAAACAACATGTATCCGTCTGGATGCGGGTGTCCGGACCCCGCAAGCCATTCAACGTCGACACTCATCAGTACGCGGGGCACTTCGGACCGCCATTTTCAAACAAACCAGAGCCAAGCCAGGGGCTTTGAGAGAGTCTAGACACCAACCATGTAGGACTCCGACACCCCAGACCCACTCAAAACTTATTCAGAGCCCGCACTTTTATAGTTGGTTGCACTGTCTCCGCGGCACAATCCACCACTCTCCTCTTCCCTGATGTCGCTCTCCACCCAATTCCTGCCCTTTTTGCTGCCGCCGATGCATGTACCCGTACGAGAAGCTGTCAGAGACGTCGATGGAGGAGGATTCGGCGATCACGTTCGCCTTGAAGATAAGGCACGACAAAATCACCGCCTCAAAGTGAAGGGAAAAGCAACACCGCTCAAGTTGCAGAATGAAGGAAATATGCCCTAGAGGCAATAATAAAGTTGTTATTTTATATTTCCTTATTTATGATAAATGTTTATTATTTATGCTAGAATTGTATTGATCGGAAACTTAAATACATGTGGGAATACATAGACAAACAATGTGTCCCTGCTAGTGAGCCTCTACTTGACTAGCTCGTTCATCAAAGATGGTTAAGGTTTCCTAACCATAGACATGAGTTGTCATTTGATAATGGGATCATATCATTAGGAAAATGATGTGATGGACAAGACCCATCCGTTAGCTTAGCATAATGATCGTTCAGTTTTATTGCTATTGCTTTCTTCATGTCAAATACATATTCCTTCGACTATGAGATTATGCGACTCCTGCATACCAGAGGAATGCCTTGTGTGCTATCAAACGTCACAATGTAACTGGGTGATTATAAAGATGCTCTACAGGTATCTCCGAAGGTGTTTGTTGGGTCCTCATAAATTGAGATTAGGATTTGTCACTCCGAGTATCAGAGAGGTATCTATGGGCCCTCTCGGTAATACACATCATAAGAAGCCTTGCAAGCAAAGTGACTAATGAGTTAGTTGCAAGATGATGTATTACGTAACAAGTAAAGAGGCTTGCTGATAACGAGATTGAACTAGGCATGTAGATACCGACAATTGGATCTCAAGCATGTAACATACCAGTGGACAAAGGGAATTACATATGTTGTTATAACGGTTCAACCGATAAAGATCTTCGTAGAATATGTAGGATCCCATATGAGCATCCAGGTTCCGCTATTGGTTACTGACCAGAGAGGTGAAGGAAATATGCCAAAGAGGCAATAATAAAGTTGTTATTCATATTTCCTTATATCATGATAAATGTTTATTATTCATGCTAGAATTGTATTAAACGAAAACTTGGTACATGTGTGAATACATAGGCAAAAAGAGTGTCACTAGTATGCCTCTACTTGACTAGCTCGTTAATCAAAGATGGTTAAGTTTCCTAGCCATGGACAAAGAATTGTCATTTGATGAACGGGATCACATCATTAGAGAATGATGTGATTGACTTGACCTATCCGTTAGCTTAGCACTTTGATCGTTTAGTTTACTGGTATTGCTTTCTCCATAACTTATACATGTTCCTATGAATATGAGATTATGCAACTCCCGAATATCGGAGGAACACTTAGTGTGCTATCAAATGTCAAAACGTAACTAGATGACTATAAAGATGCTCTATAGGTGTCTCCGGTGGTGTTTGTTGAGTTGGCATAAATTGAGATTAGGATTTGTCACTCAGTGTATCGGAGAGGTATCTCTGGGCCCTCTCGGTAATGCACATCACTATAAGCCTTGCAAGCAATGTAATTGATGAGTTAGTTACGGGATGTAGCATTATGGAACGAGTAAAGAGACTTGCCGGTAAAGAGATTGAACTAGGTATTGAGATACCGACGATCGAATCGCGGGTAAGTAACATACCGATGACAAAGGGAACAACGTATGTTGTTATGCGGTTTGACCAATAAAGATCTTCGTAGAATATGTAGGAACCAATATGAGCATCCGGGTTCCTCTATTGGTTATTGACCTGAGATGAGTCTCGGTCATGTATACATAGTTCTCTAACCCGTAGGGTCCGCACGCTTAACGTTCGATGACGATCGGTATTATGAGTTTATGTGTTTTGATGTACCGAAGGTTGTTCGGAGTCCCGGATGAGATCACAGACATGACGAGGAGTCTCAGAATGGTCGAGACATAAATATCGTTATATTGGAAGCCTATGTTTGGACATCGAAATGGTTTTGGGTGAGTTCGGGAATATACCGGAGTACCAGGAGGTTACCAGAACCCCCCCGGGAAGTATATGGGCCTTATTGGGCCATAGTTGGACAGAGGAGAAGGGAGCCTAGGAGGGGGCGCCCCCAAGCCCAATCCGAATTGGGTGGCCCCCCTTTCCTTCCCCCTCCCTCCCCCTTCCTTCCTCTCCTAATCCAACTAGGGAAGGGGGGGGGGGGAATCCTACTACGGTGGGAGTAGGACTCCCCTTGGGCGCGCCATAGAGGGGCCGGGCCTCCCCCTCCTCCACTCCTTTATATACGGGGGAGGGGGCATCCCATAGACACACAAGTTGATCTCTTAGCCGTGTGCGGTGCCCCCCTCCATAGATTTGCACCTCGGTCATATCGTTGTAGTGTTTAGGCGAAGCCCTGCGTCAGTAACTTCATCATCACTGTCATCATGCCGTCATGCTGATGAAAGTCTCCCTCGACACTCAGCTGGATCTAGAGTTCGTGGGACGTCACCGAGCTGAACGTGTGCAGATTGCGGAGGTGTTGTACCTTCGGTGCTAGGATTGGTCGGATAGTGAAGACGTACGACTACATCAACCGCGTTGTCATAACGCTTCCGCTTACGGTCTACGAGGGTACGTGGACAACACTTTTCCCTCTCATTGCCATGCATCACCTGGATAGATCTTGTGTGTGCGTAGGATTTTTTTTGAAATTACTGCATTCCCCAACAAGAGGTGTCTCGGTCATGTCTACATAGTTCTTGAACCCATAGGGTCCACACGCTTAATGTTTGATGACGATATTGTATTATATGAGTTATGTGATTTAGTGACCGAATGTTGTTTGGAGTATCGAATGAGATCACGGACATGACGAGGAGTCTCGAAATGGTCGAGAAGTAAAGATTGATATATAGGACGATAGTATTCGGACACCGGAAGTGTTCTGGAGGGTACCGGCTACATATCGTGTCACAGACAGGGGTTTCGGGAACCCCGGGCAAAAGATACGGGCCTAATGGGTCGAACCAGAGGAGAAGGAAAGAGGGGAAGTGTAACGCCCCGAGACCGATGTGTCAGGTGTCGTCCAGTTATTCGCTGTTGTTGCCTTGTCATTGCTTGCGTGTCATGCATTGCATATCATGTCATCATGTGCATTTCATTTGCATACATGTTCGTCTCATGCATCCGAGCATTATCCCCGTTGTCCGTTTTGCATTCCGGTGCTCCGTTCTCCTACGGTGGTCATTTCTACCTTCTTCTCGTGTGTGGGGGTTAGACATTTCCGGATTGGACAGAGACTTGCCAAGTGCCCTTGGTTTACTACCGGTAGACCGCCTGTCAAGTTTCGTACCATTTGGACTTCGTTTGATGCTCCAACGTTTAACCGAGGGACAGTAAAGGCCTCGTGTGTTGCAGCCCAACACCCCTCCAAAGTGGCACAAAACCCACCAAAACATCCTCCATCATCTCGGTCGTTCGAACACGATCGCGTGGCCGAAAACCGCACCTCATTTGGACTCTCCTAGCTCCTTCTACCTATAAATATGTGGCTCTCCCCGATTTTTTGCGCAGTCCAAACCCTAGCTTCTTCCCACTCCGCCGCTGGACATGTCCGCGCCCGCCGGACACGTCCAGCCTCCACCTCACCCCGGCCAATCAGTGCTTGCCACGTCATCTCCGCCACCGACTCGTCCAATCGCGCGCCGCCACGTCGTCCTAGCGCCCCGCCTCTCCACCGCGCGGCCCGCCGAGCCCATCGCGGGCCCATCCCATGGCCGCCCGCGGAGCAGCGCCGCCCGGTCGCCTCTTCGTCGCTATGCTGCAGAGCCGCTGCTCCGGCGACCTCGCCCTGCTGGCAGGCTCCTCCACGCCGCCCCGCTCGCCCCAGGTCACCGTCGCCGCGCGCCATTGCCAACCGGCCGCCGCCCTCGCTACTCCGCCTCGTCTGCGTTCTTCCGGCGACCGGCACCCGTCGCCGCCTCCGGCCATCGCCGGCGCAAGCGCCGACCCGCCGCCGTCCTCTCTCGCCCTCGCCTCGCCGGAGCTCCGGCTGGATTCGATCCGGGGAGTGGGATGAGATCCACCACTCCCCCGATCCAAACGCACCTCCTCCCGATCCGGATCCACCCCGTCCCGGATCTCCTCGTCCCGGGTTGACTTTTCCCGCGGGGTAAAATTCCACTAAGTCCCTGAAATTCCCAGATTCATAAGCCCATGTTCATCGCATCGTAACTTTGCATCCGTAGATCGGATTCATGCGTATAGCATATCAAAATGTTCGTCTCAGAGAGTACATCATTTCATCTCATTGCATCATTTTCATTTGAGTCCATCTTGATGCCCGAAATGCTGTTGGAAGAATGCTATTTGAGATAATTGTCAGATCTGCTGCTCCAATTAGATATTTGTCATTTTTGCCATGTTTATTGTGTGCAAGATATGCCCCCGAGCTCTACATGTGTTATGTTATATATTTTGGCATCTTTCCAATGGTGCAACCCATGTATTTTTGTGATGTGTGTGGTGACTAGCACAAGCTTGCAAAGTGGAGCATTCGTTAATGCTGATTTCAGGGACTTAGCAATTCCACTAAGTCCTTGATCTGTTTATTTCAATATGCCATATGTTCATGTTGTTTCCTAGTGATCCGTGCCTCTTTTGAGGATGATCATTAAGGATATTTTGTTAATCTTGTAGTGCTCTATCCATCCATGTCTTTGTTTGCAATTTTGGAGCACCCTAGCCTGAGTCAATCGAGCTCTACTTTTGCTATTTCGTGAATATGGGCAGATTGTCTACTTGTTAGCGATTTTGCCGAGGATGTTGTAGTTGATCCGGGCATGCTATGTTGTTGTTCTTGCCATGTCTAGCTTCTATAATGTGTATTCTTAATGGGTGTATGCTTAGTTTGTCATTCCTTGCTTTGCCATGTTAAGTTCCTGTAGCATATAGTTTTCATGCTCCAAAGTGTGCTACCTGATCTGAAATTCCAGACTAGTGTTAATATCACTAAGTCTGAAACCTGTTTATCAATTGCACTTTTGCCATGCTTGTGTGAACCTGTTAATTGATGAATTGGCCGTAGCTCAGTGTTCAACTTTTGTTAAGCATCATGAGTGGATCCCTGCCATGTATTTTGTTGCCATGTTTGAGTGATGTAGCGTAATTATCTTGATGCATTTAGATGGCTACTTGCTGTTTATCGCAGACCGGTGCCATATTTGTTTTGCTTGCCATTTCCAAACCGTGCATCCGATTCCGGAGATCTTAATATCGATTTTAACCGAAATCACCTCACCATTCTAGTGGCACTCTTGGATTTCCATGTTTAAGCCAGGTTCATGCATTCCTTGTCCAATCATTCATATGCATCGCATCCCGCATCCCGCAGATCATACCATGTTTATGTGTTGGCTGTTTACTATGTTGTGTGCTTCTTTCCGGTGTTTGCTTCTTCGGGTTGGTTCCAGTAACGTCGCGCTTGTGAGGTCCCTTTCATCTATGTTCGTTTGTATCCTTCATGGACTCATTCTTCTTCCTTGCGGGATTTCAGGCAAGATGACCATACCCTCGAAATCACTTCTATCTTTGCTTGCTTAGTTGCTCGCTCTTTTGCTTTGCCTATCCTGCGATACTTACCACTTGCTTATCATGCCACCCATATTGTTGAACCAAGCCTCTAACCCACCTTGTCCTAGCAAACCGTTGTTTGGCTATGTTACAGCTTTGCTCAACCCCTGTTATAGCGTTGTTAGTTGCAGGTGAAGATTGATGTTTTGTTCCGTGTTGGAACATGGAGATGTTGTTCCATGTTTGGAACATGTTTAATTGTTGTGATATCACAATATACCTTATTTAATTAATGCATCTATATACTTGGTAAAGGGTGGAAGGCTCGGCCTTATGCCTGGTGTTTTGTTCCACTCTTGCCGCCCTAGTTTCCGTCATATCGGTGTTATGTTCCTGGATTTTGCGTTCCTTACGCGGTTGGGTAATAATGGGAACCCCTTGACAGTTCGCCTTGAATAAAACTCCTCCAGCATGGCCCAACATTGGTTTTACCATTCGCCACCTAGCCTTTTCTTTCCCTTGGGTTCTGCAGACTCAAGGGTCATCTCTATTTAAACCCCGAGCGAGTGCTCCTCTGAGTGTTGGTCCAACTTGTCAGCAGCCGGTGGCCACCAGGGGAAACTTTGGGCTCGCCTATCGGAAGTTTGGACGATCCTGTGTGCCATGAGAATGAGATATGTGCAGCTCCTATCAGGATTTGTCGGCACATTTGGGTGGCTTTGCTGGTCTTGTTTTACCATTATCGAAATGTCTTGTAACCGGGATTCCGAGTCTGATCGGGTCTTCCCGCTAGAAGGATTATCCTTCGTTGACCGTGAGAGCTTGTGATGGGCTAAGTTGGGACACCCCTACAGGGATTTGAACTTTCGAAAGCCGAGCCCGCGGTTATGGGCAGATGGGAATTTGTTAATGTCTGGTTGTAGATAACTTGAGACTTAACTTAATTAAATACATCAACCGCGTGTGTTACCATGATGGTCTCTTTCCGGCGGAGTCCAGGAAGTGAACACGGTGTTGGAGTTATGCTTGACGTAGGCTGATTTAGGATCACTTCTTGATCTTACTTTTATCGACCGTGCTTTGCCTTCTCTTCTCGCTCTCATTTGCGTATGTTAGCCACCAAGTATGCTAGTCGCTTGCTGCAGCTCCACCTCATACCTTTACCTTACGCATAAGCTTAAATAGTCTTGATCACGAGGATGCGAGATTGCTGAGTCCCCGTGGCTCACAGATACTTCCAAAACCAGTTTACAGGTGCCGTTGAGTCTGTGCAGATGACGCAACCAAGCTCAGGAGGAGCTCGATGAAGATCTTGTCCTTTGTGTTGTTTTGTTCTAGTTGATCAGTAGTGGAGCCCTGTTGGGGTCGATCGGGGACCTTGTCGCATTTCGGGTTCTTCTTTTATTTTGGTTCCATAGACGGACCTTGATTGTATTTGGATGTCGTAATGCTTTATTCATGTATTGTGTGAAGTGGCGATTGTAAGCCAACTATGTATCTCTTTCCCTTATGTATTACATGGGTTGTGTGAAGATTACCTCACTTGCGACATTGCTTTCAATGCGGTTATGCCTCTAAGTCGTGCTTCGACACATGGGAGATATATCCGCATCGAGGGCGTTACAAGTTGGTAATCAGAGCCTTCCCCGACCTTAGGAGCCCCCACTGCTTGATCGAAATTAGCAGACGAGTTGAGTCTAGAAAAATGTTTTGAGTCATTTAGGAATTATATATCGGAGAGTTTAGGAATTCTTTTTACTCCCCAGTCCCTTCATCGCTCTGGTAAGGCATCCTGACGTAGAGTTTTGACTCTTCTCTTCTCGAATTTCACCAAATATTTTTTAGGATCACACGGGTATCTTGGAATCGTTCCGATGGTTTTGTGACGAGAACATTGTTCTTGGTGCCTCCTGTCATTTAGGGGTTGTGGCAGTGTCCCGAGGAGTTGAGCTCCGAGGTGTTGTCGTCACAATTTTATCATTGCAGTTCCGGAATACCTGAGTTTAGTTCGCCGACATCGAAAATCTCTTTTATGCAGTTGTTGGTGAGATAACCTCGACGCCACCCAGTACTGGGGCGGGAGTTCGGGAGTATTGCCATAACTCGTATAACAGATGCTTTTCGAAGGTTGAGGTAGACGATTTCTGAAGGTTTCTTGGTTATGTGTTGAAGGATGGATACAGCTGGATGTAGGATTTGCTAGTTTTGGGTGAGATATTATGCTTCCCCTGTATCCCCAACACCTGATTGCATAACCGGAAAGTTTCGGGAGTTTATAAGTGGGAATTCAAGTAGCTCTTAGGATATCTTTCCGACAGATGTATGATATGAAATTGGGGTTCGACGTCTAGTGGTCCGCCTATTCACAGTTGGTTTTACAGTGGTCTCGTTGTGTCTTAAAGAGTCCTTGGCTATGCCGACTCGGGGACGCTTCGTATGTCATGTGCACTACCTTGCACATGATGGTGGTGTACGATCGAGCCCGTGTTGGCCCCACCACGAAAACTTTGGACGAAATCTCTATCATATGTTTGTTCCGGCTTATTTTGCAAGCCAATCCTTTGTTTTTGTTTTTCAGTTGTGGTATTTGAGTTGCTTCGAAGTCAAATGTTGATTCCATACCTTCCCCAAATGGTGTTCTCATACTCCGATGTGAATACTAATCCTTCTCGTTATCGAGATTGTGATGTCAATTCTTTTCACCGGTGTGCTTCTCTTCAAGTGGATCCAATCATGTCAACATTCACAAGATCAATTATCAGTTCTTCTCAACGGTGTTGTCTTCATCCGTCCTCAAGTTGCCTTTGTTTTTCCCGCCCACCCACCCTTTTTCTTCAAGGTATCCGATATCTTAATCAAGTATCCTTTATATTCACGTGAAGTCTCTCCATTCCTTTTCCGTCAATGTTCTTATCCGGTGATTCTCATGAAGATTTTAACCGAGCCTCAAGGTCATCATCCTTAATTCTTTTCTTCTCTGGTGGATTCAAGTCAAGATTTGTCGATTATATCCCCTTTCCTCATTTCAAATACCTTCTCTTGACGGTGCTGCTCATAATAATTTACTTCTCGCTATCTAATTGTTCCGGAGTGTTGAAGATATCTCGAAGATTCTTGTTTCCACTCTTAATCCGTTCAAGCTATTTTGAGGATGTTATCTCATTCAAGCCTTTTAATTCAACTGGTGCAATCTATCTTCCAAGCGACCTTTTCAACGGTGTTTCGTTTGAGCGGGCCCTAACCCACAGGTCTTTTCCCAGGATCTTACCTGACTCTTCTTATTTTTCTGGAGCTTCTCAAATTCTTTTGTAAAGTTTGACGTAAGAATGAATTATCATAAGTCTTATGTTTTTCTCCAAGATTGTCCACATTCTTTTCATTGTTGGCTCAACCTTTCCATTATTCATTCCGGAGTGCCTCAACAATTCACGGTGGTGTTTCTCGTCGTCATTTGAAGACCAAAGAAGATTTTTGCCTCCATATCTTATCCGTTCTCTCAGAGATTCGTGGTTCTAGTCAAGGCCATCCTCTCATAATTGTTTTGATTGTGAGAATTCCTCTCACCTATCCGGAGCCCATCATCTCAGATTTATTCATTCCAGCTTTCAACTCTTGTTATCCATATCTTACCGGTGTATCATTCAAATATCCTCTAATCAACTCATGATTTTTCGTTCACTTGCATCTAAATTCTCTCAAGTTTCTTTGTTCATTTCATTATTCTTTCCAGTGTTTCTCTACCTTTTCTTCGTTCATTTTCAATTCTTATGGTGGTTTGTTCAAGATTCCTCTTCATACGTTATCATACTTCTGCTCTTTCAAATCCTACCGATGGATCATCGAAGACCTTTCCAAGCTGAAGCTATATCTATCTTAATCCTTTCTACGAGAATAAGTTGTTTGCAATCCGTTGCTTGTCATCAAATTTAAATTGGTGAAGGATAGGCATAATGTAATTCTTATTCTTGTTTCATCCTAATGATTAATTCTTATTCCGGAGGCCCTTCAAACTCTCGGTTTCATTTGTTTCATCTTCTCTTTTTCCCGGAGTTCCAACCTCTTTCAATTATATTATCACGGAGATCTCTATCTAAATCATTGCGAGGCTTCAATCTTATTCTTTTCATCATTCAATTAGTTTGGATCATTCTTTTATTACCGGAGTTCTTCATGAAGGTTCTACATGATGGTTCATCAAGGATTTAATCCCTTCTCAAAGTTTTTCATCGAGATTCTTTTCTAAGGAGCTCAAGCATTCTTCATCTTGCATCCGAAGTACAATTCTTTCTTCCGTATCTTTGGAGGTGGTATTATGTCATTCTCGATAATTTGAGTTCATGTTTCATGATTCACATGTTATTAAGAATGAGGTATTTTAAATCCATCAATCTCGTCATTGGAGTTATCTGGGGTTATATTCCACCGAAAGCGTTCCCTAAGGATTGTTGCTAATTATGGTGCTTATAAATGCCCCAAGTTCTTCATTTATCCTCCCGGTGAAATAAGTTTCTTGTCTCCTCGTTCATATCAATCCAATGCTTTTTCCCGTGAGTGGCAGGTTGTCACCTCATAATTTTGAGATGTATTCTATAAGTCCATATCAAGCTTATCCTTTTCATTGTTGATAACCCAACAACTTCGTTCTATCATTTTCTGTAAGCGTGCTCTCTCAAGATCGTGTTTCCCTTCGTTTATTCCATTTCATTCTTACTTTTGTTCCAGAGGCATTGTGCTATTGCTTCCTTCAACCATCATCTCGTTTCATCAAAGATCATGTTCTTTCCTGTGCTTGTCCATCTAAACGGAGCATTGTGTCCTCCGCTCAAGTTCTTTTCGCCTTATAAAACCTTGCACCTCTTTTCAACCAGAGTGCTGTCTGAGATCTTTCTTACCCCCTTATTCCATTCATTCAATAGTTTTGGAGGCAGTGTATTGTGATTTCATCAAGTATCTTCTCATCTTATCAAGTTCTTATTCAATTCCTTTTCTTTTTCAATCGGAGTGCTCCCCGTATCGGTTCTTTCTTTTTCGTCTTTCTTAACGGAGTGCTTTCAACTTCGTTCATCTCCGTTGTATTCTTTTCTCAAAATGGCTTAACCTTTTCAAGGTTCTTTGGTGTCACTCGTTTGTCAAAGAAGCAACTAGTTTTACCTCTTCTCGTTCTCTTCCGTTTATCCCTCCGGCGCCATTCTAGATCTCGAGACGAGATCCTCTCGTAGTGGTGGAGTGTTGTAACGCCCCGAGACCGATGTGCCAGGTGTCGTCCAGTTATTCGCTGTTGTTGCCTTGTCACTGCTTGCCTGTCATGCATTGCATATCATGTCATCATGTGCATTTCATTTGCATACATGTTCGTCTCATGCATCCGAGCATTTTCGCCGTTGTCCATTTTGCATTCCGGTGCTCCGTTCTCCTACGGTGGTCATTTCTACCTTCTTCTCTGTGTGGGGGTTAGACATTTCCGGATTGGACCGAGACTTGCCAAGTGGCCTTGGTTTACTACCGGTAGACCGCCTGTCAAGTTTCGTACCATTTGGACTTCGTTTGATGCTCCAACATTTAACCGAGGGACCGCAAAGGCCTCGTGTGTGTTGCGGCCCAACACCCCTCCAAAGTGGCCCAAAACCCACCTAAACCTCCTCCATCATCTCGGTCGTTCGATCAAGATCGCGTGGCCAAAAACCGCACCTCATTTGGACTCTCCTAGCTCCCTCTACCTATAAATATGTGGCTCTCCCCGATTTTTCGCGCAGTCCAAACCCTAGATTCTTCCCACTCCGCCGCCGGACATGTCCGCGCCCGCCGGACGCGTCCAGCCTCCACCTCACCCCGGCCAATCAGTGCTTGCCACGTCAGCTCCGCCGCCGCCTCGTCCAATTGCGCGCCGCCACGTCGTCCCGGCGCCCCGCCACTCCACCGCGCGGCCCGCCGAGCCCATCGCGGGCCCACGCGGGCCCATCCCGTCGCCGCCCGCGGAGCAGCGCCGCCCGCCCGCCTCTTCGTCGCTCCGCTGCGGAGCCGCTGCTCTGGTGACCTCGCCCCGCCGGCGGGCTCCTCCACGCCCCCCCCGCTCGCCCCATGTCACCGTCGCCGCGCGCCATCGCCAACCGGCCACCGCCCTCGCTACTCCGCCTCGTCTGCGTTCTTCCGGCGACCGGCACCCGTTGCCGCCTCCGGCCATCACCGGCGCAAGCGCTGACCCGCCGCCGTCCTCTCTCGCCCTCGCCTCGCCAGAGAAGATCCGCCTCGCCGGAGCTCCTGCCGGATTCGATCCGGGGAGTGGGATGAGATCCACCACTCCCCCGATCCAAGCACACCTCGTCCCGATCCGGATCCACCCCGTCCTGGATCTCCTCGTCCCGGGTTGACTTTTCCCGCGGGGTAAAATTCCACTAAGTCCCCAAAATTCCCAGATTCATAAGCCCATGTTCATCGCATCGTAACTTTGCATCCGTAGCTCCGATTCATGCGTGTAGCATATCAAAATGTTCGTCTCAAAGAGTACATAATTTCATCTCATTGCATCATTTTCATTTGAGTCCATCTTGATGCCCGAAATGCTGTTGGAATAATGCTATTTGAGATAATTGTCAGATCTGCTGCTCCAGTTAGATATTTGTCATTTTTGCCATGTTTATTGTGTGCATGATACGCCCCTGAGCTCTACATGTGTTTTGTTATATGTTTTGCCATCTTTCCAGAGGTGCAACCCATGTATTTTGTGATGTGTGTGGTGACTAGCACAAGCTTGTAAAGTGGAGCATTCGTTAATGCTAATTTTAGGGACTTAGCAATTCCACTAAGTCCTTGATCTGTTTATTTCAATATGCCATATGTTCATGTTGTTTCCTAGTGATCCGTGCCTCTTTTGAGGATGATCAGTAAGGATATTTTGTTAATCTTGTAGTGCTCTATCCATCCATGTCTTTGTTTGCAATTATGAAGCACCGTCGCTTGAGTCAATCGAGCTCTACTTTTGCTATTTCGTGAATATGGGCAGATTGTCTACTTGTTAGCGATTTTGCCGAGGATGTTGCAGTTGATCCAGGCATGCTATGTTGTTGTTCTTGCCATGTCTAGCTTCTATAATGTGTATTCTTAATGGGTGTATGCTTAGTTTGTCATGCCTTGCTTTGCCATGTTAAGTTCATGTAGCATATAGTTTTCATGATCCAAAGTGTACTACCTGATCTGAAATTCCAGACTAGTGTTAATTTCACCAAGTCTGAAACCTGTTTATCAATTGCACTTTTGCCATGCTTGTGTAAACCTGTTAATTGATGAATTGGCCGTAGCTTAGTGTTCAACTTTTGTTAAGCATCATGAGTGGATGCGTGCCATGTATTTTGTTGCCATGTTAGAGTGCTGTAGCATAATTATCTTGATGCATTTAGATGGCTACTTGCTGTTTATTGCAGACCGGTGCCATATTTGTTTTGCTTGCCATTTCCAAACCGTGCATCCGATTCCGGCGATCTTTATATCGATTTCAACCGAAATCACCTCACCTTTCCAGTGGCATTCTTGGATTTCCATGTTGAGGCCAGGTTCATGCATTCCTTGTCCAATCTTCCATATGCATCGCATACCGCATCCCGCATATCATACCATGTTTATGTGTTTGTTGTTTACTATGTTGTGTGCTTCTTTCCGGTGTTTGCTTCTTCGGGTTGGTTCCGGTAACGTCGCGCTTGTGAGGTCCCGTTCGTCTACGTCCGTTTATCTCCTTCATGGACTCATTCTTCTTCCTTATGGGATTTCAGGCAAGATGACCATACCCTCGAAATCACTTCTATCTTTGCTTGCTTAGTTGCTCGCTCTTTTGCTTTGCCTATGCTGCGATACCTACCACTTGCTTATCATGCCACCCATATCGTTGAATGAAGCCTCTAACCCACCTTGTCCTAGCAAACCGTTGTTTGTCTATGTTACCGCTTTGCTCAGCCCCGCTTATAGCGTTGTTAGTTGCAGGTGAAGATTGATGTTTTGTTCCTTGTTGGACAATGGAGATGTTGTTCCATGTTTGGAACATGTTTAATTGTTGGGATATCACAATATACCTTATTTAATTAATGCATCTATATACTTGGTAAAGGGTGGAAGGCTCGGCCTTATGCCTGGTGTTTTGTTCCACTCTTGCCGCCCTAGTTTCCGTCATATCGGTGTTATGTTCCTGGATTTTGCGTTCCTTACGCGGTTGGGTAATAATGGGAACCCCTTGACAGTTCGCCTTGAATAAAACTCCTCCAGCATGGCCCAACATTGGTTTTACCATTCGCCACCTAGCCTTTTCTTTCCCTTGGGTTCTGCAGACTCAAGGGTCATATTTATTTAAACCCTGGGCCAGTGCTCCTCTGAGTGTTGGTCCAACTTGTCAGCCGCCGGTGGCCACCAGGGGCAACTCTGGGCTGGCCTACCGGAAGATTGGATGATCCGGTGTGCCCTGAGAACGAGATATGTGCAGCTCCTATCGGTATTTGTCGCCACATTCGGGTGGCTTTGCTGGTCTTGTTTTACCATTGTCGAAATGTCTTGTAACCGGGATTCCGAGTCTGATCGGGTCTTCCCGCTAGAAGGAATATCCTTCGTTGACCGTGAGAGCTTGTGATGGGCTAAGTTGGGACACCCCTGCAGGGATTTGAACTTTCGAAAGCAGTGCCCGCGGTTATGGGCAAATGGGAATTTGTTAATGTCCGGTTGTAGATAACTTGAGCCTTAACTTAATTAAAATACATCAACCGCGTGTGTTACCGTGATGGTCTCTTTCCGGCGGAGTCCGGGAAGTGAACACGGTGTTGGAGTTATGCTTGACGTAGGCTGATTTAGGATCACTTCTTGATCTTACTTTTATCGACCGTGCTTTGCCTTCTCTTCTCGCTCTCATTTGCGTATGTTAGCCACCAAATATGCTAGTCGCTTGCTGCAGCTCCACCTCATACCTTTGACTTACCCATAAGCTTAAATAGTCTTGATCGCGAGGATGCGAGATTGCTGAGTCCCCGTGGCTCATAGATACTTCCAAAACCAGTTTGCAGGTGCCGTTGAGTCCATGCAGATGAAGCAACCAAGCTCAGGAGGAGCTCGATGAAGATCTTGTCCTTTGTGTTGTTTCGTTCTAGTTGATCAGTAGTGGAGCCCAGTTGGGGTCGATCGGGAACCTTGTCGCATTTGGGGTTCTTCTTTTATTTTGGTTCCCTAGACGGACCTTGATTGTATTTGGATGTTGTAATGCTTTATTCATGTATTGTGTGAAGTGGCGATTGTAAGCCAACTATGTATCTCTTTCCCTTATGTATTACATGGGTTGTGTGAAGATTACCTCACTTGCGACATTGCTTTCAATGCGGTTATGCCTCTAAGTCGTGCTTCGACACGATGGAGATATACCTGCATCGAGGGCGTTACAAGTTGGTAATCAGAGCCTTCCCCGACCTTAGGAGCCCCCACTGCTTGATCGAAATTAGCGGACGAGTTGAGTCTAGAAAAATGTTTTGAGTCATTTAGGAATTATATATCGGAGAGTTTAGGAATTCTTTTACTCCCCAGTCCCTTCATCGCTCTGGTAAGGCATCCTAACGTAGAATTTTGACTCTTCTCTTCTCAAATTTCACCAATTTTTTTAGGATCACGCGGGTATCTTGGAATCGTTCCAATGGTTTTGTGACGAGAACATTGTTCTTGGTGCCTCCTGTCATTTAGGGGTTGTGGCAGTGTCCCGGGGAGTTGAGCTCTGAGGTGTTGTCGTCACAATTTTATCGTTGCAGTTCTGGAATACCTGAGTTTAGTTCACCGACATCGAAAATCTCTTTTATGCAGTTGTTGGTGAGATAACCTCGACGCCACCCAGTACTGGGGCGGGAGTTCGGGAGTATTGCCATAACTCGTATAACGGATGCTTTTCGAAGGTTGAGGTAGACGATTTCCGAAGGTTTCTTGGTTATGTGTTGAAGGATGGATACAGCTGGATGTATGATTTGCTAGTTTTGGGTGCGATATTATGCTTCCCCTGTATCCCCAACACCTGATTGCATAACTGGAAAGTTTCGGGAGTTTATAAGTGGGAATTCAAGTAGCTCTTAGGATATCTTTCCGATAGATGTATGATATGAAATTGGGGTTCGACGTCTAGTGGTCCGCCTATTCACGGTTGGTTTATAGTGGTCTCGTTGTGTATTAAAGAGTCCTTGGCTATGCCGACTCGGGGACGCTTCGTATGTCATGTGCACTGCCTTGCACATGATGGTGCTGTACGATCGAGACCGTGTAGGCCCCACCACGAAAACTTCGGATGAAATCTCTATCATATGTTTGTTCCAGCTTATTTTGCAAGCCAATCCTTTGTTTTTGTTTTTCAGTTGTGGTATTCGAGTTGCTTCGAAGTCAAATGTTGATTCCATACCTTCCCCAAATGGTGTTCTCATACTCCGATGTGAATACTAATCCTTCTCGTTATCGAGATTGTCATGTCAATTCTTTTCACCGGTGTGCTTCTCTTCAAGTGGATCCGATCATGTCAACATTCACAAGATCAATTATCAGTTCTTCTCAATGGTGTTGTCTTCATCCGTCCTCAAGTTGCCTTTGTTTTTCCCGCCCACCCACCCTTTTTCTTCAAGTTATCCGATATCTTAATGAAGTATCCTTTATATTCACGTGAAGTCTCTCCGTTCCTTTTCCGTCAATGTTCTTATCCGGTGATTCTCATGAAGATTTTAACCGAGCCTCAAGGTCATCATCCTTAATTCTTTTCTTCTCCGGTGGATTCAAATCAAGATTTGTCGATTATATCCCATTTCCTCATTTCAAATACCTTCTCTTGACGGTGCTCCTCATAATAATTTACTTCTCGCTAGCTAATTGTTCCAGAGTGTTCAAGATATCTCGAAGATTCTTGTTTCCACTCTTAATCCGTTCAAGCTATTTTGAGGATGTTATCTCATTCAAGCCTTTTAATTCAACTGGTGCAATCTATCTTCCAAGCGAACTTTTCAACGGTGTTTCGTTTGAGCGGGCCCTAACCCACAGGTCTTTTCCCAGGATCTTACGTGACTCTTCTTATTTTTCTGGAGCTTCTCAAATTCTTTTGTAAAGTTTGACGTAAGAATGAATTATCATAAGTCTTATTTTTTTCTCCAAGATCTTCCACATTCTTTTCATCGTTGTCTCAACCTTTCCATTATTCATTCCGGAGTGCCTCAACAATTCACGGTGGTGTTTCTCGTCATCATTTGAAGACCGAAGAAGATTTTTGCCTCCATATCTTATCCGTTCTCTCAGAGATTCGTGGTTCTAGTCAAGGCCATCCTCTCATAATTCTTTTGATTGTGAGAATTCCTCTCACCTATCCGGAGCCCATCATCTCAGATTTATTCATTCCAGCTTTCAACTCTTGTTATGCATATCTTACCGGTGTATCATTCAAATATCCTCTAATCAACTCATGATTTTTCGTTCACTTGCATCTAAATTCTCTCAAGTTTCTTTGTTCATTTCATTATTCTTTCCAGTGTTTCTCTACCTTTTCTTCGTTCATTTTCAATTCTTATGGTGGTTTGTTCAAGATTCCTCTTCATACATTATCATACTTCTGCTCTTTCAAATCCTACCGATGGATCATCGAAGACCTTTCCAAGTTGAAGCTAGATCTATCTTAATCCTTTCTACGAGAATAAGTTGTTTTCAATCCGTTGCTTGTCACCAAATTTAAATTGGTGAAGGATAGGCATAATGTAATTCTTATTCTTGTTTCATCCTAATGATTAATTCTTATTCCAGAGGCCCTTCAAACTCTCGGTTTCATTTGTTTCATCTTCTCTTTTTCCCGGAGTTCCAACCTCTTTCAATTATATTATCACGGAGATCTCTATCTAAATCATTGCGAGGCTTCAATCTTATTCTTTTCATCATTCAATTAGTTTGGATCATTCTTTTATTACCGGAGTTCTTCATGAAGGTTCTACATGATGGTTCATCAAGGATTTAATCCCTTCTCAAAGTTTTTCATCAAGATTCTTTTCTAAGGAGCTCAAGCATTCTTCATCTGGCATCCGAAGTACAATTCTTTCTTCCGTATCTTTGGAGGTGGTATTATGTCATTCTCAATAATTTGAGTTCATGTTTCATGATTCACATGTTATTAAGAATGAGGTATTTTAAATCCATCAATCTCGTCATTGGAGTTATCTGGGGTTATATTCCACCGAAAGCGTTCCCTAAGGATTGTTGCTAATTATGGTGCTTATAAATGCCCCAAGTTCTTCATTTATCCTCCCGGTGAAATAAGTTTCTCGTCTCCTCGTTCATATCAATCCAATGCTTTTTCCCGTGAGTGGCAGGTTGTCACCTCATAATTTTGAGATGTATTCTATAGGTCCATATCAAGCTTATCCTTTTCATTGTTGATAACCCAACAACTTCGTTCTATCATTTGCTATAAGCGTGCTCTCTCAAGATCGTGTTTCCCTTCATTTATTCCATTTCATTCTTACTTTTGTTACGGAGGCATTGTGCTATTGCTTCCTTCAACCATCATCTCGTTTCATCAAAGATCATGTTCTTTCCTGTGCTTGTCCATCTAAACGGAGCGTTGTGTCCTTCGCTCAAGTTCTTTTCGCCTTATAAAGCCTTGCACCTCTTTTCAACCGGAGTGCTGTCTGAGATCTTTCTTACCCCCTTGTTCCATTCATTCAATAGTTTTGGAGGCAGTGTATTGTGTTTTCATCAAGTATCTTCTCATCTTATCAAGTTCTTATTCAATTCCTTTTCTTATTCAATCGGAGTGCTCCCCGTATCGGTTCTTTCTTTTTCGTCTTTCTTAACGGAGTGCTTTCAACTTCGTTCATCTCCGTTGTATTCTTTTCTCAAAATGGCTTAACCTTTTCAAGGTTCTTTGGTGTCACTCGTTTGTCGAAGAAGCAACTAGTTTTACCTCTTCTCGTTCTCTTCCGTTTTCCCTCCGGCGCCATTCTAGATCTCGGGACGAGATCCTCTCGTAGTGGTGGAGTGTTGTAACGCCCCGAGACCGATGTGCCAGGTGTTGTCCAGTTATTCGCTGTTGTTGCCTTGTCATTGCTTGCCTTTCATGCATTGCATACCATGTCATCATGTGCATTTCATTTGCATACATGTTCGTCTCATGCATCCGAGCATTTTCGCCGTTGTTCGTTTTGCATTCCGGTGCTCCGTTCTCCTACGGTGGTCAATTCTACCTTCTTCTCTGTGTGGGGGTTAGACATTTCCGGATTGGACCGATACTTGCCAAGTGGCCTTGGTTTACTACCGGTAGACCGCCTGTCAAGTTTCGTACCATTTGGACTTCGTTTGATGCTCCAACGTTTAACCGAGGGACCGTAAAGGCCTCATGTGTGTTGCAGCCCAACACCCCTCCAAAGTGGCCCAAAACCCACCTAAACCTCCTCCATCATCTCGGTCGTTCGATCAAGATCGTGTGGCCCAAAACCGCACCTCATTTGGACTCTCCTAGCTCCCTCTACCTATGAATATGTGGCTCTCCCTGATTTTTCGCGCAGTCCAAACCCTGGCTTCTTCCCACTCCGCCGCCGGACATGTCCGCGCCCGCCGGACGCGTCCAACCTCCACGTCACCCCGGCCAATCAGTGCTTGCCACGTCAGCTCCGCCGTCGCCTCGTCCAATTGCGCGCCGCCACGTCATCCTGGCGCCCCGCCACTCCACCGCGCGGCCCGCCGAGCCCATCGCGGGCCCGCGTGGGCCCATCCCGTCGCCGCCCGTGGAGCAGCGCCGCCCGCCCGCCTCTTCGTCGCTCCGCCGTGGAGCCGCTGCTCCGGTGACCTCGCCCCGCCGGCGGGCTCCTCCACGCCCCCCCCGCTCGCCCCATGTCGCCGTCGCCGCGCGCCATCGCCAACCGGCCACCGCCCTCGCTACTTAGCCTCGTCTGCGTTCTTCCGGCGACCGGCACCCGTCGCTGCCTCCGGCCATCACCGGCGCAAGCGCTGACCCGCCGTCGTCCTCTCTCGCCCTTGCCTCGCCAGAGAAGATCCGCCTCGCCGGAGCTCCTGCCGGATTCGATCCGGGGAGTGGGATGAGATCCACCACTCCCCCGATCCAAGCACACCTCGTCCCGATCCGGATCCACCCCGTCCTGGATCTCCTCATCCCGGGTTGACTTTTCCTGCGGGGTAAAATTCCACTAAGTCCCCAAAATTCCCAGATTCATAAGCCCATGTTCATCGCATCGTAACTTTGTATCCGTAGCTCCGATTCATGCGTGTAGCATATCAAAATGTTCGTCTCAGAGAGTACATCATTTCATCTCATTGCATCATTTTCAGTTGAGTCCGTCTTGATGCACGAAATGCTGTTGGAAGAATGCTATTTCAGATAATTGTCAGATCTGCTGCTCCAGTTAGATATTTGTCATTTTTGCCATGTTTATTGTGTGCATGATACGCCCCTGAGCTCTACATGTGTTTTGTTATATGTTTTGCCATCTTTCCAGAGGTGCAACCCATGTATTTTTGTGATGTGTGTGGTGACTAGAACAAGCTTGCAAAGTGGAGCATTCGTTAATGCTAATTTCAGGGACTTAGCAATTCCACTAAGTCCTTGATCTGTTTATTTCAATATGCCATATGTTCATGTTGTTTCCTAGTGATCCGTGCGTCTTTTGAGGATGATCAGTAAGGATATTTTGTTAATCTTGTAGTGCTCTATCCATCCATGTCTTTGTTTGCAATTATGGAGCACCCTCGCTTGAGTCAATCGAGCTCTACTTTTGCTATTTCGTGAATATGGGCAGATTGTCTACTTGTTAGCGATTTTGCCGAGGATGTTGTAGTTGATCCGGGCATGCTATGTTGTTGTTCTTGCCATGTCTAGCTTCTATAATGTGTATTCTTAATGGGTGTATGCTTAGTTTGCATGCCTTGCTTTGCCATGTTAAGTTCATGTAGCATATAGTTTTCATGCTCCAAACTGTACTACCTGATCTGAAATTCCAGACTAGTGTTAATTTCACCAAGTCTGAAACTTGTTTATCAATTGCACTTTTGCCATGCTTGTGCGAACCTGTTAATTGATGAATTGGCCGTAGCTCAGTGTTCAACTTTTGTTAAGCATCATGAGTGGATGCCTGCCATGTATTTTGTTGCCATGTTTGAGTGCTGTAGCATAATTATCTTGATGCATTTAGATGGCTACTTGCTGTTTATTGCAGACCGGTGCCATATTTGTTTTGCTTGCCATTTCCAAACCGTGCATCCAATTCGGCGATCTTTATATCGATTTCAACCGAAATCACCTCACCTTTCGAGTGGCACTCTTGGATTTCCATGTTGAGGCCAGGTTCATGCATTCATTGTCCAATCTTGCATATGCATCGCATACCGCATCCCGCATATCATACCATGTTTATATGTTGGTTGTTTACTATGTTGTGTGCTTCTTTCTGGTGTTTGCTTCTTCGGGTTGGTTCCGGTAACGTCGCGCTTGTGAGGTCCCGTTCGTCTACGCCCGTTTGTCTCCTTCATGGACTCATTCTTCTTCCTTATGGGATTTCAGGCAAGATGACCATACCCTCGAAATCACTTCTATCTTTGCTTGCTTAGTTGCTCCCTCTTTTGCTTTGCCTATGCTGCGATACCTACCACTTGCTTATCATGCCACCCATATTGTTGAACCAAGCCTCTAACCCACCTTGTCCTAGCAAACCATTGTTTGGCTATGTTACCACTTTGCTCAGCCCCGCTTATAGCGTTGTTAGTTGCAGGTGAAGATTGATGTTTTGTTCCTTGTTGGACAATGGAGATGTTGTTCCATGTTTGGAACATGTTTAATTGTTGGGATATCACAATATACCTTATTTAATTAATGCATCTATATATTTGGTAAAGGGTGGAAGGCTCGGCCTTATGCCTGGTGTTTTGTTCCACTCTTGCCGCCCTAGTTTCCGTCATATCGGTGTTATGTTCCTGGATTTTGCGTTCCTTACGCGGTTGGGTAATAATGGGAACCCCTTGACAGTTCGCCTTGAATAAAACTCCTCCAGCATGGCCCAACATTGGTTTTACCATTCGCCACCTAGCCTTTTCTTTCCCTTGGGTTCTGCAGACTCAAGGGTCATCTTTATTTAAACCCCGGGCCAGTGCTCCTCTGAGTGTTGGTCCAACTTGTCAGCCGCCGGTGGCCACCAGGGGCAACTCTGGGCTGGCCTACCGGAAGATTGGACGATCCGGTGTGCCCTGAGAATGAGATATGTGCAGCTCCTATCGGGATTTGTCGCCACATTCGGGTGGCTTTGCTGGTCTTGTTTTACCATTGTCGAAATGTCTTGTAACCGGGATTCCTAGTCTGATCGGGTCTTCCCGGTAGAAGGAATATCCTTCGTTGACCGTGAGAGCTTGTGATGGGCTAAGTTGGGACACCCCTGTAGAGATTTGAACTTTCGAAAGCCGTGCCTGCGGTTATGGGCAAATGGGAATTTGTTAATGTCCGGTTGTAGATAACTTGAGCCTTAAATTAATTAAAATACATCAACCGCGTGTGTTATCGTGATGGTCTCTTTTCGGTGGAGTCCAGGAAGTGAACACGGTGTTGGAGTTATGCTTGACGTAGGCTGATTTAGGATCACTTCTTGATCTTACTTTTATCAAACGTGCTTTGCCTTCTCTTCTCGCTCTCATTTGCGTATGTTAGCCACCAAATATGCTAGTCGCTTGCTGCAGCTCCACCTCATACCTTTACCTTACCCATAAGCTTAAATAGTCTTGATCGCGAGGATGCGAGATTGCTGAGTCCCCGTGGCTCACAGATACTTCCAAAACCAGTTTGCAGGTGCCGTTGAGTCCGTGCAGATGACGCAACAAGGTCAGGAGGAGCTCGATGAAAATCTTGTCCTTTGTGTTGTTTCATTCTAGTTGATCAGTAGTGGAGCCCAGTTGGGTTCGATCAGGGACCTTGTCGCATTTGGGGTTCTTCTTTTATTTTGGTTCATTTGACGGACCTTGATTGTATTTGGATGTTGTAATGCTTTATTCATGTATTGTGGGAAGTGGCGATTGTAAGCCAACTATGTATCTCTTTCCCTTATGTATTACATGGGTTGTGTGAAGATTACCTCACTTGCAACATTGCTTTCAATGCGGTTATGCCTCTAAGTCGTGCTTCGACACGTGGGAGATATAGTCGCATCGAGGGCGTTACAAGTTGGTAATCAGAGCCTTCCCCGACCTTAGGAGCCCCCACTGCTTGATCGAAATTAGCGGACGAGTTGAGTCTCGAAAAATGTTTTGTGTCATTTAGGAATTATATATCGGAGAGTTTAGGAATTCTTTTTACTCCCCAGTCCCTTCATCGCTCTGGTAAGGCATCCTGACGTAGAGTTTTGACTCTTCTCTTCTCAAATTTCACCAATTTTTTTAGGATCACGCGGGTATCTTGGAATCGTTCCGATGGTTTTGTGACGAGAACATTGTTCTTGGTGCCTCCTGTCATTTATGGGTTGTGGCAGTGTCCCGGGGAGTTGAGCTCCGAGGTGTTGTCGTCACAATTTTATCGTTGCAGTTCTGGAATACCTGAGTTTAGTTCGCCGACATCGAAAATCTCTTTTATGTAGCTGTTGGTGAGATAACCTCGACGCCACCCAGTACTAGGCGGGAGTTCGGGAGTATTGCCATAACTCGTATGACGGATGCTTTTCGAAGTTTGAGGTAGACGATTTCCGAAGGTTTCTTGGTTATGTGTTGAAGGATGGATATAGCTGGATGTATGATTTGCTAGTTTTGGGTGAGATATTATGCTGCCCCTGTATCCCCAACACCTGATGTCGGGGGACTAATCCACAAACACCTATGGGACCGGCGGACCGAGCCCCTTTTGGTTCGGCAGGGGGGGCGGAGATCGCACGAAGAGCAGATCAAGGCGAAGCACACGAGCAGTTTACCCAGGTTCGGGCCACACGGATGCGTAAAACCCTACTCCTGCTTTGTGGTTTGTATTGAGTTCTTGCTCGGGATCGCCGAGTGCTACAGTACACACCAGCCGCTAACGAGACCGAGCGTGAGTGTTCTCTCTCTGACCGACCCCCCTCTATGTTGCGCATGGGCCTCCTTTTATATGCTCAAGGGGTCACCGACAGGTGGCAACGTAGACAAGGGTAAAAATGGAAAGATGTTGCGGTTGGTACCGCTGCTTGCTACAGTGTATCATACCTAACCCTGACGGCAGGGGACAAGGGCATTAAATGCCCGTCTGTGTCGCCCAAACAGTGCAAAAGGGACCGTCAGGGACGCCACCGCTCGCCACGATGGCAATCTTGTCAGCGCCGCTTGCCACCGTGTACCGCTGGCTGCATAGCCTTCCGCCATGTACGCCTGGAAGGGTCCCAGAGCGACACGTTGGTGGTTGTGCTGGAGCGCAGGTACAGAGTGGAGGCTTGCCGTGGCAAGCGCCTTGCCGTGGTCGTTGTCTTGTCGCGTCCGGGAGCTTGTCGCTCACCGGGCCTTGCCTGGACGCGTGGCGCGTCACGGCAAGTTCCTTGAGATGCCTTGGTTGGCCTTCCCGGCAAGCTCCTCTTGCCGGGGTCTTGTCTCCTTGGCTTGGATACTTTGTTCTTGAATGGCTCCAAAGGAACCACGGAGGATCTTGGCGGTCACCCGGCAAGCCTTGCCGCGAGACGCTGCGACTGCCCGTGCACAAGTTCGGGATACTAGGGTACCCCTACTCTAGTACACCGATAGGAGCCCCCGGGCCTGGGCCATACACGGTGCTGAGCGCTGTTGGGCCAGGCCCAAAACAGGGCACGGGCACGCGCGGCCTGGGTTACGCCGCATCTCTCCCCGTATCCACCGCGCCCTCCCCGAATGGCACGCGTTGAATGCAGCGTCGTGGGAGAGATCGTGGGTGGTTTCTTTATTCGGAAAGGCGGAACGTCCGCCCCTTCCCTCTTTATAAGCAGGGGAAACAGGGGTAGTGCGCCCATTCGCCAGTTGCCATTCCAATCTTGGAAACCTCCGCCGCTCCCCCATCTTCCCAAAGCTGAAAAGAGAGCAGCGCCCCGCCCCCCATCGCCACCAGCACCACCAACGCGGTCGACCTCCTCCACCACTTCCGCCATGGCTCCGAAAGCCGACAAGGGAAAGGCTGTGAAGTCGACCGAGGCGCAGCGGCTTGCGGCGCTGCAAAAGGAGCGGGCAATCTTTCCCCCAAGCTCGCCGCGAAGGAGCTGAGGGAGTACTACTACCTCTTCTGGTCGACGGAGACGCGAGCGCATCCGTGCACGAAGGTACTTCCAGCCTCCGCCTGGAAAATGGCTCCAAATGGATATCCCTTCTTCACCGTGTTCTTCTACTGCGGCTCTGCCCGCCTTTTTCTGAGTTCTTCTGCAATATCATGAATACCTACGGGTTCTGCCTCCTTGACTTCACCCCCAATGCTATTCTGACCATGGCAGTTTTCGCACATCTCTGCGAAAACTTTGTCGGAGTCCATCCAAATGTAGGCCTTTTTCGCCACTTCTTTATGCCCCGAGTAGCGAGAGGAGAGCCTTTATCCGGCAGAATCGCCTGGATCTCGAGGGCCGGCAAGAAGGACGCTTATCTGGAGGGGGAGTACCGCGGCAAGTGGGAGGAATGGAGAGCAGACTGGTGCTGGATTGTCGAGGAGAACCCGCAGCCGTTTACCGCCCGGCGCCAAACCCCAGCAGCACGCGGCAGCAATTGGAGCAACGTGGCCCCGGAAGACGATAGGCTGAAGATTGCCATCACCCGGATCCAACGCCTCAGGCTTGCCGGGCTTACTATAGGCGCCGTTGGCGCAGATTTTCTTCGCCGCCGCATCGCCCCCCCTGCAGGAGCGGAGGAGACCCGCCTGGGAATTCAAGAATGCGGCGGATATCATGAGGCTGGATCCGGGCCTCAACTACAACTTCGCTGTTCTGGAGCTCAACGCGATGCTCCAGGAGCTGTTCAAGTATGACCCTGATCATCCCAAAGTGTTCAGGTTGCCGCAGGGTGTCGTTCCGCTGTGCAACAACTCCGCGCTCGACCGCATCCGGGCAATGATGCCACTGTGCGATTCGCATGGAATTGTCCCAACTTGGCAAGAGCCTGCAGACGACGTCGTGCAGGAGTTCTTTGACGGCCTGGTAGAAGTGCCGGTCCACTCCGATGAAAAGAATGGCCTCACTCGCGACACCACCGATGCGGAGTTGAAACGCATCGCCACCAGGCTGGAAGAGGCGGCGGCAGCCGTAGCTGCGGGCGAGTTTGGATTCACCCTAGAGGAGGCAGAGGGAGCAGAGGCGGCAAGCCGTGCCGAGCGAGAGGAGCTTGCCGGCAAGAAAGAGTTTGCCGGGCATGACGTTGAGTCGAGCGAGCCCGCCGAGGATACGAGCGGCTCGTTGGAGATCAACTCCTCTTCCTCCTCATCATCAGACAGCTCGCCGCAAGCAGAGCCCCCATCTCCACCAAGAAGGCGTCTCTGCAAGGCTGGGGTCGTAGCGGGGCGGTGGGTGAGTCGACAGTCGCCACGCCGCCTGACACGCTCCACCGCGGCAAGCACTGTTGCCGCGGGAGCACCTCACGCTGCTGCGGCAACTGGAGCGGGGTCCACCCGGACCACCGCTTCTGTTCCTGCCGCTTCTCACGCAGCGGCGGCAGCCGGAGCGGGGTCGTCTCAGACCACCGCCACTGTTCCCGCCAAGCGGCCAAGGGAACCTACTCCTCCACCTTCTCGCGCCAGACGTGAGCTGGACTTCGACTTCTTCGCGTTCAGCTCCGACGAGGAAGAAGAAGAAGAGTAAGATTCTCTTGTTGTACTTGTAGTTCTTCAATTCTTGCCGTTCTGTCTTGTATCTCACTTGCTTTACTCTGAACTTATTCCTTTTCAGGACTCTGGCCCAGAGAGCAGCAAAGAGAGCCAAGGCCCCGGTGATTATCATCGAGGACGAACCCACCGCGACAGCAGGGGATGCACCCGAGTCAACCTTGCCGGACCCGGCAACTGTTTTCCAGAGCAGCCCCCAGCGTAAGTATATGGATCGCTTTCCGTTGTTGGGCGCGCATGGATACTCTTTCTTTGCTGACATCTGACTGTTGACTTGTGCAGGAGCAGAGCAGCCCCACCAGGAGTGCCCGGAGGCCACCCCCGAAATGCCAAGGGAGAGTCCTCCGGCAAGGGAGAGGTCCCCGGCAAGGGAGAGCTCTCCAGCAAGGGAGAAGTCTCCGGCAAGGGAGAAGTCTCCGGCAAGGGAGGACTCTCCGGCAAGGGACAGCACCAGCGGCCCCCCGGCGGCGGAGACCACGACTGCAGAACCTGGCACAGGTAATCTTCTCGCTTCAGAACTTCCCTTGGGTTCTTCTTCTTTTGATCTTCTTTTTTGGATATTTGCTTGACTCTTCTCCCTTTTCCGGCTATCAGATCCATCTGCTGCGGAGCCGATGGAGACCGAGGTTGCCGCCGATGATGCCGCTGCCGCCGAGGAAGCAGCCGGCGCTGACGATCCCGCCGGCGCAGAGGCCGCCAAAGCTGCCGCCGCAGAACCAGGCGGGGGATCTGGCAATCATACTGATGGTCCTGAGGCCGCAGGAGCGCCAGGCGCTACACCGACCGCCGATCCCTCCGCCGCTGCCGCAGCGTCAGGCTCCGAAGAGCCCCAGCCAGGCGTCTACTTAAAGGCCGGTGATGGCGTCTTCATCAACCTCCCCTGGGCGTCAAGCTCCAGGGCGCCGGTCGAAGGAGAGAGCTTTGACGGAGAGGTGCTCGCCTCCGCTGGGCTGGCGCTGGTTGACGCACCGATCAGCAGCGGCAGCGAGCCTGAGGAGGAGCGGCTGCTACGGAAGCTGGTGTCACTCTACCGCGCCCGGCAAGCCAAGCTGGAGTCCCGCAAGGCGCTTGTCGCGAAGGCGGGAGTGGACATCGAAAGGCGCGCGGAGGAGCTCCGGGGTCACAACCAGGAAGCCCTCCGGTCCCTGGCAGAGGAGCGGGCGCAACTTGCCGATGAGCAGAAGGCCTTTCTCCTCGAGCAGGCTGAAGTCGAAGAGCAATAGCGGCTTGCCGCTGAAAAGCTGTCTGCGCAGGAAGGCGAGCTGGTGCAGCGGAAAGTCAACCTTGACAGCCACGAGGAGGAGCTTGCCGCGTGCGAGCGAACATTTGGCGGAGCCCTCAAGCAAGCTGAGGATGCTGCCGCAGCTGCCGAGGCTGCCAAGAAGGAGCTGGAGACGAAGGTGGCGCAGCTGGAGGCCGATCTCAAGGCGAGCGGTGAAGAGCTTGCCGCGCTCAAGCGTAAGCGGGAGAAGGACGCCCACAGCTACTCGGAGCTGCAAGCCCATCTCGCCGAGAAGGGCCAGGAGCTTAGCGCCGCCAAGGACTCCAACGCAGATCTTGAGTTGAAGCTGACCACTTTGACCAAGACGCTGGACGGCGCCAAGGAGCAGGAGACGGCCCTGAAGGAGGAGGTCAAGGCCGGCAAGGTGCTGCTGGCGAGTGTTGCTGCCGCCCAGAGCACTTTCCGGGAGAATGTGGAGCACTGGACGGAGGGTCTCGTGGACGTTGCCACAGACATTGATAGGGAGCTGGCGCAGCTGGGGATGGAGGATCTCGGGTATCCCTCCGACGAGAACCTCCAACCCAGCGCCAAGCTCACCTCGTTCTTCAAAGGCGTGGCGACGGCTCTCCAGCGACTCCGGGAGAGGATCCCAAAGCAGCTGGCCGACGAGTCGTGCAAGATCTGCGCGGTAGCTCTTCAAAAGGTGTTGGTGAAGGTGGCCTTCCGCAACCCAGGCCTCAACCTCACCAACATCCTCAGGACCTTGCCGCCGGATGCTGATCTGGAGGCGCTCAAGACCCTTGTCGCACCCATTGTGGACAAGGTGGGCGGGATCAAGAGGGTTGAGGGCGATCGCGTAGACTAGGCCGCCCGTTTTCTTCTTTTCTTGTCGCTGCTGGTCATGTTATGAGAACAATCTGTTAGAGCCGCGACAAGCTACCTTGTAATATAACTCTATTTCGGGTACTGATTGCAACGTTATTTCCTTTACTTGATCCCTTCCTTTGATTGTTTTTGCCCTACGCTTTTAGGGAACTTGCCGGCGCAGGCACCTTAGCCACGAGCGCTGAGTGCGGGACATCAGCAGCCTGCTGGCGGTGCCGCTACCGACAAGAAACCTTGTCGCAACTAGTCGCAGCTCACTTAAGTTGTTGATCTGACTCGAAACAAAGTAAGGGCGCAACTAGCTACGAGTTGGTTCCTCCGCGCACAGGTTTTCCATACAAAGCAAGGTCGTTCAAGGAATATAACATAAAAATTTAAAAAAATCTGATTGCTCAAACTTTGGCAACTTATCTTTTCCGTTGTTTGCTTCCCGGTAAGGCGAAACTTTCTTGAACGATGCCTGGTCCACACCATTATCTTCTCCTTTCCCCCGCGTCAAACTTGTGGGCGAGGGACCCTTCCTTTCCTTGAGAAAAAAGAAAGAGGAGAAAATAAAGATATGGAGCCTTATGGCTCGTTGTTGCTTACCGGGGGTAAGTGCTGCACAAAGTGTAAGATAACACATGCAGAAAATAAAAAGCATGAAATTGACAAAATGCGCGGAGCACATAAGCTTTATGCACGGGGTCTGCGCCCGACTTTGTACAAAGGATTACATGCAACAGCGGCAAGACTTGTACAAAAGGTGGTTGCCGGAACGGGTTCCGGCAACCGCGCCTTACGGGTAAAACTTACGAAGATGCTCAATGTTCCAGGAGTTGCTCACTGGAATGCCATCTTTGGTCTCAAGGCGGACAGCGCCAGGCCTAGTGGCTCGTTTCACCCGGTAAGGGCCTTCCCACTTCGGCGTCAACTTGTTGGAATTCTTGGCGGACTGAACACGCCGAAGAACAAGGTCGCCTTCCTCGAGACTTCTGGCATTAACTTTGCGGCTATGGTAGCGGCGCAAAGCTTGCTGGTAGTGAGCAGCTCGTACAGCAGCCTGAAGACGGTCTTCCTCAAGGAGCAGCGCGTCATCTTGTCGCAGCTGCTCTTGCTCGAGCTCATCATAAGCGAGCACTCGAGGTGACCCATATACGAGTTCCGTGGGGAGAACTGCCACTGCTCCATAGACTAGAGCGAAAGGTGTCTGGCCAGTGGCTCGATTTGGCGTCGTCCTGATTGACCAAAGAACCACCGGCAGCTCCTCAATCCAGTTTCTTCCGCACTTGTGCAGCCTGTCGAAAGTCCTAGTCTTGAGCCCACGCAGCACTTCAGCATTTGCCCTCTCCGCTTGACCGTTGCTTCTCGGGTGAGGAACAGAAGCGAAGCAGACCTTGGCGCCAAGGTCTTGGACGTACTGCATGAAGGTGCGGCTCGTGAATTGCGTACCATTGTCGGTGATTATACTGTTAGGGATCCCGAAGCGGTAAACAATCGACCTGAAGAACTTGACTGTTGACCGTGCTGTCACCTTCCTCACTGCTTCCACTTCCGGCCACTTTGTGAACTTGTCCATTGCAACGTACAAGTACTCAAAGCCCCCGACTGCTCGGGGAAAGGGGCCGAGGATGTCGAGCCCCTAGACCGAAATGGCCAGGATAAAGGGATCGTCTGGAGAGCTTGAGCTGGCTGGTGTATCTGCTTGGAATGGAACTGGCACGCTTCACACTTGGTTACTTGTGCAGTTGCATCCTGGAGGGCTGTCGGCCAAAAGAAACCTTGTCGGAATGCTTTGCCGGCAAGTGCTCTTGCGCCAATGTGGTGACCACATATGCCTCCATGTATCTCTGCCAACAGCTTTTGTCCATCTTCCCGGTGAATACATGTAGGATCGAAAGTATGTCTAGAGGGGGGGTGATTAGACTACTTGACCAACTAAAAACTTGGCCTTTTCCCAATTTCAGTTCTTGGCAGATTTTAGCTATCTTAGAGCAAGTCAAGCAATCAGCACAAAATTCAAGCAAGCATGCAAAGAGTTTATTGGCAGCGGAAAGTAAAGCATGCAACTTGCAAGAATGTAAAGGGAAGGGTTTGGAGGATTCAAATGCAATTGGAGACACGGATGTTTTCCCGTGGTTCGGATAGGTGGTGCTATCCTACATCCACGTTGATGGAGACTTCAACCCACGGAGGGTAACGGTTGCGCGAGTCCACGGAGGGCTGCACCCACGAAGGGTCCACGAAGAAGCAACCTTGTCTATTCCACCATGGCCATTGCCCACGAAGGACTTGCCTCACTAGCGGTAGATCTTCATGAAGTAGGCGATCTCCTTGCCCTTACAAACTCCTTGGTTCAACTCCACAATCTTGTTGGAGGCTCCCAAGTGACACCTAGCCAATCTAGGAGACACCACTCTCCAAGAAGTAACAAATGGTGTGTTGATGATGAACTCCTTGCTCTTGTGCTTCAAATGATAGTCTCCCCAACACTCAACTCTCTCTCATAGGATTTGGATCTAATGGAAAGAAGATTTGAGTGGAAAGAAACTTGGGGAAGGCTAGAGATCAAGATTCATATGGTAGGAATGGAATATCTTGGTCTCAACACATGAGTAGGTGGTTCTTTCTCAGAACATATGAGTAGGAATGGTGTATGTGTTCTGATGGCTCTCTCCACGAATGAAGAGGAGGTGGAGGGGTATTTATAGCCTCCACACAAAATCCAACTGTTACAAACAATCTACCAATCTCGGTGGGACCGAATCAGAAAACTCGGTCTGACCGAAATAGTAAACCTAGTGACCGTTAGGAATTTCGGTGGGACTGAGATGCAACTCGGTAGGACCGATTCGGTTAGGGTTTGGGCATAACGTAATCTCGGTGAGACCGATCGCACAAACTCGGTGAGACCGAGTTCGGCAATTAGCTAACCAGAGAGTTGGTCAGGCAAACTCGGTGGGACCGACTTGCTCTTTCGGTGAGACCGAAAAGTTACAAGAAGGAAACAGAGAGTTTGCATTGCATTCTCGGTGGGACCGATTCGCTCTTTCGGTGAGACCGAAAAGTTACGAAAGGGAAACAGAGAGTTTGCAACCCCATCTTGGTGTGACCGAGATCCTTATCGGTAGGACCGAATTGCTAGGGTTTGGCAATGGCAAATGACAAGTGAAACTCGGTGGCGCCGGATTGACAGAATCGGTATGACCGAGTTTGGCTTAGGGTTTAGGTCATTTGTGGATATGGAAAGGTGGTTGAGGATTTTGGAGCATATCACTAAGCACATAAAGCAAGAGGCTCATTAAGCAACACCTCATCCCTCCTTGATAGTATTGCCTTTTCCTAAAGACTCAATGTGATCTTGGATCACTAAAATATAAAATGAAGAGTCTTGAACTTTTGAGCTTGAGCAAATTCTTTGTCCTTAGCATTTTGAGGGTTCCACTTTCACATCCATGCCATGCCAATCATTGAGCTTTCCTGAAATAATCATCTTGGAATAGCATTAGCTCAATGAGCTATATGTTGTTATGAATTACCAAAACCACCTAGGGATAGATGCACTTTCAATCTCCCCCTTTTTGGTAATTGATGACAACATATAGATCAAAGCTTCGACAAATAATAATAATCATGAAATACATCGTCGCTTTGAGAAGTATGTGATAAGTAAGAGCTCCCCCTAAATTTGTGCATATTTTAAACTTTGCTTTGGACTACAAATGCACAAGGAGTTAGAATCATGGGTTACTCTTCCATGTCACATACATCTTGGTGGAGCACTCAAAAAAAAAAGATAAGATTGAAATACATGCACTCATCACCAAGAATAGTGAATGATCATAGACAATAGATAGAATGATAACATTTAGCAAGCATTAAGCAACCATTAAGTGTAGCTTATGATCAAACACTTGATCATTGATGTTTCACGAATAATGACATAGTATCGCACACGCAAGCAAACTAAGTTCGAAAAAACCACCAAATAAAAACAAGAGAGAATAAAAGCAACACTCTCTCTGGAAGCCTATGATCTATACATTTTTATGATCTATACATTTTCTCCCCCTTTGGCAACAAGTTACCAAAAAGTTCCTAGAGAATGCATAGTGCTAAGTTAACGCTCAGGCTTGATCTTCAGGTGGTGGTGGAGTCCGGAGCACGCCAAGGACGAAGACTTCAGTAGATGTGGTAGGAGTTGAGGCTGTGGTGGATGCTGGAGCTGGTGGAACGGAGGCTGTAGCTGGTGCAGACGTTGTAGCTCTAGTGTCAGCAACTGGCAGTGCAGACGACCTCGGACCTCGTGGCACCCTGGCAAAAGCATCAGTTGTGGTTCTACCTCTTCTCTCGTTCATGTCGTCGTGGAGCTGCTCCACGGCAGTCTGTATCTCAGTCACTTTGATGTCCAGGTCATAGAACCTCTGTTCCATGATCCTCTCTAGGCTCGCCTAGTTTTGAGTCAGGGTAGCTATACTCTGCTCAATCCGCAGGGTGGACGCTATCAGGTAACCGAGCTGCTCTTGTTTGGTCTTCAAGAAGTAATCAGATGCCTCCGCTTGAGTAGGCATCCTGGCAGCTTTCTCCTTCTTCGCCTTCTCCTTCTGAGCTTGTGCATGGGCAGATGAGGGTTCACTCTCAGTCATAACCACTTGGTTATCCTCAAAATCTGGACGGATGGGCAGGTGTTCCTTATCCAATAAATACACGCCCGTGCCCATCTTGGAGTTGATGAGCTCCTGAATCTGTGGGGCATACCCACAACTCCTCTTCTGGTCTGCAGCTGTCCTCTTGATTGTTTCCACAATGAGATGCATGACCTTGAATTTCTGAGGCACGTCAAAGACATAAAGCAAGTTGATCGCGTGACCTCTGATCATCTTGTGATCTCCAGATTTGGGCAGAAGGGTGTGCCTAAGGATCCAGTTGATCGGAGGGAATCCTGAGAGCAGATAGTGCACTGAGCCAAACTTGAACGTGTCGAGCGCTTCATTCGGGATCTCCTTGTACATGTTGGACATGGAGTTGTGATCCATCTTTTTCTTGGCATAAATGTCCAAGTCATCAGCTTGCTCCTTTGGGGCATTGATCAACTTCGCCCATTCTTCAACAGTGGATTGGTACCTTGTACCCTCTGACATCCATGTGATCCTGCCATCCGGATAAAAGTGTGCTGTGGAGTAGAATTGCATGATCAGCTCCTCATTCCACTTTGTGAGCTTCTGCCCAACAAAGTCTGCAACTCCACATGCACTAAAGCTGTCAAATACACCAGGGTAGTACTCTTCATTGTCGTTGATGTAGGTCCAGTCGACCCATCTCATGTCACAAACAATTGGCTTCTTGTCAAGCAAAACAGTCTCATAGAAATCTTGCTGCTCCTTGGTATGAAATCTGTAATCCACGGCAGTCCTTCTCCTAGAAGCATATGGGTCTGCTTCTCTCCATTTCCTCAGCCCCGAATCTCTCCTGAGCTTCATATCCTCAGCCACAGGATGAGCATCATTGCGGTCTGGGATCTTGGGCTTGAGCTTCCTAAGGACACTCTCTTCCTCTTCTTCGATAGCTTCAGGCACTAGGGCCTTGTTCTTTTCCGCAGCTGGGATGCTTCGTGTGTTTCTCTTTGGTGCACTCTTAGGCTTAGATGCAGCCTTAGGTGCTTCCTTGGGCTTGGATGCAGCTGTTCCTGACCTTATAGCATCTCCCATCAGTTTGGCTGCCTTGGGTGCTGGTGCAGCAACCTCTTCTTCTTCTTCCTCCTCCTCATCTACCATGATGGAGGCCTTCCCAAGCACTCTGGCTACAGTCTTCTTCACCCTCTCTTTCCTCTTCTTGCCCTCAGCAGCAACGGGCTCAACGGGAGCAGGCTTCACAGTTGAAGCTCTAGCCTTTGACATGGGCTGCCTGCCTGCTGGCCTTTTGATTTTTAGGCCTGGCTTTGTGCCTTGAGCTGGCTCAACTCTCTTTGATGTGGCCTCTTCCTCTGCCACATAGTCTTCATCCTCAGAATCAGACGTTCTCTTCTTCCTTTGACGTGTGGCAGCCTTAGGCAGATTGCTGGGGGTGCTCCTGCTGCCATCATCAGAAGAACTTGAGGGGCTAGTGCCCTCACTCATCACAACTTGCTGCTCAGACACATTCTAGCTGTCACTTTGATCAGACATGTTGTAAACTGACTGTTGACCCTGTGAATAGATTATGGATAAGATAGAGTGGATGAGCATCACAAAAAGCAGAGATTTTTGCAAAAGATTAATTCAAAAACTTAGTTTTAGTTTTCCACAGAAAGCATCTCGGATCTACCGATTTTCAAACTCGGTGAGACCGAAGCAGTTTTGGCACCAGAACTGGTGAACTCGGTCAGACCGAGTCACAGTTCGGTGCCACCAAGACTGCTAGGGTTTCACAGAATTCCAAAATCGGTCGCACCGATAAGTTATTCTCGGTCAGACCGAGTTTCACTTGTGCAATGGCAAAAGCCAGATCGGTGGGAACGAGTTTTTCAACTCGGTGGGTCCGAGATGGTTTCGGCGGAAACCTAACCCTAAAATTTTCAAATTAAACCTAATCTACGAGTTCATTGACTGGATAGGAGTGTTTCAATTGTGGCAAGAATCATGATGATCACAATGTGCTAGGAATCGGAGTGGAGAATAGCACAAAGATCAAGTCCATACCCTAGTTCGGCGGAGACTCGCTACGGCGGCAACGGCGGGGCAGAATTCCGTTGACGGCGGCGGAGACCAGCGACTGGAGGCTGCTGGCGGCGAGAAGACGATCCGGAGACCACGAAGGCAGAGCAGGCTATCGCGCGGGTGAAGAGGTTTCGGAGAAATTTCCAAAATTTTGCCCGTCACTATATATAGCCCGACCCTGTTGGTGTGACCGAGTGGAACAACTCGGTGGCACCGAGATGCAAAACTGTGTGCAGTTATTGCAACTCGGTGTGACCAAAAAGTTCAAATCGGTTGCACCGAGATCGAAAACCTAGATCAACTTAATGAACTCGGTAGGACCGAAAATGGAGTTTCGGTCAGACCGAGATTCATAAAGAGGTTTTGGAAGTTTAAGTCTATGACGAATCGGGGACTCCGAGCGCTCCTCACACAGAGTGGTTTGAATCTGACTTGATCAAGTTTTGTGATGCAACATGAATAGAGTTTGAGATGATAAAAGCATAGATAGCTAGAGGAGGTTCTTAGGAATTCTTGTCCATCCACTTGGCAAAAGAAGAAAGCCAAACAATCAAAACAACAAGTGGATGTCCTCGAATGAGTAAAATATGCAACCAACATGCTCACACAATAAGATGGCAAATGAAATATGTGGCAAAGCATGCACAACCAATTCTAGCATCTATCAAGCAATTTGCGATGACTAGGTCATCTATATATGAGTATATTGACTTAGGAGTCAAGTGAGAACACTTGATCATAGGTCATACTCATTGTTTAAGCTCAAGTGGGGTTACCACTTTTACATAAAGCATTGTTGTATTCACATCTTTAGAGTTGCTTTAGCTCAAGTCTTAGAGTAAAGCTCCCCCTAGATGTGATATCCCCCCTAAGAGAGATGAACTAACCTTGGGTTTTGTCGATGATGACTTCATGTAGATGTTGAAGATGTGGATGCTCAATGTTGATGTAGATCACTTGGAGCTATCCATTTGAGTGAATTGCACTTTCAATACCTACATGGGTTAGTCCCACAAGGAACAAACAAGGATATCCATAGACATAGAGTGATGCACACACAAGATGATGTCCATGAAAACTTTAGGTTACCTTGTCCCTTGTCTTACCAACAAGAGGGTTTGTGACTCCTTGAACTAGTGCAAGATGTGGAAGTTGATTGCACTTGTTCTTGCCAAAATGATAAGAGTGAAGTATGTTGGCGGAGTCACCCTCAAGAACTCTCTAGTTCTTCTTCTTTTGGATCCACACCATCTTGATGGGAATCCTTGGAGTTGTAGTCGTACTTGATGTAGTGGAACTTGAAGTAGTCTTGGGAATCCACTTGACTAAGGTCTTAGGAGCTTCTTCAAATGCATCAATCTCCTCTTGAAGCTTGTCCTTGCCTTTTTGCTTGTAGTCTTGTGGTGGAAGATCATCTTGAGCTTGTGTTCCCTTGAAGGAAGTATCATACTTCTCTTGTTGAGGAATAAACTTTGTCTTGGGGTATTGATCTTCTTCCCATTCAACTCCATTGGCATTGAACTTTCGTTCAAAACCAACACCTTGATTCTTCCGGTGCATTCCTTGCTTGCGCACAATTTCCTCGAATTGCTTACTTCCGGCAAGGCTCTTCTAAACACCTTTCTCTATAATTCCCTTCAATAAGCTATTTTCTTGCTCAAGTGTAACTTGGCTAAGAGAATCATTAGTGGAATCAAGAGAACTACTAGAAGCAACAATATTGGATTTAGCATGATCATTGTTACTACTAGAGGAAGAATCTTTCTTATTCTTGTTACTAGTCTTGACTTGAGGCATGTAGGTGCATAAAAGTAAACGCTTGGCAATGTGAGAAGAACTTTTCTTGCGGAGATCATCATTGATTTCTTTTAAGAACTCATGCTCTTGCTCAAGATTAAGCTTTTCAAAGCGTAGTTTCTCATGAGCTCTTAAAAGTTCTCGATGATCTTCGAAGATAGTTTCATGGGCTAACTTAAGAGTGTTTAGTTCTTTAGTTAGAGCCTCAATCTTCTCCTTATCATTGTCATTTGTTTTAGCATGATTAATTGATATTTCACCATAATATTCTTCACTAGAGTTGTCAACAAGCAAATCATCATCACCTAACAAGTCATCTTCATCACTATTAAAGTCAACATACTCGGGGTGTGTTACCTTAGGACCTTTGGCCATGAAGCATCTTCCAATTCCTTCATTTGGTGAGTCAAATATGTCGTAGGAGTTGGTTGACGCAAGTGCTAGACCGGCAACACCTTCATCTTGAGTATCTTCGGAGTCGGAGTGATAACTTCTCTCGGAGTGGCTGTCGGAGTCGGAGCCGGATACCCATTCACCAACATGAGCTTGATGTCTTCGTTTTGTATAGCTCCTTGATGATTTTTCCTTCCTTTCCGAATCCTTGCTTCTCCGTGAGTATCTTCGTTCATAACGATCATCTCTACTCCTTCTCTCTCTTGGTGGAGATTCTTTGCTTCTTCTTTTTGGAGAATCTTCTCTTCTCTTGTAGGGAGCCATACACTCATTGGAATAGTGTCCGGGTCTTCCACAATTATAGCAGTTTCGCTCTCGACTAGAAGATCTTTTGTCATTGTAGGACCTTGACTTGAAGCTTCTATCTTTGTTTCTACTCTTGTAGAACTTGTTGAAGTTCTTCACCATTAAGCTCAATTCTTTATTGAATTTTTGTTTCTCACTTGATGATGTGGGGACTTCACATGACGCTTTGTAGGCACCACTTGATTTATTGTGAAGTTCCTCTTTATCCTTGAGTGACATCTCATGAGCAACAATCCTTCCAATTACTTCCGTTGGCTTGAGATCTTTGTAGTTGGGCATCATTTGGATTAATGTGCACACGGTATCATATTTCCCATCCAAGGTTCTTAGGATCTTCTTGATGATGAATCTATCGGTCATCTCTTCACTTCCTAAGCCGGCAATCTCATTTGTGATGAGAGCAAGCCTAGAGTACATTTCAGCGACACCTTCACCATCCTTCATCTTGAACTTGTCAAGTTGACTTTGGAGCACATCCAACTTGGATTCCTTGACGAAGTCGGTACCTTCGTGCATATCAATCAAGGTATCCCAAATTTCCTTTGCATTCTCAAGGCAGCTGATTTTGTTGAATTCTTCGGGGCACAATCCGTTGAAGAGAATATCACAAGCTTGAGCATTGTATTGCAACATCTTCAACTCATCCGCGGTAGCTTCACGGTTTGGTTCTCTCCCATCAAAGAACTCATCTTGCAAACCAACACAAACAATAGCCCATACGGCGGGGTTATGTCCAAGAATATGCATTTTCATTTTATGCTTCCAACTAGCAAAATTAGTGCCATCAAAGTAAGGACCTCTACGGTGATAATTTCCCTCGCTAGACGCAATACTCTCCTAGGTTGTGAAACCAAGGCTATGACCACCAAAAGCTATGGAGATCAAGGCAAATGGAGACCAAAGCTCTGATACCACTTGTAGGATCGAATGTATGTCTAGAGGGGGGGTGATTAGACTACTTGACCAACTAAAAACTTAGCCTTTTCCCAATTTTAGTTCTTGGCAGATTTTAGCTATCTTAGAGCAAGTCAAGCAATCATCACACAATTCAAGCAAGCATGCAAAGAGTTTATTGGTAGCAGAAAGTAAAGCATGCAACTTGCAAGAATGTAAAGGGAAGGGTTTGGAGGATTCAAACGCAATTGGAGACACGGATGTTTTCCCGTGGTTCGGATAGGTGGTGCTATCCTACATCCACGTTGATGGAGACTTCAACCCACGGAGGGTAACGGTTGCGCGAGTCCATGGAGGGCTCCACCCACGAAGGGTCCACGAAGAAGCAACCTTGTCTATTCCACCATGGCCATCGCCCACGAAGGACTTGCCTCACTAGCGGTAGATCTTCACGAAGTAGGCGATCTCCTTGTCCTTACAAACTCCTTGGTTCAACTCCATAATCTTGTCGGAGGCTCCCAAGTGACACCTAGCCAATCTAGGAGACACCACTCTCCAAGAAGTAACAAATGGTGTGTTGATGATGAACTCCTTGCTCTTGTGCTTCAAATGATATTCTCCCAACACTCTACTCTCTCTCATAGGATTTGGATCTGATGGAAAGAAGATTTGAGTGGAAAGCAACTTGGGGAAGGCTAGAGATCAAGATTCATATGGTAGGAATGGAATATCTTGGTCTCAACACATGAGTAGGTGGTTCTTTCTTAGAAGATATGAGTAGGAATGGTGTATGTGTTCTGATGGCTCTCTCCACGAATGAAGAGGAGGTGGAGGGGTATTTATAGCCTCCACACAAAATCCAACCATTACACACAATCTACCAATCTCGGTGGGACCGAATCAGAAAACTCGGTCTGACCGAAATAGTAAACCTAGTGACCGTTAGGAATTTCGGTGGGACTGAGATGCAACTCGGTAGGACCAATTCGGTTAGGGTTTGGGCATAACGTAATCTCGGTGAGACCGATCGCACAAACTCGGTGAGACCGAGTTTGGCAATTAGCTAACCAGAGAGTTGGTCAGGCAAACTCGGTGGGACCGACTTGCTCTTTCGGTGAGACCGAAAAGTTACAAGAAGGAAACAAAGAGTTTGCATTGCATTCTCGGTGGGACCGATTCGCTCTTTCGGTGAGACCGAAAAGTTACGAAAGGGAAACAGAGAGTTTGCAACCCCATCTCGGTGTGACCGAGATCCTTATCGGTAGGACCGAACTGCTAGGGTTTGGCAGTGGCAAATGACAAGTGAAACTCGGTGGCGCCGGATTGACAGAATCGGTATGACCGAGTTTGCCTTAGGGTTTAGGTCATTTGTGGATATGGAAAGGTGGTTGAGGATTTTGGAGCATATCACTAAGCACATAAAGCAAGAGGCTCATTAAGCAACACCTCATCCCTCCTTGATAGTATTGCCTTTTCCTAAAGACTCAATGTGATCTTGGATCACTAAAATATAAAATGAAGAGTCTTGAACTTTTGAGCTTGAGCCAATTCTTTGTCCTTAGCATTTTGAGGGTTCCACTTTCACATCCATGCCATGCCAATCATTGAGCTTTCCTGAAATAATAATCTTGGAATAGCATTAGCTCAATGAGCTATGTGTTGTTATGAATTACCAAAACCACCTAGGGATAGATGCACTTTCAATACACTTCAATTTCACACCGTTGAGTCTTCTTCTGTACAGTGTGTTATCGACAAACTGGTACATACTTGACTGCCGGGCTACTCTTTCCGCTTGTTCTTGCTCTTCGGGAAGTTCTCCTGTCTGAAGGAAATGGACAATCTGCTGTGCCCATGCCGGAGCTTGTGGCTCGACAACAAGGACTAAAGGCACATCTGCTGCTGCGGGAACATCCGCTTCTACGGCGAGAACCTGCGGTTCAGCCGGAGCTTGACGTTCCCCGGCAAGCTTGCCGGAGCAAAACTTGTCGGGAGCGTCTGCTTCAACGAAACAAACCCTAGGGCTTGCCGGAGCAGACTGCTCCTCAGCACTCTTGGTGTTGATCTTGGGGACCTTCTTAGCGGCGGCTTCGGGAAGCTCTGCCGGAAAATAGTCACCAGAAATCAACTTCCTCTTCTTGCTCTGTCCAGTTGATGGCATTACGGACGGTTGAGTCAGCTTGAGCACAAAGATCCCTGGTTCCACAGGTAACTTAAGTGCGGCGCACTTTGACAGGCCATCAGCAATGTCGTTCTGAGCTCTTGGGACATGCTCCATCTGTAGGCCGTCAAAGTGCTCTTCTAGCTTTCACACTTCGTCAACGTAGGCTTCCATCAACGGACTCTGATAACTCTTGTTCACTTGGCGGACGACAAGCTGTGAGTCACCCCTGACAATGAGCTTCTTGATCCCAAGGTCTGCCGCGATCCTGAGACCGGCAAGCAAGCCTTCATACTCTGCAGTATTGTTTGTTGCTTGCTCCTTGGGAAAGTGCATCTGGACTACGTACTTGAGGTGCTCTCCGGTGGGAGCGAGAAGGCACCATCAAAGTACATCAGCCACTCTTTGCTTGCTTCCTCGACAGGGATGCTCGTTTCTGGAATTTCTTCATCTGGTGTTGGCGTCCACTCTGCTATGAATTCTGCCAATGCTCTGCTTTGGATAGTTGATGTACTCTCAAACTTGAGGCCAAAGCTTGACAGTTCCAGTGCCCACTCAACAATCCTGCCTGTTGCTTCTGGATTCTGTAGTATCCTCTTCAGCGGAAAGCGAGTGACAACTATGATCTCATGTGCTTGGAAGTAATGGTGCAGCTTTCTCGAGGCCATGAGAAGGCCGAAAAGCACTTTCTGCACACCAGAGTACGTTGACCTAGCCCCCTGCAGAAGGGAACTGACAAAGTAAACTGGGCGCTATACCATTCTCTTCTGCATCTCCTCGCTGGATGCGCCCATCTTTGTCGGGACCAGAGCTTGTCGGGGAAGCGCCCTGCTTGTCGTTGGATGCGCCTGCCGTGGTTGCTGGCTCGTCATCTGCCTCCCTCTCCGCTACTAACGCCGCACTAACCACTTGATTGGTTGCCGCTATATACAACAGCAACTTCTCTTGTGGCTTAGGTGCGACAAGTATTGGAGTGGAGGACAGGTATCTCTTCAAGTCCTGCAGCGCAGCCTCCGCTTCCGGAGTCCATTTCATTGGACCTGCCTTTTTCAATATTTTGAAAAATGGCAAAGTGCAATCAGCAGACTTAGAGATAAACCTACTAAGAGCAGCCACGCAACCGGCAAGTCTTCGTACATCCTTGACGCGCTTTGGTGCTTCAATCTGCTCAATGGCTTTGATCTTGTCGGGATTGGCTTCAATTCCCCGCTGAGACACGAAGAACCCGAGAAGCTTGCCGGAGGGGACTCCAAACACACACTTCTCGGGGTTGAGCTTGAGGTTGATCTTGCACAGATTTGCAAAGGTCTCGTCTAAATCTCGAATTAGAGTTGCCTTATCCTTGCTTTTGACCACTATGTCATCCATGTAGGCTTCCACATTTCTGTGTATTTGTGGCTCAAGAGCAACATGGACTACCCTTGCAAATGTTGAACCAGCATTCTTTAAACCGAAAGGCATCCGTATGAAACAGTACGTGCCACATGGAGTGATGAATGCAGTCTTTTCCTCATCCTCTTCTGCCATGAAGATTTGATGGTATCCTGAGTATGCGTCAAGAAATGAAAGCAAGTCACATCCGGCCGTGGAGTCAACAATCTGGTCAATGCGCGGCAAGGGAAATGGGTCTTTGGGACAAGCTTTATTAACATAGGTAAAGTCGATACAAAGCCTCCATTTCCCGTTTGCCTTGCGCACGACTACAGGATTGGCCAACCAAGTAGGATCGAGCACTCCTCTGACAAGGCCTGCTGCTTCCAATTTCTTGATCTCTTCTGCGATGAATTCTTGGCGCTCTACTGCTTGCTTCCTGACCTTCTGCTTGACGGGCCGCGCATGAGGACAAACGGCAAGATGGTGCTCAATTACTTTCCTGGGAACACCGGGGATGTCAGACGGTTGCCACGCAAACACGTCGACGTTCGCCCGCAGGAAAGCAATGAGCGCGCTTTCCTATTTAGGGTCAAGAATGGCACTGATGGTGAAGGTACCACCAGTGCCGTCCTCCTTGGCGGACACCTTCTTGGTCTCTGGCGGAGCTGCCATTGCCTTCTTACACTTGCCGGTGGAGCTTGATGGTGCGTCCTCGACGGTAGCGCAGCACTCCGAAGAGGTGCGCTTGCCAGAATGGGCATCAGAACTCTTGCCGGATTTGGTCTTCTTCTTCCCCCCCGGGAGCTTCAACGGCAAGTGACTTGCGATCTGTTGCGGCTGCCGCTTCCCGGTAGATCTTGTCGGCGCAGATAAGAGCATCCTTCTTGTCGCCAGGGACAGAGATGACGCTTATCGGGCCTGGCATCTTAAGTATGTCGTATGCGTAGTGAGAGGCTGCCATGAACTTGGCGAGTGCTGGACGGCCGAGTATCCCATTGTAAGGCAATGGAAAATCAGCAACGTCAAAAGTGACCCTCTCAGTCCTGAAGTTCAGCTCGCTGCCAAATGTTACTGGCAACATGACCTTCCCCTTCGGCTTGCTCCTTCCCGGGTTGATTCCTTGGAATGTGTCGGTCTCTTCAAGCTCGCTGTCAGGGATCTGGAGTTTCTGGAGTACAGCGGAGGAGATCAGGTTCAAGCCAGCCCCACCATCAACTAGCATCTTAGTGACCTTGAGGTTGCGGATAGTTGGTGAAACCAACATCGGCAAGCACCCGATCGCAGTTGTGCGATCAGGGTGGTCCTCAATATCAAAGGTGATAGGCGTGCTGGACCATTTCAGAAGCTTGCATGACTCGACAGGTGGTTCTGCCGCATTGACTTCCCACACCCACTGCTTGAGTTGGCGGTGCGAAGTATGCAGAGAAGCACCGCCGTCAACGCACAAGACCTCTGTGGCTTTCTGGAACTCCTGCTCACTGGTCTCAACATCATCCATGTCTTCGTCGTCGTCGTCATCTTCATCCTTGTCGCGGCCGCGGGGAGGTCTGTCTCCTTGCCGCTGCTTGGCTTTGCCGCGGCGTCCTCCCCGGCCGGCGCGCTTCTTGCCGGATTCTCCAGCGCCCCCTTGGGACCTCTCCTTGTCGCGTCGTTCGTATTCAGCCTTTTGCTGCTGGACAAGCTGCTCGACCTTCTTGCAGCTCTGGAGGTCATGGCCCTTGGTGCGGTGGATCTTGCAGTACTGCTTGTCGGTGCCGTCCTGCTTGTCGGCGACCGCCACAGCCTGGCAGTTGGTGCATGCGGCAATCTCCTTGCCGGAGCTACCAATTTTGGCTTTCTTGGCGCCACCTTCGTTGCCGGACTGCTCAACGACTAGCACATCTTTGCCTTTCTTCTTCCTATTGTTCCGCCGCCGGTTTTTCTTTGCCGGGGCAGCATCCTCGCTGTCAGATCCTGCTGCTCCTGTATTCTCTCCGGGGAGTTTCCTCCCTTCCTCAGCATGTGCACACTTGTCGGCCAGGGCATACAGCTCACTGACATCTCTGATCTTGCACATCGCCATCTCCTCCCGCATCCTGCGGTTACGCACGTTCTGATGGAACGCGCTGATTACCGCGGCAGGGTGGACATCTGGGATGTTGTGCTATACACGGCTGAATCTCTGAATGTACTTGCGCAGGGGCTCTCCTTCCTTCTGGGCGAGCAGGTGAAGGTCACTCTCTTGGCCATGAGGTTTGTGGCCGCCTGTAAAGGCGCTGACAAACTGATGGCATAGGTATGCCCAGGAGGATATGGAGTTGTCCAGCAAATGCATGAGCCAGGACCTGACGTTGGGCTTAAGCACCAGCAGGAAGTAGTTGGCAAGGATCTTGTCGTCCCGCCCCCCGGCAGCTTGCACCGCGATGGTGTAGATGCTGAGGAACTCCGACGGATGCGACTTGCCATCGTACTTCTCTAGTACGTCTGGCTTGAAATTCTTCCTGCTGGGCCACTGGACTTGCCGCAGCTCACGAGTAAACGCAGGGCAACCTACCATGTACGGCAAGTCGCCTGGTTCCCCTGGCGCATGCATGTCGACAGAGGGCCCAGCGTGCTGGTCTGATTGACGCCGCGCTTCTCTTCGGTGCTCGATGCGAGTACGAGCGTCTTCTTGCTGTCATTCGTGAAGAACTTGGCGCTGATCGCGACGAGCTCGAGGATCTGATGACGTGGTGGAGTCGCTGTCGGGGTGGATCCGGCGAGTCGGCGATCTTAGCCTTCGGGGCGGAGAGTGCACGGTGGTTGCACCCCCACCGGTCTTGTCGCCACCGGCTCATGCCTGGCTGACTTGCCGCGGCTGCGAAGTACTCGACTGCCGTGGAATGTCGCCGTTGGCAAAGCCGATGAGACTCTGAATGGTGGCCCTCCAGTCGTCGATCTTGTCTGCCGCTGGAGGGTAGTCTAGGAGCAGTTGAGCTCGCGCCAAAGCTTCTGCTGAAGTGGCGGGCGGCGGCGGCGAATGGTGCGAGGAGCGGGATATGCTCGGACTTCTACCCATGTTAGAAGGAGCAGTATCTCGTCCAGGCGACCGTGCCCCGCTCGCGCCAGCATGTTGGCATGCATGCTGGTCTTGAGCACTCCGAGATCCACCAGCTCGATCTTGGTCCAGCAAATGTATGGTACCGTGAGTATCATGACGCTGCCTGTCCTGCGCCTCCTGGGATGGGCGCGGTGCATGTACGGACGCCGAGGTCTTGGAGTGCGCTCGGTCGTTGTGGGAGCCGACTGCGCCGCTGATGGGCAGCACAGCCTTGTCCTTAGACCTGGCAGCACCGTGAGCTCCCTCGTTGACGCCCGTTCTTCGGCCGGCGTCTACCCCACCAGCCGTTTGCTCCGGTGATGGTGGGTTCGGTGCGGACGGAGCAGCCGCCTCCGAAGCCTTCTTCTTCGGCAGCATGTCGATGAAGACGATGAAGATTTAGCTCGTGCGAACGCCGGATCAGGTTCACACAACCTCGACGCTCCCCTACCTGGCGCGCCAAAGATGTCAGGGGACTAATCCACGAACACCTATGGGACCAGAGGACCGAGCCCCTTTTGGTTCGACAGGGGGCAGAGATCGCACGAAGAGCAGATCGAGGCGAAGCACACGAGCAGTTTACCCAGGTTCGGGACGCACGGATGCGTAAAACCCTACTCCTGCTTTGTGGTTTGTATTGAGTTCTTGCTCGGGAGCGCCGAGTGCTATAGTACACACCAGCCGCTAATGAGACCGAGCGTGAGTGTTCTCTCTCTGACTGACCCCCCTCTACGTTGCGCATGGGCCTCCTTTTATATGCTCAAGGGGTCACTGACAGGTGGCAACGTAGACAAGGGTAAAAATGGAAAGATGTTGCGGTTGGTACCGCCGCTTGCTACAGTGTATCATACCTAACCCTGATGGCAGGGGACAAGGGCATTAAATGCCCGTCCGTGTCGCCCAAACAGTGCAAAAGGGACCGTCAGGGACGCCACCGCTCGCCACGATGGCAATCTTGTCAGCGCCGCTTGCCACCGTGTACCGCTGGCTGCACAACCTTCCGCCACGTACGCTTGGAAGGGTCCCAGAGCGACACGTTGGTGGTCGTGCTGGAGTGCAGGTACAGAGTGGAGGCTTGCCGCGGCAAGCGCCTTGCCGCGGTCGTTATCTTGTCGCGTCCGGGAGCTTGTCGCTCACCGGGCCTTGCCGGGACGCGTGGCGCGTCGCGGAAAGTTCCTTGAGATGCCTTGGTTGGCCTTCCCGGCAAGCTCCTCTTGCCGGGGTCTTGTCTCCTTGGCTTGGATACTTTGTTCTTGAATGGCTCCAAAGGAACCACGGAGGATCTTGGCGGTCACCTGGCAAGCCTTGCCGCGGGACGCTGCGACTGCCCGTGCACAAGTTCGGGATACTAGGGTACCCCTACTCTAGTACACCGACACCTGATTGCATAACCAGAAAGTTTCGGGAGTTTATAAGTGGGAATTCAAGTAGCTCTTAGGATATCTTTCCGACAGATGTATGATATGAAATTGGGGTTCGACGTCTAGTGGTCCGCCTATTCACGGTTGGTTTTACAGTGGTCTTGTTGTGTCTTAAAGAGTCCTTGGCTATGCCGACTCGGGGATGCTTCGTATGTCATGTGCACTGCGTTGCACATGATGGTGCTGTACGATCGAGCCCGTGTAGGCCCCACCACGAAAACTTCGGACGAAATCTCTATCATATGTTTGTTCTGGCTTATTTTGCAAGCCAATCCTTTGTTTTTGTTTTTCAGTTGTGGTATTCGAGTTGCTTCGAAGTCAAATGTTCATTCCATACCTTCCCCAAATGGTGTTCTCATACTCCGATGTGAATACTAATCCTTCTCGTTATCAAGATTGTCATGTCAATTCTTTTCACCGGTGTGCTTCTCTTCAAGTGGATCCGATCATGTCAACATTCACAAGATCAATTATTAGTTCTTCTCAACGGTGTTGTGTTCATCCGTCCTCAAGTTGCCTTTGTTTTTCCCGCCCACCCACCCTTTTTCTTCAAGGTATCCGATATCTTAATCAAGTATCCTTTATATTCATGTGAAGTCTGTCCATTCCTTTTCCGTTAATGTTCTTATCCGGTGATTCTCATGAAGATTTTAACGGAGCCTCAAGGTCATCATGCTTAATTCTTTTCTTCTCGAGTTGATTCAAGTCAAGATTTGTCGATTATATCCCCTTTCCTCATTTCAAATACCTTCTCTTGACGGTGCTCCTCATAATAATTTACTTCTCGCTATCTAATTGTTCCGGAGTGTTCAAGATATCTTGAAGATTCGTGTTTCCACTCTTAATCCGTTCAAGCTATTTTGAGGATGTTATCTCATTCAAGCCTTTTAATTCAACCGGTGCAATCTATCTTCCAAGCGACCTTTTCAACGGTGTTTCTTTTGAGTGGGCCCTAACCCACAGGTCTTTTCCCAGGATCTTACCTGACTCTTCGTATTTTTCCGGAGCTTCTCAAATTCTTTTGTAAAGTTTGACGTAAGAATGAGTTATCATAAGTCTTATGTTTTTCTCCAAGATCGTCCACATTCTTTTCATGGTTGGCTCAACCTTTCCATTATTCATTCCGGAGTGCCTCAACAATTCACGGTGGTGTTTCTCGTCGTCATTTGAACACCGAAGAAGATTTTTGCCTCCGTATCTTATCCGTTCTCTCAGAGATTCGTGGTTCTAGTCAAGGCCATCCTCTCATAATTGTTTTGATTGTGAGAATTCCTCTCACCTATCCGGAGCCCATCATCTCAGATTTATTCATTCCAGCTTTCAACTCTCGTTATCCAAATCTTACCGGTGTATCATTCAAATATCCTCTAATCAGCTCATGATTTTCCGTTCACTTGCATCTAAATTCTCTCAAGTTTCTTCATTCATTTCATAATTCTTTCCGGTGTTTCTCTATCTTTTCTTTGTTCATTTTCAATTCTTACGGTGGTTTGTTCAAGATTCCTCTTCTTACGTTATCATACTTTCGCTCTTTCAAATCCTACCAATGGATCATCAAAGACATTTCCAAGTTGAAGCTATATCTATCTTAATCCTTTCTACGAGAATAAGTTGTTTGCAATACGTTGCTTGTCATCAAATTTAAATTGGTGAAGGATACGCATAATTTAATTCTTATTCTTGTTTCATCCTAATGATTAATTCTTATTCCGGAGGCCCTTCAAACTCTCAGTTTCATTTGTTTCATCTTCTCTTTTTCCCGGAGTTCCAACCTCTTTCAATTATATTATCACGGAGACCTATATCTAAATCATTGCGAGGCTTCAATCTTATTCTTTTCATCATTCAATTAGTTTGGATCATTCTTTTATTACCGGAGTTCTTCATGAAGGTTCTACATGATGGTTCATCAAGGATTTAATCCCTTCTCAAATTTTTTCATCGAGATTCTTTTCTAAGGAGCTCAAGCATTCTTCATCTTGCATCCGGAGTACAATTCTTTCTTCCGTATCTTTGGAGGTGGTATTATGTCATTCTCGATAATTTGATTTCATGTTTCATGATTCACATCTTATTAAGAATGAGGTATTTTAAATCCATCAATCTTGTCATTGGAGTTATATGGGGTTATATTCCACCGAAAGCCTTCCCTAAGGATTGTTGCTAATTATGGTGCTTATAAATGTCCTAAGTTCTTCATTTATCCTCCTAGTAAAATAAGTTTCTCGTCTCCTCGTTCATATCAATCCAATGCTTTTCCCCGTGAGTGGCAGGTTGTCACCTCATAATTTTGAGATGTATTCTATAAGTCCATATCAAGCTTATCCTTTTCGTTGTTGATAACCCAACAACTTCGTTCTAGAATTTGCTGTAAGCGTGCTCTCTCAAGATCGTGTTTCCCTTTGTTTATTCCATTTCATTCTTAGCTTTGTTCCGGAGGCATTGTGCTATTGCTTCCTTCAACCATCATCTCGTTTCATCAAAGATCATGTTCTTTCCTATGCTTATCCATCTAAACGGAGCGTTGTGTCCTCCGCTCAAGTTCTTTTTGCCTTATCAAGCCTTGCACCTCTTTTCAACCGGAGTGCTGTCTGAGATCTTTCTTACCCCCTTGTTCCATTAATTCAATAGTTTTGGAGGCAGTGTATTGTGATTTCATCAAGTATCTTATCATCTTATCAAGTTCTTATTCAATTCCTTTTCTTTTTCAATCGGAGTGCTCCCCGTATCTGTTCTTTCTTTTTCCTCTTTCTTAACGGAGTGCTTTCAGCTTCGTTCATCTCCATTGTATTCTTTTCTCAAAATGGCTTAACCTTTTCAAGGTTCTTTGGTGTCCCTTGTTTGTCAAAGAAGCAACTAGTTTTACCTCTCCTCGTTATCTTCCGTTTTCCCCTCCGGTGCCATTCTAGATCTCGGGACGAGATCCTCTCATAGTGGTGGAGTGTTGTAACGCCCCGAGACCGATGTGCCATGTGTCGTCCAGTTATTCGCTGTTGTTGCCTTGTCATTGCTTGCGTGTCATGCATTGCATATCATGTCATCATGTGCATTTCATTTGCATACATGTTCGTCTCATGCATCCGAGAATTTTCCCTGTTGTCCATTTTGCATTCCGGTGCTCCGTTCTCCTAGGGTGGTCATTTCTACCTTCTTCTCCTCTATGGGGGTTAGACATTTCCGGATTGGACCGAGACTTGCCAAGTGGCCTTGGTTTACTACCGGTAGACCGCCTGTCAAGTTTCGTACCATTTGGACTTCGTTTGATGCACCAACGTTTAACCGAGGGACCGTAAAGGCCTCGTGTGTGTTGCAGCCCAACACCCCTCCAAATTGGCCCAAAACCCACCTAAACCTCCTCCATCATCTCGGTCGTTCGATCACGATCACGTGGCCGAAAACCGCACCTCATTTGGACTCTCCTAGCTCCCTCTACCTATAAATAAGTGTCTCTCCCTGATTTTTCACGCAGTCCAAACCCTAGCTTCTTCCCACTCCGCCGCCGGACATGTCCGCGCCCGCCGGACGCGTCTAGCCTCCACCTCACCTCAGCCAATCAGTGCTTGCCACGTCAGCTCCGCCGCCGCCTCGTCCAATCGCGCGCTGCCACGTCGTCCCGGCGCCCCGCCTCTCCACCGCGCGGCCCACCGAGACCATCGCGGGCCCGCGCGGGCCCATCCCGTCGCCCGGCCTCCTCTTCGTCGCTCCGCCGCGGAGCCGCTCCTCCGGCGACCTCGTCCCGCCGGCGGGCTCCTCCACGCCGCCCCGCTCGCCCCAGGTCGCCGTCGCCGCGCGCCATTGCCAACCGGCCGCCGCCCTCGCTACTCCGCCTCGTCTGCGTTCTTCCGGCGACCGGCACCCGTCGCCGCCTTCGGCCGTCGCCGGCGCAAGCGCCGACCCGCCGCCGTCCTCTCTCGCCCTCGCCTCGCCGGAGCTCCGGCCGGATTCGATTCGGGGAGTGGGATGAGATCCACCACTCCCCCGATCCAAACGCACCTCGTCCCGATCCGGATCCACCCCGTCCCGGATCTGCTCGTCCCGGGTTGACTTTTCCTGCGGGGTAAAATTCCACTATGTCCCCGAAATTCCCAGATTCATAAGCCCATGTTCATCGCATCGTAACTTTGCATCCGTAGCTCCGATTCATGCGTGTAGCATATCAAAATGTTCGCCGCAGAGAGTACATCATTTCATCTCATTGCATCATTTTCATTTGAGTCCATCTTGATGCCCGAAATGCTGTGGGAAGAATGCTATTTGAGATAATTGTCCGATCTGCTGCTCCAATTAGATATTTGTCATTTTTGCCATGTTTATTGTGTGCATGATATGCCCCTGAGCTCTACATGTGTTTTGTTATATGTTTTGCCATCTTTCGAGAGGTGCAACCCATGTATTTTTGTGATGTGTGTGGTGACTAGCACAAGCTTGCAAAGTGGAGCATTTGTTAATGCTAATTTCAGGGACTTAGCAATTCCACTAAGTCCTTGACCTGTTTATTTCAACATGCCATATGTTCATGTTGTTTCCTAGTGATCCGTGCCTCTTTTGAGGATGATCAGTAAGGATATTTTGTTAATCTTGTAGTGCTCTATCCATCCATGTCTTTGTTTGCAATTATGGAGCACCCTAGCTTGAGTCAATCGAGCTCTACTTTTGCTATTTCGTGAATATGGGCAGATTGTCTACTTGTTAGCGATTTTGCCGAGGATGTTGTAGTTGATCCGGGCATGCTATGTTGTTGTTCTTGCCGTGTCTAGCTTCTATAATGTGTATTCTTAATGGGTGTATGCTTAGTTTTTCATGCCTTGCTTTGCCATGTTAAGTTCCTGTAGCATATAGGTTTATGCTCCAATGTGTGCTACCTGATCTGAAATTCCAGACTAGTGTTAATTTCACAAAGTCTGAAACCTGTTTATCAATTGCACTTTTGCCATGCTTGTGCGAACCTGTTAATTGATGAATTGGCGGTAGCTCAGTGTTCAACTTTTGTTAAGCATCATGAGTGGATTCCTGCCATGTATTTTGTTGCCATGTTTGAGTGTTGTAGCATAATTATCTTGACGCATTTAGATGGCTACTTGCTGTTTTTCGCAGACCGGTGCCATATTTGTTTTGCTTGCCATTTCCAAACCGTGCATCCGATTCCGGTGATCTTTATATCGATTTCAACCAAAATCAGCTCACCTTTCCAGTGGCACTCTTGGATTTCCAAGTTGAGGCTAGGTCCATGCATTACTTGTCCAATCATGCATATGCATCGCATACCGCATCCCGCATATCATACCATGTTTATGTGTTGGTTGTTTACTATGCTGTGTGCTTCTTTCCGGTGTTTGCTTCTTCGAGTTGGTTCCAGTAACGTCGCACTTGTGAGGTCCCGTTCGTCTACGTCCATTTGCCTCCTTCGTGGACTCATTCTTCTTCCTTGTGGGATTTCAGGAAAGATGACCATACCCTCGAAATCACTTCTATCTTTGCTTGCTTAGTTTCTCGCTCTTTTGCTTTGCCTATGCTGCGATACCTACCACTTGCTTATCATGCCACCCATAATGTTGAACCAAGCCTCTAACCCACCTTGTCCTAGCAAACCGTTGTTTGGCTATGTTACCGCTTTGCTCAGCCTCTCTTATAGCGTTGTTAGTTGCAGGTGAAGATTGATGTTTTGTTCCCTGTTGGAACATGGAGATGTTGTTCCATGTTTGGAACATGTTTAATTGTTGGGATATCACAATATACCTTATTTAATTAATGCATCTATATACTTGGTAAAGGGTGGAAGGCTCGGCCTTATGCCTGGTGTTTTGTTCCACTCTTGCCACCCTAGTTTCCGTCATATCGGTCTTATGTTCCTGGATTTTGCGTTCCTTACGTGGTTGGGTAATAATGGGAACCCCTTGACAGTTTGCCTTGAATAAAACTCCTCCAGCATGGCCCAACATTGGTTTTACCATTCGCCACCTAGCCTTTTCTTTCCCTTGGGTTCTGCAGACTCAAGGGTCATCTTTATTTAAACCCCGACCAGTGCTCCTCTGAGTGTTGGTCCAACTTGTCAGCCATCGGTGGCCAGCAGGGGCAACTCTGCGCTGGCCTACCGGAAGTTTGGACGATCCGATGTGCCCTGAGAACGAGATATGTGCAGCTCCTATCGGGATTTGTCGGCACATTTGGGTGGCTTTGCTGGTCTTCTTTTACCATTGTCGAAATGTCTTGTAACCGGGATTCCGAGTCTGATCGGGTCTTCCCGCTAGAAGGAATATCCTTCGTTGACCGTGAGAGCCTGTGACGGGCTAAGTTGTGACACCCCTGCAGGGATTTCAACTTTCGAAAGCCGTGCCTGCGGTTATGGGCAGATGGGAATTTGTTAATGTCCGGTTGTAGATAACTTGAGCCTTAACTTAAATTAAAATACATCAACCGCATGTGTTACCGTGATGGTCTGTTTCTGGCGGAGTCCAGGAAGTGAACACGGTGTTGGAGTTATGCTTGACGTAGGCTGATTTAGGATCACTTCTTGATCTTACTTTTAACGACCGTGCTTTGCCTTCTCTTCTCGCTCTCATTTGCGTATGTTAGCCACCAAATATGCTAGTCGCTTGCTGCAGCTCCACCTCATACCTTTACCTTACCCATAAGCTTAAATAGTCTTGATCGCGAGGATGTGAGATTGCTGAGTCCCCGTGGCTCACAGATACTTCCAAAACCAGTTTGCAGGTGCCGTTGAGTCCGTGCAGATGACGCAACCAAGCTCAGGAGGAGCTCGATGAAGATCTTGTCCATTGTGTTGTTTCATTCTAGTTGATCAGTAGTGGAGCCCAGTTGGGGTCGATCGGGGACCTTGTCGCATTTGGGGTTCTTCTTTTATTTTGGTTCCGTAGACGGACCTTGATTGTATTTGGATGTTGTAATGCTTTATTCATCTATTGTGTGAAGTGGCGATTGTAAGCCAACTATGTATCTCTTTTCCTTATGTATTACATGGGTAGAGTGAAGATTACCTCACTTGCGACATTGCTTTCAAGGCGGTTATGCCTCTAAGTCGTGCTTCGACATGTGGGAGATATAGCCACATCGAGGGTGTTACAAGTTGGTAATCAGAGCCTTCCCCAACCTTAGGAGCCCCCACTGCTCGATTGAAATTAGCGGATGAGTTGAGTCTAGAAAAATGTTTTGAGTCATTTAGGAATTATATATCGAAGAGTTTAGGAATTCTTTTTACTCCCTAGTCCCTTCATCGCTCTGGTAAGGCATCCTGACATAGAATTTTGACTCTTCTCTTCTCAAATTTCACCAATTTTTTTTAGGATCACGCGGGTATCTTGGAATCGTTCCGATGGTTTTGTGACGAGAACATTGTTCTTGGTGCCTCCTGTCATTTAGGGGTTGTGGCAGTGTCCCGGGGAGTTGAGCTCCGAGGTGTTGTCGTCACAATTTTATCGTTGCAGTTCTGGAATACCAGAGTTTAGTTCGCCGACATCGAAAATCTCTTTTATGCAGTTGTTGGTGAGATAACCTCGACGCCACCCAGTACTGGGGCGGGAGTTCGGGAGTATTGCCATAACTCGTATAACGGATGCTTTTCGAAGGTTGAGGTAGACGATTTCCGAAGGTTTCTTGGTTATGTGTTGAAGGAAGGATACAGCTGGATGTAGGATTTGCTAGTTTTGGGTGAGATATTATGCTTCCCCTGTATCCCCAACACCTGATTGCATAACCGGAAAGTTTTGGGAGTTTATAAGTGGGAATTCAAGTAGCTCTTAGGATATCTTTCCGACAGATGTACGATATGAAATTGGGGTTCGACGTCTAGTGGTCCGCCTATTCACGGTTGGTTTTACAGTGGTCTTGTTGTGTCTTAAAGAGTCCTTGGCTATGCCGACTTGGGGACACTTCGTATGTCATGTGGACTGCCTTGCACATGATGGTGCTGTACGATCGAGCCCGTGAAGGCCCCACCACAAAAACTTCGGACGAAATCTCTATCATATGTTTGTTCCGGCTTATTTTGCAAGCCAATCCTTTGTTTTTGTTTTTCAGTTGTGGTATTCGAGTTGCTTCGAAGTCAAATGTTGATTCCATACCTTCCCCAAATGGTGTTCTCATACTCCGATGTGAATACTAATCCTTCTCGTTATTGAGATTGGCATGTCAATTCTTTTCACCGGTGTGCTTCTCTACAAGTGGATCCGATCATGTCAACATTCACAAGATCAATTATCAGTTCTTCTCAACGGTGTTGTCTTCATCCGTCCTCAAGTTGCCTTTGTTTTTCCCGCCCACCCACCCTTTTTCTTCAAGGTATCCGATATCTTAATCAAGTATCCTTTATATTCATGTGATGTCTCTCCATTCCTTTTCCGTCAATGTTCTTATCCGGTGATTCTCATGAAGATTTTAACGGAGCCTCAAGGTCATCATCCTTAATTCTTTTCTTCTCCGGTGGATTCAAGTCAAGATTTGTCGATTATATCCCCTTTCCTCATTTCAAATACCTTCTCTTGACGATGCTCCTCATAATAATTTACTTCTCGCTATCTAATTGTTCCGGAGTGTTCAAGATATCTCGAAGATTCGTGTTTCCACTCTTAATCCGTTCAAGCTATTTTGAGGATGTTATCTCATTCAAGCCTTTTAATTCAACCGGTGCAATCTATCTTCCAAGCGACCTTTTCAACGGTGTTTCTTTTGAGTGGGACCTAACCCACAGGTCTTTTCCCAGGATCTTACCTGACTCTTCTTATTTTTTCGGAGCTTCTCAAATTCTTTTGTAAAGTTTGACGTAAGAATGAATTATCATAAGTCTTATTTTTTTCTCCAAGATCATCCACATTCTTTTCATCATTGTCTCAACCTTTCCATTATTCATTCCGGAGTGCCTCAACAATTCACGGTGGTGTTTCTCGTCGTCATTTGAAGACCGAAGAAGATTTTTGCCTCCATATCTTATCCGTTCTCTCAGAGATTCATGGTTCTAGTCAAGGCAATCCTCTCATAATTGTTTTGATTGTGAGAATTCCTCTTACCTATCCGGAGACCATCATCTCAGATTTATTCATTCCAGCTTTCAACTCTCGTTATACAAATCTTACCGGTGTATCATTCAAATATCCTCTAATCAACTGATGATTTTTTGTTCACTTGCATCTAAATTCTCTCATGTTTCTTCGTTCATTTCATAATTCTTTCCGGTGTTTCTCTATCTTTTCTTCGTTCATTTTCAATTCTTACGGTGGTTTGTTCAAGATTCCTCTTCGTACGTTATCATACTTCCGCTCTTTCAAATCCTACCGATGGATAATCGAAGACCTTTCCAAGTTGAAGCTATATCTATCTTAATCCTTTCTACGATAATAAGTTGTTTGCAATCTGTTGCTTGTCATCAAATTTAAATTGGTGAAGGATACGCATAATATAATTCTTATTCTTGTTTCATCCTAATGATTAGTTCTTATTCCGGAGGTCCTTCAAACTCTCGGTTTCATTTGTTTCATCTTCTCTTTTTCCCGGAGTTCCAACCTCTTTCAATTATATTATCACAGAGATCTCTATCTAAATCATTGCGAGGCTTCAATCTTATTCTTTTCATCATTCAATTAGTTTGGATCATTCTTTTATTACCGGAGTTCTTCATGAAGGTTCTACATGATGGTTCATCAAGGATTTAATCCCTTCTCAAAGTTTTTCATCGAGATTCTTTTCTAAGGAGCTCAAGCATTTTTCATCTTGCATCCGGAGTACAATTCTTTCTTCCGTATCTTTGGAGGTGGTATTATGTCATTCTCGATAATTTGAGTTCATGTTTCATGATTCACATGTTATTAAGAATGAGGTATTTTAAATCCATTAATCTCGTCATTGGAGTTATCTGGGGTTACATTCCACCAAAAACCTTCCCTAAGGATTGTTGCTAATTATGGTGCTTATAAATGTCCCAAGTTCTTCATTTATCCTCCCGGTGAAATAACTTTCTCGTCTCCTCGTTCATATCAATCCAATGCTTTTTCCCGTGAGTGGCAGGTTATCACCTCATAATTTTGAGATGTATTCTATAAGTCCATATCAAGCTTATCCTTTTCGTTGTTGATAACCCAACAACTTCGTTTTAGCATTTGCTGTAAGCGTGCTCTCTCAAGATCGTGTTTCCCTTCGTTTATTCCGTTTCATTCTTACTTTTGTTCCAGATGCATTGTGCTATTGCTTCCTTCAACCATCATCTCGTTTCATCAAAGATCATGTTCTTTCCTGTGCTTATCCATCTAAACGGAGCGTTGTGTCCTCCGCTCAAGTTCTTTTCGCCTTATCAAGCCTTGCACCTCTTTTCAACCGGAGTGCTGTCTGAGATCTTTCTTACCCCCTTGTTCCATTCATTCAATAGTTTCGGAGGCAGTGTATTGTGATTTCATCAAGTATCTTCTCATCTTATCAATTTCTTATTCAATTCCTTTTCTTTTTCAATCGGAGTGGTCCCCGTATCGGTTCTTTCTTTTTCCTCTTTCTTAACGGAGTGCTTTCAACTTCGTTCATCTCCGTTGTATTCTTTTCTCAAAATGGCTTAACCTTTTCAAGGTTCTTTGGTGTCACTCGTTTGTTAAAGAAGCAACTAGTTTTACCTCTTCTCGTTCTCTTCCGTTTTTCCCTCCAGCGCCATTCTAGATCTCGGGACGAGATCCTCTCGTAGTGGTGGAGTGTTGTAACGCCCCGAGCCTGATGTGCCAGGTGTCGTCCAGTTATTCGCTGTTGTTGCCTTTTCATTGCTTGCATGTCATGCATTGCATATCATGTCATCATGTGCATTTCATTTGCATACATGTTCGTCTCATGCATCCGAGCACTTTCCCCGTTGTCTGTTTTGCGTTTTGGTGCTCCATTCTCCTACGGTGGTCATTTCTAACTTCTTCTCGTGTGTGGGGGTTAGACATTTCCGGATTGGAACGACACTTGCCAAGTGGCCTTGGTTTACTACCGGTAGACTGCCTGTCAAGTTTTGTACCGTTTGGACTTCGTTTGATGCTCCAACGTTTAACCGAGGGACCGTAAAGGCCTCGTGTGTGTTGCAGCCCAACACCCCTCCAAAGTGGCCCAAAACCCACCTAAACCTCCTCCATCATCTCGGTCGTTCGATCACGATCGCGTGGCCGAAAACCGCACCTCATTTGGACTCTCCTAGCTCCCTCTACCTATAAATATGTGGCTCTCCCCGATTTTTCGCACAGTCCAAACCCTAGCTTCTTCCCACTCCGCCGCCGGACATGTCCACGCCCGCCGGACGCATCCAGCTTCCACCTCACCCCAACCAATCAGTGTTGCCACATCAGCTCCGCCGCCGCCTCATCCAATCGCGCGCCGCCACATCGTCCCGGCGCCCCGCCTCTCCACCACGTGGCCCGCCGAGCCCATCACGGGCCCGCGCGGGCCCATCCCGTCGCCGCCCGCGGAGCAGCGCCGCCCGACCGCCTCTTCGCGCTCTGCCGTGGAGCCGCTGCTCTGGCGACCTCGCCTCGCCGGCGGGCTCCTCCACGCCGCCCTGCTCGCCCCAGGTCGCCGTCGCCGCACGCCATCGCCAACCGGCCACCGCCCTTGCTACTCCGCCTCGTCTGTGTGCTTCCAGCGACCGGCACCCGTCGCCGCCTCCTGCCATCGCCGGCGCAAGCGCCGACCCGCCGCCGTCCTCTCTCGCTCTCGCCTCACCGGAGAAGATCCGCCTCGCCGGAGCTCCGGACGGATTCGATCCGGGGAGTGGGATGAGATCCACTACTCCCCTGATCCAAACGCACCTCGTCTTGATCTGGATCCACCCCGTCCCGGATCTCCTCATCCCAGGCTGACTTTTCCTGCGGGGTAAAATTCCACTAAGTCCCCGAAATTCCCAGATTCATAAGCCCTTGTTCATCGCATCGTAACTTTGCATCCGTAGCTCCGATTCATGCTTGTAGCATATCGAAATGTTCGTCTCAGAGCGTACATCATTTCATCTCAGTGCATCATTTTCATTTGAGTCCATCTTGATGCCCGAAATGCTGTTCGAAGAATGCTATTTGAGATAATTGTCAGATCTGCTGCTCCAATTAGATATTTGTCATTTTTGCCATCACTAGTAGAAAACAGGGCTTTGGTCCAGGCCGGGTCAATCCATTAGTCCCGGTTCAGTCTAGAACCGGGACCAATGTGGGCATTGGTCCCGGTTCGTGAGCCCAGGGGGCCGGCCGGGCCACGTGGGCCATTGGTCCCGGTTCATCTGGACCTTTTGGTCCCGGTTGGTGGGATGAACCGGGACCAATGGGCCTCGCTCCTGGCCCACCACCATTGGCCCTGGTTGGTGGCTTGAACCGGGACCAAAGGCTCCCCTTTAGTCCCGGCTCATGTCACCAACCGGGACCAATGAGGTTCCTATATATACCCCCTCGCGCATGAGCAGAGCACAGTGCTCTGTTTTTCTGGCCGAGGGGGAGAGGGCTTTGTGGTGCTCTAGCTCACCTCCTATGCACATGAGGTGTTCGATGGAATGCCCGAGCCACACTACTTAAGCTTTCTCCTCTCGAAGCTCGACCTGCAAGCTCCATTTTCCTCGAGATTTGTCTAGATTTAGCGGTCCATCACGCCCCGTCCCCGTCTTCACCGACGTCGATCACCCGCGCCGATCTCATCACCGACACCACCGTGGTGAGCCTCTTGTCCTTATCTTCTTTCTGAAAGGAAAAATATTCTTACTTGTATGTTTAGATAGATACTTGTATCATTTTCTTACATTTATTATTGCATCTTATATAGTGCGATGGTTTTGGTATCCGCCCCCGTCGGCCCTCGTCCTGTCTATGATTCGGATGTGGTATGTATATTATCTTTATAACTATTGGTTCATTTAGTGTTTATGAAAATTATGCGGACCAACATGACATAGATTTTATTTATCTAGGATGTATGTGAATCGGAAATGCCAACCGACCCTATTGTCGAGAGGTTAAATTTAGTTGAAGAAGAAAACAATTTGTTGAAGGAAAAAATAAAAAAAATTGAGGAGGAGAAGATGATATTGGAGTTGCATGTTGCGGATGTCATCGATGATCACAAGATCAAGATGGATGCAATGCGCTTGAAGATTAGAAAGATTAGAAAATATGCCATTCATACCGAGGCTTGGTATCATTATGCCGTTGGATCAATTGTTACCTTGGTTGCGATTATGATCGCATTTGTTTTCGCATTGAAATGTTTTACATAGTTTCAATGTATGGTTTAATTAATTAGATGCTCTCGAGAGCTATATGTTGTTAGCTGAGAACTATGTATGCACTTTGGTTTTAATGTGATGATGAACTTCTATTAATTTGGACACTTAATTATATATAATGCACGCAGATGAACCGGCAATGGATGTACGGTGACAGACACACCCGCGAGTATACTAAGGGCGTGCATGAGTTTCTCGATGCGGCTGAGGCAAACAAGCAGAATGGTTTTATGTGTTGTCCATGCACTGAATGTGGGAATACGAGGTCTTACTCTAACCGGAAAATCCTTCACTCCCACCTGCTTTACAAGGGTTTCATGCCACACTATAATGTTTGGACGAGGCACGGAGAAATAGGGGTTATGATGGAAGACGGCGAAGAAGAAGACTACGATGACAACTATGTGCCCCCTGAATACGGTGATGCTGCAACAGGGGGACCTGGTGAAGATCAAGAGGAACCAGACGATGTGCCCAATGATGCTGCAACGGGTGAAGCTGCTGAAGATCAAGAGGAACCAGACGATGTGCCCAATGATGATGATCTTCGCCGGGTCATTGTCGATGCAAGGACGCAATGCATTAGTCAAAAGGAGAAGCTGAAGTTCGATCGCATGTTAGAGGATCACAAAAAAGGGTTATACCCCAATTGCGAAGATGGCAACACCAAGCTCGGTACCGTACTGGAATTGCCGCAGTGGAAGGCAGAGAATGCTGTGGCTGACAAAGGATTTGAGAAGCTACTGAAAATATTGAAGAAGAAGCTTCCAAAGGATAACGAATTGCCCAACAGTACATACGTAGCAAAGAAGGTCGTATGCCCTCTAGGATTGGAGGTGGAGAAGATACATGCATGCCCCAATGACTGCATCCTCTACCTCGGTGCATACAAGGATCTGAACGCATGCCCGGTATGCAGTGCATTGCGGTATAAGATCAGACGAGATGACCCTGGTGATGTTGACGGCGAGCCCCCTTGGAAGAGGGTTCCTGCGAAGGTGATGTGGTATGCTCCTATAATACCACGGTTGAAACGTCTGTTCAAAAACGAAGAGCATGCCAAGTTGATGCGATGGCACAGTGAGAACCGAAAGAAAGATGGGAAGTTGAGAGCACCCGCTGACGGGTCGCAGTGGAGAAAAATCGAGAGAAAGTACTGGGATGAGTTTGCAAAGGACCCAAGGAATGTATGGTTTGCTTTAAGCGCGGATGGCAGCAATCACAGCACCTGGCCCGTCACTCTATATATGTATAACCTTCCTCCTTGGATGTGCATGAAGCGGAAGTTCATTATGATGCCAGTTCTCAACCAAGGCCCTAAGCAACCCGGCAACGAAATTGATGTGTACCTAAGGCCATTAGTTGAAGAACTTTTACAGCTGTGGAATGAAAACGGTGTACGTACGTGGGATGAGCACAGACAGGAGGAATTTAACCTTAAGGCGTTGCTATTCATGACCATCAACGATTGGCCCGCTCTCAGTAACCTTTCAGGACAGACAAACAAAGGATACCACGCATGCACGCACTGTTTAGATGACACTGAAAGTATATACCTGGACAAATGCTGGAAGAATGTGTACCTGGGCCATCGTCGATTTCTTTCGACCAACCATCAATGTCGAAAGAAAGGCAAGCATTTCAAAGGCGAGGCAGATCACCGGAAGAAGCCCGCCATGCACACCGGTGATCACGTGCTTGCTATGGTCAATGATTTACACTACGTAATCTTTGGAAAGGGTCCCGGTGGACTAGCTGTTCCGAATGACACTGAGGGACACACACCCATGTGGAAGAAGAAATCTATATTTTGGGACCTACCCTACTGGAAAGACCTAGAGGTCCGCTCCTCAATCGACGTGATGGACATGACGAAGAACCTTTGCGTGAACCTGCTAGGCTTCTTGGGCGTGTATGGGAAGACAAAAGATACACCTGAGGCACGGGAGGACCTGCAACTTTTGCACGAAAAAGACGGCATGCCTCCGAAGAAGTATAAAGGTCTTGCCAGCTACGCTCTTATGAAAGAAGAGAAAGAAATCTTCTTTGAATGCCTGCTCAGTATGAAGGTCACGACTGGCTTCTCGTCGAATATAAAGGGAATACTAAATATGCCAGAGAAAAATTTTCAGAACCTAAAGTCTCATGATTGCCACGTGATTATGACGCAACTGCTTCCGGTTGCATTGAGGGGGCTTCTACCGGAAAACGTCCGATTAGCCATTGTGAAGCTATGTGCATTCCTCAATGCAATCTCTTAGATGGTGATCGATCCAGAAATCGTACCAAGGTTAAGGAGTGATGTGGCGCAATGTCTTGTCAGTTTCGAGCTGGTGTTCCCACCATCCTTCTTCAATATCATGACACACGTCCTAGTTCATCTAGTCGACGAGATTGTCATCCTGGGGCCCGTATTTCTACACAATATGTTCCCCTTTGAGAGGTTCATGGGAGTCCTAAAGAAATATGTCCGTAATCGCGCTAGGACGGAAGGAAGCATCTCCATGGGCCATCAAACAGAGGATGTTATCGGGTTTTGTGTTGACTTCATTCCTGGCCTTAACAAGATAGGTCTCCCTAAATCGCGGTATGAGGGGAGACTGACTGGAAAAGGCACTCTTGGAAGAGACTCAATAATATGCAGGGACGGATATTCTTGGTCTCAAGCACACTACACTGTTCTACAGAACTCTACCTTGGTGACCCCGTATGTCGATGAACACAAGAACAGTCTGCGCTCCAAACACCCGGAGCAGTGCGACGACTGGATTACATGTGAACACATCAGGACCTTCAGCAGTTGGTTGGAAACACGTCTCAGAGGTGACAACACTGTTTGTGATGAGTTTTACTTGTTGTCCAGGGGACCATCTTTGACTGTATTGACTTACAAAGGATACGAGATAAATGGGAATACATTTTACACGATCGCCCAAGATCAAAAGAGCACCAACCAAAACAGCGGTGTACGCTTTGATGCAGCAACCGAGAGCGGAAAGGACACATATTATGGTTACATAGTGTACATATGGGAACTTGACTACGGACCTGATTTTAAGGTCCCTTTGTTTAAGTGCAAATGGGTCAATCTGTTAGGTGGCGGCGTACAGGTAGACCCACAGTACGGAATGACAACAGGGGATCTGAAAAATCTTGGGTACACTGACGAACCATTCGTCCTAGACAATGATGTGGCACAGGTTATCTATGTGAAGGACATGTCTACCAAACCGAGAAAAAGAAAAGATAAGGAAGCGAATACAACATACGATGAGCCAAAGCGCCACATAGTTCTTTCAGGAAAAAGGGACATCCTGGGAGTGGACGGCAAGACAGACATGTCTGAAGATTATGAAAAGTTTCATGAAATTCCTCCCTTCAATCCCAAGGCTGACCCAAGCATCCTGATAAACAATGACGATTATCCATGATTACGGCGCAATAAGCAAATGACACAAGCGAAGAAAAAGTGAAGACTTTCTCCAGCAACTTTGTAACACACGAACATGCTACCATTGTCCGTTTTGTACATGCACATGCTATGTGGGTGAAATTATGATACCATCCCACCTTTCAACTTTTTCAGAGTTCATTTGAAATGCTTTCATGTCTTATGGTTCGGCCCTCGTAATACCATGACTATTAGTCCCTGGCCCATGCGAACTTTCAACTTTCTAAAACTAATGGCACTAACAGAAAGTTTATAATTTTGCTCCTCGCCCCTGGCCCATGACCATTAGTCCCGGTTTGTGCCATAAACCGAGACTAAAGGGTTGGTCCTTGTTGCGGGCAGAGTTTAGTCCCACCTCGCCAACCGAAGGGGGCTCACACCGGTTTATAAGCCCTTCCCTCTCTGCCTTGTTGAGCTCCTCTCAAAGTGAAAATAGATGCCCTAATAGAGAAAAGTTTAACCTAAATTCATAGTGAATTTCTCTGAAATTCATACAAATTTACTAGGAATTTAGGTTGAATTTTCTCTATAAGCGCATCTATTCTCATTTTTTAGTAAGTTAATCACAAACTTGTGATTCACACAAATTTCAAAGAATTCAAATTTTAACTATTCAAATTTGAAAACTAATGGCACTAACAGAAAGTTTATAATTTTTCTAAAACTAATGGCACTAACAGAAAGTTTATAATTTATCTAACCTAAAAGAAAACAGAATTAAAAATTAAAGCAAAAAACAAAAGAAAATAAATAATGCAAAAAACAAATCAAAAAAACAGGAAAAAACTATTTTAATAGTAAAGTTAATCAGAAAATAAAATAAATAAAGCAACAAAGAAAACAAAATAACTAAAAAGTGTTTTCAAATTTGAAAACTAATGGCACTAACAGAAAGTTTATAATTTTTCTAAAACTAATGGCACTAACAGAAAGTTTATAATTTTGCTAACCTAAAAGCAAACAGAATTAAAAATTAAAGCAAAAAACCAAAGAAAATAAATAACGCAAAAAACAAATCAAAAAAACAGGAACAAACTATTTTTATAGTAAAGTTTATCAGAAAATAAAATAAATAAAGCAACAAAGAAAACAAAAAAACTAAAAAAGTGTTTTCAAATTTGAAAACTAATGGCACTAATAGAAAGTTTATTATTTTTCTAAAACTAAAAGCAAAAAGAATTAAAAATAAAGCAAAAAACAAAAGGAAATAAATAATGCAGAAAACAAAACAAAAAAACTGGAAAAAATAGGGCTCACCCCTATAATATTTGTTATGACTAACTAAAATTACCAAATTGAGTATAATGATTAAACACAGTAATATTAAATAGCAGGAAAAAGATTGACTCAAAAATCAATTTTTATAGTAAAGTTATTCATAAACTAGTGATTCACACAAATTTTAAAAAAATCAAATTTAAACTATTCAAATTTTAAAACTAATGGCACTAACAGAAAGTTTATAATTTTTGTGTCCTAAAATAAAAAAGAAATCACTACAAAACTATAAGTATTTAGTTCTAAGTAGAAACAAAAAAAAAACAAAAAAGTGCCACCTACTGGGCCCCCACGGCCTGAATACGACTAGAAACCCTACCATGGGCCAGGATTCAGGCCCGCGGGAGGCCCAGTAGGCCCACAGGCACAGATTGCAGTGTTAGGCCCGAAAGCCTGCTTTAGATAGGAGCTCGAGAGGGAAGGCGCACCACACCTTATAAACAGGTGCGCCTCCCTCTCAACTAGCGAGGTGGGACTAAATATTTGGGTTCGGGGCAGCACGGGCCTTTGGTCCTGGTTGGTGGCACCAACCGGGACTAAAGAGGGGCATTGGTCACGGTTCGTGGCACCAACCGTGACCAACCGGGACTAAAGGGGGCATTGGTCATGGTTGGTGCCACGAACCGTGACCAATGCCCCTCTTTAGTCCCGGTTGGTGCCACCAACCGGGACCGAAGGCCGCCGCTTCCCGCCCTTTGGGCTGTTGAAAATTGGCCTTTGGTCCCGGTTGGTGGCACCAACCGGGACTAAAGGGGGGCATTAGTCCCGGTTTGTTCCACGAACCAGGACCAATGCTCTTTCTATATATACAGCACTTTGCAGTTTTCGCCAAAATCCATCTGTTTCTTCTCACCCCGATGCCTTCTGCTCCTCGTCGCCGTCGCCGCCGAGCCCTGCCCCGACGCCGTCAGGCTGGTCCACCTCGCCGTCGCCGCCGCCGAGCCACTGCCCCGACACCGTCGCCGCGCCCGCTGCCCCTGCCGGCCCCGACACCATCGCCGTTGCCGCGCGCGCCGCCCCTGCCCCGACCCCGTCGCCGTCGCCGCGCGTGCCACCCGTTCCCTCACCCCGTTGTCGTCGCCGCGCGCGCCGCCCCTTCCCCGACCCCGTCGCCGTCGCCGCGCGCGCCGCTCCTTCCCCAACCCTGTCGCCGTCGCCCCGACCACACGCCGCCACCTTCGGTCCGGCCGCCGGCGCCCTTTCCTATTATTTTTTTCATTATTATAAAAATGTGCATATATGTATATGTTCTCTATGTATATATGTTCATATATGCAAAAGTTAGATTTTAGAAAAACTTTATATATGCAAAAATTTATATATCTAGCTAGGAAGAAGGAAGAAAGGAAGAAGAAGAAAAACTTATATATGAGAAATGTATGTATGTATATATGAGAAATGTATGTATGTATTGATGTATGTATGTGGATACATGGGGGGGGGTCGATATACCCCCTCTCAGATAGCATTTTTGTGCATTTTAGGTTAGTGTATATATATGTTGATGTATATATGCAAAAGATAGATTTTTAGAAAAAATACTATTTTTTTCTATGGATGATATGATGATTTTTTTTCATATATGCATTTTTTCATATATGTATTAATTTTTTTAAGTTGTTAGTAGATATCGATTTTTGGTTAGTGCATTTTATCACTGATTTTAGGTTAGTTGATCGATTTAGTGCATTTTATGTTTATTGCATTTTAGGTTAGTGCATTTTATGTTAGTGGAGAGGAAAAAATAAAATAAGGAAAAGGAAAATAAGTGGAGAAAGAAGGAGAAGAAGAAGGAGAAGACGAGGAGAGGAAGAAGAGGAAGAAGAAGAAAAAAATAGGAGAAGAAGAAGGAATAGAGGAGCTTCGGAATTTTTTTTGTCCATATAGAAGGTGTTTGATGAAATGCTAGATGTTTTTTTCATATGATGTTTTTTATCATATATGTATTCATTTTTTTATTTAGGTTGTTAATTAGTAGATATCGATTTTAGGTTAGTGTAGAGGAAAATGTAAAATAAGGAAAAGGAAGAAAAGAGGAAGAAGGAAGAAGGAAGAAGAAGAAGAAGAAAAGGAAGGAGTGGAAAAAGGAAAATAAGAATAGGAAGACTTCTTTTTTCTTCATGGATATATGCTAAAGAAAACGAGGGGGTGATAGATGATGATGAGGGGTCGAGAGTGGGACGAGAGGTCGAGAGGTGTCGAGGGGAGAAAAAAAATGTTATCAGGGACGAGGGTCGTCGAGGGGTCGAGAGAGGGACGAGGGGTCGATAGAACTAAATAAGAAGAAGAAGAGGAGAGGAAGAAGAGGAGAAATAAATAAGAAGAAGCAAAAAGAAGAAAAAGAAGAGGAGAAGAAGAAAGGAATAGTGGAGAAGAAGAGAAAATAGAATATATTCTATTTTTTCTTCTTCTCCACTATTCCTTTCTTGTTCTCCTCTTTTTTTTCTTCTTTTTTTTCTTCGATCTTCTCCTCTAGGATTTCAGGGTCGAGGGTTCGAGGGGTCAAGGGTCGAGGGTTTCAGGGTCAAGGGTTTGAGGGTTCTATAGGGTCGAGGGTCGAGGGTTCCAGGGTCGTCTAGGGGTCGAGGGTTCCAGGGTCGTCGAGGGTTCGAGGGGTCGAGGATCGCCGAGTGGTCGAGAGAGGTTTCCTAGTGTCAAAGTATTGAAGAAATCCATGTCTTCATCATTAGGCGGAAGTAACCAGGGCATGTTGGTACGAAGTTCTGCAAACTTGTTCTGGAATGGAGTCTGGGATAGGATAATCCGCCTTTTGGTACGAATTCAGCAAAGGCCTTCCAAATAGCGATATTCGGAAGGCTCTTGCTGAACTTTGTACCAAAAAGCGAATTATCCTATCTGGGACTCCGTTCCAGAACAACTTTGAAGAGCTACGTACCATCATGCACATGTTACTTTCGCCTAATGATGAAGACATGGTTTTGTTGAATCCTTTGACACTACGCAACCTCCCGACCCCTTGGCGATGCTCTCGAACATGAGAGGAAGAAGAGGATCACCGAGGGGTCGAAGATTCCAGGGTCGTCGAGGGTTCGAGGGGTCGAGAGAGGTTTCCTAGTGTCAAAGTATTGAAGAAATCCATGCCTTCATCATTAGCCGAAAGTAACCAGGGCATGTTGGTACGAAGTTCTGCAAAGTTGTTCTGGAATGGAGTCTGGATAGGATAATCCGCCTTTTGGTACGAATTCAGCAAAAGCCTTCCAAATAGCGATATTCGGAAGGCTCTTGCTGAACTTTGTACCAAAAAGTTAATTATCCTATCTGGGACTCCGTTCCAGAACAACTTTGAAGAGCTTCATACCATCATGCACATGTTACTTTCGCCCAATGGTGAATACATAGTTTTGTTGAATCCTTTGACACTACGCAACCTCCCGACCCCTCGGCGATGCTCTCGAACATGAGAGGAAGAAGAGGATAAAAAAGAAGAGGAAGAAGAAAAAAAGAGGAGAAGAAAGAAGAGTTCTTCTCCTCTATTCTTTCTTCTCCTCTTTTTTTTCTTCTTCTTCCTCTTTTTTTATCGGGAACGAGGGTCGTCGAGGGACATAGATGTAGTGTCGTCGTTGTCGATATATACCCCCTCCCGATAGCTTACTATGATTAGGTAGCTAGTTCTACGTTTTCCACTAATATATCCATCTGTCATGTTTGAATAATAATTGCCATGTTGTAAATATTTGTAGAAATTTTGGACACCGCCCGAGACGAAGCAAAAGAAGCGTTGTTGAGGGACATAATCGCAGAAGGAAGTGATGCCGCCTCGTTGTTTCTCAACGACACCGATGGTCTGGAAGGAGAGGGTGAACAAGCTGGCTATGGTGACCTAATGCCGGTGCAATAAGAAGAACATGAGGACGGCTCCGGTGACCCAATGCCGGTCCAAGAAGGAGACCGTGATGACGGCTTCGGTGACCGAACCGAGTCCGGCCAGGTATATATATTAGTTAAGCCTGTGCTGACTAGCTGATTGATGCATTCATTGTTTTGGTATGTACACATATTAATTAAGTCTTTGTTCTTTTTTCTAGCCCTCCGGATCGAGCACAACTTCGGTAAAGAGACGAGGCCCGAAGAAAAAGTTGAGCTCGGATGAAAAGTTAGAGATCATAGCAATCGCGCCCGACGGCCAACCGATTGAACCCCTCCGGACAAAGAGCACATTTGTTGCTCAGTGCGAGGTTCTGGTTAGGGACAAGATCCCGATAAGCATCCACCAATGGTTTAAGCCGGCTACAGAAGGCCCTGAGGTGTCTTATGTCAATGATATGCAGAAAAATGATCTTTGGACTGAGCTGAAGTCAAATTTCACCCTACCCCTAGAGGATGATCCGGAGAAGCCAGTTAAAGAGCAATTAATCAAGTCTTTTGCTCTTAAGAGGATGGCAGAACTATTCAGGAGGTGGAAGAAAGAGCTGAATAGGTTTGTCAATAAAAAAGAGACACCAGAATTCAAGGGCAGATATGAGAAGATCAGAGATCACTGGCCCGCATTTGTGGCCCACAAGACATTGGAAAAGAGTAAGAAGATGTCGGCGACAAACAAGAAAAATGCTGCGAAGAAGATGCTTCACCGTCGCACGGGGTCAGGTGGCTACCTCATAGCCCGGCCTAAGTGGGCCAAGACTGAGAATGATCTGGTTGCAAAGGGATCGAACCAGAGACAATTAGCTGGCGAGACCGTTGCCGGACTTGGTTCTTCGGGGCTGGCGGAACCTTGGACCCTGTAACAGGGAAGTGCATTTGGACGAACGATCAAAGGGACATACCAGTCAGGAAGCTTAAGCAGTATATCGAAGCAGCGCAGCAAGGGAAGTTCTTTCCAGACAGAGAGAACGACGAGCTTGTTGGGTAACATAGTAATTTCGATAAAATTCTTACGCACACGCAAGATCATGGTGTTGCACAGCAACGAGAGGGGAGAGTGTTGTCTACGTACCCACGCAGACCGACTGCGGAAGCGTTGACACAACATAGAGGAAGTAGTCGTATGTCTTCCCGATCCGACTGATCCAAGCACCGTTACTCCGGCACCTCCGAGTTCTTAGCACACGTACAGCTCGATGCCGATCCCCGGGCTCCGATCCAGTAAAGCATCGGGTAGGAGTTCCGTTAGCACGACGGCATGGTGAGGATCTTGATGTTCTACCGACGCAGGGCTTCGCCTAAGCACTACAACGATATGATCGAGGTGGAATATGGTGGCAGGGGGCACCGCACACGGCTAAGGAACAATCTCAATGATCAACTTGTGTGTCTAGAGGTTCCCCCTGCCTCCGTATATAAAGGAGCCAAGGGGGAGGGGGCCGCCGGCCAGGAGGAGGGCGCAGGAGGAGTCCTACTCCTACCGGGAGTAGGACTCCCCCCCCCCAATCCTAGTTGGACTAGGATTCCCTGAGGGGGAAAGAGAGAGAGGGGGGCCGGCCACCTCTCCTAGTCCTAATAGGACTAGGGGAGGGGGGAGGCGCGCGGCCACCTTGGGCTGCCCCTTTCTCCTTTCCACTAAAGCCCATTAAGGCCCATATGGCTCCCGGGGGGTTCCGGTAACCTCCCAGTACTCCGGTAAAATCCCGATTTCACCCGGAACACTTCCGATATCCAAATATAGGCTTCCAATATATCAATCTTTATGTCTCGACCATTTCGAGACTCCTCGTCATGTCCGTGATCACATCCGGGACTCCGAACTAACTTCGGTACATCAAAATGCATAAACTCATAATAACTGTCATCGTAACGTTAAGCGTGCGGACCCTACGGTTCGAGAACAATGTAGACATGACTGAGACACATCTCTGGTCAATAACCAATAGCGGGACCTGGATGCCCATATTGGCTCCTACATATTCTACGAAGATCTTTATCGGTCAGACCGCATAACAACATACGTTGTTCCCTTTGTCATCGGTATGTTACTTGCCCGAGATTCGATCGTCGGTATCCAATACCTAGTTCAATCTCGTTACCGGAAAGTCTCTTTACTCGTTCCGTAATACATCATCTCGCAACTAACTCATTAGTCGCAATGCTTGCAAGGCTTATGTGATGTGCATTATCGAGAGGGCCCAAAGATACCTCTCCGATAATCGGAGTGACAAATCCTAATCTCCAAATACGCCAACCCAACATCTACCTTTGGAGACACTTGTAGTGCTCCTTTATAATCACCCAGTTACGTTGTGACGTTTGGTAGCACACAAAGTGTTCCTCCGATAAACGGGAGTTGCGTAATCTCATAGTCATAGGAACATGTATAAGTCATGAAGAAAGCAATAGCAACATACTAAACGATCGGGTGCTAAGCTAATGGAATGGGTCATGTCAATCAGATCATTCAACTAATGATGTGACCTCGTTAATCAAATAACAACACCTTGTTCATGGTTAGGAAACATAACCATCTTTGATTAATGAGCTAGTCAAGTAGAGGCATACTAGTGACACTAAGTTTGTCTATGTATTCACACATGTATTATGTTTCCGGTTAATACAATTCTAGCATGAATAATAAACATTTATCATGATATAAGGAAATAAATAATAACTTTATTATTGCCTCTAGGGCATATTTCCTTTAGAGCTCATAGCGGCCCTCGGGAATCCTGAGCACCCTGGACGGACACGAGGCACGCCAGGCTCCATTCCGTGGAAGGTTGGGTTTCCGGACGCAGGCGGTTACAAATCCCATGAGAGGAGGAAAAAAGTGCAGCAGACCCAAATGCAGGCGCTGCAAGCAAGGGTAGGCGCAATATAGGAACGAGAAGCAAATCGCAGCAAACGTACTGCCGAAGCTTCCCCCGAAGCTACCCCGCCATCTCACCGCAGAAGCAGCGTGGCTTCCACCGAGCTACTTCAGCCGGAGCATGCCTTGACGGCTCCTGCCAGCTATCCCGTGGATGCTATAACGGAGTCTCAAAATTGCCACCTTATGACGCAATGGATGAATTTGAAGGTCAAGGCGGCTGTTGGCTCTGTTTATCCTACTGAACCTGGCGCAACTTTTCACTGCCGGCCGATTCCAGAAGGATATGCTAGGGTGATGGTGGATGAAACAACGGAGGGATTTGAGGACCTCCAGCTTGACCACCCTACCGGTGAAGGGGAGACTCGGCTGGGGTCTGCTTTGAAGACTCCATGCCTATGGCGGAAGGAGCTCATCAACCTTCCGAACTGGACGCCTCCGCCTCCTCCTACTCCTCCGGCAAGTCAGGGCACTCCGTCTCCTCCACCGCCTCCTCCTCCGTCGAGTGACGATCAGGGCCCTCGGCCAGCTCCTTCTCCGGCGCGTGGCGGCACTCTGCCTCCTTCTCCGCCAACACCGACGCGCCCGAGCAGACAGCCTCCTCCTTCTCCGCCTCGTCAGCAAGGGCGGAAGAGACCTGCCGCCGCTCCAGCTGCTCCGGCGCGTCGTAGTCCTTCTCCTCTGCCTCGTAAGCAAGTAAAGAAGACAACCGCTCCATCTGCTCGGTCGGCGTCTAGCAGTACAACCAGAGGCAGGAGGACATACAGATTCGGTCCTTCTCTGAAGACTCCAGAGAAGTTACCATATGAGAGGACCCCGGAGGAGAACGCCGAGATCGTGCGAACCGAAGTGGATGACTGGTTTCAAGGGTTGAGAGCAAAGAGACATCCACCTCCGGAGGAGAAGGTAGATCCGGTGAAAGTGAAGCGCACTCTGGCTGCCCTGACAAAACCACCGAAGTCTCCGCCGAAAGGAAACTATGAGCACATTATTGGAAAGGAGTTTGCCGAAGCGGAGCGGTCGGGAAGTACTGTCAGTGATCAAAGGCTGAAAGAATGACGAGCTGGAAAAAAAATTGCCCAGCTCGGCGAACAAGCGAAGCAATCGTGCCCCCCGCTCAAGGTGCCTAGCCACAACGTCGCTAATGATCCGAGGATGGTGCCCGGTTATAGCAATCTTGCAGATTACCTGCCCGACGATGTACATTATGAACCCATGGACGTGCAGATACAAAGATACGAGTACGGGAAGCCTCTCGTCAAAGATGAAAGATCTCTATCAACGATGATGCGAAGATTGCATGATTGGTACTTGACAATCTGCAGAGACTCTGGGGGGAGGAGTACTTTGTATGTGAAAGTTAAAAAGGAGCATGACCTCGTTGGAATTGAACTGTTGCCTGTTCCATTTGAGGAGTTCTATCAGTTTTTCAATCAATTGGCCCTCGATAAAACAACGGTCGCCTGCTACTGTCTGTAAGTAGTACTACTTCTGTCATTAAGTTTCTCTATATAGCTTAGCTCTTTCATTGCATGTATTTATAATCATCCTCACTATATTATGCAGATTGAAGATCGCCGAATTGAAGAAAAGACAAGTCGGTGATATTGGGTTCATTAACACATATCTCATAGATGCAACTCAGGTTAAATTTCATGCCACAGCTACCGAGGCCAACTTGCTACGATCGTTGGTAATAAATGAAAACAAAGATATAATACTCTTTCCTTACAACTTCAAGTGAGTGTTACTGTCTTGTGCGTATTCGGTTTCCCTTATATATTGGTCAAGGTTATAGTAATGTAATTGATGAGTTATGCATGCGTGCGCAGTTTCCACTATATTCTCTTAGAGATTAAGCTTGAGCAGGGACTAGTAACCGTCTTAGACTCAAGACGAAAAGATCCCCAGGACTATGCAGACATGACTCAAATACTCGAGAAGTAAGTTAAATCGATCATTATCCACCATATCAGCAACTTTGTTCATTTCCTGATATATCAAGTAATTGTTTTCTTTGTCCGGTAGGGTTTGGAGAAAATTCACCAGAAAAGATCCGGGACTACCGAAGGAGCTGCAATTTAGACACCCGAAAGTAAGTACTGTAGTAGCATTTTAAGCGCATCTACTAGTCATTCAAGCGCTAGTTTCATCAATACCATTTGGCATTCTTGCTTATCAGTTTGATTAACCTCTATTTCTTGTAAAGTGGTTGTGGCAGGAACAAGGGAATGATTTCTATGGATACTACGTTTGTGAGTCCATCCGCCACACGACCTGTGAGCGGGGCTACACTGATGAACAATATGAAGTACGTAAATAACAACATTCACAATTTTATTTTATTACCATCATTTCTGTTGAGTTTCATTCATTCATATATATATGTATTGACCCCCTTCTTTAAATTAGATGTTTCGGAAGCGGGATGAACTCCTAGCGCCAGCTCGCTTGCGAGCAATTCAAGAGGAATTGGCGGCATTGTTTCTTGACCACGTGATCCCTGAAGACGGAGAATTCTATGTGGACCCTGAGTCTGTATGATTATATTTGTAAGAGATAATTATTGTATATATGTAGCCGGTAGTGTCAGATAGATATACGAGAACTTGTTGTTCGACCAATCTCTCGGAGAAGGAGAGGCGGTCGATATCACTTCTCTCTGTATGCATATATGTTCATGACGATCTTCTGTTTCCTTCGTTTGCTTACTAGCTAGCTAGCGTGTCTACTCCTCTCTATACGTATGTATAGTACGTAGCGTCGACCAAGCACGGACATAAGAGAGGACACTTCTCTCTATTAATTATAGCTAGCTAACACAATATATGAAATACCTAAATTAACCCCCCAAAACCCCCAACCCCCCCCCCCCCCCTTCAAAAAAACAAAAACCCCAGCCACAGAAATGCTGACGCGTGGATGCCTATTGGTCCCGGTTGGTGCCACCAACAAGGACAAAGGGTCTCCTGCCTGGGCTCTGCGCACTGCCCACGTGGAGGCCCATCAGTCCTAGTTCTGGATTGAACCGGGACTAAAGGGTCGGGGCATTAGTACCGACAGGCCCTTAAGAACCGGGACTATAGGCCCTTTTTCTACCAGTGCATGTTTATTGTGTGCATGATATGCCCCTGAGCTCTACATGTGTTTTGTTATATGTTTTGCCATCTTTCCAGAGGTGCAACCCATGTATTTTTGTGATGTGTGTGGTGACTAGCACAAGCTTGCAAAGTGGAGCATTCGTTAATGCTGATTTCAGGGACTTAGCAATTCCATTAAGTCCTTGATCTGTTTATTTCAATATGCCATATGTTCATGTTGTTTCGTAGTGATCCGTGCCTCTTTTGAGGATGATTAGTAAGGATATTTTGTTAATCTTGTAGTGCTCCATACATCCATGTCTTTGTTTGCAATTATTGAGCACCCTACGTTGAGTCAATCGAGCTCTACTTTTGCTATTTCGTGAATGTGGGCAGATTGTCTACTTGTTAGCGATTTTGCCGAGGATGTTGTAGTTGATCCGGGCATGCTATGTTGTTGTTCTTGCCATGTCTAGCTTCTATAATGTGTATTCTTAATGGGTGTATGCTTAGTTTTTCATGCCTTGCTTTGCCATGTTAAGTTCCTGTAGCATATAGGTTTCATGCTCCAAAGTGTGCTACCTGATCTGAAATTCCAGACTAGTGTTAATTTCACAAAGTCTGAAACCTGTTTATCAATTGCACTTTTGCCATGCTTGTGTGAACATATTAATTGATGAATTGGCCGTAGCTCAGTGTTCAACTTTTGTTAAGCATCATGAGTGGATCCCTGCCATGTATTTTGTTGCCATGTTTGAGTGCTGTAGCATAATTACCTTGATGCATTTAGATGGCTACTTGTTGTTTATCGCAGACCGGTGCCATATTTGTTTTGCTTGCCATTTCCAAACCGTGCATCCGATTCCGGCGATCTTTATATCGATTTAAACCAAAATCACCTCACCTTTCTAGCGGCACTCTTGGATTTCCAAGTTGAGGCCAGGTTCATGTATTCCTTGTCCAATCATGCATATGAATCGCATACCGCATCCCGCATATCATACCATGTTTATGTGTTGGTTGTTTACTATGTTGTGTGCTTCTTTCCGGTGTTTGCTTCGTCAGGTTGGTTTCGGTAACGTCGCGCTTGTGAGGTCCCATTCGTCTACGTCCGTTTGTCTCCTTCATGGACTCATTCTTCTTCCTTGCGGGATTTCAGGCAAGATGACCATACCCTCAAAATCACTTCTATCTTTGCTTGCTTAGTTTCTCGCTCTTTTGCTTTGCCTATGCTGCGATACCTACCACTTGCTTATCATGCCACCCATATTGTTGAACCAAGCCTCTAACCCACCTTGTCCTAGCAAACCGTTGTTTGGCTATGTTACCGCTTTGCTCAGCCCCTCTTATAGCGTTGTTAGTTGCAGGTGAAGATTGATGTTTTGTTCCTTGTTGGAACATCGAGATGTTGTTCCATGTTTGGAACATATTTAATTGTTGGGATATCACAATATACCTTAATTAATTAATGCATCTATATACTTGGTAAAGGGTGGAAGGCTCGGCCTCATGCCTGGTGTTTTGTTCCACTCTTGCCGCCCTAGTTTCCGTCATGTCGGTGTTATGTTCCCGGATTTTGCGTTCCTTATGCGGTTGGGTAATAATGGGAACCCCTTGACAGTTCGCCTTGAATAAAACTCCTCCAGCATGGCCCAACATTGGTTTTACCATTCGCCACCTAGCCTTTTCTTTCCCTTGGGTTCTGCAGACTCAAGGGTCATCTTTATTTAAACCCCGGGCCAGTGGTCCTCTGAGTGTTGGTCCAACTTGTCAGCCGCCGGTGGCCACCAGGGGCAACTCTGGGCTGGCCTACCGGAAGTTTGGACGATCCGGTGTGCCCTGAGAACGAGATATGTGCAGCTCCTATCGGTATTTGTTGGCACATTCGGGTGGCTTTGCTGGTCTTGTTTTACCATTGTCGAAATGTCTTGTAACAGGGATTCCGAGTCTGATCGGGTCTTCCCGCTAGAAGGAATATCCTTCATTGACCGTGAGAGCTTGTGATGGGCTAAGTTGGGACACCCCTGTAGGGATTTGAACTTTCGAACACCGTGCCCGCGGTTATGTGCAGATGGGAATTTGTTAATGTCCGGTTGTAGATAACTTGAGCCTTAACTTAAATTAAATACATCAACCGTGTGTGTTACCGTGATGGTCTCTTTCTGGCGGAGTCCGAGAAGTGAACACGGTGTTGGAGTTATGCTTGACGTAGGCTGATTTAGGATCACTTCGTGATCTTACTTTTATCGACCGTGCTTTGCCTTCTCTTCTCGCTCTCATTTGTGTATGTTAGCCACCAAATATGCTAGTCGCTTGCTGCAGCTCCACCTCATACCTTTACCTTACCCATAAGCTTAAATAGTCTTGATCACGAGGATGCGAGATTGCTGAGTCCCCATGGCTCACAGATACTTCCAAAACCAGTTTGCAGGTGCCGTTGAGTCCGTGCAGATGACGCAACCAAGCTCAGGAGGTTCTCGATGAAGATCTTGTCCTTTGTGTTGTTTCGTTCTAGTTGATCAGTAGTGGAGCCCAGTTGGGGTCGATCGGGGACCTTGTCGCATTTGGGGTTCTTCTTCTATTTTGGTTCCGTAGACGGACCTTGATTGTATTTGGATGTTCTAATGCTTTATTCATGTATTGTGTGAAGTGGCGATTGTAAGCCTACTATGTATCTCTTTCCCTTATGTATTACATGGGTTGTGTGAAGATTACCTCACTTGTGACATTGCTTTCAATGCGGTTATGCCTCTAAGTCTTGCTTCGACACGTGGGAGATATATCTGCATCGAGGGCGTTACAAGTTGGTAATCAGAGCCTTCCCCGACCTTAGGAGCCCCCACTGCTTGATCGAAATTAGCGGACGAGTTGAGTCTATAAAAATGTTTTGAGTCATTTAGGAATTATATATCAGAGAGTTTAGGAATTCTTTTTACTCCCCACTCCCTTCATTGCTCTGGTAAGGCATCCTGACGTAGAGTTTTGACTCTTCTCTTCTCAAATTTCACCAAATTTTTTTTAGGATCACGCGGGTATCTTGGAATCGTTCCAATGGTTTTGTGACGAGAACATTGTTCTTGGTGCCTCATGTCATTTAGGGGTTGTGGCAGTGTCCCGGGGAGTTGAGCTCCGAGGTGTTGTCGTCACAATTTTATCGTTGCAGTTCTGGAATACCTGAGTTTAGTTCACCGACATCGAAAATCTCTTTAATGCAGTCGTTGGTGAGATAACCTCGATGCCACCCAGTACTGGGGCGGGAGTTCGGGAGTATTGCCATAACTCGTATAACGGATGCTTTTCGAAGGTTGAGGTAGACGATTTCCGAAGGTTTCTTGGTTATGTGTTGAAGGATGGATACAGCTGGATGTAGGATTTGCTAGTTTTGGGTGAGATATTATGCTTCCCCTGTATCCCCAACACCTGATTGCATAACCGGAAAGTTTCGGGAGTTTATAAGTGGGAATTCAAGTAGCTCTTAGGATATCTTTCCGACAGATGTATGATATGAAATTGGGGTTCGACGTCTAGTGGTCCGCCTATTCACGGTTGGTTTTACAGTGGTCTCGTTGTGTCTTAAAGAGTCCTTGGCTATGCCGACTCGGGGATGCTTCGTATGTCATGTGCACTGCCATGCACATGATGGTGCTGTACGATCGAGCCCGTGTAGGCCCCACCACGAAAACTTCAGACGAAATCTCTATCATATGTTTGTTTCGGCTTATTTGGCAAGCAAATCCTTTGTTTTTGTTTTTCTGTTGTGGTATTCGAGTTGCTTCGAAGTCAAATGTTGATTCCATACCTTCCCCAAATGGTGTTCTCATACTCCGATGTGAATACTAATCCTTCTCGTTATCGAGATTGTCATGTCAATTCTTTTCACCGATGTGCTTCTCTTCAAGTGGATCCGATCATGTCAACATTCACAAGATCAATTATCAGTTCTTCTCAACGGTGTTGTCTTCATCCGTCCTCAAGTTGCCTTTGTTTTTCCCGCCCACCCACCCTTTTTCTTCAAGGTATCCGATAGCTTAATCAAGTATCCTTTATATTCACGTGAAGTCTCTCCATTCCTTTTCCGTCAATGTTCTTATCCGATGATTCTCATGAAGATTTTAACCGAGCCTCAAGGTCATCATCCTTAATTCTTTTCTTCTCCGGTGGATTCAAGTCAAGATTTGTCGATTATATCCCCTTTCCTCATTTCAAATACCTTCTCTTGACGGTGCTCCGCATAATAATTTACTTCTCGGTATCTAATTGTTCCGGAGTGTTCAAGATTTCTCGAAGATTCGTGTTTCCACTCTTAATCCATTCAAGCTATTTTGAGGATGTTATCTCATTCAAGCCTTTTAATTCAACCGGTGCAATCTATCTTCCAAGCGTCCTTTTCAACGGTGTTTCTTTTGAGTGGGCCCTAACCCACAGGTCTTTTCCCAGGATCTTACCTGACTCTTCTTATTTTTCTGGAGCTTCTCAAATTCTTTTCTAAAGTTTGACGTAAGAATGAATTATCATATGTCTTATGTTTTTCTCCAAGATCGTCCACATTCTTTTCATCGTTGGCTCAACCTTTCCATTATGCATTCCGGAGTGCCTCAACAATTCACGGTGGTGTTTCTCGTCGTCATTTGAAGAACGAAGAAGATTTCGCCTCCATATCTTATCCGTTCTCTCAGAGATTCGTGGTTCTAGTCAAGGCCATCCTCTCATAATTGTTTTGATTGTGAGAATTCCTCTCACCTATCCGGAGCCCATCATCTCAGATTTATTCATTCCAGCTTTCAACTCTCGTTATCCAAATCTTACCGGTGTATCATTCAAATATCCTCTAATCAACTCGTGATTTTTCGTTCACTTGCATCTTTTCTTCGTTCATTTTCAATTCTTATGGTGGTTTGTTCAAGATTCCTCTTCTTACGTTATCATACTTCCGCTCTTTCAAATCCTACCGATGGATAATCGAAGACCTTTCCAAGTTGAAGCTATATCTATCTTAATCCTTTCTACGAGAATAAGTTGTTTGCAATCCGTTGCTTGTCATCAAATTTAAATTGGTGAAGGATACGCATAATGTAATTCTTATTCTTGTTTCATCCTAATGATTAATTCTTATTCTGGAGGCCCTTCAAACTCTCGATTTCATTTGTTCCATCTTCTCTTTTTCCCGGAGTTCCAACCTCTTTCAATTATATTATCACGGAGATCTCTATCTAAATCATTGCGAGGCTTCAATCTTATTCTTTTCATCATTCAATTAGTTTGGATCATTCTTTTATTACCGGAGTTCTTCATGAAGGTTCTACATGATGGTTCATCAAGGATTTAATCCCTTCTCAAAGTTTTTCATCGAGATTCTTTTCTAAGGAGCTCAAGCATTCTTCATCTTGCATCCGGAGTACAATTCTTTCTTCCGTATCTTTGGAGGTGGTATTATGTCATTCTGTATAATTTGAGTTCATGTTTCATGATTCACATGTTATTAAGAATGAGGTATTTTAAATCCATCAATCTCGTCATTGGAGTTATCTGGGGTTATATTCCACCGAAAGCCTTCCCTAAGGATTGTTGCTAATTATGGTGCTTATAAATGCCCCAAGTTCTTCATTTATCCTCCTTGTGAAATAAGTTTCTCGTCTCCTAGTTCATATCAATCCAATGCTTTTTCCCGTGAGTGGCAGGTTGTCACCTCATAATTTTGAGATGTATTCTATAAGTCCATATCAAGCTTATCCTTTTCGTTGTTGATAACCCAACAACTTCGTTCTAGCATGTGCTGTAAGCGTGCTCTATCAAGATCGTGTTTCCCTTCGTTTATTCCATTTCATTCTTACTTTTGTTCCGGTGGCATTGTGCTATTGCTTCCTTCAACCATCATCTCATTTCATCAAAGATCATGTTCTTTCCTGTGCTTATCCATCTAAACGGAGCGTTGTATCCTCCGCTCAAGTTCTTTTCGCCTTATAAAGCCTTGCACCTCTTTTCAACCGGAGTGCTATTTGAGATCTTTCTTACCCCCTTGTTCCATTCATTCAATAGTTTCGGAGGCAGTGTATTGTGATTTCATCAAGTATCTTCTCATCTTATCAATTTCTTATTCAATTCCTTTTCTTTTTCAATCGGAGTGCTCCTCATATCGGTTCTTTCTTTTTCGTCTTTCTTAACAGAGTGCTTTCAACTTCGTTCATCTCCGTTGTATTCTTTTCTCAAAATGGCTTAACCTTTTCAAGGTTCTTTGGTGTCCCTCGTTTGTCAAAGAAGCAACTAGTTTTACCTCTTCTCGTTCTCTTCCATTTTTCCCTCCGGCGCCATTCTAGATCTCGGGACGAGATCCTCTCGTAGTGGTGGAGTGTTGTAACGCCCCGAGACCGATGTGCCAGGTGTCGTCCTGTTATTCGCTGTTGTTGCCTTGTCATTGCTTGCCTGTCATGCATTGCATATCATGTCATCATGTGCATTTCATTTGCATACATGTTCGTCTCATGCATCCGAGCATTTTCGCCGTTGTTCGTTTTGCATTCCGGTGCTCCGTTCTCCTACGGTGGTCATTTCTACCTTCTCCTCTGTGTGGGGGTTAGACATTTCCGGATTGGACCGAGACTTGCCAAGTGGCCTTGGTTTACTACCGGTAGACCGCCTGTCAAGTTTCGTACCATTTGGACTTCGTTTGATGCTCCAACATTTAACCAAGGGACCGTAAAGGCCTCGTGTGTGTTGCAGCCCAACACCCCTCCAAAGTGGCCCAAAACCCACCTAAACCTCCTCCATCATCTCGGTCGTTCGATCAAGATCGCGTGGCCGAAAACCGCACCTCATTTGGACTCTCCTAGCTCCCTCTACCTATAAATATGTGGCTCTCCCCGATTTTTCGCGCAGTCCAAACCCTAGCTTCTTCCCACTCCGCCGCCGGACATGTCCGCGCCCGCCGGACGCGTCCAGCCTCCACCTCACCCCGGCCAATCAGTGCTTTCCACGTCAGCTCCGCCGCCGCCTCGTCCAATTGCGCGCCGCCACGTCGTCCCGGCGCCCCGCCACTCCACCGCGCGGCCCGCCGAGCCCATCGCGGGCCCGCGCGGGCCATTCCCGTCGCCGCCCGCCCGCCTCTTCGTCGCTCCGCCGCGGAGCCGCTGCTCCGGTGACCTCACCCCGCCGGCGGGCTCCTCCACGCCCCCCCGCTCGCCCCATGTCGCCGTCGCCGCGCGCCATCGCCAACTGGCCACCGCCCTCGCTACTCTGCCTTGTCTGCGTTCTTCCGGCGACCGGCACCCGTCGCCGCCTCCGGCCATCATCGGCGCAAGCACTGACCCGCCGCCGTCCTCTCTCGCCCTCGCCTCGCAGAGAAGATCCGCCTCGCCGGAGCTCCTGCCGGATTTGATCCGGGGAGTGGGATGAGATCCACCACTCCCCCGATCCAAGCGCACCTCGTCCCGATCCGGATCCACCCCGTCCTGGATCTCCTCGTCCCAGATTCATAAGCCCATTTTCATCGCATCGTAACTTTGCATCGGTAGCTCCGATTCATGCGTGTAGCATATCAAAATGTTCGTCTCAAAGAGTACATCATTTCATCTCATTGCATCATTTTCATTTGAGTCCATCTTGATGCCCGAAATGCTGTTGGAAGAATGCTATTTGAGATAATTGTCAGATCTGCTACTCCAATTAGATATTTGTCATTTTTGCCATGTTTATTGTGTGCATGATACGCCCCTGAGCTCTACATGTGTTTTGTTACATGTTTTGCCATCTTTCCAGAGGTGCAACCCATGTATTTTTGTGATGTGTGTGGTGACTAGCACAAGCTTGCAAAGTGGAGCATTCGTTAATGCTAATTTCAGGGACTTAGCAATTCCAGTAAGTCCTTGATCTGTTTATTTCAATATGCCATATGTTCATGTTGTTTCCTAGTGATCCGTGCCTCTTTTGAGGATGATCAGTATGGATATTTTGTTAATCTTGTAGTGCTCTATCCATCCATGTCTTTGTTTGCAATTATGGAGCACCCTCGCTTGAGTCAATCGAGCTCTACTTTTGCTATTTCGTGAATATGGGCAGATTGTCTACTTGTTAGCGATTTTGCCGAGGATGTTGTAGTTGATCCGGGCATGCTATGTTGTTGTTCTTGCCATGTCTAGCTTCTATAATGTGTATTCTTAATGGGTGTATGCTTAGTTTGTCATGCCTTGCTTTGCCATGTTAAGTTCATGGAGCATATAGTTTTCATGCTCCAAAGTGTACTACCTGATCTGAAATTTCAGACTAGTGTTAATTTCACCAAGTCTGAAACCTGTTTATCAATTGCACCTTTGCCATGCTTGTGTGAACCTGTTAATTGATGAATTGGCCATAGCTCAGTGTTCAACTTTTGTTAAGCATCATGAGTGGATGCCTGCCATGTATTTTGTTGCCATCTTCGAGTGCTGTAGCATAATTATCTTGATGCATTTAGATGGCTACTTGTTGTTTATCGCAGACCGGTGCCATATTTGTTTTGCTTGCCATTTCCAAACCGTGCATCCGATTCCGGTGATCTTTATATCAATTTCAACCGAAATCACCTCACCTTTCCAGTGGCACTCTTGGATTTCCATGTTGAGGCCAGGTTCATGCATTCCTTGTCAAATCTTGCATATGCATCGCATACCGCATCCCACATATCATACCATGTTTATGTGTTGGTTGTTTACTATGTTGTGTGCTTCTTTCCGGTGTTTGCTTCTTCGGGTTGGTTCCGGTAACGTCGCGCTTGTGAGGTCCCGTTCGTCTACGTCCGTTTGTCTCCTTCATGGACTCATTCTTCTTCCTTATGGGATTTCAGGCAAGATGACCATACCCTCAAAATCACTTCTATCTTTGCTTGCTTAGTTGCTCGCTCTTTTGCTTTGCCTATGCTACGATACCTACCACTTGCTTATCATGCCACCCATATTGTTGAACCAAGCCTCCAACCCACCTTGTCCTAGCAAACCGTTGTTTGGCTATGTTACCGCTTTGCTCAGCCCCGCTTATAGCGTTGTTAGTTGCAGGTGAAGATTGATGTTTTGTTCCTTGTTGGACAATGGAGATGTTGTTCCATGTTTGGAACATGTTTAATTGTTGGGATATCACAATATACCTTACTTAATTAATGCATCTATATACTTGGTAAAGGGTGGAAGGCTCGGCCTTATGCCTGGTGTTTTGTTCCACTCTTGCCGCCCTAGTTTCCGTCATATCGGTGTTATGTTCCTGGATTTTGCGTTCCTTACGTGGTTGGGTAATAATGGGAACCCCTTGACAGTTCGCCTTGAATAAAACTCCTCCAGCATGGCCCAACATTGGTTTTACCATTCGCCACCTAGCCTTTTCTTTCCCTTGGGTTCTACAGACTCAAGGGTCATCTTTATTTAAACCCCGGGCCAGTGCTCCTCTGAGTGTTGGTCCAACTTGTCAGCCGCCGGTGGCCACCAGGGGCAACTCTGGGCTGGCCTACCAGAAGATTGGACGATCCGGTGTGCCCTGAGAACGAGATATGTGCAGCTCCTATCGGGATTTGTCGCCACATTCGGGTGGCTTTGCTGGTCTTGTTTTACCATTGTCGAAATGTCTTGTAACCAGGATTCCGAGTCTGATCGGGTCTTCCCGCTAGAAGGAATATCCTTCGTTGACCGTGAGAGCTTGTGATGGGCTAAGTTGGGACACCCCTGTAGGGATTTGAACTTTCAAAAGCCGTGCCCGTGGTTATGGGCAAATGGGAATTTGTTAATGTCCGGTTGTAGATAACTTGAGCCTTAACTTAATTAAAATACATCAACCGCGTGTGTTACCGTGATGGTCTCTTTTCGGCGGAGTCCGGGAAGTGAACATGGTGTTGGAGTTATGCTTGATGTAGGCTGATTTAGGATCACTTCTTGATCTTACTTTTATCGACCGTGCTTTGCCTTCTCTTCTCGCTCTCATTTGCGTATGTTAGCCACCAAATATGCTAGTCGCTTGCTGCAGCTCCACCTCATACCTTTACCTTACACATAAGCTTAAATAGTCTTGATTGCAAGGATGCGAGATTGCTGAGTCCCCGTGGCTCACAGATACTTCCAAAACCAGTTTGCAGGTGCCGTTGAGTCCGTGCAGACGACGCAACCAAGGTCAGGAGGAGCTCGATGAAAATCTTGTCCTTTGTGTTGTTTCGTTCTAGTTGATCAGTAGTGGAGCCTAGTTGGGTTCGATCGGGGACCTTGTCGCATTTGGGGTTCTTCTTTTATTTTGGTTCCGTAGATGGACCTTGATTGTATTTGGATGTTGTAATGCTTTATTCATGTATTGTGTGAAGTGGCGATTGTAAGCCAACTATGTATCTCTTTCCCTTCTGTATTACATGGGTTGTGTGAAGATTACCTCACTTGCGACATTGCTTTCAATGCGGTTATGCCTCTAAGTCGTGCTTCGACACGTGGGAGATATAGCCGCATCGAGGGCGTTACAAGTTGGTAATCAGAGCCTTCCCCGACCTTAGGAGCCCCCACTGCTTGATCGAAATTAGCGGACAAGTTGAGTCTAGAAAAATGTTTTGAGTCATTTAGGAATTATATATCGGAGAGTTTAGGAATTCTTTTTACTCCCCAGTCCCTTCATCGCTCTGGTAAGGCATCGCTCTGGTAAGGCATTCCAAAAAAGATTTTAGGATCACGCGGGTATCTTGGAATTGTTCCGATGGTTTTGTGACGAGAACATTGTTCTTGGTGCCTCCTGTCATTTAGGGGTTGTGGCAGTGTCCCGGGGAGTTGAGCTCCGAGGTGTTGTCGTCAATTTTATCGTTGCAGTTCTGGAATACCTGAGTTTAGTTCGCCGACATCGAAAATCTCTTTTATGCAGTTGTTGGTGAGATAACCTCGACGCCACCCAGTACTGCGCTGGAGTTCGGGAGTATTGCCATAACTCGTATAACAGATGCTTTTCGAAGGTTGAGGTAGTCGATTTCTGAAGGTTTCTTGGTTATGTGTTGAAGGATGGATATAGCTGGATGTATGATTTCCTAGTTTTGGGTGAGATATTATGCTTCCCCTGTATCCCCAACACCTGATGTCAGGGGACTAATCCACGAACACCTATGGGACCGGCGGACCGAGCCCCTTTTGGTTCGGCAGGGGGGCGGAGATCGCACGAAGAGCAGATCGAGGCGAAGCACACGAGCAGTTTACCCAGGTTCGGGCCGCACGGATGCGTAAAACCCTACTCCTGCTTTGTGGTTTGTATTGAGTTCTTGCTCGGGAGTGCCGAGTGCTACAGTACACACCAGCCGCTAACGAGACCGAGCGTGAGTGTTCTCTCTCTGACCGCCCCCCTCTATGTTGTGCATGGGCCTCCTTTTATATGCTCAAGGGGTCACCGACAGGTGGCAACATAGACAAGGGTAAAAATGGAAAGATGTTGCGGTTGGTACCGCCGCTTGCCACAGTGTATCATACCTAACCCTGACAGCAGGGGACAAGGGCATTAAATGCCCGTCTGTGTCGCCCAAACAGTGCAAAAGGGACCGTCAGGGACGCCACCGCTCGCCATGATGGCAATCTTGTCAGTGCCGCTTGCCACCGTGTACCGCTGGCTGCACAGCCTTCCGCCACGTACGCCTGGAAGGGTCCCAGAGCGACACGTTGGTGGTTGTGCTGGAGCGCAAGTACAGAGTGGAGGCTTGCCGCGGCAAGCGCCTTGCCGCGGTCATTGTCTTGTCGCATCCGGGAGCTTGTCGCTCACCGGGCCTTGCCGGGATGCGTGGCACGTTGTGGCAAGTTCCTTGAGATGCCTTGGTTGGCCTTCCCGGCAAGCTCCTCTTGCCGGGGTCTTGTCTCCTTGGCTTGGATACTTTGTTCTTGAATGGCTCCAAAGGAACCACGGAGGATCTTGGCGGTCACCCAACAAGCCTTGCCGCGGGACGCTGCGACTGCCTGTGCACAAGTTCGGGATACTAGGGTACCCCTACTCTAGTACACCGACAGGAGCCCCCGGGCCTGGGTTACGCCGCATCTCTCGCCGTATCCACCGCGCCCTCCCCGAATGGCACGCGTCGAATGCGGCGTCATGGGAGAGATCGTGTGTGGTTTCTTTATTCGGAAAGGCGGAATGTCCGCCCCTCCCTCTTTATAAGCAGGGGCAACAGGGGTAGTGCGCCCATTCGCCAGTTGCCATTCCAATCTTGGAAACCTCCGCCGCTCCCCCGTCTTCCCAAAGCTGAAAAGAGAGCAGCGCCCTGCCCCCCATCGCCACCAGCACCACCAACGCCGTCGACCTCCTCCACCACTTCCGCCATGGCTCCGAAAGCCGACAAGGGAAAGGCTGTGAAGTCGACCGAGGCGCAGCGGCTTGCGGCGCTGCGAAAGGAGTGGGCAATCTTTCCCCCCAAGCTCGCCGCGAAGGACCTGAGGGAGTACTACTACCTCTTCTGGTCGACGGAGACGCGAGCGCATCCGTGCACGAAGGTACTTCCAGCCTCCGCCTGGAAAATAGCTCCAAATGGATATCCCTTCTTCGCCGTGTTCTTCTACTGCGGCTCTGCCCGCCTTTCTCCGAGTTCTTCTGCGATATCATGAATACCTACGGGTTCTGCCTCCTTGACTTCACCCCCAATGCTGTTCTGACCATGGCAGTTTTCGCACATCTCTGCGAAAACTTTGTCAGAGTCCATCCAAATGTAGGCCTTTTTCGCCACTTCTTTATGCCCCGAGTAGAGAGAGGAGAGCCTTTATCCGGTGGAATCGCCTGGATCTCGAGGCCGGCAAGAAGGACGCTTATCTGGAGGGGGAGTACCGCGGCAAGTGGGAGGAATGGAGAGCAGACTGGTGCTGGATTGTTGAGGAGAACCCGCATCCGTTTACCGCCCGGCACCAAACCCCAGCAGCACGCGGTAGCGATTGGAGCAACGTGGCCCCGGAAGACGATAGGCTGAAGATTGCCGTCACCCGGATCCAATGCCTCAGGCTTGCCGGGCTTACTGTAGGCACCGTTGGCGCAGATTTTCTTTGCCGCCGCATCACCCCCCTGCAGGAGCGGAGGAGACCCGCCTGGGAATTCAAGAATGCGGCGGATATCATGAGGCTGCGTCCGGGCCTCAACTACAACTTCACTGTTCTGGAGCTCAACGCGATGCTCCAGGAGCTGTTCAAGTATGACCCTGATCATCCCGAAGTGTTCAGGTTGTCGCAGGGTGTCGTTCCGCTGTGCAACAACTCCGCGCTCGACCACATCCGGGCAATGATGCCGCTGTGCGATTTGCATGGAATTGTCCCAACTTGGCAAGAGCCTGCAGACGACGTCGTGCAGGAGTTCTTTGACGGCCTGGTAGAAGTGCCGGTCCGCTCCGATGAAAAGAATGGCCTCACTCGCGACACCACCAATGCGGAGTTGAAAGGCATCGCCACCAGGCTGGAAGAGGTGGCGGCAGCCGCAGCTGCGGGCGAGTTTGGATTCACCGTGGAGGAGGCAGAGGCAGCAGAGGCGGCAAGCCGTGCCGAGCGAGAGGAGCTTGCCGGCAAGAAAGAGTTTGCCGGGCGTGACGTTGAGTCGAGCGAGCCCGCCGAGGATACGAGCGGCTCGTTGGAGATCAACTCCTCTTCCTCCTCATCATCAGACAGCTCGCCGCAAGCAGAGCCCCCATCTCCACCAAGAAGGCGTCTCCGCAAGGCCGGGGACGTAGTGGGGTAGCGGGCGAGTCGACAGTCGCCGCGCCGCGTGACACGCTCCACCGCGGCAAGCACTGTTGCCGCGGGAGCACCTCACGCTGCTGCGGCAACTGGAGCGGGGTCCACCCGGACAACCGCTTCTGTTCTTGCCACTTCTCACGCCGCGGCGGCAGCCGGAGCAGGGTCGTCTCAGACCACCGCCACTGTTCCCACCAAGCGGCCAAGGGAACCTACTCCTCCACCTTCTCGCGCCGGACGTGAGCCGGACTTCGACTTCTCCGCGTTCAGCTCCGACGAGGAAGAAGCAGAAGAGTAAGATTCTCTCGTTGTATTTGTAGTTCTTCAATTCTTGCCGTTCTGTCTTGTATCTCACTTGCTTTACTCTGAACTTATTCCTTTTCAGGACTCTGGCCCAGATAATAGCGAAGAGAGCCAAGGCCCCGGTGATTATCATCGAGGATGAACCCACCACGACAGCAGGGGATGCGCCCGAGACAACCTTGCCAGACCCGGCAACTGTTTTCCAGAGCAGCCCCCAGCGTAAGTATATGGCTCGCTTTCCGCTGTTGGGCACGCATGGATACTCTTTCTTTGCTGACATCTGACTGTTGACTTGTGCAGGAGCAGAGCAGCCCCACCAGGAGTGCCCGGAGGCCGCCCCCGAAATGCCAAGGGAGAGTCCTCCGGCAAGGGAGAGGTCCCCGGCAAGGGAGAGCTCTCCGGCAAGGGAGGATTCTCCGGCAAGGGATAGCACCAGCGGCCCCCCGGCGGCAGAGACCACGACTGCAGAACCTGGCACAGGTAATCTTCTCGCTTCAGAACTTCCCTTGGGTTCTTCTTCTTTTGATCTTATTTTTTGGATATTTGCTTGACTCTTCTCCCTTTTCCGGCTGTCAGATCCATCTACTATGGAGCCGATGGAGACCGAGGTTGCCGCCGACGACGCCGCTGCCGCCGAGGAAGCCGCCGGCGCTGACGATCCCGCCGGTGCAGAGGCCGCCAAAGCTGCCGCCGCAAAAGCAGGCGGGGGATCTGGCGATCGTACTGACAGTCCTGAGGCCGCAGTAGCGCCAGGCGCTACGCCAACCGCCGATCCCTCCGCCGCTGCCGCAGCGTCAGGCTCCGAAGAGCCCCAGCCAGGCGTCTACTTAAAGGCCGGCGATGGCGCCTTCATCAACCTCCCCTTGGCGTCAAGCTCCAGGGCGCCGGTCGAAGAAGAGAGCTTTGACGGAGAGGTGCTCGCCTCCGCTGGGCTGGCGCTGGTTGACGCACCGAGCAGCAGCGGCAGCGAGCCTGAGGAGGAGCGGCTGCTGCGGAAGCTGGTGTCGCTCTACCGCGCCCGGCAAGCCAAGCTGGAGTCCCGCAAGGCGCTTGTCGCGAAGGCGGGAGTGGACATCGAAAGGCGCGCGGAGGAGCTCCGGGGTCACAACCAGGAAGCCCTCCGGTCCCTGGCAGAGGAGCGGGCGCAACTTGCCGATGAGCAGAAGGCCTTTCTTCTCGAGCGGGCTGAAGTCGAAGAGCAAGAGCGGCTTGCCGCTGAAAAGCTGTCTGCGCAGGAAGGCGAGCTGGTGCAGCGGAAAGTCAACCTTGACAACCATGAGGAGGAGCTTGCCGCGCGCGAGCGAACATTTGGCGGAGCCCTCAAGCAAGCAGAGGATGCTGCCGCAGCTGCCGAGGCCGCCAAGAAGGAGCTGGAGACGAAGGTGGCGCAGCTGGAGGCCGATCTCAAGGCGAGCGGTGAAGAGCTTGCCGCGCTCAAGCGTGAGCGGGAGAAGGACGCCCACAGCTCCTCGGAGCTGTAGGTCCGTCTCACCGAGAAGGGCCAGGAGCTTAGCGCCGCCAAGGACTCCAACGCAGATTTTGAGTTGAAGCTGTCCACTTTGACCAAGACGCTGGACGGCGCCAAGGAGCAGGTGACGGCCCTGAAGGAGGAGGCCAAGGCTGGCAAGGTGCTGCTGGCGAGTGCTGCTGCCGCCCAGAGCACTTTCCGGGAGAATGTGGAGCACTCGACGGAGGTCTTGTGGACGTTGCCGCAGACATTGACAGGGAGCTGGCGCAGCTGGGGATGGAGGATCTCGGGTATCCCTCCGACGAGAACCTCCAACCTAGCGCCAAGCTCACCTCGTTCTTCAAAGGCGTGGCGACGGCTCTCCAGCGACTCCGGGAGAGGATCCCAAAGCAGTTGGCCGACGAGTCGCACAAGATCTGCGCGGGAGCTCTTCAAAAGTCGTTGGTGAAGGTGGCCTTCCGCAACCCAGGCCTCAACCTCACCAACGTCCTCAGGACCTTGCCGCCGGATGCTGATCTGGAGGCGCTCAAGACCCTTGTCGCACCCATTGTGGACAAGGTGAGCGGGATCAAGAGGGTTGAGGGCGATCGCGTAGACTAGGATGCCCGTTTTCTTCTTTTCTTGTCGCTGGTGGTCATGTTATGAGAACAATCTGTTAGAGCCGTGACAAGCTACCTTGTAATATAACTCTATTTCGGGTACTGATTGCAACGTTATTTCCTTTACTTGATTCCTTCCTTTGATTGTTTTTGCCCTACGCTTTTAGGGAACTTGCCGGCGCAGGCACCTTAGCCGCGAGCGCTGAGTGCGGGACGTCAGCAGCCTGCTGGCGGTGCCGCTACCGACAAGGAACCTTGTCGCAACTAGTCGCAGCTCACTTAAGCTGTTGAGCGGACTCGAAACAAACTAAGGGCGCAACTAGCTATGAGTTGGTTCCTCCGCGCATAGGTTTTCCATACAAAGCAAGGTCGTTCAAAGAATATAACATAAAAATTTATAAAAATCTGATTGCTCAAACTTTGGCAACATATCTTTTCCGTTGTTTGCTTCCCGGTAAGGCGAAACTTTCTTGAACGACGCCTGGTCCACACCATTATCTTCTCCTCCCCCCCGGCAAACTTGTGGGCGAGGGACCCTTCCTTTCCTTGAGAAAAAAGAAAGAGGAGAAAATAAAGATATGGAGCCTTATGGCTCGTTGTTGCTTACCGGGGGTAAGTGCTGCACAGAGTGTCATATAACACATGCAAAAAATAAAAGGCATGAAATTGACAAAATGCGCGGAGCACATAAGCTTTATGCACGGGGTCTACGCCCGGCTTTGTACAAAGGATTACATGCAACAGCGGCAAGACTTGTACAAAAGGTGGTTGCCGGAACGGTTCCGGCAACCGCGCCTTACGGGTAAAACTTACGAAGATGCTCAATGTTCCAGGAGTTGCTCACTGGAATGCCATCTTCGGTCTCAAGGCGGACAGCGCCAGGCCTAGTGACTCGTTTCACCCGGTAAGGGCCTTCCCACTTTGGCGTCAACTTGTTGGAATTCTTGGCGGATTGAACATGCCGAAGAACAAGGTCGCCTTCCTCGAGACTTCTGGCATTAACCTTGCGGCTATGGTAGCGGCGCAAAGCTTGCTGGTAGCGAGCAGCTCGTACAGCAGCCTGAAGACGGTCTTCCTCAAGGAGCAGCGCGTCATCTTGTCGCAGCTGCTCTTGCTCGAGCTCATCAAAAGCAAGCACTCGAGGTGACCCATATACGACTTCCGTGGGGAGAACTGCCACTGATCCATAGACTAGAGCGAAAGGTGTCTGGCTAGTGGCTCGATTTGGCATCGTCCTGATCGACCAAAGAACCACCGGCAGCTCCTCAATCCAGTTTCTTCCCCACTTGTGCAGCCTGTCGAAAGTCCTGGTCTTGAGCCCACGCAGCACTTCAACATTTGTCCTCTTCGCTTGACCGTTGCTTCTCGGGTGAGCAACAGAAGCGAAGCAGACCTTGGCGCCAAGGTCTTGGACGTACTGGATGAAGGTGCGGCTCGTGAATTGCGTACCGTTGTCGGTGATTATCCTGTTAGGGATCCCGAAGCGGTAAACAATCGACTTGAAGAACTTGATTGCTGACTGTGTTGTCACCTTCCTCACTACTTCCACTTCCGGCCACTTTGTGAACTTGTCGATTGCAACGTACAAGTACTCAAAGCCCCCGACTGCTCGGGGAAAGGGGCCGAGGATGTCGAGCCCCCAGACCGAAAATGGCCAGGATAAAGGGATTGTCTGGAGAGCTTGAGCTGGCTGGTGTATCTTCTTGGAATGGAACTGGCACGCTTCACACTTGGTTACTCGTGTAGTTGCATCCTGGAGGGCTGTCGGCCAAAAGAAACCTTGTCGGAATGCTTTGCCGGCAGGTGCTCTTGCGCCAATGTGGTGACCACATATGCCTCCATGTATCTCTGCCGACAGCTTTTGTCCATCTTCCCGGTGAATACATGTAGGATCGAAAGTATGTCTAGAGGGGGGGTGATTAGACTACTTGACCAACTAAAAACTTAGCCTTTTCCCAATTTTAGTTCTTGGCAGATTTTAGCTATCTTAGAGAAAGTCAAGCAATCATCACACAATTCAAGAAAGCATTGAAAGAGTTTATTGGCAGCGGAAATTAAAGCATGCAACTTGCAAGAATGTAAAGGGAAGGGTTTGGACGATTCAAACGCAATTGGAGACACGAATGTTTTCCCGTGGTTCGGATAGGTGGTGCTATCCTACATCCACGTTGATGGAGACTTCAACCCACGGAGGGTAACGGTTGCGCGAGTCCACGGAGGGCTCCACCCACGAAGGGTCCATGAAGAACCAACCTTGTCTATTCCACCATGGCCATCGCCCACGAAGGACTTGCCTCACTAGCGGTAGATCTTCACGAAGTAGGCGATCTCCTTGCCCTTACAAACTCCTTGGTTCAACTCCACAATCTTGTCGGAGGCTCCCAAGTGACACCTAGCCAATCTAGGAGACACCACTCTCCAAGAAGTAACAAATGGTGTGTTGATGATGAACTCCTTGCTCTTGTGCTTCAAATGATAGTCTCCCCAACACTCAACTCTCTCTCATAGCATTTGGATCTGATGGAAAGAAGATTTGAGTGGAAAGCAACTTGGGGAAGGCTAGAGATCAAGATTCATATGGTAGGAATGGAATATCTTGGTCTCAACACATGAGTAGGTGGTTCTTTCTCAGAACATATGAGTAGGAATGGTGTATGTGTTCTGATGGCTCTCTCCACGAATGAAGAGGAGGTGGAGGGGTATTTATAGCCTCCACACAAAATCCAACCGTTACACACAATCTACCAATCTCGGTGGGACCGAATCAGAAAACTCGGTCTGGCCGAAATAGTAAACCTAGTGACCGTTAGGAATTTCGGTGGGACTGAGATGCAACTCGGTAGGACCAATTCGGTTAGGGTTTGGGCATAACGTAATCTCGGTGAGACCGATCGCACAAACTCGGTGAGACCGAGTTCGGCAATTAGCTAACCAGAGAGTTGGTCAGGCAAACTCGGTGGGACCGACTTGCTCTTTTGGTGAGACCGAAAAGTTACAAGAAGGAAACAGAGAGTTTGCATTGCATTCTCGGTGGGACCGATTCGCTCTTTCGGTGAGACCGAAAAGTTACGAAAGGGAAACAGAGAGTTTGCAACCCCATCTCGGTGTGACCGAAATCCTTATCGGTAGGACCGAATTGCTAGGGTTTGGCAGTGGCAAATGACAAGTGAAACTCGGTGGCGCCGGATTGACAGAATCGGTATGACCGAGTTTGGCTTAGGGTTTAGGTCATTTGTGGATATGGAAAGGTGGTTGAGGATTTTGGAGAATATCACTAAGCACATGAAGCAAGAGGCTCATTAAGCAACACCTCATCCCTCCTTGATAGTATTGGCTTTTCCTAAAGACTCAATGTGATCTTGATAGTCGGTGCATGCGGTAATCTCCTTGCCGGAGCTACCAATTTTGTCTTTCTTGGCGCCACCTTCGTTGCCGGACTGCTCAACGACTAGCACATCTTTGCCTTTCTTCTTCCTGTTGTTCCGCCGCCGGTTTTTCTTTCCCGGGGCAGCATCCTCGCTCTCAGATCCTGCTGCTCCTGTATTCTCTCCGGGGAGTTTCCTCCCTTCCTTAGCACGTGCACACTTGTCGGCCAGGGCATACAGCTCACTGACATCTCTGATCTTGCACATCGCCATCTCCTCCCACATCCTGCGGTTACGCCCGTTCTGATGGAACGCGCTGATGACCGCGGCAGGGTGGACATCTGGGATGTTGTGCTGTACACGGCTGAATCTCTGAATGTACTTGCGCAGGGGCTCTCCTTCCTTCTGGGCGAGCAGGTGAAGGGCACTCTCTTGGCCATGAGGTTTGTGGCCGCCTGTAAAGGCGCCGACAAACTAATGGCATAGGTCTGCCCAGGAGGATATGGAGTTGTCCGGCAAATGCATGAGCCAGGACCTGACGTTGGGCTTAAGCACCAGCGGGAAGTAGTTGGCAAGGATCTTGTCGTCCCGCCCCCCGGCAGCTTGCACCGCGATGTTGTAGATGCTGAGGAACTCCGACGGATGCGACTTGTCGTCGTACTTCTCTGGTACGTCTGGCTTGAAATTCTTCCTGCTGGGCCACTGGACTTGCCGCAGCTCACGAGTAAACGCAGGGCAACCTACCGCGTACGGCAAGTTGCCTGGTTCCCCTGGCTCATGCATGTCGACAGAGGGCCCAGCGCGCTGGTCTGATTGACGCCGCGCTTCTCTTTGGCGCTCGATGCGAGTACGAGCGTCTTCTTGCTGTCGTTCATGAAGAACTTGGCGCTGATCGCGACGAGCTCGAGGATCTGATGACGCGGTGGAGTCCCTGTCGGGGTGGATCCGGCGAGTCGGCGATCTTGGCCTTCGGGGCGGAGAGTGCACGGTGGTTGCACCCCCACCGGTCTTGTTGCCACCGGCTCGTGCCTAGCTGACTTGCCGCGGCTGCGATGTACTCGGCTGCCGTGGAATGTCACCGTTGGCAAAGCTGATGAGACTCTGAATGGTGGCCCTCCAGTCGTCGATCTTGTCTGCCGCTGGAGGGTAGTCTAGGAGCAGTTGAGCTCGCGCCAAAGCTTCTGCTGAAGTGGCGGGTGGCAGCGGCGAACGGTGCGAGGAGCGGGATATGCTCGGACTTCTACCCATGTTAGAAGGAGCAGTATCTCGTCCAGGCGACCGTGCCCCGCTCGCGCCAGCATGTTGGCATGCATGCTGGTCTTGAGCACTCCGAGATCCACCAGCTCGATCTTGGTCCAGCAAACGTATGGTACCGCGAGTATCATGACGCTGCCGGTCCCGCGCCTCCTGGGATGGCCGCGGTGCATGTACGGACGCCGAGGTCTTGGAGTGCGCCCGGTCGTTGTGGGAGCCGACTGCGCCGCCGATGGGCAGCGCAGCCTTGTCCTTGGACCTGGCAGCACCGTGAGCTCCCTCGTCGACGCCCGTTCTTCGGCCGGCGTCTACCCCACCAGCCGTTTGCTCCAGTGATGGTGGGTTCAGTGCAGACGGAGCAGCCGCCTCCAAAGCCTTCTTCTGTGGCGGCATGTCGATGAAGACGATGAAGATTTAGCTCGTGCGAACGCCGGATCAGGTTCACACAACCTCGACGCTCCCCTACCTGGCGCGCCAAAGATGTCGGGGGACTAATCCACGAACACCTATGGGACCAGCGGACCGAGCCCCTTTTGGTTCGGCAGGGGGGCGGAGATCGCACGAAGAGCAGACCGAGGCAAAGCACACGAGCAGTTTACCCAGGTTCGGGCCGCATGGATGCGTAAAACCCTACTCCTGCTTTGTGGTTTGTATTGAGTTCTTGCTCGGGAGCGCCGAGTGCTATAGTACACACCAGCCGCTAACGAGACCGAGCGTGAGTGTTCTCTCTCTGACCGACCTCCCTCTACGTTGCGCGTGGGCCTCCTTTTATATGCTCAAGGGGTCACCGACAGGTGGCAACGTAGACAAGGGTAAAAATGGAAAGATGTTGCGGTTGGAACCGCCGCTTGCTACAGTGTATCATACCTAACCCTGACGGCAGGGGACAAGGGAATTAAATGCCTATCTGTGTCGCCCAAACAGTGCAAAAGGGACCGTCAGGGACGCCACCGCTCGCCACGATGGCAATCTTTTCAGCGCCGCTTGCCACCGTGTACCGCTGGCTGCACAGCCTTCCGCCACGTACGACTGGAAGGGTCCCAGAGCGACACGTTGGTGGTTGTGCTGGAGCGCAGGTACAGAGTGGAGGCTTGCCACGGCAAGCGCCTTGCCGCGGTCGTTGTCTTGTCGCGTCCAGGAGCTTGTCGCTCACCGGGCCTTGCTGGGACGCGTGGCGCGTCGCGGCAAGTTCCTTGAGATGCCTTGGTTGGCCTTTCCAGCAAGCTCCTCTTGCCGGGGTCTTGTCTCCTTGGCTTGGATACTTTGTTCTTGAATGGCTCCAAAGGAACCACGGAGGATCTTGGCGGTCACCCGGCAAGCCTTGCCGCGGGACGCTGCGACTGCCCGTGCACAAGTTCGGGATGCTAGGGTACCCCTACTCTAGTACACCGACACCTGATTGCATAACCGGAAAGTTTCGGGAGTTTATAAGTGGGAATTCAAGTAGCTCTTAGGATATCTTTCCGACAGATGTATGATATGAAATTGGGGTTCGACGTCTAGTGGTCCGCCTATTCACGGTTGGTTTTACAGTGGTCTCATTGTGTCTTAAAGAGTCCTTGGCTATGCCGACTCGGGGATGCTTCGTATGTCATGTGCACTGCCTTGCACATGATGGTGCTGTACAATCGAGCCCGTGTAGGCCCCACCACGAAAGCTTCGGACGAAATCTCTATCATATGTTTGTTCCGGCTTATTTTGCAAGCCAATCCTTTGTTTTTGTTTTTCAGTTGTGGTATTCGAGTTGCTTCGAAGTCAAATGTTGATTCCATACCTTCCCCAAATGGTGTTCTCATACTACGATGTGAATACTAATCCTTCTCGTTATCGAGATTGTCATGTCAATTCTTTTCACCGCTGTGCTTCTCTTCAAGTGGATCCGATCATGTCAACATTCACAAGATCAATTATCAGTTCTTCTCAACGGTGTTGTCTTCATCCGTCCTCAAGTTGCCTTTGTTTTTCCCGCCCACCCACCCTTTTTCTTCAAGGTATCCGACATCTTAATCAAGTATCCTTTATATTCATGTGAAGTCTCTCCATTCCTTTTCCGTCAATGTTCTTATCCGGTGATTCTCATGAAGATTTAAACGGAGCCTCAAGGTCATCATCCTTAATTCTTTTCTTCTCCGGTGGATTCAAGTCAAGATTTGTCGATTATATCCCCTTTCCTCATTTCAAATACCTTCTCTTGACGGTGCTCCTCATAATAATTTACTTCTCGCTATCTAATTGTTCCGGAGTGTTCAAGATATCTTGAAGATTCGTGTTTCCACTCTTAATCCGTTCAAGCTATTTTGAGGATGTTATCTCATTCAAGCCTTTTAATTCAACCGGTGCAATCTATCTTCCAAGCGACCTTTTCAACGGTGTTTCTTTTGAGTGGGCCCTAACCCACAGGTCTTTTCCGAGGATCTTACCTGACTCTTCTTATTTTTCCGGAGCTTCTCAAATTCTTTTGTAAAGTTTGACGTAAGAATGAATTATCATAAGTCTTATGTTTTTCTCCAAGATCGTCCACATTCTTTTCATTGTTGGCTCAACCTTTCCATTATTCATTCCGGAGTGCCTCAACAATTCACGATGGTGTTTCTCGTCGTCATTTGAAGACCAAAGAAGATATTTGCCTCCATATCTTATCCGTTCTCTCAGAGATTCGTGGTTCTAGTCAAGGCCATCCTCTCATAATTGTTTTGATTGTGAGAATTCCTCTCACCTATACGGAGCCCATCATCTCAGATTTATTCATTCCAGCTTTCAACTCTCGTTATCCAAATCTTACCGGTGTATCATTCAAATATCCTCTAATCAACTCATGATTTTCTGTTCACTTGCATCAAAATTCTCTCAAGTTTCTTCATTCATTTCATAATTCTTTCCAGTGTTTCTCTATCTTTTCTTCATTCATTTTCAATTCTTAAGGTGGTTTGTTTAAGATTCCTCTTCTTCCGTTATCATACTTCCGCTCTTTCAAATCCTACCGATGGATCATCAAAGACCTTTCCAAGTTGAAGCTATATCTATCTTAATCCTTTCTACGAGAATAAGTTGTTTGCAATCCGTTGCTTGTCATCAAATTTAAATTGGTGAAGGATACGCATAATGTAATTCTTATTCTTGTTTCATCCTAATGATTAATTCTTATTTCGGAGGCCCTTCAAACTCTCGGTTTCATTTTTTTCATCTTCTCTTTTTCCCGGAGTTCCAACCTCTTTCAATTATATTATCACGGAGACCTCTATCTAAATCATTGTGAGGCTTCAATCTTATTATTTTCATCATTCAATTAGTTTGGATCATTCTTTTATTACCGGAGTTCTTCATGAAGGTTCTACATGATGGTTCATCAAGGATTTAATCCCTTCTCAAAGTTTTTCATCGAGATTCTTTTCTAAGGAGCTCAAGCATTCTTCATCTTGCATCCGGAGTACAATTCTTTCTTCCATATCTTTGGAGGTGGTATTATGTCATTCTCAATAATTTGAGTTCATGTTTCATGATTCACATGTTATTAAGAATGAGGTATTTTAAATCCATTAATCTCGTCATTGGAGTTATCTGGGGTTATATTCCACCAAAAACCTTCCCTAAGGATTGTTGCTAATTATGGTGCTTATAAATGTCCCAAGTTCTTCATTTATCCTCCCGGTGAAATAACTTTCTCGTCTCCTCGTTCATTTCAATCCAATGCTTTTTCCCGTGAGTGGCAGGTTGTCACCTCATAATTTCGAGATGTATTCTATAAGTCCATATCAAGCTTATCCTTTTCGTTGTTGATAACCCAACATCTTCGTTCTATAATTTGCCGTAAGCGTGCTCTCTCAAGATCGTGTTTCCCTTTGTTTATTCCATTTCATTCTTACATTTGTTCCAGAGGCATTGTGCTATTGCTTCCTTCAACCATCATCTCGTTTCATCAAAGATCATGTTCTTTCCTGTGCTTATCCATCTAAACGGAGCGTTGTGTCCTCCGCTCAAGTTCTTTTTGCCTTATCAAGCCTTGCACCTGTTTTCAACCGGAGTGCTGTCTGAGATCTTTCTTACCCCCTTGTTCCATTCATTCAATAGTTTCGGAGGCAGTGTATTGTGATTTCATCAAGTATCTTCTCATCTTATCAAGTTCTTATTCAATTCCTTTTCTTTTTCAATCGGAGTGCTCCCCGTATCTGTTCTTTCTTTTGCTCTTTCTTAACGGAATGCTTTCAACTTCATTCATCTCCGTTGTATTCTTTTCTCAAAATGGCTTAACCCTTTCAAGGTTCTTTGGTGTCACTCGTTTTTCAAAGAAGCAACTAGTTTTACCTCTCCTCGTTCTCTTCCGTTTTTCCCTCCGGCGCCATTCTAGATCTCGGGACGAGATCCTCTCATAGTGGTGGAGTGTTGTAACGCCCCGAGACCGATGTGTCAGGTGTCGTCCAGTTATTCGCTGTTGTTGCCTTGTCATTGCTTGCGTGTCATGCATTGCATATCATGTCATCATGTGCATTTCATTTGCATACATGTTCGTCTCATGCATCCGAGAATTTTCCCTGTTGTCCGTTTTGCATTCCGGTGCTCCGTTCTCCTAGGGTGGTCATTTCTACCTTCTTCTCGTGTGTGGGGGTTAGACATTTCCGGATTGGACCGAGACTTGCCAAGTGGCCTTGGTTTACTACCGGTAGACCGCCTGTCAAGTTTCGTACCATTTGGACTTTGTTTGATGCTCCAACGTTTAACCGAGGGACCATAAAGGCCTCGTGTGTGTTGCAGCCCAACACCCCTCCAAAGTGGCCCAAAACCCACCGAAAACCGCACCTCATTTGGACTCTCCTAGCTCCCTCTACCTATAAATAAGTGTTTCTCCCCGATTTTTCGCGCAGTCCAAACCCTAGCTTCTTCCCACTCCGCTGCCGGACATGTCCGCGCCCGCCGGACGCGTCCAGCCTCCACCTCACCCCGGCCAATCAGTGCTTGCCATGTCAGCTCCGCCGCCGCCTCGTCCAATCGCGCGCCGCCACGTCGACCGGGCGCCCCGCCTCTCCACCGCGCGGCCCACCGAGCCGATCGCGGGCCCGCGCGGACCCATCCCGTCGCCGCCCATGGAGCATCGCCGCCCGGCCGCCTCTTCGTCGCTCCGCCATGGAGCCGCTGCTCCGGCGACCTCGCCCCGCCGGCGGGCTCCTCCACGCCGCCCCGCTCGCCCCAGGTCGCCGTCGCCGCGCGCCATCGCCAACCGGCCGCCGCCCTCGCTACTCCGCCTCGTCTGCTTTCTTCCGGCGACCGGCACCCGTCGCCGCCTCCGGCCATCGCCGGCGCAAGCGCCGACCCTCCGCCGTCCTCTCTCACCCTCGCCTCGCCGGAGCTCCAGCCGGATTCGATTCGGGGAGTGGGATGAGATCCACCACTCCCCCGATCCAAACGTACCTCGTCCCGATCCGGATCCACCCCGTCCCGGATCTCCTCGTCCCGGGTTGACTTTTCCCGTGGGGTAAAATTCCACTAAGTCCCCGAAATTCCACTACAAGAGATCGGGCCTACTATGACAAGACAAAAAATGTCATCGAATAGCTAATAACGTCACAAATTACCCCTATGTGACGATTTATGGGCGTCACAAGGATCGTCACGGAATCCGCGTCACAAATTACTCCTAGTGACGGCACATGCAAAACAATGTCACCAAAAATGGGACCTTCAGTGACGTTCTGTAGAACGTCAACAACTTGTTATTTCTATGACGGGCGAGTAATGTCACACGTTACAAGGAAATATGCCATATTGTACCATATTCAATGGCAAAGCAATGTCACTGACTTCATGCCACGTCAATGCTCAAGCAGACTATCCCACTGCTAGCATCAATACTTTCATTATTGATGAAGATGATGCCATCAGAATATATTTAATTTTTTTCAGATTTAAACTACGATGAATTATCAAATCCACTATACTTCAAATGCTTCTCACAGTAAGTATTTAATTCACATCATATTATATAAAAAAGTTAAGATCCAGATCGCATGATAAGATAAATGGAAGACAAATCATACTATATATTCAATCGTCTCTGCCAAATTGCCCTCTAAACACGCATGACAGTAAAAAATAACACCAACTCATGAGTTTGACACGACAATAGGCAAGTTGAAAAGCAATATTTAGGTAACTAAAAACAATCACATGTGTTGTCATAATGATTGCAATGTATGATTCAATAATTATTTCCATCACAAAAGGATGGTCTTCATGCACCTTCTGGTTTGGACTAGGACTACTGAGTTGCTTACTGACTTGCTTGAGCCCTTAAGAGAAAACCAATGAGGTTATCCATCTCCTGTTGATTCCTTTGCCGTGTTTCATTCTTCTCTTGCTGGCTCTTCTTCACAGCTTCCAATTCTTCTTGTTGCTTCCACTGTGTCTCTTCACATGCTCTTGCTTGGTGGCATTAGTTTTAGTAACTGAAGCTGGAACAGATGACAGTGAGTGAGTTGAATGAATTGCAAAAAGACCACCAGCCTACACTAGATAGATGAATTATGTTTAAACTTGTTTGGAAATGAGCCTTAAAAGATGTAGCCATTTTACATGTGCAAATGTACTTTCCTGTAGCTTAAATGAATATAATAATGTAGATAAGTTAGAATGCAAACACAGGATGCACTAATATTATATATAATATAACTAATTGCTAAAGTGAAATTAATGAAAAACATTTACTCTTTCTTGCACTATGGGTAAGCTTATGGATGGACCAGTATACTTGTAACGTACAAGATTACATTGACTTATCTATTAAAAGTTGGCTTTGCTATGGTGGTAGACAAAAAGAACTAGATTGCGTAAAATAGACGTAAACTGGCAGCACTAACAACAAGCAGTTCATGTCAGATTATATAAACAGAAAATGAAAATTTCATTCATTGGGATCTAACAAGTGAAGCAATTAACATGCATGATGCAGCTAGGACACAGTCAGGGAGAAACAGACAGCAAGCCATGAAAAACGAGACCAGAATGTTCAGAACAAAAAAAGCAAAAAAATATGTTTACTGTAGCTGCTGGCATAGTTCGGAAACCCAGAAAATTTACTATACTCTTCCAAAATTAAGGCTCAATGGATGGCGTTGTATGTTTGTAAAGTAGAAGCAGCTTGATTTACCCAGTTTAGTATGTCATAATATAGTCAAAAACTGAAGTTTACAATGTATCTGCTTTTATCAAGTTCTGTGCATACTGAAAATGCTTGTGGGCTTCAGTCGCTTAACATCATGGGTAGCTAATAAATTAGGAGAGGCATGGCAAATATTAAGTTTAGTTCTCTTTTATGTAGTAGTGGAGAGAAAAGCACACTGGTGCAGGGTTATATATCTCTGTAACGAGTCAAAATCAAGTGCAGTCTTAGTCTTTATTCAGTTTTAAAAAGCACTAGTGAACATGGTTTTCGAGTCGTGAAAAAGTCGAGCCTGCAGTTGCGACTAGTCGCGACTCGCGACTCGAGTCGACACTAAGTTGAGTCGACATTTTTTGCGACTCATCGACTACTCCATGACTTGTTGCGACTAGTCGAGCGACTCGAAAACCATGCTAGTGAAGGACTATTTATGGGGCAGCGGAACCATAAGTTTCAGGTTTTAGCATAGATAAAGTAGTTGCATCCAAAAGCTATTTTATTCAGACATGTAGATACATGGATGCAAGGATGTGCTGCTTCCTTCTTGTATTTAGTTCTCCTTATATATGCTGCATACTTTAGTTCATGTGTTTATGTTCATCTGATTATGACACCATTCAGCAATCAAGAGGATCTAGTTTTTGTCATTACAGCAGGGTACAACAATTAGATGGTTAACATATAATTTTCTTTTATATGCTAGAGTAGCCATACAAGCACATGGCTGCACAAGAAATCTCTCAGCTAAGGCCATACATCTGATAGCTAACTGAACTTTTGCAGAACAGCTAACTGTACCGCTGTAGCATATATTCAGGTTTAGGCCTTTTTACAATAACAGGCTATAACAAATGCAAAACCATGTTCACTAGTGCATCTTTACACACACCTATCAATAGGATATCAACAAAACTTAATTGGCAGATTCAGGCTTTTTACCATAGCAAGTTGTGGCAAATCTGAATTACATAGAAGGGCAGGATGAGGAGTAGTATGCATGAACCCGAACCATTGAACATCAAGGGGTGGCGAGATGAGGAGGGAAGGATGAGTAAATCGCCAAGAGATGTCACCCATCGCAGTGGAGAAGAGAGCCGGGTGATCGAGGCAGGTTAATGCGGTGGGTCCAAGCTCGGCAGTGCGGTGGCTTCCTTCAATCTGAAAATTGAAGTTTCAAGTCCAAATCTGAAGTACAACTTAATAAAACTACCAAAGATGTCTTTCGGTAGATACCTGGAACCAATGTGTGGAGCCTGGTAGTTCCACTATACATCCAAATAAAATATACCATTGTACTAAACATAAGCCATTCCGTGTTCCATTATACTGAATCCCGGAATTGATGCTTCTCTGTACCTATGCAATACTTCTAGAAAATTTGAGATGGCCAAAACATTAACGTATGACGCTTTTGAGGATCTGTTGCAAAACCAGAATGCACTATGCTATATATACGCATATTTTTCACTGTTGCAAAGACAAACAGGGCCTCCAGAACCGGAGGGCCCCCAATTCTTTTTTAATCAAAGCTTTAAATGAAGCATTAGATACTAGAAGTACAGAAATGATGAAAATAATTTTTGCCAACCCAACCCCTGTATCTCTCTCTCTAATCACAATGCATCAATTCCTCTAGGCGCTTTATATCTGCCCCTCTCTCTCAATTACTATTCGCTGGTCTTTTCTGAACCTGTGTAGTCAACCGGTGTAATCTTTTGTCAAAAAACTACAGCAACTACAAAAAAATGATTTTTCTTTTTCATAGATAGGGCCTAATTTTGATTTGCAAATGGACTCTGATTTCTCTTGTGCGACCCTGAATAACATCCATGAAAATATGGTGCATCCACAATTAAGTTAAATAACAGATCAGAATGTACAATATTAACTTAATATAATGAACCCTAATCATTGCAGATTACAAACTTTGGAAAATCCTAATTAGCGAGATGGGCAGGATGAGGAGTGGTATGCATGAACCCTATTCTTTGAACACTAGGGGCTGGCAGGATGAGGAGGGCGGAATGAGGAAATTACCGAGAGAGACGTCGCTTGTCGCTTCAATCGGGGGGACAAGAGGGCCGAGTTCTCACGGGGAGGGTCGGTGCGGTGGATCCCAGCTCGGCCAGTGGGGCGGCCTGCTCCAATCTCCCGTCGGCGGTCGCTGCAATTAGGGAAGAAGAGGGGGTGCTCGCGGGGCAAGTTGTTGCACTGGATCCGAGCGTGGCCTGGGCGCAGGCGACATCCCCCAAAGTGTCGTCGCCGATCGCTGCAATCTGGGGAAGAAAAGAGCCAGATGAATCTATCTACCAAAGAAAATGCGGGGTGGGTTGTGACTTTAGCGGGGGAAAAATTAGAGAAGTGGAGAATTGTAAATTTTACATAAACATTCTGATGTGGTACTTCCATAGGCTTTTCTGGAGAATTGTAAATAAACAGGTTGAAGGTTGTACATGGTGGCCAATTGGGGACCAGCGACGTTGTCCCGTTTGCCGACGAGCAACTGTGATGCGTGCGGAGGAAAAGCGGAGGTCCAATGTGGCAGCCGGTGCTATGCGAGAGTGTTGTATCGGGTCATGCGATATGTTGGCCAAATGGATCTGCGTGAGGTGAGTACAAGGGAGTGGAGACACATACGTGGAACTTGCAACAACTAGCCAGAACTGATCTGTGTCCTGCCTCGCCTATCATCATCCTGCCTCTCCACGCCGCGCCGCCGCCGCTTAGTAGCCTTTTGAAAAAACTAGGGTAGGTCCCACTGCTAGATATTACTTGACAAAAAATGATCGTCACACATTCGTAGTATTCGATGACTAGCAAGTTCGTCATGCAAAATATCAAATCATCACAGAAATTGGCAGGCAAGTGTGCTCAAGGGCCAAGGCAACGCAGTGACGTTTATCGTCACCGATTTGAGGCAATCGGTGATGCGACATACGAAAACGTCACACATTAGACCTTTCGGTGACGTCGTCCACCATCATCACAAGGATTTTTGTCACAGTATCTCAATTTTGTTGTAGTGTTCCCAGATTCATAAGCCCATGTTCATCGCATCCTAACTTTGCATCCGTAGCTCCGATTCATGCATGTAGCATATCAAAATGTTCGTCGCAGAGAGTACATCATTTCATCTCATTGCATCATTTTCATTTGAGTCCATCTTGATGCCCGAAATGCTATTGGAAGAATGCTATTTGAGATAATTGTCAGATCTGCTGCTCCAATTAGATATTTGTCATTTTTGCCATGTTTATTGTGTGCATGACATGCCCCTGAGCTCTACATGTGTTTTGTTATATGTTTTGCCATCTTTCGAGAGGTGCAACCCATGTATTTTTGTGATGTGTGTGGTGACTAGCACAAGCTTGCAAAGTGGAGCATTCATTAATGTTGATTTCAGGGACTTAGCAATTCCACTAAGTCCTTGATCTGTTTATTTCAATATGCCATATGTTCATGTTGTTTCCTAGTGATCCGTGCCTCTTTTGAGGATGATCAGTAAGGATATTTTGTTAATCTTGTAGTGCTCTATCCATCCATTTCTTTGTTTGCAATTATGGAGCACCCTAGCTTGAGTCAATCGAGCTCTACTTTTGCTATTTCGTGAATATGGGCAGATTGTCTACTTGTTAGCGATTTTGCCGAGGATGTTGTAGTTGATCCGGGCATGCTATGTTGTTGTTCTTGCCGTGTCTAGCTTCAATAATGTGTATTCTTAATGGGTGTATGCTTAGTTTGTCATGCCTTGCTTTGCCATGTTAAGTTCCTGTAGCATATAGTTTCATGCTCCAATGTGTGCTACATGATCTGAAATTCCAGACTAGTGTTAATTTCACTAAGTCTGAAACCTGTTTATCAATTGCACTTTTGCCATGCTTGTGTGAACCTGTTAATTGATGAAGTGGCGGTAGCTCAGTGTTCAACTTTTGTTAAGCATCATTAGTGGATTCCTTCCATGTATTTTGTTGCCATGTTTGAGTGCTGTAGCATAATTATCTTGATGCATTTAGATGGCTACTTGCTGTTTATCGCAGACCGGTGCCATATTTGTTTTGCTTGCCATTTCCAAACCGTGCATCCGATTCCGGCGATCTTTATATCGATTTCAACTGAAATCACCTCACCTTTCCAGTGGCACTCTTGGATTTCCAAGTTGAGGCCAGGTCCATGCATTACTTGTCCAATCATGCATATGCATCGCATACCGCATCCCGCATATCATACCATGTTTATGTGTTGGTTGTTTACTATGTTGTGTGCTTCTTTCCGGTGTTTGCTTCTTCGGGTTGGTTCCGGCAACGTCGCGCTTGTGAGGTCCCGTTCGTCTACGTCCGTTTGTCTCCTTCATGGACTCATTCTTCTTCCTTGCGGGATTTCAGGAAAGATGACCATACCCTCAAAATCACTTCTATCTTTGCTTGCTTAGTTTCTCGCTCTTTTGCTTTGCCTATGCTGCGATACCTACCACTTGCTTATCATGCCACGCATATTGTTGAACCAAGCCTCTAACCCACCTTGTCCTAGCAAACCGTTGTTTGGCTATGTTACCGCTTTGCTCAGCCTCTCTTATAGCGTTGTTAGTTGCAGGTGAAGATTGATGTTTTGTTCCCTGTTGGAACATGGAGATGTTGTTCCATGTTTGGAACATGTTTAATTGTTGGGATATCACAATATACCTTATTTAATTAATGCATCTATATACTTGGTAAAGGGTGGAAGGCTCGGCCTTATGCCTGGTGTTTTGTTCCACTCTTGCCACCCTAGTTTCCGTCATATCGGTGTTATGTTCCCGGATTTTGCGTTCTTACGTGGTTGGGTAATAATGGGAACCCCTTGATAGTTCGCCTTGAATAAAACTGCTCCAGCATGGCCCAACATTGGTTTTACCATTCGCCACCTAGCCTTTTCTTTCCCTTGGGTTCTGCAGACTCAAGGGTCATCTTTATTTAAACCCCGACCAGTGCTCCTCTGAGTGTTGGTCCAACTTGTCAGCCGTCGGTGGCCACCAGGGGCAACTCTGCGCTGGCCTACCGGAAGTTTGGACGATGCGGTGTGCCCTGAGAACAAGATATGTGCAGCTCCTATCGGGATTTGTCGGCACATTCGGGTGGCTTTGCTCGTCTTGTTTTACCATTGTCAAAATGTCTTGTAACCGGGATTCCGAGTCTAATCGGGTCTTCCCGCTAGAAAGAATATCCTTCGTTGGCCGTGAGATCCTGTGACGGGCTAAGTTGGGACACCCCTGTAGGTATTTGAACTTTCGAAAGTCGTGCCTGCGGTTATGGGCAGATGGGAATTTGTTAATGTCCGGTTGTAGATAACTTGAGCCTTAACTTAATTAAAATACATCAACCGCGTGTGTTACCGTGATGGTCTCTTTCCGGCGGAGTCTGGGAAGTGAACACGGTGTTGGAGTTATGCTTGACGTAGGCTGATTTAGGATCACTTCTTGATCTTACTTTCATCGACCGTGCTTTGCCTTCTCTTCTCGCTCTCATTTGCATATGTTAGCCACCAAATATGCTAGTCGCTTGCTGCAGCTCCACCTCATACCTTTACCTTACCCATAAGCTTAAATAGTCTTGATCGCGAGGATGCGAGATTGCTGAGTCCCCGTGGCTCACAGATACTTCCAAAACCAGTTTGCAGGTGCCGTTGAGTCCGTGAAGACGATGCAACCAAGCTCAGGAGGAGCTCGATGAAGATCTTGTCCTTTGTGTTGTTTCGTTCTAGTTGATCAGTAGTGGAGCCCAGTTGGGGTCGATCGGGGACCTTGTCGCATTTTGGGTTCTTCTTTTATTATGGTTCCGTAGACGGACCATGATTGTATTTGGATGTTGTAATGCTTTATTCATGTATTGTGTGAAGTGGCGATTGTAAGCCAACTATGTATCTCTTTCCCTTATGTATTACATGGGTTGTGTGAAGATTACCTCACTTGCGACATTGCTTTCAATGCGGTTATGCCTCTAAGTCGTGCTTCGACACGAGGGAGATATAGCCACATCGAGGGCGTTACAAGTTGGTAATCAGAGCCTTCCCCGACCTTAGGAGCCCCAATTGCTTGATCGAAATTAGCGGACGAGTTGAGTCTAGAAAAATGTTTTGAGTCATTTAGGAATTATATATTGGAGAGTTTAGGAATTCTTTTTACTCCCCAGTCCCTTCATCGCTCTAGTAAGGCATCCTGACGTAGAATTTTGACTCTTCTCTTCTCAAATTTCACCAATTTTTTTAGGATCACGCGGGTATCTTGGAATCGTTCCGATGGTTTTGTGACGAGAACATTGTTCTGGGTGCCTCCTGTCATTTAGGGGTTGTGGCAGTGTCCCGGGGAGTTGAGCTCCGAGGTGTTGTCGTCACAATTTTATCGTTGCAGTTCTGGAATACCTGAGTTTAGTTCGCCGACATCGAAAATCTCTTTTATGCAGTTGTTGGTGAGATAACCTCGACGCCACCCAGTACTGGGGCGGGAGTTCGGGAGTATTGCCATAACTCGTATAACGGATTCTTTTCGAAGGTTGAGGTAGACGATTTCCGAAGGTTTCTTGGTTATGTGTTGAAGGATGGATACAGCTGGATGTAGGATTTGCTAGTTTTGGGTGAGATATTATGCTTCCCCTGTATCCCCAACACCTGATTGCATAACCGGAAAGTTTCGGGAGTTTATAAGTGGGAATTCAAGTAGCTCTTAGGATATCTTTCCGACAGATGTATGATATGAAATTGGGGTTCGACGTCTAGTGGTCCGCCTATTCATGGTTGGTCTTACAGTGGTCTCATTGTGTCTTAAAGAGTCCTTGGCTATGCCGACTCGCGGACGCTTCATATGTCATGTGCACTGCCTTGCACATGATGGTGCTGTACGATCGAGCCCGTGGAGGCCCCACCATGAAAACTTCGGACGAAATCTCTATCATATGTTTGTTCTGGCTTATTTTGCAAGCCAATCCTTTGTTTTTGTTTTTCAGTTGTGGTATTCGAGTTGCTTCGAAGTCAAATGTTGATTCCATACCTTCCCCAAATGGTGTTCTCATACTCCGATGTGAATACTAATCCTTCTCGTTATCGAGGTTGTCATGTCAATTCTTTTCACCAGTGTGCTTCTCTACAAGTGGATCCGATCATGTCAACATTCACAAGATCAATTATCAGTTCTTCTCAACGGTGTTGTCTTCATCCATCCTCAAGTTGCCTTTGTTTTTCCCGCCCACCCACCCTTTTTCTTCAAGGTATCTGATATCTTAATCAAGTATCCTTTATATTCACGTGAAGTATCTTCATTCCTTTCCGTCAATGTTCTTATCCGGTGATTCTCATAAAGATTTTAACGGAGCCTCAAGGTCATCATCCTTAATTCTTTTCTTCTCCGGTGGATTCAAGTCAAGATTTGTCGATTATATCCCCTTTCCTCATTTCAAATACCTTCTCTTGACGGTGCTCCTCATAATAATTTACTTCTCGCTATCTAATTGTTCCGGAGTGTTCTAGATATCTCGAAGATTCATGTTTCCACTCGTAATCCGTTCAAGCTATTTTGAGGATGTTATCTCATTCAAGCCTTTTAATTCAACCGGTGCAATCTATCTTCCAAGCGACCTTTTCAATGGTGTTTCTTTTGAGTGGGCCCTAACCCACAGGTCTTTTCCAAGGATCTTACCTGACTCTTCTTATTTTTCCGGAGCTTCTCAAATTATTTTGTAAAGTTTGACGTAAGAATGAATTATCATAAGTCTTATTTTTTTTCTCCAAGATCGTCCACATTCTTTTCATCGTTGTCTCAACCTTTCCATTATTCATTCCGGAGTGCCTCAACAATTCATGGTGGTGTTTCTCGTCGTCATTTGAAGACCGAAGAAGATTTTTGCCTCCATATCTTATCCGTTCTCTCAGAGATTCATGGTTCTAGTCAAGGCCATCCTCTCATAATTGTTTTGATTGTGAGAATTCCTCTCACCTATCCGGAGCCCATCATCTCAGATTTATTCATTCTAGCTTTCACCTCTCGTTATCCAAATCTTACCGGTGTATCATCCAAATATCCTCTAATCAACTCATGATTTTTTGTTCACTTGCATCTAAATTCTCTCAAGTTTCTTCGTTCATTTCATAATTCTTTCCGGTGTTTCTCTTTCTTTTCTTCGTTCACTTTCAATTCTTACGGTGGTTTGTTCAAGATTCCTCTTCGTATGTTATCATACTTCCGCTCTTTCAAATCCTACCGATGGATCATCGAAGACCTTTCCAAGTTGAAGCTATATCTATCTTAATCCTTTCTACGATAACAAGTTGTTTGCAATCCGTTGCTTATCATCAAATTTAAATTGGTGAAGGATACACATAATGTAATTGTTATTCTTGTTTCATCCTAATGATTAGTTCTTATTCCGGAGGTCCTTCAAACTCTCGGTTTCATTTGTTTCATCTTCTCTTTTTCCCGGAGTTCCAACCTCTTTCAATTATATTATCACAGAGATCTCTATCTAAATCATCGCGAGGCTTCAATCTTATTCTTTTCATCAATCAATTAGTTTGGATCATTCTTTTATTACCGGAGTTCTTCATGAAGGTTCTACATGATGGTTCATCAAGGATTTAATCCCTTCTCAAAATTTTTCATCGAGATTCTTTTCTAAGGAGCTCAAGCATTCTTCATCTTGCATCCGCAGTACAATTCTTTCTTCCGTATCTTTGGAGGTGGTATTATGTCATTCTCGATAATTTGAGTTCATGTTTCATGATTCACATGTTATTAGGAATGAGGTATTTTAAATCCATTAATCTCGTCATTGGAGTTATCTGGGGTTATATTCCACCAAAAACCTTCCCTAAGGATTGTTGCTAATTATGGTGCTTATAAATGTCCCAAGTTCTTCATTTATCCTCCCGGTGAAATAACTTTCTCGTCTCCTCGTTCATTTCAATCCAATGCTTTTTCCCGTGAGCGGCAGGTTGTCACCTCATAATTTTGAGATGTATTCTATAAGTCCATATCAAGCTTATCCTTTTCGTTGTTGATAACCCAACAACTTCGTTCTAGCATTTGCTGTAAGCGTGCTCTCTCAAGATCGTGTTTCCCTTCGTTTATTCCATTTAATTCTTACTTTTGTTCCGGAGGCATTGTGCTATTGCTTCCTTCAACCATCATCTCGTTTCATCAAAGATCATGTTCTTTCCTGTGCTTATCCATCTAAACGGAGCGTTGTGTCCTCCGCTCAAGTTCTTTTCGCCTTATCAAGCCTTGCACCTCTTTTCAACCGGAGTGCTGTCTGAGATCTTTCTTACCCCCTTGTTCCATTCATTCAATAGTTTCGGAGGCACTGTATTGTGATTTCATCAAGTATCTTCTCATCTTATCAATTTCTTATTCAATTCCTTTTCTTTTTCAATCGGAGTGCTCCCCGTATCGGTTCTTTCTTTTTCCTCTTTCTTAACGGAGTGCTTTCAACTTTGTTCATCTCCGTTGTATTCTTTTCTCAAAATGGCTTAACCTTTTCAAGGTTCTTTGGTGTCACTCGTTTGTTAAAGAAGCAACTAGTTTTACCTCTTCTCGTTATCTTCCGTTTTTCCCTCCAGCGCCAGTCTAGATCTCGGGACGAGATCCTCTCGTAGTGGTGGAGTGTTGTAACGCCCCGAGACCGATGTGCCAGGTGTCGTCCAGTTATTCAATGTTGTTGCCTTTTCATTGCTTGCGTGTCATGCATTGCATATCATGTCATCATGTGCATTTCATTTGCATACATGTTCGTCTCATGCATCCGAGCACTTTCCCCGTTGTCCGTCTTGCATTTCGGTGCTCCGTTCTCCTACGGTGGTCATTTCTAACTTCTTCTCACGTGTGGGGGTTAGACATTTCCGGATTGGACCGAGACTTGCCAAGTGGCCTTGGTTTACTACCGGTAGACCGCCTGTCAAGTTTCGTACCATTTGGACTTCGTTTGATGCTCCAACGTTTAACCAAGGGACCGTAAAGGCCTCGTGTGTGTTGCAGCCCAACACCCCTCCAAAGTGGCCCAAAACCCACTTAAACCTCCTCCATCATCTCGGTCCTTCGGTCACGATCGCGTGGCCGAAAACCGCACCTCATTTGGACTCTCCTAGCTCCCTCTACCTATAAATATGTGGCTCTCCCCGATTTTTCGCACAGTCCAAACCCTAGCTTCTTCCCACTCCGCCGCCGGACATGTCCACGCCCGCCGGACGCGTCCAGCCTCCACCTCACCCCGGCCAATCAGTGCTTGCCACGTCAGCTCCGCCGCCGCCTCATCCAATCGTGCGCCGCCACGTCGTCCCGACGCCCCGCCTCTCCACCGCGTGGCCCGCTGAGCCCATCGCGGGCCCGCGCGGGCCCATCCCATCGCCGCCCGCGGAGCAGCGCCGCCCGGCCGCCTCTTCGTCGCTCTGCCGCGGAGCCGCTGCTCTGGCGACCTCGCCCCGCCGGCGAGCTCCTCCACGCTGCCCTGCTCGCCCCAGGTCGCCGTCGCCGCGCGCCATCGCCCAACCGGCCACCGCCCTCGCTACTCCGCCTCGTCCGCGTGCTTCCGGCGACCGGCACCCGTCGCCGCCTCCAGCCATCGCCGGCGCAAGCGCTGACCCGCCGCCGTCCTCTCTCACCCTCGCCTCGCCGGAGAAGATCCGCCTCGCCGGAGCTCCGGCCGAATTCGATCTGGGGTGTGGGATGAGATCCACCACTCCCCCGATCCAAACGCACCTCGTCCTGATCCGGATCCACCCCGTCCCGGATCTCCTCGTCCCAGGTTGACTTTTCCCGCAGGGTAAATTTCCACTAAGTCCCCGAAATTCCCAGATTCATAAGCCCTTGTTCATCACATCGTAACTTTGCATCCATAGCTCCGATTCATGCTTGTAGCATATCAAAATGTTCGTCTCAGAGCGTACATCATTTCATCTCATTGCATCATTTTCATTTGAGTCCATCTTGATGCCCGAAATGCTGTTGGAAGAATGCTATTTGAGATAATTGTCAGATCTGCTGCTCCAATTAGATATTTGTCATTTTTGCCATCACTAGTAGAAAACAGGGCTTTGGTCCAGGCCGGGTCAATCCATTAGTCCCGGTTCAGTCTAGAACCGGGACCAATGTGGGCATTGGTCCCGGTTCGTGAGCCCAGGGGGCTGGCCGGGCCACGTGGGCCATTGGTCCCGGTTCATCTGGACCTTTTGGTCCCGGTTGGTGGGATGAACCGGGACCAATGGGCCTCGCTCCTGGCCCGCCACCATTGGCCCCGGTTGGTGGCTTGAACCGGGACCAAAGGCTCCCCTTTAAGTCCCGGCTCATGTCACCAACCGGGACCAATGAGGTGCCTATATATACCCCCTCGCGCATGAGCAGAGCACAGTGCTCAGTTTTTTCTGGCCGAGGGGGAGAGGGCTTTGTGGTGCTCTAGCTCACCTCCTATGCACATGAGGTGTTCGATGGAATGCCCGAGCCACACTACTTAAGCTTTCTCCTCTCGAAGCTCGACCTGCAAGCTCCATTTTCCTCGAGATTTGTCTAGATTTAGCGGTCCGTCACGCCCCGTCCCCGTCTTCACCGCCGTCGATCACCCGCGCCGATCTCATCACCGACACCACCGTGGTGAGTCTCTTGTTCCTATCTTCTTTCTGAAAGGAAAAATATTCTTACTTGTATGTTTAGATAGATACTTGTATCATTTTCTTACATTTATTATTGCATCTTATATAGTGCGATGGTTTTGGTATCCGCCCCCGTCGGCCCTCGTCCTGTCTATGATTCGGATGAGGTATGTATATTATCTTTATAACTATTGGTTCATTTATTGTTTATGAAAATTATGCCGACCAACATGACATAGATTTTATTTATCTAGGATGTATGTGAATCGGAAATGCCAACCGACCCTATTGTCGAGAGGTTAAATTTAGTTGAAGAAGAAAACAATTTGTTGAAGGAAAAAATAAAAAAAATGAGGAGGAGAAGATGATATTGGAGTTGCATGTTGCGGATGTCGTCGATGATCACAAGATCAAGATGGATGCAATGCGCTTGGAGATTAGAAAGATTAGAAAATATGCCATTCATACCGAGGCTTTGTATCATTATGCCATTGGATCAATTGTTACCTTGGTTGCGATTATGATCGCATTTGTTTTCGCATTGAAATGTTTTACATAGTTTCAATATATGGTTTAATTAATTAGATGCTCTCGAGAGCTATATGTTGTTAGCTGAGAACTATGTATGCACTTTGGTTTTAATGTGATGATGAACTTCTATTAATTTGGACACTTAATTATATATAATGCACGCAGATGAACCGGCAATGGATGTACGGTGATAGACACACCCGCGAGTACATTAAGGGCGTGCATGAGTTTCTCGATGCGGCTGAGGCAAACAAGCAGAATGGTTTTATGTGTTGTCCATGCACTGAATGTGGGAATACGAGGTCTTACTCTAACCGGAAAATCCTTCACTCCCACCTGCTTTACAAGGGTTTCATGCCACACTATAATGTTTGGACGAGGCACGGAGAAATAGGGGTTATGATGGAAGACGGCGAAGAAGAAGACTACGATGACAACTATGTGCCCCCTGAAAACGGTGATGCTGCAACAGGGGGAGCTGGTGAAGATCAAGAGGAACCAGACGATGTGCCCAATGATGCTGCAATGGGTGAAGCTGCTGAAGATCAAGAGGAACCAGACGATATGCCCGATGATGATGATCTCCGCCGGGTCATTGTCGATGCAAGGACGCAATGCATTAGTCAAAAGGAGAAGCTGAAGTTCGATCGCATGTTAGAGGATCACAAAAAAAGGGTTATACCCCAATTGCGAAGATGGCAACACCAAGCTCGATACCGTACTGGAATTGTTGCAGTGGAAGGCAGAGAATGCTGTGGCTGACAAAGGATTTGAGAAGCTACTGAAAATATTGAAGAAGAAGCTTCCAAAGGATAACGAATTGCCCAACAATACATACGCAGCAAAGAAGGTCGTATGCCCTCTAGGATTGGAGGTGGAGAAGATACATGCATGCCCTAATGACTGCATCCTCTACCGCAGTGCATACAAGGATCTGAACGCATGCCCGGTATGCGGTGCATTGCGGTATAAGATCAGACGAGATGACCCTGGTGATGTTGACGGCGAGCCCCCCAGGAAGAGGGTTCCTGCGAAGGTGATGTGGTATGCTCCTATAATACCGCGGTTGAAACGTCTGTTCAAAAACGAAGAGCATGGCAAGTTGATGCGATGGCACAGTGAGAACCGAAAGAAAGATGGGAAGTTGAGAGCACCCGCTGACGGGTCGCAGTGGAGAAAAATCGAGAGAAAGTACTGGGATGAGTTTGCAAAGGACCCAAGGAATGTATGGTTTGCTTTAAGCGCGGATGGCATTAATCCTTTCGGGGAGCAGAGCAGCAATCACAGCACCTGGCCCGTGACTCTATGTATGTATAACCTTCCTCCTTGGATGTGCATGAAGCGGAAGTTCATTATGTTGCCAGTTCTCAACCAAGGCCCTAAGCAACCCGGCAACGAAATTGATGTGTACCTAAGGCCATTAGTTGAAGAACTTTTATAGCTGTGGAATGAAAACGGTGTACGTACGTGGGATGAGCACAGACAGGAGGAATTTAACCTTAAGGCGTTGTTGTTCGTGACCATCAACGATTGGCCCGCTCTCAGTAACCTTTCAGGTCAGACAAACAAAGGATACCACGCATGCACGCACTGTTTAGATGACACTGAAAGTATATACCTAGACAAATGCTGGAAGAATGTGTACCTGGGCCGCCGTCGATTTCTTCCGACCAACCATCAATGTCGAAAGAAAGGCAAGCATTTCAAAGGCGAGGCAGATCACCGGAAGAAGCCCGCCATGCGCACCGGTGATCACGTGCTTGCTATGGTCAATGATTTACACTACGTAATCTTTGGAAAGGGTCCCGGTGGACTAGCTGTTCCGAGTGACGCTGAGGGACACACACCCATGTGGAAGAAGAAATCTATATTTTGGGACCTACCCTACTGGAAAGACCTAGAGGTCCGCTCCTCAATCGACGTGATGCACATGACGAAGAACCTTTGCGTGAACCTGCTAGGCTTCTTGGGCGTGTATGGGAAGACAAAAGATACACCTGAGGCACGGGAGGACCTGCAACGTTTGCACGAAAAAGACGGCATGCCTCCGAAGCAGTATAAAGGTCCTGCCTGCTACGCTCTTACGAAAGAAGAGAAAGAAATCTTCTTTGAATGCCTGCTCAGTATGAAGGTCACGACTGGCTTCTCGTCGAATATAAAGGGAATAATAAATATGCCAGAGAAAAAGTTTCAAAACCTAAAGTCTCATGACTGCCATGTGATTATGATGCAACTGCTTCCGGTTGCATTGAGGGGGCTTCTACCGGAAAACGTCCGATTAGCCATTGTGAAGCTATGTGCATTCCTCAATGCAATCTCTTAGATGGTGATCGATCCAGAAATCGTACAAAGGTTAAGGAGTGATGTGGCACAATGTCTTGTCAGTTTTGAGCTGGTGTTCCCACCATCCTTCTTCAATATCATGACGCACGTCCTAGTTCATCTAGTCAACGAGATTGTCATCCTGGGGTCCGTATTTCTACACAATATGTTCCCCTTTGAGAGGTTCATGGGATTCCTAAAGAAATATGTCCGTAATCGCGCTAGGCCAGAAGGAAGCATCTCCATGGGCCATCAAACAAAGGATGTTATCGGGTTTTGTGTTGGCTTCATTACTGGCCTTAACAAGATAGGTCTCCCTAAATCGCGGTATGAGGGGAGACTGACTGGAAAAGGCACTCTTGGAAGAGACTCAATAATATGCAGGGACGGATATTCTTGGTCTCAAGCACACTACACAGTTCTACAGAACTCTACCTTGGTGACCCCGTATGTCGATGAACACAAGAACAGTCTGCGCTCCAAACACCCGGAGCAGTGCGACAACTGGATTACATGTGAACACATCAGGACTTTCAGCAGTTGGTTGGAAACACGTCTCAGAGGTGACAACACTGTTTGTGATGAGTTTTACTTGTTGTCCAGGGGACCATCTTTGACTGTATTGACTTACAAAGGATACGAGATAAATGGGAATACATTTTACACGATCGCCCAAGATCAAAAGAGCACCAACCAAAACAACAGTGTCCGCTTTGATGCAGCAACCGAGAGCAGAAAGGACACATATTATGGTTACATAGTGTACATATGGGAACTTGACTATGGACCTGATTTTAAGGTCCCTTTGTTTAAGTGCAAATGGGTCAAACTGTTAGGTGGCGGGGTACAGGTAGACCCACAGTACGGAATGACAACAGGGGATCTGAAAAATCTTGGGTACACTGACGAACCATTCGTCCTAGACAATGATGTGGCATAGGTTATCTATGTGAAGGACATGTCTACCAAACCGAGAAAAAGAAAAGATAAGGAAGCGAATACAACATACGATGAGCCAAAGCGCCACATAGTTCTTTCAGGAAAAAGGGACATCCTGGGAGTGCACGGCAAGACAGACATGTCTGAAGATTATGAAAAGTTTCATGAAATTCCTCCCTTCAATCTCAAGGCTGACCCAAGCATCCTGATAAACAATGACGATTATCCATGGTTACGGCGCAATAAGCAAATGACACAAGCGAAGAAAAAGTGAAGACTTTCTCCAGCAACTTTGTAACACACGAACATGCTACCATTGTCCGTTTTGTACATGCACATGCTATGTAGGTGAAATTATGATACCATCCCACCTTTCAACTTTTTCAGAGTTCATTTCAAATGCTTTCATGTCTTATGGTTCGGCCCTCGTAATACCATGACTATTAGTCCCTGGCCCATGCCAACTTTCAACTTTCAACTTTCTAAAACTAATGGCACTAACAGAAAGTTTATAATTTTGCTCCTCGCCCCTGGCCCATGACCATTAGTCCCGGTTTGTGCCATAAACCGAGACTAAAGGGTTGGTCCTCGTTGCGGGCAGAGTTTAGTCCCACCTCGTCAACCGAAGGGGGATCACACCGGTTTATAAGCCCTTCCCTCTCTGCCTTGTTGAGCTCCTCTCAAAGTGAAAATAGATGCCCTAATAGAGAAAAGTTTAACCTAAATTCATAGTGAATTTCTCTGAAATTCATACAAATTTACTAGGAATTTAGGTTGAATTTTCTCTATAGGCGCATCTATTCTCATTTTTAGTAAGTTAATCACAAACTTGTGATTCAAACAATTTTCAAAGAATTCAAATTTTAACTATTCAAATTTGAAAACTAATGGCACTAACAGAAAGTTTATAATTTTTCTAAAACTAATGGCACTAACAGAAAGTTTATAATTTATCTAACCTAAAAGCAAACAGAATTAAAAATTAAAGCAAAAAACAAAAGAAAATAAATAATGCAAAAAACAAATCAAAAAACAGGAAAAAACTATTTTTATAGTAAGTTAATCAGAAAATAAAATAAGTAATGCAACAAAGAAAACAAAATAACTAAAAAAGTGTTTTCAAATTTGAAAACTAATGGCACTAACAGAAAGTTTATAATTTTTCTAAAACTAATGGCACTAACAGAAAGTTTATAATTTTGCTAACCTAAAAGCAAACAGAATTAAAAATTAAAGCAAAAAACCAAAGAAAATAAATAACGCAAAAAACAAATCAAAAAAACAGGAAAAAAAACTATTTTTATAGTAAAGTTAATCAGAAAATAAAATAAATAAAGCAACCAAGAAAACAAAAAAACTAAAAAAATGTTTTCAAATTTGAAAACTAATGGCACTAATAGAAAGTTTATTATTTTTCTAAAACTAAAAGCAAAAAGAATTAAAAAATAAAGCAAAAAACAAAAGGAAATAAATAATGCAGAAAACAAAACAAAAAAACTGGAAAAAATAGGGCTCACCCCTATAATATTTGTTATGACTAACTAAAATTACCAAATTGAGTATAATGATTAAACACAGTAATATTAAATAGCATGAAAAAGATTGACTCAACAATCAATTTTTATAGTAAAGTTATTCATAAACTAGTGATTCACACAAATTTTAAAAAAATCAAATTTAAACTATTCAAATTTTAAAACTAATGGCACTAACAGAAAGTTTATAATTTTTGTGTCTTAAAATAAAAAAGAAATCACTACAAAACTATAAGTATTTAGTTCTAAGTAGAAACAAAAAAAACAAAAAAACAAAAAAGTGCCACCTACTAGGCCCCCACGGCGTGAATACGACTTGAAACCCTACCATGGGCCAGGATTCAGGCCCGTGGGAGGCCCAGTAGGCCCGCAGGCACAGATTGCAGTGTTAGGCCCAAAAGCCTGCTTTAGAGAGGAGCTCGAGAGGGAAGGCGCACCGCACCTTATAAACAGGTGCGCCTCCCTCTCAACTAGCGAGGTGGGACTAAATATTTGGGTTCGGGGCAGCACAGGCCTTTGGTCCTGGTTGGTGGCACCAACCGGGACTAAAGAGGGGCATTGGTCACGGTTCGTGGCACCAACCGTGACCAACCGGGACTAAAGGGGGCATTGGTCACGGTTGGTGCCACGAACCGTGACCGGCACCAACCATGACCAATGCCCCTCTTTAGTCCCGGTTGGTGCCACCAACCGGGACCAAAGGCCGCCGCTTCCCGCCCTTTGGGCTGCTGAAATTGGCCTTTGGTCCCGGTTGGTGGCACCAACCGGGACTAAAGGGGGGCATTAGTCCCGGTTTGTGCCACGAACCGGGACCAATGCTCTTGCTATATATACAGCACTTTGCAGTTTTCGCCAAAATCCATCTGTGTCTTCTCACCCCGATGCCTTCTGCTCCTCGTCGCCGTCGCCGCCGAGCCCTGCCCCGACGCCGTCAGGTTGGTCCACCTCGCCGCCGCCGAGCCACTGCCCCGACACCGTCGCCGCGCCCGCTGCCCCTGCCGGCCCCGACACCATCGCCGTCGCCGCGCGCGCCGCCCCTGCCCCGACCCCGTCGCCGTCGCCGCGCACGCCGCCCCTTCCGCAACCCCGTCGCCGTCGCCCCGACCACACGCCGCCACCTTCGGCCCGGCCGCCGGCGCCCTTTCCTATTATTTTTTTCATTATTATAAAAATGTGCATATATGTATATGTTCTCTATGTATATATGTTCATATATGCAAAAGTTAGATTTTAGAAAAACTTTATATATGCAAAAGTTTATATATGCAAAAATTTATATATCTAGCTAGGAAGAAGGAAGAAAGGAAGAAGAAGAAAAACTTATATATGAGAAATGTATGTATGTATATATGAGAAATGTATGTATGTATGTATAGATGTATGTATGTGGATACATGAGGGGGGTCGATATACCCCCTCTCCGATAGCATTTTTGTGCATTTTAGGTTAGTGTATATATATGTTGATGTATATATGCAAAAGATAGATTTTTAGAAAAAATACTATTTTTTCTATTGATGATATGATGATGTTTTTTTCATATATGCGTTTTTTCATATATGTATTAATTTTTTTAAGTTGTTAGTAGATATCGATTTTAGGTTAGTGCATTTTATCACTGATTTTAGGTTAGTTGATCGATTTAGTGCATTTTATGTTTATTGCATTTTAGGTTAGTGCATTTTATGTTAGTGGAGAGGAAAAAGTAAAATAAGGAAAAGGAAAATAAGTAGAGAAAGAAGGAGGAGAAGAAGGAGAAGACGAGGAGAGGAAGAAGAGGAAGAAGAAGAAAAAATAGGAGAAGAAGAAGGAATAGAGGAGCTTCGGATTTTTTTTATCCATATAGAAGGTGTTTGATGAAATGCTAGATGTTTTTTTCATATGATGTTTTTTTCATATATGTATTCATTTTTTATTTAGGTTGTTAATTAGTAGATATCGATTTTAGGTTAGTGTAGAGGAAAATGTAAAATAAGGAAAAGGAAGAAAAGAGGAAGAAGGAAGAAGAAGAAGAAGAAGAAAAGGAAGGAGTGGAAAAAGGAAAATAAGAAGAGGAAGACTTCTTTTTTCTTCATGGATATATGCTAAAGAAAACGAGGGGGTGATAGATGATGATGAGGGGTCAAGAGTGGAACGAGAGGTCGAGAGGTGTCGAGGGGAGAAAAAAAATGTTATCAGGGACGAGGGTTGTCGAGGGGTCGAGAGAGGGACAAGGGGTCGATAGAACTAAATAAGAAGAAGAAGAGGGGAGGAAGAAGAGGAGAAATAAATAAGAAGAAGAAGAAAAAAGAAGAAAAAGAAGAGGAGAAGAAGAAAGGAATAGTGGAGAAGAAGAAAAAATAGAATATATTCTATTTTTTTCTTCTTCTCCACTATTCCTTTCTTCTTCTCCTCTTTTTTTTCTTCTTTTTTTCTTCGATATTCTCCTCTAGGATTTCAAGGTCGAGGGTTTCAGGGTCGAGGGTTCGAGGGTTCTATAGGGTCGAGGGTCGAGGGTTCCAGGGTCGTCTAGGGGTCGAGGGTTCCAGGGTCGTCGAGGATTCGAGGGGTCGAGGATCTCCGAGTGGTCGAGAGAGGTTTCCTAGTGTCAAAGTATTGAAGAAATCCATGCCTTCATCATTAGCCGGAAGTAACCAGGGAATGTTGGTACGAAGTTCTGCAAACTTGTTCTGGAATGGAGTCCCGGATAGGATAATCCGCCTTTTGGTACGAATTCAGCAAAGGCCTTCGAAATAGCGATATTCGGAAGGCTCTTGCTGAACTTTGTACCAAAAAGCGAATTATCCTATCTGGGACTCCGTTCCAGAACAACTTTGAAGAGCTTCGTACCATCATGCACATGTTACTTTCGCCTAATGATGAAGACATGGTTTTGTTGAATCCTTTGACACTACGCAACCTCCCGACCCCTTGGCGATGCTCTCGAACATGAGAGGAAGAAGAGGATCACCAAGGTGTCGAGGGTTCCAGGGTCGTCGAGGGTTCGAGGGGTCGAGGATCGCCGAGGGGTCTAGAGAGGTTTCCTAGTGTCAAAGTAATGAAGAAATCCATGCCTTCATCATTAGCCGGAAGTAACTAGGGCATGTTGGTACGAAGTTCTGCAAAGTTGTTCTGGAATGGAGTCCCGGATAGGATAATCTGCCTTTTGGTACGAATTCAGCAAAAGCCTTCCAAATAGCGATATTCGGAAGGCTCTTGCTGAACTTTGTACCAAAAAGCGAATTATCCTATCTGGGACTCCGTTCTAGAACAACTTTGAAGAGCTTCGTACCATCATGCACATGTTACTTTCGCCTAATGATGAAGACATAGTTTTGTTGAATCCTTTGACACTACGCAACCTCCTGACCCCTCGGCGATGCTCTCGAACATGAGAGTAAAAAGAGGATAAAAAAGAAGAGGAAGAAGAAAAAAAAGAGGAGAAGAAAGAATAGAGGAGTTCTTCTCCTCTATTCTTTCTTCTCCTCTTTTTTTCTTCTTCTTCCTCTTTTTTTATCGGGAACGAGGGTCGTCGAGGAACATAGATGTAGTGTCGTCATTGTCGATATATACCCCCTCCGAATAGCTTACTATGATTAGGTAGCTAGTTCTACGTTTGGTACTAATATATCCATCTGTCATGTTTGAATAATAATTGCCATGTTGTAAATATTTGTAGAAACTATGGACACCGCCCGAGACGAAGCAAAAGAAGCGTTGTTGAGGGACATAATCGCAGAAAGAAGTGATGCCGTCTCGTTGTTTCTCAACGACACCGATGGTATGGAAGGAGAGGGTGAACAAGCTGGCTATGGTGACCTAATGCCGGTGCAATAAGAAGAACATGAGGACGGCTCCAGTGACCCAATGTCGGTCCAAGAAGGAGACCGTGATGACGGCTCCGGTGACCGAACCAAGTCCGGCCAGGTATATATATTAGTTAAGCCTATGCTGACTAGCTGATTGATGCATTCATTGTTTTGGTATGTACACATATTAATTAAGTCTTTGTTCTTTTTTCTAGCCCTCCGGATCGAGCACAACTTCGGTAAAGAAACGAGGCCCGAAGAAAAAGTTGAGCTCGGATGAAAAGTTAGAGATCATAGCAATCGCGCCCGACGGCCAACCGATTGAACCCCTCCGGACAAAGAGCGCGTTTGTTGCTCAGTGCGGGGTTCTGGTTAGGGACAAGATCCCGATAAGCATCCACCAATGGTTTAAGCCGGCTACAGAAGACCCTGAGGTGTCTTATGTCAATGATATGCAGAAAAATGATCTTTGGACTGAGCTGAAGTCAAATTTCACCCTACCCCTAGAGGATGATCCGGAGAAGCCAGTTAAAGAGCAATTAATCAAGTCTTTTGCTCTTAAGAGGATGGCAGAACTATTCAGGAGGTGGAAGAAAGAGCTGAATAGGTTTGTCGATAAAAAAGAGACACCAGAATTCAAGGGCAGATATGAGAAGATCAGAGATCACTGGCCCGCATTTGTGGCCCACAAGACATCGGAAAAGAGTAAGAAGATGTCGGCGACAAACAAGAAAAATGCTGCGAAGAAGATGCTTCACCATCGCACGGGGTCAGGTGGCTACCTCGTAGCCCGGCCTAAGTGGGCCAAGACTGAGAATGATCTGGTCGCAAAGGGATCGAACCAGAGACAATTAGCTGGCGAGACCGTTGCCAGACGTGGTTCTTCGGGGCTGGCGGAACCTTGGACCCTGTAACAGGGAAGTGCATTTGGACGAACGATCAAATGGACATACCAGTCAGGAAGCTTAAGCAGTATATCGAAGCAGCGCAGCAAGGGAAGTTCTTTCCAGACAGAGAGAACGACGAGCTTTTTGGGTAACGTAGTAATTTCAAAATAATTCTTACGCACACGCAAGATCATGGTGTTGCACAGCAATGAGAGGGGAGAGTGTTGTCTACGTACCCACGCAGACCGACTGCGGAAGTGTTGACACAACATAGAGGATGTAGTTGTACGTCTTCCCGATCCGACAGATCCAAGCACCGTTACTCCGGCACCTCCGAGTTCTTAGCACACGTACAGCTCGATGACGATCCCCGGGCTCCGATCCAGCAAAGCGTTGGGGAGGAGTTCCGTCAGCACGACGGTGTGGTGACGATCTTGATGTTCTACCGACGCAGGGCTTCGCCTAAGCACTACAACGATATGATCAAGGTGGAATATGGTGGCAGGGGGCACCGCACACGGCTAAGGAACGATCTCAATGATCAACTTGTGTGTCTAGAGGTGCCCCTGCCTCCGTATATAAAGGAGCCAAGGGGGAGGGGGCCGCCGGCCAGGAGGAGGGCGCAGGAGGAGTCCTACTCATACCGGGAGTAGGACTCCCCCCCCCCCAATCCTAGTTGGACTAGGATTCCCCGAGGGGGAAAGAGAGAGAGGGGGGCCGGCCACCTCTCCTAGTCCTAATAGGACTAGGGGAGGGGGGAGGCGCGCGGCCACCTTGGGCTGCCCCTTTCTCCTTTCCACTAAAGCCCATTAAGGCCCATATGGCTCCCAGGGGGTTCCGGTAACCTCCCGGTACTCCGGTAAAATCCTGATTTCACCCGGAACACTTCCGATATCCAAATATAGGCTTCCAATATATCAATCTTTATGTCTCGACCATTTCGAGACTCCTTGTCATGTCCGTGATCACATCCGGGACACCGAACTAACTTCGGTACATCAAAATGCATAAACTCATAATAACTGTCATCGTAACGTTAAGCGTGCGGACCCTACGGTTCGAGAACAATGTAGACATGACTGCGACACATCTCTGGTCAATAACCAATAGCGGGACCTGGATGCCCATATTGGATCCTACATATTCTACGAAGATCTTTATCGGTCAGACTGCATAACAACATACGTTGTTCCCTTTGTCATCGGTATGTTACTTGCCCGAGATTCGATCGTCGGTATCCAATACCTAGTTCAATCTCGTTACCGGCAAGTCTCTTTACTCGTTCCGTAATACATCATCTCGCAACTAACTCATTAGTCGCAATGCTTGCAAGGCTTATGTGATGTGCATTACCGAGAGGGCCCAGAGATACCTCTCCGACAATCGGAGTGACAAATCCTAATCTCCAAATACGCGAACCCAACATCTACCTTTGGAGACACTTGTAGAGCTCCTTTATAATCACCCAGTTACGTTGTGACGTTTGGTAGCACACAAAGTGTTCCTCCGATAAACGGGAGTTGCATAATCTCATAGTCATAGGAACATGTATAAGTCATGAAGAAAGCAATAGCAACATACTAAACGATCGGGTGCTAAGCTAATGAAATGGGTCATGTCAATCAGATCATTCAACTAATGATGTGACCTTGTTAGTCAAATAACAACACCTTGTTCGTGGTTAGGAAACATAACCATCTTTGATTAACGAGCTAGTCAAGTAGAGGCATACTAGTGACACTAAGTTTGTCTATGTATTCACACATGTATTATGTTTCCAGTTAATACAATTCTAGCATGAATAATAAACATTTATCATGATATAAGGAAATAAATAATAACTTTATTATTGCCTCTAGGGCATATTTCCTTTAGAGCTCACAACGGCCCTCGGGAATCCTGAGCACCCTGGATGGACACGAGGCACGCCAGGCTCCATTCCGTGGAAGGTTGGGTTTCCGGACGCAGGCGGTTACAAATCCCATGAGAGGAGGAAAAAAGTGCAGCAGACCCAAATGCAGGCGCTACAAGCAAGGGTAGACGCAATATAGGAATGAGAAGCAAATCACAGCAAACGTACTGCCGAAGCTTCCCCCGAAGCTACCCCGCCATCTCAGCGCAGAAGCAGCGTGGCTTCCACCGAGCTGCTTCAGCCGGAGCATGCCTTGACGGCTCCTGACAGCTATCCCGTGGATGCTATAACGGAGTCTCAAAATTGCCACCTTATGACGCAATGGATGAATTTGAAGGTCAAGGCGGCTGTTGGCTCTGTTTATCCTACTGAACCCGGCGCAACTTTTCACTGCCGGCCGATTCAAGAAGGATCTGCTAGGGTGATGGTGGATGAAATAACGGAGGGATTTGAGGACCTCCAGCTTGACCACCCTACCGGTGAAGGGGAGACTCGGCTGGGGTCTGCTCTGAAGACTCCATGCCTATGGCGGAAGGAGCTCATCAACCTTCCGAACTGGACGCCTCCGCCTCCTCCTACTCCTCCGGCAAGTCAGGGCCCTCCGTCTCCTCCACCGCCTCCTCCTCCAGCGAGTGACGATCAGGGCCCTTGGTCGGCTCCTTCTCTGGCGCGTGGTGGCACTCTGCCTCCTTCTCCACCAGCGCCGACGCGCCCGAGAGCCAGCCTCCTCCTTCTCCGCCTCGTCAGCAAGGGCGGAAGAGACCTGCCGCCGCTCCAGCTGCTCCGGCGCGTTGTAGTCCTTCTCCTCCGCCTCGTAAGCAAGTAAAGAAGACAACCGCTCCGTCTGCTCGGTCGGTGTCTAGCAGTACAACCAGAGGCAGGAGGACATACAGATTCGGTCCTTCTCTGAAGACTCCAGAGAAGTTACCATATGAGAGGACCCCGGAGGAGAACGCCGAGATCGCGCGAACTGAAGTGGATGACAGGTTTCAAGGGTTGAGAGCAAAGAGACATCCACCTACGAAGGAGAAGGTAGATCGGGTGAAAGTGAAGCACACTCTGGCTGCCCTGACAAAACCACCGAAGTCTCCGCCGAAAGGAAACTATGAGCGCATTATTGGAAAGGAATTTGCCGAAGCGGTGCGGTCGGGAAGTACTGTCAGTGATCAAAGGCTGAAAGAATGACGAGATGGGAAACAAATTGCCCAGCTCGGCGAACAAGCAAAGCAATCATGTCCCCCGCTCAAGGTGCCTAGCCACAACGTCGCTAATGATCCGAGGATGGTGCCCGGTTATAGCAATCTTGCAGATTACCTGCCCGACGATGTACATTATGAACCCATGGACATGTAGATACAAAGATACGAGTATGGGAAGCCTCTTGTCAAAGATGAAAGATCTCTATCAATGATGATGCAAAGATTGCATGATTGGTACTTGACAATCTGCAGAGACTCTGGGGGGAGGAGTACTTTGTATGTGAAAGTTAAAAAGGAGCATGACCTCGTTGGAATTGAACTGTTGCATGTTCCATTTGAGGAGTTCTATCAGTTTTTAAATCAATTGGCCCTCGATAAAACAACGGTCGCCTGCTACTGTCTGTAAGTAGTACTACTTCTGTCATTAAGTTTCTCTATATAGCTTAACTCTTTCATTGCATGTATTTATTATCATCCTCACTATATTATGCAGATTGAAGATCACCGAATTGAAGAAAAGACAAGTCGGTGATATTGGGTTCATTAACACATATCTCATATATGCAACTCAGGTTAAATTTCATGCCGCGGCTACCGAGGCCAACTTGCTACGATCGTTGGTAATAAATGAAAACAAATATATAATACTCTTTCCTTACAACTTCAAGTTAGTGTTACTGTCTTGTGCGTATTCGGTTTCCCTTATATATTAGTCAAGGTTATAGTAATGTAATTGATGAGTTATGCACGCGTGCGCAGTTTCCACTATATTCTCCTAGAGATTAAGCTTGAGCAGGGACTAGTAACCGTCTTAGACTCAAGACGAAAAGATCCCCAGGACTATGCAGACATGACTCAAATACTCAAGAAGTAAGTTAAATCGATCATTATCCACCATATCAGCAACTTTGTTCATTTGCTGATATATCAAGTAATTGTTTTCTTTGTCCGGCAGGGTTTGGAGAAAATTCACCAGAAAAGCTCCGGGACTGCCGAAGGAGCTGCAATTTAGACACCCGAAAGTAAGTACTATAGTAGCATTTTAAGCGCATCTACTAGTCATTCAAGCGCTAGTTTCACCAATACCATTTGGCATTCTTGCTTATCAGTTTGATTAGCCTCTATTTCTTGTAAAGTGGTTGTGGCAGGAACAAGGGAATGATTTCTATGGATACTACGTTTGTGAGTCCATCCGCCACACGACCTGTGAGCGGGGCTACACTGACGAACAATATGAAGTACGTAAATAACAACATTCACAATTTTATTTTATTACCATCATTTGTGTTGAGTTTCATTCATTCATATATATATGTATTGAACCCCTTCTTTAAATTAGATGTTTCGGAAGCGGGATGAACTCCTAGCGCCAGCTCGCATGCGAGCAATTCAAGAGGAATTGGCGGCATTGTTTCTTGACCACGTGATCCCTGAAGACGGAGAATTCTATGTGGACCCTGAGTCCGTATGATTATATTTGTAAGAGATAATTATTGTATATATGTAGCCGGTAGTGTCAGATAGATATACGAGAACTTGTTGTTCGACCAATCTCTCGAAGAAGGAGAGGCGGTCGATATCACTTCTCTCTGTATGCATATATGTTCATGACGATCTTCTGTTTCTTTCGTTTGCTTACTAGCTAGCTAGCGTGTCAAGTCCTCTCTATACGTATGTATAGTATGTAGCGTCGACCAAGCACGGACATAAGAGAGGACACTTCTCTCTATTAATTATAGCTAGCTAACACAATATATGAAACACCTAAATTAACCCCCCAAAACCCCCAACCCCCCCCCCCCCCTTTCAAAAAAAACAAAAACCCCAGCCACAGAAATGCTGACGCGTGGATGCCCCGGTTGGTGCCACCAACCGGGACCAAAGGGTCTCCTGCCTGGGCTCTGCGCACTGCCCACGTGGAGGCCCATCTGTCCCGGTTCTGGATTGAACTGGGAATAAAGGGTCGGGGCATTAGTACCGACACTTTAGTCCCGGTTCAGGAACCGGGACTAAAGGCCCTTACGAACCAGGACTATAGGCCCTTTTTCTATCAGTGCATGTTTATTGTGTGCATGATATGCCCCTGAGCTCTACATGTGTTTTGTTATATGTTTTGCCATCTTTCCAGAGGTGCAACCCATGTATTTTTGTGATGTGTGTGGTGACTAGCACAAGCTTGCCAAGTGGAGCATTCGTTAATGCTGATTTCAGGGACTTAGCAATTCCACTAAGTCCTTGATCTATTTATTTCAATATGCCATATGTTCATGTTGTTTCCTAGTGATCCGTGCCTCTTTTGAGGATGATTAGTAAGGATATTTTGTTAATCTAGTAGTGCTCTATACATCCATGTATTTGTTTGCAATTATGGAGCACCCTAGCTTGAGTCAATCGAGCTCTACTTTTGCTATTTCGTGAATATGGGCAGATTGTCTACTTGTTAGCAATTTTGCCGAGGATGTTGTAGTTGATCCGAGCATGCTACGTTGTTGTTCTTGCCATGTCTAGCTTCTACAATGTGTATTCTTAATGGGTGTATGCTTAGTTTTCATGCCTTGCTTTGCCATGTTAAGTTCCTGTAGCATATAGTTTTCATGCTCCAAAGTGTGCTACCTGATCTGAAATTCCAGACTAGTGTTAATTTCACAAAGTCTGAAACCTGTTTATCAATTGCACTTTTGCCATGCTTGTGTGAACCTATTAATTGATGAATTGGCGGTAGCTCAGTGTTCAACTTTTGTTAAGCATCATGAGTGGATCCCTGCCATGTATTTTGTTGCCATGTTTGAGTGTTGTAGCATAATTATCTTGATGCATTTAGATGGCTATTTGCTGTTTATCGCAGACCGGTGCCATATTTGTTTTGCTTCCCATTTCCAAACCGTGCATCTGATTCCGCCGATCTTTATATCGATTTCAACCGAAATCACCTCACCTTTCCAGAGGCACTCTTGGATTTCCAAGTTGATGCCAGGTTCATGCATTCCTTGTCCAATCATGCATATGCATCGCATACCGCATCCCGCATATCGTACCATGTTTATGTGTTGGTTGTTTACTATGTTGTGTGCTTCTTTCCGGTGTTTGCTTCTTCGGGTTGGTTTCGGTAACGTCGCGCTTCTGAGGTCCCATTCGTCTACGTACGTTTGTCTCCTTCATGGACTCATTCTTCTTCCTTGCGGGATTTCAGGCAAGATGACCATACCCTCGAAATCACTTCTATCTTTGCTTGCTTAGTTGCTCGCTCTTTTGCTTTGCCTATGCTGCGATACCTACCACTTGCTTATCATGCCACCCATATTGTTGAACCAAGCCTCTAACCCACCTTGTCCTAGCAAACCGTTGTTTGGCTATGTTACCGCTTTGCTCAGCCCCTCTTATAGCGTTGTTAGTTGCAGGTGAAGATTGATGTTTTGTTCCTTGTTGGAACATGGAGATGTTGTTCCATGTTTGGAACATGTTTAATTGTTGGGATATCACAATATACCTTATTTAATTAATGCATCTATATACTTGGTAAAGGGTGGAAGGCTCAGCCTTATGCCTGGTGTTTTGTTCCACTCTTGCCGCCCTAGTTTCCGTCATATCGGTGTTATGTTCCCGGATTTTGCGTTCCTTATGCGGTTGGGTAATAATGGGAACCCCTTGACAGTTCGCCTTGAATAAAACTCCTCCAGCATGGCCCAACATTGGTTTTACCATTCACCACCTAGCCTTTTCTTTCCCTTGGGTTCTGCAGACTCAAGGGTCATCTTTATTTAAACCCCGGGCCAGTGCTCCTCTGAGTGTTGGTCCAACTTGTCAGCCGCCGGTGGCCACCAGGGGCAACTCTGGGCTGGCCTACCGGAAGTTTGGACGATCCGGTGTGCCCTGAGAATGAGATATGTGCAGCTCCTATCGGGATTTGTCGGCACATTCGGGTGGCTTTGCTGCTCTTGTTTTACCATTGTCGAAATGTCTTGTAACCGGGATTCCGAGTCTGATCGGGTCTTCCCGCTAGAAGGAATATCCTTCATTGACCGTGAGAGCTTGTGATGGGCTAAGTTGGGACACCCCTGCAGGGATTTGAACTTTCGAAAGCCGTGCCCGCGGTTATGTGCAGATGGGAATTTGTTAATGTCCGGTTGTAGATAACTTGGGCCTTAACTTAAATTAAATACATCAACCGTGTGTGTTACTGTGATGGTCTCTTTCCGGCGGAGTCCGAGAAGTGAACACGGTGTTGGAGTTATGCTTGACGTAGGCTGATTTAGGATCACTTCTTGATCTTACTTTTATCGACCGTGCTTTGCCTTCTCTTCTCGCTCTCATTTGCGTATGTTAGCCACCAAATATGCTAGTCGCTTGCTGCAGCTCCACCTCATACCTTTACCTTACCCATAAGCTTAAATAGTCTTGATCGCGAGGATGCGAGATTGCTGAGTCCCCATGGCTCACAGATACTTCCAAAACCAGTTTGCAGGTGCCGTTGAGTCCGTGTAGATGACGCAACCAAGCTCAGGAGGAGCTCGATGAATATATTGTCCTTTGTGTTGTTTCATTCTAGTTGATCAGTAGTGGAGCCCAGTTGGGGTCGATCGGGGACCTTGTCGCATTTGGGGTTCTTCTTTTATTTTGGTTCCGTAGACGGACCTTGATTGTATTTGGATGTTGTAATGGTTGATTCATGTATTGTGTGAAGTGGCGATTGTAAGCCAACTATGTATCTCTTTCCCTTATGTATTACATGGGTTGTGTGAAGATTACCTCACTTGCGACATTGCTTTCAATGCGGTTATGCCTCTAAGTCGTGCTTCGACACGTGGGAGATATAGCCGCATTGAGGGTGTTACAGGAAGGGAGAAGGAATGGGGGGGGGGACTCGGCCTCCCCCTTCCTTCCCTCCTCCCACCTCTTTCCTTCGCCCTCCGGCAAATAAGAAAGGGGGGGTGCCGGCCATAGGAAGGCCCCAAGTAGGATTCGGCCTACTTGGGCGCCTCCTTGGTTGCCTCCCCTCCCCTACCACGTATATGTATGTGGGGACGGGTTCCTAGAACACCTAACATCAATTGTTAGCCGTGTGTGGCACCCCCTCCACCGTTTACTCCGATGGTCATATCTTTGTAGTGCTTAAGCGAAGCCCTGCGCGGATCACTTCACCATCACCGTCACCACACCGTCGTGCTAACGGAACTCATCTACTACATCGACACCTTGCTGGATCAAGAAGGCGAGGGACGTCACCGAGCTGAATGTGTGCAGAACTCGGAGGTGTCGTACGTTCGATACTTGATCGGTGGAACACGAAGAAAGTTCGACTACATCAACCGCGTTGTGAAATGCTTCCGCTTACAGTCTACAAGGGTACGTAGACACACTCTCCCCCTCGTCGCTATGCATCTCTATGGATAGATCATTGTGTGTGTGTAGAATTTTTTTTGTTTTCCATGCAACGATTCCCAACAGGGGTATGATGAGCCAGGTCTACGGATAGATGATATGCACTAGTAGAACACAAAGAGTTATGGGCGGTGATAGTCATACTGCTTACCACCAACGTATTATTTTGATTCGGCGGTATTGTGGGATGAAGCGCCCCGGAACAACCTTACATGTCCACACACATGAGACCAGTTCCACCGACAAACATGCAACTAGTTTTGCATAAAGGTGTCTAGCGGGTGTCTGTTTCTCCTACTTTAGTTGAATCGAATTTGGCTACGGCTGGTGTCGTGATTCTAAGACTGACAGTAGAATAGGGGGGTAAGAATGTAGAGGCAAGATCCTAGCTATGGAGGAGTTGTACACACGAGTTTTACGAGTTCAGGCCCTTCTCGGAGGAAGTAACAGCCCTACGTCTCGGAGCCCGGAGGCGGTCGACTGAATATATGCATGTGAATTACAGAAAGTGTGAACCCCTGTCCCAGAGGAGGGGGGTGGCTTATATAGAGTACGCCAGGACCCCAGCTCCCCTCTGTTACACAAGGTTCAATGCTCATAAAGGAGGGGCGTTACTGGTAATGTCTGCAGTAAAGTGTTGTAAATGCCCATAAAGCTATGGTTTAAGTCCTGACCGTTGCAGAGTGGAGGGTTTCTCATCTTCTGGTGGTCAAGTGTCTTCAAGGTGGTCGAGTGAGCACATCTTCACGGTTGAGTGGATGATGGGTTCTCTTCGACTGCTTCTGATTCTTTGTAGAGATGTCCTTGTGGAGGGTATGTTGGACAGATCCATGGCCCTACCCTAAGTACATAGCTTCATCATTAGCCCCCGAATGGATCAGGGTTTGAGTGAGGAAGGAGTTGGGAACACTTCCAACCCATTCTTTGTGCTATGAGTATATCTTGTTCTGGATCAATGAGTTGAGGTGACGACATCGACTCCTTTCTCAGTCGCCTTGGTCCATTCTTGGTTTTTGTCAAGTGAATTTTCATGGTAGAATTCTGAATGATGATGTAGAGGATGTTTGTCTTCAGTCTGATAGGTTGCTCTGCTCTCCGCGGATTTCGCGGGATTCGATTTTTGGGAAGTGCATCAGACGGACAGAACCGAGGTTATCGGGACGGATTAGGCAAGTCTCCTCGATCCCCGCGCCTCCTTTTTCGCCACGTACTGCGCGCGCGACTGTTGCAGGATTTGTTTAGATCGTCTGGGTCCACCAATCAGTCACTCAGGGGACGATCTTATAAAATGCCCCGGAACAGGCCCCTGCCCCGAGCGCTCCCATTCTCTCTTCTTCTCCTCCTGATCTCTCCACCACGCTCGCTTCCGCCCTCGTCAACGGACTCTCGCTCGAGCTCGACCCATCACCATGGGGACAGAGAAGACGGTGGCACTGGAGCGCGCGAAGAAGGCAACCGCGAAGGCGAAGGGCAAGCGGACCAGCCGGGGCGGATCCTCGTCGAGATCCGGCCTACCGCCGGGCTAGATCCGCTCGACAATCAGCCAGGACGACCTCGATGACCTGGTGGAGGGGGGACTGATTCCCCACAAGTCGGCACAGCTCCCGGGGAACGAAACCGAGCCGCAGCCAAGGGAGGGTGAGTGTGTTCTCCTCGCCACCCACGTAGATCGCGGATTCTCACTGCCTCCCCATCCTTTCTTCCGGGGTTTTTTTAATTTCTTTGGGGCTCAACTTCACCATTTCACTCCAAACACTATAGTCTATCTGGCTGCTTTCGTGTCGATGTGTGAAAATTTCTTGGTCTATCGACCGCACTGGGGTCTTTTCAAACACATCTTCACCTGCCGCTCCCAGTCGGTCAAAAAGGCCAATCCGAGTGACGAGAGGACACAAGTGATCCAGATGTGTGGGGGTTTGGGGATCCAGATGAGGAGCAAGAGTACCTTCCCAGCCATGATCCTTCCCAACTCGGTCCGGGGCTGGCAGTCGACTTAGTTCTACTGCAAGGATCAGCCGACCCCGAGTCAGTCGACTAGACTTCCTCCCTTTTCCTTGGCTCGAGTGCAGAAGCCCGCCCCCTGAAGGTAGTTCCAGAAGAGAAGGCACAGGTCAAGGTGCTGGTCGAGCGGGTCGTCCAACTCGTCCGCGACGGGGTGACTGGAATGGACCTGCTGGAGGTCTTTCTCGGTCGACGCATCCAACCGCTTCAGGTGCGTGATCATCCGATGTGGATGTACTATGGGCTCGAAGATTCCACTCGGATCCACCCGAAGGATGTCAGCGAAGATACCTTGGAGAAGTGGTTGATGGGGATCACTAGCAACAAAGACAACCCTCGGGGGTCTAGGAGGGTGATTCCATTCGATAACTCGAACCAGCCGGAGCAGGTATAATTCTATTTTATCAAGTATCTTTCCGATTCACCGTGTGACATCTTGTTTATGGTCGACTGAATTTCCTTTGATCGTTGTCCTTTCAGGCCCTCATCAACATGTACTCAATGCCCAACGAAGTGCAGGAACAAGACGTCGAGGAAGAAGCGAGCGGGGGCGAGAGCGGCGAGGGGCACTCGGATGCCGAGGAGGACGAGGAGAGTGACGAATCGACTGATGACGAAGAAGTCGACTCGCCTCCTCGCTGGGAGAGGAGATCCAAACACGCTCATGACCCGGCGAGCGCTCTGGACTTGGTGGCCGCGCCAATTGGATAGTCTTCGAAGCGTCCCAGGACGTCTTCCCCAACGCCGACTGAGAAGGCTCCAAAGCAGTCCAAAGTTGTGCCGCCTCCAGCACCGAAAGCACCAAAAGCCACCTCCTCCAAACTGCCAAAAGCTTTGCCCAGGATCAAAGTGACCGTCCCTACTATCTCCGGGTAATCATCTGACTTGTCCTTTTCGTTGACTCGATTAACCGGACATAACCGATTGAATGCGGGTCTTTGCAGTGCTACGACGTTAGGAACCTCTTCTCTCCAGTACCGGGACGAGGAGATGGAAGATGCAGTAACCTCCAACCCAGGTATAAACTCTTGCGATTTTGTTCTTGATTCTTTGGTCGATTGCGTTCTAGTGGTTCACTTGGGGATGAATGATCTGCCTTGCAGCTCCACCCAACATCATCGATCTTCCAGCCCAACGTCATCGATCTTCCAGATGAAGATGAAGATGTGGCTCTTAAGCCCAGGAAGAGCAAGAAGGTAGCATCTGGTAGGATGTCTCGGCAAGAACCAACTACAATACCTCCCGTCCGTCAGCCTAAAGACGCGGGCAGGGCCTCTATGACCTTTGCTGCACCCTTGTCGAGTGAGCACTCCACACCGCTGACTGCGCTTGTGATTCCTTCAGTCGTCCAACTCCACGCCACGGAGCTCCAAGCCACCGCACCTGGGTCGTCTGCTCACTTTTTCACTAGCTATCCCGTCCCGGACAGTCAGTCAGAAGCGGCTGCGGAAGCCATCCGGCAGGCTGACATGATGATGGAGCGGGTGAAGACGATGCATGAGAACAGCCAGGCTGCCTACGACGCCAGTGCTACTCTTCGGGCCAATGTCCAGGTGAGTAGACTTTCCGACTGTTTTTGCTCTATGAGGAAATGTTACTCGAAAAATCTTCTTCTACACAATCTCATGTTGTTTGCGTCGAATTAGAGCACCCGCTGGGTGTTTTGTTGTTTTTGGTAGTTTCGCTCTTCCACTCGGTCTGTGCGAGTGGGATCTGAACCGGTGGGGGCACGCTAAGTGCACCCACTAGGTGTAGTCCCCGAGACCGCGGTCGACTGCTGGCAGTCGACTGGGGTCTGAGTTCTACTTTCCTTTCTTTTTCACTCCTTACACTTGACTCAGGTGGACCGGTCAAGTAGGATCCGAACCGGTGGGGGCACGCCAAGTGCACCCACTGGATGTAGTCCCCGAGACCGCAGTCGACTACTGGCAGTCGGCTGTTGTCTGAACAGCTTCTTTTTTTGACTTGCTCTGGGCGGACCAGACGAGTTGAGTCTTAGTCAGCGGGGGAACGCCAAGTGCACCCGCTGGGTGTAGCTCCCGAGACCGCAGTCGACCGTGTGCAGTCGGCTGGGGTCTAAGAGAAATTCTTTAGGTTTTATTCACTCAGAAGTAAACAATCTTTGATCTTATCGACTGATCCGTCTTTTGCCTTCTGCAGAAGTCTTGTACTCTTATTTCTAAGTTTGCTGAACTTGAGGAGAAGCAGAGGCAACTCAACCTCGACTTGGAATTGGCCTAGCAGAATCTGAAGAAAGCTCAAGGCGAAGCCGCTGGTATGGAAGGTAACTGACTCTCGACTGACTTTCAATATATTTCATTGATCTCTTCTTTGATTCTATTGTTTCTTTTGCAGAGAAAATGAAGTTGGCTTTGGAGAAGAAGGACTCGGACCTCGCCGCCGCGCAAAAAGCAACCCAAGATAAAACTGCACTCGCAGACTAGAAGCTTGCTTCAATCGGAACGCTGGAAGGGGAGGTGAACAAACTGAAATCTTCTCTTAATGAAGCTAACCGCGAAGTGACCAGTCTGAAGAAGGACAAGGTCGTCCTGAATGAAAAGTTGGAGTCTGCGATCCGGAAGAGGAATGACACGGAAGCTTATCTAAGGACTCTTGCCAAGAAGCTCTATCTCATGCTGGAAGGTATTTCTTCTAAACCGACTGTGTTGATGCTTGCGATCGGATCTTGCTCGGTCGATTCACCAACTTTTGGCTGCAGAATTCTGCCAATACTTCGACGAGGAAACTGGAAGGGTCGAGATGGGTCTGGACCTTATCGCTTCTCCAGTCTGCGACGAAACTGCAATGCATGTGCTCTGGCTGGAGTCTCGTATCGCCAGCGCCACAAGCTACCTCGTGCGCCTGAAGGAGGTAGTCTCCCGAATCGACTCATTGCTTTGGCCGAGGGCGACGCTCCAAATGACCTGGAATCCCAGATGACTCAAATGAACGATATCCCTGACCAAGTGCAAGAATGGAAGAAATCCTCCGCCCGGTGTGGTGCTGACGTGGCGATGTCCTTGGTGCGAGTCCATTGCGAGGAGGCTCGTGAAGACAAACTGGCTGCAATCATAGTCGCTAACACCAAAAAGCATGACTTCCAGTCCTTCATGGAGACTTTCATTGATCGCTGATGGGATCGATCTGGACTCATTCATGGAGCCTGCCAGCCCTCCTCCGGCCGAATCAACAAACTTATGAAACTTGAATCTGCTTTAAATTTGCCTCGGAATGCCGAGTGATTGCTGTAACCGTTGAACTCCTTCGGGCTTGGTGCCCGAGTACTTTTGATTTCTTGCTTGGAACTTTTAGGATTTATCTAAATTTGGTTTATCTCTGAATGTGCTTGCGTTTGCCTTCGAATGGACTTTGCTCACTGCTCGAAACGCTTCGTCGGCCTTGCGGATAGGGATGGAGCGGACGTTGTACTTGTGCCGTAGCTCCATATGAAAAGGTTGCAGTCGACCTGCACCTCGTCGTCCTTACGAATAGGGGTGGAGCGTACATTCTACTTGTGCCGTAGCTCCGAAGGAGAAGGTTGCAGTCGACCTGCACCTCGTCGCCCTTGCAGATAGGGATGGAGCGTATGTTGTACTTGTGCCATAGCTCCTAAGGAGAAGGTTGCAGTCGACCTACACTTCATCGTGGTATGTTTCGGACTTAGGCGAGTACTGGACTACAACTAAGACCCCCAAGTGGGAGGATTGTTCTCCACACAGCAGGATTTTTTCAAACTTAGGCAAGTACTCGACTGCAGCTAAGTCTCCTAGTGGGAGAACTTGGGCGAGTACTGGACTGCAGCTAAGCCCCCGAGTGGGAGGATTGCTCTCCACTCGGTAGGATTTTTCCGAACTTAGGCGAGTACTGGACTGCAGCTAAGTCTCCTAGTGAGAGAACTTTGGCGACTACTGGACTGCAGCTAAGCCCCCGAGTGGGAGGATTTCTCTCCACTTGGTAGGATTTTTTCCAACTTAGGCGAGTACTGGACTGCAACTAAGTCTCTTAGTGAGAGAACTTAGGCGAGTATTGGACTGCAGCTAAGCCCCCGAGTGGGAGGATTGCTCTCTACTCGGTAGGATTTTTTCAAACTTAGGCGAGTACTGGACTGCAGCTAAGCCTCCCAATGGGAGGTTTGCTCTCCACTCGGTAGGATTTTTTCCAACTTAGGCGAGTACTGGACTGCAGCTAAGTCTCCTAGTGAGAGAACTTAGGCGAGTACTGGACTGCAGCTAAGCCCCCGAGTGGGAGGATTGCTCTCCACTTGGTAGGATTTTTTCCAACTTAGGCGAGTACTGGACTGCATCTAAGTCTCTTAGTGAGAGAACTTAGGCGAGTACTGGACTGCAGCTAAGCCCCCGAGTGGGAGGATTGCTCTCTACTCGGTAGGATTTTTTCAAACTTAGGCGAGTACTGGACTGCAGCTAAGCCTCCAAGTGGGAGGACTTAGGCGAGTACTGGACTGCAGCTAAGCCCTCGAGTGGGAGGATTGCTCTCCACTCGGTAGGATTTTTTCCAACTTAGGCGAGTACTGGACTGCAGCTAAGTCTCTTAGTGAGAGAAGTTAGGCGAGTACTGGACTGCAGCTAAGCCCCCGAGTGGGAGGATTGCTCACCACTCGGTACGATTTTCTTTCGAACTTAGGCGAAACGGATTCGCGACTAAGCCCACCCACTAGGGGATTTCAAAAGTAAATAGAACACAACAATCGAATGATAGGACCATAAGCTCTTGTCTTTGATAAACAAATTACAAAGGTGTTCCTTATTACATTTTATTCAAACGAGTGCTTAAGTATAAAAGGGGCGGAGCAGCTCCGCGTTCCAAGCCCGTGGCTCGTCTTTCTGATGCTCAATACTGTAAAGATGGTATGCTCCATTGTGGAGAACTTTGGTGATGATGAAGGGGCCCTCCCAAGTCGGGGCAAGCTTGTGTGGTTTCTATTGATCCACTCGAAGAACCAGGTCTCCTTCTTGAAAGGCTCGACCCCTCACATTTCTGGCGTGGAATCGACGCAAGTCTTGCTGATAAATGGTCGACCAGATCAAGGCCATCTCTCTTTCCTCCTCTAAGAGATCGACTGAATCTTTCTGGGCCTGGTCTGCTTCCTCTTCGGAGAAGAGCTCGACTCGGGGTGCGTTATGGAGCAGGTCACTTGGCAGAATAGCTTCGGCTCCATAGACTAAGAAGAAGGGAGTTCATCCGGTCGACCGATTAGGAGTTGTCCTTAAACCTCACAGAACTGACAGAAGTTCATCAACCCAAGCGCCTGCTACGTGTTTGAGATGACGCATCATTCGGGGTTTCAGTCCTTTGAGAATTAGGCCATTGGCTCTTTCTGCTTGTCCGTTCGACTGCGGGTGAGCGACTGAAGCATAGTCGACTCGAGTGCCCTGAGAGGCGCAGAAAGCTCTGAACTCATCGGAATCGAAGTTCGACCCATTGTCCGTGATGATGCTGTGTGGGACTCCATATCTGAATGTCAATTCTCTGATAAAACTGACAGTGGTGCTAGCATCAAGGTTCTTGATAGGTTTAGCTTCGATCCGTTTGGTAAACTTGTCGACTGCAACAAGCACATGATTGAAGCCGCTCCTGCCGGTTCTCAGCGGTCCAACCATATCCAGTCCCCAAACAGCAAGGGTCCAGATGAGGGGGATGGTCTTCAGGGCTGACGCTGGCTTGTGAGACATGTCGGAGTAAAACCGGCAGCCTTCACATCTGTCGACTATATCTTTCGCCATTTCTTTGCTCGTGGCCAATAGAATCCAGCTTGATATGCTTTACCCACGGTGGCCCGAGAAGACGCATGATGACCACAAGTCCCCGAGTGGATGTCATTGAGGATCATTCGACCTTCTTCTGGTGTTATGCATTTCTGACCGACTCCAGTCACGCTTTCCCTGAACAATTGTCCTCTTATCACAGTAAAGGCCTTGGATCGACAGACGATCTGTCGAGCCTCTTCTTCATCCTCTGGGAGTTCTTTCCTGAGGATGTACGCAATGTAGGGCACTGTCCAGTTAGGAGTAATGGCCAGAAACTCCATGATCAGGTCGACCATGGCTGGGACCTCGACTTCAGTCGGATCTGTGGTGCTCTTAGGTTGCGGGGGCTCTTCAGTAAAAGGATCTTCCTGAACTGTCGGCGAGTGAATATGCTCCAAAAACACATTGCTGGGAATGGCTTCTCTCTTAGAACCTATTTTTGCCAAGTCATCGGCTGCTTGATTTTTCAGTCGGGGTATGTGGTGGAGTTCTAACCCCTCAAACTTCTTCTCAAGATTTCTCACCGCGTTGCAGTAACCAGTCATGGCTGGGCTTATGACGTCCCACTCCTTCATCACTTGATTAACTACCAAATCTGAGTCACCATAGACCATGAGGCGACGGACGCCGAGTGAGATGGCCATGCGCAACCCATACAGGAGTGCTTCATATTCTGCTTCATTGTCGGAGGAATCAAAGTGAATCTGGAGGACATATCTGAGCCTGTCTCCTCGGGGGGATATCAGAACTACCCCAGCACCAGAACCATTCAGCATTTTGGATCCGTCAAAGAACATGGTCCAGTGCTCAGAATGAACTTGAGTTGGTAGTTGCTGTTCGATCCACTCGGCAAGGAAATCTGCTATTGCTTGGGACTTGATAGCTTTCTTTGCCTCAAACTTGATATCCAAGGGAAGGAGTTCAATCGCCCATTTTGCCACTCGACCGGTTGCATCTCTGTTGTGCAGAATCTCTAACAATGGAGCGTCGCTAACGACTGTAACAGAGTGATCCGAGAAATAGTGTGCAACCTTCTTTGTGGTCATGTAAATCCCATAGACAAGCTCCTGATAATGACGGGGTCAGGACTTCAGAAATATAATAGACTGGGCGTTGAACTTTATAAGCTTTTACTTCTTCTTCCCGCTCGACCATAAGTACTGTACTGACGACTTGTCTAGTGGCTGCTATATAAAGCAGTAGAGGCTCTTTGCTGATTGGAGCAGCAAGCACCGGCTGGGTGGAAAGCAGGGCTTTTAGCTCTACAAACGCTGCATTAGCTTCTGGGGTCCACTCGAACTTATCTGATTTCTTCATCAGTCGGTAAAAGGGTAGCGCCTTTTCATCGAGGCGAGAAATGAATCGACTTAGGGCGGCCAAGCAACCAGTAAGCTTCTGGACATCATGCACACGCACAGGGCGTTTCATTCGTAGTATAGCGCCTACTTTCTCTTGGTTAGCATCGATTCCTCGTTCGGAAACAAGGAAACCGAGTAACTTTCCGCCTGGAACTCCAAACGTGCACTTTGATGGATTGAGCTTGATACCATACCTTCTGAGGTTAATAAAAGTTTCAGCAAGGTTAGTCAGTAGGTCGGAACCTTTACGTGACTTGACCACAATGTCATCTATGTATGCTTCCACATTCCGACTGATCTGAGTGAGCAGGCACTTCTGAATCATCCGCATGAATGTGGCTCCGGCATTCTTCAAACCGAATGGCATTGTGACATAACATAAGCACCCAAACGGGGTGATAAAAGATGTCTTTATCTCGTCGAGTCCGTACAGACGGATCTGGTGGTACCCAGAGTAGGCGTCCAAAAAGGACAAACGCTCGCATCCTGCAGTCGAGTCGACTATCTGATCGATGCAAGGGAGAGGAAAGTGATCTTTCGGGCAGGCCCAATTTATATGCTTGAAATCAATGCACATGCGAAGTGAGTCATCTTTCTTTGGGACCATGACAACATTGGCTAACCACTCGGAGTGGTAAATCTCTCGGATAAACTCAGCTGCCAAAAGCCGAGCCACCTCTTCACCGATTGCATTTCTTTTCTGGACGGCGGACCGTCGAAGATGCTCTTTGACTCGTTTCACCTTCGGGTCGACTCGCAAACGATGCTCAGCCAGTCCCCTGGGAACACCCGGCATGTCAGAAGGCTTCCATGCAAAGATGTCCCAGTTATCACGGAGGAACTGGATGAGCACTTCTTCCTATTTGGAGTCGAGTGTGGTTGAAATGTGAGTCGAAGCAGCATTGGGATCTGTCGGGTGAATGTGAATCGACTTCGTTTCACCAGACGACTGGAATACTGAATCTGTGGCTAGCTTCATGAATCGCAGCAAGTCACTCGGATCTGCATTTTTCTGGTATTCTTGCAATTCTACCATGGCCATCTGGGCATCGGCAATCTTTGAGCCCTTCTGGAAGCACTCTTCTGCCTTCTTCCGATTACCAGAGATAGTGATCACTCCTTTTGGACCAGGCATCTTCAGTTTGAGGTACACGTAACATGGTCGAGCCATAAATCATGCATAAGCTGGCCTGCCCAGAATTGCATGATAAGCACTCTGGAAATCCACAACTTCAAACGTCAACTTTTCTTTGCGGTAATTTTTGGAATCACCGAAAACCACGTCGAGCGCAATCCGACCGAGGGATGCAACCTTCTTGCCTGGAATGACCCCAGGGAAATTCATATGGCTTTCACTGAGTCTGGACATCGGAATGCCCATTCCCTTCAATGTCTCTGCATAAAGTATGTTCAGGCCACTGCCACCATCCATCGGGACCTTTGTCAGTCGAGTGCCTTCGACCACCGGGTCGACCACCAGTGCTTGCCTCCCAGGGGTGGCGATGTGTGCTGGATGGTCAGACTGGTCGAATGTAATGGAAGTCTGTGACCACTTCAAGTAACTGGGTGTCACCGGAGCGACCATGTTCACTTCCCTGTTGATGACTTTCAATCGACTTTTGTTCTCAACATCAGCAAAAATTATCAGAGTGGAATTCACGTGGGGATAACCATCATCATCCTCAGCCTTGTCTGCTTCCTTCTCCTTTTCCTTGGGCTATTTCTCTCGGAACTGCTGGATTAGGAGCCGACACTGCCGAGTGGTGTGCTCCGGGTAAATGAAATTACCTTCTTCATCTTTTTTGGTGTGGATATGGCACGGTAGATCCAACACATCATTTCCATCTTGATCTTTTACTTTCTTGGGGTTCCACGACCCTTTGGGCTTCCCCTTGAACTTTCCTTGAACCACAGCGAAGGCTTCACCCGGAGCAGCTGGCTCGGCCTTGCGCTTCTGTTTCCGACTGGAGTTTCCTCCTCCGGCTTCGTGGGCGACTGCTTTGTGCTTGCCACTCCGGAGTCGCTCTTCTTCTTCACCATTGGCATACTTGGTGTCAATTTCCATCATCCGAGCCAGAGTCATATTTCCTGTCCGGCCGAATTTCATATTCAACTCCCCATACCTGACACCTTCCTTAAAGGCACAAATTGCCTGATGATCCGACACATCTTCTACCATGTGGTGTAGGGTGATCCATCTCTGGATATAATCCATCAAAGTTTCATTCGGTGTCTGAACACAACACTGTATTTCTGTCAAACCTGCTGGCCATTTGCAAGTGCCCTCGAATGTGCTGACAAACACTCGGGCGAGATCTTCCCAAGTATAGATGCTGCCAGGCGCTAACTGATTCAGCCATGCTCTAGCCGAGCCCTCGAACATCAGAGGAAAGTGTTTCATGGCCACTTCATCATTGCCACCACCAATCTGGACAGCCACTCGGTAGTCTTCAAGCCAAGTGTCAGACTTGGACTCTCCGGTGAACTTACTGACTCCAGACGCCAACCTGAAGTTGGGGGGAATCACCGCAGGTCTGATAGCTCTGCTGAAGCACTCTGGACTAGAGACATGCACCCTGTTGCTGGTTTGCGGATCTCTGTCGTGACCCTCTTGGTGAGCTCTGTTTCTGTCGACCAAGCCCTGCATGAGAATAGATCTCGCATCAAAGTCTGGCTCCCTGGGGTCGACTGGAATACCTCGTCCGACACTGTGAGGGTGTCTATCTTCATGTGGCCGAGGCACGTATGACCCACTCCTTGGAGGAGGCGTGGGCACTCGACGGCGATCATCGCGATCGGCACAACAATCATACTGCTCTCGGTTTCTGTACTGATCACGCTTATCTCCACGTCCCTCACGCCTCGGGGGCGATCTTGGGCTATGGGCCGACTGAACTATGTCTGCGACCACGGATCTGCTATAGATCCTATGGTTGCGAGGATTTATTTGTTTTGTGTAGGTGCGAGGGACTCACGCGTAGCCTCCTACTGGATTGATACCTTGGTTCTCAAAAACTGAGGGAAATACTTACGCTACTTTGCTGCACCGCCCTTTCCTCTTTAAGGGAAAACCAACGCAAGTGCTCAAGAGGTAGAAAATATGTAGGAGCCAATATGAGCATCCAGGTTCCGCTATTGGCTATTGACCAGAGAGATGTCTCGATCATGTCTACATTGTTTTTGGACCCGTAGGGTCCGCACGCTTAACGTTTGATGATGATATTGTATTATATGAGTTATGTGATTTAGTGACCGAATGTTGTTCGGAGTCCCGGGTGAAATCACAGACATGACGAGGAGTATCGAAATGGTCGAGAGGTAAAGATTGATATATAGGACGATAGTATTCGGACACCGAAAGTGTTCCGTAGGGTACTTGGTACATATAGGGTCACCGGAAGGGGTTCCGGGCAACCCCGGCAAAAGACGTGGGCCTAATGGGCCAACAGGAGAAAAGCACCAGCCTCCAGGGGCTGGTGCACGCCGCATATGGGCCGAACCAGAGGAGAAGGAAAGAGGGGAAGGGAGAAGGAAAGGGGAGGGTTTCGGCCTCCCGCTTCCTTCCCTCCTCCCTCCTCTTTCCTTCCCCCCTCCGGCAGATAAGGAGGGAGGGGGCGGCCATAGGAAGGCCCCAAGTAGGATTCAGCCTACTTGGGCACCTCCTTGGATGCCTCCCCTCCCCCTATGGGGGGAGGGGGCGCCTAGAACACATAACATCCATTGTTAGCCATGTGCGCCCCCCCCCCCACCGTTTACTCCCACGGTCATATCTTTGTAGTGCTTAGGTGAAGCCCTGCGCAGATCACCTCACCATCACCACGCCATCGTGCTAACGGAACTCATCTACTAACTCGACACCTTGCTGGATCAAGAAGGTGAGGGACATCACCGAGCTGAACGTGTGCAGAACTCATTGGTGCCGTACATTCGGTACTCAATCGGTGGAATGCGAAGAAAGTTCGACTACATCAACTGAGTTGTGAAATGCTTCCGTTTACGTTCTACGAGGGTACGTGGACACACTCTCCCCCTCGTTGCTATGCATCTCCATGTATAGATCATTGCGTGTGCGTAGAATTTTTTTTGTTTTCAATGCAACGATTCTCAACACAAAAGGCCAGCAGAGGCGAAGGTTGTGCTTGTGGCAATGGACATGTACACGACAGAAGCGGTGCAGGGTAAAGTCTGGGACGTGAGGTCCTGCTACCATCACCGACCGTGTAGATGCTTCCCTGGCCAGAGCATTACAAGGCTACATACTTCTACACTACCACACAGCTTAGTAGGCAGTCCCTGGCATCCGCCGTGGTTCAAGTGCCTTACTATGTGGACGTCAACGCGGCGCCACTGCTTTTCTCGAAGTGTGCATGTAACATCCCAAATTTTTAATTTGGAATGTTATACATTAGATCATCATTGCATATCATATTTTATTTGCGATTGGTTTTGATCCTAGAATTTCTACGCAACTCAAGGACCCATGGAGAGAGTTGGGGAATTCATTATTTTCATATTTGAGTTTTCTGAAATTTTGAGAATAGGATCATTTGATTTTATTTATTTTATCATCAATTATTTCTATTACAAAAATATGAGAGAGGGAATAAAATGACTTTCCCAAAATAAAGAAATATTGAGGATTTAATAATAAAATCAAATAAGATTTTATTTCGGAGTTTTTCGTTATTTTATTTGAATTTAGGAAAAATGTGCGTTTTTCAAAATTGCATTTAGGCCCCAAATAAATGTTCACCTTGTGCGGCTTCATTTTAGAAGCCCGTGAAAATTTATTTCGGAATTTTTGGAGTCCGTTTAGTATTTCTTTTTATTTTTCTTCTGCGTGTAATATTAAAAAAAACAGCGAACCGACCTAGGGCCGTGTCCGACTAGGACTCCCGGCCCATTAGGATATATAAGCCGGGGGGGGGGGGGAGGCCCAGCCCTAGCCGAACCCTAGCCGAGCCGCCCAGTGCCGCCCGCCGCCCCCAGCGCCCGCCGCCGCCGCCTCGTTTTCCACGCCGTTTTTTTTTATTTTTTTTATTTTTTTAAAAACCATTCGGTTTTTGTCGGTTTTTTGTTGGTTTTTTAGTTTCGGTTTTTTTAAATAGATCGGATTTTTTCCGGTTTATTTAAATAGACAGCGTTCATCCGTTCGTTTGTTCTAGCGAACGTTCGTCGTTTTTCTTTTTTCTTGGATTTAATCCGCGATTTTTCTGACCGCGATTTCTGATCCGATTTTCTTTTTAGTATAACTTTTCGCTCGTTTATCGGAATCGGGCGATTCAAGCGCCTAGAGTTTGGTCTCGAAACCCTCTATCCGTTTAATCAAATGAAACAAGTTTTTGCTACTGTAAAATTTTCCCTAGATCCAGATTAGTAGAACGAAGTTGTTTTCTTTCGCAGTTTGACTTTCGTTGCTTCATTCGATTTGATTCTTTTTGCAAACCGGAGTTCTTAAGTTGAACCTTCTGGTTAGATCTCTTATTTGAGTTTTACCCGTGCATTAGATGAGTACTTATTGTATGCTTGTTTGTTTGTTTGTTTGTTTGCGATAGAGTACCCGGAGTGCGCCGCTTGTTACTTCGAATCGCTAGGTTTCCCGGATCATCAGCAAGGCAAGTAACACTTTGATCATACCTTTCCTACTACCCAGTTTTATTGCATTAGATCCATCCTCACACATTGTATGATTAGGATCTAATTAAATTGTGGGAAGGGAAGTAGTTGAGGTAGTACCTATTACCTGTTTATTATCAAACCTTTGGGAGTTACTTCTACGTTTCCTGTTTATGCCATGCTATGCTAGTAGACGTGGATTGGGTGAGTGATATCCATGACAGATGTGAGATTGTTAATAATGGTTTATCTAAGGTGGCAACTTAAACACACATCTGGGTGGATTGAGGCACCTGGGTATTCCAGGACTTGCCTGTTTTCTTTTGGACCGCCACCTAGGCTCAAAGGGATCATGAGACTATTCATACTAGAAACTTCCGTGTGCAGCCACAAGCTATTATGGGCTCTAGCATAGTTGACTAAGTCGTGCAAACTCTTATAGTGGTAGACTAGAAGATGTAGGGGATGTAGGTGGTACGGTCTACCCGATCGTAAGGTGCTAGCGCTTCTGAAAAACTATGTCTCGGTCATCCGTCTTCTCAAACACCATGTAGTGCGAGAAACCAAACGGAGGCGATCGAGTCTTGTGGGGAAAAGTGCGCAAACCTCTGCAGAGTGTAATAAACTAATCATGGTTAGCCGTGTCCCCGGTTATGGACATCTTGAGTATCTAGTACCTGGATTATCATGTGAATCTCAACATGTTACTCTAAATTAATTTTGTTGGGTTTTGTTTAATGGCGATGCTTAATTGGGATTGAGAATGATGTCAACCATTCTCAATGTTTAACAACCACCATGATAGTAATTAAATTTATTCCTTTGTAGTAGGGAAATTTTGGCTTTTCGCAAAACTGTAACCATAGAGCTTTCCACCAGCCAAATATGCATATAGTATAGCTGTTTCATTCCATTACTCTCTATGTGTTACCTTGCCAGCATATTCCATGTGCTGACCCGTTTCGGGCTGCAACGTTAATGTTGCAGACTTTTCAGACAACGATTAAGGAGTTTTTAGGTCGTGGTTCTATACTCAGTTATACCGTTGGAGTTGATGGACTCACTTATCTTCCAAGCCTTCCGCTGTTATCGTTATTAGATGGCCTTAAGCCACACTTATTGTAATAAGTTCTCTATGGAGACACTCGATGTAATAAGTGTGTGATTGCTACTCTATTATAAATCCTCCGAGTATTGTGTGGTGTCAGCATTACGGATCCATAGATGACACCGGAGCACAAAGATCAGACTATTTGAGGTCTGGTCGCTACAGAGATGGTATCAGAGCACACGCTGACTGTAGGACACGACCACTAAGCTAAAGACCTAGAACACTATTCACCCTCTTCTCTTCTGACTCCTCACCTTTTCTACTCTTTTAGGATGGCGGATGCGAGGAACAAGTTCACACAACCGGATGAAGATACACCCTTTGGAAGTCACTTGAAGGAAGTCACTAGATACATGAACATAGGAGTCCCAAGCTTCACCGGAACCTACAACACCACTTTACCTGAAGAAGAGCGCTGGATGATTCAAGTTCAAGTTCCAGGAAGGACGTTCATGCCAGTCACTGAGCCCAGAGAGTTTTCTTTTGATGCACCAACTTGGAGTCTAGGAAAAAGCATGGCAACTCACATCGCCATGGGACGCATTGGAGAAGTCTACCGCAATGATCTCAAGGATACTATCTACCAGATTTGTGGTCACCGAGATGAACATTGGGAGATGATCAGCATTAGGAAAGATAGATCAATCGTAGCTTTTATCCAGGAGTTAAACCAGCACATTCGACGACAGGAGAACCAGATGTGCGCCGACATGATAGATCTGAAGAAGGCTAAGACAAGAATCAAGGAACTGGAAGAACTCAAGGCTACACATGAAGATTATGAAGAGGAAATTGAAGTATTGGTGGATAAGAATGCCGACCTAACAAAGAAGATCGGGATATTTATGGGAGGCCCTAAACCAATAGAAGAAGACGAAGAACCAAGGAGATTCGCCCGGAAGACTATATCATCATCGACGACACCGATTCGGATCCAGACGATAGCGATGATGATTATGTTGATGAAGCTGGAGCAGATATCATGGAGTCTGCAACCGAAGAATATTTCTAGTAGACCACCTCATCAGTAGTAGTAGTCCATCATGTAAATATAGTAGTCCGTGCACTTTTGTGATAGTTAGATCGATTGTATGCCCTTGTTTGATTGAATGAAGTGAATTGTTTGCTTTTGGCTCATGTGCATATGGGTAGTGTTTTCTCTTTAGACCCCTCTATTCTTACATCTCATCTTTTCTAAACCCTCAGATGCCTCCGAGACGTGACCCCAGATTTACCTTTCCACCGGAGCTCACCCAGTTGATCCAGCAGCAGAACACATTGATGCAGTTGCTAGTCCAGAATCAGAATCAGGGGAACAACAACAACAACCCACCACCACCACCTGTTGATCACTTAGCGCATTTTCTTAGGCTGAATCCGCCGGTGTTTTCCAGTAGCACCGAGCCGATAGTAGCAGATGATTGGCTCCGCAAGACAGCTAGAGAGTTGACCACAGCAGGATGCACGTATGCGGAGAAGGTGAAGTTTGCCACCCATCAGCTTGAAGGACCCGCAACATCATGGTGGGAGAATTTCACAGCCACTTTCCCTATCGACACTGTCACACGGGACCAGTTTCAGCAGTCCTTTCGTACTGCCCATGTTTTAGCAGGAGCTATGGCCATGAAGAAGCGTGAGTTTCGCAACTTGCGCCAAGGAGGACAGACAGTTGGTTAGTATGTGGAGGACTTTAGTAAGTTAGCACGTTATGCCCCAGATGACGTCTCTATGGATGCAGCGAAGTAGGAGAAGTTTCTAGAAGGACTGAATGATGAGTTGAGCATGCAGTTGATGGTAGCAACCTTCAACAACTATCAGGAGTTGGTAGATCGTGCTCTTATGATTGAAGGCAAGCAGCAGCAAATTGAGAACCGCAAGAGGAAGTATGGACAAGGGAAATACAATTCAGGAGCTCAGCTGAAGCCACGTTTTACACCTAGACCGGGAGGACATTTTCAGCATACCCATGGAGGAGGTAGCTCGCACAATCACAATGGCACCAGGAATGGTAATGGGAATGGAGGAAGCAATGGCCAGAATCCCACCAACCCATCAACCCCAGCCAAGAAGGACCTGAGCCAAGTCACTTGCTTTAAGTGTTCGAAGACCGGACATTATGCCAATGAATGTCTTGAATTACAAAATGGAAATGGCAATGGAAGCTCTGGGAAGAAGCCGAACCCTTTCAATAGGGGACAGGTGAACCACGTTAACGTGGAGGAGGTTGAAGCTCAGCCTGATGCAGTAATAGGTAAGTTTTTGGTTAAGTCATTTACTGCACTCGTTCTTTTTGATACTGGCGCATCGCATTCATACATCTCAAGGGGATTTGTGGATAAGTATAGACTGTCAACCCAAGCCCTTAGGTCACCCATGTTAGTAACCTTGCTTGGAGCAGAGTATATGGCTAGTCGATGGTGTGATCGGTTACCATTAAGGATTGGTAACTATGTTTTTCCCTCAGACCTAATAGTATTGGAATCCCAAGGATTGGATGTGATATTAGACATGGATTGGTTATCAAAGTATGAATGGAATATTGAATGTGCTAGTAAGTCAATTTTGCTTACCACACCAGAAGGGAGAAGGATCAAGTATGTATCCCGACATGTGCCAAAGAGGACACAAGTAAATTGCTTAACAGGAGTTGTGCAGGAGGAAGTACCAGTGGTAAGGGATTTCCCTGAAGTATTTCCAGAAGAGTTGCCAGGCATGCCACCGGATAGAGATATTGAGTTTTTAATTGAGCTATTGCCAGGCACAGGGCCAATATCAAAGAGACCATATAGGATGCCATCAAAGGATTTGGTGGAAATTAAGAAGCAGATTAAGGAGTTACTAGATAAAGGATATATTCGCCCAAGCTCTTCACCTTGGGGATCACTAGTACTTCTAGTGGAGAAGAAGGATGGATCGTTAAGGATGGTTGTTGATTATCGAGGATTGAATGAAGTAACGATCAAGAAAAAGTACCCACTACCAATGATCAATGATCTGTTTGATCGATTGCAAGGAGCTAAGGTATTTTCCAAGATCGATTTGCGATCAAGGTACCACTAATTGAAGATTTGAGAACAGGACATTCCTAAGACAGCTTTTACCACCAGGTATGGGCTGTACGAGTATACCGTTATGTCATTTGGTCTGACTAACGCACCTGCATATTTTATGAAGATGATGAACAAAGTGTTTATGGAGTTTTTGGATAAGTTCGTCGTGGTGTTCATTGATGATATCCTGGTTTACTCGAAGAATGAAGAGGAGCATAAGGAACATTTGCGATTGGTACTCGAGAAGCTCAGAGAACATCAGTTGTATGCCAAGTTCAGCAAATCTGAGTTTTGGTTGAAGGAAGTAGGATTCCTCGGACACGTTATATCCGGATAAAGAATAGCAGTAGATCCTGCTAAAGTTGATACCGTGACCAAATGGGAAGCACCGACCACGATTGGAGAGATACAGAGTTTTCTGGGACTCGCAGGATACTACCGGAGATTTATTGAGAATTTCTCAAAGATTGCGAAGCCTATGACGGAGTTGTTGAAGAAAGATACCAAGTTCATATGGACGGAGGAATGTGAGGCTAGTTTCCAGGAGTTTAAGAAACGTTTAGTTACCTCACCAGTGTTGATTTTGCCGGACCAGACCAAGGATTATGAGGTGTATTGTGACGCTTCACGTCGAGGACTTGGAGCAGTGCTTATGCAGGAAGGGAGAGTTGTTTCATATGCCTCAATACAACTGAAACCTCATGAGTTGAATTATGCTACACATGATTTAGAGTTAGCAGCCGTAGTTCATGCACTGAAAACTTGGAGACATTTCCTCATTGGAAACCATTGCGAGGTGTACACGGATAACAAGAGTTTGAAGTATATTTTCACACATAAGGAGTTATACCTCAGACAGAGGAGATGGTTGGAGCTCATCAAGGATTATGATATGAGATTGCATTATCATCCCGGAAAGGCTAATGTAGTAGCTGACGCATTAAGCCGTAAGAGCCACGTCAATACATTAATGACGGGAGGAATACCAAGGGAGTTAGCAGAAAATCTTCGTGAACTATGTGTGGAAATAGTTCCTAGAGGCTATGTAGCAGCATTGGAGATTCAGTCAACCTTGATGGATAGAATCAGAGAAGCTCAGAAGACTGACAAGGAGATTGCCTCTATTAAGGAGAAACTGAGCAAAGGAAAGGCTAAAGGATTTCGTGACGATGAGCACGACACCCTATGGTTTGAAGACCGTGTTTATGTGCCCAATGACCCGGAGATTAGGAAGTTGATTCTGCAAGAGACACACGATTCACCATATTCGATTCACCCAGGAAATACCAAGATGTATTTGGATTTGAAGGATATTTTCTGGTGGACCGGGATGAAGAAGGATATTGCGGAGTATGTAGCAGTCTGTGATTTATGTCAGAGAGTAAAGGCAGAGCATCAGAAGCCAGCAGGATTGTTACAACCATTGCCGATACCCGAATGGAAGTGGGATAAGTTAGGCATGGATTTTATCACGGGATTACCCAGGACTCGTTCAGGCTATGACTCTATATGGGTTGTAGTTGATCGGTTGACGAAGGTAGCTCATTTCATCCCGGTAAAGACCACTTACACCAGTACTAAGTTGGCAAAGATATACATGACCAGGATCGTATGTTTGCATGGAGTTCCGAGGAGTATCGTATCAGATAGAGGAACCCAATTTACCTCAAAGTTCTGGAAGCAGTTGCATGAAACTTTGGGAACCAGGCTAGAATTCAATACAGCTTTTCATCCACAGACAGATGGACAGACCGAGAGAGTCAAACAGATTTTGGAGGATATGCTGAGAGCTTGTGCGCTAGATTATGGATCTAGTTGGGACGACAAATTTCCATATGCAGAGTTCTCTTACAACAACAGTTACCAAACCAGTTTGAAGATGGCCCCTTTTGAAGCATTGTACGGAAGGAGGTGCAGGACACCGTTGTCGTGGGACGAAGTTGGAGACCGCCAGTTGTTTGGACCTGACTTGATTAAAGAGTCTGAACAGAAAGTGAAGTTGATTCGCGATAGGCTTAAGATAGCCTAGTCTAGACAGAAGAGTTATGCAGATTCAAAATGCAAGGAGACAGTTTACGAGGTTGGAGATAGAGCTTATCTTCGAGTATCACCACTTCGAGGAACAAAGCGTTTTGGAGTTAAAGTAAAGTTAGCGCCACGATTTGTAGGACCATATCGAGTTTTGGAGCATATGGGAGAAGTGGCCTACAAGTTGGAATTGCCCAAAGGATTTTCAGGAGTTCATGATGTGTTCCACGTTTCTCAGTTGAAGAAGTGCCACGCGGAGATGGCTGACATACCCCTGAGAGACACAGTGCCGTTGGAAACAATTCAGTTGGATAACGATTTGACCTACGAGGAGAAACCAATTAAGATCCTTGAGTTTGCCAGTCGAGTCACTCGCAGCAAGGTTATCAAGTTTTGCAAAGTTCAGTGGAGCAACCACACGGAGGATGAAGCCACCTCAGAGCGAGAGGAAGATTTGCTCAAGGACCACCCCCATCTATTTTCTAGCCAACACGAATCACGAGGGCGAGATTCATCTAAAGGGAGGTAGGTTTGTAACATCCCAAATTTTCAATTTGGAATGTTATACATTAGATCATCATTGCATATCATATTTTATTTGCGATTGGTTTTGATCCTAGAATTTCTACGCAACTCAAGGACCCATGGAGAGAGTTGGGGAATTCATTATTTTCAGATTTGAGTTTTCTCAAATTTTGAGAATAGGATCATTTGATTTTATTAATTTTATCATCAATTATTTCTATTACAAAAATATGAGAGAGGGAATAAAATGACTTTCCCAAAATAAAGAAATATTTATGATTTAATAATAAAATCAAATAAGATTTTATTTCGGAGTTTTTCATTATTTTATTTGAATTTAGGAAAAATTTGCGTTTTTCAAAATTGCATTTAGGCCCCAAATAAATGTTCACCTTATGCGGCTTGATTTTAGAAGCCCGTGAAAATTTATTTCGGAATTTTTGGAGTCCGTTTAGTATTTCTTTTTATTTTTCTTCTGCGTGTAATATTTTAAAAAAATAACAGCGAACCGACCTAGGGCCGTGTCCGACTAGGAGTCCCGGCCCGTTAGGGTATATAAGCCGGGGGGAGGCCCAACCCCAGCCGAACCCTAGCCGAGCCGCCCAGCGCCGCCCACAGCCCCCAGCGCCCGCCGCCGCCGCCGCCGCCATCGCACGCAGCCCGAGGTCCGCCGCCGCCTCGTTTTCTATGCCGTTTTTTATTATTTTTTTTGAAAAACCGTTCGGTTTTTCCGTCGGTTTTTCATCTGGTTTTTTAGTTTTGGTTTTTTTAAATAGATCGGTTTTTCCGGTTTATTTAAATAGCGAGCGTTCGTCCGTTTGTTCGTTCTAGCGAACGTTCGTCGTTTTTCTTTTTCTCGGATTTAATCCGCGATTTTTCTGATCGCGATGCCTGATCCAATTTTCTTTTTAGTATAACTTTTCGCTCGTTTATCGAAATTAGGTGATTCAAGCGCCTAGAGTTTGGTCTCGAAACCCTTTATCCGTTTAATCAACTTAAACAAGTTTTTGCTACTGTAAAATTTTCCCTAGATCCAGATTAGTAGAACGAAGTTGTTTTCTTTCGCCGTTTGACTTTCGTTGCTTCGTTCGATTTGATTCTTTTTGCAAACCGGAGTTCTTAAGTTGAACCTTCTTGTTAGATCTCTTATTTGAGTTTTACCCGTGCATTAAATGAGTACTTATTGTATGCTTGTTTGTTTGTTTGCGATAGAGTACCCGGAGTGCGCCGCTTGTTACTTCGAATCGCTAGGTTTCCCGGATCATCAGCAAGGCAAGTAACACTTTGATCATACCTTTCCTACTACCCAGTTTTATTGCATTAGATCCATCCTCACACATTGTATGATTAGGATCTAATTAAATGGTGGGAAGGGAAGTAGTTGAGGTAGTACCTATTACCTGTTTATTATCAAACCTTTGGGAGTTACTTCTACGTTTGCTATTTATACTAGAAACCTTTGGGATCTTTTGGACCGCCACCCAGGCTCAAAGGGATCATGAGACTATTCATACTAGAAACTTCCGTGTGCAACCACAAGCTATTATGGGCTCTAGCATAGTTGACTAAATCGTGCGAACTCTTACAGTGGTAGACCAGCAGATGTAGGGGATGTAGGTGGTACGGTCTACCCGATCGTAAGGTGCTAGCGCTTCTGAAAAACTATGTGTCGGTCATCCTTCTTCTCAAACACCATGTAGTGCGAGAAACCAAACGGAGGCGATCGAGTCTTGTGGGGAAAAGTGCGCAAACCTCTGCAGAGTGTAATAAACTAATCATGGTTAGCCGTGTCCCCGGTTATGGACATCTTGAGTATCTAGTACCTGGATTATCATGTGAATCTCAACATGTTACTCTAAATTAATTTTGTTGGGTTTTGTTTAATGACGATGCTTAATTGGGATTGAGAATGCTGTCAACCATTCTCAATGTTTAACAACCACCATGATAGTAATTAAATTTATTCCTTTGTAGTAGGGAAAAATTGGATTTTCGCAAAACTGTAACCATAGAGCTTTCTACCAGCCAAATATGCATATAGTATAGCTGTTTCATTCCATTACTCTCTATGTGTTACCTTGCCAGCATATTCCATGTGCTGACCCGTTTCGGGCTGCAATGTTAATGTTGCAGACTTTTCAGATGATGATTAAGGAGTTTTTAGGTCGTGGTTCTATACTCAGTGATGCCGTTGGAGTTGATGGACTCACTTATCTTCCAAGCCTTCCGCTGTTATCGTTATTAGATGGCCTTAAGCCATACTTATTGTAATAAGTTCTCTATGGAGACACTCGATGTAATAAGTGTGTGATTGCTACTATGTTATAAATCCTCCGAGTACTATATGGTGTCAGCATTACTGATCCAGGGTTGACACCGGAGCACAGAGATCAGACTGTTTGAGGTCTGGTCGCTACAGTGCATTGCTACAGCTTGTCCGGACACAGATGCCGAGACTATAGCAGCTGGGTGCTCGCACACTGTTCGTTGGTATGCCTAAAGCGGGCGAGCTAAGTTATGACGACACGGACAGGGAGTTGTTTGACATTGTCCGCACTGGAGCTAGGGGAGGAGGTTGCTGCGAGGATGGTGAGGTCGATGACTCAGAGCCCATCCAGTCCGACTCGTATGCCCAGCCGGGCTACACCCAGGCCGACACGTACACCCAGTTGGGCACGCAGCCGAGCTACATCCAGTCCAACACGTACACCTAGCTAGGCACAAACATATAGCAGTAGGATTTGGCCACCGGATAGCAGGAGCAGGAGGAGGACGGCGAGGATGATGATTCAGATGAATTTGCTGCCGATCCAAAGAAGAAGGGTAGAGGAGAAAGCTTGAACATGTGGGAGGACAAGTTATCATGGATGCATGGTTGGCCACTAGCATCGATCTGATCCATGGCACAGAGCAAAAGGGCTCACCATTTGGGCTAACATTCACTCTTAGTTCCATGAACACTAGCATTTCGAACCCTACTCTGACGGTCTCATCCACAACCGTGGTGCAAAGTCTCTCAACCATTGATTTTACATCATCCAAGAGGTCGTCACAAAGTATTGTGGTCACTTGAGGCAACTCATCACACGTTGGCCAAGTGATGCGCAAATCTCTGAGCAAGTAAGTGTGTTCATCATTTGGCCGGATATGCATTGTTGTCTAGAACATTTGGACGGATATGCACATTGTTGGCCAGATATGCATCATTGTATTGGTCATTTATAGTCATTGACAACGTTTTATTTTGTAAGTTGGAGAAGAAGAGTTTCATTATCATCCATTGTTGGTTGAAATTTAACAGACAACCCATGTGGATCCAACAAAAGAACTGCTCAAAAAGGTCAGAATAGGATTCTGGGGGTAGAAGTGGGAGGAGAAGAAGGCGAAGCGAGAAGGGTCAACAGCCAAGTTGACGGAGAGATTCGAGGACACCTTGGCGAAGGAGGAGGAGGCATACTTCAAGCACTCCGACGTCAAGGAGGAAAAAAGGTCGAGAGGTTTAAGATGCTAATGGCGTTGACCGAGAAAAAGATCAAGCTCGTAGAGAGGAAGGTCGTGCTCGAAGAGAAGAAGGTTGAGATTGCAACCGCTTTAGAGGACACGATGATGTTGACCATGACGATGGAGGATTTAAATGATGACAGAAGGATGATCGTGCAAGCCGTCCATTTTAAGATGTTGAAGCACCAGAAGGAAGAGTTGGAAGCAGAGAAGGAGGCAGCCGAGGCGGAGGCGATGACAGATTGAGCATGGAGTCTCGGATTGTCGGTCCAGCAGGGCAGAAAATACAATTTCTCGCATGGACTACCGGACTTATATTATTTTGTGATCAGGCATGTAAAAACTATGGATAGTGGTCCCTTTTTGGTTGTGACCGGGGCTGATGTGATCCGTCGCGCATGTTGTGATCGGACGGATTTGAGTTTCAAATTGCCCATACTAACAGACATTTAGGGGATAATTTTGGATGGTTGGCTCACGTACCAATGTCCTCGGACTGGCCCTCGCCGGTCCATTGACAGATGCGGTGTCCGGTTAGGGGGGGGGGGGGGGTCATCGTTGGAGATGCTCTGACCATTACAACTACTTTGCTAGAGGTTACAATCTCCATCATCCAGTTAATGTCTCTATCAGGAAATCCTTTTCTCGTAAACCAACATGTGGTTGGATGGTTAGGAGGACAGTGGTATCCTCAGCCCACTAGGGTTCAAGTTATGAGTGTTTGTGACGACTTTGTGAATCTTAAGATGATGTGCCGACTTAGTCCCTCGGAGGTGCTCACAGGGATGCATTGGGTTAAAAAAAGGAAATCATTTTCTCTCTAACACAATTTTTTAAAGACCAGTTAATCATATCATACATTTTAAAAATCACTACTATAAAGAAACATCATATAATTTTTTTCTATGGATCTCATGCATGATTTCATGAAGTAGTACAACTCCATCCACGATATGTATCTTCTTTGAATTGTTTGAAGGGCAAGAACTTCTTTGCCTTGAATCCTACACCTTGATGTATTGTTTGTGAGTGCACGATCGTCAAACGTCAATTATGTCTTGAATGGGTGGTACACCTTGAAGTCGGACTTGATGCCGGCGATGGACCCCGCGGCGGCGGCGAGGGAGATGGCGAGGCATCCGACGCTGAGCATCTGGAGGCACACCCACTGCGTGCTCCACTTGGGCACCTTCTTCTGCACCACGTACATCTCCACGGGAAAGTAGACGGTGAGCGGCCAGAACCCCAGCGCGCCCAAGAACCCCACCACGTCGTTGAAGAAGGGCAGCATCATGGACACCACCGTCGTCGCCACCACGAACGCCGTCCGCCACGTCGCCCGGAACATGTTCACCTTGTACGTCCTGAAGAGCGGGACCTCGACCTCGCTGGTGACGAACGTGGACTCCGGCCACCTCTTCGCCGCCCATTTCTCGACGAAGGCAAACAGGGGCTGGCAGTACACCTGGTACGCGCCGACGAGGTGGACGACGATGGCGGCGTTGGCCACGTCGAGGAGCCAGAAGGGCTCGTAGAAGCCGAACCCCGTCAGGAGGTTCCCCGGGGCTGCGTCGCCGAAGGCCGCGTAGCCCATGCAGCCGCAGAGCATGTAGAAGACCGTGGTCACCGCGACGCTGACCATGGTGGCGCGCTTCATGACCGTGGACTCTGACGGCGGCGGCGCCCGGATCGTATCCTGGATCTCGATGAGGATGAGGGAGTAGGAGTAGGCGAATGCGATGTCTCCGAACGCCTGCGTGCTGCGCCACACCTTCTGCATCGGCGTCACTGTGCCGATGCTGATGCCGGTCAGGCTACCCTTCACGCCTCCGTTTGCTGCATGCATGCAGACATCATTGGTTAACAAATTGCTCAACAGGATCTAGGGAGTGCTTTCGTCGATCTATCAATGTGTATAAGAGTCACCTACCTATGACTTGGACGATGCCGAGGCCGAGGCCGATGGAGGAGTAGGTGAAGGACATGGCGGCGGCGAGCATGGAGAGCCAGGAGATCTGGTCGAAGTCGGGGATCTGGGAGAAGAAGACCTGGGCCACGCCGAAGATGATCATGTAGGGCACGCTGGAGACTTTGCAGGGGTCGGCGTGGCCGTTGCCGTGGAAGCAGTTTGCCCTCTTGATGGCCAGCATGCTGATGGAGGCGGCGATGGTGTAGCCGATGGCCACCCCGACGATGTTGGCGTACTGCAGCATCCCGCAGATCTGGACCTTGACGCCGCTGAGGTTGGCGTTGACGGCGTCCATGTAGGTGTAGTTGCGCTTGCCGGTGCTCTGGTCGCCGGATCGGTAGCAGTCGGCGAGCAGCGAGGAGGTGAAGTAGGTGACGAGGGAGAAGAGGAACATAACAGCGGGGCCAGCCACCCAGCCGAGCTGCGCGATGGCCCAGCCCAGCGACAGCACCCCGGAGCCGATCACCGCCGTGATGATGTGCGAGCTCGCCGTCCACATCGTGCCTGCACACATCGGCATCGGTACGTACGTCAGAGTGAGAAACCAACACAATTAAGTACGCTCTATGTGTACGTACACCATGAGTGAGATGAGGCAGGGGTTTTATGTACCGGTGCGCTTGTTCCGGCCATCGTCGTCGAGCTTGGAGCCGGCGGTGTGGCCGAGCTCGGCAGCGGCTACCTCCATCGGCGGGTAGTAGTAGGTGGCCACGACCTTGTCCGCCATCCCTCTAGGCTTAACTGCTGCCAAGAGAAGAGAGAGGGTACGCGTGAAGGTGAGAACTAGTTAAGAGGAGGCCAGACCACAGTAAGTGCAGTGCACTCTGCGCGCTAGAGATGCGATCTTGTGCAGAGTGATCTGCAGAGACTGAGCGCGAGGTGGTGGTGGTGGGTGCCTGGCCTGCCTCTGGGTACAGAGGGCACGGGTGCAATTTATAGGAGGAGCCTGCCCTGCGTAAAGCGAGGGCCGCCCCGGACCGGCCGGCGTTCAGGGACCTACCTGCATGCCTGTCTGTCTGCGTGAGTGCTGCGGCTGCTACCCGGTGGCTGGCGAGGACGCGGGAAGGCGCTGCTGCTAGTGCTCCGACTGGGAATTCAAACCTCCTAGAGTTGACGCATGTAATCTGTCTAATCTGCACATTTGCTATGGGTGGTCGACATCGACACGGTCGGCCCGTCGCTTTCCGGGAAGGATCCAACCAGCACCTTTTGGCTTTCGCCATGCCTCGTCCCTCGTCTCTCCCCCGCCGCTCGGGCGACTCGGGTGGAGACCCTAAACCTAACCGCCCGGCCGCCTCCATCCCCGTCCTCCCCTCCGTCGCTGCTTAAAAGGCGTCGGGCAAAGCTCCGGGCGGCCGACAGCGGTGGCGGAGGTCCTCTTCCTCCCGCGCAAGGATCGGGTGAGGCTTGTCACCCAACGGCGCCGGGGCACTTCTCACGAATCTGGGTCGCGGCAGCGCGGAGGCGGTGGAGCTGCAGGGCGACGTGGAAGATCGGATGGTGCTGACCGCTTGGCGCGTCCACGCAGTCACGACGGCCATGGCTGCGGTGGCCAGCGGCGACGTCTGGCCTGGATCCGGGACGGCAGCCTTGAAAGGTGGCAGCCGGTGAAGCTCGGGCTTCCCACAACGATATGGCGTGGTGCGGATCTGCGCTGGCGATCTGGTGGCTTTGGCTCTGGATTGGTTCGGAACAAAAAGGTGAGAAGCGTGCGGGATCCCTCTCGACGGCTCTCGCGGTTTGGCGAGGTGGGGTGATGGACCTTTTCCCAGGCTCTAGTGGTGGCACATGCAGGTAGTAGTCGGCGTGCCAGGGCTCCCATGGTGGCAGTGTTGTTGTGGATGGTCGCCCGATCTGGGCGGCTAGATCTGCTGCTTTGAAGAAGGTCTGGACGTCGCATAGGTTGTCGGTTGGATTTTCTTTGGACAGATCCGGGTGAAAACCTAGTCTTCGGTCAGTGGCCGGAGCCGGTGATGGTAACGTCCTTGGCGTCGTTCCCTTTATGAAGGCATCGTCGAGGTGAAGCTCTCAACTCCTCTTTTTTTGCGCGAAACCCTTGATTACTTGATCAGATGATGGTGACGCTCTTGTGTCGTTTTCCCCTTGGGCGTGTCATTCTTGGAGGTGTGTATTGGCTCAAGTGACCAGTGCACGGTTTTAGTGTTGGAGCGGCGTTTCATGTCACGCATCGACTGAAGAGTCTCGGCGGCGTGGCGCAGCATGGTCTTAGTGATGGATGTGTGATGATGGACGCGCGTTGGGAGGTGGTGATGTCTGGCGCCGTGGTGGCCTCAATAGCAGGTCTGTCAAGGTCGATGCGTCAGTACCTGCTTTGAAGATGGATCGGTGGAAGACGGCGCCGGCAGACTTTGAGAGTGCGCCGGACCGATGTGTGGTCCAGGCCCGGCCATGCGGCTTGGTTGGGGCCTCTGGCTTTAGATGTTAGGCTCTGGTGTGAGGTTTTGGTATTCGGCTCGGACAATCCGCACCGATTTATCAAGTGGATAGAAGTAGCGACAAATATTGTCAAGATAATGGCTTTAGACTTATTAATGTATTACTCCTTTCGTTTCTAAATGTTTGTCTTTTTAGAGATTTTAAATGGACTACCATATACGGACATATTTTAGAGTCTAGATTCATTCATTTTGCTCCGTATGCATGAAATCTCTAAAAAGACAAATATTTAGAAACAGAGGAAGTACTTTGTAAGAGTATCTACAGCCGGACATGAAAAATCCGGCCCCTCAAATGCCCGCGGATGCGTTTGGCGTGTCCACGAACAGTGACCGGGCATGCCTTAAATTTCAACGGTTGCATCCGGACATCTCACACTAGATTCTCAAATCCACACAAATACATGCAAACTAAAATAAACCTACATCCTACGTCGATCACCTATGTTAGAATAAATCCGAGGCATACCGTTGATTATTCAAGGACCAAGCAATTACGTGAGCACAACATCGAGATTTGTTAACGAGGTTCACCGATATGGCTACATCCCCGGGGCCTGACTACGGGCGCTCCTCCCCGTGACACCGTCACAATACCGCACACTGGCCACCCGGGCACCGGCACACGCCGCCGGCTCCCCCTGCGTACCTATGCTATTTTGTTGGCATAGGTTATATCGTGTGTCTAGCCCCGCTATATATGAGAGGCCTAGGATACAAGTGTCCTACTAGGACACGACTCCATATCCTATCTAAACACAATACAACTAGAAGTCCAACTGTAACCTACCTTATACACTATATTCGACACAACTCTAATAACCTACCTACTCGTGGTCGGATATGTCGACGATCTTCGTGCCTGACTCTGGCAGCATGGGCAGCAGTTGCAGCTACGGCGCCTCCGGCTCCTCCGCTCCGACCTCCTCCGCCTCTATCTCTGCGTCGAGTTCGGCAAAGAGCGCATCGGACTTCACCTGCTCCCGCCGGAGGAACGCCCGATTGGCCTCCACAAGGCCTCATCCTGTATGGACTCCAGGATGGCTTGCTGCTCCGCCATCTCATCGGACTAGGTGACGGCGAACTCCGTCTGCTCCATGTTGAAGCCCAGCAACTGCTGCTCCGGTAGCTCCGGCTCCTGCTGCTCCGCCTCCTCCTCTTCCCCTCAGCTCCTCCTCCTCCGGCTCCGGCGAGTCCACGCCGTGTCCTGCTGGGTCATGGCGCTCCGGCGCTCCGGCGTCAGCATGGCGTAGTAGGTGATCTTGCTCCGGACCATGGCGGAGTGCCGGAGTGTGGGCGGAGTGTCGGACCATGGGCAGAGTGCCGAAGCAGGAGAGGGAGGATGTGGATGGGTTAGGGCTGCGGGACGCCGGCCGGCTTAAATAGCTGGGTTTGGTCTCGGGCGGCGAGCCGAAGCGACACCACACGGTGTTCACACCGCGGCAACGAACACAGCGAGCGTCGAACCGCCGGCTTCCGGGCGTTTCCGCGTGGGACCCCGTCATCAGGTCGACGTGGCGGGCGTGCCCGGGCACCCCATATCTGTCCCATATTTAGGCTGGATATGAGGGGTGCCGGTCAGCCCGAGCATTTGAGGCCCGTTTGGGGCCCTTCTAGGTCAACAAATTGTAACCGGGCGAACGGACGTTTGAGACCGGTTTGAGGCGCCCGGTTGTAGATGCTCTAAGGTCTATAACAATAATTAATAAAATGGCTGCATGCATCACACAAAGGCAGGGATTATCCTTTAAAAAAGAAATGATAAGCCCGCTACGCGAGGTGGTCAGTCAGCGGTGAAAGAGTGTACCTACTTTGCACACTGGCCAGGCCACCTCGTCTCACGCTCATGAGCACGTGATGCACGAAAAGCTATCTATAGTAGAGATAGAAATAGGAATTGCAAGTGTCTCGTACGTGCTACCACTACTTGCTGCTCGTTACCTTTCTATGCGGTAGCTGCTCTAGCTAGCTTTCTGCCCTTGTTGCACGGTTGGTCGAGAGAGCTCGGTGACAACTGATCGCTCGTCGCGGTAGTGCTTCGTCTGCACTGACCGGCTGGGTGCTCCGTCGGGACCCCACGCCGTGCTGGCAATTCCGTCGGGCTTTCGTCCGTCCATCCTTTCTCCACTCGCATGGAATAGATATCTCTTCCTTTTCCCGCCCACTCGCATGGATGGTGAAGTGGTCCGGCCGCTATCTTACGTGTGTTGGATGGCTCTTGATCATCGTCGTATCAATAGTTCTTTATGACTCTGTGATATGAGATGGCTGCAGTACCATGATTGTCCAGTGCTCTTCGATTCGATTCTTCTTGATTCGTGGAATCATTCATTGCGTCCGGTTTTGACCGGCCCCAAACCTGTGGAGGAAAGCCGGCGAACATTTTTCGTTTTTCGTTCGGGTGTGCCTTTGTGACCGAGCATGGAGAGCCGTCCTTTACCCCCTGCGGATGAATTAATTAGTTAATCCCCGTGAGAACGTGAATATGCTAAGTTGTAGACTAACTAAGAACAAGAATCGTGTGATATGATGATAACCTAAGGACATCTTCAACACCAATCCGTGAACCTTCCGCAACTGTTCGGACCGCAACGCGGTATTGTATCGGTTCGTTGGACGGTCCATACACGACTGTACCCACAAACCAAAGACAAAAGTGGAAGTCCAGACCGATCCAAAGCCCGCTTCTGACCGTCCTAGCTCATCAAAAACCCTCCCCCCTCCTGCGCGTTTTCGTTCAGTGTCGCTCCGGAGCGTCATCGCCTGCATCTATGCCCGGCTAGAGCGGACCTGACCACTCACTGACGCTGGCATTGAAGCGGTGCACCGGCCGAGAGAGCACCGCTCGCGCCGCTTCCCGATGCAGGCGACTGCTGCGCGTTCGAACGACGTGACGACTGCCCGTTCGTCCGTCTAACCGCCCGCATTGATGGCACATAGTTGCCAAGGCGTCTCCTCCTCCGCCACCCTTCCGTCCCTCTACAGCCCACCAGTGTGCCCCGGCCATAGTCACAATCATCCCTCTCTGCACCTCTCCCCGTCATTGATCCCTCTGCAGCCAAATCTCTCTGGGACGGGCTAACGTCAGAGCAGAACAAGGCCATGACCGCCATTGTTGCCGACCGGCAGGCCGACAGGTAGCCGGAGGACGCCTCCGACGAGGACGCGCAAATGGAGGTTGTCTCTTTCGACGAGCCAGCGCCACCCTCCTCTTCCTCCATTATCGCCCTCTAAATTTGGCTAGGGTGGCCTCCCAATTATGCATTTAGGATGGTAGTGTCGGGGAATAAACACTTTTTAAGATTTAGGAACTCAACGTCTCTAGATTTTGCAGGATTCACCGGGCCTATCTAGCAAGCAAGGAGAGGCTGAAAAGCTCAATATCTTTAAAACCGAGACCCCCCCCCTATACACTTGGGCTGGGTCATAACCTCCCATGACACCCAATATGGCATGCGCTTGCCATTTTTACTGCCCCACCAAAATTTCCATATCAGCATATTGAGATGTTCACAAAGCCCCCTCGGGAGCTTAAAACATGACATCAAAAACACTGGAATTGCCCGAGCTACTGATTTTAGAAGTACTTGAACTACTAGTTCAAAATCGTTTCTCCTAGAAATTGTGGGTGGATCGACGATGGCTATTGAGGAGCGGCTGAATTGTCCCTTCCCTGGCCCATTTTGTGCTAGCCAACATTTGTGCTTGTAAGGGTTGACGTGGTGGGCCATGACCCACCTTGGATTTTTTTCAGTAGCCTTTGTATCATAGGGACGAGATTTGTTGGAGACATGCAAGCCATTGAACCTTTCTTCCAACAAAAAAATAAATGCTGCTAGTCTTTTTTTCCAATCTTCCGAAGGTGATCGTAGCACTTTGCATGCTTGCATATGACTCCCCTATAGATTCTATGGAGGACACTTCTCAAATGGTCGAAGATGCAATCATCAAGTGCACACAATTGATCATTGAAACTGTGGTGAAGGTTTATGGAGAGCCGTATCTGTGAGCACCCAATGCCAAGGACACGGCCAAGCTTCTAGCGAAGCATGAAGCAAAAGGCTGGCCTAGGATGCTAAAAGTGTTGACTGTAAGCACTGGAAGTGGAGGAATCGCCATGCAACTTGGCACGACCAATTCACCAAGCATAGGAAGGATCTAACAATTATTTTGGAAGTTGTTGCCTCCGAAGATCTTTTGATCTGCCATTGCTACTTTCGGTTACTTGAACCTCATAGTGACATCAACGTCTTGTAGAGATCTTATCTATTTCAAAGGCTAGTTGCTAGTACTTCTCCACCTTAGAACATCACCGTGAATGGCCATCAATATGACCAGGCCCATATCTAGCTAATGAATCTATCCATCTTGGTCTACATTTGTGAAGATAGGTTCTAAGCTTGTGAGCAGGAAACATACGCATTTCGCCAAGGCGTAAGAAGCTTAGAGGAAAGACATTGAAAAGGCATTTGGAGTGCAGCAATTAAGGTTTGAAATTGGCTTGGGGGGGGGGGGGGGCTGCTCACTTCTGGAACAAGTATATCTTGGCAAATATCATGACATGTTGAGTTATCCTACACACCACGATCATAGAGGATGAAGGCGGTATGGCAGGCCCCATTGACTATGAACCTAATGCCAGACCAGTCAGGCCTCGCAGGAATCCAAACCGCATTCAAGCAGTTATAGAGGCATACCAGAAGATTAAATACTAGGCTTCCCATCATCAGTTGAAGGAGGATCTCATTGAGCATCATTGTGAGCTAGTTGGGAGAAGAAATGCTTAAATTGCTTTCACTTTCATTTATTTTCACTTGAGCAACTTATTTGATCAGATTATTTGGTGCATTTGGATTATTTATTGTATCAGATAAATGGTTAGTAATAATATTTGTTGAATTATGCTCATTGTTTGATCCAATTTGTTGTAAATTGGTTGGAAAGAACCTGTGACCCAATGGCGGATGGGTCCTACATGTAAAGTGAATACAAAGACCGCATTATGGCGACTCAGTGTGACATGCACGGATGTTGCGGCCTCTATATTCATATGGATTGTGTTCCATATCCAATGTGACGATTGCCCATACAAATAATCTACTATAGTTGGTCTAAGACATTCTTCGTAGGAAAAAAGACTTGTCTGTTCATTGAGGTTATCTCCAACATGGACCCCCAAACAGCATGTATCCATCCGGACATGGGTGTCCGATCCTCGCAAGCCATTCAACGTCGACACTCATCAGTATGCGGGGTGATACGTGATACATCTCCAATGTATCTATAATTTTTGATTGTTCCATGCTATTATATTATCTGTTTTGGATGTGTTATATGCATTAATATGCTATTTTATATTATTTTTGGGACTAACCTATCAACCTAGAGCCCAGTGCCAGTTCTTATTTTTCACTGTTTTTGAGTTTCGCAGAAAAGTAATACCAAACTGAGTCTAAACGGAATAAAACCTTCGCGATGATTTTTCTTGGACCAGAAGACAACAAGGAGACTTGGAGATGAAGTCGGAGGAGCCACGAAGCGGCCACAAGGACGGAGGGCAAGCCCAGGGGGTAGGGCGCGCCCCCACCCTTGTGGGCCCCTCGTGCACATCCTGACCTAATTCTCTCACCTATATATTCCCACATATCCCCAAACCACCAGAGGCATCCACGAAAATACTTTTCCATCGCTGCAACCTTCTATACCCGTGAGATCCCATCTAGGGACCTTTTCCGTCACCCTGTCGGAGGGGGATTCGATCACGGAGGGCTTCTACATCAACTCTATTGCCCATCGATGAATCGTGAGTAGTTTACCACAGACCTACAAGTCCATAGCTAGTAGCTAGATGGCTTCTTCTCTCTCTTTGATTCTCAATACCATGTTATGCTCGATGTTCTTGGAGATCTATTCAATGTAATACTTTTTTGCGGTGTGTTTGCCGAGATCCGATTAATTGTGGATTTACGATCAACTTATCTATGAATATTATTTGAATCTTATCTGAATTCTTATATGCATGATTTGATATCTTTGTAATTCTCTTCAAACTATCAGTTTGGTTTGGCCAACTAGATTGGTTTTTCTTGCAATGGAAGAAGTGCTTAGCTTTCAGTTCAATCTTGTGGTGTCCTTTCCCAGTGACAGTAGGGGCAGCAAGGCATGTATTGTATTGTTGCCATCGAGGATAAAAAGATGGGATTTTCATCATATTGCTTGAGTTAATTCCTCTACATCATGTCATCTTACTTAATGCGTTACTCCGTTCTTTATGAAATTAATACTGTAGATGCATGCTGGATAGCGGTCGATGTGTGGAGTAATAATAGTAGATGCAGAATCATTTCGGTCTACTTGACACGGATGTGATGCCTATATTCATGATCATTGCCTTAGATATCGCCATAACTTTGCGGTTCTCTATCAATTGCTCAGCAATAATTTGTTCACCCACCGTATTATTTTCTATCTTGAGAGAAGCCTCTAGTGAAACCTATGGCCCCCGGGTCTATTTTCCATCATATAAGTTTCCGATCTACTATTTTGCAATCTTTTACTTTACGATCTATAAACTAAAAATACCAAAAATATTTACTTTATCATTTATCTATCTCTATCAGATCTCACTTTTGCAAGTAACCGTGAAGGGATTGACAACCCCTTTATCACGTTGGGTACAAGTTGTTTGATTGTTTGTGCACGTATTCATTGACTTGTGCGTTGTCTCCTACTAGATTGATATCTTGGTTCTCATATTGAGGGAAATACTTATCTCTACTTTGCTGCATCACCCTTTTCTCTTCAAGGGAAAAACCAACGCAAGCTCAAGAAGTAGCAAGAATAATGTCTGGCGACGTTGCCGGGGAGATCTATGCCAAGTCAAGACATACCAAGTACCCATCATAAACTTTGATCTCTTGCATTACATTATTCTCCATTCGCCTCTCGTTTTCCTCTCCCCCACTTGTAAAACGATTTTTCGAAAAGATTCGCCTTTTCTTCGCCCCTCTTCTATTCGTGTTCTTCGTTCACTTTTGGTTTGCTTGATTTGTTTGCTGCCTCCATGTCTGAAATTGGGGAGGTTATCACTGAAAAGGATAGTAGTAACGATGGGGGAAACTCTGATGCTTTTGCTAATAGTAATCCTCATGAAGAATCTACTATCTTGCGCACTAAAAAACTTCGCATAGGTAGCGGAAATACTATTGGAAAAAGGGTCATTCAAGATTTCTTTACTTGTGCCGGTGCGTTACCCACGTTAGGTGGATCTATTCTCCATAAAACTAGTAGTCTTGCAGATGCTATATGTTTGCTCGTAGTTGAACTTGAAAGACAATTTGTTCATATGCATCCATCCATACAAAGGATTTTTCTAGAGTTTTCCAATATTGAGCATTCTTCTGTTAAGCGCGCCGCCACTATATTTCTAGCACATGAGTTTAGATTTATTATGAAAGAAGCTAGTGAAATTTTTGCGCATTATAAAGTAGATGGTGGACGTCCTCCCATAGAGGGAATTCCCTTTAATCAAGAGGACATAATGCGTTTACGATCTCTAGATCATGTTGCTTATAATGAAAATTTAAGAAAGAGGGTCCCTACCAATGTTTTAGTTGATAAGATTTCTGAGCTTAATGATAATTTTGCTATACAAAACAACAGATTGGGTTTCTCTCTTGGACACAAGCTCACGACTTTTTGCCAAAAGAATGCTTATAATGATGAGTTGGTCATACAATATGAGGGGCCGAAGGAGGAACCAATTCCTCCCGAACTTGATCTTGGGGATTCTTATCCTATTAAATTTAGCCCTTTTGATTACTTTTGCTTACCACAAAGAAAACTTGCTACTGAACGAAGGGAGTATGAGATGAGTTTTCAATATTTGCCTTATCATTATTATGATTATACCTAGATCTATGCGAGTTCTATGCCTAGCTAAGGGCGTTAAACAACAACGCCTGTTGGGAGGCAGTCCAAATTTATTTTTGTTTCCACTTCTTAGGTTCTGTTTTGCAATAAATAATAAATCTAGCCTCTGGTTAGATGTGGTTTTGTGTTTCAATTAGTGTTTGTGCCAAGTAGGACTTTTGGGATAGCTTACGGTGATAGTTGATTTGATCTTGCTGAAAAACAGAAACTTATGCGCTCAGGAAAACAATTCTCATTTTTAACAGAAGCTTGATAAAATACTGATTCGCTTTGTAGAAGATTGATATACAAATTACCCCCTTTGTCCTAATTTTCAGAATTTTTTGAGGTACATAAGTATTCGAACTAGCCAGAATGCTACAGATTATTATGTTTTTGACAGATTCCGTTTTCTATGTGTTGCTTGCTTATTTTGATGATTCTATGTGTAGTATCGGGGGTTATGAACCATGGATAAGTTGGAATACAGTAGATATTACACCAATATAAATAAAGAATGAGTTCACAACAGTACCAAAAGTGGTGATTTATTTTCTTATACTAACGGAGCTTATGAGATTTTCTGTTGAGTTTTGTCTTGTGAAGTTTTCAAGTTTTGGGTAAGGATGTGATGTACTATGGAATAAGGAGTGGCAAGAGGCTAATATTGGGGATGCCCAAGGAACCCCAAGGTAATATTCAAGGACAACCAAGAGCCTAAGATTGGGGATGGCCCGGAAGGCCTCCCCTCTTTCGTCTTCGTCTATCGGTAACTTTACTTGAGGCTATATTTTTATTCACCACATGATATGTGTTTTGCTTGGAGCGTCTTGTATGATTTGAGTCTTTGCTTTTTCATTTGCCACAACCATCCTTGCTGTACACACCTTTTAAGAGGGACATGCATGAATCGTGATTTATTAGAATACTCTATGTGCTTCACTTATATCTTTTGAGCTAGGCAATTTTGCTCTAGTGCTTCACTTATATATTTTTAGAGCACGGCGGTGATTTCATTTTATAAAAATTAATGAACTCTCATGCTTCAGTTATATTATTTTGAGAGTCTTTAAACAGCATGGTAATTTGGTTTGGTTATAAATTTAGTCATAATATGATAGGCATCCAAGAGGGATATAATAAAATCTTTCATATAAAGTGCATTGAATACTATGAGAAGTTTGATTCCTTATGATTGTTTTGAGATATGAAGATGGTGATATAAGAGTCATGCTAGTGAGTAATTGTGAATTTGAGAAATACTTGTGTTAAAGTTCGTGATTCCCGTAGCATGCACGTATGGTGAACCGTTATGTGATGGAGTCAGAGCATGATTTATTGATTGATTGTCTTCCTTATGAGTGGCGGTCGGGGACGAGCGATGGTATTTTCCTACCAATCTATCCCCTTAGGAGCATGCGTGTAGTACTTTGTTTCAATAACTAATAGATTTTTGCAATAATTATGTGAGTTCTTTATGACTAATGTTGAGTCCATGGATTATACACACTCTCACCCTTCCATCGTTGCTAGCCTCTCTAGTGCCACACGCCGGTACCATAAACCCACCATATATATTCCTCAAAACATCCACCATACCTAACTATTATGGCATTTCCATAGCCATTCCGAGATATATTGCCATGCAACTTTCCACCGTTCCGTTTATTATGACACGCTTCATCATTGTCATATTGCTTTGCATGCTCATGTAGTTGACATCGTATTTGTGGCAAACCCACCGTTCATAATTCTTTCATACATGTCACTCTTGATTCATTGCACATACCGGTACACCGCCGGAGGCATTCATATGGAGTCCTATTTTGTTCTAAGTATCGAGTTGTAATTCTTGAGTTGTCAGTAAATAAAAGTTTGATGATCTTCATTATTAGAGCATTGTCCCATGTGAGGAAAGGATGATGGAGACTATGATTCCCCCACAAGTCGGGATGAGACTCTGGAAGAAAAACAAAAAAAGAGGCCAAAAAATGAGAGAAGGCCCAAATAAAAAATGAGAGAAAAAAGAGAAGGGGCAATGTTACTATCCTTTTACCACACTTGTGCTTCAAAGTAGCACCATGAGCTTCATGATAGAGAGTCTCATATGTTGACACTTCCATATACTCAATACTTGGGAAATGCTTATACACAGGAGCTTAGTAGTACCGCTTTTTATAAGGAAGCGATGCTGCTAAATAACGGTAGCGCTTGTCACTAAAGAGCGCTGCTATTGTTCATGTAGTAGTAGCGCTTGTGTCATAAGAAACACTACTACTATAGTTGCCAATGGTTCCATGTCAGTGTAGGTATACTAGTAGCGCCCATATTTAAAAAGCGCTACTGCTATTGTGCATAGTAATAGCGCTGTCTTCTGATGAGTGCTACTGCTAAATAGCAGTAGCGCTTATTTCTAAAAAGTGCTATGACTATGCTTACCTTATCCGCCCCGCGCGCGTCCCTCACTCTCCCTCACACACTCACTCGCCACATGTCATCGCCTTCTGTCGCCATCGGTCGCTGATAACCCACAAGTATAGGGGATCGCAATAGTTTTTGAGGGTAGAGTATTCAACCCAAATTTATTGATTCGATAGAAGGGAGCCAAAGAATATTCTCAAGTATTAGCAGTTGAGTTGTCAATTCAACCACACCTGGAAACTTAATATCTATAGCAAAGTATTTAGTAGCAAAGTAATATGATAGTACCGGCAACGGTAGCAAAAGTAATAGTTTTGGTTTTATAGTGATTGTAACAATAGCAACGGAAAAGTAAATAAGCGAAGAACAATATGTGAAAAGCTCATAGGCAATGGATCAATGATGGATAATTATGTCGGATGCGATTCCTCATGCAATAGTTATAACATAGGGTGACACAGAACTAGCTCCAGTTGATCAATGTAATGATGGCATGTATTCCGAATATAGTCATACGTGCTTATGGAAAAGAACTTGCATGACATCTTTTGTCCTACCCTCCCGTGGTAGCGGGGTCCTATTGGAAACTAAGGGATATTAAGACCTCCTTTTAATAGAGTACCGGACCAAAGCATTAACACTTAGTGAATACATGAACTCCTCAAACTACGGTCATCACGTGTAAGTATCCCGATTATTGTCACTTCAGGGTTAACGGATCATAACACATAATAGGTGACTATAGACTTGCAAGATAGGATCAAGAACTCACATATATTCATGAAAACATAATAGGTTCAGATCCGAAATCATGGCACTCGGGCCCTAGTGACAAGCATTAAGCATAGCAAAGTCATAGCAACATCAATCTCAGAACATAATGGATACTAGGGATCAAACCCTAACAAAACTAACTCGATTACATGATAAATCTCATCCAAGCCATCACCGTCCAGCAAGCCTACGGTGGAATTACTCGTGCACGATGGTGAGCATCATGAAATTGGTGATGGATGAAGGTTGATGATTGCGATGGCGACATATTCCCCTCTCCGGAGCCCTGAATGGACTCCAGACTAGCCCTCCCGAGAGAGATTAGGGCTTGGTGGCTGCTCCGTATCGTAAAACATGATGAATCCTTCTCTGCAAGTTTTTTCCTCCCCGAACATGAATATATAGAGTTAGAGTTTAGGTCGGAGGAGCGTCAGGGGGCCCACAAGGTAGGAGGGTGCGCCCAGGGGGGCTGGCGCTCCCCCACCCTTGTGGACAGGGTGTGGCCCCCCTGGACTTGATTCTTTCGCTAGTATTTTTTATATAACCAAAAATAATCTCCATTGATTTTCAGGTCATTCCAAGAACTTTTATTTATGCACAAAAATAACACCATGGCAATTCTGCTGAAAACAACGTCAGTCCGGGTTAGTTCCATTCAAATCATGGAAGTTAGAGTCCAAAACAAGGGCAAAAGTGTTTGGAAAAGTAGATACGATGGAGACGTATGAACTCCCCCAAGCTTAAATATGTGCTTGTCCTTAAGCAATTAAGTTGATAAACTGAAAGTGATAAAGAAAAACTTTTGCAAACTTTGTTTGCTCTTGTTGTTGTAAATATGTAAAGCCAGCATTCAAGTTTTGAGCAAATATTATGAACTAACCATATTCACAATAACATTTAGGTATCATGTTTACTCATATCAATGGCATAATCGACTAGCGAGCAATAATAATAAATCTCGGATGACAACACTTTCTCAAAACAATCATAATATGATATAACAAGATGGTATCTCGCTAGCCCTTTGTGAGACCACAAAACATAAATGCAGAGCACCCCTGAAGATCAAGGACTGACTGGAAATTGTAATTCATGGTAAAAAAAAGATCCAGTCAAGTCATACTCAATGTAAACTAACAATAATACATGCAAATGACAGCGGTGCTCTCCAACTGGTGCTTTTTAATAAGAGGATGATGACTAAACATAAAAGTAAATGGATAAGCCCTTCGCAGAGGGAAGCAGGGATTTGTAGAGGTGCCAAAGCTCGATTTTGTAATAGAGGTGAATAATATTTTGAGTGGCATACTTTCATTGTCAACATGACAACCGAGAGATCTCGATATCTTCCATGCTACACACATTATAGGCGGTTCCCAAGCAGAATGGTAAAGTTTATACTCCCCCACCACCAACAAACATCAATCCATGGCTTGCCCGAACCAACGGGTGCCTCCAACTAACAACAATCCCGTGGGAGTTTTGTTTGCAATTATTTTGATTTGATTTGAGCATGGGACTGGGCTTCCCGGTGACCAGCCATTTTCTCATGAGTGAGGAGCGGAGTCCACTCCTCTTGAGAATAACCCGCCTAGCATGCAAGATACAGACAACCCTAGTTGATACATGAGCTATTCGAGCATACAAAACAGAATGTTTATTTGAAGGTTTAGAGTTTGGCACATACAAATTTACTTGGAATGGCAGGTAGATACCGTATATAGGAAGGTATGGTGGACTCATATGGAATAACTTTGGGGTTTATGGAGTTGGATGCACAAGCAGTATTCCCGCTTAGTACAAGTGAAGGCTAGAAAGAGACTGGGAAGCGACCAGCTAGAGAGAGACAACAGTCATGAACATGCATTAAAAGTGTGAACATGAATGTAATGTCGGTGAGAAATACGTACTCCCCCAAGCTTAGGCTTTTGGACTAAGTTGGTCTATGCCCACGGATCGAAGCTGCCCTCTCCGGTGTACCGAGGAGAATCCTTGGGATGCCACTGGTTGGCGATCTCCTCTGGATCCCACTGATAAATAGACTGACAGTGAGGATCAGATAGTGGCTCTGGCTCTGGAGCTGATGTCAGGCTCTGGTATGCCTGAACGGCCTCCAGCAAACCAAGGTACATGCCTGAAAATATGTTGAACAAAGAGGGAGCAGGCAAGGTAATAGTCTCAAAGTGATTCTTATTAAATATCAGTCTATAGTTAAGCATCTTCTTCTTATTCTTAACAATAAAATCATGTGCTACCATGCTCTTATAATCTAGGAAAATATGAGGCAGCAACTTTTCCTCTTTCTCATAGTGCCTAATAGGTATGTTAAAGTGTGTAGCAAGGAGCGAGGCGAAGATGCCTCCCAAGACGGGACCCTTTGTACGATTCAGATTTAACCATTTAGCAACAATAGCACCTAAACTAAAAGTGGTATCACGAAACAAAGCATGGCGCAAAATAACAATATCAGGGGCACTAAGATTTCCACAGTTCCTGTGACCAATTAAGTATCTACTAGCAAATATTGCAAAGTAACGTAGAACACGGAAATGTATGCTAGTGATTCTTGCATTGGAAACTTCCCTCGTTTTCCCTACAACAATTGTATCAATAAATCCCTCCACATCATTACGATGTGGTTCCTCTATGCTCCCCTCAAAGGGTATCCTACAAACCCGTCAAAAATCATAAAGTGACATCTCCTTATACTCATCATATAAATAAAATTCCATCGAAGGTGGTGTTCTCCTAGCATGGAAATGAAAATTTTGCACAAAAATATTGGTGAGTAAGAGATACTGTTCACGCTGGTCGTGGAGGAAGTCAGTGAGGCCTGCATACTCAGCCAAGTAATAAAAATCTTCATAAATCTCGGCTTCTCTCAAGAACTCATCACAAGGCCATTCACACGGCCGAACCTCCGAAGTACGAGGGAGATTATACTTGGGCTTCTTGAAGGAAATATGCCCTAGAGGCAATAATAATGTTATTATTTTATTTCCTTATATCATGATAAATGTTTATTATTCATGCTAGAATTGTATTATTCGGAAACATAATACTTGTGTGAATACATAGACAAACCAAACGTCACTAGTATGCCTCTACTTGACTAGCTCGTTAATCGAAGATGGTTATGTTTCCTAACCATAGACATGTGTTGTCATTTGATTAATGGGATCACATCATTAGGAGAATGATGTGATTGACATGACCCATTCCATTAGCTTAGCACCCGATCGTTTAGTATGTTGCTATTGCTTTCTTCATGACTTATACATGTTCCTATGACTATGAGATTACGCAACTCCCGTTTACCGGAGGAACACTTTGTGTGCTACCAAACGTCACAATGTAACTGGGTGATTATAAAGGAGCTCTACAGGTGTCTCCAAAGGTGAATGTTGGGTTGGCGTATTTCGAGATTAGGATTTGTCACTCCGATTATCGGAGAGGTATCTCTGGGCCCTCTCGGTAATGCACATCACATAAGCCTTGCAAGCATTACAACTAATGAGTTAGTTGCAAGATGATGTATTACGAAATGAGTAAAGAGACTTGCCGGTAATGAGATTGAACTAGGTATTGAGATACCGACGATCGAATCTCGGGCAAGTAACATACCGATGACAAAAGGAACAACGTATGTTGTTATGCGTTCTGACCGATAAAGATCTTCGTAGAATATGTAGGAGCCAATATGAGCATCCAGGTTCCGCTATTGGTTATTGACCGGAGAAGTGTCTCGGTCATGTCTACATTGTTCTCGAACCCGTAGGGTCCGCATGCTTAAGGTTTCGATGACAGTTATATTATGAGTTTCTGTGTACCGAAGTTAGTTCAGAGCCCGGTTGAGATCACGGACATGACGAGGAGTCTCGAAATGGTCGAGACATAAAGATTGATATATTGGAAGCCTATATTTGGATATTGGAAGTGTTCCGGGTAAAATCGGGATTTTACCGGAGTAAAGGGAGGTTACCGGAACCCCCCGGGAGGTATATGGGCCTTAGTGGGCTTTAGTGGAAAGAGAGGAGAGGTGGCCAGGCTGGGCCGCGCGCCCCTGCACCCCCTAGTCCGAATAGGACAAGGAGAGGGGGGCGGCGCCCCCCCCTTCCTTCTCTCTCTCCTCTTTTCCCCTCCCGAATCCTATTCCAACTAGGAAAGGGGGGAATCCTACTCCCGGTGGGAGTAGGACTCCTCCTGGCGCGCCCTCCTCCTAGCAGGCCACACCTCCCCTTGCTCCTTTATATACAGGGGCAGGGGGCACCCCTAGACACACAAGTTGATCCACGTGATCATATTCTTAGCCGTGTGCGGTGCCCCCTTCCGCCATAATCCTCAACAATATTGTAGCGGTGCTTAGGTGAAGCCCTGCGATGGTAGAACATCAAGATCGTCACCACGCCGTCATGCTGACGGAACTCTTCCCCGACACTTTGCTGGATCGGAGTCCGGGGATCGTCATCGAGCTGAACGTGTGCTAGAACTCGGAGGTGTCGTAGTTTCGGTGCTTGATCGGTCAGGCCGTTAAGACGTACGACTACATCAACCGCGTTGTGACAACGCTTCTGCTGTCGGTCTACAAGGGTACGTAGATCACACTCTCCCCTCTCGTTGCTATGCATCACCATGATGTTGCGTGTGCGTAGGATTTTTTTTGAAATTACTACGTTCCCCAACACTTCTTATTCTCTTCTATTTTCTTATCTTTAGAGCTTCGCCTCGATGAGCCCTTCAAAAATATCTTCATCTTTATCTAAAAATTTCTGAAATTTTTAGTAACTTAAAATAAAAGTGAACCAAACTCAACAAAATTGATAGCAACTACTCCTACAAGTACCTAGAGGCTATATCATGCATTAAAACTACTTTTGACCACATAAATTCGACATGCAAGCTCAAGAACAGGGTCACCTAAGCAGAAAAAATTTGTAATAAATAAAGCACTAGAACAAAAACTAATTGCACCATTGGAGGAGTCACATACCAAAGAACAATCCCCGATAGCAGTTTTGTGAATGGAGCTTTGAGCAAGGAGATAAAAAATGGTAGCAAGATGAGCTAGAACATGGGTTTGAGCTGGTGGGTGATTTTTTTCTAGAGGAAGACAAAGTGTGTGGGTGCAAGGCTAAGTGGAGGGGACCCATGTGGGGTCCACGAGGCAGGGGGCACGCCCAGGGGGATAGGGCACGCCCTCCACCCTCGTGGGCACACGGTGGGTCCCCCTGGTGTGTTCTCAATGCCAAAAATCCTTAAATATTCTGGAAAAAAATCATATTTCATTTTCAGGGCATTTGGAGAACTTTTATTTTCGGGGTATTTTTTTATTGCAAGGTTAATTCAGGAAACAGACAGAAAAATACTATTTTTACTTTATTTAATATAAATAACATAAAGTAAAAGAGGGTACAGAAATTTGTGCTTTCTAACTTCATCCATCTCATGCTCATCAAAAGGAATCCACTAAGAAGGTTGATCAAGTCTTGTTAACAAACTCATTCTGAATCGCATGAAACCGGAGAAATTTCGAATAACACTAGGTTACCTCAACAGGGATATTGTCGGTGTTTTGGGAACGGGGGTCCCCAGACTTGCCTGCCTGCGGCCTGCGGCGTGGCTCAAAGGAGGCCCAGCACGGCCCATCTTCATCAACACAAGACTCAAGACCCTCGCGAGGGGCCAAGCCTCGCGAGGCGGACGACATGGAGCTTCCTCAGGCACGGCCTCGTCAGGATGGCTCGCGAGGAGATGGAGAGATCAAGGCGGGGTGCCTCGCGAGGTGCCCGTGACGCAAGCCATGACGACTCAGGGCGCCAAGCAGGTGCCAGCGCGCGTAGCGTCCTTCTTTCCTCTTTGGTGCAAAGGGGGCAAGCGCAGCCGTGGAGTACCGAGGCATCAGGCAAAGGTTGCCATTTCGGTGCAACGAGACCAAGACCAGGAGGACTACGAGGTGGAGGTCACCGTGGAGCCCAAGACGACATCATCACCAGAGCTTTGCGCAGGCGGAGACTGGTTTTGTCAGGATAGTTGATACTTGCTGTCCCCCTTCAAATTAGCCCGCCGTTGTTGGCTCCCTTCCCACTCAATATTTGGGAAGAGGACCAGGGCCTCTATAAATAGGACCAGCCGCCCACGTAGCAAGGGGGGTTCATTCGGTTTGCGAGCAGAAAGGGAGAGAGAGAGAGAGAAGAGAGAAAGGTGGTTGAACTCCTCCTAGCAGTTCATCACCCCAGCCAAGAACAGACCCTCGCGAGGCTGTTCTTCCTTGTATTGTTCATCATCATCAGCCCCAAGAGGCAATCCACCAACCACACACTGGAGTAGGGTATTACACCACAACGGTGGACCGAACCAGTATAAATCTTGTGTCCCTTGTGCAGTTCTTTTAGTAGTTTAGATCTTTGCGAGGCGGGGAGGTAGAAGGCGTAATCTCCGCGCGCACCCCAGTGTTCGAACCTTAAGGGTCTGCCGGAACCCGAAATCCGACAATTGGCGCGCCAGGTAGGGGTGCGCCGGAATTCATCGTTCACCGCTCCGTTCTCCTCCGACCGTCGCATCCATGTCCGACGCTCGTCGGGCCCGCGCCGAGCGCCAGGCCGCCATCGCTTCTCCCGTCGCCCAGACGGCGCCTGCCGGCGGGCGTCCTCGCCGTTCCCCGTCGCCCGCCGTCAACGCCGCCACCGGCCCGGCGGGGGGCGAGTAGCAAGCGTCGTCCCAGCATCCATTCGTGCGGCAAGACGACCGCACCGCTACTCCATCGCTCGCACCAGCTGGTTCTTCGTCCTGCGCGCTCCGCGCACCCATGGAGGCTCGAGTTGCGCTCCTCGCGGCAAACGAGCTCCTGCGCTACCGTCCCGTCGACGACGTCTACGAGGAGTGGCTCGACCGTGTGGCCAAGCTTGTCCGCGCCGCAAGAGGCTCTCCCGCGCCGTCCGTTCCACTGCGCCACACCCCGCCCCGTGTCGGTGTACTAGAGTAGGGGTACCCTAGTATCCCGAACTTGTGCACGGGCAGTCGCAGCGTCCCACGGCAAGGCTAGCCGGGTGACCGCCAAGGTCCTCCGTGGTTCCTTTGGAGCCATTCAAGAACAAAGTATCCAAGACCCCGGCAAGAGGAGCTTGCCGGGAAGGAGACAAGACCCCGGCAAGAGGAGCTTGCCGGGAAGGAGACAAGACCCCGGCAAGAGGAGCTTGCCGGGAAGGCCAACCAAGGCATCTCAAGGAACTTGCCGCAACGCACCACGCGTCCCGGCAAGGCCCGGTGAGCGACAAGCTCCCGGGTGCGACAAGACAACAACCACGGCAAGGCGCTCGCCGCGGCAAGCCCCCGCTCTGTACCTGCGCTCCAGCACATCCACCAACGTGTCGCTCTGGGACCCTTCCAGGCGTACGTGGCGGGAAGCTGTGCAGCTAGTGGTACACGGTGGCAAGCGGCGCTGGCGAGATTGCCATCGTGGCAAGCGGTGGCGTCCCTGGCGGTCTCTTTCTGCACCGTCTAGGCGACGCAGACAGGCATTTAATGCCCTTGTCCCCTACCATTAGAGTTAGGTAGGATACACTGTAGTAGGCGGCGGTGCCAACCGCCACACCTTTTCCATTTTTACCCTCATCTATGTTGCCACCTGTCGGTGACCCCTTGAGCATATAAAAGGAGGCCCATGTGCAACGTAGAGGGGGGACGATCATTCTCACGCTCGGCCTCGCTAGCTGCCTGTGTGTACTGTAGCACTTGGCACTCCTGAGCAAGAACACAATACAAATCAAAGCAAGAGTAGGGTTTTACGCATCCGTGCGGCCCGAACCTGGGTAAACTGGTCGTGGGCTCGTGCGCCTCGCCTCGATCTGCTCTTCGTGCTCTCTCCGCCCCCTGCCGAACCGAAAGGGGCCCAGTCCGCCGTGGTCCCATAGGTGTCCGTGGGATCAGCACCCCCGACATCTTTGGCGCGCCAGGTAGGGGTGCGTCGAGGTTGTGTGAACCTGATCTGGCGTTCGCACGAGCCAAATCTTCATCGTCTTCATCGACATGCTACCGAAGAAGAAGGCTTCGAAGGCGGCTGCTCCGTCCGCGCCGAGCCCACCCTCGCCGGAGCAAACGGCTGGTGGGGTAGACGCCGGCGGAGGAACGGGCGTCGACGAACGAGCTCACAGTGCTGCCAGGTCCAAGGACAAGGCCGCGCTGCACATCAGTGGCGCAGTCGGCTCCCACAACGACCGGGCGCACTCCAATACCTCGGCGTCCGTACACGCACCACGCCCATCCCAGGAGGCGCGGGACCGGCAGCGTCATGATACTCATGGTACCATACGCTTGCTGGATCAAGATCGAGCTGGTGGACCTCGGAGTGCTCAGAACCAGCATGCACGCCAACGTGCTGGCGCGAGCGGTGCACAGTCGCCTGGACGAGATACTGCTCCTTCTAACATGGTTAGAAGTCCGAGCATATCTCGCTCCTCGCACCGTTTGCCGCTGCCGCCCGCCACTCCAGCAGAAGCTTTGGCACGAGCCCAATTGCTCCTAGACTATCCTCCAGCGGCGGACAAGATCGATGACTGGAGGGCCACCATTCAGAGCCTCATCGGCTTTGCCAACGGCGACAATCCACGGCAGCCGAGTACTTCGCTGCCGTGGCAAGTCAGCCAGGCGCGAGCCGGCGGCGACAAGACCGGCGAGGGTGCAACCATTGTGCACTCTCCGCCCCGAAGGCCAAGATCGCCGACTCGCCGGATCCACAACGACAGCGACTCCACCGCGTCGTCAGATCCACGAGCTCGTCGCGATCAGCGCCAAGTTCTTCACGAACGGCAGCAAGAAGACGCTCGTACTCGCATCGAGCGCCGAAGAGAAGCGCTGCGTCAGTCAGACCTGCGCGCTGGGCCTTCTGTCGATATGCTTGCGCCAGGGGAACCAGGTGACTTGCCGTACGCGGTAGGTTGCCCTACATTTACCCGTGAGCTGCAGCAAGTCCAGTGGCCCAACCAGAAGAATTTCAAGCCAGACATACCAGAGAAGTACGACGGCAAGTCACACCCGTCGGAGTTCCTCAGCATCTACACCATTGCGGTGCAAGCTGCCGGGGGGCGAGACGACAAGGTCCTTGCCAACTACTTCCCACTGGTGCTCAAGCCCGACGTCAGGTCCTGGCTCATGCATTTGCCAGACAACTCCATATCCTCTTGGGCAGACCTATGCCATCAGTTTGTCGGTGCCTTTACAGGCGGCCACAAACCTCATGGCCAAGAGAGTGACCTTCACCTGCTCGCCCAGAAGGAAGGAGAGCCCCTGCGCAAGTATATTCAGAGATTCAGCCGTGTACAGCGCAACATCCCCAATATCCACCCTGCCGCGGTCATCAGCGTGTTCCTTCAGAACGTGCATAACCGCAGGATGCGGGAGGAGATGGCGATGTGCAGGATCAGAGATGTCAGTGAGCTATATGCCCTGGCCGACAAGTGTGCACGTGCTGAGGAAGGGAGGAAACTCCCCGGAGAGAGTACAGGAGCAGGAGGATCTGACAGCGAGGATGCTGCCCCGGCAAAGAAAAACCGGCGGCGCAACAACAGGAAGAAGAAAAGCAAAGAGGTGCTAGTCGTTGAGCAGTCCGGCAACGACGGCGCCGCCAAGAAAGCCAAGGTTGGTTGCTTCGGCAAGGAGATTGCTGCATGCACCAACTGCCAGGCTGTGCTGGTTGCCGACAAGCAGGACGGCACCGACAAGCAGTACTGCAAGATCCACTGCACCAAGGGCCATGATCTCCAGAGCTGCAAGAAGGTCGAGCAGCTTGTCCAGCAGCAAAAAGCTGAGTACGAGCGGCGCGACAAGGAGAGGGCCCAAGGAGGCGCTGGGGAAGCCGGCAAGAAGCGAGCCGGCCGGGGAGGACGCCGCGGCAAGGCCAAGCAGCGGCAAGGAGACAGACCTCCCCACGGCTGCGACAAGGATGAAGACGACGACGACGACGACGAAGATATGGAGGATGTCGAGACCAGTGAGCAGGAGTTCTAGAAAGCCACAGAGGTCTTGTGCATTGACGGCGGTGCTTCTCTGCATACTTCCCACCGCCAACTCAAGCAGTGGGCGCGGGAAATCAATGCGGCGGAACCGCCTGTGGAATCGCGCAAGCTTCTGAAATGGTCCAGCACGCCTATCATCTTTGATATTGAGGACCACCCTGATCGCACAACTGCGGTCGGGTGCTTGCCGATGTTGGTTTCGCCAACTATCCGCAACCTCAAGGTCACTAAGATGCTAATTGACGGCAGGGCCGGCTTGAACCTGATCTCCTCCGCTGTGCTCCAGAAACTCCAGATCCCTGACAGCGAGCTCGAAGAGACCGGCACATTCCAAGGAATCAATCCGGGAAGGAGCAAGCCGAAAGGTAAGGTCACATTGCCGGTAACATTTGGCAGCGAGCTGAACTTCAGGACTGAGAGGGTCACTTTTGACGTTGCCGATTTTCCATTGCCTTACAATGGGATACTTGGCCGTCCTGCACTCGCCAAGTTCATGGCAGCCTCTCACTACGCATACAACATGCTCAAGATGCCAGGCCCGATAAGCGTCATCTCTGTCCCTGGCGACAAGAAGGATGCTCTTATCTGTGCCGACAAGATCTACCGGGAGCAGCAGCCGCAACAGATCGCAAGACACTTGCCGCTGAAGCTCCCGAGGGGAAGAGGAAGACCAAGACCGGCAAGAGCTCTGATGCCCACTCCGGCAAGCGCACCTCTTCGGAGTGCTGCGCTACCGTCGAGGACACACCATCGAGCTCCACCAGCAAGTGTAAGAAGGCAATGGCAGCTCCGCCACATACTAAGAAGGTGTCCGCCAAGGAGGACGGCACTGGTGGTATCTTCACCATCAGTGCCACTCTCGACCCTAAATAGGAAAGCGCGCTCATTGCTTTCCTGCGGGCGAACGTCGACATGTTTGCGTGGCAACCGTCTGACATCCCCGGTGTTCCCAGGAAAGTAATTGAGCACCACCTTGCCATCTGTCCTCATGCGCGGCCCGTCAAGCAGAAAGTCAGGAAGCAAGGAGTGGAGCGCCAAGAATTCATAGCAGAAGAGATCAAGAAATTGGAAGCAGCAGGCCTTGTCAGAGGAGTGCTCCATCCTACGTGGTTGGCCAATCCTGTAGTCGTGCGGAAGGCAAACGGGAAATGGAGGCTTTGTATCGACTTTACTGATGTTAATAAAGCTTGTCCCAAAGACCCATTTCCCTTGCCGCGCATTGACCAGATTGTTGACTCCATAGTAGGATGTGATTTGCTTTCATTTCTTGACGCATACTCAGGATACCATCAAATCTTCATGGCAGAAGAGGATAAGGAGAAAACCGCATTCATTACTCCATGTGGCACGTACTGTTTCATACGGATGCCTTTCGGTTTAAAGAATGCTAGTTCAACATTTGCAAGGGTAGTCCATGTCGCTCTTAAGCCGCAGATACACAGAAATGTGGAAGCCTACATGGATGACATAGTGGTCAAGAGCAAGGACAGGGCAACTCTGATCCAAGATTTAGATGAGACCTTTGCAAATTTGCGCAAGATCAACCTCAAGCTCAACCCCGAGAAGTGTGTGTTTGGAGTCCCCTCCGGCAAGCTTCTCGGGTTCTTCGTGTATCAGCGGGGAATTGAAGCCAATCCCGACAAGATCAAGGCCATTGAGCAGATCGAAGCACCAAAGCGCGTCAAGGATGTACGAAAACTTGCCGGTTGTGTGGCTGCTCTCAGCAGGTTTATCTCTCGGTCTGCTGAGCGCGCCCTGCCGTTTTTCAAAATTTTGAAAAAGGCAGGTCCAATGAAATGGACTCCGGAAGCGGAGGCTGTGCTGCAGGACTTGAAGAGATACCTATCCTCCACTCCAACACTTGTCGCACCTAAGCCGCAAGAGAAGTTGCAGCTGTATATAGCGGCAACTAATCAAGTTGTTAGTGCTGCGTTAGTGGCGGAGAGGGAGGCAGACGACGAGCCAGCAACCGCGGCAAGCGCATCCAGCGACAAGCAGGGGGCTTCCCCGACAAGCTCTGATCCCGACAAGGATGGATCTGCGCAGGTGCGCGAAGAGATACAGAAGAAAATGGTGCAGCGCCCAGTTTACTTTGTCAGTTCCCTTCTACAGGGGGCTAGGTCAAGGTACTCTGGTGTGCAGAAATTGCTTTTCGGCCTTCTCATGGCCTCGAGAAAGCTCCGCCATTACTTCCAAGCACATGAGATCACAGTTGTCACTCGCTTTCCGCTAAAGAGGATACTACAAAATCCAGAAGCGACAGGCAAGACTGTCGAGTGGGCACTAGAACTGTCAAGCTTTGGCCTAAAGTTCGAGAGTACTTCAACTATCCAAAGCAAAGCATTGGCAGAATTCGTAGCAGAATGGACGCCGACACCAGATGAAGAAATTCCAAAGACGAGCATCCCCGTCAAGGAGGCAAGCAAAGAGTGGCTCATGTACTTTGACGGTGCCTTCTCACTGCAAGGCGCCGGTGCTGGCGTGCTGCGTATCGCACCCACCGGAGAGCACCTCAAGTACGTAGTCCAGATGCACTTTCCCAAGGAGCAAGCAACAAACAATACTGCAGAGTATGACGGCTTGCTTGCCGGTCTCAGGATCGCGGCAGATCTTGGGATTAAGAAGCTCATTGTCAGGGGTGACTCGCAGCTTGTCGTCCGCCAAGTAAACAAGAGTTATCAGAGTCCGTTGATGGAAGCCTATGTTGACGAAGTGAGAAAGCTAGAAGAGCACTTTGACGGCCTGCAGATGGAGCATGTCCCAAGATCTCAGAACGACATTGCCGATGGCCTGTCAAAGTGCGCTGCACTTAAGTTACCTGTGGAACCAGGGATCTTTGTGCTCAAGCTGACTCAACCGTCCGTAACGCCATCAACTGGACAGGGCAAGAAGAGGAAGTTGATTTTTGGTGACCATTTTTCGGCAGAGCTTCCCGAAGCCGCCGCCAAGAAGGTCCCCAAGATCAACACCAAGAGTGCTGAGGAGCAGTCTGCTCCGGCAAGCCCTAGGGTTTGTTTCGTTGAAGCAGACACTCCCGACAAGTTTTGCTCCGGCAAGCTTGCCGGGCAACGTCAAGCTCCGCCAGAGCCGCAGGTTCTTGCCGTAGAAGCGGATGTTCCCGCAGCAGCAGATATGCCTTTAGTCCTTGTTGTCGAGCCGCAAGCTCCAGCATGGGCACAACAGATCATCCGTTTCCTTCAGACAGGAGAACTTCCCGAAGAGCAAGAAGAAGCGGAAAGAGTAGCCCGGCAGTCAAGTATGTACCAGTTTGTCAACAGCACACTGTACAGATGAAGACTCAACGGTGTGAAATTGAAGTGTATTCACCGGGAAGATGGACAAAAGCTGTTGGCAGAGATACATGGAGGCATATGTGGTCACCACATTGACGCAAGAGCACTTGTCGGCAAAGCATTCCGGCAAGGCTTCTTCTGGCCGACAGCCCTCCAGGATGCAACTGCACAAGTAACCAAGTGTGAAGCGTACCAGTTCCATTCCAAGCAGATACACCATCCAGCTCAAGCTCTCCAGACGATCCCTTTATCCTGGCCATTTTCGGTCTGGGGGCTCGATATCCTCGGCCCCTTTCCCCGAGCAGTCGGCGGCTTTGAGTACTTGTACGTTGCAATCGACAAGTTCACAAAGTGGCCGGAAGTGGAAGCAGTGAGGAAGGTGACAGCACAGTCAGCAGTCAAGTTCTTCGGGTCGATTGTTTGCCGTTTTGGGATCGCTAACAAGTTAATCACCAACAATGGTACGCAATTTACGAGCCGCACCTTCATGCAGTACGTCCAAGATCTTGGCGCCAAGGTCTGCTTCGCTTCTATTGCTCACCCGAGAAGCAACGGTCAAGCGGAGAGGGAAAATGCTGAAGTGCTGCGCGGGCTCAAGACCAGAACTTTCGACAGGCTGCACAAGTGCGGAAGAAACTGGATCAAGGAGCTGCTGGTGGTTCTTTGGTCGATCAGGACGACGCCAAATCGAGCCACTGGCCAGACACCTTTCGCTCTAGTCTATGGAGCAGAGGCAGTTCTCCCCACGGAACTCGTATACGGGTCGCCTCGAGTGCTCGCTTACGATAAGCTTGAGCAAGAGCAGCTGCGACAAGATGACGCGCTGCTCCTTGAGGAAGACCGTCTTCAGGCTGCTGTGGGAGCCGCTCGCTACCAGCATGCTTTGCGCCGCTACCATAGCCGCAAAGTTAACGCCAGAAGTCTCGAGGAAGGCGACCTTGTTCTTCGGCGCATTCAGTCCGCCAAGAATTCCAACAAGTTGACGCTGAAGTGGGAAGGCCCTTACCGGGTGAAACGAGTCACTAGGCCTGGCGCTGTCCGCCTTGAGACCGAAGATGGCGTTCTAGTGAGCAACTCCTAGAATATTGAGCATCTTCGTAAGTTTTACCCGTAAGGCGCGGTTGCCGGAACCTGTTCCGACAACCACCTTTTGTACAAGTCTTGCCGCTGTTGCATGTAATCCTTTGTACAAAGCCGGGCGCAGATCCCGTGCATAAAGATAGCCGGGCGCAGATCCCGCGCATAAAGACCATGTGCTCCGCACACTTTGTCGATTTCATGCTTTTTATTATTTGCATGTGTTACCTGACATTTTGTGCAGCACCTAGCCCGGTAAGCGACAACGAGCCATGAGACTCCATATCTTTTTCTCCTTTGTCTTCTTTCTCTCAAGGAAAAGAAGGGTTCCTCGCCCACAAGTTTGCCAGGGGGGGGGGGGAGGAGAAGATGATGGTATGGACCAGGTGTCGTTCAAGAAAGTTTCGCCTTGCCGGGAAGCAAACAACAGAAAAGATAAGTTGCCAAAGTTTGAGCAATTAGATATTTTTTAATTTTTAAGTTATCTTCCTCGAACGACCGTACTTTGTATGGAAAACCTGTGCGCGGAGGAACCAACTCGTAGCTAGTTGCGCCCTTACTGTTGTTTCGAGTCCGCTCAACGACTTAAGTGAGCTGCGACTAGCTGCGACAAGGTTTCTTGTCGGCAGCGGCACCGCCAGCAGGCTGCTGATGTCCCGCACTCAGCGCTCGTGGCAAAGGTGCCTGCGCCGGCAAGTTCCCTAAAAGCATAGGGCAAAAACATACAAAGGAAGGAATCAAGTAAAGGAAACAACGTTGCAATCATTGCACAGGATAAAGTTATATTACAAGATAGCTTGTCGCGGCTCTAACAGATTGTTTGCATAACATGACTAGTAGCGACAAGAAAAGAAGAAAACGGGCGGCTTAATCTACGCGGTCGCCCTCGACCCTCTTGATTCCGCTCACCTTGTCCACAATGGGTGCGACAAGGGCCTTGAGCGTCTCCAGATCAGCATCCGGCGGCAAGGACCTGAGGACGTTGGTGAGGTTGAGGCCCGGGTTGCAGAAGGCCACCTTCATCAGCACCTTCTGAAGAGCTCCCGCGCAGATCTTGCGCGACTCATCGGCCAGCTGCTTTGGAATCCTCTCCCGGAGTCGCCGGAGTGCCGTCGCCACGCCCTTGAATTACGAAGTGAGCTTGGCGCTGGGTTGGAGGTTCTCGTCGGAGGGATACCCGAGATCCTCCATCCCCAGCTGCACCAGCTCCTTGTCAATATCTGCGGCAACGTCCACGAGCCCTTCCGTCCAATGCTCCACATTCTCCCGGAAGGTGCTCTGGGCGGCGGCAGCACTCGCCAGCAGCGCCTTGCCGGCCTTGATCTCCTCCTTCAGGGCCGTCTCCTGCTCCTTGGCGCTGTCCAGCGTCTTGGTTAAAGCGGTCAGCTTCAACTCAAGATCGGCGTTGGAGTCCTTGGCGGCGTCAAGCTCCCTGCCCTTCTCGGCGTGGCGGGTCTGCAGCTCCGAATGGCTGTGGGTATCCTTCTCCCGCTCGATCTTGAGCGTGGCAAGCTCGTCGCCGCTCGCCTTGAGATCCGCCTCCAGCTGCACCACCTTCGTCTCCAGCTCCTTCTTGGTGGCCTCGGCAGCTGCGGCAGCGTCTTCTGCTTGTTTGAGGGCTCCGCCAACCGTTCGCTCGCGCGCGGCAAGCTCCTCCTCGTGGCTGTCGAGGTTGACCTTCCGCTGCACCAGTTCACCTTCCTGCACCGCCAACTTCTCAGCGGCAAGCCGCTGTTGCTCTTCGGCTTCGGCCTTCTCGAGGAGGAAAGCCTCCCGCTCCTCGGCATGTCGCGCCCGCTCCACTGCCAAAGATCGGAGAGCTTCCTGATTGGCACCCCGGAGCTCCTCCGCGCGCTTCTCAATGTCGACTCCCGCCTTCGCGACAAGCGCCTCGCAGGATTCCAGCTTGGCTTGCCGGGCGCGGTAGAGTGACACCAGCTTCCGCAGCAGCCGCTCCTCCTCAGGCTCGCCGCTGCTGCTGCTTGGCGCGTTGACCAGCGCCAGCCCGGCGGAGGCGAGCACTTCTCCGTCAAAGCTTTCTCCCTCGACCGGCGCCCTGGAGCTTGACGCCCAGGGGAGGTTGATGAAGATGTCGTCTCCGGCCTTTAAGTAGACACTAGGCTGGGGCTCGTCGGAGCCCGGCGTTGCGGCAGCGGTGGAGGGATCAGCGGTCGGTGCGGCGCCTGGCGCTCCTGCGGCCTCAGGGTCGTCAGTACGATCGCCAGATCCCCCGCCTGCTTCTGCGGCGGCAGCCTTGGCAGCCTCTTCGCCGGCGGGATCGTCGGCGCCGGCTGCGTCCTCGGCGGCAACAGCGTCGTCGGCGGCAACTTCGGTCTCCATCGGCTCTACAGCAGATGGATCTGACAGCCGGAAAGGGGAGAAGAATCAAGCAAATATCCAAAAAAAGAAGATCAAAAGAAGAAGAACCCAAGGGAAGTTTTGAAGCAAGAGGATTACCTGCACCAGGCTCTGCAGTCGTGGTCTCCGCCGCCAGGGGGCCGCTGGTGCTGTCCCTTGCCGGAGACCCCTCCCTTGCCGGAGACGTCTCCCTTGCCGGAGGGCTCTCCCTTGTCGGAGACCTCTCCCTTGCCGGAGGACTCTCCCTTGGCACCTCGGGGGCGGCCTCCGGGCTCTCCTGGTGGGGCCGCTCTGCTCCTGCACAAGTCAACAGACAGATATCAGCAAAGCAAGAATCTTCATGCGCGCCCAACAGCGGAAAGCAAACAAGATACTTACGCTGGGGGCTGCTCTGGAGATCAGTCGCCGGGTCCGGCAAGGTTGTCTCGGGCGCGTCCCCTGCTGACGCGGTGGGTTCGTCCTTGATGACAATCACCGGGGCCTTGGCTCTCTTTGCTGCCCTCTGGGCCAGAGTCCTGAAAAGGAACAGGTTCAGAGTAAAACAAGTGAGATGCAAGACAAAAACAGCAAGAATTGAAGAACTACAAATACAACAAGTGAATCTTACTCTTCTTCTTCTTCCTCGTCGGAGCTGAACGTGGAGAAGTCGAAATCCGGCTCACGCCCGGCACGGGAAGGCGGAGGAGTAGGATCCCTTGGCCGCTTGGCGGGAGCAGAAGCGGTGGTCCGAGAAGACCCCGCTCCAGTTGCCGCAGCAGCATGAGGCGCTCCTGCGGCAACAGTGCTTGCCGCGGTGGAGCGTGTCGCGCGGCGCGGCGACTGTCGACTCGCCTGCCGCCTCGCCACGTCCCCGACCTTGCGGAGACGCCTTCTTGGTGGAGATGGAGGCTCTGCTTGCGGCGTGTTGTCTGAAGATGAGGAGGAAGAGGAGTTGATCTCCAACGAGCCGCTCGTATCCTCGGCGGGCTCGCTCGGCTCGGCGTCACGCCCGGCAAGATCTTTCTTGCCGGCAAGCTCCTCTTGCCGGGCAAGCTCTTTCTTGCCGGCAAGTTCCTCTCGCTCGGCACGGTTTGCCGCCTCTGCTGCCTCTGCCTCCTCCAAGGTGAATCCAAACTCGCCTGCCGCTGCGGCTGCCGCCGCCTCTTCCAGCCTGGAGGCGATGCACTTCAACTCCGCATCAGTGGTGTCGCGAGTGAGGCCATTCTTCTCATCGGGGCGGATTGGCACTTCTACCAAGTTGTCGAAGAATTCCTGCACGACCTCGTCTGCAGGCTCTTGCCAAGTTGGCACAAGTCCATGCGAGTCGCACAGCGGCATCACTGCCCTGATGCGGTCGAGCGCGGAATTGCTGCACAACGGTACTACGCCCTGTGGCAACCTAAATACTTCAGGATGATCAGGGTCGTACTTGAAGAGCTCCTGGAGCATTGCGTTGAGTTCCAAGATAGTGAAATTGTAGTTGAGGCCCGGGCGCAGCCTCATGATATCCGCCGCGTTCTTGAACTCCCAGGCGGGCCTCCTCCGTTCCTATAGGGGGGTGATGCGGCGGCGAAGGAAATCTGCGCCAACGGCGCCTACTGTGAGTTCGGCAAGCCTGAGGCGTTGGATCGTGGTGACGGAAATCCTCAGCCTATCGTCCTCCGGGGCCACGTCGCTCCAATCGCTGCCGCGTACTGCTGCTACTTGGCACCGGGCGGTAAATGGCTGCGGGTTCTCCTCGACAATCCAGCACCAATCTGCTCTCCACTCCCCCCACTTGCCGCGGAACTCGCCCCCCAGATAAGAGTCCTTCTTGCCAGTCCTTGAGACCCAGGCGATTCCACCGGATAAGGGCTCTCCTCTCTCTACTCGGGGCATGAAGAAGTGACGGAAGAGGGCTACGTTTGGGTGGACTCTGACAAAGTTTTCGCAAAGGTGTGCGAAAACTGCCATGGTCAGGACGGCATTGGGAGTGAAATCAAGGAGGCAGAGGCCGTAGGTGTTCATGATGTCGTAAAAGAATTCAGAGAAAGGCGGGCAGAGCCCGCAGTAGAAGAACACGGCGAGGAAGGGATATCCGCTCGGAGCCAGTTTATGAGCAGTGGCTGGGAGTACCTTCGTGCTCGGGTGAGCCCGCGTCTCCGTCAACCAGAAGAGGTAGTAGTACTCCCTCAGCTCCTTCGCGGCAAGCTTGGGGGGGGGGGGGGAAGATGGCCTGCTCCTTCTGCAGCGCCGCAAGCCGCTGCGCCTCGGTCGACTTCAGGGCCTTCCCCTTGTCGGCTTTCGGAGCCATGGCGGAGGTGGTGGAGGAGGTCGATGGCGTTGGTGGTGCTGGTGGCAATGGGGGGGGGGGGGCAGGGCGCTGCTCTCTTTGCTTTGGGAAGACGGAGGCGGGGCGGAGGCTTCTGAGATTGGAGTGGAAAGGGGGCGAGTGGGCGCACTCCCCCTGTTTTCCCTGCTTATAAAGGAGGGGGGAGCGGACGTTCCGCCTTTCCTAATAAAGAAACCACCCACGATCTCTCGCACGACGCCGCATTCGATGCGTGCCGTTCAGGGAGGGCGCGGTGGATGCGGAGTGAGATACAGCGTAACCCATGCCGCGCGTACCCGTGCCCTGTTTTGGGCCTGGCCCAACAGTGCTCGGCACCGTGTATGGCCCAGGCCCGGGGGCTCCTGTCGGTGTACTAGAGTAGGGGTACCCTAGTATCCCGAACTTGTGCATGGGTAGTCGCAGCGTCCCGCGGCAAGGCTAGCCGGGTGACCGCCAAGGTCCTCCGTGGTTCCTTTGGAGCCATTCAAGAACAAAGTATCCAAGACCCCGGCAAGAGGAGCTTTCCGGGAAGGAGACAAGACCCCGGCAAGAGGAGCTTGCCGGGAAGGCCAACCAAGGCATCTCAAGGAACTTGCCGCAACGCACCACGCGTCCCGGCAAGGCCCGGTGAGCGACAAGCTCCCGGGCGCGACAAGACAACAACCACGGCAAGGCGCTCGCCGCGGCAAGCCCCCGCTCTGTACCTGCGCTCCAGCACATCCACCAACGTGTCGCTCTGTGACCCTTCCAGGCGTACGTGGCGGGGAGCTGTGTAGCTAGCGGTACACGGTGGCAAGGGGCGCTGGCGAGATTGCCATCGTGGCAAGCGGTGGCGTCCCTGGCGGTCTCTTTCTGCACCGTCTAGGCGACGCAGACAGGCATTTAGTGCCCTTGTCCCCTGCCGTCAGAGTTAGGTAGGATACACTGTAGTAGGCGGCGGTGCCAACCGCCACACCTTTTCCATTTTTACCCTCATCTATGTTGCCACCTGTCGGTGACCCCTTGAGCATATAAAAGGAGGCCCATGCGCAACGTAGAGGGGGGACGATCATTCTCACGCTCGGTCTCGCTAGCTGCCTGTGTGTACTGTAGCACTCGGCGCTCCTGAGCAAGAACACAATACAAATCAAAGCAGGAGTAGGGTTTTACGCATCCGTGCGGCCCGAACCTGGGTAAACTGATCGTGTGCTCGTGCGCCTGGCCTCGATCTGCTCTTCGTGCTCTCTCCGCCCCCTGCCGAACCGAAAGGGGCCCGGCCGCCATGGTCCCATAGGTGTCCGTGGGATCAGCACCCCCGACACCCCGTGCGGGCAACGAAGCTCCGGAGGCGTACCAGCCGCCTCCTCTCCAAGAAGACACTATGGCTCCAAGGCGCGTGGCCCCTGGGCGGAACCCGCTCCGTTAGGTGCCAGCGCAGCAAGAACGGAGCTGCCAAGAGATCCCACGCCCGCAAGGGGCCGCCCGGGCGCTCCCCGCTCCGGCACGCCTCGACCCTGCTCCAGCTCCGACACGCCAAGACCCCGCGCTGCTCCTAGCTGCAGCACATGGGGACCCTCAATACCAAGCTATCCACCAGCCGAGGCCTTTCGGGGCCACCGCAGGCTGCCGTGCCTACACCACCGAGCTGCGTAGCATCGCGTGGCCCGGCAAGTTCAAGCCAGACCTGCCTCCTCGTTATGATGGCAAGACTGACCCTGCAGAATTCCTCCAGCTCTATGAGCTGGGCGTCGAGGCTGCCAGCGGGGATGAAAAGGTCATGGCGAACTGGTTTCCCATGGCTCTCAAGGAAGGAGCTCGCGCCTGGCTCCTGAATCTGGCTCCAGGCACGATCTCTTCCTGGGACCAGATGCGCTCCCGCTTCATCGCCAACTTCCAAGGTACTCGCGACCGGCCGCCCGCCGTGAGCGACATGCGCCACATCAAGCAACAACCTGGAGAGACCCTGCAAAATTACATCCAGCGCTTCAAAATGCGCGCCTCAAGATCCCCAAGGTGTCCGAGGAAGCCATCATCTCGGCCTTCTCCGATGGTGTGCGCGACGTCAAGATGAAGGAGGAGCTGGCGATGCATGAAGACCTGTGCACCTCCCTGGGGCTGTTCAACTTGGTGACCAAGTGCGCCAGGGCTGAGGAGGGACGCCTCTCCCTCCTCGAGCTGCCTGCCGTAGAACCAGAGGAGAAGAAACCCAAGGCCAAGGACGTGAAGCGCAAGGGGGCTGCCGTGCTCGCAGCAGAATCATACACCAAGCGGGGCAAAGATCTGCCTGAGTCCTCCAGGGGCAGCCGGTACTGTGTGTACCACGACCTCCACACCCACAACACCAACGAATGCCAAGAACTCCACGCCGTGCGAGAAGGACGGATCGGCCATCGTCCCGACCGCGCCGATCGGGGCTACGGCCGAGGAGGAGTACGAAACGCAGGACGCTGGGAAGACCGTGGCCCACGCCAAGGGTGGCGCGATCAGCCTCGCGAGGATCGCTGGTGAGACCTGCCTCGCGAGGGGGACTGGAGGGATCAGCCTCGTGAGGATCGCCCACAAGGCAACGCAAGCCTCCCTCCACTGCCGCCTCAGCCAAGGAGGAACGAGGACCGCCATCAAGACGAGGGGGCTGGGGGCTTCCAGGAGCCACGCGCAATCGCTTGCATCCGGGGCGGAGCTCAAGCCCCAGCCTCCCAACGCATTTTCAAGCAGTTTGCCCGCGAGGTGAACACGGCCCTCCCCAGGCTAGAAGCAACGCGCCCTCTCAGGTGGTCGGCGTGTGCCATCACATTCAGCTCAGCGGATCAACTCAAGTGTGCAGCCACAGCTGGCGTCCTCCCGATGCTCTGCTCCCCAGTCATCAGCAATGTACTGGTCACCAAGACCCTCATCGATGGTGGGGCGGGGCTCAACATCCTGTCCGTGGAAACGTTCAACAATCTCCATGTGCCCTATGACCAGCTTCAGCCAACCAAGCCCTTCTCCGGGATCGCCGACGGCTCCACGGTCCCGATTGGGCAGGTCCGCCTCCCTGTCACCTTCGGGGCACGCGACAACTACCGCACCGAGCTCATCAACTTCGACATCGCCCACATCCGCCTGCCGTACAACGCCATCCTCGGGTACCCAGCGCTGGCCAAGTTCATGGCCGTGACTCACCATGGCTACAACGTCCGCAAGATGCCAGGGAGTGGCGGAGTCATCACGGTGCCCTGTGAAGAGAGGGATGCAGTGTGTTCCCTGGAGCGAGCCTTTCAGGCCGCGTCATTGGAAGACCCGGATCCCGGAAGCAGGAGGCTTCCCGAGACCACCCCCAAGAAGAAGAAGACATCGTCTGGACCAGCCCCTCGGGAGGCAGGCCCCTCAAGGCCCGCGTCTGCCTAGGGGGAGCCTCCTTCCATCGCATAGGAAAGCGCGCCCGGTGCCCTCCTCAGGCAGGGCTCGGGGGCTCTCCCGTGGAGGGCCACCGACCTGGCCAGGGTCACGAGGGTGGCGCTTGGGCTCCACGTGGAGGCGTGTTTCGAAGCACGTTTCCCTCAAGAAGGAGCAAGGCAAGGAAGGTCAGACCCGTAGGAGTTCGTCGACAAGGCCATTCAAGAACTACAGGAATCAAGGATCGTCAGAGGTTGCCGCCGTCTGCCGACTGTGGCTCCCCATCCAGGCGAGGATGGTGGGCTGCGCGTCTGCGTCGATGTACTAGGGCTCAACCGAGCCGCTATGATGGAGTGCCTCTGGCCCTCGCGAGTGGGGCGCTGCCAGGGTCCGCCCCACAGCTATGTTCGCATGCCTTACGGCCTGCCGAGCGCGGTTGCTATGCGCCAGCGCCTCATGAGGGGCATCATGGAGGCTCAAGAAGACAGGCGTTCCACAGCCTTGGCGGAGATGGAGATGATTCGCGAAGAGCTACCAGTGCCTCCGGAGCCTCCCGAGGCCCCTGGGTCTGGGGGCTCGTGAGGATCGGCTTCCGCAGCCTCCCAAGTCTGATGCACCAACACCCCTTCGCCCTCGACACCCTCAGGTGACATCTTACAAGTTTCATTTCCAGCTGGGAGCGCCCTCCCAGGGCCACATCGTTCCCAGGCCGCGTGGGTCCGTCCCTGCGGTATGTATCCCTTTTATTCTCATGTCGTTAGCTTGCTTTGTTGGGGGCGCCCCTTGGGCTGCATTATCCCCAAGTCGCTCGGGCCAGGCCCAGCGGCATGTATCTCCCTTGCGTTTATTTCCAGCTGTGCATTCGTCCATCATGCTTGATTACTTGATGCCTGCCCACGGCACCTCCTCTTCTCCATGTCGACCACTTACACGTTAAAGGGGGGGTACCTGAGTATCGCGACTCAGGGCTCTTACTGGCTCTCCAGCCCTCACCCTCTGGCTATGTCCACGGCATCGCGACCTGGCGTACTAGCAACGGCTGAGACAAGCTCGAGGTCCGGGACCCGAGGACGTAGAGTGCCGACATCTAACCAAGTTTGCAGGAACGTAGCCCAAGATAAGGCCCAGTGCCAGGCGCAACCCGCCTAGAGGTAGGACCCCGTGAGTCCCGCACTGGCTCACAGGTGCCCAGATACACCTCACCTAGCCCTACCGTGCCGGCCACGTGTCAAGGCGGGGTTGTACACGCCCCGGGGGCTCCTCCCGGAGGGGGGCCCCCTCCCACGTACCAGTGGAAGCACCATGCTCCGCGCTGGCTGATGACACTGCCGAGGAGCGGCTATGCCCGTACACATGCGGAAGCGCTATGCTCCGCGCTGCTGATAAACAACTGAGGGTGGCCCCCGGGCCGCATCAACCTCAGGGAGCCCAGAGCTCAGTGTCTAGCCTCATTGCAACACCTCCCCTCGGGAGCGCCACGCGAGGGGGCTGGGCACGGGGGCTGCGCCTGGGTCATGCCCGGACGTACGCCACCCAGCCAGGCCCCTCGGGTCTGGTTCGTCATGTGCCTCTCCCCGAGCGGAACCAAGGTATGAAGGCCGTTTGAGTGCCAAGGGGGACCCCTGAGCATCGTGACTCAGGGGCCTAACTGGTCCCGTAGCCCCTCACTCCTTAGTTCCGAAAGGCTATGCTGGGTGAGGCACGCGCGGGGCTGGGCTATGCAGACGTAGAACGATGGCCCCACTCGCATCTCACCTAATCACATGATGTTTGCGCGTCAAGGGGGACTCCTGAGCATCGCGACTCAGGAGCCTAACTGGCTCCATAGCCCCTCACTCCTTTGGTCCCGTCCTGGTTTCCGGTCGGGCCTAATGCTGGGTAAGGTACGCGCGGAGTCGGGCTCTGCAGACGTAAAACGGAAGATCCACCTACATCACACCTCCCTACTTGTTGTTCGTGCGCCAAGGGGGACTCCTGAGCATCGCGACTCAGGAGCCTAACTGGCTCTGTAGCCCCTCACTCCTTTGGTCCCGTCCTGGTTTCCGGTCGGGGCTAATGCTGGGTGAGGTACGCGTGGGGCCGGGCTCTGCCGGCGTAGGACACAAGCAAGTAGGGAAGGAAAGCATAAAATTCAAGGAACTTAAAAGCAAATATTACAGTCCATACTGTTGTCTCAATACCAAACGCAAGTTTAAACGCCTCCCTGAGGCATGATGCATGATGCAGGAATTAAAAGCAGGGCAGGAGCAGTAGCGGAGTCACTTGGCGGCGGTGGAGCAACGCGGGTGGCCCCGCCTCACGGAGCAGCAGAACCGGAAGCATCCTGCTTCGACTTGGTACTGAAGGCCCGGAACTTCCCCAGCAGAGCCTCCGCGTGACCCTTCACGGCCTCGGCAATGGCAGCAGCACCCTTGCCGCTTACTGGCTCCAGCAGGCTGTCGAGGTCGGCGCTGGGGTCGTGAAGGTAGATGTGGGTGAAGACCCACGTCAGCGCAGTAGAAGACATAACACGCGCCTCGGCCTCGGCCGTGGGGCCAAGGCCAAGGGTGACATCCTCAAGGGCATGAACCAGGAAGGGAAGCAGCTTGGCGGGGCCGTCCTCGATGCCGGCCACCGGGCTCTCCAGGCCACTGGTGTAGAGCATCTTCAGCAAAGCACGAGCCTTATTCTCCATGTCCGCGAAGGCCACGCAATCCTCGGCAAGAACCTTGGCCTTGCTGGCCAGCTCGACCTTCGTCGCCTCCAGCTTCTTCCTTAGCGCACCTAGGCAGTCGCGGCGCTTCTTGAGCTTGGCCTCTCTGTCCTCGATGGCTGCCTCGCAAGCCTTCATGCCTTCTTCTTGCTCCCGGCGAAGACGAACCTCCTTCGCGAGCTGGTCCCGCAGGCCTTGCAGCTTGTCCTACAGCGCCTTGCAAAGGTTGCGGACCGCGACCACCTCCCCCAGGGCTGCGTCTCGAGCAGCCTTCGTCTGAAGGATGGCCTGTCTATCCTTGTCGCAGTCCGTCGAGGCTTGAACCAGCGCCGCCTGGATCGAGGCGTTGGAGTGAATCCATCCTGAAGCCAGCTCCAAGCGCCCGGCCTCCACGCGAGGGTCGGCGCCAAGTAGATCCTGCCGCAGCCGGTCCAGCCCAGCAACGGCATGCTCCAGAACGGCCGGAGGAGTTGGAGAAACAACAGTCGCCAGAATGGGGGAAGAAGGCGGCGATGGCAAGACCACAGCGTCATGAGGTGGAGCCTGCTGCACCCCAGCGGCTGTGGTGGCGGCAGAGGGCAAAGGCACCACAGGAGTCGCTTGGGCCACGGGGGCTGAGCTCGCCCCAGCCAGCTCGGCCTGGCCTCGCGGAGACGACCGGGCGGGAGAAGCCCGCGCGCCACGATCACCCTCCTCCGCAGGCGGAGGCGCTGCCGCGGATGGAGCCTCAGGAGCCCCCTTGGGCTTCTTCGCCACGGGCTCCAGCCTATTCAAGAGATGCGAACGTCAAGCCTCTGCAGCGGAACAAGAAATAAAGACAAGGGTCAAGCACTTACGGGTCATCGCCGGTGAGCTCGGGCAGCCTCCGGCCAAACTTGAAGCCTGACAGCCAGCTGGAAGGGTCAACCTCGGAAGCAGAAGGCGGGTCTGCAGACTACCCCGGGGCAGGGGCAAGCCCGCGGGAAATCAGCCCGGTCCTGTCCTTCTTCGGGATCGGGGGCAAGCTCCCGCCGACCTGCTCGTCTTCATCCTCGTCATCATCGCTCAAAGAAAGGCGGAGACTGCGGGGCCTACGCCGGGGGAGGGGAGCCCTCGATTCTCCGTCGGTCGCCTCGGAGTCGGGCCCCTTTCCCCACTCCTCTTCGTCCTCCTCCTTGCTGGAGTCGCCGGAGGGCACGTCCACCAGTCCCTCGGAAGCCGCCACAGGCACGAGCCCGTCCCCGTTAAAAACGGGCATGGACTTCACCACCTGCTCCCAGTCATCGCGAAGGAACAAGGGCTTTTGAGCGCCCTCCAACCTTGCCACCTCGCCCCCTACCAGAGATTGGAGGACCGCGGCCAGATCTTCATCGCTCAAGGCCGCGGGGCTCGGGTGAGGCCTCCACATCGGAGGTGAGTACCGCCGGAGTGGAGACAGCTGGTGCTCCAGGAACTCCTTCAGCAGCAATGCACCCGTCAACTTCGCCACCGCCGAGCTGGTCGGCCTCAGGTCCGCGTCCATCTTCTCCAACACCAGTTTCGTGCGGGGGTCCGTGAGCTCCGCTCAGCCCCAATCGCCGGAGCTCGTGGGCGGCTCCTCGGGCAAGATCAGCCTAGGATGGACGTGCCCGGCATCTACCAAGACCCACTTGCTCCAGAAGCCCTCAATCCTCTTCCCGGGATTCGAGATGGCAATGGTGCCACCGTACGCGACAAAGCCCGCGCACGCGGAAGGAGTACCGCGAGTGACCCAGAGGGAGAAGTAGTGGCGCAGCAAGGCCACTGAAGGCTGCACCCCTATGTGGGCCTCGCAGTAGTAAGCAAAGATCGCCAGAACAAGAATGGAGTTGGGGTGGAGATGTAGAGCTTGCAAGTTGTAATGGCGGAGGACAAAGAAGAAGAACTCAGAGAAGGGAGGCACCAGGCCCGCAGCAATGGAGCTTACAAAGAGAGGATAAAAGGTGCTCCCTTGGCCCTCAGGGGTGGCGGAGCCGGCCTTGAACACTTTCGTCCCGTTGATGCCCTGGGCCGCCACCATATGGCGCAGCAGGGCAAGGCCAGCCTTGGACACATTCGGCAAATCCAGAGCAGGAGAGTACCAAGCTTCGGCTGGAGGCTGGCGAGGCGCCATGGCTTCCTAGGTCACGCAGCCGGAGTAGATCGGGAAGTTTGGAGGAAGAAAGGGGAGGCGCAAGAAAGGGGATCTGAGCAGCAACCGGAGAAAGCAAAAGGCAAAGTCTGGGCAGATGCCACTCCTTTATCAACCTGCGCGGTTGCTGAGGCACCGGTGTCCAATCAACCGCCACAAGGCACCCAAGGCCGCATGCTGTTAGGGCCCGCGGCGCTTCGCCCTTGCCCTTTCGCCTCTCGGCACGGCCAAGTCCGGGCGCGCCTTGGGCCCGGGGGCTACTATCGGCATTCTGGAAACGGGGGTCCCCAGACTTGCCTGCCTGCGGCCTGCGGCGTGGCTCAAAGGAGGCCCAGCACGGCCCATCTTCATTAACACAAGACTCAAGACCCTCGCGAGGGGCCATGCCTCGCGAGGCAGACGACATGGAGCTTCCTCAGGCACGGCCTCGTCAGGCTGGCTCGCGAGGAGACGGAGAGATCAAGGCGGGGTGCCTCGCGAGGTGCCCATGACGCAAGCCATGATGACTCTGGGCGCCAGGCGGGTGCCAGCGCGCGCAGCGTCCTTCTTTCCTCTTTGGTGCAAAGGGGGCAAGCGCAGCCGCGGAGTACCGAGGCATCCGGCAAAGGTTGCCATTTCGGTGCAACGAGACCAAGACCAGGAGGACTACGAGGCGGAGGTCACCATGGAGCCCAAGACGATGTCATCACCAGAGCGTTGCGCAGGCGGAGACTGGTTTTGTCAGGATAGTTGATACTTGCTGTCCCCCTTCAAATTAGCCCGCCGTTGTTGGCTCCCTTCCCGCTCAATATTTGGGAAGAGGACCAGGGCCTCTATAAATAGGACCAGCCGCCCACGTAGCAAGGGGGGTTCATTCGGTTTGTGAGCAGAAAGAGAGAGAGAAAGAAGAGAGAAAGGTGGCTGAACTCCTCCTAGCAGTTCATCACCCCAGCCAAGAACAGACCCTCGCGAGGCTGTTCTTCCTTGTATTGTTCATCATCATCAGCCCCAAGAGGCAATCCACCAAACACACACTAGAGTAGGGTATTACACCACAACGGTGGCCCGAACCAGTATAAATCTTGTGTCCCTTGTGCAGTTCTTTTAGTAGTTTAGATCTTTGCAAGGCGGGGAGGTAGAAGGCGTAATCTCCATGCGCACCCCAGTGTTCGAACCTTAAGGGTCTGCCGGAACCCGAAATCCGACAGATATGCACATCCCCAACAATAAGAATATCATATTTCTTCTTGACAGTAGGAAGAGGAAATCAAAACCTCCAATAGTGATTGTGGAATTTTTTCCAATATAATTGATATTATGGACTTGAGGTTGTTTCCTCGGAAAGTGTACCGTATGCTCATTACCATTAACATGAAAAGTGACATTGCCTTTGTTGCAATCAATAAGAGCCCCTGCAGTATTCAAAAAGGGTCTACCAAGTATAATCGACATACTATCATCCTCGGGAATATCAAGAATAACAAAGTCCGTTAAAATAGTAACATTTGCAACCACAACAGGAACATCCTCGGAAATACAAATAGGTATAGCAGTTGATTTATCAGCAATTTGCAAAGATATTTCAATAGGTGTCAACTTATCCAAATCAAGTCTACGATATAAAGAGAGAGGCATAACACTAACACCGGCTCCGAGATCACATAAAGCTGTTTTAACATACTTTCTTTTAATGGAGCATGGTATAGTCGGTACTCCTGGATCTCCTAGTTTCTTTGGTATTCCACCTTTAAAAGTATAATTAGCAAGCATGGTGGAAATTTCCGCTTCCGATATCTTTCTTTTATTTGTAACAGTAAGCTAGGATTCATTTTAAGCATATCAGTCAAAAGCATACGCAAAAAGATAGGTCTAATCATTTCAGCAAAGTGCTCAAAATCCTCATCATCCTTTTTCTTGGATGGGTTAGGAGGAAAAGGCATGTGTTTCTGAACCCATGGTTCTCTTTCTTTACCGTGCTTCCTAGCAACGAAGTCTCTCTTATCATAACATTGATTCTTTGATTGTGGGTTATCAAGATCATCAGCAGGTTCAATCTCCACATCATTATCATTGCTAGGTTGAGCATCAACATGAACATCATCATTAACATTATCACTAGGTTCATGTTCATTACCAGATTGTGTCTCAACATCAGAAATAGAAATATCATTGGGATTCTCAGTTGTGTCAACAACAGGTTCACTAGAAGCATGCAAAGTCCTATCATTTTTATTTTTTTCTTCTTCTTAGAAGAACTAGGTGCATCAATATTAGTTCTCTGAGAATCTTGCTCAATTCTCTTAAGGTGGCCCTCAAGATACAAAGCTTCCTGAGTCATTTTACCCCCTCTAGTCATAACTCTAACTACATTATCACTTTTCTTGTTATTTAATTGATTGAGAAAATCATTCTGAGCTTTAAGTACTTGTTCTACTTGAGTGGTAACCATAGAAGCATGTTTACTAATGATTTTAAGTTTACCTTTACCTATAGACATATAATCACTCAAGTGTTCAATCATATAAGCATCGTTTCAATTGTCTACCAACATAAGCATTGAAGTCTTCTTGCCTAACCATAAAGTCATCAAAATCATCTAAGCATTGGCTAGCAAACTTAGTAGATGGGATTTCACATTTATCAAATCAATAGAGAGAATTTACCTTTACTATCGGTGTCGGGTTATCAAGACCATGTATTTCTTCAATAGGTCGTAGATTCTTAACATCTTCAGCTTTAATACCTTTTTCTTTCATAGATTTCTTGGCCTCTTGCATATCTTTAGGACCGAGAAATAGAATACCTCTTTTCTTTGGAGTTGGCTTAGGAGTTGGTTCAGGAAGTGTCCAATCATTTTCATTACTCAACATATTATTCAATAGCAATTCAGCTTGATCAACATTTCTTTCCCTGAAAACACAATCAGCACAACTATCCAGGTGGTCTGTGGAAGCATCGGTTAGTCCATTATAAAAGATATCAAGTATTTCATTTTCCTTGAGAGGATGATCAGGCAAAGCATTAAGTAATTGGAGAAGCCTCCCCCAAGCTTGTGGGAGACTCTCTTCTTCAATTTGCACAAAATTATATATTTCCCTTAAGGCAGCTTGTTTCTTATGAGCGGGAAAATATTTAGCAGAGAAGTAATAAATCATATCCTGGGGACTACGCACACAACCAGGATCAAGAGAATTAAACCATGTTTTAGCATCACCCTTTAATGAGAATGGAAACAACTTAAGGATAAAGTAATAACGAGTTTTCTCATCATTAGTGAACAGGGTGGCTATATCATTTAATTTAGAAAGATGTACCACAAAGGTTTCAGATTCATAGCCATAAAAAGGATCAGATTCAACCAAAGTAATTAACTCAGGATCGACAGAGAAATCATAGTCCTTATCAGTAATAAAGATAGGTGAAGTAGCAAAAGCAAGGTCATATTTCATTCTAGCATTCAAATACTTTTCTTTAAGATTAGTTAATAATTTCTTAAGATCAGATCTATCATTGCAAGCTAATAAGTCTCTAGCAGTTTCTTCATCCATAACATAACCCTCAGGCACAACAGGCAATTCATTTCTAGGGGGAGAATCTTCATCATCACCTTCATCAATATTTTCAGTTTCAATAATTTCATTCTCTCTAACCCTAGCAAGTTGTTCATCAAGAAATTCACCTAGTGGCACAATATGATCAAGCATAGAAGTAGTTTCATCACACTACACGACAACACTTAATTAGGGGCAGTTAACTACCGGGAAAAATACCTTATCAAGGGCACAAAATCTGCCGGGGATTACATTTCTGCCGGCACAAGTAGGTATGGGCAGAGAAACTGCCGGGAGAAGTTAATGTACCGGGGCATGCGAACTACCGCGAATGATTACTAACATGTTTTCTGCCGGGAAAACTAAGTTGCGGCCCATAAACTGCCGGTACATGGTGCGAACCAAAAAGTAGAACATATTGGGCCTAAACGGCCTGCGGGAGATGGAAAATATTGGCACGCCGAACCAAAAAAAAAAACAATCCCCACTACTGCTCGCCTCTACCCTTCCAAGTTGCTCCCCAAATCGAACCCTAGGAAATCGTATCTCACCCCGAGGCCTCCTTCCCCTTCCCCGGCGCCGCCGTCGCCCAGCCACCTGAACGGAGCGCCCTAGCAACCTCCTCATCCGCCAGCGAGCACTCTTCGCCGCTTCCTCCTCAACCTCTGCCACATCGAGCGACGGCTTCCTTCCCCGACCAAAGTCGCCGCTCCCAGACTACCTTTGCTGTGCCCCCAGCGCTGCCTCCCGACACTTTCTCTTCGGGCAGCACCGGGGCCAGCTCCCCCGCCATCGTCTACTTGCTTGCTTCCTCAAGCAGCGCCGACTCATCCAGGAGCTCCTCCCGCCAGCAGCACCTCGTCCTCTACGAACCAGTCCTCCACCAAGTTGGTACGTTCATGCTTGCAGTGAAATACATGAGGAGCTGATGGTTTGTTTTATCTATTGGCAGTCTATCTGTACATTTACTTGTTGGGGAGTACTTTGTACTCAGTGGTGTGGTTTATCTTTTGCTTATGGATCTGCAAAAACTGGTACTCCTAGATTCTTGTTTCTTGAATTAATGAAAAAGCAAGGCTGGGTTGGGCCAGTTCGCAATTTTTTTTGTAGTTTCATCTGTAGGGCTATGTCAAAATGTGTGATTTTAGCTTGGATGCAATATATAATGTGCAAAATTCTAGTCACGCTGTTTTACTTTTCTGCTGTAGTTTAGTTACATTTTTTGGAATATACAGGTGCAATAATTTTGCTCTACAATAAGACCGTTGTTTTGTTGCTGATAATTAGAACGTTTTGGATGCTCGTTGTTTATTTTCTGCATACAGGTTTGGTGGTAGTGCTGGTCTGTGTGGCTTAGTTTCTGATGCTTAGTGGGTGCCGCTAAAGGGGGACTAACCTGAGACATGTGGTTGTTTTCTATTAGTTTTTTAGTAATGGAAATTGGAGCTATGCCCCTAGGTAGATTTTTTTGGAAAATGGGTCATGAGGCTAGCTGAGTGTCATGCTTTTTTTCTATATGTAATCCTGACAAATAGTTCTCTAATTTTCACTTGGTGCTTTCACTGAAATAAACTTTTCAGTTTGTTTGTTCTGTGAGCAGCGTGCATCTTCTTTGTCCTCTCCACCAAGCAGCGTCGACAACGCCATCTTCCCCTGGGTAATGCCTCGTCTATGTCCTTGGCCCCAAGCAGTGTTCAAAATTCAGAGCTGATATGATATATTGTATGTGGTTTGCATATTGATGATCTGGTAAGCATTACAATTACTGGAAGATTTTACATGTACTAGAACTGAGATTTTGCATATTCTAAAGCTTAGTATTTTGTTATTGGGCAGTAATTGAAACAGAGTTGTTGGTCTGCCTACCATAGAACCATTTATGAAGATCATAAGTGTTGCCTTCTCATGTATTCCTATGCATAGTCCAGTACATATTTCCGTGCGTAAAAAGTTGTTGGTCTTGCTGTAGATTCACACTGAAAGTTGAAAATTATGCTAGTAGAAATAGGTGTTCTGGTATATATGACTACTTGCTTTGGAATAATTATTTCTTGATATTATCTGATCCCGTCTCATATATATATTATTTATTTCTAGAAAAAGCTTTATGAACCTAGTTCACTACAACTTGAAGTCTTGTGCATGGAAGGGAATTGAGATATGTGCTCATTCTGTACTAGTTAAAACGTATGTGTTGATATTCTACTCATTCTGGTACATGCTGCTCTTAATTAAGGTATTCTTTTATGAGCTCTTACAGTGTTGTAACGTTGAAGGTTCAAGATGCTACACTTCAGTACAGACCTGTAACATTATTTGAAAATTAAAGTTCTAATCTGTAGTACAGTTGTATATAGTAAACTTTGGAATGTCTTGATTAATTTTCTATATCTTTCATTGCAATGGTTGCAGGTTCATCTTTACTTGAAATCTAATTTGCATGTTGGTTGTTCTTCAGGAATTAGGGTACTAATTTGTGATATGATTGGTGAAAGAGGTATTTTGCACGATTGATTTATATCCTACATGTCTTTTCTCTCTTTATATATAGTAGCATTATTTGAAAATGTCCTTGTATTTCCTCTGAGAAGCTCACACCTGAATATCATTATATATGCTTTTGAAAAAGTTCTGTATATTCTTTTGAGTTAAGCCTACTTGCCTTTGTGTGCTTATACAAAAAGATAAGATCCTGTGATGTAAAAAATTCATACAGGTTGTGGATATCACTTCCTTTCTCTTGAATGTTGTCCCTATTTTGTCTTATGTACAGACAAAGTGTTGATGCATATCTCTCTCGATGTGGTTTTGGTGATTGATGACAACGTGTTTGCGTACTAATCGTGTGCTTTGAGTATTTCAGAGATTCATCCTTGGCACGAGACAATATCTTCCCCTCGGAGTGTCATTCAAGACGGTGTAGCTCTTTCGTTTCTCTTTCAGTGGACTAGTTGCATAGAGGGCATCGTACTATCAAGAGGGGGCCGCTGGGATATTGCTTGGGTGGAATCAACACGTACACATCCGCTTCTCACGCTCAGAGCTCTTCCGCTTCATTGGAGAGATCTTTTCTCTCTTGTGTGTCTTGTCTGGGTCCCAGCGGTAGTACCGTGCTACCCAGTGGTAGTACCGCTGAGGGGTCACAAGCGGTAGTACCGCCGGTGACTCTGCAGCAGTACTACCGCTGGCCTGCCTGGCCCTACCGCCTCGACTTCAGCTTCGATGGAGAGATCTTTTCTCTCCTGCCTGGGTCCCAGCGGTAGTACCGTGCTACCCAGCGGTAGTACCGCAGAGGGGTCACAAGCGGTAGTACCGCTCCGCAGCGGTAGTACCGCCGGTGACTCCGCAGCTGTACTACCGCTGGCCTGTCTGGCTCCTATCGCCTCGACTCGAGGGCTCTTTTTCTCGTGTCAGGTTTTGCGGCACTAGTTGCGGCAGTAGAGGCAGTAGTACCGCTTCGCAGCGGTAGTACCGCCCTTACCACCGCGGTAGTACCGCTCTGGGTCCAGGTCCCCGCTTCCCTTCTCTACGCAGCAGTACCGCTAGTTGGAGCGGCAGTACCGCTGGCTCAACGGTAGTACCGCCCCCAAGTGGTACTACCGCCCTCTATGGGGCTGTTTAGTGGGGCAACAGTTGGATTGTTGCCCCCACTATAAAAGGGGGTCCCCTTCTTCCCCGTTGACCTACCTCTTCCCACTCAAGCTCCATTAATGCTCCAAGCTCCATTAATGCTCCAAGCTCCATTTTCGCCTGATCTATCTCTCTAGCCAATCAAACTTGTTGACTTGCTCGGGAGTGGTTGAGAAGGCCCCGATCTACACTTCCACAAAGAGATTTTCGATTCCCCACCTATCCCTAGCGGATCTTGTTACTCTTGGGTGTTTGAGCACCCTAGACGGTTGAGGTCACCACGGAGCCATAGTCCATTGTGGTGAAGCTTCGTGGTATTGTTGGGAGCCTCCGATTAAGTTGTGGAGATTGCCCCAACCTTGTTTGTATAGGTCTGGTCGCCGCCTTCAAGGGCACCAATAGTGGAGTCATGGCATCTCGCATTGTGTGAGGGCGTGAGGAGAATACGATGGCCCTAGTGGCTTCTTGGGGAGCATTGTGCCTCCACACCGCTCTAACGGAGACGTACTTCCCCTCAAAAGGAAGGAACTTCGGTAACACATCCTCGTCTTCACCGGATCCACTCTTGGTTATTTCTTACCTTTACTTGTGCAAGCTCTTTAGTGTTACTTCTCTTGCTTGCTTGTTTGTTTGTTTGTTTGTTGTTATTGCATCATATAGGTTGCTCACCTAGTTGCACATCTAGACAACCCACTTTGATGCAAAGTTTAATTTGGTAAAGGAAAGTTAAAAATTCTTAGTTGCCTATTCACCCCCCTCTAGTCAACCATATCGATCCTTTCAATTGGTATCATAGCCTCGTCTCTTTATTAAGGACTTTATCGTCCGAAGAGTATGGTTGATACCGCAGACAGTGTGGAGGAACACTCCGGTGTGAATCCAATTTTGTCTACGGGCGATGGGGGAACCTTGGTCTCTCGTGAGGAGTTCAATGTGGCCTTGGAGACATTGAAAACCTCGATGACGACCGAGGTTTAAAGCATGTTTACTAAATTCCTTGAAGGGCTTAAACTATCCGCCGCACCGTTGAAAGTGGGTAGTCCCACCGACAAGGTGACAGATGCTACCTCCGATAAGGGGGAAGCTAGTAGCGAAAAGGCTCCTTCTTCTAGTGGTAAGAATGGCACCAGCATCTTTGCTCATGTGGAACCACCACTTGTTTATGGTGGACCGGTTCATTCCACTCATTTGAATCATGCCGGTCCTCGCCCTAAGATTGTGAAAATGAGGACTTTGATTCTTGGGTTTACCGCTTTAAATTTCATTTAAATCATGTGAACACTAATCTTTGGAGAATCATTGAAGAAGGTTTCTATCCGCATGATCCAAGCAACTTCACTCCTCGAGAAGCCGCGGATAATAAATTCAATGAGAATGCTCTCTTCATCATTCAAGATGCAATTCCACCCGAAGATCTACCTCATCTTTGGCCCTTCGCCTTGGCCAAAGACGCATGGCTTTGTGTTGTCTCACTCTACCGGGGAAGCACAAGCATTCAACGCTCCAACTATGAAGTTGTGCAAGATGAGGCTGATGAGTTTGCAATGAAACAAGATGAAGAACCTCCTGAGCTTTATCGGAGAGTAACCAAACTCGCGGTCTCACTCCGAGATCACGGGAGCAAGGACACGGATGACAATTGGATCAAGCGCAAATTGCTCAAGGCAATGATGCCCTACCACAAGGCCATGTCCTCCGTCATTCGTCAAAGGCCAGACTTCCACACCTTGACCTCAAGCAAAGTGTTGGATGAGTTTGTGTCCCTGAACATTTTGGACAAGACCGTCGACAATGCGGTGCTTCATTCTCAAAGGGCAAAGAAGCCCAACCTTGCATTGAAGGCCAAGCTCTGCGTTGAATAAGAAGAAGAGGAAGAAGAGGAGAGCAACCCCGAAGATACAAAGTATGCATATCATGAACACATGGCACTTGCTTCAAGGAAATTTTGGAGCAAGAAAAACTCAAGGCCAAACTTTAACAAAAAAAACTCAAGTGGCACGAAGAGCAAGCAACGTGTAAGGACTTGCTACAGTTGTGGCAATGTGAGTCATTTTGTTGCGGAGTGCCCATATGAGAAGAGGGAAGACAATGGTGGCAAGCTCATCCGAAAGGAAAAGGCCAAGTCGTTCCCCAACAAGAACTACTTCACCAAGAAGACTCCCCCCAAGGCATTGGTGGTACAAGAAGAGTACAATGAGGATGATGACGATGATGAAGATGGTGAGTCGATTGCCATGGCCTCTGTTGCCATTGCGACGACTCCACGGGTGTCTCTCTGCGACTCACCCAATGAGAGCATCACCGCCAAGTGCCTCATGGCTAAAGCCACCAACAAGGTAACCTCCAACATCAAAACTACCATCATTAATCATCCTTCTTCAATGTATAGCATTGATGAACATGAGGGAGCTAAAGTGGAGGTGAATGAGTTTGATGCCTTTATGGGCAAACTTAAGGGTAAATCCAAGAAGCACTTTGTTGCTCTCTTGGAACAACTTGGTGAAGCCAATGACATGATCGAGGCTCATGAAGATACCATCTCTAAGATGGAAGGGCAAAGTCGTGACTATGCCGATGAGATCTCGGATCTTTCCAATGCTCTTGAGGAAGAGCGTGGTCTTCGTTTGGCTCTTGACGAGTCACACAACGTTGATCATGCTAAGTTAAAGAAAGATTTTGATCATGTTCTCATTGTTTCTCGTGTGCTAAAATCCGAGAAGGCCGAACTTGAGGTTGATCTTGCTAGACTCAAAGAGGAGTTTGATCTACTTGACAAGGCTCACAAGGTCTTGAATGGTGCTCATGCTAGCCTCAAAGAGTCTCATGATCAACTTCAAGTAAAGCTAACCAAGGAAAAAGCCACTTTTCCTCGTATGATGTTAATTGATAATGCAAATGCTACTAATCCGTGTTGTGAGCATGTGCATCTTGTTGAGGAGAATGCTAAGCTAAAGGTGCAACTTGAGAAAGGTCTTGCGTCTTGCATACAAGGCAAGAAGAACCTCAACGACCTCTTGACCAACCAAAAGGGAGTTGTGGCTAAGGAAGGGATTGGGTACGTGCCCGAGTCCAAGAACAAGAAGAAGAATGACAAGACCAAATGACCACCTCCTCTCATGCAAACCTTTGTGAAGGAGGGAGAGAGTGCTTCCAAGTAGAAGAATAATAATGCAAAGGGTGGCCGTGTCAAAAAGGGCAATGCCACTCCTCCCATCAAAGCAGGCGACTTTAATCCTTCTTATGTGTTATGTCGGGCTAGTGATGGGCATGTCTATGCCAAATTTGTTGGTTCCCCTCATGAGTACATTGAATGGTCTATGTGGGTTCCAAAGACCCTTGTTACTAACATCAAAGGACCCATTACAAAATAGGTACCTAAAACCAAGCATTGATCTCTTGTAGGTGTTCGCTTCCGGTGGGGGGTCATGGTTGCTCGATAGCGGAGCTACAAATCATATGACCGGAAGCAAGGACTTGGTGGTGGACGTGCACAAGATTCCATCTATGCCCACCAATGTCGAGTGGGGTGACGCCTCATCTTCTAAGGTATTGGGACTTGGCAAGGTGGTCATTTCTCATGATCTCACGATCGAGAAGGTCATGCTTGTTGAGTCCCTTGCTTACAATTTACTTTCCATTCGTCAACTTGCAATCATGGGCTTTGCCACTTTCTCTGATATCGATACCGTGGCCCTCTTGTGGAGCAAGACTCTTAAAGTGGCCTTTGTTGGGCATGTCGAGAACGTTCTATATGTGATTAACTTTTTGGAGCGACCCACTAAGACCGCGACATGCCTAATGGGTAAAGTTGATGTGGGATGGCTTTGGCATCACCATTTAACCCATGTCAATATGAGATCTTTGCCAAGTCTTATCAATGGGGACCATGTACGTGGACCAACGAATGTTAGTTTTGCTAAAGATCGTGCTTGCAGTGCGTGTATCGAAGGGAAGCTACATGAGAAGGCTCACCCTCCCACAACTACCATTTACTCAAAGAGGCCTTTGGAGCTCCTTCACTTGGATCTCTTTGGGCCTCCATCCTTCGATAGTCTTGGGGGTAGGAAGTATTGCTTGGTGATTGTGGATGACTACTCAAGATACACTTGGATGTATTTCTTCAAAAGGAAGAGCGAGACCCAACAAACCGTCATTGACTTTGCAAATGAAGCACAACGTCAGCACAATGCAAAGATCTTGACAATAAGAAGTGACAACGGCACCGAGTTCAAGAACTACACCTTGGATGAGTTTCTTAGTGATGAGGGGATCAAGCATCAATATTCCGCACCTTACAGCCCTCAACAAAATGGTGTTGCGAAGAGGAAGAACTGGACGTTGATGGATGCGGCAAGGACCATGATGGCGGAGTTCAAGTCTCCATACAACTTTTGGGCCGAAGCCATCAACACCGCGTGTCATGCATCCAATCGGCTCTACCTCCGCAAGGGCTTGAACAAGACTCCATATGAGATACTCACCGGTAACAAGCCCAACCTCAAGTAATTTCGGGTGTTCGGGTGCAAGTGTTTCATTCTCAAGAAAGGTGTTCGGTTGTCTAAATTTGAAGCTAGAGCTTATGAGGGCATATTTGTTGGTTATGCTACAAACTCTCATGCTTACTGTGTCCTCAATAAATCCATGAGACTTATTGAGGAGACGTGTAACATGGAGTTTGATGAAAATAACGGCTCCCAAGTGGAGCAAAGTGGCACTTGTGATGTAGGTGATGAAATTCCTCCTCAAGCCATAAAAAGAATGGGTGTTGGCTTTATCCTACCCATTGAGGAAACCCTTGTGGTCGAAGGAGAAGGACAATGTGATGGAAATATGCCCTAGAGGAAATAATAAAGTTATTATTTATTTCATTATATCATGATAAATGTTTATTATTCATGCTAGAATTGTATTAACCAGAAACATAATACATGTGTGAATACATAGACAAACAGAGTGTCACTAGTATGCCTCTACTAGACTAGCTCGTTAATCAAAGATGGTTATGTTTCCTAACCATGAGCAAAGAGTTGTTATTTGATTAATGAGGTCACATCATTAGTTGAATGATCTGATTAACATGACCCATTCCATTAGCTTAGCACCCGATCGTTTAGTATGTTGCTATTGCTTTCTTCATGACTTATACATGTTCCTATAACTATGAGATTATGCAACTCCTGTTTGCCGGAGGAACACTTTGGGTGCTACCAAACTTCACAACGTAACTGGGTGATTATAAAGGAGTACTACAGGTGTCTCCAATGGTAGATGTTGGGTTGGCGTATTTCGAGAATAGGATTTGTCACTCCGATTGTCGGAGAGGTATCTCTGGGCCCTCTTGGTAACGCACATCACTTAAGCCTTGCAAGCATTGCAACTAATGAGTTAGTTGCGGGATGATGTATTACAGAACGAGTAAAGAGACTTTCCGGTAACGAGATTGAACTAGGTATTGGATACCGACGATCGAATCTCCGGTAAGTAACATACCGATGGCAAAGGGAACAACGTATGTTGTTATGCGGTCTGACCGATAAAGATCTTCGTAGAATATGTAGGAGCCAATATGGGCATCCAGGTCCCGCTATTGGTTATTGACCGGAGATGTGTCCCGGTCATGTCTACATTGTTCCCGAACCGTAGGGTCCGCACGCTTAATGTTACGATGACAGTTATTATGAGTTTATGCATTTTGATGTACCGAAGGTTGTTCGGAGTCCCGGACGTGATCACAGACGTGACGAGGAGTCTCGAAATGGTCGAGACATAAAGATTGATATATTGGAAGCCTATGTTTGGACATCGAAAGTGTTCCGGGTGAAATTGGGATTTTACCGGAGTACCGGGAGGTTACCGGAACCCCCCGGGAATCATATGGGCCATAGTGGGCCTTAGTGGAAAGGAGAAGGGGGCATCCCAAGGTGGCCGCGCGCCTCCCCCTCCCCTAGTCCTATTAGGACTAGGAGAGGTGGCCGGCCCCCCTCTCTCTCTTTCCCCCTTGATGAATCCTATTCCAACTAGGATTTGGGGGAGGAGTCCTACTCCCGGTAGGAGTAGGACTCCTCTTGGCGCGCCCCAAGGCTGGCCGCACCTCTCCCCCCTTGCTCCTTTATATACAGGGGTAGGGGGCACCTCTAGACACACAAGTTGATCCTTGAGATCGTTCCTTAGCCGTGTGCGGTGCCCCCTGCCACTATATTCCACCTCGATCATATCGTTGTAGTGCTTAGGCGAAGCCCTGCGTCGGTAGAACATCAAGATCGTCACCACGCCGTCGTGCTGACGGAACTCTTCCCCGAAGCTTTGCTGGATCGGAGCCCGGGGATCGTCATTGAGCTGTACGTGTGCTAAGAACTCGGAGGTGCCGGAGTAACGATACTTGGATCGGTCGGATCGGGAAGAAGACGTACGACTACTTCCTCTACGTTGTGTCAACGCTTCCGTTGCGATCTACAAGGGTACGTAGATCAGACTCTCCCCCTCGTTGCGATGCATCACCATGATCTTGTGTGTGCGTAGGATCTTCCGTGCGTAGGATTTTTTTTGAAATTACTATGTTCCCCAACAGTGGCATCCGAGCCTAGGTTTTATGGTTTGATGTTATATGCATGAGTAGAACACAAGTGAGTTGTGGGCGATACAAGTCATACTGCCTACCAGCATGTCATACTTTGGTTCGGCGGTATTGTTGGACGAGACGACCCGGACCAACCTTACGCGTACGCTTACGCGAGACCGGTTCCCCCGACGTGCTTTGCACACAGGTGGCTTGCGGGCGACTGTCTCTCCAACTTTAGTTGAACCGACTGTGGCTATGCCCGGTCCTTGCGAAGGTTAAAACGGAGTCTATTTGACAAACTATCGTTGTGGTTTTGATGCGTAGGTGAGATTGGTTCTTGCTTAAGCCCGTAGCAGCCACGTAGAACTTGCAACAACAAAGTAGAGGACGTCTAACTTGTTTTTGCAGGGCATGTTGTGATGTGATATGGTCAAGACATGATGCTAAATTTTATTGTATGAGATGATCATGTTTTGTAAACGAGTTATCGGCAACTGGCAGGAGCCATATGGTTGTCGCTTTATTGTATGCAATGCAATCGCGATGTAATGCTTTACTTTATCACTAAGCGGTAGCGATAGTCGTAGAAGCATAAGATTGGCGAGACGACAACGATGCTACGATGGAGATCAAGGTGTCACGCCGGTGACGATGGTGATCATGATGGTGCTTCGAAGATGGAGATCACAAGCACAAGATGATGATGGCCATATCATATCACTTATATTGATTGCATGTGATGTTTATATTTTTATGCATCTTATCTTGCTTTGATTGACGGTAGAATTATAAGATGATCTCTCACTAAATTATCAAGAAGTGTTCTCCCTGAGTATGCACCGTTGCCAAAGTTCGTCGTGCCCAGACACCACGTGATGATCGGGTGTGATAAGCTCTACGTCCATCTACAACGGGTGCAAGCCAGTTTTGAACATGCAGAATACTCAGGTTAAACTTGACGAGCCTAGCATATGCAGATATGGCCTCGGAACACGGAGACCGAAAGGTCGAGCGTGAATCATATAGTAGATATGATCAACATAACGATGTTCACCATTGAAAACTAGTCCATCTCACGTGATGATCGGTTATGGTTTAGTTGATTTGGATCACGTAATCACTTAGAGGATTAGAGGGATGTCTATATAAGTGGCAGTTCTTAAGTAATTTGATTAATTGAACTTAAACTTATCATGAACTTAGTACCTGATAGTATCTTGCTTGTTTATGTTGATTGTAGATAGATGGCTCGTGCTGTTGTTCCGTTGAATTTTAATGCGTTCCTTGAGAAAGCAAAGTTCAAAGATGATGGTAGCAATTACACGGACTGGGTCCGTAACTTGAGGATTATCCTCATTGCTGCACAGAAGAATTACGTCCTGGAAGCACCGCTGGGTGCCAAGCCTGCTGCTGGAGCAACACCAGATGTTATGAACGTCTGGCAGAGCAAAGCTGATGACTACTCGATAGTTCAGTGTGCCATGCTTTACGGCTTAGAATTGGGACTTCAACGATGTTTTGAACGTCATGGAGCATATGAGATGTTCCAGGAGTTGAAGTTAATATTTCAAGCAAATGCCCAGATTGAGAGATATGAAGTCTCCAATAAGTTCTATAGCTACAAGATGGAGGAGAATAGTTCTGTGAGTGAGCATATACTCAAAATGTCTGGTTATAACAATCACTTGATTCAGATGGGAGTTAATCTTCCAGATGATTGCGTCATCGACAGAATTCTCCAATCACTGCCACCAAGCTACAAGAGCTTCATGATGAACTATCATATGCAAGGGATGAACAAGACTATTCCCGAGCTCTTCGCAATGCTGAAAGCTGTGGAGGTAGAAATCAAAAAGGAGCATCAAGTGTTGATGGTTAACAAGACCACTAGTTTCAAGAAAAAGGGCAAAGGGAAGAAGAAGGGGAACTTCAAGAAGAACGGCAAGCAAGTTGCTGCTCAGGAGAAGAAACCCAAGTCTGGACCTAAGCCTGAAACTGAGTGCTTCTACTGCAAGCAGACTGGTCACTGGAAGCGGAACTGCCCCAAGTATTTGGCGGATAAGAAGGATGGCAAGGTGAACAAAGGTATATGTGATATACATGTTATTGATGTGTACCTTACTAGAGCTCGCAGTAGCACCTGGGTATTTGATACTGGTTCTGTTGCTAATATTTGCAACTCGAAATAGGGACTACGGATTAAGCGAACACTGGCGAAGGACGAGGTGACGATGCGCGTGGGAAATGGTTCCAAAGGCGATGTGATCGCGGTCGGCACGCTACCTCTACATCTACCTTCGGGATTAATATTAGACCTAAATAATTGTTATTTGGTGCCAGCGTTAAGCATGAACATTATATCTGGATCTTGTTTGATGCGAGACGGTTATTCATTTAAATCAGAGAATAATGGTTGTTCTATTTATATGAGTAATATCTTTTATGGTCATGCACCTTTAAAGAATGGTCTATTCTTGATGAATCTCGATAGTAGTAACACACATATTCATAATGTTGAAGCCAAAAGATGCAGAGTTGATAATGAAAGTGCAACTTATTTGTGGCACTGCCGTTTGGGTCATATCGGTATAAAGTGCATGAAGAAACTCCATACTGATGGACTTTTGGAACCACTTGATTATGAATCACTTGGTACTTGCGAACCGTGCCTTATGGGCAAGATGACTAAAACACCATTCTCCGGTACTATGGAGAGAGCAACAGATTTGTTGGAGATCATACATACCGATGTATGTGGTCCGATGAATATTGAGGCTCGTGGCGGATATCGTTATTTTCTCACCTTCACAGATGATTTGAGCAGATATGGGTATATCTACTTAATGAAACACAAGTCTGAAACATTTGAAAAGTTCAAAGAATTTCAGAGTGAAGTTGAAAATCATCGTAACAAGAAAATAAAGTTTCTACGATCTGATCGTGGAGGAGAATATTTGAGTTACGAGTTTGGTGTACATTTGAAAAATTGTGGAATAGTTTCGCAACTCACGCCACCCGGAACACCACAGCGTAATGGTGTGTCCGAACATCGTAATCGTACTTTACTAGATATGGTGCGATCTATGATGTCTCTTACTGATTTACCGCTATCGTTTTGGGGATACGCTCTAGAGACGGCCGCATTCACGTTAAATAGGGCACCATCAAAATCCGTTGAGACGACGCCTTATGAACTGTGGTTTGGCAAGAAACCAAAGTTGTCGTTTCTTAAAGTTTGGGGCTGCGATGCTTATGTGAAAAAGCTTCAACCTGATAAGCTCGAACCCAAATCGGAGAAATGTGTCTTCATAGGATACCCAAAGGAGACTGTTGGGTACACCTTCTATCACAGATCCGAAGGCAAGACATTCGTTGCTAAGAATGGATCCTTTCTAGAGAAGGAGTTTCTCTCGAAAGAAGTGAGTGGGAGGAAAGTAGAACTTGACGAGGTAACTGTACCTGCTCCCTTGTTGGAAAGTAGTACATCATAGAAAATTGTTTCTGTGACACCTACACCAATAAGTGAGGAAGTTAATAATCATGATCATGAAACTTCAGAACAAGATGCTACTGAACCTCAGAGATCAACTAGAGTGAGATCCGCACCAGAGTGGTACGGTAATCCAGTTCTGGAAATCATGCTACTAGATCATGATGAACCTACGAACTATGAAGAAGCGATGGTGAGCCCAGATTCCGCAAAGTGGCTTGAAGCCATGAAATCTGAGATGGGATCCATGTATGAGAACAAAGTATGGACTTTGGTTGACTTGCCTGATGATTGGCAAGCAATTGTGAATAAATGGATTTTCAAGAAGAAGACCGACGCTGATGGTAATGTTACTGTCTACAAAGCTCGACTTGTCGCAAAAGGTTTTCGACAAGTTCAAGGAGTTGACTACGATGAGACCTTCTCACCCGTAGCGATGCTTAAGTCTGTCAGAATCATGTTAGCAATTACCGCATTTTATAATTATGAAATTTGGCAGATGGATGTCAAAACTGCATTCCTGAATGGATTTCTGGAAGAAGAGTTGTATATGATGCAACTGGAAGGTTTTGTCGATCCAAAGGGAGCTAACAAAGTGTGCAAGCTCCAGCGATCCATTTATGGACTGGTGCAAGCCTCTCGGAGTTGGAATAAACGCTTTGATAGTGTGATCAAAGCATTTGGTTTTATACAGACTTTCGGAGAAGCCTATATTTACAAGAAAGTGAGTGGGAGCTCGGTAGCATTTCTGATATTATATGTGGATGACATATTGCTGATTGGAAATGATATAGAATTTTTGGATAGCATAAAGGGATACTTGAATAAGAGTTTTTCAATGAAAGACCTCGGTGAAACTGCTTACATATTAGGCATAAAGATCTATAGAGATAGATCAAGACGCTTAATTGGACTTTCACAAAGCACATACCTTGACAAGATTTTGAAGAAGTTCAAAATGGATCAAGCAAAGAAAGGGTTCTTGCCTGTGTTGCAAGGTGTGAAGTTGAGTCAGACTCAATGCCCGACCACTGCAGAAGATAGAGAGAAAATGAAAGATGTTCCCTATGCTTCAGCCATAGGCTCTATCATGTATGCAATGCTGTGTACCATTCCTGATGTGTGCCTTGCTATAAGTTTAGCAGGGAGGTACCAAAGTAATCCAGGATTGGATCACTGGACAGTGTTCAAGAACATCCTGAAATACCTGAAAAGGACTAAGGATATGTTTCTCATATATGGAGGTGACAAAGAGCTCACCGTAAGAGGTTATGTTGATGCAAGCTTTGACACTGATCCGGACGATTCTAAATCGCAAACCGGATACGTGTTTACATTAAACGGTGGAGCTGTAAGTTGGTGCAGTTCTAAACAAAGCGTCGTAGCGGGATCTACATGTGAAGCGGAGTACATACCTGCTTCAGAAGCAGCGAACGAAGGAGTCTGGATGAGGGAGTTCATATCCGATCTAGGTGTCATACCTAGTGCATCGGGTCCAATGAAAATCTTTTGTGACAATACTGGTGCAATTGCCTTGGAAAAGGAATCCAGATTTCACAAAAGGACCAAGCACATCAAGAGACGCTTCAATTCCATCCGGGATCTAGTCCAGGTGGGAGACATAGTGATTTGCAAGATACATACGGATCTGAATGTTGCAGACCCGTTGACTAAGCCTTTTCCACGAGCAAAACATGACCAGCACCAAGGCTCCATGGGTGTTAGAATCATTACTGTGTAATCTAGATTATTGACTCTAGTGCAAGTGGGAGACTGAAGGAAATATGCCCTAGAGGCAATAATAAAGTTATTATTTATTTACTTATATCATGATAAATGTTTATTATTCATGCTAGAATTGTATTAACCGGAAACATAATACATGTGTGAATACATAGACAAACAAAGTGTCACTAGTATGCCTCTACTAGACTAGCTCGTTAATCAAAGATGGTTATGTTTCCTAACCATGAGCAAAGAGTTGTTATTTGATTAACGAGGTCACATCATTAGGTGAATGATCTGATTGACATGACCCATTCCATTAGCTTAGCACCCGATCGTTTAGTATCACTACTAGGAAAAGGCCTACTAATGGGCACCTAATTTGGCCATTAATGGCGCATTAGTGGTGCGCCATTAGTAGCACGCCATTAGTATATTTTACTAATGGCGCACCGCTGGTGCGCCACTAGTATCTAGTATACTAATGGCGCACCACGCGGTGCGCCATTAGTATAGTCCACGGTGCGCCATTAGTATGCCTCCCAGGGGGCCATGTATACCCATGTGCTTTGGCATACTAATGGCGCACAACAGCAGTATGCGCCATTAGTAACTTCGGCATACTAATGACGCACTGTTTAATGATGCGCCATTAGTATCCTTTGGCACACTAATGGCGCACTATGATGTGATGCGCCATTAGTATGAATATTAGGTTTTTTTTTGTTTTTTAATTTTCTATTTTTTGCACAGGTTACAAAATGTATAATTGGACAAAATATAGACAGCACACATCAACAACAGATTCATCGAATAAAATAGAAGATTAGTCTCTGAATACAATTCATCATATTAGTCTCCGAATTGAAAAGACTGAACAAAGATAGAACATTATATTACAAGTCTCGAGACCGCGAGTTTGTCTTCACATTACAAGTCGATATCGATCATCTAAACTACCATCACATAGAAGAGAGCTGCGGTCATCACGATGAGCATCATCACGATGAAACTCGTCTTCATCCGGTTCCTCCAACGCTCCCTCCCCTCTCCCGCTAGATAGCGGGCGTATCTAGATTCAGCCTCGGCCCTAGTGGTGTACCCTTTGTAACTGTTACCGCTGAATCGTTGAACCTGTCTCCGACACTCCTCCCAGTCGTTGTAGACTCCGGGAACCTTACCCTTGTACACGACATACCACGTCATCGCTATGCAGTAGCCAAACGAAACGTTAGTACCAATTCACAGACAATACATAAGCAACATATAAGTATGCAACAGAACGATCGGAAGAGAAAAGCAAAACATTAATAGCATCGATTACATCTAAGTTGAATGACTCTCGAAACCAAAGAGACATACTACAATTTCATTAAAGTTTAATTACAACATATGAGCCCATCGATGTTTCAGAACTAGACACAGCATCACTGTTTTCGACTCGACTCAAGGGACCGGAGCGTGGATGAAGCCACCGTCTATCGTGGGAGTCATGAAAGAACGGGCGTTGTCAGCCTGCATTTGTAGGATTGTGTCGATGTCACTGTTGGACGGTTGATTTCTGAGGTAGAACTGCCCCGAGGTACGAAGGACATCTTGATGGATGATTTCCGCAAACTCCGACTGGATGCGAAAGAATTCTTGTCTGATGTACGCGTCCTGGATTGCTGACACGCTCGCGGCCCAATCTTTGAGTCTACTCGGTAGCAGAAGTTGATGATGGTCCCGTACGATCGCCTGCATGTGATGGATGGCGTAGTAGGCACCCTTCTGACCGCCAGTTGGCAGCTTGACGCAGCAGAACGTCGTATTGTGGGAGAAGACGTGCTTGCCGTACTTACGAATAGGCCCGGTGAAGGTGCCTCCAGATTTGACGTAGCCGGGGAGAACATCATCAAGAACCTTCTTGACATTTGTGTAGTCTACGTTCGACTGACGGTCCGGGTCGAAATATGTGGCCATGGAATATTTGGGGCTTAGGAGGATGAGCGTGCAACATGTGTCACTGCAGAAAATACAGAATATTAAAAGAAAAACGATCAAAATCTAAGAATTCATATGTTACGGGGCGGTTGAGGGGAGGACTTACTCGGGAAAGTAAGGCACGAGGAAGTTATCCTTATCTTGGTTTGCCAGAATGACGCCTTCGAGGTAAGAACTCGCGACTTGCCGGTCCCCAGCGCTGCCCAAGATCTTTGCACGCATGTAGAAGGGGTCGACTATCACGATGTCCGGGGTCTTGTCGCGAATGATCCACATCTCCATACTCAGCGAAAATAGCCGAACAAAGGTGTAGTGCAGCGGATGAAGGTTCAACATAGCGTGGATGTCATCAAACCGCAGGACGATCGTACCCCTGATGGAGTTATCCACAAAGCCCTTGCCCTCTGGCACCTTGGCCGCGAAAACTGGGTATGCCACATCCTTCTCTCCGAGACGCCGCTTCTCCAAAGAAAGAACACTGTCATGCAGACTCCGCATAGCACCGGTTGCAGCATCGAGCATATTTCTCGGTAGCATCGGCCTACCCGCCACATGCACCCTCCTCGAGATATCCTCAGGTGCAGGTGGCTCGTCCTGAGCACGGATCGTACTCGGTGCCGGCTGGCCCGCACCCTTGTTAGTCTTTCTTTTGCGTGCCTTCTTCTTCTCCTGTAATGGGACCGAGTTCTGCTCACGGACCGCCTTCTGGAGTGTGTTGGGGCTGATAATATTTCGCTCCTCGCCTATCTGAGGCTCGGTGAAGTCGGCAGCTGGAGGCGTCTCCTGAGAGCTGAACGCTAGACGACGCCTGTTGCAACTTGGCTTCTCCGCGGTACCAGCTAGATCGCGCACGTCTTTTGTTGGGTTGGGTTCCTGAGAAGGAGGCCCCATGAAGTCGCCACCGTACCCATGATCGGCAAAGTACTGATCGACGTTGGCAAATGTATCGTCGTCGTCGTCATTCTGATCCTGTGCCATATGCATGTTTGGATCCAGTGGCATAGGGATGTCTGGCACCGTTGCGGCGGTCTTGCCATGGGGCCGACTTGCCGCCGGCACGACTGGCGGTGTTGTCTTTGGGGTGGTGTCCCCCGCCCCCAAACGAATCTGGCTCTTCGGCCAAAGCAGGGGCCAGCTCAGGCAGGCGCTGAGGGTCATCACGTCATCATCGTCGGCCCCGACGGGTCGAATCGGAGGTAACAACTCGTCGCAGCCTGGCAGCACCCGAACCAGTTGAACCCTAAACAAGTTGGGTGGCATCTGGGTACCGTGGAACAAGGGGTTGCCCGGTTGAACGATTTTGCCCTTGGCGACATCGACCAACTCGTTGTTCACGAAGTGCAGGAGAGTGCACGGAACGTCGGCGGCGCCCTGCGAAAACATGTAGGGCGTCAGGGATGCCCAGTCAAAGGCAAGGAGATGAAGTCCTCGGCCGAGAGAGGCTTAATTAGTTACCGTGATGATGGCGTCGAGCTCGGCTAATGTCGAGGCACCGCCAATGGCGGGCGTGCAGTTGACGGAGGGGCCGCTTGTTGCAGAGGTGCCGGCCGGCGTACACCCGGGTGCATTAAGCTCCCGTGCCGGCGTCGAAGACACCAATGCTGCCTCCGTCGGAGACACCAATGGCCCCGCCATTGCGTTCTGCGAGTTGCTGGACGTGAAGCTAGGAATCGGGGGCGGCCCCTGTTGGCCGCCCGCAATCCACGCACTAATCCCCTGGATCAAGGTAGGCAAAATGGCGGTGATCGTCCTTCCGACTTGTTGTTCCACTTGCTCTTGGACCATCTCCGGAATCCGCGCCACCTGTGCCCTGAGTTCTTGAACCTCGCGCGCCTGGCTTTCTGAGCTGGTCTTTTTCTCCTTTCGCCCACCAGTGTTATAGTATGACGACCATTTTGTCGACAAGCCTTTGCCGGCCACACGACCAGCTGACGTCGGCTTACTGAGCTTCTCCTTGTTCTTCATTACATTCATCGCCCTATTTAGAGTGGTGTCCCAAGGGTTGCTCTTAGTCGACCCCGCGCTACTGCTTTCAGTCGCCTGCGGAAGGAATGTGAACCATTTAGAAATTTGGCTTCATTAATTAGAATGCAACCATATGAAGCTAATTACGCGGGGGTGTATTCCTTACCAGAACAAGCTCAAGCTCCCTGGTCTTCGGATCCGTGGTAAGCTCCTTTGTTTTCGGGTCCTTCTTGTACCGGGCCCTGACAAAGTTCCTGGTCTGCTTGTCACCGTATTTATCGAAGAGGGGCGGTAGGCCTTGCTCGGCACGGTCCGCATCCTCGTCCCATATAGGCTCCGCCACTCTGTAACCGCCGGGACCGAGTGTGTGTTCCCCTAAGTTCAGCTCCCGCATTTCTTTCCCCCACTTACTTGAATCGGAGCTTGCGGTGCTCGAGCAATTGATCTTGAAGTCGTTGTAGTCATCTTCGGTGATCGAAGGATTTTTCTCCTTGATCTTCTCATAACTCTCACCTTTCTGGATCATTCTCTTCACATTGCTTTTCCAAGTAGACAGGGCCGTGCTCATCTTCGTGAGGGCAGCATTGTTCACTTTATTCCCTTTGAGGCTTGTGTTTTCAAATTCAGCGGGGAACTTGTATCGTTCATGCAGCTTAGTGAAGAGGAGGTTGCGCAAATTCCCTCGGTCAGGATGCCTGAGGTTCTCGGTGTTGATCGAGACGGTGCTCCGGAGAATGCACCCGAGCTGAAGCGAGTACCCCTTGACTATTCATTCGGGCGCCGTTGGATTCCCGTCGGAGTCCACTTCAGTAACTTCCTCCTTGAGGGTGCGGAGCACGGTCGGGCGCCGGTCCTTCCGTTGCCTCTTCGGTTGGCTGCCATCTGTGCGTGCGCCGCCATCATCAGTGGTGGCATCCTCGGCGGCACCATCAGTGGTGGCATCAGTGGGGTCATCCTTGGCGGTACCATCAGTGGTCTCAGGATCGGTGGGGAAGGCGGCGGCCTCATACAAGTGAGGTTGTTCCTCCATCTCTTGGGACAGCTGCCAGAATGCCTTGACGCCCGAACCCCCGGCCTCATCGTTGTTGGCCATGTTTTCTCTAAATAGGAACAAAGTTAGGTCAAAAAGTTGGTTATTGTCAAGGAACAAGATCATGGTCTCATCATTTAGGGTTTGTCGACACCGAGGCATCCTAAAAGCTAAGCTTTTATCATTGAGGGTTTTTCGACGCCGAGGCACCCTAAAAGCCTAAGCTTTCATCATTTCGGTTTTTATCGACACCGAGGCACCCTAAAAGCCATGTATTAGTCACAAGTACGCCGGGGCACTTGATCCTACTTAATTAACTACTATGATACCCCGGCCCATGCATTAGTCACAAGTACCCCATATGTCCTATTTTTAGCAAAGTCATGCTAAAATTCATGGAAAATTTCAGCATGACCTTTGCTGAAAATAGGACATATGGAGTACCCGAATTTGCCGGAACGGAAGTTAATCGACATTCCGGCAAACTCAAGGGCCTCTCGGGGTACCTGCAAAATCATTATCCAATGAAGGAATTGTGCCGCACACTGCTGCCTCACACTGCTGCCAAAATCATTATCGACATGCTGAACTTGTATTTCACTCTGCATAGCTGAAAAGTCTAACAACCAGAAATTCTAGGGTATATTACACTGTAATTCTAGGGTATATTTCAGTGAGATGATCTAACACTGACAAAATAAAGGAAACACCTACTGAACCAATACAGGGCTAAAAACACATGGGGGTTACACTTAAAAACATCTAGTGAAAGGTTACATGTTCACTGCGAATTAATAGATGCGTGAGTTCCAGTGCCCATATATGAAAAATCTTGAGCAGCAAAGGGCATCATCATCAAAGTGAAACTCTTAAGCCCTACATAATTATGCAGCTATGATCACACATGACGTTACTGGATTTAGATCACAAACTGTCAATAAAAATGATGTAATGCTGCTTTCAGTTAATTCAAATTAGCTAAAACATTTTACTGTCAAATAGTGCTAATGTTTACTCTATGAAATAAACTACTCCTCCTCTCTTCTCTTCTTCAGTTAATTAGGATTAGTTTTAGAGGTAACTAACTGAAACTATTTATCATGTTGACAACAGTAGCATGTGGACCTATCATGGTGATTTCATATCAAAATAGAGGAGTACTCCTGTTCATTTGGAGAACTCATACAACAATTGTTATGCATCAAACTTGGGATCAACAGTAGCATGTGGCCTTATCATTCTGGTTTTTGGATGATTTAGTTAATCAAATTCCTCAATTGAGGAACACCTGGACTTGTCATTCCGGTCTTGGGATCAACAGTAGCATATGGACTTATCATTCTTGTTTCTGGATGATTTAGTTAATCAATTTGACATCAATTGACCTGGTTTTTGGATCAATTACAGTTGCTGCTACTGTGAATCAACTATACAAAGGGCCAAAATTACACTAATAATTACAGTGTAAAAACCATGGAAATACACAGTAATTCCACTAAAAATGCCACTTGCATATACAGAGCAAAAATCCACTAGAAGTACACTGTAAACCCACTAACATTTATAGTGTAAATTCCACTAACAATTACAGTGTAAATTTCACTGAAAATGCACAGTAATTACACTAAAAGTACACTATAAATACCACTTAAAACACACAAAAGAATTACACTGCTGGAGAGGGCGATTCCTCCATGATCTAGAGTTCTAGACACAAACATGGCTGGAGAAGCAAAAAAAAATCACAGGTAACCAGTCAAAGAGGGGGAGAGGGGGAGAGGAGGAGGGGGAGCTCACGGGGGCCGGGGAGTGGGGTGCGGGTAGGATGTCGGGGACGAGGTCCGGGTGGTGGTGGTGCTCCGGCGACGGTGGTGTGGACGGGGAGGCGTCCGGGCGGCGGGGTCGCGTCGAGGCGGCGGGGCAACGTCGAGGTGGCGGGGCAGCAGCGTCGGGGCGGGGTCGAGGCGGCGTCGGGGCGGCGGGGCAGCGTCGAGGCGGCGGGGCAGCGACGTCGGGAGAGGAGAGGGGAAGGGGATTGAGGGCGAGGGCGAGGGAGAGAGAGGGGATAGGGAGGGGCCGGCCGGGGAGGGAATATGGATGGGGCCGGGCACAATACTACTGGCGCACCACCCCTCGGTGCGCCATAAGTACATCCATACTAATGGCGCACCTCACCGTGGTGCGCCATTAGTATTTTTTTTATTTCTGCTCGAGCCAACAGGTTATCTTCCACCTGACCTGATAGACACCAAGTTGCCTCTACTAGCTTGACTGGTCAGCAGCCAGTTCTCACACCAGGAGGTCCTGGGTTCGATTCCCAGGCTCCACAATTTTTTTATGCATTAAAATGCTGTTTGATACTTATTTGTGTTTAAATATGTTCAAACTTGTTTAAATCATAACAGTAATATTTTTTTATAATACAGTAATAATTTTTTAAATAATATCATCAAACAGTAATGCCGGTGGAGCGGGGGAGGGTGCGCGGGGTGCGGGGGGTCGGCGGCGGCGGTTGAGTAGGGGAGGGGTGCGGGGGGTCGGCGGCGGCGGTTGAGTAGGGGAATCGAGGGAGCGGGGGGCCGGCGGCGGCGGCCGGTGGACCGGGGGGTGCTCGGCAGCGAGGAGGACCGGATCTGGCGAGGTGGGATAGCGATCGAGATGGAGGGGGATCGAGATCGAGTGTCCATGAGATTTAAAAATATTCATGATAGTTCAAAAAGTGCCCATGAAATACAATCGAGAAATGAAGGCTCCGATTTAAATACAATCGATCTTAGCTAGCTATCTGTTCACAATCTTCTTGCCCTTCTTTTTCGCAAATGGAGTTCTTCTGTGGAACAGACGTCCTTTAGGTAGGGTGGTCCTGCTTCTTCTTGTGGTGTATGCTGCTACTTCATCATCGTCGTCATGTTCGATCCTCGGGTCGCCGTACTTGTCGAAGTCTTGCTCATTGGCTACTCCATCCATTCCGATGATCTTCCTTTTGCCTCTCCTCACGACAACACGACTGGGCTTTGACGGGTCGGTAATGAAGAAGCATTGGTCCACTTGGGAAGCCAGTACCCATGGCTCATTTTTCGCGGTGACGTTTGCGCCCGCGGTCTTGGATTTGGCTTCGGGTATAACCATGGTGGTGAAATACCGGTCTTCTTTTAGGACACTCTTGGCCCATCTGACACGGAACATCGGGACCTTCTCTCCAGCATAGCTCAGCTCCCAGATCTCCTCGATCCTTCCGTAGTATCTGTCCTTGTCGTTACCGGTGTAGGATTCCATCGTTACCCCGGAGTTCTGATAACCATCGCTCTTCATGTCCTTGGCCTCGGTGTAGAATGTGTAGCCGTTGATATCGTACGCCTCATAGGTCATCAGGTTGTGCTCGGCGCCCTGTGACAAGGCGAATATGAGTTGTTCTTCCGCGGAAGAATCCTCATGTAAAGGGTACGACAGAAGCTTCTGCTTGAACCAACGCGTGAAACATGAGTTGTGCTCTTTGAGTATATCTCCGTCCGTCCTCTGTTGGCCTCGGTCATTGTACGTCTTCTTAATAAAGGTTTTGTGCTGTACCACCCAAGGATCGACCACGTCTATGTGTTGTAGCGCGACTAGGTTTACTCTTTCAAAGTCGGTGAGTCGACCCTCGAAGTCGACATGCATTTCGCGACGACCCTCACGGTGACCCCATCCAGCGAGCCTGCCGAGGTGCCTGTTCACGGGCAGACCAACGGGGTTCTCGATGCCTAGATAATTCGTGCAGTAGGAGGTGCACTCTTCATTCAGAAAGCCCCTGGCTATGCTTCCCTCTAGACGTGACATGTTGCGAACGTATCCTTTGATGACACCATTCATCCTTTCGAACGGCATCATGCTGTGCAGGAATGTAAGCCCGAGTTGGATGATATCTTCCACGATATGGACCAGCAGATGCACCAGAACGTCGAAGAATGCGGGCGGGAAGTACATCTCAAGCTCGCATAGTATCACCACGATCTCTTCCTGTAGCCTTCTGAGTTGCCTCACGCCAACAGACTTCCGAGAGATGACGTTGAAAAAATTGCATAGGCCAAATAGGGTTTCACGGACGTGCGCGTCCATGATCCCATGGATTGCAACTGGAAGTATCTGCGTCATCAGCACGTGACAGTCGTGAGACTTCATCCCGCTGAATTTCTGCTTCGCTGGGTCTAGGTATCTGCTTATCTTCCCCGCGTAACCGTAAGGAAGTTTTACTCCTACGAGGCAGGTGAAAAACTGCTCGATCTCCTCCTGACTTAGAGTGAAGCACGCGGGAGGGTAGTCATTTCCGGTCTTCTTGGCCTTCTTGCCTTTGCGACGACTTTCCGTGTCCTGCTTCGCCTCATCATCATCATCATCATGATCATCATATATAGTGTGAAGCTCCTGCCTGATGCCCATTGATTTCAAGTCTGCCCTTGTTTTCGGCCCATCTTTGGTCCTCTCTGGCATGTTGAGCAGGGTACCAAGCAGACTCTCGCACATGTTCTTCGTGATATGCATGACATCAAGGCTGTGAGGCACACGGTGGATCTTCCAGTACGGCAAGTCCCAGAAAACAGACCTCGTTTTCCATACCTTCAGCAGCGGCTCTGGCGCCTTTCGCTTTTTTCCCGGCTCTGACGCCTTTTGCTTCTTTCCCGGTAGTGGGCAGTCTTTCCAATTTTTCAACAGCTCGTCTATTTCCTCGCCGCTCCTCGTACGCGGGCGTCCTCAGGGTTCGGTTTCACCATCGAACAAATCCTTCCGTTTTCTCCATGGGTCATTGTCGCGAAGCCACCTTTGATGTCCCATGAACACGGTTTTCGAAGACCCGGGATCTCTATCTAGCTGGCGATACGTTGTGTCATCCATGCACCTGGCGCATCCAGAAAATCCGTGGACCACCTGCCCCGCGACATATCCGTAACCGAGATAGTCGTGCACCGTCGTGGGCAGCGCGGCTCTCATAGGGAAATATTCTTTCTCTGCGGCGTCCCATGTATTGGCTGGAGTTTTCCACAGTGTGTCAAGCTCCTCTTTTAGCAGCCCCAGATACAGATTGATGTCATTCCCTGGTTGTTTCGGTCCTTCAATTAGCATACTCATTTGAATGTACTTCCTCTTCATGCACAACCAGGGGGAATGTTGTACATCCACACAAACACAGGCCAGGTGCTATGTGTGCTTCTCTGGCTGCCAAACGGATTGAATCCATCGGTGCTCGCGCCCAGCACGATGTTCCTTGGATCGTTCCCAAATTATGGGTCTTCGAAGTTCAACGCTTGCCACTGGCTCGCATCCTTAGGGTGACTCAGCATCTTGTCTTTTTTATCTATCTCCGGATCATTTGCGTCATCTTCTCGCTTCTTCTCCTCCCTATCCGCGTGCCAACGCAGGAGCTTTGCTACCTTCGGGTCTGCAAAATACCGCTGCAGATGAGGAGTGATCGGAAAGTACCACACCACTTTTCGAGGAGCTTTCTTCCTCGTCTTGTATCGAGTGAGGCCGCACACTGGACATATGGTAGACTCCGCGTGCTCGTCCCGATAAATGATGCAATTGTTCATGCACACATGGTATTTCACGTGCGGTAAATCCAGAGGACACACGATTTTCTTCGCCTCCTCCAAACTGGTCGGGCACTTGTTCCCCTTGGGAAGATGTTCGTGCCAGAATGACATGTTCTCGTCGAAGCATGCGTCGGTCATTTTGTGTTTTACCTTCATCACCAGAGCCATGAGCGTTACTTTCAGGCGGGTATCCTCGGGCCTGCATCCTTCATACAATGGAGTGACCGCGTCTAACTCAAGTTGATCCATCTTGGCTTTCTCTCGGACGGCAGCTCTTGCGTTATCCATCTGCTTGAGAAGCAGCTCTTGAATATGAGGGTCCTGCACGCAGCCCATCGATGGTCCAGCGTCGTCTGCTCCGGCATCTTCCTCATCATCATGTCCTGCATCTTCTACATGATGACTATGTACAGCATCACCGTCGTGATCATCTCCTAGGGATTCTTCGTCTTCTCGCCCGCCCGAGCCACGGTGGTTGTCTTGCTGCCCTTCCTCATTTCTTGCCCGGCCCCCATGAACGACTTCATAGTCATCTTCATCACCTTGCCACCGATAGCCATCCATGAAACCACGCAAGAGCAGGTGGTCCCGCACCTGCCCAGATTCCGGGTCCGCAATAAGGCTCAACTTGCATCTTCGACACGGACATCTTATCTCCGTCTCGTTCTTTTGAAGCATCTCGGCCTTCGCGAACCTCAAAAACCTATTCACGATGCCTTCGGTCATCATGCGGACCATGGTCGCCTGCGGGGTAGAGCAAAACGATATTTTAGAACCAAGAAAACATTTGGCATGACTTCCCCTAAAAATAGGACCAAAAAGAATGCTTAATGCCAAAATTCTTGCCGAAACGGAAATGAATCAACATTCCGGCAAAATATTGGCAACTATCGCATTTCAAATACTGGTACACTTCCAAACACAAACACATATGCAACACCACAAACATATGCAACACCATGAACATACATAGATCTAGCTAGGCCATAAAAAGTGCATATGTGCACATTGTTGTAGGGAGAACAACATAAATATAGCTTCCCCCTTTACTTACCTCTCAAAACAAGGTAATTTAACCACTTAAATTGAATGAATCTATGGTGGAAATGAGGTGAAAAAGAGGAGGCACCCGAGACAAGGAGGAGGTGGAGAGAATGAAGTGGGGAGAAAGTGAGTGTGGGTAGGAGAGGCTCCCCAAAATATCTTGTTGCTGCCCACTTACTAATGGCGCACCAAGTCAAAATGCGCCATTAGTAATCCAGGTTACTAATGGCGCACCTTCTGGTGGTGCGCCATTAGTAGTTTTGCAAAAAAAACATTACTAATGGCGCACTGTCCCCCATTGCGCCATTACTAGCTTGAACTAGTAATGGCGCACGGTGCGATACTGCGCCATTAGTAGTTTTGCAAAAAAAGGAAAAAAATATAATAAAAAAAACAACATTAGTGGCGCACTTTCCGACAGGTGCGCCATTACTAGTTACAACTAGTAATGGCGCACTTTGTCTGGATGCGCCATTAGTATGTTTGGACAGGCGCACTAGTTCCAAAATTTTTTTTTGATACTAATGGCGCACCCTGGGCCAGGTGCGCCATTAGTAGTTTCAACTCTAATGGCGTACCAGATGGTGGTGCGCTATTAGTATATACTAATGGCGCACCCCTTGTTAGGTGCGCCATTACTGTCAATCCCATCTATAGCCCTTTTTCTAGTAGTGTATGTTGTTATTGCTTTCTTCATGACTTATACATGTTCCTATAACTATGAGATTATGCAACTCCCCTTTGCCGGAGGAACACCTTGGGTGCTACCAAACGTCACAACGTAACTGGGTGATTATAAAGGAGTACTATAGGTGTCTCCAATGGTAGATGTTGGGTTGGCATATTTCGAGAATAGGATTTGTCACTCCGATTGTCGGAGAGGTATCTCTGGGCACTCTCGGTAATGCACATCACTTAAGCCTTGCAAGCATTGCAACTAATGAGTTAGTTGCGGGATGATGTATTACGGAATGAGTAAAGAGACTTGCCGGTAACGAGATTGAACTAGGTATTGGATACCGACGATCGAATCTCGGTCAAGTAACATACCGATGACAAAGGGAACAACGTATGTTGTTATGCGGTCTGACCGATAAAGATCTTCGTAGAATATGTAGGAGCCAATATGGGCATCTAGGTCCCGCTATTGGTTATTGACCAGAGATGTGTCTCGGTCATGTCTACATTGTTCTCTAACCGTAGGGTCCGCACGCTTAACATTACGATGACAATTATTATGAGTTTATGCATTTTGATGTACCGAAGGTTGTTCGGAGTCCCGGATGTGATCACGGACATGACGAGGAGTCCCGAAATGGTCGAGACATAAAGATTGATATATTGGAAGCCTATGTTTGGACATTGGAAGTGTTCCTGATGAAATCGGGATTTTACCGGAGTACCGAGAGGTTACCGGAACCCCCCGGGAATCATATGGGCCATAGTGGGCCTTAGTGGAAAGGAGAAGGGGGCAGCCCAAGGTGGCCGCGCGCCTCCCCCCTCCCCTAGTCCTATTAGGACTAGGAGAGGTGGCCGGCCCCCCTCTCTCTCTTTCCCCCTTGATGAATCCTATTCCAAATAGGATTTGGGGGAGGAGTCCTACTCCCGGTAGGAGTAGGACTCCTCCTGGCGCGCCCCAAGGCTGGCCGCACCTCTCCCCCCTTTCTCCTTTATATACAGGGGCAGGGGGCACCTCTAGACACACAAGTTGATCCTTGAGATCGTTCCTTAGCCGTGTGTGGTGCCCCCTGCCACTATATTCCACCTCGATCATATCGTTGTAGTGCTTAGGTGAAGCCCTGCGTCGGTAGTGAAGGAAATATGCCCTAGAGGCAATAATAAAGTTATTATTTATTTCCTTATATCATGATAAATGTTTATTATTCATGCTAGAATTGTATTAACCGGAAACATAATACATGTGTGAATACATAGACAAACAGAGTGTCACTAGTATGCCTCTACTTGACTAGCTCGTTAATCAAAGATGGTTATGTTTCCTAACCATGGACAAAAGAGTTGTTATTTGATTAACGAGGTCACATCATTAGTTGAATGATCTGATTGACATGACCCATTCCATTAGCTTAGCACCCGATCGTTTAGTATGTTGCTATTGCTTTCTTCATGACTTATACATGTTCCTATGACTATGAGATTATGCAACTCCCGTTTGCCGGAGGAACACTTTGGGTGCTACCAAACGTCACAACGTAACTGGGTGATTATAAAGGAGCATTACAGGTGTCTCCAAAGGTAGATGTTGGGTTGGCGTATTTCGAGATTAGGATTTGTCACTCCGATTGTCGGAGAGGTATCTCTGGGCCCTCTCGGTAATGCACATCACTTAAGCCTTGCAAGCATTGCAACTAATGAGTTAGTTGCGGGATGATGTATTACGGAACGAGTAAAGAGACTTGCCAGTAACGAGATTGAACTAGGTATTGGATACCGACGATCGAATCTCGGGCGAGTAACATACCAATGACAAAGGGAACAACGTATGTTGTTATGCGGTCTGACTGATAAAGATCTTCATAGAATATGTAGGAGCCAACATGGGCATCCAGGTCCCGCTATTGGTTATTGACCGGAGACGTGTCTCGGTCATGTCTACATTGTTCTCGAACCGTAGGGTCCGCACGCTTAAGGTTTCGATGACAGTTGTATTATGAGTTTATGAGTTTTGATGTACCGAAGGAGTTCGGAGTCCCGGATGAGATCGGGGACATGACGAGGAGTCTCAAAATGGTCGAGACGTAAAGATTGATATATTGGAAGCCTATGTTTGGACATCGGAAGTGTTCCGGGTGAAATCGGGATTTTACCGGATTACCGGGAGGGTTACCGGAACCCCCCGGGAGCCAAATGGGCCAACATGGGCCTTAGTGGAAAGGTGAGAGGGCAGCCCACGTAGGGCTGCACCTCCCCCCTCTCACTAGTCCTATTAGGACTAGGAGAGGGGCTGGCCACCTCTCTCTTTCTCTTCCCCTTTGGGGAATCCTATTAGGAATAGGATTGGGGGGAGAAGTCCTACTCCCGGTAGGAGTAGGAGTCCTCCTGCGCCCCCAAGCTTGGCCGGCCAGCCCTCCCCCTCTCATCCTTTATATACGGAGGCAGGGGGCACCTCTAGACACACAAGTTGATCCTTGAGATCGTTTCTTAGCCGTGTGCGGTGCCCCCTGCCACCAAATTCCACCTCGATCATATCGTTGTAGTGCTTAGGCGAAGCCCTGCGTCGGTAGTACATCAAGATCGTCACCACACCGTCGTGCTGACGGAACTCCTCCCCGAAGCTTTGCTAGATCGGAGCCCGGGGATCGTCATCGAGCTGAACGTGTGCTAAGAACTCGGAGGTGCCGGAGTAACGGTGCTTGGATCGGTCGGATCGGGAAGAAGACGTACGACTACTTCCTCTACGTTGTGTGATCGCTTCCGCAGTCGGTCTGCGTTGGTACATAGACAACACTCTCCCCTCTCGTTGCTATGCATCACCATGATCTTGCGTGTGCGTAGGAAATTTTTTGAAATTACTACGTTCCCCAACAGGTAGAACATCAAGATCGTCACCACGCCGTCGTGCTGACGGAACTCTTCCCCGAAGCTTTGCTGGATCGGAGACCGGGGATCGTCATCGAGCTGTACATGTGCTAAGAACTCGGAGGTGCCGGAGTAATGGTACTTGGATCGGTCGGATCAAGAAGAAGACGTACGACTACTTCCTCTACATTGTGTCAACGCTTCCGTTGTGATCTACAAGGGTACGTAGATCAGACTCTACCCCTCGTTACTATGCATCACCATGATCTTGTGTGTGCGTAGGAATTTTTTTGAAATTACTACGTTCCCCAACACAATGCTCCACTCAAGTGGAGCCATCACGAACCCAAGGCCCACACGCTTCCGAAGAACAACATGAAGGCCCTCATCCTCAAGAACAAGACCAAGGGCAAGATCATGCTCAAGACGGTGTGGAAACACCAAGCGATGCCCAAGGTCAAGTTCTCTCCTCTGAGGAAGTTCAAGAACAAGAACAAGCTCATGACGACTCTCAAGATGATCAAGTGACCACTTCTCGTCTCACCCCCGAGGAGGAATTGGAGCGTCGTGCCGCCAAGGTTGCTTCCAAGCTCTCCACCAAGGATCATCTCATGACGAATGTGCTTGGAAGCTTAAGAAAGGGGTAAGCACTCATAGACAATTAGAAAACTATTGTGAGCATCACGCGTTTCTGTCTTGTGTCGAACCCCACAAGGTCTATGAGGCGCTCGAATATCCGGATTGGTTCAATGCCATGCATGAAGAACTCAACAACTTCGAGCGCAACAAAGTGTGGAGATTGGTGCCAAGACTGACGGGGAACCACAATGTCATTGGAACCAAGTGGATATTTAAGAACAAGCAAGATGCTCATGGGATTATCATTTGCAACAAGGCTCGTTTGGTAGCACAAGGCTACTCCCAAGTCGAGGGTATCGACTACGGCGAAACCTGTGCTCCCGTTGCTCATCTTGAATCCATTCGCATGTTGATTGCATATGCTTCTCATCATAACTTTAAGTTACAACAAATGGATGTGAAGAGTGCTTTTCTTAATGGTCCTATTAATGAATTGGTTTATGTCAAGCAACCCCCCGGGTTCGAGGACCCCTACTTTCCTGATCATGTGTATCAACTTGATAAGGCGCTCTATGGCCTTAAACAAGCCCCACGTGCGTGGTACGACCACCTTACCGAGTTGTTACAAGACCATGGTTTTGAAGTTGGGCTAATCGACCCCACTCTTTTTACTAAGAAAGTCGAAGGGGAGTTGTTTGTGTGCCAATTATATGTTGATGATATTATCTTTGGTTCCCCTAACAAAGCTTTCAATGAGGAATTTGCCACTCTCATGACCTCAAAGTTCGAGATGTCTTCCATAGGAGAGTTAAAGTTCTCTCTAGGGTTCGAAGTGAATCAAAGAAGAGAAGGAACCTTCATCAACCACGCCAAATACACTCAAGACATGCTCAATAGATTCAAGCTAAGTGACGTCAAGCCAGCTTCCACTCCAATGCCCACCAAGTGCCAACTTGACATAGATCCCAATGGTAAAGCGGTGGATCAAAAGGTATATCGCTCCATGATTGGATCCTTGCTTTAACTTTGTGCATCTAGACCGGATATCATGTTGAGTGTGGGAATTTGTGCACGGTTTCAAGCCGCACCTAAGGAAAGTCACTATGTGGCGGTCAAACGAATCTTTCAATATTTGGCTCATACCTAAAACTTTGGCTTATGGTACCCAAGAGGATCAAACTTCAAGCTTGTAGGGTATTCAGATTCCGATTGGGCGGGAGACAAAGTGGATAGGAAGTCCACTTCCGGAGGGTGCCAATTCCTTGGTTGCTCTTTGGTAAGTTGGTCTTCCAAAAAGCAAAGTTGTGTCTCTCTCTCGTCCACCGAAGCGGAGTATGTAGCGGCTGGTAGTTGTTGTGCAAAACTCCTATGGATGAGGCAAACTTTAAAGGATTACGGTGTCACTTGTGACAAAGTGCCTCTATGGTGTGACAATGAAAGTGCCATCAAGATCTCTCTCAACCCGGTGCAACACTTCAAGACGAAGCATATTGAGATTTGGTATCACTTCATTCGGGATCACATTAGGCGAGGAGAGATCGAGCTCAACTATGTCAACACTCATGATAACCTTGCAGATATTTTCATGAAGCCCTTGGATGAAGCAAGATTTCGCGAGTTAAGTCATGAGCTAAATATTATTGATTTGAGCAATGTGACTTGAACCTCTGCACACCCCACCAACACTCAATTTGTTGTCTAGTTTAGATGTAGGCATGGACATAGGGGGACTGTTGTTCTCTCAATGAACTCTCCATCCCCCCATTATGCATAAATTGATCAAGTCTTTCACATTAGCCATTATTGATGGTACTTGTGCTTCAAAGACGAGTTTTGGTCATGGGCCCAAGGTTAAAATCTTCGCGACGCCATACCTCTTGACTCAAACATAGGTGGCCTCAGCCACCGCCCTCTCTTGAAGAGGTGTTTCTTGGCGTCTTGCTAGTGTGTTCTCTCTTCTTCTTGCCTCTTGTTCTCTCTTTTTTTTTCGAGCTAAGCCATGTTGTTTAGTTGCCGTGGCGTGTTGGGCGGTACTACCGCTGGTGGTGCGGTACGACTGCTCATAAGCGGTACTATCGCCCCCAGTGCTATACTACCGCTACGGGACGGGACCAGGGGGTTATATCGGGGCAGGGGGAGGTTTCTTCTCCCCATACCCATTCGCTTCGCCCCCTCGTTCCTCTTCCTCTCTCCAGCCACGCATCGCCACGGGAGGGCTCCGGCGGATCTTCGTCTCCGGGGCGTCCCTCTCCATTTCCTTCGGTGGAGTCGATCCCCACCTTGTTCTCTTGCCACGGATGCCGGTATTGCCCCCGTTCCTTCTCTCCTTTTGTCTCGTTTTTAGATCTTTCTTCTTAGGGGCAATGGTGGTTGCATCTCTAGAATTTTGGCTAAATCTAGGCTTGAGTAGGTTGGAGAAGGCAACTAGACTATCTAGATTAGAGTTTGGTAGGAATATTTTCGAATTTGGCAGGCCGGTAGTGCCGGATCTGACCATGGTAGTAGGGAAGAGCTATTTCCCTGCCTCGAGTGATACTAGCGCTCTCTTTGGAGTGGTACTACCGCTTGGCCTCGAGCGGTACTACCGCTCTCTTTGGAGCGGTACTACCGCTTGGGCGGTATTGCCGCGTGCATGTCACGGTACTACCGCTGCCTACCAAGTTCCATCATGTTCCTGCCATACCTTGATCTTTTCATTGAGTTTGTTGGCTTATGCTCGTTCTTTCTGGTTTTTTTGCGTGTTCTTGTGTTTGGTTCCAGGTGATGAACATCCTAAGCATCAAGCTCGGCGTGTCAACCCTGGGCGTGCAACGTCAAAGCGCTACCGCACCTCTGAGCCAGCAGGTGGTCCTCTAGCACTCAACCGCCACCAGCAGGCGCTTCTGCAAGTGCTCCGCCAACACCTCAGCAATCGAAGAGATCCACCAACAAGCCAAAGGGAAAGACTGTGACTGAGATGACTGCCAAGGAGTTTTGGGAAAAGCGTCACCGCAACCGCTATGAGGCGGACCAAGATCCCACTTTGGTCAACGCCCGTTTTGGAACCGCTTTCAATTTGCCATCTATTTTGATGTGATCAAGGCCAAGAAGAATCTCTATGTTGATGTTTGCTCCATCGACACTGATGCCATGGAGAAGGACCCTGAGTAATTTGGCGAAGCCCTTCAGATATGTAATCAGCTGAACATTCTCAGGATCATGCAGTTCAACAAGGATTTCGATGCAGATTTGGTGGCTCAATTCTTTGCTACCGTTCATCTTGGAACGGATGCCGACAGGAATCTGACTTGATGACCAATGACAAGTTGCTTTCCGTCAAGTGGAAGGCCTTCATGGAGTTACTTGATGTGGAAGATCGTGGGCTTGAGACTCCAGTAGGTTTCCGCCCTCACCAGCATACTACATCCACTCACAAGCAAGACCTTTGGCCCTACTGCACTGTGAAGGTTCACCCAGTGACTAAGAAGGAAACCTATGAGCTGTCTATGTATCTGGACATTCTTCATCGTGTCTTCCGTGAGACTCTCTTCCCTCGCATCGGGAATCTGGATATGGTCCACTCCTATCTCGTGGACATGCTTCTTTTCTGCCAGCATGAGAAGGAAGCAAACACTGGAGAGAGCCTGGACATTTCTCATGTTATGTGGTCTGAACTTCTCTTTGCCGTTTCTGAGCGCAAGTGCCTGATATATGGTCCATTCATCATGAGGCTCATTGAGAAGGCCAGGGCACATGTCTATCCCAGAGTGATGCTGGAAACTGGAGACTTGGTTTCTCATGAGATCAATCGTGTGAGGAAGAAGGACAATTGGGGCACCCCAGCGCCTAAACCCGGGGGTCCATCGACTGCTGCTACTGCCATGGAGACTGAGGGTGGGGCTGCCACTTATGATCATGAGGAGGACTTTGGGCCCTCTAGTACAGAACCTTCTTGGGAAAAGAAGCTTAAACGCAAGATGAACAAGATTTTCTACATGGAGTCTCATGGTCAGTACATGACTCATGTGGCGGAGAAGCAGGCTAGGGTGCGCCACAAGGAGCTCATGCGTCACCTGGGTGAGCGGTTCTGAGGGACAGATCACTAAAGAGGAGGAATGGATTCACCAGCATTGCCCTTGGACCGATTCAGACGCCGAATAGTTTCCGACCAACGACGGAGATGCAGACGATCACGCCGAGATGTGATATTCGAGATCCTCAGCTTGCCATCACCTGGAGTCGTAGCGTTGCTCTTTGCCCTTTTGGTGTCTCGATGCCAAAGGGGGAGAAAGTTTAGGAATTTGTGTTGTTGCCATGCTGCGAGTGTGTCTTTGTGTCTTGTGTTTTCTCGTGTGTTCTCTCATTGTCTTTGTTTGGTTTGGTTTGGTGCCTGTGAGACCTAAGTTCTAGACATATGGTGTGAGACATATGCTCCCTATCGCTACCTTATTACTTATGTCTATTCAGTACTGTAGTATCTTATGAGTTGCATGCTTGTCCTGTTTTATACCCTACTCTCATATATCATGTGCTTAGAAGTGTTGGACTATACAATATAGGAGGAGTGTTGATCCGGATGTGTGTGTCTTAAATTCCAAAGGCTCCACTAACTAGGTGCACACATTCAGGGGGAGCTCGTCTATATTTTGTAGTTCTAAGTATTCTTACTTTTATATCTTTTCCTTGTGCGAATCCCTAGTTGTCAATAATCCACCAAAAAGGGGGAGATTGTTGCGGCATATCTCTCTCGATGTGGTTTTGGTGATTGATGACAACGTGTTTGCGGACTAATCGTGTGCTTTGACTATTTCAGAGATTCATCCTTGGCACGAGACGATTTCTTCCCCTCGGAGTGTCATTCAAGACGGTGTAGTTCTTTCGTTTCTCTTTCGGTGGACTAGTTACATAGAGGGCACCGTACTATCCATAGGGGGTCCGCTGGGGAATTCCTTGGGTGGAATCAACACGTACACATCCGCTTCTCACCCTCAGAGCTCTTCCGCTTCATTGGAGAGATCTTTTCTCTCTTGTGTGTCTTGTCTGGGTCCCAGCGGTAGTACCGTGCTACCCAGCGGTAGTACCGCTGAGGGGTCACAAGAGGCAGTACCGCTCCGCGGCGGTAGTACCGCTGGTGACTCCGCAGTAGTACTACCGCTGGCCTGCCTGGCCCTATCGCCTCGACTTCAGCTTCGATGGAGAGATCTTTTCTCTCTTGTCTGGGTCCCAGCGGTAGTACCGTGCTACCCAGTGGTAGTACCGCTGAGGGGTCGCAAGCGGCAGTACCGCTCCGCAGTGGTAGTACCGCTGGTGACTTCGCAGTTGTACTACCACTGGCTTGTCTGGCTCCTACCGCCTGGACTCCAGGGCTCTTTTTCTCGTGTCGGGTTTTGCGGCACTAGTTGCGGCAGTAGAGGCGGTAGTACCGCTTCGCAGCGGTAGTAACGCCCTTACCACCGCGGTAGTACTGCTCTGGGTCTAGGTCCCCGCTTCCCTTCTCTACGCGGCAGTACCGCTAGTTGGAGCGGCAGTACCGCTGGCTCAGCGGTAGTACCGCCCCCCAAGCGGTACTACCGCCCTCTGCGGGGCTGTTTAGTGGGGCAAGGGTTGGATTGTTGCCCCCACTATAACAGGGGCTCCCCTTCTTCCCTGTTGACCTACCTCTTCCCACTCAAGCTCCATTAATGCTCCAAGCTCCATTTTCGCCCGATCTATCTCTCTAGCCAATCAAACTTGTTGATTTGCTCGGGAGTGGTTGAGAAGGCCCCGATCTACACTTCCACCAAGAGATTTTCGATTCCACACCTATCCCTAGCGGATCTTGTTACTCTTGGGTGTTTGAGCACCTGTCGGGGGTTGCTGATCCCACGTACACCTATGGGGATCGGCGGACCGAGCCCCTTTCGGTTCGGCAGGGGGCGGTGGATGCACAAAGAGCAGATCGAGGCGAACGCACGAGCGAGACGATTGATTTACCCAGGTTCGGGACGCACGGATGCGTAAAACCCTACTCCTGCTTTGGTGGTTGTACTGAGTTCTTGCTCGGGAGCGATGAGTGCTACAGTACACTCAAGCAGCTGGCGAGACCCACCGTGAGAATGGCCATCCCCCCCCCCTCTATTGCGCATGGGCCTCCTTTTATATGTCTAAGGGGACACCGACAGGTGGCAATAGAGGTGGGGGTAAAAATGTAAAAGAGGTGGTAGTTGGCTCCACCGCCTACAACAAGCGTATCATACCTAACCCTGACGGCACGGGACAAGAGCATTAAATGCCTGTCTGTGTCACCTAGACGGTACAGAGAGGGACCGCTAGGAACGCCACCGTTTGCCACGATGGCTATCTTGTCAGCGCTTGCTTGCCACCGCATGCCCCCGGCTGCACAGCCTCCCGCCACGTGCGCCAGGAGCGGTCCCAGAGTGACACGTTGGTGGGTGAGCTGGAGCGCGGGCTGCGGAGTAGTAGCTTGCCGTGGCAAGCGCCTTGCCGCGGATGTCGCCTTGTCGTGTCCAGGAGCTTGTCGCTCACCGGGTCTTGTCGGGATGCGTGGTGCACCACAGCGAGCTTCTTGAGATGCTTTGGTTGTCTCCCCGGCAAGCTCCTCTTGCCGGGGTCTCGTCTCCTTCCCGGCAAGCTCCTCTTGCCGGGGCCTCATTTCCTTCCCGGCAAGCTCCTCTTGCCGGGGTCTTGTCTCCTTCCCGGCAAGCTCCTCTTGCCGGGGCCTTGTTCTGCTCTTGGATACTTTGTTCTTGAATGGCCCCAAAGGAACCGCGAAGGGTCTTGGCGGTCGCCCGGCAAGCCTTGCCGCGGGTCGCTGCGACTGCCCGTGCACAAGTTCGGGATACTAAGGTACCCCTACTTTAGTACACCGGCAGGAGCCCCTGGGCCTGGGCCATACACGGTGCCGAGCGCTGTTGGGCCAGGCCCTAATCAGTGCACGGGCACGCGCGGCCTAGGTCACGCCATAACTCACTCCGCATCCACTGCGCCCTCCCCGCACGGCACGCATCAAACGCGGCATCGTGGGAGAGATCGTGGGCGGTTTTCGAGGTGCCCACTCCCCACGATCACGGGGTGGGGAGAGGCCGCCCCATCCGTCGCCTCGGTTCTGCACGCCTGCCACGCGGCTCCCATGCACTTGGGGTCGCGGACGGCGGAGGCGGGAAACGGGGCCGTCGTGGGTCGAGGCAGCGGGTCGGCCCCCAGCTCCCTGCCTTCCCGCGTCTTGATTCGCTGAGCTGGGCGGCCGAGCCCCCACCTCGCTCCTTTATAAAGAGCGGGAGGGGAAGACGGAAGCCCGCATTCTCTCATCTTCTTCTTCCTTCAGTTTCTGCTCCCCTTCCCCTCATTCGCCATGGAGAAAGGGAACCCTGGTCCTTCGTTAGTGGCGGCGAGGGTCGCCGCCATACAGCGCATCCCACCCTCTCCCGCACCCGTGGTGGCGGAGCCAGCCGTAAGGGGAAGAGGGAGGGGGCGAGGTCGTGGACGCGGTCGAGGACGAGGCCGCGGCGCTCGGGGAAGAGGTGGACGAGGCGGCGCGTCGGCCTCGCCTCCGCTAGCGCCTCCTCTTCCCACGGGGGTCCATGTTGGGGACGACCCCCGCTGTCGGGGGTTGCTGATCCCACGTACACCTATGGGGATCGGCGGACCGAGCCCCTTTCGGTTCGGCAGGGGGGTGGTGGATGCACAAAGAGCAGATCGAGGCGAACGCACGAGCGAGACGATCGATTTACCCAGGTTCGGGCTGCACGGATGCGTAAAACCCTACTCCTGCTTTGGTGGTTGTATTGAGTTCTTGCTCAGGAGCGATGAGTGCTACAGTACACTCAAGCAGCTAGTGAGACCGAGCATGAGAATGGCCGTCCCCCCCCCCTCTGTTGCGCATGGGCCTCGTTTTATATATCTAAGGGGACACCGACATGTGGCAACAGAGGTGGGGGTAAAAATGTAAAAGAGGTGGTAGTTGTCTCCACCGCCTACAACAGTCGTATCATACCTAACCCTGACGGCAGGGGACAAGGGCATTAAATGCCTGTCTGTGTCACCTAGACAGTACAGAGAGGGACCGCTAGGAACGCCACCATTTGCCACGATGGCTATCTTGTCAGCGCTTGCTTGCCACCGCATGCCCCCGGCTGCACAGCCTCCCACCACGTGCGCCAGGAGCGGTCCCAGAGCGACACGTTGGTGGGTGAGCTGGAGCGCAGGCTGCGGAGTAGTAGCTTGCCGCGGCAAGCGCCTTGCCGTGGATGTCACCTTGTCGCGTCCGGGAGCTTGTCGCTCACCGGGTGTTGTCGGGACGCGTGGTGCGCCACAGCGAGCTTCTTGAGATGCTTTGGTTGTCTCCCCGGCAAGCTCCTCTTGCTGGGGTCTCGTCTCCTTCCCGGCAAGCTCCTCTTGCTGGGGCCTCATTTCCTTCCCGGCAAGCTCCTCTTGTCGGGGTCTTGTCTCCTTCCCGGCAAGCTCCTCTTGCCGGGGCCTTGTTCTGCTCTTGGATACCTTGTTCTTGAATGGCCCCAAAGGAACCACGGAGGGTCTTGGCGGTCGCCCGGCAAGCCTTGCCGCGGGTCGCTACGACTACCCGTGCACAAGTTCGGGATACTAAGGTACCCCTACTTTAGTACACCGACAGCACCCTAGACGGTTGAGGTCACGACGGAGCCATAGTCCGTTGTGGTGAAGCTTCGTGGTATTGTTGGGAGCCTCCGATTAAGTTGTGGAGATTGACCCAACCTTGTCTGTAAAGGTCCAGTCATCGCCTTCAAGGGCACCAATAGGGGAATCACGGCATCTCGCATTGTGTGAGGGCGTGAGGAGAATACGGTGGCCCTAGTGGCTTCTTGGGGAGCATTGTGCCTCCACACCGCTCTAACAGAGATGTACTTCCCCTCAAAAGGAAGGAACTTCGGTAACACATCCTCGTCTTCACCGGATCCACTCTTGGTTATTTCTTACCTTTAGTGGTGCAAGCTCTTTAGTGTTACTTCTCTTGCTTGCTTTGTTTGTTGTTATTGCATCATATAGGTTGCTCACCTAGTTGCACATCTAGACAACCTACTTTGATGCAAAGTTTAATTTGGTAAAGGAAAGTTAAAAATTGTTAGTTGCCTATTCACCCCCCCTTTAGTCAACCATATCGATCCTTTCACAGAGTTTGATGATTCTTCACTTTCAGGAAAGTAAACTTAATACCAGAGGTAATCACACCATGCCATATGGGTTTCATTATCTATCCGGACTTGAAACTGTTGTCATGCTTTCCAGGAAGGGCAACTAGATGTGCTTAATTCGTGCGCCCAAACTTGATACTATTGACATTTGTTAGTTTCTTATTAAATCGATTGTTCGTTTGATGTCTTGAAGGGAAATTTGTTGAGAAAATCTCTTGATTATGTAGATGTTTTTCTTATAAAAAATGGGGGTGGAGCACTCTGTAAATTCTTTGAGTATCATAATAAATGTAGTGGAGATTATGTTTTGTAATACATGTACTTGTCATTTGGTCACTTCCTTTCGAGGTTGAAAATGTTCCTGCAAGACTGGTTAAGATACCTTGATGTAACCATATGCGTTGAGCTCACACAGAAGACCTGACAAGATTAACTCTTTGTGTTTGTTACATTTTGTACTGCTCGGATGTCTAGAAAATGCAGATGCTAAATTATGAGGAAGTCTTCATGTGTACTGAATTAATTGTATACATAGTAAAATGTTTGATGATGAGATTTTATAATATATATGTGAAGTGCATCTGCAGAATCCTCTTGCTTTATTTGAATGGATGCAACATCATGTGAATCGTCAGTGTGTATGTAAATGTGAAGTGAATGCAATACTAGAGTATAATAGCCTTATTAATTGGGATACTTGGCACCACCGGCACATCATCTGCCGGGAAGGCCATTGATTGCTGGCAGAAAATGTCTGCCAGGAGAATAGGAACTGCCGGGAGAATTCTGAACATGAGGGCAGAGAAACTTCCGGCACATCTCCATTTGCCGGGAATTATAATCCCCGGCAGCCGTTCTCCTGGCAGTTCTATCTGCCGGGAGAAAATCATTCCCGGCAGTTTGACCGCCCTTGTAAGTGACTTGTCCCGGCAGTTTTTCTGTCAATGCATCGATGTTGTGGTGTAGTGCCATAAGTATCATGCAAAGAAGAAGTGGCATCATCAATAACATGTGACATATCAGAATGAATAGCAGGAGTAGGTGTCCCAAGTTTACTCAAAACAGAAGGTGAATCAAGTGCAGAGCTAGATGGCAGTTCCTTTCCTCCCCTCATAGTTGAGGGAAAAATCTTGGTTCTTTGATCTTTCAAGTTCTTCATAGTGACCAGCAAATATAAATCCCAAGTGACTCAAATAATAGAGCTATGCTCCCCGGCAACGGCGCCAGAAAATAGTCTTGATAACCCACAAGTATAGGGGATCACAACAGTTTTCGAGGGTAGAGTATTCAACCCAAATTTGTTGATTCGACACAAGGGGAGCCAAAGAATATTCTCAAGTATTAGCAGTTGAGTTATCAATTCAACCACACTTGGAAACTTAATATCTACAGAAAAGTATTTAGCAGCAAAGTAATATGATAGTAGCGGTAACGGTAGCAAAAGTAATAGTTTTGGTTTATAGTGATTGTAACAATAGCAACGGAAAAGTAAATAAGCGAAGAACAATATGTGAAAAGCTCGTAGGCAATGGATCAGTGATGGATAATTATGTTAGATGCCATTCCTCATGCAATAGTTATAACATAGGGTGACACAGAACTAGCTCCAGTTCATCAATGTAATGTAGGCATGTATTCCGAATATAGTCGTACGTGCTTATTGAAAAGAACTTGCATGACATCTTTTGTCCTACCCTCCCGTGGCAGCGGGGTCCTATTGGAAACTAAGGGATATTAAGGCCTCCTTTTAATAGAGTACCAGACCAAAGCATTAACACTTAGTGAATAAATGAACTCCTCAAACTACGGTCATCACCGGTAAGTATTCCGATTATTGTCACTTCGGGGTTAACGGATCATAACACATAATAGGTGACTATAGACTTGCAAGATAGGATCAAGAACTCACATATATTCATGAAAACATAATAGGTTCAGATCTGAAATCATGGCACTCGGGCCCTAGTGACAAGCATTAAGCATAGCAAAGTCATAGCAACATCAATCTCAGAACATATTGGATACTAGGGATCAAACCCTAACAAAACTAACTCGATTACATGATAAATCTCATCCAACCCATCACCGTCCAGCAATCCTACGGTGGAATTACTCACGCACGGCGGTGAGCATCATGAAATTCGTGATGGAGGAAGGTTGATGATGACGATGGCGACGGATTCCCCTCCCCGGAGCCCCGAACGGACTCTAGATCAGCCCTCCCGAGAGAGATTAGGGCTTGGCGGCGGCTCCGTATTGTAAAACGTGATGAATCCTTCTCTCCTATTTTTTTCTCCCCAAACACGAATATATAGAGTGTGAGTTTAGGTCGGAGGAGCGTCAGGGGGCCCACGAAGCAGGGGGCGCGCCCAGGGGGGTAGGCGCGCGCCCCCACCCTCGTGGACAAGATGTGGGCCACTAGCCTTGATTCTTTTGCCAGTATTTTTTATATATTCCAAAAATAATCTCTATTGATTTTCAGGTCATTCCAAGAACTTTTATTTCTGCACAAAAATAACACCATGGCAATTCTGCAGAAAACAACATCAGCTGGGCTAGTTCCATTCAAATCATGCAAGTTATAGTCCAAAACAAGGGCAAAAGTGTTTGGAAAAGTAGATACGATGGAGATGTAACAGTCGCCGCCGACTCCCGCAAGGTATTTCCCTCGTCCTCTCGCCGCCCTCACCTCTGTCCCTCCCTCCTCCTCCGCTCGCTGCCCTCCTGTGTCCCTCTTCCCACTCCTCTCCTTTCCTCCCTCTCCGCCGGCGGCCCCCTCCGATCCTCCTCCTCCCTCTCCTGCTCTCTCCTCCTCCTCCCCCTCCTCCTCCCTCCTCCTCCTCCTTCCTCCTTGTCGGTGTCAAAACCGGCGGATCTCGGGTAGGGGGTCGCGAACTGTGCGTCAAGGCCGGATGGTAAAAGGAGACAAGGGACACGATGTTTTTACCCAGGTTCGGGCCCTCTCGATGGAGGTAATACCCTACTCCTGCTTGATTAATATAGATGATATGGGTAGTACAAGAGTAGATCTACCACGAGATCAAGGAGGCTAAACCCTAGAAGCTAGCTTATGGTATGATTGTTGTATATGGAGTTGATGTCCTACGGACTACAACCCTCCGGTTTATATGGACACAGGATAGGGTTAGGGTTACACAGAGTCGGTTACAATGGTAGGAGATCTTGAATATCCGCATCGCCAAGCTTGCCTTCCACGCCAAGGAAAGTCCCATCCGGACACGGGACGAAGTCTTCAATCTTGTATCTTCATAGTCCTGGAGTCCGGCTGAAGGTATAGTCCAGCTACCCGAACACCCCCTAATCCAGGACTCCCTCAGTAGCCCCTGAACCAGGCTTCAATGACGACGAGTCCGGCGCGCAGATTGTCTTCGGCATTGCAAGGCGGGTTCCTCCTCCCAGTCCTTCATAGAAGATTTTAAACACCAAGAGTAGTGTCCGGCTCTGCAAAATAAGTTTCCACATATTGCCATAGAGAGAATAATATTAACACAAATCAAATCTGCTGATGTATTCCGCAGTGCGTCATCACACTACGGCCAAGTCCTTTACTCGAATCATTTTTACTTTTCCTCCTCAACACATTTGGCGAGGCGGTTTCCTTGGCACGTCTTGTCAAAGCAGAGATCGTGTACCCCTTTTACGGGATTCTCATCAATACGAACGTGGGTAACCCAACCGCACCATTTATCACGGCGCTTGGGAGGCAAGCGAGTTTTACTAGGCTGGTGGGGACGCACAACCGCATCCGCCCATATAAGGGGATAAGGATCCACCTTTTTACCTACGCCTTCTTCCTCCTTTGCCTATCCATCTCCTGCGCACTCGAGCTCCAGCGCCCAAGCCCGCACTTCCCACCTCAACCTTCTCCAGCAATGTCCGGAGCGGGAGGCAAGTGGATGGTCTCCTCCGCCACGGAGGGTCAAGTCAAGAAGCTAAGGCCGGATACCTGTCTAAGGACATCGCGCACCGGCTTCCCGAAAAGGGGCACCTTCTCCCCACCCCAAGGCCCCATGAGAGGGTAGTATTTCTTCCCCACTTCCTCCGCGGACTGGGTTTTCCACTCCACCCATTTGTCCGGGGGCTCATGTTCTACTACGGCCTGAATTTCCATGATCTGGACCTGAACTTCATCCTCAACATCTTGGCATTTATCGTTGTGTGCGAGGCTTTCCTCCGCGTCCGCCCTCATTTCGGCCTCTGGCTCAAGACCTTCAACGTCAAGCCCAAGGTGGTGCGCGGCAGCCAGGCGGAGTGCGGAGGCGCCATGGCGGGCAAGATGGCCGACGCCCTATGGTTCGAGGGCTCTTTTGTGGAGACCCTAAAGGGGTGGCAATCCGGGTGGTTTTACATCACCGAGCCACGCGATCCGAAATGGATCGCAGCCCCCGAGTTCCGATCCGGACCCCCCACGCGGCTTATGTCCTGGAAAGAGACGGGCCTGTCGTGGGGTGATGAAAAAGAGGTGACCGGATTGCAAACATGCATCCAGTCCCTAGTGAACAAGCCAATCCGGCTTGTTAATGTAATCCAGGTTATGCTCGTCCGCCGGATCCTCCCGTGCCAACAACGGGATTTTAATCTATGGGGGTTCGACCCGGCGCAGCACCAAACCCTTAGCAGGCTCTTCGACACGACGTATGAAGATGCCTGGAAGGTGCTATTCAAGGGCGCCGAGGCTCCCGCATCTGCTTCCGAGGACCGCGGATACAGCTTGCAGCGTCACACTAGCGAGGTAAGCTATCTTCACCTTTTACAGGATGTTTAAGCTTTTTTCATAGTTTGACTCTATGCAGGATCTAAACTCCCTTACCTTTGACAGGCTTGGCGAGCGATATCCGGACCGATTAACTGTCCGGATCCGCTGCCCGAAGACCCAGCCCCAGCTCTACTAGTGAAGCTGCTGGTTCCGGCGCCTTATGTGGTGCCGGAGAAGAAAGCCAAGAAGAAGAAGACCACGGGGACTCGAAAGAGTGCCCGTAACGTGGTGGTGTCGGACTCGTCATCTGACGAGTCCGAGACGCCCTCTTCCCGTGAAAACGAGGAGGAGGAAGAAGAAAACTGTCCCCCCCCAGCAGAGGGAGTAGAGAAGAGGAAGGCCGCCCCAACGGGGGAGGCCGAGGGGTCTAGGAAAAGGAAGACCCCTCCGCCGGACTACTCCCCCAACGCCGAAGAGGGTGAAGAGGAGTGGCCAAACAGGGCCAAGCGTCCAGCGAAATCATAAGTTCGGACATGAGAGTAACTGATGATGTTCCTTTGTTGCACAGCTTTCCCTAATGTCGAACGTAATTATGCAGCCCGCCCCGGGCCGAATTCAACAAATTGTCGGGCGGCTCCCTGGACTCATCGGACGTGAACTCAGTTCCGCCCGCTGTCTCCCCCCGCACTAGAGATGACGCCGAAGTGGCGTCGCGACAAGCTCTGGGGCAGGAGGAGGTGGTCCCGGAGGAGCCGCAAGGCAACCTCCCAGACTCTAGGAGTGAAGGGGATAAGCCCCCCCAAGGCTCCAAGTCCGGCTTTGTGCCGGACACCGCGCCGGAATCTTCCACAGTTCCGGACCGCGGTAGGCGAACTCCTTCCAAGAGGAGCAAGCCTTCTGAGCCGGCGGCCTCCGTCCAACCGGAGGTGCCGGACAATCTGTTGGAGGTGCTTGACGGCGCCTCCATCGACGAGGGGCACCGTACTATTATGAGTACGGTGATCCAGAAGGTTCGGTCTGCCAAGAGCAGACTGACTGAAGCTTGCGCTAGCCTTCTAACAGGCTTCGAGGTAAGTAAAAATATGTAAAAATATTACCGCATAAACAGTAGCCCCTGATGCTCTGTTTGGCGTTCGGAAAGAAAAGCCGAATAGAGGATCTATTAAATATCGCAGGAGTCTAACAAAAAAGAGTCAATATGCATATGCAGGCTTCGCTGCTATCTACCGCCACACTGACTGCGGAGGTGGGTGTCCTGAAGCAGGACCTCAAGCGGACCGAGCAAGAGCTTGGCCTTGCCAAGCGGCGGCTCGAGGAAAAAGAAGGTAAGAAATACCTTACAGAAAAAGTGCCTATAAAAAGGCGTGATTGCAAAAAAAATAACAGGATTGTACTACTGATTGTAGGGGCCACGACTGAAGTGGCGACCCTTAAGCAGGCGCTGTCTGAGGCCGAAAAGAAAACAGCCGCGGAGCGCACCGAGCGAGACAAACTTGGGGCTCAGGTCGGTGAGGTGCAGCAAGAGCTTCAGGCTCTCATGAAAAACATGAGAGTTTGGAGCTTGAGTCAAAGGCGCAAGCATCCGAGCTCGCGACGGCCCTTGAGACTGCCAAGTCTACCAAGGCCGAAGCCCAAAAGGCCCTCCAAGAGTTGGAGGAGACGAGGAAGATAGCAGCGGGTAAGGCATTCTTTATGCAAAGAAGAAACATAAAAGTAAACTACTTGTTACTTACCCGAATCCGGAGCTCTCCAGGGGCATTCGCAGATCTTCCCCGTAGCGTATCCGACACCGCTGCATTCTACCGAGCTGAAGAGGGTAGCTCGACAGAGAAGGTGTTCTGGTCTCAGTATTCTGAGGCCGGACATCCTGTGCCCTTGAGCGACCAGCTGAAATAGCTGGTCGAGCTCCACAAGGCGGCCGAACAGGCCATGAAGGGCTTCATAGTTCGGCTGTGGCCCAGAGAGGCCCTGCCTGGGAGCTATTTTGGGCTGGTGCGGCGGCTGGTGGAGGCCTGTCCAAGGCTCAAGGTCGTCAAGCGCTCTGTCTGCATTGAAGGTGCCGGTCGGGCCCTTTCTCGTGCAAAGGTGCACTGGGGTAAGCTGGACGGTGAGAAGCTTGTGAAGGATAGGCTGCCGTCGGGGAAGGAGCATCGCAAGCCCGAGAACTACTACAAGGATGTTCTTACAGGTGCCCGCCTTGTGGCGGATGAATGTACCAAGGATGTGAGTTTTGAATGAACTCGCTCATGTTTATCCTGTGCGCTGAAAACTTGTTCATATGCGCTAAGCAATGCTTATTGAATTTAAAATATTACTTTCTGTGCAGCCGTTTATCAAAAAATTGAGAGATGGCCAGTCATTGGCTTCTGCCCCCATGCAACTAGTGCTAGGGTGTTCGGGATAAACCTGAGCGCTCTTTTTCCCATAGTTGGGTCCTTCGAGGGAGGCGCTCAGCACAACGAACCAGGCAATCGGACTATAATGCTTGAACACTCTCACTTAGCCATAGAACTCTATAATTTTAAATTTCGGCGAAGCCCCTAGTTCGGAAGACCGAGTTCGGGGCGCTATCCACGCCTTGGCCGGACAAAGCCAGCTCCTCGCTCGAAGTGGCATAAGTCTTTAGGGACTCGAAAAACCTCTCGAACAGCGACCAGTCTCTCACCTAATCATGACAGTCAGTTTTAGCTTTCTCCACTGAGGTGCTTAACCCAGCTGAACCGGGGCACAATCGCAGTGGTTCTCCTAGTGCTACCTTAGCTGATATAGCGGAACGCAAGGCACCAAAACATAGGAGCCGGGCAAACCCAACTATTGACCCAAATCATGATTCGGAGCCGATGCATATAGTGCTATAAGTTCGGGGTGCCGCATTTGTGAAAGTGTACGGACTTCTCACACCATAATGAGGGGTACTGAAGCCCCTGGCGTGTTTGCTGTACCATGGTGTACGGGTGCAATCATGTCATTTAATAAACATATATGTGAAAAGAGGATAATGCAAAAAATAGACAAAAAGCTATGAATTGTTTATAGAGAGGCTATTTATCAAAGCCGAACGATACAAATAGTGCGTTAAGAAAAAAGATATTGGACTATTTAGCATGTCCTGACCAGGGGCAGGCCGCGGAATTGTATTCAAAGCAGGTATACTGCTCATAACAGAGACCACCTGGGAGTTCCATAATGCGGTATGGCTTGTCTGCCTCCCTGGATCTTGCATCGTTTGTGCGGCAGTCAAATTGCCGAACAGGTCGTCCGAAGTATGGAGTCCTGAAAGTAAGAAAAAATTAAAAAAAGAATCCGGCAGCCCCTAGTATGTTTTAAGCCGTATTTTGGGCGTGCTGTTATTGTGCCCCTTCCCCTGTGCCCATGGTATTTCAAGGGCGTAGTTATGTACGTGAGGCACTGCTTTCACTATGTCGCGAGAGCTGGGGTTGGGGCCGCATTGCTACGCTTGCTCAGAGCATGCCAGGCGGTCCTGCTGTGGGTTACTCCGGGCGCGCTTGGCAGGGTCCAGCTTTTTAATGGCCGGACTGGAGATTTGCCTAAGAAGGCTACTTTGTACTTCCACTGCGAGAGCCGCCGTGTGCTCCTCCGTACGGAGGGAGCATTCGGTGTTTCCGTTGACCGTGATTACTCCTTGAGGGCCTGGCATCTTGAGCTTGAGATATGCGTAGTGCGGCACCGCATTGAACTTTGCGCATGCGGTTCATCCGAGCAGGGCGTGGTAGCCACTGCGAAACGGGACTATATCGAAGATTAACTCTTCGCTTTGGAAATTGTCCGGGGATCTGAAGACCACGTCAAGTGTTACTGAGCCTGTACAGTTGGCTTCTACACCTGGTATAACGCCTTTAAAGGTCGTTTTTGTGGGCTTAATCCTTGAGGGATCTATGCCCATTTTCCGCACTGTATCCTGATAAAGCAGGTTTAGGCTACTGCCACCGTCCATGAGGACTCTTGTGAGATGAAATCCGTCGATGATTGGGTCGAGAACCAATGAGGCAAAGCCGCCATGACGGATGCTAGTGGCATGGTCCCTTCGATCAAAAGTGATCGGGCAGGAGGACCATGGGTTGAACTTTGGGGCGACTGGCTCCATCGCGTATACATCCCGTAGCGCACGCTTCCGCTCCCTCTTGGGAATGTGGGTTGCGTATATCATGTTCATCATCCGCACTTGTGGGGGAAAGCCCTTCTGTCCATTGTTGTTCGGTGGCCTGGGCTCCTCCTTGTCGTCGCTGTGCAGCCCCTTGTCTTTGTTTTCGGCTCTTAACTTGCCTACCTGCTTGAACACCCAACAATCCATGTTGGTGTGATTGGCTGGCTTTTCGGGGGTGCCATGTACCTGGCATAAGCGGGTCATGAGTGTCATGAGGGCTGCCATAGATTTCGGCTTTTCCTGTCCCAGGTGCTGGGCAAGCCACTCGTTGCAGATGTTATGCTTGAAGGCTGCTAGGGCCTCTGCGTCTGGACAGTCGACTATCTGGTTTTTCTTTGTTAGGAACCGTGTCCAGAATTGCCTGGCCGATTCCTCTGGCTGCTGAATTATGTGGCTTAAGTCGTCGGCATCCGGTTGTCGCACATAAGTGCCCTGGAAGTTGTCGAGGAATGCGGCTTCCAGGTCCTCCTAAGAACCGATTGAGTCTGCTGGCAAGCTGTTAAGCCAATGCCGGGCCGGTCCTTTAAGTTTGAGCGGGAGGTATTTGATGGCATGTAGATCATCGCCGCGTGCCATGTGGATGTGAAGGAGATAATCCTCAATCCATACCGCCGGATATGTTGTGCCATCGTATGATTCGATGTTTACGGGTTTGAAACCCTCTGGGGTTTTATGATCCATTACTTCATCCGTGCAGCGCCTCTGTACTGGGCTATATCACGACGCAGCTCGAAAGAGCTATGTTTGTTGTGTTCGGCCCGGCCGGATTTATTGTATCCGGAGTGAAGATCGTCGTCACGTGCCGTAGGGCGCCTGCACGATCCGTAGATCGATCTTGTTTGTCTTGTCTTATCCTCCAGTACGTCTCGCAGGTCTGGCGCATTTTCCCGTGCCTTAGTTGAGCGGCGTTGGGGCATGGCTTGGGTGGAGGGCCGAGAGGCCTCTCGGTCGTGGCCGCGAGGTGGCCCGTCTACCATGTCGTGCGCTGGTGATGTAGGTGTTTCCTCCTCTGATCGGGGTAGCGGCCTGCGCTTTGGGTAACTCTTGGAGGGGCGTTCGAGTTCATACTCTTCGGCCGCAAGGACTTCAGTCCATCTGTCAGCTCGCAAATCTTGGTCAGCTCTAAGCTGTTGCTGCTTTTTCTTGAGGCTGCTTGCCGTGGCTAAAAGCCTGCATTTGAAACGCTCTTGTTCGGCGGGGTCTAATGGTACGACGAATTCGTCGTCATCGAGGCTTGCCTCGTCTTTGGAGGGAGGCATATAGTTATCATCCTCGACCTCTCGGTCTGCCGCTCTCTCATGAGGGCTGGCTTCTCCATCTTCCTGTGCCGAATCTTGCTGGGGTGGGTGTTCTTCGGCACTATCTGGGGTAGTATTATCTCCCGTGCTGGAATCACCGTTTTTGCTTTGGCGGGATTTAGAGGGGAGCCGTTGACGCCGGCGCTTTGGCTGTTTCTTGGAGGTGTCATCCCCCGCTGTTCCATCGCCATCTCCATCTTTTGGAGTATCGACCATATATATGTCATATGACGAGGTGGCCTTCCAGTGCCCTACAGGTGCTGGTTCCTGTTCGTCTCCTACATCGTCGTCCATACCGTCGATGTCTTCAGAGCCGAAGTCAAGCATGTCGGTTAAAACATCGACAGTGGCTACAAAGTGGGTGGTGGGTGGGCTTTGAACTTCTTCATCGTCCGTATCCCATCCTCGCTGACCATAATCCGGCCAGGGCTCTCCTGATAAAGAGAGAGACTTGAGAGAATTCAGGATGTCGCCAAAAGGCGAGTGCTGAAAGATGTCCGTGATGGTGAACTCCATTATCGGCGCCCAATCGGATTTGATTGGCAGGGGCGCGGGGGGGGGGGGGTCGGAGTCCGGGAAGGAGTCCGGATCCTCAGAGTCACGGGTCATGCACAGTGCGGGGCTGGCGCTCGGCTCGATCGCCTTTGAGATCGCAGCCCCCGAGGTGACGTCCAACTGCTCATCCTCGATTGGTGCAATAGGCTCCGAGTTAGGGGTCGGAACCGGTGCATGTGCGGCCTCCAGCACACTGTCCGAAGGCAGAGCTAGATCATGCCCCTCGAGATAGTGCGCCGCGCTTGGCCGTGACTCGAACCCGTCGTAGATCAAGTCTCCGCGGATGTCAGCCGTGTAGTTTAAGCTTCCAAACCTGACTTGATGGCCAGGGGCGTAGCTTTCGATCTGCTCCAGGTGGCCAAGCGAATTGGCCCGCAGTGCGAAGCCGCCGAAGACGAAGATCTGTCCGGGGAGAAAAGTCTAACCCTGGACCTCATTGTTGTTGACGATCAAGGGAGACATCGGGACTAAAGGCGACGACACAGAGGAACTCTCAATGAAAGCACCAGTGTCGGTGTCAAAACCAGTGGATCTCGGGTAGGGGGTCCCGAACTGTGCGTCAAGGCCAGATGGTAACATGAGCCAAGGGACACGATGTTTTTACCCAGGTTCGTGCCCTCTCGATGGAGGTAATACCCTACTCCTGCTTGATTAATATTGATGATATGGGTAGTACAAGAGTAAATCTACCACGAGATCAAGGAGGCTAAACCCTAGAAGCTAGCCTATGGTATGATTGTTGTATATGGAGTAGACGTCCACCGGACTACAACCCTCCGGTTTATATAGACATCAGATAGGGCTAGGGTTACACAGAGTCGGTTACAATGGTAGGAGATCTTGAATATACGCATCGCCAAGCTTGCCTTCCACGCCAAGGAAAGTCCCATCCGGACACGGGACGAAGTCTTCAATCTTGTATCTTCATAGTCCTGGAGTCCGGCTGAAGGTATAGTCCGGCTACCCGAACACCCCCTAATCCAGGACTCCCTCACTCCTCCTCCCGGCCTTCTCCCACCTCCTCCTCCCCCTTTATGTAAATAGGTTTTAGTTTTTGTTAAATGTAGGTCTTTGTTTTTAGTAAATGTAGGTTTTTAGTATATTTTGTTTTTAGAAAATTTGAATAAGTCATTTGAAAAGAATAAGTAAATGTAGGCCTTTTGAATAGAATAAGAAATTTTTAGAAATTTTGAATACGTAAATTTGAATAGAATAAAATATGAAATTTAAAAAATAAGTAAATGTAGGTCTTTTGAATAGAATAGGAACTTTTTAGAAATTTTGAATAAGTAATTTTGAATAGAATAATTTAATGTAGCCTATGGAGTTTCACTAAGTCCTAAGATGACGATAATAATGTTTTTTATATTTTTTTTTGCAGAAATCAAGGAGCCCCTGCATCATCCCCGCCGTCGTCCCCGTCATCGACCCCCTCCGACCTCGATCGAGGTGAGAGCAGCCACCCCATGTTGTTAATTTAATTTAGGTATTTTAGGTGTTTAATCTTAGAATAATGTAGTATGAACCCTAGTTATGATCGAATCATGTTCAAAATATAGGTTTTTAATTAGGTGTAGTAAATAGAATTTAGGTCTTTTAGGTGTCACATTTGTTGTTATTTTTTTAGTTAAAGAAATTATTCCTGCATCGACGTCGACGATGCGGATCCCGCATCCTCGTCGTCGACTCGGCTGAGGAGGCCTGGGCTTGGTGTGGAGCCATGTCCGGGACTGGGCTTCGCAGGGCTGGTACTGGGAGGTGCTACCTTCCGGGGGGCGCAACTTGGTGAGAAGCCAGCCCGTCATTGACCCGAACCTTCTTTGGTGGCGGTCATGTGGGCCAGTGACGGTGCGGAGGCTTGAGGACTCCGTGGAGGTGGTACTCACCGTATCAGCGAGGAGGACGAGCATGTCCGCCGCTACATGGTTGCGTTGGAGGGCAGGTTCTCCAATACCTGGGTGGTTCTTCAGGTATCTCACTGGAGCTATGATACTGTGATGGTTCCTTCTCTTTGGGTGTCCACCGCCCGTGCCGATAACCATCGTTCGCTACGGTTTTAGTTGTATTAGTGACGTTATATGTATTATACTATTTGAGATGTATTAATGATAATATTCGATGATGTAAGGACGAAGGAGATGGTTTATTTTTGCTTATTGAATGAATGCTAATTTGAATACTAATTTATTTAAGATTTGGTTTTGCTTATTGAATGCTCAAATTGGAAAACTACTCCATCAAGTTTGAATGCTCATATGATGTAGATATAAACATGCATGTATATCTTGGGTTGCTCAAATAGGATATGTGCTTGCCCAAGTGGCCGGCCATGTTTGCAGGTTACACCTCCTATAGTGGCCTATGTTCCGGCAAATTTTAGGCGCTCGATATGTCCTCTTTAGCAAAGGTCATGCCGGATTTTTCCGTGAATTCTGGCATGACTTGCGCTAGAATATGTAGGAAATATCGAGTGGCCTGGATTTTCTTGAAAAATAATTAAACAACATTTCGGGTTGACTTTAAGTCTGTCGAGCCTTCATCACCAAATGTCAAAAAATCAGTGAGGGAGTGTATCCACCATATATGCGAGAGGACGAAGAAGCCCGACTGTTGTCGTGGGGGTCGTTTTTCATTCTTCTCCTTGTGCTAGACCTTTGTTATGCACTAGGGGAAGGAGGAATAACGACCATCCCCGATGGTCAAAAAATCTATGAGGGAGTGTATCCACCATATATGAGAGACGACGAAGAATCCCGACTGTTGTCGTGGGGGTCATTTCTCCTTATTCTCCTTGTGCTAGACTTTTGTTATGCACTAGGGGAAGGAGGAATAACGACCATCACTGACAGGCGAAAAATCTATGAGGGAGTGTATCCACCATATATGAGAGAGGATGAAGAATCCCGACTGTTGTCATGGGGGTCATTTCTCCTTCTTCTCCTTGTGCTAGACCTTTGTTATGCACTAGGGGAAGGAGGAGTAACGACCATCACCGACGGTCGCAAATGTCAGAGAGGAATTAGTGAGGGATAGTCTCCACCATATAGACTCGGCAGACCGATATTCAACCCGTGATGAATAATAATGATCTAATTTATTTTTTATAGTACATATATTGAATTGTAAAAGTTTAATCATTGAATTATGAACGTAGGAAATGTTGTCATCGGACGATGAAAGTCTCCTGGGGGAGTGCAGCTGGTGCAACGACGACCAAGGTCTATGTGACAGGCCTTACCTGGACGAAGATCGACGCTTCAACATTAAGCTCCAGGAGACCTTCGATGTTGAAACGGTACGCAACAACGAGAAGTGTTTTTTCGTATTAAGCATGACTTCAACTATTTCAACATGTAAGTTTCATCTTTTACAATTTTAGTAGCTTATCCAATGCCATGCAAGACACTATGTCTTGGAGAGGATGGGTTTTGAAGACCATGAAAATTTTGAAACAAAGAAAATTCACCTAAGGACCCATCATGATATGGATTTTGAAGTAAATCTGTATAATTCTGAGAGCATAACCCATTTTGGTTACAAAAATTGGGAAGCACTTTGCAAGATGTATGATTTTTATGAGGGTATGCTTGTCACCATGGATGTTGGTGATCCTGACATCGACCAAGACAATATGGACATTTGGGTCCTTGTTGATACGCTTCCAATTCTACCGCTATGTGAGTTTCTCAAACATAGTTATTAACTAATTTATATTGTTCATTTCAAAATAGTTGACATCTTATTTCCATTGACAGCTTATTTTCATTGTTCAACCAATGTGCGGAACATGGTAGACAGGACCTTCTACACTGATGGCTCTGAGTTAACTTATAACGAGAAAAATCATCTGGTTGCATTTTGTACTGATCTTGAGAATTGCAATATCTATTATAAAACTCCTCCACATTATGGTCAATACGTTCCACTAGTGCACGTGTTGAACTACGGCAACATCCATGGAGATGCCATGGTAATATTTTTTAGTATTACGACATTCGTGCATCTTTTGCATAAATTCTTTTAAAACTTAACTATATTGCTAACTATGAGGTTATTACTATGCTTTTCAACAGAAAATCCCGAATGATTGTGTGCCTCATCTGATGTATCAGAATGGTCACCTTGATGTTTTGAACATACGCCCAGGTCATCCTACGAATCTCACCTATCCATATCGGATTTCTAAAAGAAGTGGAGACATGAAAATTAAAGAATGGAAAAAAATGTATGGACAGTCGTAAGGAGGTACTTGGAAGCAACATTGTGCGAAAGGGAAGAATTGAAGACATGATAATCTCCATTCTCCATAATGGAGAGTTAGGGCCTATCTTGTTTTATGCTATTTTACCCAAGAGAAGGTAGTAGGTCCTAGTTAATAATACTCATGATCATGTGCTAAGAACAACTAAGTAGGATTGGTTAGATGACTATGATGATGATGTGGTATCAAGTAGAAGTTGTATGATAGATGATGATGAGTATGACTTGTTATTATGATACCAATGATGAGTTATTTATTATTATGATCGATGATGCATGATGCTAAGTTGTTATATGAGCATGATTACTTATTATATATAACAGTGGGTGAAATGAACCTGGATTAGATTCAAGTGAAGCCAACATGTGGTGCATATCGAAAGTACTACTAATCCAAACTAGATCAAGTTTGGATTAGAGTAGTACTTTCGACATGCACCACATGTTGCCCCCACTTGAATCTACTCCACGTTCATTTCACCCAGTGTTATATATAATAAGTAATCATGGTCATAAAATCATCTGATGAAAGTATTGTATATAAAACCACACAATGAAAATAAGCTGTATTTTTAAAAATACAGGAAAATTTAGCAGCAACGCTTTTTAGAACAAGCGTACTGCTACTTACAAGTAGCAGTAGTGCTGTCAAAAGGAAAGCGCTACTGATAACTAGGTATAGAAGTAGCGCTCCCTATCCAACACTACTGCTACTAGTTAGTTGTAGCGCCTTAGTGGTAGGGCTTGGCCCAGCGCTACTGTTATGCATATTTCAAGCGCTACTACTAGGGTTATCCCTAGTAGTTACTAGTGAGAATTTTTCATTATAGAACTTGGCTTGATTATTCCAATGATGGGCTTTCCTCGAATGCCCTAGGTCTTCGTGAGCAAGCAAGTTGGATGCACACCCACTTAGTTTCTTGTTGAGCTTTCAAAAACTTATAGCACTAGTGCATCCGTTGCATGGCAATTCCTACTCACTCACATTGATATCTGTTGATGGGCATCTTGATGACCCACAAGTGTAGGGAATCTATCATAGCCTTTTCGATAACTAAGAGTGTCGAACCCAACGAGGAGCAGAAGGAAATGATAAGTGGTTTTCAGTAAGGTATTCTCTGCAAGAACTGAAATTATCGGTAACAGATAGTTTTGTGATAAGGTAATTTGTACGAGTAACAAGTAGTAAAAGTAAATAAGGTGCAACAAGATGGCCCAATCCTTTTTGTAGCAAAGGACAAGCCTAGACAAACTCTTATATAAAGGAAAGAGCTCCCGAGGACACATGGGAATTATCGGCAAGCTAGTTTTCATCACACTCATATGATTCGCATTCGGTACTTTGATAATTTGATATGTGGGTGGACCGGTGCTTGGGTACTGCCCTTACATGGACAAGCATCCCACGTATGATTAACCCCTATTGCAAGCATGCGCAACTACACCAGAAGTATTAAGGTAAACCTAACCATAGCATGAAACATATGGATCCAAATCAGCCCCTTACGAAGCAACGCATAAACTAGGGTTCAAGCTTCTGTCACTCTAGCAACCCATCATCTAGTTATTACTTCCCAATGCCTCCCTCTAGGCCCAAACAATGGTGAAGTGTCATGTAGTCGACGTTCACATGACACCACTAGAGGGATGACAACATACATCTCATCAAAATATCGAACGAATACCAAATTCACATGACTACATGTAGCAAGACTTCTCCCATGTCCTCAGGAACAAACGTAACTACTCACAAAGCATATTCATGTTCATAATCAGAGGGGTATTAATATGCATAATGGATCTGAATATATGATCTTCCACCAATTAAACCAACTAGCATCAACTACAAGGAGTACTCACCATTACTAGCAACCCACAAGTACCAATCTGAGGCTTTATGACAAAGATTGGATACAAGAGATGAACTAGGGTTTGAGATCAGATGGTGCTGGTGAAGATGTTGATGGAGATTGACCCCTCCCGATGAGAGGATCATTGGTGATGACGATGGTGATGATTTGCCCCTCCCGGAGGGAAGTTTCCCCTGCAGAACAGCTCCACCAGAGCCCTAGATTGGTTCCGCCAAGGTTCTGCCTCGTGGCATCGGAGTTTCGTCCCGTAAGCTTGCTTATGATTTTTTCATGGATGAAAAACTCCGTATAGCCAAAGATGGGCATCAGTGGGCCACCAGAGGGCCCACGAGGCAGGGGGCGCACCCAGGGGGGTAGGGCGCGCCCCCCACCCTCGTGGACGGTGGGTGGCCCCCCTCTAGTACTTCTTTCGCCCAATCTTTACCTACTAATAAAGCACGCATTGGTTCCATCAGATTCACCGTCATTTTCCTATATTATACTTTTTGAGATTTTTTAATAGCCGATGTGGTGCTAATAAACTGCTCGTACGTTCGTTCGTTATGTGATGTCCGAGAAAAAAATATATCAAAAAATAGGAGCGTGTCACGGACCGAACTCCCGACCAAAGGTCAAGTAAGAAAAGACCCATCCAACCGCTCTACCCATAGCTGTGATTAATATCCCACCTCACCTATTTACATCACGTCCACCAATTTATATCTATGTATTATTCAAAATCAATGAGCCAACTCAAGGGGTGGGTCCCGGAATATAAGCAGGAAGAAAAGAGCAGGAATTAAAAGGGGTAAAGTCGGCTCTTATATAGTACTAAGCAAGAAAGGAAAGAAATTACTCCACTCACAAGGAAATAGAAGGAATTAAAAGAAGGAGTAAATTCAGCTCTTATTTAAGCAGAAAGGAAAGAAATTATTCCACTCACAAGGAAAGAGAAGAAATTAAAGGGAGTAAATGCAGCTCTTATAAAGCAAGAAAGGAAAGAAATATAAATTTCGATTGTAGTATGAGTAGTAGGAAGGAAATAAAAGGAGTAAATATATATGAGCACTAGGAAAAGAACTAAAAGAACGATGTCGTTGCTGGATGTGCATGGGCCGAGGAGGGAGCAATTAAAATAAATGACATTAGTTGTGTGCGTGTGCACTTCATAATTTTAATAACCATTCATATTTTTCTCACATACAAAAAGGTTGGCTGGCAATGACCATTCATATTTTTTGGATCTGTGGGGTACATATAAAATATGCTTGATTATGTTTATATTACATCCAATATTAACTGATGTTCAAAAAGAATATTATGTGTACTCTTTGATCTAAGTTTAGTTTTAATAACTTGGATTTTGTCACGAACAAATCAATGAACCGGCGGTCCAACCGGGTACAGCCGCAACGGTTCGGTTGCCTGTTTGGTTCTAAAAAATATAGTTTGACGGCCATGGTGGAAGAATACGACATAAAGTGCTTTGTGTCCCGAGAACAACGAGGAGAAACAAGTAGGTGGTGGCAGCACTTGGCACATCAAGCAATAGGGAGACTAGACCATAGAGAAAGGAAGTGAGATGAGTTCGTGTGTGCATGTATTTTAGGGAAAGAGCGTGTGTGTTGTATTATCTTTATTGGTTTTTTGTGTGCATGAAGTGTTTTGTTTGGGCCAATCCCAAATAATGAAAATAAGACATTATCTCTAAAAGTATTCAACATCCTATAGATCCCTTTGCATTCATTATCTTTTGCAAATTCTAAAAAACCTTTTGATTAGTTATTAAACTTTTAAATTGTATATAACAATTTCACCATCTGTATATCCTACTCAGAACACATCCACCACTTCGCTTTCATCCGGTCATAGTGATAAGTGAAAGGAGGCGCCATCGAAGGACATGACTATGACTTCCTCAACTCTATACTACATGGTCCAAACACCAACATTCTTTTTTAGTGCGGACACAGAGCGTGTGGTTTTTTTAAGAGAAAGAATGTTTCTAATTGTTTTTTATTTCAAAAGATATGAACATTTTATAATATGTTCACCATTTTTATATTCAATATTTCTGAAAAATGTACCAATCGTTTTTGAAATGTTTGCATTTAAAAGGATTATAAAAAATAATAAATCAAAATTGTTTTTAAAAGTCTTGTGTTAAAACATGAATCTTAAAAAATCCCATTTTTATAAAAATGATAAAAAAAATAAAAAAATGTCACTTTTTAAAATTTAAATATTCATGTTCTCTCGAAAGGTAAAAAGACGATTGAAAAATTATTCCATGCACAACTACTCTTTCATCACATGACGGATGTTCAGGTGGCTTCTTCACATCCACACTTCAAACTCCAAAAAGAGATATTTAAAATGGAATATAAGAAATGTTGTGCAATGGCACGCTGAAAGCAGATTTTGCTATTTTTTGGCCCGTTGCAACGCACGGGCATTTGTACTAGCATTTTTTATATATTCTGAAACATGCTCCCGTGAAGTTTCAGGACTTTTGGAGTTGTGCAGAATAGATCTCTAATATTTTCTCCTTTTCCAGCCTAGAATTCGAGCTACCAGCATTCCCCCTCTTCATGTAAACCTTGTAAAATAAGAGAGAATAGGCATAAGTATTGTGACATAATGTGTAATAATAGCCCATAATGCAATAAATATTGATACAGAAGCATGATGCAAAATGGACGTATCAACTCCCCCAAGCTTAGACCTCGCTTGTCCTCAAGCGAAAGTCGATAATGAGAAATATGTCCACATGTTTAAAGATAGAGGTGTCGATAAAATAAAATACGGACCCGAGGGCATCATGATCATTATTAGAACAGCAATATATATATATATACATATATATATATAGTCATATGATATCTTATGCTAAAGTAACAATTCATTCATAGTTTCAAGTATGAATCATAAACTTCATTAAAAACTAACAAACTATAATCTCAATCATTGAAGCAATTGCAATTTATCATAACATAGGAAAGAGTCAATAAGAGCTTTTCAGCAAGTCCACATACTCAACTATCATTTAGTCTTTCTCAATTGCTAACACTCACGCAATATTTATGCATATGAAGTTTTAGCCGGACACAGAGAAAGATAGGGGCTTATAGTTTTGCCTCCCAGCTTTTTACCTCAAGGGTAATGCCAACAATAATAGTTCATGAAAACTCACATCCAATTAGCTATATATATCCGGATCTTTCCAACACATTGTGCTTTCCAAAGAATAAAATGTAAAAAGGAAAGGTGAAGATCACCATGACTCTTATATGAAGTAATAGACAAGAATAAAAGATAGGCCCTTCGCAGAGGGAAGCAGAGGTTGTCATGTGCTTTTATGGTTAGATGCACAAAATCTTAATGCGAAAGAACGTCACTTTATATTGCCACTTGTGATATGGACCTTTATTGTGCACTCCGTCGCTTTTATTTCTTCCACATCACAAGATCATATAAAGCTTATTTTCTCCACACTAATAAATCATACATATTTAGAGAGCAATTTTTATTGCTTGCAACGATGACAACTTACTTGAAGGATCTTACTCAATCCATAGGTAGATATGGTGGACTCTCATGGAAAAACTGGGTTTAACGATATTTGGAAGCACAAGTAGTATCTCTACTTGATGCAAAGAATTTGGCTAGCATGAGAGGGAAAGACAAGCTCAACATGTTGGATGATCCAAGACAATATAATTTATCTCGGATGTAAGAAAACATAACCCATTATGTTGTCTTCCTTGTCCAACATCAACTCTTTAGCATGTCATATTTTAATAAGTGCTCACAATCATAAAAGATGTCCAAGATAGTATATTTATATGTGAAAACCTTTCTTTCTTTATTACTTCCTATTAATTGCAACAATGACGAAAACTATGTTTGTCACCTCTCAACAACTTTTATTCATCATACTCTTTATATGTGAAGTCATTACTCTCCACAAGATACATATGATCTCTTTATTTCTTTTTATTCTTTTTCTTTTATTTTATTCCCTCAAGATCATAGCAAGATAACCAAGCCCTTGACTCAACACTAATATTTATTATATATAGCTCACAGACTCAATTACATAGAAGGATCATAAAGCAAAACTCAAAACTTGATCATACTAAAACTTTTATTCTACTAGATCAAGATATTACCAAAAGGATCGAACTAAGAAAAATAGTGAAGATAAAAGTGATGGTGATATGATACCGGGGCACTCCCCCAAGCTTGGCAGTTGCCAAGGGGAGTGCCCATACCCGTGTATTTATGTCTCCTTCCTTGGAGGTGGTGAGGATGGAGTTGTTGATGACGTGGGCTTGTCGTCCATCTTCCAAGGCATAGGCTCACCATCATAGAAGGATTATCGAGTCTCCGGGATCCACAAATCTACAGCCAAACCCATCCTCTTGAATCTATATTTGTACTCACTGTTTTGGTTTTGCAGGTCATAGATCTGGGCTTGGAGGCGCTCGATTTTCTCGTGAAGCTTGAAGATGGCCTCCCCAATGTTGTTGTCATCTAGCTTGTGGTTATTGGTCAACTCCATGAGCATTATATGTTTGGAGTTGAGTCAACATGCCACCATCTCGTGGCACTTGAAAACTTGTTGCTCCAATGCCTCGAGCGTTGTCTCCATGCTTTCGGTCCTCCTTGGTCCCTCAACATCGCGGATGTGCAGCAACCCCTCACGCATCTCAATGGTTTGAGGGTGTTGCAGCACCTCCGCGAGGTAGGGGTTGATGACCTTCTCGAAGAACTTGTCCTCGGGGGCACTTGAAGACGCCATGGCGATCTAGATCTGTCAGAAAAACAGCTCAAAACAAAGACTTAAGATATTTGCGTGATATGGTGGTCAAAACCTTTGGGAGATTATATAATGAATTTTTATTGACCAAAAGAAGTATCGTGCAAGAAAACGGAGTCCGGAGAGCACACGAGGTGCCCACGAGGCAGGGGGCGCGCCCAGGGGGGTAGAATGCACCCTCCACCCTCGTGGAAGCCTCGTGCCCTTCCCGGACTACTTCTTATTTTCCTGTTTTCTTAAATATTCCAAAACAGAGAAATATTTCCATTAGAACTGTTTTGGAGTCGGTTTACTTACCGTACCACGTACTTATTCCTTTTCGGAGTCTGAAACATTCTGGAAAGTGTGCCTTATGTATTCCTCCGGGGTTACGGTTTCCATAACATTAGTTTCAACATTCATAGGATTACCTGAGGTATAATGTTTAATTATTTGACCGTTCACCACCCTCGGATTTTTGCCTTCGAAGTTGTTGATTTTTATGGCACCGGAACGATAGACCTCCTCGATGATGTAAGGACCTTCCCATTTAGAGAGGAGTTTGCCTGCAAACAATCTTAAACGAGAGTTGTATAACAATACATAATCACCTACATTATACTCACGTTTTTGTATCCTTTTGTCATGCCATCTTTTAACTTTTTCTTTACACAGTTTGGCATTCTCATAGGCCTGAATTCTCCGTTCATCAAGTGAGCTAATGTCAAAAAGCCTCTTCTGATCACCGACAAGTTTGAAATCATAATTGAGCTCTTTAATGGCCCAATATGCCTTATGTTCTAGTTCGAGAGGTAAGTGACATGCTTTACCATAAACCATTTTATACGGAGACATACCCACAGGATTTTTATATGCAGTTCTATAAGCCCGTAATGCATCATCAAGTTTCTTGGACCAATTCTTCCTAGATCTATTAACAGTCTTTTGCAAAATTAATTTAAGCTCTCTATTACTCAATTCTACTTGGCCACTAGATTGTGGGTGATAAGGAGATGCAATTCTATGGTTAACATCATACATAGCAATCATTTTACGAAAGGCACCATGAATAAAATGTGAGCCACCATCAGTCATTAAGTATCTAGGGACCCCAAACCTTGGAAAAATAACTTCTTTAAGCATCTTAATAGAGGTGTTATGATTAACACTACTAGTTGGAATAGCCTCTCCCCACTTAGTAACATAATCAACAGCAACTAAAATATGTCTGTACCCATTAGAGGAAGGAAATGGTCCCATATAATCAAAGCCCCAAACATCAAATGGTTCAATAACAAGTGAATAATTCATAGGCATTTCTTGGCGTCTAATAATATTATCAATTATTGGATATTCATCACAAGACAAGACAAACTTACGTGCATCTTTGAAGAGAGTAGGCAAATAAAAACCAGATTGCAATACCTTATGTGCAGTTCTATCTCCAGCATGGTGTCCTCCATAAGCCTCAGAGTGACACTTGCGTAGGATCTGTTCCTGTTCGTGCTCAGGTACACAATCTGGTTTAGGGATTGCTTTGCACCGATGACAACTTACTTGAAGGATCTTACTCAATCCATAGGTAGATATGGTGGACTCTCATGGCAAAACTGGTTTAGGGATTTTGGAAGCACAAGTAGTATTTCTACTTAGTGCTGAGAATTTGGCTAGCATGGGGGGGGGGGGGGAAGGCAAGCTCAACAAGTTAGAGGATCCATGACAACATACTTTATCTCAGATATAAGAAAGACATAACTCATTACGTTGTCTTCCTTGTCCAACATCAACTCTTTAGCATGTCATATTTTAATGAGTGCTCCCAATCATAAAAGATGTCAATGATAATATATCTATATTTGAAAACCTCTCTTTCCTTATTACTTCCTATTAATTGCAACAATGACCAAAGCTATGTGTGCCAACTCCCAACAACTTTTAATCATCATACTCTTTCTATGTGAAGTCATTACTCTCACTAAGATCAATATGAACTCTTTTTTGTTTCTTTTCATTCTTTTTCTCTTTTCTTTTATTCTCCCAAGATCATGGCGAAATAATCAAGCCCTTGACTCTGCACTAACTCGATTACATAGAGAGATCATAAAGCAAAACTCAAAACTAGATCATGCCATAAACTTTATTCTACTAGATCAAGATACTACTAATAGGATCGAACTTAAGAAAAACGGTAAAGATAGGAGTTGTGATTGTGATACGATACCGGGGCACCTCCCCCAAGCTTGGCAGTTGCCAAGGGGAGTGCCCATACCCATGTGATTATGTCTCCTTTGTCGATGAAGAAGGTGGTGGTGATGTTGGCTTAGTTGATGTCTTAGGCTTCTCCCTTAATTTGCGCTTGAGGACGGCATTTTGATCCCTCTGATCATCAATCTCCCACTCCAGGGTTAATATCTTTTTGCATAGGTCCTGCTTATTTTCCTGCAAGAGAGGAAAAGGGATAAACTCGAACTTGGGTTTCTTTACCCTATCAGGGAGACTTGACTTTTTGAACTTCACGAGCATGTCCCCAAGTTGAGGTAATGGTGCTTCATCTTCATCTGAGCTCATCTCCTCCTTCCCCTTGGGTTCATAGTCCTCTTCTTCCTCCGTGGTCAATCCATCCTGTTCCACATCTCCATAGACCTTTGGATTTGCTAAGTAATCATCCACTTAGCTTTCTCCTTCCGAATCCTGGGAAGACATGTTGATTTAATCTGCAACGTGATAGCTCGAAACGAAAGCAGAGGATATTTGGGTGATACGGGAGTCAAAACCTTCGGGAGAACATATAATGAATTTTTACCGAGCAAAATATGTAACGTGCAAGAAAACAGAGTCCGAAAGGCACACGAGGTGCTCACGAGGTAGGGGGTGTGCCCGGGGGGTAGGGCGTGCCCAGCACCCTCATGGGGCCCTCGTGTGCTTCCCGGACTGCTACTTATTTTTCTATTTTTCTAAATATTCCAAAACGGAGAAATATTGCCTTAAAAATTGTTTTGGAGTCGGTTTACTTACCGTACCACATACCTATTCCTTTTCGGAGTCTGAAACGTTTCGGAAAGTGTCTCTTATATATTCCTCTGGGGTTACGGTTTCAATAATATTGGTTTCAACATTTGTGGGATTACCTGAGATATAATGTTTGATTCTTTGACCATTTACCACTTTCAGATTTGTGCCCTCGAAGTTCTTGATTTTTATGGCACCAGAACGATAGACCTCCTCGATGATGTAAGGACCTTCCCATTTAGAGAGGAGTTTGCCTGCAAAAAATCTTAAACGAGAGTTGTATAACAATACATAATCACCTACATTAAACTCACGCTTTTGTATCCTTTTGTCATGCCATCTTTTAACTTTTTCTTTAAACAACGTGGCATTTTCATAAGCTTGGGTTCTCCATTCATCAAGTGAGCTAATATCAAATAACCTCTTCTCACCGGCAAGTTTAAAGTCATAATTAAGCTCTTTAATAGCCCAATACGCCTTATGTTCTAGTTCGAGGGGTAAGTGACATGCTTTTCCATAAACCATTTTATTCGGAGACATACCCATAGGATTTTTGTATGCAGTTCTATAAGCCCATAATGCATCATCAAGTTTCTTGGACCAATTCTTTCTAGACCTATTAACAGTATTTTGCAAAATTAAGTTGAGCTCTCTATTGCTCAACTCTACTTGACCACTAGACTGAGGGTGATAAGGAGATGCAATTCTATGATTAACATCATATTTAGCAAGCATTTTATGGAAAGCACCATGAATAAAGTGTGAACCACCATCAGTCATTAAATATCTAGGGACTCCAAACCTCGGGAAAATAACTTCCTTAAGCATTTTAATAGAAGTGTTGTGATGAGCACTACTAGTTGGAATAGCTTCTACCCACTTAGTAACGTAATCAACAGCAACTAGAATATGTGTGTATCCATTAGAGGCAGGAAAAGGTCCAATATAATCAAAGCCCCAAACATCAAACGGTTCAATAACAAGAGAATAATTCATAGGCATTTCCTGTCGTCTACTAATATTACCAATTCTTTGACATTCATCACAAGACAAGACAAACTTACGGGCGTCCTTGAAGAGACTAGGCCAATAAAAACCAGATTGCAATACCTTATGTGTAGTTCTATCTCCAGCGTGGTGTCCTCCATAAGACTCGAAATGACACTTGCGTAGGATCTGTTCCTATTCATGCTCAGGTACACAACGTCTAATAACACCATCTACTCCTTCTTTATAAAGATGTGGGTCATCCCAAAAGTAATGTCTTAAATCATAGAAAACCTTTTTCTTTCGCTGGTATGTGAAGCTAGGTGGTATAAACTTAGCAACAATATAATTAGCATAATCAGCATACCATGGAGTACTACGAGAAGTACATATATCATTTAACTGTTCATCAGGAAAGCTATCATTAATAGGTAGTGGGTCATCAAGAATATTTTCTAACCTAGACAAGTTGTCTGGAACGGGGTTCTCAGCTCCCTTTCTATCAACAATATGCAAATCAAATTCTTGTAGCAAGAGAACCCATCTAATAAGTCTAGGTTTCGCATCTTTCTTTTCCATAAGATATTTAATAGCAGCATGATTAGTTTGAATAGTTACTTTAGAATCAACAATATAAGATCTGAACTTATCACAAGCAAATACAACTGCTAAAAGCTCTTTTTCAGTAGTAGCATAATTTCTTTGAGCATTGTCTAGAGTCTTACTAGCATAATGAATAACATTTAATTTCTTATCAACTCTTTGCCCAAGAACAGCACCTACAGCATAATCACTAGCATCACACATAATTTCAAAGGGTAGGTTCCAATCAGGTGGCTGAACAATAGGTGCAGTGACTAATGCTTTCTTAAGTATTTCAAATGCTTCTACACAATCATCATCAAAGACAAATGGTATATATTTTTGCAATAAATTAGTCAGAGGCTGAGAATTTTTTGAGAAGTCCTTAATGAACCTCCTATAAAATCTGGTGTGACCAAGGAAACTTCTTATACCTTTGATGTCCATGGGACATGGCATCTTTTCAATAGCATCAACCTTGGCTTTATCAACTTCAATACCTCTTAAAGAAACTTTGTGCCCCAAAACGATACCTTCATTAACCATAAAGTGGCACTTTTCCCAATTCAAGACAAGATTAGTTTCTTCACATCTCTACAAAACTCGATCAAGATTGCTCAAGCAATCATCAAAAGAGGAACCATAGACGGAAAAGTCGTCCATGAAAACCTCACAAATCTTTTCACAAAAGGCAAAGAATATAGCCATCATGCATCTTTGAAAGGTAGCAGGTGTGTTACATAAACCAAAAGGCATACGTCTATAAGCAAAAGTACCAAAAGGGCATGTAAAAGTAGTCTTTGATTGATCTCTAGCCAACATAGGTATTTGAGAGAAACTAGAATAACCATCTAGGAAGCAATAGTGTGTATGTTTGCATAATCTTTCTAGCATTTGATCAATAAAAGGTAAGGGGTAATGATCTTTCTTAGTAGCTTTATTTAATTTGCGGAAAACAATTACCATCCTATAACCCGTGATAATTGTTTGTGGAATCAATTCATCTTTATCAATGGGAACAACAGTAATACCTCCCTTCTTAGGGACACAATGGACAGGACTTAACCACTCACTATCAGCAACGGGATAGATTATACCTGCCTCCAGAAGCTTTAGTATTTATTTTCTTACCACTTCTTTCAATTTAGGATTCAGACATCGTTGAGGATCACGAACTGGTTTGGCATCTGCTTCCAAATTTATTTTATGTTGACATAGAGTGGGACTAATGCCCTTAAGATCATCAAGAGTATATCCAATAGCAGCACGATGCTTCTTCCGAGTTTTCAATAATCTTTCTTCTTCATGCTCTGAAAGGTTAGCACTAATAATAACGGAATATATCTTCTTTTCATCAAGATAAGCATATTTAAGATTATCTGGCAAAGGTTTAAGCTCAAACACGGGATCACCCTTGGGTGGAGGAGGATCCCCTAAAATTTCAACAGGCAAATTGTGTTGTAGAATAGGTTCCTGTTTAAAGAATACTTCAGCTATTTCCCTTCTTTCATTCATGAACATATCATTTTCATGGTCTAGCAAATAGTGTTCTAAAGGATCACTAGGAGGTACGGCAATAGAAGCAAGACCAATAATTTCATCCTTACTAGGTAATTCTTCCTCATGATGTTGTTTACTAAATTTAGAGAAATTAAACTCATGAACCTTATCATCCAAGCCAACAGTAAAAACATTCTTAGTGCAATCTATGGTAGCATTGACAGTATTTAAGAAGGGTCTACCAAATATAATGGGACAAAAACTATCTTGCAGAGAAGTAAGAACATGAAAATCAGCAGGATATTTAGTTTTCCCACACACGACTTCAACATCTCTAACAATTCCAATTGGTGAAATAGTATCTCTATTGGCAAGTTTAATTGTGACATCAATATCTTCTAACTCAGGAGGTGCAATTTCATTCTTAATTTCTTCGTATAAAGTATGCAGTATAACACTAGCACTTGCACCCATATCACACAAGCCATGATAACAATGATCTCCTATTTTAACAAAAATAACAGGCATGCCTATCACAGGTCTATGTTTATCTTTATCATAAGGTTTAGCAATTCTAGCAGTTTCACCTTCGAACTGAATAACATGCCCATCGATATTATCAGACAAGAGATCTTTAACAATAGCAATATTAGGTTCTACTTTAACTTGATCGGGAGGTGTATAAGTTCTAATATTGCTTTTATGAACAATAGTTGAAGCTTTAGCATGATCCTTTATTCTAACAGGGAAAGGTGGTTTCTCAACATAAGAAGTTGGAATAATAGGATCATTATAAGTGACAGTCTTTTCTTCAACTTTAATAGGTGCAGCTACTTTTACTTCTATGGGAGGATGATATTTAAACCATTCTCCTTAGGGAGATCAACATAAGTAGCAAAATATTCACAGAAAGAAGCTACTATCTCAGAGTCAAGTCCATATTTAGTGCTAAACTTACGGAAAATATCGGTGTCCATAAAAGATTTAACACAATCAAACTTAGGTGTCATACCTGACTCCTTACCTTCGTCGAGGGCCCAATCTTCAGAGTTGCGTTTGATTCTATCCAATAAATTCCATCTGAATTCAATAGTCTTCATCATAAAAGAGCCAGCACAAGAAGTATCAAGCATGGTGCGATTGTTATCAGAAAGTCAAGCATAAAAACTTTGCATAATTATTTCTCTTGGGAGCTCATGATTGGGGCATGAATATAACATTGATTTAAGCCTCCCCCAAGCTTGATCGATGCTTTCTCCTTCACGAGGCCAGAAATTATATATATAATTGCGATCACGATGAACAAGATGCATAGGGTAATACTTTCAATGAAATTCCAGCTTCAATCTTTTATAGTCCCATGATCTCATATCATCACATAGCCTATACCATATCAATGCATCTCCCACCAAAGATAAAGGGAAGACCTTCTTCTTAGCAACATCATCGAGTATACCTGCAAGCTTAAATAATCCACAAACTTCATCCACATATATTAAGTGCTCATCAGGATGGTTTGTTCCATCTCCTGTAAAAGGGTTAGCTAGCAGTTTTTCCATCATACCCGAAGGAAATTCAAAAGGAGTTTCATTTTCAATAGGTTCAGTAAGTTGAGGAGCAACTCTTTGCTCTACTGGACGGGGTGAAGATACCCCGAACAAGCCCCTCAGAGAATTACTTTCCATAGTAACAAGTGACAGTAAATTTCAGCACACTATATAAATTTCTCCTTACCAAATTCCACCTACCAAAGGCGCTACACTCCCCGGCAACGGCGCCAGAAAAGAGTCTTGATGACCCATAAGTATAGGGGACCTATCATAGTCCTTTCGATAAGTAAGAGTGTCGAACCCAACGAGGAGCAGAAGGAAATGATAAGCGGTTTTCAGCAAGGTATTCTCTGCAAGTACTGAAATAAGTGGTAACAGATAGTGTTGTGATAGGGTAAATTGTAACGAGCAAAAAGTAACTAAAGTAAATAAAGTGCAGCAAGATGGCCCAATCCTTTGGTAGCAAAGGACAAGCCGGAACAAACTTTTATAATAGGAAAAGCGATCCCGAGGACACATGGGAATATCGTTAAGCTAGTTTTCATCACATTCATATGATTCGCGTTCGATACTTTGATAATTTGATATGTGGGTGGACCGGTGCTTGGGTGGTGTTCTTACTTGAACAAGCATCCCACTTATGATTAACCTCTATTGCAAGCATCCGCAACTACAACAAAAGTATTAAGGTAAACCGAACCATAGCATGAAACATATGGATCCAAATCAGCCCCTTACGAAGCAACGCATAAACTAGGGTTTAAGCTTCTGTCACTCTAGCAACCCATCATCTACTTATTACTTCCCAATGCCTTCCTCTAGTCCCAAATAATGGTGAAGTGTTATGTAGTCGATGTTCACATAACACAAGTAGAGGCTAGACAACATACATCTTATCAAAATATCAAACGAATACCAAATTCACATGACTACTCATAGCAAGACTTCTCCCTTGTCCTTAGGAACGAACGTAATTACTCACAAAGCATATTCATGTTCATAATCAGAGGGGTAATAATATGCATATAGGATCTGAACATATGATCTTCCACCAATTAAACCAACTAGCGTCAACTACAAGGAGTAATCAACACTACTAGCAACCTACTAGCACCAATCCCGGACTTTGAGACAAGAATTGGATACAAGAGATGAACTAGGGTTTGGAGATGAGATGGTGTTGGTGAAGATGTTGATGGAGATTGCCCTCTCTCGATGAGAGGAGCGTTGGTGATGACGATGGTGATGATTTCCCCCACCCGGAGGGAAGTATCCCCGGCAGAACAGCTCTGCTAGAGCTCTAGATTGGTTCCGCCAAGGTTCTGCCTCGTAGCGCGGAGTCTCGTCCCAAAAAGTTCTTTTTTCTTTTTTTCTCATCGAAAGACTTCATATATAAGAAGATGGGCGTCGGAGATCCACCAGGGGGCCCACGAGGTAGGGGGGCGCGCCCTAGGGGGGCGCCCCCCACCCTCGTGAGCAGGATTTTTCTTTATTTGCTTTAAGATGTTCCAAGGAGTTTCAGGACTTTTGGAGTTGCGTAGAATAGGTCTCTAATATTTGCTCCTTTGCCAGCCCAGAATTCCAGCTGCCGGCATTCTCCCTCCTTATGTAAACCTTGTAAAATAAGACAGAATAGCCATAAGTATTGTGACATAAAGTGAAATAATAGTCCATAATGAGATAAATATCGATATAAAAGCATGATGCAAAATGGACGTATCACTAACGCCCCTGCCTATTTCATGAGCATGATGAACAATGTGTTCATGGAATATTTGGATAAGTTTGTTGTGGTGTTCATAGGTGATATAATGGTATACTCGAAGAATGAGGAGGAGCACAAAGAGCATTTGCGTTTAGTTCTCAAGAAACTCAGGGAACATCAGTTGTATGCCAAGTTCAGTAAATGTGAGTTTTGGTTGACGGAGGTCGGATTCCTTGGATATGTTATATCAAGAGAAGGTGTAGCAGTAGATCTTACCAAGATTCAGTCAGTTACTGAATGGTTGGCACCCACTTCAGTTAGCGAGATCCGCAGTTTTCTTGGACTCGCAGGATACTATCGGAGATTCATTGAGAATTTTTCCAAGATTTTGAAGCCAATGACGGAGTTATTGAAGAAGGATACCAAATTTAAATGGATGGAAGAATGTGAGGCAAGTTTTCAGGAGTTAAAGAAACATTTGACGATAGCCCCAGTACTGATTCTGCCGGATATACGTAAAGAGTTTCAAGTGTATTGTGATGCCTCTCGCCTAGGACTTGGAAGTGTGCTTATGCAAGACGAAAGAGTTGTTTCGTATGCCTCACAACAGCTAAAACCGCACGAATTGAATTATGCCACACATGATTTAGAGTTAGCAGCTGTAGTGCATGTGCTCAAGACTTGGAGACATTACCTTATTGGAAATTGTTGTGATGTGTACACGGATCATAAGAGTTTGAAGTACATTTTCACACAGAAGGAGTTGAACCTTAGGCAGAGGAGATGGTTGGAGCTTATAAAGGATTATGATATGAAGCTTCATTATCATCCAGGCAAGGCCAATGTCGTAGCCAACGCTTTGAGCCAGAAGAGCTATGCTAATACCCTAATAAGCACGGGATTGCCAAAGGATTTAGCAGAGGATCTCAGGGAACTTCGATTGGAGATTGTTCCTAGAGGTTTTGTTGCAACAATGGAGGTTCAGTCTACATTGTTAGGAAAGATTCGAGAAGCTCAGAAGGATGACAAAGAGATTACTGAGATAAGAATAGGCAAAGGAAAGGACAAAGGTTTTCGTGAGGACGAGCACGACACCTTATGGTTTGAGGACTGTATTTATGTGCCCAATCACACAGAGATCAGGAAGTTAATACTTCAGGAGGCTCATGACTCACCATAGTCGATACACCGCAGAAACACCAAGATGTATTTGGATTTGAAGGAGCGTTTCTGGTGGACTAGTATGAAGAAAGATATTGCCGAGTATGTAGCCGTATGTGATGTATGTCAGAGAGTGAAGGCTAAACATCAAAAGCTAGTAGGATTGTTACAAACTATGCCAATACCCGAATGGAAGTGGGATAAACTTGGCATGGATTTTGTCACCGGATTACCCAGGACCAAATCAGGATATGATTCTATATGGGTAGTAGTTGATAGCTTGACCAAAGTGGCTCACTTTATCCCAGTGAAAACCACCTATACAAGTGCAAAGTTGGCCAAGATATACATGACCAGGATCGTATGTCTGCATGGAGTTCCAAGGAACATAGTATCAGATAGAGGAACACAATTTACCTCAAAGTTTTGGCATCAACTACACCAGACTTTGGGAACAAGGTTGGAGCTCAGTATAGCATTCCACCCACAGACGGATGGATAGACCGAGAGAGTCAACCAGATTCTGGAGGATATGTTGCGAGCCTGTGCGCTAGATTATGGATCTAGTTGGGATGACAATTTTCCCTATGCGGAGTTCTCATACAACAATAGCTATCAATACAGTTTGAAGATGGCACCGTTCGAAGCCCTGTATGGACGAAGGTGCAGAACACCGTTGTTATGGGATGAAGTTGGAGACCGTCCGTTGTTTGGACCAGATTTGATCAAGGAGTTTGAAGAAAAGGTTAAGTTGATTAGAGATAGACTGAAGATAGCTCAGTCTAGACAGAAGAGTTATGCAGACTCGAAACGCAAGGAAATAACCTATGAAATTGGAGACATAGCATAGTGTCACCCCTGCGAGGAGTGAAACGTTTTGGAGTTAAGGGAAAATTAGCCCCAGGATTTGTAGGACCGTACCGAATTTTGGAACGTATGGGAGAAGTTGCCTACAAGTTGGAGTTACCTGAAGGACTGTCAGGAGGTCATGATGTGTTTCATGTTTCCAAGTTGAAGAAGTGTCATGCTAAGATGGCCGATATACTACTAAGAGATACGCTGCCCTTGGAGGCGATTCAGTTGGACAATGATCTGACCTACGAGGAGAAGCCAGTCAGGATTCTTAATTTGCTAGCCGAGTCACCCACAATAAGGTTATCATGTTTTTCAAAGTTCAGTGGAGTCACCATACCGAGGATGAAGCCACCTGGGAACGAGAGGATGATCTTCACAAAGACCACCCACACCTATTTTCTAGCCAACCCGAATCTCGAGGGCAAGATACATCTTAAGGGGGGTAGGTTTGTAACATCCCAAATTTTTAATTTGGAATATTATTCATGGATCATTCATGCATATCATATTTTATTGCATTTCGTTTCGCGATCCTCGAAATCCTAAGAAACTCAAGACCCTCGGAGAGACTTGGGGATTTCCTTGTTTTCATATTTGGGTTTTATCAAATATTGAAACAAGGATTTTTGGTTTTAATTATTTGTCTCTCTGAAAATATTTCATATTAAAATATATTAGAGGAGATAATTTGACTCCTCCAAAATAAATGGAATATTGGAGGGAAAATATTAAAATCAAATATTTGATTATATTCGGAGTTTATTGCTATTTTATTAGAAAAAATGCACGTTTTTCAAATATTCATTTTAGGGCCAAGAAAATGTTCATCTCGTTTAAATATTTTATTTAGATGGTGAAAATTTGTTTTCGCATTTTTTAGTTTTCTTATTTTATTTTATAGGATTTTTTAGTTTTGGCGAAATTATATATAAATTTTTTTCCTCCGCCAACTGGGTCGAAGATGAAGTCAGCCGGCCCACCTCCCCGCGCCGTTTCCTTCCAGGAGAACGGGACTGCGCCGCCGCCCGCGAGGCCGAGTCCGGCCGGGACTCTCCCTCCCCGTGCCGCTTGTCCCCTCGCCCAAGCAAGCACCCCCTCCTATAAGTACCCCGCCCCGCCCCCGATTCTCGCCACCACCGCCGCACCCCATCGCAACCGGAGCCGCCCCGCGCCGCCCACCGCCGCAGCCCGCCTCGCCGGAGGTAAAGCCGCCGTTCGATTTTTTAAAAGAACCGATTCGGTTTTTTTAGGAAACCCTAAGTTTTTTTTGAGTAGAACGGTTCGCTGATTTTTCTCGGTGTAGCTATTTAGCTGACGTTCGTCCGTACGTTCGTTTTAACGAATAGTGTTCACTCGTTACTGCAGACAGCGAACATTCGTTCGTTAGCCTGTTAGTCGGTTTTTCTTTTTCTTGGATTTTCGGTGATTATTTTTGATTGTGATTTCTGATCCGATTTTCGTCTTAGTTTATCTTTTCGCTCGTTTGTCGGAATCAGGCAATTCAAGCGCCTAGATCTTCATCTCGAAACCCTCTTTCTATTTAATCAACATGAAAAAGGTTTTGATACTATAAAATTTGACTTTAGTTCAGAATAGTAAACGGACCTTGTTTCTTTCGCAGTTTGAGTTTTGTTGCCCCGTTTGATTTGATTCTTTTTGGAAACCAGAGTTCTTAAGTTGAACTTTCTGGTTAGACATTCTTATTTGAGTTTTATCCATGCTTCTTTACTTGATTGCTTATGTATGCTATTTCTTGTTTGCGATAGAACACCCGGAGTGCGAAGCGTGCTACTTCGAATCTTTAGGTTTTGCGGATCATCAGCAAGGCAAGTAACACTTTGATCATACCCCTTTATCACCCAGTTTTTATGCATTAGCTCCAATCCTCAAACATTGCATGATTAGGATGTGATTAACATGTGGGTTGGGAAGGAGTTAATGAGGTAGAACCTATTGCCCTGTTATTATCAAACCCTTGGGAGTTACTTCTACGTATTGCTTACATTGCTATGCTATGCTCGTAGACGTGGTTTGGGTGAGTGAAATACATGACAGATGTGAGATTGTTAATTAATCGTTTAACTTAAGGTGGCAACTTGAATACACATCTGGGTGGATTGTTTGTCGGGCACCTGGAGAATCCAGTGTTGTCCTAGGATATCCCGGAGTACCCGTGTGATAATCCTAAGGTCCGACACCCATGCTCAAAGGGAACTGAGATATTTCATGCTAGAAACTTCCGTGTGCAGCCACATGCTATTATGGGTTCTAGCATAGCTGAGTAAGTTACATGAGCTCTCAAAGAGGTGGATCAGCAGGTAGAGGGATGTAGGTTGGTATGGTCTGCCCGGAGTAAAGAGTAAATGTTTCTGAAAGACTGTGTCTCGGTCATCCGTTTCTCAAACACCCTGTAGTGCGAGAAATCCAACGGAGGAGATCGGGTTTTCTAGGGAAAAGTGCACAAACCTCTGCAGAGTGTACAATGCAATCATGGCTAGCCGTCTCCCCGGTTATGGACAATTCTTGAGTATCTAGTACTTGGATTATCATATGTATCTCATCACTCTAAATTAATATTGTTGGGCCGATAATTACTTTTATTTGGGATTGAGTTGGAGGAAACTTCTCAATGATGTTTCAACTACCATGATAGTTAAATAAAATATATTCCTTTTCGCAAAAACTATAACCATAGAGCTTTCCATCAGCCAAATATGCATGTAGTGATAGCATTATTCTATTCTTGCTCTACTATGTTATATTGCCAGCATATTCCATGTGCTGACCCGTTTTCGGGCTGCAAGATATTATGTTGCAGACTTTTCAGACGAGGAGTAAGGTTTGTTAGGTCATTGTAGTGCAGCGCAGCTATGCCATTGGAGTTGATGGACTCACTTTATCTTCCAAGCCTTCTGCTATTATCGTATTAGATGGTCTTAAGCCATATTTATTGTAATAAGTTCTCTTTTGAGACATTCGATGTAATAAGTGTGTGATTGCTACTCTGTTATAAATCCTTGAGTACTGTGTGTCAGCATTACTGATCCAGGGATGACACTGAAGCACAGAGACTTGACCGTTTGAGGTCGGGTCGCTACAAATAGATCCCATTTGAATTCAATAGTCCACTACTGGAAACAGGGAATTTGCCATCAGCCAGCTCTTTGCCGTTTGCTAGCGGACGGCAAAAAAGGTCTTTGCCGTCTGCTTACAAAAAACAGACGGCAAAGAACTGACACACGGTAAAGAACATGATTGCCATCAGCCAATTCTTTGCCGTCCGTCAGCAGACGACAAAGAATCTTTGCCATCTGCTGGCAAACGGCAAAGAGGTGGGTGGGTCCAGTAGACGATAGCGCTGTGATAGTCCACCAGCCTCACCTCTTTGCCGTCTGCCAACAGATGGCAAAGAATCTTTGTCGTCTGCTGGAGGACGGCAAAGAGGTGGGGCTGCCGTCTGTTCTTTTTCCGCGGACGGTAAAGAAGAAGCGCATGCCGCGGATCGATCCCACGGACCCTCGACCCACAAAGCCCTGGGCCCCAACCACGCCCAACCCACGCACACACACCCACGTTGGATCCCATCTCTCTCATCGTCCTCAATCCCCTTTCTCCACCCCACGCCGCCACCAGATTCCAGCGATCCCCGCCGTTCCCCACCGCCCAGCTCTCCTCCCCGAGGTCACCTCTCCCCGCTCACCATCTCCACCGACCAATTTCTCTCCTCGCCTAGGTGAGCCATGCCTAGGCACTGGTGGTGGTGCACCGCGAGGAGGCCCCAGCGGCGTCGAGCTGCTGCTGCTGCGGGCACAGTGACGTGCTCGGAGGAGCTACATCGGGATGCTGCTCCTGCGCCGAGCTACTGCTGCTGCGGGCACGACAACGAGCCGGGGAGGAGCTGCGTCGAGCTGCTGCTGCGGGCGCGGCGTATCTCCTTTCCCCAAATCCCCATCCGACGCATCCCTCTCCAGCCTCAAGTCGCTGCCCTGAGCTCCCCTACAGGCCGGTGACACCACTCTGATTAGGACTCACGCATGTGGCCGGATAGCATTCTGGTCACCAACTGCCCTCCAGGTATTCTCTTCATTTGGTTAAATTCACTGGCGGAGGAGCCCAGTGGGCAAGGTGTGGCAGCCGCCACACCTTGATTTCCACCAATTTATATATATATATATATAAGCATATACTTTTCTTGATGGAAATACTGCTTGTTAGTTTTAGACCATCGATTCACCCAAACAAAGCTAGATGAAGCACGTAAGTTAGATTGGAAGCACACAAGCAGGCAGCTTGATTGATGTGTTGTCCAGCACATGCCCATCTCACTACGTAGATGTACGCGAACCAGCTCGCTTCCGCTGCACAACGATCGGATCGATTCTCTCCGCGGCTCGCTCCTGATGGAACTCGTGACTAGGCGATCCAAAAACAGAACGGATAAATTTTTGTTGATGCGTGCAACATGTATTTTTTTTTCTTATGACATATATAAGAGTACATGATTGACTTCCGCCAGCCCGCCCGCGGGCGATTTTTGCCCTGAAACGCACCGCCCTCGCCCGCCGGCCCATCCCCGACCCCGCCGTCGGCAGCGCAATCGTATTCCCCGCCGACCTGCCGATTTGAGTCTTCTATGCTGATGATGGCCCGCCTCCGCCGCCGGCGATTTGTGCCCAACAACGCCGCCGCCCCCGCCCATCCATCCATCCCTAACACCGTCTCGACCCGCGGCCTATCAAATTGGCTATTATGTTTTTGCATCAATTTTTTATTGAGGGGGCATCAATTTTGTCTAGTTGACAGTTTGCCACACCTTAATTTTTTTTCCGTCCTCCGCCTCTGGTTAAATTAATGTGTGTTTCCTCAGCTTAGATGTAACAGTTCATTGTTTCTTTCTCTGAATATGTGTACATTCAGAAGCAACTATGAACAACAGTTTCGTTCTTTGAATTATGCATATTTTTAGGATCAGATGCTTAAATATCAGATGATGATTCTACATAGATACACTGGCTTTTGTACGACCTGAATAGAAGCAAATGAATATCATCAATTCTGATGTTAAGGAAAGTAAAACAGAGACGCCAGTTATTAACATGGGCAGAAAGAGTAGTTCTTGGCATCTTCCTTTCCCTCCTCACTTGTTACGATTGAGTAGCTGTTGTCAAAGGCCAATTATATCTGTGATGCTATGTCGACTTAGATCTGGATGTTGGTAGTTACCTAGATGTAGGAGGAAACAAGAAAGACCACGCTACAACACTAAGTGGTGTACTTTCTGGTAGTTACCTAGCTTTAGCATGCAACTTGGATCCCTACCTATTAACTTTAAAGTGTATATGCACTGAAATTTCACTGCATCTTATGTTCTTTTTTTGATTGCTCTTGGCCATCCAATATGTTATCATTGTTTTTTCTATTTATTAACCCAAAAGGTATCCCGGCCATTATTTGTCAGCAATTTTAGTTTAGAGCAACCTGCAGTTTATTTTCTATGGTTTCTACTGTTATACATTAATTGCAAGCCTTTTCTGCTTAGAAACTTGTCAGAGTCTTGACTTTTCACTATTTAGATTACTGTGACATGAAAGAAAATGTTTTGCTGGATGGTTGGTTTATATCATCATCTTACAGCAGAACATTCGGCTATTTGACCATGCATACTTGTGGAGACTGGTTAGTATTTTGTGGTTGATGGCTGTAGCTGGCTTTTCCTCCTAAAATTTACATGTGGTGGGAACAGAGTACATGTGCCATAAAATTCACTTTTTCTCCTAACAACTTATACTTAGCACTTTGATCTTTGTAGAAAAAACCTGCTGGGTCCGGAGTTGTCCAGATGCATGGTGAATGATGGCTGAGATATGGTGGGAAATGGAATAGAAAGAAAATTCTTGTGCCTCCAGGGAGCGGAACTGAATGTGATCGGGGCGTCACAGTCAAGAGAGTGCTTCCTTGGTGTGCTACCAAAGGGAAATGGTGAGTTGTCACTTGAAACTATCATCTTCGTTCTCAATTTATTTATTTTAGCAAAGGCAAAATATTCTGGGTTCTGCTCTTCATTTAGAATATTCACAAGTAACTGATTTCCTTTCTTGTATATCTGACATTTCAGCCACTATCATGGAAGTAAAAGAGATGGCAATTTAATTAGGCTAGGCTCACAAGTAGCTGGATTTTTTTTGTGTGAAGATGCATCAGTGATTTTTTTAGCAGTTTATAATGGTACTAGCCCCCTGTGCTTGTGGGTGCAGTGCCCTAATTGCAGAAAAATACCAGGTGCAAGTGTGGTGCTGGTTCTCACCTTTGGCTCTTTGGTATTGGTTCTCTCCTTTGCCTCCTTGTAATATGTGTTGGATATGTGTTCATGGATATGTGTTGGATATATATGTGTTCATGACTATTGGTAACATGTGTTGGATATGTGTTCATGGCTATTTGTAACATGTGTTGGATATGTGTTCATGGATATATATATATATATATATATATATATATATATATATATATATCTGTGTTTGATTTTCTGTGAAAATGAATTGATATAAGAAGAAACATAATTAATGCCTATTTGGTCTCTTTGGCATCTGCCAACAGATGGCAAAGAGCCTGCAGCCTTTGCCGTCTGCCAGCAGATGGCAAAGAGCCTGCAGCCTGGTAGATGGCAAAGAGCCTGCAGCCTTTGCCGTCTGCCAGCAGATGGCAAAGAGCCATGCCCTTTGCCGTCTGCCACTGACGGCAAAGGCCTCTTTGCCGTCCGCTGCAAAAAACAGACGGCAAAGAAGGCCTTTGCCGACCCTGTCTTTGCCGTCCCTTTTTGCCGTCCGCGGCAGACGGCAAAGACCTTTGCCGTCCGCCATCCGTGCCTTTGCCGTCTGCCGTGGCAGATGGCAAAGTAGCTGATTTCTGTAGCGGTCTACATAATAAAAGAGCCAATACAAGAAGTATCGAGCATGGAGCGATTATCGAGAGAAAGCCGAGCATAAAAATTTTGAATGATCATTTCTCTTGAGAGCTCATGATTGGGGCATGAATATAACATTGACTTAAGCCTCCCCAAGCTTGAGCGATTCTTTCTCCTTTGCAAGACCAAAAATTATACATATAATTATGATCACGATGAATAAGATGCATAGGATAAAACTTCTGATGAAATTCCAATTTCAATAGGTTGTAGTTCCATGATCCCATATCATCACATAACCTAAACCATGTCAATGCCTTTCCCTTCAAAGATAAAGGGAAGACCTTCTTCTTGATGACATCCGCGGGCATACCTGCAAGCTTAAATAATCCACAAACTTCATCCACATAGATTAGGTGCAAATCGGGACGCACTATTCCATCTCATGTAAAAGGATTAGCTAGCAGTTTCTGTATACCCGGAGGAATTTCAAAGTAAGCATTTTCAATATGTTAAGTAGGTTGAGGAGTAACTCTTTGCTCTACTGGTCAGGGTGAAGATACACAGAACAAGCCCCTCAAAGGATTATGTTCCATAGTACCAAGTGACAGTAAATTTCAGCACACTATATAAATTTTTCCTTTTCAATAAATAAGAGTGTAGAACCCAACGAGGACGAGAAGGAAATGATAAGCGGTTTTCAGTAAGGTACTCTCTGCAAGCACTGAAATTATCAGTAACAGATAGTTTTGTGATAAGGTAATTTGTAATGAGTAACAAGTAGTAAAAGTAAATAAGGTACAGCAAGATGTCCCAATCCTTTTTGTAGCAAAGGACAAGCCTGGTAAAACTCTTATATAAAGGAAAGAGCTCCCGAGGACACATGGGAATTATCGTCAAGCTAGTTTTCATCATGCTCATATGATTCACGTTCGGTACTTTGATAATTTGATATGTGGGTGGACCGGTGCTTGGGTACTGCCCTCACTTGGACAAGCATCCCACTTATGATTAACCCCTGTTGCAAGCATCCGCAACTACAACAAAAGTATTAAGGTAAACCTAACCATAGAATGAAACATATGGATCCAAATCAGCCCCTTATGAAGCAACGCATAAACTAGGATTTAAGCTTCTGTCACTCTAGCAACCCATCATCTACTTATTACTTCCCAATGCCTCCCTCTAGCTAGGCCCAAACAATGGTGAAGTGTCATGTAGTCGACGTTCACATGACACCACTAGAGGGATGACAACATACATCTCATCAAAATATCGAACGAATACCAAATTCACATGACTACTTATATCAAGACTTCTCCCATGTCCTCAGGAACAAACGTAACTACTCACAAAGCATATTCATGTTCATATTTAGAGGGGTATTAATATGCATAATGGATCTGAACATATGATCAACCACCAAGTAAACCAACTAGCATCAACTACAAGGTGTAATCAACACTACTAGCAACCCACAGGTACCAATCTGAGGCTTTGGGACAAAGACTGGATAGAAGAGATGAACTAGGGTTTGAGATGAGATGGTGCTCGTGAAGATGTTGATGGAGATTGACCCCCTCCCAATGAGAGGATCGTTGGTGATGACAATGGTGATGATTCCCTCTCCCAAAGGGAAGTTTCCCCGGCAGAACAGCTCCGCCGGAGCCCTAGATTGGTTCCACCAAGGTTCCGCCTTGTGGCGGCGGAGATTCGTCCCGTAAGCTTGCTTATGATTTTTTTTCCTGGACGAAAGACTCCATATAGCCAAAGATGGGCATTAGAGGGCCACCAGGGGACCACGAGGAAGGGGGGCATGCCCAGGGGGGTAGGGCGCGCCCCCCACCGTCGTGGATGGTGGGTGGCCCCCTGTGGTACTTGTTTCGCCCAATATTTTTTATATATTCTGGAACATGCTCCCATGAAGATTCGGGACTTTTGGAGTTGTGCAAAATAGGTCTCTAATATTTGCTCATTTTCTAGCCCAGAATTCCAGCTGTCGGCATTCCCCCTCTTCATGTAAACCTTGTAAAATAAGAGAGAATAGGCATAAGTATTGTGACATAATGTGTAATAACACCCCATAATGCAATAAATATTGATATAGAAGCATATGATGCAAGATGGACGTATCAACTCCCCCATGCTTAGACCTTGCTTGTCCTACTGGTTCTCCTACTGGTTCGATAACCTTGGTTTCATATTAGAGGGAAATACACACCGCCGCTGTGCTGCATCATCCCTTCCTCTTTGGGGAAATACCAACGTAGCTTCAAGCGACATCAATACAACTAGTTGATGTGAGACTATCTCCTTCTTCTTGTCTTCTCCACAACCACCTTCTATTACACCTATAGTGCTATGTCCATGGCTCACGCTCATGTATTGTGTGAAAGTTGAAAAAGTTTGAAAACATCGAAAGTATGAAACAATTTCTTGGCTTGTCATCGGGGTTGTGCATGATTTGAATATTTTGTGTGACGAAGATGGAGCATAGCCAGACTATATGATTTTTTAGGTATAAGCTTTCTTTGGCCATGTTATTTTGAGAGGACATAATTGCCTTGTTAGTATGCTTGAGTATTATTGTTTTTTTGTCAATATTAAACTTTTGTTTTGAATCTTACGGATCTAACCATTCAAGCCACACTAAAGAAAATTACGTGGATAAATTTGTTAGGTAGCATTCCATATCAAAAATTCTGTTTTATCATTTACCTACCTGAGGACGAGCGGGAATTAAGCTTGGGGATGCTTGATACGTCTCCAATGTATCTATATTTTTTGATTTTTCCATCCTATTATATTATTTGTTTTGGATGTTTTATATGCATTAATATGCTATTTTATATTATTTTTTAGACTAACCCAGTGCGAGATCCTGTTTTTTCCCTATTTTTGAGTTTCACAGACAAGAATACCAAACGGAATCCAAACGAAATAAAACCTTCGCGATGATTTTTCTTGGACCAGAAGACAACAAGGAGACTTGGAGATGAAGTTGGAGGAGCCACGAGGCGGCCACAAGGACGGAGGGCGTGCCTAGGGGGTAGGGCGCGCCCCCACCCTTGTGGGCCCCTCGTGCACCTCCTGACCTAATTCTTTTGCCTATATATTCCCATATATCCCCAAACCACCAGAGGCATCCATGAGACCACTTTTCCACCGCTGCAACATTGTGTACCCATGAAATCCCATCTAGAGACCTTTTTGGCACGCTGCCAGAGGGGGATTCGATCACGGAGGGCTTCTACATCAACTCTATTGCCCTTCCGATGAAGCGTGAGTAGTTTACCACAGACCTACGGGTCCATAGCTAGTAGCTAGATGGCTTCTTGTCTCTCTTTGATTCTCAATACCATGTTCTCCTCTATGTTCTTGGAGATCAATTCGATGTAATACTTTTTTGTGGTGTGTTTGCTGAGATCCGATGAATTGTGGATTTATGATCAACTTATCTATGATTATTATTTGAATCTTCTCTGGATTCTTATATGCATGATTTGATATCTTTGTAATTCTCTTCGAACTATCGGTTTGGTTTGGCCAACTAGACTGGTTTGTCTTGCAATGGGAGAAGTGCTTAGCTTTGGGTTCAATCTTGTGGTTTCCTTTCCCAGTGATAGTAGGGGCAGCAAGGCACATATTGTATTGTTGCCATAGAGGATAAAAAGATGAGCTTTTCATCATATTGCTTGAGTTAATTCCTCTACATCATGTCATCTTACTTAATTCGTTACTTCGTTCTTTATGAACATAATACTCTAAATGCATGCTAGATGGCGATCAATGTGTGGAGTAATAGTAGTACATGCAGAATCGTTTCGCTCTACTTGACACGGACGTGATGCCTATATTCATGATTGTTGCCTTAGATATCATCATAACTTTGCACTTTTCTATCAATTGATCGACAGTAATTTGTTCACTCATTGTATTATTTTCTATCTTGAGAAAAGCCTCTAGTGAAACCTATGGCCCGGGGGTCTATTTTCCATCATATAAGTTTCTGATCTACTATTTTGCAATCCTTTACTTTCCGATCTATAAACCAAAAATAACCAAAATATTTACTTTATCGTTTATCTATCTCTATCAGATCTCACTTTTGCAAATAACCATGAAGGGATTGACAACCCCTTTATCGCATTGGGTGCAAGTTGTTTGATTTCTTGTGCAGGTATTCACTGACTTGTGCATTATATCCTACTGGATTGATACCTTGGTTCTCAAACTGAGGGAAATACTTATCTCTACTTTGCTGCATCACCCTTTCCTCTTCATGGGAAATACCAACGCAAGCTCAAGAAGTAGCAATACGTCTCCAACATATCTAAAAAAAATATTGTTCCATGCTGTTATATTATCATTCTTGGATATTTTTCATTTGATAGCAACTTTGTATCATTTTTTGGGGACTAACCTATTGACATAGTGCCGAGTGTCGGTTGCTGTTTTTTGCTTGTTTTTACTTCACAAAATATCAGTAACAAACGAAGTCCAAATGCCACGAAACTTTTTGGAGTTTTGTTTGGACCAGAAGACAACTTGGGAGCCAAGGAAGCACTAGAGGGGAAGTCCAAATGTCGTATCCATATTTTTTTATGGTTCCATGCTAATGTTTACTAGAACTATATCGGTATTTCCCCAAAGAGGAAGGGATGATGCAGCACCGCGACGGTAGGTATTTCCCTTAGTATTGAGACCAAGGTTATCGAAGCAGTAGGAGAACCAAGCAACACTACGTAAACAACACCTGCACACAAATAACAAATACTCGCAACCCGATGTATGAAAGGGGTTGTCAATCCCTTTTGGGTAACGGCGCCAGAAATTGGCGAGTTGTCGGGAGACTATCTTGATGTGATCCTCCCCGGCAGCGGCGCCAGAAATTGGCAAACGGACGTGAGAAAGTTGTAAGAAATTGATAGATCGAACGCCAAATAAAATAAAGTGCAGCATGGTATTTTTGTATTTTTGGTTTAATAGATCTGAAAATAAAAGCAAAGGAAAATATATCGCAAGGGAAAATATAATAAAGAAGGGACCTGGTGGTTGTAGATTTCACTAGTGGCTTCTCTCGAGAAAAATAGAAAACAATGCGTAAACGAATTACTGTTGGGCAATTGATAAAACTTCAATTAATCATGACAATATCCAGGCAATGATCATTATATAGGCATCACATCCAAGATTAGTAGACCGACTCCTGCCTACATCTACTACTATTACTCCACACATCGACCGCTATCCAGCATGCATCTAGTGTATTAAGTTCATGGAGAAACGGAGTAATGCAATAAGAATGATGACATGATGTAGACAAGATCTATTTATGTAGAAATAGACCCCATCTTGTTATCCTTAATGGCAACAATACATACGTGTCGGCTCCCCTTCTGTCACTGGGATCAAGCACCGTAAGATCAAACCCATTACAAAGCACCTCTTCCCATTGCAAGATAAATAGATCAAGTTGGCCAAACAAAACCCAAATATCGGAGAAGAAATACGAGGCTATAAGCAATAATGCATATAAGAGATCAAAGAAGACTCAAATAACTTTCATGGATAAAAAGATAGATCTGATCATAAAAACAAATTCATCGGATCCCAACAAACACACCGCAAAAAGAATTACATCATATGGATCTCCAAGAGACCATTGTATTTAGAACCAAAAGAGAGAGAGAGGAAGCCATCTAGCTACTAAATATGGACCCGTAGGTCTACAAATAACTACTCATGCATCATCGGAGAGGCACCAACGGACATGATGAACCCCTTCGTGATGGTGTCCAGATCGGATCTGGTGGTTTCTGGAACTTGCGGCGGCTGGAATTGATTTTTGTTGACTCCCCTAGGGTTTTTGGAATATTGGGGTATCTATAGAGTAAAGAGGCGGTTCAGGAGGCAACCGAGGTGGGCGCAACCCACCAGGGAGCGCCTGGGCCTCCAGGTGCGCCCTGGTGGGTTGTGCTCCCCTCGGAGCACCCCAGGTGCTTCTTCAGCCCACTGGGTGTCTTCTGGTCCCAACAAAATCCACAACAAGTTTCGCTGCATTTAGACTCCAGTTGGTATTGATTTCCTGCAATGTAAAAAACATGCAAAAACAGCAACTAGCACTTGGCACTATGTCGATAGGTTAGTACCAAAAAATGATATAAAATGACTATAAAATGATTGTAAAACATCCAAGAATGGTAATATAACAACATAGAACAATCAAAAATTATAGATACGTTGGAGACATATCAGCATCCCCAAGCTTAATTCCTTCTCGTCCTCGAGTAGGTAAATGATAAAAACAGAATTTTTGATGTGGAATGCTGCCTAACATGTCATCTCATATTATTTTCTTTATAGCATGGACATCTGGACTTTTATATGGTGCAAAGCAATAGTATAGTTTTGACAATACTTAAATACTCAAGCATATCTATAAGAAAACCATGTCTTTCAAAATATCAACGCAAAAAAAAGTTATCCCTATAGCCCATCATTGATCCATTCATGAAACACACTCGCATATTAGCTACACCCAATGCTCAAGTATGATCATAGTGCCCCTTAGTTGGTGCTTTATAAGAGAAGATGGAGACTCAAATTTAAAAATAAAAATTGCATTAAGTTTTAAGAATTTACCACCTATTGAAGGACTACATGGTCTTGATAACCCAACATAGGTAGTAGAGTTAAACTCTCTCCATAGGTTTGATGAAGGTGATATTCCTCATAATAAGTCTGCTAGTCAATGCTTGGATGAGTTTGATAATTTTATTGTTAAACAAGAAAACTTCAATGCTTGTGTTATATTAGTAGACAATTGAAACGTAATGCTTACATGCTTGACCACTCGGGTGATTATATGAGTAGAACTATTAACGATCTTAAGCTTATTAGTAAACATACTTCCATGGTTACAACTCAAGTAGAACAAGTACTTAAGGCACAAGATGATTTGCTTAATGAGTTCAATAGTAAAACAATGATAATGTTTTTAGGGTTATGACTAGAGGTGTGATACGTCTCCAACGTATCTATAATTTTTTATTGTTCCAAGCTATTATATTATCCATCTTGGATGTTTTATATGAATTTATATGCTATTTTATATGATTTTTGGGACTAACCTATTAACCTAGAGCCCGGTGCCACTTTCTGTTTTTCCTTGTTTTCGAGTTTCGTAGAAAAGGAATATGAAACGGAGTCCAATTGACCTGAAAATTTATGGAGAATATTTTTGGAAAATATAAAAAATATTGGAATGAAAAGTTATCGAAGAGGAGTCTCGAGGCCACCACAAGGGTGGAGGGCTCCCCCCTAGGGCGCGCCCCCCGTCCTTGTCATCGCCTCATGGGCCCCCCTGACTTGTTCCTGACGCTAACACCTCTTATAAATCCCCAAAACCCTAGACCTGAACCTAGATCGAGAGTTCCGCCACCGAAAGCCTCTGTAGCCATGAAAACTAATCGGGAGCCCGTTCCGGCACCCTGCCAAAGGGGGAAACCATCACCGGTGGCCATCTTCATCATCCCGACGGTCTCCATGACGAGGAGGGAGTAGTTCACCCTCGAGGCTAAGGGTATGTATCAGTAGCTATGTGTTTGATGTCTCTCTCTCTTTCTCTTTGTCGATCTTGATGTACCGCGAGCTTTGCTATTATAGTTGGATCTTATGATGTTTCTCCCCCTCTACCTTCTTGTAATGGATTGAGTTTTCCCTTTGAAGTTATCTTATCAGATTGAGTCTTTAAGGATTTGAGAACACTTGATGTATGTCTGGCATGTGCTTATCTATGGTGACAATGGTTTATTCACGTGATCTACTTGATGTATGTTTTGGTGATCAACTTGCAAGTTCTGTGGCCATGTGAACTTATGCATAGGGGTTGACACACGTTTTTGTCTTGACTCTCCGGTAGAAACTGTGGGGCACTCTTTGAAGTTCTTTGTGTTGGCTTGAATAGATGAATCTGAGATTGTGTGACGCATATCGTATAATCAAACCCGCAGATACTTGTGGTGACATTGGAGTATCTAGGTGACATTAGGGTTTTGGTTGATATGTGTCTTAAGGTGTTATTTTAGTACAAACTCTAGGGCTGTTTGTGACACTTATAGGAATAGGCCAATAGATCGATCAGAAAGAATAACTTGTCATGATTATGATTACCCTTTTTCTGAACATTACTCTTTTAATGTGGAAACAATTTATAGTATTCGAGTTTCTTATGATACTCCCACTATCCGAATGAGAAGAGTTTTTTCTTATGTGGAGACTAGTAAAATTTCTATGCTTATGAATCATGACAGTAATGCTTTATGTGATGGTTATATTGTTGAATTCATTCATGATGCCACTGAAATATTATTATGAGGGAGGAACATATGCTTTTACAGATTGCAATAATATCAAGTTTCCTCTCTATGTGTTGAAAATCTTGAAGTCATGCTTGTTTTGCCTTCCTATGCTAGTTGATTCTTGTTCCCATAAATTGTTTGCTCACAAAATCCCTATGCATAGGAAGTGGGTTAGACTTAAATGTGCTAGTCATATTCTTTATGATGCCCCCATTATGTTTCAATTCTTATCTTTTATGTGAGCATTATTGAAATCATCATGCCTAGCTAAAAAGGCATTAAAGAAAAGCACTTGTTGGTAGACAACCCAACACCTTTACCTACTGTTTTTGTTTGTTCACATGATTATGCTACTGTAGTGATCATGTTTTATGGCTTTTGGTTCAGTAAAGGGCCAAGTAAAACCTTTGGGATGGCTTATAGTGATAGTTGATTTGATCTTGCTGAAAAACATAAACTTTTGCCCTTAGGAAAAAATTCTCATTTTCATCAGGAGCGTGATAAAATACTAATTATTTTTGTAGAAGATTAATAAAAAAAATTCACAGGTTTTACTAATTTTTCAGAATTTGTGGAGTTACAGAAGTATTCAAGAGTTACAGATTACTACAGACTGTTCTGTTTTTGACAGATTATGTTTTCTATGTGTTGTTTGCTTATTTTGATGAATCTATGAGTAGTATCGAAGGGTGTGAACGATGGAGAAGTTGGAATACAGTAGATATAACACCAATATAAATTTATAGTACCAAAAGTGGTGATTTTATTACTAACGGAGCTTACAAATTTTTTGTTGAGTTTTTGGTTGTGAAGTTTTCAAGTTTTGGGTGAAGTCTCGATGGACTACGGAATAAGGAGTGGCAAGAGCCTAAGCTTGGGGATGCCCAAGGCACACCAAGGTAATATTCAAGGACAGCCAAGCATCTAAGCTTGGGGATGCCCCTGATGGCATCCCCTCTTTCGTCTTCGTTCATCGGTAACCTTACTTGGAGCTATATTTTTATTCACCACATGTTATGTGTTTTGCTTGGAGCGTCATTTTATTTTATTTTGTTTGGATTGCTGTTTGAGTAAAGTACCCAAGATCTGAAAAATTTAAAATGTTAGAGAGTCTTCACATTGTTACATAATTATTCGACTACTCATTGATCTTCACTTATGTCTTTTGGAGTAGTTTGCCATTTGCTCTAGTGCTTCACTCATATCTTTTTACAGCACGACAGTGGTTTTATTTTGAAGAAATTGATGAACTATCATGCTTCACTTATATTATTTTGAGAGTCTCTAAATAGCATGGTAATTTGCTTTGGTTATGAATTTAGTCCCAATATGATGGGCATCCAACAGGGTTATAATAAGTACATTCATGTTAAGTGCATTGAATACTATGAGAAGTTTGATTCCTTATGATTGTTTTGAGATGTGAAGATGGTGATATTAGAGTCATGCTACTAAGTAATTGTGAATTTGAGAAATACTTGTGTTAAATTTTGTGATTCCCATAGCATGCACGTATGGTGAACCGTTATGTGATGAAGTCGGAGCATCATTGATTTATTGATTGTCTTCCTTATGAGTGGCGGTCAGGGACGAGCGACGGTCTTTTCCTACCAATCTATCCCCCTAGGAGCTTGCGCGCAGGACTTTGTTTTGATAACTAATAGATTATTTCGATAAGTATGTGAGTTCTTTATGAGTAATGTTGAGTCCATGGATTATACGCACTCTCACCCTTCCACCATTGCTAGCCTCTCTAGTGCCGCGCAACTTTCACCGGTACCATAAACCCACCACATACCTTCCTCGAAACAGCCACCATACCTACCTATTATGGCATTTCCATAGCCATTCCGAAATATATTGCCATGCAAATTCCATCGTTCTTTTTATTATGACACGTTCCATCATTATCATATTGCTTTACATGATCATGTAGTTGACATCTTATTTGTGGCAAAGCCACTATTCATAATTCCTTCATACATGTCACTCTTGATTCATTGCACATCCCGGTACAACACCGGAGGCATTCATATAGTCATATTTTGCTATAAGAATCGAGTTGTAATTCTTGAGTTTGTATGTAAATAAAAGTGTGATGATCTTCATTATTAGAGCATTGTCCCATGTGAGGAAAGGATGATGGAGACTATGATTCCCCCACAAGTCGGGATGAGACTCCGGACAAAAAAAGAGGCCAAAAAAGGAGAGGGCCCCAAAAAAACAAAAAATGAGAGAAAATGAGAGAAGGGGCAATGCTAATAACCTTTTACCACACTTGTGCTTCAAAGTAGCACCATGATCTTCATGATAGAGAGTCTTCTATGTTTTCACATTCATATAAAAGTAGGAATTTTTCATCATAGAACTTGGCTTGTATATTCCAATGATGGGCTTCTTCAAATTACCCTAGGTCTTCATGAGCAAGCGAGTTGGATGCACACCCACTTAGTTTCTTTTTGAGCTTTCATAAACTTATCACTCTAGTTCATCTGTTGCATGGCAATCCCTACTCATTCACATTGATATGTATTGATGGGCATCTCCATAGCCCGTTGATACGTCTAGTTGATGTGAGACTATCTCCTTCTTCTTGTGTTCTCCACAACAACCTTCTATTCCACCTATAGTGCTATATCCATGGATCACGCTCATGTATTGCGTGGATGTTCAAAAAGTTTGAGAACATTAAAAGTATGAAACGATTGCTTGGCTTGCCATCGGGGTTGTGCATGATTTGAATATTTTGTGTGATGAAGATGGAACATAGCCAGACTATATGATTTTGTAGGGATAAGCTTTCTTTGGCCATGCTATTTTGAGAAGACATAATTGCTTTGTTAGTATGCTTGAAGTATTATTGTTTTCACGTCAATATTAAACTTTTGTTTTGAATCTTATGGATCTGAATATTCTTGCCACAATAAAGAAGGTTACATTGGTAAATATGTTAGGTAGCATTCCACATCAAAAATTCTGTTTTTATCATTTACCTACTCAAGGACGATCAGGAATTAAGCTTGGGGATGCTTGATACGTCTCCAACATATCTACAATTTTTTATTGTTCCATGCTATTATATTATCCATCCTGCATGTTTTATATGCATTTATACGCTATTTTATATGATTTTTGGGACTAACCTATTAACTAGAGCCCAGTGCCAGTTTCTATTTTTTCCTTGTTTTTGAGTTTCACAGAAAAGGAATATGAAACAGAGTCCAATTGACCTGAAAATCTATGGAGAATATTTTTGGAAAATATAAAAAATACTAGAACGAAAATTATCGGAGAGGAGTACCGAGGCCACCAAAAGGGTGGAGGGAGCGCCCCCCAAGCCCCCCATCCTCGTCGTCGCCTCGTCGCCCCCCCTGACTTGTTCCCGACACTGACACCTCTTGTAAATTCCCAAAACCCTAGAACTAAACCTAGATCGGGAGTTCCGCCGCCGCAAGCCACTATAGCCATGAAAACCAATCAGGAGCCTATTCTGGCACCCTGCCGAAGGGGGAAACCATCACTGATGGCCATCTTCATCATCCCGGTGGTCTCCATGACGAGGAGGGAGTAGTTCACCCTCGGGGCTGAGGGTATGTACCAGTAGCATTGTGTTTGATCTCTCTCTCTCTCTCTCTCTCTCTCTCGTGTTCTTGATTTTGTATGATCTTGATGTACCGCAAGCTTTGCTATTATAGTTGGATCTTATGATGTTTCTCGCGCTCTACCTTCTTGTAATGTATCGAGTTTTACCTTTGAAGTTATCTTATCGGATTGAGTCTTTAAAGATTTGAGAACACTTGATGTATGTCTTGCATGTGCTTATCTGTGGTGACAATGGGATATTCACGTGATCTACTTGATTTTGTTTTGGTGATCAACTTGCGGGTTCTGTGGCCTTGTGAACTTATCCATAGGGGTTGGCACACGTTTTCGTCTTGACTCTCCGGTAGAAACTTTGGGGCACTCTTTGAAGTTCTTTGTGTTGGCTTGAATAGATGAATTTGAGATTGTGTGATGCATATCGTATAATCAAACCCGCAGATACTTGTGGTGACATTGGAGTATCTAGGTGACATTAGGGTTTTGGTTGATGTGTGTCTTAAGGTGTTATTTTAGAACAAACTCTAGGGCTGTTTGTAACACTTATAGGAATTGCCCAATAGATCGATCAGAAAGAATAAGTTTGAGGTGGTTCCGTACCCTACAATAATCTCTTCGTTTATTCTCCGCTATTACTGACTTTGGAGTAACTCTTTGTTGCACGTTGAGGGATTGTTATATGATCTAATTATGTTATCATTGTTGAGAGAACTTGCACTAGTGAAAGTATGAACCCTAGGCCTTGTTTTCAAGCATTGCAATACCGTTTTCGCTCACTTTTACTACTAGTTACCTTGCTGTTTTTATATTTTCAGATTACAAAAGCCTATATCTACCATCCATATTACACTTGTATCACCATCTCTTCGTCGAACTAGTGCACCTATACAATTTACCATTGTATTGGGTGTGTTGGGGACACAACAGACTCTTTGTTATTTGGTCGTTGGGTTATTTGAGAGAGGCCGTATTCACGCCTCCCACGGATTGATAAACCTTAGGTCATCGACTTGTGGGAAATTTGCTACTGTCCTACAAAACTCTGCGCTTGGAGGCCCAACACGAGTCTACAAGAAGAAGGTTGCGTCGTAGACATCAAGCACTTTTCTGGCGTCGTTGCCGGGGAGGTTAGTGCTTGACGGTATATCTTTAGATCTTGCAATTGAATCTTTTAGTTTCTTGTGTTCTCACTAATTTAGTCTATAAAAGAAAACTTAAAAATGGAATTGAGGTTGCCTCATATGCTTCATCTTTTTAATATCTTTCGTGAAAATGATGGAAAGGAAAATTGTTCTCATCAAGTGTTAGAAGAAGAAGTCTATAAAATGTTTGGCATAAAATCTTTGTATGATGAGCATGATTGCAATGTTGTTAGTATGAATTCTTTTAATATCCATTATTCTAAGATATGTAAAGCAAGAAGCTTGGGGATGCTATGTTTAATGAAGATGATATTTTTAGTCCCCCATGTTTTGATGTCCAAATTTATTATGATGATAGCATGCATCCTAATTATGATCATTGCAATATTTATGAAAGTGGGTTTGGAAGAGTGGCAACTTTAGATAATAATTATCCCACTATTTTGGAGGGTGTTGAATCTTATTATAATGATAAAAGTGGATTTGGAAGGTCATGACTTTATTTAGTAATGATTCCACTATCTTGGAAGAGTTTTCAATTGATTTTGATGAGAACAAAGTTGCTACTTATGATGATTATTGTGATGACACTCATGTTATAAAAAGTAGTGATGATTGTATTTATAAAACTTGTCGTGATTATGATTACCCTTTTTCTGAACATTACACTTTTAATGTGGAAACAATTTATAGTATTCGAGTTTCTTATGATACTCCCACTATTCCGAATGAGAAGAGTTTTGCTTATGTGGAGAGTAGAAAAAATTCTATGCTTAGGAATCATGAAAGTAATGCATTATGTGATGGTTATATTGTTGAATTCATTCATGATTCCACTGAAAATTATTATGAGAGAGGAACA